>CM060980.1:56652363-66652363 GCA_030765065.1 Deroplatys truncata
ACCAAATTCTGCCTACAGGCATTCTTTCAACTGAAGATACGATGAGTATCTTTCCAGGTGGGGACACTCAAGAGCCTGAAAAAGCACACATGAAACTTCCCTATCTGCTCTGTTACTGAATGGAATGAGATTACACTTATACTATGGTACTTATTCCGGTCGCGATTTGTGTTGGTACCACGAATCTGGTAAAAGTTAGACGTGGATCTTCATTGTCTCTTTCTGAAGAGTAAATACGCTTTAATTTATACAGCAATAAGAACGACTTTAGGTGTTCATAATGTAATGTCGAATACAGAGTTATTTATATCTGTAGCCATGCCACGATCATAATGACCTCTTCACGTCTTCAGAAGGATATGTTTTAACTCTATATAAACATTGTTGGAGAACAGATAGTTAAAACAGTCTATTAATGCAGTGATCTTAAGTTCCAGCAGCCTATTTGCACGGGTAATACCAAACGTACATCAAATAATTAAAGAATAAGTCCGCATTCAGAGGTTTTGGAGTGAGAGAAATGGGCCGCAATTTATCTGTGATGATAGCAAAAATCATTTTGCTCATTTCACTTGACTATCAACATTATCTCAGAGATTAGGGAAATTATTCCAGGAATAAAATAGTTTGATTCCTTAAGTCTGGTTTCAATCCTTTCGTGCAAATCGAAGGCCAGAAATTCTCAAGAATGTTCACTAATTTACTGTAACAATATAATTTACCTTTGTTTAGAAGATTTATTCTTTCTGCATATTCTTTGCGTTGCGTATTATTAACGTTTGTGAAATATCAATCAATTCAGATGTGTTCGCAATCGTTGGTTCTCCCATATTCACGATATCACTCTAATGTGGCAGTGTTTGTGCTGAACTTCCAAAAGTAGACAAGATAATTACATTCCGGCTTCCTTGCAATTCGTCTGCGTCCACAGGCACTGTAGAAGCAGATCGATTAGTCGTAAGTACAATATTTCCAAAGCGACAGACAAGGCGCTCCCTTCTTGCGAGACGTGGACATGAGGAATCTCGCTTGGATTGTCACGAAGGGGTTAGAACAGTGTCTTACACCGACTTGCACGGATCGGGCCAGTGCCGTGTATAAGATGTCTGCCCCCAACTGTTAACATATTGCATTGTTAATTACCATTCCGCCGATCCGGGCTGCAGATAAGGCAGCTACACTCACGCACAGCGTACACTTTTGCCTCACGAAGGGGGACCTGCACTTCTGCTCATAGTTAACACCACAAGTCGACTTCCTCTTCCCTCTCTCTTACTCCAGCTATAAAAAAATGTAAAGCTACGGGCTTCACACAAAGTCATGTTAAACTTCGATAACGTTTCAAACACATTCAAAGGAAACACGCCAGATGATGACAACACTCTCATCAACAGAATGTATGGACATCATCTTTGGTGGCTAGGGATGATTGAGCTTACTTTAAGCTGAATTCCTCTAATACGATTGCAACCGAAAGTAATTATAAACTGGCTGAAGTATCTAAAATATCTTATGATATTGGCAAGGCACAATTATGTTGAAGATAAATGTATGTGGGGAAAGATAGGTAGCTTTCTATGCAACTCTGACTGTATCGATGATCTGATCCAAGAGAATTCTTAAGAACCTGTAGCACAGTGAAGGGCAGCTGCGGGAGTTTATATCATAACTGGCATCCAAAGAAATGCAGAATACTGGATGTACTTCGATTGGTGTGTTCACTCTAATACTTTGCGAAGCCAGACAGCTCCTCATGCAATGACAGCCAGACCTATGTATTCTCTAAATCCGTTCATGTGGCAATAAAATGGGGGAACAACATGATCAACATGCCGAGACCTGCAGCTGATTATGCTTGGGCTGCTACTTCTCAGTTAAGTTGCTGCATATGTGATCCCTAAGGATTTCCCGAGACTGATTGCATGAGCTTCCAACATGGGAAAATCCCAAAATCCCACACCGACGGCAAGGATGTGCATGATTACAGTCCACCTACGTAGAATAGAAAATGACACATGAATCCAGCTTATTAGTAATTGTTTATCTGAAAGAATATCTACACCAAATTCGAACTGTTGCTTGACGATGTTCCGATGTTGAACATATTTCAATGAAGGATATTGGGATCTTACTGAACTGGTTACACCAACTTAAGGCTAAACACTAAGCAGAATTAATAGGAAGCACAAAGGTGTCCAGTGATAAAAATATGAGTTCCTCGTATACATCTAGAAACAGAGAAAGAGAGAGAGAGAATGGTTGAGTTTTTCGGTAATACAATTTTATAACACTATAATTTTTCTTGACGTCACTGAAGCGATTTCGTCAAGAAGCTCTTGATGAGAAACAACAGAAGGAAGTTGCTCATGATTTACGCTGATAAAAACACGCTGCTTACATTCCTTCCTTAATAAACCTCCGAAGTAAAGGTTGCAAAAAAGGTTTTACTGCTCCAGTCGAGAAACAAACATTGGCCTTCTCGTTCAAAAATAAATGTTAACGATAACAGTGGTACCGTCAGCAACCATCAGTATAGTAACAGTGTTAGATTACGTTACTCTATCATACGCATTGATAACTACATATTTAGTTGCACTATGACTAAACCGTTTGAAACTCATGTATTGGCGGCAGCATTGTAAGGAGGATGAGATGTATAAGTTGACTGGAAGATAGGTTGTTTAAAATCAAGCCTACTGCTTTAATGTTGGATACCATTACTGAGAAGAGTATTACAAGTCTTTTATATTCGATATATTAACACACATACTTACAAATAAATAAATTTAGTACCAAAATTTCATTTAATATATTTGATACATATTCAATATCTCCGAAGTTCTTCTTAGCTAATTTAGATTAAGCAAACTAAAACATTAGAACTTTTTAACAACTCATTTTAGAATTTATTTACAATACAGGTGTCCGGCCTATGCGTTTAACTTTACACTTTTATAACTTTAGTAGTATCAGACCAGATTGAAAAAAGAACATTTCACATACGATTAATAGATCTCATTGTCATTTATGATTGCAACAATGACAAGGACCATAATGATTGCATTATTAGGTTAGAATAGAATGTGCAAAGATAGTGACGTGAACACCACAACAGAAGGTTTTCTGTGTTCTTGGACTGGCTGGAACAAAATGAACAACAACAAAATGATTTCAGTCTAATTATATAATATATATAATTTAATAACAGTCCGCCTTAAAGCAATATGTGTATGTAACAAGACATAAAAAGTGTATATTACAGCCATTGTATGTGTTTATATTATTGTATACATGTGTAATAATGTTATGTGAATGTATTACGTAATTTAATAATGTAGGAGCTGTGAGAAAAATAGGTTAAACGTTGCTAACAATGAGGTAAACTTGAGGTAATAATGAATTTGAAAGTTTAATAATACTAATTGTAATTCTTGGAAACAATAATGTAATTTTTGTGACAGTTTATAAATAGCCAATCAACAATCAGAAAAAGCTTTAGTTAAATGAAGGTATTATATTGGACTAGGATTAGCCAATCAGAAACTAAAATGAAGCAAAGTTGTACAAATTTAGAAGTTAGTTGTAGACAGTGTTCCTAACCGGACGCGAGATGCGTCCTCAAGAAATTTGATACGTATTCAGTGTGAGACGAAAATAGTTTACGTGCTAAAAAGTGCAAGTAATTAATAAAAAAATCTCACAGCTCTCTATATCAGTGAAGTGCTATTTTAATCTTTTAAAGAATTAATAAATGGAGTGAAGTATAAATTATAATCTGTGTAAGCCTACATTCTTAGCCGCACTACTCTCTGCAAAGAAATACATGTCTCTAACAATAATACTGACGCAGCCGAGGCAAACATAAATATATAATATTTAAAGAAACAGTCAAATTACTAAGTTAATATTTTTAAACTTGGGGCGAAGGCAGCCGGAAACTTTTTACCATACGTGCGGTTCCAACTACTTCAGGTTCGGCTCAGCAACAGTCAAAATACAATACAACACCACCATAAAATTAACCTTCTTCAATTTAGTTTATCAGATCCAGATAAAAATAATAATTTCAATATGATTAGTAGGTCTCTTGCCATTTATGATTGCAACAATGACAATGACCATAATAATCACATTATTAGGTTAGAATAGCATGTGTAAAGATGGTGACGTGGACACCACAACAGGTTTTCTGTGTTCTTGGACTGGCTGAAACAAAATCTCTGAAGCGTGTACAACGAAATTTTTGCCGTGAATATAACCTTGGCCGTCACGACGATGTCCCCTCCTATATAAGCATTATGAAATGGGACAGAAAGTTACGAGAGACTGGCAGTCTTTTGCCTACACTTGGAAAACACAGCTTACGGAATGTGTCTGCGGAAAATGTGGATTTCGTAAGAATTTCGAAGAAGTCAATTAGACGCGCCATTCCTCGGTCTAAGGTTCATGATGTAGTCCACAAAAGACAAAAGATTGCATTTAAGGCCTACAAGATTCAGTTATCCTGCAATCTATCACTAGGACAAAAACAAAGGAAGACGTCGCTGCAGACGTTTTGGATAAAGTTGAAGAGGACGGTGCTTTCCTGGATGATTAAGCAACTTCTCATGCGAATGGGAAAGCTAACAGACATAATTGTCGTATTTGGGGTAGTAAAAATCTGAGTGAGGTTCGTGAGGTCGAAAGAGGCTCGCCAAAATTAAATATGATGTGCAGTAATGAAAACTGGGGACAGCCAAGGTTAAATTCATTGTACACACTTCACAGATTTTGTTTCAGACAGCCCAAGAACACAGAAAACCTTCTGTTGTGGTGTCCACATCACCATCTTTGTACCCTCTAATCTAACCGAATAATGTAGCCATTGTTGTATTGTCATTGTTGCAATCATAAATGTCAAGGGAACCACTAACTACATGTCATTTTTTTTAATCTGGATCTGATACAACTCAAGCTATACAGGTTTGTAATGTTAAACCTATAGCTGTTCACTTTGTATAACATTAAATCTTCTTTTGGGAAAACATATATTTACCAATTAAATACCTCAATTGCAAATCAACTGAAAATTTTAATTCCAGTTGGAACAGCAATAATTATAGTTGCTCCTGTGAAGTATGCTCGTATACAACTGTAAACATACGATGGTCTTACACGATTACAACAAATCCTAGGAAACCAATAGCTGACATAGCTCAAATTTACCATAATTTCTGAAGCCTTTTCATTCTTGTTAGACTGGTATGTGGTTTAATGAAGTTCATTCCAGAAGAGTTCGATATGGATACGTACGTGTAAAGGTGAAACAAAGTGGATAACAGCTCAGGAAGGTTTACACTGCAGTTCGTTTAACGTAACTCACATTTTTAGCTGTGTATTATCCTCAGTTAACAGGACAATAACCAAACACAATAGAGAACTGGAAATGCTAGTAATTCATTAGCGACCAAACACACATTACGGCTTTACAATACCTAAACTATCTGACCGCATGAAGTTGATTAGTAGACGGACAAAACCGTAAGCAGTATACAATATGCATTCACCACCTAATTGTTTCTAAAGATGAGATATGAGTACAGCGTTTGATACGATGTATGAATTTAATATCATATTTTTTTTTTTTTTTTTTGCTTTCTAGCTAATCTTGACATAATTTGATTTCCCCGATCACTTGATACAGCTATGTATTAAAATAACAAGTCCCTCTACGTATTATTATTTAAACCAAGTTGTAAAATGTAAAAGCAAAGACATATCGTACATTGATTTGAGCTGAAAAGAAGAACCAAACTTGAGTTTCGTGTATAACTACTAAAGACAGACTTCACAATGAATATTTTTATGAGCTTCTCAAATGCTCTCATTTGGAGCTGCTATTTGCAATTATGCTTTAGAACATTATTACAGTTTCAAATAAGCTAAGAGTAAAATTTAGGTATAACACGAAAGTTATAGTACAAATTTGTCTTTTCAGGATAAGGTGAACTTCGGAGAAGGTCTTATCCAGGCAACTCAGTCCAGCTAAGATGGAATTATTATTATTATTATTATTATTATTATTGTTATTATTATTATTATTATTATTATTATTATTATTATTATTATTATTATTATTGCTGTTGTTTGTTACGACGCTACCAATTGCAAGAACATGTCAGTGCCGTCGGGAGCGGAATTTCGTCCCACAGGAAGTTATTTACATGTTCGTAAATCTACTGACATGGGGTTGTCGCTTTTAAGCACACTTGAAAACAATCGATCTGGACCGGGTTTGAACCCGCGAACTTGGGAAGAGAAGGCCAGCGCCTAACCAACTGAGCCACCTAGATCGATACCAAGACAGAAGTCATGCGCTTCGGGTTACAAGACTACCAGGGTATTCTTATTGTTGAAAACTTCTTCTTCAACGAATTACTCTCCTCTTTATAGGACTTACACCCTCAAGGACTTAAAGCCAATGTCTTGGGTCAGTAGCCTGTTGAGGAGCAAGCACACTCTGGAGCATAGCATATCGAATATGGGTGACCAGCCCAAGCCTGGTATGGCAGAGAAGAAGAACGAAATCAATTGTAGTGACGAAAAGGATGATAGGAAAATTCACGGATCAAATTATCCAACCCAGCATTTACCTGCCGACCGACAAAACCGCAAAAACCTTTGGTCAGGTTAGTCGGCTACCGGGGGTTTAAACCGGAGATCTCCAGAATGCGAGTTGCACCTTGCTCGGTTTTTGTTGAAACAAAAGACACAAATTGTTACAGATAAACATTCTTGTCAAATAAATAAATCTTGCCTAATACTGCATTTCAGTATCAACCAAAAACAAGAAGAGATGTAGGCCAACCGAGAAGGAGGTAGAGGGAACAACTGTGGGACTGAACGGACATTATGCCCAACCGTGAAGCGAAGAAGAGAAATAATAAATAAATAAATAAATGTACAACAATCATGTTGTAGCAGAACCAATAACTCCAACCACCGAACGGGACGGTTGGGTAAAGTCTGGGCCCGCATTCGGGAGGTCCCGGGTTCAAATCCTGTGGGCCGACCAACCTGTCTGAGGTTTTTTCGTGGTTTTCCTCAGTCGCCAAGGTAAATACCGGATTGGATATTTAATACCACGACCCAAAGTTCCATCTTAAGTCTGAAACAAATAGTAAAATGAAAAATAAATGGTAATAGCGAATGCTATTCCATCTATTTACAGACAATGTAAGCACATAGACTGGATGGCACCCGAATGAAGCAGGGATTACAGGGATGAGACCTTGAAGGCTAACTGTCCACCTTGCTGTGTGAGGGCGGCGGTTAGACTGGACGGCACCCTAATGCCATCTGCACGGCATGAAGCAGGGGTTACAGGAATGAGACCTAGAAGGCTAACTGTCCATCGTATATCGTTCTATAAGATATCCACAAACAGATACGTCGGATATGATCAAGGAGTTAAAGCGACGTAAAATAAAATAGAATAGAAAAAAAAACTTCAACAATTATTGCGTTCTCTGCAAAAAAATGTAGATCTCTTCAAAAAGAAAATTTTTATTTCAAACAGCTTTTTTGTAACATAAGCTATTTCCGACATCCGTTATTAATGCTTCGAATTGTTCAATGCTTTGTCACTATTTTAAATTCTGTTCGTTTCTGAGTTATGATGTTCACAGACACACAGACAGACAGACAGACAGACTGAGTTATGATGTTCATAGACACAAAGACAGACAGACAGACAGACTGAGTTATGATGTTCACAGGCACACAGACAGATACACAGATACACACACGGACATGTTTCCAAAAATGATTTTTTTTGGAATCAGGGGCCCTCAAAACATATATTTCCGGTGAAATCTCGGTATCAAATTTTTGAGTGGAATTACAATACTTCCCCCTACTTACTATACGTAGTAGAGAAGGTAATAAGCTTTCGTAAGAATAGCTGTATACCTGCTAATAAATAGTGCAGGGTAGAGAAATTAATGTGAATGCAATAAATAGGATTTATATAATTTAAATTTTATGAACTATTTTTCGCTTTTCGTGATTTTGCTATCCATTCCAATGTTTACAGCAATAAATTAACTGTAAAGGCGTATAAAGGAGCAGGGACTTTAACTATTTTGTTTTATTATCAACAAAGAACAAGGAACGTTTATTTAATGAGATAGATATCCTTCTTAGTCCTCGAGAGGAATGTTTGCACGACGCCTCTGTATATGTCTTTCGAGAACCTTCACGGTTCTGTGCATCTCTACGATGACGGCCGCAGATTACAAAATAATCATGTTATTCAACTTATCCGATTATACCAAAAAGTAAGTTGTACTTAAGAGGCGAATTCCGTGTTCATTGTTTTACTCACTGCGCACCTGTTCCTAATTATGGCGAAAATTAGAAAATGAGATTCATAATAATATAAACGTAAGATATTCCCATCATGTTTACGGTCTCTTGTTCTAATCTGTTTTTTGCCAATTAGTATGAACTATGGTGAGATTTGGTGATTGTCTCGACTGCACACTCAAGGTTTATTGCTTAAAACAATGTTACTCGTATAGATGCTCCAACGTTTTTATGATTTTTCTATAGCTCTTAGATGCCCCAAGCCTTTACGGTTTAACGCTTTGAAAATTAGATGATACGATATAATAAATACTGTTTTCTTTTAGTGGAGCTAGGTGTAAAATTAAAACGGTTCTAGTTGAACTGCATATAGTATATCCTCCTCTAACGCTTACCAAATGTAGAGAAAGTAAAAAGTTAGTTCCACAAATGTGATTTAGAGATCTCACTGGAAATGCAGATTTTAAGATTGTCGAAGTACAAAGGAGGATTTCTTTAGAATAAAACCCCACGCGCGCACGGGTCTTTCTCTGTGTTTGTGTGTGTGTGTGTGTGTGTGTGTGAGTGTGTGTGTGCGTATCACGGAGAGGCCCCAGGACCGGGGCAGAGCACCGCACGTAGGTCAGTCGGCCCTTTATGGTTCCAAAGTGACCCCTGGGAGGGAAGGATGAGGGGCAAGATTATAGGCTCAAGCATGGATGGGGTCCCAAACGTTTCCAGATAGAACGTATCTTCCGCCGCTGCGCCACCAACCTCCAGTGTCCCCCGGAGCGGAGCCCCACCCTGAGGAGAGACCTAACTGAGTAATACCGCAGCGACGGCAGAGAAGAAATCTTTACAGAGCGCAACCCACAGTCCAATTGTAACCACCGAACCCGTCGGATGTTCTACAACCCTGATGCAGATGACAAGGAAGATGATGGGTACAGGAAATGAGAGGAAGCAGTGTCGTGGTAGAAGATGAACCACCCCAACATTCGCCTGGCGACCAGGGGAAACCACGAAAAACCAATGAGCCAGAGTGGGCAGTCTCCGGGGTTCGATCCCGTGACCTTACGAATGCGGGCCACAGACGTAACCGCCGGAGCCATCCCGTTCGGTGTGTGTGAGTGAGTGTGTGAGTGTGTGAGTGCGGGTGCGTGGGTGAATGCATTTGGGTGTGTGTGTGTGTGTGTGTGAGTGTGTGTGCGTGAACGTGTGCGTGAGTGTGTGTATGAGTGTAGTTGAGTGTGAGTTTGTGTGTGTGTTTGTGCATGTATGTTTTATAGGTAAGTACATAGTAGAGAAGTAAAAACTATGAAGTATTTGAGTATTCCAACAAAGAATAATCGGAAATGGTTAACGCAACAAAAAATGCATTTGACATAAATTGTGAGATCTACATTTTTTGCGTTGTTAGATTCAGTCTATTCTTATACCTTACCAATAGAATTATACAAAATTGTTTCAGAATAAAGATGACTTCATGGTCTATTTTCAGAAAATTAAAGATACACCTTTCATTTGTCATACAAGTATCTTAAATTCTCTACCCAATATAGTTTATTTTTATATAGCTGCTACAACCTATTCCTATGGAAGGGTATTTTTCTTGTCTAGTTCATGTTAATCCAAATAAACGTTTGCAGAAATGGTTTCATTATGGTATAAGACGAATACAGAAAACAAAATCGATAGTCAGGTGCCGCTACCTATGCTGCCTCTTTCTATGGTATCGTGAATAACAACTGAACAGCGACATCACTTTAATATAATAACAACTTATTCATTCAAACCAATAATAACGGATATGTCTGTAATGCTGATCCCGCTAAAGAAGTATTTGAAATAAACTGTGCGTTTTAAGGTGATCTACATTTTCTGTGTAATTGCGTTTTTGTCCATCTCTTATGGGTTATCCGTCATGCAAAATTACAAACAATTCCTTCTGAATAAAGAGGATTTCACAGCCTATTCCCACAAAATTCAAGATACAAATTTTCTTTCTCGTGCAAATATTTTATACATATATTATTTTAGTCAAAATATTTAGAGCTATTTTTGAGAAAATCAAAGGTAACAAACATTTTTCCATATAAACTGTAGTTAGTGGAGTTGGGATTTTTTTAGAAATGTTCATGTCTTATCCTTGGAACACGCTGAACTTAAATAATAATTTAAAATTTATCCGACTTTTTTGTTTCAGACTTATGCTGCCCACAGACATATGAAGAACATTTTTCTAAAAATGCTTTTTTTTGTATTCATGTATTTTCAGTGAAGTCGCGATATCGAGTTTTTGTGTGGAGTACAATACAGCTGGCAGAGAAAGTAACACCTGCTTTCTGCTGAATTTTGAAAACAAAATTGTTCAGTTTCAGACTGTCTGAATACTTGAGCGTATCAGCTTGATGGCCTCAAAAACACTTCCTCCTCTGCCTTTCCTTTAGAATCGGCCCTTAAAACTTCTAAAGCTATTCCTTCATTTGCTATGTCTGATGATTATGAGAAACACTGATCAATTTTAAATGTGATATAGTAGTATAAATCACAACTTTACATTTTTATTTGATACACCATTTCACTTTCCGCGCTTTAGTTCACTGTGATTACATAGTTTAGAACGTTCATATATAATGCGCACGTTACTAGTTTACATCCAATCTGTACGCAAGTCCATCTTTGAAATACATTCACCTATTACAGCACATTCCCGTTTTACTCTCCTGCCTGTGAGGGGGCGTTATTAACCTCGTCAAGTCTAACCGACATAACAAAACTCAGCCGAAAAGTGGTACTACCAACTAAGCATTTTAACAACAGCCCCAAACGTATTTCGATGGCACTGAAAAATAAGAAATTGCATCAGGATAAATTGCATTGGAAACAAGGGAAGTTGTAAATTTCACCGAAGGCCTCCAATCTACAATGCAAACAGCATTGTATAACTAAAATTAAAAGATGTAAATAGCACTGTTGCCTATTTTCTTGGTTTAAATAAAACAAGCAGCGTCACCATTAGATATGCATACACATAACGAAGGTGGTGAATTGTATCAGTAATGTCACCAGTTGTAATTGAATCACTGCTGGTGAACTCTATCCTTATCAGTACGTATATATATACAGGATGGAAAATTTAAGGGGACAAAGTAGTCTGAACACATGGAAATGACACCTTAAGTGTGTTAAATTACCACTGCTCTTAAAGTTCTCAATGGTTATTCCTGATATGCTTATGAATTACTCTATAAATCATGACAATTATTTCAAGTGGTTGTTTGTATTGTTAGCTTATGTAGTTGAATCTGTAAAAATTATTTCGTTCAGCAGAAAAATAATAAAATTTACTCCCATAACATGTGAATTCATGTACCTTTTTCTCTGATACTACTTGCAATACAGAATCACACTTTTGCATATTTGTTCTTGGTATAATTAGCTATCTTATGAACCTCAATTATTTATTTACGTATATCCGTTCACTAGAAATTGAAAAAAAAATTCTTTGCAAAGTAAAAGTAGTAAAAATGTGGAAAATTTGCAATGTTGTTGCTTTCTTAATATCACTAATATACATTATAAAATTACGATTGTGGTTCAGAAAGCTTAACTATGGGTTGTATACATGTGCTGAAAATTTCAGCTCTCTACTTCTCATACTTTCTGAGAAAAAGGTACATAAGTATACAAAAATTTTGTTTTGAGAAAACTGAGTTTAAAGTTTGAGCATTAAAATTCTGGCACACTTCAGTTCATTCCAGGACCATAATCATCTGCACTTCATTCCTGGATTACTTCAGCTCTCTGATTGCCTTCTATTGGTCCTGGCTTCTTTTATTGGTTGCTGAACTGCTCCCTGGGCATGATATAGTCGTTGGTTGTTGAAAGCTACAAAAATGTTCCTAAAAGGGGCGTTACATGACAGCTTTAAAGGAATGCAGACAAGCATTTAAATGGTATTTAAATGCCTTAAAAACCTCTTAAACCCCCAAAATGTATATATTTTCTGAAACTGGAAATAATAGAGATTTTATTAGTGCCTTAGACAAAAATGTGATTTTTGACCATTTCAGAGTACCTTGTCAACTTAAGTTGGTGCTGTACAATAACTCCAAAATTAAGCGTTGTAGAAATAAATGTATTTAATAAAGTTGCTTGATATTATGGGGCAAAGTAAATGCCACTAGTCATGTTTTGTTTGGAGGACGTTTTGATAGTCATTTTCGGTTCAATTTAATTTTTTAAATGGGAACCTACAATTAGGGCCAAATTAAATGACCCTAATGACTGGGTTCGAATAATTTTGTAATTATTTTTGTGGTAGAAACAAGTTTTTCGTTTATCTGCAGAGCGTGATATGTAAAGGATCAGCTGACTTACAAAATAACTGTAGACTACGCAGCATATAACATTCAACACACATTTTCTTTTTTATTGTTCAGAGTGGTAAAAGGAAACCTACAACCAACATTTCAAGTTGTGTGATAAACAAAATACACGGTTACACTTCGACTTCCACCGGTGTGTTCTTAATCACTTGTCCAACAGCGTTTAACAAGACTTCTGCATGTTTAGTTACTCTCTCCGCGAATTTCTTGTCCTTTTAGCACATACACTATGTGATTAAAAGTATCCGGACACCCCCACAAACATACGTTTTTCATCTTAGGTACATTGTGCTGTCACCTACTGCCTGGTACTCATCATCCGCAACCTCAGTAGTCATTAGACATCGTAAATGGGACGCTCCGTGGAACTCACGGACTTCCAAGGTAGTCAGGTGACTGGGTGTTACTTGTGTCAGAAGTCTGTACGCGAGATTTACACACTCCTAAACATCCCTGGGTCCACTGTTTCTGATGTGATAGTGAACTGGAAACGTGAAGGGATATGTACAGCACAAAAGCGTACAGGCCGACCTCGTCTGTTGACTGACAGAGACCGCCGACATTTGAAGAGGGTCGTAAAGAGTAATAGGCACACATATATCCAGAACATTTATCCAAACTGCATCAGGATCCACTCCAAGTACTATGACAGTTGGGCGTGAGGTGAGAAACCTTGGATTCCATGGTCGAGCGGCTGCTCATAAGCAACACATCACGCAGGAAAATGTCAAACGACGCCTCGCTTGCTGTAAGGAGCGTCAACATTACACGGTTGAACAGTGGCAAAACGTTGTGAATCACGGTACACAAAATGGCGATCCAATGGCGGCAGTTGTGGGTATGGCGAATGCCCGGTGAACGTCATCTACCAGCGTGTGTAGTGCCAACAGTGAAATTCGGAGGTGGTGGTGTTATGCTGTGGTCGTGTTTTGCATGGCACGATCACAGCGCAGACCTACATTGATATTTTAAGCACCTTCTTGCTTCCCACTGTTGAAGAGCAATTCGGGGATGGCGATTGCATCTTTCAACACGATCGAGCACCTGTTCATACTGCACGGGCTGTGGTGGAGTGGCTACACGACAATAACATCCGTAATGGACTGGCCTGCACAGAGTCCTGACTTGAATCCTATAGAACGCCTTTGGGATGTTTTGGAACGCCGACTTCATGCCAGGCCACACCGACCTACATCGATACCTCTCCTCAGTCCCTCACTCCGTGAAGAATGGGTTGCCATTCCCCAAGAAACCTTCCAGCAGCTGATTGAAAGTATGCCTGCGAGAGTGAACGCTGTCATTAAGGCTAAGGGTGGGCCAATTCCATATTGACTTCCAACATTACCGATGGAGGGCGCCACGAACTTGTACGTCATTTTCAGCCAGGTGTCCGGATACTTTTGATCACGTAGTGTATATTACTCGTGTGGCTATGTCCAAAACTGATTTACATTCTTAAAGTAATTCCGGCGCGAAAATTTTGTTGTGAGGAGCATAGGTTCCTCCTGCTTTCAAAGTCCAAAAACTGCCTGAAATGTTAACCCGCTCCTCAAATACATACAGTTCTGAGAGGTGGGAGGGTGAAGCTTACAAATTAATTCTATTGGTCCTCGAGCTGGCGTGAATTTACTTTATGTTTAAGCATTAACAACTTTCTGCTAACCTGATTGACCAACTCAGGGTCATATGGTAGAATACAATGAAAAAATTCCCTGCTTCTGGAATATTCTGGGCTTTCCGTAGTGTTTGTTACCTGAGTCCTATTTGCACTCAACGGACAAAGACTTTTACGAATTTGTAACACATAGTACAATAAACTTTAGTTTTTTTTTATCGCTGGTTACATTTTGGCTGGTGCGGAAGTCTAAAGTTACTAAAACTGAAATATAGGTACAGACACATTTCTTTACATTACAAATGTGAATGAACCCTGCTATATAATAAAATAATAACACAAATGAGACAATAAACATACAAACATAATTAAATCGTGGGAGAGGTGTAAATATTTTCTCAAAGTAGGGGAAGTATTGTATTCCCCCAAAAACTTCAAGTCAAGGTTTCACCGGAAATACGCGTTTTCAAATTCCCTAAAAATATTTTTTCCGAAATAGGTCCATGTGTATATGTGTGTGTGTGTGTGTGTTTGTGTGTGAACAACGTAACTTAAAAACTAACCGCCGGATAAATACCAAACTTAGTATTTAAGTTCAGCATCTTCCAAAGATGCGATACGAAGATTTTCAAGAAAGTCCCTTAAACTCAAGTACCCTTTACAATGAAAAATGTTCTTTATTTTTTATTTTCTCAAAAATGCCAGTAACACTGATTAAAATGTCATACATTTAAGATATTTTCGTGACAAATAAAATGTGTATCTTGAAGTTTCTTGGAATAGCATGCGAAATCCCTTTCAACCGAGGGGAATTTTATATAACTTTGTATAACTGATATACCATACGAGATGTACATAAACGTACTACACAAACAATTAGCATTTCTTTAAAATAAACAATTTATCTCTAATAGCGATTTTGTGGCATCACACATTTTCAAGTTATCCGTTGTTATTGGTTTGTATTTTTAATTTCTCTACTACGTATAGTAAGTAGAGGATGTATTCCACCCAAAGATTCGATACCGAGATTTCACCAGACATATACGTTTTGAGACCCCATGAATCCAAAAAGAGCATTTTTGGAAAGATGTCCGTGTTTGTATCTGTGAAGAGCATAACTCAGAAACGAACAATCGGATAAACACCAAACTTGGTATTTAGGTTCAGTATCTTCCAGAGATGCGACACAAAGGTTTTCAAGAAAATACCCCCACCCCAGACTACACTTTACATGGAATATTTTTCGAAAATTTAATTTTCTCAAAATTTCTCTAACGATTTTGATTAAAATATCATATGTTTAAGATATTTTCATGACAAATAAAATGTATATCTCGAATTTTCTGGGAATGTCTCCAAAAGTATTCTTCATTGTGAACGACTTTTTCATTGCTAGTAAACCATAAGAGATAGACAAAATTTTACTACACAAAAAATGTAGATCGCATTAAAATACACAATTTATGTCAAATACATTTTTGTTGTTGAGTGAACCATTTTCGAGATATTGCTTGTTATTCCCTTAAACGTTTCAATACTTTTTTTCTCAAATGGATTTCGTTACTTATTTTTTTGTCTTTGATATGCAAAGAGTATTAATCTGTGGAAAAGGGAATAGTGCAGCACCTAGCAACCAGCTATTAAGAGATATGTATGTGCTTAAAGGCTACTATATTTCGATACTGCCCTTGTAAATATATTTTCCCCTTACATCTACAAGAAAATTAGCAATAAGATAGAGTCAGCAAAAGTTTATCTCGATTAACATGAAGTAGATGGAGAATAAGCGTTTGTAAAAATAGTTTGTATAAGAGTAGAGAAAGTCATGTGAGTGTAACACATCAGATTTTTTAATACTTTGTGTCTTTTAAAGTGCTTTCGCCATTCAGTTGTTTCTGGGTCATGGAAAAAGTATGGAATTTGAAGGTCAGTTTATAGCGACTAATTTTTGAACATTTGACGTTCGCTGTTTCCTTTATGCGCATGATAGAAACGTGTAATTAAGCTATTTCTCCAAACGTTTATGTCGACTAACCTGTAGAATTCGGAAGAATAAGGTTTGGCAAGAATAGTTTGATGAAGCTAATTAAAATAACGATAATGAGCACATAAGGTCATATGAATGTACCACATAGTTTTCTGGTTTTTTCCCCCTTTCTTTCTTCAGTGCTGTTAACTATCACCCGTCGATATATCGTTTGAAGCTGTTGTGACTATTTAGTTGGTACCACTTTCCGATTGTGTTTTGCTATGTCAGTTGAATTTGACGAGGTTGACAACACCGCTTCACAGGCAGGAGAGTAAAACGGGAACGCGTTGCAACAGGCAAATGTATTTCAAAGTTGTGTATAGAGCGAATTTTAGCATGTGCATTACAAGTGAACATTTTATACCACGTAAACGTGGCGAGTTAACGTGCGCAAAAGTGAAATGTTGGTGTTTCAACAGAAAACTTTAAGCTGTGGGTTATATTGATATATCATATTAAAAAGTGATCAGTGTGTCTCATAACCATCAGGCAGAGGCAAATGAAGGAATATTTTCGGAAGTTATAAGAAACGATTCTAAAAGAAGCCAAAATAGGAATTGTTTTGGGCACCATCAAGTTAACACGTTCAACATTCAAACAGCAACACGAGGTAACTGATCATTTACTACTAAAAGATATCTGTGCATTGATGCAACGTAAGCAGTTTCCGAAAAGTCTAGCTCTGTAAGAACCCCTTGCTTAATTAGTTGAACAGAATTCAATGCTATTTGTAAAGTGAACAATTTTTTTTGTTAATTCAGCAAAAAGGGTATTGGTTAATTTCTCTGCCACCTACCTATGGTAGGTAAGGCGAAGCATGTATTCCACACAAAAATACGGTGCGAGGTTTCTTAGGAAATATATCTTTTTAGGCCATTTGAATAAAAAAATCTGATGTGTTATACTCACATGACTTTCTCTACTCTTGTACAAACTATTTTTACAAACGCTTATTCTCCGTATGCTTCATGTTAATCGAGATGCTAATCTTATTGCTAATTTTCTTGTAAATGCAAGGGGAATTGGTAGGCTTTAAGCGATAGTCAAATATTTTAAGAGCTGGTTGCTATGTGGCGCATTCCATTCTCTTTGCATTACCAGGACAAAAATGAATAACGAATTTCCATTTGAGAAAAAAGTATAAGTATTGGAAAATTTAAGGGAATAACAAGCAATATCTCGAAAATGGTTCACTCAACAAAAGAAATGTATATGACATAAATTATGTATTTTAACGCGATCTACATTTTTTGTGTACTCAAATTGTGTATCTCTTATGGTTTACCAGATATGCAAAAGTCGTTCGCACTGAAGAATACTTTTGGAGACATTCCCAGAAAATTCAAGATATACGTTTTATTTGTCGTGAAAGTGTCTTAAACATATGATACTTTAATCAAAATCGTTAGAGCCGTTTTTGAGAAAATAAACATTTTCGAAAAATGTTCCATGTAAAGGGTAAACTGGGGTGGGAGGATTTTCTTGAAAACCTTTGTGTCGCATCTCTGGAAGATACTGAACGTAAATACCAAGTCTGGTGTTTATCCGACTGTTCGTTTCTGAGTTATGCTGTTCACAGACACACACACACACACTCACACACACACACACACACACACACAGACACACACACACACACACAGACACAAACACGGACATGTTTCCAAAAATGCTTTTTTTGGAGTCAGGGGGTCTCAAAACGTATATTTCTGGTGAAATCTCGGTATGCTGTTCACAGACAGACACAGTCACATACACGGACATGTTTCCAAAAATCCTTTCTCTGCTCATTCTTCTAAAACTATTGAATTTACAAATTATACAAAGGTTATTCCGAATAAAGAGAATTTCAGAGGCTACTCCCATGAAATTAAACATATATATTTTTGATTTTCTAAAAAATGGCTATAACGACTTTGATTAAAATTAAAATATTGAAGATATTTGCATGGAAAATAAAATGTATATCTTAAATTTTCTGGGAATAGCCTGTGAAGTGCACTTCGTTTGGAAGAAATTTTGTATAATCTTGTACAACTGGCATAACGTTAAGTGACGGACTAAAACACTCTACACCAAAAATATAATCTCTTTAAAACACAATTTATTTAAAATACGTTTTTTGTGCTATAAACCGTTTCTGGGATATACGTTATTAAAGGTTCGAATTGTTCATTTCTTAGTCATTCTCTGAACCCCGTCAACATTCATTTGTCTCTCGTGATTGCATGGAAACAGTATGGAACTTTAAGGCCAGCATATAGCGTCCAGTTCTGAAACATTTGACTATCGCTGTTCTCTTTGTATCTATAACGAAATGTGTAATGTAACAAAATCTGCAAAGGTTTATTTGCATTAAAGTGTGGTAGATAGAAAAATAAGTTTGAATAAGAATAATTTGTAAACGCACAAAAACGACAAGGTTAGAGAAAGTCATGTGAATGTATCACATCAGATCTTTATTTTATTACGTTCTCTACGTATAGTAAGTAGGGAAAGTATTGCATTTCACCCAAAAATTCGATACCGGAATTTCACGAAATACATATTTTGAGTTGTCCTCAATCCAAATAAAGAATTATTGGAAACATGTATATCTGTCTGTTTGTAAACAGCATCACAAAAACGAAAAGTCGGATAAATACCACTTTAGTATCTTCCAAGGATGCGACAAAAAGTTTCAAGAAAATCCCCCATCCCAGATTACCCTTTACGTGGAACATTTTTCGAAATTTTGATTTTCTCAAAAATGGCTCTAACGATTCTTATTAAAACATATATGTTTAAAACATTTTCATGGCAAATGAAATGTATATCTTGAATTTTCTGGAAATGTCCGCATAAGTCCTCTTCATTCTGAATGTCTTTCGCAAAACTGGTAAACCGTAAGAGATATACAAAAGGTTAGTGCCCAAAAAATATAGAAAACTCACAATTTATGTCATATATATTTTTGTTTAGTCGAGTGAACTATTTTCGAGATATTCCTCGTTATTTGTTTGAATTTTCCAATACGTAAACTTTTTCTCAAATAGGAATTCGGTATTGTTTTTTATTGTTTTTTTTATGTCCTGGGCATGCAAAGAGAATGGAATGCTCTACATAGCAACCAGCTCTTAAAAGATGGGGCTATCGCTTAAAGCCTACCATATTCCCCTTGCACCAACAAGAAAATTAGCAATAAAATAATTTCTGCAAATGTTTAACTAGATTAACATGAAGTAGATGGTGAATAGGCGTTGTAAAAATAATATGTACAAGACTAGAAAAAATCATGTGAGTGCAACACATCAGATTTTTTTTTAATCGTATTTAATACTCACTCTTACTTCATATGGTACAACAGGCGGTGGGCTCTCTTGATACATGAAATGAAATGATAATTAGAAAATTAAAATTGGGAAGAAAACGTTCCAGGCGCAAGTTTAGGGTAACAACATTTGCGAGTTATGAGGACTGAAGTAAACCTGAAGAATACCCCAGTCAGGGAGGTCCCTCCGCGATGTTTGAACAACAAACCTCCCGTTCATCAATTCGTGCCTATACGATCTCAGTTACCCGTGTCAGCGTATATAAATTTTGTTGCAAAACGGATGCTACATTTTAATTTCTAGACTTTGTACTGATTCCTGTCGTATAGTAAAAATAAAGTAAAAAGAGACAGCACATTATCTGTGCGTCAAATAATTACTCTCTTGCGATTTACTGTTTTTAATTTTGTCTAGCTCAGAAACTTTTGTTATTTTTAATTATTGTTTTGCTTGCTTGAAGTTTAATGTCCATTAACCTGTGTAGCGGTAGGTAAGTGGTTCTTACCTTTCGTCATTGTCGCTCATGCCGCTACGTCGTAGGGTCGACTTCAGGAATCGATTTTACCAATGTCGGTAGGAAGCACGCCTTCATCGTATCTCAGGATCATCTGTTGGCAAATCGATCTGAAATTCCCTACTGTGATTATGTCGGGATAGGATACGGGAGTGTCACCAGGATATTGAATTCAAGGAAACACTTTTCACTTGTTCACTCGGCGCGTCTTTATGCGAGAAATCCTGCAAGATTCTCTGGTATTCCTTAACACCTGTGAATCTTTTAATATTGTCTTCCCACTGTTGTCCACTAACGTTTCGATCTGGCTAATTATTTACTTTCTCGGTGCTCTATCACCGTTCTTTAGATTCGCGCGAACATTAGCTACTCATTTGATAAACATTAACTCGTTTATGAGCTTGGACATAACTGTATCAGGAATACCGTTAACACATTATATAGATATTTCACCTATTTTACTTTATAATTGCGCGGCACTTAGCAAATTTCGAAACTTAACGTCCTTTTCTGACCCGGAGTGCTACGTGTTACCTTAATAAGTGTGTGAAATCCACGCTTACGTTTACACATATCAACTTGCTACTAGCCTCCGAATTTTTGTACAAGCAACATGTCTTCCTATCTTCTCATTGGTTGTAACAATTATGCTGTATCTTTATTGGCTCTTCGGTTGAAAATTCGAAGCTTAAACGGCAAGAAAAGACCGCTGCCTACAGCGTCTACTTTCTCTTAAAACAAGGTTCTTCCTTTCGAAGTACAAAGAAACATTGGATTTTTATGGCTCCACGCTCTGAAAAATACAATTTAAGTTTTGAAGGGAAGCTCCTCTTATTTCGTCTAAATCTTGCAGATTTTTCTACGCAATTACTTCTTTATTTATTTAACAATATTAATGAAACTTAAAAAATATACACACTTTTTGACGGGCTCTTAATTGGTGTAGCTTTCAATCCAATTACTTTAAAATTGTAGAAAATTATCAAATTGCGTGGTAATTAATCATTACTGTTTCATAAACTATAATTATTTAAGAATTCCTGTTTGTGTAAGTGTAATCAAGCAGAAATATCGCTACACCTGGTAAGTCATATTGGAGGATGAATGAACGAAATGATGCTTAAAGGAACCTGGGGTCCTTTGATCTTAAGATACCTCATTCAACTTCTCAGAATAAGGGAAAACCCCAGAAAAGCACCTTAACCTAACCAAGATTCGAATCTGGAACTTCTTGAATGTGAGGCAGACACACTACCCCACACGACAGAGGCGAGCTTTCTTTGGCTTTTGTCTGCGCAGTTCCTTCAGCTTCCCAGTTGTTAAAACGCAATATGGAAACAAGCAGATTCAACGTTTTCAAAATGCTTTTTCTTAAAAGTCAAGTAAGCAGAGAGAGCCAATCCTTCTTAAATGCTTAAAACAGAAACCAGTTATAGCATATCTCCTGCTTGCACACGCTGACGCTTTCTTTCTGACACTGATACAGATGGCGTGCCTTACGATAACATTTTATAGCTTATAACACGAAGTGGAATTCTGAGCGTACCTTATAGTATAGACTTCAACAGCAGCGACACAGATTTACTGATATGTGACCATGAGCAAACAGGGTTAACGGTTTTCGGTGATGCATTTTATTAAATACTTTGCTGTGATTAAAATCATCTCATGTGCAAGGATCACACGACTTTTGCTGTACATTAACATTTCGCAGCTGTTACTAAATGGCAAAAATTGCCAAATATCATTTTTAGGTTTTTGTTCTGCCTAATTGGAATGTATGTATATATTTATTTACCACTGTAGGCACAATAGTTATATTTCAGATGTATTTTTATTTTCTCTACCACATACATAGTAAGTAGGGAAGATATTGTATTCCACCCGAAAAATCGATGCCGAAATTTTACTAGAAATAAACGTTTTGGGACACCATGTTTCCAAAAAAGCATTTTTAGAAAAAAGTCCGCGTGTGTGTATCTGCCTCTCTCTCTCTCTCTCTCTCTCTCTCTCTCTCTCTGTGTGTCTGTGTGTGTGTGTGTGTGTGTGTGTGTGTGTCTATTAACAGCATAATTAAAAAACAAGAAGTAGGAGAAATACCAAACTTGGCATTTAGGTTCGGTACCTTTCTAAGGTGCGACACGAAGATTTTCAAAAGAATCTCCTCGCCCCAAACCAACTTTTACATGGAACATTTTACGAAATTGTTTAGTTTCTAAAAAAATGGGTCTAAAGATTTGTATTAAAATACCATATTTTAAAACATTTACATGCCAAATTAAATGTATATATTGAATTTTCTGTTAATAGCCTATGAAGTCCTCTTCTATAGGAAGGAATTTGGTATAATCTCGTAAATTGGTAAACGTTAAGCGATAGACGAAAACGCACTGAACAGACATAGATATGTTTAAAATATAAATTTACTTCAAATAAGTTTTTTATGGAGTAACCCATTTCCAATATATCGTTATTAATGTTGGAATTGTGCAAAGATTTGTCAATCTCTTCAAGTCCTGTTGATTTTCAGATGTTTCTCGCGACTGCATGGAAACAGCATAGGATTTTAAGGCCAGCGTATAGCGTCCAGTTATTAAACATTTAATTATCGCTGTTCATTTTATATCTACAACGAAATGTGTAATGTAGCTATTTCTAAAAGGTTTAGCTCGATTATAATAAATTAGATATAAAAATAAGCTTTCGTAAAAATAGTTTACTTACCCACAAATAAACGATAGAGGGTAGAGAAGGTCATGTGAATGTAACACATCAGCTTTTACTTTGTATAGCTTTTCACCTCTCCCTCCCTCTCTCTCCTTCTCTCTCTCTGTCTCTCTCTCTGGTTCGTTTCATATCTTGTCGAAGAATATTTCATTTCACTTTGGAATAATGTTTTAAGACAGAATGGCCTAAAAGAAGAACTTCTAACGAGCACACCAGCTAAAAGCTTTAGATTATTGCACTAGTGCGACGCGAGGCTTGTGTGACCAACTTTGGTTTCAAGTAAAATCACATGACGATTACCCTTTGTATTTGCAGATGTTTAATAATTCGACTTGGTTTGATTAGGTTTTACATTTTATTGCGACGTTTTGCATGATTAACTTCTCATGGCGCTCGGATTATCCTCAATACAAATTGTCATATTTCAATTTGTCGCAATTCGTTGTAGAGTTAATCCATACATTATATTGGCAGCTTTCTTTGATGTAAAACTTTACTGATTTATCTATCCAACATAAAGATTAAATTGCGGAAATTACAGTTCAGAAGAAACTGAAATGGAAGTGAAATTACGAAAGCAGCAGAAAGAATAATACTAGAAGTGCTTACCCAAAAAATCCAGAAAGCAATATGATAGACTGCTAGCGAATCAACAAAACGTCAAAACATCTGACATCTCGCTTTTTAATGTCATTTCTCCTGTTTCAAGAATACGTTTTAATGTGATCTCATGTCATTTTCAGGAATCAATATAATATTATTGATATTTTACAAATACGAGCACTGTCCAAAAATAGTGTATACCACATGTTTTAAAAGTAGTATTGTTCTGCTCGTAGGATTGTGAAACGGTAGTCTTCGTTTCGCAAACATTCTTACTCGCAAAATGAAACCCTAAGTTTACCCCTTGTATCGTAATCTACTATTATATAATTTATATCTGAGAATCGTTCTTTCACATTAGTTCGTGTGTAGGCATAGGTGGAAATTTGAATCAGACTTGAAACATCAGATCTGTGATTCGAAACACGGCTGTGGCATCGTGTTTGTCAAGTCTGATTCAATTTCCAGGAAATACATTCTCTAAACACAAGGTTCCTAATCCCGTTTTGCTTCGCAAAACCATTTTCGCCTATTTTCCTAATGCTTTTTTTTTCACTTTGTGTCCAAGATGAACCAAATCCAGGAGAATAGATTAACTTATACGTTGCTGTATCATTATTTTAATTAATGTTTCTTCTTTTCTCTATTCTGATTCAGATTTTAATTTTGTCAGTTCCCTACGGTGGTCCTTAAAATCGAAAGTGTATCAAAATTTATACCCTGAAACGGGAAATTATAACTCAAGGCCAACGTTGCGTCCAAGTGCAGTACAAAATAGGTTAACATTTTGGAATAATAAACTTGTCTTACAGCGAATTGAGGGTAAATTTAAAAAATGTAAAAAAACAATTAACCGTTGCTATTGAAGAAATTTGTATTTTCAACACTTCCTGCATTCTGGCGGGTGTTATACCCTATATAAACCAAGCTACATGAAATGCACAAAAAATATGACTGAAAATGCATATATTACGCACTTTAAGAGATTTTTTAGAAACCCTATTACCCACCCACCTGCCCTTTTTAAGACACTTCCTTGTATTCTAAATAAATCGCTGAATGTTAACAAAGTACTCCGGAAGAAAGTGCAATACATAAGTACTAGCGAAATCCGCGAAAATAGCGATATTTTTAGTTCTTCTTCCAAACTCTTCGATACCTACGTACCTATCCCACCAATTAAAGCTTTATAATTCTTCATTGGGTTTACTCACACAATTCCTCGTGCTACGCCCCTTTATTTATAAAAAAACATCCCTCGGCTACGCTTTGAGACTTAGGGTCCTTAACCCTGGACTACGCTTTGCGACTTAGGACCCTTAACCCTGGATTACGCTTTGAGACTTAGGGCCCTTAACCCTGGACTACGCCTTGTGGCTTAGGGCCCTTAACCGTGGACTATGCTTTGAGACTTAGGGCCCTTAACCCTGGATTACGCGTTGGGACTTAGGGCCTATAACCCTGGATTACGCTTTGAGACTTAGGGCCCTTAACCCTGGACTACGCTTTGAGACTTAGGGCCCTTAACCCTGGACTACACTTTGCGACTTAGGATCCTAAATTCGCGTAAAACTTACTGTGTTTTTCGTTCAGAAGTTGACGGCTCTCCCGTATGAACAGCACAAACACGAAGTGCTTACACGGTCAAAGTGCCAACTAAATTTTCCAAGTTACACGGAATAAAGTCGACTGAATACAGCATTTAAAACCTGGTTGAAATTATGAAGGTATAAGCAATATTTCATACCTTTCATCCCTTGTATATATAATTTAAATTTAATTTGTATTAAAGCTAACTTATTAATACTTCTCTGCTGATTTTCTCTATTGGTATTCTCATTTCCGATATTGCTACGCTATAACAAGACCTATTATTACACCTCCAATGCCTTTCGGTTAAACGTCTAACGATCACTCCATCATTAGATGTTACTGGCATGAAAGGAAACGTACCTGTTGACGAGCGTTGAGAACGAAGCACTGGTCTTGATTTGGTACAGAAATTAAAGCCAAAGAACACATGAGAACAATAAACCCCGTTCCAACTTTTATAACTGCTTCTGACGTAACACCTTAATGGGCAATTCGGCCATAAAGGCGCGTCTTTATTGCAAAAAGCCTGCCTCAATCGAAGATTGCGTGCAGTAAAGTGCAGACTGCCGTTAAGACTACAAACCTTAGAAAAGCACGCGTGTTCACGGGGGGCAGATTCTAGACTAGAGTTCTCGCGTTTGATTATGCTGCACCGAGTCCTTCATTTGTTTGCTTTTCTTTGTTTATGTCCTGAAATCAAATCGTGGGGTTTACTGCAGCACGCTAGGGCCACCCGAAGGTTTGATATAAACTTAAACACAGTTTCTTTGCTTCCAAATTACAAACACACTTAAGTATATTTATGCTCGACAATTACGGTTTTCAGAAAAGTGTTTTAAACTCCGTATCATAACTTACACTTTTATTTTATTATGAGCAGTTTTCTGCGTTTCCTCAATGTTTCTACTTACCGTCGCAAACATACCTATACTATTATCTTTAGGGCCGAAATGAAATGAAGTTGAGTTTTATTTATGAACACTCTTTAACTACTATGGTTCTTAGCGTCCCATTTTATATTGTGCATGAAGGAATGGAAATTTTGTTTGGAGGTCTCTTTATCAGGATTGAGGTTCTTTTACGTGCCATAAATCTACGGCACGGGACCACTGCTTTACTTCCTTCCGAAGGAAACCACACTAAGGATTTTTGCGCCCGAAAATTCCATCTCCCTCAGCCGGGTTTGAACCCAGGACTTCGGAAACTAGAGGCTAGCATGATACCGCTAGACCATGGCTCCGCAATAACGTATGTGGCTCAATTCGGGAGACCCGGATTCGATTCCTATTGGGCAGACTACTCTGACCTTGGGTTTCTTCGTGGTTTCACTGAGCGGTAGGTGGATGCAGAGGTAATTCCCTTTCTACCACGAATTACCTGTCCATTTCCTATCTCCAGCGTTTCCTTTCATCTGTTTCAAGGATGTAGGACCAGTCGAAGGCGGTTGGTATGTTGTGGCTGGACGTTGCATTTGCCCTATGGAAAGACTTCTTTCTCTCTGCCACATGGTGGACCTGTTGGGGCCTTCCTGGGAGTGTTTCGTCTATTCCCGGGATCTTCAGGTTGCGAGTGGGTAAGGCATGGCTACCCGACATAGGATTGGTGTCATGTTAGAATAATAGGGACCCGACCTTGATAGCGTATTATCATGTGGATATGATCGCCCTTCGGGTCTCCCCTTCATCCCTTTCTCATGGTGATCACGTTGAAAGCACAAATGTCCTACACGCGGTGCTGTGCTCCAGTGACTGGAGGCCGCTATGACTACTCCTACTCCTAGCGTCTCTAGGAAAAGCTTCCTTTGCACGCTTCTCAGACATGACATTATTGCACCAGATTAATCCCCATTTTAAGTGTTACTCAATTTTAGCTGGCCTACTCGGCGTTGCACTGATGGCTTTTTAAACCTCGAATGGCGGTTTAAATAGTTTAAATAACTTCATTTAACCCATCCCTACTCTTTATGAAATTATTATAGAGAGAACTAGAAGGTTTAATGGTAAATCATCATCTTTAAACTTTATAATTGTGATTTTGTAAAGTTTCCATAATATTCTTGATAACGAACGAAACATTTCCCGACATTCATGAAAATGTGTCTGAAATATCGTTTGCAGTATTTCTAGTTCCTTAATCTCCTTCAAATACTCATACATGTTCTGAAAAATGTTGCATAGCCTGTAACCTCACCCTTAGAGGTGAAAGAATAGAGAGAGGGAGGGAGAGAAAGGAAGAAAATTGTTGAGTATGGAATAAAGTAAAACAAGATAGATAGATAGATAGATAGATAAGGTATCTTTATTGGTTTCAAATTATTGAAGTTATTACACAAGTATTTAGTGCATGGGTCATTGACCGTACATGCATATTTAAGATACAATAGGGTGACAAAATAAACAACAGATAAAGAAAACACAACAAAAGGAACAAGAAAAAGGGAAATAGAAATAAATTACCTTTGTCTAACTGAACAAATTTGACCTAGCTTCGCGCACTTTAGCCAGAAAATTGCCCATGTTTCGCCAGTTCCTCTGGTCAGCCAGTAGATCCCAACATGCCAATCTCTTTCTTAAGGGACTTAAGAATTTTTCTTTGAGTTTAATCGTTCGCTGGTTCTCCCACTGTGCACATTCCGCCAAAATATGTACCCAGTCCTCATCCAATTCACAGAATGGGCAGATTCTCCTGCCAGAATCGTCGGTCATTTTCTGTGCTCTCCAGCCCCCCAGTCTAAACCATGCCATTCCTGATCTTTCCTTTCTTCCTAAATTAAGTATATATGCCTCTTTACCCCAGTTCAATTTTATTTCATTTGCTAGACTTAGAGAAGGTTTAATTTTACAGTCCGATTCTATTTCCTGTTGGTTGATGTCTCTTAGTCTTCTTTTAACACCTTTCCATATGTTTTTGTCATTTGTTTCAGCTCTTAGCCATACTGATCCCATTCCTATTCTCCTCAAACCCCTTTCCAAATCAGCTGCCCAAAACTTAGGAGACAGGTTTTCTCGCTGGTATTTATAACATTTGGATCGTAGTGTTGAGTTATCCCCATGCATCAGCCTTAGCCAGTACTTCACTGCTCTTATTTTGCAGTGTATTGTGTCTTCATAGCATCCTACCTCCCTCAATACCCCCGAATTTGATGTGCCTTGTGAAACTCCAAGAACTCTTTTTCAGCGTAATCGTGCACTCAGTGGAGAAACCGTAATATCTCAACATCGGAGTATGATCACCGAATATGTGAATATTAGTTTCGA
Source organism: Deroplatys truncata (assembly GCA_030765065.1). Classification (NCBI taxonomy): domain Eukaryota; kingdom Metazoa; phylum Arthropoda; class Insecta; order Mantodea; family Mantidae; genus Deroplatys; species Deroplatys truncata. The sequence continues at coordinate 56,680,732 of CM060980.1, forward strand.
CTTATTTATTATTCTTACGTTGGCAATGATTGAGTAGCACAGACACATGTAATTACTTATTGTAAATAAAGTATACGATTATAAAAAATATCCCTTAGTGTATTGCAATAGCCAACAAACAAGAAGAAGAATCAAGATTAGTACTTCATTTTTCAGCTGTCACCACTTTGGTTAACCTGAAAAGTAAATGAATAAAAGGGTGTGTCATGCGGAATTTAAAATTCCAAGCGCTTTTAGCCTTGCATCAAAGATTACCTTGCAAAATTTTATTAGAATTGGTACAACGGCGTTGATTGATATTCAGTCTAAGCAAGCATACCCTCACACTGAGTTTTTGCTTTGGTTCCAACAATTTCCAATTTTTATTATTTTTCGCTAAATGATTTATAAAATTATTTTCCGTACACGTTAATGGTTTTTCAAATTATTTAATATTCATGTTCCATTCTGAGGCAGTATTTTTAACATTTAAATGATTTTAGTCTAATTATATAATATAAAATATAATAGCAGCCCGCCTTAAAGCAATATGTGTATAATATAATATGTAAAATGTATGTGACAGTCATTGTATTAATGTTTATATTATTGTATACATGTAACTAATGTTATGTGAATGTATTACGTAATTTAATAATGTAGGAGCTGTGAGAATATAGGTCAAAAGTTGCTAACAATGAGGTAACCTTGAGGAAATAATGAATTGGAAAGTTTAATAATGCTACTAGTAATTCTTGGAGCAACAACAATGTAATTTTTGAGACAGTTTATAAATAGCCAATCAACTTAAGTTAAATAAAAGTATTCTATTGGAGTAGGATTAGCCAATCAGAGACTTGAAATAAATGAAATTTGCTAATTCAGGCGGTAGAAGCCAGTCGCTAGTAGACAGCGTTCCTAACTGGATGCGAGACGCGTCCTCGAGAAGTTTAATACGTATTCACTGGGAGACGAAAATTCATTACGGCGAGAATGTTATCAAGTTTACATGTTAAAAACTGCAAGTAATTAATAAATAATCTCACAGCTCTCTATATCAGTGAAGTGTTATTTAATCGTGTCAAGGATTAATAAAAGGAGTGAAGTAAAAATTATAATGTGTGTAAGCCTACATTCTTTAACCGCATCACCCCCCTGCAAAGAGGCACATGTTTCTACAAATTAATACTGACGCAGGAGGCAAACCTAAATACATATAATATTTAAAGAAACATAAAAATACAAAGTTGATTCGTAAACATTGGGGCGAATGCCATTGGAAACTTTGTACTATACGTGGGGCAGCTATTTCATCAAGTTTGGCTCCCCAACAGTGGAACTACAATACAACTCCTTCTAAAATACCCCTCCTTCAAATTGACGTCCAAAGCGTGGTGAAAATAATCTAACAACACAACACCTCCTAAAAAATAAAAATTTCCTACAATTTACAAAATTAGTGGCTCTGAATAACGCCATTTTATATTTCTACCCAGAAACACTGTGAAATTTTCGCAAAACGGTTGGGATTCGAAAACAAAATTTAGACATTTTCGGGCAAGTCCCCAGCAATTGAATGATTGTGTTAATTTATCTGAACATGCTCACCAACCTGGGAAATGTTACAGTTATCTCAACAGTCACATATAACTCCTTTAGAGGAAATATATTAATAATTTCTAACATCATAAATGTTTATGCAGCGAAACAGAGAGCGGTTTAATAATTATGCATGTTAGGAATGAAGATTCAAAAACAAATCATTTATTTCTCAACATATTCCTCTTTTAGGAATATACATTTCTCTCAACATTCTTGCCATTTTTTTAACCCCTCCAAAAATAGAAATTGTCGAGGTCTGCAAAATACCCCTCTGTCTTGATGATGACCTCCTTATTTGATCTAACGTTTTTACAACGAGCGTTTCTTCATGTTTGGGAACAAAAAGAAATTGCAGGAACCAGGTCGGGCAAATACGCGGGGTGCGCAGCAATTCATGCAGTTTGGAGGGATAACTCCAGATGAATGTTTTGGTGTGTTGTGGTAAAATAGCACCGTCTGCTTTGTCAAATGGGGCCGTGTCTTCTTCAGATTCTTGTGAAGCACTGCAACAACTTGGTGACATTTTTTTTCTTTCTTTCTTTCTTCCTTTCTTTCTTTCTTTCTTTCTTTCTTTCTTTTTCTTTTATGAAGTCAATGACTATGATGCCCTTCGCAGCCCCAAAAATCGTCGCCATAACTTTTCCGGCTGTCTTGCCTTCTTTGGAACAGATCCATCGGAAATAACCCTTTTTGATTGTTGCTTGGTTTCTGGAGTATAGTGCTGTATCCAGGTCTCATCGACGGTAACAAGTCGACTCGAAAATCCTTCGGATTTTGGCTTAAATTGCTCCAAACACAGCATTGAAGTTGAAAGCAGCACTCGACTATTGTCTCTGTGAACAATCGCGGCACCCATTGAGCCGATGACTTTTTCATCGTCAACTCATTATATAAGAATAAAGAATTGCCGTACCTGTCGACAAACCTATGGCCTCTGCTTCTTCGCGGATTTTCGTTTGACGATCATGTCGTGGACTTCTTCAATTATTTCCTCGGTAACCACATCTGCCGGGCGTCCTGGGCGTTATTCAAAAACAAAAAATGTTCGACTACATTTAAAGTCGCTGAACCAACATCTAACTGCTACCATGGATAGCGAAGTGTCCCCATAAACAGCATCCAATTTCACTTTTGTATTCTCGCACGTTTTCCCATCCAAAAGCAAAAAGCGAATCATTGAACAAATATTGCACTATTTCCAGTTTAGCGAAAACACGTTGAACGACTGAACTGAATGCCTGCTAAATGCAAACTAACTTATGAATCAGTACCAAATTTGTTTTGGCTCATTTAACAAATGACAGTACACTATGCGTATCACCAGCTTGCCTTGGCAACACCTCTGTTTTGAAACACAAGTGATTATTGAACCGCCCTGAACGTCCCTGCCTAAAGTCCAGTAACAGTTTTACCATATTTCCTTTCCTCCTGGTTTTGATGATTAGTAATTATTTAATTAGGGGATTTCAGGAGAATAAATAGGCAATTGATAAAGTATAACAGATAATAGGCAAATAATATATGTACTTTGTGACAAAGTATTGCAACTAAGCAAAATTCATGCGAATACGTAGTAACTATTCATTCTTTGCAGCGTTTTACTGTTAGAATAATTGCGATTTTATTCTTGTGATAACTTGAACAAGTAAACTGAATCTTAAAAATTATATCTTAACTAAATTTACATCCATTTGATACCGAATACTATTGATTATCGGCGACGACAAGCTTCATGGCTAAACAGTTTCGAAAAGTCTCTCGACACCAAGTCCTCGTGGAGGAAGGCGATAGAGGACGCTGAAAAGCACAACGATGCGACCTGCAGCGGTAAAGTTTCCCAATTGTTCGGGTGTCGACTGAGTTATCGCCCTACACTGGCGGCGGACAATGGATGAATTGAAGAGACAAATGCGATACATTTTGCACTCTCGACAGCCCCTGCCAGGCCAAACCCTTCCCCATTCCTCTTTTTGCTCCTTTTTCTTAGTTTTTATTTTTTTATCTGTTCCGAAGCACTATCTGTGAATGGGATGAATGACTATCACCTGATATAATGAAAGGCGAGGGTTAGCCCATTAGTGGAAAAGGGGCGGTGGCTGTTGAGAGGAAGATGAAACGAAGGGTGGAGCATGAATGGTTTCCATACAACTAACGTAGGTCACCTTTACTTTGATCAGAAGGTTACTACGAGAAACTGACACAATCGAGTATTGGGAAGGACTGACGTCTGCTTAGAATAAGACGCATGTGGGTGTCAAGAGTCACATATTTTATTTGAAAAGGTTACAGGTGATCTGTTATTAGTCTTTTGGAGGCCTTTGGGCAGCGTTTTGGCTGCAAAATTTGAACTATGGAGGCCCAATTAAAGCGTTATATGTAATGCTTGTATATAGATAACGTCATTCTTACTTACTCTACTACGTAGAGTAAGTAGGGGAAGTATTGTATTCCACCCAAAAATTCGATACCGAGATTTCACCGGAAATATATGTTTTGAGACCCCTGAATCCAAAAAAAGCATTTTTGGAAACATGTCCGTGTATGTCTGTGTGTCTGTGAACAGCATAACTCAGAAACGAACAGTCGGATAAACACCAAACTTGGTATTTAGGTTCAGTAACTTCCAGAGATGCGACACGAACGATTTAAAGAAAATCCCCCCCCAGATTATCCTTTACATGGAACATTTTTCGAAAATTGTAATTTTCTCAAAAATGGCTCTAACGATTTTGATTAAAATCTCATATGTTTAAGATATTTTCATGGCAAATGAAATGTATATCTCAAATTTTCTGGGAATGTCTCCAAAAGTATTCTTCATTGTGAACGACTTATGCATAACTGCTTCGCATTGTGTGCGACTTATGCACAAGAGATAGACAAAATTTTACTAGACAAAAAATGTAGATCGCGTTAAAACATACAATTTATGTCATATACATTTTTTGTTGAGTGAACCATTTTCGAGATATTGCTTGTTATTGCCTTAAATTTTCCAATACTTATACTTTTTCTCAAATGGAATTTCGTTATTCATTTTTGTTTGTCTTGGTAATGTAAAGAGAATGGAATACTCCACATAGTAACCAGCTCTTAAAATATTTGACTATCGCTTAAAGCCAACCAATTCCCCTTGCATCTACAAGAAAATTAGCAATAAGATTAGCATCTCGATTAAGATGAAGCATATGGAGAATAAGCGTTTGTAAAAATAGTTTGTACAAGAGTAGAGAAAGTCATGTGAGTGTAACACACCAGATTTGTTTTTCTAAATGTGTAATGTGAACATTTGTAACATTTTAAGTACAGTTTTGTGATTATCAAAATATCGATATCAACTACGAGATCCCTTTCAACATGACAATCCCGAGTCCGATGTGAAAGCAGTTTTGCATTCATATATGCTGCATAGCCTAAACATGTAGTGATATTAAATTAAATAAAAAACTAAAGCAAAATATTTAATACTTTATCCGTCACTATTAGAGTGACGGATAAAGTCAGTAGTTAGTAGCTCATACTTCAGTCTCTAAATGGCTTTTAAGTGGCATAGGTTATACAATGAAAGGGGACATCTCGCGCACCCCGATCTACGTTAGATCTGTTGCTGCTACCATCCCCAGGAGCAAAGGATGAAGTGAAGGAATCACAGGAGGCTACAGACCTCAGGCAGAGACGCACTGAAGTCCCTAACGTCCTGCACGAAGACCCGGCCTACCACTGGAGCTACCCAGAAAGGCTTTGAACGACCCATACAACTAGGCAGCCCTCTGGCGTTAACGGAGAATACTATTTTCTTAGAGGAAGATCCCTCCATCTGTCCGATACTGCCCTATGCCACAAATCCTACAAGCCCACCTGAAAAATGAAAAGGAAACGAGGGAAAGGAAATCGTGATAGATAAAACACGAAAAACTCAAGATCAGAGTGGGCGGTTCACGGAAATCGAACCCGAAATCTCTCTGATGCGAGCCTCAAACGTTATCGTGAGTCAACTCGATTTTAAGTGGTAACTTTCAGGTTAAAGTAGAATAAGAATGGCACTTCTTTCAGTTAGCCTAATTGTAATTTCGACGTTTCTAATATATACCTATTTGCAATGTTATAACAATATCCAATGAGGAAGTTGTCGCTACGTGTTGTGTACTGGACTCCCCATTGACGAGATTTGAGTTGCAGGAGCACGATACTACTTATTAGCCCGCCATTAATATTTCCAGCACTAGCCGGTGATGGACCTGGCGCAAATTTCATTAAATCTACAACAAAGAGCATTCCTCGCATGCCGGACAGCACGTGGAAAACGTGAAATGTCTAATCAGCGAAGTTATGTATTTTTCATTCTTTCCCACCCTTAACTCTTTTCCGGACCATCCTCTTTACATTCTTTTCTCTTCTAACATAGCCCGTTTCCTCTTCTTTTCTCACCCTATCATCCCCTTAGCCCATCTCTCTTTTACACTTTTCACCCCCTCGATTCCTCCCCCTCTTTATACTCAAACAACAAACGTGGGAGAGAAAAAGAGTGGGGGTGTATATGCGAATGTTGGAAGGCGGTTCTGAAGGGGTGGATTTACTCTTTATAACAAAAGTAAAAAATAAAAAAGACACAGAAAAGGCTATTAAAAGAGGGAAATGATGAAATTATATTTTTTGTGTTCCTCACAGAGAAAAGCAGAACACATTTAAAACAATCGTACATAAACACAGTAGCTGCCGGCATTATGCATGCATCTACATATTTCTGAAACCAGAGATGGGCCAAACTGCAGGTAGCGAATTGATGAGCATTCGCCGGAACAGACAACAATGTGAGTTTCTCGTTGCGAGGCGAAGGTTGCTACTTGCTGCAAAAGAAAGAGAAGGGTGGAGCAACCCCCGGTTAAAAAGGGGAGGTCAGGTATTGTTGTGTCTATACTGTGGTGGTTAGCTGAAAAATAACACCACATCAACGGATGGGTGAGCAACCACTATCCATTTTTTAATTCAAAAAGCATTTTTATCCGTTCTCTCCTTTTGCAGTGTGTTCACGGAACCTCACTTCTCCATTTATATAAACAACCAAACAAATAACGACAGCATGGGAAATAGATGCAGGAACGGCTTTTGTTTAGAAACAAAAGATAAACCTGAGTTTGAACCTAAAGAGGCGTTTTGTGGTTCAAGGCTGCCACATTGGGTATCCATTACCTCACCACTTTGGCACTTCTGAACAGCCGCTTCAAATCTCGGCAATGAGTTGGATTTTCGAAGGAACTCGCCAGTAAAATTTGGTCGTGAACATCTCTATTGCTTTAGCCATGTTTCTTCAACGAAAATATCAGTATTTGCTCCGACGTACGGCACAACGCATTTGTTGTTGATTTACAATGGAAATGCAAAAAATGTGAGTTTCATTAATTTTGATAACTTTTATATGTATTCGAGCAGTCGGCCACGATATGAATGCGCAGGGCGCCACTGTTTTTGTTGATATGTCTAACGTCATCACCGTATAGGCATCAAAGGGAGTAAGGAGCAAAGCGATAGAGGAAGGTACAGTTGCACAATGAAAACTTCACTACATTTGCAGGCCTTAATCTTGCTAGTAAATGCAACTCGGAACTGTAGATGTTTTCTTTATCTGACTGTCCTTCCAATGCTCCGCCCACTTGTTCCGCAACTGTTTAGTTCCTCTTCCCACCGAACGCACTCATATCGAGGCCGACTAGTAAGAGTACGGAATTTTGTCCAACAACTCACTTTATTTTTAGTTATTATTCTGCATAAATAGATGATATTCTCGATTTAATTTAACGTACAATATACTTCCTTTTGCCCTCTAACCATGCATAAACTAAGGTTAACATGAGTTTTCGTTTTCAAATTCCGACCGCTAGCACTTCATATGTTATGGTCTATAAATTAATCAAAACTACTTTAGATTTTATTCCTGCTTTTACTACCACATATTTAAAGCAAAGGAAGTGTGAATTCGATTATAGGATTCGATATTTATCTGCCTTTGTGCTCTGATGCTAGCACGGTGGCCTTCATATCCAGAGGTCTCTGATTTGATTTCCGGCAGGAGGTTGGGAATGTTTGTTTGTCAGGGTTATTTCTTAAGCTTCCTAGACTTTGGAATTATGAATGTGTGTATGTATGTTGTTTATAGAAATTAATTTACAACTCTACATTTACAATAAGCATAATATTACAGCCTTAAATATACGATATATACGTTAGTTTTTTTTCTACACCTTTTATATGTTTAGTACACATTTGTCTTAAACCATGGCTTAGTAAAATTAATTATGGAAAATATAATTTTTGTTAAGACATTTTATGGTAATTTCTTATCTTGTTTGTGTGAATTTAAGGCCAATCGAAAATATTAAACTATAATGGAGTGAATACCTTTCCATGAGCAATTGTTTTCCAAAGGTAAAAGCCGCCGATATGACCCAAGATGAAGACGGTATAAAACAAAGAAAAAAATTGATATGGAGAATACACCGAAAATTCATGTTTTGAAGTCTGTTGAATAGTAATATTTATTTATTAATGCAATTGAAACATGAATTTGACAAAACGAAGTTACAAACTGCTATTGAAAAGATGCGGTGTTTTGGATAAAATCCCCAAAGATAACATGAGAGAAGAACTAGGAATGATTTCTTTGGAAGAAAAACGTACAAAGTACAGAAGTAATTGAGAGCAAGAAAGAAAGGAAAAAAATCTGATGTGTTATACTCACATGACTTTCTCTAGTCTTGTACAAACTATTTTTACAAACGCTTATTCTCCATATGCTTCATGTTAATCGAGATATCGAGATGTCAATCTTATTGCTAATTTTCTTGTAGATACAAGGGGAATTGGTAGGTTATAAGCGATAGTCAAATATTTTAAGCGCTGGTTGCTATGTGGCGCATTACATTCTCTTTGCATGTCCTAAGACATAAAAAAAATGAATAACGAATTTGAGAGAAAGTATTAGTATTGGAAAATTTAAGGGAATAACAAGCAATTGTCGAAAATGGTTCACTCAACAAAAAGAATGTATGACATAAATTGTGTATTTTAACGCGATCTACATTTTTTGTGTAGTAAAATGTTGTCTATGTCTTATGGTTTACCAGTTGTGCAAAAGTCGTTCACAATGAAGAATGCTTTTGGAGACATTCCCAAAAATTCGAGATATACTTTTCATTTGTCATAAAAATATTTTAAACATATGATATTTTAATCAAAATCGTTAGAGCCATTTTTGAAAAAATTAAAATTTTCTAAAAATGTTCCATGTAAAGGGTAATCTGGGGTGGGGGGAGTTTCTTGAAAACCTTCTTGTCGCATCCCTGGAAGATACTGAACCTAAATACCAAGTTTGGTGTTTATCCGACTGTTCGTTTTTGAGTTATGCTGTTCACAGACAGACATAGAGACACAGACAGACACAGACACACACACGGATATGTTTCTAAAAATGTTTTTTTTGGATTCAGGGGGTCTCAGAACATGTATTTCCGGTGAAATCTCGGTATCGAATTTTTGGGTGGAATAAAATACTTCTCCTACTTACTATACGTAGTAGAGAAAGTAAAAGTAACCAGATAGGACTCCAAAGAATATTACTCAAATAAAAACCTAAAGGAAGGGATATCCGAGACGTGATATGACACAGTTTGAAGCCGAAACATACTCTCGCCTAATCTACGAAGAGTCTGACAAAACTTGTGTATTTAAACCAAATCTTTCTCCCGGCAATTTTTTATCTATATTTTATGGTTTCCCAGTTATACAAAATTAAAACACAGGAACAATTCCAAATTATTTACAGAAAACTCAAGCGATACCTCTGATTTCTGGCGCCAACACAAGTGAAACTCGTAAGATACATTATTAGGAAAATAAAATTAAAACAGCAAACATATGTTCATACAGAGGTATGTTTAGTGTGGAAGAAGTTCTTTGAAAATCTTTGCCCTGCATCACTTATATTGGGTCTTTCAACAAGAGTGTCCTATCTTTAACGTGTGATAGCTGACGTTGTTATTGAGTTACAGCAGTAATTTTTTTCATGTGGTTACAGTTGTTATTGATAAATAGACATGAAACGTTACAGCATTGAGCAATGCGTACAAATTGTGATCATCAGTTCGCCAAACTTCCGTGTATTGCGTGAAGCTTACGGTGTGCATAATTGTCCCTGCGAGAGAACGATTCGGCGTTTGATCGATACATTTGAAAGAAGTGGTTCTGTCAGCGATTAAAGGACGCCTGCACGCAATCGACGTAAGCGCTCCAACGAAAACATAGGCGCCGTTCGTGAGAGTGTACGCGAGAACAGAAACAAATCAATTGCTCGTTGAGCGCAGAGAATTGGGGCTTTCGCCGACCACAACTTGGCGAATTCTGCATCTGGACTTGACGTTTCACGCTTACAAAATGGTGTTAACTCAAGAACTAAAGTCCAACGACCTTAGGTTGCGCCGTGTGTTCGCTGACTGGGCTGTGGAGCAATTGGAAGCTGACCCGGATTTTTGTCGAAAAATTATCTTCAGCGACGAAGCCCACTTTGGATGGATGGTTGTGTTAACAAACAAAATTGCCGCTATTGGAGCAATCACAATCCAATGCAGATTCAAGAACAACCACTTCATTCCCAAAAGGTTGCTGTGTGGTGTGGATTTTGGTATGGTGGAATCATTGGTCCATATTTTTTTCAAGATGAAGATGGAGAAGCTCTGTCAATGGAGAAAGATACCGGGCTCTTATAAGGGACTATTTTTGGCCTCAGTTGGATAGTATGGATCTCAGAAACATCTGGTTCCAGAAAGATGGTGCCACATGTCATACTGCTCTCGAAACAATCGATCTTTTGAAGGAGAAGTTCAGAGGTTTCATTTCCCGTGGTGGTGATGCTACATGGCCCCCGAGGTCATGTGTTAACGCCGTTGGATTACTTACTGTGGGATTATGTTAAATCTCGAGTTTATGTCAACAAGCCAGAAACAGTAAATGGTCTTATGAATAACATCATGCTTGTTATTCGTGAAGTTGTACCTAATTTACGTTCTTCTGTCATTGAAAATTGGGTCAAACGTATACGCGCAACCCAACGAAGTCGCGGCGGTCACTTAACTGATGTTGTCTTCCACACGTAATGGCATTAATTATGTTCCAAAATAAAAAACATATAAACCTCTATCATTTATAGAACGTGATTTATTTAAGTTCAAAGATAGGAAACTCTTGTTGAAAGACACAATAGATAACTGGCTTAAATACTTGGCATCTTACTCTCTCTCATTATTATACATTCACGATTTGCCGAATTATGAACACACGACAGGCAAATGTAATCAAGGACACTTTTTAAATGGTTTTCCTTTCTCTTTCGGGGAAAATCTCAATATACATTTTTTAGATCGAACGTAATACTTCTTTTACATTCGGTAAGCGGTAGAGACCAAAAAGATATGGTGTTCACTACCTACTATCTCTTATTTTTGTGTAGCTTTCAAAATAAGCTGCGAAAGCTTATTCTTTTTAAGGCTTCAAGTTAATCGAGATAAACCTTGGAGACGTTGCACTACACATTTCGTTGAAGGTACAAATGGGAGAATGGAAACGGAATCGATAGTCGAATGTTTAAAAGCTAATCGCTATAAATTCCATAATCTTTCCAGGACATCTGATACGTAATTATCGACAGGAATATGTAAATAATTACAAAAATACAGAGAAATGATTGCAATAAATAATTGTCGCATATTAAATCAATGTATAATGTAACCAGTTTGAATTGAAACGTTCGTCCGAAAAGATGGAGGTTATTAGGCAGTCAGGTTTAAGCAGTCATTAGTATCAATCGAGAATAGCGAACGCGTTAGGTTAAGAATTTTTGGGAAGGCAGCTTAGATTTAAGTTCAGTACGTTACAGACGCACGTAGGCCAGTTCTGGAAAGGCATTTACATTCTGAGAATTTAGCCAGCCTCAATTAGTAACAAAGTCAGAAGTAAGAACACGTAAAAAATAAAGATTGGCTTCGCGTGAAAAATCACGTTGGTGGGGGAACAATATGTAGAAGGAGCTAAAATTAACAAATGTTTGTGTATATTGGTCCGAGGGTTGCTCTCAAGTGCCAGTACCGGTACTGGTAATTACATTCGGGCAGACATTAATTACCCTCTCTCTCTCTCTGGTACCGTCAGCGGTATTAACTTGTCTGACGCGCTTGTGTGAGTTACGCGTCTAGGTTCTTTTATTGCGGAAACAGTGATTTCCGTCGTAACTTTGATACTGCAGATTTTTATCAGGTATAATAATTCAATGGTTATAGTTTCGAGTCAATATATTTCGTCCATTTCAAACGGCCGGCAACCCAATTCAACACAAATATTAGTTCACAATAAATTTCTCAGTCAGTTTAAACTAGCGTTGTCCTTCACGATATACCCGTGCTTACCCTGAGTGAAAATACTCGTAGCTTTGCCATTGGAGCAGCCGGCAGCAGAATCAATAGCAGATGTTGGAGACGACATTATAGTGGCTTCTTGATACTGCTACACATCTCGTGAAACAACTGAATGCATCAACGCTTGAAAAAGTGACAAATTATTGAAAAATTCAAACCAATAGTAACTATATCTCGGAAATGGTTAATGCCACAAAAAAGTTACTTGTGCTTTATAGAGATCTGTACTTTTTGTGCAGTGTGGCTTTGTCCATCTCTTATGGTTTACCAATTATATAAAATTCCCTCCGAATGAAGAGGACTTCCTGTTATTCCCAGAAAATTCAAGATGCACATTTTATTCGTCATGTCTTAAACAATCTTAATCGTTACAGCCATTTTTTGAGGAAATGCAAATTCCGAAAAATCTTCCATTAAACGGTAGTTTGGGGCTAGGAATTTCATTTCGCATCTTTGGTAGATGCTGAACCTAATTACCAAGTTTGGTATTTATCGACATTTCATTTTTAGATTATGCCGTTCACGCAGACGTCCCTCTAAAAATGCTCTTTTTATTCTTGGGCCTCAAAACATGTATTTCCGGTGAAATCTCGATATAGAAGTTTTGAGTAGAATGCAATAACCTCTCTACCTGCTACACGTGGTACATTGACAAGACTGATCATAACCATGAGTCATTTGAGAAAAATAATATTAGAAGTTCTTGCAACAGAACGATAGGGACTAGAAGGGCCTTGGACCATAGAAGAATGAATTTATGCTATAACATTTCTATTTCCGTTTATATATGTTTATTTTAATGTGAAAGAATTCCGACGCATTTCAAGAGTCGTGTCACCGACGCTTTGTGTTCCAAAGCAGTCGCTCAACAATGCTTTGTTGAGGAGCCCAAACACTCGGCATCTTTTTTCCATTTCCACTGCGACAGCTAATGTGGGACCGTTTTCCAAATTGCTTGTAACCTCAACTGTTGATGCATAACGACCTAAGCAGCATGTTAGCATGCTTTACCCTTGCGTAACGCCCCTTTTATTCCCTTTTTCTCTCTGTTGTTGGGGAAAATCGAAAAATCAAAACATCCCCCTTTCCTCTCTGGCTACGTTTTTTTTTTCCTCGCTAACCCTACTCCACTATGTAAACCGCAGCAAAGAGCCCCACAGCCCAACAACACCCACCCTCCGATATTGTGTGCCCATCGCCCGACCGTTCGACCAGGCTTCTCCCTTGCTAACCGAGCATACAAAATCTGTATCAACAGGTGGATATGATACGCGTCCTACCCTCCGATTTTTTTCCGTACAGAATGTCAATTTTTGTGTAAGTGGCCAAGGGGTGGGACGAGAAAAATTGAGGGGAAAACTCGCATCAATGGAAGGGCAGAGTCCCTTCCTCGACGACGATTGCCTTGTTCGTCTTATGTTTCGTATCGTATTTCTCCCCAGTTTGGGCGGGTGAATATTTTCTTCTCCCCAGTCTGGTATGTTTGTACACAACACACGAACAGAAGTGAAAAGGGGCGGGATATGCTCTGTGACTTCTATTGACAGAAATAAACGACTCTGGGGAGAAGAAAGAGCAGCTTAAAAAGTTTGGCTTCAGCACATCAAAGAACAATCCTACAGTGGAAATGCACCTGTGGTATATTGGAAACTTGAGTTGAAGAGTTCCTTTGTTGTCAATGTTGGGTGTTAAAGCTAATCGCACTGGCGCCTCGAACAGCTGCAATTCTTAGCTCTGGAAGAGTAAAGTTTCCCTAGCTCTTATTTGAGGCTAAAAGGAGCCAATGAAAGAGAGAAAAATGTATCTCTACTGAAGAACAAAACCAAATTAAAAGTGCAATACAGTTCATCTTGCAGAAAAAAACGTAGTTTTTAAGGCAACCCATCTGTGAAATGTTGTCCAAAGTAGGTCATATGTCTTTAGTGTTTTATTCTGTTTCTATTTTCTAATTTCAAGATTCCAATGTCCGTTATATTTATGAAGTTATTCAGAAATTTAGAAGTTTGTGCACAAGTATTTTGCCTGATACTCCAATTTACGTATGTGTCTTTCTTGAATACTTTTTTCCAACATCTTATATTGAAATTGCCCCAAGTGATGCAAAAATTAACCACCAATTTTCCTGAAATTTTCAGCATTGATGGAGAACTGTTGAACATAGAAATTTATCTGGGCCTTCATTCTGATGTACTACATATTAATTGTACAATTAAATAATTTATATGATATGTAGTGCAATAAACGAGGAAAAGCATGACATCAATATTTGAGGTTTTTACAGTGAAACTAATGAAAATTTTCCAAAAAGACCAAATAAATTATAGTTTTATAGTGGATAAATTAAATTTTGAGCCATAAATCTGTAATCATTCAGGGCAAAGAACATTTTGAAAGGTGCAAAATTACAACCTAAAATTTTAGTAAATAATTGATTTCTCAGAAATTATTTATTTTATTTCCAGAGCACATGCCAGTTATCACATATTGTAGTTATTGACAGGAAGATACAAATAAATAAAGAAGTAGTAATAAGATAGAGAAATAATTACAATTAACAATTTCCGAATATTAAATCAATGTGTAATGTAATAACCTTATACTGAAAGATTTGTCCGGAAAAAGAATGCAATTAGCAAGTCATGTTAAGAAACATAATTAGCAACAGCGAGGAGCGAACGCGTTAACTTAAAAGATTCTTGGAATGCAGCTAGAGTTTAGTTCAGCATGTTTGAACAGTCACGTGGACTAGAGCTCTGTGAAAGTGAAAGGTGAATGAAATTCTCAAGAGCTCAAGCAAGTACGGCATAGTAACAGTTAAGAGACGCTTATGAAGGGATGTAATATGTAGGCTAATATAAGGGTTTGCATTCTTACCAGAGACACATTCGTTCGTGCACACATTCGTGCATACATTCGTGACACTCTTTTGAGAATTAGTCACTTTCGGGTAATCGAAGTAATCGTGCGATTACTCGTGTGTTATTTTAAGCGCTCGGTGAAGCGCTTGTGTGAGTAAGATTTAGCGGCTATTGTGAGGGATCTTGCCGGTAAGCATTTTAATGACTCACGGCAATTTACGCTTCTTCTTTTATGAAGTTATTTCAAACCGTTAAATTGACACAGCAGTAGTTAGCAGATATAATAATTCAACTGTTATAGTTTTCGAGTGCTACGATTCATAATCAGTTTCATTCTTTATCTTCATACGGTCGGTAACTCGCTTCAACAGCTCAAGTTTTAGAGCACATTAAATTTCTCAGTCAATTTAAACTGGCGTTATCCTCTAAAATACGCCGTCGCATAGCCTGAGAGAAAGATCTCATAGCTATACTACTAGAGCAGCTGGTGCACGAGACAACGCAGAACGAGCTACGGGATAACGGCATCGTGGAGCTCAACAACGAAGCAAGTAAAGTACAAGGCTTCAAAATTGTCGCACCACCGATTTGAAGTTGGTAAGTTAATAATTATTCATTTTGATATTTTCAACGATGGATTGGTTGTCTAGTCATCTCTGTTGAACTGTCTTAGGGACTGTATCACATTTCCAAAATTGTGAGGAGGAACCGGAAAAAATAGCGGAACCCACAACTTTACTTGGTTATTGCATTAAGGTGCACTCTCTCAATTTCAATCTCTCCATTTCTCGCCCTCTTGCTCAATGTACGTCGTTTTGAAAGCTTCTTGAAACATAATTTTACTGCTTTTTTTCTGAGATATTGGAAAAAAATTAATTTAGGAGTAGCTTAATATATAAACTTACTTTTATTTTACGCTTGTGCTGCCCCCATGGTAAGTAAAAAACAATAAAAGTTCTGGAGTATTAATGTATTAAATGTCGGTAAGTTTTGCATAGGAATAATAGAACTGGAAATTTGCTGTAACTTCTTATTTACCCTATGGACATTTGTCAAATAACAAAACTTGTGCAAAACGGTTTGCTCATAAACTTTTGTTATATAAAATTTTTGCAAAACTGGATTATAAGTAAGACATTTCGATTTCTTTTCTTTAAATTTGTACCTGCTCCATTATAACCCCACTCCGGAGGAACTGTTAAGCTGCTATAGTCTATTATCTTAAGGGGCATAATGCATGTACTGTGCCAAGTTTTATAACAACGATTCAGCCATTATGGAGCGAAAAAGTAACATACTTACCTACTCACCTATCTATATTCAAACCAAACCTGTTGGTTTCTATATACAGGGTGAATCACCTAAAACGTGCACCACAAATATTTCGGAAATGGAAAGTGATATTGATGTGCAGTTTTCACAGCATTGATTGGTAGTCAGGGGCTCGTACATTTAGCCTATAAACAGATTTTAATAATACTGAGAAAGTGTATTTTTTGAGCAAACATACAATTTTTAAATGGAACAATGCCTAGTTACATCAACAAAATAAAGGTAGGGTAAATTAGAATGCCAATGGTCTTTGTTGCAGGATTCTAGTGCAAGTGGTTTACGAGAAATCTTATTTTGAAAAGTTTCCACCCCGACAATTGTTTGTCCCATTCAACCTGCTTAGTTACTAGGTACGATGTTGTTATGTTTGTTTGCATTGTGTTTTATGTTCATTGATTGCATTGCGACTTCCTGGTCAGTTAGTTTGTAACAGTTCAAGCAGTAAGTCGTGAGTGGAAGATGGGGTTTACTAATGCAGAAAAAGCCGACATGCTCATGGTGTATGGAGAGTGTAGGAAGAATGCAGTTCGTTCCTGTACGGTGTATGCGGAAACGTATCCCAATAGACGTCAACCTTCTCGGCAATTATTTATAAACCTCTTCAACTAATTACGTGAAAGTGGTACTGTAACACCTAGAAAACGTAACAGAAACAAACAAGAGGCTGGAGAAGAGGCAGAAATTAATGTTTTGGCTGCCGTTGCAGTAGATACGCAAATTAGTTCCCGCACAATCGCACGTGGAAGTGGCATAAGTCAGGCAAGTGTACTGCGCATTCTCCATCGATGTAGGTTCCATCTCTATCACATCTCTCTCCATCAAGAGCTGCATGGAAAAGATATTGCGAATGGTGTTAACTTTTGTACATGGACATTAAGACATGATACTCCAGATTCATCATATATCTTGTTTAGTGATGAGACAACATTTACTAATCATGGCAAGGTAAACCGTAGAAACATGCACTATTGGTCTGTTGACAATCCCCGTTGGCTTCGTCAGGTAGAACATCAGCGTCCATAGAGTTTATATGTGTGGTGTGGGATAGTGAACCATCAGCTCATAGGTCCTTTGTTCATAGAAGGAACAATGAACTCGCACAAGCAACGCAGCCACCTGACAGACCATCTGCCACAGATGCTAGAAGACGTTCCTTTGCAGACTAAGAGGAACCTGTGGTACCAACATGATGGCTGCCCAGCCCTTAGTGCACGAAGTACTACAGCTTGGCTTAACGGATTGTTTCCAAATCGTTGGATTGGACGAAGAGGACCTGTAACTTAGCCGGTCCGTTCACCGGATCTGACCCCTTTGGACTTTTTTCTGTGGGGAAGGCTGAAAGACACTGTCTACAAGGATGTACCAACTACACTAGACGATATGAAACGACGTATTACTGCTGCCTTCTCTGAAATTTCCGCTGAAATGCTAGAACGTGTGCAGCAGTCTCCATAGCAGACTGGAAGTGTGTATTGAAGTTGCCGGTGGTCATTTTGAACACAACCTTAGAAGGGCTATGTTCTCTTTACTTGTAAGAATGCACAGAAGTATTGTAATTCCCTTTCGTTTTTCTTTAGTTTGTGCTACCAGAGGTTGTACAATGTCAAGATAAGTTTTCTCGTAAACCGCTTGTACTAGAAACTTGCAACAAACGCCACTGACATTCTAATTTACCTTACCTTTATTCTGTTAGTGTAACTAGGCATTGTTCCATTTAAAATATTGTATGTTTGCTCACAAAATACACTTTCTCAGTATTATTAAAATCTGTTTATAGGCTAAATGTACGAGCCCCTGACTACCAATCAATGCTGTGAAAACTGCACATCAATAGCACTTTCCATTTCCGAAATATTTTCAGTGCAAGTTTTATGTGATTCACCCTGTACACCCGACAATAAGGGTTATTTATCCAAAATTGAATATAGCCAGCAAATGTTGCAGTTTTGTTATATGCATGAAACAGGTAACGGTAAAAAGAAACACAACTTGAAGACAAAAACTGTGCAAAATCTACCATTAGCTAAAGCAATTCCCTGGGGTTCGCACTAGGAATCCTGGGAACTTTACGGTTGAGAGAGGATTTAGTCTTGAGACAATGGAGTGAAGCTCTAAGCAGAGGTTGCAACGAAAATGAATATTTCAAAGCAGATAATTTTCAAACGTTCTGCTGGTGTTAATGCTAGACTGCAAAATCTCCCTGATTTACCTTTTTTCTAGTAGTAATTAGTAAAACTAATATACTAATTCTCTTCAAAAGTATAGCTATTTTCATTTTGAAACTTAACGTTTCTGCTTAAATACGTATAAAAATAAAGAGAGGTACTGTGAAGAAATTTGTTTATGTAATTTCCTTCTAGGAAAAATATGAATATTTCAATTTTTAGGTAAATGAAAAAAAATTACAACTAAATTATCAAATGCAAAACAGAATATCTTCAGGGTTTAATTTGAACACTTTGAGCTCTAAAACATTTAATTATAGTTTTGTGGAACTATAGTTGTGTAATTTAAGAACTTAGTAAACTACATCCAAATATATATGGGAAGTGATTAAAATGAGCAGTCTTTTTATGCATGGTCTTTGAAACTGCTGATGAGAAGTTCTGAACTTTTAAAACATAAAACACTTCTAGTATATTTGCTTTTAAGTTCCACAGTCATTTTTAGTACATTTTGAATATTTTTCTCACAAATGTACTATACAAGCCTGCCATGTTATAGATCTAAAATGTTCCAATTCTCGAGCTTCTGTTTTGCTTTTATTGGACCAGTTCATTATCCGCAAATGGTTGCGAAATTCCTTCGTTATGGGAGGCCATAAACCTAAATTAACTTAGATATGATGTGAGAGTCGAAGCAGACCTCAGGAACGACAACCAGGTTTTCCTAGAACACGAAAAATAGTAGTCTATTGTTTGTGTTTTAAGCGCTGTTGATTTTCAATTGTTTCTCGCGATATCGGGGAAAGAATAGGGGGATTCATATAGAGACTCGCGTTTTAAACATCTGACTATAGATTCGGTTGCATCTATCCCCGTTGTACCTTCAATAAAATTTGTAATGAAATTATTCTGCCAAAGTTTATTTTGAATAACGTGAAGTAGATAAAATAAAAGGTTTTTGTAAGACAATTTGTAGAAGCTATATAAAAATAAACGCTAGTAGATAGTCACGTGAATATATACATTACATCTTTTCTATTCGCCATGCCAAAACAGTAGAGGACCACGCTATATGCTTGAAGGGCTGTACGTGACCGGATATATAGATAGTTCGCTAGAGGGAGAAGGAAGAGATTTAAGGGCTATGGTTTACAATGGGGGCTGCTGGTGATGGGTAGGGCTTTTAGAGCTTCCAATAGTTGTCGGTTACGCCCATTAGAAAATAAAAACAGCAGTGGAAAACACTTTGGCGGCAGAGGATCAATGGTATACGCCGTGTAGAATTAGAACTCTCTGGGCAGAAGAAAAACAACAAACGTTACAGGAAAAAGATCACAACGAATAGGGAAGAGTAAACGCAAAAGGAAATATGAAAAAAAAGAGCGCATCTCCGTGATAACGGATACAGTGCATAGGCCACGGAAGCTACCAGAAGCGATGGTTTTTAATCTTGCAATACGGATAAAATTGATAATGATTTAAAGCATCGTATACAATTAATGTTATTGAGCACCTGTACACAGGAATAAAAGCATGAATATAAGCTATTTCAAACAGTTTAAGTAATCCCAAGCTTAAGTTAATATCTGTCTCAGTTACTAGTTAAAAGGCAATCAAACAAACAAAAGTAAAGGTACAGAGAGGGTCCCTAATGTTTCCAATTTAAACGCATCCGACGCCGCTCAAGCCCATCCACAAGCTCCCGACACCCCGGGGGAGACTGCTGCAATAGCACCCGGAGGAGGGACATAGCTGAGCAACTCGCCGATGCCAGGAAGAATCTATACACAGCACTCCACCGCCAAGCCGCAACACGCCGAATATCGTCGCTTGGTCCTTCAACCCTGAAACAGATGATAACGGAGATGATAGATGCACGAAATGAGGAACAGGGAAGTCGTAGTAGAAGAACCACCGAGGATTCGTCTACGGACCGGAGGAAACCACATAAAATCCTAAGTCAGAGTAAACGGTCGCTGGGAATCAAACCCGGGACCTCCCGAATGTATCCACTCGTTACTGCTGAGCCATCTCGCTAGATAACATTATATATCTCATTGTCAAGGCTCAAATTCCATTCTACAGATTAAGTAGACACCAAAAAGCAAATACTGCCCCTCCCCCCCCAAAAAAAACGTAACATTTCTATCTTTGTGCAGTCTTTAAATGGAATTTCCTCTTTAATTTGATACGTAACTTATCATTATAGGCACAATACTTGTATTCTAAATAACCTTTAAAAATGGAATAGAATCTGCCATTTTTACTGGAATTCTGCACCACTTGACAGGAAAAAATCATAAACCTACTGGCTTTGGAGTGGAGGTAAACTTTGGTACATCTTCTAGAGGAAGTTGAGCTCCTTATAACAATAGAAGCTTCTATGCGCTTACGCTATTGTTGCCTTCTTTGCAAACATACGTGACTTTGTTTTCTCCATTTTTGCTTTGATCAGTTTTTTCTTTCATTTTTGAGCATAACTTTAAAAGAAACCAAGCATTAAAATAGTGAAATTAAATTTTAGGATGATAGAAAGGACCTCTAAAGTGCTGTTGTTGTTAATGACATATTGAGTATTTTTTAAACAGAAACTAATTCTTAATAAATTTTAAAAAATAAAAAAAGCGCACTTAATGCAATTAGACTACCTTCCTTAATAAACAGTTAATTATTAACAGAGACAATATACGTATTTACATCGTCAAAAAATTTCAGTATGATACCTTAAATCAGTGGTGGCGAAAGCGCGACTCGCGAGGCACTATGACTCGCAGGCGCAACTCCTTTTCTAGCTGTCTATTCATTTGTTTTCCATGTGCTGCCGAGTGGTGTAGTGCGTGTTGCATATTTGATGACTCGAGAGAGAAAGGCATTTTCGCCACCCTTGCTTGCCTTGAATACTTTGAGATAATGGGTAATGAATTTATGAGACTTAACATTAGTGGGATAGGATTTTTGATCTCCCGCTAAAGGAAACGCAATAACAGATGCCATAGGAAAGCAACAAAGACCATCTATTACCAAATTACTTAAACAGGTGGCAAAGGAAAACGACTACACGACTAAGACTATCTGTTTGGTATTTCAGTGACTCCTAAATCTCCATAGAAGAGAAGTTTCACCCTAAAAATTCGTTTTTCGAATAGTGTTCTTTTATCCACTTCATGCTATCGTGCGTTGGAAGCTGTAATTCCAGCACTCCGTACGTTTTGCATTTTTACCGCAGATGCTATAGGCTGTTCGACGGAGGGGGACACCTTGGCACCGCGACCTACACGGATCTATTGTGCCTACCAAGAGGAAGCGAAGAAGTGAAGGAACCACAAATGAGGCTACATGCCGTAGGCAGATAGGACACAGAGACGCGCGGAAGTCTGTAATATTTCCAAACTCGCAGGTCCGTGTGACACTGCCGGAACCGCCGAGAGAGAGAGAGAGAGAGAGAGAGAGAGAGAGAGAGAGAGAGAGCGATGAACGACCCACTAGTCGAGCAGTCCTTTGGTGACCACAGGAAGTATTCTTTTAGTGAGCACGCATCCGCGCCATCGTCCGGCACCGCCATACACCACGAAACCTGAAGCACACCTGAAAGAAACGGAATGAAAAGGAAATGGCGTAAAGGAAATCGTGGTAGAGAAGAAACCCCAGCATTCATTTGTCGACCACGGGGAACACACGAAAAACCTATAGGTCAGAGTAGGTGGTCGCAGGACTTACTGAATGCGGGCTACAGACGTTGCTACCGCTCGTTTCATTAACATACTTGTGTTTTAATTACTACCATTACAGTCTTGTTGCATAATACGTATTTTATATAGCTGCTACTAAAGGTAGCGCTTTTAACACTAGTCACTCATACTAGAAACTGAACATTATAACACCCAGTGAAATAAAATCTTTATGACACTCAATTGTTATTACCCTTGTTTCTTGTAACGAAAATTACATGTATATTAAGGGAGGCTTTGTATCGATTAATGTAATGACGGATTATTTGAATGATTCGGAAATAAATTCTTCCAATGAATTCAACTGTTTCCAATGCAATGTAATCAAAGGTGTTAGCAATACCAATACCACTTCCTCTGCACAAGGAATTGGTATTAGATATTGTAACAATTGCACAGTTAATATAACAATTATAGCAAATACAATGATTATTAATAAGATTTTTATCACACCTATTCTGTTGACCTATTTTTGCCATAGCCTTCTGTATGTTACAAAGTGTCATGATTATTTACGTGATCATGTTGTCAGCGCTGGTCAAACAACAATGAAGGCCAAACAACTACAGACTAGAGCTCACCATTGAACATGTGCGAATGTATGAGATTTCCACGAAATTTAATTTGGATACTCTGTAATTTAATATTTATAGCTGTCTAAAATTGTATTTATGACAACACATATTAAAAGTGATTTTATTTTTCTACTAGGATAGCTACTCGTAAAATAAAACACTTGTATCATAAATAACTGTTTTATTTCCATTATTACTAAGAAATTTCACTTTACAGATACGCCTTTTTTTCCTTGGCTCATTGTTTTGTTCCTTTCCTCTTCTCCTACCTAGAGGTTGATCTCCCTATTTTATTTATGACTCACGTTGCTTTCTTACGTTATTTATTAGCAGCGACTTTTAAAATTGTAAACAACGGGTGACTGTAAGCAGTGAATAATCAATTTTTCCTTCCTCTCTTTCTCGCACTGAGCATCTTCATTGGGATTGCTTTAATGAATCACTAGATATTTGTTTCACCTGACCGGACCCTCGCACTCTGTTGGTGGCTTCAGAACTAATGAACCTGAACCTGAAGAAAAAAGAAAGCCAGTAACGCTTAAATAAAAGAGATTAAAAAGAATGAAAACAAAGGACAAAGAAGAGGTAATCCCGAAGGAGTGTCAGGAAAGGTTAAGTCCGCCGTTGTCACTTTCATTAAGTGATGAGAAGAGTCATAATGTTGTAAGTTGCATCCCTGTGCCTCTGCTCCAGAGGGAGTCCTCTTTAAAACTGCTGGAGGAAGTCTTGTTCATGGATATCAAGAATTTTATTTACGGTATCCAGTCGCAGCTGCAGTAATTTTCATTTTCTGACTCATTATTTTATTTGGTTAGATAGTACCTACAGATAATTTCATACCCGGGCTATTTCAGCTTATGTTAGGTCTTTTTTTCAGTTCAATTTACACCCTTCCTTTAACTGCATTGGTCTTATCGGCGGCCTTTCCTTTGGAACTTATTGGTGTTAACTTGTGTTCTTTTGTCTTTGGGTTTCTTGCACTTATTTTTAGTCATTAGATCACACACACATTCACACTCTCATTCATATTTCCAGACTCTGCGGAGAATAATGAATACTCTTGTCCAGAGAAAAATTCCCACCCCCTGGGAATCAAACCCGGGACCCCTTGCACAGCACGCAGGTATTCTACCGACTTAGTTACGGGGCCAGCCCTGTTACGTCTTAGACCATGAAAAGTATTAGACTTGGAAAACTTTGTGTTTCATTCTGCACCAAGGGGGGACTAAATGACGAAAATAGCCCAAAAGTGACATTCTTTGTTTTTCGTGCATTCCTATTGATGGAATTTCTTCTTTAATTTAATATTATAAACACAATGCTTATATTTAAAAAACCCGAAAAAGATGCCTCTGTGGTAACGTATGAGGAGTTTGATTTATGTAGATTGATTTTATATTAACTATAGTTGTAATAAAATTTACAGCTCGGCTTTTTTGAGCTTTTCTGGTTTTCCCTGGTCGGTAGGTGAATTCTGGTGTAGTTTTATCTTCCACCATGGTTTCGTTTCTATAATTTTTTTTATTGCCGTATCCTTGTAATGTTTCAGGTATGCTTCTAGGTTTCATGACGTAGGGCGGTGTCGGACATATGGCGGATGGTTGTCCAAAGGAAAGAGAATTCCCAGTGTACACTAGAGGGCTGCTTGGTTGAATTGATCGTTCAACTCTTGGCAGCTTCAGCAGTGGGACGGATCTTTGAGCCAGCGACTTCCGCACGTCTTTGTGGCAAATGTTCCTGCGGCCTATAACCTCCTGTGGTTCCTTAACTTCATCCCTGCCTCCTGATAGGTGGTAATTGCAATAGTCTCTCTTGGTGTTCCCGTCTGCTGAATACTCTATATTTTAAATAAATTTAAAAAATGGTACCGCACCTTGCATTTTGTTGTATCAATCATGGCTACTTCACTGGGAAAAAAAATATTCTTATACACTTTGCAGTAGTGTGTTAAACCTCGGCCCATTTTTAGATAAAGTTTTGCTCTACAGTTTGGTACTACTGTTAAGTATAGCAATAACTGTGTGCAATCAAGCAATGTGATTTCTTTCTTTGCAAATATATGCGAGTTTATTTTCTCCATTTTTGCGTTTAACAGCTTTTTCTGTGAATAATATTTTAATGACATAATTCCTCAGAAGGAATTAAAGACAGCTAAATTACATTTTAGGATGATAAAAAGAAAATCTAAGTGCTGTTGTTGATGTATTTTGGTGTTAATAATATTGTTGATTATTTTTGATATCGGAAAAATTAACTCGTAGGGTTAATATTTTATAAAGACATGATAGGGAGATATATAAATGATTACAGTAAATAAGTTCCATATATTAAATCAATGCATAATGGAAGAAGAAACGGTTACAACTTTGTAACTGAATAAGGAAGTCATACCAGGCATACTACGTGTTAAGAAAAAGAAATTAGTTAGAAGGTAGAATAGCCGAGGCATATAAATTTTAATCAAAAGGTTGTATAGATAAACTATCTTCATTAATACACAAACATATCGTATAAAAGTATATCAGTGAACGTAGAAGGTACATATATAGGGCCTGTAAAAATTTCACTCTGATATCTTAAATACTTTATGAGGTAATGGGTTATGGGATTAGCAGATTTAACATTGGCGGGAGACGGATTTTATTCTCCCCTTAAAAATATTGTCATTATGGATGTGGGTAAAGGTTCGCGTTTTCCTACTATATCGAATTTCATTTGTCTATCTTCCTCATCGGACTTGGTTAACGATAATCCAGCGACGGTATTTCCTCGCCCAAATTATTATCTAGTTGGATTGAAAGATAGTCTAATGATCTGGTTGGTGAAGGGCCCCGTAACGAGCGAAGATTTCAACACTTATCAAATCCAGCATACTTCCTAACATCGCTTAGTTCCTTTTTTCAACGCTTCTAATAACGCTCAGTTCTGATTTCGAAGAGATAAGTTACGAATTCTGTTTCCTTCGATTTATTTAAAACAATTGCGAACATCATGTACATGCGATCCGACCTCGAGGATTATTTCACCTGTGGACTGATTTTTGGATAGTGTCTATATGCTCTGAAATGAGCATCATGTCTAAATCTTAAATTTCCAAACAAATTTAAGGAAATTCAACATACTCGAAATAAAAATAATAATTTTTCGAGGTTAGTGCTTTTTTTTATCCACTTCCCCCTCATTATATCCTGCGTGGAAAGTTAAAATGCGTTTTGCATTTTTAACACAGGTGTTAATAAAATGTATGTAATCATCCAACTATTGAGGCAGTATTTTTAACATTTAAATGACATCAGTGTAATTATATAATTTAAAATACAATAACAACCCGCCTTAAAGCAATATGTGTATAAATAATGTATAAAATGTATGTTACAGTCATTGTATTATGTTTATATTATTATGTACGTGTATAATAATGTTATGTGAATGTATTAAGTAATTTAACAATGTAGGAGCTGTGAGAATAGAAGCCGAAAGTTGCTAACAATGAGGTAACAATGAGGTAACCTTGAGGCAATAATGAATTGGAAAGTTTAATAATGATACTAATAATTCTTGGAACAATAATGTAATATTTAACACAGTTTATAAATAGCCAATCAAAAAATAGAAAAGCTTTAAGACAAATAAAAGTATTCTATTGGAGTAGGCTTAGCCAATCAGAGACTTGAAATATAGTAAAAGTATAAATTTAGGCGGTAGAAGTCAGACGCTAGAAGACAGCGTACCTAACCAGAGGCTACTAGACAGCGTTCCCGAGCAGTTTGATACGTATTCAGTGTGAGACATGAAAATTCATTACGGCGAGAATACTAAGTTCACGTGTTAAAAGGTGCAATTAATAAAAAACATCTCACAGCTCTACAGTAGGATACATCAGTGAAGTGTTATTTTATCGTGTGAAGGAATAATAAAAGGAATGGAATACAAATTATAATTTGTGTAATACTGCGTTCTTTAGCCGCACCAACCCCTGCTAGAGAGATGTGTTTCTGCAAATTACTATTGACGCAGCCGAGGCAAACATAATATATAATATTTAAATAAACATTAAAATACAACGTTGATTTTTCTAAACGTGGAGGCGAAGGGCAACGGAAACTTAGTGTCGTACGTGCGTGGTCTAAACAACTTCAAGTTTGGCTTTCCAACAGTAAGGCGTTAATCAACTACTTCAGATTGGCGCCCAACGTGGGGCAACAACTACAACAAGATAATCAACTTCACTATTTACATCTGTATTTATTGTTGCAGATATGGAATATCCCTATATTTGATAGTTGAATGTTACCATTTAAATATTACCTCTTTACTTTCCTTTATTTGTTAACCCTTACTCACATTTAATTGATGCAGATTTTAAATATAACTCTTTCGACGCAAGCAGCCATTACACCTTTAGCTGTTAGTCAACACTACCAGGCGTGACTAATCGATCACCTTGCACAGAGCTAGCACGGTCAACCTCGATACTGCTTTTGAACAGCTAGCTGATTAACTTTATTTTCACGAGAGGATTTCTATTAATCACCATCGCCAAAAAATTATGCGATGCGCATGCATTAACTCCTTTGCAGAAACCCGGAAGTGGAAACACTCATCTCGTACTTTCAAACGTCTTCCTCGTTCTATAAAGCTATTTTTACAAGAGCGTAAGTGTTTTATGGACCGTTTTGAAATTACTTCCTCACCTGATCTCAACTCAAACATCGTAAAGCATCATTTTCGACTCGTACGGCGTAAGTATTCTCATGTAACCTTATTGTTTTAGAAGAAACATTCATATTTTCATATTGCCTCATATAGAACAACTAAATTTCAGAAATGGGAGTATTTACCATTCGGCAAATAATATGAACAGTAAATTATGTAAACCAATCTACATGCTCTTCATTGAAGTGGATACATACAAATTGTGAGGGATGTTAAACAAAACAGCATTCGTACTGTATTTAACAGCATTCTTTAATGATGGAGGTAACCTTAAAATAAAAACAATAAGGCTATTAAGTGGATGATTTATTACTTACACAAAAAGTATTATAGGACTGGATTATAGCCTCCTCATAATGTTTTTAACACATAGTCGGACGACGCATTTTTAATCATATTTAATACGGTATTATTAATCATAAAAACTGTGGTTTATTTTAAAGAAAAATATTAAAAATAAATTTCTATGCAGTTGAGCAGCTGTTTTGACAAAATCAGAAATAGAGTAACATATAGCGGATCATGGATTACATAAAACAACAACAATAGGTAATCATCTTCAGGCAACTGGATAGTAATATACAAGCTGTTCAGCGCAATTGATCAGCCAAAAACCAGAATAAATGAACAAGAAAAGGAGCAGGCGACCTTGCATATTTTACAGCAGATGACTTTGTAGCTCTTACTGCAAGAAATATGGATTACGGTTCCGTTTGAATGAGCTTGTTGCATTAATTTAAGCAATTACGCCAAGCACACTTTGCCTATTTTTTGTTCTGGAGACCTAGGTGCTGCAGTGTGAACCCAATAATCTTTCCTCCTTGACGTCACATCACATCACCTAAAGAAAGAAACCCCTCATTCAGCTAAATCGTTAATTTTGTTTGGGGTTCGTGTTTACATCTAGTTGTTTGCTATTTCCGACGGGGCAGTCCATTCAAGTTAGTTGGTACAATTGCTTTCCTGTAGTAAGAATAGGTGACTGGTGCTAGATTCTGGAGGCTTGGAGTCAAAACTGGCAGATAACTTTTACATTCAGACTTTTAGTAATAAATTTTGCCTCTGTAACAGAAATTCCTAGGTAAGTTTCCACATGAAACGTTAATATTGCCTTGTAAATGCAAACACGAGGAAGGAAGGTAAAAGAAAGAAAAAGTAGAAGTTAAGAAACGAAAGTTGAATTTCTCTTCAGTAGTTATATACGAGGGTAATCCAGGAAGTAATGACCGTTTGGGTTTAATATACTCAGAAACAAAACATTTTATTAAGCAATAAAATCATTTACAAAATTGAAGCCTACTTTATTTCTCCACATAATCACCTCGTTATTTAGACGTTTCTCATCTCTGTTTATAAGCTTTAGAATTCCTATGCTATAGTCGGCTGCCACCAGTCCATTAAGCCAAGATGTTCGACACAATTTCACCAAGCAAAGGACAAGAAATGTTTGGGAAAGAAATCTGTAACTCAACTAGGGTTGCACATCTGTCTTGCATGATTTTGTTGTTCACTTACTTCTTCAAATCAACTCTGATGGATGACGGAGTCCGGATCGAGTTTCGTCATGCATACTTATATGTACATTATTGAACATTTCACACAATTTTTTCACATTTCCTTCGTTCATTGCTGTATCACCATACACTGAAGTTAAATTTCTGCAGGTTTCAACATTCGAGCATTCAAAAACCCAATACCCCTCACCTCACAACCGGCGGGACTTTGTATCATGCAATTCATTTTGAACAATCACAGAATGCACAATAACCTATTTTGATTAGCACCCACACAACACTGAGAAGGGATTCTTAGGAAACCATTCGATGTTGGATAGAATCCCGATAGCGATCTGCGCAGAGGAAATGCGCACACGGTCGTTAATTCCTGTATTACCCTCGTATTTTGCATTATCTAATGTCTTACAATAAATTCTCTTATCGGGCACGTCTCTGGTTGCCTGCAGATTCAGCATACATTTCTGGCCCGCAATGTTGTTACAAGAAAACACAACACGCTTATTGTGGATGTGACAGCAGGATCTCTCGTGCAAGTTGTTGCTATTTTTATGATTAGCAAAAGAGAATATCGCGAAGGCACCGCCACACAATATATCGGAAAGAGTTTCCAGAGCCTGAGCGAGTATTACACTTTCATACGAAGGGAGGATAAAAAAATGGAGTTAGGGGATGGATGGGGTCTTTTTTCAGCTAAACGAACTTTGTGTGTGCCCGTATCTGCTGGCCTTGTTGTTGACGTTATTCTAGTGGATAATGCGAAATTAAAAATTCCCTCCTTTCACCCTCTCCCTTTACCCCTCGCCCACCTCACCTCACTTCAAACCCCCTTGTGACGAATAATATAAAACGATATCGGTTGCCTTTCTTTCCTTATTATCCGTCCTCCGTTCCTCATTTTCTCCGTGCGTCCCGGGGATTTCATCACTTTTCCGTCGCATATTGTCATGCACGGTATCAACCTCACTTTTCAAAGGTCCACATGTTGGTAACAAAGTTGGAGAGCAGATTATCGGTCATAAAGTAGGCAGGCAGCCAGCATAGCTATTGTGTAACTTCAAAACTTGCTTCATAAACAGCCTTTTGAGTGGTAGTGGCAACAGGCAAGTAAAACCTAATATCGCCTCATGGTTTCCTTTTCCTGCGGGGTCTCGACAGACTTCAAGCTCGATTTGCTAGCAGCAGCTTGCCTTTCTTCTTCACATCGTCCTGTACCTATATTTACCACTAAACATTGCGCTTGTGTGCTAAGAGAAAGATGTTATTAACCATCTTTTTCAAACTATAATAGAAGCATGTGCTAATTTTTTCGATTTTGGGATTTATATAAATATCGTCAAGATAATGTATATGATATACCAAAGTGGTATGATTCTATATACTTATTATATCCTATATATCATTCTACATTAGACCAGGTGGAAGAGGAATAAATTGAATCCTCCTAGGAACCGAGGAAGAAGAAGGCACCGCGGTAACTTGCGGGGCTCGCATTCGGTGGGGAGGGGTCCCGGGTTCTATTCCCGCCAGGCCGGCCATTGTGACCATGGGACTTCATGGGCTGTTTCCTGTCCATATCACTTCCTTCCATCTGTTTCATCTTATGTTTTAGGGTGTAGGACCAGGCGATGGCAATTTGTGCGTTGCGGCGGGACGGTGGAATTTGCGCTGCGAAAACATTTCTGCCACTTGGCTGGCCGGCTAGATTCTGGCACCCTGATGTTGAAGATGGCTAAAGCAGGATTGGTATCCTACTAGAAATCCCGACCTCGTTAGCACGCATCGTCGCGTCATGTCGATCGGATCTGGTCGCCCTTCATGTTTCATCTTCATCTCCTCCTCCCAAGAATCAAGTTGGAAGCAAAAGCTTCACCATGGCCTACGTAGGGTGCTACGCTCCGTCTGACTAATCCTAGTCCTCCAATTAAGTGATTAATGTACAAAATAAATGTAAAACCATAATATTTTAGTCTATAAACGCCCATTTCAGCAAAAAAAAAAAATAATTTCGTACTTTTTGTCTCATTATAATTCACATGCATGTGTAAACGAACTATACTAATAGATGACAAAATAGAAACAACTTTTTTACTTTCTCTACTACGTATAGTAAGTAGGGGCAGTATTGTCTTCCACCCAAAAATTCGATAGTGAGATTTCACAGGAAATACATGTTTTGAGGTGCACTGAATGCATATAAACATTTTTGGAAACATGTGTGTGTGTGTCTGTCTGTCTGTCTGTATGTCTGTGAACAGCATAACTCAGAAACGAACAGTCAGATAAACACCAAACTTGGTATTTAGGTTCAGTATCTTCCAGAGATGCGACACGAAGGTTTTCAAGAAAATCTCCCACCCCAGATCACCCTTTACATGGAACATTTTTCGAAAATTTTAATTTTCTCAAAAATGGCTCTAACGATTTTGATTAAAATACCATATATTTAAGATACTTTTATGACAAATAAAATGTTTATCTTGAATTTTCTGGGAATGCCCCCAAAAGCACTCTTCATTTAGAACGATTTTTGCATAACTGGTAAACCATAAGACAGACAAAATTTTACCACACAAAAAATGTAGATCGCGTTAAAACACACAATTTATGTCATATACATTTTTGTTGTTGCGTGAACTATTTTCGAGATATTGCTTGTTATTCCCTTAAATTTTCCAATACTTATCCTATTCCTACCAATTCCCCTTGCACCTACAAGAAAATTAGCAATAAGATTAACATCTCGATATCTCGATTAACATGAAGCATATGCAGAATAAGGAAATAGTTTGTACAAGAGTAGAGAAAGTCATGCGGGTGTAACGCATCAGATTTTTTTATCATGCTCAGTTTCCTCCTTAAGCGCCTTCCTTCGTCACAATTTAACATATTTGGTTTGTACAAATCGCAATTTAAGTTGAAGTTCCGACTTCGCAGCAGCGACTGAATTTGGTGATCACAAACACATGCCCCACAGGGATGTGTATCTCTTACGCGCACATTATCACTGAATGTATCTAGGAATGACCATTTTACTAATATTGTACATAGCTTTTATTTTCCTTTAAATAATAACAAGAAAGTTTATTTGTTAGTCTCATTTATTAAATCTGCAAACAATCAATGCATTTGTTTTACTGTATTTTCTTAAATTGTTAAATAACAATAAAAATAATTGTTCTCAAGCAATACCTCGTTAAGCATCTGAGACTTTTATTTGTTTAGTAACCTGATAGTATGATGAGAAAATATTGTATTTCATTTAGTAATTAAATTGTTGCGAAAATATGCGATTTCGGAATTCTCTGATTCCGAAAGAGAGCATCTGCAGAGAAACATCAGCGAACGCAGATGCGACCTCAAGATTGCCAAGAAAATCCTTCAATTCCAAACCACAACTCTTAATGTGGAAAATTTTACTTATTTTTGACATTTTCAAAAATAGCTGTGGTGATTTTGAGAATACATATTGTTCAACATACATGACAAAATGTATATTTGGAAATTTATGTAATTATAAACTACAAAAAATAGGTAACAACTTACCGAAGGAAAAAAATGTAAAACTAATTAAAACACAATTTGTGCCAGACAAATGTTTTCGTAACGTTACCTGTTTCCGAAATTTTCCATGGTGCACGCTTACTCTTTTCCCAGGTGTGAGTATGTCATCTAGCGGACATGCTTGAAAGTTTGCTTTTTTCTTCTTCTTTTCTTTCTTTCCATTGTAATAGCTAATTAGCACTAATAAATATTTAAATGTTCTTTCCGCAACGTTGCAGCATTTCTTGTATAATGTGAAATCATTCCAAAGCAAAAAAATGTGTTTATCGTGAGTAACGTAACATGAATAGAAGGATGAATTGAAGGATATGAATACTTTAATGTATAACAGACAGTGTGAATTTGTCGTTGATAGAGAAAGGCGTTATCGCATCAGGCTTTTTGGCAAGCAGTTATAAAGTATCGCACCTATTTAGCTTTTACGATAAGTGCATAGGGGGTAGAGGTTTATGTTAAATCACTTATTTACTTTTATTGGTTAATCCAATAACACAGTTAAACATGTGTTTCGGCATTAGTTGCTTTAACTATTTCGCTAATATAATACAAAGGGAAATTAAGCATCACTAGCAAAGTTAATACCGTTTGCCTAATGCAGCAATAGTTTCGCAGTGGCAGCGGTAGAAGAGCGCGCATTATACTCTGCGGTGCGCCTAACCTGTGTCATTTCCCAACCACCTGCAAGGGAAGGCGTGCTGTTGAAAAACTGTCTCTACATTTCAAACCGCTTTTCCATAACTCTGTAAAAGATAGGAAAAAGATGTACACGTAGTTTTTCAAGAAACTGGGGTTTAAAAGACGACATGTACTCCCTTTTACCGGTAAGGGTAAATGGGGACAAACTCTGCATATAAAGCAGTTTGTTAAGAGATATAAAAATCTGCTAAATCATAAAAATCATTCATTAGTTTGCAGTAAGGGTAGTTTACTCTCGTATGAATAATACTGTCTATTTGGATTCTTTTGATTGCTTTGTTGCTGTGGAGTGTGGCAGATGGTTTACGTTAGCGCGGACCATTCTTGATCTGCCGTCACCTATCACAGAAACACGGTGCAATTGTGGTTCTACCAGGAATTTGACTGTAGAAATATGCTGGTATGCCAAGAGACCTCACAGATATGAATTTTTTTGAGACTTTCCCTGCGCTAACATCAGTTCACCTTGAATTCGCCAAACGCAGGGCATGTTTCTCTAAATTCACTAACATCGTTGAAATCTATTTCAATTTTTGTAGAACTTCTTATTTTTATTGCTGGTATGTTTATATTTCAATGTATTTATTTTCCACTTATTCCACGTAGCAGTTTTTCTAAAGGCTATTTGGCACAAATGAATCAGTGTTTGTCTTAGAAGCTGGCCAGTCACCATGCGCCGCGTGCTTTATTAGTACTGACATAATGGAATATTATATTACGATGGAAGTGGGGTAAGTGCATTTTGTAGAAGAGTTTTACCTCCGAGTTTCTGCAAAGAACTTAATGTGTATGTATTGCATACTATTTTGTCGACGATAATCATAGAAATACTCTCGAGAAAGTAAAATTAATTATGTCAGCTGTTCAAAAGCAGTATCAAGGTTAACCGCGCTAGCCTCTGCGTCTAGTAGTGTTGACCAAGACAGTGAACAAAGTTGGTGATATGGCGCTTGCACCGAAAAAGTTCATATTTAAATCCTGCATGAATTAAATTATAAGTAAATGTTAAAATTAAAGGGCAGTAAAGATAATAAGATTTAAGTGGTAAAATTTAACTGTCAAATGTAATTATACTGCATGTCTGGAATAAAAAATGTACATATCAATAACTGGAGCATTAAATGCATTTTATTAACATCTGCGGTAACCGAGTGGGATGTGTTTGCGAGTAGTGGAAGATATGGCAGTACTTTTGATCCATTCCGTATTTATTGATTTTTTGTAGGTACCATGAAAGCAAGTCATTATGTAGCAAAGGAAATGAACACAATTTCATTCAAATATTAAAATTACAATGAACAGAATTCATTTTATTTTAAAGATACATATTGCATTGTTTACCGGATGCATCCCGATGGACTGATTTGAAAGTGTTAAAAGGTATTGGCTGCGCGCGCCTCCGATTAAGATATAATGAGTAGCTGAAGTATTATAAATGCCATAACAGTTCAGTTACGTCATATGTAGTCAGCATATTATGTGTGGTCGACCAAAAAAGTATATTCCGCTATTTCATTAGATAGCCGTTTGCTAGTTAGATGTAGTTGAACTGATGTTGTGTTAAACTTTTTAGATACCTTTATAAGAGTTAGATAATTACTCATAGCATTCAGAACTGCAGTTTATACAGGAATCTATACTTATATTATAAAGAACAAAAATGTTTCACCATCTGAAATCATTGTTCTTCTGGACGGACATAGGCTATAAAATGCTTGCAAAACTTTTAAATTGGGGCTTTAGGATGGATTTAATATTCTTGTCACCCAATTTTAATCCCATTTTATTGTATATGAATATCAGGAGATACGTTTTGACACTTTGTTGCAAAATTGATAGATTTAGAATGACTTCCAAGCCAAAGGGGTAAATATGGGGGCTTAAAATCCTTTAAAATTGAGTTATTGGAAGGAATATTGTATATGCGTTCATCTCACCAAAGTCCCTCTGATTTCGCTGAATTTTGTTATCAGGGAGTATTGTTGCTATGGTTTTAAAAAAGAAAAAAAATGGTGCGGATGCGTTTTAAATTCTGACAAAGATAATAAGCTACCTACGACTTTCAAAAAATTCTGTTACTTTTTCTTTAACGCCTATTTTCAACCTCTTGGATTTAAAGCTACAAATCAACACTCATTGACCTATATAGAGAAAATGTTTAATGTTTATACTATAGGACTCGACAATAATTATATAAAATTATAACTTCAATGCTATCGCTTATATAATTCTGCACTGTTAAATACATGTATTCAAAACAGTGTATTATATTCCATGAAAAAAAACATAAATTACTTTGCAAGTTCCAAAAACTACCCAATCATTAATTTAAACCCTGTAGTACCTTATAGACCAATAAGGACACACATTTGTGCACTTGCTATAGCACTTGGCAAAAACTATAGGGTATCTTACAACCAACTATAAACTAACCCTACTCAAATTCTAACTCCCTTATGTACAAATTTGTATCATTTTACGAATCTAGACAAACTTTTGAACACTTAACACTTTAGGTACCGGTAAAAATTTAGGCTACTAATGACTTTCATAAGCCAACTATTTTTAATTTTCAATCCCTACTCTAAAGCTTTGGTTTGCGAATTTTAAAGGAGCGTACGGATTTTTAAGTAGAATCTGTTCCAAAGCTTTGAATTTTGATCTCAGTTCTAATATTATATAAAGATAAACTTTTGGCTATGCAGTATATACAGGCTAATCTCAAAAACACTGAACCGATTTTGACAATCTTTTGGCTGTTCTCAAGCACTGTTGTTTCCAATGGACATAGGCAATAACATATTTCTAAACATTTTAACTTGCTGAGCTTAGGGGTTTCATATCACCCAATCCCAACTTCGTACGATTACCACCATCATGAGAAATTTTTAATGATTTCCAGTCCAAGCAGATAGAAGGGAGGCTTAAATCCTTTAAAATTCTGTTTTGGAGGGTATTGCATTATTTATGGCGTTGGTATCAACGAATTTTCCTCTGATTTATTTGAACATTTTTGGTATGATTTTGGCGAATAAATGAGCTGCTTTATGACTATCAAAAACTTCCAATGACCTTATTTTCAAAAACCTTTAAGATACAAGAGTGTATGACCTTACAAGATAATTGCACACCTACATTATGGATCTCAAAGAAAATAGAACACCTTTCACCTTTTAAGAACTACCTTTACGTTATTTTCAATCCCTTACGTATAAGTCTGCATCACTTTACCTATCATAAAATATTCTACAATTAGCTGCATACCGAAGGTTGCCGGATTACTTGAAGTTCGAATTAACTCACTTCATTTACCTCCCCCTTTCATTATGAAATAACAGTACAACGATCTAAAGGACCTTTGTGGTGAATACTCCCCTTTACCGCTTCTAGAAATGCTGCATAGCCTATACGTACGCTTTGGTGGTGGAACAATCACCGGTAAGAATAGTCGAGTAATTTTTACTTTCTCTACTACGTATAGTAAGTAGGGGAAGTATTGTATTCCACCCAAAAATTCGATACCGAGATTTCACAGAAAATACATGTTTTGAGACCCCCTGAATCCAAAAAAGCATTTTTGGAAACGTGTGTGTGTGTGTGTGTGTCTGTCTGTGAACAGCATAACTCAGAAACGAACAGTCGGATAAACACCAAACTTGGTATTTAGGTTCAGTATCTTCCAAGGATGCGACACGAAGGTTTTCAAGAAAATCCCCCCACCCCAGATTACCCTTGACATGGAAGATTTTTCGAAAATTTTTAATTTTCTCAAAAATGACTACAACGATTTTGATTAAAATATCATATGTTTAAGATATTTTTATGACAAATAAAATATATATCTTGAATTTCCTGGGAATGTCTCCAAAAGTATTCTTCATTGTGAACGACTTTTGCATAACTGGTAAACCATAAGAGATAGACAAAATTTTACTAAACAAAAAATGTAGATCGCGTTAAAATACACAATTGTGATTTACATTTTGTTGTTGAGTGAACCATTTTCGAAATATTACTTGTTATTCCCTTAAATTTTGCAATACTTATTTTCTCATTTATTTGTCTTGGATATGCAAAGAGTATTAATCTGTGGGAAAGGGAATGGTGCTGCACCTAGCAACCAGCTATTAAGAGATATGTATGTGCTTAAAGGCTACTGTATTTCAAAATTGCCCTTGTAAATATATATTCCCCTTAAATCTACAAGAAAATTAGCAATAAGATAGAGTCTGCAAATGTTTATCTCGATTAACATGAAGTTTGGAGACATTCTCAGAAAGTTCAAGATATACATTTTATTTGTCATGAAAATATCTTAAACCTGTGATATTTTAATCAAAATCGTTAGAGCCATTTTTGAGAAAATTAAAATTTTCGATAAATGTTCCGTGTAAAGTGTAGTCTGGGGTGGGGGGATTTTCTTGAAAACCTTCGTGTCGTATCTCTGGAAGATACTGAACCTAAATACCAAGTTTGGTGTTTATCCGACTGTTCGTTTCAGAGTTATGCTGTTCACAGACAGACACACACACGGACATGTTTCCAAAAATGCTTTTTTTTGGATTCAGGGGGTCTCAAAACATGTATCTCCTGTGAAATCTCGTTATCGAATTTTTGGGTGGAATACAATACTTCGCCTACTTACTATACGTAGGAGAGAAACTAAAAATATAACTTATTTCAGTTTTACACTATGTTGCTATTAATAATATTTTTCGTGGAGATATTGTGCAAAACAGGATTTAATTTAGTAATATATTTACACACGGTTATTATAGGTGATAAGGAGTAAAATGATTCCTCAAAGTTACATATTCATATGCGAATAATCTAGAGCTATGCACGTAAAACAGAATGCC
The DNA here is from genome assembly GCA_030765065.1 of Deroplatys truncata. NCBI lineage: Eukaryota > Metazoa > Arthropoda > Insecta > Mantodea > Mantidae > Deroplatys > Deroplatys truncata. The sequence goes on from CM060980.1 coordinate 56,718,780, forward strand.
ACGCATGCACGAAAAGATAAACAGATACGCACGACTCCTCCTTGCTATACATACTCCACCTGTGAAGGCCGGTAGAATGCCGCCTGAAGCTGATGTGACGACATATATGGAAGCGAGTGTACCATTATAAGAAGATTGGATTCTCTTTTACTTTGCTGTGTCTTCTTTTACCTAGTTGCTAAATCTTGACCATCTATATGAGAGAGAGAGATAGGGCAGACTGAAATGAAATATCGGCGGCATTTGTCTTATTTTACATGCATTTTGTGTGAAGTAACGATAACTATTTTCTACTCCACGGCAATCTTAATGGCAAGTCAAAACCTTCTTTGGAAGTAGGTATGTTCTTTTATAACTCCAATGTGTTCATATTCTAAATTGGCTTTGTAAATCCTTTTAATCTTCTAGTAATTTATGAATTGAAATTAGAAGCGTTATATGGCCCATGTCTGTCAAAAACAGTACATTTTTCAATGGTGGAAGAATCATCAAAATCTATTAAGTGGTTTTTGAGATTATCTACGTGCACGTATACACACATTCTCTCTCTTCTTCAATAATAGTTTAAATGGTAACCAAGGAACAACTGAAATATTTTTATTGTACGTGCAGGAATATAACATTTGGCTCTAAGCGATCACTTATGTGTTAGAAACAAGTAGCTATTTGCTTGAGATGTCTATTTCTAAAGACAAGTTGTAGTTTATTTTTCAAATTAATTAGTTCCTGGTTCTTTGGTTGCACAGGTGTTTCTGCAGCTGAGGTTGTTATTAATTTAGTTAATACATAGTATCAATTTTTTAAAAATTAGCACTGGATAAAAAAACTTCGGCCATACTATATAGGGTATTAAAATAATTTTCCGCTCTCCAGTTGATCGATTGGGTAATTAAATCCATAACGCAGGTAACACTCATTATAACAGAGAAGAAAAACAACCAACCTGACCTGTGAGGTCGGCTTTGAAGTCCACATTGCCGCCAAGAAACACTCTTAAAAATGACGAACTGTAGTCCATAATTCATCATATATTAAAACATTTAACAAAATATTTTCATTTCTGTTGTATAGACGCCACAAGTGTTTAAATACTATCTCACACAACCTTTAGGCTATTTGACTTTACTAAGGACTTTCTATGATTTTCTAGAATACCAGAAAAGCATAATATTCTTGAATGATTATTTTCTTTTAGGTTTTGTTCGTTTCAAATCTAACAATCATAATGAAGAAATTAAACAAGTGGTAACATAAATATTTAAACAAATATTGTGGCTTCTTGTCTACTCCATTATCGGTAAGTATGCCTTTTAAAAATGACAGCTCTTTTTTTTCAGACTACGTCTGTGGTCCTCAGGTAAGCATGAGCTCAATTCCAGCTAGGGGCTAGGACCTTTTCTATAGTTGGAATCAATTGCTACCTTGCGCAGTATCTGGTAGTGTGTATACGAGTGAAAGCAAAATAATTAGTTTAAAACTTAGTGTTAAATATCCAACGAAAAAGAATCAAGTACACCAATGAATTATCTTTAAAGCCAATATCGACAATTAGACCATACAGACAGCGATATAAATTAAATAGTAAAAAATTAAATAAGAAATAAATTATTTTAAATATAACCCAGTTCTTAACCAGTTTTTTAAAATCAATTTGTTGATCTTCAATTGTAATTAGTTTGCAAATTTTATGACAATATTCTTGGTTTGGGTTTGGAAAATCTTAGATTTGTGAGTTATTTAGACTATGACACCGTAATTATTGACAGGAAGATACAATTGCAATAAATATTTTTTGTATATTAAATCAATGTATAATATAATAAGTCCGAGTTTAAAGATTGTCCGGAGAAACATTAAATTAGCGTTAAGGAAATGTAAAGGAAATGTATTAGTAAAAGCCGAGTAGTGAATATGTTTGCCCAAAAATGCCTAAAAAGCTGTTAAGCTGTTCAGTGCGTTTGCAAAGACACGTAGACAGGAATACTGTAAATTAGAAAGGGAAAGAACCCCTTAGATTTAAACAAGGCCCGCATGGAAACAGTGTCAGATACACATACGTAGAGTTTTAGGATTGGACCGAGTGAGTAGGAACGTTGATGGGATAGCGATAGGTAGGCAGAGCTTAATTTAAGAAAAGAGCGTGCATTCTAAATCAGACTTACTTAATCTGACTTATTTACTAAATCATGTGACGTACTCGTGTGACGACGCCTATGATTACTCGTGTGGTATTTACTTTCATTTTTAGGTGTGTCGCGCCCTCTGACGCGCTTGGGTTAGAGAGATTTAGCGACTATTTGTATTGGATCTTTCCAAGTAACATTTCTGTGACTTATATCAACTGACGCTTCGCATAATTATTCTGAAATAATGCAATTCTTTAATTTAACAGTAGGCGACTCTTTTCAGACAGAATATTTGAGTCAACATTAAAACTTATCAGCTAACTAAACTGATGCTATATTTTTACACTACACACGCATACCCTGAGAAAGAACTCATAGCTATAGCACTGGAGCAGCTGGTGACCAGACAACGCAGAACGAGCTAGGAGATGACGGCATAGTTGAACTCGACAACAAAGCAGGTAACACTAATGGTTATCTAAATTGATGCAACTTGAGTTAGCAGCATCAACATTTTTAGAAAGAGCACGGCTTCAAAATTATCACACCACGAAGGCTTCAACTGGACGAGTAAACACTACTTAAAGAATGATTGTCATAATGATCGTAACTTGATTATTCTATGTGAATGTAATTTTAATATACTTGCTGAGACATTAGTAATACTGCAAATGTATTGTAATTACAATAAACAATTGCGTACATTCGCATATTGACATGTAAATAGCTAATACTCTACGTGATCAAAAGTATCCGGACACCTGGCTGAAAATGACGTACAAGTTCGTGGCCCCCTCCATCAGTAATGCTGGAAGTCAATATGGTATGGTCCCATCCTTAGCCTTTATGACAGCGTTCACTCTCGCAGGCATACTTTCAATCAGGTGCTGGAAGGTTTCTTGAGGAATGGCACCCCACTCTTCACGGAGTGCGGAACTGAGGAGAGGTATCAATGTATGTCGGTGAGGCCTGGCACGAAGTCGGCGTTCCAAAACATCCCAAAGGTGTTCTGTAGGATTCAAGTCAGGACTCTGTTATTAACGTGTAACCATTCCGCCACAGCCTGTGCAGTATGAACAGCTGCTCGATCGTATTGAAAGATGCAATATCCATCCCCGAATTGCTCTTCAACAGTGGGTGCAAGAAGGTGCTTAAAATATCAATGTAGGTCTGCGCTGTGATCGTGCCACGCAAAACAACAAGGGGTGCAAGCCCCCTCCAGTAAAAATACGACCACACCATAACACCACCACCTCCGAATTTCACTGTTGGCACTACACACGCTGGCAGATGACGTTCACCGGGCATTCGCCATACTCACACCCTGCCATCGGATCGCCACATTGTGTACCGTGATTCGTTGCTCCACACAACGTTTTGCCACTGTTCAATCGTGTCCCATTCTGCTGTTTCACGATGTCTAATGACTACTGCGATCGCGGATAATGAGTACCAGAAGTAGGTGGCAGCACAATGCACCTAAGATGAAAAAGTATTATGTTTGTGGGTTGTCCGGATAGTTTTGATCACATAATATATATGGTATTCTGTTCAAAATCGAGAAGATTCGAGAAGATAAAGATTTCGAAAATAAATTTATAAGGGTTGGGGGAATTTTCATCAAAATCTTCTTATCTTTAGAATATACTGAACTTAAACACCAAGTTTAGTATTTATCCGACTTTTCGTGTTTCAGTAATGCTGTTCACATGCATACGCGAGCGAATGTTGTTCTAAAATGCTTTTTTATCAAGGGGTCTCAAAACGCGTATTTACGATGAAATCTCGATATCGAGTTTTGGTTGGAATGCAGTAGGTACCTTGTCTATCTCTATATAGAGAAGGCAAAATATTAAATTGACCTGTTTAAGCTTATGGTTATATTTTCAGAGAAACTGACTCAGGACTTGTAAACTGTAGATCTTAAGCACTTTAACCACAAAACAACAATGTGAATGATCCTACTTCTGAAGAATTCTAGCTTTCCAAGATTAAGTCTCAATGTTCATGGACACGTTAAGAGCTACAGAAAGTAATAATTTCTCCTTCCAATATTTCTAGACCGAAAAGTTTTTCTTTTTCCTTCTACTTTTTGCTAGTTGGAATAGGAATGGGAAAGGAAAAAAAAAGAGTGGGAACTTCAGTTCTTTAAGTGCCTATCTAAATCATTGGACAGAATGGTTTCAACTTTGAAGCAAGAAGGAGAGAGGCAAAAGTTGGTAGTGATAATATTTCAAGTTTTGACTCAAGGGATATAATATATAATATGAAAGGGATTCTTGATTGTGCATGTGCGGCAGTTTGTCTGTGTGCGCGCGGAACGATATTTTTGGAATGTATGAGCTTCACTGAACTCTTGTTAGAAGTTTTGTGATAAAAGAGTTTGGCAGATTCCATTGGATTTTGTGAGCCGTAGAGGGTGAGGAAAGCGAAAAGGGTTAGAGAGAGGAAAAGGGGAAAGAATTTCCTTTCAGAGTATCGTAGCCATGAAATATTCCTTCTGTCTTTCCTAAATGCCTGTTAATCTTTGTACAAACAGCCAATAGTTTTCAGATTTCCGTTTTTTCTCCTCCTTGACTTCTTCCTCTGTGAATGTAAACGCTTATACTTTCTTACTTACCTTCCTTTGGGCTACAATATATATTTATTTATTCATTCAGCTTTTCCACTAAAAGTGTTCGGATTTTCTTACCTACTTCTAATTATTTATGTCTTTTATTAGTAACTTTACAAGTCTTCAGGCTGACACCCTTTGTTTGCAAGTCACCTCATATAAGTTTTTCAAAACACCCGATATTCCCGACTTTCTTTACCTATTATCGTGTTTTACTTTCTTTACTACGTATAGTAAGTAGGGGAAGTATTGTATTCCACCCAAAAATTCGATACCGGGATTTCACTGGAAATACGGTTTTAATAGAAGATCCCGTCTGTGTGAATGTAAATGAACAGCATAATTCAAAAACGAAAAGCTGAATAAATTTTTAAAGTTTTAGAATATCCAAGGTTTCGAAAAAATTGTCATTTATAGCCTAGTTTGGATTGGGAGAGTTTCTTGAAAAACTTTTGTTTTATTCTTGGAAGCTGCTGAACTTAAATGCCAAGTTTGGTATTTAACCGACTTTTCATTTTTGAATTATGCTGTTCACAGACACACAAATACATATCCAGATACATACACTAGTATCTTTTTCTAAAATGCGTCTTTGTATTCAGAGTCTTAAACCATACCTCCACCATATATTATTGGCGATAAATTTTGGCCCATAAATATGTATAATTAAGGAATATGTGCTTACTCACACGAGAAACACATTCATGTGTTTATATCACAAGTCGATTTTTGTTAGCAACGAGCGCATGCTAAGGGAAAGAGAAACCCACATGCTAAAACGCATACTTATGCCTGGAAAAACGTAAGCATACAATATTTTGGAAACGGCAGTATGTAATTTACAAACAGAAAAAGACATCGGTTGCCAAAGCTGCATAATGTCAGATGTGGTGATGAAATTCTCGATTGAATGTTAGTAAAGATAACTTGACTGACGCTGGAAACACATTTGTTTCGAAATCTAAGTTAAAGTATCTTAATAAGGACAAAAATCGACAAGCTTTATGAATATTAAAGGTTAGAAGGAACGTAAGGAGTTAAAGAAAATTAGGAAAATTTATTTCTCCTGAAAACTTAATAAATTGTTTCAGGTAACGTTTTCGTGGCAAGACCTAACTTTACGTCATTATATACAATTCTTGATTTTCTTTACAATACAGAAATTTTTCGTTCATTAAATATGCCTGAAATATTTATGGTATCGTCTTATCATGGCAGCAGACTTTGTTTTCAAGATGACTCCATTCACTTACATTTTGAAATGTTTTTTAATATTTTGTATTGCAGATAGCATGAGACGCTATGAACAAGGGGAAAAAACGAAAAATGGGAGGAGGTAAATTAATTAAAGCCCTTAACAAATTATATGTTATAGTATTTTTATGTACCTGACAACCTCCAGTTTTCTGTACACTAATACATTGTGAAGACCAAGAAATGATAATATACTGTAAATAATTGATTTGTTACAATCACATGAATTTCCCTACTTTTGTAAAAAAGCTATTTTTACAAAAGCTTATTCTCCATCTCCTTCATGTTAATCGAGATAAACGTTTACAATTTTATTGCTAATTTTCTTGTTGCAAGGGCGATATGGTAGGCTTTAGTAGTAAAATCTTTTAAGAGCTGGTTCTTATCTGGAGTGTTCCATTCTCCTTGCAGGACATAAAAATAATTTTAAGACATAAATAAAAAGAAAAAAGCCATCCTCATTTGAGAAAAAAATATAAGAATAAAATTCAAATAAGGAATATCTCGGAAATAGTTCACTCAACAAAAAATATATATGACATAAATTGTTTGTTTTAACGAGATATACATTTTTTGCGTAGTAAAATTTTGTATCTCTTACGGTTTATCAATTATACAAAAGTCATTCAGAATGAAGGGGACTTTTGGTGATATTCTCAGAAAATTATAGACATACACTTCATTTTTCATGAAAATATTATAAGCATATGATATTTTCATCAAAATCGTAGGAGCCGTTTTTGAGAAAATAAAAGTTTTGCAAAAATGTTCCATTTAAAGGGCAGTATGGGGTTGAGGGATTTTCTTGAAAATCTTCGTGTCGCATCCTTGAAAGATATTATACTCAAGTACCAAGCTGGTATTTATCAAAGTTTTCGTTTTTGAATTATGCTGTTCACAGACAGACATACATATAAACACACACGCACATGTTTCAAAAAATTCTTTATTATGATTTAGGGCACCTAAAAACATATATCTCCGGTGAAATATCGGTATGGAATTTTTGGGTGGAACACAATACTTTTCCTACTTAGTATACGTAGTAGAGAAAGCAAAAATGATTTTCTTGAATTAAAAATTAGTTAAACTAACTACATTCAAATTCCATGCTAATAGCTACAGTAAGAACAAAGACAGGTTTATCAGACATCCCGTTTATATGAGCTCATCGCCTTTCTCAAAGAAACGTTCTAAAGTTGAGCTCCTACGTCTTATTTCGTAAACATCTAAGGATATAAATAACGTATTACGTTTTAAAATCATTAATAAGAAATAATTTAAATAGCAATATCTCAGTGAGTTAATTAATTGGACCAGGTCAAAAGAACTAAATTCTTCTAAACAGTTCAGTTTTGTAAAACCATGCGTAGCATGCATTAAAAACCTAATTACGTTAAACGCAGAAAAACGGTAAAGTAAATAAGATGGAACTTTTATATGCCCGATTATTAAATGAAGGTATGCAATTCGAGTAATATATTATAATTTTAATGCATACTGCAATAGGAGAAAAATAGTCGTACATACAAATAATGCGTATTCATTAGCATAATTGCAAGGTTTGTTTTGTCACTTCTTTATCATTAATCTGCTCTAAATTATGTTTAGCAAAATAAGCTTTGTAACAATACTGATTAATGTAGCTTTCAACGTGCTTAGTGATGTTCTAAAATCATTCAGCAAGGTTTGAAAATATTCCTGAAATATTATTCAAAACACATTTAAGAATTTAAGATTTCTTACTTATGCATAATGATCCTGCAACTCTTTTGTTTTCTGTATCACTTAGGTATCTAAGGTAAAGGAAATATTAGAGCCCCCAAAAGACAAATAAATAAATAGATAAATAAATTCAGAAAAATGTATTTGCCTGGCTTGCTGTATGATAATATAAAATGAAAACTTGTATAAATAGAAAATTTCGTATTTAGGTGAAGCACCTTTGAAAAATGCAAGGCAAAAATTATCAGCTAATTTCTCCTGAACAAACTACACATCACATTGAAAAAAAAGTTATTTCGTTTTTGCTCAGAATCTGCTGTAAGGATTTCAATTAGAATCTTATATATTTGAAATATTGGAAGTAGAATGTATATATAGAATTTTTCTTTAAATGGGTTCTAAACATATTTTTGTTTCAGCCAACTTATTAAAATATCCAGGTTTTTACAAATAAGATTTGTTGACACCAACTATTTCCCCCAAAATTCGCTGTTATTCGCTTGAATGTTTCCATTTTAAGTATCACGCTTTCATATTATTTTGGGGAGGGATGTTTGACATTCCTCTTAAATATCAATGTCTGTAGTGATGATGATAGAAATAGATGAATGATACTCAAATGAGCCGACACCATACCACTGTTTGCCTCTGTTACATAAGTGACAGCATTCTTGCACTAAATCGCACGGAAACGGAAAGTGAAGTAATTAAAAGAATGTTATTTTTAATGGCAACCTGCGTATATTTGGTAAAAGGAAGCAGTGTCTTTCACCGAAAAATTCTAAGGTGAGATTTCACCGAAAATACATGTTTTGAGGCCCCTAAATAAAAAATTAGAAAAAGTCAGTATGTGTGTGTATGTAAACAGCATAACTGAAAAACGAAATGTCGGATAAATACCAAACTTCGTAATTAAGTTAGTATGTAACAAAGAAGCGACAACAAATTTTTTAAAATACCTTACGAAATCCAAACTTTAGATAGAAATTTTGAATTTTCTGTATTTTCTCAAATTTTCTGAGATTTTGATTGAAATGGTTTCTGAAAATGACCTGTGATGCTCTCAACATTAGGAAGGTTTTTACATAATTTCGTATAATGGTTAAGCCTTATAAAAATTTACAGCACGAAATGTAGATCGCTCTAAAACGCAATTATTTAACACAATTATTTGTTTCATAATAAATATTGTTTTAAATTTTTCAATAGGTACTCTTGTCATTTTTTTAAAGTGTTACCATTGAGTTTTTCTTGCGATGGGATGGAAAGAGTATGGAATTCCAAGGCCAGCGAATAGCGACATCTGACTATCAATTCAATTTTCTGCATCCCTTTTACTTACAACAAAATGTGTAATGAAACTGTTTCTGCAAAGGTTTATTTCGCTTAAGATCATATAGATAAAAATAAGTTTTTGTAAGAATAGCCGTAAAAGCTGTATAAAAATCAAGATAGTGAGTAGAGAAAGTCATGTTAATGTAAAATTTTTTTCCCACCTGACCATCATGTCTGTGCTTTTTACTTTCTCTACTGCGTATAGTAAGTAGGGGAAGTATTGCATTCCACCCAAAAATTCGATACCGAGATTTCACCGGAAATACACGTTTTGAGACCTCCTGAATCCAAAAAAAGCATTTTTGGAAACATGTCCGTGTGTGTGTCTGTCTGTGTGTCTGTGTGTCTGTGTGTCTGTGTGTCTGTGTGTCTGTGTGTCTGTCTGTGTGTCTGTGAACAGCATAACTCAAAAACGAAGAGTCGGATAAACACCAAACTTGGAATTTAGATTCAGTATCTTTCAGAGATGCGACACGAAGGTTTTCAAGAAAATCCCCCCACCCCAGACTACCCTTTACATGGAAGATATTTCGAAAATTTTAATTTTCTCAGAAATGGCTCTAACGATTTTGATGAAAATATCATATGTTTAGGGTAATGTCATGAGAAATGAATTGTATATCTCGAATTTTCTGGGAATGTCTCCAAAAGTATTCTTCATTGTGAACGACTTTTGCATAACTGGTAAACCATAAGAGATAGACAAAATTTTACTACACAAAAAATGTAGATCGCGTTAAATTACACAACTTATGTCATATACATTTCTTTTGTTGAGTGAACCGTTTTCGAGATATTGCTTGTTATTTCCTTAAATTTTCCAATACTTATACTTTTTCTCAAATGCGTTATTCATTTTTTTTATGTCCTGAACATGCAAAGAGAATGAAATGCGTCACATAGCAACCAGCGTTAAAATATTTTACTATCGCTTAAAACCTACCATATTCCCCTTGCATCTACAAGAAAATTACCAATAAGATTGACATCTCGATATCTCGATTAACATGAAGCATATGCAGAATAGGCGTTTGTAAAATTAGGTTGTACAAGAGTGGAGAAAGTTATGTGAGTGTAACACATCAGATTTTTTTATATATATCCCTCTTGTGCTACAACAAATGCGTAATGAAACTCATCCTGCAATGGTTTATTTCGATAAAGTAAAGTAGGTAAAATAAGCTTTCGTAAGAAACGTCTGTGAAGGTATATAAACAAAATCTGATGTGTTACACTCACATGACTTTCTCTACTCTTGTACAAACTATTTTTACAAACTCTTATTCTCCATCTATTTCATATTAATCGAGATAAACATTTGCAGAAACGATCTTTTGAAATGCAAAGAGAATTACATTTTACACATAGCGACTAGTTCTAAAAATATTTGACTATCGCTTAAGGCGTACTACGTTCCCCTTGTTTTGAATTTGCAAGGGCAATATAGAAATACAGTAGTTTTTAAGCATAGACATATCTCTTAATACCTGGTTGCTAGGTGCAGCACCATTCTCTTTGCCACAGATTAATACTCTTTGCATATACAAGACAAACGAATGAATATCGAATTCCCATTTAAGAAAATAAGTATTGAAAAATTTAAGGGTATAACAAGCAACATCTCGAAAATGGTTCACTCAACAAAAAAATGTATATGATATAAATTGTGTATTTTAACGCGATCTACAGTTTTTGTGTAGTAAAATTTTGTCTATCTCTTATGGTTTACCAGTTATGCAAAATTCGTTGACAGTGAAGAATGCTTTTGGAGACATTCCCAGAAAATTCAAGATATGCATTTTATTTTTCATGAAAATATCTTAAACATATGAGATTTTTATCAAAATCGTTAGAGCCATTTTTGAGAAAATTAAAATTTTCGAAAAATGTTCCATGTAAAGGGTAATCTGGGGTGGGGGATTTTCTTGAAAACCTTCGTGTCGCATCTCAGGAAGATATTGAACCTAAATACCAAGTTTGGTGTTTATCGGATTGTTCGTTTCTGAGTTATGCTGTTCACAGACACACAGACACGGCCATGTTTCCAAAAATGCTTTTTTTGGATTCAGGGGGTCTCATAACATGCATTTCCGGTGAAATCTCGGTATCTAATTTTTGAGTGGAATACAATACTTCCCCTACTTACTATACGTAGTAGAGAAAGTCATTTTTGCCACTCAACTTCGGTAGGACTGTAGTAAGGAAAACTAAAATCAATAAAAGCACTCTAAGTTAAAAATAACAAGCTACGATAGTAAAAGTAGACCACAATGTTTTTCAAAGCTGCTCGTTGGGAATGCTATTTTGATCGCTGCCTCAACAAATACTTGAAAGCCGAGAGGCGTTCGACCGCCCAGAAGGAACTTGGAATAGCTGAGAAGGAGTGGAGGGGTTTAGTATTTTTTCTTTCGAGTAGCTTGTATTTCACGTATGGACACTTTTATGTGGAGTTAAGAGGCTATGGAGCCCTAGCTTGCACTGTCGACTCTCCTAAATATTATATGGAGCATGATCACACGGTACAGAAAAACCCAGCCCTATAAAAATGTCATGGATTTTGAAATATACGATCCAATGGGCCAATAATTAGATGGCAATAAAAGTTTTTCATTGTTTTGTGTTCTTTTTCTTATGTTCCCAATCAGAAGGGAAAGAGAGAAACAAAAAGCGAATTTTTATGTCTGCCCTATAAAACTAAGTTGAGGGAGAACGGGGAAAGGTGTACCATCCAATGTGGTAAAAGTTTAATGAGGTATATCCTGTTGTAGTGGTATCTGTCATTTTACCTAAACAGCAAACCCAGTTTCTGAACAACTCTTTTGTAAAAGCAATAGTTTACACCTATATGTTACCTATATAAAGCTGGGTGAGTTGGCTCAGGGGTAAAGTGTGAAGCTCGCAATCGGGAGGTCCTGGGTTTAGTTTCGTCGTCCACCCACTCTGACCTTTTCGTGGTCAGAGTCAGAGTTTTTGTGGTTTTCTCTGGTCGGTAGGCGAATGCTGGGATGGGTTATCTTCTATCACGACTTCCTTTTCCGCATTTCCCTTTCATTCCGTTTCCTTCTCATCTTTTAGATGTGCTTCCAGATTTCGTGGTGTAAGGCGGTGCCGGAGATGACGCGGATGCTTGCTCCAAGGAAGGAGTATTTCCTGTGGATGTCAGTGGTCTGTATGGTTGTAAGGGTTATCATTGCCCTCTCTGGGGAGCTGCAGTAGCGAGTCTGTACTTCGAGCCAGGAATTTTTAGGGACATCTGCGCATCTCTCTGGCCTACATGCCTGCGACCTATAGTCACCTGTGGTTCCTTCACTTCATTGCTTTCTCCTGGGAGTGGTAGCCACAATAGATCTATGAAGGTTGCATTGCGCGAGACGTCCCCCTACGTTGTATAACCTATGATTATACAAGGGGTTAAATGCAATCCTTTGAGTGACCATAGCAAACAGTAATAGAAACATGCAGCTAAACGTGAGCCTGAAATTAACATCTTTCGAGTTACGGGAGCTTTGAAATTGGGGTTAAAGTATGATTAAAGAGAAAAATTGCCTGCAAACCATGAAATAACTAACAGCATATTTGTGTATTTCATCAAGAATTTCAAGCCAAAGTTGACGAAATTCATAGAATTAATACTGATATTCATTTTCCAATAGTTATTTATTTATAATCAGCATTTATATTGAATTTGCTTGCAATTTATCATTATGTTTATTTTAATTTATATCTGCGAAACGATAAAAGCATGAAAGTAGTGTCATTGTGCGTTTCATGATGTAATTTGCGTTTATTGGAATCCATTTCTAAGCATGTGCATGCAATAGCAATAATGATAATTGTATATACTTAAATTCAATGTTATTTTATGTAGTATCGAAGGAGCTGACGTTTGCGAAGGAATTGCATACACAGGCGATGTCGAAAGTGCTTCGTAAACAGAGTTTGTTGGTACATACATTGCAGGATTATACTTAAATTATATTAATATTGTTTTATGTAAGATAGCGCAATTGTATGCTACCTAACATTTGTTTATCATATAAACAGAATAATAACTAATGACAAACTACGAAATATTATTGGTTATCATAGGACACTTGTTTACAAAACAATTGATATGTGTATCTACATAGAGGTCATGGAAAGGAAATATCACAAAAAATATTTAGAAGAAATTGGAAGCTAAATCAGTGCAAATACTTTAAAGTTAATATCGCGATTTAAAGTAAATATTTTATAGATTCTTCAACCGTCACGTATGAATTATTTGCAAAGTATATCAGGTCGCCACAACCTGAAATACCTGAGATGCTAAAGATACCAGAAATCTTTTTAATTATTATTCCAATGAAACACAATTACTTCATATCTGAATAAGTTCCCCAGATCATGATCTATCCCATAGGTTCAGGAGTTAGGGAATATTTTTAAAAATATTTTTGTTTATTAACGACGCTGTCATTACCAGGATCACATCAGCGTCTCCGGTGTGCCGGAATTTCGTCCCGAGAAATTCTTTTACCGACATGGGGCTGTCGCTTTTAAGCACACTTAAAATCCATCGGTTTGTGCCGGGTTGAATCAGCGACCTTGGGTTCAGAAGTCCAGCGCCTAACCAACTGAGCCATGCAGACCGATTCAGGAGTTAGGAGTAGTCAGATGGAGCACAGCACCATATGTAGGCCTTTGTGCTTCCAACGTGACCCCTGGGAGGAGGGAAAGAAGTGGAGATCCAAAGGGCGACCACATTCGGACGACGATGTGCGCTAGCAAGGAGCAGTTCCCAACATGACACATCCTGACGCCGGCTACCTCTGCTCTAGCCACCGCAACCTGGGAGTCCCGGAGATAGACTAGACAGCTCCCAGGAAGGGAGGGGGCCCCAGCAGTCTCATCAAGCGCCAAAGAGAGATCTTTCCATAGCGCAAAGTCCACCGTCCTGCCGCTACACACTAAAAGCCCTCTCCGGGTACTACAACCTTGAAACAAGTGAGGCGAAACACATGAAAGGAAATGATGGGGACAAGAAATGTGATACAAGACGATGATCGGCACTTTTGAAGCGTGTACTTTACCTACTTCTGTTGATATCGTTGTTATCTCAAAGCTCGTTATGTTGTCTCGTGCGCTTGCTGCTTCTGTGGTAGAGGTATGAGTACTTTCTCAGGGTATGGGTGAATGTAATTGAAGGATAACACTAGTAAGTTGACTGAGAAATTTAATGAGATCTAATATTTGAGCTATTGAAGCGAGTTGGCGAAAGTTTAAAGACAAAGAATGAAACCGATTATGAATTGTAGCACTCGAAACTATAATACCTGAATTATGATACCCCCAAACTTCCGCAGTATCAATTTTACGATTTAACTGTTTCCGCAATAAAACAAACTAGAAGCGTAACTTGTCGAGAGTCACTAAAATGCTTACCGGCAAGACCCCCCGCGATAGCCGCTAAATCTTACTCACATAAGCATGTTACTGGGCGTTAAAATAATAACACCGGAGTCGTCACAAGTGTCCAGGGGAAAATCACAATCAGTACCAGTGCCGGTACCAGGATAACTTTCTGATTTTGATTACACGCCTTCATTACTTAAGCTCCGCCTACATATTAATCCCCTCCAACATCTCTTCATACATTCATGAGAGTCTCCGACTTTGTTGCTAACTCGGAGAATTTCATCCACTTTCTCTTTTGCAAAATTTCCTATGTGACTATACAAACGTAATGAATGTGTTCTATCTTCGGCTAATAGTAGATAATGACATTCGTTAACCTGACTTCCTAATTACCTTCTTTTTTCCGGACAAATCTTTCAACTCAATCTTATTACATTATATATATATATATATATTCATTTAACATATGGAAATTATTTATTGCAATTATTTTGTTTTACTTCATTTCATTATTTAATTATTTATGTATTCCTGTCAACAATTACGGTATCAAATGATGGACAAGAAGTATGTGACAGAAGGAGAACCACCCAGCATTCGCCTACCCATATTGGGAAACCACGAAAGAAGCAATGGTTAGAGTGGCCGGACAGATGGCAATCGAACCCGGGACCTCCCGAATGTGAGCCTCACACATTACCGCTCTATTCCATAAGGGTTATCTCTAATGCATTACTTTCTGCGATATCAATGAACAGTTCAGAGGGCTAGGGAAAACGTGCACGAAAATCCACGTTCAGTAATTATTGCTTTATTGAACCTAAATATCAGAGATGAAATCTTAATTGCAATGTGGATAATTATAAAGCCATTAGTGCAATGAATACCTGAAATGAGAAACTAAAGGAAGAGAATCGAAGACAAGAAGAAGGAAACAATTTCATGCAGTTGAAGAATACGTTAATATTTGAGATAACTTTCACAATGCAAGTTTTCAATAAACTACAACAAACAAACCAAAGAGAAAATAGACAAATTCAGTTATTATTAAAAGCCCAAACCACTTTGATTAAAAGAAAGTAAAGATAGTAAAATATTTTGGTTCAGGACGTGCATGTATGAGAATATAAAAGTTACCCTATTTAAAAATTCTAAGGACATTGTTATTTGCAATTTTTTTTCAAAGAAGCCTTAGAGGTTTCTAATAATAAAATGCCCTCTCATCTAAAGAAAAAGGAGGTGGACCAACTGGGGACAGCCGTTCGTCATAAACCTTATAGCAGGGTTCAGTTCGTGTATGTCTTCTTCCAATTAGTATTAACTCTTAATGCCCAAATTAATTTCCACTTGAAGGAATAAACTAAAATTCATATTATGAGCTTGGTATTATGAAGTTCGGTGGCACAAATTATCAGAAATAAGAAATCTCTTGCTTGATTTGTGAAATCTGGATGACCTTAAATGTCTTCCTGGACTATTTGATACCTTGAAGTTTCATCCTATTTTGTTTAAAGAAGGACCTCTTCAGCATTTTTGGCTTCACTGGATGCTACAGATTGAACTGGGCCTCCCTGCACTATCATTTTGTTCCTATCTCTATATTATTATTTGTAGACAGTCTGACTCTCTTTCCTGTTTGTTTGCTTTTCTTGCCTTTAGAGAGACCTTCTATGATAAAGAGCCTAAATTCCTTCTTGCTTGCGCAAAACCTGCATCAGTCGTCACCGGGATCGCAAAGTGCTTATGCTTTCAAAAATAAATAAAACTGATATGATGCGAATTCATTAAGGGGTTAAAATAAGGGGTACACTCGTCTAAGGCTGTACAAAATCTTAGCAAGACGTGCTCTATACTATGGCAGTGAGGCTTGGACCTTAAAGAAAAGAGATAGAAGTGAACTGCTGCAGAGATAAAATTCATGCTAAGGACTGCTGTTACACTAAATGGGATCTAAAGACCAATGAGTTTATTTTAAAAGAGTTAAAGATGCAACAAGTTCTGAACAACATTACCACAACAACAGGAAACAACACTAGCATAGGATGGGTCCACTCTATAATGCAGCACATTCCTAGGGAAAGAGATCACTCGGCCGTTCCAAGAAGAGATGAAGGGAAAACTTCTTAGTGAGATTGTAACAGGCCTGATGGCCTTACACTTGACTGGATGAAGAAGAAGACAATAACGGATAAAGAAAGGACTTGTCTCAAAGTGTGAATCCCAGGGTATAATGAAGGATATTAAAATAACTAGAAACCAATGTGCTTCTTGACTTCACTCTATCATTTTGTGCACCCCAGAGTGTTACTAAACGCAAAGCCCAAAGATGATAGGCAACAGGCATTAATCCATAGGGAATTGCATCAAGAAAAACCTCATGCGGCAAGCTGAAAAAGGAAAACGATGCACCTGAAGCAAAACCAAATGTCACAAATAAAGTTCTCATATTTGATGAGTAGAAACACTTCTAAGTTGTCTCTCCCGGAGATCTGACGTACTATAACATACAACTTGAGTCTTCAGTCTTGGAAACCAGGAGGCAATGAAAAACTAGATTTATATTTGGATTGAAAATAAAACTTCAAGAGGGAACAGAATACCAACATAAAATAACATAATATCGCCCCAGAGATGAACCTTTTTATTTTGTTCACAGACATTTGTGGCTTCTAAATATAACCATAAACATAAAAATGTCACTGTTTCATATACATTCATCAGAAAACTCTGGCATTTAAGGGATATTTGATAATCAGGCACAGCCACAGGCACGACTTAAATGAAGGTAACCCAGACACTGGAGCTAAAAGCTTGAACTATAATCCTTAAATATAAGTTCTAAATAGAACCTATGTTATTGATAACAAAGAAGAGTTGCTTGAATATTTGTGCATCCGAATTGCAAAAGAGTGAACCACAAGTTAAAAATAAAGCAGGACCAAGATGAAGATTCACCATTTAACACATTAAGAGTGAACCGACACGAGTAACTGAGCTCGTTAAAGCACGGATCGTGAACGGGAAGTCTGAGTTTAAATCCCGCCATGATCGCCCTCCCTGGCTGAGGTTTTCTCCAGAAGTTCTTCAGTACTCGTAACTGGCGAATGCCGGGCGGTACCGTGGACTTAGGACTGGAACATTTTCTTCCAAAATTTCTTTTCATAATTATCGTTTCATTTCATGTATGATTAGTGTTCACCATCTATGGTGCGTATACAGTTTCAACGGGTGTTGCACTAAAAGAAAAGAAACAGAAAACGGAGAGGACTAAGCTTTGGAAATATGTTTTTGTTGTTTCTCGAGGACGGAGTTTTATCTCTTAAAAACCTTAAAGTCTCTCACATTTCATTTTATTTTCTCTACCAATTATCTATCTAGTAGCTGGAGAAGGTATTATATTCCATCCTAATATTCTGTACATATAGATATTTCACCGAAAATGACGTTTTGAGGATCTTGAATTCAAGTAAAGCGTTTTTAGAAAAATGTCCGTGTGTGTATGAACGTCATAACTCAAAAACAAAACGTCTGATAAACACGAAACTTGGCATTTAGGTTCAGTATCTTTCAAAGATTTTCAAGAAAATCCCCCACCCC
The DNA here is from genome assembly GCA_030765065.1 of Deroplatys truncata. NCBI lineage: Eukaryota > Metazoa > Arthropoda > Insecta > Mantodea > Mantidae > Deroplatys > Deroplatys truncata. The sequence continues at coordinate 56,736,828 of CM060980.1, forward strand.
AAAGTATCCTTTACATGAAACATTTTTCGAAACTTTTGATTTTCTAAAAATTGGCTTTAACAGCACCTTTGATTAAAATACCATATATTAGAGATATTTACATGATTGCATTTTCTGGAAATAGCCTGCGAAGTCCTCTTCATTTGGAAGGGATGTCGTATAATCTTGTAAAGCTGGTAAACGTTAAACGATAGACCAAAACGTACTACACAAAAAATGTAGATCTCTTTAAAACACGGAATTTATTTCCAAAAGTTTATTTTTTTGTGGTATAAGCCATTTCTGAGATGTTCGTTATTAACGGTTCGAATCGTTCAATACTTGACCATTCTGTTGAAGTTTGTCAATATTCATTTGTTTCTCGCGATTGCATGGAATCAGTGTGGAATTTTAAGGCTAGCAGAAAGCTTCCAGTTCTAAAACATTTGACTCTTGCTGTTCGCTTTGTATCTACAACGAAATGTGTACTGCAACTATTTCTGCAAAGCTTTATTTGGATTAAAATGTAGAAAAATAAGCTCTCTCCGTCGACATTCGTAATGAAGCCCGGTCTGTCTGTAAAGTCTATCCTGACATCCGGTGCGTGACGAGCCTCCAGAGATCTCTCCGTGAGGAGATGGAGGTCTGTGTGGTCTGTCACGTGGGCATCAGTATGTAATATCTGGAGACGTTATGGACCCCATGCGCCAGAGGTTGCCGTTCCGGAACAGGCCTCCATTTGTGTCCTTCACTTCACTATTTTTTCTCTGAGGATTCCAGAAGCACAATAGGCCTTAAGTGTTGAAATTCTCCTCCGTTATCTGTTAACCATGCATTGTAGGGTTTAAAGGTGAGTTATTAATGGAGAGAGAAAGTCAGGATAATTATTTAACAACTCTGTTGAACATGATAGTTAATATTAGTCCGAAGTGGCGATCGATTATGCCAGCCTGGTTGTTGACATTAAAGAAATCAACATCTTGCTGCTCGTACCTCAGCTGCTTCATGCCATCAACAAATAAAAAGGAAGTAAAGACAGAATTTAATATAGTTCATGCACATACGTGCAGTAAATTAAACAAATAACAGGTAGGTTAAGGTAGTTATTAGTATGAATTCAAGGAATTCCATTTTCCACCATCAGGGCATAAATGGGAATCGATAAAAAACACTATAATCGAAAAATAAATATGTTAATACTGACTGTTCTTTGTGTCTAAAGGAATAGTTTTTCTTCAATGTCTGAAGCAAACATGCAAAGCATTTTGGTACAACGCTTCATGGAATGTCTTACTGCATTAATTGTCGAGCGCTTTCAAATACCTTCATCAGATTTAGAATTCAGGGATGAAATATGTCCTGCTGGGTAAAAACATTTATTTTCTTCTTGAAGGTAATGTGAAAACTGCCGATAGTTAACCACATCAAGTAATATATGCAACATTAAGTGCATTTTCCCACATGGATACTGTATCTGAATTAATCCACCTCATAAAGGTTAATGACGATAGCAGAAAATTCCTCCTACGAAAACGTACTCGAATTCTCTTTTGCATAAGAATGTACAACATTTATGACTATCACATTTCATTCCACGCTCTCCCTCTCCTTTTTCATCGTCCATTTTTCTCTCTTCCCTTCCTTCCTTTTTTTTTGCCTCTTCTTTTTTCAACTCTTTGTTGCATTGACTGTCAACAAATTCTAGTCAGTATCGCATTTCGCGTGTCCTTTCCCCCCGACCCCTTCTACGGCACTCCCCCCACCAGGCTCCTGCTTCGTATCCGACATAATGTGGCTGAAAATGCGAACCCTTTTACTTGAACAACCTCTCTCTTAGCAAAACCCTCCTCCTCCTCCTTCTCCCTTCTCGATACAGACTCCTCTCTTGCTCCCATAATGTTTTCCCCAACTTGATTTATTTTATTGCTCCATAGCTACGTTAATGTTTATTTCTCTAAATTACAAGAAAGGGGTGCTCTGGTGTAGCTGCTCCTGAGACGAGCTATAGCGCTTTGCTGCATATCCTGAACCAACAGAAAAACTGTTCGAATCCGTAAAAATTAGTTGTTCGTCTACTTACTAGACATAATCGTAAATTATGACTCCGTTGAAACGATTCAGGTATTTCGTCACCCGACACGTCTCCGTGACCACACTTAGTTTAAGTGGGGATTAAAAGCCCTATGCCGCCAATGCTAAAATTGAAAACTTCATGATCATTTTTCTGATAAGCTATTTAAGGTATCCGACTGCAATTTTTACAGAAAATATATCAATGCCTTCTAAGCTTATGGACTCTCTATTATACAATAATATCGGTTATTAAGCTATATAGATATGTGTTATTAATTATATAGTTTTGGTGTAACATTTATCAACAATTATTTGTTTAAAATAGCCAGCTATCTTATTTAAACCACAGTAGCATTATGGTACTGGCTTTATTATCCCCATTTTTCATTTAAATAACTTGCATAGTTTCTGAGAAAAGGGCCATTTTGTCAGAAAATATCATTCACAGAAAAAAGCTGTTCAAATTAAAAGCTGAGAAAACTAAACTCGTATATTTTCAGAGAAAGAAACTGCATGGTTTTGACACACGGAAGCTTCTAAGCTTTTATTTTGCGGAGCAAAATTTCCCCTAGCTAGATTTTATCTCTCTGTTCCAGGAAATATGGGAGTTGTAATTTTTTGTGAATTGGTGCAGAATTCAGAGTAGAAAATATCTGACGCAGTACCATTTTTTAAAAAAATATATTTAAAATACAAGTATTCTATCTAAAATATAAAAATAAACAGGAAATTCCAACCTATAAGGCTGCTCTACAAACTATAGCCTTTTAATCTCTTCTTAAAGGCTTCTCAACATGTTTGAACAAATATTAATATACCTATATAAACCTGCACAAAACTTAAGGAAATTTTAAATCAACAATTTAAATGCGTCTCTTACTAAATCTATGTGAGTGAAAAGAGGTATTGGAGAATGGACTATATTAAGCTATACTTACCGGTAGCTTGCTTTTTTGCATGATATTTTCACATATGTGCAACAATATTGGGCAACAGCGTGGAGACAGCTCCCTGTTTACTGCCCAACCTTATGAGATTTTATGCCGGTACTTAAGACTACGCGAGAGAAAAAATTGTCATAATAAAACAAAATATTAGTTGATTTTGGAAACAAAACTACAAACAGCCTTAGTTTATTGGTTTCATAGTTTAGTGGCTTCTTTCGCTACTAGTTGAATCTGCTGATAATGGAAGGAAAAATAATTACATGTCACAGAACGGGTTAACGTTTTTATGTTCACAACTATTAAAAAAAGTGAAAGAAAAGAAAGCAGCTATCCCTTCCACCCTATTTTAATTCAGATAAAAGTATTATTATTCCAGTATCAAAGTGAGTAATGAACTATATTATTTTAATAAAATATAAATTATATTGCATTAATTACGATACCGATTCAGTTGGCCGAATCGCTGGGCGTCAGTGCTGTTCCGTGATTCTTTCCCCTTTTACAGTTATATGTTTCTGGGGCAAGCAAGAGAGCAACATCACTGTGCTACATTATGTGCTAGAAACTACTATTTTAGCCACTGATTAGGGACGTTCTTCACATTAATGTCACAGTTGGTATTAGAAGAATGTTCAGGAAGTATATAGGCAGCACTGCCTAATTCCTGGAGTGCAAAAGAAGTGTATTGATAATAAGAGCTTTCCTTCCTTACGATTTTTCCCAATAAAATACACAGATCTTTATGAAAATATGCATAATGTTTAGTTAACATTTAATTATTCCTATACTTTTGATTGTATTGCAAAAACGATCAGCCATTAAGACGATGGGTACTGCTCTGTTCTATTAAAATGAAATGGTGTGTTCTCTTCTTATTTCCTCAAACATTAATCGAAAGGCAGTGTAAATTCAGTGTACTGCATGGGAATGATATTGGCAATACTGTGTGTTGCGTGGCATCCTATCCTTGCAGCGCGTAGACGTGATTTTGTGTATTGCTGAATGATGCATATATCATTCAAAGTTATAAAAGATACAAATCATGTACATTAGAGTATTTGTTCCTCCAAATGTTTCCTTTACGGTCTTGAAAGAAGTCGTTCTAGCTTCTTGAAGGTGTCAAGTATATATTTTAATTGAGAAATAATTACAAGCGTTTATTCGGTTTCAGAGTAGTTTAATTAACGTTGCGATTGTAAATTGACTCGCATAGGTTCCGTTTTCATGTTATGCATTAATTAGTCAATAGTGAGTGTTTTCTTGTTTAAAACATGCCAAATTTAGAGCTTATTTTGATTATTTTATTTTTAGTAGATCTTAAAAGATTTCCAGCAGGACTGTTAACGAGCCGAAAAATAATGCTATAATAAACCTTGAGCGGCGTTTTAAACAAAATAATCGCAGTGCCGTGCCGATTCAGTGCGTCTGGCCTATATTAAATTTCATAAGTAAAGTACTTATTTAGGAAGTGAAATTGGTTTTAAAAAACTAACATATTTTTTAATATTTGCGTATGTCAAAATTTTTAAGGATTAATGTGAGGATAAAAGTGTATATTCATATCAGGAAAATGTTATGAAAAAATTTTAAAATGATTTAGGCTGTTCGCTTGCTTAGAGATACCTCAAGGAAAATATATAGATTTTTGGAAATAACTGCAGGTGGCTAACTTCAAGTTTTTATAACAAATAAGCTCATGCTCAAAAGAAATGGCGAGGTCATAAAAATGCTACCAATATATGCGCTGAAATTTCTTGTAAATCTTAATCAAATCACAGCCTTCTCCAGCAAAGAGTTTCGGAAGTATGCATTTTTAACTGCACAAGCGCACAATAAATCTTGAATCATAAAGCGTGAACTGAAGTACTTAAAAACGTAACCCAGTTTAGGATGTGCTTCCAGCCACTGCAGCTCAGCATCGCACATAGGCCATTGCTGGCGCTTTTTGTGACTTTCCTGACCTGGGAGAGGGGATATAGGGTAGACCCGAAGGATGACCAGATCCGGACGACGATGCGCTCTAGGAAGGCCGGGATTCCTAAGGATTCCAGAATTATACCAAACCTGACGGTGGTGGAGCCTGCCGGTGCCATCAACCTAGGGTTCCCAGGAACGAGCCTCCAAGGAAAGCCCACCAGCCGATCATCCAAGTGTTGGGGAGAAATTTTTATACAGCACAAACTGCACCAAACGCGCCAACTTCCGTCGTCTGAGACGTATGAAGAGAAAGGAAATGATGGAGGACAAGAAATGATGTATAAGTAATTCGAGGCAGAAGAGGAATCACCTCAGCATTTGTCTACCGACCTGGGAAAACCAAGAAAAAACCGAGGGTCAGAATGGCTTGGCAGAAGTCGAACCCCGGACTTCCAGAATGGAGCCTCACATGTTACCGCGGAACCATCTCGCTCGGTACGTAACCTAGAGGTCGGCAACAAACCTGCCAAATGGGGAAGCTACCTCGCAGAAAGCAGCTAAAGACAGCTTTCGAATTTTATAGAAGACAAGAATCAACCAGGCTAACTAGATTTCTTCATGGTGGCAGATATGTTGCCCAAACCCGCTGTAGAGTGATATGTCCCCTTAATTCGCTGCCCATAATTACGTAGTGTATCTACATTTTGCTCGTGATGAAGCGAAAGAAGCGGTTTCGTCTCGGTAGTAATCTACTCGTATCCACAGTCGTATATATACATCAGTTCGTTTTCAGAACACCCTCAGTGCCCTTCCCTTTTTTCGTCAAGTCCCTAACATTTTGTAGGTGAGCGGGGACCAAAAAATTCCTGTTACACTGCTTTTGGTTTTACTCACAGAGAGAAACGAAGATACTAGAGGAATACTTTGGCTTCCTCCCTTTTGTTGCAGTCCAAAAACCTTAAAAATAAATGGTTTTGGCAAGTATCCTTACTGTCGTTTTCTCCTTTTATAACACCTTTCATTCATTGCTCTCTCTCCTATCGTCCTGTCATCCCAACAGGTTTGTCAAAGCAGCTCACAATAAATTTCTCAATTCTCCTTCTTAGCTTTATTTTCAAACTAATATAAAACACACCACTATACACACAAGAAAAACATCTTAAGTTAGAAGTATACAACCCTCTCAAAGATAAATAAAAATAAACAGGACACATGTAACATAATAAAGAACTAGAAGCCAAGATATTTATATGTTACTTGGAAACGTCAAGAAAATTGCTAGGTAAGCAAGATTTAACCTTGAAGTGCATGTAAAATTGATAGTGGCCATAGGAGCAATGGGTCAGGATTTGAAAATATTGAAGGTTGCTCAATGTGGTTGATTTCCATTTCAGAACTGTCTTACTACATCAGAATATCGAATATGATCATGGGCATTTATACAGGATGATTCAATGAAACCAAATGTTTTATAATTGTCTAGTAAACATGAATTATATTACTTTTGTAAAGTGATAGAGGAAGTGGTTACAGATAGAGAAATCTGGAGGTCTTAGAGATCAAACACAGCCTCCATTTTTCGAGATTACTTGATACCAGAGTGCCGGCACATGGAAATTACATAGTAATATATTTTTTTTTTGCTGCTTATTTTTTGCTACTGTCCTTAAGGACAGTATTAATGCTATTCAAGGTGAAAATATCGTTTGGCGATATGTATCGTAGGTTACAGAATTAGAGGCCATTTGTGGGAAATAATGTTTAGGAAATGAAATGCTTTCTGTGCTTCTAAAATGGCACATTGTTGGAGTTAAGCATATATTTATTAATTTAAATAAATAATGTAATTCATGTTTGGTTTCACTAAATCATTCTGTATGTTGGTTACGTTCAGTTAGGACGTCTGTGCAAGAAAATGGATAAGCATGTAAAGCCTCCAGTCCAAGTGCTACACTTACCGTGATTCATGTAGGTTCGTGATGTCTGGTAGGGTAAGATGTTTTTAGATTGAACACTACTTCTCCCCTCCCGTTCTCTTTTGCAAAAGCCAGGATAGCATGGAAAGAACTCTGGGCACAATTACAGATCCGGATAAAGTAATGCCTTTTGGTTATTGCCTGTAAGTACATATTATTGGAAGGATGGAGTAAAGAGAAGTGGGCGGGTGGGAAGAAAAGGGTTGGCTGGCTTGAGGGTGCGATACGGGGCAAGGGGAGACGTTGCCGCCGAGAGCTTAAAGAGGTAATACAAGGGGTTGGGTGGAGGAAAAGAAAAAAGGGTTAAAATTAAGAGAACAGGCTTGGGGGACGAAACTCCTGCGCAACAGTAGTGGTCGGGGGCAAACAGCAGCCATATTGTTAAGAATCGTAAGCATTCCCTGGGTGTGGTTGGAGACCAAAGGAATTCTTTTGAGAGAAAGAGGTACGCGAAAACAAAGTCCTGCTCGAGGTGGAAACTGTCTATCACGATGATTACCCTTTGGCGAGAGACGATCATTATTCCCGGGAGACTGCGTGGTGGACCACTTCGGCGAAAAGCGATGACGACAACGTTGCTTAAGGGGACTATAAAGCGATGAAGCAGATACTGCCAGCAGTAAAATATGCTGTGCATTGGAAAAAAGATTTTAAGCAAGTAATGCAGACAACAGGTTGAGGATGTAGAGAAGTGATCCTGTTTATCTTTTCCGTTTGCTACTACGTCATACTCGATCCCAAGTACACAACTGTCAACCGTTTAATTAAGAATGCTATACAACAACTAAAATAATAATAATAATAATAATAATAATAATAATAATAATAACTCTAGATTCTGGATGAATAAATAGGGCAGCCCATAATAGCTATCCCCGAATGGCTGAACCGTTTACTTTAGAATTTTGTATTTATATACATATACACAGTGAAGTGCATGGAATCATGCCGATGTAATGCACAGTGGTTTATGTTAGAAGGAAGTGCTCCTCTGCCACTCCCAGCTACCACCCCTTGCCTGGTCTAGCACTCCACGTAATGTTTGTCTTACTCCCTTTTTTCCTTCGCTCCTGAGTTGAAACCGACTTGTTAATGTTTGAGTGTCAAACTTCTTACATCAAATCAATACGAGACGGACTCTTCTAGGGCTGAGTACATCTCAGCCCTGTATCTGGTGTGAACAGTTGTTGCGAAACGTGCAGCCACTCAGGGGAAGTGTTTCTGTACCCTCCCCTTTCGCCATTCACCTAGGCCTGACATTGGTTCATAATACGTATTTTTCGGACTTAAATTCAAACCAATAAGATTGGCTCACCAGAGTTGGTGTGGAACACAGATGACAAGGAGTTTTTGCCAACAAGAAAGAAAAACACCAAGTAGACAAGAAGCATTAGGAAGTTTCCGTGCACTCGACTGAATAAACATACATATATTAAATACGATATGTCAGATCCTGCATACGGAAACCCTATAAATCTTAAATATTTTGACCAACCTTATTGCATGGAAGGCGAATGACCGACTGGTCGGTTGAAGAGATAAACAGGCGGAGGACGCTATCACATAACGTAAATACCGGAAGAGTTATAGAGAGACACCAGATTCTTCTGGAGGTTTCTTCGCTTCACCTCTCGCGAACATTCCAGAAACTCCAGAAACTCTATACGCCTTGCTTGAAACTGAGCTCCATGAAAAATGTTACATAAGTAAAGTTTATAAGTATTAAGTTTCTGACAAGTTTTGTTTAGTTTTATTTATTTATTTATTTATTTTTGGTTACACAAAATTGATATTACAGGGAAGAATATTTTAAGACGTTACAATACTTCTTTGCTACATCTATTTATGTACGCAAGCAAGTTAGAATATTATAATTTGTAAATTTTTTATTGTCGTTTTCCGATCACTAGAATGTAGATAGCAGTACAACTTTGGGCTCAAATTTATGTACTACTTAAAACGTGAAACATATTTATATTAGCAGTCAAGACATTAGCAGTCAAGACATTAGCAGTCAAGACATTAGCATTATGCAAATGCATTAGCATTTTATTATCAACTTTCAAAACATCACAACAGGTACGTAGAGATGGAGAGACTAGAGTTTGGAGACGCAGTGAAAGAATGCGGTAGAGATAGAGAAGAAAATTCTCAGCAATTTAAGGAATAGGCAAGTAGGGTTTGGGGTTGCAGTAGCAGTATCTTGCAAGATTCCAGTGACATCCCTCTTTTCTTGCAGTGTTCTAAAATGGTTACATCTTTTGACATTTTACTGTGTTTAGGTTCCATAAATATCCATACTATAGCTATTTGTAAGTTTAAATTCAGGCTTGTAAGATTCAGGCACCTTTTCAAGTTTGCTTTGACTGTGAAGGGTATTAAAACATATTTTGTTTTTGGCAGTTAACAGTCGGGAATTTTTAAATAATACAATGCTTGATTTAGATTTTCGTGTTTGATGTAAGGGTAAAGGTACGGACGAACGGAGGGGCCCCCGCAACCAGGGCAGAGCAATGGAAGTAGGCCCATTTCGGCCTTTTTGCCTCTACTGTGACACCTGAGAGAGAGGTATGAGGGGAGAAATCCGAAGGACGACCGAATTTGGGTGACGAAGGCCGCAAGCATGGACGGGTTACATAACGTTTGCAGATCGAACGCATCCGACTATGCCCAGGCCCACCCACAAGTCTCCTATCCCCCCTGGTGGGGCCCACTCAAGGCGGATCCTAACTGAGCAGTCCCGCAACGACACCAAGGAAGAAACCTCTACAAGGCGCATATCCCCACCCAACCGCAACCCGCCAAACACGTCGCCTGGTCCTGCAACCCTGAAACAGATGACAATGAAGGAGATACTGGGTACAGGAAATGAAGAGCAGAGAAGTGGTGGAGGAATAGGAACCACCCCAGCATTCGCCTGTCGACCCGGGGAAACCACAAAAAAACGCTGGGTAGAGTGGGAGGTCGCCGGGGTTCAAACCGAATGCGACTCGCTTGCGTTACCCGACAGCACCTAGCTCGGCCCGAGCTTAGTGTGCTATCAAGGGCAGATTGAATGGCGAAAATTGCCAAAAAAATCACATTCTTTTATGAACTCATAATTTGAAATTTTCTCCTTAACTTTATATATATTGTGCCGTATCAGTAAGTTCATTTTCATTACCAGACGAATTGTTGTGTTGCATTGTCGCTACTAGACATAGCATTATTGGATTTTCTTTAATTTTTCGACTTAACGATGATTCCTCCTTTTGGCGCGGACCACACCAAAGGGAGGGCTCTGTTTGAAATCGTCTGGGGAGATAGCGTGACTCCAGTGAAAGCGTTCGTTGTATTAAGGCGTTATTGTGGTCTGTCCGCGACTTCGTGGTATCTCCTTCCATCCTCTCTTCCTAGTTCATAATGTAGAGTCGCCAAACGTTTGTTAATAAATTCCAGGTAATGTGTGTTATATAATGTTCTTGTGTAATATAAAACCCCACGCCTTCCTCTAAATCTACACACCACGGTCCCAGTCTTCTTGCTGTTAGCGAGTTGCGACCCCCCTCCCATGTGCGTGTTGGGGTGACCTAAATTTATTCATTTTCTGGAAACCTTTTCGCCCTCACCCCACATGTTACAATATTTTATAACTATCAACACGATACTTAATTTTAAATGCATTTTAAAAATGGTTCTGATTCTGCCATTTTGTACTGTGAACTGCACCACTTTATAGAAATAAAGTAACTCCTACACGCTTCGGTGTAGAGAGGCAAACTTGAGCCAATTTGAAGAAGGTTGAGACCCCACGTATGGTACAATTTCAGAATGATTAATTATTGCTGTCCCACGTATGGTACAAAGTTCTGGTGGCCTTCGCCCCAATGCTCACTTTCCGTTGGCCTTTGCCCAAAGTTTAAGAATCAACTTTGTTTTTTGAATGTTTGTTTAAATATTATATATTTATGTTTGCTTCGGCTGCGTCAGTATTAATTTGTAGAGACATGTTTCTCTTTGCAGGGAGTGGTGCGGCTAAAGAATGTAGGCTTACACATATTATAATTTTTACTTCACTCCTTTTATTAATCCTTGACACGATTAAATAACACCTCTCTGATATAGAGAGCTATGAGATTATTTATTAATTACTTGCACTTTTTAAATACGTAAACTTTATAATATCCTCGCCGTAATGAATTTTCGTCTCACACTGAATACGTATTAAACTTCTCGAGGACGCGTCTCGCGTCCAGTTAGAAACGCTGTCTACCGGCAACTGACTTCTGAATTTGTACAATTTGCTCTATTTCAGTTTCTGATTGGCTCCAATATACTCCAAAAGTATACTTTTATTTCACTTAACCTTTTTTCTGTTTGTTGATTGGCTATTTATAAAATGTTTTAAAAATTACATTATTGTTGCTCCAAGAATTACTAGTAGCATTATTAAGCTTTCTAATTCATCATTGCCTCAAGGTTACCTCATTGTTACCTCATTGTTAGCAACTTTTGTCCTATACTCTCACAGCTCCTACATTATTAAATTACGTAATACATACACATAATATTATTAAACATGTACAAAATAATATAAACGTTAATACAATGACTGTTACATACATTTTATATATTAGTTTATACACATATTGCTTTAAGGCGGGCTGTTTTGAATTTTATATTATATAATTAGACTGAAATCATTTAATTGTTGCGACCCCCTCCTATGTGCGCGTTGAGGGGACCTAAATTTATTCATTTTCTGGAAAGCTTTTGGCCCTCACCCCAGCATGTTACAATATTTTATAACTATAAACACAATACTTCATTTTAAATGCGTTTTAAAAATGGTCCTAATTCTGCCAATCTTTCAGGGAAGTTTCGCTCTATAAATTGACACTACTGTTAAGTATGGAAGCTTTTGTGTGCTCGAGTCATGTGGTTTCTTTTTTATAAATATATGTGAGTTTGTTTTCTCCATTTTTTGCTTTCAACAGATTTTTCTGCGAAAATTTCCGGTAAAATAGACACCTTTTCTCAGAAAGTATTGAAGAAATTAAATTAAATTTTAGGATGCTGAAAACATCCTCTAAGTGTTGATGTGGATCTACCTTAGCGTTAATAATATATTTAACTAGGTTAAAATCGGTGATAAATTATAATCAAAGGATGGTATAATTGAGAAAAAAGTTATATTCCTTAATAAGGAAATTTATTAGCTGAAAGTAGATCAGTAAACTTAAAAGGCACACTCTGCATGCTGTAGCAATATGTCTTATATCTTAAATGATATGGATTTAGCAAATTTTACATTGGTTAAGGCTTTTAATCTCTCCTTAACAAGGCTTTGATCATATCTTATGGCGAAAATTTGAATAAAAATCGAATGTGTTACACTCACACGATTTTCTCCACACTTGTACAAACTATTTCTAGTAACGCTTATTCTCAATCTACTTCATGTTAGTCGAGATAAACATTTACAGAAACTATCTTATTGCTAATTTTCTTGTAGGTGCAAGGGGAGTATGGAGACTTTAAGTGATAGTCAAATCTTTTAAGATCTGGTTGCTATGCGGAACATCCATTCTCTTTGCACGTCCAGGATATAAAAAGACGAATAATGAATTCCCATTTGAGAAGAAGTATAAGTATTTGAAAATTCAAACAAATAACAAGGATTATCTCGCAAATGGTGCACTCCACAAAAAATGTATATGACATAAATTGTGTGTTTTAACGAGATCTACATTTTTCTGTTTAGTAAATTTTGCCTATCTCTTACGGTTTACCAGTTATTCAAAATTCATTCAGAATGAAGATGACTTTTGGGGACATTCCCAGAAAATTCAAGTTATACATTTCATTTGCCATGAAAGTATCTTAAACGTATGATATTTTAATTGAAATCGTTAAAGCCATTTGTGAGAAAATCAAAATTTCCGAAAAATGTTCCATGCAAAGGGTAGACTGGGTTGGGGGCATTTTTTATGAAAATCTTTGTGTCGCATCTTTTGAAAGATTCTGAACCTAAATACTAAGTTTGGTATTTATCCTAGTTTTCGTTTTTGAGTTATGCTGTTAACAGACACACAGACACACATACAGACGCATACATGGACCTTTTTTCTAAAAATGCTTTTTTTTTATTCATGTATTTCCGGTGAAATCTCGATATCGAATTTTTGGATGTCATGCCATACTTCCCCTACTTACTATACGTAATAGAGAAAGTAAAAAATATTACCGCTTTTTAGAAGGCTTAAGCTTGAAACAAAAAGACGCGGCGATTTCTAGGTCGAGTTTACTAGACCCGGTGACTCCCAATGTTTAGACACCTGTGGTACGCGATTAGTCAGGTAGATTATTTTTAAAGGCAAGAACGTTTGAACACCGATTTAGCAAACAATTCCTCCTTTGTGGCGCAAGAACAAAGCAGGATAGATGGGTTTTGTCACGCAGGACATTTCTATTGGAGAGAAGGCGTTTCATCTATTGTCTCTTGACCTCTACGGGACAAAGGCAACACTTGGCGAAATGCTTCCTTCATTCTTTACTCAGCTGTAAATCATCGCTAAGTCTCAAATATAGCTTAAAGGCAAAGAAGAATACAAATTGCGATATCCAGTACAGCATTCTGATTTAAGGTTTATGAAATGAAATATATAGAACGTGGAAGAAGCTGAAACTGAGATTAACGGGTCTGGATAGTTATAGGGCTGCTTTGAGTGCTCAGAATAATGAACTTTGTCTCTTTATGTTCAAACTACTACAGATGCTTATATAACATTTTGCCACGTATAAAGCTAAATAACACACTTTTAATACATATAGTAGGAAATAATGGCTTTACATGCTGATGTTTTTAAAGATTTATTTTATTTGCGGTATCCTAATGCTTTTATTCAGCTATACTCATTCAGATACACTACTTTGAGATGTCTTAATAAAAAATTTACTATAAAATTACATTAAAAGTGCTAAACATTCCTGCAAAATGTATGCATCGGTTTCTTTTGGTTTTTATTTTAAAATTATTTTAATAAAAAATTAAATTTTTCTGAACACGTTACAAAATTATTTCTTTAATGTGTAACGCAATGATCAAATCTGTACTGGAAAATGTCATAAATGTTGCTTACAGCAAAAAATAAAATTGTGACAGTCATATGAAACGTGCATCTGAATAAGTGCACACTAAATAAAAAAATCTGAGACGTCACATTCACATAACGTTCTCAACTGTATATCTACTTTATTTTAATCGAGATAAATCTTTGCAGAGGTAGCTACATTACATATTTCTCTATAAATGCCTTTAAATGTCTGCCTTTACTCTTTCCATGACATCGCATGACAACTGAAAATCGAAGTACTTAAAATATCAAACAAACGTTTATTAGTGGGTATACAATCTATTCTTACTAAAGCGTATTTTTCTATCTACATCACTTTAAATCTTTCTGCAAACCTTTGCAGAAATAGGTACATTACACATTTCCTTATAGATACAAAGGGAACAGCGATAGTTAGACGTTTAAGAACTGGATGCTATATGCTAGCTTTAACATTCCATACTGTTTCATGCAATCGAGAGAAGCAATTCAATGCTGAAAGGACTTTAAAAGAATGAACAAGAAATAATAATTCAAACATTTAATAAAGGATATATCACAAACGGTTCATGCCACAAAAACTTTTTTAAATTGTTTTTTGTTTTAAAGAGTTGTACATTTTTGGTGGTACATTTTCTTCTATCGCTCAACGTTTATCAGTTATATAAGATGATACAAAATTCTCTCCGAAAAAGGAGGACTTTCTTAGGCTATTTCTTGAAAATCCAAGATACAAATTTTATTTTTCATATAAATATATTTAATATATGATAGCTTTCATAAAACTCTTTTCAGCATTTTTTAAAAAATAAAAAAATTCAAAAATTATTTCATGTAAATGGTAGTTAGGGAGAATTTTGTTGAAAATCTTCGTGCCATATCTTTGGAAGATATTGAACCTAAACACCAATTTAGTATTTATCCAACTTTTCGTTTTTGAGATATGCTGTTCACAGACAAACACACATACACGGAACATGTTTCCAAAAGTGTTTTATTTGGATTCAGGGCGCCTCAAAACATGCATTTCCGTTGAAATTTCGGTATAGAATTTTTTAGTATAATGCAATACCTTCTCTACCTAATATGTACGAGGAAGAGAATGTAAAAATTAGTGCAGAGAGAATCAAAAAATCTTAAAAAATTAACACTTAAATAATTGATTCCTACATATGCATTAACATGATTTGAGTTAGCTTTGCATTGTGGTAAAATTATGTGGCATTAATTATCTGTAGTAGTTTCAAAATACTGAGGCTTAAAAGTTTATTTACTCTGAGCACTGCAAGCAGCCCTGTAATTACCCAGTCCCCTTAAACAGACTTCCAAGAATATTTGCAATTACGAACAAAAAAACCTTGTCAATTTCTCAGCTCCTCGTAGTGACTTTTTCTGTGTATAATTGCTATAAATCTCTAAAATAAAACTCTATTTGACCATGCTTCTTCATCTCATTTTATGACGATAAATATGGAAGGATAAATCCATCAAATCAACTTAGCAAGTTTACTGTAATTGAATATAGATTGAGTGGAATGATTCAGTTTTAAGACAGCTTGTAATGTTAGGAGTGAAAGATTTATTTTATGCATTTTTAGTCACTTAGCCAAACGACGTTTTGAAGCGTATTTTTTTTTAACGCATCCATTTATAAATCTCCAACTTTTGACACGAAATAGCTTTAGCGAACATTTAAAACTCCCCTTTGACCTATTCTTCATTCACTGTTACTCAGGTATGCTATATCATTTCATTTCAAATATCCTGATGTAATCTTTTGATTGCAATGACAGCTATTCATAAATAAGTCCCTGTCTGGACCGAGACCTTGGTCATTAAATTTCAACTCATTAATTAAAATAATCTTCACGAATGATCGAGCAGCTGTTTTTGGGTTTGAATTAGCAAGTGATACTTTCGCACCTTGGGTCAGAAACAGGAACTCCTTCCAAACAGCAGAGACACCCAATTTATAATCGACTTTACAGTTACATGTCGAAGGACGAAAAGGAAAAGAAAGAGAAAAAAGCAACTGGTTGGTATTCGAAAGCTTGCTCACAGCATGCTGATAAATGGGCAGTCGGAACGGCGTTGGAGTCGGCACATCCATTTCGATAAACATCGACAAGAAACGATAGGTCGATCAATTAATCGAACACAGGTACTAGTTCCCTCAGTGGGTAGTATCATGTAGCCGCTAAAAAACATGTGAAGCGTAGGACAAAGGATTAATGTACTTGTAGAATAGAGAGAAACGTGCCAAAAAGAAGGAAGAATAACATTCAGTTCATCGTGTGATATTTTCCACGATCGGTCTTCTGAATTTACAAAAGAAAGGGGGGAAAATAGAATAGAGAACTAAGGCTCCTTTCGTGTGTGGGTTTCTTAATGAATTCATAGAGTTTAAAATGATAAATTTATCCCCAAACAATTAAATAGTTATTTAGATACTATCCTTCAACACGAATAATCGTAATATTCATGTGATTAATATTGGACAAAATGCGGTAAATGTGTCATACTTTGTTGATGAAGCTCCTTTAAAGTTTAACACAGGAAACATATTTAAAAAAGTTGATCATAACTGAAACAAGTGAATTTTATAACATAAAACAATTTAAAAAAGGCAAAATAAAGTGCTGCAAGTTTAACGTTAATATATGGCATTAACAGTGGAATATTTAAACCAAATACAATTAGCTGAAGGTCTGTAAAGTGCTAATGAAAGATTCTAAACTAAGAAATTGAAAAAAAAGAATCAGTATTAGAACAAATGGAATTTAAATCAACTTGAATACCTTAGATATCACACCGCATAATCGAATCCCTAAACAACGATCAGAAGTTCTTAGATGGACAATCCAGAAAACGATGGTCTGGTATGAGGCGGATCAGGCTCTGTTATAGACTTTGAGAGGAAGAAGAAATTGAAATATGCTTCAGCAAGCTCTAAACAACGGAAGCCACATATACATAATCATTATAATAAGTAAAAACAATTGCATTCACAACCTGGTGTTTGCAAATGATCACATCATACAAGAACAGATTTACCTTGAGGATAAATATCATTTTGAGGTGCTACAGTAATTGCTAATTTATTATGAGCTATTCCTTATTTAGGCATTGAACTAGTTCGCTGAGTGTGAGGAGGGTTTGCAGCTCCAAAATATTCTCTTTAACCCAATTCAATATACTTAATTGAATTAAAACCAATTTTTAAAGGTAACTCTCTCACTCCTTTGGCAGGAAATAGAGAACATCCTATCTGAGCATATAGGAGAATAAAACAGAAGTTATAGCATTCCAGGGGAAACGTTTATTGTTAGCCATGATAGTTATAAATGCTAAAGCAGGGGCTGCCATCCCTAGACCAAGTATTGGCTCGTGAAGACATTTTGAATAACTCAACGATAGCTCAATTTCCGATGTGAACTTATTTATCATTACAAACTCTTCCTCTTTCGAATCTGAAAATAGTAGCATAATTTATTCATAAATCGAATTTGCATATCAGAGTCCGAGATTTATAAATGTCTCCATTCCTTGCAAACGGAAATAACAGGTGTACAAAACCACTCAACACTTTGTGCTAAATTTAAAGAGCATTTTGGATCACCCACTTGTTCTAATTTTACTGAATTTTGAAACTATGCCCCTTTAGACCGGTTTCCTGAAATGCACGATCTTGCTCTAAGGCTCGAGTGCAGATTTGGCTCCATACACAGTTGTGAGCAAACTTTTTCTGGCATGATTAAAATAACCTCAACTATTCCAGATCCATATCTTACTAATATACTTGTTCTGTACACATAACATGTTATGCCTAATATTGAGAAGCTGGTAAATGAAAAGCAAGCTAAAAGTCACATTAACATTACTGGTCTTCAAAATTCATCGGAAATCTCGTATTAAATATTGTAATAAGGAGTATTTCTATTATAATTAAATTTGTTTCCTCTTATAGCAATTTTTTAAAAAATATGTAAAATTATCTATGTATGCTGTTCTTTCAAAAAACAAGGTGAATAATAAGAATAACTAAAGGACTTTGAAGCATTGTGGTCTAAATATCGGTCTAGGCTACTTACTTGAAAACTTTACTAATACTTGCATAATAATTTAGCTAAGATTCAATATAGTTATTAATATAAATTTGGTTAGGTGGCCTTTCAAAAAGTTCTATCAACTTACTGGTCCAAGCTCAAAAAGGCTGATCACCCGTGATAAAAACTTCGGAAGAACTTGTGGATGGACTGGCAGCAACAACTACAGCTCATATAAGCTCACAAATCCGAAGTTCTCATACAGAGATTGGACAGATGCAGGTCGCAAGAACTGCAAAACATTAAGTAGATGATGGCTCCCATAGGCTACCGGCCTCCTTGAGGGACACTTCCCCTTAGAGGGCACCTGCACAGAATGGGACAGCAAATGAACCCTGCTTGCAGACGGTGTAAATAGGCAGATGAGACAGCTGCCCATCGATTGTGCCGGTGCCCAGCACTTGCTCACCAAAGAGTCCTCATTTTTGGGAGTCAGTTTCCAAAATTAAAGAAGCTTTTAACCATCACGGTTCAGAGCCTGATTCAGTTCATTACGAATGTCAACCATCTGGATCGTTAACATAACTGGGGATACGGAATAGATCTGCAAATGTCGCAGTGCAGTGCAGTGTTGTCTGTCCCTTCTGATGATACTAAACTAAAACCTACTACTCTTTCAACAGAGGAGACTGGGAAAATCGTATTGTTTAGAGGCTGAAATGCATCAATAGGACTGATCCATACCTGAATGATAATGAAGATGACGATAATGATGTGCAATCTATCCTAGTTTTCTAAGTTCTTCGTGCAAATTCAGAGTCATTCTGCTCAGCTTTCCTCTCTCGTCTCAGTGTATACATATATTTATTTTCTGACCTGCACGTTTTCTTCACTCAACATTATTTTCAGTGTTTCAGCCAATTTCTGTTTCCTTCCTGATCAGTTTCAGCACAGCTTTTCCTTCCACTGTTTTAAAATATGAGTATAAAGCTATGAATGCTTTTAATTTGCGGCGATATATATTTTCATACAGTAAAATGGTACTAGATACGTTATTAATCACAATCACTTATACAGGATGTTAAAATAGAACTATCCCATATTTCAGAGGATGAAGTATGCATCAAAACAAGAACAAAAATCAAATAAATATGGGTCCTATAAATCATATGTTCTCAGATATGAACAATTGATCATAAGAGGTACTCAATGTGACGTCCATGCATGTCAATGCATCCCTCTGGTAAGGAATTATGCACCCTTTGCAATTGACCTGGTTGGTTTTGAATATGCTGAGCTGCATTGTAGACACGATTCTGTAGTGTCTGCGTGTTATTTATTGGAGTGGCAAATTCCTTCGTACATCCCCATAACTAAAAGTCTAGGATATTTAAGTCAGGTAACGAGCAGGCCAAGATACGGTACCCTGCGTGTTGGACGTCCCTCAGGGTAGAGGGCACGGCTCGAAAACTACTTCCAACTGCTAAACCATAGCAGAAAATCATATCCGCCGTTTCCCTTGTGGAATAATAGGCGTCCATTGCTACCAGTAAGTCTGCAAGGGAGAAACTATGCTGTACTGTACCATTCAAACATCACATGAACTGTAAGTAGGCCAGACATCACAGTTGAGTTAAGAGTAAAACGAAAAGTAACCGACTACTTATCCAACAGGACCCGAACAAGCGCCTACTGGTCCAAATGAAGTTTACGTTGTTCCTGCGATCAACACTGTCGACTGTTGGTATGACGCTGTTGCGCAGTTGACTCTGGTATGACATACTAGCAACATACCGCAACAGCGGTACTCATATCCGCAAACAAATATTCGTTTTACCTTACGACCTTTCAGCATTCCATGCCAGGAGTGGTAACTAACGTGATTATCCGGTAGTATGCCATATTGTAGGGCAGAGGAATGCGTTGCCATGAATGACATCACATAGAGCACCTCCTATGAACAAGAGCTCATATCTCATAACGTATGATTTATAGGACTCATGCTTATTAAATGTTTCTTGTTTTGATGCATACTATCATTCCCTGAAATATGCAGTAGTTTAATTGTTGTAGTTGTCGCACCACGTATGGTATACCAACTTGAAGTCGTTTAGACCACGCACGTAATGGATGCCAATTTGCGGCAGGTATGTTTCTTGGAGTGTTCGCCCCTCGTACGGTACAAAGTTTCTGATGGCCTTCGCCCCACGCTTACATTTCCGGTGGCCTTCGCCCCACGTTTTAGAATCAACTTTTTATTTTAATGTTTATTTGTGTATTATATATGTATACCTCGGCAGCATCAGTAGTCATTTTCAGAACACGTATCTCTTAGCAGGGCTGGTGTGGCTAAGGAACAAGGCTTACACAAATTATAATAGTATTCTACTTTGTTTATTAACCCTTCACACGATTAAATAACACTTCACTGTTATATCCTACTTTAGAGCTGTGATATTATTGTTAAATGCACTTTTAACAGGTAAACTTTATATTATTCTCACCGCAATAACTTTTCATGTCTCACATTGAACCCGTACCGTACCGCTCGGGTACGCAATCTTGTAGCGTCTGCCGCTTGAATTTGTATATTTCCCCTATTTCAAGTCTCTGATTGGCTAAGTCTATTCCAATAAAATACTTTTATTTAACTTAAGCTTTTTCTAGTTTTAATTGGCTATTTATAAACTATTTTAAATATTACATTATTATTCCAAGAGTTATTAGTAACCTTTATCAAACGTTCTAATTTATTGTTGTCTCAAGGTTATCTCATTGTTAGCAACTTTTGGCTTTTACTTTATAATTCTCTTTGCTACGAAAGGTATTTTACTTCTATTCTCACAGCTCCTACATTGTTAAACTACGTAATACATTCACATAACATTATTATACTAATATAAACATAATACAATGACTGTTACATACACTTTATATATTTTTATACATATATTGCTTTAAGGCGGGCTGTTATTATATTTTATGTTATATTATTAGACTGATATCATTTAAGTGTTAAAAATACTGCCTTAAAATATTGGAAAGTTGTCTTTTAACATACGGTATTTAGACGGAGATAGCTCTACTAAAAGATTTCAATTTCCTTTGGAAATCTATAATCTGCAAAATCCTGTATCACTGAATATTTCGAACTTATATAACAATAGTCTGCATGATATCGGATGACTGAAAACTAATACGTTATTCTGACTCACTTTTTTATACTGATTTCAGAACTTCTTTTAGTTTTTTTCTATCACGTACAGTTTTTTCACAAATTTCACTTCAAAAATATAGAGATATAGAGATGTTGCTTCCGCCACTACACATATAATTGGACTTGATGAAGCAATTTGTAAGGACTCTACCACAGGATGGACCCTGCTTCAAGTACCTTTCCAAGAAATTTCCCTTCATTACACAAGACAAATTAAAGGCTGGAATTTTTGTTGGTCCTCAAATAAAGAAATTGATGAACAAAGAAGATTTTGAGAAGACAATGAATGAGAGAGAAATAAAAGCATGGACCGCCTTCCGATCAGTTACTGAAAACTTCTTGGGCAATAACAAAGATTCTAATTACAACGCCATTGTCGAAACAGTGTTGGAAGATTTCAAGAAGATGGGTTGTAACATGAGTGTAAAGGTGCATTTTCTGCATTCACATATCGACTATCTTCCAGAAAATCTGGGACATTATAGTGAAGAGCAGGGTGAACATTTTCACCAAGATATTAAGGAAATGGAGAGGAGGTACCGGGGGAGATGGAATGAAACTATGATGGATGTTGAGGAGGGATAGTCATCTTCAACGATCTGCAA
This sequence comes from Deroplatys truncata, assembly GCA_030765065.1. NCBI lineage: Eukaryota > Metazoa > Arthropoda > Insecta > Mantodea > Mantidae > Deroplatys > Deroplatys truncata. The sequence goes on from CM060980.1 coordinate 56,758,682, forward strand.
GTAAGTCAAAGAAGAGAAAGTTTGAAAAAAATTAAATGAAACACTTTGGCTTCTTATTTTATTAAAATGTAGTCATGAAATAAATTAGGGGAGTTCTTGAGAGTATTCTTAAAATGTTTCTTGAATAAAAACTTATCTTGTGTGAAATGGTATTTGAATACTTTTCTACACTCATTAGTAAAATTGTCAAAACATTACTTATTATTTTGTGTAAAAACCTGACACGATAGAAAAAAAAGGAAGTTATTTGTGGAATCAGCATAGAAACTTGATTCAAGAACACCTACTTTTAAGAAATCAACTGACAAAAAGTTTGAAAATGCAGACTAGTGTAGTAATCTACAGTAGGAACGTAGTTAATGAAAACAGGCGTCTGTCTTTGCAGGACGAAAACTGAAGTCCTTCAAGATTCTATAACTCCACTCAGTATGTCTAAGACACGCTACATTGAGTATAGCTGTACATTTTTATGACGATGATATCACAATGTTATTAAGGAAATCGATCGGCGAAAACTGGTCAAAAATGGCCCAAAACTAAAATTTAACCTTCTCTTTAACTTCGATTCTCTAGGAGCTTTTCGTGTAAATTTTGTTATAACGGAGTGAAACTGCTAACCTTGGTGACGATTTAAATAACTGATGCGAGGACGTAATATCGCATTTGAGGCTTTTTTGACGTTTCTAACATTTTTTCCAAAACTTCTGAAATATTTTTGTATAATTTAGTACACATATGTATGTTAAAACCAACTTATAAATTACTCATTTTAAATAAAAAATATATTATTTTAATAAAAAATAAATAATATTCATTTTGTAGATAATTTTCAGCATTTAAAATAGTCCATATCATATAATTTTTAAGTTATTAAATATATTATTATATAGTTATTAGTGTTAAGCAAATATATAATGCCAAATATATAATGCAAAAATAATGCCATCAGGCTCACCCAAGTGAGCCGAAACTCACGATGAACAAAACTTATATTTTAAAAAGAATTAATTTAAAAGTAGTCAGTAAGCATATTTTCTAGCATAATAAGAAACATACATTTGAAATGTTGTTTAAAAATTATGAAAGTTGTATCGCAAGGAGCAATTTTTATAAAACAGCTTAAATTATATGTGTTTTAAAATGCACAATCCAGGAATGACTTAATAATGTAAGTACCTAACCTTACAACCGTTGACATAAGATGTGGTAAATAGGTTCAAAACCTCATAGAATACTTTTGAGTTTTGGAAAATTCACAGTTCTGTCCACTTAAATAAAGTCAATTTAAAATGCATAAATTAACAAAAAATCTGATGTGACATATTTACTGACTTTCTCTATCGTTTATTAGTGAGTATACAAACAAGACTTGGTAAAGCTTATTTTTATGTCTACTTCATTTTTAATCCAAATAAACTTTTGCAGAAATAGCTATATTACAGATTTCGTTATAGATACAAAGGGAACAGCAATAGTCATATAATTAAGAACTGGACGCTATATGCTGGCTTTAAAATTCCATACTGTTTCAATGCAAACGCGAGAAATAACTGAATGTTGAAAGAACTTTAAGAGAATGACTAAGAAATGAACAATTCGAACCTTTAATAAGGGATATGTCAGAAACGTCTTATGCCACAGAAAATTTATCTTAAATTAATTGTATGTTCTCGTCTATCGCTTAGCGTTTACCAATAATACAAGATTATAAAAAATGCCTTCCGAATAAAGAGGATTCATAGGCTATTCCCCGAAAATTCAAGATTACATTGTATTTATCGTGTAAATATCACTCATGTATGGTATTTTGATCAAAACTATGAGCAAGTTTTTAGAAAATGAAAAACATTTACTTTGGGGTAGTGGATTTTCTTGAAAATCTTCGTGTCGCATCTGTGGAAGATATGTATTGAACCTCAATACCAAGTTTGGTTTATATCCGACTTTCCATTTTTCAGTTATGATGTCCACAGACCTACAGACAGACAGACAGACACACACGGACATGTTTTTTCCAAAAATACTTTATTTGGATTCAGGAAGCCTCAAACATGTATTTCCGGTGAAATCTCGGTATCGAAGTTTTAGTGGAATGCAATACTCCCCCAATTTATTATACGTAGTATTTATTTTGAATAAATACTTTATTTATAGATATACTTAATACTTTACTTATTGATTTGATTATAAATACTATAATATAATAGAATTTTTATAAAGGTTTGCTCTTTGGAATGACCAGATTTAATTATTTTTTATCTAATAATTCCAATTTCTTTAGCGGAATTAATTTGTGAAGGCAAGAAACTTCAAGATGACGTATAGCGCAAAATTTGTATGTTGAAGCCACCTCTACGGGACATCGCGAAAAGGTCATGGTGCAGGTGAGGTTGAAGCTTGCAGGCATTTCTTTACAGCGGCGCTGGTGTCATAAAAGTTAATTGTGGTGCGACGATGTTGACCAGAGGCTAGCGAGTGATGTATGCGCGGTCTCTTGGCCGTTCGACAGCTGGTAACGAAGCTGCAAGACTGCGGGCAGCAGCGATCGACAGAAAATATTCTTCCTCCATATGTTCACTCTACGGCTCCCTCGGGCAAGGAATAGAGACGCAGCATTGTGGTGGTGCCGGTTTCAAAAATTATTATACTCCTTCCTTATTGGGTGCTTTATTTTATTGGAGTAGAAGGCACGCATAATGTAGGTGCGCTTCTATCAATTATCGGCCGCAAGAGGTCCTTGGAAGCAGTAGAAAAGATGGAAATTGGTGCGAAACATTCAGGTTGCTGGAGGGATTCTGCAGTCATTTGCATGAATAAAACTGCAGAGGCCTGTAATTTGCAAGACAGGATATCAATCAATATCTACTTTCAATAGCTCCATTGCTGCAAAGTGTTGAAATAAATATAGCGATTTCTTGGCCTCTGACAGATCATTAAACGCAATGAAGCACTTTTTGCACAGATCCATGATAGCCATCACTTCTATATCTTGTGGTTCAAAGAAAGAACTAAATCATCAAAACGATGAACAAAACCTTTCGCTGCCATGGTTCCTTGGTCATTCTATTACTATTTGAGTAAAAGGATGTGAAGAAAGAACATTAGTACATAAACTGGAGAAAGAAATTTACAGCATGAAACAAAATAGAAGCTGTAGATCAAGAATTCTTTATACTCTGAAATATCAAATACAATGACAGTTTCTGCAAAGGAAATTAAATGCGGTGCTTTTCTTTCACATTGTGGCCACCGCACAGCGGACCGTGCGCAGGCCGCTGTAGCTCGGACTTCCGCCGAAAAAGTTATAATATTCGCGCAACCGCGTCAGGTTCTGATAGTTACAGATAGTCATAATAAGCCTATATCATATCACAAGAGATGTTGAAAATTTTTTCACTCTCTCTCCAAACATTTCTAGCATTTTCTCAGGAAATTTTCATTCCACTCGAGAATTCAATATCAATTGAGTGAATTTCTGGCCTGATGTTTTCTTTTAGTTCTTTCAATGTGTGGGTTCTTTTATTTTTGCATAAACTTTATTTTTCAAATTCCCCCATAGATATAAATCGTTAAATCAGGTGATCGTGAGGGCCACAATTCTTTAATAATTACCCTATCTTCAAAAATTTGTTGAATTAAACTCTTTATGTACGGTAGTAGAATTCATGTTTGGAAAAAACCAGATTGACATTCACTGTCGGTCAGCTGTTTAACAAATGGTGCTCCTTTGATTAGAAAATATAGGTCCTATTATTCTGTATGCATTTGTTGCATACCGCACACAGCAATTTCCGCGTCATGCAAGGGAATCCCCTGTGTAAAATCGGCTTTCTCTATGTTTCAGTATCTGTTATTTTGCGACGAGATTTAACCATGTAGATGCAACCATAGTTCGCCAGAGAGGAATATTAAGCATAGATCAATTACTGCAGGTATCATTGACATTTCGCAAAATCTAATTAAAAAAATTTACCGGCTCTAATTATCTGGTGAAAAATAAAGTGTACGCAGAAAATCCCCATGCACTGGAAAACCTAAAAGAAAACATCAGGCGGGAAATTAACTCATTTTCAGATATTGAACTCTCGAGTGTAATTGAAAATTATGTGAGAAGATGTCAGAAATTGTGTGGGAAGAGAACATTTCCAACATATCTTATGATAAGATATGTACTTATTCTTATGTAACCTTCTGAGGTTAGCTTGCGCATATATTATAAGTGTTTCGGCGGGAGTCGGTGGTGTAATGGCCGGCGGGCGAGCTGCCTTGCGGTGGCCACAATGCGAAAAAAAAGCACCGTAGACTATTTTTTGAAAATCGCGAATAAAACCACAAATTACAGCAGAATTAATCACAATCATAACCAGACATTTTATATCAGACTCCACGTGGTGTGAGGTAGCGCGCCGGTCTCTCATTCAAGAGGTCCTCGAGTTCCAATCTGTTTACATGTTTTTTTCTTTTGTTTTTTTCTTTTTCCTTTTCCTTAGAAAATGAATGTAAGGTAAAGGTTAAGCTCCATACAACCATCCTATATAACCTATCCTGGTAAAGAATGTTAAATTAAAAAGAAAAGAACAAAGTAAGTTTTTACACATAAACAATTTCTAGTAGTTTTCTTTTCTTCCTATTGTGAAAATCATGGAAGCGGTGGAATTGATTGTCTTAAAACTTTGCATAATTCTAGTTTATAAATTTCCAGTAACATTCATTAATATTAACGCTTAAATTGCCTCAAAAACATCCACTGAAACGTTTATAATAATTCAGTAATAAGGTAATGGTATTACGGATTCGAAAATGTTTTAATCGCCAGAGAGGATTTAAACACTAAACTATGCTATTGTAAAACATAAATATTTTATATCTTATAAACCGCCTTGTTAATTTTAGTGAATTTTATGCAGAATGGAATGGAAAATATTTTTTACTTTGGATGAAATTGAAGGAAGTCTGTAGAAATATAATTCTTGTGTCCAAAGGATCAAATGAATTTGTGTTGGAACATACATTTCTTCCTTCGCTGAGGAGAGTATCAAAAGACAAAATGTATTTTGAATTGGTTGTGATATTTTATTGGACCTACATAAGTGAAGCAACGATTAAAGTTAGGCAGTTTAACAGCTAAAATTACAATGACAAGGGATTACAATTCATTACTGCTAGTATTAAAAATGTATATAATTTTGACAATGTAACCGAACATATTATAACATCATTTACAAGCTTATCATATGTGAGAAATTAAGAAATTTCATATAAATAACCTTACCTGTCTATGTAAACAATAAAAATACCTCTAAGAATACACGTAAATAAATCATTTTAAAGTTTTACAAAGTTATCCTTAACTAATCTGGATTTTAGTCTTTGACGAAAACACAGGAATTACGAATGAAATGGACATCTTCAAACTAAATTAAAAAATAAGACGATGTCGGAGTCATTGGTTTGAGTATGTTGAAAGGATAGATGAAGGCCGCATGCTCAAAGAAATGTTAAAACATAAATCTGGCACTAATAGGAACGTTGGACCACAAAGAAGATGATCTACAAACTAAACTGCATGTATCAATGCATCATGCCTTTTAAAAATCTTATGATACATTCACATCACTTTTTGTACCTTTTGTACTTTTGCAAACTATGCTTATAAAAGCTTATTTTTCTATCTTATACTTGTTAATAAAGATAAACGTTCAACAACATTTCGTTATGGGTATAACAAGAACACAGTAGGCTAAAGCCATAGTCAAATTTTTAAAAGGATGATCGCAAAGTCACGGTTTTGAAATTTCATGTGGAAAAAGAAGAATGACAGCACTAGAGAAAGTTATAAGTATTTAAAAATTGAAACTAGTAACAGAGAATATTTCGGAAATGATTAACGCTACTCAAACTTTATTTGAGATGTATTGTGTGATTGAACGAAATGTACTTTTTTGTGCAGTGCTAAGCTTTCTTCTAATACTTACGATTTAACATGGAATTGTTAGGGAATTCTACAAGTCTCTATGGCCCGTCTGTGTGCTGCCTGATGCTGCTTCACTTCATCCCTTCCTTCTTCGGGGATAGTAGCCACAATAGATCTATGTGGTCGCAGTGCTCGGGGTGTCCCCCTTTGTTGTATAAGCTATACCTATACGGTTTACCAATTATACACAAATCGTTCAGAATGAGGACTTCACAGGCTATTTCCTGAAAATTAAACATATATATTTTATTTTTCACACAAATATCTTAATATATTGTATTTTAATCAAAATTACTCCAGCCATTTTTTTAAAAACTTGAAAAAATAGCAAAGTTTTTCCCTGTAAAAGGTAGTTTGTGGTGGGGAATTTTTTTTTAAATCGTTGTGTCGCTCCTTGTTGCATTTAAATTGGTATTTAATTGGTTTTTGAGTTACATTGTTCACAGGCACAAACACATACACACAAACCTTATTCTAAGACTGCTTTATTTTAATTCAGGGAGCCTCAAAACGTGTATTTCCAGTGAAGTGTATCAAATTTTTGGGTGGAATGCAATACTTACTATAGGTAAGTAATAGGAAAGTAAAAATTAAACCAGGCATTCAATTGAAAATGATCTATACAAAATGCAGGTATTAGAAGTAAATAGTGCCTTCTTTCACTTGAAATATGATATCTAATAATTCTGCTTCTAAAGTCTGTTAAATAGGTAATACAAGAAATAAGAAAGTTTAGAAAACTACACCATCCACAATCTCTTGGAAAAGAAAAACATTTGGACAGTTTGAAAAAAAAAAAATAAGAAAATACTGATCTGCAATCTAGAGGGATAAAAAACACGATAAACGTGATCTCTCCAAAATGTTAGTGATTTCGCTCATCAATAATTCATTTTGAAGTCCTTATTACATGTTTTACAAGTATACGTTGTCAAAACATTACGACTTCAGATTAAGGAATCAGATATGCGTTTCAGGGTCGCTGTTTGCAATTTTACTGCGCTCATAAAACAGCTGCAATAATCTTGACTTAGGACATGTTCAAAATTCAATAACACTTTCATAAACTAATTTGAAATGTTAGCATCGCACAGGAAACAGGTGCCGGGCAGTCGGCTGGTCTGCACGACATTTATAAATCACTTTGCGACTAAAAATGTTTTCTTTGGTGTAAAGTTAATGTACTGCTTCACACAGCTCCATGAACGTTCTTTAGAAGGTGTTCAACGTACGAGATGTAGGTTAGGAAAGAAGGGAATTTGATACTTGCCATGTGAAGGTGTCAGATCTTCAGTTAATGAGTTCACCGAGTGTGTTTACAGGCGGAAGCAATTATTTTTCATGAAGGTTGTTTACCATAGTTGCTGCTTTTGCGTATAAATGCAAAACAACCAAATGAACTTAGCTATTCTATGGAGTACATAAATAAATAAAGTTTTAGTGTCACAATTTTCTATTTTATTTTAGCAACAGAATTTTATACAACTGGTGCTGGAAATAGAGATTTTAACACAAGCCACTCATAATATAAATTTAAGATTATAGCACTCGGTGGAATAAAATGTTTATAACATTCCATTGTTAGCACTCTTGTTTCTTGCGATGGAAATTATGTTAAGCATATTAAGCGGAGACCTTGTATCTACTAATGTAATGAAGATTGCTTGGTTACCAAAGAATTACAGGAAACAGTACGCGTCGCATACAACAGATTTCCGCAATGGTGCAAGGTAAAAAACGTAATCATATTGTCAGCACTGGTGCTATGAACGTCAAACAACAGATTAGAGCTCATCATTGCACATGTCCGATTGTATAGTGTTATTTGCACACAAATTTCAGCTGATCACTTTATAATTTAATATTCAGGGTCGTCTAAAAACATTACATAACAACACATGTTAAAATTGGTTTTATTCTGCTCGTAGAATTGCTCACCTCACTCCGCAAACACTCCTACTCGCAAAATAAAACTCTACTTTTAACACTGGTATCATAAAAAGTATTACTATAGCTTCAAATGCAGTAAATTTTCTCAAATGTTGAGAACGACTCCTTTGGCACATCTCTTACAAAAGTAAAATCGCGGCTTAATTAAATTAAAGCATGCGCTCGTCTTTTTGGCACATATTTTTTTAAAGACTTCATGAAATCACAAGGTTAAGCCTAGGATATATATATTTCGCTTTGTAATATATTTATTATTAGATATTATATAATTCCTGTACATTTTATACCTTTTATGGGGGATGGAAGACTGCATTTAATTTAGAAATGATTCCGGTCATTCCATGTGATTAAGAAAATCTAAAGCAAGTGAAAACATGATAGAGTACACAGAAACAAAAGGATAAATATGAAAAAGAAGTACGTAACCTACAGATATAACAAAACTATAAGTGAAATTTTGTGCGCGCGTGTATGTATATGTGTGGTTGCGCGAGTGTTATGAAACTACGTATACAGCAGGTATAGTTTATAGAAAATAGAATGTATAATATTAATTACATTTCATAAAGGGAGGGTTCTAATGGGCCGCAAAATAAAATCTCTCGCTTATTATTCAGCTTACTAAAACTATTATACAACAAAGAACAATTGTAAGCATAATATTTCTGAGCAAGTGTTTTTATGTTAAATATTTTTGATAATTTTAATATTTAAAAGTTATATAAATGTTTCGCGACCGTAATTTGCGGTTACCAGGAGAACCAGTAATTTCCAATCGCATTGTAAGCTTACAGAACAGCCAAAAGTTTGTGTACTGTTAATTTTTTTTTCTTCTAAGTTTAGTTTAACGTCCTTTAACCTGGTAGGTCACATCGGACGATGAATGAATGAAATGATGCTCAATTGATTCTGGACTCATAGAACTTAAAACTGTCCGACATTCGTCTTCTCAGGATAAGGAAAAACCCCGAAAAAAACCTTATCCGGATACCTCGCCCTAACCGATTTGAACTCGGGACCTCCTGAATGTGAGGCAGACACATTAACCCCACACCACAGAGGCTGGCAGTTTCACATATTTAAATGCTATTATTTCTCACGTTTTCAGAACATCACGTGTTATGGTTGTTGCAGAGAGAGGAGGAAGTATGGAAGGGGAGGGAGAGAGAGAGGGGGAAGGGAGGAACGAAGAGGAAAGGGCCGGTCGGAATGAAGAGAGAGAAAAAAGCAAGAGGCAGGGAAAGACGGAAACGAAGGGAGAGAGTAAGAGAAAGCGAAAGCTAGTAGGGAGAGAAAGAGGAATTTCCCCACATAATTCAAAATGTGAACAGAGTTGTGTGTTCTGCTAGTATGGAACACTATTTGTGCGTATTTTTAAAGCATTGAAATGCTTTACGATCTCTCCAAGTACTTCTGGAAAACTCTTTACGGATGTACATATTTATGCCCGATAAAATAGGCTCCAATACTTAGACCTACTTTTCCTAATAACAAGGTTATAAAACTATGTTGTGCTTTAGCCTAATATGTAATGTTGACATAGCGGTTCTGGGCTATAGGTGTGTACAATCTTGCAAATTCTGCAGGACCGGGTCATCGTGGACAACTGGCCACATTATGACCCGATGATGACATCACCCGGATATCGCTCCCACTCTGTTCCTCTAAACTCTTCAGCAGATGCTGTCAATTCGCTACCATGCATAACGGTTTAAAACCCTTAGACAACTGCTTCTCCTCTTCATGTTCCAAAGGTATGACAAATTTAAGGTTCAGAGTGACTAAAGAGATGCATATTATATAAATAACACAGCGGAATATTTAAGATCAACTGACTAAAAACAGCGTATTTAAAAGTCAAATTAAGAGGGTGCTGTGAATGGTATAGTCGTGGTAATTATGAAATTATTGGCTAGATATTCAACGAGAAATTAATTTAGAAATATATAATTATATATCACACGTTTTTACTTTCTATACTGTGTATAGTAATAGAGGAAGTATTGTATTCTATCCGAAAATTCGATGTCGAGATTTCACCGGAAATATATTATTTGAGGTTCCCTGAACCCAAGAAAAGCATATTCACTTTCTCTACCACATATGTACATTGTAGGTATAGAAGATTTTGCATTCCACCCAAAAATTCGATACAGGGATTTCAACGGAAATACGTGTTTTGACGCCCCTGAATCCAAATAAAGCATTTTTGGAAATATGTCCATGTATGTGTTGTCTGTGAATAGCATAACTCAAAAACTAAAATTTGAATAAGTACCAAACTTGGTATTTAGGTTCAGTATCCTCCAAGGATGCGGTAGGAAGACTTTCAAGAAAATCCCCTCATCCCCAACTACAACTCGAAAACTTTGATTTTCTAAAAAATGATCCCGACTATTTAATTACAACAGCATGTGTTAAAATATTTACATGACAAAGCATATATCTTGAATTTTCCGAAGTCTTCTTCTTTGAAAAGAATTTTGTATAATCTTGTATAACCGGTAAACGTTAAGCGATAGACGAAAACGTACTGCACAAAAAATGTAGATCTCTTTAAAACACACAATTTGTTTCAAATACGTTTTTTGTGGCATAAGCCATTTACCAGATATCCGTTATTAAAGGTTCGAATTGTTAATTTTTTGGTCATTCTTTAAAGTTCCTTCAACATTCAGTTGTTTATCGCGATTTATGTTCAGGTTACCTATAAAAAAACCCACAGTAATAGTACAAAAGAAATAAATTATAGTTATTAAATCAAATACTAGAGTGTTTAAACCCTAAATTGAAACTCGAAAAATAAACATGTACGGGAGGGTTGTACAAGTACCAAACATGGATGAAAATTCGGGTAATATTTTAAGTGGAGTTAAATAAAAGTTGTAAGGAAACCAAATTAAAAATTAACAATTATCAAAATAAGAAAACAAGAACCAAAACGCAGGCCTTTAATAAGAATATTGCAGCGGAGGTAAGAGAAAAGGGGAAACTTTTCGAAGATGAGAAGGGAAAAATCTAATACCTTACTAAGAAGATGAAAATGGCATTTTAAGATTTGTGCAAATAAACGGTCAAAGGTGTAAACTAGTTATGATGGAATTAATAAAATATTTGAAGGCCTGGATATTGAGTAATATGCATCCAGGAACCACATTTAATTAATAAATGTCTGCGTAGCACACACAGCAACTTTAACGAGGTAAAAATGCCATGACTGCAATAGTTGTAATAAACTCAGAGCTACAACTAACCAATTTAGCGCAATATTTGAATAGTCGTGTAAACTGCATTCAAAAGCCTACAAAAATGGGAAAATTATATTGGTAAATTACAATATAGTAACTTCAATACAGTCTACCCATAGAGCCCATTTATCCCAAATGAAAGATATCCACAACAAATTCAAAGACACAGAGATTATTCATTTGTGTGACTGTAATGTCAAATCGAAATGGTGGAATAGGGTAGTAACGGATCAGAGGGATGAAAAATTCTGAATTGGTTTTAGTAATCTTAATAAAAATAAACAACCCCCACATTCCGAACAGAGCCGGTGCAAGTGAAAATATTCATATCACACTGTGTCCAAGGAAAGCAGAATTTAAAATAAAAAATTCGAGGGTGGCTCAAGGGCTGACTACAAGTGACTGTAATATAATCATTTTGATTATAGCATTATAGAAACTAAAGCTAAAAATGATAGAACAAGAGAATTATATAATTATAAGCAAACTAATTGGAAACAAATGAAGGAGGATAAGTCCATGAGGTAGCAAAAATCTTAACCGAGACCCAAAAAATTCTTTGAAAAAGTATGGACAGATAAACTACAAAAAACTTGGATCATTAACCAGGAAATTAAGAAGAATTTACCAAAAATGGAATTTAATTTACAAAGATACCGAGAGGCTAAACAAAAATACAAGGACTTATTAGAAGAAACTAGAAGGAAGCATTGGAAATCTTTTGTTGAAGACAAAATCACACAAGATGTATGGAGCCATACAGTATGAATAAAATAGGAAAACCAGAAATCATAACAACCCTAGATCGAGGTGACGGTACTATGACTGATAATTGGGAGGAATCGGCTAAATTATTATTATTGAATATCTCGTTACCAGATGACGAAGTTGATACGGATGAAGAAATATATACCAGAAATAGAGTGGGATTAGAAATACCCTGCAATAACGCAGGAATTATATTTCCATAGATACATCAAAGATACAAATTATATTTAATACCCTAAAGACCAAAAAGCCAGCAGGACCAAATGGGATTATGAATAAAGTATTGTTTAATTTAAAATATAAAATAATACCCTTCTTGCAGACGCTTTTTAATGGTTGCTTATGGAAAGGCTGATTTCCAGACATTTGGAAAGATGCACGAGTAGTAATACTTAAACAAGGAAATGATAAGGATTCAAAACAACCAAAATCATTTAGACCCATATGTTTACTAAATAGCATGGGGAAATTTCAGAATAATTTAAGTATAAAAGAATTTTGAAATTTAGAGAAAATATTGGGAAAAGTAATAAACAATTCGAATTTAGAAAAGGATTTTCAACGGAAGAAGCCATTATGGAGCTATTAGGAGCTATTGAGAAAAGTAAAAAAGATTACGTAATTGGGGTATCAATTGATATATCTGGGACATTTGATAACTTATGATAGCCTTATTTTTTCGACAAACATAAAGAAAATAATTATTCACAGACTCTTTATAAAATTTTAAACGATTATTGTACAAATACAAAAGTGAATATTAAAGGCATTAATCAAACAATATGTAAAAATATCACAAAAGAGTGTCCACAAGGCCTCTTTTTCGGGTAGAGGGATGGAAACTTTAATTGAGGAAATGGAAAATGATAAAAAGTATATCAAACACGATTGTATATGCAGATGATTTAATCTTTATAATTGAAGGTGAAGCTAGAAGGGAATTGGAAACTGAGGCAAATAAATATTTGGGTATTATGCTGGATGAAAAATTAAATTTAAGAAGCATACAGAATATATTCGTTAAAAATCTGAAAAAATAATAATTCATGAGTCAATGATGGTAGAATTATGCAGAAAAGTTTTAAATTACCGTTAAAACAACAACAACAACAACCTGCCACAATGTAATACTTGCTTCCATTATAACATATGCGGGGGAACCTGGGCAACCAGGATGGAATGATGTAGATAGTTATTAGAAAATTATCGGGAAGGACACAAACAAAAATATTATTACGTTTTACTGTTGCTGTAAATACTACGCCAATAATGACTTTATTAGTAACAAGGCAATATGGCCAATTAATCATTTACTACGTTTGAAAGGAGTTAGATTTTGGATTAAAAGAAAAGGTTTTCATATGTTTGAAAAAGTACACTTTTTTAATGTTAAGCAAAATTTGAAAACAAGATGACAACATGAATGGGAGGAAATACAGGAGGGAAGAAGAGTTTTTCAACTATTTTTAAATATTCAAGAAAGATTACGACTAACATACAACGAACAAAAAGATTAATACACTTTATTACGGGATATGGTTCACACAAGATGTATTGGAATAAAATTCACAAACAAATTATGACATATGCGATGGTTGTGGAATTAGGGAAACTCTGAACAGAGTTCTTTAATGTAATAGATACAATCAACATGTATTAGAAAAAAGGGAACATTTAGGAGGATATACCCTGTATACAATTTTAAGACATCTTAATTTAATTAAACATTTACAACAATTATCAAATTATATAAGTAAGTAAAACAGCATGAGAAAAAGATATTACCAAAAGTAAGGAGAGAATAATTACCGAGAGGGATAGAATAAACCAGAAGATCTGAGAGGATTAGAATAATAAATCAAAATTTAGAAATGGGAGAGAATAAAAGTATAAGTAAAGAGTTGGTTAGCTTATAAATGTTGACATTGACAGATAATGAAGAGTAGGAGATGAGAACAGTAATGATGAATATTGATACTTAACAAATCCGAAATTTGAAAATAAATAGAAGAAAGATTTTTTTTCTTTTATTTTACGGGACGAAAGGAATGGGCAGAGAGAAGAAGGTTTTAGTTAATACGGCGGTAAAGAGAGAAATGTGGTGATTGCAGAAGGAGGATGGAGGAAGAAGAGGAAAGGAGAGAAGACGACGTTGGTGTTGGGGAGCAGGTCACCATTGTTGGAGGAGCAGCTAGCAGTTTCGCCATCTTTGGAGGAGTAGCTGGCACGTTTGCCATTGTTGGAGGAGCAGTTAATGTGGTTCGGGAGGGATAGTGTGTGGAGTTATGGTGGTGATAGATGCACGCGCATGAGTTTTGATATTATGTTATTAATAGGAAGGGGAGCTGCAGTCTATGTAGGTTTGGAGGCGAAGTAGAATAAAATGGATATGAGTGAAGTGAAATGATGTGAGGTAAAGTGAGTGCATATGTAGTGATAGAAGAAAGAAGATTTAGTTGTTTTGTTAAAAGAGGTAAAGGTTTAGTATTTAGTGATAAAATATAAAATTGATATATAAAATAAATTAAAAAGAAGATAACAATAGAACAATTAATACAGAGATTAAATAAAATGTTATAAGATAAATAAATAAACAACATATAAGCATATGAATGCGCAAATAAAGATTTAAATAAATTAAACAAATATTAAGTTACTATAAATCAAATAATTATTATGAAAACAATTAAAATGTTATAAATAGTTAATTTTAACTTTATAATTTTTAATTAAGGAAATTTTTAAATAACATATAAATAAACTTATTAACATGATTAGTAGCTGAGTAAGGGGTTTTAGGCTGGCTACCAGTACATTTTCGCTGGTTTGCAGTGAATATATGTAGTTAAAAATAGCAGTAGATAGTAGCTGGTTACGAGTTGCTAAGATTTGCTGGTTTCGAGCAAGCATAGAAGAATATCGAAGTTAGAATTGTAATTAAGTTGTGTTTACGCCTTTACTCTAATCTAATAATTTCTATTCTTTTAATTTCTATTTTTATTTATTATTTTGTAGACTTGTAAAGTTTGTAGTTATTTTATCCGAAAAAAAATTTGATGTAACATAAAATGTAAATGTGTTGTGGAATAAATGTAAAGTTTGAATATATGTCCCGGTGTATTATTCAAGATGTCAGGATACTATATTCAGATATTATTAATTTTTTATTTATTTATATTGTTTCTCGCGATTGCATGGAAACAGTATGGAATTTTAAGGCCAGCATAGAGCATACAGTTCTTAAACATTTGACTAGTGTTGTCTATTTTTATCTATAACGCAATGTGTAATTAGCTATTTCTGCAAAAATTTATTTGGGTTAAAACGTAGTAGATCTAAAAATAAGCTTTAATAAGTATAATTTGTATGCTCGCTAATAAACGATGGAGGGTAGAGAAAGTCATGTGAATGTATCACACAGATTTTTTTTAAAAAGGTTCGTGTGTATGTGTGTCTGTAAACAGCATAAATCAAAAACGAAAAGTCAAATAAATATCAAACATTGTATTTAAGTTCAGCTATCTTCCAAAGATTCGACGTGAACATTTTTAAGGAAATATCCCTACCCCTAACTACCCTTTACATGCAACATTTTTCGAAATGTTTGATTTTCTAAAAAAATGGCAAACGATTTTGATTAAAATACCATATATTAAAGATATTTACATGAAAAATAAAACGTATATCTTGAATTTTCTGGGAAGAGCGTATGAAGTCCTTTTCATTGGCAAGGAAGTTTGTATAATGCTGTATAACTGGTAAAACCTAAGCAATAGACGAAAACGTAATAGACAAAAAATGCAGATCTCTTTAAAACAAACAATATATTCCAAATAACTTTTGTGGTATAAGCCATTTCTGAGATATTCGTTATTAATTATTCGAATTGTTCATTACTTGGTCATTCTTTGGAAGTGCTGTGAGACATTCATTTGTTTCTTGAACTTGCATGGAAACAATATGGAATTTTAAGGCCAACGTATAACGTCCAGTTCTAAAAGATTTTACTATCGCTATTCCCATTGTATTTATAACGAAATATGGAACACAGCTGTTTCTGTAATGGTTTATTTGGATTGGCCCTAAAATGACCGTCATAAATCCTCCAAACACAACACGACTAATGGCATTTACTTTCCCCCATAATATCAAGCAACCGTTATTAAAGACATTTCTTTCTACAACGCATAGTTTTGGAGATATTGTGCAGTCTCAACTTAAACGGTCCACCCTGTATAATGGAATATTCAAACAGTACGGATAATGGATTAAAGTTTTCAAACCAAAACTAAAAATGTTGTGTTAAAGCTAAGTAAATAGAATTCGCCTTTCTTAAAACTACGGGATTGTTTGTACCAAGGAGGAAAGCAAGAGATTTCTGGATTCAAAAATACCTATCATTTTAATTTCAGTGAGCGCTGTTACAAAAGCAAAAATAAAGTGTTAATACTTGGAGGTGATATGATTATTGATGGTTGGAGTGAGGCTTTTGAAAGGTGAAAATATATTTATTGAAGTGATTTGCCCATTAAGACAAGCGAAACAATAGACATCCTTGACAATTAAAAGACAGAACGTGTTTATAGAATGAATAAAACCTAGGTTTAGAAGAAGAAGATGAAGAAATGGTAAAATAAATAGATAAATGAAGAAAGAAGGATAATTTACGTTATTGATGTATAATAAAATTATTTGTTAATAAATAATTGAATAAAAGAAAAAAATAAGTTTAATAATAGTACTACTACTACTACTACTACTACTACTACTACTACTACTACTACTACTACTACTACTACTACTACTACTACTAATAATAATAATAATAATAATAATAATATTGCTGAGTTCGACGTTAAAGCAAACCTTACCTCAGGCTGTGGAAAGAAAATAGAAAAACTGGTTAATAATCAGACGCTAATGGAATAAAGAAATTGCAAAGATGTTTATAAATAAAGAAGAAGTCTAATCCTTTTTATCACTGTACGACATGTGGAAGACACCTAATTTGGATTCGTATAATTCCACTAAACAAAATAATGTATATGAGCAACATCCAATGTTCAAAATTTATATTATGTAACTTATAACGGGCATTTATTGGCGAGTGCGCCTTCAAACTTTTAAAGCTACATTAGACACAACAGCAGAGAATATCGCACCTGAAAATAAACCTGGCAAAATTGGCTAACTGTAAGCACAGTTTGTGTTTCCCATACAAGGATGAAGGGGTGAACTAAGCTAGGGCTGACCTTTTTGAAGTTGTGTGTCGTGTGAGTCAGGCTAAGGAATATTTTAATTAGTAAAGAACCGCAGTAAATCTTTTTCTAACTGATGTGGTTTTTGTGCAGTATAATAAGAGTCGGAATAATCAATAGGTTTCGTCATTTTGAACAGGAAACACAATCTATAAGATAGAATCGTCCTGGATAGGACAGAGTTCATTACATGGGCTACCACACAGATAGGTTTCAATAACTGCATTCATTAATTTCATTACCAGACATGAACAAAATGCTCTTCGCTGTAGCAAACGCTTATCACCGAGATACTAAACTATTCGTATACACGAGGAATATTTCAACATAACACACACACACACACACACACACACACACGTTATTCCACTTCAGATTTTAATAATGCTTTAGCTATAGAATGTATTCGATGGTGCTGAATGAACTTCGCAATTCTCTCTCTTGGTGAAGGCATCCCACATTTCGCGTCTGGGTTGAAAAGCAACACTGATATTCTGACGTCTGCAGAGCTTTTGCGAGAAGATTTGTTTCGATAAACTCCGTTTCTGAAATTTTAATTTAAGGTTTGTACTAAATTAAGTCCGGCTATCTGGTATTGTGAAAGTTTCTGGAAAATCTAAATTGATTTGTCACATAGTGTAACTGCATAAGTGCTCACAAAAACGGGCTAACCATAATTTTTGTAAAAAAATTCTGATGTGCTACACTCTCATGACTTTCTCTACTTTTGTACAAACTACTTTCACAAACGCTTATTCTCTATTTCATGTTACTCGATATAAAAATTTGCAGAATCTATAGTATTGCTAAATTTGTTATAGGTACAATGGGTTATTCGTTTTTTATTTTATGTCCTGGAAATGCAAAGAGAACGAAAT
Organism: Deroplatys truncata; assembly: GCA_030765065.1. NCBI lineage: Eukaryota > Metazoa > Arthropoda > Insecta > Mantodea > Mantidae > Deroplatys > Deroplatys truncata. The sequence goes on from CM060980.1 coordinate 56,776,758, forward strand.
GCTCCACATAGCAACCAGCTCTTAAAAGATTTGACTGTAGCTTAAAAGCTGCCAAATTCTCCTTGCACCTAAAGGAAAATTAGCAAGAAGTTTCTGCAAATATTTATCTTCATTAAATGAAATAGATGGAGAATAAGCGTTTGTAAAAATAATTTATACAAAACTAGAAAAAGTCATGTGAATGCAACACATCAGATAGTACTGTAATCTGTTTTATGTTATCCTGTTATTATTATTATTATTATTATTATTATTATTATTATTACTATTATTATTATCGCTTATTTTAGTTATTAGTGCATAAGTTATATGTATAAAATAATGATGTATGATAATAATTAAACGTGGTAAATTATAAAGTTTGCAATATACGTTCTGGTATAGGGAACTAGATGCCAGGACGACATATTGCAGATTTTATTTTATTTTGTTCTCGCGAATACATGGAAACAGTATGAAATTTTAAGACCAGCATATACGTCCAGTTCTTAAACATTTGGCTATCACTCTTCTCTTTGTATCTATAAGAAATGGTAGTGTAGCTATTTGTCAAAGCTTTATCTGAATTAAAATGAGGTAGATAGAGAAATAAACTTTTGTAGGAATAATTTGCATATGCATTAACAAACAATAGAGAACAAAGAAAGTTATGTGAATGTAACGCATCACAAATGTTTTCCTTTCTCTACTATGTATAGTAAGTAGGAGAAAAATTGCATTCCAATAAAAAATTTGATACCGAAATTTCACCGGAAATACATGTTTTGACTCGCCCTGAATTCAAATAAAGCATTTTTGGAAGCATGTCCGTGTGTATGTCTGGCTTTGAACAGCATAACTTAAAAATGAAAAGTCGGATATATACCAAACTTGGTATTTACGTTCAGTACCTTCCAGGGATATGACATGAAGATTTTCAATAAAATCCCCCACCCCACACTACCCTTTACATGGAACATTTTTCGAGTTTTTTTATTTTCTCAAAAATGGCTAACCATTTTGTTTAAAATACCATACATGAAAGATATTTATATGAAAAATAAACGTATACCTTGAATTTTCGGAGAATAGCCTATGAAGTCTTCTTCATTCGGAAGGCGTTTTGTATAATCTTGTATAATTAGTAGACAGTAAGTGACAGACGACTACAAAAAATGTAGATCTCTTTAAAACACACAATTTATTTTAAATAATTTTTTGTGGCACATACTTTTTTCTAAGATATCCGTTATTAAAGGTCGAATTGTTCATTTCTTGGTCATTCTTTAAAGTCCTTACAGTTTCAGTTGTTTGTCCTATTGCATGGAAACAGTGTGGAATTTTAAGGCCAGCGTATAGCGTACAGGTTTAGAACATTTGACTGCCGCTGTTCCGATTCTATATATAACGAAATATGTAGTATAGCTATATCTGCAAAGGTTTATTTAGATTAAAATGTAGTAGATACACAAATAAGCATGAATAAGAATGATTTGTATACCCTGATAAACGATAGAGGGTAGAGAAATTCATATGAATGTATCGCATCAGAATTTTTTTCCAATTTAAGAAGTCCCAAAAAGCGTATTTCCGGGAAATCTCACATAAAAGTTTTGGGTGATATATAATCCGAAGTAACTGACGGCCATTCAGCGAGAAATTAGCAATTAGTTTAGAAATATCTACCCATATACTGCAGATAATCTTATCTTGTTATTAGCTTCGCTACGAATACGCATAATCACTATCGTCATGATCATCATAACTTCATATTTCCATAAGAGAAGTTATCAGTTTGTTCACTTAATTTTTATCATACTTATAACGTTTTTACCAAATCCAAGTAATTTGGTGTTCTAAAAGTAGCTTTAGTTCTAAAATTTAGCAGCAAGTGAATAACAAACTTTTGTTGAATCACAATGTAATGGGTAGTGTGCCTATATACCTCACATTCAAGAGGTTTCGAGTTCTAATCTCTTTTACTTGCATAAGGATTTTTACCGCGGTTTTCGCTTATCCTCAGAAGCCGAATGTCAGGTAACTCTAGACTAGGGGCAGCGGGTCACTCTGGAAGCTCTTGAGAAAACTTTGATGTAGTTTACAGACGGTTCAAATGAGGGCTCAGAAAGAGCATCCGGAGTATATGGCATAAGACCAAGGTGCAAAAAGTCTCTTTTTTTCCCTTGGACGAGTATGTTACCGTTTTGAAACAGAAATTAATGCTATTATTTAATGCATACTTGAAAATATAAGGTTAGCTTACACTGATAACAGATCCTTATCTTCTCAGATAGCCAGGGTACACCTAAGGTTCTATAGGCATAAGGTAACGTCGGGGCTGGTTATAAACTGCCTAAACATGCTCACAAGCTTGGCAAAACAGAATGAAGTTCAAACTCACGTGGGTGCCGGGTCATAGTGGCACAGAGGAAAGGAAAAATCTGATGAATTTGCAAGACAAGGAGCAACTTCACAATTTATGGGGCCAGAGCTGGCTCCAGGAACATCTCGATGTTTAGTAAGAGGGGCTATTAAGAGCTAGTCCAAAGTAGAACATCATAAAACCTGACTTAAAACTCCAGGCAATACACATGGTAAACTATTTGTTGGAGAATCATGTAAGAAAAGAGCTGAAAGCTTACTTAAATGTAAGAGACTTCAGCTGAGAACAATTATTGCATTTCTCACAGGACATGCTCCTGTGAAAAAGCACCTTAGCACATGGGAGTGTTTCAGGGTAACTTAAATTGCAGATTGTGCAAGAAAGAAACTAAAACAGCCCAGCACATTATATGCCCCATGAGGCTTTGGTTCACAGGAGATATTTTGCTTTGGGAAAATGTTTTTAGAACGAGAAGAATTTGAAACCATATCTATTATATGAGACTGTATTCCTTGGTAAAAGGTAGCACAATAAGTCCAAAGCTGGAGGTATATATCGGAAATCTGTATCGCAAAAGATAAGACAAGATAGACAGCGGGCTCATTCGCCATGTGCTATACATTTAAAGAACGTTAAATTCTAGAAAAAGGCGCTCTTTCACCATGTATGTGGTGCGCTAGTGGAAAAGTACCTTTACTATGTATTTCTGGTGAAAGTGCTTATTCTTCCGAAATATAGAGATAAATTCTGTACTTCATTTATGAAACTTCATTACCGTGTTTATTTACTGTATGGAGCGCACTCATATGAACATAGACATACAGTAACATAAGTAAATTGTGAACTTAATCCATGTGCAATACTTTTTACTGTCATTAATATGTACCTACCTATAGTAAATATGATATATTGTATTCCACCCAAATATTCAATACTGAGATTTCAACAGATATAAATGTTTTGAGACTCCTGAATCGCAGAAAAGGCATCTTTAGAAAAAGTCAGTACCTGTGTGTGTGTGTGAACAGCATAGATAACTAATAACGAAAAATCAGGTAAATACTAATCTTAGTACATAAGTTCAGCATCGTCCAAGGATGCGACAAGAATATTTTCAAGGAAATTCCCTCACCGTCCTTTCAAAGCCATCACCTTCCAAAACCAGAGGTCCCAGGTTGAATTTCCGGTTGCAGGGTGATAATTTTCCTTTAGCAGGATTATTCCCCATCCTCCCTAGAGTCTGAAAATATGGGTGAGAGTGTAAATGTGTGCGTGAATTTAGTAAATTATAAAGAAAACTCAAAGCAAAAAACCCAAAGATTAACGCAATAGTTAACGAGTTAAAATCATTGCCAATGGGCAATTGTTCCAAAGACAAAAGCCGGCGATATAACCTTAGATGTTAAAGGCGACATATAAATGGTCCTCCTTTCCAAAAAAGGAGCCATCACATAGCAAGAGCCCTTCATAAATCTGACAAAGCTTCACCTACTGTATCCTACAACGAAATGTGTGAATGTGAATTCGGAATGTGGATTAACAGAAGTAGATAGAATAATAAGCTTTTGTATGAATAAGGATTAATTGTTCTTCCACACAAACCGTGTGTTGGAGAAGGTCGGAAAGGTAGAATCAGAAGATGAATGTCATTGAATTTTTCAGTCGTCTGATTCTACCTTTCCAATTTTGTACGAATAGTTTGTAGAACGGTGAGTAGGAAAAGCCATGTGAATGCAGCATATTTAGAGTTTTTTACCCTAACTTTATGCCTTGCCTCTTCAGATGTCATCTTCATTTTTGCAGGTCTTATGCACACCTTTTCTGATACTACACTCATCATTCCTTATGCTATCTTCGATATCTTCCAGTTATCAAATGTTTGTAACTATGAAATAAGGAAAAATCAGTAAAATCAACTGAAAATATCGAAAATTTTATGAACCCAATTTGAATATGATAACAATATCGTGTATAGGGTGTAGGGGATTCAATGAAGGGGGATACCTCGAGTGCCACGACCTGCACAGATCTGTCGCGGCCATCACCCCCAGGAGGAAGTGATGAGGTGAAGGAACCACACGAGGCTACAGGCCGTAGGTAGATAGGCTACAGAGACGTACGGAAGTCCCTTTCCAAGCTCTCAGACCCGTACCACTGCTGGAACCGCCGAGAGAGGGTGATGAACGACCCACGACCAAGCAACGCTCTGGTATTCACGGGGAATATTCTTTACAGTGAGCACGCCATCTGTCCGGCACCGCCATACACCACGAGACCTATAAGCACACCTGAAAGATGAGAATGAAAAGGAATGAAAAGGAAATAATGGAAAGGAAATCGTGGTAGAGAAGAAATGACCCCAGCATTCGCCTGCCGATCCCGGGGAATCCACGAGAAACCCATGGTTCAGAGTGAGCGGTCGCCGGGAATCAAACCCGGGATCTCCCGAATGCTAGTCGCACACGTTACCGCAATGCCACCTCACTTGGTATCGTATAAACGTATAGCAAATATCTGAAAGAGCTTTTTCTTCTCCCCATTGAATGCTGACGTAAGTAACATTCCTCACGTGTACAGCTTATTTACTTGATTTCGAAATAAGATAGAAATGTCAGTAACATAAGAGAATATAGAGAAATTATCGCCCCCTCATTTGTATATATCTCACATTACGGCACTCGTGAAACTTCTGCAAATGACGAAACATGCTGTGCCACTGTCCTTCCATTCTGTCCACAGAGGGCACAGTTACCGCTAAACCTTTTAAAATGTCAAGCGGGTCCATAAAGGTATTTCCTCAACTCTGTCATTACTCTCCGGTTAGGTAAAGCTCCAGGGATATGCTCATTTCTTTCTCAACTTTTTCAGATAAATCTTCGTGACAGCCCTGTTAAGATCATGTTGCATTCTTCATTCCTTTTATTTACGTAAAGGCAGTGACGTTTCGGTACTATACTTTTTATTTACTGCCTGAAATTATTTCTGTTCTTTCTGCTTGCTGACAAGCGACTTGAATTTAAAACCGTTTTTACATGATTTATGTGTGTAGTGTCCTACGCGAATGTGGCTAACATTCTAATATGCACAGATTACTTCCTACGCGTACCAAAGCAAAGTATACAGGGCCTTCTTGTTATTTATTAATGTGCCCTCTTAGAATTGTTCAATGACACTAAACTATTGACATATTATTAGCCAAGTTACCCGGCGTTGCTCGGATTCATAATTTTTTAATAGGCTCTTTATGAGAAATTCGACCCTAGGTTTAACAAACACAAACCTGCTCTCCAAGCTATCCAATTGAACTTAAATCTTTCAAAAGTATACCAGGGTAACTTGGGTTTCAGGAAAAAAGTGAGGAGTTAAAAAATGCATTTGAAACCTACAAGCAGTGTAATAATGCAATCTACCGAGCGGGATGCCTCGGGTATTAACATCTATGGCCTGCATTCATGGGATAGGATATTTATTACCATGACCCAAAGTTTCACCTTAAGTCCAACAAAATAGTCTTCTTTTCTCCCCTGCAAGTATTAGGCTCTTACGACCTGTTACGAGCTCTTGAAACTGTTCTATCCATCGCTTTGTGGTCGTTTTACATCATATGGTTTATACAATAATACTTGCCTGGGAAATCTCAAAGATAGCATCCTCTGAACAGGATCCATCCACTGCCGCTGTATTTCCTCTATCACATATGGTTCATCCAATGGTTCCCTTGTATCAACATTCCTAAGTCGATCTGCTATTGTTACTGCGAATGTTGGTCTTAAAAATCTCGTCTGTGCTTTCTTCAGCCTTGACTTCTCCCGATTCCCAATTACCCATGTTTCACAACCATATTTCAATGCCGGCGTAGCTGCTACCCTAGGGATCCTTAGTTTTACTCCCCTTCTCATATTTTTTCCAAACTTTCTGTTTATGCATCAATAAGTTTATTATATTTCCCAATATTTTCTTCAATATCCGTTTTCCTTTCACCGACTGATATTGGACACTAAATATTTGAACGTTCCCACTTGTTCGATTAACTTTCTCTCTATTACTATTTTCACTCTCACTTATTCTTTCCCTCTCATGGCCATAACTTTAGTTTTCTCGCTTGATATTTGGTATTGTATTCTTTTACTATTTCTTTCAATTCAAATATTGATTTTTGCAACTCCTCTTCATTTTCCGCTAGAAATATCTGATCATTCGCAAACAAAATGGTTTCTGTTTCACTTTCATTTATTCTTAGTCCCTTGGGTTTACCGATGCTTCTCCAGTCTTCTATTGCACTGTTTAGATACAGGTCAAATAGTATGGTGACAAATCGCACCCTTGTCTTAATCCTGTATTAACTTCCACAATTTTCTTCCCTTTATCTATAAAAAACTCTAATGTGTTACACTCACATGACTTTCTCTACTCTTGTACAAACTATTTTTACAAACGTTTATTCTCCATCTACTTCATGTTAATCTCTTAATAGCTGGTTGCTAGGTGCAGCACCATTCCCTTTACCACAGATTAATACTCTTTGCATATCCAAGACAAAAAAATGAATAACGAATTCCCATTTGAGAAAATAAGTATCGTAAAATTTTAGGGAATAACAAGCAATATCTCGAAAATGGTTCACTGAACAAAAAAATGTATATGACATAAATTGTGTATTTTAACGCGATCTACATTTTTGTGTAGTAAAATTTTGTCTATCTCTTATGGTTTATCAGTTATGAAAAAGTTGTTCACAATGAAGAATACTTTTGGAGACATTCCCAAAAAATTCAAGATATACATTTTATTTGTCATGAAAATATCTTAATCATATGATATTTTAATCAAAATCGTTAGCCATTTTTGAGAAAATTAAAATTTTCGAGAAACGTTCCGTTTAAAGGCTAATCTGGGGTAGGGGGATTTTCTTGAAAACCTTCATGTGGCATCTCTGGAAGATACTGAACCTAAATATCAAGCTTGGTATTTATCAGACTGTACATTTCTAAGTTATGCTGTTCACAGACAGACACACAGACAGACACACAGGCACACACAAGGACATGTTTTATAAAAATGCCTTTATTGGATTCAGGGGGCCTCAAAACATATATTTGTGGTGAAATTTCGGTATCGAATTTTTGGGTGGAATACAATACTTCCCCTACTTTCTATACGTAGTAGAGAAAGTAAAAAGATATGGGGGAAAATAGTAAAATTGAAAATAGGGGGTAATACCAAACGCTCTGTCATCTATCCACAAATAATGAAACCAGGTAGACTGGACGAACCCAAATGCCATCTTCCGGCACGTGTAGAAGCAGAGATAAAGTTGCCTAGCACTAAGGCCTCTGTGGATGCGAGGCGAAGCAAGATGTGTGCTACAGCGATAAGGCTAACTTGTGCCGCAACCGATCCATGAAGTATTTCCTAACAGATCCGTTGCGATATTACTACGTACTTAAAGCGACATAAAATAAATAGAGAAACAAATACAATGATTAATACAAGTATTGCATACTTATCGTACCATTATAAACAGTGCCGTGGTGTCCAGGTCACACTAACATATGAAGGTGATAAATTGTTGAACCTCCATTATTGTCATCGTAGAATAATTAATTGCCACTTTATCTAGATGATCGTGTCTTCTCCTGTAGCTCAGCTATCTAGCATGGCGAAGATTCTCTTGTGGATGCTGTAGTCGTCGTTGTCGACTTTGTGTTGCCTCGGCTGTCGGGGTGTCCAAGGATGAGACGGTTCAAAGATCTCATAGGTGAGGTACCTGAGAAAATAATTATTTAAATGGAAGTCAATTGTAATAAAAGTATTTATTTCCTTTAGGTATTCTCTGAGGCACTGACACTGAAATATTGGTAATGTACACAAAGTACAATGCATTCGACGTAAGTATTTTGCTTTAAGTGAACTTACACTACTCCTAAGTTAATTTCCACGACGTTGATAGTGAATTACTTTTCCTATGCCCGTCACTAATTATATCACTTACGTAACTTCTCTAAACACGAAGAACTTCACTCGCTTATTTTAAAATATTTAACAAAGACTACATTCTGCTTTTGGCGCGGAATTGCTTACTCGACGAACGTAGGTTTTGTCTAACAGCTTAAGAACATACTAATGGAGGTTGAGTCTTTCTACACCTTACTCATATACAAAAACGCGTTGGCGCTCTTGAATTATTTCGAATTTTCCCATTGGCTACTCATAACCCGGCTCTTCGAAATTTGTAGAAATCAGAAGCTTTCCCCTCACGCCTGAGTCGTCGCTTCTTAGTCACATGGTTGTACACAATAGAAAAATCACCTGCTTCTCTCTGGTTCTGGGATTCCTGGAGCATCGTGTATTTGAGTCTTTCTCACTCGTAACACATACAAAGAGTCTTTGTTTGGCGAGGGCTCTAACAGAGATATTCTTTTTGACTTTTCATTGTTAAAAATATAATATGGAGTTTCTGTAAATTTTACATTAGAGCTACAAAAGTCTTAAATAACATTAACTAAAATAAACATAATAGTTATAGATATGGCAGAATCTCACAGTTGTTATTATGATTAAGTTAATATATGCATAATAATGAGATACGGTTAAATACACTCTCAACAGCATCCAAATGTCTCCTGTTCCGCTGTGCCATCTGTTTTCTTAGTTACTAAATTGTAAGTAAATCTCCTAAATCTATGTATATCGCTTGAAATGGAATATCCGCGGCTTTTGTGTTGTTTTGCATGTATTTTCTGTGGAGTAACAAGACCAATTTTAAATATATGGCTTTCTCAACAAAACTCAATGCCACCTTAGCAAGCAAGTTTTCGTATTTTTGTATCTAGGTATTCTGCTATCCAGTCTTTGTAAGTCCTTTTTAGACTTTTAATCATTTAGGAATTAAAACCCTTTATTGCCTATTGTCGCGAATTTGCACGACTTTTGTAATTTTCTTGTCTTATTCATTTTTAAAAATTGTTATGTAGGAATCTAAATAAAACCAGCCAAGGTAAACAATACAATGTTGGTAAAATGTAACAAATTAAAAGTATAACGAAATTTGGGGCCCCGGGAGTCCAAGCTCCCCATTTTTAATTTGACTTTAAATAAGGCCAGTTCAACCCCCACCACATTGTGCATTGTTTTTAAATTGTAAGTAAAAATAATAATTCAGGCATTAAAGGGTTAAAAGCTGCCTTATAGTGTATGGTCGTCGGGAAGAACAGTGCTTATCAATGACAAAAATATTATCAAAATTGGTTGACTGGTTTCCGATATCTCTCTCTTTCTCTCTCTCCCTCCCTCTCTCTCTTATGCGAGTTTTATTTCCTTTACTCGCCCAATCGATCTTTGAATCAATCGTCAAGAGTAACAACACTTCAGTTGATAATTATAACACAGATATTCATCAACTGAATAAAGTGGCCATTCTACTAACCAGCTGGTGTCTTCCTTTAAAATTACACGACTATTGTCCTTAAATCCTTGATTAATTAATTACAAAACCTCACACGGTAATAAAAAACAGGTCTCCTTGGCGAAGACAAGCCTGCAGTTAGGAATAATTAATTTACGTTTATTTATTTTATGGTCAACAGTATCAGATCATAATTAGTCATAACTGATGCAAATGAGCATGTACATAAATCAAATAGTAAAACTTTAATTATAAGAATAAAGTACTGTTACTTGCGAAAACAATGACATCAGATTTCTTTCTTAACATAACGATATCTCCTTAATATGCCAGTTGCTACTCATAAATGCCTCCTATACATATATGACCTTGAAATAATCTAAACCAATATTTCTCAATTCTTTTATTCATGTACAATATTCAAATTTTCTAAAACGCTAAGCAACTCAAGACAGCCTATATACTAAATAAATTTGGGTATCCTGTGAAAACTTCGAATCAAGTTAAAAATAATCATATTTACAGACTGAATTATGTTGCTTATATCTTTAATCGAAATTTTAGTTAGGTCTACAAAAAGTGGGATTTTGCAGGAGCCTTCGTTTGGACACGCGGCCGGCCAAGTGGGAGTTTGTTTGGCACTGGAAAGCACGTTATTTGCCGACGGAGTCGGATATTCACAGCGCCTTAAATTCTAGAGCACAGATTTCTCATTTGTATGCGTATACGGGCCCCTTCAAAAATTAAGTGTGTCAAAATAGCCCGCATACCTTGAACAAAATGAAAGCCAACGTAAAAAGAGAAATTGCTGCAATTTCTGAAAAAGAATAAATGAGTGTTAATGGAAATTTTTTAAAAGATGTGAGATATGTGTAGTGGTACAAGGACATAATTTCCAACATCTACTATGACAAATGTATGGGTTGCTCTAATTATAATTTGCATGAGAAATCGATGCGCTTGAATTTAAGGAGCTGTCAATATTCAACTTCGAAGATAAACAGCGTGCTTCCCGGTGCCGAGCAAATTCCCTAGGCCGGCCACGTGTCCAAACGGAGGCTCTGTAAACTCCCATAAAATTGTTATGGCATAAATATAAGTGCAATAAAAATAGGAAAGATAAAAGAAATATTGTGTAATAAAAACGTACACAATTGTGTGGCAGCTTGCAGCATGCAAAAGTTTAAATTTTCAAATATCCTGAATAACAATAGTTTTCAGAATGTAATTCTTGAGAGTACCTCAGTATGACAGCACATAGTGAACAGTAAAGCATGAGCATTGTTCTATTAACTGATCTACCTCAGTCTCCCCGATGATAAACAAAGGCAAGTGCAACATTTTATGCTAGCAGAAGAACGCTCGGCTCGAATTTCCATGCAAGATTGTATGTATATGTCGTGCTTCGACTGTTTACGGCTGCAGCATGATTTACGTTCACTTGGCTCACTGCATCACGGAGTGACAGGTACGTTTATAAGCATTAAATCATAACACATCCTAACACTCTGTTGTTGCAAGAAAGTAGCTACCTCACCAAGTGATATACCTACTTGGGCTCTTACCTCTAAGTAAAACTAACAGCAGTCCTCACAGTGGCATTCCAACAAAACAGGTTTATTACAGTTATTTTTCGACGATAGTTTATCCATTTCCAGCGCGGGAAGTTGAAATTCCTGCACTCTGTGCGTTTTGTATTTTTACCGCAGACTTTAATAAAACTCCTCAAATATTGATACGTATATTTACTGTTGCAAAAATTTAAATTGAGTTTTATATATGGACGCTCTTTAACTACTATGATTCTTAGCGTCCCATTCCATATTGGGCGTGAAAGACCGGTAATTTTGCTCAGAGGCCTCCTTAGCAGGCTTGAGGTTCTTTTACGTGCCGTAAATCTACGACACGGGGCCACCGGCTTTACTTCCCTTCCGAAGGAAGCTATGCTAAGGATTTTTACGCCCGAAAAAATCCATCGCCCTCCGCCGGGTTTGAACCCGCGATCTTGGGAACTAGAGGTTAGCACGGTACCACTAGTCCACGGAGGACGACAATTTACTGTTGCAGACATGCAATATGAGATGGTTGTAACCCCACCTTTAGGTACCAATCTGAAGAAGGTGTTGTATTGTTATTTGCCCAACGTTTAGGTGCCAATTTTGAAGGAGGAGTTGTATTGTAGTTCCACTGTACGATACAAAGTTTCCGGTGGCCTTCGTTTAAAAAATCAACTTTGTAATTTTTAATGTTTATTTCAATATACATTTATGTTTCCCTCGGCTGCGTCAGTATTAATTTGTAGAAACATGTATCTCTTAGCAGGGGGTGATGCGGCCAAAGAATGTAGGCTTACTCAAATTATAATTTTTACTTCATTCCTTTTATTAATCCTTCACACGATTAAATAAAACTTCACTGATATAGAGAGCTGTGAGATTATTTAATTGCACTTTTAAACACGTACACTTTATAATATTCTCGCTTAATGAATTTTCGTCTCACTGAATACGTACCGAGCGAACAAACTACTCAGGTACGTTGCCTTCTATCGACTGGCTTTTACTGCTTAAATTTGTAAATTTTTCTATTTCAAGTCTCTGATTGGCTAATTTTACTCCAATAGAATACTTTTATTTAACTTTTCAGCTTTTCAGGTTGTTGATTGGCTATTTATAAACTGTTTTAAATATTACATTATTGTTCCAAGAATTATTAGTAGCATTATTAAACTTTCCAAAATCATTATTGCCTCAAGGTTATCTCATTGTTACCTCATTGTTAGCAACTTTGGTTTCTATTCTCCACCATTATTAAATTACGTAATACATTCACATAACATTATTATACATGTACACAATAATATAAACATAATACAATGACTGTTACATATATTTTATATATTATATTATACACATATTGCTTTAAGGCGGGCTGTTATTTTTTTATATTATATAATTAAACTGAAAACATTTAGGTGTTAAAAACACTGCCTCAAATATAATCACATTTGGTAGTTGAATTCTACTTTTTAAATCTTACCGTCTTTACTTCCCTTTATTTGTTGACATTTACTTACGATTTAATTCAGCATTTACACATAAGTATCATTTTCGGCGCAAGCAGCCATCTAGCTTCAGTTGTTTGCAGGCTTAGTCAACACTATCAGGTGTGACCAATCGATCATCATTTCGCAGGGGCTAGAGTGGCCGACCTTTATACCGCTTTTGAACAGGGACAGTAATTAATTTTATTTTCGCGAAGTATTTCTATTATTCCTATCGCTGAAAAAGTAATGTGGGATACACATGCGTGTGCTTTGCGAAACTCTGAAGTGAAAATACTTCACTTCGTCTCCTATGTTCAAACTTCTTCCTTGTTCTACAAAAATGCACTTACTACACTGTATCGCATTATACTATTGTGTACTAGTCGACCACCACAGCGTGCGATTAGAAGAGGTACTAAAATATTTACGGAACAAATGGGCAGGCCATCAGAAGGACAGGCAAGTAAAGAAAACTTCCGCATTTCTGAGTTGCGTTCACTAGGGAGGCTGAGGCCTGCAAAATGTAGTACTGTTTTCATTGTGCAGCTGTACAGTGCCCCTCACTTTCCTCTGATCCCTAGCCTTGAAGATGTTATGCACTGTCAACAAAGATACTGGCGCCCTCCTCCAAGCGCACTCATATCGTGGCCGGCTAGTAGTATCACACATTTTATGTCAAACATATTCTTCGTAGCGTTAACCATTCCGAGATATTTTTTATTATTGGTTTGGATTTTCAAATACTTATACTCTTCTAACGGGTCAAATCGCCATCATATAGCGATTTGACTATCGCTTAAAATCGACTGTATTCCCTGATCCCTTTGTACCTACAAGGAAATACACAATAAGACAACTTCTGTTAATGTTTATTTTGCTTAACATATAGCTTAGTTATACACACACACACACAGGGTGGACCATTTAAATTGAAATGTACACATCTCCAAAACTAAGCATTGCATTAATAAAAGTTGCTTGATATTATGGGGGAATGCAAATGCCATTAGTCGTGTTTTATCTGGGGGAAGTTATGATGGTCATTTTAGGGTCAATTTAATTTTTAGTTTCTCTATTACGTATAGTAAGTGGGGGAGTATTGCATTCCACCCAAAAATTCGATATCGAGATTTCACCGGAAATATATGTTTTGGGACCTTCTGAATCCAAAAAAAGCATTTTTGGAAACATGTCCGTGTGTGTGTTTGTGTGTCAGAAACGAACAGTCAGATAAACACCAAACTTGGTATTTAGGTTTAGTATCTTCCAGAGATGCGACACGAAGGTTTTCAAGAAAATCCCCCACCCCAGACTACTCTTTACATGGAAAATTTGTGGAAATTTTTAATTTTCTCAAAAATGGCTCTAATGATTTTGTTTAAAATATCATATGTTTAAGATATTTTCATGACAAATAAAATGTATATCTTGAATTTTCTGGGAATGTCTCCAAAAGTATTCTTTATTGTGAACGACTTTTGATAACTGGTAAACCATAAGAGATTGACAAACTTTTACTATACAAAATGTAGATCACGTTAAAATACACAATTTATGTCAAATACATTTTTTTGTTGCGTGAACCATTTTCAAGATATTGCTTGTTATTCCCTTAAATTTTTCAACACTGATTTTTTCAAATGGGAATTGGTTATTCATATTTTTGTCTTGGATATGCAAAGAGAATGGTGCTGCACCTAGCAACCAGCTATTAAGATATATTATGTCGATGCTTAAAGGCTACTGTATTACTATATTGCCCTTGCAATTACAAAACAAGGGGAACATAGTACGCCTCAAGCGAGTCAAATATTTTTAGAACTCGTCGCTATGTGTAAAATGTAATTCTCTTTGCATGTCAAAAGAATGTTTCTGCAAATGTTTATCTCGATTAATATGAAATAGATGGAGAATAAGAGTTTGTAAAAATAGTTTGTACAAGAGTAGAGAAAGTCATGTGAGTGTAACACATCAGATTTTTTAAATGGGAACCTACATTTTGTATGTTGTTTCCTCATTTATTTTGTGATGAGGATAAGGAAACAAAGTAAAAAAATGTTGGTTCACAGTTACGAAACGTAACTTGGCCCTCAAATGACCATCCATGGATGGTCCAACCATTCATTGCGCTCTTCGTTCAGTCATTCAGAATGTTCGTTGTTATTTACGTTGGTGTGTGAACATTTGCAAAGTGCTTTATACAAATGTTGTTTAGTTTTTTATGAGAAATGACAAAACAATGAAATGGATGAATGGATGGAGCAACTAGGACACAAGACAAAAGAGAATCAAATGTACTACAATTAGATGTAGTAATCTACTACTGCGATACCTGTGACAACAAATTTTAATAACCCTCAGGTAGAAATGCTTTGCTCTGTTTCCTTTGTGTGTTGCAATCAAGATCGTTAGCAGGATATGTTAAATAATTGTGTAAGAAGAGAAAATTGTGTTGAGCTAACATAATAAATCTGTCAACTGATATTTTATAGTTAACAACTCAGAAGATTACTTTTCTAAATGGTCGCAGACAATGCGTCTTTTTCAAAGCGGTTCACTTGGTAGCCTGGGAGTGGGAAATCTGAATATTCACCAGCTTTACCTCTATTGCATTGTGCATGTTAAAGATGTATGTATTATGTGATAACTATGTAACTTGTATGTTATTAATTAAGTATAAACAAAGAGAAGGCACAAAAGCTTAAAATATGACTTACTGTGGTTGTCTAAAAAAAACAAAAAAAAAAAAGAAAAAAAACTACTCGACCATTCCGACTGACAATAATTTTTCTAGCTCCAAAGGGTACATAATAGGCTATGTAGCATTTCCAGAACTTGGAAGACAGTCAGGAGGGGGTTCCGCGGATTTTTCGCATCCTTTTGCGTGATTAACAGGGCATTTTCATCCGTTATTAGGTATATCCGGGTCTATATGAAATTAGAGTTATAAGGGGTAAATGCGGAGGATTCACTAAAACAATCTTCTGGATCAGTGTGTAATATTTTCATAAAGAACTGGGGGAGGTAAATAAAGCTAATTAAATCCTCACTCGGGTTTAAAAACTACGTCGGGCAGCTAGTTAGTTATTTTTAAATTCTGAAAACTGAGATTCTTCTTTTTCATATCTCCTATATATTATTGAATCAAGCTGTATCGATAAAAGCGTGAAAAGAACATTGTACTTAAAACAATACGCTGAAGACAGATTTTAATCTCGGAATTAAGTTATAAAGGACTGAAAGACCAAGCATTGAAACATATCGGCGAACAGAGGTTAGTACCGCTTAACAATGTAAATTCCTCAAGCTGCAAGTAACTGTTATCAAGATGAACTTGTGCATGTCGGAGAGAGTATGACAACGCAACCAAACAGTTAACAGAAGAATAATTCTATATAGCAACGTCCCTCAGTGACCCCGACGTCGTGACAACGGTACTGGACACTGCACTGCGAGCGTGCAGTTTATTTTTCTTCTGCTGACAACTGAGAGACATCATTTCCTTCTTAAAATAAATTATTTCTATCCTTATTTGCAACAAACAGTCGGCTGAAAAGTTACGGAATAGGTAATATGTTTAAAACCTGTAAGCATGCGTTTAATATACCTACTATATGTTAAAATATATTAAAAGGATTCAGAATGATAAGCGACATGATCAAAACAAAAAGTGCAATTCTCTTTAAGAAATGCTCGTATTTTACACATGTTTAATACATATTAACCCTGTATGTAAGTATTTACTCGAAAACAAATGTCTTTTCTCAAAACAAAAATAAGAAAGTATAGGAAACATTGATCTTGGTTTTATTCTTCTCCGAAACCAATTGGAGCAGATAAAATATTTTTGCATATATATTTTGAACTTTTATTGCTCCACTGAAGTGCAAGAATCAGTCTGTTCAGCGACATTTTAGGTAGTGGATGGGGGAGCCCTTTCTAAGCAGGTAGGAGTTTAGCTACTGGTGAGGCAAGAAAGGGGTAAAGACGCGCGATAGTGAAAGACTGTTTTCCACTGTACCCGTCGCGCGTTGCAGTTCAACATAATGTGTACCCCTCCCACCAGCTGAAGCTTTACTTGAGAGATAAACCACTCCACCCCACTACTCTAGCCAAAACGTCACTTAACAGACAGTAGCTATTATTAGTTGTACTGTTTCGCTCTTTCGCGCGCTGCAGGAGTTCAACATAATGTGTACCCCTCCCACCAGCTGAAGCTTTACTTGCGAGCTAAACCACTCCATCCCACTACTCTAGCCAAAACGTCACTTAACAGACAGTAGCTATTATTAGTAGTAATCTTTCGCTCTTTCGCGCGCTGCAAGAGTTCAACATAATGTGTACCCCTCCCACCAGCTGAAGCTTTACTTGAGAGATAAACCACTCCACCCCACTACTCTAGCCTAAACGTCACTTAACAGACAGTAGCTATTATTAGTTGTACTGTTTCGCTCTTTCGCGCGCTGCAGGAGTTCAACATAATCTGTACCTCTCCCACCAGCTGAAGCTTTACTTGAGAGCTAAACCACTCCACCCCACTACTCTAGCCAAAACGTCACTTAACAGACAGTAGCTATTATTAGTAGTACTCTTTCGCTCTTTTGCGCGCTGCAGGAGTTCAACGTAATGTGTACCCCTCCCACCATCTGAAGCTTTACTTGAGAGATAAACCACTCCACTCCACTACTCTAGTCAAAACGTCACTTAACAGACAGTAGCTATTATTAGTAGTACTCTTTCACTCTTTCGCGCGCTGCAGGAGTTCAACGTAATGTGTACCCCTCCCACCAGCTGAAGCTTTACTTGAGAGATAAACCACTCCACCCCACTACTCTAGCCAAAACGTCACTTAACAGACAGTAGCTATTATTAGTAATACTCTTTCGCTTCTATGTATATCATTAATCCAGCATTAAACTTGAAATATTAAGTTAAATTAGTCAGTTTTATAAACTAACCATAAATTCTACTCCTTCCGCAAACCTTCCCAAGAGAGCAGCCTGTGTTTTGAAACACGTTAAAGGACACTGATTATGCAATGCCATTGGCGATTGTGATAAAAAGTCTGAGGCGAACATAATGACTTTTTCTAACAATGAGAATTAATTTATATATAAAAATCTGATGTGTTACACTCACATGACTTTCTCTACTCTTGTACAATCTAATTTTACAAACGCCTATTCTCCATATGCTTCATGTTAATCGAGATATCAAGATGTCAATCTTATTGGTACTTTTCTTGTAGATGCAAGGGAAATATGGTAGCTTTTAAGCGATAGTCAAATATTTTAACGCTGGTTGCTATGTGGCGCATTCCATTCTCTTTGCATGTCCAGGACATAAAAAAAATGAATAACGCATTTGAGAAAAAGTACAAGTATTGGAAAATTTAAGGAAATAACAAGCAATATCTCGAAAACGGTTCACTCAACAAAAGAAATGTATATGACATAAGTTGTGTATTTTAACGCGAGCTACATTTTTTGTGTAGTAAAATTTTGTCTATCTCTTATGGTTTACCAGTTATGCAAAAGTCGTTCACAATGAAGAATACTTTTGGAGACATTCCCAGAAAATTCGAGATATACATTTCATTTCTCATGACATTATGTTAAGCATATGATATTTTCATCAAAATCGTTAGAGCCATTTTTGAGAAAATTAAAATTTTCGAAAAATCTTCCATGTAAAGGGTAGTCTGGGGTGGGGGGATTTTCTTGAAAACCTTTGTGTCGCATCTGTGGAAGATACTGAACCTAAATACCACGTTTGGTGCTTATCCGACTGTTCCTTTTTGGAGTTATGCTGTTCACAGACACACAGACACACACACACACACACACACACACACACACACACACACACACACACACACACACACAGACACACACACGGACATGTTTCCAAAAATGCTTTTTTTTTGTTTCAGGAGGTCTCAAAACATGTATTTCCGGCGAAATCTCGGTATCGAATTTTTGGGTGGAATACAATACTTCCCCTACTTACTATACGTAGTAGAGAAAGTAAAAAGTGGCTCTTCTATCCACGCTACGTTGTTCACTCTTTTTTTTTACGTAATAATGATTTAAAATTAGGCAGTAGATACATAAGTGCTTGGTTACATAAAAGAGCGGAAACAGCATTCGAATATTTAGTCGTGATAATGGCTCTTGTGATGAAAAGAAAAATGCGAAACAATAATTCACAAGCAATACGTCAGATGACGTAAACATGGAATATTCTGAAAACGGCTAACAATATGAAAACTTTTAACACAAATTGTATATTTTAACAAGCTTCTTTAAGTAAATTTTTGAAACCTATTATGATTTCCTACTTATATACAATCCATCTGCAAGAAGAGGACTTCACAATTTATTCGCAGAAAATTCAAGATAAACATTTATTTTGTCATATTCATTTCTCAATTATATTATGTATTATTCAAAATTGTTAGAACCATTTTTAGGAAAATGGAACGTGAAGAAAAAATTTCCGTGTTAAAGGGTAGTTTGGGTGGAGCACTTTTCTTAGAATTCTTTGCCTGACAATCTTAAACAGCATCAGATTCAAATATGAAATTTTATGTTTTTCCGACTTTTCGTCTTGAGTTATGCTGTTTACACAGAACAGAAAAGAAATTTCTTTTAAAAATGCTTTTCTTATCCAGCTGACCCAAAAAATATATTTCAGGTCAAATCTCGAATTGTGGGTGAAATGCAATACCTGCTCTGCCTAATATAGGCTGACGGTAGAGAAGACAGAGGTACTAGTCGTCCACGTTATGAATGCGCTTGGAGGAGAGCGCCAATGTTTTTGTTGTCACTGCCTAACTAATCTAGGCTAGGGATCACAGGGGCGTAAGGGGAAGGCGGTAGGAGAATATACAGTTACACATTGAAAACAGTACTACATTTTGCAGACCTCAGCCTCGCTAGTAAATGTAACTCAGAATTGCGGATATTTTATTTACCTAATTGTCCTTCCGATGCCCCGCCCACTTGTTTCGTAACTGTTTAATTCGTCTATTCATTGCATGTATTCATATCGTGGCCCATTAGTACTTGATTTCGCAACTGCGCTATTCTCATTGAATTTCTATCTCGGATATCTGGAATTCAGATACCTTCATTTTCCTAAGTCTCCCGTTCAAATCTGATATGTTGCACTCGCATGACTTTCTCTGTTCACACGTCAACAAATATTCTTAAATAGGCTTATTCTTCTTCTACTTCCTGTTAATCCAGATAAACTCTTATTACCCACTTGCACACTTCGTTGTAGAATTTGAAATCTCATGCTCTTTGCGTGACCACAAGTGAAAAGTATAAGTATTTGAAAATTCAAACCAATGACAAGAAACATCTCGGGAATGGTTAAACTTTGCAAAAAAAATTTTTTGGTATAAATTGACATATGTTTTAACGAGATCTACATTTTATGTGTGTTAAAACTTTGTCTATCTCTTACGGATTACCTGAGGGTCACTCAGAAAGAAGGGGACTTCATAGGCTATTTCCAGAAAAATCAAGATATGCACTTTATTTGTAATTTAAATATCTTAAACACTGGTATTTTAATCAAAATCGTTAAAGCCATTTTTGAAAAAATCCAAAATTTCCAAAACCGTTCCATATAAAGAGTAAAATGGGGAGGGGTTTTTTGTTGAAAATCTTCCTGTCACATTTTTGGAAGTCACTTATCTTAAATACAACTTTTGGTGTTTATCGTAGTTTTCGCTTTTGAGTTATGCTGTTCAGATACACATACACACACAGACGGACATTTTGCTAAAAATGCTTTTGGGGGGTTCAGGTGAAATCTCGACATGGAATTTTTGGGTAGAATACAATACTTTAACTACTTACTATTCTGTAAGTACGTAGTAGAGGAAGTAAGAAGTCACAGATCCACAACCTCTCTTTATTTTGTCCAATATGTTTTTTATTGGCAGATATCACTGATTTTGAGCACTAGATTTGTGCAACTGACAGTATCAATAAAGAAAATTAAAATATTTACAATTATAGATTAATATTTTCTTATTCTTTAACGGGTTACCCTCCTCTTTGCACGACTTCTATCACCAAGGACTTATGAGCCAATGCCTTGGATCAGCAGCCTTTGGAGGAGCAAGCAAGCTCTAGGTTGGGTGCTCTCCAAATGCCTGGTATATCGGTGAAGAAAAGCAAATGAAATGTA
The DNA here is from genome assembly GCA_030765065.1 of Deroplatys truncata. Taxonomy (NCBI): domain Eukaryota; kingdom Metazoa; phylum Arthropoda; class Insecta; order Mantodea; family Mantidae; genus Deroplatys; species Deroplatys truncata. Next base: position 56,797,776 of record CM060980.1, read on the forward strand.
GTGATGAAAGGGATGATAGGAAAATTTGGGGATCATATTATCCAACCCAACATTCCCCTAGCGACCGAGGAGAACCACGAAAAAGCTTTCGATCAGATTGGTCAGCTCCGGGGTTTGGACCCGAGACCTCCCGAATGCAACTCACAGACGTTACCATCTGAGTCATCCCGCTCGATATAACATTAATTCTACTGTGGAAAAATTCGTTCATTGAATAAAAATCAATATTAATGAACCAACTAGAGATAACCCCTGTAAATTGTGTTTTTCATAATTGAAATATTTTTAGTGGAAATGTTTTGGCTATTTCAATTCCCATAATTAGATGATTCTTCATAGTTATTGCAAGCCTGCTGAAAGGAACATTGATATTGTCTTGCTGTTGGTATTATAGGAATGCAAATTATTTTGAAGGTCAAATGTATTACAATTAATTTTTACAAAATTTAGGGCAACAGGTATGTTACCAAAACGCAAGGCAAAGACATTTGCAATCACTCATGCTGAGCCAACGCGCATGCTCGCACATACATACGCACATATATCAATTACTGGCCCATTATGCTCAGGCCCACTTCCGTCGATACGTATCATATTCGTTAACGACATTATTATTCTGCATTGTAGGGACATAAAGAAGACGAGGCGAGGCACGATAAAATATTAGGCAGTTCGGTGCACCATATCGCCTCCTCCAATTACAACAATTCCTCTTTCACACGCAAATATATCTAAAACGTCGACAAGCAGTTCAGTGGCGTATCAAACGTAGTGGAACCAACAGCAAAAATAATTGATAGTTTCATTGGTCTTAAAAACGGTGCTGAACTTGTCCTCCGTGGTGTAGTGATTACCATGCTAGCCTACAGTTCCCGAGGTTGCGGGTTCAAACCCGGCGGAGGCGATGAATTTTTTCGGATGTAAAGAGTTTTAGTATGGTTTCCTTCGGAAGGAAAGTAAAGCCGGTGGTTCCCTATCGTAGATTTACAGCACATAAAAGAACCCCAAGCCTGATATAGAGGCCTCCGAGCAAAATTACCGGTATTTCACGTCCAATATAGAATGGGACACAAAGGACCGCAGCAGTTAAAGAGCGTCCATAAATTAAAACAAAAATGCTGAAATATATAGAAGCATTCAGTTACGATTGTAAAATTGCACCGAAACGTTATAAGTAGAAGCAGGCAAAATATGAAATTTCATGTTCTAAACTATGTTTGCTATCATTATGGGAACAAAACTTCAATGTTTGTAGTATTTCATATTTGGTAATATATTGGCAAAATCTTCATATTTTATAAAACCTTGGTAGCCCTCCCGTATATAGTAATGAACGTTTTACATAAAGAAAAATACTTTCGAAATCGAGGACGAGCACATCCACAATAACCCAGAATGAAACAATAACAATAACCCATCCTTTTAGGCGACGTCACTTATATAGGAGAAACTGACGTCATTTTGAGTAAAAATCCCCTGAAACAATCGGCAAAACTTCGCTTAATCAATGTCGTAAACATCTGAAAACGCTGCGAAAGTAATGTAGGGATTTAGCTTCACAGATCATACGGCTCTGTGGTAGCAACTATTTCACTCTTCTACTTATAAAAAACATCCCTCAACTGAATTAGGGCCCTCTAACCAGGGCTATATTGGTAACGGAAGCACAGTTCCCATAATGCCATGGGTGGGATGTGTGTGTATATCTTTGGTTATAATGAAGAGAGGTGTAAATAAATTGTGATAAACGCTTTAATATTATGTTATATGCAGTATCAACTTCTGTTATGAAGGATATTAAAATATATATATATATCATAAAATAATTATGGATATGCGTGTGTGTTATGTGCATAGTGAGTCCGAGTGATTCTCACATATGGGTGTGTAGTGATGAGATCTGGTTCTCTTACATGAATGAAGTCGACCCAGTTAGGGTCAACACAGTGCTTGTTCATTTCCAACTGACTAAGAACATTTATAACAAATATAACATCTAACCACTCTAGGAAACAAGGATAAACACTTGAAGATGTAAGAACTATCTTCTCTGGACCAGGACTCTACATCCTCCACGCCCTGGTCAACTTCTGATGGGATGACCATTTGTACAGATCGGGTTATCTGTTTTCCATGTGATGTACGGAGGAACACTGTTCTGATCTGGGCTGTAGTCCTTCTATGACTGTTATCTTCCATATGTGAGTGAGCGTACAACTTCTTGTAGCAGAGCTAAGTCCTGAACTCGGAATGTTGCAGATCTGCCATTTGGTTGACGAACGTGATGAAAACTTCCCAGCTGGAACAAATATTTTTGCTCCATCGTTTCCAATAGTCCCCTATTGCTTGTTCGTGAAGTCTATACTGTCTTTTTAGATTTTTCATAATGAGTAGTTCTGGCCCTGTTGCAGCTGTCGTTGGCCTCTTTCTGTGATGAGAATGTGCTGGTATCATAGCGCCAATTCAGTCATCTGGGATTAGAGGGTGAGAGTTTAATGCTGGCTGCGATGTTCACCAATGTTGTGTTCAACATTTCTTCGTCAACTTGTCTGCATCCTAAAACTTCCCGATACAACATTTGGTGGTGCCAACAATTCGCTCCACCATCCTCCCCACAAAGCCGCCCGTTGTCGGAATAGACAGTATGTGGAACACCTCTGCGACTGAAGAACCTTTCGAATGCCATTAGGAATTTCTCTATGGACATATACATAGACAGGGAGTTCAAGGTGTACTGCTCTTGTAGTGGCACACGTAAGTGTAACATGTATGCTTTGCGAACGGTGTGACATTATCGTTCAAACAATGGACCAGCGAAATTCATTCCGGTCACTCGTGGAGCACTGTACACGATCAGCAGGCAATGAAGCTTAATTTACTTGTCCTGGAGGATTATGTGCTATTTTGCATGGGAGGCAAGAATTCAAAACCTTCCTGATGGCTTGCCGTGCTCGAAAAATCCAAAACTGGGTTTACTATTGCAAGAGAAGAATGAGGAATTTTAGTGGTGTAAGTTAATGTGTGTTTGGCAAATCAGTATTTGGGTGAAATTATTTGGTGTTTCTCTTCGAAAGAATTTGCTGTAAAGTGGAATCAACTTTCAAGCCTAATAAGATTGCAGTGTAAAAAAAGGTCGTAATGATGCAATCTTCGACTGTTTTGGGAGTTTAGAAGTAGTGTGTAAGGCATGATAGGTATTCTCTTGGGAAGCTCTCCTGCTGTGCAATAAAAATTACATAGTGTAAGTTGGTTTTAATTCCATGGTTGTCAAGTCTCAGTCTGTTTTGTTCTAGAGCGTAGGTTATTCATGAAACGCAAGATCCATCCCATAATGCGAAGTAATTTCCTGCAGGAGCTATATCGTGTGAATTCCAATACAGGTTTATGGGTGTTGACAAAGAGTACGTGATGTGACTTCTTTGCTATGCAGCACTAATATCGGTTGGCCAAAGTGTTGAAGAATGTCTCAACTAGGTGGGACAGAGCCATCGTGTTGTCTTTAAACTCAAATCATTTGCTCAAAATCCGCGTGACAAGCAATCAGCAGGGTTGGACACTGACACCATTGTGCGGGTGAGGTGCAGTCTGTGATATCTGTTACACGATTGAAGATAAAAGTTTTCCAGTGATATGGGTCATGCTTACATGACATGTGGGTCATGCTTAGGGACATGTAACCTAATGTGATAGTCGAATCAGTCCACAATACATTAGTTGTATTTAAGTTATTTGCTTGGCAGAAGTAGCGAAGTAGTCTAGTTCCCAATGATGCTGTAAGTAGTTCGAGGTGCGGGAGCAATATTCTCTTTATAGCAGCCAGTCTTGATATGCTGCATACTAGCTGGACTGTAGTATTGTCATCAATTTCTGAACGGAGGTAGATAGCAGCTCCATACTCTCGTTCTGAAGCATCACAAAATACATGAACACTATTATGATGTGTGTCTGAATTAAAGCCTATCCAACGTGGTATTGGAATGCCTGAAATATACTTAAGATTAGGGCACCACAGTAACCCCCTTTTAGCGATATCTGGAGGCAGTGTTTCATGCCAAACATTGCCTCTAGTCCATGATTCCTGAAATAGCATTTTTCAAATTATTGTTACAGGATAAATCAATCTTAAAGGACCATGTATCCTTGATATGAGCTTTAGTTTATAGTTCTTGGTACGAGATTGTTTCTGCCAAAAATAAATAAATAAAAACTTTACCAGTGTTAACAGAAAAAGTATCTTGTACATCGTTGCACGTGACCAGATTTGGATATCTCCACTTTCCCTGAAATGCTGGAGAATTGGTCACCCATTTTGACATTGATAGGCTGATGGTGTTCATGATTGAAGTAAGCTGATAACAAAGACTGCTGACTGTGGTTTCATCGTTGGTAGATGTTGCAAAATCGTCCATGTAGAAATTGCGGTCATTATTAGCAGCTGTTAGTGGGAAGTCATCCCTATACATTGTTGCAAGTTCCCGTAGTGTTGTAGAAAGAAGGAATGGACTACATCTAAGGCCAAAGGAAAGTCTAGTGAAACGATTAGTGATTATATCATCAGTGACATGGTAATGGCCATTGTCATCCAAAACCACGCAAAACCAGTAAAATGGTTAAGTCTCTGTCTTCTGGATCAAGATTAAGTTGCAAGAATGCTTGATTAATGCCACCTAATATGGCATACAGATAGAATCTGAATCGCATGAATGCTCGTACACTTAACACATCTGGAAGTAGATTAGGACCGATTTCTATAGAACGTCTTTTAGCGATAAAGCACCCTCTTCGTGAGTGAAGCGTCGAAGACTATTCTCCACTTTCTGAAACCTTTTTTCTCTTTATAACTGCATAGTGTGGTAGATAGAAGGTTATGTGGTTGATTTTCAGAAATTAGAGCCTCCACCTGTTCTTCAACGATATATTTAAGCATTTTCTTTTTGTAACTTCTAGCGTAGATTTGTTTTCTTCCAATATTCCAATCAAGGTTTGAAACCTTGTCTCGGCAACCTTGCGATTATCTGAAAGAAAGTGCTTGTCCGTTTTTTGGAGTGAGATAAACTCTTTTTCAATGTTCTACACGATGAGAACAGTGAAATGGTTGGAGAATATCAGAATCGTTAGTACTTATTGTTTTCAATTGTAATTCTGCGTGTAATTCCAAGTGTCTTGAGATTACAGAACTTGCGAAATTGCTCATTAAGAGCTTGACGCAGTGTGAGCTCACGTTATTCGCAACCGTGATTCCGAATCTGTTTTGGCTAAGAACCCATCCAAACAGCGTAGGAATGAGTACCAAAGATGGTGATATGCGAAGAGGTTGAGTATCTTTAATTAGTTTCCAATAATGATCACCCAAATAAATAGCTTTATTGGTAGGTCAAGTGATTCGTCTTTAGGATCAGCCAGTTTTAGTTTCTGAAGACATGCAAGAGTAGCCACATCTTGTGGAATTGTGGGATTTCCTGAGTATGCGTTGTTAGTTTCGAAAGCTGTGGTGTCTATTGTTAACTTAGTACTTGCATCTGGAAACTGACCAGGTGCCTTTACTGTGTAGCAGTAGTTTTAGACTGAAATGCAGATATCTCTTTCGGATATAGTAGTCAATTTAAGTGTGTCTACAAGTGATGCGCTGATGAAATTGATTGCCTACATAGAGTATATAGCGTGTTTGTTTACTAAGGTCAGTAGGTCCGATTAATCTAATGCGTGCTGTTTGTAAGTGGGTATAGGCAATGGGTTGTGTATTAGACGCGTTTACTGCTGTAGGAGTAATGTCCATCGTGCTACAGATGGAGCAATGATACGACGTTTTACGTTTTGGGCACAAAGTTTTGTCTCGTTTAGTGCAAGTTTTTGCCGAATGGCCTCTGTTTAAACAAAGAAAACAAAGCGATGATTGGTTAAGCTTCCCAATGTGCTCATTGACATTAACAATGCTTTTGAAGTCTTGAGCTCAGTGTCTGTATTGCTCATACAATACACAAAATGGTGTCGGTTTTTCTTCTGTTGATTTAACGGATTTCTTGGGATTTGTGTGGACATAAACGCTGCTGTTGTTGGAAGGAGCGATGAGAATTGGCATAATAATTTCGATTTTTTTGTTATGAGTGCTCCTTCAATTTCGTGCTGCAAAAATTGCATAAGTTTGGTTATGTTGCCTTCTGAAGTGCCCACTCTTCTCGTATGTATGATTCCTCTTTTACAAAGGTCGGCAGGAAAATCTCGCAGTACTTTAGTTGCCAGTATGTGGTCGTAATTGTTGATATCTTCACCCAGAGGTTTGGGAGCTTGTAATCGGCGATTACATTCAACATAGGTGTAATTTAAAGATTCGCGATTAAACGACTGAATGAGTTGAATGTGTTCTAGATGATGCTGTTTTTGTCCCCATACTTTGCGTTAAGGATCCTCTTGGTTTCTTCACGTGTATCAGCTGTGATAGTTATGTCGTGAATGAGATGTTTTGGTTCTCCTTCCAGGTAACTCTCAAAACACGTGCTTGTTAATTAGGAGTACAGTTCTGATATATGGAAGATGTGAATTGTTCCCAAAATCTTGACCACTCCTCTATGTTACCTCTAAATGGTTCTAACTTGATGACTGGTAGCTTTACGGTTTGTGTAAGAGTTGGTATCGTTACAGGAGCTGACTGTGTAGTACTCATATTAAACATTGTGTTTGCTAAACTGGCATCAATGCGACAAGATGCGTGTTCTGCTGCGTTCACACATTCCTCACATTTGGAAATGTCTGTTTCGAATGATCCGAAGCAAATCTTGAACTGAAACGTCCAAGGTCAGAAGTTTATCTAAAGTGTCCTGTAGTCGGCCACAATAATGACACAAGTCTTCTAAAGATGTATCCTCTGTAGAACTGTTTGTTTTGCTTATAAAACGCGTAGCGTTTGCTCTCTCCTTTGTACGCTTTCGTTTCAAGATATGAAGTTTGTCTGGTAGTGTATCTGTTATATTAGATTGAATGAAAATGGATTCGTGTGTTAACAACAAACGCTGATGGAATAAATATAAAACTAACCTGCAGATGGCCCAACAAAGCAATACTTTTCTTTAACTGTATTTGCCTCGATGGCATTTTGAATGTCCAAGTTGCGCATGAGAATGAACAGCTCGGCGTTAGCAGTAATTAGTAATACTAAAAGGCGTGTAGGTTACAATTTATAGGTTTCTACTTGTAGCTTTTAATCAAAATTTTAGCGTTACTATGGTAGCTGTGCTGGTTTTGTGAAGCAAGACGTGACGTTTCACTTACGATTTTCAAAGAATTTGAATATCTCTGCGTGTTAATTATCGTCGAGATCTTCTTCGAGTGGAGTTGATGCTATTATGGAGTATTCCGCACCAAGATGTGTAATGATGAGACCTGGTTCTCTTACATAAATACAATCAACACAGTCAAGGTCAACATTTTATTTCCAACTACTAAGAACATTTATAACAGATATTCATTGAACCAGTGTAGGAAACAAGGATAAACACTTGAAGGTCGCGAGAACTGTCATCTCTAGCTCAGCACTCTAGAGTGGGAGTATTGCCAAAATCTTCGTATTTCATCATATTTTGTAGATTTGCAGTTTTTCGCTTTTAAATAATTTCCATTAGCAATGAACCGGGTATTCCGGATATTCTATTCCGGTAGTTTTCTATGAAACACATTTAGAAAAACAAATCCTTCCAAAAACTCGGGAAATGCAGCATTCCCTCTGTGATGGCACATACGAAATTAAATGCCCTCTGTTCTTGAAGAGATTTTATTTTTGTAAATCGGCGCTTTTAGTGGTATATTTTAATTGGTATTAAGAACTAGAAAGCAACTAGTAGACTAAATTAGATAATGAATTTTTGTTGGAGTTTTGTCGACCTTCTACATGTCGGCCTCCTAATACTTATTGTAAAATAAATTTGAGTGTTAGTTATGGACGCTTTCTGACTACTGTGGGCGTGAAGCTCTATATTGGGCTGAAAGCCAGGAAAGTTTGCTCAAAGGCCTCCTTATTAGGCTTGAGCTTCTTTTACGTGCCATAAATCTACGACACGGGACCACCGACTTTACTTCCCTTCCGAAGGAAGCCATGCTAAGGATTTTTCGCCAGAAAAAATTCATCGTCCTCCGGCGGGTTTGAACCCGCGACCTGGAGAACTAGAGACTAGCATGCTACCACTACATCACGGAGGACGACTGTATATTTATTGTGCAACCCCGAAGCAACTAGTAACTTATTTTTCTTTTTTCTAAGTTCAAGGGTTTCAGTATGATTGAAATGTATAAACTCATGTAATTTCTTGTATTTAATACGATATTTTGTTTTTAAATAAGCACAAATGTACAAATTTGTACAATTTTGTAATTTAATGAAGTGAACCTGTTCCAAAACCTTAAAGTATAAGATGTATTTCTGATTACAATCCCGAACACACAGGTAGTATAGGGAGGAGGCACAAGTTTGTGTAATATTAGATTATTAAGCATGTCTTAGCTTTGTTGCCGGTTTTGAAAATATCACAAAAACACGTATGTTGCAGAGAGAGAAGAACTATGTGGTTGGATGCAATTGGAGCTGCTTGGTGAATAGACCATCCCTCTTCATTTATCTGTTCTGGAGCTGTGGCACGCCACTGAACACCTTAACGAGGAAGCACCAGCCATTCAAGGTTGTGGTCTGTAAGGTAATTATTATGTACACACCACCGCAACATGTATTTCCAATTAAAAATGGTGTTGGCCACCTGGCGGGTTTGTTGTAGTCCTCACTGAACCGAAAACTTCCTTCCATAGATCCTTTCTCTAACCTCCAACCTGCACTTTATATCCTTGCCTTACCTTCTTAATTATTCCCGACATTCAGGCTATTTATTGAAATCCTTACGTTCATAACTCTGTAGGCTGAAGGTCATCCTGAAGGTTTAATTCTAAATAACATCTACAAGACAGTACAAGTATCTTATTACCTATAAAAATGTATCTTAAAGCTTCTAGAAGAGGCTGCATAAGGTCATTAGCAATTGAGGTCTTCAGTGTCCAAAATAAATCTAGCTAAATCTGGCCAAAACAAGTTGAAGGAAGTTAGAGGACTTTATTGTTTTACATCATATTTTGAGTTTCCAAATATTCCGTGTGCAGACAACGATAAAATTAGGAATACCTACGTTAGTAAAGTGGAGGAGGTGAACTGCACCATTTTCACCTACAATTCCCGCTGATTTACGTAGACTGCGTCACTGCAAGAGCATCAACTGTATTACCGATGCGTTTAAAGGCGGGTCTCCATTGTCTCAACAATCAACACACAACACTCAAAACTAAACATAAACAACTTCAAAAACATGTAATGCGAAACATACTACGCGAAGTGTGAATTCCCATCAACATTACATCTCCACTGAATTAATACGTGAGGCAAAGTGTAAAGACGTTTCGTTTGTTAATAGCAATAATCACATGAATTCTGATTATGAATATTTAGCTTTAGTGGCCATAATGTGTGCTTGGTGGAAGGGACGTAAGAATAAAATAATAAAGTTATGGGTGCACCCTTTTCTAAGCAATAGAAATATTGTGAATAACATCTTACCTGAACTGAGGGTAGATTCGGCTTCAAGAGTTCTGAAACAGTGTCGGGAGAAGATTTCAATTTGTTGCCGACTATAAAGTTCACCAGCAATTGCAAAACAGGAGACGAATTCAGTGCAGACATATCAGTTGTGTTGTTGGCATTAGCATTAACCTCTCTCTCTCTCTCTCTCTCTCTCATTCATTCTATCTCCTCAAAAATACGGGTAAGCTCACGTAAACACTCCGTTTTCTTGATTTTATTTGCGTAGTGTTTTAGGGATAAGTCTCAAATAATGGGTCTTATATGAATCTCATGAATTAACTGTATTGTCTTTTCTTTCGTCCAATCCATTTTTCTCGCTAGTAAGCAATGAATAGTATGCATGGTCCAGTTGTCTTTATCACGTCTGGCCGAAGTTAGTCAGGTCTGCATGAAGTGAGCCGAATACATATCATTAAAAAGTTTCATTTATTATTATTTTAATTTATTTATTGTTGCTTAACTACAGCGGTTTTATTGCGACATATAAATTGCAGCAATGTAATTACAGTGAAGATATGAATAATAACAAATTAATTCAACACAATACAACATATATTTCACAAAATAAATCCTTTACAGTTGTATAGTCACAGAAGGTTATACAATGATGTGGAGTGAAGAAATTTAAGGATGGCTAGGATAGTTTTCGGGTTAATGTATACTATTGGAAGATGAGCTGTTATATTGCACTGTTTTCCTTTTCTCGTAAGCTGGGCATTCTGTGAAGATCTGCTTGATGGTTAAGGTTTGTTGACAATGTTGAGTCAACATTTTACGCAAGATTGTTGGTCAGTAAGTTTTTTTTTATTTATTTATGGACGCCCATTAACTGCTGTGGTTCTTAGCGTCTCATTCTATATTGAGCGTCAAAGACCAGAAATTTTGATCAGAGGCCTCTATCAGGCTTGAGATTCTTTTACGTGGCGTAAATCTACGACACGGGACCACCCGCTTTACTTCCCTTCCAAAGGAAGCCATACTAAGGATTTTTACGTCACTGCTAGTCAGTGAAGACATTCGTTTACCGCGGACATGAGTTCAACATGTTTTCTTGATTCTTGAAGCCATGGAGACTCGCCTAAAGATATGCCAAAGAGCTGAAGCTGTGCTTAGCCACGTTAACGTATTTTCTCTCCTACATAGTAAGTAGGGAAAGTATTGCATTCCGCCAAAAATTCGATACCGTTATCTCACCGGAAATACATGTTTTGAGACTCCCATGAATAAAAACTTTTTTAATAGAAAGGTCCGTGCATGAATGTGTCTCTGTGAACAGCATAACTCAAAAACGGAAAGTCGGTTGAATACTAATCTTGGTATACCAATCTCAGCCTCTTCCGTTGCGATACGAAGATTTTCAAGAAAATCTCCTCCCCCGTCTCAAACTATCCTTCACATGTAAAAATGTCTGTTCTTTTTTATTTTATCACCTGTTAAAGATATTTGGATGACAAATGAAATATATATCTTGAATTTTCTGTGAATAGCCTGTGAAGTCCTCTTTATTTTGAACGACTGTTGTATAATTAGAAAACCATAAGGAATAGACAAAGGCTTACTACATAAAAAGATGTAGAGATCGTTAAAGCACACGATTTATGTGAAATAAGTTTTTTATTACGTTCACCATTTCCGAGATATTATTTGTTATTGATTTGAATTTTCAAATGTTTATACTTATTTCAAGTGGTAAGTCGCTATATGTTTTTCCCTGTGGCAATTTCAAAGCTATCATATAGCAAACCACAAGGAGAATATGTCATCTCTATACAATTGAGATCTCCTTGTGGTTTAGCGTGAAAAATGCGAATCAGTTGGAGAATTTTAATGCCATAGGACATTTTGCCATGGAAGTTCGGTGGTTGTTCTAACCGACAGAAACCGGCATATCCGTGGTTCAAATCCCGACAATAGCATTGAATTATTCAGTCATCTGATTCTACCTTTCCAATCTTGCCTAACACACGGCTGGTGCGAATAACAATTACTAATAAACGATATAGGGTAGAGAAAGTTATGTGAATGTAACGCATGAGATTTTTTTCGATTTAGTTCCTCTATTTCCACATTACCTATCAAAAAGTGCCCTATTTTAAAGCCCCTTATATCTCTTTAAAGTACGTTGTACATGATTATATTTGTAGTTTTAAAAAATCGTCCTGTTGATGTTTTAAAATCTTGCAACATAGGCGTGGTTAAAATATATTGCAATTAAAATACTTGCTTAGTTTTGGGATAGAACTTTAAACCTTTGAACTTTAAAACTCTAATTACTCCGATATTTTAAGTTATTATTTGTTATTTAATATATACATATTGAATGTTTATTTTCGGTTGTTGTCTTTCCATTATTTCGCAAATTCATTAATGCGGAAGTAATTTGAAAGTACAGTATAACTCAGCCATACGTTTTCAAAGGGAGGCAGCTAAAATTATGGAAGTGTAAAATTTAATTGGAAAACGTAAAAGCGAATTTTATTACGGAATTTAAACTGTTTTATTGGATTACTACTCAAACGAATTATGTATTATTTAAAATAAGAAAGCAACAAGTGAAACATACACATAAATGATAAGCATAACACACTATTTAGTGTATTAACATGATGCTAATATTGTTATTTATAACTTAAACTTAATTATAAATAGTTCAAATATATATAAGAAGAACCTGTATTCGATGACATATAACACTACCGGAACAATTTTTACTATTGTACAAATAGAATCCAAAAAGCCATGCTTCATTATCGTCCAAACGGGAAGAGATCTTTAGGTCGTCAAAGCAAATGTTGCAGTGAAAATTTAACTTTGAGGTCGTAAAGTCGTGAATTTTTCTACAGTAATATACTAGATTATATACCTACACTAATCACAGAAACACTGTCATCATTTAGAATTTGCGATGATAGAAATCTATGTGTAATTTATAAAGCTTGAGTTATCTCGTGCACATTGGGAACACCTTAAATATCTAGATCTATTTCTTCATCATCAGTATCATCAGATACAACTTAGAGAAGAATCACCTTACCCGAGCGAATTGTTAACACGTGCGCAGCAATAATGCCTTCCGAAAATATTGACCCCTGTCCAACATGCCTGCTGTTTTGTGCTGCGAGAGCAAGGATACAGTATACAAAACTCATGCATAATATGTCATAACATAGCATAAATATAACATATAAATGAGTAAGTAAATGAATATATCTTATACATGGGGAAAATTGTGACGTATTAATGAAAAAAAGCGAAGAACGTACAATTGCTACTAAATATTAATGGGAAAATGTCGCTGCCTAAAACTTTAAGGTATAACGGCGAAAAACGTAGAAGTGAATAACGTATAAGTGATGTTAAACTGTAACCAATTACAGTAACCAGACAAATGGGAACCAACTCGTATGATATTCTGCAGCTTTGGGAATCAATGCAACCGGAGTCATCATTTTCCTCTAGTGCCACAACAAAGACAACTGAGAAACAAATACGATGGTAATGAATAACCGCATAACAATCTACAAAACATTATAATACTGATTTAAACAGAAGTCACAGAAATAAACTATTAAATATTAATGTATGTAAAAGTGCCGAGAAGTGGTACTTAATTCTTTATGCAAATAGTTCGACTGGCTTGTTCCCGTTGAGGATCACCAGAAAGGTAAAGTGAGGTGTACAAAGATGCATCAGATTAAAATCGATATCTATTGCATTTATTACACTGAATCTTTAGAATCCCTTCATCGAGATGACATTACGTGAGAATTTACCGTAGAGCAAAGCAACAATGTCCATGCAGTTTCATTAATATTAATTACGTTGTCCCCAATATCGCTATACCGAAAGCCAAGGCATCTGCATAGACCGTTAATGGTTACAAAGAAAAGAAAAGCAATCGCAGTGAATTATATGCGACTTGAGAAAAGGGCTTATTGAGGTTCCCTTTTCTACTTGGGACTTAAATATGCAACCTAATCTTCGGGGTGGGAAACTGTACGATGGGAGAGTGGCCCTTGCAAATTAAACTCTTTTTACCAAAGGCGTCAGAACTTGATACTTGCGAGAAAGTTAGTTAGCAAAGAAATCCAATACCAGTAAACCTGATTAAATTTAACGAATTAATAAATCTTTAAGTTTTATGAGCCCATACGGTGGTGTAGAAATAATCCTTTTTAGTACATGGCTGAACTATGTCTTATGGATTATACTATAAGGTGATACTTAGCAATATATTACGTGCAACACACAGCATGTTTATACCAATACAACTTTAAGATTCTGTACTTCCTTAATAAAGGCTATTGGGAGTATCATAGAGCTTTATTAATTTGAGCGAAATGTTGTTAGAAGCAATGATATGCAATTTTTATGCTTCTTAACTTTACTTAAAGAAAGGAAAAATATATATGAGCCTACACTATCATATTTTTTTTTAACCAAAAAGAAGCTAAATAATATTAAAGTGACTGGATCAAAGAGAGAGTCCTACAAAATTGATAAACGTACTGATTCATATTGTAGTCTGCATTAAGAAATCTACTCCTATTTTTGCATCTATGTAAATTATATTCCATTTGTAACTTATTTCAATAAGAAGCAACTATTGTGTAGCTTTTATATTTTGCTTTATGAACCGATTTTAATTTGTATTTGTTGTTAAAAAGTTTATATGTTACTTTAATACAAGCCTGTTTTGGATCATATTCTAAACTAAATAAAAATACTCACACATATTTATATTCATTATATTGCATGTTTTAAGTTTTCTAAAATAAATTTACATTTCGAACGTCAAAAGTAAAGGTAACGCTTCTGGATTTTAATTAATGATATTGATTCAAGTAACACGTGATGAACATTTTATGAAAGGTCGAATCGGATTTGAGAAACTAATTGTCACTGCCGAAAGCCCGTGTTGTCGATTTTTCTAATGCGTTGAACTTCTCTCATTTGATTCACGTATCTCCCGTAAGTGTATTAATTTCCGGGCTTCTGTTGCGTATGCTGTAAATTAACAAAGAAAATCTATTTATTAAAGAAACAATATTGATTTTTGGAAAGTGGTTCATAGAGACAGGCAAAAGATAAATTTCATACTCTAAACCAAGATTATCATTATGGGAAACAGTAGTTTTATTACGTTTTGCAGGGTGTAGAATTCAGTACACCGACAAAAGTTTGTATTTCATAATATTTGGGTAAAATCTTCATATTCTGCAGGACTTATGGTTTCTAGCTTTTAAAATAATTTCCGTTAGCAATAAATCCGGCACTCCAAATGTTCTATTCGAGCGGTTTACTGCGAAAACATTTACAAAACCCAAGCCACTCTTTCCAGGAAACGTGTCTGCAAAAACTCGCATCACTGCTTCCAAAAAGTCAGGTACAGTTGAGAAAATGTAGATTTCCTCTATGTGACGCTAGGTTCGAAATAAAACGCCTTCTATTATGAAGAGGTTTTATTTTCACGAACCGGTACATTTAGTGGCATGTAATTCGTATTAAGCAAGGACAGAACAAGCAATAACTTCTTTTCTTGGTTTTTCTAAGTTTAAGGTTTTCACAGTGATTTAAATCTATAAAGAGCATATAATTTCTTGCATTTCATTGATATTTTATAATTAAATATGGATAAAAATCTAGAAAGTCTATTTTTACTTTCTCTAGCGCGTACGTAGTAGGTAGGGATGGTATATTGCATTTCACCCAAAAATTCGATGCGAGATTTCACCGGTAATGCATGCTTAGAGGCCCCGAGAATGAAGAAGAATTAAAAAAGTCTGATAATTTACAATCACATGGCTTTCTCTACTCTTGTAACACTATTTTTACAAAGGCTTATTCTCCATATGCTGCATGTTAATCGCGATATCGAGATGTTAATCTTATTGCTAATTTTCTTGTAGATGCAAGGGAAATTGGTAGGCTTTCAGTGATAGTCAAATATTTTAAGAGCTGGTTGCTATGTGGAGTATTCCATTCTCTTTGCATTACTAGGGCAAAAAAATGAATAACGAATTCCCATTTGAGAAAAAGTATAAGTATTAGAAAATTTAAGGGAATAACAAGCAATATCTCGAAAATGATTCACTCAACAACTAAAAATGTATATGACATAAATTGTGTATTTTAACGCTATCTACATTTTTTGTGTAGTAAAATGTTGTCTAACTCTTATGGTTTACCAGTTATACAAAAGTCATTCACAATGAAGAATACTTTTGGAGACATTCCCAGAAAATTCTAAATATACATTTCATTTCTCATGAAATTATCTTAAACATATGATATTTTAATCAAAATCGTTAGAGCTATTTTTGAGAAAATTAAAAATTTCTAAAACTTTTTCCATGTAAAGGGTAATCTGGGGTGAGGGGATTTTTTTGAAAACCTTCGTGTCGCATCTATGGAAGATACTGAACCTAAATACCAAGTTTGGTGTTTATCCGGCTGTTCGTTTCTGAGTTATGCTGTTCACAGACAGACACATGGACAGACACACACACATGGACATGTTTCCAAAAATCCTATTTTTTGGATTCAGGAGGCCTCAAAACATGTATTTCCAGTGAAATCTTGCTATCGAATTTTTGGGTGGAATGCAATACTTCCCCTACTTACTATACGTAGTAGAGAACGTAAAAAAGGTACGCGCGTGTGTGTGTATGTGTCTGTGCGTCTGTGAACAGTATAACTTAAACATGAAAAGTCGGATAACGAGTAAACTTGGCATTTAAGTTTTGCAGCTTCCAAAGATGCGACACGAAAATTTTCGAGAAAATCCCACATCCCAAGCGACCATTTACATGGAACATTTTTCTAAATTTTTTATTTTCTAATAAATGGCTCTAACGATTTTGATGAAAACACTATATATTAAAGATACTTGCATGACAAATAAAATGCATATCTTGAATTTTCTGGGAATATCTTTTGAAGTTCTCTTCATTCGGAAGGAATGTGGTATAATCTTGCATAACTGGTAAACGTTAACGTACTTACAGATATCTTACGTACTTACGTAGATCTCTTTAAGACACACAATATATTTTAAATAATTTTTTTTCATCAACCATTTCCGAGATATTCGTTATTAAGGTTCGAATATTCAATGCTTAGCCTTTCTTTTAAAGTCCTGCGGATTTTTAATTCTTCGTGATACCATAGAATTAGTATGGAATTTTAAAGTCAGCGTATAGTACCCAGTTCTAAAACATTTGACTGTCACTTTCCTTTGTATAAAGATATGTGTAATGCAGCTGTTTTCAGAAAGGCTTATCTCGATCAAAATGAAGTAGATGGGAAAATAAGTTTTGGTAATTTGTATACCCACTAATAAGCGATAGAGGGTAGAGAAAATCATGTCGATGTAACACCATGAAATGTTTATTTTTTCAAACTAAGGAAGTGACGTGCTTCAAAGCTTTAAAGCATAAAAAAATTTTTAAATATATTTTTCATAATATTTTGAGATTACTTCCTCATATTTTCATACTTTAGCACATATATTCGTCATATTCCTCCTGTCTCAACTCATTAAGCAAGAGCACTTGGTAGCTACGAAATGTTGTGTTTAATGTTGCAGCTAGATCCTGAGAAAACAACCTTTACGCTGCCTTACAGCGACATTAGCCATGGCCTAATTTAAGTCATACTTTGCGTGTGCATATAGCAGGAAATGTGCATAAGGTAATTTAATTTTAAACTATATGATCTTACAAGGATGTAATTACTAAGGCGTATGCAAGACTTATCTCTACATATTAATTTCAGTTATGAAAATAATGAAGTTTTTATAAACAACAAATGCCAGCGAGCTTAGTTGCTAGCTATGAGATGGCTAGACTTTGATAAAAGTGTTTGTTCTTACCAAAGTGAAATCTTAAGACATTGGACATTTCATTTACGCGAGGATCGCTCTTAGTGCCTGTAATAAAAAAAATATGATTGTTACATTCACGTGATATTCTCTGCCCATTCTTCAACAAACTATTCATCATCATCATCATTATTATCCACAGAATTTGAGTCTCAGCCCGTTCCGTCTCCTTTAGAAATGCTCACTCCATCTAATTTTGGACGGCCTATATTCCGTTTTCCTTATAGTTTATAATTCAGCGCTTTCTTAGGTAATTATTTTTATTGATGCCGTCTAAATATTCTTTGCAACTCTTACAGCGATTGTCTATGTGGTCTCACACTCCTTTTATTCCAAGCTCTCTTTTTAGTCCAATTAGAGAGCCACCAGCCACTGATCATTTCTGACGCTCCCATCCTTCTTTTATCTCTTTCCATAGCTACCCAAGTCTCATCACCGTAAACAAATATTGGCAATGCCCAGTTTATAAAATTTTCATTGTGTTTCCTTTGTTGTTTTATTGTCTACATCTTGTATAGTTCATGCCCATGTTTTTCTGGGATGACATTTTACATTCCAGACATTTAAAACTGGTCACTTGTTCAATAATTTGCGAGTCAATTACAGATTTTGATCTTTTATGTTGGGATCCGATTAACGCCATTGTTTTTGTTTTGTAATTCTTTTGTTATTCTACATAACTTATCTGCAGCAAACTGTAGGTTATTCTCTGAATTAGCCATTACCATCTGGTCATCCGCAAACAATAAATAATTCATATGTGATTCATTAATAGTACAATTACAGTGTAAAATATTCAGCCATTTTTCAATGGCGTTGTTAAGATACATATATTTAAAAAAAAGTCGGTGATAATGGGCACTCTTTTCTAACCCCACCATTAATTTCAGCGAATTGTTTATTTGGATTATTCCCTTTATCAATACAAATTCTGGCATTAAGCAGGTCCGATGGCTTTAAGATGGTAGACCCATCATTGGTCTTGCTCAGCAGTGGACTGGTTTTCTACTATGAGGTCATTTAAATAAACTCAAATTCCACAAACGAATAGTCGGACGGATACAAACTATTCCTATAAGACCTCATGCTTCTATCTGCTTTATGCTAATAGAGATAAATATTTGCAGAAATTATTTTATTACATATTTCCTTCTAGGTGCAAGAGGAATAAGGGAATAAATTAGGATTAAGTGATAGATCTTTTAATAACGGGTCGCTATCAAATTTCGTTCTCTTTGCATGACCACAAGAAAACGAATAGCGATGTTACATTTAAAAATGTATAAATTACTTGACATTTTAAAACAATCATAAAGAATATCTCTGAAATGGTTAATGCAAAAACAATTGTTTAACATAAATTGTGTGATCTAGCAAGATCTATATTTTTGTGTAGTAAGTTTTTGTCTTTCGCTTATGATTTGCAAGTTATTAAACATACATTCATATTTAAGTGAACTTTCCCAGGCTATTCCCAGATAATTCGAGATATACATCTCATTTGATATGCAAATATCTGAAATATATGATATTTTAATAAAAATCGTTAAAGCCATTTTTGAGAAAATAAAAAATAACGAAAACTTGTTTACGTAGAGGGTTGTTTGAACTGGGGTAATTTTCTTGGAAATCTTCGTATCACATCCTTGGAACTGAATTTAAACATACCAAGATTCGTGTTT
The DNA here is from genome assembly GCA_030765065.1 of Deroplatys truncata. Taxonomy (NCBI): domain Eukaryota; kingdom Metazoa; phylum Arthropoda; class Insecta; order Mantodea; family Mantidae; genus Deroplatys; species Deroplatys truncata. The sequence goes on from CM060980.1 coordinate 56,816,950, forward strand.
AACCGACTTTTCGTTTTTCAGTCTACCCTTCAGATACACACACGAACCTTTTTTCAAAAACACTTCATTTTTTGAATTTAGAGTCTTAAAATATCTATTTCCAATGAAATCTTGATAATACAGAAATTTTGGTACTTACTATGCGTTTCAAAATTACAAATTCAAAAATCCTAGATGTTCATTTTACTGTCCATCTTGAGGCAGTATTTTTAACACTTAAATGATATCAGTCTAATTATATATTATAAAATTTAATAACAGCCCTCCTTAAAGCAATATGTGTATAATATAATATATAAAATGTATATTACGGTCACTGCACTTAGTTAATTTTATTATGTACATGTATAATAATGATATGTGAATGTATTACGTAGATTAACAATGTAGGAGCTGTGAGAATACAAGCAAAGTTATTCGTAGCAAACAGATTACAAAGTAAGAAGCCGAAAGTTGCTAACAATGAGGTAACCTTGAGGCAAAAATAAATTAGAAAGCTTAAAAAGGCTACTGATAGTTCTTGGAACAATAATAATGTAATATTTAAAACAGTTTATAAATAGCCAATCAAAAACTAGAAAAACTAAAAGTTGAATAAAGGTATTCTATTGGAATAGGATTAGTATGATGAAATAGAGTAAGTGTACAAATTCAGGCGGTAGACGCTACAAGGAAGCGTAACCAAGCAGATCGGTACGGTACGGGTTCAGCGTGAGACATGAAATTTTATTGCGGTGAGAATAATATAAAGTTTACCTGTTAAAAGTGCAAATAACAATCATCTCACAGCTCTATAGTAGGATATACCAGTGAAGTGTTATTTATTGGTGTGAAGGATTAATAAAAAAAGTAAAATACAATTATAATTTGTGTAAGCCTTGTTCTTTAGCCGTACCAACCCTGCTAAGAGATACGTGTTTTAAAAATTACTAATGACGCAACCGAGGTATACATACAAATATACATAATAAATAAATAAACATTAAAATAAAAAGTTGGTTCTTAAATGTGGGGCAAAGGCCACCGGAAAAGCAAACGTGGGGCAAAAGCCACCGGAAACTTTGTACCGTACGTGGGGCGAGCACTCCAAGAAACAATCTCCCGCAAATTGGCATCCATTATGTGCGTGGTCTATAAAAGCTTCAAATTGGTGGCTATAGGTGGTGCAACCGCAACAACAATTAAACCCCTTCGAGTTTGGCTCCCATACGTGGGGTTGCAACTACTGCAAACTCAATTTTCATTTCTCTTTCCTGAAACAGTGCGCGCATTACTATGCAGATAATGGTATTTTTTCTATCACAGTATTTGTAATATTGATGGTGAATATATTTTGAAAATGGAATGGATATTTATAGGTGCCATAGCACTAAGTAAGCAATAAAATAGTATTACAATGCTATACTACGTTGTTGTCATTCCAATTATGATTAGAACCATGATTCTTATAACCTTGCCCCGAAGACATGTTATTCTTTCGCACTGCATTTACTTTTTTGGCTAATGTACACTTTCGAACGCTGACAATGAAGCCGTGTGCAGTGCAAGGGGAGGCGACAAAAGCGATATAAACACATTAACACACATTAAACCGAAAAAAACTCCCAACTATCTGTTGATAAGAATTTACGTGGATTCCATATGCATTATCTATGTTACATAATATACTTAATTCATACGGTTGTGAAAATGTAAATTTGTTAGTTTCTTCGAATATATTAAGGTAAGTGATAATTTTAAATAAGGAACTATTTTTTATTTTTTTATGACCGTTAAGAGATATGGGGCAAAGTTATATGGAACAGACTTTTAAGTTTAGGGTTTAAAACCTTACTCAGTATGAATCAGGATGGTTTAATATTGAAACATACAAAATAATTTTCTACTAACATAAAAAGCTGATGTATTACATTCACATTACTTTCTCTACCTATTCAGCAAACTATTCTTACCAAAGCTTATTCTTCCTTCTACTTCATGTTAATCGAGATAAGCATATTTTGTAGAAATGGCTTTATTTATGTACGTACGTACATATTTCCTTGCAGGTACATTGGGAATAGGGGAGTAAGTGATAACCATATATTTTAAGAGCCAATTGCTATGTGATGGCATTGAAATTACATTCTCTTTGCATGGGCACGAGGGGAAAAAATGAATGATTTCCCATTTATGAAAAGTACAAGAATTTGAAAATTCAAACCAATAAAAGGAAACATCTCGGAAATGATTAACTCCACACCAAAAGAAAAAAAATTCCACATAAATAAGTAGTGTGCTTTATGAAGATCTACATTTTTGTATAGTAAATTTTGCCTATCTCTTACGGTTTACCAGTTATGCAAAAGTCATTAAGAATGAAAAGGACTTTAAAGGATGTTTCCAGAAAATTCAAGAGGCACATGTACTTTGTCATAAGAATATCTTAAACATTGGCATTTTAATCAGAATCCTTAGAGCCATTTTCTTGAAAATCTTGGTGTTGTATTCTTGAAAGATGCTGAACTTAAATACCAGCTTTGGTATTTAACTGGTTTTTTGAGTTATGTTGTTCACAGACACGTGTTTTATAAAAATGTTTTTTTTTCGGTCAAAACATATATTCCCGGTAAAATCTCGGTATCGAATTTATGGGTGGAATGCAATACTTCCCCTACTTATTACACGTAGTAGAAGAAATAAAAGTTTGACTACAATGAGCTTCCTGCGGAATATAGAACAAAAATTTACACCAAAAGACTAGATGAGGTTTTTCCATGCAAAAACCAACAATGATTCATGAATAGGTTCTTCGTAAGAAACAAAAATATAGTTTCGAGCTATCGATTCAAGCAGTTCATTGTTGTTTAAGATAAAAGGCAATGATTAAGTTAACCATTCATTGTAATACTAATTAATATTTTGGTTTTAATTTTCATTTTTATAAAAATGTATACGTTACAGTGCATTAGAATAAAACAATGTGTAAATTTACCTAAAAAAGCTAACTGCAATCCTGTGTTGTGCAATGACTTGTTTTTTTTCTCCACTGATTGTTTTGAAATTCACTGTTGTTCATTATAATTCACTCTAGAATCCAACATGTATGAATGTAATACATATTAAAAAAGTCTGGAAAAATGTACTTAAATCTTTTTATCTGGATATACAAATTAGAAAACGACGATTTCTTGTTTAATTAGATAAGCACAGGAAGAGCTGTACGAGAAGATGGAAGGTTAGGTTCATTGCAATAAGGATTGCTAATTTTTCAATTTAAATACCACAAAACAATAATTTTATGAATTCCGCTTGTCATCACTTGATTGCAGTTTTCACCTTGCATACAAAACCCGTTTATGGTCTCTGTCTCGAATCTTCCTGCCGGAAAAATTACTGCAAAATGTGGCCATTGTTTTCGCCTTTCGTCACGGACACTGGCCTTCCAATTTATTGCTAAGTGGGTAGCATTATAACAAAATACACAAAACAATAACTCAGGGGCGAGGGGAGAAGAGATATAAAAAGCAAACGACCTACATCATAACTTCAATCTCTTATAAAAATAGCCCTGGTCTTTAGCTATAGCAGTTTCGAAATTAATTTGCATAATATCCATTCTCTGTCCTCTTTTAGTTGGGAAACATTACTGCGGCATGACGAGTCGGTGTTTTAACAAAGGCTCTCCACTCAGTTTGTCAGCTGGAGAACAGAATGTCATCTCAACCTGCATTAATTCTAGTTTATTTGAGGAGTGTATTAAATAAATTACGTGTCAAACTATATGTTATCCGACATCCGGCCTGTTGAAACCTAACTTTTTAAAAACTTCATAGTTGTCTTCAATGTCCACTGTAAATTATTTTTGTTTCTGCTCAGCTCTTTTGTGATCACCTTTCGAGCCGCTGTCACCATTAGTTTTTCTTAAAAAACCAACAAAAAAAGCTTGTTTTCATGAAATTGTATCGTTCGCTTCAAAGGAATTTCACAGAGCTGTAACGTTTTGCCACGTATGTAGAAATAATTCATTATTTATTTTTTCCTGTACAGGGAACGCAAGTTGCTGCACCTTATAGGAACAAAATTATATTAGATAGAATATTTAGAACATTTTCAACGATGAAATTAAAAATTCTGTTTAGATGTGGCAGTTAAAAATAGTTTAACTGTCGAGACTGGACGAAGGAAAAATAAAACTTTGCGAAACAAATTCTGACCACATGTTAACGAGTTTCTGAGACACCTTTATACCTATGTCTAGCATAAAGAATAGTATCAAGAAGTCGCCGTCCTGGTCTAGGGGTACCGTGATAGCCTAGTTCCCGAGGTGACAGGTTCAAACCCGACGGAGGGCGATGGATATTTTCGGGCCTAAAAAATGGTTTCCTTCGGAAGGGAAGTAAAGCCAGTGGCCCCATGTCGTAAATTTACGGCATGTAAAAGAACATCAAGCCTGTTAAGGAGGCCTCTGAGCAAAATTTCCGGTCTTTCACGCGCAATATAGAATGGGACGATGAGAACCATAGTAGTTAAAGAGCGTCCATAAATATAACTCAATTTAATTTAGTACACAGGTAGTTCAAATTCTTGTCACAGATTTGCTCAATATAATTATAATAAGAAACTGACTTTTGTGTTCCTATTTACTCGTAGGTAACTAATTTCCAGGAAAATTTGAACATTTTAAACTTTTGATTCGACAAAATTATTTCTGGAATAGAATTCTTTTGAATAAAAAATAGAATTACGTATAACATTCAAAAGCATAAAACTTTCTAATTTTCTAAAAATCAAATCATGTATTAGATAATTAAAACTCTAAATTTACTGGGTTTGATATAAACAAAATACTATTTAGACACCTTCATTACCTTCAAAGAAAATATATTTGGGCATTTTATAAAACTGAAAAAAAATTGCATAAGGGTGAACAATTTAAAGCTTAAAACGAGAAAAAAGTAAGATTACGGGAAACTACTTCTATGATAAGAATAGCCTGCGTTCTGAGCACTCAACCCAGAGGTCATTGATCTGATTTCGGTTGGGGCGGCGGAATTTTTCTTTAACTAGAATGACTCCCTACTCTAAAAAGAGTCTGAAAGTGTGGGTGTTTAAAGAAAATAAAATCCTACAGTTTAACGAGTTATAACACCATCAGTTAATTCTCAAGTCAAAGACTTTGATATAACCAGAAGTTAAAGGGGTTTTGCAAATGAGAGAGAGAGAGAAATAAAAATTAAAAATAAAGTAGTCCTCTATACATTGGAATACCATCTAAAACGGCCTAATGACCATCACCACGGGGATTAACAGGGTTTATTTATCCACATTAGCAAGCACAATGCCGTGGAAATGCGGCTGACTGCCTCTTGCTCGAGTGGTCAGTGTTCTGGCTTCCCAACCAGAGGTCCTGGATTCTATTTCTGGCTGAGGCGAGTAATTTTTCCTTATCCAGAGTCATTCCCTATCCTGCTTAGAGATTGGCAGTATGATTGCGGGAATGAATGTGAGTGTATTTAATAAAGCAAGTCTGAAATGTTACATTCACAGGCTTTCTTACCCATTCTCCAACGAACTATTCTTAACAATGGGTATTCTCCAATCTGCTTCATGTTAATCGAGATAAACATTTACAGAAATGAATTTATTACATTATATTTCCTTGAAAGTATTTGGGGAATAACGAATACTGTAGGCTCAAGTGATAGCCAAAACTTCTTAAAACGTGTGATGTGATGGCTTTGAAATTCCCTTCTCTTTGCATGACCATGAGAAAAAGCAAAAATCTGATGTGTTACACTCACATGATTTTCTCTACTCTTGTACAAACTATTTTTATATGCTTCATATTAATGAGATATTAAGATGTTAATCTTATTGCTAATTTTCTTGTAGATGCAAGGGACTTTAAGCGATAGTCAAATATTTTAAGAGCTGGTTGCTATGTGGAGTATTCCATTCTCTTTACATTACCAGGCCAAAAAAAAGAATAACGGATTCCCATTTTATAAGTATTGGAAAATTTAAGGGAATAACAAGCAATATCTCGAAAATGGTTCAATCAACAAAAAAAATATATTTATGACATAAATTGGGTATTTTAACGCAATTTACATTTTTTGTGTCGTAAAACTTTGTCTATCTCTTATGGTTTACCAGCTATACAAAATTCGTTCACAATGAAGAATACTTTTGGAGACATTCCCAGAAAATTCAAGATATACATTTTATTTGTCATGAAAGTATCTTAAATATATATTTTGATCAAAATCCTTAGAGCCATTTTTGAGAAAATTAAAATTTTCGAAAAATGTTTCATGTAAAAGGTAATCTGGGGTAGGGGAATTTTCTTGACAATCTTCGTGTCGCATCTCTGGAAGATACTGAACCTAAATACCAAGTTTGGTGTTTATCCGACTGTTCGTTTCTGAATTATGCTGTTTACAGACACACACAGACAGATAAACAGACACATACCTTTTACATGTTTCCAAAAATTCTTTCTTTGGATTCAGGGGGCCTCAAACCATATATTTCCGGTGAACCCTAGGTATCGAATTTTTGGGTAGAATACAATACTTCCCCATCTTACTATACGTAGTAGAGAAAGTAAAACGAATAGTGATTTTGCAGTTGGAAAGTATAAAGTATTAGACAATAATAAAGAATACCTTGGAAATTGTTATTGTCACAAAACTTTTTATTTGACACACATTGAGTGACTTAAATAACTCTACATTTCTTGTATAATAAGTTTCTGTCTATCTCGTAGGTTTACCACTGATACAAATGTAATTCAAAATGAAGAGGACTTCAGAGGCTATTCCCAGAAAATTCAACATTTACGTTTTATTTTTTCATGTAATCAAGTATCTTATATGTATGGTATTTTAATCAAAATCGTTAGAACCAGTTTTGATCAAATAAGAAATATCGAAAACTATTCCACATAAAGGGAGTTTGTGGTGAGGGATTTCATTTGAAATCTTCCTGTTGCATCTTTGGAAGTTACTGAACATAAGTACTAATTTTGATATTTATCCCATTTTTCGTGTTTGAATTATACTGTTCTCACACACACGCTGGCGCACATACACGGACCCTTTTCTAAATCTGGTTTTTACTCAGGAAGTCTCAAAACATGTATGTCGGTGAAATCTCCGAATCTCTACCTTCTATTTAGATATGTGGTAGAGAAGGCATATGCACTTTAGAGATTTAAAAACACTTGATATGAACTTTTTAACACGGGAATGGTACGTTTGTGGACATACGTTTCTAGCTAAAATATTATAATACTGACGTGCATAAAATGTGGCCCATAATGGAACGAGCTGTTGGTAGCCATACCCTCTACCAGATGACCACCTCTGTTTTTCCGAGCATAATCTAGCCAGTTGATTGGAAGGGTACTTTACCTCCCTCAAAGTATGGCCGAAGGATAACATTACAATTTAAACTTTTCATGCTACATTACCGTTTTCTTCATGCCGATTTTCTTATAGCCGTTTAGTAGCGTCAATAACTTAACCTTCGTCTCCAAGTCGCTGATAAAGCTCTCATATATGCAAATGTCATAGCTGTCGTTCAGTTTAACGACACATACAAATAATTATTCAATCCTTCATCTACAAGCCGAGTTATATTATAATTGGTTTAGCCCTTCTTTGTGTACAAACCGTGGCGAAACGCTTTCATAGAGATGTATCCTAAGAGCCCATCCATTCCACATACCCACATTATAAGCATCGTTCATTAATTAGTTTGTATGTCCTGTATTGTTTTTCAGGCCAGTCACACAGAGACCTGATTCTGGCTGGGTGGAGTCAAATTTGGTTTGAAGGTGGATAACTTACGGAGTCGATCTAGGTTCTAGGAAAATGGGCTACTTTTTATGCACGACAGTGTACTTAGCCCATTCTATAAATCCCAGGAATTTGTAATGGGGAAATAAATATGGACAGACTATACTATTCAATCAGGAGAGAACATGAAGGTTTTTCTTTACTGAAGGGGAAATATCATGAACCTGATCGGCAACGGTTTAGGCATGATCGCACGCGAAAGATTTAGTTCAATTGCTGCCGGCACAGATGGTTCATATAGTAGGTTTTATGGAGACTTGGCAACACTGAAACTAATTGTTTCCTAGAATTATTTCATTTGCCTTTCAGGTTTCGCAACTCCTGATAAATTCTTAGAACTTCTTATTAGGCACCGCTATTTTCTTTTTTTTTCCCCTTATAATGCTGGGAAAGTTTAAAATGTTAATAGAGAGGTTAAACCTAATATCGAAACTACACGATTTTCCTTGAAATTGTCTCTTTTTTACGGTGAGGCAGTATTTGTAACACTTAAATAATTTCAGTCTAATTATATAATTCAAACTCAATAACAAGCCCAGCTTAAAGCAATGTGTATGTAACAATATATAAAAAGTGTATATTACAGTCATTGTATATGTTTATATTATCGTATCCATGTGTAATAATGTTATGTGAATGTATTAACGTAATTTAATAATGTAGGAGCCATGAGAATAATAGGTTAAAAATTGCTAACAACGCGGTAACCTTGAGGCAATAATGAATTTGAAAGTTTAAATGCTACTAGTCATTATTGGAGCAACAATAATGTAAATTTTTAAACAGTTTAAAAATAGCCAATCAACAACCAGAAAAAGCTTTAGTTAAATGAAGGTATTCTATTAGCCAATTAGAAACTGAAAAGGAGAAAATTTTACAAATTCAGAAGTCAGGTGGTTGCAGACAGCGTTACTAACCAGACGCAAAAAAGTGTCCTCGAGAAATTTAATACGTATTCGTGTGAGACGAAAATAGTTTACGTGTTAAAAAGTGCAAGTAATTAATTAAAAAATCTCACACCTCTCTATACCAATGAAGTATTATTTAAATGGTATCAAGCATTAATAAAAGGAGTGAAGTAAAATTATAATCTGTGTAAGCCTATATTCTTAGTCGCACCACAATCCTGCTAACAGAAACGTGTCTCTAACAATAATACTGACGCAGCCGAGGCAAACATAAATATACAATATTTAAAGAAACAGTCAAATTACAAAGTTAATATTTTTTTTTAAACTTGGGGCAAAGGCCACCTGAAAGTACATTTGAGGCAAAGTCTACCGGGTACCATACGTGCGATTGCAACTACTTCAAGTTCGGCTTTCCAACAGTTGAACTATAATACAACTTCTTCAACGGTGCCTGGAAAGTATGATTTAATGACGCCTGTTATTTCAGAGATGTTAACGATCGAAAACAGAAATAATTTTGCAGAAAATATCAAAAACATTTATAAATAAAACATACTATAAAGTATAAGGGAATGTAAAGACATTTACACTCATGATTATTGGTCATTCTATAATATGCAAACCATAATGAAAGCAAGATTATTAAAGTCCGTTATGGATAATGAATTAAAAGTGGCTAAGCTTATTGATTAGGATAGAGTACAGGGTCGAGGTTTTTGGTGTTTTTTTTTTAAAACATTTCGTGAATAATATATGAAATGTGGTATTTATAGTTTAAAATATGGTAGAAATTTCGTGAAAATTTCGTGGTAATTTTAATGTCATAGGCATGGCTCTCATTGTTGCAGCTGCGGCGCGATGTTTTCTTTAAATTAGGCTGGAGGCAAACTTTCAGTGGTTCTCGATTGTTGAACACGTGCACTGATTATGGTCGGTTGCTTCCGTCAGTTAATTTCTATTATTTCAAAGCGGTCACTTATTTTTTCTGTGCAGCAATTGCTTCCCGAGCTTTAAAATAAAAGCATACGAAGTGTGATCAAAAAGTTTCCGGAATGGCTTCACAACAATGCTGACGCTGAGATTTCTTTAATTCTTACGCAGACTGTACATGCAGCGTTCCTTCCCGATAAAAATAAGAGTTCACGTGACTTCCTGTGACCATGCAGTGGCGAGGTAGACGCTCTGAAGTGAACACATGTTTTGCATGTGCTGCGATTTTTCCACGTAGCAAAAATTTAAGATTCGAAGAACAAAGAACGAACATCAAATTTTGCTTTAAACTCGATAAAACTGCAACAGAAGCCTATGAAATGTTAACAGCTTATGGGGTGGAAGTTATGGGCAAAACTCAAGCATTTGAGTGGTTTTCAAAATTTAAAGGTGGTGTGACATGAGTTAAAGATGCAGATCGTTCGGGGCGACCCTGTTCCAGCAAAAATGATGAAAATACCAATCAGGTGAGGGAACTTGTCTTAAATGATAGGCGCATTACAATAAAAGAACTTTCTGACTCATTAGGACTCTCCTTTGGAACTGTTCAAAGCATTTTGAAAGACAATTTGGATATTAGAAGTATTGCCGCCAATTTCGTGCCCTGCTTGCTTTCAAATGACCAAAAGGAAAGCCGTGTGATTGCCTTCACAGATCTTAAAGAACAGCTACAAAATGAACCACAGTTTATGGAGAAAATTATTACTGGTGATGAAACATGGATTTATGGGTACGATCCAGAAACGAAGCAACAATCTTCACAATGGAAGAGTTCTTCATCTCCACGCCCGAAAAAGGCCAGACAGGTTCGATCAAAAGTGAAGTCAATGATGAATTTGAAAGTTTAAATGCTACTAGTCATTATTGGAGCAACAATAATGTAAATGTTGTGTTTTTTGACACTAAAGGCATTGTACATAAGGAATTTGTGTCACAGGGTCAAACAGTGAATCAAGTGTTCTACAAACAAGTGCTGCAAAGATTAAGGGAGAATGTGCGACGCAAACGGCCGGAGAAAGGAGGGGTGGTGACTGCTCCCTGCATCATGACAAGGTGCCCGCGCACAAAGCCCTTTCTGTTGGCCAATTTTTGAATAAAAATAGGATGAATACTGTTCCCCATCCCGCCTATTCTCCAGATTTGGCACCAGCGGACTTTTTTTCTTTTCCCGCGACTTAAAATGCGGCTCCGAGGACACCGTTTTGAGGACATTGATGTCATCCATCGCGAAGGCTCTAAACATGTTGAAAGGAGAGGACTTACAGAGGTGCTTACAGCAGTGGCAGAAGCGCTGGGACAAGTGTATCAACTCTCAAGGAGACTACTTCGAGGGTGACAGTGCAGTTTAGACAAAACAAACTGTTGTGTAGTATTTATGACGTCATTCCGGAAACTTTTTGAACACACCTCGTATGTAATGGAATTTTCCAAAAGCTCAGGAAAATCCTTTCAGTTGTTTCGGATGCTCCTGCGGGTAATAAAATAGAATAATAACATAGTTTAAAATTTCGGGTTAATGTACCTTTCCAAATGAATTCTCATTCCTTTACAGCCACGGTCGACTCCTGTCAACCTCCCACTCTAGTTTTTCGTGCTAGTCCCTGGTCGCTAGGGGAATGCTGGGATGGTTTCTCTCTACTCCGATTTCCTTTCCATCATTTTCCTTTCATTCCGTTTCCTTCTCACGTTTCAGATGTGCTTCTAGGTTTCGTGGCGTGTTGCGGTGTCGGACAGATGGCGCGGATGCTTGCTCAAAGGAAATAGTACTATCCCTGAACACTAAGGGCTGCTTGATCGACGGGTCGTTTATTGCCCTCTCTAGGCAGCTCCAGCCGAGGGACGGGTCTTCGAGCCTGGAACTGTTTGGGACTTACGCGCTCTCTGTGCCCTCTCAGTCAGCGACCTGTAGCTTTCTGTGGCTCCTTCACTTCATCCCTTTCTTCTGGTGTGGGAGTCACAATAGATCAATATAGGTTGCAGTGCGTAAGTGTTCCAATACATCCTACACTATATGCCAAGAGATTATAACGAACTTGCATAAAAGAAACTAGTTTTTACTTGCTTATGTTGCATTCATGTTATTGCAGTTTTTAAGCTCATTCTTATGGTGATTAAAAAGTCTAGTAACTGTTAAATAATCTGCTCTTCCAGGAAAAGTATAAATTATGAAGCATTTTATGCGGTTATAGTGTTGATTTAGAGCATTATATTTCCGTACAATGCAGTCGAGTGCACGGAAAGGTGTCGATGCTTTTGGTTTCCTGTAGTGCTTTTCTTCGTTTCATGTTGGTACAAATCTGTGTTCCTTAACAATCCTCAGTGAGTCAATCTCTTATTCGTTTGAATTCAAGTCCGACACACACGTATTACCCTATGAACAAAGGTCAGGTCTAGGCGAATGGCGAAAAGGAAGCGGACATTTACCTGTGTGGCTGGAAGACATGCTTCGCAGCGACGGTCCACACCAGCCCCCGGAAGAGTCCATCTCATATTGGTTTAATGTCAAATGCCTGGCACCCAAACTGTAATCTATGAACACAGTTCGGTTTAAGGCTCAGGAGGGAAGAAAAAGGGTAGAGTAAAGCAAACACTAAATGGAGTGCCAGAATAAGATAAGGGATAGGGGCTGGGAGTGGTAGAGGCGGTTTAGTATCTCCTTACAAACATAAACCACTGCTCATCATACCGGTACGATTCCATGCACTGGACTGTACATTCACAGCCTTTACAAATCCCAGCCACATCCGTTACATGCATGATGAGGTGGTATTATTTGCATTAAAACAATTTGTCCTGATATTGTCTTAATATGATATAATAATTTATGAAATAGAAACATTCCTAGTCTTCATAGTTTAAACATTGTATTTATGAAACATTGTCTGAACATGTTAGAGCCTTTTCAGAATGTCTCCGTGAATAATATACATAAGGCGAAGCTTTTCTTAAGAATTTAAATTACCTAATTATGGATAAGTACAAGTTGAATTGTACACCATATATTACATCATTCCATTACCATAGAATGATTCACATATGGAAATTGTACTAAGGTACATAAATATGCCATCTGGATTACATGCACATTAATTGGTGAAACTGTTTACCCCATACTGTTGGAAGGCAAAGTTTACAATGATAAGAAACCTATATTTTGTAGGTCACTACCTATCGTAAGCTTTTTGGGTCCAAAGACTTTATAAAAGTAAAGGCTAAAAGAAAGAGCACACATTTCACGTCAATAAATATGGCGAGAGAGAAAAAATGCAAAGCAAAGACATGTCGTGCTATAACGTATTGATTATAACGATAGAAATAACGCTCTATTTTAATTTTCCATTTTGACTCATTCCAATTGTTGTTACGTGACCGGAAATCCTGAGGCAACAATCGCTACTCAGAAAACTGAGGTCATTCTAAATGCACCAATAAGAGGCAACAAAAACCGTTTTGCATGAGTTTAAACACGCACACAATTTATATTCTACTCTCGTTGTCAGACAGTATCAAGGAATACAAGTGCAGGAAAACCCAGTGAACTAAACCAGCAACCTTGGCCAGCGTCAACGGTGTAACCAACTTTGTTCTAATAGGGTATTCTAAGTTTTTGTAACTTTCTGATCTTTTCAACAAACAGAAGTAAATATTGAGAGATTTTGTTAATTCCAAGAATATTTCAGTGATTAACAGATGTTCTTTTTAGTCAGCTGGCACTAAAACAAGGCACTCATACTCGAAATTAAAGATAATAACACTAATTTTTATAACAGTCCATTGTTCCTTGGGTGCAAATTATCGGTCTAATTTGTACAAAGAATTAATATTACAAATTGAAACAATTGCACAATCAGCTTCATAACTCCTTCAAAGGAATAAATGATGTTAAACAAAATTTATGTCAGTAAAATTATTGTTCCTTTTATTCTGTGGACTTATTTTGCTATATGTTATAGAACAGCTATCGTAAAGTACTCAGCAGACCGGCTGGGAGCTTGCCTGCTGAGCAATAAGCGTGATGGGAGCAACTGAAAAAGGAGCAAAGGCGAAAATGTTGGCGTCATTCATACCTTCCCTCAGCGCAGCGGCGGTTCTGTCGAGTAGTTTTCATTTATCATGTAGGTCAACAACTAGTTCAACCCTGCTTGGGAGGAAACATAATGGCCAAAGTGTTTATTTTGTAATAGGATGTTAAACCATATTAAAAAAGTCTGCAGCTTCATTATTCATGTCGTGCGAATCAGTATGAAAAATACCAAGGGGAACAAATATCAGATTTATTAGAACAACTAAAATGTACAACGTTTGTGGATGTAAGTCCAATACATTTTATCATATTGTAATTTATTGTTATTGCTATTTGATTATGCTGGTCAGACTCACAACTTGTTTATTTTGAATTTGAACATACAAATATCATGTTTTTATTACATAAGTCATTATTCTTTCTTGTATAATCCGTCCTATGATGCAATGCACAAATTACGTCTCGCCTTATTGAGCAGTGCTAATTGTATAATTCACCACCACCAATAGTAATAATGTATTATCATATGATCAATATAGTTCTATAAAACACTGTGATTATAATCAATTTGTATCGCTAAGTTATTCCCATGCAGTTACAGGAAACACCACTGAGTTTACAAACCGGTCTGCTGCTCAGCTCTACTTATGGCAGGCGCCAACGGGAGCGGAGCAGATAAAGAGCTACCTATAGCTACGTATTGAGGATGCCTGTTATATAATATTATAATTGTGTATGTGAGCATGTTGTCAGCACTGGTGCTATGAAGGTCAAACAACAACGAAGGCCAAACAGCTGACTTAGAGGTCACAATTGTACATGTCTGAACGTATACCGCTATTTCCACGCAAATTTCGGTCAGATGCTTTATAATTCAATATTCAGGGCTGACTAAAAATAGTATGATAGTACATGTTAAAAGTGGTTTTATTTTGTTCGTAGGATTACAATACTCGGCTTTCATCCTGGTTCTGCGAACATTCCTATTCGTAAATTAAAGTTCCATTTTTAACACTTGTATCAAAAATATCCCCTTATCTCCTCCGTTCTTAGGCTTTAGACGTTTACCTAATATTATGTAAATTCAGAAAGTGGCATAAATGTACATATACGGACTTTAAAGTATCCATGTTCCAGAAGACAATATTCCAGAAGTTGATGATTATTTTGTTGGCAATCAGCGGAATAATACGTTTAAAGATGTCCAGCTTTTGCCTGAAGAATGCCTAGGCCTCATTATAGCCGAACCCTTGGATATCTGTGTAACTGATCGCCCATGAAACTGCCATAAAAAATCAACGCCGATAAATCTCCCGTTGTTTAGTAATCTAGATATAACGTAATAATAGATTGAATGTAATACAAATACAGCTGTATATTGGGCTATATCAGTCACAGCATACAGAATAAACGAAAAAAAAGCTAATGTGTTACATTCACATGACTTTCTCTACTCTTGTACAAAATATTTTTACAAACGCTTATTCTCCATATGCTTCATGCTAATTGAGATATCGAGACCTTAATCTTATTCCTAATTTTCTTGTAGATGTAAGGGGAATTGGTAGGTTTTAAGCGATAGTCAAATATTTTAAGAGCTGGTTGCTATGTGGAGTATTCCATTCTCTTTGTCTGTCCAGGACATAAAAAACGAGTAACGAATTCCCATTTGAGAAAAAGTATAAGTATTGGAAAATTCAAACAAATAACAAGGAATATCACGGAAATGGTTCACTCCACAAAAAATGTATATAACATAAATTGTGTGTTTTAACGTGTTCTACATTTTTTATGTAGAAAAATTTTATCTATTTCTTATGGTTTACCACTTATACAAAAGCCTTTCAGAAAGAAGAGTAATTTTGGGGACATTCCCAGAAAATTCAAGATATACATTATATTTTTCATGAAAATATCTTAAATATATGATATTTAATCAAAATTAGTTTTGAGAAAATGAAAAGTTTCGAAAAAGTTCTATGTAACGGGTAGTCTGGGGTGGGGGAATTTTCTATAAAATCTTCGTGTCGCATCCTTGAAAGATACTGAACCTAAATAACAAGTTCGGTATTTATCCGACTTTTCATGCCCTAAAGCACGTATTTCAGGTGAAATCTAGGTATCTAATTTTTGGGTGGAATACAACATTTCTCCTATTTATTATACGTAGTAGAGAAATAAAAATCAAATAAACTGGTTTTTGGAGGGTCCAATCTTAGTAGACTGTTCATTCTTTCTTTATCTTGACCTTTTGAATAGTTTTAACTTTTCAAATTCATGTATATAGACGTTGAAAAATTGGCGATTACTGATAGCTCAGATAAACGCGAGATCTAAAGAACTGAGAGAATCGTCCTCCGTGGTGTAGTGGTTACCATGCCAGCCTCTAGTTCCTGAGATCGCACTTCCAAACCTGGCGGAGGGCGATGAATTTTTTCGACCGTAAAAATCTTAGCATGGCTTCCTTCGGAAGGGAAGTAAAGCCGGTGGTCCCGTGTCGTAAATTTATGGCACGTAAAAGAACCTCAAGCCTGATAAAGAGGCCTCTGAGCAAAATTACCGGTCTTACACGCCCAATAGAGAATGGTATATTAAGGACCATAGTGGTTAAAGAGGGTTCATAAATAAAACTTAATTCGATTTAATTTAAAGAACTGAGAAATAAATGGAACTTTTCCTTTCAGCATTAAGGGGAAAGCAGAATAAAGCTGATTACAGGGAAGTTATCCCAATCAACACCAAACTCGGTCTTTTCGGAACCGCTACTCCGACAAGGAAGGAAGAAGGAAATGGCTATTAAGTACCAAAGAAACATTGACCTGAGATTTATTATTTAATTACTCCATGCATTTATTTATTTGAAGTTCCTAAGTCTATCGGCGAAGAATTTTACTCGCCGCAAGATATGAAAGTAATATGTAAAAGGTGTCAACACTTCTACTCAATGACCACCTCTTTTTTATTACTTTTT
This sequence comes from Deroplatys truncata, assembly GCA_030765065.1. Classification (NCBI taxonomy): domain Eukaryota; kingdom Metazoa; phylum Arthropoda; class Insecta; order Mantodea; family Mantidae; genus Deroplatys; species Deroplatys truncata. The sequence goes on from CM060980.1 coordinate 56,833,690, forward strand.
TCAAGCAGCTTTTTGAACATTCATTTTGTAGAATTTATTGCAGATAGTTTAATTTCATTGTTAGTATTAGAAAATGTCAGAAATATGTATAATCATATACTAATAAAGCATACATATTTATACTAGTACCTTATTTCTGTAAGGTGCACTTATACAGCCTGCAGAAGGTAAATTCAGACCGCAAATTTTTACATCAAGATACCTGATACAAAAACGGGGGTAATAAAGTCACCGTATAAAGGTAGCTTATAAACGGAAAAGAAATCGGAAGGGCGGGTGGGGGGGGAGAAACGATAGACAACATTAATTAATGGTATTTAATGATGAGAACCAATAGAAATATCATACCCCAAAAGCAATTTGCTATGTTGCAAGTGCTATTAATTTCCGGGTTTATAGTTAACCTGTACTAGGACTATGGTAGATGAGATTTAACAATTGCGCCTTCATATTGGTCATGTATTAGCAAAGAAATAGCACGTGCTTGCAACTCCGCGAGTCGCTTTTGAGTATAATATATGAAAGTTTCTCACAACACTCTGAATCTTTAACCGGATACATCAATCTTGAACATACTAGCTCAACGGTAGAACATCGACTTGGAAAACCACGGTTCGTGTCACGGTCGTGGCTTGAGTATCTGAATTCAGATTTAACACTCCAGATTTAGTTTAAACGTCAGTTATGAACTGAAATTACAAATAAAATATATTTTATATTCTGTTAATTTTCTCCTAATTTGTGATGTTTAATTCCGTTATTATTTCAGAACTTATTGTATAGCGCAAATTAATTGATCTCAAGAATCTCGTCTCAGAAGATTCCTTTTTTGATTTTCTACCACGTACATAGTAGATAGAGAAGGTATTGCATTCCATCCAAAAATTCGATATCGAGATTTCACCGGGAATACATGTTTTGAGACTCCCTGAATTAAAATGATATTCTTAGAAAAATATACACACGCGCGCGGGCGTGCGTGGGTGTGTGTGTGTGTGTCCGTGTCCGTGAACAGCAGAACCCCAAAGCGAAATGTCTGGTTAATACCAAACTTGCTATTTAGTTCAGCATCTACCAAATATGTTTCAACAAAATCCCCCACCTCAAGTTACCTTTACATGGAAGATTTTTCGAAATTTTCAATTTCCTCAAAAAACGTTTCCAATATTTTGATTAAGGTACGTATTTTCATAGCAAATAAAATGCATAGCTTGAACTTTTTGGGAATAATTTATTCGCAAAAAACGTATAATTTTGTATAAGCAAGCGCTAAACCATAAGAGATAGAAAAAATATAGATCTCTTTAAAGCCCACAATTTATTTCAAATAACTCTGTTTTGGCATCACCCATTTCCCAGACATCCGTCATTATTGGTTTGAATTTCTCAATACTTTTACGATTTTTAAAGTGATGTCGCTTTTCAGTTGTTTCTCGCGATGTCATGGAGTTTGAAGGCCAGCATATAGCGCCCAGCTTTAAACATCTGATTTCCTCTATTTCCTTGTATGTTCAACGAAATGTGTAAAGAAACTATTTCTGTAAGGTTTTATCTCGATTAAAATGAAATAGACAGAAAAATAAGCTTTCGTAGGAATAGTTTGTGGAAGATGTATAAAGTAAACGATAGTAGGTAGAGAAAGTCATATGGATATAACACATAATATATATTGTTTTTAAGTCTTTTCATATATTGCTAACATACAGTAGTTTGGAAGAATCATCATATTAAAATAACTTACTACAGTGACGCCTCTAGTTTTCCTTTTAAATGTTCTGGCTACATTACGAGGGCGACATTGAACATTTTAAAAATCAAACAAGTATTAGTTTTAAAAAATTTAAACGACTTTATTGTTTTTCAAAATATTGTCCTTTAACATCAATTCATGTTTGCATTCGATGCAACCAGTCCTTAAAGCAATGATGCCACTCTTTCTGAAGGTTCGGAAGCCAGATTTCTATGATGTTCCACTGCTTATTCTGACGAAAAAGTGGTTCCTCGCATTTTATCCATAAGTTTTGAAAACAAAAAGAAATCACAATGTGAATGGTCATGGCTGTATGGTGCAGGGTCCATGGTGTGACCTTAAGGCAAATATGCAGTTCTTAGTTTTGCCATATGGGACAATGTGTTGTCATGATGTGGCATTATTTTTCCTTTTGGGCGTTATTTACGAACTTTTTCAAAACTTTGCGGTAAACAGACATTTTGTACAGTACGTCTATCTTCTAATGCTATAGTGGCAATATGGCCCGTTATAGAAAAAGAAAAGAAAAAACGAAAAAACAGCTAGCAACCTTCTTACCAGCACTGCGAATTCATTGGACTTTTGTAGACTTAGGTTCTGCTTGAAAGACCCATTGAACCGATTGGCTTTTCTTTTCAGAATTATAACAATAAAACCAAAATTCATCATCAGTAACCATATTCCAAACCAAATTAGAAGTGCCGCCTTGCAGAGTTTTTCTGCACCAATCAATACCTTGTTGTTTTTGATCGGGAGTCAGTTTATGTGGAGTCCATTGACAACAAAGTTTTCTCACGTAAACTGTTGATTCAAAGTGTTTTAGATTTGACTCATACTAAATGCCCATTAAATTCATAAGATGTCCGTCGATATTCTTCAAGTATATCTCAAACAACAACAATATTTTCATCAGTAACATCAGTTTTTGGGCATCCTTCACGAAATTCATCACCAAACCTAGGGGGGGGTGAGATTTCTTTTGAATTCGTTGTAGGAAATATAAATTGTTACCTTAGATGTAGCTTCTTCGCCAACTGCATTTCTAAGCCGTTCTTCGCACTGATTAGGTTTAATGACGATTTAAACTCGTAAAAAAATCATAGCCCGGAAATGCTCCTTAGTCAAATTCATTTTTGGGTGAGCATACAATTTTAAAATGATGATAATTCACAAACTATTAGAACAAATCGAACAAACTACACGGCAATCAACTCGCAAAACATTAGCAAATTTCATTTGTTTTTGAAACAGGGATTCTAAGAATTGTCACTGACGCCCTCGTATATTGAAACTGCTGACTCTTATTTACGATCTTTATGCCATTTTAATGTAATTTGCAAGAACATAAACATTTAAAGTGTACCATCCAATCTAAAATCGTATTTCCAAAAATTGTTTTAGATATGCTATTTCCCTTTGAAGGCTAGTATTTTGGTGTTAAATATGTTAGAACTATAAATTTTACTTCTGTGTTTTTTCCAATACACTGCGATTGCTCCAATGCTGTTTACCAGAGTTTCACCAGCTAAAGGTTAAATACCTTTTGGTATTTTAATGCAATGGCGGTTTAGCATTGTTTTTGCTACCGAGTCTGCAAACTTGCAGGTTTATTACCAGGAATACCCTGATGTGAGGCTATCCAAAGTTATTTTGCTGCCTGGTCTCGTGAGAAATGTACAGTTTATTTGTTTAATGTAACAATTTCTCAAAAAGGGAAGCAATAATACAAAAAATAATTACATTTGTGTATGATTAAAGAGCGGGCTAAACTTTCATAATAAGTAACCTTGATAGCATCTTGTTCAGTCTAGTAGCAAAATATGTTTAGGTTAAATAGATTATTTATTTTATAGAACATATAATTCATATAAATAAAATTTGCATTTAGTAGTTCAACTGTTTAGCTTTAGCATCGTTTATTTTTTTTATAGCTCTGCATTCCATATTATACTGGGATTTCAGTCTAAATAGTTATTTATGTAAAGGTAATTTAATTTAAACAAAAATACATTAAATTAGACTGTAAGGAGAGTTTTCTGTAATAAATATCTGACATTGTGTATTTGATGTCTTTTTGTTTATATGAAATTAAATTTAAATGACTAGTTATTTGGGATGAGGAGTTTTGAAATGAAAGTCCTGTATATATGTAGTGAAATCAACTTTTCTATATTTCCCTCGAGTAGAATGAATATAAATGAAACACGCAGAAGAAGCGATAAAAATATATCTGGGCAGGTAAACAAGGTAAGACAAACTATATAATACACATTTTTATGGCATTATTTTAATATGAAGGTGCATCTTTTGCTTACAAATAGGGTGTAAACACGTTTACTTAAAAAACTGCCGCACCCGTGAAAAGGTGACTTATGTATAAATCTTCTCGATGTCCATATAAGATGTTATTCTGGCCATGGTTGTCAAAAGTACCTCTAGGTATACTTATCATACAGGCTGTCCAAAAGAAATCCATATTTTAAATACCTTTTTACTTCTACTACTTACCTATAGCAACTAGAGAAGGTATTGCATTCCAGTCAAAAATTTGATACCGGAATTCATCCGAAATGCACGTTTTGAGAAACCCTAAATCCAAAAAACGCATGCTTAGAAAAATATGTGTGTGTGTGACTGTGGACAGCATAATTTAAAAGAAAAAACCTGATGCGTTACATTCACATGACTTTCCCTGCCTTCTATCTTTATTAGTAGATATACAAACTATTGTTACTAAAGCTACTACATTTTTATTCAAATAAACCTTTGCAGAAATAGCTGCATTACAAATTTCGTTATAGACACAAGAGAACAGCGATAGGCAAATGTTTAAGAAGTGGAAGCAATTGCTGACCTTAACATTGCATACTGTCTCCATGCAGTCGCGAGAAATAACTGAATGTTGCCAGGACTTTAAGAGGATGACCCAAGAAATGAACAATTCGAACCTTTAATAATAGATATCTCAGAAACAGCTTATGCAGCAAAAAAATTATTTAAAATAAATTGTGTGTTTTAAAAGATATACAGTTTTTGTATACTACGTTTTCGTCTATCGCTTAACCGATACCAGTTATACAAGGTTTTACAAACTTCTGAATGAAGCGAGCTTTACCAGCTACTTCCAGAAAATTCAAGGTGTACATTTTATTTGTAACGTAAATGTCTTTAATATATGGATTTTAATAAAAATCGTTAGAAACGTTTTTAGAAATTAAAAAATTCGAAAAATATTCCATGTAAAACGTAGTTTGGTATTTATCCGACTTTTCGTTTTTGTGTTATGCTGTTCACAGACACACATACACACAAATCTTTTTCTAAAAATACTTTATCAGTGGTCCTCAAAAATGTATTCTTCATGAAATGATACCTTCCCTACCCACTATGCAAGTGGTAGAGACAGTAAAAAGAGTGTGACACGAATGCCTTCAAGAAAATGCCGCACCCCAAGCTACCCCTTATAATTATGATAAATGCTTCGACATTTTGTTTTTTCAAAAATGGCTCTTACGTTTTTGATTAAAAAATTATTTGGTAAATCGTAAGAGATACACAAAGTCTTACTACACAAAAAGTAAGATCTCGTTAAAGTACACAATTTATGGATAATACTTTTTTCTTTTGGCGTTAATCATTTCCAAGCTATTCTTTGTTATTGGCTTGAATGTTTAAATAGTTACAGTTTTTCAAGTGATAAGTTTCTACTAGTTTTGTAAATGGAATTTCAAAGTCACTAGATAGCAATCCACGTTTTAAACAGCTATCGCTTTAGCCTACTTTATCCTTACAATGCAACGAAGTGTAAATGTGTAATGAATGTTTAACTCGATTAACAAGAAGTAGAGAGAAAAATTATTTTTTAAGAATAGTTTGTTGAAAAATGAGTAGAAAAGTTATATGAATGTAACACCATATATATTTATAAGTAATCCCAACTTATGCAATTATGAAGTGAAAATGTTATTTAAATGTTTTCCAATCATTTTTAGAATCGTTCGGACGACAAATACTACCTGCGTTGGAATTACGAAACTCTTATTTTAATTTTTTACACTGTTTCACTTCATCCTTACAATCATCCTTACATGCCGAATGAAGAGGAACTCCTTTGTTTGGAACTTTTTTAAGGATATGCATAGTTGACATTTGATCAAAATTTTAAAACAATTCAAAATTGATTTTTATGCCCAAAAATACTTTGAACTTTGGTTTCATGAGCATATTACGGCTTTTGCTCTCAGAGCTCTTTAAGGCTTCAACATGTGAGAGTTGAAACCCCCAAGAATACACGGCCTAATGACCTGAATTTTACTTCCAATGCCTTTTACTCCACTTTTCTTACACTTTTCTTGCATTCGTTGCATTAAAAATGTTCCATAAGATGTAATTTGTAACCAGTCTTGTTCAAAGTTTCAGCAGAAACTCAGAGAGAATGAACTTAAACTGGAGTAAGACTTTTGAAACGCTTTTGAATTCTCAAGATGTGACAATTAATTCGACCATTAATCATTAATTGTTACAAAAGTTGTATTTAAAAATTTAAATATGTTCTTATCAACCAATCACAAGAGTGAATAAAATTCTTTTTAAATTAGTATTTAAATGGTTTAATGTATATTTATGTTTTCCAAATTAGATTTCTGCATCGTGTGGAACATCTGATTATTTAGTATATTAAAAGTACCTAAAATAAATTTTTTCTCAATTTTTTTACAGCTTATCTTCATGGAATTTAAAACACGCTTATAATTACGGTAGGGAAGTATGTGACAACATTTTGAAAACACTTTGAATAAAGCTACAGGATTTAGAACTTTCACCTATGGGTACCCTTAACCAATTTTGTCTCTTTCTGTCTCTTCTTTTTAGGTATAATTTTTTAGGCAGTTTGCTGCCCTTTGATGGGACAATTAGTGAGAGACAATGGATGAATGAATAAAATAAATGACAAATAGGCTCAAAAATTTCCCAACAAGGACTAGGGATTTCCACAGACCGCGGCCAGGCCCTGCGGCTGAAATTATCAAATGTTTGCCAGGCTTGATGCATTGTTTTAATCCTTGAATTGCATTTAATTCTAGAAACACAATAAAACTATGTCGGTTTCCCAGAATAGAAGATACGCTCTAGTTTCCTTTGAAATTATTTAAAATTTTGGATAAATATACCGGGTGGATGGTAAACCTATTCTCGGCCCCAGCCAATGGTGAACTCCTTTCAAGAGAGATTGTTCAAGATGTGAAATTTCCTAGTTTTGGTATCAACAGCTGTAAATGTTACCTTAACAATGAATGCTGTGAATGTTTGCAATTACCGACAAATCTATGCAATAGAAAACAATCGTTTTACTTTTTCCTAACTATTCCTTTAATTGTTCACAATTATTTGCAGGTATGCAGTTTTACAATATTGCATGAAAAATTTTGGCAGAACGAGTCAATTCAGGATTTCGTTCCAATTTTAGGGATTTCCAAACTAAACACAACTGTGTTTCGCTTACCAAATATGTCTTGCCAACCCCTAAGTTCGATCGCACGTTTTCGAAAAGACTGGAAGTATAAACGACAATGATCGTATGATGCCACCATTTCTCACAGAGGTTTTCAAAATTATGACGTAGTTTTTTTGATAACACTAGTCTGCATTTTCAAACTTTTTGTCAGATGATTTCTTAAAAGTAGGTGTTCTTGAATCAAATTTTTATGCTGGTTCCAGAAATAACTTACATTTTTTTCTATCACGTCAAGTTTTTACGCAAAATAAGTAATGTTTTGACAATTTCACTACTGAGCGCAGAAAAGTATTCAAATACAATTTCACACAAGGTAAGTTTTTATTCAAGAAACATTTTAAGAATACTCTCAAGAACTCCCCTAATTTATTTCATGACTACTTTTTAACAAAACAAGAAGCCAAAGTGTTTCATTTAATTTTTTTCAAACTTTCTCTTCTTTGACTTACTTGCAGATCGTTGAAGATGACTATCCCTCCTCAACATCCATCATAGTTTCATTCCATCTCCCCTGGTACCTCCTCTCCATTTCCTTAATATCTTGGTGAAAACTTTCACCCTGCTCTTCACTATAATGTCCCAGATTTTCTGGAAAGTAGTCGATATGTGAATGCAGAAAATGCACCGTTACACTCATGTTACAACCCATCTTCTTGAAATTTTCCAACATTGTTTCCACAATAGCCTTGTAATTAGGATCTTTGCTATTGCCTAAGAAGTTTTCAGTAACTGTTCGGAAGGCGGTCCATGCTTCTATTTCTCTCTCATTCATTGTCTTCTCAAAATCTTCATCCTTCATCAATTTCTTTATTTGAGGACCAACAAAAATTCCAGCCTTTAATTTGTCTTGTGTAATGAAGGAAAATTTCTTGGAAAGGTACTTGAAGCAGGTCCATCCTGTGGTAGAGCCCTTACAAATTGCTTCATCAAACCCAATTTTATGTGTAGTGGCAGAAGCAATCAATATCTTTATATCTGTAAATATCTGAAGTGAAATTGTGACAAAACTGTACGTGATAGAAAAAAACTAAAAGCAATTATGAAATCAGCATAAAAAAGTAAGTTAGAATCACTTATTAGTTTTCAGTCATCCGATATCATGCAGACTAGTGTAATTTTACATTAAGACAGAAGTTTGCGTTAAATTGCAGGAAGCAATAAATAGTTGTCTTGCAAGCCATGAAACCAGAAAAAGAAAAGGTATGGAGAATAGAAAAATGCAGAAATGTAATAAATATCTACTTTATTTTAAGATAGTTTTAAATTTTAACGACAGAAATGCTTAAAGAATTTGTACTTAATTTTTTTCTAAAATATATGAGAATTAGTTAAAAAATCTAACGTCTTGCATATAGATGATTTGTTCTACCCACTATCATTTATTTTATATAGCTTTGTAGAGGGCGGGTGTAGCGTTTCTATGTATACATGTTGTATCTCTCCTTGATGATGAGTTCCAGGTTGATGTTCTCAGAAGTTCTCTGTCACGGCCGTCAGTCTGTAGCTGAGGATAAATTCCTATTACTAGCTTCTGTATCTCAGGATATTGTAGTTTAATTCCTTTAACCATTTGATTTATTTTAACACAACAAATTATCGAAGCGGCTAACAACTGTTCCCCATGGAATAATGATGAAGTAGTCTATAAGCTATGTTATACACCTTACCGCTGCATTGAATGTTGCAGTGGATCTAGCTATCTATGTCACATCCTCCACGCGCATACGCACACGCGTTACAGTACCTGTCACTAAATAGCTCACATGAGTGAAAATGCAAGAGGGAGTGTTGAAGTCTGGGGCGAGCTTATCTTTTATACCTTGTTGCTATGACGCTAACTTTCGCGCCCTTTTGCCTAATCCTTATTTCGATTTGGAAATAAATCGTTCACTTTTAGAAGTCAAGCTTCTATCGTTTGGTAAAACTCACTATCTCTGATTCCCAGCTCCTGTTTCTCTTTCAAATTGCTGACATCTTATCCAACTCCTTTGACTTTCCTGGAATTGTCCCCTTATTTCCATCCTTGTTTCTCCTCGGACCTCTCAGCTCGACGTAATTCTTCCTAATCCTGTGTCCATTAACGTGTGTGCATTGGTTGACTTTTAACCTTGCTGCTAGCTCGCTTCCTTCCTAATTACAATGTTTCTACCATCTGTCTACATTATATAGTGGAAGTTATTTTACATTTTATTATATATTATTACATATTCCTATTCTCGATTACTGATCTATGATGTTTCGTTATTTACATTGCTTGCCCTGTTGGGTGTATGTTCCTCTATAGCTTCCACAAACTATTCTTACGTTAATCCAGATAAACCTTTGCAGAAATGATTTCGTTACACATTTCCTTGAAGATTGAAGCGAATTATATGGATGTGTTAATTTCAAATGGATTATTAATGTATTTGTTTATTAATGTGATTAAAATTAATTATGTTATTACTGTTAATTGTGCTCTTTATGTAGTGACTAGGTATTGTGTTATGACGGTATCGGGAAAGTTACATGGGAATTAAGTATGCATTGTTTTAAATTTTGTGAACATGGCCGTCATTAATGCATAATCGATATGCAGAGGTTTGGCATATGTTTTGTTTAAACATCTTTCTGGGGAATCGATATTTGACAAAGGGGAACAATGGCAACGTAACAAACTGTGCGTATTTAAATACAAAAAACTTTCTTCACCATTCTTCCAGAGATAGCGTTGGGGGAAGACGTGTTACTTCACGTCGGGAGAAACCGCGACGCCTAAGTTGAATAAATTGCGGCGGAAAGTTAAATGCTATCGCATTAGCATATTAATAAGCATTGCGAATTCGTTGTATTGCAATACAGAGTATTAATATATATAGGTATATATACATATACACACCGCGTGAATCTTCTCTTCCTGCGGACTGATAACTAGGTAACCCTGTATTTTACAGTCGATGCGAAATGCAGGTGCTGACACCCCATTCACCAGCCCGCTGATTATGGCTATGGTGGTGCTCGTTGTTAACGTGATCTAGTGGCACAATGGTTAACATACTGGCAGTTCAAATCATGCCTGCAAAGAGATCTTTTGGTATTTTTGTTTGTTTTGTTTTATTCATTTCTATTCTTGTTTCGAGAACGTTCTAGCGAATCATGATTTCTTTCCGAATGCACTAGAAAGTGAATTTGCCTATAAATACGAAGTTCCAGCGGTTCGCACTCGCGGTGGAACAATGTTTTCGAACAGAGAGTATCTGGACATGCTGTTAGTATACGGGGAAGCGCAGCAGAATGCAACGGAGGCACGTCGTTTATACCAGCAGAGGTTTCCGCAGACCACGCGTTTTTGTGAGTTGCGAACCGCCTTCTGGAATCAGGAACAGTGCACAAGACACCACATCAACAAAGAGACTGTCTGTGACCAAGCAACGACAGATCCTGTAAGTCACTATGCCATTCAGCATCCGCGTTGTACTACGAGAGACATTCATAGGCATTTAAGTATTAGCCAATCTTCTGTGTGGGGAATAATACATCATGCAAAGTTTAACCCTTGCCATCTTCAACTACACCAGGAGCTACTGCAGCCGGACCATGGACGGAGAGTGGCGTTCGCTAGGTGGATCATACGACAAACTGAACAAGATCCACATTTTTTGGCAACTGTGTTATTTACAGACGAAGAAGTGTTCCACAACACAGGACATGTAAATCGCCACAACATGCATTACTGGAGCATTGTAAACCCACATTGGATGCGAGAGGCGGCCTTACAAGTCCATGGAGTTTCAACTTTTGGGCTGGTATATTCGGTGATCATCTAATAGGCCCGTATTTTTATGATGGTCAACTCACTGGGAATCGTTATATCCACTTCCTACAACACCAATTGCCTACTCTCTGAAGTGCCGTTGCAGAACCGACTAATTTTGTGGTACCAACATAATGGGGCGCAAGCTCATTCGGCCCATCGTGCAACGGCTTATCACGATGCCACCTACCCTGAGCGTTGGATCGGTCGGCATGGACCATTAGGGTGTCCAGCACGCTCACCAGATCTAACCCCTTTAGATTTCTTCTTATGGAACTATTTACAGATATCGTGTACCAGGAGAGGCCAATGACCCCTAAACAGCTCAGGGAAGACATTATCTTAGCTTGTCGTGACATCGCACCGTCTTTTTGCGCCGGGTTAGGCTGGCGATGCTGGTTAAGCTAAGATCTTGCCTCCGCCGCATGGTGGCCAGTTGGAACACCTATTACAAGCACATGGAGGAAACGTTGTAGAGATTTATCTGTGTTATGGTCGAGCATGATATCATAGTCATGTTAAATGCACTACTTTAGTACCCAGAGAGGTTCACAACGATCATAATATGGGCTTGCAAACGTTATCTAGTACGTACTGCATTTTATAATCTTTCGGAACAATTTATTTGCTTTCTTTCGTATGAAAGAATAGCTTTAAATAGTAAAATATTATTTAGTGATGCCTTGTGTTTGTAAGTTATAATTACAATGTTATATGCATTTATTTATGATCATTAAAGCATATTCTAACGAGTAACAATTTTTATTTTAATGAAATACACATAATTAAACTAATTAAGTGAAACGACACTTCCATGCAAAACTATCAGTTCTCGTTAAATTTACTAAACATAAAAATACCTTCAAGTGGCAGTATTTGAACCTGGGCCATTCACCACTGAAAGCCAACGTGCACACTGTTGGCGCAAGTCACTGCAGCGTCAGCTGTACAAAGCAGTCACTTCAACCGAAATTGATACGACGCGCTGCAGTGGACAATGTTTACGGCACAGCCTGTACAACGCCGGAACCGCATAACTTCTCAATCTGCAGGCTGAGAAGACTCACCCCGTATATATTTATATAAAGATGAATTGCTACGAAGTGTCTAACAAAGGTTAGTTGAATTCAAAAGTTCGTGGAAAATTATTGCTGTCCTGCTACCGCACCTACAGATAAGGAGTAGTCTCTTCGCTCAAAAAAAAAAAAAAAAAAAAAAATCGTTGCAATTAAAAAACCGTCGCAAAGCACAAGGGGAATAGAGGAAATCGAATCGATAGTCAAAGAAATAAAATCTAGTCGCTATATACTGGTCTAGGAATGCCATACACTGTATTTGACATCGCGATAAACAACTGAATAGCGACAGTACTTCAAAGAAATGACGAAGCATTGAAAAATTCAAACAATAACAACGCATATCTTGAAATTGGCTAATGCAAAAAAAAATTATATTGGAAATAAATTGTGTATTTTTAAGACATCCACATTTAGTACGTTTTCGTCTATCCCTTATGGTTTATCAGTTATACAAAATTATACAAAATCCCTTTCGAACGACGAGGACTTCAAAGGCCATTCCTAGAAAACTTAAGATATGCGTTTTGTTTGGTATGAAACATCTTAAACATGTGGTATTTTAATAAAAAATCATTAGCCATTTTTGAGAAAACGTAAAATAAAACCCTTTTCTTTGTAAAAGATAGTTTGGGCTAGGGGGTTTTCTTCAACATTTTTGTGTCGTATACTTGGAAGACACTGAACTTAAATATCAAGTTTGGTATTTAGCTGACTTTTCGTTTCTTAATTATGCTGTTGACAGACAAACAACAAACACTTGGAGCTTTTTTATAAAATAATTTTGTATTCAGGGTGTCTCTAAACGTGTATTTATGGTGAAACATAAGTATCGAAATTTTGGGTGGAATATAATACTTACTCTACTTATTATAGGTAAGCATTTGAGAAATTAAAAATTTACCTGTAAATGGTAAGCTGAAAATGTATCAAACATTTACTTGTTTGTTTGGATAAATTTCACATTTACCATTACTTATCATCAATAACTTTCACCCTAACGTATACCAGTATATTTTATTATGTATTCCTAACATATTATGTCTCTGGAGAAACAAAATGTTGCCTAAGGCATGAGAATGACAAAAGACGCTCAGCGTAAACTTCACTTGTTCTATCTAGCAGTTGTTTACGTCTTTTCCAGCATTTCAGACAGATGCATCCGCCGTGCATTCCTCTCCTACTCCGCCACATTGCTAATGCATTATTACACGAGTTCCAAAGCAGAAGCGCTAAGAGGGGCCAGCAGATGTTAGCTTCTTCAATGATCGCTGGAATGACATCATGATGAGCAACAGGAAACGTAACAAGGTCACCGCTACATCACATCCTTTTACTTGCATTAGCTAATATAAGTGTCTCCTTCCATCCATCACATAAAAGGGGTGAAAGAGAGAGAAACACGCCCTCTTTCTCTGCTGCTAATTGTTGTCGCTGTATCAGCTTACGGCTTTACTGTCTAATATCCTATCTGAGAAGAGTACAGCAGTTGCCAAGCAGTTGCAAACATCGCGTCGTGTTAGGGCTTGTGTTTCAATGAGTAAGGTTCAGTCTCATGGATTGCATACCAGGAAACACATCTCTTTGTAAGTTTTAAACCCCAATTTGATAAGGAAAAGCAGAATTGAAATTTCGAAATACTGAAATTATTTTTTCCGGGCTTTAGAACCATAAAATAACTTTTCATATTTTGGTTTTAGTATCCTTTGTAAACCAAGAGAATACCTTTTATATGCGCAAAATTTAAATTTTATGTGAAATAAAACATTAATTTATAAGGATAAGAAACAGAGGAGTTGTATATTGTTTTTGAACTCTTTTAGTTCCTTCTAAAAAGTTATACTTGAGCTTTCTAATTTAATATTTTAAACACGTTTTTTTCCTCCAGATTCACCAAACTGAATATTTGGAATGAACATTTGGTGCATGACCTCATTTTACCCCAAAGTTTCTTAAATTTTCAGCCGAAAATTTTAGGAAATCAAAGCCTTAAAATATTTTCACGGAAGAAAGAGGGAGGTACACAAATAAGGTCTATCGTCCAACCACTCGTCTTCCAGTAAAGCTCTGAATAGTGCAAAAAGACAGCGTGGAGCATGCAGAAATTCCAGTTTTTGATTATATTTCACGGAAGTTTTGGTCTCCATCAATTTATATTGTACCTTTTTTACTTCTAGATAGAAGTGAATGCCAGAAACATTAAAATTCTGTGGTGCACTCTTGATTATCCATTTGCCACCAAAATATTATTGTAACGCCTGAATAGTCTCTTGTTTTAACGCCTACTTTTGCTGATTTCTATTGTTTTCAGCTTACTAGAACAATTTATTTATTTATACTAGAACAAATATGATTTTGTACTTTTGTTTAATTTATTCCAAAAATGTGGAATAATGTTGCTTCCTTTGATCAGTTTTTATAATTTCCCACCTTATTTTAGTTTGCGAACGTGCCTTTTTTACTTTCTCTACTATGTGTAGTAAGTAGGGGGAGTGTTGCATTCTACCCAAAAATTCGATACTGAGATTTCACCGTAAATACACATCTTGAGGCCCCCTGAATCCAAATAAAGCATTTTTGGAAACATGTCTGTGTAAGTAATGTAGATCTCTTTAAAATACACAATTTATTTCGAATACGCTTTTTCTGGCATAAGCCATTCCTGAGATATCCATTATTAATGGTTCGAATTGTTCATTTCTTTCATTCCTTAAAGTCCTTTCAACATTCAGTTGTTTCTCGCGATTGCATGGAAACAGTATGGAATTTTAAGACCAGCATATAGCGTGCAGTTCTTAAACATACTCGTATTTTGACTATCGCTGTTCTCTTTATATCCTAACGAAATGTGTAATGTAGGTATTTCTACAAAATTTTATTTGGATAAAAACGCAGTAGATAGAAAAATAAGCTTTAGTAACAATAGTTTGTGTACCCACTAATAAACGATAGAGGGTAGAGAAAATAATGTGTATCGCATTAAAACTTTTTTATTCGTTAACAAGGTGTGCTTTATATAGTTTCGGATATCAGTCCAAGGAAACTGCGTATGTCCAGACAGAACGAGGTAAGTACGAAAGGAGCCTAAAAATCTAGAAACACCCTACCGCTAGGTGAAGTTCAGTTAAATAGCGTTGATAACCGCAGGTACCCTCGCGTTTAAATAATAAGAGAGCTACGGAAAGTAAAACGTTAGTATCTATGTAGTTGTGACTATATGCTTCAATTTATAAATGAGTGTGCTTGAGAATGCTTTTCGTGGCTAGCCATAGGTATTCCATATAATACACCGCAAGTAATCCCAATTGTGTGAAACTAACACGAAGTTAGCTTAAACAAATTAACGAAACAAAGTGGGCTCCAACCAAGCGAGATGACTCAAGCGGTAACGTCTGCAGCGCGCATTCGAGAGGTCACGAGATCGATCCCCGGCGACCGCCCACTCTGATACATGGGATTTTCCCGCAATATATTAATACCATTCATAGCTTGTATCGAAACAATTAGAAATATTATCCGTCCAGGAACTCTTACTATTCGATTAGCAGCAAATATAATTGCTGGACATCTTTTAATAACCTTATAAGATAATACTGGAAGAAACATAATTAATTTACGGAGTTTTCCTGGATCGTCAGGCTGCAGTGATTTCTTTCATCCCCCGAATTTCTCCTGTCCCTCCGTTCGTTCCATTAATCGTTTAATTCATCCTTCACCCCGTTTGATCTATTTCAGGTTTTAAAGTGTCGCCGATGGTAATTCGGTGCAGCCTGACAGGAAAAAAGGATGCTCTCTGTGAACTTTCTCCATCCCTCGGACTTCGGCTGGTTGCCGAGGTATAAGAACCACCCCTTGGGGGCATTGGACCCGTGTGGGGAAGAATTCCGGTCTACCTTTTCGATTGTCGAGGCGTCTCCATCTGGAAACTGTAGGGACTCTATCGTTGCTGTGCCGTCACTCCTGATTCCGGCCGCCCATGTTTCCTCTCACTTCACCCCTCCCTCAACGGAGTGTCTCCTCGTGTGGCATCGGTACAGTATCCTCATTTCTGGATCGGTGACGAATCCCGTCTTCTTCACAATCAAATCCAAATGGGCACTAATTTGGTTAACTGAAATTAATTTACGTCTATAATATTATTCTTTAAGCCCTGGAATTAAATTCAGTGAACTCGTTCCTCTAGTTCGGAGATATGTCTACCCCCTGCTCCTCTGCTTGCCTGTTTTACTCAACTATAAATCTATTGTTTTCTGCTAAATACAGATTGTAAATGAAATACCGCTGGCAGTTATTTTCGTGGTGCCATATATAATTTGTAGCGTTGGTGCCGGTAGATACTTGTTAAATTTTGAAGAAGGGAAGGCTAAAGGTCACACATGGAAAGATCTATAATTCAAAGACGGAATAACTAATAACTAAATGCAAAGACAGAGTGTAATATAGACAAGAATTTGCTTACAACCAAGCATTGCACTGTAAGAAGCTCATCAGCAGTGCTCGAATTTTTATGACCTAAAAGGTTCCGAAAATTTTTCTACGAAATGATTCTAAAATGTTTAAAAATTACATTGTTGCAAAAAAATTACGTAAAACTGAGATTCATTTACTGTATTAATATTAGTACACGGAAAGTTAAGAGTAATAATGGGATAGTTTATAAAATACTTAAAATAATATACATTTGTTCCATGTTTGAAGAATCTCGAAATGAAACTAAGAAAGCTGTATATGAAGCAGGTCTTACAAAACTGTAGCATTAACTCTTTACAAAATTCAGAGCGAATGAAGAAAACTTCACATCTATGACAATAGCAGCCTGACTGTATACACTTATTAAGGCGAAAAAGGGAAAACACATGTCTCATCCCTAGTTTGGGACATGAATTCGTAACCGTAATGATACCTGCTCCCCTGACAATAGCCAACCCTCCACCCACAAGCAAACCTTTTCACACCGATTCTTGAATATGAATGTAACTTTTTCACAAGAATACGTGTGAGTAGAGGATGCACAAAGTTATTCTTATTTCGCAGTTAAATAGTGAAATTCCTGATATTTGAAAACATGTCTTTATTTAAAATGTAAGTTATACTCAATATAATTGCAAGAAAGTTACTAAATATAGGCCCAAAAGCCAAGAAAATGACAAATAATTATGTAAAACTGAAAAGCAAGTTCCAAAATATAAATTGGCATAAAATGATCAAAACGTTACCTAATATGCATTTTTATAAGACCATGATATGAGTTTATGCACCTTTTTGCAACAATTGAAAGGTGATATCATCAGATTCCGAGCCCTGCTGATCAGCAACAAGCTTCAACATGTATTTCAATATTCATGAAGAGCACGGTACAGAGGGAAGGCATGTGAGATCAAATAGCTCTTAATATTTCCCCGTTTGCTGAAACGACTGATGCAACATGATACGTGAAGGAGGAGGAGGTGGCGGAAGGGTTGATGAGGAAGAAAAGGGTGGAGGCGTGTTGAATGATGAACGAGGGACGTGGAAAGAGGTCAACACAATAAGACGATCTCCAAAAATTGTTCATTTACAAGGCAGGCTGCCTCACGTTTCATAAGATCACAGGAAGTCTGGGTTCTATTGGTGACGCAAGTGAAAAGAATAGGGCGAGAAGCCAGTGTGGGCGATGTACATACACATATACAGAGTTCTTGATTTAAGACAATGACAAGATGTCTCTGCGGCAGCAGCGGGAGAGGGGGGCGACTCGGATTATTATTCTAAATTTCCTTTTGTTAACCTTAAGAAACAATATCCCTGTGGCCATGCCTCTTCGGTTATTGTTCCGGGCGGACAATATTTCTAGGCATTGCTGAAGACACAGTAAATAACCTCGGTAATCACTTGCCCACGCTCATCCTTTAAGTGGTAGAGCAAGGTTCGATTCTCGTGGGTGTGTCTACACTCTTGTTTCCTCCTCGGCATTTGTACTTGAAGGAAAGGCTGCTTTAAGAGGATAACGTTGTGTCAAGAACGTTTAGCCAGGTCCTTGCCCACATAAAACAAATGAATGGACGTTCCTGGAAAGGCGACACTATGACGCCTTTGTACAAATACGATTGTTTATTTACTTATTGTTTACACAGGCTGGGCTTAAACATGTGATATATGAAATTCTCTGCAAGCATATGCATACTATTTTTATCACTTACACTCGAACTGTTTATGCTTCCTGGTCAGCCACCTTTCTGCTGAGGATTTACAGGAAATATTTAAAAAACAAAATTTAGGAGCAGGAAAAGCTCCTCAGTCATAAATATGTTTCTAAACTTATCCATTTGGAACCCATTTCTCCAGCCATGTATTGATTTTAAAATAATAAGTTTTGAAAAAACCGATTCTTTCACTTATTTGTTGTCATATTTCATCAATAAATAAATAAATAAAAGTTTTCTAGCCAAAAGAAATTTCTTCACCACAAACTTAGCCGCAGTGAATGGGAGGGTACCAAGATTTTACTTATCTTGAGCAAATATACCACGGTCTTTTAGAGATATTTGCTATTTTAGCAAGTACTGGGGGAGTGTGAGAAGATGCTATAGAAATAGCTGATAGACACACAGACCTAAAGACCATCGATAACCATTTGGTTAACTCCAAGTTGGTTTTAGAATGCCGCGAGTACCTCAGAATCTTGGCTACCGACAATGCAATTCAGCTGTGGTGGGTGTCATGTCATGTGGGATTCTGTGCAATGAAAGAGCATGTGAGCTGGAAATCATCTGTAGGTTTCAAGCACTCCAAAGTAGATTGGACAGAAGCAGGTTGCTAGAATTGCTATAATTAAACAGGAAAATCTCTCGTAGGCTACAAATCCCTACAGGACACCGTCTCTTTAGAACGAGATGTCCATCTATGGTGCAAGTGTCTAGCACTTGCTAACCAAAACTCCCTCATTTTTGGAGTCAGTTTCAAAATTGGAGGGACTTTCAACCGCCACGTTCCAGATCCTGATTTAGTTCATTATAAACGTCAACTTCTGGATCGTTGACAAGACTGGAGATGCGCAATAGATCTGCAAAGGTCGCAGTGCAGAGCAGTGTTGTCCTACCCCCCCCCCCCCCGCCATACTAAACTAAACTAGCCTCTTCTTCCCTCATTTTTTCCGCTTTCCTCTACGTCTCGCATAATGGACCAGCATCGTGATATTTCCTTCCTAAATATTCCCATTCATGAACATCCTGAAAACTTTTACTGTGTAAAAACTCATCTAGACAGATTTTCCAGCTTTGCTTGGGAAAACTGAATGCGGTAGCTTTTCTTTTTTCCCATACACCGCTCTTTCTTTCACATCTTACAGATGCCACGAAGGAAGCAGCTAAAGCGGACTTCATTGAAGGGGACTAAACATAGGTTCCATAAGGGTTCCACTTGCCTCTTCCCTCCACCCCTAGTATTACATCCTGACTTTTAAAAAATGTTTTTCGAGCTTCATTTAACCAGGATATAACTTACTACATCGTTAAATGTTCCAACTTGTTAAATTTGCCTTTTAAATTTGAACATTATATTTTTCAATTGGTTTTAAACTTAGTGTTAATGAAGTTGTAAGACCATCAAAATTATTTTTTCTCTTAGTTTTCTTCGCCGTTTTTAATATACATAATACTCTGAATAGAAAAATTACTATTCGACTTGAATTAAATTTTCAGAGTATATACCAAAATAATCAATGACAAAGCTGTTAGTTACCTTTCAAATTATTTAAGTATAAAATATAATAGTTGTGAGAAATGCGTTTACTGGGATAAAAAAAATAAAAAACAAAGGAATTATCGTAAATCGTTTTATATCCCTAAACAATGCATTCTGATGTATTTCTTAATGCATTAGTAACATACTTTTGAAAATGCAATAGACGTTCTATGCAGAGAATTTTACAGATATAGCAGAAATTTTCTATGAAGTGTGCATACTATAAGCTTTGAATGCGGATTAAATTTCGGTAAGCTTGGATAGATGGTCTTAAAATTTTCTCCTCTTACATTACGGCAGCCTGAAAATAGGAATGGATAAAACAGAGCCCGTTATGAACTATACCCAACCTTTCAGCTAATAAGTTCTGAAGGATAAACAGCCTTACTTTCGCTCCAATGATTGTAAACAGGATTCATTTTCACTATTTCAATGATTGTAATTAGGCATGTTTAACTTTTTGATATCGAAACTTTAGCACTACAATGTTAAAACTCAAAATCAGCAGAATGTTGAGGAGAAAAAAAAGACATAATCACACCTAAGATATTGTTACTATTAAATGACGAACCACATTTTTACAGAGAACAAAATATTTCATTCTTATATTCTTAACGCAGTTCAAAATCGAACCTTTTTGAGTTGGATCGCTGAAGTAGGTTACGTTGCCCTCATGAATACTTCTGAATTGCTGAGGTTTTGAATAAACATCTGAAAGATACTATGTTGTACTATGAAGGTTCAAAAAAGGTTATTAGTTTAAGATTAGGAATGTAATTAAAACGCTCTGTGATCATAAAAATATTGTTAATTTTCTTTTAGTTTTCAAATTTGGTATAGGTTTGGTAATGCTATAATGCGTATTTCTGTGCTCCAGAATATACGATTTATTTCTGAAATTATAGTTAAAATATAACGATTATGAGATGCCTTAATTTATCTCGGTTAAAAAGTACTACCTTTCTTGAGCAAAAAAACAAGTTTAAAAAGCATTTTTAGCAAGAACTGAGATGAATATGAGAAGTAACCGAATGTATAAGCTTCAAAATTATTAAGTAATTTTTTCCTGAAGTTTTAGTTACATTGTAATGTAGATGCAGATCGACAGTGAGAATGAGATCCAGAATGAGATGGCTGGGACACCTTTGAAGACAGAACAGGGAGTATATTGCCTCTACCCCTAATTGTAGCACAAGAAGAAGAAGATGATGATATAAAGATTGTTAGGACCATTTATAATTAATAAGATTGGTTTAATAAATTAAGAATGTTATAGCACTAGACGTGCTTTTAAAGTACCAATAAGTTTTTAGAAATAACAGAACATTATTTTCCAAATAATTTATTATCATTAATTACCTTACACTACTTTTCCACATTGTCACGCCGATAGTCAGTCATTTGTTGTAATGGGAATTCAGATTTTGCATGCCTTTGTTAAAGAATAATGCTGCCTGTGATGTATCTGCACTTCTAGTTTTACAATATTATTGTCGTTAAAATATTTTCCTCCAAGGAATTTCTTCAGATGAAACAGATGAAAATCGCTTGGTGCCAAATCCGGACTGTAGACAGGGTGGTAGAATTGTACTCAACAAAATGATGCGATTAGGTCTTAAGTTTAGCTGTGTGTGGCCGGGCATTGTCACTCATTATTATTTCCCCATAAACCTCACACAATTGCTGAGGAGTATTTGCTGGTGTAACATTTCTCGCATTCAAAAAACGAAACACGGATCTGACTTCACAGTCGGCGGGTCGTTCAATTGTTTAGAACATTTCGAAACGCTCTAACAATAGGAAAACACAAAGTTACGATCGCTCACAGTGGTGTCTGGGTTCGTAATCAATGGATGAAGTGATCTTGTAACCTCGCATTCGCGACTGCAACGGCAAAATATTAAAACGATACTTAATTTAAAAGCACGCCTCGTATTATAATACGGGTTATTAGTACTATATAATAATTTGATTTTAATTAATTCCAGTTAAATAGGATTAAAACAGTCTATAAGGAAATATTGAAGTAAGGTGAATATGGGAAATAGGTTGTCAGTGGACCAATTATATTTGCTATACCTATCTATAATAAATTGCAAACAGAGAGGAACAAATATCAAAAGCAGACGAACACCATTTGCTGATGATATTTCACTGTTTGTTTCTGGGTCATATTTTTGTGATACTAATCTATGATGAACATACAGCCTTTACATGGTTTGAAAATAATGGTTTTAATATAAATGAAGATACGACCCAAAAATACTGTTTATCTTGAAAACTGAACATCAGGAAGGCGCTGTACTTTCAGTAAAGCTACTTGGTATATTTTTGGACTACCAACTTAAAGTGGACAACTCATATTTACCGTGTTTGCACTACACTGTCACGTGTGGTTTATTTGCTGCTTCAACTGAAATCATTCATATCTAAAGTCTATTTAAAGCAAGCTTATTATGCTTTTTCATAGTATTTTGATTTATAACATGTATATCTGGGTAATGGGACTAGAGTTGACAAAATATTAACTTTACAAAAAAAGGCACTTAGTATAGTACCAGACTCAACATATAACACCGATTGTAAGCCAATATTTTTTCAAGCAACTGTATTAATTATTATTAATCAATATGTTTTAAACATTTGTATAAGATTAAAGCTTGTGTTGAAGATATCAAGCAGGCACCAGATTCATCAGCATTCAACTCGTTATAATTATTTTATTGTTCAGTCGCATGTTAGATTGACTAAGAGTAAAGATTGGTTTTATAATTTAGCTATTGACATATTGAACAACTGCCCATTCTGTAGGTCTCCTTAGATCAATAGTGTAATAAACAGGTAGCTTGTTTTAAATCAATTTTATAATATTAGTGAACACTTTGATGCTGGTTTTAACAGACTTCTATTGGTACTGATGACAATAAATAAAATAAATTGAGAACATCTTAGTAGTAAGTCGTAATTTAAGAATTTTTAAAGAGTATAGCATTACTTTTCGGAGAGAAAATAACAGAAAAACGTGCTTATTTGGAGAAGCAACTAAGTACAGCTTAATGATAAAAGAAAATAATAATTTACAATTATTTCTTAGATTGGTTTTTAGAGTGTAAAACCAATCAGTGTCGTTAAATCCAATTTTTTTGCAGTTATGGGTTGCAACGGACCCAAAAACTTCATTAATAGAATATAATCCTTAGTCTTGTAGCCAGGATGTCCCCTTCTTTCATATTAATAGGAGAGTAAAAACTTCTGGCATCGTGGTTGCAGCTTAGGAAATTCTAAACCAGTTGTTTCCGAAAAACGAATGAATATCCTTTAATGTTGCTGCACTATTTCTGGAGAAGAAGGTGCTAATACTGAAAACATATTCTGTTAAAATTCGAATTTAAGACATGCCCCCAGATAAATTATCATACCAGATGAATAATCAATTTAATATGGTTGAACAACGTATTGCAATAACTTCCTGTATTATAGACTATTTTGAGTGACCCTGGAATAAGAAGTTTATGAGCTATATGCCTATATATATTAACTGGGAAATATTTCAGAACTACTGTCGTCTTAAATTATGTTAAAAGTCAGGGTTAGCTCTTTGATTTCCTTTAGACCCTGAAATTAATATTTCAAGAATGATCCAAGGACGTAGCATTATGAATTATATATAAGATGACATATCAGAACTATAACAAGGGAACGGGAACACCTATTATAACAAAGAACCACGTCTTCACATAGCATTGTCAACCTGGCTGTTAGATCTAGCATAGGTTTAATTAATCTGGTATTTAGCGGATTAGTTTTGCCATCATTCTAAAATGCGATAGACGCCCGGCTTATTATATGTAATCTATTAAATTTAATATTTCAGCTAATTAACAAGAAACAGACAAATATTGTGTGTACATCCCTGAATCTTCACCTTATGCTGAAAGAAATAATGAGCAGTGTAATCAATATCTAATGCCTGGCTTGCATTTTTTAACTATTATTATACGCTAATAGAATACGCAGCTCTGCTAATGTTATTACGTTAAATGCAGAAATTCCTCTCCTGCCCTCTCATTGTTTCTCCCTCTGCCAATCTCGCTCACTCCAATTATATCTCCGTCTTCCTCACTCCATCTCTCCCTTCAGTATCAATTTCTCTCTCCTCTGTACAACTTACATACTATGTGATATTTGAAAAACCGACAATAAACTTTTTCTGAATATTAATAACAATTAAAAGATATGTAAAAGGATTAACAGAACACAAAGTTGTGCCTCTTCCTTATGCTAGTAATGAAACTGTTTCTCATAACTTATCTACAATCACGAATTAAGGTAGGTAACGAAAAGTTTTAAAATATTCATCCTATCGAAAATTTCGACATAAAATCTGTCCTCAGCTTTATGCTCATACATTTTTTTACTTTAAGTTTTTCTTTTTCAAAAAACGTAATACCTACTAAGGGAGATATTTTTACTTATTTGAGTTTTAGCCCCATTAGAATCACCTCCCCCTTTTGGGAAAAAATAATTAAGACGCCATCTAGCCTATTATCCAAGTGAGGCCTAGGGTATATTGCACTAAGTTTCATAACAGTATGTTCTGCCAATTCTGCATATTTACAAGTTTAAAAGTACAATTTTAGGCTTCTGGATAGGCCATTATCATTATGAATTATTGATCTAAAGTAGAAAATTATTAGATGATTTTTTATGCAAACCTACCATTACAAACAGGTTTTCACTATATTCAATATACTGCACAGTTGGACCTTATCACACGCGTGCCAATATTAGCAAGACGTAATACCTGCTCATTTCTTTCCCAGGAAGGCCAGGCATGCAAGTAACTTTCTTGTTTATTGGTTCAACACGCCAGGTAATAACAAATGTAGAGCAGGTAGAGAAGTTAACGTCTCATAACATATGAAGACGCTCTTACTTACGTCAGATACGGACGCCGAATTATTTCACGATTTATTTCCTATGATTTATAACACTAAGATTGCTAAAATGTTGATCCAATTCGTCGATAATCACTATTACGGTTTTATTATATGCATAGATATACCTGAGAGTAATTATTGGTATAAAAGAATTTTTATTCATTAAGATGGGATAACCGTACACGGAGATAGAATACGCAGACTAGATTATTATTATTAATTAATTAAAAAAGGGAAGCAATGTTATACAAGAAATATGTCCGATATGCGAAGAAATTGAAGTTGCAATACACATTCTGATGGTATGTAAAGAAACAAATGAATGGAGGAAAATATTTGTTTAATAGAAATGGCTAAAAATAATAGCATTGTAAAAATAAATAAAATGTTTTTAGGTCCGTATTAGGTAAGAGATTTAGGGGAATTTTTGTGAAATGTAAGAAGGAAATGGAAATGAGAAGTTGAGAGAAGTTGGAAATAGGCATGAAAAGATGAAGCGTGATGAAGATTGAAGAATTTAAGAACGTAAGAGGTATAACACAAAGTGTATTATCGGAGGTCTGGGGAACAATTGGCCAGGGCCAATCTAATAGACGCCGAATGTGTAAATAACTTGATTATTATTAAATATAATGATTATTATTATTATTAACATCATTACTAATCACGTAGCGCATTTTGTCCTGTTTGGTGTACATCGTATTACACCTATTATAATTTCCGATAGTATCGCTGGCGACTTTGTTTTACATGCGTTTTCTCCGGTAACTCGTTTTGTACGGACAATGAACGCTAGTCTAATGACAAATGCGAAGTAACCTCTAAAACGTGGTGCTCCAAATGGAAAAAGGCGTGCTGCTTGTAGCTGTACTTGAGGAAAGTATCCCAGAAATTAAAGTAACGGTGACAAGCAATTGCCAGTTCCTTCACCTCGTCGCTTCTGCCTAGCGATAATGCTGATCGAAGAGAAATGGGATGATTCAGCTGGAAGCCACCTTGCGGATTTACATTCAACAAATCACGCGTCACCTGGTAACGGTTACAGGCCAGCGACGTCAACAAGAATTGTGCTCATAAACCAGTGATTTATTAAGGACCAGGTGCGACTCCTGCCGGCCAGAGTCGGACGTTATGTGTCCGTTTTCCGGACAATGGAGCCAGTTTCACGAAAACTTGCTTGACCTCAAGAACGTGGCGCATGAGCTTTTATACTTTCAGTTTGATGTATAATTAGATAAATTTCGCTGCCATAAATGTTTTGCTGTCATAGTTGCATGTTAACATTAGAGAGAGATAAGAAACGCACAAGGGTGAACCTACAGGAACGTGAATAAAATGTTTTCTTCTTATTATAAGCGTATATACAAAGGGAGAGCGAATGCCCAGCTCCACACATCTCTGCAAGAATACGGAATAAACGGACAGAGCGGAATGTCTTCGCCTACTTGCTCAGTTTAAAAGCTCCCATATAATTAACTATAAAAATATTTTAAAGGATTGTTAGGAGAAGTTATCGAAACCGCTGTATAAGTTTGAATCTGTGTAACGTTATTTTTCTAGTCTTTTGAAACCAGATAATCTGCGTTTCCATGATACACAAAGCACTGTGTTTGGGAAATTAAACACATGTCATTAAAAATAGGGTGAACTAGGCAGCATAAACTCACTGCTGCGTAGCCCTTGTCCTATAATAAGGACTATGTCTTCAAAACTTCAAGGAAAAACAAAAAATTAAAAGATTATTTTTCAAATGTTGCCCGTAAGTCTCATTCACATTTTTTCGGTTATTCGATCAATTCGCCGAGCAAACATTGTTTGTTCGCCGAGGACAACTGCTCTTCGGTCGTTATCATCTCCACCACAATCATCATCATCATCCTGCTTGTGACAAGGCAGCACATATACAGGCGGAAGTCATGTAATAAACTTCAGAGCTGTCAGATTATGTTTGGTCCGAGAGAGCACGAGAGCGATAGAGGTAGCATGGTTGCGCCTGGCTCCCGAAAACCCTATTTCGTAACGCCCCGCTTGAATGCACGACACCTTGTCCCATTCGCCGCGAGGTTTACTTGTACTGGAGTATAGAGTGTTTACTAGCAGTCCATCGACACCTCGTCCTTCGACGCAGCAGAAACAGGTTGTCTTTTGGAGTTTATTATTGCAGTTGCATCACGTATGGGTACCGATTTGAAGCACGTGTTGGGCCACGTTGGGCGCCAAACTTGCGGGAGATATGTTTCTTGGAGTGTTCGCCCCACGTACGGTACAAACTTTCCGGTGGGCCTTCGCCCCACGTTTAAGAACCAACTGTTTGTTTTAATGTTTATTTATTTACACCTCGGCTGTGTCATTAGTAATTTGTAGAGCACGAATCTTTTAACAGAGCTGGTACAGTTAAAGAATAAGGCTTACACAAATTATAATTGTATTTTATAATTTTTATTAATCCTTCACACGATTAAATAACACTCTGATGTATCCTACTATAGAGCTGTGAGATTATTGTTAATTGCACTTTTAACAGGTAAACTTTATATTATTCTCACCGTAATGAATTTTGATGTCTCACACTGAACCCGTACCGAACCGAACTGCTTGGGTACGCTTTCTTGTACATTGAACATTTTCTGTATTTCAAGTCTCTGATTGGCTAAGCCTACTCGAATAGAATACCTTTATTTAACTTTTAGCTTTTCTAGTTGTTGATTGGCTATTTATAAACGGTTTTAAATATTACATTATTGTTTATTTAAATATTGTTCCAAGAATTATTAGTAGCCCTTTTAATCTTTCTAATTTATTGTTGTCTCAAGGTTACCTTATTGTTAGCAACTTTCGGCTTTTACTTTGTAATTCCGTTTGTTACGAAAGCAGCTTGTTTCTATTCTCACAGCTCCTACATTGTTAAACTACGTAATACATTCACATAACATTTTTATACATGTACATAATAAAATAAACATAATACAATGACTGCAATACATACCCCATATATTATATTATACTATACACATATTGCTTCAAAGCGGTCCGTTATTATATTTTACATTATATAATTAGACTGATATCATTTAAGCTATAAAAATACTGCCTCACTTCTCCCTTCACAGTGCAGTCAGTACCCTTAAACCATTGTCCTCCGTGACGTCAATACAGTTAAGTAACCATCAACCTGAAATACATCCAAGCTAGGACAAAGAGTCGTCCTTGGTTATATGTAAACAATTTATTGCCCAGTGAGAACCAATTACAGAAAAGGAGGCGACTTGTCACATGGTTGTAATTCCTACACTATACTCAACCTGCACGGTTTCAAACTTCAACAGTTTAGCTGCCGTATAGTTTGATTCTTTCCTGAGGTAGACAATATAAAAATTTCCTAGGAGAGCGTTGTAAAGCTGTCCCAGTTTCATTTATTTTTTCTTCCGTTAAAACGACTTTTTTCCACTTATGAACTTTAGCGTATAACGAACCAGTTGCTCTAAATCTAAGTTGACTATATTTCTGTCTGGAAGTTCCCGCCAAGCAATTTCGTGATGATTGCCTACAGATTTCTAGACTTGAGTAAGTTTTCAAAGGATTTTAATGTGAACTTCCTGGCCGGTATTTCAATGAGATAACAATCTGCATATACGAATGCACTGAAATTATACTGAACAAGCGGAAAATTACACAGATAAAAAAATCTGATGTGTTACAATCACATGGGTTTTTCTACTCTTGTACAAACTATTTTTACAAACGATTATTCTCCATATGCTTCATGTTAATCGAGACGTTAACCTTATTGCTAATTTTCTTGTAGATGCAAGGGGAATTGGTAGGTTTTAAGCGGTAGTCAAATATTTTAAGAGCTGGTTGCTATGTGGAGTATTCCATTCTCTTTGCATTACCAGGACAAAAAATGAATAACGAATTCTCATTTGAGAAAAAGCATAAGTATTGAAAAAATTAAGGCATTATGAAGCAATATCTTGAAAATGTTTCACTCAACTCTCGAGACATAATTCCCAAGTCACTGAGTCAACCCTTTCCATGCCCCGCGCTCTACCGACAGAAACATAACCTGACCGTCCAGTATTTGATACAAAACCACGTTTGACTCAATTTTCTATAATTGCTGAGCATTCCCATACACGGAAGCTGTGGTGGCTGAGTCTTCCTCAGAATTATCCCATATTTTGCGTCTCCATCTTTCTCTATCTTGTGTCGTTAATTATAGAACTTTTGAGATCCTCAGAAGTAAAGTGGTTATTTTGCAGGAGAATTGGTTTTGGATTTCGATTTGGTAAAATAATGTAAATGAAAGACATGTCACAGGAAATTCACGCAACGCAGTGTGTTATTTTAAATCACGTATCTCGGATGCCGTTGAGTGACTTCGATTTTGTTCCTTGACTATTTCTGACGCCACACTTATTACTTACTTCTTAAATGTAAGAGAGCTAAAGCGTTCGGCTTTCTCTTCTTCTCTGCCACCATAACATAATTAGTACGAGGGGCACTATTTATATTTTAAGCCTTGGCAACCCTGAATGTTGTAGGTGCAAATGTGACGTTTCCAATTTTTGACCATAATCTACTTCAAACACTTTGTCAATAGAGCGTCATTTGTTTTGTTTACACTAACTTGAAAATTGTGTGTCAACAAAAATATGGAATTAACTCGTGAAAATGTTCGTGCAATGATTTATTACGACTTTCGACGTGGATTATCAAGACAAGAGCGCATCGATCAACTAATTTCCACATTTGGCGACGAAGCTCCATCCTTTGCCACTGTGAAACGCTGGTATAACGAATTTAATCGTGGCCGCCGTTCGCTCAATGATAAAGTTCGTGAAGGTCGTCCAACATCAGTTGTTGTGCCAGAAAAATTGATGCTGTGCAAAACCTAATAATGAAAGATCGTCATGCGACATATTGTGAGATTGAGGCATCTCTACGCATTAGTTCCACCAGCATATATAAAATATTGCATGATTATTTAGCCGTGAAAACGGTTTGCTCTCGTTGGATCCCACATAATTTGACGCAATATCAAAAAAATGCTCGTGTCGATTGGTGTACACAAATGCTCAAGAAGTACAATGGCGGTGCCTCAAAAGACGTATATAAGATTGTAACAGGTGATAAATCCTGGATCTATGCGTATGAGCCGGAACGTAAACAGCAGTCGACTGTATGGGTGTTTCAAGATGAAGCAAATCCAACAAAAGATTTTCGCACTCGAAGCACTTCGAAGCAAATTGTCGCCTGCTTTTTAAGCAAAACTGGCCATGTGGCAACAGTGCCTTTAGAGGAACGTAAAACGGTCAATGCCGAATGGTACACAACCATTTGTTTGCCGGAAGTCTTCGGTGAAGTAAGGAAAACCAACAAGAACCCCAGGATCGTTCTTTATCAAGACAATGCGAGCACACACACAAACATACATCTCGTCTAACAACAGAGTATTTGAAGGCTCCAAAAATAGAATTGATGAGGCATCCGCCATACAGTCCTGATTTGGCACCCAATGACTTCTTTTTGTTCCCGAACATCAATAATAGATTGCGTGGACAACGATTTTCGTTGGCAGAAGAAGCCGCTGATGCCTTCAAAAACCATGTTTTGGAGGTGTCTCAAGAAGACTGGAATAAATGCTTTGAGAAATGGTTCAAACTGTATGCAAAATGTATTGATCATAAAGGAGAATATTTTGAAAAACAATAAAGCAGTTTTTAATCAGTAATTACTTTGTTTTAATTATTAGGCTCAAAATATAAATAGTGTCCCTCGTATAAATGGCCATTATAAAAGTTTAACTACACCACTTTACCTGTGAAATATAGCGCAAGTCAAAAATCAATATTTTGTGACTTTTACCACTATTAAGAATGGTACTATCACTAACATTCAATATAATTTAAGCATTGTTCGTTTTCAAAGTTTACAAAATGATTGTACATAAGGTATTAAATATTTTGTAAGTGCCATGCACTAACCTGTCAGCTAACATGCAGAATTAGTTATTGAAAATGTGCAACATTTTGTTATATTTTAACACTTCCATATTACATTTCTTGACATAATTAAAATATATGATATGTAGCAACTACACGACTTTTCCTACCAGCTACCATTTATTTTCATAACTTTTCTGTAAGTTATTACTACAAAATCTTATTCTTTTACTCGTTTTCTGTTATGTTGGTCAAAATGGGTTATTTTGTTGTAGCTACAAGAAGTATATTAGGAAGATAGTCACATTATTAAATGGCTGGCTGCTATATTTGGCTTCGATGTTTCATGTTCTTTGGATGGGCTGATGAGAAACAAAAGAATGAAGAATTAGTGCTTTAAATAAGACCATACAGGAGGATAATATGATACTGAACTCGTATATTCCTCCCATGATATTAGTTAGGGTGCTTAATGGTATATTGCTTAACCTCTAGCGCCCCGTGTATCATATATTATGCATCGAATTTCGTACTTTATTCTCACTCCATGAAGGAGTCAATGTTGTAACGGTATCACATTTGGTACATTCTACACGTTACTATATATTTTTCCTGCCTCTATCTGCTGTGTATCGATGGTAGACTTGAAAAAAATCTGATGTGTTACACTCACATGACTTTCTCTACTCTTGTACACACTATTTTTACAAATGCTTATTCTCCATTTGCTTCATGTTAATCGAGATGTTAATCTTATTGCTAATTTTCTTGTAGGTGCAAAGGGAATTGGTAGGCTTTAAGCGATAGTCAAATATTTTAAGAGCTGGTTGCTATGTGAAGTATTCCATTCTCTTTGTATGTCCAGGACAAAAGAATGAATAATGAATTCCCATTTGAGAAAAAGTATTGGAAAATTTAAGGGAATAACAAGAAATATCTCTAAAATGGTTCACTCAACAACAAAAATGTATATGACATAAATTGTGTATTTTAACACGATCTACGTTTTTGTGTAGTAAAGGTTTGTCTATCTCTTATGGTTTACCGGTTATGCAAAAGTCGTTCACAATGTAGAATACTTTTGGAGACATTCCCAGAAAATTCGAGATATACATTTCATTTGTCATGAAAATATCTTAAACATATGATATTTTAAGCACAATCGTTAGAGCCATTTTTGAGAAAATTAAAATTTTCGAAAACTTTTCCATGTAAAGGGTAATCTGGGCTGGGGGGATTTTCTTGAAAACCGTGTCGCATCTCTGGAAGTTACTGAACCTAAATACCAAGTTTGATGTATATCCGACTGTTCTTTTCTGAGTTATGCTGTTCATAGACACACAGACACAGACACAAACGGACATGTTTCCAAAAAAAAAAATTTTGGATTCAGGGGGGTCTCTAAACGGTGAAATCTCGGTATCGAATTTTTATTGGAATACAATACTTCCCCTACTTACTATACGCAGTAGAGAAAGTTAAAAAATCTAAAATCTTGATATAAAATCGATGTATCATGTATGATACAATCTCTAAAACCTCCTTGAACCCTTCAAATTTAAAACATTTGCTCCATAATAACACACCCTGATCAACAGAATGACATTAGACCCCCAAAAGCCCATTCTCAAAACGTCTTTTTTTGGCAAATTTGTTACATTTCATGCCAAACAACCTCATTAAGCAAATAAATATACATGGCAATGTCTGAATTTGATCTCGCGTCTCTAGAGGTTAAAATACTGGAAGTATACAAACGAAAGATAGCGAGTATCTCTGACATGGTTAATACTAAAAAAAATTAGAATGTCTTACATTCACATGAAAATGTTTTACACTGAAAATAAACCGAAGTTATAAAACTGGATATTTTAACACCCTTCACGGAAACTCAACATAATGTCTAAAACATTAGCCCTTCGGCTGGGTCCATAGTTCAGTCGATAGAGCACCTGTCTGCTGAGTGAGGGGTCCTGGGTTCGATTTCCGACTGGGGCGGAATTTGTTCTCTAGCCAAGTTTACTCCCTATCTTCCTCATCTGAAAACATGAATGGGAGAGAGTGAGTGTTATCTAATGTACAATACCCAAAGAAACACTAGAAATCCAATAATAGCTATATACGAGTTAACACCATTGTCGATAGGCAATTTGTTGCAAAGGTGAAAGGCTGCCGATAGGATCATTGCAGTTAAAGGCGGGTATAAATAGAACAAAACAACACTAACCCTTCAATGAGAAATCAAAATTAGTTAAGTTTGCAAGTGACACGTGCTATTTGTTAGCTGTCCTTCGTACGGTAAGTAATAAATCGTGAGCTTCACTATGATAAATGTTGTGGCAGGAAACTTTTCCCTTAGTTTTATCTACTCATCGTAAGGTGTTGTCATTTGGAATAATATACCTTAATTGTCTGATTTTAATTAAGATAAGTCTCACTGAATTAGTGAAAATACTTCAATCCGTATAAATAGGACTTGACTTTCAAATAAATTCATGAGGATAGTTTGGAATACTAAGGGTCCACGCACTTTGGTCTTAATTTACAGTTGAAATACGGTAGCGGAAATAACAGCAACGTAATAAACTTGTGGTTAATCTTAAGCACTCTATACGATCTTTTCTGAGTTTTCCAAATAATTTTACTGAGCGTTTGCCTCAGCCAGAATATGTTTTCAATTAATTCAAGTTAGTTATCCTGCAAACATTTTTGAAATTTTAAAACTAAACACACAATCTTGAGGGAATTACGTAGATAAACCTATGAATGCAAACCCATGTCCGGGAATGTACCCTTTGTACGCTATAGTCACAATTAAAAAAAATCTGATATGTGCATTTACAACATAACATTCTCTGTTTTCTCTCCTACAAACTATTCTTACAAAAGTTTATTACTCTAGCCACTTCTTATTAACCCAGGTAAACTATGAGTCCCCGTTTACACATTTCCGTAACATACAGTAAGTAATGTGACAGAGATATTTTTAAAGAGAGTATCGCTATGTGATAAGTTTAAAATTCCATGCTTTCTGTATTACCTCCCCCCTACAAAAAATGTAATAGCCACTTCCCATTTGAGAAAAATATAATAAGTATTTAAAAATTCAAAAAAATAACAAGGAATATCTTGAAAACGGTTAACTCCACAAAAAAGGATTTAATTGACATAAAGTATGTGCTTTAGCGAGATCTAAATTTTATGTGTAGTGATATTTTGTCTGTTTTATCGTTTACCAGTTATACAAAAGTAATTCAGAAAAAAGGACTTCACAAGCTATTCCCAATAAATGCAAGATAATTTCATTTATCATGCAATTGTTTTAAAGGTACCTATAGTATTTTAACCAAGATTGTTAGATCCTTTAGAAAATAAAAAATAACGAAAATTTATCTATGTAAAGGCTAGTTTCCGTTCAAAGGGGGCCTTTCTTAAACATCCTTGTCTCGATTCTTGGGAGATGTTGAACTTAAATACAACCGACTTTTTCTTTTTGAGTTATGTTGTTCACAGACAGATACACACGCGATTTTTTAATGCTTTTTTTATTATTCGGAGGGTTTCAAAACATGTTTTTCCAGTGAAATCTCAATACGAATTCTTGGGTGGAATGCAATACTTCTTCTACTTACTGTAGGTGAAGTAATGGAGAAGTATAAGTATTTAAATCTCCCGCTTCCGCCGTGCGAGTTGTTAGCGGATGTGTCATTGGACATTAAACGGACATGCTTCAACATGCTAGTGCATCAACGGATAGGCCGAGGGGACCCAGCTGCTTGGCTTCTGCAGTGCTTTTCCTTCACACTGTGGCCACCCAACGGCGGCTCACGCACCGATCACCTCAGCTCGGTCTGCGGCCGAAACATTTATAAATTATCTTGCAACCGCCTCACGTTCTCGTAGTTACAATTACAATGATAATAAGCACATGCTTTAATCATAAGAGATGTTGGAAATGTTAATTCGTAGTCGAGAGTTTCATATCCGAAATTGAGTGAATTTCTCTTAGTTCTTGCAATGTATGGGGTTTATTGCACACTCCTTGCTTTTAAGTCCCCTCACAGATAAAATACACGTATAGTTAAATCAGGGGATAGTGAGGGTCATAACTCTTTACTAATTACCCTATTTTCAAACATTTCCTGAATTAAATTTAATGACTCATCAGCTGTATGAGCGGTAGCAAAGTGTGGTTGAAAAAATCCAGACTGACATTCAACAATCTTCAACTGTTCAAAAAATGGTGCAAGTACCTCTCTGTACTCCTCTGTACCTATCTGTATTTACTGTTTGTTAAAAAAAACATAGGTCTTATTATCTGCATGTATTTACTGCATACCAATTTTCGTGTCATGCAAGGGAATCTCGTGTGTAAAATCTGGTTTCTCTGTACTCCAATATCTGTTATTTTGCGACGAAACAGAATCATATTAATGGAACCATGCTTCATCAGAGAACAACAATAAGCGTGGGTGGATTACTCTATCATTTCGCAAAATCCAATTACAGAAATTTACCCGACTGTGATGATCACGTGAAAAGTAAAGTGTATGCAACCAACCCCCATGCATTAAGAATCAAAATAAAACATTAAGGGAGACATTCACTCATTTTCGAATATTGAACTCTCGAGTGTGAATGAAGATTTCCTGAGAAGATGCTAGAAATATGCCGAGGAAAAACACTCCTCTTATGATAAGGCATGTGTTTATTATCACTGTAATTGTAACTATAACTGTAAGAACGTGAAGCGGTTGTGCGAATGTTAATTGTTTCCGTCGGGGTCCGAGCTGCGGCGGCGGCCGGAGAGCGAGCAGCCGTACGACGGTCACAGTGTGAAAGAAAAGTACTGTACGATCCCCAGGTTTAGTTCTAATCGACGTTTTCTGTGGGTCGCATGCAGTCCGACTCTCTAGAGGTTTAACAGACAGCCAGGTGTTACTGAGCGCGTGTACTAGGAAATGATTCATCTGAGAGTTTGTCCAAAGAAGTTACTGACCTCTACATCACAGCACTATTTTTAGGAGAGGGATATAGCGTCATTTGAATAGGAAAAAGAAACCGTTATTGAGTTTACTAAAAAAAAGTAATATCACTTTCACATTGGAGAGTATTATTTAATACACTTTTACTCAAAAGAAGCGAGATATTTATACATTTGATTTGTAATTTTGCAATCGCACATGTACTGTGGAAACAGTACGTTGTCGAATAGAGCTCCAGTTCCAAATGTTATCTGATTACATTCATTTACAAGCACAATGGGAAACTCCAAACATCCTGTACAGAAAATAATTCCCAACATATCCATTGCTAACACATAATCAGAAATACCAGATCAAATATTAAGAGCTTTAAGTGAATTGTTTTCCCTTAATTATTAAATACAGGATTCTAAGCTACAGTTGCAGTTACAGTTTGATTAAAGGTATTCGTAGTTAAAGTTACATTAAAGGATCAGTTCAGAGCATCTTGAAGGTAGTGTGGGCTATAAGAATAAAAAATCTGTCTATACCAAATAATTTAGAGCCAACAAGTAAATGCGAAAAAGTTACACTTTTTCTCAAATCTAAATTTTTCGAAATTAATAAAAATATTTTATTACTTTATTACTTTATTAAAAATATTTTATCCAGGTTGCCCTCAGTTCTCATAACTGGTAAATGCCGGAGATACTTTGGCCTGGAATATTTCCTTCCTAAATTTCCCAATCCCAATCACCATTTCATTTCATATATCACCAGTGTCACCGCCTCTGGTACAGTATGTAGTAAGAGCGGGTGTTAAATATTATTCAATTATAAAATTACTTACCAGTTCCATTTATGTGCTGGCTTTATCCAAAATAAATACTGAAACTGGTGTTGAGTAAATTCAGGAAGAACAATAGTGATTAGAAAGAGAAAAAGAAATAATTGTGCCACTGGATGAGAAAAAGGCTTCCGGGAAGAAGAAGAAGAAGACACATAGCAGTCGCAAGATAAAGGGTTCATATACGGAGACGAAGAACAAGATAGAAGAGATGGAGGAATTGGGCAGCCTGGGTTAGGCGTAAAACTGTGGGCAGAAAACTGTAATTGATTTGATTGAGCGATTTATACTTCCATCGAATATTGCTTTTTTTAGGTCTAAGTAGACTTCTAGATCTGAAGTAGGTAGAAAATCCTTCCTCTGTTATGTGTAGATTGTGATAAGATCTACACATTGCGGTATTTATTTGCGATTGTCTGATATTTTGATGATCTAATTCTTTCAAACTCTTTAAGGGGAGTAAATGTTTATGTGGCCCAATATATAAATTTGAATTTCCCTTAATTTGATATACATTTTATTATTTTAGGCGCAATTTTTATGTTTTAAAAATGGTACTGCATCTGCCAAGTTCTGCTGTGAATTCTGCACTACTTTTCAGAAAAAATCATAACTCCTACAGACTTGGAGTAGAGTTAAACTTTAGCCCAACTTTTAGGAGGGAGGTTGCTCTACAAATTGGCACTACTGTTAAACAGTAGCTGAGCTTGTGGGTGTTCAAGCATATGGCTTCTTTCTTTCAAAAATATTCAAGGCTCTTTCTGCATGTTTGCTCTGAACAGGTGTTTCTGTGAACGATATTATCTGCTATAAATGACCTGTTTCTCAGAAATTATTGAAGATAGCCAAATTAAATTTTAGGATGATAAAAGCAACCTCTAAATGTTGTTGTGGATCTACTTTGGTGTTAATAAGAGAGTTTGATATTTAAAACAAAAATTCTAACGCATTTCAACCAAAAGATTGTAAAATTGGGAAAAAGAATTCTTTCTTAATAACCCTCATCATTGTATAGAAGTAGATCAGTGAACTTAGAAGGCAAACATATATACTTTATAAAAACGTTAGTCTGATATCTTTCTTTTATTTATTTATGGACGTTTTTAACTACTATGGTTGTTAGCGTTCCGTTCTATATCGGTCGTGAATGATCGGAAATTTGCTCAGAAGCCTTTTTATCAGGCTTGAGGTTCTTTTACGTGCCAAATTTACGATACGGGACCACCGCTTTGTTTCTCTTCCGTAGCCATGCTAAGGATCTTTACGGCCGAAAAAAATTAATCGCCCTCCACCGGGTTTGAACCCGTGACCTCGGGAACCTAGACCCTAGGCCACAGAGGACGACGCTGATATCTTAAATTCTATCTGTAGTAATAGATAATGAATTTAGTACATTTAACATTGCTGGGATAGGGCTTTCAATTTCCCTTTAAAAAGCTCATTGAAAAGTCGTAAAAATGGACATATCCACTAAAACTCTTAAAAGAAAGCCCATTTCCGCTCGTGGGTTCTTGCCTCAGAATTAGTTTTGTTTGGTACTTGTATGATTTGTTGCATGCATAATAATAATCTGTCCGTATTTGGAGAAACCTCCTCTTTCAGTACCAATAAATCTACTTGACATTAAGGATGTACTTCACACCTTCTAGACAGCAAAACCAAATCTTTCTCAGGTAAAGCTACAGTCTACTACCTCCACTAATAAGATATAGCAAGGAAAGCCGGAAGGAACCACAGTCTTAACGACTGAGGTTATTATTTACTTTAAGTGACGCAAGTCTTGCAGAAGAAGAAAAACCGACAGTTGTCTTCCTATTCCTTTCGCTTCTAATCTATCTTCCTTATTTATTTTTTTCCCTGCTGTTGTTAAATTGGCTGCGGGAAACCCAGGCAGGCTTCACGACAAGATTGACTAT
Source organism: Deroplatys truncata (assembly GCA_030765065.1). NCBI lineage: Eukaryota > Metazoa > Arthropoda > Insecta > Mantodea > Mantidae > Deroplatys > Deroplatys truncata. Next base: position 56,872,158 of record CM060980.1, read on the forward strand.
TTCCGTTAACAAGGTGTGCAAGTAACCACAATTACATCAACCTCCATATCGAGAGGAGTCATGACGTTTCACTTACTTTCCTCGTTACTGCCAGCTTTTCCTTGATATTGATTTGCGTTTCACAACTAGCCATTAGACAACACTTCTCGGACAACTCATTTTCCTCCTATGCGTTCTTCTTTTGTTTCATTCCTCGACTTCTGTATTGACGCAGGCTGCAAATGTATGTTTCAACAGATTACGTGGAATAAACCTTACCTATAAGTTTTCTTAATAATCCTGCTAAGCAGATATTTGGCAATTACATATATTTTTACTTTCTCTACCACGTACATAATAGGTACAAAAATTCGATATCGAGATTTCACCTGAGATACATGTATTGAGGCCCCCCTGAATCCAAAAAAAAAAAAGCATTTTTAGAAAAAGGTCCGCGCACGCGCCTATGTGCCTATGAGCAGCAGAATTTAAAACCGAAAAGTCGGATAAACACCAAGCTTGGTATTTAGGTTCAGTGCTTCCTAAAGATAAGACACGAAGATTTTCAAGAAAATCCCCCTACCCCAACCTACCACATGGAAAAATGTTTGAATATTTTTGCTTTCTAAAAAATGGCTAACAATTTGGATTAAAATAACATATAAAGGGTCTTTCAACAAGTGTCCTATTTTAACATGTGATAGCTGCCGTTGTTATTGAGTTACAACAGCCATTTTTTCATGTGGTTACAGTTGTTATTGACAAATAGCCATGGAAAGTTATAGCATTCAGCAACGCGTAGAAATTGTGAAAATTTATTATCAAAATGGATAATCTGTTCGCCAAACCTTCCATGTACTGCGTGAAGTTTACGGTGTGCATAATCGCCCCTGCGAGAGAACGATTCGGCGTTTGATCGATAAATTTGAAAGAAGTGGTTCTGTCAGCGATCAAAGAACGCCTGTATGTAATCGACGTAAGCGCTCCAACGAAAACATAGGCGCCGTTCGTGAGAGTATACGCGAGAACGGAAACAAATCAATTGCTCGTCAAGCGCAAGAATTGGGTCTTTCACCGACCACAATTTGGCGAATTCTGCATCTGGACTTGAAGTTTCACGCTTACAAAATGGTGTTAAATCAAGAACTAAAGCCCAACGACCATAGGTTGTGCTGTGTATTCGCTGACTGGGCTATGGAGTCGTTGGGAGCTGACCCGGATTTTTGTCGAAAAATCATCTTCAGCGACAAAGCCCACTTTTGGATGGATGGTTGTGTTAACAAACAAAGTTGCCGCTATTGGAGCAATCACAATCCAATGCAGTTCAAAAACGACCACTTCATCCCCAAACGGTTACTGTGTGGTATGGATTTTGGTATTGTGGAATCATTGGTCCATATTTTTTCCAAGATGACGATGGAGAAGCTCTAACTGTCAATGGAGAAAAATACCGGGCTCTTATAAGGGACTATTTTTGGCCTCAATTGGATGGTATGGATCTCATAAACATCTGGTTCCAGCAAGATGGTGCCATATGTCATACTGCTTTCGAAACAATCCATCTTTTGAAGGAGAAGTTCAGAGGTTTCATCATTTCCCGTGGTGGTGATGTTAACTGGCCTCCGGGGTCATGTTATTTAACGCCGTTGGATTACTTCTTGTGGGGTTATATTAAATCTCGAGTTTATATCAACAAGCCAGAAACAGTAAATGATCTTATGAATAACATCACGCGTTTTATTCGTGAAGTTGTACCTAATTTACGTTCTTCTGTCATTGAAAATTGGGTCAACCGTAAACGCGCAACCCAACGAAGTCGCGGCGGTCACTTAACTGATGTTCTCTTCCACACGTAATGACATTAATTATGTTCCAAAATAAAAAAGATATAAACCTCTATCATTTATAGAACATGATTTATTTAAGTTCAAGGATAGGACACTCTTGTTGGAAGACCCTATATTAATGATATTTACATGACAAATAAAATGTATATCTTGAATTTTCTGGTAATATTCCTTGAGGTCCTCTGAATTCGAAATTTGGTATAATCTTGTATAACTAGTAAACGTTAAACGTTAAACGAAAACGTACTATACAAGAAATGCAGATCTGTTTAATATACACAATTTGTTTCAAATAAGTCTTTTTTGTGGAAGCCATTCTGAGATATCGGCTATTAATGGTTCGAATTGCTCGCCACTTATCTATTCTTTAAAATCCTTTCAACATTCAGTTGTTTCTCGCGATTGCATGGAAACATGACGTAATTTTAAGGCCAGTGTATGTCGTCCAGTTCTTAAACATTTGTATCTATAACGAATTGTGTAATGTAGCTGTTTCTGCAAAGGCTTATTTGAATTGTAATGAAGTAGATATAAAACATGAGCTTTAGTAAGAATAGATTGTATACACACTAATAACTGATAGAGGGTAGAGAAAGTCATGTGAATGTAACACATCAGATTTTTCCTCCTCAAATTTATTTCTCCTTTTTATTCGTTTTACAGTTTCTTGATATTCTGCTTTTGTTATCCTATTATAGGCAGATTTAGGATTTTTAATATTTACTTAGTCTGCTATTGAGCTGCTAATTTCGCTTTTATACTAGTAGCTTTCTGTACACCAGGGGTTGCCAAAGTTTCATAACCGGGTCACAATAACCGTCAGAGAATGAAAAAGGGCGAAGCCATGTAAGATAGGAAAGGCACGAGGCGCACAGTTCACATTAGTTTTCAAACACAGTATTTTATTGAACTTAAATCTATACTTGCATATTAATAACTGATGTAATTAATTATTTAACACATGATCAGTCTTTCATTCATAGTCTCACGGCAATGTAACGTACACACACACACACACACACACACACACACACACACTTATTACATGAAACATTGTTACGTTAATAACAGTTATATTCAACGAGAAGAATGAAACTGACTTTTCTGTGATGTATTTTGATACCGTAATTACTAACGGGAGATATAATAAATAATTAAATAAAGAAATAACAATTGAGATAGAGAAATTATTGCAATAAATAATTTTCGTATATTAATCAGTGTATAACGTCACCAGTTTCAGTTGAAATATTTGTCCAGAAAAATGAAGGTAATTAGGCAGTTAGGTTAGCGAAGGTCATTTGTATCAGCCGAAACAGGGAACGCATTAGCTTAAGGATTCTGAGAATTCTAGGATAGAAGTTCAGTACATTTGCAGTCACGTAGACCAATTCTGTAAATTAGAGAGGCAAAAGAAATTCTAATAAGAGGCTCAGTTAGTAACAGTCAGAGACGTGCATGAAGAGGGGTTATGTATTTGAGCGCGAAAGATGTAAAGTTGGAAGGGGGAGTAATATATAGGCGGAGCTAAAAGTAAAGGCATGTAATTTTAAATCACTCTGATACCGGAACTGCTGTTTATATTCGTTCGTGCAACTTTCGTGCACACAGTTGTGCATGCATTCATTACTCTGACATGACATTCATTACGTCTTCGGTACGTACTGCTCGTCTGATATTATAAGCGCCTAGTGATGCGCTTGTGTGAGTAAGATTTCGCGGCCATTGCAAGAGGTCTCACCGATAAGCATTTAAGCGATTCACGGCAAGTTAAACTACTAGTTTCTTTTGTTGCGGAAACAGTTGTTTCAAATCTAAAATCTGCAGAAGTTAGCACATATAATAAGTCAGCTGTTACACTTTCAAGTTCTACGATTCATAATTAGTTTCATTCTTTATCTTCAAACGGTCGGCAGCTCACTTCAAAAGCTCAAGCATTAAAACGCATTGAATTTATCAATCAGTTAAAATTGGTGTTATCCTTAAACAATGCGCCTACGCATAGAGAGAAAGATCTCATTGTCTACCATTGACTCAGGCGGCGCACGCGGCAACAGAACGAGCTATGAGATTACGGCAGATCAACAACGAAGTACGAGGGCGGATCGAAAAGTAACGCACAATTTTTGTCTGCCTTGGTATTGCAGCTGGAATGTTGCAATTTCACACAGATATAGTTTGAAGTTTTCACTACAGAGGGTATTTCTTCTTTCATGTACAACTCTAGCGAGAGAAGCGTGAACTACGCAAAAAAGATGGCGCGCATGTTACTATCGTCCACATGTGAAGAGCAGAGAGGTGTGGTTCGATATTTGTGGGCCAAAGGGCATAAACCGAGTGATATTCACAGGCACATGCGTGGCATGTATGGAGATGATCGTATGGGCCGTAGTAATGTCTCCAGGTGGTGTGAATTCTTCGTAGAGGGCCGTGTGAACCTTAGTGATTCGCCACGCTCCGGGAAGCGGTATCAGCTGCAACCCCGCAGAATGTCAGAGGCATTGAGGCGACAGTTTTGAACGACCAGCGTGTGCAACAGCGAAACTTGTCGCAACAGTTCAACATTTCCTACGGTGCAGTGTACGATATTGTTCATGACACGTTGAAATTTCGTGAAGTTAGTGTTCGCTGGGTTTCTAAGAACCTGACAGACAACCATAAGGGCCAGCGAATGATAACGAGCTTGGATCACCTAACGCGGTACGCCGCAGAAGGGCATGACTTTCTGAAAAGAATGGTCACTGGTGATGAGTCTTGGGCATACCACTACACGCCTCAAACCAAGCAGGCACGTATGAGATGCTGGTTCCCCAGTGAAGAAAAAATTCAAAATGACTCAATCTGCTAGGAAAGTGCTTGTAACAGTATTCTGGGATATACATGATGTTGTATTGGTGGACTTTGCTGAACACGGAACCACTGTAAATGCTGCAGCTTACATGAAAACTTTGGTGAAGTTGCGTCGTGACCTTCGTGACAAACGCCACAACATGAATGCTGACGATGTCAAAATTCTTCATGAAATGCTCGCCCCATGTTGCTGCTGCTGTTCGTCAGAAAATCACCAAATTTGGTTAGGAGGTGCTTCAACATCCACCATACATTTCGAACCTTGCACCGTCGGACTTTTATCTGTTTGATCCCATGAAGACATTCCTGGCCGGCAACGCTTTACAACAGATGCGGAAGTGAAATCAGCAGTCCGCAGATGGCTATACTACAAGGAAACGCACTTCTACGAGCAGGGCATATTGAAACTGATATCACGATGGGAGAAATGTGTTGAGAAACTTGGTGACTATGTCGAAAAGTAGGTAACAGGTGTAAGTTCATTTGTGATTTTTGTTGTTGTTTTAACTATTAAACTTTTTTTGTAAAAAAAATTATTGTTCGTTACTTTTCGATCTGCCCTCGTAGTTTAAATAAAGGCTCCAAAAGTAGATGACCAACGTTACTGCTTCAAACTGTCGACCATCTCTGCATCACAAATATCTTGCTTTAAATTGCAGACATTTGTGGTTCTAATTTTTTGTCACTAAAACGGACTCTAAATGTCCAATAGTCACATCAGACCTATGTTATGATTTCACATATTTCATTTTTGAAAATGTCCTTTCAGACATGCGCTGATACGAGCACTGACATTAGCCTTTTAGTCTTTCAAATAAGGAAATGTGTCATTCGGCAGACAGTTGTAAAAATAAACAAAATCAACTTCCTTGTATTTGTTTTACAGTAGGTTATTACATTATACAGTTGTTTAAAAAACAGAGAGCATAATTTCAGGTATGCATTCCCCATATGTAGAAAACAAAAAAGATCCATTACAAAATGTTTCCGGAAATGCTTGGTTTCTGAGTCATGGCCTTCAAAACAGTGATATTCATCGGAACGGATTTTTTACCGCAGTAGTTTTCTTTACAGAAGATTTCAAAGTACCCACCTCCTGATTGAATAAAGACCTCGCATCGCCGCCTCATGGCCTGCGTACAGGACCCCAAATTTCAGGAGTATTGCGTATCTCCTTACAACTTGCCACAATTCGATTCTGAAGGGATTCCATCTCAGGCACCGGAGACGTATACACAATCGCTTTTAAATGACCCCATAAGTAGAATGAAGGTTCAAATAGGTAAAATAGGGTTCAAATCAGGTGAGCATGGTGGCCAAGCAATTGGGCCACCTATACCTATCTATCGATTAGGAAACCTTCGATCCAAGTACCGGCGAGAGGTACGACTGAAGTGTGCAGGGGCTCTATCATGCAAGAAGTCAGCTTGTTTTCGAATGCTCAGTGGAATTTCTTCATACACATGAGTTATAGTGTTTTCCACGAAGTTTGTTACGCCTGCCCGATAAGTCTGTTTACAAGTACATGAGGTCCAACTAACCTATCACCATTGATACCGGCCCACATGTTGAGAATGAACCGTACTTGGGTGAGATGGAACAATTGCATATGGGTTTCCATATATCCATACATGCTGATTATGAAAATTTGTAATGCCATCTTGTATGAACGGGATGATGAGCTTCATCTGTATTTAACACTAAGGCAGGAAATTTCGGATTTGTAGCACACTGCAGCACGAACCACTGGCAGAACATAAATCGAGCAGGGTAATCTGTTGGTCACAGGGCCTGTACACTTGCAAATGATAAGGATACAATTGTTGCTCTCGTAACAGTCTCCAGACAGTCGTATGAGGAACATTCATTTGCAACGCTAACTTTCGTGTATTGATAGGAGTCGCGTCTACAGAATCCAGAATTTCCTCCTCTACAGCTGGAGTTGTAGATCTTGGTCGTCCCCTCCCCAAACCAGGAGATGTAAACTTCCTATGTGCGCACAGACAGCGATGGAGACGTCCAAATGTCTTCCGATCTGGACATCTTCGCTGTGGGTACCCTCGGCGCAAAAGACGAGCCAGTGCAGCATGAAGTGCATTTCTGCCAGCTCCTGATTTGAGTACATTACGCTCAGTCGAACGCCAAACACAACACTTAATGCACCCTTCACCTCGGAATGAACTGTCAGAATGTCTTGTTAATTTCTTCTGTCACGGCAACTAACTGCGGAAAGAAAAACGTTCCGGTGAATATCATTGTTCTGAAAGCCACAACTCAGAAAAAAAGCATTTCCCGAAACATATTGTAAATGAACTTTTTTATTGTCTACTTATGAGGAATGCATACCTGAATTTGTGCTCTCTATTTTTTAAACATGCGGTATATATAAATTCAAAATCTGAATACCTAATTTTATTTAATCGTTCCGAATTGGTGAATAAATAAATTAATCTAATATAGATTAATGTACCGGTGCACGTTTCTTTGTAGTTATATTTTTTTAAGTTTGTTGGATTCGGCTCCCGGGCCATATTTTTGTGAACCTTATTGTACTCTAAAAGGTAGTTAAATTATATTCGAACCCACTCGCGGTCTCTTTCTACTGCGCGAGACAGCCGGAGGTGCCGGGAAAATTACGCCGGCAGAGGCGGACTAAAATCCTTACCTTATAATAGATGCTGGAAGTGTTGACCTTCTGCTCTCAAACAGGCAGCATATCTCGTGTAAATATTCTCGCCCACTTTCCGAAGCTCAGCAGCAGGAATTCTTGTGATATCTTGCACAATGTTTTCTCTAAGTTCCTGTAATGTGCGAGGATTGGAACGATACACTTTGTTTTTTAAAGAACCAAATAAATAAAAATCAAACTCGTTAGGTCAGGAGAACGAGGGGCTACAAATCAACACTAATTATTCTGTTCTCAAACACCTCTTTTATTGCATGTAATGATTCGGCAGCCGTATGTGCTGTTGCAGAATCTTGCTGGAACCAACCATACGATTTCTCTTCTTCTGTAAAGCGAATGCAAAATGGCTTCAGAATTAACCTCGGATATCTCTCTGCATTTATTGTTTCATCAAAGAATATGGGCCCTATTATTCTTTTAGCACTTACCACACACAACACTCCAATTTTCTGATCATAATGAGGCATTTTATCACAAGAATTCCTGCTGCTGAGCTTCGGAGAGTGAGCGAGAATATTTATACGAGATATGCTGCCCGTTTGAGAGCAGAAGGTCAACATTTCCAGCATCTATTATAAGGAAAGGATGGTAGTCCGCCTCTGCCGGCTGTCTCGCGCAGTAGAGAGAGGCCGCGAGTCGGTTCAAATATAATTTCACTACCCTATATAAAGTACACAACGAGGGGAACACCTCAAGCACTGCTACCTACGCGAGATTTGTTGCAGTTACCACCCCTCCAGGAGAAAGGGATGAAGTGAAGGAATCACAGGAGGCTACAGGCCGTAGACAGACTGGCCACAGGGACGCCACTTGTCCCACTATTGGAGTTGCCCACAGTGAACGATGGACGACCGTGGAACCAGACAGCCCTCTAATGCACACGGAGAATACTCTTTTTCTGGAGCAAGCATCAACGCCTCACGCCACGAAACCTAGAAACATATCTGAAACATTAGAAGGAAACTGAATGAAAGGAAAATGATGGAAAGGAAATCGTGGTAGATGAGAAACCACTCCAGCAATTGCCTACCTACCAAGGAAAAACCATGAAAAACCCAAGGTTAGAGTGGGCGGTGGATGGGAATCGAACACGGAACTCCGAATACGAGCCTCACACGTTACCGCGGAGCCAACTCGTTTGTACACTAACAAAAGCATTTAAGATTTTCATTAATTGTATCTCTATATAAATCGCGCCTCGTCAGCGTGTCTTTAAATGTTGAAGCACCTTACTAAGGGTTTAAGTAATTTTTAGGTGTCCTCGCTACTGCGGAGCTCTATAGTCTCACTTTGTCCGTCCAATCGTGCGCTTGAAAGAACTGGATAACTGCTGTATACACTTTAAATTTAATTTTAACAAAAGCTGTCAAGTCACCTTGAAAGTTCAAATGACACCGCTAGTTTATTGTTGTTTTCACAATAGTATTCATTTGTTAGCGCATCTCATTTATTTGTTCTCCTTTTTTTTTACAGCATTATGTCCAATCGATAAAAGAACAAATAAGTAAACTGGATGAAAACGTTTATTTGGCTAATCATTGTAATGATTATAATTTACTAAATTAATTGTTTAAAATTTCCTCTAGACAGTAGTAACACCTCCAACTTCACGAACGTTTTGGAATATTCCTTGTCTAATCCGTCTACATTCTCATTTTATTTTTCAGCTCTCGAACATTTTAAGTGGAGATTTATAAATAACCCCATAGGAATAATTTAAGATGCGTCACGTCGGCAGATTTTGCTAGCTATTCTTGAGCACTTCCTCCGATCAATCAATTTTCCAGGAAATCGTCTACCCAACCACTGTCAAACCGATAATATTGCATAATGTAGGGAGGTGTCTTCCTGTTGAAAATGCAAATTTTGTGTACCCAACCCTTGGTTTCCTTCTTCATTGATTTGCTTTTCCAGCTATAGTGTGCTTAATGAATAAATTAAATCGGGCCAATAATCATCTCCAAGGATGTTTGCTCACAATTGATCTTTAGAGGAAATTCAGTATCAAAGTCGCAGTTGTTTACGATTTTTAAGATAAAGACACGAGGAAAATCTTTCTTAAATGACATAGAAGGCAGGCATGTTAGGGTATGTGATACCGGCCCTCGTAGCCGTGGTGGTTGGAGTGTGTACTTCGGCGCTCCGCGAAGCTTAGCTTCGCGGGTTTGAGTCCCGCTATGGGCATGGGTGTGTGAGTGTGGGTGGGTGTGTGTGTGTGTTTAATTGCGGTAATAAGCGGTAATGAATAACAGAAAAAAACAAAAAAAACAGTGATGACTGGGTAAATAAAGGAACTAAAAACAAAAGGAAAAAATAAAATAAAATATACTGACATGCAATAAACTCAATTAAATATTGTGATATAAAAGACCTATGTGATTTTCATTTTATTAATATTCTTTATCAAAGGTTTTATTCAGTGATTAGTCATGATCAAGGCCAGATTTTGATGACCCAAAATGTTCATAAAACTACGACAAAATGAATAATTTTTTTAAAAAATGAAACAATAACTTGAAATGATATAAGAATAATAATGAGGTAATTAGGAAATTAATTAAAATATATTTGTTACAAGCTCCTTTTTGAAGAATGCAAAAATAAAATTAAGAAAATTGTTTGTGAAGCAGCATTAACTGTAAAATTAACTCTGTTGAGTTCTCAGATTACACAAAATTCATAGCAAATGAAGAGCACTCCACAGCCTCTGGCACAGCACGACGACAAAGACAATAGCAACCTCACTGTACGCAGTTATTAACGCGATAAAGGGAAAACTAACCTGTCTCATCCCTAATTTGGACATGAATTCATAACTTAATGATACCTACTCCCCTGAAAATAGCCACCTCCTCCGCTCACAAGAAACACTTTCCTAACTAAGCATTAAATAGGAAATAATTTTTTTTTTAAAAAAAATGCCTGAAAAGCATGTACAATTTTATTCTTATTTCTCAGTTGGACAGGGCATTTATAATTATTGAAAATTTGCTTTAATTAAAATGTTAGTAATATAAACTCTTTATATACTCAATGTAAATGCAAGAAAATTATTAAATAAAGACACAAAGCGCAAGAAAATAACAAAATATTGCCGTAAAATAGAAAAAATACTCTAAAATGACATAAAAGACCAAAAAAAAGAGACCTGAATATGCATTTTCAAAATGTGGGACGCCTGATAAGCATTTATATATACATAGCAATGCCTATGACGCAACAAATAAAAGATGACGTGTTATCAGAATCCGGCCTTGGTATAATACCAAGAGTGAGCTCGATATTGTCGATAGTTGCCCGAGATCACAGCTACAAGTAGGGGATAGAGAAAGTAAGAATTGTAATAAATGTAGCCGGAAATGGAATTGCTGAAGCTCCAAAAATAAGCTCCAGCTGGAAAGTATGGGAAAAACTCCTGCTGCTACAAAAAAGTAGCACCATAAATAATATAGAGTTTATTTGCGTTCCACATTAAAATTTAAAAAGTCACGATGGATTTTATGCAACCCTGCCATTTTGAACAAGTTGCAACTGTATTGAATATCGTGCTTAACATCCTTAACTGGCACTTGTGCCAATAATAGCAATGACGTAATACGGGTATTCCAAGTTTCCGCTGCTTATAGAGAGAAGATGAAACCATTTTGTGATCCTCTTTTCTGTGAGCAACGAAGAGGTACAAACCTATGTACATTACTAAATATAGAACAATTAGGATCTGAATTTAAAATTCCTTACCACGCTGTGCTGATAATATGCTACATCACATCCGTAACACCTGCTCACTTCTATCCCAGAGAGGGAATGTATGCAAGTGCCTGTTTTGTTTATCGCTTCACAACAAATGAAATGCAGGAAGCGAAGCTAACGTCTCATAACATAATTATGAAGACGCTTACTCTTATGTCAGCTATCGATGCCGAGTTATTCAGTTACTTATTTCCTATAATTTACAATGGTAAGGTTACATAAAATGTTGTATCCAACTATGACACTCGTGAAAATGTTGCATTCACTGTCGTTCGTGCAAAAAATATTCGCTCGTGCCATAATCATTAAGATTATCCACTTGTTGCATAAATTACTATTATAATTGGGATTAGGAGGAAATTAGATGCTTAAATCTTAGAAACATTTGTTCAAAGGTGTAGTATGACTTAGAATTATCTGCACGCAACCAGGAAATATTTTTAAGTCTATGTTTGGCGCATAAATTAACTCCAAATGGTCCTAAGACTTGGAAAAAAAACCTTAATGGGCATGACCAAAAGTTTGGGCCACCCACGTTACACCTAAGGGCGGCTCCTTTAAGAAATTCGATCATCTTTGTTATCCACAGTGGTACATAAATCTCACAAATAAATGCTTGCTTTTAGTTTAGGGAATTTCATTAATTCTTAGTCCACTTATTCGCCTACGCATTAACAACTCCCACCTCGATCTATTGCTGTCCTGACGGGCGTTACGTCATGTACGCATGTAAATCACGAGCAAACAGAGAAACGTATGTTATGCAGTCCGGCATGAGGATGACGAATTGTCTCATAGTTTACAATAACATCATGTAGACTGCATGTTTAGCCTGTGCTCTTGTCAAACCATCAAGAGACGCCTAGCGCACCGTAGGTGGGGGAATTAACTGTTGGGGGGGGGAGGCCCAAAATTTTGAGCGAGGGCTACCTTCGTGGTGCGTTTACGTACACAGTTAAAGGATTCCATGCAATGAAGGCAAATTAATTAATCGGCTCACTTTCGTTCACTGTTAACACGGTTTCATTACATTTTAATGTTTGGAAGGAAATTCGGTTTCAGATTCGATAAGGATTTTCACAAGAATTAAATTGAAATTTAACAAACCTTTAAAACATTATTTATCCAGGAAGTCTAGAATTTGAGAATTGCAACTAATATATTTGAGAGAAATGACTGAAATGCTTAATTAGAAAACATACAGCATCAGGAGAAATGGGCGTGTACATAAGCACTTTAAGCTGGTGTTGCGAGGTGGGAGTGTACCATCCAGCGGGACAAGCTTCAACCTAAAAATACCAAATAATTTACGGCTTTGGCAATTTCGTACGCATATTCGTTATCACTGTTGTTGTAAACCTCTGTGATGTCTTAGTAATCAATTTCAAACATAAATACGTGACGTACAAACATCGTGAGACTTTTATCTCTCACTTATTCACATTTTCATAGCTGTGTTATATATTCACCAAAATTCTTATTTATACTTTCCTTGCTACGTACTTACATAAGTAGAGGAAGTATTTGATTCCACCCAAAATTCTCTACCGATACTTCACTGGAAATACATGTTTTGAGACCCCCGAACCCTGGAAAAAGAAGTTTTAGGAAAAAGGTCAGTGTGTGTGTCTGCATTTGTGTGTCCTTGATCAGCATAACTCAAAAACGAAGAGTCCGATAAATACCAAACTTGGTGTTTAACTTCTGTATCTTCCATAGATGTGACACGAAGATTTTCAAGAGAATTTTTCCAACCCAAGTTACCCTTCATATGGAAAACTTTTCGTAATTTTTATTTTCTCAAAAATAGCACTAAGGAATTTTATTAAAATACCATCTGTTTAAGTTATATTCATGATCGTATAGTTTGAATTTTCTGGGAATAGCCTCTCTTACGGTTGGCCAATTATGCAATAGTCGTTCAGAATGAAAAGGAGTTCAGTCTGTTCCCAGAAAATTCAAATTATATATTTAATTTGTCATGGAAATATCCTAAATATATGGTATTTTAATAAAAATCTTTAGGCGTTTTCGAGAAAATCAAACATTTCGAAAACATATTCCATCATTTAGGTGGGCGGAGTTTCTTCAAAATCTTCGTGTCGTATCCTTAGAGGATAGAGAACTTAAATGACAGGTTTGGTATTTTAACCGACTCTTCGTTTTTGAGTTATGCTGTTTACAGACATAGACACCACACACAGACTGAGACACATACGGACCATTTTATACAAATGCCTCAGGGGCCTCAAAACATATATTTCTGGTGGAATCTCGATTTGGAATTTTTGGGTGGAATACAATACTTCCTCCGCTTAATAAGTACGTAGGAAAAGTAATCATACTGTGGAGACATGTTGAACGCAATCTCAAAGCGCTAGATTCCAAGGAGCAAACACCTTAAAAGGAAAGAAGACTTGTTTTGAAATAAAATCTGATGTGTTGCATTCACAAGACTTTCTTTAGCCTCTATCACTTTATTAGTGGGTCTACAAATGATCCTTACGAAAGTTTGTTTCTCTACTTACTTTACTTTAATTGAGATAAACCTTTAGGGAAATAGCTGCATTACACATTTCGTTACAGATAAAAGGAAACAGCAAGAGTCAAATGTTTTAGAACTGGACGCTATACGCTGGTCTTAAAATTCCATACTCATTCCATGACATCGCAAGAAACAATTGAATATCGACAGGACTATAAAAGGATGGCTAAATATTGAACAATTCGAATCATTAATAACGGATATCTCGGAAATGGCTGATGCCACGAAAAAGTAATTTGACATAAATTGTTTGATTTAAAAAGATGTACATTTCTTGTGTGGTACGTTTTCGTCCATCGCTTAACGTTTTCTAGTTATACAGGATTACACAAAATTTCTTCGGAATGAAGACGACTTCGAAGACGTATTTCCAGAGAATTCAAGATTTACATTTTATTTGTCATGTAAATATCTTTAATGTGTGATATTTTAATCAAAATCTTTAGAGGCATTGTTTAGAAAAAAAAAACATTTGAAAAATCTTCCATGTAAAGGGTAATTGGGGGTGGAGAATTTTCATGAAAAGCTTTGTGTCGTATCTTTGGAAGATACTGAATTTCAATACCAAGTTTGGTATTTTGAGCTATGCTGTTCACCAAACATATACACATGGACCTTTTTCCAAAAATGATTTCTTTTTATTTTTGAATTCAGGGAGTCTCAAAACATAAATTTTGGTTTAATCACGGTATCGAATTTTTGGGTGGAATGTTTACCTTCTCGAAATAATAATCTTGAAACATGGACAAAGCAGCACACATCTGCGCGCGCTCGCGCGCGCGCGCACACACACACACACACACACAAAATATTCATGTCCAGAAGGTCTTCGGTTCAGGATCGTGATTTCATTTTAAATGCAAGTATATACGCTACCTCATTAGTGTTTCGTAATGAATTGCTGCGATTAATAAACAACATTCATACACAATTTTACTGCTGCATGCATAAAAAAGTAGATGTAACATCATCGGCGATGTGAACCGAAAGCCATTAGTGGGAAAATAAACATATAAATAAGTAACTTCCCGTGTCAGTAAGGTCCTCATCTGACCCTGAGCACTAAAGTACAAGGTAATCAATGCTAAAGGAAATTACGTAGGATACCAGGGAAGGAGAGCCGGTTTGCGAAATGTGGGTTAGCTTTAGGCGCGATCCTAACCTCACAGAGTGCCTATTGCTTTCCTGTCAATATTGCAACACGTTGGAGGGAGGGGGGATATAAGAGGAAAGTTACAAATTATTACCAAGGTGACAATAAAGACTCATGCGCGCGCGCGTGTATGTGTGTGCGCACGTACATTCGCGATTACTGTTCTTTTTACTTTCTCTACTACTTATCTATAGAAAATAGAGGAAGTATTGCATTCCTCCCAGAAATTCGATACCGAGATTTCACTGAATCCATAAAAAGAATTCTTGAAAAGAGATTAGTATGTATATTTGTGCGTTTACGTACGTGCGCCTAATTGTGAACAGCATAACTCAAAAACGAAATAGGTCTGCATGTTCAACGTCCTCCAAAGATGTAACGCGGAGGTTTTAAAGAACCCCCTCATCCCAAACCGACCTTTGCATGAAAAATGTTCACTATTTTTTATTTTCTAAAAATGGCTCTAAGGATCTTGATTAACATACAAATGTTAAAGATACCTGCATGATAAATAAACTGCATATCTTGAATTTTCTGGGAATAGCCTATAGAAGTCCTCTTGGTTCTGAAAGATTTTGTATAATTGATAAACTGTAAGAGATACACAATATCTTACTTTACAAAAAATGTAGAACGCCTTAAAACACACAATTTATGTCAAATAATTTTTTCCGATGTTAACCATTTCCGAGATATTCTTTGTTATTGCTTCGAATTTTATAACTTTTATTTCAACTGAAAATCGCTATTTATTTTGTCTTTCGCGTCATGCAAAGAGAACGGAACTTTAAAGGAAGATTTCTCTTTTATTAGTAGATTTGGCTATCGCTGTATTTTTACTTTCGCTACTACGTATAGTAAGTAGGGGAAGTATTGTATTCCACCCAAAAATTCGATACCGAGATTTCACCAGAAATACATGCTTTGAGACCCCCTGAATCCAAAAAAAAAAAACATTTTTGGAAACATGTCCGTGTGTGTCTGTGTGTCTGTGTGTGTGTCTGCGAACAGCATAACTCAGAAACGAACAGTCCGATAAACACCAAACTTGGTATTTAGGTTCAGTATCTTCCAGGGATGCGACACGAAGGTTTTCAAGAAAATCCCCCCACACCAGATTACCCTTTACATGGAAGATTTTTCGAAAATTTTAGTTTTCTCAAAAACGGCTCTAACGATTTTGATTAAAATATCATATGTTTAAGATATTTTCATGACAAATAAATCATATATCTTGAATTTCCTGGGAATGTCTCCAAAAGTATTCTGCATTGTGAACGACTTTTCCATAACTGGTAAACCATAAGAGATAGAGAAAATTTTACTACACAAAAATGTATATCGCGTTAAAATACACAATTTATGTCATATACATTTTTTTGTTGGGTGAGCCATTTTCGAGATATTACTTGTTATTCTCCTAAATTTTTCAATACTTATTTTCTTAAATGGGAATTCGTTATTCATTTTTTTTGTCTTGGATATGCAAAGAGTATTAATCTGTGGCAAAGGGAATGGTGCTGCACCTAGCAACCAGCTATTAAGAGATATGTATGTGCTTAAAGGCTACTGTATTTCTATATTGCCCTTGTAAATATATATTCCCCTTACATCTGCAAGGAAATTAGCAATAAGATAGAGTCTGCAAATGTTTATCTCGATTAACATGAAGTAGATGGAGAATAAGCGTTTGTAAAAATAGTTTGTACAAGAGTAGAGAAAGTCATGTGAGTGTAACACATCAGATTTTTGTTTTACCTACAACGAAATGTATAAACATGTAATGAAGATAGTTCTAGTGATTTTGAGTGAATACAATTCATCAGATTATTTTCTGTGAACAGCACAACTCAAAATAAAATGTCTCGCTTATATCAGTCATCTTAGAAGCAGGTAAGGCGAAGGTTTTCAAGCGTTTCACCTTTACCAATCATCACCGGATGGAAATATTTCACTAATTTTATATTTTCTTCAAAATTGTTCTATTTGATTAAAATATCATCAGCAGTGACATGAGAGTGAATTATAAATCTTCACTTTTTGTAACCATTCTGTGAAGTAATCTTCGTTCTGCCTGAATTTTATATACTTATTACGGAAATAAAAAACTTTTAGAGAAAAAGTGCAGCACTTGTTAAAACTCACACTTCCTGTGCCGAAATCTACTTTGGTACGCTATCTATGTAACATATTTTAAAATCAAGTTATTTTCCAGCTTATGGCTTGTAACACAGAGAGCTGCGTGTTTTCTCTATGTTCTACATATTTGCAATACGTAGCTTGAAACATTTTCTAAACGTGGTGGACTGAATGTGAAGTACGTATGAAATCGCATTGGATATAGTAAGTCATATAAATATTAAGAATAAATCAGTGATTTCCGATCTCTGCAAAAGAATTTTTATTCTCACAGAACTCTTATTTTAAAAAATTGTACATTAGCATTCCTTATAACACTGATAATTAGAGGTTGGCGCAATAGACGCTAAAAACTTTATATAGGAGGTAAATAGGCACTAAAGTTCAAAACAGGCACTAATATAGAAACTATCAGTATTTTTTAAGTTGTTTACCCAGTTTATGATTACTGTGTTTTACTGTTTTCTTTACCGCTTATTACCGCACACAACACACAAACACCTATGCCCATGGCGAGACTCGAACCCGGTTCCTCAGCTTGGCGGAAGCTTTACACTCCAGCTACCCCGGCTACGAGGGCCGGCAATAATGGTAGGCACAATCATTTATTCATTTATTTAATTTACTAAATTCCACTACTCTCGCAGTTCTCCTAACTGTAAACTTATTTATTTAAATTTGAGCCCTTCAGTGACTATGCATTTCTTATGGCAAACCCTATGATCAGTTTTGAAGTAATTTTTCTCTTAAAACGTTTTACGCTACCGCGATTTGTAATTATTGAGACTGTTATATATTACTATTAAACAGGTTATTGTTGCGTTTGGAATGAAATAAGTCTAATCTTTTTAGCTCAGTACTGTGTTTTCGCTCTCGTGGGAAGCAGAAAACAATAAAACCATTGTATTAATGAGCAAAGCGATCGATTTCCCAGTCGTAAACCAATAGTTTTTTGTAGTTGACTATTCCTGTACGATTTGTTGTGCTATGTAGCCACTATTTTTATTACATAAAAAATGTAACTGCTGACCTTTCGAAAGGGATGCCGGTATTGTAAACTTTCTCAGGCATTTGGTAATAATAGCTCGTTGGCTCAGAGGACGAAATACTAATTTCAATACTAACGTCAACATCACATAAATAAATAATATTAATAAATAACCGTCAATAAAATGCGCAAAACCTTGACAAAAGTTCTCATTACAAAAAAGAAAAAAAAAACAATAGGCCCTTAAGCAACGAAAAGACACACACAATGAAAATAGGCGGTTATACACACTATAAAATTAGAATATATTTTACTTCAGTAAGTGTATATATATATATATATATATATATATATATATATATAGTGACGCAGCGGCTATGGGCCAAGGTTCTCGGGAGGTCGGAGCCCGCCAGTAAGAATAAACAACTGCTGCTCCCCAGCATAAACAGTGGGCGGCTATTGGCGGATAACTAGAACCTCCTTCTCCCCTCCTCCTCCAGAAAGTGTGTCGAAATAGATGTAGAACTTTCGAGAACCTTTGCAATGATTCCATTGACTATATAAGCGAACGCTCTCGCGGGAGTGAGTCAGTCAGTGCGAGTCGAGTGTAGGTCAGTGAGTGAGTCGGCAGATGAGGGGTGCAATTCTGCGAGCGAGATTGTGACAACTGCTATGGCGTGCAACGGGTGCTGTTACGGAGCGAGAGATACTGAAGGTCTTCTGTTCAACTTCCCAGCGAGGGAACCGTCCGGAAGAAGAGACTATGTCACGAAGGAAATCACAGAATGAAGTGAACTGCCATTGAAATTGAACTAGATAGAAACAAAGCAGTGACATTGAGAACTGAGAGGAGAGACAGTTGAAAACTGGATGTCACTACATATACGATTCTAAAAAAAGGAACAAAATAGGCAAATACGCAAATGCCGAGCTTTATTGATGATGTAATTCAGCGGTGTATATTGCATTATATGCTTGAGTAATTCAATAGGTCCTCTGTTTGAGATACTATATGAATAATATGATGAATAAAATGTATATGTATATAATGAAATCTGAGTTTTCTCTTTTTCTAGTTTTCCTTTTATTGATGCTGCTTACATTATGAAGCACAACAAATTGCTGCACAACATGGTATTAAGCATTTCCGAATTATTCGCTGTTACACCTTTCAAACCTTCCCAGGCGAATTGTGTCGCATGCTCTATGAAGCATTTTTTAAAAGTATGCGATTTTTCTTTGCTTTCTCACGATCTCGCTAATATCAAAAAGTGACGCGATATGAACAGCTGTGTTTGGTTTTAGAATGTATTCATCTCTACATTGTAGAATTTGAAATCATTTCTAGGCAGTAACTTATGGTGATTAACGTAAGGTAAATAGAAGAATCACTTTCCAGACGTGCGGTAAATGCAGTACGAACATTCCTTTGATGTGGCGAGGGAAAGCCGATCAACAGTGGATCGGAATGAGCATCTCTCTCCGCACACTCCTAGTGTTTTCAGGTAACAAGGTCAGACTCTGGATGACACGACAGAATTCCTTTATAAGAACGCTTGTTAGCGTGCGCGACAGTGTTAGGCTCGCATAAGTGTACCGTCGACCTTAGTTACAGGGCTGCTTCGAGTGCTCAGACTATAGGCATTTCTAAACTCTGTATTTTTCTAACTATAGCTACCACAGATAATTATACGAAATTTTGCGACAGTAAAACATTACTGTACATGACAATCTTTTTTATTGGACCTGCACTATCTTATTTAATTTAGCATTCACTCGTATAGCTGCACGTTCTTAGAAACTGTTTGACCTATAACTAAAAAGTTTATATGTTGTTGTGAAGAACGTTTCTGACAATTTCCAGGATAGATTTGATCATATGTCACATATTAGTCAAAGAAAAACATTTGTTATGCATGTTCAGAAAATGTCAACTGTTTGCAATAAAAGTAATTTTAAAATAAATACCAAACGACACTCTTTCATAATTTCACTGCAAATTGCATGTATCATTAAAATGCAAAGTAAACATATCATTAAGATAATATATTAATTAGTTTCTGAGAAATCGGCAACGGAATGAGTGCCTGCTAATGAAAAAATCTGATGTGTTACACTCACATGACCTTCTCTACTCTTGTACAAACTATTTTTACAAACTCTTATTCTCCGTCTGTTTCATATTAATCCAGATAAACATTTGCAGAAACGATCTTTTGACATGCAAAGAGAATTACATTTTACACATAGCGACCAGTTCTAAAAATATTTGACTATCGCTTAAGGCCTACTATGTTCACCTTGTTTTGTATTTGCATGGGCAATATAGAAATACAGTAGCCTTTAAGCATAGACATATCTCTTAATAGTTGGTTGCTAGGTGCAGCACCATTCTTTTTGCCACAGATTAATACTCTTTGCATATCCAAGACAAGAAAATGAATAACGCATTCCCATTTGAGAAAAGTATTGAAACATTTAAGGGAATAACAAGCAATATCTCGAAAATGGTTCACTCAACAAAAAAATGTATATGACATAAATTGTGTATTTTAACGCGATCTACATTTTTTGTGCAGGAAAATTTTGTCTATCTCTAATGGTTTACCAGTTATGCAAAAGTCGTTCACAATGAAGAATACTTTTGGAGACATTCCCAGAAAATTCAAGATTTACATTTTATTTGTCATGAAAATATGTTAAACATATGATATTTTAATCAAAGTCGTTAGAGCTATTTTTGAGAAAATTAAAATTTTCGAAAAATCTTCCATGTAAAGGGTAATCTGGGGTGGGGTATTTTCTTGAAAACCTTCGTGTCGCATCTCTGGAAGATACTGAACCTAAATACCAATTTTGGTGTTTATCCGATTGTTCGTTTCTGAGTTATGCTGTTCACAGACACACACACACGAACATGTTTCCAAAAATGCTTTTTTTTTGGATTCATAGGGTCTTAAAACATTTATTTCCGGTGAAATCTCGGTATCGAATTTTTGGGTGGAATACAATGCTTCCCCTATTTACTATACGTAGAAGAGAAAGTAAAAATGAGTACACGGCCAATGAATAAATAATCTTTAAAATATTAGCATGTAAAGTAATACACATTTCCTAATGTATATTAAAATCGGTTTAGTTAGCATCATATTGTGGCAAAATTTCATCTAATTACCTGTAGTGGTTTTAAAACGACAGAGGCTTAACCATCCTATTTATTTTGTGCACTCTAAGCAGTCCTGTAACTAATCAGGTGGCTTAACGTTTCTGGCCTGAGCCGAACCCCATGGCGCGAACACAGTGCGTTCCACCAGCTCAAGAAGTGAAGCATAGAACGCAACTTGAAGTAGTTTGGCACGCACTTAACTGTGCACGACCAGCCATGGATCACGAAGATCGTATCTCCGTGCACTCCGTTGTTTTCGGAATGCAGCAAGTAATGTTAAATGTTCAAAAACAAGTGTGGTAAGTGTGAGGCTCACATTCGGGAGGTTTTGGCTTCGATTTTGTCGACCGCCCACTTTGATCTTGGGTTTTTCGTGGTTTTCCGTGGTCGTAGGTGAATGTTGGGGTGTTTTCACATCTACCACTATTTCCTTTCATTCGATTTCCTTCTCATCTTAGAAGGAAAGCCGATCAAAAAGCTGTGCTTCTAGGTTTCGGGGCTTTAGGCGGTGCCGGAGAGATGCTCAAAGGAAAGAATACTGCCCGTGGACATTAGAGGGCTGCATTAGAGGGCCGTGGACATTAGAGGGTTCGTTTATCGCCTTCTCCAGACAGCTCCAACATCGGGACGGATCTGCGAGCCTGGAACTGTTAGGAACTTCAGCGCGTCCCTGTGGCCTGTATAGCCCCTGTGGTTTCTTCACTTCATCCTTTCCTCCTGGAGGGTACTAGCAAATAGATCTATGTAGTCACAGTGCGGGAGGTGCCTCCCTCCATAGTATAAGCTATGTTCACAAGCACAAAAAACGTAGAATCATAACAAAATAAGCTGTATTTCTGGAACAGACTTCCGTTGTAACTGAAGAAGGCGGTGGTGAAATTCAGCCTGATAAATACGCTAATCCTGCTCATGCATTCCTCGCGTGTCCTGGCCCGCCCCATCGTTTTGCTCTTTCTTCAAATTCCTCAACACATATGTGACCATATATTTCACATTGGAATAGGAAACGCGCGTGCGGTCCCCATAATCCAGACCTTGAGCATTACCAGAAGGGCAACAGCCTCGCGAATTACGTCATCACATCAGCTGCGAGTACACCATCAAAGCCCATATTAATGTATGTCGTCCTGACTTGCAGACGGCACGGCGATGATCTACAGTCTGATTACGGTGTATCGACGGCCGAGATAAGGCACACTGATGCGTCTGCAGTTCTAAACCTCTATATACACAGAAACTTAACACTCAGGTGTCCAAATATTGTATCTTATTCGAGAAACAATAACACCAACTTCGAAACTTCTTATTACATAGATCTCAAACCACCAACTTTTAAAACTCACTGACTCATTTATTTCTGATTGTTAAATAAATAAAAAATCTGATGTGTTACACTCACATGACTTTCTCTACTCTTGTACAATCTATTTTTACAAACGCCTATTCTCCATATGCTTCATGTTAATCGAGATATCGAGAAGTCAATCTTATTGGTAATTTTCTTGTAGATGCAAGGGGAATATGGTAGCTTTTAAGCGATAGTCAAATATTTTAACGCTGGTTGCTATGTGGCGCATTCCATTCCCTTTGCATGTCCAGGACAAAAAATGAATAACGAATTTGAGAAAAAGTATAAGTATTGGAAAATTTAAGGAAATAACAAGCAATATCTCGAAAACGGTACACTCAACAAAAGAAATGTATATGACATAAGTTGTGTATTTTAACGTGATCTACATTTTTTGTGTAGTAAAATTCTGTCTATCTCTTACGGTTTACCAGTTATGCAAAAGTCGTTCATAATGAAGAATACTTTTGGAGACATTCGCAGAAAATTCGAGATATACATTTCATTTGCCATGAAAATATCTTAAACATATGATATTTTAATCAAAATCGTTAGAGCCATTTTTGAGAAAATTAAAATTTTCGAAAAATGTTCCATGTAAAGGGTAGTCTGGGGTGGGGGGATTTTCTTGAAAACCTTCGTGTCGCATCTCTGGAAGATACGGAACCTAAATACCAAGTTTGATGTTTATCCGACGGTTCGTTTTTGAGTTATGCTGTTCACAGACACACACACACACACACAGACACACACACGGACATGTTTCCAAAAATGCTTTTTTTTGGATTCAGGAGGTCTCAAAACATGTATTTCCGGTGAAATCTCGGTATCGAATTTTTGGGTGGAATGCAATACTTCCCCTACTTACCATACGTAGTAGAGAAAGTAAAAAGAAAACAATCTATATGCTCTTTCAAATTTAACATTAAAGCATAAAACGTAATAAATGTAGAAGTATTCCAAATAAGATATACTTTGCGGAACCTTTGTGTTTCCAAATAATGGAGTTAATACTTTTATATTAATTAAAACACAATTTAATTTGTGTTCCAAGAACCACTTTTAAGATGCAAGCACGTCTTTTAAGCTTATAGGTGTAGGTTACACAACGGGGGGGGGGCACCTCGCGCTCCATGACTTACAGAATCTGTCACCCCCAGGAGAAAGGGATGATGTGAAGGAACCATAAGAGCCTACAGGCCATAGGCAGAAAGGCCACAGAAACGCGCTGAAGTCTCTAACATTTCCATGCTTGCAGACCTGTCCCACTGCGGGAGCCGCCGAGAGGGGGCGATGAATGACCCACCAATCAAGAGCCCTCTGATGTGTACACGGGCATGCATCCGCGCCACCATACACCAGAAACCTGGAAGCACACCTGGAAGAGAGAAGGAAACGGAATTGTAGGTAGATGTTACAAAAGGTAACATTGATCCTTTGTTTGTTAATCACTGTTAACATCGCGTAATTCGTGATACTTGCTTGTATTATTTAGGAATATTTAAATTAAATGAGT
This sequence comes from Deroplatys truncata, assembly GCA_030765065.1. Lineage (NCBI taxonomy): Eukaryota > Metazoa > Arthropoda > Insecta > Mantodea > Mantidae > Deroplatys > Deroplatys truncata. The sequence goes on from CM060980.1 coordinate 56,896,125, forward strand.
CATTCAAGGAAACACGAATGTTGAACGGGATCCAGTGTTTAAGAAAGAGAAGTTACTGTCAGGACTAGGCAAACTGTCTGTACTATTACTTATGGTTAGGAGAAGAAGTGTTGAATTCCGCCCAAACATTGATGCAGAGATTTCACAGGAAATACCTGTTTTAAGGCTCCCTGAAGTTTTAGAAGTTTTAGAAAATGGACCATGTCTGTCACATTCCACGAACAGACTGGTATTTAGGTTCAGCATCTTCCAAAGATACGAAACGAAGATTTTCAAGAAAATCCCCCTACCTAAACTGCCCTTTACATGGAAGACTTTTGGCAATATTCGATTTTCTCAAAAACAGCTCGCGATTTTTATTACAATATCATATATTTAAGATATTTACATAACAAATAAAGACTTGACTTTTATGAGAATAGCTATGAAACCCCATTCATTATGAAGGAATTTTGTATAATTTTACATCACTGGTAAACTATAAGAGATAGACAGAAATGTCCTTCACAAAGAAATGCAGTTCTCTTTAAAACAAGGAATTTATCTCTAATAAGACTTTCCTCAGTATCAGGCATTTCATATTTGTTATTATGTTTTGAATTTTTGAATACTTTATATATTTTTTAAAGTGTTAGCGACATTCAGCTGTTTCTCGCAATGTTATGAAAAGAGTTTGGAATTTCAAGTCCATCATATACCGAATTGCTTTTTAACATATAACTTGCTGATTTAGTTTCCGTATCCCACTTGCATCTAAAACGAAATATGTAATGAAATATTTCTGCAAATATTTGTCTCAGTTATGAAGTAGACAGGAAATAAATCTTATATGTTACTTTTACATGGGCGTCGCCGTGGCTGAGTGATTAGACCGCTCGCCTCCCACCGAGGTTCAATCCCAGGGACCTGCATGTGGGATTTGTGGTGGACGAAGCGGCGTCTGGGCGGGTTTTCTCCGGGTTCTCCGGTTTCCCCCGCCATTCATTCCACCCACTGCTCCATCATCACCTTTCCTTTCATCCATTTCACCATCATTTCGTTTCATCTACTTCCTTCATCCCATACCAGGCATCGGGCTGATCATCCATCCTGGATGCTCTGTCTGATCCATGAGTGTCTGCTCCTCGACGGGCCTCTGACCCCAGGCACCCGCTTGTAAGTCCTGGGGGGTGTAAGTCCTATATAAGAGGAGGGTAAACAGATAATGAATGAATGAATACTTTCACATGCATTTCTCTACCCTCTATCGCCTATTAGTGGGCATACAAGTTATTCTTACGAACGTTTATTTTCCTATCTATTTCACTTTAATCGACATAAACCCTTCCGAAAAATGCTGCATTACACATCATTACAGATACAAAAGGAACAGGGATACGCAATTTTTTTAGAACTGGACACTATACATCAACCTTAAAATTCCATACTCTATCCATGGCATCACGAGAAAAAACTGAAAATCGATAGGACTTTAAAAGAATGGCTAAGTATTGAACAATTCAAATCATTAATAAGGGATATCTCGGAAATGGATAATGCCACAATAAAAGTTATTTGAAACAAATTGTGTGTTTTTAAGATATTTACAACTTTTGTGTAGTACGTTTTCGTTTATCGCTTAACATTTACCAGTTATAGAAGATTATACAAAATTCCTTCCGAATGAAGAGGACTTCACAGGATATTCTTAGGAAATTCAAGATATACATTTATTTGTAATGTATGTATCTTAAATATATAGCATCTTAATCAAAATCGTTAAATTCACTCTTTAGGAAATAAAAAAATCTGAAACTGTTCTATGTAAATGATGTTCCTGAACATCTTTGGAAGATAATGATTTTTCGCTTTTTACTTTCTCTACTACGTATAGTAAGTAGGGGAAGTATGTATTGTATTCCACCCAAAAATTCGATACCGAGATTTCACCGGAAATATATATTTTGAGAACTCCTGAATCCAAGAAAACCATTTTGGGAAACATGTCCGTGTGTGTGAGTGTGTGTCTGTCTGTTTGTCTGTGAACAGCATAACTCAGAAACGAACCGTCGGATAAACACCAAACTTGGTATTTAGGTTCAGTATCTTCCAGAGATGCGACACGAAGGTTTTAAAGAAAATCCCCCCACCCCAGACTACCCTTTACATGGAACATTTTTCGAAAATTTTAATTTTCTAAAAAATGGCTTTAACGATTTTGATTAAAATATCATATGTTTAAGATATTCTTATTTGTGAACGACTTTTGCATAACTGGTAAACCATAAGCGGTAAACAAAATTTTACACCACAAAAAATGTAGATCGCGTTAAAATACACAATTTATGTCATATACATTTTTTTTGATTGAACCATTTTCGAGATATTGCTTGTTATTCCCTTAAATTTTCCAATACTTGTACTTTTTCTCAAATTCGTTATTCTTTTTTTTTTGTCATGGTAATGTAAAGAGAATGGAATACTCCACATAGCAACCAGCTCTTAAAATATTTGACTATAGCTTAAAGCCTACCAATTCCCCTTGCATCTACAAGAAAATTAGCAATAAGATTGACATCTCGATATCTCGATTAACATGAAGCATATGGAGAATAAGCGTCTGTAAAAATAGTTTGTACAGGAGTAGAGAAAGTCATGTGAGTGTAACACATCAGATGTTTAGTTATACTGATCAGGCACAGGCGCGCGCGCACACACACACACACACACACACGCACGGACCTTTTTTTAAAAATGTTTTTTTTCGGGGGGATGTTCAGCAAGCCTCAATATATATATTCCCGATGAAATCTCGATATCGAATTCTTTAGTAGATTCCAATACTTCCCCTTCTTACTATACGTAGTAGGGAAAGCAAGAGGATTTCATAACAATAGTTTGTAGAAGCTACATTAAAAAAGCTGATGTGATATATTCACATGCCTTTCTCTGCCCTCTGTCTTTATTAGTGAGTGTACAAACTATTCGTACTAAAGCTTATTTTTCTATCTACCACATCTTAATCGAAATAAACCTTTAAAAGAAACATTACATTACACATTTCGTTATAGATACAAAGGGAACAGCGATAGTCAAATGTTTTAGAACTGGACGCTATACCCTGACCTTAAAATTCCGTACTGTTTCTATGGAATTGCGAGAAACAACTGAATGTTGACATAACTTAATGAAAATGACCAAGTAATGAATAATTCGATCTATTAATAACCTATATCTCAGAAATGGCTTATGCCACAAAAAGGCTTATTTTCAATAAATTGCGTGATTTAAAGAGATCTATCATTTTTGTACAGTACGTTTTCGTCTGTAGGTTAACATTTACCAGTTATACAATATTACACAAAATTCCTTCCGTAATGAAGATGACTCCACAGGCTATTCCCAGAAAATTCAAGATATAAATTTTATTTGTCATGTAAATATCTTTAATATATGGTATTTTAATCGAAATCGTTAGTCATTTTTTAGAAAATAAAACTTTTCCAAAGATATTTCAGGTACAGGGTAATTGAGGTTAGGGGAATTTTCTTGAAAATCTTTGAGTCGCATAGTTGTAAGAACTCAAATACCAAGTTTAATACTTATCCGAGTTATGCTGTTCACAGACACACATACACAGGCGCGCGCGGTCTTTTCCTTAAAATGATTTTTTTTATAAACATGCATTTCCGTTGAAATCTCGTATTGAATTTTTGGGCGGAATGCAACAGAATAGTTTCTCTACCTACTATGTATGTGGTAGATAAAGAAATAAACTTATTTGGTGAAAAGTCATATGAATGTGACACCTAAGATCTATACTGCTATTCTGCTCCTCCGTCTTAAGGTAGCTGATTATACGTTAGGATACATATATGCGTGCAAGAAAGGACACACACTTTTGATCTGGAATACAGGGATGTAGTGTACCAGACATCATCTGTAGGTCCCCAGATGAAATGGATATTTGCAGAGAGCACGTGTGCGCGCACACACCATCATCATTACACTCCTTCCACTTTTCTTTCGTCTTGTGTTGCCATTACTTCCAGTCCCATCGGAGCACATGCAAATGCACGTTGTCTCCGGATGGAGAAACAGTGTTACTGGAGCTGTGAACGAGTGCTCATCTGGTCACTAAATTGCTCCTTGGAGAGGCATACACGTCCAGGACTCGCAGATGTTCCCCAGTGTCTACACTTTACCAAAAAACAACGGAGAGGCATCAATGCATGCACATCTCAAAATGGAAATTTAATTAATATACACTGGCCAATTCTGCTGCAATAATTCGACGTTTTCTGATCTTACGTGGGAAAAATTAGAAATTTGTGAGCAGCTGCCCACATAAGCAGTTAGTAAACCACGAGGGTTAGAAACCAGCACCAGTAAACGTTTACGTTTTACTTTCTTTACCAAATATGTAGTGGGTGGAGGTGTTGCATTCCATCCAAAATTTTGAACGGAGATTTCACCTGAAATACATGTCTTGAGGCCCCCTGAAAAAAAGCATTTTTAAAAAAAAACGAAAAGTCGGATCAACACCAAACTTGGTATTTAAGTTCAGTACCTTCCAAAGATGCGACACGAAGATTTTAAAGAAAATCTCCCCAGCCCAAACTACCCTTTACATGAAACATTTTTCGAAAAATTTTATTTTCTGAAAAATAGCCCTAGAGATTTTGATTAAAATACCATATATTAAAGATATTTACATGACAAATAAAATGTATACCTTGAATTTTCTATGGAATAGCCTCTGAAGTCCTCTTTATTCGGAAGGAATTTTGTATAATCTTGTGTATCTTTCCGATATATACATTATTAATGGTTTGATTTGTTCAATACTGCGCCATTAATTTATGTACCATCGATTTTCAGTTGTTTCTGGCGATTGCACGGAAAAGCATAGAATTTTAAGGCCAGCGTATAGCGCCTAGTTCTTAAACATTTGCCTATCGCTCTTCCGTATGTATCTATATCGAAATGTGAAATTTAGTTATTTCTGCAAACGTTTCTTTGGATTAAAATGTAGTAGATAGAAAAACAAGATTTAGTAAGACTAGTTTGTATAGCCACTAAAAACGATGAAGGTTAGAGAAAGCCATGTGCATGTATGACATCAGAATTCTTTTTAAACATTAATTTATGTACTCAGCTATCCAGCAGAACCGTTTACCCTTCAGAGCAGAAGCACTCCCTCTAATTGTACATACATTAATCTCACTCCGAGATAAATCGAAGAAAATAACATTTTTCACCCTTTGAGGAGTATAACTACAAGGCGGAAATAGCCCAACTAAGCCAGAGCCTTCCTTCCTTAACGTCCACCCGAACAGAGGACTCTGAACCCCTAGGACATACGACCGCGCCCGGGGCAGAAGTCTGACGCAGGCAGAGGACCTGTGGATCAGAGTGCGAGACCAGGATGGGTGCTAACCACACGCCCGGGATGAGAGCGAGGAGGTGGATGACAGATGCAGATGAGAGGTGGATGATAGGGAAGGCGACGATGGAGCACCGGTGGAATGAAACATGGCGCGGGAAACCGGAGACAACCCACCCAGATCACAGCGCCACCTCTGTTGAGGACTATCATCTTAATTTCTAAAGGTTTTGAAAATATCATTTATAATAGCGAAACAGGAAAATATAATCTGTCACAGTAAAATAACGCGCAAACATTTCAATGATGATGATATCTTCAGTAATCATAGTGATTTTTAAATTACGCTTAATAAAATGTTAAAATGCAATATAATTCAAGTAAGTTGCAGTTAAGCAAATCATTCAGTATAATCACATACTTTTTTACTTTCTCCACTACGTACATAGTAGGTACAAAGGGTATTGCCTTCCACCCAAAAATTCGATACCGAGATTTCACCGGAAATACATGTTTTATGGCCCCCTGAATCAATAAAAAGTGCTTCTACTCTCTATACACGTACATAGGTACAGAAGGTATTGCATTCCACACAAAAATTAATACCGAGATTTCACCGGAAATGCATGTTTTGAGGCCACTGAATAAAAAAAGCATTTTTAGAAGAAGGTCCGTGTGTGTGTGTGTGTGTGTGTGTGTGTGTTTGAACAGCATGACTCAAAAACGAAAAGTCAGGTAAATACCAAACTTAGTATTTAGATTTAGAAGCTTCCAAAGATGCAACGCAAGATTTTCAAGAAAACCACCCCACCCCAAACTACGCTTTAAATGGAACATTTTAAGAAAGTTTTTATTTTCTAAGAATGGCTCTAACGGTTTTGGATTTGAATGCCATATATTAATGATATTTACGACAAATAAAATATATATCTTGAATTTTCTGTCAAGTCCTCTACATTTGGTAGGAATTTTGTATAATCTTGTATAACTGGAAACGTTAAGCGATAGACGTACTGCACAAAAGATGTAAATCTCTTAAAACACAATTTATTTCAAATAAGTCTTTTATGTGGCATAAGCCATTTATGAAATATTCATTATAGATGGTTCTATTTGTTCATTACTTGGTCATTCTCTTAAAGTCCTGTCAACATTCAGTTGTCAACACTTCGATTGCATGGAAACAGTATGGAATTTTAAGGCCAGCATATAGCGTCCACTTCTTAAACATATGACTGTCGCTGTTCTCTTTGTATCTATAACGAAATATGTATTGAAGCTATTTCTACTAAGGTTTATTTGAATTAAAATGAAGTAGGTAGGAAAAAATAAGCTTTAGTAATAACGGTTTGTATACCTACTAATAAAGATAGAGAAGGTCATGTGAATGTATCACAACAGATTTTTTTCTTTAAAGAAGTTATCTAATTTAACTCCTTAAATAAGCTTGGTTGTCTTAAATTCTTTACTTATTGGAAGTAATATGTGGAACCCATTTGTGCCAAACTATCAAGAGAAAGGAAAGGTAGAATCAGGTGACTGAAAAATTCAATGCCATAGCCGGGATTTGAACCACGGATCTCCCGTTCTCCGGCCGTTTGCTCTAATCACTGAGCTACCATGGCAACATGCCGACACGACACTAGATTCTCCAGCTGATTCGTGTTTTTCCCGATAAACCACAAGGAGATCTCAAATTGTATTGAGATGACATACCCCAATGGCTACTTACAATATTGTAAGTACTTTAAATCCCGGACTTCATAGATTCAACCACTATTAGGTCAATTAATCAAGAGAAAGTTTTAAAGGCTAAAACCTACGAGTATATTCTTGAGTTTGTTTTAGAAGGTAGGTTAGCGATACGTTACATGGACTAGTTCACACATCGACACAAAGGATTAAGGGAGTATTAAAGGGTCTATCCGGCCAATGTTAACTTTTCTAAATTCATGATGTGTTATCTCAGAAACTACTTAATGTATCAGAAGGAGATGTTTACAGAATATAAATTGAAGAAGGTTTATTTTAGGGGGAGTTGTATTGTATTTCGACTGTTGGGGAGCCGAACTTGAAGTAGTTGCAACCGCACGTATGGTACCCGGTAGCCTTCGACCCAATGTTTAGGAATCAACTTTGTATTTTTATATTTTGTTTAAAGATTATATATTTTTATGTTTGCCTCGGCTGTGTCAGTATTAATTGGTAGAGACATGTTTCTCTTTGCAGGGAGTGGCGGCTAAGATTGTGGACTTACACAAATTATAATTTTTACTTCACTCCTTTTATTAATCATTCACACGATTAAGCAACACTTCACTTATATAGAGAGCTGTGAGATTCTCTTATTAATTACTTGCACTTATTAACACGTAAACTATTTTTGTCTCACACTGAATACGTATTAAACTTTCCTGAGGACGCGTCTCGCCTCCGGTTAGGAACGCTGTCTACAAGCAACTCACTTCTGAATTTGTACAATTTGTTCTATTTCAGTTTCTGATTGGCTAATCCTACTCCAATAGAATACTTTTATTTAACTTAATCTTTTTTCTGGTTGTTGATTGCCTATTTATAAACTGTCTCAAAAATTACATTATTGTTGCTTCAAGAATTACTAGTTGCATTATTAAACCTTCCAATTCATTATTGAATCAAGGTTACCTCATTGTTAGCAATTTTTGACGTATTATTATCACAGCTCCTATATTGTTAAATTACCTAATACATTCACATAACATTATTAAACATGTACATAATAATAATATAAACATAATACAATGACTGTTACATACATTATATATGTTATTTATACACATATTGCTTTTAGGCGGGCTGTTATTATATTTTATATTATATAATTAGACTGAAATCATATAAGTGTTAAAAATACTGCCTCAAAATGAAGGTCTTCTAAAGTTCACTGATCTCTTTTATATAACACTGTGGTTTATTAAGAAATATAGGATTATGATTCTCAATTATACCATCCTTTGATTAAAATTTATCAGTAATTATTTCTTTTAATTATCCAAACATATTATTAGCACCAAAGTAAAATTTGTTTTACTTATCTTCCATAGTTTCTTAGAAAGCCGGTCATTTATAGCAGAAAGTATAATTCTCAGAAAAAGCTATTCAACGCAAAAATGGAGAAAAAGTCACATTTAGCTGGAAAGAAAGGAACCACATGACTTGAATACACAGAAACAATATTACAATGTTTGGAGCAAAACTTCCCTAAAAGTTGGACCAAAGTTTATCACTCTACCCCAAAGTCTTTAGGGGTTACGTTTTCTTTTCTGTGAAGTGTTGCGGAATTCACAGTACAAAATGGCAGATGCAATAATAGTTTTAAAAATGTATTTATCTACAAATGATAAAACATATATAAAATTAAAGAGAAAATTACAGTTTCCAGTCTTTTATTCGGACATGTTCCAATTTCCGAATAAATAAAGCGCTCAATCTCCTCCTGGCTACTTCGTCTTCAGCAGAAAGCCTCTTTTCTGCCTGCCAGTAGCGCTCAATATGCCCATTCCCCTCTTTTTGACTGGTTAAGTATTATTGCCTGAGATACACTTCTCCCCCATTCATTCTTTCATGTCCCTAGGAGCTCGTAAGGATTCCTCCTGCTACCCCTCACAAATAGCGTACACTCTCAAATTACTTACATTGGCGCTCTTGATTGCTTCAAGTTTTTGCCACTATTATGCATTTGCATCCCCCATTCGGATGTTAGTTCGAATTCGCTTAAAGTGAAATTATCCCTGTACATCTTGCAATTCATACCATATTCGGGGCTACCAAGTTACCAGAATAACAATAAACGCTGTTATACTGTTTTTGCTACAAGATGTACGTCACATTTATTTAACAAAGGAGAGTCATTAGCGTTTGAAGGTACGTTGCTTTTGTGTAACGTTTTGCCAAAGGCTGGAAATCAATTCCGAGATCCAACTAGCTCACTTCTCTTTGGAGTATCGCCTTCCAATTTACTGAGAGGCTTCAGCAAAGCTTGCTTGAGACCAGCTGAAAATGGCCTGTTAAACCAAACAATCAATCAAACAAAGACAAACAAGGGAAGGACGATTGAGACAGAGGATCGGAGAAGACCGCGCAAGTGTGAGCAAGACAGACTGAGGAGCTAGGGAGTAACACAATGGTCAAACTGTTATATAGTTGACCACTTACAACGCTTCTACAGTTGCGCGTTTGCTGCTACCCCGTCTTCCCGCGGGGGATTTCCGCATACACACACAATAGTTTTATACCCAACCGCTGTACAAACTTAAAGTTTAAGCCAAAACTTAATTTAACCGCCGTCCTTCCGACCATTTACGGTATTGTAGCCCAGCGCGATTAAGTTATTTATGTTTTGGTGAAACCAAGCGCGCCCGTGCCCACTTCCCTTGGACCGTGGCAGTCAGTCAGGCCTGAATAGAACGGACAATGGTCTTCAAGGAGATCGAGTTATGTGTAATCATTGTAGCCTGCAGAACAATACACCGCTATTTACTTTAGTATGTTAATTAGATTTCCTTTTTTCATGGAGAGCGAGTGTTGAAAGCGGAGGAGGCGAAGAGGTCTGTGCACCCTGGATACTGTCTTACGCAAAGCACAATGCGTCCCTGTGGAGATCCTGGAGAGAGGGGAATAAAACCTCTCTATTCAGCGCCCCTTTTGGACTACAAGCCGAAGAAAGCTACTAGCAGTGGCGTAGCAGGTGATGCCGATCAACTTGCCCATTTCTAGTAGATCAGAATAGTAAATTTATATCCTAGGCTGAATAGAAGTCATCAAGAACCGTCTTTTGGCAGAGGCAGAGAATGATAATTGTTGAGGCGAGTTGTCTAGGTAGGGCTTTTTATGCAGTTCTCTTTCACCTCATGTAATAAATAATTGATAAATCTGTCAAACTATAAAGCAGAAGGCTTCCCTCCCCGAGTCCCAAGGATAGGTAATCTACGTTGTACCATCTCGCAGTACATACAATACAGATGGAAGTGAGAGAACTCTAGAACCGAGGCGCAGCGGCAGGGAGAATTTATATCTAACCACGAATTAAAAAGTTATTACATTTGCGAAATATTCGTTACCGTTCATTAATTGCTTTTCCTACATGTTATTTATTTATCCTGATAAGCCATGAGGTATTCTCTTCCATTGTATTAAGCAAACAACATAATACAACATAAGAAAAACATAAACACACACAGGTCTAATAAAAATGGATGTGTTTTAAAATAAAATGAAAGCAAATTTCATCAAAATGATTTTAAGTAGAAGATACATATATTCTCATATAAATTACTCTAAGTGGTTTAATATTTAAATTGAAAACATTAGTTGCTAGCACATACAACAATAGTAATAATAAATTAATGTTATGAGATATGAATGGAATTAGTAAAGAAGTGATAAAGAATGTCATATTCTTCGTTCCCTAAGCTGGAGCCAGCGCAGGAATTCGAGTGATAGTGTAATGTGATCAAACCAACGGAGATTGCATGCAAAATGTACACACGTATTTTGAGCTCGCTCAAGTCTTGGAGAGAAAATTCAGTTAAGTTAGTAAAAACAGGGTCACAATAGTCAAAATGGGGCATCACAAACGTTTCTTTCAATACTTTATTGATTGAAGTTGACAGAAAACCATTCGTATGTTTTTAAAGGATAGAACTGCTGAGAAAACCTTTTTACATACATGAGTAACTTGCGTGTTTCAGATTACATTTGGTCCATACAAACTCCAAGATATGTTAGTGTATTACAATGGGATTTAAAAATATTAAATGCAAGGTGTTCCATATTATCCAAATTCACAGTTCCCAGCAGCCGCTCGTGTTTCTTACACTTTCCTAGGTTTTCAGCTTTATTCCATAGTTTAAGGCAAGATCGATAGTGAATTTAAATCTTCATTTATACTCTGAATTGAGTCGCCTAAATTACACTCCGTGTGTAAACACAGTTGTAAGTCATCAGCGAAAATATGGTGTTTAAAATATCATACTGTTTGCAATGTCATTTATGTAAACAGCAAACAACAGAGGTCCAAACACTAGTTCCTGTGGTACACCAGATTTCTTTTGTTTCCAGTGAGATCGGTTTGATATACATATTTACACTACTACAGTTTGCTTTCACTCAGATAAATAAGATTTGAACCAAACTGTAACTTCTTCTTCTTTTTCTGTTTAACCTCCTCGTATGTAGGACTTACACCCCCAGGACTTACAGGCGGGTGCCTGGGGTCAGAGGCCCGTCGAGGAGCAGACACTCATGGATCAGACAGAATATCCAGGATGGGTGATCAGCCCGATGCCTGGTATGGGAGGAAGGAAGTAGATGAAACAAAATGATGGTGAAATGGATGAAAGGAAATGTGATGATGGAGCAGTTGGTGGAATGAATGGCGGGGGAAACCGGAGAACCCGGAGAAAACCCACCCAGACGCCGCTTTGTCCACCATGATGTCCACCACTAATCCCACATGCGGGTCCCTGGTATGAACCCGGGCCGCCTCGGTGAGAGGCGAGCGGTCTAACCACTCCGCCACGGCGCCGCCCTACACTGTAACACTATTTGACAAATTTAAATTTTCAAGTTTACACATTAATAAGCCATTATCCCCTGTATCAAAAGCTTCAGAAAAATTCAATAATGTTAGCAAAGTCAACTGGCTGTTGTCTGCGACTTTACGGTAACTTTTAATAGTGCAGTATGTGATTATTGCACAATAGTTGTATTGTGTTCCTCTCTGAAGTCGGACTGATATTCGTTTAGAAAGTTGTTTTCATAACGTATTGTAGCGTATGTGTGCGAATTGTTGCGTCGGACACATTATTGCTTTGTATAATGATATTGTTGAAATAATTATTTCGTTTGTAACTTTGAATTCTTGTGCGACGCGGCATACTTCCCTCCAATTCCTAGTTAAGGGGGGTGAAGGCAGGTTGAGGGAAGAGCATCTTTGTCTGATAGCGTGGGTCTGTGAGTAGCGTCAGTCTGGAGTTGGTTTTCTGGCTGTGTGGTTGGTATGTAGGAGCGTGTGTTACCGTGTGTGTACGTGGGGCATCTCCCCCAATGTTTGCCTGTAACCTTTTGTGTACATTGTAGGGCACCTTGATAATTATAATAAACCAGAGTTAAATGTGAATTTATATCTATTATTTATAAATATCCCACGTCCGCTTTAGATTTGTGCAGCAAGTTCTTGGTATCTCTTTGTGTGCCTCTTAGTCTACGTCCCCCAATGTTTAAGCCGGGGTGACTAAATTTAATATTTTAGCTGCAAACCTTTCGACCTCAGCCCGGTGTATAACAGTATTAAGTGTTCGCTTGAAAATTTTAAGTCATCCTTCTTCGCTTCTCATGCGTTCATTGCAAAATATGCATATTGCTATCACGGCTAACTTGACTGTTGTCCAAACTTCTTGCCTTCAACAAAATATACTTTACCACACGATTATCTCTGATTTAAATTTTTCTGTGAACTATTTACCATGATTAAGAGAATTTAATTAGAGGTATAAGCTTTAGAATAAATAAGTTAATGAGGAAAATGGATAAAGGAAGTCAAATTACCGTTGGACATCAGGTATTCTAAAAGATGCATATCTGATTTATATTTTTTATCTATAGTGGAATGATTAGGACAGTAATAACAGGCAATAGAATATTTGTCTACTTAACTTCTACTGACGCTAGTGCTGGCCTAGAAAGATATGTTTCTTTATCAGCAAATTCAACGTTTATTGGTGCTTAGTCAGGGATGCTTTTCAGGAATATGTTCCTTATTTGCTTATCGTTTTATTTGGCTGTTATAAAACTAAGTCAAGTCCTATTGAAGGTTTTGTTGAAATTAACAACTTAAATGTGTTAAAGTGAACATAAATTTTTCAGTATAAAATAGCGTTACTATAAAGCAAACTGTTGGATGCACTTACGAGAATAAGATGGATGCGAATAATTCATTGGGATCCAGTGGTTGCATCTTGATCGATCGACATTTCAGAATTCAATAAGGTTTCTTCTTCCTAGATATTCAGGGTTCCTGGAATCATAGAAATTAGTACAGCTGTTTAAAGTGATTGATGTTGTTAATGAACACCATTAAAATATTTTCACTGTATGCTTCTTTCAAGGACCAGTTCCTCGTAAGTAAACAAAAGTGTCTAACGCTGTTTTACTGTACCTATAAAGTTCTATGTTCTCATGAATTAATATTTAATCGCTCATATTGTAAATCCGCACAATTAGATGACGATTACTGCTCTTCCTGGTAGTTCAGGAAGGCTGTAACAAATTGATTCTAATATAAGTTTCTCCTGCACTTCATGTTTCCAAAAAATGTTAATATTAGGTGTGGAGTAATTTCTGTGTGCTGCATAGGAGTTTTCGTGGCAACACTGTGCATATAACGAGGTGGAAATCTGTCCTAAATCGTGTTAACTGCTCCAGATCGCGCGTGCGGAACTTTTAAACACGCGAGTTACGTTGCGCAGAGTTGCAACTTAGTGTTGCAATACTAAATATTAAGAAAATGAATCAGGGAACATGACTTCGAATTTGGTTTTGGGTGAGTTATTGGGGTTTTCTATTTGTGTAACCCCATATACAGGGATGACCTTTTAAGTTGAAACTGTACAATATTTCCAAAACTAAGCGTTGAGAAAAATGTCTTTAATAAAAGTTGCTTGGTATTATGGGGCAAAGTAAATAAATGCCACTAGTTGTGTTTTGTTTGGAGGACGTTATGTTATCATTTTAGGGTCAATTTAATTTTATTAAACGGGAACCTACAATTAGGGTCAAATTAAATTGACCCTAAAATGCACAACGTCCTCCGAATAAAACACGACTAATGACAATTACTTTCCCCCATAATATCGAGCAACTTTTATTGGAGACATTTCTTTCTCAACATTTAGTTTTGGAGATATTGTACAGTCTCAACTTAAATGGTTTACTCTGTATATAAATATTTTTGGTTCCCTGACAACTAGCCCAGAGAGTAATTTGAGTAAGGTACTGGGTCCATAGATATTAAAGGTCGAAGGTAATGAAGTAACTGCATTTTGTAACGCACAGAATTCACGTTTGATGTAAACAGAGCAGGATGTGTATTGGAACTCAACTGCATTTACTAATTAAAATAAACCTAGTTATTAATAGGCAATGAAGGACGCTTTTAAAGCAGCCAAATCGCATAAACTGTATCTTTACTTTAAAACAATAGTGAAATTAACCAAGAATGTTGATGTTTATAAATTTGAATAATTATTTCCGTCAGGTAGACAATAATAAAATTACTCAAAGTAGTTAAAAACTGTTTAATTAGATTATCAGAACAGCCATATAGTATTAAAATAAGCCAAATATAATCACACGATATTAAAAATAAAATATAATAAATAAAGGAAGAGGACATATTGATATAGCTAAAGTGAATTAACAACTGTAGTTTATCCACTAATTGGATACAACATTTTATGCAATATTGGCATTATAAATTGTAGGAAACAAATCTTTAAATAAACCGGCATCCATACTTTCATATGTTAAATAATTCGGCACATGTTCGTAAATGTTCTCTCCTTCCATTTAATTTATTATTACCTGACGTGTTTAACCGATAAGCAAGATAGCTACTTGTATGCACTCCCTTCCTGGGAGAGAAGTGAGTAGGTGTTACGACTGTGATGTAACCTATTATCAGCGCAGCATAGTGAGTAAATATAAATTTATATCCTAATTGTTCTACATTTAATAATTTACAGAACGTTGCTCAGAGGAAAGAATATCACAAAATGGTTTTATCTTCTCTCTAGAAGCCATGGCAACCTTGAATAGGTATATTATGACATTGCTATTATTATTGGCACGTGTGCGATAATGATCCAGTTATATATGATATTGAATATGGTGACATCCTTTTCAAACTAAACTGCATTGTTGTACTAATTGCAGTTCAGCTGTTAAGGAACAAAGTCGCAATTCTGGTTTTTTCTCGTGCTGACAGAAGTCAGTGGCGTGTGCTTACCGTTATGAAACTTTAATATCTAACACGTGGGTTTGAAATTTCTGACATTGGATTCTTCAATTCAAATTATTTATCATGGACTTATCCATATAAAGCATGTACAAATGTTCCAGTGTTTTTGATTAATATCATCTGTTTGACTAGGTTGAAAGAATATGGGGAAAACGACACTTGTTCTCGACTGGTCATACGCCTGAAGGTAGATTAGCAATATAAATGACATTATTAAAATTTATACAGTAATAAAGTGCAACATGGTTTATTTTGTCCCTTTTTATTTCCTTTTAATTTTAAATGAATATGTTTATTATTCTTTCACATTAATGCCGTATAAAATAATGGTAATGTATAGCGCAGGAAGGAAATCGTAATATTCCATTCTTAGTCTCTCAGAATGAAACAATAACTTTTGCAATATCGTTTCCAGATTCTTCTTCTTCTTCTTCTTCTTCTTCTTCTTATTATTATTATTATTATTACTGGAGGAATATACTTATTTTTTTCTTTCACGTGGATGTTCACATGTTAGGTAATAGATTCTTCTGCACTCAGATCTGGCTGCCTAACTAATATGTTGCCTTTCTTACCGCAATAATGCCCTATACATATCTCGATTCTAAAGCTCTAAGAGTTTTATTACGGACATGAAGTGTAATAATATTTATGGAATCCACCTTTATAAATAGGATATCACCATATTCAATATCGTATATAACTGGCTCTATATGGCACGCGTGCCAATAATAATAGCAATGTAATAATATAACTATTCAAGGTTGCCATGGCTTCTAGAGAGAAGATAAAACCATTTTGTGATATTCTTTCCTCTGAGCAACGTTCTGTAAATTATTAAGTGTAAAACATTTAGGATATAAATTTATATTTACTTACTATGCTACGCTGATAATAGGTTTCATCACAGTCGTAACACCTGCTCACTTCTCTCCCAGGAAGGGAATGCATACAAGTAGCTGTCTTGCTTATCGGTTAAACACGTCAGGTAATAATAAATTAAATGGAAGGAGAGAAGCTGACGTTCATTTACGAACATGTGCCGAATTATTTAACATATGAAGGTATGGATGCCGATTTATTTAAAGATTTGTTACCTACAATTTATAATGTCAAGATTGCATAAAATGTTGTATCCAAATAGTGGATAAATTACACTTGTTAACTCACTTTAGCTATATCAATATGTCCTCTTCCTTTATTTATTATATTTTATTTTTAATGCCGTGTGAATATTCTGCTTATTTTAACACTAGATGGCTGTTCTGATAATATAATTAAACGGTTTTTAACTGCTTTGAGTAATTTTATTATTGTCTACCTGACGGAAATAATTATTCAAATTTATAAACTTCAACATTCTTGATTAATTTTACTGTTGTCTTAAAGTAAAGGTATAGTTTATGCAATTTCATATCATCGTTATATTTTATCAATAATATTGTGATATGAGCAGTTGTAATCCGAGTAGCAAATTAAGTACAATATATTAAGGAAAATTAACGTTGATACTTCAGAACAGACATAAGGAAGTATGGAATTATTGAACAACTTAAAGTTATCTATACTCAAACCATATACCAATACAAACAATATAAACAACAACGGAGGGTCTCTGAGGGCAGGTAAACCGATCTGGTAAGTGCTGTAAGAGGGATTGGGGTGGTTTGTTACCTGCTATGTCCCTGCCTAAAGTCCAGTAAAATTTAAACTTTATTTACTTTAGTGCTGGCTTTAATGCTTAGAAATTCCTACATCTGGATATAAGTAAACCTTTTTTTTATCGATTCTGTGAAAATACCATCGCAATTGTTGTTAATTTGATCCCAATAATTGGAATTCAATATTCAATTTTAGGGAATTTTGCTGACCCACTCATTTTAAAACATAGTATCCACATTGGAGTGTCTTTAAGGCTTCCAAAGTGTTTGACCTTCTACACGGGAGGTAGAAAGTACGTACTACGCCACTGCTACCAACCTTGGTAAATTGAAACTTAATATGTGTGTGTATGCGCGGTTTTTCCTCGCTACCTTTCCTCTTTTCCTCAGCTCCCGTAGTTAATATCGTAATAAAATATTTAATGGAACAAAACAATATTCTTGGAGCCGTAGCAAGATGCGGGGAGAAGGGTTCGCCGTCTCTCTTGTTTCTCAGCCAGGCGTAATCGCTATATAAAACCATTAACAATAGGGCTTGTTTCTTCAGACCTCCTACATTCCTCATGTAAAAGCAAGGAATCTGAGGTTTACTTTGCACAAAATAAAGCATGAAACGTCATACCAGATCCCCGAGTGTCACTGACATGTGGGTTTATGTTTCCGTTATAGCACTTGTATTGCATGATACCAATACAAAATTAAAGTGCATAAGGTTCTTTATGAAATAAAGTTAAGTAATTTTTAATTTAGATAATTTTATTGCATTATAGTTTTAGGATACCCATCTGTAACAAAAGGGCTAAAAATGCCAAAGAACATAAATATGGATTTTAGTATTACTAAACATTACAAACCTTCTACTTTAGTTCTGTGCAATTTTTATAGCTGGCGAGGTTATAAAGCATGTCATATGGCAATGTAAATATCTGTCTGTAAGTCTAGCTTCCTATAAAAGTAGTAAACACGTTATACAATATTATACCAAATTCTTTCCGAATGAAGTGGGCTACATATATATTTTATTTATCATGCAAATATCTTGTATCAATGGTACTTTATTCAAAATGTAGTTATTATTACAAATATTTTATTGGAATTTAATCCGTTACATGCCTGGAATCTTATTAAAATTACAGTTGTATTGAAAAGGAGAATTTGAAGGGCATTAAAAGGTATAATCACTATAGGTGGCCAAAAGGACCCAAGTTCAATTGTAGGAGTTAATCTTCTATGATAAAAAGTTCAAAAAAGGATACAACAAAAAAGATTTCTGAAATAATAAAATAGAATTATTCCTAATTGTAAACCTGGGAAAAATATAAAATATACATAAAAATATTTAAATTTCTTAAGAAATCGTTTCTAAAATTATATCTTTTGAATAAAAACCTGGGTTTTTCATAAACATTAATAATTTTAACAACTGCAATTAAAGTTAAGAATAAATAGGAAGCAATTAAAATTATAATAATATTAGAGGATATTTATATATTTTCAATAAAAAAATCTGATGTGTTACCTCACGACTCTACTCTTGTACAAACTATTTTTACAAACGCTTATTCTCCATATGATTCAAGTTAATCGAGATATCGAGATGTTAATCTTATTGATAATTTTCTTCTAGATGCAAGGGGAATTGGTAGGCTTTAAGGGATAGTCAAATATTTTAAGAGCTGGTTGCTAAGTGGAGTATTCCAATCTCTTTGCATTACCAGGACAAAAAAATGAATAACGAATTTGAGTAAAAGTATAAGTATTGGAAAAGTTAAGGGAATAACAAGCAATATCTCGAAAATGGTTCACTCAACAAAAAAAATGTATATCACATAAATTGTGTATTTTAACTCGATCTACATTTTTTATGTAGTAAACTTTTATCTATCTCTTATGGTTTACCAGTTATGCAAAAGTCGTTCACAAGGAATACATTCCCAATGAGACATTCCCAGAAAATTCGAGATATACATTTCATTTGTGATGAAAAGGTCTTAAACGTATGATACTTTAATCAAAATCGTTAGAGCCATTTTTGAGAAAATTAAAATTTTCGAAAAATGTTCCACGTAAAGGGTAATCTGGGGTGGGGGAATTTTCTTGAAAAGCTTCGTGTCGCGTCTCTGGAAGATACTGAACCTAAATACCAAGTTTGGTGTTTATCCAATGGTTCGTTTCTGAGTTATGCTGTTCACGGACACACAGAGAATTACACACATAGAGACACACAGACACACACACACGGACATGTTCCCAAAAATGCTTTTTTTGGATTCAGGGGGTCTCAAAACATGTATTTCCGGTGAAATCTTGGTATCGAATTTTTGGGTCGAATACAATACTTTCCCTACTTACTATACGTAGTAGAGAAAGTAATTAGTTGATCCATAATATATCCCTCGTCCGATATGAAAATAAATACAAATAAAAAATATTGAAGCACCATTAGCAGTGGATAAATTTCAAAATTAAAAAGTCTAATAGTAAATTAAATGGATAAATTAAGTAGGTAATGAAAATTATGCTACATACCATTTTTGGCATTCCAATGAAATTTACGAAAGTTAGATACCTTAACTTTGAGAGTAGGTATAGATCTGGACTATGGCAGGTTAGAAGGTGATTTGAATGCATTGTGACACAGGTTTTGCAGATGAGGCATCCATCTGACTGAAATATGGATAAACTATCTTATTATTCAAGTGCTCAGCCAGGCAGTGATGGGCGGTTCAATCTAAGGTGGGGTCTCAGCTTGTTTTCTTGGTTTCTTACTAAGTAATTTCCATATATCTTGTATATTTTCCCATCTGTTCCCTGTTGGTTTATTTATTGACTCTTGACAGATTTCCCTAATTTTTATTAAGTGTCTTTGGAAGACATTTTGTTGCTGAGTTTGTATTTGTGTTCCTTTTTTGACCAGTACATCACGAGTCTTATTTCCATAGATTCCTACATGTGAAGGTATTCAAAATACCTAGAGCCATTTTTGGAAAAATAAAAAATTTCGAAAATCTTTCCATATGAAAGATATTTTGTGCTGGGGGTTTTTCTTGGCAATCTTATTGTCGCATTTTGGAAGATACTAAACTTAAATACCAAGATAAGTATTTATCCATCTTCACATTTTTATTTTCTGTACCACGTATACTAATTAGGGGTAGTATTGTATTCCATCCAAAAATTTGATGTCAACATTTCACTAGAAATATATGTTTTGAAGCCCAATGAACTCCCCCGAAAAAAAGAAGAAGAAGAAAATTGGAAGAAGGTCCGCGTGCGCGTGTGTCTGTGAACAGCATAGCTCAAAAACGATAAATTTTTATAAATACCAAATTTAAAATTTAAGTTTAATATCTTTCAAGAAAATCCTCCACCAACTACCCCTCATATGGAACATTTTTCAAAATGTTTGATTTTGTAAAAAAAATAGCTCTAACGATTTTGATTAAACTACCATGTATTAAAAATGTTTACATGACAAATAAAATGTATATTTTGAATTTTCTTGGGAATAGCCTGTGAAGTATTCTTCATTCGGAATGAATTTTGTAAATTTTGCATAACTGTAAACGTTAAGCAATAGACCAAAAACGCACTGCACAAAAAATGCAAATCTCTTTAAAAAACACAATTTATTTCAAATTACTTTTTTGTGGCACTAGCTATTTCCGAGATATCCGTTATTAATGGTTCGATTCGTTCAATACTTCTTTAAAGTCCTGACGATTTTCAGTTGTTTTTTGCAATTGCATGGAGACAGTATGGTATTTTAAGGACAGCGTATAGCGTACAGTTCTTAAACATTTACTATCTCTGTTCCCTTAACATCCCAACGAAATGTATAATGTTTAGTTCGATTAAAATTAAGTAGGTAGAAAATAAACTATACTAAAACTAATAATAGCAACTAATAAACGGTAGAGAATAGAGAAAGTCATGTGAATGTAGTTGAATAGATTTTTTTTCAGACACATGCACACATACACAGATCTTTTTCTAAAAATGCTTTTTTCTTTATTCGGTGAGGATAAAATACTTCCTCTGCTTATTAGTACTTGGTAGAGGAGGTAAAAACAAGAAAAAGATTCTTCACATGTGGTCATAGACTTGAAACCAGAGCCAGTAACATTGTGTATAAGCAAACAACGCGAGGTTAATGATGTGTAGAGATGGAGGTGTGGGCAAGTCACTGCTTATAAACCCATGTGTCATCATTCACATAGGGCGTTATATCGTTAAAACGAAAGTGCGAGTTTTAAAGTGAAGCAGGGTATGAATGCTCGCGCATCTAGAATGTGTGTTTGTGTATGTGCAAAACCTACAATAACGAACCTGTATAAATTATCATAAGTTAGCATTATTAACCGCAGTGTTTTCTGCACTCTGATAATAATTACTAATGAATAATATACCAGAGGAATTTTTTCTCTCTCATGCCCGCGCACCTTTATGAGACCTGCGTGGTATGTATTTTTTTTTTTTTTGTCGCTCTTCTCCCCTACAGAAGCAGCGTTGGCTAGCCTTGTTAATCCAGAAATTAATCACCAAAACGTAATTACGTGAAGTAGCGGTAACCTCAAGCACGGAGTGACCATCCTCGTCATGACCATGGTGCTGATAGCTGTCCAAATGAGGTCGTCATAATCTTACCTCTTTTAATGTTTCATTTTTAGGGCTGCGCGTGTTGTAGCCTCAATGGATTTTTACCGACACTTCGTGCACGTAATGGCCAGGGTACATGGGACTTACTTTGAGCAAAGGTGTTGTACACTACTCTCACTAAAAGTGGCTTAGTGGAGTTGCAAGACACGCCTTCTAGTAACTCCATGTACACTGAACAACGCCTGTGTTAATCACTGGGGAATCCTAGTCTCAAACTCAGCTGATGCAGCCATACAAAAATACCTACGACTGCCTCCGTGGTCCAGGGTTCACACGTTCGTTTCCCCTCCGCAGGATGAAAACGTTTTCTTTAACTAGGATTATTCTCTGCTCTCCTAGAGTCTGAAAGTATTGATGTAGGAGAGAATGCGCTACATTCACATGACTTTCTCGCACCTCTTGTCTATCTTTAGGCTGATTAGCGGGTATACAAAAATATACATATTTTTACGAATGTTTATTTTCCTATCTACTTCATTTTAATAGAGATAAATCTTTTCGAAAATACCTGCATCACACATTTTGTTATAGGTACAAAGAGAATAGCGATAGTCAAGTGTTTTAGAACTGGACGCTATACGTGGCCTTAAGTGCCATAAACTTTCCATGACATCGTGAGAAACAGTTATTGAAATTCGAAAGGACTTTGAATGAATATCTGGTATTGAGCATTTCGAACCATTAATAACAGATAATTCGCAATGGCTGATGCCACAAAAAAGTTTTTTGAAATACATTGTGTGTTTTAAAGAGATCTACATTTTTCTCTGCAGTACGTTTTCATCTACTGCTTAATGTTTATCACTTATACAAGACTATACACAATACCTAATCAAAATCGTTAGATCCATTGTTAAGGAAATACAATTTTTTTAAAATGTTCCATGCAAAGGATAGTTTGGTTTGGGAGGATTTACTTGAAACAATTTCGCGTCCACCTTTGGAAAGTACTGAGCCTAAACACCAAGTTTGGTATTTTTCCAACTCTTCATTTTTGAGTTATGCTGTCCACAGACACACTCTCTCTCTCTCTCTCACACACACACACACACACACACACACACACACACACTCACAGCACACGCATACATACAGACACACATGCGGATCTGCTTCCAAAAATGTGGGTTTATGGGACCTCAAAACATGTATTTCCGGTGAAATTTCGATAAGGAATGTTTGGATGGAAGGCTATACTTTTTCCAGTTACTATGTACATAGTAGAGAAAATAAAGAAAACGAAGAACCCTAGAGTAACCTAACCTAAAATTTCGAATAAAAACACAATCAAATGTTTCAGTCAAAGCTTCCGTTATGACCATAGCAAGGGAGCTATAGAAATGAAAAAAAGAACAATTCAATTATGGGGAGTCAGAAAGGTGATTTTTGTGACCTTTTTTCCGTTTTCAGGTTTCGATTGCATGCGAATATTTAAAATCTCCCACTCGCTTTGGTGTAACTTTTATAGCGGCATGCTAACTACAAATATTTTAAAATATTACTAAAATAACACAATGTAGTATCTTTTTTTAGAAACTTTAGGCTCACTCATATTGGTAAAACTCGAATAACTTAGTAAATATAAGTGTAAGAGATGACATCTGAAAGTGTCTAGTTTTCGCTACCATATAAAAGAAACGGAAGAGTTTTTATATAATTTGTATCATTTTAATATTTCTCTTCCTAATGTTCAAATGCTCGATGCACTGTCCTGATAAAAAGTATAAATCTTGTAATATTTTTACCAAATCTTATGACTTTATATGCCACTTTGAAGCATATATATACACACATACATATAAAATCTGAATCTGTACACAATTTACACTTTAATCCTGAAAGTACATACTAAGAGTAGCATACCAATTAATACTATCTACTCAATCTATACAATGTCAAAAATTAAATTCTAAAATTACTTCGTTAATTGCTAAAATATTTGTAAAA
The DNA here is from genome assembly GCA_030765065.1 of Deroplatys truncata. Lineage (NCBI taxonomy): Eukaryota > Metazoa > Arthropoda > Insecta > Mantodea > Mantidae > Deroplatys > Deroplatys truncata. The sequence continues at coordinate 56,919,814 of CM060980.1, forward strand.
TATGCGTCGATTTCACAATTGGCCTTTTAAGTTCATACCACTTATATTTGTTGCAATCCTACAGAAGAATACGTCGATCGCATCATTGGTGACCACCAAATGTTTATCCGCTAAAAAGAAGACGGTGCCACAAGCATAAAGCTATATCTGGGCTTAAATGGTACATTATAATAGAAGGGTAAACGTATGGTTTATTTTGCGAATAGGAATGTTTGCGAAATGAAGGCCTACGCTGTCTAAAATAGTATAAACATATGTAACTATATAAAATAGCCTAACAATAGTATTAAAATATACTTTTTTTAGACAACTAGAGCTCGAATTTGTAAAATATCAATAATATTATATTAATTCCCGAAACTAACAGATATGTCGTTTAGTACGCGTTATTTACGTTAAAAAGCAAGATGTTTTGATGTTTTGTTGATTCCCTAGCCGTCATTTACAGAGAAATTGTTTTCAACATGTTTTGCCTTACACAGACAATGACCTGATTAAATGCTATATCATATTGCTTTCTGGATTTTTTGGGTAAGTAGTTATAGTGTTATTCTTTCTGCTGCTTCTGTAATTTCTCTTCCATTTCAGTTTCCTCTGGAATCATAATTTTCACCATTTAATATTTTTGTAGGTTAGATAAAAGAAAAGCATTTTAGATCAAAGGAAGCTGCTAATATAACGTATTATAGGTTAATTGAAGTATGGCGATTTGTATTGTGAACAGATAATGTCAGCGCCATGAGAAATTAATCGTGTAAAACGACTTAATGAAAAGTACTCGTAAAACCTAATCAAACCAATTTGAGTTATTAAACATGCGCAATTATAAAGGGTATTGTGATGTGATTAGACTTGAAACCAAAGTCGTCCTCCATGGTCTAAGGGTACTTCTGGTTCCCGAGTTCTCGGGTTCACATCCGCCGGAGGACGATGGATTATTTTCGGGCGTAAAAGTCTCTAGTATGGCTTCCTTCGGAAGGGAAGTAAAGCCGGTGGTCCCGTGTCGTGATTTACGACACAAAAAAGAACCTCAAGCCTGATAAAGAGGCCTCTGAGCAAAATGTCCGGTCTTTCACACCCAATATAGAATGGGACGCTAAGAATCATATAGTTAACGAGCGTCCATAAATAAAGCTCATTTTAATTTTTATAACCAAAGTTGGTCACACTAAGATTATCGCACTATTTCGATAATCTAAAGCTTTTAACTTGTATGCTCTGTGTTAGAACCTCTACTTTTAGGCCACGCTATCTAAAAACTACATTATTTACTTTGTTCATTGTGCTACTGCAAAATATGCGTCAATATTACAACACTTGGCTGTTTTAAGCCCATAGCCACCTACCTTTGTTGCAATCAAATAGCAGAAAGCCTTTATTTAGCACTGACAGATTGATTACAGCATTGGTAACCATGTCACCAAATGTTTATCCCCTAAAAAGATGGTGCGACAAGCTTAAAACTAAATATGCGCTTAAAACTAAATGATTTTGTCCTGATCGTTTTGTTATATTAGTTTACATGCTTTATTTTTAATCCTGAATGTCCGAACTAAGAATAGCATACCAATCAACCCTTCTGTCTCTTAAAGTTTTGCAAAAATATTAAATTATAACTGATATGTTGATCACAGCGTTGATAACCATGTCACCAAAAATTTATCCTCTAAAAAGAAGACAGTATCACAAGTATAAAAGTGTTGTTTTGTTGATTGTGTCATATTTGTTTGTTTATTAATGAGTCATCATTTAATAGGGTGTCCAAGGGGGCAAGGTATAGTGCTAAGGGATTCTTCATCAGTAAGAGGCAGAAATCGAATGTGGGTAGTAAATATTCCTTAGGCTGCAACACTATTCAAAATGAAAACTGTCAGAGTGGAAATTTACTCACAATATTGTGTTTTAAGTTATGTGCAATTCAGAATATCTATGAACATTTCAACAAGCTTTCAACAATTACAGCCTAATTCGCAGCTAAAGCTGCGATTAGCCACTAATGAGTATATAAATTCATTAACTTGTCTATTGTTTGACCATCTATTATATTTCAGCCCTTTTTGGTTGTATTCCCTTAAAAAATTGCTTTTCTTTCCTTCTTTAAACTGAGAGATTGAACTCTATAGCAGTTTGATACAGTATGTGGGCTGATATCTGCATTGTTTTATGTATTGTTCAATTATTATTTATTATTTCATTAAGGTTGCTTTAAATGAGAGATACACCAGTTGGGCTATTTTAGGCTCTTTGATACAAATGAATGGTTCATGTCAGAAATATGTCCTTCTGTGGCCTACTTCCTCTGATATCTGCTTGAATAACTTGCTAACAATGATCTTAGATGCGTAGTCTTCTTCCTGTCCCATCTGTTTTGTTGCTACTGATTTAACAATAGCAAAGCATAATTTAGCCATAAAGGTTGGGAGTAGAAATAAATGAATAGCTAGTTAAATAAGGATTAATAATTGAATTCTAATTAAATTAAATAACAACAATTAGAGGGAGAAGATTTAGAGAATTCTAAGTAGCTAAAGGTGAAGTAGTCAATCAAATAAATTTATAAAATGACACTTAGTTAAGCGGGATACTGGTTATCATAGTTTAAATTAGGTTAAAATTAACGGGGAGTAGATGCGAACTGGTAACCACTTGAAAGAAGTGTGGTCTTCTAGGAGCAACAGTATTAGTAGGAAACATTATTAGAATCAATATCTTAATGTACATACTTGCTCTGTTATATTTTACTATTTTATTTTAGTTAACTAGATTAAGAATACATTTGTACAATTATGAATGAAAGTAAATTATATATATATATATATATATATATATATATATATATATATAAGGAGTGGCAAAATGTTTTATTGAGTATATTGAATAAAAAGATATAAGCTGAAAACAATTTGATTTGCTGACGATCAGGTTAGCTTTTAGGAAACGGAGGATGGTTTATAGTGAATGTAAATAACCTGAAAGATATTATGGAGATATACTTTAAAGATTTCAACAATTTAAAATTTTCCCTTTCAACGGAAAAACTCATGTAAGATGATTATTAATGAAGAAATAATACAACAGGTCTCTAGGTTTAACTATCTAGATTTTAATTTATCATACAGTAAAAACGAAGATCTGAATATAAAACTAAATAAATTTAGACAAATGGATGAACAACAAGGAGAAAATTAAAGAATAGGACGGCAAAGGCAAAACAACTGAAATTTTATAAAGTAATGACAGTGCCAATGGCAACATGTGGAAGTGAAAACTAGGCAATGAACAGGACAGTAAAGGAATAGAAACAGCGGAAAAGAAATTCCTAAGAACAGTGGCTGGATATACCGTTTTAGATAAATGAGGCAATCAAAAATAGTTATATATAGTCTAAATGAAAGTTATTTAAAATAAAAATAATTGGTACCAACGTATATAAAAGATAAGATAGGAACGAATACAACAAATTTTATTAAATTATAAACCTAGAGGATATCGCCAAGTGGGTAACCGAGAACAACATGGAGTGATATGTTTAGTTGATGACGGAACAGTCCACAGGCCTGTACCTTGTGGAAGAAGAAGTAAATTATGTAATAAGTAATGGCATAAATAATAAACAATACATTTGAAATATTCGTCCTGGTTTAGGCAGATGCTATTACGATATGTTACAGATTTATTTTATTTATTTATATTGATTTAACTGGAATGCGGACTTCCGGAAGTATTTAACTATAGGGTCTTCTATCAGTGCGATGTACGGCCTTCGTCATGCTAATAGTTGATAGCTATTTCGTTCTGTAGGTGAAATAATCCACTGGCGAAAGAGGGAGGCACGAAGGCTATGGCAAGGACAATAAGATGGTGCTGGTGCACGGTATTTGAATCCGGAATTCTCGAACACTACCTCTAAAGCGGTCTTGCTTAATAGACTTCTTTTCTATACCCTATCCATAGCAGGCAAGAAAAAGTTAGGTATTACATTAAACATTTCCATATCGAAATTTCACAGGACATATATGCTTTGAGATTCATGAACTCCCCAAAAAAGCAGTTTTAGAAAAAGATCCTTATATGTATCTGCGAATCTGTCCATGAAAATCTAACTCAAAAACAAAAAGTCATTTAAATATTAAACTTCGTTTTTAACTTCACCATCTTCCATGCGAAGATTTTAAAGAAAATTTCCCTACTCGCTACTACCATATACAAAGAATTTGTAATTCTTTACTTTCTCTAAAAGAGCTCAAACCATTTTATTTACAATGTTAAATGTTTTGTATATTGATATGAAAATAAAATCTATATCTTAAATTTTATTTTAATATTCTGTGAAGTTTCCTTTGTTTGATTGTATGCTGTGCCATTTTATATAACAAGGAAATGTTAGTACAGAGACAAAAACTTAGGTACTGCCTATAAGAAAAATTAGAGTTGATTAAAATACACAAGTTGTGTTAATTATTTTTCCTAGTCTAGCAGTTTTCGAAATATTCTAATTTGTAAGTACAAATATGTCATTACTAGATACTTTTTATTTAGTAGAACGAATGTACGGTAAGAGATGGGGACTAAAATCTAGAATGCTACACTGGCTGCATACTAAAGTACGGTGCAATAGTCTGGTGGACTAAGACACGCGAATTAAGCACCAAAACTAAACTAAACAGGATCCAAAGGATGGCCCGTCTAGCAATAACTGGGGCAATGGGCACGACACCTATTGTAGCAATGGAAACACTCTTGAGCCTGACCCCTTGGGATATTTTTATAAAGGGAGAGGCCAGAATTGCTTTCCGCAGACTGCAGTAAACCAAAACATCTAAGATTCCTAGGTCTGCATTGGGAATCCTAGCCATAACGAAGGAGGTAGTAGATCCGATTTTCAAGACGGAAACAGACTTCCTCGGAAAAGCTTTACACCACCATAAGAAATTCAAGGTAAGGATAATTGGAGAGGACTTGTGGCAAGAATCCTGTCAGAAACTGAGTGTTTTATGATCTGACTCACACATGGCTCAAAACAGACTCAGGTATGGGTTCTGGGGTATTGGTTAAAGACCCAGGTGTAGACTTTAGTAATTCTCTGGGTCTGGTAACCATGGTATTTCAAGTCGAAGTATTTGCCATGCTACAATGTGCAAAAGAAAATCTTAGAAGAGAGTGTAAAAACAACAGATCATTTTTTTTAGACAACCAGGCAGCACTAAAGGCTTTAACAGTCCTTTACTGTTATCTAGAGTGGTAAGTGAACGTATTACTGCCTTATCCAACCTGGCAGAACATAAAGTTTGTTCGTCATGGGTCCCAGGGAATAAAGGAATTGAAGGCAATGAGTAAGCTGATGAACTTGCAAAGCAAGGATCGACACAGCTGAAGCCCAAACCAGAGCCACCTCTAGACACACCTAAGTGTTCCATTAGAGAGGCTATAACAAATGGGTGTAAAAAACTACATTCTTTGACCTGGAAGAGGATTTTTGGAATTCGGCATGGGAATTTTTAATGACGAATCATGCAAATCTTTAACTGACAGATTGCTTAAATGTAGTAAATTTCAATTAAAAATAACAGTAGCCTTTGCCACTGGGCATACATCACTGAGAAAGCACCTACACATAATAGGCAACACGGACTGTAGATCATATATTATGCTCCTGTGAAGCATTAGCATCAAGGACATATAAAATCTTTGGAAAACCTTTTAGGAACCAGAGGACTACTACCCAACTCACTATTGGGACACAGGACCAGTGTGAAGGGTGAAGTGGGAATGGGTGGCGGTGTCTTTATGCAGCCCCTAGTTGAGGTGACTCTTGAAGCGGTTATCTGTCCCTTCGCTGTCCTGGGTTCCGGGTTCGGCTGAGGATCTCGTCAGGATCTCTGGTTCCGTACTCTGCAACTCGTGGTTACCTTATTTGAAATTCCCGCTCCAGTAAATGTGTTGGTGATATTGTATCCGCCTGCTGTGGCAGACTAGTAGATGTGGCGGTAAACAACTTAATTCGGTGATTGTTGGTTCTTTCTGTTACGTTATGGGAATTTAGTGGAAGTTTTACTTTAATTAGTGATATCTGTCCGGCTATTTATCTGATTTTGAAATGCATATCATCTCGACAATGAGCAAGAGTCTTCTTTATGAAGGTAAGGCAATTAATTACAATCTCAATAATTATTGACTGCACATACAACTTTTATTTTTTTTTTTTTTTTTTGAAGAAATGCGAATTCTTACTTAATACAATAGTTATATTTTTCTGGTTCCAATTTTACTTACTCTCTCATTTATTAAACGCTATAGTTCATTAATATCGTCTATGTTGATAATATTATCCTTTTTCAATATATTTAACAATATATTATGATATATACTTGGAATTAATTTTCTTAAGCTAGACTCAAGATGTCTTCTTGAAACATTTTATCAAGAGCATATATAAAAAAAATTGAACGTTGTTTATTTTTACCGTTGTTGCTATGCTTAGGAAATAAATTTTAACCTGTATACAAGTTAATTGCATTAAAACATTTACATGTGATTACAACAAATAACAAATTAACAATTTGATTCCTTATTTTACATAACTATAATTTAATTTTCTCTTTTAAATGCACATTTGCAGCTATTTTATGTATTTATTTTGGTAAATGCATGTTTTATTTCCCTTAGAATAACGCATTTTCCTTTATAGCGTTATTCAATTGTCTTCTCCTTCCACCTTTTTATACAAAACAAATGAATTTATAACAAACTTTCTTTACAAGTAATTTAAATCTTTCAGCATAACGTTTTCTAATAATTCTTAACTCAAAAAATTTAACACAATAACATAAGATTATAAATGTGTAAAGCTTTGTTATATCTATGAATTATATTTCTTGCTTGTTTTTATGTCACGTGTCTCTTTCGACTCATTTTAAAATTCTGCTCAAGGAGTAGCGATCATTAAAGGGTTAACACAGTAAGCTATTAGGCTGCAGTGTAACCGGAGTTTTTGCAGACGGGCCCAAGTCCTCAAAAAAATCCAATTTGTAAGAGATTATCTAAGCATCATCTAACGCACTTAAAGGTGGCACTTCTCCCCCCACCCTTTCCATTGCAAACGCTTGTTATCACGAATAACATTAATTACTCTTTCACATATTCAAACCTTTAAACTTAATTTGAAACAATTCCTAGGTAAACAAATACATAGAATTATCGTAACAGCGAGGTAGAAAAACCACTCCGTATACAATGAGTATAACCTATAATGAATTTATATGAAATTGTCATTGGTGAAGAAAGTTGAGTGAATTCAATCCTTTTTACTTTCTCTACTACTCACCTAAAGTAAGTAGAGGAAGTATTGCATTCCACCAAAAAATTCGTTACCGTGATTCCTTCGGAAATATACGCTTTGAAGTTCCCCGAACCCAAAAGAAGAGCATATTTAGAAGTACGTCACTCTTGTGAACAACAAAACTCAAAATGAAAAATCTGTTGGTATATAAGTTCAGTATACGACAGAATACGACACAAAGATTTTCAAGAAAATTCTATCACACAAACTGCCCTTTACATGGACAAATTTTCGTTATTTTTGATTTTTTCAAAAATGGTTTTAATGATTTGATTAAAATACCACGAGTTTAAGAAATCTGCATAACGATTGAATTGCGTTTCATAAATTCTCTGGGAATAACCTATAAAGTCCTCTTCATTCTGAATAAATTTTGCATAATTGGTAAACCGTAAGAGATGCACAAAATCTTAATACAAAAAACATCTAATGTGTTATATTCACACGAATTTCTCTACCCTCTATCGTCTATTAGTGGGTATACAAGCTATTCTTACTGAAGCTTATTTTTCTATCTAATTCATTTTAATCGAGATGAACCTTGTAGAAATGGTTATATTACGCATTTCGTTATAGTTACAAAGGAAATAACGCTAGTTAAATGTTTTAGAACTGGACTCTATAAGCTGGCCTTAAAATTCCATACTCTTTCCATGACATCGTGAGAAACAACCGAAAATTGACAGTATTTTAAAAGAATATGACAAAAGTATTGAAAAATTCAAACCATTAATCAGGAATATCTCAGAACTGCCGTATGCCACAAAAGAATTATTTGAAATAAGCGTGTTTTAATGAGATCTACATTTTTTGTGTTGTACGTTTTCGTCTACACAACGTTTACCCGTTAAGATTATATAAAATTCCTTCCGAATGAAGGGGATTTCACAGGCTATTCCCAGAAAATTCAAGATATACACTTTATTTGTCATTTAAACATCCTTAATATACCGATGGTATTTTAATCAAAATCGTTAGAGCCATTTTTAGAAAACAAAAATTTAGAAAAATGTTCCATGTAAAGAGTGGTTTGGGTAGGGGGATTTTCTTGAAAATATTTGTGTCGCATTTGTGGAAGACACTGAATTTAAATATCAAGTTTGGTATTTATCCAACTTTTCGTTTTCCAGTTATGCTGTCCAAACACACACGGACCATTTTCTAAAAATTATTTGGGGGGTGGGGGTTCAGGGAACCTCTAAACACATATTTGCGGTTAAGTCTCAGTATTGAATTTTTGGGTTGAATACAATACTTCCCTTACTTACTCTACCTAGTAGAGAAAATAAAAGTGTAAATTTCGATAAAGTAGGTATAAAGTTTTTTTTTGTACATTTAAGCGAATTCGAAATGTTTCTTGTTATTGGTTTCAATTTTCAAATACTTTTCTCGAATAAGAAATTTTTATTATTTTTTCTTCTGGTGGTCATGCAAATAGCAGTGTTTCAAAGCTATACTATAGCGACACGCTGTTTAAAAATGTGAGTATTATCGCTTCAACCACTGTATCGTACTACGGTAAATGTGAATGGAAAATTTATCTGGATTAACAAGAAACAACTATAATAATAAACTTTTGTAAGAACAGTTTTAACCTAGTGAATAGAGAAAGTTATGTGAATGCTACATATCAGATCTTTTTATTTGGTTACAAAATAAAGCGAAGCTATGGGCGCTGTAATGCTATTTATTGACATTTCATTTTTGCAGATGATTTGGCCTGTAGCAGCAGTCAGCGTCTATGATAGCTTCTAGAACAGAAGGTTATTTCGGATGTCCTAAGTCAGAACTTTCTGTCTCAGCAACCCTGGGCACCTAAATGACCGGAAACATTGCTGCAAATTATTGGAATGGTACTATCCTAGCAGCCTTGTGGCGTGTGCCAACAATTTCTTACAGTGACTAACAGCTGAGACCACGTGGTCTTCCGTTAGAACCCTGCGGAAATACGTGGAAAGGGACAAACAAGCTAAGAACATGCTACAATATATGTATGGACGGGAAACAGGGGTTAATTATAACATTCAGGAGAGGTGAAGATCAACAGAGGTAGACCACACTTTGTAATTTGAGAACTTTTAACCTTTGTCTCACTGCACTGTTCTCTTGGAGTTATATCCTTGATCGATTAAATAAATTTTTAAGTATATTTTAATAGAACAACGTTCCTTTTGTATGTAAATGGAAGCAAAATATCGTAAAAATGTTCCAATAAGCGATTTTGATAAAAGGTATCCATATCATGGAATTAGGATTAGGATTAGGATTAGTCAGCCGAGCACAGCACTGCGTATAGGTCATAGTAGTTCTTTTGTGCTTCTAACGTGGCCCCTGGAAGGGTGGAGGACAGACCCGAAGGGTGATCTGATCCGAGCGACGATGTGCGCTAGCAAGGGCGGAGTAACGATTCCAGAATAACACCAATCCGTACTCTGCGGCACGATCCCCCCTTAGCCATCTTCAGCCTGGTGGTCCCGGAATGAAACGAGCCTCACTGAGGAAGGGGCCCATCTACCAGCCAAGTGTCACAGAGAAATCTTTCCACAGCACAAATTCCACCGTCCCACCGCAATGCACCAATCGCCGACGCCTGGTCCTGCAACCCTGAAAATCATCACCATCCTTCAAAATATTAAGCCAAGTGGCCTGTTACGGTCTTGTTTTTGCCCACCTTTATCGTGGTCGACAATGGATGTTTTTCCTCTGGGTCGATAAAATAACACTGCTTTTGAAATTCTGGCGTTGCTCAGTTTACTGTGATATTTCCAGTTTTCTTCATAACGCCAAATTTACTATTACAACATTCGAAAGCAAGTAGATTTAACCTCCAAATGGTTGGTTGCTAGCCAGGAAGAGGCGAATCTAATGATGGGATGCTATCTTAAAACTTCTAGACCAGCTCTTAAACATATGAAAGGAAATGATGTTCAAGAAATATATGGTATAAGAGGAACCACCCCGGCATTCGCCTACCGACGGGAAACCAAAAAGCTCAAGGTCGGATTGGCTGGCCGGATGGGAATCGAACCATGGGCCTCCGAATGCGAGCCTCACACGCTACCGCGGAGCGATTATGGAGTTGATAGTTTCTTATAAATTTCGCGATATACTTTGCTTAATCGGAGCTTTTATTAAGAGATTTTGATTTTATACGCATGAAATCATTTCACACTTCTCGTTTATACCGTTAATAACAAGACATTTCACTCCTAGTTACACCCTTAAAATAAGAACTGACTCGTTTTCGTTCCATTTTCTTTTGGATGGCACAAAGTCCTTGTGGCTGACGCATATTTAAACACGTTCTGTCTTCAAAAGTTTAATGAAAATAAAGCTTAGTTATTGTGTATTTGTGAACAAGGCATTCATTACACACGAAGCACCACTTAAGGAAAGTTTCAATATGCATGAAATTAATTAGAATACAAAGACTGGGAGTAAGCGACGCAATAAATTTGTCTAACACTGTACTTGGCACAATAGAGAAGCGCTTGCATTAACACCTGGAAACTCTTCCCTAAAGCACTATTTTCCTTGCCGTATTCACGCAAGTAGAGAAAATAATTGGGAAATATGTTGATATGAATCTTTGTTTGAGTATTATTAGCACCAGTCTCTGTTTTGTTATCCTCCCTTGTACACGGGGAACATGACTTTGTTCGCGGAGAGCGCAGGCAAGGGGAGAAAGAAGAGGAAAAAATACTCATTAAACTAATTACTACGCGTTAAAATACCAAATGTGTCATCATACTCACCTTTTTTACGCCCTAATGTATAGTCTGGACGTGAGGAAAAACTGCAACTAAGATATGGACGGAAAGTATATGGTTATTAGCTACTGTCATTATTCTACAACGGTTACAGGAAGCGTTTAATGGCGCTTTTATGTTTTGTTAGTCTGTTCAAATAGGAATCGAGTTGCGCTCTTGTTTACGAATAACGCTGAATATGAATGTATCTGCACTGAATCCTACTCCTATAAAATATTTTGTTGCGTAATTAGATGGTAAAGGATGCCTAAACTTTCTGAAAGCTGCGCATTTTGCAGGAATCTTTACAAATGTTATCGTATTATACGCAAATACTAATGAGTGAATTATGCCGTGAATAGGCATTTATTATATGCTGTTTACCCTTTAAAACTAAGATGGAACTATAGTGCAATTCTGTAGGTTTGCCACAGTAGTATGAAAACCATGGACACGTCTACGGCAAGCTTCTAAGAAATAGCAGACGTCATAACGACTACGACTAGATGTGGAGGGTGGCTTAGAACCTCGACCTATGCCTATGCTCTTGACGTGGTGCCCCCGGCAGGGAGGAGTGAGGTGATAGGAGAGGGCGTCCGGACCAGGAGACACGACAAGGTGGAGGGCACGGTCCCTACTTTTAAGATTGAAACTCGCAGGATGGCACCTGGTGTAACCGGCTCCTCCTGCAGGTTTGCACATTCCGCTGGCGGGGGTCCGGAACTCGGAGACCGTCCCCATTCCGGGGACGAAGGATTACACAGAGCATCCTTTTCCCCCATCCTGCAACCCGAGTCTCCCGCCGACACTTTCAATCCTGAAACAGACCAAGCGGATGATAGGTGAAATGGAGAAAAGGAAATTCGGGGGATGTAATGAACCCTGCCAGCATTCGCCTAGCGACCCAGGGAAATCCCAAAAAAATCATGGGTCAGGAAGTTCGGCCGCGGGTAATTGAACCCACGAACTCCTGAATGCGGGCCACAGACGTTGCCGCCTAAGCCATCCCGCTCGGATATACACCATAAAATAAGAACAATACTAGCAGCGTTAAAAACAAACGTTCACAAGTCAATGGAGGGGCTCAAGAAAGAGGAGAAATTGACAGCAAAATAAACATTGATATAGTCGCAATTGATTCTAATTCTACAAATACCTACACTACGTGATCAAAAGTATCCGGACACCAGGCTGAAAATGACGTACAGGTTCGTGGCGCCCTCCATCCGTAATGCTGGAAGTCAATATGGTGTTGGCCCACCCTTAACCTTGATGACAGCGTTCACTCTCGCAGACATACTTTCAATCAGGTGGTGGAAGGTTTCTTGGGGAATGACAGTCCATTCTTTACGGAGTGCGGAAAATGAGGAGAGGTATCGATGTAGGTCGGTGAGGCCTGACACGAAGTCGACGTTCCAAAACATCCCAAAGGAGTTCTTTAGGATATAAGTCGGGACTCTGTGCAGGCAAGCCTATTACAGGGATGTTAATGTCTTGTAACCACTCCGCCACAGCCCGTGTAGTATAAACAGGTGCTCGATCGTGTTGAAAGATGCAATCGCCATCCCCGAATTGCTCTTCAACAGTGGGAAGCAAGAAGGTGCTTAAAATATCAATGTAGGTCTGCGCTGTGATCGTGCTACGCAAAACACAAGGGGTGAGAGCCCCCTCCAAGAAAAACACGACCACACCATTACACCACCACATTCGAATTTCACTGTTGATACCCAACACGCTGGCAGTTGTCGTTCACAGGGCATTCGCCATACCCACACCCTGCCATCGGATCGCCACATTTTGTACCGTGATTCGTCACTCCACATAACGTTTTGCCACTGTTCAATCGTGTAATGTTGACGCTCCTTACACCAAGCGAGGCGTCGTTTGGCTTTTCCTGCGTGATGTGTGACTTATGAGCAGCCGCTGGACCATGGAATCCAAGGTTTCTCACCTCATGCCTGTCATAGTACTTGAAGTGGATCCAGACCCAGTTTGTAATTCCTGTGTGATGGTTTGTATAGATGTCTGCCTATTACTCTTTACAACCCTCTTCAAATGTCGGCAGTCTCTGTCAGTCAACAGACGAGATCGGTCTGTACCCTTTTGTGCTGTACATGTCCCTTCAGGTTTCCACTTCACTATCACATCAGAAACAGTGGACCTAGGGATGTTTAGGAGTGTGGAAATCTCGCGTACACACTTCTGACACAAGTAACACCCAATCATTTGACCACGTTCGAAGTCCGTGAGTTCCACGGAGCGTCCCATTCTGCTGTTTCACGATGTCTAATGACTACTGAGATAGCGGTTAATGAGTACCAGACAGTAGGTGGCAACACAATGCACCTAAGATGAAAAACGTATGTTTGTGGGGGTGTCCGGATACATTTGATCACATAGTGTAGCTACCATATCTTTAAGATATTTTCATGACTAGTAAAATTTATATTTTAATTTCCTGTGAATAGTGGGTGAAGTCCTCTTCATTCTGAATGAATTTTGTATAACTGACAAACCGTAATAGATAGACAAAACGTCCTTCTTTCTTTCATTTCATTCTTTCTTTCATTTCATTCTTTCTTTCGTTCTTTGTTATGGTCAAGCAAAAGAGCATGGGATTTCAAAGCCATTACACAGCGACACACTTTTAAAACTTACTACCGCTTTACCAACTAACTGTAGAACGAAACGTGTGAATGTTAATTGAAAATTTGTCTGTATTAATAAGAATTACCTAGAATAACAAGCTTTTAGAAGAAGAGGAAATGTAGAATCAGACTGAAAAATTCAATGCCAAAACCGGAATTTTAACTATGGATCTTCCGGTTTCCGTCCGGTTGCTCTAACCAATATAATTTGAGATCTCCTTGTTGTTTACCAGGGAAAATGCGAATCAGTTGGGGAATTTAATGTCGTACCGGCAATTTGCCATGGTAGCTCAGTGGTTAGAGCAATCGGGCGGAGACTGGGAGATCCGTGGCTCAAATCCTGGCTATGGCATTGAATTTTTCAGTCGTCTGCTTCTACCTTTCCAACCCTGCCCAACACACGTCTTGTGTGGAAGAACAATTAATTCCAACATTCAGTTGTTTCCTGCGATTGCATGGAATGTTAAGGCAGCGTATAGCGTCCAATTCTTAAACATTTGACTATCGCTGTTTCCTTTGTACCTAACGAAATATATAATGTAGCTATTTCTGCAAAGCTTTATTTATATTAAAATAAAGTAGATATAAAAATAAAATTTAGTAAGAAAAGTTTGTATACCCACTAATAAGGGATGGAGAGTAGAAAAGTCATGTGAATGTAACACATCAGATTTTTTCTGGCAAACCACAAGGAGATCTCAAATTCATTTTGAGATAGCATACTCCAATGGCGACTTACAATGTTGGAAGCACTTTTACGTCCCGGGTTTCATAGTTTAACCAATTATTAGGTCAATCAATGGTAACTAATTATTCTTTTATACAAACCGTGTATAGGGCAAGGTTGGAAAGGTAGAATCACACATGTCGCGCCAGGAGGCTGCAATGGTAGCTTAGTTGGTTAGAGCAACAGGGCGGACACCGGAAAATCCGTGGTTCAAATCCTGGGTATAGCACTGAGTTTTTCAATCTTGTCCTACATACGGCTTGTGTGAATGTACACTTAATTACTTTTTATAAGAATAGTTTGTAGAAAAGTGAGCAGAGAAAGTCATGTGAATGCAGTACATTAGAATTGTGTTCTTTCTTTTACAGCCTCGCAAATCATCACTCAGCTACTGCATAGGTATTACAGTAAAAATGTTCTGATCTATAAGAATTGTAAAGAGCAGCACCTTCTGCGGTTTCTGTTGAGTCATAATCGCCATAAAGGATAACGAGAAAACACCCTGCTTTCAAAAGAACATAAAACAATGAAGGTAGCAGGTGACAAGGAATATACCCTTCATAATCTTAATGAACAAGTTGTCAATGCTTCTGCTGTAACAATGGAAGAACATCTGAACTCTTATCCTCTCATCACCGCACCGAGATATGTCATATCCCACTGGAATAACTAGAGTTGCAAATCTTGACAAACATTGTAGGTATCTCAAATGTTGCGCATTCATGGCATTGGTGCATAAATCTTTTGTTTAGCTAAGAAAGCGCAAATCGTCTAAATGGTGCGTTACATTAGCTGATTACTTACACAAATTATCTCGTCCTTACTCATTGAAAAGAAGCATGTACTGGTTTTGAATTGGTGATTTTATACTAATGTTTATAACTTTAGGACATTATATAATGAGCTTGCTCCTAAACCAGGAAATATTAGATTAAATTCTCGCTGGAAGGGAAGAAAGTTTTCTTTAATTAGGATCGTATCATACCTTCTCTAGAATGTTCAGTGAGAATGTTATGTTTCAATATTTAAGGAGTACATAATACGCTTTTAATGTGTCGCATTTCTCATGGCTAGTGTTATCTTACTTGCTGGGCGCCTCGTGATTTATTATTTTAAATTTGGGTTCTTTGTCCTCCGGCTAGCTATTATAACTCAGTCGAGCAAGTATCTCTAAGCAGTGCGTGTAAACGGAAAGTAGTTGTTACTAAAAGATAACACTGATAAAAAAAATTGTCTCTCACTTTTATTGCCGTCACACTTAATTAATAATTCACATATTTAACCTTTATACACGCCTGACTGAAACTGTGATATTTCTGAATGTAACTACAGTCGTTATAGTTGCCGCGCACCAATTACTTCGCGTACTTTACATTTTTTTAACTAACTCTGCGACGTGCACCTCGTGAGAGATTCTTCAAAACTGTGTGACGTGCACCTCGTAAAAAACTCTTCAAGACTGTGCCACACTTGCTTATGGCTCGAGAATATGTACTCCTTCACCTCGAATTGCCTAAACATTATAATAGAGCTGCTATTGGTTACCAAATCGCGCCCACTTTAGCGTCTGTTTTAGTCAGCCAATCACTACTACTAACATATATATTCTAAGGAAGATATTCCCTCCATTTCTAAAAAAAGGCACGCTACCCTGATGTCATTTTTTTATCTCTTCTTAGTGATAAACAACTCACCCCCTCGGTTTATTGTTACCCACTTCTATTGTCAGTTTCAGTGAGGCCGTGTAAACTTATTTCCTAACAATACTTATGGCTAACAAACATCTAAAATCCTGTACATACAATAATATTAATTTACACTACAATCACTTTGGCATTCACAGCATGTTATGATATAAAATATTGCCTCAAATGCAGGGGTGTTGGGTACGATTCTTGGTTCAAGGGAAGGGAAATTTATTTTAATTTGAACTTTATCATAAGTTCTCTAGATTCTTAAATCATAAATACTATATTTTAACCTTTAGGTAGCACATAATAAACGTTTAACCTAAAGTAAACTACTGCCATCACCAGAAATTGCTTGAAAGTAATCTATTGCACACGGAACGGCTGTATTAAAAAAAAACAATCTCCCAAAATGACGGTTTTTGCTTTGCTTACGACAGCGCTATTTAAGCGTTTTGCATAGAGATTAGTCATATGAGCTTCTAGGCATTTGAAAATCCTTTAGTTAATTCCAGGAGCTTGTAAAATCGTCTGTAAAAAATCCACCATCGCTCAATCATTGTTTTCTGCACAAGGGCTAAAATATAGTCTCTTCCATTCTTCCCTATTCTTTGTTTTGCTCTTTGTCTGCACATGCGAACAATTGATTTTAGCGTTCTTTACCAATCTAGTACATTTCTCTGTTCCGGGTGTTTTTCCCATTCACCATTGCTCCCTGCAGACTGGAAATTCATAGAAAAATCATAGACCATGAGGTTCATAAACCTGGTCATAGAATGCACAAGCAATGGGTAGTCAACAAGGAAGTTAACAGTTAATTAAGCAAATTCATGGAAAATAAAACTAAATTAACAATAAATCAGTAGTAACTGTCCGCATTTATACCTACTTCTGAAACAAGGGCTGAATCGTCGCAAGTAAAACGAACACTACAACCCAAAATACAACCACATTTAAAAACATAGTAGACAAAGAAGATTTGATAGGAAAAGTAATTAATGTATTCCAGAAATGTGTGAAATTCTACAAATAAATAATAGGATAACTATAAGAAGACAAGAATGGAATACCACTTACTGTAAAACATATGAGAGAGGAGGCGCCGCGGTAACTTGTGCGACTCACATTCGGGAGCTACCGAGTTCGATCTCGGCTTTTCGTAGATGGGTCGACAGGCGAATGCTGGGATGGTTTATTGTCCACCACGATTTCCTTTGGATCACTTTCCTTTCATTCCGTTTCTTTCTTATCTTTCAGGTGTGCTTCTAGGCTTCGTAGTGTATGGTGTTGCCGGTTAGATGGCGCGGATGAATGTTCAATGGAAAGAGTATTCTCCGTGGACACCAGAGGGCTGCTTGATTGGTGGGTCGTTCGTCGCCCTCTCTCGGCAGCTCCAGCTCTCTGCGAACTGGAAATATTAGGGACTTCAGCGCGTATCTGTGGCCTGTCTGCCTAAGACCTTGTGATTCCTTCACCTCATCCCTTCTCCCTGGATGGTGGTAGCTGCAACAGATCTGTGCAGGTCGAAGCGCGCGAATCACCTCCGTTGAATCACCTTTAGCTATACTGTAAAACATACCTTACTACACTACAGCAAATGGAGAGAAAAATTGAGTTTATTTATGACGCCTCTTTAACTACTATGGTTCTTAGCGTCCCATTCTATATTGGGCGTGAAAGACCGGGAATTTTGCTCAGAGGCCTCTTTATCAGGCTTGAGGTTCTTTTACGTGCCATAAATCTACGATATGGGACTTTACTTCCCTTCCGAGGAAGCCATGCTAAGGACTTTACACCCGAAAAAAAAAAAAAAATCCGTCGTCCTCCGCCGGGTTTGAACCCGCGACTTCGGGAACTACAGGTTAGCATGGTAACCCCTGCACCACGGAAGACGACCAAATGGATATAATCTAGACTTCACGATCTACACCACTCTCTAACAACCCTGGTATGGTTATAAACACTATGCTATCTATACAACACAAACTTAATTGTCGTCGTCCTCCGTGCTAGCCTCTAGTGCTAGCCTCTAGTTCCCAAGGTCGCGGGTTCAAACCCGGCGGAGGGCGATGGATTTTTTCGGGCGTAAAAATCCTTAGCATGGCTTCCTTCGGAAGGGAAGTAAAGCCGGTGGTCCCGTGTCGTAGATTTACGGCACGTAAAAGAACCTCAAGCCTACTAAAGAGGCCTCTGAGCTAAATTACCCGTCTTTCACGCCCAATACGGAATGGGACGCTAAGAACCATAGTAGTTAAAGAGCGTCCATAAAAAAAAACAACTTATTGTTAGAAAATGTAATGAAACCTGTAGCTTGTGTCCAGTCAGTTCATTTATGCACAGTCAGTTCACATGTCTTATTGCGCTGTACTGTAATTTAATTTTGCCATCATGTTCTTAACCTTTTGTGCTGCCTATAAGACTTGATTGTTAAAGTGACACACAACAATACAATAGGAATGGAATAACCATGCTTCGATTACAAAACAGTCTTTGTTTTGTAGCACAAGATTTAGTTTTTGATGTGCCCATCAAAGGTCATTTATTTTGTTAATTAAATCCTGTTGTATTGATTTAAACTACTTGTTAGTTCTTATATGACATTATTTATACCTACTTTTGAACTAAAATAGTGCTTTCTATTGAAGAAGTAATTTATTATTAGCTCCACGTATGGACGCCATTTTGAAGAAGATATTGTCTTTACGTTGTTGCTGACGTATGGAAAGCCAGTTTGAAGAAGATGTATTATGTTGTATTGAAGGAGTTGTATTATATTTCAACTATTGGGGAGCCGAACTTGTAGTAGTTGCAACCGCACGTATGGTAAACAGTTTTCGGTAGCCTTCGTCCCAAATGCACTTTCAGTGGCATTTGCCGCAAGTTTAAAAAAAATATTAACTTTGTAATTTTACTGTTTCTTTAAATATTATATATTTATGTTTGCCTCGGCTGCGTCAGTATTTATTTTAGAGACATGGGTATCTTGGCAGGGTTGTGATGCGACAAGAATGTAGGTTTACATAGATTATAATTTTACTTCACTCCTTTTATTACTACTTGATACAATTTAAATAACACTTCACTGATATATAGAGAGCTGTGAGATTCTTTTTATTAATTAATTACACTTTTTAACACGTAAACTTATTTTTCGTTTCACACGAATACATATTATATTTCTTGAGGACACACAAACAACGCAATTTCTGTATTTTAAGTCTCTGATTGGCTCTAATCCAATAGAATACCTTCATTTAACTAAAGCTTTTTCTGTTAGTTGATTGGCTATTTTATAAACTGTCACTAAAATTATATTATTGTTGCTCCAATAATGACTAGTAGTATTATTAAACTCTCAAACTCATTATTGCCTCAAGGTTACCTCATTGTTAGCTCATTGTTAGCAACTTTTAACTTATTATTCTCACAGCTCCTACATTATTAAATTACGTAATATATTCATATAACATTATTACACATGGATACAATAATACAAACATATACAATGACTGTTACATACATTTTACAAATTATTACATACACATATTGCTTCAAGGCGGGCTGTTATTGAATTTACATGTTATATAATTTGACTGAAATCCTTTAAATGTTAAAACGTATTCCGAGATTTCATTCTGTAGTTCTTAATGCGTATCATTGGTCTGAATAGGCACTTGGTGGAATACATGTTTGTTACTAGTTAGGTTCATAAGAATGGCGGATTGGAAAAAAGAATACAAATTGCCAATTCGAACAATTAGGGTGAAAAATGTGAAGTGTTCCATTCGCTTTTTCCTGCTAAGAAAACTTAACGGGGTATCTCAGAGTAATTATCACAATTTCTGATGTTACTTTGTACGTTCTTTTACTGCCGTTTGAATAATATATGGAGCTTATATATTTACATGATTCATAGCCACAAGATTCTTTGTCACGATTTCTGATGCGATAGTGAAACTAATTCGCGGATAGGATGTACGCACCTGGCACCTTGGTGCGTCGTAATGAAGTCCTTCCTCGAGTCAGTCGTAACTAAGCTTGCCACTGAGCGTTACGCTGAATTTGCCCGAATAAAATATACGACACTTAATACTTGCTGGGAAGTAATGACACAATAAACGAAATCCGTACTGAGGAAACACGTTTTCTCTGCTGGGAAATAATTGCTGTAAACTTTTTCTACGTGGGAACCAGACTTAACCCTTACGGTGCCTTTTTCTATGTTCATTGAATGCTGTGACGAGTTGCAAACACACTTGACATAGCTTGTTTATAAGGAATACATATTTTTACTCCAATGGAAGGAATTAAATAAATAAAAAAAAATTAAAAATCATGTAATTTTATCCACCATTTTTAAACCCACGCATTTTTTTGTTTATTTATTTTTTATTTATGCATTATCCGAATTCTGAAACCTATCCAAAGAAGAAAAAGGCTTGTTTAAGTAAATATGACATTATTAAGCTTTACGTTTAGCAAGGCGATATTGTACAGGAAAACAACAAATTCGTGAGCATAGCATACCAGAAAATGGAATGAGTAATTTTAATCTTCATCCACATCACGTATTGGCGATATATGCCCGTTACATCTTCAACAAAGACTGTTCCAACATGTTTGTTGAAGATTTGTAGTCATTTCAAAGTTCAATGGCGGGGGGCTGACCTATCGACTTGACGGTTTGATTATGGGGTATCTTCCACTAGACAGGGTATCTTTACCATGTTTGAAGTCTTGTCAACTCCTATATTTGACTTGGGAGTGCCCTTCCAATAGACAGGATACCTTCACCTTGGTTTGGAGTCCTGTTAACCCCTGTATCCTAAACAGGGTGCATTCATCACGTTTTGATGTCCTGCCAAACATTGAATTTGATTTGGGTGTTCTTTCCCTAGACAGGATGTATTCACCACTCCATGGAGTACTGTCTCCTCCTCCGTACCCTTTGATGTGGAACCTTAATCAGGTACTATTGTATATCCCGGACCAGCAGAACCTGGAGCTCATGTGGGCTATCCCCAAAGTTTCCTTACCAAACATTAAAAAAAACTACTAAAAAAAACATTTTCAGATAACCTTCAATTTTGGATGCAAAACTGCAGTGCTTTCGTTTTATGCTAAGGCCACAACCGTCTTATATGTGTATCGGCCGAGATGGCAGTGACCTCGGTATTATGCCACTGCGCAGAGACTGTTGTGAAGTTTTTCGACAATACGTGTGTTGTGTGTGATTGTTATTCTTTTATTAGTCCACGGAAATGCCTGCCAACAAATTCACGCTTGAACACGTATTTTTATTTACGATACATACGTGAAATCTGAATCATGTAGACAGGTGTGTAGACATTTCAGCAGCAATCTTCTGTTGTCCAGTTCTGGTTTGAGACACTGTGAGATGTCTGATCAATAAATTTATAACAACGGATCGCTAAACACTAAAAAATAAAGTTTATAGGATCAATCCCCACACCATAGACGAACTTAAGGACAGTATAAAAGCAGAAATTATGAACATTACGCAAGAAGAATTTATGCGTGTGAATGGTAATTTCATCCGACGATGAATGTCTTCGTGCAGATGGACACCACCTTTAATAACACTTATAACAAGAACACTCTTAAGAAAAGCGAGAGTTACGAAACGAAAAGCCCTGCAATGTAGCAGACTGTGCGGAGCACGCATTCGCGCGATCCGCGGCCTGGCATTAAACGAATGCACTGTATGTTTACGGGTATGATTAGTTAAAAGCCAAACACTGCAGTTGAGAGATACCCTGACTTGTAGCCATTCAGGGTCGACTGACTTTAGGTACAATTTAGGCAATAAACTTAAGCTACATAATTTAACCAATGTCCTAAAAGCGGGTTTACTATGGGAAGAGAAGTTTGTTTAAACCCTTTACATAACAATCGTTTTCTAATGTAGAGTTTTTAACACTTTTTTAATTCTACAAAACTTGGCTATCGCGAAAATATATTGGGAGCTATCCAATTTTCATTTAGTATGGTTATATAATAACAAGTTACATTGATACTTTATAATATTAGGATTTGAATTGTCGGTTTCTTTACTTTTTCTACTACGTAATTACATAAATTGAGGAAGTATTGCGTTGCACCCAAGAATTCGATGTCGACATTTGACCGCAAATACGTGTTTTGAAGTACCCTGAATTCAGAGACAGCATTTTTAGAAATAGGTCCGTTTGTGTGCATGTGTTTGAACAGCATAACCCCAAAATAAAATTCCTGATAAATACGAAACTTGGTATTTAGGTTTAACAGCTTCCAAAGATGCGAAACAAAGATTTGGAAGAAAATTCCTCCACCCCAATCTACCGTTTACAGAAGATTTTTTGAAATTTTGGATTTTCTCAAAAATGGCTCCAACAATTTTGATTAAAACGATATGTTTAAGATATTTGCATGAACAATGAAATGTATATCTCGAATTTCTTGCAGACAGCTTATGATGACCTCCCCATTGTGAATCACTTTTATATAATTGGTAAACCGTAAGAGATAGACAAAGTCTTACTAGACAATAAATTTAATTCTCGTAAGTCAATTTGCGTAAGTGAAATTTTTTGTGGCATTAAACATTTCCTAGATATTCTTTGTTATTGGTCTGGATTTTCAAATACTAATGCTTTTATCAAGTCGTAAGTTAGTTTTTTACTTTCACTACTGCTTAGCTACAATAAGTAAAAGAAGTAGGTACTTATTGCGTTCCACTCAAGAATTCATCACAGAGATTTTACCGGAAATACATATTTTGAGACGCCCTAAATAAAAAATAAATCGAATTTCTAAAACAACGATGTATGTATGTGTGTGTGTTTCTGTAAACCGCAAAACTAAAAAACGAGAAGTTGGTTAAATACCAAACCTAGCGTCTTCAAGGTATACGGCACGAAGATTTTGAAACAAATTCCCCACCCTAAACTACTCTTCACATGGAAAAAATATCCGTTATTTTTTATTTTCTCAAAAATGTCTGACGAAATACCTATGTTTAAGATGAAGTATACCTATCTGAATTTCTGGGAATAGCCTGTAAATTCGTCTTCATTCTGAATGACTTTATTATAATTGTTAAATTGTAAGAGATAAACAATTATTTTGAGGGGGAGTTTAATGTTATTTAACCTGATAGGCCATATCAGGAGACGAATGAATGAATTGGGTGAAATGATGCTCAATTGAGGCGGAGGTCCTTGGAGCTTAAAGTTACCTTCAATCTTCTCAGGATAAAGGAAAACGCCGAATAAATCTTATCCGGGAAATTCACCATAACTGAGATTCGAACTCGGAAAAAAATGCGTTTGTTAGCGACACTGTCAATTGGCTAATATCAGCGCTGCCGGTATGCCGGAATTTCGTCCCGCAGGAGTTCATTTATATGCTAGGAAATCTACTGGCACGAGGTTGTTGCTTTTAAGCACGATCGATCTGGACCGGGTTTGAACCCACAACCTTGGGATCAGAAGGCCAGCGCCTAACCAACTGAGCCACCCAGATCGATTTCGCACTCGGGAACTTTTGAATGTCACACCCACATCACAGAGAGGATACAAATTCTTACTATACAAAACTTGTAGCTCTCATTAAAGTACACAATTTATGTCAAATAAATTTTTTGTGGCACTAACCATTTCCGAGTTATTCTTTTTTATTGAATTTTCAAACGTTTGGCTTTTTTTTCCAGTTGTAAGTCGTTATTCATTTTCTCTCGTGGTCATGCAATGAGCAAGGGATTTCAAAGCCATCATAAAGGGATTTAAACATCTTCGCTATCCCTTTAGCCTACTGTATCCTCATACTTACAACCGAAATGTGAAAATGTGCAATCACAATTTAACTCGATTAGCAAGAAGTATTAGAACATTTAGACGAATAAACTTTCATAAGAGTAGTTTGTACAAGTTGTAGGGAAAGTTATGTGAATGCAACACATCAGAGTTTTGCTTCCTCTACCACGTACATTGTAGGTAGAGAAGGTATTGCATTTCCCCAAAAATTCAATACTGAGATTTCACTAGAAATACATGTTTTGAGGATCCTAAATAAATAAAAAAAGAATCATTTTGGAAAAAGATCCGCGTATGTATATCTGTAAACACCATAACTTAAAAACAAAAAGTTGGATAAATATCAAACTTGATATTTAAGTTCAGTACCTTTTAAAGATACGACACGAAGATTTACAAGAAAATCCCCATCCCAAAATGGAAGAGTTTTAGAAATGTTTCATTTTCTAAAAAATGGCTTTAACGATTTTGATTAAAATAGCTTATATTAATGATATTCACATGACATTAAAATGTATCTGTTGAACTTTCTGGGAATAGCCTTTGAAATGCTCACAGTTCGGAAGGAATTTTGTATAATCTTTTATAAGTAGTAAACGTAAAGCGATAGATAAAAACGTACTGCACAGAAAATGTAGATCTTTTTAAAACACACAATTTATTAAGGGTTATTTATTGTTAATAAGGATTATTAAGCGTGAGGCAGTATCTTTAACACTTAAATAATATCAGTCTGATTATATAATATAAAATATGATAACAGCCCGCCTTAAAGCAATATGTGTATAAATAATGTATAAAGTGTATGTAACAGTCATTGTATTAAAGTTAATAGTATTATGTACATGTATAATAATGTTATGTGAATGTATTAAGTAATTTAACACTGTAGGAGCTGTGAGAATATAAGCCGAAGGTTGCTAACAATGAGCTAACAATGAGGTAGCCTTGAGCCAACAATAAATTAGAAAGTTTAATAATGCTACTAATAATTCTTGGAACAATAATGTAACATTTAAAATAGTTTATAAATAGCCAATCAAAAACTAGAAAAAGCTTTAAGTTAAATAAAATTATTCTATTGCAGTAAAATTAGCCAATCAAAGACTTGAAATATAGTAGTAGTATAAATTTAGGCGGTAGAAGCCAGACGCTAGAAGACAGCGTATCCAACCAGACGCTACTAAGCAGCGTTCCCGAACAGTTCGATGCGTATTCAGTGTGAGACATAAAAAATTCATTAAAGCCTGAATAATATAACGTTTACATGTTAAAAAGTAAAAGTACCAATAATCTCACAGCTCTACACTAGGATACATCAGTGAAGTGTTATTTTATCGTCTGAAGGAATAATAAAAGGAGTGAAGTAAAAAATTATAACTTGTGTACGCCTTCATTCTTTAGCCGCACCAACCCCTGCTAAGAGATAGGTGTTTCTGCAAATTACTACTGACGCAGCCAAGACAATCATACATATATAATATTTAAATAAACATTAAAATACAAAGTTGATTTTTTTTAAAAAGTGGGGCGAAGGCCACCGGAAACTTTGTAACGTGCGTGGTCTAAACAACTTCAAGTTTGGCTCTCCAACAGCAGCAATAATCTACTTCAAGCGTTATTAAGGGCTCGAATTGTTCAATACTTAGCCATTCTTTTAAAGTATTGTCAATATTATTTGTTTCTCGCGATTCCATTGAAATAGTATGAAATTTTAAGACCAGCATATAGCGTCCACTTCTTAAACACTTGATTATTGCTGTTTCCTTTGTATCTATAATGAAATGAGTAATATAGCTGTTTCTGTAAATATTTATTTGGATTAAAATGAAGTAGATAGAAAAATAAGCCTAGTAAGAACAGCTTGTATACGCACTGAGCGATAGAGTGTAGAAAAAGTCATGTGAGTGTAACATGAGATTCTTCTGTCTTATACGCTACCAGACTTCCAATCTTACTTGTGCAATAACATCCCTATCGTGATTAACAACCAGAACCAGTCAATATCTTGCAAACCCTTGCCTACACAGCAGTAAATGTATAGTAACGACAAGAATTTTGGCTTGTGTTATAATTTACGCCCATTCTTTGCAATAACTCTGGAATGTAACACACCAAAGCCAAGACAAAAACCAAGCGTGGAGAGTGGTAATGTAATTCCAACCACCACAATATTTTATCCCGCACTCCAGAGCGAGCGAGAGAGCTTTCCCGAAGAAATGTTAACGAAGGGAGGGGGAGGGGAATAATTGACTATCGTCACTGAATTAACTGCAATTAGTAAGAGGGTAGGGGAGGGCGACAGGAAGGAAGAAAGGGATGATTTTCGTTGCGGTAGTAGAGCCTGTGGGAATGGCCAGGGAGGAAATTTATGTGGTTCCCATGGCTCCTGCATTGGGAAAAGAGGAGGAAAAAATAAATAACATTCAAAGTGGTGGCCATGTTTTTTGCGTGCGTGCGGGAGAGCGAAAACTCCTTTTCTCCAGAATTCCGTGGCGTCAGAGCAGGAGAAGGAAGAAACTTGAGGGTTTCTTGCAATGTCCGGTTGGCAGTTCTGGCAAACTTCAACACACAGGGGTGGGTTAAGTGGTAGCACGACAGAACTCTCTTCTACACCAACGTACCGCTAGCTCCATTATTGGTTTTACTTAGCTATCCAGAGTGGAACATTTACATGACACGTTTTCAAAACGTGGGAATGAGGTTGATAATGAATAACATACTTGTATTCACGGAATTTAATACCGACACAGGTAGCCGACGTCGTTAAGGCACGGAGTCGTGAACGTGAGGTTTTCGGGTCAAATCCCGCCAGGAACGTCGTTCCTGATTGAGGTTTTTACAGCTTTTCCTCGACCTTATAACTGGCAAATGCAGGCCTGGAACGTCTAATTTAGGCCTGGAACGTCTCCTTCCCAAATTTTCTTTCGCATTATCGTTTCATTTAATTAGCGTCCACCGCCTGTGTTACCGTATGTTGTAAGAACAGACGTTAAGCACTAGTAAAAACGAAAGAAAGAAAGAAAGAAAGAAAAGACAATAACAAGGGAATAAACACGTGAGTAAAATACCATAAGGCTAAACAACTATTATTTCAATAACAATGAAACACGTAGAGCAATTGTTTTGAAACGTTGCTATTTGTTACATTCTCTGCTGCCTACGTAGTAGGTAACAGGAAGTGTGTTCTAACCAAAAATTAAATGTCGAGATTTCATCGGAAATGCAGGTCTTAGAGGCCCGCCCCCCGAAATAAAGCATGTTTAAGAAAAGGTCCGTGTGGCGGAGGCCAAATAAATTTAAATTTGGTGTACATACGTTTTAGATAATTAATTCCATTTTGAGAAAAAACATAGTTCCAAAACTTACAACCAGAGGATGAAATTGCAGTGTATGTGGAGTGAAAGGAAGCAAAAAGTTACTGGTGACTTTAATGCAACACAATTACAAATGACAGTTACTAATGGGGCTCTTGAACATGTTCTAAAAACTGCTGCATCTGAATCGCATTGTCCGCACATATTATGTACCTATCTGTCTCACGTGTAGTGCTATGCGCTCCATTAAAGTTGCTTAACTAACCAGTCCTTGGTACACCTTGCACTTTAAATAACCCCACAACCAAAGATCACATGGGATGATATCTGGCGAACAGGGAGCCACTTCGTAGGGAATGCATGACTGATTATGCGATCATTGGTGAAAAAGTCGTCGGAGAACTCGCTGCACCTCCAATCCAATATGATGGGGCGCTCCATCCTGCATAAACACGGTAGTGTAGAGGCACTACCGTGTTGTTGTTGTTGCAGGTTGTTGGAGATCTGGAATAACAGAATTGGACAGCATTCGCTGGTATCTCCGTACATTAACAGTATAGCTCTTTAATCCAGCTGGTGTGCGTCCATAAAAAAGAACGTCAACTTATGAACGAGGCAGAAAAGCCACACCACGCTGTCACTTTTGCAGAGCATTGCGTACACAAGTGCATCCTAATGACTATGTCCAAAGACATCCTATTGACATTGCCAATGAGACCTGCCCCATCTCTATACAGCGCCATTTTTTCCTCTGGCGGCAATTTTTAGAACTATTTTTCGTCTCGGAATGGATTCGCATTGTCTGAAACGCATGTATACACCAAATTTCAATTTATTTGGCCTCACGTTCTTTACTTATGCCCCTCAAACGCTTCCTCTTTAATTATGGCCACCTTGTATTTAAGTTAACACTCGTCCAACGGCGTGACACAAAGAATTTCAAGAAAATTCTCCATCCCTTTTGATTTTCTCAAAAACGGTTCAAATGGTTTCGATTAAAATGCTATACGTTTGAAATATTTACATCGAAAATAAAAAATATATCCTGAATTTTCTGGAATAGCTTGCGATGCCCTCTACATTCGGAAGGAATTTTGTATAATTTTGTATTACTGGTAAACCATAAGAGACAGACAAAAACAGACTGCTCAAGAAATGCAGATCTCTTTAAAACACGCAATTAGGGATGGGGCCTCAATATCTCGATACTCTCGATACTTGGTGGTATCGAAGTGTGTTTAATAATTTGAGATAAACTTTGGATCTTTTTTCGACATCTTTAAATTCCTAAGTTTTGCATTATTGAATGTTGTTGCGTGTAACTTTACGCTAGATAAAGAATGAACGAAGTGGAGATTTCACCTTATTGCCTCGCACATGTCTCCAAAGAGTTCCTGGACTACAGTTCTTGATAGACCTTGATTGCGTTTTCAGTGGTTGAATGAAGCAGCATTCATAGACTCTTATGTCTAAATGAAAACATGCCAAATAATGGGGGAAGAAGTAGAAGTACTTATGTGGCATGCAGCGTTAACTGATTTGCGAATGAAGCTGATTTAGCTGACACATTAAATCACCTTTCTGCAACAGCCTGGCTTGGTGACTCACTCTCAACCATTACAGTTACCTACTCCGGTGACCAAAATCTGTGAATTCAGCAGAAACAAATCAGAACTTAAAGGGAAACGAAGGACAAAAATCTGATATGTTACATTCACATGACTTTCTCTACTCTTGTACAAACTATTTTTACAAATGCTTATTCCCCATATGCTCCATGATAATCGAGATATCGAGTTGGTAATCTTATTGCTAATTTTCTTATAGATGAAGGGGAATTGGTAGGCTTTAAGCGATAGTCAAACATTTTAAGAGCTAGTTGCTATGTGGAGTATTCCATTCTCTTTGCATTACCAGGACAAAAAAAAATGAATAACGAATTTGAGAAAAAGCATTGGAAAATTTAATGGAATAACAAGCAATATCTCGAAAATGGTTCACTCAACAAAAAAATGAATATGACATAAATTGTGTATTTTAACGCGATCTTCATTATTTGTGTAATAAAATTTTGACTATCTCTTATGGTTTACCAGTTATGCAAAAGTCGTTCAGAATGAAGAATACTTTTGGAGACATTCCCAGAAAATTCGAGATACACATTTCATTTGTCATGAAAATATCTTAAACATATGATATTTTAATCAAAATTGTTAGAGCCATTTTTGAGAAAATTATAAAATTTTCGAAAAATTTCCATGTGAAGGGTAATTTGGGGTGGGGGAGTTTCTTGAAAACCTTCGTGTCGCATCTCTGGAAGATACTGAACCAAAATACCAAGTTTGGTGTTTATCCGACTGTTCGTTTCTGAGTTATGCTGTTCACAGACACACACACACACATCAGGGGATCTCAAAACATGTATTTCCGATGAAATCTCGGTATCGAATTTTTGGGTGGAATACAATACTTCCCCTACTTACTATACGTAGTAGAGAAAGTAAAAATCATGTTTCTTCCTAATTGAAGGATATGACCTGTAAAATGCAGTGCTAACATTGTTCTCTTACTCCGCCACATCATTATCGCTGAGCAAGCGAAATAATAACCAGCTTATACGTCATCAGAGTCAGCGGTGCGCTGGAAGCAGTTACAAGTCAGTCATTGTTGCACGTGCAGTAATAGTTTTCAAAAATTGCTCTTGATGGTATTTAAGTTCAAGAGTAATGTACTTTATGGAGGTGTTTTCGTGATGGTATTACTGAGTCAGTTTAGTATTATACAAACAACGTAATGTGAAAAATAAAATGCCTCAATGTTGTGCAATTTGTTGTAATGTGAGAAGGGAACAGACAAGGGAAATCATTTTCACGCGTTTCCAAACAAAGACAAAGCTCCTAAAAGACATAGAATATGAGTAGAGTTTTGCAAAAGAAAAGATTTTTTCCTGGTCCCCGTTGCAGTTTATGTTCCTTCCATTTTAAGGACACAGTTATTAAAAAGCAGCTTATGCCGGATGAAAATTTCAGAAGACCTTTATTAAAACTTGGAACTATTCCTACTATAAGGAAAAATGAAGACAATTTCCAGAGTTCTAGTAAGACAATTGATCCTTCACCACCTTCATCCAAGAGCAAACGACAAAGAACAGAACGATATGAAGCTAGAAATCCTAAAAGCATAGTTTCTGAGCTATGCGATAATGTTACTTGCGATAAGATTGACAAAGAAGGCAATGATGAGAAAGTATTGAAAGAGAATTCAGAATAAAAGATGATTAAAAAAATAAGAATTCATAAGTACAGCGTGAACCAGATACTGAAATCATAAGGAAATATATATTGTTGGAACCTGAACAATCTACTAAACACGCAATGATGAGGAAGATCAGAATAAGCTGAATGAAAGTTTCTACTAACCTGATACTTCAGCTTCTGATACAAGTGATAACAAAAACGAAGAAGAAGAAACTTTCACCATACGTGGAAATGAAGCTACAGCGCAATATTCATTGTTGCATGAACATCTCTACTTTTATTTTTCAAGGTAAGTGTTTTACGTAGAAATGAAGTCAAAACAATTTCTCTTTACATTAAAGGCACAATGCTAAGTGTTAAAACAATGTGTTATTGAGGTGGTATACATTCACTTGAAACTCACAAAAGAAAGAAACCAGAAGGAATTGCTTTAACAGAAAATTCTTTATTACTATATGGTATATTGTTTCAGCAATTTAAGTCCTTCTGCAAATCTCTGGGTTTGGCAATGTTTACAAGCGTGCATTCGATAAAACCATTCGAAACATGGCAGCACCAGTTGTTAGAGCACTTGGGATGCAAGAAAGAAAGAAAAAAAACTTGAATTCATTAACAGGTTGTAGTATATCTATGTGGTTGGCAGGGGATGGGCAGTATGACTCCCCAGGATTTTCATCCATATATTTGGTCTATTCTGCCATGGATTTAAATCCAGCAAAATGATTTACTAATAGATTAAAAAGGATTTACAAAGCCCTTGTACTTGAATACGAATACATTGAAGTTATAAAAGAACATGCTTACGAAGAAGGCCTGGACTTACTTGAGAATGCCATGGTGTAGAAGGCAGCTGTTTTAACTCCACAGAATATAAATAGGAGTTGCTGAACTCTATGGAGTATATAAACAAAAGCCGATTACATTTTATTGCAAGGAAAATACATAGATGACTATGATATAACGCTTCAGCAAACAAAAGACTTCTTGTTCTTCACCAGTTTACCCTCCTCTTATATAGGACTTACACACCCCAGGGCTTACAAGCCAATGCCTGAGATCAGACGCCTGTCGAGGAGCGGAGGAGCTCTCTAGATCTGAGGAAGTAGATGATAGACGAAAGTGAGCGAGATGGATGAACAGGAAAGGTGAAGATGGAGCACCGGTGGAATGAAATGGCGGGAGAAACCGGAAAATCCTGTGAAAACGCGCCCAATCGCCGTTTGGTCCACAACAAATCCCACATGCGGGACCCTGGAATCGTCTTGGTGAGAGCCAAGCGATCTAACCACTCGGCCACGGTGCCGTCTAAAACAGACAAGACTTTAAAAAAGAGTCAGTCGATTCTGCTATATTTGTTTCTTTATTTGCCATTTATCAAATACTGCAGATAATTATGTGCAATGAAACAGTGTCTATCCTTTATTCTAATTCCATAGATGTATGCACTGAAGTTTCTGGAGGCCAAAACCTTTTAATAACCCTCATATAAGAGAGGTTAGCTTTATTTCCTTTGTATTCATGTTGTAATCAAGGTTTATTTAGCAAGGCATGTTAAATAATTGTGTAAAGAGAGAAAACTACCAACATTAGAAATCAGTCAACCGGTATTTTATAATTAACAACCCAGAAGATTATTTTTCTCGATGGTCGCAGACTATAATGTGTCTTTAGTAACGACTTTAATTGGTGGTCTGGGAGTGCGGAATCTTATATAGTTTTTTCCCTCCCCTTTTTATTTATGGACGCTCTTTAACTACTGTGGTTCTTAGCGTTCCATTCTATATTTGGCATGCAAGACCGGACATTTATATTATTTCGTTGTATATGTTGGGTTTTTGCGTCGTGTGAAAACTGAGTAGCTTTTATTATTAAATAACTTACTTAATCTGCTTACCCTCTTCGTATGTAGGTTTACACCCCCTAGGACTTACAACCGTGCCTAGGGTTAGAGGTCTGACGAGGGGCAGACGAACATTGAATCAGATAATGAATATCCCGGAACTGGGGTTAGGTCCTTAGCAAGGAATGAGAGTGAGAAAGAAGATGATATGAAATGAAGGCGAAAGAAATGAAAAGAAAGGTGATGATGGATCAATTTATGGAATGAACGGCGTGGGGAAACCGGAGAATCAGGAGAAAACCCTTCCAGACGCCACTTCGTACAACACACATCCCACATGCGGGTCCCTAGGATCGAACCCGGGATCGAACTATGGAATCAAAAACAAGGCACAAAGGTTTAGGATTTAAGCTACTATAATAGCATAACAAGTTGCTCGACCATTCCACCGCCAAAGGGGATATGTATAGTTTATGCAGCATTTCAAGAATTTTTAAGACTGTGGGGAGGGAGGGGAGATTAAGAAAGTCAGTCATTCCGCCAATGTTTCACGTCCTTTTGCATGAACATCGGGGAATTTTTCATCCATTATTAGGGATAGCCGGGCCTGTACGAAATTACAAATAAATAGTAAAGGGAAGGATTCACCGATAATATTTTACAAAAATTTCATATAGGGCAGGGTGAGGTAAATGAAATTAATTCGTCATTCGAGTTTTTAAAAGCTACCTGTTCAAGGTCGGGCAGTCAGCTAGTGCTTTATAAAGACAATCTACTTTGGGTAACTTCTAAAATGCACATATTTCATTTGATTGCTAAAATGTTTTTACACTTCCCAAAACTTGCATATTAAACTGTGCAAATCTTGAAGATTTTTATATCGTAAAACGCAAAAGTACCTACCAATAGCAGAATAAACAATAAAGGGTTTGGAACCTCTTCCGGGTAAATGTGATGTATAACAGAAAACATGCATTTTCAAGAGTTTTTTTATTACCTCTAATAGTTTCTGCTGCAACCATCTTTATTGTACATCCCAGAATACCAAAGAGAGCGGAAACAACGAGTTTTTGAAATATCAGCGATGAGCTGCCCTTACACCCATCAACATTTCTGATGCATGTATTGCATTATGTAAACATAAATAAATATTGAGCGGGCTCACAAATGAAACAAAAGGTTTCTGTTGCTTGAATACATACAGTTACGTAAACAGTAACGATGTTGCAATAATTTCTCCCTTTCCAAATAAATTTCCATTGTTTTGAATGAAGAATAACAGCGAAAAACCTGGCCAAGCTGTATTCAATTATAAACAACTTCCAGCACAATGTGGGGGAAACAATGTGGACAAACATAACGGACACATCACGTTTGACATGTTCCTGTAATGAGCATTTTGTAATAAGATTGTTGTTCTGACTGAAGACAAGCCGTAGACAGCTTTCTGGAAATCAGGACTGCCATGTTTGATGTAATGGAAGACTACTGGTATCGCATGGAATGATAATTATTATCATATCTTCCTCTTCGTATATACAATTAATGGATAAAGATGAAGAGGGAAGATAATGACGTGAGAAAGAAATACTGGCAATTGTCTAACACACACGAAACTGAAGCAGGAATGAGCATGTACGTGCGACATCTTTATAATAATCATTTCCTTTGAATTCATAATTTCACTATAAGGAAACAATAGCAGAATAGCACGCAATGCAGAGGCATGAGGAATACCTGCACGGGAGGGGGAGGTAAGGTAAGCATTAAGGTTAACGACATCACATTACACGTGAAACGCCATTATATTATTTTTTATCTTCTAAGTACTTTCATGTACGAAAAAATGGGTTATAAGAAAACTTTTATTAAGGATAACCCTCAGATGTTCTTGTAGGCAACTGAGGTTTTTCATTAGTATCTCCGGATAACAGTTCCGGTTTGCTAGTGTACTGTTATTGATTTTGAATGCAGGGTAGATTGTTCAATGTTTCTATATGATGAGCAATAAATCTTGTGCGCGATTTCATGATCTTTCGGAAAAATGACCTGCAATTGTTCAACGCTAATTAATAGTACATCGTGGCATAGAGCTTCAAAGTTAGCTTGCTGTTAATAATTTCTTTAAGTCTTAGATAGAATTTGATGTAGCATGAACTACATTTTTAACAAATTAGTGTCATGTGGTTATTGTAGATCGAGTAAGTTAACGTGAAAATAGGCTAGGTATGTTTAGGAAGGTAGCTAAGTATTTGCTATTAATATTACAATTTGCAGGTAACGTGGGAAAGTAAGTAAAAAAATCTGATGTGTTACACTCACATGACTTTCTCTACTCTTGTACAAACTATTTTTACAAACGCTTATTCTCCATATGCTTCATGTTAATCGAGATATCGAGATGTCGATCTTAATGCTAATTTTCTTGTAGATGCAAGGGGAATATGGTAGGTTTTAAGCACCGGTTGCTATGTGACGCATTCCATTCTCTTTGCATGTCCAGAACATAAAAAAAATAAATAACGAATTTGAGAAAACGTATAGGTATTGAAAAATTTAAGGGAATAACAAGCAATATCTCGAAAATGGTTCACTAAACAAAAAAAAATGTATATGACATAAATTGTGTATTTTAATGCGATCTACATTTTTTGTGTAGTAACATTTTGTCTATCTCTTATGGTTTACCAGTTATGCAAAAGTCGTTCACAATGAAGAATACTTTGGAGACATTCCCAGGAAATTCAATATATACATTTTATTTGTCATAAAATTATCTTAAACATATGATATTTTAATCAAAATCGTTAGAGCCATTCTTGAGAAAATTAAATTTTCGAAAAATCTTCCATGTAAAGGGTAATCTGGGGTGGGGGATTTTCTTGGAAACCTTCGTGTCGCATCCTTGGAAGATACTGAACCTAAATACCAAGCTTGAATTTTATCCGACTGTTCGTTTTTGAGTTATGCTGTTCACAGACACACACACAGACACACGCACGGACATGTTTCCAAAAATGCTTTTTTTGGATTCAGGGGGTCTCAAAACATGTATTTCCGGTGAAATACGTTTTGAAACTTAAGCTGTTTATTCAGTTCACTTCGGTTAGGAAACCTTTTCAGAGAAGATTTCATCGGGTCTTCCAGATTTCAGACATGCAATCCCCGGAACACGGAGATCGTCGAAGATGATGACGATTATGTTAATGGAAAGGCTCCAGTGAAAGGCATGCAGATAATTTGGGATTCTTTTTTTGCGCAAATCTGTTTCCACTGTCTGTTCCGTTAGGTTTAGTTGGGAAACAATCCTTCCAGAGAAGATTCTATTGATTTAGACAAGTTATTTACGTAACACGGAGTTTGATGACGATGATAATGAAAAGGATCTAGTGAAAGTCATGTGGATAAGATGCTTTTTTTCTTGTTTCCATTATCTGTTCAATTTTGGCTGAGAAATCAAACCACCGGATTTAAAAATCCTACCCCGCATCATGGATGATAACAAAAATGATGGCATTAGAATGTATGAGTTATGGCTGGCTTTTCTTACAGCACATCTGTTTCAACTATCCATTCGGTGCAACTGAAATGCGTAAACTTTTTAAAGAAGATTTCTTAACTGTTATAAGAATCTAATATGGTACCTACACTGCCAGCGACTTATCGAGGCTTGGTAAGAAGGTGATCGTTATGGACGTGTGAGCAGCATTCCCTGAAAGACTTCCTTACCAAAAAGAATGTCTATAGCAGTCATTCGACAAAGTGGATGCAGGAAGAAGAGAAAAAGTTAAGGAGGAACGCTTGGCTGGATTTCCGTGTTGAGGATGTGACAATATTAAAACCTTCTTGATGGTAATGATGATTATGTGTTCCAAGCGTTCCGTTGTTTGTTTTTGTGACTGTTGCTGCGATTCTAGTTTTGTAACGCAATCGGAATTTCTTTCCATTGTGCGGGAAGAACGTGAAATGACAGTAATTAGGTTCGGGTGACTGCGGAAAAGATGTTTCGACCTGTCTGCTACGCGACCTGATTTTGTATGGACCGAGCACTATCAAGGTGTCCCCCTTCCGCCAATTATATACCGTCACTACAATTAGCCGTTAAATACAGCAAATCGTGAAGAGCTGAATGTGAGCTGATCAATAACCAACCTCCGTAAACTAAATTTTAGTGGTAACCAAATATATCTTAAATGCAAAAACTGAGCAGAAATTACATAAAATTGCATGGCAGGAACTTCATGGATTGAACAAAGTGACTACTGCACACATTGAAGAATGTAGTTTCTATTGACAATCTTTTGAAGCCTTTAGCTGTAAGCACTTAAAAAACTAACTTCTAAACGTCCGCCTATTTTGCCAAATGCTTTATCCTCCGTAGTTTGTTAAACAAGTAGGGATAACAGACGTATAAAAACTAAATTATTATTCAGTTCATAAAATAAACCACAATTCCTGTCTTTGCTTTATTAAAGAAAATTTGTTTTGAAGTGTAGAGAACTCTGGCTAACTTGCTTTCTGAGGCGTCAAAAAGAAGAATCAGCATTTCTTCAGTTTACAGTAGACTATATCTGACGATGTCGTTCAGTTCAAGTGCTACGGACGACCATACCCGTCTCACAGCAGCCCCACCATAAACCTATCCCTGAACAGCGCTCGTAACGCGGTCAGGGAACATCATTATTACTGATGAGTTTCCTCAAATAAACTGGATTGATCTCACAAAGATGACTAAACAACAAAAAGGTTTACCTGTATAGCCGTGAATCAACTGGAGAAGTTCGAATTTACGAATAAATAGCTTTTATTTACCTGTACTTTGGAAACGGTGATAAATTTGACCTGGATTTCTAACACCCAAGAATGATTCTAAAATAACTCCAAAGTCTTTTAAAATCGCATAATAGTTGCAAAAAATGAACTAAAGCTATCTTTATTAAGATTGGTGCACAGAAAATGATAACAAATTTATATACGGGTATAGCTGCTATAACAATAACGATGATATCATCTAGAAAACTAATTAAAATATATATTTGTTCCATGTTATTGTTTAAAGAATCTGAAAATAGAACTAATAAAATTATTTTTGTATCAGATGTAAAGATAGTATTAACGGTTTTGAGTTTTCAGACTATATAAAATTCATAGCGAATGAAGAGAGCTTCACAGCCTATGACACAGCCCTAAAGACAAGGGCAATAGGAACCTGGCTGCACGCACTCATTAACCTGTCTCATTCCTAGTTTGGGACACGAGTTCATAACTGTGATTATACCTGCTCCCCAACCATCCATAAGCAAACCTTTCTACACTAACGATTAAATGAAGAATGTACAAAGTTACTCTGTTTCTCAGTTGGATTGTAACATTTCTGATACTTGAAAAGGAACGCATCCTAACTCAGTCCCGTTATCTTCTCGAGTAAAATGTCCACAATCAATTCAGTCCCGTAGCATATACTGTCAACAACTTAACTCAGTTCCCGTAGCATATACTGCCAATAACCTAACTCAGCCCCGTAGCATATACTGTCAATAACCTAACTCAGTCTCGTAACATATGCTGTCCACACCCCAACTCAGTCCCGTAGCATATACTGTCAACAAGCCAACTCAGTCCCATAGCATATGCTGTCAACAAGCCAACTCAGTCCCGTAGCATATACTGTCCACAAGCCAACTCAGTCCCGTAGCATATACTGTCAACAAGTCAACTCAGCCCCGTAGCATATACTGTCAATAACCTAACTCAGTCCCGTAACATATGCTGTCAACACCCCAACTCTGTCCCGTAGCATATACTGTCAACAAGCCAACTCAGTCCCATAACATATACTGTGTGGCAGTAATTTGTACCACAATAATGTAAATGTCAGAGTGATTGTAGTGTAAATAAGCATTATTGTATGACATTGATTTGAGATGTTTGTTAATTATAAGCATTGTAGGGAAATACGTTTACACGGCCTCACTGAAACTGACAATAAGAGCGGGTAACAATGAGCGAGGGGGTGAGTTGTTTATTAATTAGAAGAGGCAAACAAATGACGTCAGAGCAGCGCGCTTTTCTTAGAAATGGCGGGAATTTCTTCCCTAGAGCATATGTTTTCGTAATTTTTGATTGGATATAAAAATAGACGCTAATGTTGGCGCGTTTTATTAACCAATAGCAGCTCTGTTATAATATTTAGGCGTATTAGGGTGTGGGAGTATAAAAAGCTAAAGCCAGAGGCAAGTATTGTCCAGTTCAACAAAATCATCCACGCGTTACACGTCGCTGAGTCCAACGAAATCATTCAGAAGTTAAACGTCGCTCAGTTCATCAGGATCATTCGCGGGTTACCTGTCGCACAGTTCTACAAAATCTCTAGCGTCGTAAAGTTGAAGTACGCGAATTAATAATGTGCAGTAAATAAGTTATTATAGTAACAGAAAATATAACAGTTTCAGTCTGGCGTGTATCAAGAGTCAATATGTGAACTTAATTAATTGTGACGGTAATAAAAGTGTAAAAAAAAACAAATTATTTTATCAGTATTATCTTTGAGTAACAACTCATTTCCGTTTACACACTCTGATTAAGAGATATGCTCGACTGAGTAGTAATAATAGCTAGCCGGAGGACAAAGAACCCAACATTCAGACTTATAATACAATAACAGGCGCCCAACAATAGATAACACGAAGTGACTGCCACAAATTGGCTCCCATACGTTGTGCAGATAAACATGAAGCATCTTCCAACTACCAACAAATAAACCACTTCAACTGTCAACAAGCCAACTCAGTCCCGTAACATACGCTGTTAGCAAGCCAACTCAGTCCCGTATCATATACTGTCAACAAGCCAACTCAGTCCCGTATCATATACTGTCAATAACCTAACTCAGCCCCGTA
Organism: Deroplatys truncata; assembly: GCA_030765065.1. Lineage (NCBI taxonomy): Eukaryota > Metazoa > Arthropoda > Insecta > Mantodea > Mantidae > Deroplatys > Deroplatys truncata. The sequence continues at coordinate 56,959,092 of CM060980.1, forward strand.
GCATATACTGTCAATAACCTAACTCAGTACCGTAACATATGCTGTCAACACCCCAACTCAGTCCCGTAGGCATATACTGTCAGCAAGCCAACTCAGTCCCGTATCATATACTGTCAACAAGCCAACTCATTCCCGTATCATATACTGTCAATAACCTAACTCAGCCCCGTAGCATATACTGTCAATAACCTAACTCAGTCCCGTAACATATGCTGTCAACACCCCAACTCAGTCCCGTAGCATATACTGTCAGCAAGCCAACTCAATCCCGTAGCATATACTGTCAGCAAGCCAACTCAGTCCCGTATCATATACTGTCAGCAAGCCAACTCAGTCCCGTATCATATACTGTCAACAAGCCAACTCATTCCCGTAGCATATACTGTCAATAACCTAACTCAGTCCCGTAGCATATACTGTCAGCAAGCCAACTCAGTCCCGTATCATATACTGTCAGCAAGCCAACTCAATCCCGTAGCATATACTGACAGCAAGCCAACTCAGTCCCTTAGCATATACTGTCAGCAAGCCAACTCAGTCCCGTATCATATACTGTCAACAAGCCAACTCAGTCCCGTATCATATACTGTCAATAACCTAACTCAGCCCCGTAGCATATACTGTCAATAACCTAACTCAGTCCCGTAACATATGCTGTCAACACCCCAACTCAGTCACGTAGCATATACTGTCAGCAAGCCAACTCAATCCCGTAGCATCTAGTAACTGGCAGCTCTTCACAAAAGAACAAAGGTTATTATAGATTACGTATTTTGGCGTTTTTAAAAATATTTCATTAATTAGAACTATACATTTTCAAAATATACCGATTTTCAACTATTTTGTGTGTGGAATTTACAACATTGTTACATGCATTTAGTAGAGCAAAATTTTATATAACATGATAAGGATTTATGTACACGTTAGTAATGCCTATGATGCGGCATTAAAAGATCATCAGAATCCAGGTCCTGTTGTTAACCCTTAAAAAGGTTTTCAAATTGTATTTAACGGTCAGATAGCGTTTGTATAAAGATTTTCGAAGTGCACTCCACAATTCTTCAGTATTTTTATTTCCGCCTCTGCAGAAGAAATCCTGGGAAGCCACTTCCTGCCCTAGGAAATATGCTAAAAGATAAAAATTGAAATAAAGAATGAGAAGACAGCAGGAATCCCGTTTACTTCGAATCCAATTTGATATACAGATAAAAGAAACACGAGAGAATAAAGAACAGAGTTAAATTCCATTACTGTTAGAAAGAAAGGCCATTTTCCTCGCATAGCGAGCTTTGGCCACACAGAGCAGATTTACATTCGAATGAACCGCAACCTAATCTTAATCGTCATAGCACAATTACTTCGGTTAATTATTGCGTACATAGAGAGACATGAAAAATATGGTTTTACATCCTCTTCATGCATAATTATTGCCAACATCTGATAAACGAAACTGGTTCCCCTTTTCGCTCCCCCCCACCAACTTTTTTCAGCAAAATAAAGCGCATATGTCCAGCGTTCCGTAACGATTCATATCCTGAAAGATTGTTATTATATTTCCAAGTGGCTTAGTCTGAGCATGCGTGTATGTAGATTTGGTGACAACAATGGAGCATAGCCGAGTCCATGTTTTCTTACACTGCCTAATCTGATGTACGTGCAACTTTGGGCCACAGAATAATAGGATGATAGCTTTGCATTAGTCTAAATTTAAATAACTGAGTGTATTATAACGACCCATGAAATCCCGGGTGCTAAACTGGGGATGTAGCTTGGATGTAGAGCGGTCCCTTAGGAGAGGGTGAAGTTAGGTTGTAGCTTCACTTAATGGAATGCCAATTTGAAGAAGTTGTATTATTTTAGGAGGAGTTGTATTGTAGTTCTACTGTTGGGGAGCCAAAACTTGAAGTAGTTGCAAGAACGTACGATACAAATTTTCCGGTGGCCTTCGCCCCAAGTTTACTTTCCGGTTGCCTTCGCCCCAAGTTTAGGAATGAACTTTGTATTTTTATGTTTCTTTAAATATTATATACATTTATGTTTGCCTCGGCTGCGTCAGTATTAATTTGTAGAAACATGTATCTCTTAGCAGGGGATGATGCTGCTAAAGAATGTAGGCTTACACAAATAATTTTTACTTCACTCCTTTTATTAATCATTCACACGATTAAATAACACTTCACTGATATAGAGAGCTGTGAGATATTTTTTATTAATTACTTGCACTTTTTAACACGTAAACATTATTTTATTCTTGCCATAATGAATTGTCGTCTCACACTGAATACGTATTTAACTGCTCGGAACGCGTCTAGCTGTCTACTATCGACTGGCGTTTACCGCTTAAATTTATAAATTTTTCTACTTCAAGTCTCTGATTGGCTAATCCTACTCCAATAAAATACTGTTATTTAACTTTCAGCTTTTCTGGTTGTTGATTGGCTATTTATAAACTGTTTTTTAAAAATTACATTATTGTTCCAAGAATTACTAGTAGCATTATTAAACTTTCCAAATTCATTATCTCCTCAAGGTTACCTCATTATTACCTCATTGTTAGCAACTTTCGGCTTATATTCTCACAGCTCCAACATTACTAAATTACGTAATACATTCACTTAACATTATTATACATGTACACAATAATATAAACATGCACAATGACTGTTACATACATTTTATATATTATATTATACACATATTGCTTTAAGGCAATGTTACTGAATTTATATATTATATAATTAGACTGAAATCATTTAAGTGTTAAAAATACTGCCTCAAGGGGGCGCTAGGGACTCTTCCCGAGTGCGGGTTCCGGTAACAATGGGAACTCCAGGTAAAATTACTATCCAGTTAGATCTACGGCCTAGTCCATAAGAACCTCAGCTTATTAGTTACCTGGCTGGCGGTGACGTTGCTTCTTATTCGTGACCATGACCGGCGTGGAGACGTTCTTTATCGGGTATCGAGGTGGTTTACTCCTATGACCTGAATTCGATCAGCCAAAGGATACCTACTCATCTGTGAAAAAAGCCAAAAATTGCCAAAATATGGATTTTAGTATTATCAAACACTACAAAACTTCTGCTTTAGTTCCATGTAGGCTTTATAACTGTAGCACCTTTTAAAGCTCGTCATAAAATGATTTAAATGTCCATCTGTATGCTTAAATTCCTACTCAATTATAGTAAAGAGCGATGTTGTGCTTATATAAAAGTGAACAAACCATTCGAGAGGCCTAAGGTATCTTAAAATACTATATTAGTTGCTTAAGAGAGGAAAGAGACAAAGGAGAGGCTGTATATACACTAAATGCTTTTTAAACAGCATAAAGTAAGAAACAGTATTATTTAAGCGTTATAATTTTTGAACTGTCTTTTCTTGCATTTTCATTTCTGGCACATTTTCATTTTCAAGTTGTTCCACAGTATGTAATTTTCGTATAAAGCAATGAAATTTTGTATACCTGCTTGTAAATAACAGGATAAAAAATGATGAGATGAATTGTTGTTAACTGCTTAGTTGTGATGTTAATAAACAACAATGTTTATATTATATAAATGCTAATGCAAAAACTCATATTTAGCATTTATTTTATTCCAAACTAATAGGATAATTAGAAGCTCATCTCTACAATTTATTTGTGTACTATTAAAGAGTTTATTAATTTAAAAAGAAAATAATTTCATTGCGTGGACAATTTTTCAAAACAGTAAAAAAATAGAAATATATACATGAAATATTGTCTGCATATTATATATTAAACTCTCATTGCTATTAAGATTTCAAATGAATCGAGCTAAAGTTTTGGATGTTTGAAATTACACCGATGGATATCCTTATATCCTACTCCATGAGAAGTCAGTGTTCTCTTAATCTAAATTCATCACGTACTCTAATTTCAGCACTTTCCCGGGTGTTACCTCACTCCTGATACCTGGGTTCGCTTCAAGCCGTGGGACGTTACAGTATCCTGTTTTCTGCATTTGTCCATATACAGTACTTTTCTTCCATCCTGCGCCCACTGCTACAGCTCGAACTTCCGCCGATACAGTTATAATATCCCCGCAACTGCCTCACATTGTCATATTTACAGTTACAATATTACAATGACAATAAGCACATACCTTATCAGAGAGATTGGAAATGTCTTTCTCTATCTACACATTTCTGGTATCTTCTCAGGAAATGTTCAATTACGCTCGAGAGTTCAATATTCGAAATCGAGTGAATTTCTCGTCTGATGGAGGTTGTTGCATACGCCTTATTTTTCATGTGATAATCAGAGTCGGGTAAATTTATGTAACTGGATTTTGCGAAATATGGAATAATTGACTCACATTTAACATTCTCTGAAAAAGCATGGTTCTATGTTCCGCCGTAAACTAATAGATACGATCCACCGAGAAACCCGATTTTACAATGATATTCCCTTGCATGCCGCGAAAATCAGTGTGTGGTGCGCAGTAAGTGCATACAGAATGATTAGACCTATATTTTCTAATAATAAATGCAGAGAGGTACAGGAATGATTTTACACAGTTTTTTGAAAAGCTGACCGACGTTGATTGTCAGTTTGGGTATTTCCAACAAGACTTTTGCTACCGCGCATTCAGATGACGAGTCGTTAAGTTTAATTCAGGACATTTTCGAAGATAGGACAATTAGTAAATGATTATGGCCCTTAAGACCCTCCATTCTTACTGTGCGATTTTCATCGATGGGGGAGCTTTAAAAATGAAGTATATGCAACAAACACCATACATTGGCGGTTGGCGTGCGAGTAGCTTATAAAATCCCTCAATTACAGTAATTCATGTATGTTTAGATGTTTAAATTTAGCACAATAAAATTAACAAGCTACGCTGTAAATTGGAAATCTCACCATTCTAATTCAAAATATACGGCAATGTATTTTTAACGGTTCCTGAAAACCTAATAGCTTTAGAACTTATAGTTTATGAGAACAGGCTTCCACTACTGCAAGAAGTGTAAGTTACAGAAAATGGATTTTTAAGAACTTAATTAAGATATTTCAACATGCAAAAGGCGAAACGGAATTTTATAATCCTCTTTATTCTGGGAAAATTTTCTCAAATGTACATAATCTATGTGTTAGAAGATACCTACTCTAAATTAGAAACAATTAATCCTTTGACACAATTTGCAGACATCACCCCTTAAGTGAAGCATTGTACTAAACCTAAAATTTCAAGATTTCAGCGGAAATGTGTGTTTTGAATAATAATAATTTAAGAAACATTTTGTGACGGTATAAAGTTTATTTAAGTTTGTTAGCTCCACGTTGTGGTAGCCAATTTGCGATGGTATTAGTGTTTGTTTGAAAGATGCTACTGTTTATTTGCCGCATGTATAAAAGACAATTTGTCGCGGTCACTTCATGTTATCATTTACTGAGCGCCTATTATTGTATTTAATATTCTTTTGTTCACTGTCCTCCGGCTAGCTATGATCTCTCGGTCAAGCAAATCTCTTAATCAGGTGTGTAAACGGAAAGGAGTTTTTATCCAAAGATAACACTGATGAAAGAATTTTGTTTTACACTTTTATTGTCGTAAAATATTATGCACTTTCACATATTAATCTTGACACTCGCCAAACTGAAACTGTTATAATAACTTATTTACTGCACATTATTAATTCGCGTACTTCAACTTTTTGTGTAATTAACTTTACAACACTTGAGATTTTTTTATAACTTTGCTACGCGTACACCGTAAATCGATAAACTATGCTATGTTTTCACCATGACTTTTTCTGTTGAACTCGACGACGTGTAATGTACAAATGTTTCCGATGGACTGAACGAATTTGACTCTGACCTAGCCCTTTTTATACTCCTACACCCCGATATGCCTAAAGATTATAACCGAGCTGCTATTGGTTAATAAAACGCGCCAACATTAGCGTCTATTTATATCCAATGAAAATTATGAACACATATGCTCTAGGGAAAAATGTTCCCGCAAATTCCTAAGAAAAACGCGCCAATATTACGTCATTTGCTCGTCTCTAATAATGATAAACAGCTCACCCCCTCGCTACATTATTGCACCCTATTATTGTCAGTTTCAGTAAGGCCGTATAAACTCACTTCTCAACAATAATTACAATCAACAAACATCTCAAATCAATGTCACACAATAATGCATATTCGCACTATAATCACTCTTGACATTTACATAATTTGTGATACAAATTACTGCATCAATTTTAGGAAAAGAGTCACTCATATTCTTGTGCCTGTGTAAGTACGCATTAAAAATGAAAATCTAAATGCGGTTAAAACTCAAATTTCATGTTTAAGTCCTGGACATTTTGGTTGATTATATTACCCTAAAAAGCCTTGACGTGAAAATGTAGCGTTAGTTATTTGCTTTCTTAAAAATGGCTGTAACGATTTTGGTTAAAATATCGTATGTTTAAGATAACGGAATGGTGAATGAAATATCTTGAACTTTCTGTACACAGCCGATAAAGTCCTCTTCATTCTATTGAGTTTAATGACACTGAGAAAGCTTTAATATTTAGGCCTTAACTTTCTTGAAGAAAACATATTTTTATTATTTTTATAATAATATTTCTGAAATATTTTTTATTGTTATTTGGCTTATTGTTTTCAGATTTTAAGTACATCGCTTTGAAAGGTTAACTAGCCATGCTTTGCTTCTAATGAGCTTATGCAAAGATGACGTAACAGCTGAGCGTCGTATCGGGTTGTGAAATGCATATTTCTTTATTTGTTCCACTTATATACCGCCTTTAACATCTCAAGCCATATCAGCAGCTTTTACTTTGACGCAATTCCTCAAATTTTAGTGTTAATCGTTAGCTTTCTTAGCTTTCTTACGTCACTTATATATTTTCTCTTAAATTTTATAATATAACACAAACACACACGCACATTCATAGTTTCTGACCCTAGGGAGGAGAGAGAATAATCGTATCTAAAAGGAAACTTCCCACCTTCCTGCTAGGAATCGAACCTTGGACCTTTTGGATTTTGAAGTTAAATGCTGATAATCAGACTGCACAGGCAGTAAAACATGTGAATTATTGTAGTATTTACCTGACCAAAATCAATGCATCCTCCGACGATTCCTACGCACTCTAGGAGGCACGGTTACCGGTTACTAAAATGGTACCCAAACCACGCATAAACAAGCCAAGACATTATTTATAAATTCCCCCTCTTAGAGTCTCACTGATTAATTCCGACAAGTGTAATTAGTTTGATCACTTATAAATTTCCCCGATATGATACCAAAGGCGATCATAAATAATTTAGGTATCTGTTCCTAGGAACTTGCCACGACACACTTGTGGAATGCGATTCCAATCGCTTTGTAAGGCTCCAGCAACGAAGGGAAGCGAATTGAATTGGGAGAATCTGGGCGAGAGAGGGAGAGGGGGAGGGAGAAAGAGAGATTAAGGGAAAAGGTTTGGTGAGTAACATCTACAATACTTTCTCTGTTGCTCATCCCTTTTATAAGAGGCGATTCTTCTCCCTACTTTACGCTAGTCAATATAAATGTCTGGAAACTAATTCGAATAGGTCACACGCACTTTCCTGGAGACAACACTGGTATGGTTTTTGTAAGTATGAATAAACCAAAATAAAAAAAAAAAAAAAAGAAATATGAAGGAAAGAAGAAAGAAAAAAAAAGGCTAGAAAAGTGCCATTCTTCAAACATTTTACATAAAAGGCGTGTATTTTTGTATCTGGAAAAGGTTATAACTGTAACAATATTTTAGAAACTGTTAATCCTAGGACAGTTATTTGGTATAGGCTATATTACTCTAATGATGACTGATATTGTATTTGCCAGTAATAAGCTTCTTCATTTACTATTATATTTTCACAGTAATACAAATGAACGAGAATGAATAAATGTTAACTCAATGCTGTTAAAATAGCTTCACATGACCTTCTCTACTCCCCCTTCCACAATCTATTAACTTAACACACTCTTGGTGTGGGTGTAGTGTGTTTGCCTTACATTCAAGAGGTCTCCAGTTCGAATCTCGGTTAGGGTGTTATCTAGTTAAGGTTTTCTCTTATCCTGAGAAGACGAATGTCGGGCAACTCTAAACTCTAGAACCTGGCTCATTTCAGCATCATTTCAACCATGCCGTTGATTCACCGTCGGATATGGCCTATGACCTACCCGGGTAATGGACATTAATTAATCATCAAAGTAAGAGACACGTTCATGCTAATCAAAATAAACATTGTAGAAATTGTTTTCTTACATATTTACTTGTAGGTACAAGAGGAATAGGGTACACGGTAGACTTAAAGATAGTCGAATCTTTTAAAGGAGTTTGCTATGTTGTGGCTTTGAAATTCCGCATTCTTAGCAGACCACGAGACCTCCCTCTCCCAAAAAAGAAAAACAATTTGAAAATTCAAACCAGTAACCAATAATATCTCGGAAATGGTTAGCGCCACAAAAATTCTTATTTGGCGTAAATTAATTGTGTGCTATAACGAGATCTACATTTTTTCTATAATAAGATTTTGTTCAACTCTTACGGTTTGTCAGTTATGCAAAAGTCATTTAGAATGAAGAGATTATTCCAAGAAAATTAAGGCTACACACTTTGTCATGAAATATGTTAAACATGTGGTATTTTAATAAAAATCCTTACAGGCGTATATGGGAAAATAAAAAATAAACATTTTTTCTATATAAGGGGTATTTTTGTGTGGTAGATTGTCTTGAAAATCTTCGTTTCTATTTCTTGGAAAATACTGAAACTAAATACCAACTTTGGTAGTTAACCAGCTTATCGTTTGTGAGTTATGCTGTTCACAGACACACACCTAACCATACGTACGCATGCGTGCGCGCGGAACTTTTTCTAAAAATGCTTTTTGTTTTTATTCAGGGAGTTTCAAAACATGTATTTCCAGTGAAAATATTGGTATGAAATTTTTGGCCGGAATTTAATATCTGCCCTACTTATTAAACATGTGATAGAGAAAGTAGTATAGCAGGATAACGTAATTTGGATGGAATAATCACTTTCTACGAAGCATATTTTTTAAGGTAAATACCAATATTATTTTCAAAATACCTTATACCTTATACCTTGTACTTTTCCACATAGTCACTGCGGTTATTTAGGCACTTTCCTTAACGGGAAACCGGTTTTGTATGCCTGTGACAAAGAATGATGCCGCCTGTGATGAAAGCCAAGTCTGCACTCCTTGTTTCACATCATCTCCGTTGAACTGCTTTCCACCAAGGAATCACTTCAGATGAAGAAACAGATGAAAATCGATTGGTGCCAATATGAACTGTAGGGGAGGGTCGAATTATTCGCAACCAAATGATGCGATCAGATCTTGAGTTTCTTTGGGTGTATGTGGCCGGGCGTTGTCACTCATTATTGTTTCCGCATAAATCTCACACAATTGGCGATGAAGGTTTGCTGGCGTAACATTTCTCGCATTCGAAAAAGAAATCACTGATCTTATTTCACAGTCGGCGGGTTTTCCGATTGTTTTGAGCATTTCGAAACGCTCTAACAACAGGAAAACACTAAGTGACGATTGCTCACAGCTGCTTCTGGCTTTCTAATCAATGGAGAACGTGATGGCGCATGCTCAAAATCGCAACTGCAGCGGCAAAATATTAATACGGCACTTACTCAAAAAACACTCTTCGTATTATAATACAGTACTAGTGCTATATAATAATTAGATTTTAATTAATATATGTTCTATAATGTATATCGGATGCATGCAAATTTGTTATGGGTTAGGCAGTATTTTTAACATTAAAATGATTCAGTCTAATTATATAATATATAAATTCAATAACAGCCCACCTTAAGGCAATATGTGTATGTAACAATATATAAAAGATGTATATTACTGTCATTGTATATGTTTATATTATTGTACTCATGTGTAATAATGTTATGTGAATATATTACGTAATTTAATAATGGAGGAATTGTGTAAATAATAGGTTAAAAGGTAACAATGAGGTTACCTTGAGGCAATAATGAATTTGAAAGTTTAACAATACTACTTGTGATTCTTGGAAGCAATAGTGTAATTTTTGTGGCAGGTTATAAAATAGCCAATCAACAACCAGAAAAAGCTTTAGTTATATGAAGGTATTCTATTGGATTAATGATAGCGAATCAGAGACTTGAAATATGGAAATTTACAAGTTTAGGCGGTTGAAATCAATTCAGTTGGTTGCAGATAGCGTTACTAACCAGACGCAAAAATTGTCCTCAAGAGATTTAATATCTTTACGTGTGAGACGAAAAATAAGTTTACGTGTTAAAAAGTGCAATCTCACAGCTCTCTATATCAGTGAAGTGTTGTTTAAATCGTATCAAGCATTAATAAAAGGAGTGAAGTAAAATTATAATCTGTGTAAGCCTACATTCTTTAGTCGCACCAGAACCCTGCCAAGACATCCATGTCTCTAACAATAATACTGACGCAGCCGAGGCAAACATCAATATATAATATTTAAAGAAACAGTCAAATTTCAAAGTTAATATTTTTTTAAACTTGGGGTAAAGGCCACCTGAAAGTACACTTGGGGCGAAGGCTACCGGAAACTGTTTACTATACGTGCGGTTGCAACTGCTACAAGTTCGGCTCCCCAACAGTTGAACAAAATAACTTCTTCAGGGTAGAGAAAGGCGGCTGAATGCTCACTTACGACTTTTCTGTATAATATCTATAGTTTATACACATATTTTTCTTATATAATTTATATGTAAAACTTACCTGACCTGTCAATCTATATTTATACTGCAAGATAAATACAGGGAATATATCTAAAAGTTAAATAAATTCGTAACTGAAAGTAATGTAGCCTGGTCCACTGGACTTTAACACGTCATAATGATATCACAGTGGGCTTTGTTCTCTCGTGTTGTTTGCGAAATTGGTTTCCTACATTACTTTCATTTCTCAGTCCCCGTCACCTAACGTTTGCGATATTTATGAATAACATCCTTTTGTTCGTAGCGCTTTCACTGCTTGAAAATGTGTGGAAAGGAAGAACATGTGAGATAACGCTGAGAGATTCATCACTTTAACAATGCATTTATTTATTACGTTATGTGTGCGCTGTACAAGAACGAGTATTAGGTTACCTTGGTCAGATGGGATTACGTTCAACATAATTAATGACATCACTTAAGTATGTAAAGAAAGAATAGTATGAGATGTACAAAGGTAGTTGTAGTAACAATGGAAGTACCTATATTCAGGGGCATACGCAGAGGGGGACTCAGGGGGTTCAAGTCCTCCCCCAGATATCGAAACACTGCAGTCTCGTTTTTTTTTTTTACTTTCTCTACTACGTATAGTAGGGAAACATGTCCGTGTGTGTGTGTGTGTGTGTCTGTGTGTCTGTGTGTCTGTGAACAGCATAAATCAGAAACGAACAGTCGGAAAAGCACCAAACTTGGTATTTAGGTTCAGTATATTCCAGAGATGCGACACGAAGGTTTTCAAGAAAATCCCTCCACCCCAGAGTACCCTTTACATGGAACTTTTTTCGAAAATTTTAATTTTCTAAAAAATGGCTCTAACGATTTTGTTAAAATATCACACATTTAAAATACTTTCATGACAAAATGTATATCTTAAATTTTCTGGGAATGCTCCAAAAGTATTCTTCATTGTGAAGACTGTTGCATAAGTGGTAAACCATAAGAGATAGATAAAATGTTACTACACAAAAAATGTAGATCGCGTTAAAATACTCAATTTATGTCATATACATTTTTTGACTGAACCATTTTCGAGATATTGCTTGTATTCCCTTAAATTTTCCAATACTTATGTTTTTTCTCAAATGGGAATTCGTTATTCTTTCTTTTTGTCCTGGTAATGTAAAAAGAATAGAATACTCCACCTAGCAACCAGTTCTTAAAAAATTTGACTATCGCTTAAAGCCTACCAATTCCCCTTACATCTACAAGAAAATTAGCAATAAGATTAACATCTCGATATCTCGATTAACATGAAGCATATGGAGAATAAGCGTATGTAAAAATAGTTTGTACAAGAGTAGAGAAAGTCATGTGAGTATAACACATCAGATTTTTTTCTCTGTAACTCTTTTAGTAATCACATTGTAGCCGTTAATAAGCATAGTATAACAATTAAAACAGAGGTAAATATTGAGGAATGCAGATAATTTAGTCCATTCTTTTGGAAAATAATCATTCCATATGTTGGTTGGCAGCACTGATTAAAAGCTTGCTCCGCACCTGTTTAGTCACGGGTCGCTAATAGGTAGTAGGTGATTAAGAGTACCTCCTATGTCCCGAGTGAGATGGCTCCGCGTTAATGTGTGAGCTCGGGCTCGATTCCCGTTGGATCGGTCACTCTGACTTCCCCGTTCAATAGACAAACATTCCTGTTGCTGTCCATCCTTTTCTGTCCCACATTATTATTTTTCATCTGTTTTCAGAGTTAAAGGACTGGGTGACAACTTTTTTTTTTTTGCGGCTGCAAGGTGGATTGTACGCTTTAATGTTTCTCCCTTTTTTAATTTATGGACGCTCTTTAACTGCTGTGGTCCTTAGCGTCCAATTTTATATTGAGCGTGAAAGACCGGTAATTTTGCTCAGATGCCTCTTTATCAGGCTTGAGGTTCTTTTACGTGGCGTAAATCTACGACATGGGACCACGTGCTTTACTTCCCTTCCGAAGGAAGCCATGCTAAGTATTTTGACTCCCGAAAAAAATTCATTGGCCTCTGCCGCCTTTGAACCCGCGACCTTGGGATTTAGAGGCTAGCGTTTCTCCTTGGCGTTTAGTGGGGTTGCTGGGTTTCTATCCTGGGAGCTTGTCTCATTGCAACAGTAACCCCGGGATTAGGCAGCGTTAGCCGGCGCCAGCATGCGCTCCATCTGGAATCATTAAGATATCCGTCCGTGTTAGCGCACATCGTCGTCCGGATCTGGTCGCCCTTTGGATCTCTCCCTCCCTCCCAAAAGTCCACTTTGGAAGGAAAAAGAGCCATTGTGGCCTACTTACGTGTTGTGCTGCAGTTTCTAGGGGCCTCTCCGTCCGTCTACTCCTTCTCTGTAGTTGTAGTGCAGTGAGTAGGTCTCCTCATAGTCGAGTGGTTAACACACTGACCGGGTATGAGTCTCTATGAAGGTACTGCTGTTTGCCTTTTGTCCTATAAATTTCTACTTGGTTGCTGCTCATGCTGACCCATCAAATCCTTCAATTGGTCAGTACACCCTTTCAGTGAATGGTTTGCATCCCCCTCAAATGGATAAATCTCTAAAAGTGACCACGGAATGAAGGTACGACTGATTTTGTGTCTTTCTGCACACCCCCAAATGCGCCCTCTGCGAACACCCCTGCCTGTATTTGGAAGACACATACACTGAAAATACTGACACAGGATATGGTTCGAACTTAAAAGGGAGATGACTGAGTTTAGTGTCAACATAAAAAAAAAAGAAAACAATGTTGAAATAATATTCTGTACTGCATATATTATATAATGCCATTACACTTTTACTTTATCTCAATTGTAATTAAATATCTAATCGGGCAACTTAATTAAACGGCTGTGTCAATTAACGCCCACATTTCTCAGTTAATTGCTCTCTCATACTTCATTTAGTAATAGTTTCTATACATTTTAAATGACTGGGATATCACAAAAGCAACTAGGGCGAGGAGAGCTGAAAAAAGGACTGAAAAAGACGGGGAAGCCCCAGAATTTGCAAATGTAAGTATAAATATTAAATGACGTGTAGACGAATTACAATCTGAAAGCATCAAACAATAAAACAAATATGTTAGCAGTCGAAGGTAAAGAACACATTAGAGGCAAGATTGTAATAAATGAGGAAATCGTCGATGAAGTTCCAGTATTTAGATATTTCGGATGTGGTTTAAATGTTGATTTAGAATAAAGAGATAAAGAGAATAAATTCCATAAGTTCAATACCATATGGGACAATAAGCAGAGTACTAAGACAGACAAGGAAGGAGACGGAGATAAAATTTTGAAAACAAGGTTAGTTCTTATAGTTCTGTATTCAAAGGAATAAAGAAAAACTGAATCGACAGAAATGAAATTGTTAAGACCTGTTGCTGGACAGTCTTTGCTGGATCGCATTCACAGCCAGGGAATAAGCGATGAATTGAAACTATTGAAACAAATTACACTAGAATCATATGTTCAAAGGATGAATTAGATAAGATTACCAAATATATCAAGAGAATACAAACCATTAGAGAAACGGAATATAGGGAGAACAAGCCGTAGATGGAGAGACGGGTTCGATTAATGGGGATGAAACGGATCTTGAACAAGCTCCAAACCTTGAAGAAGAAGAAGAAGAAGAAGAAGAAGAAGAAGACGTCGACGATGATGATGATTCTTTTTGTCTCAACTTTAAAGCTTCTTTTCTACGGTGTATTATTACTTGCTCTACTATGTATAGTAATTAGGGGAAGTATTGCATTCCGTCCAAAAATTCAATGCCGAGATTACACTGGAAATAATGTTTTGAGGCGCCCTGAATCCAAATAAAGCATATTTGGCAACATTACCATCTGTGTGTCTGTCTGTAAACAGCATGACTTAAAAACGAAAAGTCGGATAAATACCAAACTTGGTATTTGAGTTTAGTATCTTCCAAGAATGTGACACGAATATTTTCAACAAAATCTTCCCACCCCGACTACTCTTAACATGTAGCATTTTTCGAAAATTTTTATTTTATAAAAATGACTAACGATTTTGATTAAAATGCTATATATTAAAGATACTTACATGGCAAATAAAATGTATATTTTATGTAATGTTAAGCCAGAGTCAAAAACGTGCCAAACAAAAAATTTAGATCTCTTTAAAACACACAATTTACTTAAAATAATATTTTTGTGTGGCATAAACCGTTTCTGAGATATTCGTTATTAAAGGTTCGATTATTCAATACTTGTCATTCTTTTAAAGTCCGATTGATTTTCAATTGTTTCTCGGATTGCATGGAAACAGTATGGAATTTAAAGCCAGCATATAGCGTCCAGTTCTTAAACATTTGAATATCACTGTCTTCTTTATGTTTATAACGAAATGTGTAATATAGTTAACTAGTTATGTTTGCAAAAGTTTATTCGATTAAATGTAATAGATAGAAAAATAAGTTTTAGTAAGAATAGTTTGTATATCCATTAGTAAATATAGAGGGTAGAGACAGTCATGTGAATGTATCACATCAGATTTCTTTTACTGTTCCAGTGTTTACCTATAGTAAATAGAGGAAGTAAGTATTATATTCCACCTAAAATTTCGATATCCGGATTTCACTAGAAATACATGTTTTGAGATTACCTGAATCCACAATGCATTTTTAGAAAAATATTTGAGAGTGTGTGTGAACAGCATAATTCGGAAACTTGATATTTAAGTTCATCGTTTTCCAATAAACGACACAAGGATTTTAGGAAATCCTCACAACAAAATTATCCTTTACATGGAACATGGCTTTAATGATTTTGATTAAAATACCATATGTTTAAGACATTTGTATAACAAATAAAATGTAGAGCTTGAATTTTCTGGGAGTAACCTCTGAAGTGCTCTTCATTTCGAATGACTTTTGTATAACTGTGTAAAGATTACAAAATCTTGCTGTACAAAAAATGTAGATTTCGTTAAAGCAAGCAATTCACGTCATATACTTTTGTTTTGTGGAATTAACTATTTCCGAGATATTCCTTGTTACTGGTTTGAATTTTCAAATACCTATACTCTTCTCAACTGTGAAGTCATTTGCTTTTCTCTCGTGGTCAAGCCTAGAGAATTTAAATTGCTATCACTTAGCAATAAGCTCTTTAAAAATCGGATATTGCTCTATCTGCCGTATCCTACAACGAAATATGTAAATGCGTAATGAAAGTTTTCTGAATTAACAAGGATAGATTAAATGTTAAGTTTTGTAAGAATGGTTTGTAGAAAAGTGAGTAGAGACATTCATGTGACTGCAACACATAAGATATTTTAATATAGTACTGCAGGTTTTTGTACTTATAACATAAATGTTATTAATGTTAAATTATATACATACACACCACAATAACACTATAAGAATTAAACTATTAATTGAGATATTAAAGTGGTAAAGTGGTAAAATCTGTTTTAGAGATGAACGTACATTAAATTTGAGAGTTTAACATTGCCGGTATACAACATTCCTACGGCTCTTAAGCGACCACATCGCAATGGGAAACATAGTTTTCTTGTATTTACTTATTTATACACAGTAAAAACACTGCTTTTATTAACAGAATGGAAAATTGCGCAACGTAAGTTTCGAATACCATCGAGTAACCCAGGTATCCTTAGTAAGGGCCAAGATAATAATACAATAAACATTGCAACGTAAATCATATTTTAAATCACTATAAATAAAATCAAAATGGACTGCCTCTGCGGACTGATGATTAGCATGTTAGCCTCCATATACAGAGATCCTGGGTTCGATTCCCGGATGGAGGGTGGAAATTTTTGTTTAGCAGGACTGTTTCCTATCCTTCCTAGAGTCTAGAGGTTTGAAAGAGAATATACGTGTGTATGTATGTGTGAATTTAAAACCAATCTAAAGTAATACAAACCCTATGATTAGCACAACAGTAAACGAGTGAACATTATTCCCAATGAGCAGTTTTTCCAATAGAAAAAGCCAACGATATGATCTGAGATTAAGGGTCGCAAATAAATGGGTGGGGGGGGAATTCAGAATGGTACTAAGCCAAGAAATATATGAACCAGAATCGTAATTACTACTACTACTACTACTACTACTACTACTACTACTACTACTACTACTACTACTACTACTACTACTACTACTACTATTACTACTACTCCACATACCTCCTGTATGTGTTGGTTGGAACTTCAATAACTACATTCATAGACATGGCTTGAAAGTAAAGCCGGTGGTGCCGTGTCGTAGATTTACAGCACGTAAAAGAACCTCAAGTATGATAAAGAGAAAAATTTCAAATCTTTCACGCCCAATATAGAATTAGACGCTAAAGGTCACAACAATTAGAGAGCGTCCATAAATAAAACTTTTTTTCTTTTTTTTTAACATTCATAGACTTGCTCCGTGCCTAAGCTCACTGTATAATATTGTATGTTAATTTTTTCTTGCATATTTAGTCGCAGTCATTGACTATTGATCTTTTTTGTTATACAGCGTGTTTTGAAAATCTGCGATGATTTAATAATGTAATTCTCCAGGGATTGTTAAAAGATATATTGTTCTAATAGTTGTTTTCAAATAATTTTAATTACTTAGTTTTAATTACGCTTTTAATACTTCTTCAGTTTAAGAAGTGTTATTTCCTCTGTAGCAGCATGTTCCTTTATTAGGAAGAGAGGAAAACGTAATGCGTAACATGTTAAAAAATGTGTGTTATAAAAACTTGCAGAAACGAGACCAGTTCGATAAAAGTTAATGAAAATTGATAATATGGAAATCATGTAAGATACTTCGCTACCATATGGAAAAGAAACCTGAAGTTGATCAGAAAAAATAATCTTTGGTCATCTAATAATAAAAATGCGGAGAGACATTTGGGAATCATCTTACAATCAAGAAAAAAAGGTAAATTAAGGCTGAGCTATTTCTGCAGCAAAGAAGTTTGGAAACCAAAGGGCAAGAAACTGATTCAAAGTCTAGAAAGATACTGATTCAATAAAACAAAACATTTGGCTTTTGATGTCTAACAAGCTTTTTATCGGATTCATATTGAGTAAACTTAAAAATACATATAGATTTGATTTGAGTACTTTTTCTCTGTCTATATTTTGTTTCATTAAAACATTGATATGTTACACTATTTAGGTAACTCAAAATGACTGCAACCGCGTTTCACATATGCCCTTCTAAATTCTTTATTTAGAATTTTAATTTATATACAATTAATATGAAATGCTTTTTTGTTTATACAATGTTAATTGCAGATATAGCTAAAAAGTGAACATTATAACAGGTGTATAATCTTAGGCATATACTCGCTTCACTGACCCGAGAGTAACTGATAAAGTTTGGAAGCTTTCTTCAAGAGAAAGCCTTGCTCGTTCAGTGTAGAGATGAAACTTTGGAAGTCAGAAGTTTGAACTTGAACTTGTGCAGCAACTTCTTTAAGCTCTTGTACGGAAAACATTGAGCGATTCTGCATCTTGGCCTGTCGCTGAAGGGCTGCAAGGAACTTCTTGGCTTGGTTTCTGCTGGATCCAGAATAATTCTTCTGCATAGGTTTACTCATCACTCCATCCATTCCATCGCTAAGGGTATCTACCATCGTGTACTTCATTATTTCTATTACATCTTCGGCATCATCTTTTGTTGCCTCCTCTCGCAGTTCCAGTTTGGCCCTAGCTTGAGTGAGACGAATGAGCGATTCCAGTTGACGAGTCGTTATGGGTGTAGAATCTATGGAGTGGTGATACTGCCTAATTTTTAAGTAAAATTTCTGCAGAACTCGGCACGCTTCTGGAGTAAGAACAGGTTTCACATATTCCCTTGCGTAAATCAGATACTTGCGCAGCAGTTCATGGGGTAAGATATCAATGACTTCATCTTGCTGTATTTTGAGTATCTCCCTAAGAGGGCATTTTTCATCCTTCGATGACAATTTTGTTACCGATCCAGAAGACATTTCTTGCGATACATCACCTTTAATCTCTGAATGCTGTGCCATTACATGTTTAGTTAGCAAACAATCCATCTGTTCGTTTGGCTGATCCAATATTATAAATATAAGATCAAATCTGGATAATATCGGTGTACCCAGACTGAGGTTTTCAGATACTGTTTTAGCAGGATTATAATGACCTCCTATAGGATTGGCAGCAGCTAAGATAGACGTCCGTGCTGGTAGTGAGCACAGAATGCCTCCTTTAGCAATGCTGATGCTCTGCTGTTCCATTGCCTCAAGCAGCGCTTGATGTTGAGTGCTCATTTTATCAAACTCGTCGATAGCACAGCATCCACTGTCAGCGAGAACAAGGGCACCAGCTTCAAGGGAATACGCGCCGTTGGAGTCTCTCACAAGAGTAACAGTGAGGCCAGATCTCGTACTAGTATTTCCAGAAACGAAGAGTCCTCTAGGAGAAACATTCACGCATGCTTGAAGCATTTGGGATTTGCCTAAACCTGGGTCTCCAACCAGGAGCACATGAGGGTCACATCTAGTATTTGGAACAGACCTGGAACCCCCAAATAATGACAGTAATAAACCAGCTTTCACCATCTCGTGGCCATAAATCTTTGGACATAAAGAGTTAACCAATAACTTAAAGAGATTATCTTGACTCTGTATCTCCTGAATGGCATAATAGTCGTTAGTATTAAGTTCTATCTGCTTGATACCTATCAGTGGGGAACCAGTTTTGTCATTCATGACAGAAATCGCGTCGATATAAAGTAGATATGAATTCAGAACTTTCTTGGCAGTATCTTGACTATTTCTGACCTTTACAACTCCAGTAACAATCATGACCTCTCCTGGAGTACAAGATTCGGTTAAGTCCTCAGTGAGCTCACACTCAATAGTTCTAGGCACTCCACCAGACTCGTCAGCAATTTCTTGTAGTCTGATGGTCTGATAGCTCACTGTATATGTAAATGGTGA
Organism: Deroplatys truncata; assembly: GCA_030765065.1. NCBI lineage: Eukaryota > Metazoa > Arthropoda > Insecta > Mantodea > Mantidae > Deroplatys > Deroplatys truncata. The sequence continues at coordinate 56,978,782 of CM060980.1, forward strand.
AGAGTGCACAGGAGTGAAACTTCTGGAATGACAACCGTCTGTATTGCACCTCGAAGGTCGAGAATATATACCCTCTGGTTGTTTCACGCACTGTATTTCTTTACAGGAGCTACAGAAAAAAGCCATCCATTTGCAGAAGAGCTTGACATTTCCCACTCGGACAATAGTACCACGAACAGATACCAGTTTTCCATAGTAGCTGGTCTTAATATTCTTTAGCAACGTCAGGGGTTCGTAGTTATAAATTCTGACTCTGATTACGGGAACATGAACAGATGATACTATTTCTCCTTCTTGAATATTATTTTTCGCTTCCTTCTGCATAAACATGATAATGCTCTGATGAATAGCCAGCTCCAAACACTTAATTGTGTTTTCTGGATTATCAAATAAATCATCTTTAAACGTATTCCAATCGGATTTTAACTCTTCCTCACTCTGTAAACAGTTGAGATCAACATAACATGTTTTACGCTCTTCTATATCCATAAAAAGGAACATGTGAGGGTTCCTGGCAATAAAACCTTCCATTGCCTTTACTTTCTTCACAGCTGAGGAGTTCTGTCTATAGCGCTCTTCTTGAAAGTATAGTCTCCATCCCTGGTAAGGACCACTACTGCTTAAATCTACCCTTTTAGCTTGTGTCTTTTGTGAATCTATATCCAAATCAAATTCAGAAGGGGACTCGGTAAGAGTTACAGGATGATGTGGCACTCTATCACGTGATTTGTTGCCGTACCAATTCTGTTTCCGTGGATAGTATCCACGGCCTCGAAAGCGATTACCTCCAAAACTCGTGCGTCCACTGTTCATTTTCTGCCTCAATGTTTACCAGAACTGTAAAAATAGATTTTAAGAATGTACTAATATTTTATGTTAACATGAAATTAGTTTAAAGGTTTTTGACTTAGGAGATCAGCTACGACACATTCTTATTTCATGCGATGAAAGACTTTTCAATGTCTGAAAGAAAAGAGAAAGAAGAAGATTAGTAGCAGTACTTAGATGAGGCATCCAGAACTGCAACACAGGTGTGTTCCTGATGCGGAAACCAAATATGGGATCTATTTTTTTTTCGAAAGTTATTATGACAATGTTTCATTCGTAGAGTTTATAATTTGCCACTCACTTATTTACGTAAGTAAGCCGCTGCGAATGCGCGTGAACAGAGAGAGAAGCACCTATGTCTTCTTTCTTTCTTTCACCCTTGTTTCCAAGTTCTCTAACCCTAATATAAATACCTAGACAAAAGGTGTAACAACTCTCAGACTTGCAATATCCCAACGTGTTTAACATCTAATTAACGTCTAAGGAATCTATTTACTGTTAACATTTGGTGTGAATCTTCAAGATACGAGGGACGAATATTTTTAAGGCTTATGTTGGTTCTTCGTGTATACTGCCGGTATATACAGCCTGCAACAAAAAAGTACATAAACATTTAATAGCACATTCCTCGTATAGAAAATAACATGTTACATGGACATTGACCCTGAAGCGCTTCCTTCCCACGTTACAATTCCTCTTTGTCTGGTGTTAGCATGCTAGCTTCCAAATCCAGTGGTCCTGGCTTCGATTCCCTGTTGGATGATGGGGAATTGAGTAAGGAGATTGTGCTACCTGTCTGAGGCATAAGTGCAGACGGGAGGCAGAGGAAACTCGTGAAGAAACATGACAGGCCGTATTACGTAGCCATTCCCGGTGCGTAGCATGTACAAGTCTGCAGTAAGAAAATGCAGCAGTTGAGGATGTTAGTCACAGTGGACGGGTTCGTAAACAAGTCAAAATAGAAACACCGCCACGCAAAGTCATACACTCACAAAGTAGAAAAATAATGTTCAATGTGTTACTGTTTTGTAAAGAAGAGATACGTAAAGGACTAACTATTCCGTTATGTATGTTGTGTTGATGTTTTGATGGTAAGACTGCACTGTTATCTCTACTGTCTAAACCTAGCCATGGCACACTAGTACCTCGCCTGAAAACTGCACTCTTTCGTCAGACAGGTAGTAAAAGTGTGTGTGAATTAATGTTTATAAAGAAAACTCAACGTAAACAAAGCCAAATATTAACACAACAGTAAACGAATGAACATCATTGCCGACGGGCAACTGTTCCAAAGGCAAAGCCGCCGAAATTATCATAGATATTTAAGGCGGCAGATAAATGGAAAAAAACATTAATCCTCTTTGATTGCCTCTGTAGTCTGGTGGCTAGCACGCTTGCTAGGTCCGGGATGCGACTTCCGGCGAAAGAGTTGGAATTTTTCTTTGGCAGGATTATTCCCTATCCTCCCTAGAGTCTGGAAGTGTGAAAGAGAGTGTGAATGTGTATGTGTGTGTGTGTGTGTGTGTGTGAATTTAAAAACACACGTAAAAGATAAACACAAAACAGTAAACAAGTGAACACCTTTGCCATGAGCAATTGTTCCAAAGGCAAAAGTCGCCGATATGACCTAAATGTCACAGACGGCATATAAATGAAAAAGAACCCTCCTAAGCGCTGGAACACAGTATGATCGAAAACTATTGTTTTTCTGTGGAATGACATCACAGCCACCAAACAACAGGTTTACAACAGAACAGCTCTAGACTATAATTAAATGGATTCGTTACCTTGGTTAGAAAGTATTTACAAAAGCGGGTTCACCGCCATCCACCAATACTCTTATTACTTTCTCTACTACGTATAGTAAGTAGGGGAAGTATTGTATTCCACCCAAAAATTCAATACCGAGATTTCACCGGAAATACATGCTTTGAGACCCCCTGAATCCAAAAAAAGCATTTTTTGAAACATATCCGTGTATGTGTGTGTGTGTGTGTGTGTGTCTGTGTCTGTGAACAGCATAACTCAGAAATGAACAGTCGGATAAACACCAAACTTGGTATTTAGGTTCAGAGATGCGACACGAAGGTTTTCAAGAAAATCCTCCCACCCCAGATTACCCTTTACATGGAACATTTTTCGAAAATTTTAATTTTCTCAAAAATGGCTCTAACGATTTTGATTAAAATATCATATGTTTAAGATATTTTCATGACAAATGAAATGTATATCTCGAATTTTCTGGGAATGTCACCAAAAGTATTCTTCATTGTGAACGACTTTTGCATAACCGGTAAACCATAAGAGATAGACAAAATTTTACTACACAAAAATTGTAGATTGCGTTAAAATACACAATTTATGTCATATACATTTTTTGTTGTTGAGTGAACCATTTTCGAGATATTGCTTGTTATTCCCTTAAATTTTCCAATATTTATACATTTTCTCAAATTCGTTATTCATTTTTTTTGTCTTGGTAATGCAAAGAGAATGGAATACTCCACATAGCAACCAGCTCTTAAAATATTTGACTATAGCTTAAAGCCTACCAATTCCCTTGCATCTACAAGAAAATTAGCAATAAGGTTAACATCTCGATATTTCGATTGACATGAAGCATATGGAGAATAAGCGTTTGAAAAATAGTCTGTACAAGAGTAGGGAAAGTCATGTGAGTGTAACATATCAGATTATTTTTTATTTTATTAGGAAAAACTACTGTATAATAGATAATTCCTAAATTAAAAAAAATTGTTAGCAGGTCTGTGTTAGGTGGCCATTTTATATTGCGAACCATTTCATTGCTTTACCAACTTCAAGATAATCACCTTCCAGAAATGCTTCTGCACAATGGGGAATCAGTTTAATTACGATTTTATGCATATATCCATGTTAACGGTGGTCATATGAGTACTACACTTTCACAGGTTCCCATATGGTACACTCTTACTTTCTTCACCACGTACCTAATAGGAAAGAAGATATTGCATTCCACAATAAAATTCGATGTCGAGATTTCACCAAACATACATCTTCTTAGACCCACTGAATAAAAAAGAAGTATTTTATAAAAAGCTCCGTGTGCGTGCGTGCGTGTTTGTGAGCAGCATAATTCTAAAACGTAAGATCGGTTAAATACTAAACTTAGTATTTAAGTTCAGCGACTTCCAAGAATGCAACTCGAAGATTTCTAGGAAATCCCGCCAACAGAAATTACTCTTTTTATGCACAAATTAAACGTATTTTTTATTTCCTCAAAAATGACTATAAGGATTTTTATTACAATAGCGTATGTTTAAGATAGCTGGATGACAAATACAGTGTTTATCTTACATTTTCTGACTATAGCCTATGAAATCACCCTTCATTCTGAATGAATTTTGTATACCCGTAAAGCGTAAGAGATTAAACAAAAAGTAGGCATAGAAAATATAGGTCTCGTTAAATTACACAGTTTATGTGAGTTTTTTCTGCATTAACCATTTCCGAGATATTATTTATTATTAATTTGAATTCCCAAGTGCTTTATAGTTTTTCAACTCTTAAGTCGCTATTCGGTTGTTTTTTCTTCTTCTCGTGGTCGTGTAAAGAGAGTGAAATTTCAAAGCATCTTGAAATGTTTGGCAAACTTAAGGTTTGCTTAAGTATTCCTCTAATCTCTTTGAACCTTTAAGGGAATATATAATAAAACCGTTTCTACATATGTTTATTTCGATTAACATGAAGTAGATGAATAAGCTTTTGCAGGATAGATTGTTGAGGAGTTGGTAGAGAAAATCAAGTGAATATAACACATTGCTCTTCACATCCTACCACACATGTTCTAGAATCGTGATAGTTTGATTGAGTTGTTGTTTGATAGGAAACAAATATCAAACAAATACTCCTGAGCCTCCTCTTATAAATATATAACTTAAAATCTCTTTAAGGTATAAATCACCAAACAGGAGGATGTAGATAATTACAAACTACAAAACAGTTTGTTCAATGTTTGATAGTACACTGTTATCCTAACAGGAACAATTTCCTAACGGATTGCACGGTTGGGTGTTAACTGCTGATAGAAGAGACAGAACAGTCGGTGTGTGTCGGAGGGGTGGGGTGGAGAAGAACGGCTTTAATCTCATTAACTAATTATTTACAGAATGACGAGCTCCTAATTGCAATTCTTCACAGTTTAGACTGATGAGGTATAGACCCACGTCACACTTCAATCTATATGCTCTCTACACTTGCCAAGGAACGCTGAATCTCTATTGGATTAAATGAAACAATACTATCTTTCACAGTGACAAGAGATGTTAACACCTTTCTGGTTTTGCATTCGAAACTTCGATAGTTAAGCTGAAGGACTACATTTAAAAGGTACAAGCTATTCTGAAAGGTGAATGACTTTCCATTAAAACAGAACCTTATCGTGAACCTGATGTGGTTAAAACCAAATTAGTTTTACACATGCGTACTTGTCCTGATTCCTGTTTCGCTGAGGTCAGTTGAGAGGGCTTAACTGGTAGCCATTTAAGGGGAGGTTAAAAGTCATATCCCACCAATGTTAAATCTGATACATTCATTACTCATTATCTCAAAACCCTTTAAGATATGGGACTGAAGTTTTTACACGATATAGAAGAATGCATTCTAAGTTCACTGATCTAACCATGCGGGATGGCTCAAGCGGTAACGTCTGTGGTCCGCATTCGAGAGGTCCAGGTTTCGATCCTCGGCGACCACCACTCTGACCCTTGGTTTCTTTCGGGGTTTTCTCAGGTCGTCATGTGAATGCTGGAGTGATTTCTTTTATACCCCGAGTTTCCTGTCCCTCTATTTCGTTCTGTTAATCATTTCATTCATCCTTCACTCTGCTTGGTCTGTATAAGACTTAGAAGTGTCTGCGATGGTGTTTCGGTGCAGCGTGGCAGCGGTGCACCTTCTCCGTCCCTCAACCTTGGCTATTTGTCGGGGTATAAGGACCGCCCCTTGAGGGAGCGTTGGACCCTGTGTGGGCCGGGACCCCGGTCTGCCTATCCGACTGCCGGGGCGGATCAATCTGGAAACTGTAGGGGCCCTATCATTGCTGTGCCGTCACTCCTGGTTCCCGCCACCCGGTGTCTCCCTTAACCTTATCCCTCCCTCCCGGGGGCGCCCCTTCATGGGGCTTCGGTACAATATCCTCATTCCTGGATCGGTGCCGAATTTCCTCCAACCCACGTTTATCCAATAAATTTGTTTATTATATAAGATGGATTGTTTTCTTAACCCTAGTATATTTAAATAAAAATTTATCAGCAATTACTTTTTTAAGCATTACCAACCATTATAATATTACAGCGTATATCCACAACAGCACTAGAGGCACTAGAGGTTTTTTATTTTATCAGTAAATCTGAGAGTGGAACACAAACAGATTTATCTAGAGAAAATCAAAACTGTAGTGGGATTTAATTGACTATCTCACGATTAAAAGTAAGTATATAAAGCTTACAAGAAATAAATACAATAAAATATGAATTAACTTATTAAATTAATTTATCGCACTGCTTCCATATACTGTTTCAGTTTCTCTTTGTGTTGTTTGGTACCGTGTTGTTTTGGCGAAACTAACTTTGAATATCTATGCGGCAAACAAAGATGATTGTCAACAAATTAAAAGGTGCTAGGGAGGTGATAAAAACACAAATTCTACAGAGGTGATAAAAATGTGGTATAAGCAACCATGATTGGTTGAAACACGTCTTATTGGTCAAAATTAGTATGACATAGTACTAGTGGGACATTCATCTTAATATTTCATTCGGTCATCTCCAATAATTTCTGTGAAAACGGTTCATTTATAACAAAAACGTCATTCATGGAAAAAACTGTTTAAAGCAGAAAGGGGAGCAAACCAGATCGCATATATTTGCAAACAAAAATACCACATAGATTAAGTACACGAATCTGTCATGTTTAACAGGAGTACCAACCTGTACAACAAAACCTCCCTCTAAAGTTGGCATCAAGTTTACCTCTCTAATCCTCTTTGTAAGAGTATGATTTTTTTTGTGTAAAGAAAGTACAGAATTTCAATACTAAATGGCAGACGCAGCAGCATTTTTAAAAATATGATGTGTTACATTCACATGACTTTCTCTAACTATCGTTGTTTTAGTAAGTATACAAACTACTCTTACGAAATTTCCCTTGCAGAAATAGCTACATTACACGTTTTGTTACATACACAAAGGGAACAGCGATATTCAAATGTTTAAGAACTGAACGCTATATGGTGGCCTTAAAGTTCCATACTCTTTACAAACAATCGCGAGAAGCAACCGAAAATCGATAGGACTTGAAAAGAATGACAAAATATTGAACAATTCCAACCATTAATAACGTATATTTCAGAAATGACTTATGCCACAAAAATGTTATTTGAAATTAATTTTGTTTTAAAGAGATCTACTGTTTTTGTTTTTGTTTTTTTTATAGTGCGTTCTCATCTATCATTTCCATACCACCTACAAAAGAGAGAAATTAGTTCGTTACACATTTCGCTGTAGATACAACTAAGATATGGGAGACTGAAGCAAATGTTTACAAAGCTGATGTGTTAACATTCACATGACTTTCTCTACCCACTATGCCTTTTATTTATATAAGTATTACAAACTATTCGTAGGAAAGCCTATTTTTCTATCTACTTCATGTTAATCGATATAAACATTTGCAGTAGTTTTTATATACATTTCGTTATAGGTGCAAGGTGGATAGAGAAAATTAAAACGATGGTCAGACGTCGCTAGGTATATGCTGACCTTGAAATTCCATACTCCTATGACCTTGCGAGAGACAACTGAATAGCGACATCACCTTAAAAATCTTATGTGACACATTTACACGACTTTCTCTACCCTCTATTGTTTATTAGTGGGTATACAAACCACTCTTACAAAAGCTTATTTTTCTATCTACTGCATTTCAATCCAAATAGATCTTTGCAGAGATAGCTACATTGCACATTTTGTTATAGATACAAATAAAACAGCGATATTCAAATGTTTAAGAACTGGACGCTAGATGCTGGTCTTAAAATTCCATACTTTTTCCATGCAATCGCGAGAAACAACTGAATGTTGACAGCACTTTAAGAGAATGACCTAGAAATGAACAACTCAAACCTTTAATAAATACCTCAGAAATGGCTTATCCCCAAAAAAACTAAATTAAAAAAAATTAAATAAATTGTGTATTTTGAAGAGATTTCTGAATTTGTTGTATAGAACGTTTTCGTCTGTCGGTTAACGTTTACCAGCTACACAAGATTATACAAAACTCCTTCCGAATGAAGAAGGCTTCACAGGCTATTCCCAGAAAATTCAAGATGTACATTTTATTTGTCATGTAAATCTTTCATATGTGACATTTCAATCAAAATCGTTAGAGCCATTTTTAGAAAATCAAAATGTCCGAAATATCTCCTAAGTAAGTGGTAGTCTGGGTGGGGGATTTTCTTGAAAATCTTTGAGTCGCAACTTTGGAAAATACTGAACCTAAATAGCAAGTTTTTTTGTTTTTTTCTTGTTCTGAATTGTGCTTTTTACAGACACACGCACATATAAATAAACGCACACATACACCCATACAGAACCTTTTTCTAAAAATAGGTACATAGTAGGAAGAGAAGGTATTGCATTACATCCAAAAATTCGATACCGAGATTTCTCAGGAAACATATTTTGAGACTCATTGAACTAAAAAAAAAGAATGTATGGAAAAAAGTCGATGTATGTGTTTGTCTCTGAACAGCATAACTCAAAAACGGAAAATAGGTTAAATACTAAACCTGGCATTTAGGTTCTGTACCTTCCAAATTGCGCCAGAAAGGTTTTCACGAAAATCACCCCATCGCAAACCAGCCTTTATATGGAACATTTTCCGAAACTTTTTATTTTATAAAAATGGCTCTAATGATTTTGATTAAAATACTCCGTACCATATATTGAAGATTACATTACAAGTAAAATGTATACCTTGAATTCTCTGGGAATAGCGGGTGAAGTCCTGTTCATTCGGAAGAAATTTTGTATAATCTTGAATAACTGGTAAACTTTAAGGATAGACGTACTACACAAAAAATGTAGATCTCTTTAAAACACAATTTATTTAAAATAACTTTTTTGTGGCATCAGCAATTCCCGAGATGTCTTATATTAACGGTTCGAATTGTTCAATAATTCGTCATTCCTTTAAGGCCGTTCGATGTTCAGTTGTTTCTCGCGATTGCATGGAAAGAGTATGGAATTTTAAGATTAGCATACAGCATCCGTTCTAAAACATTCCACTGCTCCGTTTGTATTTATAGCGAAATGTGTAATGCAACTATTTCGGATAAGTTTTATCTCGATTAAAATGAAAAAAAAAAAAATAGGAAAATAAACTTACGTAAGAATAATTTGTATCTCCACTAATAAGCGATAGAAGGCAGAGAAAGTCATGTGAGTGTAACCCATTAGAATTTTTTTGTTATGCTGTTCACACATGCGCACAATCGCGCGGATCATTATCTAAAAAACATAATTTAGATTCAGGGAACCTCAAACTTGTATTTCCGGCAAAATGTCGACTTCGAAATTTTGGCGGGATACAATGTTTCCTTTGTCTGCTTAAATGGTGAGCAAGCAAAGATATATGCAGCTATTAATGAAAATAAAGTTCATTTTCTGTTCTAAATGTATTGAGTAAATACTAGCTCAACTTATTAAAACAAGTCCTTAAATAATTTGCAACATATAAAAGCGTAAATAAAATGCATCGTTCTTACATTCTAAAACATAGAGATACACAGGGAGAAATATATATGTGTCGAGTCCGAAACTGGTTGAGGCTATAACTACATCCCTGTTTGGAGAATGTTAACTATTTTCTCAATCTTGACAAATATTAGAATAGCAAATTTCTAGCAAATGTGATATATTGATTTATGGCAGATACGATCACTTTAACGTGGGTGTCGACAGGAGATGCTGTAAGTAAAAAGCACCTTTCCCATCTTAGAATTTCCGATCACACTATAGTAGGTCATTATATTTTCAACCGTTTAATCGCCATTATCGTCATTATCACCATTATCATCACTAACATTGCTGTTAAGTATGTACTCTCATGAGCATTTTTCAAGTTAGTCCCAAGAGAATTTATCTAAATTACATTTGCTAGGAATAATCGACAAATAAAATAAACTATTAAAATCTATAAAATAAGATAATAGTTCAAAAGCTAAAAATGAAGCTGGATTTTATTGTCATCAGCATATTTACTGAATATAAATTAAAGGTGGCGCTATATGATATAATAAAATCTCTTTTCCGTTTACGCTTCTCAGGTTAACTGTCCAGCAGGTTAAAATATTTGCAACCTGCTGTGTTGTTGTTGTTTATTCCAGTTTATAACATTGATTTCGTAGCTTTGCCAAATCTTTCAGTATATTTTATCCTTTGAATTCAGTGATTGTTTCCACTGCACACATGTTCGTTATACTTTGTAGTGAAGCAACTTGGTATAATTATCCAGTGATAGTATAGTCTTCAATTAACGATACAGAGTTACCGTTGGTTTACATCTACTTTCTACGATATGATTGGTCTGTATCAGATAACTGAAATATGAGTGCGTTAGTTAGCATAAATTATAATTCCTTATTTCAAATAAAATCGAATTTACGTTCTGAATATATCCTAATGTAATGTTGAAGTAGGATTAAAATTTTGTCGCAATGTTCTTGGAACCAATTTGAATAGCATTAGCATCTGACTCGAATAAGAATAATAATTTCAGTGATACAAAACCGAAAAATACTGAGGCTGGACAAAATCAAATATACATACTATGCTTTAATGCTTCAGTTAATTTCATGATCTGGTGAGCTTTAATGGAACCTAGAGCATCTGAAGTGTTCTTCCAAACGTTTCGTTTATTTTCTTTCTGAGCCTTCGAGCCTGGTACTGCTAGGAACTTCCGCGTGTCTCTGTGGCCTGCCTGTACCCTCATGTGGTCCTTCACATCATCCCTTTCTCCTGGGGTGTGATTACTACGATAAATCTGCGTAGTCGCACTGCGAGAGATGTTCCCCTCCCTCGTATAAGCTATATCACTATTAGACAATGTTTATAAACAGTAGTTAACAGTAGGGACAGAACTAGGAGGACTTAGCACCTCGACCTTTGCAGATCTTTTATACCTGGGCCCCCTGGCGTCGACAGTGCGTTCTATCAAGAGGCAGAGGGCAGGGTTCCTACTTTGCAGATTTAAACTCCCCGAAAACACCCATGGATCAGGAAGGTCGGACGCGGGAATCAAGTCTACGACCTCACGAACGACCATCCCGCTGGGTTAATTGAGATAGTAAAACACACATTAAAAGTCAAAATGAAAAATGTTTGAAATTATGCTCTCCCAATGAAGTTTCATATAATTGTACGTGTAACAAAACTAGATAACGACAAGTTGGCTACGATTTTAGTTGAATGGGGGAGGAGAAAGGTAAAAGCGATTGTCTCATCAACTGTATTTTCTTTCAGTGACAGAAACAAGCGCCGTATGACACAGAGGGATGCCTAAGCAGGCAGGAATTGTCGTTTAGAACACATACAACATTGGTTTTGCCTACGTTGCAACTCATCAGCCAGCACCTCTTCTTCGTCTCCAGTGAACAAGCAAGAGCTCCCTTGCTAAACTGAGTTAATAATGGGAACAATGCAGCGGGCTTTCGCGCAGGCACACACACACATTATTTTGGGAGCTTCTTTCAGTGGCGGAATGGTCAATTTGAATAATCAACATATGCATAGAAATGGCGTTGTCTTGTTTGTTTGAAGTCCAAGTATAAGTAATTCTTTACGAGATTGGTGCCTTGGTTCAAATCTCATTGGAAGTAATATGCTGTTTCTGCTTTTTATTGTACAAATTTTACTTTCTCCACCACTTACACACAATAGAGAGGAAATATTGCATTCGTCACAAAATTTCGTATTATGGATTTCAAGAATCAGTACAGATTTTGAGATTCCTGGATAAGAGAGAGAGAGAGAGAGGGAGAGAGAGAGCGAGGGGGGGAAGGAAGAGGGGGAACAGTACCTCTCGAAACAGAGTTACGCGGATACACACGAAACTGTATTTAAAGCAATGTATCTGTGACACTTGACCACCAAACATTGTAAAAACTTTAAAAGCAAGGTTTTTTTGCAATAAAATAATATTTGATCTAAACTTTAAGTAAACATATCATTTTTTCGACTTGGTACATCTAAACTACCAATTAACTAAACCTACAAATGAACAGGCGTATGATTATTAATAGTCAGGTCCAACTTTACACCTTATTTTCTCGCAATTCTTTTTTCAGCATTTTTCCATACTTAAATTGTTCCACATGATGCAACTTTTTTACTAATTTGTTTCAAACTTTTACTGCCTCTCAAAAGCATATGAAAGAAAATGACCATATACAGCTTTAAAATAATGCTCCAAATTTGAGAAATAAATTATTAACTTTTGAAAATCAAGAATTCCGGAGACTACAAAAACTAATCATTTTTTCTATAACAATGAGGTTTAATACGAAAAACCTCATATGATAGATCCCTTTGTAAACTCATTTACTGGCTTTTTATGTGAATGTTTTTAAAATGCATTCTGTGGAGCATTTTTATTAGAACAATGAATTTAGACAATAAAACTTAATTGTATTTAAATAGCCATGTAAGCTAGAATTTGAAAGAGAACAAAAACATTACTGTTATTGTGTACAATAACTGGCATAAATTTCAACAGGATGTCTTATTGTTAATTTCCACAATTTCATAGATGCACTTTAGTAAGATGTTTTTTAAGAATTCAACGCAAAGTTTTTCATGGAATTCTCTTCACCCTAATAATTAACCCTTGCTTCTTATTTTCTCAAAATGTCTCAAACGTTCACTGAAATATGTTGTATATGAGAAGCTTGCATTTATAAACTTTTCTATAAACAGACAGAGTTCACATTGAATTTTATATTAGGGAAATCACAAGAACTTTAAAAAAAAATCACATTAAAGCATATACATTTCATGTCAAAAGTTTTAATAGGTCTAATTCTTTCCGAAAATCCTTTCTAGTGTTTAACTTTTCACAGATTGCTTTGGTATACTATACATTTAATGTGTATAAAAAGGTGATTTATTTCTTCTTTTTTTCGGATTAGTAGATTGACGAGCTTTATAAAAGCATATCTGTAATAATTTATATTAGGTCGAGAAAGTCGTGTGCTTGTTACACATCCTAGTGCTTACCTGCTTATATAATCTTCCAGGTAAATAAAAGTTACGCTTTAAAGGCATTAGGAATGTTTTTAACCTTTTGTATAATTATATGTTATAAGTATGACAAATGAAAATAATTACTCTGTCAGTCACAACAAAGAGACTTGAATCGCTGAAATCCTGTGGGTTGCCTGATGGTAAGTGCAATTTATGCAATGTTTAAGGCGATTTTGATTTATGTTGAATTTTTGTGGGCATTCAGACTTTACTAGATGTTTAAACACGCTATAAAATGTTAGACTTCCGACTGCAGAGTCAAAACTGAGAGGGGCACCTCGCGCATGCGACCTAGATAGGTCCATTGTGGCAACAACCCCCCCACAGGAGGAAGGGATAAAGTAAAGGAACCATAAGAGGCTACGGCAGACAGGCCATGGAGATGCGCGTAAGTCCCCAACATTCCCAGACACGAAGACCCGTCCAACAGCTAGAGCTGCCTAGAGAGGGCGATGTACGACCCGTCGACCAAGGAACCCTCTTGTCTGCAGAGTTAATTAGCTAAGTAAGAATTATTTTAGATGCATATTCATTTTTTGTACTCTTAAAACGATTTTTTCCTGTTTCTTTTGGTCCTTATTTAAAGATCTGTCAAGGTTTACGTTAATGTTGGAATAATTTAAGAATATTTAGTGCATTCCATCTCTTACTGTCATCGGCTGAATGTGAGGTAGTATTTTTAACCCTTAAATAATTTCAGTCTAATTATATAATATATATAAATTCAATAACAGCCCGCCTTAAAGCAATATGTGTATGTAACAAGATATAAAAAGTGTATATTACAGTCATTGTATATGTTTATATTATTGTATACATGTGTAATAATGTTATGTGAATGCATTACGTAATTTAATAATGTAGGAGCTGTGAGAATAATAGGTTAAAGGTTGCTAACAATGAGGTAAGCTTGAGGCAATAATGAATTTGAAAGTTCAATAATGCTACTTGTGATTCTTGGAAGCAATAATGTAATTTTTGTGACAGTTTATAAAATAGCCAATCAACAACCAGAAAAAGCTTTGGTTAAATAAAGGTATTCTATTGGACTAGGATTAGCCAATCAGAAACTAAAATGGAGCAAAATTTACAAATTCAGAAGTCAGTTGTTGTAGATAGCGTTTCTAACCGGACGCCAGATGCGTCCTCGAGAAATTTAATACGTATTTTGTGTGAGACAAAAATAGTTTACGTATTAAAAAGTGCAAGTAATTAATAAAAAAAAATCTCACAACTCTCTATATCAGTAAAGTGTTATTTAAATCGTCTCAAGCATTAATAAATGGAGTGAAGTAAAATTATAATCTGTGTAAGTCTACATTCATCAGTCGCACCACTCCCTGCTAAGGCATTCATGTCTCTAAAAATAAATACTGACGCAGCCGAGGTAAAAATAAATATATAATATTTAAAGAAACAGTCAAATTACAAAGTTAATATTTTTAAACTTGGGGCGAAGCCTACCGGAAAATTTTTACCATACGTGCGGCTGCTGCTACTTAAAGTTCGGCTCCCCATCAGTCGAAATATAATACATCTTCTTCAACTGACTTTCCACACGTAGCAATAACAAACCTTCTTCAAATTGAAGCCACATTTATAGCCTTAACGAATAAAACACTACGATTCTCTTCCACTGCGCTAACCTTTATATTTCACATGATGAATATATTTGATCGCATTTGAGCTGTACTTGCTTCCCTTGAAATACTTCGCTGTGGCACATCGATTCAACACATTATCACACAGCGATATTATTTCCAATAAAAATACAAATACCGTTGCAAATCAGATATAAATGAGGCAGTTTGGACATGTACTGCCTTTGTTTGGAGATAGGCACGGGATATATGTAACATCCAAGTACTTTAATATCTCACCTATTGTCAATTACAGCGTTTCGTCCTCTAAAGACATTATTTTCTAAGCAAAATATAAATGATGCTATTAAAACAAATATACTCATTTCACACCTTAAACATTTCTGCTATTTCTTGGATTTTGGCCAGTCACCTAGATTGTAACAAAATAACACGACAGCCCTTGATTGGTCATTTGTCTCTCGACTTACGATCTTACGCCCACATGCACACGGAGGATGGATGCTGGTCTTGTATACTATATCCACATATCGCTGCTTTTCACAGCTTCCCAAGTTCCTAACGATGCTGTTTGGGCACTGGTCCGAAGCATTTAAACCTTTGGATACGCACGAAACTACGCTCATTCCACCCCGCCAAAAGCTTTTATTCTACAGTTTCTTGTATGCACTCCCTAAAACCAGTTGTTAGCTATAAACACTATGAAGGACTAGAGAACTCTGCAGAAACTTTTAAGTGAAATTTTATTGTGAATCTTACAAATATATTGTAGCGTATGTGTGTGCATTGTCGCGTCGGACACATTGTTGCTGTATAGAATGACATTGTTGAACTAATTATTTCGATTGTGAGTTGAATTATTGTCCGGTGCGGCATTTCCCTCCATCTCCTAGTCCGGGGGGGGGTGAAGGCAAGTTGAGGGACGAGCCTCTTTGTCTGATAGCGTGGATCAGTGAGTAGCGTCAGGCTAGTGTATATCTTCAAGTATGAGCTATGTGTGTGTAGGAGTGCGTGGTCCGTGTGAGTGTGGAGCACCTCCTTCCAATGTTTGTCTGTAACCTTTTGTGTACAATGTAGCTGCAATGTGAATTTATGTGTTATGTTATAAATATCGCACGCCTGCTTTAGTTTTGTGCAGCAAGTTCCTGGTATCTCTCGTTTGCCTCTGCTGTTACGTCCCCCAATGTTTATGCCGGGGTAACTAAATTTAATATTTTATTTGCAAAAGCTTTTGGCCTCGCCCCGGTGTATAACATTTTTCTCCACTCTTCGTGTTATACTTCGATGAGATCACCAGAGAAGCCTCTCTCGACAAAGAAATGGTTCATGGCCTCAATATTTGCACTGGGATACTTGCACTTCCTTGATGTGTGTTTTAAATTGTCTCATTGATGTTAAAAGAATTTACATTAAAGCAGTTACTATAATTTAATTCAGAACTTTTAAATAAGGATTTGCAATCATATACATTTGACGGCATCCAAATAAAGTAAGGCACATAGTATTTAGAAAGCGTTATCACTTAAATTAGTTAATAGTTTAAATAATTAGGTATTTGAAAAATTCTTCTTTCTTTAATGTTCCATTCATATGTTGCCTTTAACATCTAAGGTCATATCGGCGTACCTTTGAAGCAATTGCTTATCACTTCACTCGCTTACATTGGTGTTAATCATTGGGATGGTATTATTTTTGGTTATTACATTAAATTCACATACACATTCACACTTCATTCATACTTACAGACTCTAGGGAGGAGGGCGATTATGCTGACTAAAGAAAAATTCCTACCCCTCCAGCCCGGAATCGAACCCGGGACCTCTCTGGATTTTGAGGTTAGCATGCTATCCACCAGCCCACAGAGGCAGTCAGTTGTTCCTTGTGTCGAGTTAAAAGGAGAAACAATGTTTTGTTATTTAACAATTTCCCATACAAGGTTCAGGAATGTTACTACATTGATTGGAGACAATTGTTTTGTGTGTCTTTTGCGATTCTCTACACTATTTATGTCTTCAGCATGAAAACCTTGTCTAGTTTATCTGATTTGTTTTATTTTCAAATTGGAATAGAGTCTATATTGAATCTTCTAACGCATTTTTACTATACTCCTGCTATAAAAATTACAAATAGATTTAAATGCGAACACTTAATTAAAAATAACATAAAATGTTAAATGTTTTGTGGAAGAAACGAGGGCACTAAAATAAACCGTACAATGCGAACCAGTGTAAAAGAAGTCCTGTTTGAAGACAGCTGCATAATGTCGAAGAGGATGAAGTTGTACGACTTCGCCTTTACAATGCGAGGCTTGCTAATTTCCGATACAATAATAACGGTGAAGCCGATCAAGTGACGAAGCTAGTGCGACCCTGTACAAGAAACAAGGGAACGGGAGTGTTCTGATTAGCTCAAACTTCTCCCGAAGATGCCGCTGCAGAATTTGTCGCGCTAGGTGCCTACTCCCCTTTCCCAAGACTAGTATTTCCTTATTCTATTCATTGATTTTGATTCAGTCAGGCAAAACATGGATTGTCTTCGTTCACGTCTTGTGTTCGCACAACCCCCACCCCTTTCCGTAATTCCGTCGTCGCACGTCGCCGGTTCCGTTGTTGGAATTTCCTAGTAAGATGCTCCCGTTACGGAACATCCTGCTTGGGATGCAAGAGTGACCCACGTGCAACTTTTCTGCAACATGTGCCTGTTTTGGTTTGATTCGCATTAACTAAGATAAATCCTCCATTAATTTCAACAAAAATCCAGGTATTCGATGGCATTTTGCTTTAATGGCTGAATATTATGCAGGGCAACGACTCACCCTTGAGATGTCATAAATTCTACCAATTTATGAAGAAAAATCTTCACTGCTGATTCTTTCTTACAAAAACTTATTCTTTTACCAACTTATAATTAATTGAGATAAACCTTTATTACAACTTTTACACATTTCATTGTAGGTATAAGACGAGTTTAACAGGCTAAAACGATCGTCATTTTAAAAAAGCAAATCGGATTGCTTTGAATCTCCGTTCAGAATTACGACTTCCCATTTCAGAGAAATATATGCATTTGAAAATTCAAACCAGTAAAAGGAATTTCTCGGAAATTGTTAAAAAAAAACATGAATGGTGTGATGATGTACATTCTTTGTGTAGTAATATATTATCTAACACTTATGAATTATTAATTATACAAAAGTTATATATTGAATAAAGAGGAACTTTCAGATTATTCCCAGGAAATTCAAGATTATACATTTTATTTTTCAGGTAAATATCTGTAATAAATGCTATTTTAATGAAAATCGTAAGTCATATTTGAGAAAATGAAATAAATCGAAAATGTTTCCATGTCCAGCATAGTTTGGGTTGTGGGGAAATCTTCCTGTTGCCAACTTTGAAGATGCAGAAATTAAATACCAACACACACAAACACAAGGACCTTTTTCTAAAAATTATTTTTTGGAATCAGAGGGACTCAAAACACGTATTTCCGGTGTAATCTCGACATCGGATTTTTGGGTGGAAAACAATAGTACTTCGTCTCTAATATAGGTAAGTAGTTGACAGAGAAAGCAAAAATGTATAATATTTAAATAAATATACCTACTCAGCACAATATATTTGTGAAACTATTGTAGGGTAAAGATGTGTTACATTCACACGACCTTCTCTACCCATCTTTAATAAACTATTCTTACAAAAGCCTATTTGTCTATTAACTTTATGATAATTGGGACAAACCTTTTCAGAAATGGTTTTATTACATATTTCCTTGCAGCTACAAGGAGTATAAAGGAATACAGTAGTCTCATACGGTAGTCAAATCTTTTAAGAGCGGGTCTCAATGTGATGGCTTTGAAAGTCAGACCTCTTTGCATGGCCATGAGAAACAAAATAGTGATTTTGCATAAAAGTAAAAATTATTTGACAATTCAAACCAATAATAAATAATAGATATCTCGTAAATGGCTTATGCCACAATTTTTTTATTCGGCATAAAGTGTGTGGTTTAACGAGATCTACGTTTCCGTGGTAAGTTTTTGCCTATCTCTTAAAATTGATTAAGAATGAAGAAGACTACAAAGCTATTCCCAGAATATTCAAGATATGCATTTTATTTGTATTGTAAATATCCTAAACATCTGACATTTTAATCAAAATTGTTAGAACCATTTTTGAGAAATTCAAAATAACCATTTTTTTCATTTAAAGGGTAGTTTTGGCTAGAGGGATTTTCTTGAAAATCTTCTGTCGCATTCCTGAAAGACGCTAAACTTAAATACAAATATTGGTATTTAACCGACTTTTCGTTTTTGAGTTGTGCTGTTCACAGGCAGACACACACACCGTCTGCGCGCGCACAGTAACGGACCTTTCTAAAAAAAATCTGATGTGATACATTTACATGATTTTCTCTACCCCTATCGTTTATTAGTGGGTACACAAATTATTCTTAAGTTTATTTTTCTATCTACTGAACTTTAATCCAAATAAACCTTTGCATAAATAGCTACATTACACATTTCGTTATAAATACAAAGGGAATAGCGATAGTCAAATGTTTAATAATTGGAGGCTATTTGCTGGCCTAAAAATTCTATATTGTTTTCATGACATCGCGAGAAACAACAGAATGTTGAAAGGACTTGAAGGGAATGAGCAAATAATAAACAATTCGAAGCTTAATAACGGATATCTCAGAAATGGGGATGCCACAAAAAAATCTTATTTGAAATAAATTGTGTGCTTTAACCAGATCTATACTTTTTGTATATTATGCCTTTCGTCTATCGCTTAACGTATACCAGTTATACAAGGTTATACAAAATTCCTTCCGAATGAAGAGGACTTCACAGGCTATTCCCAGAAAAATCAAAATGCACATTTTATTTGTCATGTAAGTATATTTAATATATGGTATTTGTCAAAATCTTTTAAGCCATTTTTAGCAAATAAAATTTTCCGAAAAATGCTCCTGTAAAGGGCAGTTGGGGCGTGTGGATTTTCTTGAAAATCTACGTGTCGCATCTTTGGAAAATACTAAACCTCAATACCAAGTTAAGTATTTATTCCTCTTTTCGTTTTCTAGTTGTGCGTGGTGGAGAAGGTAAAAATGCGCTTTTGGGGGGATTCAGGGAATCTCAAATCTGTGCTTTCAGTGCTTCCTCCGCATGGAATTCTTGGATGGAATACAATACTTCCTCTACTTATTATAAGCAAGCAGTACAGAAAGTGTTGGTCCCTTGCCTGTACTCATTCTAAAATTACCTCGATCAGAGCGTTCAAAAGCATTGACATAATTGCGGTTCTGTAATCTTCTCGCCCATTATTGTCTCTTCTTGTGGTTTTCCACCATCGACGATTGAGAGTTGGGTCCGAACCGGACAGGACACGGCTGCAAACACCAGCAGTCGAGGATTGTATTGCCACTGACATTAAAACTGTTCGTGCACGTTTAGGTTCGGAACAGTACGGAGTTATGTTATTATAGGTCTTGCTTCTCTGCTTGTCAAGGTTTAGTATTTAATATAGCGGAACGTATTTTCATAACAGTTTAAGAAACAAATAAACCGTCCAATGCAACACCGAATTTCAGGAACTGGGGATTCGTGTATTTGACACACCTACAGTTCTTAAAGCGAACTTAAATTCAAAACAACGTTTCAGAATTGGACAAGAAAATAAAATACAAGCGTCATTTATTAACGCGATAAAACTTGACTTCGCTGCTCGATTAAAGCAATCACCGGCAAAATCTATCGCGAAGTTAGAAAAGCAGAGATCAGTTATACATCAGAAAATTGCATTTAAGTTACTAAATCTTTAGCTTCTTTAAAGTACGTTTTCTTTACCAATCTCTTACAGGGCGTGATTGTAGGCAGCTCTGCTGTGGTTAGCGGTTTCAGCTGGATGGCTATCGGAGAAAAAGAAAATGAATTAACGGTATAAGGGCAGTTTCATATATCGACTAAGTTTAAATCATCACTATCACAGGAAAAGCTCATTAATAAGTCATAGCTTCGTTCCCCGCTGTTTACCTACATCGCAAATGCCGAAGTACCAGAACTTCAAATCCGTAGCTTTCATGAAACTTTGTTCTTGCTGTTACGGAATCAAATAATCTACGCCCAGAAATTTCGGATACGATATGAAAATCTTTGGTAAAGGATAATGTTCAGGAATAAGGAATGCACAGATAAAAGAATGAACTACTCAGCTAGAGAAAGAGTTCTAGTGTCCTTGACATCCTCGTGCCTTTCTCACTCTTACATGGCACCGCCCGCCATACGAAGGGTGCCTGAACCCTATTAGCATTCATAAAAGGCAGATTTTTGTCCTACATCTTGAAAATAACATGTAGCGGGATCTAAAATTGTTTTTGAAAATAAAATAATGGCTGATTTTAATTACCTTGGATTGAAAGCTAAATAATTCAGCCATTAGATATTATTAAAATAATATCTTTATATATATATATATATATATATATATATATATATATATATAAAGGTTTCACTGTGAATATGGAAAAATTAAAAGAAAATTAAATATCTCAAATGAGGAATAGGAATAAAACTATACTTTAATATACAAATAACCATTTTTAGCATGTAGTTAGCTGATTCTTAGAAAAATGGACAAACAAAGTCGAAGTGCATTGAAACGAAGTATTTAATAAACACAACGAATGTTCAATTAGCATATTGTAAGTTCGAAATATGAAATGAGAGAAATACACATGTAAATTTGTTTATATTAATCAGTAGTATCTGACAGATCAACGTATTTATGATACAAAATTTTCCAAAATTTAGAAGCTAGACCTTTTGTACTGACGACGAAGTGACCGATGTCACCTTTTGACGTCGTCTGCAATATCTGCTGTTAATTCTGTTGCCGGCTGCTACAGTGGTTGGCTATGCGATCTTTCTCTCAGGATATGCGTGGGCGTAGTGTGTATAAATTGACTGAGAAATTTAATGGATCTAATGCTTGAGCTATTGAAGCGAGTTGCCGACCGTTTGAAGATAAAGCATGAAACGGATTATGAATCGTAGAATTCGAAACTATACCTATTGAATTATTATACATGTTAGCATTTGCATTTGAAATAGCTGTTTCCGCAATAACTAGAAGCATAACTTGCCGTGAGTCGCTAAAATGCCTACCGGTAAAACCACTCGCGACTACCGCTAAGTAACTGATAACCCAGCGTGGTCTTAGGCACTACGAATTGCCGATCGCCGTAATAGACTGTAGGCTCCTAATGCTGTACACGAAAGAGAAGAAAGAAAGAAGCTAATTTTAGCAATAAACACTCTTTTATTAACTTAAGTCCCTCCTACTTTAGAACTACCCTACCGAAGTTTCTACATTATACGTTGCCAAATTTTGTGAAACACAACTTTTACTCTTTGGCTACAAATTCTAAGAATTCTTTCTCTTTCACTTTCACACATCTATTATTTCTTAACGTCTTGAATTCTAGCTACCTGAACGTTGAGCCAATAAGTTTCTTGTTGACTTAAATTCGCCGGATTGCTTAATTACCTTAGCTGCTCTACACTTTAATTACTTTTCCTGAACCCGTAATCTGCCCGGTACTGACTTCCTTATTCAATTACAAAGTTGTATGCATTGTTGTTCCATTGTGCATTGTTTCAATCTGTGGAAACAATTTATTACAATTATTTATGTATCTTACTATAATTTATTTATTAACTATTCATATTTTCCGTCAATAATTGCGGTATCAGCACAAATATACACTGCTTCTGAAATGTTTAATACGCCCCCATGTCATACTGCTTTCTCAACTTTTTCGGAACCTTATTCTCTACTTGAGCTCGCAATTATCGGGCCGAGAATAAAGGCAATCTACACCTCATCTACCCTCAGTAGACATAGAGTAATACCACTTTATAGATATTTTATAGACACAATAGACTAGATGCTTTGTTGCGAGTGCCAAAATATTTGTATAATGTGATGAGACAAATTAAAACAATAATGTATGAAATTCAGTATAAAACTAACGATAATAATGCGAACTTATCTATTATGAGAACAGAAGAGTAGGTATAAATCCATAAGATATGTAGACAAGAAAAGGATTCACATGACGTTCTCTACTTACTCTTCTGCGAACTATTCTTACAAAAGATTCTTCTATCTACTTCTTGTTATTCAAGATAAACTGTCATTACACATTTCGTTGTAAATAGGCTAAAGCGATAGTAATGTTTTAAAAAAGGCTATCGCTGTGGAATGAGTTTATAATTTCATGCTTCTTGCATCACGAGAAAAATATGCACTCACATGATTTTTTCTACTTACAATTCTACAAACTGTTTTTGTAAAAGCTTATTCCTCTATCTAGTTTTGTTGATCGATATAAGGTTTTACTACGTGTGTATACATTTCGTTATAGGTAGAAGAATACAGTGGGCTAAAGCAACAATCATATTCTTAAAAAGTCGTCGCTATGTGATGGCCTTGGAGTTTCATGCATGACCACGAGAAAAACGAATAGCGATTTACCACTTGAAAAATGCACAAGTATTCGAACATTCACACCAATAAGAAAGAATATCTTGGAAATAGTTAATGACACAAAAAATTAACTGACATAACTTATGGGCTTTAACGATATCTACAAATTTTGTGTAGTAAGATTTTGTCTATTTTTACGATTTACCAGATACTATACGAAAGTTATTCATAATGAAGAGAACTTCACATGCTATTCGCAGAAAATTCAAGATATATGTGTTATTAGTCACACAAATATCTTAAAATATATAGTATTTTAATCAAAATCGTATTAAACAGTCTTTGAGAAAATTAAAAATAAGGAAAGCTTTTCCACGTAAAGGACAGTGTGAAGTGTACCATATTTTAAAGATTCTGAACTTAGATACCTAGTTTGGTGTTTAACCGACTTTTGACTTTTGAGTGATGCTGTTTATAGACAGACAGACACACACAGACACACATGCGCGCGCGCGCGCACACACACACACACACACGCACGCACACACACACACACACACACACAAGGATCTCCTAAAAATTCAGGGGTTTCAAAACGTGAAAACTCGGTATTGAATTTTTGGGTGGAATACATATCTTCCTCTACTTTCCATAAGTATGCACTAAATAGAGCAAGTAAAAAGAAGAAGTAAAGGATGGAATGATAAATACAGTTACAAAGGTATTGTATACAATACGCAAACCGAACGAGGTGGCGCCGCGATAAAGTGTGTGACTCGCATTTGGGAGGTCCCGAGTTCGCTTCCTGGCGACCATCCACTCTGACCCATGGGTTTTTCGTGGTTTTCCCGGATCGACAGGCAAATGATAGTGTGGTTCACGGCTTTCCTGGCCCTCATTTCCTCTGCCCATCATCTTCCTTGTCATCTGTCTCAGGGTTAGGACCAGGCGACGGTGTTCTGCGGGTTAAGGCTGGCTGTGCACTCTGTAGAGGTTACTGCCCTAGCGTCGTTTCGGGACTGCTCAGTTAGGACCCGCTTCTGGGTGCTCTCGGGCGGGCGCCCCTTCGGGGATCACTTGAGGTTAGGGGTTGTGGGTGGGCTCGGGCGGGGTTAATGTATTCGATCTTTAAACGTTAGGGGCCCCGTCCATGTTTGCACCCATCGGCATTCGTATCTGGTCGCCCTTCGGGCCTCTCCCCTCATCCCTCCCTCACAGGATCACGTAGAAATAAAAAGAGCAGCTGCGGCCTACTGAGCACCGGTTTCGAGGGCCCCTTTTCATCCGTACCTTTACCTTTATATACAGTACGCAAAGAAGAACAAGAAGCTCAGAAGGAGGCGATAGCGCTTTTATAAATGCAAACCTACTGATGATGTTTGTTGTTTTTATTGTTTGGCAGTAGGTTAAAGCTGGTTTAGGCATTCATTTTAGCGGTAAATGTTAAGTTTTCAATACCCTACTATTTTTGGATTGTTAAAACCCGTTACTATTTAAGTTCTTTATTACATGGAAAATCCTAGTTACGTTTCAAAAAGCTGTATTAATAAAACAACAAGAACTTTTAATTGGATTTATATTTCATTCTCTGTGTTTGACAGAGAGATAGCGAGTTTATCATTTCTCCTGCGTTAGCGCATTTGCTTTAGAA
The DNA here is from genome assembly GCA_030765065.1 of Deroplatys truncata. Taxonomy (NCBI): domain Eukaryota; kingdom Metazoa; phylum Arthropoda; class Insecta; order Mantodea; family Mantidae; genus Deroplatys; species Deroplatys truncata. The sequence goes on from CM060980.1 coordinate 57,003,692, forward strand.
AATTGAGATAAAAACTTACGAGAAATTGGGAAAGAAGAGCTCCTACTGCATATGTAGAATCCCCTGGCCAGCTGGAGCACTTCTGAACAAACAATCTTTAACCGCACATACAGGCCATATGGCTGACAGCATACTTTGTGCTAATTTACGCTAAAATAATTAATTTCATTCAACGTGTCGTTTACACATAGCAAAACATCTGCTGAGACACCTTTCGGACATTAATAGAACTGTGCTGCGTTCAAGAATTCCTCATGCATACGCCAGAAGCTGGTAATTTCTAACCTTTCCGTATATTTATTTGGCATTTCAAGCATCATAAACGCATTTCAGTACATTTCTCTAATTTTAAGGTCATGATGATACTAGTCACACTAATAAGCTTGTTGTGCATTACTTCATTAAACTACTGGCGATCCAATGATATTTCTCTTTGTAGCAAATGCCAAGTCGTTACGGCGTAACGCTACGCTTCATCTCGCACCCACCGTGCATAGCACCTGGCCTAATTATATGTTCTCGGTAATTATTTCACATAAAACATGCATCCTGGAATCGATCATAATGACAGCACACATTCTAGAACACAAGAATGCACAATAGTTGCCAGAACAACATCGGCTTATGATTCTATAACCTTTTGCAAGATGATATAATGGATAACTAGCCCGTTTTTAACGTTTAACGGAGCTATTTTTATTTTAATCCGTTATAAGTTATAGCGTGTTTAGCTTATAACAGGTTAATGAATATGTTCCTAAAACTCTTCTTTACGCTTAACAAGAAAATAGGAGAGAAAGAGGTAGGAGGTGGGAAAACAAAACACTCTACTCCTTCAACAAAAGAAGGAAACAAAATCTGATGTGTTACACTCACATGATTTTCTCTACTCTTGTACAAACTATTTTTACAAACGCTTATTCTCCATATGCTTCATCTTCATCGAGATGTTAATCTTATTGCTAATTTTGTTGTAGATACAAGAGGAAGTGGTAGGCTTTAAGCGATAGTCAAATATTTTAAGAGCTGGTTACTATGTCGAGTATACCATTCTCTTTGCATTACCAGAAAAAAAAGAATAACGAATTCCCATTTGAGAAAAAGTATAAGTATTGGAAAATTTAAGGGATAACAAGCAATATCTTGAAAATGGTTTACTCAGACAAAAAATGTATATGTCATTAATTGTGTATTTTCACGCGGTCTACATTTTTTGTGTAGTAAAATTTTGTCTATCTCTTATGGTTTACCAGTTATGCAAAAGTCGTTAACAATGAAGACATTCCCAGAAAATTCGAGATATACATTTCATTTGTCACGAAAGTATCTTAAATATATGATATTTCAATCAGAATCGTAGATGGGATTTTTGAAAAAATAAAAATTTTCGAAAAATGTTCCATGTAAAGTGTAATCTGGGTTGGTGGGATTTTCTTGAAAAACTTCGTGTCGCATCTCTGGAAGATACTGAACCTAAATACCAAGTTTGGTGTTTATCCGACTGTTCGTTTCTGAGTTATGATGTTCACAGACAGAAGAGACACACACACACACACACACACACACACACACACACACACACACACACACACACACACGGATATGTTTCCAAAATGTTTTTGTTTTTTTTTTATTCAGGATTCAGAGATTTCCGGTGAAATCTCGGTATCGAATTTTTGGGTGGAATACAATACTTCCCCTACTTACTATACGTAGTAGAGAAAGTAATATTAGTTTTCTTCACGTATTTACACTGCTGCTCTTAATAGTAAGGACCCTCTCGGACTTATGTAAGGGGGGCCGAAGGGCCTTGTTTTATGGTACAATAGCAATAAAAATAGTTTGATAACGAAAGACAATCCAAACATTTTAGCTAAAATCTGCCTCAGTGGGAAGAATTTCTTGAAAGGAAATCTTTATTTTTCCCTACCCTCCTCTTTGTAGGACTTACACCACCAAGGTTTTACAAGCCCTGGGTCAGTAGCCTGTCGAGGAGTAAGTCAACTTTGGACCATAGCAGAGCCAGAATGAGTGATCCGCCCAACGCCTAGGTTGATAGGAAAATTGTAGTGTCTTTATGGTTTGTATGTTAGCCCCACGTTGTGGTAGCCAAATATGTGGGAACAATATTTATTTATTAGCCCCACGTTCTGGAAACAAATATGCGGCGGTGTTATTGTTGTTCGCCCCACATTGGGGAAACAATATGTAGTGGTATTAATGTTTGTAAGTGAAAATTCTACTGTTTATCTGCCGCACGTATGAAAGACAATTTGTCGCGGTCACTTCGTGTTATCTTTTACTGAGCGCCTGTTATTGTATTTAATTTTGGGTTCACTGTCCGGCTAGCTATGATTTCTCGGTCAAGCACTTATCTTGTACAGGTGTGTAAACGGAAAGGAGGTTTTATCCAAAGATAACACTGATGAAAGAATTTGTTTTACACTTTTATTGTCGTAACACATTATTCACTTTCACCTATTAATCTTGACAGTCGCCAAACTGAAACTCTTATAATAATTTCTTTACTGCCCATTATTAATTCGCGTACTTCAACTTTTTGTGTAATTAACTTTACGACACGAGAGATTTTTCACAAATTTGCTACGCGTAACCTTGATGAACTTGGTGCGACGCATACACCATGAATGCCTCCGTTGAACTATGTGAAACTTGATTCTGACACTGAATTTATACTTCCTCGCCCCAATACGCCTAAAGATTATAACCGAGCTGCTATTGGTTAATAAAACGCGCCAATAATAAAACGCGTCTATATTTATATCCAATGAAAATTACGAAAACATATGCTCTGGGGAAAATGTTCCAGCAAATTCTAAGAAAAACACGCCACTCTGACGTCATTTGCTCGTCTCTAATAATGATAAACAGCTCACCCCCTCGCTACATTATTGCACGCTATTATTGTCAGTTTCAGTAAGTCCGTATATACCCACTTCTCGACAATAATTACAATCAATAAACATCTCAAATCAATGTCACACAACAATGCATATTCACACTACAATCTCTCTGACATTTACATTTTTGTGATACAAATTACTGCGTCAAAATTCGCGGATGAAATTATCCAAACCAGTACTCGCCTTGGACTGAGGAAAACCACGGGTCAGCTTGGTCGGTCCGGGGGTTTGAACCTGGGACCTCCCGATTGCAAATCACTCATGTTACCGCGGCATCACCTCGTTCTTTATCTATATTCTCTAAAGGGCAATTTTAAGACAATCTGACAACATGGGAAGCTTAAAGATTTGACTTTGATTGTTCATGTTCTTCAAGATACTAACCATTTTGCCATTTTCCATTGCTTCTGCAGAAAGAACTTTTTCCACGCTTAAGACATTAAAGATTCAGTTTATATAACATCTGGAATTGCCTTGAGGTCAGTTCACCGTGATATGCAGGTGTCTGATGATGAAGTTGTGTATAAACTTACTAGCGTAGACTGGTTTTGTATTATGAACATATTTATAATTTCAAATTGTTTCTAAAATCTTAAATTGAAAATTTGTTAACACTTGACACTTTGTCAAATGCGCTTTGTAGGACATAGTATACTTATAAAGATGCGCCACATAGCAAGTGGAGATTTCTGCCTCAAAACCCAAAGACTTTTTGAAGTAATAACTCTAACAATTTGTGTGTAGGTATATATCCGGTATTACGGCTGCTTCTCATTTGCAAGCATTCCAAAGTTTTAATTTTATGCAGGTAAGTATTTTTCGCCCACCCCCGAAAAATATAATTCTATACAGGGTATATAGAAAAAAAACACCGACAACGCTGATTATGTTGGGCGGGAACATTTTTCAAGAAGAGAGCTCATGTCCGGAAATAAATGATTTGGACGCTGTGGGGTGTCGAAATTTGCGAACGGTTCGGATATGTCGTTAAGAAACCCAACAATAACATCATACCGTGCAGTAAATTACAAAAGGATTCTAACTGTTGACCTCCCACTTCAATGCAGAACGTACATCGGCGGTGCAGAGACAGAGACAGTGCGGCTACGGGCGCAGTATTTCAGTCGCAGCGTGGATTCGTGACATAAAGTCCTTCTCTGACGTTACAGGGGTAGCATACACTATAGCCTTCATGGTTCTCCACAGGAAATAGTCAATTAGGTGTGAGATCAGGTGACCGTGGTGACCATAGCAGAGGTTCCCCTCTTCCAATCCGATGATTGGGGTATATGGCGTCCAGGTGGTGCCACACATTTGCGTCAAAGTGAGCTGGAGCTCCGCCGTGTTTCAGCTACATTACCTGACAAACCTGAACAACTTCTACTTATAAAACATAGCGGGGTTAAAAACACCATACACACAATATATCTAACACCAAGTAGAATAGAAAGAACATCTCTGACAAAAGTGAGGTATGTCGGTCGTGTTAGTCTGGTTGGCAGTAGATACGGCTCAATGATCTGATCATCAATTATCCCAGCACATATGTTCACACTGAACCTGTATTGGTTACTTCTAACCATTTTCGCACGCGAATTTCGTCTGCCCATGAATGTTGTGCAGGTTCACAATGGCGCCATTCATCGGTGAACAGCACCAAAGTCGGGAATTGTCGCTGGAGTATGCAGCGCTGTAAATGCCATTGCGTAAACTGTACTCGTCGTCGGTAGTCCTCTTTTACTAATGCCTGGACTTTCTGCAGATGGTACAGATGTAGCTGTTGCTCATGGACAACACACACACACGTTAGCATGACATGCGCCAAACACTTGCGCCACGAGTGCTGGTTGACGGGTCGTATTCAAAACATCTCAACACTTCCTCCTCAAAGCCAGGTGTTCGAACCGAGCGTGGACGGTTCGCATCCGTTTTGATACTTGATACCGAACACAATTTCTCAATATCATACAATATCATTGTACCTACAGTAAAAATCTGATGTGTTACACTCACATGACTTTCTCTACTCTTGTACAAACTATTTTTACAAACGCTTATTCTCCATATGCTTCATGTTAATCTAGATATCGAGATGTTAATCTTATTGCTAATTTTCTTGTAAATGTAAGAGGAATTGCTAGGCTTTAAGCGATAGTCAAATATTTTAAGCGCTGGTTGCTATGTGGAGTATTCCATTCCCTTTGCATTACCAGCACAAAAAAAAATGAATATCGAATTCCCATTTGAGAAAAAGTATAAGTATTGGAAAATTTAAGGGAATAATAAGCAATATCTCGAAAATGGTTGCTTAACAAACAAATGCATAGGACATAAATTGTGTATTTTAACGCGATCTACATTTTTTATGTAGTAAAATTTTGTCTATCTTTTATCGTTTACCAGTTATGCAATGAAGAATACAATCTCGTTCACAATGAAGAATACTTTTGGAGATATTCCCAGTAAATTCAAGATAGACATTTTATTTGTCATGAAAGTATCTTAAATATATGATATTTTAATCAAAATCGTTATAGCCATTTTTGAGAAAACTAAAATTTTCGAAAAATGTTCCATGTTAAGGGTAATCTGGGTGGGGGGATTTTCTTGAAAACCTTCGTGTCTTATCTCTGGAAGATACTGAACCTAAATACCAAGTTTGCTGTTTATCCGACTGTTCATTTCTGAGTTATGCTGTTCACAGACACACCCACGAAAATGTTTACAAAAATACTTTTTTTTTTATTCAGGGGGCCTCAAAACATGTATTTCCGGTGAAATCTCGGTATCGAATTTTTGGGTGGAATGCAATACCTCCCCTACGTAGTACTGAAAGTAAAAACACCGACAACACTTAATATGCTGTTGGGACTTTATAAAGTGAACATTTCTCAAGAGAAACCATGTTCAGAGGTACTGCACTAGCTGTCATCCGGGGAGTTTAAATCTGTAAAGTGTAGGGCCCTGCCCCCTACGTGTCGTGACGCCTAGTCCGGCCGCCCTCTGTTTCCTCTCGCCTTATCCCTCCCTCCCTCCCACCCGGGGCACCTTCTCAGGGGCCTAGGTACAAAAGATCTGCATAAGTCGAAGTCCAAGTCCCGCTCCGCTCTGAGGCCTATCCGCACTACTAATTGTATGTGCATGAAATTTGCAAAATGTGACTATCACTATAGTTAATTTTTATCTCTCTTTCACAAACTATTCTTGCACAAGCTTCTTTTTCTATCTAATTAATCTTAATCGAGATAAACTTTTACGAAAGTGGTTTCAATGTACATTTAGTTGTAGGAAAATTCTAAAATTTTCATAATCACGAGCGAGAAACAAGAGATTGTCGACTTAGCGCTTGAAAAAAGTATTAAGTATTTGAATGTTTCAGAACTGGCTAATGTTCGAAAAATTATTTTACATAAATGGTGCATTTTAACGAGACCTGGTATTTATCCGTCATTTTAGATATTTCCGCGGCCGTGTCACCATTTCCTAAAAGTGTCTTTTTTAGGCACAGGGAACCCAAAACATGTATTCTTGATGAAAACCCTGTCGAATATTTTAGTGAAACATAATACTTTTTCTATTTAGCGTTGGTATGTGATAAATAATGTAAAATGTACCTTCCGCTATAAACAACTGGATGCTGTTAATTTATAATGATTTGCTGAAGTATTTTATGACAATATTTAACTTAGAGATTTAGAGTTTTCTCAGGTCTGGTTCATGATCACTTCTCGGGATTGCAGCCTTCTGGGTTGACGATCAAGCTTTTGGCAGTAGCTTTACTCTAAGGCCTTCTTCAGAATAATTTAATTAAGGGTAAATTAATCCCGAAAAATCATCAATATTTAACCTACTTTGTAGGCCTAATTTTAATTGCTATATATACGTACTTTAAGCAATTGTGAACCTTGTTTTTAATATTGCATTGTATGTTAAAAATAAATAGATAGAAACAGAAATATTACTTTCAATCAAGATGGCTCAAAACTTAACAAAATCATAGGAAGAGCAGAGGAAAAAATGAATTACAATGCAAAATTAGATCATCCAATATGATTTGTTCAAAAATGTAGTAATGGGCTTAACAGCAAAATTTATCATCACCTTCTTCACGTATTTAATCAAGTGCGTCTTCCGCCTTCAAGATCCTCCAGCCATCGTTTCCTGAGTCTGTCTACAAATCGCCTTCCTTTAGGATTATATTTCATTTTTTGTTTTGTGAGTCGTGTGTCAGGAATTCTTTCGACATGTTCTTTCCACTGTTGTTTAAGATCTTTAATGTATTATTCTTATTAAGAATGCCTCCTCTTATACTTTCATTGACTAATTGATCTTGCTTTGTGCAACTTTTTATATTCCCTAAAAAATTTCATTTCTGAAGCCTATATTTTACCTCTTTTAGTTAATGTCCATGCTTCACTTCCGTATGTTAACATAAGTACAGCAATAGTTTAATAGAACGAAGTATATGAGAGTGGTATTTAACAACTGTGTTAGAAAACTACAGTACATGGGAAGAAAGATGAGAGTATTAATACTGAAGTTCAAAAAATATAGATTCCAAATGGTTACATTGCTTTGCGGTCGTTGCTCCTATATACGAAACGATTTTTGTTACGTTAGAGGGAACTACAATAAAGAACAGCCTATGTTGGGCCATCGCATGCTTTTTGTCCCGTGGTGGAGTAATGATTATTCTTAAACAATGCTCATTATCCTTTGAAAAACCTGTCTGCAATATCAAAACTTCAGAAGCAGGTGAGCAAACATCAGTGATTGTCATCTGCTTCCCAAGCTTCCATTATTATGATTATATTCTGCTTCTTTCGCCCCTGACATGGGTTTGCGTGAAAACCACTCAGTCATTTGACTCGAGAAGTCTTCTCACGGTGCGGTGAACACGTAATGACATCTAGCGGTAGCCGGGCGTAACAACGCCACGGACGCCATCGAACGAACGGATGTGTCGTATGTCATCTTCCCATTGTTAGCGAACATTGTTATCATCATTACCAGTTACCGGACCTTGAACAGTCGGTTTTTATTAGTTGGGCGGCACGGATTTATTTTATTATTTTCTGACATTGCGTGTCACATCCACACTCCTCTTCCTCCCACTCGTTTTTTGTGACGCGACAAATACGTTAAAATCATGGTTCGTTGTTATTGCTGGCCGACACGATCATTAACTTGTGCATTCTCGTTGCCTGTCTCTGTCGGAAGAGCTGTCTCTTTCCCTGATGGCATTAAAGATGGAGCATGTTCACTTCCGTCCGGTGTCCTCTGATATGAAGAACCGATAAAAAATAGAATTAATTTCACACAAACCCCCTTCCCTTTCAATCTTTTCAAATGTACACTAGTATCAGAGTCATCAGAGTGACTCTAACATTGAGATGATAGCATTGAGCCTGATGAATTATTCGATGATCCAAATGCTCAATCTTCCTTTGGTTATTCGAGAAAGAGCAATGGCAAAAGATAGTGCTCAAGTTTTTTTTTCTCTCTCTGTGTTAACGCTAATCTTTCTTTTGGAGAAACTTCTACTTAATCGATTAAAAACATACCTCAAGCTGTAAAGTGGTTTCCAAATTTCCATGTCATAAAGATACTGATAAATGGAATCTACTTTAGGCTTTATCTCACATCGTTGTGGTAGTAATAGCATTTCTACATGTGTAATGCAACCATCACTCTGTGAAACCTATTGCCTTATTACACCAACATAAAACGTCATCATCATCCTTATTTTCTTCCGCTGTTTCGGTTGATTCACTGATTTCCACGTTTTAAATATTCTGTTGCTTGGGTATTATTCGAATTCGCACCGTGGCCTCGAAATTCCCCAAGAGACAATTATTGGATTCATGTTTGCTTATATTATCAAGCATTCATCCTCCTCTTGAGATCGAAAACTATCGTAACCTGATTAATATTTTAACTTAGGTTTTTTTCTGGATTTAGGAAATACAAAACGTTAAATTAAGAAGCATATTTATGGTATTTCTTAAATCAAACAATGATCAATAATTGAGGTCCTATAGTAGACATGGGGAAAACGCCTTTTCAGAACCCATACCCTCAAAGCAAACGCAGTACTCTTCACTCCTCTTGTTTCGACACATTCACTTACACAATGGAATCATAGTAAAGATCTTGAGACGCCTCTTACATGCACAAAGACATATTGCATTTAATTATTTATTTATAAAATTCACTATGGCTTCTCCAATTCTATAAAATGTATTGTACACCATATACGAAAAAGACTTCAAACATTTGGCAGAGCAAATAACACGAACGAAGTTACTATGGACCAAAATATTTAACTGACCACTGGACTTGACCACAAGAAAAACTTCTATGTCGCCCCTCCTCTTCAAAATATGGGTTGAGAAATATTGTTCCCACACTACTGTGCAATCGATTATAGTTAAATTGTTAAGCAGTGTATATTTGACTTAAATTCAGCATATTTGGGTAGATAGTTTAGCAACAAAGATTCCTCTTTATTCCAGAGTCTGATTCTGGAAGCCAAGTTCATTTGGACCGGAGGAAGCAGATGTTTGTATACTGATACGTTTCAAAAGGATATACGACACTCGTAAAATTATGATCGTTAGAAGCAAAATAGAGTGAGCACTAGTAAAACAATTAGTTGCGCTAGGGTTGTTAAGTTATCACAAAGCAAATTTCAGAAAAACAGTGCAGTAGTTAAGCAGTAAAACAATTATTTACTTTTTTAACCTTAGTATCTCAATTAACGTGATGAGCGAGGTGCATAAGGTGCAATAGAATACTACATCGTGTTTTTGTATGCTTCGAAGGTTAAATTCTTAATTTACTCATTACTTTCCCCAGATGTGTTATGTCATTAACATACCTTTGCAAAAACATCATGTGTTGTAGTAGGGGCAGCTTGTTCTTGCCGAGTTTTACTACCAAGAAGCGTACAATTCCTTAATTAGAACGAATTGCAAATACAACTTTTGTATAACGACTTCTGCAACGCTCCCGAATTGGAAGTTAACGTCCATTCATTTTATAAAGGCGTTATTCGGTTACACATTGTTAGCAGAACCACAAGTTTTCCTAATAATTGGATGTTTCTTTAGAGAGTCGCGGATTTTAGGACTACCTACCATACTTCCACGAGGAGAATAATGAATACCATAAGACGGGTTGAGCTGATATAATAACTTTGTCATATATAGATTGGAAATTAAAAAAATCTGATGTGTTACACTCACATGACTTTCTCTACTCTTGTACAAACTATTTTTACAAACGCTTATTCTCCATATGCTTCATGTTAATCTAGATATCGAGATGTTAATCTTATTGCTAATTTTCTTGTAGATGCAAGGGGAATTGCTAGGCTTTAAGCAATAGTCAAATGTTTTAAGAGCTGGTTGCTATGTGAGTATTCCATTCTCTTTGCATTACCAGGACAAAAAAATGAGTAACGAATTCTCATTTGAGAAAAAGTATAAGTATTGGAAAATTTAAGGGAATAACAAGCAATATTTCGAAAATGGTTCACTAACAAAAAATGTATATGACATAAATTGTGTATTTTAACGCGATATACATTTTTTTGTGTAGTAAAATGTTGTCTATCTCTTATGGTTTACCAGTTATGCAAAATTCGTTCACAATGAAGAATACTTTTGGAGACATTCTCAGAAAATTCTAGATATACATTTCATTTTTCATGAAAATATCTTAAACATATGATATTTTAATCAAAATCGTTAGAGCCATTTTTGAGAAAATTAAAATTTTCGAAAAATGTTCCATGTAAAGAGTAATCTGGGGTGGTGGGATTTTCTTGAAAACCTTCAATTCGCATCTCTGGAAGATACTGAACCTAAATACCAAGATTGGTGATTTTCCGACTATTCGTTTCTGAGTTATGCTGTTCACAGACACACAGACACACACACGGACATGTTTCCAAAAATGCTTTTTTGGATTCAGGGGGTCTCAAAATATGTATTTCCGCTGAAATCTCGGTATCGAATTTTTGGGTGGAATACAATACTTCCCCTACTTACTATACGTAGTAGAGAAAGTAAAAAGAAGTTAGCGTGATAGTCACGCAGGGCAAAAGTCTTAAGATAGTACTACAAAATCCTTGTCCTGATATTGCACACATATGGCACTCAAACTTAGCCTACCAATAATAAAATATTTATTCACACATGCCGTGTGGGTGGAAAATCAGACTGAAAAGTTAAATGCAATAGGGATTTGAACCACGGTACTTCGGCTTTCCCTGTCATTTCTCTATCCAACGAACTACCATGGCAACATGCCGATAAGACACTAAAGGCCCCAACTGACTCGCATTTTTACTTTCTCTACCACAGTAGATAGTGTAGAAATTTCATTCCATCCAAAAAATTTGATACTGGGACTTCACTGAAAGGCATGTTTTGAGGACCCTCTAAGAAAGCATTTTTAGAAAAAGATCCATCTGTAATCTTTTTTAAAAAATCAATTTACATATAAGGTGTAACAATCTCAGGAAAATTGGGTGTATTGTGACGCCGCGACTATGCCCAAGATTATCGGGAGGTCGGCTCCATGCAGTCAGAGATAAACAAAGATAAGTCGCGCTCTCGCCCGGCGTAAGCACCAGAAGTGCTAAACACGAGATAACCAGAATATTCTGGAAATGTCTTTCCCCGGCTTCCATAATGTGTGTCCAGTAGTTTCTGAATGTTCTGTGGAAGACTCCATTAACTGTATGATGGAGGTTCTCGTGAGGTGAGTTAGTGAGTGAGCGAGTCAGCGAGTTGGTGACATCAAGTGCTGTCTCCGAGCTAGTTGGTGACGACTGGTGTGACGTGCTACTTCACATTAGTGAAATGACAGTGTGGACTGAATGAAGTCCTAGTGAAAGTTGAACCAGATCAAAACAGCGACGGTGGGAACTGAGAGAAATAACAGTTGAAAACGTGAACAAAGGGACAACATTCTTCATCATGTAGCAATTTCTAGAGAAAATTCTGCATGGTCTTTCTTTTAACCTTCCTTCTAATTGCATTTTTCCCTCTCTTTTCTTTGTAAGCATAAATATTTGATCCAAGTGGTACCAAAACAGCAGCCCAAATTCCTATCTATTCCACTCATAGTACTACAAGCAGAAATATTTTTGTTTTAGAAAAAACACAATATGCCAAAATACGAGGCGTGTTTTTAAAGTACCGATATTTAAAAAGTAAACAATTATTTTGTAAATACTTTATTGCCATTCATTATCTTATACTTTACACCAAATCTCCACACAGTCATCTCCGTTATTCAGGCACTTATCCTAAGAGGAAACCAATTTTTGTGTGTCGTCGTCAAAGAATGATACCGCCTGTGATGAAAGCCAGTCTGCGCTCTTGTTTCACAGCATCATTGCCGTTGAATTTTTTCCACCAAGGAATGCCTCAAATGAAGAAACAGATGAAAATCGCTTGGTGCCAAATTCGGACTGTAGGAAGGGTTGTCAAGTTGTTCCCATCCAAATGATGCGACCAGGTCTTGAGTTTGTTTGGCTGTGTGTGGCCGGTTGTCATGAACCAAAAGGAATCCACGCAAATGAATGACACGCCTTTTGTTTTGTGTTGCACGAGGGAGCTTTCGTGGTCTCTCACAGTAGACATCTTTGTTGATTGTCGCATTCCTGGACAAGAATTCAACCAGAAAAACAACTTATCTCTGCCAGAAAATCATGCACATGATTTTGCGAGTGGATATCGTTTGTTTGAATTTCTTCTTCACGGGAGAAGTTGTGTGCCTCCACTCCATGGATTGATCATCGTCTTCCGCAGCATATCGCGTGAGAAAAGTCAGTCAGCGGCAGATCGCTTGTTCTTGTGTTCATCAGTAAGATTTTTGGGCACCCATCTTAAGCAGAATTTCCTAAATCCTAAGCGTTCCGTCATAATGTTATGGAGGATTGACCTTGAAGTTTGTGGAAAATCCGAAGACAACATCCATATGGTGAAACATCTGTCCTCGCGAATTTCTTTCTACAGCTTGCACCAAATCGTCCGTGCTCACAGAGGGTCTGCAGTCCGCGACTAATCATGCACATTTACACGACCTTCGTTAAACTAACCCACTTCCTCATTATTCCGTAACTCATTATTATTTCTCCATAAATCTCACACAATTGGCGTAACATTTCTCGCATTCAAAAAAACGAAACATTGATCTGACTTTGCAGTCGCAAGTCGTTCGATTGTTTTGAACATTCTGAAACGCTCTAGCAACAGGAAAACACAGCGTGACGATCCCTCGCAGATGTATCTGGCTTTCTAATGAATGGAGGAAGTGGTGGCGCATGCTCAAAATCGCGATTGCAGTGCTGCAGCGGCAAAATATTAAAACGGTACCTAATTTTAAAACACACCTCGTACTTTAGTATACAGCAAGAATACTTTTTGACAAAAACAAAACGTATACGCCCGGCCAGGCTACCAGAATATGCCTTCAGGTGTGAAAGACTGAAAAAGCCCACAGGACATCGCACCTAATGTAGATTCAATGTGCATGCAACATTAATGGGCAAAGCCTTAATTATTCTATCTGTGGCGGAACAAATACCTAACACGGATGATATAAGAAACTAATTGCGTTTCTCTCCCACTCCTTTTCTCCTTCATGTCCTTTACACATCAACTGTATGTAACTTGGGTAATATTTCTTAGTGCTTATCTGATTCTCAACCTTTTTATTTAAGCCTGCTCATTCCCTTAGAGTAATTTTTAACAATGGTTCACTTCTCTTTTGTTAAATTAGATTACAGCACAGACCGCTACACTGGTTTAGTGTGACTAACTCACATTATCTGAATAAAGATTCCTGCTTTTTGAAGCAAGAGCACAACATGTCCAGGAAACATTGTACCTAAAGAACAGCTGTTCCCAAGGATGTTGAAACTTGCTTTCGATTTTCCCGTTTGGGATGAATATTGCAGGACTATATCCATTTTATTTTTACCTTCTCTACTGCTTACCCAAAAACTCGATACCAAGATTTTATTAGGTCCAAAAAAAGCATCTTTTACAAAAGGTCTGAGTGCGTTTGTCTGTGAACAGCATAACTCAAAAACGAAAAGTCGGATAAAAACCAAACTTGGCAGCGTGTTTCAAGGATGCAACACTAAGATTTTCAAGAAAATCTCCCATTTCGAAATTTTCCTTTACAGGAAAAAAACTGCCATTATTTTTTATTTTCTCGAAAGTGGCCCTAACGATTTTGAATAAAATGCCATGTGTTTAAGATATTTGCATGACAAATAAAATGTACATCTAGAGTTTTCTGGAATAGCCTGTGTAGGCTTGTTCATTGTGAATGGCTTTTGTATAATTGGTAAACCGTCAGAGACAGGCAAAATCTTACTACACAAAAACTTAGATCGCCTTAAAACACGCAATGTATTTCAAGTAAAATTTATTGCGTAGTTAACCATTTCCTAGATATTTCTTGTTATTGATTTGAATTTTAAAATACCTACTTACAGTGTTCTCAACTGGTAAGTCTATTTCGACTGTTGGGGAGCCGAACACTTGAAGTAGTTGCAACCGCACGTATGGTAAAAAGTTTCCGGTAGCGTAAAAAGTTTCCGGTAGCCTTCGCCCCAAGTTTAAAAATATTAACTTTGTAATTTGACTGTTTTTTTAAATATTATATATTTATGTTTGCCTCGGCTGCGTCAGTATTATTGTTAGAGACATGGATTTCTTTGCGGCTAAGAATGTAGGCTTACACAGATTATAATTTGTACTTCACTCCATTTATTAATTCTTTAAAAGATTAAAATAACACTTCACTGATATATATGTATATATATATATATAGAGAGAGAGAGGGGGAGAGAGAGAGCCTTAAGATTATTTATTAATTACTAGCATGTTTTTAACACGTAAACTATTTTTTTCTCACACTGGATACATATTAAACTTCTCGAGGATGTGTCTCGCGTCCGATTAGTAACACTGCATATAAGTAACTGACTTCTGAATTTGTAAAGTTTGCTCCATTTCAGTTTCTGATTGGCAAATCCTACTCCAATAGAATGCTTTTATTTAACTTAAGCTATCTTTCTGGTTGTTGATTGGCTATTTATAAACTATCTCAAAATTTTCATTATTGTTGCTCCAATAATGACTACTAGCATTATTAAACTTTCTTACTCATTATTGCCTCAAGGTTACATCATTGTTAGCAACTTTTAACCTATTATTCTCACAGCTCCTACATTATTAAATTACGTAATACATTCACAATTATTGAACATGTACATAATAATATAAACATTAATACAATGACTGTTACATACATTTATGTATTATATTATACACATATTGCTTTAAGGCGGGCTGTTATTATATTTTATATTATATAATTTGACTGAAATCATTTAAGCGTTAAAAATATTGCCTCAGTCTCTACTATTTCTGCTACATATAATAAGTAGGGGAAGTGTTTTATTTATACTAAAAATACGATCTCGAGATTTCACCGGAAACATGTCTTTTGAGGCCCCCTGAACCCAAAAAAGAGCATTTTTGGAAAAGGCCCCCAATGCCCTTTACAAGAAAAATGTTTTGAAAATGTTGTTCTATCTCAAAAATAGCTCCAACGATTTTGATTAAGATATCGTATGTTTATCATTTTTTTCACGAGAAATGAAATGTATATCCTTATTTCTGGGAATAGCCTCTGAAGTTCTCCTCATTCTGAAAGACTTTCGCACAAATAGTAAACTGTAACATAAGACAAAATCTTACTACTCTAAAAATGTAGATCTCATTAGAACACACAATTTATGTCAAATAATTTTTTTGTGGAGTTAACCGTTTCCGAGATATTCATTGTTAATAGTGTGTATTATAAAATACTTATACTTTTATTAAATGGAAGTCGTTGTTCGTTTCTCTGTCTCTGTATTGACCATGCAAAGAGAATTGAATTTTAGAGCCATCATATAGCGTCCCGCTCTTAAAATATTTGACTATTGCTTAAACCCTACGGTATTCCCATTATTCTCTTCTACCTATAAGGATTATGCAGTAAAACATTTTCGGCAAACCTTTATCTCAATTAACATGAAATAGGTAATAGAATAAGCGTTTGTATGAATAGGTTATACAAGAGCGAGTAGAGAAAGTCGTGTGAGTGCAACACATCGGATTTTTACTTTTTCTACCACATACCTAGTAGTTAGAGAAGGTATTGCATTCCATCCAAGAATTCGATATGGAGATTTCACCGGAAATACATGCTTTGTGGCACGTGGATACAAAAAAAAGCCTTTTTAGAAAGAAGTTCGTGTGTGTGTCTGTGTGAGAGTTTGAGAACAGTATAACTCAAAAACGAAAATTCGGATCCACATCAAACTCACCAAGTTCAGTACCTTCGAAGGATGCGATACCAAGATTTTCAAGAACATTTCCCAATCGCAAACTACACTTTTAAGTGGAACATTTTTGGAAATTTTAGATTTTCTAAAAGATGGCTCTAACAACGGTTTTGATTAAAATAACATTTTAAAAATATTTACCTGAAAAATAAAATGTATAACTTGAATTTTCTGAGAATAGCCTTTGAAGTCCTTCCACATTTTCGTGTATTCGTAAGCGATAGACGAAAACGTGCCTCACAAGAAATGCAAATATCTTTAAAATACAAGTTATTTCAAATATCTGTTTTTTTTTCTTTTTTGTCAACAGCCATTTCCGACATATCCCTTATTAATGGTTGCAATTGCTCAACAGCTATTCTTTTAAATCCAGTCGATTTTCAGTTGTTTCTCGCGATTGCATGGGGACAGTATGGTATTACAAGGCCAGCGTATAGCGTCCAGTTCTGTTCTTAAACATTTGACTATCGATGTTCCCTTTGTACCTGTAATGAACTGTGCATTGTAGCTATTTCTACAAAGGTTCATTTGAATTAAAATGAAGCAGGTATAAAAAAAATCTGATGTGTTGCTCTCACATGACTTTCTCTACTCTTGTACAAACTATTTTTACAAAATCTTATTCTCCATCTATTTCATATTAATCGAGATAAACATTTGCAGAAACGATCTTTTGACATGCAAAGAGAATTACATTTTACACATAGGGACCAGTTCTAAACATATTTGACCATCGCTTAAGGCGTACTATGTTCCCCTTGTTTTGTATTTGCAAGGCCAATATAGAAATACAGTAGCCTTTAAGCATAGACATATCTCTTAATAGCGGGTTGCTAGGTGCAGCACCAATCTCTTTGCCACAGATTAATGCTCTTTACATATCCAAGACAAAAAAATGAATAACGAATTTGAGAAAAATTATAAGTATTGGAAAATTTAAGGGAATAACAAGCAATATCTCGAAAACGGTTCACTCCACAAAAGAAATGTATATGACATAAATTCTGTGAAAACTCGGTATCGAATTTTTGGGTGGAATACAATACTTTCCCTACTTACTATACGTAGTATGTTTAAGATATTTTCATGACAAATGAAATGTATATATCGAATTTTCTGGGAATGTCTCCAAAAGTAATCTTCATTGTGAACGACTTTTGCATAACTGGTAAACCATAAGAGATAGACAAAATTTTACTACACACAAAATGTAGATCGCGTTAAAATACACAATTTATGTCATACACATTTTGTTGTTGAGCGTATCATTTTCGAGATATTGTTTGTTATTCCTTTAAATTTTCCAATACATATACTTTTTCTGAAATGGGAATTCGTTATTACTTTTTATTTATTTTTTTGTCCTGGTAATGCAAAGAGAATGGAATACTCCACATAGCAACCAGCTCTTAAAATATTTGACTATCGCTTAAAGCCTACCAATTCCCCTTGCATCTACAAGAAAATTAGCAATAAGATTAACATCTCGATTAACATGAAGCATATGGAGAATAAGCGTTTGAATTGAAGTTAGGGTTAGGGTTATACAACGAAGGAGACACCTCGCACACTGCAACCTACATTGATATATTGTAGCTACCATCCCCAGGAAGAAGGGATGAAGTGAGGGAACCACAGGGGGTTACTGGTGGCAGAGACGCGCGGAAGTCAAGTTCTTTACATTTCCAGACCGGAAGACCCATCCCACTGCTGAAACTGACCAGAGATAGCGATATACGACCCGTTGATCAAGCAGCTCTCTGCAAGGAGTACTCTTTTTTTGAACAAGCATCCGCGCCATCTATTCGGCACTGCCATACGCCACAAAACCTAGAAGCACACCTGAAAGATGAGTAGGAAACGGAATGAAGGAGAAACAATGCAAAGGAAATCGTGGTAGATGAGAAATCTTCTCAGTATTAGCCTACTTCCCTGGGGAAACCACGAAAAACCCATGGTCACAGTCGCAGAAAATCGAATCCAGGACCTCCCGAATACTAGCTTCATACTTTACGGCAAAGCCACCTTGCTTAGTGTGAAATGATTATTTTTGTACTATGTGTTTATATAAATACTTAAGTTGCAGCTTAAATAATTTAGGTGCTCCTATGGGTAAGTTTGCGTACTAGTATGTCTTACTCCCGTCTACAGAATCTTTCATTGAGTTGGAGTAAAGTGATCTGCAATTTGTTGGTGTAGATTTGGTTTGTGTTATGTTTAACATAATTTACTTTGATATAGGGAGCCATCATATACAGAAATTGTGTATACAGATTGAATTAGGTAGAACAAGTTCCTTTTAAGAGTGTAAAGAACTAATTTAGCGTAGGAGTTCTCAACCTATTGTATGCTTACCATTGGTGGTACGTGAGCTACTGCAGGGTGGTATGTAAAGATTTTGGCAAGTAGGATAAATTAACCTTAATTTTACAAACAAATATTTGACTGTTCTATTATAACTAAGCGGAAACAATAGGTTTTACGTTATCATAAAAGAACTCCCGTGTGATAGTGTACGAAAACAACACGGAAGTTCAATTTCAATTCTGTGACACAATGAATTTAACCAGATAAAATGGGAAACATTTTGTGTGTGTGTGTGTTTTTTTAGCTTCGAGACGCATTTACTGTTAAGAAGGCTGTGGAGTTAAATTACCGTTGAAAATCATACTGAAGAATGTAATGCAATATCGGCAATATGCCGATAAATTCCTACATTAAATTCCCTAACTGGCGAATTGTTTTTTTACGGTGAACCAACTCTCAGATTCATTTTGAGACAAAATACCCGAGTCACTATATTTTAACCTTAATAAATTAAGTTTTACATCATTTCACAGAATAATCGTTGAAAAAAATAGACAGAACTGTATTTTCTCCAGTAATTATCTAGTTCCAAAATACCACATATAAGAAATAACAAAATTAATCACTAATATTTTTAAAATGTAGAGAAATGTTTATTGTGACCCTTGCACTATAAAATCATGCATTTACCTCGTAAAAGTTTCTTAAGGATACATCCAATATTCTGCGTTGAATGTAAGGGTACGTCACTGGAAAAGGCTGAGAATCCCTGATTAAGAGTAAAAACTTTCTCTTATAAATTTTTTTATCTATAATCGTTTTAGTTTATAATGGTTTTTTAATAGCTTTTAATGATATTTGAAACACTATGTTGCAACGTCGCACAAGCAGGTAAGTTCGACGCGTGCGAATTACTGTAGGTCTACCTGCCACGAGGACAAGCTTCTTCGTTGACGCACGCTCTACTTTATCTAGAGTATTGCTATGAAACATGCTGAAATTACTACACTTTTTAACATTAGGTTACAAGAAAAAAAATTGACCAAAACTTTACTGGAAAGAATTTGATTCAGTCATTTTGCACTAGCTGATGAGAATGGTATCCTTACTGTTCTTTTTCTTGTTTAAGGGAATACCCTCTCCTTTGTAAGATTTACATCCCCAAAGACTTACAAGCTAATGCCTTGGATCAGTAGCTTGTCGAGGAGCAAGTAAACTCTAAATCATAGCATATCAAGGATGGGTGATCAGCTAGATGGCTTGTATGGCGGTGAAGAGGAAGGAAATGACATATAGTGATGAAAGGGCTGATAGGAAAATCAGCGGATCAAATTATTCAACCCTGCATTCGCCTAACGATCGAGCAAAACTGCGGAAAAACCTTCGGTCAGGTTGGTCGGTCTGGGGGTTTGAACCCGGGGTCTCCCGAAAGCGGACCACAGACGTTACCGCCTGAATCATCCCGTTCGGTTGAGAATGGTATTCCGCATCTAATATTGTGAGTTTTCATATTATGAACAGAAATTGTACATAATTTCTTTCGCCCTGGCGACGTAGGTAATGTGCAGGTTATGGTGTAGTAAAGGACTCGCTATAGGACGAAATTCCAGCTCACTTGTATCGCTGATAATTCTGGTGTCTGGTATTTGCTAGTGTCGTTAAACAAATAAATAATAATTTACCTTGTGTAAACTAAGTACAGATCTATTAGTATTCTTTGTGACCAGAGAAGTGTAAAACCGCCATTCATGAAGATCGTATATTGCAAAAACACCTGACGATGCATTGTACCGCGACAAAGTGATGATTGGACCTTGTTACTAGCGCAAACATTACAGTTATCTTAGCTTTGTGTTCCTAGAACTAATGAAATTCACCAGGGAAAAGTGAGGCTATTTAATTATCTTTATCTTAATGTGCATACTTAGAAAATAATCTTCACCGTGAATGCATAAGCCAAAGACTCATGAATTTTCATGGTGCAAATAGTGTTTGTATGACCACAGCGTGTGACCGTTATAAGTTTATTAACATATTGTGGAGATATGAAGCAACTCGACCTCTCCCACCGATCGTCGTACAAACTCTAAGAACATGAGTCATGTATCAAAATTCCAAATGTAGATTTTCTCTCTGAAGCACCCTTGCTGCTCAGTAAAAGTGGTGATTTATACTAAAGAAGACTGCGGGGTATTGGTTAGAGCTTTGGAATCTAAATCCAAAGTTCGGAATTCAGGATCGAGGAATTTCTTTTAATTAGGATTATTCCATTCCCTCTCTAAATCAGAATTTATGAATATATCATTCAATGCCATAATACCAAAGATAACCAAATGAAAAACCGGTTGACATTGTTGTTTATAAACAATTGTTTTCAAGTCAAAGAAGCCAACATAGTCTTAAAAGTCATGACTTTCTCTTCTCTTGTACGAACTATTTTTACAAATGCTTATTCTCTATGTGCTTCATGTTAATCGAGATATCGAGATGTTAATCTTATTGCTAATTTTCTTGTAGATGAAAGGGGAATTGGTAGGCTTTAAGCGATAGTCACATATCTTAAGAGCTGGTTGCTATGTGTAGTATTCCATTCTCTTTGCATTACAAGGACAAAAAATGTATATGACATAAATTGTGTATTTTAACGCGATCTACATTTTTTGTGTAGCAAAATGTTGTCCATCTCTTATGGTTTACCAGTTATGCAAAAGTCGTTCACAATGAAGAATACTTTTGGAGACATTCCCAGAAAATTCAAGATATACATTTTATTTGTCATGAAAGTATTTTGAATATATGCTATTTTAATCAAAATCGTTATAGCCATTTTTGAGAAAATTAAAATTTTCGAAAAATGTTCCATGTAAAGGGTAATCTGTGGTGGGGGGATTTTCTTGAAAACCTTCGTGTCGCATCTCTGGTAAATACTGAACCTAAATACCAAGTTTGGTGTTTATCCGACTGTTCGTTTCTGAGTTATGCTGTTCACAGACACACACACACACATACACACACACACACGGACATGTTTCCAAAATTGCTTTTTTGGATTCAGGGGCCTCAAAACATATATTTCCGGTGAAATCTCGGTATCAAATTTTTGGGTGGAATACAATACTTCCCCTACTTACTGTTCGTAGTAGAGAAAGTAAAAATTAAATGTGGCGCGCGCGCACACACACACACACATACATATATATAACACCTGTGTATAACAATCTCTTTTATCTATTACGATACCATCAAAAGCTCCATTGTCGTGTCGTCATCTTGGTTTCAAGGTTTAGATTAATATCTATTTACCTTATCTTACCTCCTCACTTCATGTTTTCCTTGGTCTTCCGATATGGCGGCGTCATTACTGTGGATATTATGGCACTGTTTTAGGACACCTTTCTTCCGGCTTGAACGACATGATCTTTTCAGCTGCCTTTGTATGATGTTTCTTACTGGCACTATTTCAAGTTCTGTTATGTTGGCGTTTGGAATTCTATCAGTACATTCACAAGCTTTCACAGCTTTAGGAACCTCATCTCAGCTGCTCCTAGTCTTCTGTAGTGCATCTTGACCACTACCCATGTTTCAGTACAATAAATTACTATAACGTAACTCTAAAATTTTAGCTTTTCTTGTTACACTTCTTATATTTGGTCTTATATGCTCTTTATGTATATTTCATGTGATGATGTCAACCACCCTGCAAGAATCTATTATAACCTTTATATCTTCATTAGTTATTCCTTTTCGCAAGGTCCTCTTATTTTTATTTTCTCTATTACCTAAAGTAAGTAAGGGAAGTATTGTTTTCCACCCAAAAATTCGATATCGAAATTTCATTGAAAATACTGCTTTTGAGGCACCCTGATTAAAAAAAACCTTTTTAGAAAAAGGTCCGCGCACGTGTGTGTGTGTGTGTGTGTGTGTGTGTGTTATGTGTATCTGTGAACAGCTTAACTCAAAAACGAAAAGTTGGAAAAATACCAAACTTAGTACTTAGGTTCAGTACTTTACAAAGATGAGACATGAAGATTTTCAAGAAAATGCTTCCACCCCAGACTACCCTTTACATGAAAGATATTTCAAATTTTTTAATTTCTAAAAACTATTCTTAACGATTATACATATATAAATTTTCTGGGAATAGCCTTTTAAGTCCACTTCATTTGGAAGAAATTTTTATATAATCTTGTATGTGGTAAACGTTAAGCGCTAGACGAAAATGTACTACACAAAAAATGTAGATCTCTTTAAAAGATGCAATTTATTTCAAATAAGTTTCTTTATGGCATAAGCCATTTCTGAGATATTCTTAATCAAATATTCGAATTATTAGTTTCTGGCCATTCTGTTAAGTCCTGTCAACATTCAGTTGTTTGTCCCGATTGCATGAAAACTGTATGGAATTTAAGGCCACCGTATAGCATCCCGTTCTTAAACATTTGACTATCCCTGTTCTTTTTGTATCCATAACGAAAAGTGTAATTTAGCTATTTTTGTAAAGGTTTATTTGAGTTAAAATATAGTAAAAAAATAAGCTTTAGCAAGAATAGTTTGTATACCAATTAATAAACGATAGAGGGTAGGGGAAGCCATGTGAATCTATCACATCAAATTTTGGAGGCTAGAGATTTTCATTTCCGCCATGATGATGGTAATTTGTTTTTAAAAAAGAAAACTTATTTTTTCAAAATAAGTATAACTATTTTATTACTGCATTTGATGGTAATATTAATAACTTTTATTTATATAATTAACTATACTTTATTCCTGGAATAAATGCAACCTATGATTTTTACTTTGATACATTCAAACCACTTGTGATATTACACATGATTTCTCCTCAGATTTATGGGTATTCACATAATGAAACTAAGATTTACATAGACAAGTAATGATATAATGACTGATTAATAGTCTTATAAGAAATGTTCCAGATTATATTAAGAATATTCCCCGAATGAAAATTCTAATCTTTGTGAAGTAAACCCATTACTCTGTATTCCGAAGCTAGACTTCTAATCCTGAAAAAATAGAAATATGGTTATTCCGCGCAGAATACGTTATCTTATAGCATTTATCTGTGTAGCACTTCAAAGCCTATTCATATTCTGCTCTTTTCCCGGAGTATTGCGTAATTTTAGTTGTTAAGGAGCTTAATGATTGGCGTAGATACTGAAACAATGTTAATTTTAGTCCAAAATACTGGAATAAGAAGCAATAATTAGCATAGCGTATCACCTTTTAAAGAATGAAGGACTATATAATTATGTAGTGAAAAGCGAGTTACGCTAATTCTTCTGCATAAGCTGATGTACACAAAATTCGGGTGGAAAATAACAGGCAGGTTTTAAACATAAAGTAGCCTATAAACGCTACCCAGCCTGAGAATGAAAGATAATAGTGTATAAAGAGTATTTCAAAATACATCTGGAGCATGGAGGAACTGAAACGCTTTAAATATTATCTGATCGGAGATGTGGGGCCAACCGCAATTTACTCCGCTAATTGCGCCTCTTTGACATGTTTAATGAACTCGCCACCGAGTTATTTCGACTCAGCTCACAGCCCCCTCATGTTGAAGTAGTAGCGATTCTATGGTCAGATTAAAACCTGAAATTTTTACACGTCTTTGTTGTGCTGGATGATGGAACATGCGTGGAAAGCTGGTAATTATTTTGAAGAACACACACCACGCCTAGAAACTATTGTGTTTGCTGCAGTGTGGCCGACTGTGGTTTTCCCGAATTTGAGAAAATATCCTTCTTGCTGTATATACGAGCGTAAAGATTCTACCACCCTATATCATTTAATGGTAAGTGCATGGATACCATTCCCCAGGTCGCAGGTTGGATTACCCGCACTTCCAATGAGAATTTGTTCTTGGTGCTGAATATTACTTTCTCTACTACGTAGAGTAAGTAGGGAAGTATTGCATTCCACTCAAAAATTCGATACCGAGATTTCACCGGAAATACATGTTTTGAGACCTCCTGAATCCAAAAAAAGCATTTTTGGAAACATGTCCGTGTGTGTGTCTGTGTGTGTGTGTCTGTGTGTCTGTGAACAGCATAACTCAAAAACGAACAGTCGGATAAGCACCAAACCTGGTATTTAGGTTCAGTATCTTCCAGAGATGCGACACGAAGGTTTTCAAGAACATCCCCCCACCCCAGACTACCCTTTACATGGAAGAGTTTTCGAAAATTTTAATTTTCTCAAAAATGGCTCTAACGATTTTGATGAAAATATCATATGTTTAAGATAATGTCATGAGAAATGAAATGTATATCTCGAATTTTCTGGGAATGTCTCCAAAAGTATTTTTCATTGTGAACGACTTTTGCATAACTGGTAAACCATAAGAGATAGACAAAATTTTACTACACAAAAAATGTAGATCGCGTTAAAATACACAATTTATGTCATATACATTTTTTTTGAGTGAACCATTTTCAAGATATTGCTTGTTATTCCCTTAAACTTTCCAATACTTATACTTTTTCTCACATGGGAATTTGTTATTCATTTTTTGTCCTGGTAATGCAAAGAGAATGGAATATTCCACATAGCAACCAGCTCTTAAAGTATTTGACTATTGCTCAAAGCCTTGCACCTACAAGAAAATTAGCAATAAGATTAACATGTCGATGAACATGAAGCATATGGAGAATAAGCGTTTGTAAAAATAGTTTGTACAAGAGTAGAGAAGGTCATGTGAGTGTAACACATCAGCTCTAAAAGCCTGTGTCAACTTGAAAAATGTATGTTTCATTTATGACTTTTTCTGCTTACTATACAAAGTATTCTTTTTCTTCTATCTACCTCTTGTTAAATAAGATAGCCTTCATTGCACATTTACACACTTCGTTATAGATATGAGGAATGTAACAGGCTAAAGCGAAAGTTAGCAATTTTAAAAAGAGAGTTGCTATGTTAAGCCTCTTTGCTTGTTCACGAGAAAAATACGAATACGAATTAAATGAAATTGAGTTTATTTATGGACGCTCTTTAACTGCTGTGGTCCTTAGCGTCCCATTCTATATTGGGCGTGAAAAACCAGAATTTTGCTCAGAGACCTCTTTAACAGGCTTGAGGTTCTTTTACGTGCCCTAAATCTACGACACGGGACCGCCGGCTTTACTCTCTTCCGAAGAAAGCCATGCTAAGGATTTTTACGGCCGAAAAAAATCCATCGACCCGCGACTTCGGGAACTAGAGACTAGTATGATAACCACTATACCACGGAGGACGACAAATACGAATACGACGTACCACCTGAAAACGTATAAATAAATGTTCAATCAATAACAAGAATATATCGGAAATGGTGAACGTTCAAAAAATGTTGACAAGAATTGTGTAATTAAACCAAATCTACATTTTTTGTAGTACAACTTTGACTATCTCGTACGGTTTACCAATTATATAAAAGCCATTCAGATTAATGCGTACTTGTTAGGCTATTCCCAGAAAATTCAAGATATATTTCTTGCCATGTAAATATTTTTAATATATGAATTTTAATCAAAACCGTTAGAGCCATTTTTGAGATAAAAGTACCAAAACAATTTCCATGTAAAGGGTGGTTTTTGCCGCGTACTTTGAAGATGCTAAACTTAAATATCAAGTTTGGTATTTATCGAACATTTCGTTTTAGAGTTTTACTGTTCACACACACACCATTTTTCTAAAAGTGCTGTTTTTTGGATTCAGGGGGTCTCAAAATATGTAAATACGTACATGTAAATAGCTACGTCCGGTGAAATCTTGACATCGGTGACTGAGAAAATAAAGCTAGCTACACCCATTCAAGGACAGAAAACTAGATACCCTGACGATCCTTAATTCTTATTAAGTTATTAGCACCTTTAATCTCAATAACTGAAGATCTGATGGAATAAGCACATAAGGATTGAAACTATTTCTTGAGCACAGTTGGCGATACCAAATTACGCTACTAGTTTGGTTCAGTCTCTTGTAACTTCAAGTGTAATATTTGGAGAGAATGTCCATGTACTGTGCATATATTTAATGGATATTGAGACAGTATTTTTAACACTTAAATTATTTCGGTCTAATTATATAATATATAAATTCAATAACAGCCCGCCTTAAAGCAATAAGTGTATGTAACAAGATATAAAAAGTGTATATTACACTCAGTGTATAAGTTTATATTATTGTATACATATGTAATAATGTTATGTGGATGTATTACGTAATTTAATAATGTAGGTGCTGTGAGAATAATAGGTTAAAAGTTGCTAACAATGAGGTAACCTTGAGGCAATAATGAGTAAGAAAGTTTAATAATGCTACTAGTCATTATTGGAGCAACAATAATATAAATTTTGAGACAGTTTATAAATAATTAACAACCAGAAAAAGCTTTAGTTAAATGAAGGTATTCTATTGGAGTAGGATTAGCCAATCAGAAATTGAAATATAGCAAAATTTACAAATTCAGACGCGAGATGCGTTCTCGAGAAATTTAATACGTATTCATGTGAGACGAAAAATAGTTTACGTGTTAAAAATTGCAAGTAATTAATAAAAAAATAATCTCACAGCTCTCTATATCAGTGAAGTGTTATTTAAATTGTGTCAAGGATTAATAAATGTAGTGAAGTAAAAATTATAATCTGTGCAAGCCTACATTCTTCAGTCGCACCATTCCCTGCTAAGACATTCATGTCTCTAAAAATAAATACTGACGCAGCCGAGGCAAACATAAATATATAATATTTAAACAAACAGTCAAAATTACAAAGTTAATATATTTTTTAAACATTTGGGGCAAAGGCCACCGGAAAGTACATTTAGGGAAGGCTATCGGAAACTTTTTACCATACGTGCGGTTGCAACTACTTCAAGTTCGGCTCCCCAACAGTCGAAATATAATACACCTTCTTCAAACTTGCATTCCATACGTGAAGCAACAACCAATTTCAATATTCGTGCATGAAACGAACAGTTCTAAATATCTAAATAATTCCAATTACTTTGTGGAGAAATTTGGAAGCGATTTTTTCTTTAAGAGTTTCTCTCAATACAAACTTATTTCAATGACCTCAGAAGAAATCGCGTAAAATGACGAATCATATTCATTATACCTAAAATGTTCAATATTTACCTTTATCAATTTAAGTGATTACTGTGTGGTGCAGTTGCTTTATTGAAATACGAATGTATTTGTTTTACAAAGGATGTAACAGTATATTACACAGTATGTAGTAAAAATCCATGTCAGAAGTTTAAGAAGTTCTGGAATAAAAGAGCAAATCTGTGCTCATACATTCCGTATACTTGGGAATCAGCACTAAATATTTCCATTGTTTTTAGTTCTATTTAACTATTGGCGGGCTTTCCTTTGGAACTTATTGCCTATTGGCAATGGTGTTAACTAGTGTAACTCTTGTCCTTAGGTTTCTTGCACTTTGGTTTTGTAACCATTAGATCGTACTCTCATTCATACTTTTAGACTCTGGAGTGGATAGGGATTAATCTTGGCTAGAGAAAAATTCCCACCCCCAGCCGGGAATCCAACTCAGAACCCCTCGCACAGCAGGAAGTTGCTCTACCGACCGGGCATTGTGAATGACCCAAGTTTCCTTTCTCTTTTCTTTGTACCATATATCAGTGAGTAAATTGTTCCCTAGCGTTATAAAAATTATATATATATATATATATATATATATACATTTTTTAATCAAATTAAAATAGAAAATTTTAATAATACTCATTATATATATGAAATTCAAGTATTTAGGCATATACACACAAATATGCGACTTTATGCTTTATACAAATGATTTCTTAAAATCATAGCCACTGAACCCCTGAGAATGACTTAAGGTCACATCAGTAATAACTGACGAGAGAGATGAAGTGTTTGGAATATATTCTTTATGCAAACCGTCACAGTTCCTCTAGCTCCGACCATAAGTCCAATCACTTCAAGTTTATGCATAAGCAGAAGTATGAGCATGGAGTATGCATTATAGGTAATTTTTTTAACTAGATGATTAAGAATGTTCTCGCTTATAATAAAGAACGTAGCATTATATGTAGATTTGGAAAAAGCATATATCACCGCCCAACACATCAATTTTTGAAATTATTTAAAAAGCGTTGGTATTTCAAAATAATCATTTGGGTCATTTAAGTCATCCTACGTGGTCTAGGGGTATCAAGCTAGCCCTTAGTTCACGAGGTCTCGGGTTCAAAACCGGTGGAGGACGATGTATTTTTTCGGGTGTAAAAATCCTTAACATAGCTTCCTTCGGAAGGGAACTAAAGCCGGTGGTCCCATGTCGTAGATTTACGGCACATAAAAGAACCTCAAGCTTGATAAAGAGGCCTCTGAGAAAATTTTCCGTTCTTTCACGCCCAATGGGACATAAAAACCATAGTAGTTAAAGAGCGTCCGTAAATGAAACTTAATTTAATTTTAACTTTGGGTCATTTAAAATGTGTGCAAAATGGTTTGTCGAAAATAAAAATAAGAAAGAGAATATTAACATAGCTTCGCATTTTTAAAGAGTTACGTCTACTTCAAAACTAATATTTGAAGATCTGCTAAAAGAAGTGAAGGAATGTGTGATATGGTTGGTGACAGAAATATATTTTATCCTTTGCTATGTGCAGATGGCCAAATTGTTATAGCTGAAGAATATGAAGATCTAGAATACGGGAGTAGTGAACTCATTGAAAAATATTGAAAGAACGGTCTTAAGCTTATTTTTAAAAGTCTAATTATTTAGGTAGTAGAGAGACAGCACTTAAAAATTGGTGAAACATATACTTAGGTGTTACAATCACTGGTGATGCTAGAAATGATACAGAAATCAAGGAACGTCTTGGAGAAAAAATTTTTGCATTACGATACAAAGATTACGAAAATAATCAAGCATAACATTTATAAATCAATAATTAGAAGCACAAACTTTCTATGGTGCAGAAATTTGGCATTTAAAATGACTTGGCAGTGCAAATGGATTACTGGACTCTGCTAGAATATCATAAGCAGGAATTCATAATTGAAGGAATCTAAAGTTAAAAACAACTAATATGGTACGGGAATGTATTGAGAATGCAGGATAAAACATTAGCTAGAATGGCTTATAAAAGGTTTCCATCAGGAAGAAGGGAAAAAGATAAACGAATATGGCAAAATGCATTCCTGAAGCAATAGAGAAAGGATAATTAACAAAGGAGCAATCACTAAACACAGCTATCACAGCTTTTATGCTATCAAAAGATGTGCATATATTTTAAACTGTTGAATATGATGTTATTACATTCTCTACTACGTATAGTAGGTAAGTAGAGAAGTATTGTATTCCACCCAAAAATACGATACCGAGATTTCACCGGAAATATATGTTTTGAGACCCCCTGAATCCAAAAAAAGCATTTTTGGAAACATTTCCGTGTGTGTGTGTGTGTCTGTGAATGTGTGTGTGTGTGTGTGTGTGTGTGTGTGTCTGTGAACAGCATAACTCAGAAACGAACAGTCAGATAAACACCAAACTTGGTATTTAGGTTCAGTATCTTCCAGAGATGCAACACGAAGGTTTTCAAGAAAATCCCTTCACCCTAGATTACCCTTTACATGGAACATTTTTCGAAAATTTTAATTTTCTCAAAAATGGCTGTAACATTTTGATTAAAATATCATATGTTTAAGATATTTTCATGACAAATGAAATGTAAATCTCGAACTTTCTGGGAATGTCTCCAAAAATATTCTTCATTGTGAACGACTTTTGCATAACTGGTAAGTCATAAGAGATAGACAAAATTTTACTACACACAAAATGTAGATCGCGTTAAAATACACAATTTATGTTATATACATTTTTGTTGTTGAGTGAACCATTTCGAGATATTGCTTGTTTTTCCCTTAAATTTTCCAATAGTTATACTTTTTCTCAAATGGAAATTCGTTATTCATTTTTTTTGTCCTGGTAATACAAAGAGAATGGAATACTCCACATAGCAACCAGCTCTTAAAATATTTGACTATCGCTTAAAGCCTACCAATTCCCCTTGCATCTACAAGAAAATAGCAATAAGATTAACATCTAGATTATCATGAAGCATATGGAGAATAAGCGTTTGTAAAAATAGTTTGTACAAGAGTAGAGAAAGTCGTATGGGTGTAACACATCAGACTTTTTTTTAGACTGACAAAGCACTCTCCTCATATTTGATTTGCTGTAAAAAACCGTTACTAGCGTTAATGACCTGATGTTTGTTGAAGTGATTGATCACGTTAACAGTTTCTGTAAGATAATAAGAGATTAGAGCACGTATCATGCCTTCAGCCGAAGTAATGCCTTGCACTTTATTAAAACTTCAAACGGAAGAAAAAAATGTCAAATAAATATCTGGCTGTGAATGGTACGGTATAAATAATTTCCCTTGTGCGTCCCAACCCTTCTCTTTATTTTACCTTTGAAGGGGAAGGACTGGGACTTCGTCTCAGGTTCCGGACTTCATGCTGCGACGAAATACCCTAAACTTTCCAAGTGTCAATGTTACAATGTGACAAAACACGCAATACTCTCTGTAAATCATACCAAAGCCTTACACCGCAGGAAGAGGAATAAATACAACAATGAAATACTAGTTTATCTAGAATTCAATCAAGCAAAATGACTTATCTAAGGGCAACACTGGAGTACCAGCTATTAGAGAGAAAAACAAAGTAAAAAAAAAGTATGTGTTATATTCACCTGACCCTCTAAGACTTATTAGTGGGCACACAAATTATTCGAAATTTCATTTTCCTATCTACTTAATATTAATCCAGATAAACCTTTCAAAAAATAGCTGCATTACACTTTTCGTTGTAGATACAAGTGGAGTAGCGATAGTTAAATGTTTAAGAACTAGTCGCTATACGCTGGTCTTAAAATTCCATACTTCTTCCGTGACATAGCGAGGAACAACTGAATGTTGACAGGGTTTTAAAAGAATGATCAACTATTGAACAATTCGAACCATTAGTAACGGAAATATTTCGTAAGTGGTTGATGCCGCAAAAATTATTTGAAATAAATTGTGTGTTTTAAAGAGATGCAATTTTCTGTGTAGGACATTTACGTCTGTTACTTAAAGTTTACCACAAGACCGTCTCTATCTACAGGCCTGAATAAGCGATTCGTGACGTAACAACGCGAGGCCCATGTACTAAGGAATTTCAACCATAAAGCAATGTTTTACAAGCATTTTTAGCTTTTTTGAGCAGAAATAAGTACGCAGTCATAAAGGTTATTGTGCGTTAGTAAATAAATGGAAAGCATACTTCCCATAGTTTGTGACAGCCAATCTTCTTACCTTCTCAATGCCAATAAGTCTACAACTTTCGTTTTTATTCTCCTTGCAGCTCATAGCAACCTGTCTTTACTTAATAATACAGTAGTTTTTTTTAGAAGGATGTTAGATATTACTTCTGTTATATTTCTCACCAAGGCAGCACTTGGCAATTCGCAATCACTAGCGTTGAAATCAGCACCAGTGTTATAATAGTCACACGTCTCGATACCTAAATGTAAAAATACGTTTTTCTGGTTTTCTACTTAAGGTATTATTAAGTTCATATGGTTCAGAAATTAAACACTAAAATATAATGAATGTGCATGCCCTCATATCATACGTGAACTGCTGATGGCCACTCCAGGTTGCTTAACTGTATTCTGAAGTAAGCACTAACTAAAAAATTTTGAAATTCAAAACCCATTCTGGGCTCACGGTATAACATTTTCCTACAATTTTCACTCTTATATTAAGTAAGCACAACACTTAATTCGGGTAATTGTATTCTACTCCTTTACATAAATGTTCCTACATTCATAAACTATATTTTGAAATGTGCTATAAAAATTCATGCCAGTTTCTCAAAAGTGTTTATATACATTGAGAAGACTTTTTTTACCAATTATTGCAAGATTATATACATTTCCTTTCAAATGATGAGGACTTCACAGGATATTCTCAGAAAATTCAAGAAATATGTTTTATTTGTAATGTAAATGTTTTTAATCTGTGGTATTTTCATCAAAACCATTTGAGCCATTTTTCATAAAATCAAAAACTTCGAAAATGTTTCATGTAAATGATACTTTGGGGTGGGGGATTTATTCGAAAATCTTCGTGTCGTATCTTTGGAAGATGCCGAACTTAAATACCAAGTTTGGTATTTATCCGAGTTTTCATTTTTGAATTATTTTGTTTACAGACACACATGCACACACGCAGACATTTGTCTAAAAATGCTTTTTTGGGATTAAGGGACCTCAAAACAAAAATTTACGGTGAAATCCCGATATCGAATTTTTGGGTGGAATGCAATTCCTTTTCTACCTCCGTGGTAGAGAAAAAACAATTTTATGTTTAACACCCAAATGACTTTCTCTAACTTACGAATTCACAGATGCCCAACATTATATTACACTCTTTCATTCGTCTAACGTTAATACGATAATTACAAAGAAGTGATTTCAAACTATGCAACATGAACTTACAAAGATCATTCCGAAGGGATTTCCTTTGGTTTACCAGGAAGGATTCCCAGTTATTCAAAATTAGGAAAAAATTAATCAGAATGAATATGACTTCACACACAGAAAATTCACGATATATGCTCCACTTTTCATACTAATATCTCAAAGATAGGATATTTTAATAAAAAACATTAAGTCAGTTTCTAAAAATGGGAATGCTTGGAGTGTGATGATTGTCTTGAAAAATTTCACCTGTCATTTTGAACGCTGTTTGACTCAAGTGTAATCTGTCATTTATCCGATTGTTTGTTTTTGAATTATCACTGATATACAGGCTCGCACAGGCCTTCTCTTAAAAAATATTATTTTTATTCAGGGGACCTTCAAAACTGCATTTGCAATGGAACACCGATATCGACTTTTTGGTGGAATATTACCGTCTGCAAAATCCTTTGCAACTATTATTCCCCTACTATTTACTATCTGGTATGGATTAGGAATAGTACTAGATTTATTGGATATTAGCATGGCGAATAATATGAATTTTCTGTTGATAAAGTTTGAAGTCCATTCATTCTTTTGAAGTTGTATAACTCGTAAACTACAAGAGCAAGATAAAAACTCACAAGAGAAAATAGTAGATCTCATAAAACAATACACTGAGTGTCAAATAATTTTCATTGCATTAGCCCTTTTGGAAATATAGAAACTTGGGTCTTGGTGTGGGGCATATTTTAGAAGGCGAGATTCTTCTTTTATCCCTCACAAAAGCCGTGGTAAAAAAAAGTAGTTTATGGCATAACATCCTGCGTTCTGTTTTCACATCATACATGCAATCGAGACCTTATTACTCGATCTCAGAGTAAATCGCGAGTAATGTGAAATTAATGCAATAATCCAAAGAGCGAGATGCCTCAGAAGGTAGCGTCTGAGCTCGCATTCAGAAGGTCAATGTTCAATCTGACTGCAATGTTTTTAGTTCATTCATCAGTCGCCAAGTAACTACCGGATGGTTATTAAATACCACTGCCCAAATTTTCATCTACAGAGCATAAAGAAATAGAAATAAATTAATGTACTAGAAGGTGACTACGCAACTAAGGCATGCTTTGGCTCAAGTGAATTAATGAATCTACAGTAGCCATCACTACATGACCAAGAATTTAAGGAAGGAAAGAAAAACAAAATACATAATTGATTTTTTTAGTACACTCTCTCTAAAACAACTGCTTGTGGGACTATTAACATACCGAAAATAGGCCACTAAATAGCCTAGGCCGCTACATTCGTCATGAAAACCTTTAGCAGCGTAATAAAGAAAATCCAGACGACAATGACCAGTCATACCAACTTTAACAGGGTTTTAAGCAAAATTCTTGTTCGTAAAACAAGAAACATAAGACAATATTGCTTTTGTGTTAATCATTAAGTTGTTCACTCCCTCCACGTAAAGAACTTTCGATTTTTTTCCCCGTTTGTATCCCTCAAAATTATTCTTAACAAAAACGATTAAATTAAATTGCGTTTTATTTTATGGACGCTCCTTAACTGCTGTGCTCCTTAGCGTCCCATTCTATATTGGGCGTGAAAGACCGGAAATTTTCCTCAGAGACCTCTTTATTAGGCTTGAGGTTCTTTTACGTCCCATAAATCTACGGCACGGGATCACCGGCTTTACTTCCCTTCCGAAAGAAGTCATGCTAAGGATTTTTACGCCCGAAAAAGATCCATCGCCCTCCGCGAGTTTGAACGCACGACCTTAGGAACTAGACATGGTAGCCCCTACATCACGGAGGACGACCAAAGCGATTACTTTACAAAAAAAATCTGATGTGTTACACTCACATGACTTTCTCTACTCTTGTACAAACTAATTTTACAAACGCTTATTCTCCATCTACTTCATGTTAATCGAGATAAACATTTGCAGACTCTATCTTATTGCTAATTTTCTTGTAGATGTAAGGGGAATATATATTTACAAGGGCAATATAGAAATACAGTAGCCTTTAAGCACATACATATCTCTTAATAGCTGGTTGCTAGGTGCAGCACCATCCCCTTTGCCACAGATTAATACTCTTTGCATATACAAGACAAAAAAATGAATAACGAATTCCCATTAAAGAAATTAAGTATTGAAAAATTTAACAGAATAACAAGCAATATCTCGAAAATTGTTCACTCAACAAAAAAAATGTATATGACATAAATTGTGTATTTTAACGCGATGTACATTTTTTGTGTAGTAAAATTTTCTCTATCTCTTATGGTTTACCGGTTATGCAAAAGTCGTTCACAATGAAGAATACTTTTGGAGAAATTCCCAGAAAGATATACATTTTATTTGTCATGAAAATATCTTAAACATGTGATATTTTAATCAAAATCGTTAGAGCCGTTTTTGAGAAAATTAAAATTTTCGAAAAATCTTCCATGTAAAGGGTATCCTGGGGTGGGGGGATTTTCTTGAAAACCTTCGTGTCGCCTCCTTGGAAGATACTGAACCTAAATACCAATTTTGGTGTTTATCCGAATGTTCGTTTCTGAGTTATGCTGTTCACAGGCAGACACACAGACACACAGACAGAAACACAGACACACTCGGACATGTTTCCAAAAATGCTTTTTTTGGATTCAGAGGGTCTCAAAACATATTTCCGGTGTAATCTTGGTATCGAATTTTTGGGTGGAATACAATAGTTCCCCTACTTACTATACGTAGTAGAGAAAGTAATATTTTCTACCAAAATGTTCCTTTAAATACAAAGCAGTTTTAAACATTGAGTATTTAGACCATAGTGAGGAAGCTTTCAGTATCCTCGATTTAAAGAAATCAGTATCTATTACATCTTCGTTCACAAGGGAAACACTGTTTACCTTGCACTGGTCTTTAAATGGAATATACTCCTCATACTGCTGTCCAAATTTTGCTGGTAGCAGATTCAGTTCAATACTTCTGGCTCGGATTGAAATTTCCTCGGAATTTTTTCCCGTGTTTTCAGGCTTGTTTAGAAACAGCGCTCAGAACAAGTACTGTCATCTATAGGTACATCCGCATTACGGTCAACGCTTCCTAGTAGGCGTTGGTACGGTTCATATCGTGGGATTCAGGCGACTGTGAGTATATTTTAACACATGACTGAAATACTCCTTTTATATTTATACAGTACTTATATTACAGTTATTTTACTTAATATAATTTAGAAAGCTTTTCCTAAAAACTATTGTATGCACCATGTACGCAAAAGCGGCATTTTGCGTACTTGTTATCTAAATAGTTGTACGAAGAATGATTTAAAGTTGCGCCCTATAGGACAGCAACATTACAAGGACAAATATCACAAAAACCAGTAACACAGAAGAGCACAAGCAGTAAGTACACGAAAATAAGTAGTTTTTAAATAATGTGCACGAATTTTTCTAAGTAATGATTCATATTTAGGTTAATTATCACAGTGCACTGAGTAAATTAATTACACTTTAGAGGGGCAAGGTATAGAGCATGGATCTTATATGGATATGCGGATCTCTCCATCTTGTAAAGGGTCTTTCAACAAGAGTGTCCTATTTTAACAAGTGATAGCTGCCGTTGTTATTGAGTTACAGCAGTCATTTTTTTCATGTGGTTACAGTTGTTATTGACAAATAGCCATGGAACGTTACAACATTCAGCAACGCATAGTAATTGTGAAAATGTATTATCAAAATAGATCATCTATTCGCCAAAACTTCCGTGTATTGCGTGAAGTTTACGGTGTGCATAATCGTCCCTGCGAGAGAACGTTTGATCGATAAATTTGAAAGAAGTGGTTCTGTCAGCGATCAAAGAACGCCTGTGCGTAATTGACGTAAGTGCTCCAACGAAAACATAGGCGCCGTTCGTGAGAGTATACGCGAGAACGGAAACAAATCAATTGCTCATGGAGCGCAAGAATTGGGGCTTTCGCCGACCACAACTTGGCGAATTCTGCATCTGAACTTGAAGTTTCACGCTTAAAAATGGTGTAACTCAAGCCCAACGACCATAGGTTGCGCCGTGTATTCGCTGACTGGGCTATGGAGCAATTGGAAGCTGACACGGATTTTTGTCGAAAAATCATCTTCAGCGACAAAGCCCACTTTTGGATGGATGGTTGTATTAACAAACAAAATTGCCTCTATTGGAGCAATCACAATCCAATGCGGATTCAAGAACGACCACTTCATCCCCAAAAGGTTACTGTGTGGTGTGGATTTTGGTATGGTGGAATCATTGGTCCATATTTTTTCCAAGATGAAGATGGAGAAGCTCTGTCAATGGAGAAAGATACCGGGCTCTTAAAAGGGACTAAGGGACTATTTTTGGCCTCAATTGGACGGTATGGGTCTCAGAAACATCTGGTTCCAGCAAGATGTTGCCACATGTCATACTGCTCTCGAAACAATCGATCTTTTGAAGGAAAAGTTCAAAGGTTTCATCATTTCCCGTGGTGGTGATGTTAACTGGCCCCCGAGGTCATGTGATTTGACGCGGTTGGATTACTTCCTGTGGGGTTATGTTAAATCTCGAGTTTATGTCAACAAGACAAACAGTAAATGATCTTATGAATAACATCACGCGTGTTAATCGTGAAGTTGGACCTAATTTACGTTCTTCTGTCATTAAAAATTGGGTCAACCGTATACGCGCAACCCAACGAAGTCGCGGCGGTCACTTAACTGATGTTTTCTTCCACAGGTAATGACATTAATTATGTCCCAAAATAAAAAAGGAAATAAACCTCTATCATTTATAGAATGTGTTTTATTTAAGTTCAAAGATAGGACACTCTTGTTGAAAGACCCTGTATATAAGGGATAATATTAATTCGTAACAGATAGAGTGAAAGTTTGCTCACATACATCTTTCTTTTGTTTAATAGATGCATGTGCAGCTCATGATTCCTTTTAAAATGATGCATCATTAGTTCCACTGCCTATTAGCAAGTGGGTTGCTTTGTTTAGCAACATTTAATCTCAGTGAGCTTTAAACACAATATTAATAGAGCTGTACTTGGTATTCGATAACGTCTTTCACTCACTCGCAAAATAATCGAATACCGGCAGTGTGCAATACATTATAATTATGAAAGTAAAGTTATGACTTTACGTAGCATATTAAGGTCAGGGGTCACTTGTTTTGCTAGCAAATTACCTAAACACGCAAGCCTCGGATGTGACTTTCACTCGGTCTAAACGCCCAGATCCAAGTGCGTTCGAGAATTTAAATGGTATTCTGAAATTGTAGAACAAGATGTGTGCAATGTACTGAAACAGCGGCGATTAAAGATTTATAACAGTCTTGCTGAGTTGTTCACTGCAATGCGACTAATGTACAATGTAAGTAAATATAATACATATTCAGTATAAGTGATACTGAAGTTAGCAACATTATTCAAAGGCGAAAATAGCATTTAATAACAGCAATTTTTAGTACAAACATAGTACTATTCCCGGTTAGATTATAGGTTATATAGTGCGTTTCAAAAGTCCCACATATTTTCTGCTACAGTTAAATGGACATGCTTTCAAAGAATCTGATGTGTTACACTCACATGACTTTCTCTACTCTTGTACAAACTGTTTTTACAAACGCTTATTCTCCATATGCTTCATGTTAATCAAGATATCGAGATGCTAATCTTATTGCTAATTTTCTTGTAGATGCAAGGGGAATTGGTAGGCTTTAAGCGATAGTCAAATATTTTAAGAGCTGGTTGCTATGTGGAGTATTCCATTCTCTTTGCATTACCAGGACAAAAAAATTGAATAACGAATTCCCATTTGAGAAAAAGTATAAGTATTGGAAAATTGAAGGGAATAACAAGCAATATCTCGATAATGGTTCACTCACAAAACAAATGTATATGACATAAATTGTATATTTTAACTCGATCTACATTTTTTGTGTAGTAAAATATTGTCTATCGCTTATGGTTTACCAGTTATGCAAAAGTCGCTCACAATGAAGAATACTTCCCAGAAAATTCGAGAAACACATTTCATTTGTCATGAAAATATGTTAAACATGTGATATTTTAATCAAAATCGTTCGGGCCATTTTTGAGAATATTAAAATTTTCGAAAAATGTTCCATGTAAAGGGTAATCTGGGGTGTCACATCTCTGGAAGATAGTGAACCTAAATACAGTTTGGTGTTTATCCAACTGTTCGTTTCTGAATTATGCTGTTCACAGACACACATAGGGACATGCTTCTAAAAATGGTTTTTTGGATTCAGGGAGCCTCAAAACATATATTTCCGGTGAAATCTCGGTATCGAATTTTTGGGTGGAATACAATACTTCCCCTACTCACTATACCTAGTAGAGAAAGTAAATACGCTCGGACATAGTACGTCTTAAAAGACACCTTTTCGCAAAAACAAACAACTCTTAATATCGTTGTTGTGCAAGTTGGGACGTCATCGGAACCATTTTTAAAATATTGAATTGAGTTTTTTTTTATTTATGGGCGCTCTTTAACTATATGGTCATTAGCGTTCCATTCTAAATTGGGCGTGAAACATCGGAAATTTTGCTCAGAGACTTCTATTCGGTTAATCTACGATACGGGACCACCAACTTTACTCCCTTCAGAAGCAATCCATGCTAAGGATTTCTACCCCCGATAAATACATCCATGGTACCCCTAGACCGAGGAAGACGACCCCATGTTTAAATGGCACCCTATATGTTTTTATATACCATCTCAAAGATACTATTATTATTATTATTATTATTATTATTATTGTGAATGATTGTACAAACCCTCAATTGTTTTATATAGCGTGTGAAGTTAAAGAAATGCGTGTGTGTATATGTATATATAAACAGTGGAATTCTATACCGTTTCGTATGCAAGAAACCCCATATATTGTAAGAACTAAAAGAAACCCTCGGGAGAAATTCGCTCAATTTCGGATATTGAACTCGAGTGTGAATGAAAACTTTCTGAGAAGATGCCAGAAGTGTGTTGATACCGAAGACAAAATTTCCAACATTCTTGATGTTAAAAATTTAATTTTGAGGTATGTGCTTATCATCATTGCAATTGTAAAAGTAACTATGAGAACGTGAGGCGGTTGCGGGGAATATTAAGTTATGCGGCGACTGTCGCGCGAGCCGCCGTGCGGTGGCCACAATGTGAAGGAAAAGCACTGTACATTATGCATACACTTATGCTATAATATTTCGCATTTGGCTGCAGTATAGCACAACGATAGTACGCAAATAAGTCTCAGCAGTTCTTAGTTTTGTAAACGAAGAGCAAACTTCGAACGTCTATTATTGCTCTAGTACAGAGTGAGCCGAACCGACTGCGAGGTGTTTTTCCTGTCCGCGTCTTCGGCGCTTGTTTCCGTCTGCCGCTATCATAGAAAGGCGCGGGAGAAAGCATACAGCATTTTTAAAACTACTATTAAAGGCTTTACTTACCAACTTTAGGAAAGGAGATCTGAAACTGGCCACCGTCGTTGTCCATACATTTTTTGGCACCTGTTTGGAAACTATCTATCACTCGCCGTAGTTCACGTTGGGAAATTTCCTGGCGGATATTTTGTTAATTCTTCCAGGGTGTGTTGCCTTGTCTTATACACTTTATCTCTTAAGTTACCCCGGAGGGGTATTTTATGAACAATATTACCAGCTGCGCGGTGTTTTTCCACTGCCTGTGAGGAAATATGATAAAAGCATGATAACTCACTGCTGCTATAAACAAAGTCACGCTGTTGCGGTTTTGCTATGCAGTGTGAGGTGCAGTTTTGGGTTGACGGTGATGTGATGTAGTTCAGTTATTACGAGTTAGTTATTATTTTGTTTTGTACTTAGTCACAAAGTGTATTATGGCTCAGTATGTTTTCTACTGCACAGCGTGTATGTGTCAACCCGGTCAGCTCGCCAAGTGAAAGTACGATTTGCAGAAAGATTTCCAGGTGTAAAGGTTCCAGGCCGTACAACAATCCATGAACTTTACAGTAAATTTCAGGCCACAGAAAGTGTTCAGGCTAAGAAATCTAAAAGACGGCTTTCGGTTCTTACCGAAGAAACATTAGGCGACGTTGGTCATCGTTTGGAAAATTCCCCCCCAAAATTCCATGATGGATAGTTTCCTCTTACTTATGATTTCTAATTTTCTTTCACAGCAGTAAGTATTGGCACACCTACCATATTTTTACTCCATTTTACTCGGGCTATAGTTCGAAGTGTCTAAATTGCATATTCTCCCTTTTTCTTTTCAGTTTCCCGCTATAAAATTAGACTTGAGGTCCGCAGACTGCAAATACGAGCTCGTTGTTCCTTCTTTCTTCATGCGATTAATTCTCGATATAGCTGCGACTCAAGCAATCGTAAATCACGAACGTAAGTCGACCTCTTTGAGAAGAGGAGGAGAAAAGTGGAATAAAACTCTTATTTTAAATGAAAAATGTGTCCAGGGCCCTACATTAACTCTGTAATGCTGTTTTCGTTAAATTGATAATAGGTTTTGGAAACAGCAACGATGTCACGCCAAGGATTAAGGGATTTATGAGCTCGGTAAAATCCGTACGCTAAACGCGCTTTGGGTAGTGGAAAGGGGGGAAGGTCAACTTTCCTTGTTTTATATAATGAAGGCTAATCGCTACAGCAGTTGAAATATGGTGTTTGAAAATTATACAAAATATATGTGCACTTGAAATACCAGTGCTAACACTCACGCCATATAAAACAGGAAGCATTGAATAAAGTACCTAGCGGAATCGAGGGCAAATCCTTCGTAGAATTCTATTTTAGAAAAATCGAAAAAATAGCAAAGAAAATGTATGATAAAAATTTCTGGTGTTTTACATTCACATGAATTTTTCTACCTCCTGTCACTTATTAGTGGGTGTGTAAATTATTATTACGAAAGTTTATTTTGGTATCTACTTTATTTTAGACGCTATGCGCTGGCCTTAAAATTCCATACTCTTTACGTGCAATCGCGACAAATAACTGAATATCGAAACGACTTGGAAAGAATAAAAAATGAGCCATTTTTTAGAAGATCAAAAATTTTGAAAAATGCTCCATGTAAAGGATAGTTTGGCGTCGGGTAATTTCTTGAAAATCTTCGTGTCGCATCTTTGGAGGGTACTGAGCTTATATACCAAGTTTTTATCCGACTTTTCGTTTTTTGAATTATGCTGACACAGGCGCACAAAAACACTCACACGGACCTTTTCTAATTTTTTTTGATTCAGAGGACTTCATATATTTCCAGTGATATCTGGTATTGAACTATGAGTGGAATACAGTACCTTGTCTACCAACTAGGTACGCGGTAGAGAGTAAAAAGGTATGCAATAACAAGTTATTAACAATATAAGCAACTAATTCTAAGTTTAACAAACAAGCCGCGAGCATTTAGGTCAGTAGTTCCCTAACTGGCAAGAGTGCGAGATCTACAGGAAGGATATAGGTAACTTACTGATAAGAAGAAAGAAATATGTATCTGTACCGCTTAACAGAGAAATTGTTATCAGTACTTTTGATGTCAATATTAACTACAGTTTTCCTTACCATTGTTGGTGTATATATAACTAATTGCATATTAATGTGTATGTGTTTGTGCGTGCACACATACCTTAATGGTACCTTAAAACCATTCTGTTAGTATTTGTGTCTGCTAGTAATTGATCGACTGGACGTGTGCCCTCAAAATACACCGAGCGAGATGTCTCCGGGGTAACGTGTGAGGCTCCCAGGCCGGCCACTCTGACCGTGGAATTTTTCGTGATTTCGTGATTTCCCCGGTTCGGTAGGCGAATGTTGGTGTGTTTCCCCTTATACCAAGAATTTCCTGTCCGTCATTTCCTATCCCCATCATTTCCATTCATCTGTTTCACCTCTGTATCAGGGTTGTAGGATCAGGCGACGGCGGTTGGTGTGCTGCGGCAGGACAGTGGAATTTTTCGCTCTGGAAAGATTTCTTCCTGGCGCTTGGCGGGACTGCTGGGGCCCTTTTCTTTCCTGAGAGTTTCTGTCTACACCCGGTTCCTCCAGGTTGCTGGTTGCTAAGGCAGGGCTAACCGGCGTAAGGATTGGTGTCATGTTGGAATCGTTAGGGACCCCGTCCTTACTAGCGTGCATCGTCGTGGATCTCGTCGATCTTCAGTTTCCTTCGTCCCTTCTTCCCAGGGGTCACTTTGGAAGCTGGCGCTGTGTTTCAGTTATTGGAGGCCCTTCCGTCTAACTCCTAATCCCTCAAAACCGGAAGATGCTTATTGAATTGAATTTTAACGCCCCAGAATGGAAGTTATTTGCATCCCGGCGTTAAGCATGAGTTTTGCATTTAGTTTTATTAATGATATTGCTTTTCAATAAGGAATAGATACATGAGTACACATACTAACACCAAAAGAAAATATTCACATTTCAAGATTTTCTGTATATAGAGAGATTCAACTAATGATTAAACTTGAAATCAGACTGACAAGGGTGAAAAAAATTCTTTGTATATTTTTACTTTAAAAACTTTTATGTAAATTATGTATGGAATTGATAATTAGATGTGAACAATAATATTTCTAGTTAACTGTTTAAACAAATTTCATAGTTAGGTAACACTGTGATTTTGAAGTAGCAATTTTATACTGAGGATTTGTGGAACACGGTTATTTTATACACACCATACTGTAGTAGATATTTAACTACCACTCCCTATACACTCTCTAAGTGTACTATTTCGATCTACATCATGTAACTTGAGGCAGTATATTTAACATTTAAATGATTTCAGTCCAATTATATAATATATAAATTCAATAACAGCCCGCCTTAAAGCAATATGTGTATGTAACAATATATAAAAAGTGTATATTACAGTCATTGTATATGTTTATATTATTGTATACATGTGTAATAATGTTATGTGAATGTATTACGTAATTTAATAATGTAGGAGCTGTGAGAATAATAGGTTAAAAGTTGCTAACAATGAGGTAACAATGAGGTAGCCTTGAGGCAAGAATGAATTAGAAAGTTTAATAATATTACTGGTAATTCTTGGAAACAATAATGTAATTTTTGAGACATTTATAAAATAGCCAATCAACAACTAGAAAAAGCTTTAGTTAAATGAAGGTATTCTATTGGGC
Source organism: Deroplatys truncata (assembly GCA_030765065.1). Lineage (NCBI taxonomy): Eukaryota > Metazoa > Arthropoda > Insecta > Mantodea > Mantidae > Deroplatys > Deroplatys truncata. The sequence goes on from CM060980.1 coordinate 57,047,993, forward strand.
TAGGATTAGCCAATCAGAAACTAAAATGGAGCAAAATTTACAAGAAGTCAGTTGCTTGTAGACAGTGTTCCTAACCGGACGCCAGATGCGTCCTCGAGAAATTTAATACATATTTTGTGTGAGACAAAAATAGTTTGGTGTTAAAAAGTGCTAGTAATTAATAAAAAAAAATCTCACAGCTCTTTCTACATCAGTGGTGTTAATTAAATCGTGTCAAGCATTAATAAAAGGAGTGAAGTAAAATTATAATCTGTTTAAGCCTACATTCTTCAGTCGCACTACTCCCTGCAAAGATATCCATGTCTCTAACAGTAATACTGACGCAGCCGTGGCAAACATAAATATATAATATTTAAAGAAACAGTCAAATTACAAAGTTAATATTTTTAAACTTGGTGCGAAGGCTATCGGAAACTTTTTACCATACGTGCAGTTGCAACTACTTCAAGTTCGGCTCCCCAACAGTCAAAATATAATACATCTTCAAACTGGCTTTCCATACGTAGCAGCAACAAACCTTCTTCAAACTGATATTTTAAGCAAAACTTGCCAGCTTCGATTCTCCTCAATTTGCAACCAGATATCAGCATTTTTTATTGCATTTAATATTTTCTAAATAGAACTTTATCTCAAATCTACTGAAAGTAACTTCATTTATTGTCTTACTAATTGCTATTTAAACTACAAGTAACTTTCTCCTTTAATAGTCGCAAATGCCAGAGAATTGAAATATTCTTAATAGCAAACTTATAAATATTTATGTATTACCTACTTACACAAAATGTGTAATAATAGAGATTATGTAAGGTTGAAGCTCAGCTAATATTTAATATTTTATTTTAAACGAGTATAACTCCATTTTTAATTTATATATAAAATTCAGATACAAAAGCACGAATCCAGCTTGGATCATAGATGGCTTTTGTGCAATAGTTTTGAAATTTCATAATTTATTTTAGGTACAAGGGGAACAGTAGAAAAGGCTAATGACATTTGATAGGAAAGCTTTTGAATTTAACTGCTTTTCTTTGGCACCGTTCACTTTGGAGCTAATTTTAACAGAATATGGGAGAGTTTCGTATGTTTTGCCGAATGGTCTATACAATAGCACAAACCTTAATTTCATTCCAAAGTAAACCTAGATAATTTTTCCACTCTCTTTTCAACATTTTCGTTTTATCTGAGAATATACAAACGATATTTTACATTACTAAACTCTGGCCATTACCTCTTTGGCCAATGTAGAAAGATATCTGACCGCATTTTTCCTGGCTACCTAATAGGACTTGCTTGTGTAGGAGTCGAAATAGCCAGGTATATTTGTTCGGATTTTATATTGCGAGAATATAAACAGTGCATTCAGAATTTTATGCAATGTATAGAATCTTACAGCGAATATTTTAAGCTACGGAACATAACGCCTTATTCTCAGTTAAAAAGTCATATAGGGTGTTTAGGATGTTGGGGTGTAATTTAAATATTGCGAAATTCAAATTTTTACTTTCTCTACCATCTAACTATAGGAAGTATGGCCATTGTGAAAATCCACGTTTTAAGGCCCCTTGATTTCTAAAGAAAACCTTTTTCGAAAAAAGTCCATGTGTGAACTTTCTGTATGTATATATGTGTCTGTCTGTGAACAACAAACTCAAAAACGAAATTGAATAAATCCCAAACTTGGGATATTTAAGTTCAGTACCTTCCAAAGATATGACACAAAAAGATCAAAGAAAGGCGCCTACCCCAAACTATCTTTATACGGAAAACCTTTAATTGTTTTTTGATTTTCTAAAAAATGGCCTTAATGATTTTAATTAAAATACTCATATTTTTATTAATACTTAAGATGTTTATTTCAAAATAAAATGCATACCTTGAGTTTTCTGGGAATAGAATGTAAAGTCCTCTTCATTCAGAAAGAATGTTGTACAGTCTCATATAATTGATAAACCATTAGGTGTAGACCTAATGGTTAAAAAAACTTACAACGTAGAAAATGTAAATTTTCAAACAATACGTTGTCATTGTTTTGAATTTTTTAATGCTTTCTACTTTCTCTACTACGTATAGTAAGTAGGGGAAGTATTGTATTCCACCCAAAAATTCGATACCGAGAGTTCACCGGAAATATATGTTTTGAGGCCCCCTGAATCCAACAAAATAGCATTTTTGGAAACGTGTCCGTGCATGTGTCTGTGTTCTGTCTGACTGTGAACAGCATAACTCAGAAACGAACAGTCGGATAAACACCAAACTTGATATTTAGGTTTAGTGTCTTCCAGAGATGCGACACGAAGGTTTTCAAGATAATCCCCCACCCCAGATTACCCATTACTGTAACTTTTTCGAAAATGTTAATTTTCTCAGAAATGGCTCTAACGATTTTGATTAAAATATCATATATTTAAGATACTTCATGACAAATAAAACGTATATCTTGAATTTTCTGGGAATGTCTCCAAAAGCCTTCTTCATTGTGAACGACGATTGCATAGCTGGTAAACCATAAGAGATAGACAAAATTTTACTATACATAAAATGAAGATCGCGTTAAAATACACAATTTATGTCATATACATTTTTTATTGAGTGAATCATTTTCGAGGTATTACTTGTTATTCCTTTAAATTTTCCAATACTTATACTTTTTCTCAAATTCGTTATTCATTTTTTTAGTCCTGGTAATGCAAAGAGAATGGAATACTCCACATAGCAACCAGGTCTTAAAATATTTGACTACCGCTTAAAGCCTATCAATTCCCCTTGTATCTACAAGAAAATTAGCAAGAAGATTAACATTTCGATTAACATCGAGAATAAAAATTTGTAAACATAGTTTGTACAAGAGTAGAGAAAGTCATGTGAGTGTAACACATCAGATTTTTTTTGAAGTGCCATCTTCTTCAGTTGTTTAGCGCGATGTCACGGAAAGAATATGGGATTTCAAGACCAGCATATAGCGACCGGCTGTTAAATATTTGGCTACCGCCGATTTCCTGTATCCTGTGTCTACAACGAAATATGAGTAAACTATTTCTGCAAATGTTTATCTCTTTTAACATGTAGTCGTTTGTAAGAGTAGTTTGTAGAAGCTGTATAAAAGTAAACGATAATGGCTAGAGAAGTCATAAGGAACGTGACACATTAAAGTTTTAATTTTGTGTGTGTTTTCCCTAGTAACATCATTCAATGAACTCATGTATGAAATAAATGTTAACATTAATTCAAGAGCATTGCTGAGCTAAGCTGAGTATTACCTGAAATTTGCCTTCTCAGGATTAGACAAAACCCTAGAGAAAGATTTGTCCAGCTAACTCTTCTCAATTGAAATTGAGTCATCCAGATGAGTAGATCATAGCTGTAGGTGACAAACAGAATACTTTTTTGTCATAGATGATTTATTGAACTTAGGACTACAAATTCGTATTTTACAAATACTATTTTGACGTACCATGATAAAATGATTATTGGCCTAAGTAGAGAGCTCTCTGTTCGAAATTGTTCCAATGAGACAAAATTCGTGTACTTCCATGGAGAACAAATTCCAAATAAAAAGTTGCAGACATGTGAGGCCACGCTGAGCAACTTACAACGAGCATGTCTACCCTATGCATTGGGAGGGGGAGTAGCAGGTAGATTAATACCATGTAGAATTAAGATGGATGAGCCATGGATAAACATGAAACAAAAGACTGCTGGAGGGCGCCAGGTGATGATGAACAGCTAGAAAGAGAGAGACAGAAACAAGAATTGGTGAAAACAAAAGAAGCGAACGAACGGTAGGGTTGACGTTGTGGTAGGCAGGTCATCACATGAAGGGGTCGAGTAGGGAGGTCACTCGTTGGGGCCCCGAGCTAGCGAGCACATTATAGACACTGCCACATGTTGTCTCTTAACATTTATATTTCAATTTGTCTCTTTTTACGCACATACACTGCACTGGGGCGTTGTTGTTCCGTCATACCTGCCGGACCCAACCCTTTCTCTTCTGTTTTGTCTTGCTGATACTTCATGTCGCTGTTGTTTTACCAATGTTACGCCTTTTCTAATATAATGGATAATTGAGGCTGTACATGAAGATAGTACACACTACGCTTTTTCAACGTCCATTATGTTTCAAAGATGATATGCTAAAATATCAAAGGTGCGCTTTCATTACCCTGGTTGGTATACACATAGTTTTGTAATCAATCATTAAGTATTAAGTAAATTATCCATTTCTACCCAAATACAGATTTTTTACAGCCAATGAAACCTCTTCCTTTCTTCTTTTTTGCTTTCTTCGTCGTCTCCATATGGTATAGCAGATCATCTGGTTTCTTGCCCTTGTTCATCATCCTTCCATTAAATACCTTAGCGAACAGTTTTTCCCATCCAATGTTCCAGTAAATCATTTTTCCCTCTTTCCGATACACTGACACGGATGGTATAGGTCGTTAAAGCCACGGAATTATGTGTTTCAAATCTTGCGAGGACCGTCCGCGCTGACTACGTTTTCCTCCAGAGTTTCATAACTGGAAAATGCTGGAGGTACCCTAAACTTGGCCTGGTTTCCTTTCCCAATTATCATTTCAATTCATGAATCATCAGCTCGGAAGTTGGGACCTTGTGCGACTAAGCGACGGGTATTCAATGTCAACAAACACCGCCTACTACTACAGAGGTACTGTCACTGACCACACATTGTATTAGCTTTTATTACGTTATACAGAACGGTTCCTCAGCGCTCTGGCCGGGAATTGCACCGCAGTCTTGTGCGACACATCTGAATGAATTCAAGGCCACGGGCTCTTCCACTTATCGGACATGTGGCAGCGGGGTTCAGTCAGCTGTTATTGCTTCTTGTGTATAGATGCGAGACTGTGTGTATTTGTGTGCGATTGAATTATCGGATAATTACAACTCAGAAATGCTACTCAAATTTTCGCTTGAACAAAGACATTTTATGTATGTGTGAAAACCGACTCATGTAGACAGGTGTGTAGGCAATTTCACGATAAATTTCCTGGTGTTCCAGTTCCGAGTAGAGAAACAGATATCTAGTGAATAAAGCGAAGAGAACGGGATCATTTAATGTTGTAAGTTGTAAAAAGAAACGAAGGGTTCTAACGCAAGAAAAACTTGATGAAATTGGCGAAGCATTTGAACCGTATTCGAATAAATCTTTACGAGTGTTTCAAAAACCTCAGTACATAGGTCTACGAAACTGTTGAAATTAAAACCATAATGCGTGACTATTGTCCATCAATTACGACCGCGTGAGGCTTGCTTGGAAGACATCAAGAATGTTTTTGATGACAGAATAATCTCTTAAGGGCTATGGCTGGCTCGATCGCCGGATCTTTCTGTGTGTGACTGTTATCTGTGGGGAACTCTCAAAAATAGAGTCTATTGGAATAATCCGCGTACCATAGACGATCTTAAAAACAATATAAGAACAGAAATGAGGGAAATTACGGAACAAGAACTTATGCGTGTGAATGGTAATTTCATTAGAAGGTGCCAAGAATGTTTATCTGCCGAAGGACACCACTTTCAACACCGTCTGTGAAAAAGGTTAGCATTGATAAAATAAAAAGTAAATATGTTTGTTCAATAAGTAATCAATATATCGTAATAATCATCATAAAATCAGTAATAATACGGTATCAGTATCAATAATGAGAATAATAAACAGATACACTGAATATAGCGCGCGGAACACGCATCGCGCGACTACCGGCCAGATGGCTGAGGGACAGCTCTGTACCTGTAGCCCCAGTCTGACCGCAGGACACACCGGATCCCAATCTCGGAACCTTAATCATCAATGCAATTAACAATAGTGTTAACCGCCTATTTTACTGTGTGCAGTAAGAAGAGCCACCTCTTCTTTTCCATGTCCACACATCAAGTGCGTTCAATGGTTTTATTCATCTCGTCTTACTTGACAATATCTTCCTTAGTTCTTTCCAGAAAATATACTGTTTTATATATATATTAACAACTTTGAAGGCGTATTCCATTCTTTTGCTCTTCATGAAGAAGCTATTAAATGTAGTATGTTTTTGCACCGTTCTGAATAAGGCTGAACATTCTGAAAGAGGACACCATCAAATTTATCAGCAAACGAAAATTGTTCTTTGAAAGAAACGCGCTTAACATAGAGTTTTGCAGATATGCTCTCGCAGTTATAATATATCGAAAGCACACATGATATGCAAAGGATAAAATATCTGCAATGCTGTATGAGGTACCTAATGAGTAGTGAAAAGTCAACCATTTGCAATCAACTGTGGAACATAACCCTATTTCTGTATACCTCTTAAGATTTATAGAACTGTAACAAGAAATTTTCAAAACCTGTGTACGTGTTGGTGAATACATCGTACATAATTAATCGGGAACGGGCGCAAGCAGCGTCCTAACCTCAATCTGATAATTGCAATTTATTGTTTTCTAAAGTATTTTCAAAATAAATCGGGAATGGGAACCAGAAAGCGAAGAGAAGGCGAAACACTTGAACCGAAGATGGAAACGGAAAAGTAAGTCGATTAATAAATGGATGAAAGCATGAAACATCGAATTTGCTTATTCAGATATAATTTTTTGAAAAGCGACCAATTACATTTTTTCGTCTGAACATAGGTTACTCAACTTCGAAATTCAATGCGTAAACATTTAGCATTTGTGTTTCTTAAATTAATTGCCGCTATCGACAGCAGAAACGAAAATGAGACATTTCAGTGTTACTACTAGAGAGAGCTCTGGCTGCTATTATGCATTACTACCTCCAAGACTATCTTTTGCAACGAAGACAACTACGTACAATAAGCATACAATGTGCTGTGATTGGGAACGGGAAACATGAAACTAATAACCAACTCTCCCGTTGGCATTTCCGGAATTCGCAAAGTTTACCGTCGATTAATCATGCACGCATTTGAAAATGAGCGTTCTAACTCTTTTCCCGTTCTGGTTTTCGTTTCCGTTCCCGGGCAATGGGTTTAAGTATACTCTGCGTTTTGAAACCTAAGCATTTTATACTGTTTATGTTTCTTTTTAAAGCGGAATTAAATCCCGTTTTTAATTGTTGTGCTATGTGCACGAAAAATTGGCAGATATAGTCATTATTATGGTTTTTTTAACTTAGTTAATAGATGTATCTTTGTTTAAACCGTGAAAAAATTGTGACAATTAATTTAGCATTTTTCTCAGACACTTTAAACCACGGTTCCGTCAAGTCAGTTATGTGTGACAAAGTAGATCCCGTGGCTTTTACATGTAAATTTTGCTCAGAGGCCTCTTTATCAGCTTAAGGTTCTTTTACGTGCTGTAAATCTAGGACATGGGATCACCGTCTTTACTTCCCATCCGAAGGAAGTCATGTTAAGGATTTTTACACCCGAAAAAATCATCGCCCTTCGCCGGGTTTGAACCCGCAATATCGGGAACCATAGGCTAATAACTACTAGACCATGGAGGACGACGACCCGTGGCAGAAGCAGCATAAATAAAGGGGGCGGGGTCGTCTCAGTAGTTCCTGTGCCAAGAACCAGAGAGACCTATTCATTGAGGTTACGAATCATTCATCTGGCTGACACTGTTTTAGAGCGCAAAGTTGTAAATTATAGTTATTTTTGGCCAAAAATGTCAAAAGTTCATTCAACTATATTTTTGTAGTATATCACATGTAAATATATAAAATATGATAATTTATTTGTTAATAGTTTTTATTATTTAAAAACAGTTCAATATTGAAAACCTAATTATTCTATTGCTTTAAATTAAACACAAAGCAACCCAAAAAATGTTAGTAGGTTAAACCTAATTTCATTAAAAGAGGAAAAAGTAATATTTATTTGACTTTATTTATTGTTAATTATAGGTATCCATTACTATTATATTGTTATTTATTACTATACCAATAACATAAAAGTAATTCTTCTATTTACTTTACGTAATTATGCTTATCGACGTTACGTGCCTAAAAAGTACCGATCTGGTTAAACCAAGGCAGTAAAACAATACTCCATTGATTATATCATTTTTATTACTAATGAATGGATGCGAGAAAAAGTAAGATTTGCGCATTTTGAAACATAATGCATAAGAGCGCACCAAATAAACAACCTAGTAAAACATACAGCTACGAATAGTTCGAAAACAGACAATGTCTTGAAAACAAAAGGTATATAAAATTTTTTTCTGCAGTAAGTTTTGTTTATTTCTTACACTTCTCAGTCATGTGTAATTCAATTCTTTCATTCTAAACTCGGCGCACATTTTATTCTTCATCTGATATAACAAACTGGACGAGCCAAAATGGTCAGCAAATGTACCTAAAGCATTTTAAAAAATACATTTTAAACTGCAAGTAGCCTCTTAGAAAACCTTGGCTTAGGTGAACGATGATTTCACAATGTTCATCTTTCCGAAGTGTGTATACTAGCGATACATAAGAGCTCTAAAAATATTTTACCTAAAATTGATGCGTATTTATAAACAAGCATGTATTTTAGAAATCCAGGAAATATCAAATCATCCTAACCAAAATAATCGTTGAACGTTGCTTAGAGAGGGGTTAGAGTGTATTTTTCCACACAAAGCTTTCTTGTTGCTTTCCTTCTCTCTCAACCCTATCTACTCCCCTAGTTAATCTTTCTCTTGTAGCTTTCCTTGTCTTATTTTTCGTCTTGCACCGTTACAGCATTTTGAGAAACATTTGATGGACGTTTCAATTTACGAGCACCCAAACTAACAATACTGCAAAACACACACATACACTACAAAAGACAACAATACAATACATACACATTTTCATTTCTGAAACTTACGTGGATGAGTCAAGATGGAAAACAAAAGAAAATCGAACTATGGCTGGAGTAGGTTCCTCTTGACATATAATCCGCGAGATACAGCATGAAACAATCATGAACAACAGAGGCAGGCAAAAGAGAGAAGAAAAAAAGTTGTAGCTATATAAACACAGACGGAATAAAGCAGGCTGGGAAGGGCAGACTTGGACACCTGTTCCTAGTAGGGGCTAAGCAAACCTAACACTTCACCACCCAGTATGTCTTTGTTTTCAACTACAAATAACAAAGGTGGGCACACAAATACAATCTTAAGAAATTCTCCGCAGCTCCTAACGCTAGGAAGGGTACGGTTACATTATAGTAGTTTACTCAAATGTGCGAGATATGTACAACACTGCACCGGATTCCTCTGGATCCGGTGGTAGTGTTGAATATCACTGCCAATGAGCAACAGTTTCAAAGCCGCCGATATGACCTAAGATGCTAAAGACATTTAAATGCGGGAAATTAAATAAAGAAAACTGCCTCAATGGTCTGGTGGCTAGCATGAGGTCCCGGGTTCGATTTCTGGCTGAAGGGTGGGAATTTTTCTTTAGCCAGGATTATTATTAATCCTCCCTAGAGTCTGCAGGTATGAATAGCAGAGTAAATGTGTGGGTGATAATTTAATGTAATAACCAAAAGTAACACGTAAGATTTAACACCACTGTAAGAGAGTGAATACCATTGTTGATTACGGCAATTGTTCCAAAGATTAAAAACCGCCGATATGACCTTCGATGTTAAAGGCGGCATATAAATGGAACGTTATAAAATAATAATAAAACAAGCACATTGCACCACTCTGTTATTTGTGAAGACAGCTATGCCGGAAAAAGTATATTTTGAAAAAAAATCTGATGTGTTGCATTCACACGACTTTCTCTACTCACTCTTCGACAAAATATTCTTACAAACCCTTATTACTTTGTCTACTTCTCGTTAATCGAGACAAACTTTCATTACTGAATGCGTTGCAGGTATAAGTAGAATACAGTAGGCTAAAGCAATAATCATATTACTACGTATAATAAGTAGGGGAAGTATTGTAGTCCACCCAAAAATTCGATACCGCGATTTCACCGGAAATACATGTTTTGAGGCCCCCTGAATCCAAAAAAATTTGGGAATATGTCCGTGTGTGTGTCGGTGTGTCTGTGAACAGCGTAACTCAGAAACGAACAGTCGGATAAAAACCAAACTTGGTATTTAGGTTCAGTATCTTCCAAATATGCGACACGAAGGTTTTCAAGAAAATCCCCCCACCCCAGACTACCCTTTACATTTTTCGAAAATTTTAATTTTCTCAAAAACGGCTCTAACGATTTTGATTAAAATGTCATATTGTGGCATGTGCACAGATATTAATGTTAAGACGCTCTCTGGACTCCGAAGCACGGCAGTTTGTCCGAGTAGGGGCGATTCAGGGGAAACAGTGTCATTGGAAGGGATATGGCGTTACTGACGCCAACTTAGCATGGCTTCTTGTATCATTCTGTGAGTAGGCTTCGAGTGAGTCAGACGGGCAACTGCCTAAGACATGGCGTCCTCGCCCGGCAGACACATGGGGTAAGAAATCTTTTATAATAAATCTACCAGCTATCCATTCTCTTGCAGTTTTAATTATGATAGTGTAGAGTTCCTTTCCTCTCCCTTAAGCCAGGCATTGTGTTGGTGTATTAATTATTTAGAGTTAACTTAGCTGCGTCCTCGTCGTTGCCTCGAGTTTAAAGTTCTTTGTTTGGTTAACGATCCCTCTCGCAAGCGAGTTGCTCCCATCTGCATTTCTAAGTTAATATAATGTGAGGCATACGACAATTGGCGGTGGCGCCAGGTATAATTGAATTTGTTGTGAGATTTTCAAGTGCAAAATTTTTTTTCCCTCTAAAATGTAACGGATTCTAGCCCTCCACGTGGTCGCGAAAAATCTAAATTTGTTTCTGGCTTAAGGGTAAGGATTTTTATGATTTAATTTGTGATTCTCATCTTCTAAATTTTGTTACTATCATATCTGAAAGTCTGGTTTCGAAATTTTAATTTTGAGCTCATTTTTGCATTTTTCCATTGTCTGCCGGCGTGACGCTAAAACTTCTGACTCCATTTTCCCCTTGTTTTGGCTTCATTTCCTTTAAATTATATCACTGTATTAAGTTCTTCGTGCTGGTCATTTTGAAGTATAAAGTTTTGAAAATTGTGGAAAGTGAATTGTGAAATTGGGTGATATTTGTGTCGTTGATAGCGTGGTTGCGTGTGTGAGTTGATTTACGTAACATTGCATTCTAGATTGCGTCATATTGAAAGTATTAACGACTTGAAAGTGCAACAAATTATTTCAAAATTCGTGTGTTGCGTGTTTAAAATGTACGTGTGTATAAAAAGTGTGGCATCTGTTTGAAATATTTAAAGTAATAAAATGAAAGAGGTCACGTATATATATTGAAAAATTTTTGCATTGTACACTCGCGGAAAAATAGTGATAATAATAATGCTGATAATTTTGCTTCACCGTTGCCCAGTTTGGTTTATTTAATTACGCAATGCATATTTTTAGGGGAAAAATGCTTCATAATTACTCATGTAAGTAAAAGTTTCAGGAGCCTACCAGCCTTGCCAGTATCTTCACCTAATTAGGTTTGATGTGCTTCTAATATGGACCAGTACGATGTGGATGTTGATGAACCAGCTGTACGTGTGTTACCAGATTTTGGAAAATTTGCACTGGAATTTTGTGGTAAACGAGTAAGAGAAAAGAAAAAAAAACCATAACCTGTAAGTATGTAAACATTGTGAGTGCTAAAGTTTGGACGAATGAAACAGTTTTACAACTCACACAGGTATGCTAAATTTATTGTTTCACTGACTGATGCTTAATTATGCTTTGCTTTTCAGGAATGTGTGATATGACTGTCTCTGCTAAATTAAAAGTGTATTATTATTTTGGGGTGTAACTTAAATTTTGAATTATGTTTTGGGAACTGCAAATCATTTGTTTTGTTGTTGTGTTATGCTGCAGGAATGTGTTTCAGGTGTATTATGTGCTTAATTGAGCTTTCATTTTCAGGAATGTTCTGTGACAGTATTGTTTTGAGTAATGATGTGAAGTTTTGTTGCATTCGATTTGATATGATTTGACTCGATTTGATTTTGGGTTTCATAATGATGCTGTGATTTTTATTTGCAGAAAATTGTTGCATGAATAGTGTGTGTATGTATGTGTGTATTTGAGGTTATGTGATATATGTGAGATTTGCCTCGGTGGGAGTGCCAAAGTGTAACCCCGATGGCATAGTGTGAGGTGATATGAGAAATATGAGTTGAGATTTGCCTCGGTGGAAGTGCCAAAGAGTAACCCCGACGGTGTTAATGAGATGAGGAGAGATGAGAAGAGACGAGATGATGTCAGCTTCGGTGGAAGTGCCACAGTGTAACCCCGACAGTTGTATGATTTCAGAGATTTTGGCTTATTGGTGTTGCTGTAACGTGCCCAGTATAGCGTGTGTGATGAATTCACACGAGAGATTAAATGGATGGAAATGATTGTAATGTGAATAATTTTTTTCTCTCTGTTTCTGCAACAAGTTTATTACCATCTTAGATAGCAAATTTTAATACCACCTGTTTTCCAGCTTAATTTTCATTTGGAGGATGTGGATGCAACAGTATACTGTCATGTTATTTGTGTCATTCCTGAATTGTTAATGTGATTTCTTGAAGGTTATGCCTATGTTAGATGTTTTGAATTTGCAGCATGTTAAATGAGACACGTCAGTGAAGATGTTTTGTTTTGAAGAGAAAATTGAAAGTTGCGATAAAGATGATGATGATTGAAGTAATGATCGAGATTGCACTATTACTGATGATGATTATGAAAGATGTTGATAATAATGAGATGAGAAAGATAGTGATGTGGACGAGAAGTTGTATTAGTGACAAGAGTTGGACAATAGTAGTTGAAAGCATGTCACGTGGCGTAGTTTGGAGATGTATTGTGGATGTAGTTTGTAGTGATGCATACACTAGTTTGAGTAGATAGTTAAGTGAGTGTTGTGTGTAATTTGGGCCATGGTCAGTGTGAATGAGTTCATTTCATTGTCATGTGTGATTGTTTTGTAAGTGCACTTATTTTCTTTTGTTAGTGATACCAGCTGGTCATTAAGATTTAATATTGGGATCCCAAATAAGGTTATGTTTCTTTTCTGTCATGTTCATGTATTCTGAGTCTGTTTTACTGTTTTATTTGGTTTGTGAAGCATTGTGAGTTAAGTTTTGGATGGCAACTCTCTATAAATTCTAGTTCTTATACCAATTTGTACTTATTGTTTTTTCTCTTTCTTTGCCCATGTCAAAAGAATTTTTAGTGTAAACTTTTCAACCTTTAAAATCTTTAATTTTACATGACATACCGTTCTTTTTATGTGTGATTGTTTGTGGGAGCACCTTTTTTATTGTTTGGTGGTTTTGTTCTAGTATTTTGCTGTGGCGGAGCTCGAGAACATCCAAGAGCATCCCCGGAGCACACCAGAAGTCAAGAAACACCACAGGGAAGCTGTCGGGCAGCCACTACACTGCCGTGGCATAAGGAGCCACTATGTCGGGGGGCAGTCCAAGCCAGCGACTGCCCACCCTGTTGTCATCACCAGAGACCTGCAGTGATAATTCTACACCAGGACAAATCGTCGTTGTGGGCACTGTATACAATCACCCACAAAGAGTTGCAGCAGACCATCGATATTTTGCGCAGTGTAGTGTGCCTGTGAACTGAGGCAGCGTGGTGTGTGCGTGTGCGGGGTGCTCAAGATAAGTGCCTTAACAATATTAGTCGACAGCACTTAAGGTTCTCGAAACTCTACTCCGCCCAGTAACATTGTGTCGTCATCTGGGTGCTTATCACACATGTATATTATTGTTATATTTTGGTTCATCACACATGTGTATGTCATTTTTGTATGTCATTTTGCTTTGTTCTTTTCATGTTTATTATATTTATTTTCCTTATGTCGACGAGGGCGTCGACTTCGGTGGCCAGGGGTAGATGTGGCATGTGCACACATATTAATGTTAAGACGCTCTCTGGACTCCGAAGCACGGCAGTTTGTCTGAGTAGGGGCGATTCAGGGGAAACAGTGTCATTGGAAGGGATATGGCGTTACTGACGCCAACTTAGCGTGGCTTCTTGTATCATTCTGTGAGTAGGCTTCGAGTGAGTCAGACGGGCAACTGCCTAAGACATGGCGTCCTCGCCCGGCAGACACATGGGGTAAGAAATCTTTTATAATAAATCTACCAGCTATCCATTCTCTTGCAGTTTTAATTATGATAGTGTAGAGTTCCTTTCCTCTCCCTTAAGCCAGGCATTGTGTTGGTGTATTAATTATTTAGAGTTAACTTAGCTGCGTCCTCGTCGTTGCCTCGAGTTTAAAGTTCTTTGTTTGGTTAACGATCCCTCTCGCAAGCGAGTTGCTCCCATCTGCATTTCTAAGTTAATATAATGTGAGGCATACGACAATATGTTTAAGAGATTGTCACAATAAATGAAATGTATATTCGAATTTTTTGGGAATGTCTCCAAAAGTATTCTTCATCGTGAACGACTTTTGCATAACTGGTAAACCACAAGCGATAGACAAAATTTTACTGCACAAAAAATGTAGATCGCGTTAAAATACACACTTTATGTCATATACATTTTTTTGTTGAGTTAACCCGTTTTCGAGATATTGCTTGTTATTCCCTTAAATTTTCCAATACTTATACTTTTTCTCAAATTCTCATTTTTTTTATGTACTGGACTTGCAAAGAGAATGGAATGCGCCACATAGCAATCATTGCTTAAAATATTTGACTATCGCTTAAAACCTACCATATTCCCCTTGCATCTACAAGAAAATTAGCAATAACATTGACATCTCGATATATCGATTAACATGATGCATATGGAGAATAAGCGCTTGTAAAAATAGTTTTACAAGAGTAGAGAAAGTCATGTGAGTTTAACACATCAGATTTTTTTTAAAAAGCGCTCGCTATGTGATGACTTTGAAATCCAACAACTCTGCATGATCACGAAAAAAAAGAAGGAAAGAATGGCAACTTACCAATTGAAAAAGAAACATATGATAATTCAAACTAATAACAGAGAATATCTTTAATAAACAATAGTTTAACAAAATCATTTGACATAAAGTGTGTGTTTTAACGCCATCTGCGGTTTATCACATACCTATTCAAAATTCGAGACGTATTCACAGGCTACTCCCAGAACACTCAAAATATATATTTAATTTTGTCATGCAAATATCTTAAACATACGGTGTTTTAACCAAAATCGTTTGAGCCATTTTTGAGAAAATTAAAGGTAACGAAAATGTTTCTATGTAAATGGTAGTTTGGGGTGGGAGGATTTTTTAAATCTTCGTGTTGCATTCTTAACATAAGAACCAATTAAATATATAACATACTTTTCGTTTTTGAGTTGTGCTATTCACAGACAAACAACCACAACCAGCCTCCCCCACACACATGGAGCTTTTTCTAAAAATTCCCTTTTTTGTTCAGTGAGTCTCAAAACCTGTATTTCGGTGAAATCTCGCTATCGAATTTTTGGGTGGGATAAAACATGGTTAAGTAGTAGAAGAAATAAAAATGGTTGTTTTTGATTCAGGGTACCTCATAAACATGCATTTATGGTTTAAATTTCGACATTAAATTTTTGGGTGGAGTACAATACTTTCTATCTTAGTTAAGTATGTAGTAGAGAGAGTGAAAATATAATAATTTTTTAAAAATAACGTTTCCCAAAATTAATTATAAATACGGGAATATATGTTATACGAGCAAGTTTTTAATTTCTACTAAAGTGTTATAGCTAATTATATACGTCTTAATCACTAAAAGAACTCCTGCGGGAAAAAAATTCCGACACACCGGCTGCACTGATAAGATCCTGGCAATTGAAAGTGTCGTTAACCAAAAAATATTTTACTTTATGGTGTATTATGTGTAATTTTTTCCCTTTTTAGTACAAATCACCCTTATGTTGGTAGTTACAATTATGTGAATAAAGTTGATCTGATCCACATGAAATGAGTCGTGATTTACTATAAATTAAAGCTTGTAGGAAAATAACCATTATTCAAAAAAAAAAAAAAAATTAGTGACCTTCTCCCTCCCGTAACTCTGAAACTGTTTGTATTCTAAAGAAAATATTTATATACCTACATATATCTATAAATAAATATGTAAGCAAGTAAATATACAAATGAATAACAAAATTGCATTACCTAGTTCATTAACAAATTACTAGTAAAGCTACTGCATGGAGAGGTTAGGTTTCAAATCCCATCAAACCAAATAATTTACATTAATTAAACCCGACCTCATTTCTTTTCAGTTATTTGCAATGGTTTGTATTATCTAGTTTAGGAGTATAATGCAGATTTATAACCCAAATGCTTCCATAGTTACAGTACTACTTATTATTTGTGTTTGTTTATTAGTAACTAAGCCTGTACTCACTTCGTTTAGATGAAAAACCTTCCGGTCGATGCACAACACAACTCCAAACAAACCGCGATGTTCTTTTTTTTTCATTACTAAACAAGTGACAATCGCTTCCAGTGAAGAAGAAAAGCAACAGAATAAATCGAATATACCAAAAATATAACACCAGAAGCAGTATCTTTAAACTTTATGCTCGCTTTACTAATAAGTACACAAAGTTTTACATTGAGGTTGTTCTTCTATGCTTATGTAATGTTATTTTAATGTAGATATGCTTATGCATACGTTTTAGAGAGAAAAGTGTAGGCTTCTTCTACAAAATTGTTATTCATCATTGTGATGCAGTACTAAATTACTGCCAAAATATATTCTGCATCTGATTTTTATCCCAATCAACGACCGTTGGATGCTCATTCCAATGAAGTATGCTTCATATACAATCGTACAGAAAGGAAAGCACAGAAATGTATTAATTTTAATAGATAAATCACGCTATGGTAACAAAAAATTATAACTTTTTTCTCCGAATTATTGATTTCAGTGGAAAACAATTCTGACGTGCTACATTCACATGACTTTCTCTAGCCTCTATCGCTTATTATGATTATACAAATTATTCTTACGAAGCTTATGTTTCCATCTACTTCGTTTTAATCGAGATAAAAATAGCTGCATTATACACTTCTTTATAGATACTAAAGGAATAGCGACAGTCAAATGTTTTAGTACTGGACGCTATACGCTAGCCTTAAAATTCCGTACTGTTTCCACGACATCGCGAGAAACAGCTGAAAAACAAAATATTGGCTAAGTATTGACAATTCGAAACATTAATAACGGATATATAGGAAATTGCCGATGCCACAAAAAAAGTTATTGGAAATAAATTGAGTGTTTTAAAGAGAACTAATTTGTTGTGTAGTACATTTTTGTCAATCGCTTATCGTTTACCAGTTATACAAGAATATACAGAATCCTTTCCGAATGAAAAGGACTTAATGGAATTTTAAGGCCAGCGTATAGCGTCCAGTTCTTAAACATTTGACAATCGCTGCTCTCTTTGTATTATCTATAACGAGATTGTAATATAGCTGTTTCTGCAAAGGTTTGTCTCTATTAAAATTAACTAAAGAAATAAACTCTCACAACAACAACAGGCTGTTTCCAGAAAATTTAAGATATGCATTTTATTTGACATGTAAATATATTTAATATATGGAATTTTAATCAAAATTTTCAAAAAATGTTCCACGTAAAGGGAAGTTGGAGGTGGGAGGATTTTCTTGAAAATTTTCAGGTTACATCTTTGGAAGATAGTGAACTTAAATATCAAGTTTGGTATACATCCGACTTTTGTTTTTGGGTTATGTTGCTCATACACACACACACACACACACACGGCGATAGGACCTTTTTCTAAAAATGATCTGAGGTTCAGAGGACCTCAAAACATATTTCCGGTGAAATCCCTATATCGAATTTTTGGATGGAATATAATATTTTCCCTACTTAGTGTATCTTAAAAAACAAAACATTTCCTAATTTGTTTAACGAACGTTACTGTTTGGGTAAAAATAAGAGCGTATTGATATTTAAAGCCCTTTGTAGATTATTTGCTAATTACAAACTGAACAGCATTATAACGGCTATGAAAGTGCAGGAATGATATGAACTAGATTATTTTTAATAGAATAAAAAACATCTGTTAATTTACTATCTATCATATGATTTATCTGTGGTCAGTTTAACTCAAAAATTAAAAATTGCATAAAACTAAAATTATGCGTTTGAGTGAAATTATCGTGCACCTAAGGGATAGTTTCTAAGACACTATTTGCAGTTTAAAATCCATTTTGTTAAACTAACTTTGTTGAGTGAATTTACCGAGATTCTGATCCGTTAGGTTTATTAAATCAGCCCAAATTTAAATTTAGAATGAAAGAATTGAATTTTATATGATTGGGAACTATAAGAATTAGACAAACATATTGCAGGAAGAATAAATACATTAAACCATGCAATTTTTGTTACACAACTTTTATTTTCAAAATATATGTTTTCGAAATACATATTGCTATAAGTTTTCCCAGGTTGTTTATTTTTTGCGCCCTTATATATATATATATATATATATATATATATATATATATATATAATGTTTGAAATTGCGCCATTCTTCATTTCTTCTTTCATTGGTGATAAAAATAATATAATCGATGGGAAACATTGTTTTCCGATTTTGTATAATCATATCTGTACTGTTCAGGTACATATGGTCGTTTATTGTAATTGAATAGGAGCATCACTGTTTATATTACTGTAATAATAATAATAATAATAATAATAATAATAATAATAATAATAATAATAGATACATACTCTTAGTAATTAATAGAGAAATTGGGGTTATTGTTACATTTATTTCCTTTTTAATAGAAGCAAATAGAAGCAAGACAAAGATTATCAATGAATTCCTCCTACGCTAAAAAGGGCTTTACATAAAATAACTTTTAGTTTCTGTACTACTACCTATGGTAGAGGAAGTACTGTATTCTACCCAAAAATTCGATACCAGATTTCACGGAAAGGTGTGAGTATGTGTGCGTATCTGTCTGGAATAGTATAACTTAAAACAATTATCTAATTGTTACATTCACAGGACTTTCTCTAATCATTCTTCAACAAAATATTCTTACAAAATTTAATCTTCTATCTACTTCATCTTAATCGAGATAAACATGTGTAGAAACGGTTTTATTATATATTTCCTTGTAGGTACAATGGGAATAGTAGGCTTAAGCGATAGTCAACTTTTTTAAGAGCTGGACACTATGTGATGGCTTTGAAATTCCGTTCTCTTTGCATGCCCAGGAGAGGCCAAGAGAAAAAAGAAGAAGAACAGGAAGAAAGGAAGAATATAAAAAAACAATAACAACTTGCTATTTCAGAAAAGTATATGTATTGGAAAATTTAAACCATTAACAAGGAATATCTCAAATAGCTAACTCCAAAAAATGTATTTGACATAACTTGTGTGCTCTTAGTAGATCTACATGTTCTATGTAGTAAGCTTTTGTCTAAATATTACGGTTTACCAGTTATATAAACGTCATTCAGAATGAAGAAGACTTCAGAGGCCATTCCTAGAAAATTTGAGATGCACATTTCATTGTAATGAAAATAAAACTAAATTATTTTAATCAAAATCTTTAAAACCGTTTTTGAGAAAATCAAAATTTTCGACATATTTTATACTAAGGATAGTTTTTGTTGGAGAGATTTTCTTGAAAATCTTCGTTTCGCATCCTTGGAAGATGTTGAACGTAAATACTAAGTTTGGTATTTAACCGACTTTGTTTTTAGAATTATGATGTTCACAGACTCACTCACCACACAAATAGACACACGGACTGTTTTATAATTTTTGTTTGTTTCGTGGAGCCTCAAAATGTGTTTTTCCGGTGAAATCTTGAAATGAATTTTTGGATGGATCGCAGTACTTTCTCGACTTACTAGTCGTAGTAGAGAAAGTGAAAGGTTGGTTAAATACCAAACCTTTTTGGTTTTTAAATTCATATCTTCCAAGGATGTTATTTTTATTTTCTCAAAAATGGCTCTAACGAGTTTGATTGCAATACCATATGTTTAAGATATTTCCATGACATATATATAATATTGAATTTTCTGGTAATAGCTGTGAAGTTCTCTTTATTCTAAATTAATAAAACCTTCTAAACAAAAAATGTGGATCTCGTTAAACGACAGAGTTCGTCAAATAAAAGTTTTTATGGCGTTAAGCATTTCAGAGATATTCTTTGTTATTAGTTAACAGTTTTAAATGCTTGTAATGTTTTCAGGTGTTAAACCGTTATTATTTTTTCTCGTGGACATTCAAAGTGCAAGTAATTTCAAAGCCATTACATAACGATCCACTTTTAAGAAATCTGACTATCACTTTAGCCTACTGTATCCTTCTTATACCTAAAACGAAATGTGTAAATGCGCAATGAAGTTTTATCTCTATTAAAATAGAGTGGATAGAAGAATAAGCGTGTATAATAATAGTTTGTAGAAGACTGTAGCGAAGGTCATGTGAATGTAACAGAAAAGATTTTTAAACTTTTATGCTTAAAGCTTTAAGGCAGGAAAACACGTATTGGAGTTTTTGTCACCTTTATCCTAAAGAACCTTAAATTAGTGCATTAATATTTCTTCTACATATATTTTCTCGTTAAAAAATCTGATGCGTTATACTCACATGAATTTATCTGCTCTTGTACAAACTATTTTTACAAACTCTTATTCTCTATCTACGATATTTCATATTAATCGAGATAAACATTTGCAGAAACTATCTTTTGACATGCAAAGAGAATTACATTTTACACATAGCGACCAGTTTTAAAAATATTTGACTATGCTTAAGGAGTACTATGTTCCCCTTTTTGTATTTGCAAGGGCAATATAGAAATACAGTAGCCTTTAAGCATAGACATATATCTTAATAGCTGATTGCTAGGTGCAGCACCATTCTATTTGCCACAGGTTAATGCTCTTTGCATATCCAAGACAAGAAAATGAATAACGAATTCCCATTTGAGAAAATAAATATTGAAAATGTAAGGGAATAACAAGCAATATCTCGAAAATGGTTCACTCAACAACAAAAAATGTATATGACTTAAATTTTGTATTTTAACGCGATCTACATTTTTTGTGTAGTAAAATTTTGTCTACCTCTTATGGTTTACCAGTTATGCAAAAGTCGTTCACAATGAAGTATACTTTTGGAGACATTCCCAGAAAATTCAAAATGTACAAATAAATGTCAAGACAAATAAATGTCATGAAAATCTCTTAAATATATGATGTTTTAATCAAAATCGTTAGAGCTATTTTTGAGAAAATTAAAATTTTCGAAAAATGTACCATGTAAAGGGTAGTCTGGGGTGGGGGGGATTTTCTTGAAAACCTCCGTGACGCATCTCTGGAAGATACTGAACCTAAATACCAAGATTGGTGTTTAGTCGACTGTTTGTTTCTGAGTTATGCTGTCCACAGACACACACACGGACATGTTTCCAAAAATGCTTTTTTTGGATTCAGGGGTCTCAAAACATATATTTCCGGTGAAATCTCGGTATCGAATTTTTGTGTGGAATGTAATACTTCCCCTACATACTATACGTAGTAGAGAAAGTAAAACATCCTTCTAAAGTTAAGTACATACCTTCAGTGTGGTATTTTATATTGGAATTTTCGATAACTATCCCAGAAGCTATTCCATCTCACACCACATTTATTGGGACAGTAAAAATGAGATCAGTTTCTCAAACTACCTGCCCTGTCAGAGTGTGTTTGCTTGTTAGCATATTAATGCCTGGGGAAAGATGCGCTCAGGAAGAGTTGTAGTAATCCACAACAGATATTGTGCCTTGTTTCTCATTACTCAAATACGGGCCAGGTAAGGGACAGTGTTGATGCAGGAATATAATAGGGATATTGCCTGCGGCGTAGATCTGTGCCTTCATCTCGCCACCCCATCTTATCTGTTAATATAGGGTGATACGTCATTATGCGCTCAACTCTACGTGGGTATTCGCTTTAGGAGTAACTGTTAAGTATTGCTACATTCAGGATTGGCAAGGTGCTTTACTTGTTACTTTTTTTGTACATAATTCACTTTGCATATATAACCAATTTATGCAACCCTCCCATTAGAAACATCTTGTTACGGTTTTCAACATTGTGCATAATTGACTCATTATGTCACGCATGTAAATAATAACAATGACGTAATACCGGTATTCCAAGCTGCCGTGCTTTTAGAGAGAAGATGTAACCATTTTGTGATAATCTTTTCTCTGAGATACGAAAATTAAAAAACCTCCATGAATTATTAAATGTAGAATAATTAATATCTGAATTTATACCATGTGTGCTAATAATATGTTACATCACAGTCCGTAACACATGTTCACTTATCTCCCAGGAAGCGAATGCATTCAAGTGGCTGACTTATTGGTTCAACACGCCAGGTAGTAAGAAATGAAATGCAGGGAGAAAAGCTAACCCTCATTTACGAACGTATGAAGACAACCTCACTTACATTACTTATGGATACTGAATTATTTAATGATTTATTTCCTACAATTTATAATACCAAGCTTGCATAAAATGCTATATCTAACTCGTGGATAATCTTAATATGACACTCGTGAAAATATCGCACAAACGTCAGTGAGTGCGACAAAATTGACTTGTGCCATAATCATAACGGTTATCCATTTGTTGCAAGCTTACTGTTATGCTGACATAAAAAAAGATGTTTTCTTCTTCTTACCCTCGCATTGTAGGACTTACACCCCCAAGGACTTGCAAGCCTTGGCTTTGTAGCCTGTTGAGGAGCAAGCAAACTCTAGATCATAGCATACCCAGGATGGGTAATCAGTCCAATGTCTCGTATGGCGGTGAAGAAGAAGAAAATGAAATGTAGTGATGAAAGGATAATAGGAAAATTCGCGGAGCAAATTATCCTACCCAGATTCGCCTAGCGACGGAGGAAAGCCACAAAATAACCTTCGGTCAGATTGGACGACGTGGGGGTTTGAACCCGAACCTCCCGAATGCGGGTCACAGACGTTACCGCCTGAGACATTGGCCTTGTTTCCGGATTTTCTATAACTCGTTAATAATATAATTAATACTTCTTTAATACAATTACTTTTTGAGCATCAAATTCACTGTGACAAGCTGACTTACCCAGCAGAGGATTTTTAAACCTCGAATGACGATTAATTATTGTAGAATGAACTGGAAGATCTTTTTTATGGCGAATGGTTCCCTTTACCCCTTAGAACTGTAGTTTCCGTGTTAACCTATTACTGGATGAATAAACCCTGATATTCGCGAAGCTAGACAAGAATAACGTCACACTGCATTTCCGGTTCGCCTAGCCCCGCCTCACAAAAACCTTATCAGAACATTTATGTAACTTAAAATGAATTACAGCAGATGAAAATTTAAACGTTTTTGCCTACTCGTTCTTTCCGTAATTAATCCATATACATTTTATTTATCAAGTAAATATCTCTGATATATGGTATTTTAATCAAAATCGTTGGAACTATTTTTCGAAATTACAAAATTTCGACCCGCACCGACCTTTTGGTAAAAATGCTTTTTGGGATTCAAGGAGCCTCAAGACATGTATTTTCGGTGAGATCTCTATCTAGAATTTTTGAGTGGAATGAGAATACCTTTTCTAGCTACTGTGTAGGGATAGAGAAAGTAATAAACGATAGCAGGTAGAGAAAATCATGAGAATATAAGAGATCAGATTTTGTGTTCTGTTTGGCACATTATTGAA
The DNA here is from genome assembly GCA_030765065.1 of Deroplatys truncata. Taxonomy (NCBI): domain Eukaryota; kingdom Metazoa; phylum Arthropoda; class Insecta; order Mantodea; family Mantidae; genus Deroplatys; species Deroplatys truncata. The sequence goes on from CM060980.1 coordinate 57,071,699, forward strand.
AATTAAGAGATACATTGCTTGTTACGGTTTTATCACCTACATGCACACACACGTAAGCGTTTCAACAGATCATCTAAAACCTGTCATACAGACAAGTATTAAGAAGCTTAAGATCAAGCATAACTTCACGTACTACAATTTTTTACAAAGTTGACAAAGCTTGTGATGCGTAATTGTTATAGTAATAATGGCAATAGATAATGCCAATTTATGCAAAATGCATAACATAGTTGAAATTTATATTTATGACGTACAGATCGAGTCACGGCCATGGCCGGGAATTTAAATTAACGATGCGTTTAATGACGTTATTGACGATATTTGGTGAGACACTAAATAAGGCTTAACGAGTCTTTTGTTCATTTAAGGAAGTGTTAAAGCAGTAACGGAGGTCAGTGATACCGGCCATAAGACTTATGGGTCTTTCTTTGTTTAAGCCAATCCATTTGTGAAAATCCTACAATCTACAATCCTATCACTCCATGGTTTGGCTTGTGCTTCAGAATGTAATCCAAATACTACATTCGAATGGTACACTACGCGATCAAAAGTATCCGGACACCTGGCTGAAAATGACGTACAAGTTCGTAGCGCCCTCCATCGGTAATGCTGGAAGTCAATATGGTGTTGACGCACCCTTAGCCTTGATGACAGTGTTCACTCTCGCAGGCATACTTTCAATCAGGTGCTGGAAGGTGTCTTGGGGAATGGCAGCCCATTCTTCACGGAGTGCGGAACTGAGGAGAGGTATCGATGTAGGTCGGTGAGGCCTGGCACGAAGTCGGCGTTCCAAAACATCCCGAAGGTGTTCTATAGGATTCAAGTCAGGACTCTGTGCAGGCCAGTTCACTACAGGGATGTTATTGTCGTGTAACCACTCCGCCACAGCCCGTGCACTATGAACAGGTGTTCGATCGTGTTGAACGATGCAATCGCCATCTCCGAATTGCTCTTCAACAGTAGGAAGCAAGAAGGTGCTTAAATTATCAATGTAGGTCTGCGCTGTGATCGCGCCACGCAAAACAACAAGGGGTGTAAGCCCCCTCCAGGAAAAACACGACCACACCATAATACCACCACCTCTGAATGTCACTGTTGGCACTACACACGCTGGCAGATGACGTTCACCAGAAATTCGCCATATCCACACCCTGCCATCGGATCGCCACATTGTGTCCCGTGATTCGTCACTCCACACGTTTTGCCACTGTTCAATCGTGTAATGTTGACACTCCTTACACCAAGCGAGGCGTCGTTTGGCATTATCCTGCGTGATGTGTGGCTTATGAGCAGACGTTCGACCATGGAATCCAAGGTTTCTCACCTCATGCCTAACTGTGTGGATCCTGATGCAGTTTGGAATTTGTGTGATGGTCTGGATAGATGTCCGCCTATTACTCTTTACGACCCTCTTCAAATGTAGGCGGTCTCTGTCAGTCAACAGACGAGGTCGGCCTGTACGCTTTTGTGCTGTACATATCCCTTCACGTTTCCACTTGACTATCACATCAGAAACAGTGGACTTAAGGGTGTTTAGGAGTGTGGAAATCTCGCGTACAAACTTCTGACACAAGTGACACCCAATCACCTGACCACGTTCGAAGTCTGTGAGTTCCACGGAGCGTCCCATTCTGCTGTTTCACGATGTCTAATGACCACTGAGGTCGCGGATAATGAGTACCAGGCAGTAGGTGGCAGCATAATGCACCTAAGATAAAAACGTATGTTTGCGGGGGTGTCCGGATACTTTTGATCGCATAGTGTAGCTGTTCGTTAAAACTTCGCTGAGAAATGAGTGTTGTGTTAACTTTATAGACCTAAATTTTCATTTATAACTAAAATTTTAAGTTTTTAAGAACAATATAATGCGTCAAATTTTGAATTCTTAACAAATACGTATCGATTTGTTCATAATAATTATCAATTATCAATATGATGTTTTTTCCCCATTTTAATTACGTAGCACAGAAAACGACAATAAAAATAGAAAAAAATCAATCTTTTAATTTAGCTTTAGCATACCCGTTGTGAAATTTTCAGAAAAAAGTTCCCAAAAATTGCATTGCAAGGAGCATTTTAAATGTTACAAGATGTTGAAAAATAAAAAAAGTTATTTAAGAATTCAACAATGAAACAGACCAATGTTGGCACTATGGCGTAAATATTCGAATAATTTTAAAAACAAAAACGCAGTATGACATTAGGAGTAATGTTACAAACAAGAATATTGGTTTTTTTATTTGTAGTCAATTTTCAATTGCCTTAAGGCTTTCGATTATTTGCGATCTCCTCTTAATTTCTGTAATGAGAGATTCAGTTGTTCCTAAGCTTATCACGTTGCATTCAATAAACAATCGATTTCATAACAACATCAAAAGCTTACTAAACTTAAGTAAATGTGGGATCAGAGAAATGAGATACCATGGTAGCGCTCGTTATGTTGTCGGGAGTGTCGTGTTGGATTAGGGTTATATAACGGAGGGGGACACCTTAGACACTGTAACCTACATAGATCCACTGTGACTAACACCATCCAGGAGAATGGGATGAAGAGAGGGAACCACAGGAGGCTACAGGCCGCGGCACACGCCATAAAACGCGCGGAATTCCCCTCAAATTCCAGGCTCGAAGATCCGTCCCAATGCTGTAGCTGCCTAGAGAGGGTGATCAACAGCCCATCAACCAAGCAGCGCTCTAGTGTTACGGGAGCCCTTTCCTTTGAACAAGCATCCGCGCCATCTATCCGGCACCGCCATTAGAATCACATCTGAAAGGTTTTCGAGGTCGCGGGTTCAAACCCGGCGCAGGACAATGATTTTTTCGGGCCTAAAAATACTTAGCATGGCGTTCTTCGGAAAGGAAGTAAAGCCGGTGGTCCCGTGTCGTAGATTTACGCCACGTAAAGGAACCCCAAGCCTGATATAAGAATCCGATCTTTCACGCCCAATATAAAATGGGAACCATAGCAGTTAAAGAACATCCATAAATAAAACACAATTTAATTTAATTTACACCTGAAAGATGAGAAGGAAACATAATGAAGAGGAAATGATGGAAAAGAAATTGTGGTAGGGGAGAAATTGCTTTAGCATTCGCCTACCGACCCGGAGAAACCACGAAAAACGCATGGTCAGAGTGGGCGATCCCGGGAATCGAACCCGGGACCTCCCGAATGCGAGCCTCAGAGATTGCCACGGGGATAGCTCGCTCGGTTATCGTGTGGGAGATATTAATTTAATATTAATTTTGTGTAGCTAGTAATTATTCTCGACCTAGCTGCACCAGTATGTACGAGTTTTCTTCTCGTCTCAGGCGTGGTCGCTAAGATGCTATGCCTTGTGCAAAGTATAAAAAATTACCTTTATTGGCAATTAACACTTTACACTTTTTAATTAATACATGCTTAAGTTCCTCTGCTCTTGGTAAGAATGGTGGAAATACATTTTTTCACTTCTTTTCCGCTACTCAGAGTTTGTTGATCCACCATAGCAACATATTTGTTGTAAGATAATGCACAGTTATTACAAAAAGGGGAGTTTCTCTTACACTCAAAGGATTAATATTGGTAACTTTAAGCTCTATGAACCCCGGGCTCATTTGAGCATCAATTCACCAATTTAATTCATTCATCGTCCGTTATGATCTATATAATTAAACTTCTTTTTTTGGCGCGTACATGTCTATCATCGTAGCATTCTAAATCAAATCAATTCCAAGTGTCACTATAACATTTTGTTGTTTCTGTCTATTGCTAATGGAACTTCTGTCTTCTCTAGCTTTTCAGAGTAACGCATCTTGTGCAAGAGACGGGTCCAGGCACTTTTGGTATAATTGTTGAGATAGGTTAGAAATGGCACACCCTGTAGTCTACTCATAACGCGGTCGGTAGCGGTATAGACCGAGCTTCCGTGCATATTTGTGGCAGGTTCCGAGGCTCTTAGTGGACGTTGTATCGAGCATCGGAGTGCCTTTTGGGACCTTAACACAGGCTGGAAGGAGGTGCGCGAGAGGGTTGAAAAAGCCCATCAAATAATATGTAAGGGGAAACAGAGTCCTGCAATGCTAGAGGGGTTTATAGGGAACTCAACAAAGGACAGAAAAAATAGGCAAGTATCTGTTCCTCTGGCTGTAGTTCGTATGTGTGTGGCTTGGTTTGCTGTATATGTCGACGTGTACGATAAACGCTTAAGGGTTGATGCTCAAACGAGTAAATATTAAAGGGTAAAACGGATATTTTGGTCTATAATATGCAGAAGCTTCTTGTAGGGGGGCAAGTACAGAAGGGGTTGTGGGGGAAGGGGCGGTTTGCGTAAAGGAATAAGGGTAGGAACAATGGGAGGGTGATATCGCTTATGGGGGAGATTTACAATCTAGTATGGTTGATGTTCGGAAGCAAAGCATTGAAGATGCAGCTTCCCAATGGAATGTGTTTGTGGAAATCAGCTGTTAGGTCAACAGTGTGCGATAAAAATTCATCTCAGCACTTTGTACCACAAACAAAAAATATTGAAGGTATTCCTTTCGCTAAGGGTTTTCTATGCTAATAAACAAGAATGTTGTATAAGATTAAAATCTGTTTGAATAAATAATTAATCCTCATTTTCAGCTAAGGCAATTTAAAATGTTGCGGTGGCAATAAAAACAGGATGTAATAATAATAATAATAATAATAATAATAATAATAATAATAATACGCTATAAGTTATGAGCTGCTCAATTATAATTATAGCTAGATTTGAAAATATAAAATAAATAATCAATATAGCCCAATTTGTTATTATTATCAAAATTCATACGAGTATAATTGGTTAAGGGATTTCATCCTTCCTAGAATAATATTTTTGGTTGCAAGAAACCAACAAATACTCCAACCTAACCTCAACAAATATACTCTAATTAGCACATTTATCTTTAGTTTTGTGCTAGTTACAGAATAAAAAAGTATAAAAAAGTGCCACATGCAATGAAAATATTCTATTACACTTCCAAATGTATAAAATGACTTCCAAATATGTTTTAAAGGACCATTATCTTTTCAATACCCAGTGAGTCTAGAATTAGACTAGACCGACTGAGCAGCTATTTTGGACTGAGCGACGGTTGCTGCACTTAACCGTCGAATTACGTATAAATAGCTGGCAAGTCATAGGCAATATAAAAACAGCCAAATCATAGCGTTGTTGAATTTATTTTTTGTTCAAGGAAGACTACGCTTAACTGTTCACAAGATTATGGATCTAGGAATGTTTTTCTTCTTTCCCGTCACTGTTTGGGCCTCAGTCTTTTCCGGCTTCAAATGGCTAATGCCACCTCATGTATGGTCTTCCCGGCTTCCTTTTTCCCTGTAAGTTTTAGTTCAATGTTGTTTTTGGTGATCTATTACTTGACATTCTATCCTAGTGTAGTGTATTTTGTTTTATATGCTTTCATTTTGCCATTTAATTCATCTACTTTTAGCTCTTCGCGAATACCTACATTTATCTTTTTGTCCTGTTTCTTGTATCCTGCTAGACCTAAGTAGTCTCATTTCTGCTATTTCTTGTTTACGAATGTATTAAGTAGTACAAGTTTCAGATCTAGAAATCATTGTGGCCGTTGCCATTGACTTATATAGTTGCACTATTTTATCTAATGTTGCCTTATTTATTTTAATTTTCGTCATAATGTTGCTGTTATAGAGTTAAACTTATTAATATTTCCAATTATGTATATTTTATTAATTTATGAAACTTTACAATAAAATGTATACATTGATACATTTTCCAAGAGTATATTTGAGCATACTGATGTACATCTCTAAATGCCATTATTTTATTTACCAACTTGTTCAAGTTGCATAGCATTTTCTGTGGTTCATCTTCAATCCTTGCAAGTAAGATCTGATCTTGTGCATAAAGCATGATTTTAAAATTCTATTCCACAATCCGAATCCGAAATAGTACCGTTCTTCCATGAAATAAGATCTAGAAATGGTCATATCTGTAAACTTACGATGGAATTTTATCCAGCATTTGTTTTTATAGAAAAGTATCTCACAATCGCATCATACAGAAAAGTACGCTGCTGTAAATTACTATCAACCGTAATAAATAACTCATCGCCAACCGACAACATATTTTTACCCTTTAAAAGCGGTAAACTTCGTCTCATGCAACAGCCCGAACTCAACTGATAAAACATACTTGCCGGTCTGTGACTTCGCATTCTAATAGAATGTGTTTTGCAGTTTTATCGGATTGTAAACATAGATGGCAAATGGGTTTCACATGGTATAGTCCAATTGTCTTCAGGTGTTTTCTGAACTTTCCGTGTCCAGTTTTGAAGCTTATAACTCTTCTGAGTGAGGTTTTATTAAGCTTAGTAAGTAAATTACTTAATTTTTCTCTAGGCTTATTAATTAGTCGCTTATAGAGTTTGTTTCTGTGTATAGTTTTCCATTTCTTTTGGATTGTGTTCCGAACCCAAAGTCTGTTTTTTTGTTTGTTTTTTTGCGTTTAGCATGCTTATTCAACACAGGGATTCTGGTCCCTTCTTTGCTAAGGCATCAGCCTTTTCATCTCCCACGATACCTGTGTGTCCAGGTACCTACCACAATTCTACTTATTGTGGGCGGAAAGGTTTGATAAATATTCATAACATTCCTCTAAATCACACTAATTGTGATTTAGAGTGATGGGAACTGAGGGATTTTAGTACAGCCTGGCTATCATAGTACATAAGGATATATTTCCCTACAATTCTCCTTTCCTAGCATAGGCGTGTACTTTCAAGTATAGCAAGTATATCTGCCTGAAAGACACAAGCGAATCTTCCTAGGCTTTGCTGTAGCATTTGCCCGTTGATTCGCATTTGTGCGTGAACCATCAGTATATATTATCAAAAGGCTTATGCCTTAGATGAGATTTCTCTTCAGTGTTTCTACCAACAATACTTACATTTAAAGGTTGGGAAAATGAAATTACTTCTGACATGAAATCAGATTTCATTAATAATACACAATCTTCCATTTTGCTGAGGATGAAGGGGTGGTCTGGTTTACAGCGGTTCTCTCTCCACATTCCTACCTGAACGATTCTGTATGCTGGTAGTCTAGCTTCAGCTTGGATACATAGTTCTAGCAGGGTAAGACCTAGTAATGTTTCCAAAATAAAGGAGGGTGTGCTTCTAAAAGCTTCAGATATACTTAAACTAGCCAACCTCTGGTGAATATTTAGTTTTTCTTTGTTTTGATTTGTAGAGTCTTTGTAATGAAGATAAGTAATGCATTCTCAAACGAACTAGGGTCCGTAGCTGAAGGATACGGAAAAACCCGAAAACAATCTTATTCGTCTCGCCTCAACAAAGATTCAAATTCCGGATTACAAGGCAGATACGCCATTCATTATAGCGTAAGCAACATCTGAGATCAAAGCGTTTGCTTAGGGTGGGTGCATAAATGTCAACAAAATTGTAATATAAAGTATTTCAGAAAACTGCATTCCTAGAAATGATAATGAAACTACTAAATCCCCCTCTTTGGAATAACCCAGTCTCTCAACAGTATGACGTATGGCCAATGCGAAGGGGAACTTAGCACCTCGACCTAACGGGGCACCCAGGGAGGTGAGAGCAGACAAACTGCGGTCGGATCAGGAGGCACGAGGACAGGGTCCTTGCATTTTCCAGGTTGAAACTCCCCAGTGGCAGCTGGTTCAACCGGCTCACCTCTCCCCCCCTGCAGGCTTGCACATCCCACTGGGGGCGGGACTCGGAGACCGCCCCATTCCAGGGACGAAGTTTTACAAAGAGCAACCTTTTTCCCTGCAATGCAATGCCGATACTCCCGCCGACACCTTACAACCTGAAACAACCAAGCAGATGAAACATGAAGTGAAGTGAAAAAGTAGGACAGAAAATTCGGTGGATATAATAAAAATTAAATTAAATATAATTCATATTCATTTACAATCCAATAAAAAGTATAATGCCAAAATGTAATATTTACGCAATGGCTATTAATAACCTTACAACCTGAAACAACCAAGCAGATGAAACATGAAGTGAAGTGAAAAAGTGGGACAGAAAATTCGGTGGATATAATAAAAATTAAATTAAATATAATTCATATTCATTTACAATCCAATAAAAAGTATAATGCCAAAATGTAATATTTACGCAATGTAATATTAATAAGGCAAGTAGGAGTATATTTATTGATTCGATTTAGTAAGGATTTTCCTAGTTGGTTAAGTATTTTATTAGTGATTTGTTTTAACAATATTTATATCAGGATTTATTCTTCCCAGCATTCGCCTAGCTACTCGGAGAAGCCCTCGAAAAGGCCACGGGTCAGGAAGGTCGTTCGCGGGAAGGGAACCCACGACCTCCCGAATGGGAGTCACACACTACAGCCTGTATCACCTCGCTCGGTCTGTCAACAGTAAAATCTCAGAAAACAACATTCCGTGCGCTAACTTCATGCACTCTGGGAAAGAAGAAAACTAAGGGTGTCTGAGATAACATGGATTTCTAGATAAGCTGTGATCTGGGTATATTCTAGGCAACATTGTTTTTCTGTACAATTACAGAAAGTAATTAAAGGGTCATTTATATGCTATAATGTGCTTTTGCATTTTATTGTAGTGAAATTATGGTTATTTTAATAATGATTAGACCTTGGAATTTTACAGCGATTAGTAGTTGTTTCAACCAGCTAAAGTTGGTCACAAAATTAAACTAGGCAAGGTAGATAAGGCCTTTTTTTAACCTGAGAATAGAACTTACCAGCATAATGTCATACCTGAGGCAGTATTTTATATCACAACACTGTGAATGCCAGAGTGATTGTAGTGTAAATTAGCATTATTGTATGACAATGATTTGAGATGTTTGTTAATTATAAGCATTGTTAGAAAATAAGTTTACACGGCCTCGCTGAAACTGACAATAGGAGCGGGTAACAATGAGCGAGGGGGTGAGTTGTTTATCAATTATAAGAGACAAACAAATGACGCCAGAGTAGCGCGCCTTTCTTTATAAATGGAGGGAATATCTTCCCTAGAGCATATGTGTTCGTAATTTTATTGGATATGAAAATAGACGCTAATGTTGGCGCGTTTTATTAACCAATAGCAGCTCTGTTATAATGTTTAGGCATATCGGGGTGAGGGAGTATAAATTCTAAAGCCAGAGACGGGTAACGCGCAGTTCTACAGAATCATTCACAAGGCAAACGTCACGCAGTTCTACAGAATCATTCACAAGGCAAACGTCACGCAGTTCAACAGAATCATCCACGGGTTACACGTCGCTCAGTTCTACAGAATCTCTCACGTCGTAAAGCTAGTTATAAAATGTGAAATACTCGAATTAATAATGTGCGGCAAATAAGTGATTATAGTTACATTCGAAAATATAACAGTTTCAGTCGGGCGTGTATTAAGAGTAATTATGTGAAATTAATTAATTGTGAGGGCAATAAAAGTGTAAAAACAAATTCTTTTATCAGTGTTATCTTTTAGTAACAACTCCTTTCCGTTTACACACCCTGTTTAAGAGATTTGCTCGACTTGTAATAACAGCTAGCCGGAGGACAAAGAACCCAAAATTCAAAATAGTAAAACAATAACAGGCGCTCAGCAAATAAGATAACACGAAAGATACCGCGACGTAGTAATTACAGTATACTATTTGAAATTTTTCCATAGTTTTTTTTAACGCTGCTAAATTAAAAGCTGAAAAGAGATCCCTAACTACAATGGATTTGAACATCTTTAAATTAGTTATTGCTACAAGAACCAAGAAAGTGTTTAATTCGTCAGGAATAAATTACACAAACTTTTCGAAAAATTGCATTTCAGGGTAGTTTTGCTTCACAGTACACTGATGACAGAATGAGATGGCTCCGCGGTTCAAATCTCACTAGGACCGACCCTCCTGAAAGTTTTTTTCCAGGCTTTCCTCAGTCAATAACCGGCAAATGTCGGGAAGATACCCTAAACTTAAGTCTGGAACGTTTCCTTCACAAAACTTTCCCAAATATAATTTCATTACATATATCATCAGTGTCCACCGCCTGTGGTCCTGCAAAATCCTATTTCTTATAACCTTTTCCCTTGTGTTCACCGAGTGGTGACAAACAAGCCGTATGCACACATAAACACATTGTCATGATAGAACACGTGCTTTCGTCATTCTGAGAGGCAGGTTTAAATCGCTATTTGTTGATAAGAATATACATGAATTCCAGAGGATTATGCGTGTTAATTAACTACATTGGTCTTATTGCCTTGTCGTATTCACTTGTCGTTGGGTTTCTTGCACTTTGGGTGTTAATCATTAGATCACACAAACACACATTCACACTTCCAGACTCTGAGTAGGATAGGGATTAATCTTGGCCAGAGAAAAATTCCCACCCCTGCCGGGAATCGAACCCGGCACCCCTCGCACAGCAGGCAACTGCGCTAAGGGGCCAGCCGTAATATTTTTAATTCATACGGTTATGAAAATGTATATTTATCAATTATCATCGTAAACATTAAGCTAAGTGATCATGTCAAATAAGGAACTATTTTGTATTGCATAAGTCTATTTCAGAACAGCAGCCAATGAGAGATTACAAGTGTACGTGAGATACGGGGCAAAGTTATATGGCACAGACCTTAGTAAGAACGGGCGTGAAACACTACTTATAAGAAGAGGAAGAAGAAGAAGAAGAAGAAGAAGATGAAGAAGAAGAAGAAGAAGAGAAGAATACACTGCAGCCTAAACAATAAAGAATGTGAGCACCGAACCAAACACAGAGACCAGAATTGAAATTTAAAATAAATATTAAGATAATTATGAAAATGGAAAAGAAGATAAAAGGAAATCTGTATGAAATTTTTTCCAATAAGTAATTCAGATTCTTCATGAAGTTTATTAATAATTAAATTTAGTATTATGCTTCGGTTTGGAATTAATGTCTTTGTAGTATAAAAACGCTTATTAGAGAGGCGTTAATTGTTGCCGGCCAGCCCGTGTGTTTCATTGTTGACTCGAATCCATTTTGCACTCAAACCAGCATTCGCGCGCGCACGTTTGTGTGTGCTCAGCATTGAAAGGAGTGTCATGAGCGATCCACTTAAAAACGCTTTCTATAGCAGCGTTTCCTGATTCAGATGTTTTAGTGGTTTGCTATGGTTTTCTCTCTGGATAAAAATTGTTAGCCCTCTATTACTGAGTTATCTGCAAGAAGCTCAGAAAAGCCTTTATTAATTATCATTTGAAACTCACGTCACAGTCGTATAATTCAGAGTCAGATAATGAAATTTTGTTCATCAGCCTTGTATTCAAATGTCTACGCTTTTACGTGCTATATTTGGAAATAAACAACTTTATGGCTGATTGCCTAAGAAAAAACTCCGTTCTGCTTAAATGTTACTCCATTTAAGCGCTATATTTATCCTGCAAACAGTTAAACATGCAATGGACAGCATGTTAAAGGTATTTTGGTCGTTATTACTTCTGCGCTGCGAAACATGAAAAGATAAGAGCAGTCTTATGAAAGGCGTTGCGGAGAAAAGAATATTATTCATAACGTCGACATATGTGTTTCTCCCACGCGATGACGTTCATGAATTACGTTTATAACAAAGACTATAATTTAAATTTCTGTTGCAGCTGAAACCATTGTCGGTGCATTTATTGCATTTGATTTGTTTTTGTATTATCATGATAAGTGTTAGAAACACACAGCATGTTTTACTTATTTTTAGTATGCACAGTCGTGTTTTTCTTTATGATAGCGAGATTTATGGGAAAATGAGTAGGTTTATGGGATATGCTTTTGTTTTTATTTAAACTAGTTCTTAATCACCTTGGCTGTAATCAGGAAACATCATTCATTTACGTACTACAGCTGCTGCAAACAGGTAGGAATGCCTAATTAGTTCTAGCAGGAGATTTAAGATAAAACACTGAAAACTTAAATAAGCTGAATGAATAAACATAGCATTATTTTAGTAAAACAATTACTTTTAAATTTAAGGAAGTCAGTCATGCCTTCAAAAAACGTCCTGATTTGCTTACGTTAAATTAATCTGTCTGTGAAATTCGACAAAATTCTGCGAAAAATTTAAGAAATACGAATTCTAAACTTTAAGTAAAAATATCGGTTTTTACATTTGGAGTATATAAAGTACAATAATTAACTCAAGCTATAAATGGGCAGGCTTATTAATGTCTATACCCAAGTTTTAAATGTTTTCTCACAAATATTTTTTCACATTTTTCAAACTCTAAATGTTCCACACTATACAGTTTTTTTTTTTACTAATTTGTTTCACAATTTTTGAAATTCCTCTCAAAAGTACACTAAAGAAAATGGTCACATATTTTTACTTTCTCTACTACGTACCGAGTAGGTAGAGAAGGTAAGTATTGTATTCCACCCAAAAATTTGATAACGGTATTTCATCGGAAATACACGTTGTGAGGCCCCTGAATAAAAAAAGCATTTTTAGAAAAAGGTCCTCATATCTGAAAAACATAACCCAAAAACGAAAAGTCGGGTAAATAACAAACTTGGCATTTAGGTTCAGCACCTTCAAAATATGTGACATGATTGTTCAATAAAATCCCCCACACTAAACTGCCCATTACATGAAACGTTTTTTAAATGTTTTTTATTTTATATAAAAACGTTATAACGATTTTGATTAAAATATCATATATTAAATATTTTTACGTGACAAATAAAATTTATATCTCGAATTTTCTGGGAATAACCTGTGAAGTCCTCTTCATTCGGAAGGAATTTTGTATAATCTTGTGTAACTGGAAAACGTTAAGTGATAGATGAAAACATACTACACAAGAATTGTAGATCTCTTTAAAATACACAATTTATTTCAAATAACTTTTTTTTGTGGCATCGGCAATTCTCGAGATATGCGTTATTAATTGCTCGGTTTCTTCAATACCTTTGTCATTCTTTTCAAGTCGCACCAATTTTCAGATGTTTCTCGCTAATACATGGAAAGAGTATGGAATTTTAAGGCCAGCATCGTATGGCGTCCAGTTCTTAAACATTTTACTATCGGTATTGGCTTTGTAGGCGGCGCGGTGGCCGAGTGGTTAGACCGCTTGCCTCCCACCGAGGCGGCCCGGGTTCAATCCCAGGGACCTGCATGTGGGATTTGTGGTGGACGAAGCGGCGTCTGGGCGGGTTTTCTCCGGGTTCTCCGGTTTCCCCCGCCATTCATTCCACCAACTGCTCCATCATCATCTTTTCTTTCATCCATTTCACCAACATTTCGTTTCATCCCATACCAGGCATCAGGCTGATCACCCATCCTGGATGTTCTGTCTGATCCATGAGTGTCTGCTCCTTGACGGGCCTCTGACCCCAGGCACCCGCCTGTAAGTCCTGGGGGTGTAAGTCCTACATAAGAGGAGGGTAAACAGATAATGAATGAATGAATATTGGCTTTGTACTGGACCAAAATATGTAACGTGGCTATTTCTGCGAAGGTTTATATCGATTAAAATGAAGTAGATAAAACATTAACTTTCATAAGAATAATTTGTATACCCCGCTAATAAACGATAGGGAGTGGAGAAAGTTATGTGAATCTACACATTAGATTTTTAAAGCAAAGCAATGCTCCAATTTTGAGAAATAATTATGAACTTTTGAAAAATTTTGGAGAGAGAGTTTTTGTACAAAATATATATATATATATAACAAATATTATATTTTTGTATACTAATTTACTGTCAAACATGAATTATTTATTCAAATAGTTTTAAAAATGCATCCTATGAAGCATATTTTTGTTACAACATTGTATTTACACAAAAATAATATTTAAATAAACACGCAAACTAGAATCTTGAAACATGGCAAAACCACTAGATATGGTGTGTGATGACAAGAACAAATTTCAACAATATATCTTACTGTGGATTTTCCAGATTTTCCAGATGCTTTTATCTTATCCTATTTTGGTGTTCTAAAATTGAGAACAATAAAGCAAAAATTTAAAGAACAAAGGAAACTGGGTGTGCTATTTATTATCTTGAGCGACTTCCTAGGTTATACCACTCCCTAAGAAACAAGAATCTTTCGTCACGGAATTTTCCTTTTTGGTGATTGTCATCAGTAATGTATTTATTTATTGTTCATCCGTGGTAGTATTTTAGGCACATGTAGTTTAATTAAATCTAAAATAGTATTCCATCTGCGAAAGTCGTATTGCTACTAAGAAAGCGAAACACAGCGCAGATTTGTTAGCTATAGCCCGTAAATAAAAAAAGTCTGATGTGTTACACTCACATGACTTTCTCTACTCTTGTACAAACTATTTTTACAAACGCTTATTCTCCATATGCTTCATGTTAATCGAGATGTCGAGATGTTAATCTTATTGCTAATTTTCTTGTAGATGCAAGGGGAATTGTTAGGCTTTAAGCTATACTCAAATATATTAAGAGCTGGTTGCTATGTGGAGTATTCCATTCTCTTTCCATTACCAGGACAAAAAAAAAAACCAGTAACGAAATCCCATTTGCGAAAAAATATAAAAAGTTGGAAAATTTAAGGGAATAGCAAGCAAATATCTCGAAAATGGTTCACTCAACAAAAAAAAATTATATTACATAGATTGTATATTTTAACGCGATCTACATTTTTTGTGTAGTAACATTTTGTCTATCTCTTATGGTTTACCAGTTATGCAAAAGTCGTTCACAATGAAGAATACTTTTGGAGACATTCCCAGAAAATTCGAGATATACATTTCATTTGTCGTGAAATTATCTTAAGCATATGATATTTTAATCAAAATCGTTAGAGCCATTTTTGAGAAAATTAAAATTTTCGAAAAATCTTCCATGTAAAGGGTAATCTGGGGTGGGGGGATTTTCTTGAAAATCTTCGTGTCGCATCTCTGGAAGATACTGAACCTAAATACCAATTTGGTGTTTATCCGACTGTTCGTTCTGAGTTATGCTGTTCACAGACAGACAGACACACATACGGACACGCTTCTAAAAATCTGATGTGTTACACTCACATGACTTTCTCTAATCTTGTACAAACTATTTTTACAAACGCTTATTCTCCATATACTTCATGTTAATCGAGATGTTAATCTTATTGCTAATTTTCTTGTAGATGCAAGGGGAATATGGCAGTATTTAAGCGATAGTCAAATCTTTTAAGAGCTGGTTGCTATGTGGCGCATTCCATTCTCTTTGTATGTCCAGGACATAGAAAAATGAATAAGGAATTCCCATTTGAGAAAAAGTATTGAAAAATTTAAGGGAATAACAAGCAATATCTAGAAAATGGTTCACTCAAAAAATGTATATAACGTAAATTGTGTATTTTAACGCGATCTACATCTTTTGTGTAGTAAAATTTTGTCTATCTCTTATGGTTTTCCAGTTATGCAAAAGTCGTTCACAATGAAGAATACTTTTGGAAACATTCCCAGAAAATTCGAGATATATATTTCATTTGTCATGAAAATATCTTAAACATGTGATATTTTAATCAAAATCGTTAGAGCGATTTTTGAGAAAATTAAATTTTTCGAAAAATGTTCCATGTAAAGTGTAATTTGGGGTGGGGGATTTTCTTGAAAACTTTCGTGTCGCATCTCTGAAAGATACTGAACCTAAATACCATGTTTGGTGTCTAACCAACTGTTCGTTTCTGAGTTATGCTGTTCATATACACACGCGCGCGCGCACACACACGGACACACACACACACACACACACACACACACGGACATGTTTCCAAAAACGCTTTTATTGGATTCAGGGGTCTGAAAACATATATTTCCGGTGAAATCTCGGTATGGAATTTTTGGGTGGAATACAATACTTACCCTACTTACTATACCTAGTAGAGAAAGTAATAAATCCTGTGGCGCTACATCCCGCGTCCTGCCAACCCGACTGCCGGCCTCACGCCCATGTGCGCACGGCAGAGATGGGCGATCATCCAACCAATACGGGGAGGTGATGTTGCCATCACGCATCCCCCAGCCGGAAAGTTGGCTATCGAGGCCGGGACCGCTGCCTATCACAGCTTCTCACTTTCCTCACGATGATGAGTTAGCACCGATCCTATACCTAAAATCCGCACCACCATGGGTGTGATCGAATCCGGGTGCATCCCGTGGCTGGGAACCAGAGCAGCACGATTCCAGCCCCCTGCATCACGGCACAAGACTACCTGCAACTGGTAATATTCTAAAACATTAGTACCCTGATTTATAATCAAAATATTCGTTGCTTTCTTATTTTCCTTTTACTTTGACTACCATGTATAAGTAGAGGAAGTATTACATTCCGCCGAAAAATTATATACCCTGATTTCACCTGAAGCACCCTAAATCCAAAAAGATATTATTAGAAAAACATCTGTGTGCATGTGTTTATGAACAGCAACTAGAAAATTTGGATAAGTAACAAACTTGGTATTTAATTTCAGGATCTTCCAAAGATCCCCACTCCTACTATCCTTTACATGGAACACTTTTCGAAATCTCTTATTTTCTCAAAATTGCTCTAACGGTTTTGATTGAAATACCACATATTTAAGGTATTTACATGAAAATAAAATCTATATCTGAGTTTTCTGGGAACAGCCTATGAAGTCCTCTCCATTCGGAAGAAATTATCTACAATTTTGTAAGCTGGTAAATGTTAAATCAGCATACAGTGACCGCTTTTAAACATCTGACTACCGATTCGGTTTCCTCTATTCCCCTTGTTTAATGAAGCTATTTATGCAAAGGTTATCTCGATTAACATGAATAAATATAAAATAAACTTCAGTGAGAATAGTTTTTAAAAGCTATATAAAAATAAACGATAGTGGGTAAAGAAAGTCATGCGAATGCAGTACATCTGCTTTTTATTTTCTATATAACCAAAATATAATTTCAGTCTAGTCAGGATTGTTAGTGTGTTCAGTTGGCTTGGCAAGCGCATTTTTTTGACAAATCATAACCAATGTTTATAGATCAGTGTTAGATCATGCGACATCATGAGTTTTCTATGGTCGGTTGTACAGGGCTTTAGATTTATTGGTTTGCCGCTCGCGCGGTGATGTGCTGGCGGCGACTGGGCAGACAGGAGCCGGTTCTCTCTTACCTAAACTACGCTTCTTAGAACGAGATTAAAATTCATACAAAAGACGCTGGAGATATGGTCCTCCCTCGTGTAAACAGGCAGTGTATCGGGAAAACACATTCTTGTTGAAGCAATTAATGTTTCTGATTCTATTTCTAGTGTTCTCCTTTGGTTGTTGCAGTGTGCAAGGATTTGTCTTACTACACTTTGTTGTGATGCGTACAGACGCCACTGAATCCCCCCTTGAGCTGATTTTAAAGTGATTTTGTTAGTGATCATTCAAGAATAGTAACAATATCCTCTAATTTTTCCTGTGTTAAAGCTGTACGTGTACACTTATGTTTTTTTTTTTTTTTTGTTGCACTGAACTGGCCAATCAAATGTTTTCGCAATGTTGTGCAGTTGCAGTTCTGGAGGCAATTTAGTGGGGAAATTCAGAATATTTTCTGCGCGAACACGTTGTGCTGATTCATATTTAAAATAACATTTACATACAAAAATGCAGTAGCCAGTTGCCTTAGCGAAAGAAGGGATACTAACGCACAGAACGAAGCTGCCGCGAAACATTTCCACTACAAGGACAGCAGCTTGTGTGAATAAACACCGCGCGAAGGGAAACCATGTGAGATGCCGCTATAGGCGGCCGAGGAACTTAGCGCCGCGCGAGCGGTAAACTTTTTATTCTAAAGCCCTGTATATCGATGTATAACAAGGTGGAAATATAGAAAAATATAAGTTACTTACAGTTATTATTGGTAAATGAAAGTTAAATGTTTTTAAATAAGTATAACAACAGTTTTTGGAACTGAATCACAGTTAGGATTAAGTTAACGGTGTTGGTTACAAGTGGTTAGGTTAAGAGTAACTAGTAGATGAGTAGAAAGAAACTTAACTTTTCCTTAACCTACTTGCAGTAGCAGTAATAGTAGGAGTAGTTAGGGAATATCAACACATCTTCAAGTTATTCTATTTACCTACATAAGGTTTTATTTAACCTTATTTTTGCAAGTTTTAGACTTAACACTGATATAAGTATTATTTAGATTAAGTTGATTATCTGCACAATTATAATCAAATTATTTATGTAGCCAGAAGAATAGAATACAAACAATAATTGGAATATACTTTCTGGCTTAGGAAACCAGATACTAGGAATGTTATATTGCACATTTATTTTATTTCATGCTTATTTTTATGTCATTAGACGCTTTCATGATTTCGAAATAAACTGTCAACAATTGCCTAGATAATACGTTAGTCTTTTGATTGTACCGCTTCTTGCGAAAATGGGAAAATTTCGGTTTGGGTGGCTCAGTTGGTTAAGCGCTGGCCTTCTGATCCCAAGGTCGCGGGTTCAAACCCGGCCCAGACGATGGTTTTTAAGTGTGCTTAAAAGTCCGATGTTAGTAGATTTACGATTGTGTAAAAGAACTCCTGCGGAGCGCTGATATACCTGGCAATTGACAACGTCGTTAACAAATAAAATAAAAAAAAGGGAACAACAATGCTGATAACTGTCACTCGAAAACACAATTAGTAACAAGAATAAAATTCCACCACCGGGTAGGTAATATGTTTACTGTTTTGATTTTTTGTACAGTTTTCCAATGCTGTCTGGTAGCTTAGGGCTTCAAGTACTCCGGCCTCATTTGGTCTTTGAGGTAGTATTTTTAACATTTAAATGATTTCAAACTGATTATATAATATAAAATATAATAACAGCCTGCCTTAAAGCAATATTTGTATAATGTAATATATAAAATGCATGTCAGTCATTGTATTAATGTTTATATTAGTATGTACATTCAAGATATACGATATATTTGTCACGAAAATAACAAACATATGGTATAATAATCAAAACCGTTAAAGCCATTTTTTAGAAAATAAAAAATAACGAATAATTCTCCATGTAAAGGGAAGTTTGGAATGGGAGATTATTATGAAAATCTTCGAGTCGCATCCTTGGATGCTGAACTGAAATACCAAGTTCAGTTTTAATCGACTTTTCGTTTCAGAGTTATGTTGTTCACAGATAGACATTTTCTAAAAATGCGTTTTTTTGTTTTGTTTAGGGGGCCTCAAAATGCGTATATCCGGGACAATTCCAATATTGAATTTTTAGGTGGAATTCAGTACTTCCTCTTCTTAGCAAAGATGAGTAGCAGGGAAAGGAAAAAGATAAAAAAATAAACTAACATGAAGAAAACTGGAAGTTTATTGGGTAAGGCAGTGCTAAAGCATAACAGAAAATAAACCAAACACTTAACAATTCCACCAAACTTAAAGCCCTATACGCACTTAACTGCAGCGCTCTTAAAAGATTCACTTACGTACATTAAGTACGATCCTTGTTTTTAAAGTAAGTGCCGTTTTAATATTTTGCCGCTGCAGCGCTGCAGTCAAGATTTTAAGCATGCGCGAGCACTTCCTGCATTCATTAGGAAGCCAGACGCACCTGTGAACGATCGTCACTTTGTGTTTTCCTGTTCTTATAGCGTTTCGAAATGTTCAAAACAATCGAACGACCCGCCGATTGCGAAGTGAGTCAATTATTCATTTTTTGAATGCGGGAAATGTTATGGGGAAACAATAATGAGAGGTGGAATGGCGAGGAAATGGGTTAGACACACAGCCAAACAAACTCAAGATCTGATCGCATCATTTGTTTGGGAACAATTCGCCCGCTCTTTCTACAGGATTTACAATTTACCAAGAGAATTTCATGTTCTTTCTTTATCTGAAGAATGTCCTTGGTGGAAAACATTTCAACGTCGATGATGTTGTGAAACAAAAAGTGCAAATTTGGCTTTCATCACTGGCGGCATCATTCTTTGACGAAGGCATACAAAAACTTGTTTCCCGTTACAAGTGTCTGAATAACGGCGGCGACTATGTGGAGAAGTAGTGTAAGGTGTAGGTAATCAATGATAATATAGTATTTGGAAAATATAATGATCTGTTATTTTTTAAAAAATTATGGGTACTTACTTTAAAAACACGCCTCGTATTAATTTTGCCCTTTTCTTGCGTTTGACAAGCATACCACACAATCTGGACGTCACCACTTTTATAAAATCTTAGCTACGTGTCTTATTTACGTATCAGACATCTTTCTGTAAATACAAGCGCTAAGGTTAATAAAAATATCAGAATTGTAGACGTAAGAATTAAGATTCGAGCGATTAAACGGCACCGAAAAGTCAGGCCACGTTTCTCCGTCTCGTGCAAATAAAGTCGGTAATAAATCACCAAGCAAACATTCCCTCTTACCTCTACCCCGTTTTTTCAAGCTTCGCATGACCGCGATATTGACGTCATCAATCCAAGGTGTGATGTTATCGGGGATAAGCTGCAGTTAAGCGCTGCCTAGCCGTAACTTGGTATTAAAGATGGCACATACGTCACCGCTATCGCCTCTGTGGCCCTAATGCCGAACCAAACAAAGCCGCTGGTGGGCTTCGCATGACACCGTATTAATACACTCAATAATACGTATTTATTGCTTTCTGCTGTACGTGTGGGACATACCAATTATCTTTTGTATCTTACTTCGTTTTAAACTTAAGGAGGATTCATTTCTTTAGATGACATTTTTATAAACGACTTACTCATGGTAACTTCTCTACTTCTCAAGTACCTGAGGCACAGAAAGTATTACGTTTAACTACGAGTAAAAACATCGATATTGAGATTTTACCTTAAATAAAACGTTGAATGCCACTTAAAATATCTCCCTCTCTCCCTCCCTCTGTTTCTTTCTTCACTTCAAGGATTAGGAGTCTCGCATGTTCCGTCATCGCATTCTTCACCTTAGACCCATCTCGCATTCGGGAGGTCCCGGGTTCGATTCCCATCCTGCCGTTCACTCTGACCATGTGGATGTTTGGGGTTTTCCGGATGGTTGGCGAATGTTGCGGTTGTTCACCTTCTACCAGAATTTCCTGTCAATCATTTCTGTCCCCATCATTACCTTTCATCTGTTTCAGAGTTGAAGAACCAGCAACGGCGATTGGTGGTTGGAATTTGTGTTTTGGAAAAGATTTCTACTTGGAGTTTGATAGGCCTGCTAGGGGCCCCTTCCTGGGAGCTGTTTCGATTGCCACGGGACCCAGGGGGCGCGGGGATTAGAGGCGTCAGAATAGGCTCCATGTGGAACCCCGTTCATACTAGGAGCACATCGTCGTCCGGATCTGGTCGCCCTTCGGGTTTCCCCCTCGTCTTTCCTCCCAGGGGTCACGTTGAAAGCAAAAAGCGGCTATGGTCTACTTGAGGTGTGCTCCAGTTATTGGAGGCCCCTTCGTCTGACTACTCTTAACTCTTAACTCCGGTGAAGATGAGTGAAAAATCAGAATGGGAAAGATATGCTAAGGGAGGTCTTATAGCTAAAGGGGTCTAATCCCCCAAGCTGTATCACCTCAGAAATCACGTTCCCAAGAACAATGCCATGATCAACTTTGGGAATGACGGTTAGATTCGCTATCAAGCCAAAGGTATGGCCATTTTCTTTAAAGTTTCTGCCTTTGTTTCGGCAAGGTGTTGCTTATAAACATTAGGAATCAATTTATTCGATAAAAATTATTATATTTCTAGTGTAACTTAGCTGGCTGATTTTAAAACAAAAATTATTGGGACATTGTTTTAAAATTATTACTTAACAGAGCTTTCTGTAGAAATTTGTGAAAAATAAACGAGGGTATATAAGGCAGGGCAATAGGTTTTTAATGGTGCAGGTTCATTTAAAACTCAATACCCTTACACAAACCTACAAATATTTTTAAAGCCAGAACTGCCCTCTGTCCAAATAGTATGGTTTCCAGGCGTTCAAAGTCATTCAAATACGTAAAAACGGCCTGAACTGAAAAGTTGGGTAAGTAAATACCCAGGAATGAACGAGTATATACTTTGAGGTTAAAAAATGAGCATCGTAAAGTTTAATTTCTCTCATGAATCATTCCGTTTAATGAAGTTGAAAATAAGTGGTAAAATTTGTAATTGTTCCCAGCACAACCTCCCCACCACATTACCAGAAGTTGATCGTTCGTGGCACGAAGTTCATTGGCGGGAGGTGGTGTGATGGCAACCCGTTTGTCAGCTGTTTTGTCTCGGTTAAGTTGGCACGCCGTCACGAGAAACACTCATTATTTCACTCGCATTTTCTTCCTCCCTACCTGCTACTTCCTAACGCCACCCCCCCTCCCGTTCTGATTTTTGCTGTCTTAATTTACCCTCCCGATGAACGATTCCATTAAGTGTATGGAAAATTACTTCTCGTTGCGAATGAATAACACGATGATCACGAGCTCAGATAATCTAATATTAAAGTGTAAGGCTCGTGATTCATGAGACGCCACGCTTCTATATGATAACTTCGATTAAAAGATATATGATCGCTGGTCGGTCCAGTGGGCGGAAAAAGCGTCGTTGTTCATGTTCGCCTGAGTGGTAATGAATACAAGAATATACGTACGCTTGTTGAGATCGAACGACCCAGCGGGTGCTTATGCGAGTCTTGCATGGCATTTAGGCGCCATGGTGGAACATATGAATCATCCGGGGCAGAACTTTTCAATCTGGAAGTGTTCGGAGAGTCGAGGAAGAGTAAACAATGGTGTGTAACTCTTTCTGCAGTCCGTTAGGCAGGTGGTCGGCTTGCAAGCTAAGTGGTGTAACGTGTTCTGCCTCGTTGTAAAAATTAGGCATATCTTGGAAAACGACTGCAAAAATATTGTGTTGCTAGAAATAAAGTTGGAACCTTCTGTGTGTTTCTTTTCTACCTTCTCTACTAAGTACTTACAGTAATTAGAGGAAGTATTAATTTCACCCAAAAATTCTATACCAAGATTTCAGGGAAATGCACGTTTTGAAATTCCCTGAATAAAGAAAAACGCATTTTTAGAATACGTTCTGTATGAATGTATGTATGTATGTATGTGTGTATAAGTGCCTGCGTGTCTGTGAACAGCATACTTAAAAACAAAAACTGATTTAAGTAGTAAATGTAACAAGTATGAAGATTTTCAAGAAAAATCTTCCACCCCAAAAATACCCTTTACAGGGAAAAAAGTTTTGATTTTCTCAAAAATGCCTCGAGTGATTTGGATTAAAATAAAATATACTTAAAGTATTTTCATTACAAACGAAATGTATGTATATATTGCATTTTCTGGGAATAGCTTGTGAAGTCCTCTCATTCGGAATGTTTTTTGTAAACCGAAGATATAGACAAAATCTTACTACACAAAAAAATGTAGACCTCGTTAAATCATACAATTTATACCAAATAGTTTTTTTTTGTGGAGTTGACCATCTCCAAGATATTCCTTTCAGTTGTTTTGAATTTCCAAATACTTATACTATTCTCAAATGGGAGGTCGTTATTAACTTTTTCTTTCTCTCTCTCTCTCCGCTGGTTATGTAAAGAGAACGAATCGCAAATAGCGATCCGATTTTAAAATATTTGACTATCGCTTAAGCTGCTGTATTTACTTATTCCGCTTGTATCTACAAGGAATTTTGTAATACAACCATTTCTACAAACTCTTATCTCCATTAACATGAATTAGATAGAAGAATAAGCTTCTGTAAGAATAGCTTGCTGAAGAATGGCTCAGAAGTAATGTGAATGTAACACATCAATTTTTACCTTCTCTACTACGTATAGTAAGTGGGGGAAGTATTGTATTCCACCCAACAATTTGATACCGAGATTTCACCGGAAATACATGTTTTGAGACCCCCTGAATCCAATAAAAGCATTTTTGGAAACATGTCCGTGTGTGTGTGTCTGTGAACAGCATAACTCAGTCGGATAAACACCAAACTTGGTATTTAGGTTCAGTATTTTCCAGAGATGCGACAAGAAGGTTTTTGAGAAAATAACCCCATCCCAGATAATGCTTTACATGGAACATTTTTCGAAAATTTTAAGATACTTTCATGACAAATAAAATGTATATCTCGAATTTTCTGGACATGTCTCCAAAAGTATTCTTCGTTGTGAACGACTTTTGCATAACTGCTAAACCATAAGAGGTAGACAAAATTTCACTACAAAAAATGTAGATCGCCTTAAAGTACACTATTATCACATACATTTTTTTTTTGAGTGAACGATTTTAGAGATATTGCTTGTTATTCCCTTAAATTTTCCAATACTTATACTTTTCTCAAATACGAGTTTGTTATTCTTTTTTTTTGTCCTGGTAATGCAAAGAGAATGTAATGCAACCAGCTCTTAAAATATTTGACTATCGCTTAAAGCCTACCAATTTCCCTTGCATCTACAAGAAAATTAGCAATAAGATTGACATCTCGATATCTCGATTAACATGAAGCATATGGAGAATAAGCGTTTGTAAAAATAGTTTGTACAAGAGTAGAAGAAAGTCATGTGAGTGTAACACATCAGATTTTTTTCTTGTGGTGGTCATTCAAGAAGTATAGAATTATATTGCCTTCGCAAGGTGATCCACTTTTTAAAAATGTGACTATCACTTTAGCATACTCTCTTTTTATACCTACGACGAAATGTGTAAATGTGTAATGAAAATGTATCTTTATTAACAAGAAGTGGAAAGAAGAATATGCCTACGTAATTACAGTTTAGAGTGAATAGAAGAACTTATGTGAATGCAACATCAGAGTTTTTTTTTGATTCTCCTTTATTGTATATAATGCTAGTTAAAGTTATATTTGTATAATAATTTTAGGATATCGTAACCATTAAAACATAACTGACTAGTTCACTTTATCTTTTAATGTAGCATAAGTAAATGCATTGAAGAACGCAAGAAAGAAATATACATAAATAATAATGAAAATGCGGTCTATTAGAATCGGTCTTCGCAGAATCCACAGGGATGGCTCTCCGCATCTGCATATGGGACATTCCATTCAAATTGTCCGAAATAGACGGAGAATTGATCTTGCATTTTTTAAACGAAACGAAATGTTTTTGTATTTGTAGACAAGTCCGTTACATTGCAATCTAGTTTTGCAATTAAAATTGTTCAAATTTATCGTACCTTCATAGAATTTCCAAATTCAAGTTGTTATAACTCTGAAAGGTTTTAATCTAATTATTTAAATCGAGCTTTTTTTTGATTCCATAAACTTTAATTTCATAAGTAAACATGTTATTCTTATTTTTATTTAAGTGAAGAAATTTCTATTTGCGGTAGGCGGTTTCGGATTAAGAAAAATAATTTTATTATATACGGTAAAATTCCTCAATTTAAACACAATCAAACATATAGTTTATTGTAATGATTACTGATAAGATATCGTCTAAATTAATTAAACAAGTAAATTGATTTATGCGCTCATGGTCGCTCTCTCACGTTTGTTTTAAACTGAAGGTCAAGCAGGCTGTTGTGAATGGTTAAATAATGAGAACGCTTACTAAGCTGTAAGCGGTTCTGAGTGTTTCCTGACAGATTCACAGAGCGCTTTCATTTTTTGTGTTATAACTACGAACACCCAATCATAACTACTTTACCAACATTTCTGATTTTTCTTAATGACACTATGGATTATTCTCAATCTAAATTTTGGTTTTATAAAAATCCCTAGACGCTTAAAATAAGTAAAAACTGTACATAAATTTTTGGGAATATTATAAAAATAATTAGTATATGCTATATTGGAATGCCGAGTTTTATCTACAAAATGAGATTTTGTACAATATTCTGAAATAAAGGGTACCGGAGCCATGCGCACTAATATGCGAAAAATGAATTAATACGATAGATCTGTCGTTCAATAGCGTAACAAGGGTTTTATATGCTAATATTTGATAAATATGCTTTCGTTAGCACCCTTTATTAATGGCAAAACTTACAATGCAAACAAAAAATGGTAGGTTTTTGCCGATCGATTTCACATAGAATGTCTCACATGCATGTGGTGTTTGTTCGATCACAATTGATGTAGGATGGCTTCCTGTATAGGAAGATTTTCCAACAGAATGGACTTCCCCCTCATTATTTCGCACGGATTGTTTGTCAGTACCTGGATGGATTAGATGGATTTGCAGGGAATCACAATGTATTGGGGCTCCACCTTTCTCTGGATCTCACACCCCTCGATATTTTTGAATCCCCTTTTTTGGGGATACATTAAGTTACGATGAAGATCTAAAGAAACGTATTCGGCATGCACTGCTCAGCATCCTATCTGCAGAGCTAGGAAAAGTTTTCGTCAGCTTTGCATGGCTGGGAATTATGTGAAACTGTGCTGTGGGCATGTTGAAAATAATTGATAGAGAACTGTGATGGATTATTGTTAAAGCTTTCATTTTGTAGTTTGCTTCGCATTTAATACCTACTTGTTTTTTCTCAAGAATGTATCGAATGCCCTTTATTTGTTGTGAATAATGTAAATTGGATAGAGGAATGAGATTTTATAGAAACAGAACATGTGTAGACACGCCTGTGAGTTAGTAATGGTTACAGAAATACATAATTTATAATAAAGTTATCAAATTATGATTGTAATGATCAGAAAGTGTTTAGCACTTCAAAAAATGATCTCCAACAGCCACTTATCAACTTGACAAAAAAGGGAAAGAGTATAATCTGAATATCTCAGCCTCTAACACCAAAGTATTAGCATTCTAGGGCAAACATCTTCTCGGATGTAAAATAGAAGTCAATGGAAAAATTGTGCAGCAAGTAAACAACTTCAACTATCTTATCTTCCTTAACGTAGGGAATTCGCACCGATCCAGTGGATATTGTAGGGGGCGTCCCCGGGAGGAAGGATGAGGCTAGAGGAGACACCGGGCCGCCGAATCCAAGAGTGATGGCACAGTATGACAGGGTCCCTAGTACACACCCTGGCAGACGGACAGGCAGACCGAGGACCCTCTCTGTCTGACAGGTATTCTTAGAGGCTAAAAATACAATTTTCAGGACTTTCGAATATTTCACGTTTTTGATGCTATTTGGGAAATTATAATGTAATACGTTGGTTTTATTAATATTATTCATTTTGGGCGATGTTGATGAAAATCATTATTTCCGGCTTGGTTGGAATGCCTCTCAAGAAGGTGGTCGGCAGTCAGCCGAAAGCCGAGGGACGGAGAGAGTTCACAAAGAACATGCTTTTCCCCTGTCACGCTGTTCCGAGACATCATCGCCTATATTTCCAACCTTGAAAAAGACCAACTGAATGAAGGATGAATGGAACGAAATGGAGGAACAGGAATTCGAGGGCTGAGAAAAACCACTCCAGCATTCGCTGACGACCCGGGAAAGCTCCGAAAACACACATGGGTCAGAGTGGGTGGTCGCCGGGAATCGAACCCGGGACTTCCTGAATGCGAGAACAACTTCAATCACCAAGGTTTCAATATTTTTACTGCCAGAAAAATGACATCAAGATATTTAAAAAAAAGTATCTGTCGAAGAACATAAGAAGAACATTGAAACGCAAAACAAGATACAACAAACACTATTGAAATTTTAGAAAGTGAGGCAGCTCCACTAATAACCTATGGGTGTGAAAATTGGAGATTAAACCGAAAAGGTAGGAGAATAATCATCGCTGCCGAAATCAGTTTTCTTAGGCCACTGTCAGGTTACACTATCTTGGATAAAAGAATACGGAAATAAGAGATGGATTTCACGTATTTTATCTAATAGAAAAAATAGTTGAAATGAGAAACTGGCAAGAACGTCTGAGACGAATGCCACCAGAGCGGAAGTCAAATATAATTGACTCATATAATCCTGTTAGCTTCCGAAGTAGAGGCAGACCCTCCACTAGATCGCAGGATCAATTTCCTGAGGCCTGAACAGGATGAACATCATGATGATATTGATAATTGTGATATATTTTTCACTTAAAAAAAACGATTATTAATTCGCTTTAAATGAAGCATTTGATGACCACATCATCTATTTGAAGACTTTTGGAAAACAATTTTGAAAGGCTTTCGTATTGACAAACTAACACTTCCAAACAAGTGGACCTACTAAAATTTTGTCCCAAGAATTGAGTTTATGAACTAACTTTTTCTAAATAGATGGATCAAAGGACTAAAAATTACTCAGGTTTGTTGAGTGGGCTGGCGATATGGAAGCGACCTTATAACACTTGTAGGCAAGTTCTCAAAACTGTAACTATTATTTTAAATTTGCAGACTGCCCTTAGTACAGGAGTAGCACTAAAGGAAATTCCAGAAGAGACAAGAAGTGAGCATAAAATGGCGCGTCTTGTTGGCCGCCCCTGTGGAAAGTCAATCTAATCTGTAAGCTCTAGATTAACCCTCTGTGCTGCAGCCCTTCTTCTCCCTCCCACTACCGATACTGCGACAACGTTCAACGGGGGAAATTAATGCTCGGAAACACGAAACTCCTATGCGCAACGTCTTTCACTGCCGCTATAAATATTGCTCTCCAACCCTGAAGCTTTAGACTTGGATCGTGGAGCCACTAAAGGTTATCTACTCTTTAACCCAATAAAATAGCGGAGAGAAAGAAACTCCTCTTGTTTCCTTGCCAAATTTCTACAACCTCTTGTTTAGTCAATTATTGCAGCCAAATCGTGAAAATAAGCTGTAACTGGCTACAACCCATTTTTTACTTTCTCTGCTACTTGCCTATAGTGAGTAGAGAAAAGTATTGCATTCCACCAAAAACTTCTATACCAGATTTCACCAGTAATAACGTTTTGAGACTCTCTGAATAAAAAAAAGAATAAAAAGATCAAAACAAATTTAGAAAAAGGTCCTGTGTGTGTGTGTGTGTGTGTGTGTGTGTGTGTGTGTGTGTGTGTGTGTGAACAGTATAGGATTCGATTGTGAAGCGAAAGGGGATTCAACACCGATCCAAGAATGAGGAAATTGTACCGATGCCCCCCGAGAGGATGCCCCGAGGAGGGAGGAATGGGGCGAAGGGAGATACCTGAACCAGCAATGACAGCACAGCAACAACAGGGTCGCTATATTTTCCAGATATAGACGCCCCGGCAGTCGGACAGGTAGACCGGGGACCCCGCCCGATGGAGGGTCCAACGCCCTCCCCCCCATGGAGCGATCCTTTTACCTGGCAACCAGCCAAAGGGCGAGGGACGGAAAAGGTTCACAGAGAGCATTCAGCATTCGGCTGAGCACCTGGGAAAACCCCTGATAAAGCTCGTGGATCAGAGTGGGCGATCACCGATGACCGAACCCGGTAGCTCCCAAACGCGGGCCACCTGAACCATCCCGCTCGGTTGTGAACAGCGTAACTCAAAAACGAAATATCGGATAGATACCAAACTTGGTATTTAAGTTCAGTATCTTTCATGGATATGACATGAAGCTTTTCAACAAAATCCTCACCCCAAACGACGCCTTTACATGGGAAAATGTTCCTTATTCTTTGTTTTCTCAAAAATGGCTACAACGATTTTGATTAAAATATCCCATGTCTAAGATGTCTGCATATACATCATAAATTTTCTTCAAATAGCTTCTGAAGTACTGTTCATTCTAAATGAGTTTTGTATAACTTGTAAATCGTAAGAGATACACAAAAATGTAGATCTAGAAAATACAATTTATGTCAAAGAATTTCTTTTTTGACATTAAGTATTTCTGAAATATTCTTTATTGTTGGTTTGAACTGTCAAGTACCTATACTTACAGTAGGTAGGGGAAGTATTTAGGTATTCCATCCAAATATTCCATACCACTATTTCAGCGGAAATAATTGTTTTTAGACTCTCTGAATCCAAGAAAGCCAATTTTAGAAAAAATTTCCTTGTGTGTGTGTGTGTGTGTGTGTGTGTGTGTGTGTGTGTGTGTGTCTGTGGACAGCATAACAAAAAATCTGATGTGTTACACTCACATGACTTTCTCTACTCTTGTACAATGTAGTTTTACAAACGCTTATTCTCCATATGCTTCATGGTAATCGAGATATTAATCTTATTACTAATTTTCTTGTATATACAAGGGGAATTGGTAGACTTTAAGCGATAGTCAAATATTTTAAGAGCTGGTTGCTATGTGGAGCATTCCATTCTCTTTGTATTACCAGGACAAAAAGAATGAATAACGAATTCCCATTTGAAAAAGTACAACTAATGGAAAATTTAAGGGAATAACAAGCGATATCTCGAAAATGGTTCTCTCAACAACAACAACAACAAAATGTATATGACATAAATTGTGTATTTTAACGCGACCTACATTTTTTGTGTAGTAAAATTTTGTCTATCTCTTATGGTTTACCAGTTATGCAAAATTCATTCACAATGACGAATACTTTTGGAGACATTCCTAGAAATTCAATATATACTTTTTATTTGTTATGAAAATATCTTAAACATATGATGATTTAATCAAAATCGTTAGAGCCATTTTGAGAAAATAAAAACTTTCGAAAAATGTTCCATGTCAACGGTAATCTGGGGGAGGGGGATCTTCTTGAAAACCTTCGTGTCGCATTTCTGGAAGATACTGAACCTAAATACCAAGTTTGGTGTTTATCCGACTGTTCGTTTCTGAGTTATGCTGTTCACAGACACACAGACACACGGATACACACACGAACATGTTTCAAAAATGCTGTTTTTTTGGATTCAGGGGGGCCTCAAAACATATGTTTTCGGTCAAATCTCGGTATCGAATTTTTGAGTGGAATACAATACTTCCCCTACTTACTATGCGTACTAGAGAGAGTAAAAACACAAGACTGTTAACCACCAAACTTTGTATCGATGTTCAGTATCTTCTTGGATGGGATACGAAATTTTTTAAGAAACTCCTTCCATTACGAACTACCCTTTACAATGCAAAAATTTTCCCTATTTTATATTTCTCAAAAACGTCTGTAAGAATCTTTATTAAAATACATTTTAAAGATATTTTCTTGACAAATAAGGCACATATCTTTAAATTTCTGAGAATAGCCTGTGAAGTCCTACTCAATCTGAATCACTCTTGTATAACTGGTGAACAACAAGAGATAGCAAAATCTTACTACACTGGAAATTTAAATAGCGTTAAAGCACGCAATCTATGTCATATATATGGATACGTAAATGTGCAAATGTGAATAGAAAGTTTATCTGTATCAAAAGTAAGTAGTTTGGAGAATTATGTTTTTGTAAGAATAGTTTGTAGAATAATGGGCAGAGAAAGTCATGTGAGTGCAACAGATAAAATTTTTTGTTTCTTTTCCTGAGCCTTGAGAAATTATAATTATGATGCAGTAATTTGTATCACAAATTACTTAAATGTAAATAATGATTGTAATATGAATATGCATTTTTATGTGACATTGATTTCAGATGTTTATTAATTGTAAATATTATTGGGAAATAAGTTTATACGACCTTACTGAAACTGTCAATAATGCGCAATAATGCAGCGAGGGGGTGAGCTGTTTATCATTATTGGAAACGAGGAAGTTACGTAATGTTGGCGCGTTTTCGGTAGAAACTTCTGGAATATTTTCTCCCTAAAGCATATGTATTCATATTTTTCATTGGATATTAAAATAGACGCTAATGTTGGCGCGTTTTATTAGCCAATTGCAGTTCAGTTATAATCTTTAGGCGTATCTGGATGAAGGCGTATAAATAGGGTAGGTTAGAGGTAGCTTGCGTGCAGTTCATCAAAAATCTGTGTACACTACACGTCGTCTTCAGTCAGTCAGTTCGTCGAAAGTATTAGTTTGTCATACATCGGATATAGATTCACAAGTTACGCGCAGCAGAATTATGAAAGATCTAAAATATGGTAAAGTTAATTATACAAAAGGTTGAAGTACGTTGTTTAAAAGTGATCAGTAAGAAGGTATTATAACAGTTTCAGTTTGGCGAGTATCTAGATCAATATGTAAAAGTGATAGTGAACGTGTTCGACAATAAAAATTATAAAACAAATTTCTTCATCAGTGTTCTTTTTGGATAAAAGATTCCTTTCCGTTTACACAACCCTGATCAAGACACATGTTCGACCCAAGATAAGATAATAGCTAGCCGGAGGACAGTAAACAAAACTTAAAATTCTTTCAAACACTGATACTAGGTACCACAAATTGCTAACACTAGATGGAGCTACAAACCGAACAAATGAATGACGTCACAAGATGGCTTCAACACACGTGATGTAAACAAACATTTGTAAGTAATACCGTTACAAATTGGCTACCACAACGTGGGGCTACAACAACAAAATAAACATACACAATAATGTTAAATATAACATCAAGTAAATACCGTCGCAAATTGGCTCCCAAACGTGGGGCTACAATAATGTTAAATTAACACAACTATTAACACTCGCAAATTGGCTCCCATACGTGGGGCAGTTAAAATTATGTAACCAAACAAAACAAAAGCAGCACAATATAAGATCTTCAAGTTCTAATAATTTACGTAAATACATATTACGTAAGCACCAAGAATGTTACTATCGCAGATACAATATTAATGACAATGATTGTGACGGTGATACTATATAATAATAATAATAATAATAATAATAATAATAATAATAATAATAATAATAATAATAATAATAATAATAATAATAACAACAATAATGTCATACGTTCTGTGTAGGAAGGACTTGAACTAGAATTTTTACTGCCTCTAATGCTTAGGTAGCTAAGGCAGATGAATATCCATTCCAATGCAAAAACTTTGGCCCTTGGATTTCCCTAGATAGACGTTTTGACTTCAACTGAAAAAAAGAATAGGGAAACAACTGTGTTCCTCTTTTACTCTTTTTACCCCGCGTTCTTGCTGTTTGTTTAATATTGTTTAATTTCCTTCCTGTAGCATGTGGCACCGTAGGTGATGGGCAGTATTGATACATGAAATTTGGGAAGGAAACGTTCCAGGTCTTAGCTTCAGGATACTTCACTGGTATATGCTACAATGACCACAGAGTAAAACCTGGAAAAAATCTGTCGGTAGGACAGTCCTGGTGAAATTTGAACGCTAACATCCCGTTCACGAGTTCGTACCTTAATGGCCTCGCTATTCGTGTCAGTAGGTATGTATTTATGAACAGAATAACCCAAAAACGAAAATTTGGATAAATACCAAATTTTATATTTAAGTTGGATAGTTTTAAAGTACATAAGGCGAATATGTTTCTCAGATTTCCCCATCACAAGCAAATCTTTACATCGACAAAATGTCATTATTTCTTATTTTCTCAAATAGAAATGTTTATTATAATACAAAACGTTCGAATGCTGCATTCTATCCTCTGAGTATCTCTTCATTCTCATTGGATTTTATAGAGATCGGAAACTATAAAGGCAGGCAAAATTTCGTTGCAGGACAAATGTTTCTGGCTAAAATGTACAACTTTGTACGTTAATTGTCTCCCAATTATGCGCTTGAAATATTCATTTGAAAATTTTTCCATATTTGAAGCAGAGCACTTGAAATGTTAAGTGGTTGTTCTTTTGTTTCTCATGAGCTCTTGCAGGGAGTAGGTGTAGAATATAATCATTTGCATATAAATATGGATATGTTTGTAAATAGTTAACTGCTGTCTAAGCCTTCCACAATTTCTGACACCGTGAAAATTAACGAAGGATCACTCAATTTAAAATATTTGTCTACAGTATTTGTCAGTATTAACAGGAAATGGCCAGAAAAATAAACGTTATGTGCATAATTTATAGTATAGCTAAAAAAATAAATGATAATAGTTGTAAAGAATTCTGAACTTAGGTATATTTAAGACTTATTTTTTATCAATTACACAATAGATGCTACACGAGGATTTTCAAGGAAATCCCCCACCCCAAATTACCCTTTACATGAAAGATTTTTCGAAGTTTTATATTTTCTAAAAATGGCTCTCCTGCGTTTACTGTTTCACGCGATGTCATGGAAAGAGTATGGAATTTTAAGACAAGCATATAGCATTTCTTAAACAATTTTTTTTCATGAGAAATTTCTTATTATTATTATATTTTTTATTTTTTTATTTTATTTTTTAGAACGATATTTTTATTAGAGAACACACTCACATTCACTCCCACGTTGATACTTACAAACCGTACGGAGGGTAGGGAATGATTCTAATTTAAAGAAAAATGTGTCCGCCACATTCGGGAATCAAATCAGAGAGTTCTGAATTGAGAAGCCGGAACTGTTAACCACTCGACAATACAGGTAGTCTACATACATATATTTGCATATTACTCTGAACCACTTAGGGCTGGTATTATAAACAAGGTTTAAACCCTCGATTAGTTTTAAGCTATATTTTTCAGTTTTACTGTGTGTTATAAACTTTAATCTTCAGTTCAACTTCAGTTTAGCTTAACGTTTTTTCTCCTTTCTTCTTTTGGGTACACTTATGTTTAAAAAAACTATTATATGCTAATTTTAATATTGCTAGTTCTTTGCATGAGCTAACAAGAAACAAAAGAATGGCTTCTTAGTAGGTACTTCACAAATCTTAAGACAGATGATATACAGTTAAAACTAAAAACAGCGAATGCCTCGGAAATGGTTAAAGGCTTAAGAAATTTTCTTGGACTTAATTTTATATTTTGATAGTCTCTTCACTTCTCCTGTTTTAAACCTTTGTCTATCTCAGTAGTTTCACAGTTACACAAAAATCAATCACAATGAAGAGAACTTCAAAGGTTATTAATAGAAACTTTAGTATATGCATATATCTGATATCTGGAGTAAATCTAATTAAACAGAGAATAGCGCGAAGGGGTTTCAAAAATCTTCTCTTTGCATTTTCCAAACATTCTGACTTGCTAAAAATAGGTGTTGATCCAATTGATTGTCGCTAAATCATGCTATTCTCTCTCTCTGTCTCTCTCTCTCTCTCTCTCTCTCAACTATCGTTATTCCCTTTGTATACATAACGAACTGTGTAATGTAACTATTTCTGAAAAGGTTTATTTGGATTAAAATTAAGTAGGTAGGAAACAAACTAAGAATAATTTATATACCCACTAGTAAGTAAAGACGGTAGAGAAAGTTATGTGAATGTAACGCAACAAATTTTTTCAACAGAATAAAATAAAACATTTTATCATATATCTACTCAATTGAAAAGAACGACGTAAGTGAATAACATTTAAATTCAGTTATCAAGACTATAATTTTGGTATAAATAAATAATTTGAATCCTTTATTAGTTGCGATTTTTATCTTCCGCTTCCATTGGCTAAATATTAGATTTTTGTAACATTTTTTCTCTTCAATTATTGTTTTCCAAGACCGTTTCTCTCTACTTATTGCTACCTCTTCCTTTCCACCTACATCTCCAACAATCGCGCCCCCCGGAAGGAACTCTTGGACAGTGTATTTTTAAAGGCAAGCTGTTAAATAATAAAGCATTAGTCTTTCTCATACGATAGACTTCGTTAAACATTAGTGTAAGTGCCGTAATGCGGCTCGACTCCATGATAGATCGGTCTCAGGTCGTTATGGAAATGAGCAGACCTTTGGTGTGCTGTCCAAAGCCTCCTACATAACCACAAGCTGAGTCATTAACCATACGCCAATAATCTTTCTTATATCACGGTTCATTTTTCTTTGGGCTTTATCTTTGCTAGGCTAATTACTTTCTCTTGTGCTATGTTCGGTTTGCATCCATTGAGTTATGTGTGCACTGGGTCCATCGGCATTAACGATGTACTGGCTTCATTAATTTCTACAACATACACACCCCTCCCATTCAACCTAAATCACATCAGCTTCCATAGGGCGGGATTTTCTTAACGATGATGTCTATTTTACAGCTATGCTTCAAAGGTAATAAACAAAAATATCATTAATCACGCCTTCTTTCTAGAGACCTGAATTTCTGAGGTGTCATTTGGTTGCTTTTGCGCTGAACTCGAACCTATTGTTGTGTTCAGAAAGTTCGAAAGTATTATTACCTAGATTCTAAAAGTTATTATACCTTAATGTTGAACGTTATCAAGTCACTTTAAACGCATAAGTATTATAAATTTTTCGGTCCGTATATGGGACCGGTTTACACTGTGCATCGGTGTGCATTTGAGGAGATACGATAGGTAATAGTCTGTACGTCATGAGAGCCAACGTTTCGCTGGAAGAAGCATAGTGCTGACCACATCATCTCCACCGTATCGGCTAGCTGATCAATTACGTCTGCCTTGTGCATGTGGGAGTGAAGTCCACAGTCGGATTTGTAGGCCAAGGCCCAGTAGGGCTCTACATGTATAAATATTAGAAAAAACCAAAAAGATCGTTGTGTTAAGCAATCAATGATTTTACAAAGCATTGGGAATATGCCCACGTTCTCCTATTCACCGTACACAATTTCTTCTGTGACAACATGTAGATAATGTCTTGGAATATTGGCAATTTCTTAGCAGATAATATATTTCAGTTGTAGTTGCTGCTGTTGGATGAAACATAAAAACTCGTTCTTTAAGGTAACTCCACAACCAAATGTCTAACGGATTGAGATATGGAGAACAGGTTGTTAAAATGTACCTACTGACGACGTTATTGTAAAAACTTTGTTCCTCATACTTACTGATTAAATTCCCATAATTATAAACTGAACATGGGCCTTCATTTAAATGATAAAGTTCTATACTTTCTCCGATCTTGATAAAATACTCTTTATAAATTTCAGAGTATTATCCCAGCTGTATTCAAATATACCTTATATAGACAGAGATATGACTTGAAACTTATAGATAATTAACGTTTTACTCAACAAAATGGTAAACTATGGTAAATATGGAATGCAAGCCCTGTTGTTTACCGTATACAATGATGCTTTGTTTTTACTTTCTCTACTACGTATAGTAAGTAGGGGAAGTATTGCATTCCACCCAAAAATTCGATACCGAGATTACACCGGAAATACATGTTTTGAGGCCCTCTGAATCCAAAAAAAAAGAATTTTTAGAAAAAGGTCCGTGTGTGTTTCTATGTGTCTGTGAACAGCATAACTCAAAAACGAAAAGTCAGATAAATACCAAACTTGGTATTTGGATTCAGTATCTTTAAAAGATGCCACACGATGATTTTAAAGAAAATCTCACCACCTCAGACTACCCTTTACATGGAACATTTTTCGAAACTAACGATTTTTATTAAAATATCATACATTTAAGATAATTTCATGGCAAATTAAATGCATATCATGAATTTTCTGGGAATATCCCCAAAAGGCCTCTTCATTGTGAATGACTTTACATACTGATAAAACATAAGAGATAGACAAAATGTTGCACAAAAAATGTAAAGCTCATTAAAACACACAGTTTATGTCATATACATTTTTTTGTCGAGTGAACCATTTCCCAGATATTCCTCTTATTTGTTTCAATTTTTCAACACATACTTTTTCTTAAATGTGAATACGTTGTCCTTTTTTTATTTATTTTTTAATGTCCTGGACATGTCAAGAGTGGAATGCTCCACATAACAACCAACTCTTAAAAGATTTGACTTATTTCTTAAAGCTTATCATATTCCCCTTGAACCTACAGGAAAATTAGCAATAAGATAGTTTCTGCAAATTTTTATGTCGATTAACATCAGATAAATGGAGAATAAGCGTTTGTAACTGTAGTTTATACAAGAGTAGAGAAGGTTATGTGAGGTTACACAAACATTTTTTCTTAACTCAAATATTATAATTTAATGCTTTATGGTTTAAAGTACGTTTTAAAGGTCACTTATTTAAATAGTAATGTTAATTACTATGCAAATATTAAATATGCATGCAAATATTTCTTTTGCGTATTCCACACATAGTTATATAATCTGGGTTCAGAAATGTTAAGTTATCAAGCACTCAGAAAAAACATTCACTATAAAATTAACTCATGCTCTCCATTCTCTCCTGGGAAGAATATATAAACCATGTATATGTGGAAATGTCCAGTGTTACCTCTCTAATAAGATGGTTAGTCAATAAACTCCCACAGAATTATATTGAAATTATATGTTTTGTTTATATTCATAACGAAATTCTACTAATATTATTAAGCTTTTTATTCTTCAGAAAGGGCTGTTATAATTTTAATTAGCTTTACCCTTAAAGAACAATGAAAACCTTGCTCTTTGGTAAAAATATAATAACTGTCGCTCCATTCTATATCTTGGAACTTTTATTCTGTATTAAAACCAATATGCATATGTATAGCTTTAGAAATGGCCAAAAGTCTTATGTCACTATAAATATGGATGATTTTAACATGCCTACATTTAGACGCGCCTTAACATGTCCAATTTTGAGATTATGTGTGCTAAGGTTGCTAAAAAGATACCATCAGCTGTATATAAGTTGCTGGTCTTTGAAACAGCCATAATCTCTTATATTTGCTGCAACCATAGAGGGAAAACAGTCGTGCTACCTCTCTGCCATTGCAGTGAGCTGTAGGATTCCCTGTATACAAATTCTTTTTGTTTTCAGTTGGGACTATTTCAAATTGTATTATTTTGCTTAAGATCCAAGGTAAGGCAAGGGAAAGAATTAGCTCTGTGTGTTATATGACGCGAAAGTGTTAGATACAATCCTCAGTGACGTGAACACAGGAGCAGGAAGAGGCCGTTGCTTTAACTTTGAGCAGAAAAATGCGACGCCAACGGAACGTGTTTAACGACGCTTAGCACCGTCCATGATTCCAGTCACAAAAGACGATGTCCGGCAAGCAGGCAGAACCTACAGCTATTATTTTCGCCCGTAATAACACTACAGCATTTAAGCTCTTGTTCCTCTTCTCATCACCAAAAGAAGAACAGGAAAAACAAAAAAATATGTAACACCAGCCAGCAAGCCAGCCACGGACCTCTGCAGCCTCTAAATAATAATACCACTGGGACAAAAAACGGGAGAAAATAATCTGAATAATAAAAGTAAAAGGTACAAAATGCCATCACTAGCTGAGATTGCAAAACGGACGACACAGAGAACAATTGTAATTGGTCATGCTTCGTGACGTCACACTTCATGCGTGTACACATGGACTCGACGGTGTTTCATTTAAAAAAAAGAGAAGCCTCTACAGTCAGGTCTCCTAACCTCTTTCTGTGTTCATTTCTGGTAACTAGCTTAGGTTATGACCCATGCTATCTCGCCCCAACGTGTGAGTGTTTTAGGATATGCATGCAATGTACCTTCTATTACGGAGCCATTTGCAGAAGCGTTCCGGCCTAACTACCTCCCAGACTCTCTTTTTTTTTAGGTCCGACTCCACGACGACGTTGTAACAACAAAGAGAAAACAAAAAAAGGCAGGAAGATTTGGAGTGTCCACTTCCCGGCCAGGACAGTCATCACTGTGGCGGAGATTGCTGTTGCAGTTGTTGTTATAATATGGCGACAAAACGAACCGGAGGGTTGGAGGAAGTGGGGTGAGACGCCGAGTGGAGTTGCACAAGAGGAAACTGTGTTGTTCGCACGCCGGTCGCCATTTTGTACAAAATGTCCATTAATTTTCTGCACCATTTTCCATTTACGACCTGAAGCATCCTCCCACTTCTAAATAGTCATTAAAACCTACTTAATGAAGTTCATTACTGTTGGTACACATTATGGGGAGGTCGGTCTCATAACCGCTGCCTAACTTTCGCAAAACAAACTGCGTCAAAATTCCACTAGCAAGGAAGAAAAATATCGGTAATGAATATTAGTAGATTTTACTTTATCACGTTTAATGGGCGCTGCTAAACAGTAACTGTCTGCCCGGGGAATTTTGACTTAAACTTTCTTTCATTTGTGACTCCCGCAGCGTGGTGTTTTCCGTTAAATCTCCAATTAGAATTACATAAACAACTAAGAGGGTAATCCGATAAGCATTGACTTAAATGAAGTTAAAAAACTCTGATGTGATACATTCACAGGACTTTCTTTACCCTCTATCGTTTATTAGTTCGTATACAAATTATTCTTATTAAACTTCATTTTTACTTTCTCTACTACGTATAGTAAGTAGAGGAAGTATTGTATTCCACCCAAAACTTCGATACCGAGATTTCATCGGAAATACATGTTTTGAGGCCCCTGAATGTAAAAAAAGCATTTTTAGAAAAGGTACGCGTGCGTGTCTGTGGCGTGTATGTGTGTCTGTGAACAGCATAACTAAAAAACAAAGCGTTGGATAAGTATCAAACTCGGTATTTAGGTTCAGTATCTTTCAAAGATGCTACACGAAGATTTTGAAGAAATTCCTGCTAACCCAGACTACTCTTAACATGGAAAATGTTTCGAAAAAACTTGATTTTCTAAAAAATGGCTCTAACATTTTTGATTTAAATGTCATATGTTTAAGGTATTTTCATGATAAATGAAGTATATATCTTGAATTTTCTGGGAATGTCCCAAAAATTCCTCTTCATTATGAATGGCTTTTGCATAACTGGTAAACCGTAAGAGATAGATAACATTTTTGTACACAAAAGTTGTAGTTCGCGTTAAAGCACACAGTTTTTGTCATATACATTTTTTGTGGAGTGAACCATTTCCAAGATATTCCTTCAATTTTCCAATACTTATACTTTTCTCAAATGCGAATTCCTTATTCCTTTTTTTATCCTGAACATGCAAAGAAAATGGAGTGCTCCACATAGTAACCAGGTCTTAAAATATTTGACTATCGCTTAAAGCCTACGAATTCCCCTTGCACCTACAAGAAAATTAGCAATAAGATTAACATTTCGATAAACATGAAGTATATGGAGAATGAGCGTTTGTAAAAGTAGTTTGTACAAGAGTAGAGAAACTCATGTGAATGCAATACATCAGATTTTTCTCTCTACTATATCTTAATCCATATAAACCTTTGCAGAAATGGCTCGTTACACATTTTGTTATAGATATGAAGGGAGCAGCGATAATCAAATGTTTAACTGAACGCTATAGCTGGCCTTAAAATTCCATATTGTTTCCATACAATCGCAAGAAACAACTGAAAATGGATGGACTTTGAAAAGGTATAGAACAAATTGTACCATTAATAACAGATATCTTGGAACTGGCTACAAAAAAAGTTATTTGAATAAATTGTGTGTTTTAAAGATATCTACATTTTTTGTGTGGTACGTTTTCGTTTATCGCTTAACCTTTACCAGTATTAAAAGTTTCTACAAAATTACTTCGAAATGAAGATTCCTTTTGGAATTCCTTTCAAAGGAAGATTCCTTCCAAATTGCCAGAAAATTCAAGATATAAATTTTATTTGTCATGTAAATATTTTAATATATGGTATTTTAATCAAAATCGTTAGAGTCATTTTTATGACATCAAAAAGTTATAAAAATGTTCCATGTAGCGTAGTTTGGCGTGGGGGATTTTCTTGAAAATATTCGTGTCGCACCTTTGGAAGGTACTGAACCTAAATACTAAGTTTGGTATTTATCGGAATTTTTGTTTTTGAGTTATGCTGTTCACAGACACACACACACACACACACACACACACACACACACATAGACACCCACAGACGGACTCGCTCACGGACCGTTTTCTGAAAATATTTTTCCGGAGGTTTTAAAACAAGTATTTACGATAAAATCTCGACATTTAATTTTTGAGTGGAATGCAATACCTTCTCTACCTACTATGTGCGTGGTAGAGAAAGTAAAACTATATTAAAAACAAAATTGAAGTTTACTTTATTTCTCCACACAATCACCTCTGTAATTTAAGAGCTGTCATGTCTGTTCATGAACTTTAGAATTCCCGTTTTGTAGTCGGTTGCCAGACCATCAATCCAAGATGTTCGAACACAATTTCACCAAGCAAAGAACGAAAAATGTTTTTGTAAGAAAACTGTACCTCGTCTAGCGTTACGTGTCTGTCTTCTACGATTTTTGTTCTCTCGATTCCTGAAATTATCTGTGTTGGGAAACGTACTTCCAGCTTTATATTCGTCAATCGCATTTGTTCGTCCATTTCTGAACATTTCTCACCACCTTCTCACATTTCTTTCGTTCATTACTGTATCATCATACACTTCCTTTAGTTTGCGGCAAATTTCTGCGGGTATTAAATACGTCCGAGTATTAAAAATTCTAATAACACCTCTTACCTCACAGTAGGCGATACGTTATATCATACAGTTCACTTTGAACAATCACAGAATGCACAATAATCCCTT
Source organism: Deroplatys truncata (assembly GCA_030765065.1). NCBI lineage: Eukaryota > Metazoa > Arthropoda > Insecta > Mantodea > Mantidae > Deroplatys > Deroplatys truncata. Next base: position 57,113,889 of record CM060980.1, read on the forward strand.
TAAACTGACACCGACTTAAGCAACATTGAGAAAAGATGTCGAGGAGACCATTCGACCTTGGATAGAAGCTGGACAGCTATCGGCGCAGTGGGGATGCGCAAACGTGGTTACTTCCTAGGTTACTTCGTATTTGCATTAACCAGGCGATACAGGAATTCACTTTAAATGTTAAATGACATTTCTGATTGCTTCATTTAGTTTCCTGCATCCTTTGTGTACGAATCTATGTACAATGATTTTTTATCCTATACATGTAATTTCGTAAATATTTTCGTAATAAGAGTCAGAAACACCCTAGTCACAGAAATGGGAAGAAAATTAGCTCCTCAAATTTTGGAAATTTAACATACCCTATATTACATAATCGGCCAGAGAGGTATCCAAAACTCCAATAAGTGAGATGAATGAGTGGGCGAAACATTAGGGTTACAATTCTTTTGTCGGCGTAGTTACTATCGCAAAAACAATGAGGAAGAAATAAACTTACCAATACATTAAAAAACGAAAAGAAAAAAATGGAAACAAAGAGTCCGTATCTTCTAATCCACTAATTTATATCTTCAGAACATGCAATAAGACTATTACAATATATACATTTTGCATTCGCGAATAGGAAACATGAGTAGAGTTTATGAAAATACTCTGGACAAACTATTCCTCAGATATTTAGTATATGTCAACTGTTACTCTCAACAGTGATAATCATATTTCCTGACCTACAAACCAGCCCTTTCCACTTTTCCCTCTACGTGCTTTTATTCTTCGTTTCGGCATATGGATAATTTCAGTCCTGTCTATCATCTGACATCTTCTGCTGCGAATCTTTTTATCATTTCATTATTCCCTTCAGTGCATACTTGTCTCTCTACCAACACTTCAACCAAATTTCCCCTTTTTTCTTCTTGTTACGAGAAACAATGGCTTCCATTTGCTGTTTGTACATCATTCTTTCTTTCGAATCATAAAGATCCCAAGCAGATGGGCTTCAAATATTAGCTTCCATTATGTTTTGCACCAGGTTCAAAACCAGCAATTACGCTGTTATTTATTGCTATTGCATAATTTATATCGATGTGACGTATAACGTATGATCAGGAGTGGAGGGGAACTTAGCGCCTCGACCTTATGTGCCTAGGCCCATAACGGGGCGACCCCGGGAGGGAGAGCGGCCGGATCAGGAGGAATAACAGAGCAGAGGGCAGGGCCCCTACATCTTCCAGTTTGAAACTCCCCGGTGGGAGCTGGGACAACCGGCTCCCCTCTCCTGCAGGCTTGCACACCCTGAGAGGCCCAGGACTCGGAGACCGTCCCCATTAAGGAGGAAGTGTTACAGAGAGCATCCTTTTCACCTGAGATGCAGTGCTGAGACTCCTGCCGACCTTGCAACCCTGAAACAACTAAGGAATGAAAGGTGAAGTAAAATGAAGAAGGTGAAATGGAGGGACAGGAAATTCGGAGGATATGGTTGACGTTCCCAGTATTCGCCCAGCGCCCCGGGGAAACCCCCCGCAAAAACCCATGGGTCAGAAAGTTCGGCCACAGGAATCGAACACACGGCCTCCCGAAAGCGAGTCACTTGCGCTGTCTCCTGCGGCACCTACCTCGGTTCATATCGATGTAATCACCAGCACATTTTTTCTGCGTTATATTGTCTTAATTTAAAAAATCTGATGCCCTACATTCACATCACTTTCTCTACTCTTCCATAAACTATTTTTACAAACTCTTTATCTCCTCTCTACTTCTTCTTAATCCAGATTAACTTTCAATCAAGGTTTCGTTGTAGGATACAGTCAGTAGTGCGATAGTCTGAGGTGATGACTGTGGCTATGAGTGGTTATTGATGACTTTTAAATTCCCTGCTCTTTGTACAAACACAAGATAAAAAGAAAGAAAGAACGAAAGAAAGAAAAGTTACTTTCCAGAATGAGCAAGGTATAATATGTATTTGAAATTTCAGAATAATAACCAAGAATTTCTCGGTAATAGTTAAAGGTACACAAAGTATTATTTGGCATCAATTATGTGCTTTACGAGATCCACATTTTACGTAATAAGAATTTGTCTACTTCTTACAGTTTACCATTTATACCTACAGAATCATTCAGAATGAAGACGCCTTCACAGGCTATTCGCAGAAAAGTCAGGATATGTACTTTAATTGTCATGCAAACTACTTAAACACATGGTATTTTAATAAAAATTGTTGGGAGCCATTTTTGAGAAACTGGAAAATCTCGAAAACATTTCCATGAAAGGAACAGTTTGGAGGTGGGGAATTTCCTTGAAAAACTTTGTTTCCCATCCTTGGAAGATAAGAACTTAAATACCAACTTTAGTATTTTCGGAATTTCCGTTTTTGAGCTACGCTGTTCACAGATACATACACACACACACACACATACACACACACACACACACACACATTACGTGATCAAAAGTATCCGGACACCTGGCTGAAAATGACGTACAAATTCGTAGCGCCCTCCATCGGTAATGCTGGAAGTCAATATGATGTTGGCCCACCCTTAGCCTTGATGACAGCTTCACTCTCGCAGGCATACTTTCAATCAGGTGCTGGGAAGGTTTCTTGGGGAATGGCAGCCCATTCTTCACGGAGATCGGAACTGAGGAGAGGTATAGATGTAGGTCGGTGAGACCTGGCACGAAATCAGCGTTCCAAGACATCCCAAAGGTGTTCTATAGGATTCAAGTCAGGACTCTGTGCAGGCCAGTTTATTACAGGGATGTTATTGTCGTGTAGCCACTCCGCCACAGCCCGTGCAGTATGAACAGATGCTCGATCGTGTTGAAAGATGCAATCGCCATCCCCGAATTGCTTTTCAACAGTGGGAAGCAAAAAGGTGCTTAAAATATCAATGTAGGTCTGCGCTGTGATAGTGCTACCCAAAACAACAAGGGGTGCAAGCCCCCTCCAGGAAAAATACGACCACACCATAACACCACCACCTCCGAATTTCACTGTAAACACTACACACGCTGGCAGATGAGTTCACCGGGCATTCGCCATACCCACACCCTGTCATCGGATCGCCACCTTGTGTACCGTGATTCGTCACTCCACCTAGCGAGGCGTCGTTTGACATTTTCCTGCGTGATGTGTGGCTTATGAGCAGCCGCTCGACCATGGAATCTAAGGTTTCTCACCTCACGCCTAACTGTCATAGTACTTGGAGTGGATCCTGATACAGTTTGGAATTCCTGTGTGATGGTCTGACAGATGTCTGCCTATTACTCTTTACGACCCTCTTCAAATGTCGGCGGCGGTCTCTGTCAGCCAACAGACGAGGTCGCCCTGTGCTGTACATGTCCCTTCACGTTTCCACTTCGCTATCACATCAGAAACAGTGTACCTAGGAATGTTTAGGAGTATGGAAACCTCGCGTACAGACTTCTGACATAAGTGACACCCAATCACCTGACCACATTCGAAGTCTGTGAGTTCCACGGAGCGTCCCATTCTGTTGTTTCACGATGTCTAATGACTATTGAGGTCGCGGATAATGAGTACCAGGCAGCATGTGGCAGTACAATGCACCTAAGATGAAAAACGTATGTTTGTGGGGGTGTTCGGATACTTTTGATCACTAGTGTACATACATACCCACACACAGATCCTTTTCTAAAAATGCGTTTTTTTAATTCAGGTAGTCTCAAATCATGTATCGCCAGTGAAATCTTAATATCGAATGTTTGGGTGGAATGCAGTGCTTCCTGTACTTACTCTAGATAGGTAGAAGAGAAAGTAAAAGAGAAAAAAGAAAGAAAGACAGACAGAATCAGTTAAGGTATACTAATAATAACATTCTTACTAACTGGTTGACTCAACCCTAAGTCCATATATCATGGAAGTAAGAAAGCATCAATTTGGACGAAAAGAAAACATTAAAAGAACCCAGAATGTAAATCTTAAGTACTGAAACCTATCAAAGGTTCACCGAACTCGGTGATGCAATTGCAGACACGCGTAAAGTATTTTGGACTCAATTGTTGCTATGCATTTAAAGTTGCAGAAGAAGACAGAAAATTCCTTGTGTGAACTAATTTCACCAAGAGACAGCTTGTGACGTATGTGCAATTTCCTCATGTGGTGAGTGATAGCTGAAAACTCTTTTGATGTTGGTGTTTACATATCCAGGGAATCGCGTGAGATACGACCTATTGGCCATGCCCAATAAAAAGCCACAGCATTCCACTCCGAGATTGCAGCATCCGGATACATTCCGAAATATGTGAAGCGATGCTTTCTGGCTCGCCGATCGGCAGTTGTTTCTGCTCGCCAAGAAAAGATAAAGCACTGAACTCATTAGCCGCACGTATCTCGATGGCTGCCGACAAAGGAACGTTCGTACCCAACCCATTATGGTCCACTTTTTCTACATATTCCTTTTCTTATTCCCCTCCACTTCTTTGCTCTTTTCTCCTTCCACCATCTCTTCCTTCTTTCCTTGGCTCTACATTTTTTATTCCTTAGGGGTAATCAATCCATCTGCTACCTGTGCGTAAATTTGTTACTTTACGCATGCGCAATGACGTTCTTAAAAGCGTCTTAATCCTTTAAAGTGCTGGGTACGTTATAAAAATCCTGCTGGAGAGACTATAGATGCATAAGTCTTTGAGAAAGAGGCAGAGGTTGTTGTCATAGTCATCATTCCATAATTCCGTTGCTTCTGTGAAGTTGCAAAACAACTAAGTAACTATTCGCGGTCTGATGCATCTTATTCGATCCGGTATTAATTCAATTTTTTTTAAAAGTGTTAAATATTTCTAAATTTTTAAAAACGCAAAATCAGATTAAAATAAGTAATAATGAGAACACCTAAAATTTTAATTTTACAAGTATTAATGCTTGCCGGAACGTCCATATATAGCTAAAAGCCAACTACGTTATTTACAAAAAAATCTGATGTGTTACACTCACATGACTTTCTCTACTCTTGTACAAACTATTTTTACAAACGTTTATTCTCCATATGCTTCATGTTACTCGAGATATCGAGATGTCAATCTTATTGCTAATTTTCTTGTAGATGCAAGGGGAACATGGTAGGTTATAAGCGATAGACAAATCTTTTAAGCGCTGGTTGCTATGTGGCGCATTCTATGTGTTGCTATGTGTTTGCATATCCAGGACATAAAAAATTGAATAACGAATTTGAGAAAAAGTATAAGTATTGGAAAATTTAAGAAAATAACAAGCAATATCTCGAAAATGATTCACTCAACTAAAAAAATGTATATGAAATAAATTGTGTATTTTAACGCGATCTACATTTTTTGTGTAGTAAAATTTTGTCTATCTCTTATGGTTTACCAGTTATGCAAAAGTCGTTCACAATAAAGAATACTTTTGGAGACATTCCCAGGAAATTCAAGATATACATTTTATTTGTCATAAAAATATCTTAAACATGTAATATTTTAATCAAAATCGTTAGAGCCATTTTTGAGAAAATTAAAATTTTCGAAAAATCTTCCATGTAAAGGGTATTCTGGGGTGAGGGGATTTTCTTGAAAACCTTCGCGTCGCATCCTTGGAAGATACTGAACCAAAATACCAAGTTTGGTGTTTATCCGACTGTTCGTTTCTGAGTTATGCTGTTCACAGACACACACACAGACACACACACACACACACACACACACACGGACATGTTTCCAAAAATGCTTTTTTTGGATTCAGGAGGTCTCAAAACATGTATTTCCGGTGAAATCTCGGTATCGAAATTTTGGGTGGAATGCAATACTTCCCCTACTTACTATAAGTAGTAGAGAAAGTAAAACAATGCAGTTTTTATGCAATTCTACCATTATAAACAGGTTGTTATGGTATTCAATATCGTGCATAATTAATACGTCAATAATATCAATGACGTATTTTCTATAGCAGTGCTGTAATACCGGTATTTCAAGTATTTCAACTTCCTTTAGCTTATAGAGAGAAAATTTTGTGATATTCTTTTCTCTGAACAACGAACATTTAAAAACCTATCTACATTATATACTTATTAATTAAGATCTACATCGCAGTCCGTAACAGCTACTCACTTCTCTTCCATAAAGGGAATATACGCAAGTAGTTGTCTTGTTTATCGCTTCAATACGCCAGGTATAACAAATGAAATGCAGGGAGAGAGTGTAATAACATATGAAGTCACTCTCACTTATGTTGCGTATGGATGCCGAATTATTTAATGATTTATTACCTGCAATTTATAATTCTAAGTTTCCATAAAAGGTTGTATTCAACTCGTGTATAACCATCCACTGATGCCATAATCATCAACATTATCCACTTTTGCATAAATTACTACTGTAGTTTTAAGTGTTAGTGAATGGAATTTCGAGAGGAAGACCAAACAAGAGGAGTATTTTTCTTCGAAGTGTAAGTGTTTGGAGTCATTCTGCAAGGTGGAATAAGAATAGGTACTACCATTGTGAAAGAGCAATAGGCAATTTAAATTTGAGAAGCAAAAGACCTTCCTTTGCGAAAACAATTAGAAAGCTATTGAGTGCGTGAAGTATGTGAAGGCGTCGCCTTACATTTTCCCTCCGAGATACAAAACTTCATTTCGTTTACGATAATATGCGGATGTTTATGTATAAAGTTTCTTTTTTCTCTAATATGATGAAGAAACAACAAATAATTGTCTTGGTTTGCAATTATTTTGCAATTAAAGGGGACAATGATGTTGAGTAAGTAGATGTAATGTAATGAGGTATTTTTCAAAATATTCTGAACTTTATTTAACGTACAGAAACGTAATATCCGTTTTAAGATATTATATTGTATGGAGAACTTTGAGGAAGGTTTTATTTTCGGAGTTGTATTGTAGTTCTACTGTTGGGGAGCCATACTTTAAGTAGTTGCAACCACGTGCGATACAAAGTTTTCGGTGGCCTTCGCCCCAATGTTCACATTCCGGTGGTCTTCGCCCCAAGTTTACTTTCCGGTGGCCTTCGCCCCAATGTTTAGGAATCAACTTTGTATTTTTATGTTTCTCTAAATATTATATATATTTATGTTTGCCTCGGTTGCGTCAGTATTAATTTGTAGAAACATGTGTCTCTTTGCAGGGGGTGATGCGGCTAAAGAATGTAGGCTTACACAAATTATAATTGTATTTCACTCTTTTTATTAATCCTTCACACGATTAAATAAGACTTGACTTATAGAGAGAGCTGTGAGATTATTCATTAATTGCACTTTTAAAGACGTAAACTTTATAACATTCTCGCCGTAATGAATTTTCGTCTCACACTGAATACGTACGCGTCTAGCATCCGGTTAGGAACGCTGTCTACTAGCGACTGACTTCTACCGCCTGAATTTGCAAATTTCATCTACTTCAAGTCTCTGATTGGCTAATCCTACTCCAATAGAATACTTTTATTTAACTTAAGGTTTTTCTAGTTGTTGATTGGCTATTTATAAACTGTTTTAAATATTACATTATTATTGCTCCAAGCATTACTAGTAGCATTATTAAACTTTCCAATTCATTATTGCCTCAAGGTTACCTCATTGTTAGCAACTTTCGGCCTCTATTCTCACAGCTTCTACATTATTAAATTACTTAATACATTCACATAACATTATTATACATGTACATAATAAAAATAAACATAATACTATGACTTGCATACATTTTATACATTATATTATACACATATTGCTTTAAGGCGGGTTGTTATTGGATTTATATATTATATAATTAGACTGAAATAATTTAAGTGTTAAAGTACTGCCTCAATTGAATGTGAGAAGTTTAACGGTACGTTTTATGCACGCTTAGAAGTAGAAGTGCCCGCCCCTTTCCTCTAGGTTGTAATTGTGTATTTTCTTCAGTCAGATTTACATATTTACCTAACCAACATTAGTTTCTACTCAGCCTTTATCACATCTCTCTGTGGCTGACTTGAACAAATCTCGAGAAACAAGCAACAATTCTGTGTGGAACAGAGGCATCGGAAGCAGCTTCTCTAAATGATGTCTACTCTGAATGGTGTTAACAGAGATGGCTAGCCCAATGTAACATGATTAGCGACTCGACCTTGATGAGACCTAGTCTCATTGGTTGTAGAGAAAGGGATGGGTGAGAAATGAGTTATCCGTAGCACTGAAAAGCCCAACAGCTTAATGTTTATGCCAAATATTTCTTCCAAACTAGACATGGGGATGGATTCTAAAACTATAGCCGCCAGGAGGACAGTATTTCATATATTTGTTACCTATAATTAGCGATGGGCAGAAAATAACGGTTATGTTGTAACGGTTACAGAAGTAACGGAGACAGACAATAATAGTCATCCAATAACGGTTACTGAAGTAACGAAGGCCGTAAATAGTTATTCGTTAACGTTGCTAAAGTAACGGAGATGGTTACCGAGTCTGGGTGACATCTTTCATTGCATGTGAACTGGTATCGCTTATCGGGAACTTGTTACCTGAACCTCCTTACGCAGTATGAATCTCCTCCGCTAGAGAACGTGATTGTGTTGCAGGGATGTAGAAGCAAGCGCGAATAAATGCATTTTGCGATTATAAACCGCCGTAGAAATCAGAGTGTTAACACAGAGAAACCTTTTAGAATGCATCAAGTAACAGGAAGTATATATCGATAGCGTTGATATTGAAACTTAAACTAATCGTTACTGGTAACCATTAATGTAACGTAACTGCGAACGTGATAACCATGAAGACAAATAACTTAATTACTGCTAACCGTTACGTGTAACTGTTAGTGCACTGTAATTGCGACAGTTATAACCGTTACCCGAAAATAACTGTTTGTCATATCTCTACTTTCAATAATTCTTTCGATCCGTATGGATTTAGATACTAGCATAATAACTATAGGTAATAGTAATAATGCGTATATAATTTCTAATAATACTATTATTATTTGCTATTGTTGTAGTATTTTGTAGCTAATAAGACTGATGAGATCCTGGTAGTGAAAAAACGTAGCTAAGCAAATGAACGATTATGGTTAGCCCAATTATTATTATTATTATTATTATTATTATTATTATTATTATTATTATTATTGGTATTATTATAAAATGCATAAAAAAGCTGATGTGTTACACTCACATGGCTTTCTCTACTCTTGTACAAACTATTTTTACAAACGCTTATTCTCCATATGCTTCATGTTAATCGAGAGTTAATCTTATTGCTGATTTTCTTGTAGATGCAAAGGGAATTGGTACTTTAAGCGATAGTCAAATCGCGTGTGGCGTATTCCATTCTCTTTGCATGTCCAGGAAATAATAAAATGAATAATGAATTCCCATTTGAAAAAAAATATTGGAAACTTTTAGGGAATAACTAGCAATATCTAGAAAATGGTTCACTCAACAAAAAGCTGTATATGACATAAATTGTGTCTTTTAACACGATCTACATTTTTTGCGTAGTAAAATTTTGTCTATCTCTTATGCTATACGAGTTATGCGAAAGTCGTTCACAATGACGAATAGTTTTGGAGACATTCCCAGAAAATTCGAGATATACATTTCATTTGTCATGAAAATATATTAAACATATGATATTTTAATCAAAATCCTTAGAGCGATTTTTGAGAAAATTAAAATTTTCGAAAAATGTTCCATGTAAAGGTATTCTAGGGTGGGGGGATTTTCTTGAAAATCTTCGTGTAGCATCTCTGGAATATACTGAACCTAAATACCAAGTTTGGTGTTTATCCAACTGTTCGTTTCTGAGTTATGCTGTTCACAGACACACACACGGACATGCTTCCAAAAATGTTTTTTCTGGACTCAGGGGGTTTCAAAACATATAGTGAAATTTCGGTATGGAATTTTTGGGTGGAATACAATACTTCTCCTACTTACTATACGTAGTAGAGAAAGTAATAAAACATAAAGCTTATGAAATTGTTAGGTACAATGTAATAATTTCCACCACATACCTTAAGCTAGGTGTAAAGAAAATAAAAATGGAATTTTCCCACTCGTATTGAAATTCCAAACTCGCCTGCAACTTCATAAATATTTCACTCTATAGTGGTTACCTAAGCAATTCTTAACTCATCTTTTGAGTTTAGGTTACTGTGGAATTGCTCAAATATTAAAATGTATCTAAAGATACGATTGATAGCTAACACCTTTATTTTCGCATTCGCGGCAGGTCAAGTAGTTTGCTATATATTTCTCCAAATGTCAGAAGCTTTTACTTTTTTTGCAGAGGTGTAATTTTTGAAAGAAATCATTATCGCGTACAGAGGGGTCGGAAGAGCACCATCATCCTTCAGCGGCATCCTTTCATCTTTGCGTCACATAAGCCACTTTCATCCTCAAGCCATTAATCGTCGTGTTCAAGCTTTTTTATTTTACCTCCCCTCTTTTGTGTTTTAATTTCCACAATAAGAGACTCTTATTTTAGAAATGTCCTTTACAGAGATGACCTTCAGAACCCACGGCATCATAAATCGAACCGAATCGAATGCCTGCTTTTTATGTCTTTCCGCTTTTTTTTTTCTTCTCCTTCGAATCCCAGGAACGTTTTGTATGTGAACGTACCGCAGAGAGAAAGAGCTAGTACCGATAGGCGATATAAAGTAAAAAGAACGTCACTGGACCGCATTATTGGAATTTTCTCTCACGTTTTCCCCTCCTTGCTTTCGACGTACAAACCAACTAACAGCAATTTTGTGTTATTTATTTTTTATCCGCGACGTTCGAAGGAATTGAGGTTATAAGGGAAAGCAAATGGAGGGGAGGGAGAGATAGGCATGTGAGAAGCGGCCAGATTATCTTTATTGTTTTACGTCAGATGGCAAATTTCTGGAGCCCTTTGTTTCGCTTCGGGGTTACTGAACTTCAAGGAAATGCAGCTTTGTTGATATCATCAGCTCATGTAGAGATTTTATATAATGCAAACTTTCAAAACGTGTGCGCAAAGTGCATGGCACGGTAAAGTACCTTACATGAAAACAGTGTAATCTTTAAAATCGCCTCCAATTAAGTGCTTTTGCATATTCTTGACGTTTGTTTATAACTCCAGTCATTATAAATAAGTTTTCTATTATATTATACATAATTTAAATTTCTTTAGTATTCCATCGCCGTCTTCGATCACCTTTTATCTGTATTTTTGGCCGAGAAGTGACTACCCAATTTGGCTAAGGAATATATTAAATTATATCTCTTTGCAATGATAAATGCTATGCTCACTTCAGTTTGGTGGGCAACATTTTAAATTGCTGTAGAACCTTTAGTGATACAGATCATCAATTTTTGCTTTCTCTACCTATAACTAGTAGAGGAAGTATTGCATTTCACCCAAAAATTCAATACCGGGAAATACACGCTTTGGGACTCAATGAATCCTCCTAAAAGATCATTTTTGGAAAAAAGATCCGTGTGTCTGTGTACAGCATAACTAAAGAACGAAAAGTGGGTATTTAGGTTCTGTACCTTCCAAGGATAGTTTCAAGAGGAGTTTCAAGAAAAGTTCCTAACCTCAAGTTACCTTTTAAATGGAAAACATTTCGTTATTGTTGATTTTCTCAAACATGGCTCTAACGAGTTTGATTAAAATACCATATTTTTAAAATATTTGTTTGATGAAGTACATGTACTTATTGAACTTTCTGGAAACAGCATTTAAGTCTTCTTCAAACTAGATGACTTTTGTACAGTTATTAAACGTCACTTGATTTGACTGTTCCATAAAGAAGGAGTCGGATTATTTGCCCTTAGCACTGAAATCTATAGGTTTTTGTGTTACCTCCTTTCTTTATAGTTTTAGTTACACAGCCCTCTCTAATGAGAGACACTAGGTTAACTAAATTTTCTTTAGGAAGATCATCTTCTGGGTTTATTAATCCCAGTAGTTCATATCTTTTCCTGCCCAGAGCTTCACATTTGAAGATTATATGAGAGACTGTTTCCTCCTTTTCATTGCAAAAGCTGCATACCGGTTCTTCTTTGAAGATTCCAATTGTATGTAGATGTTTCCTTAATCTACAATGTCCCGTCAATAACCCTGTTATTACTTTATTTGGGATCTATTGAGATTAAGAACGTGTTGGTGGTAATATTTAATCCACTCATCAATGGTTTATCAAAAAGAATTGATAGGGATGCCAAAAGCTGGTTCAGGGACAGTGAATGATTGTGCAGAGCTTTTCCTGTTAAACCGTACGATATACATAACATCTGAATACACAAAAAATGTAGATCTGCTTAAGGCGGAAAATTTTTTGTAAATAAATATTTTTGTGGTGTTAACTATATATTTCCATAAAAATCCTTGTTATTGGTTTGAATTTTCAATACTTATATTTTTTCAACCAAGAAGTTGCTATGCGTGTTTTTCTCATGGTTATGCAAAGAGCATGGAATTTCATAGCCTTCACATCGTAACACATTGTTTAAAAATCTGACTGACAGTATGTACAACGAAATTTATAAATGTGAATTCAAGGTTTATCTGGATTAACAATTAATAATTCGAATAATAAGCTTTTTTTAAGAATAGTTCGTAGAAAAGTGAGTAATGAAAGTCATGTGAATGCAAGACACCATATTTTTAAAACTATGGCTTTTACTTTAGCCTGCTTATTCTTCCTATATCTAAAACGAAGTGTGTAAATGTATAACGAACGATTATTTCTATTAATAAAAATCTGATGTGTTACACTCACATGACTTTCTCTACTCTTGTACAAACTATTTTTACAAACGCTTATTCTCCATATGCTTTACGTTAATCGAGATAAACATTTGCAGACTCTATCTTATAGCTAATTTTCTTGTAGATGTAAGGGTACTATATATTTACAAGGGCAGTATAGAAATACAGTAGCCTTTAAGCACATGCCTACATATCTCTTAATAGCTGGTTGCTAGGTGCAGCACCATTCCCTTTCCCACAGATTAATACTATTTGCATATCCAGGACAAAAAAATGAATAACGAATTCCCATTTGAGAAAAGTATTGAAAAATTTAAGGGAATAACAAGCAATACCTTGAAAATGGTTCACTCAACAAAAAAATTGTATATGACAAATTGTGTATTTTAACGCGATCTACATTTTTTGTGTAGTAAAATTTTGTCTATCTCTTATGGTTTACCAGTTATGCAAAAGTCGTTCACAATGAAGAATACTTTTGGAGACATTCCCAGAAAATTCAAAATATACATCTTATTTGTCATGAAAATATCTTAAACATATGATATTTTAAACAAAATCGTTAGAAATATTTTTGAGAAAATTAAAATTTTCGAAAAATGTTCCATGTAAAGGGTAGTCTGGGGTGGGGGAGTTTTCTTGAAAACCTTCGTGTCGCATCTCTGGAAAATATTGAACCTAAATACCAAGTTTGGTGTTTATCTGACTGTTCGTTTCTGAGTTATGCTGTTCACAGACAGACACGAAGACAGACACACACACACACACACACAGACAGACGCACACACGGACATGTTTTCAAAAATACTTTTTTTGGATTCAGGGGATCTCAAAACATGTATTTCCGGCGAAATCTCGGTATCGAATTTTTGGGTGGAATACAATACTTCCCGTACTTACTATACGTAGTAGAGAAAGTAAAAATTAGTGAAAAGAATATGTAAAAATAATTCAGAGTGAGTGAAAAAGTAATGCGAATGTAACACATCAGATATTTTGTTCTAGGCTTCTAAAGCAGCATATCATTTGGACTACATAAAGCTAAAATAGGCTCTGAGATATGTATAGAAAACCAGTGGGCATTTAAAAACCATGCGCAATGTTTCCAAACTGATTTACTATGTCCAAAGTTATTCACCAAAACAATAAAATTAATCACAGGTCATAAAACCAGGTGCAATTTGCAGGACACTTGCTTAAGCCTTTAGAATATTTAAATAAATGCAAAACATTTTAAAAATGTCAGCCGCTCAAGTATTACATCTATTACAACATTTTACAACATCAAATAGCTTTTAACTTACAAAAATCATCTTAATTTCGTACGTTATTGTCCAAAATAGACGCCTTTAAAGAAATAATGTTGAAATAGGCAGCTGTAGATGCATACATTTAACATTTACAGTTTTAAATATGAAGCGCATGTTAGAATTTATTTTCAGTTAGAAAAATAGGTTTTGATAAAAATTTCATCTATAGTTGTTTAGCTTCATATTCGTGTAATTTCGGAATTATTGTCAGGAAAAAAAACATAAAGAGATATACTTAAATTAGTTACTAACCAAGAACTTTAATGTGGATCCACCAAACAATCAAGAGTTATGAGCAAGCAGAAGGTTTTAGTAAGTAAACAGATCAATCCTGTTACTGAATGGAGTATAGGTTACGTCCTCTCCTCCCCGGTTTCGTCGCGACTTTTCCATTTATTCGCTGCATAATATACACCAGGGGGAACTGTGACAATATGCCTAAAGGAGAGTTTATATCTAAATCAGAATTAGCATCATTTGTGGTGGAATGTGGCAAGAAACACTTCAGCAGAAATGGCGAAACCATCGACTGTAACCATAGCTCAATAGACGTTTATACATTATAATATTCAACAACAATGCAATTCAATGAAACATAAGGAACTTTATTAGAGAGAAACAATCAGCTAAGTACACCTTCATCCTTCTCAGCCCCAAACTACAGATACGATTTTTTCGAGCATCTGTGTCATACTCTAGGAAGCACGGATAAGTTTACAACTTTTGACATGCTTGTTTCGTAGCTTTCATAAACTAATTGCACACTATCAATAGCTAAACATACGTTGCTTTCTTTCTTCTAATGCAACTCCTTGATACAGATTTACCTACTTTCTAAGCAGAGTGTTTATGATATTTGTTTACAGAGAACACTACAAGATCAAGTCGCTCCCACCTTCCTCGCCACCAAACCTCGGTGCGTTCCTAACGCGATGGTTTGCTTACTAAAACCCCTCTTCCTGGTTATGAGACACAAACTACGTTAAAAAAAAGGAATAAACCATTCAAAAATATATTATGTACTATCTTCCACAAACTTTATTTATCCAATGACAACTCTCATAAGATCATGGCATATTACACATAATAATTATTTTGGAGATGCTTACTTCGTAGTTGCAGTAATAAATGAGCTGCGTCAGAGGTTGATCTGGTCAAGAATTTTGGAAACTTCTGATAAAATATATCATTAAACAATTATCACATTATCATTTACTGGTTTCAAACCCTTGAGTTTCCACTTCTCATTGAAGTATACACACACACATATTAGTTTTTTGAACTCTCAAGAAGTGCTTAGGAATCGTAATACTAGATACCTAGGTGATTACGATGGTATGAACTAAGAATTCCCCATTGGGACTTCACAAAATAATCCGTCTTTGTAATCACTGTTCTGAAAATATATTTTATCTACTGATGTCCTGTATCTGGTTTATTGTTTTACTTCATTCTGTGCTCCAGTACAATATTATAAAATGGGATGATTCATTTATCACTCCAATAATATTAATGCAATAATAAGAATAGGCATGTCTTAAGCGTTCCATTAATTGGCATCCACTAATACCAATATAACGAACTGGAGAACGGAGTGAACTAAAGCCATATACATAAAAAAGAATATGCTGGGCAAATATGCTTGTAATGGTAAACGCTTTGCGCCAGATATTTGGAGAAGCGTGTTGCTTTTGTGCTTTGTGCTCTTTATTAATGCACCAACATACTTGCTTCATGAACCAATGAATAAGAAACATTTCTGTACTATGTTTTAAGATGTTAGTTTGGTAACGTTTCATTTAGACTGGGGATAGTCAGTTTAGTATTGACTTTGTGCATTTCTCGCTGTCACTTCACTAATGTGACTTACTTCAATTCAGTTTCTCTGTCACCTCACTTTTGTGACTGCGCGTAGCGATGAAATGAAACACGCCCGAAGTCGCCTCTTTTTCCGTCCTCTTCACCTGCTGGGGTGTCGAACGCAAGACTTCTCTAATCTGTCGCAGTAGCAGCAATCACTGTACGTCATAACTGCCATTATAACGGCATCTGATGTTGCATCAGAACAACTCACTCTCTCACTTATGGCTGACTCGCGAGCACGCTCACTTGTATAGCCGCTGGAGTTTTCGAGAATGTACGGAAGGCAGAGAGAATAAGATTCCAGAACAAACCCGTTATCTGTCGATAGCGCTTCTGGTGTTTTACGCTGGGTGAGAGCACTACTCCGTCGACTTATCTCTTCACCCAGTCTTCAAGTCGGTCGGCATTTATTTCTTTATATGTATACTTTCTACTAATCGTGAAATATCCAATTAAATTCCATTCGAATTTTTATTTTCCCCAGTGAGATTATTGTTGTGAGCACTTATACTGCACACTTTGAACCAGAAATCGCTGTGTTAACTATAAGTAATGCTGATTTCTTGTGAAATATTAATTTTAAAATGCTTATTGTTACATGCTGGGGTGAGGGCCAAAAGGTTCCCGGAAAATTACTAAATTTTGATCACCCCAACACACACATGGGGGAGCGTAGCTTACAAACGGTGGGAGGACCGGGACCTTAGTGTCTACATTCAGAAGAAGGTGTGAGGTTTTTTTTTTGAAAAATACACAAAATATCTGTAATTTATTGAGAAAACACTTGGCGGCTCTATATTACACTTAGGGAAACAAAGGATGAGGATAGATGCCTCGAAGTCGAGGACTGGCCACACGCGACTTGCTTATTACACTCTCACACCCAAAAGTGACGCGCACATTCAAGCAACGTTAACTATGTATTCCATCTCTCCAACCCTGTCTAGGCAGGCTAGCTAGCCAGGGCTGGCGTCATATCGGGCGAGATTCAAACAAAGTCTTCTCTCTCCGTCGTGTTCCGCGCCAAAGGAGAAGGCTCGTTCAGCCGAAAGAAATAATCAAAGTCACCCAATAATGCTGTTGACAATGAGACATAATAATGCCTCTGGTATGACAAAGCTTACTGATACGTCACATGATTTCTAGTGAAATATTAATTTTAAAATGCTTGTTTTATGTAAAACGTTATTAGAATTTAGCTAAAACGATTTTCTCATGATCATTAAGCTTTAAACATGGAGAATAATGTACGAGGCGTGTTTTTAAAGTAAGTACCGTTTTAGCGCTGCAGTCGCGATTTTGAGCATGCGCGATCATTTCCCCCATTCATTAGGAAGCCGGACGAAGTTATTAGCGATCGCCACTTTGTGTTTTCTTGTTGCTAGAGCGTTCAAAATAATCGAACGATTCGCCGACTGTGAGGTCAGATCAATGATTTGTTTTTTGACTACAAGAAATGTTACACTAGCAAACATTAATCGCTAATTGTGTGAGGTTTATGGGGAAACAAATAATGAGTGATAATGTCCGGTTACACACAGCCAAACAAACTCAAGATCTGATTGCATCATTTGGTTGGGAACAATTCGATCATCCTTCCTACAGTCCGGATTTGAAGAAATCTGAAGAAACTCCTTGGTATAAAACATTTCAACGACAATGATGTTGCGAAACAAGAAGGGCAGACTTGGATTTCATCACAGGCGGCATCATTCTTTGACCAAGGTATACAAAAACTGGCTTCCCGTTACAACAGGTGCCTGAACAACGGCGATGACTATATGGGGAAGTAGTGTAAGGCATAAGGTAATGAATGTTGAAGTATTTGGAAAGTAATGTTTTTTTTAAAAATAAAATATCGACACTTACTTTAAAAACACGCCTCATATTGCCCATGTCAATAATTGAGTAGCACATAGAAATAAAATTAGGTATTTGAATGAAAATTTCGGAGTATGATATATTGTATTGAAATTATTTGGGAAATAACACTGGCTGCTTTTTCATAAAGAGCTGATAACATTAGTTTTTTACCTTTAATTATTGTGTAGAACATATTTCAAGTTTCAGTTACACAGAGTTTGGTATAAGTCTCAGAGTTAGTCTCGAAGAGACAAAAGTTAAATTTTCACTAAAAGGTACTCACCATTGGCACTAAGATCACTTCCGGTATCCTCAAACTTTTCGTATATATTTCAGACAAACAATTTCCTGACAGTTATAAATACTAAGATATTCTATTTCAGAAATAACGGATTTTACACATTTATGCAATTTCTGACAATTTCAAATCATGGTTCACAGCTATTCTAACAGCACACGCTTATTTGTGGATCGACAGTCCAGCTGAACATGAGATTGTGACTAGAGACAAGCAAAATATGACACAGATATTGGAGATATGTGTTTAAGAATGTTTATGATTAATTAAATTCATTTGTTAACAACATTTACATTTCATAGCATTTTAGCAATATTTTCATAACTCATGGAATGTTTCATATTAGGTCATAGTTTGTGAAATTTACTTTTTTTCGCATTTAAAGATATTCACGAAAAATGGCCTATTATGCA
Organism: Deroplatys truncata; assembly: GCA_030765065.1. Lineage (NCBI taxonomy): Eukaryota > Metazoa > Arthropoda > Insecta > Mantodea > Mantidae > Deroplatys > Deroplatys truncata. The sequence continues at coordinate 57,132,324 of CM060980.1, forward strand.
GTAAACGCTTTACAAGCAGCATAAAGTCAGAAATACTATTATTTTAGCGTTATAATTTTTAAACTCTTTTGTTCGAGTTATTTTGGTATTCAAATTGGTCTACACTATATAAGTTTCGGTATAAGTGGATTAAATTTTGTAGACCTTATAAATAACAGGATTTGAAAATAAGATGATTTTTTGTCAACATACTTAGTTGTTATGTTGTTAAACAATAATATCCACATTATAAGCATTTTAAGCAAAACAACTGAAGTCTCCTATACAACATTTATTGTCTTCAAAAATAGAGAGATAATTAAAACTTCACGTGTACACCTTATTAATATATTAATGAGTTTAATAATAAACTACCATTTTTTCCAAAAATGTTTACGTAATGTGTAGCAATGTTTTTCAGAAGAGTAAAAAAGTAATACAACTTAATATCTCTAGAACTAATTTTAAAATATCCGTGAACTTTCCTGAATACTTCAGTAAGAACTGAAATACTAGTAAACATTAGGCTCGCAAATCTAGCAGTAAACATATTTTCTGTCATTAAATCATGCGTTGTAGCAATCTTTTTCTTTTTACACGCTAAATGATAGAAGAAAACATTTCGCCAGAAAATATTGAAAAACTACTTGTAGTGCAATGTAATTAAGGTTAAGTCCAGCCAAAGTAACCATCAATTTGTTTTATTCTTTGAGTGTAAGAGTTAAATGATGCTGAGGTTCTATATTGCATTTCATTTAACACTGCATGATAAAACTTACTTACTAGTCGGCTTACCCTCCTCGTATGTAGGGCTTAACCCCCTAGGACTTACAACCGTGCCTAGGTCAGAGGCCTGTAGAGGGTCAGACGAACACTGGATGAAGAACCCGGAACGGGTGATCGGCCCCTAGAGAGTGACGAAGAAGAGGATATGAAATGAAGGCAAACGGAAAACCCGCTCAGCCGCCGCTTCGTCCACCACAAATCCCACATTCGGGCCCCTGAGATCGATCACAGGTCGTCTTGTTGGGAGGTGAGTGGTGTAACCACTAGGTCATGGTCCGCCTGAATGATAAAACAGGGTGAAAAAATCTAAAAATGCTAATCCTCTTCGTTCAAAACAATGATGTAAAACCTACCGTTTAGATACAAATACTTTATAATTAAAATGGGATTCATATTTTGGCAATGTGTTCATATTTTGGTAAAATACATTTCATACTTTGACAATTTGTTTTTGAGCTTGACTCTTATTGTAACTTTCTGTTAGAAGTTCTGTGCTCTGATCGTAGGTCTAAGAAAAACAAACTTCTGTCACACGACCTCTGATTTATTAGGGCTTACTGTCAGCCTTTGCATACACTAACTCTTAAGAGGAAGACTGAAGCTTAGTGTTATTTATGCAGTACTAGTATTATAAACACTTTGTTACTATCGCCAAAATCCTGTATAATTGCGTCTTTTTAACACGGCTGCCATACAGGTCGCTTAGCAACAGTGAACAAATCTGTTGAAACGTGTGTATTTATAATCGATTCCATTCTAATTCCTCCCCATCTGCATTTTAAAGCAATCTGATTATCGCTCTTTTTATACCTTTTTATTTGGATTCACAGTGGTAACTGTTACACTTTGACTCAAATACCAAGCATTAGCCTTATAGCATTGCCTACTATTGTATCTAGCAGGCAATGCATATATATAAAACACCAATCGAAATCTTCGCTAATCGATACGTCAATAGGAGTTACTATAAATTGAACACTCATATCGGCTACTAATGCGGGTTACTTAGAGGTTTCTGTTGAACTTTCGTTCTTGGCTGAACTAACGAAAATTAGTGGAAAAACAATAAACAAAGACTGGAGACTAACTTTAAGAACTCTTATTTTTGCATATATATAATGATTTGTTATAACCATATTTATATAAAATTGATACCAATTGATATTTGAATTACTTCTGCTGGTATAAATTGCAAGCAAAATTTGGAGGATTGTAAATTTTCAAAATTTTCTGAAGGAGTATCTTCCATTTTAGCCCAATCATTATCCCCTTCATTAATTTTATGACAAGAAAAAAAAGCATAGCACGCGACTGACTCTGTGGTCTAATGGTTAGCACACTATCCTCCAAATCCAGAGGTCCCGGGTTTGATTCCTACTGAATGGTGGGAATTTTTTCTTTGGCCAGGATTATCCCCCATCCTTCCTAGAGTCTGGAAGTATGAGTGGCAGCATGAATTTTTGTGTGAATTTAATATAATAACTAGAAGTAATATCTCCACAAAGATTAACATCACAGTAAGCGAATGAGCAATTCTTCCAAAGGTGAAAAGCTGCCGATATTACCTTGTATGTTAAAGGTAGCATATAAATGGAACATTACGGCACTGTAAACAACTAAGGAAGTTTTTCTCTGTTGCTATGTTCAAAATAAAATTAAAGTCTATCTAATTTTGAAATGGATAATATAATCTTAGTATTCCATAAAATGTACTATACAACTCGTGTTATATAATCTAAAGGATTATACACTTTTTTACGTGAATAACTTTTATATGAAAAGCTGTTGTTTTAATCTTTTCTTTGCAGATTACGAATCTGAATTCTTTCCAGATGTAGTTAAAACGGTGAAAAGGCGGGCAAATGGAATCAGTTTGGTATTCATTGCTGCCCGACCTTGAGCGCAGATGCTCATGTGTCCGGTCATCTGCTTTTAGCTGCCCATTACCGCTAACCTCTTTTTTACATCCTCATCTCTCACTTCTTCGGAGAGATTAACAAAAGCCATAGCCGAAAAAATATAACCACCGGTGCAATAACAATAACAACGCCTTTACAGAAGATTAAAAGCAAATTTACGTGGGCATCAATAATAATTTTAAACTGTCATCAATATTAACCCAACCTTTCCAGCAGGCTTCTTTTGGAACGACCCACGCCGCACAGACGTGAACTATCAAATATTATGAAGTAGCGCTGCTTGGAATTTCAAATGCGGTGAGAAGGGACATTGGAATTCCGGACCTGCTGTAATTGAGTGATTCTTTTCCATTGTGGCTGCAGTTATAGATGTGTGTAGCTAAAGGAATTAAACTCTGACCACTTAAACATGCTCATGATGTAAACAAATGTGTTTGTCATACTCCTCCGCCAGCAGTCGCTAGTAGTGGAGTATTTTCAGCGGCAGGTAGTGAAGTACAATACTAACAAAAAGTATGACTCATCCTAAAATATAAGCGAACCCTCCACTGAAACCAAAGAATGTAAAATATTATGCTGTCATTGGTTGTAAGCAAACTTTTTAGGATCACAGCCACATTAATTTTCAAACCACAGTTTATTTTTCATTTTATATAAGGTTTAATACCTACATTCAAACTTAAGTTTGAAAATCTAATGTGTTACATTCACGTGACTTTCTTTGCCCTTTATCGCTTATTAGTGAGTATACTAATTATTCTTACGAAAGATTATTTTTCTGCCTATTTCATTTTAATTGAGATAAACCATTCTGGAAATAGCTGCATTACACATTTAGTTATAAATACAACGAAAAAGCGATAGTAAAATATTTAAAAACTGGACACTAGGTATGGACTTAGAATTCCATGTTCTTTACGTGCAATTGCGAGAAACCACTCAATGTCGAAAGAACTTGAAAAAGAATGACAAAATAGTGGACAATTTTCCAACCATTAATAACAGATATCTCGGAAATGGCTGATGCCACAAAACAGTTATTTGAAATAAATTGTGAGTTTTAAAGAAATCTACATTGTTTGTGCTGTACGTTTTTGTCTATCGTTTAACGTTTACCAGTTATACAAGATATACAAATATACAAAATTCTTTTGGAATAAAGAGGACATCATAGGCTATTCCTAGAAAATTCAAGGTAGGTATACATTTTATTTGTAATATAAATATCTCTAATATGTGGTATTTTAATCAAAATAGTTGGAGCAATTGTTTAGAAAATAAAAAATTTCGAAATATTTCTATGTAAAGGTTAGTTTGAAGTGGGGATTTTCTTGAAAATATGCGTGTCGCATCTCTGGAAGATACTGAACCTAAATGCCAAGTTTAGTATTTATCCTACTTTTCGTTTTTGAATTATGCAGTTTACAGACACACAAACACACAGACACGGACCTTTTTCTAAAAATCCTTTTTTTTTGGATTCAGAGGGCCTCAAAACATATATTTCCGGTGAACTGTCGGTTTCGAATTTTTGGGTGGAATGCAATAACTTCTCTACTTAGTAGATATATGATAGAGGTAGTAATAATAAGCAAATGAATAAATTAAAATAAATAGGCGGAATGATTCATGTACATTATGTAGGTATATAATGCATGTATGTAAACATAATTTGTATACGGAGTTTGAAAAACCGCTTACACGTGCAGAAATACCCAAGTTTAATATTTACCTATTCTAAGATCATGAAACAATTTTTCTAAAAATCTCGAACAAATCTTAATTTTAGTCAGCTTGAAAATGTTCAATTTTGGATTAGTAATTGATAGTAAGGCGTATGTTGGGCTAGTTTGAAGGCAGGTATATTAATTTTTTCTTTGTATGTGTATATGTTCCTGTGTTTGTTACATTTTCAAGCAACAGTAGTCGAACCTATTGTCTTAGTAGTAGTGTTTAATGTCTGTTCGTACTGCAAACTGCACCACAGGCGGTGGCTACTAATCATACATGAAACGAAATGATCATTGGGAAGGAAAATTGGAAAGCAAACGTTTTGGGATGAAGTTTTGGATACTTCCCCGACATTTGCCGGTCATGGGGACTGAGGAAAACCTGGAAACAAACTCAGTCAAGGAGGATGGTCCTGATAGAATTTGAATCGCACACCTCCCGTTCATGAGTCCGTGAGTTAAAGGCCTTGGCAACCCTTGTTGATGAACCGATTGTTATGAATCTTAATGCATATCGTACAACTCCATATTTTGAGGTACCCTGAGGTCCGTCTCTCTCTCTCTCTCTCTCTCTCTCTCTCTCTCTCTCTCCATGCGTGTGTAAGAATAACATAACTCAAAAACGAAAAATTGGTTAAATACCAAACTTGGCATTTAAGTGTAGGACTTTCCAAAGATGAGACACAAAGATTTTCATAAATTCCTCCCAATCCAAACTACCCCATTAGAGGGAGAATTTCTTGTTATATTTTATTTTTTCAAAAATGAATTTAACGATTTCGATTAAAATACCATATGCTTAAGATATTTTTCATATTTTGTTTAAAATAAATATCCCAAATTTTCTGGCAGAAGCCTATGAAGTCTTCTTTATCCTGAACCACATTTGTATGGTTGGTAAACCATAAGAGACAAAATCTTACTACATAGAAAATATAAATCTGGTTAAAGCACACAAAGTTAAAACATTTTTTTCCAGAGTTAATCATTTCCGAGATATTCCTTGTTATTGGTTTCAATATTAATATACTTATTATTCGCCTTTTGTTCTCCTGATCAAGCAAAGAAGCCATCACATTTCAAAACCATCAATTAGCGACCAGATATTAAAACATTTCACTATCACTTAAGCCTACTGTATTCCCCTATTCCCTTCCTACTTACAAGGAAATACGTAATAAAAGCATTTCTATAAATATTTATCTCGATTAACATGAAGTAGATAGAAGAATAAGCTTTTTAATAATAGTTTGTTGAAGAATGGATAGAGAAAGTGATGTGGAGCAGTCAGTGTTTTTTTCTCTAGGTCATGCAAAGAAAACGGAATGTCTAAACCATCACACAGAGACTCGTTCTTAAAAAATTTGGCTATTGCTTAAGCCTACTGAATTTTCCTAATTCCCTTGTACTTACAAGGAAAATATGCAATAAGACAATTTCTGCCAAAGTTTATGTCTATTAACTTAAAGTAGATAGAGGAATAGGCTTTTGTTATAATATTTTGCTGAAGAATGGGTAGAGAAAGCCATGTGAATGCAACCAATCAGACTTTAATATGGATACTGTATTATATAAGTTGCAGAAGTTAGGGAAAGTCGTGTGAACGCAATATGGGATTATAAACCATTTCTTCTTCTTTAATAAGCAATCAGATGCAGCGCTGAAATTAACTAATTATGATTTGTGAAAACAGATTCTCGGCGGCGCCGTGACCTAGTGGTTAGTGCGCTCGCCTCTCACCAAGGCTGGTTCCATCCCAGAGATTTTTGGTGGACAAAGCAGCGTTTGGCGGAAGCGGCGTCTGGCGGATTTTCTCCGGGTTCTCCGGTTTTCCCCGCCATTCATTCATCCAACTAATCCATCATCACCTTTTCTTTCACCCATTTCACCGTCATTTCGCATCATCTACTTCCTCGCTGTGATACCAGTCATCGAGCTGATGATCACCTATTCTGGATATTCTACCTGATACAAAGTGTCTGCTCCTCGACAGGCCTACAACCCCGGGCACCCACTTGTGAGTCCTGGGGGCTGTAAATCCTACACACGAGTAGGTAAACAGGAAGAGAAGAAGAAAACAGATTCTCAAAAGTTATGTTGTTCAGTTAATAAAAATGCTTCCATTTAAAAGTGGGAAGATCACTAGAAAACTAACCTGTTGCCCTGGGTAGCGCAGTTCAATAAACGATAGCTTTCTATGCTCTAGGTTCTGGTTCAATCCCAGCCCAGAATAATGTTAGTTAAGTGTACTTGAATATGACAGTCTCATGCCGGGTGTTTACTAGCTTTTAAAAGAATTGTAGGGGAAGAACTGTTGTTGCACGACTCCCTTTTGCTAGCGTCAAATAACTCCAAACTTATTATTGTTGTTGTTGTTGTTACTGTATTGTAAGTAAAATTCTATACACTTGAAGAGGTAACGTTTGCTAAGGTTCATTTATTCAATGATGATTCATCATCTCCACCCCCTGCCGTACATTTATTTTAAATACTTCAGAATAAATTGAACGATAATGGCTGTTCAAGAGATTCATTTGACATTTTAATACAACTCTTAAAGTATCATCCTAAGTCTATGCTAATGTTGCATCAAGCTCGTTAGGCGAGATCGGAAACCAAACTTTAAGTAATTTTGTGAGACATGAAAGGTATACCTACCGTAAATTCAGTTTATCACCTGTTGCTGTGGAAAGTGCTCCATGAAGCAGTAAATGAATGTGTTTAGGCATCGCCTTCGTTTCTATAATTCCTATGCTCCAGTGCTACACTATGATCCAAATTGCCCCTCGTGATAAACAACGATTCTCCGGTCATCACTTTTGTGCAGCTGATGGAGCTCGTCATGCACCTGCTGATGTCCGCACGCCTGAAAATGGGCCGTGGAGAATTTTCACAAAACAGGTGAGCTACATCGAGGATGCCGAATAAGCGTCATGTAAACTTCAATCTAGATTGTAGGTAAATATTCAAACTTATCTTGTAGTGTATTTAGAATTAGGCATGGATGGTGCTTTAACATTATGATATTCACAAGTAATATCATAAATGTGTGAGATTGCCGATGAATCCAGGAACATAGTAAGTGATTTTATCCGGCTCGCAGAGGTCCTAGAGTAAAATTGAGAAAGTTGTAACCCCACGTATGGAAAACCAATTTGAAGAAGTTGTATTATATTTCCACTGTTGGGGAGCCAAACTTGATGAAGTAAGGTACAAAGTTTCCGGTGGTCTTCGCCCCAAGTTTAAGAATCAAATTTGTATTTTAATGTTTCTTTAAATATTATTATATATTTATGTTTGCCTCGGCTGCGTCAGTATTAATTTGTAGAAACATGTATCTCTGTGCAGAATGTAGGCTTACACAAATTATAATTTTTACTTCACTCCTTTTATTAATCCTTCACACGATTGAATAACACTTCACTGATATAGAGAGCTGTGAGATTATTTATTAATTACTTTCACTTTTTAATGCGTAAACTTTATAATATTCTCGCCGTAATGAATTTTCGTCTCACACTGAATACGTATTAAACTTGTCGAAGACGAGTCTCGCGTCCGGTTAGGAACGCTGTCTACTAGCAACTGACTTCTTCTGCCTGAATTTGCAAATTTCATTTATTTCATGTCTCTGATTGGCTAATCCTACTCCAATAGAATACATTTATTTAACTTTCAGCTTTTCTGGTTGTTGATTGGCTATTTATAAACTGTTTTCTTTTAATTACATTATTGTTCCAAGAATTACTAGTAGCATTATTAAACTTTCCAATTCATTATTGCCACAAGGTTACCTCATTGTTATAACAACTTTCTGCATCTATTCTCACAGCTCCTACATTATTAAATGACGTAATACATTCACATAACATTATTATACCTGTACACAATAACATAAACATATACAATGACTGTAATATACACTTTTTATATATTGTTACATACACATATTGCTTTAAGGCGGGCTGTTATTGAATTTATATGTTATATAATAAAGACTGAAATCATGTAAGTGTTAAAAATACTGCCCCAAAATGTACTAGTAAAAGCTAAAGGTAAACATATGGACGAACGGAAGAGTCCCCGCAATCGGCGTACAGCATCGCAAGTAGGCCGCAATGACCCTTTTTGCTTCTATCGTGACCTTTGTGAGGGAGAGACCCGAAGGTGACTAGATTCGGATGACAACGGGTTTCAAGCCTGTACGGGGCCCCTAACGTTTCCAGGTCGAATTCCTCGGGACAGAGGCGAGACCTAACTTATCATTCCCGTAACAACGCCAGGGAACAACCTCTACAGACCGCACAGCCACCGCCCAGCCGCAACTTGACGAACACCGTCTCTTGGTCCTACAACCCTGAACAGATGATAAGGACGATGATGGATACAGGAAATGAGAGGCAGGAGAGTCGGGGTAGAAGATGAACTATTCCGGCATTCGCCTGCCGCGACCAGGGATACCTCAAGAAACTCATGGGTCAGAGTCGCCAGGGATCGCCGAGGATCGAACCCGGAACCTTCCGAATGCGAGCACATACGTTAACGCGGTGCCACCTCGCTCGGTAATGGTTATTAGTATTATTGAAGGAATAAAACAAGAATATTTCTCTAACAAAGTAATAATAATTCTATATTTGCATCACGAATGCCTAACTTCACTTCATCTTATAAGGGCAAATGTGGATCAATTTGACACTAAAATAGAAAACAAATGCACGCCGCAGCCGTAAAGGAATTGGTAATTTTGCTGTAACATCGGGCTGTGATTGCTCAAAAGTCAACATTTTATTCCATCTCTTTGGTTTATTTTCTGATGACGTCGCATATGTTAACCAGTAAACAAAATCCCAGGTAACTGAGAATATTGGTTTTCATTGCGTGATAATTATTGTTTCGAAAAGAAGTAATGGTTCGGAAATATGAGACTCTGCAACACATTCAGAGAGAATAACACTAAAATGTCGTTAATTGCAGGAATATTTCGGATAGAAACATCGTATTGTATAAGAGGAGAATCCTTAAATTACTTGTGACATATGAATAGAAAGCTATGTATGTAGAAATGGAGTTATAACTAATAATTTTGCTGCACGTTTATGATGTATATTAGTACCTCAAAGGAGTTGTTCATAAGTAATCTATATTTAGAAAATAACAAGTGTGATGTGTTACATCCACACGACTTTCCCTACTCACTATTACTTTTTAGTTTATTCCTATAAAATCTTATTTTACTATGTATTTCATTTTAATACAGATAAAGCTTTGCAGAAATAGCTGCATTAGACATTTCATTGTAGATACAAAAGTCGTCCTCCATGGTGTAGTGGTTACTATGCTAGACTCTAGTTCCTGAGGTCGCGGGTTTAAGCCCAGTGGAAAGCGATGGATTTTTTCGAGCGTAAAATCCCTTAGTTTGGCTTCCTTTGGAAGGGAAATAAAGCCGGTGGTCCCGGCATGAAAATGTAGATTTACGGCACGTAAAAGAACCTCAAGCCTGATAAAGAGGCATTTCACGCCAAATACACAATGGGACGCTAAGAGCCACAGCAGTTATAGAGGGTCTATAAATAAAACTAAAAAAAAAGGTAGATACAAAGGGAATGACAATCAAATGTTTATGAACTGGACGCTATATGCTGGCCTTAAAATTCCATACTCTTTCCATGCAGTCACAAGAAACAACTGAATGACCTTAAAAGAATGACAAGGCAATGACATTTCGAACCATTAATTCCGAATAACTCGGAAATGGTTGATTCTCCCAAAAGGTTGTTTGCAATAAGTTGTGTATGTTTAAGAGATCTACATTTTGAATTGATTGCATTTTCATCTATCGCTTAACGTTTACAATTATACAAGATTATACAAAATTCCTTGCGAATGAAGAGCACTTTATAGGTTATTCTCAGAAAATTCAAGATATACATTTCATTTGTCATGTACATATGTTTAATATATGGTATTTTAATCAAATTCGTTAGAGACGACCTTGAAAATAAAAACTTTTGTTTGGGGAGAGGAGATTTTCTTAGAAATTTTCATGTCGCATCTTTGGAAGATATTGAAAATACGTATCAAGTTGCTCCGACTCTTCGTTTTTTGGGCAATGCTGTTCACACACACATACACTCATATGCGCATGGATCTTTTTCTGAAAATGCTTTCTTTGGGTTAGGGGTCTCAAAATATGTATTTTCGCAGGAATCTCGAAATCGAATTTTTGATTGGAATACAGATCTTCATCTACTTCTTCTAAAAATATATTAGAGAAGGTAAAAACGTCTGGGGGCTTCAACGGTCTCTAAAACATGTATTTCCGGTGAAATATTCACATTGGCTTTTTGAGTGGAACGTAACACTTCCTCTACTTGTAAATACGTAGTAGAATAAGTAATAAAGGATGGATTTTGTGTAGTATCTTTTGCGGCTTACTGTAACGAATACATAATATTGTCGTACCTCACATATTACATCACTTGAATTTCTAGATGGTAGAGCAGAAAGGTACCCGGGTTCTTTACATTTTTCACATTGAACACGAGGCCGACGGGGGTGAGCCCAAATATTCCTTAAAACATGCTTAATAACGCTTAAATTACAAGGATTATGGAGTAAGCTTACCTGTTCCAATAATAAAACCATTTTTAACTTTGGATGACCACTATATTACACAGAAATTTACAGATTACTTTGCCTTATTGCTTCAACGTGGACCGCCCATGTTCTAACACGTGTTATCTCTCTAGTTGCCTTACACAGAGAGGAAGGCACCTACTAGCCTCGCTACGATTATCAGGTTAACCCCACCCTTTTCGGCACGTCACAATATTAAATCAGATGAAGAAGGTATGCACAGAAAATTCAAGATATTTATTTGTCATACAAGTAACTTAAGACTGCCTCCGTTGTCCAGTGGTCAGCGCGCTGAGGTCCCTGGTTCGATTCCCGGCTGGAGAGTGGAACCTTTCTTTAATTAGGGTTATGCCTTATGCTTCACAGAATGGTAGTGCGTGTGAAAATAACTAAAAACACAAACAAACTGAAAACCTACAGTAACATAACCTAAAGGTTAAAAGAGGAAAATCACCATTCAGATGTTTCAGTCAAAGCCCCCGATGTGACCCTAGATATGTTTAAAATAACATTAAACAAAGGTTATTTTAATCAAAATCATTGCAGCTATTTTTGAGAAAATTAAGAATAAGGAAATATTTTCCATTTTCATGTAAGGGGTAGTTTGGAGAGCGGTTATTATCTGTATCTCCCTTGGAAGTTGCTGAACTTTGAGGCAGAATCATTTAACACTTAAATGATTTCAGTCTAATTATGTAATATATAAATTCAATAACAGGCCGCCTTAAAGCAATATGTGTATAAGTAACAATATATAAAACAGTGTATATTACAGTTATTGTATATGTTTGTATTATTGTGTACATGTATAATAATGTTATGTGAATGTATTAGGTAATTTAATAGTGTAGGAGCTGCGAGAATATAGGTCGAAAGTTGCTAACAGTGAGGTAACTATGAGATAACCTTGAGACAATAATGAATTGGAAAGTTTAGTAATGCTACTAGTAATTCTTGGAAACAGTAATGTAATTTTTTAAACAGTTTATAAATACCAATAAACAACTAGAAAGGCTAAAAGTTAAATAAAAGTATTCTATTGGAGTAGGATTAGCGAATCAGAGACTTGAAATAGATGAAATTTGCAAATTCAGGTGATAGAAGTCAGTCGCTAATAGACAGCGTTCCTAACCGGACGCTAGACACGTACGTATTCAGTGTGAGACGAAAATTCATTACGAGAATATTATAAATTTTACGTGTTTAAAGGTACAAGTAATTAATAAATAATCACACAGTTCTCTATATAAGTGAAGTGTTATTTAATTGTGTGAAGGATTAATAAAAGGAGTGAATTAAAAATTGTAATTTGTGTAACCCTACATTCTTTAGCATCACCCCCTGTTAAGAAATACATGTTTCTACAAATTAATGCTGACGCAGCCGAGGCAAACATAAATATAAATAATATTTAAAGAAACATAAAAATACAAAAACCTGGGGCTAACGCCACCGGAAAGGTAATCGTTGGGGCGATGGCCACCGGAAGCTTTGTACCATACGTGGGGCAGTTATTTCATCAAGTTTGGCTCCCCAACATTCGAACTATAATGTAAACTTCCTTCAAATTGGCTTTTCAACAGTGAGGCATAAAACTTACTTCAACTTAAATACCAGGTTTGGTAGCTATCCGACTTTTTGTTTTTGAGTTATGCTGTTCACAGACATACAAACAGATGCAGGTGGATCTTTGTCCAAAAAGTTTTTGAATTCAGAGACCTCAGAGCATGTATTTCCGGTGAACTCCGGAATGCTTTGAATCATAATTTGAATCCCAATGCAGATTTGTATTTATTTAAGAGATTTTTTACGGTTATTAATATGTATATCTTTAATTCTCTTGAGCTAGCTGGAAATTTAAAAGTTTTATTGCATATAGGTAATTCATAATTACTCTAGCAGAAACATTTACCTCCTTGTTGCATCTGGAGTTAAGTTAGGCAAATCACAAAATTGCTTTAAACTCGTGGTCATTTCGTGTGTTCAATAAACAACCTTCCTGTAACAAGTCTCGATAACAAAATCGGTTATGTTTTGTTACGGTTTGTAAATAACGCTTTTCTTTGTGAAATTTACATAAGAAACTACTGTGAAATAGCCTTACATTCTCTATGGATTATTTGTTGTATAGAAGTATTGAATGTCTTATAAAAATCTAATAACGCATTTCACTCGAAATACAATTTTAGAAGTCTCCTGAGTGAAAAAGAAAGAAAAAAAATCTGATGTGTTACACTCACATGACTCTCTCTACTCTTTTACAAACTATTTTTGCAAACGCTTATTCTTCATATGCTTCATGTTAATCGAGATATCGGGATGTTAATCTTATTGCTAATTTTCTTGTAAATACAAGGGGAATTGGTAGGCTTTAAGCGATAATCAAATATTTTACGATCTGGTTGGTATGTGGAGTATTCCATTTTCTTTGCATTACCAGGACAAAAAAAAATTAATAACAAATTTCCATTTGAGAAAAAGTATAAGAATTGGAAAATTTAAGGGAATAACAAGCAATATTTCGAAAATGGTTCACTCAACAACAAAAATATATATGACATAAATTGTATTTTAATGCTATCTACATTTTTTGTGTAGTAAAAGTTTGTCTATCTCTTATGGTTTACCAGTTATGCAAAAGAGACATTCCAGAAAATTCGAGATATACATTTCATTTGTCATGAAAATATCTTAAACATATGATATTTTAATCAAAATCGTTAGAGCATTTTTGAGAAAATTAAGATTTTCGAAAAGTGTTCGTTGTAAAGGGTAATCTGGGGTGGGGTATTTTCTTGAAAACCTTCTTATCGCATCTCTGGAAGCTACTGAACCTAAATACCAAGTTTGGTGTTTATCCGACTGTTCGTTTCTGAGTTATGCTGTTCACAGACACACACAGACATGTTACCAAAAATGCTTTTTTGGATTCAGGGGGTCTCAAAACATATATTTCCGGTGAAATCTCGGTATCGAATTTTTGGGTGGAATACAATACTTCCCCTACTTACTATACGTAGTAGAGAAAGTAAAAAGGCTATTACATATAGGTTTGTGCGCGCACATGTGTTGTGATGCATTAATTTTAAAATTGTGCATCCCGCGGCCCTCTTCGGATTTGTGTATTTAAAGCTGCCGCTGACCGGTTGACGCGCTGTCTCATTGCGATATTTTCACGCGAGGTAGCTGCTAGTCGTTTTTTTTTTTTTTTTCATTAAAAGTTCCCTTGTCGTTCCCAGATTATACTACTGTGTTTTCTGTTTTATAGCGCTTATTTCCGCAACACACACACACACACACAAACACCCATGCCCGAGGCGGGACTCGAACCCACGACCCTCAGCTTGGCGGAGCGCCGTAGCGACCACTCCAGCGACCACGGCTACGAGGGCCGGCTGTCGTTCGGCGAGAGCTTGCCGGCTTTAGCGTACTTTTGGAGAGGGTAGCTGGTTACGAATCTTCCAGCCGAATGCCTGGTGCTGTATTAGGTAAGCTCATCTGTTTTCATCCTTTGTATAAGTAGCTTTGGAACAATTTATTCGGCTCTGATTGTTGGTATTTTAATTTGTCATTTTCTTCAAACTATTTACATTTTGTGTGCAAGCGGGGAACATTTTGTAGTAATTTATATTCGCAGAATTTAAGTTAATTTATTATGACTGTCTCTACCATGTACATAATAAGTAGAGAAGGTATTGCGTTTCCTTCCAAAATTCGATATCTAGATTTCATCGGAATGCTTATTTTGAGCCCCCTGAATCCCTCCAAAAGCATTTTTAGGAAACTTTCCGTATGTCTGTGTATGTGTCTGTGAACAGCATAACTCAAAAACCGAAATGTCGGATAAATATCAAACTTGCATTTGAGTTTAATACCTTCCAAAAATGCGACAAGGAGACTTTTAAGAAAACCCCTCTACCAAAACTACCCTTTACATGGGAAATTTTTAGAATTTTCTTTTTCTTTTTATTAAAATACCATATATTCAAGATATTTTCATGGAAAATAAAATGCATATACTAAATTTTTCTTTCAGAAGGAAATTCATATAATATTTCATAAATCTAAACGTTAAGCAATAGGCGAAACATTCTACACAAAAAAATGTAGTCTATTAAAACACACAACTTATTTCAAGTATCTTTCTAGTCATTTCCGATATATACGTTATTAATGGTTCGAATTGTTCAATACTTAGCCATTCTTTTCAAGTTCTTTAGATTTTCTGCATAAAGAAGTTTACACAGCCACGCTACGTCCTCCAACAATGAAGCACTCACGACCTTTGCCTTACGATTGCTGCATTTCTCCTCCTAGTTGTTTTTTTTATACTTTGCCACGGCTGCTCGAGCATGAGATCTTAATCAATGGGTATGCGTGGATGTGTACAGAAAAGCACGAACGCTTTCTTCGAACACTTTTATTTTCACCATTTAAAGTAAAACTTAAGGTTTGCTGATCACTTTTAAATGCATACGATGCTACTGTGTCTTTACCAAGACCGAAGATTATTAACTACAGCTGAACGTTCTACCCTCTTGCATGTTCGCCGCCAATGTCCACAACTCGACGAGAATGTCGTCCCGTTTTCACCAAGCACTCAGGACAGACTGCCTTTATCCACGCTGCACAAGGAAAAGCCAAGCTACTCACTTCCCCTACTCTCCCCTCAAACGCTCGTCACAACTCGGCGTCCTGAAGCCTAGAGTGACCTTCACCAGGCTAAGTGCAGCTGTCCTCGGCTGTTACTAGGAAAAACTTGCTTCAATGGTATTTACCCTTTCTACCTGAGGCTGGTCCCTAATTAACAAAACTGTGCCTGTCTGGTCTTTCTGTCGCTTTTACAGTCAACAATTTTCACAATGCTTTTCCTTTTTATACATACACTGATTTTAAATATATTATTACTTATTTTATATCGCTATCCTTCTCAGAATATTATGATAATTATTGCCTTTATAATTCCGGCTTCAAACTTTTTAGGTATACTGCTCTTCACGGGATACAATGCTCTGCCAAAAGAACAGTTGTATGGAATGAATATGAGGACTTCGATATAAGATGCGTACGATAGTATGTGAGTCGCAATAGATACCTTGAAATCAAGCGCCATCTTTACTTCAATGATAATACACTCCTGAATGGAATCCCAGGAAAGACGTGAACTTTCAAAATTCGTCCTTTAATGGACTTCGTGAATAAGAATTTCATAAAATTCCAGGTTTTTTCTGATTGCCTGAGCGTTGATGAACAAATAGTTGGAAATTACGTACATCATTATCTGAAACAATTCATTCGCGGCAAATCAGTCATATTTGAATTCAAACAATGGCCCATGTGTTGTTCCCGAAGCGGTTATTGTTATCGCATGACAGTACATGAAGGAAAATCGAAGGATTCAAACGACGTTTCAATTTTTGGAACTTGGCTGTTCAGTGGTAATGAACGTTATTTCTGTGCTACAATCTCCTGAACTTCGCTAAATCTATTTTAATAATTTTTTACGACTTTGTTTCTGATGATAGATCTTACCAAAAATGAGACTAAGAGTGATAGGAACCGCTCGAATGAACCGAATGAACAACTGCCCCAAGGAAAGTGAGAATAGAATCAAAGTGGAGCATACGACTACGGATTTGACAGGAATACGGAGATGATGCCTGTAATGTGGAAAGATAACACTTATGTAAAACTTCTGTCAAACTACGAGACAGTACATTCAGTAAGCCAAGTAAAGAGATAGAGCAAAGCTGAGAATAAAGAAGTGTAAGTTCCATAACCATGAATGGTAGCAGAACACAACACATGGGGAGTATGGATAGCAAAAGTATTTTGTGAGAATTCGAGATAAGAAATGGTACTTTCTATTGTCCACGAAGATAATAGATTTTTATTGGTCAACGCCATCTACCGCCTCACAAATAAAAATATTCCACTGCTCCAATTCAGAAGGATGGTTGCAAGGGCCTATTATGTTCAATCATCCACTGCTTCTGATCCAAAACGGATAGACTGTCCATCATATCCGAAGGCATCATTTCACGTGTTCTACTCGAACTCAGGACCTCCAGAACCGGACACATGATGGAACTCATGACCTTCGGGAAGCAAAGAAGATGTGCTCTTTAAAAAAATGCAAGGAAGCAGTGCTGTGTGTGCAATGTGGGGCTGCATATTGAATACTTTGCTATCTGGCACAAAAAGTGAATCAAAATGCAAAGAGAGCGGCACCTGCCATAAACCCCATTTGAGGATCATCTAAAATATATTATTTATTGGTTATTTAATTTCTTTTATTTGTATTCATTTTTCCAATCCGTATGTCAATCAGGTAATCCAAAAATAAATACATATTGAAGAAAAAAATATTGGCAGTAAATGGGTTAAGTTAAAAAGTTATTGTCCCTGTTTATAAAGCTAATGGGTTTTGTCCTTTTATGTCCTATTCCCCTGTTTCTTCAAGTATAATGTGTATGATCAATTAAAGCTATGTGTGCACGTATAAAGAACAGCATAAAGCAGACTTTTAACATTATCATTCAGTCAATACATGTCGGGTAAGTTTTATATCATTCAATTTATTGTAATAACCATATACATTTAATGGTTGTGTTTTTGTTGGGGTATTTTATCTTCCTATAGCGTCTGTTTTACCGGACCAGTTAACGGTCGGGTAGTGGCGCTTCCATGTAATGTCAAATGGAGCTCAGCCCGTAATTCATAACAGTGTGTAACTCAAATAGCAACATAATACAACATGTAACACTTCATTCAACATGTTTTAAGAATGCAAGGTAAATAATTGAAGGAATTTGCACATTCCAATTAATTCGTTTACTTGAAAATATGAAAAAATAGTTCCAAAAATTTTGATGGTCCGTATGCTTAATTGCTCCTATATACCTTCCGATTGAAATGATTTAAAGAAGGAAATTGCGTATACTACACAGGATAAAATGAGATGTGACTAGTGTGGAAAGCCTGGAACCCACCTACCCTCACTAAGGCAGTTTCTTATATACAAAATAAATTGCTAAATATAAAAAATTTACCCTATTTTGTCACTACTACGCATGTGCAGAAAGTGTCAACCCATGAGTACTAGCAAAATCCGCGAAAATGCGGATATGTTTAGTTCTTCTTCCAAACACACTCGCTGTCTGCGTATCTGTACCAACAAATGAAGAGTCATAATTCTATTGGATTTAGCTTCATAGATCCTGCGGCTACGCTCTGTCGTCTTTCCGCAGTTGCGGCCGAATCACTCCTCTTCTTATAAAAAAAATCTGATGTGTTACACTCACATGACTTTCTCTATTCTTGTACAAGCTATTTTTACAAACGCTTATTCTCCATATGCTTCTAGTTAATCGAGATTTTAATCTTATTGCTAATTTTTTTGTAGTTGCAATGGGAATATGGTAGGCTTTAAGCGATAGTCAAATGTTTTAAGAACTGGTTGCTATGTGGAGCATTCCATTCTCTTTGTATGTACAGAACATAAAAATTTAAGGGAATAACAAGCAATATCTCGAAAATGGTTCACTCAACAAAAAAAAATGTATATGACATAAATTGTGTATTTTAACGCGATCTACATTTTTTTGTGTAGTAAAATTTTGTCTATCTCTTATGGTTTACCAGTTATGCAAAAGTCGTTAACAATGAAGAATACTTTTGGAGACATTCTCAGAAAATTTCAAGATATACATTTCATTTGTCATGAAAATATCTTAAACATATTATATTTTAATCAAAATCGTTAGAGCCATTTTTGAGAAAATTAATATTTTCGAAAAATTGTCGCGGTATCTGTCGTGTTTTCTTATTTGCTGAGCGCCTGTTATTGTTTTACTATTTTGAATTTTGTGTTCTTTGTCCTCCGGCTAGCTATTATTACTCAGTCGAGCAAATCTCTTGAACAGGGTGTGTAAACGGAAAGGAGTTGTTACTAAAAGATAACACTGATAAAAGAATTTGTCTTTACGCTTTTATTGCCGTCACACTTCATTAATTTCACATATTTACTCTTGATACACGCCCGACTGAAACTGTTATATTTTCGAATGTAACTATAATCACTTATTTGCCGCACATATTAATTCGAGTATTTTACATTTTGTAACTAACTTTACGACGCCTGAGATTCTGTAGAATTGCGTAACGTGTACTTCGTGAATGATTCTGTTAAACTGCGCGACGTGTAACCCGTGAATGATTCTGTTGAACTGGGCAATACTTGTCTCTGGCTTTAGAATTTATACTCCCTCACCCCGATATGCCAAAGATTATAATCGAGCTGCTATTGGTTAATAAAACGCGCCAACATTAGCGTCTATTTTTTTTATCCAATCAAAATTACGAACACATATGCTCTAGGGAAGATATTCCCTCCATTTCTAAAGAAACGCACGCTACTCTCACGTCATTTGTTTGTCTCTTATAATTAATAAACAACTCACCCCCTCGTTTCATTGTTACCCTCTCCTATTGTCAGTTTCAGTGAGGCCGTGTAAACTTATTTCCTAACAATGCTTATAATTAACAAACATCTCAAATCATTGTCATACAATAATGCTAATTTCCACTACAATCACTCTGTCATTCACAGTGTTGTGATATAAAATACTGCCTCAAAATGTTCCATGTAAAGGGTAATCTGGGGTGGGGGGATTTTCCTGGAAACCTTCGTGCCGCATTTCTGGAAGATACTGAACCTAAATGCCAAGTTTGGTGCTTATCCGACTGTTCGTTTCTGAGTTATGCTGTTCACAGATAGACACACAGACGCACACACAGACATGTTTCTAAAAATGTTTTTCTTGGATTCAGGGGGTCTCAAAACATATATTTCCGATGAAATCTCGGTATCGAATTTTTGGGTGGAATACAATACTTCCCCTACTTACTATACGTAGTAGAGAAAGTAATAATGCTCGGCTACACTTTGTGGCTTTAAGGCCCTAAATCAGTCACGTAAGGATTCCGGTGTCTGTTAGTAACATGTTGGAAGCTGTGAATCGCATAAAACAGCAAGAGGGAACCTCTCGCTATATTTTTCGTTCAGCTGTTTGCGGCTCTTTCGTATGAACAGCACAGCCAGAAAGTGCGTTCTATTTCCAGATGGTGGACTAACTCTGGAAGGTGGGCTTCAAACAAAGCCCAAACTATTGTATATCTTTGAAAAACGGATGATAAATAAAATGTATATCCTAACTTTTGTACATAGCGTGTGAAATTTTATATATGCTTATGGAGTTTTATAACGCTTTAGCATACGGTATAAAATTTATGACAAAAAATATCGTGGTGTTAACCATTCCCGAAATATTTCTTGGTAGTCGGTCTAATTTGACATATGTTCTGTATTGAAATGGATTGCTATTATGTGTATTAAATAAAAAAAAATAGTATACATTGGAAAAGGGTTTTTCTAGACGATATGCTTACTTTAAAGAGGATATTACAGCACACAATTTTCTAAAAAAATAAAAATTTCTTTTCGTTTTACGAAAGGGCCTGTCTTATTTACTTCCCCCCCCCCAAAGAAGACAGGTGACTTATTTTCTTTTTTTTTTCTCTCTCTCTCTCTAGATGTCGCCAAGTTTAACCACCAACATTTACCCTTTCCTGGAAGTGGAGGTTCATAGACAGAGCGAAGCACTGTCGTTAGCTAGCCATAACGATTAGTAACCTCCCCCTCCAAATTGCATTTCCCAGAGACGTCATAAACCGATTTGAAAACAAAAACATATGAACCGAGACTATTGTTTAAGTTGCCAGGAAACTAGCCGTCGTTTCCGATCGTAATAAAATCTATGTTATATTGTCACTTAATGATACATCGCAGTCCGTTTGCCCACCTGCTTTCTTGTACGACTGTAGAACGCATGTAATAAAAGCCATTATCTTCATACGATAAAGCCCAAAGAAAGAATCAAGTAAAAAATGAACATATTTACAACTCGGTGTATTTTATTTCTTACGTTTATGTTATTCTCTTCTTGCCGAGGCCTTTACCACCTGTCTCGACTTCAGTTTTAAGGCTTTCAGTATTTTATAATTATGGTATGATTAGTACGTTCTCTCGGAACTTAGTGACATAAAATCCTGTTAATTGTAGTAATGCAAATAACAGACCTCTTAGAGGTATTTCTACAACTATATTGATGCTGTACTCCATGCATCTCTATTTACTGCTGAACGCTTAAAATATGAGCATACTGGGTGTTTATGCTCCCATTTTCTAGATATAGGATTTTGTTCTTTTTCTTTATTCCTAAGGCCCAATTCCCCTGTATGTGTTCTTACACTCGATTTACCATGTAATTTTACTCCATCTACTAGTTACCTATGTTGTATGACCAGGAACGGAGGGGAAGTTAGCACCTCTACTTAAGGAGATCTTTTGTGTCTAGGCCCTTAACGGGGCGCGCCCGATAGGGAGGGATGATTGAGAAGAGACAAAAGGGCGGCCGAATCAGGAGGCACGACAGAGCATAGGGCAGGGTCCCCACATTTTCCAGATTGAAACTCTCCGGGTGCCAGTACAAACGGCTCCCCTCCCCCCTCACAGGCTTGCACATCCCGTCGAGGGACCTGGGACTCTAAGACCGCCCTCATCCCGGGACCTAGTTTTACAGAGAGCATCCTTTTTCCCTGCCATGCAATGCCGAAACTCCCGCCGACACTTGCAACTCTGAAACAACCAAGCAGGTGAAAGGTGAAGTGAAAGGAGAAAGGAAGTGAAATGGAGGGACAGAAAACTCGCGGATGTAATTAAATTTCCCAGCATTTGCCTAGCAACCAGGAGAAACCCCGAAAAACTTAATGGGTCAGGAAGGTCGACCGCAGAAATCGAACCAGGACCTCACGAAAGCGAGTCACATGTGCTACTGCCTGCGCTACCTCGCTCGGTGCTATACTTACCTATAGTAAATAGAGAAAATATTGTATTCCACCCAAAACTTCGATACCGAGATTTCACCGGAAATAGAATTTTGAAACTTCCTAATTCCAGAAAAAAAGCATTTTTAGAAAAGGATCCGCGTGTGTGTGTGTGACTGTGTGTGCGTGTGTGTGTATGCGTCTGCGTGTATGTATGTGTCTGTGAACAGCAATACTCAAAAACGAAAAGTTGTTCAAGTACCAAACTTGGCCCTTAAATTCAGCATCTTTCAAGGATGCACTTATATGAATTTTCAAGAAAATTCCCCCACCCCAAACCACCCTTTCATTGGAAAATTTTTTGTTAATGGCCCTAACGATTTATTTTAAAATACCTGTTTAAAATATTTTCATGACGAGTGAAATGTACGAAGACATCCCGAAAAGTAACCCACAATAATTTTTTCTGCCTTGGAATTGCAGCTGGAATGTTGCAATCTCACACAGATATAGTTTAAGGTTTTCACTACAGAGGGTATTTTGTTATTTCGTGTGCAGGTCTAGCGAGAGAAGCGTGAACTACGCAACAAAGATGGCGCGCATGTTAATGTCGTCCACGTATGAAGAGCAGAGAGGTGTGGTTCGATATTTGTGGGCCAAAGGGCATAAACCGAGTGATATCCACAGGGACATGCGTGGCGTGTATGGTGATGATTGAATGGATCGTAGCAATGTCTCCAGGTGGTGTGCATTCTTCCCAGGGGGCCGTGTGAACCTTAGTGATTCGCCACGCTCCGCGAGACCGGTAACAGCTGCAACCCCGCAGAATGTCAGAGGCATTAATTGAGGCGGCAATTTTGAACGAATGGCGTGTGCAACTGCGAACGTTATCGCAATAGTAAAACATTTACAATGGTGCATTGTACGATATTGTTCATGACACGTTGAAATTTTGTAAAGTTAGCGCTCGCTAGGTGCCTAAGAACCTGACAGACAACCACTAGGGCCAGCGAATGATGACGAGTTTGGATCACCTAACGCGGTACACCGCAGAAGGGCATGTATTTTTGAAAGGAATCGTCACTGGTGATGAGCAGGCAAGTATGGAGTGGAAACATGCTGGTTCCCCAGTGAAGTAAAAAATTCAAAGTGACCCAATCTGCTAGGAAAGTGCTTGTGACGGTGTTCTGGGATATGCATGGTGTTGTATTGCTGAACATGGGACCACTGTGAATGCTGCAGCCTACATGAGAACTTTGGTGAAGTTGCGTCGTGCCCTTTGTGACAACTTTGGCGATGTCAAAGTTCTTCATGACAAGGCTCGTCCCCATATTGCTGCTGCTGTTCGTCAGAAAATCACCAAATTTGGTTGGGAGGTGCTCCATCATCCACCATACAGTCCGGACCTTGCATCGTCGGACTTTCATCTGTTTGGTTCCATGAAGAAATTCCTGGCCGGCCAACGCTTTGCGACAGATACGGAACTGAAATCGGCAGTCCGCAGATGGCTCTACTCCAAGGAAACGGAATTCTACGAACAGGTCATATTGAAACTGTTATCACGATGGGAGACATGTGTTGCGAAATTTGCTGACTATGTCGAAAGGTAGGTAAAAGGTGTAAGTCATTTGTGATTATTTTTGTTGTTTTAACTATTAAACTTTTTTATAAAAAAATATTGTGCATTACTTTTCGATCCGCCCTCGTATATCTTGAATTTTCTGGGAGTATCCTCTGAAGTCCTCTTCATTCTGAATGACTTTTGTGTAACTGCTAATTAAAGAGATAAAATCTCACTGTACTAAAACGTAGAGCGTTAACGCAAGCAATTTGAGTTTTTCTTTATTTTTTTTGGGGAGGGGGGAATTAACCATTCAGAAATTTCCTTGATATTGGTTTGAATGTTCAAATACGTACACTTTTGTCATATATGAAGTTATTCGTTTTCTTCTCCTGATCATACAAAGAGCATGAAATTTCAGAGCCATCTGTAGCCACATGCCCTTTAAAAGCCTGACTGTCGCTTCACCTACTTAATTGTACAACGAGATGTCTAAATGTGAACTGCAATTTTATTTGGTTAAGAAGAAGTACATATATAATAAGATTTTGTAAGAATAGTCTGTGGAAGAGCGAGTAGACAAAGTAATCTGAATGTATAACGCACCAGAATGTTTTTCCTTATGGGTCCTCCAATGAAAGTACATGCTTGCGGAATTTTTATTTTCTATAATTATATCTCATAATTACATTGCATTCAGCATTTTGTTTATTTTATTTAAATTACTACACTCATTTGAGGCCTGCCATGCAAACAAAGTATACCTATACAATTACGATTTTTAAAGAAGTTTTCAATGATAAAAATGAATTATAACACTAAGTGTAGAAAACCTATCAAAATAATAACAATCAACCTCAAATAAATATAAATAGTATATCTCAATTTTGTAATAATAAAATTCTAGATTATTAGCTAAAAATGAATGCACTTAAAAAGTTGTATAACAATTGCTAAGTATCTAAGTATCAATATTATTAGAATGAATGCAAATACTTTCTGAAGATAAGAATTGATCCCCTGATCGCCATGATTGCAATTTAATATACCAGGCGTTTATCCAGGCTAGGATCTACACAAAACTGGTGTAATATTTGGGTTAATTTCAATTTTAAATACTGTTAAACTCAGTTTTATCCTTCACAGTTTTAACTTTACTTCTTTGGTAACTATTGTAGATAGAGATATACCAAAACCCCGATATCAAGATTTCACTGAAAATGCACTGAAACCAAAAAAATCTGATGTGATACATACACATTGGCTTTCTCTACCCTCTATCTGTATTAGTGGATATACACACTATTCTTACTAAACTTGTTTTACTATCTGCTAGATATAATCCAAATAAACCGTTGCAAAAATAGCTACATTACACATTTCTTATACATACAAAGGGAACGGCGATAGTCAAATGTTTAGGTACTGAAGGCTATATGCTGGCCTTAAAATTCCATACTGTTTCCATGCAATCAGGAAGCAACTTAAAATCGGTGGGACGAATGACAAATATTGAACAACTCGAAGCTATAAGAACGAATATTTCAGAAACAGCCAAGCCACAAAAAAGTTATTTTAAGTAGATGGTGTGTTTTGAAGAGTTCTACATTTTTTGTGTGGTTCGTTTTCGTCTATCGCTTAACGTTTACAAGGTATACAAGATTATACAAACATTCCTTTCGAATGAAGGGGGGGGCTTCCTATGATACTCCCAGGAAATTTAAGATCTGCATTTTATTTGTCATGTAAATATCTTCCATGTATGGTATTTTAATCAAAATTATTGGAGCCATTTTTTGGAAAATAAATTTCGAAAAACGTTCCATGAAAAGTGTAGTTGGAGTTTCCGGGATTTTATTGAAAATCTTCGTGTCGCATCTTTGGAAGGTACTAAACTCAAATACCAACTTTGATATTTGACTTTTTGTTTTTAAGTTATGCTGTTCACAGACATACACACACACACACACATGTTTCCAAATTTGCTTTATTATTCAGGGCGCCTCAAAACATGTACTTCCGGTGAAATCTCGGTATCCCCCCACTTACTATACGTGGTAGAGAAAGTAAAAAAGCATTCGCAGGTATGCGAACAGCGTAACGTAAAAATGGAAAGTAGGATGAATAATAAACTACACTTAAAGTCCGGCAGTTTTCAGGATAGAACACGAAGATTTTCACGAAGCTTTCCCCACCACTACTTACACTTTTAAGAAAAATGTTTTGTTAATTTACGTTCTTAAAAATGTACGTTTTAAAACGTACATCTTGAATTTTCTACGTGTAGGCTATGAAGGCCTCTTCATTCTGAATGAACTGCTATTTCTATTAGTTTGAATTTTTCAATGCTACTTTCTCTGCTTCTACCTATGATTATTAGAGAAAGTATTGTATTCACTGACACATTCGAAATCGAGATTTCACAGCAAATATACACTACGTGATCAAAAGTATCCGCACACCTAGCTGAAAATGACGTACAAGTTCTGGCGCCCTCCAGTAATGCTGGAAGTCAATATGGTGTTGGGCCACCCTTAGCCTTCATGACAGCGCTCACTCTCGCAGGCATACTTTCAATCAGGTGCTGGAAGGGTTCTTAGGGAATGGCAGCCCATTCTTCACGGAGTGCGGAACTGAGGAGAGGTATCGATGTAGGTCGGTGAGGCCTGACACGAAGTCGGCGTTCCTAAACATCCCAAAGGTGTTCTATAGGATTTAAGTCAGGACTCTGTGCAGGCCAGTCCATTACAGGGATGTTATTGTTGTGTAACCAATCCGCCACATCCGTGCAGTATGAACAGGTGCTCGATCGTGTTGAACCATGCAATTTGGAATTCCTGTGTGATGGTCTGGATAGATGTTGCCTATTACTTTTTACGACCCTCTTCAAATGTCGGCGGTCTCTGTCAGTCAACAGACGAGGTCAGCCTGTACGCTTTTGTGCTGTACATGTCCCTTCACGTTTCCACTTCGCTATCACATCAGAAACAGTGGACCTAGGGATGTTTAGGAGCGTGGAAATCTCGCGTACAGACTTCTGACACAAGTGACACCCAATCACCTGACCACGTTTGAAGTCCGTGAGTTCCACGGAGCGTCCCATTCTGCTGTTTCATGATGTCTATTGACTACTGAGGTCGCGGATAATGAGTACCACGCAGCAGGTGGCAGCACAATGCACCTAAGATGAAAAACGTATGTTTGTGGGGGTGTCCGGATACTTTTGATCACATAGTGTATGTTTAGAGGTTCATTGAACCAAAAACACCATATATAGTGGAATATTGCCAGTACAAGCTACAATTTTGCAGAGGGGCTCACCGGATCTGTTGGAGCCGTCTATGTGTTAAATAATATACATGCTCACTCCCATACTTTCTCCTTTTAAGAGCGCCTTTTCTTTTTTATTTTATACCAGTGTTTATATTTATTCAGGATTATAATGTTGGGTCCGAAAACACTTGAGAGTGCTCCTAATTATTTTACAGCTTAGTAAAAATTTAAATCAGAAACAACAACAATAATAACAATAATAAGTTAGAAACAGCTAGTAGTGAAAAACGCTACACCAACCGAGTTTCAAACCAGATATCTAGCTATGAATGACTAGCAATATAAGTAACACTAGTTTTAAATATGCTAATAGGAAATAGCTATCCAAGGAATAAAAATACATTATTCAACGCGTTACCAGATTGATTATACTACAGTTAGGGCATGCCAAGCTTAGCTATTCCAATATTTATTTATAGTTCGTTCAATTAGCGCTAAATAAAGAGAATTGTTCTATCAGGAAATGGTTTTTCACTGCATTGAAAAATAATACCTCAAGTTAGATTAATGAGGCTGCAGGAAACAAATCAGCATTCGTATCTTTCAGTTCGGTGCATAACTCGTTCTTAAAACAAAATCTTTATTATAAAAGGAAAGGCATTATCGGCGCTAGTAGTGCTTTTTCTACTATGGAGTATCAATTAGAGTCGGGGACAGATGTATAGTTAGGGAAGCCACTCCGCAGAGAAAGAGACTGAGATAGTACACTGTCTCTTTCTTTCATTTTCACTCTATGCGTGACTCGAGTTGTATACAGATTACTAATCGTAGTTTAGTTTTAGTCGTAGTTCAGCAGGTAATGGCCATAAATAATTATTCAAATTGTGTAAAATGAACTTAAGACTATCAAACCACGAATTTGTATTAACCATGGATTACTTGGCAATGGGTGGTATTAATAAAAGCGAGCCGTTACTCATGAGCCATGGCTTGTAGCAAAACCGAGTCGTCGGTAGCAGCGAGACGGGAGTCACAGATTTGGTATTAATAAAAACTTCCCCTCCGTGCTGAGCCTTGGCTTTATGATTGCGAGTCTCTGACTCGTGTTTCCCCTCTACCTGATTGCAAATGCATTTTGTCGATCGACAGTAAACATTCGATTCGGTTTTGTTATTTTTACTTTCTCTACTACGTATAGTAAGTACGGGAAGTATTGTATTCTACCCAAAAATTCGATACCGGGATTTCACCGGAAATACATGTTTTGAGACCCCCTGAATCCAAAAAAGCATTTTTGGAAACATGTCCGTGTGTGTGTCTGTGTGTCTGTCTGTGTGTCTGTCTGTGAACAGCATAACTCAGAAACGAACAGTCGGATAAACACCAAACTTGGTATTTAAGTTCAGTATCTACCAGAGATGCGACACGAAGGTTTTCAAGAAAATCCCCCTACCCCAGATTACCTTTTACATGGAACATTTTTCAAAAATTTTAATTTTCTCAAAAATGGCTCTAACGACTTTGATTAAAATATCATATGTTTAAGATATTTGTATGACAAATAAAGTTTATATTTTGAATTTCCTGGGAATGTCTCCAAAAGTATTCTTCATTGTGAACGACTTTTGCATAACTGGTAAACCATAAGAGATACACAAAGTTTTCCTGCACAAAAAATGTATATCGCGTTAAAATACACAATTTTTGTCATATACATTTTTTTTGTTGAGTGAACCATTTTCGAGATATTCCTTGTTATTCCCTTAAATTTTTCAATACTTATTTTCTCAAATGGGAATTCGTTATTCATTTTTTTGTCTTGGATATGCAAAGAGTATTAATCTGTGGGAAAGGGAATGGTGCTGCACCTAGCAACCAGCTATTAAGAGATATGTGCTTAAAGGCTACTGTATTTCCAAATTGCCCTTGTAAATATATATTCCCCTTACATCTACAAGAAAATTAGCAATAAGATAGACTCTGCAAATGTTTATCTCAATTAACATGAAGTAGATAGAGAATAAGCGTTTGTATAAATAGTTTGTACAAGAGTAGAGAAAGGCACGTGAGTGTAACACATCAGATTTTTGTGGCACTATATCCATCAGAAATGACCGAAGAAAGCAATCAGTTAATATCTTCTTTTGTGAACTTAACCACCAAAAGAGATAATGAGCAAATCTCAGCTGCCTGCGGACAAGCAGAAAAGGCTTCTGCTATGACCGAAGTGCAGCGAAAACTAAAAGTGAATCTGAACCTTCGCCTAACAGAAGACCAGACAGCGAAGAAAATAAGAAATATGAAAAGTCGCCTAAAAGTGAAGACTTATCTGCGACGGACAGGCAGTAAGCCCATAGCCCTGAAAAGCTGGAAAACAAGTTTATAGACCTTATGCAAGGGGAATCAAATCTATCTAAAGTTTCGTTAAGAATACTAAGGACGACTTTCGATTATTCTCCGGTTTATTGATGCTACTAGTAAAGCACTGTTTTATGAAGTAATTCAAGGTTACAAAACTTTTTGTTGTTTTTGAGAAGTTGCAATAACGTAAAATAACGCTGCCATTCAAATTTAGCTGCTTGTAGTGCTGCAGTGGTTGCTGGAAATTTGATCCAGTTTCTCGATTTTTGCTTAATGACAGAAGAAGCTTTCCAAAATATATTTAAACTCTACCTTGTGAAACGCCCAAGTCCTCTGCCACGTCAGACTGGAATCCGGGGAGCAATGCAGCGTAGAAATACAGGGTTATTCTAAATTAGTTACCTGAAAGTATGAATGAATTATTTCGAAAGTGTTGACGGAAATTTATTCCGATGATCATCAAACCTTATGCCATATCATCAAGTTTTAAACATGGTCGGCAGACTTCGCTACATGCACTCGCTCGCTCGTCTGGCGGGGAAAATGTGAAGCACTCGCAACACCTGGAGCCTAGTAAGCAGTCGCCATGAAGTCTTACAGCAGTGCGGAGCGCGCGCAGTGTTGTCTGTGGTTTCATGAAACTAAATCGCAAATTAGCACACAAAGACGTTTTCGTACAAAGTATCAAAAAACTCCCCCGCAGGTGAAAACTATCAAAACATGGTATGATCGATTCGTAGAAACAGGTTGTGTGGGACACCGAGAGAAAGGACAGGGACGCCCTCCTGTAGCAGGCCACGTAGTGGAAGTGAGAAGAACTTATGCACGAAGTCCAAAGACGTCTACAACTAGAGCAAGTTTGGAACTGACCATTCCACATCCTACGGTATGAAGAATTTTACGACGACGACTGCAGTGTAAGGTGTACAAGCAGCAACTGGTTCAGGCATTGAGTGCTAATGACAAGCTTAAACGTTATGAGTTCTGCGCGGACATGCTGAACAGGATGGAAGAAGACGATAGTTTTCTTAATAAGATTGTGTTCAGTGACGAGGCAACTTTTCACCTTAGTAGTACAGTTAATCGCCACAATGTAAGGATATCGGGTACACAGAAACCGACGGAATGCCTGGAACATACACATGACTCGCCAAAACTGAATGAGTTTTGTGCGCTAATCTCTGTGAAAGTGTATGGACCATTCTTTTTTATGAGAAGACTGTGACTGTCATCACATATCTAGATATGTTAGAAAACTACCTGATGCCACAGCTGCAAGAAGATATGAGAGATAATTTCATTTTTCAACAAGATGGAGCACCTCCTCATTACCACCATGAGGTCACTACCCCACACCACTCCCACTTGGATTGGACGTGGCGGGAACATAGCTTGGCCTCCACGATCTCCGATTTAACACCGCTGGATTTTAGTCTGTGGGGTTACATGAAAGATAACGTGTACAACCCTCCACTGCCGACCAATCTCGATGAGCTACGTCAACGAATTAACGTAGCGGTAGCTCGGGTAGATGCGGACATGATCACGTGTATCTGGGATGAACTATCGTACAGGTGGGATATCTGCCGAGTGACAAAAGGGAGTTACATTGAACTTTTGTAAACATTGCAAATAAAACTTAATGTTAATGTCAGTGTATGTAATGGAAATGGAAATAAACTACGTAAGATAACTATGTTTAATTTAGCTTTATTATCAGGTAACTAATTTAGAACAACCCTGTATTCTCATTGTTCCCTAGTACATAAGGGCATTTCCTCCTGTCTCCACAGTTTACGGAAGCAAATGCCGGGCGAGCCACCTTACGTTTTCTTTCTCAAACCTATAAAGTTGTTTATAATTGTAGTCTTCAGAATCCCGGATCATTTTATAATATTTTTCCTTTCTCAGGTTGGCGTACACTTGCAACTGAGCCATCGCCTCAAGTTTGAGTCAGCCACTGAGGTGGCTTAAGAAATCGTAAGCCATGGCTCTTAAAGTGAAATCACAGTTCCGTTTTATTAATACCACGGCTAGAGCCGTGACTCGCTAGGAGGTGGGGTTGAGTCGTTGATAAGTCGAAGGTCACGCTAAGCTTGAGTTGTTGTGTTTTATTAATACGGAAGTGAGCCATGGCTCAGAAATTGCGAGTTTAAAGTCATGGCTCGCTTTTATTAATACCACTCAATAACGCGAAATGGGAGGGAATTTGTGAATGCGGCGAGCTGTTCAACTGTTTAACCAAATAGATAAATTAATAATATCGCGGTTACTGCTTTATCAGAATACCAGAGGTCATGAATCATGATATGATTCATATTGACTTTGCTTATCATATCAGTTGTTTCATTGTTTAATTTTAAAATGCATTCAAAGAGGTGAGCCCGATCTGCGAACTTCAGCAGTAAAGAAAGATTCGTAATAGTAGATCTCTGTTGAAAAGAAAAGGGATATTTGAAAACAAACAAACAAAAGGCATTTAATTTCGAACAAAGAAAAAGACGAGGCCGATGCGAAATTTTAGAAGAAGTATAATTCCCAGGGACTGGAAGAGCCTGAAATTGTGTTACAAAAACGAAAAAGAAAATTACAAAAGATGATACACGCGATAAGATAGGAATCTTTTATGGAATCGAAAGGCAGGAACTAGATAGTTATCAGAAGTCGTATTTTAATTTCAGGTTAATCTCTACAAAACTCGAGGGAGGAGTTATGTGCCATCATCGGTAGAGGAAACTAGAATCTCAGCACTAAAACCGCAGTCCCTGCCCATTTTCACCAGTTTGATGTTTATGTGGATTTCCATCGCGATGTTGTGATAGAGGTCAGAGACACAGGACGTAACGCCATTGAGAGATTTCGAAGTTATAAACACCGTTGTCACATGTTGTGACAATGCTGCAGACGAAGGAAGGATGAATAAGAAGGTAGGATTACAAAATAAAACTCCTTTGTAAAAAAAACCTTTAACATTTAAAAACGTATTATTCTTAACTTAATGGTGAAAAAATTTTGGTAAACTTTACAATACAATACAGATACTGTTTCTAAATAAAATTACATTTACCAGTAAATCTTTATTATTGGTTGTAAGACAGTTAATTTGCATTTGTATAATAGGTCATAGAAATATAAGCTATTTTGATTAAGCTATTTTTGCAACATAAACTAAATCTGCAAGTAAATTCGTAACCTGTTATTACTTTGCATTACATTAAAATTCAATAAAATCACCATTTTATTTATAAAATCCGTTATTTTACTTCTTTTCTTCTACAATATTTGTTCAACTTCAGCTAAACTCTGGTTAGCATGATTTAACTACGAAAATTAGAGATTTAGATTTAACTTTCAGTTAAGACGAAATAACTATGCGTTATTGTTTATACAACGAAGATTCCTAATTAATTGTAACCTATGATGTGCTGAAACTTAAGTTAACGCTTTATACAAACGGCCCCCAGAGGAATGCTACTGCGCGACCCGCCTTCGTGTGTGCTCCCGACTCTAGGTTCGTGATAAATGTGTCCGTAAGTGCGCATATAACAACTCGCGAAGCACGGCACATATGTTTGGTGAAAATGTATTGACATGTTTCAAAGTTATTAAAAATAAGTATAAAATTAAGAGTGGTTTGTAAGGGGGAGCTTCTTAAACTTACTATTTCGAGGCAAACTACTCTACGCTTTATTTTATATATAGGTACATATACGTAAATTTTCGAAATAAATGTTTTGCACGTTCTAAGATTGGTTGAAACCTGTACAAAGCTATAGATATTTCATATGAACGCCCTATAATGCTTACATTTCTTTGGATGAACCGCTGCATCTACGGGGATAAATTTGATCTATAAGAGTTCGAATTAGATTTATTGATACTTTTCAATTTTTATTGAAAAACGCTGTTAAATAAAAGGTGTTTTATACACAATATATTTTAGGAATACGCATTTCCGAAAACTGAATACTGATATTTTAGCTAAAAAACGAATTTAACTGAAACTTTGAGCTCTAATTTAACTTATGCTCTTGCTTTAATTGGAGATCATGACGTCATAAATGAACTCTTAATTATAATATAGTCAAAAGTGGTTCCTTTTATTTAAGCGAAATATCATTAATGAGGCTAATTTATTTGCAAATATCAAACTCAAGATTTTCAAGTCTATATACATTTATTTAACTATTATCGCAGTCAACTTATAGCATTTTCTTAAGCTCTAATTCTCGTATGTGTATATACACTGCAGTTTGTGAAAATTGCAACACCAAGAAAGAATTTCTCGAGTAACTTCATACTTGGTGGAAGTGTAGAAGAGTGTGCAAGCAATAAGTGATTAAGTTTGCAGAGCGATGGGGTACACGTAGGTCGAGCAAAGCCCTCTCGTGTCGGTCCGAGTAGGTCAGTGTTGCGCCTAGTGTAGTCAGTAAAGAGCTGTCAAAGAAGGTGGAAACTATATAGTGAGTGCCAGTATGCCTCGTCGACGTCAAAGGGAGCTATATCGGCATGTGAGTGAGTTCGAACGGGGCAGAATGGTCGGTCTCCGGGAGGTTTCTCGTACCGTGACATTTCGGCTCGTACAGGGCATGCTGCTACAACAGTGATGCGTGTGTGGAAGCAGTGGATAGATGAAGGTCGTACGCAGCGAAGAGCGGGTACTGGATCACGGAACATGACCACAGCACGGGATGACCGTCATCTTGCCCGCACGCCATAATTGACCGTACAGCTTCATCCAATTTCTTGGCTCGATGCTGGAGCACTGCAACAGGTGTGAACTTGTCTGCATCAAAGGTTCGTCGCCATCTGCTGCAGGTTGGACTGGTTGCATGCATGCCATTATGTCGGCTTCCATTGTCCAGAAACCACAAGCTCCTCCGACTAAAAAGGACACTTGAACACCGACATTGGGGTGCTGAGTGGCAAAACTCTTTTCGGACGAGTCCCGCTTCAACGTGCCCTACAGTGATGGCCGCTTACGCGTCTGGCGGTACCGTGGTGAGCGCAATCTGGAGGGCTGCATTGTTGAGCTACATAGCGGACAAACACCAGGTGTGATGGTTTGGGGCGCCATTGGTTACAACAACCGATCTCGCCTCCTATGAATTGAGGGCACTTTGAACAGCAACTGGTACCTAACGGTGGTTGTAGAACCTGAGTTACTCCCCCTGCTTCATGCATCTCCACAGGCCACATTTCAACAAGACAATGCCCAGCCACACATAGCGAGGAATTTACAAGCCTTATTCGAAGAGCGACGCGTACCATTGCTTCTCTGCCCTGCACGTTCGCCTGACATGTCACCATCGAACATGTCTGGGATATGGTTGGTCGGCACCTGGCGCATCACGATCCTCTAGTAACCAGTGTCACGGATTTGTGGGCTCGAATACAAACTGCGTGGAGGGAAATTCCTCAGGAACTTATTCAGAACCTTTCTGATTCAATGCCACGGCGTACAGCAGCTCTAATTGAATCACATGGAAGCCACACCAAATACTGAATATTAGGGCTCAAAGATCATGTATAGATTTGAACAGTTTATTATTTGTTACTTGTCATGTACCTAACCTGTGGTATTAAATTCATTGAATTTATGCGTTTCCTTCTTGGTGTTGCAATTTTCACAAACGGCAATGTATATGTTGAGGCAGTATTTTTAACACTTAAATAATATCAGTCTAATTATATAATATAAAATATAATAATACCCGCCTTAAAGCAGTATGTAGATAATATATAAAGTGTATGTAACAGTCATTGTTTATATTATTATGTACATATATAATATTATTATGTGAACGTATTAAATAATTTAACTATGTAGGAGCTGTGAGAATGGAAGCCGAAAATTTCTAACAATGAGGTAACCTTGAGGTAAGAATGAATTAAAAGTTTAATAATGCTACTAATAATTCTTGGAACAATAATGTACTGTTTAAAACAGTTTATAAATAGCCAATCAACAACTAGAAAAGCTTTAAGTTAAATAAAAGTGTTCTATTGGAATAGAATTAGCCAATCGGAGACTTGAAATATAGTAAACGTACAAATTTAAGCGGTAGACGCCAGACGCTAGAAGGTAGCGTTCCCGAGCAGTTCGCTCCGTACGTATTCCGTGTGAGACATAAAAAATTCATTACGGTGTGAATAATATAAAGTTTACGTGTTAATTAGTACAAGTAACAATAATCTCACAGCTCTACTGTAGCATATATCAGTGAAGTGTTAGTTAATCGTGTGAAAGATTAATAGAACGAAGTTTAATACCATTATAACTTGTGTAAGCCTTCTAGCCGTACTACCCTGCTAAGAGATACGTGTTTCTGCAAATTACTACTGACGCAGCCGAGGCATACATATAATATTTAAATAAACATTAAAATACAAAGTTGATTTTTAAACGTGGGGCAAACGCCACCGGAAAGTGAATGTGGGGTGAAGCCCACCCGAAATTTGTCGCGGTTACTTTCGTGTTATCCTATTTGCTGAGCGCCTGTTATTGTTTTATTATTTTGAATTTTGAGTTCTTTGTCCTCCGGCTAGCTATTATTACCCAGTCGAGCACATCTCTTAAACAGGGTGTGTAAACGGAAAGGAGTTGTTACTAAAATATAACACTGATAAAAGAATTTGTTTTTACACTTTTATTGCCGTCACACTTCATTAATTTCACATATTTACTCTTGATACACGACCGACTGAAACTGTTGTATTTTCGAATGTAACTATTATCACTTATTTGCCGCACATTATTAATTCTCGTATTTCACATCTTTTAACTAACTTTAAGACGCGAGAGAGTCTATAGAACTGCGCGATGTGTAACCCGTGAATGATTCTGTTGAACTGCGCGGTTTGCCTTGTGAATGATTCTGTAAAACTGCGCGTTACCCGTCTCTGGCTCGGAATTTATACTCCCTCACTCCGATATGCCTAAAGATTATAATCGAGCTGATATTGGTTAATAAAACGCGCCAAGATTAGCGTCTATTTTTATATCCAATCAAAATTACGAACACATATGCTCTAGGGAAGATATTCCCTCCATTTCTAAAGAAAAGCGCGCTACTCTGACGTCATTTGTTTGTCTCTTCTAATTAATAAACAACTCACCCACTCGTTTCATTGTTACCCGCTTCTATTGTCAGTTTCAGTGAGGCCGTGTAAACTTATTTCCTAACAATGCTTATAATTAACAAACATCAAATCAAAGTCATACAATAATGTTAATTTACACTACAATCACTCTGGCATTCACAGTGTTGTGATATAAAATACTGCCGCAAACTTTGTATCGTACGTGGGGCGAACACTCCAAGAAACTTATCTCCCGCAATACGTGGTGCAACAACCCTCTCAAATATATATCAGTTGAGGCAATACTTTATATCATAACATGCTGTGAATGCCAGAGTAATTGTAGTGTAAATTAATATTATTGTATGTACATGATTTTAGATGTTTGTTAGCCATAAGTATTATTAGGAAATAACTTTGCACGGCCTAACTGAAACTGACAATAGAAGTGGGTAACAATAAACAGAGGGGGTGAGTTGTTTATCACTAAGAAGAGATAAACAAATGACGTAAGGGTAGCGTGCTTTTTTTTTTAGAAATGGAGGGAATATCTTCCCTAGAGCATATGTTAGTAGTAGTGATTGGCTCACCAAAGCAGACGCTAAAGTGGGCGCAATTTGGTAACCAATAGCAACTATATTATAATGTTTAGGCAATTCGAGGTGAAGGAGTACATATTCTAGAGCCATAAGCATATGTCGAACAGTTCTGAAGAATCTCTCACGAGGTGCACGTCGCAGTTAGTTACAAAAATGTAAAGTACGCGAAGTAATTGGTGCGCGGCAACTAAAACGACTGTAGTTACATTCGGAAATACCACAGTTTCAGTCAGCCGTGTATAAAGGTTAAATATGTCAGTTATTAATTAAGTGTGACGGCAATAAAAGTTTAGATTCAATTTTTTTATCAGTATTATCTTTTAGCAACAACTCCTTTCCGTTTACACACCCTGCTTAGAGACACGTGCTCTACTGAGTTATAATAGCTAGCCGGAGGACAAAGAACACAGATTTAAAAAAATAATTAAACAATAAGCGCCCAAAAAATAAGATAACACAAGATATCGAGAACAGCGTCACAGTAATGCATTACAATAGAAGTATTTGGCTTTATGATTGGGGCTATGGCATCCATTTCCTGTTTGTTTTTCTTCCTAATACTTTGTAAACATTTCGGACAGTCTATGTATGATTGTCACTCTTGCCAAAATTATTTGCTTCATCACGAAAATCTTAGCCCTACTAACGAGGAATCTAAACGGAAAGAAACTCTTCCATTATAAAAGCAGCTCAACTTACATATCCTTAAATAACATTACGTTTTAAAAAGAGCTAGCATCACCATAAGAGTATATTTATCTCTTCTAGCTTACAATTAATGTTTTAATTGTTTAGTTAAATTAACGATATCAAACAAACATCGAAGTTGTTTTGTATCTTTAGTTTTAATGCTTGTATTGATATCGCTATTAGAAATTTCTAAAATTAAAACATTTCTATGATATTCAATTATTACTCTAATATTAATTTATATTAATATCATCTTTATAATTAACCTTATAATATCATTAGAACTCACCTAATATACATGGTTATTAAAAAGGAGCATACTTTAGTATTTTACTTTCTCTACCACGTACATAGTAGGTGGAGAAGGTATTGCATTCCATCCAAAAATTCGATACCGAGATTTTTTCCGGAAAGTCCTGTTTTGAGACCACCTGAATCCAAAAAAAACACTTTTAGAAAAAAGTCTGCGCGTGTGTGTGTGTCTTTCTGCCTGTCTGTGTGATAGTGAGGGGCATAACTCAAAAACCAAAAGACGGATAAATACCAAACTTGCTTTGATTTATGATTCCGACAAACATGGCTCTAAAGAGTTTGATTAAAATATGACCTAAGATATTTTTATACCAAATGAAATATGTATCTTGAATTTTCTGTAAATGTCCCCCAAAACCCTCTTTATTCTGAATGACTTTCGCATAACTGATGAACCGTAAGAAGTAGACAGAATTGTACGCCACAAAAAATGTAGATCTCGTTAAAAAGCACAATTTATGTCACATTTTCTTTTTTCGAGTGAACCATTTTTGATATATTCCTTATTATTTGTTTAATTTTCCAATACTTACACCTTTTATCAAATAGGAATTCGTTATTCTTCTTTTTTATGTCCTGGACATGCAAAGAGAATGAAATGCTCCACATGCAACCAGCTTTTAAAAATTTGACTATCACTTCATATTCCCCTGTACCTACAAAAAAATTTACATTACAATTTACATGTTTATCTTGATTAATATGAAGAATAATCGTTTGTAACAATAGTTTGTACAAGAGTAGAGAAAGTGATGTGAGCGCAACACATCAGAATTTTTTTCATGTAATCATCAAAATCGGGTAAATTTCTGTAATTGGATTTTGGGAATTTATAGAGCATGTTGACCCTTAATATTATTCTTCAACGAAGCAAGTTCCATTTATATGGACATATTTCGTTGCAAAATAACAGATATTGGAACACAGAGAAGCCCAGTTTTACACACGAGATCTTGCATGACGCGAAAATTGGTGTGCAGTAAATGCATACAGAATAGCGGGACGTGCATTTTTTGCCTAACAATAAATGCAGGGAGGTACAGAAGTGACTTACATCATTTTTAAAGAGCTGACCGATGTTGAAGATCAATCTGGATTTTGCTACAGCTGATGAGTCATGAAGTTTAATTAGGAAATTTTTGAAGATAGAGGAATTAATAAAGAATTAGGCCTTCATGATTCTCTGATTTAACTGTAGGTATGTAGTTTTTATTAATGTATAAACTTGGAACAATTAGGTATGTGCAACAAATCGCATACATTGTAAGAACTAAAAGAAAACATAAAATTTCCTGAGAAAATACCAGAAATGTGCGGATATTTTCAACATCTCTATGATCAGGTATGTGGATATTACTATTGCAATTGTAACTATGAGAACGAGGCAATTGCGCCGATATTACAGCTGGTTTGGCGGGAGTCCAAGTTGCGGCGGCCGGCTCACGAGTAGCCGTGGCCGCAGTGTGAAGGAAAAGCATTGCATTTTTTATCACACAATATCAACTGTTCCATATATATTGCAAAATTTTTAAGTCATAAAAATTTCATTAACAGCAGGTAGGTATTTGTTGAATCTTGTTCCACCTTAACGCACTATAATTTTTCTTCTGTTCACCATTTTCTATAAACAACCAGCACTACTTAATGCTATTGAATAACTTAAAATAAAAGCTACAAATAAACACTCTCATCTATCTAGTGATAGATATGTGGCATATGTTTCCGACTTGTGGTGTTTGTTTGAAATATAAATCTGAAATTTGTTACTTCTTTCTAAATAACCCGTGTATTAAAACGAATCAGCATTATTAGTTATAATTTTCCATTGATGCGGTAGTTTAATTTTTAGTTATTCGTGTTTTCTTCATCTACACTTTCTGCAATACAACCCGTAAACTTAGGAGATTGTTGTTAATAAATATAGAAATCAATTTTACTTTAAATTCAAAATAAATGTGTAAAAGAAAACAAAAATCACAGCTGCCATTTCATTTTTTGTGCTGATATATCAAAATTCTCATTCCATAAAGGTCATTAGCAATTAACTCGAAAACTCTAAGTCATTAAAAATATGATGCCGATATACTACTGCTGTTAGCCTCCTTTTAAATCTGTTCCCCGAAGGCATCCAATAATCAATTGACCAGATGATACGGCTCATTGAAGGACGTTACGCACTACTGAAATTTAATTTTCTAGATACGATCTCGAATTAGTGGCCTTGTACGGCAATCAAGAGCACTGAAGAAGCAATTTCTCATCGGCAACCGAGTAGGTATCTGTTAAATAGCTACTTGATAGCGATCGGAAGGAAAGAAAAAATAGGCTCAGCAAGATCATCAAGCCTGGAATGATCCGCTGAGTGTTTAAGGTCGGTACTACAATGCATGGTTTAAATCTGGTGCGCTGATTCTTTTTATTCTGAAAATTACTAATATGTTGGAAGTCTCTTATATCATCAAAGTCCCTCACATGAGCTCCCTCTATGCATCCGGCGAGACGCGAGTACTGGCAAAATGCTGCTTCTGAGTATCGTAGAAGTATGCAGAGTATAAAAATATGTTTCAGAGCTTTTGCGATATGTTTAATAAGTCGAAATAAATGGTGCTATAAGTAATAACAAAGTATATTTAGATTCTTTTTAATATTTTAGGGCAGTATTTTTAACACTTAAATGACTTCAGTCTAATTATATCTATAATATAAAATATAATAACAGCCCGCCTTAAAGCAATATGTGTATAATATAATATATAAAATATATGTAGCAGTCATTGTATTAATGTTTATATTACTGTATACGTGTATAATAATGTTATGTGAATGTATTACGTAATTTAATAATGTAGGAGCTGTGAGAATATAGGTCAAAAGTTGCTAACAATACGGCGAGGATATTATAAAGTTTACGTGTTTAAAAGTGCAATTAATAAATAAATTCACAGCTCTCTATATAAGTGAAGTGTTATCTAATCGTGTGAAGCATTAATAAATGGAGTGAAGTAAAAATTATAATTTGTGTAAGCCTACATTCTTTAGCCGTATCACACACTATTAGGAGAAACGTGTTTCTACAAAATTAATACTGACGCAGCCGAGGAAAACATAAATAAATATATATATATATGTATAATATTTAAAGCAACATTAAAATACAAAGTTGATTCCTAAACGTTGGGGCGAAGGCCACCGGAAACTTTGTACCATACGTGAGGCAGTTACTTCAACAAGTTTGGATCCCCAACAACGGAACTACAACACACCTTCTTCAGTTTACAACGTAAAAATAAACATAAATAGACAATAAACTGAAATTAATACTTTCTATGATTTATAAAATATCAATTTACATTAATAGAAGAAGAAATATGATAATATATTTCGCTGCTATGTACGTTTCGAAAATAAAAAGTACTCATGTATGATGTTATAATACAGTAAATTTATAAAGAATAAAAAATATTATAAGAAGGTATTCCAATGTTCTCAAATTAAACCATATAACTTATAGTCCAATTTTATGTCGGTATCTTGCATAGATAACTTAATTTACACTTTACATCTATCAGCCTACTGCTCGCTTTTTGGTTAAATTACATATGTTCTGCTCGTGACGTAATAGTATTCAGTCCAGAGTGTGTATGTGTGCGCTTGATAAGAGGTTTCAACACGCGAACTAGACGTCTGTTAGTCATGCTGGCCAAATGCATATTGCTACTAGTAGGGTCTAACTTAGTTCATATTTTCTGAAAACCTATAGAAAATCTGTAACATAATAGGTATCCAAAATTGGTCAGCTGAGCTACCTGTCGTTGTAAAAGGCT
Organism: Deroplatys truncata; assembly: GCA_030765065.1. Lineage (NCBI taxonomy): Eukaryota > Metazoa > Arthropoda > Insecta > Mantodea > Mantidae > Deroplatys > Deroplatys truncata. Next base: position 57,173,964 of record CM060980.1, read on the forward strand.
TTCCGCCTTCTTCGCTTACTTCTTAAAGCGATTAAACAACAAACTACGGGATATGTAGTCTCAAGTAAAATTCAGGAATTTCTATTCGCTTTTTTCTGTATATCTCAAAATGACGATACACTTGTTTGACTCATTTGGAAATTGAAACCTTCTCATCAGAAAATTCCATTCCAAGAATAAGGCAACAGTCATTTGAAAAGAAAACAGAGTAACTTGTTAAATCACCGACATCTAAGAGGAAGTATCGTCGAAACACTGACAATTTATGCGCCTGTAAGTGGCAATAAACAACTGTCTGTGGATCACTACATGATCAAAAGTATCCGGACACCTGGCTGAAAATGACGTACAAGTTCGTGGCGCCCTCCATCGGTAATGCTGGAAATCAATATGGTGTTGGCCCACCCTTAGCCTTGATGACAGCGTTCACTCTCGCAGGCATACTTTCAATCAGGTGCTGGAAGGTTTCTTGGGGAATCGCAGCCCATTCTTCACGGAGTGCGGAACTGAGGAGAGGTATCGATGTAGGTCGGTGAGGCCTGTCACGAAGTCGGCGTTCCAAAACATCCCAAAGGTGTTGTATAGGATTCAAGTCAAGACTCCGTGCAGGCCAGTCCATTACAGGGATGTTATTGTCGTGTAACCACTCCGCCACAGCCCGTGCAGTATGAACAGGTGCTCGATCGTGTTGAAGGATGCAATCGCCATCCCCGAATTGCTCTTCAACAGTGGGAAGCAAGTAGGTGCTTAAAATATCAATGTAGGTCTGCGCTGTGATCGTGCCATGCAAAACAACAAGGGGTGCAAGCCCCCTCTAGGAAAAACACGACCACACCATAACACCACCACCTCCGAATTTCACTGTTGGCACCACACACGCTGGCAGATGTCGTTCACCGGGCATTCGTCATACCCACACCCTGCCATCGGACCATACTTTTTAGTAATCTGTTTATCTATTTAATCACACTTTGCTTAGGTTTCTGTTTATTTAATCATTAATTTTGCTGTAATCCTTAATCCCTTTGCCACAACCTCAGGTAACACTAACAGGAAAGCATACTGTTGGAAAATGAACTTGGTTGAACTCACGACATTGTTAGTATGTTACCGTAGCAACATGTCACGGACACACTCAAGTTTAAAAAAGTTCTGATGTGTTACACTCACATGACTTTCTCTACTCTTGTACAAACTATTTTATAAACGCTATTCTCCATAAGCTTCATGTTAATCGAGATATCGAGATGTTAATCTTATTGCTAATTTTCTTGTAGATGCAAGGGGAATTGGTAGGCTTTAAGCTATCGTCAAATATTTTAAGAGCTGGTTGCTACGTCGGGTATTCCATTCTCTTTGCATTACCAGTACAAAAAAATGAAGAATGCCACGGTTTGAATATAATAGATCAGGGATGGCAAAACTATTTTGAGCTTGGGCCAGCAAATTGATAGAATTGTTTTGAAGGATTATCTAACTACTAACTAAATTTATATTAATAACTATTTAGAATCTGTATTAAAGTATTATACAATTATTAGTAAATAATTCAGCTGTAGGCTAAAGTTAATGATAATTTAAAAATCCCCAGCTATCTTTATTAACTATTTTGTTTTGAAAGGACGTAATACAATTTTACACATTTTTTTAAATTATCAAAAACTGAAACACATTGAATTATAATAGAAATACTCCTTATTAGACTATTTAATAAAAACATTTTAGGAATTTTGAAGAGTTGTATTTTTTTTAGTTTGATGTATACCGCACCTTTAACTGCAATGGTCTTTTGGCGCCATTTCCTTTGTAACATGTTATTGTCTATTGGCAAGGGTGTTAACACGTAATTGCTTATCGTTGGATTTCTGTCTTGGATTTTATTCATTAGATCGCACATACATTCACACTCTCGTTCATACTTCCAGACTCTGGGGAGAATAGGGAGCAACCCTGCCTAGAGGAAAATTCCCACCCCCACCCGGGAATCAAACCCGGTACCCCTCGCTCAGCATAAAAGTGCTCTACCGACTGAGCTACGAGGCCAGCCTTTATAATATTATGTGATTTTTGAATCTGCTCTTCATTTACCTGTTTCTCAATATTAGATCTAATTTTTGATAACAAGTAGGTATATTGTCACGATTAATAGTTGAACGTAATTTATTCTTAGTAAAATTTGATAGAAAAAGTTTCTCACAAATGTTCGTGTTGTCAAATCTGCACACAAGACTTAGAGCAAGATTGCGTATTTCAGGAAATTGCTCTGAAAGGATGAGGCAGTATTTTTAACACTTAAGTGATTTCAGTCTAATTATATAATATAAAACATAACAGCCCGCCTTAAAGCAATATGTGTATAATATAATATATAAAATGTATGTAACATCATTGTATTATGTTTATATTATTGTGTACATGTATAATAATGTTATGGGAATGTGACAATAGAAGCCGAAATTACTAACAATGAGGTAACCTTGAGACAACAATAAATTAGAAAGTTTAATAATGCTACTAGGAATTCTTGGAACAGTAATGTAATATTTAAAACAGTTTATAAATAGCCAATCAACAACTAGAAAAAGCTAAAGTTAAATAAAAGTATTCTATTGGAGTAGGATTAGCCAATCAGAGACTTGAAATAGAGAAATTTAGAAATTTAAGTTGTAGAAGCCATATGCTAGAAGGCAACGTTCCTGAGCTGTTCGCTCGGTAAGTATTCAGTGTAAGACATATAAAATTTATTACGTCGAGAGTATTATAAAGTTTACGTGTTAAAAAGTGCAAGTAATTAATAAATAATCTCACAGTTCTCTATATCAGTGAAGTGTTATTTAATCGTGTGAAGTATTAATAAAAGGAGTGAAGTAAAAATTATAATTTGTGTAAGCCTACATTCTTTAGCCGTTCCAGTCCTGCTAAGAGATACGTGTTTCTGCAAATTAATACTGACGCAGCCGAGGCAAACATGAATGTATATCATATTTAAAGAAATATTAAAATACAAAGTTGATTCCTAAACGTTGGGCCGAAGGCCACCGGAAACTTTGTACCATACATGGGACAGTTACTTCATCAAGTTTGACTCCCCAACAGTGGAACTACAATACAACTCCTCCTTCAAGGACATATTTCCAAAATTCAACTAAATATGAAGTGGGTGATCCAAAATACTTTTAAATTTAGTACAAACTTCTGAATGGTTTTGGACTTCCTATTATTTCATTGCAAAGATCGGAATGGACCATTACTTGGTCGCTCCTGTAATGGGCTATACAAAATCTAAATTCTTGGCTGTTGGGTGTCTTCCGATCTGTAGATGTCTGCAAGCGCTGGCTGCCTCCCACGTTTCTTGATAAGTCTATTTGCAAATTCTGTAAACTAAAATGTAATAAATACCATGTGCTCAACTGCTACAAATGTCCAAAAACTGTGACAAAATTTAGTGCTTAAAATTAAGGTTATGTTCATTCTGCACACTTATTATTAAAATCTAAATTCTAAAGTTTCTTTAAGTTAGCTATGTATTACGTTTCCAACAACGTCACGGTTGCACTTAACTGTTACCATTACCCGAGAACGAGCAAAAACCGATGTACTCCTCGGGGCTGTACGGTCGGCCCAGGAAGTAATTCAGCTTGTATCTCGTGTTGCCCATCGTGACCAAGCACATGGTGCATCACGTGTATCAATTGCACTGACATATGAAGCTCTTTAAGTCTCCATTTCGATAAACACGTTTAATTTTTAGTGTTGTATTAGCCAATAAGTAAAACTATATCACATACTGTCTTGCCAGAAGTCGCAAAACTGCGTTAAGGATACCATCTGTGAAATTTGAAAAATTCACAATTTCAGGTTGATTCATCTGAAATTTTAATACAGTAATCAGGGTTTAAAGTGTAATAAACATATCATATTTCACGCATGGTTTTAAATTAGTTCCAGAGATATTATTTTTGTTATTCTTTTTGCTGTTTTGAGAAATTATGCAGAAAATATTTTTTAAAACTTAATATTTTAATTATACTATTTAATATTATATTAATAAGTTGTATGTACACATTTTAATTATCCTACTAGTTGCGAAGGAAATAAATATTTAATATGAGATCTGAATTTTTTCATTAAAAGTTTACAAAATATTACTATTATTTAATAACGTCACAACTAAGCACGTAAATATTAATTCATCTCATATTTTTTGTCAAGTTAATAACAGGGAGGTATACAAATTTACATTTATTTATACGAAAAGTATATATATATACATATATATATATATATGTAACAGTTTGAAAATGAGAATGTGCTGACAAATGAAACCCGAGAAAAGCCAGTTTAAAAATAACGCTGAATTAATTAAACTTTTTCCGATTTTATGCTTTTTAAAAAGCATTTAGTGGCTATACAGGGCCTGTTGCGCCCTGTTCTGCTCCTCTTAAACTAATTTAGTGTTTGAAGATATCTGAAGAATGTTTTCACTTTAATCCAGAAAAACTTATGTTTTTTTCTACAATTATAGATATAGGAAGCTAGGCTTATAGAAAGGCCTTTAAATCGCTATATGACATGCTTTAAAAGGTCGTACAGATATAAAACAACATAGAACTAAAGTATACGGTTTGTAGAGTGTAATAATATTAAAATCCATATTTATGAATTTTGGCAATTTTTGGCATTTTTACACAGATGTGTATTCTTAACTAAGGATATTCTTCCTTCTCATCCTCTCCCTATTTTATTCTTGCGCCCCATCTTATATGATGATCCCACGACTTCATTTTGTTTTGATATTTGTTTCCAAAAAGTGGGATTGCATTCTTGTTAGCTTGATTAATCAACAATGATTATACAAATGTGACAGATATCAACAAGTGTTAGGGGGCTAAAGACCCCCCCCTCACCCTTCGGTATCCAAAACCGTAATATAGAAGCAGTACGTCTCATTTGTATTTTCTGTAACTCATATACAACGGATTGGTATTACACATTGTACCTGTTAATAAACAAGTAAATAAAATACTATTGCTTTAAAACTATAGTAAATACTGGGGGATTGCAATAAATTTAGTCCTTTCTATCGCAAAATTATGATTCCATATAGTTACAGCATTTGTTATACCTCTCGCTCCACTCGTTTGACTATCCACACACGTTTAGTCACAAATAGTTAGTAGTAGATCGTTTCAAAGTACCTCCTGTAGATATAGTGAACTTGCGTTTGATTAACCATTCCTGGTTGTTGACCTCGGAAAATCATTAACTTGCAGCTCCTACATAGCTGCTGAATGAATTAAATCGTATGTTTTAAATGGTTGAATTTTACCATTTAAGACTTACGATTTAATTCATTCAGCTCCTAAGCAGGAGCTGCAAGTTAATGATTCAACTTCTAAAATGATTACATTCCGTCTGCAAAAATAAATACACTACGTGATCAAAAGTATCCGGACACCTAGCTGAAAATGACGTACAACTTCGTGGCGCCCTCCATCGGCAACGCTGAAAGTCAATATGGTGTTGGCCCACCCTTAGCCTTGATGACAGCGTTCACTCTCGCATGCATACTTTCAATCAGGTGCTGGAAGGGTTCTTGGGGAATGGCAGCCCATTCTTCACGGAGTGCGGATCTGAGGAGAGGTATCGATGTAGGTCGGTGAGGCCTGGCACGAAGTCGGCGTTCCAAAACATCCCAAAGGTGTTCTATAGGATTCAAGTCAGGACTCTGTGCAGGCCAGTCCATTACAGGGATATTATTGCCGTGTAACACTCCGCCACAGCCCGTGCAATATGAACATGTGCTCGATCGTGTTGAAAGATGCAATCGCCATCCCCGAATTACTCTTCAACAGTGGAAAGCAAGAAGGTGCTTAAAATATCAATGTAGGTCTGCGCTGTGATCGTGCCACGCATAACAACAAGGGGTGCAAGCCCCCTCCAGGAAAAACACGACCACACCATAACACCACCACCTCCGAATTTCACTGTTGGCACTACACACGCTGGCAGATGACGCTCACCGGGCATTCGCCATACCCACACCCTGCCGCCATCGGATCGCCACATTTTGTACCGTTATTCGTCACACATTCAATCGTGTAATGTTGACGCTCCTTACATCAAGCGAGATGTGGCGTGGTATTTTCCTGCGTGATGTGTGGCTTATGAGCAGCCGCTCGACCATGGAATCCAACGTTTCTCACCTCACGCCTAACTGTCATAGTACTTGGAGTGGATCCTGATGCAGTTTGAAATTCCTGTGTGATGGTCTGGATAGAGGTCTGCCTATTACTCTTTACGATCCTCTTCAAATGTCGGTGGCCTCTGTCAGTCAACAGACGAGGTCGACCTGTACGCTTTTGTGCTGCACATGTCCCTTCATGTTTCCAATTCACTATCACATCAGAAACCGTGGCCCTAGGGATGTTTAGGAGTGTGGAAATCTCGCGTACAGACTTCTGACACAAGTGACACCCAATCACCTGACCACGTTCGAAGTCCGTGAGTTCCACCGAGCGTCCCATTCTGCTGTTTCACGATGTCTAATGACTACTGAGGTCGCGGATAATGAGTACCAGGCAGTAGGTGGCAGCACAATGCACCTAAGTTCAAATACGTATGTTTGTGGGGGTGTCCGGATACTTTTGATCACATAGTGTATGTTTTGAGGTTCATTGAACCAAAAACACCATATATAGTGGAATATTGTCAGTACGAGATACAATTTTGCAGAGGGGCTCACCGGATCTGTTGGAGCCGTCTACGTGTTAAATAATATACATACTCACTCCCATACTTTCTCCTTTTAAGAGCGCCTTGTCTTTTTTCTTTTATACCAGTGTTTATATTTATTCAGGATTATAATGTTGCGTCCGAAAACACTTGAGAGTGCTCCAAATTATTTTACAGCTTAACAAAAATTTAAATCAGAAACAACAACAATAATAACAATAATAAGTTAGAAACAGCTTATAGTGAAAAACGCTACACAAACCGATTTTCAAACCAGGTATCTAGCTATGAATGACTAGCAATATAAGTAACACTAGTTTTAAATATGCTAATAGTAAATAGTTATCCAAGGAATAAAAATACATTATACAACGCGTTACCAGATTGATTATACTATAGTTAGGGAATGCCAAGCTTAACTATTCCGATATTTTTTTATAGTTCGTAGAATCAGCGTTAAATAAAGAGAATTGTTCTATCAGGCAATGGTTTTTCTCTGCATTAAAAAAATAATACCCCAAATTAGATTAATGAGGCTGCAGGAAACAAATCAGTTTTCGTATCCTTTAGTGCGTGATTATAAAAGGAAAAGGTATTATCGGTGCTAGTAGTGCTTTTTGTATTACGGAGTACCAATATATAACCTCAAAACATATATTTCCGGTGAAATCTCGACATCGAATTTTTGGGTAGAATACAATACTTTACCTACTTAGTATAGTAGTAGAGAACGTAATAGGCAATAAACTGCAAGTAGTTACGGGTCTTCTGAATACATGGTCACTAATATAACATCAGATTAATTTTTCTCTGACCGCATATACAAACCCAGCGGGTGGAAGGGGGAAAAGCAGAAGATATGCTCATACATGAGTGTATGGGGTGGGGAACAGCCCCGAGGGTGCTTCAACTCTGTGTCGCAAGTAGCAAACAGCTGACGGTCAAATTTCCTGCCCTTTGCCCATGTTGTAGTCCACACGTCATCAAATGGCATGTTTGTGCTTCGTGTGGCTGCCATCTCCTGACCAACAGCCAATTTTTCCACCCCTTTGTGATAACATTTGTCTTTCTCTTAGATCATTCCACATGCCTTCTCTCAGCATACGCTCATTAAAAAGAAGATGCAGAATACCGTCTACAGTAATCAGGATTATAGCAGCATTTAGGACACCAGTTATTGCTCTTATTTTCCACTTTAAGTAAATTTTGTACACAATTTGACCGGCGAAATTTAAGTTCTGAGCAACAATTTAGAGTTGGAGAGGTGTTTCTTACACCTTCCAGGTTTTTAAGCGAAAGTTAGGATTAGAGTTCAGGAAAATATTAGGAAAAATTTGCCAAATTATAAAAATATTAAAAAAAACTCTCATAATTCCTATTATGAAAACACATTTTAAAGCTAACTCATGAGTTAAGGGTTTGAAGCAACCGAGAGGGATGGTTTAGGCGGTAACGGTCCCAAGTTCGATCCCGGCGATCGCCCACTCTCACTGTTGGGCTTTTTTGGGGGTTTCCCGGGTCGTCAGGTGAACGCTGGAGTGGTTACTTTCATTCCACGAATTTCCATTTCGTTCCATTAATATTTCATTCATTCTTCACCCCATTTGATCTATTTCAGGATTGAAAGTGTCGGCAATGGTGTTTCGGTGCAGCGTGGCAGGAAAAAGGTATGCTTTCTGTGAACTTTCTGCGTCCCTCTTCTTTCAGTTGGTTGCCGGGGTGCAAGGACCGCCCCTTGGGGTGAAATCTCGGTACAGAATTTTTGGTTGGAACGCAATACTTTCTCTACCGACTATACTACTATGCACACTCGGTCTAAGTAAATGTGGGCGGCCTCTTGAGTAGTTAAATTTTTCACAGTCCCTTCGAGTGAGCGTGTGGTTCACAACCGTCAACTTCTGCGCGCCGCTTTGGCTAACCCTGTTATAAAAGCCGCAAGGCACTCATTTGAACTACTTTTACAGAGTGCTTGGTGTGAAGCAGTGACTAAGCTACTTAACTTCTATGTAAGCACCTCGAATTTGATTGAGGATTGTTATCTTTCAGTTTTTACAACTCGTTTTCCTGTAATATAGTTAAATTCATATTTCATTTTACTTTCAATTATAATTACAATTTTGGTGAATTTTCTGGTTATAAAATAAAATTGAGTATGAAACCTTCTCCCGACCGATAAATTAATGCCATTATTGCCAGCTACCGGTATACGGACTACTAAATAAACGTCACATACATAAAACATGAAGGAAATCTGTTATAATTTTATTCATTTGTTTAAAATGAAAGTGGGAAGTAGTTTGGTATCTCCACCGAGGTTTGAACTTACAACCTCGGAACAGTAAGCTACCTCTGTACCACTGAGCTATGAGTGTTGCAGTAAGTCTGACATTGTAACAAGCTTTAGTCATTCTCCACTTGAGAACCATAAATCCATAATGTGTGGTTTGGTTACAAATATTCCGTGTTGAAACTCTCTGAAACATCTGTCTGTTTAAAATCTCATGCACGAATTATTTTCTCGGAATATTGTTGTGATTATAGTTATGTTCCCCATTATAACTACTACAAGAATATACGCAGTCTTGTGAACAAAGCCTGGATGACCCAGCGTTCGCAAAAGTACCCGATTCAAGTGCTGTTTCTCAGACGCCTGCCAGTTTTAAATTGGCCGAGTGTACGTGGTAGAGAAAGTAATAATTAATGCCTCTGAAGCTAATTAAAATATGTATCAAATTTGGTGCACATATTTTACATTAAAACTTAAAATGAATCGAAGTGAAATTGTAGATTTTAAAAATTTCAGAGATAGGTAAAATTGATGGACAAATTACTTTTTATATGACTAGTATAATATATTAGGGCCATCAGCGAACTAATTTTTCAGAGGTAAATTAATTGGATTTTCGTTTCTATGCTAATCTATAATCAAATGTTATCGGTTTCATAACTTTAAAAGGAACAAGAAGCCACTATTCGACGTAAGACCACAAACTGAGGAGTGTCTAGAGACAAGCAATGGCTTGCTGAAAGTATTATTGACCGAATCTGTAACAAATCTCTTATATTTACTGAAGGCTCATATATATGATCTAAGATATCTCTCAATAAATTGGTATATTTCAAGTCATATCCCATTAACATTCTAGCCAGGGTGTAAGATTCCTTCGACCCACCTAAAGCAGGCAACACTAAAAATGATCGACGATAATATCCGTGTACACTAAAACCTCAGATATAAATACAACAGAAAGAGAGGAAGTATCATCTGTTTCTTTTTTTTTCCCTCCATTCCTTCATGAAGAAAGAAGGGAAAAGATTTCCCTCTTCTTTTGCTGCTATATAGACTATCGTTGTTCTTGATGGGAAATTATGTTATAGCTATGCCATTTAGAACTGCTGTCTACCATACATATGGCCAGCCAGCAGAGAAAGAGAAGAAAGGAAAGGATCACTGTTAGTAGTAAATACCAATAAATGTCCCACACCAAAAGGTATAATAACAGTTAGTTTAGAGACATGGCGGAAAACCGAAGTTTGCCTCTTCGACAATCCTATAACAGCTGCTGTCATCTGGAACTAAGGCGGTCATACACTGTATAAGGGCTTAGTGTGAAGGACTTTTCAGACTCCCACAGAGTAGATTGTGTTTGTTTTGTTTTCTTTATTACCTGCATGTAAAAAACGCAAGTCTTCCTTTTTGATTAATGAAAAAAGTCTCTATGTGGAAAGAATTCACTGAGGAAATTCTTGTATGCATAGAAACAAATGAATCGTTTTACTTACTTTCTCTTCTGCTTACCTATATCTATGAAGTAGAGGAAGTTGTATTCTGGAAATACAGTTTTGAGGTTCCCTAAATAAAAAAAAACATTTTTAGGTTCACGTGTGTATGTCACTCTCTCTCTCTCTCTCTCTCTCTCTCTCTCTCTGAATAGCATAACTCAAAAACAAAAAGTTGGATAATAACCAAACTTGGTATTTAAGTTCAGCATCTTCCAAGAATGCGCAACGAAGATTTTTAACAAAATCACTCCACCCTGAATTACCCTTTACATGAAAGCATTTTGGTTTTTTTCCGTTTTCTCAATAAAACTTTACTGTTTTGATTTTTTGGTTAGTATTTAATGCCCGTTCTTACTACATACGGCACTATAGGCACAATGCTGATATATGTAATGAAATAATATTTGGGACAGGAATTTCCCAGGCCTAGGTTTAGGGTATCTCCCCGGCGTTTGCTATTTATGACAACCTAAAAAAACCTCAATCAGAGAGGACGACCATAGAGGGATTTGAACCGCGGACCCCATTCATGAGTTCATGCCTTAAGGACCTCAGCTACTATGTAGATATTTTTTATTAATATACCATATATTAAGATATCTGCATGGCAAATAAATTTATATATTGAATTATCTGCGAGTAGCTCATGAAGTCCTATTCACTTGGAGTGAACTTTATATAATTTTATATAATTTGTAAACTGTAAGTGGCAAAACTTTACTACACATAACAATATAGATTTTGTTAAAGCACATAGTTTGCTTTTTGGTTTTTTGCGTTACTCATTTCCGATATATTCTTTGTTATTGGCTTTAATTTTCAAATACTTCTACTTTTCTCACCGGTAAACCGCTGTTCGTTTTTCCTTGTGGCCATGCAAGGAGCACGGAATTTCAAAACCAACACATAGCGATCCGCTTTTTAAAAATTTGATTATCGCTTTAACCTTCTGCATTCTTCTTATACCTTCGACGAAATGTGTATTATTAAACTTTTGTCTCAATTGATATGAAATATATAGATAGAGGAATAAGCTTTTGTAAGCATAGTTCATAGAAGACTGAGTAGAGAAAGTCTTGCGATTAGTATTTCAGGAAAACTATGGAATGGAAATGGCAGAGAAAATCCGGTAAAACCCATCTCGGTCTCATTTTCTACTTCGGAATCTTAACTCAGTCCCGTCTTTCAAAATGTGTACAACGTAGCTCAGTCCTGTAGGAAATTACTCTCAATCTAGTCCATTTTGAAAGACTTAGGACTTTAGCCGACCTATAATGACTGCAAAATGATTTTGCGGTTTTGTTTCACTATAACTCATTTTAAATCAGATTTATATAAAAAACATTTGCTCTACTAAATGCATGTAACAGTTTTGTAAACTTCAAAATTGTTCAACCCACAAAATAGTTGAAAAATCGGTGTATTACTAAAAAATTCTAATTCTAATCAAATCATAGACTTTGAAAAATGCAAAATACGTAATCTGTAACAACATTTGTTCTTTATTGAAGAGCTACCAGAAATGTCGTGGTCACAACTAACTACTTGTACTCCGTGTCACTATCGATTTTTCTTAACAGGGATGCCACACCACTTTATATTTCACTATGCTGAGAGTGTTATTACAGTTTCGTATTATATACTACGGAGCCGAGCTGGAATGTTGATAGTATATGCTGGGACCGAGTTGGGTTGTTGACAGTATATGCTACGGGGCCGAGCTGGAATGTTGATAGTATACGCTGCGGTACTGAGTTGGGTTGTTGACAGTATATGCTGCGGGACTGAGTTGGGTTGTTGACAGTATATGCTACGGGGCCGAGCTGGAATGTTGATAGTATATGCTAGGGACCGAGTTGGGTTGTTGACAGTATATGCTACGGGGCCGAGTTGGGTTGTTGACAGTATATGCTACGGGGCCGAGCTGGAATGTTGATAGTATATGCTAGGGACTGAGTTGGGTTGTTGACAGTATATGCTAGGGACCGAGTTAGGTTGTTGACAGTATATGCTACGGGGCCGAGCTGGAATGTTGATAGTATATGCTGCGGGACTGAGATGGGTTGTTGACAGTATATGCTACGGGGCCGAGCTGGAATGTTGATAGTATATGCTAGGGACCGAGTTGGGTTGTTGACAGTATATGCTACGGGGCCGAGCTGGAATGTTGATAGTATATGCTAGGGACCGAGTTGGGTTGTTGACAGTATATGCTACGGGGTCGAGCTGGAATGTTGATAGTATATGCTAGGGACCGAGTTGGGTTGTTGACAGTATATGCTACGGGGCCGAGCTGGAATGTTGATAGTATACGCTGCGGTACTGAGTTGGGTTGTTGACAGTATATGCTGCGGGACTGAGTTGGGTTGTTAACAGTATACGCTGCGGTACTGAGTTGGGTTGTTGACAGTATATGCTGCGGGACTGAGTTGGGTTGTTGACAGTATATGCTGCGGGACTGAGTTGGGTTGTTGATAGTATATGCTAGGGACCGAGTTGGGTTGTTGACAGTATATGCTACGGGACCGAGCTGGAATGTTGATAGTATATGCTAGGGACCGTGTTGGGTTGTTGACAGTATATGCTGCGGGACTGAGTTGGGTTGTTGATAGTATATGCTAGGGACCGAGTTGGGTTGTTGACAGTATATGCTACGGGGCCGAGCTGATATGTTGATAGTATATGCTGCGGGACTGAGTTGGGTTGTTGACAGTATACGCTGCGGTACTGAGTTGGGTTGTTGACAGTATATGCTACGGGATTGAGTTGGGTTTTGACAGTATATGCTGCGGGACTGAGTTGGATTGTTGAAGTGCATCCTGTGGGACTGAGATGGGTTGTTGACAGTATATGCTGCGGGACTGAGTTGGGTTGTTGACAGTATATGCTGCGGGACTGAGTTGGGTTGTTGATAGTATATGCTAGGGACCGAGTTGGGTTGTTGACAGTATATGCTACGGGGCCGAGCTGGAATGTTGATAGTATATGCTAGGGACCGAGTTGGGTTGTTGACAGTATATGCTGCGGGACTGAGTTGGGTTGTTGATAGTATATGCTAGGGACCGAGTTGGGTTGTTGACAGTATATGCTACGAGGCCGAGCTGGAATGTTGATAGTATATGCTGCGGGACTGAGTTGGGTTGTTGACAGTATACGCTACGGTACTGAGTTGGGTTGTTGACAGTATATGCTACGGGATTGAGTTGGGTTTTGACAGTATATGCTGCGGGACTGAGTTGGATTGTTGAAGTGCATCCTGTGGGAATGAGATGGGTCGTTCACGGTATATGCTATGGACTGATTTGGGTTTTGAGTTTTGACAGTATATGCTGCGGGACTGAGTTGGATTGTTGATAGTGTATCCTGTGGGACTCAGTTGGGTTGTTACCAGTATACGCTGCGGTACCGAATTGGGTTGTTGACAGTATATGCTACTGTATTGAGTTGGGTTTTGAGTTTTGACACTATATGCTGTGGGACTGTGTTGGGTTGTTGGCAGTGTATCCTGGGACTGAGTTGGGATTTTGACAGTATACGCTGCGGTACTGAGTTGGGTTGGTGACAGTATATGCTACGGGATTGAGTTGGGTTTTGACAGTATATGCTGCGCGACTGAGTTGGGTTGTTGACAGTTCATCCTGTGGGACTGAGTTGGGTCGTTCACAGTATATGTTATGGACTGAGTTGGGTTGTCGACATTTTACTCGCTAAGATAACGGATCGAGATAGGATGCATTCAGAAAACAATATCACTGTTAGGCGTAATATTTCTTTCATTTTAATTTTAGTTCTCAGTCCACCTCCGTGCCGTGTGGGGTAGCGTGTCTGCCTCAAATTCAAGAGAACCCGTCTTTGAATCTCAGTTACCATGAGTTACTCTGATAAGGTTTCTTCTGAGGTTTTCCCATATCCTAAAAATAAATGTCCGGTAACTTTAAGCTCTATGGACCCCAGGGTCATTTAAGCATCATTCATCATATATGACCTACCTTGGGAAACGACGTTAAACTAAAATAAAGAAATAAATGCAGCTTTCGTTTCCCAGCAATGGTCATCCTGTGTGCTGGAGACACGCTATAGTAATTCAGAAACCTTGGCAATCATCGTCAACACAACATGGTGATTGAGCATCACTAACGAGCACGCGATTCTCATTTTTATCCGGTTTATTAATCCTATAGCTTTATTTACGCGCTGATCATGATCATTAGTGCCAGTGAACAGATCTCATTGGAACAGCAGGTGTGCGAGCGTGAGTTGTACTGCATAAACTTTGTTAATGATTTTGCAGGATGCATCAAGTTCCGGAAAGAGCAACGACCTAAGGAAATCGTGACTCAAAGGAAACACACTCTAGGATTAAGCACAACAAACCGTGATTCCTAGAACAAATTCCCGAGTTTTTAAAAACGTGCTCGAAATGTCTGCAGTCTGATTATGTTTGCTGACAATGCGCGGCTTGCTATCTTGAGTATTTCACTTCGCTGAAGTAAATGGTTTGTTAAGGTAATTGACCGAAGAAGGTGCAAATTGGTTTGAACAATATGGTTAGTTCCGTAGTAATTCTAGTTTAAACATTTCACTTATACT
Source organism: Deroplatys truncata (assembly GCA_030765065.1). NCBI lineage: Eukaryota > Metazoa > Arthropoda > Insecta > Mantodea > Mantidae > Deroplatys > Deroplatys truncata. The sequence continues at coordinate 57,189,072 of CM060980.1, forward strand.
TTCTTATTAGCCTTTAGCGATATATCATTAGAGTTACTTTATATACCTCTACCGAATTCCGTATTATATAAGTTTACAACAGGAATTAGCGTACAAACTTACCTACAGTCGACAAGAAAACAATGTAGTGCATTCCAGAACCTGAGTTGTGATTAAAACTTAGTGATGGGACGATACCACTATTTCCCGATACTCGATATTCACTTTATAAGAAACTGTAAAAGCGATAGCTTCTTCAATGAATTAAGTTCTTATTAGTAGTTTTCTGTGTATAAACACGTATATTATGTGTTGTATGTTTACTCCGAAATTGTTCCTGTTTGACTCCAGTTGGCAGCCACTTTTTACTTTCTCTACTACGTATAGTAAGTAGGGGAAGTATTGTATTCCACCCAAAAATCGATACCGAGATTTCACAGGAAATATATGTTTTGAGACCTCCTGAATCCAAAAAAAGCATTTTTGGAAACATGTCCGGGTGTGTGCCTGTGAACAGCATAACTCAGAAACGAACAGTCGGATAAACACCAAACACTGTGTTTAGGTTCAGTATCTTCCAGAGATGCGACACGAAGGTTTTCAAGAAAATCCCCCACCCCAGATTACCCTTTACATGAAAGATTTTTCGAAAATTTTAACTTTCTCAAAAATGGCTCTAACGATTTTGTTTAAAATATTATATGTTTAAGGTATTTTCATGACAAATGAAATGTATATCTCGAATTTTCTGCGTATGTCTCCAAAAGTATTATTCATTGTGATTGACTTTTGCATAACTGGTGGACCATAAGAGATAGACAAACTTTTACTACACAAAAAATGTAGATCGCGTTAAAATACACAATTTATGGCATATACATTTTTTTGTTGTTGAGTGAAGCATTTTCAAGATATTGCTTGTTATTCCCTTAACTTTTCCAATGCTTATACTTTTTCTCAAATGGAAATTCGTTATTCATTTTTTTGTCCTGGTAGTGCCAAGAGAATGGAATACTCCACATAGCAACCAGCTCTTAAAATATTTGAGTATCGCTTAAAGCCTACCAATTCCCCTTGCATCTACAAGAAAATTAGCAATAAGATTAACATCTCGATATCTCGATTAACGTGATGCATATGAAGAATAGGAGTTTGTAAAAATAGTTTGTACAAGAGTAGAGAGTCATGTGAGTGTAACACATCAGATGTTTTATCTTGATAATGCCACATGTTTTATATATATATATATATATATATATATTGAAGTATGATTATTTGTTGGTAGTTGGAAGATGCTTTATGTTTTTCTGCCCCACGTATGGGAGCCAATTTGTCGCGGTAACTTCGTGTTATCTATTGCTGAGCGCCTGTTATTATATACTAGTTTGAATTTTTGGGTTCTTTGTCCTCCGGCTAGCTATTATTACTACTCAGTCGAGCATATCTCTTGAACAGGGTGTGTAAACGGAAAGGATTTGTTACTGAAAGATAACACTCATAAAATAATTTGTTTTTACACTTTTATTACCGTCACAATTAGTTAATTTCACATACTGACTCTTGATACACGCCAGACTGAAACTGTTATATTTTCTAATATCACTATAATCATTTATTTGCTGAACATTATTAATTCGCGTATTTCACATTTATAGCTAACTTTATGACGCGAGAGATTCTATAGAATTGCACGACGTATAAGCTTTTTATGATTCTGAACGACGTATTACCCGCGAATCCTTCTGTTGGACTGAACGACTTTTGCCTTGTGAATTATTCTGCCAAACTGCGCGTTACCCATCTCTGGCACAGAATTTATACTCCCTCACCCCGATATGCCTAAAGATTATAACCGAGCTGCTATTGGTTAATAATACGCGCCAACATTAGCGTCTATTTTTATATCCAATCAAAATTACGAACACATATGCTCTAGGGAAGAAATTCCCTCCATTTCTACAGAAAAGCGCGCTAATCTGACGTCATTTGCTTGTCTCATCTAATTAATAAACAACTCACCCCCTCGCTCATTGTTGCCCGCTCTTATTGTCAGTTTCAGTGAGGCCGTGTAAACTTATTTCCTAACAATGCTTATAATTAACAAACATCTCAAATCAATGTCATACAATAATGCTTATTTACACTATAATCACTCTGGCATTTACATTGTTGTGATATAAAATACTGCCTCAATATATAGATCACTATTTTTAGTCAAGACTAATAATAATAATAATAATAACAAACAATTAATAATAATAATGTCATTGCTTCCCTTTTTATGTATCTATATTTTCTGCTAAGAACTTTCCTTTTAAGGGTTTTCTATTAATAGAAAAACAAACACTAGAGATTCTGCAATCTTGAAAAAATAAACAAAAGTTTATACTTTACATGAAACTGAAAAAAAAATATATTTTACATGAAGGAATAGGACTAGGTACGGAGGGAGACTTAGCACCTTGAGCTACAAGAACTTTTGTGCCTGAAGCACCTGGCGGAGTGCCCCCAAGAGGGAGGGATGAGGCGAGAGGAGACTGAGGGCGGCCGGACCAGGAAGCACGACAAGGCAGAGGTCAGGATCCTACTTTTACAGATTGAAGATCCCCCGATAGCAGCTGGTGTAACCGACTTCCCTACTCCTGCAGGCCTACACATTCCACTGGGGGGGGGGTCCAGGACTCGGAGACCGCCACCCTTCCGGTGGACGAAGCGTTACATAGAACATTCTTTTCCCGTGCCATGCAACGCTGAAACTCCCGTCAACAATTTCAACCCTGAAACAGACCACGCGGATGAAAGGAGAAGTGAAGTGAGAATGGAGGTGAAATGGAGGGACATGAAATGCGGGGGATGTAGTGACCAAGGGAAACCCCCCGAAAAATCCCTTGGGTAAGAAAGGCGACCACGGGAATCGAACCCACAACCTCCCGAGTGCGATCCACAGACGTTATCGCCTGAGCCATCCCGCTCGATATTTTACGTGAAACTCAAATAAACAAACATAACAAATAATTCCGTGCGTTGTATTATCTCAAGTCTTAAGCTCTGATTTGTTTCTGCTGGATTTGATCACCGGAGTAGATAAATGTAATGACAGAGTGACTCACCTAGCCGGCTATTGCAGAAACATGGTTTAGTGCGTCAGTTAAATCAGCCCCGTTCATAGCTCAGTTAATGCTACACGAGTACATCTACTCCTTTCCTCATTGTTTTATCTTTTCATTCATATGCAAGCGTCTATGAAATTTTGCAATGATTCGCCACAGGAAACGCATTCAAGGTCTATCAAGAACTACAGTCCAGCAACTCTTTAGGGGACACGTGCGAGGCAATAACATGAAGACGTAAATCCTTTCATTCCTTATCTAGAATAATGTTAAATGGAACAACTTTCAATAATGCAAAGCTTACAAATTTAAAAGTATTGAAAAAGTATGGAAGTTTTATCTCAAAGTTTTAGACGTACTTGGATACCACCGAGTATGGAGGTATCAACGGTATCAAGGTCCAATCCCTATTCAAAATGTATTTTAATATTCGTTTCCGAGTTTCTTTTAAACGTTTCCATGATCAAACTCAGTGCTTCAACATATTCATTTCTGCTCTGTTCTAATAACCGCTAATGTTAAATTTACTAATTTCATGAACGATTATTTAAAAAAAACCAACATAAATACGGAAATATGTACACGATAAAAATGTACGTCTTCTAAGTTCACTATTATTCTTTTATATAATAGTATGGTTTATTAAAAATATGTAATTATTTTTACTTCACTAACGTTTTTTATTAAAATTTATGAGCAATTAATTTTTAGTTTCTCTACCATGTACATAGTAGGTACAGAAGGCATTGCATTCCACTCAAAAATTCACTACCGGGATTTCATTACAAATACATGTTTTGAGGCCCTTTGAATAACATAAAAAGCATTTTTAGAAAAAGTTCCATGTCGGATAAGTACCAAACTTGGTATTTAGGTTCAGCATTTTCCACAAATGCGACACGAAGATTTTCAAAAAAATCCCCACCCCAAAACTACCCTTTGCATGAAAAGTTTTAGAAAATTTTGATTTTCTAAAAATTAATTAAAGTATAATATATTAAAGATATTCACATCGCAAATAAAACGTAGATATATCTTGAATTTTCTGGAAATAGCCTGTGAAGTCCTCTTCATTCGGAAGGTAATTTATATAAGCTTGCATAACTGATAGACGAAAGCCAACTTCACACACATCTGTTTAAAACACACAATTTCTTTAAAATAAATTTTTTATACCATCAGCCATTTCGGAGATAGCCGTTATTAATGGTTGGAATTGTTCAATACTTAGACATTCTTTTGCTTTTCTTTTCAGTTGCTTCTTGCAATGTCATGGAGGGGGTATGGAATTTTAAAGCCACCATGTAGCATCCAGTTCTAAAACATTTCACTATCGCTATCCCCCCCCGTTTTTTACTTTCTCTACTACGTATAGTAAGTAGGGGAAGTATTGTATTCCACCCAAAAATTCGATACCGAGATTTCACCGGAAATACATGTTTTGAGACCTCCTGAATCCAAAAAAATCTGATGTGTTACACTCACATGACTTTCTCTACTCTTGTACAATCTATTTTTACAAACGCCTATTCTCCATATGCTTCATGTTAATCGAGATATCGAGATGTCAATCTTATTGGTAATTTTCTTGTAGATGCAAGGGGAATATGGTAGGTTTTAAGCGATAGTCAAATATTTTAACGCTGGTTGCTATGTGGCGAATTCCATTCTCTTTGCATGTCCAGGACATAAAAAAATGAATAACGAATTTGAGAAAAAGTATAAGTATTGGAAAATTTAAGGAAATAACAAGCAATATCTCGAAAACGGTTCACTCAACAAAAGAAATGTATATGACATAAGTTGCGTATTTTAACGCGATCTACATTTTTTGTATAGTAAAATTTTGTTTATCTCTTATGGTTTACCAGTTATGCAAAAGTCGCTCACAATGAAGAATACTTTTGGAGACATTCCCAGAAAATTCGAGATATACATTTCATTTCGCATGACATTATCTTAAACATATGATATTTTAATCAAAATCGTTAGAGCCATTTTTGAGAAAATTAAAATTTTCGAAAAATGTTCCATGTAAAGGGTAGTCTGGGGTGGGGGGATTTTCTTGAAAACCTTCGTGTCGCATCTCTGGAAGATACTGAACCTAAATACCAAGTTTGGTGTTTATACGACTGTTCGTTTCTGAGTTATGCTGTTCACAGACACACAGACACACATACACACAGACACACAGACAAACACACACACGGACATGTTTCCAAAAATGCTTTTTTTGGATTCAGTGAGTCTCAAAACATGTATTTCCGGTGAAATCTCGGTATCGAATTTTTGGGTGGAATGCAATACTTCCCCTACTTACTATGCGTAGTAGAGAAAGTAAAAAGCATTTTTTTTTGTTGAGTGAACCGTTTTCGAGATATTGCTTGTTATTTCCTTAAATTTTCCAATACTTATACTTTTTCTCAAATTCGTTATTCAATTTTTTATGTCCTGGACATGCAAAGAGAATGGAATGCGCCACATAGCAACCAGCGATAGAATATTTGACTATCGCTTAAAAGCTACCATATTCCCCTTACATCTACAAGAAAATTACAAATAAGATTTACATCTCGATATCTCGATTAATATGAAGCATATGGAGAATAGGCGTTTGTAAAAATAGATTGTACAAGAGTAGAGAAAGTCATGTTAGTGTAACACATCAGATTTTTACTTTCTCTACTACGTATAGTAAGTAGGGGAAGTATTGCATTCCACCCAAAAATTCGATACCGAGATTTCACCGGAAATACACGTTTTGAGACCTCCTGAATCCAAAAAAAGCATTTTTAGAAACATGTCCGTGTGTGTGTCTGTGTGTGTGTGTGTCTGTGTGTGTGTGTGTGTCTGTGTGTGTGTGTCTGTGTGTGTGTGTCTGTGAACAGCATAACTCAAAAACGAACAATCGGATAAGCACCAAACTTGGTATTTAGGTTCAGTATCTTCCAGAGATGCGACACGAAGGTTTTCAAGAAAATCCCCCCACCCCAGACTACCCTTTACATGGAACATTTTTCGAAAATTTTAATTTTCTCAAAAACGGCTCTAACGATTTTGATTAAAATATCATATGTTTAAGATATTGTCATGACAAATAAAATGTATATCTCGAATTTTCTGGGAATGTCTCCAAAAGTATTCTTCATTATGAACGACTTTTTCATAACTGGTAAACCATAAGAGATAGACAAAATTTTACTACACGAAAAATGTAGATCGCGTTAAAATACACAATTTATGTCATATACATTTCTTTTGTTGAGTGAACCGTTTGCGAGATATTGCTTGTTATTCCCTTAAATTTTCCAATACTTATACTTTTTCTCAAATTCGTTATTCATTTTTTTATGTCCTGGACATGCAAAGAGAATGGAATGCCCCACATAGCAACCAGCGTTAAAATATTTGACTATCGCTTAAAAGCTACCATATTCCCCTTGCATCTACAAGAAAATTATCAATAAGATTGACATCTCGATATCTCGATTAACATGAAGCATATGGAGAATAGGCGTTTGTAAAATTAGGTTGTACAAGAGTAGAGAAAGTTATGTGAGTGTAACACATCAGATTTTTTTGGAAACATGTCCGTGTGTGTGTCTTTCTGTGAACAGCATAACTGAGAAACGAACAGTAGGATAAACACCAGACTTGGTATTTAGGTTCAGTATCTTCCAAGAATGCGACAGGAAGGTTTTCAAGAAAATCCCCCCACCCCAGAGTACCCTTTACATGGAAGATTTTTCGAAAATTTTAATTTTCTCAAAAATGGCTCTAACGATTTTGATTAAAATATCATATGTTTAAGATATTTTTATGACAAATAAAATGTATATCTTGAATTTCCTGGGAATGTCTCCAAAAGTTTTCTTCATTGTGAACGACCTTTGCATAACTGGCAAACCATAAGAGATAGACAAAATGTTACTGCACAAAAAATTTAGATCGCGTTAAAATACACAATTTATGTCATATACATTTTTTTGTTGAGTGAACCATTTTCGAGATATTGCTTGTTATTCTCTTAAATTTTTCAATACTTATTTTCTCAAATGGGAATTCGTTATTCATTTTTTGCCTTGGATATGCAAAGAGTATTAATCTGTGGGAAAGGGAATGGTGCTGCACCTAGCAACCAGCTATTAAGAGATATGTATGTCCTTAAATGCTACTGTATTTCCAAATTGGCCTTGTAAATATAGTATCCCCTTACGTCTACAAGAAAATTAGCAATAAGATAGACTCTGCAAATGTTTATCTCGATTAACATGAAATAGATGGAGAATAAGCGTTTGTAAAAATAGTTTGTACAAGAGTAGAGAAAGTCATGTGAGTGTAACACATCAGATTTTTTTAGTTCCATTTATACCCCGCCTTTAACTGCATTGGTCTTATCGGCGGCCTTTCCTTTGGAACTTATTGCGTATTAGCAATGGTGTTAACTCTTGTCATTGGGTTTCCTGCACTTTGGTTATGTAATCATTAGATCACACACACACACACACACACACACACACACACACATTCATACTCTCATTCATACTTCCAGACTTTTGGAAGGATAAGAAATAATCTTGGCACAACAGCAGGTGCTCTACCGACTGAGCTACGGAGCCAACCTGCTCTTCCCTTTGTATTTATAGCGAGATGTGTAATGCAGCCATTTTTGAGACGGTTTATCTCAATTAAAACGAAGTAGATAAGAAAGTAAAGTTTCATAAGAATAATTTGTTTAGCCACTATTAGGCAATGTTAATGTAACACATCAGTTAATTTTTCTATCTTTACAGGCAAGAATGATCAAATCGAAGGTTATAAAACTTTGTATATAGCATTTATGTTCCACTTAGAAAATAACTTACATGGTATTTTAATGACATTCTCCAAGGAGAAGGATTTTAATGGCGTAAAATAAAATAACTGAAACATTTCTGATATTATTAAGTTTTTTGAATAACGTTACGTAACTAAATTATACAAATATAATCTCTTTGACAAGATTTGTCGCTTTTAAAATTTCTATAGGAGTATGTTTAAGAAGCTACTCCAATTTCTCATTACTAATATTAGTGTACGTAAACCGGATATCATAAAAAACACTATACTTCGTATGTGTTACAAGCATCCAGAACGGACACAAGTTTGTATACAACTAAACGTTTTTTTGTACTCTAATATTTTATTGTCTTACAAGGGAAGTAATAAACCCTAAATCTACCTTAAAATTCCTGGACGTTCTGAGATATGTGAGGTCGGAAGGTATAACGAACAATTGTTTGCGGATATGAATATCACATTGGCGCTCCGACCTGGTAAGTCATACCAGGGTCAACAGTGTGCTGGGATATCTTGCAGTATCAACGTAAACTTCAGTTGGAGCAGTAGTCTGTAGCCAGTTGTTCGGGTCTTGTTGGATAAGTAGTCGGTTGCTTTTCGTTTGTGCACATTACTTTTAACTCCAGGTAGGTGCCATGATGTCTGGCCTACTTACAGTTATGTGATTAAATTAAATTAAATTGAGTTTTATTTATGGACGCTCTTTAACTACTATGTTTGTATGGTACAGTACAGCATGCTTTCTCCCTTGCAGGCTTACTGGTAGCAATGAGGTAGTATTTTTAACACTTAAATGATATAAGTCTAATTATATAATATAAAATATAATAACAGCCCGCCTTAAAGCAATATGTGTATAAATAATATATAAAGTGTATGTAACAGTATTAATGTTTATATTATTATGTACATGTATAATAATGTTATGTGAATGTATTAAGTAATTTAACAATGTAGGAGCTGCGAGAACAGAAGCCGAAAGTTGTTATCAATGAGGTAACAATGAGGTAACCTTGAGGCAATAATAAATTAGAAAGTTTAATAAAGGCTACTAGTAATTCTTGGAACAATAATGTAATATTTAAAACTGTTTATAAATAGCCAACCACGAACTAGAAGAAGCTTAAGTTAAATAAACATTTTCTATTGGAGTAGGCTTAGCCAATCAGATACTTAAAATAGGGAAAAAGTGCAAATTCAAGCGGCAGACACTACAAAACAGCGTTCCCAGCCAACGATAGAAAATAGCGTACCTGAGCAGTTCGTTCGCTCGGTACGTATTCAGTGTGAGACATAAACAATTCATTACGGCGTGAATAATATAAAGTTTACGTGTTAAAAAGTACAAGTAACAATAATCTCACAGATCTACAGTAGGATATATCAGTGAAGTGTTATTTAATCGTGTGAAGGATTAATAAAAGAGTGAAGTAAACAATTATAATTTGTATAAACCTTCATTCTTTAGCCGCATCACCCCCTGCTAAGAGATATATGTTTCTGCAAAAAATACTGACGCAACCGAGGCAGACATACATATATAATATTTAAAGAATCATAAAGAATTACAAAGTTGATTTTTAAAAGTGGGGCGAAGGCCACCGGAAAGTGAACCTGGGGCGAGGGCCACCGGAAACTTTGTGCCGTACTTGGGGCTGCAACTACTTCAAGTTTTGGCTCCCCTACAGTGGAACTACAACACACCTTCTTCAGCAATGGACGCCTTTTATCCCACAAGAGAAATGACGGATATGATTCTCTGCTATGGTTTAGTAGATGGAAGTAATTTGCTAGCCCATGTCCTCTACACTGAAAAATATCCAGCATGCAGGGTACCATATCTTGGCCTGCTCGGTCCCCTTAACTAAATCCCCTTTTGGTTATGGGGATACATATAGGAATTGGTCTATGTCCCTCCAATAAACAAGTGTAACCTCTACAGAATCGTGTCTACAGTGTAGCTCAGCATATTCAAAACCAAGCAGGTCAATTGCAAAGGTTGCACAATTCCTTACGCCGAAGGGCAAAGGGGTGCATTGACATGAATGGATGTCACATTGAATAACTCTTATGAACGAAGTGTTCATATCTCACAACATATGATTTCTAGGCCCCATATTTATTAAATATTTTTCTTGTTTTGATGCATAGTATCATCTCCTGAAATATTGGATAGTTTTATTTTAAACCTGTATTTTTTGGATATCAAAATTTTATCACAAAGTTTGCCTACCTTTTCTGTGTTTAACTAACACTTTTTACACAATAAAATGTGCTTGTGATTCCTAAACTAAAATAAACTTACATACTGCAACATTTGTTTAAAAGGTTTTCTGATTGTAAGCTAAATAATTTTCTTTAAAAAAGTTGTAATACAATGTGAGGAAAAGCTACTAATACTATGGATAGGCCAACAAACTTTATATATCAATTGAACAAACCGTATAACATATTCACCTTTTACAACAAATGATACAGTGTTTAAATTTGTATCCGTATTTTAAAATATTTTTTGCTAAATATTTTGGATTGCATACAACAATAATAATATTTTTAAGTGACAAAATTAGGATTTTAATTTTTATAATATTATATTTACACATATTTCGGTTCTGCCAAATGAAACCTCTAACTTTAAATGAAGATTCCATTTGCAATTTTAGAAATGTAGCTATACCTCAGTGGTTTCTGTTTGTCCTTCCTTTTACTCATCTGTTTTTTATTTTCACAGCTTTATGAGGATAAAGCTAGATAAATAAGTTTTGGTTAGGAGACATACGCTGAAGTAGTAAACATACATTTATGTACATCATGTTCGTAAGTTTGTGTGTGCAGTCCCACCGTGTGTGATGCCACAACCATTGTACTGTAAAATATACCCTGTAGCATCTAAGAAGTGCAATCAGTAAGGCTTTCACAACAACGTGCAAAGCTAAGAAGAAGCCAGAAGAAAACAGATTATACGGCAATGTCAGCATAAAGAAGTTAGGCTTTATATCTTAAATCTATGAAAGTCAAAGCAAATCCTTGAGAGTGACATAGGCTGGTAATTAAACACAAGCAGCAAAAATCCCGTCTAGACACACTAATTTCCCAGCCCTTTGTGAGGTCATGTTTTAAGAAGAGTAAAATGGAACAATAATTGCTACGTCTACCAGTATCTGGTTTTCAATGGGATTTCCGGGAAGTTTATTTCTTTTTTCTTAACTTACGTCAGTGATGCTTTTTCACCTTGGATGTGTAACACCAGGAGCATAATTTAAGTTTCTGCTTGTGGGAGCAAGATTGCCTGGAGCAGTTTCCTGCACTTTTATGTCAATTTTTACGACACATTTAGCCTTCCTTTATTTAATAAATGTGAAATGGATTAAGACTAATTGTGGATAGGAACTTAGTACCTCGGCCTATAAAATTTTTTGTTCCCGAAACCTCAGACGGGGTGCCCCCGGGAGGGAGAGTTAAAATGAGAGGAGAGATAGGGCGGCGGGATCAGGAGGCACGACAGGCAGAGGGCAGGGTCCCTATTTTTTACAGATTGAGACTTCCAGGATGGCAGCTGGTGCAAGCGGCTCCTCCTTCCACTGGAAGCCCTCGGAGGCCCTCATTCTGACGGATGAAGTGTTACTGAGAGCATCCTTTTCCCGCCATGCAACGCTGGGACACCTGAAACAGACCAAGCAGGTAAAAGGTGAAGTGAAATGAGAAAGGAGGTGAAATGGAGGGACAGGAAATTCAGGGATAAAACGAATCTTCCCAGCATTCGCCTAGCGTCCCGGAGAAACCCTCAAAAAAGCATGGGTCAGGAAGGTAAGTCGCGGGAATCAAAGCCACGACCTTCCGAATGCGAGCCACAGACTTAACACCTGATCCTTCCCCCTCGGTTAATAAATGTGAATATTTGTATTAAAATTTACAGTTGTGGTTTTTCTTTTGATAGATCAATAATAACAAGTAGCCCAATTATTTCTCATAACTCAGGGGTGGAATTGATCCCCCTGACCCCGTAAATGACGCCCCTGTATAGCACCATAGCGTTAACATGTAGAGAAATGCATTGTGCAAAAGTTGTCAAAATGTTGATTTTCAGATTTTTAGTGTTGTATTCTATTTATACTTTCTAGTTTCCTGCTGTACTTTCAAAATTTCAAGAGCTGTGATATTTATGAAGTAATTTAGAAATTTCAAAGTTGGGCGCATGTATTTTACTTCATACTCCAATTTCCAAATGTGGTTTTCTCCAATACTTTCTTCAACACTTTGCAATATTCAAATTGTTCTAGTGCGCATTTTACATTTTAGCATTGTGGAGAACTTCGAACAAAGAAACTGGCTTGGAATTTTGTGTGTGTGTTGTGTGTAATGCTGACTGAGCGTACAATTAAATGCTTTTAGTACAACAGCTGCTTGTCGGACTGCTAACACGTCGAAAAATATCAGGTCTCTAAAGTCATCATGGAAACCTTTAGCGGCGTAATAGACAAAATCCAGATGGCATTGATCATTCATACCAACTTTAACAGGATTTAAACAAAATACTTTATAATAAAACAAGAAACATAAACCAACATTGTTTTTATGTCAAAACTTTACCAGCATTTTTCACAAAACAATTCACCATTTAAAAAAAATGCAGTAAATTAATACCGTTTTATTTTTTATTAGAAACCTTCACCAAAATAAAATATTTATTTCGCAACATTGAAATGAAAACACCAGTTCTTAGCAAATTTGAATCTATTCCCTGAAAATCAAAATCCACCGCTTGTTTCTCCGAATTTTCACTGACTGAAGATTTTCCTGGTAGCTGTTCCTACTCAATGTTTCTGGCTCAGATGAAAATTTCTTCGGGATTTGCACCCATATTTTCAATCACAAGCTTGTTGTTCAGAAACGGGCGCTTTACATCCGCATCTCGTACTGCTATGGTCGAGGAAGCGTACGATTCAGGCGACTATGAGAATATGTCAACAAATGACTGACTATGTCTTTTATATTTATAGAGTACCTATGTTACATTTATTTATTTAATATAATATAGAGATCGTTTACTAAAAACTATTGTATGCACTACGTCTGCAAAAGCTTTAGCGTACTTGATACATAATAGTTATTGCGTAATACTTAGTACAAAAAACTAGGAAGAACATGACATCAATATTTTAGAATTTTTTACAGTCAGACTAATGTACATTTTTTTTTAAAAAAAAGCCCAAGGCAGACTAATTAGTTTAATGGTGCAGAAACTAAATTTTGAGCCACAAATTTGTAATCGTTCATTGCGAAGAGCTTTTTCAGGAAGTGCAAAATTAGAACCTAAAATATTAGTACATAATTAAACTCCCAATAACTGTTCCGCCGAGTCCAACCCATTCCGTACATCTGAGCCGCTCCCGTTGGGGAACTGCTCGAATCGGCTTCTACCCGGCGTGGCAATGGTTCACGATACCTTTCTGAGATTGGGTACGTCTGGGCGGTAATGTCCAGGCGCGGTTATGAGACACCTCAGTGTCCTCTGTTATCAGCCAAAGCACTCTACATGCAACCTGCAGAACGTCAACATATTACAGTAACAGAATTTCACCACGCCATAGTACAATGTTGCCAAAAATCAATATTTCTCTGCAGCAGCCTAAAATTACTCTGCTTTTTGGCACGAATTTCTATACAAACATGAAGAGTAGAAGAAATTCTTAGTTGATATAATGTGTTGCAGCCATTCTCGATTAAAGAAAACGGCAGCACTTTTGGGGTGGAGCTGCTGCGTCCCAGGTTCATCGCCTACAGGTGTTCCAAAATAAAGTTTTACGTCTCATATTGAATGTTGCTTGGTATATATGCAGTGGTCAGTTACATAATTTGAGTACAGTCTGTTGTTGTTGTTCACCAATAGCACTGGGAATTAATTGATCTGCATCATTTTCCCTCTGGCTTCCCAATACAAAGTCTGCAAGTTATCACTTTTAAGGCCTTTGCATTTGGTGAGATGCTGTTTGTTTAGGATGACATCCTCTTCACAGAGAGTGCAATTGGGTGTAGGCAGGCATTGTATCTTGTAAAGGTACAAGAGTACAGTCTTTATATATAGGGTCTTTCAACAAGAGTGTCCTATCTTTGAACTTAAATAAAACACGTTCTATAAATGATAGAGGTTTATTTATTTCTCTATTTTGGAACATAATTAATGTCATTACGTATGGAAGAGTACATCAGTTAAGTGACCGCCGCGACTTCGTTGGGTTGCGCGTACACGGTTGACCAATTTTCAATGACAGAAGAACGTAAATTAAGTCCAACTTCACGAATAACACGCGTGATGTTATTCATAAGATCATTTACTGTTACTGGCTTGTTGACATAAACTCGAGATTTAACATAACCCCACAAGAAGTAATTCAACGGCGTTAAATCGCATTACCTCGGGGGTCAGTTAACATCACCACCACGCGAAATGATGAACCTCTGAACTTTTCCTTCAAAAGATCGATTGTTTGGAGAGCAGTATGACATGTGGCACCATCTTGCTGGAACCAGATGCTTCTGAGATCCATACCACCCAATTGAGGCCAGAAGTAGTCCCTTATAAATGCCCGGTATAACAACTGGTTACTTTGAAAATTAAAGTGACATAGTTAATACTTACTACCAATTAAACTAAATTATAAAGGAAGAAAAAAAATAACACCACTTGAAATCCGAAATAAATTTCTTCCTTCATGCTGTGGAAAGCACGTGGTGGAATCTTACTGGCTAGAGCAATAGCAATAGCCATCCAGTAAATGTCATAAGTCGCTTCTTGTTTAAAACAAACCTTAAAGATACGCACAGCATTTTGTTCTATTGCTGCTTGTCTTACTTTCTAGTTAAAGTAGAAGTGGTCAGTGAGGTGCTATTCCTTTAGCAGGTTTAAGCCATAACTTGGAATATTGAATTCATGGACCCAAAATTTTCTATTTCATATTATTCGGTTTGGACTTCTGTATGCCCAATAATTGTGCAGTGTTGTTCATTAACTGTGTAACACTTTAAGGTGGATGCTGTGTAATAGTAACAGAATTAATAATATTTCACTTATATCTAAAGAAAATACTATATTGCGAAACAAGTGCGGTGAGTGCATCTTTGCAGAACGAGGCAGAAGTTTATGCCACTAATATTGTTTTTTACATTAGGAAATTGTTGTGATTTTAAAAAATGTATGTAATGAAGTTATTGTTATAAGTTTTCGCTTGTAGAACTCTCATTGTCCGTGTTTAAAATAAAATGTTCCTTTTCGAACTGCATTTTGTGGAGCATTTGCTTTGTAAATTACTGAATTTCTGCAATTTCATAAATTGACATTACTTTAATTAAATGAACTTCTTTAAAGTTGGAGGATTAAATACATTTTATTAATATCTGAGGTGAAAAACAAAACGCTTGAGTGCAGGAATTTCAATTTATCACGTATGATAGCACGAGTGGAAATTGGATAAAAACACTATCGTCAAAAAAGTTTTGGACATTACTGGCTGTGATAAGCATACCTAAGGGAAATCGGGGTGAGAGAGCACTGTTCGAATGAAGTATCTTCCGCATTCATTGCGATTAGGCAGACTCCTAGTTCACTACAATTAGGTCGTCTTTTCTTACGCCTGCAACCAATAGCTGCTGTCTTAATAAAAGTGACTTTTGCAGATGCTTATATGCAACATAATTTCACTGATAATATCTGGAAATAGTCATATGCATGTGTGTCGGTAAGAAATTATTGTACGCCATAAACGAGGCAGATCACTAGATTGGACTGAGTAGCATTTAACAATGAAACAAATGTTTCCAGTTTGAAACATATTGAATGCTAACTTATATTTCACAGCATTACGTAGGTATTATCTCATGTTAAAGGTAATAATCATACTTTAACTTACGTAAGCAGCATACAAAACATCTTATTGGCTGCACGAAGTAGTGACAGCTGGTTTCATTTACCAGGCTAAAGCACTAAAACACGTGTGCAGGCTACTAAAGACACTTGCAATTGTTGCTACCATTGCTTTTACCGTCTTTCTTTAATTTCTCTATCTCTTCTGCTAGTTTTTGTATTTCCCTTATTACCTTTAAAACACAGATTTTATATACCTATCCAAATAAAATGTTACTATTTTAAAGATGTCATTCTCCTCTTTAGCAGTTATTATAAACTTTAAACTTGGTTTTATGGTCTGTGTGTTGCTGAGAATGTATATCCTAGGCATGATTCTAGTCATCTGCAGACTAATATTGTCTAATTGCAGAACCCCCAGCTCCATTCGCGTTATTGCATTTTACTGTGAAGATTCTTCCCCCTCTCTGCGGCCTACCTCACCCAACTTAACAGGCCTCTCTTAGGGCCAGTAGTGTTGTCAACCGTAGCGGAACTCCGTAATGCGTAGCGAAATTTCAGCCTTCGGGAGACATTGTGCGAAACATGAAAAAGTGGGAAAATGTACGGCTTTTGTTAAATAAATGTGTGATTTTTACATTTTATCAAAATATATGCGTAAAAAGCTTTAATTATATTCTTCAAAATTAATTTAGCCATTTTAAGTGTTACCAATTATATAATGAGTGATAAAGGGTAGGTACTCCACCCCCAAGAAAAAAGATAATACCGTGAAGAATTATCGAACGACCAGAAAAAGCGAGAAAAGTTGTTTTCGGAGAAGTGGTTACAACAAGATAAAGAAGACAGTGCAAAAGTAAAACGCAGAGCATGTAATGTTGTTTTGGGGGTAAAAAGAAGTGATCTTGGAAGCACTTAGAAAGTCGAAGCACATGAAAAATCTAAAACTACTGATAGTACAAACATTTCTCAGGTAATTATAGATTAATTTATTTATATTTTACTAAGAAAGTACGATGATTCAGTGCATTTTAACATAATTGCTCACTTAATCAGAAGATAAATTAATGCCACTAAAATAGGCCTAAAATTAGCCTAAATTAATATAATAATTTTTTACTTCCTCTACTACGTACAGCAAGTTGGGGAAGTATTATATTCCACCCAAAAATTCGATACCGAGATTTCACGGGATATTATGTTTTGAGGCCACCTGAATCCAAAAAAAAACCATTTTTGGAAACATGTCCGTGTATGTGTCTGTCTGTGAACAGCATAACTCAGAAATGAACAGTCGGATAAACACCAAACTTGGTATTTAGGTTCATTATTTTCCAGAGATGCGACACAAAGGTTTTCAAGAAAATCCCCCCACCCCAGATTGCCCTTTACATGGAACATTTTTCGAAAATTTTAATTTTCTCACAAATGGCTCCAACAATTGTGATTAAAATATCATATATTTAAGATACTTTTATGGCAAATAAAATGTATATCTTGAATTTTCTGGGAATGTCTCCAAAAGTATTTTTCATTGTGAACAACTTTTGCATAACTGGTAAACCATAAGAGAAGGACAAAATTGTACTACACAAGAAATGTAGATCGCGTTAAAATATACAATTTATGTCATATACATTTTTGTTGTTGAGTGAACCATTTTCGAGATATTGCTTGTTATTGCCTTAAATTTTCCAATACTTATACTTTTTCTCAAATGGGAATTTGTTGTTAATTGTTTTTTTGTCCTGGTAATGCAAAGAGAATGGAATACTTCACATAGCAACCAGCTCTTAAAATATTTGAGTATCGCTTAAAGCCTACCAATTACCCTTGCATCTACAAGAAAATTAGCAATAAGATTAACACCTCGATATCTCGATTAACATGAAGCATATGTAGAATAAGCGTTTGTAAAAGTAGTTTGTACAAGAGTAGGGAACATGAGTGTAACACATCAGATTTTTCCATGAGTTATAGTAATAATGCAATGTAGTATTTTTGTAGCTGAATTTTGTTCGACCTGTAACGAGATTAAATGTTTTTCGTTGGTAACATTGAGGGCCAGTTACACACGAGTGCAAGGGCATGTAGCTCCTCAAAGCAAACTCCACCCTCACATGCTTTTCCCGCCGTCTGCCTGATTCTCCTCTTCAAAACATAATATGGAAATAAAATGACAGGAAACAGGGGACAGGAAAATCCGCGATGTTATGTATACCAACCCAGCATTCGCTACCAGCTGGGAAAAACAGCAAAAAACCAAAGGTCAGAATGGCTGGCTGAACGGAAATTGAACCCAGCACCTCCCTAAAGCGAGCCTCACACCGTTGAACCTTCAAGTTCGGTGTCTTACGTTGATGCTTCAAGAGCTGTGGTGGATTTGTAATGTAGAAGTGTAGGTTTTGGAGACGAATTTATCATTAAAGATACGCCAAGTATGAATCGTTTGAAATAATGCAAAATAGATTACAAAACTATGTCTTTTAATATAGGTATTCCGAACAACTAACTAACATTTATGTTATCGAAGCTGTATAAAACCACAACGTTTTAGGAACCTCAATCCTAGAAACCAAAATACATCAACTAGGTAACATTCTTCAAATAAAACAAATAGTTATGGGTCGATATCCTTAATAAAACTCAAAAAGCTTAACTTACTAAAATATTTAATTATCTAACATTTCACTTATTTGAATTTTACTTAAGAAGTATAAGAACTTCTATTCCTAAACAGAGGAAAAATTGCTTTTAAAAGTAGTTTTTAGTGTGTGTAAGAGATTAAGATTATGCAATTAAATAACAAACAGTGCTATTTAAATTAGCCTAAAGGAAACTGAAATATGTGAAACCTAAAGGTACGGAGGGGCCCCCGCAATCGGCGTGGAACACCGCAAGTAGATCACAACGGTTTGCTCCTACGTGACCTCTGGAAGGGAGGGATGAGGGACAGACACAAAGGGCGACCAGCTCCGATGACGAGGGACGTAGACATGGACGGGGTCCCTAACGCTTCCAGATAGAACGCATCCGCCGCCCGGGTCCGCCCACAAGACTCCTAACTCCCGGCGGTCCCCCCTATTGGGGTCCACTTGGAGGTGGGACCTAACTGATCACTCCCGTAACGACGTCAGGAAAGAAACCTGTACAAAGCCCACATCCACCACCCAACCTCAACCCGACGAACACAGTCGCCTAGTCGTGCAACCCTGAAACAGGTGACAATGAAGGAGATACGGTTACAGGAAATGAGGGGCAGGAGAGAAACCATCCCACCATTCACCTGCTGATCCTGGAAAGCCACGAAAAACCCATGGGTCAGAGTGAGCGGTCACCGGGGATCGAACTCAGGACCTCCTGAATGCGAGTCGCACACGTTACCGCGGTGTCACCTCCCGTGGTAACTAAGAATGTACTATTAATTATATAAGGTAACTGTGTAACACTACACAAAAATATACATTTTCGGCTTAACTAAGGGATATACATCTCGAATGCAACTGCCTCAGTAGTGAACACAGGCCTCATCCTCTCCAGCACTTTATTCAGGCATCTAGGAACTGAATCAAAATTGTCTACCACTGAACGAGAAAACGTTACACCTGCCTCCTTTAGCAAACCTTCGACGTTGCATTGTGCCTGTGCATTTGTGTTGGGTTTCAGAAATATTTGGGGCCTTTGCATGCACAAGGGGATGCCGTGCTTAATATCAACACTGTGCTATCCAAGCGCGAGAAGTGAGAAAGAAGGCTGTGATCTTCTTTACTGGATGAAAATACACAAATGAGAAAACATTGACTGCAGGTATATCGTGCAAAGCTTGACATGCGATACGGACATTTTTCTTCGCGCATCATTCTAGAGATGGCTTCATTTGTATTCGGAAGAATGCTTACCATTACCATAAGCCATTCGAAGGTAAACCGTGCAGCCAAAGGTACGAAAACTGACAATTCACAACAAAGGAAGAAGGAGCTACAACCTGACAACAAAAGAAACCTAACCAAAGTAAGACAATTTCCATTAACTAATCAGAGCAAACAAAACAGTCCAAAGACTGATGTCAAGGCAAGTTCTACCTTCTTGAGACACTACCATCCTGGAGGATGAGGGACTAAAAATAAGTAAGGGGGTTTCAAGTGGCTAGCAATTTCGTTAACGTCCCAATTCCCTATCGGATCCCCGCCCCTTCTCGCTTAAATTGATTACTTCCCTTTCCACTCATCCTCTTGTTCCCTTCTTAGAAACCGTAACAAATTATGAATATACATTCTGTAGCTGTAATAAATTAAGATTGCCCTGTGCTTCATGAGACATGCAGCGTCAAGCGTTTGTCTTCAGAGATTGCTTTTTTCTTCTAAGCAAAATATTTTCTATAGCTTAAGGTCGAATTCCATTACTTAAGTTCGATTCCTATCTGTGATCATATAATTCTAAAAGCAATGCAGTCTGCGTTACCCTGTAATTATTATTTAAAGTATTTTATATAACTTTATTCTATTTTTGTCATAGGTGAGCGTACTTACACAAATTTGTACTCGTAATTCTTCATGCTAAGTCAAAATAAAGGGAAAAGAATGTATTCCTAAGGCTTCATAAAATCTATTTCTTCTTCACAACAATATTTTCATTTGGATGAAACATTATGCGAACTATTCAGAGGTAGTTGTGGACTATTGTGAACAA
This sequence comes from Deroplatys truncata, assembly GCA_030765065.1. Classification (NCBI taxonomy): domain Eukaryota; kingdom Metazoa; phylum Arthropoda; class Insecta; order Mantodea; family Mantidae; genus Deroplatys; species Deroplatys truncata. The sequence goes on from CM060980.1 coordinate 57,209,550, forward strand.
AAGGAGTACAAAATAACATACTGTGGCTTGTGTTTAGGAAATAATTATTATTGAATGCCAGATGCGAAACTATTGTAACACCTGATAGTGTAAATATTCAAACGTCTTAAAACTGTGTAACAGTTACACGAATTCACCTTTACATGCCTATACATTTTCATAATTATTCCGCAAATAAAATAGTATAAACAGTTATTTTTCTTTCTGCTTCCTGTTGAACATTAGAAATATTGCTGCAGTAAACTTCAAATTTTTGTTGCATCTACATTTGAACTTAGAGAAGGTCCTTACTCATTAGAAACAACGGAATAGCTACTTAATACTTTAAAGAGCCTCTCTTAATAATTGGGAAATTCAAACGAAGAACAAAGAATTCCGTAAACTAAATAGGTACTTCAAGAGCGAGATGGCGTAAATGGGATTTGTGAGGCACTTAGACATGCAAGCGCATCACTGACTGACCACTGTTCGTTTTGCTGAATTGTGTATTACTTATGGTGTATTTGGTGACGGATGGCTGAGGTTTTTAAGTCACTGACTCGTATGAGTCAAATTCTGCCAGCCAACCAGTCAATCCACCCGTTTGTTTTTATGAAGCTTCAATTATAATGAAAAATATTTTTGCAAAAGTTTCTATTTATAACCACTTCATGCTATAAAGTGACCTTGAAATTCCATACTCTTTCCATGATATCGCAAGAAACAATTGAGTCGCCCTCCGTGGACTAGTGATACCGTGCTCTAGTTCCCGAGGTCGCGGATTCAAACCCGGTGGAGGGTGATGGATTTTTTCGGGCGTAAAAAAACCTTAGCATGACTTCCTTTGGAAGGAAAGTAAAGCCGGTGGTACCGTATCGTAGATCTACGGCACGTAAAAGAACCTCAAGTCTGATAAAGAGGCCTCTGAGCAAAATTTTCGGTCTTTCAAGCCCAATATAGAATGGGACGCTAAGGACCATAGCAGTTGAAGAGCGTCCATAAGTAAAACTCCATTTAATTTAATTTAAGAAACAATTGGATGTGACAGCACCTCAAAACTATTGAAAATTCAGACAAATAACAATGAATATCTGGGAAATGGCTGTTGCTAGGAAAATTATTTGAAATACGTGTGTTTTGAAGAAATCTATATTTTCTGAGTTGTAAGTTTTTATCTATTTCTTATGGTTTGCCAAATATGCAAAATTATTTGGAATTCCTTCCGAAAAAAACCTGATGTGTTACACTCACATGACTTTATCTGCTCTTGCACAAACTATTTTTACAAACGCTTATTCTTCCATATGCTTCATGTTAATCGAGATATCGAGATGTTAAACTTATTGCTAATTTTCTTGTAGATGCAAGGGGAATTGGTTGGCTTTAAACGATAGTCAAATGTTTTAACAGCTGGTTGCTATGTGGAGTATTCCATTTTCTTTGCATTACCAGGACAATAAAAATCTGATGTGTTACACTCACATGACTTTCTCTACTGTTGTACAAACTATTTTTTACAAACGCTTATTCTCCATATGCTTCATGTTAATCGAGATGTTAAATCTTATTGCTAATTTTCTTGTAGATGCAAGGGGAATTGGTAGGCTTTAAGCGATAGTCAAATATTTTAAGAGCTGGTTGCTATGTCGAGTATTCCATTCTCTTTGCATTACTAGGACAAAAAAAATGAATAACGAATTCCCATTTGAGAAAAAGTTCCTATTAGTATTGGAAAATTTAAGGGAATAACAAGCAATATCTCAAAAATGGTTCACTCAACAACAAAAAAATGTATATGACATAAATTGTGTATTTTAACGCGATCTACATTTTTTATGTCGTAAACTTTTGTCTATATCTTATGGTTTACCAGTTATGCAAAAGTCGTTCACACTGAAGAATACTTTTGGAAATATTCCCAGAAAATTCGAGATATACATTTCATTTGACATGAAAATATCTTAAACATATGATATTTTAATCAAAACCGTTAGATCTATTTTTGAGAAAGTTAAAATTTTCGAAAAATGTTCCATGTAAAGGGTAATTTGGGGTGAGGGGATTTTCTTGAAAACCTTCGTGTCGCATCTCTGGAAGATACTGAACCTAAATACCAAGTTTGGTGTTTATCCGACTGTTCGTTTCTGAGTTATGCTGTTCACAGACAGACATACAGACACACCCTCACGGACATGTTTCCAAAAATGCTTTTTTGAGATTCAGGGGGTCTCAAAACATATATTTCCGATGAAATCTCGGTATCGAATTTTTAGATGGAATACAATACTTCCCCTACTTACTATACGTAGTAGAGAAAGTAAAAATATGTCTTCACGGGCTATTCCCAGAAAATTAAAAATAATCATTTTATGTGATGTTAATATCTTAAACATTTGGGAATTTAATCAAAATCGTTAGAGCCATTTATAAGAAAATAAGATATATCGACAGATTTTCCATGTAAAGGGTAGTTTAGGAAGGGGGAAATACTAAGTTTGGTATTTACCAAAGTTTCATTACGCGCGCGCGCGCACACACACACAGACACACACACACACACACTGGGCTTTTTGTAAAGTGTTTTAGTCAGGAGACCTCAAAACGTGTATTTCCAGCGGAATCTCAGTATGGAATTTTTAGTGGATTGCAATACTACCTCTACTTACTAAAGGCAAGCATTAAAAGTAAAAATAAAGTATGTCAATGTTTCTAATGAAGGTGAAGGCAACTTAAGTAGCTTATTTCAGTTAAAAATAGATCTGCGACAATGCATTTTGTTGCACACAAGGGACAAGCAGAAGTAAAACCAAATTATAAAACTGACTCCAGAATTCTTCGAAAAGCGACTCTTCTCTCCAAGTAAACTTGAATTCACCTCAACATCGTTAACTGCTTAAGAGCTCGTGAACTTTCATTTTTGACATCTTTTCCGAGAGCAGTGTGCCGCGAATGTCAAGAATATCCTGAGATATACGAAGGATGTTTAACATGCCATGTAAGTGCAAAGTGGTACAACTTAAAATTCTCCTCTAGAGGGATTGCATCTTTGAGTCAAATTACCAGATCAAAGGCATGCAGCTAGTTTACTGTGCATTGCTCTAAATTCTGTTATAACTTTCTAATTTGCTTTTGCTTCTTTAACGTTTTTGGAAATGCTGATATTTCTCATGTATTAACACTTCTGTCTACCTGCCGAGATTTCCATCCTAGGTTATTATATTGTACAGTAGAAGCTATCAGTTGTTTCATAAACCTTGGAAGGTATTCCTCATGGATAGTAGGCCCCTAAAGTTGCCCATCTATCTGAAGGAGAGAGCGCGTAGCCCAACATATTTTTGTTCCGATATCTATTATTTGATTGAAATCTTTAGCTACACGGAGAACCTATTTTTTATTTTGTCTACTACGTACTTACGGTAAGTAGAGGAAGCATTTTATTCCATAGACAAATTAGTTACCGTGTTTTCACCGCATGTTTTGGGGTCCTCTGAACTCCCAAAATATTTTTACTTTCTCTACTGCGTATAGTAAGTAGGGGAAGTATTGCATCCACCCAAATATTTGGCACCGAGATTTCACCGGAAATACATGTTTTGAGGTGCACTGAATCCAAAAAAGTATTTTTGGAAACATGTCCGTGTGTGTGTGAACAGCATAACTCAGAAATAGACAGTTGGATAAACACCAAACTTGGTATTTAGGTTCAGTATCTACCAGAAATGCGACACGAAGGTTTTCCCCCGCACCCCAGACTACTCTTTAGATGGAAGATTTTTCGAAAATTTTAATTTTCTCAAAAATGACTCTAACGATTTTGATCAAAATATCATATATTTAAGATACTTTCATGACAATTAAAATGTATATCTCGAGTTTTCTGGGAATGTCCCCAAAAGTATTCTTCATTGTGAACGACTTTTGCATAACTGGTAAACCATAAGAGATAGACAAAATTGTACTACACAAGAAATGTAGATCGCGTTAAAATACACAATTTATGTCAGTGAACCATTTGCGAGATATCGTTTGTTATTCCCTTAAAATTTCCAATACTCATACTTTTTCTCAAATGGGAATTCGTTATTCATTTTTTTTGTCCTGGTAATGCAAAGTGAATGGAATACTCCACATAGCAACCAGGTCTTAAAATATTTGACTATCGCTTAAGCCCTACCATATTCTCCTTGTTCCTATAAGAAAAGTGCAATAAGATAGTTTCTGCAAATGTTTATCTCGATTAACATGAAGTAGATGAAGAATAAGCGTTTGTAAAAATAGTTTGTACAAGAGTATAGAAAGTCATGTGAGTATAACACATCAGAATTTTTTTGTTCGGGGGCAGCAATACATGTATTTCTGGTGAAATCTCGGTATCGAATTTTTGAAAGGAATGCAATACTTCCCCTACTTACTATACGTAGTAGAGAAAAAAAAAACTAAATAAAATATTAATTCGTTTATACTCAGCATAAAACTCTCTACATTGTAGGTCTATTATAAAATTAAGAAACTTAGAATTAGAATTTTCACTTTATTTCCTATCAGCTTTATTGAATGTTTTACCAGTGATTCGTTAAATAAGGTTCTGGAACCAATATTTGTACGAAAGAAACATTACTTAACCGTTTAAGTACTCCGAATATGAAGAAACGACTAGTGTTTCGCAAAACAGATGAATTTCTGCTTTCTGTTATTAAAATGTCAAATTATATTCACAGAAATTGAAGCATCCTGGACATAACAACACACATTAAATAAGATGCTTAGAATGCAAAACGTACAGTTTAGAACTTTTCTGCGTATGTACATTCATTTTGTCTTACAAAGCTTAGAAGTACATTTTTTTAGACGAGAAACACATTTTTGGATATTTTTAACTCGAAAAAAGGAATCTAATGAAACAGTTGATAGTCACTGTGTAGGCCTTGTTTGCAGAAGCTACTGTTTTTCTTCCGGTAGATTTTGACATTTATCCAACAACAGATTGCACCCAGCCTTCATCACGTCTTTCTATGACAGACTCGAAGGAAGATTCGAGAAACAACAATTGAACCAATGAGCTATGTTACATTTTGGTGTCAAATGTAGGAGTGGTCAGAATTATCCCCTTTTAATGATTCTGCTGTGACTGCTGTAAGTAACTATAAGTGGGCAAGCCCAGTATAAAATTATTAGAGACGACCTTGTATAGTGTGTAGGTAAGAATTGGATTAATTGCAGCTCTGAAATGCACAAAACCCACAATAAATACATCAAACGTTGTTTCTAGACCTGGAAACTAAGTCTAAAATTGTTTTTGTCTCCACTAGAGATGAAAAAGTTCAAGGATTGCTGAATTGTTTGATATACCTCGAAGAAACGAATTCTTTGATAGAAAAATGATCAAGAGATATGCTATTGTTTCTGTGTGTTTGCCAATTTCAACAACCAACCTGATTCTTAAATATATGGACACCAGTAACAACGAAATAGATTAATAATTATAAAAGAAAAAACATCTAGTAATTTAACTGGAGAAATCGTCACCAACTAAGACTTTCATATATCAGGTAAGGGATTTTAAAATAATTTCTTCATATTTAGAGAAGTAAATAAATGTGATTCTTTTTAGAAAGTATCTGTTTCCACTTCAAACAGAAAATGCTCAGCTCTCAGAGAGGAGAATAAGTGTGGAATAAGGTTCCAGCTGATAGCGGCACCTCCCAGTCCATTTCCCTTTTTTTCGATTTCCTGTGAAATAAGAACTCCTTTGCATTAACACATTCATGGGATATCGAATGGTAACTAATTCAATAGCACAACTCCGGGTATTAATTTTATTGCGCCCCTCGCTTACCCTTGACATTTGAGACCACGATTAAATTTAAAATTTAATTTTCACATCCCTTCGCACGGCTGGTATATTTCTTCCCCTTTTGTTTCGTTTCCTCCTCTGGATGAACATGTAAAGAAAGAAATGCCAATAATTGTGGAATTCCCTTTAGATTTCGTAATATTAACCCTTACCCTTTTGTTCCTGTTGCATTAATTTCTCCTCTTCCATTTGCATTAAATTCCCTTTTCTTTACTTTGTTTCTTTCGGTAGTTTTATGAAACTGCGCCCTTGTGTTTTACTTCTGGTAGTTCAGAAAGGTAACGTGATCGTGGGGAAAAAATGGAAATCAGAAAAAAAAGCATAATGCCTCAGTTTCTCCCTATAAGAATAAAGGCACAGCATAATACATACAATTTAAATAGCGTTCGGTTAATTATAATACAGTTATAATTGTATCTGTTAAAACATGTGCTCTCGGTGGTGCAGATATACACTGTCAATTTGTAAGTCAATGGAAAATTATTTTAAACACGTGCGCATTGATAGTCAGCATCACTCAAATGTATTCATTATAGGAATATTATGTAGGGAAGTAATATGAGCATCAGATGGAACATGTGAAAATAATTAGAAGAAAAAATTCATACAAAAGTTAAATAATATTAAAGCATGCTTTAGAATGGCCTCATACATCCTTAGTGACTGCTGTTACTAACTAGCTGTTAAGAAACCATGACGATTTTTGTTTTAAAAAATTATATATACCATTCTTAAATAGAGAATGGAATGACGACGTTTCTATTAAACAAAACTAAATGTATTTTTGATAAAAAATAAGGGATTTTCAGTACACTGCCGTCTTAACAACCAAAAGGTGATTTTTTTACTCTGTTTTACGTTGTTTTAATTACGTGTCATATCGCAACGGAACATACGGATCTCTTGGATCAGTATGTGGCGGACAGTTAGTCTTCTAGGCCACATTCCTGTACTATACCATCTTGCTCGTCAGGTGTGCACAGGGTGCCTTAGTGCTAGGCAACTGTACCCTTGCTTCTGTAACGGATAGATGGCAGCTTCGACACGCGATCTCAGAGACCTTAGTACTAGGCAACTGAATCACTGCTTCTACACGTTTCAGACATATGACATTAGGGTGCCGTCCAGTCTACCTGCTTTCATTATCTGTGGATAGATGTCAGAGCATTCGCTAATACCAACTATTTTAATTTTTACTATACTTTTTACTTTTCTACTACGTATAGTAAGTAGGGGAAGTATTGTATTCCACCCAAAAATTCGATACCGAGATTTCACCGAAAATACATGTTTTGAGACCCCCTGAATCCAAAAAAGGCATTTTTGGAAACATGTCCGTGTGTGTGTCTGTGTGTCTGTGTGTGTGTGTGTCTGTCTGTGAACAGCATAACTCAGAAACGAACAGTCGGATAAACACCTAACTTGGTATTTAGGTTCAGTATCTTCCAAGTTTGCGACACGAATGTTTTCAAGAAAATCTCCCCTCCCCAGATTACCCTTTACATGGAAGTTTTTTGAAAATTTTAATTTTCTCAAAAATGGCTCTAACGATTTTGATTAAAATATCATATGTTTAAGATATTTTTATGACAAATAAAATGTATATCTTGAATTTCCTGGAAATGTCTCCAAAAGTATTCTTCATTGTAAACGACTTTTGCATAACTGGTAAACCATAAGAGATAGACAAAATTGTACTGCAAAAAAATGTAGATCGCGTTAAAATACACAATTTATGTCATATACATTTTTTTTGTTGAGTGAACCATTTTCGAGATATTGCTTGTTATTCCCTTAAATTTTTCAATACTTATTTTCTCAAATGGGAATTCGTTATTCATTTTTTTTGTCTTGGATATTCAAAGAGTATTAATCTGTGGCAAAGGGAATGGTGCTGCATCTAGCAACGAGCTATTAAGAGATATGTATGTGCTTAAAGGCTACTGTATTTCTATATTGCCCTTGTAAATGTATATTTCCCTTACATTTACAAGAAAATTAGCAATAAGATAGAGTCTGCAAATGTTTATCTCGATTAACATGAAGTAGATGGAGAATAAGCGTTTGTTAAAATAGTTTTTACAAGAGTAGAGAAAGTCATGTGAGTGTAACACATCAGGTTTTTGAGTTAAGGCGGAACTTTGGGTCGTGGTATTAAATATCGAATCCGGTGTTTACCTTAGTGACTGAGGGAAACCACGAAAAAAATCCCAGTCAGACTGGCCGGCCCACGGGATCCAGGATCTCCCAGATGCGGGTCATAGACGTTACCGTCTCAGTTATCCTGCTCGGTCAAAAGGTGTGATAAGTTGGTAGTTGGTTGGTAAAACTGTGTTCACTCATCTGTAGTATTTATTTATTGGCTTGCCTAAATACTTTTTACAGAAATACTAATTAGCCACTCCTTAGTTTGGATGAAAATCTATTGAGTTTACATTTAACAGTGATCTTATTTTACTGAATTTTATGTTTACCGCGTACCAATTTTGGCTTCTGTTTACTTCAACAAGCGCATAGAAATGAGTCCTGCAAAAGCACCTGTAGGAAATATATCGTGGTAATTATATATATACCTATATTATAAAGTCATTTCAAAAGTACCGTACACGGCGCATGCGCGACCGTTACGGTGGCGTGATCAAGTTGAAATTTGTCAGTTGTGAGACAAATTTTAGGCTTGACGGTTGTATATATGTTTGTTGGTTTGCGTGGCTGTGCCGTGAGTAATTCAATTTTAAAATGGAAGCTGAAATCGAGTCAGGTCGGATTACACATAGTGACCAATGTTCCTACATGAAAATTGAATCCCTACGTGTAAGAAACCCAAATGAAATTTACAATACTTTGAGAGAGGTGTGTGGGAATGGTGTAGCTGTAGTGGATCGTAGCACAGTATCATGGTGGTCTGTTCTTTTCCGTGAAGGTTGGGTAAACATGTAGGACAACCCAAGAAGTGGAAGGCCATCAACTGCAACAGACTACACCTCTCAGATTTTGTTAATGGCATTTTGAGAGAAGATCGACGAAACACGTGTGAGGAAATTGCATATGAGGCCAGAATGTTTGTCACTTCAGTTTACAAAATCATTACTGAAAAGTTAAAGATGAGAAAATTGCTGCCAGATGGGTTCCACGTGATCTGAGTGAAGAGCAGAAAGCAGGTTGCAAAAGAATCTCAAAAGAATTGCTTCAACGTTATCGAACAGAAACAGAACAGTTTCTAAAAAGGATTGTTGCACTTGATGAAACCTGGATACGAGATTTTGAGCCAGAACTGAAGTCTCAGTCGTCACAATGGAAAAGTGCCGAGTCTCCACACCCGAAAAAATTCCGCCAAAAATCAAAGGTGAAGCTGATGATGATCTTTGCATATGACATGAATGAAGTGATGCAGTAATTTGTATCACAAATTATTTAAATGTAAAGAGTGATTATAGTATGAATATGCATTTTTATGTGTCATTGATTTAAGATGTTTGTTGATTGTAATTATTGTTGAGAAGTAAGTTTATACGGCCTTACTGAAACTGACAATAATTGCGTGCAATAATGCAGCGAGGGGGGTGAGCTGTTTATCATTATTGGAGACGAGGAAGTTACGTAATGTTGGCGCGTTTTTTCTTTAGAATCTTCTGGAACATTCTCCCTAGAGCATATGTATTCATAATTTTCATTGGATATAAAAAATAGACGCTAATGTTGGCGCGTTTTATTAGCCAATTGCAGCTCAGTTATAATCTTTAGGCATATCGGGGTGTAGGAGTATAAAATGGGCTAGGTTAGAGATAGACCCCGTCAGTTCGTCGAAAATATTTGTATGATACACGTCGCCTTCAGTCCGTCAGTTAAGCAGAAAATATTTGTAAAGTACACGTAGGCTATCGATTCACAAGTTACGCGTAGCAGAGTTATGAAAAATCTAAAGTGTTGTAAAGTTAATTATACAAAAAAGTTGAAGTACGCGAATTAAGAATGATCAGTAAATAAGTTGTTATAACAGTTTCAGTTTGGCGAGTGTCAAGATCAATGTGTAAATGTGGTAGTGACTGTGTTCGACAATAAAAGTGTAAAACAAATTCCTTCATCAGTGTTATCTTTGGATAAAAGACTCCTTTCCGTTTACACAACCTGTATAAAGAGATGTGCTCGACCAAAAAGATCATAGCTAGCCGGAGGACAGTAAACAAAAATTAAATAAAATAACAGTCGCATTCTTTCAAACAAACACTAATACTACCGCAAATTGCTAACACCAGATGGAGCTACAAACTTAACAAAGAATCACATCACAAAATGGCTTCACCACGTGAAGTAAACACACATACACAAATAACATTATAAATTTACCATCGCAAATTGGCTCCCAAACGTGGGGCTCAACAAATAAATATAACAGAAGTATACCACTACAGAAGTCATAGCTACAAATAGTCTGCCCCAGGGGACGTCTGTAATAGTTACGTACTAAAAGCTGTTTCTACAAAATGTTTTGCGCCCGAAAATTAGTCAAAGAAGGCGTGACATGCTTGCAGCTGGTTTCCTCATTTTGCACGATAAACCAAGACCGAATATTGGCTACCAGTGAGAGAAACGCTCGACAAATATAGATAGGAAATACTTCCCCATTTACCATACAGTCCTGATATGAGTCCACCAGACGTGCCCTATCAGGAATACAGAATTTTTCAAAACGTTGGGAAGCTGTCATAAGCAAGAATGGAGGTTATATTGAAGGCCTGTAAAGGTATTTTGTAAAATAAATTAATTGATTTACTTCTATCTTACAGTGTGCCGGACTTTTGAAATGACCCTCCGAAGGAAGCCATGCTAAGGATTTTTACGCCCGAAAGAAATCTATCATCCTCCGCCGGGTTTGAAACAACGACCTCGGTAGCTAGAGGATAGTATGGTACCTCTATACCATCGAGAATGATAAAATATGTCATATCTACATATAGACATATATTTTTTTGTCGGTTACAACTTTAACTAAAAAAAATCCATCGCCCTCCGCCGGATTTGAACCCGCGACCTCGGGAACTGGAGGCTAGCATGGTAACCACGACCTTTCGGAAGGAACGTAAAGCCGTAGTACCGTGTCGCAGATTTACGGCGCGTAAAAGAACCTCAAGCCTAATAAAGAGCCCTCTGATCAAAATTTCCGGTCTTTCTCGCGCAATATAGACGCTAAAGACCATAGAGCGTCCATGAATAAAATAAATTTAATTTAATTTAATTTTATATGTATCAATTGAAGCTGTACACGATATTACGCATTAATCCTGAAAGTACAGACTAAGTGTAGCATAACAGTCGAAACTTCTCGGTCTCTACAGTGTCGCAAAAATATTAAATTCTGAAATTACTTCGTAAATTGCCAAAATATTTTCAAAATATGCGTAGATTTCACAATTGGCTGTTGTAAGTTCGTTGGCACCTACATAATACGTTGATCGCAGCGTTAGTAATAACGTCATGAAATGTTTGCCGCTAAAAACAAGAGGGTGCCACAAACTTAAAACTAAATGTGTGCATAAAACTAAGTAACTTTGTGTTGATCGATTTGTTATATGCTTTATTCTTTTATTTTGAAGGTCCGTAGTAAGGGTAGAATGCCAAACGAAGCTCTATAGTCTCTACAGTTTTGCAAACATGTTAAACTGTAACTGATAAGTTGATCACAGGTTGGTAGTCATGCCACCAAAGTTTATCCGCTAAAAAGAAGACGGTACTGGGGGGAGTAAGAAAAATGACGTAATATGAAGCTATAACAATTTGGAAGAGAAAAACAGTTTGGAATAAATTTGTTGGTTTTGGAAATTTTGAAAATTAAATATAATTCAAGAAATAAGAATGATTCAAAGATTATTAAATCAATATTAAGGATGGAATGATAAAACTAGGAAAAAGAAGCTTTCTTAAACTAAAAATCTGATGTGTTACACTCACATGACTTTCTCTGCTCTTGTACAAACTATTTATACAAATGCTTATTCTCCATCTACTTCATGTTAATCGAGATAAACATTTGCAGAGTCTATCTTATTGCTAATTTTCTTGTAGATGTAAGGGGAATATATATTTACAAGGGCAATTTGGAAATACAGTAGCCTTTAAGCACATACATATCTCCTAATAGCTGGTTGCTAGGTGTAGCACCATTCCCTTTGCCACAGATTAATACTCTTTGCATATCCAAGACAAAAAAAATGAATAACGAATTCCCATTTGAGAAAATAAGTATTGAAAAATTTAAGGGAATAGCAAGTAAAACCTCGAAAATGGTTCACTCAACAAAAAATGTATATGACATAAATTGTGTATTTTAACGCGATCTACATATTTTGTGTAGTAAAATTTTGTCTATCTCTTATGGTTTACTAGTTATGCAAAAGTCGTTTACAATGAAGAATACTTTTGGAGACATTCCCAGGAAATTCAAGATATACATTTCAATTGTCATAAAAATATCTTAAACATATGATATTTTAATCAAAATCGTTAGAGCCATTTTTGAGAAAATTAAAATTTTCGAAAAATGTTCCATATAAAGGGTAATCTGGGGTAGGGGGATTTTCTTGAAAACCTTTGTGTCGCATCCTTGGAAGATACTGAACCTAAATACCAAGTTTGGTGTTTATCCGACTATTCGTTTCTGAGTTATGCTGTTCACAGACAGACACACACACAGACACACACACACCCTCACGGACATGTTTGCAAAACTGGTTTTGGGGGATTCAGAGGATCTCAGAACATATGTTTCCGGTGAAATCTCGGTATCGAATTTTTGGGTGGAATACAATACTTCCCCTACTTAATATACGTAGTAGAGAAAGTAATAAAGAAGTCTTAAATTATAAAAGGAAGAAGAAGAAATATAGTATTATTAAAATAAAGGATAATTGAAGTAATTAATGGGAACATCAAATGGATTGTTATTGAAAAATAAATAAAATACAATAAGTATTTAATGTAATGAATAATTTAATATTGTTGGTATAAGGCGTTAAAGTTATCAAGGTTATCTAGGACGTCGTTAAATATGGAGGAGGAGAAGAAGAACAAGAAGAAGAAGACGGTTCTACAAGAATAAAAGTCTCGTTATTTTATTTTATTCCTTTCGTTGTGTTTAATAATGAGTCATCGTTTAGGACGTTCAAGGCGGCGTGGTAAAGTACTAAAGGATTTTTAAGCAGCATGAGCCAGAAATCTAACGAGGATACAAAATATGAATGAAAGAGAAGTAAGTCCTTTAGGCCGTAACAACATTGAAAATGAAAACTCTATTTTTGAGATCAGTGTAGATCTGTTAAATAAATATGCAACCGCTGTGAAGCAGAGCAGTTTAAAAATGAAATTTGAATAGACATTTCAATTCATGTTGCCATGATGGTTTGCTTCATTTTCCGCAGCGGAAATAAACAATAATCTTATGTGTTTAACGTTAAATGATGCTAACCTGATGAAACATATAAGAGAGTATAATAGTGCAATGGCATTTGCTTCCTTTTCTGCTAACCGCAGCCATGTTTATGGAGCAAACCCTTACTGTTTCAAGATTCAGGGACAGATTCATAGATGTATATCAGACTTAATATCCCACATAAATTGCCTACCATCTTATGGTCAGTTATGTATAATGAATTCTAGTCTTGCCAACAGGATTAGACGTGAACATGAAACAAATTCTTCTCTAAATCTATAAACAGTTCACATTCTGTTCAATATTCTTAACAACGTTTATGTAGCATAGGTATTTCAATCACTTTAAGTAGTGGTAATTTCTTTAACATTGACTGCGTCACATAATAATGGGCTACTTATAAATACTAGGTATATTATGCACAAATCCACTGTTTACAAAATAAACTTAAATGAACTTATCCTACCACTGATGCACATTACATTCGCTAACAAACTCTTTCTTGTTATTTGGAGTTTCAAATTTGGGTGTGCGCTAGACTCAATGCCGCATTAGATTCGCGTAAATACGGTATTATTTTGTTCTGTTAAATCGTAAAATCTACTACACGGGACCACCGGCTTTACTTCCCTTCCGAGGAAGCCACGCTAAGGATTTTTACGCCCGAAAAAATCCATCTCCCTCCGACGGGTTTGAACCCGTGACCTAGGGAAGTAGAGACTAGCATGGTAACCACTATACCATGGACGATGACCTTTCGGAATACGTGTTTATAGTGGTATATTTTTAATAATGAGCCATTATTTAAGAGGACGAGCAAGTTCCAGAATACGAATAATGGCATAAAATATTTGTGAAAGAGATACAAATCCCTTAGACTCAACACTAATCAAAATGAATAATGCAGAGTGGAAATTTACTCAGAATATTCTATCTTAAGCTATGTGCAACTAAATATATGAACATTCTTGATAAATATATTTCTGCTTTCAGCAATTAGCCTTTAATTCAAGCTAATGCTACGATTATCCACTAGTTTGTTTAAATTTGTACAGTGCTATATTCTTCTTGCCATAAAGGTGAATCATAAGCTTTAAAAATTATGGTGTCTAACTGAAAACTTGTTTGAAAGTTATAAAAAGTCCTTTTCTAAATTTCTTACCGCTTACCTGTTACAGAATATTGGAGCCAAAAGTTCAATATCGCTGTTTCTCTATCCATGAGTCCTAAATTACAAGGAAGCAAGAAAGAAGAGAATTTTTTTGAGAGAGAGAGTGTGTGTTTGTGAACAGAAAACCTCAAAAGCGAAAATTGTGACCAATACCAAATTTCACGTTTAAGCCAGACATCTTTTAAGGATGTGCTGCCAACAATTTTAAAAATCCCCCATTAAAACAGTATTTGCAGGGAAAAATTTACGTTTATTTTTAAATGTCTCAACAAGATTGTTAACCATTTTTATTACATCTTCGCACATTGAATGATAAATAACACGTAGCTCTAAAACTTTCTATAAGGATCTATGATTATTACTGAAATATATGTAACCTGGAAATCCTGAACAGATGGACAAAAGCTTACTCCCGGAAAAATGTAGGTTTCGTTGAAATAAATATTTTATATAAACATTTTTGTAGCATGAATGATTTACGAAATCTTTGCTGTTGTGCTCCGTTAATTTAAGCAGTATTCTTTGATATATTGGTTCTTCGGTTTGTTGTTTATCATTAGCTTATGCTAGTAACACACAATACCAAGCTTGCATAACACCGATTAATTTTTTCTAATAGTTGAATGTTGTCCGGGTATTTCTAGATAATATTTGCTACCACTAGATTGTTGTGCCAATAATTTCTGGAAAACCTTAATAAAATAGATTAAAATGGACAAATAAGCGCATAGAATGGTAATTCTTACAAATTATTAAATACTAACATGTGTAATTAAAGAAAAATAAAGGAAAAATATTGGAAGCTGAGGCAGTATTTTTAACACTTAAATGATTTCAGTCTAATTATATAATATAAAATATAATAACAGCCCGCCTTAAAGCAATATGTGCATAAAAAATCTGATGTGTTACACTCACACGACTTTCTCTACTCTTGTACAAACTGTTTTTACAAATGCTTATTCTCCATATGCTTCATGTTAGTCGAGATATCGAGATGTTAATCTTATTGCTAATTTTCTTGTCGATGCAAGGGGAGTTGGTAGGCTTTAAGCTATAGTCAAATATTTTAAGAGCTGTTTCTATGTGGAGTATTCCATTTTCTTTGCATTACCAGGACAAAAAAACTGAATAACGAATTTGAGAAAAGTATAAGTCTCGGAAAATTTAAGGGAATAACAAGCAATTTCTCGAAAATGGTTCACTCAACAAAAAATGTATCTGACATAAATTGTGTATTTTAACGTGATCTACATTTTTTGTGTAGTAAAATTTTGTCTATCTCTTATGGTTTACCAGTTATGCAAAATTCGTTCACAATGAGGAATACTTTTGGAGACATTCCCAGAAAATTCGAGATATACATTTCATTTGTCATGAAAATATCTTAAATATATGACATTTTAATCAAAATCGTTAGTCATTTTTGAGAAAATTAAAATTTTCGAGAAATGTTCCATGTAAAGTGTAATGTGGGGCGGGGGATTTTCTTGAAAACCTTCGTGTCGCATCTCTGTAAGATACTGAACCTAAGTATCAAGTTTGGTGTTTATCCGACTGTTCATTTCTGAGTCATGCTGTTCACAGACAGACACACACAAAGACACACCAGACACACAGCAGACACACACACAGACAGACACACACACACAGTCATGTTTCCAAAATGCTTTTTTTGGATTCAAGGGGTTTAAAACATATATTTCCGGTGAAATCTCGGTATCGAATTTTTGGGTGGAATACAATACTTCCCCTACTTACTATACGTAGTAGAAAAGTAATAATATATAAAAATTATGTAACAGTCATTATATTATTGTGTATAATAATGTTATGTGAATGTATTAAGTAATTTGATAATGTTGGAGCTGTGAGAATATAAGCCGAAAGTTGCTAACAATGAGGTAACAATGAGGTAACCTTGAGGCAATAATGAATTTGGAAAGTTTAATAATGCTACTAGTAGTTCCTGGAACAATAATGCAATTTTTAAAACAGTTATAAATAGCCAGTCAAAACATTAGGAAAGCTGAAAGTTAAATAAAAGTATTGTATTGGAGTAGGATTAGCCAATCAGAAACTGAAATAGAGGAAATTGTACAAATTCAGGTGGCAGTCAATAGTAGACAGCGTTCCCAGCAGTTAAATACGTGTTCAGTGTGAGACATATAAAATTAATTACGGCGAGAATATTATAAAGTTTACGTGTTTAAAAGTGCAAATAATAAATAATTTGACAGCTCTCTATATCAGTGTAGTGTTATTTAATCGTGTGAAAGATTAATAAAAGGAGTGAAGAAAAAATTATAATTTGTGTAAGCCTACATTCTTTAGCCGCATCACCGCCTGTTAAGAGATACATGTATCTACAAATTTATACTGACGCAGTCGAGGCAAATATAAATATATATAATATTTAAAGAAACAAAGTTGATTCCTAAACGTTGGGGCGAAGACCACCAGAAACTTTGTACCATACATGGGGCAGTTACTTCATCAATTTTGGCTCCCCAACAGTCGAACTATAATACTTCTTCAAATTGGCTTTCAATACGTGAAGCTACAACCTAAATCTCAAACCAAGGCTTATATATGAAATCTAAAATGCTATTATTGTGAAAAGTAAAAAAATTAAAAGATCTGCGATATTTATGACGCATAGTGTATGGGTTAACATTTGTATTTAGAGAAGCAAAAAAATGTATACAAAAGGGTGATTGGCGACAATTTCCGGTAACCCTTTAAAGGACAATAATCGTATCCTATACGACTAATAGGAACACCTGAGGATATTTTCTACACTCATTTGCAGGATTCAAAAATTTCAAATTTCCCTTATGTCTGCACGATTCTATAAATAACTGAGGTGGTCTGTATATTAAGTGTAATATAAACGTTCCAAGTAATAGTCGATTTTGAATAAATAACAGATATTAACATTTACAACGGGCCAACCTGAAGCAAAAATGACATTTTAATTTTTTGTTTACCTTCTCTACCACGTACATAGTAGGTAGAGAAGGTATTTTATTCCACCCAAAAATTCGATAACGAGATTTCACCGGATGTATATTGTTTTGAGACCCCCTGAATCCTAATAAAGTGTGTGTCTGTGAACAGCGTAACTCAAAAACGAAAAGTCAGATAAATACTAAACTTGGTGTTTTAGTTCAGTATCTTCCTTGTATGCAACACAAAGATTTTCAAGAAAATCCCTTTCACCTGCGCTTTATATGAAACATTTTCGAAGACTTTAATTTTCTAAACATTGGCTTATATGATTTTGATTAAATACTATATGTGAAAGATATTTACATGACAAATAAAATGCACATTTTGAATTTTTAGGGAATAGTCTGTGAACTCCTTTTAATAAGAAGTAATTTTGTATAACCTTGAATATAACTGATAATTGTTAAACGATAGGTGAAAACGTACCACACAAAAAATGTAGATCTCTTTGAAACACACACGTTATTTAAAATAAGTTTTTTTGTGGTATAAGCCGTTTCTGAGATATTAATTAATACATTTTTAATTGTTCAATATTTGTGTTTCTTTTTAAGTCCTATCGATTCGATTTTCAGTTATTTCTCGCGATTGCATGGTAACAATATGGAATTTTAAGGCCAGCATATAGCGTGCAGTTCTTCGCCATTTGACTATCGCTATTGTCTTTATCTATAGAGTCTTTCAACAAGAGTGTCCTATTTTTGAACTTAAATAAAACACGTTCTATAAATGATAGAGGTTTATTTCTTTTTTTATTTTGGAACATAATTAATGTCATTACGTGTGGAAGAGAACATCAATTATGTGGCCGCTACAATTTCGTTGGATTGCGCGTATACGGTTGACCCAATTTTCAATGACAGAAGAACGCAAATTAGGTCTAACTTCACGAATAACACGCGTGATGTTATTCATAAGATCATTTACTGTTTCTGGCTTGTTGATATAAACTTGAGATTTAACATAACCCCACAACAAGTAATCCAATGGCGTTAAATCACATTCCTCGGGGGCCAGTTAACATCACCATAACGGGAAAGGGTGAAACCTATGAACTTCTCCTTCAAAAGCTCGATTGTTTTGAGAGCAGTATGACATGTGGTACCATCTTGCTGGAACCAGATGTTTCTGAGATCCGTACCATCTAATAGAGACCAAAAAATATTCCCTTATAAGAGCCCGGTTTATTTCTCAATTGACAGTTAGAGCTTCTCCATCTTCATCTTGGAAAAAATATGGACCAATGATTCCACCATACCAAAATCCACACCACACAGTAACCTTTTGGGGATGAAATGGTCGTTCCGGAATTTGAATTGGATTTAGATTGCTCCAATAGCGGCAATTTTGTTTGTTAACACAACCATCCATCCAAAAGTGGGCTTTGTCGCTGAAGATCATTTTTCGACAAAATTCCGGGTCAGCTTCCAATTGCTCCATAGCCCAGTCGGCGCATACACGGCGCAACCTATGGTCGTTTGGCTTTAGTTCTTGAATTAACACATTTTTTAAGCGTGAATCTTCAAGTCCAGATGCAGAATTCGCCAAGTTGTGGGCGGTGAAAGCCCCAATTCTTGCGCCCGACGAGCAATTGATTTGTTTCCGTTCTCGCGAACACTCTCACGAACGGCGCCAATGTTTTCGTTGGAGCGCTTATGTCGATTAGGTACAGGCGTTCTTTGATCGCTGACAGAACCACTTCTTTCAAATTTGTCGATCAAACGCCGAATCTTCTCTCGCAGGGACGATTATGCACACCGTAAACTTCACGCAATACACGGAAGGTTTGGCGAACAGATGATCCATTTTGATAATAAGTTTTCATAATTTCTACGCGTTGCTGAATGCTGTAACGTTCCATGGCTGTTTGTCAATAACAACTGTAACCACATGAATAAAAATGGCTGCTGTAACTCAATAACAACGGCAGCTATCACAAGTTAAAGATAGGACACTCTTGTTGAAAGACCCTTTATAATGAAATGTGTAATGCAGTTTTTCTGCAAAAGTTTATTTGGATTAAAGCATCGTGGATATAAAAATAAGCTTTAGTAAAAAATAGTTTGTACACTCATTAATAAACAGATAGAGGGTAGTGAAAGTCATATGAATGTATCCCATAAGATTTTTTATTATACGTGATATATCTTTACACTTGAACGCTGAACCGTTTACTGTGAACCTTTGTAGTAGAACATGTCCTCTGTCCCACATAAGAATAGGCTATATCAACCTGCTCCAGCTCTGCTCGGCTGAGTCAGAGTACTCGCACGTATGCAACAACAGAGCTCGGAGCCCGACTGAAGGTTGACCGTGATAGCCAATACGTCACTGGACGACGGGCATAGCACAAGTCCTTGCGCTCCCTGCCAGTCTTGAGATTGTCGTTTCTCGTAATATATGTCACTATGTCAAGTCGTGGGAAGAACAGTTTTCTGTTTACCGAAAAGGGCGTACTCCCGGAGTGTCTTGTATGTCATAGAAACTGAATTCGACGAGGAAATGGAAGGCACAACGTCATTATAAAACACCCCATTCAGCCGTGACGACAGCTTGCCCCAGTGCCAAGCTGTATTGCATGCTGGCAGACTCCTGCGAGGCGTGAGTACTCCACTGCTCGCTGGTGCGCATCCAAGTTGGAACAGCTGGGGCTCTATGGTATCTTAATTATGTCTCCCAAGTTTGGATGCGGTTAGAAATATCGATATTATTAATGAGTTGTTTTGAAGATTTCTTTAAATTTTATGAGCAATTTATTTTCTGGCTAATCATGATATTGGCACAATTTCGTTACGATGAACACTTAATGAATTATATAAACTTTTCATTACTATTATTTGCGTACATAAGCAGTTAGAGACCTTTCAACTCTGCCATTATACTTTCTCTTCACCTAACTAAAGTAGATAGATAAGAGGAACATTGTCACAAAAATTCGATATCGAGATTTCACTGGAAGTCGTTTTGGGATGCCTAAAACATAACTGCACTTCGAGAAAAATATTTGTGCGCGTGTGTGTATGTGTGTCCATGAACAGCGTAGCTCAAAAAGGAAAAGTTGGTTAATTATCAAACTTAGTATTTAAGTCCAGCATCTTCCAAGAAAGAAAGGGGAGAGGAAAAAAAGCCACTCCGTACTACTGTTTACATGGGAAACATTTTTTTATTTCCTAAAAAATAATACGATGTTACATGTTTAATATGTTGTCACGAAAAATAAAATGCATGCCGGAATTATTTGTAAATTTCCTATGAACGTTCCTGTGCTTGATTGAATTTTTTATAATTTTGTGTACAAGAAAATTTAAGTAAAATTTAATTAAAACAAGAACACTTTAACAGCAAAATCTTGCTACAGGAAACATTTAAAGCTCATAGAAATAAACAAATTTGAATCCAATGTTCTTTTTCGTAGCATTAGCATTTTCGAAGTATTTCTAATTGCAAGTTCAGATCTTCTTAAGTATAGCCAAACGCTTTACAGTTTGCAATTTTTTCTTTTCTTTCTATTACAAGAGCCTGTTTCCTTGAAAGAAACAGTTGAATGCTGTTCCCGCATGCTGAAAGCTTCTTGCTTAGTTTGATACAATGCCTGGGTAAAATATATCGTGATTAACGTAATGAAGATAGAAGAATCACTTTTTGTATAAATATATTGAATTTTTCATTGGTAGAGAAAGCCACGTGAATGTATCCCATCAGATATTTTAATATTATTTTCTGTTCCATGGAAAAAATATGTTTCGAAACCTATAGTTGTAAAACTATGGCACAGTAAACTAATAGTTCATTATTCTAATATTAACAATTTACAAAATTAAGAATCATATACACCTTAAAATTAATAAACAGGTAATTGTTAAATGTTAAGTTTTTATATGTATTTTTGGCCAAGTTTGTATGTTTATGTACCTGCAGTTATACGTATCGTAACGCAGCATATAGAGGAGAAAATGTTTTGCAAAGCGTTAGTAGCGCTTCTTACTGGTATCGCCAATATTATCAACCCTTTCTCCCGCCTCTCGGCCTTCCGCCCATTATATCAGATATTCAAACAACGATCCAACCATTCCTTTAAAGAATTAATTCTCGCAAATCAACTCTTTCGCTATATACTGCAGACCCGCTACCCCTGCCCCTCTTCAGACATCTCCAGCGCCTTTCGAATATCGAGCTGATCATTAGAGCTAAAACGAACTAAGTGCTCGGATCCCAGGAACACATAGCTGAATACTGGTGTTGAAAACATGACCTATATATTTACTGACTGCACTGTTGGTCTCCTTAAAGCTTAATAAACTCTAGCTATTGATAAAAAATAGCTTCTCATCGCTTCTAGGCTGCGTAATTGCAGTCATTGTTGCAAAGCATATAGAATTTTATTTCAATTTGAACTAATATACGACATAATACGACATAATTTTTATTTTACACTTTTTTTGAGGTTCGCTAACATAAAGAAATTCAATAAATTGTTCTAAAACGTGTTCATCAAACTTTATCATTAACTACAATTTTAAATTACCTAAGGGTTATAGGAAAGTATTAATTTTCTGACTCTAAAAAACACAGACCGATAAATACTAGAATATGAAATACGTAATAAATTTCAAAACGATAATAATACTGTATGTGTAGAGATATACAATAAACAAAAATATATTTGCCTGGCGTGATAGGGGAAATGCATATTAAGAAACGAGAATGAAAGTGTTTCATTAACGAGAATGAAAATACAGGTTTATTTCAATCTATGATTTCCTTTTAATGTCCAAAATTTGGTTAAAAGTTTGATTTATATAACAGATTTAGTAATGCAAGTGTTACATTGTAACACCACCGCCGCCGCCGCCGCCTCCGCCACCACGACCACAACCACCACTACTTTTATTTAGGTTGAACATTTGCAATTCTTCATGTTTATCAAGTTCCTTCCCACATGTAGAGTGATTGAATGAGTGAATAGGTAGGTAGAGAGAGGGGGAGAGAGAGAGTGAGAGGGAGTGTGAGTAAGTTCATTTCAGTTTAAACATGCAAAGATTGGAGCTCAAGATTCTCTTTGATCACATACAAGAGCCTAACATTTTTAAAACCAACATTGCGATGTACATCAGATCAAAAATAAGATAAACGAATAGAAAAGGTAAATTAAAAATATCCCTCCCAAAAATAGCTACATTACACATTTCGTTAAGATACATAGAGAACACCGATAGTCAAATATTCAAAAACTGGACACTATATGCTATCCTTAAAATTCCATACTGTTTCCATCAATCGCCAGAAACAACTGAATACTGAAGGACTTTGAAGAATTACCAAGTAATGAACAATTCAAACCTTTAATAAAAGATGTCTGAGAAATTGTTTGTGCCACAAAAAAAACTTTCTTCAGATAAATTGTGTGTTTTAAAGAGATCTACAATATTTGTGTAGTACGTTTTCGTCTATGGCTTAAAGTTTAGCAGTTGTACGAGAATATACAATTTTTTCAACTTAAGTGCACTTTACAGGCTATTCCCAGAAAATTCAAGATACACATTTTATTTATCATGTAGATACCTTTAGTATATGGCATTTTAATCAAAATCATTAGCGACATTTTTTAGAAAATAAAAAATTTCGAAATACATTTTATGTAAAGGGTAGTTCAGGGCGGGGGATTTTCTTGAAAATCTTCGTGTCGCGTACTTGGAAGCTACTGAATCTAAATACCAACTTTGGGCAAATACACACATTTTTTGGAATTCGGGGGCCTTAAAACATGTATTTTCGGTGAAATCTCGATATCGAATTTTTGGGTGCAATACAGTGCTTCTCGTACTTACTGTACGTAGTAGAGAAGGAAAGAAAAAAATCAAATAAAAAGGATGTATATTTAATACATAGAATTCAAAATTAAAAGCTTGTGCTTTACCCTGCCTGCCAGTAGCTCCCAATATGTCCAACGCCACCTCTCCGATGCGGTGAAGGATCGCGGTGTATATAATCTCCACATTCTTTTCCGATACCACCTCCAAGTACTTTGTTGAGATACCTTTGGAATTCTCATTATTTCATCCAAATAAATGGTCGTTTCAATTTAACACAACTCGCTTGTTGAACGCTTAGATATGGAAAAATTGAGCATGTAAATTTCCTACTTCTTTATTCCCATATATATTCTTTTTTTACTACTAGATAGTCACTAAATATGTCACAAGCAGAGACTTAAGTTGTTTTTAAAGCACTTACATCGCCTTTGGTCTAGTTTTATTACTTAGCTTGCCTAATCGAAAAGTAGCTACGTTCTAGTGCATGGTATTTATTTAATCTTCTGATATTTGAACCACATAATCTTTGAAACTTCCGTTAAATGGTCACTATTAATTAAAAATAAAAATAAATAAAATCAGCAACTACAAATGAGAAAAATAAGCTAGGAAAGATAGCCTCCGACTACAATGCCATTAATAAGAGCTTCAACAAGATGCTCAAGATAATAGAGCATTTACTTTCTTTGAATCTTAAGACACTTTTGCTCGTAACCCATATATCCTTCCAATAACTCTTCCCTTACCCCTCCCACGTAACCCTTCCCATTTCCCTCCAAGATTACTTCCATAACTCAATTTCAAGCCGATCTTATTTCGTCGTGTGTTTTTTTTAATTACTCATTCCAACACTTTAGAAGCATTCAACCCTCTAGTTTCTTTTTTGACTAATTTGATTTTGTTATTAGATAGTGTATAAAGCACACTCTGCGTGTTGTGTCCATTCAATCGAAAGTCGAAAAGTCTTGGAAGAAAGAAAAGGGGGAAAATCTCGCTAGGAGAAATCCTGATGATGATAAAAAAGAGAGGAAAAAAGCATATGAAACAAAAGCAGCTCGTTGGGATTCTGAATTCGAAAGAAATTGGGACGCCTTTCGGATTTTCCCCTACCACTTTCTTCCTAAGAGCACTTCTATTTTTCAAGATAAACTTTGTATTATAAGATATCAACATCGAATGTTGAAAATGTTCCAAGTTTTCAGAAATTAATTAATTTCTTTTCTTTTACTTCTGCTGCTTTGAGGAGGTACGCTCCCGAGGATGTCTGATAAATTAGAAATTATGCTTAGAAGAGAAAGGATTTGGGTGAAGCGAAACAAACACTCAATTATAATATTTCGTTTTATACGTGAATAAATTTCTCCAATCTTCGGAAGAAAGGCAGTGCAAAGCGGGAGAGACAGTTTGTTGAATTTTGTTTCCAGGCAAGATCTTATTTGCCTCTGGCTTTTTATGAACAGAATATTTATATAAAGATAACTATATTACATTTTTAATTTCGATAAAACATAAAACGAATTTAAGCAATGATTGTCATACCATAAAATGCACCTTAACAATATTTTTCTGCACTATAAGAATGTCACAAAGAATAATTGCAAAGTATTACTAGTACGATTTCAGTTGCTTATTTATAAAATTACAAAAACTATGTGAAAAATATTAAGTAATAAATTAGAATACTATTAGACCCACAGAAAATTCTTCAGTCAAGATTTTCCATAGCATTTAAGAGCACTGATAAATTGGGCGTAATGATAGGAACACTTCTTAATCTATATCGAAAACCAGAGGATCAGGTTTAATCCACTCTATCAGCATGGTGTTTTTTTTCAATATGATATCCTCCTAAGGTCCTTGTAGACCAATGGAGAAGTAACTCGATTGTAAAGGAGCGGCTCACGTGTCCGTACCTAAGTTGTCAGGAGACTCACTGTGCTGACCCTATGTCATCCCAGTTCATTGCAGTTCCTCGTGGTGACATGCTTGGACGGAGACAGAGGATGCAGAGTTCATGCAGTCGGTCCTGTTCCTTTCTGTGTTGCCACACAAGGACCCACCTCACTCACTTAGTCACTCACTCCGTAATCCAGTTGTAGCTTCTTACAAGTACACAGTCGAGTACACGGAAACGTGCCGATATTTTTGGTTTCCTATAGATAGTGTTTTTCTTTATTTAATGTTGGCATAAACTCTTAATCATCTCATTGTATGAATTCAAGCCCGACAAACACACTAATCTGTGAACGAAGTCCAGCCTAGGTGAGTGGAGGAGTAGGGAAACGTTTCACCTGAGTGGCTTTGAAGGCATTCTTCGCAACGATGGTCCACGAAAGTCCCCGGATGAGTCCGCCTCGTATTGGTTTGTTGTCGAAAGTCTGGCACTCAAATATTAACCTATGAATACAGGTCGGCTTTAGGCTCAGGAACGAGGAAAAGGGGAGAGTAAAGCAAGCATTAAGTGGAGCACTAGAAATAGGTAAGGGATAGGGGTTGATCATGGTAGAGGCAATTTAATATTCCATTACTAATATAAACCACTGTGCATTATTTGGGTACGATTCCATGCACTCGAGTGTACAAATAGGCGATAAAGTGAAAATAGATGGACAGAACTTATTTGTACCTTTGAAATGCTAGTTAAACTCGAGCTTTCAGGATTATGTGAGTAATTAAATCAAACTTTAGTGCATTCAAAACAAACAAAATGAAGATCTGTTGCTAATTTATTTAAAGTGCTTAATTGGTGTATCAACTGTACAGTATAAACATTTGAATTACATTTATTGCAAGAACCAGTAGCGTTTTCTGGTGATTAAATCCACAGTTTACACGCACATTTATGCAAGTATCACTGTTTCAAATCTTGTGCTTCAGAAGAAATTGTTTTGAAGCTAATCTAGATATTATAAGGAAAAACCATGCATTTTATTTATTGTTACAGTAATGTATTATAAACAAAACGCATTTTTATTTGATGGTTATCAGTAAAAGTCTTCTTACATAGTATTTATCTAAAGTATTGATTAAACACTTGTATTACTTATTCAGGGCACAGAATTATTTGCCTCGAGGTGTTATGTGGAATCCTCGTACAGCGTGTTGAAGTTGTCTGGTAATGCATTTTGGCTTCTTCCTGGTTCATGTGCCACAAAATGTACTAGCAAAGATGTCATATCAGGACATCAGGGTGGCCATTTCGGAGGAGGTGACAAATTTGACGATCCTCTTCCAATCCCTTTGTCTCTAAACATCATTGAAATATTCTCTTACACTTATTACCACACTGAATTGAGGCAGTATTTTTAACACTTGAATAATTTCAATTAAATTATATAATATGTAAATTCAATAACAGCCCGCCTTGAAGCAATATGTATGTAATAATTTATAAAAATGTATGTAACAGACATTGCAAATGCTTATATTATTGTAAACATGTTAAATAATGTTATGTGAATGCGTTATGTAATTTAATAATGTAAGAGCAGTGAGAATAATAAGTTTAAAGTTGCTAACAATGAGGTAACAATGAGGTAACCTTAAGGCAATAATGAGTTTGAGAGCTTAAATGTCATGATTAGAGCAACGATAATGTAAATTTTGTGACAGTTTAAAAATAGCCAATCAACAGCCAGAAAAAGCTTTAGTAAAATGCAGATATTCTATTGGACTAGGATTAGCCAATCAGAGACTTGAAATACAGAAACTTAGGGTTTGAACGGTTGAAATATGTTCAGTTGCCTGCAGACCTTGGTAGTGACCGGATGGAAGATGTGTTCTCTAAAGAAATATTAGCTATTCGCGTGAAACGAAAATTATGTATACCTACGCGTTAACAAAGTGCAAGTATTAAATAAAAGAATCCTACAGCTCTTAATATCAGTGTAGCGTTATTTAATTTGTGTCAAGGATTAATAAAAAGAAGTTAATTTAAACTTAAAATCTGTGTAAGCCTACATTCTTGTCGCACCACGCCCTGATTAAGTGAAACGTGTCTTTAAAACTATATTGACGCAGCCGAGGCAAACATAAACATAAATAATATCCATAGAAGCAGTTTAATAACAAAGTTAATAATTTTTTTAAAACTTGGAGTATAACAACAAAAAGACATCTTAAAAATCAGCGTTCTCATACGTAACAAACCATCTTTATTAAAAACTTGACATCCATACGTGGAGCTAAATAAATAAACAACTCCTTAAACAACTCCAAAGTTAAGACAATAACTACTTCAAAATCTACAGTTGAAATAATTTTACTCTCTCTCAGTAATTACTAAGTGTACGATTGTTCATGAGCCCATGTCGTCGTGAAGACTCATAGCTCCACAGTGTAATTAGATTCATTTGTCATTATTTTCGAAAAGTGATATCTTCTGAAACAACAAAATCATAGTAGAATAGAGTCAAGGAGATATGAGAATGTTGATGGACACTGTAAAAGTTTGAGGTTTTTGTCCATGTTAGCAACGTGTGCACCATTACGTACACAGCACAATTCTTACCCGAGACTAATCTATTCATTTGTGATCTAGATCTCAGGTGTAACTGGTACAAAGGCTTTGAAAATCTTGATCATCCATGGGCCGCTGTGCATACACGATATTCTTAAACAAATCCCTGAAAAAGAAGAAGAAGAAGAAGAGGAAGAAACTATATAGCATGAGATGTGGAGAACTGGAAAGCTACACAATTTGGTCCACCTATTTCTGCTGAATTTGTCGTTCAAATAGTCTCGGATGTCTTTTTCTAGTGAAGTGGTGTAGCTTATGTTGCAGCAGGATATCCATATTTCCTTCCTGCTCACGATGTGGTGCCAACTTTAGCTTGCCAAAATATACATCTAGCTCTTTTATTTCTTTTATAGTATTTATCAATTATGATGTGTAACTCTCACCCTTCTAGAACATATTTACAAACTATAAAATAATCCTATGTGCTACATTCCCATGACTTTCCCTACTCTTTATAGTTTGTGAGTAGATATACAAATTTTTTCATACGAAAACTTACTTTTCTACTTCATTTTAATCAAGATAAACATTTGCAGAAATAGATAAACTATACATTTCGTTATAGATACAAAGCGAATACCGATAGTCAAATGTTTAAGAACAGGACGCTATATGCTGGCCTTAAAATCCCATATACTTTCCATGCAACCACGAAAAACAACTGAAGGGACTTTAAAAAAATGACAAAGTATTGAAAAATGCGAACCATTAATAACGGGTATCTCGGAAATGGCGTATGTCACAAAAATATTAGTTGAAATAAACTGAGTGTTTTTAGAGAGATCTACATTTTTTCTCCAACACGTTTCCGTCTATCGCTGAACCTTTAGCAGTTATACAAGATTATAAAACTTCCTTCCGAATGAAGAGGATTTCACAGGATATTCCCAAAAAAGTCAAGATATACGTTATATTTGTCATGCAAATGTCTTTAATATACGTATTTTAATTGAAATCATTAGATCCATTTTTCAAAGCTAAAATATTTCGAAAAATGTTTCATGTAAACGGTAGTTTGGGGTTGAGATCTTCTTGGAAACCTTCGTAACGCATCTTTGGAAATGCTAAACTTAAATATTAAGTATGACATTTATCTGACTTTTCATTTTTGAGTTATGCTGTTGACATACACAGACACGGTCATTTTTCTAAAAATGCTTCTTTTCTTTTACATTCAGGGAGATTCAAACATACATTTCCGTTGAAATATCAATATGGAGTTTTTGAGTGGAATTCAATAACTTCTCTACCTACTATAAACTGCGAGTATGAAACATGACAAACGAAACTTTTTTGTTAAATTTTCTGCAAAAGCCTAACAGTCCTATTTCGTTCCTGTGGGGCTGTCAATACTTATCTTCTACAGGATAAAGGTAGAACCTATTAAAGTAGATATTATTTAGCAACATTTTTATTTTCTCTACTACATATAGTAAGTAGGGGAAGTATTTATTCCACCCAAAAATTCGATACAGATTTCACCGGAAATACATGTTTTGAAACCCCCTGAATCCAAAAAAAGCATTTTTGGAAACATGTCCGAGTGTGTCTGTCTGTGAACAGCATAACTCAGAAACGAACAGTCGGATAAACACCAAACTTGGTATTTAGGTTCAGTATCTTCCAGAGATGCGACACGAAGGTCTTCAAGATAATCCCCCCACCCCAGATTACCCTTTACATGGAACATTTTTCGAGAATTTTAATTTTCTCAAAAATGGCTCTAACGATTTTGATTAAAATATCATATGTTTAAGATATTTTTATGACAAATGAAATGTATATTTCGAATTTTCTGGGAATGTCTTCAAAAGTATTCTTCATTGTGAACGACTTATGCATAACTGGTAAACCATAAGAGATAGATAAACTTTTACTACACAAAAAATGTAGATCGCGTTAAAATACACAATTTATGTCATATTCACTTTTGTTGTTGGGTGAACCATTTTCGAGATATTGCTTGCTATTCCCTTAAATTTTCCAATACTTGCACTTTTTCTCAAATAGAAATTCGTTATTCATTTGTTTTGGTCCTGGTAATGCAAAGAGAATGGAATACTCCACATAGCAACCAGCTCTTAAAATATTTGACTCTTGCTTAAGGCAATCCCCTTACATCTACAAGAAAATTAGTAATAAGATTAACATCTCGATATCTCGATTAAAATGAAGCATATGGAGAATAAGCGTTTGTAAGAATAGTGTGTACAAGAGTAGAGAAAGCTATGTGAGTGCTACACAGCAGATTTTTATAGCAGTACTGCTGTAGCAGTGTTATTTCCAGTTGGAAAGTTCTTAAGTACTAAATGTCCATTCTTTTGTTATTATGAATAACGCAATTGTGCCGAATTGTTTTACAAATATTTGGATTTCGTTCCATCCTTCTACGTTTACCAAGGTGCGTCTTGCCTAATTAAAGCCATTCTTTCCAAATAAAACCTGTGTTACACTCACATGACTTTTTCTGTCCCCTATCGTTTATTAATGTCTATACAAAGTACTGTTCCAAAACCTTATTTTCCTACCTACTTCATTTTAATCCAGATAAACCTTTGCAAAAATAGCAGTATTAATAATTTCGTTACAGATATAAAGGGAATAGCGATTGTGAAATGTTTTACAATTGCACCCTATATGCTGGCCTTAAAATTCCATACAGTTTCTACACAATCGCGAGAAATAACTGAATGTTGTCAGGACAAGGAATGGCTAAATATTGAACAATTCGAACAATTAATAACGGATATTCGGAAATGGCTGATGCCACAGAAAAAGTTATTTAAAATAAATTTTGAGTTTTAAAGAGATCTACATTTTTTAAGTAGTACGTTTTCGTTTATCGCTTAACATTTACTAGTTACACAAGACTTTACAAATCTCCTTCCGAATGTAGAGGACTTCACAGGACTATTTCCAGAAAATTCAATTTATACATTTTATTTTTTATGTAATTATCTTTAATGTATGGTGTATTTATTTTAATCAAACTCGTTAGAACCAATTTTTATAAAATTAAAACTTCCAAAAAAATGTTCCAAATAAAGGGTAGTTTGGGGTAAGAGAATTATGTTGAAATCTTTATGTCGCATCTTTGGAAGATATGCCAGATTTGGTATTTATTCGACTTTTCATTTACACACACCCATACACACGCACACGGCCATTTTTCTAAAACGTTTTTTTTATGTTTAGGGGGCCTCAAAACATGTATTTCTAGGGAACTCTCGGTATCCATTTTTGGGTGGATTGGAATGCTATTTCTACCGACTATGTACGTGGTAGAGAAAGTAATACGCTTGTTAATATGTATACAATTTCCACGAAGTACTAAGTTGTTGAAGGTTGTATGATTGCTAATCACTGCAGCGGGAACAATGGTACATCAATGTAAATACTGATATTAACGTAAATAATCTTATAAGAATGTAAATAGCTAATAAGTTAAATGTGATGGAGGCTAGCTAGCCATGTAGATGAAAGTCAGGTACATGATGTCAAACGGTATCAAATGGAGACATCTCTGGGGTAGTAAAAGCACAGGGCTTAGGCTGAACATAACCAGTAGAGACGCTCGATGAGACAGATAGAGGTTAAAAGAGAAAGAGAGAGGTTGGAAGACGAATGGATAGTCCAGACGTGTCATAAGAAGAGATATGAGAGCAAATTTTCTTATACGACTAAGGTGATTGGCTGGTTACCTTAGCGCTTTAAAATAGTTTAAAATAGTCGTTTACAGAATGTATAAATAATATAAAGCCTCGAGATTCTCAAGATTGTCTACAATATCGTGAACTTCACGCCACTTAGATAGCAGGGACTGTGAAGAAGCTGTTAGCAATTTAGGAAAGATGGACATGCAGAGTGAGAGGTACAGCTTAATAGATAGGCCCCATAACCTCGTAATATACTTGTGGGATAGAAGTAATGGCTAGCTGCAAACAAGTGTGAATAAATTACAGTTAAATGAACCTAAACTTTTTATTTCGTCTCCTCTTACCACACTCTAGGTAAAAGTTAAGATTATAGGCTAACACCTAAGTGTTGTAGGGATGTTTTCTTGCAGCGCATCAACTCACCTACACCAGGAAGAACGACGACGAGCAACCGAGAGGTCCGTCGCCTCATCAAACCTCAATCATAGTAGTTACTATATATCCACTATAAATTTCCAAGAAAATTCACTCACCCAAAACAGTCCTTTATGTGGAAATATGTCCATTATTTTTTCTTTTTCTCAAAAATTGCTAAGGATTTTGATTAAAGTAATATATGCAAGATTAATAAAATCTGTATCTTCATTCTGTATCTGTCGCCTTCATTCTGAATATCTTTGATAACTAAGTAATCATAACATACAGGAAAAACTTAATATAGGAAAAACGCTGTTTTTGCATGTTTAACGTAACTAAGCACTTGACTACTTTATTTTAAACCATTTCAAAGCTAACAATGTATTATGAATAATTTCTCTTAGAAAGAAGGATCACTTTTTGTTTGACTTCAAAATATAGCGGATATTCAGCGCCTTGTTTTATGCCAAGGCCTATTCGATCGAGACGGCAGTGACCTCGTTTCGTGCTACTGCGTAGCAGCGGTGCAGGACATGTCGAGAGTACGTTTATCAGCCGTGAGCTATCTCAGTCTTGCTTTGTCTTTGTGTTGTGAAGTGTTTCGACAATACGTATGTTGTGTGTGATTTCCTTAGAAATGTTATTCTCTTATTAGCCCACAGAAATGCTTGCCAGTAAATTCACGCTTGAACAGCGTATTTTTATGTACGATACATACGTGGAAACTCAATCATGTAGACGATGTTCAGGCAATTTAAGCAGCATTTTCCTGGTTATTCAGTTCGGATAAAGACACGGTGAGATTTTGGTCAAGAAATTTAGAACAACGGGATCACTAAACGCTAAACATAAAGCTTATAGGAACAATCCCTACACCATAGATGAACTTAAGAACAATATAAAAGCAGAAATTATGAATATTACACTAGAAGAACTTATGCGCGTGAATGGTAATTTCATCCAAAGACATTTCATGTCTTCGCGCAGATGGACACCACCTTCAACTACACGTATAACATGGCTAGTACTCACTACTGTTAGTACTCATGTTACTAACATTCGCGAGTAAGTAACGCGGGAGTTACGGTACGAAAAACCCCGCAGTGTAGTAGACTGTGTGCATTCGATCCGAGGCCTTGGCATAAAACGAAGGCACTGTATATTAGAATTTGTCATGATAGAACATGTTATGCATGTCTTCACATCATATTTTTATTACTTTATCTGCTATCTACCTACAGTAGGTAAGAGGTATTTTATTCCATCCAAAAATTCGATGTCGAGGTTTCCAGGAAATAGATATTTTGAGACCTTATTATCCCCCAAAGGGCATTTTTAGAAATTCGCGAACGAAATTTCTGATAAATACCAAACTTGGTATATATCAAACCTTTTATTTATTAAAAATGGCTCTAACAATTTGAAAAACAATACATTATATTTAAGATATTTACATGATAAATAAAATCTATGTCTTGAGTTCTCTGTTTCTGGGAATAGCCTGTGAATTCTTTTTCATTCGGAAGGTATTTTGTCTAATTTTACCTGCTAAACCACAAGAGATAGAAAAACATACTACAAACAAAGTAGATATCTTTAAAGCACACAATTTATTCTAAATAACGTTTTCTTGTGGCATCAGCCATTTCCGAGATATTTGAAGTTTTCAATACTTTGTCATTTTATGAAATGCTGCTGCCAGTATTCAGTTGTTTCTTACAATGTAATGTATGGAATTTTAAGCGCAGTATGCAGTGGCCAGTGTTTAAACATTTGACTATCGCTATTCCCGTTGTACCTATAAAAACTCTGATGTGATGCTTTCACATGCCTTTCTCTACTCTTTATGTTAAATAGTGAGTATGCAAACTATTCTTACTAAAGCTTATTTTTCTGTCTGCTAAATTAAATCCAAATAAACCTATGAAAATATAGCTACATTACACGTTTCGTTGTGAATAGAAAGAAAACAGTGATAGTCGACATGTTTAAGAACTGTACGCTATATGCTGGCCTTAAAATTCCATTCTGCTTCCATTCAATCGCGAGAAACAACTGAAAATTAATGGGACTTTAAAAGAATGACAAGTATTGAACAATTCGTAACTTTAATAACGGATTATGCCAAAAAACACGTATTTTTAAGTAAATTGTGTGTTTTAAAGAGATATACATTTTTTATGCAGTACGTTTTCGTCTATCGCTTAACGTTTACAAGTTATACAAGATCGTACAAAATTCCTTCCAAATGAAGAGTTAGGCTATTCCCAGAAAATTCAACATATACATTTTATTTGGCATGTAAATACCTTTAGATGGTATTTTAATCAAAATCGTTAGTCATTTTTTGAAAATCAAAATTTTCGAAAAATGTTCCATGTAAAGGGTAATTAGAGGTGGAGCATTTTGTTGAAAATCTTCATCTCACATCCTTGAAAGTTACTAAACTCAAATACCAAGTTTGGTAATTATCCGATTTTTCGGTTTGGCGTTATGTACAGAAGACAGACAGACACACACACAGATAGACACACGCAGGACATGTTTTCAAAAATCCTTTATTTAAATTCAAGGCGCCTCAAAACATGTATTTCCGGTTAAATCTCGGTGTCAAAATCTAGGGAAGAATGCAGTACTTACTGTACGTAGTCGAGTAAGCAAAAATGTAATGAAAGTATTTATGCAAACTTTAATAGCAATTAAGTTTAAGCAGACAGAAGAATAAGCTTTTGCAAGAATAGTTATTAGAAGGTTTATAAAAATAAACGGCAGTGGCTAGAGAAAGTCGTGTGACTGTGTCACATTAAATTTTTATTTTGTGTTTTGTTCTTCGGTGTTAAATAGACTCTCGGGGTCTTCAGACTTATTCGGCCTTTACCGGCAGACAGTTGTCTGGGCAGGACGTCAACATTTTGAATCGAGTTTATCACCAGTGTCTCTGGCAGGGGACTAACAAAATATGAGTGAAAGGGGTGGATTCTTTAGTCTCAAGGTCAACTTATGAAATGGGACTTGTATCGTACCTTTCCAGTATTTACATTTGGAACTTCTTTTGCTTCCGTCTCGTAAACTGCAATCTCAACACGTATGCTATAGGTAAGTAAAATAATTGGACGGTTTTTGTAGTGTAGAGTGGGTCGACGTTAATGACATAACTTTTAACGTTTAATAGAAAACAACTGAAATAAACTTATGTATTAAATACTTTAGTACTTTCTCCTTTTTTTTGGTTAAATAAAAACAACTGCTTTTGTTTTGGCTCTGGACTTGATGAAATTCTGGGCAAGAAGAATAAGAAAATCATTCACACAGCAGCCAATATCTTAACGATAGACTCCCCCTTCGGAAGTAGCTCTCAAACATGCAAATTCTGTGATCGGTGGCCACTTCTATCTCGCGTACAAAGAACGCAGAACATGTCCTAGTGAAAAACATTTCAATACCGCCGTTTTACAGCAACCTGTTTACAAAGTCGGAAACACGTACTGTCAGAGGTTCAATTCCGCATATCCCCTTTGAGAGAAGGGGCTCGCTCTACTAATAGTGGCGTCATTCATTTAAAATGACTGACGGTTAAGGCCGAATAAATTTGAAGATCCGGCATATACTGCACTTTCTTTACCAGAAAAATTCTTGGACAGTGTCAATCGCTACATTACGTACGAGTAAAACATACAGTTTGTAAACTTCCGTAATACTCTGTCTCACACACAAGGACGCTTTTCTACAGTTGTCCTGTTTTGGGTTAATGGAACTTTAAATTATGAAATTTTTGTATCGAATGCAATAGTTTCCTTACGTTAGAAGAAGCGAAATTGTTCGTAATCTGTGGTTTTGATAATTCCGCAGGAACTGAGGTCCAGAAGCATGCATACAACAAGATAGAAAACAAGATAGAGAGGCTGTCTATCTCTGAGGTCCCAGGAACGGATACATTGCGGACCTCTGTAACAAATCATCCGCTGTGTGACACGGCTATTTGTTAAATACGATTAAGTACAGCGAAAAGCGTTCTCAGTTCCATCTCTTGTTTGTAGCTGGAGCCAATAAAACATCATGAAAAGGCTTTGTGTGTGTTCGATATTATGGATGTAGTGTTCGGGACAGACCTCCTGCTGGAGGACCTAGTCCCCACCTCATCGACGCCCTACAAATTCCGCGGTTAGCATCCTCCACAGCTTGGGGTCCCTGTTTCTTCGTACATCTTAAACCATTCGCTCTCCTTTGTCCTGCCACCTGCTTTAGCCAATTTGGAGAATGTGATTAAGAACCGAAAATAGCATATTCATCAAGTGCTGTGACATGTTCCACCTACAAAATGGGCGTTGTGCACAAAATAACGGTCTCCATAAAAAGACAGGTAGCGTAAGAGTAATTTTGATTGGGAGCATATGACCGGCTCTGTAGCGTAACTTGCAGAACTTTTATTTTATTTGTATTGCAGCTATTAGAAGATTCAGTAATCCGTTTAGCAGCAGTATAACTGCAGCGTAGCTTTTTATAGCACTCTAGAAAATGACGGAAGAACAATAATTAAATACTATTTATTACTGTCGTTTTAATCAAGCTGTCATACTGTAATATTTTTAATTACCAGTTCTGTGTAACGACTCTCTTTAGATTCCTTAACAGGTCCAATACTATTAAAAGTAGATAATTGTATTAAAATTTGTACTGTTTCCAAGTTCGTCTGTTATCTCACGAGAAACGTGTGGCTTGTATACACTCTGGTATTTCCTTGCTTCTATTATGTGTTTGAATGTTATGATTACAAATGCTGCAGACGGAGGTGAAGTTTTATTAAGTAAAGGTTTCTCCCTGGCGCTTGGATGGCCAGTTAGTGCCCCTTCCTGGGGGAAGGCGCCGGATTCGGGATTAGTGTCATTCTGGAATAGATAGGAACCCCGTCCTTGCTAGCACGCATCGTCGTCCGGATCTGGTCATCCTTTGAGTTTCACCTTAATCCCTTCCTCCCAGGGGTCAGGTAAGTTACAAACGGCCCGTACAATACCTATTTGGGATTCTGAGCTCCAGTGGGTGACTAATCCTAATACCAAATTGTATTACTCTACTGTGTGGTCAACGAACTACGTTATACATTGTATGACGTATTGGGGGCCTATTTGAGCTAGAACTATAAGAATGGAGAGGTTCTAGAGAATTCTAGCCAAGAGGTGCGGGAAGTAGTTACGTTGGCTGCGACTTAATTTACAACGACACATGCCCAAAGTACATTAACCTTGACCTCTAGCTTCCTTAGTAACTTCACCTTTCACCTAGCCACACTTGTCCTTCGCTGTTCTCCTCTGTACCGGGACCAAGAGAGACATGTTCTCTGACGTCACAGAGCATTCAGTTGGCTAGTATTTTTCTACAGCTATACATTCAGGAGGAAAATTATTCCTGAACTACCGAAACATGTAAAATGTAATATTTCGGGAAACGAATTCAAGTATTACCTATAGATGGCATTTGACATGACATTAAACACCTGGAGAAATGCAATATCTTCCATCTGTTGGGGATTATGTAAGTTGGAATTGTGGTAATCAGAGAAATGATTCAGTTACAATTAGTTAGCGATCTTCAAATAGGAAAATGTGCATATAAGACAGCTCCTGTAAAATGCCTGGAAACTTATATTTCCGGTAAAATCTCAAATTCTGTTTGCGTAATGTAAGTGGTAAATATAACAAAAATAGTACCTTAACAGAGATAAAAATTAATCCATTTATATATGTTGATGCTACAGTATATACCATGCAGGAACACAAACGATTTGTTAGATATCTTAAAAATTACGAAGTATAGCTCAAATGTGACTAATGAAAGATGATAATTGTTTATGTGCAGTATCATGACCTCCCGAATGTTGACAAAGTGCATTAAAGATCTTCAGGCACTCTTGCACGGAGTTCAGGCATAAGAGTACTGGTTCTGTTTAAGTCCAAGGGATCCGACGTCTTGGAGAGAGAGGGAGAGGGAGAGAGAGAGAGAGAGGGAGAGAGAGAAGGAGATACGAAACAACCGACGCTACGGGGCTGCCACCGGTCAGGCCACGGCGACCAATTTGTAACTTCGTTGTCACCTTCCTTTGACAGGAGCAGTAAATATGAACCAGCTAACACTGTAAATCAAGTCGAAACACCCCCCTCCACTCCAGCAAGGCCCTGAATACGCTATAGCAAATAACCTGAAACCACACGCATTGATACGGTACAAATAAAACATTGGAACACTAAAAGTAACTTTGCCGACACCTTCCTCTGCACACTGCTGTCACTTATAATAATACATTTATGCAATTTTCTACGAAAATTATGAGATCTTCTGCTTCAGATTAAAACATACGTTTTCTAACCTCATTTACATACTTACGAGCTTTTCTTAAAGGTACTATATTTAGAAACAAAATTGTCATGCATGCGCTATCTTTTTGGACAACATGCAAGGTTTCTTATTTAAATCTTGGGCATAAATTAAGGGGGTCGATATGCGAATTTTTCAAAACCCAAAGTATACTTCTGAGATTGTTTAACTTTTATCACATCTTATGTCGGTATAAATAAGTGCGGTTGCAAATGTTGGTTCATATACACTAAGTTATTCCTAGATAATGCCTTTTAAAACACAAATTTATGCTATTTTGTAAAAAATCTCCTTACGACGCAAATTTCATAATTATTAAACAACATTTCAGGTATTTCTTATTGTGTAAGAAAAGAAGCTAGGTTTTCAATTAATTTTTAATGTATTTTTTGTTCCATTGTGAGTTTCGGATTTTGCAAAAAATATTTGCTTATAAACTTGGGTGAGTTTTGTGGCATAATGCATTTGTCTCGTATTGGTAAGTTTTGGTCAGCATGTATTGGGAAAACTATTACCGAAGTTTCATTCTAATAACTTAAAGGTTGCATCCTAACGAGCATTTTAATTTCTAAAAACTGTCTAAAACACACAAGAGATGCTCACCGTTGCTTTGCTATGTGCGGGACTATAGCTTTTAACCTGACCCAGTCACTCATTCATTACCACTGCGCAAAGTGAGAGATAAAAGAGAAAAATCTGACATGTTACATTCACATGACTTTCTCTACCCTCTATCGCTTATTAATGGGTATATAAATTATTCTTACGAAAGTTTATTTTCCTGCATACTTCATTTTATAAAAAATTCCGTAAATAGTTGCATTACACATTTCGTTATAGATACAAAGAGAACAGGGATAGTCAAATGTTTAAGAACTGGGTGCTCTATGCTGGCCTTAAAATTCCGAGTTAAAATCATTATCATTTATAACGGACCTTTATGACAAATAAATTAATGTTTAAACCCTTACGCAAAATTCAGATAAATTTGAGATTCAATTTAGAAAATTATTGGTTAAGGTACTTTCAATTACAATGAGTATAAATCTGTGATTTGCTGCACAAATTTCTCCAGGACATCGCGAGAAATAACTGAAAATTGACAGGACCTTAAAATAATGCCTAACTAATGAACATTTCGAACTATTAATAAAGAATGTCCCAGAAATGGGTGATGCAAAAAATAATTATTTTGATAAATTGTGTGCTTTAAAAGGTTCTACATTGTTTTGTGTATTTCGTCTTCATCTATCACTTAACGTCTACCAGTTATACAAGATTATACAAAATCCTTTCCGAATGAAGAGGACTTCAAAGACTATTCCTAGAAAATTCAAGATATATATTTTATTTGCCATGTAAATATCTTTAATATGTGGAATTGAATTACAATCGTCATAGAACCATTTTTTAGAACATAAAGTTTCGACAAATTCTCCACGTAAATGGTAGTTTGGGATGGGGGATTTTCGTGAAAACGTTCGTGTCGCATCTTTGTAAGGACTGAATTTAAATACCTCTTCGTTTTTAGTTTTGGTATTCACAGACACACACACGAACGTTTTTCTGAAGATGCTTTTTTGGGCTCAGAAGCCTCAAAACAAGCCCTTGTTTCCAGTATTTCCGGTGAACATTTTTGGGTGGAATGCAATACCTTCTCTAGCTACTACGTACTGGTAGAGAAAGTAAAAACGCACCGGAAAACTCGCTCATATTAACTGATACTCTGCTGATGTATTTTTCATAAAATAGTGTAAATTTTTGCTGAAAATGCATTAAGATGTGTACATCAAATTTAGCAAAACCCCTCAAAACGTTTGGAAAACAATGAAGAAACATCAAGAGAAGCCTAATAAGCGATAATTTGTCATGAAAATATCTTAAACATACGATACTTTAATCAAAATCATTAGAGCTATTTTTGAGAAAATTAAAATTTTCGAAAAATCTTCCATGTAAAGGGTAATCTGGGGTAGGGGGGATTTTCTTGAAAACCTTCGTGTCGCATTTCTGGAAGATACTGAACCTAAATACCAAGTTTGGTGTTTATCCGACTGTTCGTTTCTGAGTTATGCTGTTCACAGACAGACACACAGACACACACACGGACATGTTTCCAAAAATGCATTTTTTGGATTCAGGGGGTCTCAAAACATGTATTTCCGGTGAAATCTCGGTATCGAATTTTTGGGTGGAATACAATACTTTCCCTACTTACTATACCTAGTAGAGAAAGTAAAAAAGAGTGGAGGTACACCTTTGAAAAAGAAAACCTTGTCCCCAGGAAATAACTGAAAGTTCATAACATTTACCCTCAAAGTATCGAGTATAAAAATATCAACAGTTTGTGTATACATTATATTTGGGTTATTGAAAACTGTTATACAAACTACATACATTTTATTAATATTAGTGAGTTCTAAATTCAGTTTAAGAAACAAAAAATAAATATTAGCTTTTAGAGAGAAAGGAAAACACCTTCTCTACATCTGTAAGATGGAAATATAGTGTTTTACTTTAAAACATGTGTTGTCTTTGAATTGCTTATTTCCTAATTTATGTTAGCTTTACTTATTATATGAAAAGATATGTATACGGCTCCTGGAAAAGCTTCTCTCTGTTTTAAAGCGTTTTCTTTTTCTGTTGTATATGAAGCAAATTTGCTCTCGATAATACTAAAAGTAATAATAATAATAATAATAATAATAATAATAATAATAATAATAAAGCCGTGGCCATAAAGCAGTCTATGAAGGGGGAGGTCAACCCCCTGCCAACCCGATTGCCTTCCTCACTCCCACGTATACACGGCAAAGGTGCGCGATCATCCAACCGATACGGGAGTTGATGTGGCTGGCATCACGCATCTCCCAGTCAGACCGGGATCGCTGCCTATTGCAGCTCCTCACTTTCCTTATGGTGCTAAGTGAGCACCGATCTTATACCCGGAACCTAAAATCCGCACCCCCATGGGTGGGACTGAACCCGGGCGCATTACGCGGCCGTAAACCAGAGAAAATTACACTAGTCTGCATATTCAAACTTTTTGTCAGATGATTTCTTAAAAGTAGCTGTTCTTGAATCAAATTTTTATGCTGATTCCAGAAATAATTTCCGTTTTTTTCTATCACGTCAGTTTTTTACACAAAATAAGTAATGTTTTGACAATTTTACTAATGAGCGTAGAAAAGTATTCATATACCATTTCACACAAGGTAAGTTTTTATTCAAGAAACATTTTAAGAATACTCTTAAGAACTCCCCTAATTTATTTCATGACTACATTTTAACAAAACAAGAAGTCAATGTGTTTCATTTAATTTTTTTCAAACTTTCTCCGCTTTGACTTCCTTACAGATCCTTGAAGATAACTGTCCCTCCTCAACATCCAACAGCAGTCGGCCATAATAGTTTCATTCCATCTCCCCTGGTATCTCCTCTCCATTTCCTTAATATCTTGGTGAAAACGTTCACCCTGCTCTTCACTATAATGTCCCAGATTTTCTGGAAGGTAGTCGATATGTGAATGCAGAAAATGCACCATGTTACAACCCATCTTCTTGAAATTTTCCAACATTGTTTCGACAATGGCCTTGTAATTAGGATCTTTGTTATTGCCTAAGAAGTTTTCAGTAACTGATCGGAAGGCGGTCCATGCTTCTATTTCTCTCTCATTCATTGTCTTCTCAAAATCTTCATCCTTCATCAATTTCTTTGTTTGAGGACCAACAAAAATTCCAGCCTTTAATTTATCTTGTGTTATGAAGAGAAATTTCTTGGAAAGTACTTGAAGCAGGGTCCATCCTGTGGTAGAGCCCTTGCAAATTGCTTCATCAAGCCCAGTTTTATGTGTAGTGGCGGAAGCAATGTATTTATATCTCTATATTTTTAAAGTGAAATTGGGAAAAAACTCTACGTGATAGAAAAAAACTAAAAGCAGTTCTGAAAGCAGCATAACCAAGTGAGTCAGAGGCACTTATTAGTTTTCAGTAATCCGATATCATGCAGACTAGTGTTATAGATAAATGTTTAAAGTATTAATATGTGTCCATATAGTTTCTTATTCACTAAAGGTTATAATACATGCAGTTGTCACTTCCCTGAATTATCTGGCGCAGTAGCTTGTGCATGAGAATTGGTCGCTAATTAGGTAGGTTCTGAAGACACAAGTTGTTACGTCAAACCTGCTCGCGTTTTGCTACCGTTGTTCTATTATTTCCATCTTGTTTGGACTCTGTCGCTATCCCAGGCGTCAGCGACCGTAGGAGAAAGTTTGAAAAGTCCGTACATATTTGCTATGCTGTACTCCCTTTATTGACATTTAACCAGCAAAAATTACTTTACGAATCTAATGAATGAGTTGACGAGGTGATTTGTAAACCTATCTCAGTTATTAGGACCTGCTATTGCATGCTGATTGCTAGAAGATGTTCATGGGTGTTTTTCTCGCCCACACATATCGGTGACTGAAACAACTGAATAAGAACATTATGCTTTTTACTTTATGTACTGTTTACCTATAGTGATTGGAAGAGTACTGTATTCCATTCAAAAATTCGATATCAAATGTCTCAAGACTCCCTAAATCTAAAAAATCATGTTTAGAAACAGATCCGCGCGCGCGCGCGTGTGTGTATGAACTGCAAACTAAAAAATGAAAAATAAATATTAAACTTCAGTGTATTCCAATGATGTAACATGATATTCAAGAAAATCCCTCTACCCCATACTACCCTTCACCTGGAAAAAAATTCAAACGTTTTGAGCTTCTCAAAAATGCTGTAACGATTTTGATTAAAATACCACATATTAAAGACATTTACATAACAAATAAAGTTTATATGTTGAATTTTATGGGAATATCCTGTGAAGTCTTCTTCATTCCGAATTCATTTTCTGTGATCTTGTGTAACTGATAAATCATAACAGATACACAATAATTACTGCACTAAAATGTAGATCTCTTTAAAACACACAATTTATTTCAAGTAACTTTTTGTGGCATCAGCTATTTTCGAGAGATCAGTTATTGTTGGTTTGAATTTATTAATCTTTTTGTTATTTTTAAAGCACTGTCGTTATTCGGTTGTTTCCTCGCGATATCACGGAAATACTATGAAAATTCAGCGCCAGGATGTAGCCACTCATTTTTAACATCTGACTACGGATTCGGTTTATTCTATCCCCCTCATCTTTTTGGTTCATTTATATGCCACCTTGAGGCAGTATTTTTAACACTTAAATTATTTCAGTCTAATTATATAATATATAAATTCAATAACAGTCCACCTTAAAGCAATATGGGTAAAATATAACATAAAATGTATGTGACTGGCATTGTATTAATGTTTATGTTATTGTGTACATATTTAATAATGTTATGTGAATGTATTATGTAATTTAATAATGTAGGAACTGTGTGAATATA
The DNA here is from genome assembly GCA_030765065.1 of Deroplatys truncata. Classification (NCBI taxonomy): domain Eukaryota; kingdom Metazoa; phylum Arthropoda; class Insecta; order Mantodea; family Mantidae; genus Deroplatys; species Deroplatys truncata. The sequence goes on from CM060980.1 coordinate 57,253,194, forward strand.
GGTCAAAAGTTGCTAACAATGAGGTAAACTTGAGCCAATAATGAATTGGAAAGTTTAATAATGCTACTAGTAATTCTTGGAGCAACAATAATGTAATTTTTGAGAAAGGTTATAAATAGCCAATCAATAACCAGAAAAAAGCTTAAGTTAAATAAAAGTATTCTATTGGAGTAGGATTAGCCAATCAGAAACTGAAATGGAGCAAATTGTACAAATTTAGAAGTCACTTGCTAGTAGACAGCGTTCCTAACTGGACGCGAGACGCGTCCTCGAGAAGTTAAATACGCATTCAGTATGAGACGAAAAATTCATTACGGAAAGAAAGTTTACGTGTTAAAAAGTGCAATTAATTAATGAATAATCTCACAGCTCTCTATATCAGTGAAGTGTTATTTAATGGTGTGAAGGATTAATAAAGGGAGTGAAGTAAAAATTATAATTTGTGTAAGCGTACATTCTTTAGCCGCACCACTCCCTGTTAAGAAATACATGTTTCTACAAATTAATACTGACGCAGCCGAGGCAAACATAAATATATAATATTTAAAGAAACAGAAACACAAAGTTGATTCCTAAACATTGGGGCGAAGGCTACCAGAAAGTAAACACTGGGGCGAAGGCCACCGGAACTTTGTGTCATACATGGTCTAACAATTCAACTCCTAAAAAAAAATACAAACTTCTTCAACCTTTAACATCTAAGGTTCTATATACACGACTTTTGCCTTTGAAACAATTGTTCGTCGGTATTGATGCTCACTTGTTTATTATTGTGTACCTTTGTGTTTCTAACGGTGGTGTTTCTTTTCAAACCTTAAATTCACTCACACATTTACACTCTAACTCATACTTTCAAACTCTAGGGAGGATGGGGAATAATCCTGGCTAAAGAAAAATTACCATCCTCCAGGCGGGAATCGACCCGGGACCCTCTGGATTTGGAAGCTAGTATGCTAACCACCAGAGCACAGAGGCAGTCTCTATCCTTTGTACCTTTAACGAAATGTGAAATGAAACCATTTGTGCAAAGCTGGTCTTTATTAACATGAAGTAGATATAAAAATAAGTTTTCGCAGCTATAGTTTGTAGAAGCTATATAAAAATCAATTATAGTGAGTAGAGAGTCAGATGAATGTAGCGAATTAGGTTTTTTTCGCTATCCTCTGTTCGTTTTTAATATATCTACTTTAGAAACATCTGTTCATTCACTTTCTCCATTAGAGTAGCAAAGCTATTTCCTTTTCTGGAAATTAACCTTTCATGCTCTATATCTTTACATTCTACAAACTTTGTCATCGCAACAGCTTCTTTTTATCCCCTTAAAACTGACCTAAACTTGTTCACCAATAAATCTTCCTTGACAAGTTATAAGAGGGTAACTTTTAGGCTAGCTTTCTTACAAACACCTGGTTTTACCATGAGGCCTTGACCTATAGGTATTTTACATTTCAGAATATCAACACTTGGCTATTATTTATAAAATTGCGAAATATCTTGGAGTACTTCTTATAAGCGTGTGTCTCAAATACATAAAACGACGTCTCGTATTAGATTTATTTTAATTGTCAGTTATCCTTGAAAAATGTCTTCGGTAGGTACTGAAAAATAGCTGACGATTTTAGTTTCTCAAATGCTAATTATCTCTTTCAAACTAAACAGATGTGATCATTCCGGATAATGGCTTTCTCAGAGACTGAAATAAAGTGCTGAAATAGATGACTTTGCATCTTGTGGGGCATTTAGAATATGGAGAAATGAAGAGAGATAAAAAGAGTGAGTAAGAGGGAACTGTGAATTATAGCACTAGTCAGCATGATATCGGATGACTGAAAACTAATAAGTGATTCTGACTCACGCTTTTATGCTGATTTCAGAACTGCTTAGTTTTTTTCTATCACGTACATTTTTTTCACAATTTCACTTCAAAAGTATAAAGATATTGCTTCCGCCACTACACATAAAATTGGGCTGGATGAAGCAATTTGTAAGGGCTCTACCACAGGATGGACCCTGCTTCAAGTACCTTTCCAAGAAATTTCCCTTCATTACACAAGACAAATTAAAGACTGGAATTTTTGTTGGTCCTCAAATAAAGAAACTGATGAAGGATGAAGGTTTTGAGAAGACAATGAATGAGAGAGAAATAGAAGCATGGACCGCCTTCTGATCAGTTACTGAAAACTTCCTAGACAATAACAAAGATCCTAATTACAAGGCCATTGTCGAAACAATGTTGGAAAATTTCAAGAAGATGGCTTGTAACATGAGTGTAAAGGTGCATTTTCTTCATTCACATATCGACTACTTTCCAGAAAATCTGGGACATTATAGTGAAGAGCAGGGTGAACGTTTTCACCAAGATATTAAGGAAATGGAGAGGAGATACCAGGGGAGATGGAATGAAACTATGATGGCCGACTACTGTTGGATGTTGAGGAGGGACAGTCATCTTCAAGGATCAGCAATGAAGTCAAAGAAGAGAAAGTTTGAAAAAAATTAAATGAAGCACTTTGGCTTATTGTTTTGTTAAAATGCAATCATGAAATAAATTAGGGGAGTTCTTGAGAGTATTCTTAAAATGTTTCTTGAATAAAAACCTACCTTGTGTGAAGTGGTATTTGAATACTTTTCTACGCTGATTAGTAAAATTGTCAAAACATTACTTATTTTGTGTAAAAACCTGACGTGATAGAAAGAAACGAAAGTTATTTCTGGAATCAGCATAAAAACTTGATTCAAGAACACCTACTTTTAAGAAATCATCTGACAAAAAGTTTGAAAATGCAGTCTATTGTACTAATCGAGCGGCTGTGTATTTAAGTAGCATGCGACTGAGGCTTTAAATACGCAAAATGTAAATTTTCCTGAGGTAATGAAAACTCATTTAAGTTGACCAGGTACTCTGAATTGGTCCTAAATCATATTTTTTTGTTTTTGGCACTAATAAAATCTCTATTATTTCCAGTTTCAGAAAATACATACTTTTTGGTGTTTAAGAGATTTTTAAGACATTTAAATACCATTTAAATGCTAGTCATTTCTATAAAGTTGTCAGGCAATGCCCCTTTTTAGAAAATTTTTTGATATTTCAATAATGAACGGCTGTATCATGCCCAGGGAGCAGTTCAGCAATTAACAAAAGGGCCAGGCATCAGAAAAGCTAAAGCAATCCAGGAATGAAGGTGCAGATGATTATGACCCTGGAATGTACTGAAGTGTGTCGGAATTTTAATGTTTAAACTTTAAATTCAGTTTTCTCAGAACAATATTTTTGGATACTTATGTATCTTTTTCTCAGAAAGTATAAGAGGTAGATAGCTAACATTTTCAGTACATGTAAGCAACACATAGTTAAACTTTCTGAACCACAATCATAATTTTATAATGCACATTAGTGATATTAAGAACGAAACAACTTTGCAATTTTTTGACATTTTTACTTTTTTACTTTGAAAATAATTGTTTTTCAATTTCTAGACTACTGATATACATAACTAAATAATTGAGATTCAGAAGTTGGCTGATTATACTAAAGCAAGCATGCAAAAGGGCGATTGTATAATGCAACTAGTATCAGAGAAAAATGTACATGAATTCACATGTTTTAAGAGTAAATGTTATTATTTTGTGCTGTATGAAATAAATTTTACGGTCTCAACTACATAAGCTTTCAATGCAAAAAGAGCACTTTAAATAATTGTCATGATTTATAGAATATTCATAAAATTTCATTAAAAACAAGTAAGAGCAGTGGTAATTTATCACACTTAAGATGTAATTTCCATGTGTTCAGACTACTTTGTTCCCTTAAGAAACATTTCTAATTTTTAAATAATTATTAGTCTTAATTTAGTATTTACTAACTCATTCAGCAAAACAGCAAACACAATACTTGGCAAAAATTATGCTCTACAGGAAATTTACTTGATGTTAGTCCTAATTTTATGTTTTAGTTCAAAAGAATGAAGAAACCTAATTAAGAATTGGTGTGCAATTGTTTTGCTTTCATGTAAACAATAGATTCGCTGTTGGCTAGTAAATATTATACAAATTAATTTTCTGAATTTGTTTAAAATATTTATTTTATAAAACCCATAACGAGCGGTTACGTCTTTGCGATGAAAAATAAAATTTATCCACATGATTCTCAAGGTATAACCTACTTACTAGAGGTAGACAAAATTACTGTTGATCCAGTTATACAATTCCAGAAGTAACGCTTTAATTGTAGAGAGCATCAAGTTTATAAGTATGCATAAATAATATGAGATCTTGGAATCATTCCAGCTTTAATGATTACAAGTTACAATAGAAGGCAACACTCACTGACAATCTGCAGCCAATCAAATTTAATTATGATTTTGAACCTTCCGATACACACATGAAATGCCATTACTGAATGTGTGTGTAAGGTAAAGAAGGAAGGAGAACATATCGTCTTCCAATACTCCTGGAGCAAAGGATGATTTAATGTGGAAGAACTTGAGTCAGACAAGTGATAGTAGATCAAAGAGTTTCTTTTTGTTAAAGTTGTGCGCAAATGTAAATACTCGTAGACATGTTGGACTTATTTTGGAATGGTTGTTTGGAACCTCGTATTTTTACTTTCTCTACTACGTATAGTAAGTAGGGGAAGTATTGTATTCCACCCAAAAATTAAATACCCAGATTTCACCGGAAATATATGTTTTGAGACCCCCAGAATCCAAAAACAGCATTTTTGGAAACATGTCCGTGTGTGTGTGTCTGTGTGTGTGTGTCTATGAACAGCATAACTCGGAAACTAACAGTCGGATAAACACCAAACTTGGTATTTAGGTTCAGTATCTTCCAAAATGTGACACGTAAGGTTTTCAATAAAATCCCCCCATCCCAGATTACCCTTTACATGGAACATTTTTAGAAAATTTTAATTTTCTGAAAGATGGCTCTAACGATTTTGATTAAAATATCATATGTTTAAGATATTTTCATGACAAATGAAATGTATATCTCGAATTTTCTGGGAATGTTTCCATAAGTATTCTTCATTGTGAACGACTTTTGCTTAACTGGTAAACCATAAGAGATAGACAAAATTTTACTACACAGAAAATGTAGATCGCGTTAAAATACACAATTTATGTCATACATTTTTTTGTTGAGTGAATCATTATTCCCTTAAATTTTCCAATACTTATACTTTTTCTTAAATAGAAATTCGTTATTCATTTTTTGTACTGGTAATGCAAAGAGAATGGAATACTCCACATAGCAACCAGCTCTTAAAATATTTGACTATCACTTAAAGCCTACCAATTCCCCTTGCATCTACAAGAAAATTAGCAATAAGATTGACATCTCGATTAACATGAAGTATATGGGGAATAAGTGTTTGTAAAAATAGTTTGTACAAGAGTAGAGAAGGTCATGTGAGTGTAACACATCAGATTTTTTTCTTTCGTTACTGCTTGTGCAAATATTGCATTCAATCCTAAAATTCAATACCGAGATTTTACCGAGCATACGCGTTCTGAGATTCCCGAGTTTGTGTGCAGGACTGTTTGTGAACAGCTGCGTAAAAATGAATCAAAAGCTTGAATATCGAACTTTTATTTTCAGCATGTTCCAATGATGCGACATGAAGATTTTCAACGAAATCTCTCAATTCCAAACTACCTTCTTTATAGGGAAAAATTTTCTTTTGTTTTCCAAAAAATTACTCCAATGATTTTAATTAAAATAACATATGTTAAAGATGTTTATATGACGAACAAAATGTATATCTTGATTGGGAATAGCTTGTGAAGTCCTCTTCACTCGAAATGATTTTTGTAAAATGTATAAACCGTAAGAGGTAGACAAAATCTTACTATGCACAAATTGCAGCTCTCGTTAAAGCACACGATTTTTATTGTGTAGTTAACCATTTCCGAGATAATCGTCTTATTGGTTTGAATTTTCAAGCACTTATACTTTCTTTTACTTCTTGTGTTCATGCAAAGGGCGTGGAATTTCAAAACCATCACATACGGAAACGCTCTTTAAAAATCTGGCTATTATTTACATAGGGACTATATCGTACAATGAAATTTGTAAATCTGATTTGAAATTTATCTGGGTTAACAAGAAGTAGCTAAAGCAATAAGCTTTCCTAAGTATAGTTTGTAGAGGAATGAGTAGAGAAAGTTATGTGAATGCAACATTTTACTTCCTCTACCACGCATATAGGTAGAGAAGGTATTGCATTCCACCCAAAAATTTTATACCGATATTTTACCGGAAATATATGCTTTGGGGTCCCCTGAATCAAAAAGAAAATTAGAACAAGATCCGTGTGTTTGAACAGCATAATGTGTGTGTCGGATAATTACCAAACCTGATATTTAGGTTCAGTAGCTTCCAAAGATGCGTGACGTAGATTTTCAAGAAAATCTTCCCACCCCAAACTACCCTCTACATGGAGCATTTTTAAAAAAATTTAATTTATTTTAAAAATGGCTCTAACAGTTTTGATTAAAATATCACATATTAAAGATATTTACATCACAAATAAAATGAATATCTTGAATTTTCTGGAAATAGCCTCTGCAGTTCTCTTCTTTCGAAAGGAATTTTGTATAATCGTGTATAAATGGTAAAGTTAAGGGATAAACGAAAATGTACCATATAAGAAATTTAGATTATCTTTAAAACTCACGATTTACTTAAAATCAGTTTTTCTGTGGCAGTGTTTCTGAGATATCTGTTATTAAAGGTTCAAATTGTTCAGTACTTGTTCATTCTTTTAAAGTGTCATGGATTTTCAGTTGTTTCTTGCAATAATAGCGTCCAGTTCTTAAATATTTGACTAATGCTGTTCTCTGTATCTATAACGAAATGTGTAATGTAGCTGTCTTTGCAAAGGTTTATTTGGATTAAAATGTAGTAGATAGAAAAATAAGCTTTAGTAAGAATAGCTTGTATTTCCACAAATAAAGATAGAGGATAGAGAAAGTCATGTGAACGTATCACAGATTTTTCAGTTATTTGAATACACTATTACTGAAAAGTGTGGATTTTTCCAGCTCCGAACTTCGAAGAACGAACAACTTTCACCAATACCACCATTAGTAATTTAAATTTTGAAAGGAGTGATTTTCGCTTTACTTAAATGTATTGTAGAAATGACATTATTATAATTTGCAACACGAGAGGAATCTATTAAAGTGCTTCAGAGTTAACAGCTGACGGCCTAAAGCTCCAAGGAAAGTGAAAACATACGCAGGAGGTCGTGGGCTGTTAGGTAAGTGTAAGTAAATTATCGAAAGAAACTTACAAGAAGGGAAGTGAATGTGGGAAGAGAAGAAGAAACAAAAGATGTAGGAGATCTAGGCGGTGGTGGCAAGGCATATTATAAACAGGGAGTATGCGGGAGACGATGTCACAGTGAATAAATTTCTCGACGTCACACCATAAAGAATATATTGCTGGTTACATACCTAGAGATTGGCTATGCATTTGTATCCTGCATGGATGCGCGTGTTTTGTTTAGTTCTATAATTTATGTTTATGTGAACTTAGTTAAGATAAAAGAGCGGGAAAAAGAAACAAAAAGACATGGTAAACACATAGCTACACGTCTTCGAAATTATTTAAAGACAAAAATCGTTTCGTTTTCTATTCATTGTGGGTGGATGGAGGTTGTTGACGGGGCGAAGGGGTATAAATCTCTAATCTTGTCGCTAAGTGATAGCGTACATATGGAAACAGCAAATAGCTGTTACCTCCCCTCTTAGCCCCTCGACGACCACCAGCTGTACATTGTAAAGTACGCCGATGAGATGGTGAGGATATTTTTGATATAGCACAGTAGCTTCTGTAGAGGGGTGCAGCGAGGTGAAGCAGTGGTAGCGAAGGGTTCTCAGCAATAGCATGAGTCTTATGTTTATATATGTATATATACAACTCACACTGTTCTATCAGAACAGACGTGAATTAAAGTTTTGCAAAATACATTTATCACCACTACATAGGAATTCACTTTCTCTCAGGGTAGCAGGTCTGAGAGAAACATCCTAAGTTTTGAGTAGATGAGATTTAGACAACAATGCTGAAAAGTTTTAAACATTTTAGTATGTAATTAAATTTTTTATCATCATTATCAGTTTTTATGTATTACCCCAACGAATGATCTGTTTCAACTAGAATTTATAACATTTTACATTCTATAGTGCTTACATATAGAAAGCAGAGAAAATATTGCAATCCACCCGAAATTTCTATATCGAGTTTTCACTGAAAATACATGTTTTGATATTCCCCGAATAAAAAAACAAAGCAGTTTTAGAAAAACATCCGTTTATCCGTGTGTGTGTCTGTGTGTGAACAGCATAACTCGAAAGCTATATTAAATCCAACATCCTCCAAAGGTGCGACACGAAGATTTTCAAGAAAATCCTTCCACCCCAAACTACCCTTTACATAGCACATTTTTTGAATTCTTTTTATTTTCTCAAAAATGGCACTAATAATTTTGATTAATATTCCATATATTTAAGGTATTTACATGACAAATAAAGTAATATCTTGAATTTTATGCAAATAGCCTGTGAAGTCCACTTCACAGGAATTTTGTATAATTTTGTGTAAGAGATAAGCTTTAAGATGTAGACAAAACCCTATTTCACAAAAAAACATAGGCTTCCATAAATAAACATAATTTATTTCAAATGACTTTTTTGTGGCATCAGCCATTTCCGAAATATCCGTTAACATTGGCTTCAATTGTTCAATGCTTTTGTAAGTTTTATAAAGCATTGTCCATATCCACTTGTGTCTCGCGATGTGATGCAAGGTGCATAAAATTTCAAGACCAGATGCTGAAAGGGTTTATCTCAATCATCTGGCAATAGATAGCAGCGAGGATTTGTAAGAATAGTTTGTAGAACCTATATAAAAACTAACAATAGTGGGTAGAAAAGTCATGTGAATGTTACGCATCAGATTATATAGTAGCTGCTCTCTAAAACAGTTGTTGGTCTTATGTATGTGTATATATACATTATATTTATATTTATGAAGTGCTTTAAAGAATGTTCTAACAAAAGTCAGTTTGCTTTTTAAAAGTTTCACTTGGATATAGTGTGGTTGTAATATTTGCTGGAAAAAAATCCACGTTTTCTAGTGTTGATTTGTTAAAATTCAAACCATTTTGTTTGAGTTTTATTTGAGATGAAAGGGTTCTTATCCTATTCGACTGGCCACTTTTGTCACTACTAATACATAATCTTATTTCTGAATTATTTCAAGTTCTATCAAGTTGGAATGGAGAATTTTTTCAGTTCATATTGCGCTTTTCGGATGGGGTGGGTCAGGAACCACAAGCGTAAACCTTTGCACGTTATGCACATGTTGTAGGCAAAAACACTGTACATTTCTTATTTTAAGGCCTTCCAGAGAAGGCCTTGAAATACAAGGAAATCAAATTTCCATTTCTCTTTTGTGTGAGTGAGATTTTGCTTTTCTTGTTCACTTTATTGTGATATGGTAGCGTGACCTACGCAGTTTAGAGGTTATTATTAAATGGGATTCAGACCAATTCATATTTCTGATAACGAAGTAAGAAAAAAGAGCGGTAACGAAAAGAAATGGGAGCGCAATGAAATCAAAGCTATACCAAATAAAACTGCTGGATAGGTTTATTTTGTTCGTCCCTTGTTCCATAAGATATTTTTAAAGGTAGTTGTACGAGATCAAGGTAAAAATAAAAGAGTTTATTACTGATATAAGTATGATAATATTTTAATATTCCGTATTACCATAAGACAGTCTGGATATCCCGTTGCAAATAGGTATATTATCGATAAAACTTCTAGTTATTTAGCTTTTATTTACTCCTGCATCTTATGGAATCAAAAACTTCAAATCAACCAATGACGATCATATTTTGAGGAGTGAATAAAGTATATAGTAGAAGTTTTAACCATATAGCTTATAAGTAGTGACAGGCAAAATATCAAATTTCATATTCCAAACTATGCTTGCTATCGTTATGGGAACAAGTATTTTTACATTTTGTAGTGTGCAGAATTCAGTGCATATTACGAAATATTTCATATTTCATAACAGATTGATAAAAGCGTTATATTTTACGAAAGTCTTCATATTTATTTATATTTTCTAATATTTACGATTTTTCGCTTTAAGAATAATTTCCTTAGCAAGGAACCGACCTTTCAAAATATTCTGTGAAACTAATATATAAAATCAAAGCCACTCTTACCAAAAAGTCAGGTACAGTTGTAGTATGATGTCATATGGCCTTCTATTCTTTTGGAGTTTAATTTTCGCGAACCGTTGCTTTAAGTGGCATGTTGTAATTAGCATTAGCAACTTCTTTTCTCTTAAGTTTAAGAGTTTCACAATAATTAAAACCCATGAACTCCAATAATTTGTTTATTTAACTTCATAATTTATTATAAAACAGGAGAAAATCTACAAAACCTACTTTTTAAGTAATGAAGTGAACCTACTCCAAACCCTTAAGTATAAGAAGATATATTTCATAATATTTTAAGATTTATTCTTGTTTTGGTATCAAAAATTTATGTTTTGACCTAATTTTATTCATAGTTTCACAATATTTTGTAGTTTATTTTTGTTTTGGTATCAAAGATTTATGTTTTGACATAATTTTATTCATAGCTTTATAATATTTTGAAAATTATTCTTGCTTTGGCATTAAAGATTTATGTTTTGACATAATTTTATTCATAGTTTCATAATTCTTGAAATTTATTCTTGCTTTGGCATCAAATATTTATGTTTTGACATAATTTTACTCATAGTTTCATAATATTTTGAAATTTATTTTTGTTTTGGCATCAAAGATTTCTGTTCTGACATAATTTTATTCATAGTTAGCCTATCTATACTGTCAGTTTTTCTTGGTGTAAATTTTGACTTATTGGACATAGATTATTTTTCTGATTCAGTTATTGACATTTTCGGAAAATTATGTTAGAAGTAATTTTACACTACTCTCTCCTGTACCATTCTAGAATTTTGATACCTTTCACTCTACTAACCCTGAAGGTAAGAAAATAGAAAATCCCGCGGTGATTGAGCCGCTACTCAGTTGCCACTGGGTAGTTTTGTACCGGTTACATAGAATATTAAATTATTAAATAGCAAACAATTTTCCGGCTTGGATTTAGTCCTTAGTCTCTGCTTGTGTGGTCCAGTGGAGCGTCAAAGTTGCATCATCTTGGTCACCTAACGTGCGAGTCTATCAAGGAACCACGCAGTGCAGATGCTGTATATTTTATATCACACTACAAGAAGTAGACCTTCCGTAACGGAAGTGAGTTATTTGCTGGGGGTGGCTTCTTCATCGGGTATAACTCATATGTTTGTCGTATGAGGATCGCCCACGTGGGAACCATCGCGACACAGGATGTGAACAGGCATTGTTGATCGTCTAATATTTCATGGAAGAGACCCTCCCATCCCTTACATGCAGAATCAGATCATCAGACGAGCGTTAAAGGAAGCCGCCCTCAGGGGCCACCCTATTTGTTATGCCCATATATCCAGGTGTCCTAGTTGCTTCATTTCCACCCACCTTACGAGAAGGACCTACCGGGCTCCTTAATCTTATTCCTGCGACCTAAAGATGTATAGGCTGGGTTACCTATTGTGGCAGAGGTGGTGGTCTTAGGCCGTTAGTGGCAGGATAAGTTACTGCGATGTCGTGTTCCGCAATAGTTGGCAAGAGGAGTGTGTGGGATGCAAGACTAAATCGAGGCAAATTTGCCATTTTAGGAGAAATTTGCTATTTAAAACTCAAAAGTCGATAGTGTTACATTCACATGACTTTCTCTGCCACTTACGTTTATTTTTATATAGGTACCACAAAGTATTCCTAAGAAAGCTCACTTTTGTACCTACTTCATGTAAATAGAAATAAACCTATGCAGATATAGTTTCATTACACATTTCGTTGTAGCTACAAGGGGGATACACAAAGCAGAATTGATATTTAAAGTCCATATTATTTCCATGACATCTTGAGGAACAACTGAATAGTGAAGTACCTTAAAAATGACAAACTATTGAAACATTTAAACCAATTATAACGGATTTCTCGGATATGGTTGATGCTACAGAAAAGCTATATGAAATACTTGATGTGTTTTAAAGATATTTACATATTTTATGAAGTAAGTTTTCTGTATATCTTCTGGTTGTTGATCCGTTATATGAAATTATATAACATTCCTCCCGAATGAAGAGGACTTCACAAACTATTCTCAGAAAATTCAAGATATACATCTTATTCTTCATGTAAAAATCTTTAACATATGGAATTTTAATTAATATAATTAAAGCCATTTCTGAAAAACAAATTACGTAAAAACTGCTCACATAAAGGGCAGTATGTGGAGAGATTCTATTAAAAAATCTTTTTGTGTTGCATCTTTAGAAAATACTGAACTTAAATACCAAATTTGGTATTTATCCGCCTTTTCGCTTTAGAGTTATGCTTTTCATAGAAACACAGACAGACAGGAAGACAGATACACTCGGACCTTTTTCTAAAAATGTATTGTTTTGGGTGAGGGGTTTTAGGGAGCCTAAATGTATTATCATTGAAATCTCGACAAGAAATTTTTGGTGTGCAATACTTTTTCTACTTACTATATATACTTGGTAGAGGAAATATTAAAAATTAAGATTTAGAGTATTTGAGTTTCTCATTAGCTTGTAATATTTTCTTGGTATTTAATCAACAATTTCTGTACTTCTAGGGATGTTTTGAAAATAAGGTTCTTGATGCACTCTATACATAAAGCTTTTCATAAAGCACAATTATTTAAATTTTCGTAATATAGATTACCTCATGAAAGTTAGCTGCCAGTCCATATTACATAGTGTATATTTCGCATAAATCTTTCTGAATCGATCATGTAGTGGCGGAGAAGAAAGTGCATTACTGCTATCGTTGATGTCTTGAGGAATTTACATTTGTGATCCAGAAAATTGATCTTCATACAGAAAAGTTGAAAGAAAGTAGCTGACACTCATATGGTTGCCAAAATCGGCGATCCATTATTTAAGTGATTCGAGAATTTACCATAAAGCATTACGAATGTCCCTTAAGAGTTTATTGCAGTTAATTTTTAATGAATTGCTGTATTTATTTAAATAAAAGTATATACTGATCCCTATAAATCCCAAGGTTCCAAAACACAGTTAGTGATTTTGTAATGCACAGAAGAATAAAGTAATATCAACAACGACAAAAAATACAAGAAGAAAAAACCCCTACAAGAAAACAGCATTGCACGAAAAAAGCATGATAAACGTATTTAAATGTAGCATCTTAGATATAAACAACCTACAAAACATCGGTAAACCGAATTATGATGCTTTGGAATTCATTGTTCCTCCACACAAACCTAGTACAAGGTTGGAAAGGTAGAATCAGACGACTGAAACATTCAATGCCACAGCCACGATTTGAAGCACGGCACTTCCGGTTTCTCTTAAACATCTGAGCTTTCGCAACAACATGCCGGTAGGACATTAAATTCCCAGCTGACTCACATTTTTCCCGGTAAGCCACAAGCAGATCACAAATTGTTTTCAGATGAATACCCCAATGGCGACTTACAATACCGTGCGCACTTTAAGTACCGCGTGTTATAGTTTAACAACTATTAGGCCAATTAATGGAACTTTTCAGTCGTTTGATTCTACCTTATGATGCATTTTTACTTTCTCTACTACGTATAATCAGTAGGGGAAGTATTGTATTCCACCCAAAAATTCGATACCAAAATTTTAGGAAATATGTTTTGAGGCCCCCTGAATCCAAAAAAAAGCATTTTTGGAAGTCTGTGTGTGTGTCTGTCTATCTGTGAACAGCATAACTCAAAATCGAACAGCCGGATAAACACCAAACTTGGTATTTAGTTTCAGTATCTTTCAGAGATGCGACACGAAGGTTTTCAAGAAAATCCCCCTACCCCAGATTACCCTTTACATGGAACATTTTTCGAAAATTTTAATTTTCTCAAAAATGGCTCTAACGATTTTGATTAAAATATCATATATTTAAGATACTTTCATGACAAATGAAATGTATATCTTGAATTTTTTGGGAATGTCTCCAAAAGTATTCTTCATTGTGAACGACTTTTACATAACTGGTAAACCATAAGAGATAGATAAACTTTTACTACACAAAAAATTTAGATTCCGTTAAAATACACAACTTATGTCATATACATTGTTTTTATTCAGTGAACCAGTTTTGAGATATTGCTTGTATTCCCTTAAATTTTCCAATACTTATACTTTTTCTGAAATGGGAATTCCTTATTCATTTTTTGTATATCTGGACATGCAAAGAGAATGGAATGCGCCACATAGCAACCAGCTCTTAAAATATTTGACTATCGTTTAAAGCCTACCAATTCCCCTTGCATCTACAAGAAAATTAGCAATAAGATTAACATCTCGATTAACATGAAGCATATGGAGAATAAGCGTTTGTAAAAGATAGAGAATGTCATGTTAGTGTAACACATCAGATTTTATGAAGTATTTATATTGCTCAAAGAACAATTAAGAAAGATAAATAAACGCAACATACTGACAGTAAGTGAAAAACGACAAAACAGCATAAAATAAAGCACCAACACGTAGTCGGTACTTTTATTTGTAACTAAATCTTCCTTTCCGTACTATCAACCTTCTCAGTTCTTCGCAGTCTCGCCTTCAGTAGAAACTTACCTGTTCCCTCCAAATCTTCCCTGCCTGGCACTAGCCTCCATCCGAGGTGGTAAAAGATCAGTTGAGTTTTAACTCAGAAAACATGACCAGAAATAATTACAAAGTCTTTCACCAGTTTATACAAAATCCTATGTTGTACTCAATGGCACATGTTTGAAAAATCATCGATAACTGGTAGAAAAATAGCTTTCGGTTTGAATAATCCAGTAAAAAATTAAACATTCAAAAATGTTTAACAGTTGTACTTTATTACGAAGTTATTAAGCCCCTTGTACAGGATCAAACTTTTTTCACTTCAAGAGCTTACAAGAAAAATTGTGAAATATTTTTCAATGTGTGACAAGATTGGAAAAGACTCAGCAAGACTTGACAATGTAAAAAATGTGTCTTTACAAGTAGTCTCTTCGCCAAACTGAAACCCTTCAGAACACATTGATAATTTATCACACGGAAAGCAATTTTGTATTTGCATCACAGTATAACAATTCGCAATGAAATATTGCTCTTTACTAGTATTATGTAGGACTTTCACGTATTATAATAATGAAATCACATTACGAGTGTGGAATACAATGAAAATAACACCAACCGATAGGTTAACCACACTATATAACATTGCATTAACGTATACTTAGTTCGGAAAACTGCCTGGCAATTATTTCTTCATATACCTTCATCTGATTCATCTTGTGTTAATCCACAGAGCTCTCGATGTACAGACATGGCCAGCTTATATATAACCTGATGAGTTCTCATTCACATACTTTGGCCGGGTAGCCATTTTTGTTTACTTTTTGCTTTCAGTCACGTTGCAGATTTCGTGACGCCCTGTGAATACTCGCATTTAATTGGCCAAAACTATCAAATCATTGTGAAATCTTTGACCGCTTAGAGCATGACCTTATTTGCTTTCAAGACTTTCAAAGACTTTAAAAGTATTGGAAGCAATTTGTTGACAAGAAAAGTTGTGAAGTTGTGACAACTCTTGAAAGGTCTTATAAAGTATTGAATCTGACAAAAATTTGATCGTAAGCGGCTTAAGACCTTACTTTAAAAGCACCCCTCGTAGGTATACTTCATAGGATGAATATGCAGCTATTTAGGAGGAATACAGGGAATATTTTAGTATAAAAAGTTTTGCAAGTTAGGAATATTCAGAAATTGGATTTTAAAACAACACTCTAAAGCTTGAATATTAAATACACATTACAAGAAAAATAGATTCGCATTAGCTTTGTTTTACACCTGTTCATGAGCAATTAATATATTCTGGTTAGCATTGGAATGTCGAAAAGAAACACACATGCAGATCTTTCTCTAAAATCTATGACCATTTTAGTTTTTCTACCCACTCAACAAACTATTGTTACAAAAGCGTATTCTTCTATCTACTTCGTGTATCGAGGTAAACATTTATAGAAGTATTTTATTACTTCTATAAATGTTTAAGCGAGAGTCAAATGTTTTAAAAACTGGTCGCTAGTGGTGGCTTTCAAATTCCGTTCCCTTTATATGACCATGAGAAAGAGAGAGAGAAAAGGAATAACGATTTTCCGCTTGAGAAAAACGTATATGAAAATACAAACCAATGGCAAAGAATATCTGCAAGATGGTTAACACCACAAAAAAGCTTTATTTGGCATAAATTGTATGCTTTAATGAGATATAAACTTGTGTACCTCTGACATTTTACCGCATGTGCAAAACTCATTAGGAATGAAGAGGACTTCATAGGCTATTCTCAGAAAATTCAAGATATAAATTTCAATTTTTATGAAAATATCTTGAACAATGTTTAAAAAAATATAGCTACTTTTAAGAAAATCAAAATTTTAAGAACATTTTCCATGTAAATAGTGGTTTTTTTTGGGGGAGGGAGATATTCTGAGAATTTTCGAATCGCATCCTTGGAAGATACTGAACTTAAATTTCAAGTTTGCTATGCAATGGACTTTTCATTTTTAGTTATACTGTTCTCTCTCTCTCTCTCTCTCTCTCTCTCTCTCTCTCCCACACACACATGCATACTCCGGACCTTTCTCTAAAAAAGCGTTCTTTTTTTGGATTCAGCGGGTTTCAAACTATGTATTTCCGGTGAAATCTCAGAATAGAACTTTTCATTGCAAATCAATACCTTCTGTAGTTACTACCGTAAATACATGGCGTAGAAAGTAAAACTAATGAATTTCTGCGAGTCTATAAAAGCTTTGTTATTTGATACAGAAACCATCTAATGCATAATAAAATAACTGGTACATATTTAATCTGCAAAGAGGTCAAAAGAAGAAGAGGCAGAAAATGTTTTCTTAAGGCTCTGGACCAAAGTAAGAAGGAAAGAAAGGTCATATGGTGCATAGTTTGTGAACAGTACAGTTTAGCGAAGCAGGCAGCTCATTGCTGTTCCCTCTATTTAAAGCCGGCTGCTTCATTGTTTACATAACATAATTGCGGTGAAAGCAATAAATGACTGATTTATGTACGCATAGAAACCTCTGTTAATGGTCTATTTAGACTACCATTGCTATGGACACACTAATGCTGACCACATCAGTTGGATGTAACTATCAGAAATTAAACTGGAATGTGTTATGAAAACATAACATTGGCAAAATTGGTTAAATCTGTTAAATGGAATAAACAGTCAAAGAAACTCATTAAACTTTTGCATATTTTATAATAGTACATTTATAACCCAGGGCATTTTGTTGCTGAGAACTGCTTTTCTTACTTCTATACAGATGCAAGTATTCTGATGAATGAAATGTCAAAGAGAAGGGCGAAATTTCTCTTATTAGTTTAAATTTAGTTTTGTATGCCTACATTCGGTACAAAACTTATAATCGGGGAACCTCTTAAATAAACGAAGCCCATTAACGTACATTAGGCCAAATAAAAGGTGATCAGTCTCTTGAGCGGTTTAATTTTTTCGAAGTCCCTTCGAAAGCGCGGTGTTCACAACCGTCAATTACCGTGCGCCGCTTTGACTAACTCTATAATACTACAAGCCACAACGCACTGATTTGGACTACTGTGGCACCGTGCTTGAGGTGAAGCGGTGGTTAAGCTGTTTAATTTCTACACAAGCAGTTTGAGTTCCATTCTCCATAGTGGGGAATAATAAATAATATTGCTTGTGTTAGTTATTTTACTTTCAGATATAATTGAAATAATGGTGAAATTTGTGGTTTTAAAATTAAATTGTCTGAGTATGAAACCTACTCCCGACCGATAAATTAATTTCATGTTTACCATCTACCGTATGGAAAGCCACACACATAAAAATGAAAAAGAAAAGCCTTGTTATATATTTACTCACATATTTAAAATGAAAGGGAAAAAGGTTTAGCAGCTCCACGGAGATCTGAATTTGTAAACTCAGGAAGAAACTTTGCCACCTCTCTACCACTGAGCTATGAGAGCTGCAGTAAGCGTGACATTGTAACGAGCCTAAGTCATACTCCACTTGAGTACTATAAATCAATAACGTGTACTTTGATTACAAACATTCAGTGTTGAAATATCTGTCTGTTTGAAATCACGTATATGAATTATTTTCTCATACCTTTTTTTTGTGATTATAGTTGTATTCCCCATTATAACTACTAAAAGAATATACGCAGTCTTGTGAACAAAGCCTGGCTGTACCGAGCGCTCACGGAAGTACCCGATTCGAGCTACATCTCTCAGACGCCGGCCAGTTTTAAATTGTACGAGTGTACGTAATAATAAAACTGTAACCAAAACGTTTGTAGCAATTTTAAATTTTGGATAAGGATGTTAACGAGTATAGCGAGCAACCCTGAAGCCAAAAGTCGCGTTTTAAAATTTCGTGGGAGAGAGATCAAGAAAGTGTCTTTACAATCACGAAAAGAATAGCTAAATCGATTGGTACAAAGATTGGTAGGTTTTCTTAGAGAAAAGACTGGATGGTATCTTAATTATTTTCCATAAATAGTAGGTTAAAGTGGGACACGAAGTCAAATATAAAAAATCTCGCTTATTATTGAACTATGGGAAAACAATAGGCAACAAAGTTTTATCAGTAAAATGTTTTGTTATTTATAAAACCTGATAATGTGAATAATATAAGAAGCTAAATAAACATTTCGTTGATATTAGTAATATACATAAGACAGTTAGAAGCATGATTTTATGGATATTTTGTTCTGATATTTTACCTCCCACAGTACAATATAAGCGAACGCCTAAGTAGTATACAGATTACGCACAGGTTTATATATTATTGTACCTCTTGGTTTTGTCTGTTTTAAATATTATTGTTAATACCCAGAAAATACACTTATATTAATAATATTTAAAATTTGTGATATTTGCACACATTGCACAGAGAAGTGATTGAAACAGAGAGGAGAAGGAGAGGGAACGGATCTACAGATTCTGCCAGATATATGAACCTCCTTTTTTTTCTTTCTTTGCAAGCTTCATTAATCACAAAGAAAGTAGAAAACTCTGCTATCCTTTGGCAACTAAGCAGAATCTGCACAGAGCTTACTTACTGCTGTAGCATTACTACACCAGAAACATTTCTGAGGTACAGTCTTAGTGCCTATAAACAATTTTATGTTAAAAATAGTTCGCAGTTATGGGTTAGCATAACCACAATTTCTGTTTAAATTTGAATCTAAAACAATGAACAGAAACAAATCAGTATCATTATTTCTCTGCATTCACACTAATAATCAGACAATTGAAAAGTGTAGTGTTTCAAAAATTATGAACTCTGAATTTCAGTTCACTATTACTCTAAACGTTTCTGCTAGAATACGCTGAGAATGTTGTCAGTTCTGAGGGTAATTTTAGAAATGGCTGTTTTAATTTTCATATAGATCCCGTGGTTTCGTTTTAAAAGAATAAAGCAGTAAACATTTTTTTTTAAATTTAGGCATTCATTCTTTGGAATGAAGTTAAGTTAGAAGTAATTTTTTCATAAATTTTTTAAATATTATTTGTAAGTTTCAACTAGAAGATTAAATTTCAGCGTACTCGGAGGCTTTCTTTAAAATGTATATGTGCGAATAAAAGACTTTTTGATCTAAAATTTTCAATATCAAATAAGAGATTTCCAAAAATCTTGTCCTAATATGTAATAATGGCCCACTATCATCGATTATGTACAGTAAGTGGTCGTGCAGAATGTCATAATTCTAACTTTATAGTCCGAGAAATGTGCTCATTTTACCTAAAAATAATACTGGTTAAATTATTTCATGAAAACACTTGAAACGACACCCAAACTTTTAAAGGTGTTTAATCATAAGACACATTAGATACACTATGTGATCAAAAGTATCCGGACACTCCCACAAACATACGTTTTTCATCTTAGGTGCTTTGTGCTGCCACCTATTGCCTGGTACTCATTATCCGCGACCTCAGTAGTCATTAGACATCGTGAAACAGCAGAATGGGACGCTCTGTGCAACTCACGGATTTCGAACGTGGTCAGGTGATTGAGTGTCACTTGTGTCAGAAGTCTGTACGCGAGATTTCCACCCTCCTAAATATCCCTAGGTCCACTGTTTCTGATGTGATAGTGAACTGGAAATGTGAAGGAACATGTACAGCACAAAAGCGTACAGGCCGACCTCGTCTGTTGACTGGCAGAGACCGCCGACATTTGAAGAGGGTCTAAAGAGTAATAGGCAGACATCTATCCAGACCATCACACAGGAATTCCAAACTGCATCAGGATCCACACAGTTAGGCGTGAGGTGAGAAACCTTGGATTCCATGGTCGAAAGGCTGCTCATAAGCCACACATCACTCAGGAAAATGCCAAACGACGCCTCGCTTGGTGTAAGGAGCGTCAACATTACACGATTGAACAGTGGCAAAACGTTGCGTGGAGTGACGAATCACGGTACACAATGTGACGATCCGATGGCAGGGTGTGGGTATGGCGAATGTCTGGTGAATGGCATTTATCAGCGTGTGTACTGCCAACAGTGAAATTCGGAGGTGGTTGTATTATGGTGTGGTCGTGTTTTTCCTTGCACCCCTTGTTGTTTTGCGTGGCACGATCACAGCGCAGATCTACATTGATATTTTAAGCACCTTCTTGTTTCCCACTGTTGAAGAGCAATTTGGGGATGGCGGTTGTATCTTTCAACACGATCGAGCACCTGTTCATACTGCACGGGCTGTGGCGGAGTGGTTACACGACATAACATCCCTGTAATGGACTGACCTACACTGACTCCTGACTTGAATCCTATAGAACACCTTTTGGATGTTTTGGAACGCCGACTTCGTGCCAGATCTCACCGACCTACATCAATACCTCTCCTCAGTTCCGCACTCCGTGAAGAATGGCCTACCGCTCCCCAAGAAACCTTCCAGCACCTGATTGAAGGTATGCCTGCGGAGTGAACGCTGTCATCAAGGCTAAGGGTGGGCTAACACCATATTGACTTCCAGCATTACCGATGGAGGATGCCACGAACTTGTACGTCATTTTCAGCCAGGTATCCGGATACTTTTGATCATATAGTGTACATTAGTGTTTATATTCTCTTGTACGGAAAACATTGAAGAATATTTTGAATGAAGGTAAAGATAAAGAAAGGTACATATTAGAAGGGCCTCCGAAATCGGGACAGAGCACCGCAAGTTGGCCACAATGGTCCTTTTTGCTTCAAACATACCCCGAGGAGGGAGGAATGAGGGGAGAGACCCGAAGTGCGACCAGATTCAGAAGACGACGTGCGCAAACATGGATGTGATCCCTAACATTTCTAGTTCGAACGCCGCCCAAGTCCTCACACAAGCCTCTGCACCTTGGAGGTTCCTTGCAGGGAAGCCTGATCCAAGGGCACTCGGAGGCGGGACCTAACTGAGCAGTCCGACCGACGCTAGGGAGAAACTCTCACAAAGCGCACCTTCACCGCACAGCCACATCTCGCCGAACGCCTCGTCTGGTCCTTCAACCCTGAAACAGACGATTATAAGAATAATGGGCAAATGAAAATAAAGTGTAAAATTTAAGTGTATACAATTTCATTTAACAATCATAATTTAAAAAAACAATTTAATTTATTTCTAGAAAAATAATACATAACATATATATTACTAATTTCTAGCACCACTCTGAATGATAAAATTGCTGCTTGGGGAGATTCCTCACAAATAAATGCAGATGGCATGCAGAAATATAGAAAAAATGCAACATTATAAAAATAATTAAGAAAGTATGTATTATGACAATAAAAGCGATGTGATATAACATTAATTTTAAATTATAAAGGGTAATTTAGTTATGCAGATTCTTTAGTAACTAACACTCGGATTTGAAAAAGAAGAAGGGATATTGTACTTCAGCCATACTTATAATAAGAAACAAATAACGCTAATACAATTGTTATTAGGTATATAAAAACTTTTCGCTGTGGGAATGTCTTCCAGATAATGCCTTTAAAGGTGTTTTGTAATTTAAAAATATCGTAGTGTTGCAAATCTGTTTTTTTTATCGTTGCATTGCGTAACTCTGGACCAAGATTCTTAATGACGTTACACATGCAATTGCTTTGTTTTATTTATTTTAAATGCGCACAGTTGCCTGAATAGACGCGTCCAATCCTAATGCATATTTAATGCTATTGTTATTATTTTAGAACTTTTATACAATTTTCTTACAAACGTTTTAATAATCTCCATTGTATTTTAGAACGCGAAGAGACTAATTATGGAGAAACCAATTTGTACCATCCAAATGGCTGCAGTTATCTAGAGACATAATTAAGATAATACTTCTGTAAACTAGAAATACAATGGAGATAAAAATGATCGTTGAATTACTGGGGAAAATTAGTGAAAAGTGGAAAAGAAAGTTTTCAAAATCTTAAAACTGTAAATTGTCAAGGATGCCTATCTAAATAAATCATAGCCGCTATAAAATGAAGTTTGAGGTACCATGTATAAAAAAACCCGGTTTTGGGTATATTTATGCCAGCGGCAACTCAATGTATATAATTTTTTTAGATAAATGTATAGAGTAACAACTAATAGTGTGTATCATTGTGATCACACATTTTTTTGTATTAAATGTAAAGTTACAGAAGCTGAAATTAAATTCATTCATTCACATTAACTTATTCTAGATAATTTTAAGACATTTTTAGAACACTAAACATGAAACGGAACTCGGTTTCAAGCCTTAATGTAATATTTAGATTTATTGGAAATCGGTTTTGATTTATTGCTAAAATAATTAATTTTTTTCGAAGTTTATGAATTTTGACAACTTTAGTGTGAATGTTTGCTTTTATTGTTAAATTAAAGACATGTACTCTAAACGTTTAAACGAGCTGTTGGTTTATTTAACTCTGTAGTTTTCATGCATTGGCAGGTAGCACTTCTTAATTAATTTTATTGTTCCTAATGAATATATGCCTTTAGCTTTATTACAAAGCAAGTATCGAACGCTTCATGACAAAATCCACCTTGAAATTTCGGTTACAAGTGCGATTCTTCACAAAAAGTCTGCATGTAAAAAATTATCTGCTCGTTTTTATTGTAAAGCTTTGAAATCGAGCCCCACATAAGCCATGTACGTATGCTATAGGAAAGCAATACTTACATTGACTGACTGAAGCGGACATCCCTGACTACTCATTGGCAAGCGAGAGGGAGTGATTCATGATACCTACGTAGACAGCTTAAGACAGCACTTCAGTCCAGGGTTGTCCACCTGCGTCACTATTACACTACCTTTGCAACATACCAACTTCAATATCTAGACTTTGCAATTGAAATAGGCAGCTACTGTTTTCTTTCTTTCTTTCTTTTTTCTTTCTTTCTTTCTTTCTTTCTTTCTTAATATAGCTCATATGCCCATTCTTGCAGCACACGGTAACGCAGGCGATGGGCATTGATGATACATGAAATGAAATTATAATTGCGGAAGGAAATTTGGAAGGAAATGTTCCAGACCAAGTTTAGGGTGCCTCCCCGGCATTTTCTAGTTATTAGCGCCGAGAACCTGAAAAAAATAGAGTCGAAGAGGACTGTCCTGTCGACATTTGAACCGCAGACCTTCCGTTTACGAGCCTGGATCTTAGCTATCTCAGCTCTCTATCGTGAAAGGTTTGATACTTACTTATATTGGCGACTTTAACTACTTTCTTACCACGGGCATAGCAGATAGAGAAGGTATTGCATTCCACCCAACAATTCGATACCTAGATTTACCGAGATTTTTTACTCAAAAATGTTTTGAGGCGCCAGGAATAAAAATAATTTTTAAATAAAGATCCGGGTATATAACTAAATACCAAACCTTATATTTAGATTCAGTACCTTCCAAAGATCCAACACAAACATTTTCAAGAAAGCCCCCTACCCCAAACTACCCTTTACATGGACGATTTTTGAAATTGTTTATTTTCTAAAAATGACTAACGATTTTGATTAAAACCTTGGCAGTCCAAGAAGTACCAGACCTGATGTATGGATAGTAATTGTTGTTTCAAACGAACGATGGTAGAAAGTACCAACCTCATAAAGCTTAAGTCTGAAGTTTGATGATGCTATCTCGTGTAGTAATTGTTTAGCAGCCATCAATAGTGAACACTATCAGCAAATGTGTAAACATGGATAAAGCTGGCGTTATGTGGTACAGTACTTTAATTTGAAAGGTCTTAGTTCAACTAATATTAAAGCTGAGCTAGTGCTTCTATTCTGGGGGTGTCGGCTCCTTCGTTTACAACAGTAAAATATTGGGTCACAGAACTTAAGCGAGGCTGTAGGTGCTGCCAAGACGAACATCGCAATGGTGGACCAAATGAGGTGACCACGCCAGAAATTGTGAGGAAAATCCACAAAGTGGTATTGGATGGGCATCGACTGAGTGCGGGAGTTAGCAGACATCGTAGACATTTCAAAAAGTGCTGTACATCGTATACTGACTGAAAATTTAGACATGAGAAAGCTATGCGCAAGATGGGTGCTGCGTTTACTCAGAATGAAACAAAAGCAGCATCGTGAAGATGTTCCACTCGAGTGTTTGGCAATGTTTTGCTGCAATAAAGCACACACCTGAGACGAAGGAACAGTCAAAATAGTGGATTGAAAGGGGAAAATCGGCTCCAGTTCCATTTGCAGGCAAGGTCATGGCGTCAGCTTTTTGGAATGTGTGTGGAATAATTTTCAGTGATTATCGACAAAAAGGAAAGCAATCAATGGCGAGTGTTATGCAAACTTATTGCAGCATTTGAAGATTAAATAAAGCAAAAACGGCGGCATTTATTGGAAAAGAAACTTTTGTTTTACCAAGGCAATGCACCAATTCACACATCCATTATTGCCATGGTCAAAATCAATGAGTTAAAGTTCAAATTGCTTCCTCATGCACCCATCTTTGCCATCATTTAGCCATCTTTGATTATTTTCTTAAGTTGAAGAAAAAACTGCTTGGTGCTAAACGTTTTGCCAACAGTGAAGGGATGGAGTCTGCCGTTGATGGCTATTTTGCAGAACTCGATGGTTCTCAGTATAAACAGGGTATCGAAGCGATTGAACACCGCTGGGAAAAGTGTATCGTGTTGAAAGGAGCCTATGTAGAGAAATAAAGATGTACCCAGAAGAACCATATATTAAAGATGTTTACATGACAAATAAAACTATCTTGAATTTTTTGGGAGCTGCCTATGAAGTGCTGTTCATTCGGAAGATATTTTGTATAATCGATAGACGAAAACATGTCACAAAAAATGTATATCTCTTTATAACACACAACTTACTTCAAATACTTTTTGTGGCATAAGCCATTTCAGAGATATCCGTTATTGATGGTTCGAATTGTTCAATACTTATCCTTTTCAAGTCCGTTGATCTTCACTTGTTTCTGGCGTTTGTATGGAAAGAGTATGGAATTTTAAGGCCAGCGTATAGCGTCCAGTTCTTAAACATTTGACTACCGTTGTTCTCTTTGTATCTACAACGAAAGGTGTAATGCAACTATTTCTGCAAAGGTTTATCTCGATTAAAATTAAGTAGATAACTTTTTAAGAATAGTTTTTATGCCCATTAATAAATTACAGAGGGTAGAGAAAGTCATGTGAATATAACACATTAGATTTTTTTAAACAATTGCAGACTTTGGTAACTCCCTTTGTTTTAGATTTAAAAATGAGAACGCATATTCTGTTATTACTCGCACATGCATATTTTCATTCCTGGGAGGGTGATGAATGATGGTAAGAAATATTATCCCCAGCCGATAATTCACCCCGGGACATCGGACTTATAAGCCAGAAAGTTGACCACGACATATCTTGAAATAAAGTAAATTATTACGACATAAAATAAGCAAATAGTCACATTCCGCTTTGCTAATTGTTTTAAGCTCTATGGAATGAAGTGCTACAGCGCATGCACATAGCTAACAAATTTGTATACAACTTCGTGTTCTGATGATAAAATATTACGAGCAACACAAATGACTGGTAGGTAATTTTGTCCTAATTGAATATGAAAATCAATTACAGTAATTACTTTCGTAATTTAGGGTATGCAAATTCCAATTGTTTTAGTTGATGAAATTTGTTACAATGCTTGAGTAGGTGTACATTGATCGATGTAATTTCATGTAACCGTGTCCAATTTTTGAAAAGTTCATCCTTCATTATCGAAAGGTCTGGAAGTTTTTACCTTCCGTAAATGGCACTAAGCGTCTATCATTTCAGCCATTTCTCTAAGTACAGCAGTTGTTGGCAAATGAGAAAATGGCATGCATTAAGCAGCCTTCATTTGTTTACGCTTTATGCGGTACGCTTTACCAATAAGATAAAGGCTACCATATACATTAAATGTTTACGGTCCGTAATAAATTACATTTTATGTAACATCAACACAACAACGGAAAAGCTCACTCAGAGAGTAAATTATAGAGACAAACATTACTCTGCGAGTAATTCGAAAACGTTTTAAATCGCTAATAACATATCATTGCAGGGAGGTATGCTCCGGGCTATAGGAGTTAAATTGCTCTGCTGTTATATGCAATATTTTAACTTACCCATCCCATTCGGCAAGGCTAACTCAGTGATCAACATTGCGTCAGCAATGGAGCGACAAACATGTACAGAAGCATTTTGTTGACGAATCTGCAATTGTGTGCTTTCACATATATTAAATAGAGTTTCCAATTTAATGTAGGAATAGGAATTCATCAATAGACTATCTATATTAAAATTATAAAGAAAAATCTTATGTGTTACACTCACATGACTTTCTCTACTCTTGTACAAACTATTTTTACAAACGCTTATTCTCCATCAACTTCATGTTAATCGAGATATGGAAATGTTAATCTTATTGCTAATTTTCTTGTAGATGCAAGGGGAATTGGTAGGCTTAAGCGATAGTCAAATATTTTAAGAGCTGGTTGCTATGTGGAGTATTCCATTCTCTTTGCATTACCAGGACAAAAAAATGAATAACGAATTTGAGAAAAAGTGTAAGTATTGGAAAATTTAAGGGAATAACAAGCAATATCTCGAAAATGGTTCACTCAAAAAAAATGTATATGATATAAGTTGTGTATTTTAACGCGATTTACAGTTTTTGTAAAGTAAAATTTTGTCTATCTCTTATGGTTTACCAGTTACGCAAAAGTCATTCACAATGAAGAATACTTTTGGAGACATTCCCAGAAAATTCAAGACATACATTTTATTTATCATAAAGATATCTTAAATGTATGATATTTTAATCAAAATCGTTAGAGCCAGTTTTGAGAAAATTAAAATTTTCAAAAAAATGTTCAATGTAAAAGGTAATCTGGGGTGGGGGGATTTTCTTCAAAACCTTTGTGTCGCATCTCTGGAAGATACTGAACCTAAATACCAAGTTTGGTGTTTATCGAGTGTTCGTTTATTAGTTATGCTTTTCACAGACACACAGACACACACACACGGACATGTTTCCAAAAATGTTTTTTTGGATTCAGGGGGTCCCAAAACATGTATTTCCGGTGAAATCTCGGTATCAAATTTTTGGGTGGAATACAATACTTTCCCTACTTACTATATGTAGTAGAGAAAGTAAAACACTCGTATGTGTAGGCTGATCTCAAAAATCACTCAAACGATTTTGATAACTCAAATATTAGTATAAACTTTGGAAAATATTGCACAGTCTTTCAGGCAGAACTATTTGCTATCCTGAACTGTACTCTAAGAGCTCTTGAGAAAGGTTACTATGGCAAATAATTTACATCTTCACAGGCAGTCTAAATAGTTTAAAAGCACTTTCCTCAGACCGGGCTAAATCAAAGCTGGTATGAGAATGCATAATAGTCCGTGCCGGTGCATCAGGGCATCTATGGAGTTGAAAAAGCCGATCAGCTGGCTACAAGAGGTACTAAAATATACGCTATGAACCTGTGATTGGAATCAGTACACTGAAGAAATATTTTTATATTAGCTCCACGAATGGAAGCCAATTTGAGAGAGATAGTTTGTTGCTGCTACGTATGGAAAGTCAGTTTGAGGATAGTATACTATATTTCAACTGTTGGGGAGCCGAACGTGTAGTAGTTGCAACCCACGTATAGTAAACAGTTTCCGGTATCCTTCGCCCCAAATGTATTTTCAGGTGGCCTTTGCCCCAAGTTTAAAAAAAATTAACTTTGTAATTTGATTTTTTCTTTAAGTACTAAATATTTATGTTTGCCTCGGCTGCGTCAGTATTATTGTTAGAGACATGGAAGTCTTGGCTGGGCGTGATGCGACAAGAATGTAGGCTTACGCAGATTTTTAAGTTTTAATTCACTCCTTTTTATTAATCCTTGACACAAATTAAATAGCACCTCACTGATATCAGAGCTGTGAGATTTTTTAATTAATTAATTAATTATACCTTTTAACACGTAAACTTATTTTTCGTCTCACACGAATACGTATCATATTTCTCGAGGACGCATCAGCATCCAGTTACAAACACTGTCCGCAGGCAACACGTCTGGTTATGAGCACTGTTTGGTGGCAACTGAATTGATTTCAACCGTCTAAACTTGTAAATTTCTGTATTTCAAGTCTCTGATTGGCTAATCCTACTCCAATAGAATACCTGCATTTAACTAAAGCTTTTTTCTGGTTATTGATTGGCTATTTTTAAACAGTTTCAAAATTTACATTATTGCTGCTCTAATAATGACTTGTAGCATTTAAACTTTCAAATTCATTATTGCCTCAATGTTACCTCATTGTTACCTCGTTGTTAGCAACTTTTAACTTATTATTCTCATAGCTCCTACATTCTTAAATTACGTAATGCATTCACATAACATTATTGAACATGTTTACAAGAATATAAGCATATGAAATATGTTACATACATTTTACAAATTATTACATACACATATTGCTTCAAGGCGGGCTGTTATTGAATTTACATATTATATAATTTGACTGAAATCATTTAAGTGTTAAAACTACTGCCTCAACACGTAATGGTAAAACCTCGGCAAAAGCGTGGATTAGGGATGCACACCAACTCAGGTGGACAAAGACAATCTCTCCTGAGATTGGATAGAACAGGAATAAGGTAGTTGCATTGATTGTCAGTTCAGGAAACATCTACGTAAAGTAGGCTTCTACAAAGATGAACCTATTTGTAGAATTGCAAAGAGGATGAGGAAACTGCCTGTCTTTGACTGTCCATTCCTGACAAGAAAGAGACTTACTCTTTCTATAATCAGGGAATATCTAGGAAAGGATACTCATTGGAACCAAGATACTTTGGGAAATAATGAGTCATCCTTTCCGAAGAGGTTGCACAATAAGCCTTTTAGGCTGACTTGCAGGAGGTTGACAATTCCAACAAAAAACCCCTTGTTATCTATCTTGATAATTCTTTCATCACTGAAAACCTCAATGCTTCTGACGGATATGGGACTCTAAACACCTTCTAATTTCATTTCATAAATTAATAAAACATTAAAAAGTATTTGTAAAGCTCTTTTACTTGAATACGAACAAATTGAAGTCATAAAAGAACATGCTTGCGAAGACGTTCGCAACACTACACATTTTAAAAATCTGATGTGTTACACTCACATGACTTTCCCTACTCCTGTACAAACTATTTTTACAAACGCTTATTCTGCATATGCTTCATATTAATGGAGATATCGAGATGTCAATCTTATTGATAATTTTCTTGTAGATGCAAGGGGAATATGGTAGGTTTTAAGCGATAGTCAAATCTTTTAACGCTGGTTGCTATGTGGAGTATTCCATTCTCTTTGCATGTCCAGGACATAAAAAAAATGAATAATGAATTTGAAAAAAAGTATAAGTATTGGAAAATTTAAGGGAATAACAAGCAATATCTCGCAAATGGTTCACTCAACAAAAGAAATGTATATGACATAAATTGTGTATTTTAACGCGATCTAGATTTTTTGTGTAGTAAAATTTTGTCTATCTCTTATGGTTTACCAGTTATGAAAAAGTCGTTCATAATGAAGAATACTTTTGGAGACATTCCCAGAAAATTCGAGATATACATTTCATTTCGCATGATATTATCTTAAACATATGATATTTTCATCAAAATCGTTAGAGCCATTTTTGAGAAAATTAAAATTTTCGAAAAATGTTCCATGTAAAGGGTAGTCTGGGGTGGGGGGATTTTCTTGAAAACCTTCGTGTCGCATCTCTGAAAGATACTGAACCTAAATACCAGGTTTGGTGTTTATCCGACTCTTCCTTTTTGAGTTATGCTGTTCACAGACAGACACACAGACAGACACACACACGGACATGTTTCCAAAAATGCTTTTTTTGGATTCAGGGAGTCTCAAAACATGTATTTCCGGTGAAATCTCGGTATCGAAATTTTGGGTGGAATACAATACTTCCCCTACTTTCTATTCGTAGTAGAGAAAGTAAAAATCAGTTCCTAGGAGACTCAACATTAGTTAATTAATAGTTAATCTATTACTTACACAGTTAAGTAGAGGAAGTATTATATTCCACGCAAATATTCGAGATTTCACTGGAGATACACGTTTTGAGACACCCTGAATAAAAGAAGCATTTTTGGAAAATGTTCTGCATATGTGTATCTGTGTGTCTGTGAACAGTCAGTCGGTTAAATACCAATATTGATATCTAGGTTCAGAATCTTCCAAGGATGGGTTTCCAAGAAAATTCCTCAGCCGAAACTACTCTTTATATGAAACATTTTCGTTACTTTTTATTTTATCAATAATGTCTTTAACACTTTTGCTTAAAATACCATAAGATATTTGCATGACAAATGAAAATTATTCTGTAATTCAGAAAGAAAGAAACTTCTTGAATTTTCCCCAAATAGCCTGTGAATAGTTTTTTATATTACTTGTAAACCGTAAGAGATATATCTTAATGTGTATATCTTAAATCCCACAATTCATGTCAAATAAAATTTCTTTAGCATTAAATATTTTCGAGATATTCTTTATTACTTATTTGAACTGTCAAATACTTTATATTTTTCTACTACTGAAAATAGCTGTTCGATATTTTGCTTCTTAGTGGTCAAGTAAAGAGAACGGAATTTTAAAGCCATCACGTAGCGATCCGTTCTTAAACGGTTTTACTATCATACAAGGAAATATGCAATAAAAACAATTTCTGCAAATATTTATCTCGATAGGAGGATGTAGATACAAAAATAACGTTTGTAAGAAGAGTTTGTTGAAGAATGGATGGAGGTAATCTGAATGTAACACATCAGATTTTCCATAAAGATGAAGAGAAAGAATGCTTTTTGGAATAAGAATAAAAATGGATCTAAAGAACTCACTGTACCAAAAACATTAAAAAGAACAAGAACGTCATAGATTTTTTGCATGTATTTCTGAATCTTTCTTTTGCCGAACTTAATGGGCTTTGCAATAAACGCACCATACACATATACGTAAAGACAATCTTGCTTGGATGTGAAGTTTAGAGATTGCGTCAGCAGTTTTGGGATCCAAGTACATCATCGTCGTCCCTTCCTCATGCCTTACTTCGGCGAAAAATAAACGCTAGTCACAAGTGCATGTTTTTTTGTTATAAATTTAAAGAAATGAAGAGTAATTACGAAGGTAATGAGAGATGTGAAGAGAACGTTGTAAAGATTGGTTCTTATTGCTATGGTACTCACTGTGCAAAGTTGGAGATTCAATTGAAATCTGCTAAGCCCACTTGCTGGACAACAGATTGATGGTGGAAATAAAACGTGTTTCAAATGAAATAAGAAAGGCAAAGCCACTACTTGTAAGAGCAGCTTTGAGAAACTTCGTTAGCATACCACGCTAGATTATCGCCCACTCATGTAACAAGCCTGTTGTTCACCAATACTGATTAATTTCTTCAAGACACTTCGACTGTAAATTTAAGGACTCCAGCGCCATATATATCACGACCGAGGACTCCCTACTGAGAAATAGGAACCCCCTATCGTCAGCACAAATATTAAGGACTCCCTATTCCACCCATTACATCACTGCTGTTTGGAAGGCGAGCTGCACTGTTCATGATAATGGGGGCTACACGGATGGAATGTTTTCCAATATAATTACCACATGTTAATTAGACCATAAATAACATTTCTTACATTTTGAGCCACGAACTGGGGAAAACGCATGGCGTGATTGGCAACCGTTTGGAAAAAATAAAAAGTAGTAGTCAACTCGTACAATTCTCCGATCGCAACTATAAACATTGGATCAGCAGGAGTAATCGACTCCTGTCAAGAAACGTGCGCAAGCAATTTCTTATGCTTTTTATTGGGAAAGATAATTATTATTTGTGATGGCGGTCCCTGTTGCTGCTGCTCACGATGCAAACGTGCAACGCTGGACAGGCAACTCCTGTATAGTGTACAGATTTAAATGTGAGTGTGTCTTAAAGGGGTCATGCAAGCACCAAATATTTTCGTATGAAAGTGCTGCGTTTCAGAAAGCACAGATGTACTATTTTGGAAGGGTAATCTATTAAAGAGGTGGGGGACAGGTGTGCCGCAAATTACTTCATGCTCCCTTTTGTCACCCGTGCATGCCGAAAGAGGTATTCGGGACCATTTTCGTCCCCCACTTCAAAATTAATGACTGAAAACAAAACTGGGTCTAATACTCAATCTTTCAGACAGTCCTAGTAACGCTGCGGTAAATTTGCTGCCTTCGCTTCCCGTTTTTTTTTCGTTCCTTTGTTGTACCCAGTTTATGCTACTGTGTTTTACTGTTTTCATACCGCTTATTTCCCCAACACACAGACACACACAAACACCCATGCCCGTGGCGGGACTCGAACCCACGACCCTCAGCTTGGCGGAGCGCCGGAGCGACCACGGCTACGAGGGCCGTCCCCGGTTGAAACGTGTGAGGTTCGCATTCAGGAGAT
The DNA here is from genome assembly GCA_030765065.1 of Deroplatys truncata. Taxonomy (NCBI): domain Eukaryota; kingdom Metazoa; phylum Arthropoda; class Insecta; order Mantodea; family Mantidae; genus Deroplatys; species Deroplatys truncata. The sequence continues at coordinate 57,286,349 of CM060980.1, forward strand.
CCTGGGAACAATTTCCCTTTGGACCGGCCATGGTTTTTTTTATGGTTTCCCGAGAAGGTAAGCGAATGATGAGATGGTTCCCCCTCTACGATGAATTTCCTGTTTCCATCATTTCCTTTCATTTGTTTTAGGGTTGCAGGACCAGGGAAGGCGGGTGGTGTGTTGCAGCAGGACGGTGGAGTTTTGGCTATGGAAAGGTTTCTCTCTGACGCTTGGCGGAGCTGCTAGAGCACCCTTCCTTCCTGGGCGCTCCCTCATCTACACCCGGGACTCCCAATTTGTGGTGGCTAAGACAAATCTTTAAGGACCAAACGATCTTCCAGATCTGGTCGCCCTTAGGGTCTCCCTTTCATCCCTTCCTTCCAGGGGTCACTCCTAACTCCCAGTTGAAACCTCAATATTTGTTTGGAATTCTTATCCTGATTGGAGGTCTGCTAGGGGATGCATTAAGCTTCGTAGGTATATGTGGACCAACTGAAAAACTGTTTGATTGAAAAAAAACTGCACATAGCCTAACTAAGCTCATCCCGGCGGCCGGGGAGCCGACACAGTGTGATGAATCTCTATTGCTTCCCTCTGACATATAGTGATGGAGGCAGAAGATGCAATGGACATGCGGCATGTGACCCCTCAAGGTATGTCTAAATATGACGTAATATCTAATACTGTACTGGAAAGAGAGGTTTAAATTTTATATTTGTCATTGAAATGATCAGTGATTTTTAGTTTTGAAATTTACTTTTCCAATAAATTTTGACTGTACCTATATGAATTTCGTGGTTGAGTTATGCATTTCTTCTCTCTCTCTTTTTCTCTGACTCTTACTTGTTTAACTGTTAACCCCATAAGGTTAATTTTTGGGCATACGCTTATTTGTAGTTTTCCTTTATTCTATATTGTGTTGATCAATTTTACAGCTGTATTATTATTATTATTATTATTATTATTATTACTATTATTGCTTTATCCTCTGTTAGGTATTTTGTATGTTAAAGTAGAAGAGAAGAATATATAACGCGATTTTCTGCAAGAGGATAAATAAATTAATAAGTACGAATATTATTTTTAACCATTTTAAGAAATTTCAGATATTTTACATTGAAAAGTATCTGCATTACCTTTCTAAAACCTCGCTCTCACGCAAGAGATTGGGAATCATAATTTGAAAATTATCGAGCTCTCCGTACATGGCACATGAGATTATTTTTAAAGAAAGTACAAAAATTGGCTGCCAAGGAGCAGAATCATAGGTTTTAAACACATATTGGAAATATTTCCTTGTGCAAAAATAATGCGAAAGTATTTGGAGGGAATCCAATTGAAATGTTAATATCAAATAAATAGCCGTGAAAAGTTCATTTATTTGTGATCAACCTGCACGCTAACGAATGGATGCATTACTGCCCCGGGTTTAACCAACGACGAATCACTCTGCATGTACTTCGAAGCGAGAAAGAGGTGATCGAATTAAAATTCCATAGCGCGTGCAACAAGCAGCACATAAAAAGAGTCTAACAAGCACAGGTCTTTTCAGGACGAGGAGCAGGTCATACAAAAAGAGGAGAGCTGAACAGTATTATCTATAAATACCATAAATCTCTCACAGCCCAAATAGAAAGTCTGGTATACAATTTTTTAACGTCAATACGGCAAACCATAAGGCCTATATATACTATTGAAGCAATAATTCTTCTTCTGCAGCAGCCCCGAGTCCGTGCCCAATCAGAAATTACCGGACATGGCGCCCAGCATGGGGGCAGTGTATGTGAGCAGGGCCGGCCAACAAGAAAAATATACACGGCAGTGGGAAAGAGGCAAGGACACGGTAGCAATACATCTCTCTCGCGGCTGGGAGGTACCTCTACCGTATGCCACTTTTCATAATCGTCAGAGGACGTGCAATTTGCTTCATTAGGAGGAATTCTACGTGTGCATTGCATGCTTCGCATTAGCTATGCTCATTATTTTATGTGACCGACTCTGTGGGGCACTAATAGGAAAGCGCTGATTGTGAATCATTGGTAGGCTTCCTTTTCCGCTTTTTAGGGAAATGCTCAGTCTTCACACACTATAAAAGAAAGAGCCCATATATCTGTCTGACTACGTGAGCGCAGTAATCACGAGGATTTCAAATGGATATTTTGTTTAAGTTTCCACAGTCTTGTAGGCCATTACCCAAAGAATGGTTAAACTGCATTGTAAAATATAAGTATGTTTAAATATAAGTATGCATGTGCTAATCCTAAGAACCACTAGACAGATATTTTCATTTAGTAGATATTACTGTAGACATTTTATATGAATAGAAATCGTCAAAACAACTAAAATTACTATTAGATATCACGGTAAACGCGTACATTATTAAGACAATTTAGTAATAGAACCATTCATGTACGTCTTTTAAAACTGTAAGGGCCCTGATATCATCAGCTAAAGTATTAAACAGATTTAATAGCTCTTTTGGGTTTTACTACATTTACATTTTTTAAAATAGATAATATTATTGTTCTCTGTGGTATATGAACAGAAGTATATATGATATAGCTATTTAAATTCTCTTTAACGTAACAATGACAATTAAAGTGTATAAACACACAGAAATTTAAGAACATTGAGCTGTTCTTTTGGTGAGGCTCCATAAACGAACCCAATTACTCGGTTTTTTAGGACTAAAGTTTATTTGTGTCAGGGTGGATTCCCCAAATACGAATTACGTAATTTAAGTCACTATATATGTGTCTAGAATACATTAACTTAACAATTATTATCAATATTAAAAATTAAGATGAAAATACCTCTACTTAACTTATTAGCTATGTCCTCAAAGTGAAATTTCAAGCCTAAACGGATTCAAGATGAATGCCTAGAAGTTCTTAATTTCTGCTTTTGAAGTTCTGTACAGCGTTACTTCGAAAATGTTTAAAGCTACAGAACACTTATAATAAAGAATAATAAAAGTCAGACAATGCAAACAAGTGTCCGAAAACGTACATTTCTATGCATTCTACATGTGTGCCTACCAAAACATTGCTTTGCAGTTTTCATACCTCTATTTTTGGAGAATGAGTTATTAAATAATGATATAAAATGCGTTACCCTGTGCAATAAATATTGTATCCGATTATGTGTTACACAACATGGCGTTGCTTTCAGCAGAATATAAAACTGGTAGAGTGAATTATGCTTTTAAAAAGAATTCAATACCAAAGTAGCAACTCAAATCGCGGATCTTCGACTTTTTTCAAGTTTGATTCAACTTTCAAACTAATGTCTACACGCGGCTGGTGTAAAAGAACAAATATTATTAAAGCACAGAATGTAAATGGCTTATTCTATTTCTGAAAGGCGATACACTTTCTGATAAAAAATAAAAATTCTTTGAAAGTAAAAATTCAACTTCAATGTTAAAAAACTACATAAATGGATATAATTGACTCATATATTTAATAGGCATATTTTGAATCGTTTTTCTTTCTGGATAACGATTTGAACTTGTATAGATAATTTTGGAAATCAAGACAATTATTTTATTGATTCTTTAGCTTACCCTGGTAGCAACTCGCTATATGTTGCAAGCTATTACCAATATCTATACCAATATTAGAAAAGGAGAAAACTACTGATTGGGTGTTATTAATTATTTTACGATTGCAAAGAACTGCTTTTCCGAACGGAATAAAATATTTTCAAAAATTATAAAATGGGGGTTAGGGCAATTTCAATCCCGTGGTTAAATGCGAAAGGTTAAAATATTTTAAAATTGACTAAGTGGAGGTGGAGAAGTTGCATATTCTGTTCTTATTCCAAATTTCACTCTGATTTTGCTGAACTTTGTTATCAAAGAGTAACTTTAGTATGACTTTGACAAAACTACAATTGGGTTTTAGATAAGCTACCCTATGACTTCCAAAAACTTCTGGTATTTTTATTTTCCATGCTTATTTTAAACCCCTAACACATAAATAAACACTCTTTGGCCTATTAAGGCAAACTTTTTCACACTTATGCTATAGAGCCTAACTAAAATTTCACTCAACCTTACAACTCTCAAAAACTACCCTATCGCATTTCCAATCCCTTATGTAGAAATGCGCTCTTTTTAACTACCTGATCAAAGTACAAACATAACTACACTATAGGACCTGGTAAAAGTCACGGGTTACCTTACAACTTCCAAAACTGCCCAACCCTTAGTTTTAATCATATGCTACCTTCAAAGTCTTAAAAACAATCATTCTCCTATATTTTCAACCGTCTATAGACAAAACTATACTGCTTCACCAAAAAGATACCAAACCTGTGCTCTTGAACTATGGGACTTATAACACAAAACTATAGCATACCTTACAACTTCAACCCCTTATGTAGAAATTTGCACGATATCACCAAACTTTGGACACTTACGCTTTAGGTATTCGAGACACTTTTGGGTTATTACTCATAACTTTTAAAAACCAGCCCATCCTTATTTTCAACTCCATATTTAGATAATGCTGATCAAGACGGCCAATGTTTAATAAAATACAAAAATGTGGAGACAATACTATTATTTTAAGGAGTTAATAAATTTTGAATTTCTCAAAAATGTATATAACTATTTTGATTAAAACAACATATGTTTACGATATTTGCATAACAAATAAAATGTTCATCTTGAATTTTCTGAAGATAGTTTCTGAAGTCCTCTTCATTCTGAATGGCTTTTGCACAAAGGTAAAGGTATGTATCACAGAGAAGCCCCCAGAAACGAGGCAGAGTACCGCAAGTAGGCCAGGTGGCCTTTTTTGATTCCAACATGACTCCTGGGAGGGAAGGATGAGGGGAGAGACCTGAAGGGCGACCAGATATGGATGCTGACAGGCGCAACATGCACAGGGTTCCTAACGTGTCCAGATAGAACGCACGGTCCCTGCCCGCAATCCAAAAACCTCTAGGATCCCCCGGAGCGGAGTAACACGCTAAGGAGAGACCTAACTGAGCGGTACCGCAACGACGCTAGGGAAGTAACCTTTACAGAGCGCAAGGCACCGCACAGCCGCAACCCGCCGAACACTGTCGCCTGGTCCTACAACCCTGAAACAGATGATAAGGAAGATGGTAGGTACAGGAAGTGAGAGGGAGGAGAGTGTGGTAGATAACGAATACCCCAGCTTTCGCCTGGCGATCTGGGAAACCACGGAAACCCCATAGGTCAGAGTGGGACCTCCTGAATGCGGGCCGCAGACGTAAACGCCTCAGCCATCCCGCTCGGTGACTTTTGCATAACTGATAGACAAAATCTTACTACACAAAAAATGTAGATCTCGTTAAAGAATACAATTTGTGACAAAATTTCTTGTGGCGTTAACGATTTCTGAAATATTTTTGTTAGCAGTTTGAGTTTTCAGACAGTTATACTTTTCTCAAGAGGAAGATCGGAATTCATTGTTTTCTATTGGTCATGCAAAGAGAAGGGAGTTTCAACGCCAACACACAGCGTCCTGCTCTTAAAAGATTTGACTATTGCTTAAATTCTACCTTTTACCCACAAGAAAGTATGCAATAAGACAATTTCTGCAAAGTTTTATCTTGATTAACATAAAGTAGGTGGAAGAATAAGCTTCTGTAATAATAGTTTGTTGAAGAACGGGTAGGAAAATTAATGAGAATGTAGCACAAAGTTTTTAACCATATACCCGGAACACAAACCATTGTACATACAATTCTTTAACCAGCTAAGTCAAACCGTTTTTATGGTATTAATTTTTATTAATAATTAATCAATTACAGTAGAGTTGATGTATCTATTGGTTTTAAACATTTTACATACTGAAACGCATACATCGCACGGGTCAGGTAGACCGTACGTGCTTATACAATACACTGTAGTTCATGTTTTTCAGACTATATTTCAGTTAATGATATTTACAAGAAAGGGAAAACAAACAGATAAACTAACAGCAAAAATCACACAAACAAAACAGAAGAAGAGATAAAACTTGTTCACAAACACACGCTATTGTTTATAAAACAAACAAATACTCGCGAACCCTCCCTTCCCCACCCTTTACCCTCTTCATTACACCCCAATATGAGCTGCATAACCTTTTGTAAAAATGTAACAATTGCTTCTCCCTTCCCCCCTCCCAACCAGCAAGTCCAACAAGCTCGTAACCCTCTCCTTGAGTTCACATAGGAACCTGGCAGATAGTTTCTCCTCAACTATTTTGTCTTAGTACAATGTGCTAGAATATGAATCCAAGTTTCCTTCCCTCAACACCAGACGCTCGTCATGCTCCAGTCTGAGCCTGCGGGCTCTATTTCTGGACAAAATATGTTATTCTATACCCCATTTTCGTTTTAGTTTCGACTATAAGCTTAATGGTACTTTCTCATCACATTGTGAACAGCGTCTGCTATATTTCAGTCGCTTCTGTGCTTTTCTTCACATATTTACTCTATTTCCACGTCCTTCAAACCAAATATTACCCATCCCTATTCTCTCCAGCCCTCTCTTGATTTTCGCTGCCCACGTCTTGATCCCTCCAATTCTAAGCTGTTCCTAGCTTACTGTTCTCATAAGTGATTGATCCTCTCTCATAATTCTAACCCAATATTTGATCGCCCGTACCTTACATTCAATTGTTTCGCTGTGTGCACCATATTCCCTAAAAATTTGTTTGCCGTACCTCTTCCCATACCCGGATACCTTTTAGAAAACCTGTTCTTGATATGGTAATATGAATGTTCCTTGGACCCTAGGGTTTATAGTATCTTCCATGTTCTCAAATTTTTAATTTGGGATTAGTATACTTATAGCATAAATTAGTTTGAGTTTTTTTTCTTTGCTTTCGTGATATTGTGACATTTGGTTAGGGTAATATTTGTTTGTTGGTTGGGAAATGTAAGTACTAGTGTGTGGGTTGGTAACAGAGATCGGATAATGTCAGAATAGTGGGGGAAACCGGTTCGTTAGAAGGAAGCGTCAGTTGCCTCTCTCTCTTGCAAGGGAGCACTCGTGTAGGATGGCCACAACATGATCGACGCGTCGCCGATGGCAAACATTTATATCCAATATATCTTTATCAATCTGGCAAGTGATTTTCAGTAGCTATTTGATCCTTCTTCCTTCCCATACAATGTTTTAGCAATCTTTAGGTGTATTTAGGATTTTGTTGAGCTCGCCCCATCGGACCTCGTGTAGTTTATGATGCCTTAAATACCGGTACCTATCGCTCTACCCCCCATTGAGCTAAACTATGTAAAGAGGTTAGGACAATATTGAATGTGAATTATGGAAAATAATTAATTTCAACTGAGCTATTCAATATGTTTAACTAGTGCACAAAAATGTTTAACTCCGTAACTCCTAAAGCTGTCCTAAAATTTCAGGCTAATACAGGATCAATTATACAGCTATTTGTCGCCTAAAATTATTGATATTAATCAATCAATTGTGCAGCGTGAATCTGCAAGTTATAAGTATAAGAAAAATGCAAAAAACGAAAAATAAAAAGTTGTTACATTTTTACCAAACTCTGTGGATACATTGCCTTAAATAAACATACGAGGAATGTTTTTAAAGTAGGTTCGTTATACAATAAAATAAGAACTACCGAATATTTTTGTCAACTAACTTCTATTCCTTTTTATATATCTTAAGCTTTCTTTCCACATAGTTTTCACAATCATAAATTCTCATTCTGGTGTAGCACATTTTAGTGGCTGCTCCTAACGGAATTTTGCGCCAATACATAAAACAATTGTAAAGTTTCTGAGATGCATTTTTCTGTGTCTAAAGTTCTGTGGCAGAAGCAATTGCGTTATTGGTATCACTGATTTTAGGAAGGGGATTAATATTAGTGTTCCAGAAGTTAGATGCTTTATCATAGAGTTGCTGCAATAAAATAATCGTGAAACTGCAAGCTCAGGAACGGTATTTTAATTATCATTTTATTGTAGGCTCAATAATTAAGACCAAAAGTGAACTTTTATTTTTACGTATTTGGTTATAAAGTTTATTTCTAGCATCACTACACCACTTCAGAATTGTTATGTATTTATATTCTACTCATCAATTTTGTTACTGACAATTCTTAAGTACTGCATATATTTGTGTATTATTGAAACAAAAACAATGACTTTCAAAAATGGCTATGTGTATGGCAGGGATGAGAAATGGTATTCTCCTATTCAGGAGTAATCTTTTATATGAGAGGAAAATGGAACAAACATCTATCAGTAATTAACTACAAAGCACGAGGGAAGTTAAATGAATTATTACGTACCCTCTCGCGGATACCGGATGTACCTGTAGATACATTAGAAAAGATGTATAACTCTATGATAAGGCCGGTTTTGTTATACGGACGTGAAATCTGGGGATGGGAGAGAGCAGAGCATGTAAATAAAACACAGGTAGCATTTTGAAAAGAGTTCTTGGAGTTTCACAAGGCACATCAAATTCGGGGGTATTGAGGGAGGTAGGATGTTATGAAGACACAATACACTGCAAAATAAGAGCAGTGAAGTACTGGCTAAGGCTGATGCATGGGGATAACTCCAAACTACGATCCAAATATTATAAATACCATCGAGAAAACCTGTCTCCTAAGTTTTGGGCAGCTGATTTGGAAAAGGGTTTGAGGAGAATAGGAATGGGGTCAGTATGGCTAAGAGCTGAAAAAAGTGACAAAAATATATGGAAAGGTGTTAAAAGAAGACTAAGAGACATCAACCAACAGGAAATAGAATTGGATTGTAAAATTAAACCTTCTTTAAGACTACAAATGAAATAAAATTGAACTGGGGTAGAGAGGCATATATACTTAATTTAGGAAGAAAGGAAAGATCGGCTGCGTCACTATTTATTTTAGAGACATGAATGTTTTAGCAGGGTTGTGGTACGACTAAGAATGTAGGCTTACACAGATTATAATTTTATTTCACTCCTTTTATTAATACGTGATACGATTTAAATAACACTTCACTTCACTGATAATGGCATGGTTTAGACTGGAGGGCTGGAGAGCACAGAAAATGACTGACGATTCTGGCAGGAGAATCTGCCCAGTCTGTGGGTACATATTTTGGCGGAATGTGCACAGTGGGAGAACCAGCGAACGATTAAACTGAAAGAAAAATTCTTAAGTCCCTCAAGAAAGAGATTGGCATGTTGGGATATACTGGCTGACCAGAGGAATTGGCAAATGAGAAAGGTTTATTTTTGGAGGAGTTGTATTATATTTCAACTGTTGGGGAGCCGAACTTGTAGTAGTTGCAACCACAGTTTCCGGTAGTCTTCGCCCCAAATGTGCTTTTAGGTAGCCTTTGCCCCAAGTTTAAAAATATTAACTCTGTATTTTTTTACTGTTTCTTTAAATATTATATTTATGTTTGCCTTGGCTGCGTCACTATTTATTTTAGACACTATTTATTTGGTGCGACAAGAATGTAGGCTTACACAGATTATAATTTTACTTCACTACTTTTATTAATGCGTGATACGATTTAAATAACACTTCATGGATATAGAGAGCTGTGAGATTCTTTAATTATTTAATTAAACTTTTTAACACGTAAACTTACTTTTCGTCTCACACGAATACATATTATATTTCTTGAGGACGCACAAGCAACGTACCCAGTTATGAGCACTGTCTGCAGGCAACTGACTAGATTTGTAAATTTCTGTATTTCAAGTCTCTGATTGGCTATTTTTAAACTGTCTCAAAATTTACATTATTGCTGCTCTAATAATGACTAGTAGCATTTAAACTTTCCTACTCATTATTGCCTCAAGGTTACCTCATTGTTAGCAACTTAACACCTATTTTTCTCACAGCTCCTACATTATTAAATTACGTAATGCATTCACATAACATTATTGAACATGTTTACAATAATATAAGCATATGCAATGACTGTTACATACATTTTACAAATTATTTCATACACATATTGCTTCAAGGCGGGCTGTTATTGAATTTACATATTATGTAAATTGACTGAAATCATTTAAGCGTTAAAAATACTGCCTCACAAAACATGGGCAATTTTTGGCTCAAGTTCGGGAAGCTAGGTCAAATTTGTTTTGTTAGACAAAGGTAATTTATCTCTATTTCCCTTTTTCTTGTTCCTTTTTGTTGTGTTTTCTTTCTCTGTTGTTTATTTTGTCACCCTATTGCATCTTAAATATGCATGTACGCTCAATGACCCTAAATATAAATATGCACTAAATATTTGTAAAATAACTTCAATAATTTGAAACCAATAAAGATACCTTATCCATCTATCCACTCACTCACCCACCCATCCATCCGTCCGTCCGTCCATCCGTCCGTCCGTCCATCCATCCATCCATCCAACCATCCATCCATATTTGTGTGAAACTCTAGATCTGATATCTTCCAGACTCATTCTGATATACCTGTGATATTTAATCTTTACGTTATTCTGATGTGCACTATGATTGTGTACACAGTTATGTAAAGAGGTATTGGTCATGTCACTATGAAGCGACTAATGTGGATGAACTTTGGTCTCTGTTGCTTCCGTCAGTACCTTCGCCTTGAGCGGCTTTTGATCAATCTGGTGAGATTCCTCTGCCACATGCTGTGAAAACCTTATTGAAAAGTTCGGGTAGGGAAAAGAGGGGGCTGTCTTCATGAAAGAAACTCGTTCATATTCCAATGACTACTCTCGACTGCACAATCTCAGCAAGTTTCCCTGTCTTCAACAGACTTTTGCTTCTTTTGTGTTGCAGCAGATTTCCATTTCCATTTTTACTTTCTCTACCACGTATAGTAGGTAGGGAAATTATTGTAGTTCATCCAAAAATTCGATTCCAAAATTTCACCAAAAATATGTCTTGAGATCCCTTGAACCTAAAAAGACATTTTTAGAAGAAAAAGTCCGTGTTGTATGTATTATTGGTGTGTGTGTGTGTGTGGGGGGGATACCATATAAAAACGGAAAGTCGGATAAATACCAAACTTGGTATTTAAGTTCAATGTCTTCCAAAAATGCGACACGGAGATTTTCAGAACACCTCCCTATCGAAACTATCCTTTACTGGTATATTTTTTGAAATGTTATGCTTTCTACAAAGTACTCAAAGGATTTTAATTCAAATACTACATATTAAAGATATTTACATGACAAATAAAACGTATATCTTGCATTTTCTGGGAATAGCCTGTGAAGTTCTCTCCATTTGGAAGGAATTTTGTGTAATCTTGTATAACTGGTAAACGTTAAACTATGGACGAAAACGTACCACAAAAAGGGGGGATCTGTTTAAAACACACACCCAATATACTTTAAATACCTTTTTTTGTGGCATCAGCCATTCCAATATATTCGTTATTAATGGTTCGAATTGTTCAATATTTAAGCAGTATTTTAATATCCTGCCTATTGTCAGTTGTCAGTTCTCGCGATGTTATGGAAAAGTATGGAATTTTAAGAACAGCGTATAGCATCCGGTTCTAAAACATTTGACTATCGCTTTTTATTTATAATGCACTGTGTAATGCTGCTATTTTCTAAAAAGGTTTATCTCGATTAAAATGAAGTAGATAGAAAAATAAACTTATGTTAGAATAGTTTGTATGCTTTTAATATGCGATAGCGTTAGAGAAAGTCATCTGAATGTATTAAATCAGATTTTTCTCATAAAATAGCTCCTAACAATACTTTTCTTTTATTACATAGAAATGAACGATAAAAAGAGGAAACTCTGGCTGATGTCCTAGGTGGACGTTTGAATTTATAGTAACGCGAGTTACTCTTTAGCAATCACAAAAGATGTTGACGTACCTTATAATCAGCGCTATCATTCTGACCTAGAGAATAAGCACTTTGTAATTTATGTGAAATCCCAGACCCAAGAAAGAGAGAGAATAGACTATGTTAATTTTTGCAACAATTTTTACATCTTTACACCCTTAGAGCTGAGGCAATATTCGGAAGTAAAGTTATGTAATCCATTTATGTCAAATGTTTTTATTCGTGTATAATTTGGAATCAATACGTAAAAATAACTAGTCAAAGTAGTTCTGTAACTGAGAGGAATTTTTCTTCAAAGCAAAAAAAGCAAATATAGTTACTGCAATAAAATTGTTATAAAACGTTCTGTTGTATTTTGTATTAATAATTTAAATAAACATAATTAATTACAATTCAACGGAATAAAATAACGAATGAAACGAAATGGGACTAAAGCATATTTCTTACACATTTGTTTCCCATCTTTACCTGACATTTTAAGCTAAATCTGTTGATGATGTTCTATGATTATAATTCTTATATTGATTTGATTTGATCTTTTAGGGGAGCTGTCGAAGACACAAGGCACCTCAGCCGTAAGCTCTTTGTGCCTTCCCTATTACCTTCTTAGTTATAAATCTATCTTTCAAAAACATTTAATAGCTTTCTTATAAAGTTTTTATTTTCTTCTCTGAGGGTCTCCGAAGGCTGTAAATGTGCGTGTTTCTAAATAATTAATTCTAGGTGTTCTGCAGCTTCTGCTGATTGTTTACAAAGACGACAAAGAGGATTGCTATCAAAGAGTTTCATATTCTAGAAATGTTCCTTGAAGGGTAATTATAGCAATTACATTCCTAACTTATTTGCACTCCCTTAAAATAGGGCTTTGTTCAGATATTTATGGCGATTTTATTTTGGTTTTACTCAAGTTTTGGCCAGCGAAGCTCTGCCATCAGGGACGGTCGCTTGTTAGCCTATTGAAGTAGTGCAGTTCTAACAATATTTTACTTATTGATAAGAATAGTTCTGGTCCAATAAAAGGGGTTTTCGCCCCTCTTTTGGGAAGTTTATCTGCTTCTTCCTTGCTCAGGATACCGCAATGACCAAGTATCCAATGGAGTTCGAGCTGATTCCGGGCGGAGAGGGTCATTAGAAGTCATAATCATTCCCACACAAACCTGGAATTGACTTGGTGAGATTTGAGTGCCAGATTGCCTCGGTTTCTCGTTCTGGTAAAGGAACCACCAGAATGGAAGTGACTATTACTCTTATATTGTATTTACTTTATGATTTTACCGCCACATATTTTAATTGCCTAATTAATGAACAAACACATTTATAGCACACAAAATTATCGTGATTAATTCCAGCGCTACTGATAAAGTAATCTTTTTATTCAGGGAAAAACAAATAGGAACACACCGAATTACATACAAGGTGCACAATACAATATGTATCGTATAGTTTTAGTAATAATGCGTATTTCATTCTATGCATTTTGGCCTTTGAGGCAGTATTTTTAACACTTAAAATGATTTCAGTCTAATTATATAATATATAAATTCAATAACAGCCCGCCTAAAGCAATATTTGTATGTAACAATATATAAAAAGTGTATAGTACAGCCATAGTATATGTTTATATTATTGTATACACGTGTAATAATGTTATGTGAATGTATTACGTAATTTAATAATGTAGGAGCTGTGAGAATAATAGGTTAAAAGTTGCTAACAATGAGATAACCTTGAGGCAATAATGAATTTGAAAGTTTAATAATGCTACTTGTGATTCTTGGAAGCAATAATGTAATTTTTGTGACAGTTCATAAAATAGCCAATCAACAACCAGAAAAAGCTTTAGTTAAATGAAGGTATTCTATTGGACTAGGATTAACCAATCAGAAACTAAAATGGAGCAAAATTTACAAATTGAGAAGTTAGTTTCTTGTAGACAGCGTTTCTAACCGGACGAGAGATGCGTCCTCGAGAAATTTAATACGTATTTTGTGTGAGAAAAAATAGTTTACGTATTAAAAAGTGCAAGTATTTAATAAAAAAACAAATCTCACAGCTCTCTCTCTATATCAGTGAAATGTTATTTAAATCGTGTCAAGCATTAATAAATGGAGTGAAGAAAAACTTAAAATCTGTGTAAACCTACATTCTTCAGTCGCACCACTTCCTGCTAAGACATTCATGTCTCTAAAAAATATAAATACTGACGCAGTCGAGGCAAACATAAATACGATATTTAAAGAAACAGTCAAAATTACAAAGTTAATATTTTTTAAACATTTTGGTATGAAGGCTACCGGAAACTTTTTACCATACGTACGGTTGCAACTACTTCAAGTTCGGCTCCGCAACATCGAAATATAATACACCTTCTTCAAATTGGCTCCCAAAGCGTGGGACAAATTACAATACAACAAAATAAACTTCTTCACCTTGCACAAATGGTTTTAACTGCTGATTATATAGTTGTTTTTTTTTGGTTTGTTTTTTTGTAGATGACATGTACTATGCCGACCATCGAACCTCTTGTGCAATGAAACACCTTCATGTGTGGAACAAGCAACGGACACAGCTATAGTAAGATGAGCAACCAAATGAGTTCCTCGTGCGGAATCGAGAGGCCCCAAATATCAAAATATTTTGGGGATCACGAAGAACTGTGACCGTAATATTTCCTTACAGAAAGATATCCGGAAAATATTCCATTGCAATATAAATGATTCTTATTTGATATAAAGCTTCTGAACATAAGAATGTCATCCATAGTTGCATTTTCAGACATCCAGCATGTGATAAATTAGCGATGTTCATTTATTTTCTCTGCCCTTCTCGAGTGATTATCTTGTTTGTTGTATCCAGTTGGATTCTAAACGAGTTCAAAATATTTAACAACCAAATGACTCAGCAGTGGTGCAATAAGTCAAAGCGTATAAAACAAATACTTGAAGACATTTTAAAGATGTTAACATAATGGAAACGTACATTATTACAGTCGAGCATTTGTGAACAGTGCTAATATGTTTTTTAATTGTTCCAAATGCCTCGATACTATCGAATATTTCTCCCATGATGTACTGAAATGTTCAACAATGTCTATGTTTTGTAGTGCTAATTGATAGGTGTAAAATATGACAAAGAAGATGAAGAAAAACACACGACACATCAATAAAGTAATTATATTATCCTTCAAAATGAAGGAAAATACGTTGAGAAAATATGTACTGAAGACAAAATCAAATGTATAACTCACTAACACCAGAAGCAATTGAATAGATACTCGCAAAATGGGGCTAACCACAATTTTTTTTAATTAGTTACTGTAGAAACCTCAATCAATACATTCCTTCTGAGTTCGACTACCCCTAAGGAAATCTATGATAGCTGTATTGTTATTTTATTCCTCTCTATGCTAGAATCTATGGACCATTCTTTTGCTGTCATTTGTAAGGATTGATTTTTCCTGTTCTGATAAATGATGGTTACCCGTTTTTGCGAGTACTTATTCACTTGTAAGAGAGTCCGTTTCTGTGAAGCATAAAATCCTTAATGAACAGCACACCACAAACAGCTGTACTTGTCCTTAGGAAGGCATGATAAGTTGATTACTTTAAAAAAATTAACTATTGCATTCCATCCAGAAAGTCGATACGGAGATTTAAACGGAAATACATGTTTTGAGGCTCCTGAGTGTGCGTGTATATCTGAGAACAGCATAACTCTGAAATGAAAAGTCGGGCAAATACCAAAATTGGTATAAAGTTCAGTATCCTCCAAAGATTCGACACGAAAGTTTTCAAGATAATATAGTACCCTTTATATGCAGCATTTTTCAAACTTTTTGATTTTCTGAAAAATGGCTGTATCGATTTGTTTAAAATACCATATATGAGTATTAAAGATATTTATACGAAAAATAAAACATATATCTTAAATTTTATGGAAATAGTCTGTGAAGTCCTCTTCATTCGGAAGTAATTTTATACAATCTTGCGTAATTGGTAAACGTTGTCATAAACGAAAACTACTTTACAAAAAATGTAGATCTCTTTAACATACACAATTTATTTAAAATAATTTTTTGTGGCTTAAGATATCCGTTATTAATGGTTCGCATTGTTCAATACTTTGTCATTCTTCTAAAACCCTGTCGATATTCAGTTGTTTTCTCGTTTGCATGAAGAGTATGGCATTTTAAGGACAGCATATAGCGTCCAGTTCTTAATCATTAGACTATCGCTGTGCGTGCCTATAGGAAATGAGTTTTGTAGCTATTACTGCAAAAATTTATCTCAATTAAAATTAAGTAAATAGACAAATTATCTTTCGTAAGATTAATTTGTATAACTATTAATAAACGATAGAGGGTAGAGAAAGTCATGTGAATGTAGCATATTGCATGTTTGTAACTGGTAGACTGAGCCTTTCTCAACGTTATATTTCATATTTTTCCCCGAAATTGTATCTTCTTAGTATCCATATAAGTACTTTCTGGTTTGCTCCCAAAAAGTCTATTCTGTGCGTGCTCATATCCAGCACTAACATTCTCAAAAAGTGGTAATTCTATTCATGAGGAAGTGCGATTCGGCAGTGCGATACATCAACGGCACAGGTGTTCACCTCCGTGCCTTTTCTATATGGGTGATATTTCATGTGCACCTATTAACACAGGGCGTGGAGGTGGGGAAGGCAAGAAATTGTCTCTGGGCTTCATTGGAATGTATGGCAATGGCAGCGCGTTAAGGGGAACGAAATGAATGAGATGAAGAAAAGGAAAAGAAATGATAGATACCCTTCCAAAAATATACGGCTTCGATGTTACACAAAAGAAAATTGGAGAACCGTGGGTGTTAGGGAAAAAAAGACTATCGATGCAATATATATTCTGGGATGTCTTGATGGAATTGATCGCGGGCAATAATTTATTCGTAATATATTTTTAGAGGGAGCCCGCGGGATATATTAGGCAATTAAGGAAGCAATGAATATAGGCGACGCAATTTATAGGCCCTGGCGGTGCGACCCATGTGTGTGTGTGATATCAGATGCAGCCATTCCTCATGTGACGGGAAACTTCAGTTGATGTCTCTTAAGAAATAGCTTCTTCTGTAGATAAATTTTCACTTCAGCTGCGCATTGAGTAGGTAATAATATTAGAACAGAAAAGACACATCTGCTAAAATACTCTAACTATGAAACTTTAATTACACTATGACAAATTTGAAGAATGTATGTGTAGTTTTACATCCGATTCTTAAATTCACTCTTTCTCTTACTTTAATTCTCCTGTTCTTAAGTACGAAACTAACTACGGTAACGTCTGTATTGGGACGGTGGTAGGTTCGATTCCCGCGGCCGACCTTTCTGACCCATGGGCTTTTTTTTTTATTTTCTCCCAATCGCTAGGCGAATGCTGGAAAGGTTCATTACATCTCCTGAATTTCCTGTCCCTCCATTTTGCCTCCATTCTCATTTCAGTTCACATTTCATCTGTTTGGTTCTGTCTCAGGGTTGAAAGTGTCGGCGGGAGTCTCGGCGTTGCATGGCAGAGGAAAAGGATGCCCTATGTAACCACTGGTCTCCGGAATGAGGGCAGCCTTCAAGTCTCGGACTCCTTAGGTGATGCCAAGCCTACAGGGGAAGGGAACCGATTGCACTAGCTACCATCTAGGAAGTTTCAATCTGTACAAGGTAGGCACCATGTCCTCTGCCCTGTCGTGTCTCCTGATCCGGCCACCATTGTCTCCTCTCATCTTACCTTTTAGTATTCAGGTACAAAAGATCTTGTAAGTCGAGATGTTAAGTTTCCCTCCGCAGTTAGTCCTAGAGTTAAATTTCTTCTCAAGGCATTGTGAAGCTATTTTGATGCAACGGACATTTAAAGAAGATAAATAAATCAAATATAGCTAATTTCTTATGCATAATCATATCACCTGGATAGCTTCAGAAACAGCGCCTTATGTTGCAATATTGTTTTATAGATAGAATATGGTTTTAGTTGAAAACACAGCATTCAAATCTAATAAAGCGTGTAACTAGACAATAAAAAGCGAATAAATCAATACAATACAAGTAAATTAGTTAAACCATAAATATTTATCGCCTTCTTCCGTACAGTTTAGGAACAATTTAGTCCCTTTAGCCTTCCAAGCATTCAAAAACGTAAGGGAACCTTCTTTCCTAAGAAAATAGAAAAGCATAAAGGCTTCAACCTAGAAGCATATCCCTTCATATATCGTAAAAAAGCTTTGACAAGGTGTTTAGGGTAATCAATTAGGAATTAAAAGTGAAGTACAGGCTTACCCTAAATCTGCTACAGTAAACTTGTTCGTGAATTATGTGCAAAGCTCATGGAGTGAAAGAAAGATCGCGGGCAGGGATTAATCTACATAGGTACAACAGTCATAAGGTCATCGGCTTTTGTTATATTAACAAAAAATGAAAATAACTCTAAAGTGGTGTACAAACTGAAATTAGTAAAAGCATCCAATAAAAAAATCCGATGACCTACATTCAAATGACTTTCTCTAAACTCTATCGCTTATCAGTGAGTATACAAATATTTTTAAGAAAAATTCTACTTCATTTTAATCAAGATAAACCTTTCTCGGAATAGTTGTATTAGACATGTTGTTATAGATACAAGGAGAATAGAGATAGTCAAATGTTTAAGAACTGGACGTTATACACCGGCTCCATACGCTTTCCATCACATCGCGAGAAACATCTGAAAGTGGACAGGACTTGAAAAGAATAATTTGAACCATTGATAACGGATATGTCGGAAAAGGCTGATTCCACAAAGAAAGTTATTTGAAATAAATAGTATGTTTTAAAGAGATCTACAATGTTTTGCGTTCTACGCTTTCCTCTATGACTTAAGGTTTACCAGACATAGAAGAATATACAAAGTTCCTTCCGAATGAAAAGGACTTCACAGATTATTCCCAGCAAATTCAATATATACATTTTATTTCTCACGTAAATATCTATAATATATGGTATTTTAATAAAAATTCCTAAAACCAATTTTTAGAAAATCAAAACTTTTGAAACATTTTCCATGTTAAGGGTAATTTGGGATGGGGGATTTTCTTGAAAGTCTTTGTGACGCATCTTGGAAAGGTACTAAACTTAAATACCAAGTTTGGTATCTATCGGACTTTTCGTTTTTCACAAACAGATCTGTTTCTATAAATGCTTTTTCTAGATTCAGGGAGGACAAAACTTATATTTATAGTGACCTCTCGATATCAAATTTTTGTTTAGAATACGATACCTTTTCTACTTATATCTAGGAAATATTCAGTAATTAAGTGGAACAGAACAGTGTACTTGCTTAAAACTGAAACGTATGGAAAATCTAAAATGGATAATTGGATAACTTATTTAAATAATAATAAAAAGGGTATTAAAATATTATATAAAACTAGCTGATCACTTACATGGTCAGCTTTTGAAAAACTCGAATAACGAATTAATAAATAATTTAATTTGTCTCCATTGTTCTTAATGAAATTATCGTGCAATTATATAGAAGATTTTTATGATGAATTCTCCCATTTAATCCTTTTAATTACAATTTCGACAATCCCGGCTATTCATAATAACGGATGAAAAATCTCTTGATATCCACACAATGTGAAACATGGGCGGAAAGTATGACTTCCTTAAGTCCTGCCCCCCCCCGACAGTCTTCCAAGTATACGCACTCTTTGGCGGTGGAAGAATGGAACAATCATCGGTTGGAATGCTCGAGCAAATTTTTAGATATTCAAGTAAGTGAAATTTAAAATTGTTATTTTTTTAATGTTCCATTTATATGCCGCCTTTAACATCTAAGGTCACATCGGCAGCTTTGGAACAATTGATGTTCACTCGCCCTCAGTGGTGCTAATATTTGGGTTGCTATTACCTTGGTTATTACATTAAATTTACACACACACACACACACACACACATTCACATTCTCATTCATACTTCCAGACACTAGGGAGGATGGGGAATAATCCTGGCTAAATAAAAATTCTCACCCTCCAGCCAGGATTCGAAACCTGTAACTCTGGATTCGGAGGTTAGCATGCTAGCCACCAGACCACAGAGGCAGATGCATGATCTTTGATCCCATAATTAGTTAAAAATACAAAAGCTACTTGGTTTTTCAAGTAATGCAGAAACCTTAACACATACCAATAGAGGTGAAGCCGGTGAATATTAAGATTCCGCACTCCCAGGGGACCAAGGTAACCTGTTTGAAAAAGATACATTAGTCTACGACCATCCAGAGAAATAATCTTCGTTGTTACTAATTATAAAATATCAGTTCATTAATTTCTGAAGTTATCAATGTTTTATCTTTGTGCAAGTATTTAGCATAAGTACAACATAAGTACAAAGGAAATAAACCGAAACAATCCCTTATGAGAATTATTAAAATATAATGGTATTGGTAGTGTATGTATATCGTAGCGTTCTAAGCAGCTTCGAATATTCTTTGTTTTGTGCATCTTTCTGTTTCTTAGTTGCTAAATCTAACCAGGTTACCATTATATTGTGACCGCGCGCACGAAGCTAGCTGCGGACCACCGGTAAGCGCATTCCAACCCGGCAATTGGGTGAAGCCCTCAACCGGCCTTTAGAACAATATCCCATTATATATCACTTCCCCGCTCGCGAGGATTGCTCTTGGCCGTTTCGAGTAGGTTCCTCTTCTATAACGTTCCGCTTTATTTGCGGAGCTTATACTCGTATAAATATATATATATATATATATATATATATATATATATATATATATATATATATATATATATCGGAGGCATTATTTTTGACTCAGTGGCATTCTAAACGAAGAAGTAAAGCCTTCTTTGCAAATATAATATTTATATTCTTTTGGTAATTTATGAATTAGAATTAGAATGCGCATCGTAACCCTTGAAAACATGTGATTTAGACCATAGAGCTCTCTAAGTACAGCCCAAGTAATCAAAAGTGAGCACATGCTTATAGACTGTGTAAATACCTAGTAGGTACTGTATATAATCATAAAATATAGAACAAACTGGAGGTAGCCTCTGAACTTAAAAGAAAATATAAGGAATGTGAGATGAAAGAAAGTTTATAAATTAGAGTTTTGTTAACGTATATTGCTATCAATTAAACTTTAAATGTTTTCCATATAAAATACATATTGATACATATTCCCGGAAAAAAAATCTTATAGTACTTATGTGCAGATATTCAGTGTATTTTTAGTACATATAGAAACTAACTCTGGTTATTACAAACCAACATTTTATTTATTGAACTTGCTCCATATCTGCTTAAACTCCTGACTTCAACATAACAAGGGATACAATTTTAACAATAAAATATGAGTTTTATAGTTACCACTTAAGAAAAAACAAAAGAAACCAGATAGTTGTTGATGATGAACAACTTTATTGTGTTCGCGGCCGAGACTCGAACTGTTAATCAAGTTGACTGAGCTAACTGCTCCATCATGGAGTTGATTTCAGAAACCTGGCAACTGTAATCCAAAGCTGCATTTGTCTACGGGTCCTCACTTTGTTTTCAGAAGCGTTGCAACCACATGTCCATATATCACAGCCAGCTCTGGCACGGTAATAAAACACGCCACAGACGTTAATGCTGTCATAGAAACAGCTTATTTCTTAACAGATGTAGTAACTTTAAATTATTCATTTGAACATATTGAGAAAGAAGTTGATGGCAATATATCTTTGAAATTTGGCAAAAAACTTGAAAATCTTCAATTATTACTTTCTCGTCTACGTATAGTAAGTAGCAGAAGTATTGTATTCCACCCAAAAATTCGATACCGAGATTCAGCGGAAATATATATTTTGAGACCCCGAATACAAAAAAAAAGCATTTTTAAAAAAACCTCCGTGTGTGATCAGTGTGTGTGTATGTGTGTGTGTGTGTGTGTGTGTGTGTATGTGAACAGCGTAACTCAAAGATGAAAAGTCGGACAACACCAAACTCCTTGGAAGATGCTGAACTTAAATATAAAGTTTGATATTTAACCGACTTTGTGTTTTCGAGTTCTCTTCACAGACACAGCGCGCGCACGCGCTCCCGCAAATACACACACACACACATACATGCACACACGTGCGCGCGGTCCTTATTCTAGAGATGCTTTGTTGGGTGTATGGGGGGCCTCAAAACATGTATTTCCGGTGAAATCTCCGTATCGAATTTCTATAAAAATATACTTACTGTAATAATATAATAGGGGAATTAAAAACAGCAGAGACTTTTTCGAAATCCCTTCTGGTTTTGAACACTCCTGATAGCACACAGTTGAACTGAATCTAAGATGTTAAGTGTGAAAAGGTGTTTTTAAGTGCTTTGATATGGAGTTACACGTTATAGATTAATCAACGGAGGGTGGCACCTCCTTCGACATACATAGATCTATTGTGGCCACTGCTCCCCAAGAGGAAGGGATGAAGTGAAGGAACCACAGAGGGCTACAGACCGCAGGCAGACGACCATAGAGACGTGCGGAACTCTCTAACAGTTCCAGGCTCGAAGACCCGTCCTACTGCTGGAGCTGCCTAGAGAGGGCGATGAACGATCCGTCGACCAAGCAGCCCTCTAGTGTTCACAAGGAGTACTCTTTCTATTGAGCAAGCCGCGCCTTCTGTCAGGCACCGCCATATACTACGAAACCTAGAAGTCTGAAAGATGAGAAGGAAACGGAATGAATGGGAAATGACGGAAAGGAAATCGTGGTAGATGAGAAACCACTTCAGCATTCGGCTACCGACCTGGAAAAACCGAAAAACCCATAGTCAGAGTGGGCGGTCCACCCGGGAGCTCCCGAATGGGAACCTGACACGTTACCGGGTAGCCATCTCGCTAGGTAATGCTGGAGTTAACATTTACTTTGCAAAATGTACAAAAAAAGAAAAGAAATTCAAACAGTGTCTAAATCAGATGTGTCCTTATGTCTTTCAAGACTAAATAGTGCAGGAATTATATAAATATTTATATGTAATTGTTTTAGAATCTAATATTGTATATTACGTATTCCAAACCAATAATAATTATTTTTCTGGCATATCTGCGGTTATTTTATTAAGCGAAATTGTTTATACTTTGCGACGAAAATTTTTTGGCAAATAAAATTCAGTTTCTGTATACATAAGAGTATATGCAACTCTTAAACATGTTAATCTATGTTTAAGGAAGAGTTGCTCTGAGAGCTGGCAGAAAATCACACCTCAAATGCTTTTGGGGATACGTATGCCTAATAAGATAAAAGAAAGTTTGCATTTAGGAAAATTCAGCCTAAATTTCTTATTTGATCTTAAACTATATCAAGAAGCAGTATTTCATTCATTGAAGTATTCCTAAATGATCCCTTATAAGGCAGTACAGGTTAGAAATTATAATTGAAATATTTTGTGCAAATACTGTCCTATCGCTTGATTAACGTATTGTGCGTATAAGATGTATAGGTGAATGTAATGCAGTATGACATGCCAGTATAGGAACTACTATGTTACAAAAGCAAAAATTATTATAATACCTACTGATTCGCCTTCAACAAAATGAAATGGCCTCAGATTCGTTTCAACAACACAAGAAACAAATCGAAACAATGCGTGAATTAAAACCATACCTAAATCACCATTTAAGGTTGTTATATAGCAGCCTTTTCAGTAGGTAACTCCTGCTCCACGTTGCCTCGAAACGACCTAGGAGTTAGGATTATACAGGCGGAGGTGCCTCCAGTAACGGGAGCACAGCAGCACTAGGTCACAGTGGACCCTTTTTGCTTCCAACGTAATCTCTAGGAGGAAGGGATGAAGGGAAGATCCGAAGGGCGACCAGTTCCGGAGACGATGTGCGTTAGCAAAGACGGGGTCCCTAATGATTCCAGCATAGTGCCAATTTTGACGTCGGCTAGTTCTGCCTAAACCACTCGTAACCAGGGTTCCGTTGCAGACGAGACAACTTAGAGTCTCCTCCAAAAGAGTTTATTTACTTAAAATGTAAAATCAATTACAATTAATATAAAGCAGATTTCACCTCATCCAACCATTCATGCCAGCCTTCAATTAAAAGACTAATGCTACCAGTCAAAATATTGCGGCGCTTCAAAGTCATTTCAGTGGAGGAAGGGGGCCCATCAGTCCCACCAAACGCCACGGAGATATCTTTCTAGAGCGCAAATTGAAGGGTTCTGCCGCAACATACCAACCGCCGCAAAAGATCTAGAATAGATTAGCCTGCTGAAATACTGGACAACGATCCGTTTTGCCTTAAGAAACGAAAGAACACGTCCCCTTTCACGCTTATCATGTGTGCAATATTGTTTACAATAAGAAACCCAACTGTTTGCAATTATTCAACATTTAAAAGCTTTTATATCGGACAGAATCAATGGGTAAATAAATATTTTACAAACTTAAAGGTATTAAAATATTGGGATGTGCATTTGACTTGTTGCAACTGTGTATGTTTTAGCAAGGAAACGCTCCCACCTATTTCAACTTTCTGGCTAACGAGTATACTTTCTTCAATCCTCATATTGCGTCTTTCAACACCCCTCTCGTTTTCTGTCTTGAAGTCGAAAACACATTAATATGAGAAATGAGAGTTGGCAAGGTGGCCTGGCAGAGTGCAGTTGCGGTAGCAGCGATCGCGAATCGTGGACGTAGCTTATAAATCACATACATCTCTCAAGAAATTAATCTCACTTCTCACCCCAAACAAAGATTCCTACAGCGACAAACAACTTCCGAGCTATTGAAACAAAGAGACGTAAACAATAGCGTTGCCAACATTCATGCTCAAAAACATTGCATTTTAATATAGCTCCAAGGTTAACAAGCTGTCATTGTGTGTGAAAATCATGGCAAAAACATCTAGTAAACCATAACAATCACTTCGCCACCGTTCAGAATAGCATAAGGAATAAACACTGTGTGGTTTTGTACTGAAGGTCAGGAAGATTGTAGGAGAAATCTGCGTTGAATAGATATTTTAAAGCATTTATTTATTGAAATAATAATAATAATAATAATAATAATAATAATAACTATCCGCATTTACGGGCTGCCATCTAGGACAGAATACAACAGAGATATTATAAACAATTATTTACAGCTAAAACATTAATAAAATATAAACATTACATAAATGATCATGTAATAGTGACAGTTCGAAAATTGTTTCAGCTAATATGATAGTCAAAAGGAAAACTAAAGGGTGTGAAAGGATTGTTAAACGCTATAATAGAAAATTATATAAAGCAGATAATTTATATCACTGGAATATAAACTACAAAAGTGCTAAAAGTATTTATTATACGAATGAGAAGGGCGACTGACTCTCTTATTATACATATAGCAGTATCTAATATTTTATCTTCTGCAATCTAAACTTTTTCCAGTTGTTAAATATATCAGCTCCAATCATACTTGAAATATAGGATTCTGGGTGTGTAAATATCCCGTTTTTCTTTGTAAACTACTTCTGGTTGTCCTTTACGTTTTTAAAACCTAATGGTATATGATGTGTTAGACCCATTTTTAAGGTACTGCGCTTATGCTGTTTTTAAGAACTCTTTGAAGACAAAAAATAGAAAAACTTATTTTGAATGTTTGAATTCTTAATATTTCTAATTCCTCTGAATGACAAATACAATTGGACTTGGGGTACTTATTCCAAATAAAAATTTTACTTAATTTAAAGTGCATTGGACTAAACAGATATTTTATTTTACTTTGTATCCAGTTGAAACTTTCTTTTACTTGATTTTATGTGTAATGTGTTTACAAAACTTTTGAACACAGTATTTAGAAAAGCTATTTGTTAAATGTTTAAATGTTAATGTTTATAATTCTTATACATTATTCTAAGAGAACAAATGTATGTGTGTTTGGGTTTGTGCATTGGCGGATATGGCTATATATACTAAATTAATATAATCTGTTCTTTCTGCTTATTAAAATTTCGAATTTTCTCTGGTTTATTTAACTGGAATTTAAAAGTAGAGAACATGCTTTCTGGAGTCACAATATACACTGCATAGCGAGAGGGAGTAATCTCTACAATAATAGCCCTAACTCAGCTCCGGAGAAATAAATATAACTTCGTATTTATTTCAGAAGAATTCAGTAATTGCTGATTAGAAATATAATGCTAACGACGTAGTCATCGCTTAAAACAATGAAAATTATCTATAAACATCTTTATACTATTTAATCAGTATCTGTAAGGAATATGATTTCAGGATTTTAACGAAAAAAAATAAGATCCTAACATTTTGCGGAAAGTAAAATAAGCTCAACGATTATTTTAGAAGGGAAATATTTAGAACAAGTTAAACACTTTAATTCTACCTAGGATGTGTTATTGCTACATGCTGGGTAGAGGCCTAAAGGTACACATGAAAAACTAAATTAATTCTTAGTGCCCAGCACTTACATTGAGGGGATGTATATTCACTTGGGCGCGGAGGACCGATACGTGTTGTGGAGGTTAAGAGGAAGGCGTGGGTTTTTCACTGTACAAAATCCATAACACAAATCTATTTACACATTCCTAGATTTATTTCCCAACCGTTGGGGTTCCTACATTATTAAATATAAAAGGTGAGGGGAGATGTCCACCGATCATAAGGCCGGCATGCAAGCACGATCCGCTTCTCTCGGAATACTCAGCAAGAGAGATGCTATATCACCACCACTCGTGACTAGCAAAAACCCAGACGAAAACAACAATATGTCTAGTAATGACAATGAAAAACGACAATATGGTAATGACAATGAAACACCCCAAATTATTAATACTCCACAATATTAACTTATGTAATGAATCTGAAGAGGATGTTAATAAAACAAAACCAGCAAAATTACAAGTGGTGTGCGGCACTATTATTTGGACGCTAAAGGATGAAACAAGGAAAAACACTAAAATTAAGTTTTATAAAACAATGGCTATTCCTCTTCTTCTTAATGGATAGCGTGGGTAAACGCACAAAGGATTCAGAATACAGAACAAAGTGCCGAAATGACATTTTAAGGACAATAAGATCTGGTTGCTTTTGAAATTAAGAAATTAAAAAGGAATTACAGACTTTTAGGATGGATTAAAGAATATCCTGAATATAAATATGATGGAGGACACCAGAATCCGAAAAATTGTATTTTAAACCATAGGGCGATTGGAGGAAGAGATATAGGAAGGTTGAAAGTACGATGGAAGTAGAAACTGCGAAGCCGTAACAGACAATCGCATACTCCGTGTAATGAAGAAGAAGAAGAAATACAACTGAGACAATTTCAACCTCTAAATGATTTTGACCATGCCTGTTTCTTATTGAATTTCCTTCTCATCACAACGAAATGCAGCTTGTGTCCCTTAGTCACAAATCAAGACAGTGCTGACAGCAAAACAGAGAAGCATATTAACGTTGCAACAAGATCACAAGAAGTGGAACATGATGTGTGTGACGAAAGTTGGCTGTTCCCCTTCCACAAACGGGGACCAACACATTTCAAACCTCTCTGACAGGCAGGTACTATGGGTAACTACATCACTAGTTTCCACGTAAGACTCTTGCAAGTTGTGGCAAGTTGTTGTATAGGAATGGGGGGACGGAAGGGGTAAGAATCGTTAAAGTAGTCTTCAGAGGGAAGACAGCTTGACAATGAGAACGCGAGTCATAACAGCAGAGACGGCTACTTCACCTCAGAATAACACCACGAATTTACAATTAGTTTAGTTAGGTACTTTGCTTTTGCTTTCTTTAAGGGAACTCTCTGGTAAAATGTACACTTTTTAACTTTTTAAGCTGCACGTTAAAGTACATACATTTGTGAAATTTTAAAACTCACAGCATATAAGATATCTTAGGTCCCGGGTTTGATTCCCGACGGGGATGTTCATTTTTCTCTAATTATGATTATCCCTACCCTGCATGGCGTTTGAAAGTGTGGATATGAAAGTGAATGTAATTGTGAAAATAAGTTGAAAACGACAACCTACAGTAACCCAATCTAAAAGTTCTAAGAGTAAGAACACCATCAAATGTTTTAATCAAAGCTCCCGATATGACCATAGCAGTTAAAGGAGGCTATAGAAATGGAGGAAAAAAATCTTATTGACATTAGTTGTGTCAGGTAATACACACAATAACAGCAATGCTTTTTTTCCATGTTTCAAAATATTTAAGTATTACCCTTTATTGTGTAAACTCATTACGCTAATCAAAAGCTTACAAGATGCATTTTCAAAATATTCACATAAAAATTCAAGTTTTACAGTTCATAAGTTTATAAATATCTCTAATCTATTCCATTTTTGTATTAGTCCCTAATTATTTTAGCATACGTTTTACTTTTTATGCTTTCAAAAATTCTAATTCTATTAAATTTCAATAATTCTTCTCAAAATTGGAGCATTATTTTAAAAAATTATATGGTAATTTTAATTAATGCATTTACAAGATCCATCGTCCCCCGTGGTCTAGGGGTACCATGCTAGCCTCTGGTTCCCGAGGTCGTGGGTTCTAACACTGCGGAGGGCGATGGATTTTTCGGGCGTAAATATCCTCAGCATGGCTTCCTTCGAAGGGGAAGTAAAGCCGGTGGTCCCATGTCGTAGATTTACGACACGTAAAAGAACCTCAAGATTGATAAAGAGGTCTTTCACGCCCAATATAGGTGGGACGCAGTTAAAGAGCGTCCATAAATAAAGCTCAATTTATTTTCTGAGATCCAGTACACATGTTTTGAAATAAATAAGTAAAACATTCCATTATGTGGAATATTTACAGTATGGAAAAATACTTAAAAAATGTTTATTAACAGGCATACACCAGTCCATTTGAAACTTCACTTTATTGGTAATTTAAATGCGCTAAATACAAGAAACGATATATCGTTTTTAAGGTTTAGAATTCAAATTAATTTATTATGATAAAAGTTGCCTTTTTAATTTTTTACAATTCTTGGTTAAATTTCGCAGTTGCATTACCTAAAGTATTTGTATTTAATACTAAATAAACTTTCGTAACCCCATTGGTTTTGTCATGAAACTACTAATTAAGTAATTTCATTGTTTTTTCCTACTTATTGCATACTTCAGAATTAAAACGTGTCACGTTTACCTTACTGCACAAACCTGTAAACCCTTTTATTGCCTTTTTGTTTTCTGTGAAATAAATTATTGAAATATTCTCTTAACCTGTAAATTTTGATCACGTACCCTACCTGTGGCACTTTTGATGTCGTCTCCAATATCTATTGATGAATCTGATGCCGACTGCTACAGTGATGGGCTAAGAGATCTTTCTTTAAGAGGATGCATGGGTGGGGTGAGGATTGACAACACCAGTTAAGTTGACTAATAAATTTAATATTTATTATTCTGGCTAATACAAGACTTAATTGAAGCGTGTTGCCGACAGTTTGAGGATGAAGAATTAAATTGATTCTTAAACGTATCACGAGAAACTGTAGTTATCGAATTATTATATCTGCTACCAAATTTATGACTTAAAATAACTGTTTCCGCTATAAAAACTAGAAGCGTAAGTTATCGTGAGTCGCTAAAATACTACATGTTTTCAGCTATGCTAAGTATATGATAACCTGTACGCGGTCTTAGGGCTACAGACTAACGATACTCGATCACTAAAATACTTCTGTAAAGCGTAAAAACCTGTAAAAGACTGCAAACAAAATATGCTAATTTTAGAAATACACGCTCTTTCAGTGACTTAATTCCCGTCTATTTTATGACTAAGCCACCAAAATCCTTGCGTTATACGTTGCCAAAGCTTCTGAAACACAACCTTTACTCTTTGATTAGCTGTATTCTAAGAGCTCTTTCCCTTGCTTATGTTAAGAACTGGTATATGTGCATTTCATGCAACTCTCTGACTTCTTAACGTACTGGTTCTAATTACCTAAATATTAAGCTGATGGGTTTCTTGTTTACTGAGTTCGCCGGAACACCTGTTTGCCTTAGCTACTCTGACTTTTAACTGCTTTTCCCGAACATGCAATTTGCCTGGTAATGACTTCCTTATTCAGGATTATAACTATTCCTCCTTACATTGTGCATTAATTTTAATACATGGAAATTATTTATTGCAATTGCTTATCTATCTCCCTATCCTATGTTTATAAATTATTAATAATTCCGGTATTAATTTATAAACATTGTTTCCGTAAGCCATAATAAATAACATTTTCTCTGGGAGTCTGAAGGCATCAATAGCTATTAGTACAAAAAGAAGCATTTTCTGTGGACCCTGGAAGAGGAAGATGGAAGACATAGTGAAGTCCTTTGTACGGAGTGTGGACTGTATCGTGAGCAAACTGTGCGTGGGAAGTAGCGAGAAAAAGCGTTTGGAAGCACACCCTGTGTACTGAAAACATGAAATGGAGATTTGGAGAAGAGTGTGAAGTAGACGGGAAGAAATATAAGTAAGGAGTCTGTTTTGGAAAGAATGGATTAAAGAAGAATAATGATACACGGTGCGCCAATAAAATGTAGCTAATTTAAAACATGCATAGCTTCCTAACTGTTGAAGATTGATGTATCTATTGTTACAGCGTTACAAAAGAAAGATGGGAGAATACTTTTAATGCTAGCAGCTGCTTTTTTAAAATGCCCCAATAAGAATTATCCATTTATAACAACGTTTTCGATAAGACCACCACTGCTTCACTTGCAGTTTATACGGGAACAGTTTAAGCTCTTGTTTCAAAATCCTCCTGATGGACATCAGACTCAGCCTCAGTTCTCTTGAATGTCTTCGGTGTCCATTTTATGACTCTGATTGACTGGCAACCGTAAAGCTGCAAAGTTTTCTTGCGTCCTTGCCGATCTCGGTCTACCTGAATTTCCTTTATTCAGGTTAAGAGCAGTCCCTTGTTCATTAACTTTCTTTGCAGATGGTGCTACTCGACAATTAAATTCCTTACGATATCTATGTGTCTGTACACTGATTTTGTTTCCAAATAAAATGCAGAAATATTAATTCTCTTAGCCGTGAAAACACAATGAAAGTTTCTCCAAAGCTTGCAAAACAACTACCTGAAAACAGAAGAAAAATATGTTACCAATTTAACAAAATATCAAACATTGAAAACCGGGACATTTTATTGACACACCTGGTACTTAATAAGAAGAATAGAAGAAATTGGTCGATACGGTGGATGATAAGAAATAGCTTCCTGAAGTATGCTGCCAAATGAAAACCTTTAGGTGGGAGTAGATAAATGCTTCGCAGACAAAGAAGAAAGAGAAAGAAATGGAGGAGGCTAATTTGTAGTGAAGAACTGCTCTTGGGGAGAAAACTTAAGACTAATTAATTGTTTGTTTGACTGACTGGATTGAAGGAACGCTTAAAATATGTATTGTTAAGTCAATCAACCACATAAAAGTATTTATATAGAGTATATAGAGTATAACTTCCTTCATACACACACACACTCTCTCTCTCTCTCTCTCAAGAAATTGTGGCCTAAATATGTTATATGTTAAACTAGCCAATTCTTCTTCCCCTTTAACGGATTACACCCCCAAGGACTTACAACTCTGGATCATAGCATATCCAGGATGGGTGATCAGCCCAATGTCTAGTATGGCGGTGAAGAAGAAGGAAATGATAGGAATATTCGTGGATCAAATTAGCAAAGCCAGCATCCGTCTAGCAACCGAGGAAAACCGAAAAAACCTCGGTCTGATTGATCGGCCTCGGGGGTTTGAACCGGGGACCTGCCGAATGCCGGCCACAAACGTTTGCGCATGAGCCATCCCGCTGGGTAAATGGCTTATTCACAGGAAATAATTGGATGAGAAGAAACTGCTTCCTAGGAGACGGACTGATAATTGTGAATAGGAAAATTATTGAGACAATTTGATAGACGAAGAAGAAAGCCCAATATAGGACAGCATGGAGGATAATAATTTTGTAATAAAGGATTTTTCCCTTTGGAATAAAACTTAAGAATAAATGATTGGTTGTAGTGAGGGAATACTGAAAATATAGCAAAGATAACTAACCGTATCAAAATTTATACGAATACAATGCGTCAATATGCTTTTTAAGATATGCGGCCTAAATATGCAATAAATAAGAGTGTGCTATAGATACGCAGGAAATGAATGACATGGTGAACTAGAATGCTGTGGTAAGTGGGTTACTGGAGAACGAGGAATAGTTTTTCTACTACCTAGATTCTCCAGTGCACTTAACGCATGTGTATTGCAAATTTTTTCGACGATAATAAAATAAATAGAAATAGTATATGAAAATAACATTAATTACTAACAGCTGTAGAATGTTATTTCCAGTGCTACGATCACCATAAACCTTCGTAGCGAACTGCCGGTCTATTATCCAGACCTGACTGCTGTTGATCTTAAAAAAATCAATATTTTGTAGCTCGGGCATATCTGCTGCATGAATTAAATCTTAAGCAGATATTAACAAATAAAAAGGAAGTAAGGATCCAGGTTATATTTAATGGTAAAATTCAGTAAAAAAATCTGCGGTATATATATATATATAAATTAAGGGATTTAATGTAGTACATTCACATACGTGCAGTAAAATATAATCACGTAGGTTAGGTTACCAATACCGAATGCAGGAAATTCAACTTTCCACCATGACATCATGAAGAGAATTGCATAAAAAACAAGACACCATATTCTAAAACCAAATTTCACACGTATGTTATTACTTAAGAGTTACATGAAAGCATAAACTCGTAAGTAGCGATTGTTGATATCGATTACTAAGCATTAATGTTTATACTGTACCATTAAGATTCTATATTGAATATGGGCTTTTATTTCATGTTTATGTGCTGTAAACTATAAAAAAAATCTGATGTGTTACACTCACATGACTTTCTCTACTCTTGTACAAATATTTTTTCAAAATCTTATTCTCCATCTATTTCATATTAATCGAGATAAACATTTGCAGAAACGATCTTTTGACATGCAAAGAGAATTACATTTTACACATAGCGACCAGTTCTAAAAGTATTTGACTATCGCTTAAGGTCATGTTCCCCTTGTTTTGTATTTGCAAGGGCAATATAAGCACAGACATATCTCTTAATAGCTGGT
The DNA here is from genome assembly GCA_030765065.1 of Deroplatys truncata. Classification (NCBI taxonomy): domain Eukaryota; kingdom Metazoa; phylum Arthropoda; class Insecta; order Mantodea; family Mantidae; genus Deroplatys; species Deroplatys truncata. Next base: position 57,319,253 of record CM060980.1, read on the forward strand.
TGCTATGTGCAGCACCATTCTCTTTGCCACAGATTGATACTCTTTGCATATCCAAGATAAAAAAACGAATAACGAATTCCAATTTGAAAAAAGGATTGAAAAATTTAAGAGATAACAAGCAAAATCACGAAAATGGTTCACTCAACAACAAAAATGTATATGACATAAATTGTGTATTTTAAAGCGATCTACATTTTGTTTATCTCTTATGGTTTACCAGTTATGCAAAAGTCGTTCACAATGAAGAATACTTTTGGAGACATTCCCAGAAAATTCAAGATATTCATTTTATTTGTCATGAAAATATCTTAAACATGATATTTTAATCAAAATCGTTAGAGGCATTTTTGAGAAAATTAAAATTTTCGAAAAATGTTCCACGTAAAGGGTAACCTAGGGTGGGGGGATTTTCTTGAAAACCTTCGTGTCGCATCTCTGGAAGATACTGAACCTAAATACCAAGTTTGGTGTTTATCCGACTGTTCGTTTCTGAGTTATGTTGTTCACAGACAGACACACACACACACACACACACATACACATACACACACAAACACACACACACACACGGACATGTTTAGAAAAATGCTTTTTTTGGATTCAGGGGGTCTCAAAACATATATTTCCGGTGAAATCTCGGTATGGAATTTTTGGGTGGAATACAATACTTCCCCTACTTACTATACGTAGTAGGGAAGGTAAAACACATTAATAATCCGTCCGAAGTAAAACAGATTTGCAATTTGTTATTCGTTTTTGTCAGAGCAGTATTTTGCGGGTTACAGTACAATGTCTAGGAGAAACATTTGAACAACTAAACTTGAAGTCATTACGAAGAAGGAGAAAGAGAAGAGGAGGAGTGGCTCCTCGTCATTCGCTTGTCGTCACTGAAGCCCCCTTTGTTGTTGATATGTTTTCAAGATCTCCTCGCCACATCCCTCCTTTGTTGCTAGCACATAACACACCTCACCTGGTGACACGGGATACCCGCCTCCACTCTCGTATCTAGTCCTCTTTATTTGTTGTCGGAGGTAGTGGAATGTGCAACTTGTCGCTGTCTGTCTTCATACAACACGGTAGCGGCGCAAGGATACTCAAGTCAGGTGCAAGTGTTTTACGCGACAAGAACATAACTCTCGACGAGCTTTAAACAGGATATGGTTCACCTATATCTTCAACATTGGAAGAACATTTTAGGTTCTAATAAAACTGTGATCAAATAATCAAGAGTGTGAAGTCACTCACAATTTCGTGGGTCAGTTAAATACATTTCAAGTATTCTTCGTTTGCTTTTAGGTGTAAAGCAGGATTATACTTAAGTAGCATGTGACTATTAGGTGCGTCAATTTCAAATATGTTACATTTGGTTATGAATAGATAGAATTGTTTAACATTTTTCATTAATATTTGTTAATTTACAATCCTTATTGTTAGTCGCTAGCTATACTGTAAATCGCTTTTATGTGTTGACATTATAATTATAAGTTATATTCGATTTTAATTACGTTTAATTCAAGATTGAATGAATACCTTTATCACGGCGCTTATATGTACACAAATGAGCTACTATGAAAAACAATATCTGAACTGTTTTATGTGTAAGTGGAACAATTAATGTTTTAAATGAATTGTTTGTGCCATAGTAATAAGAAACCAAGGAAGATAAAGTTTTCTACTCGTTGAACGAGTACGGACGTGCTAATACAACTAGTCCTTGCACATCTCATGCGTTAATTCAACACATAAGAGAAGATAAAGTACATAATCTGTTCTATGTATCCAAGTATTGCTTTATATTCAAAAAGTTACAAGTTAAATAATAAAAGTGATGTTTAAACGTATTGAAATTATTTCGTTCCCTTGATCATCAGAACACTGAAATAAGACTAATCTGTAAATAGTTATGCCAGAGTAATAATATATTCATTCAAATAATACTACAAATCAAACGGCACGCAAATTTGTTGCGTTTCCTAACTTCACCACGTTCCTGTTTTGAAATCCTGGAAACGTTAAAGTACGCCAATTTGATCTGCATTACACTATCAGTTCCTTTATGTTAAAAGTATTTGTTTTCTTGTTGATTAATTTTTGGACAAAGAGCAGGTAATATATTTTTTCGGAGCTTGTAATCTACTCCTTTCTCTAGCGGCCATTGTTCATGTTTCAGAGCTGCATAGCGCTGTACGCTGTAAGCGCCATTAAGAAGTATGTTGATTTAATTTTTCTCACTATTTTATTTTTTCGCACAATTTCAGAAAGATTTTCAGCCTTACTATGACGCAGTAATTTGTATCACAAATTATGTAAATGTAAAGAGTGATTATAATGTGAATATGCATTATTGTGTGACATTGATTTGAGATGTTTGATGATTGTAAGCATTGTTGAGAAGTGGGTTTATACGGCCTTACTGAAACTGACAATAATAGCGTGCAATAATGTAGCGAGGGGGTGAGCTGTTTATCATTATTAGAGACGAGCAAATGACGTAATATTGGCGCGTTTTTCTTAGGAATTTGCGGGAACATTTTCCCTAGAGCATATGTGTTCATAATTTTCATTGGATATAAAAATAGACGCTAATGTTGGCGCGTTTTATTAACCAATAGCAGCTCAGTTATAATCTTTAGGCATATCGGGGTGTGAGAGTATAAAAAGGACTAAGTTAGAGGTAGATCCCCCCAGTCCATCGGAAACATTTGTACATTACACGTAGGCTCCAGTCCATCGGAAATCTTTGTGCATTACACGTCGCTTAGTTCAACAGAAACAGTCATGGTGAATACATAGCATAGTTTATCGAGTCGCAGGTTACGCGTAGCAAAGTTATGAAAAATCTCAAGTGTCGTAAAGTTAATTACACAAAAAGTTGAAGTACGCGAATTAATAATGTGCAGTAAATAAGTTATTATAACAGTTTCAGTTTGGCGAGTGTCACGATTAATAGGTGAAAGTGAATAATGTGTTAAGACAATAAAAAGTGTAAAACAAATTCTTTCATCAGTGTTATCTTTGGATAAAAACTCCTTTCCGTTTACACACCTGTATAAGATAAGTGCTTGACCGAGAGATCATAGCTAGCCGGAGGACAGTGAACCCAAAAATTAAACACAATAACAGGCGCTCAGTAAAAGATAACACGAAGTGACCGCGACAAATTGTCTTTCATACGTACGGCAAATAAACAGTAGCATTCTTTCAAACAAACACTAATACCGCCACAATTTGGCTACCACAACGTGGAACTTAACAAAGAATACCGTCTCAACTATTCACATTTGAAACCGACCAAGATGGCGGTAACGTGTGAGGCTCGCACTCGGGAAAACCCGAGTTCGATTCCCGTCAACCACCGCCGCTGACTTGGGTTTTTTGTGTTTTTCCCTAGTCGGAAGGCGAATGCTGGGGTAGTTTCTCATCCACCACGATTATCTTTCCACTTCCCTTTTATTGCGTTTCCTTTTCATCTTTCGGGTGTGTTTCTAGGTTTGGTGGCATATGATGGTGCCGGACAGATGGCGCGGATGCTTGCTCAAAGGAAATAGTAATCTCCGCGAGTACTAAAAGGCTGCTTAGCCAATGGGTCATTTATCGCTCTCTATAGGCAGCTTCAGCAGTGGGATGGGTCCTCAAGCCTGGAATTGTTAGGGACTTCCGCGCGTCTAGGGTCTGTAGCCTCCTGTGTTGCTTTCACCTCATTAGTTCCTCTCAGGGGGTGTAGCCACAGTTACCAGCTGTTCCAGAAAAGGATCATTCTGATTGCGCTTCAATAAGGAGTCATAGATGGAAACGCGCTGAATCACGCTTCACTCAGTTCGTGAGGAACCCATACATCGCGAATATTCACGTAACCCATTTTTTCAAGTTCCTGGCCACAGTAGCGCGAGCTAAATTGAGCTCATTCGTGGATTGTTGACTATCATTTGATGAATTCGTAACCATTGGCCGTCCAGATCGAGTGTTTCTCTTTTTGGGAGAAATTCCCAGCTAAACCACCTTTGAATGCTCGATTCGTTACCGCATCTTTCCCGTAGAGAGCACAAATTTTCTGCCGGCATTATGAGGCGGTTTTACCCTTACGATAGTAAAGCAGCGTAAGATGTCGGAAATGTTCCTTTTTGCTTTCCATAGTTGTAAACACAAGTTCACGCTGTTCCATCCAACGTCAGTCACAAACACACACTGACTTTGAAGGAGGTTTATTTTAGCAGAAGTTGTATTGTAGTTCGACTGTTGGGGAGCCAAACTTGATGAAGTAACTGCCCCACGTATGGTACAAAGTTTCCAGTGGCCTTCGCCCCAACGTTTAGAAATCAACTTTGTATTTTAATGTTTCTTTAAATATTATACATATTTAGGTTTGCCTCGGCTGCGTCAGTATTAATTAGTAGAAACATGTATCTCTTAACAGGGGGAGATGCGGCTAAAGAATGTAGGCTTACACAAATTATAATTTTTTACTTCACTCCTTTTATTAATCCTTCACACGATTAAATAATACTTCACTGATATAGAGAGCTGTGAGATTATTTATTAATTACTTGCACTTTTTAACACGTAAACTTTATAATATTCTCGCCGTAATGAATTTTCGTCTCACACTGAATACGTACTGAGCGAATGAACTGCTCAGGTAGTTGCCTTCTAGCGACTGCCGTTTACCGCTTAAATTTGTAAATTTTTCTATTTCAAGTCTCTGATTGGCTAATTTTACTCCAATAGAATGCTTTTATTTAACTTTCAGCTTTTCTGGTTGTTGATTGGCTATTTATAAACTGTTTTAAAATATTACATTATTGTTCCAAGAATTACTAGTAGCATTATTAAACGTTCTAATTCATTATTGCCTTAAGGTTACCTCATTGTTGCCTCATTGTAGGCAACTTTCGGCCTCTATTGTCACAGCTCCTACATTATTAAATTATGTAATACATTCACATAACATTATTATACGTGTACACAATAATATAAGCATTAATACAATGACTGTTACATACATTTTATATGTTATATTATACACATATTGCTTTAAGGCGGGCTGAAATCATTTATCTGCCTCAACTTATTCAGTAGCGAGTCTGGTTGTTGACTTCTAAATCGAAGGAGTGGTTAGGCAACTATGGCAACTTGAGTGTACAGAAGGTTCAGGATTTTCAGGGCTATTGTGAGCAAAACGAACGAACTTATGAGAGAACCCAATAGCTGAAATGAGATTTTTAAGATATGTAGCAGGGTATACTTTATTGGATAAAAAGAAAAATCAAGAAATTCGAAATGAATTAAAAGTGTTAATATAATGAACAAGATTGAAAGATATCAAATAATTGGTATGAAAATCTATAAAGAATGGAAAAAGGACGTATACCTCTGAATATTTTAAAACGTAAGGTAAAAGAATAATTCTTTACAGACATATTAAGAGCTAAATCGAGCAGTTATTTAACTTAAATAATAGACTAATCCTTGAAAAATGATAATGATATTACTGTTTATTATTATTATGATAATTATTATCTTTATCATCATTATTTTCCTTCTATGTAAATGCATATGGACCAATTAGTTACTGAAATTAGCAAATACATCCACAAAACAACCTATTTTTTAATAATTTTGCCACCAAAGTGATTCGGTTCCTCAAAGTACCTGACACAATTTACCAGCCCATACATCACTACAACCTATATGATGGCGGCAATAACTTTGGACTTCGTTTCAATGTCCACTTCATAAGCGACATTTGACGTAAATATTGTGGCTGTTGTGCATTTTAACTTCACAGCTTTTGGTTTTGATTTAATTCAGAAATGAAGAGAAAACTAAATTGAGTTTTATTTATGGACACTCTTTAACTAATGTGGTTCTTAGCGCCCCATTCTATATTGGTGTGAAAGACCGCAAATGTTGCTCAGAGGCCTCTTATATCAGGCTTTTATGTGCCGTAAATCCACGACATGGGACAGACGGCTTATTTCCCTTCCGAAGGAAGCTATGCTAAGGATTTTTATGCCCGAAAAATCCATCGCCCTCCGCGTATCAACACACGGTTTCTCTTTGCATATAATTTTGTTTTATTCACTAGTTAAATAGAAAAATAATGTAAAAGAAATACGAACAAAACCAAAAAGGAAACTTAAATCTGAAGTCACAGCCGGAGCTTCTATTTACCGAGTTCAAAGTCTACCCCAAAACGCATTTATCAAAAGGGAGCTATTTTGTGATCACTGAACAGAAGAAAAGTACGATAAAGGCAAGAGAGAGTGAGATCTATATCGTGATTACCTCCGTGCTTGATTGACAGCGTTCTGGCTTCTGAACCCATAGGTTCTGAATTCGATTCTCTTCTGGGGCGAGAGAGGTTTTCTTTAATTAGAATATTCCTTATACTTTGCAAGGCCTGAAAGCATGAAAGTGGAAGTGAATTTGAGGCGGATTTCATTTCAAAAGTGTATAATATTAAAGTTAAAAGCTTATGCTGAAGTCATTACTCACACTATCAGTAGTTTCTAAAGTCAAAGCCTCTGATAAGACCGTACACTAAAAGGGGAGGAGTTAGGATTAGTCAGACGGAGGGGCCTCCAGCAACTGGAGTGCCGCACATTTGCCATAAAGGGCCCTTTGTGCTTCCAACGTGACCCCTGGGCTAAAGGCGAGACCCAAAGGACGACTTGATCCGACGACGATGTGCGCCAGCAAGGATGATTCCTAACGATTCCAATATGACAACATTCCTGACGCCGGCTAGGTCTGCCTCAGTCATCCGCAACCTAGGGGGTCCTGGGAAGGAAAGGGTAAAGGAAGAGTTCCACCAAGCACCAGAGAGAAATCTTCCCAGGGACATCATTCCACCGTGTTGCCGCAACGCACCAATCATCGTGGTCTGGTCCTGCAACTCTGAAACAGATGAGCTGAAACAGCTAAAGGAAATGGACAGGAAATTCGTGGTAGAAGGGCACTCATCCTAGCATTCGCCTAATAATCCGGTTAGCGAAAGAATCCAAGGACAGAGTAGCCAACCTAACGGATATCAAACCTGGGATCTCCCAAATGCAAGCCTCACACGTTACCGTGGAGCCATGTCGTTCGTAAATTAAAGGAGACTATACAAATGGAGGGAAAGGATTCGTCCTCCGTGGTGTAATGGTTACCATGCTAGCCTTTAGTTCCTAAGGCCGCGGGTTGAATCTCGGTGGAGAGCGATGGATTTTTTTTGGTTGTAAAACTCCTTAGCATAGCGTCCTTCGGAAGGGAAGTAAAGCCGGTGGTCCCTTGTCGTAGATTTACGGCAAGCCTGATAAAGAGGCCTCTGAGCAAAATTTCCGGTCTTTCACGCCCAATATAGAATGGGACGTTAAGGACTACATCAGTTAAAGCGCGTCCATAATTAAAAAAAATTAAAAAAGGAGAGAAAGGATGTGAAATTACACAGGACCTTGTAAATCTTGCTTTGAAGTGTAGGCGTAGGACGTGGGATGTGTTTATCGAAGGGAAACACCTCAAGCACTTCAACCGCTAGACTGTTGTGGCTACACCTACCGGAAGGCAGGATGCAGTGAAGGAGTTCTAGAAGGTCTCAGGCCCGCAGGCAGACAGGCTCATTAGACGCGCAAAAATCCCTAATACTTCCAGTTTGAACACCCGCGCAGCAGTAGAGGCGAAAGATCACGAGAGAGGATGACGAAGTTACCTTAACGAGTGGACACCATCTGCCTGACACCGCCAGTAGCGGAGGACCTGAAAACACACCTGAAACTGAAAAGTAGAAATGAAATGAAAGGGGAAATCGTGGTAGAATACACCACATCGGCATTCTCTTGGCGACCAGGGGAAAACCACGAAAAACCCCATTGTCAAAATGGATGGTCACCGGGAATCGAACCCGGGTCCTCCAGAGTGCGGGACACAGACGTTGCCGCCTGAGCCGGTGAGTGTAGGCGTAGTTGGACAAATGACTTAAACAGAATTAATCTGGGAGAATTTCAAAACAACTTAAATTAAATGCGGTGAAATAACCGGCGAGTGTACGCGAGTGCAAGCAACAAAACCCCTTCCATTTCGACTTTCAAACAAAAGTGCGGAGCGTTTACGCAGAGCTCTCAAGAGTGATGCTAGTTAAGAAGGCTGAAAATTGCATGCCGCCTTTAAAGGAGTGCCATGGTACGTTGTGGAAGCATTTGTAAATAAAGGGACTGATTCTGCTAGCGAGGTTTGGGCTGGCAGAACACGAAGAAGAATTAGAAGGGTGACAAGAGTCTGAGAAATGAAATGGCACGTCATGAATAAGTGACTGCACACGATCGGGGCGTGGGACACATCTGAGTCCAAATTTCCTGCTTCATCCATCCCTGGCGGCTGGTGATGATCCACCTTCCCTTCCAAGTTAGTCAACTTAATGTTTTGCAGCCCACCCCCCCCCCCTTTACTGGCCAACAGCCACTTTCCATCGCGCGGGGGAGTAAGGAGGGACGGGCGTCTCTCAGCTCGCATTAAGGCGAGTGGCAAGACTTGTCATAGCTAATACAGCCGTGATGTAAATTAGGCACCCGAGCTATGAAACTTGGTGACACTTCGCGAGAACTGCCCTCCGGAATAAGACACGTAGCTAATAATATATGATACGGCCTTCCACATGAAATGGATCCCCGATGGATATGTAAGTTACTGCCGTTCCTTTCGCAACAATATATACCTTTTCAGGGAACTTATACACTACCATTGTTTTCATATAAACCCAAACACATTAGGTCCTTTTAAATTAATGAATGAGTGTGTGTACGTAATTAAAAGTATACATTGATCCTATCAATCTCACGGGTCCAAAAGATCGTGTATGCTTTTATAATGCCTACTCGGCTTACCCTCCTGGTATGCAAGGCTTACGCCCCCTAGGGCTTACAACCGTGCCTAGGATCAGAGGACTGCAGAGAAGCAGACGAACATTGAATAGAGAAGGAAGAACCCGGAACGGGGATTGACCCCCAGCCAGGTATGAGGGTGAGGGAAGAAGATGTGAAATGAAGGCTAAATGGATAGAAGGGAAAGTGATGATGTAGCAATTGGTGGAATAAACGGCGTGGGGAATCAGAGAACCCGAACAAAACCCTCCTAGATGCTGCTTCGTCCATCACAAATCCCACATGACGATCCCTGGGATCAAAACCTCCCCTTGGTGGGAGGCGAGAGGTATAACAACTCATACAAAGCGCCGCCATGCTTTTATAATACACAGAATAATAAAGTAAAATCATAAACCACTAACAATAGAAGTAAAATATCGCTACAAGGAAACACTATTACAGAAAAAGTAATATAAACACATAGCATTTTGAATATAAAAAAAAAACACCCAAATACAGTAAACCATATTACGATGCATTACACTAGTTTGCATTTTCAAACTATTTGTTAGATGGTTTCTTAAAAGTAGGTGTTCTTGTATCAAGTTTTTATGCTGATTCCAGAAATAACTTCCGTTTTTTTCTATCACGTCAGGTTTCTACGCAAAATAAGAAGTAATGTTTTGACAATTTTACTAATGAGCGTAGGAAAGTATTCAAATACCATTTCACACAAGGTACGTTTTTATTCAAGAAACATTTCAAGAATACTCTCAAGAACGCCCCTAATTTAATTCATGACTACATTTTAACAAAACAAGAAGCCAAAGTGTTTCATTTAATTTTTTTCAAACTTTCTCTTCTTTGACTTCCTTGCAGATCCTTGAAGGTGACTGCCCCTTCTCAACATCCAACAGTACTCGGCCATCATAGTTTCATTCCATCTCCCCTGGTACCTCCTCTCCATTTCCTTAATATCTTGGTGAAAACGTTCACCCTGCTCTTCACTATAGGTAATGTCCCAGATTTTCTGGAAAGTAGTCGATATGTGAATGCAGAAAATGCACCTTTACACTCATGTTACAACCCATCTTCTTGAAATTTTCCAACATTGTTTCGACAATGGCATCGTAATCAGTATGTTTGTTATTGCCTAAGACGTTTTCAGTAACTGATCGGAAGGCGTTCCATGCTTCTATTTCTCTCTCATTCATTGTCTTCTCAAAATCTTCATCCTTCATCAATTTCTTTATTTGAGGACCAACAAAATCTCCAGCCTTTAATTTGTCTTGTGTAATGAAGGGAAATTTCTTGGAAAGGTACTTGAAGCAGGTTCCATCCTGTGGTAGAGCCCTTACAAAAATGGCTTCATCAAGCCCAATTTTATGTGTAGTGGCGGAAGCAATATCTTTATATCTCTACATCTATATATTTTTGAAGTGAAATTGTGAAAAACTGTACGTGATAGAAAACAAATATAAGCAGTTCTGAAATCAGCATAAAAAGTGAGTCAGAATCACTTATTAGTTTTCAGTCATCCGATATCATGCAGAGTAGTGTTATTGGACAAAGAGCAGTTAAGAAAGATGAATAAACATAACACACTAACAATAAGTGAAAATTACACAAAATAGCATAAAATTAAAGAACTAACACCTAGTCGGTATGTTTAGCGTTGTCCCTTCCCTACTATTATTCTTCTTCTCCTCAGATATCAGCAGTCTTTTAGTTTATGATTGACAGAAGTATTATTAACTGTGATGTTATGTTCATTATGTAATGCGGTGAGTCGGTTCGTTTTTAACTCACAGCGCATCTGAGCTTATATTTTCACTAAGAAGCGCTTTCGGAAGAAGACTTTCTCCCATCCTCAGCTGAAGAACGAGTCGTTCTTCGAACTTAAGTGTATTACATAATCAGCAGTCTTGTCATAATTAGAAATCCAACACGCCCTTAACTCTCCATTCGAGGTGGTAAAAGTAAAGGATCGCTAGGCCCTTATAGGCAGATGGTCAGGAATAATTTGATAATGACGAGGACGTGGATCTTCTGCGATTCTGACTTCCCTTTTAAACATGAAGCTCAAAATATGCACACCACAAAATTTGCTCAGACTGTTAAAAGAAATGTAAAAAACTGTTCAGCGCTGAAGGAAAAAATATTTCTTAAGTATACTATAGGTAAATGTTTTAAATCTTGCAATCTGATCTTTGGCACATAGTCATCGAGTAGCCAGTCCCTTGTGACAGTCGGAATAGTGACTTGGGAGGAAGAACTTATCTGGCGAACATCTACAGAGCACTATAGCACTAACGATTGTGGACATGCTTCCTTTTTCTCACTGACAAATGAACCATTTTTTTCTTCAAACTTTACCACTAACGTTAGAACCATCTTTCGATCAGGTCTATCACTGTGGTAACAGGATTGGTAATCTACTAATTATTTACAACACATACATGCTGCTGATTGTGTACTCTGTTTCATGGTTATGTGACAGTAATGAACTTTATATCCACCCATTTGCCTTCCAGTGGTATCCACTGAAACCATTTCAGTACCTTGAATGTACCTACAATTTAAAACTCATTTGTGAATGCAGAGTAATTGCTATTTTCCACTGAAACACTCTGTATAATTCATGTATTTTTATTCGTCACTGCACCAATCTTCTCATATTATAATAAAAATAGTTTCGGCAATTATTGCTGAAGAAATAAGAAATAAGGAACATTTATTCATGAATAGTGTTGTTTCGGGCGGAGGATTTGTTTTAGCAGCTTCGTCTGATAATCTTAAATATTGTGCAACTCAAGAATGAAATTTGATGTTAGTGGATTTTTTGCTTTTGTGCTATGCTATGTTAACTTGTCTCTCACTCTCTCAATATACACAGATCGTTAAAGAGCTTCCATTCGGGGGAGAAGTTTAGAGTTCTCATAACATGTATTATTGCTGAAATCGTGATAATAAATCTGTTGCCTGCATGTCATATGTAATCCTCCGCCTATGTAAACGAGCAAGAAAGTATAATAAATATGGGAGCAGTGACAACAGTTCCTATAATGATAAGAAAGGAATGTGACTATTTTGAGAAAGCCATTATTTAATACTTTGTAAATACAGATGACAATTGGACAGTTACAGAATGAAAAGGTAGCACTTGTGCACTATAGGCATAGGAGGAAAAGTCAGGTGTTCGCTAAATAAGATTGGGTGGGTTGTGATGAAAAATTCACGGGGAAATGAGCCAAAAATCGATATTCGGATTTTTGTTTACACCGTTAAGTTTTAGGTTTCTAAATGTAGAATTGTAAAATTGTAATTGTAAAAATTGTAATTTCTCCTTTCATGATTTGAATTTAAATATCTAGGTTTACAGAGAAAAGCGGAAATTATTTTATTTCCCTTGTCTATTTTAGCACATGTGAAGCTCTCAATCTTTGGCATTCTTGAAACACTACGATACAATTTGTGCATAAGTTGACGTGATATTTGCTACAGCTTCTCTTCAATGTATAACACAAAAGTGTTACGCTTTATTTCCGTATTTTTTGGTAGATTTTTTGCAGCCAGTAGGAAAATTTGTGAATATTTAAAGTTGCATATATGTTTTTATTTGAAATGAACAAAATTCTTGTTTTACATTCACACGACCTTCTCTAACCTCTATCGCTTATTGGTGCGTATATAATTTCTTCTTACGAAAGTTTATTTTCCTATCTACTTCATTGTAATCGAGATAAATCTTTCCTGAAATAGCTGCTTACATTGCACATATGTTATAGATACAAAGGGAATAGGGATAGTAAAATATTTTAGAACTGGACGGTTTTGCTGCCCTTAAAATTCCATTCTTTCCATGACATCGCGAGAAACGATAGATAGGCCTTTAAAAGAACCATTGATAAGGGATATCTCAGAAACGGCTAATGCTACAGAAAAACTTATTCAAAGTAAATCGTGTGTTTTAAAGATATCTAAATTTTTGTGTAGTACGTTTTAATGTTTACCAATTATACAAGATTATACAAAATTCCTTCCGAATGAGGACTTCACAGATTATTCCCAGAAAATTCATATATATATTATTTGTAATGTAAATATCTTTAATTTATGATGTTTTAATAAAAGAAGTTAGAGCCATTTTTAAAAGCTCAAAAATTTTAAAAACATTATACATATAAAGGGTAGTTGGGGTGGGGTATTTTCTTGAAAATCTTCGTGTCGCATCAGTTTAAGGTATTGAACTTAAATACAAAGGACCTTTTTCTAAAAATGCTTTCTTCTTTTATTTGGGGACTAATAACATGTATTTCCCGTGAAATATCGGTATCGAATTTTTGGGTGGGATGCAATACCTTCTTTTGCTATTATGCACGTGGTAGAGAAAATAATAAAAAGCATATGACAGCTTTTAAGTGCTTACTTAAAGAAATCGTTTAATTTTTATCTGATTATTTTTAAAAATCTTGGGTCATTGCGAGGATTTTATTTTACTTAAAGGTTATCGATAATCTAAAGTTTAAAATTTTAATAGTGAATTTCGAGAATTTAAATACTAATAATTAAGGTAAAATTTCACACTTCTATCGTCTTAAAGAGCGGCCTGATATTCAATAAACACAACGCTTTCGTGTTAATTGGTGGCAACGGAAATCGAAGTAATCTGGCAAGAAATAAACTATATGAAAAATTTAAGCTTCAGAATGTTCACAATGCAGGGGGTCGGTTTACATGGGTTTTAGTACCTCAGCGCCAATGTTCATCTCTGCGAGAGTAACAGGAAGCGAACAACTGTCGAATCGAACTATGTTATTAAGTATGAGAACGGTGAAGTATCTGAAGTAACAGCTCATTGAAGTGAGTGATTATTTCGTAGTTTACAGGAATGAAACGTTCTTTTAGAAATACTTATTTACGTACAGTAGAACTCTTGAACTAATAATCGGACGATGCCATAGGTCCTAACAACTAAGGCACAAAGGCGAACTTGAAAGGAATTGTAAACTGTGAACTTCGTTTTTACCGTGTCGTGTATTAAACACAATAAAATAACAAAAAGTAAGAATACACTCCTGTAAGATGATGTCACACTTCTAACGCTCTGCGGAGTCAACCAATTCAAATATGTGTTACGTATTAATATTTTTATTGGCTTCATTGGTAAGGGATACGAAGGGAAGGGAAGGTCACGTAACTCCTTGTCTCTTACAAGCCTCTAGGTACAAGAAACAGTCGAGTGCACGCGCCATAGTGCCGTTTTAATAGTGGCAGAAACTCCTTGTTATCTGTGTTCGACACCAGATTAATTCGAATTCGACAAACACATTAGCATATGAACAAGGGTTAGGCCTAGGTGAGCGGTGAAAGGGGAAGAATACGGAAACATTTCACCTAAATAGCTAAATGGGATGCTTCATTACGACAGCCCCGGGATGAGTTCGTCTCGTAGGTTTGATATCAAAAGTTTGGCACTCAAACATTAGCCTATGAACACAGTTCGATTTCAGGCTCAGAGGTGAAGGAAAAGGGAAAATGAGACAAAATAAAGTGGAGTGCTAGAATTTGGCAAGAAGTGGCAGCTTGGTGGGGCAGAGGCGGTTTAGTATTTCCTTGTTAACTTGAACCATTGCACATTATATCGGCACGATTCCGTACACTCCGTGTAAAGTGTAGACGTTTACGTTACCCCGCTAGTCCTTTGCTAACACTAACTTCGTCCTTCCCCTTGTCACACCTGTCGTATACTTCTCACTGAGTTCTTAGCTGAGGGGCGGAGCAAGAAGAGACTAGTTTGCTGACGTCACGGAGCGTTGAGTTGACTGACTATTCTAATCAGAATGGTCAACTATGCAAACTTCCCCCAGCATTGGCTTATAAACGAACAGCATACATGAAGAAACGTTAAATAAACCACTACTGATAAAGAAATAGCAACTAAAAGAATTTCCAATATTATAGCAACAGTTTCCATTTATGGAAGGGCCTATATCCTGTACTAGAATACATAAAAAATTCTGATGTTATACATATACATGACGTTCTCTACCCTCTATCTTTATTGGTGAATATACAAACTATTCTTACTAAAGCTTGTTTTTATACCTACTACGCTTTAATCTAAATAAACCTTTGTAGAAATCTGAATGCTCAAAGTACTTTAAGAGAATGAGCAAGAAATGAACAATAACGGATATCTCAGAAACGGCTTATGCCACAAAAAAGCTTATTTGTAATAAATTGTATTTTTTAAAGATATCTACATTTTTGTGTGGTACATTTTCGTCTATCGCTTAACATTTACCAGTTATATAAGATTATACAAAATTCCTTCCGAATGAAGAGGACTTCAAAGGCTTCTCCCAGTACATAACCTTACATTTTATTTGTGATGTAAATATCTTTAGTATATGGTACTTTAATCAAAATCGTTACAGCCATTTTTAACAAAAACAAAAATTTTCGAAAAAATGCGACTTCGCGTCGCATTCTTGGAATATCCTGAACTTAAATACCAATGTTGGTGATTATACCACTCTTTATTTTTGAGTTATATTGTTCACGGACACACACACACACATACGCGCGTGCACACTGATGGTTTTTTAAAAAGGCTTTTTTTTTGGATTCGGGGGGCCTCAAATCATGTATTTCCCGTGAAATATTTATATCGAATTTTTGGGTGGAATACAATACTTCCCCTGCTTACTGTACGCAGTGAAGAAAGTAAAAAGATTATGGAAGCAGAATTAAACGATAGTGAACGTTACCGAGAAGTGCTCTTGTCTTATGATTTCGCGGAATGAGATGAATTTGTTACAATTTAGTTTTGACTTCAACTGCGTAGGTCGCAAATAAAATCCTGCCGCCAGAATTCCCGGAAGCCTTTTGCAGCAGTCATTAAATGAATAGGCATCCATATTTTATATTACCAGTTGGACGAGCGGGTTGCAGAAAGCTTTCTTTTTCTGTCTCTTCCATAAGCCACAAGGTAAACTTTTATACTGTTTCTAAGGAAACCGCTTGTCTATGACTGTAAGGGACAACATTAAAGGTATATATGTATACTACAAAATGAGTAAACACACATACATTAATGCAAGCGAAATGAGAACTCTGCATATATCCTCATATTGCGTTACCTAAAGAGGAGGTATACAAGAAATGAAATACAGGAGCATTCAAGCCTAGTACTTAAAGCACTTTTCTTTGAAGGATTAATGCATGACTCTTCAAGAGCGTAAATATTTTGCATACAAATACTGATTTGTTGCATTCACATGAATTTCCCTACTTACTCTTCTTCAAACTATATGCCGCTATGTGTAGGCTTTGAAATTCCATACCAATACCGAAACAACAGTTGAGAAAACTGCAATAACTCGGAATATCTCGGAAATTATTAAAGCCACAAAAAATTATTGGCCTTAAACGGTATGTTTTAATGGGATCTATGGGACTTCAGAGGCTTTTCCCAGAAATTTCAAAGATATACATTTCATTTGTGATGCTAATATCTTAAACATAAAGTATTTTAATCAAAATAGTTAAAGAAGATAAAAAAATAAAGGCATATTACATGTAAAGGGTAGTTTGGAATGAGGGAATTTTCTTCAATATCTGCACGTGTAATGCTTGAAAAATGCTGAACTTAAATACCAAGTTTGGTATTCAACCTACTTTTACTTTTAGATTCATGCTGTCCACAAACACACACATACAGCGACAGACTTTTTTTCTAAAAACCATTTTTTCGATTCGGCGAGCCTCAAAGCGTGTGTTTACGGTGAAATTTAGGCATCTAATTTTTTGATCGAATGCAGTACTTCCCCTACTTACTATAGGTAATAAGTAGGGAAACTGAAAGTGTAAAAAATGGTATGTTTTCTTTTGTATAATAATGCGTTTAATTGCAACCAGAGAAGCTTAGAAGTGAGTCTCTAATAAGGAGAGAGCGTCCTCCGTGGTGTAGTGGTTACCATGCTAGCCTAGCCTCTAGTTTTCGAGGTCGCGGGTTCAAACCCGGCGAAGGGCGATGGAGTTTTTTCGGGCGTAAAAATACTTAGCATGGCTTCCTTCGGAAGGGAAGTAAAGCCGGTGGTCCCATGTCGTAGATTTACGACACGTAAAAGAGCCTCAAGTCTGATAAAGAGGCTTCTGAGCAAAATTACCGGTGTTTCACGCCCAATACAGAATGGGACGCTAAGGACCATAGCGTCCATAAATAAAACTCAATTTAATTTAATAAGGGGAGATGCAACAGAAATCCAAGAAGTCATGAAGTGCAGTAATTTCAGTGCTGTAACTGAAGTAAATCTCTTATTTGCTCGTCTATATCAAATACCTAGTGAATTCTAATCCTTTTCAAATAACCATATTTGTTATTAGATGAATATTACATTTTTCTTTAAGTTTTACATCGCTGTAACTGGAAAACCATAAAAGATACAAAAAAGCGTCTAAGACCTCAACAGGACTGGGACTAGGAGCGGAGGGGGAATTAGCACCTCGGCCTATGTGATCTTTTGTGCCTAAGCCCCGGGAGGGAGGGTTGAGGTACGAGGAGACAGAATGCGGCAGGACCAGGAGGAACGACAGGGCGGAGGTCAGGGTCCGTACCTTTTTAGATTGAAACTCCACGGATGGCACCGGCTCCCCTCCCCCCTGCAAGCTTTCACATCCCACTAGGGGGTTCGGGACTCAGAGACCGCCCCCATTCCCGGGTATGAAGTGTTACAGAGAGCATTCTTTTCTCTGCTATGGGGCTCCCGCTTGCACTTGCAACCACGAAACACCAATCAGATGAAAGGTGAAGTGAAATGAGAATGGAGCTGAAATAGAGGGACAGGAAATTAGTGGGATGTAATGAAGTTTCCCAACATTCGCCTAGTGACCCGAGGAAACCCCCAAAATCACCCATGGATCAGCAAGGTCGGCCGCGGGAATTGAACCTACAAGCTCCCGAATGCTGGCTACAGATGCCGTCTGAGCCATCCCTCTCAACACAGTTTAGTTCTGATTAAATGTTTTTGGCATTAACCATTTCCGAGATATTCATTGTTATTGGTTTGAATTTTCCAATACCTTATCATACATTTTTGAAGTGCTATCACCGTTAATTTCATTCTCGCGTTGTCATGCAAAGAACATGTAATTTCAAAGCCATCATATCACCCACGTTTTAAATTTGATTAACGCTTCAGCCTCCTTGTATGTACAACGAAATGTGTAATGAAACTATATCGGTTAGTATGAAATGGATAGAAAAACATTTTGTAAGGATGTTTTTGTAGAAGAAATATAGACATAAACGATAGTGGGTACAGGAGGTCATATAAATGTAACATGTCACCATGATGAATACTTTCTGCATGACTTAAAAACTAAACAAAAGACACTTGCCAAAACACTAGTCTTCCACCTCCTTCTTGGTTGTATATTGAAATAAAATAACAAAGAATTCGAAATAATCATATACTCTTTTTTACTTTCTCTACTACGTATAGAAGGTAAGTAGGGGAAGTAGATATTGTATTCCACCCAAAAATTCGATACCAAGATTTCACCGGAAATACATGTTTTGAGACCCCCTGAATAAAAAAAAAGAGCATTTTTGGAAACATGTCCGTGTGTGTGTGTGTGTGTGTGTGTGTCTGTGAACAGTATAACTCAGAAAAGAACAGTCGGATAAACACCAAACTTGGTATATAGGTTCAGTATCTTCCAAAAATGAGACACGACGGTTTTCAAGAAAATCCCCCCACCCCAGATTACCCTTTACATGGAACATTTTTCGAAAATTTTAATTTTCTCAAAAATGACTCTAAAGATATTGATTAAAATATCATATGTTAAAGATATTTTTATGGCAAATAAAATGTATATCTTGAATTTTCTGGGAATGTCTCCAAAAGTATTCTTCATTGTGAACGACTTTTGCATAACTGGTAAACCATAAGCGATAGACATACGTTTACTACACAAAAAATGTAGATCGCGTTAAAATACACAATTTATGTCATATACATTTTTTTGTTGGGTGAACCGTTTTCGAGATATTGCTTGTTATTCCCTTAAATTTTCCAATACTTATACTTTTTCTCAAATTCGTTATTCATTTTTTTTGTCCTGGTAATGCAAAGAGAATGGAATACTCCACATAGCAACCACCTCTTAAAATATTTGACTATCGCTTAAAGCCTATCAATTCCCCTTGCATCTACAAGAAAATTAGCAATAAAATTAACATCTCGATATCTCGAATAACATGAAGCATAAGGAGAATAAACGTTTGTAAAAAGAGTAGAGAAAGTTATGTGAGTGTAACACATCAGATTTTATTATAATAAGCTTTTTGGGATGAGGGCGAGCATGGACAAAAGAGTGGAAAATATGACAGAGGAAGAAAGACTGAGGTAAAGACCGAAAATGTATAAAAAGAAGGAAAGAGAAGAGAAAAGGAGAGGGAGAGTGAGAGGATAATATCCACATTTAGCTATATAGAGCTAGCAGGGTTCTGCTAGTGTGAGAATAAAGTCATCATTCATTTTAATTCAAATGCTAGGTTGCATCCGCATTTTATTGCCTTCAGAAGACGAGCAACATAGGGTTCTAAGATGCACAAATCATTAATTAAATCCATTTTAAAGTCTCAAAACCTACAAATACTACAAGTTGGATAATGTTCAGAAAAGTGTGAGAATTGCAGCATTCCAATCTGAGTATAAAAATCGACAGTAGTAATTTTATAACCAGCATTAGAATACGTTGGCCTTTTACTGTCATAAAATAACAGTTTTAGCTCCATGTTCCTTGTAATCAAGTATCATAAAGTACGCGCTCACGGTTGTTACACGATAAGGTATGAGACTTCGTTTATTTGCTGATGCTTCTTTGAGTGGCTAATCAGAAAGCATGCAGCAGTTACTCTTTTTCCTTTGTCTTATGCCTCCCAGTAGTTAGTAGAACTACACAGTTCACTGTAAATGAAGGAGTTTGAAAATTAGGCACTATCGAACGAACATGAGAATATAATGATACCCATCTGTGAAATTTCTAAAATGACCAATATCGATGCACTTAGAATTTTAATATTTGCCGGCGATCAGGGCTTAATGTATAACGTGTAGAGCAAATTTCATACACCGGGTGAGTCTTCTCAGCCTGCGGATTGAGAAGTTATGCAGTCCCGGAGATGTACAGGCTATGTCATAAACACTGTCCACTGCATCACGTCGTATCAATTTCGGCCGAAATGACTGCTTTACACTGTGATCCGTGCAGTGGCTTACACTCTAGCGCAACAGTGTGCGCGTTGTCCTTCAGTGGTGAAGGTCTGAGGTCCAAATACTGCCATTTGAAGGTGCTTTTTATGTTTAGTAAAGTTAACGAGAGCTGATAGTTTGGTATGGAACGTCATTTCACTTAATTAGTTTAATTATGTGAATTTCATTGAAATACAAATTGTTGCTTGTTTCAATATACTTTAATGAAACATCATAAATAAATGCATATTATTGTAATTATAGCTTACAAACATAAGACATTATTAAATAACACTTTACTATTTAAAGCTATTCTTTCATACAAAAGAAAGCCAATAAATTTTTCTGAGAGTTTACAAAATGCAGTACGTACATACGTACTAGATAATGTTTGCAAACCCAAATTATGATCGTTGTGAACCTCTCTGGTTCCTAAAGTAGTGCATTTAACAGTGACTATGACTAATTATGACATTATGCCGGACCATCACACAGATGAACCTTTAAAATTTACCCGTTTCCTCCATGTGGTTGTAATATGTGTTCGAAGTGGCCACCATGCCGGCGTTTGCAAGATCTCAGTCTAACCATCATCGCCAGCCTAATCTGGCGTACCTTGGTCGGTGTGATGTCACGGCAAGCTAAGATGATGCGTTCCCTGAGCTGCTGAGGGACCATTGGTACACGATATCTTTAAGATAACCCCATAAGAAGAAATCTAATGGGTGAGCGTGCTGGCCACCCTAATGGTCCATGCCGTGCGATTCACCGCTTAGGGTAAGTGGCATCGAGATAAGCCGTTACACGACGGATCGAATGAGCTGGCGCCCCATCATGTTGGTACCACATAGTCGGTTCTGCAACGGCACTTCATCCAATAGAGTAGGCAGCTGGTGTTGTAAGAAATGGATATAGAAATTCCAAGTGAGTTGGCCATCACAAGAATACGGGCCTATTAGATGATCACCAAATATACCAGCCCAAACGTTGAAACCCCATAGGTCTTGTAAGGCCGCCTCTCGCATCCAAAGTGGGTTTACAGTGCTGCAGTAATGCATGTTGTGGCGATTTACATGGCCTGTGTTGTAGAACCCTGCTTCGTCTGTTAATAACACAGTTGCCAAAAATGTGTATCTTGTTCAGTTTGTTGTATGATCCACCTAGCGAACGCCACTCTCCGTCCATGGTCCGGCTGCAGTAGCTCCTGGTGTAGTTGAAGATGATAAGGGTGAAGCTTTGCATTCTCCACGCAGAAGTTCCCAAATATTGAACTGCTTGTGAATGTCCCTCGTACTACAATGCGGATGCTGAACGACATAGTCAGTCACACGATCCGTCGTTGCTTGGTCACAGACATGGTAATCTCTTCGTGGATGTGGCCCCTTGTGCACTGTTCCTGATTCCAGAAGGCGGTTCGCAACTCGCAAAAACGTGTGATCTGTAGGAACTGTTCTCTGCGGAAACCCCCATTGGCACAGATGCACTTCCCCGTATGCTAACAGCATGTCCAGATACTCTCTATTCGAAAACATTGTTCCACAGTGAGCACGAACGGCTGGAACTTCGTACTTATATGCAAATCCACTTTCTAGTGCATTCGGAAAGCAATCATGATTTGCTAGAACGTTCTCGAAACAAGAATAGAAATGAATATAAAAACCCATTTATTTGCAGGCACGATTCGAACTTCCGTCCTTCACCATGACTTTCCACCATTGCTCTACTAGAACACGTTAACAACGAGCACCACCGTAGCCCCAATCAGCGGTGTCAGAACCTGCATTTCCCATCGTCTGTAAAATGCAGAGTTGCCTAGTTACCAGTCCGCAGGACGAGAAGACTCACGCGGTATATTTTTAAATTAAGTCCCAAGATATTAATTTTTACTTTCTCTACTACGTATAGTAAGTAGAGGAAGTATTGTATTCCACTCAAAAATTCGATACCGAGATTTCACCAGAAATACATGTTTTGAGACCCCTGAATCCAGAAAAAGCATTTTTTGAAACATGTCCGTGTGTGTGTCTGTGTGTCTGTGTGTGTGTGTCTGTGAACAGCATAACTCAGAAACGAACAGTCGGATAAACACCAAACTTGGTATTTAGGTTCAGTATCTTCCAGAGATCCGACACGAAGGTTTACAACAAAATCCTCCCCACCCCAGACTACCCTTTACATGGAAAATGTTTCGAAAATTTTAATTTTCTCAAAATGGGCTCTAAAGATTTTGATTAAAATATCATATGTTTAAAATGTCATAAATATGTTTTATGACAAATGACATGTATATCTCGAATTTTCTGGTAATGTCTCCAAAAGTGTTCTTCATTGTGAACGACATTTGCATAACTGGTAAACCATAAGAGATAGACAAAACTTTATTACACAAAAAATGTAGATCGCGTTAAAATACACAATTTATGTCGTATATATTTTTTTTGTTGAGTGAACCATTTTCGAGATATTGCTTGTTATTCCCTTAAATTTTCCAATACTTATACTTTTTCTCAAATTCGTTATTCATTTTTTTGTCCTGCTAATGCAAAGAGAATGGAATACTCCACATAGCAACCAGCTCTTAAACGCTTAAAGCCAATTCCCCTTGCATCTACAAGAATATTAGCAATAAGATTAACATCTCGATATCTCGATTAACATGAAGCATATGGAGATTAAGCGTTTGTAAAAAATAGGTTGTACAAGAGTAGAGAAAGTCATGTGAGTGTAACACATCAGATTTTTATTAATCTTTTTGCTGTTTTGAAGAAGTTTGGAAGTGGATTTTTAATTACCCTAATAGTTCGGGAAAAACAAATGTTAAATATGAGTACTTAATTTTTGCTAAAAATTTACACATTATGAGTTTTATTATTTAAAAGCACCAAAACTAAACATGTTAACAAAAAATCATCTTATCATTTTTATCCCGTTTCTCATAATGAGGTATACAAAATTTCATTCATTTACACGAAAAAGTGTGGAGTAATTTCAAAATGAGAATGTGCCGACAAATGAAAACCCGAGGAATGAGAATTTAAAAGTCATAATGCTAAAATAACAGTTTCTGACTTTAATCTGTCTAAAAATCATTTAGTGCATACAAAGGCCCTCATTCATTTTCTTCTTCTCTGCAGCTAATTTAGTGTTTGAAGATTCCTGAAATTTTCTTGAATGGTTTTTCCGTTTAATGTTGATAAAACTTAATGTATTAGACACAAAGAAGTGAAGTAGAAGGTGGTAGTGTTTAATAATAACAAAATCATTATTTATGAATTTTGACAAAATTTGGTTTGTTTTTTTCCTAGATGGGTTTTCTTGAATGTTCATTTAGTGCAGGTTATACAACAGCAACTCTTTCTAGTGTGCATTTTCTGTGGTAGGATAGAATAAATTGAAGATTCAGCATAGTTTCAGGGAAAGAAAACGCTTTTGCTTTGCTCTAGAAGAAAGAAATGCATAACATCTAATAAAGAGAGATTAGTATGTGAGGTAATGTAGCTCAGTAGGTACAAATGAAGTTGCTGGTTTGAAATACATCACTGAGGCTTAATAAAATTTGTAGCCATTAAGTAGGACCACAAAACCTTCAAACTTTCTGTACATTACAGGTCTGAATGAGAACCCGCCTTATGAATTTTATCACATCTATCTGTGCCGATTATTTTTCTTCTCCGCAAAATTACGTTTTTCTCTATACGTCCGTGTTGTGATACTTAGTTTGCTCACGTCTGGGGCTGGCGGTGCCCCGTTTTGTTTTTCTTATGAACGTTTGTGAGGGTGCTAGTGGATGAGGGTTGTTGAGTTGGAACCGGGGATGATATCAGGTTATTGCCGGCGATTGGGTCTCGTGAGTTGTTGAGAGTGTTACACCTTTTTTGATTTTCGTTTCCTTGAGCATTAAAATCATGTAACAGACATTTGGCCATTGTTCTGTCTGCTTTACAGCTTCCATGTTTGTCTTACTGGGTTTATTTTAGAGCTGTTTCTTGGTTTAGTACTTTCTTTACCACATACATAATGGGTAGCTAAGGTATTGTATTCCACACAAAGACTGAATACCGAGATTTCACCGAAAATATATATTTTGGGGATTTCTAAATAAAAAAAAGCATTTTTAGAAAATGATCTGTGTGTGTGCGTGTGTGTGTGTGTCTGTGAACAACATAACTCTCAAAAACGAAAAGTTGGATAAACTTGGTATCGGTTCATTACCTTGCAAAAATGCGACACGAAGATTTTCAATAAAATCCCCCGCCCCAGATTACCCTTTAAATGGAACATTTTTCGAAATTTTTTATTTTTTAAAAAATGGCCCTAACGATTTTGATGAATATATCACACATTAAAGATATTTGCATGACAAATAAAATGCACATCTTGAATTTTCTGGGAATAGCCTGTAAAGCTCATCATTCGGAAGGAATTCTGTGTAATTTTGTTTAACTGATAAACGTTAAGCGATAGACGAAATCATACTACACAAAAAATCTGATGAATACGCTCACATGACTTTCTCTACTCTCGTACAAACTATTTTTACAAACGCTTATTCTCCTTATGCTTCATGTTAATCGAGATATCGAGATGTTAAACTTATTGCTAATTTTCTTGTAGATGCAAGGGGAATTGGTAGGCTTTAAGCGATAGTCAAATATTTTAAGAGCTGGTTGCTATGAGCAGTATTCCATTCTCTTTGCATTAGCAGGACAAAAAAATGAATAACGAATTTGAGAAAAAGTATAAGTATTGGAAAATTTAAGGGAATAACAAGCAATATCTCGAAAATGGTTCACTCAACAAAAAAATGTATATAACATAAACTGTGTATTTTAATGCGATCTACATTTTTTGTGTAGTAAAAGTTTGTCTATCTCTTATGGTTTACCAGTTATGCAAAAGTCGTTCACAATGAAGAATACTTTTGGAGACTTCCCAGAAAATTCGAAATATGCATTTCATTTGTCATAAAAATATCTTAAACATATGATATTTTAATGAAAATCGTTAGAGCCATTTTTGAGAAAATTAAAATTTTCGAAAAATTTTCCATGTAAAGGGTGATCTGGGGTGGGGAGATTTTCTTGAAAATCTTCGTGTCGCATCTCTGGAAGATACTGAACCTAAATACCAAGTTTGGTGTTTATCCGACTGTTCGTTTCTGAGTTAATCTGTTCACAGACACACACAGACACACACACGGACATGTTTCCAAAAAGGCTCTTTTCGGATTCAGCGGGTCACAAAAAATATATTTCCGGCGAAATCTCGGTATCGAAATTTTGGGTTGAATACAATACTTCCCCTACTTGCTATACGTGGTACAGAAAGTAAAAATGTAGTTCTCTTTAAAACACATAATTTATTTGAAATAAGTTTTTGTTACATAAGCCATTTCTGAGACACCCGTTATTAAAGGCTTCTAATTGGTGGTCATTCTCTTATAAGTCGTTTCAACATTCAGTGTTTCTCGCTTGGAAAGAGTATGGAATTTTAAGGCCAGCGTGTAGCGTTTCCGGTTCTTAAATATTTGACTATCGCCGTTCCCTTTGTATCTGTAACGAAATATGCAATGTAGCTGTTTCTGCAAAGGTTTATTCGGATTAAAATGTAGTAGATAGAAGAATAAGCTTTAGTAGGAGTAGTTGGATACCCACTAATAAAGATACAGGGCAGAGAAAGTCATATGAAGTAACACATTAGATTTTGTTTTTCCTTTTCAAACGAAAGTTACGTGTTAAGCCGAAAGTAAATGGCACTTTTCCTCATACGAGATTGGGCCGCAATGGACATGATGTAGTTGGTTAGTGATTAGTTTACGGCCGTCCAGCTTATTTACCTGCTCCAATATTCGGCAAGTAAAGCATCCAGGCTTCTTAAACAAACTACAATTACGTATATATTCGTGTCCTGTGGTAAGAATATGGTGAATTCATACTAAAAGACACTAGATAAACTTGCTAACCTTTTGCACATCAAGACACATGACGATTTATACAGAGTTTGTAATACCATGATTCGCAGTTAAATACTTTGGTATACATGTATTTGGACGTCAAATGTCTTACGGGCTCTAGCATATGTTACTCTCTCCTTTTAATGCAATGGTAGTAGACTATATTGAGTCTAAGGGAGGCCTGATGGCGCATATTCTTATTTAGGCACACGTCAACGTAATCTTTTGCTGCAATGAGTTTCGAGATAAACGGTTACAGATCAAGCATGGTTTGCACAATAAACGACTCTACCTTTAACAATTCCTCAAAATCAAATGAAAATGAATAATATTCTGTACATTAAAGTGTGTAATAATTTTTATGATTTTAAATAATACACACTGTACAACACCAAAATAATTTAACCCTGCTTCCCCATTGGTGCAAAATTAAGGTACCTGAATTTCGTTAAAATGCTCATGCTTTAAACTACTAACATCGATTATGCTAACTTTATGTGTTCAAATTTCACTACAGACACACATTTATAAAAAAAAAAAGTGTGTTATAAAATGCTGCTTAGAGATTTACGTTTCTATAGACTGGATTGACTTAAGTCAATATCTTCAGAGAGAGCTTTTCCTGTTCAATAATACATTTCTAATTTGCCATTTTGACTTTTTCTGTTATAATAGTTTTGGGCGTCATTCGGTGTAATTGTCCCCTATCATTCCTTCATTTCCACTTAATGCAGTAGGTATTTATTCATCTTTCTTGTAGAAGAAAACTATTTGAAATAAACTAGCTTCTGTGAAGACCCAATAAAATTCTTAGGAAGCTTTTGATATTGGTGATTCGACAAGCGAATTTAATTTCGTAGACATAAAATTGACAACAATTAGTAATTCAGAAGACGTGTTTCCATTAGGCAACCAAGTCCAAATGATAGGCATTATCTTAGTGCCCGAGGAACAATGATGAGTTCTATAACCACGATTGTATTGCGGAAAATTATAGTTTTATATCTTATGCAAAGAAGTTCAGGGAACATATTAGAAGTTGCTTTTATCATTTAGTGTTCGCTCTAGAGTGAAGACTTTACCAGTATCAAGAAGTTCTGCAAAGCTTCTCAGGCGTAAAGTCAGGCAAAGGCCGTAAGAATGAACAAATCAGAATTTGGAGTTGTAAATTTAAAGGAAAACGGGATCGGGCGATTTTTCGAGAGAAAAGGGAATAAGGGGGGGGTAATAGATGGCGAGATTAATATAATGAAGAGTCTGTTCGAAAGTATTCAGGCTGATGGAAACAACGTTCGGAGTTGTTATTTTGTGGCTGATATTTTCAGTTGATCTGCACGGTAAATCGTGAGTAAAAATCATGTGTACCGAACGAGATGTGAACCTCGCGTTCGGGAGGTTCCAAGTTCAAAATCTGATTATCTATCATCCTGATTTAGGACCCTTTTTGGTATTTTTCTCTGGGATGGGTTCTTACTTTCCACAAAATTTCCTGTCTCCTAGTACTTCTAATTTAGCTCCCGTTTCCATCTTTCTGGGTTGCAGGGCCAGGGGTAGTGAACGGTGATGTGCGGCGTGCCGGAGAATGAACTTTAAGGAAAGAACTGTTTCTATCCTGGTATGAAGACCTGCTGTCCAAAGCTATCCGTAAGGAAATAGAGGGGCTTTGGGTGCTCTGCCAAGTGCACTATCTGGAGACGTTCGGGAGCCCCTGAGTTGTACCTGCCGTCACCAGATTTGTCTCTTTCAAGTATATGCAAATAAACCATGATGCATGTGTTCTTATGGAGATACTGAGAAAACATTTGTACGTCACAGAGCGTGAAAAGAGAAACATAAAATAATAAAATATACTGTTTTTATATTAGAATCCACATTTTAAATAATAATATTCCCCATTTTATCATTTTAAATTACTTTCAAAAAGTGAATCGTTTTATTTTAGACTGAAATATATGATAAATCTAAGTTATTGGTAATAAAGATATTTATGTTATTTGTAATCGTCGGTTCCGCAACTATTTAAGTTAAATAAAATCGATGGCTTAGTACGAAACTAACGTAATTACAAAAAGTGCAAGTTTTTTGTTTTTTCGGTAAAGTGAGAAACTACTGTGTCATCTACTTGGTGACAAATATCTCCTCTATCCGCGCAACCGTTACTGAGTTACTATGAGTCGTAACTTCAAAATATGATTATGATTTAATGTGAAAGAAAGTATTACACATAAGATTTTCCTTCGTAGGGAATTGTAATGTGAAACTAACCTAAGCTCTGTGACGTTTGTTCAACACTCATACACAACAAAGCTGATACCAAAGCTGCTTGTAAAGTTTGATACTAAAGTTTCCACGTGTTCTGGCTACAAAAAATGAATCAAGAAGATTTCCTAAACTTCACTAAGATCCAGAAACACATTGTGCCACAGAGAAAACAAAAGAAAGAGGCTGAATTAATTAACGGGATGGAAATGGTTTGCCTTTAGTACCGAATAAATCATCCAGAAAGGATATATTTTAAGTATGATCAGACAAGTCACTTTATAGGTTTTCATATATTTATGTGTTGAGGAAGAAGACTGCAACTGAAATTATATTAAGACAGCACCTACAACAAAGGACCACTGCCAGTATCATGTGGGAAACATAATGATCTGATGGACCTCTTCAGTAATGGAATAATACCTACAATTACTTCCATTTTTACAGCTCACTTACAGCAGATGATATACTTCATACATTAGAAGATGATTGATTACAATTTGAACACGTTTGATTTCTAGAAATTGGTTAAATAAGCAAAATGATGTTTATTCCTTTCTAATTTAGGTTTACGGCTCACAGATAAAAAGATTCTAATTAATTTGGTGACTAACGTATCTTGAGATTTATTTATATTGAACTATCTATAAATAGTCACACACACTCATATATATATAGATTACGTCATGAAATAATAATTCTGAATTTTCCAATTTATTTTTAAATTATTCAAGAAAAAGTTTGCAAATTCCTTTATGCAAACTTTCCTGAAAAGAAACAAGGCATCGAAATGGTTCTCAGTGTCATATTTGACACATATTTACTGCTCTATCTGTTTCTAAGATAGAAGCATAGTAAGGAATGTCTTCTGCGTTTTCTTTTGCCTTCCAAAATGCTTCAACAAGGCGCACTTGTGATGAAATTCAATATGGCGGCGGTCGATCTAACTCCGTCTCTGTGGATGCTCATAGGTGTGAATTATTGATGGTTCCGCCGCGTAGTTAAATGACAAGGAATAGAGAAGGAAGGATAACAATATTAATGGTGTTCACTTCCTTCAGCATCCGTCGTAATCGCGGAGACAACGGCCGATAGATGGCACGTCGCTCGCTCTATTTCCTGCCATTTGTGTGGTGATTCCCCTCGGCTCAGAGCCAGTCATTGTTACACTTCTCGTGTTCCATTGCCTTCCAGTAACTTGGTGACAGGCTTGACAACGGCACATCACGCAGATAGTTGGGATGCGTTGCGAGAGCATTTCATATCCGTTCCTAACGACGTCCATTCATAGGCCAGGCAACTGTTTATGTACGTATGTACGTATTGATGACCAATTCTGTACACAAACACTGGTAATTCCTATAATTGATATTTGGTAAATACATTGTTTACACAATATTTAAAAAATCTTATGCGTAGCATTCATATGTATTTCTCTACATTTATTTTTTTATTAAGTGTTAGCTCAATGGAGTCAACTGACTGACCCCTGGCCACTTGTCCCATAGAAGTCCGATGATAATTTCCGTGTTTACAGTTTTCCTCTTCTCTTTACTATGCATTCTATATCACCCTATTCACAAAACTAAATTGTCATTATTACCTTTTATCGCGTGACCATTTCAATTCCATTATGACATTCCAAAGACATTCTCCTATTTACCTTAACTGAGACTGATCCATGAACAATTGTTTAATCACTACAGGTTTATTACTTCTGAGCCATTTCTCCCCAGTTAGTTTTTCCTCCATTTCTCATTTCCTTTGCATTCTATTAGAATATGTACTCCATATTTGTTATCCCCAAAGATTGGACAATACCTAACGTTGCATTATCCCTAAGTACGTTTGTAAGCTTTCTCTACATTTATTTTCAAATTAATACGGATACTTATTTTACATATTATCCATATAAAGTGTATTCATATATCTGCTTCCTGCCAATCGTGATAAATATTCACTAGAAGTGGTTTAATTAGGTCTTAGGTAATAAGAAACAAGCAGTGGTCACTTTACATTTCAAGGGTACTACTTAAGGGGAGACTAAATGGTAAAAATTGCCAAAAAATGCTATTTTTAATCTTTTATGCATTTTTTAAAATATATTTACCTCTTTAATTTAATATATTTTATCATTGTAGGCACAACACTTATATTTTAAGTATATTTTTAAAAATCATGCTGTATCTGCCATTTTGTACTGTGAATTCTTGACGCAGTAATTTGTATCACAAATTATGTAAATGTCAAGAGTGATTATAGTGTGAATATGCATTGTTATGTGACATTGATTTGAGATGTTTGATGATTGTCTTTTATACGTGCGGCAAATAAACAGTAGCATTCTTTAAAACAAACACTAATACCATCGCAAATTGGCTACCACAACGTGGAGCTAACAAACTTAACAAAGAATATCGTCACATTCTGCACCACTTTAGAGAAAAAAACTCATAACTTCTGAACATACAGAAACTTTAGCCTATCTTTTAGGGGAAGTTTTGCTCTACAAAAGCGACTACTGTTAAACATGTCAGATTCTGTGTGCTCAAACCACGTGGTTTCTTTCTTTCTAAATATATTTGCAATTTTCCATTTTTGCTTTGAACAGTTTTTTCTGTGAATGACATTTGATGTTATAAATGACCCGCTTTATCAGAAATTGTTGTGGGTTACTTTGGTATTAATAAGACGCTTAGTTATTTAAATAAAGTAATTTATGTTTAATATAATATCCTCCTTAATAAGCAAGCTTATTGTATAAAAACAGATCATGAAGTTATAAGACATGCGTGTAAAAATTTACTAATGAAATCTGTAAAAATTTCATTCTGATATCCGAAATAGTTGCTGATAAACTGAGTCACGATTTTAGCAGATTTAACATGGGCAGGCTAGAGCTTTTTATCTTCCCTTAAAGGTTAAAAACGTTTTCAAACAAGAAAACAAAAAACATTTAATTATAAAATAAACTGCATCTGGCAAATCACTGTAGGTATGTTTTATCGAGATATACATTTTTAGTCAGGTATTTGTCTCTCTTATGGTTATATAAAATTAAACAAAAATAAATATCTTCTTTGTCTTCTTATAGAAAATTCAAAATTATTTTATTCGTCATCCAGTGCCACAGCCTTACGGCATTTAATCAAAATCCCTTTAGATATTTTAGTAAGGGTTTGTGGCGATGCACGAGTTTCGTGAAAAATATTTACCTTGCATGCATTAAGGTTGATCGATTTTAGTACGACATTTAATCCCTAGGCACACATCCGACATTTCTCTTTGAATTACGCTGTTTACACAGAGAAATGTATGAATTCGTCAGAAATATTAGTTATTAAGAAAACAAAATCACCTTTAATACTGTCAAATTATTTTTCCCCTTTATTACAAGATTTAACTTCCTATCAATAGCTATTATATAGAACCTATAAAACGAGGCAACATTATTGTTATAAAATTTCATTCATTCTAATGTGCTTTTATAAGTTTCTAAAATTAGAGCCGTCTAACGTTGCAAGCACGACATATAAGTAACTCCATTGGTTCCTTAAACCATCTTTAAGTTAAACGTCGACAGGGCCGGGTATTTTTGGAGATGATGGTAGTCACAATATTCTCTAAGAAACTTATATTTGCTAATATTCACGAATTAGTATGTTATGATAGTCATTACCTGCATAATACAATCGCGATAAAACTGAATTGGGGTGCTAAAACAAAAAATTAAAACATTCGCGAATTATAGATGTAACGTTCTATAGAGAATTTAATTTTCTTACTTTTATTCTTAATTTATTATTATTATAATTATTATTATTATTATACTCTTGAGCCAGTTTGGTTATGGTTGCAGGTATCAACTTGGATTTGCTACGTTTTGTTCAGTAAATATTTATTCTATGTAATATACCTACAATGTTTCATTTCTTTAAATATTACTACTGACCAAATGCAATATACTTTTGTCTTATCAGACTTCAGTTCTTTCTAAGCATTCCCAAACTGTTTGTATATGTTTCAATATTTCTTTCTAGCATTCCAAGGCGCCTTTGTGTTACAGTCAAATTATACCTCGAAAAACCCCGTTCACTGTCTGCGTTAGACACTGGCACAAAGCAGAAATGTTTTCTGTGACACAATTTTACTTAGTAAAAGGAAAACATAATTCAATCCACTACTGGAGGTGAAATACTTCTTATATCTATATACGAGCGATGATCAGAAACTAAGATTACAAGAATATTCCTGGAGTGTGTCCGTTGTAGAGAAATTAGTAGTGGGCGGTAATGTTAATACATGCGGTTGCATCTGTGCAGAGTTTCAGCTACCCGCCGCCTACAGCGCTAGCTCTAGGTAAATAAATGGCGACTCATTTGTAAAACTGGTCTCGCTAAGAAATCCGTTCAGTTATTCGATTTCTGAAGGCGAAACATGTAACCTCGGCTGAAAGTCACCGTCAGCTGATAGAAGTTTACGGAGAGACTGTAATGTCTCGTCAACATGTCGCAGAACGCTGTCGAAAGTTTGCGACCGGTAGAGAAAACGTCACTGACGAGGTTCGCAGTGGCCAACCCAGCACAGCATCAACAGATTTAAACACAGCTCGCGTGGAGGAGTTGATCAGGACAACAGCAGGATTACGACGGCATATGACGGTAGAATTGGGAATGTCGTTCGGAAGCGTGGTCACATTGTTCACGATATTCTGCAGTATTCTGTTCCTGATAGGTTTCATGAAATCTGTCCAAACAACACAAGCAGTAGCGCATGGGTCAAGTCTACAACTTCTGCAAATGTTCTCCGCGGAAGGGAACAAATATAGTTGTCTTCACCACATTGTCAATCACGGGCGACGAAACATGGATCCCCACTACGTCCCAACAGTAAGGGGTCGTCAGTGGAGTGGAAACATGTCTCCTCTCCAAAGACAAGAGAAGTTTAAAGTAGGCCATCTCCCGGGAAGGGGAAGGCCATAGTGTTTTAAAACAGCGCGGGTGTCATACTCATGGAGCTTTCGGAAAGAGGGCATACAGTGACCGCTGACAGATACTGCGAAACCTTGACACGATTGCGCGAAGCGATCAGGAGGAAACGGCCAAGACTTCTCACCGAGGGCGTCATTTTCCTTCACGACAATCCGCGACCTCATACAGCCCAGAAGACCACCACGGTGTTGAAGCAGTTTCGCTGGGACATCATCGACCTCGCTCCAAGCGACTTTCACCTTTTACCTCGCTTGAAGGAGCAGCTAGGAGGTCGACGATTCGCTTCAGACGAGGAGGTGAACTGAGGTTACAAAGCCTTCAGTGGAATTCATACATTTTATTCCATACAACCAATGCAGCCAACTGATAGTACATACATTAAGTTATTTTTTGGCATAGTCTCCATATCGGTTTAGGCACTTGTCGCTTCGTGGGATGTGTTTGAATACTCCCTCCGGGTAAAAATCCTGTCCTTGCGTGTTTAGCCACGTTTTCGCGAAGTGTTTCACCTCCTCGTCTGAAGCAAATCGTCGACCTTTATTACTGAATGCTTCATTGTACTGTACGATTTATAGCAGTGCTATTAGCCTTGTGTTTTGTATTCCATGTTGCACCTTTACAAAATTCAAATAAGGTTGCAATGTTTATTCCGGCAGAGAAAATTAAGTATAGACGTTGGAATGTACATATTGGAGTAACATTATTTAAAAAATCTGATGTATTACACTCACATGACTTTCTCTACTCTTGTACAAACTATTTTTACAAAAGCTTATTCTCCATATGCTTCATGTTAATCAAGATGTTAATCTTATTGCTAATTTTCTTGTAGGTGCAAGAGGAATATGGTAGTATTTAAGCGATAGCCAAATCTTTTAAGAGCTGGTTGCTATGTGGCGCATTCCATTCTCTTTGTATGTCCAGGACATAAAAAAATGAATAACGAATTCCCATTTGAGAAAAAGTATTGGAAAATTTAAGGGAATAGCAAGCAATATCTCGAAAATGGTTCACCCAGCAAAAAGAAATGTATATGACATAAATTGTGTATTTTAACGCGATCTACATTTTTATGTAGTAAAATTTTGTCTGTCTCTTATGGTTTACCAGTTATGCAAAAGTCGTTCACAGTGAAGAATACTTTTGGAGACATTTCCAGAAAATTCGAGATATACATTTCATTTGTCATAAAAATATCTTAAACGTATGATATTTTAATCAAAATCGTTAGAGCCATTTTTGAGAAAATTAAAATTTTCGAAAAATGTTCCATGTAAAGGCTAATCTGGGGTGTGGGGATTTTCTTGATAACCATCGTGTCGCATCTCTGGAAGATACTTCACCTAAATACCAAGTTTGGTGTTTATCCGACTATTCGTTTCTGAGTTATGCTGTTCACAGACACACACACGGACATGTTTTCAAATATGCTTTTTTTTTGATTCAGGGGGTCTCAAAACATATATTTCCGGCGAAATCTTGGTATCGAATTTCTGGGTGGAATACAATATTGCCCCTACTTACTATACGTAGTAGAGAAGGTAAAACACAAAATGATGAAATTAGTCCCCATAAATACCTGCCTCTACATATCGGTAATCGGGACTTTAAACTGATAACGACTGGCTAACAACTTGCGCCCAACATGCTGCATCGTTCAGGTAATTTCATGATAGCTATAGATATTTACACCTTTTACCAGAAATTATACTTGTTTGCTTACCTTTTTTCTCTATAAATTGTGTGTAACCCGAGAAGTCAAATTTCATTTTCTTGTAGAGTAATGTGTATAAGCAGACTTCTCTGCTTTTGTCTCTCCTGTATAATTTACATTTCCGGATTTATCAGCCTATTCAATACAGCACAAAGTACAAGGCGTGATTTTAAAGTAAGTACTGTTCTAATATTTTGCCGCTGCAGCGCTGCAGTTTCGACTTTGAGCATGGTTCCTTCATTCATTAGGAAGCCTGACGCAGCTGTGAGCGATCGTCACTCTGTGTTTTCCTGTTGTTAGAGCGTTTCAATATGTTCAAAACAATCGAACGGCCCGCCGACTGTGAATACTGTTTGAATACTGCTGATGTGAATGTAGCCGTTTCAAATTCTTATATTGCAATTTAATTGAGATTCATGCTGGTTGGCTTTGCATGAAACCACATTGGTATTGAGATTGCATACAGGATTTGTTTTATTAAAGGTGCTAATTTTCAGGTAGTAAATAGTTTTGATAATGAACTAAACACGTTTAACTTGTTGCACTATTATTTTTTTTTAGTGTTAGTGGTGGTGGTTATAAGCTAGCCTTGAAATTTAATGATGGTGGGTTTTATTGCGGACTGGAGTTCTAATTTTTCTTTTTGGAAGATTATTCCCTATTCTCTGTATGGTCTGGAAGTATAATTGGGTGTGTGATGTAAAATTTTAAGCAAAAAGAAAAAAGTACTAATTTCCCTAGTGTTAAGACAAAAAAAAAAAAGAAATAGGATGGTAGCTATTTTTCTAAAACATTCAAAGTACAGGACACTTGCTTCCTGTGTGGATCCTCCTTCGATTCCTGACTATGATCAATTTTTTTTCGGACTATGAAGTTTCCTCAATGTGTTCAGTTAGCGAAACCATGAAATACCGCTCGATATATCCTGATCACATGTTTTATAGTATTTTATATCATGTATCGTTAGTAGTTTGTACCTAAACGTTAGCCTCTAAGAAAATAAAATAAAATTGGTACTAGAATCTTAATAGATATTAAAATTACAATTTTAGTTTTTGGCAACCGCTTTCGTAGCGCATTTTAGTGTGCAATTAAATTCAACAAAATCATTTTCTGTCTTTCATAGAAATGTTTACTCCTACTCAACTGTAAATGCACAGCTTTCTGTTATAAGCATAAACAATAGTTTTATTATTCTGTCAATTTTTCTGCTGATTGGAAGGGAAAGAAACGCAGGAACTCTCTCAAACTTTAATAGAGTCGGGAGTACATACGAAGGCGGGTCGGTTAAGCCACTGCTCAGAAAAGGGAGAGACAAAGATAGTACACTGTCTTTCTTTGGCTCTCAGAATAGTGAGTGCTTCCGACTCTAGCCAGATCATCTGTCTCAGCAGAATGTTCATTAAAAATATCATTTTGCTCTAATAAATTTATTTTACATTCATTGCCTACTTCCAACTGCCGATTCAGTTATACTAAAAACGCTCAAAGGTTGCAACATTTTCCTCATTTTGGTTATTAGGATTGCCTTTGCAAGGGTTTAAGTAGAAAAACACAGCAGATATATTTTATATTTATCGCAGGAATTGATGATTCGCTTAACTTAAATGGCTTGAAATCAAATCCTTATATTAGCGAGAGAGAGAGAGAATATGTATTAATATATGTGAACTTTTGAGGACAAACTCTATGCCAGGGATTCACAAGTTATGTTTCACGTACCATTAATGGTACGTGAGCTTCTACCAGGTGATACATAAAATGTTTAGCACATTAGATAAATTAATACTTATTTTAAAAACAACAAATATTTGGCAGCTCTACTATTACCAGTAGCAACAGATCTTACATTATTAAAAAATTATAATAAAATGTTAATCCTATGCAAATTAAGGCAGTATTTTTAACACTTAAATGATTTCAGTCAAATTATATAATATCTAAATTCAATAAAAGCCAGCCTTGAAGCAATATGTGTATTTAATAATTTGTAAAATGTATGTAACAGTCGTTGCATATGCTTATATTATTGTAAACATGTTCAACAATGTTATATGAATGCATTACGTAATTTAATAATGTAGGAGCTGTGAGAATAATAAGTTAAAAGTTGCTAACAATGAGGTAACAATGAGGTAACTTGAGACAATAATGAGTTTGAGAGTTTAGTAATACTACTTCTGATTATTGGAGTAACAATAATGTAATTTTAGTGATAGTTTATAAAATAGCCAATCGACAACCAGAAAAATCTTTAGTTAAAAGAAGGTATTCTTTTGGATTAGGAATAGCCAATCAGAGACTTGAAATACAGAAATTTATAAGTTTAGGAGGTTGAAATCAGTTCAGTTGCTTGCAAACAGTGTTCCTAACCAGACACAAAAAGTGTCCTCGAGAGATTTAATACGTATTCGTGTGAGGCGAAAAATAAGTTTACGTGTTAAAAAGTGTAATTAATTAATAAAAACAATCTCACAGCTCTCTATATCAGTGAAGTGTTATTTAAATCGTGTCAAGCATTAATAAAAGGAGTGAAGTAAAATTATAATCTGTGTAAGCCTACATTCTTGTCACATCACAACCCTGCTAAGAGATACGTGTTTCTAACAATAATACTGACGCAGCCGAGGCAAACATAAATATATAATATTTAAAGAAACAGTCAAATTACAAAGTTAATATTTTTTTAAACTTGGGGCAAAGGCCACCTGAAAGTACATTTGGGGCGAAGGCTACCGGAAACTGCTTACCATACGTGCGGTTGCAACTACTACAAGTTCGGCTCCCCAACAGTTGAAATATAATACAACTCCTTCAATACAAACTACTTCAAATTGACGCCCAAAGCGTGGTAAAAAATATCGTAACAAACCATCTTCTTTAAATGACAGCCCATCTCGAATGTATTTGATCAGATAACAATGGAAACATTATGTCGTTTGTTTAGCTGCAAGATGCGCTTACAATTAAGAAAACAGTGGAGTTATATTATTGTTTTTGAATGGAATATTTTATTTGTTATACTGCTAGAATTATATAGGCAGTTTGTGGTAGATTTAGAAGTAAACCTGTACATGGACAAGTGGTAAGTTAAGCACTAGTTTTGTGATAAATGTAGCGAAATCTTTATTTTGACCCTTGTAACATTTACTTAGCAGTAGATCTAATAACATGGCACGCCACTGGAAAAGGCTGAGAACCCCTGGTTCATACGTTTCATGTTTCTCGTTAATTAAGTAAGAAAGTTATAGATGAAGGTAGCGATGTATAGGTACGGTAAATCCTGGTATCCGTAACACGACATAAACTTCTGTGAGCCATAGATAACATGAGGGATTGCCCCGCCCCCCTCCTATAGGACAAGCAGCTCATCATTCGGTCCAGGCAATTGATTTACGCGAGAACCAAACCTTAACCTAGCCCACGGCGTGTCCGACAAGTGTACAAGTTACGCCCCGAGGTGCGGCGGGTTATGTTAGTTAACTCACTTGTTACAATGTCACACCTATGGACCAACCCTAGCAAGGTGCCACGTCTGCGTGATGAATGTTTGTGCGTCTTTACAGATCAGCGCCTGACGATAACCTTACTTTATCTGCAGTAATATAACAAGAGTTGCGATTATGTTGTCAACATCTGGAGATCAAATGTTTCACGACGTTATAAACGTCTTCTCCTTCAGACGTCAGGTTCATATCTCTCTCCGTCCATTTCTTCCATATTTTTCTATCCATACACATTCTTTTTAGTTCGATCATTCTTTTCCCTAGTTTTGTGGTATTTTTGCTTTCTCTACTACGTACTTACAGTAAGTAGGGGAAGTACTGTATTTTACCCAAAAATCCAAGTCGAAGTTTCACCGGAAATGCATCCTTTGAAAACCCTGGATTAAAAAAAAAGGATAATTTTAGAAAAATGTGCGTGTGTATAGACAGTATAACTCAAAACCAAGTCCGATAAATTGGTATTTAACTTGGTGTTCTGTATCTTACAAAGATACGACACGAAGAATTTCAAGAAAGTTCCCCCCTCCCAAACTACGCTTTTAAGGAAAAGGATTCATAAATTTTGATTTCCTCAAAGATGGCTCTAATTATATTGATTAAAATACCACGTGTTTAAGATATTTTCATGATAAATGAAAGTACGTCTTGAATTTTCTAGAAATAGCTGTGAAGTCCTCTTCATTCCGAACGACTTTTGCATAACTAGTAAACCGTAAGAGACAGGTAAAACTTACTTTACAAAAATGTAGATCTCGTTAAAACACACAATTCATGTCAAATAACCTTTTTTGTTGCGTTAACCATTTCCGATACATTCTTTGTTATTGATTGAATTTTCAAACCTTTTATAATTTTCCCAAATGCAAATCGCTATTCTTTCTTTTTACTTTCTGTATTACGTATACTAAGTAGGGGAAGTATTGCATTCCACCCAAAAATTCGATACCGAGATTTCATCGGAAATACATGTTTTGAGGCCTCCTGAATCAAAAAAAGTATTTTACGAAACATGTCCGTGTGTGTCTGTGAACAGCATAACTAAGAAACGAACAGTCGGATAAACACCAAACTTGGTGTTTAGGTTCAGTATGTTCCAGAGATGCGACACGAAGGTTTACAAGAAAATCCTCCCGCCCCAAATAACCTTTACATGGAACATTTTTCGAAAATTTTAGTTTTCTCAAAAATGGCTCTAATGATTTTGAATAAAATATCATATATTTAAGATACTTTTATGACGAATAAAATGTATATCTTGAATTTTCTGGGAATGTCTCCAAAAGTATTCCTCATTGTGAACGACGTTTGCATAACTGGTAAACCATAAGAGATAGACAAACGTTTACTACACAAAAAATGTAAAGCGGTTAAAATACACAGTTTATGTCATATACATTTTTTTTGTTAAGTGAACCATTTTCAAGTAATTGCTTGGTATTCCCTTAAATTTTCCAATACTTATACTTTTTCTCAAATGGGAATTCGCTATTCATTTTTTTGTCCTGTTAATGCAAAGAGAATGTAATACTCCACATAGCTACCAGCTCTTAAAATATTTGACTATCGCTTAAAGCCTACCAATTCCCCTTGCATCTACAAGAAAATTAGCAATAAGATTAACATCTTGATATCTCGATTAACATGAAGCATATGGAGAATAAGCATTTGTAAAAATAGTTTGTACAAGAGTAGACAAAGTCATGGGAGTGTAACACATCAGATTTCTCTTCCTTGTGTGATTTAAGTTGATGTTTGATGTCGGATTTTTCACTCTAGTATCCCTGTTCTACTCTACCATCACTAAAAATAGTGGTACCCAATTCCTTAAAACCTTCCCTTCTCACTAGTACCTGATCATTACATTTAATATTAAGGTTTGTTTTGTTTGTATTTTTTTGGATACATTCACAGTTTTATTTGTATTAGTATTAATTACCATCTCTTTTAGAAATAGCCTGTCATACCGTTCATTAATCATGTTTCTTAATGTTTCAGGTGAGGTTACTTTTACAATTATATCATTCGCATACAGAAGTATAAAAACCAAATACAAAAAATAGCTTATAAAACATTAACAGTTAGAGAGGACGCAATAACACTTATGAATATCAAGTCCGGTACTTTAATTTCCGCTAGCAGCGAACAGATGAAGGTCGAAATGAAAACAACTGGTGATGTTAAGAAAAAACAATAGTACGTCAAGGTGATAAAATGAAAACGACAGAATTGTCAGTTTTGTTAGCGGTGATTGATTATTCCGTATGAGTTACATAACAGAAGAATTAAAAATAAAGCAAACTGTTATGTATCTGTTCAGGGATTATTGCAATGCTAGTCTAGTGCAGATAAAATTACCCTGTCCGTATCATAATTTACATATATTTTATGTTCCAGGAGAAGCATTGAATTTAGGGGATTCAATGTTGTATTAAAAGTAATTTTCAAAATTCGCACACATTCGAAAAATTCGCACACGCTGTTTGTGCGAATAAGATAGCTTTTAATAAATAAAGAGTAGTCATTTACGTAACCTACGGCTAAGATTATCTTACAAATGGAATGATTTTGTGATATAGCGTGTGATGAATATTCCAGTATAAAAGAATCCCACGTCCCACAATTTGTATACATGGTTTTGTTTACAAACCATAACACAAATTCGCAATAAACATATTCCGAGATCAAAATAAAAAACCTATAAGTTGTTTCATTCACATTACTTCCTATACCCTCAATCGTTTATTAGTGGATATAACTATTCTTACTAAAGCTTATTTTTCTATTACTTCATTTTAATCCAGATAATACTGTGCAGAAATAGCTACACTACACATTTCGTTATAGATACAAACGGAACGGCGTTAGTCAAATGTTTAAGAACTGGACGCTTTATGCTGGCCTTAAAATTCCATACCTACTCCTTCCATGCTATCGCGAGAAACAACCGAAAATCAACAGGATTTTAAAAGAATTAGTAAGTCTTGAACAATTTGAACCATTACTAATGGATATCTCAGAAATGGCTTATGGCACAAACAAGTTATTTGAAATAAGTTGTGTGTTTTAAAGATATATATATTTTTTGTGCTGTACGTTTTCGCCCATCGCTTAACTTTTACCAGCTGTGCAAGATTATATAAAATTCCTTCCGAATGAACAGGATTCCACAGGCTATTCTAAGAAAATTAAAGATATACGTTTTATTTTTCATGTAAATATGTTTAATATAAAATAATTTAATCAAAATCTTTGAGCCATTCTTTATAAAAACAAAAATTTCGAAAAATGTACCATGCAAAAGTTAACTGGGGAGGGGGATTTTCTTGAAAATCTTTGTGTCGCAACCTTGGAAAATACTGAACTTAAATACTAAGTTTGGTATTTTTCCAACTTTTAGTTTTTTATTTACGTTGTTCACAGACACACACATACTAATCTTTATCTAAAAATGATTTTTGGGGGGTTTAGGGTCCTCATATATTTACATTGAAATTTTGGCAACAATTTTTTTGGCGGAATAGAATATTTCCCCTACTAACTATACGTAGTAGAGAAAGTAATATATTGTGAGATTTACGTTAACGGCCTGTATTGAGCATAGTGTCTTAAATTTGAATAGCGTAACCTATCTTAAAGTTTCGGTTTAACATACTTAATTTGAAAACTCTGCAGTTCTCGCACTTCAAATTGTTAAGCTATGCTGTTGCTTTTGTTTTCTGTTATGGTTGTAAATAAAGGTTTTTCATGCCACAAGTTCAGTAAGCGTCTTTACGAGCGATAGGGAGCTCTAAAATTTTACCAAGTGCAAAAAAGAAACTTTATGTACGTCTTGCATAGATGTTTAATTTCTGCCTCTACTAGGAGTTTCAGGATTATCAAAAATATCGAGATATTCACGACTGGGTGCGTTGCTATGACACGGAAGTAAAGAAACATTTATTATGCAGCCATTAATTTATTCACGGAGAGAAGTTTAGAGCATTATATTAATTAAAATAGTGACGAAAGCGACGAGGAAAATACATTCGACATACCAGGTACCATAAAGAAGTCGGCAAATCATTTTGTATTAGAGCTGCTTTCCGAAAAGTCCCGCCTTCAAAATGATATTGTGCTCGAAAGTTAATTTAATATTTTTTTTTATTGAACACAGTGGCTCCCTCACCCCCTCCAAAAAAAAGAATCAATTTTTGCTTGGTGTGCAGAAAGGGACAACTTAGATACCTTAAGACAGTTTAAGAGTAGTATTGTTTGGAGCTTATTAGTGGAACAATATAATTTCTTGACTCCTGAAGAAAAAACAGAGGAAAATTAGGGTAGTGCTTTATGTTTAATGTGATATTGAACAATGTGGAAACTTTTATATTGCAACGCAATAACGAAAGGCAATGAAAACCATTTGAGATGCGAGTATGAAAATGAGCTTTTTAGAAAGAATACCTTAAGGAAGAATAACCTGAAAGTGATAGGAAACAGGAAAAAATGTTGACCGGGACTTGGGATGAGAAGAAACTGTTTACCTGAGTTACACGGGAGGAATGATGAATAAGAGAAAAGTCCAGATTAGAAAAATATGCCAAATGAAAGAGGTATATAAGGAGATAAAGAGAGAACTAGAAAAAAGTGAAGAATGAATGAGGCTGAATTTGCAATGAAGACCTGCCCTTAGGCAGAAAGCAGTCAACGATTTGAATCCCACCACTGTCTGAGTAGTGAAAACTTGTGGTAGGAGCTTATGTATTGTCTGTTTAAATAAATCGGTAAAAGAATTAATTTCATTATCATTATCATCATCATCATCATAGTCACGTTTTGTACCTTAAGATCCGTTCCGGCTTGTTCTATCAGTTGGACGGTAATGTAACACTTGAGGAGGACTACGGAGTGACTATTCTACGAGGGTGTGTATAGCATTCATCTCCTTTAATTTCTATCGTTTCTACTATATTTTAATTCCTAATTGTCTCAAATTTTCATTGTTTTGATGATTCGGCAGAGTGTATCCAGCCACTGGACGTAGCAATTTAATTTTCCACATCTAAATCTTTTGTTTATATTAAGCCGTGATTGTCCATACTTCTGCTCCATATATCAGAACTGGAATCGCCAGAATTTTACAAATGCTATAATTGTTTCTTTACGTATCATCCTTCATAGTGTCCTTTTGATAGTCTTTATTAAATGATTATGTTTAAGGAGCTTATTAATATCATTTCCTACTCTGTAGGAAACTGTACATCCTAAATAATAGAATCTGGAGAGCTGTTCTATTGTTTTACTATTTAATCAAATTTTTTACCTCTAAATGCCATCAACTTCGTTTCTTGAGGTGATGTTTCTAAATGGTATCTTTTACCTACTGTACTCATTGAATCCAAGAATTAATTTGTGGTAGCCGTTGGACGGAGCCTTCTAATTTAATACATTCTAGGGAGTTTGATTCCACAGCAAGCTTGGTTGAAGGAATTCAAGCAGAGTAGTAAAATAATGCTAGTTGGGAAGTAGCGTGATTAAGAGCATTATGTCTTTAGAAAAAGCTTGTGAGATTGTCTTTTTCATGAAGAATTAATCCAAGAATAGAGAAACAACATGGGAGTTGAATTTGTTTATCCGTCAGAGGTAATTTTAAAATTTTATGCATTAAATTTGTTTTTGATGCTTCGAACAGATATAGTATAGTCGTAGTAACTTCTTATTGGGTTTCAAAAATACACAATAGACTTAAGAGTTAAGTTGTAATTATTGTCTTTAATCATACGAATATTTACGCAATGTACGTATCGATTTCTTTATGGGCAGAGGGAAGCAGGGAGCAGATCATACCTTCTCATTCCACAAGTCTTCATATAATGAAATAAAGGCAAGATGATTTCCTTCCTCAACGGATTACCCTCCTTTTTGTAGGACTTACACCCCCAAGGACTTACAAGCCAATAACTCGGGCCAGTAGCCTGTCGAGGGGCAAGCAAGCTCTGGATCGTAGCATATGCAGGATGGGTGATCAGCTCAATACCTGATATGGCGGTGAAGGAGAAGGAAATGAAATGTAGTGATGAAAGGGATGATAGGAAAATTCGCGGATCAAATTATCCAAACCAGATTCGCCTAGC
Organism: Deroplatys truncata; assembly: GCA_030765065.1. Lineage (NCBI taxonomy): Eukaryota > Metazoa > Arthropoda > Insecta > Mantodea > Mantidae > Deroplatys > Deroplatys truncata. The sequence goes on from CM060980.1 coordinate 57,363,893, forward strand.
GACCGAGGAAAACCACGAAAAGCCCTTCGGTCAGGTTGATCGGCTCCTGGGGTTTTAAACCGAATTGGGTCTCACACGTTACCCCGGCACCACCTCACTCGGTAAGATGGTTTTTATTAAGTTTAAATATACAGTCGTTAATAAACACTTTCTGTAGTTTTAAATGTATCATAATATTCCACTCTAAGCAGACTAGCCCTAAACTTTTACAGTTGGCGCACCTTTCGTAAGCCCTCCTGCATAATACGGAAATTCCTCGACTTGGAAAAGAAGATTATCCACATTGCAGTTTGCTGTGAATCCATTTTCAAGTGCAATAAGTCATCTCAGCAATAAATTCAACAAACAGCCGCCTCGTTGTAACAAAATTTACTTGTGACATTAATGTTTGATAACCAGGAACCAAATTATTTGCTTGTTGCAAGAAATGGACAAGTTTCGATGTTTCCGTGCACAAATGGTATTCTTGTTAAATTCTTATATCCTCAAACCACACTACTCTTAAACTTTTCTCTACTCAGTGACATACGGAACGTGTTCCACTTTCAGTTTCTTTCATATAAAAGATCTAAACCTCTCTTCCCTATTGAATAATCCTGTATATAGGATTATATGTATATTATATAATAGATATATATATATATATTGTATACACATATATATCGAGAGAGAGAGAGCACTTCTATATACTCTATGGATAAGTGTACATTTAGCTTAATCTAAGGTATTAAAGTGATTTGTACAGGGAATAAGTCAGAAAACTTATAATTATTATTGACCATAGCATTATTACCAATATTTAATTAATTATAAAATGTATATATATAGGTTTTCCTTTGAGTATATTAGCTAAGTTCCCGTAAATCCCTCACGCTCTGTGGGGTGATGCCCACTATAAAAGCTATTACCAATAAAAATGTATTAAACATGAACTTAGTAACTTAACATGAATTTAAATTAGTATTTATTGGAAAGAAAGAAAAGCTGAAAATTAAAATAAACATAGATAACTTATAGATTTCTTACATGTAACGCTTTGTAGACGTAGTATAAGAATTTGCATTTATTTCTTATTTATATGTGCGAAGTTATCTTGCATTTACAATTTAGAACTCCTTAAAAGCTCTTTCATTTCAAAACTTGAAGTATTGATTTTAAATAAATTTCATCAAATATATCTATTTAGATCAAAGAGGAAGCTTAAAACACAATTTTGTAATTTCCGTTATACATAATACTTTCGCTCCTTCCTTTCTCGTCTGAAGAAAATGGAATGAAAACTGTATTAGTAGTCAGAAATAGTCAGACGGAGGGGCCTCCAGTAACTGCTGCACATCACACGTAGCCTCTGAGGGCCCTTTGTGCTTCCTTTGAAACCCCTGGGAGGAAGTCATGAAGGGAGACCCGAAGGGCGGCCAGATCCGGACGACGATGTGCGCTAGCAAGGAAGGGATCCCTAACGATTCCAAAATGGCACCAATCCTTATGCCGGCTAATTACCCAAAATCTGGGGGTCCCAGGAGTAGTGTGCCAGCTCTTAGGAAGGAAGGGGGCCCCAGCAATCCCGAACAGCGCCAGGGAATCTTTCCACAGCGCAAATTCCACTTGCCGCAACATACCAACCGCCTGTTCCTACAACCTTGAAACGTGAGGTGAAACAGCATTCGTCTACTGACCTGGGGAAACCACGAAAAAAACCCTGGACCTCCGGAATGCAAGCCTCTCGCTATAAGTGGAATCATCTCGTTAACCCATGTATTGCATTATTCCATAGTTATTTTAGTGTACCTCTGTAATTTAAATGAAAATTTAATTCTTAGACTTAATATTCACTGCTTGTGGAGGAACGGACTGCTGCGTTATTTGCATCTCAAACTGAATAGAAATGTTCATGCTTTCAATGGCAGAACAAATAATATTCAGAAAAAAGAAGCCAGCGAAGACTTCATTGCTCTTTAAGTACCGAAAAGAAGATACAAACCGGTCGATGCTAGTTGTTTTTATGAGTTCTTGTTTGAATTGAATTTAATGCCATTTCACAGCATATCTGAAGCTCTAAACGGCATTAATGGGAAATCGCTGGCATTACAGAAGATTCCGCCCACAGCTGCGTGAAATTTGCAATTCTATTTGAGAAGAACTCGGTAAGAAGAGGCGGATGAATATTCTGCTTCCAAGGGGACAGTTCAATAACAAAGAGAAACGAAGTTGTATAAGAGGAGAAGGTAGAAGAAAAGCGATAATCATTTCACACTGCATGTTCGCTCACTTCATTAGCTTCGACGTCAAAGAATGCCATAATGGAAATAAAACTGACGCAAATTGTATTCAAGCAATCTAATGGGCCGTGACTAATACCAGCTTCTCTCTTGGAAATCGATGTGGAGTGGCATTAATGACGTGTCGAAACGAGTTAGCCATACTGCGCTACAGACTTTCTCAAGGCCGTTCTTTTTATTTTCCTGCCATTTTGCATGAATTTCTCATTTGCTGCCGGTATGACGAAGACCTTTTTTTAATATACAGGCCGTGCCTCATCCGGAGGAGACAGCAAATGCATTAGAATGACGGCTTGATAGAGGTATAGTACACGGATCACTGTTAAAGATTGTCTGAAGGTGCATTTGTGAATAAAACTTCTGATATGTGGCTTGCTAGTTCACGTGGCCCGTATTCGGGTGGCTCCGGGATCGATCCTCGGCGACTGCCCAACTCTGGCCCATAGGCCTTTCTCCCCGGGTCGCCAGGCGAATGCTGGGTTGGTTCATCTTCTATCGCGACTCTCCTTCCTCTAATTTCCTGTGCCCGTTGTTTTCCTTGTCATCTGTTTCAGGGTTGTAGGACCAGGTGACGGTGTTTGGCGCGTTGCGGCTGGGCGGTAGCTTGCTCTCTGTAAAGGTTTCTTTCCTGGCGTCGCTGCGGTACCGCTCAGTTAGGTCTCTCCTCAGCGTGGGGCTTCGCTCCGGGGGACCGTGGAGGCTGGTGACTCGTGGGGAGGGACCGTGCGGCATCGGATGCGTTCTATCTGGAAACGTACGCGCCCCGTCGATGCTTGCCCCGGTGTCATGCGGGTCTGTTCCTCTACTCAGTATATTTAAGATAATTTTGAAAAAGCCACGTCCAGAAGAATTGCAATTTTGGCATAGTTTTCAAAAATGTATAAAGTTGATAAAATGAACGACCTGAAAAACCGCCAAACTGTAATTTGCATTATTATTTGATCTTTGTGTCCAAAAACTACATACATACATACATATACATAATACGTTGATACATAAATTTGTATCTTGACTAGTACATTGTTTACCGTTTGTTAGCTTTCATTCGGTATTTGGAGTGTTATGCTCCTTTAATATTGCGCATTTGTAGAAAATTTGTGTAATTTATGAGTTAAAGAAGATGGGCTGTCATGTTTAGGGGGTGGGGTATCCTTCGACCACATTCCTTTTTAGTTTAATAAAAGAGCAAGGACAGCGGCGGCATCCTCTTGATATTATACATAACACATTATAGAATTTCACTATGCCTAACCGACCCGCTAAACATTTGACTATTGCTTCAGCCTCCTTTGTGGCTACAACGAAATGTGTCATAAAACCATTCTTGCAAACGTTTATGTCGATTAATATTAAATAGATAAAAAATAAGATCTAAAATGATTCGTAGAAGTTATATAAAGTATACGAGAGTGGGTAAAGAAAGTAGTATGAATGAAGTGCGTCAAATTTGTGTTTTCCTTTTTTTCCCCTATTAAACAGAGGTGGATTTCGATGAGCGCATTAAAGGTTATAAAACTTTGGAAATGCATTTACGCTTGGCAATAACGGGCTTACGAGACCTGCGAAGCTTTTGCTGCACAACTGAAGCGATATTAACTTTCGATAAAACTGTCGATTAAGTTCGAATCTGATTGCTGAATAAGGCATCATTAAGACCATGCATTGGCTGAAAGGCGCTCGTGTGTAATTATCAACACAGTTTCAGTTCTTATTGCAAGTTTATCCGAGCGTTATAGTTTTCTACGGTTGAAAAACACAAATTCTGGCTTTATAATAATGGCACAAGGATAATTGCAATAAAATGTGTAGTTTGATTGTAGTAAGCAAAGAGCAAAACTCGACCACCCAGAATACTTGGGAGTTTTTTGTTTATTAGAGACCAAGTGATGCTTACCAGCTACATAGTTTCACTACCCCTCTCTCTCTCTCTCCCTCTCTCTCTTTACTTTAATTCCTTTGCTGTGTATTCAGCTACAGCTTTTTTATAATTATTCTAGTTGCCTTAATTAGCAGGTTTAAGTTCCTTATTTCAGTTATTCTTTATTCTATTGTAAACATAGCTATGTTATATGCATGTACTTGTTTTGCAAGTTCTCAAAAGATCACTCAAGTCGCTTGAATTTTTCTGTAACTGCTGCAGGGCTGGACCAAGAGAGAACTAAAGAATTAGAAGAGGGGAGACGGGATACTAAGCACAGAAACATAAATTTGTGTGTTTTATAAACTCGGCATTATTCAGTTACAGCGGTTGATAAAATCTCATTTTTTAGCGTCAACAATTTCATATTCACGTAATCAACCATGACAAAGAAACTCTAATCCTTTAATTGAGTTACATGTTGGTGCCTAGGCAGGCTGAGTATGCCCGTTCTGGAAATATAAACAGTACACACGTCCTTCTCTAGTTGCCTTACCTGCCTGCGTAGAATGGCTAAGCTGGCTTAGAAACACGTCAAGGTACAAAGCGTTTGCTATATAGTGCGGCCGCGGATCGCTCGTATGCGTGCTCCGCGCACTGTCTATTACGCTGGGGAGTTTCCCTTTCTAAGTCTCCTGCGTTACTTACTCACGAGTGATAGTAACATACACTATCACGAGTATTAACCTTGTTATAAGTGATGTTGAGACATTCCTGGCATCTTCGGATGGAATTTCCATTCGCACTATAAGTTCTTCTTGTGTAGTTTTCATAATTTTTGTTCTTATACTGCCTTAAGTTTAGGGTTTAGCGATCCTGTTGTCCTTGACTTATCAACCAGACGTCTAACAGTTTCTCTACCTGGAGCTAGAATACCAGGAAATTTCTGCTGAAATTGTCTAAACGAATATTATATGATTCGGTTTTTACGTGTGTAAAATTCGTTGTTCAAGTGTGAATTTATCGGTAGGCATTTCAGTGGACTAATAACAAGACAAGAACAACAATAGGTAATAACAAGGACACTCTTAAGCAAACCACACTCAATACAATTGTGTTGTATTAACTTTTACCTCGGAGATGCACAGTGCACAAACTCTAGTGCTTGCACCACGAATAGAAGGTAGCAAATGATGCATTACGAGTATAACACAGTTGATAAACGTATCGTTAAGCAGGACATTCACCACTAATGCGCAACAGAAAAATACGGAGATCACTAGTCTATAAAGTGCAGGCGGAGCATGCATACACGCGATCTATGGCCCCACCATACAGCGACCGCTCTGTGGTTCTAATACCTACAGAGGGGTTCCTCGCAGCCTTGGTCTATCGGATTTCAGAAAGAGTGTTCAGCGGAGCTACCTTTACAATACCTTCTCCACTCTCTCTTCTACATACTAGTTTTGCAAAAGCTTATTCCACTGTCCACTTTTTGTTATTCGAAATAAACTTTTATTGCAGATGTATGCAGAGGTATAAGAAGGATGTAAAGTAAGGTATTTACACAATATAAGAAGGATATAGTAGGCTAAACTGATAGTCAGCTTTCTAAAAGTTGAATAAAAGCGAATAACGACTTACTACTTGAAACAACTACGTATTTGAAAAGTCAAACCAATGACATAGAACTTCTTCGAAATTTTTAGCCCCCTTAAATTAATTTATTTGACATACGTTTTGTGCTTTAACGAGCTCTACTTACTGTGCAGTAAGATTTTGTCTGCCTCTTACAGTTTATGAATTATACAAAAATCATCCAGAGTGAACAAGGCTTCACAGCTATTTGCAGAAAGTTCAAGATATAGGTTTTATTTATCATGCAAGTATCTTAAACTTCCGGCATTTTAATCAAAATCATTAGAGCCATTTGAGAACATAAAACATAACGAATCATTTTCTATGTAATTTTCGTTTGTGACTAATATTTTTCACATACACGGACCTTATTCTAAAAATTTTTACTCAGGGCCTCAAAAGGTGTATTTCCGGCCAAATGCTGGTTTCGATTTTTGCAACACTTTTCCATTGTTTATATATACGAGTTATTTCCTACACCCGGCCTCTCAATATGTTTTAAGAAAGCTACTTCGCATCAATACACGATATCTTCTCACCCCTTCAAAACACGTATCAGATGCAGCGTCTCGTCTCACCATCAGGAGAAAAACTAAGAGTGTGTAAGTTATGGGCGAATTCCTACTTTTATACAGAGATGTCCTGACGCGAACATGCGCGCCAATATGTGTTATGAGAGTTAAATTGTTCAATTTTTAGGCTTCATTTAACGCTTCAATTTCAATCTATCTTCATCTCTTTCACACGCCGATCTTCACTCTCATGCAGTCTCTCATTTTATCCAACTCCCTGTTCTGCGACTGGCCCTTCCAGGACTATACTCTATTTCCATCTCTTTCTAACATAGGTCATGTCTCTCTCTCTCTCTCGTTGTAGCTGCTATAGTTTCCAACTCTTTGTGTTACAAAGTTTACTTACTAATTGTCCCGAAGTTGCTTGCTCGCCTTTCCCTGGTTAACAGTGTTTTACAATATTATATACACGAAATTCTGATTTTTATAATATATACTATTTACAATGATATTTACAATCTTTCTGATATTTGTATCTATTCTATTTACATCCTATTTCCTTTTACTTTATCTTCCCGGTTGTTTATTCTTTGTTGTATTCATTAGCATAGGTATATGTATGCATTGATTATTAGTATATGTGAATCCTGATGATTTGCATATGTTTATGTTATTGATTATGCTTAGGTGTTCCCTACAAAGAATATAACTAAATATGCAAATTATTGTTAATTTTAATTCACACAAGAATAAAGCTTAGATACAGTGTTGTAATTTTCACTTGGCAATGAAGGTTTCGCCAAGAGTACTTTGGTCCACCTGTGTGATATCTTGAGGCAAATAAGCCGCGGAGGCAGGCTGAGTCTTTGAGGTTTTTATGTGGCATTTATGGGCCCTATGATTTGCGTCTCTGGCGGAGAGAGACAAAAAGCAGAGGGCAAGCGAAAGAAAACCGAAGAGATTTTGTGCCCAATGGCAAATCCTAGATTGACAGGCAGTAAGGGCTCGGAGTATGTGGAGGAAACCGTTGATTCGTTGCCGCCTCTAGTGCATGCGTTGCATTCCTGTATCTGAAAGAAACAGAATATACCATGATACATTATGATATTATAGCATTTCCAGGAGTATTTGAGGAATTTCAACTATGTTGAGTGCGCTTGTCCTATGATCAAATATATCTCATTCTTGTGCAGAAAGTATCCAGTTATTGCTATATGTACTGAAGAAAAACAAAAACATTTGTTTAAGTTTGCTATGCATGGAAAAAAGGCAACTTGTGCAGTAAGCTAAGAATAGCTTGGTATTGTTGAAAAGATACCAAGCATATTTGCTGTAAATTGCTATCTGTGATGCAGCTTCTCAAAGGTTGTTAGAGAAGTGAAAATATTTTTATATATGAAGATTTATTCTAAGCGGTGGCAATTTGGCTCATAAAGCAAATATAAATTCTGAAAAGTGTGACTTGTAATTTTAAAGGGAGTGAAATTATCCTTAAAGTAACAAGAATTAAAATGTTACGTTTTGTTTTGTCTGTCTGAATGTTTGGTCTATAACACGTCTGAATAATGTAGTAGGTATTTTGTATTAAAGCATACACCACTCGAATGACTTTCACTCTTAACACTTTTGTTTTATTACTTTCTCTACTACGTATAGTAAGTAGGGGAAGTATTGTATTCCACCCAAAAATTCGATATCGAGATTTCACCGTAAATACATGTTTTGAGATACTCTGAATCCAAAAAAGGCATTTTAGAAAAAGGTCCGCGTGAATGTCTGTGAACAGCATAACTCAAAAACAAAAATTCGGATCAACACCAAACTCAGTCTTTAAGTTCAGTAGGTACCTTCCATAGATACGACATACAGATTTTCAAGGAAATCCCCCTATCCCAGACTACAATTTGATACTTCGAAAATTTCGATTTTCTAAAACTTTCTGTAAGGATTTTGATTAAAATACCATATATTAAGGATATTTACATGACAAACAAAAGTTATATGTTCATTTTTCTGGGAATAGCTTGTGAAGTCCACTTCATTCGGAAGAAATTTTGTTTAATGTTGTTGGTAAACGTTAAGAAATAGACGAAAACGTACTACACAAAAAATATAGATCTCTCTGAAACACACAATTTATTTAAAATAATTTTTTTGGGTATAAGACGTTTCTAAGTTATCCGTTATTAAATGTTCGAATTGTTCATTTCTTGGTCATTCTCTTAAAGTCTTTTGAACATTCAGTTGTCTCTCGCAATTGTATGGAAAACAGTGCGGAATTTTAACGCCAGCATACAGCGCCGGTTCTTAAACGTTTGTCTATACATATTCTCTTTGTATCTATAATAAAATGTGTAATGTAGCTATTTGTGCAAAGGTTTATTTGGATTAAAATATAGTAGATAGAAAAATAAGCTTAGTAAGAATAATTTGTATATCCACTAATAAACGATAGAGGATAAAGAAAGTCATATGAATGAATCACATCGGAATTTTTTAATGAATTAGTAAATGAGTGGGTGCAGCGTAGGACAGGAAAGTGTTTGTACTTCTGCTTACGTGACCAAACCGACATCTGTGCTGGATACGATTGAGCGAAGGGATAATCTTGTATTTTTAACACTTAAATGGTTTCAGTAAAATTTAATAATATAATATATAATAACAGCCCGCCTTAAAGCAATATGTGTATGTAACAATATATAAAAATGCATGTAACAGTCATTGTATTAATGTTTATATTACTGTATACATGTGTAATAATGTTATGTGAATGAATTACGTATTTAATAATGTTGCAGCTGTGAGAATAATAGGTTAAAAGTTGCTAACAATGAGGTAACCTTGAGGCAATAATGAATTAGAAAGTTTAATAATGCTACTAGTAATTTTTGGAGCAACAATAATGTAATTTTTGAGACAGTTTATATATAGTCAATCAGCAACCAGAAAAATCTTAAGTTAAATAAAAGTATTCTATTGGAGTAGGATTAGCCAATCAGAAACTGAAATGGAGCAAAATTTACAAATTCAGAAGTCAGTTGCTAGCAGACAGCGTTCCTAATTAGAAGTTTAACACGTATTCAGTGAGAGACAAAAATAGTTTACGTGTTAAAAAGTGCAAGTAATTAATAAATAATCTCACAGCTCTCTATATCAGTGAAGTGTTATTTAAATCGTGTCAAGCATTGATAAAAGGAGTGAAGTAAAAATTATAATCTGTGTAAGCCTACATTCTTCAGTTGCACCACGCCCTGTTAAGAAATTCATATCTCTACAAATTAGTACTGACGCAGCCGAGGCAAACGTAAATATATAATATTTAAAGAAACAGTCAAATTACAAAGTTAATATTTTTTAAACTTGGGGCAAAGGCTACCGGAAACTTTTTACCATACGTGCGGTTGCAACTTCATCAAGTTCGGCTCCCCAACAGTTGAACTACAATACAACTCCTCCTAAAATGAACATCCTTCAATATACATCTGGAGGAATGAATTAAGTAGTCATAGTAACGACCCCTTGCGAAGTAAAATAAAAGTGAGGAAATGGGAATGTTCTGTCATCTTGTATGGGATTACTCAGATCAGAAAATGTAACGACTAACTTTACGGAAAAAAAAGTTAACACCTCTAACTCTTCTATAAATTACAGAATAATAAATACCATATGAACTATATGAATGTAAATATAAGGTATAGCAAGCTGTATATTATAATTAGTGCTACATTTTTATGAAGTTATGCTTTCGTCTATGATTTCCTTTTTATACCAAGTTATACAGAATTCTGTCTGAATGAACGAGACTTCACAGGCTTTTCGCAGAAAATTCAAGAGGGAAGTTTTGTTTAAAGTCAGTATGTATAGTTTGGTCAAAATCGTTAGAGCCGTATTTAGGAAAATAAAAAGAATTAATTTTTCCATGTAAATGGTAATTTTGCAGTGGAGAGCATTTTGTAAAATTTTCGTGTTGCACGCTTGGAAAATGCTGAACTTAAATACTTGGTATTGTCATGACTTTTCGTGTTGAGTTTTGTTGTTCTTTCTCTCCCCTCCCTGCTTCAGATTGTATTCAGGGGACCTCAAAACATGTATTTCCGGCGAAATCTCAATACCGAATTGTTGAGTGAAATATAAAACTACTACCTAGTTAGCAATAAAAAGAGATGAATGTATTTTATATGACGAGTTTTGATGTGTCTACTATGTTAAACAGTAATGAAAGATGTGATTGTTATGAACGACAAACGTAATACTGCCCTCTCCACATATTTCCAAACGAAATGCATGCTTTGGTATGCACAATTATTTCTGAGCAGCACTCCAGGAAAATTAAACCATAATACGAAGTGTTAAGCATGTGTCATAAACTTTAAATTAAGAAAATTACCCTCTTGAAAGCTTCTAAGGAAATCATGGACTTCGGAAGTGAACCATTACGGAAACAACCCTCTACAGCATCCTGAGGAAAAGTTTAGCCTTGCCTAGTCCCAAATAAAGAATTAATATTAACACACAAAGGCATGACTAGGGTTACAAGAGGGAAAGGGGATTTGAAATACTGTGGAAAGGGGCGGAACGGGTGGGGCACAGCGTTTTTCGACGGTCTACGCCCCTATATTTAGATCGTGTTGCCTATTATATCCCATTTAAACCACCACATGGTGTTAATAAACAATAGCAAGGCGTTAGAGGCGATAATAAATTGAAGTATTCCTGTTGATATAATAGCTGTTACGGTATAGACGCCTCTGCATGTATTGGTTGACTTTTAGGGTGTAGAAAACACACATTCTAAAACGAAAATTAAATCCCTCGGAGTATATAGGCCTTTTTTCTTTCTTTTCTTTATCGAATGCGCTCGCTGGTGGTAACTCAAGAATAATAAGAAGAAAAGCAAATGTAAATAGGCAGGAGAAAAGAAAACGTGTCTGAAATTTTAATGGAGACTGCTTTATTGTCAGAGGATTGTTATTGGGTTCGCATCCAGGAAAGAATATCCACAATGCTTTTGTGTCAATTGTTCGCTGTACTGTTAATGCTGTGAATGGATGCATTAATGCATTTCTTAAGCTAGTTTTCTCTTCTTCGCTATTGAGTTAATACAGGTGTTCACAGTTGTTAAGAATCTAAATGATCATTGTCATTTTCCTTTATCATCCAGCAATAGAGGCAGTTTGTATGGAACAATATCAGAATAGTGGTTTTTATAGCCCAAGAAGGAAGTACATAGTTAAAAATGAATTATTGTTGTCTTTCGAATTAAAGTCCTCTCTTCTGAAAGAATATTTTTATTTTCAGTACTCTCCAGATAGGCAAGGTAGGGAAGGTATCGTGTTACTTCAAACAGATAAATGTTACTTAAAAAAATAATTTATACTTAAGCAGGTACCTTTTGAGAATTGAGAAGAATATTTTAACAAAATTGAACCGAAAAAATTCATTATTTTTATTTTTATCAAAAATAGTTGTAATGATTTTAATTTAAATATTTATGTTTCAGATGTTAGCTTGCAAAGCAACGTTTATACTCAGAGATTTTTGTGAACAGTATATATAGTGCTGTTTATTCTTAATTAACTCTGTATAACTATGACCCATATAACAGAACATCAGTCGAATAATATTTTCACAACATTAAACATTTACGAAATATGCCTCATTTTATGTTTACATTCTTCTAATTATAAGTACGTCATGTGACGAAACATGTTTAAAACGTTGCGTCTCTTCTTCTTTCTTTTTGTTTCCCATGAGCTGGTTGCTACAATTTACCATAATCGTGTAACTAATCTCGCATTATTTAATTTGAAACCATTTCTAATCAAATATTTATCGTGACGTGCTAACTAACATAACTTTCCCTACTCATTCTTCTACATACCATTCTTACAAGAGCTTATTATTCTATTTATTTCTTGTTAATCCAGATAAACATTCAATATACATTTCATTATAGGTCACAGTAGGTAAAGCGACAGTCAGATTTTTTAAAGAGCGTGTCGCTGTGTGATGACTTTGAAATGCCATGCTCTTTGCACGACCCAAAAAGCAAAACAAAAAAGCAACTTACCAGTTCAGGAAGTATAAATATTTTAAAATTCAAAAAATAAGAGGGAAAATCTATGAAAACTCCACAAAAATGATTTGAGATAAACTGTGTGCTTTAACGAGATCTACATTTTTTGTAAAGTAAGATTTTCTATACCTCCTATACGGTTTACCCTCTGCAAAAACCATTAAAAGTGACTTAATGGGCTATTCCCAAGCGAATCAAATATATGGATTTAATTTATCATGAAAATATTGTAAGCTTATGCTATTTTAATCAATTTTGGGAAGATAAAAATAAAGAAAACTTTTCCTTGTGAAGGGTAGTTTAGAGTGGGAGGATTTTCGTTACAATCTTTATGTCGCGTCCTTGGTAGACGCTAATCCTTACCTTCTTGGGCTTATCTAAAAATTCTGATGTGTTACACTCACATGACTTTCTCTACTCTTGTACAAACTATTTTTACAAATGCTTATTCTCCATATGCTTCATGTTAATCTTATTGCTAATTTTCTTATAGGTGCAAGGGGAATATGGTAGGTTTTAAGTGATAGTCATATATTTTAAGCGCTGGTTGCTATGTGGCGCATTCCATTCTCTTTGTATGTCCAGGACATAAAAAGTGAATAATGAATTCCCATTTGAGAAAAAGTTGAAGTATTGGAAAATTTAAGGGAATAACAAGCAATATCTTGAAAATGGTTCACTCAACAAAAAAAAAATGCATATGGCATAAATTGTGTATTTTAACGCGAACTACATTTTTTGTGTGGTAAAATTTTCTTTATGTCTTATGGTTTACCAGTTATGCAAAAGTCGTTCAGAAAAGAATACTTTTGGAGACATTCCCAGAAAATTCAAAATATACATTTTATTTGTCATGAAAGTATCTTAAATATGTGATATTTTAATCAAAATCGTTAGAGCCATTTCTGAGAAAATTAAAATTTTCGAAAAATGTTCCATGTAAAGGGTAACCTAGGGATGGGGGAATTTTCTTGAAATCCTTCGTGTCGCATCTCTGGAGGATACTGAACCTAAATACCAAGTTTGGTGTTTATCCGAATGTTCGTTTCTGAGTTATGCTGTTCACAGACATACACACACAGACAGATACACAGACACACACACGGACTGTTTCCAAAAATGCTTTTTTTGGATTCAGGGGGCCTCAAAACATATATTTCGGGTGAAATCTTGGTATCGAATTTTTGGGTGGAATACAATACTTCTCCTACTTACTATACGTAGTAGAGAAAATAATAAAGGCTCTTCTATATTATCTTTTGAACTGATTAGTTTACAGTATTGGTAAATCGGGTTAAATCAATGATGAAGAAACTAAAGCGTGACGAATCATGCAGACACCGGTTCAGGTTTATTTAACCGGGTTACATTCATACGACATCGTTTCAAAGACATTGAACGAGGTTGAAAATGTTTAGAAAGCTTACTGGTCCGTGACGCGACTTCAGATATTCTTTCCTAGGCTATATATTATATGCAGTACATACATATGGAGGTGCAAATTACCATAATTAAGCGTATTGAGTCTAATTCCTCCGATACATCGGACACTTGAATGGAGATTTCTTTAATGATTTATGGCCGGTTCTGTATAATATTTCTGTTTGGGACCACGCAGCGAAGTCGCCTTCTGATTGTGAATTATAGGCAAAGGTGATTTGCTGGCCATTGTGAATCAATGAGTTTAGGAAATGGCTATCGTTATGACGTTTATTATGCTTCTTTTATCTATACTTGCTTACCATATTTGCTTTACTCCGCAAGACGCCATCCTTGGTTATTTTCGGTAACGTAGATCCTGTTACAGTAGAAAACAAGTTTAAGACTTTCTTGAGATTAATAAGACCAAACAGCAAATGTTTCAAAGAACTTAATACAGCGATTTACCACCGCCTGTTAAGTGAGTCCATCACTATAACTTACTGATGGACTTTTACATTGTAGTCCCAAAAAAACTGATGTGTTGTAGACGTGTTGATATTTTTCTACTCACTCTTTTTAAAGGTCGGAGCATTGTATATATTTGATGCTACGTTTGTAATTTTATTTTATTATTACTGTTTTTGTGTATTTTTTCATAGTGTTATTATGTAGTTACAAAAAAGTATATATTAATGTTATACACTTATTGTAAGATTCCAGGGACCGGAACAGCATGTACCGCCATGAGGCCCATGCGATGTTGTGTTTTCCAAGTGTAGGATGAGGATATGTTAATTGGAGGGGGACACCTCGCCACTTGATCCATTGTGGGCACACTCCCCCGGGAGTCAGGAATGAGGTGAAGGAGCCGTAAGAGGTCGCAAGCCCACAGAAAGGAGCAGTTTGAAACCCACGCACCAGCAGAGGCGAAGAATCCCGAGAGAGGGCGACGAAGCGAACCTAATGTGCGGGACAACGTACTATAACGTTTACGGGGAGAAATCTTTACGATGCGCAAGAAACTACGCCATCTGTCCGACACCACCGGCACCGCAGGACCCAAAGACACACCTGAAATGTGAAAGGAACAGATGAAATGAGAGGAAATAGGTGAAAGGAGAAATCATGGTAGAATACAGTACCGGCATTTGTTATGCGACCAAGAGAAAATCACGAAAAACTCCATGGTCAGAGTGCGCGATTACCGGGAATCGAACCCAGGACCTCGAATGCTGGGCCGCCTGAGCCATCTTGCTCTATGTTTTCCAATTGTAGACTGAAACTGTTTACAATAAAAGAACTACTACAACAACTACTACTACCACCACTACTACTACTACTACTACTACTACTACTACTACTACTACTACTACTACTACTACTACTACTACTACTACTACTACTGCTGCTGCTGCTGTGCTACAAACGCGTATTCTGCTATCTACCGCTTGAACGAATAGCGATCTCCCACTTTAAAAAATTATAAATATTTGAAAATTCAAACCAATAACAAAACATATTTCAGCAGTGGTTAACCCCAACGCCGGCTCTCGTAGCCGTGGTCGCTGGAGTGTTTAGCTTCGGCTCTCCGCCAAGCTGAGGGTCGCGGGTTCGAGTTCCGCCATGGGCATGGGTGTTTGTGTAATTGCGGTAATAAGCGGTAAAAGACAACAGTAAAACACAGTAATGATAAACTTGGTAAACAAGGAAACTTAAAAAAAGAAAAACGAAACCGGTTCGTTCATTGAGCTGATCCACGAATGAACCAACCTTGAAAAAAACCGCACAAAAATTTGTTTGGCATTGTTTGTTTGTGTGCTTTAACAAATCTTCTCTTACGGCTTAACAATTATAGAAAAGTCATTCAGAATGAAGAGGACTTTGCATGCTGTTCCCAGAAAGTTCCAGATATACACTTTACTTTTCGTACAAATGCCTTAAACATAGGTTATTTTAATCAAAATAATTAGAAGCTTTTTTGAGAATATCAAAATTACGGAAAATTTTCCATGTAAAGGGTAGTTTGTGTTAGGAGGACCACGTGTCGCATCCTTGGAAGATGCTGAACTAATACGAAGTTTGGTAGTTAACTGACTTTTCGTTTTTGAGTTATGCTGTTCACACACACACAAACACACACACAAACACAAACACACACAAACACACACACACACAAACACACACACAAACACAAACACACAAACACACACACAAACACACACAAACACACACACAAACACAAACACACACAAACAAACACAAACAAACACACACACAAACAAACACAAACACAAACACAAACAAACACACACACAAATACAAACAAAACACACACACAAACACAAACACACACACAAACACGAACACACACACAAACACAAACAAACACAAACACAAACAAACACACACAAACAAACACAAACACAAACACACACACAAACACACACAAACACAAACACACACACAAACACAAACACACACACAAACACACACAAACACAAACAAACACAAACACAAACAAACACAAACACAAACACACACACAAACACACACACAAACACACACACAAACACACACACAAATACACACACACAAACACACACAGATCCTTTTCTAAAAAAGAAAATCCGCCACCCCAAGCTATCCTTTACATGAAATATTCTCAATGTTTCTTGTTTTATCAAAAAGATCATCAAGATTTTGATTAAAATACGATACGTATGAAATATTTGCAGGACAAATGAAATGCGCATCTTAACTTTCTGCGCAATAGCCTGTGAAGTCCCTTTTATTTCATTGTTGTTGTTTTTTTTATAATTTAGAATTTCACGGAAACCTTTAAACTTACTGCAGAAAACATTTAGGTAGTGATCATTAAAATAACCAGTGTGTTGAAATAAAGTTTTTGAGCTTCTGGCCTTTTAGAAATTCTCCAACTTGAAGCATTCCATTCTGAGCGCCATCTAATGGCATTTTGAAAGTTCCCGATTCTTAGTTTTTCTTCCTTTCTTTTCTTTCCATCATGAGAACTGTTAACCATATATGAACGTTTGAATACTGTTTCTGCATCTTGCCACTAAGCCCATCTCGCTTAATTTGGAATCATTCCTAAACAAAAAAGTCTGGTGTGATACAATCACATGACTTTCTCTACCCTCTGTCGTTTATTAGTGGAAACACAAACTATTCTTACTAAAGCATATTTTTCTGTCTACAGTACTTTAACCCAAATAAGCCTTTGCAGAAATAGCTATTTTGCACATTCTGTTATAGATACAAAGGGAACAGCGATAGTCAAATGTTAAGAACTGGACGCTATACTTTGGCCTTAAAATTCTATACGTTTCCATGTAATCGCGAGAAATAAATAATGTTGACAGGACTTAAGAGTACATGAAATGAACAAATCGAACCTTTAATAACGAATATCTCAGAAGTGGCTTAAGCCACAAAAACACTTATTTGAAATATATTGTGTTTTTTTTAAAAGAGAACTACATCTTTTTGTGTGGCACGTTTTCGTCTATCGCTTAACGTTTACCACTTATACAAGATTATACAAAATTTCGCCTAAATGATGTGGACTGTAAGGCTATTCCCAGATATTTCAAGAAGTACATGTTACTTGTAACGTGATTATCTTTAATATATGGTATTTAAGTAAAAATCGTTAGAGGCATTTTTTAAAAACTCAAACATTTCGAAAAACCTTCCATGAGAATACTGGTCTGGAGAGTGGGATTTTCTTGAAAATCTCTGTGTCGCATCTTTGAAAGGTACTGAACCTAAATACTAAGTTTTCTGTTTATGGATTAATTAGACTTTTCGGTATCTTTTTCTAAAAATGTTTTTTTTCGGATTCAAAGGGCCTCAAATTATGATTTCCGGTGAAATATCTATATTGAATTTCTGGTTAGAATACAATAGTTCCCCTACTTATTATTCCTAGTAAGAAAATAAGATAACAGAATAAGGTAAAGTGGATAGAGGAATCACTTGTTTATGAATACTAAAATATATAAGGAATAAATGTGAATTTGTCTTTGATAGAGACAGTCGTGTGAATGCACCACATCGAATTCTGTTTGTTGTAATTTTTCTTTATTTTAATTGCTTCATTGGTATAGTCTCTTTTAACTTCGAGGGTCTTATCGGGGGCTTTGAAATGAGAAACAGCTCACTAATGGTGATTTAACTCTCTGGACTGTTGGTTTTTTAACGTTGTTTGTCTACCTTCTTGTAACTTTCTCTACCACATATATAGTAGGTGGAAAAAGTATTGCATTCCACTCAAAAATTCCATACTGAGATTTCAACGGAAATGCATATTTTGAGACCCCTGAATCCTTAAAAGCATTTTTATAAAAAAGGTCCGTGTGTGTGTCCCTGTGAACAGCATGACTCAAAAATTAAAAGTCGTATAAATACCAAAATTGGTATTTAGCTTCAGTACCCTCCAAAGATGTGACACGAAGACTTTCGAGAAAATCCCCCACTCCAAATTACCCGTTACATGAACCACTTTATGAAGGTTTTTATTCTCCAAAAAATTTCTGTAATGATTTTGATAAAAATATCATATATTAAAGTTATTTGCATGTCAGTAAAATGTATGTCTTTAATTTTATGAGAATAACGTGTAAACTTCTCTTCATTCGGAAGAAATTTTCTATAATCTTGTAACTGATAAACGTTAAGCGATAGAGAAAACGTACCACCTAGAAAGTGCACATCTCTTTAAGGCACACAATGTATTTTAAATACCTTTTTTGTGGCATCCGCCATTTCCGAGATATCCGATATTAATGGTCGAATTGTTTAATATTTAGTCATTCTTTTCTAGTCCTGTCGATTTTCAGCTGCTGCTCGTGATGTTGTGGAAACAGTATGGAATTTTAAGGTCAGCTTATAGCGTCCAGTTCTAAAACATTTAACTATCGCTATTCCCTTTGTATCTATAACGAAATGAGTAATGCAGCTATTTCTGTAAAGGTTTATCTCGATTAAAATGAACGAGATAGGAAAATAAACTTTCGTAAGAATTATATTTATACCGAAAGAGAGAAAGCCATGTGTATGTAACACGTCAGATTTTTAAAATGAATGCTACATTAAACATGTCGCACTCACATCACCAGACACTTTGGAGGGTAGAATGATTCTGGATGAAGAAAAATTCCCCGCTCCAGCCCGGAATGTAATCCAGATCTTCTGGGATGATAAACCAGAACGCTGACTTCGGCCACGGTGAAATCTCTTTATGTTAACGCTTCAAATTGCAATATTTTCACAATGAAACGTTAATATATTGCCATTTTAATATAGTTCTCCCTCATATTTTTACGTTTCACACCAAATAATTAGTTTGAGATTAGTGCCATACGCATTTTGACTGTTCGTTTTGATATATTTGAAATTATAATTTACGTACAGAAACACACTTAAAATCCTATCCGAGGTGCAAAAGTTAAGTGAGCTGTATAGAATTTAGAATTTTTTTTAAAGCTTACTTGTTTTACCCAGTTTATGATACTGTGTTTTTACCGTTTTCGTTACCGCTTATCACTGCAATTACACAACACACATACATACACACAAACACCCATGCCCATGGCTGAACTCGAATCCGCGACCCTCAGCTTGGCGGAGCGCCAGAGCTATTGCAGGGAAACGAAACCGCTCTTTGGTACTGCCACTACCACTTTTGACCTACTATTTGCTTGTTTTATTTTAAAAGGATTATGTCTCCATTCTGACTTCACCAGCTCCTAATGCGGACTTTTGGAAAAAGGTAAACGATGGACGGACAAGGAAAGTACTTGTTCTAAGAAACCTGATATGTTTATCCAACCATTCTGTAATTTATTTGCTGTTGAGTGAGATAATTACAAAATATGGTACGCCGATGTACTGCTCACCTTAAGCTTAAAAAAAACTGATGTGTTACACTCACACGACTTTCTCTACTCTTGTACAAACTATTTTTACAAACGCTTATTCTCCATATGCTTCATGTTAATCGTGATATCGAGATGTTAATCTTATTGCTAATTTTCTTGTAGATGCAAGTGGAATTGGTAGGCTTTAAGCGATAGTCAAATATTTTAAGAGCTGGTTGCTATGTGGAGTATTCCATTCTCTTTGCATTACCAGGACAAAAAAAATGAATAACGAATTCCCATTTTAGAAGAAGTATAAGTATTGGAAAATTTAAGGGAATAACAAGCAATATATCGATAATGGTTCACAAAACAAAAAAAGTATATGACATAAATTGTGTATATTAACGCGATCTACATTTTTTGTGTAGTAAAATTTTGCCTATCTCTTATGGTTTACCAGTTATGCAAAAGTCGTTCACAATGAAGAATACTTTTGGAGACATTCCCAGAAAATTCAAGATATGCGCTTTATTTGCCATAAAAGTACCTTCAATATATGATATTTTAATCAAACTCGTTAGAGACATTTTTGAGAAAATTAAAATTTTCAAAAAATGTTACATGTAAAGGGTAATCTTGGGCGAGGGAATTTTCTTGAAAACCTTCGTGTCGCATCTCTGGAAGATACTGAACCTAAATACCAAGTTTGGTGTTTATCCGACTGTTCGTTTCAGAGTTATGCTCTTCACAGACACACAAACAAGACACACAGATAGACAGACACACACACACACACGGAAAAGTTTTAAAAAATGCTTTTTTTGGATTCAGGGGATCTCAAAACATATTTCCGGTGAAATCTCGGTATCGAATTTTTGGGTGGAATGCAATACTTCCCTTACTTATTGTACGTAGTAGAGAAAGTAACAACAACTGCGGCTATCAAAGAAAACCAAAAGGTTTAGAACTCGGGAGTCGAAATTAGGAGTAGTTAGGTTGAATGTTTTCACGCAACTCAAAGCAGTCCTATCACCCAAATCACATTTGAAAATTTCTATCGGAAGTACGCAATCTCTGAAGACCAAGTTTGATCTACCATTTCTTACACATTAATCTGCCTGTTTACCTGATAATAAATTGTAATAGTTTTAACATTGAGAAAGACAACGAGATCAGAAACAGCAACAATCACAATATTAGTATAAACCAAGGAGTTAAACAAGTCTGTCCGCAATCTCTAACTTTATTTCAATAACCATACAAGATACCAAAAAGGTTAAAATAAACAACAAGGAGCTTCACACCACTCGGTTTTCGGACTATCAAGCCACATTATATTTGAAAGATAGAATCAGGTGACTGAAAAAATTCAATGCCTTTAAAACTTTTACTATACACGGCCTGTGTGGAAGAACAATTAATTCCATATTATATTTGCTGCATCAAAAGATTATTTCCGAACTGAACCTACCATTTGGACAAAATAATATCACACCATAAGTTAAACATTACAGCAGTAAGTCTTTTAGATGTTTATATAATGTATATTCTAAAGTAATAAACATATTATGGGAAGTTATATCAGAAGTAAAATTAAAGGAGGAACAAGTAGGCTTTAGAAAAGGGCGCTCGTGCTCTGATCATATTTGTACCATAAAAAGAATTTTAGAAGGAAGATATGAACTTAGAAAGTCGCATTGCGTTTGTTGACTTTAAAAAAGCGTTTGACTGTGTCATAGAGAAACATTGTTGAATACAGTGACGAATAAACGATACCCTTCCCATCTTATAGAAGAATAAAAATCTGTGTAAAGTAATGGAAATAGTAATAATAATAATAATAATAATAATAATAATAATAATAATAATAAACTGAACAACCAATGCCTTAGAAATAGAAGGAGAAACCAAGGAGTAAGACAAGGCTGCAGTCTGTCACCAACCCTGTATAGTATATATTTAGACGAATATATAAAAAGTGGAAAAATGAAGTATAACTTAGTATCATAAAATAATAAATGCTTTATAAACATATTGGCATATGCTGATGATATTACACTAACATAGAAAAACGAAGATGACCTCCAACATTCTATACTCAGATTAAAAGAAATACGTAAATGCTACAATTTAAAGAATCTCCACAAAAAAAAAAAAAAAAACTTATGACTCGTCTTGGAAAATATAAAGCTAGATATCAAGTTATAATAAGGAATAAAAATGCAGAATAGATATTAGATTTAGTTATTTGGCAAGCAACACAAGCCATGATAGAGATAAAAATATTGAAAGTAAACTAAGTAAATTCCAAGCAATATGCGACACAATCAAAAGAACATTGAAAGATAAAGCCCGAAAGAAAACTTCCTTAGAATAACGGATATACCAATTATAGCTTATGCAAGTCAATTCTGGATGTTAAAGAGAAAGACAAAAGCAAAATATAAGCAACGCAAACGAGATTTTTAAGAAAGTAAAAGCCATGTTCTAGAAAGGACCATATAAGAAACAAAGCTATTAGAGAAGAGCTACATGATTATAATTTAAATCATGTGTTGGAGAAACATAAAAAATCTGATGTGTTACACTCACATGCCTTTCTCTACTCCTGTACAAACTATTTTTACAAACTCTGATTCTACATCTATTTCATATTAATTGAGATAAACATTTGCAGAAACGATCTTTTTACATGCAAAGAGAATTACATTTCACACATAGCGACCAGTTCTAAAAATATTTGACTATCGCTTAAGGCGTACTGTGTTCCCCTTGTTTTGTGTTTGCAAGGGCAATATAGAAATACAGTAGCCTTTAAGCATAGACATATCTCTTAATAGCTGGTTGCTATGTGCAGCACCATTCTCTTTGCCACAGATTAATAGTATTTGCATATCCAAGACAAAAAAAATGAATAACGAATTCCCATTTGAGAAAAAGTATATGTATTGGAAAATTTAAGGGAATAACAAGCATTATCTCCAAAATAGTTCACTCAAAAAAAAAAGCATGTGATATAAATTGTGTCTTTTAGCGCGATCTACATTTTTCGTGGAGTAAAATTTTGTCTAACCCTTATGGCTTTCCAGTTATGCAAAAATCATTCACAATGAAGAATACTTTTGGAGACATTCCCAGAAAATTGAAGATATACATTTTATTTGTCATGAACATATCTTAAACATATGATACTTTAATCAAAATCGCTAGAGCCATTTTCGAGAAAATTAAAATTTTCGAAAAGTTTTACATGTAAAGGGTAATCTGGGGTGGGGGGATTTTCATGAAAACCTTCGTGTCGCATCTCTGGAAGATACTGAACCTAAATACCAAGTTTGGTGTTTATCCGACTGTTCGTTTCTGAGTTATGCTGTCACAGACAGACACACACACGGACATGTTTCCAAAAATGCGTATTTTGTATTCAGGGGACCTCAAAACATATATTTCCGGTTAAATCTCGGTATCGAATTTTTGGGTGGAATACAATACTTCCCCTACTTACTATACGTAGTAAAGAAAGTATAACAGAAGAAAAGGAAAGACATATTAAAGGAATGGAGAAAGAAATAACACTAATTCAAAGGTTTCCCCAAAGGTAAATTAAGTGTGAGAAATCTAACAAAACACTGAGGAGCGGTGCTCAAACCTTGAAATGAAGATATGTATAGACAGCACACTTAAGAGGAATGCCAAATTCCGATCCAGCAAGAGGGTACAGGGACAGAGCAATATGACACGATTAGTTTTAACAACTTATAAGCAAAACAGGCACATTGCTTAATTCTTGTTGAATAAAAAGACATCCAGAAAGGCATAGAACATGGAAGCCCTTAGGAGGGAGAAGAAGAATAAAGCACATATTTATTGCTAGCAGAGGAGAGCAGTTCCTATGAACATAACAGAGCTATATGACAACGGCAAGGATTGCGGGATTAAGACACATGTAAAACAGACAAAGAGAAAATATTGCATACTTGCAAATACGA
Source organism: Deroplatys truncata (assembly GCA_030765065.1). Lineage (NCBI taxonomy): Eukaryota > Metazoa > Arthropoda > Insecta > Mantodea > Mantidae > Deroplatys > Deroplatys truncata. The sequence continues at coordinate 57,387,552 of CM060980.1, forward strand.
GATAAGGTAGTAGAGAGTAAGTGGAGAACTTCAAATACTTAAAGTAGCACACGTGTAATAAGAGTAGGCTAAAAGTCAAGCAGGCGTTAACAGTGGCAAAACAATCTGTTTATGAAAAAAGAAAATTTTCCTTTGTGAAGACTTTTTGGAGGGAGCGTGACATTGCACAGTGCAGAAGCTTTGACTTTGCGAAAAAATTAGGAAAAACTTTTGAAATGTGAATGAATAGACAAAATAAGTAATGAAGCTGAATTAGAAAGATTGTGAGAAGAAAGAGCAATGCTTAAACTAAAGAGGAAGAGGAAAACAAATGGCTGGGAGATTGGATAAGAAGAAATTTACATTGGATTATATTACTATAGTTTTATCTCATATCTGTTGTTACTTCCCAAATAATGAAAATCTCATAAAGTATTCATTCGGTATTATTATTACTTTGTCTACTACATATAGAGTAGGGGAAGTATTGTATTCCACCCAAAAATTCGATACCGAGATTTCACCGGAAATACATGTTTTGAGACCCCCTGAATCCAAAAAAAGCATTTTTGGAAACTTGTCCGTGTGTGTGTCTGTGTGTGTGTCTGTGTGTGTCTGTGTGTCTGTTAACAGAATAACTCAGAAACGAACAGTAGGAAAAACACCAAACTTGGTATTTAGGTTCAGTATCTTCCAGAGATGCGACACAAAGGTTTTCAAGAAAATCCCCTCACCCCAGACTACCCTTTACATAGAACATTTTTCGAAAATTTTAATTTTCTCAAAAATGGCTCCAACGATTTTGATTAAAATATCATATGTTTAAGATATTCTCATGAGAAATAAAATGTATATCTCGAAATTTCTCGGAATATCTCCAAAAGTATTCTTCATTGCGAACGACTTTTGCATAACTGGTAAACCATAAGAGATAGACAAACTTTTACTATATAAAAATGTAGATCGCGTTAAAATACACAATTTATGCCATATTCATTGCTTTTGTTGAGTGAACCGTTTTCGAGATATTGTTTGTTATTCCCTTAAATATTCCAATACTTATACTTTTTCTCAAATTCGGTATTCATTTTTTTGTCTTGGATATGCAAAGAGTATTAATCTGTGGCAAAGGGAATGGTGCTGCACCTAGCAACCAGCTATTAAGAGATATGTGTGTGCTTAAAGGCTACCGTATTTCTATATTGCCCTTGTAAATATATATTCCCCTTACATCTACAAGAAAATTAGCAATAAGATACAGTCTGCAAATGTTTATCTCGATTAACATGAAGTAGATGGAGAATAAGCGTCTGTAAAAATAGTTTGTACAAGAGTAGAGAAAGTCATGTGATTGTAACACGTCAGATTTTTTTTATATATTCTGATATTTTCCAAGATGAGCTATAACCTTTGGTTTCTTGTGGAGATTGTCGAAAATAAAATTAATTACTAGCAGCTGTTCAACATAATGGTTCCGGTAGTAAAGTCATTAACCTTGGTGGCGAACTGGCCTTAAAAATTCAATAAATTGCAGCTAATGTAAGCTGCTGCATGAATTCAATCTTAAGTAAAGATTAACAAATAAAAAGGATGTAAAGAACCAGGTAAGATTTAAATCGTAAAATTCAGCTATAAAATATGATTATATCTCATGTCTGCATTAATAAAAGGATTTAGTATAGTTCATGCATATACGTGCAATCAAAAATAGGCAAAATACGCAAATAGGTTACGTGCATTGAATGCAGAAAATTCAACTTTCCACCAAGACAGCATGAACAGAATTGGATTAAAGAACATTACTGTTGAAAAGTAGTTATTATTCAAGTACACAGCAGAGCGTGAATAACATCAACAGTAGCTATGCTCACCTTATTTTCAATTTAAAACCCGGCGAGTTAAAAGATATTATTCCATAACTTCTGGACAGGGACCTCACCGTGAAAACTTGAGTGACCATGAAGCCAGCAGCGGGACTTTTGTGCCAGTAAATATAACATTCGGACGTAATTTATTGTAAAAGAAAAAAGTGACGTACTTGTCTGAACTTTACGACTGCCTAAGAACCCTCCTTAGAGTTGCAATATAAAGCAAATCGTTGCCTTACTTGTAGCTACCGGTCCAGCCGGCTCCAAACGTCGGCTTCAATCCAACCCATGTGTGCAACATTATGTACAGACTTTATGGGCCAGTAATTGGCCCACGAATGACTTACAAATAGCATATTGAAGGAATTATCTCTAATAACTATCCAAATAGTACTGTCAGGTAACAACACAACAAATTCTGTTATTTTCTTTATTGCATTCTGTTGTACGGTGCGCTCAAACATTTGAAGGAGTGCCACAGTGCAAACGTATTTATATCCTTTGTTTAAATCCATACTGAATGCCTATGCTGCTCCTTTTCTATTGCTGTTCAGGGTTTTTAGGTATTATTTTCCCTACCACAAAACCAGTAGGTAGAGAAGGGTATTCCATCCAAAAATTCGATATCGAGATTTTGCTGGAAATACTGTTTTCAGGGCTCTGAATCCAAAAAATCTGATGCGTTACACTCACATAACTTTCTCTACTCTTGTACAAACTATTTTTACAAACGTTTATTCTCTATATGCTTCATGTTAATCCAGATATCGAGATGTTAGGCTTTAAGCGATAGTCAAATATTTTAAGAGCTGGTTGTTATATGGAGTATTCCATTCTATTTACATTAGCAGGACAAAAAAATTAAGAACGAATTCCCATTTGAGAAAAAGTATAAGTATTAGAAAATTTAAGGGAATGATAAGCAATATCTCCAAAATCGTTCACTCAACAAAAATATATATGTGACATAAATTGTGTATTTTAACGCGATCTACATTTTTTGTGTAGTAAAATTTTGTCTATTTCTTATGGTTTACCAGTTATGCAAAAGTCGTTCACAATGAAGAATACGTTTGGAGACATTCCCAGAAAATTCCAGATATACATTTTATTTGCCATAAAAATGTCTTAAACATATGATACTTTAATCAAAATCGTTAGAGCCATTTTTGAGAAAATTAAAATTTTCGAAAAATGTTCCAAGTAAAGGGTAATCTGGGGTGGGGGAGTTTTCTTGAAAACCTTCGTGCCGCATCTCTGGAAGTGATGCAGTAATTTGTATCACAAATTACTTAAATGTAAATAATGATTGTAATATGAATATGCATTTTTATGTGACATTGATTTCAGATGTTTATTGATTGTAAATATTGTTGGGAAGTAAATTTATAATGCCTTACTGAAACTGTCAATAATAGCGCAATAATGCAAAGATGGGGGTGAGCTGTTTATCATTATTGGAAACGAGGAAGTTACGTAATTTTGGCGCGTTTTTTCCGTTTAGAACCTTCTGGAATGTTTCCTCCCTAAAGCATATGTATTCATAATTTTCATTGGATATTAAAATAGACGCTAATGTTGGCGCGTTTTAGTAGCCAATTGCAGTTCAGTTATAATCTTTAGGCGTATCTGGATGTGGGTGTATAAAAAGCCAAGTCAGAGGTAGATCGCTGGCAGTTCATCGAAAATCTCAATACATTACACGTCGCCTTCAGTTGCGCAGTTCATCAAAAATCTGTGTACACTACACGTCGTCTCCAGTCAGTCAGTTCGTCGAAAGTATTAGTTCGTCATACATCGGATATAGATTCACAAGTTACGCGCAGCAGAATTATGAAAGATCTAAAATATGGTAAAGTTAATTATACAAAAGGTTGAAGTACGTTGATTAAAAGTGATCAGTAAGAAGTTATTATAACAGTTTCAGTTTGGCGAGTATCTAGATCAATGTGTAAAAGTGATAGTGAACGTGTTCGATAATAAAAATTATAAAACAAATTTCTTCATCAGTGTAATTTTTGGATAAAAGATTCCTTTCCGTTTACACAACCCTGATCAAGAGACATGTTCGACTGAAATAATAGCTAACCGGAGGGCAGTAAACAAAATTTAAATCAAATAACAGTCGCATTCTTTCGAACACTAACACTGATGCAAATTGCTAACACAAGATGGAGCTACAAACCGAACAAATGAATGACGTCACAAGATGGCTTCAACACTGATGTAAACAAACATTTGTAAGTAATACCGTCACAAATTGGCTACCCCAACGTGGGGCTACAATAATGTTAAATAAAAAAATTCATTAATCCACTCGCAAATTGGCTCCCATACGTGGGGCAGTTAAAATTATGTAACCAAACAAAACAAAAGCAGCACAATATAAGATCTTCAAGTTCTAATAATTTACGTAAAAACATATTACGTAAGCACCAAGAATGTTACTACAAATTGGCACCCAGAACGTGGGACAGAGTAACCAGGAAAGGAAACACGATGACCAGGAAAGGATCAGAATAACCAGGAAGGGGCAGAATTAACCAGGAAGAAGTGAGATGACCAGAAAGGGGCGAATGGAGAAGTGAACTGAACTACAAGACGCAGATTCCAGAAACAACAAAAGGAACGACAGACTACGCGGATGATTGGACATCGTAATTCCGAGATTACAAGGCAACAGGTGAATTCAACTACAAAAACATCGAGTTGACGCAGATTCCAGAAACAACTATAGGAACGACAGACTACGCGGATGAGTGGACACAAAAACATCGAGACGACGTAGATTCATCATAACACAACGCAGAAGCGACATATAATCTAGGAGAGAGGGGCAGGAAGCTGGACATCAAAGTAACAGCAACAGACAGCATCACAAAGGTCAGAGTATCGTAATTTTTTTTTAGAAAACAAAATTGTAATATTTAAATGTCCCTTAGGAGCGGTAGGATAAAGAAAACAATGGCTACTAATAATACAGAAGAAATAATATTTGAGGGAGGAAATATTAGTGCAGAAAATGAGAATAGAACAGCAGAAAATGTTAATTTTGATGCTAGTATGATGATGGAAATTATGGAAATGCTGAAAAATTTGAATGAGAATATGGAAAAGAATAATAGGGAAATAAGGGAAGATCTTAGTAAGAAATTAGATCAAGAAAGGGAAGAGATAAAAAAGCAGGGAAATATTGGAAGATATGCAAAAGAATAATGAGAAATTAGAAAAATTAACTCAGAGTAATGAGAAATTAAGGGAAGATATGCAAAAGAATAATAGGGAATTAAGAGAAGATATTAGTAGGAAAATAGATCAAAATTTTATGGAATTGAGAGAAGCCATAAAAAAAGATCATAGGAAATCAATTGAAGATATTGGTAGGAGTAATGAGATATTAGGGCAAAAGGTAGATCAAAGCAGGGAAGAAATTGAAAAGAAATCTATGGAGCTAGATAGTAGTATGCCAAAAATGAGTTATGAAAAGGAAATAATAGCAAGTGAGATAGGAGAATTTTCAAAGAAAATGCTAGACATGAGCAGAGAAAGAGATAACAAAGAAAGTGAGGTTAATACTAAAAATGAACATGTTGATGTAGAATGTACCGAGTCAGGTAGTAGATTGAGTAACATTTCAAGTGAGATAAGAGAGATGAAAGAGGTTATGAAAGTAGTTGTGAATAAGGCGCAAGTTAATTTCAGAGGGGAGATATCAGAAATATAGAAGGAGACAGTAATGCAAAGAAATAAATTGTACCAAGATGTTCAAAATGAAAACTCCAGTCCAGTACAGTTTAGTACAGATTTGTCAGAGTATTCTCAAGTTAAAAAGATAGTAGACGAATTGAAAATGAAAGTTGTTAAAAGATGTATTGTTCAGGAAACTTAAGATTGTTTTCAAATGTTATCATGGGATGAAATTTCATATGAATACAAGAGGTTATTCATGAACAAAAATTTGAAGGTTAGGATACGGCTACGAGTAATGTTTAGCCACACACAATTTGATCCAGGAGGGTAAATAGCAATGAGATGTAAAGTAAATGCTGGATAGTTAAAGATGACTTGCAGAGAAATGTATTGGATTGTAAGAGGGTTAACTATTTATATATGTCATGAGAAAACAGAAATAAATTCAGAAGAAAACAATAATAATAAAAAAATGATAAATTCAGAACAAAACAATAATAATAAAAAATAATAAATTCAAAAATAAAATTGGGTAAAAATAATTAAAACAAATACTTGTGTAGCAAACAGAACATGTGAAACAGTGCCTAGATTTAAGAGATGTAAATATATTTGTGTAGAGGGTAAATATTTTTGGTAAAAATGTATAGTAATTACAAAAATTCTTAAATGCACAAATTGTTGTCAACAATATAAGAAAGTAAAAAATTTTGTAACATTAATTAAATACTTCAGGGTACAGTATTTGCTATAAAAATTTTTTTGTAATGTCAGATTAATGTCTAAACAAATTAAACCAGAGCCAGTAAGTAGTGGCGAGATAAAAAAAAAACATGTTCGTGTGTTAAATGCGTGTGAAGTGTTAAGTAAAAGTGATAGCGTGTGTTCCAAGATTTAGGAGACTAAAAACCCAATTATAAAATTTCCAAACAAGTTGTGAATGTTTATAATTATGTTTCTAGTGGGGCATATGATGCAGTAATTTGTATCACAAATTACTTAAATGTAAATAATGATTGTAATATGAATATGCATTTTTATGTGACATTGATTTCAGATGTTTATTGATTGTAAATATTGTTGGGAAGTAAATTTATAATGCCTTACTGAAACTGTCAATAATAGCGCAATAATGCAAAGAGGGGGGTGAGCTGTTTATCATTATTGGAAACGAGGAAGTTACGTAATGTTGGCGCGTTTTTTCCGTTTAGAACCTTCTGGAATGTTTCCTCCCTAAAGCATATGTATTCATAATTTTCATTGGATATTAAAATAGACGCTAATGTTGGCGCGTTTTAGTAGCCAATTGCAGTTCAGTTATAATCTTTAGGCGTATCTGGATGTGGGTGTATAAAAAGCCAAGTCAGAGGTAGATCGCTGGCAGTTCATCGAAAATCTCAATACATTACACGTCGCCTTCAGCTGCGCAGTTCATCAAAAATCTGTGTACACTACACGTCGTCTTCAGTCAGTCAGTTCGTCGAAAGTATTAGTTCGTCATACATCGGATATAGATTCACAAGTTACGCGCAGCAGAATTATGAAAGATCTAAAATATGGTAAAGTTATACAAAAGGTTGAAGTACGTTGATTAAAAGTGATCAGTAAGAAGTTATTATAACAGTTTCAGTTTGGCGAGTATCTAGATCAATGTGTAAAAGTGATAGTGAACGTGTTCGATAATAAAAATTATAAAACAAATTTCTTCATCAGTGTAATTTTTGGATAAAAGATTCCTTTCCGTTTACACAACCATGATCAAGAGACATATTCGACTGAAATAATAGCTAGCCGGAGGACAGTAAACAAAATTTAAATCAAATAACAGTCGCATTCTTTCGAACACTAACACTGATGCAAATTGCTAACACAAGATGGAGCTACAAACCGAACAAATGAATGACGTCACAAGATGGCTTCAACACTGATGTAAACAAACATTTGTAAGTAATACCGTCACAAATTGGCTACCCCAACGTGGGGCTACAATAATGTTAAATAAAAAATTCATTAATCCACTCGCAGAAGATACTGAACCTAAATACCCAATTTGGTGTTTATCCGACTGTTCGTTTCTGAGCTATGCTGTTCACAGATAGACACACACACGGACATGTTTCCAAAAATGTTTTTTTTGGATTCAGGGGGCCTCAAAACATATATTTCCGGTGAAATCTCGGTATCGAATTTTTGGGTGGAATACAATACTTCCCCTACTTACTATACGTAGTAGGGAAAATAACAAGTAATTTTAGAAAAATACTGCGTGTTTGTGAATAGCATAACTCAGAAACAAAAAGTCCGATAAATACCAAAGTTAGTATTTAAGTTGAAGCCAGTCGATAATCGTCACTTTTTGAAATCGTACCCTTTGATTCATATTTGCTGTTGATTCTGCTGCCGGCTGCTAGAGTGGTGGGCTATTAGACCTTTCTCTCAGGCTATGCGTTGCGTATTTTGAAAAGATAACACCAGTTTAAATTGACAGAAGAATTTATATTTGAGCTCTTGAAGCAAGCTGTCGGTTTGAAGATAAAGAATGAAACTGATTATGTATCATAGCACTCGAAACTATAACAATTGAATAATTGTACTTGCTAACTTCTGCTGTATCAATTTTACGGTTTGAAATAATTATTTCCGCAATAAAAGAAATTAGGCGCTGAGAATTGTCGAACACCGTAAAAGAATGTAAGCTCATAAGGCTGTACATGAAAGAAAAGAAATACGCCAATTTTCGCAATACACGCTTTTGTATTAATTTAAGCTCCGCCTACCCATCGCTATCCCCAACAAGGTTACTTCATATGTGCTCCAATCTCAAAACATCTACATTTGTGCATTTGATACTGTTACTATGGGGTACCTCACCGAATCTCAGAATTTCATTCCCTTTCTAATTTGCAGAATTTATGTCTACGTGACTCTGCAAACGTATGGAATCCAATCTCTAACTGTATTCCAGGAACTTTTATACTAATGCTTTCGCTCCTCACCTATTACTAATGACATTTCTTGCTAGTTAGCTTTTCCTCGGGGCAAATCTTTCCAATACAACTTATTGTATTATACATTGATTTAATATACGGAAATTATTTATTGTAATTATTTCTTTTTCAATCATTTCCTTACTTCATTATTTGCATGTTCCTGTCAATAATTCGGCAACAAAGTTCAGTATCTTCTAAAGATGCGACACGAAGAAACTCCCCCAACACCAGACTACCGTTTACATGCAAAATTGTGATAAAAAGTTTTTTGTTTTCTCAAACGTAGCTCTAACTTTTGATTAAATTACCACATATTTAAGAATTTACATTACAAATAAAATGTGTATCTTGAATTTTATACGATAAGGCTGTTAAGTCTTCCTCATTCGGAAGAATTTTGTATAATTTTGTGTAACGGTAAACCATAAGATATAGATAGAAACGTACTACACAAAACGTAGATCTCTCACAATTTATTTAAAATAACTTTTATTGTGGCATCACATTATTATTTCTGAGATATTCGCTGTTATTGGTTTGATTTTTCAATACTTCTCACTTTTACTTTCTCTATACGTATAGTAAGTAGGGGAAGTATTGTATTCCACCCAGAAATTCGATACCAAGATTTCACCGGAAATACATGAATCCAAAAAACGAATTTTTTGGAAACATGTCCATGTGTGTGTCTGTGTGTCTGTGAACAGCATAACTCAGAAACGAACAGTCGGATAAATACCAAACTTGGTATTTAGGTTCAGTATCTTCCAGAGATGCGACACGAAGGTTTTCAAGAAAATCCCCCCACCCCAAATTACCCTTTATATGGAAGATTTTTCGAAAATTTTAATTTTCTCAAAAATGGCTCCCACGATGTTGATTAAAATATCATATGTTTAAGATATTTTCATGACAAATAAAATGTATATCTCGAATTTTCTGGGAATGTCTCCAAAAGTATTCTTCATTGTGAACGACTTTTGCATAACTGGTAAACTATAAGAGATAGAAAATATTTTACTACACAAAAGTTGTAGATCGCGTTAAAATACACAATTTATGTCATATAATTTTTTTTGTTCGGTGAGCCATTTTCGAGATATTGCTTGTTATTTCCTTAAATTTGCCAATACACTTTTTCTCAAATTCGTTATTCACTTTTTGTCTTGGTAATGCAAAGAGAATGGAATACTCCACATAGCAACCAGCTCTTAAAATATTTGACTATAGCTTAAAGCCTACCAATTTCCCTTGCATCTACAAGAAAATTAGCAATAAGATTAACATCTCGATATCTCGATTAACATGAAGCATATGGAGAATAAGCGTTTGTAAAAATAGTTAGTACAAGAGTATAGAAAGTCATGTGAGTGTAACACATCAGATTTTTTTGAAGTGTTATTGCCATTGAGCTGTTACTCGGGATGTTATGGAAAGAATGACCGCATTTAAACATTTGAATATCACTTCGGTTTCTGAATCCCATTTGTACATACAACGAAATGTATAATGAACAGGCATAGGAATTCTTAAGCAGTTGGTTTCAAGTTATCAACACTTAAACCATTATCGCCAGAGAGAACGCGCACAACAGCGGCCAAGGTTCACTGATAAGGCAAACAAAAAGTGGTTCGATTGGTGTATGCAAAAGTCTGCGCTAGGGTTGGGGTGGTGGGTTACCTGCGATATACCTACCTATGGTGTAGTAACAGTTGAACTTTATTCTTGGGTCCTGGCTATAATGTTTAGAAAGTCCTCTGCCTGGTATCACGATAACAGAAAACAAGGTTTTGTAACTGACAGATGGCAATCTTCTCTAAGCCGCCTCAGGTGGGTCGAGATCTTCCGCGTTCCGCTAGAGGGAAGTTTCTCTGAGCCGTCCACGGTGTGACCAGGTCATCGGGCTTAGAATCGTTAGGGATCTCTGCGAATCTATGTCGGCGTGGCCTATAGCCTGCTGCGGTCCCTTTACCTCTTCTGTTCCTACTAGAGATGGTAAGCACATAATATGCGCTTTGTGTCGAGGTGAGAGGTGTCCCCTCAGTTCTCTCGATTCATTAATTGCAGTTTTTTTTAGAATAGCTGTAGAAGTAAACAAATGTAACTCTTTTTATGAAAAAATATAATGTGCAGGTATCATTTAAGATCTCAAAAAGTTACAAGTTCGTGTGATGTTCAAACTTCGCAAAACACAAAGACAGCTGCTCCCCCCCCTCTCTCTCTCTCTCTCTCTTTTGAAAATAGGAGTACAGATTTTCCAAATTTACTATAATAATAATAATAATAATAATAATAATAATAATAATAATAATAATAATAATAATAATAATAATAATAATGAATATAATAATCCACAAGGCATAGCCCTGTCGACATGCTCTGTCCTCAGTTAAACACACTGCACTTTGTACTTGGTCTTCCTGCTTGACGGTATCCTCTAGGTATATAATTTAATAAAATACTTTGCATTCGCTCTTCTTTCATCCTTAATATATGCTGGTACCAGTTTTTTATTTTCGTTGATTTTTTCATTTAAGTCCTATATATTTAACTTAGACATTACGTTACTATTTTTCAATAATAATTATATTACTCATTAATCATTTATATAATCAAACAAAAACAATATTAATGGTACTAATAATGTAATAATTAAGAGATTGTCTTAAGCTTAACCTCCTAATTTCTCTTACCAATATCTTGGTCCCTGACACTACGTTCGTTTTTTCCCTCTCTGTTTTTCATACTAAACAAATATCAACAGTAAGGGAGAGTAGTGTACCTATTAAAACTGTTAGTTCATAAGCCTCAAAGGTATAGTATTGTGATTCCTTAGAAAAGCTCAAGAAATCAAATAATAATCATTAACAGTTTGTAAAAAGTTAGGCCACTTTTGTATTGCTTTAACAGAGCATCGCTTAGACACTGCACGTCCCTCCGTGGCTGTGGCAGAATTTCACTTAACTCTCTTTACCACTAATTAAAGCCATTACCACAGAGTAGATACCATTATAGCACTATGAAAATAAAAATCATACAAATCCTAAAAGATTAGCTAAAACAAGAGTGGAAAATCTGATATGAGGGTATTACAAGGGCCTCACGCATTTGTGTCCCACCCATTCTGGATCACAAACAGGCTGGGCAGGTAAGGTAAGGGTCGTCCTCCATGGTCTAGTGGCACCATGTAGCCTCTACTTCAAACCCGCGGAGGTCGATGGGTTTATTTGGGCATAAAAATCCTTGGTATGGCTGCCTTCGAAAGGGAAGTAAAGGCGGTAGGTCCCTGTCGTAGATTTACGGCACGTAAACAAAACCTCAAGCCTATAAAGAGGCCTTTCAGAAAAATTTCCGGTCTTTCACGTCTAGTATAGAATGGGACGCTGAAGACCACAGCAGTTAAAGTACGTCCATAAATAAATAAATAAATAAATAGTAAGGTAAGGAGGAGGAGGCGAAGGTTTGCTCTCCTCGCTGTTCCAGAGTAAGAGATGGACAGAAGACCTGAATTGGTTTGGTGGCGAAATAAGCAGAAATAGCAGGTGAAGGTTCGCCCCCTTCGCTCTTCCAGAACAGGAGATGGACAGAAGACCTGAATTGGTTTGCTGGCGAAATAAGCAGAAATGGAGGAGGTGAAGGTTCGCCCAGAACAGAAGATGGACAGAAGACCTGAAATGGCTTGCTGGCGAAATAAGCAGAAATGGAGGAGCTGAAGGTTAGCTCTCCTTGCTGCTCCAGAACAGGAGATGGACAGAAGACCTGAATTGGTTTGATGGCGAAATAAGCAGAAATGGAGGAGCTGAAGGTTACCTCTCCTTGCTGCTCCAGAACAGGAGATGGACAGAAGACCTGAATTGGTTTGATGGCGAAATAAGCAGAAATGACAGGAGGTGAAGTTTTGCTCTCCTCGCTGTTCTGAATAGGAGATGGACAGAACACCTGAATTAGTTTGGTGGCGAAATGAATCTTAGGAATCTAAGCCCAGAACAATAGAAGAGATAAATAATAAAGCTTCTAATGAAATTAATTATACTTCCACACAAGACGTGGGTTGGACAAGGTTAGAAAGGTAGAATCAGATGACTGAAAAATTCAATGCCATGGCCGGGATTTGAACCACAGATCTCCCGGCCGCCTTCCGGCTGCTCTTACCTTTAAGCTACCATGGCAACATGCCGGTAGGACATTAAATTTCCCAACCAAGATCTCTTGTGGTTTACCGGGAAACATGTAAATCAGTTGGGAAATTTAATGCCTTACCGGCATGTTGCCATGGTAGCTCAATGGTTAGAACAACCGGACGGATATCGGGAGATCTGTGGTTCAAATCCCGGCTATGGTATTAAATTTTTCAGTCGTCTGATTCTACCTTTCTAAAGCTTCTAATGTTTTATATTCTGGACTCCAGGAAGTGAACCCTATTGATAATAACACAAAATTAGCAATATAGAAATCAGTGGTTTAAGGAAAGTTTTCTGTCAATAATAAGAAATAAAAAAACTTGTAAAGGACGAAAAACGAGTAGAATTGATAGGCAATTGTAATCGGTGACTTTGTCACTTTCGCTTACAGTGTCACTCTACAAGACAGTGTTCACGTCTTGTAGAGGTTTACGTGGTTACGAGTGTTTGTCGTTAAAACACTGAGAAAATATTGCCTGGATGGGTGCTCGATAAACTTGCAGCAATCACTAGACATAATTTTCCACTAAAGCAACAGAAATATCTATCTTTTCTCCATAAAGTGTACGCTATATTATTACTGTTACAGCAATCATGATCTGGTTATCGAAGAGAGAGTGGATAAATTGTAGAGTTTCGGTGGAAACTGTCCAGCCTTTGACGTATTGCGAAACAGACCAGTCGCCACATGTCCTAAATAATATGGTTATTTGGCCTTCAATAGCATCATAAAAATCTTTCCTGGTCCGCTCTTGTAAGTTTCCCTTACCATTAAAACACGGACTATAAAAGTAAAGATCACAGAAAGGGCAATAAATGCGGACAATCTCCGAGGCGAAATCTTGTAACAAAAGCACTCGATTGCGATTTTATTGGTGAATGATATATCTATATAACGCTGTTTCTTCCTTTGCCTTACATGCCATATTTGCCTCCAACCGATCGTTAAAATAAAGGAAAAGGAGAATAAAAAAGGGAATGCTACAGTTGCTGCTCCTTCTCCGGAGGCAATATTGCCTTCAGCGGAGCGTATCTAAGGGTCATTAGTGCGTTTCCCCAATACAACATATAGACCTAATGATCACACATCGTGTGACCGATCCGAAACCATTACAGCTCAAGCCAATGTTACTCGATGGTATTCCAGAGTTAAAGAATTCCACTTGAAAAAAGAATCTTAGGTATAACAATAGTTAGACTACGTCCTCTGCCCGTTTTGTCGAGATTCTACTCTGTTTTCTATGCAATTCTGGTTAATTATGACAAACATCTAGACAAAAATAGTTTGGTTGATAAGATCGAACAGTTCATAAAGAATACTCCACATCAATAAAATAATAGGAATCGTTTATTTAAACAAGTATAACAATGCTACTAATGTATTTTACGTGATTATTACTTCCATAGCTTTAGTTTTATTAAAAAATATGGAAGACAATCGCGTTTCAATAGCTGGTCTGCTCAGAAATTATATTCCAATTTTGTAAATTAAAATTGTAATAAAGATGTTATTTGTAAAACAAAATCAGTAGAGTTTATTCCTGAAATAGTCTTATTAAATTAAATTTAGTTTTGAATTTCTATAGCTAAATTTTCTCGAGACTGAGTCTTCCATAAATCTACCATGACTTTACCGCACATAATAATGGAATGAATTAAACTGAAACAGGAAAGGAATCTACAAGCTGCAAAGGAGCTTGCATTTGCATAATTATGATATTATAGTTTATAAATATTATCAATTCTATATTATAAATGATAATATTCACGTAAAGATTATTTGTATTTTATGAAAATTTCATATCTAAGCGTTTTAATTCATAAAATACAATTATTGGTTATAAACAGTGGGGGACACTTCGCACACTGTGACCTAAATAGATCTATTATGGCTAACACCTCCAGGAGGAAGAAATCAAGCGAAGGAGCCACAGGAGGCTACAGAGACCCGCGGAAGTCCCTAACAGTTCCAGGTTCCAAGATGCGTCCTACTGCTGGAGCTGACTAGAGAGGACGATCAATAATCCATCGTCCAAGCAGCTCTCTAGTGTTCACAGGAGTATTGTTTCTTTTGAGCAACAATCCGCGGATCTATCCGGCACCATCATACGCCACGAAACCTAGAAACACCTGACAGATGAAAGAAAGGGAATAAAAGGGAAAGTAAATTGTGCTTGATGAGAAACCACACCAATATTTGCCTACTGATAAGGAAAATCACGAAAAACCCAAGGTAACAGTGGGCGGTCGACGGGAATCGAATCCAGGACCTCCCGAATGCGAGCCACGCACGTGACTGCGGAGCTATCTCGCTCGGTTAAATACAGTTAACAATATACACAAAATATTTGCTACATGTGCTGCTAGATGGCATGTCTATTCCGACAACCAATTCATCTTTGAGAGTTTTACGCTTTTATCAACAGTGATATCGGTAGTGAAATTTGCTAAGATTAGAATTCCAGAAACAACTTTAAAAAAGTTGTTTCTGGAATTTTATATTCAACTATATTGTTATCCAATTACTTACACTTACACATCAAATTCGACATAGACTTTCCGTCATTCTATTTGAACTAACTGAACTACGTAGTTCACGTAATTAACCATGAACAATCGAAATTCAATCAAAATATACACAGCTGAGCAACATCTGCGATAGTGTTAAAATATTACGTATATTACGTAAATCTACGACACGGAACCATCGCTTTACTTCCCTTCGACGGAAGCCATGCTAAGGATTTTTAAGCCCGAAAAAAACCATCGCCATCCGTCGGATTTAAACGCGCAACCTCGGGAACTAGAGGCTAGCATGGTAACCACTACACCACGGAGGATGGCATAGATGGTCTCGCGAGTTTTGGTAGGCATCGCATAAAATTAGATGATTAATGGCGTGAAATGCGACCGAATTTCGAATTCTAAGCTAACTAGCAATTTTCACCTTGTGTCAAAGGTTATCTGCGCCAAGTTTGGTCGAACTCGGTGCAACGGCGTAGAAGACTATAACGAACATATATACACTGACTTGTATGTATATTAGGATTATCTGCTTACCTGAATTAGAGCTTAGCATTTCAAGACATATTTTTCAATCTGTTGCAAGTCATATATACACAGTAGCGATTGCTGTTTCTCCAAAACGATCTAGCATAAGCTGCATATTTTAACGTAACATTATAATCTTTTTCTGAAGTAAATTTATGAATCTGTCTTCCCTAATATTCCGCTTAAACTACCGTTAAGAAAGAAGACACTTTTGGAAATATTTTACAGCTCGTTCAGAATATACATTTTATGTACCACGTTATCCCAAATACATAACGTTTTAATAAAATTATATACAACTATTTATGAAGAAATAAAATATAAGCGAACAATTTTCCCTAAAGGGTTCAATGGAAAAATCGCGCAAAGAATTTTTCTAGTTACTATCACGAGAGTTGACGAGCTTAAATACCGAATTTCATAACTATATGTCCTTTATATTTATGTTGTTTATAGACATATGGACCCTTTTTTATAAAACTACTTCTTTCTTTTGGATAAAGAAAGATCAAAGGCGTATCGTTGCTGAAATACCGATTTTTGAGTCCAATGTCCAATGATTTTTGAGTCCAAAATGTGCAACCAGTAAAAAAAGTAAAAGGGCATTAGGTGTATAATTTTATAAAGCTTCAAGGCCCTCTTAACGTCTCAGGTCAAAGATAACATGAATTGAAGTTATGAAAATTAAAAGAGTTCTGAAAAAAAGGCATGATCCAAAGCGCTGATACGTAACCCACATTTGTCTTTTAAGAATATGGGAAAAACGCAGAAAAAAAAACTGTATCCAAATTTCTCATCCATGATCGAGATTCGAAACGGGTCCTCCGACCACTAAGCACCACGCAAGCGGGAGAGAATACATGTTTTCAGCAACTGCTTTTTTTTGGGAAATGAGAGGTTTCATTTCATGAACTCAACAGTTTGTTTCACTGAACCGAGTCCATGAATTGGTTTTGCACGATTCTTGATCCAGTGATCCATTTAGCTTTTACCTCTCGGTAAGATGGGCATTTGGTCTTAATTTTCTTTTTTTTCTCATTTATGTGCCGATAAGATTGTTTCTCGGATATGTCAGTCATTTTATTTTCATGTAGTCTACAAGAACCAGAGCCGATCTCAGGATCATCACCGACCAGATTGAGATGACCTTATGACTCCTTTATCCGTTGCTGAGCATCAAACCGGATTATGCAAGTTACTGCAGCTCCCCAGTAGTCCTAATGACGCTGGGTCAATACTGGTCTCTCAAGGGGTCAAATCTGCTTGAGAAAATTCTTCCCTCTTGTAAACTTCTCAAATGAAAGGGTAGTTAAGCTAATCCTAAACACATTAGTATCATCGCAGTTTATTCCACCCCCGGATAATTAGCCTTGATTACGTATTCCTCAGGTGGATGCAAGTTAGGCGTTATTTTCAACGGTGATTCAACATTTATCCAGAAACTTCATTAGTATCTACAAAACTAGCAACTTCTAATATTAATTTCAAGATCTCTTTAGACATGTTTTTGTTAACACCAGTCAGCAAGTCAGTGTAAAATGGCCTGCGAACTGCATATCCACATTCAAGTTTCATAACGCAATATACAAACTCAAACTTCTGAAAAGTCGCTTCTTACTGATGCAATCTGTCTTCATGATCTCCTAGAAGTTAACATTTTTAGAGATAAAATTCTCAAAACTAACAATGCACTGAAATAACTAACAGACAGAATAAAAATGTTGTCTTTGTGCGAGTACCAAAAACTGTGTCGGAATGGTAAATTGCTATAATAATTCCAATTAGATATGCAGGTAGGTAGGTAAAATATCTATGATGTTAAATTATTAATGTTATTATACAAATGCCTAGCAAATGGATCATGCTGATTTAATTTTCAAGTTAAATGTGAAGAAAGAAAAGATGAAAAATACTGTCTCTGTCTGGCTGACTGACTGATTGTATGAACAAATTTGATCTAGCTTAGCGCACTTTAGCCAGGAAATTGTCGATATTTTGCCAGTTCCAATGCTCAGCCAATAGATCTCGAAGTGCCAAACTTCTTGTTGGACTTTCTCTGTGAATGCAGTTTTTCGCCAGGACTGATTGTTAGTTAAATAAATAGTAGTTAATGTCGCTTTTGAATGAAAGACTTGGTTTTGATTCCTTAGCGGTTAATATTTCTAGGAATAGATATTCCAAAAACAGTATGAAAAAATGATCAAAAGATTTAATGCTATCGAAAAGGACTAAATATGGAAATACATTTAAAGGTTTATGAGTGTACGGGTACTTATAGTAGCAAAGGAATTGAAAATTGATCAATTATTATAACAATACAATGAATAGATAAAGATATTAATGAATAAACGCTTACTTCCTTGGGATCGAAAAGCCACTCAAGCGTAGCATTAGTGAAAAACGGAAGTGACGATACCATTGCAGTCCGTGTAGTTAATTTACAAACAGAATAAGTTAATACGTATCGTTACTCAAAAGTAATTAAAAACAGCATTAGATACCGGTAGTATACTAGCTTTATAAGTAAGCAGTACTCATCTAGATGTTCTTCCATTCTGGATTCCCAGCCCAGAACCAAACAGAGTGGTGGATCTTCGACATGGTTAGAGATTAAATAGTATTCTGTAATACGTCAGTTTGAGTTAGGCCATTTTTATTTTTTCTTCATCTTTTTAAGCTGCCTAGTTCATTCACGATCACTTTTTTACTCTATCTTTATCTTCCTTTTCGGCAGGATGAGGCGAGAGGAGACACCGGGCGGCCGATCCAGAAGCGAGAACACAGCAATGACAGAGTCCCTAGGTTTCCAGAAGTAGACACCCTGGCAGACGGACAGGCAGACAAGGACACTGCCCCACACAGACGGAGTCCAAAGCCCCCCCCCCCCCAGTCGCCTGCCACGCTTCACTGAAACACCATCGCACACTTCCGACTCTGAAAGCGACGAACGAATGAAGGAAGGATGAATGAAATGATAAATGGAACGAAATGGAGGGGCAGGAAATTAAGGTGCTAAAAGAAACCATTCCATCGTTCGCCTGACAACCCGGGAAAATCCCCGAAAAAACCAATGGGTCTGATTGGGCGGTCACCGGGGATCGAACTTGGGAGCTCGCGAATGCGGGATCCAGACCTTGCCGCCTGAGCCATCCCGCTAGGTTTATGCATTCTATAAACGCACGGAACTTCTCTGCATATTCCTTGCTGCACTAAAACGCCTTCGCCTCCCAGGCCTGGGAATCATATTGCTCTGTCATTGTCCAACAGATACATTCATGTATATGGTTTATTCCATAAACAGTTTGCCCTAACTTTTTCATTTCTTCATAACTTCGTAACATAAACTGATTTTTCATTTCTTCTGATTCCTCATTAGCAGTTTTTTATGTTTTCTACTATTTATCCTTTAGTAATTAGAAGCAGAATTTCATTCCACCCAAAATTCGACACCGAGACTTCAGTGAAATACACGTTTTGAGACTCCCTAAATGTATTTTTAGAAAAACGTCTATGTGCACGGGCGTGTTTGCCAACAACATAACTAAAAAATGAAAAGTGGGTTAAATACCAAACTTGATATTTAAGTTCAGCATCTCCCAGGGATGCGACACGAAGATCTTCAAGAAAATGCCACCAATTCGAACTCCGTTTAAACGAAACATGTTCATTATTTTTTATTTTCTAAAGAATGGCTATAAAACGTTTGATTAAAATAATATATGTTTAAGATAGTATTTGCATGACAAGTGAAATGATCTTTTTTCTTCTTCTACTTTAACACATTGCCCTCTCTTTGTAGGACTTACATCCCCAAGCACTTACAAGGCAATCCTTCGGTCAGTAACCTGTCAAGGAGCAAGCGAACTCTAGATCATAGCATATCTTGGATGGGTGATCAGCCCAATGACTGGTATGGTGGTGAAGAAAAAACAAACCAAATGTGGTGATGAAAGGGATGATAGAAAAATTCGCGGCCTTTGGTCAGTCCCGTGGGCTTGAACCCCGGACTTCTGAACGCAAGTCCACACCTACCGCGGCGTCGCGCGCCACCTTGTTCGCTATAAATGAAATGCTTACTTTTGAGGGTTTTTCCACTTTTCAGTGGTTACCCTTTACTCCCACTCTTCATTCTTCACAATCTGCCAATCTTGCTTCTCCAGATACCTACTCCTCATCATCTTCACTATACCACTTCTCCAATTTGCTCGCGGTCTTCCACGTTTCCTCCTCCCTGATGGTGACTATTCCAGAATAATCCTAGGCCATCTTTCTTCTATCATTATTCGGACTGACCATACCACTGCAGAGTTCTTCTTTCAATTCTGTCTGTAACTGGTTCGTCCATCCCCATTAACTGGCTTACTTCTTCATTCCTTTTCCCCTCCAACCTAGACACTCTGGCTCCTCTACGTATTCCATCCATCTCCACTGCCTGTATTTTATTTTTCTGACTCTCAATTAATATCCAGCTCTCTGCTCCATATGTCCACTACCGTTCTAAGAATATTGTTTTATTTCTCTAAATGTAATTCTGCTCCATGAGATGAAAGGTATATTTTAAACTTTATGGGAATAGCCTGTGGAATCCTCCTCATTCTGAATGACTTTTGTATAATTGATAAACCGCAAAACATAGACAAAAGCTGACTACACAAATAATGTAGATCTCATTAAAACACAGAGTTTATGTCAAACAAATTTTATTTTGTGGTGTTAACTATTTCCGAGATATTCCTGGTTATTGGTGTGAATTTTCAAACAGTTATACTTTTCTTAACTTGGAAGTCGTATTCGATTTTTTTCTCGTGGTCATACAAAGAACTTGTAATTTCAAAACCATAGCGATGCGCTCCTTAAAAAAATATGATGTATTGCACTCACATGACTTTCTCTACTCTTGTACAAACTATTTTTACAGTTATTCTCCATCTACTTCATGTTAATCGAGCTGTTAATCTTATTTCTAATTTTCTTGTAGGTGCAAGGGGAATATGGTAGGCTTTAAGCGA
Organism: Deroplatys truncata; assembly: GCA_030765065.1. NCBI lineage: Eukaryota > Metazoa > Arthropoda > Insecta > Mantodea > Mantidae > Deroplatys > Deroplatys truncata. The sequence continues at coordinate 57,408,320 of CM060980.1, forward strand.
TAATCAAATCGTTTAAGAACTGGTTGCTATGTGGAGTATTCATTCTCTTTGCATGTCCAGGACATAAAAAAACGAATTTCGAACTCCCATTTGAGAAAATGTATAAATATTCCAAAATTCAAACAAATAAAAAGGAATATCTCAGAAATAGTTCACTCCAAAGAAATAAAAAGTATATGACATAAATTGTGTACTTTAACGAGGTCTACATTTATTCTGTAGTAAAATTTGGTCTTATCTCTTACCAGTTTACCAGTTATGTGTAAGTCATTCAGAATGAAGAGGACGTTTGGAGATATTCCCAAAAATTCAAGATATACCTACATTTCATTTGCCATAAAATATCTTAAACGTCATATTTTAATCAAAATTATTGGAACCATTTCTTAAAAAAAAATCAAAATGTTAAAAGAAATGTTCCATGTAAAGGATAGTTTGGGGTGGGGGCATTTTCTTGAAAATCTTCGTGTCGCATCTTTGGATGATAGTGAGCTCAAGTACCAAGTTTGATATTTATCTGACTTTTTGTTTTTGAGTTAACCTGTTCACAGGACACACACACACACACACAGACAGATAGACACGTGCGTACACACACACACACACACACAAACCCTGAGATGTTTCCAAAATGCTTTATTTGGATTCAGGGCACCTCAAAACATGTATTTCCTATGAAATTTCGATATCGAATTTTGGGTGGAATACAATACTTCCTCCGCTTACTATACGTAGTAGAGAAAGTAAAAACTGACTATTGCTTTGGCTGCTGTATCCTACAACGATATTGTAAATGTGAATTGAAAATTTATCTGGAGTAACAAGAAAATGGATTAAGTTTTGTAAAGTAGTTTGCAAACGGATGAGCAGAGAAAGTCCTGTGAATGCAACACATCGGATTTTTTATGTAGTTTGTGATTTCAGTGATGAATATTCCAGTCTCTAAGTTAACTAGTAATGGTTCGAACAGGTATTGCCGTAATATATTTCTGTTATAAATTAGTTAAGTGTTAATATGAAATATATTTAGGCGAATCGTGCTTGAATAAGTGTTTTTGCGCACTATTATATTTTATATTTACGAGCTTCTCATACTGTTGATATTCCTGTAGTTTAAAGGTTCACACATCTTTGGTTTTGCATAATCACTGGTTTGAAGAACAATATATTAAGGCACTGAGCAACGTGTAACATTGCCGTTTGCGTGCTTCTCCATTACAGTCGTTCTTCGTTCCTGTTTCTTCTCTTTTCCAATACAATTACCGAAGGAGAACGGCACGAAATAGCCGCGTATAACCGAAAGTCATTAGTTTCTAATTGCCAATACAATAAGGGTGTAAACTGGAAATCTTAGACGCCTCAGCTCCTTAATGATATAAACAAAGAACCAGGCATATTTGCCAAGGTAGGCGTTGAAAGTTGTACACGCGAAATTTTTACAGCCTTGGGTGTTATGAGTGTATGTACACTGACCCGCATAGAAAGCTCCCCATTCCTACAGATCGTGTTGTGCTTTTCCTTCCGAAAGGTTTCCACCATCGGATAATCGACCTTTGACTCCAAATAACCGTTATCAGTTTTCTATGTGAATGGACTGAAAAACAATTCATAGACATAAAAGTTAACCAATGAATAATATTATAATCGATGTGAATTGAAGGGATGTTTCGGATATCGTCTGTCTAAAAGAGATTCACTACGATTGGTACACGTAGAAAGACAACCAATACAACATAATCCAGCCTTCTAGATGAAAAGGTGGAGAATTATTTTCATGTGTCGTTAAACTGAACTACAGGTAAAACATTTATATGAAAGCTTTTGTCAGCGATAATATTTTTTATTTGGTTTATTTTTTTCTTTATTTAAGGTCGCATAACTTCGTGGTTATATTGCGATCACATTAAACACACAAGTCTATACTACAGAGCACCAAACAGTATTTCATATTAACATTTTAGAATACTTTGGTTGAGAGTTGCAACACTAGACACACTTGCTACATATTCGGTAGAATTTAAATAGCATGAGACTTCTGACACTTCTTAGAGGAGTATGTATCCATGACAATGTCCCCTATGCTGCTTGCTCTAACCAGTAAGGTGCCACCACCCTCCTTTCCCTTCGCCTATAAGCAGAAATTTGTGTGGTAACGTGTTACTATATTGGCGTCGTTTATTACTGCTCAATAATATTATGTCCCAGCGAGCTGTGTAGTTCTCGAGGTCGCGAGTTCAAACTCAGCTGAGACCGATAGATTTTTTCGGGCATAAAAAACATTAGCATGGCTTCCTTCGGAAGGGAAGTAAAGCCGGTGGTCCCGTGTCGTGGATTTACGGCTCGTAAAAGAACCTCAAGCCTGATAAAGAGACCTCTGAGAAAAATTCACAGTCTTTCATGCCCAATAGAAAATGGGACGCTAAGGACCACAGCAGTTAAAGAGCGCCCATAAATAAAACTCAGTTTTTTCCAGTGAGCTGTTTGTTATTCCTCGCCCTGCTAAACTGCTGACACATATTCTAATACAACGTGGCAACGCAGCTCTTCCACTTCTCCGCTTAGAGTGAAACGTCATGAGTCTCAGTTTGTTTAAATAGCACTATAGTAATAAGTTTATAAAATTGGGGTTTACAATAATTCGTATACAAAAATTTTTGTAAGGTAGTTCCTCAGGTTGAAATATGTTGTTTTTTTATTTAGTGCTGTGGATAGGTCATATGGTATGTAATTTTTCTTTCTAACTAAATTGTACCGTGGACAATCCATGGCTATGTGTTTCACCAAAGAAAACATTTATATGTATCACATGTAGGAGGTTCCTCTCTTGAAAGTATGTAGCAATGTGTTAATTTTGTATGAACAATTCTTAGACGAGTAATTGTAACCTGTACTTATTTCTAATGAGAGTCATAGTTTTGTTTTGTAATCTTGTCATTGAAAGCGCACAGAAAATAAAACAGATATGCCTACGCTATCATCTGTATAGTCCGTAATATGCCTTAAAGGAATAAGCATAAAAGAACCTAAAAGGAATATATAAAAAAACAATTCTAGAAAAAGGTCCGTCTTTGTGTGTGTGTGAACAGCATAATTAAAAAACGTAAAGCCCTTTGATTGAAATCCATACGTTTAAGGTATGTTCATGATAAATGAAATATATCTCTTGAATTTACTGGGAATATCCTGTGAAGTCCGTTTTATTTTGAATGACTATCTTATAACTGGTAAACCGTATGTGTTATACAGAATCCTAATGCAGAAAAAATGTAAACCTCATTAAAGCACACAATTTATATTATATAAGCTTTTTGTGGAGTCCATTTCCGAGGTATTCATTGTTATTGGTTTGAACTTCGAATACTTACACTTTTCTTAGCCGGTAAGCATCTATTCGTTTTTGTTTTTGCTTTCTCATTATCACACAGTGACACGCTCTCTACAAATCTGATACTATTGCTTTACCTACTGTATCCTTCAACGAAATGTGTAAATCTGTAATGAAAGTTTATCTGGATTAACAAGAATTAGATAGAATAATAAGTTTTCGTAAGAATATGTTAGATGTTGTATAAAAATAAACGATAATAAGAAGGGAAAATCATGTGAATATAACACAAGCTTTCTCTACCGCTTATTTAATATTAGATGAGTCAGTCGTCCCTAACGAACCAGTTTTATGCAATCTGCAATTTATATTCTAACATGAAGACATGTCGGCCCTTGTAGCCGTGATCGCTAGAGTGTATAGTTTCGACGCTCCGCTAAGCTGAGGGTCGCGGGTTCGAGTCTCGCCATGGATATGGGTGTTTGTTTGCTTGTTTGTTTGTGTGTGTGTCTGTGTGTTGTTTAATTGCTATAATAAGCAGTAAAGAATACAGTAAAACACAGTAATAATAAACTGGGTAAAAAAGGGAACTTAAAAAATACAAAACATAGGACCCAATGGTATCTAAGGAAATTCTGTGTGACATGGGTATCTTTTGTTTCACGCTTAGCAAGATGACTATTGTGGCAAATGTTACAGTATCGCTTTTAAACTCTAGTTCCCGAGGTCGCGGGTTCAAACACGGCGGAGGGCGATGGATTTTTTTTCGGACGTAAAAATCCTTGGCATGGTTTCCTTCGGAAGGGAAGTAAAGCCGGTAGTCCCGTGTCGTAGATTTACGGCTCGTAAAAGAACCTCCAGCCTAATAAAGAGGCCTCTGAGCAAAATTACAGGTCTTTCACGCCCAATATGGAATGGGACGCTAAAGACTACAGCTTTTAAGGAGCATCCATAAATAAAACTCAATTTAATTTTCGCTTTTAAAGCATTTGTAATACAATCTGACACTAAGGAAACATTTCCACGGCTGAAAATGTGCACTGTGATAAGCACATACTTCATTTTGTGTTAACTTTGTTAGCAAACTCTAGTGCTTCTAGATAGCTCATTTGTAAGAAGTGTATAGTCGTAAAACAGCTGCTTGCAGTAAAGGTGGTTGGAGTCAATTGTATGAACTCAGTTTCTCAATGTGTTGTAACATTCATAAATACTCTCGGTTTGAATTGTTCTGTTTCACAATGTTAATATCGTTTTAATTTGAAATTATGTTTTATTTTTATTTAATGGGTTACTATTGTTTAGCGTTTTTGATAAACTACAGTTAGGTAAGTGTTTAAACGCGATAAAGGTATGTGCATTTTATGTTTTTATAATAAGAATTCTTCACATTTGATCTCGGACAATAAGCAAATTATATATCACATAACATTTAGTATAGAAGTTGTAATAGTTGGGTTCTTTGATGCAGTGCTCAGAAATGTGCACTACGTGACCAAAAGTATCCGGACACCTGGCTGTAAATGACGTACAAGTTCCTGGCGCCCTCCATCGGTAATGCTGGAAGTCAATATGGTGTTGGCCCGCCCTTAGCCTTGATGACAGCGTTCACTCTCGCAGGCATTACCTTCAATCAGGTGCTGGAAGGTTTCTTGGGGAGTGGCAGCATATTCTTCGAGGAGTGTGGAACTGAGGCGAGGTATCGATGTCGGCGTTCCAAAAACATCCCAAAGGTGTTCTATAGGATTCAAGTCAACTCTGTGCAGGCCAGTCCATTACAGGGATGTTATTGTCGTGTAACCACTCCGCCACAGCCCTGCAGTATGAACAGGTGCTCGATCGTGTTGAAAGATGCAATCGCCATCCCCGAATTTGATATTCAACAGTGGGAAGCAAGAAGGTGCTTAAAATATCAATGTAAGTTTGCGTTGTGATCGTGCCACGCAAAACAACAAGGGTGCAAGTCCCCTACAGGAAAACCACGACCACACCATAACACCACCAACTCCGAATTTTACTGTTGGCACTACACACGCTGACAGATGACGTTCCCTGCAATCGGATCGCCACATTGTGTACCATGATTCGTCACTCCACACAACGTTTTGCCGCCACTGTTCAATCGTGTAATGTTAACGCTCCTTACACCAAGCAGGCGTCGTTTGCCATTTTCCTGCGTGATGTGTGGCTTATGAGCAGCCGCTCGACCATGGAATTCAAGGTTTCTCACCTCACGCCTAACTGTCATAGTACTTGAAGTGGATGCTGATGCAGTTTGGAATTCCTGTGTGATGGTTTGAATAAATGTCTCCTTATTACTATTTACGACCCTCTTCAAATGTCAGCGGTCTCTATCAGTCAACAGACGAGGTCGGTGTGTACGCTTTTGTGCTGTACACATCTCTTCACGTTTCCACTTCACTATCACATCAGAAACAGCGGACCTAGGGATGTTTAAGAGTGTGGAAATCTCGCGTACAGGCTTCTGACACAAGGGACACCCAATCATCTGACCACGTTCGAAGTCCATGAGTTCCACGGAGCCACCCATTCTGCTGTTTCACAATGTCTAATGACTACTGAGGTCGCGGATAATGAGTACCAACAGTAGGTGGCAGCAGAATTTACCTAAGATGAAAAACGTATGTTTGTGGGGTTTCCGGATACTTTTGATCACATATTGTATGTTGTAATAAATATAATCTCCTGTTGGTAATTCATGCTGGCCATGAAAGGACTCTTTTGTAACAAACTTACTTGAAATCACTGTTTACCAAAGCTTGAACACGATTCTTTCAATGAAGTAAGTGCTAAAACTAATGTCCTTGTTGGTTAATGCAAATCTGAGGACGTGGTTGCATGGAAATTCTGACTCGGTATAGCATGGCGGGTGTGATGGATCTACAGGCCACCGTAATGCGTTGGCAGAGGCTTTCTAGATCTTCTGGTTCCTCTGCATAAACTTGTTGCTTTAACTAACCTCAGAGGAAGAAGTTCAGATGCGTTAGATCAGTTGATCTGGCTGGCCAGGGGACTAGTTCTTATCTTCCTATTCAATGGACAGGATGTGCTGCATTTAGATAATTGCACCATCGTGTTGAAACCACATCGTTAATTGTTCTTGCAGTAGTACATTTTCCAATAGTAAGAGGAAATCATTACGAAGAAGTTCCAGGTAGCGGCTCCTGTTAGAGCCTTTGAGAAGATGGTCGCTCAAGATTCCGCATCGGATATTCATTGTTTTTGGGAAGCTGCCTCCCTTGCCCATTGAGGATTATTAACACTTCAATATGCCTGTTGTGGCGATTTACGGTGCCGTTGTTGTGGAATCTTGATTCATCCGAAAACAGGACCTTGGGGACGAACCCCATGTCATTTACCACTCGGCCTAGCATCGGTTCACGGAAGTGTACACGAGCTTCGAAATCTCTCCCGTGGAGAGCTTGGTGTAGGTGCAAATGATATGGATGAAACTTATTGCCTTGCAGTGCTCGCACCACAGAATATGGGATAATGTTCACCTCGTGTGCAATTGCCGTGTACTAGCATGCGGACTATTTTGTATGGCATTCACAACAGCTTCCGCATTAACACCGGATGTCATTGGTGGGTTTCTCACAGGAGGCATCCTTGCAAGTTATGATGTTGCACGCAGACGTCTTTTCACATTCTGGAAAGCTTTTGGTGTTGGTTGCCGTCTATTTGAATATTCACCTGGTATAAACGTTGATGCTGCGCATTCGCTCTCGTCTCTCCGTAGATAAGGGGCATATCAGTGTATTCGTCTGACGAAAATATAGCGAAGGACTGGCACAAATGTGACAGTATGCTGTTACAACTGCATACGCATGAGAACTGAAGACATTCAAAATATCACTTTGCGGTGTAATATCGGTCAAATGGGATAGAAATGTATAAAATCACAGTTTGTGTTTAGATTATTATGCCCATTCCAATTAAAAATTTATGCAATGAAATTATAATTCCGTTAAAAACTCGGGGATTCTAAAACTACACTATTATGTAATAGATTACCAAGCGTTGATAAAAAAACATTAACAACGCGAAGACTCAAACCCATGTTATTGGCGACTAGCGCTCACCAGTATAATTCTGCTTGCCCACTTGGACACTTGGTTGAGAGAACCTTCGCGGTTAAACCTTAGCCGTTATATACCAGATGCCGCGCAGGTACTGCCTCGCTACTTTGCTTGTATAATCTTTTGAGAATAGTTTAATTCTTTGTTGGATGTCTACCATGATTATTTAATTATTTAACGTGCATAAGCTATTATGTATGTTATTTGAGATGTACGTGTTGTAGTTTAAGCCGAAATTGAAATAAACATCTATTTAATAATCTTTGTGATTATTTGACTGTACAGCGTCCATTTTGGACATAGACGTGTCTCTAATTTATTCTAGCCTATCTTGTTCTCTATTTACAAAACTCTGCCATTTTGTTTTAATGGTTTTGATACTGAACATATATGATTGGTCTATTTTATCGGGGCAGAGGCGAAGGGTTGATCAGTTGACTGGTTATGTACACTATAACGTAAAAGTTTGTAACATCTGCTGGAATCCCGAAATCTGCGCTCAGTAAATGAGTCATATATTTTTGAACTGTGCTTTAGTGTCCCTTGAACCGCTTTTGCGCTGAACTATTTGCAATTGCAGCTTGAAGGGTGGCCTATCTTCCAAAATCGGTAGTGGTTCACCTGGTAGACAATAGACAATAGATAGAGGAAGTACCGTATTTCATTTAGACATTGATATTGTGTTTAGGTCTCCTGAATCCGAAAAAAATCAGTTTTTACTTTAGAGTCTAACATGGTAGATGAATGAATTGTTTATTTATTACACATTTACATTTACATATTCCAATGTTGTTGGAGTGCTCATTATTTTAGGGCCCAATACAACAAACAACAGTTGTTGGGTATATTGCATCCTGCTTCTTTCAAAATATATTTCTTATTAAAAGTGGACTTCAGTATTTAGTTCTTCCTAAGACACATCATATTTCCGTCTCTGTTTCTTTGCTTTCTTCATTGTTTCAATCATTAAACTTTCCCTTTGGTTCTTGCCTTCATTGTTCTCTTATCTTCCCAGAAAAGTCGCCAAATTGTTCAATAAATTCTTTCCTGCTAATTCCAAATATTGTTAATGTCAAACTTTCTGTCTGTAAATTGTCCCACTGTTGTTCTATACTTCCTCTCTCCATACTCTAGTTTCTGAACATTCTGAAATACAATTGAAATTTTTTATTTTTATTTCCATGGAATGCACACACTTATTTTGTCACTTTTAGCCCACTTAACCGCACTATTCTATTAAAATGATATAATATAAATACTACTATGACAGAGAGAGGAAGTATTCCATTTCATTAGAAAATTCTATATTGCCTTAGATCCCTGAATCCGAAAAAGTACATTTAGAAAAATGTGTGTGCGTCTGTTTCCGAACAAAATAATTAAAAAATGAACTATTGCGTAAATGTTAAACTCGTATTTTCAGACCAATACGCTTCAAAGTTACAAAGCGAAGATTTTCGGGAAATTTCCGCATTACATGATTTAAAACATTTCATTAATTCTTAATTTCAAGAAAAGCGTTTGTAAAGATTTTCATTAAAATGGTGAATATTTGAAATACTGACCAAAAATAAAATATATATTTTGGATTTTCTTGTACAGCTTGTGAACCGCCCCCCGTTCCATGTAACTGAAAACCATGTATACATATAAAAGCTTACCTGCATAAAATTGTAGAACTCGTTATTATAATCAATCTGTGTCAAATAATCTCTCTGTATAACACTAAACGTTTCCTGTTGCACTTTTGAATTTTACAATATTTTAAGAAATAAGGTTTTGAAACGTTATGTCGTTCTTCTGTTTCTAATATCTCATGCGAAAAGTATACAATATCAAAGCTTTCTTACTCAACATTGATTCTAACAGTATCTTGTGGTTCCAGCTTCCTGGGAACAGGAGTTCTATAATAATCTGTGTCATGATTTACAGGAAGAGGATAAAAAATAAAGCCAGAAATAGGAGTACTTATGCATGTAAGAAGAAGTTATGTACAGTGCTATAAAGTTTATGTTTCGTAACAGTTCTGGCCGACCTGATACACAAAATATAAAATCTTTATAACTATATATCATTAATGCAGAAACCATGGCTACACATATAAAGCGAGCTTTTGTTCTCAATCATTTTGACTGTATGTATTCCAAAGAGTCTTTTTTCCTGGGAAATTTCTCGGCCTATATGAGAAATAAACAAAAGAGCGAGACATGGGTCTTCCTATTTTTACTTTATTTGCCACCAATCTATAGTAGGTAACAGAGGTATTGCATTCCAATCCAAAAATTCAATATTGAGATTTCACCGGAAATACATACTTTGAAGTTCCCTGAATAAAACAATATTTTTAGAATAAGGTCCTGTGTGCGTGTATGTGTGTGTGTGTGAAGAGAGAAATGTTATATAATCTCGTATAACGGGGCAATCATAAGGTATAGATAAAAACTTACTATACAAAAATTTATAGTTCTTTAAGACACGACTTATTTCAAATAATTATCTGTTGCACAGCCATTTCGGAGATATTCGTCATTATTCGTTTGAATTTTTCAGCACTTTGTTATTTTTTTGAAATAGTTCCACTATTAGTTGTTTCTCGCAAGTCATGGAAAGAGTAAGGCCAGCACATAGGGACTTATGGCTAACGATTCTGCTTTCTGTATCTCCCTTGTACCTACAACGAATTATGAAATGCAACTATTTCTGCATAGGTTTATTTTGATTAATTTGAAGTTGGTAGAAAAGTAAGCTTTGATATAGTTGCAGCTCCACTATTGGAGAGCCAAACTTGCAGTAGTTGCTGCCCCACGTACGGTACAATGTTTCCGGTGGCCTTCGCCCCACGTTTACATTTCGGTGGCCCCCACGTTTAAAAGTCAGCTTTATATTTTAATGTTTATTTAAATATTATATGTATGTATGTATGCTCCGGCTGCGTCAGTAGTAATTTTCAGAACACGTAGCTCTTAGTAAGACCGGTACGGCTAAGGAATGAAGCTTACACAAATTATAATTGTATTGTATTTTGTTTATTAATCCTTCACACGATTAATTAACCCTTCACTGATATATCCTACTTTTGAGCTGTGAGATTATCATTATTTGCACTTTTTAACAGCTAAACTTTTATTTAGTCTCACCGCAATAAAATTTCATGTCTCACACTGAACCCTTACCGAACTGCTCGGGTATGCAATCTTGTAGCGTCTCCCGCTTGAATTTGCACATTTCCTCTATTTCAAGTCTCTGATTGGCTAATCCTACTCCAATAGAATACTTTTATTTAACTTAAAGCTTTTCTAGTTTTTGATTGGCTATTTATAAACAGTTTTAAATATTACATTATTCTTTCAAGAATTATTAGTAGCCGTTATTAAACTTTCTAAATTATTGTTGTCTTAAGGTTACCTCATTGATACCTCATTGTTAACAACTTTCGACATCTAATTTATAATTATGTATGCTACGGTAGGCAGCTTGCTTCTATTCTCATAGCTCCTACATTGTTAAACTATGTAATACTCTCACATAACATTATTATACATGTACATAATAATATAAACAAATATAATGACTGTTACATACACTTTATATATTATATTATACACATATTGCTTTAAGGCGAGCTGTTATTATATTTTATATTATATAATAAGACTGAGTGTTAAAAAATACCTCAGCTTACTAAGTAAGCTAGTAAGAAAAGGTAGTATTTGTGTAAAAACATACGATAATGGGTTAAGAAAGTCACGTGAAGGTAACTCAACAGATGTTTTTCAAGCGCGAGCTTTCAGGCTGCTACGAAAAGCAAGATTCTAATCTTAAGTATAGCACATCACCACACACTGAAAACTAATACTAATTAAGAAAAATGTTATGTCTCTGTTTGCATGATTCTTTTTTTTTTTTGTTTGTTTGCTTGTTTGTTTTAGTTTTATTTATGGACGCTCTTTAGCTAGAATAACTCTTACCGTCCCTTTCTGTATTGAACATGAAAGACCGGAAATTTAGCTTAGAGGCCTATTTATTAGACTTGAGGTTATTTTATGTGCCGTAAATCTAGGACACCGGATCATCGGCTTTACTTCTCTTCCGAAGGAAGCCATGCTAAGGATTTTTACTCGCGTAAAAACTCCATCGCCGGGTTTAAACCTGCGACCTCGGGAACTAGAGGCTAGCATAGTATCAGACGCCTCCCTTTGCAGACTTATAATCTTAATTACTTACGTAGAAAGGTAAAATCATACCGGCGAGGCAGCTCTTTCGTCTCGAGACGAAAAACACAAGATCGGCAGATTATTTTCATTTTTTACATGTCGCAGTATGAATCACTTGCTCACTTTGGCGTGAAGATAATTTAAGAGAACGCGATGGCCGAATTTTCGTTAAGAACGTACCAAACGTTTCATTCAAACGTCAAAACAAAGTAACAATCTCGTTTGTTTTCATACGGAGTAATGGTTTCGCGTTTTCGGTTTCTGATAAGCATTAAACCAGCTTTAGTTTGTTTTCAATCTCTTCCATTTTCCACTTTGCGTTTATTTTTCTCAATATGCCAAGGCTCCCGCTGGTCAAAGAAAATGTGAGAGGTGACCAAAGAAAGGTATCTAAATCAAGTGGCTTAGCAGGAATATTGCTATTTATTGACCAGGAGACCTTGCCAAGTGGTATTCCAGATCACAAGTGACAATTTTGGGTGAAAGCTCAACGAAACTATGGTATTTCGGTATACTCTCCATAAAAGGTTTATACACATAACATACTGAAACACGCAAATAACCAATAATATTTAGTGGTAGAAAATGAAAAATCTGATGTTACATTCACATGACTTTCTTTACCCTCTATCGATTATTAGTAGATTCCATTTTAATCCAAATATACCTTTGCAGAAATAGCTACATTACACATTTCGTTATAGATATAAAGGAAACAGGAATGGTCAAATGTTTAAGAACTGGACGCTATATGCTGTCTTAAAATTCCATATCTTTCCATGCAATCTCGAGAAACAACTGAATGAGGAAAGGACTTTACAAAATAATCAAGCAATAAACAATTCAAACCTTTGATAACAGATATCTTGACAATGGCTTATGCTATAAAAAGTTATTTGAAATAAATCGTGTGCTTTAAAGGGATTTACGTTTTGTGTAGTACGTTTTCATCTATCATTTAACGTTTACTAGTTGTATAAGATTATGCAAAATTCCCACCAATTAAAGAGGACTTCAAATGATATTCCCACAACATTTAAGATATACATTTTATTCATCATGTAAATATCATTAATATATGCTATTTTAATCAAAATCGAGCCAATTTTTGAAAATAAAAGATAACATAATCTGTTATAGTATCACACTACTCACCTAATATCGATACACATAGGTCTTTTTGGAACACATTTTACTTTATAACTCAATTTAATTTGGTATGATATAGGACTATCTGTTCAATTGAATTTTCAACTGGCATCTTGCATATAGGGTCGTATATTGTTTCTTTTACCCTGTGTCCATTACATTTTTCATCTATACATATCTGTGAAGGGAGAAAGTGGCCTACACCTTCCTACTAAGTATTTATCATACAGTCAATGATTTTGCAGCATTTGTCGGCACTGCAAACTCAGCTCCTAATGAAAGTCATCCTTGGTGGTCTAGGAGTACCATGCTAGCCTATAGCTCCCGAGGTCGCGGGTTCAAACCTGGCGTAGGGCTATGTATCTTTTCGGGTGTAAAAATCATTAGAATGGCTTCCTTCGAAGGGGAAGCAAAGCCGGTGGTCCCGGTCGTAGATTTACGGCAATAAAAGAAACTCAAGCCTGATAAAGAGGCCTCTGAACAAAATTTCTAGTCTTTCACGCCCAATATAGAATGAGGCGCTAAGAACTATAGCAGATAATCAGCGTCCATAAATAAAACTCAATTTAATTTAATTTAGCCCTCTCCAGGTTGAACCGAAATCCCTCTGAGAATTACGTCTTCTTCATTGGCATTACCAAATCGTTGATTCCAAAATTGTGGAATATCAATGATATACATATACAAAAAGGATCAAAAGGGAACGACGAATTACTAAAACGGTTAGGCAGGTGTAGAATAGCTTCAGCGTAGCAGAAAGAACGAAGAACTTGCTCTCTTATGTAGGTAAACAAAAGCTCCTAACCTAACCCTCGGTATGTCTACTGCACGCATGTAACAAATTTCAGATACTTCTGAATACCGTTAAACTTTACCAAATGAAGAAAGAATGGCCACCCAAGGGTTATTTAGAATATCTAGTCCTGCTGCTCTTGTAAAGTGAAATACAATGGGTATAAATCTTCATTCTTTGAAATGTATCTTTTTTTGTGCTTGTATAACGTGTAACCTAAAACGTTTCTTAGGTTCAGTTTGGGTGAACACACAGAGGCGGCATGTGCCACGTGAATCGAGACGCCCAAAAAGGAAATCCCAAAAAGCCTGCCATTTTCTCAAGCACCTGTCGTCAATGAATGCTCCGAAAGTGGTAGACCCACTTTTCATTTCTTTAGGGACGAATATTTGATAGCTATGAAGAATGCTGTTATTCACGCCGTATTTTCTCGAGACCCAAAGTTTTGGAAGATATCACGCATTCATCATTGGTTGAAAGGAAACCCAAGGGACAACTTAAACCGAGCGTATTTCCTCCATATAATAAAACATAAGCATCCTTTAAAAATTGATAGACTTGCATTAACAGCTAATGCAGACTTGACGATCACTGAGAATGAAGAAATAATATAATAGGAAGATTAACGCAAATGCCAGCATTACGACAGCAATCTTCCAAACTTTTTAAGAGGACATTACAGGTCATAATCCTCCATTGTTAAATTTACTAACTCTATGACCTATTATCTCAGAAACTATTTAAGATACCAGACTGAAATCTTTACAGAACATAGTTGGAAAGGTAGAATCAGACTAAAAAATACAATGACACAGTTGGGATTTGAACCATGGATTTTCCGGTTTTCGACCGTATGCTCTAACCAACTGGGCTAGTATGGCAACGTGCGGGTATGACATTAAATTTCCGAAATCTCTCACGTAAATATATATCAAATTATTTTCAGATGACCTATCCCAATGGTGACTCACAATGTGGTAACTACAGGACATAGATGTATGCCTTATAAGTTCACTGATCTTCTTTTATCTAATAAGTTTATTTATTAAGAAAGATAGGTTTTTCTCAATTATACTATTCTTCGATTCAATTTACCAGCAGTAACCTTTTTAAAACATAATTAACCATGTTATTAACACAAAAGTAGATCCACAACATAACTTAGATGTCTTTATTGTCCTAGAATTTGATTTAGGTTTCGTCAATTGTTTCTGTGAAACGGGTTATTTATTCGTGGAAAGACTGTTCAAAGTAAAATTGGAGAAAACAAAGCTCAATTATATTTGCAAACAAAGAAACCATACGCCTTGAGCACACAGAAGTTGTTTTGTTTAACAGTAGTACCAGTTTTTACAGTAAAACGTCCCCTAAAAGATGGTTTAAATTTACCTCTCTACTCCTATCTTTTTCAGTCAAGTGGTGTAAAATTCAGAGTACAAAACTCTAGATGTATCTTTAAAATTCCATTTAAAATATCAGTATTTCGTATTCATATTATATATATGCATATAAACATTACTTTCCAATTTATAAGACTGCATAAAAACCTAAAAGTTTCATTTTAGGCAATTTTCACAATTCCCTTACGTTATTTTCACAATTACGTCAAGTAGGAAATCTTTCGAGGTCTCCGGCCTGTTTCTTTAAAAACTGTGTTACATTCTCATGATTTTCTCTACCCTCTGTCACTTTTTATTGGGTATACAAATTATTCTTACAAAAGCGTATTATCCTATCTACTGCATTTTAATTGAGATAAACCTTTGCAGGAGCAGCTGCATTACGAGAGAGACACTGAAAATTTTTAGGAAATCAAACCAGAATTAGTTTTAAAAAAACTAAGTAACATTATTGTTTTTTAAAATATTCCCCTTTGCATTCGATGAAACCATTCTTTAAAGCAATGATTCGTTACTGAGGCACTTCAGGCACTTCAGAAATCAGTTTTTTATAATTTTCCACTACTTAATCTGATAACGAAAAAGTGATTCAACACTTTTTTTTTAATTTTAGGAAACAAAAAGAAATCATAACATGGTAGCTAAGTCAGGGCTATATCGTGGAGGATCGTGATGATCTTTGGGGCAACCAGATCTCAGTGCTAGTTTTACTGTATGCGACGATGCGTTGTCATGATATAACATTATTTTTCGTTTTGGGCGTTTCTCACGAACTTTTTAAAAAAACTTCGTGGCAAACAGACATTTGTGTACAATCGGCAATAACGGAATGTCTATCTTCTAAGGCTCTAGTAGTAATATGGACCGGTTTAGAAAAAAAAACTCCATCCTGTTACCAGCACTGCAAATTCGTGGAACTTTTGTAGGCAATAGGTTCTGTTCGAAAGACTCATTGAGTCGATTGACTGTTCTTTTCAGGATCATAACAATAAATACAAGATTCATCACCAGTAACGATATTCCAAACCAAATTTGAAGTGCCGCCTTGGAATGTTTCCAGTGTTTTTCTGTCGGGAGCCAGTTTATGTGGAATCCATCAACAACAAAGTTTAACCGTTGATGTAAACGTTTTGTATTTCATTCATCCAATACTCAAATCACCCGAATAAATTCATAAGACGTCCGTAATCTTCTTCAAGCATTGCTTTAACAGCGTCATATTTTCATCACTAACAGCGGTTCTTGGGCGTCCTTTACGAAATTCTTCACTAAGAAAAAGCCTATCTCTTTTGAATTTGCTGTTCCGTCAGAAATTGATCTTTAGATTGTTTAGGCGTTAATGACGATTTAAAATCATAAGAAATCATAGTCTGGAAATGTTCTCTAGTCAAATTCGTTTTTGGGTGAACACAAAATGTGTAAATGATGATAGTTAACAAACTACACGGCCGTTTCTGAAAATTGCAACACCACGAAGGAAACCTGTGAAATTCAATGAATTTAATACCACAGGTTAGGTATATGCCAGGTAACAAATGATAAACTTTTCAAATCTATACATGACTTTTGAGCCCTAATATTCAGTATTTGGTGAGGCCCGCATGCGCTGCAATTAGAGCCGCTATACGCCGTGGTATTGAATAAAAAAGATTCTGAGTAAGTTCCTGTGGGATTTACCTCCACGCAGTTTGTATTCGAGCCCACAAATACGTGACACTGGTTACTGGAGGACCGTGACGCACCAAGTGTCGACCAACCATATTCCAGTCATGTTCGATAGGCGACATGTCAGGTGAACGTGCAGGCCAGGGAAGCAATGGTATCTGTCGCTCTTCGAAGAAGGCTTGTACATTCCTCGCAATATGTGGCCGGGCATTGTCCTGTTGAAATGTGGCCTTTGGGGCTGCCTGAAGCAGGGGTAGTACCTCAGGCTCTACAACCACCGTTAGGTTCCGGTTGCTGTTCAAAGTGCCCTCAATTCGTAGGAAGCGAGATCGCTTGTTGTAACCAGTGGCGCCCCAAACCATCACACCTGGTGTTTGTCCGCTATTCCGCTCAACAATGCAGCTCTCCAGATTGCGCTCACCACGGTACCGCCGGACGCTATGCGGCCATCACTGTGGGACACGTTGAAGCGGGACTCGTCCGAAAAGACTACATTATACCACTCAGCACCCCAGTGACGGTGTTCACGTGCTCATTGCAGTCGGAGGAGCTTGTGGTTTCTGGACAATGGAAGCCGACGTAATGGCTGCATGCAACAGCGGCGACGAACCGTTGATGCAGAAGTTCACACTTGTTGCAATGCTCCAGCGTCGAGCCAACACTGTGGATGAAGCTGTACGGTCCGTTATGGTCATGCGGAACAAGATGACGGTCATCCCTTGCTGTGGTCATGTTCAGTGGTCTAGTAACCGCTCTTCGCTGCGTACGACCTTCTTCTATCCACTACTTCCACACACGCATCACTGTCGTAGCAGCATGCCCTGTATGAGCCGAAATGTCACGGTATGACAAACCCGCTTCCCGGAGACCGATCATTCTGCACCGTTCGAACTCACTCACATGCCGATATGGCTCCCTTTGACGTCGACGAGACATACTGGCACTCTCTTTGTTTGTTTTCGCCTTGTTTGACAGCTCTGCACTGACTACACTGGGCGTAACACTGACCTTGTTGGACCGACACGAGAGGGCTCTGTTCAGCCTACGTATACCCCATCTCTCTGCAAACCTAATCACTTATTGCTTGCACACTCTTCTACACATCCACCAAGTTTGGAGTTATTCGGAAAATTCTTTCTTGGTGTTGCAAGTTTCACAAACGACAGTGTATTAGAGCAAATCGAGTAAACTATAAGGTAATCAAATCGCAAAACGTTGGAAAGTAGCTGTCAAATATAAATAAATTTCATTTGTTATCAGAAACATGGCATTCTAAGAATTTTTAGTATCGCCCTCGTACACATTTCGTTATAGACACAAAGGGAACAGCGATAGTCAGATGTTTTAGAGCTGGAGTCTATACGCTGGCCTTAAAATGAGATACTCTTTTCATGCAGTCGCGAGAAGCAATGAGCAAAGGTTTAGGCCGATCTAGTTTACCAATGTCCTTTGAGGAATCAATAAAGACTATTTTTTATTTTCTCTACTTTTTACGTACCTTTTAGTAAATAGAAGAAGAATTGCATTCCATCAAAACATATATTACCGAGATTTTGCCGGAAGAGCACGTTTTGAAGTCCCTCAATCCAGAAAATAAATTTACAGGAAAAGTGCCTTATGTTGTGGTGTGTGTATCTAGATAGTTCAAAATGAAAACTCGGTTAAATATCAAACTTAGTATAGCGTCTTCCGAGGATGCAATACGAAGAGTTTCAAGAAACTAATCCACCTCAAACTACCCTTTATATGAAAAAATTGCATTTTTTCAGAAATGACATTAACGATTTTGATCAAAATGGCATACTTTTTAAGAAACATATTAACACAATAAAAGTTATACCTTGTATTTTCTGCGACTAGAGATCTAAAAATACCACATTTTATATAAAAATTATCAAATTTAATCAATATTATACCAGATAATAGTTGTTGTAGCATTAATTATTTCTGAAATACTCTTTGTTATGGATTGCATTTTGAAACACTTAAACGTTTTTCAGGTGGTAAGACGATGTTTGTTTTTTCTCGTGAATCATGCCAAAAGCATAAAACTTCAAAACCATCACTTAGCTATCCGCTTTTTAAAAATCTGACTATTGCTTTGGCGAACTATATCCTTTTAATACCTAAAACGAATATGTGATGTATTGATTAAAAGTTATCTTATATAGAAGAATAAGCTTTTGTTGAAATAGTTTTGGAAGAATAAGTGGAGAAAGCTTTTCTTTTTACTTTCTCTAACAGTACCTAGTAGGTAGAGAAGGTATTGCTTTCACCCAAAGATTCGATACCGAAATTTCCCCGGAAATAGATGATTTTATGTCCTCGGAATCCAATAAAAGCATTTTTTAAAAAATGCAGAAAGCGTGTCTGTCTGTGCGTCTGTGTGTGTGTGTGTGTGTGTGTGTGTGTGTGTGTGTGTGTGTGTGTGTGTGTTGCGCGCGCGCGTCTGTGAACAGCATACCTCTAAAACGAAGAGTCGGATAAACACCAAACTTAGTATTTGGGTTCAGTATCTTCTAAATATGCGACATCGAGATTTTCAACAATATCCTTCATCAGTTTATATGGAACGTTTTTTTTTTTGAAATTTTTTATTTTCAAAAAAAGAGCTCTAACGATTTTGATTAAAATATCATAGATTAAAAATATTCACATGACAAATAAAATTTACATTCTTAAATTTTTTGGGACTATGAAGTCCTCTTCATTCGGAAGGAATTTTGTATAATCTTGTGTAACTGGTAACCGTCAGGTGATAAACGTACTACGAAAAGTCGTAGATCTCTTTAGAACGCACAATTTATGTCGAATAACCTTTTTTGTGCCTTCAGGCCATTTCAGAGATATACGTTATTAGTGGTTCGAATTCTTCATTACTCGGTCATTCTTTTCAAGTCTTGTCAACATTCAATTGTTTCTTGCGATTGCATGGAAACAGTATGGAATTTTAAGGCCAGCGTATAGCGTCCAGTTCTTAAACATTTGACTATCGATGTTCCCTTTGTATCTATAACGAAATGTTAATGTAACTATTTATGCAAAAGTATCTCGACTTTCTTTTAGCGTGCAATAACAGTATCATATGGTACTATATTGATATTAAAAGTACAAAAGAACTTTTAAATAATAATAAAGTTGATGTAATATATGTACATGAGGACAGAAGCTCTATGTATACCAAGAAGGTGTACAATGTTTTCCAGTAGAGAAAATATATTATCTACTCGTACTAACGTATTTCCGAATGTTTAACATAGCAGCTGCTAAGTCTAAGCGTATTCATGACATATACGTATGGTACCTTAAAATGACCCTACAACGGAAGTACGGCATCTGCTAGGAAGAAGACGCATGTGTTTACGCATTGAATTTCAGATAGAGAAACGCTTTAAGCCAGTGGACGTTAATGGCAGCTCAGGAATGTGTAAGAAAAATAGTTTCCTTTCCTTGAGAAGTGTTTCGAAACAGAGTAGACCAACATCGTAAATTTTTCTGACACATCGATAGTCCTTTAGACTCGTACTTGGTTTACTAGAATCTAAAGAAACATTTTGATAGCATCAAAGTGCAATCTGATTGGCAGTTTAAGTATCAATCCCTTTCTCATGAAAGGAGGAAATAATGGAAATGGTGTTGCAGCAATTGAGACTAATGATTTTGAAACGGAAAACAATAAATGCTTTTAATGGCTGCTAAATCTTATCGGATATTGGCTCAGTTAGGGAATAGTAGGATCTATCTCCTTTCTGGAAGGCATTTTAGTTGAAACCTAGGTTCCGCCATGGCAGAAGTAGAGGATATAATACAGCGCTTCTGGTTTGTTAAATCCGAAAGTTTGCAATAGTTTGTTTCCATATTTATTTATACTGGTAATGCCTTATTTCTAAGATACCGGCTACCGTACTTCTACCGTGGGATGATCAGCCGTCGTTTAATGTTAAACGCACGATTTAAATTGGTCGATAAGCAGTCAATCATTATCAAGGTCCTCCAAAATTAGTTTTTCCTAATGGTGCGTAGTCTAATGCCTTCTTAAGGTGTTATGTGTATTATACCCATCTACATTTTGTTTCGTAATTTTATCTATTAGATTGAACACATCTAATTCTTGTACAACGTTATGATTTCTTTGATGTTCTAATGAGGCATAACCAATAAATAAGTAAAATCTGAATATAGTGTTCTGGCATCTTGATTACTACACCGGGGCATACTCGTAGATTCAAACTTTACATTTATTCTCACACATATTTACATTTTGTATTACATCAAATTTTTCAGGTAAAATAACTACAACCTATACAATATCGAGAAAATAATATAGTAATAAATAAAAATAAAAGAAAGAGAAATATAAATTATTTGATTAGAGTAAAGGCGTAAAAACTTAATTACAATTCTAAATTCTATATTTATCTATACTTCTGGAAACCAGCAAACTTAGCAACTGGCAAACAGCTACTATCTACCCCTATTTAACTATATTCACTGGAAACTAGCGAAAATGTACTGGTAGCCAGCACAGAACATTCTACTAAACTACTAATCATTTTAATAAGTTTATTTATATTTAATTTTATTTAAAATTTTCTTTAATTAAAAGTGTTTTATGAAGTTGAAGTTATCTATTTATAACATTCCATTGTTTCCATAGTAATTATTTAATGTATAGTAGTTTAATGTTTTATTTAATTCATTTATACGTTTATTTATGCATTTGTGTTTCTTGGCATAACCAATAACACATCTGAGGAACTACATTTCACTTTATTCTGCTTTCCTTTCTGCTGCTTTGTTCTAACAATCCTCAGAGCCAAAATGTAACCGCCATTGTTTCATAAACTTTTTTTGGTTCCAATTATATGCCGCCTTTGATATTTAGGTCATATCGGCTCTGCCTTTGGAACAATTGCTCATGGCAATGGTGTCCACTCGTTTACTGTCTGTTAATTTTGGGTTGTCTTTAAATTCACACACACTTTCTCTCTCTCTCTCTCTCTCTCTCTCTCTCTCTCTCGTTCATACTTCCAGACTCTGGGGAGGATAGGAAATAATACCGCCTAATGAAAAATTAGCACCATCCAACCGAGAATCTAACCTTGGGCCACTGGTTTTGGAGGCTAACCACCAGAGGTAGTTAAAACTTTAAATTGTGTTGTCCGTTGTAATGTATCTTTTAAGTTATATTCACTTGTTCCACATATTTGCTGAACTCTACTTTTATGCCGCTCTCTTATACATGAAGCATTGGAGCCTCGATAACTGAATGATGTCTGCTCCAAAACTGTATTATATTTAATATTTGTACATAAAACATAATTACAACAGATCGATTACAATTGTTTATGATACCATTTTATCACAGTAAAGTTGTCAACTAGACGTCTATACCTTAGAAGTACAACCAGTACAAAAGAGAAGAAGAGGACAAAAAAGGGAGGAACACAGTAAAAACTGAGGATGAAAGTAAGGGAGAGAAACATGAATAAATAGGAAAGTGAAAGCTTTAAACTGAAGAAATAATAAAATATAAAATACAAGCATGTTCATAATGTAAAGAAACAAATTAATAGTTACAGGAGAAACGAAGATAACATGTAAGGAATACGCATATCATTGAAAAAGTAAAACATCAAAGGAAAATAAATAATAAAAGAGGTACAATTTCGAGAACATTAGAGGACAATAGAAGGAACAGAAAATTAGAGAGAGAGAGAGAGAGAGAGAGAGTAAATTGAAAATAAAAGGAAAAGAAGAGGGAGCAGACAACTAAAGTAAACAAGAGTTCGAACGTACGAGGCGTTTTAATATTTTGCCGCTCCAGCACTGCAGTCGCGATTTTGAGCATGCGCGATCACTTCCGCCATTCATTAGAAACCTAACCGCAGCTGTGAGCGATGGTCACTTGTGTTTTCTGTTGTTAGAGCGTTTCGAAATGTTCAAAACAAATTAACGACCCGCCGACTGTGAAGTCAGATCAATGATTCATTTTTGAATATAAGGAATGTTACACCAGTTGAGGCAGTATTTTTAACACTTAAATGATTTCAGTCTAATTATATAATATGTAAATTCAATAACAGCCCGCGTTAAAGCCATGTGTGTATGTAACAATATATAAAAGGTGCATATTACGGTCATTGTATATGTTTATATTATTGTATCCATGTGTAATAATGTTATTGCGTAATTTAATAATGTAGGAGCTGTGAAAATAATAGGTTATAAGATGCTAACAATGAGGTCACCTTGAGGCAATAAGGAATTAGAAGGTTTAAATGTTACTTGTGATTCTTGGAAGCAATAATGTAATTTTAGTGACAGTTTATAAAAATTGCCAATCAACAACCAGAAAAAGCTTTAGTTAAATGAAGGTATTCTATTGGATTAGGAATAGCCAATCAGAGAATTGAAATATAGAAATTTACAAGTTTAGACGGTTGAAATCAATTCAGTTGGCTGCAGACAGCGTTACTAACCGGACGCAAAAGGTGTCCTCAAGAAATATGCTATGTATTCGTGTGAGACGAAAATAGTTTTTCGTGTTAAAAAGTGCAAGTAATTAATTAAAGAATCTCACAGCTCTGTATATCAGTGAAATGCTGTTTAAATCGTATCAAGTATTAATAAAAGGAGTGAAGTAAAATTATAATCTGTGTAAGCCTACATTCTTAGTCGTACCACAACCCTGCCAAGACATCCATATCTCTAACAATAATACTGACGCAGCCGAGGCAAACATAAATATATAATATTTAAAGGAACAGTCAAATTGCAAAGTTAATATTTTTTTTAAACTTGGGGCAAAGGCCACCTGAAAGTACATTTGGAGCAAAGGTTACCGGAAAATGTTTACTAAACGTGCGGTTGCAACTACTACAAGTTCGGCTCCCCAACAGTTGCAATACAATACAACTCCTAAAATACTCCTTTCTCGCAGTAAACATTTATTGGCAATTGTGTGAGATTTATGGGGAGACAATAATGAGCAACAATGCCCGGCCATACTAGCCAAGCAAACACAAGATCTGATCGCATCATTTGTTTGGGAACAACTCGACCACCATCCCTAAAGTCCGGATTTGGCACTAAGCTATTTTCATCTGTTTCTTCATCTGAAGAAATTCCTTGGTGGAAAACATTTCAACTACGACGATGTTGTGAAACAAGAAGTGCAGACTTGGTTTTCATCAGAAGCGACATCATTCTTTGACGAATGCGTACAAAAACTGGTTTTCCGTTATGACAAGTGCCTGAATAATGGCAGTGACTATGTGGAGAACTGATGTAAGATAATGAATGATAGTAAAGCATTCGAAAAACAATGTTCTGTTATTTTTTAAAAGTTTATCGGTACTTACTTTAAAACGCCTCGTGTGTAAACAGAAATGAAATAATATTAGAAACGGAAGAAAGGTATATGAAACACAACTATTTGTCCATACTTTAGAAACAGCGAGATAGAGACCTTAAATTGTTTATTATCATATTCATAATCTGTGGTTTGCGTATACATATACTGCTGTAGAAGTGTAGGATGACATGAAATGCCTACCAATTATTGTGTATTTATTAATGCCATATACTGTATTCGATGCTGTCGGATAATTATTTCCCGAATCAACACAGAAGGCACTTAACATAAAAATCTAAACCGACATAACCTATTTCTAACTTTCATATTGAAATATACAGCCTAAGTCCAAAGTAGTAAGGAAAATGGGGGAGAACGACTTCTATGTAAGATTCGAATGCATGCTGTCACTTCGCAGCGCTGAACGAATGGTAAAGATACCTCTCAAGTGTTAACTATTTTGATGCTTTATCTTTTAAATTGTTCTAATCTACAAGTTGCTCGTACAAGTCATTTAAAAATTATCGGAAAAAGCAAAAAAAATGATCCCACAGATTTGCTAAACTGTTCATTATTTTTCAACATATTCTCTCTTGACATTAATGCGCTTCGTGCAGCTATGCTCCATGGCCTTAATCCCCTCACGGGAGTCAGATTCCTTCAGAACTGCAAACTCCACCTCAACTGTCGATTGAATTTCTTTATTAAAAAAATTCTTTATTCTTTCCAGTTTAAGGAACAGATGGAAGTCTAATGCATCTAAGTCAGTGGATGTGGCAGCAAATACACCGTATTGAATTCTCAGTGCTATGTGAGTTTCAGACGAAACAAATTGTTATTGTGCATTCTGTGATTGTTCACAATGAATCAAGGGCATGTGAGGTGAAGGATATTGAATTTGTCGCACTTCGTTACCGTCAACTGAAAGAAGTGCATGGTGATACATTAATGAACGAAATATATGTGAGAAAGTGGTGTGAAAAGTTCAACAATGGGCGAATAACTGTGCATGACGAAACTCGAACTGGAGATTCGTCACTCATTACAGATGATTTGAAGTTTCAGTGAACAACAAAATCGTGCAAGATAGACTCGTAACCGCATATGAGTTACAGATTTCTTTCCCAAACATTACTCCTTCTTTGTTTGGTGAAATTGTGACAAATAGATTGGCTTAATAGATTGGCGGCGGCAGCGAACTACTGTGCGGGAATTCTAAAGTTCGTGAACTGACAATACAAATACATAAATAACGGAGGTGGTTATGTGGAGAAATATTTTTATTTATTTACATCATGGTCAATCTACAGATGGATTAATGCGTTTTATTTCACACACCGCTTTACA
Organism: Deroplatys truncata; assembly: GCA_030765065.1. NCBI lineage: Eukaryota > Metazoa > Arthropoda > Insecta > Mantodea > Mantidae > Deroplatys > Deroplatys truncata. The sequence continues at coordinate 57,433,667 of CM060980.1, forward strand.
ATAATTTCTTAATAACAAAATTATTTAATACATTGCCATAAACAGTACTGTTAAGTTCTTGAGCATCTCGTATGGCTTAGTTCTCTTTAGTCGCCCACATCGTCATCCAACGCGCACGGCTTCCATTTTAGGATTGACATAGACCTGAAGATGCCGATAATGTTTTGCTGCAATCTTGAAATTTCTTCACAAACTGAAGCTATTTTGTTGTAAGTCATATGTGGTTTTTAATAAAGTATAATCTTTAAATTTAATAAAGTCTGAAGCAAAATCAAGATGATGCAATGTTGGTGCCAACTTTTCTCGTTGTCTCCAATATCTGCTGTTGATTCTGCTGCCGGCTGCTCCCATGGCTGAGTTATGAATATTTTTCCTCAGGGTAGTCATGGATGTATTGTGAAGGACAACACCATTGTTTTTGAGAAATTTATTTTGAACTAATAATTAAGTTATTGAAGTGAATTGCCGACCGTTCAAGATGAAGAAATAGCATAATTATGAATCGTAGCACTTGAAATTGTAAAGATGAATTATTAAACCTGCTAGTTTTTCAGCGTCAAAGTCACGGTAGGAAATAACTGTTTTTGCAAATAATGAAACTAGAAGCGCATCCTGAGTGAGTTGCTAAAATGCTTACCAACAAGATCCCTGGCGATTGCCGCTACGCACACAAGCGCTTCACTGGGCGCTTAAAATCACACATATAAGTACCTTTGACGGTTCCAGCGAGACAGTAACAAACATGTACACAACTGTGTGCACGAATGTTGACCCGTACCAGTCACGACACCAGAGATGAGTAACTCCCTGTTCTAAAATTGCACGCCTTTATTACTTTTAGATCCGGCTATATTTTATTAACCCACCACGTTATTTTTCATGCGCAACCAATAATTAAAATCCTCTTCATGTACGTCTCGTAACTGTGTTACCATGTGTAGCGGGGTTTGGGAATGGAAAAGGTTGTAATGGTGCGGTTCTAGGTGGTTGGGTTGCTAATTCGGGAGGATCGTTGTTGCTGCCGGCTACTCAGGTAGAGGAATTTGGATTCAGGAGTCTTACCTCAGGGAGTGTGGATGGGAGATAAATGAAGTTCAGTTTCTCCTCTCAGATGGCCCGTTTATTGGTGATCCACACTGAAGTTGAAGTCCTCGTACGAATTTCCTTTCCACATAAGACGCGATTTTTCCTGTCACCCGTGCTACTGTTTCCGTGCTCTTACCCTTTCTTAATTACTTTGCGAAGTTGAAGTATGTTACAATATTACGTTAATGACTTTTCCTTTTGTCATTCCCTAGCTACCCTGCTACTCACGTCTGCCTTAAACTGGTTTTCAATACACAAATAGTTACTCGAATACCGCTGCACTGTTTTCCCCTTTTATATAAAATATTTTGAATGTCTAGATCTATCTTACTTTCCCTCACATTTCCTACACAAATCTACTTCTTTCCCCCACGTTTCTACACAGAGACTTCTTCTCTCCCCGACGTTTCGACACACAGTGAAGCATCTTACGCACGTTTGAACGTCGCTCTGCCTCATAGATAATTTTCTATTACACGCCTACCTTTCTAGTTTCTCTCTCACGTGACTTTTATTTATTCTGATTGGTTACATCTCTGAATTTTTCCTCCATCTACCATTGGCTCTCAATTTCATCTCCTGAGCCTCGCTCGCGTCTAACATTAACAAATTATGTTCGCTTTACTGAATTTTCTATGCGCTTGACTGACTTCGGTTTCCTGCCCGTTGTCCTGACATCCTGCGTGTAATACACCTTTCCTATTGTCACTAAAGCGATTCCTAATGTAGTTTTTCTTGTCCTTGAATACGTCTGCAAACTTTCTGTGATTTACGCCAAGCTTGTTCGTTCTCAACTACACGTTTTCTACATTTTATTTCATATTCTTATTATTAATTAATATCTACTCTCTTACGTTTTTTCTCTCTTCATGATTTTATTCCCTCTATCTCTAATTCTTAATGTTCTCTTTTATTCTTCCCTCATACTGGTGTTCCTTCTTATTATTTTGATTATATGCTTATTAATTATTCTTCTTATTCGTTATTGTTTATTATTTATTATTCGGGCGGATCTTATCACATCACATGGCTTAGCTAAATTCTCAGAATCTAAGTACCTTTCTGTTTTCTAGAATTGGCCTACGTGTCTGTTTAAGCATACTGACCTTATAACATAACTGCCTTCCCAGAAATTCTTAAGCTAATGTGCTCGTACTTCGGCTGTTTCTAATGACTTTGGCTAACCTGACTTCCTTAATTACCTTCGTCTTTCTGGACAAATTCTTTCAACCCACGCTTGTTACATTATATACTAATTTAGTATACGGAAATTATTTATTGCAATTATTTCTCAGTCTTACGTTTATTTCTTTATTTAATTATTTATATTTTCCGTATCAATCCAAACGGTTGTGACTTCCTGGATTAGCCTCGTACGTAAATACGGTGTAAAGTTAGCGACGAAAATGAATGTAGAACACATATATCGCTTAACAGGTTGCATAAATCAAAATGAAAGGGGAAAGAGAGAGGGAGAGACCCTTTCCCTAGGTTAATCACAGTAAGGATATGAAGTGATGTAAACATTTTTTTCTTACTTGTTGGTTTTAACGACTGTGGAAATCCTAAAATTTATATGATTACTTATATTTTGAGTATTTTCCATAATGTAATTTAAAAATGCATATCAAAATAATTAGAGTGTAAGGACAACCAAAGACAAATTAGGAGTTGAAAGTAATATAAAAAATATGAGGCAACATTACGAAAGGGAAAATTTGGGAAAAGATAAAAATGATAAAAAAAGTTACAAGGTGGAGAACTAAAGAACATTGATATCTTATATCTTTATAGATTTAAAAGAGCACGAAGGAAGGAAGAAGGGAGCACAAAAGAAGATGAGAGGACCGGCCGGAGGATATGAAAGTAAAACGCTCTGCAACGCCAAGTCACCGAATTTAATTGTATGAGAGTCATAAATCGCATATCCTGCTCGCCAGGAACAAAAACCGACTTGCACCACGATTGGGAAAACAGGTTTCCTTTTATTGCTTCTAATACATCTCTTGCCACTTCGCACGGTTGCCGCTTGGTTCCGGTTGGCGATGCAGCAGGCGATTTCTCACATCATATACAATTCCTTTCCTCCGACTGCAAGAATGACCATATTTCTTTCCGCGTCTGGGACCTTATCGGGGCAATTAATTCCATCAGCGAGTCATTGGCAAGTGCGAGACACCAAACAGGCTCTTCGGAACAAAATCAGCGCAAAAAATATCTGTCCATGACCTCCAGATTGTGCGTCTTTGCCACCACGTCTGTGGGAAAAGTACTCAGCTGTTTTAATACCAAAAATGTGCAAGTAAAACTCTGTTGAAATAATAATAATAATAATTGTGTACAATGATGTAGCCTCAGGGGAGACAGGGTAGGCAATGTCTATTCCAAATGTTTATACAAATTGTTTTATCTGATTTTATTTTCTAGACTTCCGTCACATTTAAATATAGTAATTAGTGCTTTGTACATAAATAACTTAGTTTAATTGTTATACATTGAAAAACAGATATTTCGGTCTCTTGCACAAACCTTTCCTTCTCGAATAGATGTTTCCTTCTGCTTCTGACAGAACAAAGCGGTAAAATAATATGCGGTTACACTACTACCTTCATTTTTCTTTCACAGCTGGGTTCTAGCATCCTTTAGATGGATACCTTGTCATATATCTACCCTAAGCAGTGCTCAAATACTGCTGCGTATGCTCTCTTTACTCCACTCCATATTCGGTGCCTATGTTTGACTGGTTAGGATAGACGTGTCTATAATCGACCATTTTCGTGCAAGAATGGCGTGTGAATGTCGCCCACTCACATAGCGTTGTATTTCTTCTGAGTGTCGGGTGTTATTTGTTGTAGATTTGTTAATGTATCTATGACTTTTAAAGCTTGTATTAATACAATTAATTACGGCATGCCCTGGGGAGCTAATTTTGACATTAATTTACGGCATGTCCTGGGGAGTTAATTTTGGCGTTGAACTTTGGACTCTATTTTGTTTTTAAAAAATCACAATCAAAATGAACCTTCGAATAATAAACGGCATGTTTAAAATCTAAAATATCTCGACCCGCCCTAGATCCTCTTTCAAAAAGACGTAAAAGTGACAAGAATATCTCAAGGTAATTGGTACCTAAAATACAGATTCTTTATTGGTTTAAGTCTAATACCATAATTAATGACAGAAAGATATAAATAATTAAATAAAGAAATGATACTAAGATAAAGAAATAATTGCAATAAATAAAACTTCTGTATATTAAGTCAATGTATAATCCAGTAAGCTTGAGTTGAAAGATTTGTCCGGAAAGAAAAAGGTAATTAGCAAGTCATGTTAAGGAAATACATTAGTGTAAAAGTTCCTGGAGTGTATGGAGAGTTAAGTTGAGTACGTTTGGAAAGTCACGTAGTAGAAATTCTGTAAATTAAAAAGGAAATTAAATTCTGAGATTCGAGGAGGTACGGCTTAGCAACAAGCTAAGAGACGCATAAGTAGAGCTTTAAGATGGTCCACGTGTGAAGGAACATTGGTAGGAGTAGCGAAAGATAGGTGGAGCTTAAGTGAAAAACAGAGCATGCATTCCTAATCAGATACATTCGTGCACACATTCGGCATACGTTCGTGATTCTCTTGAATTTCTTGACTCTCGCGTGATTTACTCTCGTGTGTAAGTACATATGAACGCACTAACTTTAGAAAGATTTAGCGTCCGAGTAACACTTCTGCGACTTACGGCAACTGACGCCTTGCTTATTGTTGTTGTAAGTAATTAAATCGTAAATTCAACAGTCGGCGACTCTTCTCAAACTGGACCTTTTAGTCAACATTAAAATTTATCAGTTAACTAAACTGGTGTCATCCTTTCAAAATACACTCACGCATATCCTGAGCTAAAGAACTCTTGCATACCAATACAAATTTTAAGCAGGGCATCAAATTGTCGCACCACGAACGTCTTCAAATCCTAAGCATTTGCACTGTCATTACTACTTCGGTGAAGAGTGCGCAGAAACCTCTGAAGCTAAAATTATAAAGCACAGTGAAACAGAAGGTAGTACTTAAATGCAGATATTATTTAAATGTTAGAAAGAAGCAGAATTGTTCATTATTTGTCTGTAACCTCTCCAAAGGAATATTAAAAATGTAACGCGTTCATCAGGATATGCGTTAACATCAGTGCAACTAGGCATACATGTGCTGAGTAAAAACGTCTGCCCAATTTTTTTGTTATGTTACGCTAGTCATTATGGGTGTGTGTCAATATAATCGTAAAAAGAAAACAACCTTCTTTTTGTAATTTTCACTTCATTTTTGTTCCTTAATATTCCAAGAATGTATTACTAAACTTATTAAAAAATTCCAACAGGCAGTGCTCAAAAAGTAATAAACTATCTCCGTTGTTCTACGCTCACTTTACACGAACATCGTCTCTTATTTATTTTTTACATGCACAATCTATCGTCAGATGTGACTTGGGTTTCTATGTGTTAAAACTAAAATAAATACACATCTTTGTAGCGATGCGTTTTCTTTATGCAGTTAAACTTTTTACCTTTTGATTTTGAAAACTTTTATCTTAATTAATTATGTACAGTCGTATGTATGGAAATGTGTGTCGGTGCTTCTGATTTCCTATGGTGTTTTTCTTCATTTAATGTTGGCAGAAACTCCTTATCATATGTCTCACACCTGCCCTAGGTAAGCCAATCTCTTATTGATATCAATTCAAGTCCAACATACATGCATTAGTCTGTGAACAAATGTCAGGCCCAGGTGAGTGGCGAAAGGAGAGGAATACGGAAACATTTCACCTGAGTGACTTGAAGGCATCCTTCACATCTAGGTCTACTCCAAACCCTGGATGAGTCCATCTCGCATTGGTCTGATGTCAAAGTCTAGCACTTAAGCATTAAATTATGAATACACGTCGGTTTCAGGCTCAGGAGCGAAGGAAAGGGCGTAGAAAGACATAGTTTAAGTGGAGTGCTAGAGTTAGTTAAAATGGGGATGGGGGTGGCAGAGGTGGTGTGATATTTCCTTACCAACTTAAACCACTGCACGTTATATGGCACGGCTCCCTGTACTAAACTGCACCTCAGATATATCAAAGTTGCTACAGCGATGACGTGCTACACTGTACTGATTTTTTTTATGGGTTCACACTACTATATAGGAACTGTTGTCTCAAAAGTGGATTGCTACTTGTTTCCCCCAGCTACCTGTTAGGTTTGTAAGTTTATGAGTTAGTACGAAGATATTACCATGTTGTAAGGGGAAATGCAGATTAATAAAACTCATTACATTGATGGTATACTTGTGGATTTGTCAGAAAGTTCGAAGCTGCTTATTATGGCAATTTCGATCCCCAGTTGATTGGCCGCTTAGGATGAAACGTGACTATTGTTTTCTGGTGTGTTCGTAGGCTTTTGTCGTACTATCTCAATGCTCTATGTGTTTCATTTTGAGTCATGTTAAGCCTTTTATCAATGCTTAATTTAAAGTATTGTTGAACATGATTGGGATGAAAACTCTGAATACTACCTTTTACTTTCTATATTACGTAAAGTAAGTAGGATAAATTGCATTCATACTAAAAATTTTACCGAAATTTCACCGGAAATACATGTTTTGAGACGCCCTGAATCAAAATAAAGCATTTTTGAAAACATGTCCGTGTGTGTGTGCGCGCGTGTGTGTTGTGTCTGTGAACAGCTAAACTTAAAAACGAAAAGTCGGATAAATACCAAACTTGGTATTTGAGTTTAGTATATTCCAACGATGCGACATGAGTAAATTCTCCACCCTCAACTACCCTTTGTATTGAATATTTTTCGAAATTTTTTTATTTTATAAAAATGGCTTTAACAATTTTGATTAAAGTACCACATATTAAAGTTAATCCATGACAAATAAAATATAGGTCTTGAATTTTCTGGGAATAGCCTAAGAAGTGTTCGTCATTCGGAAGGACTTTTATATAACCTTGTATAACTTTTAAACGTTAAGCGATAGACGAAACGAACCACACAAAAAATGCAGATCTCTATAAAACACTCAATTTACTTCAAATAGGTTTTTTGTGAAGCTGTTTCTGAGATATTCATTATTAAAGGTTCGAATTCTTCAATACTTGTATTTCTTTTCAAGTCCCATCGATTTTCAGTTGTTTCTTGCGATTGCGTGAAAACAGCATGGAATTTTAAGGTCAGCATACAGGGTCTAGTTCTTAAACATTTGACTATCGCTGTTCTCTTTGTATCTATAACGAAATGTATAATGTAGCTATTTCTGCAAATAAGCGCTAGTAATAATAGTTTGTATACCAACTAATAAACGATAGGGATAGAGAAAGTCATATGAACCTATCACATAAGATTTTTTTGATCCCGTTAGTTTAATTTTTTAGAAAATGCTTACTTTCTTAACTGTCCCTATTTCAATATTTCATAGTACAGAAAAAAGACTTTTTAATTCTAAAACAGCGTTTCGATCAATGTATTCAATGCATTATTAATGGCTCTGACATTGAAGCTGATGGGACGAGAAGTGGAAACATTATAAAGGATCTGTTCTCTGAGGAAGATCTACAATAAATAGAAACACAAACACACTTTTAACCAGTTTTGCTCAATTTACACTCTGGCACTGGTTCAGTTTTTAGGCGAAAACAAAAAGCCACTTAAAGCACGAAGTTAAAACTTGCAGGTAATTAAAATGAAAATATGTCATTATCCTATTTAAATGGAAAATTCAAGGCTAACATTTGAAAACCGAAGAAACACTCCATACAGTGTCCTAAAGTATTGTCTATAAAAACATACTCTTCAAATGCAATGTGTTACACTCGTACAACGTTTTCTACTCTTTAAAGATTCACATACATACCCTATATATTACCGAGGATGTCTCTGTGATCCGCATTCGGGAGGTACCGGGTTCGATTCTTGATATCCGCCAACTCTGACCATGGTGTTTTTCGTGGTTTTCCCCTGGTCGCCTAGGCGAATACCGTGGTGGTGTATTCTACCACGAGTTCTCCCTTCCCCCATTTTCTCTGATTTCATATCTCCCTTTCACGTTTCCGGTGTGTTTTTGGGTCCTGCGGTGATGGCGATGTCAGACAGATGGCGTAGTGCTTGCACATTGGAAAGATTTCTACGAGGGTGCGTTATCCCGTCCAATAGGATCATTTCGTCGGGTCTTTGCCTCTACTGATGCACGGGTGTTCAAACTGGAAGTATTAGGGACTTCTGCGCGTCTCTGTGGCCCTGTATACTTGCCGACCTGCGACCTCCTACAGCTCCTACACTCAGCTCCACCTCCCGAGGGGTGTATCCACAACAGATCAAGCTGGTCGCAGTATCGACGTGTCCCCCTTCAATTATTACATCATACATCCTACGTCCAGCTTATACGACATTTATTAAAAGTGATTCTTCCATAGTGTCACGATATTGACGAAGTACGTTTTACTCAGAAGTTATTGGGAGTTAAGCAATAACCATTCAAATGTTTACATCAGTAAGCATGGAGGAATAGATTCAGCAGTGTTGGGGGAGGTAAGCTCTTGCGAAGAAGGAGAAACATGTGTTGCGCTTTCTCCTTATTCCTCTCCAAACTATTCTCACAAACGGTACCTGTTATTCTAGTTCTTTTTATTCCATATTAACTTTCAATTCTTATTTACACGCTTCATTGTAGGTTTATCGATACAGTAGATAAAGTGTTAGTCGGACTTTTAAAGAGCTTGTCGCTATGCGATGGCTTTGGAATGCCATGCTCTTTGCACGACTATGAGAAAAGAAAAAGAATTAGCGACTGAGTAGGTGAGAAATTTATAATATTTGAAAATTCAAACCAATAACAAAGAGTGTATGGTTAACTCTACAAAAAATATATATATTTTTCCTAAAATGTGTGCTTCAACACAACATTTTTTGCGTGGTAAGACTTTGTCTATCTACTAAACTTGACGCATTTTAGAAAAGTCATTCTGAGTGAAATGGACTTCACAGTCTATTTTGAGAAAAATCAAGATATGCATTCTATCTGCTATGCAAATTGTTGGAGACATTTTTTAAAAAATAAAACAAGTTTGGTATTTAAACGACTTTTAGTTTTCGAATTGTGCTGTTCACAGACATACCTACAGATACACGCAGGGACTTTTATCTAAACATGCGTTTTGTTTGTATTTAGGGCCCTCTAAAATTCCCGGGGAAATCTCGATATCGAATTTTTTGATGGAATGCAATAGGCAAAGAGGCGTGTGTTTAAAGTAAGTGCCGTTCTATTATATTGACGTTGCAGCGCTGCAGTCGCGATTTTAGCACGCACGCTCACTTCCTCCATTCATTAGGAAGACAGACGCAGCTGTGAGCGATGGCCACTTTGTGTTTTCTTGTTGTTAGAGAGTTTAAAAATGTTCAAAACAATCGAACTGTGAAGTCAAATCAGTGATTCGGTTTTTGAATGCGAGAAATGTTACGCCAGTAAACATTCATCGAAAATTGTGTAAGATTTATGGGGAAACAATAATGAGTGACAATGCCTGGCCACCTCCAGTGAAACAAACTCAAGTTCTGATCACATCATTTGACTGGGGACATTCGATCACCCTCCCTACACTTCAGATTTGACGCCAAGGGATTTTCATGTTTCTTCATCTGAAGAAATTCCATGGTGGAAAACAGTTCACGATGATGTAGTGCAGACTTGCCTTTCATCACAGGCGGCATCATTCTTTGACGAAGATATACAAGTTACGGCAAGTGTCTGAATAACGCGGTGACTATGTGGAGAAGTAGTGTAAAGTGATGAATGATAATAAAGTATTTGGAAAATAATCTTTTGTTATTTTTTTTAAAAACTAAACGGTACTTTAAAAACACGCTCGTTGTAAAGAAAATAAAAAGAACAATCACAAAGTTTCGGAATATTAGAGTATGGGGTATTTGGAAAACGTTTAAGGCGGAATAGAAGGTTATTTAACATATTGTATTGTTTATTGCTAACGATCTTCATATCTCCTACGGTTTCATAGTTGTATAAAACTATACAAAATTCAATCAGAATAAAAATGACTTCACAGACTATTCACAGACAAGTCACAATATCCTAAATTCTATTCCTCATTTGCTCAATTTCTGAAATGTGATATTTTAATGAAAGTTGTAAGAGCTGTTTTGAAAAATAAAAAATAAGGACAACCTCGACGTAAATGCGAGGTTTTTGAGTTATCTTTTCACAGACACATATACATTAACAGAAGGACATACTCGGACCTGAAAAGGTTTCTTTTTTTAATTCAGGGACCTCTAAGTAAATTCTAGGATTTAATTTTGGGTGAATTACCTGCCAGGTCCCAGGTTAAGCCCCGAGTTGATCCCCGCCCACTCTGCCCATGGGTTTTTTCGGGGTTTTCCGGGGTCGCCAGGCGAATGCTGGAGTGATTTCTTTCATCCCCTGAATTTCCTGTCCCTCCATTTTGTTCCTTAATCATTTCATTCAGCCTTCACCCCGTTTGGTCCATTTCAGGGTCGGCGATGATATTTCGTTCAACATGGCAGCAAAAAGGATGCTCTCTGTGCACTTTATACGTGCCTTGACCTTCGTTGGTTGCCGGGGTATAAGGACAGAACCGCCCGTTAGGGTAGCTGGGCCCTATTTGGAGCGAGGTCCCCCGGTCTCCTGTTCGACTGCCGTGGTGTCTATATCTGGAAACTGAAGGGACTGTGCCACCACTTCTGGTTTCGGGCACCCGATATCTCCCTTCACCTAATCCCTCCCTCTAGGGGGTGCCGATACAGTTGCAAATATGTACAATATCTGCATTCACTAAAATGGTGCGAATCCTCTCTGCTTCATTGAACTTCCGAAACTTAATACTGTAGACATTTGTTGGACCAACTTCCCTTAATCAGTAACTAAATAAAGAAGCACATACAAATATAAGAATAGAATTAAGAACGACTTGAAGCATTATCTGGGTGCTAATAAAATAACGGACTAAAGATTTCTATTAGAAAATTTGTGTGTTATATTTACTTGACTTTCTCTACCTATTGTAATTTATTTTTGTATAGCTTCTGCAAACTATTTTTACGAAAGCTCATTTTTATATTTACTTCATCTTAATCGAGATAAACCTTTGCAAAAATAGTTGGATTACACATTTCGTTAAAGGTACAGTGGGGATAGAAGAAATTGAATCGATATTCAGGTGTCATGCTCTTTAAATGGCATCGCGAGAAACAGGTGAATAGCAACAGCACTTTGCAAAAAGTTACGAAGGTATGGAACAGTTGAAACCAATACTACCGGATATCCCGGAAATGGTCCACAAAAAGAAAGAAAAAAGTTTATTTGAAATAATTTGTGTATTTTAAATAGTTCTGCATTGCTTGTGTAGTGCATCGTTTACTAGTTATACAAAATTATAAAAACTATTTCTGAATGAAGTGTACAGGCTACTCCCGGAAAATTCAATACATACATTTATTTTATTTTTCATGTAAATATCTTAAATGCACCATATTGTAATCATAATCGTTACAACCATTTTTGGGAAAATAACAAATTTTCAAAAATGTACCATATAAAAGGTAGTTAGGGTGGAACGATTTACTTGAAAATCTTCGTTTTGCATCTTTGGATGATAAAGATAATGGTAATAATAATAATAATAATAATAATCCAATGGAAGTACAGTCCATAAAGGGTCTTGACCTGCCAACCCGACTGTCGGCCTTACGCCCACATACGCCCACGGCATCATCCAGCAGATAAGGGAAGGTAATGTGGTCAGCATCACGCATTCACCAGCCAAAATGTTGGCCCCGGCCTGCCTATCGCAACTCTTCACTTTCCTCACGATGCTGAGTAGGTACCTGTCCTATCACAGGACTTGAAGTTCAGACCCCATGGTTGGGATCGAATCCGGGCGCATCCCGTAACCGGAAACCAGAGCTTCACGCTGTGGCTCACGCCATAGGATAGCTTTGGACGATGCCGAACTTAAACACCAAGTTTGGTATTTATCTTAATTTTTGTTTTGAATTATCTTGTTAACAGATTGACAAACATAAAGAGATACACACACATGGGTCTTTTACTAACGTTTCTTTTTTTTTATTCGAGGGGCACAAAAATGTATTTCCGATGGAATCTTGATATCGAGATTGGGTGGAATGCAACGCCTTCTCTGTCTAATAGATTCATGTTAGGGAAAGTAATAAACTACTGCGGATTGTCATATGCGTAGTATTTTTGTAAGAAAGTAATTATATATGTTCGATGGAGTAAGAAATGCTTCCACGCAAGGGTATAAACCTTTATGTTCTCAACGACAGGCTTCGGTTTTATGAACGCTGTACTTTTTTGTATACTTTTTGCCTTTTGTGATGCAGCATTAGGACGTTTATTTGTACTATGTCATTTAAGTTAGTGCTGCAATAAACCAAATGCACGTGTATACTTAACGATGTTCCGAGAGCTAGAAAAGTACATACTATAAACACAACTGTGAACCATCTGCCGTCTGTTCTTGTATCAAAACACATTCATGAATCGATTTAATTGCAGTAATTGTTGAATTAATGCAAAAGTACTGTACCATTCATTTGCTTAGGTCTCAGGCATTGTTTCAAGGAATGTTGAAGTAATATACTACATAGGATCATCTACATTAGGTCTATTCCAAATGTGTTTTTACAGTAACTCAGTAATCTTCTTAATGTGAAATTTATGGAAAACGCAGACATAAATAATTCTCTCCAAAACTAAGCGTTGTTGAAAGAAATGTCTTGAATAAAAGATGCTTGATATTATGGGGGAAAGTAAACACCATTAGTCGTGTTTTATTTGAAGGACGTTGTGATGGTCATTTTTGGGTCAATTTAATTTGACCCTAATTGTAGGTTCCAATTTAAAAAATGGTTTACTTCAGTGGTCCAAAAATGCAATACGATGGAGACACAAATGAATCAGAATTGCCCCTAAATCGATTAATTTTTGCAGACGACCAAGTAATACGTAATAACAAAATACTGAAGACGATTTATAGGTGATAAGAAAATTAATTGAAGGATATAAAATTTGAATAGTTACTATTAATTTTAACAAAATAGTGTATTTACTACCATCAACAATAACCGGTTGAAAAATTAGCAGTTATTAATTAGGAAATTTGTAATTCAATAACCTGAAGTATTTGGGATCAATCATAGATGGCACTAGTAGATTAGAAATAGAAAAAAGAATAAGTGAAGAAATAAAAACAATTGGAACGTTGAACTCATTATCATAGAGCAGAAACTAAAAATGTAATTTATAATCAATAGCACAAAGTATATTACTCTATGGAGTAGAAACGGAGCAATTAATAGCGAAAAGAAAGAAAATTATTTAGAATAGAGATACATTTTTGACGGAGGGCTTCTTGATTACAAGAAGGGATACTATTAGAAATAAAAAATTCGGGAAATAATGGATGTACAAAGGAATAATTTAGAAATAGTAGAAAAAATATTTAATTCATACCTATTTGTTCGTAAACGACAAAACTTGAATTAGATGGTTTGTTACGTTATTTGCCCCAGGTTTTGGGCGTCAATTTGAAGAATGATAGTTGCTGCTACGTATGAAAAGCCGATTTGAAGTAGGAGTATTGAAGGAGTTGTATTATAGTTCAACTGTTGGGGAGCCGAACTTGTAGTTGCAACCGCACGTATAGTAAACAGTTTTCGGTAGCCTTCGCCCCAAATGTACTTTCAGGTGGCCTTTGCCTTAAGTTTTAAAAAAAAATATTAACTTTATAATTTAACTGTATCTTTAGATATTATATTTATTTTTGCCTCGGCTGCGTCAGTATTTGTTAGAGACAGTTTTTCTTGGCAGGGTTTTGCAACGACTAAGAATGTAGGCTTCCACAGTTTTTAAGTTTTAACTCAATCCTTTTTATTAATCCTTGACACAAATTAAATAGCACTTCACTGATATAGAGAGCTGTGAGATTCTTTTATTTAATACTTGCACTTTTTAACATGTATACTATTTTCGTCTCACACGAGTACGTAATTAATTTCTCGAGGACACACAAGCAACGCATTCAAATTATGAGTACCGTCTGCAGGCAACTGAATTGATTTCAAACGTCTAAACTTGTAAATTTCTGTATTTCAAGGCTCTGGTTGACTATTTTTACTACAATAGAATACCTGCATTTAACTAAAGCTTTTTCTGGTTGTTGATTGGCTATTTTTATAAATTGTCACTAAAATTTACATTATTGCTGCTCTAATAATGACTAGTAGCATTTAAACTTCCTTACTCATTACTGCCTCAAGGCTACATCATTGTTACCTCATTGTTAGCAACTTAAAACCTACTTCTCACAGTTCCTACATTATTAAATTACGTAATACTTTCACATAAAATTATTGAACATGTTTACAATAATATAAGCATATACAATGACTGTTATATTTTACAAATTATTACATACACATATTGCTTCAAGGCGGGCTGTTATTGAATTTATATTTATATAATTTGACTGAAATCAGTGTTAAAAATACTGCCTCAAATTGTCTTGAAATAAAGTACGTATTTATAATCCAACCAGCCAGAAACGAAATCGTAAAGAGGTTTCGTTGTTTCTCTTCGTAGTATACTCACAAAAAAGAAAAAGAAAAAAAAAACGCAAACTTGAAAAATTGAGCCTTCAGCAATTAGACTTATGCCGCTTAAGCGTAAAGTACAGGTAGTACAAGATCAACACTTTTGGCACCTCTGCTGTAACAGAGGTGGTCAGTCATGGCCAGATTGGCTTAAAACACGCATAAATTGAATTCTAGATAATTCAGTTTTCCGTCTTTATTAATTTTTATGTGAGTGTATTAGCCAGTGCGGATGAACATGGAATATGAACACTGAACAAAACACACGGAATAAAACTGAAATACAACACTTTTCCTTCACACTGCGACCAGCACTCGGCGGTTCGGCACCGGCTGCCGCAGTTCATACTCCGGCCGAAACAGTTATAATATCCCCGCAACCGTCTAGCGTTTTCATATTTTACTGCTACAGTTACAACGATATTAAGAATATACCTTATCATAAGATATTTTGGAAATGTCCATCTCTATCCGCAAGTTTCCGGAATCTGTTCAGGAAATTTTCATTCACACTAGGGAGTTCAATATTGAGTGAATTTTCCTGCCTGTTACTTTTAGTTCTTTCAATGTATGGGGTTTGTTGAATACACGTTATTTTTGAAGTTCCCCCATAGATAAAACTCACAGGGATCACGAGGGCCACGGTATTTTATGAATTACTTTATCTTCAACATTTTCCTGGATGAAATTTAATGACTCATAAGCTGTGTGCAAAGTAGTCTTGTTGGAAAAAACTAGATTGACATTCGACGTCAGTCAGCTGTTCAGTAAGATGGTGTTAGTCATTCCTGTACCCCTTTGCATTTTTACTTTCTCTACTACGTATAGTAAGTAGGGGAAGTATTGTATTCCACCCAAAAATTCGATACCGAGATTTCACCAGAAATACATGTTTTGTTTTGAGCATTTTTGGAAACATGTCCGTGTGTGTATGTGTGTGTTTGTCTGTGTGTCTGTGTGTGTGTGTGTGTGTCTGTCTGTCTGTGAACAGCATAACTCAGAAACGAACAGTCGGATAAACACCAAACATGGTATTTAGGTTCAGTATCTTCCAGAGATGCGACACAAAAGTTTTCAAGAAAATCCCCCATCCCAGATTACCCTTCACATGGAAGATTTTTCGAAAATTTTAATTTTCTCAAAAATGGCTACAACGATTTTGATTAAAATATCACATGTTTAAGATATTTTCATGACAAAGTAAATGTATATCTCGAATTTTCTGGGAATGTCTCCAAAAGTATTCTTCATTGTGAACGACTTTTCCATAACTGATAAACCATAAGAGATAAACAAAATTTACTGTGCAAACAATGTAGATCCCGTTAAATTACACATTTTTTATACATTTTTTTTTGATGAGTGAACCATTTTCGAGATATTGCTTATTATTCCCTTAAATTTTCCAATACTTATACTTTTTCTCAAATTCGTTATTCCTTTTTCTTATGTCCTGGTAATGCAACATCAACTTTGGTTGCGGCTTGGGTTTATTTATTAATTCGGTTTTGTAAGGTTTCTCCAGATTGATTATTAAAGTTTTTGTTAGTAATTTCTGTTTTAACAATATTTATATCAGGATTAGGGGCAAATTTTGAATATGATTTAAAGAATGGAATGCGCCACATAGCAACCAGCGCTTAAAAGATTTGACTATCGCTTATAACCTACCATGTTCCCCTTGCATCTACAAGAAAATTAGCAATAAATCTCGATTAACATGAAGCATATGGAGAATAAGCGTTTGTAAAAATAGTTTGTACAAGAGTACAGAAAGTCATGTGAGTGTAACACATCAGATTTTTTTATGTCCTGGACATACAAAGAGAATAGAATACTGCACATAGTAACCATCTCTTAAAATATTTGACTATCGCTTAAAGCCAACCAATTCCCCTTGCATCTACAAGAAAATTAGCAATAAGATTAACATCTCGATATCTCGAGACACACAGACATACACGTACATGTTTCCAAAAATGATTTTTATGGATTCAGGGGTCTCAAAACATATATTTCCGGTGAAATCTCGGTATCGAATTTTTGGGTGGAATGCAATACTTCCCCTACTTACTATACGTAGTAGAGAAAGTAATAAGCTGTATGCAACAAACCCCATATATTTCAAGAACTAAAAGAAAGCATTAGGCGAACAATTCACTCAATTTCGGATATTCAACTCTCGAGTATGAATGAAAATTTCCTGAGAAGATGCCAGAAATATGCGGGTAGAGAAGGACAACATTTCCAACATCTCTTATGATTAACAATGAGGATGTGAGGGGGTTGGGAGATATAACTATTTCGGCGGGAGTCCGAGCTGCAGCGGCTAGCGCGGAGCAGCCGTGCGGTGGCGACAGTGTGAAAGAATAGCACTATATAAACAAGCATATTTAAACATGGATAATATTTTTCCAAAACTAGTCTTTTAGATCGTATCTACTAGTAAATAAATATGTTAGGCATGTTTACTCGAAAGAAGCACTAAAAAGCAGTTCACCAGCCATTTTGGACATTAAATGCGGTATAAAATGTATTCAGTCGGAATGATATTTCAGATTTCATAAGCATAACAAAAAGATAGATTTTCTTTATTTGTAACTTTGAAGGATATTGGTTTGCTTAACTAAAAGTCTGGATTGTTTTTCACGTCCCCCTGAAAGGAATAAATAGGTTCAATGCTCTTAAATTTCGAGGTATGAATATTAATAAAGATGAGTAATATGGCGAGTTGTCTCCATACACGATACGATTGCAAAAACCAAAATTATCTTTCAATTTACTTCCTCTCATTCAATGTCCTGGGCCAATTTCTGTATTGCTTTTCCTTCTCCTGCTCTTTCTAAATCATAATAATTGGTTATATTATCTGTTTCACGCTTTCCATTCTTCTTCATATTCGCATTTCAAATCATTCTAGTTTTTCCTCATATTGCAACGTGAAAGTTTCTGCAATATACATACAACTCTCCAAACAAATCACTAAACTTATTCAAGAATCTTCAGAAAACGCTTCTTTTTTCTGTTAAAAGCTTCATTGTAGTGTATGGTTTAAATGGAAAAATCATAAACAACGTATCTGATACGTTACAATTCCACGACGTTCCCTAACCTCTAAGATTTATTTTCATACATATTGTACAACTTATTCATGAAACTGTATTCTTTAAAACACGACAGATGTTGGCCGAAATTGTTTCATATATTTTGCTGTAACTATACAGGAGTATGCAGGACAGAACGACTATCAAATGTTTTAAAAACAGTCGCCATACGCTGGGCTTGGTAATACTCTTAGCCCCATTAGAAAAATAATGACTGGTGACTTAGCACTTCGAAAACTATAACATAAAATATAGGAAAATTCAAACTCACAACAGCGAATATATTTTAAATAGTCAAAGGCACAACATTTTGTATTGTATATAAATTGTGTATTTTTGTGTGTACTTTGCGACAGTATTTTTAACACTTAAATAATACCAGTCTAATTATGTACTATTAAAAAATAATAACAGACCACCTTAAAGCAATGTGTGCATAATATAATATATAAAGTGTATATTACAGTCATTGTATTATGTTGATATTATTATGTACATGTATAATAATGTTATGTGAATGTATTACCTAATTTAACAATGTAGAAACTGTGAGAATAGAAGCTGAAAGTTGCTAACAATGAGCTAACCTTGAGACAACAATAAATTGGAAAGTTTAGTAATGCTACTAATAATTCCTGGAACAATAATGTAATAGTTTATAAATAGCAAATCCAAAACTAGAAAAGCTTTAAGTTAAATAAGAGTATTCTATTGGAGTAGAATTAGCCAATCAGAGACTTGAAATTGAGTAAATGTACGAATTTAGGCGATAGGCACTAGACGCTACAAGGAGGCGTTCCCGAGCAGTTCGATTTTGTACGTATTCTGTGTGAGACATAAAAATTCATTACGGCGAGAATAATATAAAGTTTACGTTAAAAAGTAATTAACAATAATCTCACAGCTCTATAGTAGGATACATCAGTGAAGTGTTATTTAATCATGTGAAGGATTAATAAACAAAATATAATATAATTATAATTTGTATAAGCCTTGTTCTTTAGCCCTGCTAAGAGATACGTGTTCTAAAAATTACTGCTGACGCAGCCGAGGCATACATATATAATATTTAAATGAACACTAAAATGCAAAGTTGATTTCTAAACGTGGGGGCACAGGCCACCGGAAAAGTGATTGTGGGGCGAAGGCCGCCGGAAATTTTGTATCCTATGTGGGGCGAACACTCCAAGAAACATATCTCCCACAATACGTGGTGCAACCACAACAATAAAACTACTTCAAGTTTGGCGCCCAAAGCGTGGTGCTAATATCATAAAGATAATCTACTTCAAATTTTTCCTGAAGTTTTCTCTATCCCCTATGATTTCCATCTATACAAAATTCAGTCAGAATGAAGAGGACTTTACAGGTTATTTAAAGAAAATTAAAGATATACATTTCATTCTCAAAAAGATGGTATTTTAATCTTGGAACTTTGGAACCATTTTTGAGAAAATAGAATAACGGAACATTCACGTGTATCTAAGAGCTATTTTAGGATAGAGGAATTTCATTAAAATCTTCGAGTTTTATCCTTGAAATATGTTAGATTTATACACAAAGTTTGGTATTCTTCTGATCTCCCTCACACGCACGCACAGACACACACACACACACGGCCGTGCGCGTGCGCAAATGGCACTTTAAAAATTCCGTTGATAAAGAAGAATAAAAGATAAGATTAAGTGTAAATTTCCTTGAAAACTGCTTTCTTTGGTGAATGTTAAAACTTAATTATTGTTTTAAGCACAGGCCATAGATAAAAAAAAAGGCAACTATAAAGTAGCATTCGCAACATCGTATTTTTAAATGCAAGTTTTCTGTACACAAAGGAACATGTTTAAGGAATATAATGTACCATGTATCGAAGTAAGGAAATGCTAGGTGTATCGGCTTTCACATGGTCAATAAATTATTGAATAAATTAACAGGTTGACCTTTGTAGGAAATGTAAAAGACAAAGAGAAAGCTGAGAAATAAAAAGATAAGGGAGCGGGGAATGTTTCTTTGTTTAAAGAAGTGCGGCATTCTTTATTTTATTCTCTTTTATTGAAAGTAGAGGTTACCGAACTATAAAAATCCTTTTCTCACATGGTCGAATCACTTAGCACCGGTTTGACAAATGCTTTTTGTTTCTCCCCTTCCAACGGTACACCTTTCAGCTGTCGAAATGTTTGTGAAGATGGTAGAAGGCGTGTCTAAATAATGTGGGATAAGAAGGCGATCCTATCAAGACAGCCGAATGGTAAAACAAGATGCTTGTGATTTGGATGACCATAGACGGCTTCCTGAAGACTTGAGCTGAAGAACGCCTTTCCCCGACTTCTTTGTAAATAAGATTTGAATACAAGTTGTCGTTTCCGATTAATGGCTTCCATATTCATTCTCTCTGCTCTAGCTCTTCTTTATCTATCAGATCTAGCCGAGGAGCTTATTTCTAAGAGGAATCAAATCCAAGTGCTTAAACTTTGGAAGAGAACAAAAGAATTTGTGATGACATTATATTAAATCATTTGTTGTTGTTTTTTGTTTTTTTAACATTTTGAAATTTTCAATGAAAAATTTTCCTAGCAAATTCCAAAACAATATAAAGCAAGGACTGCATTTCGCCAATATTTTCCAATTGCCACCACTTCTCTATTTTTATGAAGAAACTCTTGTATTAAATGTGACACAACGTAAGACATGGGTGATCGACCGAGATGGCTCAGCGATAATGTGTGAGGGTAGTTTCGGGTTCGATTCCCGTTGGACCGGACACTCTGACCATGGCATTTTATGTTGTTCCCCTGGATCGGTAGCGAATGCTGGGGTGGTTCCCTTTCTTCCACGAATTTCCAGGCCATCATTTCCTTTCATTTGTATCAGGGTTGTAGGACCAGGTGACGGCGGTCAGTGTGTTTCGGCAGAACGGTGGAATTTGCGCTATGGAGATATTTCTCCCTGGCACTTGGCGGAACTCCTGGAGCCCTCTTTCTTCCTGGGAGTGTGTCGTCTACACCCAGGACCCTCAGTTGCGTGTGGATAAGTTAGGGCTAGCCGGCGTCAGCACTGGTTTCATGTTGAAATCCTTAAAACCTAGTACTTACTAGCGCAAATTGTAGTCCGATTTGGTCGTTCTTAGGGTCTCCTCTTCATTCCTTTCTCCCAGGGGTCACATTGGAGGCACAAAGGGCCGCAATGGCCTACGTGCGGTGCTGTACCCACTTACTGGAGGCCCTTCAGTCTGAGTATTCCTAACCCCTTCTAAGACATGGGTAGGAGAAGGAGTTTAACTGGAGCTCGTTTGTCATTACACTTTTCCACAATATGTCATTAGGTTTTATTATTTTCAATAAATGTTCAAGTGGAACAGTACAGATCCATATGATGAACTCATGCAATTTCTCTATTAGTGACAAATTCACATATATTAATCGTTGTTCAAGATATTGCGATAGAGTGTCGTATGTGTGTGTTCGTATTCAAGTTTATATGTAGTGATTTGTGATTTTTAATTAATTATGATTTAATTTAAACTATGTCTCGGCTGCATCAGTTATATTTTTTGTAGAGCAAGTTTCTCTTGATAAGGGTTGTAGGATGTAGAATAGTTTCAGACACTTTACATAAGTTATAGCTTTAAATTCTCACTTCTTTAGTAATTCTTGAAGGTAATTGAATAATATATCAAGTAATAACAAACTACTGAAGTATTTACGTATGGAGCTATAAGATATTAAGTTCTATATGTGTGCTAACGAACTGCAGTTTACAGAGAATTTCTTAAGTGCTTTATTCGCGTTAAAAGAATTATAAATCATAAAAATGTATATCTCTACAAATATATAATGAAATGTATTTTACGGTTGTAGTAATTATCTGTTCCTAACTATATTTTTTAGAGGTCAAGATTTATCTTCTCCGCACTGCACTAATATTTTACATCTGCACACTCTGAGCTTCATCTACTGAACTGAACTTGGCTTGGGTACGCTACCTCTTAGAGTCCAGAGCTTAAAAATTTTAAATTTAATGTTTCTATTTTCTGATTGGCTAAGCCCACTTTACCAGAACACTGTTGGTTTGACTTTCATTGGATTTTTTTCACCCACGTGACTATTTACAAACTTTTCGACGTTATATCAGAGTTTTTCCATCGACTATTGGTAGCCTTCCTTAGCTTTCTAACTTATTGCTCAGCCAAGGTACAACTTATTGTTAGCCACTCTCTGCTTTCCAATTTATGACTGTTTGCTGCAAAAAAAAGAAAGAAAGAAAGAAAAAATGAACAGCTTGCTTCTACCCTCACAGCTCCTACGTTTCTACTAAGAAATACATTCATATAATATTTGACACATATGTACAATAAATATACATAACACAATGGCTATAATATATACTTTATAGCAATTATGTTCGCTTATAGACAGGCTATTATTTTTATATTATATAATTAAATTGATAGCAGTTAAGGGATAAAAAGTACTGCCTCAATATGTATTTGCTCAGGAATTGTTTCAAATCAAGCAAAAATCTTTTAGCATGCGGAAAAAGCACTCAAATGCATCTACAAGGTGTTATAAAAGTCACTTTCCCGAAAATTGTGTATATGTTAACGCTCTCTGACATATTTTATGGATCGTGAGTGGTGATTGCTGATCCACGTGTAATAAAAATGTTTACAACTAGTGCTTTCTTTAAATTTTTAGGAAAGCGACTTTTAGCACACCTGTATATTCGTACGAACAAACTCTTACGCTGGAAAAGAAAAAGAAGGAAAAAAACCAAGGATGACAAACTTTCAAGTGCATCCGTTAGGTGATGTCTATGAAAGGTCCAAGTTTGCAGCTACGCCTACCGCTACGAAAAAAGTATTTGTTACAAATTGTGTATTTAATGAGCCTTGTATTTTCTGTAGTAAGTTTATATTTTTAAGATTTCCTTATTCTGAAATCACTAACTTTTCCATAATCCCCTATTAATATGAGAAGAATGTATTTTTAATCCACGAGTTTTCTGTTTGCTGGTTTTATTCCAGACTCATGGGTTTTCATGATATAGCGAGTCACAGTTCAGATATTTCTGAGGAAGTCAAATACCAACAAAAGAAATGACAATATCTTCTAAATATCGAATATCTTTGCTTGACTTCGATCTCTTATCAAGCAAGGTACAAATTATAAACCAAGTAACTACCCATAACGACTTCTCTATCTCCTGTAGGTAGAAGGTATATTTTCTATCCCCTAAAAAATTCAATACTGCTGGTGCTAAGTACCGCGGATACTTTACAAGAATGCAACAAATTTCGCCCCATCCTAAACAGGTCTTTATAAGGACATTTCTTTTTCGTTATGTTTGATAATTTTTTTTTTCAAAAATGGCTATAGCCAAATTTTTAAAAATCTTATATGTTTAAAATATTAGCATGGCAAATAACACACGTATCTTGAATTTTCTGTAAATTTCCTACGAATACTCTTTCTTGGAGTTCGAGCTTAAATAAATAAACAAACAACCATATTTCCGAAATCTTAGTTGTTTAGGCTTTCCCATTAGTATACATAAACATAACAAAATGAACGATTCTCCTTATATAGCATGAGGCAGTATTTTTAACACGTGAATAATTTAAATTAAATTATATAATATGTAAATTCAATAACAGCCCGCCTTGAAGCAATATATATGTAATAATTTGTAAAAAAAAATGTATGTAACATCATTGCATATGCTTATATTATTGTAAACATGTTTAATAAGGTTATGTGAATACATTGCGTAGTTTAATAGTGTAAGAGCTGTGAGAATAATAAGTTTAAAGTTGCTAACAATGAGGTAACCTTGAGGCAATAATGAGTTTGAATGCTACTAGTCATGATTAGGGCAGCAATAACGTAAATTTTGTGACAGTTTTTAAAATAGCCACTCAACAGCCAGAAAAAGCTTTAGAAAATGCAGATATTCTATTGGACTAGGATTAGCCAATCAGAAACTTGAAACATAGAAGCTTACGGGTTTGGATGGTTGAAATATGTCCAGTTGCCTGCAGACCTTGGTAGTGACCGGATCGAAGATGTATTCTCTATTACGTATTCGTGTGAAACGAAAATTATATATACGCGTTAACAAAGTACAAGTATTAAATAAAAGGATCTCACAGCTCTTGATATCAGTGTAGTGCTATTTAATTTGTGTCAAGGAATAATAAAAAGAAGTGAATTAAAACTTCAAATCTGTGTAAGCCTACATTCTTGTCGCACCACGCCCTGATTAAGAGAAACGTGTCTCTAAAATAATACTGAAGCAGCCGAGGCAAAAACAAACATAAATAATATCTATAGAAGCAGTTTAATAACAAAGTTAATATTTTTTAAAACTTGGAGCGTAACAACAAAAATACATCTTCAAATCGGCTTTACATACGTAGCAGCCTATTACGTAACAAACAATCTTCTTCAAAATTGACATCTATACGTGGAGCTAAATAAATAAATAAACTCTAAGAACAATACCTTCTCAAGCACGAGCTCCCTACAAGCAAAACCCGACTCGCCATATACATAAGTGAATGTTCTTGCATATGTAATCAGGTTCACACTACATAATTCGTAGCTATATTTAAATCGATGCTTATGGCTAATGTAATGTGGATAGAAGAACCACCTTTATACAAACAGGATATCTGAGAAATGTAGATGGATAAGGGAAGTTGTATGAGGGTAAAGGTAAAGGTACGGACGAACGGAGGGGCTTCCACAAACGGAGCACGCACAGGCAAGTAGGCCTCTATCGTGATATCTATCTGGGAGGGAGGAATGAGGGCAGATACCCGAAGGGCGACAGATCGGATATTGACGGGCATGAGCAGGGTCCCTAACGTTTCCAGATAGAACGCAACGAGCTCACCAACAAGCCTCTAACCCTCGGCGGTCCTTCTAATGGGGCCAACTCGGAGGTGAGACCTCAATGAGTAGTCCCGCAACGACGCCAGGAAAGAAACCTCTACAAAGCGCCCAGCCGCAACCCGCCGAATAACGTTACCTGGTCCTTGAACCTGAAACAGATGACCAGGAAGATGTCATTTCTTGAGCAGGTGGTTGTGGTTCGTTTCTTAGGAGTATTTTTGATCGGGTTGGATATTTACCAATAAAGGCCATCAGTTTTGTTTTTTCTGCTGAAATAATCAAATTTTACTTTAACATTGTTTTATCAAGTTGGTACAAAGCTAGTTGTTGTCTGTCTTCATGCCAGAACGACCTGATCATCTGCAAATTGAGGCAGTATTTTTAACACTTAAATGATTTCAGTCTAATTATATAATATGTAAATTCAATAACAGCCCGCCTTGAAGCAATATGAGTATAAAATAATTTGTAAAATGTATGTAACAGTCATTGCATATTCTTATATTATTGTATACATGTGTAATAATGTTTTGTGAATATATTACGTAATTTAATAATGTAGGAGCTGTGAGAAATAGGTCAAATGTTGCTAACAATGAGGTAACCTTGAGGCAATAATGAGTAATGCTACTAGTCATAATTAGAGCAGCAATAATGTAAATTTGGAGACGGTTTAAAAATAGCCAATCAACAACCAGAAAAAGCTTTAGCTAAATGAAGATATTCTATTGGAGTAGGATAAGCCAATCAGAAACTGAAAAGGAGAAACATTTACAAATTCAGAAGTCAGTTGCCTGCAGACAGAGTTACTAACCAGACGCAAAAAGTGTCCTCAAGAAATGTAGTATGTATTCGTGTGAGACGAAAAGTAAGTTTACGTGCTAAAAAGTGTAATTAATTAATAAAAAGAATCTCATAGCTCTCTATATCAGTGCAGTGGTATTTAATTTGTGTCAAGGATTAATAAAAAGGAGTGTATTAAAACTTAAAATCTGTGTAAGCCTACATTCTTAGTCGTATCACAACCCTGCCAAGACTCCCATGTCTAACAATAATACTGACGCAGCCGAGGCAAACATAAATATTTAATACTTAAAGAAACAAGCAAATTACAAAGTTAATTGTTTTTAAACTAGCGGCAAAGGCCACCTGAAAGTACATTTGGGGCAAAGGCTATCGGAAAGTGGGTACTATACGTGTGGTTGGAACTACTATAAGTTCGGCTTCCCAACAGTTGAAATATAAAACAACTCCAACAAAATAAACCTGTATTTAAGACGGTTCGTCCTAATTTAAAACCAGATTATGTGCATAAACTGTAGGGACTATAGGCAGCGCAACTAAACGGCAGTTGGCGTCGGCTGCTTCATTAGTGCAATGATTTCTGCGAACCTTTTACTCGCCATATACTTCTGCATTGTAGTGGAGTTTGACTTTGTAACTTATTCACGTGCGAAAAGGCTTAATTAAGCCCATAAGCGAAGAACAAGAAAAAAAACAGCTTAAAGCGGATTAAGCCGTTCTTCCTCCCAACTGCTTGATTTATCTTTAATCGTCCTTAATTGTATTCTCAATGCAACACTGAAATGAATAAACACGTTTCAAACTGTGTCATACTAAACCGAGCATTGAGGTTATAATCAGGTTCTGCCAATTCTTGTTATGTTTTATTGTTGCCCTTATCTAATGCAATTGAAGTACATTTGAACCCAAAATTCCACTCATAGTTTCAAGGGGGAAAAAAGCTTGTTTTAGGAATATATGACTCCAGAAAATACGTTTAAGCCCGGTATGTATACGTCTATAGAAACATACAGTAAAAACGAGGACCTTAAGCACAAAATTTATTAATTAAATTCGTCAATTCCGAAGCTTTTCACGAAATTCACACTATTCCAAATTAACATTTACACGTGGAAATGTTTACTTTTTTATTTTCTAAAAAACGACCCTAACAATTTTCACAGAAATGTCTTGCAGTGTAGATACAGGAGGAACGAAATCTAGGTATTGAATTTTATGAGGGTGGCCTGTGAAGTTCTCTTCAATCTGATTGCATTTTGAATGGTTTTGAAGAACTAGTAAACTGCAGAAGCTTACTTTAGGGGAATGCATATTTCATTAAAAGGTACAATTTGTGTCGGACTTTTTCATAGCTTTAGCCGTTTTCGAAATGTTCTATGTTGTATGTTTCAAATACAATTGCGCCAGACGAGGGAATATACAATGCTTCTCACGTACGAGTTGCCGGATCGATCGATTCGCGTATACAGAGTGAAAAAATATATGTTATAAGGCTCAGTTGTAGATAGATGTTTACCATGTGATCACATTTTATTTATAAATCTATGTTCAAAGACTCTTTATGTACTAGAGCTTCCAGAACGGGAAGGGGAATGACTAGGTAAACAAACTAAAGACTTCACGACAAACAGACGTTGCATTCATTAATTAAGAGTTTTTACCATTGGTACTGCATGGTTATCTTCATTTGGGAGCCATGAGACCTTGTACAAAAATGTAGAGTAACCGAGATGCTTCTCATCTACTGGGAAGCCCGGGGGAATACAGAGGGGCTTGCCGGCTGTGTCAACAACGTTACCCTAACTGGCGTCACCCAGCCCATACCATCTTTCCAAGATTGTAGAGCCGCTCAAATGAAACAGGCACTTGGAAATCACACAGCCACGGGATACAGAAACTTCGAAGTTGGCGGCAGCCGTTTTGAGCACCTTTATTAGTTAATTAAGATTATTACTTACAGCATCTTAGCTTTCTTTTTTACGTACATCCTATATTTTGTGATCTTTACTGCCTACGCTCTCCTGCATGTTTCAGAGACCCTAGCACATAAAAACGTTTTTGGACATGGGTTTATTAACATTTATAGAAAAATATCCCTTTGTGTGTGTGTGTGTGTGTGTGTGTGTGTGTGTGTGTGAACAGCATATCTCAAAAGCGGATAAATACAAAACTTGGTATTTGGGTTCAGTACCTTCTAAGATGCGACACGAAGATTTGCAAGAAAATCCCCCTACTCTAAACTACCCTTTACATGGAAGATTTTTCGAAAAGTTTTTAGTTTATAAAAAATCGTTCTAACGATTTTTATTAAAACACCATATATTAAAGATATTTACACGACAAAAATGTGTATCTTGAATTTTCTGGGAATAGCCCATGAATTCCTCTTCATTCGGAAGGAATTTTGTAGCTGTATTCTTGGATGACTGGTAAACCTTAAGCAATAGACGAAAACGTACTACGTGTCTTTAAAACACACAATTTAATCCAAATAACTCTTTATGGTATCAGCCATTTTCGAGATATCCGTTATTAATGCTTCGATTTGTCATTCTTCCTAATTCATGTCGATTCTCAATTGTTTTTTCGCGATTGCATGCAAAGAGTATAGAGTTTTAAGGCGAGTATATAGCGCGCAGTTTTTAAACATTTTACTACCGCTGTTCTCTTTATATCCGAACGAAATGTGTTATATAGCTATTTCTGCAAACGTTTATCTCGATTAAAATGTGGTAGATAGAAAAATAAACTTTCGTAAGAGTAATCTGTATACTCACTAATAAACGACAGAGAGTAGAGAAAGTTATGTGAATGTAACAAATAAGATTTTTTTAAGGAACTATTGAACATTACTAAACGAAATTTTCAGATGATATAAAATATCATAGTGCTATTATTGATTAACTTTGGTGTTACTAAGTGGATTATATTTTAGACATAATTGCTGAGAAATTTTAATAAACATATGTGACTGAGAAAAAAATCCTATCTCCCTTAATAAACCACGTTGTTATATTAAATTATATCACCAAACGTATAAGTCATACATCTACATTCTGCAAAACCTTCAGTCTGATATCTTAAATGGTTTCGGAGGTAAAATAGCATGACTTTGGTAAATTTAACATTGGTGGGATAGGGCGTTAAAAGGATAGAAGCAAGATAATTTTTATATGAATCTTAAAGGTGTGTAAAATACCTGTGAATTGTAATAGGCAGAAGAAGTCGTCTAATTTTGCTCATCAGTTTTCTTTCTTTCTTCTTCTTTTTTAAGTTCAGATTTTACTTTTTGATCATTAGCACCTCCAAAGTCTGGAGGTATGAATGAGAGTGAAAATGTGTATGTGATTTAATGTATAAAATCCAAAGAAAAACCAGAAATGCATTGAGAACTGTAGTAAAAGTAAAAGTAGGTATCACGGAGGGGCTCCCGCAACCGTGGCAGAGCACCGCACACAGGCCAGGCGGCCCTTTATGCTTCCAACATGACTCCTGGTAGATAAGGATGAGAGGAGAGACCCGAAAGGTGACCAGATCCGGATGCCAACGGGCGCAAGCATGGACGGGGTCCCTAACGTTTCCAGATAGAACACGTCCTACTCCGCACGGTCCATGCCCACAAGCCACCAACCTCTAGGGTTCCCTACGTTGAGGAGAGACCTATCTGAGCGTACCGCAGCAACGCCAAGGAAGAAACCTTTACATAGAGGAAGCCACCGCCCAGCCGCAACTGGCCGAACACGTCGCGCCTGGTCCCACAATCCTGTAACAGATGACAAGGAAGATGATGGGTAGAGGAAATGAGAGGATGGAGAGTCATGGTAGAAGATGAACCACCGCAGCGTTCGCCTGGCGACCCGAGGAAACCATGAAAAACACATGGAGCAGAGTGGGCGGTCACCGGGGATCGATCCCGGGCTACAGACATAACCACCAGAGCCATCCCGCTCGGTGATGGCTGTAGTACTAGGTAACACCATAGTTCCAAAAGTAAAAGGCCACCAGTTTGACCATGCAGTTAAAGGCGGGGTATAAATGGAACAATTAAAAACAACGCAGTAGAACCATTTCGGCGACACGTGGCACTGTTTTCTGGGCCACATCACAAATTTTACTATCAACAGAGCAGCTTTTGATTATCACTTCACAGAATAGCGTATATTACTTTTGGTGCGCGGCGAAAGAATGATGGCGTCCATTTGCAACAGGAAGCTACCCCAGTTCTTGGCAGACAATGAGAACAGGATGTTAGGGTATCCATCACGGAGTGTCATCAGAGGTGAAATGTCACCAGCTAACCGCTCTCTGTTAAGCCATACAGTAGTAAATCTCTCGCCCGGCAGATGTCTGTTTCATAGGCGCCAATGAATGTCATTCTTCTCGACAACTTTCATATGCGATGAGGCAACAGTTTAAACCAATTATCGCTAGTTGAAACGCAAGAGCAAGACATCCCTCGCTCTCTATAATATCGTGACGTCATTATTTGTGATCTCATAGCTGGAACCTCAATAATCGTCGTCGCTCCTCGTTGCTCACTTATTGCTTTTATTAAGGAACACACATTCGTGGTGTCTGGCTTTCTCACAGCCATTCATAAAAAGAAGCGTGCCATGTGTTGAACTACAGTGTGGTTCGCAAAGTTAGTCCTTGTAACATCACATGAAGTAATTAATATTTCCTCTATAAGAAGAGCTAAAATGGCTTGAATGAAAGTGCAAAGAAGTAACAGAGAGAAAGAAAGAAACACACACACACACACACACATTGCATTCATTGATTGAGTGCATGGAATCGTGTCGGTATAATGCGCAATGGTTTATGTTGGTAACCGCCTCTGCCACCCCTGACCCCCACCCGCTACCTGTTCTAACACTTCAATTAATGTTTACTTTACTGCCCCTTTTTCTTAGCTCCTGAACCTGAAACCTAACTGCGTTCATAGGTTAATGTTTGAATGGCAGACATCAAACCAATATGAGACGGACTCACTCAGGGGCTGGTGGGACCTCGTTGTGAAGAATGCCTTCAGCCACATAGATGAAATGTTTCCGTACTCCTTCTGTTTCTTCACTCACCTAGTCCCAACATTAGTTCATATGCTAATGCGTGTATGCCACATTTGAATCCAATAAGAGATTGACACCCAAGGCTGTTGTAGAACACAGGTGATAAGGCGTTCCTGCCAACTTTAAAAGAAATACACTACAGGAAACCAATAGCATGGGATGTTTTCGTGCGCAGGACTGAGGTTGAGAGGTAAGGAACGAGAGTATTCAAGTTAGTACTGAAATATACCCTCTTCATTTAACTTCCCATTTTGCACAATTCTAGGCACTTGATTAGCTAGTTGCTTACATCATCCCAAAAGATGGTGGAGCCCAGCTGTTTGTGTTCTTGCTATTGAATACCGTTTGGTCAATAATAATCCTGATAGTATTAATTGCCGGCCCTCGTAGCCGTGGTCGCTGGAGTGTATAGCTCAGCTCAGGCGCTCCAGCAAGCTGAGGGACGTGGGTTCGAGTTCCGCCATGGACATTGGTGTTTGTGTGTGTATGTGTGTTGTGTAATGCGGTAATAAGCAGTAACGAAAAAACAGTAAAAACACGGGATCATAAGCCGGGTAAAACAAGGGAACTTTTAGAAAGAAAGAAAAAAATTCTGACTATTTATACAAACTATTTTTACAGATGCTTATTCTCCATATGCTTCATGTTAATCGAAATATCGAGATGTTAATCTTATTGCTAATTTTCTTGTAGATGCAACGAGAATTGGTAGCCTTTAAGCCATAGTCAAATATTTTAACAGCTGATTGCTATGTGGAGTATTTCATTCTCTTTGCATTGCCAGGAAAAAAAGAAATGAATAACGAATTCCCATATGAGGAAAAGTATAAGTATTGGAAAATTAAGGGAATAACAAGAAATATCTCGAAAATGGTTCACCCAACAAAAAAATGTATATGACATAAATTGTGTATTCTAACGCGATCTACATTTTTTGTGTAGTAAAATTTTGTCTATCTCTTATGGTTTGCCAGTAATGCAAAAGTCGTTCACAATGAATAATTTTGGAGACATTCCCAGAAAATTCGAGATATACGTTTCATTTGCCATGAAAATATCTTAAACATATGATATTTTAATCAAAATCGTTAGAGCTATTTTTGAGAAAATTAAAATTTTCGAAAAATGTTCCCTGTAAGAGTATTCTGAGGTGGTGTATTTTCTTGAAAACCTTCGTGTGTTTTTCCTACTGTTCGTTTCTGAGTTTTGCTGTTAACAGACACACAGACACACACAGACACACACACAGACACACACACGGACATGTTTCCAAAAATGCTTCTTTTGGATTCAGGGGGCCTCAAAACATGTATTTCCGATGAAATCTCGGTACAGAATTTTTGGGTGGAATACAATACTTCCCCTACTTACTATACGTAGTAGAGAAAGTAAAAATGGGAATAGAGCCTATTCCCGCAGTTCACCCAAATGAGATTCTACTCAGACCCTCCAGGTTTGAAGGCAGATATGCCACTCCTTGAAAATTCAATAGCAATGACTCCTAGACACAATTTAAGTACCTAAATGGAAATATTTCTATTTCAGGTGATGTAACTTGCAATACCTACGATTTTAATGTTCTTCGGTCTCTCTTACTAAAGGGAGATTAAAGGTCCTATCGCACCAATATTAAATTAGCCAAATCTATGACCCATTTAACATAGACTGAAGTACACTGATTTACTATTATTCAACAAGTTTGCTTATTAAGAAAAATGGGACTTTTCTCTCATTCTTTCATTAATTCAGAAACATCTTATTAATACCAAGATAGATGGAAACAGCACTTAGATGTTTTTATCTTCCCAAAATTTCATTTGACTATTTTCCGTAGTTTCTTAGAAAACCTGTCATTTATATCAGAAAACTTCATTCACAGAAACAGCTGTTCAAAGTAAAAATGGAGAAAAACTCATATATTTTCAAAGAAAGAATGGCCTGAGCACACAGAATTAATAGTACCAATTTGTAGAACATATCCTTCCCTAAAAGATGGGATAAATATTACTTCTCTACTCCAAATGTATAGGAGTTATGGCATTCTTTTTTCCAGTGAGGTGGCCAGAATTCAAAGTACAAAATCGTAGACGCAGAACTCTTTTAAAAAACATTTAAAATATATTTATTGTGCCTACAATTTTATATATATAAATTTAAAAAGGAGATTCCAAATAATAAAATTGCATAAAAACTAAAAATTTCGCTTTTTGGCTGTTTTCGTCATTTATTCTTCCTAATTCACAAACGTTATACCGGATTTTCAGAAAATGAATACCATTTACTTGATAACATGCAAATACCTGAAAATCGTGAAGTTTTATGAGAAATTATCATAAAAAATAATGAAATGCTCTTTCTGATCCAGATCTGTATATGGTTATTCAGTAATAAATAAAGGATCAAAACCAGTTGGAAAACAAGGCAAAGTCTCAAACAATAACTCAAACAGTTTTGCTCACACAGAAAAATATGTAATCAGATGTAAGTGGTAACAACGAAGAAGAATTAGTTTAACACGGGCATATCTACATCAGAATTGGCATTCTTACTACTGAAGAGAACGTCAACTGTACCTGCCACTTATTCAAAGTCAGATAAAACAACATGAAAACAAAAGATAAACACCACACCGTTTGGTTTCTTGCTTGCCAGGGATCATCAGCACGGCGTAAACGGAATGTAAAGATTGAAATGAACGTTAACGTCTGCAGCATAAAGCGATAAATGGAGCTTACCATCAGCTCTTTGGTGCTAGTTAAATAAAAACAAAGGAGACAAGTTAAATTAACAGCAAGTATTTTGTAAACAGTTGCTTAAAACCCTTTTCAGTCCATTGGAACTGTTTTCTTAAAGACATTGTAAAAGACATTGTCTCAAATGACAAATGAAATGAACTTCAACGGTTTATGCTGTCTAGACAATCCTTCATTTTAATTCCGTTTTATTTACGATTCTTGGCAAACACACAGCCAGATGTCATGACTCCTGTTTCTTCGTCCCACTTCGAAAAGGCTTACCTATCTTCTTTGATTTAAAAATAATACGTTGTAGCATGCAGTACTTATTACAAATTAGCTATTCCCTTTTCTGCTGATGCATTGTCTCTCTGTTTCTCAAGACCTCATCTAATCACGTCTTCCCTGAAGTCACATTCCCATCTTCCAACAGATTTAAACATACCTACAGTAAGGAAGAGATTAAACTCAAAGGCTGAAATTTTACTCGAAACTTCTTTTTCTGCTTCTTCTTATACCTCAACGATAAATTTTAAGCTCGGTTCCACCGCAAAGATTGCCTTCCCAACGGCCTTCCTATTGATCTTTTACCTCGTGAAGTGTAAAGAAACGCTTGTTTTATTAGTCCATCAATGTGTTCATACCATTGTTTTAAGGAATCAATTATTTCTTGTAAATTATAGACTTATAATTGTTCTCTTATGTCAATATGAGTCTTAGAGTATATCGCAGTATTCGTCTTAAAATCTCATCTCTACAGTTTCGATTTTCCATTTTTATGCTATGTTTAGTTCTAAAATATTACCGTTGTGTGTTAGAAATCTTAAAATTGTCTCCATTCTTGTTTTACTTTTCAGAGTTATGTAAATAGTACCACACATATACTGCAATTTAGATAATCTTTGTTCCAAATGACGGTCTGTATCAAATTAAATTAAACATTTCAGATAATTGAATTTGTTAGCTTGCTCAATTAAACTTTCAATAGTTCTATTATCGCCCTAATAGGATACTTTCCTCTAAGAAGTCATTACTTTGTTTCTTACTTTAGAGAGTTTTAAGTTATGGTTTGTTGTTGTTTTTGTAATCTATGTACTGTTTCTATAGATCTTCAGAATCTTAGAGGATAGCTGGTCGTCGGTAAATAGAAGAGTATCTAGATTAAAATAACCTAATTTAATATGTTCATCCACCTGTCTTTGCAATGATATAAATATTGAATAAATGTATTTTTATGATGAGCTTGGGAAAATAAGTTAGACATAAAGTATTTGAAAGATGAAAGTACGTTGGGCAACTGGAGATTGATTATTCTAAATAACGTTAACCATCACAACTACACAAACAAGCAACTTTGCATAGTGTTAAGCATTCAAGTAACTGAAATACTTTTAGAAATTTCAGCACAAGGTATTCTGCATACACCAGTAGATGATATTTTAAGATAAAGTATGAAACCATGAAGTATACTTTAGTAGCTGAATGTCATTGCTGTCAATATTATTTGCTTTATCCCTTAACTATGGTAGGTAGAAGAAGCTTTTGAGTTCCAATCAAAAATTTTATACACAAATCTCTTCCTCTTTTTCTTGTTCCTCCATTTTTCCTCTTCCTCATTCTCTCCTCCTCTTCTTCTTTCTCTACCTAACAAGGTTGATGACCTTTTACTTACTCTGAGGCTAATTAAGTTGCCCATTCCACCTTTTATGTGCTCGTCCAACATTTCAGGTTCATGAAAAAAAAGGTTGTCTTAGATACCTTGAGGAGCCCTTTCTTAAAACGCGTTCTCTGCAAATTTTTAAGTATTTTTATGTTTCTTCTACTACACAATTTTTTCTTGTTTCGTCCCTCATTTGTGTTTCTAATGTAATAATAATAATAACAATATTATTATTATTATTATTATTATTATTATTATTTCACCTGGAACCGACCTTAAAAGTACCCTTAACAAAAACATGTAAGATACTGGGACGACAGCCCTAGTGGGCCAAAGCTTTCACACGGCCGCTGCATCCTCCCCCTCGCACATAATTGACATCATGAGCAGTGTATAATAATGCGCATGGCATGTGGTCAGCATGTCGCTTTCTTCTGGCTGCTTGGTTGCAGTTTCGACCTCTCAACAGATGAAACCCGCATGCTTCAAAAAGGAAAGTCAAATAAACTATGAGTTCGAATTTAGATTCCGCATCTTTCATGGCTGCAAGGAGAAAATATCCACCATATAAGTTTCGCTCACCAGTAAAGGTAATAAAGAAAGAGTTTTAAAAATAAAAAGATGGACTAGTATGTTCACTTTTTATTTTCTAAAAATTGGAATTAAAACATAATATGATTAGTAAAATGTATATATTGAATTTTCTGTGATAACTGAGCCCTTTGGGATAGATACAAGAGTATTTAAAATAACTCTTTTCGTAGCATTAGCCATTTCCGTAATATTCTAGTGGATTGTTTGCGTTTTATCGGTTTAAGTTTGGTGCGCTGTAACATGTTTGAAAATGTGCGATTCTTCTTTTCTGTTTACCTTACACCGGGTGATTTAAACGTTTGAGTTCGTGTTAGTTGCATATAACATATATTACTACTGTACATCGAAAGAGATGTTACAGGAATTGCTGAACCAAAACTTTATTCAGCGTTAAGTTTTTGAATTTTAAAACAATTGAAAAATAATTTAGTACCTACGTTCTCTACCAGATTCAGTGCGAGTATTAATGATGTTCTTGGTGACATGCAAATGGAAATAATAGATCTGCAGTATAACTGTATGCAAAAAGAAAAAAAAAGTAATGATGAGAACTTAATGATTTCCATTCCTGTCACTTGAATAGGAACTGTTTTCAATGCATTTATTCTTAGGAACTTAAGATGTTCCTTCTTAAAGTACGTCAGCAAATTATCTTAAGAATGAAGGTGTTGAATGTCAAACTAGAACCCAGACAACCAACATCCATTTAAAGAACTCATTAAGAACTACTGCACATTTAAAGGATCCACTAAGAACCAACCGTAGACACATTGGTGGAAGATGTCTCCTTAATTGAGCTAGGACAATATCCATTGAGCGAGGAATCAGTATAACTACCACCTTACCTAGTACACGTGACGTCGTACTGAATACACGGATCCAGGGCTGCTCAGTCATCAGTAATTCGCTTGTGTTACTGGTATGGTAGAGTTGCTCTCTGGGAGCTCTGTGTTTATGTTCTGTTCTACCCTTGGCGCTTTTTACAGTTCCAGGTTACCTGTAGCACATCCTTCCCCTCGCAGCATGTCGATACAAACTCGCTGCGTGCACACATTGTAAATCAAAGGATATTCTGCCCTAGCTCTGTTCATTAGTAATAATTTATGCAACCAGTGGTTAATCTTGATCATTATGGCATATTAATGTTACTTACGAGTTTGATACATCATTTTATGCAATCTTAATTATATACATTGTGCGAAATAAATCATGAAATAGTTCGGCATCCATAGCACACTTAAATGAGATCGTATTCATATGTTATATGAAACGTTACGTTCATTTGTTATTACTTGGTGCGTTGTACCGATAAACAACTTTCATACATTCACTTTCTGGGAGAGAAGTTACGGACTCTGATGCAGCCTATTATCAGCACAGCCTGGAAAAAAATTATAAATTTAGATATTAATTATTCTATATTTAATAATATATAACAGTTTTAGCAGCTTTGTTGCTCAGAGAAAAGAATATCACAAAATGGTTTCATCTTCTTTCTATAAGTCAGGGCAACTTGAAATATCTCTTTTGTATTATTGGCACGCGAGTCATAAGGAGTCAATTAGTATGATTTTGAATACAGTAACAGTCTGTTTACTGTCTGTTCAGCAACGATTTAACTAGGGGTGGGGATGCCCTTCCAGGGGTTTAGTTAATGCAGGAGACAGCGTGTACTTGGCGGTAAGTGAGGGTTAAAACGCGCGACAAAGGAAAGACTGTTGGCTGTTTTTTTGTAGGCGTCACGCGCGGCACGAGTTCAACATACTTGTATCTATCCCAACAGCTAAAGCTTTTCCTGAGATAAGCCACACCCTAGTTAAAACGTCGCTGAACCGAGAGTACCTATAATGATAGGATTGTATAAAGGATATTTATGTAAACATTGCAGTAATTTTAATCGTATATGAGTAGATATACTTCACTCATAGTGTGTAACGCTTGTTGCTTTTTAAACAACTGTTAATATAAGATAAAATTATGTTAATGCCATTTTCTCTATTTAGGAAAAATGTGTGTATTCAATTATTGGGTGTTCAGGGTTTGAAATAGCGTTCTTATTCTTGCATGCGGTCTTAGAAAGTTTCTGAAATCTAAATGTATGCAAATATTGGTAAAACAGAAGAAATGTGTAACACACTGTCTCAAGGTTGCGCTACGGAATATTGCCTCAACAACTAGAAATTCCAGTGCTGCTATAACCTCCAGAATTTTCCCTAAGTGAGCCTGAAAAACAAGCTCGTTAGCGAATCTTCCGCCTCCCACACCGTATTACCAAGGAGAAACAATTAGAGGAGCAGGTGACTTCTCGCCGCCCGGTAGCTACTTGTGTATTCTATGGACGCAGAGCACTGTGTGGCTACTTGTTCAGTTAGCCAGCAGCACGCGAGCGCTGTTACGCCCTTGCCCACTTGACCATATGGGCAACCTTCCCCCACTCCCACTGACATGCTTGTTTTTCCCATCAGACTGCTCATATTTTCTCCACATTCAATGGGCCCACCCCGAAACTTGCAGCACACAATGTTTTGTTCTATATTCCTCACGAAAGCTTAATGTCGTTATTTATTGGCGATTGTATCCAGCTGCTGGTAAATGACTCTTTAGTTCCAACAGGGCACTCTCTCTCGAAACGCTCGGTCTACAAGCAGCCATCAAACCGATTATATACTATAGAGAAGGTATAATGAATGTTGTTGAAACTGAGCGAGATTGTTCCGCGGTAACGTGTGAGGCTCGTATTTGGGAGGTCTTTAGTTACGTTCCCGACGACTTTGTCGCAGTAATCTGTTCGTGTTATCTTTTTTTACTTGGCGCCTGTTTTACTATTTTGAATTTTGGGTTCTTTGTCTCCGGCTAGCTATTATTACTCAGTCGAGCAAATATCTCTAAACAGGGCGTGTAAACGGAAAGGAGTTGTTACTAAAAGATAACACTGATAAAAGTATTTATTTTCACACTTTTATTGCCGTCACACTTAATTAATTTCACATCTTTAATCTTGATACACGCCTGACTCAAACTGTTATATTTCCGAATATAATTACTGTCGTACGCGTACTTCACATTTTGTAACTAACTTTATGACGCGAGAGATTCTGTAGAATTGCGTAATGTGTACCTCGCGAGAGATTGCTGAGAACTGCGTGATGTGTACCTCGTGAATGCTTCCTTAGAACTGCGCGATACTTGTTTTTGGCTCAAGAATTTATACTCCCTCACCCCGATATGCCTAAACATTATAACAGAGCTGCTATTGGTTACTAAATCGCGCCAACATTAGCGTCTGTTTTATAAGCCAATCATAATTACTAAAACATATGCTCTAGGGAAGATATTCCCTCCATTTCTAAAGAAAGGCACGCTACTCTGACGTCATTTGTTTGTCTCTTCTAAGTGATAAACAACTCACCCCATCGCTTCATTGTTACCCACTCCTATTGTCAGTTTCAGTGAGGCCGTGTAAACTTATTTCCTAACAATGCTTATAGTTAACAAACATCTAAAATCATTGTCATACAATAATGTTAATATACACTACAATCACTCTGGCATTCACAGTGCTGTGACATAAAATACTGCCTCAACTTTTAACATAGATTGTTCGTAGTATTCCCTAAACAGTAAGCGAATACCGTTCGCTTCTCATCTTTCAGATGTGCTTCTAGGTTTCGTTGCGTATGGCGCTGCCGAACAAATGGCGTGGACACTAAAGAGTTGCTTGTTCCACAGGTCATTCATCGTCCTCTCTCGGTGATGAAGGTGTTTTATAGCATTACTTTTATTTTTGTTAGAAAAGATGACTAAATGTAGAAAATGTAATTAACAATATGTCAGACAAGTATTAGAAGTACTTGAGTTTTATTTATTTCTTTTGTATATCTCCAAAGACATTTCATGTCGTCCTCCGTGGACTAGTGCTACCGTGCTAGCCTCTAGTTCCCAAGGTCGCGGGTTCAAACCCGGCGGAGGGCGATGGATTTTTTCGGGCGTAAAAATCGTTAGCACGGCTTCCTTCGGAAGGGAAGTAAAGCCGGTGGTCCCGTGTCGTAGATTTACGGCACGTAAAAGAACCTCAAGCCTGATAAAGAGGCCTCTGAGCTAAATTACCGGTGTTTCACGCCCAATATAGAATGGGACGCTAAGAACCATAGTAGTTAAAGAGCGTCCATAAATAAAACTCAATTTATTTATTTAAAGACACTTCATGTTGGAATTGCTTCCTTTATATCTGATATTATAAAGACGTTTCTATTTATGTTAGAAACAACATTATTGATTGTGGCAATGTGTTGATGCAAAGTTTTTCAAGAGAAACAAATACAGCTCAGACCGATCAAACATATTTATCATAGAAAACATAACGGTTATGGAAGGGAATGGTGGTATTGTCTTGGTTAACGATACAAATGTAGCCTCCATTCAGCCGATAGAAGTAAGAGCTGAAATGCACTAAAGATTCTTAAATTATTCTAACACTAAAGTAAACCTTAACAGAGCTTTAAATAAGGACCAAAATAAATGAATAACAAGACTAAATGTCAATCTAAAATAATTCCTTCTTAGCTGGTTAAGTCTGCAGTCGAGGGCAATTATATTCGAGTCATTCATCGCCCTCTTTAAGCAGCTCCGGTTAGAACGAGTCTTCGAGCTTGGAACTGTTAGGGACTTCCACTCGTCTCTGTGGTCCGTCTGTATGCACGGCCTGAACTTACTGTGATTCCTTCACTTTATCCCTTCCTTCTAGGGGTGGTAGCCACAATGGATCTATGTAGGTCGCAATGTACGAGGCGTCCCCATTCGTTGTATAATCTATACCCCTATGTATTTGAAAATAAGTGAATAAACTGAAAATTGTATTTAGTTGTTTCCATTAAAGAATTAAAAGGGTATGTCTATAGGAGACTTCAAAATCTAAGAAAAACTTAACGTGTTACATTGACACGCCTTTCTCTACACACTATTATTTATTTTATTTTTTCGGCAATCTATTCTTAAAAAGTTTTTATATTTCTATCTCCTTTAGGTTTATTGAGACAACCGTTTGCAGAAATGGTTCCATTACGTTATATTAGAAAGAATTGAATAGCAACATCAGTTTGTAAAAATGCCAAAATATTGAACAATCCAAACGAATAATAACGCATATACTGGAAATCGTTGATGTCACAAAAGAAAACTTATTTGAAAAACATTTTGAGTAAAATAAGTTTTTGTTTGTTTCTGGTTCACGTGTTATACAAAACAATATTCCTTCCGAATGAAGAAGAATCCACAGGCTATTTCCAGAAAGTTGAAGATATACATTTGTCTTGTGATATAAATGTGTGGTATTTTAATTAAAATCGTTAGAGCCATCTTTGAAAGAATAAAATATTTCGACAAACCTTCAACGTAAAAGATAGTTTGGGCTGGAGGAATTTTCCTGAAAATATTTGTATTCCGAAGATTTTCCAGAAAATTCTTGGGAGATGCTGGACTTATATATCTACCAAGTTTGGTATTTAACCGATTTTTCGTTTTTAATCTAAGCTGTTCACATACACATGCAGTCTCCAAACGTGTGTTTCCTCTAAAACCTCGGTATCGAATTTTTTGGGAGAATACAGTACTTACTCTACCTACTGTAGGTAAGTAGTAGAGAAAGCAATAAATCGATCAACTGAAAAATACATTCAGTCGTTCCCAATGCCAACACAAGCCAGAAAGAATCAAAAGGGCATAGCTACAGGAGGCTTCAAAATGTTGCAATTTAAGAAAAATTACAACGGATCGAGCATGAGTGGATTAATTTCATTAGATATGTTTCTAATTGTTTGGCCAACTAAATACCAATGATTTAGGACATCACAATAAAGTGTTTGTAGTTCAGTAATTTGACGAGGTAAATTTACACATATTCACTTTTGTGGATTTAAATTTTTACTTTTATATAGGTGTATAAACAGAGTGTCCATATATGAGTATGTGCAACTGTATTCGAAATATTCTCAACAGCATGAAGGGGGTAACAGTAGCTTTAAATGAGAAAGAAGAGCATAGAAAATATACCGTCTTTCGTTGGTAGCTTTAACCTTAAACAAAT
This sequence comes from Deroplatys truncata, assembly GCA_030765065.1. Classification (NCBI taxonomy): domain Eukaryota; kingdom Metazoa; phylum Arthropoda; class Insecta; order Mantodea; family Mantidae; genus Deroplatys; species Deroplatys truncata. The sequence goes on from CM060980.1 coordinate 57,475,367, forward strand.
ATTCACTAATGTAAGGCCAAGTTCTGCTATGTGCAACACATCCATCCTTCTACATCTGAATTTTTTGGACTAGTCCATTTCTGTAAACGTCTGCAACTTTCAACAGTAATAATTCAGTTTGACATGTTATCTCTTCAGTATTCAAAATGCATACCATTAGAATCTTTCAGAGATAAAACGCACCCATAAAATAGTAAAAAAAATTAACATATTTTGCACGATTAGATTAATGCTATTGAACGTGTAATAGTAAGGGAAAGTGATTCATTCACGCCAATGAATATTGGTCAAGGATATAAGAAATCAGGTCTGATTTGCTTCAAGAACCTCATAATTTCATAATCTTTTGCAGTTGTAGAGAGTAAATGGAATTTCCAAACCTTCACAGACTTGATAAATGATGCTACCGATTTAAAGCATTAGTAACTCACATTTAATGAATTAATATATGCTAGAGTTTTGTTATTGAACACTGCGGCTTTTACAAAGCCGTCAGTTGCATTACAGGTTAGGTACTAGTACCCTGATAATTTGAATATTTCTATTGTTTTGTTGCTAGAAGCTATTTGCGAATACGGCTTAGCATCGACCATGCTTGAACTGCAAAGGTGAATCATTGGAGTTTATGTGTATTGCATACTATTTCTAGTGAATAATAGAAATGGTACTTATGTGAAAATGGAATGAATTACTACCAGCTGTTGAACATGGTGGCTACAGTAGTGTCATTCCTGGCGAACTGGCGTTGACCTATCAAAAGTCAATAACTTGAAACTTATTCTTATCTGCTTAGTGCATGAATTAAACCGCAAGTAAGCAATAAATTATAATAATAATAATAATAATAATAATAATAATAATAATAATAATAAATAACCCAGGTAAAATTTAAATAGTAAAATTCAGCTATCAAGTATGATTATGTTTCATGTCTCCAATAAAAAATATATCAGGGGTTAGAGGATTTAATTTAATTATTACACATATGTGCAGTGATATAGGAAAAAAACACAGATAGGTTAGGTTACCAGCATTGAGTTCAGAAATCCAGCTTTCCACATGATGGCATGAACGGGAAGTGGATCTGAAAACACTATTGCTGAAAAAAGCTATTTTCGCAATGCATGGTGGCGCTATATCATACTGTGTTTAGCAGCGAATTAGCGTCAGTTTACCAAGGGGACACAACTTTCCAAATTTGTGACACACAGAAACGATTACAATTTCACCTCAATAAAAATGAGTTATGATCATCATATCCGCAACATAATTTGTAATCATTCTGAGTAATGAAACCAGGGATACAGTAATCCTCTTGTTGGCAGACATAGCTCTACTCCGATACATTTTTGGAGGTAAAGATAAAGGTAAGGACAAACGAAAGGGATCCCGCAACTAGGGCAGAGCATCGCAAGTAGGCCGCAATGACCCTTTTTGCTTTTACCGTGACTGTGGAAGGACGGGATGACGGAAAGGACCCGAAGGGCGACCAGATCCGGATGACGATGGGAGGGAGCCCCTAACGGTTCCAGATCGAACGCATCCTACGCCGCCTACAAGCCTCCAAGCCCCTCCTGGTGGGCCCCACACGCAACCTACCGAACACCGTCGCCTGGTCCTACAACCCTGAAATAGGTGACAATGACGGAGAAAATAAGGGGCAGGAAAGTCGTTGTAGAAGAGAAACCACCCCAGCGTTTGACTACCGATCCGGGGAAACCACGAAAATCCCATGGGTCAGAATTGGCGTTCGCCAGGGATCGAATCCGGATCTCCCAAATTGGAGTCGCTCACATTACCGTAGCTCCACCTTGCTGGGTTTTTCTGGGGTTAGTGGCCACCAAATAGCCGTTTCCTTATTTCTTTTCTAACTTTAGGAAAGTAATTTCGTTGACTTATGATAGCATTACAATATCCGTCAATATTCATTATTGGGAAAAGCAATGAGTGGAAATAAAGGGTTTGAAAATTGGGTCATTTCTTTTGAGCGCTTTGAGCTGTAATAGTTTTATATAGTGGTGAGATTAATGTGTGAAATGAAAATGTGAAATACTGTCTAGCCTTCGAAACTTTGATTTTTAAAAGTTAATGCACTTAAACCTTTAGCTAAGTAAGTGTGAATGAACTTCATAAGACAGAACTTATATATCTTAATTATATACTATTTCTCAAAATATCATATGTAAAATAAATTTAAAGTTAGTTGATCAAGAAACCAAGTCTTCAACACAATCCAATCACGAAATGTTGTTTGCAAACTGTTTGGATGTTTTTTTGTTTTATCACGGAATCCTGGAAACGTGTATTATGCCACTTTTATATCTTTCTGTTCCACTTCACCTATGGTAGGTAGAGGAAGTATTTTATCCAACCAAAAATTCGGTAACGAGATTTCATAAGATTTGAGATCTTCTGAATCGAGAGAGAAATAGAGAAAGGTCCACATGTGCGTTTATCTAAGAGAGGGAAAGAGCGCATGATAAGTCAAAATGGAAAATTCGAATAAAGACTAATTTAACTTCACTATCTATTTTCCCCAAGGATACATCAAGAAGATTTCCAAAGAAATCCCAACTCAAATTCGAATCTAATGATTTGGATTAAAATATCATGTCTGACTAATTGGTATGAAGAATAAATGTATATGTTTACTTTTGGGCACAAACAGCTAGCCTAATTGCAGAAAAGCCTAGTCTCTTTCTTAGAATTGCATTTTGTATATATTGTTTTCTTTTTGGTTCATTTCTATAGCCCCCTTTAACCGCTAGATAATGTAGGTAGTATTTAACTGAAACATTTGATGTTATTTTTACTCTTTGAACTTTAAGGCTAGGTTACTGTAGGTTTTCGTCATTTTTAACTTATTTTTACACGCACATTCACTCTCACATCCACACTTCCAGACTCTGTGGAGGGTAGGGAATAATCCTAATTAAAGAAAAATTCCCACCCCAGCCGAAAATCGAACCCTAGACCTCCAGGTTGAGAAGGGTACTCGTTGGTCACTCGGCCACGAAAGCTGTGAGTATAATTCTGCATAATTATATATACAGAGTGGTTCATTTAAGTTGAGACTGTGAAATATCTCCAAAACTAAGCGTTGTAGAACGAAGGGTTCTTAATACAAGTTGCTTGATATTATGGGCGAAAGTAAGTGCCATAGCCGTGTTTTATTTGGAGGGCGTTGTAATGGTCATTTTAGGGTGGATTTAATGTTTTTAAAATGGGAACCTACAGCGTTTTGCCCGCTACTTCGTTCTGGATCTCTCACCTGCGTCGTTGTATGGGTAGTCTTCAGGACTAGTAATCGCCGATATCAGTCAGGAAGCACTTCTCTCGTATCTCAGGGTCAACTGTCCGCGAATCGGCCTGAAATTCCCTACAGTTGTTGTCAGGATTGCGGGAGTGGTGACACCAGGATATTGTCTTGAAAGAAACACTGTTTTCACTTTTCCCACTCTTTAGGCTAGAAATCCTGCAAGATTCATTGATATTCCCTAACACGTGTGATTTTTTTAGCACTGTCTTCTCACTATTGTTTCTTAGAACACTAAAGTTTGCTCCGGCCAGTTATTTAATATCTCGGTGCTCTATCGCCGTTCGTTAGATTCGCATGAACTTGAAGTAGTCACTTGACTAACATTATAAGCCTGGATATAATTATATCGAAGAATACCGTTAGCACATTATATAAATGTTTCACCTACATCACTTTATAATTGCATAATTGCGCGGCACTTAGCAAATTTCCGAACTTAGCGCCTTCTCTGACCCGTTACCTCAACAAAGAATCATGACAAACTGCCCTAAAACCACGCTCACGTTCACATATCATAACGACTGCTCGCCTCCAAATTTAGTACTTGTCACTGCGTCTTCCTATCTTTCCATTGGCTCACACACTTATTCCCTACGTTTATTGGTTCCCTAGTTGAAAATTCAAAGCCTAACTGTAAGAAATGTCCGTTGCCTCATAGTGTCTGTTTACTCTTAAAACTTGCCTTATCCCCACGAAGTACAAAGGAAGGTTTTGATTTTTAGGTCCACGCTCGGAAAATATAATAGACAGTCTAAAATGAAGCTACTCATTATTTTGTCTAAATCTAGCAGTATTTCTTAGGCAATTACGTCTTTATTTATTTAACAATATAATTGAAACGTAAAACCTATTTACAGCTTCCGAAGGGCTTTTCGATTGATACAGATTTGAATCATATTGCTTTAAAATTATAAAAAGTTATCAAATTTCCTGTTAATTAATTATTAATAATTCCTAAATTATAATTATTACAGAGTTCTTTTTTGTGTGTTCTTAATCAGGTGGAAAAATCGCTACAACGTCCTCTAAATAAGCTAGACTAATGACCTTTACTTTCCCCTATAGTATCAAGCAACTTTTATTCAAGCCATTTCTTTCTACAACGCTTAGTTTTGGAGATATTGTACAGTCTCAACTTAAATGATCCACCCTGTATATTCTTGTGGCATTAACCATTTCTGAAATGTTAATTGTTCTTTGCTATTGTTTTTAATTTTGTAGTACTTTATCATATATTTTCTGAAGGAGCAAATCACCACTTCTTTTAGGTATTTTCAGCTTTCGGAGAAAGCCGTGTCATCTCGTAGCTAGTTACCGACGTTTCGTTCTTACTGTGATGAACTTCTTCTGGGCTCTTGTCCAACCTCGGCCTTCTCCGGAAACTAAAAGCACTTATGAAGATATAAACAGTGGAAACCTACGCATCCACCATTTTTACTTTCTCTACTATGTATAGTAAGTAGGGGAAGTATTGTATTCCATCCAAAAATTCGATACCGAGATTTCACCGGAAATACATGTTTTGAGAACCCCTGAATCCAAAAAAGCATTTTTGGAAACATGTCCGTGTGTGTGTGTGTCTGTGTGTCTATCTGTGTGTGTGTCTGTCTGTGTGTCTGTCTGTGTGTGTCTGTGAACAGCATAACTCAGAAACGAACAGTCGGATAAACAACAAACTTGGTATTTGGGTTCAGTATCTTCCAAGGATGCGACACGAAGGTTTTCAAGAAAATCCCCCCACCCCTGAGTACCCTTTACATGGAAGATTTTTCGAAAATTTTTATTTTCTCAAAAATGGCTCTAAGGATTTTGATTAAAATATCATATGTTTAAGATATTTTTATGACAAATAAAATGTATATCTAGAATTTCCTGGAAATGTCTCCAAAAGTATTCTTTATTGTGAACGACTTTTGCATAACTGGTAAACCATAAGAGATAGACAAAATTTTACTACACAAAAAATGTAGACGCGTTAAAATACACAATTTATATCATATACATTTTTGTTGTTGAGTGAACCATTTTCGAGATATTGCTTGTTATTCCCTTAAAATTTTCAATACTTTTCTCAAATGGGAATTCGTTATTCATTTTTTGTCTTCGATATGCAAAGAATATTAATCTGTGGCAAAGCGAGTGGTGCTGTACCTAGCAACCAGCTAATAAGAGATATGTATGTGTTTAAAGGCTACTGTATTTGTATATTGCCCTTCTAAATATATATTCCCCTTACATCTACAAGAAAATTAGCAATAAGATAGAGTCTGCAAATGTTTATCTCGATTAACATGAAGCATATGGAGAATAAGCGTTTGTATAAATAGTTTGTACAAGAGTGGAGAAAGTCATGTGAGTGTAACACATCAGATTTTTTTTCTCGTGATGTTTTCATCCAAAGGGCATGGAATTTCAAAGCCAGCACGTAGTAATTAACTTTTTAAATATTTGACTATGGCTTCGGCCTTCAGTATTCCTCTTGGACCCACAACGAAATGAGTGATGGAGCCATTTTTGCAAATGACTACATTAACCGTTAATGGCTCGATTGACATCAAGTAGATATAAAAATTAGATTTTGCTCGAATAGTTTATGGACTAGTGAATGTAGCACATCTGATTTTTACAAATTATTGCTTTGGTATATCAAGTGACTGACTCACTTAAACGGGTGTCAAAGTTTCCTTTTTGTAAAGAAAAGCACTTCCACATTTTTGCTAAGAGTATAAAATAAATGTTTTCTTCTATTAGTCTATTAGGCCCATGGCAGGCGAAGAAATATAAATAAAGTATACTGTAAAAGCAATTTTCTTTTATATTGTAACAGTCTAGTTTTTAACTGTCATTTCACTAATTTGATCTCACCGTCACCTAACAACTTGATCTAGTTCAATTTTCACTTTGACTTCGGACTGTCACTTCAATTTGTCAACTAATTCAAATTTCCTTGTCATTTGCTTTCTTCGGTGTAAGAAAATACACGCGATGTGCCCTCTTCTTCGGCCCACTTCTCTTTCTAAAGAGTCGAACACAAGACGTCTCTAATCTCTCGCCGAAGCAGCAATCACTGTACAGTCGTCACAAACTCGCTTGGAGAACAACACTTTTATTGCACCAGAAACGAACTCATTCACTGACTCACTGGTGAACCCGCTGACTTATATATCCGGTGGAAGCTTCCACAGAACATGCTAGAATGTTCTGGACACACGTTTTGGAGGCATGCGAAAGGGAAACTTCCAGAAGATTCTTATTATCTGTCGATAGCGCTTCTGGCGTTCATGCTGGGCAAGAGCGCTAACGCGTCATTTATCTCTGTTTCTCTCTCCAACTGCCCGACGCCGACCTCTCGATTATTTTGTGCCATAAATGCTGTGTCACAATATGTGAAAGATTCAAGCATTACATAATATGAAACTTATACTGAGTTACAAATTACATACTCTTAAATAATTACAGATTATAATTTGAATACATTTTAAATATTTTGCCTTATTCGCAGAAGAAAAGGAGCATTTGCCAAACAATTCCAAGTATTTGACGTATAAACATGTTAATTATCAACATAACTTCGCATTTAATAATTACCAAGTCCTAAAATCTTAAGATGGCAAATAAATTAAGAAAATTTAATTGTTTAGCTTGGGTTTATCATCAATCATTTCCAATGCAATAATGTGTTGAACAAACGAAAGTGAGGATGATAATTCACCTTTATGATCCGAGATTTCATGCATTATCTTTAATATGCTAATGATCTCTCAGTATTCTTTATCTAAGCACTTATCTAAGAATGTAAATGAGTTTAGAAGCGTCTAAAATTCCCGGATGGCATGCAAATTAATTGACTAAGTGGCCGATCGTCTAGTGATGGCACTATCTTGAATCAATCGCAGCTGTTTGAGAAGCTTGAAGGAAAACGTCAGCATCTGGGAGTCGAGCCCATAACCTTATTTCAGGAACTAATTGGAACAGCGAGCGTTGTTCCCACACGCATAGCAATAGCATTGAGTCAGCACCAGAACAGTAAAACTCTTTATTTACACCAATTTGTGTGGGTCCCCCGCAAATGTCGCAACTTTACTATTCTCTCACGTTTGCGTTACGTGTAAATAAATGTTAATTACTTGATTCCGATGCTCCAATTATTTCTAGGAAAAGCCGTAACGTGGTGATGATGCCCTCTTGTATTTGCAAAAAAAACGAGCAGATGGATGTAACTTGATGAACCGCGACAAATTATTGTAAAATAAATAACTCGTCAACCAGCATCCTAATTAAAAGCGATGACTAGTTTTCCTGCGGAGGCGATAACATTGCCTGTGGGTGTACGTTTTTCAAATGGCTTTCAACACCTAACTCCTTTCGATCGTCCAATGCTTGTTATTCACGGCTATGTCCATTTAAATGCCTCTGATTCTGTAAAAAAGTCTGTGTTACATTCACATGACTTTGTCTACCCTCCATCGCTTATTAGTGGGTATACGAATTGCTCTTACTAAAGTTTATTTTCCTATCTACTTCATTTTAATTGAGATAAATCCTTCCGGAAATAGCTCATTACACATTTCGTGCGAGAGGTCCTGGGTTCGATTCCCGGCTGGGGGTGGGAACATTTCTCTAGCCAAGATTAATCCCTATACTCCCCAAAGTTTGGGAGTATGAATTAGAGTGTGAATGTGTGATGATCTATTGAAAAAAGTGCATGAAACCCAACGACAAGAGTTACACGAGTTAACAATATTGCCAATAGGCAATAAGTTCCAAAGGAAAGGCCGTCAATAAGACCAGTTTAGTTAAAGGCGGGGTATAAATGGAACTAAAAAAAATTACACATTTCATTGTACATACAAAGGGAATAACGATAGTCAAATGTTTTAGACTGGATGCTTTACACTGAACAACTGAAAATTGATAGGGCTTGAAAAGAATGACCAAATATTGAAAAATTTGAACCATTAATAACAGATACCTCGGAATTGGCTCATGTCCTTCCACACACACATACACAAAGAAACTATTTGCAATAAATTGTATGTTTTAAAACGATCTACATTTTCTGTGTAGTACTCTTTCGTCTATCACTTAACGTTTACCAGTTGTACAAGACCACAAAAATTACTTTCGAATTATGCGACTTCACAGGCTATTCACAAAAAATTAAAGATATACTTTTATTCTGTAACATATGCTATGTTAATAAAAACCGTTAATCATTTTTCAAAAAATGTTTCGAAAAATGTTCTACATAAAGGATAATTTTAGTCAATACTGAGCTTAAACATCAAGTTTGGTGTTTATCCAAATTTTCGTTTTTTGGTTATACTGTTCACAGTCACATTGACACACACACGGATCTTTTTCCAATTTTTTTTTTTTTTTTTTTTTGGTATTCAGGATCCTCAAAGCATGTATTTCCGGTGAAATCATATATGGAATTTTTGGGTGAATGCAATGCTTTCTCTACCTACTAGAGAAAGTAAACATAGGACATGTCACAATCACACAGCTATTTCTACACACTATCATTTATTTCCATGGCTATACAACACATTATTCACATAAAGGTTTGTTTTTCTGTTTATTTTTTATTCGTGATAAATATTTGCTGAAAACTTTCAATACTTTCAGAGCAACCAGTAGGTGACAGTCAATTAATAAAAGACTTATCGGTAGGCCAAAAATTGTACATTTTCAGAAGGGTTCAAGTTCAAAATTCAATCATTATGAAGAGTATTTTACGGAATATTCACAGAAAAATTCAGATACACTTTTTATTGATGACAATATCTCGATGTATATCACCTTCTAAACCGCTGAGGTACCTAAAGTAGGTGACGAATGGCAATGGACAGAAAAATTAAAGGTGCGCGCGTGTGTGTGAATAGCATAACTAAAACACTAAAAGTGGTATAAGTACGAACTAAGTGTGTCTGTGAACATTACAATTTAAAAACGAGAAGTCAAAGAATCTCGTATAAAATTTCGTACCTGGGTCAGACACTGTCTAAGCCTGCCAGATGAAGATATTAAACAAAAATTTTCCCACCCTAAACTACACTTTATATGCAAAATACTTCGTTGTTCTTGATTATCTCAAAATTGACTTTAACGATTTTGATTGAAGTAGAAACTATTTCAGATGTTAATGTCATAAAGTATATATGTATCTTGAATTTTCTGTAAGTATCATGTAAATAAAGTCCTCATCTTAATGAATGTATTTATCATTATGTGCTGAGAAATCATAAGGATAGACAAAAACTTATGCAGAACTTCTTAAAATACACAATTCCTTTCGAAACGTTAATCATGTTGCATGTTTATACTTTCCCAAAGATGTCACCATAAGGGCATTCTTGAAATTTTTCGATTTATCTATTTTCTTTCCATCATAAGAGCTTATTATAGCCCACCTAAGCATTTGAATGCTGTTTCCGCACGTTATACGTAACGAAATGATTATAGCTTCATTTGAAACCATTTATAGTTAAAACAAAATATGAGCTAATGCGTTACATTCACATAACTTTGCACAAATATTTTTATTACGCATTTCGTTGTAGCTATAAGGGGAATAAGTGAAACTGAATTGATAGATGTTTAAAGACAAAGCCCTGTATATTCGGTTTAAATTTCCGTACTCCAACATCCGAGAAATAACTGAATAATAAGATCAATTTAAAAAAATCTTATGTGTTACACTCACATGACTTTCTCTACCCTTGCACAAAATATTTTTATAAACGCTTATTCTCCATATGCTTCATGTTAATCGAGATATCGAGATGTTAATCTTATTGCTAATTTTCTTGTAGATGCAAGGGGAATTGGTAGGCTTTAAGCGATAGTTAAATGTTTTAACAGCTGGTTGCTATGTGGAGTATTCCATTCTCTTTAAATTACCAGGACAAAAAAAATAACGAATTTCCATTTGAGAAAAACTATAAGTATTGGAAAATTTAAGGGAATAACAAGCAATATCTCGAAAATGGTTCACTCAACAACAAAAACTATGTATGACATAAATTGCTTATTTTAACGCGATCTACATTGTTTGGGTAGTAAAATTTTGTCTATCTCTTATGGTTTACCAGTTATGCAAAAGTCGTTCACAATGAAGAATACTTTTGGAGGCATTCCCAGAAACTTCGAGATATACATTTCATTTGTCATGAAAATATCTTAAACATATGATATTTTAATCAAAATCGTTAGAGCCATTTTTGAGAAAATTAAAATTTTCAAAAAATGTTCCATGTGAAGGATAATCTGAGGTGGGGGATTTTCTTGAAAACCTTCGTGTCGCATCTTTGGAAGATACTAAACCTAAATACCAAGTTTGGTGTTTATCCGACTGTTCGTTTCTGAGTTGTGCTGTTCACAGACACACAGACAGACAGACACACAGCCAGAAAAACAGACATATACACGGACATGTTTCCAAAAATGCCTTCTTTCTGGATTCAAGGGGCCTCAAAGCATATTATTTCCGGTGAAATCTCGGTATCCAATTTTTAAGTGGAATACAATACTTCCCCTACTTTCTCTACGTAGTAGAGAAAGTAAAAACAAAAGTGTTGAAAATTCAAACCAATAACAACTGATATCCCGGAAATGGCTGATGCACAAAAAATTTGTTTGAAATAAACTTTCAACATATCTGCACTTAAATTGTAGTGTGTTTTTGTTTACCTCGTGGTTTACCAATTAAGCGAAATTATACCAAATTCCTTTCGAATGAAGAGGACTTCACATACTACTCGCAGAAAATTCAAGATATACGTTTTGTTTGTCATACAAATATCTTAAATACATGATAATTTAATAAACTTTCCACAGCCATTGAAGGGTAGCTTGGGGTGGGGTGGATTTTTTTTAATATCTTCATGACGCATCTTTGAGATATACTCAACTTGGGGCATTTCGTTTTTGAGTTATGTTGCTCACAGACACTCGCGCGGACCTTTTTCTATAAATACTATTTTTTGGATCAGGAGGCCCCAAAACATCTACTTCCGGTGAAATCTCGACAAGCTGTTTTTGAGTGGAACACAATACTTCCTCTTACCTGTTATTATAGGTAGGTAGCAGAGAAAGTAAAACTATATCGTGAAAGATATAACTTGGATAGCAGGATAACTTTTTACAGGGATACCATAATATATAAAGTATACATGTAGGTTAATTTGCTATGGGGACAGAAATCGGTGTTCCATTTACATCCCGCCTATAATGGTCTTATCGGCAGCCTTTCCTTTGGCATATATTATTGCCTAAAGACAGTGCCAGGTACTTTTGGTGTTTATTTTAAAAATATATAAAATATGTATATATAGTTTAAAATATGACAGAACTTTTGTGACACAGTAATTTTAATATCATAGTAAATGGTTCTCATTGTCATAGCTATGCCGTGATGTTTTGAAATTCGACTGAGACAAGCGTTCAATCGTTGCTATCGATTGTTGATCACGTGCACTGCTTATGGTCGCATTTCCGTGTCTTTATTTCCATTGTTGGTCAATTATTTTTCCGTGCAGTCATTACTTCAAGAACTTCAAAACGAAAGCATTTCTAATTGAATGTTCCAAAAACTAGGAAAACTCTGTCAGTTGTCGTGGATGATCCTACAGGTTATAAAATAGAATAATAATAATAATAATAATAATAATAATAATAATAATAATAATAATAATAATATTAATATAGTCTAAATTTTCGAATGAATGTGCTTTTCCAAATGAATTCCCAATCTTTTAAAGCCAACAACCTAACAAATGAACCTACGCAATAAAGATTTTCGTAGAAATAAAAAAATTTTGCGAAGATTCGCAACGAAATTTTACCCATACATTTGTCACATTTGTCATAAATCGTTCATCTGCTTACTACATCTCTCTGTTGCATTTCACGTGTACCGTTATAAGAAAGAAAGAAAGTCGCCCTCCGTGGACTAGAGGTACCGTGTTAGCCTCTAGTTCCCAAGGTCGCGAGTTCAAACCTTCGGAACGGGAGTAAAGCCGGTGGTCCCGTGTCGTAGAACCTCAAGCCTGATAAAGAGGCCTCTGAGCAAAATTACCGGTCATTCATGCTTAATATAGAATGGGACGCCAAGGACCACAGTAGTTAAAGAGCGTCCATAAATAAAACTCAATTTAATTAGAAAGAAAGAAAAAACGGCCTGCCTATGGACAATGTTATTAGCTCGTATTCGCTTGTCGCTGGGTTACCAGTAAACTTTGGCTTTTAGTCGTTCGATCATACACACATTCACACTCTCATTCATACTTCGAGACGCTGGGGTAGGATAGTGAATAATCTTGGCTAGAGAGAAACTCCCACCCCCAGCCGGGAATCGAATCTGGGACCCCTCGCACAACAAGCAGGTGCTCTACCGACTGAGCTACCGTCAGCCAGAGATGTTTTTATGTTTCATTATAAATGTTGATATAGCACGTTATGGTCTCTAACAAAATGTAAGATAATACTGCGTCTCATTTTGCAAAAGTTACATGGCAGCAATATGGTTTACAAAATATATAAACTTCGATTTGAGGTACGCGTTTCTTAGACCACTACGCCGCTTACATCAGGGTTGACATTAAAAAAGTTGTGGTTGTAGAGGACAGAGAAGGCAAACACAAGATGACTAAATTCCATCAGACTTGTCCCCAGCATCAGTGGCCTTCTTCAGACGCCGCGGCATCACATCTTCTGGAATGTCTTTTCCGAAAACCGAAGGCTAGCTATCCTTTGGAGCACACAAGACATTCTTGGCCAACATTCTCCCATCACTAACCTTTATGCATACCCCTTGCTTCGCTTTCCAGCACCGAAATACCAATATTAGGGCAAGCAGGGGAAGCTTGCTTTCCTTCGCCTTCAAAGACGCTGAGAGACATCAAAGCGTTGCCGACACCGGTACAGCATCAGCATTGATGACCGGGTGTCGGTTGGTTCGAGGAATGAGGAGGTGGGGGAGGAGCCCCCTCGGGGGTTCCATCAACAGACGAGCTAATGTTACCAATGAAGCCTTTTCAAAGGATGAGTGTCTTAATGACTCTGCCGTTCCGCGAAGCACTGATTTCAACATTTCGGATTCAACAAGATGCTCGCTTGCTGCACCTTGAGAAAATTAGAGCTAGCGTAGCGTATATCGCACGCTCTGTGGCTCTTTAGAGCTGCTACTTGCAGAAGTGGTCGTTTACTGTACGTTTCTGTCAAAGGCTTTAGGGAAGGTTGCCTCTACAATCAAGAGAGATCAATTTCTTAGTGCTATTTTCCACGTTTCTTCACTATTCATAGCAGAAGCTTACTTTTCCCATTCTTCATTACTATGCATGACATAGCCGAAGGAAAATTTTAAATAACCTCTGTTTTTGTAATCAAATAGAAACCATTACATCAATAAAATCAATCAGTTTTTGTTTTTTCGGTGTTTCATTTGTTTAGCCCCCGTTAACCTCCATGGTCATATCGGAGGCTTGAGAAACTACTCGTTGACTGTAGGTCGTTTAACGTTGGTCTTTTTTTTAAATCATTTTTAATCTTAAACACACTCAAATTCACTCTCAAATGCATATGCCTAGATTCTGGGAGGGTAGGGAAAGTTTCCCCGCTCCAGCCAGGAATTGAACTCGGGACCTCTGGGTTGAGGAATCCGTTTTCTGCCCAAGAATAGGTGGTAGTGGTAGTGGTGGTATTTATTAAGTATTTAGTATTACATTAATTGCATAACACAGTCGCATGGGTCATAAGACCGTACATGCTCTCTAGATAAATACCTTGTCTGTATACGTGACTTGCAGTATCAACCAGAAAACAACTATTTTTTTACAATCACCGCACTATATACATACATACATATAAAATTGAAAAAAAAAAAAACACACTGAATCACACACTCAAACACACACACACACACACACACACACACACACATACAGTCGCGCACATGTACTCAAGCACCACATATGTTTAAAGAAAAATTACATAAACACCTTATCTCTTAGTACACGTACTTCCATTAAGTATGTGCCCAAGCTTGGCCAGTTTTGGCTGTTTAGAATCATGTCCCAGCATGCTGTCCTCCGTCTGTTGGAAGCCAAAAATACTTCCGGTAATAGTTTTTTCCTAATACCCTCCGTCTGCACGCATGCTGCCAAAATATGCGTCCAGTCTTCTTGTTCCCCGCATAATGGGCAAATCCTCCTGCCATCGTTATCAACAATCTTGCGAGCTTTCCACCCTCCCAACCTAAGCCATGCTATTCCAGTCCTCTGTTTTATACTCAATTCCAAAATATATGTTTCCTTACCCCACCTAGTTTTTATTTCATTTTGTAGCTCCAATGTTGATCTTTGTCTACATTCAGATTCGATTTTCTGCCTGTTTATATCGCATAGTCGTCTTTTGACCTTTCTTACAGCACTGTGTGTATTTTCATTACCCCTTTGCCAGATATCATTTAAGCCAATTTTTGATAATTCGCGTTGCAACCCCGCTGCCCACCATTTTGGTTGCCCTATGTTGTTTATTTGATGACGATAACATATTGCTCTCAGAGTTGTTTGATCGCCTTTAATTATTCGCAGCCAGTACCTAACTACATTTAGTTTAGCAAATACAGCATCTTCCCAGCATCCTACCTCCCGAAGAACTCCGTAGTTTGAAGTACCTCTCCCCAACCCTAGAATGCGCTTCCAGAAATTGCATTGTATTTTATTTACATTATCCACCCTCTCCCATCCCCACACTTCACTGCCGTATAGTAATGAGGACCTAACCATTGCTTCATACATGGTCTGTAATGTTTTTACTGGCATATCTGGTACCCGTGTCAATATCCTTAATACTTCAGAAAGTTGTCCAATCCCTTTGTGTTTTATAAACTCCATGTTCTTGTTCCATTTTCCGCCCATATCAAACCTTACTCCTAAGTAATCGAAGTGTTTAACATTTTGAATTTCTTCCTCCCCATAGGTCCACTTTTCATGTTGGCCGTACACATATCCATTTTTAAAGGTGACTGTTTTAGTTTTAAGAATATTTACCTCCATACCCCATTGCCTACAGTATTGTCGAAGAGCGTTTAAACCAGACTGTAAACCTTTTATCGTTTTAGAAAGAACTACAATGTCATCCGCGTACAAAAGAATTGGTATTTTTTGGTCTGCGATTGTCGGTGCATCTATGTCTTCCTCCGTCATCACGCTAACAACATCATCAATAAACAAATTAAAAAGTAACGGAGATAGTATACAACCCTGTTTAACCCCTCTCTGCGCTATGTTACATTCTGATGTATTGTGCTGATCGGTCTTGATAACAAACTTAACTTCTTTATACATTGCCCTAAGTGCTCTAATCATTTTCCCCGAAAGTCCTTTACGTGTTAATTTCTCCCAGAGAGCACTGCGTTCTACAGTATCAAATGCCATTTTAAAATCTACAAATACAGTATATACCTTACCACCTTTATTTCTCAAATTGTCATCAATTATTGTTTTCAGAACAAAGACATTGTCAATAGTCGAGAAACCTTCCCTAAATCCTGCCTGAAATTTAGAAATCCTATGATGTGTCTCGGCCCAACACTTAATTCTTTCATATAAGATTCTACTGTAAATTTTTCCAAATATAGAGAGCAGCGAGATACCCCTGTAATTTCCTGGAATGCTGTAACTCCCTTTGCCCTTGTAAAGAGGTTGGATAATGGCGGTTTTCCATGCTTCCGGATATTCTCCGCCTTCAAATATTTTATTGAAGCTTTTTCTATAGACATCTACCATTTTATTAACTTCTAGCGAGATCTTGAAAAACTCAGCTGACAATCCCTCTATACCAGCTGCCTTCCCGTTTTTTAAACATTTTATTGCACGAACAACCTCTGCTGTGCTAATTTCATAATCAAGCATTTGCACAATTGGAGCCCCCGTCATCCCTTCAGCGGCCAAAGTATTTAATTGTATTCTAAACTCCCCTCCTTCATAGACTGTTTTAAAGTGCTTTATCCATTCTCCAGCCGGGATAGTTACCTGAATGGACCTTCGCCTTCGATTCTTCATCCTACCCAGTCACTCCCTTCTTCCCTTTTCTCTGTTGCTCTCTCCGTCTCCGTATATGAACAGTCTAGTGTCTGTTATCTTCTGCGTTTTCTCTTCCACCTTTTTTTTCCAGTACAGCTGTTTGTTCTCATTCAGTGCCACTCTCAACCAATTATGACCTCTTCTTGATCGGTTTCAGTATTCTTCTTCCTCAGGCAGTTTTTCTAGAACAGATTACTACTTATTTTATCTAACTATTTCAGAGGCTCTAATCTTCTCTATTCCCAGTGCATTTCTAATGATTTTAGTCTCTCTTCAATCCTTGAACTCTGTTAAGCATTTCTGTATTCTTCCAATGTAAGGTACTATCGTTGAACATACTATTATATTGTAAGTCTTCCTAAATTCGCCACTTTTTTGACATCTATTTTTTTAACAGAGGATTGTAAATTTTGTTGGAATTTTACAAATTGCACTTTAACATTCCAGAGTGCCGGAAAAACTTGTAGTTGGAAAACTTTGTATTTGCTCACTTCTAAAGCTTAAAAAGTGGAGGTTGCAACGAGGAAGAGGGGATGCATGCATATCCTAAGTTCACCACTTGTTTACATGTTCGATATAAATAATATTTTAACATAATTAGATTACTAATGTACTGTATATTAATACTGGACACAAATATGCTAATTAAATGCATTAAAGTCTTGAAGTTATCCTATGCATAATAATTAATCCCAAAGATAATTTCAAATTTAAAACGGAAATCACAATGATAAAAAAACTTAATTTGATACATTCAGTGTTCCTTAGTAACTGAAAACCTGGAAATGATAAATCTAAAAACGACAATAAAGGGGTTAAGAACATAATTGATCTTAGTTAAAAGCTTCATGGCGAATTAATTTAAGATCACGTGCGGCATTTAATAAAACATCAGGGAGTATTGCTTCAGTATAGAAAACAACTGCAATAAAGAACCATAAACTACATAAAATACGTTTAAAAATTACATACTATATAGGTATAATCGTGTTAGTTATACAATGGGATAAAACAGATATACAGAGTTTAAGTTATATCACCACTCACTGCTAATAGAATATACGAATAACTCATAGCTAATGAGGCTGGTGATTGACCTTCGAAGTATTCACTGAACTGCGGAGACATCATGTTTCAAGTAACGGCTGCCAACTTTCGATTGGAAACTTAAAATGACGGTTAGATAACTTTGGGAAATTGGTGAACTTAGACAGAATGCATCAGCTTCTCTAAATAAGTCGAGCAATCCGAAACCTCTGTAGTTTGGGAATAATTCTTAGTATTAAAACGTTTCATAAATGGTATATCAGATCATTATCGAATGTGACTGCTCAATTAAAGTTGAAATTCTGAAGCTTCATCGTAATAGAAGGGCTGGTAAAATTTGACGATATTCGGTGAAAAACTGAAGAAAGAAAGGTTATTTATATCATAATAAGTATAGAAGCTAATTGATATGGTTGTGCATAATTTAATTGGGTACATCGCGGCTAGTTTTAGATGCTTGCACTCTCCTTTTCGCAACAGAAACTTTGTCATTTTTACTTTTTCTACCACGTACATAGTAGATAGAAAGGTATTGCATTCCAAACAAAAATTAGAGATTTTATCGGAAATACATGATTTGAGAGAGACCTACTGAATAAAAAAAACTAGAAGTTTCTGTGTATCTATGTGCGTGTCTGTGAACAGCATAACTCAAAACTGAAGAGTTGGATAAATATCAAACTTGATATTGAAGTTCAGTATCTTTCAAAGATGCGACACGAAGATTTTGAAGAAATTACTCCTCCCCAAACTAGCCTTTAAATGGAACATTCTTAAAATTTTGATTTTATGAAAACTGACTCTAACGATTTTGATTAAAATAACACATATAAAATATATTTGCATGTCAAATAAAATATACATCTGAAATTTTCTGGCGATTGCCGGTAAAATTTTATATAACTGTTAAAGTTAAGGGATAAACAAAAACGTACTACACAAAAATGTAGATCTCTTCAAAATACACAATTTATTTCACATAACAGTTTTTGTTTGTTGTTGCACACGCCGTTTCCTAGATATCCGTTACTAATGATTTGATTTGTTCAATACTTTGTATTTTAAGCCCTGTCGGCTTGCAGTTGTTTCTCGTGATGCCATGGGAAGAGTATGGAATTTTAAGGCCAGCATCTAGCGTTTAGTTAAACGTTTTACTATCGCTGTTCCCTTTACCTAACAAAATGTGTTATGTGGTTATTTCTGCAAAGATTTATCTCGATTAAAACGAAGTAAATATATCTGTAATTCTTCATAAAAATAATTTGTATACCCACTAATAAACGATAGAGGATAGAGAACGTGTTGTGAATGTAACACATCAGATTTTTGAATGTTTGCTTTTCACAATAGAAAGTTTCTTATTTTTCATAAAATTCATTTTCCTCGCATGCGTATATTATTTGTTTTCAGATTTAATCTGGTTCTGTAGCCCTCTAAAATTAATATTTTTCGAATATCAAGATATACTTTAGCAGACATTACTTGAAAAAATTATGTTCAGTGGTTGTAATTTTTACCTTCTCTGCCGCTCACCTATGGTAAAAGGAACTATGGTACGGTTAGAGGGACAATAGCACTTTTAGGAAAATCTCCTTGAGAAAAAGAGAGCAAGGGTTCATTTAGGAAGGGCAGTGGGGTCAGTTGGTTCTCCTATGTTAAGAGAAATATTTGGGCTACGGTTATTATTGCCCTATCAAAAGATACATTACAAGAACTGCAATTTTAATACAAATATTTCACATTTATGAAACAAAGGATAATTCTATTTTGACTAAATGTGTCGTTAAAATTCACATGAAAATTCCGGCCATTGCTTCAGGCAATCTTGGACCCCACCAAGCAGAAACTGAAATGACGCTTCCGAAAGAGAGAAAGAGAGGAGAGAGAGAGACGGGGGGGAGACAGAGAGAGACTCAAATGCAACGGATAGATCGGATGAATACCAAACTTCAAGGATGCGCGGCGATCACAAAATTGTATATACCTCAAAACACCCTTTAAATTCGTCATTCTTTTAGTTTCTTAACGATGACTCTAAGGTTCTTGATTAAAATTCCAAATCGCAAATAAAATGCAAATTTTGAGTTTTCTATGGATACCCTGTGAAGTCCTCTTTTCTCGTCGTATTAACAGGTATAATTGGTAAAGCATAAAATAAAAAGAAAGAAAAAACATACCACAGAGAAGCAATTCAAATCATTACTGTTATACTTTTAACTTTTCTCGTTTAAAAGGTCTGCTGTGAAACATCTGAGTTATATGTTCACAAATACGCAACACGCTCCTAGCTTGTGATACCAACAGCTGAATACTGTTTCCGCACTTTTTATTTGTACAACAGCCCTCGCGTGAATCGTGGAAGGAAAACCTTTGCCTCTCCTTCTCTACCCTCTCTTCTTTCCATGTTCTGCACCCGCTACCTCTGCTAAGAAATAAAAAATAACTCTTCTGTATATCTGATACTGTTTAGCATTCCAAGAGAATAGGTAACTGCTTCTGAAGGTGGCTGTATTCTCTACAATGATTATTTACTACACTAACAAGTGCATATGTTTCAGAAGCTCAAGTCGGCGTAGCCTCCAGCCACTGCCTTGATACATAACTACAAGCAAAAGACCTCGGATCGCGTTCTTCATTAAAACCTATGTATGCGGTATGCGATGTCATACCCTAGTTGAGATTAATATCCATGAGCCACTCAACCTTGAACTTCTTCGCCAACATCTGCCAAAGCATCTGCTGGAACATGTAAAAAATGACGGGCTGTATTTGTGAAATGAGCAAATATTAAGCAGAACCAAATACAAGCCATTTATTTGCACGTGAAGAACCATGCATCATCCGTGAATACAAGTCTCCTTGTTCCTAGCACTGTTAGGGCATGTTGTGTGTCGCCTAGGTAATTGTAATTCATTCGTATTGTATCTCATATATACTTAGAGATCAAATTAGATTTTTGTCTATTACATTTACAGCGTGCTGAGCGAATGTGTTTTTTTTAAATATCTATATAAAACCTTTTATACATTGCAGTATTGCTAGTTTTGCTCAAAGATATACAATTACTCACAAGGAATCGTTGACATGTCATTAGGTTGCAGCTAAAGACTGTCCTTAGCAGATAAATAGCGCGAGATGAAATTTCAATTATAAGGTCTATATGTCGTTTTCGTTTCAGTCTCCTTCGTGGTCGCTCCTGTTGGATATACTGAGATGTCTGTGTCAATACTTTATTTTCATATTCACTGAAGGAAGTGAAGAAGCGTGTGTAGCAGATAAAGGTAAAATACAAACGAACGGAGTGGGGCCCCCGAAAACGGGCAGAGCATCGCACGCAGGCCAGCCGGTCACTTGTGCTTCAACCATGAGCCCCAGAATTTATTGAAACCAAATTAGAGATGATAATTAATATCATTATTAATATAAGTAAGAAGCAAATTAATTGTAACCAGCAGGGGGAGGATGAGGGAAGTGACCTGAAGGGCGACCAATTCGGATGACGACAGGAGCAAGCACAGACGGGGTTCCTAATATTTCCAGATTGTATGCCCCCAATGCCGCTCGAGCCCACTTTATTCGGCCGCGAGCCTGAAGAAGCTCCCTCCCGAAACCGCGTAGAGGCGGGTTCTAGCTGTCCCTGGACGACGTCAGGATGAAACTTCCACAGAATGCACAGCTACCGTCGAGCCGCACCCTGACTAAACCTACAACCCTGAAACAGATGGCAAAGAAGATTATGGGTGCAGGAAATGGGGGACAGGAGAGTCGTGGTAGACCACTCCAGCATCCGCCTGCCCACCTGGGGAATCCACGAAAAACCCATGGGCCAGAGTGAGCTGTCGCCGGAGATCGATCCCGGAACCTCCCGAATGCGAGTCACACACCTTATTCGGTCGTGTGTAACAGGACTGGGGTCGTTATCACTGTCGGCGTAAAAAGACCTTTATGAAGTATGCATCTGCTATTAGGCGAAGAACCTGATTCTGTATAGCTTGTGTTCTGTTGACTTGGGTTTTGGATGTAGAAGCCTTAATTGGACAACCATACATCCAGTCAGATCTCATTAGCGAGAAATAAATGAGCCTTTTTGAAGATAATGGTAAAGATGATCAGATATCAGGAACTTTAATCGATGAATTTTCTGTCTAAGTTTCTTGCCGAGATCAGGTATATATACATTCCAGATTAATTTTGCATCAAAAGTTAATCCTATATATTTTACTGTTTTAGCTTTTGGCACTGTCTCATTACAAATCTTGTTACACCATGGCAGCATTTCTTTTATAGATGATTGTCACTAGTTTTGATTTCTTTGATTTCATTTGCGCTCTACAGTTTTGCACTACTAGTCAACTTTATCTGTGCAACCTTTAGTTCCTTAACTGTTGTGGCATCTGGACCTTTACTAAAGATGGCTGCATCGTGAAATTAGCAGTTTGTCATGTCTTAGAAAATCGCTGCTAAAGACCAGGTATAAGAATGAAGCGACTACTCCACCTTAGAGGACTCCTGCTTGTATTTTCCACAAACTATTCTTATGCAAGTTTACTTTTTTATCTAACACATGTAAAGAGATAGTTTAAATTTTCGCAAAAATATTTCCAATTTCTTTGAATGTACAATGGGGATAAAGAAACCGAATCGATAGTCAAATGTTTAAATGTCACTATTTGCTGTCCTAGGAACTCCATGCTCTTCTCATGACATCACAAGAAATAACTGAATAGTGACAGTAGTTTTAAAAAATTGAAAAATTCCAACAGTGTCTACCTTGACAATGGCTAATACCACAAAAATTGTTTGAGATAAGCTGTGTACTCGTATTTTAAAGAGATCACAATTTTTTTGTGCAATACGTTTTTGTCTCTTGTGGTTTATCAGTTACAAACATTATACAAAATGCCTTCCAAATGGAGAGGACTTTACAGGTTATTCTAAAAACAATCAAGATATAAACTTTATTTGGCAGTAAATATCTTAAAAATGTGGCAGTTCATCAAAATCGTTGGAGCCATTCTGAGAAAATCGAAAATTTCAAAAATCTTCCACGTACTACATCGTATTCCATGTATATGGAATATATATTCCATGTATCGTAAAAGCATAGTTTGTAGTGGAGGGTTTTCTTGAAAATCTTCCTGTTGCATCTTCGCAAGTTTGGTATTTATATAACATTTTATTTTTGCGTTATGCTGTTCACAGGCACACGTATATGGATCTTTTTTTTTAAAAAAAATGTTTTTAGGGGTTCGTGTGGGCTTAAAACATGTGTTCCCGGTGAAATATCGACATTAAAGATTTTGGAGGAATGCAATACTTCCTCTACTTACTGTAAGTATGAAGTAAGGATTGTAAAAAGACCCTCCCAAAAACTAGGAAGAAACGTGTATTAGATTCAGCTGTAGCTAATTTCGCCTCGATAAAGTCTTACCTGCCAATTTTTCCAGGCTTAGAACTGGCAACCTGTTCAAACACTCAATGAAAGGTTAGTAATGTTATAACCAATGACATATTCTAGGTTTAAAAACATCATGTGGTTAAAGAAAATTCTTATTTCACTTTAAGATAGTTTTGAAAACAGTCAAGCATTTATATTATACTGAGATATAAAAATAAAGTTGAAAGAAGTTGATTTTACATACTGAATTCTTGCTTCATTTTGAATTTGTATAATTTTTTCGCTTAAGAGCGCTTTTCTCCCCTCGATTTGGTACTCACTGAGATTTCCTCTTTTAAGACTTTCTTTCTCCTTTCAATACTTGTACATGCTCGATAGATATAAAGATGACGAATCATATAAATTTTAAAATTTATAAATATATCTGAAAATGACACCATATTATATCCTTACATGTTTTAATGTACTACGCCGCTGCTTTTACATTTATGAATACATCAACAAAATTTTGAGATGTTATTTTAAATATCTAGCTGTCATCAACGTGTTTGAACAATAAAGGAAAACGTTTTTGATACTGTCATGTGGGTCTAAAGAAAGGAGCTATAAATATGAATGTCTTCTTGGGTTTTTTTTGCTTTGAAACTTTTGTTTTTGATATTTTTTATTATCAAATCTATTTCTCAACGGTTAGATTTGAAAAAGAATGCTTCCGCTTAGTTGTGGACTTGTGCATCTATACTTTTCAGAATGTACATTATAAGTATATAAAATATATTTCGAAATAGTGGCTGTTATTATTTAAATTGTCCCACATAGAAATTTAATTTAGTATCCCATTTATGTAACATATTGAAAATGAGTTATTCTTTTTTTGTGATCGCTAGTAATATAAATAATTGAATGTTGTCTCTGCATCCTCAAATATCAACTATATTATATTTCTTAAAACAATTTCTAGGCAGAGAGTGAGCTGTTCTTTTATGAGCAGTATGTTTATTATATTTTACTTGAGTTAATAACTCAATGAAACTTAAATTTTAATAAACTTAAATTTTTAGACTGAATGTACTAATTTCAGTGACATTATTGTGTATGACAATATTTTTTCAAAATATTCAACTACCGCACTATAAAATTAGTTCATCATATTGCTAGTCTTCAAGCCCTCCAAACAATGCACACATTGTTCTATTTTCATTAGAGTTTCAAGGTATCACACAGTGATCTAGGAGCATGCCAGCGCATACTGTTCCGAGAAATCCAATGTCAGTGGATTTTTCCCCATCCTAAAATAAATCTGAGTCCCTCTCTATGACTAGAGAGGAAGCTTCTTCGTATGAACTTGTCTCGAACCCAGATCCAAATTTAATATTCCAAGTATCGTTGCTGTATGGGGACGATGAGGAAGAACAAACACAACTTGTGCCCTTCTTCCACTGTGAGTGCACCAAATGAAGCCGCTGTATGTGTTGGAGTCCACCCTCGGGCACAACCAATACAGTATACAAGACATTAGTCCCTGAGAGCATCACAGGATTCTGTAATGATTATTGCAGCCAGTCTTAATGGTGTCTTCACGATTCGGGAAGGACCGGCTCTTTGATTGCGGTCTTGCCCAGCGACAGTCGCATGCATTTCGAATCACTTCCACCACCGCCGTGGGGAATTTCATGACTAAACTGGATCGCTCCAACTACTCAGGGCTGAAATTAAAAGGAGACTTCTGGGAGATCCTCCTCAAAGTCTCCTGCAAATGACGACGGGAAAGGACTTCCTATTTCCAAGGTACTAGTGGGAAACCATCCCAGTAGGCTTCTTCTGGAGAGAATCTAGACACGGAAGAGCGAACTGGGTTTCATTACCTCTGATTATCGATCGAGTTTCTCAAACCTATCCTCTTTTCCTTCTTTTTCAATCCGATATATCAATACATACACAGTGTCTAAGTATGCTATAAAGCGTGATTTGATTACCTTTAAAAATATAACTTTTGAAAGCTTCAGCTTAATGCAAACATTTTCATTTACAGTTAAAATACATTCCATTGAAAGAAAGGAAGACAAGGAAAGTGGTTATATAAATTTATAAATTCATTTAATTCAGTTTCTATTTGAGGCACTTGCATTCGCTTGCATAGCCATCTGTATGTAAAGAACTGCTTCATAATCTGCAAAATAGATAGAATTTCAGTTATAAAGATGAAGGATTGTGTACTTCCCTCGAAGGCGAAACAGTTTGTTGTAAAGTAGCAAATTATATTATCCATAAAATAAAACATTAAATTATGTAAAGCTACGCTGTTTAAACGCTCCCCAAAATACGCTGTAATTCATTGCATGAGTTTCATTTACTTGAAGATTGGGATAAGGGGTCAGTTAAACAACAGGAATTAAAATGGTGGAGCGAAGTTTAAATAATGTTTGTTTTTTCCGTAGTGACCTCATATCTCTTATTTTACAAGGAAAGGAAAACGCTTTGCCGTTTTAGCTATTCTTTAAATGTTTTAAGTTTTAATGCATTATTATATATGTAGAACTTGTCAAGCCTAGCTTCAGCCAATTTCTTTTGAAACAATCTTCCATGTGAAAACTAGTGTGTGAGACTACTTAAGTACTTGGGGCGAGAGAAAATACAATTTTATAATGTCTCTATACAGAGTATCTATTTTAAGCACAGTATATTCCTACACAGTCCTGCGCCGCTGCGCAGTGGTCTGGAGCGTGATGCTCCGGTTCCTGGCTAAAGAATGCGCCCGGGTTTAATCCCATTCATGGTAGTGCGGATTTTAGGTCCTGGTGCCCACTTAGCATCGTGAGGAAAGTGAGGAGCTGCGATAGCTAGCGATCCTCCTCATGATCCAACTTTGCGGCTGAGGATGCGTGATGCTGGCCACATCACCTTCCCGTATCAATTGGATGATTGTCCACCTCTGTCGAATGCACGTGGGCGTGAGGCCAGCAGTCGAGTTGGCAAGCCCAGGCCCTTCGAGGTCTGTAGCGTCACAGGATTTATTATTCCTACATATAGACAGCTGCCTATGGTAGCACGCCTTTGCATTTTTTCCCCGGTATCTTCTCTTGCTAGATACTCTTGGTTTTTAGTTTATCGTACCTATTCAGATGTTATTGGTGTTTTGAAAGGTTAGAACAAATTTTCGCATCCTAGCCTTATCTTATTAGAAACGCTGATTCAAAGGAGGAATTTATTTAGTGCTGTAAGGTTAGCTGAATGAGGCCGTGCACATTTAAAACCGTTATGGCTCAAGGGGATATTAAGGGCCGTTTTTCAGTTTGTCAGTTCGCCTCTCATTGATATTTTATAATGCCCAGGTAGTTGCCGATTTCAGCTTAAATGCATGTTCTGTACTTTATGACTCAAAAAGTGAGAATAGTCGACAGTGCCCTAATAGTAGATTAATGGATCAGCTGTAGGTGCAACAAGCAGGATGGCATCCTTCACTTGCTGGTACTAATACTCGGATTTCCAGAGTTTTGGTTTGTCGCTGTCAATTTGAACCTAATCAGTGAAATGTTACATTTTGCAATGTAATACTTGAGTTTTATTTCCATTGCAGCTCTAGAAGTAGAGCTCTATATCCTGGTGTAAAGTTTTTGTGTATACATTTTTAATTGTATAATGACGAGACAGTACAATTTCCCTTAAATGTGACAACGAATTGACGGAATAAAAAGGTTTTAGTATAGTAGTCATTATAGTTAAAATCGCAATCCAAAACTTATCTGTGCACCACGAATTTCAGATTTTCAACTTGAACACCATAAATAAGTTGCTGAGTGCACTCCCTTTGCGTAATATACCTGTATATTTCAACAATATTTATTGCTGTCGGGAGTACAAACCGGCCACATTCTGCAGGAGGCCTGTAGAAAGTGCATAATGATTCTGTCTACAACTTTTACGTCGTATTTTGTTGCACTCTATTAAAAATTTTTTGTGACTTTTAGTTCATGATCATATTGTCGCTAGGATGAAAAGAGTTCATTATTAATTTGATATTGATACACGGTAAGAATGTTTTTTTTTAATTTTAATTTTTGGTTTTACTACCTTTTATTTTGTATGTTGTGGTAGAGTGGAAGAGGAGCCCTTATGGCCTTAACTCTTGCTAAAATAGGCGCAGAGATAAATGTATAATTTTCTACTCTCATAATAATTGTAGTATATAATAACTGAAAAGTTTACCTTCTTAGAAACCGAATTTCTATTAAAAAAAGGTTTATCAAAACTGTCATCAAGAACTCTCTGGAGCTAAGGCTCATCTTCATGTAATTATTTCAGAAACTTTAAATATACATTCAATCTTCACCATTCTATTAAAAGCGGTAGTATGGACTAAATCAACAAAAAATGTCCAGTAAACGTGGGCTCTAAAAATGCATACCTTAAGAATTATGAGCACTTGTTCATCTAGCTACTGTGAAACATCTCTTGTACTGCAAGCTCTTTGCTATTACGTATGACCTATGCAGTAAACAAATGAGGCCACATTACTCTGTTGTTGTGAAACAGCATAGCTTTCAATGTAATCTGCTTGCAATTACATATGACCTCCGCTTGTGAACCATCGCTAAAGGTGATACTCAATATGGTGGCAATTCATAGTAAGTCATGCTCTTAGGGAATCATGCATTCTCACCATTCCAGGTTGGTCACGGATGCTCTGGCAGGTATTGATGACGCCTTCCTGTAGTGTTCGTACATCACTAATGAGGGTTGCATGCTCCAAAGATTTAAAGATAAAACTGCAATGTAAAAGCATGTCACAAACTTGTCAAAACACAGACTGATTCCATTAGAACTAATAAAAATATGTGTTGAACTTACCCAGAACTGCGAATACCGTTTACAGTAAAAACACTAACAGATGTTTGCTGCATGCTGTATCCATGGACAATAACACAGTAATGTGTTCTCATTTGTTTGCTGCCTGCTGTAGGTCGTACGTAGGTAATGCAAAGAGCTTGCGGTAGAAGAGATGTTTCACATGAACAAGTGCTTATAGCTCTTAAGATATGCATTTTTGAGCCCATGTTTACTGGATATTTATTTTGTTTTGATATATACTACCATCTCTCAAAATATGGAATACATTTTTTAACACCTGTATATGTTTAGATTAGGTCCATTACTATATCATTGTTAATTGGCAAAATATTATGTCTCACAGCTTGTAACTAATACCATTCTTACTTGAATACCGTAAATGGATATAGGAATGCCCGCTTGTCTGTTTGAGATAAATCGCTTTATATTTCGAAAACTATAACGTTTATGGAATAGCGCATAATATAAGAATGAAGTACATTAAAAGCAGTAAAACAATCTAGAAGCTGATGTTTCTGAACACATTATAAATCTACGATTCATACATTTGAAGTATCATTGGGTCAGACTGATACGCTTTGAGGCTCTAGTGTTAAACAACAAGTGTCTCGTTCAGAAAAGAAGTTTATATAGTAGTGCATAGCTAAATAAACGGCAATGAAGCAGTTGCGGTGATCTGTGTATGGCTGCGGAAGTGTTGAGTTGAATCATGACCCAGAAAATTGTTCGAAGGTTTTGATTAATCGAAAGCGCTGGCTGGCCTGCTGCCGAAAGGCTGATGTCACTTTCGTCAAGTGGTCCTAATGGAAGGGAATTAAGATACGTTAACGGCTACCATAATGCTGCCATTCAAGAAGCCTCTCTCCATTCATTCACAGTGTTTATGTATGCAGATGAATGGCAACAGCTCGGCAAAATGCAGCATGAAGTACAAGCAAACACATTTCAAAATTACATATAATGGACAATTGCGTGTAATGTTACAAACATGGACATTTGGGGGAAAGGAATTAAAATCACCGTACAGTATTACTTCTCACGCTACGGGCCGAGATTCGAAACCTGGTTGAGGCTTTTATTCAAGGGTTATTCCCATTGCTCAGCAGGAATTTCAAGTAGGTTAGTTCCCGAGTTCATACGTATGTGCATTAATTTCAGCCGACATGAATAAAAAGGAAAGATTAATTATGAAGTACGTATGTGACACTTCACGTGATAGAAAACAAATGGGTTACAGTCCAGTAAACTTTTTTCAGCACTCACATAGAAACTATTATTTTGGAGATGAGCTTATTTTTTTTGAAAGTTAAACATTGTTGTAAACATTTAGTATACATATTTTTAGGTTCATTTTGCCATATACATATAACAAGGTCAACATTGAAACAAACAGTGCAGTAATATTATAAAACTATAGACAGATTATATTTCATGTATACATGCAAATCACAACACGAAGGCAACACTGAAAATGATTAGTTTTAAATAATTAACTTATATTATTATTTTCAAAATATTCTCCTTTAACGCCAATACATTTTTGCATTCAATGAAAGCGGATCTTAAAGCAATGATGCCACTTTTCCTGAGGTGCTTCCAAAACCATATTTTCAGAACGTTCCACTGCTTCATCTGATGACGAAAAAGTGATTCCACGCATTTTATCTCTAATTTTTGGAAACAAAAAGAAATCACAGTGTATTAGATCAGGACTGTATGGTAGAGGGTCCATGGTGCTGATCTTTAGGGCATTCAGACTCAGTTATTAGTTTGCTGTAGGCAAACGATGCGTTGTCATGATGCAACATTATTTTTCCTTTTGAGTGTCTTTTATAAACTTTTTTTAAAAAATTGCGGCAAACCGACATTTGTTTACCAATTGGCAGTAACGGTACGTCTATCTTATAATGCTGTAGTAGCAATATGATCCGTTTTAAAAAGAACTAGCAACCATCTTCTTACCAGCTGCGAATTCATTGGACTTTTGTAGGCTTAGGTTCTGTTCGAAAGACCCATTGAGCCGATTAACTTTTCTTTTCAGGATCATAACAATAAATTCAAGGTTTATCACCAGTAATGAGAACGTAATTATATGTTCTGTATTTTATTATAAGAATCAGTAGGCTATTGTTAAAGGAACAACAATATTTGTTATTTTTTCTCATTGTAGCTGTCGCCCATGTTAAATGTTCCTGGGTTTCAAGTTAGAATATGTTAAAAATGTGTCTTGTGAGTATAGAAGTGAAGCCTTTAGTGTACCTAGCTTGCACGTTTTTTGTATTTAAGCGAGGGGTAAAATGTACTCCTGTAGTGTTAACATCACAGAAGGTAGAGTAGGCGACTAGAGGATGATATGTTGAGGGAAACAGGGAACGTTCTAGGTTACGTAATGCAAATAATCACGCGGTTGATCCCTTAAGCCTAAAAAAGAGAGTAAAACTACGTCATTGAAGACTGGCGCTACCAACGACGCGAAATAATGACCAATAAGAAGTCAGTTTAGCTATCCTCCAAGCATGGGGTAGATTAGTATATACACAGCCAGAAATATTTCTCAGAATCCCAGTCTCGACATGTAAACCACGCCTAATCCACGCTAGTAAGTGAGAGAAAATTCGCGCGTAATTATTCCGCGGACAATGAAAGTGTCGATGCAAATATTAGTGTTAATTCCGCGAAAGTGCTGATAGTAATCACACGTGTTTAAATATGTAATTTTGCGTAAACCAGAAAGTTACGCAAGAATTAATCATAGTGATTGTTAGTTGCACGTCATAAAAGACAAAGTTCACAACGGCAGGAATACTCTAACAGTGGCACACATTCTATGAAAGTTTAAGAAAAGGAATATATACGGATTTATACAGTGTGTTAACAAGAGTTTAATTACAGCTTAAACTCAGCTTATTTACGTGATTGTGTTATCACCTTATCCTGTGATTCAGTTAGCTGTCCACGATCCTAGGTCTGTGTTACTGCTAGCTTACCGTTAGCAAAGATCCTGCCTCTACGCTAGCTCAGCCGGACCTTTACTTCACAACAAAATAATACGACGGAGATTGGCTGCAGAAGCAGAAGCCACTTCCCAATACGGGGAACTTCTTCGAGAACAGCGAGCAGCAACCGGAGACTCAGGCTGACGAACCTTCGAGGCAGCCTACTCCAAAAGTAGAAATAGGGTTCACGCCTCACAAACCAAATTTGATGTGTCGCCTTGGAAGTTTTCCATTTTTTCTGTGTTGTGTTTTTGATCGAGAGTCAGTTTATTTGGAAGCCATCAATAACAATGTTTTCCCACGACTAACTGTTGATGTAAAATGTTTTGGATTTGACTCATACCAATGACCAATGTCGTCCGAATATACTCATAAAATTTCCGTCAATTTTCTTCAAGCGTTGCTTGAATAACGGCAATATTTTCATCAGTAAAAGCAGTTCTTGAGCATCCTTCTCGAAATTCATCACTAAAAAGAACAGACAAACAAAAGAGAGCAGATCACTTTTTAATTCCCTGTACGAATTATAAATTGTTGCCTTAGATGGGGCTTCTTCGGCGAATGCTGATCTTCAGATTGTTTAGGCGTTAATGACGATTTAAAATCCTAAAACATCATAGCCCGGAAATGTTCTGTAGTCAAATTATTTTTGGGTGAACACGGAATCTTTAAATGATTATAATTAACAATCTATAGAGCAAATCGAACAAAGTACACTGCAATCAACTCGTAAAATATTAGAATATAGCTATCAAATATAAACAAACTTCGCTTGTCTTTATAAACATGGCATTAAAAAATCTCAGTATCGTCATCGTATTACGTCTAATTTTTTTTAGCTACACATCCACATTATTTCTTTTTACGAACGCAGAAACCTTCGGAAGTTTTGAAATGTCAACATCCTCCAATGCCTTCAATGTGCACTTTAACATGGAGTAACAGGGCCACAATGACGAGATTTTAAAACTTTTTACTGCGAAACAAACAAAAAAAAAAAAAACGTGGTTCGGAGTCTACGGTAAAAGCTGTAGGTCCTCTCATTCTACCGCCATCCTCACCATCATGCTACCATCGGAGGCAACGGATTCCGCCCAGTGGATGGCTCCACTTCAGAAATGGGTCCAGTCATCGCTTGGTGGAATGAGGTAACCCTCATAAGGCCATATGAGGAGCGTTAGAATCGACATCATAAACGGTCCAATTAGGGTCAAATGATGCATCGTGCTCGATAATATTGTCCCCTTCAATATCCTGCTGTTCCTGTCGCAGCTGAGCACGTTTAACTAACAATGTAAACTATAGACATCTCTACTCCTTATGGCCTTTCCTAAGAAAATATAAGTTAACACAAAGATAAAGCATAAATATGCTTAGTACCGAATAATAACTACGCTTTATAATTGAAGAAGTAGAAAATAATTTTCAGACTTTCTTAACCTCGGGTTACTACAGTTTCTGAAACATGGTTAAATAACACTAGTCTGCATTTTCAAACTTTTTGTCAGATGATTTCTTAAAAGTAGGTGTTCTTGAATCAAGTTTTATGTTGATTCCAGAAATAACTTCCGTTTTTTTTCTATCACTCAGGTTTTTACACAAAATAAGAAGTAATGTTTTGACAATTTTACTAATGAGCGTAGAAAAGTATTCAAATACCATTTCACACAAGGTAAGTTTTTATTGAAGAAACATTTTGAGAATACTCTCAAGAACTCCCCTGATTTATTTCATGACTACACTTTAACAAAACAAGAAGCCAAAGTGTTTCATTTAATTTTTTTCCAAACTTTCTCTTCTTTGACTTCCTTGCAGATCCTTGAAGATGACTGTCCCTCCTCAACATCCAACAGTAGTCGGCCATTATAGTTTCATTCCATCTCCCCTGGTACCTCCTCTCCATTTCCTTAATATCTTGGTGAAAACTTTCACCCTGCTCTTCACTATAATGTCCCAGATTTTCTGGAAAGTAGTCGATATTGAATGCAGAAAATGCACCTTTACGCTCTTGTTACAACCCATCTTCTTGAAATTTTCCATCATTGTTTCGACAATGGTCTTGTAATTAGGATCTCTGTTATTGCCTAAGAAGTTTTCAGTAACTGATCGGAAGGCGGTCTATTTCTCTCTCATTCATTGTCTTCTCAAAATCTTCATCCTTTATCAATTTCTTTATTTGAGGACCAACAAAAATTCCAGCCTTTAATTTGTCTTGTGTAATGAAGGGAAATTTCTTGGAAAGGTACTTGAGGCAGGGTCCATCCTGTGGTAGAGCCCTTACAAATTGCTTCATCAAGCCCAATTTTATGTGTAATGGCGGGAGCAATATCTTTTTATCTCTATATTTTTGAAGTAAAATTGTGAAAAAACTGTACGTGATGGAAAAAAACTAAAAGCAGTTTTGAAATCAGCATTAAAAGTGAGCCAGAATCACTTATTAGTTTTCAGTCATCGGATATCAAGCAGACTAGTGTAATGCATAAGGGTAGCAAGATACTTTAGAATGGGAATCACATAATTTCACGAGAATACGTTGAAATGCAACACTTTTGTTTTTGTTTCTATAGACAACTGTAGTACGGATTCACCTTCAGTGCCGGACTTCGCAAAGTGTAAGAAACTGTTGGGAGAGGAGCAGCCTCTATTCCTAATGTCTAGTAGACAGGCCAGGGATAATGTCAGATGGGTAGTAGTGATTATATATAGAAGGTGTATGCGGTATAATATCTATACAGGCATTCATTCTGTCAAAATCTTTCAAATGTTCTCTATCATTTTGAAAATATCACCCCATATACTCTAAATTGTTAACGTTAAGCTTATACCTTTTGGTACTTAATACACTCGTACCTTTTTCCTTAAACATCATTCCAGTAGTTACAATTTGCTCTGCAATATATAATAAGGGTGATGGTGCCGTGGTAATGTGTGCGACTCGCATTCGGGGGTCCCGGGTTCGATTTCCGGCAACCGCCCACTCTAACCCATGGGTTTTTTTTTCGGTTTCCCCGAATTGGCAGCTAGTGCTAGGATGGTTTCTTCTACCACGATTTCCTTCCCCTCTCATTCCGTTTCCTTCTCTTTCAAGTGTGCTTCTAGATTTCGAGGCGTATGCAGTGCTCGAGAGATGGCGCGGATGCATGTTCAAAGGAAAGAGTACTCCCTGTGGTCACCAGAGGGTTGCTTGGTTGGTGGGTCGTTCATCACTCTCTCTGGGTGGCTCCAGCAGTGGGACGGGTC
The DNA here is from genome assembly GCA_030765065.1 of Deroplatys truncata. Lineage (NCBI taxonomy): Eukaryota > Metazoa > Arthropoda > Insecta > Mantodea > Mantidae > Deroplatys > Deroplatys truncata. The sequence continues at coordinate 57,509,306 of CM060980.1, forward strand.
TTCGAGCTTGGAAATGCTAGAGACTTCCGTGCGTCTCTGTGGCCTGTCTGTCTGTAGACTCCTGTGGTTCCTTCACGTCATCCCTTCCTCATGGAGGAGGTAGCTGCAATAAGTTCAGTACACGGGAAGTAGCATTAGTGGAATTAGGAAGAACAAGAAGAAAGGGAAGTGATACTAGAAAGGTATTGAAATTTGGCTTTAGATGCATAAGAAAAGATGAAAGGGAAATTTTAAAGATTTGCATGGAACAAAAAAAAGTAACAAAAACAAAAATAGCTGATGGACAGGGGTAGAGAAATTATGGAGAAGATAGGAATGGGAGATATTTCGAGAGCAGGAGAAAGAAATAGCAATGGCTTCTGGATAACAGTAAGAAACAGAGTGGAGGACATAGATAGACAAGAGATTTGGGGAAGCTTAGAGAATAAAAAGTCACTAGGGTTTTATAGATTAGTAAAAAGGAAATGGGGAAGAGAAGGGTATGTTGATTATTGTAATAGAGTGGAATAAAGAAGCATTTGCATGGATGAGAACAGGAACATTGTATCTGAGAGGGCTAAGAGGTAGAAAAAACGGAATCTGTGAATTTTGCGGAGGTAGTGAAAGCACAGAGCATTATATGATAGAATGTAAAGAATTGGCAGAATGGAGAAGAGCGGTATGGGAGGATCAATGGGAAAAAATGGATGGAAAAATAGTAGCAATTAAAATGTTAACAAGAAAAGAAGAAAAGAAAAATAAGAGTATGCGGAAGTTTCTAAAGAAAGTAAAAGAGAAATGGATTAGAAAGGCAGAGATAAGAAAGGCAGAAAAGCATACGGAGGAGGAAGTGGATGGGCAATAGGGATAAAAGGTAGCAAGGGATGGTTAGATGAGCCAGAAGGCCAGGCAAAAGGAGTATATAGCTGGCAAGAAAATTTGTACAAATAGGTTAAGTTAGTTTATAAGTGAAATATTGAAAAAAGGACTGTGTATGAAAAATGTATAAATAAAGTATCTATGTATCTATCAAAGTAGTCTAAGAGCGCGAGGTGTCCCCCTCCGATGAGTAACCTATACCTTCCTATATAATAATGATTTTCTCCAAATGCTCAGGTGTAAGTTTATGACGTTTATCGGTTAACACAAATTTGTATGATGAGAAGGATCTTTCCTTGTCTATACAAATTTGGACAAAAGTTGAAGACACTTACTAACCCTGGGAAAATTTCCTCAGGAAGCATAGCGTTTTAACCTTGAAGATATCATTCACAAAACACTAAATGTCATTGTAAGAGTTTCTCTCTAAAATTATACTCCATTTACGGCTTAATTTGCCTGCATACTTTAAAAATCTGATGTGTTGCACTCACATGACTTTCTCTACTCTTGTAGAAACTATTTTTACAAACGCTTATTTTCCATCCTATTCATGTTAATCGAGATATCAAGATGTTAACCTTATTGCTAATTTTCTTGTAGGTGCAAGGGAAATATGGTAGTCTTAAATGTATATGACATATATTGTGTGTTTTAACGAGATCTATATTTTTTGTTTAGTAAAAGTTTGTCTATCTCTTACGGTTTACCAGTTATGCGAAAGTCATTCAGAAAATGAAGAGGGCTTTTGGGGACATTTACAGAAAATTCAAAATATAGATTTCATTTTCCATAGAAACATCTTAAACACATTATATTTTAATCAAAATCATTAGAACCATTTGTGAGAAAATATATTTTTTTCGAAAAATGATCCATGCAAAGGATAGCCTATGGTGGGGGATTTTCTTGAAAATCTTCATGTCGCTTCCTTGGAGCATAGTAAACTCAAGTACCAACTTTGGTTTTATCCAACTTTTTGAGTTATGCTGTTCACTGACATAAAGACAGATAGAGACACACACACTCACGGACATGTTTCCAAAAATGTTTATTTGGATTCAGGGCACCTTAAAACATGTATTTCCGGTGAAATATCCATATTGAATTTTTCGGTGGAATGCAATACTTACCCTACTTACTATAGGTAGTAGAGAAGTACTCTCAAGAGTACTCTGATCCTCATTGAGAAATAATATGGGTATCACGTATTAAGGTCTTTGTTATTTTTTTACTAGTGTGTTTCAATATTAATTTTAAACATTTAAAAATTTGTGTATTATATGCTCGATCATTAACTATTTAGCAACATCGGAAATATGCAATTATATGCAGTATAAAGTTTTGCATACAAGCGCAGAATAATATGAAGCATATTACAAAACTTAATTCCGTATCACAAGTAAAACTAAATATGTCTAGTTAGTACACGGTGAGAAGCTACCCAGCGTGTCTTCTATGCGGTCTTGTATGCCCTCTCTCCCCGAGCGCCACCAAAGCACATGTAACATACAAACATCTGCAATACATAACATTTTGGAAGCTTGCACTGTTTAAAGAAAGTGCCCAACCATAGCACTCTTAGCATAAATTTATTTACACGTAACACATTATACAATTACTTCGAGTAAGATGATTTATCTTGAGAAAACCCTGGCCTATCTTTCTGTCATTTTCATTTCTCCAAACATCCCTCCCTCCCTCCTCTCTCTGAGTCGGGTATTGCGTGTCAACCCTGAGGGAAAAGCGAAAGAAAGTCTTGGAAAGGAAACGTGGCAGTGCGGTAAGGGGTACAATATGGCAGTGATGTTGGATTGCTGAATACAATACATAATAATGTATATAAATATAATATATATTTTTTCTCGATTGAAATATTCAAACGTGGCACAAGGTTTTCTCATTGAGAATGTCGTCAATGTAATATCAAGTCTTTCCTTCACACAAGGAGAAATTGTCCGTAGTCACGTCCTGTTTCTGCCTTCCCCTCTTTTTAGGGACCTCACACACAGCGCGCACCATGCTGGGCCCGCGACTCACGGATTGATGCATGGCACCATGAGGGGGTGCTGGGTAGGGGAAGGCGGTGCCTGAGGGGGTGAGTGTGGTTGTCGCCATCAATAATACATTGTCAACATTACCCGCACAACATAGTCTACGCGCGCACTTCATTTTTAAATGCAAAGTAACAGACGCTGTATATAATGCGAGCTGTCAAATATTAACACTCTGTTTGCTCGCTGCCTGTTTTACCTGGTTCTCGCCAGTCTGCTTGGGGGAAACAGTGAGGTAGCAATAATGGCAGTATTAATGCAGAATAGAGGAGAAGAGGAGAGAACAGAAGAAATAAAACAACAGAACAGAAAAGAAGATGTGAAGAAGAGAAAATTATACAAAGGTAGGCGAAGGAAAATGAGAAACAGGAAGAAGAAAGACAAGAAAAACAGCACAAAGAAGAGGAATAAGAAGCACAAGTGAAGTTAAAATAGATGAGGGGAGTAGAGGAAACGGTAAATAACAGATAGAGATAGGCAAGAACAGAACGAAGAACGGAATGAGATGGGGAATCTGATTAACACAGAATAAATGTTAAAAGAAACTTGAAGTAAAACAGGAGACGGTTAGGAAGAAGGAGGTGTGAAAAGAGGAAAGTAAGGTATAGGCGAGATTAGAATAAGAGATGAATTAGCAAGAAAATAAAGAAAAAGACAGGAAAAGGTAGAAAGAAAAAGAAAGAAATAACAGCGAAGCGAGAAAAAGAAACGGAGAGGAATGGAAACCATTGTAGGGGAAGGAAAAATAAATGTAATAAAAGAATAAGTTTGAATTGTAAGTCAGAATAAGAAATAAGAGGACAAATAGTATGGAAAGAAAAGGGTACAAAATAACAGAACAAAGGCAAAAGAATAAACTGGAAAGTAGAGAAAACGATCAAAGGTGAGAGGGGGGAAGTTATGAATAGAAAGGTAAGAGATACGGAAAAGAATTAAGGAAAAACAGAAAAAAGAAGACGAATAGATAGGGCAAGAGAAGATAAGAGAGAGAAGGAGAAAAGGAAGCAACAGAAAACAAAATAAGTTAGAAATAAGAAACTTAAAAGAAACCCAAAATAAGTAGAGAAGAGAACACAAGTATTAGGAAATGTTAAAAACGTGGATCTTTGCATAATTATGCTCATTCAAATTTTAGAAGAGTAATCATCATTGATTTGTCACGGATTACTGCTTTATTCTATTTCGGATATGATAAGCAGAACCATCTTTACATTTCTTGTCAGGAACGACATTTTAAGCAGTACCTATCTCTTTTAGAGACAAGACAAATTAGCATCGAGTAACGCTAGTGTACATTGGCATTAATTCCTTTTAAAGTTTGCAGGAGAAGCAATAGTTCAAAGCGGCAGCTCGCTAAAATGTTTCCCTTGTCATGGTGTGCTGCTTTTGGTGAAAATCTCTAGAATAATAAATCTCTGGTGTCTCAGACTGAGAGCGCCATCCCTCTGCTATCCCTTGGCTATTTGTTTTCTGTGCTCAACGCTTAAATGCTTCTTTTTTTTACGATTGGCTTTCCGAAGCGTTTAAATTTAACCTTTTCCTTCGAGATAATAGAACTTACGGAGTTTCCTGAGGGGCGGGGAGGCGGGTGAAGGCCCTGTCTGAGGAACTGAGAATATTTTAAGGAAATGCATCTGTGAAAATTGGTAAAAATATGAACATTTTCTATTTGTTTGTTTTTTTACTTTCTCTGCCACAGTAAGTAGGGGAAGTATTATATTCCACCCAAAAATTCGATACCAAGATTTCACCAGAAATATATGTTTTGAGGCCCCCTGAATCCAAAAAAGCATTTTTGGAAACATGTCCGTGTGTGAGTCTGTGTGTATGTGAACAGCATAACTCAGAAACGAACAGTCTTGGATTTTGGTTCAGTATCTTGCAGAGATGGGACACAAAGGTTTTCAAGAAAATCCCCCACCTCAGATTACCCTTTACATGGAATATTTTTCGAAAATTTTAATGTTCTCAAAAATGGCACCAAGGATTTTGATTAAAATATCACATGTTTAAGATATTTTCATGAAAAATGAAATGTATATCTCGAATTTTCTGGGAATGTCTCCAAAAATATTCTTCATTGTGAACGACTTTTGCATAACTGGTAAACCATAAGAGATAGACAACATTTTACTACACAGAAAATGTAGATCGCGTTAAAATACACAATTTATGTCATATATATTTTTTGTTGAGTGAACCATTTTGGAGATATTGCTTGTAATTCCCTTAAATTTTCCAATACTTATACTTTTTCTCAAATGGGAATTCGTTATTCATTTTTTTGTCCTAGTAATGCAAAGAGAATGGAATACTCCACATAGCAACTAGCTCTTAAAATATTTGACTATCGCTTAAAGCCTACCAATTCCCCTTGCTTCTACAAGAAAATTAGCAATAAGATTAACATCTCGATTAACATGAAGCATATGGAGAATAAGCGTTTTAAAAATAGTTTGTACAAGAGTAACTTATTTGGTTGGAATTTTCAGGAGAGATTCAGGAATTGCAGATTTAATTTATTTCACTAGTTAAAAATATTAAAAGTTTAGTTGAAATTAATTAATTTCCATAACTCATATTCAAAAACATTAAAAGTGCAATAAGATGTATACAGAAGATTTTTTCTCTTAAGCTAAGAACTTCCTGCATAATAGTTTCTTTAAGTTTATATGCTAAGCTCAAATTAAAAATTTCGAGCCATAACATACACCGTAGGGTCAAAGGAGCATTTCATATTACCATATCAAAAAGTAGATTTCACACGTACTGGGGGCTTGCCCACACGGAGAAGTGCTACGAAACTGCAGATATCACAAAATAAGAAGCGTGATTGTAGCAGGTATGACGGAAAAAGTTTTTCAGGTCCACGAGGAGGTATATGGATTATCCAACATTGGTAGCAGCAGGCGCATTGACATCATCGCCTACAAGACATCATCTGACAGTGGCTTAATCATTGATCCTACTGTGCGCTTGAATCCCACTGTCAACAGCCAGAAAAAAACGCCATTTATGAACCCACTATCTCCTATTACAGTTTAAATAAAATCTCAATCACAGGATATATGATAGGAGCTAGAGGGACAATACCCAAAAATCTACGCAAACTTTGGTTAGATTATGGCTTAGATAAACGCCTACATTATCAAATAGCTATCATAGCTATTAGAGGATCAATTCTCATCCTCAGAAATCATTTGTATTCAATATAATATCAATATACCACTTTAAAAATCATTGAAATTATTAAATTATTATATATTTATTTTAACTGCACAATAGGATTGCTTTATACTACTTTTCCGTTCCGATTTAAATTATTTATGTTTATATTTTAAGTCGATTTTCATTATTTTGATATGGTAACTTCGTCATTATTGTTGTCAATTTAAATTTGTTAATTGTACAGGTATACTTTGTCTATAAGGCAGCCCTTAATTGAGGGAAGTGTTAATAAATAAAAAAATTGTGAATACAAAATTAGCATCTTAACAAGGGTTTGACATAAATCGTTAAAATTTAGTGCACTAGTATATATTTTATGTTGTTTCCCCCCAAGGTTTTTATCATTACAGGCAGTGAAGAAAAATCTGTTACCTGCACATAAACGCTGTATTTTAATAAGCTTTACTTTCCCTTTAGGAAGTTGTTGTCCATGTTTTGCTAAAGGAATTACATAACATACATATTTTACTTACAGCATTCATAAAGCAATGAAAAGCAAAAAAGGTGCTTTTTAGAAAAGCTAAGCTGATTAATCACATTACATACACTGGCATCAAAATTGATCTTTAATGGTGTTATTAACAATAAGAACAGTTAATTATTGGTTTCGCAAACCCGTATAAGAGAAAAAAAACCTGAAACATTAAGTTTCTAAAGCTAATAGAAACTGTAATCAATTTCTTTACCATACTTCCTCTTTTTTATTTTCCTCTTCTCGTCTCCGACATGAATCATTTGTCAAAATAGATGGTAAATAGAAACTCTAGAATAACGCTATCATATAGAGACAAGAACATTAGGTCTCTTGTTGAGGAATCACTGAGTCAGAATACGGCGAGTGATCCGTAAATATTTAAGTGGGCAAAGGAGGAGGAAAAGTCCGATGGAAGAAAAGTCACATTCACATGACTTTCTCTACCCTCTATTTTATTAGTAGGTAAATTATCCTTATTCAAGCTTATTTTTCCTTCTATTATATTTTTATCCAAATAAATCTTTGCAGAAACACCTGCATTACACATTTCATTATTAATACAAAAAGATCAGTGATAGTCAAATGTTTAAGAACTGGAACCTCGAAGAAAGTTATTATATCTGTACGTTATTTGCACCACGCTTTGGGTGTCAATTTGAGGTAGGTTGTATTCTTGTATTGAAGGAGTTGTACCATATTTAAACTTTTGGGGAGCCGAAAACTTGAAGTAGTTGCAACCTCACGTACAGTAAACAGTTTCCGGTAGCCTTCGCCCCAAATGTATTTTCAGGTGGCCTTTGCCCCAAGTTTAAAAAAAATATTATTACTGTTTCTTTAAACATTATATATTTATGTTTGCCTCGGCTACGTCAGTATTTGTTAGAGACACGTTTCTCTTAGCAGGGTTGTGGTGCGACAAGAATGTAGGCTAACACAGATTATAAGTTTATTTCACTCCTTTTATTAATACTTGATACGATTTCAAATAACCTTCACTGATAGATAGCTGTGAGATTCTTTTATGAATTACTTGCACTTTTTAACACGTAAACTATTTTCGTAGTACACGAATACGTATTAAATCTCTCGAGGATGTGTCTTGCGTCCGGTTAGGAACACTGTTTGCAGGCAACTGAATAGATTTCAACCGTCTAAACTTCTAAATTTCTGTAGGATTGGCTAATCCTACTCCAATAGAATACCTGCATTTGACTAAAGCTTTTTCTGGTTGTTGATTGGCTATTTTTAAAGTGTCTCAAAATTACATTATTGCTTCCAACAATCACAAGCAACATTTTGTGACGGTGGTAATGTATTTGTGTTTACTTGTGTTTTGCCCCACGTTATGAAGCCAAATATGTGGCGGTATTCTTTGTTAAGTTCCACGTTGTGGTAGCCAATTTGTGGCGGTATTAGTGTTTGTTTCAAAGAATGCTACTGTTTATTTGCCGCACGTATAAAAGACAATTTGTCGCGGTCACTTCGTGTTATCTTTTACTGAGCGCCTATTATTGTATTTAATTTTTGGGTTCACTGTCCTCCGGCTAACTATGATCTCTCGGTCAAGCAAATCTCTTAATCAGGTGTGTAAACGGAAAGGAGTTTTTATCCAAAGATAACACTAATAAAAGAATTTGTTTTATACTTTTATTGTCGTAACACATTATGCACTTTCACATATTAATCTTGACACTCGCCAAACTGAAACTGTTATAATAACTTATTTACTGCACATTATTAATTCGCGAACTTCAACTTTTTTTGTGTAATTAACTTTACGATACTTGAGATTTTTCTGAACTTTTTTATAACTTTGCTACGCGTACACTGCAAATCGATAAACTATGCGACTGTTTCTGTTGAACTCGGCGACGTGTAATGCACAAATGTTTCCGATGGACTGAAGGGATCTACCTCTGATTTAGCTCTTTTTATACTCCCACACCCCGATATGCCTAAAGATTATAACTGAGCTGCTATTGGTTAATAAAACGCGCCAACATTAGCGTCTATTTTTATATCCAATGAAAATTATGAACACATATGCTCTAGGAAAAAATGTTCCCGCAAATTTCTAAGAAAAACGCGCCAATATTACGTCATTTGCTCGTCTCTAATAATGATAAATAGCTCGCCCCCTCGCTACATTATTGCACGCTATTATTGTCAGTTTTAGTAAGGCCGTATAAACCCACTTCTCGACAATAATTACAATCAACAAACATCTCAAATCAATGTCACACAATAATGCATATTCACACTATAATCACTTTTTACATTTACATAATTTGTGATACAAATTACTGCCTACTATTCTATTGAATAATCCAATTTCTCCCAATAAATTTAAAGTAGGAGGAGCAGCTATATTACTAGATGAAAGTAAAAATCATCATAATGTTAAACTTGGCATCAATTGTCAATTTAAAATCTCAAACTCATTATTGCCTCAATAATGTGTCTTGCCTCAAGGTTAACTCATTGTTAGCAACTTTTGACATATTTCTCACAGCTCCTATATTGTTAAATTACGTTATATATTCACATAACATTATTACGTATGGACGCAATAATATAAACATTTACAATAACTGTTACATACATTTTTTATATATTGTTGCATACACATATTTCTTTACGGCGGGCTGTTACTGAATTTATGTATTATATAATTTGATTGAAATCATTTAGGTATTAAAAATACTGCCTCAACCTACATGCTGGCCTTAAAATGCCATACTGTTTCTATGCAATCGCGAGGAACAACTGAATGTTGAAAAGACTTTAAAATGACCAAGTAATGAACAATTCGAATCATTAGTTACAGATATCTCAGAAATAGTTTATTCCACAGAAAGCTTATTTGAAATAAATTGTGTGTTTTAAAGGGATTTACATTTTATGTGCAGTATGTTTTCACCTATCCTTTAAGGTTTACCATTTATGCAGGATTATACAGAATTCTTTCCGAATAAAGAGGATTCATAGGCTATTTCCAAAAAATTCAGGATATTCATTTTATTTTTTATGTAAATATATTTAATATATGCTATTTTAATCAAAATCGTTAGACTCATTTTTTAGAAAATCAATAATTTCCAAAAAATGTTCCAATTTGTAAAGGGTAGTTTGGAACGGAGGGATTTTGTTGAAAATTCCCTGAATTCGAAAAAACAACATTTTTAGAAAAAGTTATGCACAGTATGAGTTTCTGTTTGTGTGTCTGTCAGTGAACAGCATAACCAAAAAAGAAAGAAAGGAAGAAAAAAATTCGGATCAATACCAAACTTCGTATTTAAGTTCAGAATCTTCTAAGAATGCGACCGAATATTTTCAAGAAAATCTCCCCATCCCACACAACATTTTAACGGTATTAATTTTTTATTCCTAATTAATTACTTTTTGAATGGTAATATGAAATGCTCCTTCGACCCTACAGTTTATGATATTGCTCCAAATTGTTAATTTGAGCTTAGTATACAACATAAAGAAAACTTTATGCAGGAATTTCTTAGTTTAGGAGAAATCTTTAGAAGAGAATATATTATTTTCCAATTAAATAGCCTTTGTGGCTTTAAAATGGTTTATATTAAAAAAACCAATTGCGTAGCATGAAAGTACAAGTATAATAAAATGCAAAAAGAAAACAAACAAACAAATCGAAATTGTTCCATAACTCATATTGAAAAGATTAATTTCAACTGAACTTTTAATATTTTTAGGTAGTGCAGAAAAATCAAATGTATAATTTCTGAATCTCTTCGTGTCTCATCTTTGGAATGTACTGAATCTAAATACCAAGTTTGCTACTTGTCCAACTTTTCGTTTTTTAGTTATGCTGTTTTCAGACGCACGCACGGACCTCTTTGGAAAACTGCTTTTTTTAATTAAGGTGACCTCAAAACTTTATTTCCGGAAGTCTCTGTATCTAATTTTTTAGTGAAATGCAATACATTCTCTACTTACTATAGGTGGTAGAGAAAGTAAAATTATGCTCAAAGAAGACGAAGATCCTAAGTAGAAAGTTTAAATTATTTTTGATACGAAAGATTAAATTCTGTTTTATCATCAGAATACAGTAAGTGATCTATGAACGTCTAAGGTGGAAGACAAAGAAGACGAAAATAGTAAATAGAAATTTTAAATTGTTTTGATATGAAAGATATAAGCAGTGTTTTCTCAGAATGATTATTTTTGTACGTTTGTCTCCTTTTCTCAAACACTACTGGTGATATCTCTGTTATGTTGGTTACAGCCAGATAAACTGAAGTTGTAGACGTTTATTCCGTAACGTCACTACTTAGGAATTTTTAGGAAAAAAATAGACACAGGGACGGATCATAAATTACCTCAGAGTTGTATTTAAAACCAATTCATTATACATTTCGTTGTAGATACAAATGGACACAGGAGGCTGAAGCGATAGACAAATCTTCATGTGCTGATGTTTGAATTCAATAATCTTTCCATAACATCGCCAGATACAACAAAAATGGCGACCACTACAAAAATTGACAGTATTGAAAAATTCAAACCATATAAATCGCGATAGCACCAAATATCTCGGAAATAATATGTGCCACATAAAAAAATATTTTAAATAAATTGTGTTTTTAAGAGAGCTTATTTTTTCTGCAGTAAGCTATTTGTCTATCTCTTATGGTTTGGCAATTATACAAAATTATACAAAATTAATTCTGAAACAACAGGACTTCAAGATATTCCCAGAAAATTCGAAATATGCATTTTGTTAGTCATGTAATTATCTTAAACATAAATCATTTTAATAAAATCATTAAGAACCATTTATGAGAAAATAATAAATAATAAAATTTCGCTTGTAAAGGTTAGTTTGGGGTGGGAAGATTTTCTTAAAATATTCCGTCGCATTCTTGGAACATTCTGAACTTAAATACATAGTTTGGCATTGATTCGAAGTTTGTTCCCTTCCTTCCTACTTTCTTTCTTTCTTTCTTTCTTTCTTTCTTTCTTTCTTTCTTTCTTTCTTTCTTTCTTTCTTTCTTTTATCGATCTTTCCTTCCTTCTTTTTGGTTATGCTGGTCACAGACAGACACACAGACAGAAATTCGTGCTGTACATAACTTTTTCTAAAATTATCTTTTTCGGATTTAGGGGACTTCAAAACATATATTTCCGAAGAAATCTCGATATCGACATTTTGTGTGATACGTAATATTTCCTCCACCTTATATAGCTAACTAGATCCCAGTGAAAAAAAATAGTTTTATGTATGGGCGCTCTTTAACCGTTGACCAATGGTGTCCCATTCTATCCATTTGGGTATAAAAGAGTGAAAAATTTCGCTCATGCTTGAAGTTCTTTTACGTGCCGTAAACCTACAACACGGGACCACCAGCTTTAGTCTCCTTCCAAAATAAGCCATGCCTAGGATATTCGCCGGCAAAATCTATCATCCTCCCCGAGTTTGAACCTGGGAATTTGGGAACTACAGGCTGGTACCCCTAGACCAGGAAGACGACAGGACTTAGTGAAAGAGAAATATAAAAATATCTAACAAATGAATTTCCAAAGCATTAAACGTGCATTAAATTATTAAAACAATAAATACGAAACATCAAGAAAACGCTCCCCGGCACCATTCAAAGATCGTGCAATGGAAATTTGAAAGAAATGTAAAAAGTTGTCATTTGGAACACTTAAACTTGCCATAAACGTAAGAAATCAGAATTACGAGAACATCTACAGGTGTTTTAGGTACCTTCCTTATATATCCAAAAGGGCAGAACTACAATCAAATACTGATCTACAATGTCTGAGGATTTTTTTCCACCAGACTCATAACATAATGATTCTTTTTCGAAATGTTGCGAATATACAGTATCTTTAACCCTAATGAGAAAGAGTATCATCAATAATGACTTTCTAATAGTGTAATTACAACAACAAAATAAAATATCCTTAAATATAAAATATTTAAGGATATCTTCAATACAAACTTTGCAATGCGCTGACTCACAATATCGTTTCTCTCTCTAAAAGTACAATTGAGGGCACGGAATCTTGCCGATACAGTGTGCAGTGGTTTATGTTGTTAAGGAAATACTACCCCACCTCTTACCTGGTTCTAGCACTCCACTTAATATGTGTCAAACTACCCCATTTTCCTTCACTACTGAGCCTGAAACCGACCTGTTTTCCTAATTTAATGTTTTGGAGTCAGACTTATGACATCAAAGCAATACGAGACGGTCTCGTCCAGGGGCTGGTGTAGACCGTCGTTGCGAAGCATGCTTTCCAGCCACTCAGGCGAAAGGTTTCCGTACGCCTCCCCTTTCGTCGCTCACCTAGGCTTGGTATTTTCTCATGGGATAATGCATGTTTGTCGGATTTGAATGAAAACCTATAAGAGATTGGTTTACCCAGGGCTGGTGTGGAACACAGATGATAAAGGAGTTTCTGCCAATATTAAATAGAGAAAATAACTATAGAAAATTACAAGCACCGGCATCTTTCTGTGCACTCGACTGTACACAAACACAATGGTGTCTTAATATACTACTTATCTGCGGAGCAGGTTCACAAACTACACGTGTTCTTCCTTGATTTTTACACGAGTAATTGAAGCAAGGCTTCGCGGCAAAGAAACATGCTTGGGAATGCGTGTTCTTGGTTATGGCAACTAATTTTCTGGCCAAGGTGAATATGAATATGAGAGAAGATAAAGTGGAGTAATTAGCATGTGATTTAGAGCAACATAGCAGGTATGATGACAGAATCTGGGTTCTTGACCTCGTTAGCATGAAGATAAAGAACGAAATCAAGACTCTTTAACGCTGAATGAAAATCTCACAACAGGGCATCATGCAGGTTAATGAGTCTTCATGTACACGAACAACATCGTGTTTCCTGCTTACTTGTGTGGCACACAAGGTAACTGCATTCAGTGAGAAAATTGGCTTTTAAAGTGTGTAATTTGCTAATAATCACACAAAGAACATGTTCAATTCCCAGAAACTTCTGTTTCTACAGAAAAATTGTATTCACTAACCTCAATGAGAAATGGTTCGGAATTTAAAATTCCACACGTTTCTTAGACTCAAATAAAGCTAATGCTGATGAAACCGGTTCACATGAATATACTGGACTATTAAACATTATAGCTTAAACCGTAAACTTAAAAGGTGGCTTTAATGAATGATTACATTAGTCTGCTTTTTCAAACTTTTTGTCAGATGCTTTTTTAAAAGTAGGTGTTCTTGAATCAAGTTTTTATGCTGAGTCCAGAAATAACTTCAGTTTTTTTTCTATCACGTCAGCTTTTACACAAAATAAGAAGTAATGTTTTGACAATTTTAGTAATGAGCGTAGAAAAGTATTCAAATACCATTTCACACAAGGTAAGTTTTCATTCAAGAAACATTTTAAAAATAACCTCAAGAACTCCCCTAATTTATTTCATGAACTACATTTTAACAAAACAAGAAGCCAAAGTATTTCATTTAATTTTGTTCAAACCTTTTCTTCTTTGACTTCCTTGCAGATCCTTGAAGATGACTGTCCCTCCTCAACATCCAACAGTAGTCGGCCATCATAGTTTCATTCCATCTCCCCTGGTACCTCCTCTCCATTTCCTTAATATCTTAGTGAAAATGTCTATAATGTCCCAGATTTTCTGGAAAGTAGTGGTTCTGTGAATGCAGAAAATGCATCTTTACACTCATGTTACAACCCATCTTCTTGAAATTTTCCAAAAATGTTTCGACAATGGCCTTGTAATTAGGATCTTTGTTATTGCCTAAGAAGTAACTGAACGGGAGGCGGTCCCTGCTTCTATTTCTCTCTCATTCATTGTCTTCTCAAAATCTTCATCCTTCATCAATTTCTTTATTTGAGGAGCAACTAAAATTCCAGCCTTTAATTTGTCTTGTGTAATGAAGGGAAATTTCTTGGAAAGGTACTTGAAGCAGGGTCCATTCTGTGGTAGAGACGTTACAAATTCCTTCATGAAGCCCAGTTTTAGGTGTAGTGGCGGAAGCAATATCTTTATATCTCTGTATCTCTATATTTTTGAGGTGAAATTGTGAACAAACTGTATGTGATAGAAAAAACTAAAAGCAGTTCTGAAACCAGCATAAAAAGTGAGTCAGAATTACTTATTAGTTTTCAGTCATCCAATATCATGCAGACCAGTGTTATAGGATGAAATTTGAATTCGTTTTGAAAAATTTAGTGTACCGGCCAGGAATCTAACCATGGATCTTCCCTTTCCAAAAGTAATCACAGTAACACATTTATCACACTTGCAAATAATACCTTAAATTTCATTTCTCCACAACTTCACCGAACTGTAAATTAGCTCGTCCGAACCTGTCAAGATGGTATCCACGAATATCCCTTCCATGTCGCTAAAAGTGCAAACATCGCAAACGTATAGACATCAAGGAATCACATCACAAGGAAGACATCAAGAATTATCTCCCAGAAAAAGATGCCAAAGCCGTATGACCAATTTCTAGCGCAAAGTTTGTAGGTGCTTTCAATCATAGCATCGGTTCGAGATTTGTCGAGAAATACCAAAACCATTCCTAAATCCCAGAACTTTCCATATGTCACATTCTGGCAAAGAGAGGTACTGATAAATGTTATTTGAACTAGACGAAGATGTAGGCATGTGTATGGGTCACATTGTGAATTATTGAGGAGTCTAAAAACCCCAATGAGAATGTAACTGACCATCTCATCTCCCAGTGGAAAAATTCCAAATGAATGGATATACGTATAACGGAGGGGAACACCTCACGCGCTGCAACCTACAGAAATCTATTGCGACTACACTCCCAAGAAGGAAGGGATGAATTGAAGGAACCACAGTGGTCTACAGGCTACAGGGGCGTGGAAGTCCCTAACATTTCTGGCCCGATCGAATATCGTCCCACTACTGGAGCTGCATAGGAAGGGCGATGAACCGGTGCAACCAGGCAGTCTTCTAATGTCCACGGGGAGAATGAAAGGGAAAAGAGGGGAAAGAAAATCGTGATAGATGAGAAACTGGAAAAACCACGAAAACCCAAGATCAGAGTGACGGGAATCGAATCCCGGGCCTCGAATTCGAGCCTCACACGTTACCGCAAAGCCAACTCGCTAGGTGGATGGATTCCTAAGAGAGAGATTTCTTTTAAGGTTACAAATGTTCTGTACAACTTTTTTAGCATCTGGTCTATTTTTATTTCACTGCCACTCATATTTAACACAAAAGAAAACTCCATAATGGGATGTTATTTAGCATTTCGATTCTGAAGACTTATGGGAGCTTTTTTTAGTTTTAAGTTTCTAATTTATAATTATTAAGTTTTTAAATTAAATTAATGAATTAATTAACTGTTAATGAAATCATGTTTGGTTTTCAGAACGTGAACATTGCTTTTTAGCACATTTTTGTTTAATTTATTTATTTGAATATATTTATGTTTTAATGTTCATATATTCTATATCATATTTATTGAGATGAAAATGATGTGTGGGGTTAGTGTGTCTGCATCACATTCAAGAGATCCCATTGGGGTTAGTTGCCGGATAAGCTTTTCTTTCCGGAGTTTTCCCTAATCCTGAGAAGACGAATGTCGGGTAACTTTAAGTTTTATGGACCACGAGCTCATTTGAGCATCGTTTACCTATTTCATTCACCGCCCGATATGTCTTACCAAGTTAAAGAGCATTAAACTTCAAACAAACCAAAACGAAGAAAAACATCATTTAGAGAGGTGCAAATTATTTATTAACTTTATTACACTAATCGTTGGACTACAAAAATATGTTGTATACTCTGTGTATACAGAAGACGTGCTGAAGTTACAATTCATTAATTGTCCATAGGTTTTGTTTTATTCAGCATTTTTCACAAGGTGCGTATGCCGTTTTCTTTTTAATCGTCGATTTGGTCGTTGTGATAGTAAGTGCAAAGGAATCTGGTTTATGAGGCTGTTAGGATGGTTGCTGAAGGTCCTGTGAAGTCGAGTGTAGCAGGAGCGAAGCATGGCATCTACAGTTGGTGTGGCGAGAATCGAATGAAGGGTGGCATTACATGGGGCGCCCGCCCTTTTCGTAGGACCTGGTTTTGTAGTGTTTGAATTCTTTTTACTTGCGTATTTGAAGATGAACTTCACATCAAGCATTCGTACAGGCAGACCAGCCTTATTAATGCAAAATATTTGTAGCTCTTGAAATGTTATGTTGGCGGAGATGATTCTTTAAAATATATTTTAACTTGTGAATCCTGTACCTAAGGCTTTTGGGAGGAGGTATGGATGTTTCGGGCGAGCTTGGTGTCCAGTATTAAACCTAAATATATGACTGTCTCAGCTTTTTGGTATTTCCTCATTTCCAAACTTGATTACATGTTCTTGGTTTTTGCTTTATGTGTAAATCTTACTTCTTTTGATTTTTTGTTTAGTTCATGTGGATCTTCCATTTTGAGCACAATTTATACTGTTGTAAGCAGTATACACTGCAAAGGATTGCAATGACGTCTGCAAATTCCGCTATTGTAATGTTTTCATGTTACGGTAAGTCGGAGACATAAACTATACATAGTAAGGGGACTAACACACTTTCTTGTGGTACTTCAGCTCATATATATCGATTTTGAGTGGTAATTAAAAATCTAGTAGAAAAGGATCTCTTTATAGGATATGATTTGTGTGTTAGGAATAATGTTTCGCTCAAAAAGGGTTTTAATTTGAATATGGGACCCTAATGCCAGACTTTATTAAAAGCTTTGTTTGTCCAGAGATAGTTCCGAAACAGAAAGAATTTTCTTCATAAGTAACGAGTATAGTGTCTACGGTTCGAAGCTGTTGACAGGATTGCAAAGCCCGAAAGCCAAATTGAGTGTCAGGAATCAGTGGGTGTAGGACATTGATAAGCTGTGAAAAAGGTAGCCCTTCGAAGATTTTTTAAAAGAATGGCAGAAGACCGACAGAACGATTAGACTGAGGGTTCTATTTCGGTTTTTCAGGCTTGGTGATCATTACCATGTATTATGACATGTTTCCAGAACTGTGGAAAATAAGCAAGAAGAAGGATAGCGTTATACAGTTGTATTAGAAACACTAGTGGTTTTCTTGAGAATGTTTAAGTAGAGATTGGGTGATCTTCTCAAGACCGGTATATTTTTTGGAGGGGGAGGGTCCGTTCTAAATATAGCGTTATATAACGGTGATGGCGTGAAGAACGAAGTAAAAGGAGAAAGCCAACAATTAGGTTCCGACAGTCAGGATAGAAAAGAATAACTATAGTTTCCTGTACGTGTCCGGCATAAGATGCCGTACATATCACAAAGCAGACTTTGGAAACCATGCAAAAACTTCCAAAAAGGATGCCGGACGTCTTGTATAGCATATAAGCAGTACTCAATCTTAGTAACCAACAGATTCAAATAAACAGGTATTGTTAAATATTTTAGGTAGTAGACATTTTGTGTGTATTCAGACCATGTAGCCACTCGTGTGAGTATCATGAAAATGCAGACGATAGCGTCACTACAAATATATCATTATTTATAAATATAAATAATATAAGTATTGCATTAAACGCAAATGGAAGACTACATAGACTTTGACACTTTTGTAGTAACAAATTTGCTATAAAAAGAATTTATTTGCTGAATATTAATTGAAAGAAAACTGCACATTAATAATAAAATTTGTGTTGTTATTCAACTCAATGCGTAACTTTCGGTTTACCACACCCTTCAGAGAAGTAAAATAAGAAGAGACTCATCACTACAAACAAAGAATATTTATCCGACACAGTTTTCAATATATTGAAAATAATTTTATTTAGTTGACTACGATTTATTTTGTCGCAATACTTAAGAAATTGGTATGAACATATACTGTGAAGAGGCACAGAAACATCCACCTCAAAAATATTATAGTATAAACCTACACGTCACCGATACTTCGGGGTACCAATAGACAACTTGACTTCCTTTTAAATTCTTTGAACCGAACAGATCCACTGGCGTACAATAAACTGAATAATAATAATAATAATAATAATAATAATAATAATAATAATAATAATAATATACTAGCGGCTACCATATTAATACCTTGGAGGAGATGGCGCCACTGTTTTGTTGCCATTTAAGGCTAGGTAATCAGAAGGGAGTGAGAGATAAGAGATGGGAAAATGTAGTCTCACAATGAAAACTGTGCAACATTTGCAGGCCTTAGCCTCGCTATAAGTAAATGTAACTCGGAGCTGTGGATACTTTCTTTACCTGACTGTCCTTCCTATGCCCCGCCCACTTGTTTCGTAACCGTTTAGTTCTTTCCACCACACGTAGTCATATCGCGGCCGACTAGTACAGACATTCACAGTGACATTAGAAAACGAAGGTTTGTATGGAAATATTAAACGAATGAACTTAAACTGTTTCATAAAAGAAATAATGGAAGTCTACGAAAAAAAAAGTAAATCCAACTAGAAACTATGAAGCAGATTCGGAAAGTAAACAATGACTTAGAATTGGCAGGAATTGCGCAAGAAGATATCGTAAACAGAAATATGTTTAGAATCAAACTGCATACGTGGCAACTTGACCAAGAAGACAAATGAAGAAAGCCGGAACAACATGGATAGACGAGAGAAAGAATGAGGGAACTATGGATCCAAAGAAAAACAAACTTCTCTTAAGTGTTTTACGTAGTCCTACATGGGTTCATTTACAAATAAAAAAATAATAATAGCAACTACAATAACAACAGAAAATGAGTGCTGGGCAGAGTTTTTGCACTAATCTGTTTTCTTTCTAAACGTTCCATTGGCGTTCCCAGTGGGTAAGGCTGTGCAACTGAGATGATAAAGTAGGTCTCTGCCGAAACATCGTATATTTGTAAATATTTGTGAAAATGTCTGGCAGCGTTGAACAGCAGGAGGCCCTTAAACACATTTCGGATTCCAGGACCGGCTTATCGGCACATTCCTCATCCGTTGGCGTAATGTTTTCCGATCCGTCTTTTCCCATTGGCTTCAACACGGGAGACTTACGACCTCTGTTCCATATGCAACAAGAGCAAACAGCATCGATAGAGTGCGGGGCCCCTAAAAGAAGAAGCTCGGTGATATATAGCCGTTCCCTGATATGGTGGCCCTCCCAGGGAGCATAGTCTTGTTGCCATACGTTGTTAATCCGGAGCAGGTTTTTCTTCCTCTGGGAAGGGGAGAAATAAGATCGATTTCCGCTTGTTTTGAATACTACTACCCCGTTCTTGTTGGGTGGGTTTGTCTTATTTGATATATTCTCGCGCATCGTCCCTTGTGACACAAATGTATGTGTGTGATTAGCACAACCTCGCCCCCCCTCCCTCCATTACTAAGCTGTATGTAAGCTGCTTGCTTCGTAGTCGCGGTAGACTATCGATACTCGACACTGTAATTCTAAGTTTGACTTATCGACAAGCATAACAGTTATTGTTTTTCTTTGAAATTGTAAGATTTGGCTGCTTGATAGCTAGCATAACCGTTATCTGTTTTCTATTTTTTTTCTTCTTTTCTGTATTTTTATTTTAGGTTTCGTATTCCGTATATCACTAAATGTTAAATTATACTTAGTGCAATATAATGTCAATATTTATTGTGGAGATAAGCAAAATAGTGAACTATTTAGACGGTACTAATAGTTGAAATGTGAAGAAAGTGGTTTTGTTGTATTGTTATTTGGCCGTTTTTAGTAGCCTCACGTATGGACGCCAATTTGAAGTACGTATTTTGTTGTAAGAGTTGTATTGTAGTTCAACTGTTGGGGAGCCGAACTTGTAGTAGTTGCAACCGCACGTATGGTAAACAGTTTCCGGTAGCCTTCGCCCCAAATGTACTTTCAGGTGGTCTTTGCCCCAAGTTTAAAAATAATAGCTTTGTAATTTAACTTGTTTCTTTAAATATTATATATTTATGTTTGCCTCGGCTGCGTCAGTAATATTTTAGAAATATGGATATCTTGGCAGGGCGTGATGCGACAAGAATGTAGGCTTACGCAGATTTTTAGCTTTAATTCACACCTTTTTATTAATCCTTGACACCAATTAAATAGCACTTCACTGATATCGAGAGCTGTGAGATTATTTTATTTAATACTTGCAGTTTTTAACACCTATACTATTTTCGTCTCACACAAATACATATTATATTTCTCGAGGAAACATCTTGCGTCTGGTTAGAAACTCTGTCTGCAGACAACTGAACTGAATTCAAGCGCCTAAACTTGTAAATTTCTGCATTTCAAGTCTCTGATTGTCTATTTTTGCTCCAATAGAATACCTGCATTTAACTAAAACTTTTTCTGGTTGTTGATTGGCTGTTTTTATAAACTGTCACTAAAATCACATTAATGCTTCCAAGAATCACAAGTAACATTTAAACTCTCAAACTCATTATTGCCTCGTGGTTACTTTATTGTTACCTCATTGTTAGCAACTTTTGACCTATTTCTCACAGCTCCTACATTATTAAATTACGAAATATATTCACATAACATTATTACACATGGATACAGTAATATAAGCATATGCAATGACTGTTACATACATTTTACAAATTATTACATACACATATTGCTTCAAGGCGGGGTGTTATTGAATTTACTTATTATATAATTTGACTGAAATCATTTAAGTGTTAAAAACACTGCCTGAAATGTCTATATATTGTAATTTTTATCTAAATGTTTTCAAGTTTTTGACACATAGCGCTCCGCCACCAAATTAAGCGTGTTTTGCAGTAATATTTTTTTGAGAAAAAATATTTTTCTTTTAGTATGCTGATTAATCAGTGTTCCACACGATGCACAAATCGTAATTTTGAAAAAATAAGAATACTATCATATTATTTAAAGATCAATATACAAGACGGGCATATGGAATTTTATTCACTTTCTGATTGTTTAAATATATATTTTTAAACTTTTAAACATATTTTTAAGCAATTTATCCTCAGTGGTCGAATTAGTTATGTCATATGCCGAGCAATTTAAAAGAGCTTAAAATGCAGGTGTTAAAATTTTAAAAATCCATGGGTCAATTATTAAAGTTCATTCTCTCCGAGTATCTCTTTTTGACCTGAAATACACCTTTGATGTACCCTGAAGAAATAAAGAAGAAAATTATAGAAAAAGATCCGCAGGAGCATGTGTGTGTCTGTAAACAGCACTATTCTAAAACGAAAGGTCGAATGAATACTAAATTTCGTATTTAAGTCCACCTACAAGAATAGTTTCACAAAGTGCTTTCCACACCAAACTATCACTTACATCTAAAATTTTTACTTGCTTTTTGTTTTCCCATAAACAGCTCTGACGATTTTAATTAAAATGGTATTTGTATAAGATATTGATATGACAAAATGTAGATCTTGAATTTTATGTTAATATCCTGTGAAACTCTCTCCAAACTGTTTTATGATGTTTTAATAGAACACCATAGAATATAAGAAAAGTTATCCAAAGAAAAATGCATCTTTAAAATATAGATTTATTTCACAAGTAATTTTTGTAGCTTTATCAAGTTTCAAAATACGGATTTTATGTTTCAGTTTTCCCGGACTCAGTCAAATCTCAGCAACTGCCGTCAAATGTACTTGTGGTAGAGCATGGGGAGGGCCTATAATATAAACCGGTGTGATGGTTGGTACACGTGAATGATGACGGGGTTACATGTGACTGCATTTGCCTGAATTTTGCTATTTGTTATTAAAAAAGCACCACAATAATAAAATAAATTGATATATTTATGATAAAAATAGTTAGAAATACCTGTATTTTGCCAGCATATTATGAAAATAATGAAAACACTGTTAAGATATTCTAAAACTTTGGCTAAACATCTTTGTTGCCAAATGGCAGCAATATGCATTAGAGGGTTAAAATAGTATAGAAATGAGATACTTATATGACATAATGTCGTTATTGAGCTTTGTGTCAATAGCCTGTGAAGTCCTCCCCATTCTGATGTATTTTTTTAATGAAAAACCTTAGAAATTGACAAAAATTATTGAAGGAGAATTTTTTTTAAAATATACATCTTATATCAAAATAATTTTTATTGCTTCATCCGGTTTCAGTGTTTTCTCTTCTCCCCCTCTCACATGACTTCATGACAAACAAAAACCGACTTGAAACAGATGACTGTGGTTACTGTGTCTTGCATGTAATCATGAAGGAAACAATTTTAACTACATCCCTAGCGTCTAATTTGAAATCATTACTAGACAAACATTCCTTGTTAACGTACAATTGTAAAGTGGCTAGAGGAATCGTTTTGTAAGCTTAAAGTGGTAAATGGAGAAAGCCATATGAATGTACCACATCATGTAGGAGAAGTATTGCATTGCACCCAAAAATTTGATACCGAGATTTCACCGGAAATACAAATTGCCCTGAAAGTCGGATAAATACCAAACTTGGTATTTGAGTTTAGTATCTTCCAAGGATGCGACACGAAGAGTTTAAAAAAATCCGCTCACTCCAGACTACCCTTTACATGGAACATTTGTCGAAAATGTTGATGTTCTGAAAAATGCTTTAAGGATTTTGATTGAAGTATCATATGTTTAAGATATTTTTATGGCAAATGAAATGTATATCTTGAATTTTCTGGGAATGCCTCCAAAACTCCTATTCATTTTGAATGACTTTCGCGTAACTGGTAAACCGTAAGACAAAGACAAAATTTTACTACACAAAAAATGTAGATTTCGTTAAAACATACATTTTCTCTCTCTTTCTCTCTATCTTTTTTTATTTATTTATTTTTTTTTGCGTGAACCATTTCTAAGAAATTCATTGTTATTTGTATGAATTTTCCAATACTTATACTCTTTCTCAAATGGGAATTCGTTATTGGTTTTTTTTTAATGTCCTGGACGTGCAAAGAGAAAGGAATGCTCCACATAGCAACCAGCTCTTAAAATATTGGACTATCGCTTAAAACCTACCAAATGCCCTTGCACCTGCAAGAAAATTAGCATTAGGATTGACATGAAGTAGACGGAGAATAAGCATCTGTAAAAATAATTTGTACAGGAGTAGAAGAAGTCATGTAAGTGCAATACATCAGATTTATTTCTATATACCTTTCACAACCACATTCCACATCTTATTGATTATATAAAAATATAACAGAGTAAGAAATTTCATTAACAATGTATTTTATAATTTAGTACCAACCTCATTTTTTCACTTTTAAGTAAATTTCACTATGCAAAATGCATTCATTTAGTGAACAATATTTTATAACGTTCTCTACTGCATATGTGTTGCAGGGAAATTATTATTGTTTCGACCAAAATATTCCATATCGGGATAGCAATGTCTATTCAAAATAAAACCATAGGAAAGTTTAAACGAGCTTTATAGAACAAGCGAGGTTTCTTAATTATTGAAGATCAAGATATTAAAAATAAAGCTTTAAGCACTAGGTATATGATAAGAAAATTGAGCAATTAAAATTTTAAAAATAAAATATTAGGTAGATAAACATTAATTAAATTGTATAGATTAATACAGCTAATACAGAATCTGTAATACCCCTGAAAATTTGTAGATTACAAACGAAATATAGGAATAAGACTATAATTACAAATGTTTAACGTAAATGAGCATAGATTAAACAGGAAACAACACGTAGATGAAATGGTAGTACAAATAATGCCTAAAGTTATAACAGGTAAAAATAACCAGCTTAAAATAAACTTAATTCGGTTATTTTGAAACTCTATACAGTATCAAAGGTTTCACCTTTTATGTGATAACTGTAAAACTCGGCTCCACGGTCGATAGGCCAGTACCTATATTTTAAGTACATAAATTTGTCCTAGTTTCAGTTCAAGAACGCGGTAACTAAAAATTCTATCTTATAATAGCTATAGACACCTTACTGCATTAAAACAACGCCGTATAAACCATAAATTATTGTTTATTACACAAAAAGTTATTTCGTAGAATGCGAATGGAATTTGCAGACATTTACACAGTGGCGTTTGTAAGCTGAATCCCAGCAACATTCATGCTTCATTACTTCTGGGTGGGAATCACCTTCGGAGATACCAAGCCGTGATTTTCGTGTGGAAAGACAAATAGCGTCACTTTATTCGCTCTAGTAACGTATCATTCACTTTAACTTCATTCGTGCCATGTTTTCCAAGGGCAGGTTTGGTTTGCTCATCTGACACTTGTGAATTAATTTTGGAATTCTGTTATGCGAGAGTTTTTAAGACGTTGCGATATTAAAGATATTCCTGTGAACCTTTCCTTATTTATTAATGATATATATTCATTAAGCGATTCTAGGGTAATATTTCTGGTCTGATGGAGCAACTGGGCAGACTTTTGGGAAGTCTGTAAATAATTACATGGCTGCTACAAAATAGACAATAAGAGTGAATAAGCTTTTACTTGAAATATTATATTGCAATACAATCGAGCGAAGTTAAGGGTTCCATGCCCGCAGCCGACCTTCTTGACCCAAGGATATTTTCGGAGGTCCCGGGTCGCTAGGTGATTACAGGGAAGGTTAATTACATTCCCCGAATTTCCTGTCCCTCCATTTCACCTCCTTTCTCATTTCACTTCACCTTTTATCTGCTTGGTTGTTTCAGGTTCTAAGTGTCGGCGGGAGTCTCGGCGTAGCAAGACATGGGAAAAGGATGCTGTCTGTAAAATATCGTCCCCTGGAATAGGGGCGGTCTCCGAGTCCCGAGCTCCCCACAAGCCTGCGGAGAAGGAGAGGAGCAGGTGGTAAGATCTGCCATCACCGGGAGTTTCAACCTGAGAAATGTAGGGACCCTGCCCTGCGCTCTGTTGTCCTTCCTGATACGGCCGCCCTCTGTCTCTTCTCACCTCACTGCTCCTTCCCGGGTATGCTATAAAATATTCCTCAAAACATTTCTGATCATGAACAATTCCTCTTGACCCAGGAATTGCACTCGCTAGAGGATATAAATTTTTATATCTATTCCCTAACAGTTAGAGAAAGTATTGCATTTCACCCAAAAATTCTATAGAGATTTCACCAGAAATCCACGTTTTGAGGCCCACGAATACACAAAAACGATTTTTAGAAAAAAGCTGTCTGTATATATGTACGACATGTCAGATAAATATAAAACTTCTTATTTAATTTGAATAATAGCCAAAGATGCGACACAAAGATATTGAAGAAAATTCCCTAAACCCAAATTACCCTTTACGTAAACATTGTTGTTAATTTTTTATTTTATTAAAGTTCCTCTAAATAGTTGGATTAAAATATGATATACGCAAGATTTTTACATGAAAAATAATAGCTTTATCTTGAATTTTCTGGGAATAACCTGTGAACAGCGTAAATCAAAAAGAAAAGGTTGGATAACTACCATACTTCGTATTTTGGTATGCGAAGCTAAGATTTTCAAGAAAATACCTACCTCACCACAAACTAACCTTTAAGCGAAACATTTTTCGAAAATTTTTATTTTCTCAAAAATGGCTTAAAGATTTTGTTTGACATACCATATATTAAAGCTATTTACATGACAAATAAAATGTGTATATTGAATTTTCTCGTAATAGCCCCTGTAGCCCTCTTTATTCCGAAGGAATTTTGTATAATCTTGTATAACTGGTGAGGTGATAGACGAAAACGTACTACACAAAAAGTAGATCTATTTAAAACACTTTTACTTCAAATAACTTTTTGTGGCATAAGCCACTCCGATATACCCTTTCTTCTATATCAGTTATTAATGATTTGAAATGTTCAATTCTTTGGCATTCCTTTAAATAGCTGTTGATGTCCAGTTGTTTCTCGCTATAGCTTGGTAACAGCATGGAATTTTAAGGTCAGCACATATCCTGTTTGATATCTCCGTTGCTATAGTGAAATGTGTAATATTGCTATTTCTGCAAATAGCCCGATTTTAAAGTAGATAGAAAAATAGGCTTTTGTAGGAATAGTTTATGTACCCACCAATACAGGATAGAGGGCAAAGAAAGTCATATGTATGTAATACATCAGTTTTTTTAGTCTATTTTGCCACTCTAATTTCTGATTTGAAAAATATATTATCTCTAAATGCATTGCCAAGTTTCGTTTGCATTTATCTGTCATGAACCTGGGTGCATTTAGACAGTATATTCTGTTAAAATATTAGGCTTTAAGCAAGAAATAGTTTGAGACTATTAACCCAGATGTAGAGAGAAGCTGGTAATTCATTAACAGAGGTAAGAGATTTATTTGGTAATAACCATTTCACATAAATCAGATTTAATCTTCATTTAGAGTACGCACGGACACGCGCATGGGACTCAAGACTTTGCATGTAATAATTTTAAACTTAGGAGTTATCTTCGGAACTCAAGGCGACCGATGCGTTTCGCGCTAATGTCGCTACATTTCTAAAAGTTTCTTTCCCTCCCATTTCATTTCCCGAGGCTTCTGGAAATCGGGATTATTTACTGCCTGAATCACGCAGTTTTATGTTGTGTGGTGCCTAAGTAATTAATGAAGTACCTAATAGCTTAGCAATGTTTAGTCGCCAAAATAACACACTACGTCACAGGGGTGAAACAAAGCCTGGAGAAAGCCAATATAATTTTAGAGAATATTGGAGCAGTTAACCAATCTAAATTAGCATTAACCTTAAATTTATTAACTGCAAGTCATACTATATGTATAGGTGTACGGAAAAAATCCAATATTTACCTAGAGAAGGTAGTATGCAACAAAAGCAGAAAAACAGTTCCTATAAACATTGGTCGTAAACTCCATATGTGCTGAATTATAGTTACTACACTACCATTAATGATTACTATATCTTTGTTCTACTCTTCACAATAGATGCTCGATGTGGCCGCCAACCATTGCAATGCAGCCTTCCATCCTGCGTCACTGGAATCACGCATTCTTTGAAACACCTCTGATTGTTACAGATTGCATCACAGGCATTGAACACGGTTTTTGCAGTGTCTGCACCTCAGCTGCATACACTAAGGTCTTTATCTCCAAAACCAAAAATCTAAAGGATCAGGAGAACGGGAAATCCAAGGTATTGACCCTCTCCGACCAATCCATCGGTTATGAAAGACTCGTGATAACTGTCACCTAACTCTATGATGAAAATGAGCCGCTGCCCAGTCCAAAGAAGAATAAGAAAACAAATTAAGTTCTGCAGTGTCACAACGAAACATGAGCCATTAAAGCACTACCATACACTAGGTGTAAGTAACATACCTGACTGATAGAGCGATACGCATGTAGCACGGAGTGGAATACTGTAGGTGACTACTCTTGTGTTCTGTTCTTGCTTGATACACATATGTAAACACAATGTGCTACATAGTACAAATCTCTACGTACAATGTGTTCTCGTTCATTTGCGCACGGAGTGCAAAATCAGAAGATATCAGGTTTACGATCAATGTTTATAGGACTGTTTTTCTTCTTTTGTTACAAACTACCGCCTCTATAGATAATGGAACCTTTTTGCGGGATACCTGGTATATACATTCACATGACTTTATTTTTATATTCTTACAAAGCTATCTTTCTATCTACTTCATGTTAATAAAGATACTCCTTTCCAGAAATCAGCTTCATTACATATTTTGTTGTAGGGAGATAGAGGAAACTGAATCGATATTCTTCCAAGACTTGCTAGAAACAACTGAATAGAACAACAGTGCTAATCTTGGAAATGTCTAATGCTGCACAAAAGGTTATTTGAAATAAGTTGTATATTTTAAGGAGTTCTATAATTTCCATGTCGTAATTTTTAGCCTATCTCCTATCCTTTACCAGTTACACAAAATTATACAAAATTCTTTCACAGGCCATTTCCAGAAACTTCAAAATATACATTTTAATTGTCATGTAAATATCTTAAATATGATGTTTCGATCAAAATTGTTACAGCTTTTTTGATAAAATAAAAAAATATCCCAAAATGTTCCATGTAAAGAGTAGTTCGAGGTGGGGGGATTTTCCTGAAAATCTTCGTGTCTTTGTAAGTTATTGAACTTAAATACCAAGTTTTGTCCTTAACATATTTTTCTTTTTAAGATTATACTGTTCACGCATACACACGCGAAAATTTTACTAAAATGCTGTATTCAAGGACCTCGAAACATTTATTTCCGATGAAATCCCAACATCGAATTTTTGGGGGAACACAAAACTTCCTTTACTTACTGTAAGTATTTAGTAGAGGAAGTAATAAATGTGATATTTTTTGTTCATGGAGGTTTCTACGAATGCGTGTCCTCTCTAGGTTCGTATTCTACAGAGAAACAGGAGACGAAAATATTAAAAAATTAATTTCATCCTCTAAACGAAACAGCGTGAGAGAGTGATAATGATCGCACCTTCCAACTGGTCAGTTTTACAGCTGTTACATGAAAATTGACACTCTTAGAAGATAGTAGCGTGACAGAATTGGCAATTCCTGGTATAAATAAAGATTCATATAGATGAGCATTCATTTAAATAATGTTTAAAATCCTTTAAGTTTCACAACCAGCTAAGCTTATTTTGAAATATAAAATGGTGCCCCTACATTCTGAATTTTAAATCATATATCTTGTATGTGTTTTAATAGCTTATCAAGCGTTACTTTCTATCTCATCTAGTAAATTGCATAATAAATTGCATAACCACAAAGGCAATTAATTAGAAAGCTATTGTAATAGCTGGTTTTAATACGGAATTGCTTGAAATAATGAGTACCGTTCAAGAGAGGAAAACATTAATTGCTCAGTCTCTATTAATCTGTGGATAACGTTTTTGTATAACTTTCGTAGGATAGGATAGGATAGGACTAGAAGCGGAGGGGGACTTAGCACCTCGACCTACACAGATATTTTGTTCATATGCCCCTGACGGGGCGCCCCCGGGAGGGAGAGAGGAGGTGAGAGGAGACAGAGGGCGGTCGGTGCAGGAGGCACGAGAGGCAGAGACCAGAGTCCCTACTATTTACAGATTTGAACTCCCTGGTTTTCGGCTGGTTTAGCCGGCGCCACTCCCCACTGTGGGCTTGCACATCCTCTGGGGGGGGGGCCGGGACCCAAAGACGAAGGGGGACGAAGGTTTCCTTAGAGCAGAGGTGGCGAAAACGTGACTCGCGAGGCATTTTGACTCTCTGCAACCGTCCGTTTGATTTTCACATGCTGCTGAGTGACGCAGTGCGTGTTGCATATTTGGTGACTCGCGAAAGGAAGTCGTTTTTGCCACCCTTGCCTTAGAGCATCGGTTTTGTGTACAGAGCAGTTTGATTGGTCGTTATCTAATTCAGTACTATTTTTGGTTAGCTTAGTAAAAAACGTGCTTCTGAGGGCAAATTAGTGTCATTTTATTTATTCTACTCATTGCTGTGTAAGAGTTTCCTACCCTAAATAAGAAGTATTTCAGTAATTTTGGCCATTATTCGTTTTAAGTGCCCTTTTTTATACATTTGGATTAAATTTATTTTATTCTTATTTATTTATTCGTCTGTGATATCCTTAAAATAAATCTAAAACCATATTTCTTTCAAAAGTCATTACAAAATATAAAGAATAAGATGCTGTTTAGACAAAATTAATGGCGTATTTTAGTTTCCTTTTTCATATAGTATATTTACCATTTACCATTCTTAGTAAAGCAAGTATGATAATTTTAGGGCACATCTGATGTTCTTATAATGCAAAAGCTATGCTTCTGAATATTTGAAATGATATGCAGCATTTACGTCTTGAGTAGAATGCCTGTAATGCGCCTGTACCTTGCAAAACAATTTGGCAATCATTTCATCAGTAGACACAGTCAGGCTGCTATTCAAAGTATTAGATTGCCATTCTTCCGGCTTTTTTGGAGCTGGGTGGTATTTTTACAACAACCTTACGGATTTGCAATATTTCCCCCAGCAAAAAAAAAAATTGGAAGAAAATGACACTGGCTGAAGTTTCATTTGCTCAGCGTTGCAGAACGAACGTTGCACTATGTAAGAAGGTAGTTTCGACCTGTCCTTAATATTTTGAGGAAACTAATCCAGATGTTTAGCCAGCAAAATTATTCAACCTTACTTTCTTACCCCAAAAATATAACCAATTTATAATAATTTAGATTTTGAAGTAACTTTTGAAAGAATATATGTTTTCAAAAGAATACATCAAAATCAAGGTACTCTTGCCACCGAAGAAAAACACAAGAGGTTAACAGCCGAGCCCATGAAATCGTGCTGATATAATGCGCAGTGGTTTATGTTGGCAAGGAAATACTAAGATGCCTCTGTCACGTCCAGTCCCTACCGCTTACCTGGATCTAATGTAATGGATGTAATGTTTGCCTTACTCCCACTTTTTCCTTCGCTCCTGTGGTTGAAACCGAAATGTGTTTATCGGTTAATATTTGAGTGTGAGACTTTTGACATCAAACCAATACGAGACGGGCTCACCCAGAGGCTGCTGTGTACCATCGTTGAGAAGCATGTCTTCCATCCACTCAGGTGAAATATTTCCGTAATCCTCCCCTTCCTCTGCTCACCTAAGCCTTGTTCATAAGCTAAAGCGTGTGTGACGGATTTGAAGAGATTACAATGCGAGATTGGCTCATCCAGGGCTGGTGTAGAACACAAATGATAAGGAGATTCTGTCAACATTAAATAAAGAAGAACACTACAGGTAACCAAAAGCATCGGCACGTTTTCGTGCATTCGATGTGCCTGGTCGAGATTTAGTCCAGCCTAGATATTTATCACAAATACGACCCTCAAATGTTACCCAGTTAAGAGTACTGGAATTTTCGAAGCTGAATATTTTGCTTTCTTTGTTGCAGATTCGTGGAGGAAGTCTTACATTACCTAAACATCCCCAAGTAGACGATGAATTGTCACTAAGTGGGGCAACATGCAGGCTTCCAGGGCAGGTGCAGTTTCATAGTGCTGACAGTGCAACACATCTGCCAAGATTTACTCCTTCGCCATCAAGAATAACCCTCCATCACTGAACCTATGGAACCGCTGTCATTAATTTTGTTCTTATTATAATTTTTGAGATGTCCCAACGGCAACAAAGTTGCTTAACCTGTAGAGAGTGCCAAAACAGTCAAGGTATATTAATGACGACCCGCGGCAAACCTTCAGATGTTCCAGCACCGGAAAACCTCCGCGATCATCAGCGTAATTTGCAATACGTCTGAGTACAGTTTCACCATAAGGTATAATTTGTAATATGTATGAACATGATTATTGAAAATGCTCTCACATTAAGTTGACATATTGCGATACACATCGTGAACTGAAAAATAGATTTTAGCCATTCCAGAGGGTTGTACCTTTTTATAAACACCAGTAATACCTTAGTTAAAATGATTAAATTTAGCTACTTTGTCATTGAACATACGAGCGATTCCCCAAATGTTGCAGATTTCCAGGCTCAAAAATTGTTGATCTAAATTTATCTTTATATTTATTGTTATCATCTACAAACCATTGTTACAAAAACCTATTACTGTAAACTTGGTATTTAAGTTCAGTGTCTTCCACAAATATTCAAGAAAATCCTACCATCCCAAGGTACCATTTTCTTGGAAAATTTGTCGAAATGTTTGATTTTCTCAAAAATATCTCCAGCGATTTTGATTAAATACCAAATATTTGAGATACTTACATGACAAATGATATATATATATATATATATATATATATATCTTAAATTTCCTTGGAATAGCCTTTGAAGTCCTTTTCATAAGCTAAGGATGGAATTTGCGGAAGGAATTTTGTATAATTTTGTGTGACTGGTAAACATTAAGTGATACACAAAAACATGTTACACAAAATATGTAAATCGCTTTAAAACGGACAATTTATTTGCAATACATTTTTATGGCATTAACCATTTCCGATATATTTGTTATTATGGTTTGAACTTTTCAGTACCTTTGTATCATCTTAAGTGCTGACGCAATAGTTGTTCCTCTTGACGTCATAGAAACAGTATGCAAAATTTAAGGCCAGCGTATCTGACATGTGACTATCAATTTGGTTTGCTCTATTTCCATTGTATGCACAACGAAATGAGTAATTAAACTATTTCTGTAAAGGTTTATCTAGTAAACGTGAAGTAGTTGGAAAAATAAGCTTTCGTAAGAATAGTTTGTAGAAGGTATATAAGAATAAATGATAGTAGGTAGAAAAGTCATGTGAATGTAACACATCAGGTTTTTTTCTTTATTGTAAGTATGGAAGAATGTAAATAATGCGTACTAAGGATAATATATCTGTTATATCTCGGAAAGCTCCATCAACAATACTATAATTAGTTTTAGTGTGAGAATGAGCTCTAATATGTTAGGTGCTAGAATGCCAACATGGGTCTAAGAGGCAGATCAAATATTTTATTTAATTTTCAGAATATCCCAAGAAAAAATTGTTATACCCATTACTGCCGAGTAAAGCCAGACGCCTAAGGCTTAAAAAGGTGTTGTTATGCTACATCTAATACATCACTAAACCAGTATTTGATTGATGTAGCGTGTCAGTCTTCTATTGTAGAATATACCGAAGCTCCTATACTGATTGACGTTCCACATTATTTTATTTTAGTAGACCATAATTTCAGCTTTTAGGTTGGCAATATTAGTATATAGTTCGACATTTTAATTATAAGGAATAGAATAGATAGCAATTAGCACATTGAGTAGAGAAACTGAGATATGCCATTTTATTCCCTGTTTTAAGGCTTACGACATTAGAATTTGAACCTAATTTACTGATAAATTTTTCCATCCAGAACTCTCTATGAGTAAGGATTAAAATATTTGTGAGAGAATATAAAATACAGATTCTTTCCATGAAATGTTGTTTGAGGTGGAGAATTTAGAGGAAGTATTCACCATGCATCCTTGTCGAATGCTGGACTTGAATGCGATGTTTTTAGTTTTTACATGTTTTTACAAAGATCATATCGCCTGTAATTGACTCATTACGGGATCAAGGCGCAAAAAATAATAAACACATCTCCTATTTCATTTCTTCAGCTACTATTATAATTTCTTGATTTAACTTATTAAGTAAAGTGCTAAGAAATACATACCGTTGGTTTGTCTTCTCAAATTTGACCTTGGCCCCACTCAATTACTACAAGCAGAGGTACAGTTTCTATGAAAGTGTCTCTGTGGACATGTAAGGAAGTAAGACTATATGGTACAGTTGAGACCTAGAAGGCTAACTGTTCCACAACGTAACTCCTAACAGATCCGTCGCGATGCGACCGTGTAGTTAATGCGACCCAAAATAAAATAAAGGGGGGAAGGGAAATCGAATGAATACAAAACTTCGTATATAAACCTAACGTCTTTCAAGTATGCAATACGAAGACTTTTTCCAAATTTTCTAATTCGAGACCACTGTTTACGTTCGTTTTTCATTTTATCAAAACCGGTTCTAAAACTTTTAATTAAGACATCGTATGTTTGGGATACTAAAATGAAGAATAACGTGAATATCTTGAATTTTTTATATATAACCTATGAATTCCTCTTCATACTATAATGTTATTAATTTCTATAATTTTATATATATGATATACATAACCATTTATTTATTAACTATTCTAAAGTTATTAAAAACGTATGTTTTGTAACTACACTAGGTGATCAAAAGTATCCGGACACCTGGCTGAAAATGACGTACAAGTTCGTGGCGCACCCCATCGGTAATGCTGAAAGTCATTATGGTGTTGGCCCACCCTTATCCTTGATGACAGCGTTCTCTCTCGCAGGCATACTTTCAATCAGGCGCTGGAAGGTTTCTTGAGGAATGACAGCCCATTCTTCACGGAGTGCGGAACTGAGGGGAAGTGTCGATATAGGTCGGTGAGGCCTGGCAAGAAGTCGGCGTTCCAAAACATCCCAAAGGTGTTCTATAGGATTCAAGTCAGGACTCTGTGCAGGCCAGTCCATTACAGGGATATTATTGTCGTGTAACACTCCGCCACAGCCCGTGCAGTATGAACAGCTGCTCGATCGTGTTGAAAGATGCAATCGTCATCCCCGAATTGCTCTTCAACAGTGGGAAGCAAGAAGGTGCTTAAAATTTCAATGTAGGTCTGCGCTGTGATCGTGCCACGAAAAAAAAACAACAAGGGGTGCAACTCCCCTCCAGGAAAAACACAACCACACCATAACATCACCACCTCCGAATTTCACTGTTGGCACTACATACGCTGGCAGATAACGTTCACCGGGCATTCGCCATACCCACACCCTGCCATCGGATCGCCACATTGTGTACCGCGATTCGTCACTCCACACAACGTTTTGCCACTGTACTATCATGTAATGTTGACGCTCCTTATACCAAGCGAAGTGTCGTTGGCATATTCCTGCGCGATGTGTGGCTTATGAGCAGCCGCTCGACATGGAATCCAAGGTTTCTCACCTCACGCCTAACTGTCATAGTACTTGGGGTGGATCCTGATACAGTTTGAAATTCCTGTGTGATGGTCTGGATAGATGTCTGCCTATTACTCTTTATGACCCTCTTCAAATGTCGGCGGTCTCTGTCAGTCAATAGACGAGGTTGGTCTGTACGCATTTGTGCTGTACATGTCCCTTTACGTTTCCACTTCAATATCACATCAGAAACAGTGGACCTACGGATGTTTAGGAGTGTGGAAATCTCGCGTACAAACTTCTGACACAAGCGTCCCATTCTGCTGTTTCACAATGTCTAATGACTACTGAGGTCGCGGATAATGACTACCAGGCAGTAGGTGGCAGAGCAATGCACCTAAGATGAAAAACGTATGTTTGTGGGGGTGTCCGGATACTTTTGATCATATAGTGTGCTTCCTCTAATTCGCCTGAAGGGCATATTTTAGGTAATCACAAGATGATACCCACATTTTTAGGAAGAGATAACATTTACTGTTTAAAAGTAGGCAACAATGAAACGGTAACTGTGATTTTTTACACTCATTAGATAAGAAACTAACATTTCAAATGCGGAAAATGTGAAAAAATTCAAACGAGCCAAATTATTCGCAAACAGTTTAAGTGAAATATTTTGGCATATGTTGTATATATTAATGAGCTTGGATTTTTGTTATTTTTTTCGTAGTTGGATAACATTCGACAAGAATTAAGAGAACTTAGAGGTTGTTTACGGAAAATGCAGCATATTTATGTTTGGATTCCTGTGCATTGTGGATTGAGTGACAATGAATAAGCAGAGATCTTAGTAAGCAAGGGAACCAAAATTCAAAATAAAGTAGAACCTAAAGTACCACTGTAAGCACTGTACCTATTGTTAAGAAGATAGTAAATTATAATTTAACTATAAATGAACTACAAATATATATATATATATATATATATATATAATATGTAGGAACATTCATAGAAAGCCTGAAACTAATAACTACACAACCTCGAAAAACAGCTGTCACCATGTTCAGGATTACCAATGGACATGACTGTCTCAGCAAACATCTGCACAAAATTGGATTTCTGCAGTTTCCAAATTGTTTGTTGTGCAATAAGGAAGAACTAATAAATATTGTCGCGGTAATCGGCTCGTGTTATCTTATTTACTGGGCGCCTGTTATTGTTTTATTATATTCAAATTTGGGTTCTTTATCTTCCGGCTAGCTATTATTACTCGGTCGAACAAGTGTCTAAGCAGGGCGTGTAAACGGAAAGGAGTTGTTGCTAAAAGATAACACTGATAAAATAATTTCTTTCTACACCTTTATTGCCGTCACACTTAATTAATAATTCACATCTTTAATCTTTGTACACACCTGATTGAAACTGTGGTATTTCCGAATGTAATTACTGTCGTATTAGTTGCCGCGTACGTCACATTTTGTAACTAACACTGGGACGAGAGATTCTTCCAAACTGTATGACGTGCACGACGGTATGACTTAGAACCGCATGATGTGTACCTCGCGAATGACTTTTCAAGGCTGCGCGAAACTTGCTTATGACTCGAGAATATATACTCCTTCATCTCGAAATGCCTAAACATTATAATAGAGCTGCTATTGGTTACCAAATCACGCCAACATTAGCGTCTGTTTTGTCAGCCAATCACTACTACTAAAATATATGCTCTAGGGAAGATATTCCCTCCATTTCTAAAGAAAGGCACGCTACCCTGACGTCATTTGTTTGTCTCTTCTTAGTAATAAACAACTCACCGCCTCGTTTTATTGTTACCCACTTCCATTGCCAGTTTCAATGAGGCCGTGTAAACTTATTTCTTAACAATGCCAACAAACATCTAAAATCCTGTACATACAATAAAATTAATTTACAGTACAATCATTCTGGCATTCACAGCGTGTTATGATATAAAATACTGTCTCAATATGGAGTATTTATTTATCTGTGAACAACTTAAATCATAACCAGACTTCATCTCAAAATATTGAAAAGTAAGAAGAATAATGACTTTGTTACTAAACCCTGAGCATTACATACACATGTACACAGCATTTTGCTTCTCCTTCCTGTGTGTCAGACATTTTGAGTCAAAATCGTTAGACCTATTGTTTTAAAAGTTGAAAAAGAACATCTAAAGGTTTCCACGAAAGGAGACTTTCATGGGAGAAACTTCCCCAGATTCTTCCTTTGCTTTCATATAATTGGCGGAATTATGAAATCTGTTATTTATCCGCTATTAGTTCCTGTTGTACAGAGTCATGCACATGCACACGGATATATTTTTTTTCGTTCAGAATAATAACATTTCATCTCTTTCATGTCATATGTTTCAGTGCTGTAGGACCTGAATTGGTGCGATTGGTGCGTTGCGGCGGGACGGCGGAATTTGCGCTTTGTAAAGATTTCTTCCTGGTACACAGGGTGCCAAAGAAAATCTTCGGCGGGTTTTCTATCGTTTACTGGGGCCTTTTGAGCGTGTCCTTCACCTTACCTATCGCAGAGCGTTGTGGCTTGATAACACAGCAATAAGAGGGAACAGAGGGGAGGTTGATGCCTTTATTTTTTCTGGCATTATTGAAACCAAAACATGGTTATTGTCTCAGAACCAGTCATGCCGTATACTAGCGAAATTACTCGTGGAGTATCGTGGCATGCGGGAGGCTGATCGCACTATTACAGCAATTGTAACGGCAGTGTATAAAAGTGTTTTTGTAGTAAATTAATGGATAAAAATATTCCAGGAAAGTGGGGAAGACGGTCTACATACTCGTTAGAAAGTGCATGATATTCGTTTACTAAATGCAGATTACTCTTTTGTTATAATTGAGTGATCACGTTTAGAAATTGAGATAAATATGTACACGTATATGGTTTACTGAATATGACACACATACTATGGCAATAAAATTCGCTTATCTTTTTGTCTATAATACTGTTGTAATCCTACGATCAGCAGTATTTAGTAAAGGTATATTAACCCATTATAGTTTGAATTAGAGGGAAAACATTCTGTTTATTTATTATTCAGTTATGTCTTCTTCTATGCAGCAACAAGCATTGATATCACTGTGAGAATACAGATCTGTTTATTCTTTGTTAAAAAGTGCTGCCTTGCTATGTATTTAATGAATTCATGCTTTAATTTGCATCCCAGAAAACCTTCTCACACTACACATGCTACATTTCGCTGACCTGGGCGCTCATCAAACTTTCCCCTTAGCTTTTAACCCTTTCAAAGGCGAGCCCTGCACTAGCCGATAAGCTATGGGCTACCAATCACGATAAGAGGTCTGTATGACAAATTGAATGCACTCACTCTACTTATTTCTCTTTTAGCCAATACGATCGAGAGCATGAACATATATTTCGTTTCTGCGCCATTTTGTAACCTTTGATGTGGTTATTGGTGTAACTATTTAGCAGAAGGAGTGCCGCACCCTTGTACCGTGGCCTAAAGCAACCAATGAAATGTCCATGGCTTCACAAGGCCACGTACAGAGATAAATAGTATGGCATAGACGCGAGGTGCAGTGAGATTTTCTTTGGCGCTCTTTGTACTTGGCTGGCCGGCTAAGACCCTTACCTGGAAGCGGTTCCTTACCTTTCGGGATCCCCAGGTTGAAGATGATTAAGGCACGATAAGGGATATCAGGATTGGTGTCTTTCGTTAGGGACCCCGAATTTGCCAACGCACATCGTCGTATGGATCTGGTCACCCATTCTCACACGGGTCATGTTGGAAACACAAAGGGACTACTAAGGCTTAGGTGCTCTACTAGTGACTGGAAGCACCTCGTCTTACTAACACTAATCCTAATCCTCCCTCTACCCAAATCCTAAGTTGTAGAGAAAGGAAATACACTTCGCCCCGTTTCACGGCAAGTGCGTTAATTCACGGAAGAAAATACCTAACAGAAGTAGCTCTGGAATCAACGAAGATAATTGTCCTTGTGTTTAACCTGCTCGTCTCTCACTAAAGCGGGCGGGCTCCGGATCAGCGACAGCAGGTGAATTTGAGGTGTAGGAAGCGGCGCTTGGGCAGATACCCCGTTTCCCTTGCTAATATCATTATGCCATTCGCTCAATCATCACCGCCTTCATCATTTCCATAAACATACAGTGTAACGTAGTCGTCATTAGTATATCTCTAAAATGCATTGGAATAAGGTGAATTACACGTTTCTTTACGATATCTTGGAATAAAGGAAGTAACATCGTATTATGACTGACCTATCCAACTGTTTCTGTTCTGCAACAGCAGCCGGGTTTGGACATCTCGAGCGTTTGGTACTACATAAGTCTCCGATTGTGTCTCAGGACATTCCTTTCGTGTCCAGGTACTTTTTTCATTATTTACTGCTACGGTTGAACCTGTGTGAGGACAAAAAGAGGCAAATTTCAGTCACTGGCCGAAGTGGTGGTCATACAGATAATATCACCCGCGCCAAGAAACGACAGGCAGTTATCGGGATGCGCAGCACAGCCGATCCAACATGATGATTTGTTTGGTAAGCAACTAAGTGGCACCCTGCAGAGAGATCTACTGTGTCTGCCGTCAGGTTCCCAGCTTCAGCGGCG
Source organism: Deroplatys truncata (assembly GCA_030765065.1). Classification (NCBI taxonomy): domain Eukaryota; kingdom Metazoa; phylum Arthropoda; class Insecta; order Mantodea; family Mantidae; genus Deroplatys; species Deroplatys truncata. Next base: position 57,548,938 of record CM060980.1, read on the forward strand.
GCTCCACCACTTACCTAAGGGTTTCAGAATTTTGTTCCATCAGCTACTTGTTCCTCCCTAGGAAACCATGTTGTCTTTAACTTTGTGGTTTTTTATTTCTATTCTACAAGCTTCAGAAATTTAATTCAAATTAATCCTGTGTGTTGCAAAGGTTACTATTTTAATTTTATTTGTAGTCGTAATTTATTCCTGTACGTCTATGTTTTATTCCTCTCTTCTTGTAATCCTGTATCTCTGTCCTTCCACTTCTGCAGCTTCTTACAATTTCTTTCCTGGTTTGTCAACATTCTTAGTGGTGACATATATATATATATATATATATATATATATATATATATATATCTTACGAATTTTAATTGAAATTTCTGTACTATTCTGGATATTTTCGTGTTATTGGTTGATAGTAGGAACACTTTAAATTATGGACAGTAATTTCAATGTAAATACGCAACCGTTTTCTGAATAAACCAAAAGATAAGGTAATATGACGTGTAACACACACGTATGTTTCTCTGTCCATATTTTCACAATTTTTCGACACATAATTCGTCACTTTCTATTAAAATAGTAAATATTCACCATAAATGATCTCGATTATATATCACTACAGTAATTAACAGGGTTATTCAAAAATAAGTGATAGTTTTCTACTCTTTATTTTAAAAAAGAAAACGAAAGAAAAAAGTATACATTTAAAAAGAACAAATTTGTTGCACGAAAACATCACAAAAATAGTACATTTCTTGCCAAATTTTGGTACCTTGGGTACCAAGCTTCGTATTACACATGTACAACAGCTTATAGAAAGCCGGTTATTTGTTAAATCTACTGCTGAAGTAACTTGTAACACTTGAGCAAAGGACTTACAGGAAACTGCAGTACGCAGTATTATTTTTTTCTGTTCTCATTCTTTTTTGCCATTGAACGGAAGTTCTAAGACAACTTTTAAAAACACTTAACTGTCCTGTCAATTATGCGTGGAACCTTTTACTAACTTTTCGCTTTGTTTGAAATAAAAATCTGAAATATGCTCATTTCTGAATAAACCTTTACATCGCAAGCTAAGAGACAACGCCCAACTGATTAATAAGCAGATCTGTAGCTAGCCGTGATATTATATTGCTTTTGCTTGAGCTTATTACGTACAAAAGGACGACCACTTAAAATTTCAAAATACCCAGCTAAAAATATTAAAAACGAACGGCAATGAACAACTGTATTATTTAATGAGATCTACATTTTTGCTGTTGTCAAGTTTTTTCTCTTCTGAAGTTTTTGCATGAATATAAAGTTTAATAAGAATGAAGAGGATTTCAGAGCCTTTTTCTTTAAAATTAAAGATACAGGTTTTACCTATTAGAGATACTTTTTTAGAAAAGAAAAGAAAAGTTTTTTTCATGAAAGGATTTTTTTCGAGATTGAAGAAATTACATGAAAATATTCTTGCATCTCTAAAGTACAACATATGCACACGTCTTTTGTTTTGTTCAGCTGAGATCAAAACGTATATTCCCAGTGGAATTCTGGCATTGAAGTTTTAGGCCGAAGATAGTATCAGGTAACAGAGAATGTGATAATCTGATGCGATGCAATCACACTACTTTCTCTACCATAAAATATACACATCTCATACTGACTATATTATAATATTCGTACAAAAATCTGATGTGTTGCGTTCACATGACTTTCTCCAACTTATTCTTACAAAATCTTATTCTTCTGCCTACTTTTTATTAATCGAGATAACCTTTCGTTACACATTTGCCCACACGTTGTAGGTATAAGAGGAAATACAGTAGGCTAAAGCGAGTCTGATTTTTAAAAATCTGAAGTGGTACATTCACATGACTTTCTCTACCCTTCATATTTGTTAGTGGGTATACAAACTATTGTTACTAAAGCTTATTTTTCTATCTACTACATGAAAACTGTATGGAATTTTAAGGCCAGCATAATGCATCTAGTTCTTAAATACTTGACTATCGCTATTCTCTTTGTATCTATAACAAAATGTGTAATGTAACTGTTTCTGTAAAGGTTTATTTAGATTAAAATGAAGTAGAATGATGTATCACATCACATTTTTTATACGTTGTCGTAATTGTGTGCTTTAACGAGATTTACAATTTTGTGCAGTAACAAAAATCTTCCTTACTCTTACGGTTTACAAATTATACAAAAGTTAAGAACAAAGATGACTTCACAAAAAATTATTCGCAAAAATTTAAAATTTATTTCTAATGCAAATGTCTTAAAAATTTTATACTTTAATCAGGATCGTTAGAGCATTTTGGAGATAATAAAAATTAACGAAAAGCTTTCTATACAAGGCTAGTTTGGGGTCGGGGGATTTATTTGAAAATCTTCTTGAAAGGCTTTTAAGTTAAATACCAAAGTTGATATGAAACTTTGAGTTATGCTGTTCACAGACTTGCGCGTTCATCGATTTACTTCCTCTACTACGTGCTAACACTAAGTAGAAAAAGTATGGTATTTCACCCAAAACTTCGATGTAGAGGTTTCACCGTAATACGTTTTGAGGTCCTATGAACTCGAAAAGAGCATTTTTAGAAAAATGTTCGCTCATGCTTGTGCGTGTCTTTGAACAGCATAATGCAAAAGAAAGATGTCCAAATACCAAACTTGAAGCTTCAGCATTTTCCAAACATACGGCACCAAGTTTTTTAAGAAAATACCCCCTCCCAAAACTATCTTTTACGTGGAAAGCTTTTCAAAATTTTCGATTTTCTCAAAAATGACTAACGATTTTTGTCAAAACACCATGTTTTTAAGATATTTACATCTCAGATGTCTTTTGTTCTCTAGGAATAACCTATGAACTCCTCTTATTTTGGAAGAAGTTCTGTATACTTTGTAAAACTTGTCAACCATAAAAGGTAGAAAAAGCGTACAGCATAAAAATGTAGAACAACCTTAAAATGCACAATATATGTAAAATAATGTTTTGTGGCATTAGCCATTTCCGAGATATAAGTTGTTATTGGTTTGAATTTTTATATTTTTTTGTCATCTAAGTACCATCGCTTTTCACTTATTTCACACCATGTCAAGGAAACTTTTAAGCATATACCGACTAGTTTTTAAACACCTGAATACCTATTTGGTTTCCTCTTTCCCACTTGCACCTAAAACGAAATGTCTAATGCAACAATTTCTGCAAAGGTTTATTTCGAAAAAGATGAATAGATAAAAAGAAACTTTTGTTGGAATAATCTGTGAGGCTACATAAAAATAAAGGATAATGATTAGAACACTTCCTGTGAACATAACACATAAAGTTCTTCTAAAATGCTATTTTTACTTTCTCTAATACGTACAGTAAGTAGGGGAAGTATTGTATTCCACCCAAAAATTCGATACCGAGATTTCACCGGAAATACATGTTTTGAGACACCCTGAATAAAAAAAAGCATTTTTGGAAACATGTCCTGTGTGTGTGTCTGTGTGTCTGTATGTCTGTGTGTCTGTGTGTATGTCTGTGTGTGTGTCTGTCTGTGAACAGCATAACTCAGAAACGAACAGTCGGATAAACACCAAACTTGCTATTTAGGTTCAGTATCTTCCAGAGATGCGACACGAAGGTTTTCAAGAAAATCCCCCCACCCCAGATTACCCTTTACATGGAAGATTTTTCGAAAAGTTTAATTTTCTTAAAAATGCCTCCAACGATTTTGATTAAAATAACATTTGTTTAAGATATTTTCATGAGAAATAAAATGTTTATCTTGAATTTTCTGGGAATGTCTCCAAAAGTATTCTCCATTGTGAACGACTTTTGCATAACTGGTAAACCGTAAGAGATAGACAAAATTTTACTTCACAAAAAATGTAGATCGCGTTAAAATACACAATTTATGTCATATACATTTTTTTTGTTGAGTGAACCATTTTCGAGATATTGCTTGTCATTCCCTTAAATTTTTCAATACATATTCTCTAAAATGCAAATTCGTTATTCATTTTTTGTCTTGGATATGCAATGGTGCTGCACCTAGCAACCAGCTATTAAGAGATATGTATGTGCTTTAAGGCTACTGTTTTTCTGTATTGCCCTTGTAAATATATTTGCCCCTTACATCTACAAGAAAATTAGCAATAAGATAGAGTTTGCAAATGTTCATCTCGATTAACCCGAAGTAGATGGAGAATAAGCGTTCGTAAAAATAGTTTGTACAAGAGTAGAGAAAGTTATGTGAGTGTAACACATCAGATTTTTTAACGTGAAGCTTCGATATTGAACTTTTTGGGTGGAATACCGTACTTATTACTTTCTCTACTACGTATAGTAAGTAGGGGAAGTATTGCATTCCACCCAAAAATTCGATTCCAAGCTTTCACCGGAAATACATGATTTGAGGCCTCCTGAATCCAAAAAAATTATTTTTGGAAACATGTCCTTGTGTGTGTGTGTGTGTCTTGAACAGCATAACTCAGAAACGAACAGTCGGATAAACACCAAACTTGGTATTTAGGTTTAATATCTTCCAGAGATGCGACATGAAGGTTTTCAAGAAAATCCCCCCACCGCAGAATACATTTTACATGGAACATTTTTCGAAAATTTTTATTTTCTTAAGAACGGCTTTAACGATTTTTATTAAAGTATCATATGTTTAAGACATTTTTATTTCAAATAAAATGTATGTCTTAATTTACTGGGAATGTCTCCAAAAGTATTCTACATTATAAATAACTTTTGCATAACTGGTAAACCATAAGAGATAGAATTCTCAGTTGAGTAAAAGTACAGTATTGCAAAAATTAAACAAATAACAAGGAATATCTCGAAAATGGTTTACTTTACAAAAAAAATGTTTATGACATATATTGTGTGTTTTAACGAGATCTACATTTTTATGTAGTAACATTTTGTCTATCTCTTGCGGTTTACCAGGTATGCAAAAGTCGTTCAGAATGAAGAGGACTTTTGGGTACATCCCTTGAAAATTCAAGATATACATTTTATTTCACATAAAAATGTCTTAAACATATGACAGTTTAATCAAAATCGTTAGAGCCTTTTTTGAGAAAATAAAATTTTTCAAAAAATGTTCCATGTAAGGGTTGTTTTGGGGTGGGAGGATTTTCTGGTAAACTTTCATGTCGCATCCCTGGAACATATTGAACCTACATACCAAGTTTGGAGTTTATCCGACTTTTCGTTTTTGAGTTATGCTGTTCACAGACAGACAGACAGACAGACAGACATGTTTCCAAAAATGCTTTAATTTTTTATATCCTGGACATGAAAAGAGAATGCAATGCTGCACATAGCAACCAGCTCTTAAAAGATTTGACTATCGCTTAAAGCCTACCATATTCCCCTTACACCTACAAGAAAATTAGCAATAAGATACAGTCTGCAAATGTTTATCTCGATTAACATGAAGTATATGGAGAATAAGCGTTTGTAAAAATAGTTTATAAAAGAGTAGAGAGAGTCATGTGAGTGTAATTCATCACATTTTTCACTTACGCTTTCTCTAGAGAAAATGAAAATACGCATTAAACTAAACTACAAAACCGAGTTAAAATGCTATAAAATAACATAAATTTGGCAGTTTATTTTGTGAGTGTGGCTTAAATTACAAATAATCCCTGTAAGGGAAATTTGGTGGTAGTTTTGCACATGAAGGATGCTCTTATGAAATAATTATGCTCCACTGCGTGGAGGATCAGACTACAACAGGAGCTAAGCGCAGTGTTAGCAAGTATAATAGGAATGTGACATATAATAATGTAAGACCGTAAGCACACGAAGACGAAACAGATGTCCGTACAGAATCGCTGCACACAATTACCCTAATTGGCGTTCAAAGCGGGCAGCTGAGACGGTAAGGCACTTCTTGAAGGGCGTGATTGAGCCGTAAATGCGCACAGCGTTCTGGTGGCCAGAAGGTCACATTCCAGAGACAGGAGGAAAAAAATAAATTATCCACCGCATTATTAAATTTGCTGTCTCTGAGCTACAGATCAGATACGGGCACGAAAAGGGGGGCACACCTGAGACAGTTGTGCAACATAAAGATGGTTAACGTAGACATGGGATGTCGAATGGGCGGGTCGCTTGGCCAAAGATCGTGGTAACTTACAAATGGTTTTACGAGCGAAAGACATCTTTTCAGTTTTAAAGATTTCACCAGAGATTTCTACAATGGATGGATGACAAGGATGACGCATTCCGTCGTAAAACAAGCAGGTACAAGGAGAGGGGGTGTTTGAGCTTTGCCGTCTTGGCACTGCAGAGGTACACTTCATCTTCAGTGATATGTTCCATTTTGCAGAGCTACACAATAAGTAAATGAACACTGCCCTCGCCTTCGGATTTTGCGGCTTGTTTAAGGGTGCTCAGAGGTAGAATTTATAAATCTTGCAGCTTTTATGTAAATAGTTTAGAAAATTTTCAGCTTTCTTTGTTTCAGAAAAATCTGATGTGTTACACTCACATGAATTTCTCTACTCTTGTACAAACTGTTTTTACAAACGCTTATTCTCCATATGCTGCATGTTAATCGAGATATCGAGATGTTAATGTTATTGCTAATTTTCTTGTAGATGCAAGGGGAATTGGTAGGCTTTAAGCGATAGTCAAATATTTTAAGAGCTGGTTGCTATGTGGAGTATTCCATTCTCTTTGCATTACCAGGACAAAAAAAATGAATAATGAATTCCCATTTGAGAAAAAGTATAAATATCGGAAAATTTAAGGGAATAACAAGCAATATCTCGAAAATGGTTCACTCAACAACAAAAAGGTATTTAATATAGAGTCATCTGAAAAATTCAACACCACAGCCGGGATTTAAACACGGTTCTCCCGCTCTCCATGCGGTTGCTCTAACCGTTGAGCTACTGTGACAACATGCCGGTAGGGCATTGAATTCCCCAATCGACTCAAATTGTTTTACAAGACATACCTACCAAGGCATCTCCCTCGAGATGACAAACTTAGCGGCGACCTGCTTATTGCAAGTACTTCAGTGCTGGGTGCTTATATATTATTATTATTATTATTATTATTATTAATGGTTTTAATTATTTTTTGTTATTTTATAAATTAATTATACTTTTAATAGACCTTAGCCTTTAATATAGAGTCAACTGAAAAATTCAACTCCACAGTCGGGATTTGAACACGGTTCTCCTGCTCTCCGTGCGGTTGCTCTAACCATTGAGCTACTGTGGCAACATGCCGGTGGGACATTGAATTCCCCAAGATGCCTTGGTAGGTATGTCTGGGAAAACAACTTGAGTCGATTGGGGAATTCAATCGACTCAAGTTGTTTTCCCAGACATACCTACCAAGGCATCTTGGGGAATTCAATGTCCCGCCGGCATGTTGTACAGTAGCTCAATGGTTAGCTCCGTGCGGTTGCTCTAACCATTGAGCTACTGTGGCAACATGCCGGTGGGGCATTGAATTCCCCAAGATGCCTTGGTAGGTATGTCTGGGAAAACAACTTGAGTCGATTGTCACAGCAACCGCACGGAGAGCGGGAGAACCGTGTTCAAATCCCGGCTGTGGCATTGAATTTTTCAGTTGACTCTATATTAAAAACTTGCCTAAGACCAGGCTAAGGTCTATTAAAAGTATAATTAATGTATATAATAACCAAAAAAAATAATTAAAACAAAAAAGTATCTTGTGATCAAGATTTAATGCAAACTACAACATGGAACATTTTTTTATGCACAAAAGTGTAAGAAAAGTCAAAGTCGTTTAAAAGGCACTGGGAGTAAATGCAGGCCATTAGGTCGTGTGATCCTGGATATTCAAATTGTCTGATGTTGGAGCTTTCAAGGGTTCTGACAGCAAAAGTTGTAGTATGTTTGAAGCTAAAGGTTCAAAGTAACTTTGGACATAAAGGCTCATCTTTAATTGTTTGAAAAATTTGCCAAGCTTTAGATGTGGATACCTTTAAAAACAGACTCTAGAGTAAATTACATAACTTTTCATTCCGTAGGGTCTCTCCCATAGTGACAAAAGTTCTGTTAACGAATGTTAAGCGTTTTAAAGGACAGATGGAAAACCACTTGGGAACATCACTCAGTGCACTAGTGGTCATCCTTCATACCTTGCTCACAATAAGTGTTTATCCCAGGCTTAAACTTGACTGTTTTGTCAGACTTGCTTTTTCATAAGTTTCTTCACACACTTTTAATGTATGTATTGAGGCTTTCACAGCCAGGATCTGGTGGTCTAGAAATAGGCGTTGTTCCTGAGGTTTCATCCAATTCTGGTTGAATATCCTCACAGGCCTCATCTGAGACTCTTATATGAGTCCTGTGAGGTGCTCAACGCAGAATTAAGCTAAACCTCAGGAACAGTCCTATTTTTAAACTAATGTTTACAAGCTCGAAAAAAACAGCAATTTCAATAATATTAAGTATGTATTTCTCTGCAACAGGTATTATCAAATTCGAAGAGCAAATAACACACAAATAACATATGGCTTTAGCCTTGCAACGCCTAGAATGCCTATGAACCCTAAACTTATACGGCAGTGACCTACTGTATGCTGCCGACACGCAATTTAGAAATATTCTGAATAGCATTATTCATTTCGACAAAAAGAGTGTTATTTCAGTAACGTTTTCACAATGCATACTTTATGACTTCTTAAATGTATCATTTTCTATGTAATTTACAGTGTTAAATCCATATATATTATGTTTCTAAGACATACGAACTAAAACTCGCCAAATTTTATACAATTGAAGTGGCTAACATAACTTGGCATGTATGAGTTAAGCAATTTAACATTGTAATGGGAATTAAGAATATGAAAGCTTCTTGTAATTCTTAGCGCCTTTTCTTACGTGATAATTAATTAAACCTAATATTTAAAACAATTCTACTGCTAAAATAACTGGTTGTCCCAAAACCGGATATACGCTAAGATACTTTGTGAGCCTCTTCAGTTCTTTTGCCGTATATATTACACCATTCTCCTTGTTTCTCAATTAATATAGCTTAGGGTGAGCTTTGATGTCAACTTAATACATTGTATGTTTGACATTTTTTTATTTATTTCAATTTAGAAATGAAAGCTGTATTTACAGATTTCAATTAAAAGCTGCTGTAGAGACCTAAAGCCCCTCAAGAAAACTTTTAACGTGTGTTATCCTGTACCTTAGCTTTAAAATGGATACCAAGCCAACGATATCGTGATGCAAGTCTTACCAAAAGTTCCTTTGAAATCTCCATGCACCCAATTTTCTTAATTGTGACGTTTTTGCTTTGAACATTTGTCTTAATAATTGCTGTTTAAAGGATCAATAATAATGGAAAACAATTTTTAAATAAATACATTTAGCTTCATTCCCGCAGAGAATATGAAGGGTTTGGTAAGTTTTAAACTTGTTTAATAATTACGCCATATGTTGCATAGCCAGGATTTCAACCACGGATCTCCCGGCCCCCGTCCGGTTGCTCTAACCACTGAGCTATCATGGCAAGATGCCGGTACGACATTAAATTCTCCAACTGATTCGCGTTTTTCCCGGTAAACCACAAGAAGATCTGAAATTGTATTGAGATGACCTACCCTAATGGCGACTTACAATGTTGTAAGTACTAAGTCCGGACTTCATAATTTCAGCCACTATTAAGTCAATTAAGGAATTAATTGTTCTCCACACGTTGTTTCCACCTTTTAAGGCTCTGAAAAAGAAATTTCAAGCTACAGGCTTTTATCGAGTTATTTGATGCTTCTTAAGTCTGTCAGATACTTCATAAAAGTAGCTCAATTTTTGAAAACAGAGGATTCCTCCCGAAATAGATATTTTACCTGCCAATAAGGTCAATTTTTAATGAGTTTATATATCAGTTTCCAAAATCAAAGACAAACGATAAAAAGGGCCATAGTACAACTCTGCATCTGTAGAAAAGTTTTAGTTGGCAGAAATAGGCCGCCATAATGTGCTACTAATTACAGGCATCTATAAGTGATATCAATACAAAGACAGTAAACTAGAAAATATCTCAATCATAAAATTGTATAAAATAAATCTGGAGTAAAGATTAGGTACATTCCGGGGTAAAGAGTCAATTAATTTTCATTGATTAAAATAATAGCAGAAAATAGCAATTTATCAGAACACAAAGTAAATATACAGGAGATCTGAAGCAGAGTTTAAGAAAAAAAAAACATAAAATCTTTAAAAGTTTTGCTATGCATTATAAAAATTTTTACAAGAATTAGACTGCACATAAACTAATTTGCGAGAAAGAAAGAATATGCCAACTTTCGTTGCTATTTGTCACTACGGAAAATGCTCCAAAATAACACCTGCGGTCAAGTGGTCAGGGGGGAGAAAATCACTGAAGACTGTGAGAAAAAACTCACATTTGTGATGTGTTTTTGGCCCAATCAGATCCAAAGCAACCAAATGGCTATATTGCTCAAGGGGAGATAGGCGACTGAAGTCTCAAAGGAATCCGCACATTTTTATTTTTGAAAAATAAAATAGTGCAATTCTTGCTTAACGGAATGATATATGAGTTTACATGGTTGGTATTATTTTTATTTATGCCCTTGAATGGTTATTTAATAGGGCAGTGTGCCCTTTAAATGGCCGTCGCGCCTCTATTTTAAATTGTTTTTTCTGAAAACTATATGTTCTTCGCCTTATGTATTTTTTCTCTGAAAGTAGTAGGCTAATTCTAGTGAAACTTTGTAGGAACGTGTAAAAATAATTCCTGCTTATTTTGAACTACAATCATCAGTGTATCTTGTGTAATATAGATATTATTGGAGATTACTGGTAAAAAATATTAATTTTTTTCTTCGAGCACATTTTCTTCATGAATTACAATTTTTTGTGAAAGCTTCAATTAAGCTATTGAATTCATTCTAGTTAGAATTAAAGAAAAGATTGCTGAGAGTCTCTGTACTAAATTTCAAGTATTATTGATAGTTTCTGCAAAAATGGAGCACAAAGTTCTACTAAAAAAGTATAACTTCAGGATAAAAAACAGCTGATTCATGGAAGATACTTATCCGATATACACAACATTTAGAGTGTATATGTAGTAGACATTACTGTACGTACATATGAAATTTGGTGAGCTTAACTGCAATAGCTTAAGACAAATTGATGTTTTCACTTTTGTTTATTTTAGTCACCTTTCTTCCTCAAATTATACCACAATGTTCAACCCTGCCGTCTTTCTACTTCATGAGAAATGAAGTGACAAGTGACAAATATTTTACGTTTAGAGGAAAAAACCCATAAAATTCTCAACCCAGAGGTCCCGGATTTAATTCCTGGCGGAGGTAGTGAAACTTTTCTCTTAGAGTTATCTTCTACATTCAACAGATTCTGGAGGTGTGATTGGAATGTATTTAAAAGTAAAAACGAATATAAACCTAATGTAAGAGCTAGTAGTCTCGAGTTAATGGCAAGCATCTTTTTCATAGTTAAAGCTGTCGATATAAACAAACCATTTAAAGGCACTTATGCAAGATCAGCTATTGAATTAGATTTCCGCCGTGCAGACCATGATATACAGCTGCCGAATTTAAAGGCGTATTGAGCTTCCTTTATTGATTTTCTCTGAACTAGCGACAACCTCATACAAAAGCCTTTAAAAAAAACGATAACTGTTTGCAACCTCCAGTTCTGGAGTTATCATCATCATCATCATAATCATCTTCTTCCTGTTTAAGGATTAGGGCAATCGGCCATTCTTCCACACAATTTTTCTGTTTTATCCGCCTCTTTACTGGTCTTGACTTCCGTGAGCTTAATATGAATTAACCACCCAAAGGGAAAGGTTGCTTTTATTATAGAATGCAACTATCGATAAGTACATTATTACTCAACGAACAGTGTCTCCTTGTAAGAAGGTGTCCATGCGTCCAGTCTTCTACAAAACGTAGGATGACGGAAGCTGGTGCGAAGGCGATATGATGCAAGACTAACAATTCCTGTAGTGCTACACAAAGAAAAGGAGGAAAACAAAAGCGGACTGTTGACGTCCTTAACCCTGCAGAATAACGAGGCAATATGTGGCCCCAGAAACGTCCATCATTGTCATCACGTACTGAAATCTCTCATACACACCGACAACTGACTTATCATAGCGTCCCTCCTTGGACGTGACGTGGAAATGTAATCTCAAACCCATGCTAATCCGAAGACATCTCTTATATCACTCGGAAAACCAGCAAGAACAAAACGTAGGTAAGCCAGTAAAGTTTTTTGCTTTGGTGACCTTAATCGTATGTTTATTTCATAGCTGCTTTAGTCTTACACGGTAGCTAGTCTTCACTGAACATATAACAGTGGCGGATCGAAACGACTTATAATGGAACACAACAGCTCACGTAGGCCATAGTAGACCCTTTGTGCTTCCAACATGAGCCCTGGGAGGAAGGGATGAAGAGAAGACCTGAATGATTACACACACACACACACACACGAACATTTGCTAATATCTGCGAAATGATTTTTCTCAAATTGTTGCTACGTATGTAAAGTCAGTTTGAAGTAGGTTATATTGAAGGAGTTGTATTATTTTTCAACTGTTGGGGATCCGAACTTGTAGTAGTTGCAACCGCACGTATAGTAAACAGTTACCGGTAGCCTTCGCCCCAAATGTACTTTCAGGTGGCCTTTGCCCCAAGTTTAAAAAAATATTAACTTTGTAATTTGATTGTTTCTTTAAGTATTTAATATATTATGTTTGCCTCGGCTGCGTCAGTATTTATTTTAGAGACATGGATGTCTTGGCAGGGCGTGATGCGACAAGAATGTAGGCTTACGCAGATTTTAAGTTTTAATTCACTCCATTTTAATAATCCTTGATACAAACTAAATAGCACCTCACTGATATCGAGAGCTGTGAGATTCTTTTATTTAATACTTGCACTTTTTAACACGTATACTATTTTCGTCTCTCACGAATAAGTAATTAATTTCTCGAGGCACATCTCGCGTCTGGTTAGTAACTCTGTCTGCAGGCAACTGAACTGATTTCAAGCGCCTAAACTTTGTAAATTTATGTATTTCAAGTCTCTGATTGACTAATCCTACTCCAAAAGAAAACCTTCATTTTACTAAAGCTTTTTCTGATTATTGATTGGCTATTTCATAAACTGCCACTAAAATTATATTATTGCTTCCAATAATCACAAGTAGTATTATTAAACTCTCAAGCTCAATATTGCCTCATGGTTACCTCATTGTTAGCAACTTTTAACTTATTGTTCTCACAGCTCCTACATTACAAAATTACGTAATACATTCACATGACATTATTACATGGATACAATAATATAAGCATATGCAATGACATTTACATACATTTTACAAATTATTACATACACATACTGCTTCAAGGCGGGCTGTTATTGAATTTATATGTTATATAATTAGACTGAAATCATTTAAGTGTTAAAAATACCGCCTCATATCATAGTAAGGGAAGTTAAAGACAATTTTCCTTACTAAATATTTTCATTCGTAATGAATTTAGGTTACTATTATTTCTTCCATATCCTTCACTTGTGTTTGAAACATTTTGCGATATAGTTAATAAACTAAATTTCTCCATATATGTAAATGAACCCCGGATAAATAATTTAGCATTTCGTGTTTCTTGAAAGTGTTTTCGTTGATAGAGCTGACGAATATAGCTTTAACATATATATTGTTCACCCGTTAAAATTAGATGTAAATAAAAGCGACGTGAATATCAATATTACAAATGATTTTATCACGAAAAACTATAAGGAAATATTTATATAAGAAAATAAAATGAGTAACTCCTAAATAAGAACCAAAACTAATCTGAATCATACTTTTGTGGGAGGCTTTTAGGGGCTTTTCTGCTTTTAGAGCTGCCAGCTTGACCTACTCATGTACTTTGTGTTTAACTTTCTCTACCACACAAAATTTTTGATTTTGAAATTCCACGAAGCATATGTTTTGAGGCCCCTGAATAAAAAAAAAGCATATTTAGAAAAAGATACGCGCATAGATGTATGTGCATGTGTGTGTGTGTGTGTGTGTCTGAATAGCATTACTCAAAACACGAAACGCAGGATAAATAATAAACTTGGTTTCTAAATTCAGTATCCTCCAAAGACGATTGCCGGCCTTCGTAGCCGTGGTCGCTGGAGCTTCGCCAAGCTGTGGGTCGCGGGTTCGAGGCCCACTATGAGCATGGGTATTTGTATCTCTGTGCGTTGTGTATGTGTAACAGTAATAGGGTAATAAGCGGTAAAAAGTAAAACAGAGAAAACACGTAATCATAAACCGGGAAAAACAGTGGAACATTAAAAAGGCAGTGCGTCACGAAGATTTTTAATAAAATCCCCTACCCCAAAATGGAGTTTTTTTTCTAAATTATTGATTTTGTTATAAATAGCTCTTAACGATTTTAATTAAAATATTATATATTAAAGATACGACATTACAAATAAAATGCATATCTTGAATTTTCTGGGAATAGCCTGTGAAGTCCTCTTCAATCGGAAGGAATGTTGCATAACCTTGTATAAGTGGTATACGTTAAACGGCAGACAAAAACTGAAGATCTCTTTAAAACACAGAATTTATTCCAAATACATTTTTTGTGACATAAGCCATTTCCGAGATATCCCTTATTAACGGTACGAATTGTTCAATAATTTATCATTCTTTTAAATTTCTGTCGATTTTCAGTTATTTCTCACGATTGTATGGAAAGAATATGGAGTTTTAACGGCAGCATATAGCGTCCAGTGCCTAAGCATTTGACTATCGCAATTCCCTTTGTATCTGTATATCTATTTCTGCAAAGGTTTATCTCGATTAAAATGAAGTTGATAGAAAAATATGCTTTAATAAGAATAGATTGTATTCCTAATAATAAACGATAGAGGATGGAGAAGATCATGTGAATGTAACACATCAATTTTTGTACCTTAATAATGTGCGCTGTTCATACCACACTCCTTAGCGTTTATTTCTTTCATAGCAAACGCTGAACAAAATATTTGTTAATTAAACTTCAGCATTTCCTTTCACCCCATATGTTAACTTTCCTTTTTGGGAAACTAATGATTGTCAGTGCAAGAGAAATCAATCATTAACTAAATATTTATTTTCCACGGAACAGTGGCTTATAGAAGCGTAAACCAATTCAGTTTTTTTTGACGTAACACCGTTTCCGGGATTCGACAATAAGGGACCGAAGGAGGGAAGGACAGGCCAGGTTTCGTAACTTACAACCACGTAGGTACAAAGTACAACGTACACTGGCGTGCATAAAATGTGGCCCATAAGGAACGGAGCTGTTTGTGTTGGTAATGACAAAATTTAACCCCACCACCTACCAGCAGACCATCTCTGTTTTTTCGAGCATAATTCTAGCTACTGGATTGGCAGGGAACTTTACCTCCCCAAAATATGGCTGAACCGCCGAAGTGTAACATTACAACCTAAGCTTAACTTTTCATGCTACTTTACTGTTTTCTTACTGCCGTTTAGTAGCGGCAACAACTTAACCTTCGTCTCCATATCGCTGATGAAATCTCTCATATATGTCCGTATGTCATTCACATTAACCATATATGGAAAAATGTTTCATCCATTCCTTCAGAAGGCCGAATTATATTTTAATTGGTTTAGTCTTTCCTTGTCCCTGCATTGTTTTTAGGTCAGTCACATAGAGAACCGGTAGCGGCTGGGTGGGTAAAGTTGGTTATCTGAAGGTGGAAACCTATGGTGATCTGTGGGAATGGGTCACTTTTTATGTACGTTAGTGTACATTCCGCTTGCCTACTAGCGTTTCGCTAACAATAACCTCGGCTTTAACCTTGCCTAATCTGCCCTAAGGACCTCACTCAGTTTCTTGAGCCACGAACAAGGTCTTTCTCTCTGACGTCACAGAGCTTTTAGTTGGCTGACACTGGTCTATGGAAATGATTTTTCAGACAGAAACTGATCATACTTTCACTGAAAACGTAATAATCACGAGCATCAATCTGACAGTGTTCCCCTCAATATGTTTCATTGATCTCACTCAGTGCTTCATTCCCCAGACACTTCAATGTGAGGAAAATCCCATACCAGCACCAGGTATTGAACCAGTGTCTCTTGAGAGCACTTTTACCACATCACGTTTGGGACGATCGTGTAGATATCTTCTTGGAATAGTAATTGCTACTATCAATCAATTACGCTTTAATTATCAGAGTAATCCTTCATTGGAAAACTGAATTCTTCGCTTTTCTCCTTTCTTAGTCTTCGCATACGAACATTTATCTTAATGCTATCTATCGCAAGGTACTTTTTCCCAACCAATATTTCTTACAGTGCATCTTTTAATAGACAGTTCATTCTCATCCAATTCAACCAATTTCTTTTCCTCTCCCTGACCGGTTTCTCTGTTTTCCTTCCTTTATCACTCTTTCTAATATAGAAAATTACTCATTTTGTCTGTTCCTTTACATCCTTCATTCTTCTCCTATCCAAATATAAATTTCTCTAATTAACCAATTACCAAGTGTACGCACTGTACAAATCACTCCAACAATCTCTTCTGCAAACGTCTCTTCAGTGTCTTTCTTCGATAAACGTAGATTATCTTTTTGCACTATCTTCTTCGTATTCCACGGATTTTTATTATTTATCTCCATTAGCAAGTACCTTTGCTTAATTTCCTCTTCTGCTTCAAATTATAAGAAAATCATATGCATCTTCTTTTTCCTATAATCACTCCTTGCTTGTTCTGGAAAATGTTCTTCGCCAAATCGTGTAAATAAATATCGAACAGTATAACTAATATGCGATATTCCTGTCATCCGTGTCTTTATTATCTACTTTCCTTCAACATATCTACTCGTATCCTGATTCTAGTTTATTACCATAATTTTCTTCTAATCTACATTGTCAAATGCCCTCCCTGGATCCATAAATTTCATACACAGATCAGCTTTTCGTAGCAGACCAATTGTATATCTTGTGGCTTTACTCTTCCTGAAGCATAGCCTTCTTCTAATTCGTCGAACCTTTTAAAACGTAGGCATGCACATGATTCGTGAGTTTAAAGGCACTGACTTTAGCGCGTAGTGTGTAAACAGGAGGAAGAATAGCACCAGCTGCAGCTAGGCGTCTCACTGTACTGGCTACTATTTGCTAGGGATCGAGGGCTCAAGAAAACCTTGAGTGCATAGTACGAATTCTTTATTAGTATACAAATAACTTTTTCGTAACAGTCTTCCGTTTTGTGTGCGCTAGCATGCTTTTACCAGAGATTGAGCCGAGATTAGGAATCCACCACTGCGGGCTAGAAAAGAATCTAAGAAGGAAAAAATAAAGCTGTCAAACTATTAAATCAAACAGTGTATACATCTCATTTTACCTTTTCCTTGACTGTAATAGGCTGTCGACCTGAGTTATCATGAGGATCAAGATATTTTACGGCTGCTGTCAAACTGACTAATAAGGTCCCTATGCACAATGCGGGGCCCCCTTTTCTACATGACTTCCGTATCGAAGAAATCCCCCCTCATGTCTTTTTGTGTTGCTGATAGCCCATTGTGCCGGAATCAAAGAGGACCCCCTGCGATTCTCGGTGATTGAGAGAAGAACTGATGAGTGATGATGAGGTCCAAGAATAATGTGATCACTGACTTCTCTGAAAGGAGGCACGTAATTTTTCTAGGCGGCGTTTCATTAGACACTTCTTTACAAAGCACCTTAACAGATAAGCCAGGACGTAGGAAACTGCCCTCCTGTAACTCCTAGCTAGAAGGAAAAAATCATAAATTAATTGAGAATATGAAAATATATGCATGTGGAATTAAGGGAGATAGCCCAGCGCATGAATAGAAATAAATGAAAAATGACCTTACGTGTCCATTTATTTCCTTTCCAATTTTACAGCAATTCCACAAACTATTTACATAAAGCTTGTTTTGATCATATTCTCTTCATGTTAATCATGAGAAATTACCCATAGAGCTCATGATGAGTGAGATAATACCAAACATTCACGAAATCAACTTTCAATAAAATAAGTCCATATATGTCAGGCATGAGCCTTTAGGAAACAAAAGAACGTATACTTAATAACACTTCAGATCACACTCAAAATTATTAAGGATATCATTTGACTGATATATTTGATTGATGAATAAAATGTGACATTTCTGTTTTCTTTTAATATCCACTAAAGTTGCAATGGGAACCATAAAGTAGATGAAAATGTAACGCAGGAATATTTCAGAGTTCATTAAACTACGCAATTATGTTAAATATGTTTTTGTGGCACAGAACACTGGCCATTTTTACTTTGGATTTCCCAAGGATGAACCCACTTCGAATCACCATCTATTAACGTTTGAAGATAGGTAATAAATTGCTTTTTCACGATTGCTCAAAACCAAAGAATTCCTAAACTGTTTCCTCATGACAAACAAAGCCAACGGTGATATGGGGTGAATGTTACAACTGATCCTGTGTATAAAGACCGTATTGCCTAATTTGTAAGCATTTTGTGGCAGTTATTTATAGTGGTTAATGCAAATTTTGGGTGGAGGAATGAATTAATTATATGAATTTGGAGGTAACTTTACATGTGGATAAAGTCATGTGACTGATAGAAATAATATATATATTGGATTCAGGAGGCCTCAAGACGCACATTTCTGCGGAATTCATGATACCGATATTTCCTCTACCTTGAGCAAACAGCAAAAGAAGTATGGATAGGAATGTACGAAGAACAACAATATTCAGTACAATTGAAAGAAAGGATGAAGGAACACAAGATAATAAGCAAAAGTGATGAATAAGAACCGGTGACAAAGCTTGTTTAATCACGGACTCGTGAGTGGCAGATCCGTGATTCAGATCAGGCAGAACCGTCATCCCTGACAGAGATTTTCTCCAGGTTTTCCTCAGTCCTCATAACTGGCAAGTGCCAGAGAGGTGCCTTAAATTTAGGCTTTGAACGTTTTCTTCACAAACTTCCTTTCCCAATAATTATTTTAATTTGATGTATCATTGGTCTCCACAGCCTGTTGTGCCGTCTGTAGGAAGAACGGGCGGTAACTACCACAAAAGCAAAAAGCATTATAGCAGAATTAAAAACAAACGTGATGAATATTTTACACGTATAGAAAAAGAAATGTTATTAATTTCTTAGCTTCATACACGCCAATAGCCTTTAATATCAAGTTATTTTAATTTGGGCATTACATTTACATTGGCATGAAGAGAAGGATATAGTAACTTATACACACATTTTCTTTTATATTTTTACTTTCTCTACTTCGTATAGTAAGCAGGGGAAGTATTGCATTCCATCCAAAAATTCGATACCGAGATTTGAACGGAAGTACATTTTTGAGGCACCCTGAATCATAAAAAAAAACTTTAGAAATAGGTTCGCGTGTGCGTGTGTTGTGTGCGTGTTTATGAACAGCATAACACAAAAACGAAAAGTCGGATAAATACAAAACTTGGTATTTAGGTTCAGTACCTTCCAAGGGTGCGACACAAAGGTTTTCAAGAAAATTATCCCTCCCCAAATAACCCCTTATATGGAACATTTTTTAAATTTTTTTTTCTAAAACGGTTTTAACTATTATGATAAAATACAATATAGTAAGAATATTTGCAGGGCAAATAATGTATATCTTGAATTTTCTGCGAATAGCTTGTAAAGTCTACTTCAGTTGGAAAAAAGTTTGTGTAATCTTGTACAAATGCTAAATATCAAGCGATAGACGTACTAGACAAAAAAATGTGGATCTCTTTAAAACACACATGACTATATTTTTTTGAATAAGACAATAATTCATTCTTTCGGTCCAGTATACTGAACGAGGTGGCGCCGCACAAACCTGTGCAACTTGCATTCGGGAGGTCCGGGTTCGATCCGCTCACTGTAACCCATAGATTTCTCGTCGTTTCCCCGGGTCGGCAGACAAATGCTGTGCTAGTTCCTCTTCTACCTCGACTTTCCTGCCCCTCATTTCCTGTACCCACTATCTTCTTTGCCATTCGTTTCAGGGTTGTAGGACCAGGCGACGGTGTTCGGCGGGTTGCGGCTGGACGGGTCTCAGAGGCTTGCGGGTAGGCCCGGAAGGGTCGGATTCATTTGAACCAAACACGTTAGAAACCCCGTCCATGCTTGCGCCCGTCGTCAACCGGATCTGGTCGGCCTTCGTGTCTCTTCCCTCATCCATCCCTTTCTCCCATGGGTCACGATAGAAGCAAAAAAAGCTGTTGTGTCCTACTTGCGATGTCCTGCCTGTTGCGGGGCCCCTTCCTTCGTCCATTCCTTATCTTCAGTCCGATATTTTACATGGCTATTATGAACATTATTTCAAATTAAAATCTTGAATTGATCTTCTATGCATCTCAAATGTTACATCTATTGTATCAACAAGCAGTTTTGTAATGACAGTATTAATTTTGATACCATTTACCTAACGTAGAGGAAGTATTGAATTCGACCAAACATTCCTAATTGAAGTTTCATTTAATGCACGTTTTGAGAACCGCTAAATTAGAAAATAAGTAGACAAGATTCGTGCGCGGAACGAGTGTGTCTATGTGAGTGTTTTACCTACAAAGAATTTATAACGAAATCATTTCTGGTGAAGGAATCTCTCAGCAGGAAGTACATAGACAAACTAACTTCTGTATGAATAATTTGAGGAATAAACTATGAAAATAAATGATGTGTAGAGAATGTCATGTGATTGTTACACGCCAATTATTTACCGTTATATTAAATTACAGATGGCGTGTATTGATTAATATTTTGTGGGACTGTTTGTAAAAAAACATGTGCCGATGAGAATATATTTTAATCCCATCTCTTCTTGGAATTTTTGTTTACTTAGAAGATAAAGCATCCATTACAAAAAACGCCCAGTGCCTGTAAGATAGGCACTTATTTTCTCCCAGTCCAAGCCACCCACGTGCTTGGCTCCAAGTAATTTAATTTTATTTCCAGATAATTTTAAAGCAATTTCGGAGCGTCATTCTTTGCTTTTTCTTGCTCATCAATGACCGAGCAAAATCTATTCGATCGCTTCGATGGGAGATTGAAGGGAAAGAAAAGCACGGCTCATAACGCTGATCTTTTGTTTTGGTCACCTACTAAATTCTTACGACGTTGAAAATTGCTTTAAAAAACCTGCTCTTCAATATCCGCGCAAGTCTTTGTACACAGTGTGAAGAACCGCAAGTCTGTCTTTGATTATTATACTTATATGCCTTTTATACAAAACAGGTATCATAATGCCCCTTTAGGATGAGATCAGGATGTTCCTTCTCCAGAATATTATAGGTGTTCGGGCATTATTTTTATGAGCTTCCAGACTGCCTACAGGGGGGCCGTAATTTAGTGTTTGAGGCAGTATTTTTAACACTTTAATAATTTCAATTAAATTATATAATATGTAAATTCAATAACAGCCCGCCTTGAAGCAATATGTATGTAATAATTTTTAAAATTTATGTAACAGTCATTGCATATGCTTATATTATTGTAAACATGTTTAATAATGTTATGTGAACGCGTTATGTAATTTAATAATGTAAGAGCTGCGAGAATAATAAGTTTAAAGTTGCTAACAATGAGGTAACAATGAGCCATGATTAGGGCAGCAATAATGTAAATTTTGTGACAGTTTAAAAATAGCCAATCAACAGCCAGAAAAAGCTTTAGTAAAATGCAGGTATTCTATTGGACTAGGATTAGCCAATCAGAGACTTGAAATGCAGAAGTTTACGGGTTTGGACGGTTGAAATATGTTCAGTTGCCTGCAGACCTTGGTAGTGACCGGATGGAATATGTGTTCTCTAAACAAATATTACGTATTCGTGTGATACGAAAATTATGTATACGCGTTAACAAAGTGCAAGTATTAAATTAAAAGAATCTCACAGTTCTTCATATCAGGGTAGTGCTATTTAATTTGTGTCAAGGATTAATAAAAAGAACTAAATTTAAACTTAAAATCTGTGTAAGCCTACATTCTTGTCGCACCAAGCCCCGAAGAACTCGCCGCCGACCCTTCGGCACCCGCAGAAGAGGCCACAACTACGCCGTCCTCTGTTGAAGCTGCTCCGAGCCTCGCCGCCGCTGATCTGCCGGCCGTTCCCCCGGCACCTGCCGGGAGCTCGGCCACTACTACACCGGTGACCGGGCCTTCTTGGGCAGCGGTCACTGCATCGCCACGGCACCAGCACTCTCACCGCACGCTTCCAGTCAGCACCACACCTCACCTCCAGCCACAGCAGCCGTCAACAGCACCGCACGTCTCATCACCTCATTCTTCGCAGCAGCCATCACCACAACATTCTACCCCACTGCGGGGCAGCGCAGTGATTGCCGGGGTTCCTCGAGATTTGTCTACAAGATACATACTCTCCGCAGCTCAACACCGGTGGCCTTCTACCTTGAAGGCCACACGGATCATCACTTCTCGAGGACCAACCACCTTCGTCCGACTGGCACTGGCTGATCCGGCCGATCGTGAAGCTGCCTTAAGGTCCGGCCTGCCCTTATTAGGGCAGGTTCTTCGCGTAGAGGCCAGCAGATCGGAAAGCCACCAGCCTTGCCGCGGATGCTGCTGCTACGGCCACGACTCTACCAACTGCGCTGCACCACCCCGGTGCCACTATTGCGGTGCACCGAGCTTGACAACCCAATGCACCAGACATGATCTCCGCCGCCGACGTCGGTACTGCGCCTCCTGCAACGGCCACGGCCACTTTACCGGGCAGGCGCAGTGCCCATTGTACCCAAGAAGCCATCGAACATCACCGCCTGAAACCATCTGCTCTGCTCCAGCCGCTCCTCCTCCTCCGACGCCACCTTCAGCGCCGGCCATCAACGACACCACTCTTCGAGATGCAGTCCAGGATCTCCACACGGAGGTCCTCAACATCGGCGACCGCATCTCACAACAAGAAGAACTCATCGCAACACTGACCACCGCTGTTAACTCCAACGAGACCGATCATCATCTCCGCCGACTCCTCAGCCTAGTAGCCGCATTGGAAACCGGACTTCAAGACCTACACACCATCACTGCAGCCTTGTCTTCCTCACTCAACACATTCACCACCAGCTGCCTGCAGCGATTAGACGACACCAACACCACAGTCAGTGGCCTGGGGGAATCCATCGCCAGCCTGCCACCGACAGCAGCACCGCCAGCTCCGACAGATTCCCTGGAGGAGCTCCGGCACACGTTGTCAGGTCATGCCGACCTACTACAATCCCTGAACACTACGATGACCGAGTGGACTTCTGTCCTCTCCGGACTGAAGAGTGAGCAGGAGCGAACCAGCGTCCGCGTGGCGTCGCTGGAAACACGCATTTTAACGATGGTACTACCCAACTTCTATCGACAACCAGAGGGTTCCTATCGAGGGCCGCGCAACAATCACTAAAATGATGAAATATACAACGCCACATCCCTTCCAAATCCTACCCACGTAACTCCCCGTGGTGCCGGCCAGGGCCCTGGTCATGGCCGTCAGCCGGACACTCCTTACTCCTCTGCCAGCGCAATAAGCTGGCAGATATCCTTCCGCGTACTAACGGGGGTGCAGCAGCGGAACCCCAATACCTTTCCTTACTTCTCCTTTCTAATTCACGACAAATCCTTCCTATTCCCGAACCCCCCCCCCCAAAAAAAAAGACGCAACCGAGTCAAACATGAACATAAATAGTTAAAGAAGCAGTTTAATAATAAAGTTAATTTTTTTAAAACTTGGAGCGTAACAACAAAAATATCTCTTCCAATCGGCTTCTCATACGTAGCAGCATATTACGTAACAAACAAACAAGCTTCTCCAAATTGACCTCCATATGAGGAGCTAAATAAATAAACTCCAAGAACAATTCTTCTTCATGTTTATTTGGAATTTTGAGCATGAGTTGTTATATACGCTTTATTTTTGGTTCTGTGCACTATATCGGGTCAATTTCGAACATTTCCTGTCAATGTTTCTACCACTTTCTCTGATTGATTTACTTTTCTCTCTGTCCAATATTCCCTCATACAGTACTACATTATTCAGATGGGACATGATATCCGGAACAGGTGAAATCCCCCTATGAGGATACCTGGTGCACTAATAGGGTACAGCGGGATAATCTGAGTAATTTAAAACTTTTCGACAAATTACTCCAAAAATAATTTTATTATTTTACTTAATGGGTAGGAGGAACCTTACATTCTTAAGGAAATTTAATCCAAATTATTAAAACGGCATGTTCAAATATAAAAGTGCAATGCCATTATCCAATTTACTCCATAAATTTAACAAGATTAACATTTTGTGGGGCAAATGGGATATCGTATGGTGTAATTTGAATAACTGCAAATATGATCATCAATGGATCTACTATAACAAAATGAAACATTGTATCTGTCCTTACTTTTAGTGAAAACTTTTCTTGTCGCGTCATACTGAAAAATAAAACAATAATAGAAAAACAAAGCAATCACTTCACTCGTATAAGAACCTCAAGTACAACGACACCAAATTAATTGATTTAGTCCCTCTACTCCAACGCATCGCCCGAGAAACCAGGGTTCGCAGTGCTGCCATTTGATCCAGCCTCCCCTCTTTGAGGATGCATCTGAGTAACAGCTGAGTGCACAAAATCTACAAATGCTGTCATTTTCTTCTCCTGCACTTGCAGCTAACTCTTCGTCACTGGGAGAAGAACATTGCACTGATGATTGCGTTGCTGACACGTCATTACCGGTTCCTGCTTCGTAACGATTTGCTAGCACAGATTTTGTTGCATTAGGCCTCTTCATTTTCGAGGCACATTTACTGAATTCCAATTCACGGTTTGCCTTAACAGTGGCGACATTTTCAGGTGAAGTCGAATGTAAAGGTTTCTTGGCTCAGATAGTCCTAGAGTTTTCTTCAGTACTTTTTGCGGACTTGGATGGATTTGCTGGGCATTTGAAGTAAACTGAAGAACGTTAATTTTTTGGGCTGTCGAGTGAAAAGAACATCAGGATGAGTGATAGAACCCTGAGAAGGAGATGAGATTGGATTTCTGATAGCTGCTTCGTAAGTTTCGGAAGGTGGAAACCTAAATTCTTCAGTAGCTTGCGGTCTGTAAGGATAGAACCCAATGCAAGAGAAACCTTTAACTACCAATCCCAGTGTGCAATTCTACGCCTCTTTGGATAAGGAACAAAACTGAAATTTGGATAGTGAAGATCCGGGTTGTCTATGCATCCATGCTGTAGCTTCTTTATGATAGCTTTAAGTGACTTAAAAACGTTTGGACCAGCGGGTGTGGCACATGGGTTGTGTGAGGAGGTAAGCAGAGCATTTCAATTTCGTGTTGTTGGCAGAACTCTAGAGCTGGAAGAGCAGAGTGAGAAGTGTGGCCATTTATAATCAATAGTACCCTTCCTTGCTGAAAATGTTCAAGAAATTTAAAAGAAATCTTCATTAATATTATCACCATCACTCCTGCAAGCAACAGATGCAGTTGGAAGACTATTTTATAGTTCCGATCGCTGCCTAAATCCTTTAAATATTACCGGTGGAATGAAGTTACCAGATGCATTGCAGCATGCCACTACTGTGACATTTTCTCCTCGTTCAACGCTTGTTAGGTTAATCACTTCCTTTTTCTGCAATAATTTTTGACAGTCTATTACTCAAGAGGAGATCACTTTCATTCATGTTGTATATGTATGTTGTTTGGTTGCACAGGTTAAACTCCTCTAGAATTTGGTCGAGCACCTCAAAATAGACGCTTACAGCTTCTTTATTAACGCCAGCGGCTCTAGCCTTGGAAAGAGCTTCCGGCTTTCTCAAACTCAAGTTGTTCCTCTTACAAAAGCCTAAGTACCAATCATCACCAGCTATTTTGTTTTCAGACCATGAAGAGGGTATTTGGACGCATTTGGTTGCATAGGAATATGCTGCCATGCACAATTCTTTTCTAGTTACTCCAAACCTCTGGCTTCGGGTATTTAACTCTTTGGGCTAGAGTTCTTTCCATAACGCTACTAAACACAGAGAGGCGCCCAATAGAACTGCTAGGGACTACATTTTGATCACTTAGTTCCCTATGTTTTGATTACACTTTTTGTATAACGTTGTGTATGGTGCGTGAGATAGCCGAGCAGCTCTTAAAACGGACACTACATTATCAGTCAACGCTTTAAGGACTTGTTCCATACTCTCTTTAATCCACTGCAGTCGAGCGTCCTTTCTTTTATAATGCCTTACCATCTGGAATAATGAAAATCGTTTTGAAATGCTGTATATTTAAATATTAGTGTGCTGATTACTGTATCCAAATTACCCCACGAAAGCTTAGCCAAATTTCCCTGCGCGTCAACAAACAAACAAAACAAAAACAAAAAAACAACATCGTAAAGTTATACAAAAACGATCCAATAAAATGCCCCACTACTCGGCGAGTCGATAGCTAATAAATACATGTAGGAAATGATAAGGTTATTTTAAACCCATTGTTTACGCGTTAATTTCGCAAAAGCTTAAGACAACAGATCGCAATCTTATAAATCACAGAAACAATGAGAGTTCACTAGGTACTTGGTCAATACAAATGGCTCTACAGACATCTGGATTCACAAATATTTCTACAAATTTGTACGATTATGTTGTACGCAGTTTATACAACAGTGCTGCTGTTACAAGTAACACGATACGGCACGAAGCTCCCAAAAGCACTTGCGATGGGTGAACTTATGCAATTTTCCCCGCTATTCTAAACATCCCGGTATATCCTGTATTAATTTTTATAATTTTTCAATTTTTTATGTTTTGCTCTTTCATTTATTCAATTTTTAAATCTTTTATGGTTTCTTATTTTTTAATGATTAAAAATATGTAGCAAAATGTTGAAAAATGTGTGTAGACCCCTTTCTGTAATAAGCTGAGCACTTAAAACATTATTTCTTCCCTGTACCCAATCATTAACTCCTTCACTGTACTATTACTTCTAAATCTAGTATTCTTAAGTACTTCATTAATCGAACTGTGCTTTAAGCATCGAAAAAGATGAAGATCATAGTTAGATTGTGAAATAGAACCCAAAATGAGTTTGAAAGTTTAACATAGTTGTATCGGCGTTCTTGAAATAAGTTGTGTTTTGCATTAAACTTTTGTGCTATTCTATTTCTGTTTACTACTCATTTTTCTCCTTGAACTTACGTATAGCATTTATACATAATATTTGCTTATTCTCTATGATTTAAGTCTTTTTCTCTGTCCATAGTGATGCCTCTCGGAACATTCTATGTTACTGCTTTATACATCAGATTACCATAATGATTTCTCCCTTAATTCTCAAACAACTTAAAAAAGCAATTAAGAGTTTTCTTTTAAAACAAAGAATTGAGCTAGTTTTCACATAATTTTTGTGCTCTATTGTGCATTATTTTACCAACTCAGCATCTGAAAGCTATCTGTTAATCAATTGCTATTCCATTTTTACGAGATATATCGTGATATTCTTCTACACATCTTCACCATTTCATTTGATGTTTAGTTCTATGTGTTTTCCATGTATACGGGTCCTGCCGCATTGGGCCTTTTTACTTTCTCTACTACGTACAGTAAGTAGGGGAAGTATTGCATTCCATCCAAAAATTCAATACCAAGATTTCACCGCAAATACAAGATTTGAGACACCCTGAATCCAAATATAGCTTTTATGGAAACATGACCATGTGTGTGTCTGGTGACTGTGTGTGTCTGTGAATAGCAAAACTTAAAAACGAAAAGTCGGATAAATACCAAACTTGGTATTTGAGTTTACTATCCTCCAAGGATACGAAACGAATATTTTCAAAAAATTCTCCCACCGAGGATTATTCTTTACATGGAACATTTTCGATAGTTTTGATTTTATCAAAAATGACTAAACGATTTTAATTAAAATAGCATATGTTTAAGATATTTTCATGGCAAATGAAATGCATATCTTAAATTTTCTGCGAATGTCCTCAAAAGTCCTCTTCATTACGAATGACTTTTGCACAACTGGTAAACCGTAAGATATAGACAACATTTTACTGTACAAAAAATGAAGATCTGGTTAAAACACAAAATTTATGTCACATACATTTTTTTTTCGTCGAGTGAATCTTTTCCGAGATATTCCTTGTTATTTATTTCAATTTTCCAATACTTATACCTTTTCTCAAATGGGAATTCGTTATTCGTTTTTTTATGTCCTGGACATGCAAAGAGAATGGAATACTACACATAGCAACCAGCTCTTAAAAGATTTGACTATCGCTTAAATACTACCATATTTTCCTTGCACCTACAAGAAAATTAGCAATAAGATGCAACGTTTATCTTGATTAACATGAAGTAGATGGAGGATGTGTTTGTAAAAATAGCTTGTACAAGAGTTGAGAAATTCATGTGAGTGCATTTTTTACAGTATAAGGATATGAATATTAAGCACTCCAATGAAAAACATTGCAAAATGTGAAAATAGTTTGTAATTTATAAAAATCTGATGAGTTACATTCACATGACTTTTCTACCCAATATCCCTTATTTTATGTATATAGTTTCAAGAAAGTATTCTTACGAAAGCTTACATTTCTATATACTTCATTTTAATCCAAAAAAAAACCTTTGCAGAAATAGCTACATTATACATTTTGTTATAGATACAAAGGAACAGCGATAGTCAAATGTTTAAGAACTGAACGCTCTATGCCGACCTTTAAATTCCATACTTTCTATAACATCACAAGAAACATGAGAATATCGTCAGGGGTAAAAAAAAAAATACCAAACCAAACCATTATTAATAGATAGATTGGAAATAATTGTGGCAAAAAAAGTTATTGGAATAAATTTTGGTTTTAAAGAGATGTAGATTTTTTGTGTAGTACACCGTCAAGCATAAAGGTGGTCCATTCCCCTAGATCGCTATAGTGTTTTTCTCTCCGTAAGATTTCCATCTTCAGGCAACTAACTTTTGACTCTACCCAGCCGATGTCAGTTCTCTATGTGACTGAAAACCAATTCAGGGACATACAAGCTAACCAATGAACGAAGTTTATAATCAATGTGAAATGAAGGGGTGGTTTGAATACCACATCTATGAAAGAGATGGTTACGATTGGTACACAAGGAAAGGCTAAACCAATTAAAATAATTCGACTTTCCAGAGGAAGAGATGAAGAATTATTTGCATGTGTGGATAAACTGAACGAGAGCTACAACATTTACATGCATGAGAGCTTTCACGGCGACATGGAGACGAATGTTAAAGTTGTTGCCGCTACTTAACGGCAATAAGAAAACGCCGTTTAATTGTAATGTTACCCTTCGGAAGTTCGGCCATACTTTGGGAAAGATAAAGTTCCTTGCCAATCCAGCGGCTATAATTATGGTCGGAAAACAGGTGGTCACGCTGGTAGGAGAGGGGCTAGTTTTTTGTCAATACTAACAGCTCCATTCCATTATTGGCCACATTTAATGCACGCCAGTGTACGTTTTCGTCTATCGCTTAACGTTTACCAAAATTATGCAATTTTCCTTTCGAATGAAGAGAACTTCACAAGATATTGCCTGAAAATTCAAGATATACGTTTTATTTGTCATGTAAATATCTTTAATACGCATACCTAAGGCTTTTAATCAACATTTTAGAGAATTTTTGAGAAAATCCAAAATGTTGAAAAATCTTCCATGTAAAGGGTAGTTTGGTGGGGATTCTCTTGAAAATCTTTGTGTCATACCCTTGGGGGATACTGAACTTAAATATCAATTTAAGTATTTATCCAATTTTTGTCTCACAGGCACACACACATGCGGACCTTCTTTTAAAAATGCACTTTTGGAATAAGGAGGTCTCTAAATATGTATTTCCAGTGAAATTTCGATGTCGAATTTCGTCGAAATGCAATACCTTCTCTACCTACTAAGCACATGGTAGAGAAAGCAAAGCGTTATAGCTCACCGAGGAAACTTTAATTTCCAAAATAATTATTTAATAATGCATTATAGGTAGTAATAGGATTCATAATTAATGGTTGAAAGATTAAATTAGCTTAGGGTTAATAACATAATTCTCAGTTGTAATCTGTGAAAGTTTCATAATTCTAATATGCATGCTTTCTAGGAAAATATGTCTTGAACTTGACAGATTTGGCATGTAATACAGGGCATTTCGTATTCCCATACAGTCTACTAGAATATATTGCGATAAAATTAACTGTTACTTCTGATGTATTATGGAAACATCCAAGGGTTTTTACTGAATACAAAGGTCGAAGATGTTCGTAAAAGTAAATATCAACGTCTGCATAAAAACCATACCCATATATGACCATATCTCATTGGAATCTGGCGTTCACGGTCAGATGTTTATAATCAACAGAAATAGGGTCCTGTTTCCTCTGCTGTGTGTGGGCTACGTGCAGAAAGAGAAAGCCTGTTACTCTGAGTGGTTCACAAAGGTATAATTCTTCTAGAGAAATATTGTGATGCCTTTATACTGCACCTATGCAAAACGATATTATTCATGGTTTCTTGTGCTTTACGATAAATCTGTTTTGGAATATAACAGAAATTGACTTAAAACAAAAAAGGACATATTGGAGATGTTGCTAGTTGCAGTTAAATTAGAAAAAAGGTAAATGTTATAATAGGGAGCCCCTACTTCGATTTGCGCAAGAGATCCTAAACTGATAACCTAATTTTACACCAAGTTGTTTTCCTGAGTTTCTCTTTCCATCATTTGATAAAGGGACCGGGAGTGCCCTATTTTACCAATGTTAAAATTAGAATTTTAATGTCCCATTTTCTCATGATGTATTGGTTACAGCTTAAAATTTTACCCCACATTCATGAAACATTTATTATGAAATAGACAAAGAGATATTATGTTTTGTTGAGAAATAACTGTAAAATGAAATTTTAAGTGTTTGTTAATTCTAAAACAAATTTATTCAAACTTTCTGTGATTAAATATTATTTAATTAATTTATGAATATGATATTATGTTAAAAGTCTTAAAATGATATAAGCAATTTATGTGCCAAACTTCGTTGTTTCAGGTTGAGTGGTTTATGAGAAAATGGAACATTTCCAGAGAAACATTTTAGTTTGTGGAAAAATGTATAAAGTAACTAATACATGTATAGTTCACCAAACGTCTAATACATTCCAATCTCTGTACAAGCCCCAAGCATTTTAATTTCAAATTCAGTACAAAATTTTCTTGTGTTATAGCTTTTTTATAAAGTTATTCATAATTAAATATCATTATTTGTTTCATATTTTTATGTATTCGTCTTAAAATCTTCATAAAATAAAAATATTTTAAAATAAATTGTAGAACTATTTAAAATAAGAGTAATATACAATTTTAAAGCTAACATTTGAAGATAATACACTCAAAAGATATAAAAATAATCTGGTTTTACATTTTAGTATTCAATTTTATGCTCAAATTCCAGATATTAAAATGATACTCTGTCATTTTGTCTTTAAACCGCAATATATAGACAATATATCATCTGAATAAACATGTTGGTTATATGCATCACAAGCACTTCAGTTGTAAGTAATTTTCGAATGAAATGAGTAAAAGGTATATTGCAATTATTATTATTATTATTATTATTATTATTATTATTACTTTATTATTATTATTTTAATAGTAGTAGTAGTGGTAATAGTGGTAGTAGTAGTAGTAGTAGTAGTAGTAGTAGTAGTAGTAGTAGTAGTAGTAGTAGTAGTAGTAGTAGTAGTAGTAGTAGTAGTAGTAGTAGTAGTAGTAGTAGTAGTAGTAGTAGTATGTCAATTGTAATGGCAAATCACCTTTAGAACCTCACAATTTTTTTTGACTTGTCTTTATAATGTTTATATAGTATTTTACTTTTGACGTTCATGTACAGAAACAAGCACAAGTACTGCACAATCAGATTCAGTTTAATAATGTTCCTCATTTTTTGGGGGGGACACATTTTGAACGCTTTTGTCATTGTCTGTTAAGAGTATTCATCCCTTGCTGAAGACATGTGACCGATGAACCTTATGAGTGTTATATTTTAGTATATTCTAAGCAATTTGTTTCACTGGTTACTTTTAAGAAAGGAATATTGCTTTTTTGACCACCACCTCCACTGTACATAATTTGTTCTCCTGCAGCTTGAATTGTTGCCACTCATTGTTCTGACCGTCATGTGTGCCATTTTCAAGCCTTTACCTTTGCTTAGTGCAAGGGTGGCGAAAATGCTTTTCTCTCGAGTCATCAAATATGCAACACGCGCTACACCACTCAGCAGCATATGGAAAACAAATGAATAGATATCTAGAAAAGTAGTGACGCCTGCGAGTCACATAGCCTCGCGAGTCCCGTTTTTGCCACCACTGGCTTAGTGTATAAAAGAACTTCCTTCTATTCTGCAGAATGTCTTTCTTCGTAAATTTGTATTACCAATAAAATTGTATTCTTTTTAAAATTAAAACATAGCAATTATATAAGCAACTATAAAAACAGTGAACAAACAAAATTAGAATATGTACTATAGTTTTCTAGAAAGTCCAGCGTTCTGGAGAGTTTACATTTTGATGTATGCTGCATGCCTAGTAGCTAATTTTATTTACCACTGTTGACCTATGAATGTTGAGGGAAGCGCTGCCTGCAGGTGTCATGTACTTCTATAGACAGTATACATGT
Organism: Deroplatys truncata; assembly: GCA_030765065.1. Lineage (NCBI taxonomy): Eukaryota > Metazoa > Arthropoda > Insecta > Mantodea > Mantidae > Deroplatys > Deroplatys truncata. The sequence goes on from CM060980.1 coordinate 57,581,651, forward strand.
ATTGCTTGTATATGCTTGTGTACTGCGTTGCAATAAATGTCTGGAGCCACAAAATGTAATTGAAAATGAATGCTGGTTCCCATAGTACTAATTTTCATCCCTGGATTCTATTGTGATAGTAAAGCTTTCCGTAAACTAATAATGTAAGGATTGATGAAAGGGTGGTGAAAGGTGAAAGGGATAAGAAACTTCTTTATCTAAATTTAATTTAATGGAAAGTTGAAAGTTTTATAAACGTGTATAATATTAAAGAGGATAATAGGTGAAAAATATACAGTATAGTATTCAAAACTACCTTTAAGTATTTAAAATATTGCTCATGTTACCTAACGTATTTAAAAAATCTGATGTACATTCACATGACTTTTTCTAGCCTCTATCGCTTATTACTGGATATACAACCTATTCTTACGAAAGCTTAAGTCTCTATCTGCTTCATTTTAATTCCAAACAAACCTTTGAAGAAATAGGCACATTACACATTTTATTATAGATACAAAGGGAACAGCGATAGTCAAATGCTTAAGAATTGGGCGCTATACGCTGGCTTTAAAATTCCATACTGTTCCCTACCAACCGCAAGAAACAGCTGAATGTTGACAGAACTTTAAAATAATGGCTAAGTAATGAACAATTCAAACCATTAATAACGGATATCTCAGAAATGGCTTATGCCAAAAGGTTTATTTTAAATAAATTGTATGTTTAATTGTATTATCCACATTTTTTGTGTAGTACATTTTCGCCTACCGCTTAAAGTTTACAGTTATGCAGGATTTTACAAAATTCCTTCCAAATGACGAGGACTTCGGAAGGCTATTTCCAGAAAATTCAATATATACATGTTATTTATCACGCAAATTAATATATGGTATTACAATTAAAATTATTAGACCTTTTTTTAGAAATTCAAAGATATGGAAAAAAATTATATGTAAAGTATAGTAGAGATTTCTTTGAAAATATTTCTGTCGCAACTAAAATACTAAGTTTGGTATCTATCCGACTTTTCGTGTTTGAGTTATGCTATTCACAGACACATACACACACATACAGACTTTCCACTAAAAATCTGATGTATTACATTCACATGACTTTCTCTATATTTTATTAATGGGTATACAAATTATTCTTACGAAGTTTATTTTCTATTTACTTCATTTAATCGAGAAAAACGTTTCCGAAAGTATCTGTATTATAAATTTCATTTATATTACATTTTTAACAACTAAAACACATGTTTCTTATACGTAGGTCACTATTTTGATCTACCAACTATACAGAGTGAATCACCTAAAACTTGCACCGCAAATGTTTCGGAAATGGAAAGTGCTATTGAAGTGCAGTTTTCACAGCATTGATTGGTAGTCAGGGGCTCTTACATTTAGCCTATAAACAGATTTTAATAATACTGATAACGCGTATTTTTGAGAAAACATTCAATTTTTTAAATGGAACAAAGTCTAGTTATATCAACAGAATAAAGGTAAGGTAAATTAGAATGTCAATGGTCTTTGTTGAGGATTCTAGTGCAAGTGGTTTACGAGAAATCGTATTTTAAAAAGTTTCCACCACGACAATTGTTTGTCCCATTCAACCTGCTTAGTTGCTAGGTACGATGTTGTTATGTTTTTTTGCATTATGTTTTCTGTTCATTGATTGCATTGCGACCTTCTGGTCAGTTAGTTTGTTACAGTTCAAGCAGTAAGTCGGGAGTGGAAGATGGGGTTTACTAATGCAGAAAAAGCCGACATGTTCATGGTGTATGGAGAGTGTAGGAAGAATGCAAGTATCGCAGCCTCCTGATAGACCATCTGCCACAGATGCTAGAAGACGTTCCTTTGCAGACTAGGAGGAACCTGTAGTACCAACATGATGGCTGTCCAGCCCATAGTGCACGAACCACTACAGCTTGTCTTAACGGATTGTTTCCAGATCGTTGGATTGGATGAAGAAGACTTGTACCTTGGCCGGCCCGTTCACCGGATCTGACCCCTTTAGACATTTTTTTGTGGGGAAGGCTGAAAGACACTTCCTCAAGGATATACCAACTACACCAGACGATATGAAACGACGTATTACTGCTGCCTGCTCTGAAATTTCCGCTGGAATGCTAGAACGGATGCAGCAGTCTTTCCATAGCAGACTGGAAGCGTTTATTGAAGCTGCCGGTGGTCATTTTGAACACAATCTTTGAAGGGCTATGTTCTCTTTACTTGTAGGAATCCACAGAAGTATTGTAATGCCCTTTTGTGTTTCTTTAGTTTGTGCTACCACAGGTTGTACAATGTCGGTGCGTAAAAGTTTCAAAATAAGATTTCCCGTAAACCACTTGCACTGGAATCTTGCAACAAACGCCACTGACTTTCTAATTTACCTACCTTACCTTTATTCTGTTGATGTAACTAGGCATTGCTCCATTTAAAAAATTGTATCTTTGCTGAAAAAATACACTTTCTCAGTATTATTAAAATCTGTTTATAGGCTGAATGTACGAGCCCCTGATTACCAATCAATGCTGAGAAAACTGCACATCAATCACACTTTTCATTTCCGAAATATTTGCGGTGCAAGTTTTAGATGATTCACCCTCTATATATAAGTATTAAGCAAACGATAATTATTTCTAAATAAACTTTCATCACCAAGACCATTTTGAAATGTCTTGATATTGAAACTTTTAAATATTGTATTTCCAAAGCAAAGTAAAGCATTCTTTACTAAACAGTACCGAAAGGACTTGCAAGGTATTCCAGTACTTTTATAAGTCCGTGGTTCTCGAGTTCACGATTTACTTAAGTTACAATTCCCTAATTGGATGGATACGAAATGTCAAGTCGTTGCAAGTAGGTTCATTTGTTATACATGCGACAGTTCAACAAGGTAAGACCAAAAAATTACCGTCCGTGTATGCTGCGTAAATACCAGTATATGCTGTTCTACATGAGATCAATTCATATTTCACTATGAAGGTAAGTTTAGAAAGATCAAAAGAAAATTTGTTAAAATGGCTGCAATTTTCACTATTATTCATATTTAGTCAATTAAGAAACAATACTTATTTTTCGTGGACCAAATGATGTACACGGCATCATCATTCAAGTTAGTAAAGAAAGTTGCAGATTTATTGCTTATCGAGGGATTTATTGATAGCATTGAAACTTGAAACTTCAAAGTGTCAGTCCATAATTTCCCACCAATTAGGCATAACTAGAAAAATGTGTTTAAGGCAATGCCTCGTTGAAATTTGTTAAAAAGTGTGAATATTTTCTTTTTCATGTTTTTTTGCATTTTTATTATAATTATACTTTCATACTACATACTTGTTTTTTTAATATAAAAAATTTAAAGCTACAAAAGGCTACCTAATTGGTCCTATATCATTTAAATTAAGCATCACATTGAACTTTAAACTTAATTTTTCCCAATTTCTTTTTTTTCAGCATTTTTCACTTTTCGAAATGCTCCTTGGATACAATTTATAACCTATGAGGTCTTGAAAATTTCAGGTGATTTTCAGGAATTACGGATTCAAAAATAATTTGAATTGTTAAATTATTGTTGCGCTAGTTAAAGAATATTAAATAGTTGAGCTGAACTTAATTATTTTTCATAAGTCAGGTTGAAAAAGTTGGATTCGGGAGCAATACGATATATAGTAGGGCCCAAGGAAACATTTTGTATAAACATATTAACAGGCTATGAATTATGAATAAAATTAATATCTTAACAACTGTTTGACATAGCTCCGTAAATTTTGTGTGCACTAAGTATTTTATGTTCTGAATGTATGGTAAAAAAGTCAATACAAGAAGAAGAAAACTGTGAATTATATTATTTTTACAGACGCATTGCTTTAAGGTATATTGCATGCTACAAAACATCATTAGTAGCAGCAGAAGTTAATGTTAGTGAATTTATCGACCGTGTTCATCTTGTTCACTTCCCTCACACTTTTGTTGCCACACTGAAGCTGGTTATCGAGACCCAGGAGAAATAATAATAATAATAATAATAATAATAATAATAATAATAATAATATACGATCGAACATAGCGACGAAAATGTGCTGAATTTATATTAGGAATGGGTTTTGTAGGGAAGACAGAGAAACAAAGTTTGTTTCCTCGAAGTAGAGGTATTTTACCTGCGATGGTCAACGAACCTGCATACCGGAAGTCTCGCCTTTATACTTTTGGCTCGGACAGGGTTTACAACGGTTTCAAAGCTTAAAAGGATGAGGAAGTATATGTGCCTTATCTACGATCTAAGAATGGGAAGATTTTAAAACTCAAAATAAGCTGTAAGAAGCAGATGTGAAAGTTGTCAAGTGGGGGTAGCCAATAATAAAAATCATGAAACAAAATGATAGCCAATCGAAAGATCGCGTAGGCATCACATGATACGTTTGAACTTAAAACAGAACGAAACTTAAGAAAGGGAGAGGGGGAAAATTCTACGTTTGGCGAAAGCCGTGAAGGAGGAAAGGAAACGCCGGAGCATTCGGGTACAAACTAACCATGAGAACGGCCGAGGCACATTCCGGTACAAACTAACCACGAGGACGGTCGACGAAACAAAATTAGAAGAAAATAATCAGGAAGTTTATAGTGTAAAAATGAAGCTATGAATCTAGGCAATTCGAGGGCTAGTCGGGGAAATACATAAGTAGCGACTTCGAAACGGATAAGAATAACAGTGGTTTCGACGACGAAGGTGGCGGGTTGACCAGCTAGGAATCTACGTAACCAAATAAAGAAATAACTCAAACTTCTCCGGCAGTATTATTAATATCATCAAGGCAGTGTCACCACCCCTGAAAACTAGAACCTCAGCTCTACCAAAACAAATTCCAAATCCCTGCCATCCAACCATCGAACCCAGGACTCTGAGTCCACTGAAGCAACTGCCAGGAACAACACGGAGATGAGTCAGAGGTCAGCGTCAACACTTCCAAAACAATTCTTATAAGATTCTATCCTTTTGATTTCAATATAACTAGGAAAATCTGAATGTTTTATTTTTTGAATAATAGTAATAATAATGAAAACTAATGGACATATATTTAATATAAACAAAACTTTCCAAAAATACGAATTTTCAAATTACTGTTTAGATGTGCTAAACATGTGCTGGAAAACACTCACGATCTGCTATGAATGAAATGTAATTTATTATATGGTAATTTGTATCCTTATGGAGTCGCGATATGACCAGCGAGTTCAAGCGACATAAAATAAAGTTTAAAAAAATATTGTTTTTATTTTCAAAAGAGTACACAGAAGTGAAAGCTAAGGGATTATTCTGCTGACAATATTTGTTTTGTTGTTATCATACAAGAAAGTGATAATCACGATAAAAGTCCAAATCAAAGCGATTAAAAATAAATAGTATAAAAAGTAATACTAAAATAATTAATGAGATATTAGTGCCGGAAGAACGGCAGGATTTCTAAAAAACGCAAAAATGAGGCTGTTCATGTATTCACCTGTATTTTCATTTCATCAAACAATAAAACTGCAAGAGTTCAAGTTAGAAAAGCATATATGATTAATTTACTATATTAAAACTTTATCAGAAGTTTTAAGAATCATGCTGTGAGATATAATGGAAAACAGACACAACAAACTTAACACGTCATTAGTATGATGCAAATTTCAAACATTTCATATAAGCGTTTGAAAATCACACGGAAAATTTGAGTCACTTTCTCAAACTACGAATAAATAAATAGCAAACTTTAGAAAACTCTGTCTTTCCCAAAAGGAGGTTCATATCATTTATATGGTAAATTTTTAATTTAAAAATGCATCTTTATGTAAAGATACATTTACACTAAAGTTATGAAAGTGTGTGCGAGTGTATGTGTGTGTTTGTGTGTGTGTGTGTGTGTGTGTGTGTGTGTGTGTGTGTGTGTAAGGTAATCTCAAACCACTTAGCCGATTTTGATAATTATTTCGGTATTGAAAAGCCAGATATCAAGGGCTACATATATTGTTTCCAAAAATTTGAATACTGGGGTTTGGGGTTTCTTTTCATATTTATGTCACCAAATTTCAATCCCGTTTCGTTGAATATGGATAGCAGAAGTTACTTTTGGGTGTTTATTGCAAATATGGCAGTTTTAATTACTTCAAGCCCAAAGGGGTAAATGGAGAGGCTTAAAATATTTTAAACTTGAGTTACTTTGGGGGAGTTTAGGGGGTTTTCACACCGTTCATACGACCATTTTTCCTCATATTTCACCGAAGTTTTATCAAGTAATGTTTTTGGTATGATTTTGACAAAGTGTGTACATTTGGATTCTAGAAACTGATAAAAACGATAAGCTACTCTTACATTCGACCCTATTTTCAACCCCTAGCACACAAATCAATATTCTTTGGCTCATCTAGATGAAAGCTTGTACGCTTATACTATAGGACCAAACGAAAATTTCGAGATAGCTTAGTTCTAAAAAACTACCTCTACCATATTTTCAACCTCTTATGTAGAATTCTCCACTATTTAACCCATGTGGTCAACATATTGCACAATTACACAATAGGAGTTGGCAAAATACATAGGTTACGTTACAGCTTGCTAAAACTACCTAATCCTTATTCGAATTATAGTAGTCGAAATTACTAAAAGCTACTGTTATTTAATTTTCAGTCCTTAATAGTTAAAACTATTTGGTCAACCAGGTAACAATTTTGTACACTTGGACTATAGGGCTGGGGTACCATACAAATTCAAAATGCTACCCCTATTCATGTTTTTCATTCAATTGTCACTATTCAAGCAGTATGGACAAAACTCATAGGTATATTAAATATTATGGACTATTTATCCTTTTTTCGTTACACAAAGGTGTAATTCCGTTTAGAATGCACTAAGTTCTGTTCGCTCACGCTGATGGACCGGATTCGAACATTGCTTGGATCCAAGTTTCCTCGCTGAGATTTGGAATCTATCCTCTGTCTTTAAGACGGATATTAGTTCTAGCGCTTTGTAGCTCCGAACTAATTTGACCATTAGTTTTATACCTACACCTTCTGACCAGCTTCTTAACACAACGCTAAAACTTGCAAAAAGAGGGAGTGTGTGTATGTGTGTGTGTGTGTTTATGCAAATTAGTGTTAAATAAAATATGAGATTAAAATGTACATATGGTCTTTTACACACTGAATAAATTATTCTCTTAGGTTCATGGTTTTCTTCCTGCACATATTCCATATATTTAATCGGTTATTATATTTTTATTGTTACGCTGTAAGGAACATACTTATTAAGTTTTGAAATAGGGTTCTAACAGACAGTATCAAAATGAATGAAATACAGAAAGAGAGACCTCAGCAGGTAAAGGAATAATGCAACATAGCTGCAGATTTTGCTGTGCGGAGAAGATTTGATTATGATGAGAGAAAAGAAGTAAACCAAAATTTGCACAAGTATTTGCAAAAGTATACATTTAATAGCAGTTCGGTATGAAAATAAAAAAATAATAATAAATAATATGAAAATACAAATTAAGTTAGGAACATAGTTAATCTTACACATAGATTAAGGTTGGAAAGTAAATAAAAGAAATGTAATTATTAAAAAAGACACTAATAGATTAATAAGGATCGGAACTATGAAGATAGTGGTATTTCTTTATTACTTCAAATTGAAGGAGAAAGCCGCTAGTTTGCGAATACTATCGTTAACCACTTTTTGAAGAAAATATTTAGAGCATTTGCATATGAAAAGTAACTTATTAATTTGAGTTACTTTAGGTTATATTTGTGATATGTCCTTCAGATCAACAAAAATAGCTTTACGATATCAATACTTTTGTCTTCCCTTTCTGTCTCTCTACTTCAAAGCAGCAAACTTAACTCTCGAAAAGTGGGAGATGGGGCATGTTAGATTTCCAACAACTGTAGGCGATTGCTTCTCGGGCTTCAAGGTACACATATTGAAAACGCATCCCGTCATTTCAATATAACTTTATGATCGAGACTGTGGCAAAGTGCCGGCACAGAGACTTTTTTCTTCTTTTTCTGTCTCTTTCCTTGTCTCTCTTATCTTGCTCTCCTCTTCTTATTTGTAAGGCCGGGAAGGAAGGAAGGCGACTTAAATAAGATCTCTGTTGTTGCTCTCTGTGTGGGCCAGTACATCCAGGGTGGGCTTCCCCCACTCCGCAACAGTAATAGCGCTATTAGGGTGTTCGAGATTATAGAGCGGCGCAGGATAAAGATACCTTGGCCTTCCGATCACCTCTCTATAGCGTATAGGTGCATGCCTGCTCCGTTCTAACGTTTCTCTCGCCTCGACCCACGACTCTCCAGCTCCCGCATTTTTGTGTCCAAAGCTTCTCTGCATGAAACGCGAAGTGCAAATTTAGTGCTTTATTCGTTTACTATTGAAAATAAACGTCATGTCCTACATTCAGATGACTTTTTTTACATACTATCGCTTATTTTTATATAGCTTCTATAAACTATTCCTTATATTTCTCTATATATATCATGTAATCGAGAGAAGCCTTGACAGACGTATTTGCATTACACATTTCGTTAAAGATACTACGAAGATAGAGGGACGGGGGTAGAAGAAAGCGAAACAAAGTCAGATGTTTAACATGCTGGCCTTCCATGATATCGCGAGAAACAACTGAAGAGCGACCAAGTATTGAAAAATTCCAACAATAACGGATATCTCAGAATAGGCTTGTGGCACAAAAAACTTATTTGAAATAAATTATGTGTTCTAAAAGGATTAAAATTGTTTTTAGTATATAGTAAGGCTTTGTCTATCTCTTGTGCTTTCCAAATTATGCAAAATTATACAAAATGTCTACCGAATGAAGAGGTCTTTACAAGGCTATTCTCAGGAAATTCAAGATTCATTTGGCATTTAAATTTCTTAAGCATACGATATTTTATTAAAAATCGTTACAGCCATTTTGAGAGAATTCAAAATTTCGAAAAATCTTCCATGTAAAGAATATTTGTTTGGGAGGATTTTCTGTAAAATTTTCGTGTCGCATCCTAGGAACATGCTGAAATTGAGAACCAAGTTTGGCATTTATCAGCCATTTCGTTTTTGGACTATGCTGTTCACAGACACACACAAAACACACATGGACTCTGTTTCAAAACTGCTTGGTTTATAGACCTGTGGAGCTTTGAAGCATGTATTTCCAATGATATCAAATTTTTGGTTGGAATGAAATACCTACCTTCTCTGCCAGACTTGATAGAGAAATTAATAATGCTTTCTTGAATAAACAGAGATGAATTGAAAGCTTAGATTCAGATTATCTGTCCTAAGTTATGAGCAGAGTCCGAATTTTGTATGTGAATTTTATAATTTACAATATTAAACACGAATCAGTATGAAAACTTCAGGGGATGCACTCTCAGATACATAAATCGTACAGTTTATATCCAATCTTCTTCAAAACTACTTTACAGCACAATATCATAAATTTTCATTTTGATATGTTTCATTATTCATAAGAGAAAAACATTTTAATGGCTGTAGTGTAATATAACATGTATTTTTATATTGTTATATAACAACTTATATTGTTTAGTGGTTGATTAATATGTTCAATACAATGTGGACATAACTGTCATATAAATTATTTGGAACTGCCTGAACTTTAAAGTTTTAACAATTTCCAAAGGATGTCAAACAGAATTACTTTATTAAAGTACAAATGTGAAAGATCAAATCATTTCACCGCAGCATTCCGGTAAGTCAACTTCTAAAGGGGATTCTCAGTGTTTATCATGATTATTCTGAACCACTTTTTCTTGATAAAATCGATTATTTGAAAGGGATCTATTATTGCTAACTTGTACGTCTGTCTAAACAAATGCCAACATTTGAACATGTACTATGGTATATTATGATATGAATTTGGAGAGTGCTTTTTACAGAATTGAGGAAAATCGTAAACGTGTCTTCATCTTATTCATTAGCCGTCGCTATACACCACGTCACGACATATTAATACAAAAATATTCAAATGTACTAGTGTGGAAGATGAAAGCCGGATTCCAAAACGGAGTAACGATATATTATAGTAAATATCTTGTAAAACAGTAGGTATTATACTCGCCTTTATTTTCATTAATTACTCCATTTGTTAGCTTGGTTTGTCAAAATTGTTATGATTTCTCTTCCTCTCTGCCTGTGGTCTCATCATAAAGTGGTAAGATTGCGATATACAAAACGTAAGCTAAGAATAATATAATTTCTAAAAAATAACAGTTAATAAACGCTGGAAAAATATATGAAAAATAATAACAATAAGTACTTAAGTTAGTAAATTATAACGTTCAGATAACTATATAAAGACCATGCAGCTATATTTTGCGATACATTTGAACTAAGACCAATTCCACGTTACTTTAGTAACCCCCTTTACAAATTCAATGTTTTACGGAATGTATATCCTAAAACACCTTTAAGGGCATTAAAACATCTGAAGTAGTGCAAACTAAGCGCTGAATATGCACAATAGCACTCTAATAATACATAGTACTAAACGTATAAAATGAATTTCAACAGCAAAGTTGCCAGCACTGAGCTGAACAGCAGTTTGAAAAGTCTTACTGGATAGAATCGCAAAAGATTGAGAACGTGTTTAAGGCAAAGGGAAATGTAGAGTGATCTGATAGTAAAAGTAAATCCAGCCCTTGTCTGTTACAATGTCAACAATTGTCCGATGGTGTCGAAGCAAGAAAAGCCCTGGGTTAAAATACATGACAAAACGAGGACAGGAGGCGTTACTGGCCATGCTTACAACATTGTCCTAATAAACAACAAATAAAACGCTACAGAATAAGTACTACAAGATCTGAAACCAAATGGTGTGTTCCAAATCCAGAGACATTTCTCCCCGTCTGTATTTTGACCTCCAACATTTCTAATTATTTCTGATATAATTGATAGCCAATTTTGCTATCCTTTAGTTTGATACCCACGTCACGCGTTCAATTATTTCTGTAATTTTTTACAACTTTTTTACTTTGCAAACCCAGTTTTTGTCGTGCATCTCGATTTAATAACCTGAATTTCAGCAAATTATGTTCTAATCTGGACCATTCTAATCATTCTCTAGCTTTGACATCATTCAAAAGACTTGTAAACTCGTTGCCATGGTCGGAGCTCGAAGCCCGGATCTTGAGTTTACCAGACTGGTGCTCTAACACTGAACCACTATGACCAATGTCTCTGAATTTGAGCTACTCTCATTTGTTTCATGGGCATCCAATGATAAAAAACTTTTAAATTATGTTCAGTTACTCTGAGAAACCACGTCTTGAAGTCGACATACATTCAAATCCGTAAGAGGTTTCAATGTCCACACTTTTAGTTAACGACACTTAGTCCATTAATTCTGTGACGTTTGCTCAGAATATATTTTCAAAATGGGACTTTTGAACAACACAGTGATTTTTTATATACTATTTAGAAGCTATTCTCTAAAAGCTTAATCACTTGAATTACTTTCATTTTTATCCACACCTGCATATACACTACGTGATCAAAAGTGACCGGACACCTGGATGAAAATGATGACAGCCTTGATGACAGCATTAACTCTCGCAGGCATACTTTCAATCAGGCGCTGGAAGGTTTGGAGAATGGCAGCCCAATCTTCACGGAGTGCGGAACTGAGGGGAGGTATCGATATAGGTCGGTGAGGCCTGGCACGAAGTCGGCGTTCCAAAACACCCCAAAGGTGTTCTATAGGATTCAAGTCAGGACTCTGTGCAGGCCAGTCCATTACAGGGATGTTATTGTCGTGTAACCACTCCGCCACAGCCCGTGCAGTATGAACAAGTGCTCAATCGTGTTGAAAGATGCAATCGCCATCCCCGAATTGCTCTTCAACAGTGGGAAGCAAGAAGGTGCTTAAAATATCAATGTAGGTCTGCGCTGTGATCGTGCCACGCAAAACAACAAGGGGTGTAAGCCCCCTCCAGGAAAAACACGACCACACCATTACACCACCACCTCCGAATTTCACTGTTGGCACTACACAAGCTGGCAGATGACGTTCACCGGCCATTTGCCATACACACACCCTGGCATCGGATTGCCACATTGCGTACCGTGATTCATCACTCCACACAACGTTTTGCCACTGTTCAATCGTGTAATGTTGACGCTCCTTACACCAAGCGAGGCATCGTTTGGCATTTTCCTGCGTGATGTGTGGCTTATGAGCAGCCACTCGACCATTGGAATTCAAGGTTTCTCACCTCACGCCTAACTGTCATAGTACTTGGAGTGGATCCTGATGCAGTTTGGAATTCCTGTGTGATGGTCTGGATAGATGTCTGCCTATTACTCTTTACGACCCTCTTCAAATGTCGGCGGTCTCTGTCAGTCAACAGACGAGGTCGGCTTATACGCTTTTGTGCTTTTTGCCCCTTCACGTTTCCACTTCACTATCACGTCAGAAACAGTGGACCTAGGGATGTTTAGGAGTGTGGAAATCTCGCGTACAGACTTCTGACACAAGTGACACCCAATCACTTGACCACGTTCGAAGTCCGTGAGTTCCACGAAGCGTCCCATTCTGCTGTTTCACGATGTCTAATGACTACTGAGTTCGCGGATAATGAGTACTAGGCAGTAGGTGGCAGCACAATACACCTAAGATGAAAAACGTATGTTTGTGGGGGTGTCCGAATACTTTTGATCACATAGTGTATAATGCATTTAAGTACATATTAAAAAAGTCTATATCTCAAAAAACTATTTTGGAGGAGAAGTTTTCTTTAAATGTAGTCGTGCGAAGGCCACAAAATTGTAAAATTGAATCAAATTTGAAGAGCTTAGTCTTGCTGAGTCTATGCTCTATCAGAAACACCATTACTGACGCCTCCAATAATTATCTTAATTTTATAGCATACAATAACTCAAAAATGTAATCAACCCCAATCAATTTTAGTCATACCAGTGATAGCGAATGCCTTCGTTCGCCGAGTCGTCATGTACGATTATACAGCAGTCTCTTCAGCACCTAGGAAACCGTAAAATAAATGTGAGATGGAGCGGCATCAAGTTTGTGTATGTGTGTTTCTATAGTGTTCTAATGCCTCAATAACTGCAAAATATGACAACTTCTCATAACTTTCCCAAATCCAATACTAAATCAAAGCCCACAATCCTTTCACTTAAATATAAGAACCATTCACTAACTTCCGTCTCGTACGAGTGTAATGGCTCCGTAGTAATGTATGAGGCTCGCATTCGGGAGGTCTCGGATTCGATTCCCCTTGGGCCTGACACTCTGGCTATGGGTTCTTTCATGGTTTCCTCGGTCGGTAGGCGAATGCTTGGGTAGTTCCCCTTCTACCACGAAATTCCTGTCCTCATCATTTCCTTTCCTTATCTGTTTCATGGTTGTGGGACTACGGGGTTGGTGTGTTGCGGCGGAACGGTGAAATTCGCGCTCTGGAAAGATTTCTCCCTGGCATTTGGCGAAATTTCTGAAGCCCCCTTTCTGGGAGCTGTCTCGTCTGCCACGGAAACCCTGGGTTGCGGATATCTTAGACAGAGCTAACCGATGACAGAATTGACACCATGTTGGAATCGTGAATCCCATTCTTGCCGGTGCACATCGTCTTCCAAATCTGCCCCCCTGCGCGTCTCCCCTAGATCCCCTTGCTGCCAGAGTCACGTAGGAAACAAAAAGGACCCACTATGTCCTACTTGTGTGCTTACTCCTAACTCCTGTCTCGTACAATACAGCTGACAGCATGCCTGGGCTAATTGAAACATACTTAGAGAAAAGCACCTCATGAATATAACCAGTCTCCTTCGCTTCTTGCCAGACTGGATTTTTGAGTAATTTTTCTCTAAGACAGGATCCCCTTGTTATTAAGTAATATTGGTATGCAGTTTAGAAGATGAATCCAATCAAGTATCATAAACGTATTTTACATAGTAGATTAACACTTAACTGTTTACTGGTTACTGCCTGCTTCTATCAATGTCATTCCTCGTGTGGGTTCCTTCAGTTTCAAATAAAGCAACTGAAACTTACGCTTTAAATTTCGAATCAAACTCAAATATTGCCTAAGTGATAAGACAGATATTAAATCCGAGATGTAGGGTTGTAACTATGTGATTTTAAATAAGCACAAGAACTCGCAGGATGATATAAAAGTATTTCTAGTAGCTACATGCTACTTGGAAGTGGGTAATTACAAGTTATGATTAGAAGTGATGTTGTAATCATTACATCTCGTGTTAAAATAATTTACAAAATGGCTTAATTTTTAGCAAGACAATTCTCCAACGCCATTTGCATCTACAGAAGCAAGAACGTTAACAGAATAGTTCGCAATAGTTTCTCCTTCTCACTATATAGGTAGGATTGCCTGTTTTGGATTCAAGTTTCATAGTTTCCCTTTCCATGTCCTTGGCCTTGGCTTCCAATCGTTCTATACATACAGTTCTTGGGAGTATCCTGTCCTCCATTCTCTTTATATGCTGGAATCATTGGTCGCCATATTTCTTCATTCACTTTGAAAATCTGCAATTCCTTTCTAATTTCTTTATTTCAGAAGTGATCAGATCTTGTGCATGCCGTTGTTCTACGTAGAAATACCATTTCGGCAATTTCTACTTTATTCTGAGTCTTTTTGTGTTTACCCATTTCTGATACATAAAGAAGAAAATTTAAATGTAATGTATTTACTTATTTTATTCGTTAACGTCCGATGTAGAGCGCAACTATTTTGCTAGTTGCTTTCTCTACTACGTATAGTAAGTAGGGGAAGTATTGTATTCCACCCAAAAATTCCTTACCGAGATTTCACTGGAAATACATGTTTTGAGGTACCCTAAATAAAAAATCTGATGTGTTACCTCACATGACTTTCTCTACTCTTGTACAAACTATTTTTACAAAAGCTTATTCTCCATATGCTTCATGTTAATCGAGATATCAATATTATTGCTAATTTTCTTGTAGTTGCAAGGGGAATATGGTAGGTTTTAAGCGATAGTCAAATATTTAAGCGCTGGTTGCTATGTGGCGCATTCCATTCTCTTTGCATGTCCAGGACATAAAAAAATCTGATGTGTTACACTCACATGACTTTCTCCACTCTTGTACAATCTATTTTTACAAACGCCTATTCTCCATATGCATTATGTTAATCGAGATATCGAGATGTCAATCTTATTGCTAATTTTCTTGTAGATGCAAGGGGAATATGGTAGCTTTTAAGCGATGGTCAAATATTTTAACGCTGGTTGCTATGCGGTGCATTCCATTCTCTTTGCAAGTCCAGGACATAAATAAATCTGATGTGTTACACTCACATGACTTTCTCTACTCTTGTACAATCTAATTTTACAAACGCTTATTCTCCATATGGTTCATGTTAATCGAGATATCGAGATGTCAATCTTATTGGTAATTTTCTTGTAGATGCAAGGGAAATATGGTAGCTTTTAAGCGATAGTCAAATATTTTAACGCTGGTTGCTATGTGGCGCATTCCATTCTCTTTGCATGTCCAGGACATAAAAAAAAATCTGATGTGTTACACTCACATGACTTTCTCTACTCTTGTACAATCTAATTTTACAAACGCCTATTCTCCATATGTTTCATGTTAATCGAGATATCGAGATGTCAATCTTATTGGTAATTTTCTTGTAGATGCAAGGGGAATATGGTAGCTTTTAAGCGATAGTCAAATATTTTAACGCTGGTTGCTATGTGGCGAATTCCATTCTCTTTGCATGTTCAGGACATAAAAAAATGAATAACGAATTTGAGAAAAAGTATAAGTATTGGAAAATTTAAGGAAATAACAAGCAATATCTCGAAAACGGTTCACTCAACAAAAGAAACGTATATGACATAAGTTGTGTATTTTAACGCGATCTACATTTTTTGTGTAGTAAAATTTTGTCTATCTCTTATGGTTTACCAGTTATGCAAAAGTCGTTCATAATGAAGAATATTTTTGGAGACTTTCCCAGAAAATTCGAGATATACATTTTATTTGTCATGACAATATCTTAAACATGTGATATTTTAATCAAAATCGTTAGAGCCATTTTTGAGAAAATTAAAATTTTCGAAAAATGTTCCATGTAAAGGGTAGTCTGGGGTGGGGGGATTTTCTTGAAAACCTTCGTGTCGCATCTCTGGAAGATACTGAACCTAAATACCAAGTTTGGTGTTTATCCGACTGTTCGTTTTTGAGTTATGCTGTTCACAGACACACAGACACACAGACAGACAGACACACAGACACACAGACACACAGACAGACACACACACGGACATGTTTCCAAAAATGCTTTTTTTGGATTCAGTGATTCTCAAAACATGTATTTCCGGTGAAATCTCGGTATCGAATTTTTGGGTGGAATGCAATACTTCCCCTACTTACTATACGTAGTAGAGAAAGTAAAAATGAATAACGAATTTGAGAAAAAGTATAAGTATTGGAAAATTTAAGGGAATAACAAGCAATATCTCGAAAACGGTTCACTCAACAAAAGAAATGTATATGACATAAGTTGTGTATTTTAACGCGATCTACATTTTTTGTGTAGTAAAATTTTGTCTATCTCTTATGGTTTACCTGTTATGCAAAAGTCGTTCACAATGAACAATACTTTTGGAGACATTCCCAGAAAATTCAAGATAAACATTTCATTTCTCATGACATTATCTTAAACATATAATATTTTAATCAAAATCGTTAGAGCCATTTTTGAGAAAATTAAAATTTTCGAAAAATCTTCCATGTAAAGGGTACTCTGGGGTAAGGAGATTTTCTTGAAAACCTTCGTGTCGCATCTCTGGAAGATACTGAGCCTAAATACCAAGTTTGGTGCTTATCCGACTGTTCGTTTTTGAGTTATGCTGTTCACAGACACACACACACACAGACACACACACACACAGACACACACACGGACATGTTTCCAAAAATGCTTTTTTTGGATTCAGGAGGTCTCAAAACATGTATTTCCGGTGAAATCTCGGTATCGAATTTTTGGGTGGAATGCAATACTTCCCCTACTTACTATACGTAGTAGAGAAAGTAAAAATGAGTAACGAATTTGAGAAAAAGTATAAGTATTGGAAAATTTAAGGGAATAACAAGCAATATCTCGAAAACGGTTCACTCAACAAAAAAAATGTATATGACATAAATTGTGTATTGTAACGCGATCTACACTTTTTGTGCAGTAAATTTTTATCCATCTCTTATTGTTTACCAGTTATGCAAAAGTCCTTCAGAATGAAGAACACTTTTGGAGACATTCCCAGAAAATTCGAGATATACATTTCATTTGTCATGAAAATGCCTTAAACATATGATATTTTAATCAAATTCGTTAGAGCCATTTTTGAGAAAATTAAAATTTTCGAAAAATGTTCCATGCAAAGGGTAGTCTGGGGAGGAGGGATTTTCTTGAAAACCTTCGTGTCGCATCTCTGAAAGATATTGAACCTAAATACCAAGTTTGGTGTTTATCCGACTGTTCGTTTCTGAGTTATGCTGTTCACAGACCACAGACACACAGACACACACACACACACACACACACAGACACACACACACAGACACGCACACGGACCTTTTTATAAAAATGCTTTTTTTTATTCGTGGGGCCTCAAAACATATATTTCCGGTGAAATCTCGGTATCGAATTTTTGGGTGGAATGCAATACTTCCCCTACTTACTATACGTAGTAGAGAAAGTAAAAAATCTGATGTGTTACACTCACATGACTTTCTCTACTCTTGTACAAACTATTTTTACAAACGTTTATTCCCCATATGCTTCATGTTACTCGAGATATCGAGATGTCAATCTTATTGCTAATTTTCTTGTAGATGCAAGGGGAACATGGTAGGTTATAAGCGATAGTCAAATCTTTTAAGCGCTGGTTGCTATGTGGCGCATTCTATTCTGTTTGCATATCCAGGTCATAAAAAATTGAATAACGAATTTGAGAAAAAGTATAAGTATTGGAAAATTTAAGGAAATAACAAGCAATATCTCGAAAATGGTTCACTCAACTAAAAAAATGTATATGACATAAATTGTGTATTTTAACGCGATCTACATTTTTGTGTAGTAAAATTTTGTCTATCTCTTATGGTTTACGAGTTATGCAAAAGTCGTTCACAATAAAGTATACTTTTGGAGACATTCCCAGGAAATTCAAGATATACATTTTATTTGCAATAAAAATATCTTAAACATATGATATTTTAATCAAAGTCGTTAGAGCCATTTTTGAGAAAATTAAAATTTTCGAAAAATCTTCCATGTAAAGGGTACTCTGGGGTGGGGGGATTTTCTTGAAAACCTTCGTGTCGCATCCTTGGAAGATACTAAACCTAAATACCAAGTTTGGTGTTTATCCGACTGTTCGTTTCTGAGTTATGCTGTTCACAGACACACACACAGACAGACACACAGACAGACACACAGACAGACACACAGACACACACACGGACATGTTTCCAAAAATGCTTTTTTTTGGATTCAGGGTGTCTCAAAACATGTATTTCCGGTGAAATCTCGGTATCGAAATTTTGGGTGGAATACAATACTTCCCCTGCTAACTATACGTAGTAGAGAAAGTAAAAAAGCATTTTTGGAAACATGTCCGTGTGTGTGTTCTGTCTAGCTGTCTGTGAACAGCATAACTCGAATACAAAAAGTCGGATAAATACCAAACTTGGTATTTGAATTTAGATCTTTCAAGGATGCGACACGAAGATTTTCAAGAAAATCCTTCCACTCCAGAACTATCCTTTATATGGAGCATTTCTTGAACATTTTTATTTCCTCAAAAATGGGTCTAACGTTTTGATTAAAATATCATATGTTTAAGATATTTTCATACCAAATGAAATGTATATCTTGAGTTTTATGGGAATGCCCCAAAAGTGTTCTTCATTCTGAATGACTTTTGCATAACTGGTAAATCGTAAGTGATAGACAAAATTTTACTACACAAAAAATGTAGATCTCGTTAAAATACACACGTTTTATGTCACATACATTATTTTGACCAGTGAAGCATCTCTGAAATATTCTTTGTTATTTTTTGAATTTTCCAATACTTATACTTTTTCTCAAATGAGAATTCGTTATTCGTGTTTTTATGTCCTGGACATACAAAGAGAATGGAATGCTCCACATAGCAACCAGCTCTTAAAAGATTTGACTATCGCTTAAAGCTTACCATACTCCTCTTGTATCTACAAGAAAGTTACCAATAACATAGTTTCTGCAAATGTTTATCTCGATTAACGTGAAGTAAATGGAGAATAAAATAATTTGTACAAGAGTAGGGGAAGTCATGTGGTTGCAACGCATCGGATTCTTTTATTAACATCCTCTTCAGTTCATTAAATATATTAATAGTACAACCCAGGTAATTAAAGCGTTAACTAGCTCTTGCGCCTTTCCTTCTAAACTAATATTTGAATGTGTATAAGTGGCCATAACTGCTAATTTGTTGTTCATTCACTTTATTTTCTGAAAATTATACCCAAAATCTGTTATGTTTACCAATTTAAACGGAGAAGTGTTGAAGACACTATTGTGTTCTGAACACCTAGTCGTTCAAGATTACACCACTTAAATATATATTCACAAATTTTAAGCTCCTCATAAAAGCATTTCTTTGAGAATACTATAAAAAGGCAGTCAAATCTAAGCTACTATAACCAAGACAAGTGTGATTAGAGCCAGGATTCGTTGATGCAACATACCAAATGCACTCCACAGTCTTTAAACACTAGCAGATTTGTAGAGCTCTAAGATTACTTCGGGGATATTTTTACTACTAAGCAACTGAAAACGACCAAATACCTGTGGTAATATCAATGGCAGTAAACAAACTGTTTTAAAAGCCTTCTGTTAAAACAACTAGAAATACAATGGAGGTGGTTATATATTCAGAGGAGAATAGTGCGGAGATGCAGTAAGAATGATAAACAACAGTCAATTCTATCGGTAAAACAATACGTATGTAAACAAAATTGAAAACAAAAGAGAACTAGCTTATTACGCCTAAAAGGAGATAAATGTTGCTTTACTATCAAATCAGTCAAAGAAATAACTAATAAAAGGCGTTTTAAAAAGGCTTCTATTCGAATAAAGTCGCTGGTAGTGCTGGATGCCGCAATAATACTTAGTAGTTTATAAATATAAACGTAGAGAACAGTAATTTACGTCTGACTAACAGAATTAGCGACTCTAGCCACGTTATTGTGTTAATTGTGAAGATCATGTGTTACTCTCTCTCTCTCTCTCTCCCTGTCCTCACTGCCTCACACTCCCTGTTTCTCTCCTTCCTTCCTTTTCTATCACTATACATGTTCCTCTCCTCCGTTTCATCCCTATTTCATTTTCTATTCTTTCTTAGACTCTCTTCTCCTCTGTCATTTTCCCTCCAGCTCTCTCCCTTCCTCTGTGCAATGCATGTGCTATGCGGCATTTTAAAAACTTATAATAAAATAGATTTTCTTGGGAGATATTAATAAAAAGCATAGAAGTGCTGAAGAAGTCCACAAAGCACGTTACTACTTACAAACACACACATACACATACTCGCGCAAACACGGACATTTTCTAAACATACTTTCTTTTTTAATTAGGAGACCTCAAAATGTGTAATCACACTGAAATCTCAATATGGAATCTTTGGATGAAATGCGATAATTCTTCTCTTCTTATTATAGCTAAGTCTTAGAGAAAGTATAAGAACGAACAATGGTTTAGTGCTTGATACAAATCATTTGAAAATTCAAACCAATAACAATAAATATTTCGAAAATGTTAAATGACACAAAAATTATTTGCTGTAATTCATATATTTATATTTTAATTTTTTTTTGTTTAGCATTTATTTCTATAACTTAGGTTTACTACAGGTTATACAAAATTATGCAAAATTCAATCAGAGTGAAGAGGAATTCATAGGCTATTTGCTGCAAACTCAAGATACATATCTTAAAGCGTTGTTTGTGGTGAAGAAATTCTCTTGAAAAAAAGCTCGTTTCGCTTTCTTGGAAAGTGCTGAGCTTAAAAAACAAGTTTTGATTTTACGACATTTCGTTTTTGAGATATGCTGTTTTAACTCTTTCTCTCTCTCTCTCTCTCTCTCTCTCTCTGTCTCTCTCCTTGCCCCTTTGCACAAATTCACACACCAACCTTTTTATATTTTGTTTATTCAGGATACCTCAAAAGATTATTCTCTGATGAAATCTTGATATAAAATTGTTGGGTGAAATGCTATATTACTTCCTCTACCTCATGGGTACGTGGTAGAAAGATGAAAACAGACTAAGAGCAACAGATGAAAAATGTGTAAAAATTTGAATATTCAAACCAGCAAAGAATTACTCGGAAATGGTGAATACCATAGAACATTTATTCGATATAAACTGTTATGAAATTTATATTTTTTATATCATTAGGTTCTGTCTCTTACGGTTTAATAGTTACACAACGACATACAAAATTCATTCCGAATGAAGAGGACTTCACAGGTTATTCGAAGGAAATTAAAAAATAAAGTTTATTTCGTTTTATAATGTCTTAAACATATAGTATTTTGATCAAAATTATTTGAAGCAATTTTGAGAAAATAAAAAAATAACGACAACAGTCCATCTAAATGGTAGTAGTTTAGAATATTTTATTCAAAAGCTGAATAAGTATACTTGAAAGGAACTGAGTTTAAATACTAAGTTTGGTAATTATCCGCTTTGGAGATGTTAGGGTACTTCAAAATATTTTTCCGGTGAAATATCTACATCCATTTCTTTCTTTATTTCTTTCTTTTGGTGGGGGTAAACTTGAAAGTAGCTGTGCTAGTATTTTGTAATGTGTTTATTGACAAAATTAAATTCCACTGTAGTTAAATAATAACAACTACCTGTCATTCAAGATTACAATTTAAGTGCTGGGCCCATTTGTCTTAAAATATTTCAGTAAAAGAAATACCTACCCAGAGGTTGTGAAAACGTAATTTCTTGTTAATAAAGAAAGGAGTTAAACATGAGGTTTCAAAAACATCAGCCTCAAACAAATGAGAACCTTTAATGTCTTGTAGCTATATAAACACATTTGAATTCTCTTTAACTTTGCCAAACAAGATAAACTTTACAAATGACGTACTTGGTTCACTACATTTTGTATCAAGGCTATAAGTCTTTGTTTCTCTTGTGCTGTTTAACACGTAAAGTTAATTTACAATTGTTCTTGAGTATAATGAAAGCTCGCTCTTATCCGGTTTATCCTGAATTGCACCGCTTGCACTGAATAGTTCAAATTTAGTCACTTTACTTTCAGCCAAAATGTTAATGTGTAGAAAATTTGATTAGGCCGAAATTACGTGTGGGCGAAGCCGCTCGCAATGTCGTCCTCCGTGGACTAGTGGTACCGTGCTCGCCTCTAGTTCCTAAGGTCGCGGGTTCAAACCCGGCGGAGGGCGATGGATTTCTTCGGGCGTAAAAATCCTTAGCATGGCTTCCTTCGGAAGGGAAGTAAAGCCGGTGGTCCCGTGTCGTAGATTTACGGCACGTAAAAGAACCTCAAGCCTGATAAAGAGGCCTCTGAGCAAAATTACCGATCTTTCACGCCCAATATAGAATGGGACGCTAAGAACCATAGTAGTTAAAGAGCGTCTATAAATAATAGGGCCGGAATGAAGAGTTCTTCCTCGTCGCTCGGCGAAAGACGACTCGATGCTCTTCCCGTGCTCACAAGGCAGTCGAGCTCCAGTCAGTCCTCAACCCGCAGCGTCCCCAACATATCTCCTTAAACCATCTGGTGACCACAAGTGGACAGTGGCGCTGGCGAAAATGCAGCTGCTGTGTGACTGGTGGTATCGTCCTTCGGCCAGGCGAAAGCTGAACTAGTGCCTTGGACGGCAATGTAAAAGCTGAAGCTAGATATTTAATACTTGGCCAGACGGAACTGTAATATTGCGAGGTAGGGAGCCAGACATGGCTCATTTTGGAATGCAATACTTTCTATACTTACTATAGGCACCTTAGGTATAGAAAGCAAACATTTTGGGCACGATAATCTACAGAAATACAAATGCAGATTAATTACCTGCAAATTGTAACTGTATCTTTGTTAGTACAGTCTGAAACCGTTAGCGACCGTCTTCGCCTTCGTAATAACCAGGGCCCGGATTTTGATCATGTCATCTTTTAATTGTTGCGATATAGGCATTGCTAATGAGTAAATAATCCCTTATCATATTCTTATTAGATCCTTTTTTATCAGTTTACCTATGTCAGTTATGTTTTTAAAGGTATTATTTCGATATTACATCATTTGGTTGTCCTGCGTCTTTATTTATTCGTTTTATTACATTTTCATTCAGTATAAAAACATTTTTTTAGAGAGCATGGCCCAAAAGTAAAACCTCTAACACATTGTACACAAGCTAAAATATTTAAATTATCGCACGAGTGTGATTATTGTCATTGTGACCAACTTTGCTTTCAAGTTCAATCACATGGTAATTACCCTTTGAATTTGCACATGCATAATAACTCAATTTGGTTTGATTAGGTATTACTTTTCATTATGACTTTTTACATGATTAATTTCTCACAGCGCTCGCACTATCTGTTCTCAATGCAAATCGTCATACTTCAATTTATATCAATTCGATGTAGAGTTAACCTATACATTATATTGGCAGCGTTCGGCTTTCTTTGATTTAAAACGTTATTCCTTTATCTAATAAAATCTACATCAAGATCAAGTGGCGGGAATTGTGAATTCAGAAGAAACTAACATGGAAGAAAGAAGCAGCTGAAAGATTAACACTAGAAGTGGGTACTTACCCAAACAATCCAGAAAGCAATATGGTATAGCATTTAATCGCTTCATTGGCTGGTGTAAGGCAAAACATGTTGAAAATAATTCACTGTAAATGATTGCTAGCGAATCAATAAAACATCAAAACATCTGATACATCTTGCTTTTTTAACGTAACTTCTCTTGATTCAAATCCGCATTCTGAATGTGATCTCTATTGGTTTCAAGAATCAATATAGTATTATTGATATTTTATATATTCGAGCGTTGTCTAAAAATAGATATGCTGCAATGTTAAAGGTGCTCTTATTTTGCTCGTAGGATTGCAAAACTCTGCCTACGGCATTTGTTTCGCAAACATTCCTATTCGCAAAATAAAACCCTACTTTTACCTCCTGCATCATTATATTCTTATCTTCTATTATTCTTCAAACAAGAACATGGAACAAATATATTTGTTATTTAATTTCTCAATTATATTATTATTATTATTATTATTATTATTATTAATACACCTATTTTCCTACTTGTATAACAGCTGTACCCACGTGTAAATTAATTTATGATGATCTGTACAACAATTTTAATAAATTAAATAAATATCAGTTTTATCTTATGTTTTGTACTTATCTCATGCTTTTAATTTTATAGTTATAGGTCATATCCCATTATTTTTAGACCATAAAAGCGAGGCTCTATTAATAACCACAACGAAAGCGTAGTTGTTTCAAGTAGTAAGTCGCTATTCGCTTTTATTCACCTTTTAGAAAGCTGACTATCACTTTAGCCTATGTATCCTTCTTATATTGTGTAAATACCTTACTTTACATCCTTCTTATACCTCTGCGTACATCTGCAACAAAAGTTTATTTTGAATAACAAAAAGTGGACAGTGAATAAGCTTTTGCAAAACTGGTTTGTAGAAGAGAGAGTGGAGAAAGTCTTGTAAAGTAGCTCCGCTAAACACTCTTTCTGAAATCAGGTAGACCAAGGCTGCGAGGAACCCCTCTGTAAGTATTAGAACCCCAGAGAGGTCGCTGTATGGTGGGACCATACATCGCGTGTATGCATGCTTCGCCTGCACTGCATTGACTAGTGATCTCGGTATTTTTCTGTTGCGCATTATTGGTAAATGACCTGCTCAAAGATACGTTTATCAACTGTGTTATACTCGTACTCCATCAGTTGCTACCTTCTATTCGTAGTGTAAGGACTAGAGTTTGTGCACTGTGCATCTCCGAGGTAAAGGTTAATATAAGACATCTGTATTGAGTGTGATTTGCTTAGGAGTGTCCTTGTTATTACTTATTGTTGTTCTTGTCTTGTTCTTAGTCCACTGAAATGCCTACCGATAAATTCACGCTTGAACAATGAACTTTACACACGTAAAAACCGAATTATATAATATTCGTGTAGACAATTTCAGGAGACATTTTTTGATATTTTAGCTCCAGGTAGAAAATAGGTGAAAAATTCTGAGTAGATAATTAAGCGTGAGGGAATAATTACTTTACTATGTGCTATAAAGTAAACCCCTAAACCCCTTTAACAACTTTTGGGGCTATTTCACGAAAGTATGGATACAAATAACAAAATATCCTTATGCAAAGCATGATTTCTAATAGATACAACCCCACAAAATGTAAATTAAAAAAAATTAAATAGTTCTGTGAAACATTCCTTTTAATTCATATGGTAACTAATTTCCCTAGGGCTAGGAAGTGTGTTTCATTAGACATTTCTATCGGAATTAAGTCATTCCTAATTCGTCATATTTAAAAACTGACAAGAGCCAGCAGTGTTGCATTATTTGATAAAACATATGTGCCCTTATCAACCATACACCAGCAAATGCGTTCGTAGAACGAACGTTACGGTTGAGTTCCAACCAGTTGCCAACTTCAGTAAGGTGGACCATAAAGTAGTTGTACTACGAAAAAACCTAAGATGTATGAGCAGTTTCGTAAATTGTACTAGTGTCAGAAACTGTTAGCTGCTATCAAACGCATGTGCAGGCTAATTTTCGGGTTTGTGATAAACTACATTTGCGTCCTTGAACAGGGAACAATTTTTACTTTCTCTACTACGTATAGTAAGTAGGGGAAGTATTGTATTCCACCCAAAAATTCGATACCGAGATTTCACCGGAAATACATGTTTTGAGACCCCCGAATCCAAAAAAAGCATTTTTGGAAACATGTCCGTGTGTCTATCTGTCTGTCTGTGAACAGAATAACTCAGAAACGAACAGTCGGATAAACATCAAACTTGGTATTTAGGTTCAGTATCTTCCAGAGATGCGACACGAAGGTTTTCAAGAAAATCCCTCCACCACAGAGTACCCTTTACATGGAACATTTTTCGAAAATTTTAATTTTCTCAAAAATGGCTCTAACGATTTTGATTAAAATATCATATGTTTAAGATATTTTATGACAAATAAAATGTATATCTCGAATTTTCTGGGAATGTCTCCAAAAGTATTCTTCATTGTGAACGACTTTTGGTAAACTGGTAAACCATAAGAGATAGACAAAATTTTACTACACAAAAGATGTAGATCGCGTTAAAATACACAATTTATGTCATATACATTTTTGTTGTTGAGTGAACCATTTTCGATATATTGCTTGTTATTCCCTTAAATTTTTCAATACTTATTTTCTCAAATGGGAATTCGTTATTTATTTTTTTGCCTTGGATATGCAAAGAGTATTAATCTGTGGCAAAGGGAATAGTGCTGCACCTAGCAACCAGTTATTAAGAGATATGTATGTGCTTAAAGGCTACTGTATTTCTATATTCCCCTTACATCTACAAGAAAATTAGCAATAAGATAGAGTCTGCAAATGTTTATCTCGATTAACATGAACTAGATGGAGAATAAGCGTTTGTAAAAATAGTTTGTACAAGAGTAGAGAAAGTCGTATGAGTGTAACACATCAGATTTTTATTTATTGAGTAGAGAACTTAGTTCATAGCCGAACAAAAGCTGCTATATATTAAACTATAAATAATACCAATAAATAACTGTCTTGTATTTGTTAAATTATTATTTATTTGCAGCAGTTAGGAGTGTTTAGTTATCTCACACCGGCAATGTATCATTTATTTCAATTTATATCTGTAGAATTTCATCACTTTTAGAAATGGTTTGCGAAATAATACTTAGCTCCTGAATGAAACATTAATACTTTTTCGGCCAAACCTCATACTAGTGAAGATATCTTACTATAAGGTACAATTCGACCAGTAGTGTACATCACTAGGCTGGTTTCCGCATGTATTCAAATACTGGTTCTCGCAAGACCAAATGCAATATCTTGGTCATGTTACACACACAACTCATTTCTTGATGCTGTATTTATGTCTTTAACAGGATTTACTTGACGTATAAACAGATATTTCAAGAAATAAGGCAACTTACACTGAAATAAAAATTGCACTCCTCCCCAAGGCACCGGAGGGATTCGAACCCTCGATCTCCTGTTTACTAGACAGGCGCTTTAACCAACTAAGCCACGGCGCCGCACATGGCCGAGAGGCCGGAAGATACAATGTGAACGATTAGAAGTAAAACTTTTATCCTCGTGTGTATCCACTCAATGGTATTCGTTTCGAATTGTCGTGTTTATTTCAACAATTTTCTTAACATAGTCAATAACTACATTTCTTATTTGTAGTAAACACTGCATACATTTTCTCTAAAGCATGTCCAACCTCTGGGTTAGGTTTTATTTTTATAATAAATATAAAAACGCGAAAACCGATGCTTTAAACAGTTATTTTTTACTAGCAAAACGTTCAACTCTGCTCAAGTTATTGTATTATGTGGGAGATTTTCTTCTCCTTCGCCCTCTCCCTTTCTCACTGTTTCATCCTACGTCTTTCTCTCTTTTCCCCCTCTCTTCCCCTATATTTCTGTTTTTTTCTCTCCCTTTCCTACTCTTCTGCCTTTCCGTAACTCCTTCTCCATCCTCTCTCTCTCTCTCTCTCCCTTTTCACTCTCTCTGCCCCCAAGCTCTTCTCTGAATACTACTTCTACATGGCGCTACCTATTAAAATAGACTGCAATATTAACGGAAGAAAAACCAGCAATTGTCGGCCTGTACTTCATGTTATTTGAATTTCTAGAAAATGAACTCACTGACTTTGAAATCTCTAAACACAAGGAATAACAATTTAAGTAGTTTCAAGAGATGTGGACCTTTTGTCAAGCACAGACACATTATTAGTATCATACTCTCAGTTCAGGAGTCCAAAACTTACCAAACTTAGTACAAAACCTTTGGTATGAAGGTTACAACAATAGGATTATCTAAGCGGTACACCGTTCTGTGGAAGTAACGACCTTTCGCATTAAAAATAAGAATTTGGGGGAATTATTTAGAACTAGAGATGGTTTCATACACACTAGAGTGCATGGAATCGTGCCAATATTATTCCACAGAGGTTTTTGTTAGTAAGGGAACACCGTCCCTGCCACTACCGAGCTTTACCCGTTATCTGGCTCTACATTCACTTAATGTTTGGCTTACACCTCCTCATCCCCTAAGCCTGAAATCGGTTCGTGTTTCTAAGTGAATGTTTGAGTGCCAGACTTGTAACATCAAACCAATACGAGACAGACTCATTCAGGGGCATGCAAAGCTTACCTACTAGCCATTGAAATGAAATGCATCCGTCTTCTCCCCTTTCGCCGCTCACCTAGGTCTGGCCTTTGTCTATAAGCTAATGCATGTCGCGGCCTTCTTGAATACAATCTGATAAGAGAATGGTTTACACAGATGATAAGAAGTTTCTACCAAGATTAAATAAAGAAAAGAACCACAAGAAACCAAAAGCATCGGCACCTTCCGTGCACTCGACTTTACTGCAAAGGTAGTTGGCGATGGAGGCAATGAGTGTGAAGCACGTCCTGATCAGATGAAAGCAACAAATGTATTCTTCAAAAACTTCTCCAGCGGTTTACTGGGAGATTTTAAAGCGAAGAATTTCAAGAAAATCTTAGAATACTTCTTGGAATCGTATTAAACATGGCGGGGCAGCAATGTATCTTCTGGTATTCATAGCTGGATTTCTTCGCATCAAAAATGTGGCTATGGGGCGATGAACAAAGGGAGCATTTCCATCGGCACATTTCAATCGTGGAACCGATGTACGACAGGAAATGCCGTGCTGACATTATAGACGATTAGTAATGTTGAATGTGGAAAGAGGTGATCCTGAAACAGAGAAATAGAGTAACTAATGTATTACCGAATGGTTTATTTTGTCATGTTTTACTGTAACTTATCTAAATGCTATTACCTGTGAACGAAGATCCGACTAACTAATTTAAGCATAATTTTCGACCAAAGAGCATAAAAATAGAATATTCTGTTCCCCAAACCATGACTTCACCCCAAATTCAGGATATCTGCTTCAAATACGTTGCCTGGATAAGACTTTTTTCGGAGTTTCCCTTATCCCCAGAAGACGAATATTTGTAACTCTATGCTCTATAGACCCGAAATCATTTGAGCATCATTTCATTCATTTACCATCTGATATAACCGACCAGTTTAGAGAAGCTAAAGAGCAAACAAACAAACAAAGAGATATCTTCAAATTTTGTTGAACAGTTGTGGCAGTATTTTATATCACAACAATGTAAATGCCAGAGAGATTGTAGTGTAAATAAGCATTACTGTATGACATTGATTTGAGATGTTTGTTAATTATAAGCATTGTTAGGAAATAAGTTTATACGGCCTCACTGAAACTGACCATAAGAGCGGGCAACAATGTAGCGAGGGGGGAGTTGTTTATCAATTAGAAAAGACAAACAAATGACGTCAGAGTAGCGCGCTTTTCTGTAGAGATGGAGGGAATTTCTTCCCTAGAGCATATGTGTTCGTAATTTTGATTGAATATAAAAATAGACGCTAATGTTGGCGCGCTTTATTAACCAATAGCAGCTCTGTTATAATGTTTAGTCATATCGGGGTGAGGGAGTATAAAAAGCTAAAGCCAGAGATGGGTAACGCTCAGTCCAACAGAAACATTCGTGCATTACACATCGTTCAGTCCAACAGAAGGATTCGCGGGTAATACGTCGTTCAGTCCAATAGAATCATACAAAGGTTATACGTCGCGCAATTCTACAAAATCTTTCGCGTTGTAAAGTTAGTTATAAATGTGAAATACGCGAATCAATAATGTGCAGTAAATAAGTGATTATAGTGATATTAGAAAATATAACAGTTTCAGTCTGGCGTGTATCAAGAGTCAGTATGTGAAATTAACTAATTGTGACGGTAATAAAAGTGTAAAAACAAATTCTTTTATAAGTGTTATCTTTCAGTAACAAATCCTTTCCGTTCACACACCCTGTTCAAGAGATATGCTCGACTGAGTAGTAATAATAGCTAGCCGGAGGACAAATAACCCAAAATTCAAACTATTAATACAATAACAGGCGCCCAGCAATAGATAACACGAAGTTACCGCGACAAATTGGCTCCCATACGTTGTGCAGATAAACATTAAGCATCTTCCAACTACCAACATATAATTTACTTCACAGTGGTTTGGATCTGAATTTTTTCTACCTAAAACTAAGAAGGGAAGTAGGTATGTGAGTGGTGACTCGAAAAACAAACATGTTAATAACCAATTTGTTAAATGATTTATTTTAGCTTTAAGTATTAGAAAATAAAATCATACATTTTGTAGAGAAAAACAGTTATACACCTTAAAATCCGTGATGGGAAATGTTTGCTGGTATTTTGTTTTTTTCACCCAAGAAACACACTAAACAGCACTTTCAAGGCAGAGCTAGCATTGGACACTTGCACGTAATTCAGCATTGGGAAATTAACTGGAGCCTCAAATTGCGCGTCACAAATTTGTATGCCAATTTTTGTAAAAATATGCAATGAATTTCATTATAATCTGTCAATTATGTACTCATTTTTGAGTATTCTTTTAGTTGGTTCCTTTTAAGCTTCTCGAGGATTTTGCCTTCGAGAAGTATCGATATTTATGTTAGTTTAATGAACAATTTATTTTCGTTTTAAAATGTATATAATATTTATCAAAACAGTAACGATCGTTTGGATATGTTTGTGACTGTTAGTACTAAGAAATATCGGGTGAGGCATGACCTCATGGTCTACAATCGAACTAAGAAATGAATGAGGCTATTGGTAATGAAGGCGTTGGAAGGATCGGCCCGCCAGTACGCCTCCTCTCACACTAGCGACCTAGTAATCAGACTCGAACCGAAATGTATCTATTGTCTTTGAAGGGTCAATTATTGCGAGACTCCGAGATTTGTAGTCGCACAGTGTAACTCAGATGCTATGCCTGGGTGTGACAAATTCTACACGGATTCGTCGTCTTCTGCTTTTTAAGCCTACTTTAACGTGTGAGCACGTCTTCACAGACGACCCTAAAAATTATAAACAGATGCAAAATGATCACGTTACTTATAAATAGAGGCTGTCCTTGTGATGCTACGATTTCGTTTTGAACATTTTCCAGGAAAGCTACCCACAATGAAACTGAAGAGACATGTTTTTTCGCCTTTTGTTCATATTGGGGTATTACATATAATGCCTTATCGCACGTTGTCGTCATTTGGGGTAATAAGTTTGTGTTGTAAGTTGCAGACGATGATGCCGTCTGGTAGCGTCGGTTTGCTGCTCAACATCTGAGCATTTAACATATGAAGAAGTTATTTTGCTGCTACGTATGGAAAGCCGATTTGAAGTAGGAATTGTATTGTAGTTCTTATGTTGGGAAGCCGAACACTTAAAGTAGTTGCAACCGCACGTATGGTTAAAAACTTTCCGGAAGCCTTCGCCCTAAGTTTAAAAATATTAACTTTGTAATTTTGACTGTTTC
Organism: Deroplatys truncata; assembly: GCA_030765065.1. Lineage (NCBI taxonomy): Eukaryota > Metazoa > Arthropoda > Insecta > Mantodea > Mantidae > Deroplatys > Deroplatys truncata. The sequence continues at coordinate 57,613,384 of CM060980.1, forward strand.
TTTAAATATTATATATTTATGTTTGCCTCGGCTCCGTCAGTATTTATATTCTTTTTTAGAGACATGAATGTCTTAGCAGCGAGTGGTGCGACTGAAGAATGTAGGCTTACACAGATTATAATTTTACTTCACTCCTTTTGTTAATGCTTGACACGATTTAAGTAACACTTCACTGATAAAGAGAGCTGTGAGATTCTTTTGTTAATTACTTGCACTTTTTAACACGTTAACTATTTTTCGTCTCACATTGAATACGTATTAAATTGCTCGAGGACGCATCTCGGGTCCGGTTAGGAACACTGTCTGCAACCAACTGACTTCTGTATTTGTAAATTTTGCTATATTTTAGTTTCTGATTAGCTAATCCTACTCCAATAGAATACCTTCACTTAACTAAAGCTTTTTCTGGTTGTTGATTGGCTATTTTATTAACTGTCACAAGAATTCCAAGAATTATAAGTATTATTGTTAAAGTTTCAAATTCATTATTGCTTCAAGGTTACCTCATTGTTACCTCATTGTTAGCAACTTTTAACCTTTATTCTCACAGCTCCTACATTACAATTAAATTATGTAATACATTCACATAACATTATTACACATGTATACAATAATATAAACATATACAATGACTGTAATACACACTTTTTGGATATTATTACATACACATATTGCTTTAAGGCGGGCTGTTATTGAATTTATATATTATATAATTGGACTGAAATCATTTAAGTGTTAAAAATACTGCCTCACCTAACACTCTAAAATATAAGAGCTAGCATATGAACTATTGTTATACGCTGGGGTGAGGCCAAAAGGTTTGCAGCTAAATATTAAATTTAGTTACCCCGACATAAACATTGGGGGACGTAGCATCAATGGCAACCAAGAGATAAGGAACCTGCTGCACAAAGCTAAACCGGGCGTGGGATATTTATAAATAATACATAAGAACTCGCATTTAACTCTGGTTTATTATAAAGTTACCTTGGGACTGTCACATGGTTCCCAAACACTAGGGGAGATGCCCCAAGCACACACAGTCCACGCACGCTACATACAAACCACACACTCTCAAGATATACACCAGACTAACTCTACTCACAGACCCACGCTCTCAAAGAGGCTCTTCCCTCAGCTTGCCTTCAACCCCCTTGACTAGGAATTGGAGGGAATTGTCGCGCCGGACAAGTATTCAAAATTACAAACGAAATAATTAGGTCAACAATATCATTATACACAGCAATAATGTGTCCGATGCGACAAGGCACACACATACGCTACACTATTATACAGATTTTTAAATGTTTCCTTTCATATAATTTCTTAAATTATATGTCTCAGATGCATCCTTTGTGTTTTTCTGAAGGATATTAACTAGTATAAATGCTGGAACATTTAAAGCGATGGAAACACCAGTTTTCCTTATATACTTTGTTTTTACTTCCTCTACTATTTACTTATAATAGATACAGGAAGAGTCGCAATGTGCACAAAACTTCGATATCAAGATTTCAATGCCAGATAAATACTTAACACCAAGGATGCAACACGAAGATTTTCAAGAAAACACCCCACTCCAAATAACCTTCCACATAGAAAACGTTCCGTTATTTTTTCTTTTTTAAAACTCGCCATATGGCATGGTCAATAAAATGTATATCTTGAATTTTCTGGGTATAATCGGTGAAGTGCTATTCATTCTGCATCGATTTTGTGTCATTTAGTAGACAAAAACTTGCTACACAAAAAATATAAATCTCCTTAAAACACTCAATCTATGTCAAAATCATTTTTGGGACATTTACCATTTATGTGATATTTTTGTTATTCATTTGAATTTTCAGGCACTTTTTTGTTTTTTTCCATGTGCTAAGTGGCTATTCCTTTCTTTTCTTTAATCTCGTGGCCATGAAAAGAGTGGAATTTTAAAGCCATCATATAGCTTTAAAAACTACGTTTGTTTTTAAGTATTTGGCTATCGCTTCAGCTTACTATATCCATTTTGTGTCCATAACGAAACGTTTATCTCGATTAACTTCTTTGTAGAGGAGTGGATAGAGAAGTCCATGTGAATGTAACACGTCGGATGTTTAAATTGCTGCTGACACTCAAAATTGTATGAACATAAAAATAGCTACTTGTAATTGGTTTTATTGCTAAATAACAAAGTAAGACATTTGAAACAGCCCTCGTTTTCCTTAAAAACACCATGCGGTACAATAAGATGAAAACTTAAAGAATGTTATTTTTGGTAGTATAGTCTATTACACGCATCAGGACAAATTGTTCACCCAAAATAAACATTCAGGAAATTTTAGGTTACAGTTTATTATACGTATAGGTCATTAAGAGCCCGGATTTACCTGAAAAATGAAATATAAAATGACTAGAATTTAAAAATATTACATAATTAGAAAAATGAAATAAACCTAAGATTTATTTAATTTTTAAGATTAGTGGATATAGCTGCTGTACAAGTAGAAAAAGTAGCTATGAGAATAATGATGAATAATTTAGAAAATTAATTAAAGCATACTTGTTCCATGTTCACGTTTGAAGAATCTGAAAAGATAAGTAAGGAATTGTTAAGCAGGTCTTTGAGAACTGTAACATTAACTCTTGTGAGTTCTCAGATTACATAAAACTCATTGTTAATGAAGAGGACATCACAACTTAGGATACAACACAAGGACAAGGACAATAGCAACTAGCTGTACGCACTTATTAACGCGAAAGTTGGATAACTGTCCTGTCTCATTCCTAGTTTGGGAGATGAATTCATACCTGCTACCCTGAAAATAAAAACCCCTCCACTAGCAAGCAACTCTTTCCAGACTAACCATTAAATAAGAATATTATTTTGGAACTATTCCTGTATATGGGAATGAATGTAAATAAATAAAGAAAACTGCTTACGAAATCCAGAACAGAGCGCATCCACAATAATCCAGAATAAAAAGGAATGAGTTAAAACACTAGATGTCGCCCGAAGTAATCATCTCAACCACCCACCCTTTTTAACGACGACACTTATATACGAGAAGCTGGCACAATTTTGAGATGGAAGCTAGTAAAAGGCCCCTAAAACAATCGGCAAATGGTCAATGTGCTTCACATCTCTAGTTATCAAAAACATCCCTCGGCTACGCTTTGCGGCTTAGGGCTTTCAACCCTGAGCCATAAGCTGGGTTGAGGGCGGAAGCAATGTTCCCATAATGCCTCTTGTGGTATGTGTGTGTGTTTATAATGAACGAGGTGTAAATAATTGTGATAAATGGAATTAATTGTTCTTTCACACAAGCCGTGTGTTGGACAGGGTTGGAAAGGTAGAATCCATCCGGGAGATCCGTGGTTCAAATCCCGGCTATGGCATTGAATTTCTCAGTCATCTGATTCTACCTTTCCAATTGTGATAAATGTTTAAAAATATGTTATCTAAAAATTTAATTTGTGCTATAGGATATGCTAAAGTATATGTGTTTGTGGTATACAATAAAATAATTATGAACATGCCTGTGTGTTATGTGTATGGAGTTATTCTCATATACGGAAGTATTACTTATTAATTTTTGCCATGAATGTGATTATTTATCAGTTAAATAGTGAAATGTTTGATGCTTGGAATGTTATTCTTATGATGTAACATTTCAGTAACACAAAACTCTTTATGCAAATGCAAGAAAATGTCTAAATAAAGCCACAAAGAGTAAGACAATTAGAAAATAATGACGTAAAATGCCCTGAAATATAAAATGGCGAACAATCATCTAATAATTAATACGCAGTTTCATGTTATCAGAACCCGGGCCTACAAAAAGTTACAATGACAAAGTTGTACAGAGACTGTGGAGCAGTATGTATCATAAAAGCTGTATCATGACTTGTCATTTTAACTAACTTTTCTACATCATCTGCAACCTACCGCCTAGTTAGAAACTGTTTTGGCACATTTTCGCAGGAAGTTTGACCTTCTTAGAACCGCGTCTCCTAGAAACATCCATTACGTCTCGTTCACATATCTCACTCACCTCTCTGTATATCTCTTCCCACACAAATGTCTGCTCCTAGAGACTATTTTCAGTACCCAAACATATGTCACACATTAAAATGACGATTATTACCTTCAGGCTATTACTTGCATGAGGTACTTAAAATGCCCATCTGACATTTGAGAAAAGATGCTCATCTTTTAGTGTTATAAAATATGTGATCCTTTCTTTTGCAGTGATAGTTACTTATGGTTTTCCATTGCTGTTTCCTTGCTGTATTAAATACTTAATGAACAACGCCGAAGTATTTTCACGGTGTGTTGAGGGGTTTAATAGTGTATTATGAGAGTGGGAGGATCAGGGTCAGTGCTTAAAGTTGCAAAAGGACAAGCGTGCCACTGATAGAGACCCCGTGAAGCTGGCAAAGCCAGGAAAAACAATGTAACGCATGCACAGCGTTGCATTAAAACATCTTGTGTCTTAAATTCTGGTATTTGGAAAACCTCTGATGTGTTACACTCACATGGCTTTCTCTACTCCTCTACAAATTATTTTTACAAACTCTTATTCTCCATCTATTGCATATTAATCGAGATACACATTTGCAGAAACGATCTTTTGACATGCAAAGAGAATTACATTTTACACATAGCGACCAGTTCTAAAAATATTTGACTATCGCTTAAGGCGTACTATGTTCCCCTTGTTCTGTATTTGCAAGGGCAATATAAAAATACAGTAGCCTTTAAGCATAGACAAATCTCTTAATAGCTGGTTGCTAAGCGCAGCACCATTCTCTTTGCCACAGATTAATACTCTTTGCATATCCAAGACAAAAAAAAATGAATAACGAATACCCATTTGAGAAAATAAGTATTGACAAATTTAAGTCAATATCTCGAAAATGGTTCACTCAACAAAAAAAAATGTATATGACATAAATTGTGTATTTTAACGCGATATACATTTTTTGTGTAGTAACATTTTCTCTATCTCTTATGGTTTACCAGTTACGCAAAAGTCGCTCACAATAAAGAATATTTTTGGAGACATTTCCAGAAAATTCGAGATATACATTTCATTTGTCATAAAAATAGCTTAAAATGATATTTTAATCAAAATCATTAGAGCCATTTTTGAGAAAATTAACATTTTCGAAAAATGTTCCATGTAAAGGGTAATCTGGGGTGGGGGATTTTCTTGAAAACCTTCGTGTCAGTATCTCTGGAAGATACTGAACCTAAAAACCAAGTTTGGTGTTTATACGACTGTTCGCTTCTGAATTATGCTATTCACAGACACACACACGGACATGTTTCCAAAAATACTTTGTTTTTATTCAGGAGGACACAAGACATGTATTTCCGGTGAAATCTCGGTATCGAATTTTTGGGTGGAATACAATGCTTCCCCTACTCATGTACTATACGTAGTAGAGAAAGTAAAAACTCAGTCTGAAAATTGTAGACAACTTCAGCTTCATACCTGCAGGGATTTTCCTGAAAATGTACAGCCTTTTAGTGACTCTGCTACCAAACTGCTCTTAATCTCGTATTGATTTCAAACAAATTTGAAATGTGCAAACAAATCCTCTTTAAACTTTGTACATATTATTCCAAATCCATACCTGCAGTGGTAAGTGGGTTGTGTCATTCATATGGACGGATGGAAAGTTGAACAAAGTGACACTATTAGGTACACCTAGTAGCGAACGCATCTAAAAGGGTCTAGGTATTGTCAAAACGGAGTGCTTGTTTACTGACTCTCTTGAAGGTAGAGTCATTTCTTCAGTTCATAAGTTTAGAGAGAAACAGCACAGTTAAAACAATTTCTGATGTTACATTCACATCACTTTCTCAACTCTCTATTCTTACAAAAACTTATTCTTCTTTCTTCTTCATGTTTATCGAGATAAACGTTTGTATAATTGGTTTCATCGTTATGTTCTAGAGATCTACAGAGACATGCAGTAAGCTGAAGTGATTCAAATCTTTAAAATCCAGTTCTCTTTTTAAGAATTCTCACTTTTCGTGTAATAATTTTTGTCTATCCTTATGGTTTATTAGTTATCTATGTATATATATATAAATCTACATAAAACTAATTTAGAATGAAGAGTGCTTCATAGGATATTCATAACGTTGTATTAGTCATGCAAATATCTGAAACATGAGGTCTTATTAAAGAATGGAATTTGCTGATTTTACTATATTTTATATATCATTTAAACTGCATGTTTGGAAGATGATTCTCTCCACTTCTCTCTCACCCACGCAGATATTTTTCTGAAAAGTATAATTATTGCGTTTTACTCAGGAAATTCAAAATGTGTATTTCCGGTGATATCTTGATACTAACTTTTTGTACGAATAGCAATGCTTCCTCTGCCTTAGGTATCCCAGCGGTGGGGAAGGTAAAAGGGTACCTGATGTTTCTTCTCAGCAGCACATTACCAAGAAAAGCATATGATAATAAAGTCAAATGATGACAACACAAAAACGCAGTGCAATGACGACTCTATCTCAGATGCACAGAGATGTCGAATCATCGTGACAGAGGAATATTCAAATTGTATTTTCCAAATCTTCTCCCCTGCTGTTCCTTGCTCATTTCCATTTACTCCTAGCTACCTGGTTCAAGTTCACATGTTTTGCCATGAAGTCTGACCTGTTTTAAAGGAGATTATATACCTAGCGTTCTGGGACAATATATGCTACAATGTATTATTATTATTATTATTATTATTATTATTACTATTAGTAGTAGTAGTAGTAGTAGTAGTAGTAGTAGTAGTAGTAGTAGTAGTAGTAATAGTAGTAGTTGTTAGTGTAGTATGCATTTCATTCTTAACATTCTTTCATAAAGGTATTCGAAATTTTCTGAAGTTAGAGATACTTTTTAATATCAGGTGATTCAAAATAAAGTGTAGTTGGCGTGGAATATCAAAATAATTTTTTGGATATAACTTTTATATAAAGTGAATTAAAGTATTAAAGTTGTTTATATTCAAATAATTGTGGAATAATCCAGATACCGTGATTCTAATAGTTAAATAACGTTGTTTGATACATGCAAAGATTTAGAAATGAATGTAAAGTTACATTTCTAAAATATTGTTTTGCCGACTAAACGCAACTTCTCTGAAAAAGTAAATTAAAGTTAAATGAAAATTTGCGGACTTGTGTGCACATTTATAGGCACTCTAAACCGCAAATACCTAACGAAATTCGATTTCATTGGAGAATAATTATTAAAATCTAAATGTGTTTCGTAATTGTATTTACATGTAGTACACGTTGTGTTAGTTTTGTTTACATTATACCTGCAGTCCTAGTTGACCGCAGGGCACACTGGGTCCCGAATTCCGAGCCTTAGTGATGAATCTCATATGGAGAACCGTTTCTTTTCTATTCGCCGTTTGAACATTTTATAATGCCATATAATACAGATTATATGACATTGCTTCATCTGTGACAAACACGTATTTTACCCCAGAAATTATTTTTCATATAGCCGCATAGAAAAGTATAGTCACAATTAAAAGAAATCCGTGACAGGATTGCAGAAATCAGTCTTCTTATTTCAGCGGGACGATACTATTTTGCACATAAATATGAATGTGTGAGTCATTTTATTTGCTCTAAGTTCCTTCTGACTACTACCTGATATGAGAATATTAATTTACTCGGTTTACAATTTTATCAATATTCCTTTAGAAAACCAATAAATTCCCAATCTAAATTGTTTTTCAACTGACTCCAGGAGAGTACTGTTCATTTCTCCAGAGAAATAATATTATCCTAACTCTCACCTCCTCTCTATATCGTAGTGACAGGCACTTTTGTGGAAAACATTCCCTTATTGAACCACTGTTTCTTCCTCGTCCATTCCGCGCTCTTAGAGCACCTTCTTAACAATTGTCCACAAAAGCCGAAAACTGACATCGTTGATTTTTGAAGTAGCGACTTTGCCTTTCTTTGCTGGTCCCTAGCTCAAGTGAGGTCGTGCGGCAGTTAAATCTATAACTTCTTGTTCGTTTTCTAGCTGAGTAACTAAGTATACCTCCCGTTGTATAAGGATCTCTCTGACCGGGACCTATTATCGCTCCACTCTTAGAACCCAACTTAAGTAAACATATGACATTAGTGGTGGCTGCTGCATAAGATCACAAGAGCACGTGAATAACTAACTTTGATACCTTACAGATTTATTAGTTAGTTTTTCTTTGAATGCTATTAAACATACCTGTGATAATTTAAAATCTACGGCATTTAAATCTACCGCGCTACTCCTGTAAACTGGATGAGACATGACAACACAGTCACTATCACATCTTGAGCTCCTGCGCAAACAGTATGACGTAATTACCTTATGGGGCCAAATACATACGGGCCGTGCACACGTGAAGAAGCGCACTAGCGCGCGAAGCTTTTCCCACACACTGTTTCTATACTGCCCCTATAGATTTACGTCAATGCCACTAGGTGGTAGCACACTACGGCAGAAGGTAAGAATCACTGTAGCAAAAGTAGGTAACATGCACAAGCACTGAATGTTTTCCCGGTTTCTCCATACCATCCATAACGTCAACTACAACTTCATTACCTCGCTCTTGTCCTAACAATGCGTACTAAGTATGCACACAACAACAAACATCTCCCCAAAAAGACTTCCTTTCTTCAGACAAATTATGTATTATTGTTGTTGTTAGGAACTGCTGTAGTTATATCAATGTATTCATAATCATAAATATTATGCAGCAGATGGCATTTCACATTTTCAGTGGGTGTCAGACTAAAATATTGTGAACACCAAACACGAATCTCTACTGCATGACATCATTAACTGGCCAATGATAAGGGGAAAACTAAAGCATACCATAATTTATAGTACACATGCGCGAATATCAGTGGGTTTCAAGAAGTATGTTAATTAAACATAATTAAAAACGTTTGATTAACATGAAATAGTAAATAATATGAATAATAAAACTAGAGAAGGTTGTAGTTTCCGTTCAACTCTGTGTGGTGTCGTTCACTTCTCTTCTACGTGCATACGATAATGATGAACAGTTTGTTCCTCACAGTTGATACAAACATGAGGCTAACGCGGAGGGATACAAAATATTTTGTTTACATCAGATCCGGTTCTAAGGCTGGATCGACTATAGTAAGGGCTGTCACTAGGGAGCTATTATTATCAACGTTTTACATAATTTTACTTCCTAACACTGCATCCTCCGTAGACGACAAAGTTGTAAAAAGAAATATGTATACAAATGACATTTCCTTTTAAGGTGCCTAAGATGCATTCCAGAATATGAATGCTGCATATTTGTTCAATAATTTGTCACCACATTTTCAGAAAATTCAAAAAGGCACACAATATTTTAACATATCATAATCCAAATAGTTTCTTGAATAATTTGTTGAGGGTCGTTGACCCAGTGGTGTTCAATATCCAATAAAACTTTCTGTGAAACACAGCCATGGCTGCTAACGTGTTAAGTAGGTATGTCAGTTGGAAGTGAAACCGATTCTTTGAGACAGTGGAGTAGCACCTGGAGATATGCGATAGGGTGGTGTAGATGTTATCGTCACCCCTGCGGTATGTTGGTACAAGTATGGCGCGATATGGCGACACTCCGAGTCGAAGCAAGAAAACCACATTCCAGACTCGCAGCACCATCATCAATCACCTTTGCAGATATCGCCAAGGTCCGTGTGAAACAGCCGCGGCTCGTTTCATCCATTGTCTTTCACGACCTAATACGTACAGCTGCTGAAGCCAAGCTAAAGATGACAAATTGCTGCTCGCTTCTCTTGTTCTGATGACGTCACAGCTGTTTTACCATGGAAACCGATGCTGTTCCTAAAAGTGAGGGAACACGCCTTTTCGCTTCAAGATACGCTTTGGAAATAGTGAGAAATGTTAACATGTAAAAACAATGTAGCTTCAGTAGCGCTGCTGTCGTCTGACAACTGACTGTTATAAGATGGCGGGTGCAATAAAAGCGTGGTCTAAGAACGTTGATTTGTTTCTGGTTTAAAGCAGCTGTACGTTGATGACTAGGTCCCGCATTCTGATGACATGTGATCTTTTAATTGTGGCATCATAGTCATTGCTAACCTCTATATAAATTCTTACCTTGGTCCCAGATTATGAAAATGCATATTTATTAGATAATTTAATAGTTTAGGGCATTTTTTCGATTTTGTCATTATTTTGTCATTTTTCCGCCCTTTGTGTCTTTTATTTAGGAATTTTCTTACATTTATAATGAGTATATAGAGCTTTATATTACTGATATTTTACACAAGGATAATTTCAATACTCAACTGAGAAATAAGAATAACTTCGCGCATTCTTTACTCGCGTTGTTGAGAAAAACATCACATTCCTATTTAAGGCCTAGCCTGGAAAGCGTTGTTTTTGTATGGAGAGTGGCTTTTGTCAGGGGAGCAGGTATCATTACAGGCATGAGTTCATATCCCAAACTATGTATGAGACAGTTCAATTTTCCAAACGCATCTTAACTCGGTCCCGTTACCTTCGTGAGTAAAATGTGGACAATCCACTCGGTCCCGTAGCATATGCTACTGTCAACAACTCAATTTAGTTCCATAGCATACACTGTCAGCAAGCCAACTCAGTACCGTAGCATACACCGTCAACAACCCAACTCAGTACCGTAGCATACACTGTCAGCAAGCCAACTCAGTCCCATAGCATTCAATACCAACAATCCAACTCAGTACCGTAGCATACACTGCCAACAGCCCAACTCAGCACCGTAGCATACACTGTCAACAATCCAACTCAATCCCATAGCATACACTGTCAGCAAGCCAACTCAGTCCCATAGCATTCAGTACCAACAACCCAACTCAGTACCGTAGCATACACTGCCAACAGCCCAACTCAGTACCGTAGCATACACTGTCAACAACCCAACTCAGTACCGTAGCATACACTGCCAACAGCACAACTCAGTACCGTAGCATACACTGCCAACAGTCCAACTCAGTACCGTAGCATACACTGTCAACAACCCAACTCAGTACCGTAGCATACACTGCCAACAGCCCAACTCAGTACCGTAGCATACACTGTCAACAACCCAACTCAGTACCGTAGCATACACTGCCAACAGCTCAACTCAGTACCGTAGCATACACTGCCAACAGCCCAACTCAGTACCGTAGCATACACTGTCAACAACCCAACTCAGTACCGTAGTATACACTGCCAACAGCCCAACTCAGTACCGTAGCATACACTGCCAACAACCCAACTTCGTCGCATTGCATGGGACAATACATGTATTTACTAGGGGAAAAAATTATGTAACATCTGATTTTGTTGTTAAAAATCGGTTATAGTGAAACATGAAACTGTAATATCGTTTAGCAGTCACTATAGATTTGTTGAAAGTTCTAAGTCTTTTAAAACAGGAAGGAAATTATGCTTTATGAACGATACAGATTAATTACACACAGGACCAAGTTAGGTTGTTTACATTTTGGAAGGCGGGACCGAGTTAGGTTGTTTAGTTTTTGGAAGACGGGACCGAGTTAGGTTATTTACAATTTGGATGAGGGGACCGACATAGGTCCCCTTCTTGAGATACGGGACCGATTTAGAATTAGAAAGTAGAAAACGGGACCGAGATGTGTTTCACCGAGCTTTCCCTTTCTTGCGTTAATGGGTGCGCAGACGGGCTGCTATTGTCCTTGACCTTGTGTGGCGACCTCTTCATTAATACTGCAGTTTTAAAGACAATTTTCTTAATTATGTTTTCAGATTCTTCGAGCAAGAAATAGAACCAGTATTTCTTTTTAATTCTCTAAACTGTATAATCATTATTCCTATGGCTACTTCTTTTACCTGTATAAATGAATTTATACTTTCTGTATACTAATTTTAATGAAATAAATCTAAGTGTTAGGTCAGTTTTTGTAATTACTATGTCACTTTTAGAAAAAATCTAAGTCATTTTATAGGTCATTTTTCAAGCATTTTAGGTCATCAAAATCTGGACCCTGGTGATAACGATTAGGCTTAAATCTATGACATTTACTCTTTCGGAATAATTTTAATTGACAGATGTTCAGTAGCAGAATACAGCACAGTGATACGAGCGTGTACTTTGTTATTAACTTCGTAACAGCAGGATTTGCCGACGAATGGCGTATCTGACCAAACTACCTTACAATAGGAATATGGAACGGCTAGCCATTCTGAGCGCGAAAATCACTATTGTTGCTCTCTAGGCAATACGGTGTGGTCTATCCCGACAAACGACTTATAATTGGAGACAAATTTGCCAAAATATGAATCTTTTTACCAAAACATAAAAACGTGAGCAAAAATACCAAAAGATTATAAATATATGTAAGTCAAACATCTTAAAGGTTTGGAGCAGATTCACTTCGTTAGTTTCAAAAATATAGGCTTAATATACTTTTCTCCACATTTCATGACAAGACATGAAATGGTATACACGGAGTATATATGGTATACATGGAATTTTAGTCATTGTAAGCCTTTAAATTTAGTTAAAAGAGAGAGAGAGAGAGAGAGAGAGAGAGAGAAAGAAAGAGAAAAAATAGTTACTTACTGCTGTGTCTTAGCTTAATATTAATTACAACATGCCACTAAAGACACTGCAGAAATAAGAACTTCAATCATAGAGAGCGTTTAATTTCGCACGTGACGTCACACACAGGAAATGCTGCATTTTCTCAACTGCACCTGACTTGGAAAGAGTGGCTTGGGTTTTCGAAATGTGTTTCAAAGAGAACTGCCCGAATAGAATATTTGGAAACTCCGTTCATTACTACCGGAAATTATTTTAAAAGGACAAAAGGCCCAAATTTTACAAAATATGAAGATTTTAATAAAAATGAAGATTTACCAAAATATTAAGCAATATGAAAGATTGGTTACGTGAAGTGAATTCTACACATTGCAAAACGTAAAAATACTTGTTCCCATAATGATAGTAAACACAGTTTAGAATACACCGAGTGGGATGACTCAGGAGGTAACTCTGTGACCGGCATTCGGGAGGTCGTGGTTTTGATTCCCGCACCCAACCTTCCTGATCCATGAATTTTTTCGGGGTTTCCCCGGGTCCTAGACAAATTTTCTGTCCCTTCATTTCGCCTCCATTATTATTTCACTTCACCTTTCATCTACTTGGCTGTTTAAGATTGAAAGTGTCGGCGGTAGCCTCGTCGTTGCATTGCAGGGGAAAAGGATGCTCTATGTAACACTCCGTTCACGTAAGGGGCGGTCTCCTGAGTCCCACGAGTTCCCCAGTGGGATCTGAAAGCTGCAGGGGAGTGGATCCGGTTGTACCAGCTGTCATCCGGGGAGTTTCAATCTAGAAAAAGGTAGGGACCCTGCCCTCTGTCCTGTCGTACCTCCTGGTCTCCTTTCACCTCGCTCCTCCCTTCCGGGTGTTCCCCGTCAGGGACTTAGGCATGAAAGGTCTTCATAGGTCGAGGTGTTAAGTCTCTCTACATTCCTAGTCCTAGTATTGAATAGAATTTCATATTTTGCATATCTCTACTTATGATATTGTACGTTTTGGTGCTTACAATGCGGTTTGATAAAGTAACACACAATTATAGTGGCGGATGTAATATATGATATTTAAAATTGCTCCATGTCATAGTTTAGATTTCCAAGGGGTCAAAAGAAGCAAATGAATTTAACAGAATTCTTTTCTACTTTACCGTGTGTAGTTTTCCTTGTAGTGCATTATTAGACCCTGAAATAGGACCGGGACTGGTGGAACCTAGCAGTTTTCTCTTTAAAAGAACCTGGTTTCATATACAACAAATACAATTGATGGTTCTATTGAAGCACAAAAGTGTTTATTTTGTTAAATAAATGTTCGAATGTAGTTATATTCTCGAGTTACTATCTAAGCTGTCAGTTCAACTCCTGGTCCAGAAACGAGAAAAATTAAAAATAAATACTGATAACATGACTAAGCAGATACACAATTTAAACAAAACACTTATTTTCCGGTGGATTCCAGCACATTTTGGTAATGCAAAATCTGATTATCTAGCTAAGAAGGCGACCAGAATAATTTAAAAAGTGAAGCAACATTTTCACGTGATTAAATAAAGCATATAATACAAAGTATATTTAATAAAATGTTTAAGCTTTAAATACAAAAATCAAAGTGGATAAGTCTTCTGAGCGAACTCAATTAATCCCGAATCCACCAAGAAAATCATGAGTAGTAATGTTCAGGCTTAAGTAAACATCTTCACAAGATCGGAATTCCCCCATCTCCATATTGCTGTTTATGGAATTAGATTAAGACAAATATTATTTAAATTTGCAGAGGGATGCAGAAATGTAATAAACAGGATTTAGATACAAGTTTCAATAGCCTGGCCTCGAGCACTCGAACTATCGAATGTATTCTGTAATTAAAACTATGCTATATCGACATTTTAGCACTGCTTCACTTAGTCTTGAAGACGGTGCAGTATTAAGTCGACATAGCACGATTATATGTACAGAATGTCTCGTGGATATTGCTTCTTTTTATCATCAAAACATTGAATATGTTCAGACCACTTTCTTAAAAGATATTTTAAAACTCCAAACTTACCAAGATAGGAGTGTGTTACTATATAATTATTTTTCTATTGTATCTGTTTTTAAACTAGTAATTTGAAAGTTACTTTCCTAATTCTTGTTTACAAGTTAATTGAATGAAGTGTATCAAAACATACCATTGTATAACCTCGTAACCATTCTTGTAACGTTCTTGCAAAGCCGATACACGGATAGTCGATGCAAGAAATTCACAATTACAAAAATAATTAAAATAGGAAAAAAAATATTTGCCGGGTCCATTACAGAATGCATTAAAAGTAAGGCAGAGTAATAATTATTTAGCACTACAACTTAAAGGGATCAAAGAATTTAAAGAAACATTAAATAAGAACAAGAATCTGTACAGCCCCAAAGTTACTGAATATATTAACTCAGAAATATATTACAATTAAAGCAAGTTACATTTAACATTTATTTGCCATTACGAAAGAAAATTTAACACGCCAAATATATTATGTAAACTCACTTCCATGAAATGTTATACGCCGCTCCACACTGTATAAGAATTTTGAAATTTACTTACGCCCGAAGATACATGTTATAACAAATTTAGAATAGGCCAAAAGGTGTGGAGACGGCCGCTCCCAGACACGAAGCTCAGTCCAAGTCCTTCGTTGTTCGTCGAGATCGAAGTGATACACTGAAGTCGTATAGTATCATTTAACCCCTAAAGAATAAGTTCACAGATTTTAAGTTCCGAATCAGGAACACGAAATATACGGGCATATTTATGGACTCTATTAATAAATGCAATCAAAGTTTCCTGTGGAGGTTGTACGGCATAGTAATATGAAGCCAAAAATGAAGGAAGTATTCGAGGCGAAAGGAAAAATGTAAAATGGAGTCGTGAGAAACCTCAATACTAAACTCCGACTTTAATGCTGTTTGTACTAAGTGTACAATTTTGCCTTCCAAAATGGTTAATAGTAATTTATAAAACTCCACAAAAGTAGGAAATATATCTGCTGAAGAATCGTAAAGTCCAAGAAAAAGATCCAAAAGTTCTAAAGCTTGAATGTTGACCAAAATTGGTTTAGTTGGAAGCAATTTCTGCGCTGGTTAATACACTATAAACAATCGTATAGTATTTCTTTTGCAAAATGTATGTTGTATTATGTTGAAGTATTTCTTATTGTGCATATACTGCACCGTAATGACATTTTTGCATTGTATTCACATTGTTGTGTTGTTCCTAAATTTGTATGTCGCAATATAACAGCTTGTAGTTAAGCGACAATAAATAAATTAGCCAAAAAAAGCGTATTTAAACTGATGAATAGATCTTGTTGCACGTCCCACTAACTAGAAAAGAAACGTAAATCCTGAACAAAGCTTTGTGCCAGTAGAGGGGACACTGAAATGATTGAGGACAAAAATATTAGATTTAAGGCTCGGAGGTTGGGACTTTGTATGCCTAAGCAACCGGTATTCAATGTCAACAAACACCTCCTACCACCACAGAGGTACTTTACTGAGTACAAGTTGCATTAGCCTTGTTGACGTTGTACCTGTAGCAACAGTTGACCGCATGGCACACGGGTCCCAAGTTCCGAGCCTTAAATAGAAATAAAATGAAACTCTTAAGATGGCCTTGACTTACAGTTCTGCAACCATCGTATATTTCACTGTTAATGTGCTTGATAACATTCGCAAACATGAGCATTATAAATCGCCACATCAAAGAGTTGCAGCAAATACCAGGGCAGGTCTTTAGCGCTTATAAATGTCTGGGAGGAAGGGATGCGGCGAAAGAGTAGGAAGGGCGGCCAGATCTAATAGCGGCAGGTGCAGCAAGGTCACTAACGTTTCCAGATTAAACCTCTCTCGGTGTCTATTCGATGCCTCTTCCTCCTAATCGAACGGACAGCTTCGGGCAGAAAGTTCTGTGTCAAGGGGAAAAAAATTTCCTCCTCAAAGCATATCGACTGCATTCGCCGCACACCACCGTCCATCGCGCCTGGCTCTGCAACCCTGAAAGATGAAAGGAAATGAAAAGAGAAGAAATGGGAGACAGGAAAAATCGTAGTAGTTAATAATCCACACCAATATACGCCTATCGACCTGGGAAACTACAAAAAAAAACCAAGTTCAAACGGGAATCGAAGCCAGAATCTCCCGAATGCGAGCCCAGAAGCTAACGTCTTAGCAATTACGGCTCTTTCTGTAAGATTAGAAAGTAAGTCATCTAATATTATAATTGTCCCAAATCGCATTACTAGAGCTATGAATAAAAAGAGCTTGTTTTCGTATTCCGTAATATGCAGAATAAGTGATAAGCAATTATAGGTGGACAATGACATAGACATGAACGAAAACACACAGTAGCGTAAGGCGTGTCTGTCGGTATGTTGCAACCCATCTGTCCCCATTTCCATTTCGAGAAGGTGATCTACTTAAGTTGTTGATTTAAAACACAAGAAATGTGTTTTGAGGTAGATAAAGTTTCGTGGAAACAAAATATATAACCAGAATATCTGGAACTAGACAACTCTGATAAGCAATACATAACACATGCAAATACTAAGAACCAGTTTCGGCACAAATACAAAAGACACCGTTGCTTTCGATCAATAGATTGACCCGATACTGCTCGACTAACTTTCTCGTAAAATCTAAGAAGGGATCTTATGTTAGACTTTTCTGTAGCTAAAGAACGTATACATGAGAGCTGCTAAACAGGTTAGTGCATGAAATCATCATCATCATCATCATCATCATCATCACCAATAATCGTCTTGAGACATTAAGCCTCGAAATGTTTGCTATGTCCATCTTTTCTTGGGCAGTCAATGTTTTTCTTCCATACCGGTTTATAATCTAGTAACAATTTTAGGGTGCGCTAATCTTTCATTCTGTTCACATGTTCTTTCTAGTTATGATGGTTATGAGTAGAGGAATTAGGTAGGCATAGATTATACAGTGGGGGGACACCTTGCGCACTGCGTCCTGCATGACAGGAGAGCCAAGAAATTACGAACCGGCTGCGCGGTGTTTTTTCACTAGGCGTGTGGAAACTTGATAACGCACTGCTGCTATAAACAATGTCACGCTGTTGACGTGGTTTGGCTCTGCAGTGTGAAGTGCAGTATTGAGTTAACGGTGATGTAATGTAGTTCAGTTATTACGACTAATTTATTATTTGTCCTGTCTTAGTCACAAAGTATATTATGGCTCAGTATGTTTTCTACCGCACATCACGTATTTATTTATAATTCTATGTGTTAACTCAGTAAGCTCGCCAAGTGAAAGTACGATTTGCAGAAAGATTTCCAGGTGTAAAAGTTCTAGGCCGTACAACAATCCATAAATTTCAGACCACAGGAAGCGTTCAGGCTAACGAATCTAAAAGACGCCGTACCGGTCTTACCGAAGCATTAGACGACATCAGTCATCGTTTGGAGAATTCCCCTAAAAACCACTTAGGTGTCTTTCACAACAGGCAGGCATTTCTTATGGCTCTGCGCGAAGAGTTACCAAATTGCTGAAGTTAAAACCATATAAAATAGCTGAGCTGTGGCACATGTTCTTCAACCAGATGATCCTGTAATTAGGCGCACATTTTGTTAGTGGAGTCTCAATAGTGTACACAATGGCGAAATAGACCCATATTTAATATTTTTAACAGACGAGGCTTGGTTCAACTTTCACGGATATGTGTGTACACAAAATAATCGTTATTGGAGCTCTGACAATCCTAATATTGTTCATGAAGTACCCCTTCATGACGAAAAAATTGGTGTATGGTGCGCCATAAGCGGAGAAAGAGTTATAAGGTCAATATTTTTCGAGTCAACAGTTGACGCTCATACATACGTGAATACAATTTTACCCCCTCCTTTTTTAGAGATTGACAGATAGCGAGTGTGATTTTGCCTTTATTGAACAGGACTCTGCAATAGCTCATACGGCCAATATTTCGATGAGAACAATTGAAAGTTTGTTTGACGACAGAATTATTAGTAGAGATTTGTGGCTCCCTTGGTCCCCCAACCTAACCGCTCGATTTCTATCTCTGGGGTAACTTAAAACATAAGTGTATAAGACAAACCCACACGCCCTTGAAGAATTAAAAAAAAAAATATCCACCAGGAAATTGCCATCATTTCTCAACGTGAACTATGGCGAGTGATGGATAGTTTCCTAAAGAGGTGCCAAAAAATGTATGGACAACGACGGTGGCCAGTTTCAGCATCTCCTTTCATAAAGTTGCTAAGTAATGCCTTTAAAACTAGTTTTAAAAATGTTGTGTAGTTTCATTCGCACCTTTCTATGATAGCGGCAGACGGCAAAGAGCGTCGAGGACGAGGACAGAAAAACACCGCGCAGCCGGTTCGTAGTTTTTTGGCTCGCTCTGTAGATCTATTGTGACTAACACTCCCCAGGAAGAAGGGATGAAGTAAAGGATAAAGTCCGTAGGCAGACAGGTCACAGAAACGCATGAATGTTCCTAAACAGTTCCAGGTTCGAAGATCCGTCCCACTGCTGGAGCTGCCTAGACAGGGCGATGAACGACCCATCGACCAAGCAGCCTTCTAGTGTCTACGGAGAATACTCTTTCCTTTGAGCATCCGCGCCATTTATCTGGCACCGCCATACACCACGAAACCTAGAAACACACCTGGAAGAGAAATAAGGCTCAATGCTGGCCGCCCTGATATATGGCGTCAGTCATCTTTTTTTTTTTTTTTAACTTGAGCAGAGCATGTTCCCTATAGTTCTATATCGGTATATTTTCTCAATTAACTTAAAATTCCGCGTCATTTCTCTGTTTGTCTAACACTCCTTAGATAATTCATTAGTGCAGCGTCTATTTTTTTCTTCAATTTTACGAAGTGTCTAACATTTTGAACCATACAGCATGGACACTGCCATTACTTTATACAATTTTAGTTTAGTTTCTTTCCTGGTAGTTTGAATTTTATTTTAATTGAATTTGCAGATCTTATCTGCTACATATTCATTTTAATATAGGAAATATTGCAGTCTATGTAGCTGAAATTATCAATTACTCGTTCTATATTTTTCATTCTAAAAAGATTGTTGGTCTAATGTCCCTTTAAATGCGAAAATTTTTCGTTTAGTAGTAGAAAAATTTAGTGCATATATTTCTAAATAAATTATTTAATTGGTATATTTGGAAATTATCTTCTGAAATACATATTAGAACCACAAATAAAGCTGTATCTAAAAATACAGTCTTAATTTTAAAATGGGTTCTTAAATTTATTTGCCATGTACCAATGAGACGTATAAAAGTTGAATGTATTCTGTCTTATACCACGCTAAATGTTTGACTGCGTCTTAGTATTCATTCCTTTCTGAAATTAAAAATCCGATGCCGCCGTCGCTGTAAAGTTATTGGAACCAGATTATGGCACCTGAACCAACGTTCTGCATTTTGTAGCATTTAAGGTTCTAGCTTGTTCGTGAGCAAACTAAAATGAATAATTATGCCACTTTGGTACAAGAAGTAAGATGCCATCCATTGTTCCCTGCCCAGTGACTAGTACTACACTGTAAACCCAACCATCCTTCTTCCCTCCTTTCCGGTTTCCACTTCGTCTCCGCGAACTAACAACGATACATTCAAGTATACTAAATATTTTTACCATTCGCCACTCCAATTCATGTCTTAAGCAGTTTCTCTTCGTATCATTCCAGCAAATGTTCTTCTCTTCTAGATCAGTTTTAACATTTTCTATCTTTGCCCACTCTTTCTACAAGTTTATTATTTGCTAGCAGAACCCGCAACTCTGCTCGCGTTATTGCGTTAAATTTGGAGATTCTTTTGAATCTATCTTCTGCCATCTAACTGTTTCTCCTTCTCCTCCTCTTTCAACCTCCCTTAATTTCCACCTGCCTCCTTTTCTCTCTTTCCCCTCACTATCCCTTCTGTTTCTCTCTTCCTTTCACCTCTCTCACTCTCGCACTTTCTCTCCCTCGATCGCCTTCATTTCTTTCTGTGTAACTTTGTCATATGTTTTAAAAATTACTTTTTTTGGGCGTTAGTAAAAATTAAAACAGACACAAAAATGTTTAACAATACACAAACTGTGACTGCTGCTTATGCTTGCAATCTGATCGGGAGTATTTTATTTGTTTATTTGTGCTACAAATTTTATTGTTGTTCTAAACATGCAACTTTAACTGTCTTTAACATTTAAATTAAGGGTACTTAATTGTTTTATTTGTTTGATTTACTTCCCTTCTTAGAATCAAATGCTATTAGTTTTAACTTTACTTAAGCACTCTTCTATATGAAGAGTTTCATTAAAGTTATCTTTCTATCCAGTATAATCTATTTTTCATTTATGCACTATTTTCTTCAGATTTCCGTTCCTTTGCACTCAAATACTAAATATTCCATATACCGAGTAGATGGCTCCTCCGTGGTAACCTGTGAGGTTCGTAATCTGGTTCCATTCCCACTGACCGGCCACTCTCACCTTGGGGTTTTTCGCGGTTTTCCCTGGTTAGTACACGAATGCTGGAGTGGGTTGTATAATGCCGCGAATTTTCTTATTCCGCATTTCCTGTCATTTTATTCCTTATCATGTTCCAGTGTTCCAGGGTTGAAAGATCAGGTGAGTGGTCGGTGGTGGAATTTGCTTTGTGCAACTGTTTGTTCTAACGTTCGGTGTGAGACGGGCCCTCAGAGGGACCTCTCAGTGGGGACAGGTAGCCCTGTGGGTTGTCCCGCCGGCGTCAGGATGTAATATCTGCAGAAGTTAGGGACCTTGCCTGTGTACGAGTCTGCGCCCCAGATCTAGACGACCTCTATGTCCTTCGCTTCACCCCTTCCTCCAGGAGATTTCCAGAAGCACAATAGGCGACTGTGCGCTTGATGTCGAAATCCTCTTCCGCTTACTGATAACCATATATCCCGCATGTACATTGGACACTGATTCTGTGGATATCTTTTGTTATTCCTTTTAGTCTCCACGCACCTGCTCGTATCCAAGCGATATTCTGTCTTTATTATCAATATTTCCCATTTATTTGCTATCGATATATAATATATAAAGATATTTCTCTGGCTATCTCACTCAACAGTTATTATACTACTGCATCTTAAAATCTCCTCCTTGCTGCTTTCCAAAAACCATTTAGACTACTTTCTCTCCTCCAAACTTCTCCAAATTAATTCTAGAACAGTTACTTCACCAATTGCCCCTTACAGTCTTTTCATAACATTCTAAGCATTGGAATTCTAAACCAACGTTTAAGTCTCTACATAACTGCACCTTTCCTTGCCACACTTATGATTTCCGTTTGAGCAAATTCGTTTGCTATTCACTTGGTAGGTCTAAAATTTCCCTACAAAGCATCCTATGCACAACGTTCACGGTTTTCCATCCTCCAACCAGCCCCCATATTTCAATGCCATACAACATTTTAACCTCAACCATCATATTATATATTTTGTCTAGCAATTTAAATTCTTGTCGGTACTGATATTCACAACTGACTTTACTCTTTTCCCTTTTGAAATGCCAATTTCTTCTGCTTCTCACAATTTACACGCACAATTTAACCCCTAGATAATCACAATATCTAACTAGGTACATTATATTATTTGTCTACTTTGCTCCACTTTTCATGTTTACTCATTTGTTTCCCTTTCTTGAATAGTACTATAATTTATTCTTCCTGGTTTGCCTTCATGCTTTACTCATTACTATGTTGTGACGTATGCGCATACGTCTCTTTGGTCACCTAGATTCGAGATGGCGGTTGTAGTTTAGTTGGCGTCCCCCACGCGATAAGCGTGGCTTGGGGCTGGGAGAGTCAGTGAGTAGAAGTCAACCAGACCAGACGTGTGTTCGCTCTCTCCATGCAGGAATGCATGGCGGCCTCGCCCGACAGGCATGGAACTAAGGACATGGGGTATATAGTAAGTTTTATCTAATAAACACTGTGCCATCCAAATCTTTATTGTCTTATTTATGATAGTGTAAAGCTCCTTCTACCTATTTTGAGCCATGTAAGTGTCCGTTTGCCAGTATTTGATAATATTTTTGCACTTTCACTTTAGCTGCGTCCCTAGTCGTAGCCTCGCATTATTACAATTTGTTAACAACCTGATACCTCTCTAGCGAGTGCTCTGCCCCTTGAGCGTGTTTGATTAGAGGCTGCGACAATATTTGTCTATTTGCTGCAAGGATTGCTTTTAACCAATAGTTGAGATTGATTCTACGACCAAGTCGATCAAATAATAACTCAAGGATTGTAACATTACTTATAACTAGCAAAGAATTATTACTCTTCCCTCTTTCAGTCAATATACCATCAATGAACAGGATAGATAACGCAGGTCTTAACTTGCATCCTTGCCTTAATCCCATATTTTGGTTTATTTCTGTGTTACTATTCTTTCCCATACTCACAAGTAAAACGTATTTTTCCTTATAAGGTTTTAAGAATATTCACTATCAGATGAAATCCTGCTTATCATTTTGTTCATAACAATAATTGCAACTCAATGCAGTCGTACGCTTTCTCTAGGTCAATATACGCCAAGTACTTTAGCTTTCCTCCATTATCTCATTTGTATTTAATTATTAATCTTTTTATGAGTATACTATCGACAGTCCATCTCCACATGGAAACCTTATTTGAAATACTGAAAAATGCTATATTCATTCCTCAGCTAAATTTTTGTTACCTATTTGTCAAAATGCCAATAAAATGTCTCCAACATTCGATAGTAACGCAATACGTTAGTATTATATAGTAGTAACGAAACGCTGTTATAACCCCTGAAATATTTATCTAAGGGAAGTTTTTTAAAATTTTAAAACTTGTTAGAAACATTATATTTGCAAATTTGTTATGTAGCCTTAAAAAACCTTAAGGAGCGATATGTTTTGATTTGATGATCCATGCTCCTTGCTTTAAGTTTGTGTTTGATTATAAAACTTTAAGGCTTTATTTCAAAAACGCATATTTACAAAATAGTACAAGCGGGATGGCTTAGACGGTAACGCCTGTGACCGCATTCAGGAGGTCATGGGTTGAATCCTCCGGGGCCGACCGATCTGACAGAAAGTTTTGTCGTGGTTTTACTCGGTCGCCAGACGAATGCTGGGTTGGATAATTTGATCCGCAATTATTTCATTCCCTTCTTCTTCACTGCCATATCAGACATTGGACTGATCACCCATCCTGGATATGCTATGATCCAGAGCTTGCTTGCTTATCCACAGGCTACTGACCAAAGGCATTGGCTTATAAGCCTTTGGGGTGTAAGTCCTACAAAGAGGAGGGTACTTTGTTAAAGAAGAAGGAGTCATATTACTTTTTAAATTTGTATTTTCTCTAATTTACCCCCAAAACACATAACAAATAACATTGTTTGTGGAAATGAATAAAACTAAAATGAATAAAACATCCACTGGAAAAATAAACTGGTAACATTTAGTTATTTTAGGGGGACATGAAAAATATAAAAATTGATATTTTCAAAATTACATAACATTCACTTAATTTAAGATTCTAAAAGCACTATAAAAGGCATTTATGTAATAAAAATGGCTTCTATAAGAATGCAATAAAGGTTCCTCCGTGTCTACCGGCCAAAATGTATTACCAATCAAAAATAGTAAAGTTCTCATAAAATAACGCGTGGGAGTGTGTGTGGCCACCAGAGTGAGTGAACCGTTTGTTATGAAACTTGATAAATAGTACTGTACTTGAGGTCCGACTAACAAAATAGCCTATATGGCATTTTAATTATTTTGTCCAAAGGGAGCCGGCTTCTAAATGATAGGAAAGCGAAAGATCTCACTTATTATTAAGTTTTCATTTAAAAAATACGAGGCGTAAGTAAACCGTTTACTACGACAAAATTTATAGCTCCGATCGTATAATAAGCGTAGGGAAGAGGTAAAAGTTTGTAATCTGTTAAACCTTGCACTTGAGTTTTAACTTTTATTAAACACCGCAGAAAAAGCAGTTTTATTACCGGTTTTCAAAACTTTACAACACATAGGTTACACAGAGAGAAGAGAGAGAGAGAGAGAGAGAGAGAGAGAGGAGTGCGGGCAATGGAGAGGTTGAGAATGAGACACTAGAACAGAATGAAAAGCCAGAGAGAGAGATAGAAAGAGAGAGGGAGAGGGAGAAATAGGAACAGATGATGAGGGGAAGGAGAGGAAGAGAAGCGGAGATGTCGGGAAAGATAGGAAGAGGGAGAAATAGTGAGGAAGGGGGGAGAGAGAGCAAGAGATAAAGAGATAAAAAACCATCGCATTTAATGGCATAACAAGAGCAGAGCTGCAGGTTATCGCCGTTTGAAAGAAGTCGAAATTGCATATTATTATGGAATCTATATAGACTATATAGACAATGAAAGTTTAAGATAAGTGCAAGAGAGGGAGATTGAGTTAGCTGTAGTCAAACGGAAGGGCCTCCAGTAACTGGAGCACAGCACCACACCTAAGCCGTAGTGGGCTCTTTCTGCTTCCAACTTGACTCCTGGGAGAAGGGGATGAAGAGGAGACCCGAAGTGCAACCAGACCCGGCCGATGATGTGCGCTAACAATGAGGGGGTCCCTAACGGTTCCAACTTGCCACCCGCAACCTGGAGGTCTCGGAAATAGACGAGCATACTCCCAGGAAGGGAGACTCCCAGTCCTACCAACCGTCAAAGAGAACTCTCTCTAAAGCGCAAGTTACACCGTCCTGCCTCAAAACACCATGCACAGAACACCTGGTCCTAGAACCCTGTAGCAGATGAGGTGAAACAGATTAAAGAAGATTATGGGGAGGGAATGATAGACAGGAAATTTGTGATTTCAGAGCAACCATCCCAGTATTCGCCTACCAACTTGAGGAAACCAAGGTCAGAGTAACCGACCCGACAGGAATGGAACTTAGGATCTCCCCAATGCGAGTATCACACGTTATCATGGAACCATCTCACTCGGTAAGATACATATGTGACGTGAATCGCAGACTGCGGTTATGCAGGGAGGTGCGAATCTTCAGCCATACCCAGGGAAAATATAGACTATCCAATGTGAAAAATGCTTCTGTGATCCAAATGCCAATTCTCCTCCAATCTACCCCATTTATAGATGGACTGAGCATAACATACATTTAATTGCAGAAATTAACTTTTCTTATGTTTATGCTTTTTGTTTCTCAGTGCCACAATACTTCTTTATACAGTGATAAGTAATTAGTTTATTTATTTGACAATTTGAATGAGAATCATAACTCAGCATATGCTTTCACTTTCTTTGTTCACATTAGGGTAGTGTATGTCAAATAGTAGTAAAAGTTGATAAAATAAATGAGCCTTCACTTACATCATGATTGTAAAATCTGGACGATCGTTTCGAGACTTCAAGGTCTCATCTTCTGCAGGAATTGGAAACGACTGACTCTCGTTCCACTATACAAAATGTATCTAACCCATGTGGACGATTGGAAGGACCTCAGGTGGTAGTCATAATGTAAGTGAAGGCTTTTAACATCATTCGACTCATTTATTTTATCAATTGGCTTCTTCACTGTTAAGATCGTCCTATTTCAATTTTGATAAGCAGTAAAAGTGTTTACGGTTACTCAATGAGGACTAACTAAATTTTATGCTGTATTTTCCTGCAATATAAAATATTTAAAATTAATGGATATAAATGAACAAGGCTATCATAGTGTTTTAAAGTTAAAAAATGCACTCTTGAAAAATTTATAAACAATAGGTTAGCATATTCCTTCCGGGCCCCTAAATTACATTTTAAAATTATTTTACTAAAACGTAAACAATTTACCACACAATTTATCTTGGCTACGCTCTTTATATTTGGCTACCGCTTCCACCTCTCTATCCTCCTTACCTTCAACAAAATGTCATCAAATTATTTCTGAAAACGTTTATCTCGATTAACACGAATTAAAGTAAAAATGGGCTTTAAAGAAAATCGTTTGAATGTAGCACATCAATTCTTATGATTATTATTGAAATTTAAATGCATTGTCGCATAATGTAAAATTTCGAAGGTCCCACCGAGATTTGAACTCGGATCACTGGATTCAAAGTCCAGAGTGCTAACCATTACACCATGGGACCCTTCCGTTGGAATAATATTATTTTATGCTTCCAGTACCTACATCAGAATAAAGTAAAAAGCGCTTCAACTTTACAGCGCTAACAATTGCATCAAGGAACATGTCTTTAATTGTTGATGATATTATTAATTGTATTATTATTAATAATAATCGTCTTAATTTCTATATTATGATTATTATTTTGTGAAAGTAAATATTTTCCCATCTCTCGAGGGATAACAAAAGCCCTTGAACGAATGGAGAATGTAATAACATTAATGGAATGGGGCCCCGTACCCTTACTTGAACTTAAGTCTTGGCTCTTCAAAATTTTTTGATGACACTGTAAATGAATTGGTTTCGAATCGCTACCAAAATGTACTTTTTGAATTTTTATTATAATTTCGTTACAAGTGATCGTATCGATTTGCGAATAGTCTCAATCTATTAACCATGCATACCGATATCCCTCTCCAACTTCCTAAAAAAGATTATTCCCCTTTTGCTCCCAAAAAAGTAGAATGATAACACAACTCGTTTCTAGTGCCGAAATGAAGCATTCCCAAATTTTTGTGAACCACATCTGTAGTCATTGACAATACCTGTATACAATACCCATTATCAACTAAAAGTAAAATACTAAAAATCGAACTGTGCTTTGATCTTCGATTATTTGGCTAAAACTCTAATGCGTTAAACCGTACATGTGACACGATGGTGACTTATTAGCATGACTTTAATGCTTCCCATTGAAATAATTTTAATGCTTGCCAAATTAAAGCCTCGACGATTTACTAGAATAGTTTTGCTCCGACTGCCCCTGTGATTGAGTGATCAGCGTTCTGGCTTCTCAGCTCAGAGGTTCCGGGTTCAATTCCCGGCGGGGAAATACTTATTGTATTAGAGCCATTCTGGAAGTATGGTTGTGGGCGTGTTTGCTAACTAAAGTGCACAAAATTAAAGTAAAATGTCTGCAATCAAGGATTTACTGACACCATCAGTTATTTTTACGTAAACTTGAAGATGGTATTTAGCTCCACGCTTGGGAAGCCAACTTGAAGAAGGTGATTTGTTTACGTATATATTTTAAAATTTTAGTAGTTGCTTTATGGAGTCTGCAACACGCTTTGGGTGTCACTTAAAATTTTAATTACTTATTCTAATAGTAAATAGACTTTTTAATTGGAAGTGTTTCTAAAGTCAAAACCCCTGTTATGACTATAGAAGGAAAATAAAGAAATAAAACAAGGGGGGATCTACCGCATGATTCAAAGTAAAGTTTCCTAGCCATTACACCACGAAACTTCGGGGCTGATTGATGTTTGTTATTGTAATTTAAAACAAAATTCTGGATATCCTTTCACTCTAAATCCCGAGAGCTCACACT
Organism: Deroplatys truncata; assembly: GCA_030765065.1. Classification (NCBI taxonomy): domain Eukaryota; kingdom Metazoa; phylum Arthropoda; class Insecta; order Mantodea; family Mantidae; genus Deroplatys; species Deroplatys truncata. The sequence continues at coordinate 57,641,464 of CM060980.1, forward strand.
GCTAACCATTTCAACATGCGATCGCGTTTTCGTTTCGAAAGTATTTTAATCTCCCAATTGAATTTTAAAGCATTGTCAAATAAAGTAAAAACCGAGAGTTAAAATTTCGCTTGCAGGATTCACAAACCAGAGTTCTTAGCATTACACCCCGCCTTAACTTTCGGGCGGTTTTGAAAGGTTTCCAGTTGAAATTGAAAGTTTGCTGGCCAAAAGAAAACAAAATCAAGGCCTCACATATATTTGAATGTGAATCACTGAATTCAAAAGTGCTAACAATTACAGCGCAATACTAAATTACTAATTCTCGATAATAATTTAATATTTGTAATAAAAATTCAAAGCATTGTTGAACAAAATATCATTCTTGAAGCTCCCACTTAGGTTTGAATGCTGATCACTAGATTCAGAATACTTTTCTTTAGGGACAAATTTAAATTTAATTAAATTCAAAGATTGCTGAATAAACAAAAACATGAGAAGATCCCACCGAGATTGATTTCGTAGGGTTGGATTCAGATTCCAAGGCAGCCTTCGTATGAACTCACTCACGTTTTGAGTTTACTCAATTTTTATAGTAGAGGACTAATTCAGAACTACGAAAGTCTTGTCCAGATCTAAACAATGGTCACTGGATTAAAAGCTCGTAGCGTTAGCTACCACACCATGGGGCCAAGCTGGTGTTTCAGCAGCCCTTAAATATTTCAATTTGCGATTAAAGACACTTATCGACCAATGTAAAAATTCTAAGGTCCCACCGAGATTTGAACTCGGATCGCTGGATTCAGAGTCCAGAGTGCTAACCATTACACCATGGGACCTGGCTGCAGTTTGTGTTTTATTCACCACTATAACGATTGCTAACTAAAGTAGAGTTAAATAATAGGTCAAACTCCGCGGATTCAGGGTTTAAATTGCTAACCCTCATACTGTGGCACAGCTTGATTTAATTCTTATTTTAATATTTTATATAATACGGATTTGTTTCCATGGCCTGTGGTCTCAGTCAGCTCGGAGCATTAGAAAATTTTCCTCCAATGAAATATAATAGTTATTTCAGTTGCTGTTCATACATACAGGGTTATTCAAAACGAAGAACAAACTTTACATATTTATTTCTAATGAATGATAACAGATGGCGACACATGCGATACATCACTGAATAGAGAGAAGTTCAAAGTTTTATTTTATGTGTTCAAAGTTTTATATTATATATTCAAAATGAGCACTATTTGTTATGCAGGACTACTAGTGCTTTTCCGTCTGCATACGCAACCTTCTCCTACGAATTTATTGTATAAATGGCGAAAATGCACACTGCAACAAAACAATGGATTCCCTCTTTGCATAATGCAGCACACTAAACGACTTTTCCTGTGGCGTCGCATTTTCTCGTAAACAAACACAGCGCCGCTGTAGGCACTGAATGGGACTAATAGGTGGGGCTAAAACTTTGAACTATCCTCTATTCAACGATGTATCTATGTGTCGCTATCTACGTATTATCGTTCACTAGAAATAAAGTCTGTTCCTTCTTTTTGAATAACCCTGTATACTAACAATTATAATTATACTACTGCCTGGATTCGTAGTACACCGTTGCAACATTGTTTGTCTCTTACTTACAACAGAGAGAAGACAAAACGTGGCAACAGGCTCCTCTTTATTATTATTATTATTATTATTATTATTATTATTATTATTATTATTATTATTATTATTGGGTTTGTAAACTTGAAGTTTAAGGAACTGTCCAATTCCATAAGCACTCAGCGCTACATAGCCTGGATTCTAGCCTTTGTTGCAATAATGATTTTTTTTTGCTTTGACGAATTTATAATCCATATGCAGGCGTGTTCGTTCAGCAAAATATCATGGGCGAAAAGTATAACCATAAAATCGTTGTAGTCACTTTGCTGCAATTTTATTTAACTATATCGGACAAAGAAGGATTGTAAATTAAAGCTTTGCCGTCTAAAGTAAAATCACGAAGGTCCCACCGAGATTTGAACTCGGATCGCTGGATTCAAAGTCCAGAGTGCTAACCATTACACCATGGGACCTCGGCGCGAATGTAACTTGTTTTAATAGTCACTATTGATTACATCAGTACTTCTGACGAGTAAAACACTCAGGTTTTAACGAAGGCAACAGTCGGAATGCTTCAGTCACTATCCCTATGGTTTGCTTTAAATACTTATTATTATCATCACATTTTTTTGATTTTCCTTTCAATCCATAGGTCTCTCATTATTCCAGCGTTTTCTTTGGTTTGTCCTCTTGGGCAACTTGCTTCTTATGTACTTCGTTTCTAAAGGTATCTCTATTTAGGATATCTTCTTGCGTATTTCCTGCCAATTTTAAGTCATATTTTACTTCACCAAATCACTTCATAATATCTATTTGTGCTTTACTTCTATTTTCATAGAATTCCGTTATTTGTTTTATAAGTCTCTTTGAGTTCATTCCTTTCACCTCTGTTTTAATTACAGTCTTATAATGTCTTAATTGTGTATGCTTAGACATGCACTTTTAATTATTGATGTTTTAAGTAAGCCGATATGCTGTTTCCATCTTTTGGCACCTACTTTTGTTAGTTTTAAGGCCGATTCCATTTTCCTGAATTATTGCACCAGGGCATGTATTCTTCTACCTATTATTATTATTATTATTATTATTATTATTATTATTATTATTATTATTATTATTATTATTATTATTACTGTTATTATTATTATTATTATTATTATTATTATTATTATTATTATTATTATTATTTAATGTATGGCATTCAAAGTGGATATTTTGTCAGCTACAGTAAAAGTTTTTAAACTCGGATCGCCTGGCTTAAACTACAGCATGACGTAGCGCTGATTTTCTGACATTACTTTAATCCCACAAGTAAATCTCTTAACGTCGTACCCAGATTACAGTTTTCATCCTGGATTCAAAGTCCCGGTTGCTTACACCGAAATAAAAAACCTAAAACATTCAAAGATAAAGGTAAGAATGTTCTTCAGCTAAATATTTTCGTTTATCATATCGGTACCGCGGTAAAATTCCCCGCACTCAGACATATATAAAAACAATAAAAATTAACCTTAAATAAAATGTAAATGCATTTATATCTCTACAGATCCTCAAAATAATGCCTGAGGTTAAACTCTCAATGTAATCAGAACTGTTTCTCGCGATAATCAGTTACGTTACCGGGTTTCTCTTGAACAACGCGATTGGCAGCCTGCCATTCCCACGGCGCTGATATAAGAATCTGCTTGTGTAGTAGAAGCACACCGAGCGATCCGCCGTTTCTCCCCTAGATAATGCTAATGATGGAAAACAATATGAATATATTACTCTTACCTTTCGTTGTAATAGGTGTTCAAAATTATGTCTTCTGCGTCTATACAAGCATGGCACCTGTCGAATACGTTACTGAACACACTGCTACGAATATCTGCAGCCGAAAGTAATGGATAACCCACGCCGGATTACTTCTAACGGGATTTCTTATACAAAATTTATTTAAGCATTCCCCTCATAATACTCACATGAACTTATTTCTGGAGGGTGAGCCGGCCAATGAATTATTCTTTCATGAAGAACACGTAATGCGAGGCAACAATTTTTGGCAGTCTTTTCACAACACACACTGTCTAATTTCTCGATTAGAACTGTTGGTAACTCTGCAACGTGCGCCTCGTGAGAGATTCTTCAGAACTGTGCAACACTTCCTTATGGCTCGAGAATATATACTCCTTCACCTCGAATTGTCTTAACATTATAATATAACTCCTATTAGTAACAAAAATGTAAAGTACGTGAAGTAATTGGTGCGCAGCAACTAAAACCGACTGTAGTTACATTCGGAAATATCACAGTTTCAGTCAGGCGTGTATAAAGATTAAATATGTCAATTATTAATTAAGTGTGACGGCAATAAATATCTGTATTCAATTTTTTTATCAGTGTTATCTTTTAGCAACAACTCCTTTCCGTTTACACAGCCTGCTTAGAGACACGTGCTCGACTGAGTTATAATAGCTAGCCGGAGGACAAAGAACCCAAATTTAAAAAAATAATAAAACAATAAGCGCCCAACAAATAAGATAACGCAGACCATTGAGAACTGCGACAGTGTCTATGTCTGTAAGCTAACAACCTCTAAATTGTGGATTATTAAGCATTTTTACACAAGGGATTTTCTGTATAAACTCAAATTGATAGCCGACATGTGACTGCACTCTAGCAAAACTTAACTCAATAAATACGCACTGTTTTGTAGTATACAGCACGATAACTACACACAGCAAATATAGTAATCAACAGACAGGTTCATAAAGTCATTTTCGCTAAACACTATGACTAAATTACAAATGTTCTTACCTCCATTGGTGCCTGAGCTATGCTATTGCAGAGCGAATTTATTTAACCCGGTATCAGTCGTCATTCAAGTTATACAGAAACTAACGAAAAATTGGAGTGACTTCAAACTAGGAATAACGAAAAATTGAAGTAGCTTCTTATTCGTTCTATTGAAGTTTCGTAATTTAAAATTTCAGAAACTTACACCTGGACTTTTTATGTAATATTAAAAAACTTAAATAATAAGATATACATTTTTATTTTATAACCATCAAAATCCCGTTTTTGGGGAAAATAATTAAAATGATATACTAGCTATTTTCCAATTTAATATACAAAGTTTCATAACAATGTATTTGGTCAGTTTTTCGAGATAATGTAACGCACACGCGCGCGCATGGGCGGTTCAGAGTAATACAATATTTATGATACTCGTAGTATCAATTACTCATAATACAGTTATGTAGGCGTTACATAATTTTATATAATAATATATCCATTCAATATCTTCTAAAGTACAACTTTCTGCTCAAAATACCTATGTTTTTAAAAGAACTATATTTTTTTAATTAGGTTAGATCTTTAACCCATCAACCTAGTGAAACTGCTTAGTGAGCTCAGTGATAGTATAGAAAATACCTTAGATGTATTTTTAAGGTGGATTTCTGAGAACAAAATCACAATTACTTCAGTAGCACTTAACTTCGATATTTTACCTCTTGGTATTTTTTTTTTTTTTTGCTCCTCCTTTCTTGATGATGGTTCATTTGTATATAGTCAAAAGATGCTCATAATTCAATATAATTTATATGCTGTATATAATATTCTATATATAGATAGATAGATAGACAGATAAATAGATAGACAGATAGATGGATGGTTAGATAGATAGATATATAGATAGATAAATAGATATAGATAGATAGATAGATAGATAGATAGATAGATAGATAGATAGATAGATAGATAGATAGATAGATAGATAGATAGATAGATAGATAGATAGATAGATAGATAGATAGATAGATAGATAGATAGACCGCAGAAGATATATGGATGGATGGAAGGATGGATTTAAACTTCAGAATAGTGATGCGTCGTCTCACCCTCACTTCGTATTCGAGGTCTTCCCATCTCCGCCGTCAACTCATCCAGCACAGAACATCATCTCCGCCGTCTTGCCGCCATGGAATCTGTTATCCAGGACCTTCACACCATTACCACCGCCTTCTCAACTGCCTTCCAGAACTTCACCACCTGCTGCCTGCAGCGATTCGACAGCGCCGACTCAGCCATCAGTGGCCTGGGCGAATCCATCCCCTGCCTGCCACAGACGTCTCCGACAGACTGCCTGGAGGAATTTAGGCACACGATATCAGGTCTTGCCGACCTAGTAAGCTCCCTGCACACGACGATGGCCGAGTGGACTTCTGTACTCTCCGGCCTGAAGAGTGAGCAGGAACGAATGAACGGCTACATGATGGCACAAGAAGCGCTCGCTTTTATCCGACTACAAGATTCAACTACCCCCGCCAAAACTGAGCGCACCTCTCCAGGGGCACTCAACATTTGAATTTTGATGGAATAAAGACAACCACGCCACAATCCCTTCCAATTCCTGTCCACGAAACTCCCCGTGTGGTGACCAGGGCCTCGGTCATGGACATCACCCGGACATTCCCTTACTACCCTACCACGTACTAACGGGGGTGCAACAGCGGAACCCCAATACCCCTCCTAACTTCTGCCTTGTGCTTCACGTCTAATCCCATCCTATTCCTGAAACCCTCCCCCCCCAAAAAAGAAAGAAAAAAAGAGAGAGAAAAAAAAGAGAGAGAAAAAAAGAAGAGGTCTTCCAAAGAAGTAGTTCTCGTTTCCCTCCATAAAATAGTTATTACCATTTAGAAGTAGTTTTTCCAGAAGTACTTTTAGCGTGTCATTTTGGACACCCACTCCTGGAACGACTTTCTGCACTTAAACGCAATCCGTAAAATGGGGGAAGCGATTGTAATGCCACTACTGTAAAACTTCCAGACTTAACGATAACCACGTGATGCCATACTAAGGTGAACGTTTATAGTTGAAGCTTACTATCCATACTTCATAGAGGCTTCAATGAGTGTTAAACGTTCAGTGCAAGAATAGTATGTAAGTGAATTCTATTGAAGTGCAGTTACATGAAGTAGTTTCAGGGAATGTAAAACGTTCTTGTGAGAAATTCAGTTAACAGTGCTCGCAAACTCTCAGAAATGTATTTACTTTCTCTGTTACCTATGTACCTACAGCAAAGAGGAAGGATTGTATTCCACTCAAAAAGCGAATGTCGAGATTTCACTGAAAATGTATATTTTGAACCTCCTGAAACTAAATTTAACACCAGAATGGTATACTACAGCCCCACATAACCGAACTGCGCTTACCCGAAGCGGTGGAGAAGAAGAAAAAAAGTAAGAATTAAAGAATAAGCGAAAAAATACGAGATGCTCAGCACCGGTAACGCTGGTGCAACAATGGGCAGTGTTCTTTTGCCCCAACTCTAAATTCCAATAGAGGTACTTGGTATTGTATGTAGTTAATCCTCGTCCTCTACCCCATATTCCAAGAAACATTGTACCGTTATAACAAGTGTTAACTGCTTGCACACACATTCAATGCCGAGACCGACTGTTGTTTTACTGTTGGTGTTGGTCAACGTGGTTTATTTGTGTTTGAAAATGTCAGCGAAAGGAAAGCATGTTGAAGTCGGAGTGAGCTTATAGCAACAGAGTGACAGTGGACTTGGGATAAAAGGATTAAAGGTAAGAAAACCTACAAATTCTTATTCAAATCTTAATGGAAAATTTTGAATTATGGCTCAGCTGGCCTTGCATCTTGTAAAACAAAGGAATGAATCAACACCAAAAGATATAATGTTGATTAAACGGTGGCAAGCGTTGCTAGAGGAAAGTTAAGAGAAAACAATTAGTGAATTTATGAAATATTCTATGCAAATACTGTATAGAATACGTTAATACTGTGTACAGTAGTAGTTTTACTAAGCGTTGTTACATGCATTTGAAATATACAATTATTATCTTCCTTTCGCTACTTAAAATCGTTAGCATCGATTATTCGAAAAAATACCTAATTCGAAACGTCTCTGGCCCCTTTATTTCGGTTAAACGGGGTTTTTCTGTATTTAATTTACCCTTCTTTACCACAAGTCCGAGATAGTATAGGTATAGCTTATACAACGGAGGGGGACACTGAGACCTACAGGTATCTATTGTGGCTACCATCCCCCGAGGAGGAAGGGATTAAGTGAAGGAACAACAGCAGGCTACAGGCCGTAGGCAGACAGGCTTCAGAGACGCGCGAAAGTCCCTAAGAGTTCCACTGCTTGAGCTGCCTAGAGAGGGCGATGAGTGATCCGTCGACCCTACAGCCCTCTACTGTCCACGGAGAGTACTCTTTCCTTTGAGCAGGCATCCGAGTTCGGTACCGCCATACGCCACAAAACCTAGAAGCACACCTGAAACGGACGAGAAGGAAAGGGAATGAAAGGTAAATGATGGATAGGAAATCGTGATAGATTAGGAACCACTCCAGCATTTACCTACCGACTAAGGAAAACTACGAAAATCCCAAAATCAGATTGGACGGGAATCGAGCCCGGGATCTACCATCTTGCTGGCTAACTCGGAAGTAAGCTCTTATTCGGAAAGCGGTACCTTCACAGCCCAATGCAAGATAATATCGAACCTATGAACCACGCAACTTCGACCCCAAGGATCAAGACGATGATGAACTTTAACCCTTTATTCTATTTTTACCACTTGTTCCTGCTCCTGTTCTTTATTTTCTTCCAAGTTCGCCCTCATGATTATTATAGCGCACAAAGTGACGTTAACTTAAAACTCCACCATTACCATCATCATCATCGCCACGTCACTGACAAACTAATTACTATCAATCTCGCAGCTTATAATGTACCTTTCAGACGCCCGCACCCGCTCGCTCGCTCGTTCGCGAAGAAGAAAGATAGCTAGCTTGCTTCCAAAGATTTCTTGGCCCGGAGGCTTCTTCTCCCGTCGGCAATAGAAGAACTTGCTCTCCTTAACACAGCCGGAGTGATTGTGTATTAATTACCCATCCATCAACAAAGCTGACATCTTTCTTCCTCCCCGTCTATTATACACCAAGGTAACTTTCATCTCTTGAGGTATCTAGGTACTTTTACCTTTATTTTTTGGCCCAATAATCCTTTCCCCGCTAAACACCGCCACTTAGTGCAGCACAATTTTATGCAACATAATCAACGAAGGATATTGGTCTCCGCTAAATCCCGCTAATGGAAGCTATACTTCTTCAAACCATTATCGTTGGCACAATACATTTTGATCATTACGGGCGTCACGGCTAAATGTGAATTAATGAGTGCTGCATAAAGGGGCAGGAACAACGTAACTGGGGACCAGAATTAACTACAGGCTTACAAAAAATGTATGAAGACATAGCGTGAATCGCTTGCTGAAGAAAGGACAAGGATTCCAAATTTGTACGTACAATTCCTCCCCAGTTACATGCATCTATCATATCTGCGAATTAGATTTATTTTTTCTATCAAAAAATGCGTTGTGTTTCTGGAAATAAACTGAAGCGGTGAATGATGTATGCGCTCAATAGTAACCTTAATTAACCCTCGCTTTCTGACCACTTGCCCTCTGATCCTCTATCTGTGCAACATGTTATTTGTTTTTTTGAAAATCAGTAAAAATCCTGCATTTATAGGCTGTTAATAAATAGAACCTGGATTTTTAGTCCTATTAGGCTTCGTTTTAGGTTTCTTTATCCTTAAAATAGGTTTCTTATTTAGATTTTCCTTGTGAATCATTATTACAAACACCAATAATTTTATATTTTTCGTATTTTAGGCTCCACGCCTATGATTTAAGTTTTATACGCTGAAAATAATCTTTTTAGTAGGTAAATACTGACACCAATAATTTTTATGTTTTTATAATTGTAATAACATTTATTTATTACTTTACTTCAGAAAAGCACTCCTTATCAATAAAACACACAGAATATATTTTAAATATTTGTTAATAATGAGTAGGTAACTAAAGAATGTCCAAATATTTGTCTATCATGAACCATTTCCAATTAATACTATTTCAAAAGTTATTTAAAAGGAAAAACACACCTCCACAATAGATTTCTCTGTTCTCTTTGGATTTTCTTTGGGGGGGGGGCATTGCAGTAGATAAATACATACATGCACAAATTTTGTGGCATGAACGATTTCCTATTATCACGTGGCACAATCTTGTAAGAAGAACAGGTTCTCTCCGCAGAACATGACGTCATTGGAGCATAGGTCATAGATGTTAATACTGCAAGTTCTAGGGTTAATTTTCTGGTATGTGTTTCTCCCTGTAGTAGTGAAAAATTACTTTATGTCAGATAGGATTGTGTTTAATAATTCTCTGCAACTTCGAAGAACTTGCAGCTCCCAGTGGATTTATTTTCTAGAAACATTGCTAATGATATCCAATACCTCTTTGAGCGGCAGGATTGCGCTTTCTAACCAGAGAATAGATTCTGCTGTATATTTATAATGTGCCTTGATGTATGCAAGGGAAGCAACAACATTGGGAACCTTGGGTAAATATGCACTTATCAATGAATAACTGAAAACAGTAATATAGGGGATTTCAGATCTCAATTAGGCATTTTTAGGTACTGTCAAATTCGTATATTTATATCCAAGAAATGGGAAACATATTCATAAATGGCATGGAAAGAAGGTTAAAATCTAATAATCTGGGGTCTTTTAATAAAAAATTAAAATACAAGCAAACGTTTAATACTGCACTAACTTATACCTGCTTCATAAGCTTGCAATGTGATTAAACCAAATACCGAGTGGAAGGGAGCTTATACATTCCTTCCAATATGTGCTTCATAGAAGTATTAAAAACAAAATGTATAATGACATTTTTTTCTTGATTTACTGATGTTGATAGCTTTTGTTCTAATTTATATGTTTAATTCAACAAAAATGTATGAAGATAATAGTTTGTTACTTCTAAGTTGAGTAGAGCAACCTATTTCTGACATAGTTTCGGCAGTAACTATGTGACATCACACAATTTTTTAAATAATAAATCCCTAAAATTATATTCCGAACAGCTTTCCGCAGACATAATGTAGCTGTAGAACTCGGCAACATTGTAGACGGGTCGAGGTGGGTCACGTAATCTGGATCGGCTTCCGGACTAAACAAAACATAGCCTACATCACTCCTCTCCTTTATCTAAAGGGTGACTAGCGGTTTAGTTTACCACATGTCCCATAATCTAAAGAAACAGGACGAAAGGGTGATGTAATGTTTTGACAAAATAACAAGTACAACTGGCATGCTATGGGCTACACTAGAACTGTGTAAAATAGAAGGAATGCCTTCAACGCCCAATAGGGGCCTAACGTTGCAGTTATTTTGTGTTTATATGTCTGAAAGATGGTTTGGTTGAGTACATTACAGCAGTATTAATTGCAAAACGCATTTAAGTTTAATATTGAACGAGCTATAAAAATATCCGTAGATGTGAGTTTATGTTACAAAATGCTTTATTGGAAGATTCAGATGCAATTGTTAGGAGATAGCAGACACGAAACGTTTGTCTGTTTACGCTCATGAGACACACGCCACTGTGGAAGCGAAAGTGAAACATGTTTACGGGTTGTCCTCCAAGTGGTCTGGAAGTGAAATTGACAAGAAATAGCCATAGCAAAAATGGAAATTACAAAATGTGCTCCAAATAACGAGACCTGTAACAAGTTTAAATTAATGTAATACCTTCCCTTCCACCCGATATTGTTTCTCTGGTAACCAGAACAACACAATATAATTGTATGTCAACTAGCCATGTCTATGAAGAATAATAAACAAAAATTCATATACTTTCCTAAATATTTATCGAAATTGGGTTAATCACAAATTTCTAAGAAACCTTTGCTATGCTTGTTATGCTTAAACTTTTGTTATGTAAGGTATTTCACAAAACTAAACCATAAACAACAATTTCCACTATTCAGCTTCGCAACCATTACACACGTTTTCTTTAAGGAAGCAACTAAATGCAATAGAGCCCAGTGAAAATATATACATATCTACCGGGTAGAAGTATCCTTTAATTCAGAGACAGATGTCGATGAGAGCATTGAGAACGTTTCTGAACATATTTGTATATTTCATAAATTTGTACAAAATCGCTTTGAAATGCTGAGACCTTTGTTAAAAGCGCACTTACCCTTGTTGGGTGCAAAAATCCCATTTGACGGGCAAGGTCAGGCCCGTCGCATAGTAGAATGCGCGTTTTCTCTTATCTATAGTAAGTAGGGGAACTATTGTATTCCATCAAAAAATTCGATACCGAAATATCACTGGAAATACACGTCTTGAGGCTCTTTGAGTAAATAAAAAAACACTCTAGAAAACTTCGTGAGTGTGTGTATGTAAACACCACAACTCAAGAACGAAATGTAGGAAAAATACCAAATACTGAATCCCAGAATCTTCCAAAGATGCGACACGAAGATTTTCAAGACCAATAATGCACAATAAGTGACTGCTACAAGTGAATCATGTTCTGCTACGTGACGATGTGGGCTGGAGCGTGGAACTTTGGTTTCCAGCCACGGAATGCGCCAGGGTTTAATCCCAAACAGGAGGTTTGGAAAGTGAGGAGCTGCAATAGGAAGCGATCCTGGCCACGGTGGCCAACATTTTGGCTGGGGAATGCGTGATTCCCCGGATGGATGAACGCTCACCTCTGCCGTGCGTATGTGAGCGTAAGGCCAGCATCGGGTTGGCAGGTAAAGGCGCTTCATCGGCTGTAGCGCCACGGATCAAATCACAAATGAAGCATTCGGTCATGCCTTAAAATTTGTTTGGACGTTTTTGGGTTCACCAAATGAAGACTTAGAGTGTTATCGTCTATTGCTTTGCTGTGAGGAAAATGGCACTAATGATATTCCTACAGCTCTTTCAAACCAGTTTGCTCTTAAAGAGTTACGGCTGCTAATTAAGTTGATCCAAAAAAAGTGTCCCAACATTTACACGTAAACATTAGTCTTCGTTACCAGCTACAAGATCAAGTACTAATAAGAACATCTTCTGAAACCAATCCGCTTCGTGTATCAATGGATCGCATCTGTTTTATAGGTGGCCCTTTTTCCCTCTCAAGTGATTTGGAGTGAACCAGTTTTTACATCAATTAGTTGAGTAAGGCGGGCTACAAAACAAGGAAAAGAACTGGAACCGCCTGTAACTTGAGAAGAAAACGAAGTAGTTTTATCAGTCGTGCTACAGAGACTTAATTCCATTTGATGGGCTTAGATATTCATCAATCGGCAGAGAAACAGAAGTGGTTGAGTAATGGGCTCTCTTTTATTAAAATGAGAAGGTGCAATTAGATAATGACAGACACTAAAAGCGAAAGGGTAAGCCGACGTAGCTTGAACCTTTATTTTACTGTCTTTTACGTACGTCTGAGGGTAATATTATTTATTTCTTGCCCTTCTAAATCCCACTTACTATTGCCAATCTTGGAAATTATTGGAAATGAGATTAGATCAAAACGGAAGCAAGAAGGACTTTTTCTGAAATTAACATCAAAATCAAACTATATGATACAACAGAATATCCACTGAATTAATTGTCATTTTGAGCATTAATTTTAAAAACCTTCCAACAGGAATATAACAAAATAAAAATTCTAGGCTTATTGCAGTATCCTGGAGGGGTAAATGATCCTTCTGTGTGAAAAAAAGAGAAGATAAGTTCATTCCCAGGAGATCCGTCTGATTTGGAGTCTCTTGTCCTAAGGCACACAAAGTGATTATTTTATTCAGATTTAAAATGACTTTGATCAATTTCCCAATCATCAACAGCAAATAATTTAATTATTTTTATTTTCTGTACTACTTATCTATAATTGTACGTAGAGGAAGTATTGTTTTCCATCCAAAAATCCGATAGCGAGATTTCATCGGAAACATACTTTTTAAGACTCCTTGCATCCAGGAAAAGCAGGTGCAGGTGTCCGGAAAAAGTTCCAATATTTACAGAGAAGTAAATATTCTACAACACAAGAAGAAAAGTACTTCGTATAAACTTTGGTCATAAACTAATATCTTCTGAGTTTGCACGAGGAGCATAGCCTGCATTCCGAGCGCTTTGGCACGAAACGAACGAGAACACATTGTACGTAGAGGTTTGTTACTATGCAGCACACCGTGTGGGTATATGTTGTATCAAGCAACAACAGAACACAAGAGTAGTCAACCTACAGTATTCCACTGCGTGCTATACGTGTATTGCTCTATCAGTCTGGAATATTATTTACGTCTACTCGTAGTATGCGATAGTGCTAAAATGCTCATGCTTTGTTGTGACACTGCAGTACTGTAATTTGTTTTCTTGTTCTTCTCTGGAACTGGGCACTGGTACATTTTCATCAGAGGATTAGCCAACACGAGTCTTTCATGAGCGATGAATTGGTCGGGGAGGGCCAAAACCTTGGCCTTCCGTTCTCTTCTTAACCCTTTAGATTCTTGGCTTTGGGGACATTTAAAGCCCATGGTGTATGCAGTCTCTATAAATGGTGTGCAGAAATAAAGGACGCGCGTTCAATGCCTGTGATACAATTCGGCAACAACCAGAGATGTTCCAAAGAATGCGTGATTCCATGAGACGCAGGTTGGAAGGCTACATTGCAATGGACGGCAGCCACATCGAGCATTTATTATGAAGAGTAAATCAAAGACATAGTAGACATTGATGGTAGTATAGTAGACCTTAACTTAGGAGATATTAGGTTTACGACCAATGTTTATAGGAGCTGTTTTTCTTCCTGTATTGCATAGTCCTTCTCTAGGTAAATATTGGAACCTTTTATCCATATGTATGTGTATGTTCCGTTGTCTGTGAACAGAGTAATTCAAAAATAAAATTCCTGTTAAATACTGAACTTGATATATGGAGCATGAGGAGTTTCAAGAAAATCCCCCCACACCAAAATATTCTTTACATGGAAAGGTATTCGGTTTTTTTATTTTCCCAAAACTGGCACTAACGATTTTGACTAAAGTACCACATGGTTCCTGAAATAAAATACCATAAATTTAAGATGTTTCCATGGCAAATAAAATGTATAATTTGAATTTCCTGCGAATAGACTACAAAGTACCCTTCATTCTAAATAATTTTTTGTATAACTAGTAAAATGTAAGAGATATATAAAATCTTGGGGTGGTTTCTTCTCTACCGTCATTTCCTTTCCATAATTTCCCTTTCATTCCGTTTCATACTCATCTTTCAGGTGTACTTCTAGGTTTCGTAGAGTATGGCGGTGCCGAACAGATGCGCCATCTTGTTATATGCTCAACGGAAGGAATATTCTCCGTGGACACCAGAGGTCTGCTTGATTGGTGGGTGTTTCATAGCTCTCTCTCGGTGGCTCTAGCAGTGGGAGTATGTTAGGGACTTCTGCGCGTAACTGTGGCCTGACGGCCTACGGCTTTTAGCCTCCTGTGGTTTCTTCACTTCATCCCTCCCTCCACGAGAGGTTTCAAACGAAATACACATTTTGAGGTCCCTGAAATAAGCACTTTTATAAAAATGTCCTGTGTATGTATGTCTGTGTATCAGTGTGCCTGTAAATAGTATATCTCAAAAAGGAAAAGTCGATTAAATACCAAACCTGTTATTTAAGTTCACTGTTCTCCAAGGATATGACATGAAGGTTTTCCAGAAAATTCGGCCATCCCTAACTACCCTTTACATGGAAAACGTTTCGTTGTTTTTGATTCTCTCAAAATTAATTTAACGACTTTGATTAAAATACCATATATTTGAGATATTTGGATACCAAATAAAATATATATCTTGAATTTTCTGGAATAACATATGAAGTCCTCCTCATTCTAAACGACCTTTGTGAAATTTGAAAGAGGGCTGAACTAAAAATTCCCATGTCTATTTTATTTAATATTGTACAAGACCTTGGGTTATACATAATAATGGTGAAAACCGGAACAACGCAGAACTTGCGTGCAGGATCTACAGGATCTTTTCCACGCCGGCAGTGCAGTGTGATGATGTTACGTGGCTAGCCAGTATTCTTAAAACAAGTATCTTCTGCCGGAGCAGCTGATCAGTTATAGCATTAAGTTTCAAGGGAATGTGTCGTCACTGTAGTGCCTTGAATACTTTCATCAACGATTTTATAACATGCATCAAATTCATGTTGGTGTATATGCAAGCATTTCGTTTTCATCGAAGCTCTAATGCCCGTGCGTCTGTCTTTTAGGAACAATTTTATGGACTGGTTTTTATCAAAAAAAAAGTGAGTATATTTTCGCATCAGCCTTCTCAATATCAGCACTTACAGCTCCTCTCTGTACAATTATGAAATCCAGGATTTTATTTGTTGCCAAATTCATTATAGAACACTTATTTAACAGAAAATCCTTGAGGAGTTGTACTGTCCATCCCAACATAAACATAAATCTGAGTCATTCATGGCAAATACTTTCTTTGTATTTTAATCAGCATTTGTGTACAGAAGGTAAAACACGTTTTTAACAAGTCTATAAAAATATAATTAAGAAAAAAAACAATAGTCTTATTGTTTTTGAGAATGTCAAGAAACAGTCAAATGTCATTCCGCAAAGACACATGCCTGAGCTATGCACACATTACTTTAAAATTCCAGTTCCACCTCCAGAGCACTCCTCATAAGTGTGCCCTATCACACAATAATAATATAAATAATAATAATAATAATAATAATAATAATAATAATAATAATAATAATAATAATAATAATAATAATCGTTATTGTACTAAGCCATGTAAATAAAATACAAATAATATGACCGATATTCAGCTCTGGCTCTTTACCAGTCATCTTCATATTACAATACTTCCTTTTATCTACTTACTTTACTTTCCATTTCCTTAATCCTATTTAACCATATTTGCTGATTTGTTCACTGACCAAATCTATTTGTTGTTAACTTTATGCAAGTGTAACTTTAACTTTACACAATGAGTTATGAATCGCATTAATGCTCCTCGTGTATTACATTTTCTTTCATGTGTGACAAATACCAAATAGCGCAAGGAGAATATTTACACATACAAACACAAAAGAATATTTTCTGGATATACCTACAGCTTCTCCATCTTCATTGGTTTCCTCAAATATTCATTCGGTTTATATTCTTCATTATTTACACCTTCCTCATCAGTTAAACTTTGGTTAACATTCGCGCCGTTTACTGCATTAAAAGTTTCAGTTTCCAACACGCACTGTATTTCAGCATCAATTTTCAACTCCACTGTAAAGACTCAGAAACTAGTGTAGCTTCACTTTTTTGCTGAAAATTGCTTCCTAATTTATCGACTAGCTGTAGCAGTTTTATGGGAGGTTTTTCTTCAATTCTGCTAAAAATTTCGAAGGCATCAAATTGCCTTTCAGTCTAGGACTGTAGAATTTCTCGAACATCATTATTCTTATTTTTATATCATTCGACTCATTAGAATGACTTTCTTTAAAATAAATTCCATATAATCTAGCATTTTTGAACGGCACAACGTTTTTGAACACATTAATTGTTGTCTCTATCAGGGAATGAGTAATAACCAACATTTCTGTTTATGCTGGAATAATTTGCACAACCATAAGCACTACACGCAGGAATTATTGACCTAACGCCTCACACAACACAATCACTACATAACAGCAATTAAAGGCAACCCAAGGCTAACTAATGTAAGCGACATTCAGTAACTGGCGCGATGACGTCATCGCGAGGTGAGCGTTAAGCATAACAGCGCTTCTAGAATGAAAACGAAAGGTCAGAACGAACAGAATTGTTTAGATTTTATTGTTAGAACTTTTTAAAATTTTAGTTCAGTCCTCCTTTAAGAGAGAGACAAAATCTTGCTACATAAAAAATGTAGATCTCGTTAAAATACACATTTTATGTTAAATATATATTTGTTTCAGTACACGCTCTCTAAAACAGCCGCTTGTCGGACTGTTAACAACACACAAAAAATAATACATCAGCAGCGCATTAAACAAAATCCAGATGAGAACAAATAGAAACGCTGCTTACTTTGCACCAGTCTTTAAATGCAATGTATTACTGCTCATATTACTGCTGATGTATTGTGGCCGCAGCTCCGATTTAATGTTTCTGGGTCGATTTGAAATTTCATCGGGATTTTCACCCATATTTTCAGTCAAAAGCTTGTTCTTTATAAGCTAGTACTCAGAATAAACACTGCCATCCGCATCTCGTATTTTTAGGGTCAGTGCTTCCTATGAGGCGTTGGTACGGTTCATAGTGTAGGATTCAGGCGCTGTGGAAATATGTCAAGAAAAGAGTGACATGTCTTTCATATTTATGTAGTACCTACTTATATTACATTTATTTATTTTATGTAATTTAGAGAGTTTCACAAAAGTTATTGTACGTACCACGTCCGCGGATTTATAAGCCTCGTCCAAAATACTTAATTTGTCCACTCCAGCCTTATTATGCCTACTGGATACATAAATAGGTATTTGTGGCTTTAACATTTTCGAGACATTCTCTGTTATTGTTTTGAATTTTCAAATACTTATACTTTATTCAAACGTTAAGTCGATATGGATATTTGTTGTTTTTTCTTCCCTCATTGTCACACAAAGAGAATGGAATTTGAAAGACTTCACATAACGATCCGATCTTAAAATATTTGACTATCGCTTAAGCCTACTGTGTTCCCCTAATCTCCTTTTATACCTACAAAGAAATACTAATAAAGCCATTTATGCAAATGCCAGTCTGGATTAACATGAAGGATATTATAGAATAAGCTTTTGTAAAAATAGTTTGTTGAAGAATGTGTAGAGAAAGTCAGGTGAGTGTAACACATCAGGAAAACATTTTTCTTGAGATTGTGATGCAGTGATAATTTCAGCTTACTAATATCTATGCTTAGACAGCACTTGGTTTAGAAGTGCCTAGTGTTTTAGAGCATAAAATGCAAACTGACCAATATTTCATATACCATTGACATTGTGTAGAGAATGAAATGTCTATCAAGACTATTTTTTCTAAGATCCACAAAATAGGCAATATAAGTTTACCTTTTTTTATTTATGCCTTTACTTCTCTTTTCATAATGAAATGGGAGCCCTTCAAATTCGGGCTCTTCTCGATTTTATGTTACTGTTAGTTCTTCTCCTGTGCATTTATTGTGATTTAAGCTTTCACAGTTTATGGAAAAGTTAGCTTTCTCCCCTGTTTATGTAAGCTTTGCGATTTTTTTTAGTTACGTTTTCTATATCTGAGTGTTTTGATCAAATTTTTCCCCGTTGTCTTCTTTCTTTTATCGGCATTTATACCCTCCTGTTTTAGACTGCACATTCTCAGCACATTTTGGGCTTGTAAGAACCTCAGAACCGATACTGAGTAAAGCATACTCGTAATAATTTCAGCATCCATCAACTTTTATGATGGCACCGATGATTCAGTCTAGCTCTATGTGCCCAAGAGATATGTACGATTTGGTCCAGTATGATGGCATGTAAGTCAGCATATAAGTGAACTTATGGGAATATGGCCCTAGTTGGAATAGTTGTGAGGAGTATATTATTATTATTATTATTATTATTATTATTATTATTATCGTTTTACTGCTAATGCATCACATGTTATTTCCAGAAGTTTCTTGTCTTATGTGGCTTACCCGACGTTGCACAGTTAGCTTTTAACCTCAAATGATGAATTAATTAATTTAATTCACTTCCCCTTATAATTCTAATTCCGTAAATTCCGTCTATTCCTAATTCCAGATGAACATACCCCTGATTAATTGATGTCTGGAGTCCATAATTTCCTAGACCATTTCCATATGATAGTCATCATATTCATTTTATATGCATACATTTTGTATATGCATATCCATTATATTATTCCTATTTTATCTGATTCCTGAAAAGCATTTCCCTTTTATTTCCCTAAGAATTTTGTTCATTTATATCAAAACATTGCGGGGGCGGTGCAAACTGCACCCTTCTTAATTAATAAAACAAGGAAGATACCATCCGAATCCAAACTAGTAACAAATAACCAAGTACTAGAAAATTAAACAGTATAATGATTTAGGATGTAATAGCACGTATCTAGACAATCAAGATTTCAATAGTAAAGTAGGCAAATTTCAAAATAATTGTGGAATATTAGTGAGAACACTATAAAGAACAAGAAAAGAAACCATCTTAAGCTTTTGTAAGACAGTGGCGATTCCAATCCTAATGTATGGTTTTGAAACATGGAGATTAAAGAAACAAGAATGGGATAAAGTAAATGCAGGAGAATTGAAATACCTCAGAGTTATTAAAGGATGTATAGTAATGGGTAAAATAAAACATGAAGAAATGAGAGTGGAATTAGGTTAGTCCTATAAATGATAAACTCGATTTCCCAAAATGACAAACGAATGTCAACCATATGAAAAAGAGGCACTTGAAGAGAATATGGAAAGAGACAGGAACAGGAGATGCCATCTATGAAAAAATAATGTGGATGGTGAAATATCCTGATATTCACGCAAAAGGAAATGAAACATCGGCGGAACGTCTGATAGTCTTCCAAGTTTTGATAATGCTGCATAGCCCAAAAGAATCCTCGATGGGAATGTTCGAGCAATTTTTAGATAATCACAGTAAGTTAAATTTTAAACCTCTGTACCCTCTCTTTGGTCCCATAATTATTTAAAAACATAAAAGCTACACAATTTTCACATAATGAAGATACCCCTAACGTATACAACTAAATAGAAGTGAAGCTCGTGAATGTAAAGATTCCGTACCCCCAGGCCACCAAATTAACTTGTTTGGAAAAGATACATAGTCTGGGAACATCCAGCACATTAATTTTCTCAGTTAATATAAAATATTGATTGACTGATTTATAATGCTAGCGTTTTCTCTCTTTATACAATTATTTAACATTGTCCTGCTAACCAACTTGATTATAATATAAATACATAGTAAGGAAAGTAAAACTTTCGTACATGTGGCTTATTGGAAGGCTTTGCATCCAGAAACTTTAGTGCATACATCTATAGAATTTGAATAAAGGCTATTCGGAGGCTTTGACATTGCTTCATTACAAACACCTCTGCAATATTTGTTAAATGACAATTACGGAAATAAATATAACATATTATTCGTACCATTATAAACAGCACCGATTGTCGCTTTTTAAGCTCCGTCTTCATTTGTTTACATCATGACCACTTGTGCATATTCCTTGGAATAAAGTGTAAAAGCAACTATTTTCTACTCTATGGAACTTTCAACGAAGGATTTGTAAATGTTTTTAGTTGTTTAGTAATTTAAAAATTTAAATTAGAACCTGTTTTATATCCTCATGCTCATCAGAAAGAATAGAGTTATTCAGTACTGAAAAAAATCGGTTGAGTATTGTTTGAGATTATTCTGTAGGATAATATATATCCACATACGTGTATACTAGTTGGCCACGATATGTATGCGCTTGTTGGAGGGCGCCACTGATTTTGTTGACAATCAAGGCTAAGGATCGGAGGGGAGTGAGGGTCAAGGCGATAGAGAAATGTGCAATCGTACCATGAAAACGTATCATACATGTGCAGGCCTCTACCTCTCTAGTAAATGCAACTCGGAACTTGGATGCTTTCTTTACTTAATTGTCCTTCCGATGCCCCGCCCACTTGTTTCGTAACCATTTAATTCCTCTTGTCGCCACACGCGTTCATATCGTGGTCGACTAGTGCATACAAATTTTCCTCTTTATAGTATTAGTAAAGATTATATTATTACAAAACTGTGGAATATACTACTTTACTTCAACAAGGAAGAAAAAACGGGAAAAAACGTCGCTTGTGACATATTTGATTGCACCTTGAAAAACCCTACAGTGGGCGTCTTGATATTGGGACGTTACTCTTCTAAGAAAATGTTATTGCTGTTCGTGACTTGAGTGATTCGTAACCAGGAACATTCCTGAGGCGCCAGTGATGGAATCGCCAGAGGTCTTGACCCTGAAACAGAATTTCTGTGAGCTCCCGAGGCCACGCAACCTGAGGAAACCCTCAACATCCGGTAGCAGTTCTCCGTGACGACCTCCGGGAAGACTAGAGACCTCTCTCACCTCTCACTTTCTCTTTCAATCGGTAAATAAATGAGCGAGACGACGATAAAAAATAATAAATAAAGTAAGCAGACGAAAAGGCGAGGATCATTTGTAACTGCCAGCAAAGAGTCCGTACACAAACCACAAGACATCTTGTGAAGCGCGCCAGCCATTACAAGATCTGGTAACGGCACACAAAAAAGAAAAACAAAACACGACCGCCACTGAACCTTTTTCCTATTCAGTAAAAGTGACCAAGCTGATTCGATTCGATACGCAGGTACCGATTGTTATCTGCCGCCAAAGTGCGTTTACTTAAATTATAGAGACGTTAGCGTCAGTTTCTGAGCATTCTCCCCCATTTGGAGAGCTAGACTCTCAACAAAGACTAGCAGATAGGAAAAGCTCAGACGTGTTGCATTCACAGGATTTCTCTACGCATTCTTCTACAAATGATTCTCACAAAATCTTATTATTATTATTAATATTATTATATTTACTTCCTGTAAATATAGACAGATCTTCAATTTACATTTACATATTTCATTTCTACACGATACAGATTTTTTAAGAGTTTTTCGTAAAGTGGTGGCATTGAAATTTCGTGCCCTTTACATAACGACAAGGAAAAAGTGGGGGGGAGGAAACGAAAAATAACTCAGCAGTTAAAGAAAGTATGAGTATTTGAAAATTTAAACTAACAACAGAGAATATCTTAGAAACGGTTAAACCCACAAAAGAAACGTTCAGATAAATTGTGCGCTTTAACGAGATTAACCTATCTGTTACGGTTTAACAATTACACAAAAGGCATTCCGAATGAAGTGAGCTTCACAAACCATTCCAAGAAAATTCAAAATAAATATTTTATTTGTTATGCAAATACCTTAAAAAATACGGTATTTTAATCAAATCGTTAAAGCCATTTTTTAAAAAATTAAAAATTACGAAACTTTTTCTATGTAAAGGATAGTTTATGGTGGAGATCTTAAAATCTTCGCGACACGTCCTGGAAAACCCTGAAATTAAATACCAAGTTTGATGTTTATCCGGCTTTTCGTTTTTGAGTTATGCTGTTCATAGTTACAGAAAATACACACACATACACACAAGCAAGAAGTCTCAAAACATGTATTTCTGGTGAAATCTGGATATCGAAATTTTTGGTGGAATGCAATACATTGTATGTTTACTAGGCATGTATGGAGGAAATAAGCCGACAATTGTGGGTATCTGAAGGTTAATTTTTTTACATTCAATTATTAAATACCGGTTATTGAGATATATGAGTAGGACTGTTCAACTCCATTCTGATTAAAAGCTCACAATTTAAAGTTTTTGGCACCAAAGGGCGAAATTTGGTCCAACATAGTTAAAAAGTCCAATATTTTTATTTATATTTATTATTATTATTTTATATTTAAATTACTACTCATTAGGGGAGCGTTTTAAGGGCCGTCGCGTAACCATTTAAATGTTGAAGCACACATTAATTCTTAAACATATTTTTTATCAACTTCAATTTTTCATACACTTTTGCACATTAAATATCTCCCACACGATGCAGCTGTTACCTAATCTGTTTAAATGTTCACTGGAAACTCAGAGATAAAAAAGAGAAAATACGCCATATAATTTGTGCTTTTAAATTACCCAAAATATGACACAATTCTTTTAACCACCGAGGTTAAATTGCAAAATTGCTGAGAAAAATTATGTTTAAAATGTTAGTATTCTTTCTGAAACAACTGGAAAGAGACACACATTATATATGTCGGATTCATTATAGGCGGCGTCGTGGCCGAGTAGTTAGACCGCTCGCCTCCCACCAAGGCGGTCCGGGTCCGATCCCTGGGACCCGCATGTGGGATTTGGATGGACAAACGACGCCTGGGCGGATTTTCTCCGTGTTTTTCAGTATCATCATCGTTAATTCCACCAATTGTTCCATCATCACCTTTCTTTTCATCAATTTCACCTTCATTTCATATCGTCATCTTCTCTCACTCTCATACCTGGCTACGGGACGATCTCCCATTTCAGGTTCTTCATTCTCTGATTCAATGTTCGGGTACTCCTCGACAGACCTCTGACCGTAGGCAATGTTGTAATACATCCTAGGGGTGTAAGCCTTACAATACGAGGCAGATTGAGTAACTAAGTAAGTAAATAGGTAAGTAATTAGTAGGTAAGTAGTAAGTAAGTAGGTATGTAGTAGGTACGTAGGTAAGGTATTGGGTAGTATTAATAAACTATCAGTGTTTTTCGAAATTATTATTTTGCATCCTGTGGAAGTTTTTGTCTAGCATAATACAAGTAATTAAAATAATTAAAAAAAACAGAATTATCTGAATAAATTTAAAAAAGGTTTATAAGTTTGTTACAGCAGCATGTGAGAAAAGTTTGAAAAAATGCTTAAAGATTGCAAGATTGAACACCTCAAGTGCTAGTGCTCATTAGAAGGAAAATGAAACCATAGGTGAGGAATAAGCTTTCATTTACCAGTATTCTAAATATCTCCTTTAGAGTTAAACAACTTTTACACATGTAAAACCAGTGAATAAGTGACCTTCAATAAGCATTATAGCTTCCTAATTTTGGAATTTGGCTAAAATAAAAGATAAACATGCACTAAAAATCATTCCTTGTGTAGAAGTTTTATTCGATTAGTTTAAATTAAACAGGTGCACAAAGCATTTACGTTAAGGATTTTAGTTTATATTTCATTTTCTACTTCTTGTTCTTGGTATACTAATTAGTCTGCTAGTTTCCATTTATTACGTTGATGTTATTATATTAATCAGTAGATCTTAATTATTTCAACAAAATTGTTTAAAATTATGTTCAGTTGTAATAATAATAATACATTTGCCATGTGTGTATACATATAGCAACGCCCATCAGAGCTTTAAATATCTGAATGCCTATGCCAATATTTCCAGTTTGATTTAAGCTGTATATACGTCACGAAAAATTGAGCCATGAAAATTTATTTGGTCACATTATAGCAGAGGTTTAATATTGTTTCTTCCAGCTTATAGAGGCAGTTGACCCGATTGACTCTGTGATCTAGTTCACACCTATCTTCCCTATGAAAACAATGAGTTAATTATCCATTTCGAATGCGGCTCATGATTATAATACATAACGCAAAGAAAATACACAAGTTTAAAACTCTGACATTCATCTACATACCTCCTGAAAGAAAGGTATAGTACTAGGTGTTCACTGCGAATAACAAGGAAATGGGAATGTACTAAATGAAAACATTGAATGGGGTTTTACTAGCATAAAAGTAATGATCCAATAGATCACTAACATTATCATAACGTGTGTGCTTATTTATGTTTTTCTCAAATGTATTGAGATGTCGCTGGAAATAGAAGTCTTGGAGTAGTCTGAATAAAAATAAAAAGGTTTTAAAACCAAAACGCCCATGCGTGTGTTTGTTCTATCTTTGAAGGGCATAACTATAATAAAACTAGCACAAGTATTGTAGTTCATGCTTGTAATGTACCTTTTCAGAGTGCAAGGCCAAGATTGCCAAGGAATTCCGTCACCCAAGTCAAACCTTTGCAAATTGTTGAATTACATTACAAATAAAATTTACATTCTGAATTATAATAAACAATAATTAATACCCCGCAAATTTTGGTTTATTCACATTGGAGTTTATATCACTAGGAAAAGTAGGACACTTAAAATAAAGACAAAATCTTCATGCCAGAAATCGCAGATCATGTAAAGATATACACTGTCACTAACCTTTTTGTGATATTTGTCATTTCTAGCAGTTGTTCGTTTGAACTTTTAAAATATTTTGAACAGTAATCTTTTGTTTTCATGCAAAAGGTTTACACTAAAATTCTTTCGCTTAATATTTTTCACTATTATGAAAAAGTGAATAGAAAAGTAACATTTTATCTACACTTTTTAAAACAGTTATAAAAGGAATTAAAATCGTACTGCACATGACATTTTTTATCGATTTTGCATTTGAGATGAAAAAATTCATAAAAATAAAGTAATGTACTGAAAGAATTGGAAGTGAAAGGAGTACCGACAACATTTAAAACAATGAGCGAAGAAAATTAGAAGGGAAAGTGTAGCTGAAAGGAACGAATAAACAAACAGCATGGTAAAAGAAGCATCCATCCTTTGGAAATTATATTTATTAGATAAATCGCAGACAAACGAGAGGAAACGAACACAACCAATGCTTAATCTGATGTGTACCTTCACATGACTTTCTCTACCCACTCTGATTTATTCCTATATAGCTTCTACAATCTATTCTTACGGGAGCTTATTTTTCTATCTGCTTCATGTTGATCGAGATAAACATTTGCAGATATAGCTTCATAACTCATTTCGTTGTAGATGCAAGAAAAGTAGAAGAAACCGAATATTCAGGTATTTAAAAGCGGCTCGTTATAGCTTTAAAATTCCATGATATCACGAGAAAAAGTAAACAGCGATGCGACTTTAAAAAGTTTCAAGGTATTGAACAATTGAAATCAATATTAAGGAATACCTTGGAAATAGCAAAAAGGTTAAATTGTGTGCTTTAAAGAGATCTACAGTTTTTGCATAGTGCGTTTTTGTCTATTTCTAAGCGATTACCAGTTAAACAAATTATACAAAATTCTTTCCGAATAAAGTGGACTTCACAGACTATTCCTAGAAAATTCAAGATGTATATTTCATCTGTGGTATAAATATCCTAAATATATAGCATTTTACTCATAATCGTTAGAAACATTTAAGAGAAAATGAAAATTTTGAAATTTTTTCATGTAAAGGGTAGCTTGGAGTGGAAGATTTTTGTTTTGGAGTTATGTTTGTTCACAGACACACACGGATCTTAATTTAAAGCTTTTACGAGATTCTGGGGATCTCAAAACGTGTATTTCCGATGAAATATCGACATCGATTTTTTTGGATGGAATACAATACCTTATCTATCTATTAGGTACGTGGCATAAAGTAAAAATGAGCGAAGACTTATCGAAAATTAGAAGGGAGTGAAGCAGCATAGTTGGGAAGGAAGAAGCAAATAAACAAGCAACAAAAACAAAAGCTTTGGAAATTATGTTTAGAAACATAAAGCGTAGACAAAAGAGAAGCAATGAACATAAATAAAACCTAA
Source organism: Deroplatys truncata (assembly GCA_030765065.1). Taxonomy (NCBI): domain Eukaryota; kingdom Metazoa; phylum Arthropoda; class Insecta; order Mantodea; family Mantidae; genus Deroplatys; species Deroplatys truncata. The sequence continues at coordinate 57,668,201 of CM060980.1, forward strand.
AAATATGGAACAAGAAACAACAAAAGATCTTAGAAAATAAGAAGAGACGTTCTTGAACTAGCTATAGAGAGGGAAAGAGGCGAAAGGAGAGGAAGGGAGGAAAAACACTTAACACACAAAGAAGAAAGCACCATGATGATGTCTACTTATCGCCTACCCAAGTTGGCCACCTCCAGTTCAGAGAAATGGGTGGCACCCCCAGTCGTGGCATGACTTGCAACAATGCGACACAGTAGCAGTCCACGGTAGCAGAATCCAATCGCGTGATCTTCAGGCAATTTGCCTTGCCAGCATCATTGTTTCATCACTTGGAGGAGCGAGTGCTCTTGTATGGGAAATCGTGACTTCACAATAAAAACGTTACCTTCTTTTTTCTTATAAGGCAAATTATTATTGCCACTGTGAGGTCAGTAAAAACTACTGTGCGTTTCAAATGCATCAGCTACCAGTTTTAAATTCAATACGACATTCCATTCCTCGCCGCTGCAGAGGGAATATAAAAGAGCTTTGCTGGATCCTAATGGGGGATTAGCCTTTAGATGTACGATACTAAAGGCCGATGATAAAGCACTCTCTGGTAGTTAAGGAGTATTCAATACGAGCTGGATCCGAAGAATAAAATCTTCAGCTCTTCATTACAACACTTTGTGTTACTGTGTTCATTTCGTTTCTTTTTTTAAGTATTATTCCATTTCTTTCGCAGCTACCTAATTTCAGATTCCTTATTGATAGTAATATAAATTTAGCCTGAATTGAAATCAATAAACTAAAGCAGCGTTAAAAGTAACAGTCGATTATAATAATAAACTGTTTCATAAATATTCTGTCTAGTAAGAATAAAGTGGATTTGAGAGGAAACATTTGAAGCCAGTTAAAACAATGTATAGCTTATGGCTTATACAGTTGACATTCTCATTGTAGCCAGGACTACAGTTGTGACCATAGAAACACTCCAACAACTAAATTAAATTAGAGTTTTGTTTATGGACGCTATTTAACTGCAGTGGTCCTTAGCGTCCCGTTCTATGTTGAGCGTGAAAGATCGATGATTTTGCTCAGAGGTCTCTTTATCAGGCCTGAGGTTCTTTTGCGTGCCGTAAATCTACGACACGGGACCACCGGCTTTACTTCTCTTCCGAAGGAAGCCATGCTAAGGACTTTTACGCCCGTAAAAATTCATCGCCATCCGCGGGGTTTGAACCCGCAACCTCGGGAACTAGAGGCTAGCATGGTAACCCTACACCATGGAGGACGACACCAACAGCTAAAGAAAGAACAATACGGATTATTGACAATTATTAAAAATACATTTTTTAAAATGTATTAAATGATCAAATCAGCTCAAAGACCCAATTATAAATAATAATGTTATTAAACCTGCAAATCTTTTAAATATCTAGGGTCCGTAGTAAATCATAATAATACTCAATAGAGGAATAAGTAGAACAGATAGTCATGGAAATAAAGCAGATTTTGTACACAATGGACCGAGCGAGATAGCGCCGCAACGTGTATACTCGTATTCGGGATGTCCAGGGTTCGATCCCCGCGTACCGCAAACTCCGACTCATAATTTTTCTGGATTTTCCCGGGTCGGTAGGCGAATTATAGAGTGGTTCCTCTTCTGCCACGAATTTCCTGGCCCTCATTTCTTATACCCATAATTTCCTTCATTGTCGTCTGTTTGAGGTTGTAGGAGCAGGCGACGGTGTTCGGCGCGTTGCAGCTCGACGATGTAAAGGTTTCTTTGTTGTATGGCGGGACAGGGGGACTGCTGGGGGTCTGGAGACATGTGGGTTGGCCGGGTGGCGGTGAAGCGTTAGATCTGGAAATATTAGAGACCCCGACCATGCTGCGTCCGTCGTCATCGGGATTGGTCGCCCTTCAGTCTCCCCCCCTCATTCCTCCTTCCCTTCCACCCTGGGGTTTCAATAGAAGCAAAAGGGGTCATTGTATTCCACTTGAGGTGCTGTGCCACGGTTGAGTGTGCCCCTCCGTTTGTTTGTAACTTTTCTTTACCTTGTACACAGATATATTTAAGAGCAAAATAATATCAATAAGTGCAAAATTAAGAGTTTATAACACAATTACAAAGCAACAGAAACATTGTTATGAGACCTGGATGCTTAAAGTATCTCAAATACAAAACAGCTTTTAATATTTGAAAGAAATATCCTGAGTAGAATTGATAGACCAATTAAAAACAAGCAAGGGCAATGGAGAACCCAGAGAAACGATGAACTATATATATATATATACATATATATTTATTCATATATATATATATTCATATACATGCTCTTGATCCTTACACGCACCCACACACACACACACACACACACACACACACACACATGTGTGTATGGATATCACATGAGAGATTAACTAAAAGAATATATAAGTAGAAGCCTATTGAACCAAGAACTAGAGGCAGACCTAAAACTAGCTAGGAAGGTAATATAATCAGAAACCCCAAAGGTATGCAAATAAAAAACTGGAGTGAACTGATCAGGATATGCATATAGTGGAGGAGTATTATAAAGGAGGTCAAAACTTTTAGCCAATGAAGTAAAAATAAAACCTCTCGAGTATCCTCTGATTTCTGGGTGCATACTCAGATAATGGAAAATTAGGTAGAACATATACCAGCGTCCATTTTCCAAAGAGCATATAGTCATAATGGTAAGAACAACAAGTAAGGTGTTCTCGTATTGACCATGGTTAAATGCAGACTCACTTCTGTGTATATATTGATGTGTTAACTTAAATGTAAATATGGAATTTTTGGGCTATGTAGTGGCATAGCAAAATATAAAAGCATAGCTACTGACCTAAAAAATCTTCAAAGCTCTTCATGGAAACCTAAACTAGAAGGTAGCCGTGAAAGTCATCTTATTAATTTAGCTTGCGATGTAAACCCTTGACTGCTAAGTGCAGTTACTCATAACTAGAGAGACAAGCAAAATATGAAGGAGATGTTCAAAGAAATATATGAACTCTTTTTTTCCAAATTAAGGTAATATTAAAAAAAGACCAAAATAATATGAAATAAATAATTTAAAATTAAAATAAGTTAAACTTTACACGTTTACACGCAGGTTCACTTTATTACCTTATAAAGATTGAAGTAGATGTTTTGCTTCACGTATGGAAAGCCAATTTGAAATAGGTGGTTTGTTACGTTATTTGCACCACGCTTTGGGCGTCAATTTGAAGTAGGTCGTATTGAAGGAGTTATATTATATTTCAACTGTTGAGGAGCCGAACTTGTAGTAGTTGCAACCGCACCTCTAGTACAAACTTTCCGGTAGCCTTCGCCCTAAGTTTAAAAATATTAATTTTGTAATTATATATTTATGATTTCATCGGCTGCGTCAGTATTTTTTAGAGACACGTTTCTCTTAGCAGGGTTGTGGTGCGACAAGAATGTAGGCTTACACAGATTTTAAGTTTTTCTTCACTGCATTTATTAATGCTTGACACGGTTTAAATAACACTTCACTGATATAGAGAGCTGTGAGATTCTTTTTATTAATTAATTGCACTTTTTAACACGTAAACTTATTTTTCGTCTCACACGAATACGTATTAAATCTCTCGAGGACACGTCTCGCATCCGTTTACAAACACTGTCTGAAGGCAACTGAACTGATTTCGACCGCCTAAACTTGTAATTTCTGTATTTCAAGTCACTGATTGACTATTCCTAATCCAATAGAATACCTTCATTTAACTAAAGCTTTTTCTGGTTGTTGATTGGCTATATTTAAACTGTCTCAAAATTTACTATTGTTGCTCCAATAATGGCTAGTATCATTTAAACTTTCAAATTCATTATTGCCTCAAGGTTACCTCATTGTTACCTCATTGTTAGTAACTTTTAACCTATTATTCTCACAGCTCCTACATTATTAAATTACGTAATACATTCACATAACATTATTACACATGGATACAATAATATAAACATATACAATGATTGTAATATACACTTTTTATATTTTTACATACACATATTGCTTCAAGGCAGGATGTTATTGAATTTACATATTATATAATTAGACTGAAATTATTTATGTGTTAAAAATACTGCCTCAAGATTGGATTTGTGGATTTTTGTCCATATTTAATAGTACAATATTAAATGAAATACAATAAATTACATGAAGTTCATAGATTCTAATCACTGTGAAAACCTTAAACTTATATAAGAAAAAGAAGTCACTGGTTGATTTGTCCTTGCTTAATGGTATCAATTACAATATGCCACTAGCAGCATCGGTCTGTATAAATAAAGAATCTCCAAGAATAGAGGGCGTTTAATTTCGCATGCGACGTGACAAAGAAATGCTACATTTTCTCAACTATACCTCACATGTATACAGGAAAGTGTAACTTGGCTTTTCTAAGTATATTTAATAGAAGACTGTCTGAATGTAAAATCTGGGAAGCCCGTTTCATTGTTAATAGAAATTATTTTTAAAGTAAAACGAGAACATTTTTGCCCTCTCATCCTCACATTATTAATCATTATTTTGGTAACGACCTTTACATCTGTTTGTTTGCATATGCTTCAATCTGTGCAGCTTTGCAAGTCATTACAGTGGTAGCTAAGGCTTGTTAAAAACACACAATACTTTCTGAACAATTTTGCAAAGTTATTTATGGGACAGATGAATTGCAGTAAAACAAAGCACAGTAACGCCATAAAAACTCTATACTACTAATAAGAAACGCCAAGCAGCCGAGAAACACAATACGATCAACGATCCCTTATGGTCAAAGAGTGTAGACGTGACTTCATACTCAATGATGGAAATGGGTGGAAGCATGATTTATTCGCATGAGCTAGTATGTTTTTACTGTTAAGAAAATAACTACGTCCTCATGAAGCTGAGTATATAGTCACAGAAAGTCTTCATAATCGTAAGTATAAATTTTGAGAAAGTAATTGGCTTTTATTCACACCAGCCATGATGTTTAATGATAGGTATACAGTATAGGGTGTTCTGCGCCGTGGCTCAGTGGGCTCTGAGCGTGGTGCTCTGGTTCTCGGCCCCAAAATTTGCCCGTGGGGTTGTGAATTTTAGGTTCCGTATAGGACCGGTGCCCACTCAGCATCGTGAGGAAAATGAGAAGCTGCGATAGGCAGCGGTCCTGGCCTCGTGAGCCAACTTTCCGCCTGGGGATGCGTAAAGCTGATCACATCACCTCCCGTATCAGTAGGATGATATCCCACCTCTGCCGTGCGCACGTGGGCATGAGGCCGGCAGTCGTGTTAGCAGGCCCAGGCCCTTCACGGGTTGTAGTGCCACAGGATTTATTTTGTACGATATAGGCTACAAACGGAGAGACACACCTCGCGCACTGCATATACATAGATCTATTGTGGCTACCACTCCAGAAGGAAGGTATGAGATGAAGGAAGCACAGAAAGCTACAAGCTGCAGCGGACAGACCACAGAGACGCGCGGAAATCGCTAACAGTTCGAGGCTCGAAACCCATCCCACTGCTGGAGCTGCCCAGAAGGGCGATGAACGATCCGTCAACCAAGCAACCCTCTAGCGTCCACGGGGAGTACTCCTTCCTTTGAGCAAGCTCCTGCGCCATCTTCCCTGCACCGCCATACGCCACAAAACCTAGAAGCTCACCTATAAGATGAGAAGGAAATGGAATGATAGGCAAATGTTGGAAAGGCAATTGTTATACAAGAGAAACTACTCCACCATTCGCCTATCGACCGGGGAAAACCACGAAAAATCCAAGGCCAGAGTGGGCGGTCGGTGGAAATTGAACCCGAGCCCTCCCGAAGCGAGCCTGCTCCATGATGTTTAATGATACTGGAACTATCAGTAATACTGGAATTATGCCTTTTAAGCACTGGAGAATGCTGGAATTTGCGACTGCGTGCTGGAAAAACAGGATGAAATGCGAGGAGGTTAAGACAACAAGCTTACAGAAATTGTAGTGTATTGTATATAACCTTCAGAAAAGAGGAAATCCCATGCCAGTATTGGGTATTGAACCCAGGTCCCCTCACTTTGCCTTTTAAGATAACACTGAAGCGAAATTTAATTCTCAGCTAATGAAGCCACAATTTGTTATATTTTTTTGCAGAAGCATCGGTATACTTTAAGGTATTATTAAGGGCCTTCACTTTTCCAATTGAAATAAGTGTTACGCCCCTGTCAAAGGTTAATATTTTCAAACAAAACATACATAATATTAACTATGTACTTGATTCAAAGCTATTAAAGTATATTCTGGATCATCTTTAAAACTAATTAATATGGCAAAGAGAAAAATCGCAAAATTTAAGATAAATTATTGAAGAAAGTATGCTTTTAAAATATGTTTTAAAATTTACTTGTGACCTGAGGGGAAAATCAGTAGTTACTTTTACATTTAATATCATGTTGCCCCATAAAGAAAAGTTATACCTACATATAGATCAATGTTAGCGTAAGCAGTCTCTGAGAAAAATAAGGTTGGAGGGAGGATGAAACGGGCACACATTCGAATCAGTGTACAAAATAGTTGTAAGAAGTTGTTGAATTTTCAGAAAACCATCTACGGACTTCAAGATACCTATATTTTATAAGTAAAATAAAAAAGAAAATAAATAAAATTTAGATTTGGCACAAGGTACATTTAAGCTACAACCTTAAACAGTTGCGCATTGCTTTTTCTTCGACTAATATTCCCAGTTCCCAATCTTCCTACTATAATGTTTGTTTTTATTAAAGCCGCTTTATCCACGCTAGTCTTATCGTGGCCAATTTAAATTCCCTACAATACACATATACAAGAATGGTGTGCTATTATGACTCAATTATATAAAGATAATTTAATAACAATGCAGTAAAGCTAGCTTCTTAACTGTTTTATTTAAATTTGTTTGTGCAGTTTAATTACTTTGAGAAATTATTGAATTTAAAATCATAGAGGCATCATTGAGTGCTGCATGACGACTTGGAATATCGAATTGTCTGCGCTGTTGCTCGAATACTGGGCATGCCACTATTATGTATTCTAGTGTTAGTGTTATTTGGCACTTCTCACAGACGAGCGGAAGACTTTTGTTCAACAGATAGGAGTGCGTAATTCTAATATGGCCTATTCTCAGACGATTATTGCAATTTGATCTTTATGCTGGAGGTTTTTAGCTGGGTAAGGTGTGGGTGAGATCAGTCATATATTATGGAGATTACTGCTGGAGTTCTGCATCCAACTAACCCATAATTGGTTCTGTAGTAGTATTAGTAGTAGTAGTAGTAGTAGTAGTAGTAGTAGTAGTAGTAGTAGTAGTAGTAGTAGTAGTAGTAGTAGTAGAAGGACCTTTTTGTGAAGAGTTTCAGTCTACCCTTGTAAAATACAACAATATCATGGGCCTCATTGCCTTACATGCTTTTCCTGTCCCTATAATCTAACACTGTGTGTGTCATATACCGGGTGAGTCTTCTCATGCCGCGGATTGAGAAGTTATGCATTCCCGACGCTGTACAGACTATGCCGTAAACACTGTCCACTGCATCGCGTCGTATCAATTTCGACCAAAATGACTGCTTTGCACCGCTGTGTGTGCAGTGACTTGCACTCGTAGCCCAACAGTGCACGCGTTGGCCTTCAGTGGTAAAGGTCCCAGGATCGAATATTGCTACTTGAAGGTACCTTTTATGTTTATTAAATTTAACGAGAACTGATAGTTTGGCATGGAAGTGTCGTTTCACTTAATTAGTTTAATTATGTGAATCTCATTAAAACACTAATTCTTACTTGTTAGAATATGCAATTCCACTTTCTAGTGCATTCGGAAAGAAATCATGATTTGCTAAAACGTTCTCGAAACATGAACAGAAATGAATAAAGAACTCATTTATTTGCAGACGTGATTTGAACTTCCGATCTTCACCATGACTTTACAGCATGTTAGCCACTGCGCTACTAGAATACGCTAACAAAGAGCTCCAGCATAACTCTAATCAGCGGGCTGGTGAATTACCTGTATTTCGTATCGTCAGTAAAATGCAGGGTTGCTTACCTACCAATCCGCAGGATGAGAAGTCTCACGCGTATATATAAAGTATGTACTAGTATGCACTATACTACTTACTAACATAATGAAGGAACAAAACAATATACTACTACTACTACTACTACTACTACTACTACTACTACTACTACTACTACTAATAATAATAATAATAATAATAATAATAATAATAATAGTAATAATAAGCATGAATTACAATTATATTACAAATATTGAAGTGTGAATTGCATGGTAGCATGGAGTTGCTATGTTGCTTCTTTTGCAGCAGTATCCACTTGCTCGTTTACTCTGGTGGAAGGTATCACATAATAGTGATGTACTTGTTCAGATTAAATAGAGTATTACAGTGTTGCAGTTAGCAGTAAAATGGTTTTATGGTTCAGCTACATTATCTTAAGAATACAAAGCACCATTTGTGATTGTTGTACTTTTGGGAGAAAAAAGAGATAATGCATTAAGAGAGGGACAAGAAAGAGGTAATAAAAGAAAGATGCACCAGTCCATCAGAGCAATTAGCAGAACTTGGGCTAGGTCGCATCAAGAGGAAGAAGAAGAAGACAATCAGCACCACACATAACGTAAAGTGTATCAATAAATCATAATTAGCTGGCAGGAACCACCACTGACGGCCACAAAAAAGAGAAACAACAACAACACTTCTTACACTTGGGTCATTTCCTATACGCATTACGAAGTTAGTCTTCATTAGCTCCGGTACCAAACCACACTCAAGATGAAGGCGGGGGAGGCGCGGAGAAGGCTGTATCCATGTATCATTTCTTGCCAGCAGGGAAAATAACGACATCGCGGTACATGCGTGGAATATCTGCAGATGTCGCTAAGGTTCAACAGCTCTCCATGTTGCATAAATTCGGAGCAATACACTGTCTGCTTACTCATTCTTCTTATTCTTCTCCTCTTTTCTGCTCTTCCAGTCCTGTTTCACAGCAGTCTAATCCAGTTGTAACAACGTAATTAAAGTGCTTTTATTGTCGATGCTAAATCTAGAATATTGCTGTCATCGGGCATACTTAGAGTGTCTGCGACATTGTCTGCACAAAGTATTTTCATTTTCTTCTTCTTTCTTTTATGTGGTCATTATAGTTCCTCTTTCAGTGCAGGGTCATGTTTTGAATGAAATACAAATGTGGAAGTTGGATGTGAGTTCGAGTGCTGCCTACTCAGTTGAGAACTTCAGCGTTCTTCTTGTAAGCCTTCTTTCTTTCCACCTTCCCTCACCCTTTCTTCTCCTTCCTCCTGTTCTTCTCCATTTTGAGATTTAGGTTTAATGTTAGGTTTGTTCCGTGGTACTGCGTGAGACTCGCTTTCGGGAGGTCCAGGGTTCGATTCCCGCCAACCGCCCACTCTGAATTCGGGTTTTTCGTGGTCTTCCCTGGTTTATAGGCGAATGCTGGGGTAGTTCCTCATCTACCACGATTTCCTTTCCTTTATTTCGCTTTCATTCCGTTTCTTTCTCATTTTTCAGATGTGCTTTTAAGTAGCATGAGGCAATGCGGAAAGATGGCGTGTATGTTTGCTCCAAGGAAAGAGTATTCCCCGTGGGCATCAGATGCCTGCCTGGTTGTACGGGTCGTTCATTGCCCCCTCTGAAGTGAACCAGATGTGGATCGAGTCTTGGAACCAGGAAATGGTGTAGATTTCCCCGCACTCTGTGTCGTGTCTCTGTGGCCTCCTGTTCTTCATTCTTCATTCTTTCCTCCTGAGGAATGGTAGCCGTAATAGATCTCTCTGTAAGTGCGCGAGGCGTCCCTTGTTCCCTATACCCTATAGGTACAACGTTAGCCGGATTCCGTATTCGTATCGACTACAGTAAGAAGTTAATTCTTTCAAACTGCTGCACAGCTTCTAAACAGCATTGTTTCGAAAAAAGAAAAACTCTTAGAGATACTTTCGTGTACTGCTCTATTAAATGAGTAAATATACTCGTATATTCCAAATTCTTCATCAAATACCTATAGATTCACTTTCTATTTTTATAGACAACTATTTTATAAACATTTTCACAACTGTCCACGAATTCCATTGTTGTTTACATACTTCACTTCAATATCCTTCCTCCTTACTTTCGCTTTCTTTTTGAATAATGTTTAAGTCCCGTTCTAATAGCATACGGCACCACAGACGGCGAATACGATGATGTATGAACTAAAATGACAATTGGGAAATGAAGTTTCGGAAGGAAAGGCTTCAGATCTAAGTTTTTAGTGCGTCGTTTAGAGAGACTGAGGAATACCTGAAATAAACCTCCTCGAGACTTTGCGTTGACGCATCCGTGCCTTAAAGACCTCGGCCACAATTACCGATCCACTTGAAATGCATTCAACGTTCTCAGTTATAGTTTCTTAGGTGGAGACAGAATATGAAATACCTGAATATTTAGCGATATAATGTAAAGATTTAGTATTTATAAAAAGCTAAGGTGCACTGTTATTAGCGCGCTTCCGGGTATGGTTTGAATTCTTTAAGCTAAACACTTACATTTTGTTGGAGTGGGGTTTGTGTGACAGAATGTTTAATTCCTGATAGGTTCGTTAGAAACTTCGGATACGCTAGAAATTTAGAAGTCCCTGTTGCAGGAAACTCCACAAGCTCAGACATCGAGAGTCCCCTAAATGTAACACCCAGCACTTAATTATCGTAATCTACCCCATTACGAGTGCCATCATAATGTATTCTAAAGAAACGGACTGCATCTCGCACGAGGAACTAAATACGTTAGTCGGCGATTTTCAGTGTTGCAGTGGTCAGCATGACCGATTCTCGTGTGGGCAATCACGAATCGGTTCAGTACTGGGGAGCTATAGGTATTTTATTCAGTATCGTACATTTTTCGAATTTTAAACTGTTAATCCTATGGTTAGATGCTATCTTATAACGCTTTATAACTAGCGCCTGGGAATGCTAAATGTACCAGGACAACTCTTACACTTTTTCAGATCAAAAGAATGTTAATATCACCACTAAAACTAATTATTAGCGCGGCATTTCTTAGGTTTGTAAAAATGAATGCCATAGAACGGTACTGGCCCTTCAATAATAAATCAACAATAGAAAAACCGAGATGCAGCTGGATAAAAAAAATGGAGAAGATATTGTCCACTTTGTTTTTATGATTTTATTTGTTTTTATTCAGGAATACAAATTATATTTTCAAGTTAAATATATGTTTCAAAGCAAACAGCAGAACAAACAGCTATGAAAAAAATCATCTGTAATGCCATTCAAAAATTAAAAACCTGATGTTTTACATTTACATGACTTTCTCGACTTTCTAAAAACTATTTCGACAAAAGCTAATTCTTCTATAGCTCTCTTGTTAATAAGAATAAATTTTCAATACACATTTACAGATTTCACTATAGGTATAAGAAGAATACAGTGGGCCAAACCAATGCTCAGATTTTTAAAACACTGATCGCTATGTGACGGCTGTAAAATTCCATGTTGTTTGCATGATCACGAAAAAAAAAATATTTCGATTAAAATACTATATATTAAATTATTTACATTGAAAATGAGATATAGTTATATCTTGAATTTTCTGGGAATAGCCTGCGAAGTCTGTTTATTCGGAAGGAAATTTCTATAATTTTGTATAATCGGTAAACCATAAGAATACACAAAAACCTACTATAAAAGAAGTTTATACCTCCTTAAAGCTCATAATGTGTTTTCTGTGGCATTAACAATTTCCGAGACATGTATTATAATTGGTTTTAATTGTTCAACAATTCTGTAATTGTCTTAAAGTGCTGTCGCTATTCAGTCGTTTCTCGCAATATCATGGAAAGAGTACGGACGTTCTAGGCCAGCAGTGACTAGCGTTTAAACATTTGACTATAGATTCGATACTATTTCTGCAAAGGTTTACTTGGATTAACATTGAGACAGTATTTTCTGCTGTACTGTTATCATATTTATAATCATGTATATAGTAGATTTAATTAGTGTAATATCAATGTATAACTATCCATTGTATAAACAAGCTATATTTATTTTGTTTAATACTTTGTTAGATGTATTACTCTAATGTATAAGACGAACAAGATTTCCACTTTTTTGACACAAGCTAGCGAGTCGCACACAAACACGAGAAGAAAGTTGGTTACGAACAAAAATCTTTTTATCGACGCTCCCTGCAAGAAAGCATTATGTAACTCTCTCTTAAGGAATCCCAAAGTAAACTGTAGACCGGGGAATTTTGTATTGTTTTCTCACACGTGGCTTCGGGAGGACGAATCAGCAAAGCCAAGTCGCACTCCAAGTTTTGTCAAACTTGTAACTCGAGGTTCTCAATAACCAATGAGAAAATTCATAAGGGAATTCAAGCTACCGAGAATCCAGAGTAGGTATATAACCTCCAGAAAGAGCACTGTAATCAGTGAATTCCGTCGTCTGATCAACCTGCGTCACATCACAGCAAAGTTCCGCGCCAAAGCGAACAATGGATTAACAAATAAATATGTTATAATCGTGTGCGCGAAGGTATAAAGTCGAGTGAAAGTTCTATAAAAGAAAATTCAGTGTTAAGTAACATTCTAAGTAAATTCTTCACCTACGATAAGTATTAACCTAAAAGTGGAAATGCGTCATAATTAACAGACGACAAGTGCTGTACAGTATCTAACAATTTATTCTTCATCCCAAGACGGGCGACTACCGAAAACCTCGATAGGGCCGACAGCAATCTAGCATGCTGTCTACCGGCTTTCCAGGGCGGTGCCGGAGGACATTGAGGTGTTTCAGAACCCCGGCTACATGGAAAACCATACAGATGTACCCAATCTCCCACGGATCTCGGGAACCACTGCCTCACCGAGTCCAACCCAATCCGAACAACTCCCTTCCTGGAGGGGCTCAGATGTTCGGCCCAGCGTACTTCTGGTAACGACGAAATCAATGTAGAAATCTTCCACCACTTCGTAGAGAGAACATCGACGTAGCGACGTTTAAGAAGCCATGAGATTCATTATTCGCCGACTCCATAATCAATAATTGTGATAATCGGAGTCGAGCATATATGGGGTCCGATAAAATAAAATACCGCCGCAACATAAAGTAGACAGAAAAATAATATTTTATTTATTGGATAACTTTTGATCATCAACTGTAGTAAGGCATTTAAAGATGTGTTCAATTTTATTTTGAATAAAATAATATAATCAGACCGGTGTGCAGTTTAGGAAAAAATGCTATGCATTACAATTTAACTGTATGTACAAACAAAACAAAGCCTTTAAAGGAAAGAACTCCGTTAGATCGAAGATACTAGGTAATAAATGGGAAAATATTGGAATAAGTAACCCACTATCTAAGATAAAACATTAGTTTTAAATTTGGCAAAGGCATTGAGATGAAAGCTAATAGAGTTCAAACCATTTGTGCACAAGTAGAAGAACTGTAGGAAGAAAACTTAGAAAAGAAACGGAAATTAAATTCTTTAAGATTATGGTTGTGCTTAGTGTACTATATAGCTAAGAATCGTGGACAATAACAAAATAGAGAGATCACGCATACAGTCTGAGAAATGAAATTTATAAGATATGTAAGAAGGTGTATGTAACAAAATAAGAAATGAAACAATTAGATGAGATTAGCATATTTTCTCAGTTAACGTAAGACCACGTCGACAGAATGGCAGTTGATAGATTACCAACCAACTGGGAAAAGAAACTTGGGCACATCTTGCAAAGCGTGGTTTTTTGATAAGAGATCAGAACAAGTGATATCACCTAATCCTTAGAAACAAGAAGAAGAAAATCTGATGTGTCACATTCAATAGCTACATTACACATTTCGTTATAGATACCAAGAGAACAGCGAAAGTCAAATGTTTAAGAACTCAACATATGATGGCCTTAAAATTCCGTACCGTTTCCATCCAATCGCGGGAAACTACTGAATGTTGGCAGGACTAAGAGAATGACCAATAAATGAACAATTAATAACGGATACCCGCGAAATGGCTAATGCCACAAAAAAACTTATTTAAAATAAATTGTTGTTTTAAAGACATCTACAGTTCTTTGTGTAGTACGTTTACCAATTATACAAGATTATACAACATTTCTTCCTAATGAAGCGGGCTTCATAAGTCCCAGAAAATTCAAGATATAAATTGTATTTGTTCATGTAGATATCTTTACATGTGGTATTTTAATCAAAATCGTCACAGCTATTTTTATAAAATAAAAAATTTGGAATAATGTTCCATGTAAAAGGTAGTTTGGGGTGGGAGATTTTTTGAAAAGCTTCGAATCGTAACTTGGGAAGATACTGAACCTAAATATCAAGTCCGGTATTTATCCGTTTTCGTTTTGAATTATGCTGTTCACAGACACAGGCGCACACGCACGCACTCTTACACATAAACAGACACGCTCACACGGGCGTTTTTCTAAAAATGGTTACTTTGGATTAGGGGGCCTCAAAATGTTTATTTGGGAGGAAATCTCGATATGGAATGCAATACCTTCTCTACCCACTATGCACATGGTAGAGAAAGTTATAATATTTCGTAAGAATAATTTGTAGAAGCTGCATAATAACAAACCACAATGGGCAGAGAAAGTCATGCGAACGTAAGGCATAAGATTTTTACTTTAAATACTTTACCATGCTAAACGTGTGCTTGTTAGTTTGCAGTTAGTAGAAAATGACAGTGAGAAAATGTTGTTAGGAGACACAAGGAGCTATGTGTAGATTCTAAGAAGATAGTAAGAATGTGCATTAAGTTTCACATTTAATGACAGGATATGTCCTTGGCCCCAAGAAACGATCTTTTCTTAATTACTGACCTATAGGCACTCCTGCTCGCATTCAAGGCTGTAACCCCTGGACAATAACTCTCCATGTCAGGTTTTTATTTTGTAACAGCGAATCATTATTCCATTTCGCTGGTGACGTCGGCAACGAAGAGGTCAGGACATGCAGGGTCGTAAGAAAGGATACACGCTAAATTACTAATTAGATATTTATTAGCTGTATCGAAATCCTTTCCATCCAGGACGACCAGGGTTTCATCTTCATTTTACCCAGCTCTTCACGGTGCCATAGTTAGGGCGGTTCCACGCCGAATTAAGCGCAGAAAGCTTTGAAAAAATATTACTCCGGCACTCTTTTTTTCGTGCCGACGTATTCTATTATTTCTTACCGAATATAATGGTGGAGTTGAGAACGGTTTGCTCACAAAAACTTTATCAAAATTTCATATAACCTTAGAATTACTGAAACCTAAAAATAGGAAAACCCAAATTTCGTACATGGCGCTAAAATAACGAAATAATAATAATAATAATAATAATAATAATAATAATAATAATAATAATAATAATAATAATAACGTAATTAACTGGTTGATCGATAAATCGTGCCTCCTTGAAATGCAGTCTTGCTATTGAAGCTAATGAAATGCCAAACGGAAGGTTTCAGTTTCCAAGCACAGATTTATACAAACACAAGCATAACCCTTCTCTACCGAAGCTAAATAAACCTCAGTATAATATAGCAGAAACCATATATATATTTGGTATATCCAAAAAATTAAGTAATATAGAGTTAGAATTAACATTGAAGATCATAAACTTACAAATAATGCTGTACGAAGAGCTTGATGGTGTACCTGCTTTCACATACCAAATTGTGGTGTCATCACCGCAGGCAAACTCGGGAGTATTGTCATATTGGGAAATGTTGAACGGACATGTTTATATTCCCGTCCTCTATTTTTTAGACATTCCACATTTTGGAGGACTTTTTGGATTTCCTTTTGGTGCTATCTCTGATTGTTTGGGACGGAAACTAAATTAAATTGAGTTTTATTTATGGACACCCTTTAACTGCTGTGGTCCTTAGCGCACTATTCTATATTGGGCGTGAAAGACCGGCAATTTTGCTCAGAGGCCTCTTATCAGGCCTGAGGTTTTTTTACGTGCCGTAAATCTACGACACGGGACCACAGGCTTTACTTTCCTTCCGAAGGAAGCCGTGCTAAGGATTTTTACGCCCGGAAAAAATTCATCGCCCTCCGCCGGGTTTTGAACCCGCGACCTCGGGAACTAGAGGTTAGCATGGTAACCACTACACCACGGAGGAAACTTGGGGACGGACATCTGCAAGTCTGAAGCTGTCAACACAACTTCAAGGTAGGAACGCACCTACCCTGAATATTTTCATAGGTTCGAAAAGATGAACAAAATGAATCAGAATGAATGTAAAGCGAGTAACCTTCCTTTGTACTTAAGTTAATCCACTCTCCCCCAAACCCCGCAGATATCTAGTTTAAGGGTGGTCCGTGACAATATGTATAAAATGCCACTCGATAAATAACTCATTGTTCTTCACCTTTCCCTTCTTCCTTTTGACGGCGGGATGATAAATAACTCAAGCTGAAAATTTAATGATTTAAATATCTATGAAATAATAATAAAAATAATATTATGATAATATAATAAATAATATAACATTAGGATATTAATATTATATCCCAAATATAGGATATAAACAGAAACCTACGTGTTTACAAATCTATATAGTATGACATTAGCGTAAGAGCCGTGCAAAAGACAATACCGCTAACTTAACCCAGAATCGAATCTTTTTGTTTATTTCACTAAACCAACACTAAAAAAGTGCTAGAATTTCAGAAAATTACATTTTCGTATCAGAAGGATTGCAACAATGACTTTCTCTTTGGCGGATTTGTTTGCATTTGTTTAAGCGGAAATTCAGGGCCGATTACAGAATCGGTAACTTGTTGAAGTTCGGATATTGCTATGAAAAGGAAGTATGGAATATTTTTCATTATAATCTTTGGTGATTTCTGCCAAACTGTATTTTTTTTTTTTTTTTTTTTTTTTTGCAGTCAGCATTACCTTTGTTATTTGAAGAGCTGTTATTGCTCTCAATATTCAATTATTTATTATATATTTTTATAGTGATAAGTCAACATTCTTTTGTTTGTCCTAATATAATGCAAAAGGTATGGAATTTCATAGCCAGCATATAGCGACCCGTTTTTTAAGGTATGACTACCGCTCAGTCTCCTATACTCCCCTTGCATCTAAAATGAAATGATGAAGGCACTTCTGCAAATGTTTATCTCGATTAACACCAGTAGATAGAAAAAAAATTGTAATGTGTTACATTCACATTACTTTCCCTATTTTTGTATGTAGCTTCTAAGGACTGTTCTTACGAAACCTTCTTTTTCTCTCTACTTCTGTTTAATCCAAATAAACCTTTGCATAAATAGTTTCGCTATACATTTAGTAATGAAATTTCCAGTTATTAGTTAGATGTTTAAAATATAGCCGGTAATCCTGGCTTTGAAATTCCGAACTCTTTCCATATTGCAAGAAACAACTGAATAACGACAACACTTTAAAGCGTTGAACTATTCAAACGGATATCTCGAAAATGGCTGTTGCCATAGAAAAAGTTATTTTAAGTACAGCAAGTTTTTGTATATTACTTATAGTTTATCCTGATCCAAAATTTCACAAATTTTTTTCCAAATGAAGACTTCACAGGCTATTCATCTGCCATGTCTTAAATGTATAGAAACTTAATCAAAATCGTTAGAGTCATTTTTGAGAAAACAAAAAATAACGAAAACAATTCCATGTAAAGGGTAGGTTGGAATAGGGGACTTTTTTTGAAAATAAACTTGTTTAAACCCTTAGATCTGTCTAGCTAAACAATGCTTAATTTAGAAGGACATTTCCATTGCTTAAATAATCTTTAACCCGCGTTTTGGACATACATTTTGGGTTTCAATGAGATCTACATCTTTTGTGCAATAAGATTTTGCCTTGCGGTTTACCAATTACACAACATTATACAAAAGTAATTCAGGATGAACAGGACGTTTATGTATATTCCCAGAAAATTCAAAATATACACTTAATTACTGATGCAAATATATTAAATATATGGTACTAATTTTTAATAAATTAAATAATACCAACGAAGAATGTTCCGTGTAAAGAATAGTTAGGGGTTGGAAGAATATTCTGGAAAGTCTGCACATGCTTAGAAGGTGCTGAACTTAAATACCAAGTTTTTATCCGACTTCTCGTTTTTTAGTTATGCTGTTTACATAAACAAACAAACACCAATGGACCTTTTTCTAAGTATACTTTCTTTTATTCAGTGAACCCCGAAACTCGTATTTCTAGTGAAATCTCGATATGGATCTTTTTGGATGGAATACAATACTTCATAGGTATAAGGTACATGGTAGAAGAAGTAAAAATATTCAGCCATGCATTTGGAAATATGTGGATTTAGAGACTAACTATCCAATTATTAGAGAACATTCTCGTTTGCTTTTCTACGTGTAATTGCAAAAGTAACAAATTCTCCAACAAGGATAAAGCGATGACTGGAGAACACAGAGTATTTGGCTGCTGGAGTGTGACTGATTTACCTTTCAACTTTGAAAATATGAACTGAAACAACAGACAGAGGGAACTACTGAAGCTGTTATCGGTCTGGTTTAATTGGCGACCAACAGGCAGCAAACTTTGAGATCGGAACAATGAGCGTTGAATGCGCTTTGAATTCTCTTGCGTCAATCATATCGTTTCTTTTGTTACACAACTGGAAATTTGCTCCCTTGCAAGTGTAAAGTAGGTGAAAAAATGTGATGCGTTGCATTCACATTCCTCTAACCTCTATCGTTTGTTAGTGGTTATACAAACTATTCTTGCGAAAGTTTATTTTTCCATGGAATTTATTTTAATTGAGAAAAACGTTTGCAGATATAGTTACATTACATTACACGGCGGCACCGTGGCCGAGTGGTTAGACCGCTCGCCTCTCACCGAGGCGGCCCGGGTTCAATCCCAGGGATTTGTGGTGGACAAAGCGGCGTCTGGGCGGGTTTTCTCCTGGTTCTCCGGTTTCCCCCGCCATTCATTCCACGAACTGCTCCATCATCACCTTTCCTTTTATCCGTTTCACCATCATTTCATTTCATCTACTTCCTTCCTCCCATACCAGGCATCGGGCTGATCACCCATCCTGGATATTCTGTCTGATCCATGACTGTCTGCTCCTCGACGGGCCTCTGACCCCAGACACCCGCCTGTAAGTCCTATATAAGAGGAGGTTAAACAGAGAAAGAAGAAGAAGTTACATTACACGTTTCACCAGAGATACAAAGGGAACAGCGATAGCCAACTGCTTAAAAACTGGACACTATACGTTGGTCTTAAAATTGTATATTTTTTCCATGCAATCGCGAGAAACAATTGAATATTGACAGGAGTTTAAAGAAATGACTAAGTATTGAACAATTCCAATCATTGATAATGGATATCTTGGAAATGGCTTATGGCACATAAAAAGTTATGTGTGTTTTAAAAAGATTTACATTTTGTGTGTAATACGTTTTCGTCTATCGCTTAAATCATACCAGTTATACATGTTTATACAAAATTCCTTCCGAATGAAGAGAACTTCAGAGACTATTCCGAGAAAATTTGAGATATATATATACATTTCATATGTCTGTTAACATCTAAAGCATATGTTATTTTAATGAAATCATTAAAGCCATTTTTGTAAAATAAGAATTTTCGAAAAACATTCCATGCAGAGGATAGTTTGGGGTGGGAAGATTTTCTTCAAACTCTTGAAATTGAATTTTTGGGGGATTACGTACTTACTTCCTGAAGTACGTAGTAGGGAAAGTAAAAAGGCTCACATGCGTAATGCAACAAACTGATTTCCTTTCATCTCAAATATCACCGCGTTCCGGTCAGTATCACTGTCTGTTGGTCGACAAGGTATTGAAGCATCTATGCGATACTTAACAACGTTTTATTCCTGTATCAGTGTGACGCATGCATATGAATGTCAAGTTTAATACTTTCATCACTGTATGTGATCCTGACTGTAGGTTTTGTAGTTCAGACGTTCTTTTTCAATACCCATCAGTGGCCATCACCTTTTAAAAACGAAGTATTTTATTGTGTGTTTGTAAGGAATAGGATTAGAATGAAGAATACAAGGCAAACGACAGCAAACCACATTATGTGATTATGAAATTCATAAGTAGACATGACATGAAAGTTGGTGATTTGCAATGTTTTAACAAAGGAATAACAGTCAAATGCAAATAAAAATTCTGGAATATGTAAGGGTCTTAAAAGCCTAAATTTTTTGATATTCATATTACAAACTAAATCTGATGTTATACAATCACATGACTTTCTCTACCGTCTGTCTTTATTAGTGAGTGTACAAACTATTCTTACCAAACCTTATTTTTCTATTTACTACATCTAACCCAAAAAAACTTTGCAAAAATAGCTACATTACACATTTCGTTATAAGTACAAAGAGAACAGCGGCAGTCAAATGTTTAAGAACTGGATGCTATATGCTGGCCTTAAAATTCCATCCTGTTTACATGCAATCACGAGAAACAACTGAAAATCTTGGGACTTGTAAAGAATGAAAAGTATTGAACAATTCGGACCTTTAATAACAGATATCTCTTTCATATATGGTATTTTAATCAAAATCATTAGATCCTTTTTTAGGAAATCAAAATTTTCGAAAAATGTTCCATGTAAAGTGTAGTTGTGGGTAGGGGTATTTTCTTGAAAATCTTCGTGTCACATTCTTGGAGATACTAAACTCAAATACCAAATTTGGTATTTATCCCACTTTACATTTTTGAGCTATGCTGTTCCAGAACGCATACATACACGCATACACAGAACACAAACAAGGACCTTTTTCTAAAAATTATTTTTTTTGGATTCAGGGGCCTCAAAATGTATATTTCCAGTGAAATCTCGATATCAAATTTTTGAGTGGATTACAGTACGAAGTCTACCTACAACGTATGTGGTAGAAAAAGCAATAAGTAAAACCAATATAGTTTCCTTTTTACTTTCTCTATCATGTACATAGGAGATAGAAAGGTATTGTATTCCACCCAAAAATTATATGTCGAATTTCAACAGAAATATATGTTTTGAGGCATACTGAATACAAATAAAGCACTTTTAGAAAAAGATCCGTGTGTGTGTGCGTGATATATGTATACATATTTTCTCGCTTTTTAATATTAGTTAGATTTGTTGAAAATATAAAATAGAAACAATATATCAACAATTAGAGCAGTCAAAAGGACCTCAATAAACTACTTTGTTATTTCGAAGATTTGTTTACATCAGGGTATAATAACGCAGCTTCCTATTGAATGAAACCTTGTTATTCTCCAGAGGTTTACGATCATACTGTAAATATATGAATACAAATTAAATATTGATGTTCTACCAACATTAAAATTTTGTTGGTATTCCAGGAGCACAGCAAGAAGTTTTGCTGTTTTACCCAGTAAGCAGGAACAAAATGGCAATTTCGGATCTTAAGACAAATGTAAGGGAAATTTGCAACCCCTACCCTGCGTATCTGCAAGTTAGAATCAGCCAAAACGGAAAATAATTTGCAAAACTCTCGGACTCATTCCCTCCCTCGTTAAAGAAGTGGTACGTATAGCATTGCATGGTCGATTGTTTATTTCCGGACCAACAAAAAACACTTCTTGCTTTGGAAGGGGGAGGGGGAGGTAAGGATTAACGCCAGGATTGGAAGGGGGTGGGACCGAAGGAGAGAAACAAGTTCAAGTATGTCGGAAATAAATCCCCTCCCTCTCCAACCCGCCCTCCTCCTCCAACCACCCTCAGAAACAAACTACAAGGAATAAATTTTCACCACAAGAACTTAAAAGCAACGTTAAATTTCCCTGCTGGTGATATATTGTTTTGAAACACAAGAAACAATTTCGTCCTGGATGTGTACACATTTTTCCCCCTTCTTCTTTTAGAAATAAAACGCGAACATGGAAACGTAGGGTTGCATTATCAACCGAGATCAAGGAAACTTATTTCACTGCATGTGAGTTTCTATGAATGTACATTTGTATACCTTGGGCACGAGGAAATATGAGATTTCTGCAAATCCTAAGGGTGTGTGTTGGTATATACGTGGGGCTTAAGTAATGTTTCTCTTCTTGAATTGTTGCCGAACGTTTTAACCCCCCCCCCGCGCCGGCTGGTCTGGAACGCTTATGTACATATACTGTACCTCTTGCTTAGGTGCCCGCATTATTTCACCTGGGTTTTTAGGGAAATAAATCACACTGCTGCCAAAAGCATGGCCTGAACTGAATCTGTAAATATTATCAGAAGCTGCATTTGGTCTAAACCGAAAAACTGAACATGTTTTACTGCAAAACAATAATCGTGGGAAACACTGGAAAACGTAGTACAATTACATGAAATACTGTGATGTTTTACAGATGAGCTCTGAAAATGACAGAGGTAGCAAAAATATTGTAGATATAGGTTATACAGCGGAGAGGGACACCTTGTACACTATCACCTCGTTATAAATATATTGTGGCTGCCACTCTCAAGAAGGAGAGACGAAGGAGGCTACAGGTCGTAGGCAGACAGACCACAGAGACGTGCGGAAATCCTGGAGAACATTTTGAAACATTTAAGATACTACAGTGACGATTAAAGACTTCAAAAATACAATTAGGATTGGTTTTTAAAATGTGTGTTACATTTTAAGAGTGATAGTACTTCTGCCAATTATGGGGTTCTTTGAAATAAAATTTCACGTAGTTAGTAAAGGATTTCAGTAGACTTTTGGAACGGAGCAGTTTAAGGCTACCTAAAACACATGAAACATTTATCCACAAATCTTAATTCATGTCTTCCAATTTTGTAAGTTGATTAATAATATACATACACATTATTGTAATGTAACTTAATCTATAATGACAAGCCAGCTTAATAAATTTTGAATTCGGGAACCGGAAAATATATCAATTTAAAAAATGTTTCCTAGGGATAAATTTTTAATTTTTAACTTCATAACTTTATTACTTTAACTAATAAGGAACCTTAACTAATAGTTCCTTAACTAATAAGGAACATGGTTTAAAGGGAATTTTAAATAAGTACCTACAGCATATTATCAATTTTACTGAACATTTTAATTCTGGAATTACGCACCATTTTAGGATTAATTGATCCACTATACACATGAAGTATGTAAACTTAGAGAAATTTTCCATTTTCAAAGTTGTAAGCTCATAATTTTATTATTTTAAATACTATGAACATATTTTCAAGACAATTTTAAATATTCTAATATTAAAAAAGCACAGTACACTATAAATTTTACTGAAAATTTAAGGATACAATTACACCAGTTTAGGATTAATTAATCCAATATGTACTTGAGTCCTACTCAGCAAAAAGTGTAGTATATACAATATTATTTTAATTTTCTCATAAAAATAAAGATACTCCCTTACATAGAATATTTATCATACTGAAATATGCAGTGTTGAAAA
Organism: Deroplatys truncata; assembly: GCA_030765065.1. Lineage (NCBI taxonomy): Eukaryota > Metazoa > Arthropoda > Insecta > Mantodea > Mantidae > Deroplatys > Deroplatys truncata. The sequence continues at coordinate 57,691,664 of CM060980.1, forward strand.
ACTGGAGTTTATAATAAAACACATGTGCTGTAAGAAGTTTAAATCTCAAAATTCACCAAAAGCATAAATGTGGTCCAAACATAGTGTATGTGTTTGACTCACAACACAAAGATTTCGCTTTTTGCAAGCATTGAAGAATCAAAAATTTTCGCCATTTTAACTTAGATCTATAGGTTCAAGGTACAATTAAGAATAGTTCATACTTTCTGAGATCTGAAGAAGATGGGTAACTATTACAATCTTGTATACAATTTACAATCATGCTGAATTAAAGGCCTAGAAGATGGCCATTGTTTAAATTTTGGTGAAAGTGCATTCATTTAAAAGCAGCAATTGATGTATTGTACAACAAGGTGAATTCCTTTTTCGAAATTTTTGAAGTGCTTATTTGTATAAAAGTTGGAGAACAATACGAAATTATGGTGACACTGCAGATTCAACGATTAACAATTTTATTGGCCGTGTTTATCAGCGTATGCTTGGTGTAATTAAAATATTGAGTTCTTAAAAAATCTTAGCGGCAAGGTTTTCTCTCCCCGCTTTTTCTATCCGTAGGTGTTTTTTATGAATTGTGCCAAACCATAACAGAAACCATATGCTGAAACTTGAAGACAGCCACAGCCAGACGACTTACAAAATTAGTACACCATTTTTTAATCTCAAAAGCAAAATCAAGGATGCCCATTTTTCAGACTTTTAAACGAAAGAAAAATAAAGCTTATATAGCTTTCGCAACCTGTTTATCGGTAAATTTCTTTACAAAATTGTACTTTTCTATCTGATATACGTTAGTCAAAACGTTTGCAGAACAATGAATGTTGTCATATACTGGGGTGAGGCCAAAAGGTTTCCAGCTATATATTAAATTTTAGTTACCCCAGCACATACATTGGGAAACATAGCTGCAGAGGTAGCAAGAGGACCAGAATCCTAAACTACGCATTCCAGAGCAGGAGTGGGATAATTATACCAAAATACACAGAATTTCACATTAACCACATTAACCTGTGGTTTATTTAGTGTAAACACGGTGTCCGTACATCACACACCAAGGATAATAAGGAAGAAATTGAAGGGAGATGCTACATACATTACATTCACACAATTTCACGTACGACGTTACAGACCCAACACTCAACCTAAAGTGCCAATAACACACAACACACAAAGAAGTAACGTTCACTTCCCTCACTGTCGACCGCTAGTTTAGATCACCAGATAGACGATGGCGAGTCGTCACGCGAGACGAACTTCAAAACCTCAGCCGAAAGAATTACCCCAACAATACTGTCGCCAACGACGCAAGAATGTGTCTGGAGTGGCAATACACACACATACACGCCACAATATTTCAGAAATGATTATAGCCAAACAATTTTTCTTACACATTACTTGTGTGTTTAAACGAAATTTGTATAGTAAGCTTTTGTCTTTCCCCTATAGTTAACCAGTTATACAAAAGTATACAACATTCATTCAGAATGAAGGGTACTTTACAGGCTATTCGCAAAAAATTATGATATACTTTTATTTATCGTACAAATATCTTAGACACAATATGACATCTTAATAAAAATAGTAAAAAATATTTTGAGGAAATCAAATATAACAAATTTTTAAACTTAAAGGGTCTTTTGGGGTGTGGGCATTTGTTTCATAGTTTTGGACCACATCTTTGGAAGATACTGCGCTTAAATACCAATTCTGAGTTATGCTGTTAATAGATACACACACGTAACGTTTTCTAAAAATGTAATTCCTTTTTATTTAGGAAGTCTCAAAAAATGAAATCCGGTAAAATTTCAATATCGAATTTTTGGTTGGAATTCAAGAGCCTACTAGATAGTTTATACAAAACGTAAATATTTTTAGAGCAAAAATCATAATAGCAGATGAGCCCCTTGAGGAGCTTTGAAATTGTAAACAACCTGATTATACAGATTTGAAATTTCAAATCGTAAACGGCATAGTTAAAATAATTGCCAAAATTGATCACTTTTAAGGGTTTATAAAGCAAGTGGAGTTCCATCAATAGGTACATCAGATGCAAAGTGCTAAACCTCAACGCACTAACAATGTAACAGAATACGCAGAGCAGAGGTGAGATTCATGAGATGAATTTTAAAATCCGAACAAATCCGAACTGAAGAGATGAGACAGACATTAAACATCTGTACTGCAGATGAAATAATAAAAGAAGGGAAATGGATGGATCCATAACGAATGGATAGTGACGAATCGTGGAAGGAGGTAGACTACAGAAAATGTGAGAGCAGATTTGAATCCTTGAAAACCGGATGGCAACCCTTACAGAGCTTATGATAGTATTAGAGAATTTGTAGCTGGATAAATAAATATAAAGCAAACAGCAAGCCTCCAAACAGTCCCACCGCATAATTTTTTTTTATGTTGCTGCAAGAGTATGAATACATTAATGACGAGGAAAAAGGACGTCAGAAGAATATTAATTCATCAGCCTATTACTATTCTTAGCGAAGACTCTTAGCTCTCTCACTGCGTTCTTGTCTCGGAAGCTTTGTTCCAGAAATTATTTTCTTGCATTGCACATCAGCTTTAAATTATTTTTTTGTTTACTATTAATATTCTCAGAGCGAAGAAACAGACGGTTTGCAAGCTGAGAGGTCAGCAAATGGCTCATTCTGTCTTACACATTGTTGAAATAATCTTAAAATATCTCTGAAAATATACATTATTATTGTTATTATTTTTACTATTATTATTATTGATAAAATCTTACACAGTATGTAGAACAGAAACGGAAGATTTAATTTTGAAGATCAAAAAGGTTTCATAAACGTTGTGAACAATTTGAGTACCTAGGAGTTAGAATTGATATACGAGTAGGAGATAAACAGGAGAGTGACACAAAGAACATAGTTATAAAAGTTCGAACAATGTTAAACAGTATTTTATAGGATGCAAATACAACAAAGAAACTAAAAGTATAAAAATATATGGAGCTGAAATTTGGAAACTCAATACTGAATTAACATCGAAGTTATTTTGTAAGGAAATGGACAATTTAAAAATTTAAAAACAGAAAAATTATGAACATTGTTGTTAAGGAAGAAGTTAAAGTTAACAATTTTTGGTATAATGTTTAAGATATAGACAACTAAACTGGTATGGTCACTCAAAGAATGTCAGAGAAATGAATTGCCAGAAAAGTTTTAGAATGTTGTCCATCTGGAAGAAGAAGAAAGATAGACCCAGAAATACTTGGATGGAGGAAATAAGGATAGGGATGACCAAGCAAGATGGCGCCGCGGTAACGTGTCGACTCGCAATCGGGAGGTCCCGGGGATCGATCTTTCAGGTGTGCTTCTAGGTTTCGTGGCGTATGGCACGCCTGATAAAAACACAGTATAAGTTTTGAGCTCCAAAATATTATCTTCAAACTATTCTTTGACTAAAAAATTGCTCATTTTGACATAATTTACCTAATTGTTCACAACTATTCTAAATAAATCCAATGAATTTAAAATTTCTTGAATGCATGTTCAAAGGAAAGGAAAGAATGTTCCCCGTGGATACCAGAAGGCTGCCTGGTCGTCGGGTCGTTCATCGTCTTCTCTCAGCACCTCCAGCAGTGGGACGCATGCCTCTGGGGCCTGTCTGCCTGCGGTCTGTGGCCTCTTGTGGTTCCTTCACTTCATCCCTTCCTCCTCGGGGGTGGTAGTTGCAATAGATGTATGCAGGTCACAGGGCATGAGGAGTAACCTATTCCTATTGGGACGGAGGTGAAAGCATAAGGACGGAGATGAAGCAAAGGTTTGGAATGACAAGGATGAGTAGAGAAGAAAAATTAAACTTTAGGAACAGAAAGATGTGTAAGTATTGTTAATCCTGTATATAAATAAATAAAAATTATTAATATTATTATTACTATTGTCAGAAAACAATAATGTATATTAAATTTGTGAGTCATAAGGAGGTTTTGAAATAGAAGTTTTGCTGCAAACGCTGGTTGCAGAAGCTGTTTGGTATTCCAAGAAGAGTTGATTACAACTGGGAATGAGATGAGGACCGCGAATGACATGTGCCGCTATTTCGCAGAGGCAGTTTTGTTTCAACATCCTGAGCGCGCACTAAGTGACCAGTGGAACTGTATACACACGGCCGCAAGTTTGCCTCAACGGTCATTGTTCTGCACATTACGCTGAAGGAAAAGATGAAGAATGCTGGAAAAGTTGCGAAATGTAAACGGGCCATGACGTATAGCAAATGTAAGCAAGAGGGACCGGCGTACACGGCATTAATTATTTATTTTAACTGGCCCTTGTTCTTGAAAAGGGACAAGTTGGAACGGGCGGACTTGCTATACATTCATAGCGTAAACGCAGTAAATATTCCGACTTGGTACACAGTGCGACGTGAGGGCTTACCAACTGGACAATGAACTCTTTCTGAAAACGTTGCTCTCAGGGGCAATTGCACGCTGCAAATCACGCAACACGGCCTTTAAGGAGCGCTTGGGAAATCTAAAAGCTCTTTTCTTTGTTTTTCTTCAACAATTGTAGGGTTTCAAAACAAAAGGACGAGATGGCATATTATTCCAAAAATACTCATTATGTGGATGTATTAAAGTATTTTAAGCATTTGTGTGTATTTAAAAGTGAAATGAAATAACATTTACAACGTAGTGAAAAATCTTATGTGTTGCATTCATGCGCCTTTCTCTACTAACTCGTCTAGAAACTATTCATACCAACACATTTCTGTTATCTATTCCTTGCTAATGCAGATAAACTTTCATTCCACGTTTACCCACTTCATTGTAAATATAAGAAGAAAGCCATAAGTTGAAGCAATAGTCAGACATTTAAAAGCGGATCATTATGTGATGGCTTTGAAATTCCATGATCGTATGACCACAAACAATTTTTTATATGTTGCATTCACATGATTTTTGTACTCACTCTTCTATAAACTATTCTTACAAAAGCTTATTCTTTTACCTAATTCTTGTTAGTCGAGATAAACTTTCATTTATACATCTATACATTTCGTCGTAGGTTTAAGAAGAATGCATAGACTAAAGCAATAAAGAGATTTTTATTTTAAAGAGCGGGTCCCTATGTGATGGCTTTGAAATTCCATGCTCTTTGCATGACCACGTGAACAAACAAATAGCGACTTATTATTTGGCAAAGTATAAGTACTAAAAAATGAAAACGAATAACAAAGAATACCTCCAGAATATTTAACGCCATAAAACTTGCATTTGAAATAAATTATGTCCCTTAATAGAATCTAAATTTTTTCTGTAGCAAGATTTTGTCTCCTATCTCTTACGGTTTACCAGTTGTACAAAAGTCCTTCAGAATAAAGAGGACTTCATAGGCTTTAATATACACATTTTATTTGTCATGTAAGTATGTTAAACTATGGTATTTTAATAGAAATCGTTAGAGAAGTTTTTGAGAAAATCAAAACGAACCAAGTAAAGACTAGGCTTCGTTGGGGGGATTTTTGTAAAAATCTTTGTTTCACATCCTTTAGACGGCGAACTTAAATACCAACTTTGGTGTTTAACCGACTTTTCGTTTTCGAGCTGTGTGTTTAGACACACCCACACACACACACACACACACACACACACACACAATTAATCGAGATAAACCTTTGCAGAAATAATTTCATTACACATTTCTTGATAGTACAGTGGCACTAAAAGAAACCGAATCAATAGTCAGTGTTTAGAAACCGGGTCACTGTATGCTAATCTAGAAATTCCATACTCTTTCCATGGTATGCGAAAAGCAACTAAATAGCGACAGCACACTTTAAAAAATATGATGTGTTATATTTTCATGGTCTTCTCTACCCTCCATCGTTTATTAATAGAAACTTTATTTTCTATTTACTTTATTTTAATCGAGATAAACAGTTTTGAAATAACTACACTGCACATTTCGTTACAAATACAAAGGGAATAGCGATAGTCAAGTATTTTAGAACTGAACGCTATACGCCGGCCTTAAAATTCCACACTATTTCCATGACATTACGATAAACAATTGAAAATTGACAGGAGTTCAAAAGAATGACTAAGGGTTATGACGGTTATAGTTTTATTTTAAAGAAATGTGATAAAGATGATTTTATAGAGTTCGAGATATTCAGGGTAAACTTTGTTTAAGTAAATCTAGGGAATTGGCTTTAGATTTCTTGCGAGTCATTTCCGGATGCTGAAGTAAGCATGGATTTGGTGGCACGATGCTTAGGAAAAGATTACTTCATGTCCGACTGGTGGGTGAGTTATGTTATTTCTGCTGACATACGCTTACGTTAGTTAGTAGCTAGGCACTAATCAGCATTCTGTCGGGGTTTTAAACTTCGAATTTTTTGACCTCTGTCTGTCGGCCGATCACTTGTCTAGCAGGAACCTGTGCTGATCGTTTCCTTAAATTTATTTTGTGCTACCTTGCAACATCGATGTAAGCCCCAGGCACGACGAAGATGAAAGCGCCGGACTTCTTCAACCACTCAGGTAATCCCATAAGCTGTCTACTCTCTCTCCCTCATGAAATATAGTTTAGTTGGTTATTAGAAAAATTAAAGTTTCTCTTGGGAATAGAATTACATGTCTGATACTGTCACCCTTTCACCACTTTTCCAGCTACCACACCTATAATCCTCTCGATGTCATCCTGTGCTATATTCCCATCTCTTAGTGACGTCTGGTGAAGGTATCAATGACGCCAAAGGCTTACGCCATAGTGTTGAACAATCCGAACCATTGTGTGTTATATAACAATATTTTTTTATCGTTTGCAGTTTGTGAGAGTGAATTAGGTTTGGTTTATATAGATTGGTTTTGTATTAATTATAGTGTAATGAAGTTCACACCTATGAAATGGCTGATGCCACAAAAAAGTTATTTTAAATAAATAGCGTGTTTTGAAGAGATCCACTGTTTTTTCTGTAGTACGTTTCCGTCTATCGCTTAACGTTTACCAGTTATACAAGATTATACAAAATTCCTTTGAATGAAGAAGACTTTAAAGGCTATTCGCATGAAATTCGAGATATACATAATATTTTGCTTGTAAATATTTTTATGTGCTATGGTGTTCACACACACACACGCGCGCGCGCGCGCACACACCCTTTTATAAAAATGCTTTTTATTCAGGGGTCTCAAAGCATGCATTTCCGATGAAATCTCGATACTGAAATTTTTGGGTGGATTTCAATACCTTCTCTACCTACTAGGTATGGTGGATGTCAGAAAAAACCTTTTTGAAATGAATGTTTGTTTTAAATAGATCTACAGTTTTTGCAGCTTCACGATATACATTTTATTTATTGTATAAATATCATAAGTATACGCTATTTTAATGAAAATCATTAGAGCCGTTTTTGAGAAAAGTAATAAATAACCAAAAATGTTCCATACAAAGGGTAGTTTGGTGTGGGGTGTTATCTTTAAAATCTTTGTGTATCATCATTTGAAGATGCTGAACTTAAATACTAAGTTTGGTATTTAACCGACTTTTCGGTTTTGAGTTATGCGTTTCACACACACAAAGACATTTTCTAAAATGCTTTTATTCGATTCAGAGAGACTCAAAGCATGTATTTCGGGTGAAATCTCGGTGTCGAACTTTTGGGTGGAATGCAATGCTCTCGCTTCTTACTATAGAGAACGTAAAATGTGTTAGACTGCACAACGAATATCAGAAGAAATAATATCTAAACAAGCCTCACAGACCAAGAGGGCGAAGATGAACTGGACAACCTAGACAACGATAGATTCAACATATTATATGAGACTGGAACACGCATAAGCCTAACCGTAGAAGAAGAAAAGATAAACAGGATATAATAGTTACATCCCTAGAGAAAGTGTTAGGGATATGATGCGTTGGATGCTTCATTACCTTTATTTTCTAATAGCAACCTTTGAGCAGAAATTGTCAAAGTCTTATTTCACTTAGATTAACTTTATTTGGTGTTTGAACCTAGAGTTTTAAGCTACATAAAGGCAAAATTTCCATATAGAAGTACAAGCTCTACTGTGCAAGGAAACAAAACTGCGTCTAAAAAGCCACCTGTAGTGGCAACTCAGAATGCAGACGTTTCCCCTCTTCATCGGCGTATTGAGGATGCGGTAATGGAGGAATGGCCAGACTTTGGAGCCCTGGTTGCGGTTAGACAACCTATAGAAACTTTGGTATCTGCGGCTACAACTACCCTTGCCACAGGTCGCTCTGTGTAAACAGTGTTTGGCGTGAATCTCTTGATTCTAATGGAATGCTAAACCGACCAGCTCCCTGCTTTAAGTGTCCTGGGTTTGGTACTCAGCTGGAAGGTTTGGTGCAACCAATAAAGTATGTTTTACTGCGATGTACTTCATTCGAGAAAGTCATATGAATGTAATAGTTCAGAATTTTCTCTATAAACTTCTATTCGCCTTAAGTGTGATTGCACTTACAATTCTCTAATTGAGAGAAAGTGAAATCTCATTTCAGCTGTTTGTGTCTTACTTTTATCGTTTTCTTTGGCGATCCACACTTCACTCCCATGATGTATTACTGATACTGTCGCGGCTGACTACAATCTAGTATGTTGTTTTTTGTCTTTATTTATTTTTAAAGGATCGTTTCTTTCACAAACTGCTTGGAGTTTCGTATGCTTGTTTGTATCCTGAAGTTGATCTAAGATACATCACAACTAAGATACTGGAAGTGTGACGCTTGTTATAATCTTCTGATAAAATTTTACGTGCTAACATCGTTACATTTTTTACTTATACCTACAAAAATACATTTTGTAAAACTTTAATAACTAAGCTTTTACATTTGTTCATAACTTTTGGATTTGTATGATCACTTGATTGTCAGGCAAATGTGACAATTTTTGTAAAACATACAGATTCCCTGGAATGCCAATAGAGATTTCGTAGTATATTTATTATAGATTTTGTGCAATTGATATATTGTTTTCTGTAGCTTATGCTCCATGCTGTAGCCTATGAAAATTAAAACATCATCTGCAAACAGGGTGTTTAATGTTCTACGTTGTCCTAATTTAAACAAATTATTCAATTAATATAAGAGGTTGTTTTTCAGACAGTTTTTCTGTTGAGCAATATTGGACACTTACTACTTAAAACTGTAACAATTCATATGAACAACAGCGAAGATTTAGGAAATGTCTAGTTCTAGAGAAATGTGTATTTGACATAAATGTTTTATCTTAAGTTTGGTAGTCTTTTATGGCATTTCCGGTATTGAGTGAATATACAGGATCTTTTCTAAGTAAGGAATAATGCAAATAAAAAAATTAATTCATTTTTAAAACAGCTCAGAAACGTCAATTTTAATATTTTGAAAGGAAATTTTCCAAAAGAAACAAAATAACATTTCTTTTTTATTGTATAGGATGAGAACGTCGTCGACAAAAATTTTGAATGGCAACATTATTTTACCATTTTTTCTAAAAGTTATCTTATTTAGTGGCATGACTAATTTCATTTGTTTCATACAAAAGGACATGGGAAGAATTTAATGTCTACAATTTACACTACTACTGCAACAAATGGCATTTGGCTTATTTAAAGTGTTAAAAATTGTCCCCATTTACAATCTGGCAGAGGGGCAGTTGAAGCGTGAATTCTTGTTGAACGTTTTCAATCACTGCTAGTGGTATATGTCTGCATTATTTTCTGATTCTTATTTTTAGCTCTTCCATATTATCAGGCCTCGTAACAAAGACTCTACATTTCAAATATCCGCATAAAAGGTAATGAAGTGGAGAGAGATCTGCTCCCATAGGATTGTGAAGAGGAGGGGATTCGGTTCCGATCCTGGAATGAGGATACTGTACCCGACGCCCTACGAGGGGACGCGCCAAGGAGAGGGATGATGAAGGGAGACACCGGGTGGTCGTGAACCTCGAGTGATGCCATAGCAATGTCAGGGTAGCTGAAGTTTCCAGATTGAAACACCCTGGCAGTCGGACAGGCAGACCAGGGATCCCTCCCCATACAGGGTCCAATGCTCCATCAACGGGAGGTCCTTATTCCCCGTCAATCAGCCGAATGCCGAGACGGAGAACGTTCACAGAGAGCATCCTTTTTCCCTACCACGCTCCACCGAAACACCATCGGACACTTCCAACCCTGAAATATATCAAACGACGTGAAGGATGTATGAAATGATTAATGGAACGAAATGGCTGGACAGGAAATTCGGGGGATGGAAGAAACCCCTCCAGCATTCTCTGGCGACCCGAAAAAACCCATGGGTCACAGTAGGCAGTCACCAGGGATCAAATCCATCATCCCGCTCGGTGATCTATTCCAATAGCAACTAATCTTTTATATGAGACAGATGAAATTGCTCATGAAACTAAATAAAATACATTTACATGACTTTCTCTACCCTCTGCCTTTATTAATGGTGTACAAACCATTCTTACTGAAGCTATTTTTCTAACTACTACATTTACTCCAAATAAACCTTTGCAGAAATAGCTACACTACAGATTTCGTTATAAATACAAAGAGAACAGCGGTCAAATATTAAGAGCTGGACACCATATGCTGGGCTTAAAATTCCATAGAAACAACCGAAAATCGATGACAAGTATTCAACAATTCAAGTCTTTAATAACGGATACCCCAGAAACGGTTTATGCATAAAAAAACGTATTTTAAGTAAAATGTGTGTTTTAAAAAGATCTACTTTTTTGTGTGTGGTACGTTTTCGTTTATCGCTTAACGTTTACAAGTTATATAAGGTTTTACAAAATTCCTTTCGAATGAAGAGCACTTCTTGGGCTCTTCCCCCAAAAATCAAGAAACATATATCTTTAATATATGGTATTTTAATCAAAATCCGTTGTTTAGAGCCAACATGCGCCATTTTTAAAAATCAATAATTTCGGAAAATTTAAAGCTTTTCAATTTTGAGTTATACTGTTCAGAGACAGACACACACAGAGACATGTTTCCAAAAATGCTTTATTTGGATTCAGGGCGCCTTAAAACATGTAATTCCGGTGAAATCTGTATATCCAATTTTGGATGGAAGAGGAAATAATACCTACAACGAATGAGTAAATATGTAGAAGTTTATCGCGTTTAACAAGAAATACATAGAAGAATAAGGTTTTGTAAGAATGGTTTGTACAAGAGTACGTAGAGAAATTAGTGTGAATACAGCACATCAGATTTTTAGATTCAGAGTCAATTGTTTGACGTAAAAGAGCACTGCTAGCAACATCAGGATAAGGTCTATGATGTATTATCATTTAAGAAACTTCGATTCTGCTGATGGCTGCAGCAGCTGTACTTGTTCTGTGCCTCTGTTTTTCACTCTGGCCATGTAGATAATCAGTAAAACTTTCATCTGGTGCCCAGGGCTAACGAAAAGCTTAACACGAGCAATAACACAGCAAGAGACGAGATGCTGTGTGAGCAATGATAAATGAAACGTCTTTTCTGTTCGGTCTGCGTCCTCGGTGGAGAGTCTGTCAGCTAGGACAACTAATGATTGTCTTTCTCTGCGTGGAGAAACATTAGCCAACATTCATACTTATTGAACCGCGTCAACCTTTATGTATACGATGATCCTCTTCTTTTTCTCTGCTGGAGGTGGCAGCACTTGTTCTGGGCCTGTCAGTGATGACGCCCTCACAAGCCGTGACCACCGTGACGAGGAGGAACGCTGTGACAGTAACTGGCGTTTCGGAAGGATCGGAAAATTGAGATTGATGCCTCTGCACTCACTGCAACTTGTGCTGTGTACATCTATTTGAAAAGAACAGAAGCTCCTGCAAAGGCTGCTGATTCTAAAAGAAACAGATGTGGGAAAACCGAAAAGCTATACTGAAATAGAAATCAGTTCTGAAACATTTTATTATATGATTACTTTTTACTTTCTCTACTACGTATAGTAAGTAGGGGAAGTATTGTATTCCACCCAAAAATTCGATACCGAGATTTCACCGGAAATATATGTTTTGAGACCCCCTGAATCCAAAAAATGCATTTTTGAAAACATGTTCGTGTGTGTGTGTCTGTGAACAGCATAACTCAGAAACGAACAGTCGGATAAACACCAAACTTGGTATTTAGATTCAGTATCTTCCAGAGATGCGACACAAAGGTTTTCAAGAAAATCCCCCCACCCAAGATAATCCATTACCTGTAACATTTTTCGAAAATTTTAATTTTCTCAAAAATGGCTCTAACGATTTTGATTAAAATATTCTATATTTAAGATACTTTCATGACAAATAACATGTATATCTCGAATTGTCTGGGAATGTCTCCAAAAGTGTCCTTAATTGTGAACGACTTTTGCATAACTGGTAAACCATAAGAGACAGACAAAATTGTACTACACAAGAAATGTAGATCGTGTTAAAATACACAATTTATGTCATATACTTTTTTTTGTTGAGTGAACCATTTTCGAGATATTGCTTGTTATTTCCTTAAAGTTTCCAATAGTTATACTTTTTCTCAAATGGGAATTCGTTATTCATTTTTTTGTCCTGGTAATGCAAAGAGAATGGAATACTCCACATAGCAACCAGCTCTTAAAATATTTGACTATCGCTTAAAGCCTACCAATTCCCCTTGCATCTACAAGAAAATTACCAATAAGATTAACATCTCGATATCTCGACTAACATGCAGCATATGGAGAATAAGCGTTGTAAAAATAGTTTGTACAAGAGTAGAGAAAGTCATGTGAGAGTAAGAGAGCATCTCACGAGAGCATCTGGTGAGTTGAGTCAGTCAGTGAGCCAGTGAGATGGCGAGTATGTCTCTGGTGCGACATCAAGAGCGATTCTCTGAGAAAGTTGGTGAAGACTGCTGTGACGTGCAGTGAGTGCTGAGCTGCAGGAGAGATTGAAGAAGTCTTGTGTTCGACTCGCCAGCGATAGAATCGTTCAAAAACGAGGCTAGGTGACGAAGAAGTGAAATGACAGCAAAGTTCAACTAATTCACATTAGTGAAGTGATAGTGAAAATTAGTGAAATTCCAGTGAAAGTTGAATTAGATAAAACAACGAAACAGTGACATTGAGAATTTAGAAAAGTGACGGTTAAAAAAAACTGTACAGTCACAATGTACATAATGGAGCTTCACCTAATTTATACACGATATTCAGTCAGGATCAACATTCTGCAGTAAACTTTGCTTACTTTAACATTATAAGCTAAGATAAAAAATTATTTCCTGCAATTATAATTTTGATAATTTATTTCAAAAATATTTATTCAAAACAGAACATCATGAAAAACTTTGAGGTCCTGGGTCTGCTCGTTTTTGAGAAATATGTTCTTAAATATCAAAGAAATGAATATTATAAATATAGAATTATATTATATATATATATATAAGCTATATTAATTCAAATAGATAATGAAACTCAGAGAAACTATTCACTGAACATATTTAACATGCCTGAAAAATTGCAGTTTGATGTCTTTTTTATTGTTCCAAGTAAATATGATTTAATGTAAAGCCTTGCAAATTTGACCAAATAACGCCTGTCTGAGTCTGACGTACATGTTCTCCCAATAGAAGAATAACCTTCTATATGAATACTTATTAATTTATTACAGTCAGAAAAAATACTTTTAAGTGAATATGTAGTATATAAGAAATACTTTGTAGAAAGGGTCGTGTAAATTGTTGCACCTCAGATCACAATAGATCTTCACCTCTGTATCTCCTTTAGGAGCAACTCTCCCCGAAGCATTGTCCATATATGTGCATCATGACCACTGGAACTTCCCGATGTACACCACTTGAAAGCTCATAAAAGCTTGAAAGTGCTAAATAGCGAGTTAATACGGTGGCGATATGGTTCGGATTGGATACAGGGCGTAACCTCTGTAGCACGAAAGGAATAATAGTTAAAAAGGTTTTGAGGAAATTGCAAAGGGCGGAGTGAATCGTGAGCGTGAGGTGGCAAACGGACCGGTTTGTGGTGCGATCTGTTAATGAAATTAAATAACACCAACTCGTATACTTTATGTGACATGATGAGATCCCGCAGGAACTGCTGTGACACTGGAGGGCAGTTAGTGCTTATGATGTGATCTAATTTGTCGCGAAAAAGTACTTTTTAAAGGATAACGCCCTTCTGTGTACTCACGTGTACCTTGACATGTGTACACACACACCTAAAATACCGATCTCATCAACACATGAATTGTTTCTTCGGTGTATTTCTGCAGCGTGAAATGAAATATGTCAGTTGGAGAAGACAAAATGGCAAATGTAAATGACTGGTAGAGGCTCAGTGCATAACAGAGTTAACGGTGCTGTAAAATTCGCTGCATTTTCGCTATAATTTTCACTAGCTGGCTGCACGGATAGCTTTTAAAATTCAAAATTCAAATGATGACTTAATTAATTTCACACATCCCTCTGATCTTTATGAAATTATTGCACAAGATCTAGAAGACCTTTATGGCGAATCCTCCTTTTTACCCCTTATAATAGTAATTTCGTATAACTCCGGCTATTTCTAATAACGATGAAAAATTCCCTGATATTTAAGAAAAAGTATGTGAAACATCGGAGGAAAACCTGACTTTCTTACCCTCCCCCCTACAGTCTTCCAAGTTTTAGTTTTAGGAATAGCCTATACGTGCGTTTTTGCGGTGGAGCAATCATCAGTCGGAATTGTCGAATCATTTTTAATTGCAGTATATAAACACATGTTAAATAATTATTACAAAACATAATTATTTAAAACATAAAAGCGACATACTTTTCACATAAAGTATAGACCATTAACATATACAACGAAATAGAGGTGAAGCTGGTGAACATGGAGATTTCGCACTCTCAGGCTACCAAGTTAACCTCTGTGGAAACGACGCATAATCTGGGACCACAGAGAATCTTGAGAAAGATGGTTTGTTACGTTATTTGCACCATGCTTTGGGAGCCAATTTGAAGTAGTTTGTATTGAAGGAGTTGTATTATATTTCAACTGTCGGGGAGCGGCACATGTAGTAGTTGCAACCGCAGGTATAGTACCCGGTAGACTTTGCCCCAATTTTTAAAAATATTAACTTTGCAATTTGACTGTTTCTTTAGGTATTAAATAGTTATATTTGCCTCGGCTGCGTCAGTATTATTGTTAGAGACACGTTCCTCTTAGCAGGGTTGTGGTGTGACTAAGAATGTAGGCTTATACAAATTATAATTTTACTTAACTTCTTTTATTAATGCTTGATACAATTTAAATAACACTTCACTGATATAGAGAGCTGTGAGATTTCTTTTCATTAATTAATTACACTTTTTAACACGTAAACTTATTTTTCGTCTCACACGAATACGTATTAAATCTCTCGAGGACACTATTTGCGTCTGGTTAGTAACGCTGTCTGCAGGCAACTGAACTCTAAATTTGTAAAATTTTCTCCTTTTCAGTTTCTGATTGACTAATCCTACTCCAATAGAATACCTTCATTTAACTAAAGCTTTTTCTGGTTGTTGATTGGCTATTTTATAAACTGTCACTAAATTTACATTATTGTCGTTCCAATAATGATTAGTAGCATTTAAACTTTCAAATTCATTATTGCCTCAAGGTTACCTGATTGTTACCTCATTGTTTGCAACTTTTAACCTACTATTCTCACAGCTCCTATATTAATAAATTACGTAATACATAAACATAACAATATTAAACATGGATACAATAATATAAACAGTTACAATGACTGCAATATACACTTTTTATATATAGTTACATACACATATTACTATAAGGCGGGCTGTTATTGAATTTATATATTATATAATTAGGCTGAAATCATTTAAGTGTTAAAAATACTGCCTCAAAGCTAGTATTCTAAGCTATTATTTCTAATATAAAGCATACAATTTTCTCTTTTTACACAATTATTTAATATACCTTGCTAGCGATCTTGATTATAACATACAAAGTGACTTATTTTACATGTATATTCAGTGAATTAACAAAACTATTTTCTCCTTCATAACATTTTCGACTAAAAATCAAGACCTTCTTCGCAAGCATGCTATATTATAACTCCAATGTATTCGTATGCACGTTCAAGGGCTCCGTAAATTCTTTTTAGTCTTTTAGTAATTTGTGAAATGAAATTAAAAGCTTTTTGTAGCTCCCTGTACTTTGGAATTACGGAAGGAGGTGAAAGAATTATCAAAATCCATTTGAGTGGTTTTTGAGATATTCCTACATACTTCACATACAACGTTTCTCTCTTTATAATGTTAATATTGATGTATAATTTGTCTTCACATTGGACGGGGGTTATATTACGATTCTTATAAACTTTGATATACATGAGAAATAAACTTCACTAGAATATGAAGTTTTTAAAATTGCAAAAAGTGCGATTGAATAATGGCTGCCGTGTTGTAAAACGAATACATTTGCTTTCCCACAAACTCAATAATTTTAAAATATATGTAAAATAAATCCATGAAAACAAATATATTCCATTTTTCTGTTCATATGGTCCTTATTTATAAACTAAGAAGTATGCTTATGGTTGTCATTTTCATTGCTTCAGCTATTTATTGTTTTGTGGTTTACTACTATCATATAGCAAAATTATCTTAAAATAAGATTAAAAAACTACCAAACATTCCATCTTCCGTTACGTGGGGACTCGGCACCGAGCCAGAGGGTATATTGTACCTACGCCTCACGAGACAGCGTGTAGTAGTAGTTTCAACCGCAGGTATAGTACCCGGTAGCCTTTGCCCCAATTTTTAAAAATATTAACTTTGTAATTTGACTGTTTCTTTAAGTATTAAATATTTATATTTGCCTCGGCTGCGTCAGTATTATTGTTAGAAACACGTTTCTCTTAGCAGGTTTGTGGTGTGACTAAGAATGTAGGCTTATACAAATTATAATTTTACTTCACTTCTTTAATTAATGCTTGATACAATTTAAATAACACTTCACTGATATAGAGAGCTGTGAAGTCACCGGGAGGAAGGATGAGGCAAGGGGAGATACCGGGCGGCCGGATCCAGCATCGACAGTATACCAATGACAGGGTCCCTAAGTTCCCAGAAGTAGATACCCCGGCAGACAGATAGGCAGGCGGGGACCCCACCGCACACAGAGGGGATTCCTCAAGGGCAGTCCCATCAGAAAGCCGAAAGCGAGTGGACGGTGAGAGTAAAAAGGAGCATCCTTTTCCTCTGCCACGCTGCACCGAAACATCATCGCCAACACTTTCGACTCTGAAACAGATCAACGGGATGAAGGTTGAATGAAATGATGAATGGAACGAAATATAGGGATAGGAAATTCCGCGGCTGGAAGAAACCACTTCAGCATTCGACTGACAACCCGGAAAACCCGGAAAAGTCTCATGGGTCAGAGTGGGCAGGCGCCTGGGAACGAACCCAGGACTTCCTGAACGCAGGTCAAGATGTTGCTGCCTGAGCCATCCCGCTCGGTAAGTGGGTGTATATTTGTGATTTAGTAAAGTACATTTGCTTTAAACTAATACTAACATTATATATCGGTTTTTCTGGTATAAGACGACCAGCAGTCACCGCTGTACGAATTCGTTCGTGCAATAGTAGCGCCCGGCCCGCCGTTTTTTCTCTAGATAATGATACGGAACAATATTCATATGTTATGTGTACATTTCGTTATAAAAGGTGCTCGAACAAATGAACCTCTGCATCTATACAAGCCTGACACCTGCTGAATACATTCTGGCCACTTTTGCTAGAGTGTTTGGCCCTTGGTAGTCCGTCGGTGGAGGACAGCGGGGCCGAATCCTGCCTTTGTCATAGGTGTTTGTGTCTATGTATGCGTGTAAGTGGGTGAAAGTAAAAACGGAGAATATCAGGAAAACAAATATATATATATATATATATATATATATATGTATAAAAGATTCTCAGGTTATTATAGAAAATTCAAAACATGAACTTAAAAAAATAATTCGACGAACTTATGCAGACGAAATATTTTAAAATACGTGCAAGTACCATCTTTTAATAGGTATTTCTTGATAAACTTTATCATAGACATTACCATTGATTGTAATCATATGGATTTTAATCGAGAGCGCAGACCAATCAATTATTCTGTCATCAAAAACACGTTGTAGTGCGAGACAGCGATTTTCTTGGCAGCCTCACCACGGCAGCCCCAATGTCGTCTAATATTTTCCTCACAACTGTTTGCTCTCTATATTTATTTTTGTCTAACAGGACCCAGTATGTTTAAATTTTTCTAGCAGTCTATAAATTGTAAATTTATTAGTAGTGGTGACACAGAGGAATTTGTGTATAAATTCAAGCTGACAGCCCATATGTAACTCCGTTAGAACAAAACTTAATACAATAATCATGCGCTGTTCTACTATATACACCATAATAACAACCAACAGACAATTCACATAACCTTATTCTCATTACTCTACGTGCCAAGGAAAGTAGACAGAATTGCAATTGCTGTTATTTTCTATGCAGGCAGGCCCGAGATAGTGAAGTGTGAATTCTGAACACCTCCACCTCGTTGATGAGAGAGGAGAGGTTCAACAAACATGCTTAGCCTGCTAGCTGTTCGACGTCATCGTATTTATGATACCATTCACGAAATTAAGTCGCAGTGGCGGTGGCCCTTTGCGTTGACATATTCAAAGATGTCCAGAATACTTATTTGACCGGTCATGAGAATTAGAATATACCTACTTGTGTCCACGAAAACGACCTAGTAAAATGCTTAATTTGCAAAATATTTGAAGCTGAAGTCTCAATACAATATCAAACGACACTTCCAAAGGTATCATAATTCTGACTACGGAGAGCATGTTCTTTCGGGTATGACATTTGACAGTATTGAAATAGCACTGGAAACATTGACATTGTTTATTTTTGCATTTGTATAATTCTATGTTTATTTCATTTGTAGGTGAAGCTAGATTACAAAAATTAATGATTGTGAAAGAATCTCCTGGTGAAGTTCCAAACACCGGAAATATCCTACGGGCTTCATATCTTTTTCATTCAGTCATTAGCTGTTTACCCTCCTCTTATGTAGGACTTACACCCCCCAGGACTTACAAGCGGCCCGTCGAGGAGCAGACACTCATGGATCAGATAGAGCAGCCCGATGCGTGGTATGGGATGAAGGAAGTAGATGAACGAAATGTTGGTGAAATGGATGAAAGGAAAGGTGATGATGGAGTAGTTGGTGGAATGAATGGCGGGGGAAACCGGAGAACCCGGAGAAAACCCGCCCAGACGCCGCTTCGTCCACCACAAATTCCCACTCGGCCACGGCGCCGCCTGGGCTTCATATCTAATTTTGGAAATAATAGCATATGAAACCATTAAATGAAGGGGAGTTCATAAAAGAATTGCGAATTCGGTGGCTGAAGAAATTAAGCCGATAAGCCTTTCGGCAGTCACTAAGCCTTTCTCGAAATACTATTACAAGGAGGATGGAGGTTCGAGAAAGTGGGATGTGATATAGAAAAACAACTGTAGTAGAAAACAAAATCCCTAATTTGTTTTTCATTAGCGTTAGATGGCTCTACAGACAGATGCAATGAATCTCAACTAGCAATTTTTTGAGAGGAACTGATATTGACTTAAATGTTTTTGAAGAGGTTTTATATGTATTTCTCTTCAGAATAAATGTATTCACTGCTGTTCATAATGTTGGTTGCAAATATGAGCTTCTCGGAACTAAACTTGTCAGTGTCTCAACCGATGGAGCACCATCTATGAAAGGCTGGCTGAGTCAATTTTTACAGGGTATTGGCGTAACTTCGGAACTGCTATGCAGTCATTGTATAATTCATACAGAAGCTTTATGTACTGTGTCAATTACCCTGAATAATTTATGTCCATTGTTGTGAAGTGTGTGAATTTCATTCACTCTAACCCCGTCCTCTATAGACAATTCAAAGATATATGAGAATACTGGTATCTGAATATTCACAAGTACCATATTATTGTCATATAACATGACTGAGTAGATATGCCATGTTAACACGTTATTTTCCAATTACGTAACCTACCGCTAGCTTCATGAAAGAACAAGTAAGCATTAATGATTCTTAATATTCATACAAACCGCCCATATATGTGTGTACACATGTGTACGATTTGTGTGTGTATGTCTATATATACACTTCTGGTTATTATTTTAATGAAATAATTATTGAATTTATTTCTTGTAGAGGGAATGAACTATTGGAACTGGCTCAATCAGGGCTATGTGATCTTGCGCTTTTAACGGATTTATTTCAACACTTGAATATTCTGAATACAACTTTGCATGGTAAAGATAAAACAATTTAGTTGACGCCATTAACACGTCCATTACGAAACTCTCTTTTAGGGGGGTTCAGCTGGAAATTGGAAATCTGTATAACTTTCCTTGCTTGGATTCGATCTTCACTATACAAGTTACACTTCTAAACAAATTGATATTATACAACGAGTGGTCGTTCACCCGCCCTCCTCCCCTCTTCGGACTACGGTTGGGCATCCCTAATCTATAGACATGTCATCCAGGCTATCGAAATGTGTGGTCGTCTAATACCTACTATAACTTACACATAACTTGGTGGTCGCCGGTCGCGTCATTCAGAAGAAGCCTGGTATGAAGAGGTTTAGTGTGTGCGATCACTGAAAGTTATATTTTCTATAAATTAAATCTAAAATTCCTATTTATAACTTGCTTGCTTGTTTTGTAAAGATTACAATTATGATTAATGTTTCTGGATAACTCAGTTAATTCAGTTGAAATATTTTCCTTGTACCCAGATTTAAAAATTAAAAAATATTTATGAAAACCCGTTTGGACAATGCAGAGAAATCCAATCGTAATTTCATTCCACAGCATGAATTTTATTAATATAATTCACAGGTGCAACAGGTAACTTTAATAAATGGCTTAAAGAATAGGTAAAAATGTGTACATGCTTCATTAGACCTTCAGAAATGTCGTTGCTTCATAATCTTTGTCATTATAGAATTTCAGTTGGTGCAAGTGTTCAAAATTTGAAATGCGATAAAGTAGAGAATTAAATAAACGAATAAAATCGGTCGGAGTATGACGTTAAACTTGTTTGAAGATAAAAATTACTTTGGACAGTTAGAACTGGGATTTACTAATTCTTCTACCACTTACGTATTATAAGTAAAGGAATTGCTGCATTTCACCTAAGCATTTGATATTAGAATTTCATATGCTTTGAGGTCCTAAAACAAACAAAGGTTTTTAGAAAAAATAGAATATATATGTATGTGTGTGTGTGGTTTAATACTGAAGTCCGCCAACTTCCAAAGGTACGACAGAACGTTTTCACGAAATTCCTCCT
The DNA here is from genome assembly GCA_030765065.1 of Deroplatys truncata. NCBI lineage: Eukaryota > Metazoa > Arthropoda > Insecta > Mantodea > Mantidae > Deroplatys > Deroplatys truncata. The sequence goes on from CM060980.1 coordinate 57,713,030, forward strand.
CCCGAAATACACTTTAATTGGGAAATTCTTCGATATTTTCTCAATAACGGCTCTGGCTATTTTGATTAAAGTATCGCGAATTTGATAAATTGTTATGAGGAATAAAATGGATACCTTGAAGTTTCTGTAAATAGTTTGTAATGACCCCCTTCATTCTGATTAAATTTTGTATAATTTTTTATAACTATGAAGTAATAAAAACACAAAATGCACTACAAAAAACATGTAGAGCTCATTTAGAATTTGAGCCAAGTAATATGTTTTGCAGCGTTAGCCCATTTTCAAAATATTATTACGGTCTAATAAGATTACAAGCAATTTCAATACATTTCATATATTGAGATGATTGTATAAAATAAAGGATTCAGTCTTACTAAGGTTTAAATGTAAAATAATTAATAAAGAAACATTCTCATGCCTGTTCAAATGATACTTGGGCAATATATACAATTTCAGTTAGAGTATCTGAATGAACAAGCGAGATTACTCAGGGATAAGGTCAAGGCTGACTTTCCGAAAGTGCCTAATTAAAACCGACAGTTGTACAAGATATTTTTTTGTCCCGAGCCAAAAAGTTCTGGAGAGGATGCTTTCGCACCGCGAATTTTACTTCTACACGTTACACTTTTTTCTTCGTCGTTTAGAACTAGGTGCCATGGACATTGATGCAGGCGTCTGATGGAGGATGTGTTTCTAGAAAAGAAAATGTCTACCCTTGCATCGGAATTTTCTGTCCGAACATATCCGTGAGGAGGGAATACGTCAAAGAGGTACTCTGTCGGGCTAGACATCCAGAATAGTTAGGAACAGCGCTGCAATGTATCTGCCACCAACAAACCTTGCCAAACTTTGTAATACTTTTCTAATCCTAGTCTAACATAAGTGCAACAGGTCAACTACTGACCCTTAAATTTTCCTCCGCTCCTAACCGATTTCTATGTGGTATAAGGGTTTATATTTCCTATTCATTTTAATACTGCAGTACCTTTAAGCATAGCTAAATATTCTTTATATGTATTGTGTTACATGCAAAGAAGCTTTTATATTCTGAAATTTCTATCTATTCTTAAAGAAATATGTCTATAGCAATATAAAGTATAGGGTCTTTCAACAAGATATCCTATATTTGAACTTAAATAAATCACGTTCTATAAATGATAGACGATTATTTCTTTTTTTATTTTGGAACATAATTAATGTCATTACGTGTGGAAGAGAACATCAGTTAAGTGACCGCCTCGACTACGTTGGGTTGAAAGTTGACCCAACTTTCAATGACAGAAGAACGTAAATTAGCTCCAACTTCACGAATAACACGCGTGATGTTATTCGTAAGATCATTTACTATTTCTGGCTTGTTGACATAAACTCGAGATTTAACTTAACCCCACAAGAAGTAATCCAAGGGCGTTAAATTACATGACCTCAGGGGCCAGTTAACATCACCACCACCACCACGGGAAATGATGAAACCTCTGAACTTCTCCTTCAAAAGTTCGATTGTTTCGAGAGCAGTATGACATGTGCCACTATCTTGCTGGAACCAAATTTTTCTGAAATCCATACCACCCAATTGAGGCCAAACTAGTACCTTATAGGAGACCGGTATCTTTCTTCATTAACAGTTAGAGCTTCTCTATCTTCATCTTGGAAAACATATGGACCAATGGTTCCACCATACCAAAATCCACACCACACAGTAATCTTTTGGGGATGAAGTGGTCGTTCTTGAACCTGCATTGGATTGTGATTGCTCCAAAGCGGCAATTTTTTTTTGTTAACACAACCATCCATCCAAAAGTGGGCTTTGTCGCTGAAGATGATTTTTCGACAAAAATCCGGGTCAGCTTCCAATTGCTCCATAGCCCAGTCAGCGAATACACAGCGCAACCTATGGTCGTTGGGCTTTACTTCTTGAGTTAACACAATTTTTTAAGCGTGACACTTCAATTCCAGATGCAGAATTCGCCAAGTTGTGGTGCCGAAAGCCCCAATTCTTGCGCTCGACGAGCAATTGATTTGTTTCCGTTCTCGCGTACGCTCTCACGAACGGCGCCTATGTTTTCGTTGGAGCTCTTACGTCGATTACGTACAGGCGTTCTTTGATCGCTGACAGAACCACTTCTTTCAAATTTAACGATCAAATGCCGAATTGTTCTCTTGCAGGGACGATTATGCACACCGTAAACTTCACGCAATACACGGAAGGTTTGGCGAACAGATGATCCATTTTGATAATAAATTTTCACAATTTCTTCGCATTGCTGAATGTTGTAACATTCCATGGCTATTTGTCAATAACAACGGCAGCTATCACATGTTAAAAATAGGACACTTGTTGAAAGACCCTTTACTTGCAACTACCCGAAATTGTACAAGTGTATTATTGTGCAATTGTAAAGGTATGTAAACATCTACCCAAATAGCAAAAGTATTTCTAAGGTATGGTATTTTGTGGAAATTAATTTAAAATTAAAATATACAAATCTAACAAATCTAATATAACTTACAAGCAAGAGAGCATTTTGAAGTTATTGCTTAAATTTGTCACAAAATTAGGCATCTAACACCGGGCAGGCGCACTCTCGATCTCAGTGCTATGATTGTTGCTGAGTACTAAAAGGTAAATTTCTTAGGGCACTTTTTGAAAGTTCCCCAGTAGCCTCCAATTTTTATGGCTAAATACGAGTATATAAAATCTTGCCTTTGTCATTCATACAGGGTTTGTTTAAAGTGTAAATAAAGATACAGGATAGCTTCTGAAGGCTATAAAGTGGTCTATAACTTTTTACAACGTACTAAAGCTTAAGCGTACAAGTATTTATTTATCTAGATAGGCTGAAAGCAGGTTAGCAAAAGTCTTTAGAGTAGTATTTCATTTATATTAAAACATAAAACAGCTCTTCAAACATTACAAAGACAATTCTTGATCAACGTTCCACGAAGTTGGTGGAATGAATCCGAGAGAAATTTGGTGGAATGAAGCTGATTGACTACCGCTTTCCTAACCATCGGGTTTTAAAAGAGTTTATGCCCATTTATCCGTTAGAGTTCGAATGTCATAAATTATCCACAAAATTTGCAATAGAGGACAAAATATTGCTTATATTCATATTTGATGATACTAGGGTGAAACTGATTAATATGGATGTGTATGATCTCGTACAGCATGAATAAAATCGGGCATTTTTAGACTGAAGAGTGGTACAACATCAGTACCGAAATCCCAAAATCAGCAGATGCGCTAATTCATTTACTCCTTATTTTCCCTCAAGTATATAAATAATTTTGAATCTGGTAGAAAGGTCCATCCTCTAAAAATAGCCCTCTTTGAGCTGTATGCACATGCATGGAACTTCTTCATACCCCCTAGAATAGCTTTTCAGAATGCGCCGTACCCACCACTGGACATCTAAATCCAGATCTTCAAACCGACGAAATGAAGTCCTCATAGGCTTCTTTCCAAACCCTCATAACTATTATAAACACTAGGTGGTAGATTACGGTGTTTGGCAGTATAGCTAAAACCCTATGTCAATAATGTGACCAACACTCTCCTCCGGAAATTGATCTCCTCCTCTGTTGATGCGAGTATTTTGTCTCCCCCTCGGTCCTTCCACCCATTTGCTATTCTGTGATGATTAATGCTGCCCAAACACTCTTGATCTTATCCAGTGTTTGCGTCCAGAGAAACGCACTTTTTGAGTTTTCACCAGAAGTTAAATCAGGGTTCCAGCTACTAGTTACAGCGTTAGTGATTAACAATTATGGATGCCAGTATAAACTAAATTTAAATCTATACAGCATGTCCCTCCCAACGTTTTTCTTTCATCCGTTCTTAATTAAGCTTCAGAAAAGAGTTTAACGGGGAGAAATGATTGTATTAAAAATTTCATTGTGAATATTTAATTGGAACTATAGGCTTTGAGGTCCCTTGAATAAAAAAGATTTGAAAAATTTATTGTACATGAGAAGTCCGGAATGTGCTTTTTTCCAGGCTTGTAGGTCATAGTTTAGAAGTAGGCATTATCCCTGACGTTTCGCGTAATTCTGCGTTGAGCATCCTCAGAGGACTCTTCTAAGAGTATAGGAAAGTCCTCGTAGTCAGTATCTTAGTCTTCTCCTTGCGAAACTTTCCAATTTTCTTATCTCTAAAACTGTTTCCTTCCCTTAGAGTTGTCTCAAGTATATACCCAGACTTTCACGGCCGGCGTCCAAAGGGAAACGCTGAGGATGATCAACACAGAATTGGGCAAAACGTCAACATTGTCTCTTTCTAGACCACCGCCTACAAGCTCGCGAAAAAAGAAACAGCATTTCATTTGGACGCCGGCCGACCATGAAAGCCTCAGTAAGTACATACATGAGACGCCCATTTGTCTGTGTTTATCTGTGAACAGCATAACTCAAATAATTCGGATGAGTACCAAAAGTTACACTACGCCAGGCATCTTTAAAGGATGTTTGAGGTAGATTCAGGAAATTTCTGCACCCCAAACAGCCCTTTACGTCCAAAATATTCTATTAGGCTTTATTTGCTGAAACTGAAAATGATTTTGAATAAACTATCATATGTTTGTGGTATTGCCATGATGCACATAATGTACTTTTCGTTATTCGTATAAGGAGCCTATGAATAATCTCCATTGAATTTTATCTATCTACGAGGCCAAAAGCGAGAGAGAAATCATAATCATGTCATAAAGTCTCTGTAGCATTAACAGTTTCCAGAATATTCCCTGTTGTTCGCTTGAATTAAACAGTACTTGCGAAGCACTTAGTGTCCATTTCTTTGTTTCTTATGAACACGAAATATCATTACTAACGTGCAATTATTATTGAGCTGCCTTTTAAACAGTTGAATGTTGTCATAGGCTACAACATATATTACTGTAGCGATTGAAAACATTCTGGTGAATATTTATTAAGATTAAGGACACCCATAGTTTAAATTTGTTAAATATTTTTAAAAAATTCGAAAACTAATTTTATGTCTCAAAATACTTTGAACATTGAGCTTAAATTACATGCTATAGATATTTGCTCTCAGAGCCCTTTAAAGCTTCAACATCTGACCATTTCAATGGCCTAATGACCTGTATTTACTTCCAACGTCTTTCACTCAACTTTGATTTTACTTTCTCTACCACATAAAGGTACTACATTCCACCCAAAAATTCAATACCGAGGTTTCACCGGAAATATAAGTTTAGAGCTCATTGAATCCAAAAAAAAAGTAGTTTTAGAAAAAGGATCGGATGCCTGTGTATGTATGTGCCTGTGAACATAATTTAATAAAAATTAAAAGTTGAATAAGTATCAAACTTAATATTTAAGTTCAGTATCTAAACGACACGAAGACTTTCAAGAAAATACTCCCACCGCAAACCACCCTTTACGTGGAATATTTTTCGAAAATTTTGATGTTATAAGAAATGGCTCTAATATTTTGATTAAAACTTTCGGGATAAGCTGTGAAGTCCTCTTCATTCGGAAGGAATTTTGTGTCATCTTACATAAGTGGTAAATGTTAAGCGATATCTCTACGTACTACACAAAAAATGTAGATCTCTTTAAAACACGTAATTTATTTCAAATAAGTTTTTGTGGCATACGCCATTTCTGAGATATCGATTATTAATGGTTCTAATTGTTCATTACTTGTTCGTTTTTAAGTCCCATCCATTTGCAGTTGTTTCTCGCGATTGCATGGAAACAGTATGCAAATTTAAGTTCATTTCTTAAACATTTGACTATCGCTGTTCCCTTTATATCTATACCGATAGGTAGAAAATGAGGTTTAGTAAGAATGGTTCGTATAAGTGGTAGAGGGTAGAGAAAGTCATGTGAATGTAACACATCAGATATTTCTTACGTCTTTGTCCATTAAACCTGTTCCATACATTGTAGTTTGTATCCAAACTTTCTCAAATTTTCAGCTGCAATTCAGAGAGAACGAACTTAATAATAAGTGTTTTTGTTACACTTGTAAATTGCTCAAGATATGACATAATTAATTCCACAACTCAGGTTATGTTGTTTTAAGAATTATACTTTAAAATTTAACTTTTTCTGAAACAACCAGAAGAGTGAAAAATGCCCATTGCCAGTCTTCTGTATTAGTATCTAAATAATGTGGTATTATTTTTATTTTTCCAAAATTACGATTTCTGCATGTGTGTAATACCTGATTAACTAATAAAATAAAAGTAAAATAGTTTTTTTTAAAAACTGTTAAAGATATCTGCATGAAATTCAAAACACCCTATAATTGTGATCGAGCAGCCTGCCACAAAATTTTGCAAACATTTAGATAACAGTTGAACCTATGGGTACCTTAACAGAAAGTAGGTGGAAATAAAGCTCTCATATGAATGATTTGTTAAATAGGATAATAAATGCTAATGAAGTAGAGCAAGTGGTGTGACTGTTACATATCAGCTTCTTTATGGAGGTTGCGAGTTCATTCTGTCATCAATGAAGATTTTATTACTGGTACTTTGCCAAATGGTGCTCTAGGGCCTTGACATTTGGCTGCGCAGCATGTCTTGAGTGAGACTGATGATGCGATTTGCAGCTTGTACAAACAAACACAAGTCTCTCCCGTGTGGTCAAGCAATTGATGATCTATAAGGGGACATTATATTGGGTGTGGTGAGAACGTGCGTGTGTTATATTTGTATGCGAGACTGATGTATCTCGCGTGACTGTGACGAAACAGGTGACAAATGACAAGCTCCAGGGCGTGGAACGTGTTGACGAGTGTGACTATCTCTCCTAGGACCAAGACGCATATTTTCGCACCTTCCTCTTCCCCCGTGCTCCCCTCAATGAATTTGTTTTTAAGAATAACATCGCGGCTTACAATTTTTTACAGCCTCTAGTGGATGCCAAGTGATAGGTCGTTCCTGTTAGTAAAATCCATTTGCTACCCAGAGACTGGAAGATAAAACTTCTGACACTGCAAGTCTGAAACAAGAGGTAGGGAAGCAGGGGCGAGAAAATTTGGGAATCGCAGTAGGTATTCGCTTAACTTCAGGGAAAAGCCATGAAAGAACTCTGATCTCGTGGTCTGAATCCAGAACCTCTCGAACGTTAGCCTCAGAATACTTAGCCCTCTCGTTCGCGTTCATGCAGATACGTATATAAGATACATATACTACATACATACACGCACACATACGAGGAGGGTCTTCTAAAAATTATAGGTCTGACTTAGAGATGTGAATAGTACTATGATAGTTGTGAAGCATCACTCTTTAGACGGCGCGGTCAAGTTTCAGAGCATAGGTGTAATCACTGGTTACTGCCGTTCATGTAAAGAAATTAGCGTTAACATTTTCTACAAAATGAAGAAGGAAACAAACAAACAAAACAGAATAACTGAAATACAAGCTGTTTTAATATACTTCATTTTCAAGTTTTTAACCCCAACAGAAGTACATAGGAATTAGGTTTGACATTAACGGACATTTCCCCCTTGCTTTCGGTAGAAAATTGGAATATGGAATTTAAGCATCGTCGTACATCCATTTGAGGCAGTATTTTTTACACTTAAATGGTTTCAGTCAAATTATATAATATAAAATATAATAAAGCAATATTTGTATAAAACAAATATATAAAAAGTGTATATTACATTCATTATATATGTTTATATTATTGTATACATGTGTAATAACGTTATGTGAATGTAATACGTAATTTAATAATGTAGGAGGTGTGAGAAAAACAGGTTAAAAGTTGCTAACAATGAGGTAACCTTGAGGTAATAATGAATTAGAAAGTTTAAATGATACTGGCAATTCTTGGAGCAACAATAATGTAATTTATGTGACATTTTATAAAATAGCCAATCAACAACCAGAAAAAGCTTTAGTTAAATGAAGGTATTCTATTGGACTAGGATTAGCCAATCAGAAACTAAAATGGAGGAAAATTTACAAATTCAGTTGCCAGTTGCTTATAGACAGCGTTCCTAACCGGACGCTAGATGCGTCCTCGAAAAATTTAATACGTATTTTGTGTGAGACAAAACTAGTTTACGTATTAAAAAGTGCAAATAATTAATAAAAAAAAAATCTCATAGCTCTCTCTCTATATCAGTGAAGTGTTATTTAAATCGTGTCAAGCATTAATAAAAAGAGTGATGTAAAATTATAATCTGTGTAAGCCTACATGCTTCAGTCCACTCCCTGCTAAGATATTTATGTCTCTAAAAAAATATAAATCCTGACGCAGCCGAGGCAAACATAAATATATAATATTTAAAGAAACAGTAAAAATTACAAAGTTAATATTTTTTAAACATTTGGGGCGAAGGCTGCCGGAAACTTTTTACCATACGTGCAGTTGCAACTACTTCAAGTTCGGCTTCCCAACAGTCGAAATACAATACAACTCCTTCTAAAATATATACTATTTCACATTCACGCTACGTTCTATGTGATTGCAACAATTTAGAATGCCACACTGAATGATCGCGAGTTAGCTGGCATTATGAAGACCTCGATAGATAGTGTCCACTACATTTTACGCGAATATATGCGTATGAGAAAACCTTCCACTCGATGGTTGTCTCGTTTGTTAACAATGGACCCAAGCGCATTCGAATGAACGTTTCTCAACAGTGTTTCAACCTTTTAAACGCCTTTTCAGTGAGTTTCTCTGACATTCATAACATTAAATAAAACATGGATTCATCACTACTCGCAAGATATGAAGGAGCAGTCCAGGCAACAGTGAAAATGCACCAAAGAATACAAAAGCACTTCAAACTGCTGGAAAAGTAATGGATGCGGTTTTCTGGTATTCCTATGGTGGATACTCCTGGATCGCCTCCAGAAGGACAGATCCATCACCGGGAAGTATTGTGCCTGAAGGATGCTGTTCCGGCTAAACGCCCATACCTTCCGAAAGAGAATATCACTATATATGCGCCTTCACACAAGTCTGGGATTATTGCAAGATTGCATCACCTTCGCAACTGAGCGCTTTCACATTCGCCATATTTGGTGGATTTGCCTGCCAGGGACTACTTTTTGATCCCGAATCTGGAGAAATGGCTAGGAGAAGAAGATTCACATCAAATGAAGACGTTTAAGCTGAGACAGGAACCTATTTTGCTCACTCGGACAAACTGATTTTACTCAGCGTAATAAAAAGTTGGAATGTCGTTGGCTTAAATATATTGATGTACAAGATTACTGTATTGAAAAATAAAACTTTTGAATATTATGTTTTCCTGGTCAGGTCAAGGATGTATGTATTTAAGTATTGTTTTGTGATGAATGTTAAATAGTGATATAAAAAGGGGGAGAGAGAGGCAGACAGACAGACAGAAAGAGGGGACTGATTTATGAGATGGGAAAATTCATCTTGGCACCATTAACAAAAGTACCTGCAATGAATCATTTCATCGTATCGAGGAGTTTTAATTTTTCACTTATAAGAGGATATATCTGTTTTTACATTTTGCAATATAAAACTTACTGTATAGATCTGAGAATTCTAAGGACGACTACAGTTTACAGAAAGAACAGAAAATTGGAGAAAGTTTATGGAGGGTTAAATTTCTCTCACGCAAAGAAAAATCGTTAAGATAAGTACAAACTCTTATTACGGATGATAAAGTTTGAGCTTATGGGGTATTATGGAGCAAGAGATTTCTCGGCCTAAAATGTTAGAATCGATCCACTACTAATGAGACATAGAACTTATTTCCTTATCGCATCTCTAAGAATTATAATATTCGTAATTTACAGAATATTTTGGCTTATTTTGAATACCAAAAACTGGTTTACAAGCATAATTATAAAGGAAGCGACCGGTGGTCATAATGTGCGGCATACGTCAGTTAACCACTGCACATGGTCAGCAATTTCGATAGTTGGCGGAACCTGTGGCGGTAAAAATGGCGGTGAGGAAATTTGTTTAGAAGCGGTAGCAACACTGGCTTATTGGTAACAAGTGACAAGCTGTTTTCATTCGGCTATTATTGATACGAAAAACTTAGAATAAAACTATGGTGTGAACAAAAAAAGTCTACAGAACAATGCATGTTTCATTTACAGAAGTGGGGCAGTTGATAAAAATTATGAGAATGTGAGCCAATCTTTCATTGAAAAGTAACCGTATTGTCAGCCAACATTCAGCAAGGTATCTACAAATTAAATCAAAAATTCGAGATGAGAGGTTCTGTAGTTAACTTACCACACAGTGGCCGTCCAAAAACTGTAACTGGAGAAGAAAATCTGTAGGTCGTTGCACAGACATTCATTCAATCACCAAGGAAATCAGCAAGAAGAGTTTCTAAGGAGCTACAATTTTCTGACAGAAGTGTAAGGAGAATATTAAAAACGTTATATATGAAGCCTTAAAAGCAAACATTGCTACACGTCCTAAAGGATGATGATCCTGATTGAGGATGTGAATTCTGTGACTGTACGTGGTGCGTAGTGAAAGCGATCATAAATTTTACAAAACAATTTTGTGATCCGATGAAGCCTGTTTTAAGTTAAGGAAGAATTAACAAACATATCTGCGTGTGTGGGATTTACGAACCTCCACGAGTTGTAGTTGAGGAAGAATTGAACGTACCTGGAGTTACGGTTTGGGCAGGTGTAGTCCTTATACATAGTTCCAGGAGTGATACGAGGGGCACTATTTATATTTTGAGCCTAAGAATTAAAATAAAGTAATTTCTGATTGAAAACTGCTTTGTTGTTTTTCAAAATATTCTCCTTTATGATCAATACACTTTTGCATCCGTTTGAACCATTTGTCAAAGCATTTATTCCAGTCTTCTTGAGACATCTCCAAAACATGGTTTCTGAAGGCATCAACGGCTTCATCTGCCAACGAAAATCGTTGTCCACGCAATTTATTCTTGATGTTCGGGAACAAAAAGAAGTCATTGGGTGCCAAATCAGGACTGTATGGCGAATGACTCATCAATTCGATTTTTGAGCCTTCAAATACTCTGTTGTTAGACAAGATGTGTGTGCGCTCGCATTGTCTTGATGAAGAACGATCCTTCGGTTCTTGTTGGATTTCCTTACTTCACCGAAGACTTCCGGCAAACAAATGGTTGTGTACCATTCGGTATTGACCGTTTTACGCTCCTCTAAAGGCACTGTTGCCACATGGCCAGTTTTGCTGAAAAAGCAGGCGAAGTGCTTCGAGTGCGAACAACTTTTGTTGGATTTGCTTCATCTTGAAACAGCCATACAGTCGACTGCTGTTTACGTTCCGGCTCATACCCATAGATCCATGATTGGCCACTGTTGCAATCTTATATACCTCTTTTGAGGCACCGCTATTGTATTTCTTGAGTATTTTTGTACACCAATCGACACGAGAATCTTTTTGAGATTGCGTCAAATTATGTGGGATCCAACAAGAGCAAACTTTTCTCACGGCTAAATAATCATGAATATTTTATATATGCTGGTGGAACTAATGCCTAGGGTTGTCGCATGAGGATCCTTCATTATTAGTTTTTGCACAGCATTAATATTTTCTGGCACAACAACTGATATTGGACGATCTTCACGTACTTCATCATTGAGCGAATGGCGGCCACGATTAAATTCGTCATACCAGCGTTTCACAGTGGCAAAGGATGGCGCTTCGTCGCCAAATGTGGAAGTTAGTTGATCGATGCACTCTTGTCTTGATAATCCACATCGAAAGTCGTAATAAATCATTGCACGAACATTTTCACGAGTTAATTCCATGTTTTAGTTGACACACAATTTTCAAGTTAGTGTAAACAAAACAAATGACGCTCTATTGACAAAATGTTTGAAGTAGATTATGGTAAAAAATGTCAAACTTTCTATTGGAAACGTCAGATGGCACCTGCAACATTCAAGGTTGCCAAGGCTAAAAATATAAGTAGTGCCCCTACTGGTTACTGTTTTTTCAACGGAACCGTAACTGCGAATGTTCAGAAATTAAGTTATGGTAGAGTTAGACAACATCCCTGTGTTTGAAGCAATACGAAACAACCTTGTTTGGCACCAATATGGTGTCCCACCGCATTATGGATTAAATTTTCATACCTTTGCATCATTTTGAAGAATGGATAGGAAGGCGGAGTAAAATCGATTGGCTACCGAGATTACCAGACCCCACGCCATGTGATTTTTCAATGTGCGGAATTCTGAGGGACAAGGTTTTCAGTACAAAACCTTTAAACCTGCATCATTTACGGATTTGATTCAACAGAATTTGGAAAACACTTTTGGTAATAATAAGAAATTGTGTAACATCTACAAATCAGTATTCAAACGATGTTGTATATAAATGCTTAGATAACAATTGAGGCCACTTGGAATAATTTCTGTGGTTGTTTTTGTATTATTGTAAGTTACGGAAAACAATAAAATTTTATAAAATGGCAATTGCAATTGCAGGATATCTGACTTATGCCGTACTTGTGTGTAAAGAACGTGATGAACAGAATAGTGTTATTAGCCGAAATGTATTAACGAGGTTTTACTGTACTATTATTACTTTCTTTGTTACTAACCTAAAGTGAGAAAAAATTCGTTATCGAGATTTCATTGGAAATACACGTTTTGAGACTGCCTGAATCAAAAACAAAACTGAATTTTTTTAAAAATTCTGCATGTGTGTGTGTCTGACTGTATGTCACGAGCATAACTCAAAACCATAATGTCGGTTAAACGCCAAACTTGTCATTCAAGTTCAGTGTCTCCCATACACTGACACACAAATGTTTTCAAAAAGTTCTTCTCATCCTCAGCATGGGACATAATATGTAAAACGATTTTGATTAAAATATCATATATTTAAGCTATTTTCATGACAAATGAAATATAGATCTTGAAATTATTTTCTGAGTATAGCCTTTGAAGTCCCCTTAATTCTGAATAACTCCGTTGGTAAATCGTATGACACAGACAAACTCTTACAACGAAAAAAGTGTAGGTCATGTTAAAGCATATAAAATGTAATATACATTTTTTTGTGGAGTTAACCATTTCCGAGATATTCTTTGTTATGTGTATGAATTTTAAAATAATTAAATTTTTCTGAAGTGGAATATTGCTATTCCTTTAATTTCCTCGTAGTCATTCAAACAACTTGGAATCACATCTCGATCTGCTTTTTAAACATCTGATTTACCTGAAGTTGTATGCCTCACCGTTGGAAAGCCAATTTGAAGAAGTATAATGCCCCACGTATGGTACAAAGTTTCCGGTGGCCTTCACCCCAACGTTCACTTTCCGGTGGACTTCGCCCCAACATACAGGAATCAACTTTGTGTTTTTATATTTCTTTAAGTATTATATATTTATGTGTGCCTCGGCTGCGTCAGTATTAATTTGTAGAAACATGTATCTCTTTGCAGGGTGTGATGCGGCTAAAGAATGTAGGTTACACAAATTATAATTTTTACTTCACTCCTTTTATTAATCCTTCACACGATTAAATAACACTTCACTGAGATAGAGAGCTGTGAGATGATTTATTAATTACTTGCACCTTTTAACACTTACACTTTATAATATTCTCGCTGTAATGAGTTTTCGTCTCACACTGAATACGTATTAAACTTCTCGAGGACGCGTCTCGCGTCCGGTTAGGAACGCTGTCTACTAGCAACTACCGCCTGAATTTGCAAATTTCATCTATTTCAAGTGTCTGATTGGCTAATCCTACTCCAACAGTAGACTGTTATTTAACTTTTAGCCTTTCTAGTTGTTGATTGGTGATTTATAAACTCTTTTAAACAGTACATTATTATTGTTCCAAGAATTACTAGTAGCATTAGTAAACTTCCTAATTCATTATTGCTTTAAGATTACCTGACTGTTAGCAACTTTCGGCCTCTATTCTCACAGCTCCTACATTATTAAATTATCTAACATTATTATACATATATACAATAAAATAAACACATACAATAACTGTAATATACACTTTTTATATATTGTAGTATACATATATTGCTTTAAGGCAGGCTGTTATTATATTTTATATTATATAATTAGACTGAAATCATTTAAGTGTTAAAATATTGCCTCACTGTATCGCACAACGAAATGTGTAAATGTCAATTGAAGGTTTATCCGGATTAACAAGAAATAGAATAACAAGTTTTTCTAGGAATAGTTTGTAGAAGAGCAAGTAGAGAAAGCCATGTGAATTTAATAGAACATACATATATATTTTAAATCAATATCCCCACCACAATGCTTTGGAAATTTTTAATTTTAAGCATGATGATGTTGATCTGAAAATTTAAGGTATTACAAAAGAAGAATCACATTGATTCTGTTCCGTATTAAGATCACGTGAGCTTATTGGAAACTGCACAGTGAGTCCACGATGAATGGAGATAAAGAAATGCAGATTTTTTCGTCTTTTCTAGTTCTGAGCGCATGGCGGATTATTTAGAACTGCCAAGTGTGATATATACTGGAGGAGGGTGAAGCAATACATTAAAGGACCATAAAACTGAACCGAATCTTAAATCTTGCAGTGCAACATCAAAGCGATCTCATAAATAAAAATACAGTTCATGACGCACGGTGGTCTCACCCCACCCTCCTCTCTCCGACACGAATAATTTTCTATGCCGAACCTGCACGGCTTCCAGCATCCAAATGGCTGTTCTTTTTTTCTTCATACCGTTACACTCCCAATTCATTTCCGAACGTTTTCCAAGTGTTGAAGTGTGACGACTTTAGAGGTGCCGACCTCCGCTTGCGCGTGACAACCAGAGGGACGTACCAGTCTACTCATTACGGAACGAATCTAGATTTTTGCAGAAGTAACCTTCGATGTTTACGTATCGACTTCAGAACTGTAGAAAATGTTATGCCTGATTTAAAGCTCATCTACAATATTTTATTTTGAGCTTTTGACATGTTTTGAAATAGCACAATATATTTCTACATAAAAAATATTCTTTGCTGTTTTCGATTCAGAGGTATTTCACCTAATTATTATTCCGGTACATCAGTTTTACGCATTATAATTTTTTTCATACCCATTCTTAAAGTATTCATACAAAAGCATGTTATTACCTAGTTTCCTTACTGCTTACCTACTTCATAGTAAGTAGAGGAAAATTGCATTCCACCCAAAATTCGATACTGAGATTTCACCGGAAATACACGTTTTGAGACTACCTAAATTTAAAAGAAAAGCATTTTTAGGAAAAGGTGTGTGTGTGTGTGTGTGTTTTCTGTCTGTGAACAGAGTGATCCAGAAACGAAAAGTTAGGTGGCATTTAAGTTGGCATCTTACTTGGCATTTAAGATAAGCATCTTTGAAGGATGCGACAGAAGATTTACAAGAAAATACCCACCCCAAAATACCGTTTTCATGGAAAAAATAGTTATTTTTGATATTCTCTAAATTTCTCGAATGATTTTGGTTAAAATAACATACGTTTAAGATATTTGTATAAAAATTGAAATGTATATCTTGAATTTTCTGGGCGTAGCCTATGAAATCCTCCTCATTCCAAATGAACTTTTGTATAATTGGGAAAGCGTAAGAGATATGTAGATAAAATCTACTAGACACCAAATATAGTTCGTTAAAGCACACAATTTATGTAAAATAATTTTTTTGGTGGAGTTAACCATTTCCGAGATATTCCTGTTATTGTTTGAATTCTCAAAGACTAGGGTTTCTGTACATTCATTCATTCATTCATTTTTTTAAGGCTTAACGTCTTCAACCTGGAAGGTTATATTCTACGGTGAATGAATGAGATGGATGAAATCACGCTGAAACGACCTCGGGGGCCTTAAGAGCTTAAGAGTTACCCAAAATACGTCATCTAAAGATAAAGAAAAAACCGAAAAAAAGCCTTATCCGGGTAGCTCACCCTAACCAAGATTCGAACTCGGAAGCTATTAAATGTAAGATAGACGGATTAACTCCACACTCACAGAGGCGGGCTGCAAGGAATTTCAAAGCCATCACAGAGCGATATATTACTTACTGTATCATTCAATGAAATGTGTAAATATGACTGAAAAGTTTGTCTGAATTAACAAGAAATACATAGAATAATAAGCTTTTGTAAGAATTGTTTGTAGAGGAGGAAGTAGAGACAGTCATTTTAATGGGACATCACATTTCTACTTTCTCTACTACATATAGTAAGTAGGGGAAGAATTGTATTCCACCCAAAAATTCGATACCGAGATTTCACCGGAAATACATGTTTTGAGGCCCCCTGAATCCAAAAAACTTGGTATTTAGGTTCAATATCTTCCAGAGAAGCGACACGAAGGTTTTAAAGAAAATCCCCCCACCCCACATTATCCTTTACATGGAACATTTTTCGAAAATTTTAATTTTATCAAAAACGGTTCTAACGATTTTTATTAAAATATCATATATTTAAGATAATTTCATGACCAATAAAGTGTATATCCTGAATTTTCTGGGAATGTCTCCAAAAGTATTCTTCATTGTGAACGACTTTTGCATAACTGGTAAACCATAAGAGATAGACAAAATATAACTACACAAAAATGTAGATCGCGTTAAAATACACAATTTATGTCATAGACATTTTTCTTGTTGAGTGAGCAATTTTAGAGATATTGCTTGTTATTCCCTTAAATTTTCCAATGTATATACTTTTTCTCAAATGGGAATTCGTTATTCATTTTTTTGTCCTGGTAATGCAAAGAGAATGGAATACTCCACATAGGAACCAGCTCTTAAAATATTTGACTATCGCTTAAAGCCTAGCAATTCCCCTTGCATCTACAAGAAAATTAGCAATAACATTAACATCCTGATATCTCGATTAACAGGAAGCATATGGAGAATAAGCGTTTGTAAGAATAGTTTGTACAAGAGTAGAGAAAGTCATGTGAGTGTTACACATCAGATTTTTCTGTACGCACACAGCAATATGCAGGAGGCTAGACGGCAGTGGACTGTTTTAAGAATAGCAGATCAGTTATATGCTAGACGTGATTTTAAATGCTCTTTGAATGAGCTCATGAGAAAAGAAAAAGCAGAGAACTGACATTTAACATTTCATAGCCTATTGCTTAATACTTTGAACATTTAAAGTAACAACGACGAATAATTCCGAAATGGACAACGCAAAAATAAAAGGTTTTATTTTATATAAATTACACACACACTAAATATCTACTTATAAGTTTTATTCTTTGAAAAGTTTACGCTGATATATAGAACTCAGGAAGGAAGGCTATTCAAAGATCAGAGGTCTTTTAAAGAGAAAGTTTAAGATACGCCTTGTATTCTTTACGCCAATAGCTCAAATGTTTATTATTTTAGCTGAAATCTACCAGCCATTCTTGAGAAAACAACAAATTAGCAAACAGTTTTTTTCTTGTAAGGGGTTACCTGGGGTTGGAAAGTTCTTCTTCACCCTAAGGGATTTACATTGCGTGTGCTGCACGTCGAAGAGCTCGTCTCACACGTATCTACGACCAGCCGCGTCTTATTTACATAAGCGAGGTACTACGATTCCAGAAATGTCCCCTCTAAAGCCTTCAAGAAGCTTCCTTCTTCGGTTTCTAGAAGGATGTTTTCTAAACAGTAGCGGTCTGCCAGCAGGCCGCAACAATGTCCTCGACAGAACTACTGTCTCCTCGACCAATAATTTCACAATCAATAATTGTTTTAAGGCATGTGCGCGGAGGGGGCACTGAGTAAAATGTTCATGGAGGTTTAAAACCACAATCCTATTAAGACCATTTCACATTTAAATACAATGTATTATATAAAAATACCAGATGTTATCAACATCGTAATAAAATACTTAACAAAGAACTAATGGAAACAGCAAGCTCTAAACATATCTAAGGAAACAATAGTTGCACGAAACATTTAATGAGTAAAGCAGTAATTACTACAGTATATGTTAATTAAAAAAATCAATTTTATATGGATTTTCACAAGGAATTCGTATCTTTCCAAAGCTTTTAATAGATACAAAGACAAAAACACAGTTTTAACGATACAACAAAGAAAGTATTTCATTGAAAACAATTCTAGATGCACAAGCAAGGGATCACAAAACATGTATTTCCAACGAAATCTCGATATTGTACTTCCGATTGGAATGCAATACTTGCTCTACCTTCCACAGATAAATGGTAGATAAATTAATAGTTAATCCGAGGTGAACAATATGAAATCAGTCACCATTAAGGAGAACAAAGGTACTGAAGGCTTAACTCTGGCAAATGCGAACTAGTTCCAATAGCTAGTTGTATGTGAGCAAGTAACTGAACATATTACATACAAAAAGCTAAACGTCATGGCGTTATGGCCCATGCAGGACCTTGGCCTGCCAACCCCACGTTGGCCTTATGTCCAAATACGCACGGCAGATGTGGCCAGCATCACACATCCTCCAGCCGGGGTCGTTACCTATCGAAGCTCCGCACTTTCCTCACGATGTTGAGTGGGCGCCAGTCTATATCCGAGTAATAAAATCCGCAGCCCCACTGCAGGGATCGAATCCGGTTGCACTCCGTGGCCGGAACCAAGCACCACGCTCTAGCCCGTTGCGCCACGACGCAAGGCATTATTACATATAATTTTACTAAAACCCCAGAGACATATATTTAGAAATTGCAATCTTACACTCTGCTAGTAATTCATAAAATAATATGGTCCTTTTGTATAACTGCATAATAAAGAAATATCCATTATTTAACAGTAATACATGTTTCGATGATAATTGGTTTCATCTGAATGAATTTAAACACCGATATGCGACACAAGTACAATAAGGGCACTCACAATTAATTGCAGGCTTTCCGGGCAATTGCAGTACAAAAAGTAGAACTTTGAAAATAAGAGCAAGAAACATTGAGATTGCCATTTATAAATTTAGGATAGCACCAGTGTTTGATATGGATCGGAAATTGTGCCCTCACTAACTTAGAACGAAGACTAGGACTAACTGCTCCTGAAGGGGTGCCCGAGAGGGAGGGGTGAGAGGAAACAGAGGGCGGCCGGATCAGAGGCAGAGGGTGGAGTCCCTACCTTTTACAGATTGAAACTCCTTGGATGGTAGCTGATGCAGTCGTCTCTATTCCACCCCTGCGTCGTGGACATCCCCTGGGGGCCTGGAACTCGGAGACCGCCCCCATTACGGGGGACGAAAAGTTACAAAAACCATCCCCCTCCCCTGCCGTACAACGCCGAGACTGTCGCCGTACTCTCAGCAGATGAAAGGTTAAGCGAAATGAGAATGTAGGTGAAATGGAGGGACAGGACATGAGTCTTTCCAGCATTCGCCGAGCAACCCCCGAAAAAAAACCATGGGCCCGGAAGGTCGTCCGCAGTAATCGAACACAACGACCTCCCAAATGCCTGCCACAGATTTTACTACCTGATCCATCCCGATCTGTAATCCAGAACGAAGTAAACCAGTAGCAACAGAAAAAGGACTTACAAGAAGTTATACGAGGCTGGTAGAATTCGAAGTCAAGACATTAGAAATGAGCTAGAAATACAAAAATACAAAGAAATGGAAGGAAGATATTGAAATATTGGAGGAGGACAGTGGAGTCCCCAAGAAGGCAGATATAGACCTAGAGGACGATGTCTGGGACGTTCAAGGTAAGGATGGCATGACCTTTGAAGCCGAAACAGGCAGTACTGTCTATTACACGAAGAGCAGTAGAAGAAGAAGAAGGCGATTTTTTATACTATTAACTAACGATATTACTGTATCTGGAGGCTATATAGTTCGTTTTTCTATTGACTCTGAAAACGTTCAGAAGAACGTTTCCATAGTATAATATTCAGGTGTTAAAATTTCACGTATAATGTGATTAATGGTTAAAATTGGTTTTACTGCATGTAATTAGAGTTATATCTGTAAAAACAATTTGTTGGATTATTTAATAAACTACTTAATAGTAGCACATTGTTTTCAATTGTTTGTTGTCTTTATAAAATTACCTATCGTTTACTGCTTTCAACTACAGTAATATTGGAATTGTTCTTCCACACAAGCCGTGTGTTGTACAAGGTTGGAAAGAAGGTTTTGAGATCTCCTTGTGGTTTACCGAAAAAAATGCGAATCAGTTGGAGAATTTGATATCGTCCCAATATGTTTCCATGGTAACTCAGTGGTTAGAGCAACCGGACGGAAACCGGGAAATCCGTTGTTCAAATCCCGACTATGGCATTGATTTTTTCAGTCGTATGATCTACCTTTCCAACACTAATATTGCTTATAATTATAGAATTATATGTACTGGGTGCATCATTTAAGCTGAGACTGTACACTATCTCCAAAGCTACACGTTGCAGAAAGAAATGACTTGAATAAAAGTTGCTTGATGTTATGAGGAAAGTAAATGCCATTAGTAGTGTTTTATTTGGAGGACGTTGTGATGGTCATTTTAGGGTCAGTTTAATTTTTTTAAATGGGGTTAACCTACCTTTTTATTGGTTTTCTTACTCCACATGAAAAACTAAACAACATTTGTATAAAATACTTTGCAGTTCTTACACGAGCGTAAAAAACAACGAAACTTCTGAATGGCTGGTACGAAGAGGGCAATAAATGGTTGGACCATCCATATACACTGCCGTTTGTGAAAATTGCAACACCAAGAAAGAATTTTCCCAATAACTCCAAACTTGGTGGAAGTGTAGAAGTGTGTGCAACCAATAAGGATTAGGTTCGCAGAGAGATGGGTGCATATAGGCCGAGCAGAGCCCTCTCGTGAAGGTCCGACAAGGTCAGTGTTGCGTCCAGTGTAGTCAGTGCAGAGCTGTTAAACAAGGTTGAAACAATAAAGCAGGTACCAGTATGCCTCGTCGACGCAAAGGGAGCCATATCGGCATGTGAGTGAGTTCGAACGGGGCAGACTGACCGGTCTCCGGGAAGCGGGTTTGTCATACCGTGACATTTCGGCTCATACAGGGCATGCTGCTGCAACAGTGATGCCTGTGTGAAAGCAATAGATAGATGAAGGTCGTACGCAGCGAAGAGTCGACACTGGACCACGAATATGACCGTCATCTTGTCCGTATGGCCATAACGGACCGCACAGCTTCATCCACAGTGTTGGCTCGACGCTGGAGCACTGCAACAGGTGTGAACTTGTCTGTAACAACGTTTCGTCTGCTGCAGGTTGGACTGGTTGCATGCAAGCCATTACGTCGGCTTCCATTGTCCAGAAACTACAAGCTCCTCCGACTGCAATGGGCACTTGAACACCGTAACTGGCTGCTGCGTGGCAAAATGTAGTCTTTTCGGACGAGTCTCGCTTCAACGTGCCCTACAGTGATGCCGCATACTGTTGGACGAGAAGAAGGCGAGCGCGGCCTGAGGGGCGAGCGGGGTTCTGTAACTGTTTATCTGCTCACGTACTGTCGATTGTTTACTACGTTTACTATGAAATGTGTTTATGTGTGCAAATGCACCACCCATGCTGCCAGATCTGATACTAGTAGAACAGCAACCGCCGTAATGTTAACGCATTGGCTCTTGCCATGGGTGAGTACTTCACAACACTGTGTAGTAGTTTATAACCTCCTTAACATGCTTATCGTATCCACACGGCGAGCGTAAATATGATACGGACGCAGGAAAGTGTTGATGTTACACATTCCTCTCGCTTGCCTTCTTCTCGTGGTCTATCAGTACGTGTCCGGTGGTACCGTGGTGAGCGCAACCTGGAGGGCTGCATTGTTGAGCGGCATAGTGGACAAACACCAGGTGTGATGGTTTTGGGCGTCATTGGTTACAACAACCGATCTCGCCTCCTACGAATTGAGGGCACTTTGAACAGCAACAGGTACCTAACGGTGGTTGTAGAGCTAGAGGTACTCCCCCTGCTTCAGGCATCTCCACAGGCCACATTTCAATAGGATAATGCCCAGCCACATATTGCGAGGAATATACAAGCCTTCTTGGAAGAGCGAAGGGCAGTATTGCTTCCCTGATGCACGTTCGCCTGACATGTCGCCCATCAAACACGTCTGGGATTTGGTTGGTCGGCACCTGGTGCGTCACAGTCCTCCAGTAACCAGTGTCACGGATTTGTGGGCTCGAATACAAATTGCGTGGAAATCCCTCAGGAACTTATTAAGAACCTTTTTGATTCAATATCACGGCGTATAGCAGCTCTAATGGCAGCGCATGGAGGCCACATCAAATACTGAATATTAGGTCTCAAAGGTCATGTATAGACTTGAAAAGTTTATCATTTGTTTTATATATATATATATATATATAAATTTGTATTATTGGCTCTGAAATTGCAGCATGAACATATACACTTAGAGAGATAAAGAAGGGAGATAACGTACACTCAGCAAAGGAAATGCACCACTCAAATTTGGTGAACATTTCAGGAAAATGGGCATTAAAATTGGGTGCCCACAAAAAAGTATTCAGAGGCGATAATGCCAAATGTTATTTTCCGTTCTTGATATTGTAAACATTTGACTTTATGAGTAACAAGGTAATAATATGAAATTAAAATTATTTGCATCTTTAAATTTGAATTTTTGGATTTTGTTTTTATCTACACTTTTGCACATTCAGGACGCAGTTTTCATCCAATTCGTTCGTACACATTCGGAAAGGTCAAAAAATTAAAACTGTCATATAAGAGACAAACGACATGGATATTTACAGGCAAGATTATTCTATGTTTAAAATTTCATCTTGTGAACATTTGGCATAGTACATTAAAATTAGTTTTGGAGCCTCAATAACGAAAACTAAAAAGGATATTGAAACCAAATTGAAGAAGGTTAATTTTATGGTGGTGTTGTATATATTTCGACTGCTGGGGAGCCGAACACTTGAAGTAGTTGCAACCGCACGTGTGGTAAAAAGTTTCCGGTAGCCTTCGCCCCAAGTTTAAAAATATTAACTTTGTAATTTGACTTTCTTTAAATATTATATACTTATGTTTGCCTCGGCTGCGTCAATATTATTGTTAGAGACATGGATTTCTTTGCAGGGAGTAGTGCGGCTAAGAAGTGCTTACACAGATTATAATTTGTACTTCACTCCATTTATTAATTCTTTAAACGATTAAAATAACACTTCACTGATATAGAGAGCTGTGAGATTATTTATTAATTATTTGCACTTTTTTTTAAACACGTAAATTATTTTTGTCTCACAATGAATATGTATTAAACTTCTCGAGAACATGTCTCGCGTCCGGTTAGTAACGCTGTCTACAAGCAACTGACTTCTGAATTTGTACAATTTGCCCTATTTCAGTTTCTGATTGGCTAATCCTACTCCAATAGAATACTTTCATTTAACTTAAGCTTTTTTCTGTGGTTGATTGGCTATTTAAAAACTGTCTCAAAACTTACATTATTGTTGCTCCAATAATGACTAGTAGCATTATTAAACTTTCTTACTCATTATTGCCTCATTATTAAATTACGTAATACATTCACATAACATTATTGAACAAGTACATAATAATATAAACATTAACACAATCACTGTTACATGCATTTTATATATTATATTATACACATATTGCTTTAAGGCGGGCTGTTATTATATTTTGTTGTATAACTTGACTGAAATAATTTAAGTGTTAAAAAATACTGCCTCAAAATTTAAATTCGTTCAGTGTTTGCTTAAGATTACACTTTCAGCCAAGTTGATTCAACACTTTAGAAAACGGCATTTTCAGTGGTACATTCCCTTAAAGTAATGCATCCGTGAAATCTGGAAAATCTCAGTATGTGATATATGTTGTTGAAATTTATTCCGTAATAACACACAATACAGTAGTATTTTTGCCATGTTTTAAAATTCCAGATTACGTAGTTATTTAAATATAAATTTTCTATTGAGTAAATTCATTGTTTTCTATCAGAAATACTCCACACGATGTAGTTTTGAAACTATTAGCATTACAAATTCAGGTTTTACAGTAAATGAGTTAAAATAATATATAATCTATATAACATTTTTATATTAAACACTAATTATTGTAGAAACATTATTACTTTTTGTACTCTCCAAAATGATCAAAATTCAATAATTTATTTCCCAAAACTGGAGTATTATTTTACAAGTATGCTGTTTTAATTATTTTTTTGTTATTATTATATAAATTAATTATACTTTTAATAGACAACATGCCGGTGGGCCATTGAATTCCTCAATGGACTCAAGTTGTTTTCCCAGACATACCTACCAAGGCATCTCCCTCGCCCTTAGCGGCGACCTGCTTATTGCAAGTACTTCAGTGCTGGTTGCTTATATATTATTATTATTATTATTATTATTATTATTATTATTATTATTATTATTATTATTATTAAGGGTTTTAATTAATTTTTGTTGTTATTATATAAATTAATTATACTTTTAATAGACCTTAGCCTGGTCTTAGGCAAGTTTTTAATATAGAGTCAACTGAAAAATTCAACGCCACAGCCGGGATTTGAACACAGTTCTCCCGCTCTCCGTGCGGTTGCTCTAACCATTGAGCATGTTGTCACCGGCATGTTGTCACAGTAGCACAGTAGCGGGAGAACTGTGTTCAAATCCCGGCTGTGGCGTTGAATTTTTCAGTTGACTCTATATTAAAAAGTATGCTGTCTTTTTCTTCAATGTGCTCTTGAGTGATTATAAACATTTTGAAACAATTGATAAAAGTTGCATTTTGAATATGGAAAATTGCCTGAAAGTAATTTGCGAGGAAACAAGGTTTAAAATTGAGCGTGCTATAAATATGCATACATCTGTTCATTTATAGTTTCAGTTAATTAGTATTTTAAATGCACTAAGTGGAAAAAGCGACATATGTTCTTAAAGTTTAATTTTCTTTTTAATTTTTCAGAATATTTGAACATTTTCACAGATGCTTTACCTCAAAATAACGCAGGGCTGCAGAAAATAGGTTAATAAATGAATAATAACTTACTCTAAAGTAGTTTCATCGCTGTATGTGAATGCGTCTTTACTGGAGCGACTACCAATCCCTCGCACAACGCGCAACCTCAAGGACTAGAGCTCTGTTTATAAATGGTACCAACTGGGCAGTAAATATATCTGAAAAATTTCCATAAAAATAAAAGTAATACCACCAAGGAAAATATTCATTGGGAACAAATCTATATTTGAAATAATAGCGTGGAACAAGTCGTAGGTTGTAATTACTTGGGTTGTGACGTAAGTTTCGATATCGATACATTTCAACAAATATGTGAAATTATAACAAGATCTCTGGAAAATAAAAGAAGCAAAGAAACAGAATTGAAGTTCTACAAGACCACGGAGGTTCCTGTGCTCATGTATGGTAGCAAATCATGGATAAGAAAAGAAAAGTAAAATTCAGGAAGTGGAAATCAGCCTTTTTCCGGTGAACTAAAGCATACACTAGACTCAACTTATCAATAAATGAAACAATTACAGAAGAATTGAATAATTATGTATTACATGATAAAATTAAAGAAAACAAATAATTGAAAAAAACATACGTACCGAATGAGTGAAAAAATGATACCACTTTTAATTAACAATTATTAGGGAAAACCGTTAGGAAAAAGGGAACCATGCTAGGTGGTGCCGCGGTAAAATGCGCGACTCGCATTTGGGAGTTCCTGGGTCAAACCCCCCAGGGCCAACCAACGTGACCGAAAGCCTTTTTCATAACTTTCCTCGGTCGCTGGCGAATACTGATTTGGATAATTTTATCTGTGAATTTTCCTATCTTCTCTTTCATGACTATACCTCACTTCCTTCTTCTTCACCGCCATACCAGGCACTGGGCTAATCACCCACCCTGGATATGCTGATTCAGGGTTTTCTTGCTCCTCGACAGGCTACTGACCCAAGACATCGGCTTGTAAGTCCTTAGGAGGGTAATCCGTTGAAGAAAAAGAATAAAAAAGAGAATTCGGACGCCTCAGAAAAAGATGGGATTAAAATGAAGAATGCGATGACGAAACAGGCGAAATGCCTAATCCTTAAAATAAAGAAGTCGCTTATTAAAGTAAGTAAACCATATCAAAGTCAGATGAACTTGAACAAAAAGTTAAAATATAATCAGTAATTAACAAATTTGAAATAAACAATTAAAAGCGTTACCTTTGCTCTTCTCCCACCTGAAATAATTCTGTTCTGGAATTCAGTCGCACGGCTAAAGGCGGCGGCGGCATAGCAAAAAGCACTGGGACGACCCGATGAGGAACGCTTTTAGACATGCATCATTTACTTGTGTTACACCCATCACTTGGACTCCCATCCGCATTCAAATTTACGCCTCCGGAAGTAATGACATGCGGCCAAGACTGTTGCGAAACGATGTCCTCCCTCACTACAGTGCACATACACCTTCCTCGCCAAGGAACAAAAAACAACGATCGGGAAAATATTAAGTATATCGGAAAACGTGTCATTAAATGTCAAAGCCTCCTGGATACGCCTCATAAATGAAATGCACATCAAGTATGATCTCTGGTTTTATAGAGCTGACCTCGACTATCATTTTAACACGCCGTCGGCTATTCGGTGGTAATTTTCGGCATTGCTACGGTTACAGCGGTCTTTCTTGTTCTTCTAGTACATACCTATTTTGAACCTTCGAAATATATGACCTCCGGGAATAATTGAATACCCTTATATGATTTTGCTTTGGTAATTTGGAGACTAAGCGATATCTACAGTAAATGTTTTAGATGTGAAAGCTTTCTTAATTAAATGAATATCTTCAGGTTAGCTTTAGTGAAGAATCCGTATGCCTAAATACGAGCTTTAGTTTTAAAAATTACTCGATGTTTTATAAAAAGCCTTATCCCCCCAATGCTTCTGGAAATACAGAGTGGAGGAGTTAGAACATATTCCTTTATGGCGGTACCACAATTATGGACGGGAAAACATATTTAATTAAATACAGAAATAATCTTAAGATAGATAAATAATGTAATAAATCATATCCATATATGAAATCAACGTATAATGTAACAAGCATGGGTTGGAAGATTTTGTCCGGAAAGGCGAAGGTAACTAGGAAGTCAGGTTAGCCAAAGTCGTTAGCGACAGCCAAAGTAGCGAACACATTAGCTTAAGAATTTCTAGGAACGCAGTTAAGTTATAAGTTCAGCACACTTGCACGTAGGCCAATTCCGGAAATTAGGTAGGAAGAGGAAATTCTTAGAAAAGCGAGTCATCGCCTACTAACAGTGTCACATTCTTACATTTCTTAACACTTCTTAGAGTTTTGAGATTCGGCAACGCATAAGCTCGAATTTTGAGAGTAGTTGGCGTGGCTTAAATTATGAGAAGACGTAATTAAATCAGAGAATTACTCTTCTCTGGTAACGTGACTGGTACGGATCAACGCTCGTGCACATAGATGTGCACACATTAACTACTTTCTATCTCTGGTATACCGCCAGCGGTACTTGCTCGTGATATCTTAAGCCAAGGGTGGCGAAAACGACTTCCTTCCGCGAGTCACCAAATATGTAACACGCACTGCATTACTCAGCAGCATATGAAAATCAAACGGGCGGTTGCAAAGAGGGAACGGTGCCTGCGAGTCATGTTTTCGCCACCTCTGTCTTAAGCCTCCAGTGACGGGTTGTGTGAGTAGCGGCTAGCGCGAGCGGCAAACATTTTAGCGACTCACGACAAGTTATGCTTTAGTTTCATTTATTGCGGAAACAGTTATTTCCAACCGCAAATTTGATACTGCAGAAGTTAGCAGGTTCAATAACTCAGTTGTTACATTTTCAAACGCTACAATTCATAATCAGTCTATTTCTTCGTCTCAAAAGGTGGTAACTCACTTCAGTAACTCAAATATTAGCTCATAATAAACTTTTCGGTCAATTTAAACTATTGTTGTCCTTCACAATACATCCATGCATACCCTAACTATGAGAGTTATGTTCGTGAAACTTCTACAGGTTGTTTCATTTATAATAATATGGATCATTTTTCTATAAAAATAAAAAGCTCTTAGTTTTCTAAATATGCTATTTTTTTAAAAAAAGCGATTGTTTTCACAAACTATTCATCATTATTTTTTAAAGTAAGCTATTATAATGAAGTAGTTTATTTGTAGTTGTAGTTGGAAGATGCTTCATGTTTATCTGCACCACGTATGGAAGCCAATTTGTCGCGGTCACTTCGTGTTATCTTTTGCTGGGCGCCTGTTATTGTATTACTACTTTGAATGTTGGGTTCATTGTCCTCCGGCTAGCTATTATTATTATTCACTCGAGCATATCTCTTGATCAAGGTGTGTAAACGGAAAGGATTTGTTACTCAAAGACAACACTGATAAAAGAATCTGTTTTTACACTTTTATTACCGTCACATTAATTAAGTTCACATATTGACTCTTGATACACGCCAGACTGAAACTGTTATATTTTCTAATATCACTATAATCACTTATTTACTGCACATTATTAATTCGCGTGTTTCACATTTATAACAAACTTTAAGACGCGAGAGATTCTGTAGAATTGCGACGTGTAACTCGCGAACAATTTTGATGAACTAAGCGACGTTTAACTTCTGAATGATTCTGTTGGACTCAGCGACATGTAACGCGTGGATGATTTTGTTGAACTGGGCGATACTTGCCTCTGGCTTTAGCTTTTTGTACTCCCACACCCGGATATGCCAAAATATTATAACCGAGCTGCTATTGGTTAATAAAACGCGCCAACATTAGCGTCTATTTTTTATATCCAATCAAAAATTACGAAAACATATGCTCTAAGGAAGATATTCCCTCCATTTCTACAGAAAAGCGCGTCAATATGACGTCATTTGTTTGTCTCTTCTAATTAATATTCAACTCACCCCCTCGCTCATTGTTACAGGCTATTATTGTCAGTTTCAGTGAGGCCGTGTAAACTTATTTCCTAACAATGCTTATAATTAACAAACATCTCAAATCAATGTCATACAATAATGTTAATTTACACTACAATCACTCTGGCAGTTACATTATTGTGATACAAATTACTGCCACAATAATTAAGCAAATTAGGATAATATCAATATGGAGTAAAGCTTTCAATCCTGTAGCTACATTGGTGCACTAACAATATGTACCTGAATGTCAGAAGTTATTAGAGAAAAACCTGAGAAATCTGAGGAAAACAGGTTTAAACATTTTACTAAACTTTTTCCCAATCACTCCCGGGACGATAATCAGGGTTTTTGTTGTCTTCCTTGGTTTTCTTGTGATTCCGGTTTAGCTGGGTTAAGAATATATCTTTTGTGGTTTAGGAAATATAGATACCTACAAAAGAAAGTCCAAAAGGGGATGTGTCCTAGATAAATATGGCTGACATTAATATGCAAATTAGGTATGTATATTTTTAACATGTATTTTTTTTATCTAATGAACAGGGAGTGGCACGTCGCATCAACCCCCAACCTGGAGGTCAAGAAAAAATTAGAAATGAGACTATAAAAGAGAATATGAATGTTCAAAATTAATTTTAGATTTTATACAATAGAAAAAATTAGAAGGATTCCACTCAGTCACTTGAACGTTGTTGCCAGAAGCATTGGCGCTCAATAAGATAAGCCAAAATTGCTTGTTTCTGTGGAAACAAGAAAAATGACAGAAAACTATATCAGAAGTACCTGCTAGCTGCATCCGGCTGGGTTAAAATACAGAGGAACAGTATTATCTAGTTGTTAGAGTTTAGAGAATTTGAGCAGAAAAACATCAAAGGTTATACTTTAATTTATGACCAACCCGAACTTTGCACAGCTAAAGAGAATTGGACTTTTAGTTCGATTTATCGAGATGAATATTGGTTATTCCTTGAAAGAGGTTTAAACTAAATCATCCATTGGCACTGATGGTAATAATAATAATAATAATAATAATAATAATAATAATAATAATAATAATAAACCAGGCAGGATAAGCCGCTTAACATTTAAGGGAACTGGAAGGCTAGACAACACGAATGTGCACATATTATTATAACACACATTTTCTCATTGCAGTCCATTCAGCTTTTATTTGATATTTATAAACATTATTATTTGTTTCTTAAACAATTCTACATTTTAAAATATTTTTGGTTTTTCGAAAAATTCACAAAAGCCTTCTCTAATAAAAATAAGTTCAAAATTGTTTTACAACTATAGGTATATATTCTTTGAAAATAAGTCCTATTTATAAGTTTTTTGAATTTTTGCGCTGTTTTTATCAAATTCTACGTATCTAAACTTGAAAAGAAAATTAGAATTCTTAATTGAAACAAACTGAAGAGAAACAAGCAAAAATATGTTTATTCTTAGTGTATTATAATTTACCATCGGTTATATACCTCAAAAGAAAAATACTTGCTCCCTGGCAGAATATGTACAGTGCGGTCGTTTTAAGGTAATGCCACAGACCGGCTATTTGCGTAGCACGTGTACTGCAGTGACCTCGATAGTTTTCGATGAGTAACTGGTGGCGCATGACTCGATCAAGGTCACCTTTATCAGCTGTGCTTCTTATTTGTGTTGTAAAGAGAGTTGTGCATCTTAAAGGTGAAAGTTTATTCAACGAATTTTATGTGCAATGCATATATATAAAAACCGAATCATGTAGACAGGTTTGCATACAATTTCAGGAGAAATTTCCTGGTATTCCAGTTCCAAGTAGAGAAACTGTTAGACGTCTGGTTAATAAGTTTAGGGCAACGAGATTGCTAAATGCTAAATTACTAGGAAGCAAAATAGATGTTCTAACGGAGGAAAAAATTAAGGAAATAAGCGCATCTATTAGTAGGGAAACCTACAAAATAAGGTATATAGAAACAGTCCCCATACCACACACGAACTTAAGGACAATATAAAAACAGAAATTATAGTGCAAGTTCCTAGCACTCGTGAGTAAGTAACGCGGGAGTTACGGAACGAAAACTCCCAGTGTGACAGACTGTGTGTGGAGCACGTGTACGCGCGATCAGTAGCCTCACCATAAAACGACCGCACTGTACTTTAAACATATGACCTTACTGTATAAACTGGGCACGTCAGTGTTCTATACCTAGTCCAGAGAAACGATGTGTACCTAAGTTTATTTTAAGAAATATATTCATATTGAAATAGGATGGTTTTTCAGTATTTAAAGGCTTGGCCGCTCTCCACTTAAACACGTACATAAAATTGTAACACCACACATAACTGCATTCAGTAAAAATTGGATATTGTTTTGGAATAAAAGCAAAACGGTGTCGAACAGTTAATTAGAACATTAAAAGTTCTCATTATGAAAACTAGTTTATTAATTCCTTACTAATATAACAAATCCTTATAGAACAAGTATGACAGTCTTCCAGTCTTCATGCACATATGAACTGATGTATTCTTTGAAACCATTACTACTTATATGGATGCAGCACAAATCAGTCATTACAGAAATGCTGTTTTTGTAAACTACAGCATTTTTAACACTTTTCTGCAAATCTTCATAACGAACATAGATATAGATATCATCATGATTTGTAGAAGAGAGCAAGCAGAGAAAATTGTTGGTGAAGTCATAAAAGTAATTTATAATAAGGTATATACAGTTGAGTTAATAGTATACTCATTGTGCTAAAGAAGTTTCCCAATACATAGTTCAAAGATATGTTTAGAAGATTGAAGATTTTAACCCTACATTGTACGTATATATTCTCCATCTTAAAATTTTATGTATGTAATCTAACCAAATTCATAACAAATAGGGAAATTCATGAGGTAAACACTAGACAAAAGAGATATATTCATCATTCCAATGCAAACTTTTCCTTCCTTGTTTCTTTCAGGAAGGTTTATATTATGAAACCATTAAAATATTTAATTATCTTCCAAGGAAACAAATTGATAATTTCAATGTTTTCAACACACCTGTTAAAAGAGTACCTTTCTTCCAAGACAAATTATCCGGATTATAACACGTATAGCTCTGTAAAAGTATTTTAATGTTTTTAATGACAAATCATCTGACATATGATACCTATTTTAGAATTAACCTATGCTAATAAATTTTATGATGTATATTTTATGCATAGCGTATATCAAAAATTAAACTACCTAACAATTCTATGCATTGCAAATCAATTACAGAACAATGATGAGACGCAGAGGCTTTAAAAGTCCAATGTTAATGTAAAATAAAACTAGTATTTTAGTTATATATATAGCAAAAGTGCACTTATATCTACCTATATAAGCTCTGTAACTGAAGGTAAATATTTGTCCATTTTGTTGTTTCAATAGTTATGCTCTATATTGATATTTAATGTGTATTTATACATACAACTAGATTGCACTTTCTTTGACACATACTATGTACACTAGAAGGCAATCCAGTCTAAATTAAACCTAAACCAGTAATGGATACACCAGTGCCTTCGTTTTATGCCAAGGCCACTGCGCAGCAGCTGCGTAGAACGTGTCAAGGATAGGTTTATCAGCTGTGAACTGAGCCAGTCGTTGCTTTGTCTTCGTGCTATGATGTGTTTCAACAATACGTGTAGTGTGTGTGTGTGTGTGTGTGATTTCCTTAGGAATATTATTCCCCTATTAGTCCACAGAAATGCCTACCAACAAATTCACGCTTGAGCAGCGTACTGTTATGTACGATACATACGTGAAAACTGAATCATTTGACAGGTTTGTAGAAAATTTCACCAGCAATTTCCTGGTTATCCAATTCCGGGTAGAGACACTGTGAGATGTTTGGTTAATAAATTTAGCACAACAGGATCGCTAAACGCTAAAAACATAAAGTTTATTTGAACAATCTCCACACCATAGACGAATTTAAGGATAATATAAAGACAGAAATTAGGAACATTACCCAAGACGAACTTATACATATGAATGGCAATTTCATCCGACAATATCAAGAATGTCTTCGCGCAGATGGGCCCACTTTCAACAACACTTATAACAACGCTAGTACTGATTACATATATGTTACTAACACTCGTGAGCAAGTAATGCGGGAGTTACGGAACGGAAAAACCCGCACTGTATGGACCCTGTGTGGAGCACTTATTCGCGCTATCCGGGGTCTTGGCATAAAACGAAGACACTGTATTTCGAACTATATCATCTAAACATATCGAGTTATCTTGTTATGGCCTCTACTATCTTATCCTTTCCAAGCATTTTAATAATACCTGTTAATTAATGCACTATTGTGTGTAGACTTATGTGGGCTAATAGTGTGGCCATCTCCGGATTTCTATTTTGCATTATGAGAAACTATCGAGCTAACATCTGCGTCTGAAGGTTACGTGCATTCCGTTCAGCTTCAAAGAATGTTGATGTGAACACATGCATGAATGCATTAACACTAATTCAGAAACTGTTAACACCTACTGGAAGGAAGGACAGTTTCAACCGAATTTGCGAGAGTTTACTAATGCCTTTATGGAAAAGAAACAGCCACAAAGTGGGTCTGCACAGCGGCAAACAAGATGCGGTTACCTGGCTTCGACAGTTGGGACAGTTTGGTGACAACCGGTGTCTTCACCAAGAGAGTTGCAATTCTCTTCAGGAGTGTGGTCCACGCTAGACACGTTTTCAATTGATTTAATTGTTCTGGATACTCACAGAACCCTTGCTCCATTCCTGAGTTTATTTTTTGCTCTTTGCGGTTGGAGTTTAGGTCATGAAAGCTTCTTACATTCTAGCAGTCCTAATGTGTGATTAACAGACTGGGTGAAGAAAACATATAGAACCTTCTCATAGTTTCATTTAACATTTTTAATGTAAGCATGCTTTTACTTGATGGAGATTCTATAGGTGTAAAACAGACATTGAATAATTAAATATAAATAAATGGGCAAATCATTGTACTTAATTCAAATCCATGAAATGTCTTATTAATTAGAGGGTGTTTAAAATAAAATACTTAGTAGTATTGTCTGAAATATGAAGGTAATCCGAAAATATGGAGAGATCAGAGATATTAAATTACCAAATATTATTAAGTGAGTAACACTGGTTGTTTAAAAGCTATATGGTTGATTAAGAAACACCAGGACACTCTAAAATCAAACATACTATAAACCTACAAAACACACAAGCAAACTTCTGTCTGGAATTAAGAGTAGTGCGGTCAGTTGTAAGAAATATAACACTACATACACTCGACCAAATAATAATAATAATAATAATAATAATAATAATAATAATAATAATAATAATAATAATAATAATAATAATGATAATAATGATTAAAAATAAAATTATTATTAAATTTTAAGCTTTTACAGGATCTGTAAAAGTAAATATCAATACAGATTTCAAGAATTGGTATGTTAAAAGCTTACATTACTTGGAACAGAATATACAGTAGCATGAAATTAACTTTCAAATATTTGAAAATAAGGAAGATATTGAGATGAAATTTAAAATAACTTTCTATTTGTATAAGACAGTCAGGTATAATTAGTACAGACATGATTTTAATGCAAATATAGACTTCTTTCTGCTCTCAGAAAGTATGCTCACTTGGTGTACAAGTTAATTACTAAATTTTCAAACTTCAACGATATTTTATGTTACACATAATACATATTTTACCTTTTTTAATAAGCATAATGTTTTAGCAGTTTCCAAATTATGCTGCATATTTGCTTTTTTTATATGTATATTTTATAAATATATTTTGCTTTTATCATTATATTTGATTCACAAATATGATATTTCCAAAATAAAATGTACCGGTGGGTCTACTTTGAAATTTGGCAACTCTGATGTTACCTCACCCGCAATGCAATCAACAGGTCAGCTTACATTGGTGAATCCCCGCCATATATATATTTTTAAATCTAATGTGGTAAACCGATTAACTCAAGTGTTATCTGAAAATGGGCACTGTGGTATATTTGGTTGGCAACAATGATAAAATCAAGTTTTTTTTACTCAGTGTTGTATTTATGCTTAAGCACTAATCTATAGATGATTAATATTAGTGAAAATTTATGTTAATGATTTATTGAAACAATTATTAACTCTTTTCAATCAATATTAATTATACTTTATTCTTCAACAAAGAATGCGTATATTTACACATAGTTGTACGGGTAGTATACCAAATTCACTTTTTGCCTCTAAACCCGTTCTCCTCATGGCAATTGTTACTTATACCGATACCTTAGGTACCTTATCACACCTCATTGTCCTTTTTACATTGATGTTGAAAAATAATAATTAATAAATGTTTAATACCTTGCACCTTTTTAACTTCTAGTGAAACCTTTTTCTTGCGTATTGGTTCTCCTTAGTAAAGGATAGAATCTCGTTTTCTGTTACCTTTTTGTTTCCTATATGTATCACATATTAAACAAAATTGAATTACAATAAATACCTTAAATTTCTGAGATGATAAAATAATAATAAATTACACCCGAAGTCATTTTAATGTCACTTAGCTAAAGATACTCATTTTTAATTAAAACACAATTAAATTTATTTGGATAATTTCACAAATTTCAGAAATTTTCTTCATCTTATAATTTCCGTATTCAGAATAAATAAATAAATATAGTTGGAAATTTTTTGACAATTGTTCACCTATCATTTTTGCTACAAACCACTAATAGTGTCATAAATTCAATGGTGAAAATATTCCTGCAGGTTTGCAATGTTTCTGCAGTTGAAACTTTTGTCAATAAATTCAGCCTGCATACAATTGACATTTTTATTTTATGATAATATAATATCTTAATACTTTTTATATGGGCATACTTATATGCATATTATGGATGCGTTCAATGCATCCCTTTACATACTAAAGGGATTATCAGAGAGTAAAATTCCTGTCCCTAATGATTAGCTTCTAAGATAAATTGGTTAGGAAGTTCTGAAAACAGCTTAACTGTGGTATTACCTTTACTTAGTGTCTCATTTGTATATTCCCCCCTCCCCAATATCATCAATTTGTTAAAAACATGGAAATAATACTGGTTTCATTGTTTCGCAGAAACTTATTTTCTTTAATCTTTACAAAATGTCGTATCCAGACGTGAAAAGAGCAAAATCACCAATCAGGACTTAGAAATTATGGCTTAATGTCATGTACATACTACGTCAGACACAGGCAATGCTATTAATTGGAGCAGTCACAAGTTAATCTGATAAGGGCGGCCGTGTGCAAGGCCACCTGAACAAACACATTTAAAATCGTAGCCACATTCTTTCCAAGTGTGTCAGCAAAGTGTACCTACCTTAAGAAGGCGGAGACTTCGGCCTTGAAAAAGATTTGCTGAAAAGTTCAGCAACACTATAATTATTCTGCTCCCTGGTGAATGTAATGGAATTTTAATCAAAATGCTTTTGATAGGGTTTTGAAATTTTCTGTGAGTTTGTAAGGTTGTTACTAGTGTCAGTATTCTGTCAGCTTGATATGTAAATAAATAATGTAGCAAGAAAAGCAAACTAAATAAATTTATTACACCAATCAATGGTTATTTTCTTCTCAAGAGCAGATCCTTCGCTCCAAATATAACATCTTACATCCTTTCTTCTTCATTTTAACAACTTTTTTTGAATATTCAGTATCATTTGGTATGCTTTTCTGTCCCAAATCTTTTTATAATTTAACTTCCTTGTATTCATATTCTAGCAGTGCTCAATTGGTTTCTCTTTGTTTTCAACATCACTTTCAGCAATGTTCTTTCTTCTCCCTCTCCTTCTGAAGCAGTGATATTAAGTATAAAACTGCTTCCATTTTACACCCCCTATTTCAAATGGTTCCAATTACTATATATATATATATATATATATATATATATATATATATATATAGTGTGACATCGTAGAGTGCGAAAAGTTTAATATATATATACCACATTAATCTGTTTTCTTGTTCTTTCTTGAAGATTTTATTTTTCTGGTACCATCTGTTTTTCTGTCATTTTTATCGTCTGTCCATGTATTGCACTATCTCATCCCGAATCCGCATACTCTATCCTCTTAGTTTTTCTTCCAATTATTATTGTACTTTTCTTTCCGCATTTATTCTCATTCCACACTCCTACCACTGTCATTAACATTAATATGTACCTTAGAATTGTTTACTCTTCTTCCTATCTTGCATCATATGAGAAATATAATGCGTTTTCTTCTTATTATTGTTCTTCTTCTTGTTGTTCTTCTTCTTCTTCCTCTACTACAGATCTTTATTCCCACCTTGTTCAACGAATCTTCATCTAGTACATTTTGAATGATGTTAGTGAAATGAGGTATCGCTAGCTTAGAGATTTCTTATTCTATGTTGATATTTCATATGTACTTCTTCAAAATACCTGTCTATACTTTTCCAGTCTATACTTTCAAATGCCTTTTCCAGATTCTTACTCTGCTCGTTTCAGGACTTACACTCCCAAGAACGTACAAGGAATGTCTTGGCTCAGACGCCTATATCACAGAAGCGATCAGTCCGATGCAGGGATAATCGTGAAGAAGAAAATGAAATGAAGAAATACATGCACAATCCGTATTTGCCTAGCAACCTAGCTCGGTTAGTCTAGCTGGCCCCAGGAGATTTGAGCCCCGGACTGCGACGGACCTCTCAGCTTCTCATGCCTTCCTTCCTGGTGTGGGTGTTGATGATGTGCTGTAAGAAATTGTCTCCACAACACTTCTGTGTTGGCCAATACTCTTAGCTTTTCTCTGGGCTGTGGTAACGGGAGACGGAATAAAAAGTTTGTGTTCACTTTAACTGCAATTTCTTAGCATTTGTTTGCAGCTAGCCGTGATTTCTATCCCACAAATATTACAGAGTAATGGAGCCTTCTGTTAAGCTGCACCTCCTACTCTATCTATACATCTTTCCTAAATTGTTAATAGCTTCTTCACACGCTCCGCCATCAAAGTGGCGTGAAGTTCACCCCCTGAAGATATGTAACCAGGCATGTAAATCTCGGGGCTGTCTTATTTATGCACCCTGCAAATGACGCAACTTTTACCTTAACTATTTTAATTGACTGATCACCTTAGCGTCATATGAGAACATTTACCCTTATGAAGTGTCTGTCCAAGCCTCTCGTTATCTCTTTCTAACCTCTCTCTCCCTCTATAAGATCTCTGCAAGTCATGTTCAGCCTAGATCCTGTGCTTTATGCTACCCGTAGATGTTTCCGCCTGTACCGCTTGGCATTATGTACTTGAATTTACCATTACGACTAGCTGGCCTCCATTACATTTATCGTACACGTATTTAAAATTTTATAACATTATTCACATTAATATCAATATTTACAGTAGGACTTCCCTAATGCAGACTCCAAGTGTTACCACCGCTCTGTCTCCACAAATGCCATGCCCACTTATTTATCTTTCTTTAAGTAGGTTCATTGATTATTACTAGCGGTTCTCTTTGTCCCGTTCTTTCCGCCTTCTGTCTTGGAACGCGGAAGTTAATTCAGTTTACTCAATAGAATCTTTGCCGAATTAGATATCAGGTTAGCGGCCATGAAATTGTTGCTTTCGTACCACTGTTATTTTAAATATTAGTTATATACGCTACTTCCAACAGGATCTGTCTTCTGCCTTTCAAGGATTAGGCCTATCGACCTGCTCCGGCCTCAATTCCATCTTTTAATTGGCCTTCCTAAGTCCCTCTTTCCTATAGGTTTGTATTGTAAGGCCATCTTTGGAATCCTTCTTTCTTCCTTCTTTCCAAATGTTCTTTCCATTTTTGTTTTTGTTCTTCTAGTTTATCCTTCACTGAAAAAATATTCAGTTCTTGTCTAATTACTTCATTAGGGATCCTTAGTGCAACCTTTAGCTGTTCGTAAAAATTTCATTTCGCAGCCTGAACATGACTGCAATGTTTTCTCCTCATCACCCAGGATTCACTGCCATATAATAGAATAGGTAGGGCCACCACCTTATAAAATTTAATTTTTGTTTCTCTTCGTGTGATTTTTAATGTTCTGCTTATAGTACCGCAGATACTCTGATATTTCTGTAATTTGATGTCTGTGCCCTTATCCTGGTTAAAAGTAATATAACTTCCTAAATAGTTGAAATGTTGAACTTGAACCAAGAGTCAACTTTCAACTTCTATTTTACATCTTACTGGGTATTTCCCATGGAATGCCATTGTCTTTGTTTTATTTATTGATATCTTGAAATTATAATCCTTTCCAATTATATCTAAAAGGTATATTGATTTTTGTAGTACATTTTCAGAATTTGCAATTAATACAATATCGTCAGCATATAAAAGTATGTTAATATATTTATTCTTGGTTATGTATGTTCCTTTTGGTGCTCTTTCTCTCCATTTTCGGATAGCATCTTCTATATAGATGTTAAAAAGAGTGGGCGATAAAGTACACCGTTGTCTTACATCTTGGTTTATTAACATCTTTTTCCCTTTACAATTGGGGAAGTCAAGTATTATATAAGTTCCATTATACAGACTCATAATTTCCCACAATTTCTCCCTTTCCACCCTATTGAATGCTTTTTCTAGATCTATGAAAGCTAGGTAGGTTGGTAAACTAAATTCTCTTCCTTTCTCTATTATTTACCGTACAGTAAATATATTGTCACTATATGACCTTCATCTTCTGAAACCACTTTGCTCTTCTAAAAGCATCACCTCTGTAATATTTTTTTAGTCTGTTATTTAATATACCTGAATATATTTTGTAGGTACTGTTTAACATACTAATACCTCTATAATTTGCAGTTTTACTGCGATCTCCTTTTTTAAACAGTGACAATATTTTTGCTATAAGTCAATCTTCTGGAATCGTATTGTTTAACCAACAGATGTTAACCAAATGTAAAATTCTAAACTTAAGCAATAACCCTCCATGTTTTACCAACTCTATATTAATCCCGTCCAGTGCTGGACATAGGATCTGTGTTTTACTGTTTTCGTTACCGCTTATTACCGCAATTACTCAACACACATACATACAAACACCCATGCCCATGGCGGGACTCGAACCCGCGACCCTCAGCTTGGCGGATCACCGGAGCTATACACTCCAGCGACCACGGCTACTAGGGCTGGCAATATGTTTCCTCGTCTTGAAAAAAACTTATTTTCTTATACAGTTAGGTAAATAACTATTGCTCTCACATTTTCGTACCCTCGTTTGTTCCAATCCCTTAGTATGAATCGACCACATAAAAACAAACTTTATATTTTCGCGTAGCTGCCGCTTGTCTCGCGAGGTTTTCGCGGTAAACTTCCGTTACCGCGAGGTACACATTTCAGATATCACATGCCCGATACTTCACCATAGCTGTTTTAACATCGACTCGTACATCTGTCTTTGCTGACTTCGAAAGGGGGACTTATTTACGAATTATTATTTATGGATGTAAAATTTCGCCATACAATTTTCTTTTCCTCCACTAAGTCACATTACAGATTTCTTTAATATCATAACTTGAACGCATTTATGTATAATAAATGCAATTTTTCTATTGGTAAGGAAATATTACAAACTGCCCACTTAGTTCCGTTCAGAGAATCTGAAACATAAACGTTACCACACGAACTAATTCGATAACCAGATAGGTCATGTTCATCTGAAACCTTAGGTTACCAAACATAGTCCTAGCTTGTATTGACACATGCCCGTCATTTCACATACAAAAAAACTTTTAACGAGACCCTTGGCCCTGGATGTAGCTATAGGGAGGTTTTCTCTATTGTCCTGCCAAAAGGACTTGTTTTCCATTGAACTTACTTTTTTCTGCTAGTCCGTACTAGCTTCCACAACACATTGGCTTCTTAAAATTTTATAAAATCAATAAAAAAATCAACCTTATTATTTACTACAGTAAATACAGTAAATTTGCTACAATGTAGGTGTTCAAAGCAAGACGGTTAAACTAACGTATGAATGACAAAGGCAAAAACGATATATTATTTAATAATAAAAACAATAAATGAAATACAAATAAATAATAAACACTAGTACACTATGTGCATACCGGTACTGTTATCATAGTTCAAACTAAAAAAAACAATTTTTGCACGGTTTAAAAAAATCTTCAGCTTTCTTTGCTTTTGATTTTTTTTCACACGTCATACACTAATGTGGTTTCACTTTAAATTTAAATGAATTGTAAACAAAACCACGTAACAAGAGCATCTCATTTGCTGGTGGGCAAGCTAAACCTTTTCCCGCTTAGCATGTCGTCACTTCCTTCACATAAAACAATTGGGTTCAGATCGTAACATTTTGTGGTTATTTTTGAGCAGAGAAGTTTAAAAAAAAACATTATTGTAATTCTTCAATATATTAAACAAAATGTGTTTGTTCAGATTCACCTAGAATTAAATGAACGGTTATAGCAGAGGGTTTAAGAGGTATGCGCAGACGCTGCAGTTAATTTTGGGTTTTCGGAAAAGCCGCCAGTGTACTCTTTGCCACGTGTTGAAAAAATATTACTTTCAAGAGGTCATGGCTCAGAATCCTCTGTCACTGTGGAAAACATGAACGCAGAAAATGCAAAGAAGACAATTGTGTTGAATGTTTTAAAAAAAATCTGTGAAAAGTACCCAACTTTAAATTGATGATTAGATTTTGCTGTTGTTGTCTACTCTTGGTATTAAGTGTTAGAAGCTTAGGATGTAAGGCAAAATATAGGAATAAGACATAATATATTTAGAAGATAATGATCCCCAAGCTGCGCAATGTACCGTATTCGCAATCTTTCTAAAGCAATTTCCTCTCACGGGTACTTAGTTCCCGTCATCATCCATGTGGTGCTGCCATATGCTCGGCGGAGTGCTACATTAAGTTTTACTTACTTCTACTTAAATTTTGAGTAAAAAATCTGATGTTTTACACTCACATGACTTTCTCTACTCTTGTACAAACTATTTTTACAACGCTTATTCTCCATATGCTTCATGTTAATCGAGATATCGAGATGTTAATCTTATTGCAAATTTTCTTGTAGATGCAAGGGGAATTGCTAGTCTTTAAGCGATAGTCAAATATTTTAAGATTTGGTTCCTATGTGGAGTATTCCATTCTCTCAGGACAAAACAAAAATTAATAATGAATTCCCATTTGAGAAAACGTATGGGAAAATTTTAGGGGATAATAAGCAATATTTCGAAAATGGTTCACTCAACAAAATATATACATGTGACATAAATTGTGTATTTTAACGCGATCTACATTTTTGTGTAGTAAAAATTTGTCTATCTCTTATGGTTTACCAGTTATGCAACAGTCGTTCACAATGAAGAATACTTTTGGAGACATTCCCAGAAAATTCGAAATATACATTTCATTTGTCATGAAAATATCTTAAACATATAATATTTTAATCAAAATCGTTAGAGCCATTTTTGAGAAAATAAAAACTTTCGAAAAATGTTCCATGTAAAGGCTGATCTGGGGTGGGGGATTTTCTTGAAAACCTTCGTGTCATATCTCTGGAAGATACTGAACCTATGCGATTGGTGTTTATGCGATTGTTCGTTTCTGAGCTATGCTGTTCACAGACACACACACACGCACGGACATGTTTCCAAAAATGCTTTTTTTGGATTCAGGGGGTCTCAAAACATGTATTTCCCGTGAAATCTCGGTATCGAATTTTTGGGTATAATGCATTACTTCCCCTCTTACTCTACGTAGTAGAGAAAGTAATGAGAATGAACTAATCCCAGAAATTCTGTCATCAGATAGGTTTTGCGCTCTTAGAAATTGTTGTGGAATTTCTAAAGCCTGATTTGCTTCATGCACACCGGGAACACTTTCATTATATAGGCCCACTTTTTCATCACCGTTATCATGAGTATCATCAGATACAACCTGGGAAAGAATGCGTTGCCCGACCATATTGTTAACAGGTACGCAGCAATAATGCGTTCCGAAAAATATTGATGCCTCGCCCAACATGCCTACTGCTTTGTGCTACGACAGCAAAGATACATTATACAGAAGCTATGCAACATATCTTAACATAGTATAAACATAAGGTATAAACGAGAAGTAAATTAATATACTTCGTGCATGGGTCCTCAAAAATATGTTTCATTAATGAGAAAACGTTCAACAGTATGATTGTTTGACTGTGGATGTAATGTATAGCTTCACTTTATAAACAGTTGAAGTATAATGAATCATTTTTAGTTTCTCTACCACGTGCATAGTGGTTAGACCCAGAAATTCGACACCAAGATTTCACCGGAAATACATGTTTAGAGGCCCCTTGAATCCAAAAAGAAGCATTTTTAAAAAGGTCCGTGTGTGTATGTGTGTGTATGTGGGAACAGCATAACCCAAATGCAAAAAATCGGATAAATACCAAACTCGTTGATCAAAATACCATATATTAAAGAGATTTACATTTCACATAAAGATATATCTTTAATATTCTGGAAATAGCCTATGCAGTCCACTTCATTCGGATGAAAGCTTATATAATCTTGTATAATTGGTAAACGTTAACCGAAAGATAAAAAAGTACTTCACAAAAACTGTGGATCTCTTTAAAACACAGAATTTATTTCATATGACTTTTTTTCTGGCATCACCCATTTCCGAGATATCCGTTATTAATGGTATGAATTGTTCAATAATGTTTCATTCCTTTAAAGTCCTTTCGATATGCAGTTGTTTCTCGCGATTTCACGCAAAGAGCATGGAATTTTAAGGCCAGTACACAGCGTCCAGTTCTTAAATATTTGACTCTGCTATTGCCTTTGTATCTATAACACAGTATGTAATGTAGTTATTTCCGGAAAGTTTTATCTCGATTAAA
This sequence comes from Deroplatys truncata, assembly GCA_030765065.1. Classification (NCBI taxonomy): domain Eukaryota; kingdom Metazoa; phylum Arthropoda; class Insecta; order Mantodea; family Mantidae; genus Deroplatys; species Deroplatys truncata. The sequence goes on from CM060980.1 coordinate 57,756,768, forward strand.
ATGAAGTAAATAGGAAAATAAACTTTCTTAAGGGTAATTTGTATACCCACAAGTAAGTGACAGAGGGTAGAGAAAGTCATGTGAATGTAAACATAAGATTTTTGTGTCAATGTTTATCGTTATTAGTAGGAAGTGACTGGAACAAGAATATAAATCAACGTTTTGGTTTAGGTTAATAATTTGTTAGAAACGCTGTGAAATGGTAATGGTAAATGCAGTCAAGTGAGTCTTGCATATAAGGGTTTGGTTATATGTCTATCCATCAATGCATCCGTTACAAATTAGGCGCTTCACATGATAGGTGAGTGCAAGAGCGGCCGAGTCCCATGTTTATTCTGTACACTGAAGCTCGAGCTGGTCCAAGCAGGGGGTATGTGTGTGTGTGTGTGTGTGTGTGTGTATGTGTAAATCCCGATCCATAAATTTAGGTTTGACGCGGTCATAATTGAACAAAGTGGGGTTCTTACTCCTTTTCCTCCTCCTCACTTCCCACCTTTTCCGTTTAATCAGTAGCAGTTTTGATTTATATGGCGACCCCCTATCGCGATCCTCTCTCACTCTCTCTCTCTCTCTCTCTCTCTCTCTCTCTCTCTCTCTCTCGAGCAGGTTCAACATTCAAGGCGCTAAGGTTACCCATCATTACTTAGACTGGCTGTTGATGCACGGCTTTTCTGGGTGCAAATGCGCAAAAGTTCGACCGATACAACGAGCTCGGGGGTTAATATAGGGGTGAAATTTTCCAAAGGCTAGTTGGAACTCCCTATGTTTAAGTTACAGGAGAAAATTTGACTCACCGTTCCTACTCGATGCCAAAACTAACTGAAAATATCTTTGGTGCTAGCGACAACTCTTGAAAAAAATCTGATGTATTACACTCACATGGCTTTCTCTACTCTTGTACAAACTATTTTTACAAACGCTTATTCTCCATATGCTTCATGTTAATCGAGATATCGAGATGTCAATCTTATTGCTAATTTTCTTGCAGGTGCAAGGGGAATATAGTAGGTTTTAAGCCATAGTCAAATCTTTGAAGCTCTGGTTGCTATGTGGCGCATTCCATTCTCTTTGCATGTCCAGGACATAAAAAAATCTGATGTGTTACACTCACATGACATTCTCTACTCTTGTATAAACTATTTTTACAAACGGTTATTCTCCAAATACTTCATGTTAATCGAGATAAACATTTGCCGACTCTATCTTATTGCTAATTTTCTTGTAGATTTAAGGGGAATATATATTTACAAGGGCAATAAAGAAATACTGTAGCCTTTATGCACATACATATCTCTTAATAGCTGGTTGCTAGGCGCAGCACCATTCCCTTTGCCACAGATTAATACTCTTTGCATATCCAAGACAAAACAAATGAATAACGAATTCCCATTTGAGAAAATAAGTATTGAAAAATTTAAGGGAATAACAAGCAATATCTCGAAAATGGTTCACTCAACAAAAAAAGTATATGACATAAATTATGTATTTTGACGCGATCTACATTTTTTGTGTAGTAAAATTTTGTCTATCTCTTATGGTTTACCAGTTATGCAAAAATCGTTCACAATGAAGAATACTTTTGGAGGCATTTCCAGAAAATTCGAGATATACATTTCATTTGCTATAAAAATATCTTAAACATATGATATTTTAATCAAAATCGTTAGAGTCAATTTTGAGAAAATTAAACTTTTCGAAAAATTTTCCATGTAAAGGGTAATCTGGAGTGAGGATATTTTCTTGAAAAGCTTCATGTCGCATCTCTGGAAGATACTGAACCTAAATACCAAGCTTGGTGTTTATCCGACTGTTCGTTTCTGAGTTATGCTGTTCACAGGCACACACACAGACACACAGGCACACAGACACACACACGGACATGTTTCCAAAAATGCTTTTTTGGATTCAGGGGGCCTCAAAACATGTATTTCCGGTGAAATCTCGGTATCGAATTTTTGGGTGGAATACAATACTTCCCCTACTTACAATACGTAGTAGAGAAAGTAAAAATTAAAAATTGATTCTCTTTGCAGTATAAGAAGAAAAACTCTGATGTACCATCTTATATCTTTCTCTGCTGATTACCACTTCATTCATAGCGATTTTATGTTTAGACTTGTTTATAAAACAAGTAAATTTTCATAGTTATTACCTCATAAGAAACACAATAAGTACAACATAACAGTTCAAGGTGTACACAGTAAGGTGTAGGAAAATTTACAAGCAAACAATTCCGATACCGTTACTGCCTTAACATAGGTTGTCCACATGAAATCACCTCCTTATAATTATCAATTGTAAAGAAACTATTGTGCTAGAGATTAACGGTTTGCGGTATCTTGAAGAGCAACTCAAAAAGTTTTGTGAAGTCTATGTATGCACTCCTATATCGGCTCCCTTGGTAGCTCTCATAATGTCCAGCCGATAGTCAAGCTCCATCCATGTATGGTGTAGCATGTCCGGTGTGACCGAGGTGATGGCTTCCACAATTTTCTGACGGACATCATGAAGATAACGTACAGGTGTGGTAGAATCTATCCTTCACATAGCCCCAGAGGAAGAAATCCAGAGGGGTTATGTCTGGAGATCGCGGTGGCCAAGTAGTGGGTTCATCGCGTCCGATCCGTGGCTGTGGAAACGTTTTGTTTAAAGACGTACGAACGTCTGAACTCCAGTGCAGTGGGGCACCATCCTGCTGGAATAACAGGTTTGATTGCAAAGAGAGTAGCTGTGGAAAAAACAAATTGTTCAAGTATGTACATTCACCTTCTCAATGTCTCTGACATGTTCTCGAGCAACGTTCGGGCGTTCTAAATCCCAAATTGTGACGATTAACTTTTCTAATGTAAAGAAGGTTGCTTCGTCGCTAAAAATCACCTTCCCCAGGAAATCGCTATCATCCTCGATCCGGTCCAGAATCTCAATTGCAAAATTTCTGCGTTTTTCAGATCATCGGACGTTAGCGCCTGAACGATTTGCACTTTACAAGGTACAAACGCAGTCTTGTATACAGCACCTTATGTTGAACGTGGGGTGTTCAACTCTCTTGACACTCTCTTGACTTTGATGGACTTCTAGTGAAGGTCTCCCAGATTTCATCCACAGTTTCCGCAGACATTTGTTGTTTGCCCGAGCCAGGCTGTCGGTTGACACTCCCCGTGGCTAACAATTTATTAAACCATGTTTTAATTGTCTTTATGTTCGGTGGGTCCTGTCCGTACGTTCGTCTGAAATTCCTTTGGACGGTAATTGGTGATTTACTTTCAGCATAACATACCACACACTGAGCTCTTTCTTGGGTTGTTGTCATCTTTGCTAAAACATAAAAACAAAACTGTTTGAGTTGCTCTTCAAGATACCGCAAACCGCTAATCTCTAGCACAATAGTTTCCTTACAGTTAATATTTGTAAGGGGTGTTTTCATGTGAATACCCTGTAATTTATGTGATATAAACTTTATTTTAATTAGATCTACATATGCGTATAACGCGTTTACGTTTTTGGTTATTTTGTAAGAAAGTGTGAGAACAATAATGAGTTTCAGATATAAATTTTATTTTTATGGAAATATTTGAAACTTATGATCCTTTAATTAAAATAGCAAGAAGCGTTTTTAAAGAAAATAAAAATAAACTGCTATATTTAAATTTCTTTGCACTGTACAGAGAGAGAGAGAGAGAGAGAGAAAGAATTGCGAATAGGTTTAAGGGTACTCTATACTAAATTTTCGACAAGGTTTAAAAAATTAATGTTTTTTTCTTATTTTCATAGCTAAAATTCTCAAATATTGTAGGATATTAATCCAATTAATTACAGTTGCGCTCTTTTAGAAATTTAAATGCTCAAACGCGACTGTTAAAAACACGTGAACATGTGCGTGTGTGTGTGTGTTTTTGTGTGTGTGTGTGTGTGTGTGTGTGTGAGTAGTATATAATGTACACTAGTATATATATACATATATATATATTATTTTCTCTTAATGCTGTTTTATTATTATTTGGCCACTTTAAAAAGTTCCTCAAGCTGTAAGGTTGTTATTTCTTTCAGTTTTTCGCAGTACAATCTTTGAAGGTGATGGATGTTGCGTTATAAAGAGTATTTTATTAATATTAAGCATTCTATGAGTTTTGGAGTCTTAACCATGTAATACATGATTAAGTTGTAGAGAATTAGAAGTTTTGCATATTTTTTTCTCAGAAAACATCTTAACAGAAACATTTAATTTTTGATTGTAAATAATTATATTCAAAAATAATATATAGACCTTAAAATTTTAAGGTTTTGAAATTTTCATTACGGTAAGCATTTTAGTTTTCGAAAATTATTTACTGACTTAGATATATAAGAGAAAAAAATCGTATTATAATTATGTTAAACAAACGTGTGACAAATTGGTAAACTTTAATACCTATGTAAATTAGTTGGGTTGAATGTAATACTTCATTTTATTATTTAGATCTAAGCTACGAAAACTCTAAAAATAAAACGTAAAAAAATTTATTCAACCCGTATTTGGAAAATTATTTTTAAAGTTTTCTACATCTATGTAACTAAAATACTTCATTTTTGCGTAGGTGTTTGTATTAACTTGATCCAGACTGGCCAACATTTTCACAAGAAGAAAACAAAATAAAAATAGTTCAATAGCAATGGTAAAGTTTAATTGAAGTATTTTGAGATATAATGTTAAAACAACGAACAATCCGAAATGTTGGAGGCTCTGCGGATAAACTACCCAATGTGTAACATTTCAGCAATACAATAGTGCAATATTCGACTAAAACTACAAAAATATAATACGGTACCCTTAATTCCGGTTGATTTCAAAAGTGAAATGCCTTGACAAAATTTCGTCAAACGTTTTTACGAGTACATAGCATATTAACTACGCACATGCTGCGGTTTGGCCAAAAATATAGAGCTTTTAGAAGCCTCTCTCTATTTAAAGCTCCTTAATTTTGAACGATTTTGATTAAGCTTTAAATTAATCCAGAAATTTTCTTCGAACTCTTATGCGTGTTAATTTTCAACTCTGTACGTACAGAGGAGATCGTGCGTGTAGATCAAAGAGATCTTGATTTATTAGTTGTTAGGTAACTACTGCGGCGCTCCTTAAATGCTCCATAGAACGGAAGAGATAAAGCATATAGTTGGTCAGTTGTGTCTATGTGACTTCCGAGAGGGAGTCCAGAGATCGCGTAGTGACGGCAGGCACAACGCAACCAGGGACCCCAAAGCTTCCTCTGGTAGTACCCCAGTTTCCGTCAATGGATTTCCCTTAAAGCTTCCTATCAATGTGGATAGACGTTGGCAAAGGACTATAAGCCAGAGGCCAAAAGCAGTGCACCATCATTCATTCTGCCCAGCCCTAAGAGAAATGATGGTAAGGAAACTTCGTCATGTATGGTAATCTATACCAGAATTTTCCCAGTGGCCTTGGAAAACCACGAAAAAATCCTTGGTCAGAACAGCTTGTCAACTTGGGGTTTAAACCCAAGACCACTCGAAATCGCTAGAGCCATTTCATTGAGTTAAAATCCCCAATATTACATGTAGAAATATATACCCGAAAGCTAACTTTGCAAGTATTTACCATTTTTACTTTCTCTACTACCTATAGTAAGTAGGGGAAGTATTGTATTCCACCCAAAAATTCGATACCGAGATTTCACCGGAAATACATGTTATGAGACCCCCTGAATCCAAAAAAAACATTTTTGGAAACATGTCCGTGTGTGTGTCTGTGTGTCTGTATGTGTCTGTCTGTGAACAGCATAACTCAGAAACGAACAGTCGGATAAACACCAAGCTTGGTATTTAGGTTCAGTATCTTCCAGAGATGCGACACAAAGGTTTTCAAGAAAATTCCTCCACCCCAGTTTACCCTTTACATGGAACATTTTTCGAAAATTTTAACTTTCACAAAAATGCCTCTAACGATTTTTATTAAAATATAATACGTTTAAGATATTTTAATGACAAATAAAATGTATATCTTGAATTTTCTGGGAATGTCCCCAAAAGTATTCTTCATTGTGAACGATTTTTGCATAACTGGTAAACCATAAGAGATCGACAAATTTTACTACACAAAAAATGTAGATCGCGTTAAAATACACAATTTATGTTATATTCATTTTTTGTTGTTGAGTGAACCATTTTCGAGATATTGCCATTAAAATGTTCAACACTTATTTTCTTAAATGGGAGAATTTCTCAATTTTTTGTCTTGGATATGCAAAGAGTATTAATCTGTGGCAAAGGGAATGGTGCTGCACCTAGCAACCAGCTATTAAGAGATATGTCCATGCTTAAAGGTTACTGTATTTCTATATTGCCCTTGTAAATATATATTCCCTTTACATCTACAAGAAAATTAGCAATAAGATAGAGTCTGCAAATGTTTATCTGGAATAATATGGCGTAGATGGAAAATAAGCGTTTGTAAAAATAGTTTGTACAAGAGTAGAGAAAGTCATGTGAGTGTAACACATCAGACATCAGACATCATGCTTTATGATAGGGCATATATATTATTTACAGTATACACGCATACCGTAAATAATTTGCTTACTTTTATCCAATATATGTCAACTAAAATAAGCCTTAAGAGAGCAGGTTCTATGCATAATGTTACTCTATCTGAAATGCATTCCTTCACTTGCTTCCCAGTAAAATCTTGATCCTTATAGACCTCTTTTTTTAAACAATCTGAACAGTAATGTTTCGAAACTGTCATTGAGACAAAAACTTCACTATATTGATCATATGTGTACACGTTTAGCTTACGAACAAATTAATTAATAAAGGAGATGCAAATCTGAAGGAGTAATAGAATCAGATATTTTAATAAATCTCATTTCTGCTGGCGGTTATGTCTCAATGTGTAATTTTGCAGCCCGTGTTCTGCTGCTGCGTCTACCGGTAGCAGCGCACGAGGAGGAGGTTACAGACTAACACTTAGAGGAAAATTACATAGGATTAAAAGCGCTGCATCTTAGGATTCCAAGCATTCATATCTTCTGTGGAAATGATTGAGAGTTGCACGTGAGTGCAAAACTGATACAAGAATGGAAGTTGCTTGAAAGAGACAATAAGAAAAACGGCATAAAAAATGAAACTAGTTTATTGAATATGAAGGGGACTTCATAACATGTTTTTGCTTCAGAACATTCTCACCATGCTTTATGACTGAACATGGGTTCGAGTGTTACCGCACTTCAATTTCGAAGACCGGACCTGTTGCAGGATGTGGGAGTATAAGCGATATTAGAAGCACTATACAAGAGGCACTATTTATATTTTGAGCCTAATAATTAAAATAAAGTAATTTCTGGTTGAAAACTGCTTTATTGTTTTACCAAATATTCTCCTTTGTGATCAATACACTTTTGCATCCGTTTGATCCATATGTCAAAGCATTTATTCCAGTCTTCTTGAGACACCTCCAAAACATGGTTTTTGAAGGCATCAACGGCTTTTTCTGCCAGCGAAAATCGTTGTCCACGCAATTTATTCTTGATGTTCGGCAACAAAAAGAAGTCATTGGGTGCCAAATCAGGACTGTATGGCGGATGATCCATCAATTCGATTTTTTGAGCCTTCAAATACTCTGTTGTTAGACGAGATGTGTGATGACGAGATGTGTGTCTTGATGAAGAACGATCCTACGGTTATTGTTGGTTTTCCTTACTTCACTGAAGACTTCCGGCAAACAAATGGTTGTGTACCATTCGGCACTGACTATTTTACGTTCCTCTAAAGGCACTGTTGCCACATGGCCAGTTTTGCTGAAAACGCAGGCGACCATTTGCTTCGAAGTGCTTCGAGTGCGAACAACTTTTGTAGGATTTGCTTCATCTTGAAACACCCATATACTCGACTGCTGTTTATGTTCCGGCTCATACGCATAGTCAATGATTCGTCACCTGTTAAAATCTTATATACGTCTTTTGAGGCACCGCCATTGTATTTCTTGAGCATTTTTGTACACCAATCGACACGAACATCGTTTTGAGATTGCGTCAAATTATGTGGGATCCAACGAGAGCAAACCTTTTTCACGGCTAAATAATTATGCAATATTTTATATATGCAGGTGCAACTAATGCCTAGGGTTGCCTCAATCTCACAATATGTCGTATGACGATCTTTCATTATTAGATTTCGCACAGCATCAATGTTTTCTGGCACAACAACTGATTTTGGACGACCTTCACGAACTTAATAACTGAGCGAACGTCGGCCACGATTAAATTCGTTATACCAGCGTTTCACAGTGGCAAAGAATGGAGCTTCATCGCCAAATGTCGAAGTTAGTTGATCGATGTACTCTTGTCTTGATAATCCAAGTCGAAAGTCGTAATAAATCATTGCACGAACATTTTCACGAGTTAATTCCATGTTTTTGTTGACACACAATTTTCAAGTTAGTGTAAAGAAAACAAATGACGCTCTATTGACAAAATGTTTGAAGTAGATTATGGTCAAAAATGTCAAACTTTCCATTGGAAACGCCAGATGGCACTTACAACATTCAGGGTTGCCAAGGCTCAAAATATAAATAGTGCCCTCGTATATGTATGTATGTATATTTATTTATTTTAAATTTGCTGCATAAACTATCCGCGCCAGGTATTTATATAAAACGATTAATGTTTGGATAGCACTGACAAAGGCACCATCATTCCACCTATTTTATTAATCATTTTAATACTATTAGTAAACTAACTATGGTTATGTTCTAGTTATAGAGATATGGTAACATTTAAACTTACTTCCTATATTTTATATATACATTCACATTAAGGGCACTCACGCAAATGAAAAAACTCTAAGGAAGATTAGATTAGATATTAGACAGGGAGATGAACAGGAGTGACATGCCCCTACTTCCGCACTGAAACCTTAGGTTTAATGTACGGTTTTCTCCCTCTTTTTCCATCATCACCTCACTAAACTCTAATAAATCTCGGAGTCCATTGATTAGGCTTCCATTAGATACAAATTCTGAGCAAACATTCAAGTGTTTAATATTTTAAGTTTTTAAACGTTTTCACCAATTAAGGATAAGATTGTAAAGATTCAGGGTTTCCTCACGAAATGTAATATTTTAGTTGCATAAACTCCAGGTTACCAAGGACCTTTTCAAAAGCATAGGATAGGATAGTTATAGGATATACAACGAAGGGGGCATCTTGCGCATCGCGATCTACATAGATCTATTATGGCTACCACCCCTTCCCCAGAATGAAGGGTTGAAGTGAAGAAACTAACAGGGGGCAGATTCCAAAGAAACGTTCGGAAGTCTCGGAGCTCGGAATTTTTGGCTCGGAGACCCGTCCCACTACTGGAGCTCCCAGAGAGGGCGATGAACGACTCTTGAAACCAGAAAGGTCTCTAGAGTCCACTGGGAATACATTTTCCTTGGAGTAAGCATTCACACCATATATGGACACCGCCACACGCCGCGAAACCTGGGAGCACACTTGAAACAAGAGGAGACGGAATAAAAGGTGAATGAGGGAAAGGAGATTGTGATAGAGGAGAATTTGACTACTCCAGGAAAAACCACAAATACCCCATGGTCAGAGTGGGCTGTCAACCCGAGACCTCCCAAATTCAAGGTTCATGCGTTACTGCGCAGCGGTAAATTCAACTAAATATGCTATCAGAAATGCTAAAATCAAGTAAGGAAATACTTTATAACGTACCAGCAGAACCCTGCATATCTCTCTCAAATTACATATCATGTCTTGTTTTGAAACTGTTGATAGAACTGCTTTTTTAGGATGTTAATAAAGGTTAAAGCTTAAGTAAAACGTTTAACAATACACAAAATTATGCTTTTAATGCAATTGGGACCACTTCGTTGCCCATAGAAATGGTCCATCTACAAATAATAGTAACAAAAATCCGATGTGTTACACTCACATGACTTTCGCTACTCTTGTACAAACTATTTTTACAAACGCTTATTCTCCACACACTTCATATTAATCGAGGTATCGAGATGTGAATCTTATTGCTAATTTTCTTGTAGATGCAAGGGGAATATGGTAGGTTTTAAGCGATAGTCAAATATTTTAAGCGCTGGTTGCTATGTGGCGCATTCCATACTCTTTGCATGTCCAGTACATAAAAAAAATTAATAACGAATTTGAGAAAAAGTATAAGTATTGGAAAATTTAAGGGAATAACAAGCAATATCTCGAAAATGGTTCACTCAACAAAAAAAATGTATATGACATAAATAGTGTATTTTAATGCGATATACATTTTTTGTGTAGTAAAATTTTGTCTATCTCTTATGGTTTACCAGTTATGCAAAAGTCGTTCACAATGAAGAATACTTTTGGAGACATTCTCAGAAAATTCGAGATATACATTTCATTTGTCATGAAAATATCTTAAACATATGATATATGTTTCTGAGCTATGCTGTTCACAGACACACAAACACACACATAGACACACACATGGACATGTTTCTAAAAATGATTTTTTGGAATTAAGGGGGTCTCAAAACATGTATTTCCGGTGAAATTTCGGTATCGAATTTTTGGGTGGCATACAATACTTCCCCTACTTTCTGCACGTACTAGAGAAAGTAAAAATGGGTTTAGTTGTTTACTTACTTCATAATTATTCAATATGGCTTGCTAGATAATATAACATATCACAAACATTATGACTATAAATGATGTTATATTTCTTCAGGAAATTGAATAATTAGCAGGATAGTCTCATATTTAGATTTTGTGCTCAATTAGAATCATCGTATCAAAGTAGTTTTATTTTGGTACTAGCTATAACTAGGAGCTATACAGGTACTATGTTATATGTGACGTTTCATAACAATACGATCTTGAGTAGAAAGGTGACCTACGCAGGTAAATATATGCATATACTAGTCGGCCACGATGTGAGTGCGTGTAGTGTGTAGAGGAACTAAATGGTTACGAAACAAGTGGGCGGGGCATCGGAAGGACAGTCAGATATAGAAAACATCCGCAGTTCCGAATTGCACTTACTAGCAAGGCTGAGACCTGCACATGTAGTAATCTGATGTGTTACATTCACATGACTTTCTATACCCAATATGAATTATTTCTGTATAGGTTTATAGATTGTTCCAACTAAAGCTTATTTTTCTATTTATTTCAAATTAACTGAGATAAACGTTTGCATAAATAGTTTTATTATATATTTCGTTACAGCTGAAAGGGAATAGCGATAGTCAAATGTTTAAAACTGGTCGCTGTATTCTGGCCTTGAAATTGCATACTCTTTCCATGACATCGCGAGAAACAACTGAAGGTTACCGGTACAAAATAAAAGAAATAAAAAAAAGAAAGGAAAAAAAAGAAAAAGAAAAAACTGCGTTGAAAAATCAAACCAATAATACTCTCAGAAATAGCCCATTCCACAAAGCAGTTACTTGAAATAAATTGAGTGCTTTAAAGGGACATTCTTGTGTGTAGTAAGCCTTTTGTCTATCTCTTATAGTAGGTAGGTATACTGTTATACAAAGTTATACAAAATTCCTTTCGATGAAGAGGGCTTCATAGGCTATTGCCAGAACCAGATATAGGTTCTATTTGGCATGCACGTATCTTTAATATGCGTATTTCAATCAAAATTGTTAGAGCCAGTTTTGAGGTACTCAAAGATTTCGAAACATTTTCTGTGTAAAGGGTAGCTTGATGTGGGTGAATTTTGATGAAAATCTTCGTATCACATTCGTAATTGCATTCGACATTTCATTTTTGAATTTCACTATTCACAGACACACACAAGCTTACCATTTTCCATAAATTCTGTGTTTTCCATTCAGAAGACCTTAAAATGGGTATTTCCGGTGAAACATCGTATCGAATTTTGATGTAAATGTAATTCTTGCTTTATTTAGGTAGGTAGTAGAGAAGGTAAAAGAGACCTATATATAGCAGTTATATACACTCATCCAAAATGCAACATTTGAAGGAAATGTTTCAGTTGCAATGCTATTATAAGTATATACTAGCTGGCTCCCGGACCTTCCACGGGTAGATTTTTATACTCGAGAATCGATTTCATTTACCTCCCTCTACCGTTCGTCATGAAATTGCTTTACAATGATCTAAAAGATTTTTAAAGTTAATCCACCTTCCCTTCACCCCTTATAATTATAACTTCGTACAGCCCGGCTATTCGTAATAAGGGGCTTAAACTCCCCTAATGTTCGACATCAGCGGAACGTCTTACTTCTTCCTTAACCTCTTCTCAATAGCACTGGTCAGCAAACAAAAAAAAGTTCCTTTTTGGAAACAAATTATATTTACCTTTTGTATTCGAAATCGCTGTATTGTATTCAAATATGTTAGTCATAATTCTCTTATACGTTCAATTTTTTGAGCAGGTACATCCGAAATTAGAAAAAAAAAATGCATATTTGCTATAAAGGCTTCATAATGTTGCCTGGATGAATAACTTGACATTGCAGTGGGAACATAGAAAGCGCGACCTCCGCAGTCTGTCTGATAACAAGCAGGAAGCGTATTATTGGTAACAGACATGTGTTAATGCCTTTCGCACATTCAATTAACATAAAAGAAACATGTGGAACAAATTTTACACAAAATAAACTACTAAGACTATTAATGGAACATATGTGAGCCCTTAAAGTTGCAGCATTGCTACAACAGGGGTAAACAAAATGCAACTGCTTAATCTGTGAGTGGGAATGTCGCGCGAGGGGCAATCACTATATCGTGAAACAAGAAAATCCCCCAACTCAAACCACCCCTTACATGGAACATTTGTCGAAAATTTTTATTTCCTCAAAATTGGCTCTAACGATTTTGATTAAAGTATCATATGTATTAGACATTTTTATGGCAAATAAAATGTATATCTTGAATTTTCTGGGGATGTCCCCAAAAGTCCTCTTCATTCTGAACGACTTTTGCATAACCGGTAAACCGCAAGAGATAGACAAAATTTTACTACATAAAAAATGTAGGTCTCGTTAAGACACAATATATGTCATAAACATTTTTTTTGTAAAGTGAACCCATTTTCGAGATATTCCTTGTTATTTCTTTCAATTTTTCAATACTTACACTTTTTCTCAAATGAGAATTCCTTGTTATTTTTTTTGTTCTTGACATGCAAAGAGAATTATATTTTACACATAGTGACCAGTTCTAAAAATATTTGACTATCGCTTAAGGCGTACTATGTTCCCCTTGTTTTGTATTTGCAAGGGCAATATACACTTACAGTAGCCTTTAAGCATAGACATTACGCTTAATAGCTGGTTGCTATGCGCAGCACCATTCTCTTTGCCACAGATTGATACTTTTTGCATATCCAAGACAAAAATTCTGATGTGTTACACTGACATGACTTTCTCTACTCTTGTACAAAGTATTTTTACAAACGCTTATTCTCCATCTAGTTCATGTTAATCGAGATAAACATTTGCAAACTCTATCTTATTGCTAATTTTCTTGTAGATGTGGGGGAAAATATATTTACAAGGACAATATAGAAAAACAGTAGCCTTTAAGCACATACATATCTCTTAATAGCTGGTTGCTAGGTGCAGCACCATTCCCTTTGGCACAGATTATAACTCTTTGCATATCCAAGACAAAAAAATGAATAACGAATTCCCATTTGAGAAAATAAGTATTGAAAAATTTAAGGGAATAACAAGCAATAGCTCGAAAATGGTTCACTCAACAAAAAATGTATATGACATAAATTGTGTATTTTAACGCGGTCTACATATTTTGTGTAGTAAAATTTTGTCTATCTCTTATGGTTTACCAGTTATGCAAAAGTCGTTCACAATAAAGAATACTTTTGGAGACATTCCCAGGAAATTCAAGATATACATTTTATTTTTCATAAAAATATTTTAAACATATGATATTTTAATCAAAATCGTTAGAGCCATTTTTGAGAAAATTAAAATTTTCGAAAAATCTTCCATGTAAAGGGTGCTCTGGGGTGAGGGGATTTTCTTGAAAACCTTCGTGTCGCATCCTTGGAAGATACTGAACCCAAATAACAAGTTTGGTGTTTATCCGACTGTTCGTTTCTGAGTTATGCTGTTCACAGACACACACAGACAGACAGAGAGACACACACACGGACATGTTTCCAAAAATGCTTTTTACTTTCTCTACTACGTATAGTAAGTAGGGGAAGTATTGCATTCCACCCAAAAATTCGATACCGAGATTTCACCGGAAATACATGTTTTGAGACCTCCTGAATCCAAAAAAAGCATTTTTGGAAACATGTCCGTGTGTGTGTCTGTGTGTCTGTGTGTGTGTGTCTGTGTGTGTGTCTGTGTGTGTGTCTGTGTGTGTGTGAACAGCATAACTCAAAAACGAACAGTCGGATAAACACCAAACTTGGTATTTAGGTTCAGTATCTTCCAGAGATGCGACACGAAGGTTTTCAAGAAAATCCCCCCACCCCAGACTACCCTTTACATGGAACATTTTTCGAAAATTTTAATTTTCTCAAAAATGGCTCTAACGATTTTGTTTAAAATATCATATGTTTAAGATAATGCCATGAGAAATGAAATGTATATCTCGAATTTTCTGGGAATGTCTCCAAAAGTATTCTTCATTGTGAACGACTTTTGCATAACTGGTAAACCATAAGAGATAGACAAAATTTTACTACACAAAAAATGTTGATCTCGTTAAAATACACAACTTATGTTATATACATTTCTTTTGTTGAGTGAACCGTTTTCGAGATATTGCTTGTTATTCCCTTAAATTTTCCAATACTTATACTTTTTCTCAAATTCGTTATTCATTTTTTTATGTCCTGGACTTGCAAAGAGAATGGAATTCGACACATAGCAACCAGCGTTAAAATATTTGACCATCGCTTAAAAGCTACCATATTCCCCTTGCATCTACAAGAAAATTAGCAATAAGATTGACATCTCGATATCTCGATTAACATAAAGCATATGGAGAATAGGCGTTTGTAAAAATAGATTGTACAAGAGTAGAGAAAGTCATGTGAGTGTAACACATCAGATTTTTACTTTCTCTACTACGTATAGTAAGTAGGGGAAGTATTGCATTCCACCCAAAAATTCGATACCGAGATTTCACCGGAAATACATGTTTTGTGAATCACTGAATCCAAAAAAAGCATTTTTGGAAACATGTCCGTGTGTGTGTCTGTCTGTGTGTCTGTGTGTCTGTGTGTCTGTCTGTCTGTGTGTCTGTGTGTGTGTGTGTCTGTGAACAGCATAACTCAAAAACG
The DNA here is from genome assembly GCA_030765065.1 of Deroplatys truncata. Lineage (NCBI taxonomy): Eukaryota > Metazoa > Arthropoda > Insecta > Mantodea > Mantidae > Deroplatys > Deroplatys truncata. Next base: position 57,772,056 of record CM060980.1, read on the forward strand.
AACAGTCGGATAAGCACTAAACTTGGTATTTAGGTTCAGTATCTTCCAGAGATGCGACGCGAAGGTTTTCAAGAAAATCCCCCCACCCCAGACTACCCTTTACATGGAAGATTTTTCGAAAATTTTAATTTTCTCAAAAATGGCTCTAACGATTTTGATGAAAATATCATATGTTTAAGATAATGTCATGAGAAATGAAATGTATATCTCGAATTTTCTGGGAATGTCTCCAAAAGTATTCTTCATTGTGAACGACTTTTGCATAACTGGTAAACCATAAGAGATAGACAAAATGTTACTACACAAAAAATGTAGATCGCGTTAAAATACACAACTTATGTCATATACATTTCTTTTGTTGAGTGAAGCGTTTTCGAGATATTGCTTGTTATTCCCTTAAATTTTCCAATACTTGTACTTTTTCTCAAATTCGTTATTCATTTTTTATGTCCTGGACATGCAAAGAGAATGGAATACTCCACGTAGCAACCAGCGTTAAAATATTTGACTATCGCTTAAAAGCTACCATATTCCCCTTGCATCTACAAGAAAATTACCAATAAGATTGACATCTCGATATCTCGATTAACATGAAGCATATGGAGAATAAGCGTTTGTAAAATTAGATTGTAGAAGAGTAGAGAAAGTCATGTGAGTGTAACACATCAGATTTTTTTTATTCAGGTGGTCTCAAAACATGTATTTTCGGTGAAATCTCGGTATCGAAATTTTGGGTGGAATACAATACTTCCCCTACTTACTATACGTAGTAGAGAAAGTAAAAATGAATAACGTCGACAGGATAAAAACTATATTGCCTCCTCTTCACATTAAAATTGGTTTAATAAAACAATTTGTGAAGGCAATGGATAAAGTAGGTTTAGCATTCGCTTACCTGAAGGAAAATTTTCAACAAATTAGCGAGGCCAAAATAAAAGAAGGCATTTTCGTTGGACCTCAAATAAAGCAACTATCTCAGGACGGCGTATTCATAGATAAATTGAATTTAATCCACAGTAGCATTTAAAAATGTAAGTTCTCAAGTCTGTGAGATGTTTCTGATTTGAAGCTGGTTTATTGAAAGATTTCACCAATATATAGCCGAAATGGAAAGGAGATACAGCGGGAAATGGAATGAAAACGTGTTAACCGACTATTGTTGGACTCTTGTGCAAGAGATACCTGAAGAACTACATAAAAGAAAAGGGATGACAAAAATCCGTTTTCCATTAATGTGGGAATTTTATTTAATTTTGGTAGTGTTATTGTTAAGATAATGATAAATTACAATTAGGGTTTAAAATAAAACACACAAAAATACAGGGAGTAGGTGTTACGTGTATATGTGTGTTGCTAAATTTATGCTGTGGTGTTCAAATGTACCATATATTAAATTTTAACCAGAATATTTATAACTGAAATAATTCAGCTCAGCCACTAATCATTGCTTTCAGCATTGTGAATGTTATTTAACTATTTCACTTAATTTAATGGTAACGATCTTAATACATTTTGCATGACAACAGTAGTAGTTTATTTCAGCATACAAGTAATGTGGTTTTATTTTTTAGCGATAAAAGTGAAATTAGCTCAGTTTATGCGTATTTGAAATTCACATTTATTTGTTTACAGTTACATACGATGTTATCATTCGTCATTACTTACCCAATCTGAGATAAAAAAATCTGATGTGTTACACTCACATGACTTTCCCTACTCTTGTACAAACTATTTTTACAAACGCTTATTCGCCATATGCTTCATGTTAATCGGGATATCGAAATCTTAATCTTACTGCTAATTTTCTTGTAGATGCAATGGGAATTGGTAGGCTTTAAGCGATAGTCAAATATTTTAAGAGCTGGTTGTTATGTGGAGTATTCCATTCTCTTTGCATTACCAGGACAAAAAAATTAATAACGAATTCCCATTTGAGAAAAGGTATAAGTATTGAAGATTTAAAGGAATAACAAGCAATATCTCGAAAATGGTTCACTCAACAAAACCAAAAAAAAAAAAAAAAAAAAAAAAATGTATATGACATGAATTGTGTATTTTAACGCGATATACATTTTTTGTGTAGTAAAATTTTGTCTATCTCTTATGGTTTACCAGTTATGCAAAAGTCGTTCACAATGAAGTATACTTTTGAAGACATTCCCAGAAAATTCGAGATATACGTTTCATTTGTCATGAAAATATCTTAAAACATATGATATTTTAATCCAAATCGTTATAGCCATTTTTGAGCAAATTAAAATTTTAGAAAAATGTTCCATTTAAAGGCTAATCTGGGGTGGGGGATTATCTTGAAAAGCTTCATGCCGCATATCTGGAAGATACTGAACCTAAATACAAAGTTTGGTGTTTATCCGACTGTTCGTTTCTGAGTTATGCTGTTCACAGACACACACACACACACACACACACACACACACACACACACACACGTGTTTCTAAAAATGCTTTTTTTGGATTCAGGGGGCCTCAAACCATGTATTTCCGGTGAAATCTCGGTATCGAAATTTTTAGTGGAATGCAATACTTTCCCTACTTATTATACGTAGTAGAGAAAGTAACAAAGTATCAGGCCAAAATTTTAAATTAAGACAAAATCTTAATTTTGTTTTTATAAAGTTATGGCTCTTTTAAAAATGGTGGTACGTGGTAGAGCAATTTGGTTTTCAAATTCAGATTCAGCGTCGTGAAAACATAAGAATGACTCTTTTTTCCCCAAGAGGATTTTGGTTCCCTCCAGTGTAGTCTTCCAAGTTCTGGAAACGCTGCATAGTCTTTACGTACCCTTAGGTGGTGAAATGATCATCAGTCGGAATGGTCGAGCAAATTTTGTGTCCACTCGTTAGTCCCATATTTATTTAATAGCATAACAGCTAGATAGTTTTCGCATAATATAGAATCCCTTAACACACACAACATAGTAGAGGCAAAGCTATTGAATACGAAGATCCACACTCGCAAGTGAGGCAGTATTTTTAACACTTAAATTATTTCAGTCAAATTATATAATATGTAAATTCAATATTGCCTTGAAGCAATATGTGTATGTAATACTTTGTAAAAATGTGTGTAACAGTCATTGCATATGCTTATATTATTGTATACATGTTCAAAAATGTTATATGATTGTATTACGTAATTTAATAATGTAGGAGATGTGAGAATAATAAGTTAAAAGTTGCTAACAATGAGGTAACAATGAGGTAACCTTGAGGCAATAATGAGTTTGAGAGTTTAAAGGTTACTTGTGATTCTTGGAAGCATTAATGTGATTTCAGTGACAGTTTATAAAAATAGCCAATCAACAACCAGAAAAATGCTTTAGTTAAATGCAGGTATTCTATTGGAGTAAAAAAAAAAGCCAATCAGAGACTTGAAATACAGAAATTTACAAGTTTAGGCGGTTGAAATCTAGTCAGTTGCCTGCGGACAGTGTTTGTAACCGGATGCATGATGCGTCCTCCAGAAATATAATTGCGTATTCGTGTGAGACGAAAAATAGTATACTTGTTAAAAAGTGTATTAAATAAAAGAGTCTCGCAGCTCTCTATATCAGTGAAGTGCTATTGAATTTGTTCAGGGATTAATAAAAAGAAGTGAATTAAAACTTAAAATCTGTGTAAGCCTACATTCTTGTCGCATCACGTCTCTTAGCAATAATACTGACGCAGCGGAGGCAAACATAAATACTTAATACTTAAAGAAACAGTCAAATTACAAAGCTAATATTTTTAAATTTTTGGGGGGACGAAGGCTACCAGGTACCATACGTGCAATTGCAAAGAACTTCAAGTTAGGTTCCCCAACATAAGAAATATAATATCTACTCCTAAAAATAACCTACTTCACAAGGCAGCAAGTTAACATCTTTGACAAGGACATTTATAGTCTGCGACCATCGAGAAAATAAATCCTTTCAGTTGATAATTAAAAAATATCGGTTCACTGATTTCTCTCTTCATACAACTAGTTGCTAAATTGTGACTATCTGTATACTTATTGCTTGGAAGAAATATCCACGGCATTTGTCTTATTTTAAATGCATATTCGTGGAGAAACAACCACTGTTGTTTACTCCATAACATTCTCAACTAAGGCCTTCTTCAAGGATGTTCTTTTATAACTCCAATGCCTGCGTATTCAAGTATAAAGGCATTGTGAATATGTTTTTAATCTTTTAGTAAATTTTGAAATGTAAATAGAAGATGTTTCATAGCTCCATGCCCGTCAAAAAGACTTGGGCCTTTCAATGGTGGAAGTATTGTTAAAATCGGTTGAGTGGTTTTTGGAATTATACGCCCCCCTCCACACACACATGCATACACACAGATTTTATCTCCTTATAATATTAGCATAGATTTATGTCAAACTACTGGATAACAGGTAAGCTGAAGGACACTAACATTATACCAGCGTTATCTCGTTTCCAACAGCGAGCTTGGTCATTTGATGATATTGACACGAAAGACTGTTGGACATATAACTCGTTCTTACACTAAAGTTGCAGGCGGTCGACCTGGACCTTGCGGAGGAAGATTGGCATCGGAAAGAAGTTTTATTAGTAGGCTAGCTCCGACCTTAATGGGTTCCCTTCGACTTCGCCGCCAATAAATATGGACCTTACCAGTTGCTCTAATGTAAATACATTTTCTAACTTCTCTCTTTTCGTGAAATAAAAAGAGAGAGAGAAGGATTGAGACGTGTCTGCTACTACAGAGCGTGCCCTCAAAAGATGCAATGGATATGTAAACAAAGTGTAACCAAGCATTCAGGTAGTAAAAACTAGTAAAAACAGAGAAGCAAAATAAACAAAAAAGGTTATACGTGCTGAGAGGACAACTTGTATAGAGAGGTTTAGAAAGATGTGAAGAGCATAATTATACTCTTTTGTGACGATTTATGGCTATTCCAGGAAAACTGGGAAATCCCATAAAAATATTTTTCGGAATTAGCCTGGTACTAAAAGGGAATAAGTCACTCGTTAACATAAGCGAATACGCAGCTTAAATTAAGGCGCATATAATTTCAAGTTTGATATAGAATTAGGTTACAAAATTTCAAATTTAAACTTGTACTTCAATCTTTTTGTCATTCTTGTGTCCTTTAAAATGAACAAATATGACTTCTTTTTATCCTGGGGCAATTTGTGTTCACGTGTATAATAAACAGACAAGAGTCTAAACTAAATATATTCCTGTGTTTTATTTTAAAGTGACCATTACTTCACAAGCTTCAGAGGCGCTGATTCTTGTTAAGTGTTTTGGCTATGTAACGGAGCGGGATGGCTCGGCGTCTGCGGCTTGCATTCGGGAGTCCCCGGGTGTGATTCTCGGCGACTGTCCAGTCTGACTCCATGGTATTTTTCGGTTTTTTTCCGTGTCGTCAGGCGAATGCTGGAGTGGTGTCTTTATCCCGCGAATTTCCTGTCCCTCCATTTAGTTCAATTATTCATTTAATTCATTCTTCACGCTGTTTGATCTGTTTCAGGGTTGGAAGTGTCGGCGATGGTGTTTCGGTGCAGCGTTGCAGGGAAAAAGGATGCTCCATGTAAAGTTGCTCCGTCCTTCGATCTTTGGCCGCTTGCGGGGGTATAAGGACCGCCTCCTAGGGGCGTTGCACTCTGTAGGGGGCGGTTCTCCGGTCTTCCTGTCCGACTTTCGGGACGTATCAATCTGAAAACTGTAGTGACCCTGTCATTGCTGTGCCATAACTTCTGGTTCCGGCCGCCCGGTGTCTCCCTTCACCATATCCCTCCCTCCCGGGGGCGCCCTCTCGTGGGGCGTCACTGTAATATCCTCATTCCTGGATCAGTGCCGAAACCCCTCCGCTTCCCATTCCGTTGGCTGTGTAACTACGTAGTAGTCCTTCGTTTCCTTAAATTTATCAGCTCCTACCCGCTTTACATCCGTTTTGTTTATCTACCACGTACTTAGTACTTGAGGAAGAATCGTATTTTAGCCAAAAAATCGTTATCGAGATTTCACCGGAAATACATGTTTCGATGCCCTCTGAATCAAACAACATTTTGAGAAAAAGATCCATGTGTGTGTCTGTCTGTGTGTGTGTGTGTCTACGAACAGCATAAATTAGAAACCAAATGTTGGATAAATACCAAACTCGGTACTTAAGTTCAGCATCTTCCATAAAAGTGATACCAGGATTTTTAAGAAAACTCCCCCATCCCAAACATCCTTTATGTGGAAGAATTTTCGAAATATTTTATTTTCTATAAAACGGTTTTGATTAAAATATTATATCTTTAAAATACGTACATAACAAAAAAAATTATATCTTGAATTTTCTGGGAATAATCTGTGTAGTTCTCTTCATTTGGAAGGAATTTGGTACAACTTTAGTAGTTGGAAAACCTTAAGAGGTATGTGAAAACGTACTACACAAAAACTTTAGAATAGAACATCCCATATATTTCAAATAACTTTATTCCCTCCTTGAGACATTTTAGAGATAAACATTATTATTAGATTGTGTTTTTAATTATTTTGTGATTTTACTTTTTCTACTACTTACCTATAGTAAGTAGAGGAAGTGTTGCATTCCACCCAAACATTTTATATGGAGATCTCACGGGAAATAAAGGTTTTGAAGTCCTCTGAATAAAAAACATAAAAAGGCCTGTCTATGTATATGTCTGTGAACAGCATAACTCATAAACAAAATGTTGGATGAATACCAACTTAGGTATATAATTTCAGCATTTTTCAAGACTGCGACACAAGAAGATAACCCTCTACCCCAAGGCACTCTCTCAAATTTCCCAAAAATGGCTTAAACAATTTGATTAAAACGCCATATGTTTAAGATGTGTGCAAGAAAAATTAAATGTATTACTTGAAGTGTAGTCCTCTTTATTCTGAATGACATGTGTACTTGGTAAACGTAAGAGATAGGTAAACTCTTACTCGTAAAAATTTAAATCTTTTTAAAGCACACAATTTATGTCAAATAAAGTTGTTTGTGTCATTAAGAATTCCCGATGTATTCCTTGTTATTGGTTTAAATTTTTAAATACTTATATATTTTTCAAATAGTAACTTGCAATTCGTTCTTTCTCTGGTGATGCAAACAGCATGGGATTTCAAAGTCATCATATAGCGGCCTTAAAATCTGATCTCTCTTTATCGTGCTTATACCTACAACTAAATAAATGTATAACAAAGCTTATCCCGATTAATAAGAAGTAGACAAAAGCGTTCTAAATAGATATAAGAGTGAGTAGAGGAAGTCAGCTGATCTCATTGGCGACAAATGAAGGAGTTGATTGACCAAGAAAGAGCTGTGCCTGAACACTACATTCCGGCTATGTGATGGACGTAAGGAATCCATTAGTCATGCAGGAGTCCTTTTCAAGAAAATCCCTCTACCAAAAACTACCCCTCACATGGCAAATTTCCAAAAAAGTTTATTTCTAAATATTTACTATTTTTATTAAAGTCCTATGTATTCAAGAGTGAAGTGGATTATGAGAGAAGAAAACAGGAGGATGGAAGTAAATGAAATGAGGTTTTCAAGAGCAGTGAAAATTATAAAAGAAATAAAGATATACGAAAAGAATTATATATATCTAAAAGAAAAAAATTAAAGAATATAAAACTAAGAAGATAAGTCATCATCAAAGAACGAGTCTACCGTTGCATTTTAAGAATTATAAACCAATAGGAAAAACTAAATATTAGAAGACCAAATAAAAAGTGGTACGAACAAGATATCTAGATTGATACAAATAGACATGGCTAATGCACGAACGAAGAGGAAGTCGAAGAGGGTGTTCAGATATTTACATGACAAATAAGATGTATTTTTAGAATTCTCTGTAAATGCCTGTAATGTGCTCTTTATTCTGAATTAGTTTTGCATAATTAGTAAAGAGATAGACAAAATTTTATTGCACAACAAACGTAGATCTCGTTAAGGTGCACAATTTATGTCATATACCCTTTCCTGTGGAGTTAACCATTTTCTAAATATTCCTTGTTGTTTGTTTGAATTTTTAAATGGTTATACTTTCGTCAACTGATAAGCAGCTGTTCGTGGAGCTGTGGACCTCTGGTTGCCGACAACAGAATGCGCTCGGATTTGATCCCAGCCCTGGGGGTGTGGATTTGAAGCTCCGAGTATATCACCGGTGCCCGCTCAAGATCATGAGGAGCTGCAATAGGCAGCGGTCCAGGCTCGTGAGTCAATTTTCCGGATAGGGAATTTGTGATCTCTCCGTATCGGCAGGGGCGTGTTTTATTGGTGGTTATTTTTTAAAGAATTAGCATTTGATGTTTAATTTTCGGTTTTAGCGTTAATAATACAACAAAATTTCTTGATTATTTTGCGAAAAAATTAAAAATAAAATATATGCGTGCTTCATATAAACACCGACTTTTAAATTCTTTTGGATGAAAAAGATTAACTTATCTTACACAATACAAGTGTTGTACTATTCGTAAATTGAATTACTAAACCCACCAGTATTCATACGAGGTTTAACAGACATGCGAGTTATTTTTAAAGGATGTTAGTGGTTGTTGGGAAGTATTAAATTAAATGATTATTTAGTATAACTATTTATTACATGACAGCGAAATGCAAAATACAAGACTTACAATGTTTTCAGGCAATGTTTAGTAGACTGTAACTACTAAATTGCAGTGCGTAAAGAATCTTTCACTATCCGTATTTGGTGATAGTCTTAAAGCTTGAGCAGATATCTCAAAAAATTATAAAACAGGTTACCTAAAGCTTTAAAGGTCAACAGAGCATGTGGCAGGTACACCAGTTTCATTTATAACCTGACACAAATTTTGGAACTTGCAGAACTCAGTGTAACATAAAGGTACGTATTATTTCCACTCTGAAATTGAAGTACATAGTTGCTTAAACATAACATTTACCAAAAAAAGATTGATATCAGAATTTTAATTAACTTTGATGAACCAAAAATAAGATCGAGTGCTTTACTTTCGCGAGAAAACGAAATTCGTGAAAATTCGCGAAAAAATTACAGGCTTAATTTTTCTACATATATTGTGAAACATACATAGACTCAAAGTCGAAGTTGTAAAGCATTTTTCGCGTATGCCATTAGTAACAAAAAAAAAAAAAAAAAAAACTGACGTGGCCGGTAGTCGGGTTGTTAGGTCCATGCCTGCGCGGGCTGTAGCGCCATAGGAATGCACAGAACATGTTATTTCAAAGTCATCACATAGCTACACGCTCTTTAAAAACCTGCTTATCGCCTTAGCTTACTGTATCCTTCTTATACCTACAACGAAATCTGTAAATGGAATTGAAAATTTATCTGAATTAAAATGAAGCACATAGAATAATACTTTGTAATAATAATTTGTAGCAGAGCGAGTAGAGAAAGTCATATGAATGAAAGCATCAGATTTGTTTTATACTTAAATTAATACGCAATTAAGTGTTGGTGCACTTTCTTTGCTGGTTATAATTCAGAATAATACAATTAAAACAACATATAAAAATCTTGCTGTTTGGTCCATCGTTGATACAAAATGTTCTGTACACCCCGTTCCTTGTTTGGATACTGTACACTTGGCTAAGTAAGTGTTGGCAGAATACATTAGGTTGAAGAGGGCCAGGGTCTTGGATATTTGCTATTCAAGGGATTTCCGATACTCAGCTGTGAACTTCCTGTGCCTACGGCCACTCGAATTATATGGAAATTAGGGTAGCGTGGTGGCCTTTCACCATTACGTCACACTAACGTTCAAGTTTACACCTGGAATTTATAGCTGCGGAAAGAAGTAACATAAAAATTCTTGGCACAAATTTTCCTCCATCTAATTTGAAATGTGGTTAACTGCATAATTTGAACTCGCATTCAGATCCGAGGTTACAGGGTAATTCTACGAGCTAACTCTCAGACAATCTTAAATATACGTTAAAGTATTGAAGTGGATAGAGATAACCTTCGAATAATTTTACGGTTGTGTTTCTTGTTGATTCTAGTTGTGCATAGCGACTCTCCACTATTGTATTCATTATTGTTAGTCTTTAAGGGGAGATTAAGGGCCCTCCCCCATCAATATCGAATCTTCTAAACTCATAACCCATTAGTTCAAACTATTTAGGAATTCAAACTGAAATTTACTACCTTTAGGATCTAGATATATGCCTTCTAAATTCACTGATCTGATTTTATGCAATAAATTACTTTTAGGGAGGATTTTCTTAATTATGCAATATTTTGATTAACATTTATCAGAAATTATGTTTTAAGAATATAACCAACCATTTTATTAACACCAAAGTAGATTCACAGTAGCGGTTAAAGGCTTTTTGACATCCTGAAATTAAGTTAGCTATCCTCAGTAGTTTCAGAGAAATCGAGTCATTTATACCAAAAAAAAATCATTCACAGAAAAACTGTTTAAAGCCAAATTGGAGAACACTAGCTCGCATATATTTGCAAAGAAATAAAGCATATGGCTTGAGTACACAGACGCTGCCATACTTAACAGTAGTACCAATTTGTAGACCAAAACTTTCCCTAAAAGATGTGCTAAGTTACCACTCTACTCCAAAGTATGTAGAAGTTACGTTTTTCTCGATGTGGTAGAGGAGTACCGTTTTAAAAATATGTTTAAAATAATATAAGTATATTGTCTGCAGTGATAAATTGTATATAAAATTAACGATATAATTGTAATTAATATGACAGTACAAAAAACCAGGAATCTCATTTATGGAAATGTTCGCTGTTTTGTCTCCCATTTAAAAGGTTAGAATTTACTTTACACTAACTTTTAAACGTATATGTAACATTTAAGGTAAATGTGCATAATAGGGGAGTAGTAATAATTTTGACGAATGTATTTCTGTGCCAAGGAGATTCTGAAAACCTGGGAAGTCTAGTGGGATAAAAATATGGCTGCTTTATGCTTCTAAAATAATCAGCGAATCCGTAACTTTTGTTGTAAGATGCGTGTCGGATTCCCTGCCCTGAAAGTATTTTCTATTTAATATTTCAGTTTATCTTTCTCCTTTAAAGTAAGAAGATGAGTAAAAAGTTTTGTAGATGTGACTCTTGCACGGCTTTCTCAAACTCACATGTATCCGCTATACTAAAACAGAATTCACATAAAACGTGTTTCTTCTATCCGGGTCACGCGTGTAATTTTGGCTAAAAATGACTTTAAATAAGGAATAAATGCCCAGATAAAGCATACGCAAACGGCATTCAGAAGTTTAGATTTGGTAAAGAATTATTGCAATAGAAACAAAAAAGGAATGCAAACTTCATGACGTTAGATGGCGTGAAAGGTGGAACATTTCTAAAACGGCTAACTCTATGAAACATTTATTTTACACTTATTGTAATTTCATTGAGCTGCACATTTTTCCTGCAGTAAGCTTTTATCTCTTTCATGCTTTTTCAGCTGCACACAATTACATAAAATCCAATATTCAACATGAAGAGGAGTTCACAAGCTATTTAAAGAAAATTCAAGATACCTTAACAGTTAGTTTGCCACATATCAAATATTTTAATCAAAATTGTTACAGCGATTTTCAGAAAATTAAAAATAATTATGCTTTTGTATTTACAGATTAGCTTGGAATGGGGGAGTTCTCTTGAAAATCTTCGCCTGCAATGCTTTTATATTGTCTGGGTAAAGAACGACAAATAGGTATGTATTTATTGACTTTTCGTTTTTTATTTATCTTATCCAGACAAACAAGCATGCGCACACATATACACAAGCGCACATGTGATTACCTTTCTTTGTGAAAATGCCTTTTATTTTGGATTCAGTGGGTCTCAAAACATATGTTTCTGTTCAAATCCCAACATCAAATATTTGAGTGGAACACAATAGCTACTTCCTATACCTATTAGAGTTACGTAGTTGAGATGGTGAAACGAAAATAAAAGAATAAAACAAGAATACAAGAAAAGTACAGTGTATTATATTGTCTCTGATTACGAAACATGAAGAAATATTTATAAAACACATTTTAGTTAGCACGAATGTAAAATACTTCTTCTCTCCTAAGTAGCGGGCCTAGGTTCAAATATCTATTGGGTCAAGGCTTACCTGGTTGAGCTCTTAATCGTTAGGATGAATACCATATGGCTTTAATACTTTCTCTTCTCCGTGTTGATTTTATTCATTCATTCTTTGATATGGCTCAGGTCTGTCAAAAAACAGTAAATGACAAAATCTATAAAATGTGGCACTAAGTTCTAGAATTAAGATTGTCAATGGAATAAGACGTATTCAATTTTAATTTAACATAGTATGTCTCACATCCACATCAATGTCGGCCAGTTGCATTCAGCATTTAATAGGAGTTTATCAACACTTACGGTCATTTTTGTGCTTATTAGGTGCGATTTGTTCGCCAGGTCATTTCGTAATCAAAATGCTGAATTTCTTCATATATAGGCACCGTTTATGGTAATACAATAGTTTTGAAAGCGCTGAAGTATAGTGCCACCATATTTTGCTACTATAAAGCTCCAATCACAATGAAAAATAAGTGCAGATGCAGCATAAACGCACTACTTTGTCCTCATGTTATTTAATAGGAACATTCATATAGAGTCAAGTAACGTGCAAACTCCAAACTTAATATTTGCGTTGCGTGCATAGAGAAAGGATTCTACATATCTTTCTCATGCATTGCCAGCTCATGAACAGCACACGATTGCGTTGCGATATTTTACGCCATATAGTGTATAATCATGATGCTCTTCAATTTGGCCGTGACACGCCATTTTAAATGCTGACGCCAGACGCTGATCGGTTGTTTGCTTGGTATAACACTTTTTATGTCCTATCTGATAATAAGGACTGGATAAATATTCATTTTATATATTAAATTCTTTAGATTCCAAGATATGTATGGAGCAATAATATGCACTCTAAAAATAAGGCACAACGAACAACACAATTAACATTCTACAAACAAATAACCGCATTCCTGTTGCATATTATGATTGTTAGAATTCGACTTGGAATCAAGTAACGAAAAGGAAAATTGAAAAAAGTGAAATTAACTTCCTCAGAAGTTTTGCAGGTTGTATGCTATTGGTTCATTAAAAAACTGGGAATATTCGACAAGAATTAGATATTTTAAAGCTTACAAATATAATTAATCAACAAAAATCAGATTGGTACAAACATATAGCAAGAATGGAAGACAGTAAGTGGCCTAAACAGACATTAAAGTATGTTGCAATAGAGAAGAGAGATGTTGGAAGACCAAGATTACGATGCATAGAAGGAATAGACTTTCAAGATGGAACAGGCCAATAGGTCTAATCCTTGTAGATGATGAAAAGAAGAAATGTTCACCTTGCATATTATTGGTTATGTAATTAAATTTGAAACTTTTGGCACTCTCGAAGATTTCCGCATACAATTTACCGATCCAGAAACACGCGCCAAGTTGTGTTTCGCCTACGGTTACATTGTAAATGATGTTACCTCACGCTTGCGCTTATGTTGCGTTATGTTAGCGTTACGTCTTCATTGTGTTAGAAAGCAAGCAGCAGCTAGTTGCTCGCTGGCTTGTCGGGACAACACGTTTTCTGCGCGGGTAGTAGTGAGATCGCTAGCAGCTGAACGTAAGACAGGTAGCGGACGATGTGGTTAAGCTCTGATACCAGTAATCGGGGTATAATGGGGATCCTCCCATCCGGTCCACTCTAATAGCCACGTACCGCTTGCCGATATCTACTCTCCCAACAGTTTACTTACTTTCTTACTGTTTGTACTACTAATGCTGGAGACATAATGACAAGTATTATGCTCTTACTTTGCAACTATGTGTTAAATGCATATTCTTAGTTACATCCCAACAATATATACTCTTTATTTTTTTTTTTTGTTTGTCTCAGCTTAGAAATTAGTTTTCTTCTTCAATTGAGGCCCGTTTTAACAAAACTCAAGAAATGCCTTTTTTTTCAAAATTCATTTCTAACGCTTTCTGGTGATTTAATATGAGCCCCATACAATAGTTAACAGAAAATACAACAAAGCTGAATATTTACCGTTGTAAGAGTTATTATTTCATATGCATTTTTCTAGGAGTGTCCGGAGACAGACCCAGGCGCATTGCCAAAATTGCAGCTGGAGGGTGTACTACCTAAGGAGAATCGAGGTGGACAGCTCGCAGGCTGCAGGAAAGGGACGAAGAGCAGACGCAGCTCATTAAGAAGGATATGCTTAAGTATAAATGCATTCTCATTAATCTAAAAATAAAGTTAAGCGGTCATATCTTACACCAGAGCTAAATCTTAAAAGAATACATGATAGGTACAACGCTTCTCGAGTTATACAAACTTTGTTGGCCTGCTCTCTTTCTAAGTATAAAAAGGTATTCTACAAATATTTTAACCTGGGTTTTGGAAGGCCTCATACCGATAGTTACTCAGCCTGTGCATACTTTCTTGTTCAGTTAAAGTCAGTTCAATATTTGAAGTTAATTCAAAAAGGAAGCAGACAAAACAGTTAACTACACATGGCTTGAGACAGACTCAGGACGGAGACCAAATGAAATTGCACCACTGTGAGAGACTATTTAAGTTCTTTAGAGCAAGATCTAATGAAAGAAGGTGCAGAAAATCTTAGTCTCAGATTGTTTTCTGATTCTTGTGGCACCCAAAATAAAAACACCACAATAATGGCAATGCTTATGAATTACATTGAAAGCTCAAAGGCATTTAAAAAAATGCAAGATTATTTCCCAATACGTGGCATAGCAATTTGCCTCCCAACAGGGTTTTGGCCTTATTGAAAAAGAACTAAGAAAACACGAAACAACACTCTGCCCTCAGAATACTATGAAATTTCGGGATGTTAAGGTTTGGAGTAAAGACTACGATATGAAATCAATCTCCAACGTTGTAATGGGAGCCAAATTGCCTTTTAAGATATCTTAGCAAAAGTAGTACATTATGTAAGAAGGCCTAAGACCAAGGCACAATGCCTTTTTCAAAATACTTTTAGTTTGCTTCACCGATAGAAGTTGAGGTGCTGAAACCTGGAAAGAAAAGCGCTTCGATAATGTTTAAAGCATCTCAACTACCATAAATGAATCATGTAAGCAAAAATAAAGCTAATAACGTGAATAAAATGGTCTTATTTTGAAAATTATTCAAGGGAATAAGAATGCTAATGACATTGAAGACAAAATTCTGCATCTTGAATAACCTTTAGATTAAAGAGGACTGTGTTTCAAATTGTTTTGGATTTCACACAGCATTATATCTAAAAATTGTTGTATTAAAATATGTACTATTGCTTTAGTCCTCAATAAATCGTGTGACTATAGGTTTCATGATACGCAGAAGATGCAAAAAACATATTTTGTTACCGTGGAAACTTCTGTTCATCTATTAACTTACTATATATACATATATAAATTTTCTAATATATTGTTAATTTCTTATTCGGATATTATCTACAAAATATATGGCACTTAACAGCCCACTGAATTTAAATGCTTAGAATGTATATTTGTAACATGACTTAATAAAGAACAAATATTGGATATTTGGATATTTTGAGCTTTGTAAACATTTCTAATTCGAAATTTTTGTTTTTTCAATAAAGATATTTAGTGATGAAGTTCAATTATTCCTCCATTAATTCCTATCTACAAAGATGACCAATACTATTTTTTTAATTTGTTTAATCAATTATATCGAGTGCAATTAAAAAATACCTCTCTTGTCAAATTTTGTAAATCTCGTTTGTTAAATAGTTTTAAATCTCCCCTTGAGGGGAGCTGAATTTCCTATCCAGACAATGTTAAATTCAGCAACCTCGTGATCCATTAGCACAGAATTGGATTATTTTGTATGTAAATGTTTAAAAACAAAGAAGCTTTATTTAGTACAAATAAAACAACAATATTGACCATAGTGATACATTTTTATTAAAAAATTTAATTTAATATACCTTACTTAAAGTGCGTGCTTTGTATCTCCTAGATTTTCCTCAAATTTATTAATATATGTTTAGAAAGAAGCGGTAAAATTTCAAGCTGATATAGAGATTTGCTTGAAAGAAGTACCTTCCAGAAGTTGTAATTAATCATGAAAGTCGCATAAATAAATTTACGGCAGTAATCAAAATAATACAAGTAGATAGAAATATTCTACCGCTCTAGAACACGTAAATTGATCCAGAAATTGTTTTTCGCTACTTTAAAAAATGAAAACAACCAAATTAACGGTGAGAAAATTCTAACTTTTAATGTGCATTAAAAAGAAACGTTATTAATATTTTTCAAGTTTTTTCCTTTTATTAATTTTATAAGTTTTTGAACATTTCACCGATTTTAAAACATTTTATTATGTGATATTGATAAATTTATTTTACGTGGTTTTGGTCTGCTGGGGGGGGGGGAAATCCCAGACAGGAACTATCAGTCTTCACTGAACTTCCTCATTAACGCCGCTGTTTTTACGGCTTTACAAATTTATTTTTCTATTAGTTTAAATAAACAATTGGTGGCATTGCCAGGTATTATATAAAACATTCTCTACTAAGTGCATATGCATAATTATGTAACTTCGGTGCAATTTTTAAAAAATTATAGAATCAATAAAATGCAAATTAAAAACGCCGAAAACAACCTTAATATTGTTTTTTATATTTGCCTACTAAAAATTTCAATTTTCTTAACCTTAATTTGAGTTCAAGAATTGTTTAAAATAGATACGAATACTTTCTGGAGCAGGGTATCTTTTTTCTTCCTGACGGAGCAGGAAGTAGCCAAATGCTCGACATAAATTGCTGTACTCTCGAGGAGTGATAGTTTCAAACCAGCATTCTTAAAGCTTTAAGTCTTATAAATTGACTACACCTTTCCTCAGTGTAGTTGAGTGTTCCGTATAAGATTTCTGTTTCTTGTATTTCTTTATTTTTATCATTTTGGAATCATTTTCAAAAATCAATTTTTATTTTCAGGTAAGAAAACTGTTCGTGGATTATACAAGTATTTTAGATTTTCTTAAATAGAATAAAGTTTACGTGATGTAAAATGTTTTGCCAAATTTAAAGAAATTTAATCAAATTATTTCTGAGATTGCTAAGTTTCGAAGTTTCGAAGACTTATGTATAAATGAAAATCTTTATTTAGCACACACTCTTTATTTATACAATTGAAGTACATCATTGGACAAAATGTGTATTTATTTCGAGTTTTCAAAATGGAAACCACATGGAAAGCTAAACCACCTCTAACCGTATATGTTTATATTACGCATGTAAAATAGACTAAAGCTTGATAAAGCGGGAATTATATTTATACGAATGTATTATTATTTTGGTGCACTGATGGTTAAATATTTAAACTAGACTTCCGAAATATGTGAGACATCACTTACGTGAAAACGTCAAAGCTGAAAAATTGAACTTTTGATCACTTTCATTAACAGCTTCGCTTAAAATGCTTTCTTATGACGGTGCATCATTAGAGGATGAGGAATAATGTTAAGATAGCAAACAATTCGAGTAGTTTCTACAACCGGGATGCCCCAATGCGCTTAAAGCATTGTTCTGCATACTGGTTCTTATACGATAGTGGATAATAGAAATAGTACTAACGCGAAAATTAAATTAATTACTAACACCTGTTGAACATGCTGGTTTCAGTGACAAGGTCACCAAAATTAACCTTGGTGGCGAACTGACTATCAGTTATCCACATCTGGTTGCTGACCTTAATGGAATGCATAACTTGCAGCTCATACTTAGTTGCTGCATGAATTAAATCGTAAGCAAATATTAACGCATAAAAAGGAAATAAAAACCCAAGTAGTAGTAGTCATAGTAGTAATAGTAGCATTAATTACGTACTTAAAATTGTATTACTTGCGTAACACAGTCGCATAGGTCAAAAGACCGTACATGCTCTCTAGAAGAATACCTGGTTTGGTAAACCTGACTCGTACCATAAACACATATTTTACATTCACAATATATATATAATGCTCAATACTACATATGTTTAAACAAAATTTACACAATAATCTTATCTTTTAGTACACGTATTTCCATTAAATATGTGTCCAAGCTCTCTGTTGGAAGCCAATAATTTTTTCCTAGCACCCACCATGCTATCAAAATATGCGTCCAGTGTTCCTGTTCTCCACATAATGGACAAATCCTCCTACCAGCATCGTCGATAACCACTCTCCCAATCTAAGTCGTGCTATTCCTGTCCGCTGTATTCCAGATCTGAATTATAAATATATCAAAACTCAGAAAATGTAATATCACATACGTGTAGTATAATGCGCAAACCATGCAGGTAGGTTAGGTTACCAGCACTGAATGTAGAGAATTCAACTTTCCATCATAACAGCATGAACGGGAAGTGAATCAGAAACCTATCGTCGTAAAAAACGCGAAAAACGTCAAGCGTTAGCCAAGTAGGTTGATATTTGGCACGCCTGTCTTGTCTTGTCTCCACACGGCACACATACCATTATTAATCTACACAGAACATCACCTTAATCTCATTGCAATACGGAAGTTTTCAGAGCAAAGTCACGACTCTACGTGAACAAGTGATTATGGTCATTCCTGGACAGGAGTGCTTCTGTATGACTAGAATTGAAAATATTATTCATGTAACAACCACGTAAGTACTTCTGGCTGTAATGCCATGTTCCTGGCCCTACCTCATCAACCGACAGGTGGGGCAGGTCAGTGCTCACCAAATGTAGCGTATTCTACAACCCCAATACATGTCAAAGATTTCACATGAACATTTCTAATGGTTAGGAGTTAGTAATAGTCAGACGAGGAGCCTCCAGTAACTGGAGCACAGGCCGCACGTAGGCCATAGTCTACCCTTTGTGCTTTCGTTACCCGTGGGAGAAGGGGTGCGAGGAAACTCGAAAGGCGACCAGATCCGTACGACGATGTACGCTACGAAGGACGGGGTCCTAACGATTCCAACATGACATCAATCCTGTGGCCGTTAGCCCTAATCTAACCATCCACAACCTGGAGGTCCCGGATGTAGAAGACACACTCCAGAGAGGGAATCCCAGCAATCACGCCAAGTGCCAGGTAGAAACCTTTTCAAAGCGCAAATTTCACGGTCCTGCGCAACACACCAACCGCCATCCCTGGTCCTATAATCCTGAAACAGATGAAAGGAAATGATGGGGATAAGAAATTCAAAGTAGAAGGGAAACCACCCCAGCATTCACCTACCGAGCAGAGGAAACTACGAAAATGCCACGGACAGAGAAGCCGGCCCGACAAGAATCGAACCCGGGACCTCCGGAATGTAAGGTTTCCGCGGAGCATCTTGCTCGGTATTTTAATGGTAATGGGCAATTAAAAAAAAGTAAGCTTTTGCTTTCTGTGCGATTAGTTTAGAAAGTATTGCTTTCCATCCAAAAATCCGATATCGGGACTTTTATTGGGAATACAGGTTTTGAGCTACCCAAAATTCGAAAAAAGCACTCTTAAAAATGTGTCTTCAGGTCTTTGTGTCTATCCATGAACAGTCCGTATAGCAGCACAACGACAAAAAGCCCGATTAATGCCAGATTTCATGTTCACTGGGTCACACAACTTTTTAAGGATACCGGGCGAAGATTTTCAAGAAAATCCCCCTCCTGCATGGCAAACGTTTCTTTACTTTCTATTTTCTTAAAAAGTGGCACTAGAGATTTTATATAATATATGTGAGTTAATAACACGTCTTCAGTTTTCTCTGATTAGCATGTGAAACCCTCTTTATTCTTATTATATTTTATATAATTTTTATCTAACTTGAAAGCTATAGGACAACAAAATACCTACTCCAGCAAAAGCGTAGAGCTCGTTTAATACATAACTTATGTCCGAAAAGTTTTACATAGCATTAGCAACTTTCAAAATATTCGATGTGTTCGTATGCATTTTTCAAGTAAAGTGCTGTTCTTTTGCTTCGCCTGAAAGTGTGGCAGTAATTTGTATCACAATAATGTAAATGCCAGAGTGATTGTAGTGTAAATAAGCATTATTGTATGACATTGATTTGAGATGTTTGTTAATTATAAGCATTGTTAGGAAATAAGTTTACACGGCCTCACTGAAACTGACAATAAGAGTGAGTAACAATGAGCGAGGGGGTGAGTTGTTTATCAATTAGAAGAGACAAACAAATGACGTCAGATTGGCGCACTTTTCTGTAGAAATGGAGGGAATATCTTCCTTAGAGCATATGTTTTCGTAATTTTTGATTGGATATAGAAATAGACGCTAATGTTGGCGCGTTTTATTAACCAATAGCAGTTCGGTTATAATCTTTAGGCATATCGGGGTGTGGGAGTATAAAAAGCTAAAGTCAGAGGCAAGTATTGTCCAGTCCAACAGAAACATTTGTGCATTACACGTCGCTCAGTCCAACAGAAGCATTCGCCTGTAATACGTCGATCAGTTCAACATAAGTATTCGTGAGTTATACGTCGCGTAGTTCAACGGAAGCATACATAAAGTACACGTTACGCAGTTCTACAGAATCTCTCGCGTCTTAAAGTTTGTTATAAATGTGAAACACGCGAATTAATAATGTGCAGTAAATAATTGATTATAGTGATATTAGAAAATATAACAGTTTCAGTCTGGCGTGTATCACGAGTCAATATGTGAACTTAATTAATGGTGACGGTAATAAAAGTGTAAAAACAAATTCTTTTATCAGTGTTATCTTTCAGTAACAAAATCCTTTCCGTTTACACACCCTGTTTAAGAGATGTGCTCGACCGAGAAATAATAGCTAGCCGGAGGACAAAGAACCCAACATTCCAACTATTAATACAATAACAGGCGCCCAACAATAGATAACACGAAGTGATCGTGACAAATTGGCTTCCATACGTGTTGCAGATAAACATGAAGCATCTTCCAACTGGCTAACAAATCTACTTCAAATGAAAGGCAATGCTTTGCTTGAAGGCTTTTATCAAATGCTACAGAATATGCACTGAAATCAAATTTTCCAATATTTATCAGATTAACATGAAGTAGATGGAAAAACAGCCTTTTATATGAATGATGTGCGAAATAAATGCCAAAATAAATGACAGAGAGTACAGAAAGTCTATGATTGTAATACATCCGATTTATTTTTAACTTATGCTTTTTTCAAATCCTTTCTCAACTGACCCTACCATAAATCTAAAAATATAATCATCCAAAATTATATTAGCTAATTTTTAGAGTAAATTTAACTTACATTTATTTCCTTCATTGTTTCTATAACCCCATTCGCAGGTACAATTATCTTATTAAACATTAAAGATACAGCCTTAAAATATTTATACTTATACAAATAAATAAGAATTTCAAAAATAACTTTCATTTTACATCACATAAATGTTGAAAGCATTTCTTTCCCTCAAAGTTTAAAAAACTGTATAACGTGCTTAAAACTATAAACAGTGCATCGACTCATTTTGTCATTTATGCGTTACCAACATAGGTAGAATTAAAATTATAGCAGAAAAGTTACTTGGTGAATCTGGTGACCAGAAATGAATATATATCTGTTTTAAAACCACGAAATTAATGTGGTTTTAATGTCAAAAGGAATAAAACTTCTGTCATCATTTCGTAATATTCTTCATAGATTAAGAAGAAATTTTATGTCGTGTATCTGAGGAGCTTAGTACACGTCATTTTGCACACTAACACTGCAAAGTCACTTGCACATTGTTGTCAAGAACATTCTGACGTCAAAATGGTTTAATTTATTAACATTCATTTCCACGAAATCAAAATGAATAACACAAGTTGTTCTCAGAAATAATTTTAGTATCCATTTTGGGCTAAAAAATAAAGCAATACTCACAATTTAGATATTACACGATTTGAACATCAGGAGCATAAATATGATGCCAATTTTAATTTATTACCATAAAAATCTCTTCATAACAAACATAGTTTTACACCTTTCTTTTTCACTTTCTCGCGAACATAAAAAAATCAGTGTCTTCTTTAACGTTTTACTTTCTCTACTACGTAGAGTAAGTAGGGCAAGTATTGATTTCACCGGAAATACGTGCTTTGAGACTCCCTGAATTCAAAAAAAGCATTTTTAGAAACATGTTCATGTGTGTGTCTGTGTCTGTCTGTCTGTGTGTGTGTCTGTGAACAGCATATTCAGAAACAAACAGTCGGATAAACACCAAACTTGGTATTTAGGTTTAATATCTTCCAGAGATGCGACACAAAAGTTTTCAAGAAAATCCCCCCACACCAGATTACCCTTTACATGGAACATTTTTCGAAAATTTTAATTTTTCAAAAATGGCTATAACGATTTCGATTAAAATATCATTTGTTTAAGATATTTTCATGAAAATTAACTGTATATCTCGAATTTTCTGGGAATGTCCCCAAAAGTATTCTTTATTGTGAACGACTTTTGCATAACTGGTGAACTATAAGAGATAGACAAAATTTTACTCCACAAAAAATGTAGATCACGTTCAAATACACAATTTATATCATAAACAGTTTTTTTGTTGAGTGAACCATTTTCGAGATATTGCTGGTTATTCCCTTAAATTTTCCAATACTTATACTTTTTCTCAAATTCGTTATTCATTCTTTTTATATCCTGGACATGCAAAGAGAATGGAATACTCTACATAGCAACCAGCTCTTAAAAGATTTGACTGTCGCTTAAAACCTACCATATTCCCCTTGCATCTACAAGAAAATTAGCAATAAGATTAACATCTCGATTAGCATGAAGCATATGGAGAATAAGCGTTTGTAAAAATAGTTTGTACATGAGTAGAGAAAGTCATGTGAGTGTAACACCTCAGATTTTTTTAACTGTAAATAGGCCACGAGACAAGCGAACGACCACTAAATTTGTCGAAATCCACTGCTTCAAATAATTAAGCACTTAAAAATAGCAATTTATACTTCAGAAATTAATTATACTTCAAATATATTATTTCAATAAATTCTGTCTCCCTTTACCTTGCATACCTAATTCATTTAGAACTTGTTTGTCGTCCCAGCCTCATGCCTAAGATGTGTTAGCAGTGAAATCTAAGTTAAACTATTTCTTCTTCTTTTGTTAAGGCTAAACCTGTTTCTAATGGGGATGAGAAACATCGATACCGAGATTTCACCAGAAATATATGTTTTGAGACCCCCTGAATCCAAAAAAGGGCATTTTTGGAAACATGTCCGTGTGTGTGTCTGTGTATCTGTCTGTGTGCGTGTCTGTGTGTCTGTGAACAGCATAACTCAGAAACGAACAGTCGGATAAACACCAAACTTGGTGTTTAGGTTAAGTATCTTCTAGAGATGCGACACGAAGGTTTTCAAGAAAATCCCCAGATTACCCTTTACATGGAACAGTTTTCGAAAATTTAAATTTTCTCAAAAATGGCTCTAACGATTTTTATTAAAATATCATATGTTTAAGATATTTTCATGACAAATGAAATGTATATCTCGAATTTTCTGGGAATGTCTCCAAAAGTATTCTTCATTGTGAACGAGTTTTGCATAACTGGTAAACCATAAGAGATAGACAAAATTTTACTACACAAAAATGTATATCGCGTTAAAATACACAATTTATGTCATATACATTTTTTTTGTTGAGTGAACCATTTTCGAGATATTGCTTGTTGTTCCGTTAAATTTAAATTTTCCAATACTTGTTCGTTATTCAATTTTTTATGTCCTGGACATGCAAAGAGAATGGAATGCGCCACATAGCAACCAGCGTTAAAAGATTTGACTATCGCTTAAAAGCTAGCATATTCCCCTTGCATCTACAAGAAAAATTAGCAATAAGATAAACATTTCGATATCTCGATTAACATGAAGTATATGGAGAATAAGCGTTTGTAAAAGTAGTTTGTACAAGAGTAGAGAAAGTCATGTGAGTGTAACACACCAGATTTTTTATTAAATCTTGTTTTCTCTGCTCTGCCAACATGTTCATTCCAATGTTTCCTTCATTCGTTTAAAAAAACGTTACTATAGCTATTATATCACATTATTTTCTTATACCCTCATGTTTTACTCTGTCCATTCTTGTTTTCCTACTATTGGCCTTCTAATGCGTTCATTTCTGTTGTTCCGAGTAGCTGATTCGTTTTGCTATTCTTCCAAACAGTATCATGTAAACAACCTCATATTTTTGCTGCTATGCGAACTTCTTCAGTTATATGTCTACAATTTGATACGGTTACTGTCAAATATTTAAACTGCACTACTTGCTGAATGATTTTATGTTTGATTTCAAATTTGCACCTTACAGGTTTCTTGGATGTACACAAACGCTTTTTCTCGTTGAAATTTTCATGTTATATTTTCTGCTTTTGTCAGAATCTGTGTAATAAATATTTGAATACCATTCTCTTTCCTAGCTGCATAAAGAACTGTGTTGGCGTTTTTAAATTATTACAAAAATAATTTATGTCGATCTATAGGGACAGATATATCAATGATAAACCTGTGGATTCTGTTACAAATGCTATGTTAGAGAACCGCATGTAATTATTATTATTACACATCATAGGTATGATCTCGCTGCGACCTGAACAGATCTATTGCGGCTACCACCCATCAGGAGGAAGAGGTAAGGAGGGAACCACAGGCCGTAGGCAGACAGGCAACCGCGACGCGCGGAAGTCCTTTACATTTCCAAGCTCGCAGACCTGTTCCATCGCTGGAGACTCGAGAGAGGACGATGAACGATCCGCCAATCAAGTATTCCTCTGGTGTCTACGGGAAATACCTTTTCCATTGAGCATGCATCTCCCCGGTACCGCCATACGCCCCGAAACTTAGAAGCACACCTGAAAGATGAGAACGAAACGGAATGAAAGGGAAATGATGGAAAGGAAGTCATGGTAGGGAATAAATCACTCAAGCATTCACCTGCCGACCCAGGGGAAACCACGAAAAACCCCTGGGTCAGACTGGGCGGTTGCTGGGTGATCGAACTCGGTACCTCCAGAATGCGAGTAGCACACTTTACCGCAGCGCCACCTCGCTGGGTTATTACACGTCATATTCTGCATCGATATCACTAACAAATACTAATGAATAGAAAAGTCTCTCCTGGTGAGCTTATACAAAATTCTAGTGCTAATATGTTTTGCATATTGAACGATGTTCCAGCGCACGGAAAAAATCCTAAGCACGCACTAAGGTAGGATATAATATGGGATCTCTCGATTTACGGTCAGCAGAGGTAACCAAATGGACTATCGCGTATAAAGGTCGGCAGATCAAAATTCCGTGCATGGTTCACGGGAGCTGTAATGTTGTTCTAGCAAGGCACGTTGCGTTTACAGCCCATTCATACATTATTACCAACTTATACACTGCCAACGGCGTATGAATTTTAATCACTTATTGCATGCATCAGTTACGACGTAACTAGCCGAAAATTAAGAAAAAATTAATTTTATTAGGCAATGTCATTAAAAGGGACTGCGTTTATAACTCTAAAATATATGCTTTGGCAGGAAACGTGCCACACGGCGCGGTAAATGGCTAGAGAATTGCCTTTAATCTCTGTTAATTGACAGCAGCGCATTCTGCCGGAAGAAGCTATCTTCCTCTGCAATAATTATTTTTATCATGTGCCCTTTTTCCAACATTAGCTGAAACGTTACTTACTGTGCTATTTCCTATAGTCGTGTTGTATTTAATGTTGGTATTTACCCAACTTTTCGATTTTGAGTTATTGTATTCACAGATAGACACACTCACTCACATACCACAAAAGGTTTTCCACAACTGATTCTGTGAACCTACAAACGTGGATTTCTGGTGAAATCTCGATATTGAAATTTTTGATAGAACACACTTTCTGTGTTTGATTTAAGTTAGTGGGGAAGTCGGGGCTAGTTGTCACTCAGGATAGTTGTCACAAAGTTTATAACTCTGCAACCAGGAGCGCTTTAGTCGCCATACTGTAATAAGATGAAGAATTTTTGTGGAGTACTGGCTATATACAACGCCTAACAACGCATTTATTTAGCATTTTATAATTTTTACCCTGGTAAGTAAAACTGCTTCACCATACTTCGTGTAATATAACAATTATAACAATTATAACAATTAAATTATTATATACCTATATAGTTGAAAAGGCTGTACAATTAGGTGTCTTTTCTCGTAATATGTTATTATTTAAGAACGAAGTCAGTATTGTTCAGCATTGCTTTTATGGCGCGGTGGGTTACTTGTTACTTGTGACAACAAATCTCGCTCAGTTGCTTATTCATTTTTTCGTTCTGTAGGTTACAAAAATGTTTCAAAAGGAAGATCGAACAGGGACCACTCCACTCGTATTATGCTTAAAACAGCCAGAATAATCAAGTTGGTAAACCATTCCATAAGACAAGACGCCAAAGATTTCAACATGAATTATCGAACGTTAGTAGGTACTGTACAAAAATGCCCATTGCTGAATTAACACCTGCAAACATTATGGCTGAATTTAGATCCACGGGCATTCACCCCTTCAACAGGGACAATCTTACAAATTCAGATTTTGTAACCCGATTTGTGTGAGATAGACCCCTTTCCACATCTGAGGAGACATCGCAGCTGTCTGATGATGAAATCGTGATTCTGAGTCCACCAAATATCTCTTTACTGGTCTGCAGAACAAAGAAGACCAACAAATCCCAGAAAAGTCAGTTCGTGAGGCAGCTCTTGAACTGGACATATTGATACCCGGGAGGAAATACGGCCGTTTTCAAAAGCTGAAACTCGAAAACCCTCTAAAAACAGCAGTCCCAAAAGAGATATTGCCATTTTGACAGACACGCCAGTGAAGAAAAAGTTAGAAGGAGAAAAACAATCCAGAGAACAGAAAAAATTAGAAAATCGAAAAATTTTGAAATCAAAAAGCAAAGAAGAAAAAACATTGAAGAAAGTTCCAACCAAAAAAGCATTAACAGAAAAGCAGGTGCTGGTATTAAAAAGAGTATTTACTGCTGATGCCAGAAAACAACCAAAACTTCTTAAAAAGGGGAGGATTAATGCGGAAGAAAGTTCTGAAAGTGACGAAAATGAGTGTTTTTGTCTGATGTGCCCCGATACTTGTTCAAATAGCCGTCCAAACGAGGACTGGATCCAGTGTATTCAGCGCAAAAACTGGGCTCACGAGAAGTGCACTCCGGGTACCAAATAATACATACATATTATGTATAATTATGACAGCTCCATGTCAAGTTTAAACAGTAAATTTTACGTAAGTTCTTACTTTTGCAGGTTTATATAGAAATCAAAACTGTTTTATGTTAACAAGATAAAATATGACAGTCCATAAGTAAAATTTGGTATAACCATGTTTACGACAACAATATTCTAAATATTTTATATTTTGTATACATAAATGATTTGGAAACAGGTAAAGAATGAATATATGCTAATGTTTTGTTACCTAATCATATATATATATATATATATATATATATATATATATATATATGAAACATTATTTAAGTTTTGATACCGCAATTATTGACGGAAGGATACACATAATTAAACAAAGAAATGATAGTAAGGTAAGCAAATAATTGCAATAAATAATTTCTGTATATTAAATCAATGTGTAATGCAATACGCCTGATTTGAAAGGCTTGTCCAGAGAAAAAGGTAATTAGCGAGTCATGATAAGCAAAGTCATTAGAACAGCCGACTAGCGATCGCGTTAGTATAAAATATTCTTTGAATGCAGTTGCAGATTGGGTTCAATACGTTTGCAAAGTCACGTAGGCAAGAATTCTGTAAATTAGAAAGGGGAATGAAATTCTAAGATTCGGCGGGAGGGTTGTGAAGAAAGTGAGGAACTGATCCCGGCCACGGTGGGTAACATTCTGGCCGGGGAAAGCTTCATACTGGCCACATCACTTCCCTTTATCATTTGCATGATCGCCCACCTCTGACGCGCGTACGTGGGCGTGAGACCGGCAGTCGGGCTGGCAGGTAATCCTTCGTGGGCTGAAGCTCTATAGGATTATTATTATTATTATTATTATTATTATTATTATTATTATTATTGGCAGTTAAGTATGTGCTGTAAGTTATTAATTATTCTAAGGTCAACAACCATGCGTGGATAATCAATCATCAGTTCGCCAACGATGTTAATGTTGGCGACTTTGATAATGGAACCTTTATGTTGAACAGATGTTTGTAATTAATTTTATTTTCGCGAAAATATTGTTTCTGTACTTCACCATCGGTGGAAAAATGGTATGCAATACACATGCGTTAAGTGTATTGGAGTATCTCAGAAGTAGGAATACTCGACTTCTTCTGGTATTTTAAAACTCTTCCTGTGATGCACTTACCATACTTGTATCACAAGACACTGTCACATTATCTTAGTTTATCACCGTTCGCATGGCGTTTGTAAGCTTTTGCATACGCTTGGCTAAAACTGGATTAAAAATTGCACGTTAAAATATCGATAAAGAGAACTACGAGCCCATTCCAGACCTTTTCTTTTTTAACTTTTATTTTCTTCAGCATTGGAATTCATTTCCCAGAGGGAAAAGAAATTGCAGCGGCGTGAAGTAGAGCGAATTCGTGCACTAACTTAAACGTCGAGCTTTAATTGCTTTGGTAGCGGGGACAAATCCATCTTTATAGTGCCCTGCAATAATAATTAACTTGTGTGGTCCGATGGATGGCTTTCTTAATTTGCCTTCTGGTTTCTCGAAATGATAGTCGTATTTGGGTCGTCACGACAATGGAATTGGGCAAGATGTAACCAACCCAGGTGGCGGAAAGGCAAGGTTACCTTTCCTGATTGGTATTATTAAAGATTCGAAACAGATCGACTTGCCTCGCAGTTCCATTTCAGCTAACAGAGACGATAAAATATTGTTGATGTTTTCTTATTGCTTTGGTAACCCGAGACGATGAAAATAAAACAATAGAATTAAAAGACAGCCTACGTTATGACGTTTATTGAGGCCTTGGCCATCAATACTTTTTGTATTCTTATTTTTGATTATCGTATGTAACATCACGGTTTGAGCCAGTGGGCACGTTCCAATCTCTTCAGAATTGCACCGTTAAATACTTCATCTTCTTGTGGCGCATTTTCTATACTATTTTGTTCCATCTGAATTTTTTCCGTTGTTTTCCTTCGGTTATTAATTATTTTCTCCATTTGTTTCTTGCATCCGAACTGCCAGTTAGTTACTCATGAGTAGAGCTCGGCATTTGATATCTGCTATTTTGTTCTTTTGTTTAGAATAGTAGGCTTTGTATTTCCGAGAATTTCCACTACATTTAACGCTTATGTATCGCATGATGTACACTTAATAATAATAATAATAATAATAATAATAATAATAATAATAAACCGTGCGCTACAGTCTATGAAGGGCCTAGACCTGCCAACCCAACTGCCGGCCTCATGCCCTCTTTCGCAAGGGCGAGCTGGGTAATCAACTATACATGGAGGTGATATGGCCAGCGTCACGCATTCCTCAACCAGAATGTTGTTCTCCGTGGCCGGGATTGCTACCTATCGCAGCTTCTCACTTTCCTCAAGATGCTGAATGGGCACCGACCCTGCACCCGGAATTTAAAATCCGAACCCTAATGGGGGGGGGGAATTGAAACCGGGCGCATTCGGCGGCCGGAAATCAGAGCTCCACGCTCAAGTCCGCAGCGCCATGGCGCATGTTTCATGCTTACTGGAGTAAATTATACAATTTATAGTGGCTACAATTGCCTATTTTCGCAGATAGAGAGCGTATTGTGGCTTTTTTAAAACAAGAATGTTTATCAAGGTTTTTGTCTTTCATAATTTCATCATGTTTTTGTTATTGACGGCTGTTTATTAATAGTATTCATTAATGCGATGCTAACTTAGTATTGCAATTATTATTTCGTACTCTGAGTCAATGAGCCAATTGCTGACAACATGCCTGAGGAAGTTGGTAATTCTGACATTCTTTTCCTAATGACGACAGTTGCGTTGTTTGATATAATAATATTGGCTACTTAGCACAATAAAGTGTACGGCAAAACACTATTGGTTTACGACTGGGAAATCCAGCATTTTTGTTTTATCTCATTGCTTTCTTCATTAAGTGATAGATTTATTGTTTTCTACTTCCAACGTGAACGAAAACAAGCACTGACCTAAAAGCACTAGAATTATTTCATTGCAGATGCAACAATAGCCTGTTTTACAATAATACATAAAAGATTCAGTAATAAATAGAAATAAGCGTGAGAGTGTAAAACATATTTAAGAGAGAAATTACTTAAATGCTGATAATAGGGCTTGCCATAAAAATACACAGTAACTGAAGCGAGCAAATTTAAAGAAATAATATTCACAGTTTACACTTCATTAAGAGAATAGCGGCATTTGGTATTTAGGGTGGGGGATATGACTGTTTTATATTTCTATAGTGTTCAGAATGTGTTTTTTAGTGGTAAATGAATAAAAGATTGTGCCTACTTCAATGCTTATTACTAATAGTGCCTATAGGTATAGATGATTCGACGGAGGACACCTCGCGCGCTGCGACTTGCACAGATCTATTACGGCTACCACAGGAGGCTACAGGCCGTAGCCATACAGGTTACAGAGACGCGCGGAAGTACCTAACATTTCCCAGCTAGACCTGTCCCACTGCTGGAACAGTCGAGATGAGTGCGATGAACAGACGATCTCGTTCGCTGATAGTGCCTATTTTGAGCTTGTTGTACTGCCTATTGGCCTGTCTATTTTAAGTTTGTTAGCGCCTATTGAGCCGAACTATGGTCATGGGCACTTCTCTGAGATTTAAAGCTTGTATGTTTGGAACTAGGCGGCGCCGTGGCCGAGTGGTTAGACCGCTCGCCACCCACCGAGGCGGCCCGGATTCAATCCCAGGGACCTGCATGTGGGATTTGTGGTGGACGAAGCGGCGTCTGGGCGGGTTTTCTCCGGGTTCTCCGGTTTCCCCCGCCATTCATTCCACCAACTGCTCCATCATCACCTTTCCTTTCATACATTTCACCAACATTTCGTTTCATCTACTTCCTTCATCCCATACCAGGCATCGGGCTAATCACCCATCCTGGATGCTCTGTCTGATCCATGAGTGTCTGCTCCTCGACGGGCCTCTGACCCCAGGCACCCGCCTGTAAGTCCTGGGGGGTGTAAGTCCTACATAAGAGGAGGGTAAACAGATAATGAATGAATGAATGAATGAATGTTTGGAACTATCCTTGTTTCTAGCGTCTCACACTTTTAAATCAGTTTCAGCTCCTTAATATTCTGCCATTATCTTCATTAGCTTTCATAAATTTTGTTTTTCTTTAATTTGCTGTTTCTTCTACCATCTTATCTACATTATTTTTTTCAGTTTTCATTATACATTCAGAGCGTATGGTATATTTCTTAAATCCTAAGGTCTTCTCTGTCTTTATACTAAATTAGACACACTACAAAATAAAGTAAAGCCAGGTTTAAACCAAATATATCTGATGTGTAACATTCACATGACTCTCTAACTCTCTGTGTTTACATCTCTTAAAAAGCCAGAGGCAAATCTTTATGTGCCAGGGTTGAAATTCGTTTCTCTTTCCATGATATCACTAGAAACAACATTTTAAAAAATGGCAAAAATAATGACAAATTCAAATCAATATCAGAGAATATCTCGGAAATGGCCACTTCCATTTGTGTTTGAAAGTGATCCACATTTCTTGCGTAGTACGTTACTGTCTATTCCCTGTAGTTTATCAGGTTTTTAAAATTATACAAAATTAATTGCGAATGAAAAGTTCTTTATAAGGTATTCCCAGATAATTCAAAATGTGCCTTTTATTAACACATATACCACTGTATCCATAGTAACATATATTTCAATCAAATTAAAAGTGGGTAATTTTTCTATATAAAGAATAGTTAGGGGTGAAGGATATTTTCTTGCATTCTTGTCCATCCTTGCAAGATAATGAATTTAAATACCAAATCCGACTTTTAGTTCTTGAGTTATTCTGTTCACAGACATACACAAACATATACTTAGACACACACATACACACAAAGGGCATGGGCGGACCTTATAAAATATTGTTTTTTCCCAAAACATATAGATATTTCCGCCGAAATCTCAATATCGAGTTTTTGGTTGGAATGCAATACTCCTTCTACCTACTATAGATAGGGACTAAAGCAAGTTAAAATGTGATTATTACCTTCACACGGATTTCCCCATTCATAAATGTTTGTTTTGTTATATCTTTCCTATAAAGTATTCTCAAAAAAATCTAATTTTTCTATGTACCTTATGTTAATATTGATATATAAACTTTTGTAGAAATAGTGTCATTACGCATTTCATTGTAGGTGCAAGAGGAGCTTGTAGCGACAGTCGATCTTTAAAAATCAACTTGCTATATGTTGGATTTGAAATTCCATTCTTTTTACGCGATATCACGAGAAACAAAGGAATAGCGCCTTAGCACTTAAAAAAGAAACAGTGAAAGTATTGGTTAACTCAAACCAATAGCAAAGAACATCCTGGAAATATTTAATCCTACAATAATGGATTGTGATATACGAGGTAAAAGAAGGGTTTTTATTTTGCGAGTAGGAATCTTTACGAAATCCTACGAGCAAAGTAAAACCTTCTTTTAACACGTGTGGCATATACTATATTTTAGCCAACGCTCAAATTCGTAAAATATCAATAATATTATTTATAGTGGATCCTGAAACTAACAGAGATCACATTTAAAACGCAGTTTTAAACCAAGAGAAACGGCGTTACAAGATATGTTACATCTTTTGCGGATTCGCTATCAGCATTATTTTCACTACGTTTTGCCTTACACTGGTTAATGAAGTGATTAAATGCTATATCATATTGCTTTCAGGATTTTTTGGGTAAGCACTTCCAGTGTTATTCTTTCTGCTACTTCTGTAATTTCGCCTGGCTCTTCTATTTCAGTTTCTTCTGAATTCAGAATTTAATCTTTATTTAGGTTATAGTAGATAAAAGTATAAATGTTTATCTCATATAAAACAGTAAGCTGCTAATATAACGTATAGGTTAACTCTACAGCGAATTGCAATAAATTGAAGTATGGCGATTTGTATTGTGAACAGATAATGCGAGCGCCGTCAGAAATTACCCATGTGAAAATACATAAAAGGTAAAACCTAATTAAACCAACATTGCAAATACAAAGGGTAACTGCCATGTGATTGGACCTGAAACCAAAATTGGTCAAAAGAAGGTTACCGCTCTAGTGCGATAATCTAAAACTTTTAGCTCGTGTGCACTGTGTTAGAAGTTCTACTTTTACGCCATGCTGTCTAAAAAAATAACTTTATTGGTAAATTTTGTGTCTTATTGAGATCTATCTTTTTATCTATTCCCTGGATGAATTATCATTAGTCTTGCGCTTTAGCGCCTGTACTCATTTGGTATGCTTTTCATATTTTCCTTCATGTTATATAAAATTTCTGATTAAAATTAGATGAAAGCAAACTATAAATAATTAACTCAATCATCCAATAATAGTGTTTTGTAGCTTCTTCACCGTAGCTCAGATTTCAGTTCCTCGTTCTTTTCTTCTTTCCTCTACCTGTTTGCATATGGGCTATTTATCTTCATGTTTTTATTATCTGATATATTTTACCATGTCGAATCTTTTTTCCATTCACCATTCCGTCTAGTATATCCCTTAGAAGTTGCTCCTCATCCAAAGTCACGTCCAATTGCTTTTCTTCCTTCTTATTAGTTTCGGCAACATTTTTTCTTTGGCCCAGTCTCTCTAAAACAATTTCATTACTTACTTACCTTCTTAGTAAATAAGCAAGCATTACTATAATATTCATTGCACACGCTTTATTCTTGCCAACTTTTAAAATTCTTCCAGTCTCTTTCCTCACTTTATCGCAATATCTAAGTTTCCGCAGTATACACACGCTTCCTTAGCGCGTTCTTCAAGGGTTTGTTTTTTTAGTTAAAAGTTTTCGTTACTATTCTACTTGATATTAGAATCCAATGCCTGCGAGATTCAAAGCGAGCAAATTTACCTTTTTCTTGTTTCTTGTTTTTTTTTATCGCGTGAAGATGATTTCCGGGAAAATTGTGTGAAAAAGCCATGACATTGATCATGCAACTATAGAGGTAGACATCAGCATACACCAGATTTTGTTACTCTACAGTTTTTTACTCTTGGTTTGGGTGACAGTATAAATAAGGAGGGTCCTGCGCCTTGGCACTGTGGGCTAAAGCATGCAGCTCTGGTTCCTGACCAGGAAATGCGCCTGGGTTCGATTCCACCCATTGGGTTGCGGATTTTAAATCTCAGGTATAGACCGGTGCCCACTAAACGTTGCAAGGAAAGTGTGGAGCTGCGATAGGCAGCGATCCCTGCCACGGAAGCCAACATACTGGCGGGTTGGATAATCACCCACTTATGCCTTGCGTAAGCGTGCTGAAGTCAGCACACGTGTTGGCAGATCTAGGCTCTTCATGGACTGTAGCGCCCGGATTTATAATAATAATAATAATAATAATAATAATAATAATAATAATAATAATAATGATAGCCTGATTCTACCTTTCGAACCTTGTCCTTGTTGTTGGATGAAAGAACGGTTATTACAATATGACGTGTGTTTCGGTCTTTACAGAAGATAAAACAGAATAATATTAGATAAACACCATGCATTATTCAGAAAATGCTGGTAATAGTAATGTATAAATTAAGCTTTATTGAAGAAAATATTACCTGGGAGTAGATCAAGTGAATTTACTTGGTTGCATTCTTACAAATATAGAGATAAAATGCTTTTATTTCTTATGTTTACGTCAAACGATATTATATCCAAAATATTTTCTGAATTTCTGGGCAGTCTAATGTACACAGAGCGCCAAAGAAAATCTTCGGCGGATTTTGTATCGTTTTCTGGGTTCTTTTGAGGCGTGTCCTTCAGCTTACCTATCGCAGATCATGGTGGCTTGATAGCAAGCAATAAGGGCGAAAAGAGGGGAGGTTGATGCCTTTCCTTTTTCTGGTGTTATCGAAACCAAAGCATGTTTATTGTCTCAGAACCAGTCATGCCATGTGCTAACGAAATTACTCGTGGACGTTCCGTGGGTATGTGGGAAGCTAGTTGCACTGTTACAGCAATTGCAACGGCAATGCATATAAGTGTTTTATAGTAAATTACTGGATAAAATATTCCAGGAAGGTAGGGAAGACGGTCTACATACTCGTCAGAAAGTGGTTACTCCCCGTAAAGCATCCCCAGATGATGACATTCGTTTACTAAATAGAAATTACTCTTTTGTTATAATTGACTCATCATATTTAGAAATTAAAGATAAATATGTATATAGTTTACCGAATATGACATACATATTATGTCAATAAAATTCGGTTGTATTTTTGTCTATACTCCTGTTGTATTCCTATGATCAGCAATATGCCAGCATATTAACCAATCATAGTTTTAAATTAGAGGGAAAACATATTTGGTTCTATGCAGAAACAAGCATTGATACCATTGTGAGAATACAGTTATGTTTATTTTTTGATATAAATTGCTGCCTTGATATGTATTCAATTAATATCATTCAAGCTTTAATTTGCACCTCCTGAAAATTTCTCACACTACACATTCCATATTTCGCTAACCTGGGCGCTCATCAAGTTTTCCCCTTAGCTTTTAATCCTTTCAAAGTTGTGTCCTGCACTAGTCAATAAGGTATGGGTTACCAAATCACGATAAGAGGTCTGTATGAACTGAATGCACTCACTCTATCTCTTTCTCTTTTAGCCAATACGATCGAGAGCGTAAACATATTTCGTGTCTACGCCATTTTGTAACCTTTGTTGTGGTTATTGATGTAACTATTTAGCAGAAAGACTGGCGCACCCTTACATCATGGTCTAAAGCAACCAATGAAATAGTCATGGCTTCGCAAGGCCACGTACAACGATAAATAATGTGACATCGACGCGAGGTGCAGTGAGATTTACTTTGGCGCTCTTAGTACAAGTGATTTCAAATAGAATAGATTCTGATGCATGAAGTTCTTATAGTAATTAATAATTTTAGTAATTTAATTTGCCTACCTTAGTTTAATATAAACCTTTTCTTCATTCTTTACATCACTGGAGTTAATACATTTCGGAATGGACCTCCTCAGATGGTATTCGTTGAGAAACATTTCCAAAATGGTGCAAAGCTGCGGGCTGCTAGCATACTACTCGTATACGCATGTTACCACAGTTGCATTCAATGCATCATACAGTTTGAGAGATTCTCGTCCTATCTTAACACACTATGGACTGTTACTCATTGTTTTAAATACACCTCAAGGCTACATGGAGAATAAGAAATAAGTACATGTATAATTTTGTCGGCAGCATTGCTCTTTACATGAAGCGACGTGTTTGATCATGAGGTACAGCAGGATGATGAGAAATCGGCAGATTAAATTATGAAAGTATGTACTCAAGGCAGCTGCAGGTTTTTCATTTCCCCTGCTGCGGACTCAACATATTTATTGGCATCGCATTAATACACGTTACCATGCAAATAAGAAACCATGCCAAATTGATTAACCACATCCATGGAAAATTGCCTTGCTTGTACAGCCTGTACCGAAAGCTCGTGCGGACACTTCTACAAGATTTAATCGAAGTGATATTTGTACATCTATTAATACAAAATATTTCACATGAGTTTGTATTTATACTTATTTTTTGTAGAAATGTATGTAGGTTATTCACCGTAGGCTTCACGTCCACAAATTCAAGAATTCATATTTTTATCTACCGAATTCATGGGAATCCCTCGCGAAATAACGGTTCCAGAAATAGAGCTTCTATCTCCAGCTCTACATGCCTGCATTGCGAGCATGATAAAAAATATAGGCGAGGTGAAACTGTGAAATCTTATTGTGCTCACTTAATATACAATCCATGATATCAGTTGTAACGTTAAAAATTATTCAATGATTTTCAAGTATGGCCTTAAAGATTCCTATTTATGGCAAGGTGCTTATACAGAAGAGAATATTTTCAGAAATTTCAAAGCTTTCGACTTCTAGGTGCTCTAAAATATTCCAAATATGCAGTCCGTTTAACGATTGTGTATATCTGGTATGTATTTTTACGTTCTCCCTCATGATCCACAGCTGTATTCTATCCAAAATTATCTAGACACTGATCTGGAAATGCATATTTTGAGGTCTTTGAACCCAATGATTGTGTTCGTTTGTATGTGTGTAGTAAGTAGAGTAAGTATTAAAAAATCTCATTTTTTTAGGAAATAGTCCGGGTGTGTCTGTGAACAGCATATCTCAAAAATGAAATGTAGGATGAATACCAAAGTTGGTACTTAAGTTTAGTATGCTTCAAGGACGCTAAATGAAGATTTTCAAGAAAATTCCCTACCCAAATTACAGTTTACATGAAAACTGCTTCATTATTTTTATTTTTTAACTAATTGTAACGATTTTGATCAACGTAGCGTATACTTAAGATATTTAAATGATAAATAAAATAGCCTGAGAAGCCCACTTCATTAGGAAGGAAGTGTAAACCATAAGAGACAGACAAGAACGTACTACCACCCAAAAATATAGATATTTTAAAACACAATTTGTCTTAAATTGTTGCATCAACCATTTCCGAGATATCCCTTAATATAGGTTTCAATTTTTCAATACTTTGTAATTTGTAATATGTTGTCCGCTTTTAAACATCTGGCTATCATTATATTTACTCTATCTCCCCTTGTAACGTACAACGAAATGCGTAATAAACTATTTCTGCATTTGTCGATTAACATGGAGTAGATAGAAAAATATTTTCTTTGTAGAAATAGTTTGTAGAAGCTATTAAAAATAAAGGACTGTGGACAGGAAGCGTAAAGTAAACGTAACACATTAATTTTTTTACCGTGAAACGCTCTGATATTCAGATTTCCAGATTGCTGAACGTAACGAGTGAATTCAGTTACAGAGCAATTTCTCCACCCCACGACCTGTGGGTTAAAAGGCTGTTGTGATAGCTAAAATACCTATATGTCTCTGATGTGTTTCAAACTTATACTGAGCTGGCATTGCTATTATAAATGGGATACAAAAATTTGAGCCAGTATCTTTAACACTTAAATGATTTTAGTCAAATTATATAATAAAAAAATATAATACCAGCCCGCCTTAAAGCAATGTATGTAACAAGATATAAAAAGTGTATATTATAGTCATTGTATATGTTTATATTATTGTATACATGTAATAATGTTATGTGAATGTACTACGTAATTTAATAATGTAGGAGCTGTGAGAATTATAGGTTAAAAGTTGCTAACAATGAGGTAACCTTGAGGCAATAATGAGTAAGAAAGTGTAATAATGCTACTAGTCATTCTTGGAGCAACAATAATGTAATTTTTGTGACAGTTTATAAAATAGTCAATCAACAACCAGAAAAAAGCTTAAGTTGAATAAAAGTATTCTATTGGATTAGGAATAGCCAATCAGAGACTTGAAATACGGAAATTTACAAATTTAGGCGGTAGAAATCAAGTCAGTTGCTTGTAGACAGCGCTCATAACTGGACGCGATGCTTCTAGACACCGTTCCTAACCGGACACGAGATGTGTCCTCGAGAAATTTAATACATATTCGTGTGAGACGAAAATAGTTTACGTGTTAAAAAGCGCAAGTAATTAATAAAAGAATCTCACAGCTCTCTAGATCAGAGAACTGTTATTTAAGTCGTGTCAAGCATTAATAAAAGGAGTGAAGAAAAACTTAAAATCTGTGTAAGCCTACATTCTTCAACCGCACCACGCCTTGCAAAGAAATCCATGTCTCTAACAATAATACTGACGCAGCCGAGGCAATCATAAATATATAATATTTAAAGAAACAGTCAACATTTACAAAGTTAATATTTTTTTACACATTTTTTTGGGCAAAGGCCACCGGAAAGTACATTTTGGGGCGAAGCCTTACCGGAAACTTTTTACTATACGTGCGGTTGCAACTATTTCAACTTCGGCTCCCCAACAGTCGAAATACAATACAACTCCTACAACAAAATAACTTCTTCAAATTTTACATGCTTTAATATAAAAACTATGTACAGGGTTATTAAAAACAAGAAACATATTTTAAATATTCATTATTAATGAACGACAATAGCAACACATACGACACACACTGAATAGATGAAAGTTCAAACTTGTAAGCCCCATCTATTGGTTCCATTCAGTACCTACAGTGATTCTGGGATCGTTTATGAGAAAATGGCGACGCCACAGGAAAAGTGATTTTGTGTGCTGCAGTATGCAAAGAGTGAATCAATTGTTTCATTGTAGCGTGCATTTCGTTGTAAGTTGAACAACGAGCCACCTCGTCATAAAAAATTTACAATTGATACAATAAATTTGTAGAAGATGGTTGCGTATGCAAACGGAAAACCACTGGTTGTCCTCGCATAACAAATGGTACTCATTTTGAACACATAAAATAACTGAAAATTTGAACTTTCCTCTATTCAGTGATGTTTCGCCATGTGTCGCCATCTATTTACGTTCATTAGAAATAAGTATTTAAAGTCTGCTCCTTCTTTTCGAATACCCCTGTATAATTTTATTGGATTCTATATCATTCGATATAAAGCGAGACCATTACAATAGTGTTTTCAATATTTCTTTATTTTCAGAGAGTACATAAAATTACTAATAAATATACCTTTAAGGTATAATATGAAAAAATTTAAAAAATTAGGTTTACATTTTAAAAAATGGAAACTATTTTATACCATTGCACATTAAAACAATGGCATATGCAGAAGCATGGATTATAGGGTTTAATATGGAAACTAAGCTTGAATTAAAAAACATTATTGCTCCTGTCTGAAAGTTTCACAATGGTATTAGAAAAGTTATAGCCTGTGGAGTGCTTTGACATAGTGTAAATGTAAGCAAATTGATTGCAAGAAAATCAACGTTAAACTTTTGAGCTACTATTCAAAGTACATAAAGCAACGCCATTTAAATGCACACGTGGCCACATTTAATGAGCGCACAATTGAAAACAAACACTAGAATGATGATATAAGGTTTAAGGGTACTAAAAATGGGAAAAACTAAATGCTTCATTTTTTCATACTTTTGTCGAACTTTCACCTCTGACTCACCTTAATAAAAACTATGTCTACTGTAGTGCTATGGAATGAAAAATATGATGCATTACATTCACATGACCTTCTCTACCCTCTGTTGCTTCTTTGTGGGTATACGAATAGTATTCTTACGAGGGTTTATTTACCTATCTACTTCATTTTAATGGAGATAAACGTTTCCCGAAATAGCTGCATTAAACATTTCGTTATAGATACAAACAGAACAGCGATAGTCAAAGTCTTAGAACTGGACGCTCATTACTGGACTTAAAATTCTATACACTTTTCATGAAACTCGGGAGAAATAACTAAAATCCACAGGACTTTAAAAGAATGGATAAATATTAAACAATGAACCATTAATAACGGATATCTCGGAAATCGCTTATGCCACAAAAAAAGTTATTGAAATAAGTTGTGTGCAGTGAATTTTCGTCTATCGCTCAACGTTTACTAGTTATGCAAGATTGTTTGAAATTTCTTTCGAATGAATAACCTTCACAGGCTATCCAAGATATAAGTTTTGTTTGTCATGTAAATATATTTAATATATAATTTAATCAAAATAAATACAGCCATTTTTTCGAAAATAACAAATTTCGAAAAAATTTAAATGTAAAGGGTAGTTTGGGTTGGGGGATTTTTATGAAAAGCGCATCTTTGGAAGATAGTAAACGCAAATATAAAGTTTGGTGTTTATCCGCCTTTTCGTTTTTGACTTATGCTGTTCACAGACACATACAAGACAGACAGACATACTAACAAATAGACACACATACGGACTTTTTTCTAAAACTTGCGTGTTTAATTCACGTGGCCTCAAAAATGTATTTACGGTAAAATATCGATATGGAATTTTAGATGGAATACAATACCTTCTCTATCTACTATGTAAGCGGCAGAGAAAGTAAAAATCGTCGTATTTAACAATCACTGTTATCAAATACAAAAGAAGACATGGTGTGCATCACAAAACGTTATCAATTACTGTGATTCTGTTTTAAAGGAAAGCCGCTGTTTAGGTGCAACAAATCGCAGATATTAAAGCTATACTTGTATTGCGTGATGGTGAATGGACAACATTATTTCAGCATTTTGTAGAAGATTACCTCATTTCGGAATTGCAGAATCACGACACGAAGCCTTTATTTTTATGCAGGACGGCACTTCACTTCGTGATTACCACAAAACATTTTGCAATAACTTGCAGCTTTCAATTTCAAAACCTAACAATTTCAAAGAATCTCTAAACGAATGAGTTTATTTCGTTAGTTCATCTTCCGGAATGGAAGAACTTAGGTTCATGGGCTTAAGTCATTCCTATTTCCTTCTGAATAACGCACGTGTCCGTGAAAATTGTTTATTGGATCTTTCGAAACTCACTTATAGAGAAATTACCGCTGGGCTTTAACACAATGTGGTAGAAACATGTATTAAATCATTCTGAAATACATTATCACGTTTGTATTTATTTTATGTTATCTTCTGTGCGGAGGTTATTTTATATACCGCTATATATATATATAAAACAATAGACGAATATGCAGGATTATTTGTGTGCAATGTCCAAAGGTGCTTTTCGTGTACTGAAAATGTCCCAGATGCATTCATATTACCTAAATCTAAGAAGATCTAAATAAATAGGCCATAAATTTAGAAACAAACATTCAAAGTATATAGCAAAATTAAATTAAAATATCCAAAGTAAACCTCCAAAGTTAGCAATTTTAAATTCCTGTCTTTCCGTAAAAATGGTCAAATTTGTGTTTCAAATAAAATATCGCTGTTCTCTCTCATCTAATACGTAATTGATTATACTGAAATTTCATGAGAAATATTATAAAATATTAATATATTCAAATAGAGTTTTAGATGTTGAGTATGCAGCACCACTGAAGTTATGGAAAAATATCTAATACCTAGTTGAAAATTATGTAGCACCATTCCTTAAAGTCGCTGCAATCCTATCAGCTGGCGAAACATCGTTGTTCAACAAGCTTTATTTTTTTGCAGCATTAGAGTCAGGATTTAAAGAAAAAAATATATGTTAGTGTGAAGTTTTCAATACTTTTACACAGATTTGAAGTCCTATTTTTCTGTCTACTTCCGTTATACTTAATGTATGATAAATCTTGTGGATACACAAAAGCACACAGGATGAAACGACGCTGGTCACTACTTGCATTCCCTGATAATGCGTACTCTTTACAGTGACCTAAAGAAAAAGAAAATAATGACTTCTGCCTTTTTATGAATAGGTAGAGGTAGAGGTGATTCAACAGAGGGGGACACCAATCTGCACATATCTATTGCGGCTACCATCCTCCAGCAGGAAGAGATGAGGTGAAGGAGCCACAGGAGGCTACAGATCGCAGATAGACAAGCCACAGAGAAGCGCGGAAGTCCCTAACATTTCCAATCTCGCAACCCGTCCCGCTGCTGGAGCTACCGAGAGAGGGCGATGAACGCCTCACCAATCAAGTAGCTCCCCGATGTCCACGAGGAGCACTCTTTGAGCATGCATCCGTGCCATCTGTCCGGCATCGCCATGTGCCACGAAACCTAGAAGCACACCTAAAAGATGAGAAGGTAAACGATGGAAAGGTTATCATGGTAGAGAAGAAATCACCCCAGCATTCACCTGCCGACACCGGGAAACCCACTAATACCTCAATTAATTCCATTATTGGCCTAATAGTGGTTGAAACCTTGAATCCCAGGACATAAAGTACTTACAACATTGTAAGTCGCATTGGAGTATGTCATCAATACAATTTGAGATCTCCTTGTGGTTTACCGGGAAAAAATGCGAATCAGTTGGGGGATGTAATGTCATGGCGCCATGTTGACATGGTAGCTCAGTGATTGGAGCAACCGGACGAAGACCGGGAGATACGTGGTTCAAATCCCGGCTATAGCATTGAATTTTTCAGTCGTCTGATTCTACCTTTCCAACCTTTCCCAACACACGGCTTGTGTGGAAGAACAATTAATTCCATTTTATAGTTAGTATACAGCAGGGA
Organism: Deroplatys truncata; assembly: GCA_030765065.1. Classification (NCBI taxonomy): domain Eukaryota; kingdom Metazoa; phylum Arthropoda; class Insecta; order Mantodea; family Mantidae; genus Deroplatys; species Deroplatys truncata. Next base: position 57,815,281 of record CM060980.1, read on the forward strand.
ACACTTATATGTGTAATAGACATAGTGAATAATAATTATATACATTATAGACATACTGATAATGAAAATTATAGAACTGGTTTAAAAACTTTCAAAACTATACTGTTATATAAAAATTCATTAATATCAAAAAGGATCATTTGTCAAATAACATGAGATAATCATATTAGAAGCCTTCTTTTTTTAATTCATAAACATGGAATGAAAATTCATTCCCTAAACTTCATGGGATGAAATTTGCCTAACTTTACTACCATGATGGAAAAAGTATTCATTGTTTTAGAAACAATACTTATTCTAGTATTATATGAGTGAAGATCACTCTTTGAGTTAAACTTTGAACATTTTCCTTTCACACAATTTAAGGCTTGAAAAATATACACATTAGTGGCTGTCAGTATTTGTTCACTTATAAACAACAGTCTGTAGTGCGCCTTCATTGATGAGTTAGTTGTAGTTCTAATTTTTAAGTTTTATAATTTTAAGAACATGAGTGCTATTGTCCCAAAATAATTGTCCATACAATAATGTGGAAGTATGAAAAATATGCTATTTTGATGTGCGTTTGCTGATATAATCAATATTATCTTCCCACGAAAATATGCTAACTACTACAATACCAAGCATTTTAAAATATATACTCTCATTATTAATTTTGCTAGTAAATAAGGATGCAGTTGTCATTTAGTAAACATTGATTAGGAAAAAGAAGCTTCTTTAGCTTCCATAAGAGCATTATTAGTCAAATATTCCAATTTACTTAAATCCTATGTTGAATCAGAATGTAACATTGTCAATAAAAACTACTCAAAACTTTTATACAGCTGCATGATTACGTTAATAAAATCATCTAATACGTTAAAACTTATAGCACTTCCCAATAAAACATTGAATATGTGTTGATTCCAGATTTTTATTACTGTCGTTACATTTGATATTTTTTTCACTACTTTAAGTGATAAGCTTCACCAACAAAATTTAAAGCACAAAATATTTGCTTGGATATTATTATATGTGAAGGAGTGCTTTCGAGGAGAAAGTCATATGAATATTATATATTACATTTTTACTTTCCCTACTACGTATAGTAAGCAGGGGAAGTATTGCATTCCACCAAAACATTCGATACGGAGATTTCGCAGGAAATACATGTTTTGAGGTGCACTGAATGCATATAAAGCATTTTGAAACATGTCCTTGTGTGTGTGTGTGTGTGTGTGTGTGTGTGTGTGTGTGTGTGTGTGTCTGTCTGTGAACAGCATAACTCAGAAACGAACAGTCGGATAAACACCAAACTTGAAATTTAGGTTCAGTATCTTCCAGAGATACGACACGAAGGTTTTCAAGAAAATCCCCCAACCCCAGATTACCCTTTACATGAAACATTTTTCGAAAATTCTAATTTTCTCAAAAATGTCTCTAACGATTTTGAATAAAATACCATAAGTTTAAGACATTTTTATGTCAAATGAATTGTATATCTCGAATTTTCTGGGAATGTCTCCAAAAGTATACTTCATTGTGAACGACTTTTGCATAACTGGTAAACCTTAAGAGATAGACAAAATTGTACTATACAAAAAATGTAGATCGCTTTAAAATACACGATTTATGTCATATAAATTTTCTTTGAGTGAACCATTTTCGAGATATTGCTTCTTATTCCCTTAAATTTTCCAATACATATACTTTTTCTCAAATGGAAATCGTTATTATTTTTTTTGTCTTGGATATGCAAAGAGTATTAATCTGTGGCAAAGATAATGGTGCTGCACATAGCAACCAGCTATAAGAGATATGTCTATGCTTAAAGGCTACTCTATTTCTATATTGCCCTTGCAAACACAAAACAAGGGGAACATAGTAGGTCAAATATTTTAGAACTGGTCGCTATGTGTAAAATGTAATTTTCTTTGCATGTCAAGAATATAAAAAAAAGAACAAGGAATTCTCAGTTGAGAAAAAGTGTAAGTATTGGAAAATTCAAAGAAATAACAAGGAATATCTCGTTAATGATGGTATATTTTTTTATATCCTGGACATGCAAATAGAATGGAATGCTCCACACAGCAACCAACTCTTAAAAGATTTAACTATGTCTTAAAGCCTACCATATTCCCCATCCACCTACAAGAAAATGAGCAATAAGATAGTTTCTGCAAATGTTTATCTCGATTAACATGAAGTAGAGAAGGAGTGTTTCTAAAAATAGTTTGTACAAGAGTAGAGAAAGTCATGTGAGTGTAACACTTCAGATTTTTTAATCTAATATTGCTTTAAAAGAACGATGAACTATTTTCGGTGTATTATTTTATGTAACTATAATAAAATGTTGAAAAGTAAACTCATTGGATTTTTCATATTTTCGGAAAAGATAATTTAGAGACAAAGAAAGTTAAAACGAGCTAGAATCTCATGAAACGATTTGATCAAGGAGGGTGAACTTAACAAAACACAGTTATCTAAAAGTCATAAAATAAGATTACAAAAGTTTGAAAGCCAGTTCTCGTAGAATGTGAACTGTGCGCTGGAAAAATACCAAGAAGTAAATTAAGAAGTTAGTGTCAGAAATTTGTAAACACCTTGTAGCAAATGGAAAACGAAAGGAAAGGAGAGAGACGTATCATCGCGGGATGTCCCTTGGTATTTTTTGATTTACCGGTTAGAGCCTTACGTAAAAAGCCTTGACTTTCCACCGTAATTATTTGGAAGCATTTTTCCAATCATCTTCCCCTCAAGGATATTTCCAAATGGTTAATAATCTGCAGGTAGCAAACATATCCGATTCAAACGTTCGGATGCAATAGCTGTGTTTTTGGCTCGCTAGTGGTATGAAACCATTCCAGAGCTATGGATCTGAAATGTACTGGCATTTATTAGGAGCATATATAAAAGCAAATCTGATGTGAAACTGTCTTACTGATTTCGGTAACCATCCTTATTTATTTCGTTAGTTATTCTGTGATTATTTATATTAAAACGCTTTCATAACTTCTTCTTATTAATCTAATAAATATTCGCGTGAAATAATTGTAATTAAATAACGCTTCGACATTACACTGAGACAGCACCTAACTCTTTAAAATTAGCTCTCATATATTCATAGAATGACATACTGTTTCCATCAGGTTTATGAGAAAAAAATGACCACTTAACACTCCAAAATGTATTGCTTAAAATGTGAAAAAACTCAAACGAATATCGTTTATTTTACATAGCTTTTATAGGCTATTCTTACGAAAGCTTATCTTTCTATCTACTTTATGTTAATCGAAATAAACCTTTGCAGAAATAGTTTGATTTCACGTTCCGCTGTAGGTACAAAGGGAATAAAGATATTTAAATCGATATTCAGAAATTTTAAAGCTGGCCGATATATTATAGCTTTGGCATTTCATACTCCTTCCATAACATTGCGAGAAATAGCTGATTTCCGACAGCACTTAAAAAATATGGCAAAGTATTGAAAAATTCAAACCAATAATAACGGATATTTTGAAAATGGCTGATACCACAGGAAAAGTTGGGTCTTAAAGAATTCTAGATTTTTCTGTAGTACGTTTCTATCTATTACTTATAGTTTATCCATTGAACAAAATTATATAAAATTCATCCGAATCTAGAGGGCTTCAAAAGGCTGTTCCCAGAAATTTTAAGTTATACATTTTATTTTTAATATAAATCTCTTAAATACATAGTTGAAGCCATTTTGGAGAAAATAAAAATATTGATAATGTTTCCATGTAAAGGGAGTTTGGAATGGGGAGATTTTCTTGAAACTCTAGGAGTCACATTTTTTAAATATACTGAACTTAAATACCAAGTTTTCTAATTATCGGATTTTTTTGTTTTTGAGGTATACCGTCCGCAGAGACTCACACATAAACACACCGATATACACATGGACCTTTTTCTAAAAGTGTTTCCTTTGAGTTTTTGGGTCATGTATCTGCAGTAAAGTTTCGTCGTTGAATTTTTGTGGAATACAATACTCCTCCTATTTACTGGAAGTATATAGTACAGAAAGTAAAAACTTAGCTCTTTAAAAAGTAAATAATATTTGTGTGCCCAACATGGTATGACAATCTGTTTGTATCAGCTCATGAAAAATACAATAATGGACACTTAACATTTCAAGCAGTACCTACTAACAAAAGCGAATAGGCCCGGTCCCGTGATCCAGTCAGTAGAGCGCCTGAACACCTGCCTGCTGTGCGAGGAGTTCGGGTTTGATTCCCAGGTGGGGTGGGAATTTTTCTGTAGCCAAGGTTATTTCCTATCTTCCCCAGATTTCTGGAAATATGAATGAATGTGAATGTGTGTGCGTGTGGTCTAATCTATAAAACCCAAAGAAATATCAGAAATCCAATGACCGTTATAAACTACAACTGATAGGCAATGTGTTTCATTGGTAAAAGGCGGCCGATATGTCCATTACAGTTATAGACGGAATGTAAATGAAGCCATAAAAAAAGCGGATATATAAGTAACGCTTAGATAAAATATAAATCATAAACTGTCCATCTTAAGAGAATTACTGCAAAAAGCTTATGTGTGTTTACACTTAATATAAAATTCAGCGAGAGTAAGATCTTGACAATTATTTATAGAGTGTTAGAAATACATATTTTACCCAATATTCCATTACTTTAATCATAGTATATTATTCAAAATCTTTAGATAAATTTTGAGAAAATAATTATTGTTGCATGAAAGGGGCCCTTTAGGTTGGTGAACAATATTTAGTATTTACCCATCTTTTCATTTTTATGGGCTGTTCACAGCAGATAAAGTCGGATAGACATGCACTATATATATATATATATATATATATATATATATATATTCCCTACACTTACCTATAGTAAGCAGACGGAATATCGTATTCCATCCAAAAATTCGATACCAAGATTTCCTAGAAATACACATTTTGAAGTTCCCTGAAACTATTTTTAGTAAAAGGTCCGTGCGCGTATATTTGTGTGTGTGTGTGTGTGTGTGTGTGTGTGTGTGTGTCGTCTGCCTTTAGCAACGTAACTACAAAACCGAAAAATAAGTTAATTACAAAACTTGAAAACTGCTATACCAGGTGAGTCAGCTGCCCCTATTTATTATGAATTTATGCAACGTGCTAAGCGATACATTTGACTTAAGCCTTTCTTGAATGCCTTCTAATGACCGATTTGCATAACACTTTATAGAGGAGGGATAGATGACTCAGTGCATAACTGTTTTACGGAACAGAATGCAATCGCTATGTATGTCGATGCAAAAAATATCCCACCCTGACACTGGGAGCTGCAGTAACACTTTTAGCCAATTTTACAAACTTTCATTCTTTAGCACACATTCATGCACACCTTTGAAAACGCCTTTGATGGAACAACCTATCATATGCATCGGTTGACAAAACCATTAGAAAGCAAAATGACATATCAAACCATGGCGTATTTCAGATCATACGGTAATTGTAATGACTGATGCAGTTATTTTGAGTTAAAACTACCAAACCGAGCTCAAAACACTGTATGAAGCCTCAAAAAGCGTGTAAAGATTCGAGGTGAGGTCTAGTTCTGCGAATACTAATTCGTATAGGAATCTCAGCTCGCAAGGTAGCTTTGGCCAAATGGTATTGGCCAAATGGTATTATTATGATTGCTTTAACACTGTGCCACATCAGTTCGAGTTCAAATCCTTCGTGTTGAATTCAAACCTTTTATTACCTTTTGTTTTATCTCTTTGGGCTTATAATTCGATATTATAATACAAATAACATTTTTGATAACATTATAAGTGTGTATAAAATAGAATAATCGCAATGTTTTCCACCGCAAAACCAAATCATCTACGGGTACACTCACACATGAAGAATGCAGGCAGATTACACCGCGCATGTTACTACATGCAAGGTCTCTCCGGCAACGTACACAAATTGCATTGATGAAGGGAACATTTACTTCGTTGATGAAATCCACGCTCTTTAACAATTTATTATATTGGTTACACAAGAACTTAGCACATTTACAACTCCTTTGTCAGTAGAAGTGAAACATAAGTTTTAAACACGAAACATAAACTGTTAGATTTAATATCGTCGAAATGCGACCAAAAGAATGAAAGTAACTACGTAACACGATTTACAACACCAGCTACGGTACAGACTATTACGGTAAGCATGATACACATACTTGTAATTCTTGTGTCTTTGGCTTACAGGAGAGCCAATAACAAAAGGAAATAAATCAGTATGCTAAAATACTGAAATTTAACACAAGCAGAAAGAAAAAAACAACAAAAAACAGAACAATTCGATGATTGTGTTAGATTTGAACCTCCAAAACTAACCTTTGCTTCACCACATTACGACAGCTTACCCCTCGGCCGCACCCATGTGTTCTATTCCCGCACTTTGGAGAATATTCCTCTACCTCCTTGCAAATATTATACCCTTGAAAGACCGTCTTTTTAAGGCTTTCGTAGCTCCTTGGTTCTCATTCAGGTCTTTAATCATTAATGCTGGTTGCGTATAGTACCAAATAGAAGGGCAGAGCTACAATGTGAAGTAGAATATTTTACTTGTAGTTGGAAGATGCTTCATGTTTATCTGCACCACGTATGGGAGCCAATTTGTCGGGGTCACTTCGTGTTATCTATTGCTGGGCGCCTGTTATTGCACTAATAGTTTGAATTTTGGGTTATTTGTCCTCCGGCTAGCTATTATTACTACTCAGTCGAGCATATCTCTTGAACAGGGTGTGTAAACGGAAAGGATTTGTTACTGAAAGATAACACTGATAAAAGAATTTGTTTTTACACTTTTATTGCCGTCACATTTTTATTCATTTCACATATTGACTCTTGATATGCGCCAGACTGAAACTGTTATATTTTCTAATATCACTATAATCACTTATTTGCTGCACATTATTAATTCGCGTATTTCACATTTATAACTAACTTTACAACGCAAGAGATTCTGTAAAACTGCACGACGTATAACGCGTGAATAATTCTCTTAAACTGTGCGACGTATAGCCTGCGAATACTTCTGTTGAACTGAGCGACGTATAACCTTTGTATGATTCTGTTGGATTGAAAGACGTATTACCCGCGAATCCTTCTGTTGGACTGAGCGACGTTTGCCTTGTGAATTATTCTGTCAAACTGCGCGTTACCCGTCTCTGGCACGGAATTTATACTGCCTCACTCCAATATGCCTAAACATTATAACTGAGCTGCTATTGGTTAATAAAACGCGCCAACATTAGCGTCTATTTTTATATCCAATCAAAATTACGAACACATATGCTCTAGGGAAAATATTCCCTCCATTTCTACAGAAAAGCGCGCTAATCTGACGTCATTTGTTTGTCTCTTATAATTGATAAACAACTCACCCCCTCGCTCATTGTTACCCGCTCTTATTGTCAGTTTCAGTGAGGCCGTGTAAACTTATTTCCTAACAATGCTTATAATTAACAAACATCTCAAATCAATGTCATACAATAATGCTTATTTACACTACAATCACTCTGGCATTTACATTGTTGTGATATACAATACTGCCTCAAATGGCAGTTTGTTTGCTAAAAGGGTCAATGTTTTCACATTAGACTGTAAAATGTGGGTTGCATAGATACGAATACCTAGGGGCAGCTGACTCACCTGGTATATAATCAATTGAAATTAATTATATCTTCTCGAGACCTTAGCCTGGTCTTGGCAAGTTTTTAATAAAGTCAGCTGAAAAATTGAATGCCACAGTCAGGATTCTCTCGCTCTCCCTGAGGTTGCTGTAACCATTGAGCTACAGTGACAACATGGCGGTGAGACATTGAATTCTGCAATTGATTCAAGACAGACCACCAAGGCATCTCACTAGAGATGGCAATCTCAATGGCGACCGGCCATCGCAAGTAGTTTGAAACCGGGTGTTTATGGGTTTTTTAAGGTTTTCTGTTTAATGCATTGACAAGGCTAAGGTCTCTAAAAAGTATAATTAATTTAAATTAATTATATATGTAATAATTAAAATAAAACCTTAAGAAACCCATAAGCAGCCAGTTTCAAAGCATTTGCGATGGCAGGTCGACACTGAGATTGTCATCTCTAGTGAGATGCCTTGGTGGTCTATGTGGGAAATAACATGTGTCATGTGGGAAATTTAATGTCCCACCGACATGTCGCAGCAGTTCAATGGTTAGAGCAATTGCGCGGAAAGCGGGAGAACCGTGTTCAAATCCCGGCTGTGGTATTGAATTTTGCAGTTGAATAGTCTTCATTAAAAAATAAAACTTGATATTTAAGTACAGGATTTTCTGAAAATACGAAACGAATATTATCAAGCAAATCTCCCCACACCACACTACCATGACATATAAAACATCTCGTTAATTTTGATTTTCCCAAAAAGGTTGCTAACGATTATTATTAAAATTATATCTGTTTAAATGCAGATATTGAAATTTTGGGAACAGCCCGTAGTCTGTTCTTTATTATAAATGAGTTTCATATAATTGGTAAACCTAAAAAAGACCTTACTTTACAAATAAATGTTTATCTCATTAAAGTGTACAATTTACCTCGTATAACTTATTTTTTGTTTGGCGTTAACCATTTTTGAGATATTCTTTTTTATTTGTTGAATTTTCAAACACTTATACTTTTTCTAAGTAGTAAGTCGCTATTCGAATTTTCTCCTGGGAATTTCACACTCATCACATAGCGACCCGCTTTTAAAAATGTCACTCACTATAGCATACTGTATCCTTATGCTTACAACGAAATGTATAAATGTGTAATGGAAGCTTTATAAAAATAGCTTATAGAAGAGTGAGTAGAGAAATTCAAGAGAATGCAGCATATCAGATTTTCAACTTTAGCGCTCTCATTAATGTTGACCTTACCATGTAACGTAACTAAGCAAAATAGTTTAATTTATTTTATTTCGTAAATTCTCAGCTTGCATTAATAACAATCCTCATTTTCAAAGTAAGGCATAAAAATAAATACATCATATGTTTAAGATATTTTTATGACAAATAAAATGTATATCTTGAATTTCCTGGGAATGTCTCCAAAAGTATTCTTTATTGTGAACGACTTTTGCATAACTGGTAAACCATAAGAGATAGACAAAATTTTACTACACAAAAAATGCACATCGCGTTAAAATACACAATTTATGTCATATACATTTTTTTAGTTGAGTGAACCATTTTCGAGATATTGCTTGTTATTTCCTTAAAGTTTCCAATACTTATACTTTTTCTCAAATTCGTTATTCAATTTTTTATGTCCTGATTATGCAAACAGAATAGAATGCGCCACATAGCAACCAGCGCTTAAAAGATTTGACTATCGCTTATAACCTACCATGTTCATCTACAAGAAAATTAGCAATATGATTGACATCTCGATATCTCGAGTAACATGAAGGATATGGAGAATAAACGTTTGTAAAAATAGTTTGTACAAGAGTAGAAAAAGTCATGTGAGTGTAACACATCAGATTTTTTCTTCTTCCTTCAGTTTCCGTGAAGCTATTAGAGATCCTAACAGACCTTTTCTTTCGTTTCGTTTAACAATACTTTGCCTTCTCTAGCACACCTGTCCCAATTACGAAAATGTGCCCAGCAGGTGTTTTATTTCCTAAATGAAATGATGGCTAGAGGCTAAGACGGAAAAGCTCTCAATAATTAGTAAGAATGTGCTATGATACAAATAACAGCTAGGTGTGTGCCAATTTTTTATATCCAGTATAGTGTAACGCTGGCGATTGTATCAAAGTAAGAGCTATATACAAAGTAACGTTAGGGGGCCTAATAATTATTCTGATCCTCAGCTGTTACAGTATAGAAACAGAAATCAGCATCGTCTACTCAAAATGTAGGTAATACTTCGAATTTTATAAATAATGTAATTCTAACATTAATTACCTAATATGAGCACTCTACACACATTTATTAGGGGAGAAAAGAAGGCGGATCGATTACATTCACCTTAGTTTCTCTAGTTTCTCTACCCACTAGCGTTTATTCCTTTATTTACTACGTATAGTAAGTAGGGGAAGTGTTGTATTCCACCCAAAAATTCGATACAGAGGTTTCACCGGAAATATATCTTTTGAGGCCCCCTGAATCCAAAAAAAAACTATTTTTGAAAACATGTCAGTGTGTGTGTCTGTGTGCCTGTGAACAGCATAACTCAGAAACAAATAGTCGGATAAACACCAAACTTGGTAATTAGGTTCAGTATCTTCCAGAGATGCGACACGAAGATCTACAAGAAAATTCCCCACCCCAGATTACGCTTTACATGGAACATTTTTCGAAAAATTTTATTTTCTCAAAAACGGCTCTAACGATTTTGATTAAGGTATCATATGTTTAAGATATGTTTATGACAAATGAAATGTATATCTCGAATTTTCTTGGAATGTCTCCAAAGTATTCTTCATTGTGAACGACTTTTGCATAACTGGTATACCATAAGAAATAGACAAAATTTTACTACACAAAAAATGTAGGTCGCGTTAAAATACACAATTTATGTCATATACATTTTTTGTTGTTGAGTGAACCATTTTCGAGATATTGCTTCTTTATCCCTTAAATTTTCCAATACTTAGTATACTTTTTCTCAAATGGGAATTAGTTATTAATTTTTTTTGTTGTTGTCCTGGTAATGCAAAGAGAATGGAATACTCGACATAGCAACCAGCTCTTAAAATATTTGAATATCGCTTAAAGCCTACCAATCCCCCTTGCATCTACAAGAAAATTAGCAATAAGATTAACATCTCGATATCTCGATTAACATGAAGCATATGGAGAATAAGCGTTTGTAAAAATAGTTTCTACAAGAGTAGAGAAAGTCATGTGAGTGTAACCTATCAGATTTTTTTAATATAGATTATAGGTCCTGCGCCGTGCCGCTGTGGTCAGAGCTTGGAGCTCTGGTTCCCGGACAGGGGATGCGCCCGGTTCTATCCCACATATGGGGATGTTGATCTTAAGTGCCGGATATAGAACCAGTGCCCACTCAGCATCGTGAGGAAAGTGAGGAGCTGCGATAGTGTAGCGATCCCGGCCACGGAGGCTAACATTCTGACTGGAGGATGCATGATGCCGTTGGATGATCGCCCACTCTGCCGTGCGTACGTGGACTTGAGCTCGCAGTCGGTTGTTAACTCTAGGCCTTTGATGGCCTGTAGTGCCACGGGATCATTATTATTACTATTAGTATTATTATTATAGCTTATAGGTATAGGTTAGAACTTTTGTGTTGAAGTGAAGGAACCGCAGGAAGCTACAGGCCACAGGGACGCGCAGAAATCCAGCAATTCCAGGCTCGAAGATCCGTCCCAATGCTGGAGCTGCCTAGAGAGGGCGACGAATGACTCGAGCTAGCAGCCCCCTAGTGACCACGGGAATACTCATTCCTTTGACCAAGCATCCTCACCATCTGTCCGGCACCGCCATACACCTAAATCATTGGATCACATAAACTTTGCCATTTTCAGGATAATACAATAAACAAAATCAAATGAACCAACTTTAAAGCTTACTATTCATTACAATAAAGGGGATGTTGTAAGTAGAACGAAACAAGTGGCCATGCGTCCCAAAGAAATCAACGAAACCTAGAAGCGCACTTAAACATGAGAATCAGACAGAATTAAAAATAAATGATGGTAAGGCAGTCGTGGTAGATGAGAAACCTCCCCAGCATTCGCCTACCGAATAGAGAAAACCATCAAAAACCCAAAGTCATACTGGACAGCTGATGGTAATCAAAACAAGGACCTCCAAAATGCGAGCCTTGCACGTTACCGCGAAGCCATCTTGCTCGGTTTATATATATAAATATATATAAACTTCCATAAACTATTCTTTGAGAGGTTATCTTTCTATCTATTTAATATACACCGAGAAAAAGTGATTTGCAGAAATAATTTCATTGCACATTTCGTTGTTGTAGTAGTAGTAGTAGTAGTAGTAGTAGTAGTAGTAGTAGTAGTAGTAGTAGTAGTAGTAGTAGTAGTAGTAGTAGTAGTAGTAGTAGTAGTAGTGTAGATCCAAGAGGGATAGGAGCAATCGAATCGATATTCAGACGTTTAAAACCTAGTGGCTATATGCTGTCCTTGCTCTGGCATAGCAAGAAACAACTGAATAACAACAGAACTTTAAATAAAGTGCGAAAGTAATAAAACAACTCAAAATAATAAAAACGAATATCTTGAAATGGTTGATGCCAAGAAATTTTATTGGAAATAAATTATGTTTTAAAGTTTTACTTTCGGGTAGTTATTTTGTGTATCTCTTAAGGTTTACCAATTATACAACATCCTTTTCGAATGAAAATGCTTTACAGGCTATTCCCAGAAAATTCAAGATATGCATTATATTAATTGTCATGTAAATATCTTAAATATATAGTGTTCTAATCAAAATCTTTAGAGCCATTCTTGAGAAAGGCTTCATTTAAAGGGCAGTTTGGGGTCGGGAAACGTTCATGAAAATCTTCGTGTTCCTTATTTGGAAGATGCCAAATTTGGTTTTTATTAGAGATTTTGAGTTATGCCGTTCAGAGGTTTATACAAAGACACGCAAACACACACACACACACACACACACACACACACACACGCACACATATGCACATACACTCACGTGCGGAGCTTTTTATAAAACTGTTCGTTTTTATTCAGGAAGCCTCAAAACATGTCTTTTCTAGGATTTTTTTCCAAAATGAATTATAATTCAATTTATAACTCAAAACTCAATAATTTTTGGTGAAATCTCGGTATCAACTTTTTGGATGCAATGCAACACTTAGGGCCATATGTATCACTGACATCGGTGATAATATGGATTTGAAACAGAGAGATCTGAATGCAGCATTTTGGAATAGCACAAACATTTCACGATCACTGTGTTTTCACATTCATCTTCACACAAATTAATGCGTAACACGGAGCATTATTTCAAGGACATTTAAAAAGGTCCGTCGGTTTTTCAGGGCGCACTCAATCCACACTTTTGCCATTCATATATCAACATATCTTTCAAGATTGCTGAACCGAACTAGTGGTACACTGCAGAATGCAATTGCTTCCGTGGCTAATATTTTATTTCTGAAGAATTCTTCCAGTCTTCAGATAACAATTTTATGATTTTTAAAAATATATGTTTACGCGAATCTTGTTTTTTTTTAAAAAAAATGATTTGAGTCACATTCTCTTGTTTAACATCTTTGTTACTTTCTCGTCATTAAAGATGACATTATCAGTCTGTTTAGTACAAGCCTGGAATACGTGCAATCGAATCACGATATGTCGCGACAAGCGAAAAAGCTAACGGAAAGACTATCCCACGATTTTATTGACCAAAGATCCACCTATATACCAATTTATAAAGAAATCGGACCTATACAGTTGTTGATTTGTCTTTTCTTCTGTGTTCTACGTCTCAGCATAACAACGCTGAAATGTTATCCACCATTACACACTAAATAGCAAAGCCTGAAGTGTGCCATAAAGTCTAAGTCGATTTTATATTTATACTTATGACATTTTTGAAGATGTAGCATACACTTTTAATGGTTTAAAGTTTACGTGAATTCTGAATGATTAAATAGATATTTGCAGTTTAAAGGCTAGAAATAAATTACTGTTATAACCGTATAGAGCTAACGTATCGGGCCAGTAAAATGAACTGTCAGAACATTTTTCTGAATGTTTATTATACAACGCAGCGGGGTTCCTTAAGTTTCTAAATGATACATCCTATCAGAGTGCCTTTTCTGTGCTCCTCCCCCTTTTTTCATGGACAGCTTTAAGCAGAATGGTGCGATCCAGGATGGAAATAGCACTTTCCTCAAAGTACTTTCCTCCGCCGTATTCTGCACACAACCGCCCGCTGCACCTGGCTTTGTAACCCCGAAAGATGAAGAAGGAAGCAAGTGAGAAAATGGGGTTAAGAGGAAATTCGCACCATTCCCCAGCTACAAAAGTCTCGGGGAAAAACGAGGTTAAAATAACTGGCCATCTCGGGATTTGAACCAGAGACTTCCAGAATATGAACCTCAGGTACTTCCACCTGAGCAATTCCGCTTGCGTTGTAAGAACAAAACCATTTCTCAGTGGGGAAAAATATTAACAATTGAAGGTACTACTTTTCAAGTATAAATCATCACTGACATTTTTGGCCTTCTCATCTGCTTTCATTTGATTGTACCTCATAAGGAATATTGGAATCATCAGTATTTGTTGAAGATTTCTATTTATTTTTAAGGACTGTGTTGGGAAAGAGATCTGTGTGTACGAGTAACTCCCTCTTATATTTTCCAACATTCCTTCACTTTTACCGAGCGGGACGACTCAGGCGGTTTCGTCTGTGGCTCGCATTCGAGAGGTCGTGTGTTCGATTCCCGTGGCCGACCTTCCTGTCCCTGGGGTTTTTCGGGGGCTTTGTTGGATCGCCAGGCGAATACTGGAAGGATTCTCACATCCCCCGAATTTCCTGTCCATCCACTTCAACTCCATTATTTCCATTATTATTTCATCCGTTGGTCTCTTTCGGGGTTGGAAGTTTTGGCGATGGTGCTCCATTGCAGTGTGGCAGGGGAAAAGGATGCTTTTTGAGGCTCTCTCCGTCCCTCTGCTTTCGGCTGGCTGCTGGGGGTAGCCTAACCTCTTAAGGGGAGTTGGACCTCCTCTGTGCCGGGTGGGGTCACCGGTCTGCCTGTCCATGTGCCGAGAAGTCTCATCTGGAAATTTAAGGACCTTCCTAGTTCCGCTCGGTGACTCCTCTTGCCTTGTCCTTCCTCTCGGGAACGCCTCCTTGTGGGGCATTGGTACAATATCCCCTGTGTGGATCAGTGCCGAGTCCCCTCCGTAGCCAGTCCAATTCTTTATTTTTTCTTTATGTAAACCTCCAAGTTTCAATATAATTCAAAAAGAAATTTCAATTATTTTGTGAACGAATACGCAGTGAGCAAGAGAGGATAAAGGTGTGATATACCTTTATGGCGAAACTTCATTTCATAGGGCCACACGCAATATTTCTTCCTTTCTGGTATTCTGTTAGTCTGACATCTAAGAATTAATCTGCCAGAGATTTCCTGCGAAAGTGATGAGCAAGGAATAAGTCACGTCTGAAAAAAGAACAGACAAACATTAACCATTAATGGATGTTAAAGGGTTTTCCAAGCGCCAGGATATAAGCTTCTTGCTAATAAGGATAGCAGAGGGAGCGTAATAGTAATAATCGAAAGGCACAAAAAGTAAATTAAACAGAGATTAGAAGAAACTAAGAGAAATTCAACATCAATCCACATAAGGTTACACGGTAACTAATTTAATGCAGCTGATGGCGTAAAATGTTGGTTTTAAAATACATTTGTTTGTGGAAGAAAGGGATAAGAGACTAAAATATAATTCTTCTTTATTATAATTTGCATGCGCGTTATTATCTGTACTAATATTATAAAGCGAGAAACCTTATCTTTGTGTGTGTGTGTGTGTGTGTGTGTGTGTGTGTGTAAGTGTAAGTGTAGAGTAATCTCAAAAACACTCAACCGATTTTGGTAAATCTTTCTTATTGCAAAGGTCTATTCCTTTTGACGGAAATGGACCATAAAACACCTGTTATAATTTCAATTCATAAATTATTAGCAGATTAAAAAGGGTTTTAGAACGGCATGCAGTAGAAAAAAGTTGCTATATTTCACAGAGAATGCGTAGCAAAAGACTACATTTTATTCCAAGCAAAATGTAGCCCTAATTTAAAAAATGAAGCAAACGGAAGACAGCTTAAAAGGCGATAATCGATTCTGTTTATAACGGTGCGAATTGCATGTTATATCTATTTCTTAAATTGCCATTCATAAAATGGGTGTGTAATGAAACAGTGTGAAATTCTCTGAATGACACTTATTCCAATTCTACAGAGTATGCACTGGAAGCCAAAATCTTCTGATAGTCCTTATGTAAGAAAGGTTTGCGTTATGTATTTCCTTTTTACTTCGGCACTCAAAAACGTATCTGAAATAAATGTGTTTTAGAGATATTTTAAAAATATTGCACTTTTGTGCAATAAGTTTAGCATCGCTTTTGTGCTTTACCAATTATACAAAATTCCTTCCGAATAAAGGCAACCTCACAGGTGATTTCCGAAAAACTCCAGATAAATTTACAATATGTCGTTTAAATATCTTAAATACATAATATTTTATTTTCTTTAATGTCTTAATGGAATGATGTAATTCAACTCAGGACATGTTAAAGGAGAGAAAATTGATAGCAGTAGAGGTCAGTGAACCTATATTTTTTATCAACAACTAAGAGGATTATTTTTCTGATGGTCGCAGACTGCGGTTTCCAAAGAAGTTAGCTAGGTGACCGGGAATGGGGAATCTTTATATTCACCAGCTTCACATCTATTTTGCTGTATAGGTTAAGGGCTTCTGTATGCGTGAAAACTGTGCAGGTTTTATGTTATTAAATAACCACGGGACCAAACAGAAGGAACAAAGTTTTATAATTTCACCCATTGTGATTATTATCTATCAAGTTACTCTGCAATTCTGATGATTGTTCTATCAAAGGATACTCATAGGCTATGTAGCATTTCCAGAACTTGGAAGATTCGGGAGGGGGGTGAATATCAAGGAATTTTTCATCCGTTATTAGCCGGGCTATACGAAATTGCATTCATAATGTGTAAAGGAGAATATTCACTATAAAAATAAAGAAAACTAAAGAAGTTTCATCCTCATCCACTGATTTTCTGTTCATCTCTGGTAAGCGCGCATAGTGCTTTCTCTCACTCTCCCTTTACTTTCTCTACCGCTATCTTAATACACACGAAGTATCGTGTCCAAACCAAAACTACAACACAATATAGAAACTTCAGTAGAAATGCTCTTTGTTAGCTCCCCTAAACCAGTTTGAGATTCGCGCTAACAGAATAAATCACAAGCAAAATGTCAGATATCAAATTTCATACTTGATTCAGGTATTTTTAAAAAGGATATGAGCCAAATATTCTGGTGGAGTTCTCACTATACTAAGCAATGGTTTACATTGAAATTGTTTCCTAATTTCTATTTCCCAAAAAAGACTGAGCATTTTGATTATTTCATCATATTTTTTAGGCTTTTGCACGGGAAAGAAAGAATACATATTTAAATTCTACAAATAGACTGTGAAATAATGCTTATTTTTAGTAATTTTATTTTTATAATTGGAAAATCATAGGATGAGTGTTAACGAACTGCAGTTTACAGAGAATTTCTTAGCATTGAAGAAACTATAAATCACACAAATTTATATCTCTGCGAATATTAGTTGAAATGTATTTTACGGTTGAAGTAATTATCTGTTCCAAACTACTTTTTTTTTTTAAGGTCAAAAGTTATCTTCTCCGCACAGCACTAAAATTTACATCTGTACACACTGAGCTTCATCTACTGAACTGGTTTGGCTTGGGTGCGCTACCTCTTAGAGTCCACAGCTTAAAATTTTAAATTTAATGTTTCTATTTTCTGGTTGACAAAGCCTACTCTAGCAGAACACTGTTGGGTTGACTTTGATTGGCTTTTTGCACCCATGTGACTATTTACAAACTTTTTGACCTTACATAAGTATTTTTCCATCGACTGTAGGTAGTCTTCCATAGCTTTCTAAGTTATTGTTCTGCTAACTCATTGTTAAACACCCTCTGCTTTCCACTTTATGACACTGTTTGCTACAGAAAATATCTTACCTCTACCCTCACATCTCGTATGTTTCTAAACTAAGAAATACATTCATATAATATTTTACACATATATACAGCAAATAAGCATAATACAATGGCTGTAATATACACTTTATAGCAATTACTGATTGTTTATAGGTGGGCTATTATTTTATATTATATAATTAAAGGATAAAACATACTGCCTCAAAGAGCAAACGGATTTGTATGACTTCAAATAACTAAGTTGGTGAATGATTATTGGTGACATGGTTTAGCAGTTGGTAGCGCTGAAAAGCCATTACATAAATTAAAGAAGGCGCTACAAATCATATTCCCGAATGTTCTGTCTGCTGATGTGCCCCTGGCTATTCGTTTTATGAGATTTGCTCGTAGAAACCCCGTTGTTTGACTGGTTCGAGACACTAATTTTCAGAAGCGCAGATCGTTTATCAATGTTCTTGAACTCAATGACTCAAGACTAAACTACAATGCATCGCTAAGAGTGTAGCTTGGGTCTGAAGTTGAGAAAAAACCAGTGACAACTGCTAATAAAATGTAATACAATATGTCTGAAAGTAATTTTCCACAACATTTAAAAGAAAAGGAATGTCTCCATTATTAACTGTGCGATGATTATAATATATGTATTATTAATTTATTTGCGAATGAGCCCATGTAGGACTACGTAAAGTACTTAGAGACATTTCAGTGTTTTCCTTTGAATCCACAGTTCTCTCATTCTGTGGGATTTCTTTCTCTCGTCTGCCATGTTATTCCAGTGTTTTTCTTTGGTTTGTCCTCTTGGTCAATTTACCACTTGTAGCGGGAGATCGTTGATCAGTAGCATCTGGAAAGCGTCGTTCCTCTGGGTGATGCTATATGCTGCAGTGTTCTTGTACTCGGCTATTGCTGCTCGTCAGCTGCTGTGTTTACCATTCCTAATCTTTACCTATATAGCTAATTCTTGGGTCTCGGGGTTATCGTAGGTGAGGAAAATTAAAATATACTGAATTTTCCTTATTAGATGTGGTTTATTAACAAATCAAATATTTTATGGGCGGCTAACTTTTCCCATTATACCAATTCCAACCATTTGAATAAATCAGGAGCCTAAACTAACCATATGCACTCACGTGCATTTGTCTTCAAGAGCGTAGTGCTTTGTGTCGACGAAATTCTAGAAGAGAGAGTAAAACTCTGGGGCTTTGTTCCCCTTGGTATACCTGAGCCTAGTGACGCTTACCTCCTCGCCTCAAAATGTAACAACATTTCTAATTGGTCCTCAGACCGCGTTACCTTAACATGTATGAGAATATTCTAATCCAAAGTTTTGCGCATACGCGTCCCCATGAGCGTCAGGAAGCGGATTCAATATCTCCGTCTCTTTCTTTTCTCTATCTATCTCTTTCTATTTCTCCTTACCGCTATCGGCTCCCTGTTCATTAGCTTGGTGAGAGGTGGATTCTACCTAGAATTATCTTTTACCTGGAATTTGCTAGCTCACCCGTCCCTTACAATCTGCTTTATACAATTCTTAGTTGTTAACTATTTTAACATGTTTCTTGGTGAATTGTATTATTACTATGTACAATTCTTACATATATGTGTGTGGTATACCCCCTTTCACACTTATGCACTTTTATTCTAAAGATGTCTCGTTTAAGATATTTTATTGCATAATTCCTGCCAATTTTAAGTCATTTTTACCTTCACCAATCTACTTAATGGTATCTACTTAATGGTATGTGTTTTAGTTCTATTTTCGTAGAATTTACTATTTGCTTTGTGAGCCTGTTCGATTTCATTCGTTTAATATATCCATAACATTTTAAGCTTCGTTTTCTAATGTGGCTGTGAATGTGTATATATTTTTATTTCGTTTTTACTTTCACCTATGGCCTTTAACATAAATTTTTTCTTATCATTTGCCTTGTTTTTCCACAATTTACCTTAAATACGTATTCATAGAAGACAAAAAGTATATATTCAGGACAAATAAAAAAAAAATATTCTGATATGTTACATTCACATGACTTTCTCTACTCACTCTTCTACAAATTTAATACAACAGCTTATTGTTCTATTACGTCTTATTAATAGAGTTGAATCTTCACTACATATATACAGATTTGGTTCTACTCATCAGAATAATACAGTAAACTAAGAGATAAATAAAATCTTTTAAAAGTGGTTCGCTATAAGGTTGCTTTGCAGTTCTCTTCTCTTGCAAAACCACAAAGATAAACGAAAAAAATAAATCGGTGTTACATAAACCTGACTTTCTCTGCCCACTATCGTTTATTTTCACATAGCTATTACAAACTAATTGTACTAAAGGTAACTTTTCTATCTACTTCATGTTAACCGGAATAAACCTTTGCAGAAATAGTTTCATTACACATTTCGTTGCCGGTACAAGAGGCAGAGTCGATAGCCACATGTCTATACGCTGGCCTCGAAATTCCATACTCTACCTCCACAACATTTCGAGAAACAACCGAGTATCCAGAATTCTTAAAAAAATGGCGAAAGTACTGAAATACGCATATCAACAATAAAGGATATCTTGGATATGGCAGATGCTACAGAAAAGTTATTTGTAATAAATTGTGTACTTTTAAGAGATTACACTTTTCTGTAGTAAGGTTTTTGTCTATAGGGTTGACCCATTATACGAAATTGAATGAAATTCCTCCTGAATGAAGAGGACTTCACAGGCTATTCCAGGAAATTCAGGACAAAAATATTATTTGTCATATAAATATCTTAAGTATATGGCATTTTAAATAAAATTGTTGAGCCATTTTGAGAAGTTCGAATGTTTCGAAACATTTTTTATATCAAGGGTAGTTTGGGGTGGGGGAATTTTCTTTAAAATTTTCGTGTAGCAGCTTTGGAAGATATTGAACTTAGTACTAAGCTGGATGGCTTCAGGCGGTAATGTCTGTGTCTCGCATTCTCGAGGTGGTGGGTTCGATTCCCGCGATCTACCCTCCTGAACCACTGGTTTTTTCAGGGGTTTCCCCGGGTCGCTAGGCAAATGCGGGGAAGACCCATTACATCCACCTACATTTCATATCCATTCTCATTTCACTTCACCTTTCAGCTACTTGGTCTGTTTCAGGGTAGGAAGTGTCGGCGAGAGTCTCGGCGTGGAATGGCGGGAGAAATGATGCCCTATATAACCCTTCGTCCCTCGGATTCCCGGGACCCTAATGGGTGTGTAAGCCCGCAAGGGTGAAGGGAGCCGTTTGCACCAGCTGCCGTCCGAGGAGCTTCAATCTGCAAAAAGTAGATGTTAACATTTAATTCTTATTTTATTTAAAATTTTTAATTGTTATTTGGTATATATATTAAAATGTTAAATTAATTAAAATTTTTTTAGAAAATGTGATTTAATTAGTAAAATTTGAATTATTTTGTAAAGACCTTGCCCTCTGCCTATCGTGCCTCCTGGACCGACTGCCCTCTGTCTCCTCTCACTTCATCCTTCCCTCCTGGGGGCACCCCGTCAAGGGCTTCAGGCACAAGATATGTTGTAGGTCGAGGTGCTAATTCCTCCGCAGTTAGTCCTAGATAGCAAGTTTGGTATTTATCCGGCATTTCGTTTTTGAGTTATACGTTTACACACGCGCGCACACACACACACACACACACACACACACACACACACGGACCTCTTTCTAAAAACGCGTTTGCATATTTTTTGATTCAGGGGATTTTGGTATCGAATTTTTGGGAGGAATGCAATACTTTCTCTACCCACTATGTACGTGGTAGAGAAAGTAAAAATGACAAAAGTTCTGAAAAAAATCAGACCAATAATAACTGAAATCTCGGATGTAACTGATGTCACAGAAAAATGTATTTGAAATATATTGTGTTTATTAAAGAGATCTACATTTTTTGTGTAGTAAGTTTTTGTCTATATCTTATGGTTGACAAATTGTATAAAGTTTCTCCCAAATGAAAAGGACTTCACAGGCTAATCGCAAATTCAAGATATGAATTTTGATTTGCATGTAAATGTATGACACTTTAACCAAAATCGTTGAGCCATTTTTAGAAAATCAAAGTTTTTGAATTTTTTTTCAAGTAATGGGGCAGTGTGGTGTGGGGGAGTTTTCTTGAAAATTTTCGTTTCGCATCTTTGCAAGATACTGAACTTAAACATCAAGCCCTCAAAAATGTATTTTCGGTGAAGTCTCGGTATCGAATTTATGGGTGCAATATCTTCTTCTACTTGCCCTAGATGCGAAGTAGAGAAAATAAAAAGGATAGCAAAACAGGCGTTGACATAAAAAAAGGACAGAAAGGGGCACTAGCAATCAGTTGCTGTTTATTACGGCTGTACATAAGAACAAAGGTAATGCAAGTCAGTTGATGAGCCACTCTTGCAGGCCATCACGGGGGAAGCGCTCTTCAGATGTTGAACTAATCAACTTAAGATAGCGACCACCTAAGACCGGTAGCAGGTCTTCCATCCGCCAATTGGATTTTCACTTCGACAAAAAACAACTACCCAGAAGAGCAGCTGCCTTCTCATTTCCAAATCCGCCCGCGGACCTCTTTCCCTTCACACCGGCAGCAATCAACAGTAATCGTGAGCAGACAAAGAAATGCATGATAAGCGATATAGGGAATGAATAATGATAATATATTTTTGATAACGTATCATTGGTAGCACTGTATGAATGTAGGACGCTGTCAGCATTGAGTAGGGAGGAACATTAATTATCCGATCGTATCAGTATTAAAGGAGTCGTAATATTATTAATATCAACAGGTGCCGCTGCCAAGGTTAAAGACTATAGAAACGAATGCTTCAACAACGCACCTTTGCTGGTCCAAATGCATTAGCACTTAAATCTATCGCGGCCAAAAGCCTCAAGTCGTACTAGCATTACAGTATAAGTCCACCCGAGCGAGATGGCTCTGCGGTATCGTGTGAGACTCATTCGGGAGGTCCTGGGTTCGATTCCTAATGACCGCCCACTCTGACCATGGGTTCTTCTGTGGTTTTCCCCTGGTAGCCAAGACGAATGCCGGGGTGGTGTTTTCTACCACGATTTCACCTTTCCACCATTTCATTTCATCTCCATTTCACGTTTTAGGTGTGCTTATAAATCCTGCGATACTGGCGGTGGCGGGCAGATGGCATGGATGCATGGGCATTTGAAATATTTCTCCCCGTGAACGCCAAAGTCAGTTGTCCCGCCTGTTACGGTCGCTGTCTCTTGGGATTCTTGGTGCGTGTCTCTGTGGACCTGTCTGCCTGCTGAACCGGGATCTCCTATGGCTCCTTCACTTCATCCCTGCCTCCCAGCCACAATAAATCAGGTTGTTCGCAGTGCGCGAGGTGTCCCCCTCCGATTAACACATGCTACATCCTACATCCTACAACACAAGTCCTTCATAGAGGTGCCCAAAAGTAAGGAAAAATAGTTTAACCACGATTAACTTTGTAGTTGATATGAGAATATTTCTAAAAATTACCAAGCGAGATGGCTCCGCGATAAGATTTGAGACTCGCATTCGGAAGGTCCCGGGTTCGATTCACATTGGGCCGACCACACTGGCTGGTTTTCCCAGGTCGTTAGGTGAATGCTGAGGTGGTTGTGCTTGTACATGAATTTCCTGTCCACAATTTCCTATCCCCATTATTTCCTTCCATGTACTTCATCTCATACATTCCAGGTTGTAGGAGTAGACGACGGCGAATGGCGAGTTGCGCCAGTAGGGTAGAATTTGCGCTTTGTAAAGATTTCTCCCTGATGCTTGGATGGCCGGCTGGGGCCAGCGTCAGGATCGGTGTTATTCTTGTTGTCATAGTTAGGGACCGTTCTTGCTAGCGCTCATCGTCGTCCAGATCTGGTATCCCCTTGATCCCTTCCTCCCAAGGGTCGCGTTAGCAAGGGCCTACGTGCGATGCTCTGCTCCAGTAGCTAGATGCCACTCCGGATCACGAATTCTAATCCTAATTTCTAGAAATTATACATTGTTGAGACAATACATTGTGAAGTGTACATTTATTTTTATTCTGTAAGAGATTCTGCATTTTTATTACATGCTTAAAGTTTTCCTGTCTGTTCTAATCGACACGACCTTATCTTTCAGGATGGTGATGATTATGATAGTGATCATGATAATTAATAATAATAATAATAATAATAATAATAATAATAATAATAATAATAATAATATAAAGTAAAACGAACGTATAATGATAACCATAGTTAACTTTTACTTTTATAAGAATTCTCTATACTGAGACTAATTTAAGAGCTCTGTACCAATGTGAATCGGACAAAAACAAAAAGAAAAAGTGGTAAAACGCACGGTTTCCTTATTAGCTTGTTCATTTTGTAATGCATACGAGTATGTATTATAATTGTTAATTCTATTGTCATATTGTATGCACATGACTCGGAATGCGTACTCAAGGTTTTTGTCCAATGGCAATCCTGAAATTGTGATTATATAAAATAATTGGCGTTTAAATAACCATACATTCGCTTAATTACATATACCAGACACCGTCCATACCAAATAAATATTCTTAGTTAAAGAAATGTTTTTCGAGCCCAGCCAGTAATGCAAGCTGGCCCGTGCTCTATCAACTGTCATTCAGTTATATCACTCATATACGTACTGGGATAGGATACTGTAAACTAACAACAAATGCTATAAACTCACATTTTTTTCAGAATACTACATATTAGTTACAGAGATACCGGTTTATATTGAGCAATGCGACCGAGGGTCGCCGGCTCTGATCTTAGCGGTTTTCTGGTCGAATGACCTTGCTCTGCTTTCGCCTAGCTCAAGCAGCTACGTAGGGTAACTGCAATTGAAGTTCAACGTTGACTTGTATACTGTTCAGTGTGAATAGCTGTTATTGTCTTTACTGTCTGCAGTTATCATGGTGTATACCATTATAAAGAGTAGATGCCTATGTGTTAATTGTGTTGACTTTTGCTCATAGGTATTTGTCAGATATATATATTTAAATTCCCTGTTGTCACTGTTACTAACAAATCCAGAATGTATAGTTTGTTTAGAAAAATCTAAACAAAATTGGTCCGTGTTACACCAAAAGAAACATAAGACAGGCAACAGTTCTAATCGAGGAAAGACTAAACGGTGTAGAGGTCAAAGAAAATCGCTGCCTCACGTTACAAGTCTTTTTGGGAGGGGGCGAGGCTAGCATAATTGACTGTCAGCTTGCTCTCCAAATATAAATCCATGACATTATTACATGTGAGGAATGCTTAAAGTTTAGGCAACATATCCGCATTCATTCGACGTATTATATTATGCGTTTTCCAATATTTGGACTGGAGAATTTCGTCGAGTGTTCAATCATGTGACTGACAGGAGCTAGATATATGCAGAATGTCTGGCTCGAATATTTCGAAAAAGGAAAGTTAAGCGCACCATATACATATTGTTTTGGATCATTAATATCATTCTAGGGAGGATCGGCGGGGCGGTCCGCAGCTACTGAACGAATATAACCGCATAGAAACTTCATTGGAGCTGTGAGGTGCCACTTTTTTCAATCAAGAGAAGCGCTGTTATGGTAGATGAATGCTGCTTGTAAGACAGTGTAAAAACCAGTTGATTTTATGAGTTCCATCTAAAAGTACTAATTTGGAGTCCTTGGTTTTGGAAGAAGAAAGCAAGAAAGAAAGTTAGGGAAACAATAGTAATATTACCAAAAATGGTATTACTGTTATATATTGTAATTTTAATACATTTTTACTTTCTCTACTACGTATAAGTAGGGGAAGTATTGCATTCCACCCAAAAATTCGATACCGAGATTTCACCGGAAATACATATTTTGAGACCTCCTGAATTCAAAAAAAGCATTTTTGGAAACATGTCCGTGTATGTGTCTGTCTGTCTGTGTCTGTGAACAGCATAACTGAGAAAGAACAGTCGGATAAACATCAAACTTGGTATTTAGGTTCAGTATCTTCCAGAGATGCGACACGAAGGTTTTCAAGAAAATCCACCCACTCCAGATTACGCTTTACATGGAACATTTTTCGAAAATTTTAATTTTCTCAAAAATGGCTCTAACGATTTTGATTAAAATATCATATATTTAAGATAATTTCATGACAAATAAAGTGTATATCCTGAATTTTCTGGGAATGTCCCCAAAAGTATTCTTCATTGTGAACGACTTTTGCATAACTGGTAAACCATAAGAGATAGACAAAATTTTACTGCACAAAAATGTACATCGCGTTAAAATACATCTCAATATCTCGATTAACATGAAGCATGTGGAGAATAAGCGTTTGTAAAAGTAGTTTGTACAAGAGTAGAGAAAGTCATGTGAGTGTAACACATCAGATTTTTTCAGCTTGTATTGCTGAATTTAACAATAATGTTCAAATGCCAGAAATCAAACTTTAATAATTTTCTGTTACTGTGCAGTGCACCCAGAACAATAATAGACATTGCAGTAATTGCCTGCCGCTTAAGTATTTTGAGTAAGTAATTAATTAAAATTTTTAGTGCACTTGATCCACAAGCAAGTAAAGCATAAAGTCCGATATTTTACGTTTTAACCGAGTTATCTTTCATCTCACTAAATGAAAGTTGTAATTCTCACGCTATATAATGTTACACATGCATCTAGGGCTTATCATCCTACTAAACAGATAATTAAACTAATTTACTTGCTCGCAAAATGACGAGAGTGCCCAGGTTCAAAGCTGTTGGGTTTTAGACTTAGCCTCCTGTGACCAGCAAAACCAGCCGCATTTCCATTACAGGTTATTCTTGGCAAAGACATGTTTGTTACAGCAACTCGTGTTTAAACGAAGTATAATATGTGACACAGTTGACATTAGGCTTTTGTATGTTTGCATGGCAAATGAATGATAAGACTACTTACAAAGATAGCGTTTGGATTTAGCTTTGGTACGAGAAACAATAGCACTTCCTTCGAAGTGCTTGTTGCTTGACATCTCCCGGCACTGATATGGCCTTTCAGCAAAATATGTCACTAGTAAAATAATACGTTATTAAAATTAATAATAATAAAAATAAGCTGCTAGAACAATCAACGACATTCTGCCTACCACCTTCGCCTATGCCAACGATTCAAAGGCGAATGCCCGGACACCGATATTGTACCTTATGTACCTATGGAGACTTTTTGGTCACCCTGCAGTCAGCATTATTCACCGCATCAATTGTCACTCTTTTTCTAGATGTGAACGTTTATTAAATTGACTGTAAACAGAACAGCATTTCCAAATGGCAAAAGAGAGATTTGCATTTTCGATTTCGATTTTGTCTGTAAATTATTTCTTTAAGCAAAAGAAAATTTAGTTTATTTAAATTTGAGTAATTTAAAGGGGATAATATGTGAAATTATGGCTAAAATTTTTGCAATTTCCCTTTGGTGCATTTTTCTTATATGTATATTCAGTAGACGTTAAACTATTAGCTCGGTTTTTCCTGTGTATAAGTTACTCTGCAAGATCAGGTTTTCATAAAGGAAACTGAATATTTCATTATAGAAATCTATTTAAATGGCTTAGCATTTTACATACGAGCAGAAAAAGAGAGGACGTTGCCGTAAAGGGACAAAAAAAACTTGTAATATTTGCTGAGCATCTTCAGCCCTGTATTAAAACGTCAGGACATTATGTTAATTTGTTTCATCTCCTGGAAGACTTTATAAGAGCGAAATATTGCATAAAAATTTAAAATAACTTATTTAAAAAGTCTACACTAGGATCTTAAAACTTTGAATGCCCATTTTGTTGCGTTTTGTAAACATCCTCACAAAATTCTATACCACATAATTTTGAGTTTTTCATTGAAAAAAAAACATTTTATATGCTTAAAGCATAGGCTAGATGAAACCTGCCGTAAGGCTATTATGATGCTGCAGAATAACATAAGCATTATATATTTAAACTATACGACATTTTATTCGGGTCAGAAACTTGGAAAATAAACTAAATTCCTGTTTTTGGTTGATTCTTCGTTAAAGCAAAAATATACAATAATTTGTTCTAATAAACGTTTACCACGTATACATCTTCTATGTGCTTTAACAAACTTAGCGACAGTAAATTAAATTTTGATAACGATCTGACGGCTCATTTGCCTGAACATATGAAAATAACTTTAAAGCGCTCCACATGCTGTGTTGAAACTTGAGTTAGTACGTGTTCAAGTTTTCTGTTAACAGCAGCATTGTAAAAGTCATAAAGTTTACGATTTTTTGGCCTCTTTATGAATATGTACGCGATAATAAATATTATTTACGCCACTAAACGCATGAACAGAACTTAATGCTGTATCTTACTCCTAGCACTTTGTTGTTATTAGTGTTATTTTTCTTTCTGATAGCTTTTAATGTCTGTTAATCCAAAGCTAATTTTGGGCGATAAATGATCGGGTAGCGGTTCATTCTTTATCAGCTCTACTTTATGCTGCGCTACTAACTAAAATCAGAAGAATTGAAGGGCGTTGGGAAATTGCGAGTTAAGTTATTATTTCCGACTAACTCGCTATTGTTATTAGAAGAGGTAGCATGTAAATTGTGCCCCCTGTGGATGTTACAAGCATATTGTTGCGCAAAAATGTTTACATCAGCAAACAGTAAAGCAAGTTCTTTCTCTCCTCCTCCCCCCTCTCTCTCTCTCTCACACACACATACACACACTGACTAACTTAACCTAATCTTGGGTTAAAGCTAGAAACACAGGATCCAGTGTTTTGTTGCGGCTCGCTACGGCCTGACGGCCTTATTCGTTATTTAAAGCACGCGGAAGGCACAATTCGTATCCAAGGGATTATGCAATCAGTTAGTTTGATGCGTAATTACAGTACATATATGCTACCGTAAACTTGAATATAGCGTTTTAATCACACCATTTTTAAAGATGCGAGTAAGAAAAAAAATGATGCGTTGCACTCACATGACTTTCCCTACTCTTGTGCAAGCTATTTTTATAAACGCTTAAGCCTCCATCTACTTCTTGTTATTCGAGATATGAGATGTTAATCTTATTGTTAATTTTCTTGTAGGTGCTAGGGAAATATGGTAGGCTTTAAGCGATAATCAAATCTTTTAGGAACTGGTTTGCTATGTGGAGCATTCCATTATCTTTGCATGTCCAGGACATTAAAAAAAAATAATAACATTTTGAGAAAAAAGGTGCTTGTAGGTGCTAGGGAAATATAGTAGGCTTTAAGCGATAATCAAATCTTTTAGGAACTGGTTTTCTATGTGGAGCATTCCATTATCTTTGCATGTTCAGGACATTAAAAAAAAATAATAACATTTGGAGAAAAACTAAGTATTGGAAAATTCAAACAAATAACCATGAATATCTCGGAAATGGTTCACTCGACAAAAAAAAGTACATGTCATAAATTGGTGTTTTAACGAGATCTACATTTGTTGTGTAGTAAAATTTGTCTATCTTTTACAATTTACCACTTATGCGAAAATCATTCAAAATGAAGAGGGCTTTTGGGGACATTCCCGGAAAATTCAAGATATACATTTCATTTGTCATTAAAATATCTTAAACATATGATATTTTAATCAATATCGTTATAACCATTTTTGAGAAAATCAAAATTTTCGAAAAATGCTCCATATAAAGGGTAGTCTGGGTTGGGGGATTTTCTTGAAAATCTTTATGTCGCATCCTTGGAAGATACTAAACTCAAATGCCAAGTTTGGTATTTATCTGACATTTTGTTTTTGAGTAATGCTGTTCAAAGACAGGCAGACACACGTGTTTCCAAAAATGCTTTATTTGGATTCAGGCCACCCCAAAATACTATGTATTTTCAGTGAACTTTCGGTATCGATTTTAGTGTGGAATGCAATACTTCCCCTACTTGCTATACGTATTAGATAAAGTAAAAAGGGAGAAACTTGCTCATTTTGTCGCAATTAACATGCTCCCTGAGAAAGGGTAGTGAGTGTTTACCTCGCGATTTACATGTCTGATTTTATCTAATCTAAGATTAGTAGCAAATTAAAAATTCCGTAATTGAGGGATGTAAAGTCAAATACGTATATTATTTATTCAGAGGAATACTATATCAGCGATTCCTAATATTAGGTGCACTAATCAATTTCTAAAATCAAGATGAAGGGCAAATTTATTCAGGGACTTAACGCACTAAAGCTATCTTGGTATTGAATTTATTAAGGGTTGACTGTGTGGGTGGATGCGGGTAGAGTCGATGAGTTGTGAAAGTTTTGAAGACACTAATGCGTGTACTCTGAAATGCTCGGTTGGAATTTACCGCTCCTCTCACACAGTTGATGTGGCAAGTTTAGGTCTAGCGTGGTAGAATTGACTTCCTGGTGAATGATTTTTAGTCATTATCTGTTGTGGATTATAGCATGTGTAATACGTAGCAAAATATTTAAATGTTTCTTTTTGTCCGTTATATTTTAACATATATTTAAAATTCTACTAGCTCTAAGCCTTAGCTATATAGAATCTTGTTTGTTTGCGATGTAATATATTTATTATATAAATAATAATTCAAATAAGTGAGCTTTCATTATAATGTATTTTATTTTATTTCTAAATGTGCTTAAACGTCGAACAGTATATGACAATTGAATCAAAGATAGTATATGCCTCAATTTCTTATAGACTTTCTTTATATTATAATAATCAATTCTTAGTTATTTCTTGTGAGAATATTACATAATTCGCCTAGCGAATGAATACACTTCCCCCGCTTTCCCTGTAAGCGTATCCTTAACAGTGAAAATTTTCTAAACAATCCTAATAGTTGAATCTTGTTTACACAAGCTATTGTCTGGTTGCTATTGATCGAAAAACAAATTCACATAGTTTAAAAATTCTTGCATGGAATAATAGCATATAAGAATAACATATTTACAATCATATTATATATAAAACATATTACTACTTAAATTCTCCCTTTTTATTATTACTATAAAACTTTTTTTTAATTGTAAAGTCAATCTTTTTCAATCACTTTATTTAACAATTTTTCAACGTTATTCAATATTTTCTCTCAGTATAGCAATGAATAGAATTATAATTAATAATTTAAAAAATATATATGATCAAGGCAAAGTTGATGACACAAATGGTGTTTTAAAACAACAAATAATTGTGATTCACAACGCATACATACATCTAGAATGTATCAAACTTCCTCATTCCGTCCATTGGATTTGTTTTATCATTCCTTACAAGTTTTACAAATTATTTTCGATTCTTTTACTAATATGTGCTTCAGTATATTCTAAGAAACATAGAGAAATACTCAAACGAAAGCCTTATCAGTAACTGGTCGTATAGCGAATACATATTCGGAACATATACACAGAATTGGTTATGAGAGACTGTAGTTCGTATCAGAAGTGTTAAACTGGAAAATTATTTCCGGATCGTCAGTATTCGCTGGCGTAAAATTTAAAATAAGTTTTATGAAATTAATCTTGTTAGTACCTACCTTCAGTAGCGCAGTTCCAAAGTGCAGGCAATAAAGATACAGCAGGAGGGTCAAAGTGGGAGGGGCTAGGAATGTTGATAGATGAAGAAACAATAAAAAAGGAAGGAAAGGGAAAAAAGCGCTGAATTACCGACAAGATAATCAAAACGGACGCCAGTAGATGAGCAAGACAAAAAAATAATGAAATAAAGAACGGCAATAGCATACAGCAAGGGACTGGCGCCAGAAAGGGAAAAGAAAAGGAGGTAGCAAGGGATGAAAGGCTAGTGAGACGGCAAAAAGGAAGAGCTAAATGGGGGATATATAGAAAGAGTAACATAATTCAATATTACCAAATAACAGAACACACCCGGATGTCCATTACAGGATGTCAAAGGTCTTAGAGCTAGCAGTAGCCTCCCTAGCTTCTGAGTAGCTTAGGAGAAGAGTGGATTATATCCATATCGGATAATTGTCCTGTTAAAATAATGCACTAAATTAAACCTACATTCGTCACTAAGTAGCCAGTTTGCACCAATTGGGAAACTTGAGTGACTCCATCGCTTTGAGACGGAGAGGAAGATAAGTATACAGAGAAAGGAGAGGAAGTATTGTATTCCACCAAAAAATTCGATGACCTGAGTTCACCGAAAATACACGTTTTAAGACCCTCTGAAACCAAATGGAATGTTTATACAAAGTTCCTTATGTGTCTGTCTATTCAGCATAACTCAGAAACGAAACGTCCGACAAATACCAAACTTGGTATTTAAGTTTTACTATCTTCCGAAGTTACGGCATGAAGATTTTCAACAAAATCTCGCCTCAAAAACATTTTTCAAAGCTTTTTATTTTCTTAAAAATGCCGCTAACAATTTTGATTAAAATACCATATGGTTTAAGCTATTTTCATGACAAATAAAATATATTTCTTGGATTTTCTGGGAATAACTTGTGAAGTCCACCTCATTCTGAGCGAGTTTCGTATAATTGATAAACCGCAAGTGATAAAAAAAATTTGCAACACAAAAAACATTAAATCTTATTAAAGCACACATTTATGTGAAATGAGTTTTTGTAGTGTTAAGCATTTCCGAGCTATTCCTTGTTATTGACTTTAATTTTCAAATGCTAAACTTTTCGCAAAAGGAAAATTGCTATTCCTCTCTCTCTCTCTCTCTCTCTCTCTCTCTCGTGGTCATGCAAAAGGAACGATTTTCAAAGCCCTCACATAGCGACCTTTCTTAAATTCTTCACGAACATCAGGATTTTGTTTGTGATCTAACATTTTGTGTTTTGCTTATGGTCTCAATAATCTCATTTCTGCTGCCTCTATCCTTTGTTTTTTGCATTTTTGTTGTAGACGGACCTTCTGAACCATAGAGTAGTGATGGTATGTCTAGGACTTTGTAAACTTTTAAGATATCTCCTATCTCTTCTGAGATACTTGAGAGATGTCTAAGACATTTTAAGTATTAAGTATCGCTTCTGACTCTTACAACAAGTGTTCTTTTAACTGTATCTAACAGCTGCTGGAATTTGGGTACTTTAGCATCTATTCATTTGTAAAACTTAAACAATTATACTGATTTACTTGTTCCATTAGTTCATTATGGATAATAATTTTTGTTGAGTGTAATATCTGAAATTTCAATGAAAATGGCTTTTGGTCTCATGAAGGAAAAATAATACAGAAGTAAGGAGTTAATAACGTTTTTATTGAGCTTCCTCATTAACGTCATAGATTTATTTCTCCGACAGTTTAAAACATACATCGCTGATACTCTCAGGTATTACATAAGAATTGCTCCACTAGTACATATAAAACAATTCTGTAACCATAATATGTGAAAAAATCGGATGTGTTACACTCACATGACTTTCTCTACTCTTGCACAAACTATTTTTAAAAACGCTTATTCTCCATATGCTTAATGTTAATCCAGATATTGAGATGTTAATCTTATTGCTAATTTTCTTGTAGATGCAAGGGGAATTGGTAGGTTTTAAGCGATAGTCAAATATTTTAACAGCTGGTTGCTATTTCGAGTATTCCATTCTCTTTGCATTACCAGGATAAAAAATACTTTCCCTACTTACTATAGAGAAAGTAAAAAAAAAAAAATAAAGGGAATAACAAGCAATATCTCGAAAACGGTTCACTCAACAAAAAAAATATGTATGACATAAATTGTGTATTTTAACGCGATCTACATTTTTTGTGTAGTAAAATTTTGTCTATCTCTTATGGTTTACCAGTTATGCAAAAGTCGTTTACAATGAAAAATACTTTTGGAGACATTCCCAGAAAATTCGAGATATACATTTTATTTGTCATGAAAGTGTTTAAATATATGATATTTTAATCAAAATCGTTATAGCCATTTTTGAGAAAATTAAAATTTTCGAAAAATGTTGCATGTAAAGGGTAATCTGGGGTGGGGGATTTTCTTGAGAACCTTCGTGTCGCATCTCTGGAAGATACTGAACCTAAATACCAGCGGACATGTTTCCAAAAATGCTTTATTTTGGAATCAAGGGGTCTCAAAACATATATTTTCGGTGAAATCTCGGTATCGAATTTTTGGGTGGAATACAATACTTCCCCTACTTACTATAAATAGTAGAGAAAGTAAAAGTTGAAAAATCGGTGCATTTTTTAAAATATAAAACTAATACAAAAATACATTAACTAGGAATCCAAACAATGTTGGTTGTTTCTGCACATTAAAATTATTATTTTCTCACAGAGTTTTTTAAAGCCTTTACGTTCCCTCCTACCATTGTATTAATAAAACCTGGAAATTCAGAGAGGTTAAACTGTAGGTTAAAAAAGTCTGAAACAGCTGATGTAAGAGAGCAAACTAAACGTGAAAATATTCAGTTTCAGCAGTGGGAACTTTCTGCTTTATCACAGAGCCTGTAATTTGAGAAGTGTGGAGCCGTTTAAAAGGTGATTGTATGGAAGACAAACCAGGGGTCACACAAAAACAGCCAGGCAAATCTCTTCTGGTTCGTTACATTAACGTAACAAAAGAACACATACACACAGCTTCCTACATCTTCCGCGGCGGCAGCTGGCTTCAGCACTTTCTTTGGACCAAGGTGTCGCTGTATACCTGGCTACACCACGTTATTATTGGCCATTTAACGTTTGCAGTCCTTCCTAACATATTTTTAATATACCTGTGTGTTCATCCATTTATGAAGTGATTATGAACAGTAAAAGAGGTCAGGCATTTATTCCGCCTATTTAACATCTGGTGTACGCCATGCTTCTATTGAGATATGATCACTAATCTGTTGACTGTGGGCTCAAGTCCTGGTTATCAGGGAGCAATGTGATACTGGTATTTCTGATAAAACAGACAAGTGAAGTTATGTTGCAAAAGTGACCAGTGGCATTAATTGAAGGACTACCTCTGTGGTCTGTGTTTAGCATGCAAAGGTACCGGGTTCGATTCCCAACCGGTGGGTTGAAAATTTTTCTTTAGCCAGGATTATTTCCTATCCCCCCGTGCTTATAAATATGTAGGCAGTATGAATGTGTGTGTGGATTTAATGTAATAACCAAAAGTAACATCAATCCAAATATTAACACCACTGTAAACGAATGAACATCATTAATGATGACAAATTGTTCCAAAGGTAAAAAAAGTCGCTGCTATGACCTTAGATGTTAAAGACTGAGACAGTAACTATGGTTATATATGCCATATATATAATAATGTGAATTATAATGTAAAATTGTATTAATAAGAAAAATACTTGTTGTATAAATAGAAGTTAAGGCATACGTTTTATGTATGTGCAAGTGTAGCTGGAGCTGTGGAATCCTTGTTAAAAGCCGACAAACATATCTTTGTGTTAGAATTAGGGCCCAGGCAAAAAGGACTTGTACGGGAAGGTCATAAAAGCCAGACCTTGAGTCTTTGTGAAATAGAAAATGCGACAAGCGAACACAACATATGTTTGTAGAGAGGCCACATGCTTGCAAACGTAGAACAATAGCCGGGTAAGTCTTCTGGAAGGTTCCAAGCTGAACGAAGACAGACAATGAAATTTTAAGGAAGAATATGTTTAAAATCTTGAAGGGGAGAAATGTTAGTTCTAGCGTCTCCATCAGCCAGGGCGGTTGAATATAAAGTGCTGCGATGTGAATAAGATACATGTAAGCCCTCAGAAGCAGGCGATATTATTTACTTCTTACAATGTAGTAGGAACGGTGAAAGGTTATCGATTTAAAGGTCTATAGGAACGTATGATAAATATTACAATTATTTCTAGAGCACGTATAAAATACTTGATTGCTCAGCGACCGCAAGTTTGGCTTGCGAACGTGGTAGGGCTCGACCGTTCTACAGCTCCAACTAACTTAAGAACTGTGTAGATTATTACCAAGACAGTAAATGCGTGTGCCATTAAAGCATAGTGTTCTTCAATAACTTAATCTATTGTTAGAGTTGTTAGTTATTACCTTCCTTCCCGTATTACACCTTGCAAAGTTATACAAGCTCTACCAGAAACCCAAATAACAGCAGCCGTGGCAAGAAATAAAGATAAACTTTAAGAGTAACAACTAAAACACAAGATAATTATCAGTATCACCAGAGTTCATATATTAAAACATATATTAATATATCGGACATACTGCGAGTTATGCTCGCCCTCCACGAGTATACCCCAAATTATATAAATGGAGCATAAAGAAATAACTGAAACTTCAGAGGATATAAAAAGAAAACCTGAGATTTAATTTAATTTTGTTACTAGAGAAATACTGGGTAAAGCATAAACAGTAATGACAATCTCTAGTCCCACCCCTGACTGGAAGTCCCATGTTCAGGGTGGCATTTCTCACAATAGACATATCATTAAACAATAATGATATAAATTAACTTAATATTTGTGACGATTAAAGCAATAATACATAACGTCAATTTTCAGTTATGAAACTAATTTTTAGTAATTTACACGCAAGTTTAGAAGCCAAGAAATAATATTATGTTATTATGTTAAAGTAATTCTTACAATAACTAACAATAACGCTAATAGAATTAAACTATATTTAATTATTTAAGTTGTGGAATTTCCTTATGCTAATGCTTTCAATTGCATTTTTACTTTCTCTACCACGTACATAGTTTTGAGGCACCCTCAATCCAAAAACCATCATTTTTAGAAAAAGATCTGCGTGTGTGTGTGTGAACATCAAAAAAAAAATCAGCATCTTCCAAGAAAATTGTCCCACCCCAAACTTCCCATTACGTGGAAAATTTTTAAAAAATTTTTGGTTTCTCAAAAATGTTCTATTTTGTCTCGACTTTAATTAAAATACTATATACTAAACATATTTACATGATAAATAAAACGCATATGTATCTTGAATTTTCTGAGAATAGCTTTTAAGTCCTCTCCATTCGGAAGGAATTTTGTATAATCTGGTAACCGTTAAGCGATAGACGAAAACCTACTACACAAAAAAATGTAGATCTCTTTGAAATACACAACTTAATTCAAATAACTTTTTTTTGTGGCATAACCATTTCTTAAATTTCCGCTATTAATGGTTCGAATTGTCCAATACTTAGCCATTCTTTCGCAATCCTGTCGATTTTATGTTTTTTCTCTCGATGTCATGGAAAGAGTATGGAATTTTATGGCCAGTATATAGCGTCCAGTTCATTTGACTATCGCCGTTCCCTTTGTATCTATGGCTAAATGTGTAATGTGTATTTCCGGAAAAGGTTTATCTCTATTAAAATGAACAAATAAATTTTCGTAAGAATGATTTGTATACCCATTAATAAACGCTAGTGGGTAGAGAATGGGTAAATGTAACATCAGATTTTGTTTTAAATAAAACAATGTGTAATTCTGTAACTCTAAACATTTTCTATCATTAGATTGTATAATTGCTGTTGTGGTCGATGGCTGCAGTTGTTAGCGTCATACAACCACACAAGTTAGTTTGCGTGGTTTTGTATTTATGGCAACCTAATGTCAATTTATTCCGGTTTTGTATGTGTATAATTTATTAGAATATTTGATCAAATTGCTGGATTTTGAGTTCCTTGAATTCAAAGAATAGAAGAAGATGAGGTTTCTTTCTCTCTTTCTTTTAAATAACTCATAATTTTATGAGAGGCATTTCCTATTGCAGGGCGGCGCCGTGGTCGAGTGGTTAGACCACCCGCCTCCCACCGAGGCGGACCGGGTTCAATCCCAGGGACCTGCATGTGGGATTTGTGGTGGACGAAGCGGCGTCTGGGCGGGTTTTCTTCGGGTTCTCCGGTTTCCCCCGCCATTCATTCCACCAACTGCTCCATCATTACCTTTCCTTTCATCCATTTCACCAACATTTCGCTTCATCTACTTCCTTCATCCCATACCAGGCATCGGGCTGATCACCCATCCTGGATGTTCTGTCTGATCCATGAGTGTCTGCTCCTCGACGGGCCTCTGACACCCGCCTGTAAGTCCTGGGGGGTGTAAGTCCTACATAATAGGAGGGTAAACAGATAATGAATGAATGAATTTCCTATTGCAGCAGCGGTACTGGATTCTCCTTAGCACTAAATACCAATTAAGTCTTGTCTACAATTTTCTGGTAAATAACTCAAAGTGGTTTGTTATGCCAAAGCAAACTATCCACATATTTTACATGAAATATCATGTATACAAACATCAACGAATAAACGAGTGCAAGTAGCCACCTGTCAAATTACAGGCCACTCAATGAAAACCCACTCTCCTCCATTTTTTCCTATTTTCCGTTTCCTTCTACACCTTCGCATGTGAAACAAGTTATCCTAATGCCTACTGTTTATTATTATCTGTTATCTTCGCCACGCTCCACACGAAGTACTTCAATCATCTCCTTCTTCAGGGATACATAATATTAGTATTAGAAACGCACTCCGTCTCCACAATCGTTTGCCTACTCCTAAGGTTGGTAGATCCAAAATAGTATTATCAGGAATATGATTTAAAAGGTCTTTGATATATTATCGCTAATGGAATGTTGGTTTTTTTTAAGTTGTAACAATCTGCCTCCGTGGTCGAGTGGTCAGCGAGCTACTTTTCACCCGGAAGTGTTGGGTTCGTTTCCTGACCGGGGGTTGGGAATTTTTTTTTAATTGGATAACTCTCTATGCTCCATTGAGTCTGAAAGTGTGGATATGAGAGAGACTGTGACAGAAAATAAGTTAAAAAATACGGAACCTAATCTAAAAGTTTAAAGAGTAAAAAATCAAAAGTTTCAGTCAAAGCCCGGATATGAATACAGTGGCGTTATTCACTTCTATGTTCTTCACAGATATGCTTTCATTTTTTAACTATCGAACTTTATTCATTATTATTTAGCTCAATTATACGTTTTATGGTTACACGTCTTTTCATTAATATGTCACATTTTTATGGTCCATGTATGAAATATATTAATTTACTTACTCGTTTATACGTTATATTTATGTTATATTAAGGTGTATTTCGCTTGGTCTCTCTATATTGTATCCTTGCTGTCACAACATAAAACAGTAGGCATGTTGGGCGAGGCATCAACATTTTCGGAATGCATTATTGCTATGCACCTTTAACACTACGATGGTTGGGGTCATTCTTCCCCAAGTTGTATTTGATATTACCGAGGATGACGGTGATGTATTTCAGTGTGTTTATACAGTCGTAAACATCTACGATGCTATAGAATAGTCGATAAATATAATAATTAGATATAAACACACAGAATGAAATAAAACTGAATAAGATTGTATATACATAAATTGTTTAAGAACTTAGGGATAGAATTCTACTAAAATATTCCTAAATTTTATTCAAAAGGTTGTCGTCAGCCAGCATTGTAAAACCCAATAAAAACTGTTAAAACTAAAACTTTGTGCCACATGAAAGCTTTATTTTTTTATTTATTTTTTTTCTAACCTAACATTTATATGTAATCTAATAATTGTGTCTAGTTAGATAATGATGAATCTCTGAACTGAAGTGCATGATGAAGTAGGCCGAAATAATGAAAGCGTTCCC
This sequence comes from Deroplatys truncata, assembly GCA_030765065.1. Taxonomy (NCBI): domain Eukaryota; kingdom Metazoa; phylum Arthropoda; class Insecta; order Mantodea; family Mantidae; genus Deroplatys; species Deroplatys truncata. The sequence continues at coordinate 57,854,550 of CM060980.1, forward strand.
AGTGTCCATGAGGTAATTCAAGCTCTAAAAATTACACAAGGATTTCTGTCATAGCGAAGCCTAAATAGCAAAGTCTGTATCATATCAGTATTCCTGTGACTGGAGCAGAATGTAATCCACTGATGTATGACTGTGTGAAAAAGTCGAAGAAACAAAGAAGAGCTGAGGATGTTTTAAAACCAGTATAGCACCAACCAGTACTCTAAAATTATTTTTAGCTGAAATATGAATAGCAGTACTGGTACGCATATACATACCCTAAATATATCCTAAATGTTTATTATTCATGTGTTTGTTTCATTTATTGCTTTATTATATTAAATAATAAATAAGTAGTTTGAGTAATCTAATAAAATAGTTTCAGTTTGAGATAGGTAGTTGTATTGTATTTTGCACCACGTTTTGGGAGCCAATTTGAGAAGAATGGTTTGTATTGTAACTTGTTTGCAACACGCTTTGGGCGTCAATTTGAAGTAGGTCGTATTGTAGGAGTTGTATTATATTTCAACTGTTGGGGAACCGAACTCGAAATTCGTTGCAACCACGCGTATACTACCCGCTTTCCGGTAGCCTTTGCCCTAAGTTTAAAAATATTAACTTTGTAATTTTGACTGTTTATTTAAATATTATGTATTTATGTTTGCCTCGGCTGCGTCAGTATTTATTTTAGAGACGTGGATGTCTTGGCAGGGTTGTGGTGCGACTTAAGAATGTAGGCTTAAACAGATTATAATTTTACTTCACTCCTTTTTTTTAATGCTTGACACGATTTAAATAACACTTCACTGATACAGAGCTATGAGATTTTTTTATTAATTACTTGTACTTTTTAACACGTAAACTTATTTTTCGTCTCACACGAATACGTATTAAATCTCTCGAAGACACATCTCGCATCCGGTCACAAACACTGTCTGCAGGCAACTGAATTGATTTCAACAGCCTAAACTTGTAAATTTCTGTATTTCAGGTTTCTGATTGGCTATTCATAATCTAATAGAATACCTTCATTTAACTAAAGCTTTTTCTGGTTGTTGATTGGCTATTTTTATAAACTGTCACTAAAATTACATTATTGCTTCCAAGAATCACAAGTAGTATTGTTAAACTTTCAAATTCTTTATTGCCCCAAGGTTACCTCATTGTTAGCAACTTTTAATCTATTATTCTCACAGCTCCTACATTATTAAGTTACGTAATACATTCAAATAACGTTATTACACATGGATATAATAATACAAGCATATGCAATGACTGTTACATACATTTTACAAATTATTACATACACATATTGCTTCAAGGCGGGCTGTTATTGAATTTACATATTATATAATTAGACTTAAATTATAAGTGTTAAAAATACTGTTCCATAAGAAAATCGCTTTTACGTTTTCTCATTTATACGTTATTTTAGCCATCCCCCTTTAAAAACGTATAACTGAGGTTGTGTCACTTGTAATATTTTTAAAGTCAGAAGATGACGTGTATCTATCAAGCTATTCGTTACGCAGTCAAATCAATGCAAATCTGCTTTACATGTTATGTCCATGTAGACATTTTAGTAAAACTACTCAGTTCGTATCCAAACTTTCCCTTCAGATTTATTATAACTTTTAAAGTTATTGAAACATGTAATGCACCTCTCAAGGTGAAATAGATGGAAAGTTCTACAGCTGAACGATATTGGGAAAGAATTGTGATTAAAGGGGAAAACCGAGGAGGAAGCGGCATAAATTGCGTTAGTTTCAGCCTTGAACGTTTTTCAATACTCTGTTTATGTAATTTCGCTCTAAGGTGTGTTAACCATAAAGTGCTGATATTAGTAATCATACATATTTCGTGTTACTAAGCTTTAATGAGATAAATGACATAATGAACTCCCTACTTGTAAAAGGATATCTGCAACGTAATTTCCAAATATACTAGAACATAACGCTTCCAGCCTATAGAACTACCCACATTCCCATGGTTTCATAAATGTCCCCATTGCTCATATTTAATTTAGGTTAAACACGCAGACTTGAACTGTCCTGTATCTTTTCCACTTTTATATATGCGTTTGTGTTTATATAATCAATTTTACTTGCTTAACAAATTAGTCCAACATGTTTATGGTTCTCTTGTGGAAAACTCCAACAGATTGTTTGAATGTTGTATCTCATGAAACATTTTGAATTTTCACATTCGGTGGAAAAATGCATTATGAGAAAAATCCGCTTTAATATTTTAATGTGATTTTTACTTTTAGAAATGTGATTTAAATACTCACGTGACAAGCGTTTAAAGCGCCACTAGCTGAATATTACTTCGGCATATTCAGAACCAATGCGCAAAAATCCAAAAATATATATTATATATTTCGGGGTATAGTGGATTCACCGAGCATTTATTTTCTTGAAAATTAATCAAAATGTTCAAATTTTTTGAATTAGATCTAAAATTTACATCGTGATTTTTTAATGAATAACATTTTCCTGTGAGAAATAGCATTTGACTTCTCCCCGCCCCCCCTAACCCATAAAAGGCGAAGCGAACTGAATATCTGTTGGACTTTCCTGAATTCAACTGGGATTTTCGTGGCATTTCCAGACCTCTGTTTGCATTTAGCATCGGTTTGTCTTTAGACTGATCCGGTTAAAAAAGAATCAGCTCGAAAATATGTATTAACCCTTCTGCGTATAATATTATTCCTGAGGTCTCTTTGGTGAATAAACAAAAGAAGGACTATGAGACTAGGAAATTCAGATGACCTTTTCATAAGGTAGGTCTATGAGTTAATTACATGCAGTTTAACATTATTTTGATCTTAATTTTAATTTATTTAGCATCCTAATTGTTTATTTTATACATCCCTAGCATTTGTTGTTGCTATAAAATATGCTCTGCGATAGTCATTTGCTTTCCACATAGATAAACTTAAAATGGCGTTTATTTTATTATGCTTATTTCTCGTGTATTATTGTGTTTATTTCTTTTAATCGTGAAGTAGTCAAATTTTGATTTCCTCTAATTAAATTCTAAGCTTCAGTTAGATTACTAGGGCTCGAAATTTGCCTATAGTGCCTATTTTCATAGTGTATGCCTTTTCGAAGCTTAAGGGTCTATTATAGGTTTTGTTTGTAATGAGGACATTTTCCAACGTTTTATTATTTATTTATGTCATTGGCGATTGTTTATTAATATTATCTTAATCTTAGTATTGCAACTAATATTTTACGTACTGAGCCAATGAGTTATTGTTTACAACATGCCTGAGGACGTTTGTAATACGTTCGTAACACAACGGTTGCATTGTTTCGTGTGATAATAAAATAGTGGCTACTTAGCAGAATAAAACATAAATGGTAAACTATAAAAAATATTGGTTTACTATTGGAAGTCATTCATTTTAGTATTATGTCATCGCTTTGGTCATTAATACTATTGCTTTATTGTTTTCTACTTCCCATATGGGCGAAAATATAGTACTAATCTTATTTTATTGCAAACGTAACACTATATTATTTAATAACAATACATTGTTAAACAGGCATACTGCGTGGGAGTGTAAAACGTTCTCAAGAGAGAAACTGGGAAGTAAAACTGGTCTCGCGTCGTAGACTTACGGCACGTAAAAGAACCTCAAGTCTGATAAAGAGGCTCCTGAGAAAAATTACCGGTCTTTCACCTCCAAATATAGAGTTAGGCGCTAAGGACAACAGCAGTTAAAGAAACGTCCATAAACGAAAAAAAGACAGAAATTAGTTAAAAATTAATGATAGGGTTTGTCATCACAGTAACTGAAAGGTGCAAATCTAAAGAAGTGATATTTACAGTTTACACTTCATTGAAAGAATAGTGGAATTAGTAAATTTAATATACAATAGGTGTATGATATATGGATATTTAATATTTGATATTTCTACACTGTTTTGTCATGTCAAAATATGTTTCAAGTAGTAAATAAATAAATTATTATGCTTATTTGAATGCTTATGATTATTGATAGTGCCTTTATTAGTGCCTACCTTGAATGTATTGCAGTGCCTATTTTAAGTATTTAAGTGCCAATAGCGTCGTGCTCTTGGAAGATTGATGTTTATAAAAACAGTTTTTGACCTCAGTTTCAAATGACTTGTGGTAACGTAGTGGAAAGTGTGTGAGTTAATTAAATATCGATTAGGTCTTAAATAAAGTTTTAACATTAAGAAGTTTACTCAGAAAAAGTGATACAAGCAAACGAGAAATCTGGAAGATACTTTCCACACGTTAAAAGCATATTCATTATCAGGTTTATTACCCGATGACGAAAGCCTGATATTTTTATCGCGTTTTATCTCTTTTTAAAGATCACCACTTGTTTTCCCTTGGCTTTACAGAGCTTTGGTTTTGCAGAGAAACAAAATTGTTTGCTAGCAACGTGAGCCTGCTTTGTGCCTTGCTCTGTAATTACAATTGTAAAATGGTAAATCCCCAGATAAGAGGCAATTTACGTTAAACCTTGCTAATCCAATTGGTACTTGTCCTTGTTCTCAGAATCATACCCGGATTAAAAAGCTGGGGAAAAATGGCGGAAATAGATCGCGTCCCACGCAACGTCATGTCATTATCTCTCCCACCGTAGGCATACATATAGGTAAAGAGAAATCACAGCAAATACACGCACACATGGAAGGATTCCAGTTTAGATATAATACTTGCACGAAAAGTATTTATCCATGTTATCATAACGTATAATAAATACCAATATCTACTTTTAGTAGAAAAAACGAGTTCAACACAATTTCTTCCTGTAATATTTATTAATTTTATGTGCTTGACGCCTTTATGCAAAACTGTGCTTTCTTCATATTTGACGAGCTAAATGTAAGTCGCCATTGGGGTATGTCATCTGAATACAATTTGAGATCTCCTTGTGGTTTACCGGAAAAAATGCGAATCTCGGTTGGAGAATTTAGTGCCGTGCCGGCATGTTGACATGGTAGCTCAGTGGTTGGAGCAACCGGACGGAGACCGGGAGATCCCTAGTTCAAATCCCTGCTATGGCATTGAATTTTTCACTCGTATGATTTTTACCTTTCTAAATGCATTTCATTTGATATCAACGACAACTAAGTTTACATAAACAGTTACAAATTAATTGTATAACAATGTATAGCACACCTATCTAGGGAATGTAATGTTGTATAATTATACTAATACTGTTTAAAATATTTCATTTTCATTGTAATCATGTTCTGTATCCTAAAGTAGTCGCGATATGACTTTGTAGTTGAAGCGACAATAAAGAATATATAAACTGTAAAAAAAAAAAAAACATCCCATTCCTCGTTAACTCAGTTTTATTGAAAAGAAGTAAAGCTTGTATGATGAAAAATTATAACAGGTGCCCCTTACAAGAACATGAAATACTTGCAGAACAAATTAATGTTCTTGGTGATAAATCACTGGAATCGATTAATTATAAACTTCAAACACTGTATTTTATTGCTCGGGGTCAAATTCAACCCTTCAAGAGTCCTAGTGTTAAAAACATATTATAACGTACTTCTTAATTGGTAAATCCTTATTCACTTTTATAAAGGGATTGAGATTAAATCGTATTTATTATAATAATAAATATTTATTACATAGCTGTTTTGAAAATATAAGATAAAATATACAGCACTCGACATTACACAGAGTGGGCAAAATGTAAGTATACAGTACAGACTGATATTTTTTTATATATATGGGTTTATGCAATTGGTAATTGGTGTAAGGGTTACTATTGAAGCTGAATTAACAGAATGTAAATGTGAGAAGCTAACAGAATACATGGCAGATAATTTTATTAATGCGTGGAGTGCAATAGGTATTATAAGACCGCGTTTATTCGATATAGCAGATGACTTCCATGAACTGTACTTCCAACATGATGGATGACCTTGTCATTTTGCTCTGCTGGTAAGAAACTACTATGACCACACTTTCACAGCATTGGACCAAACAAAATGGTAGCATTGACTGGCCACTACGTTCACCCGATCTGACGCCCATGGACCCTACCTCCTCCCTATCTTGCACTGATAAGCAGTTCCTGCAAGACCGCCTTTTCAGGGTAAGAGTGGAAGGAAAAGTTTTATCAGTCAGACCCATAGCTGCAGGAGTCCCGGAGGGCAGTGTTCTGTACCCGCTTCTCTTTACGGCCTACATGTCCGACTTCCCAACGGAACCCAGGACTGTTACGTGCAAATGTGTGGACAAAGTGCTCATAATGGCACAGAACAAAAATGTCCGCTTCTGTTATCCTCCGCTCCAGCGACAGCTCCAGGCCATCGGCAGGTGGAGCAAGAAGTGAGGATGGCCATTAGCCCGAGAAAGAGCTCTGCACTTATTCTGCGCAAGGTTCGGCGCTGGCCGCCGACGCGGACTCTGCGGCGGAGGAGAATCCCCTAGGTTACCTCCGCTAAATATCTTGTGGTTCAACTCGACCGCGGGCTCACTTTCGCTACACATGTCAGGGCGAAGGTCGGTCTCGGCTACGCCGCACTTCGGCAGTTGTACCCTGCTTTTCGCTCCAATATGCTTACTCACCTAAAACTACGCCTATATCAGGCAATCATCCCGCACTTGACTCTGTACGATGCGAGGTGTGGGGATCGGTGACAGCGTCCACCATCTGCAGGTTGCAGACCGTTCAGAACAGGGCATTAAGGATTATCTATGATACTGGGCGTAGATTCCCATCACACATCCTACATACCCAATTCGGACTTAAATACATCGTGGATATGGTATGTGAGAGATCCCGCACCATGCTCACGAAACTAGCTACCTAATCAGCTGGTAAGCGCCCTGGACCACTACGACCATAGATAGGGCCGCCAGAAGACGGAAGAGCTACCGTCTACCCAAGAACGCCATAGGACTGATTGCATAAGGGCTACTAATCCACACACCTTCCCCAAGTTAAGCTGATTGGGCCTGGTCTTTTTTGGAGTTGTATGGAAGAATACCTAGGTATTTGAGAAGAGACCTCACACAATTAACGAATTAAGTAGTTCAACACAAATGAATTTAATGACAATGGTGTTGAAATAATTCGTGTATTGCTTGCGTCGGAGAGTTCTGCGTAGGCTGGAACTGTACTATAACGCAAATGGAGGACGTTTTGAATACTTACAAGATTAAACATTGAATATCACTGTTAATATACATAAAAAGCAAATAAACTAAATTTAATGAACTGTATACCTACATTTGGCCACTATGTATGATAATGATAAGGTTAAGAAATATGACATCGGCTCCATAATTTCAAAAGGGTTTAATTTCGCAATATCAATTTCAAAAACAATTTTTTATTATCACGCTGTATCTAATTAATTAAATAACACAAAATTGAGGTACCTACTGTATATCTTTGAGTTGTTAATGGTTGCCCTTATGTTTTTCTTGCTAAACCTACCAGTACCCCAAACGTACTCGCCCACATTTTAATTCGCTATATTATTTTGTTTTCTGTGAGGCAAGGGAAATTTATAGGTTTGTATCAAGCCGGTTTACGAACCATTTAAACGAATTTAGTATATGGAACTTTATCCTTTGTTCTTCAAATACCTATCAATTAAGAGATCTGGCAATCTGGAATAAAATTTCATGACATCTTCCGTCTGCAAACTAGTACTCAAATTGAATTTTTCGTTCAATTATTTTCCGTACTGCAACACCAACACATGAATACATCATGAGTAGGGCTAGGATTTTTATGATAGGGCATATATTTTTTGGTAGGACTTACATGCTCCTTAAATACATATAAATACTTCTTATGAAACAGCGAAGTGAATTAACCTAATTTGTTAAGTCATATTTTTGGATATATGGGCATTTCTCTCTGATAGAGCATATTTTAATAAGTAAATGGTCATATTCATCATATTTTCACTCTTTCAAGAAGAAAATAACTTTCTCGTGTAATTTATTTATTCCGTGTTACATTTCTCAGAATTGCGCACCTCATTTTGTTTCCTGGAAAATGGCAAGTATCTACCTTCCTTCCCTGTTTCCTTTGAATTCACAATATGGACTTCACCCTTACACAGTAACTGAGTTTGTGTAAGCTATTGTTACTCTATGAGCAGATAGCTGATTAAGTCATTCTGGACCCTGGACTGCAGACAAGTGTCTAATTCACTCATTGTGTTATTCAATCTTATTGAAGTTGTAAGCATGTGCAGTAAAGTTCAGAAAAAATGCCTAAAGTGAAGCAAAATGTTCAAGTATAACTAAAATAGTTTGTGTCTCAATATGGTGAGAAAGTATTTTCAAGTGATGGTAAATACTGTATTGTAAACTGTGCGATGTAAGAGTAACTGCGGAGAAGCCATTTAACGTTCAACAGCATGCGGCAACAGATAAACACAAATGTGGAGTACAACGGATTGAAAATGAAAAAACACTACAGCAAATGCTCCTAGTCGAATCCCGCCAGTCTTATTCACCATTCTGCAAAGAACTTTGTACAGCTTTCCTTTGTGCTGATATTTCCTTAAGTAAACTAAACCATCCAAAATTTTGTGAATTCTTAGAAAAATACACAGGCAACTCTTTCCTGATTCTTCCACATTAAGAAACTTTGTCAGCCGAAGCTACGAAAAAACAATAAAACAAATCAGACAACAGCTTGTAAATAAAAAAATTTGGGTATCAATTGATGAAACTGCAGACTCTATGGGAAGATATATTGCAAATGTCATTGTGGGAACTTTGGAAGAAAATGGTCCAGGCGAAAAGTTTTTAATAAACTGTGAACATTTAAAAAAGTAAATTTTTCCACCATTTCTAAGTTGTTCGACAGATCTATGGTTGCCATATGGCCCGAAGCTGAGCATGGCAATGTACTTCTCTTCGTAATGGATGCTGCACCTTATATGGTGAAAGCTGCCGATTCTCTAAAGGCATTGTACAGTAAAATGGTTCATGTGACTTGTTTAGCTCACGCCTTGCACCGAGTTGCAGAGGAGTTCGTAGTAAATTTAGTGACGTTGACAAATTTATTGGGTGTCTCAAAAAGGTATTTTTGAAAGCCTCTTCACGTGTTCAGCATTTAAGTTGTTAGCTCCAGACATTCCCTTGCACCATCTCCCATTTTGACAAGATGGAGGTCCTGGATTGATGCCTGCAACTAATACTGCCAGAACTTCAACGTTGTGAAAAGCATCATTGATACATTCGAAAGCAGTAAAGCTACTTCAATTGGACTAGCTCAAGAACTAATGTCTAACGGTGAAATTTCAGGTAAACTTTCATACATCAAATCAAATTTTGGATTTATTCCTGCTTTGGAGGAATCAGAAGTGCCACTAGTGAAGCATATAGAACAAGTGAAAAAGGTTGTGAATAAATTAGAGGGTGTTTGTGGTAAAATGGGAAAAGAAGTATCAAAGAAAATGGAAAAGGTGTTAGAAAAAAATGAAGAGTATCATACACTGTGTTCCATTTCAATGATTTTGTTGGGTGAAAAGTTCTCTCTTAATCATTCAGATTTAGATTCAAATGATGTTGTTCATTTTAAATATGCTCCTCTTGTGTCAGCTGAAGTAGAAAGGAGCTTTTCGAAGTACAAGGCTTTGTTGGCTGACAATATGAAATCTTTTTCATTTGACAACTTGCAAAAGGTATTCATTGTGCATTGCAACTCAGAGCTTATATGAAGTAGAATGAGGATGTAGAAAGCACATAGGTTAACTATGTTCCTATAATGTTAATAAAAATCATACTGAATATCAAATTACATAGTTTAGCTTGCTTCTCATGTGCATTTTATTCTCAAATAAATAGTTCATTATCAAAACTGACTTACTAATTTATTTTACAACAGAAATTTTACCTCAATTTAATATTGTTACGTCATATTTATTATGTTATTGTGAATATTTTGGTAAATGTTTGGTCATAAAAGCATATTTTTGGTGCATATTATGGTGATTTATAGGTCACAAATATCCTAGCCCTAATCATGAGAAATCTCTACGAGAATAGCATTTCATATTTCGTTAGCATTTTCTTACCTATTGCATTATTTCACGTCTCCCTATTAATTTTAAAATTTGAATGTTACTCCATAACTCACATGATTTAGTTGCAGAGATGTTTCTTTTCATAATGCTACTAAACTTCTGCACATATTTGTTTGAAAGCCTTCCATATTACTTTTAGTATTCCCCTCATCTGTTTAATTAATAACTTAACTATTTGCTCTGCAATAAGCATACGAAATATATGACTGCGTCCGTGTTCAACATAATATACAGTACAATATTTAATCAATATATCATTTATATCGATAATATGAAACAAGATATTGTACGTAACTGCAAGTCTCGTTTCGATATTCTGACCTCAGCTTCGCTTCGGCAATAAACATCTTACTCGTCCTGAAAAAACTCACTTTCCTCTACAGTTACGTAAATAACTATTTTTATTTACTGTGGTAGCAGTGATGTAATCTATTGAAAACCATATTAAACAACTTAAGAGTTAGACTTTAAGGATACACTTCCCATTTTATTTCAAAATCTCAGGTTTTCTTAATTAAAATTAAAAATACTTGAATGTTTGGAATGGTTTGCAATGAAAACAACGTCCACATTTACTAATAAAACAAAAATATATTGTTCCGGTTTCGTTTTAAATATTATCAATAATCTTGGTGCATTTACTACCGCCGCTTAAGGTTGTATGGCAGGCAGTGCATTCATTCACTGGTGCGTACACTAGCTTACCTGAGGGGAATCGCCCCAAGCTGGTGAATAATAAGCTATGTTGTTCATATGTAATTAGTTAATAAGGTAGGAGTGTTTAACTACTCTATTATAATAACAATTATTTAAAAACAGAGAAAAGCGGAGAAAATGAGAGAGAGAGAAATTACATAGGAATTACAATTTAGAGTGCATTTGTAAAAATATTAAGAGTACATGCGTTAGCTTATCTCATAGACTCGCTCAGTTTAGTTTTACTATGTTCACTAATTCTTTTCTGCTGAGAGTAGAAAATTTTAAACTGAATTTAAGATATTTTAAACCCTCATAGACCGACACGAGTCGTTTAGACACTGACTCGAGAACGCGGTGCAATCCCACCAGGGCCGTTCTCCCTGGCTGAGGTTTCCTCCAGGTTTTCCTCAGCTGTCGTAACTGGCAAATACCGGGGAGGTACCCCAAACTTTGATCTGGAAAGTTTCCTTCCAAAATATAATTTTATTGCATAACAATGAGCGTTAAACACATTCTTAGAGACTAGACCAATGTCCGTTAAGACCGCGTCTGTAGTCGAGTCTGTAGCGATCCCGCTTCTCAATACAGTGGTTCCGGGTTTGATTTCCGGCCGGGGCGGCGACTGGAAGTATGAATTGGGGAGTGAATGCCAGTTTTCTAATGAAAAAGTAGTTAAAGCTTAGAGTCAACAAGTTAGTTGTTTCTTAAGTCAAAGCCTACCATATGATCACAGTTGTTAAAGGGGGCTATATAAATGAAACAATAAAAAAGATAAATGCATATTAAGAGCATTTGCGCCCGCCTCTGTGGTGTGGAGGCAGCGTGGCCGCGTGGCCGCTTTGCATTCAAGAGGTCCCGAGTTCAAATCTCGGTTAGGGTGGATTATCCGGATAAACTTTTTTCCGGATTTTCCCTTATCCTGAGAAGATGAATGTCCGGTAACTTTAAGCTCTGGGGACTCCGGGCCAATACAAGCGGCATTTCATTTGTTCGTTCATCGTCCAATATGACTTGCCAGTTAAAGGAGGTAAAACAAAAAGCATTTGTCAAACATGTAGTACTGTAATACTGCGTATTACGTAAATTCAAGGTTTACATTCGTTGAAATATAGCAGCAATAGTAGTGCAGCGAGCAGAAAACTAATTCCTCAATGAGTTCTTCATAATAATCATGTAGAACGACTACACACAATATTTACAGGAATAAATCTTCTCCAAATCTAGTTTGTGCTATGTGTAGGCATAATCTGTCTGGCTACTTCTTTGAAATCATGTTCCACAAAATGGCCATGTTCTCTTTCAGCTTCTTCAACAACTTTCGTCAGCTTAATGTCAATATCATATTGTTCCCCGCCATAATGCGCCTGAGTTTGAGCTTACCCCAAGGGAAGCGGATTTTTTACCTAGGGCAGGCGCCAGTTCAACAGAAAGAATATGAGGTGCTACAATTGGTAGCAATCTGTGGGTTACAAAGCCAATATTCTGGCTGGGGAACGCTGGTGCTAAGCACATCATCTCTCCGTACGGGTAGAATGATCGAGGGCCTCTGCCGTGTGCATGTGGGTCTGAGACGCAGTTAATTTGGTAGACCTTAGTCCCTCAAGGGCTATCGAATTATTGTTATTATTATTATTACTATTGTTCTTATTATTAAAATATTATAATGGCCTGGTTTCTGATGAAGTCTTGCCGTTTGCTATTGTTGGGCATTTTTTCTATTTTATGTCATATTTTATCTTCTTGTATTTGCGTCTTGCATTTATATTTAGTACCTAAAGAATTTTATATTATTGACATTTTGCACAAGGATAACTTTTCAAATATTACAAATTCAACTATTCAACTGATAAATATGAATAATTTTGTACATCATTTACTCTTAGGGAAAAAAATATTAAACTGGTTAGTATGGAAAGGCTTACCTGTGGATGGAGACGTAAATATTATCAGACGTAACTATTATGTTATTCTTGTCATTTTTGTTTTCTTGTGTTAAGTCGAGTCATGCATGCAGGCTATTGTTGTAGGCTATTAGATCTCTTCTTTAGCAATGAATTTCGTATAATCTGATAACTCAAAGAAGTTGATGCTACAGTTTTGTAAGAACTGCTTCAGTAATAACTTTCCTAATTATCTTTTCAGATTCTTCAAACAAGAATAATGGACTTAACGGATGACACCTCAACTAGATGTCACAGAAGTCCTTGGTGGCTTCACCAATTGTTACGTAATAGGGATCCGGCGCTTCCAACAATTGTGACGTAACAATGGTGACGAAGCCATCGGGCGTCACATATCGGATTGGGACGTAGCGCAGGATGATATCGAGGGTGTTACAGGGTGGTGAAAGGGTGATGTTATCAGACATAAAATTTCTGTTCCCAATCCTTCTAATCTAAAACACTAGTCTGCATGATATCGGATGACTGAAAGCTAATAAGTGATATTTATGCTGATTTCAGAACTACGTTTAGATTTTTTTTCCATCACATACAGTTTTTTCACAATTTACTTAAAAAATATAGAGATATAGAGATATAAATATATTGTTTCCACCGCTACACATAAAATTGGTCCTGATGAAGCAATTTATAAGGACACTACCACAGGATGGACCCTGCTTCAAGTACCTTTCCAAGAAATTTCCCTTCATTACACAAGACAAATTAATGGCTGGAAGTTTTGTTGGTGCTCAAATAAAGAAATTGATGAAAGATGAAGATTTCGAGAAGACAATGAATGAGAGAGAAATAGAAGCATGGACCGCCTTCCATTAGTTATTGAAAACTTCGTAGGCAATAACAAAGATCCTAATTACAAGGCCATTGTCGAAACAATGTTGGAAAATTTCAAGAAGATGGGTTGTAACATGCGTGTAAAGGTGCATTTTCCGCATTCACATATCGACTACTTTCCAGAAAATCTGGGACATTATAGTGAAGAGCAGGGTGAACGTTTTCACCAAGATATTAAGGAAATGGACAGGAGGTAACAGGGAAGTTGGAATGAAACGGCCGACTACTGTTGGATGTTGAGGAGGGACAGTCATCTTCAAGGATCTGCAAGGAAGTCAAAGAAGAGAAAGTTTGAAAAAAATTAAATGAAACTCTTTGGCTTCCTGTTTTGTTAAAATGTAGTCATGAAATAAATTAGGGTCGTTCTTGAGAGTATTCTTAAAATGTTTCTTCAATAAAAATTTACCTAGTGTGAAATGACATTTGGATACTTTTCTACACTCATTAGTAAAATTGTCAAAACATTACTTCTTATTTTGTGTAAAAACCTTACGTGGTAGAAAAAACGGAAGTTATTTCTAGAATCAGCATAAAAACTTGATTCAAGAACACCTACTTTTAAGAAAGCATTTGGCAAAAAGTTTGAAAATGCAGACTAGTGTAATCATTCTATTATAAACTCAACTACATTTGGAGAGAAATAATTAGACAGCTGGTCCTGACTGAAGGAGGAAGTTCGGCGGTCCATCTTCATCGTGTCTGGCGTTTATTTCGAGGTTGCAAATTAACACTAAGTAAATTTTAAGGAAGCGACCAGTAAAGAGCCTGATGGGCACGTCATCGGCCGAGAGAGCTCCGTCAAAAAATCCTAAGTTTAAATACCCGACAAAATGCTGATTAGTGCCTAGTCAGTAACTGACTTAAGCGTATGTTAGCAGAAATTACATTAACTCATCCACGTGTCGTTCATGAAGTGCCACCAAACCTCTGCTTACTTCAACATCCGGGAAATTTCTCGCACGAATCTGAAGCCAATTTCCTGTATCTATATCTGAGATATCTGAGATATTCAGGACAAACTTTGTCCTGAATATCTCAAACTTTATAAAATCATATTTATCACAATGCTTTAAATAAAATTATATAAACCTTCAAAATATGGAACGAATATATTTTAAATTAATTTTCTAAATTATCTCGTCAGTATTTTATATCTACTTTTTCTATTTGTATAGCAGTTATATCCATTGTTTAAGATCATTTTTAAACATAATATAGTTCGCTATAGGTCATTTTTCAAATATTTTTATGTAACCGAAATCGGGAACTTAATTGTTAGCTATTCTTCTTCTTATTATTATTACTATAACATATTATTATTATTATCATCATCATCATTGTGACACTTACCTGCAGGTTCGTTGACACACATAATTTAGTGTGAGGGAACAGGTAGAATTAATTGCGCAGCGCCTTCCGGTACCTTTTACTTGAGAGCTTCAGTTTCGCAGTCGGCTTCCCGTGTCATTTAATTTGTTGTTGGTGAATTAATCGAAAGGTAAATCATCTGTGATAGCTATTCGTGGGTTACATGTGGTCAGTATAATAGCATACAGATGTATGGGTAGTTGTCTTCCTGTATCATCTGTTTGGTTAGCTTGTTGATAAACAATCTTAACTGCATAAACGCCTTACTGTATAATATATTTTCTTGTATTTATTTATTTATTTTGATCTGTAGGTCGAAAGTCGATCGGGTACTCATATTCACTCTGGCGTTCAACTGGCGAGCCACCAAAATAACCTAGTCAGATTGTCCGGTACAATGATTTTAAGAATCTATTATGGTTTTTGTTTGTAATGATAACTTTTTCAGTGTTGTCTATCATGATTTCATTATTTTTGTTATTGGCGGTTGTTTATTAATATTGCTTATTAATCTGATGTTAACCAGAGTATTGCTAATTTGCGTCCTGAGCCAATCAGCCTTTATGGACAACATGTCTGAAGAAGTTTGTAATACCAACATTTCTTTCCTAACGTCAGCAGTTGCATTGTTTCGTGTAGTAATAAAATAGTGGCTACTTAGCACAATAAAGGCTATGGTAAATGGTCAATTACAAGAAACTGTAGGTTTACGACTGGATTTGAACTGGATTTGAACAAGACACAGACCTTTGCCATTTAGCTCGATAGCTAAAGCTACAGCTTTGTTTTTCAGAATTTTCTCCAATCCTTCTAAGAAAATGTCGATAGGTATAACTGGAGGTATGGATTATACAACACTGCTTTAAGTTGAAACATGGAAAGTAGAAAGAAATAGCACCATATCCCACACGACAGTTGGTAATCCTTAACTGTATAATCTCAAAAACCTTTACTATTGAAATTTACATTTAAAATCCGGTTAGGTTGAAACATGAAATTTAAAAGAGAACAACCAGCATCCGCTTGTAAAATTACTAAAGCCAGCGAAGCAATTACAGCGAAGATATCAGGATATTTTCCATATTTTACTGCCAAAAGTACAACTGGCAACAACACTATTACAAATACAACTAGGGCGTGAATAGGCAGTGAAGGTAACTGTGACAAAGTTTCTCAGCACTCGGACCTTCATTAGCATACCTCACCCCTCATAGACCGGTCAGGTAGCGTCAAAATGGGCTTGTTTCAACTTAAACCTCACGTACTGCACATAGATCTGTTGTGACTATCCACCAAAAAGAAAGGGATGGAGTGAAGGAACCAAAGGAGGCTACATATCACAGACAGACAAGCCACAGAGACGCGCAGAAGTCTCTAACGTTCCTTAGCTCGAAGACACTGTAATTCCCCAGAGAGGACGATGAACGACGCATACAACCAGGTAAACCTCTGGTGTTCTCGGGTGGATACTCTTTTCTTGAAACAAGCACCCGGCGCACCGTTTCACGCCACGAAACCTCGAAGCATAACTGAAATATGAGAATGAAACGGAATAAAAGGGAAAACCACTCACCATTTGCCTTATTGACAAGGAAAAACCACGAAAAATCCCAGGTCAGGATGGGCAGTAGACGTAAATTGAACCCGAACCTACCGAATGCGACCCTTACATGTCATCGCGGAGACAACTTCTTGGTAAAATATCGATAACTCTCGCCTCAATGGACCTCACACTTATTTGACCACTCTTCTAACGATTTTCATTCATCGCTTCTGCGTACAAAAACTGTTAAAATGGACGTCAAATGAAAAAGGAAAGAAAGAAACAGTCTGCCTACTGATTAGAAGACATTTAGTTCCACTGGAGACCGAAGATTTATTCAGAGTAGAAAAGAATTACAATGTCAAACTGTACAGGCAGAACAATTGTGGCGAAGTCATCTTGTGGTAAACTTTTCCAAACTCCTTTCTTTCGCTCCCTCTGCTTCCTTATAACAAAACACGAAATAAAAGTTTTCATCTGCTGGAGACAATCGCAAATCGAGTCTGAACAGCTAACGATGATGACGAGGAGTGGAGTAAGAAGACAATTCCCGAACTGTCAGATGCAATTGACGGAACGCTAAGGAAAAAGGATAATTTCCTCCGTCGTTAACTTAAGTTTCAAATGCGAAACATCCTTGATGCAATGTCAAGCATCTATTTAAGCAGCGTCCATTCGTAAAATTGCCCAAAGGGAGAGGATACTAACTTTAAACAGAAATTCCTTTGTTAAGATTTACCATTCTAAGGAAGGAACGGGTTTTTATTTTTATCCGGATTGAATAGCCCTGTGGTTTTGTACAGTCAAGTGCATGGAAATGTGCTGATTCTTTTAGTTTTCTATAATGCTTTTCTTTATTTAATGTTGACAGAAGCTCCTTAACATCTGTGTTCCACATCAGCCATGAGTGAGCCAAATAGTTTGAATAGCGTGTGAACATAGGTCATGCCTTGGTGATCAGTGGAAAAGGGGGAGTACGCAAACACTTCACCTGAACGGCTGGAAGGCATGCTTCCCCAAGACGGTATGAGTCCGTCTCGTATTGGTTTGTTGTCAAAACACTCAAATAAGAGCACAGGTCGGTCAGGAGCGAAGGTAAATCAATAATTAAGTAAAATTCTAGAATCAAATAAGGCATGGGAATTGGGCGTGGCAGAGACGGTTTAGTATTTCCTTACCAACATAAACCACTGTGGATTATATCGGCATGATTCCATGGACTGGAGTGTACAAAATCACGCTTAGCAGAATTGTGACAGGGCTTTTTGAATTTACAAGAAAGTATGGTACTTTTAGGAGAAATTAAGATCTGGGATTTAGAATTAATCAGTATTATAGGAAATCATGAGCAACCATTTTTATAGGCAATACCTAAAGAAAGACTTCCAGCCCTTGGATCACAAAACCAAAATGGGTATTAACTCAACTTCGGATATTAAATATCTCTTATTCTCCATCTATTCCATATTAATCGAGATAAACAGTTGCAGAAACGATTTTTGACATGCAAAGAGAATTACATTTTACACATAGCGACCAGTTCTAAAAATTTTGACTATCACTTAAGGCCTACTATGTTCCCCTTGTTTTGTATCTGCAACGACAATATAGAAATACAGTAGCCTTTAAGCATAAATATATCTCTTAATAGCTGGTTGCTATGTGCAGCACCATTCTCTTTGCCACAGATTAATACTCTTTGCATATCCAAGACAAAAAATGAATAACGAATTCCCATTTGAGAAAATAAGTATTGAAAAATTTAAGGGAATAGCAAGCAATATCTCGAAAACGGTTCACTCAACACAAAAAATGTACATAGCATAAATTGTGTATTTTAACGCGATCTACGTTTTTTGTGTAGTAAAATTTTGTCTATCTCTTATGGTTTACCAGTTATGCAAAAGTCGTTCACAATGAAGAATACTTTTGGAGACATTCCCAGAAAATTCAAGATATACATTTTATTTGCCATAAAAATATCTTAAACATATGATATTTTAATCAAAATCGTTACAGCCATTTTTGAAAAAATTAAGCTTTTCGAAAAGTGTTCCATGTAAAGGATAATCTGGGGTGGGGGGATTTTCTTGAAAACCTTCTGTCGCATCTCTGGAAGATACTGAACCTAAATACCAAGTTTAGTGTTTATCCGACTGTTCGTTTCTGAGTTATGCTGTTCACAGACACACAGACAGACACACACAGACACACACACAGACATGTTTCCAAAAATGCTTTTTTTGGATTCAGGTGGTCTCAAAGCATATATTTCCGGTGAAATCTCGGTATCGAATTTGTGGGTGAAATACAGTACTTCCCCTACTTACTATACGTAGTAGAGAAAGTAAAAAGTTGACTAGCATATTGATTTTCTTATCCTTTCAGCCTACACTTTTGTGGGTTAACCTAATTGGAACGATTTCTTGCGAACAACAGAAGGTAGACAGAACAATAGGATTTTGTAAGAGAATATTTTATATTTCATTAAAAGACAAAGCCGAATATTTGGCTCGAGTCTCTGCTTTGTTTTCAATTTTTTGAATTAATTCAATTTACCAAATTTTGTAGTATGAATAATTAAAGCCCTTTTAGAAAAATTCAATAAATCCAAGAGATAATACTGGAAACTGAAATCTTATAGTTAAGAATTCATTAGAAAAGAATTTTGGTGAATCTCAACGAGAATGTAAAAGAGCGAAAGCATAATATACGAATAATTCGAGAACTTAAGCATCCAGATATAGAAGATTTACTGAGGATTGGAAGAGAAGACAATAAGTGCAACTTTGAATGATTACATTCGACCAGCTCTAGACAGCGAATATTCCAGTAAGTTTCAGAAATAACACACATTCCAGTTTTGGTAGCAGTTTTACTGTTTATTCTGTTAAATACGCTTGAGGGTACGTAATAGTTCACTTAACTACCCTCGTACTTTATAATTAGTGACTAATAGATGTTTGTTCCGTTTTCCTCTCATATTAAACATTACTCCTAAATAGAATAACTGTTTAGCATTTTGTATTTCTAGCCCCTTATAATACCATTTTTCATTGCTGCCATACACATAGCCATTTTTGAAAGCCATTGTGTTCGTTTTATTAATGTTTACCACAAAACCCCATTGTTTACAACATTCCTTCAATCTATTAATAGCTTTGTGTAAGCCTTCTATCGTCACTGGCAAAATTGTCATGTCATATGCGTAGAAACGTACAGGAATGCAGACATCGTGTACTTTTGGGCCATTCATTTCCTCTGCTGCTAACGCGTCTGCTATATCATTTATGAATAAATTGAAGAACAGGGGCGATAAAATAAATCCTTGACTAACTCCTCTACTGGCCGATTTAGATTCAGTTATTGTATTTTGGTCTATTTTAATACTGAAATTCACACTTGTAAATTTGAATCAAAGCTTTTATCATTTTACAGAGAGTCTTTGTGGTAAAGTTTCACCCAAAGGGCATCCCTCTCCACGCTATCAAAAGCCATTTTGAAATCAGTAAAAACACAATAAAGATTACCCCTCTTTCTACTCAAATTTGATTCAATTAGTGTTTTAATACGAAAATATTGTCTGCAAGAGAACCCTTCCCTGGATAATTGCTGTTGCTCAATCTTCAGGACACTTCTCTCCGTTAAATAATTGGTAAAGGCCACCCGCAGGAGGTCTAATATTTCAGGAACTCTATGGAGTATTTAATAAATTCGTTCGGAATTCCTTCTATTCGCGGTGCTTTGCGATTGTTTAGGCATTTTATTGCCCGGGCAATTTCCCCCTCAGTTATTTCCCCATCTAGAATTGATACTGTAGGATTTAAGCACCGTTCAGCGAAAGACAGCCGGGTTCCCTCCCACTCCGTAATAGTGCTTCTTAGAAATAAAATCTCTTTAATGTTCATAGCTATATTCATGAAATGTTTCGGAAAATGCAACGGCGTTTAATTTGGAAGTAACTTAATATTCTAATATTAGAGGTCTTACGAAATAGCCTGTTTTTATGTTCAATATCTGATAATTATATTGCCCATTTGTTGGAAATCTGTAGATACATTTTTCTATTTCGTAGTTACTTGAAATTATTTCATCCATACATGGCATGTTAGATCATGACATGACATCCATTATGTATATTATTATTATATAACAATACTAACCTTTGCAGAATATGAGCTTCTGACTCTAACAATTAGGGTTTTGCAGCCAACAAGCATTAAGAACTTTCCAAACGTTTTCAGCTGCCACCCTCCCTTGGTAAGCTCTTCACTTACCATGCTCACTTACACTTATGTTTAAGAAGAATATAGAGTATATGAAAAATTCAGAATTTATAATAGTGCACTAACTAATTTAAACAAAAGCTACTGAGTATTGGGCAAAACAAGAAGTACACCTAGCTTTAAATTTTTAAAAGTAAAAGTATAAAGCTATTATTTAAAATACCAAAAATTTAGCCGGGAGAAAATATTAAATAAACATATAAATAATTAACTGCATACGGTCATATTCATTTACATTAACTTTTATAAAGACTCTTTGAATTTGAATACACAGGGATAGTTCAACTCACTTTTAGCAGCCACATCGGCTGGCAAGGCTTATTCTTTGCTGTTTTTATTTATATATTTATCAAGGCATTCTTTTATAAAAAAGCAAAAATGTAACAAATTAATAATGAAAGACGCTAAATAAGCATATCTTTTATATTGAAACGTTTAACATCAAGGCAATTTAAAGGGTTCTTTATGTTATTTCGGCGCCCTTGTTCAGACAAAATCAAAGTAACATTTTAAGAGACGATTGAAAGCATACTGTACATTCACCGGTGTTTTAGTCCCGGAAAGGGTTCTATACCTGACCCAGAGAGAGTCTCAGCTGCATGAGAACGTTTTGTTATTCTGTTTTGTCGAAAAAGATATTGTATTTCACTCCAGGTGATATGCACAGTCCAATCCAGGGCCATACACAACTCTTTGCCTGGCTAATGCAATTTAATTGAAATATTGTGTTTTGATGGGTGATATTAAAGTCATCAGGTTTCCCATATGTGTACGTTGATGAGATTAATAAGCTAACAACATTAGAAATCTTTTAAGCTGGTAGTATTACAATATAACTGCAAACACTAATAATAAGAGTAGGTAATAATAATTTATCCTTTATTTTTCATTTTCTCTATCAACTATATAGATGTAGATGAGATACTGCATTCCACCCAAAAAGTCGATATCGAGATTTCATAGGAAATATATGTTTTGAGGCCTCCTGATTCCAAAAAAGCATTTTTAGAAAAAAAGATTGTGGATCTGTCTATCTGTAAAGCGCATAACTCGAAAACGAAATGCTCGATAGATACCAAACTTGGTACTTAAGTTTAGCATACTCCAAAGACGCGCAAAAGTTTTTAAAAAACTTCGCTAAACCCAAACTACCCTTTATATAGCAATGTTTTCGACATTTTTTATTTTCTCAAAATTGGCAATAACGATTTTGATTAAAATGCCACATATTAAAGATATTTACATAACAAATAAAAGCATATCTTGAATTTTTTGGAATAGCCTGTGAAGTCTTCTTCATTAAAAATGAATTTTGTGTAACTTTGTATAAAGAGATCGAAAACGTACTACACAAAGTATAGAGAACTTTAAAACGTACTATTTATTTCAAATAACCTTCTTCTGTCATAAGCCACTTCCGAGATATCCGTTATTATTAGTTTGAATTGTTCAAAAGTCATTTTTTAAAGTGCTAACGATATTCAGTTGTTTCTCGCGATTGCATGGAAACAGTATGGAACTTCAACGCCACTATATAGGTCCAACCCTTAAATATGTGACTATCGCTATTCCCTTTGTACCTATAACGATTTCTGTAAAGGTTATCTCGATTAAAATAGACTGGTAAGAATAGTGTATAGAAGCTATATCTAAATTAAACGGTAATGGGCAGAAGAAGTCATGTGAATGTAACACATTGGATTTTTTTCAGATAATGACTTTCCTTCTGAGTTATGTTCTCTGTATCGCTATGAAAACTGTAATGTCTCCTCCAGTTCGGCTCTGCCTCCTTTTCGGGAACAGTGTCATAAAGGCTATTGGTGTAAAATATCTGCCAACACTTTTTCGAGATGGGGAAAAAGCTAATTCAGCGTTAACCAAAAGCAATCTATAATAATAAGTACAAGAACCATTAACCGCTTCTATCTATTCGGAATGTGCCGAATGTTGCGCCTCGCTAAAGGAGTGGAAACATTGGACCAAACTGTGCAATCTGCATATGGCGAGGCATCAGCCGGCTTGGCTCCATCTTTAGCAAGCAGAATGACAGTACATAACATGCATTCACATGTCGAGGGGAAGCACACACATGTGACCCTTTCCCAATGTCACCTTCTTTTTTCCGAGTCACGTCCGCAATCCGTTACAGATATTTCCAAGCACGTCCCGACGTTGTGCGCCCGATGTACGGCAATGCATCCACTGACTCTGGATAACACCGGGATATGTCCAACAGTATAACATGTTCAAGGTATAGAACCAATTGCAGGCCTTTCATCACTCAATAGCACTTTCATAAATCATGTTGTCCTTTATGTTGGCTCTTTGGGATTTCACAGGCATGCATCAGCTCAGCGGTTTTTACTTTCTTACCACTAACCCATGATAGAAAGCATTGTATTTTATCTCAAAATTAAAGTGAACAGGAAATTTTGATAAATATAAAATTTATACTCATGTCAGACAGCACTCAAGGACAATAGCCGAAGATTATAAAGAAAATCCCCCAATCAAGAAAGCCGAGGCCGTTAAGGTATGAACTCGTAAAAGGAAGTCCTGAGGTTAAAATCCCGCAAGAAGTGTCCTTGCCGATTGAAGATTTTTCCAGGATTTTCTCAGTGCTCATAACTGGCAAACGCCTGGGAGGTACCAGAAACTGGAACTTTTCTTCCGAAATTTCCTTCCCCCGTTATCATTTTTGTCAAGTATCATAAGTCTTCACCGCCTTTGGCGCAGTATGCAGTAAGAATTGACGTTAAACACTACTAAAACAAATCTTCCTATATCTGCCTGCATAGCTAAAAGAAAATTTGTATTGAAACATTTCTGGCAATATATAATGATTAACCTGTAGTAAACAAAAACATACAGCTATAATAGAACAGATATGAAAATAAATTATTAGTTTTATGGAAAATCATTTGTTTGCTACGTAATGTATAACAATAACAGTGATTTCTGATAATTCATAGCGACTGTATAAAGTATTGATATGGGATTATTTTTCTATTCACTCCACATCAATTACGATAAACATCTACATAGAAATTCTACACATTTACCTACACACGATGCTGTCTAAGAAACATGTTGAGCTGATGAGAAAGAAAATGATAATCACTTAGTATTTCACAATACTATTTCCAAAAATTTAGGTAAACAACGAATAGAATAGAAAATGTTTCGGTTAATGCTAATGCCACAAAATAGTTGATATAGCAAAATTCAATGCTTTTATGAGATATGAATACCTATTGGTGCAAGGTTGTACTCGTATTTCATTTTCCATACTTTTTAAATTTCTTAGGAATGAAAAGATTTGGTAGGGTAATACAGAACATTCAGAGTGTTCATTTTATTTGTCACCCTATTATCTCAAACTTACTGGTACACCAACAAAACCATTGGATGTAGTTTTCAGAAAATAGAAGCAGAAAAAATTGCTCAAATAATCGGGGTGGGGGAAATCTTTTAAATTCATGCTTATATTCTCAGAAGACCTGGTCCAAAAAGCAAATGACACTGGAAAGAGTTTGTGACAGTTCTCAATACTTTATCAACTGTATTTTAATACATCCTTAAACGAAAACTGGTGAGAAATCATCTAGAGTATAAGATAAAATTACGAAATCTAAATTGACAAAGCAAACTGTAAACAGAAAATAACATTCACAGAGCTCCACTTTTAGTGAGAAAGAGCGCTGGGCAATTGTAGGCACTTTTCATAATGAATGAACTAGTAGTCGGAAAGCCAAATTATTTATAAAATAACTTAAAAGTAAAATATCTTTAAAAATCTGTGGTAATTCACATGACCTTCTCTATCCTTTATCTTTATTAGTGGATATACATACTATTCTTACTAAAGCTTAGTTTTCTATCTACTACATTCAATCCAAATAAACCTTTGCAAAAATAGCAAGTTATCTATATTACAGATTTTGTTATAAATACAAAGAGAACAGCGATAGTCAAACTGTTTTAATAATGCTATATGCTGGCCTTAAAATTCCAAACTGTTTTCAGTGATAAACAACTGAAAATCGATGGAACTTTAAAAGAATGACAAGTATAGGGTCTTTCAACAAGAGTGTCCTATCTTTAACATGTGATAGCTGCCGTTGTTATTGAGTTACAGCAGTCATTTTTTTTCATGTGGTTACAGTTGTTATTGATAAATAGCCATGGAACGTTACAGCATTCAGCAACGCGTAGAAATTGTGAAAATTTATTATCAAAATGGATCATCTGTTCACCAAACCTTCCGTGTATTGCGTGAAGTTTACGGTGTGCATAATCGTCCCTGTGAGAGAACGATTCGGCGTTTGATCGATAAATTTGAAAGAAGTGGTTCTGTCAGCGATCAAAGACACCTGTACGTAATTGACGTAAGCGCTCCAACGAAAACATAGGCGCCGTTCGTGAGAGTGTACGCGAGAACGGAAACAAATCTATTGCTCGTCGAGCGCAAGAATTGGGGCTTTCGCCTACCACAAATTGGCGAATCTGCATCTGGACTTGAAGTTTCATGCTTACAAAATGGTATTAACTCAAGAGCTAAACCCCAACGATCATAGGTTGCGCCGTGTATTCGCTGACTGGGCTGTGGAGCAATTGGAAGCCGGCCGATCCGGATTTTTGTCGAAAAATCAGCTTCAGCGACGAAGCCCACTTTGGTTGTGTTAACAAACAAAATTGACACTATTGGAGCAATCGCAATCCAATGCAGAATCAGGAACGACCACTTCTCCCCAAAAGGTCATTGTGTGGTGTGGATTTTGGTATGGTGGAATCATTGGTCCATATTTTTTCCAAGATGAAGATGGAGAAGCTCTAACTGCCAATGAAGAAAGATACCTAACTCTTATAAGGGACTATTTTTGGCCTCAATTGGATGGTATGGATCTCAGAAATATCTGCTTCCAGCAAGATGCTGCCACATGTCATACTGCTCTCGAAACAATCGATCTTTTGAAGGAGAAGTTCGAGGTTTCATCATTTCCCGTGGTGGTGATGTTAACACAGGTCATGTGATTTAACGCCGTTGGATTACTTCTTGTGGGGTTATGTTAAATCTCGAGTTTATGTCAACAAGCCAGAAACAGCAAATGATCTTATGAATAACATCACGCGTGTTTTCGTGAAGTTGGACCTAATTTAAGTTCTTGTCATTGAAAATTGGGTCAACTGTATATGCGCAACCCAACGAAGTCGCGGCGGTCACTTAGCTGATGTTCTCTTCCACACGTAATGACATTAATTATGTTCCAAAATAAAAAATGAAATAAACCTATATCATTTATAGAACGTGTTTTATTTAAGATCAAAAATAGGACACTCTTGTTGAAAGACCCTATATTAAGCAATTCGAACCTTTAACAAAGGACATCTCAGAAACGGCTTATGCCACAAAAAACGAATTTTAAATAAATTGCGTATTTTAAAGAGATCTACATTTTTTGTGTGATACGTTTTCGTTTATCTATTAACATTTACAAGTTATACAATATTATACAAATTCCCTTCCGAATGAAGAGGACTTCTTAGACAATTCTCAGAACATTCAAGATATATAGATATTATTTTCCATATAAATATCTTTTATATGCGGTATTTTAATCAAAATCGTTAGAGCCATGTTTTTAGAAAATCAAAATTTTGGATAAATATTCCATGTAAAGGGTGGTTGTGTTGGAGGGATTTTTTTGAAAATCCTCGTGGCGCATCCTTGGAAGATATTAAACTTAAATACCAAGTGTGGTATTTATCCGAGTTTTCGTTTTGAGTTATGCTGTTCACAGATGGACACACGGACATGTATCTAAAAATTGCTAAGCTATTTTCCCATAGAATTTTCTCATATTTTTCTACATCAAGAATGATAATCCTATCAGCCTACGTAACGCCATTACACTCCTCGTATCTGCGTTGAACACTGCAAGGAAATGGTCTAGTGACTTAGAAACCTTCGCTAGAAAACTTTTCTTTTTAATTTCACGGTATTTATGTCTAATTTTTTCATACATGAAAGTCCTTTATTACTGTTTATGCGACGCTCTGTCACTTAGTTTCATCTCTATCATCTCGGTCCAAAGTTCAGCTGGTGTTACCTACTGAAACGTCCTAACGTCTTCACTATCAAACAGCGCAAGGTCACACAAATATAGGTGGCTTTCTGCCACTGTCAGATTTTGAGGCAGTATTTTTAACACTTAAATGATTTCAGTCAAATTATATAATATGTAAATTCAATACCAGTTCGCCTAGAAGCAATATGTGTATGTAATAGTTTGTAAAATTATGTAACAGTCATTGCATATGCTTATATTATTGTAAACATGTTCAATAATGTTATGTGAATGCATTACGTAATTTAATAATGTAGGAGCTGTGAGAATAATAGTTCAAAAGTTGTTAACAATGAGGTAACCTTGAGGCAATAATGAGTGAGAATGTATAATAATGCTACTAGTCATTATTGGAGCAACAATAATATAATTTTAGTGCAGATTTCTAAAATAGCCAATCTACAACCAGAAAAAGCTTTAGTTAAATGAAGGTATTCTATTGGAGTAGGATTAGCCAATCAGAAACTGAAAAGGAGAAAATTTTACAATTTTAGAGTTCAGTTGCCTGCAGACAGCGTTACTAACCAGACGCAAAAAGTGTCCCCAAGAAATATAATATGTATTCGTGTGAGACGAAAAATAAGTTTACGTGTTAAAAAGTGTAATTAATTAATAAAAAGAATCTCACAGCTGTCTATATCAGTGAAATGTTATTTGAATCGTGTCAAGCATTAATGAAAAGAGTGAAGTAAAATTATAAACTGTGTAAGCCTACATTCTTGTTACACCACAACCCTGCCAAGACATCCATGTCTCTAAAAAATATACTGACGCAACCAAGGCAAACATAAATATATAATATTTAAAGAAACAGTTTAAATTACAAAGTTATTATTTTTAAATTTAGATCGAAGGCTACTGTAAAGCGGGTAATATACGTGTTGTTGCAGGTTCGGTTCCCCAACAGTTGAAATATAATACAACTCCTTCAATACAACAACACATACTAATTCAAATTGGCGTTCATACGTGGAGCTAAATAAATATACTTCTTCAATTTGATACACCGAGATACATTCACAATTCTGTAGACATTTCAGTAGCGAATTAGGTACAATGCGTTGGTTTTACAAACGTAAAGTACCTGGAAAAATCTACTCACTTTCTTTTAAATTAGTTATAATATTCAGCGCGCTTTGGTACTTAAACGTCTTATTATTGTATCATATAGAATCATTCCTATCACGTGATATTTTAGCGCACAATATAGGGAAGCAACACGCCCTGCACTGCGACCTTTGCAGATCTATTCCGCATCGCCAGGCTTGTCAACGATCCAGAAGTCACGTATCAGGCTCAGCACCGTGAGGCTTAAAGCCTCTCTAATTTTGGAAATTGACTCACAAAAATGAGGGCTCTTTGGTGAGAAAGTACTGGGCAATCACACAATAGATGGGCAGCTGTCTCATCGCCTGTTGATACGTCTACAGGTAGCATTTACTCGCTGTCCCATTCTGTGCAGGTGCATCCAAGGGGACAGTGTCGTGTAAAGACTGCCGTTGCGCACAAGCGTTTTTCTCTGCTTAAATTTAGTGGTTCTTGCGACCTACTCTGCATGAGAGTTTGGAATCACCTTTAAGTTATGAACTTAGTAATGCATAAAAATTATATCCAATTCATTAATAACTTTTGTTATAAAAGTGAAAAAATAGTGCATTCACTTTCACTCGTGCGTTAAATATTCCCTTGCTCCATAATTAAAGCAATTATATCTACACCTACTGAATAAATGTCATATTTTAGTATAGATTATAGAATATCTGAGCTCAGATATCGACATCTAGAGTAAGGAGCCAAAGCCCTGTTGTAGCTCTAAACAAACCCAGATGCAATTAGAAATCCTTTCTTTATAATTCTTTTTCAAGAACATGTAATTAAGTAAATAAATTAAAAATACTACGAGAATAGAGTTATGTCACTCTAGCACTTTTCGTGGGCAACATTGAGATAGCTAGCTGCAGAAGTGACTAACGCTACGCCGCAATCCCTAGAGTTACTGTGCCGAGACGAATTCATTTCGTTAGGTTCTCGAGGTAAGAACATTAAAAATAAGTTTCATGTTTTCTGTTTCTTTTTGCATTTTTCTCCACCCTTCACTTTCGCTGCTTATGTCACTGCCTAGCCCTCTACGCCGTCTCGCCGCGCAGTTTTAATTCAGCCGTGTCATATCCTTCTATTTAAAATTGATTGCATAGCATAACAGAACAGCCTGAAGTCAGGGAAGTATTCAATAGCTATTTGATAAATAATCATTCGGACTAAAGATGGATATTTTTGATGAATGTATAAAAGAGAAAATAAATGCTTTCATGTTAAATGTATCGAAATAATGCTGTAGAAAACTAAGTGATAGAGTCTGTAAACAATATGATATATAGTAATGTAGCACTTTACATGATTTTGACTATCTATTACCACATATGTGCAAGATATGATGTTTAATTACATCCAACATGAGGAAATAAGAACGTTTTAGTTTTCAAATAACGAGTGCAAGAATAGAAAAAAGAAGAGATTTTAAAATATATTACCTGGTATATTTAAAATATCACGTTAAATAGTTTTAAATGGCTAACAATTCGGAAAATATTTATGCATCTAAATTTAATTTATTAATGAATTCTCCTTCTTCTCTGAAATAAGCATCTTCATGTAGTTTCGAAAGGTTATGTAGACAGAAATACCTTCAAGAAGTAAATTCTCTGCCATACCCACAATTGTTTACCTAAAACAATGTAATTTTGCACAGATATTTTAACTTATATCTTCTATAATTGTGTCTATTTATAATCAATTTAGTTAATAAAGGAAAACCAAACATGCATTGAATTTTTCTTAAATCATATAGTTAAGTACCATTTTCTCACTAACCCTTTGAAAAAGTTGCATAAAAACTTATGTACATAGAATATTTAAATGATGACATGTTTTGGTGCAACAGTTTTTGAGATTTTCTTTTCAGTGATTTTTAAATTAATTTACGATGGCAATAAGCGTATTTCTTACAAATTATTATATATTTCATAGCATGAATTCTATGAAAACCAAAATAAAGGAAAACTACTGCGCCAAAATACATATCGTTATTGGAAATAAACGTGCCAAATTTGATTGCAGTGTCTGTAATAGTTTATGAGAAAAATATATTAAGTCTTGAAAAATTAAAAACTTCAGAAAATGAGAAAAAAATATGTTATTTTTTATTGTTTAGAAAGCAGTTGCTTACATAAAATACCCCAAAACTATATTAAGCTTCTTCTTGTTGGTCCTCTGCGGCTTTTTCTTCTCCCTGTTTCTCTCTTTTGGCCCTCCTCAATGGCATGTTTAGCCTTCTAACCGATGATGTACCGAGTTGGGGTTTCCAACTATATTATCTACCAAATAAAAATGTTAGAACAAAAATAGATTTTGTACTTACATGTCACCTTAAGATTAATAAAACAACGTTGTTGAATAATATACGTTGAATATAGATGTTCTACCGTAAAGCCTAAAGTTAACTCAAATATCTTACTTGCTAGTAAACCACCTGAAACAATTTGGGAGGGAGGAAGATACTAAAAGTGCCTGCCTAGTGCGTGATCGAGTGATTGTATAAGCACAAGCTATTTCCAGAAAATCCAAGATACTTGTTTTGTTTGAAATGTAAATATCTTTAATACCTCATGTTTTTCTCAAAATCGTAGAACCATTTTTCATGAAATAAAAAAATTCGATAAACGTTCCACGTAAAGGAAGTTTGGTGTGGTAGTAATTTTCTTAAAAATCTTGGATCTTTGGAAGGCACTGAGCGTAAATACCAAGTTTGGCATTTATCCGACATTTCGTTTTAGAGTTATGTTGTTAACACACACATATGGATATATTTGTAAAATGTCTTTTTTTGGATTCACTGGGCCTCAAAACATGTTTTTAAAGACGTGGCTGTTGATTTACCTACTATAACCTACAACGAAATGAGTAAATGTGAATTTAACAAGAAGTAGATAGAAGAATACATTTTTTGTAAGAAGAGTCTGTAGAAGAGCGAGTAGAGAAAGTCTGTGAGTGCAACATATTAGATTTTATTAATAGGGTCTTGGCATACATCAAATATAGAACTACCTCACTTCTAGCTTAGCAAGAAACACCATGAACATTAGGATATATTTTATGTAATATGAGATGCTAGATTATCGTGACCGACATTTAGCCGTATGGAACTCGAAAGATGGCAGCACCAGCTTGCACTAGCTTTTAACATGGGAGCCAACTGTGAGGATGGATGTGGCGAAACAAAACAATGGTGAGCAAGAGCAAAAACCCTGCAGCTGTCCGCGATACAAAATACTAAACACAGAAATACAGAAGGGAATCAGCTAATTGCCTCGGATGAGGTACCTAAGGCTTTTCTCCTTTTTGTGACTGTTTCGCCTTGGGGGTCGGCCTTGTGGGTTTAGTGGATGAAGCGCTGCATTATTCCCAGCCTGTCACTTTAGTATCAATCAATCACTGGATGGATATTCAGGTTACAGGTGGGTCTATTGAAACGAAGGGTGAAAGGGATTTTTAGTTCTGTTTCGATAATTATGTCAGTCGCAGTTTTTCTTTTCTTCATCACTGCGATAAAAACTGAGTAACAGTTTTACACCATCTTGATATTTAAAAACTTGAGTGTGAAAGATAAATGGCTATATTCATTTATCTAATTTTCATTTTCTTTGCCACCTACCTATAGAATAATTGTTGTAAATATTGTAAGAGAAAGTATTGTATTCCATCCAAAATTCAATGTGGGGATTTCACTAGAAATACAGGTTTTGGGCCCTCAATTGGGGCATTTTAGAAAAAAGATTCCTTGTGTGTGTGAACAGCATAACTCTAAAACGAAATATTTGATAAACACCAAACTTGGTATCTAAGTTCAGTATCCTCTAAAGATGCGATTTGAATATTTCAAGAAAATCTCCCAACCTCAAACTACCCTTTACTGGAAGAATATTTTCCCAAAAATGTCTCTAAGATTTTTGATTAAGGTTTCATAGGTTTAAGATATGTACATGACAAAAAATATATATACCTCTGAATTCCTCTTCATTCGGTAGGAATTTTGTGTAATTTTGTATAACTGGTAAGTCATAAGAGATAAAAACTTACTGCATAAAAAAATGCTGAGCTCTTTAAAACACAATTTATTTGATATAACTATTTTGTGACATCAGCATCTCCAAGATGTCCGTTATTATTAGAGAATTTTTCAATGTGTCTTTTTTAAGTGCTGGCACTACTCAGCTATTTGTCGCGATGCCATGGAAAAAGTCGATATGGAATTTTAAGTTCAGTATACGGCGACAGGGTTTTAAACATCTGACTATCGATTCGGTTTCCTCTATTCCGTTGTTCCTATACTAAATTGTGTATCGGAACTAATTCGGGAAAGAAGATAGAAAGCAGATAGAAAAATAAGTGTTCGTGAAAAACTGTATAAAATAAACAATAGTAGGTGAAGAAAGTCATGTGAATCTAACACATAAGAGTTTTTAAAAATGTAAACTTTTAAAATCGTATTTTGTAAATTTCCATTTTTCTCTTAAAGAAAAGGAATGGTTATGATGATGATGATGATGATAATAATAATAATAATAATAATAATAATAATAATAATAATAATAATAATAATAATAATAATAATAACACCTCGTTGTTAATGGTTATCTTGTTTCTAATGCTAGAATGGCAGTTTCGAATCTCGGCTGAGTCAAGCTGCCTGGCTGAGATATATTTTCGAGGCTTTTCTTCGGATATTAGTATTGTCAGTTTACTTTAGGTCTTATAAGGTGAAAAATGAACGTTTAAATGTATCTCAAAATTAGCACGTCCACTTATTTTCACTCTTCGTCTGATCTGACATTCGTTAAAGGGATAGGAAGGAATAGGTATAAATGTGTTCTGAATAAAACTTAAGATTAAAAGCCTTTGGACGTTTTCCATTTGAAACATTGATTACTTAAGCCAAATTTCCATACTTATTGCGTATTAAATAAACCAAATAACCATTCCAAGTCAATGGTTGTAGTAGTACATGAAATTGCAGCATATTAATTGAAAGTGGTTAACGGCGTGACTTGTAATACACCTATGTATGACAGACACAATATACAAACAATAACCTTACAGCTAGTGAAGTTATGTGTATATTTTCATAAATATTAATTCTTATAGAGTAAGAATATAATCCCTGTGCTGTCCATTAAAAATAATGTATAGTTCTTCACATGCATTAACTTCACTAGCATTTACCTATTATATGTGGAGGAACAATTTTGTGTCACCTAAAAATGTGATACTAAATTTTACCGGAAATGTAAGTTTTGAAGTTCCTTTAAACCCAAAAAATACGTTTTAGAACATGGTTAGCGTCTTTTGTGTATGTGCGCACGCGAACAGTATGAGGTAAAAGCAATAAGTCGAATAAATACCAAACATCGTGTTCGAGATTAGAGAAGAAATTAATAGTGATTAATTGGTAATTAGAGTTAGTTCATTATAGGTATATTCTTCAGGAGGGAAGCTACGTACTCATTCAATAGATCTGTTGTTTTGAGATGGAAATAGTATTGGTCGATTTGAACGTATTGTTTCCCATAGAATAAAGATAAATATGATGTTAGCAATGAAGGAAATCTCGTATATACGCCTTTCAAAGGCGTATTGCAAAATTGTTCACGAAATACCTCCATTCCCAATTAATCTTCATACCGAAAACATATTGTATCTATGCTTTATATTTTCTCAAAAATTCCTATGATGACTGATTAAAATACTAATAAATATCCTTTTGAAGTCTTCCTCACAGGGTTGAATTTTAACCGGAAAACCATAAAAGAATGATAACAAATTTTCTGCAAAAAATTAAAGTTCCCGTTAAAATACAAAATCTGTGTCAAATTAAAGTTTTTTTTTTTGCATTAACTATATAGCGGATATTCTTGGTTGTTAGTATGCATTTTCCAAAATTTTGAGCTACATATTGTTTGAAGTGCTAAGTTGCAAAACCTACAACAAAATGTGCAATGAAATTATTTCTGCAAACATTTATATTTCTTAACATGCAATGACAAAAAAATTTTGTTTGAACAATTTCAGGAAAACATATGAAAATAAAGGATAGTAAATTGAGAAATTCATGTGGCTATAAACACACAGTAGCATCTCTTTCTCTCATTCTCCGTTCATTACTGTATACCAATAAATGTGGAATAGCCAAAATATATTTTGCCAATTGCCCCCAAAAGAACGGAGAAAACTAACAAAATTAAAACGATAAAAAGTAAGGGAAAAAAATTTATGTGAAAGAATCACGCTATACTGGATAAAAGGACAATAAAGTTCACAGGACCCAATGATGTAAATGCATAGACAAGGGGGAGGAGGAATGCTTTTTTGGGTACATGAGCTGTGCTTTCTTTATTGTTTTACTGTTTATGTTGGTGGCTCTGAAAAAGAAGATGGTGCAACGGTCTACGTTTTAAACCTACGATTGGTTGCTAAGCCTTTAAAACATTAAACACCAATAAAAATGTTCTTGAGCAGCAAATTACATTTCGTGGAAAGTTGTTACAGGTTTCACGGAAAGATAAAGACGTTTATATGTCACTGAGACCGAATGATACTAAATTTTATAAACTCATAAAGATATTTCTTAGGCCTGTGGCATTAGTGGTTACAGGTTCTTATTATGTCCAACAGCGGAAACAAGAATGTTCATCTTAGTGACAGAACGAGTTAGACGTGGCTGCATTTGAATGGGCAGCGCAACTGCTAGAAACTAGAAATGTAGGTGTAATTTCTATTATAATAGTCTGTACTATTTCTGTTAGTGATGTAGTATAAGCTAGGATGGGCAGAAAATAAAGTAACGGTTACTTTGTAACGATTACCTTGATGTAATGGTTACCAAAGTAACGAATACAAAGTAACTAGTTGCCCAATAACGGTTACCAAAGTAACGATGACAACTAGTCATCGCGTTAACGGTTACTGAAGAAACGAGAAGATCTCGAGCCTGGATGACATCATTCACTGTATGTGAGTGGCATTGGTATCGCTTATCGGGAACTATATCGCGTCTGACGCTTAAAACACAGTGCAGGTTAAATACAGCGCACTTTTATCACATATACTATACCTACGCTCGAAAATTTGGCGCCCAGCGCGATCGTTCTACCAGTTTAATGTCACTTTGTGAAGGCTACATCACCAAATAGTGAAATATCTGCACTGCTGTTTAAGGCCGTTGTAAGACATTGAATTTTCACCTGCACTTTATGTCTCCGCTTTAGTACTTCGAAATACGATTTTACAGGCATACAAATATTTATTATAGAAGACATATGGAGATATAAAATGATAAAATCTATAATTAATAGGATATCATCGCTGTTACCCTTGACCAAATAACGTTCAACATGGATAGAATGTTTTCAAACAGCAAAGAATGATCGATGCACCACACTCCGTTTTGCGCTATTCCACCACATTGCATTAATCTAGCGGCTTTTTGTTTCTTCCAAACTTTTTTGCCTTCTTTTTTATGGTTCCTTAGAGGTCCCTTCATTCGTTCCTTTTTTATCCTATACACTACTGTTTCTGAACACCCGGTAGCTTTAGCTGTTTCTTTTACTGCCTTACTAAACTCATTTTACTTGAAAAATAATCTAACACATTCGTTATTAATTAGGGTTTTTTCTTAGTTTATCTGCATTTTGTCTCTTCCTTCATAACCATAAATATTTACGTAAAATGTTAAATAAATAACCTACATAACACTTTACAGTGTCCATACGCTGTAAACGTACACACTTCCATACAACTGCTGCTAACCTATCTGACTCGCGCCTGACGCCTTTTATCCGAATAATGACTTTTGTTTGTTATACACAATGAATGCAAGAAGTTACAGGCTTCCGGCTGCTTTTAAAAACTGTTTTCAATTCCCTGAACGTTTTCTCTCGCTTGGTCCCAGTAACAAAAAATTTCTTACTGGCTGATTACCCTACTACATAGATATAGAATTTTCCGGAAACTTTTAATTCAAAAAATTATAACGCCCATCCTATTAAATATAGAGAATTCAAACTCAAAAGATATTGACACTCCAGTTTGTTATAGACAAGAAATAAGTATTGTTGCGTTGTTCTACCTTTTAGTTTATTAGTTAATGCATGATAA
Organism: Deroplatys truncata; assembly: GCA_030765065.1. Classification (NCBI taxonomy): domain Eukaryota; kingdom Metazoa; phylum Arthropoda; class Insecta; order Mantodea; family Mantidae; genus Deroplatys; species Deroplatys truncata. The sequence goes on from CM060980.1 coordinate 57,890,622, forward strand.
GTACAGAAACAATAAATATTGAATTTTTTCTGAAAACTCCTTTTATTTAGGCATTTATGCCCACAGAAATCTATAAAGGTTCTAAAAATGATATAATCTAATAGAGAAAAATATTCTGCATAGGATAACGTGTTCAAAGTTGAAATTTATAACAATTCAATATTTACACTATGTTATTAGCAACTTGGCGTTAGCGCGTGGTTAGAAAAGGATGAAGCTAATGGCAACATGTATGCGTTAAATAGAGACAGAGATATTCCATTTGCCTTCACTGTATTTTAAGGTTGAGATAAGTTGTAATTACTTCAATTGGTTTACAACTTCAATCATCCTCCCACGGAGTTACAAGTACGTATTTGTTTTAATTATTTTCTTTTTGTTATTATATAAATTAATTATACTTTTCATAGACCTCTTAGCCTGGTCTTAGGCACAGCCGGGATTTGAACACGGTTCTCCTGCTCTCCGTGCGGTTGCTCTAACCATTGAGCTACTGTGACAACATGCCGGTGGGGCATTGAATTCCCCAATTGACTCAAGTTGTTTTACAAGACATACCTACCAAGGCATCTCCCTCGAGATGACAAACTTAGCGGCGACCTGCATATTGCAAGTACTTCAGTGCTGGGTGCATATATATTATTATTAAGGGTTTTAATTATTTTTTTATTATATAAATTAATTATACTTATTAAAAACTATTAAACTATTAAAAAACGTATAGTAAACAACGAGGCAGTATTTTTATCACTTAAATAATAACAGTCTAATTATATAATATAAAATATAATAACAGTCCGTCTTAAAGCTATATGTGTATATAATAATATATAACATGTATGTAAAAATCATTGTATTATGTTTATATTTTTATGTACATGTATAATAATGTTATGTGAATGTATTACGTAGTTTTAACAATGTGGGAGCTGTGAGAATAGAAGCAAACTACCTTTCGTAGCAAACAGAATTACAAAGTAAACGCCGAAAGTTGCTAACAATGAGGTAACCTTGAGACAACAATAAATTAGAAAGTTTAATAATGTTACTAATAATTCTTGGAACAATAATGTAATATTTAAAACAGTTTATAAATAGCCAAGCAACAACTAGAAAAAGCTTAAGTTAAATAAAAGTGGAGTAGGATTAGTCAATCAGAGACTTGAAATAGATGAAATGTGTAAATTTAGGCGGGAGACGCTACAAGACAGCGTTCCCAACCAGTCCAGTTTAGATTGTGTACCCGATCGGTAGGATACAAGTTCAGTGTGAGACATAAAACTTCACTGCGGTGAGAATAATATAAGTTTACTTGTTAAAAAAACAATTAACAATAATTTCACAGCTCTATAGTAGGATATAAAGTGAAGTGTCATTTAATCGTGTGAAGGATTAATAAACAAAGTACAGTACAATTATAATTTATGTAAGCCTTGTTATTTAGCCACATCAGCCATGCTAAGAGATATGTGTTCTAAAAATTGCTACTGACGCAGCCGAGGCATACATATGTAATATTTAAATAAACATTAAAATTACAAAGTTGGTTTTTAAACTTGGGACGAAGGCCACCGGAAACATTGTACCGTGCGTGGGGCATCACTACAACCCTTAAAACAATTAATGCTGTTTAGTAGCAAAATATGCGCGGGTCGCTAACTTCAAACGAAGACAGCGTTCATATTGAAATTTATTTACATCTAATCGTTATTAGCTTTAATGAGTGAATCACGAACATAATAACCATGAAAAAAAAATAATTTAATCGTTATTGGTAACAGTTAACACACTGTAACTGCGACAGTTATAACCGTTACTCGAAAATAACTGTCTGTTATAAACTGTCTAGTATAAATAATTGTCTAGTATAAACCGAGAAAATTTCGCTCTGAGAAAAATTCCTTGCCTATTAAAACGTAAAATAAGTAATAAAATGAGGAAAATAAGTTTTATTCTCAGTTAACTGTCATTGCAGTTTTAAAGAGAGATCTTTAGCTATTAAGGAGAAAATTGTCAAAAAATGTAATTTTTAGTTATTTATGCAGGCTTATTAATTTAAATTTTCTTCCTTCATTTAATATATATTTTATAATTGTAAGCACAAGACTCTTATGTTTTAAATATATTTTAAAAATAGTACTGCATCTGACATTTTGTACCCTGTAGCTTATAGAAACAAACACTACTCTGCATTCACTCTTATGTTGATCCGCGTTCAAATAAACCCCAGGTGACCAGTGCACCGCTATAATGTATCCTTCCGCCATTCGCACTAGAAATACTGTCACACTTTCAGACCATGTTGCGAGTACAAGCGGCATGTAGTGCAAAAAAGAACAGACTCGTTATTTTGACAACTGAAACGGTGACTAGCGTATTCTGTTAAGGGCCAAAGGTGATAAGATTGATAGTTGCAACCAAATAAACGTTTGCACATATAATAATAGTTAATTCTGAAATAAATGAGCGAAAAATAAAGTAACAGGTATGCTATAACCTAATTTATTCACTCTCTGGAAGCGGCTTTTTATTAATTGTTGGCGACTCAGTTTAAAAAAGAAATTGTGCACTGTTACGCGAATTGTATTCTTCTTAAAATCACTACATTCTTGCATCGCGTATTTCATATGCTTTCTTTTTTTTCCCGGATGTAACCACTTTTCTCGATTCAGCTTTTTCTGCACAAGCACTGTACTCAAAACACCGTGAACTCAGAAATTAATTTCACCATTTCTTTCGCGGAAAGTGTTGGATATTTCTCACATAACTTATAATAAAGATTCAATACTATTGTTTTTTCACCACTAGTCAATGGTTTGGCGCGGCTAATGCTTTGCGTAATTCGACGAAAATACAAGAGCAAATTCACCCTCCTCCATGACACTAAACACAACTGCTGGTTTCTGGCTGTAAACAATATTCTGCACTACCCGGATGTCAGGTGACTCATATGAATTGCGTCATGGGACTTGTAGCTCTGTTTTACGGTATAAAGCAGCGTTAAATAAAATCTTAGATATTTGTATAGAATATTATACTATTTAAGGATAAATTCATTCTAAAATTCAGAGATTAGCATGGGACTACTTTCCTGGGGGCATTGCTACCGTGTTGCACCACGGTGCACTGACCACGTGGGTTTGTTTTCCCGCGGATCAACCTAAGAATGAATATAGTTTACTACTTTGGAGGAGTGGAGAGGTAAACTAAAGATCAACTTTTAGGAGAAGTAAATGTTAATGGTAGCTTTCATGTGCTCAAGCCGTATAGTTTCTCTCCTTCCAAATATATGGTTTGTTTTCTCCATTCTTGGTTTGAACAGCATTTTCTGTGAACGACATTTTCTGTTATAAATGACCCGTTTTGTGAAAAACTGTTAGAGACAGCTGATTTAAGTTTTGAGATGATAAAAGCAACCTCCAAATGCTGTTTTGCTTTTAATGCCTTGTTTGGTTGTCGTTTAAAAAATCTTAATGAAATTTAATCAAAAGATGGTATAATTAAGAAAATAATATTATCTTCCTCACTAAATAAACCTATTGGATAAAAGTAGATAGTGTACTTAGAAAGCATGCATCTACATCCTGTAAAACTTTCAATCTGATTTCTTAAATCGTTTCTGAGAATGAGTAACGAATATAGCATATTTAACACTGGCGGTATGGGGCTTCTGCTTTAGAAAACGCAACCAGACGGTTCTATGACGATGTAAAACAATATATTTCGAGAAGTATAATTAAGAGATTTTAAGTGATTTCTACAAAGTTTATAGAATCACGTGCAGAAATAATAGTTTGTATGTGTGTAAAAATTGATAGAACATATTTTGTTTATAATTAAATAAGTATTATCTAAAGTAACCGTAGTACCTAGGACGTTCATATGTTTATCGATTGTTGCTGATTCCAACAATGGAATAGCGACAGGAAGTCAAATGTATTCTTGTTGGCAGAGGTGCAATACGATACATTCTACTAAAGTATACGCCTTGATTATGTTCCTTGAAATATGAGTATAATAAAGGGGAATACTTTGTAGCATTTAATGTTGAAGGTTCCTCAAGACAGCAAGTGAAATGAATTACATGAGAGCACAGTCGAATTCAAGGTCTTTCGAAGCATAACGTTACTTGATGTCTACTGCCATTTCACAAAAACGATTATTTTAGTTTGAGACTGTGAGCCTCATAGGTTTAAATAATGTTCGTGTTTTCAGTGTATTATTGCATATTACCGAACGAGTTGGATCCGTAGTAATGCGTGAGGCACGCACTCTCTTTGTGGAGCTGTCTCGAACGATTTTTGGTTACTATTTTGTACTATTCATTGTCTTCGAACACCAATGAGCTCCTGCAAACGGGCGAGTGGGTGTCCTGGATCCCGAACAGTGTTCCTCTCTCACACATTCCGTTTGGTATATCGAACGGGTATAGGTCTCATTTACTATTCGTACGCCCAGAGTGACCAGGCACAAGGGGAAGGATCGGTCTACTTACTTCACTAGCGTTGTTGCCTTCCTTATATGTAGTGCAAGCTTGCGAGATAATGGAGTTGAATGATAAAAGTGAAAGGCAAGCGCAATAATATACACTAGAAAATACGCTTTGACGGCTGTTTTACAATTAGTTTATTATTTGAATATTATGTATGCATATTATGAAGTAATTCTTGTTTTGAAGCCATGACGAAATTTCAGCTTTTCTAAAATTTGTAATTTTTCCCCCTTTAATCATAGAGTGATTGCTCGCATTGTCCATTGCTATCACACATCCTTCCAGCCTCTGAAGGAGATTGGTAAATCATTTTTTATACACTACATTACTCGTCTCAGGATAATCACCACCACTTTTGACAGAAAAACTAAATCCGACCCTTCTATGAAACCATATTTGGCCCATCTTGCATGGCAGATTATTATGATGCTTTACCTAATGGAAACTTTTATGCCACTGTATCATTTAGAATACTGCTAGGTAACACTTCTGGCATGGTTTTGGTTTACCCGAATTTCGTCAGTGCAAATAATAAAACGATGGTATTCTTCTGAACTTTAAAGAATAATAAAGCTTTCATTTGCTGCATTATAATATACAATTTGTGATGTTTATTTAACCACATTGTTATATAAATGCCTTTTTGTTTTTCCTCCCCCAGATATTCCGAAGGAAACTGTATATGAAGCTTCTATGATATTTATTTTGGAACATATTTTCACATATATTTTGCTTACGTGCAATGAAAAAACAAAACATGAAAACTGAATTTGTTTATCATAATGTAGTAAAAGAAATCTTGGCCACAACAGCAGGTTGAAAGCGCTTAGGCAATTGCAATGACATAGGCTATTATAATTCCTTTGCCTTAACACACTGAAGTAATATGCCTGACAACACCGCTCTGATGTGAACTCTCGAACGATTAAATACCCATTTCCCACAAGAGGGCATGTAAACCAAAACCTCGATCATAGTTCTGTATATTCGTTGCATCTTTTCGAAGAGCTGGCCTGAAGAAATGAGCGAGTGTCATTATGTACCATATGAAACGAACGGATAAAACGCATGTCCTTGACAGCTCTAGTCACTAGTTCCAATTCCCATCGACCGCCTACTCTGACATTGGGTTTTTCGTGGTTTTACCTGGTCGGTATGTGAATGTTGGGGTGATTTCCCATCTGACTCGATTCCACGATTTCCTTTCTCTCATTCCTCTTTCATTTCGTTTCCTTACATGTTTCAAGGTTTCTGGCGTGAGGCGGTGCCGGACAAATGGCGCAGATGTTTTTGTCCACTGGGAAAACCGTATTCCCCGTGGACACTAGAGGGCTTCCTGGTTATACAAGTCGTTGTTTGGGCAGCTCCAGTTGGTCTTCGAGCCAGAAAACAGCCGGGATCTCCGCACGTCTCTGTGTCCTGTACTGCCTATAGCTTCCTGCTATTCCTGGGGGGTAGTCGCAACAGATCTCTGTAGCTCGTAGTGCGCGAGGAGTTCCCCTCGTTGCATACCCTATATCTTATTATTCCTTCTTGCAAGCTGAAACATGTTCTTATTACCTGGCCCGCGACACCGAACGCATGTCCCTGCATTGTCACTCAGCGCACACTTTATACGAATCTGAAATTATCTGACTGTCCAAGATGTAGGCAATCAGAGTGAAACTCAATTAACGTGGATTTGGATGCCACCTGTTAATGTTAGCACTTTACTTTCTCTACTACGTATAGTAAGTAGGGGAAGTATGGTATTCCACCCAAAAATTCGATGCCGAGATTTCACCGGAAATACGAACATGTTTTGAGGTGCCCTGAATCCAAATAAAGTATTTTTTGAAACGTGTCCGTGCGTGTCTGTCCGTGTCTGTGAACAGTATAACTCAAAAATTAATAAATAAAGTCAGATATATACCAAACTCGGTATTTGAGTTTAGTATCTTCCAAGGATGCGACACAGATTTACATGGGACATTTTTCGAAAATTTTGATTTTCTCATAAATGGCTCTAACGAATTTGATTAAAATGTCATACGTTTAAGGTATTTTCATGCCAAATGAAATGTATATCTTGAATTTCATGAAAATGTCTCCCAAAAGTCCTCTTCATTCTGAATGACTTTTGCATAGCTGGTAAACCGTAAGTGATGGACAAAATTTTACTACACAAAAAATGTAGATCTCGTTAAAACACACAACTTATATTTTTTTGTCTGGTGAGCCATTTCCGAGATATTCCTTGTTATTTTTTTAATTTTGCAATACTATAGTTTTTCTTAAATGGAAATTCGTTACTCCTTTTTTTATGCTCTGGACAGCAAAGGGAATGGATTGCTCCACATACCAACCAGCTCTTAAAAGATTTGACTATCGCTTAAAGTCTACCATATTCCTCTTGCGCCTACAAGAAAATTCGCAATAAGATAGTTTCTGCAAATGTTTATCTCGATTAATATGAAGTAGATGGTGAATATTAATTGGCAAAAAAGTTTGTACAAGAGTAGCGAAAGTAATCTGAGTGCAATGCATCAGATTTTTTAATAATTTTTCTTTCACACTAGCACCATAGGCAAAAAGCAGGATAGTAGAGACAGATAGAGATTACCGTATGGGTATCTTGCCATGGTTGCTCAAACGGTACGTAAAGCCAAAGATGTTTAAAATATGCATTTATTGTGTTAAACATTAGGTTTCTTACGTTGCTATATATATTTTCTCTTAAAATTTAAATCATACACACAGTCATAAGTTTAGGCTTCAGGGAGGATAGGCAATAACATTTTTAAAAAAAAATTCCGGCTTTCGATCGAGAAATCTTACGCGGTACCTCTGGATCCCGAAGCTAGCGTGCTAAGCACAGAAACAGACCAAAATGACGGATAATGATGTGTTTTCCTTTGCTTTTGTTTTTTTGCGAATAGGTTGTTGCAATGCTTGCTACTATAATCAACAATTGGATTAACTGTTACTACTATTTCAGCCATGTTTGCGTAGTAAAAATTGTTTGCTTTTATTTTAATTTTTTCTGGTGTCTTTTATATTGTATAAGCGAATCTGTTTTGTATTCCACTTTGAAGTACTTTCATATGGTAGGGCAGAATGCGCTTAATTTTTTTGAACTCATTTATTGGAGGGAGGGAGAAAGGAAGGTATCATGGACGGAAGGTATTACGGACTTTAACCATATCCAGAAATCACCTCAACCAAAATTTCAACTCGGGTAGCAGACAAGCTTCCCTCACAATGGGCAATGGAGTTTACTCGGCTCTAAACGGTTTTGTTTGTTTTACTTGTAGCAGCATTCTAGATCTTGTATTAGGTTGTTATGAGCACATACTTATCCTAAATAATCAAATTTTGTGTACATTTTTGCTTGCAGTAAAGGAAACATAGGCCACTTTTTGCCTGAGGTCTTGTGGTGTATGCAAAGCGACTGGATCTCTTTCTCCCACCTCAAGAGAAAGGAGAGAATATCCGCTCCACAGACTGGAATAATCAATCGGTTGCCATCACGCAGGGAGAGCTGCGTCATTCAGTATGCAAATCCTTTTGATTCCAACCGGAAGGACACTCTTTAAGTATCCGAGGGTCTCAACCGCTGCCCGGCTGCCACACTCATTTTCTGCACCAGACTGCCTTTTTTGTCGTCGAGCAGGGATCCTTGGAGAGAGAGAGAAAAAGAAATAGATCTGAGCAGAATCTGCAGTGTTACAATTAGCAAGGGATTCGCTACCCTACAAGACTGGATGACTTTGTCGTTAATGTATAACCCTTATCGGTCAGGTGAAACGGGTAACGTGGCACTTCAGGTCTTAATGGAGAGTTTCTGTGATCTGATACTGCATATCTCTGCTTGCATCTGTAACAGAAGGAACCTCTAAATCAGCAACCTTTTTCTGAGTGCTGGGAATTCGACAAATGCCCATAAAAAGCTGCATTATCTGCCTCCTTCTTACCCCTCCTTAAGAATGTATAAACGCTTTAACCGATTCGAATACAAAGAGGTTTGTTCAAAATCATTATATTTATTTACTGCATTAGGCTTTCAAGGGTTTTCAGCTTGCTGGCACGCCACTTTTAGTTTACGATTGCAGGTAGTTACTGGGAAGAAACATTATTATAAAACAACCAGGAAGTTCCCAATGAATCTGCGTTTTGGATAAAATGAATTGCATAATTTACAAACTGCAATTTCATGGTATTTGATAATAAATTTTTGACAAACTTTCAAAAAAATCTCCTTTTTAAGATTTTGAGAGAAAAACTTCTTCAGCACCGCAGTACCATAATACAATAACTGTTTTACCCTTCTAGCTGTTTAAATGGCCAAAAGAGACGTTTAAATGAAGTTAATTTTCTCCTCAAAAAGTTTTTTTTTATATTTTACCTCTTTAAAATGTTCTTTTATTCAGATTATTACAAAGTTTCAGTATAAATTCCTTGAAGGTGGATGAAAAAATTTAATCAGGCTTTTTTATATTAAGCATAGTTCGAGATTTAGAACTTTAATGATTTAATACGTGATTGTGCATACCTCATTAAGTTTTCCAGGAAATTTTGAATTTTACAAAACATTTAATATTTTATTGTAAATATTGTATTTTATTGTACTATTAATAATATAAAAACTTAAAACTTTCATATGTTTAAATGCATTTGACTTAATTTCATTTTTTGAATTATTTTCTTGGAAAGTTGTGCACACAGAATAAAGAAATTCTGCATCTGAAAAACATAGCTGCGATTTTATAGCTGCGACCTGAATTTGAGGCAGTATTTTTAACACTTAAATGATTTCGGTCTAGTTATGTAATATAAATTAAATAACAGCCCGCCTTGAAGCAATATGTGTATGTAATAATTTGTAAAATGTATGTAACAGTCATTGCATATGCTTGTATTATTGTATCCATGTGTAATAATGTTATGTGAATATATTACGTAATTTAATAATGTAGGAGCTGTGAGAATAATAGGTTAAAAGTTGCTAACAATGAGGTAACAATGAAGTAACCTTGAGGCAATAATTTGTTTGAGAGTTTAATAATGTCACTTGTGATTCTTGGAAGCAATAATGTAATAAAACTGACAGTTTATAAAAAATAGCCAATCAACAACCAGAAAAAGCTTTAGTTAAGTGAAGGTATTCTATTGGATTAGGAATAGCTAATCAGAGACTTGAAATACAGAAATTTACAAGTTTAGGCGGTTGAAATCAGTTCAGTTGCCTACAAACAGTGTTCCTAACCAGACGCAAAAGGTATCCTCAAGAAATTTAATACATATTCGTGTGAGACAAAAAAATAGTTTTACGTGTTAAAAAAAAGTACAAGTAATTAATAAAAGAATCTCACAGCTCTCTATCTGTGAATTGTTATTTAAATCGTATCAAGTATCAATAAAAGGAGTGAAGTAAAATTATAATTTGTGTAAGCCTACATCCTTAAGTCGCACCACGACCCTGCTAAGAGAAACGTGTCTCTAACAATAATACTGATGCAGTCGAGCCAAACATAAATATATAATATTTAAAGAAACAGTCAAATTACAAAGTTAATATTTTTTAAACTTTGGGCAAAGGCCACCTAAAAGTACATTTGGGGCGAAGGCTACCGGAAACTGTTTACTATACGTGCGGTTGCAACTACTACAATTTCGGCTCCCCAACAGTTGAAATATAATACAACTCCTACTTCAAATCGGCTTTTCCATACGTGAAACAATAACCTTTCTCAAATTCTTAATACAAGCAAATAATTACTTTATGCCGTTTAATCCTCTATGCTGCAAAGAAGACATTAGTTGTATATATAGCACGATGCTGTGTATAATTGTTGTCACACGTACTGTATTGACGGTACAGGGAATGGCAAACATGGAATCGAAAGAAACTTGTACGATTCAGACTCCGAAAGACGGGAATTCCGGTCATGGTCGCATTCGACAAACATGAGTCAAACACAGTGCTAATTGTCAAGAGAAAAAAATCTAGTTAGATAATCTTTCGTAACAGAGACTAAAGAAAGATTGATTGCATTTGCTTGCTTTGCTCTTTAAAATGTTTTGCTCCAGACTCGCTTCAACAACGAATCTATTTCTAACTTTGACTATATTTCATACATTCCTTAGAAGTGAAGGCTTTCTCTATTACGTATCTAGAAAAAAGTGTGTGTTTGTGTGTGTGAATGTGTATCTATATGTCTGTGAACAGTATAACTCAAAAACGAAAATTCGGATAAACACCAATCTTGGTATTTAGGTTCAGTATCTTCCAGAGATGCGACACGAAGATATTCAAGAAACTCCCCCCACCCCAAACTTCCATTTACATGGCACATTTAAAAATATTTTTGATTTTATAAAAAATGCCTGTAACGATTTTTATTAAAATACCATGTATGAAATTTATTTGCATTACAAATAATATATATATATATATTGTATTTTATGGGATTAGTCTATGAAGTCCTCTACATTCCGAAGGAATTTTGTATAATTTTGCATAACTGGTAAACGTTAAGCAATAGACGAATGTGTACTACACAAACTAAAAACTCACAATTTATTTCAAATAACGTTTTCTTGTGGCATAAGCCATTTCTGAGATATTCGTTATTAAAGGTTGGAATTCTTCAGTGCTTGGCTATTCTCTTAAAGTCTTGTCAACATTCAGTTGTTTCTCGCAATTGCATGGAAACGGTATGGAATTTTAAGGCCAGCTTATGGTGTCCAGTTCTTAAACATTTGGCTATTGCTTTTCTCTTTGTATTTATAACGAAATGTGTAAATTAGCTATTTCTGCAAAGGCTTATTTGAATTAAAATGTAGTAGACAGAGAAATAAGCTTTAGTAAGAATAGTTTGTATACCAACTAATAAACGACAGAGAGCAGAGAAAGTCATGTGAATGTATCACGTTAGATTTGTTTGATATGCCTTCTTTGTGGAGGTACGAAATCTTTTCAAGCAGTCTACGAATATGTGCCAAAGTATTAGCCGATCACAGTTATAACTACTTTATTTTAGTTAATAAAAATAATATTCCATTGAACCCCGTAAACAGTCGTCAAAGAATATTAATTTATTTTAATCATTTCGCTGGTAACTATGTATGTATCCGTCGAAATACTGTTTTACCTCGTGAACTGACACAGGTGGCCAAGCTGCTCGTTCTCCCGGAATGAGGTTTCTTTCAGCTTTTTTCAGTCCTCATAGTTGAAAAGAGTACCTCAAATTTAGGCCTGGAACGTTTCCTTCCCAAACTTCCGTTCCCAATAATCATTCCGCGTATCATCAATGTCCACCACTTGTGGTGTCATTGCTATTAATAAAATGAAGTGCAGTGATCATGCTTATGTATTACTTGTCTCATTTAGATATGCCGTTAAGGGGTTCACATTCTGTTTTTCTCATCCTGCAGGTACATTGAGTGCCCAAAAAGGTACCGATATATTTGGTTATATGTAGTGTGTTTCCTTATTCGATGTTGGCAGAATCACTTTAACATCTGATTCCCCTACCAGCCTTCGGTGAGACAATCTCTTACTGGTTTTGATTCGCACACCTATTAGGCTATGAAGAAAGGCCAGACTTAGGTGAACGGTAAAAGGGGAAATATTTCACCTGAGTGAAGGTATACATCGCAATGACGGTTTACACCAGCCTGTGAATGAGTCCGTCTCGTATTGGCTTGATGTCAAAAGTCTAGGACTCAAACATTCGCCATGAACAAATTCGATTTCAAGCTCAGGAGCGAAGGAAAGGGGCAGGCATTAAGTGGAGTGCTAGAACCAGGTAAGGGCCGTGGCAAAGACGGTTTAGGATTTCTTTGTTTATATAAATTACTGCGCATTATATCAACACGATTCCATGCACTCAACTATACAGAAAGCTAAAAGAATCATGTCAGCAATCAGGCGAGGTATCAGAAAATTCAAAGGGGACATGTCATATAAGCGTGTGCTTTAAAAAGTGCGCTCGCAAGGAAAGGACTCAGCAAAGGACGAAAAAGGGTGCGCTGTCGAGTCTGCCTCACGCACTCGTTGCGCGAAGTATGTACCAATGAAAGGGCTAGACTACTATGATATGCTTCCTCACACAATTATTTCTCGAGCTGCTTGGTCAACATATGTCTCTTCGGCAAGAAAGGAAATAAAAAGAAAAGCAAAAACATAAATTATATTTATAACAAGAGGCCTGGAGAAGTTAATTACCCACGTTTCTGATTATCGCAGTTGTACCGTGGAGGTCGGTAATAATTAAAGTTAAGGGTCGTGAAGCACTGTGCACTTGAAGGACTTTCCAGGAATAGTAGCAACCAGATGCGAACGGCAAGCTTACAGGGAAAACATTAATCGCTTCTCTCAAGCATTCTTCACAAAAACTCCATCAAGCATCCTACACAGTTTAAATCTGAAGGACCACCTCGGCGGTGACGGGCTTCATCGACCACATTCACTTCTAGAGTACTTGTGCTTATTTACCGGTCCCGTTTCCACTCATGTTATTTATTGTTTCCTTCATTATGCCTTCCGTAAGGTTGACTTGAGTTCTTCTAATATCGCCTAAACTTTCGTTTTTCCTATGTCTTGTCATACTATTAGTAAGCATTCATTAGATAAGAAATTCATAAAATTATTTATATAAACCAAGGAAAGAAACTAAATAATTTAAATTATTTTTGGTGCCTGAGCAGGTACACTTAGAACATCTCTAAGAATTTTAATTCGAATTGAATTAGGACAACCCGGATCTCTAATTGGAGATGCTTTAGGGTTTCCGAATATCTATTGTTTTATTTCTCAAGTTCGACATCAAGTATATTCAATAATAGCATAATTTTGTTTTTAAGATACTACCCATTTAAAAATGAAATGCACTTATTAAATTCTTTTATATATTTTACGCAAGAAAAACACGTTTTCAGGTTTACCAATTGCTTATGAAGTAAAATTAACGGCGTTTTAACTGTTATCGCCAAGGAAGCTTTCATTCTGAACGCTTTTCAGGTGACCGAAGAATTAATATCACACATATGAACGGGTGTACCCCTAACTGGAATAAACAGAATAAAAGGATATATATATATATATATATATATATATATATATTCAGGCGTAAGGCCACTCCTTCGAGTGAGATGTCTCCGCGGTAACATGTGAGGTTCGCATTTGGGAGGCCTCGGGTTCATCCCCGCCATTTTGACCATGGGATTCATGCAATTCAATGTAATTTGAAATTTATAAAATTGTTTATATATATATATATATCGTAGTTTCTCCGGGTCGCAGGCATTTTCTTTCATCTGTTTTAAGGGTTGCAGGACCAGGCGACGGCTATTGGTGTGTTGCGGTTGTTTACGCTTTGGAAAGATTTTTCCCTGGCGCTTGGCGGGAATGCCGGGGCCACTCTCCTTCCTGGAGGCTGTCTCGTTTACACCCGGGACACCTAGGTTGTGGGTAGCTAAGGTGTCATGACGGAACCGTTAGGGACCCCGTCCTTGCTAGCGCACATCGTGTCCGGATCTGCTCGCCCTTTGGCTCTCCGCTTCATCCCTTTCTCCCAGGGGTCACATTGGAAGAACAAAGCGTCCACTATGGCCTACATACCGTACTGTGCTCCAATTATTGGAGGCCCCTCCGTCTGACTACCCCTAACACTTAAGGCCACTCCTTTTTTAATCTTATATTAAAAATCATTTGACAAGCTCAGATTCATATTTTAAAGCGAACAATAACTTTATAAATATGCTAATTTTGTAGACGACTAGAATATCACAAGTAACACACAAAATGGCTTACAGAAAGCCCTAGTTCAATTATGCAACATTTTTAAAATTTAAACTTTTAATGGATCAGTCAATGCAGGAAATCAACGTTTTAGACTCTATAGATACATACACCTTAAGAGCCAAAACAATTCTGAATGGCTAGCCTAGCAAGAAAATGCTTGTAATATCCCCTATTTTAAAAAATATATAATTTAATACAATACTCTACTTCACTTATGGCAAATTAAGAGGTCGTTAAAGTACGAAAGTGTTTGGATTTTAAATCTGTAGAAATAAAGAAAAAAATGGCAAAAATAAAGTCTTTAAGAAGTGGTATTGGTTATATGCTCTTAGAGAGAAAAAGTGAAGACCTTAGGAACGGATGAAAAAATTAACAAATAAAGTAGAACCATGTAGCAATAATTGGAAGACTATCTCCAAAGAATGAAAGAATACCACACATAAGACATTATTATGTATTAAAAGCCTAAACGCATAAGAAATGTTAGGCAAAGTAATGGACCCAACCTTTCAACGAATGTTTGTAAAACGGTAGAGAGAGATTATTTTTGTTGCTGATGTTTCCGATTATTATTATTATTATTATTGTTATTATTATTTTAAAAAATAAACGTCTTTGTAGTTAGATATGTATAAAAGAAGTTTCTTTGTGTATCCTTTGATTTCTGTTTCTACTGACGTATGCGTGCAGCATTACTCTATGTAGAGCTAAATATTATTTACATTAAGTACTTGCCTTTTGCTTTTAATAGTGTTAAAGTAGGTACTTATTCATCATTAAGTATGTATGATAGCAATTTCTCAATATTAGTGCGAAAAATTCAGTTAATTATTAAATTATTCAATTATCGGTGTGCAGCGAATTTTCTATCTCCAAATAATGATGCAGTAATTTGTATCACAAATTATTTAAATGTAAAGAGTGATTATAGTATGAATATGCATTATTATGTGACATTGATTTGAGATGTTTGTTGATTGTAATTATTGTTGGGAAGTAAGTTTATACTGCCTTACTGAAACTGACAATAATAGCGTGCAATAATGCAGCGAGGGGGTGAGCTGTTTATCATTATTGGAAACGAGGAAGTTACGTAATATTGGCGCGTTTTCCTTTAGAATCTTCTGGAACATTTCCCTAGAGTATATGTATTCATAATTTTCATTGGATATAAAAATAGACGCTAATGTTGGCGCGTTTTATTAGCCAATTGCAGTTCAGTTATAATATTTAGGCATATCAGGGTGTATGAGTATAAAAAGAGTAGGTTAGAGGTAAAACCCGCCAGGTCATCGAAAATATTTGTAAAGTACACGTCGCCTCCAGTCCGTCAGTTCATCAAAATTCTTTGTACATTACACGTCGCCTTCAGTCCGTCAGTTCGTCGAAAATATTTGTATGATACACGTCGCCTTCAGTCCAGCAGAAATATTATACGTCGGCTATCGATTCACAAGTTACGCGTAGCAGAATTATGAAAAATCTAAAGTGTTGTAAAGTTAATTATACAAAAAGTTGAAGTACGCGAATTAAGGGTGATCAGTAATGAAGTTATTATAACAGTTTCAGTTTGGCGAGTGTCAAGATCAATGTGTAAATGTGATAGTGACTGTGTTCGACAATAAAAGTGTAAAACAAATTCCTTCATCAGTGTTATCTTTGGATAAAAGATTCCTTTCCGTTTACACAACCTGTATAAAGAGAAGTGCTTGACCGAAAAGATCATAGCTAGCCGGAGGACAGTAAACCAAAATTAAATAAAATAACAGTAGCATTCTTTCAAACAAACACTAATACTACCGCAAATTGCTAACACCAGATGGAGCTGCAAACCTAACAAAGAATTACGTCACAAAATGGCTTCACTATGTTGAGTAAACACATACACAAATAACATTATAAATTTACCATCGCAAATTGGCTCCCAAATGTGAGGCTAACAAATACAAACAAAACAAACATATACAATAATGCTACTTCAAATTGGCTACCACAACGTGGGACTCAACAACAAATTAAACATTACAAGTATACTATTTCAATAAATGCAAAGCTGAAAACTCAGTAGCTTATTTGAACAGAAGAAATAAATAGATAAGAGTTAAATTTAGTATGCGGTTTTATTTGGGTTTAAGGTTTTTGTTTTAAAGGTTTAGTTTAGTAAATCAAAAAATTAATGAGGGATTTTAACCTTTTCATTACACTTTCAAGACATAAACTCTCATGATAAACTGTTTTATTATTTTATCAATAAACGAAATTGCTCCACTTATATTAATTCTTTAGATACTTACTAATACGTGTTTTATTCTTCACGTTGGCAGGAATTATGTCACATCATGTGCACACAACTTTCCCCTCTCCTGCGATCATATAATTCTACACCTTTATTCTTTATATATTTTTGTTAGCACTATAGTTACGTTTTGAAAAGCAGTTCGCACTGATATTGCTTAACCAATCCTCTATTCACTGATGTATCCCGCATACGTTTGCAATAATTAATATGGGCAACTAATTTGGAAAAAAAGGGAGGGGATATATAATAGACAATATAATTTGAATAATAAAAATCACTCACATGACTTTCTCTACTCATGTACAAACTATTTTTACAAACTTTTATTCTCCATCTATTTCATATTAATCGAGATAAACATTTGCAGAAACGATCTTTTGACATGCAAAGAGAATTACATTTTACACATAGCGACCAGTACTAAAAATATTTGACTATCGCTTAAGGCGTACTATGTTCTCCTTGTTTTGTATTTGCAAGGGCAATATAGAAATACAGTAGCCTTTAAGCATAGACATATCTCTTAATAGCAGGTTGCTAGTTGCAGCTCCATTCTCTTTGCCACAGATTAATACTCTTTGCATTTCCAAGACAAAAAAGTTCATAACGAATTCCCATTTGAGAGAATAAGTATTGAAAAATTTAAAGGAATAACAAGCAATATCTCGAAAATGGTTCACTCAAGAAAAAAATGTATATGATATAAATTGTGTATTTTAACGGTATCTACATTTTTTGTGTAGTAAAAGTTTGTCTATCTCTTATGGTTTACCAGTTATGGAAAAGTCGTTCACAATGTAGAATACTTTTGGAGACATTCCCAGAAAATTCAAGATATACATTTTATTTGTCATGAAAATGTGTTAAACATATGATATTTTAATCAAAATCGTTAGAGCCATTTATGAGAAAATTAGAGAAAATGAGACACTGAACCTAAATACCAAGTTTTGTGTGTTATCCAACTGTTCGTTTCTGAGTTATGCTGTTCACAGACACAGACACACACACGGACATGTTTCCAAAAATGCTTTTTTTTGGATTCAGGGGGTCTCAAAACATGTATTTGCGGTAAAATTTCGGTATCGAATTTTTGGGTGGAATACAATACTTCCCCTACTTACTATACGTAGTAGAGAAAGTAAAAAAGGCGCCGGAATTCTCATCCCTTAACCTATGGTAGGTATAATTGGGGTATTGTTGCAAATGTCAAAACTCTGTTGCTATTGCATGAAAGAAAAGTCAGGATAATATTTAGCTCTAATTAAATACTTAAAAATATTGTAACCTTATATGTTTTATAATATTTTGTTGTATGTAAATACTACTACTAGTAATAATAATAATAATAATAATAATAATAATAATAATAATTCCCAGTTAATAGTTCATAGTAACTATAATACTAGACGTTACACTGAAATATACCTTTGAAATTTTGAAAAATTGTACAACCATCCATATTTTTAATGAAATTTTGAATGAAACTATGTAATATTTTACCTAAACAAGCTGAAGAATTAAATGGTGTAAAAGAAAGTTCTTGCAAATAATTTGTTATTGCAGCTTTGCATAACATGATATTAATGAATAATTTCGAAAATGGTTATCTTAACTGCAACTTGATCAGGCAGTCATTGTAACAATATTGTGGAAATAAACTAAATGGATAAAATCATATTCTTGTTGAAGTTTTATGGGGAAATTGTGAGCTACAGAATACTTTATTACAGTATGCAGAAGTCCTAAATTATTGATAAGCACTTAGCTAATGATTTAATCAGCCATTCCAACTATGTGCACTCACTAGAGGGGTCTGGTATGGTCACTTGCAGAAAGAACTTGTTGTTCATATTTAGTTGAGCAGCATTGAATGTAAAGGCAAAACTAATATAATCAAATGCTAATGTAGCCCAACAGTCATGTGGATTGTGCAGCGCAAAACAGCTAACAGGGCTTCGTTTGTTACGTGAGAAAGTTATTGTTTCACGTATGGAAAAGCCGATTTGAAGTGGTTATTTTGTTGTAGGAGTTTGTACCAATTGGGCGTCAATTTGAAGTAGTTTGTATTGAAGGAGTTGTATTATATTTCCACTGTTGGGGAGCCGAACTTGAAGTAGTTGCAACCCCAGGTATGGTAACCGGTGTACGGTAGCCTTCGCCCCAAGTGTACTTTCAGGTGGCCTTTGCCCCAAGTTTACAAAAAATACCATCTTTGTAATTTGACTGTTTCTTTAAATATTATATTTATGTTTGCCTCGGCTGCGTCAGTATTATAGTTAGAGAGACGTTTCTCTTAGGGTTGTGATGCGACAAGAATGTAGGCTTACGCAGATTATAATTTTACTTCACTCCTTTTATTAATACTTGATACGATTTATATAACACTTCACTGATATAGAGCTGTGAGATTCTTTTATTAATTATTGGAACTTTTTAACACGTAAACTATTTTTCGTCTTACACGAACATATATTATATTTCTTGAGGACAATTTTTCCGCCTGGTTAGTAACGCTGTCTGCAGGCAACTGAACTCTAAATTTGTAAAATTTTCTCCTTTTCAGTTTCTGATTGGCTAATCCTACTCCAATAGAATACCTTCATTTAACTAAAGCTTTTTCTGGTTGTAGATTGGCTATTTTATAAACAGTCACTAAAATTATATTATTGTTGCTCCAATAATGACTAGTAGCATTATTAAACATTCTTACTCATTATTGCCTCAAGGTTACCTCATTGTTACTTCATTGTTAGCAACTTTTAATCTATTATTCTCACAGCTCCTACATTATTAAATTACGTAATATATTCACATAACATTATTACACATGGATACAATAATATAAACATATACATTGACTGTTACATACATTTTCTTATGTATTATTACATACACATATTGCTTTAAGGCGGGCTGTTAATGAATTTATATATTATAATTTGACTGAAATCATTTAAGTGTTAAAAAAAACACTGCCTCAAACGCCACAATAAACTAATGTTATTTTATTTAACTTCTTTTACCTATTTTTAAATGTTTATTTAACCTGAGTTTATGATTAGCATATTCACTGTACAATAATTATATTAGAAGGAGTGAGTGCAAGTCTGCTACAGAATCAAAGATTAGATAAGGGTTTTCGACAGATTGACCCGAAACTCTCTTTAGAATGAGATAATGAAAACAGAATTGAAAAATAACTACCAAGCACTTTACATATCTAGTCTTTATAAAACACTAAGTTTTTAATTACGGGTGGAGAGACAATACTTTACAAAAAATGTTCATCAAATGAAGGGTTAAGAGAAAGGTTTTGCTTGTTGCTAATTCTTTTTAACACTTACGCATTTACATTATTTCGTTACAACCGATTCCTACAGAACTTCCGGTTTTATAAGAAATAATGCAGATTTAAACAGAAAAAAAGGATCGCTTTTGGGTAAGGATGATGATTAATTGAGGCTTTTAATTGGTGTTTAATATCAGTCCTTGGGAGCAATATTACGTAGCTTCTGTCCTTTGAATCTCCAAATTCACTTAGACATCCATTTCATAATATTAGTGAATTTTATTACACAGCGCTAAACTTACGAGAGGGAGAGAGAGAGGGGATTTACACACAGGGACTGGGCAAACATTTGTTTTCCATAAAATAAAATACAATAAAAGAAAATTTTTGGTTTTGAAAAGCTCTTGCTATTGGGTGGATTTCAATACTTTTTTCTCCGTTAACCTTACTTAGCTTTAAAAATATATAGGTATAGCTTATACAAGGGAGGGGACACCTCGTGCACTGCGAGATAGATATATTGTGGTTACCAACCCCCCAGGAGAAAGGGATGAAGTGAAGGAACCACAAGGGGCTACAGGCCGCAGGCAGAGGGGTCATAGAGACGCACAGAAGTCGCTAATAGTACTCGGCTCGAAGACCAGTTCCACTGCTGGTGCTGCCTAGAAAGGGCGATGAACGACCCATTGACCAAGCAGCCCTCCAGTGTCACGATGAGTAGTTCTTCCTTTGAGCAAGCACTCGCGCCATCTGTCCAGCACGCCATACGCCACAAAACCTCGAAGCACACCTGAAGGGTGATAAGGAAGCAGAGTAAAAGGGAAATGCAAGAAAAGAAATCGGGATATATGAGAAACCATCTCAGTATTCACCTACCGAACAGGGAATAACACGAAAAAACCCAAAGTCATAGTGAGCGGTCAACGGGATTCGAAACCGGGACCTCCCGAATGCAAGCCTCACACGTTACCACGAAGCCATTTCGCTCTGTTTATAAACATATGTCATTTATTACATTTTAATGCTTCATTATTCGGGAAAAAAGGAACATTTAATAAGTTTCAGCAAACGAAGAAAGGATTATAAGCAAGAAGAAACAAAGGGAGACTTCAGTAGATATTTGAATAACTGCAGCTTTATTTACCTTTCTATAATTGACGTAACGGAACATTGAATTTTGAAGCTCAGAACAAATAAATCTAATACAGTAAAGTTGCAGAATGCAGCATTAGAAGGATTTTACAGTGCCTATACACTTTGCTGAAACTCTGTTTAATCGTCTCACAAGTGGACCAATGAATGGGCCGCTGTGGGCGAAACACAAACAAACAACAATAACAAGACCTCCCCTGAGCGGCGGCGGGATTCGAACACGTAATAACAGATACTTGGAAACAAGATACAATCCAGATCGTAAAGGGATTTAACGAGCGCGGTTACCAGGCAATCAGAGACTACAAGTTAGCGCGAACAACGTCTCACATCTGCAAACATGGCTTCCTATCTTGGCCGCAGGCAACTGTTTTGACCGCATCTCTAGACATCACACAAACACATCCTTAGCATTCATTTCTCTTATCTTTGGCTGCATGAGCTTACTTCTATTGCTTTTGTCCTCTCCTCTTGTTATAGTCACTACTTTGCTACTTATGCAAGTTTGTTTTATAGGTTGATTTTTGCTATTTCCACGCAAGTACTCTCTCGATTGTACGACAACAATCATTGCTGTTTGTTAATCTCCTAGATGTTTTACTGAGCGTTGCACTAACGAACTCTTAGATTTTAAGTGCCTCTATTCAGAACTTATACCGTAAGCTTTTGTCGCTCATAAATAAAACAATTGCGTAAATATAATTTGAGTTCCAACATTTCGAGGACATTAAAGATCTCCTCCTTAAAGTTACTGAGGAGGAGGACCGTAATGGCATTGAAACATTGAAACTGAAACGTTATGTGTTATTTAAATCACTATTAGTCATCATCATCATTCTCTTCAACGTTTGGAGCTTATTCAAAATCCGTTCCGTCCCCATTAATCAAACTCATCTCTCCACTATATTCCGTTTCTCCAATGGTCTGTAATATTTTTAGTCATTTTCCTTTATTCATCGTTTGAACATGGTGTCTCCAGTTTTCCTTATTTTGGTTAATTTTTTCTATGAGTTTAAATATTTTCAATTCATTCTTTATTTTGGCTGTATTCGCGATCCAGCAGAGTATACAGCAACAGATCTTAAAAAGTTAATTTCGTCGATTCAGTTTTGCTTTTCTGCTTCCTATTTAGGGCTCGCGTTTCACTTTAATATAGAACTACAGGAGCTTCCATTGTTGTGTAAAATGTTATCTGCGTTTTCTATTAGTAGTTTATTAATTATGTTCATTTAAATCTGTAATCCTGTTTAAAGACCTGTTAACATGTTATTCCAAGTATCTTAGCGGGCCCTCGTAGCCTTAGCCGCTGGAGCGTATAGCTTCGGCGCTCCGCTAAGCTAAGAATCGTGGGTTCGAAACCCACCATGGACATGGACATGGATGTTTGTGTGTGTGTGTGTGTAATTGCGGTAATAAGCGGTAAAGTAATCAGTAAACCGCAGTAATCATCAACTGGGTAAGCAAGGGAAGATACCACCCCCCCAAAAAAAAATTAGTAGTGCTTAAAGCCATATCTATTGCTCATTTGGTGTTAACTTAATTTTATCCATTTTGTGTTTACTCCCCTTTTAATTTCCTCTTCTTCTGCTCTTCATGGAATACGCAGTACTATCTTCCTTTTCGGGCTTCAAAGGTACTGGCATCTTTTCTTTCGCCGTCGCAGACAACTTTTACCTCTGGGAGTATACTTGGTTACTTGTGGATTCTATCGTTTTACATTCTTTCAACATGTTCTTACAATTTCATTCTGTTATCATTGTTATCATTTATTGCATACATTTTTAGTTCATATAGGCCTTGATCTCAAATTCTATCTAGCCTCGTGCAGCCTTTTTAAAAATTTCATTTCTGATGCTTCTATTATACTTTGTTTTGTTAATCAGGACCACCTTTTCGATGCATATAAAACACTGGTGCTTTATTACTCTATGAAATTTCAGTTTGGTGTCTCTTCGATTATTTTTTTCAAATTTCTATTTATTTTACCGTCTGGAAAGCCTGTTATTTATTGTGAATGTCCTTATTGTATATATAAATTATGTCGCATCCTAGGTATGTATGCTATTAAAATTTTGGGTCTTATATAGACTTTCCCACAAAACTTTGATTTTCATTTCAAATCTGATTAAGCCGATACACCGATTTTTTCACATCTTCATTATTTTGAAAAATGACTAAATATTCAGTAAATAAAACAGGGTTTACAAACAAATCATTACCTAAAACTATTCCTAGATGTATTGAATGTTTCCATCTTCTTATGATTTCATCTATGTACATTACAAAGGGTGGATGGTCGATAATGTTGCACCCTTGTGTTAATTCTGAATTAGTTATAATCTCTCAAGTAGAATTTATTCATGTATTTGTATTAATATTTATTATTATATACATGTATATCCGTATATACATTTTTTGTATTTTTAATCCAATGTTTTTGGGCCTCTAGTGCTTAGTTATTTTATTTTGTAGTTTTTTTCTTTCTCTATCACGAACCTAGTGAGTAGAGAAAGTATTGCATTCCAACCAAAAATCCAATATAGAAATTTCACCAGAAACACATGTTTTGAGGACTCCTGCATCCAAATAAAGCTGTTTTCGAAAACTGTCCTTAAGTATGTGTATGTGTGTCTATGAACAGCACAACTCAAAAAGGAAAGGTGGGATATATACAACTAGGTATTTGGATTCAGTATTTTCCAAAGATGCGACACGAAGATTCTCAATAAAATTCCTCCATCCCAAACTTCCCTTTACATGGATCGCTTTTCGAAATTTGTTATTTTCTAAACAATGGCTCAAACGATTTTGATTAAAACACTATATATTAAGCATATTCACATGAGAAATAAAATGTTTATCTTGAATTTTCTGGCATTAGCTTATGAAGTCCTCTTCATTCGGAAGGAATTTCGTATATTATTGTATAACTGGTTAGGCTTTAGACGAAAACTTACTATACAAAAAATGTAGATCTCTTTAAAATACACAATTTATTTCAAATAAGTTTTTTGTGGCATCAGCAATTTCTGAAATATCCGTTATTAAAGGTTCAAATTGTTCATTCCTTGGTCATTCTCTAAGTCGTGTCAACGTTCAGTTGTTTCTCAGGATTGCATGTAAACAGTATAAAATTTCAAGTCCAGCATATAGCGTCCAGTTCTTAAACACTTGTATATCGTCGTTTCATTTGCATCTATAAAGAAATGTATAATGTAGCTATTTCTGCAAAGAATTATTTGGATTAAATCGTAGTAGATAGAAAAATAAGCTTTAGTAATAATGATCTGTATACCCACTAATAAGCGATAGATGGTAGAGAAAGTCATGTGAATGTATCACATCAGATTTTTATTATGTATGTTTGCCCCTTTTAGTATATGTTAGTTGTTTCTTTCTTATTACTATCCAAGCTCTGTGTAACCACTACATGCAAAGAACGCAAATACACATCGGCTATTTTATTAATCAGGCGGCGCCGTGGCCGAGTGGTTAGACCGCTCGCCTCCCACCGAGGCGGCCCGGGTTCAATCCCAGGGACCTGCATGTGGGATTTGTGGTGGACGAAGCGGCGTCTGGGCGGGTTTTCTCCGGGTTCTCCGGTTTCCCCCGCCATTCATTCATTCCACCAACTGCTCCATCATCACCTTTCCTTTCATCCATTTCACCAACATTTCGTTTCATCTACTTCCTTCATCCCATACCAGGCATCGGGCTGATCACCCATCCTGGATACTCTGTCTGATCCATGAGTGTCTGCTCCTCGACGGGCCTCTGACCCCAGGCACCCGCTTGTAAGTCCTGGGGGGTGTAAGTCCTACATAAGAGGAGGGTAAACAGATAATGAATGAATGAATGAATATTTTATTAATCAACAAGAAGTTGCTCAATAGGTGGCCCCGTAGCGCAATCGTTAGAGCGACTACTGTGCGAGGGTTCCTGGATTCGATTCCCGGCTGTGGGGTGGGAGTTTTTCTCTTGCCTTATTCCCTATCCTCCTCAGAGTCTGGAAGTATGAATGACTGTGTGTGTGTGTGTGCGTGTGTGTGTGTGTGTGTGAATTTAATGTAGAAAACCAAAAGAAACCCACTGACAACGATACGAGTTAACACCATTGCCGATAGGTAATATGTTCCAAAGGTAAAGGCTGCCTGCCGATATGACCATTGCAGTTAAAGGTGGGGTATAAATGGAACCTAAAAAATGAGGTTGTTCAGCTTTGAACTGTAGTGGTACTGTGTCTGCCTCACATTCAAGAGTTTGAATCTCAGTTAGCAAATGAGATTTATATCTTGAATTTTCTGGGAATAGCCTATGAAGTCCTCTTCATTCGGAAGGAATTTTGTATAATCTTGTATAACTGGTAAACGTTAAGCAATAGACCAAAAAGTACTACACAAAAAAATGTAGGTCTGTTTAAGATACACTTTTATACAAGATTATACAAAATTCATTCCGAAGGAAGTAGACTTTACAGGCTATTTCCAGAAAATTCAAGGTATACATTTTATTTGTCATGTAAATATCTTTAATATATGGTATTTTAATCAGAATCGTTAGAGCCTTCTTTAAGAAAGCGAAATTTTTGAAAAGTATTCCATGTAAAGGGTAGTAGGGGTGGGGGAATTTTCTTGGTATTTACCCGACGTTTCGTTTTTGAGTTCACAGACACATTCGCACAAATTATAACTCCCATTAAAATAGAATTTATATGATCCATAATACATTCCTCGTCCAATATGAAAGTAAATACAAATAAAAAAAACCTGATGTGTTACACTCACATGATTTTCTCTACCCTTGTACAAAACTATTTTTACAAACGCTTATTCTCCATATGCTTCATGTTAAACGAGATGTTAATCTTATTGCTAATTTTCTTGTAGATGCAAGGGGAATTGGTAGGCTTTAAGCGATAGTCAAATATTTTAAGTGCTGGTTGCTATGTGGCGCTTTCCATTCTCTTTGTATTACAAGGACATTAGAAAATTAATAACGAATTCCCATTTGAGAAAAAGTATTGGAAAAGTTAAGGGAATAACAAGCAATATCTCGAAAATGGTTCACTCAACAACAAAAATGTATATGACATAAATTGTGAATTATAACGCGATCTACATTTTTTGTGTAGTAAAAGTTTGTCTATCTCTTATGGTTTACCAGTTATGCAAAAGTCGTTCACAATGAAGAATACTTTTGGAGACATTCCCAGAAAATTCTAGATATACATTTCATTTGTCATGAAAATATCTTAAACATATGATATTTTAATGAAAATCGTTAGAGCCATTTTTGAGAAAATTCAAACTTTCGAGAAATTTTCCTTGTAACGGGTAATCTGGGGTGGGGAAATTTTCTTGTGAACCTTCGTGTCGCATCTCTGGAAGATACTGAACCTAAATACCAAGTTTGGTGTTTATCCGACTGTTCGTTTCTGAGTTATGCTATTTACAGACACACACACAAACACATACACGGACATGTTTCCAAAACTGCTTTTTTTTGGATTCAGTGGGTCTCAAAACATATATTTCCGGCGAAATCTCGGTATCGAATTTTTGGTTGGAATACAATACTTCCCCTACTTACTATACGTATTAGAGAAAGTTAATATTGAAGCAACATTAGCGTGTAGAGTTCGTAAAAATCATCCATAATTTACGTTTCGAAAAATAGCTGGATTAGGTTATTTTCCGGGCTTCCCTTATCCTGAGAAGACGGATGTCCGGTTAGGTCAATTTGTAAAGAATTGTCAGTTCTCGTCGTATGGAACAGACACAGAAACCACGCTCTTTGTAATATTATTTTATTAGTCGGAGAATAGATAAGTAATATGTTTTATCTCTAAGATGTTGTATTAAGAAGCGTTAAGAAGCAACTGAACTGCTCATATATTCCGTTAAAAGTGTATCGTAACATTATTTCTCTATCGCATATATGCCGAAGACATAAAATAATTGTAATTTTAAGTAATTTTACTGTTTTACTGGAATCTCAACGCGCAACTTAATGTATCTCTGCCTCACTAAAACAAATTATGCTTCATAAATATATATTCAGAAATTATGAGAAAAAATATTAACCAGAAAAATAAAGTTTGAAGAATTGGTAATTAGTTTTAAAAATATATAAAAAAATATTTTCTTTTTGGGAACCATGCCTGAATTATAAATTTTTAAAGTTTTGACCCACTTAAGACACTTGAAGCTAACATATTTAATCCAATTCTAAGAATTTTCATTGTATCATACACCACTAAAAGAAAATAATAAGAATTGAAATACTACGGGGAAAGAATGTGAAAGATATTTTGGTTGAATTTAGCACCCATTATTTCGTAGTAATCTTGTAGGATTTAAAAATAAAAATAGTTTGCTATATAATAGTCATACGGTTTTCCTTTATTCATATTGTATAACAAAATTACAAATTATTCAAATAAAATTATATATATATATATTTGTATCTACAGTGCAGATAGTAACCAGACACCTGTATATAAATGGCTTCAGATTTGAAATACACGTTTGAATATGATGTCAAATGTTTAATATGAAATTACCAGCCACTAACATTAGCCCATGACTATAAATAAATTTTCGCTTAGGTGTAAGTCAGACTCGACAAAGGGCAATTGAACAGATCATGGTTTTTAGGTATATAATAATTTAGATAAATAGTTGAAGATCACTACAAAATTAACTTATATATCAAGCTCATAAGCAGCCGGAATAACAGGTTGCATGAATGATATAATTTGGAAGAATAAATACTTAAATAAGTAAATGAAAACTAGGATTTACAAAACATCAATATGGCCAATATTGACTTCCTCAGAGATTAGAATTGATACAACAAAAACGAAACAGATCTTAGAAACACGTGAATTGAGGATCCCAAGGAAAATCCTACATATAACAAGGAGAGTGAAAATTAAAAGCGAGGAAATAAGGAGACATTTGGACATTCAAGCAATAAATGATGGATGAATAGGAGGGACCTGCATGTAACTCGAATAGCACCAAATATCAACAAGTAACTTGCTGCAGATGGAGGACAAAGAAACGTTGGAAAGATTCTTGTTTTCTGGATTGAACAGAATGTAAACCTAGCATATAACCATGCAAAGAAGAAAAAGAACAAAAAGAAGCCACTTTATTATGCACAGGAGTTGACACTTATAAAAATGCTGGAATCCCAACACTGCCCTGTACATTCTTAGGAATGAACTACACTTAATACAATCAGAAAGGCAGAAGGAGAATAAAATGTCGGAATCTATATTCCTAACACTCTTTGAGAGTATTAAGGATTGGTTGAAGAAGTTAACTGTAAGCAGCTACTCTTTTAGAATAATTTAACAATGACTTTTAAGCATATTTTAAGATTTAGATTTACATAATAAGGTGTTGCTTGTCTCGGAATAATCAGCTTATGAATACTTATAATGCAATGTTATTTTCAGGTATTTAGAATACCAGTACTTTAAAAAAATACTTCGATCATGCTTCATGTCTCAGGGCACAAAATTTATTGACTTAATTTAGGAAACCCTCTGTTTACTTTGTATTCAATGTCGCCAATGAACTTCACGATCTTCAGGGATTCTCACCTGATTTGCCGTAATTATAGCGGGCTTCTCAAGTTTGGCTGCCTATAAGGCACAGCTGCGTCAACTCGACGAGATGAGGGTGAATATAGTAATTAAAGAACGCATGGTCACCACAGAAATCATCCTCAGCAACATCTCAACTGTAGATACGGAAATGGAACCCGGATCCCTGGAATGGCAGCTAGACGAACTGACCATAAACTCATCGGGCTATTCTTAATTTGTCGAAGTTCTGAAATAAATTTAGATGTTTAATTGATATTATCCTTTTACAAATGTGCATACATTTTCACTGACTGACTTTTATGTAAGAAATCCTGCGATGCCAAAATTCCTGTTAACCTTCAACGTTACGACCTTCTTGCGCGGACTCTGTAGGAAGCGAATCTGATCCAGAAGGCTTGATTTAAATACATGCATACCTAGAATTCAATGCACGACGGCCTAACCTACCAAAAGTATGTGAATCGTAACATTTGATGGTCTCTTTTCGCTAAGGCTCGCCGTCATGGAAGAGAATCGCGCGGGCGAGAGAAGGAAAGATTATGCTAATCAAATATACCGAAGGATAACAGAAGTGGCAGCAGACGTAAAAAAGAGTATGAGGAGGGAGGGAGTGTATGTCCAGTGTCCCACAGGCAAAACAAGCGAAAGACGTTTTGCATAAGGCACTTGTACTTTGGAGCAGGAATGGGCTATGTTGAAGAATGCCTTCTGAAATACATCGACAGGAAAGTGATACAGAAAGTTAGAACCTCTATTTGGTTTTGACATTTTTATGCTTTAATGATCCTGAGAGTTCCTTGGCCAGGCGGCTTTTATTGTTTATGCAAAGAAAGACATTACTTGACTTTACAGCTTTGGATCAAGACATACATTGATATGCCATTCGACATCTCCCTAGCTCAAAAGTCCCTGGTGTTCTAAGCATCTTCTGGCCTTAAATGTTTACACCACGAATACAAGAAAAATATTAATTGAATACCTTAGTCCAACAAATGCTTACATTTCCATTTTAAACAAATATATGGCTAACTCTAATAGAGTACCTGTTTCAAGAAACTGAAAAAAACTTTCAAATAAATAGTGATAGATGTTTAGGCAATTACCTTGTGAATACATTTCCTTACGATATTGATGTTGAAGGCCAAGCCTTAGACAAGGTAGGAATTTGGATAAAACGATTGCTCTTGTTAGTAGTTGGACCTAGCATAGGAGACATAAGTAACTGTAGACTTTGCATGGTCATTTACATGATGACCTAACTCTATATATGCTACTTGCAAAAGGACTTAACTAGTGAAAACATGTCATTTTATCAATGTGACGCTCACAGTCAAAGATGAACGAATATTTTATCAACAAAATGTATTCACACAGAATGGTGTCTCGAACCATCGTCTAAAGAATAAACTTTAACTCAATTGCGCGCTTAGAGGAAAGTAGATACATTAGTCATCTGCAAATTGTACTTTATTGGTGTTAGAATAATGCAGCAAGAAAATTACGGAATTATACGCCGCAGCTGAGAATAAGTGGTAGATGCTATAAGCGAAGCTTTGAAGGGGTTCGCAGAAGAATTATCGTCAAAAGGAACAAATGTCGCCAACGAACTGTTATGAGAGTTCCACTTTTTGTTTTGTGTTGTGCCCCTACTTATATATGCAGATGTTTATTATAGTCCCAATACTGGATTTTACCGATACGAGGGGAGCAAGTTCTGAACAAGAAGTCCGGAATCATCGATAGCCATGCCAACCTCTTAAAGAAAGAAAGTTGCAGCATCAGTGGAGATGATACCACCAAATGGCTAGAGGCACTTCTTTTATTTTTTCTCGAGGGTTCGATTTGCATGAGAAAGGCCGCAAGCAAGTCCAGGGGCGAACCTCCTCATGAGAAGATATCGAAACCTGTGAGATGTATAGCGTTGAGAACATTTGACAATAACCTGGCTCAGGCCAAACAAGTTTTTCTCTCTCTGCCATCGTGAATGGAAAAAAAGAAAGGAACCATTCCTCATACTAAAAAGCAATTTGCATCGGCTCCAACCTGCCCTGGTTCACCCTTTCCGTTTGATTATGGATGCTGCCCGGGTTGGAAATAATACAATGGGCTTCAGAAAAAGAAAGACGAAAGCATTTTATGCTTTTCTAATGCCAGTCATACTTTGCATTTTTAATCCGAGAAAATGTAACGATTGATCAAGTGCTCCTACTAAATAAGAAACGACTGAAGGGGCAACACCCGTATTCTACCGGCCATGCCTAGATCTGTTTTCGCCTCACAATGGATTGGTAGTCGAAGAATGAGACCTCGTCCCACGTACAGGGACTACAGAAAATAAGAAAGTATAAGCAGGAAAGACATATTTAAGTATGCAAGGAAGCGTGATTAATGGCTCAAACGGAGAACGAGGTCATTTGGTGTTCTGGGAATAATGTATGCAACAGGGTTGCATTGAGTTTCTAGAAATTGATTTAATAATGCAAAATTATGCACAGATGAAGATCGAAAAATAAGCGAACCGTTAGCAACCAAAGGGCTCAATATTCCCACAGTTGTATGTTGCTAATGGCATGATAAGCGAACGGTTAGGCACATCAGATTGTACAGATTTATGAATACTTGAAACAATTTTACCTGCCTATTCAATGAACTGCGATGAGTTGCCTGATAAAAAAAATGCAAGCTGCTGCCATCTAGGAATAAAGCTGGCTATGCTGCGCATAGAATAGGTTGAAGCTGTAACATCGAAGAAATTCATCATAGAAAATACTAGTAGAGGCTTTAAATTTTTCCAGGGAAATTTCCAATCCGAGTTGCATTTACTACGACTATTCCATTGTTATTATCAAGCATACTAATAAAATGACTATCCATTGCCAAATAAAAGATTTCTAACCAAAAATAAAAAATATCACTGTAAACAGTGGACATAAACAGCAGAAATGAGATTTAATCTAAAAGGTAAGAGAAGCTTAAGCCTTGCAATGTAAAAGTATTGTAAACACTATATGTAATTTTTTTTATCCTAGACTAGTACACCGCGAAAATTCATTGCAAAGAGATTCCAAGACGTCATTAGGGCTTTAAGAAAATAATAAACAGTTAATCACTTTTGAGTGGATAATAAAAGAAAAATAAACGGTTTTCAGTGAATTGCAGCTTTGATTAATTTATATCTGACACATTTGTATGCATGACATGTATATAGATAATGTAAGGGATAGTCTATTGAATTATTAATTTAACATATCTGAGCTTCTGAAAGGGTTTTGCAAGTTTAATATTTTAATGCTTATGATACCATAATGTTGAATATTCATAATCACAAAAATATTATTATCAGTAGTCTTAACTGCTTTTTAAAATTTCTCTGCAACTTTTATTTGAAATAAAATATCTTTTAATAACCTCCGCAACCTCCTAAATAAAATGTGAAAAATGGCTATAATTAGTTTATTGTCGACATTTTTCGCACTTATCTCAGAATTTTCTACATTTTTAAGACCACGCCTGCTTTTATAACCACAATCCAGAGACCGAACGAGCTGTCTCCGCGGTAACGTGCGAGGCTCACATTCGGGAGATGCTGGGTTGATTCCTGGAGCCGGCCAATCTGAACATGGTCTTTTACCACGAATTTCCTTTCCCTTATTTCCTGTCATTTCGCTTCCCTTTCATGTTTCAGTAGGCTTAGGGGCTGTGAAATGTCGGTCGGAGTCGGACAGATGGTGCAGATACTTGCTCATTGGGAAGTTCTTCTTGATCGTATCAGATGGCACCATCTCTGTATTCCGCCAGAGAGAAGCCTTCTTTGAGGAGCTCACCGATGTGATATAGTCCTCAAGCTTGGAATAGTTAAGGATCTCTACGCGTCTATGTCGGTCGGCCTGCCTGCGGTTCTTTCACCTCATCCGTTTCTCCTAGGGGTGCTAAGCACTAACGATTCCCGTTAGGTTGAGGTTCGAGGTGTCCCCTCCGTTCCCTGGTCATTCATGAGGTGAGGAGAAGATGCTTAGAAACCAAAGCAGAAGCCAAAGCCATGTATTTTTGGTTTCTCAACCATATCAGTTTGAAAAGTAGAAGGATTCTCTACATGGTTCTGATTATCAGCAATATAAGGACGCTGAGAGGATGTTTAAGGAAAACGTTAACATCGTGGCTTTGCAACTGGATGTGCACTTGCGATTATTCTGCAACAATAATATCAGGTCTGTCATTAGCTACAGAAAGAATTTTATGAAAAATTATGTAACGAATAAAAACATAAATGACTTATTACAAAACAGACGCCTGTTAGAAACATAATTGATTATAAATAACAGAAAAAATTACCACGAAAATCCCTAGAAATAGGCCTAAAATTGTTAAAAACCTCGATAGATTAAAATTTAATGCCCTACAAATGATATTTTAATATGAGAAGTGTTCCTTATATATTACGTTTTTTACAAAAAAACAAAAAAAAAATATTGATATCTATCTTACTTGGCTTTAGTTAATCTCTTTAGCAAATGAATTCAAGTTATGGATTTGGAAAATAATATGGATAGAATTAAGGAACCAAAATTATTAAATTACCGCAACCATAACCAACCAAATTACGATCGGAATAAACTAGGTTTTGCTAAATCTTCGCTGAATTTCATGCTCTGTTCGTTTAGTATTATTTTCTCCAGTATCTTAACCATGTTTTTCGATTATTTTCATTATTTTCATTTTGCCATGAAATATGTTTTCCGCAGAAATCCGGCAGAATATAAAATAATTTGGTATTGTTTAGAAATAATAACATGCTTACTTCACTTTCTATGTATATTGGAATGTCTTGCAAATATATGAGCGTTCAAAATGTAAATTATTTCAAAGAAATAAATGTTCAATTATCTATAGTGTATTACAAGTAAAGCTGACTGCGCTTAATATAAATAATAGCAATAGCTTAATAGCAATAATATAAAAAATACTTTCCCAACATTTAATATCTACAATGTAATAAAAAATCTAGGAAAAATACATGTTTGTAACAGCGTTTTACCATTGGTTACCAAGTTGAAACGGAAGCTCATTACAATTGAATGAAAATACTTGAAGCTTTTACTGGCCAAAGTAAAAACTAGGTAAGATTTGAGGAGGCCACCAATCCAATCAAACTTTTACAATGTAACCTATGATACTAGGAGAAAAATACCGTCTAACTTTAAGTTTGATATTACGCCCATAAAATTCTTCTTCTTTTCCTTTCTAAATTAAATTAAATTGAGTTTTATTTATGGACGCTCTTTAACTACTATGGTCCTTAGCGTACCATTCTATATTGGCCGTGAAAGACCGGAAATTTTGTTCAGAGGCCTCTTTATCAGGCTTGAGGCTCTTTTACATGCCGTAAATTTACGACACGGGCTCACCGGCATTACTTTCCTTCCAAAGGAAGCCATGCTAAGGATTTTTACGCCCGAAAAAAATCCATGGCCTTCCGACAGGTTTGAACTGTCACCTCGGGAACTAGAGGCTAGCATGGTACCACTAGACGACTCTTCTTCTTTCTATCTACTTATATATCTACCTCCATGCGGTAAGGTAAGCTCCCCAAAATGCAAACAAAAGTCAGTGTTTCTCTTCCTTCCCTTCTTCTTTTCTTCTTCTTCTCTCTCTCTCTCTCTCTCTCTCTCTATACCCTTTTTCATTAAAGATGAGCAAAAGCAATGCAATCTATGTAATTTTTAACAGGGTTGCAGCTAACAAAATAAGACTGCTTACATACGAATCTCAGTATTTCTTCTTTTTTCCTCTTCTTCATATTTTAACGTCTATTAACACATTTAAACTAACCGTTTTATTATTGGTTGTCAAAACATCACGACATGAAGTTATACAGAAAACGAAAGAGAGCTATAGGTGCGAAAGAAATGGAGAGGTAAAGATGAAGATGAGGGAGAGAGAAAGAGAGAAGAAAGGGAGGCAATGAAAGAGAGAATGAAGGAGTGAGAAAATGACAGAATAATCCCTATATATAATGCAATAACGCGAGCAGAGTCTCGGGTTCTCATAATATGTACATAGATATGTTAAAACAGATGCCAGCTAACTTATTCTTTAAAACAAAGAAAATTAGATGATTATTTATACACATACCAAAGCAGTTTTGTTTTGTACGTTTTTATAAATTATCGTATAAGAATTTGCAGGCGAGCTGCTCAATTAAGTTTCCTTAAGACTTCTTCTTAAGAAGGCAAAATCTTATGCTATCAAAATACTTTTTAATTAAAATTATTTAAATCACTAAATCAAACAGAGAATAACAATGGTTAAATACGTTTTTA
Organism: Deroplatys truncata; assembly: GCA_030765065.1. Taxonomy (NCBI): domain Eukaryota; kingdom Metazoa; phylum Arthropoda; class Insecta; order Mantodea; family Mantidae; genus Deroplatys; species Deroplatys truncata. Next base: position 57,925,582 of record CM060980.1, read on the forward strand.
ATACAGAAAGATACATCTTTGTAGCTTCTTAGAGAGAAGTGCGAAATGTGTAGTGCAGATATTTGACGACTGAAGCATTTAAAATGAAGGCAGAATCGAGTGAATTGGATGGAAGTAAAATATTACAAAGCCATCTTAGAAAACGTATGCGAAGGAATTGTGAAAGAAACAGGAAAGCAAAAGTGAAGAAACTGATTGGGAATAGGAAAAAAATTGGTCTGAATATTTTATAAAAAGAAGTGAAAGGAACGGTATATGCGAAAGCATTACTGAATAAGGTAGCAGACGGCAAGTATTAAGATACTCGTACACATACCTAAAAACGAAAAGAAATGCGGAGAATGGATGAGGATAAATTTTAAAAGAAGAAAGTGTGTATAAAACTGCGATTTATAGGAAGCTATGATTATACTTAAAATTGATGTCTATTCAAGTGTGGCTTGCACAGAAAATACTATTTTTTATTGTTTTGTTATTATTGTTACTCTCACTATTAGTTCAGTGCAATCACCATTACAAGGGCTTTGTGCAAAATACGTTAATGTGTAGGGAAAAACATTTATTTCCACAGTTGTCAACCCTATTATATATAGGGTTATCATATATACAGAATGTATCACAATTAATAGTGCAAACTGAAACGGTTGGAAGTATACGATAATAGAAGCAAAAATGTTCCAGTAAACGTGGGTCCGCAAACAAGCCGTGTGCGAGATTTATTATTGCAAATGCGTGGTTATGAGCCCACTGACGTGAATTGCTTGAGGGTGCGACGTCAAAGTATGTGTACATGCATAACGGAGCACAGGCTGCACCATTTTCTGCAACTGCAAGAAGACATCTAACGTGGAGATATGGTCCAAAATGGATAGGTCGAGGAGGGCCTGTACCTTGGCTTCCACGATCATCTGATCTTAATCCTTTGGATTTTTCTGTATGGGGTCACCTCAAAAGTGTAATGTACAGCACTCCCGTTTATACCGTTGAAGTACTGGGGCAGAGAATTGCACGTGCTTGTCAAGAACTCCAAGATGATCCGGGGGTGTTTGAAAGTTTCGAAACTCACTGCAGAGACGAGTGCAAGGACGACAGTTTGAACACCTCCTTTCTCAGGGAAAAGTGTACAGTATTAATTACGTGTAAATACTGATGTAGAATTGTATTCCTTGTTAAGTTAAGCTATGCGTGAAGTCTAACTTTGTACTAAGTAGGACGATGTTGCCTAATGAAGTCAGTGGCGGTTTATAGTCATACATTTGCAATTATCTCTCACATGGCTCGTTTGCGGACCTGTGTTTACTGGAACGTTTTACCTTCTACTATCATATACTTTCAAACGTTTCAGTTTGCGCGGTTAATTATGATACACTCTGTATAGTTATATAAGATTTTATATATAGGCTGTCCACAGAAATACTCCATGATTATAAAAAGGTATAGCGTCGCTGTTGTTTGCTGGATATACACGAAACTGATGCCATTAGAAAAAGTAACTTAAGCATTTTAGTAGCCTACTTCAAAGGCTTTGAATGTGTGCTCCACGTGTCACACTGCAGACATCAATCATGCTACATATCTACAGGCACAGAGTCGATGGCGACAGTGATACGAATTTGGAGCTCTTACAGATATTGAGGTAGAAGTGGTATTTACACAAGATTTTGAATGGGCTTTCCTCTTATCACATATCCATCCATGCTCTGCAAAATCTCTATACCACTTCAGAATGATTTTGTCACTAGATTTTTCATGTTGAATATTCCGACTAAAAGCACCCTGAATTCTTATTACACTGCATTAAGCAAATGGTATTCCAATACACGCCAACTACATTCCTATGACTTTGCTATAACCCTCTTTATGCTGCAGAATTCACACCAACTTGGAAATTTAAAATTCACACAATATAACACAATTTGTTTTGTCCAACAATGCCATAATGACAAGCGAAGTAGCAGAAACAGCGTCTTATTTCTTTTTCTTCTTGTGCTGACTCTATTGTTGTTTCGTTCAACAATATCAATTACACTCCCTTGAAATTCTTTGAGATGTCCTTTCTAGTGGCATCAGTTTCGTTTAAATCCAGCGACTGACAGCGACACTATATCTGTTTATAATACGGAGTGTTTCTGTGACACCTGTATATGGGTGTGTATATTAGGGTTATAGTTTACAATAAAATAAGAAATAAATACTAAAGAACAATAACAATTTAGTTTAGCATGAATGTGTTCAGATAAAACATTGAAACTGTTATAACAGCACTGTTTTTTAAAAAATGGCAAACTGTATTATTACAGTAAGATAAGTAGTTAATAAAGACATATCTTTTAGTTTCAAGGTAAATCATATAATTCTGCACTGTCTGTTTGCTGCATAAACTACATTGGTAAGTGCTTCTGAAGTAATATTGATATTTTCCTCGGTCCGTCATGAACTGTGTGCATAAAAAGTTTGAGTGGAAGTTTGAAAAACAATGTTGAATTTCATTCAATAATTCTTACAGTTACAAGTTACAATACGCCACTGGTTCAACCCCTTATCGCTCAAGTGGCTGGCCACCCCTAAAGGTGGGCGTGTACCTCATGGTTTAATGCACAAAATTTCCGCCGTGTGCCATACGGAAGAAACAATATTTATCGCTGCTAGTCGTTAAGAAAACACATTGACTCAGCTGTTTCGGTCTATACATATTCAATAAGGTGAAACAGAAAGAACCGACTGTACCCATGTACAGGTAGCATAAGTGATGTACTGCTACCACAAAAGGTTACAGCTAACATCCAAAGACACATACAATCATATCGCGTTATAAATACACAAGGGACCACCCACCAGACCATGGCTGCTGTCTTTGCTGGCCATCGTGAGTCCTGAAGAACATGAGTATCAACGCCCTCTCTCATCCATCTCAGGTACATGCTGGTGAACCCGAAATGGGGCACCTGTAACGCCTTCTCCCTTCCGCAGAGAGAATCTGATGTCGTCGAACGATCGACTGTAATCAAGCAACAGTACTGCTTTTCTATTGTTTCGGTGTTATGTTTTTAAGAAGAACAAAACTTTCTTGAAAAAATGTGTTACATTCACAATACTTTCTCTACTGATTATGATTTCATTTTTATATATAACCTCTACAAACTATTCGTACAAAGGTTTATTTTTCTATTTACACTACATACTAATCAAAATAAAGAGTTGCATTACATGTTTCGTTGTAGCCCTAAAGGAAGCACAAGCCACAGTCAAATGTTTAAAAAGAGGGCCGTTATGTGCTGTGACTTTAAATTATACTCTGCATGACATCACGGGAAATAAAAGAATGGTGAATTAACACAATTAAATATGTATATAACGTAATAGAAAATTCAAACCAACACAAACTTGGAAATCCCTTATAATATACAGGGTGGACCATTTAAGCTGAGACTGTACAATATCTCCAAAACTAAGCGTTGTAGAAAGAAACGTCTTGAATAAAAATTGCGTGATCTTATGGGGTAAAGTAAATGTTATTAGTCGTGTTGTATTTGGAGGACGTTGTGATGGTTAATTTAGGGTAGATTTAAATTTTTTAAACGGGAACCTATCTTTTTTATGTTGTTTTCTCACTCCTCATAAAAAACTAAACAACATTTGTATAAAGCACTTTGCAACTGTTCTTACACCAACGTAAATAACAACGAACATTCTGAATGGCTGTGTACGAAGAGGGCAATGAATGGTTGGACCATCCATGGAGGGTCAAGTTACATTTTGCAATTTTTTATTTTGTTTCCTTATTCCTCATCACAAAATAAACAGCTTTTTATAAACCATTTTCTAATGAGAAAACATACAAAGTCTAGGTTCCCATTTAAAAAAATTAAGTGTACCCCTTAATAACCATCATAACGTCCTCCAAACAAAACAGCACTAATAGCATTTACTTTCCCCATAATTTCAAGCAAATTTTATTAAAGATATTTCTTTCTATAGCGCTTAGTTTTGGAGATATTGTACAGCCTCAACATAAATGGTCCACCCTGTATATTTGGGGTTAAACTATCTCTTCATGAAAATATCTTCAACATATGGCACCCATTTTATGAGAAAATCAAACATACGAAGAATTGCTCTTCTATAGGTTAGTTGGTGAGAGTGAATTTTCTTGAAAATCTTCGTGTCGTGCTGAACCTAAGTATCAAATTCGTATTTATTCGACTTTTCGTTTTTAAGTTTTTATTTTCGTCTTTAGGCTGTGGGATTTTTTTAAAAAAATGGTTTTTCTTTGTTCAGGAGAGACTCAAAATATTTATTTCCTGTAAAACTTCAATAAGAGATTTTGGGTGGTATACGATGCTTCCTCTACCTGCAACAAAGCGGTAGGGTAAGCAAAACTGGCATTTTTGTAACTTATCAAATAATTAGGATTTCGTATTCAAAACTTCACACTTTAATTTTAGCTTAGTGCATGCAAAAACCAACACCACTTTAGATACCCAATGTAATTTTAAAAGCAGGATTAATTACACTAGAGGCTTCACCCCTTTTTTAAATTAAATGCAGTGCCATATTTTGATACTTGTTTCCGAAAGAGTATTCATTTATCAGTACATCTTATTCATTTCTTTTATGTCGCCTTCCTAATCTGGATTATTATTAGTATTCTTAATTAACAAAAAATGAAACATGCAAGTTAACAGTATAATTAATTATAGTTTAAAGAAGGGTTGAGTGTCCTTCACCTTTTTGCTCCCAGTTATTGCCGCATATCAAAGCAATAGCAATTGGATTAACATTTACACATCCATTTGTTTGTAAAATGTCTATTAAATGAATTTATTCTCATGAAATTTCACCGTAGAACCACAATACACCTAACTTACGCCAAATTATTTTTGCGGTTATTTACCATTTTCAGATTATTCTTTGTTGTGTTTTAAAATAGTCCAGTTGTTATTAGTTTTTACATTTTGTATCTTAGACGAACATTCCTATATTCCTCAGGAACTCATAGCTAGAACATTTCACTTGTTTTGTAAACCATTGACAGTTATTTCAGCACCCTACATAAAACAAAGTGTATATCACTTAATTGAAATGCTACATACATTAAAACATACAATTTTGGTCGCAGATGACCAGCTTGTTAGTCAGATAAAGAAGATAACATACAGAGAGAAATGTAGGAACTAAATAAAGGAATAATGCAGTGTAATTTTAAAATGTCTTTTAACAAACCTAAGTTAACTTCTTTATAGAACCCTCATGTGCACGATATAACTAACACTAAACAATGAATACATTTAAAGAATTAAGTGTTTATTTTGTAGTCTGTCATTTATGATTCTTTGAAGAAGCTAATTAGAATCAATTAATACCTTATACGATACGATCAACAGAACTCTAGGAAAGAAAGTGAAACATGACAGTAAATGAAATTTTAGAAAACTATCCAAGCAACAGGGTTGCTTTATAATAGTAAATAAACATTAAAACAGAAAGAAGTCGCCGAGAACGGATCGAATAAGGAATGGCGACATAAGAGAAAAATAAAAAATATGTAACTTGGAAGAGAAAAAAAAAATAATATTAGGACGGAGTAAATGTTTTTAAACCAATACTCTGGTTTGCTTACATTGTTTTGGAGATCTTTCAAGAGGTTTTGAGACGTTTGGAAATCTTCCATAGAGGATCGTCGGATACCCTTGAAATACTATCTCTCAATCTTTTTCTTATTTCCTATGTCTAGTTTACTATATTCTGTATTCCGCATTTAATTTCAATTTCTTTACTATTTTTTTGTCCTAATAGCTGCTGTAATGCTTCGTATTAATCACATTTTAGTTTTCTTTCTTTCTTCCTTTCTTTCCCGCCCGCGTTTTTATGGTATACATACGCCAAAACCGGTCATATACAGATGTTATATACCTATTCTTATCTTACTGTGATCAAATTTATTTGTCCATGTTAGGCCACTCAGAAATCACTTGGTTCATTAAACTTTTATTGCTTATTCCTGTACCTGTATAACTGAAAAACGCAACTTGTTTTGTACTTTTATTCTGTGCTACAAACTTACATCCTAATGACTGCCTAGAGAAACTATGTGCTGTTGTGTTTAAGTATAGTTATTGAGTATCATAAACATTGGCGAGCCACATATTCGAATGGATAATGTGAGATTTCCAAGAAATTCATAACATTTCAACAAACAGAAGATAGGAACAAAGGTCTAAGAGCAATGGACCCAACACTTTAAGAGAAAACGCAAACGGATTGAATTCCCTCTCCTTGAGGGAAAGGAGATTAACTTAAGCAACATGGGCTAATTTGAAAAAAAAGCCTGATGTCTTATATTTACATAAGTTTCTCTACCCACTATGGTTAATTTTTATGCTGCTTCTACGGAAGTTTCTTACAAAACTTTATTTTTCTATCTGCTTCATGTTTAAGTTAGTTGTTATATGGTAGCCTTGAAATTCCATACTCTTTCCATGATACTGAGAGAAACAACTAAATAAGACAACACTTTAAGAAAAGCAGAAAAATGTTGAAAAATACAAACTAATAATGAGACAGTAACTATGGTTATATATAACATGTATATAATAATGTAAATTATAATGTAAAATAATATTAATAAGCATAAGTTTTATGTAAGTGTAGTATTTAGCTGGAGCTGTGGAATCGTTGTTAAAAGCCGACAAACATGTTTTTGTTAAAATATGGGCCCAGGCAAAAAGGATTTGTAGGGGAAGTCACAAAGGCAAGACCTACTACCATTATTTCTAGATCACTATTAAAAATACTTGATTGCTCAGCGACCGTTCTACCGCTCCAACTAACTAAAGTAACTGTGTAGCTTCGTACTAAAGCAGAAGATGCGTGTGCCATTAAAGCACTGTGTTCTTTCACGGATTTAATCTTTTGTTAGAGTTGTTACTTCTTACCTTCCTTCCCGTACCATACCCTGCAAAGTTAAACATGCTCTACCCAAAAACCCAAACAATAGCAGTCATGGCAAGAAGTATAATAACATCATAAAAATGTAATAGTAACAACCTAAACACAAGATAATCACCATAGTTCATATATTAATATATCGGACATACTGCGAGTTATGCTCCCAACACGAGTATACCGCAATAATAATCTCGAAGATTATCTATCTTCTCAAAGACAGTCTATGCCACAGAAAAAGTTATTTGTAATAAATTGTGTTTTAAACACGTGTACATTTTTGTGTAGTACGTTTTTGTCTAATTCTTATGTTTTAAGAGAGGCGGTGCCGTAGCCAAGTGTTAGGCCGCTCGCCTTCCACTAAAGCGACTCGGGTTTGAACCCAAGGGCCCTCAAGTGAGATTTGTGGTGGACAAAACAACGCCTGAGTGGGTTTTCTCCGGTTTCCTCCGCCATTCATCATTCCACCGGTGCTCCATCTTCACCTTTTCTGTCATTCATCTAGCATCGCCTGCTTCGCTCTCATCCAGGGCGTTTGACTGATCCCTCACCCTTGTTTGCACTCTCTGATCCATTGACCCTCAGCTCCGCGACAGGCATCTGACCTCAGGCATTGGCTTGAAGTCCTGGGTGTGTGTAAGTCCTACGAAGGAGAGGGTAATCAGAGATTACTTTTCTTATGGTTTATCCGTTATACAAAATTTCTTCTGAATAAAGAGGACTTTAAAGGCTATTTCCAGAAAAGTCAAGATGTATGTACTTATGATTTGTACATGTACTTGTCATGTAAACATCTTAAATGTATTGTGATTTAATTAGGGGTGGGACCTCGATACCTCGATACTCGGTGGTATCGAAGTATGTCTAATACTTTGAGTTAAACCTTCGATACTTTTTTAAAGTTTTAAGTTTTGAAACTTGTTTCGTTTAATTTTATGCTAGATAAGGAATGGTAACCTTTACGTTATTGCCTCGCACGCGTACACGAATAGTTGCTGGACTACAGTTCTAGATAGACCTTGACTGCGTTTCCTATGGGTGAATAATGCAACATTACATAGACTCCTGTGTCTAAATGAAAACATACAAAAAATGGGGTAAGCAATATAGGTACTCATATTAGCTGAGAATGAAGCTGTTCAGCTGACGTACTAAATCAAGTGTCTGCAATAGCCTGGCTTGGTGACACTCTCAGTCATTACATTTACCTACTCCGGTGACCAAAATCCGTGAATTCAGCAGAAACCAATCAGAGTTCAATACGTGAGATAATACAAGGCATTGAAATATTTGTTATTTTCAGTTCTTTGAGTTTCAAATAAATATATATTAGTTTATTTTCAAGGTTACAGAATAAAGAAGAGTTGCTAGTAGGTATTTGTTTTTCTATGGATGGAAAATCTTTAAAATAAAGTTTTCAGCACAAAATATAGTTACATAAAAAGGGAAGCAATGTAATAATATTTTATTATTATTATTATTGATTAACAATAGGGGATATATACCTGCCACATGATCAGATAAAAAAGTTGCTGCCAATTAGAGAATGTCAAACAGGAACAATTTCGGAATTAGCATATAATCCAAAATTGGTTACATGCGTTTATACACACAAAACTACTAATAACATAATTCATTGAATAAGCTATAGCCTTCACAGTTTTTTATATGGTGAGTATCCAGTATCGGTACTCAAAAAATTAGTATCGGTATGGAGTATCAAAATTAGTGGTACCGTCCCATCACTAGTTTTATTCAAAAACATTAGCCATTTTTGAGAACATCAAAAATAACGAAAGAAGTTCCATGTAAAGGCTGTGGAATTTTCTTGAAAATCTTCGTATTGCATCCTTGGAAGATACTGAACTTAAATACAAAGTCACACACATACGGACCTTTTCTAAAAATACTTGTTTTGGGAACTCAGGGATCTCAAAACATGCATTTAAGTTGAAATCTCGACATCAAACTTTTGGGTTGAATACAATACTTCCTCTGCTCATTGTAAGTACGTACTAGAGAAAGTAATACACTTTTATATGGTTAGAGAAAGCAATAGATATGAATGCCAAAAATCTGTTTCTTGTGGGTATATAGGTATAATATTTTCAAAGAGATTCCTGCACATGATTTGGATGACTGTTTTTAAAAAGCACGTAGGTTATTGTTTTAGTTTTCCTTTGAGTATGCTGTAAAAGCGATCATAATCACATGACTGTATCGTATCTCAAAGCGGACAGGTTTTTCAAGCCACCCGTTACATCACGGCGTGCCAAATCTGTTGGCATCGTCAGCCTCCACCCGCAAGTGAATCACCTTCATATGCAGCAGATAAATCAACCACTACGAAATGACTTTATTTTGGGCAATTGGCAGCGATGCGTTTTCTCGAAGGGGGTCAGCCTAAAATGTCACCCACCGAACTGAAGGTGAGGCAGAACGTCCAAAGTCGTAAGTCAGCAGGTGCATGAGGACGTATAATACAATGTTGTGGTTGTGAAGAGTAAGATGCAACAGCTGCAAGCATCTTTATTGCTGACAATTAGGTTTGCGGTATTTTGCACGGCGAGGTCGACATCTTAGGTCATTGGATGTTGCAGGATTGAGCAGAAGCTGGTCAGGTCATCTAGCAGAGTAATTATCCCCCAGCTATGTACGTGACAAAAGACAAACGATTTCACTTCGCTACATTTCCTTTTCCTTCCTCTACCATGGTAGGTGGAGGAAGTACGTATTAGCCAGAAATATGTTTTTAGACAGCTGCCACTAAATGTTGAGCTTTCAACACGAGCCATTTATATTAGAAATTGAAATTTCTAATACTCAGTGAAATAAAAATGTTATATTACTCCATTGTTACCACTCTTGTTTCTTATAATGGAAGTTGTATGTATATTGAGGGAAGGCTTCGTTTCGATTAATTTAATGGCGGATTATTTGAATGACTTGAAAATGGAATCAAGGAATTCAACTGTTTTCAATCCAAATAAGGGAATAGGACTAGGATTACGAGCGAATGAACTTAGCATCTCAACCTATTAAGCTTTTTGTGCCTAAGCCCCTGAAGAGGCGCACCCGAAAGAGGGGAGTGATGAGAGGAGACAAAGGGACCAGGAGGGACGACAGGGCAGAGGACAGAGTCCTTACCTTTTTACAGATAAAAACTCTCCGGATGGCAGCTGGTATAACGGGTCTCCCTCCACCTGCAGGCTTTCACATACCATTGGGGGGCCGGGACTCGGAATAACAAATTAAAATGAGTTCTATCTATGGGCGCTCTTTAACTACTATGGTTCTTAGCGTCCCATTCTATATTGGGCGTGAAATATCGGAAATTTTACTCAGAGGCCTCTTTATTAGGTTTAAGGTTCTTTTACGTGCCGTAAATCACCGGCTTTATTTTCCTTCTGAAGGAAGCCACCCTGAGGATTTTTACCTCTAAAAAAATCCATTGCCCTCCGCCAGGTTTGAAACCGTGACCTCGGGGGCTAGAGGGACTGATACGCCTAGACCACGGAGGACGACTCAGGAGACCATTCCGGGGGAGGAGACATTAGATAGAGCATCCTTTTCCCCTGCCATGCAACGCTGAGACTCCCACCAACGCTTGCAACCCTGAAACACTCAAGCAGATGGGAGGTGAAGTGAAATGAGAATGAAGGTGAAATTGAGGGACAGGGAATTCGGCGGATGTAATGAACCTTCCGAGCATTCGCCTAGCGATCCGGGGAAACCCGAAAATACCCATGGGTCAGGAAGATCGGCCACGTGAATCGAACCCACCACCTCCCGAATGCGGGCCACAGATTTTGCCACCTGAGCCATCCCGTTCGGTAATCCAAACAATGCAACCAATGATGTTATCAATACCAGTGCTATTTCCTCTGCACAAGGAATTAATATTGTAAATTGTAAAAACTGCTCAATCAACATCACAATTATCTAAGGAATAATAATAATAAATAAAACGTATATTTGTTAATAAAATTATTGCTGACTAATTTTCTTTTGCACAAACTGTGTGAGGATAAGGTGGGAAAGGTAGAATTAGACGAAAAAGTCAATGTCATAACTGGAATTTAAGTCTTGAATCTTCCGTTTCCGTCTGGTTTCTCTAATCAAGTGAGCTACCATGGTAAGGTACCAGTAAGACATTAAATTCTCTAACTAACTCACATTTTTCCCGGTAAACCACACTTATTCTGCTGATTTATTTCAGCTACAGCCTTTTATACATCATATAATGTAAGTGATCGTGCTGTCAGTAATGGTGTTACAATGGTTAAGCAACAACGAAAGCCAAACAACAACCATGGTGCATGTCTGAATGTATACGGCTATTTACACAAAAAAGTTCAACTGGATAGTTTATAATTTAATATCCACGGCTCTCTAAAACATGACTGTTAAAAGTGATTTTATTTTGCTCGTAGGATTGGTACACTCGGTTTCAGCCTCGTTCCGCAGAAACTCCTACTCCGAAAACAAAACTCCACTTTTAATACCTGTATCATAAATAACCATTTGAGGTCTCCTGGCTCTCAAGAAAGTTGAAAAGGTCACTGTGTGAATGGGTGTGTGAGATAATGGCATGACAAAAAAATATTTATCTTGAATTTTCTGCGAATAGGCCACAAGTCTCTCTTGATGAATTTTATATAACTGGGAAACTGTGACAGATAAACAAACTTACTACGCAAAATGCAGATCTCGTTAGAATTGTGACATAAGTTAACTAAGAATGACCAGGCTGACTGATATTGAACTTGATATATCACTGGATGTATAGTGTCTTGATTGCTTTCTTCAAGAAGGGAAGTTGTTAATATAGGTGAAAATAAATAAATAAATAGAAGCAAATATCTCTCTTATTAATACGTTTATAAGCATAATTTCTGACATGCTCTACTATTCACAACATTTCGATAGGGTGAGCCTATACCAATCTTTCGTATATGTAAACAAGCTACAGGAGGAACAGTGCAGTTCCGCTCGCATAGCAAAAACAAGGAATAGGCATGCATCTGTATACTGTTAAAACCTTCTACTTATATATTTACTTTCTCTACCACGTATAGTAAGTAGGGGAAGTATTGCATTCCACCCAAAAATTCGATACCGAGATTTCACCGGAAATATATATTTTGAGGCCTCCTGAATCCAAAAAATCTGATGTGTTACACTCACATGACTTTCTCTACTCTTGTATACAAACTATTTTTACAAACAGTCATTCTCATTTATTTCATATTAATCGAGATAAATATTTGCAGAAACGATCTTTTGACATGCAAAGAGAATTACATTTTACACATAGGGACCAGTTCTAAAAATATTTCACTATCGCTTAAGGCGTACTATGTTACCCTTGTTTTGTATTTGCAAGGGCAATATAGAAATACAGTAGCCTTTAAGCATAGACATATCTCTTAATAGCTGTTTGCTATGTGCAGTACCATTCTCTTTGCCACAGATTAATACTCTTTGCACATCCAAGACAAAAAAAAAATGAATAACGAATTCCCATTTGAGAAAATAAGTATTGAAAAATTTAAGGGAATAACAAGCAATATCTCGGAAATGGTTCACTCAACAAACAAATAATGTATATGACATAAATTGTGTATTTTAACGCGATCTACATTTTTGTGTAGTAAAATTTTATCTATCTCTTATGGTTTATCAGTTATGGAAAAGTCGTTCACAATGAAGAATACTTTTGGAGACATTCCCAGAAAATTCGAGATATACATTTCATTTGTCATGAAAATATCTTAAACATATGATATGTTAATCAAAATCGTTAGAGCCATTTTTGAGAAAATTAAAATTTTCGAAAAATGTTCCATGTAAAGGGTAATCTGGGGTGGGGAGATTTTCTTGAAAACTTCGTGTCGCATCTCTGGAAGATACTGAACCTAAATACCAAGTTTAGTATTTATCCGACTGTTTGTTTCTGAGTTATGCTGTTTACAGACACTGAACATACTGAACAAACAAATGCAGATCTTCTCCATTTGAATATATAGTGTGGAAATGGATCGAGTGCTTTCATTAGTTTGGTCCTTCAAGTCCGAGAGGTGGGGTGAGCTATGATGCAGTTCTGATACAGTTACATTGTTGTACAATGAGACATTTTTAGAGCTATGCCATGGACAGTACTTCAAGGTTTTCTCCCACAATGCTTCTTTTCTTCCAACTGCTAATGATAAGCATTCTGAAGCCGTAGAATATAACATATAACACGCTGTTATACTTATTAATCTTTTTTGACAAAATCTGAATATAAGCCCATAGATCTCTTTTATACTTAACCCATTAGCGTCGACCTATCAGTGCTCAGCTAATCCCAAACAAACCAAAACGATCTCATTTCAATAATAAAAAGCGAAAGTATAAGATAAATACTACAGCCATGAAAGAGCAGTAGGAAAGATTGATGAACATTTGGAGATTTAGAGAGGTTATTCACGCAACATGGTCTCCCACCTCGCTAATTGCAATGTCCTGCCAAGATTTCTTTCTGGGTCCCTGTTGTTTACGACTCTGCCTTCGAATCAAAAGCACTACTTGTGCAAAGCAGGGGAGACATTTAAAATAAATGTTCATAAGACAGCTGGGTTAGATACGTACAAGTCAGGTGTGCTGAACCTATCAAACATTTGGGTGGGGCTGCCGAAGCTGAACATAACGTGGTAAGTTGTTACTGGAGAAATCAATGTACTTCATGAGCCACTCGTCTAAATTCTGCGATAAAGTTACTCTAAACTTACATACTTATAGTAGGAAATACTGTATTCCACAAAAAAAATTCCATGTGCAGATTTCATTGTAAATAAATGCTTGAGGCCCCCCGAACCCCCACCTTCCTAAAAAGCATTGTTAGGAAACGATCCATGTGTGACTGTCTGTAGTCTGTGAACAGCATAACTCCAAAACGAAATGTTCCATAAATACGATATTTGGTATTTACATTCAGCATGAGTTTTAAAGAGAATCCTCCCGATCCAAAACACCCTTTATATGAAATCTTTTCCAAACTTTTGATTTCTCAAAAACGGTTCTAAAGATTTTGAATAAAACACCCTATGATTAAGATATTTATCTGGCAAATTAACACTGTATCTTGAATTCTCTGAGAATACTCTGATAAGTCCTCTTCATTCGGAATTAACTCAGTTTAATTTTTTACAATGTTAAATCATAAGGGACAGATGGAAATGTACTACACAAAAAATTTAGAGCTCTTTAAAATATGCAATTTGTAATAACTTTTTGTGTCATTAGCCATTTTCGAGATATAGGCTGTTATTGGTTTGAATTATTCAATACTTTTGTCATTTTTACTTTCTCTACCACGTATCTACCCAAAAATGCAATATTATTTCATCGGAAATACATATTTTGAAACCTCCTGAATCCAAAAAAGAATCCGTTTTTATAAAAAGGTCCGTGCGCGCGTGTAAACAGCATAGTTCAATATCGAATAGTAGGATAAATACCAAACGTCCTATTTATGTTCACTATATTCCAAAGATGCCATAAACAAAACTTTTAAAGATAAGCATCAACCCAAAATACCTTTTATATGAAACATTTTTCAAAAATCTTTTTTTATTTTCTTAAAAATGTCTCCAACGATTTTAATTAAAGATATTTATATGACAAATAAAATTTATTTTTCTGGTAATAGTCTGAGTATGGAATTTTAAAGCCGTGTCGAGCCGCTTTTAAACAGCTGACTATCGATTCGATTTCCCTTATCCCTCTTGTATCGACAACGAAATGTGTAATGGAACTATTTTTGCAAATATTTGATCTGGATCAACGTGAAGCAGATAGAAAAATAAGCTTGCGTAAGATAGTTTGTTGAAGCATATAATAACAAATCATAGGTGGTAGAGAAATTCATGTGAATGTAACACATCATAAATTTTTTCTTAACTTTTAACGTAAGCCTCGTTATTCATTGCTCTTTCACAGGCCCTCTAAAGCGTAAGTGGAAATTGTTGCAGATGGCTGTCTTGGAATAATTGAACATAGATATGCTCGAGGTTTAATGGGTTGTAGAGAGGGTCAGTGAGATTTTGTCACGGTTATACTCGTACAGTGGTATTGTGAAGCATAGCATGCACACGGCCTTTGTGGAAGAACTATTACTATAGTGTTTAAATAACACCTAAAGTATGCTAAACTACGAACCTGGAAATAAGAATGTGAGAACTTCAAGTTCAAGTGTAAGACACTACATTGCCGAGTGAGATGGCTCCGCGGTAACGTGTGAGGTTCGCATTCGGGAGTCCCGCGTTCCATTCCTGGTAACTGCTCACTCTGACCATGGGTTTTTAGTGGTTTCCCTGGTTGGCACAGACGAATGTGGAGTGGTGTATTCTACCACGGATTTTCTCTGTTCCACATTTTCTCTAATTTCTCCTCTTTCATGTTACAGGTGAACTCCTGGGCTGTGATTCAGTCAGTATCGGGCAGATAGCGCAGGGGTTTGCGAAATGGACTTCTTCCCGGCCTCGTTAGAAAGAAACCTGTCCAGCCTCCCCCATTGGGTCGTGTTTCGCCGGTCCCACTAGAGGGACGTCTCCCGTGGCCGGGTGGTCAAGCCTGGAACTATTAGGGAACTCTGCGCGACTCTGTCCACTTGCGCCGGCAAACTCTGCAGCCCACATGTCTCCTGGGGTTCCCTCACCTGCGTACGCACAAAATATCCATTGGGATTCGTGGTGCTAGGTGTCCCTCCGTCAGCTGTCATAGTCACAGTCAAGGCACTATATCTGGGAGCAATTGAGAGTAATTAAGAAATGCATGAGTCACAGGAAAGACAGTAACACAGTAGTAATATGTGACACGCATGCAAAGCAGAAGATCCGCGGTTACAAACACAGCCATAGAAGTTTTCAAATCTGATTCAAATTACAACACAAACTTAGGGACATATTCCAGTACTGATTTGTATGCTTATGAAATTAAGTCAATTTTTACTTTCTCTACTGCTTATCCATATAAGTAGAGGAAGTATGGTACTTCACCCAAATTCGATACCAGGATTTCACCGGAAATACCCGTTTTGAGACTCCCTGAATCAATAAAAAGTATTTTAGAAAAAGCTTCCTGTAGGTGTATGTGTGTGTGTGTCTGTTAATAACATAATTCAAAAACGAAAAGTTGATTTAATACCAAATTTGGTATTTATATTCAGCATCTACCAAGCATACGACATGAAGATTTTTAATAAACTCCCCCACACCAAGCTACCCTTTAGATGGAAAATGTTGATTTTTCTCAAAAATGGCTCTCAACGATTTTTATTAAAATACCATGTTTTAAGGTAATGAAATATATATCTTGAATTTTCTTGGAATACTCTTGAATTTTTCTTCATTTTGAATTGCCTTTTTATAACTAGTAAACCGTAAAAGATAAACAAAATCTTGCTACACAAAAAATATAGATCTCGTTAAAACAAAAGATTTATGCCAAATACATTTTTTTAAGTTAAGTATTTCTGAGATATTCCATGTTATGGGTTTGAATTTTCAAATACTTTACTTATACTACTCTCAAATGGGAAATCTTTACTCGTTTGTTTTTTTCTTGCTTTTTTTCTTGCCTATACAAAGAGAACGGAATTTCAAAGCATCACATAACAACACGCTCTTTCAACATGTGATTGCCGCTTTACCTATTGTATTCTACAACGAAATGTGTAAATGTGAATTGACAGTTTATCTGGATTAACAAGAAGTGCATAGAAGGATAAATTTTTCTGAGGATAGTTTGTAGAAGATGAGTGGACAAGGTCATATGAGTTGAACGCATCAGATTTGTAGATTAATTACTTATTTTAAATTTTGTATTTATTTATATAATATCTACATCAATTTATGGAGTTTTCATATTTTTCTCCTTATTGTGATGGAAATGTTTCAATAGGCGAGAAACACTGAGATCTGGAACACATACCATACATATTCCATGAGCTTTTTCCCAGAAACAGAAAAAACGATGCCAGGACTTCTGTCACAAAAGAACAAAAAATAAGAAATCATTGCATTTTCATCCCTGGAGGAATCGAAACGTGAAAGTTTCGTGAATAAGAGCAAAGAATGGCTCTTGTCATGCCTTGTACAGTATATCACGTGTTTGACAATGTCGTCATAACATGAGCTGCCCGGGGGTTTAGTCGTCAAAAAGACTTTGAAACGAGATGATGGATAAAGATCTTTAGACAGAAAAATGTCAGCCATAGAAACACGAGAAACTGTTTGCCTCGGAGAATGAAACCTGGACATCTGCAATTATACTTCTATTAAGTTGTTGCGTAGTGTACATAGAATGTCATATTAAGGGCTATAACATTGGATACTTTATACATATAGCTACAGAGAACCATACTTTTACTTAAAAATAGATCTTCATTGATAACGCTTTCTGGTGATTTAACTAATAATGAATTCGTTGCACCATCGTGTTGCATTGAAGCAAGCAACATCGATAAATTTCTACCAGCTATGGAACGTATGAGAAAAGAAAAGAACTAATGTATTGCAATCACATGTGTTCCTTTCTCTACTAACTCTTCTACAAACATTTCACATAAAGGCTTATTCTTCCATATACTTCTAGTTCCTCTTTAACGAATTACTCACCTCTTTATATGCCTTACATCCCCAAAGACTTACAAGGTAATACTTGGGCCAGTAGCCTGTCGAGGAGCAAGCAAACTCTTGATCATAGCATATCCAGGATGGGTGATCATCCGATGCTGGTATGACGGTGAAGAAGAAGAAGAAGAAGAAGAAGGAAATGAAATGTAGTGATGAAAGGGATGATAGAAAAATTATCCAAACCAGCACTCCCTAGCGACCGAGGAAAACCGCGAGAAACCTGTGGCCATATTGGTCGGCCCGGAGGTTTGAATCCGGTACCTCCTAAATGCGGGTCACCCATCCTGGATGTTCTATCTGATCCATGAGTGTCTGCTCCTCGACGGGCCTCTGACCCGCTTGTAAGTCCTGGGGAGTGTAAGTCCTACATAAGAGGGGGTAAACAGATAATGAATGAATGAATATAACGTCCAGTTCTTAAACATTTGACTATCGCTGTTCACTTTGTACACTAACGAAATGTTAAACCTTCTGCAAAGGTTTAATTAGATAAAATGTAGTAGATAGAAAAATAATTTTTAGTAAGAATAGTTTGTATACCCAATAATAAACGATAGAGGGTAAGAAACTCATGCGAATGTATCACTTCAGATTTTTTAATTTTCAAAGGCTGTTCATTGAATTCGGTATTGATTGATAAAAGTAAACACATACATTAATCTTATCCAAATAAGATCCAGTGGAATTTTTTCATCCACCTCTTCTTTCATTAGGCAATATGATACTATTGTTTATATAATTATAAAATTTGGTAAATAAGCCATTTTCAATTCAGTTGTATTATAACGCAATGCAACTATAAAATTTGGAACAAATGTGAAAATTTTCAGTTTTTTGTTTTGTTTTGTAATATGCATTTTTATTGCGTTTATAATTTGTACCTCATGCTACTCAATTGGTTTTTTAATATCAACAGCTTTAAAGGACCGTACCATTTAGATAAAGCACCGCTTTCAATCCTAGTTCCATTTTTCCACTCTTTTTTTTGCGGGCATTTTTCACTATTAGAATATTCCCTGAAACACAGTTTATAACTTATCAGCTTGAAATTTTCAGGAGAGATTCGGGAACTATGATTTAAAAATTGTTGTACACTAGTTATAAATATTAAATAGTTCAGCTCAAATCAATTATTTTCTGTAATTCACATCGGAAAAGTTGACAAATTCAATAGCATGTATATAAAAGTTGTTTTCTATTAATCTAATTAAAATTAAGAAATGCCTGTACAACAGTTTCTTTGTGTCTGTATATGAAGCTCAAATTAAAAATTTGGGAGCGATACGGTAAGCCGTAACTTAGGAGCATTTTATGTACCATTATCAAAAAGTTATTAATTATGAATAAAAAAAATCTTATGTGTTGCACTCACATGACTTTCTCTACTATTGTACAAACTATGTTTACAAACGCTTAGTCTCCGTCTACTTCATGTTAATCAAGATAAATATTTGCAGAAATGCTAATTTTTATCTTATTGATAATTTTCTTGTAGGTGCAAGGGAAATTTGGTAGACTGTAAGCGGTAGTCAAATTTTTAAGAGCTGGTTGCTGTGTGATGCATCTCATTCTCTTTGCATGTCCAGGACATAAAAAAAGAAACGAATAACGAAGAGAAAACAAGGAATATCTCGAAAATGGTTCACCCAAAAAAAAAGTATGTGACATTAATTGTGCGGTATAACGAGATCTGCATTTCTAGTGTAGCAAAATTTTGTCTATCTCTTACGGTTTACTAGTTATTCAGAATGAAGAAGATTTTTGGGGACATTCCCATAAAATTCAAGATATACATTTCATTTGGCATGAAAATATCTTAAAAATAATGCATTTTAATCAAAATCGTTAGAGCCATTTTTGAGAAAATCAAAATTGTCGAAAATTGTTCCAAGTAAAGGGTAGTCTGTGGTGAGGGACTTTCTCGAAAATCTTCCTTTCGCATCTTTGAAAGATTCTGAACCTAAGTACGAAGTTTGGTGTTTATTTGACTTTTCGTTTTTGAGTCATACTGTTCACAGACAGACAGACACACACATGAAAGTTTCCAAAAATGCTTTATTTGGATTCAGGGCACCTCAAAATAAGCATTTCCGGTGAAATCTCGGTATCGAAATTTTGGGTGGAATGCAGTTCTTCCCCTACTTACTATACACTGTAGAAAAAGTAAGCATTAATGTTAACAAGTTTTTGTCATATATCATTAAGATTTTGTGTGCGCTATACGTTTTATGTTCTGAGTGTATAGCAAAATAGTCAAAGCAATCAGAAGAAAACTGTGGATATTTATGGATACATTTGCAGAAAATGCTCAAAATTTGAAACAGTTTTTTGACGCTTTATGAAATGTTAGCAAACAATATGTAAAATTTGAAATTCAACTGGTTACCAAGCGGTCCTTGTTGTACCCATACATAGATAGTGATATCTGAGCGCATCTACAGTATAAGAAGAATCGCCACGTGTTTTCAAAGCGCTCAAATGATTATATTAATTTTTTCCCCATTAACGGAAGCGGAAATGCTGTCTTTATTTAGAAATTAAGGCAATTATGGTGTTAAACATTTATATCTTGAACGATAAACTGTGTACACGTTAATAAAAGACGAGCATTACTGCACATCAAAGCTTTGTTTGTATAAGAACATGGTTGGGATGAAACAGACACTTCCGTTCTTGTATTTCATTCTGCTGCTCCTCTCTCTCTCCCTCTCTCTCCTCTCTCTGTCTTCCAAAACTATCTTCTTTTTTACTTTCTCTACTACGTATAGTAAGTAGGGGAAGTATTGCATTCCACCCAAAAATTCGATACCGAGATTTCACCGGAAATACATGTTTTGAGACCTCCTGAATCCAAAAAAAGCATTTTTGGAAACATGTCCGTGTGTGTGTCTGTGTGTGTGTGTGTCTGTGTGTGTGTGTGTCTGGGTGTGTGTGTGTCTGTGAACAGCATAACTCAAAAACGAACAGTCGGATAAACACCAAAGTTGGTATTTAGGTTCAGTATCTTCCAGAGATGCGACACGAAGGTTTTCAATAAAATCCCCCCACCCCAGACTACCCTTTACATGGAACACTTTTCGAAAATTTTAATTTTCTCAAAAATGGCTCTAACGATTTTGATGAAAATATCATATGTTTAAGATAATGTCATGAGAAATGAAATGTATATCTCGAATTTTCTGGGAATGTCTCCAAAAGTATTCTTTATTGTCAACGAATTTTGCATAACTGGTAAACTATAAGAGTTAGACAAAATTTTACTACACGAAAAATGTAGATCGCGTTAAAATACACAATTTATGTCATATACATTTCTTTTGTTGAGTGAACCGTTTGCGAGATATTGCTTGTTATTCCCTTAAATTTTCCAATACTTATACTTTTTCTCAAATTCGTTATTCATTTTTTTTATGTCCTGGACATGCAAAGAGAATGGAATGCACCACATAGCAACCAGCGCTTAAAAATTTGACTATCGCTTAAAACCTACCATATTCCACTTGCATCTACAAGAAAATTACCAATAAGATTGACATCTCGATATCTCGAGTAACATGAAGCATATGGAGAATAGGCGTTTGTAAAAATAGATTGTACAAGAGTAGAGAAAGTCATGTGAGTGTAACACATCAGATTTTTTTTCTTCGTACAGTTATGGCTGTTGAGATAGATATATTATTTATTTTAAATTTTCTGTGTTCATACATGAGTATGAAGGCATACTCCTAGTTTCTTCACTGAGGATGTTCCTTACTTCTGTAAGAATCATTAATTCCTTTTTCTTCCTTTCTGTATATCTCTTTTGGTTATCCGAACTTATGAGATGTATACTAAAATTCAGCTAAAGGTAAACAAATTTAATAAGAATCTCCTTACTCCTAATCGTATTGCATCTCAAAATATTTTTGAGTATTATTTAACGGTTGCTGTATCAGACAGTTAGTATGCTTCAAAAGAATAAAAACACCATTAAGCCCGAGAAACCGAAATCTGTTTTCTTAATGACTTTCGTTAGCTATGCCTAAAACAGCAAGTAGACAGTTATTATTATACTTAGCAGAATATGTAGCCTACTTCAATCTTTTAAACAAACTCAAACATAATTAACGTAACGAAATATTATATTTAGTATTTGTTTTAATTATACTAACTTAATTTCAAGTTTACGATTGTTGTAAATGAGACAGGTGTATAGAAAATTAGGACAAATTTCATAAGTGTTGTGTCCAGTAATACTCCATCTCAAAATGCCATGGATAGCAAGCGAAATAATGTTTGTTAGTAAATACATATAATAGCACTGAAGAAAAAATATATGAATGCATATTTCATACTAAGATGCCTATAAGTAGGGTTGAAAATAAGGATAGGGGTGGTTATTGAAAGTCGTGAATGACGGAGTGTTTTCGCTTATATCTACAACGTTAGTGTCCCGTTTAGTCTGAATGGTAAAATTATTGTATTATTGTATCTAAGGTCTATTCCATATAACTGTATGTTGTATCTCTTAACTGTTACGTGTACTAATCACCTCTCATTGGCTACTGCCGTGAAATAGGTTGTTGTGCGATACTAAATAGTTCCTTATCTAAAGTGATTTATCTCATATATTCAAGGAGTATTGTCAAAGTTATATTTTCATAATATATGAATCAAATATATTATATAACAGAGTTAACATATCTGAAATACATGTAAATTCTTATCAATATATACACAAGAGGATCCTTCGTTTTAAACTTGCTTCTCCGGAAGACGAAAACACGTGCACATATCATTACAGTGTTTTATCGCGTTTATCACCTGACCTTACACTGTACAGGACTTATATATCGCCATTCAAAGGTGTACGTTAGCCAAGCAGCGGAAAGGGGAAGGAAATCGAGCGAAGAAGAATACATATCAGCGGGAAAGGTTATAGAAACAAGGTTTAAAGGATATTATGTCTTTGTGGGATACTGATTTGTTTCAAACTGAAGAACTTGTATTAAAAGGAAGTATAACAATGTAATTATTTTATTTGATGAAGGAGTATTGGAGTATATAGTTGTTCTTCGTGAAACAGTATATTAAAATACGTTTCAAGCTTTTATTTCTTCTGCATAAGCGTATCAATAAAACCAAAATCTCTTTTGAGATAGCAACAGATATATTCATTTTAAAACGTTTTAATCTAAAGGCCATATATTTTACAATATCAAAATCGATTGTGGGAAAGTTAAAACCTTTTGCGAAAAAATATGTTAGGTTATGCATTGCTTGTTTCTCCATATGCCACTAAGCTAAGAGGAATCTTTCCATGCAAAATATTTGGTATTCTTATAAACCGAACGTAAGGGGAGAAAACAAGCATTTAAGATTTGGTTAGCCTTTCTAAACTCCCATTCTGGAGTTCTTTTTGCATAAAGTAGTGAATTTGTGTATATACTTAAGTAATATAATTTATAGTAGTATAATGCAAGTTAGATTTAAGAAGACAAAATTTATATAATATAATAATTTCTTCCCAATGGGGGAGGGGTTAAGCCTAAACTCTCCTTTTGGTTTCAATCATCATAACATACCAAGAATATCACGTTTTGTTTTGGAGAGTAAACACATTCGCCTGTATTCTCAGCCAAACATTTTGGGGATATAATATGTAGAACTTGTTCACATCGCCTACTTTGCGTCCATTAGAGCTTCCCCCTTCTTCCGCACGCATCTAGTACAGCATTCAACAGATTACGTTTACGCAGTAGAACCTGTTATTTGATACCTATAATTTTCATACGTCATCGGGTTGTATCAACGAAACTAGAGGAAGGGGTTGTTAAAAACGTTTCAAGTAGGCCCCCATTTATCGCGGCTATGTCAAGCCTGTTCCCGTCGGTGCTGAGGCGAGATAAGGAAACGCTGTAGTTAGGGGACAGTCTAACCACCACCGTAATCACATAAAGGGGTTGGTTAACGCCAAAGATTACATGCTCTATGTAAGATATCAAGCTGTAATTTTTATACCGAGTTAATTCCCTCAGTTTTTATTGTAATTGTTTGCCACCGTTGTTTCTATAGCTTAAGTGTTGCATTTACATTACTTTATCTATTCACTCTTCTGCAAACTATTCTTACAAAGGCTATACCAGTATAACAGTTATACAAAGGTCATTCAGAATGAAGAGGGCTTCCCAGAAAATTCAAGATATAAACTTTATTTATCTTCTAAACATCTTAAATATATGATAATTTAGTCAAAATCGCTAGAGCCATCTTTGAGAAAATAAAACATAACGAAAATGTCCCCATGTGAGGCAGTATTTTTAACACTTAAATGATTTCAGTCTAATTATATAATATACAATTCAATAACAGCCCGCCTTAAAGCAATATGTGTATGTAACAATATATAAAAAGTGTATATTACAGTCATTGTATATGTTTATATTATTGTATACAGGTGCAGCAATGTTATGTGAATGTATTACGCCATTTAATAATGCAGAAGCTCTGAAAATAATAGGTTAAAAGTTGCTAACAATGAGTTAACAATGAGGTAACCTAGAGGCAATAATGAGTAAGAAAGTGTAATAATGCTACTAGTCATTCTTGGAGCAACAATAATGTAATTTTTGTGACAGTTTAAAAATAGCCATGCAACAACCAGAGAAAGCTTTAGTTAAGTGAAGATTTCTTATTTATTTATTTATTTATTTATGGACGCTCTTTAACTACTATGGTTCTTATCGTCTCATTCCATATTGGTCGTGAAAGACCGGTAATTTTGCTCAGGGGTCTCTTTATTAGGCTTGAGGTTCTTTTACGTGCCGTAAATCTACGACACGGGACCACCTGCTTTAATTCCCTTCGGAAGGAAGCCATGCTAAGGATTCTTACGCCCGAAAAAATCCATCGCCCTCCGCCGGGTTTGAGTTAAGTGAAGGTATTCTATTGGAGTGGGATTAGCCAATCAGAGACTTGAAATACAGAAATTTACAAATTTAGACGGTAGAAACCCAGTCAGTTGCTTGTAGACAGTGCTCGTAACTGGACGCGTTGGTCGTAGACGTGTTCCTAACCGAACGCGAGATGCGTCCTTGAGAAATGAAATACGCATTCGTGTGAGACGAAAATAGTTTACGTGTTTAAAACGTGCAAGTATTTAATAAACGAATCTCACAGCTCTCTATATCAATGAATTGTTATTTAAATTGTGTCAAGGATTAATAAATGTAGTGAAGTAAAAATTATAATCTGTGTAAGCCTACATTCTTCAGCCGCATCACGCCTTGTTAAGACATTCATGTCTCTAAAAATAAATACTGACGCAGCCGAGGCAAACATAAATATATAATATTTAAAGAAACATTCAAAATTACAAAGTTAATATTTTTAAACTTGGGGCAAAGGCCACCGGAAAGTACATTTGGGGCGAAGGCTACCGGAAAGTTTTTACTATACGTGCGGTAGCAACTACTTCAAGTTTGGCTCCCCAACAGTTCAAGTACAATACAACTCCTACTTCAAATTGACTTTCCATACGTGAAGCAACTATCTACTTCAAATTGACGCCCAAAACTAGGGGCAAATAACGTAAAAAAGAAACTATAAACTTCACATGTAAAGGGTGTTTGTGGTTGGGGAGTTTTCTTGAAAATCTACATGTCATATGCTTGGAAGATCTTGAGCCTAACTACTAAGCTTGGTATTTCTCGAAAATATCGTTTTTGAGTCACGCTATTGCGGCATGTGTTGGGTTCAAGTCCAAGATACTATTCCATGCTGCATCGTAGATTCTAAATTACGTTTGAGTTTACTAGAGCGATGAGTTCTCTTACACTTCTCGTGCGTGGCACACGGAAAGTGATATGAAAAGATTGTTCTTCAATTCAGAAAATTTGTCTTTTATTTTGAAATTTAAATCTCTATAATGTTAACAATGATGGAGTTACTTCAATTGAACAGTTGAAAACACGCCGTCTTACTATGTATGCATTTATGTACTGTCCGGGATACTGAAGAATGATACTGATGGTGTTAAGTATCCGCTTTACTGAGAGATAATGGTGGTATAGATGGCTCTTCCACATTGAAAACTATGCCTTCATCTCTACATCAATTTGTCAATAAACAATCTTGCCTGTTATTTTTATATGGTTATAAACAAGTGATATAATATTTTCCTTGTTGATACATGCTAATAAGGTTGGCCATGCAGATTTTCTAAATTTTGATATATTTCTTCTCAATATCCGGTCATCTAAACACATTGAAATGCATATAAATATAGTTATAAACAAAGAAAGAAATGTTACAATTACAGCAGTTAATGAACATAAATAGGTAACAAATATCTTGACATATAACATATCAAATAACCTCTCCATTTTTGACACATTCTAATAAGGTTGGCCATTTAGCTTATCCAAACTTTGATATTTTTTTCTTTCCTCATTATACTGGATATATATATATATATATATTGAAATGCATATAATTATTAACAATAAAGAAGTATTACAATTACATCAATTACTGGACTTAAGTCAATAACAAATATGTCGAATATAACATACAAGGTAAGCTCTCCATTTTATTAACAGCAGGCATTATAACTGTTTCACTGTTCACGGACACACACACACACGCGCGCGCGCGCGCGTACACACACACACACACACACACACACAGATATTCATACACAGACACACTCACGGACTTTTTTCCAAAGATGATCTTTTTTTCGATTCAGGGAGCCTAAAACCTGTATTTCAGACAATATCTCGATATCAAATTTTTGTATGAAATGCAATACTTCTTCTACTTACTGTTGATAAGTATTAGGGAAAGTAAAAATGATTATCGTATTAATAATTATTGAAGTCTTCTGATAAAGGCATGTAGTTTTAAGTCTTAGAAGTTTGTAGTTAGCCACTGTTTGAATGAATGGAATGAGAGCCTTATGATAAAAGCAATCTTTGAAGTTTTTCCGCCTGTAAAGTAAACTTCTAAAAAATAGTTTACAGGTATTCCAATTAGACTGATAGTATAGAGAATGTTCTTTTGTTTCAGAATAGGGGTAGGTATTAAAAAGACAGTACAAAAAACATCTGACCCGGAATTAATCTGAGGAATCAAAAGTGATTCATCTGATGCATATATAGGATAATCTCCTCGTTTTCTATAAAAAAGGAAAGAAACGTTCGTGCAGAACAAGAGTATTTTTGATAACTAGACCGAAGGTGGACATGCAGATCTGAAGGTTTGAGAATAACAAAGATAACTCCTCTCCTTTACCTTGCTCTGCTCGTGACACCGAAGTCATTTTACCATCTCCAGAAATTTATAATGGACAAAAAGCATATTTACATATACGTCCTTAAATGTGATTATTTTTTTATTACAATTATAAAGTATAATATTGAATTTTTCAGTCTGATTCTATCTTTCCAACTGTAGCCTACACACGGCATTTGTGAAAGAACAGTTACTTGAAGATCGTTAACTACATTCTGAAAACAGACATACATTTTTTTGTACAGAACTTTAAGTTTAACACAAAAAACGTTCCATTGTTATACGTGCTATGTATTTCAACTGAAATGAACCAGGAATATCTTTACCATATTTTCATTAACTTCTCGCTAAATATAAATGTCAAAAACTGATAAATAGTAATTGTATGCAAAATTAAATGAATATTGCATATTTCATAAAACTCTTAATATGCACGAAATATCCGCAATTGTTTCTAAATGCTAAGATTTATAAATATTACTTAAATATAACCCTTAAGGAGAGATTAAAAGTCGTATCCTGAAATCTGATACATTTATGAACCATTATTTCCGAAAATATTTACGGCAACAGACCGACATTTTTACAGATTTGGAAGCATGCTTTATGGGTTCACTGAAATATTTGTATACAATAAATTTGTTTGTTAAGGAATATATTATTTTCTTAATTATACTATGCTTCGATTAAAATTTATCAGCATTTATTTAAAAAATGTTATTAAGCCCAAAGTAGATCCATGATAGCGCTTACTGTCTTTTAAACGAAGTTTTAGCTAATGGGTGGGTGATTCATCTCTCAGGTAAGGTATTTGCTGTTGAGAGGGATACACATTATCCTGAACTCGTACCGCGCGTGGTGCATACAGTGGAAAATACCCAATAGTCCATTATCGCGAGTATGCAACCCTCACTTGCCTCAGACCAAGAAAAGGCTACCATCTTCCAGTAGCTAAACCCTTACCTGCTTGGAAAGGTTCTCCCTACCAATAGCTAAAACATCACTGAACACACAGTAGTTATTTTTATCATCCTACAATTTAATCTAGATATTTTCAATTGTTTCTGATAAAAGCTGATCTTTGTGAAACAATAAGACAGGAATTACATACATACAATATAAATGAAAGAATTGCAAGTTTTAGAAATAAATGGCTGGAATGCGTATAACCTATGCCAGAAGAAAGATACCCAAAAAGCGCTTTAAGGTATAAACCGAGAGGTTGGAGAAACATACGAAGCCTTAGCAAGAGATGGGCGGTCCAATTTGAAGACGCAACAGGCTATATCTAATGTATGCAGTGGAAGACTGAAGACGTATTTTACTAGAAGACGTCATTCACAGAAAGAGCTATTCAAAGCAAAAATGGAGAAAACATACTCGCATATATTTGCAAAGAAAGAAACCACATAGTTAGAAAACATAAAATCTGAATACTTAACAGCAGTATCACTTTGCGGACCAAATCTTTCCCTAAATGATGGGCTATGAAGTGATAAGATCCGCCCGAATAATAAATAATGAATAATAACAAATAAGAATAATAATTAATAAGCATATAATCAAAATAATAAGAAGGAATACCAATATGAGGGAAGAATAAAAGAGAACATTAAGAATTAGAGAAAGGGTGGAATAAAATCATGAAGAGAAAAAAATGCAGAGAGTAGACATTAATTAATGATGAGAACATGAAATAAAATGTATAAAACGTGTAGTTGAGAACGAACAAACTTGGCGTAAATCACAGAAAGGTTGCAGACGTATTCAAGGACAAGAAAAACTACATTAGGAATCGCTTTAGTGACAATAGGAAAGGTGTATTACACGCAGGATGTCAGGACAACGGGCAGCAAACCGAAGTTAGTCAAGTGCATAGAAAATTCAGTAAAGCGAACATAATTTGTTAATGTTAGACGCGAGCGAGGCTCAGGCGATGAAATTGAGAGCCAATGGTAATTGGAGGAAAAATTCAGAGATGTAACCAATCAGAATAAACAAAAGTCACGTGAATAGCAAAAAGCGAGAGAGAAACTAGAAAAGTAGGCGTGAAATAGAAAATTATCTATGAGGCAGAGCGACGTTCAAACGTGCGTAAGATACTTCACTCTGCGTCGAAACGTCGGTGAGAGAAGAAGTCTCTGTGTAGAAACGTGGGGGAGAGAGATGAGCTGGGGGAAAGAAGTAGATTTTGTGTAGTAAACTGAGGGAAGGTAAGATAGATCTAGAAATTCAAAAGTCTTATATTAAAGATGGAAACAGCGCAGCGGTCTTCGAGTAACTATTTAAGTATTGAAAACCAGTTTAAGGCAAACGTGAGTAACAGGGTAGCTAGGGAATGACAAAAGGAAGAGTCATTAACGTAATATTGTAACATACTTCAACCTTGCAAAGTAATTAAGAAAGGGTAAGAGCACGGAAACAGTAGCAGGGGTAACAGGAAAAATCGCGTCTTGTGTGGAAAGGAAATTCGTACGAGGACTTCAACTTCAGTGTGGATCATCAATAAACGGGCCATCTGAGAGGAGAAAGTGAACTTCATTTATCTCCCATCCACACTCCCTGAGGTAAGAGATTCCTCTACCTGAGTAGCCGGCAGCAACAACGATCCTCCCGAATTAGCAACCCAACCACCAAGAACCGCACCATTACAACCTTTTCCATTCCCAAACCCCGCTACAGCTAGAATTTGCCTCTCTTCTCCAACGGAGTTATGATTTTTTTTTTCTTGTAGCAGTACAGAATGGGGGCAGCGTGGTGGTTTCGTTTTCGGCTCTTGTACTGACGGTCCGGGATTCGATTCCCGCTCTGGAGTGGCGATTTTAAGTATGCCCTATGCATTATCGTTTCACCCAGAGTAAACGATAAAAGCTGTAGGTCCTCTCATTCCACCCCCATTCTCATCATCACCCTACCGTCGGAGGTAACGGACTCCGCCTGCTGAATGCCTCCTACTTAGAAATGATGCAATCATCGCTTGGTGGAATGAGGTAACCCCGAAGGATAGGCCATATCTGGGCAGCGTTAGAGACGTCGACGAGTACATAATTCACAGTACAAAATGGCAAATGCGTACGGTTTTAAATATATAGATTAAAATGCAAGTAATATACCTACACTTATAATATATACCAAATTAAAGAGGAAATTCAATTAATAAAACTGAATAACAAACTAAGAATTTATTATTAGGCAATTTTTGCCATTCTCCCCTTAAATAAAATTGTTAGTCTACTGATCACATGGTTCCAGAGATTAATAGCTATCGAGAGCTACCCCTCCCTGCCGCATCACATTTAGTTTCAGTCACGTTCACTATGTATTCTAAACTTTTTGCTTTCATATAAGTTTCTATTTTGACCATTTAAAGTCTGCACGACACAGTTATAAACGTCCTTTTTGAACAGCAACTGATACCTCGATTAATGTGACTTAGCTGTTGGGCAGAGTTTATGTCAAAGTAAGGAGAACAGAGATAGAGAAGGAGGAGTATTTACTCAACAAACATTTTAGGAATGCAACTAAAAAAGGCAATAACCCATGTCATACACGCTAGAATCGAGCCGCCGTTACCTAGATCGTCATTTATTTTAGCCGTTGCCGTGTTTTCTTCCTTTCGTGGATTGTGTGCTTGGTTTAATTCTGCTGAGCACGTCTATATAACGGTGCTATAAATACATAAACATGAATGATAACTGTATATGATAATCCGTGTGCCAGAGGTGTATGTAACAACATTCTATCTGGCTATATCGTGCACAAATTATAATAGCACAATGTTGTATTTCATGAGGTTTAAGTGTGTTGTAAAATTCATAAGCATTTATAGTAAAAAGAAGTTTACTAAATGGCTATTTCCTGAATCCCTCGTGATTTCTGCATGTAAATTTGTTGCATGTCATCGAACTTACCCATGTAAGAGATGTTTCTTTCACATCTCATGCCCCGCATCTTAATTTTAGAGGCAAAGGGATCTTTTTCCCTTCTTTGCAAACAGTTATAAAGTCCGCTGTTGCAATTTATAGCTGTCTTTTTCTTTCGTTAACTGATATGCAACAGCAATATTTTCACAAATTCAATTTGTCAGGAAATACTTTAGAAATGATTAATGCTTCGAACAAAATTATTTTACATAAACGTTTCGTTTTAAATATTTCCTGTAATAAAGTTTTGTGTATAATTTATATTTCTCAGTCATATGCAACTAAGTGGTAATAAAGAGCACAGCTACTGTTTGCAGAAAATTCAGGGAGATTGGAAATAAATGCATATTTGAGAGACTGGCATGGCAAACAAAATTGACCATAAACAGGCCAAGAAAACTTTTCTAAACTCATGGAATTTTATATAACTTAAAAACCATAACTTATAAAATGTGGACCTTGAGGGTATATATAGAATAAATTCAATTTGTTTTGTGACAATAAACATACGAGGCGTGTTTGTAAAGCAAGTACCGATAATTTTTTTTAGAAAATCAGAGCATTATTTTCCAAATACTTCATTATTATTTATTACCTTACCTTACACTACTTTTCCACATAGTCACTTCCGTTATTCAGGCACTTGTCGTAACGAGAAACTAGTTTTTATTTGCCTTTGTCAAAGAATGATGCCGCCTGTGATGAAAGCTAAGTCTGCACTATTTGTTTAATAACATCATCATCGTTTAAATATTTTCCGCTAAGGAATTTTTTAGAGAAGAAATAGAGCAATATCGCTGGTGCCAAATACGGATTGTAGGGAGGGTGGTCAAATTGTCCCCAACAAATGATACGATCCGATATTGAGTTTGTTTGGCTGTGTGTGGCCAGACATTGTCACTCGTTATTGTTTCCTCATAAACTTACACAATTGGTGATGAATGTTTGTTGCCGTAACATGTCTCGAATTCAAAAACCGAATCACTGATCTGACTTCACAGCGCTCTGACAACAGGAAAACACAGAGTGACCATCGCTCATAGCTGCGTCTGGCTTCATAATGAATGGAGTAAGTGATCTCGCATGCTCAAAATCGCGACTGCAGCGTGGCAAAATATTAAAAGGGCAGATACTTGGTTTAATGACTGTTAAATTGTTTTTCGATTGAATTTACCAAAATCTTAGGCAGTGTACTTCCATATCTTAAGTGAATGTTCTTTTTTTCATGAGATAATGCAAACACCATGCATAATCAATTTAAATTTTAAGCAGTTTATCGCCGTCTCATTCTAAATGTATACCCGTGTTAATGCAAAAGTTTAATATTGTATTCCAATTATCACCTGAATAGGCAATACATATTTCACTTAAGATATCTAAATAACTTTATGAGGAAATGACTATAAAGCTAGCAATTATTAGGTCATCTCCAGTAATGTTTACATGCGCTAAATTTGTATTAAGATTAAATGGTTATGCAATGAAACACTTCTTTTGCGCCTGCCTGGTAACATAACTACATAGGTTATTCAAATAATAATAGCAACAATATCTGTTTTGGCGCTACTATAGGCAAATCATATAAAGAGAGTTGTTCAATATGTATTAAGTGTGAATTACAAAGCCGTAATAACATTCATTATGTAAATAATTGTATATTGCTATATACAATGCCCTAAAGATAGGTTTAGCAAAAATGCTTCATTAAAATTCTGTTACCAGAGGAAAGAATTCTCAAGATCACAATACGAAACTTATGCTAGAGAGACCATTTTTGTTGGTGTTTGCTAAATAGGGCCCTGCAGATAACACTCTACAATTAAATTCATTACATAGCTATATTAATGTTATTGAAGAAATAAAGAAAAGTTGTGTGTGTGTTCACCATTGAAAAGCATTCTTCTTCCAGGCCGAAATAGTCTATTATCCCGGTTTAAAACAGGAGCATTTAGGGAGTTTCATTCATATCTAAGAAAACTAACTATAAGGTGGAAACACCCAACTGGGCCAGAGCCTTCCCTCCTTAACGCCCACCCGAACCGAGGACTCACACTCCCCAGTCGTATGACAACGCCCGGGGCAGAAGTGTGACGGGGGGCAGAGGTCAGACGGATCAGAGAGTGGGTGATCAGCCACACGACCGGGATGATAGCGACGGAGAACTTATATTCCTTTTCGGCGAACATGAATATCACAAGATACTTTTGAATCTTTATTTCGATATAGAGTTATTTAATGTCTTCAACTCAAAGGGTTATATAGATTGGCTTAAAGTGTTTTAAACTTAAATTATTGGTGAAGAAAGTTGCATACGTATCCATACTACCGAACTTTCTTCTGATTTCGCTGATCTTTCTTAACAAGAAATATTTGGGAATGAATTTAATAAACTTAGTACACTTGGGTTTCAGCATCTGCCAAAAATGATAAGGTACCGTGAATTTTCAAAAAGTTCCACTGTTTTCAAACATATTCATCCACATTCTTTGGCCTATCGAGGCAAAGCTTTAAACAATTGCACTTTAGGACCCAACAAAAATTATAGACAACCTTTAAGCTCTTAAAAATTATCCTGCCATATTTTCAAACCATTGTGTAGAAATTTACACCGTTTATCACTAATGACTAAAATATTGTACAAATAGCACTGGGAAAAAATTATAGATTACCCAGGACTTAGTGAAAATCACAGGACACCTTACTATGTACCTTAAAAAGTTACCTCTACTCATATCATCAGCTTAGTCAAATTTTCACCATTTAACCAAACTGGACAAAACTTTGGGCTTGATATGAGTTCATATTGTACGTAGTCACGACTTTCAAAAAGCACCCCTTATAGAATGCATTAATTTAAACACTGGTAGTGCCTTATAAATGTAGTTACTGCTTTATAATTCACAGAATACGCATGAAATGTTGCCTTCCATACTTTATCTTCTCACATTATTTATCGAAGACATCGCCAAAAATGCCATTGCTGCCACAAATTTCGAACGTGCACGGTTTACTTTCTCTGCCCCTACCTATAGTAGGTTCGAGGCATTCCATCCAAAACTTCGATGTCGAGATTTTACAGAAAATACATATTGCGGCCCCCTGAATAAATAAAAAGTACGTATTTATAGAAAAAGAGCCGCGTGTTGTATGTGTATCTATGAACAACATAAATCTAAATGAAATATTCGTAAACATCAAATTTGGTGCTTAAAATCTTTCAAAGATTCGATACAAAGGTATTCGACAAAATGCGCCGCAACTATCCCTTACATAGAAAATAATTTCCGTATTTGTCTTTTATTTTCTCAAAAATGACTGACGGTTTTGATCAAAATACCATATATTAAAGACATTTAGATGAAAAATCTGATGTGTTACACTCACATGACTTTATCTACTCTTGTACAAATTATTTTTACAAACTCTTATTCTCCATCTATTTCATATTAATCTAGATAAACATTTGCAGAAACGATCTTTTTACATGCAAAGAGAATTACATTTTACACATAGCGACCAGTTCTAAAAATGCTTGACTATCGCTTAAGCCGTACTATGTTCCCCTTGTTTTGTAGTTACAAGGGCAATATAGAAATACAGTAGCCTTTAAGCATAGACATATCTCTTAATAGCTGGTTGTTAGGTGCACCACCATTTTCTTTGCGACAGATTAATACTCTTTGCATATCCAAGACAAAAAAATGAATAACGAATTACCATTTGAGAAAATAAGTATTGAAAAATTTAAGGGAATAACAAGCAATATATCGAAAATGGTACACTCAACAACAAAAAATGTATATAACATAAATTGTGTATTTTAACGCGATCTATATTTTTGTGTATTAAAATTTTGTCTATCTCTTATGGTTTACCAGTTATGCAAAAGTCGTTCACAATGAAGAATACTTTTGGAGACATTCCCAGAAAGTTCGAGATATACATTTTATTTATCTTGACCATATGATATTTTAACCAAAATTTTCGAAACATGTTCCATATAAAGGGTAATTTTGGGTAGGGGATTTTCTTGAAAACCTTCGTGTCGCATGTCTGGAAGATACTGAACCTAAATACCAAGTTTGGTGTTTATCCGACTGTTCGTTTCTGAGTTATACTGTTCACAGACACACACTCGGAAATGTTTCTAAAATGTTTTTTTTTTTTGGATTCAGGGGGTCTCAAACATATATTTCCAGTGAAATTTCGGTTTCATATTTTTGGGTGGAATACAATACTTCCCCTACTATACGTAGTAGAGAAAGTAAAAATAAAATGTATATCTTGAATTTTGTAGGAATAGCCTGTAATTCCTTTTCATTCAGAAGGAAGTTTGTTTAACGGGTAAAACAGACAAAGATTTACCACACAAAAATGTAGATTAAAATACATAATTTATCTCAAATATTCTTCTCTGTGGCATCAGTCATTTCCAAGATATACGTTAATATTGGTATCTATTGTTCAATACTTTTTAATTTTCTTAAAGTGCTGTTGCTAGTCAGTTGTTTTTGCAATATCACTGAAACAATATGGAATTTAAAGAAAAATTTAGTTTTATTTATGGACGCTCTTTAACTACTGTGGTTCTTAGCATCCCTTTTATACTGGGCATGAAAACCGGAAATTTTGCTCAGAGGCCTCTTTATCAGGCCTTTTAATCACCGTTCGTTTTACGTGCCGTAAATCTACGACACGGGACCACCGAATTTACTTCCCTTCAGAAGGAAGCCATGTTAAGGATTTTTACCCCGAAAAAGTCTATCGCCCTCCGCTGAGTATGAACCCGCGACCTCGCGAGGCTAGTATAGTACCCCTAGACACGGAGTACGACACGGAATTTAAAGGCCAGTACACACTAACTGGCTTTTAACCATCTCGCTATCCATTCGGCCTTTTCTGTCCCCTTGTACCTACGACAAATGTGTAAATTATTACTGCAAAGGTTTATTTGATTAACATGAAGAAGATAGAAAAACAAGCTTTCATAAGCATAGTCTGTAGAAAGTGCATCAAAATAAACCATAGTGGATAGAGAAAGTCGTGTGAGATTTCAAGTGGTAAGTCGCTATTCTTTTTTTCTAGTGGTCATGCAAGAAGCATGCAATTTCAAAGTCATCACACAGACCCTCATTTTAAAAAGTAGGCTTTAGCCTAGTGTAACCTTCTTATGCCTACAACGGAATGTGTAAATGTGAACCTAATGAAATCTTATCTAATTAAATTCAAAAATTATTTTTCTGTGAAAAACTACTTTGAACGTTTAGCTTCAATTATATACTATAGTTTTGTTCTCCGAGTTCTCTGAAGCTTCAACATGTGACCATTTATATGCTCAAGAGCACGAGCTGTGTTTACTATGAATGCCTTTTAGTTTACTTTGATTTTTCTTGCAGTTTTGTTCATTAAAAATATGCTACACAATGAAGTTTATAACCAAACTTGTTCAAATTTTGCACAGAAACTCAGCGAGTATGAACTTAAAAAACACTAGCATATGATTTTTGCTAAATTGCTTAAGATATTGTAGCGTATGTGTGTGCATTGTCGCGTCGGACACATTATTGCTGTGTAGCAATGACATTGTTGAACTAATCATTTTGATTGTGAGTTTGAATTCTCGTCCGACGTGGCATTTCCCTTTCCACCTCTCAGTCTGGTGGCGTTACTGTGTGCTTCTTCAGAGTGAGTGGTTTGTGTATGTAGCGTGCGTGGTCCGTGTGTGTGTGTGTGTGTGTGTGTGTGTGTGTGTGTGTGTGTGTGTGAGTGTGTGTGTGTGTGTGTGTGGGAGCATCTCCTTCCAATGTTTGTCCGTAACCTTTTGTGTAAATGTAGCGGCACCTTATCAGTTTTAATAAACCACAGGTAATGTGTTAAATGCGTATTTTGTTATGAAAATCCCACGTCTGCTTTAGATTTGTGCAGCAAGTTCCTGGTATCTCTCGTTTGCCTCTGCTATTACGTCTCCCCAATGTTTATTCCGGGGTAACTAAATTTAATATTAGCTGCAAAACCTTTTGGCCCCACCCCGGTATATAACAATATGACATAATTAATTCCATCGCTGAGGATAAATTGTTACAAAAATTAACTTAAGGATTTCAAATTACTTTCTGAAACAACCAGAAGAATAATAAATGTCGTAATGTCAGTTTTGTGCTTTACTATATAAATAATGTGGTTTGAGGTCGCCACTGCGTCCAACTAGAGCTATTGTGACAACCCCCGAAAGGCAGGGATGAAGTGAAACAGCCGCAGGATATCAGAGAACCGCAGGCACACAGGTCCACAGAGACGCACGGAAGTCCCTAATATTTCTAAGTTGAAACACCCGCCGGCACCAGCAGAAGCGAAGAATCCCGTGAGAGGGCGACGAAGCGATTTTAAATAATTTTGTAGCAGTTTTAGTTTTCAGCTGCGTGTGCCTCACGGCTTAATTAGTATAATAAAAGTAAAGTTATTGATATAAGCATGAAATTTAAAACAGCTTATAATTTTGGTGGAGTAGCATTGATAAAATTTTGAAACCACGCGGAATGGCTCAGGCGGTAAAGTCCGTGGCCCGTATTCGGGAGGTCCCGGGTTCAAATCCCGTGGGTCGACCAATCTGTCTGAGGTTTTTTGTGGTTTTCCTGTCACTAAGGTAAATGCTGGATTGGATATTTAGTACCACGATCCAAAGTTCCACCTTAAGTCTAAAACAATAGTAACATGAAAAATAAGTAGTAATAGCGAATGCTATGCCATCTATCTGCAGACAATTTAAGCAGTTAGACTGGACGGCACCCTAACGCCATTTGCACGGCACGAAGCAGAGGATCCAACTGCCATGCGCTGGGGGTCTCTGTGGGCCGTGACAGGTGGCATTTCCAGGAATGAGACCTAGAAGGCTGTCTGCCTTTCTTTGTGAGGGTGGCGGTTGGACCGGACGACACCCTATTGGCATCTGTACGGCATGAAGCAGGTGGTTATAGGGATGAGACCTAGAAGGCCGCCTGTCCACCTTTCTGTGTGAGGGCGGCGGTTAGACTGGATGGCACCCTAATGCCAATTGCACGGTATGAAACAAGTGGTTATAGGGATGAAACCTAGAAGGCTAACTGTTCGCCTTTCTGTGTGGAGGCGGCGGTTGGACTGGACAGTACCCTAATGCCATCTGCACGGCATGAAGCAGGTGGTTATAGGAATGAGACATAGAAGGCTAACTGTCCGCCTTTCTGTGTGAGGACGGCGGTTAGACTGGACGGCACCCTAATGCCATCTGCACAGCATGAAGCAGGTAGTTACAGGGATGAGGCCTAGTAGGTTAACTGTCCGCCTTTCTGTGTGAGAACGGCAGTTAGACTGGACGGCACCCTAATGCCATCTGCACGGCATGAAACAGGTGGTTACAGGGATGAGACCTAGAAGGCTACTGTCCGCCTTTATATGGGGGCGGCGGTTGAACTGGACGGCACCCTAATGCCGTCCGCACGGCGCGAAGCAGAAGATTTGGTAGCTACGCTAGAGTCTCTGTGACTCGTGACGGAGCGGATGGTAGCAGGGATGAGAGCTAGAAGGCTAACTGTCCATCACATATCGTTCTAAGAGTTATCCACCAACATATCCGTCGCAATATAACCAAGGAGTTAAAGTGACGTAAAATAAAATAGAATAGATTTTTTTTAAAGCATTTAGATAAAAAGTGCAGGTTTAGAAATTTCGCCCTTAGGTAGATACCCTTAACAAGAAGTAGAAATAAGAACTATTTGTAAGAATAGTTTGTCGAAGAGTTAGTAGAGAGTCATAATAATGCAGACATTAGATTTTTTTAGAGAAGGCTGTCGGCTGAAGCTCAACACATAAGCCTGTCATATTACGGTGCTTTTATTTCGATACACAAGAACATTCAGGTTTAGGTTACAACAATAAATGTGTCGGTTGTTACATTCACGTGTACGTCAAAGTGTTTCCCATTTGTAGAGCCGTTTCCTCACCAACAAGTCCTAAATTCAAACCGCACGTTAACAAAAAATAGTACAATAACATTCATTGCACTTCCACTGCTATTTCACCGGGTGACGTGTTTCCGTTTGGCCGACCGGATCTGGTAATTATATTTCTTCATTGTTTATAACGCAATGCATCAAGTGGACCTAAAGGTATGGGGACACTTCACGCTATCACATAAGGTCACTTCTGCATGCAGAAAACCGACCGTTAACTGCCGGGCTATCGCGATTCCCCACGCAAGGTGTGCCGTATTAATAGAATCTGAAATACCATTCTCACATGTTAACGAAATCTTTTTATGGAACTCCGCAGGAAGTCGGCAAACGATCACCGATAGTGAAAAACTGTGACAAGTCACTAGGGCAGGGAAAAGCTAAACTTATAGCTGTTATTTTCCACATCACAAAACCTGAAGGGCTATTAATTTGCCGCTAAGATAAGGCTCAAGTGGAGCCTAATAATAAAATTGTTACAAGTAAGAACCCATATTTAGTCTATGTGTATAAGTTGGTATTCTTTTTTAGGATCACGATAGGTTCTGTAGCGGGAAAAAATGGTAAGAGCTTAGCGGCAACTCTAGAGGGTTCGAGATGACATGTTGGTGTGCTGCTAAGCTATTAAGATAAAGAACGTAGTAATACATTAATATCCTTAAGTTAGAGACGTTTTTGTTTCACGTGTACGCCACACTTTCAGTTCACTCATTGACGGGTTGGTTATATTACGGATATCAAAGCGAACAAACAGTCTTAAGCCTTGTCCGAACTGTTCGTTCAGATGTGTTACATATATCTTGAATAGTATTATAGAGCATTGAGAAGTAATGTCTATAGATTTATACTTTCTCTATTGTGTAACTATGGTAGGTAGAGGAAGGATTCGTGTATTCTACACGTCAAATCGATAGCGAAATGTCACTGGAAATACATGTTTTGAGGTACCTTGACCGAGCAGGATGGCTCAGGCGGTAAATCTGTGGCCCGCTTTCGGGAGGTCCCGGATTCAAACCCTCGAGGCCGACCAATCTGTCCGAAGGTCGCTAGATGAATACTGGATGGGTAATTTGATCCGTGAAATTTTCTGTCATCCCTACATTTCATTTGCTTCTTCTTCATCGCCATACCAGGTTGATCATCCATCCTGGATATGCTGTTATCCAGAGTTTGCCTGCTGCTCGACGGGCTACTGACCCAAGGTATTGGCTTGAGGGTGTAAATCGTGCAAAGAGGAAGGAAATCCGTTAAAGAAGAAGAGGTTCCTTACCCCCTCCTCCCAAAAAAAAGAAATTGGAAAAGAGAGGGAGAGAGAGAGAACAGCTTAACTCTAGGATTCTACACATAGATTTTCGTACAATTCCATAAACAAAATAAGGTTTTATATGAAAAAAGCGGTTATTTTTAATTTTATCAAAAGCGGTTGTAACCATTATATTAACAACTATATGTTTGAGATATTGACTTGAAAAGTAATATTTATGTCTTTAAATTTATGTAACGTATTAACGATTTTGTAAACGTACAACGTTCATCGTTTGAATATGGAGTTTCTATTTTTCGTAATTTTAAATATTTTCAATTCGTTGCTTATTTCACCTTTGATTTACAATTCAGTAGAAAGTATCCACCAACACGTCCTAAAAGGTAATTTCTGCAATTTTCTCTTGTTTTTTCTGTCTGAGGGTCACATTTTACTTGATTTAAGTGCGGGGGAACCGCCGATATTTTATGCAGTTTAGTCTGCGTTTCTTTCCTAGTTGCTCTCTCTCTCTCTCCTTTTTTTTTGAGGGGGGCCTTATTAAATCTCACTTGAACATCTTAGCTCCTATCGCACGTTTCTTGGTACACACATAATTCAATTATGCCGAATGGTTGGCCTTAGTTGCCTAATTGCCTTTCTGCATTATCTGCATCTGCTGATAGATGGCTTCAGTTTTGTATTCGCTCTTTTGTGAATTCTAATTTCTTGCTATAGATTTAATAATAAGCTGATGGCCTCCTGCAGTATCTTATTTTATGGGTATATACACACACATATACACACGCATATACACACGGTAAGTGTGATGTCAGACAGATGATCTTAGTTGCGTAGACGTTTTCCAGTACTATCTGTTTTATTTCTTTCCTTCTGTGGGTGGAACTTTGGGTCGTGGAGGGAAAACACCCAGTCTGCCTAACTGGCGGCACCTATGATCTCCCGAATGTGATCCGCAGATGCTACCGGTTAAGCCATCTCGTTCGGTTTTCCTTCTTTTTCTATAGTTTCTATGTACCACACATACGGTTAAACTTATGGAGTCTGTTATGAATTTTAACACAGTAGCCATTCCTCATCTCAAGTAACAACATGTTCGATTATCTCATATACTATTACAATCTAATCCCTAACATCCACCTCATTTTAGTTTGTTTACTGTATGATATTTTCACTTAGTATAATAACTTCTTACTTTCTCTGCCAGGTACATAGTAGCTACATTCTACTGAAAAATTCGGTACCGAGATTTTACCGGAAATAAATGTTTTGAGGGTTCTGAATAAAAAAATGCATTTTTAGGAAAAGGTACCTGTGGCTGTGTATTTGTCTGTATGTGTGTCTGCGAACGCATCAAAAACGAAAAGGCGGATCAATACCAAAGTTGGTATCTAACTTCAGTACCTTTCAAAGATGCGACAAGAAGGTTTTCAAGCAAATCCTTCTGTCCTAAACTACCCTTAAATGGAACATTTTTCGAAGGTTTTGATTTTCTAAAAAAATGGCTCTAACGATTTTGACTAAAATATCATATATTATAGTAATTTATGATACGAATATCTTAACGTATCATATTACAATATGAGATTGCAGATTGCCTCGTTTGATAACCAATCGAGTATTGTAATATGTAGTTACGATGTGTTTATCGTACAACGTTTTATGTACTTTGGTTATGGAATATAGATTTTTACTTTCTCTACTACGTATAGTAAGTAGGGGAAGTATTGTATTCCACCCAAAAATTCGATACCGGGATTTCACCGGAAATACATGTTTTGAGACCCCCTTAATCCAAAAAAAACATTTTTGGAAACATGTCCGTGTGTGTGTCTGTGTGTCTGTCTGTATTACTGTGTGTGTGTCTGTCTGTGTGTGTGTGTCTGCTGTGAACAGCATAACTCAGAAACGAACAGTCGGATAAACACCAAACTTGGTATTTAGGTTCAGTATCTTCCAAGGATGCGACATCCCCCACCCCAGAGTACCCTTTACATGG
This sequence comes from Deroplatys truncata, assembly GCA_030765065.1. Lineage (NCBI taxonomy): Eukaryota > Metazoa > Arthropoda > Insecta > Mantodea > Mantidae > Deroplatys > Deroplatys truncata. Next base: position 57,967,647 of record CM060980.1, read on the forward strand.
AAGATTTTTCGAAAATTTTAATTTTCTCAAAAATGGCTCTAACGATTTTGATTAAAATATCATATGTTTAAGATATTTTATGACAAATAAAATGTATATCTTGAATTTCCTGGGAATGTCTCCAAAAGTATTCTTTATTGTGAACGACTTTTGCATAACTGGTAAACCATAAGAGTTAGACAAAATTTTACTACACAAAAAATGTAGATCGCGTTAAAATATACAATTTATGTTATATACATGTTTTTGTTGAGTGAACCATTGTCGAGATATTGCTTGTTATTCCCTTAAATTTTTCAATACTTATTTTCTAAAATGGGAATTCGTTATTCATTTTTTTGTCTTGGATATACAAAGAGTTATAATCTGTGGCAAAGGGAATGGTGCTGCACCTAGCAACCAGCTACTAAGAGATATGTATGTGCTTAAAGCCTACTGTTTTTCTATATTGCCCTTGTAAATATATTTTCCCCTTACATCTACAAGAAAATTAGCAATAAGATAGAGTCTGCAAATGTTTATCGCGATTAACATGAAGCATATGGATAATAAGCGTTTGTAAACATAGTTTGTACAAGAGTAGAGAAAGTCATGTGAGTGTAACACATCAGATTTTTTTGTCTTGGATATGCAAAGAGTTATAATCTGTGGCAAAGGGGATGGTGCTGCACCTAGCAACCAGCTATTAAGAGATATGTTTGTGCTTAAAGGCTACTGTTTTTCTATATTGCCCTTGTAAATATATTTGCCTCTTACATCTACAAGAAAATTAGCAATAAGATAGAGTCTGCAAATGTTTATCTCAATTAACATGAAGTAGATGGAGAATAAGCGTTTGTAAAAATAGTTTGTACAAGAGTAGAGAAAGTCATGTGAGTGTAACACATCAGATTTTTTTATTTACTTTGGTAAGTTATATTTTTATTTCAGATGTAGTATTAGGAATCAATGAAACAGTACACTACATTGATACATAGTTGATACGTGTGTGTAGTGGGCCATGAATGGTTTGATAGAGGATTTGTTAGTTAGGTTTTTGTTTAAAACAGAAGAACATGAGTACTAGATGAATTAAATAAACTTTGAAAAATGAGTTCTGACGAATATACTGGAAACGCAGCTAATTCTGTTAGAGACATTTAATTCCTAATAAATCCGATTTCGGTATGAAGGAGAATGTAAGAAATTTGAATATTGGTGTTTGAAGAAAAATGTTCAGAGTATAATGGAAAATGTAATGCTGTCTTACTTTAGCGAGAAAGCTGGAACTGAAAAGCCCAGCTCACTATGGACCTATTATTCCATGGTAAGGAGTGTGCTGTTGTTGAAAAAAAGGTGGATATAAGTAAATAGGTGCAGTTGTAAGCATTTTTGAAGCGAAAATGTGAGGGCTACCGACCAAAACAGACAAGTGTGTTTTCAAAAGAAGAGATTAACAGATTTCTATTGGAAGCAGCTGATAATAGTTATTTGGAGATGAAGGTGGTATTACTCATTAGTATGTTTGACAAATCTGACATACAAATCGTTTTGAAGATAATAATTTTACCGGTCCACATTCCTCAAATTGAATAAGGTGCCTCAAAACATTTCAAACGTTTATTTTTTTCAGAAGAACCACTAGAACAATGAAAAATAGACCAAAGAAGTATGAGAGGTGGAAGTGAATAGGAGATTGTCCGAGCGGGATGGCTCAGGTGGCAACGCTGTGGCCCACATTCGGGGGGGGGTCCCGGGTTCGATCCCCGGCGAGAGCCAACTATGACCGTTGGTTTTCTCGGTTCATTAGGCGAATGCTGGAATAGTTTCTTTCAGTCACCGAATTTCCTGTCCCTCCAATTCATTCCATTCATAATTTAATTTAACCTTCATCCCGTTGGTCTCTTTCAGGGTCGGAAGTATCGGAGATGGTGTTTTAGTGCAGCGTGGCAGCGGAAAAGTATGCTCTCTGTGAACTCACTCCGTCCTTCGGGTTACGACTAGCTGACGGGTATCCGAACCCCCTTGAGGGACGTTGGACCCCTCTGTATGCGGCGGGGTCCCTGGTCTGCCTATCCGTCTACCGGGGTGTCTACTTCTGGAAACTTGAAATCCTTCGTTGCTGTACGATCGCTCCTGGATTCGGCCTCTCGGCGTCTCCTCTCGCCACATCCTTCCTCCCGGTAATTCCCCTCATGGGGTGTAGGTACAATATCCGCTCTGGATCGATGCCGATGGAGATGCATATGGAAAAGACAGCTCTCTCGGTATCTCTGCGTAGCTGTAGTATATATTATTTCTGATCCTGCTATGTTTGTATTTTGTTTTTATCATTAAATAAAATTGAGTTTTATTTATGGACGCTCTTTAACTACTACCGTCCTTAGCGTACCATTCTATATCGGGCGTGAAAGACCGGTAATTTTGCGCAGAGGCCTCTTTATCAGGCTTGAGGTTCTTTAACGTGCCGTAAATCTACAATACGGGACCACCGGCTTTACTTCTCTTCCGAAGGAAGCCATGCTAAGGATTTTTACGCCTGAAAAAAACCCATCGCCCTCCACCGGGTTTGAACCCACGACCTCGGGAACTAGAGGAGATGCATGGTAACCACTACACCACAGAGGACTACTGATTTTCTTACGTTGTACAAGTTCTCTACAGATTTCATGAATGACACACATGAATAACAAAAAAACTAAACTCTTGTGATCTAGTTGTACTTATTGACATTAAACAAATGGCTAACATTTTCATTTTATATTACAAAGTAGGCATTCCTATGCTGTTAGCGCTATACTATTAGTAAAACGTGGTAGCTTATTTAACATTCCTGCTAAGATGTCAAGCAGGTTTTAACTAAAGTAAAGTTGTGAATATGTCCATGTCGACCACTCAGTTCTAAAATAAGTAACCGGTTTAGCTTATAAGCCTGTATTGCCCCCAGCAGATCATTATGTATGCACTCTTGAAAGGAACATTATTGCATGAATGGCGATTGCCAAACGCTGCAATGTCTTATATTGAAATCAAGGTTCAAATTACATGAAATCTATATCGTTGTTAGGAGTTGGTAGAAAGGTATTTGTGGAACCTATGATATGTTCTAACGTAGCATTACGCTTGACGCTATAATCCGATTTCTCAAGCTTAGCCTATTATGGCGCTCCTCTCCGATTCAGGATAAAACTAGCAACTTAATCGAAACTTACGTAATCGTAAAATCATTTCTAATCCAAGAATAGACGGTACGAGGGCAAGTCAAAAAGTAAGTTTCCTAATATTTTCTAGTGAAAAGGATACTTTTTTATTGTTCCGCCATTCCTTTAGTTTCTACTTTTTCTACTACTTATCTGACAGGAGAGGAAGTACCTACCTATTATATTCTATTATCTATATTCTACTCGGAAGATCGATATCAAGTTTCACCGACTAAAATTCCCCTGAATAAAGAAGCGTTTTTTAGACAAATGTCCTTGTGCGTAAAACAATTAAATTGAATCTTATTTTGAGGCAGTATTTGTTATCGTTTAACAGATATCATTTTAATTGTGCAACATAAAAATAATAACCTGCTTATAAGAATAAATAATTACTATAAAATGTATATTACAGCCATTCCTATTATGTACATTCGAGGGCAGTCCAGAAAGTCCCAAACGTTTTGGCCAATCATAGCTATGAGTATGGCTAGAGCCACCATCTTGGTGTCAGAACGTTCCTACATTCAGTACGCATCCAGCTGTGGTAGCGTGAGCACTGTTTCTTCCTTACTGTGCTCTCTGTGAGTTGTTAAAATGTGCGCTGCAATAAAACATCCCGCCACTTGTGAAGTGCGGTCTGTGATTAGGTTTTTGTTGGCTAAAAAGAACAAACCAATTGAAATTTATCGTCAATTTTGTGGTGTTTACGGGCAGGGAATAATGAGTGAGAGTCAGGTAATGGTGCCTTGATTTTAAAAATGGCCATACCAATGTTCATGACGAGGATCGCAGTGGTAGGCCTAGCCTTATGACTGATGAACTGTCAATGCAAATGAACCACAAAATTCGTGAAAAATTCGTCCTTTCACGATTACAGAACTTTTGGAACATTTTCCCCATATTTTACGGTGTTTGGTGCATCAAATTGTGAAGCTTGGTTACCACAAATTTTGCGCTAGGTGGGTTCCGTAAATCCTAACGAAAGACCATAAAAAACAGAGACTGGCTTCAGCACTGTCCTTTCTCCAAGATTTCAACAAATATGGTAACGCTTTACTCGATCGTATCGTAACTGAGGACGAGACTTGGGTGAAGCAAGTCAATTGTGAAACAAAACAGCAGTCAATGGAATGGGGACGGACAGATTCTCCCAAGAAACCAAGAAAGTGTTTGCAAACGCTGTCAGCAAGAAAGGCCATGGCTACTGTGTTTTGGGACTGTAAATGAGTGCTTCTCGTTGAGTTTCTGGAACGTGGAACAATAACCTCAGAGAGGTATTGTGAAACACTAAGAAAGTTAAGGGGTGCCATACAAAATAAGCGTCGGGGAAAACTTAGCACCAAGGTGTTGTTTCTTCACGACAATGCACGCCCACACACGGCCAATCGTACTCGAACACTCTTGGATGGTTTTGGATGGGAGGTGTTTGACCATCCACCATTTAGCCCGGATTTGGCGCCTAGCGACTACCACCTCTTCCCAGCGATGAAGAAATGGCTCGGTACACAACGCTTTAATACTGACGTTGAACTGCATGCCGGTGTAAATCAGTGGTTGAAGTCGCAAGCGGCAGATCTCTACAGAGAGGGTATTGAAAAACTTGTGCCACGGTATGATAAATGCCTCAATTTGAATGGCAATTATGTATGAAAATAGCTTAAGAGTGTACCTTGCAAATGTAGATAATAAACGTTGATATTTGCAATCTGTTAACTGTTTATTTCAAAACGTCTGGGACTTTCTGGATTACCCTCGTATGTATAAATTGTTAGATGAATGTATTTCTTAGTTTAGTAGCGTAGGAGTTGTGAGGGTAAAAGCACGCTGCCTTTAGTAACAAAATAATAAAATGGAAACCTAGGGGTGGCTAACAATAAGGTGTAACTTATAACTTAGAGCAATAACTTAGAAAGCTAAGATGGTTACCATCAGTCGATGGAAAAATACTGGTGTAACGTCCAAAAAGTTTGTAAATTATCACGTGAGTGCAGAAAGCCAAAAAAAATTCAAAACTAGGGAGTTCTGCTGGAGTAGGCTTAGCCAACCAGAAACTAGGAAGATTAAATTTGAAATTTTAAGCTGTGGACGCTAAGAGGTAGCGTACCCAAGCAGATCAGTTCAGTGGTTGTAGCTCAGAGTAGTGCAGTGCGAAAAAGCTAAATTTTTTATGTTTAAAAATGTAGTAAGGAACATCTCACAGTTCCATACTTAGATACGTCAGTAAATTGTTATTTTATATAAAAACATGCTACACAGAAATTTTAAAACAGCATTTATTTTAAATAACTGTTTTGTGGCAACAGCCATTTTAAACATATCTGTTAATATTGGTTTGACTTGTTCGATACCTTTATAATTTTTAAAGCCCTGTCGCTATTCAGAATGTTTCTCGTGATTTAATAGAAAGACCAACATATGGCGACGAGCTTTTAAACATTTGACTGTCGATTTGCTTTCTATCCTCCTTGTGTCTAAGGCGAAATGTGTAATTATTTCTGCAAAGATTTATCTCAATTAACATGAAGTAGACAGAATAAGCTTTCGTAAGAATAGTATGTAGACGTATAAAATGAACGATAGTGGGTAGAGAAATTCATATGAAAATAGTGCGTAATTATTTTTTCATAATTACTAAAGGTATTCAAGATTTCTCCTAGTTCAGTCGGGTTTTCCAATCTCTGACATTAGAAAGTAACTTCCTATTCACTGAACCTCGCATTTTGTCCCATACATATTTTGCAATCAGATAAATTTCCGAAGGACAAATTACGGTGATACTTTTAATACTTCACTGTAAGTTAATTCTAACACTGACAAAAACACAGAGACAACATTAGCTAACACATTACTCCTAGGCAAAGAAAAATATCTATGCTGGTAATAGAATTTGGAATACCCAGAACATAAGGCAGCAAGCCTAGCCACATGAAAACGGAGATTATCACCTGTAACACATCGCAGTAAAATCTTTATGGTAAGATATGACATGTAGGTTAGGGTAAGTGCTAGGAAAGGAATGCCCACTCAACTTATACACCATCTACCTGAAGAGTTTGTGAAGGATAATTGATACTTGGCGAACAAGAGGAAGAAGAAGAGTAAAATATTAAGATTTTCTGCTAGCAGAAGAGGAAAAGTTCATAAGGAACGTGTTAATGGAGCTAAATGACAATGGTGAGGAGCTCGAGATGAAGATAAATGCAAAGAAAGACAATGACCATGGTTAGCGGGAGAAAAACAAAAATACATTTTTGAATTTGAGATGAGGAAATGCAGCAAGTAAATAGCTTCAGATATTCGAGTGTGCCTAAGTAGATCATGAGTTGTAGTTAGGAAGTGAAAGAGAGAATAACAATACCAAATGAAGCTTATAAAATGAAAATATACACTCCCAATGGTCCTTGAAAGATTAAAGAAGATATTAGTGAAATGCTTTGATTGAGCATCAGCGCCAAAACTCAGATATTGAAACGAAGTGAAGAAAAACAACTGGAATCTCTTGAAATGTGGATATGAAGAATGTATCGTGTGAAATATACAGACAAACTAAGTAACAGGCTTTTGTGAAGAGTATTGATAGGACTAAGAGGAAGAGGAGAAGAATTTGGCTGAGGCAATAGATAAGAAGAAACTACTTGCTAGATGATGCACGGCATGTTGAAGAAGTTATTGTTCTGTTGTTATTATTTTAACTGTTGAAGTTTTTGGAGTTGAAGGAGTTTGCATCACACGTTTGGGAAGCAATTTGAAGTAGATTGTTTGTTACGTAATATGCTGCTACGTATGAGAAGCCGATTTGAAGATGTATTTTTTTGTTGTTACGCTCCAAGTTTAAAAATATTGTATTAACTTTGTTATTAAACTGGTTCTATAGATATTATTTATGTTTGTTTTTGCCTCGGCTGCGTCAGTCTTACTTTAGAGACACGTTTCTCTTCATCAGGGCATGGTGCGACAAGAATGTAGGCTTACACAGATTTTAAGTTTAAATTCACTTCTTTTTATTAATCCTTGACACAAATTAAATAGCACTACACTGATATTAAGAGCTGTGAGATTTATTAATTTAATACTTGCACTTTTAATAACGTGTATACTTAATTTTCGTTTCACACGAATACGTAAAAATTTCTTTAGAGAACACATCTTCCATCCGGTCACTACCAAGATCTGCAGGCAACTGAACATATTTCAACCGTCCAAACCCGTAAGCTTCTGTGTTTCAAGTTTCTGATTGGCTAATCTTAGTCCAATAGAATACCTACATTTTACTAAAGCTTTTTCTAACTGTTGATTGGCTATTTTTAAACTGTCACAAAATTTACATTATCGTTGCTCTAATCATGACTAGTAACATTTAAACTCTCAAACTCACTATTGCCTCAAGGTTACCTCATAATTACCTCATTGTTAGCAACTTTAAACTTATTATTCTCACAGCTCTTACACTATTAAACTACGTAATGCATTCACATAACATTATTAAGCATATTTACAATAATATAAACATGTGCAATGACTGTTACATACATTTTTAAACAAATTATTAGATACTTATTGCTTCAAGGTGGGTTGTAATTGAATTTACATATTATATAATTTAATTTAAATTATTCAAGTGTTAAAAATACTGCCTCAATGTTATGGTGAAGGAGAAAAATGTCCAGTGCAGAAGAAGATACCAGATAAAAATAAATAGTTTCCATGAAGCCATAAAGAGAAAGGAATTGAGGAGGTTGAATTTATAGTGAAACACATGCATTTGGGCAGGAAGCCATGATTGATACCTCTATTTTCCTGAGCACTAGTCTTTGCCTACTTCTATGAAACGAAGTGATGAGATTTCTGAAACACCTTATAAAGCTGACGAATGTTTGGGCAAGTAGCAACTCCTCTAAGATGGAAGGAGTTAAGTTTAACGATTGAAGATAAGTCACCATCGTCAATTTTAGCCATTTTTTGCTCCTTCATGACTAACCAGACATAGGCGAAGTGGTGTAATGTGTGTGGGAGGGCAAAGAGGAGAAGCAATGACTTTGACAAAAATGCTGCTCGTCCTTCTGAACGGATAACAACATTCCCAGGTTGCCTCATTAGCTCCCATCTGCTGTCGAAAGGTTCAAAAAACCAAAGAGGACGTCGTCATACAATTTCGTGACTTATCTTTTCTATATTTATTATTCCAACCCACCCACGCCTGGCCAAGGACCGGACTTGGAAACGTCTTCTCAGAGTTTTTGTCGTAATGAACATAAATTTTCAGATTCCAGGGAAAACAGATGGTTGGAAGACAGCGAGCAACGCAGATGGATGAGCGGTGACTGGGTAATAATAAAACTACCACTGTGTCAGTTATTGCACTCTCTAGCTATCTCACTTATTTATTCTCGTAGTTTGACTCACGTTTACTCGTGCATTAATGCCAAGTTTTGGTTTGTCATAGGCTAAAAGATTCTCTAGAACACTTCGTTTTTATAACTCCAGGAATAAACTAAGGTAAAAACAAAGGAAACGGGCAACACTGCTAGCCTACATTTACTTTCAATGGCGCTCACTACCCAATTCCCTGCGACAACTTCGAGGTTCCTTTCAAACTTAGACACAGAAAAGTTTCAGAAAATGGCAATGTGACAAGTAAACGCAGTCAAAATTAGCCGTGACATTAATTCATCGATTGATGTTCGATAAATTTACATCCATTTCCCAGAATAATATAGCCAAGATGTAATGATGATCTTGCAACTAGAAGAAAAAGCTGATGTGTTACACTCACATGACTTTCTCTACTCTTGTACAAAACTCTTTAGAACTGGTCGCTATGTGTAAAATATAATTCTCCTTTGCATGTCAAAAGATCGTTTCTGCAAATGTTTATCTCGATTAATATGAAATAGATGGAGAATAAGAGTTTATAAAAATAGTTTGTACAACAGTAGAGAAAGTTATGTGAGTGTAACACATCAAATTTTTTATTCACTTCCCACTCATGCTATCATGCGTGGGAAATTGAATTTCCAGCACTCCGTGCGTTTTAATTTTTACCGCAGACGTTAATAAAATGTAATTAATCCTCCCACTATTGATAAGTATGTATATTTATTGTTGCAGACATGCAATGTAATCATATTTGATAGTTGAATTTTTACCATTTAAGTCTTACTGTCTTTACTTCCATTCATTTGTTAACATTTACTTACTATTTAATTCATGTTGCATTTAAATATAGCTCTTTCGTTGCAAGCAGCCATCTTATCTTGAATTGTTGACTGGATTGATCGACAGTACCAGGTATGACTAATCGATCACCAGCTCGCAGAGGTTAGCGTGATCTATCATAAATATTCAATTATTCACTGTCTTCGAAAAAGTTGTAGGTGTGCAGTACACGTGGGTTAATTGCTTTGCAGAAACTCGGAAGTGAACTTAAACTTCTTTATCGTGCTGCAAGGATGCACTTGCCACACTTGTATCACAATATATATTATTTAGGAAACGTGTTTGTATCTTAGTGATTTTGTCTGTCGGTTCTGTCTAAACAGTGCAATGTCTGGATAAAAACAAAATTTCACAGCTGGCTTCTCACTCGAGGTCCCGGGTTCGATTCTCGGCAGGGAGTGGGAACTTTTCTTTAATTACAATTATTCCTTACCCTCCACAGAGTCTAGAAGTGTGGATGTGAGATAGAAAATAAGTTTAAAAAAATCGACGAAAACCTACAGTAATCTAATCTAAAAATTCAATGAGTAAAAATAACCATAAAATGTTTCAGTCAAAACCCCGATATGACCATAGCATTTAAAGGGGACTATAGAAATGAATAAAAACAAAAATTCACAGCTAGTTTTGTACGAGATTTTCAGTAAAGTTCCCCGCACCAAACTTAACGTAAAACATGTTCCTTTACCTTCACTTTCTCATAATGACTTTTACAATTTTGATTAATATTAATGAACTTGTGATATTGGCATGAATTTAATGTAAGTAGCATATCAAGTCCTTTCTATCCTTGCTCAGTTATATGAAAAATATGCATATATAATTCAAATATAAAATTTATTGCAAAAAATACCCGTAATATTAACAATTTATGAAACTATATATATTACATTTATTATTTGTTTGAATTTTTCAAAAATTGTAACTTTGAAGTGTTAAATGGAAATTCTTATGTTTCTTACGAGCTAGTGCAACACTCGTAGATAAATGACTTGCTCTTTAAGCAGTCGTCAGTATCTCATGTTTCTTTGCACTACAAAAATTTTGTATTTAAACCATTTATAGAGAATATTTGTGACGAAATAAATCTGATACGTAATAATTATAGGACTTTCTATCCATTAGTATTATTTCCATAGCCATTTTATATATTTATAAAAAAACCGCTTTAGCTTAAGTAAGTGGCAGAGAAAGCATGTTACATGAAAAAATGTGTGAAAATATGAACATTAATAATTGATAAAGTAGTGTGATTTTACACACCGGATTCCTTTTAGCCTTCAGTAAATGTCACTAATTACAGGAAAACGGAAATGCCAAGACACAGTGCTTTATCGAACTAACAAGGATGCTGTGGAAAAGGGTAAAGAATGTTGACTGTGAGAAAGAAAGAGTAGAGGGGAGGGTAGCAAAGGAAAAATAAATTATTATTTGACTGTAAGAGAACATCTGCTTCTGATGGCTGGACTAAAAAATCGTGACAACATGGTACGGTATTATGACGAGTTCTCAGCTCATCTCCCGCTGCCCACCAAGCCAAACAACATGCTACCCTAAGATATGTCACTAGGTGCTCCAGTGCTGCTGTCTGGAGGACAGGAGACTCTTCTTAATGGGATAACCATACCATGCTTCATTAAAGCTTTTAATTCTCATTATATATTTAGTGCATTCATAATGACCAGCACACAAAAGCAGTTAGTTACTCTTTGAGGTGCACAAAAACTGCAAATCGATAACTTTACTTTAGACTTATTTCCTTTTAGATAATACATATCTATTTTAGTGGTAGAACCCACAGTTGTATTCACGTTATTTCATTCCCCTTCTCTCTTCTCTCCTCTATTCTACTCTACTCCTCCTTTTCTGCTCTCCTCTCTTTTCTATCCGTTATTCCGGAGAGTGTTGCTAAAAATTAAATTTTAAAGATAATACTAGTATTTATACTTGTGACAGTTTTGGCTTTAATGCCTTAGAAACTGTAATATTTTCCAAGATTATCAGTAGAAATGAAAATCCAAAGCTACAATCTGCCGGGTTATATACATGAATGGCAATAAGGAAAATTGATATAAAGCCTTACATTTCAAAGAAATTTCGCGAGTAAATAAACTTGTCAGAGAAATTACACCTTTAGAAATTTTTCATGTAAAAGTTTTCGTAAAATTAGCTAATAAGTTCTTTATTTTTCTTTATTTCGCTGTTTTTCCTTTTTTTGACATTATTCTCATTGTCATTACAGTCCCCATTTGGACAAAATAATTAAGACGCCCTATTCTGGCCTAGAGAGACCTGTCTTACGTTAGATATATACCAAACGCAGTTGTTTACTATAGTGTAGTCTATTATACATGACAATATCATTTATTTATCCAACATCGAAAATTATTAGAAAGATATTGATTTCAGTTTTATTATTTTAAAAATCCTAACATTAACGCGGAGAGAAGGGAATTGAATGTTTCTCTTAAAGACTTTGTTCAGTGAAGGTAAATAGAAAATAGACAAATCTGAGCCTGCAAACTGAAGTTCAACGAGTAAGCTATCTAACCAGATTCTTTGCAGGCAAATTCACCAACGCAATGTTACTTTCCTACTTCCAAAAACCAACGTCGGAACTGTACTTGCAAGAAAAGATGTATAGAATACTATGGCAGTTGTAATATTCCCGGCCAAAAAAGAAGGATAATTTAAAATTCGACACGCTTTAAAATTATCTGTGAAGTTAACAATGACCGTGTATAGGGAAAACTTTCATTTTAAATCCCCTTTAGTAGTATTACAAAATACACCCCAGAACTTTTCACTGAGAAAACAATGGTGGCGAAAGCGCGACTCGCGAGGTAATGTGACTCGCAAGCGCAAATCCTTTTCTAGCCGTCTATTCATTTGTTTTCCGCGTGTTGCTGAGTGGTATAGTGCGTGTTGCATATTTGATGTCTCGAGAGAGAAAGGCATTTTGGCCACCCTTGCTCTGCAGCAAGGGTGGCGAAAGCGCCTTTCCTTCCGTGAGTCACCAAATATGCAACACGCACTGCATCACTCAGCTGCATGTGAAAATCAAATGGACTGAAACAGAGAGCAAACGGCGCCTACGAGTCAAAATGACTCGCGAGTCCGCTTTTCGCCACCTCTGCTCAACAGGAGTGTCAGCTTTTATACAGCAAAGAAAGAAGAAGGGGCAATATGAGCCAGAGCACAGAGGTGCACTCTTATTCAAATGAGGCCTATAGGCCCTAAAGGGGATAGATATTTTTAAAAATATCCTATAGTGGCGAATATCGAGAGCTGATCTTTACTGGAAAACAGTCTATTTGCGCGAAAGCCCAAGAAGAAGTAGAATTTTATTCAAAAACTCTGATGTGTTGCATTCACACAATTTTCTTTATCATTCTTATACAAACATCCTTACAAAAGCTTATTATTCTAGATACCTCTTGTTGATCCAGATGAACTTTCAGTTCAAGTTTACGCATTCGTTGTACTATAGATATAAAAAGTAAAGCCATAGTTACATTTTTTGTAGATCGTGTTGTGTGATGACCTTGAAATTCCGGCTCTTTGCATGACCATGAGAAAAAAACAAAACAAATAACGACTTCTAGTTGAGAAAATTATCTTTGGAAATTAAAAACAGTAACAAGAATATCTCGGAAATGGCTAACACCACAACAAAAATTATTTGGCATAAATTGTGTGTTTTTACGACAATGGATTTTTTGTGGTAAGATTTTGTCTATCTCTTACGGTTTACCAATTATAAACAAGTTATTCAGAATAAAGGATACTTCATGAGTCTCTCCAAGAAAACTCAAGATACACATTTCATTTTTATGTAAATATCTTCAACATACCTATGGTATGTAGTACTACAGGTAGTACTTACTACAGGTAGTAGTAGTGAAGTGTAGTTTGAGGGACGTTGGAGGATTCAGAGACCCTCGCACCTCGACCATTAGACGTCTTGTGCTGTCCCTTATACCCAGTATACCGAGCGGGATGGCTCAAACAGCAACGTCTGTTAGGGACCCCGTAATTATTGTATCATCACTCCTGGATCCGGCCGCCCGATGTCTCCTCTCGCCTCATCTTTGCGCCCAGGGACGCCCCCTCATGGGGCTTAGGTACTATGAATGATCGTGCCGAATCCCCTCCGTTTAGGAAGATAACACACCCAGTAGGGGAACTCACGGACACAAATGCTCATGGCGGGATTCGAACCCGCAATCCTTTGCGCCACAGAATACCAAAGTCAAACGCTACAACGGCCGCGGCTACTCGGAGCCTCCTTACTTTAGGTAAGTAGAAGAGAACGTAAAAACAAAGGCCTAATATGCTCTAAAGCTTTGAAAGGTGTGCTTTTCCTGAGAGAAAAAAAAGAATATATACAGAGCAAGGAAAACAAAAGTACGACCTGTATAGGGAAACAGTGGGAAGTTAGCTGTCACTAAAGTAATCATATCGAAACTGCAGCAATCTTTCGTTATGATTAGTTATACCATTAATCTTTAATCCAGATGAGGTGCAAACAAGAAATTTCCTGAGAATAAAACAAACGTTTGAACAAGGCTTCTGAAGGAACTTCCCTCTTTAATCTTCTGAGTTATTATGGCGCAGTATAACCTACCTAACACTGAGATGCTTTCAACTGTACAGCAGAAGGGCCATCTGTCTCTCAAGCCAATCATGTATACTCACCTGCAATTGTAGAAGGGTATAGATATCATCCTCTTAGGAGGTGGTTCTATGTACAAAGACAAATGGAAAAATTATAACTATTTCAGTTTGTGAACATCATCACAAGATATGTTTTGTCAACTTTTTGTAGAATTACGATTCACATTCGGAACGAATAAGGCAAGTTATTATTAAATATATGATAGAATTGATTTTGGTGTCTTCCTTCTACCTTAACTGCCGTTTTGCTACAATTTAGCCTTTTAGTTTTCTATAAATCTTCATTTATGATGAGGTTACAACGTTGCAACAACGTCTGAATAACTGACCATACACATGCCTCACACACTTATGGTTCCCTCTTGACCACTCGATATCAACTTCGAATGTCGTTTTTGTTGTTTTTATTGAATGTTTAAATGAAAATAAAATACTTAGGTTGTTAGGCTTGTTTATTAAATGTTTAAATAAAATTATTTAATTCACTCTTTTATTTCTCCATGTCCCGATTCCTGGTTATAATCAGGCCTTTCTTATTGTATCTTCCCAATTATTCCCTAGTGGTCCTTTTAATCTAGTCTTATAGAATCTGACATCCAATATGTGATTGGTCCATGTGCATTTTCTTATCTTCATATATCCCACCATATTGGATATAAGTTATATATATATATATATATATATATATATTTACCACATTTATAGGTGTCATGTATTTCTTTGTTCCAACTGTTATACCGATACGGGTGACCGAGCTCGTTGAATGGGCTCGTGGGCTCGAACTTGTGAGCGGGAGGTCTGCGTTTCAAATCTTGCTAGGCCCTTCCTTCTGAAGTTTTTCTGAGGTTTTCCTCAGTCCTCAAAACCAGCAATTGCTGGGGAGGTACCCTAAAACTTAGGTCTGTTAAAGCAATTTTAAATTCATTGGACTAATTTAAAATTTTATTAATTAAATTAGCTGAGTTATGTTAAAATGAGTAATTTATTCCCAAATGTCCTTTTCCGATTATCATTTCATGTATCAGCAGTGTCACCTCTGTGGTAGCGTATGCTGTAAGAGCGGGCGTTAAACATCAGAAAACAAATCTTATGTGTTGCATTCACATGGGTTTCTCTACTCAGTCTTCTACAAACTGTTCTTATGAAAACTCATTCTTCTATCCACTTCTTGCTAATATAAATATTTACAGAAAGTGATAATCGAATCTTTTCAAAGCCCGTCGCTGTGCAATGGCTTTGAATTTTGTTATGTTTGCGTGAACATGTACAAGAAAGAAAGAAAGTAAGAAAAGTAACGGCGATTTGCAATTGAGAAAGGTTTAAAGTATTTGAAAATTCTAACCAATAAGAAAGAATAACTCGGAAATGTTTAATGTCGCAAAAAATATTATTTGACATAAATTGTGTGCCTTAACGAGATCTATATTTTTTGTGTAGTAAGATTTTGTCTATCTCTTATGGTTTACCAATTATATTATTATACCTTCATAATGAAGCGGAATTCATAGGCTATTCCCAGAAAATTCGAAATATAATGCTATTCATCATGCACGTATCTTACACATATAGTGTTTTAATCAAAATTATTAGAGCCATTGTTAGAAAATGAAAAACAAACGAAAATATTCCCATTAAAGAGTAGTTTGGGTTGGGAAGATTTTCTTGAAAATCTTCGTGTCACTCCTTTGAAGGTGCTGAGCTAATCGGTTTGACACTAAGTTTGGTATTTAACAGATTCGTTTTTTGAGTTAAGCTGTTCCCAGACAGACACCACACACACACAGACCTCTTTCTAAAAAAATCCGATGTGTTACACTCACATGACTTTCTCTACTCTTGTACAAACTATTTTTACAAACGCTTATTCTCCATCTACTTCATGTTAATCGAGATAAACATTTACAGAGTCCATCTTATTGCTAATTTTCTTGTAGATGTAAGGGGAATATATATTTACAAGGGCAATTTGGAAATACAGTAGCCTTTAAGCATATACATATATCTTAATAGCTGGTTGCTAGGTGCAGCACCATTCCCTTTCCCACAGATATATCCCCCTTTGCATATCCAAGAAAAAAAAATGAATAAGAATTCCCATTTGAGAAAATAAGTATTGAAAAATTTAAGGGAATAACAAGCAATATCTCGAAAATGGTTCACTCAACAAAAAATGTATATGACATAAATTGTGTATTTTAACACGATCTACATTTTTTGTGTAGTAAATTTTTGTCTATCTCTTATGGTTTACCGGTTATGCAAAAGTCGTTCACAATGAAGAATACTTTTGGAGATATTCCCCGGAAATTCAAGATATACATTTTATTTGTCATAAAAATATCTTAAACATATGATATTTTAATCAAAATCGTTAGAGCCATTTTTGAGAAAATTAAAATTTTCGAAAAATCTTCCATGTAAAGGGTAATCTGGGGGTTGGATTTTCTTGAAAACCTTCGTGTCGCATCCTTGGAAGATATTGAACCTAAATACCAAGTTTGGTGTTTATCCGATTGTTCGTTTCTGAGTTATGCTGTTCACAGACAGACACACAGACAGATACACAGACACACAGACAGACACACACAATGCTTTTTTGGATTCAGGGGGTCTCAAAACATATATTTCCGGTGAAATCTCGGTATCGAATTTTTGGGTGGAATACAATAGTTCCGCTACTTACTATACGTAGTAGAGAAAGTAATACGTTCTTTAGATTTAGAAAATTCCAAGACGAGTATTTCCGTTGAAATCTCAAGTGTCGAATTTTTGGGTGGAATGTAATATTCTTCTATATATAGGTAGTGGAGAAACTAAAACGGTAGATGCAGAAGCTAGTTTAATTAAGAGAGCCCAAATATCCAATTAGCTGAAATGCAAGGTGTTTCGCATATGCTACCGACATACGAAAAGTGAGAACAGGAATTTCTTGAATCCTTCCGTGTTTAACGGTTCCCACATCCATTTATTTCTCCGTCTTCCACTCAGACATGTTGACGTGCATACAAAATGACCAAGCAGATGAACAGCGTTGCCCGTGATAGCATGCTATTGTCGGTAATAGGAATATTCTTCGACTTTCTAAGCTCCTTGCCTGAATCCCCAAGTATACAACAGCGAGATGTATAAAGTGCAGTCATGGGTAATGAGTTTAAAATTGAGATTGACAGCTTCTAACGCAGTCGTGATCTGGCGATTTTCCTTAATAATACAATCGATTCAGGTGGTAAAACCCTCGTACCCATTTCTTCTTGTGTTGCTAGAAATTCCACTGTTGGTAAAGATGTTTAATATTCTTCTTTTTGGTTGAGGGGGCTTTTACTTCTTTCACACGTAACTCTTGCTGATGACCTTGTCTGGAGATAACGTGCAATCTAAAGCCATTCTCACAAAGAGGTCAAAGTGTATTAGCCCTAATCTTTGTATAGATGTCCATATTGTCTATTTCCAAAATATATCTAGTACTTTATGAGCAAATTCTTCCAAGACATTTAGGAAATGTATAGTGTACTACTCCTAGTAAAACTTTGGAGTTCAAAACTACATTTGATTATTATCTAACAATAAAATAATCAGAATGGAAACTTAATAGCACAATATCTGAAAGTGTAAGCGGATGTGAAATGCATCATTCAAAATTTGGTTTTGAATACTGTATGACATAAAAAGTGCATTAAACTGGCAAATTGGTATGGGCCACTGTTACTGGCCAGGGCACTGATTCTGATGACATATCATATTTTAATTGTTTCATGATAGTCATTGGTAACCTATACGTAAATCCTTATTAGGGCTCCCAAATCATGGAAATAGACATTTATTAGGTTATTTTTTATCATTTTATGTCATATTCTGTTTTAGGGCTTTCTTGGATTTAACGTCATTACTTTGTAGTTTTATTGACCATGGTATCTGTATTAAGCATTTTCTTGCATTTATATTCAGCGTATAAATTTAGTTGGCAATTGGCATAACAACAAGTTTTTCAAAATCAGAAATGCCATTATTGAGCTGAGAAATAACAGTAACTTTGTACATTCTTTATTTACAATTTTGAAAAAAAATCTCCTATTTAATGGCTAGTCTGAAAGGATTGCTTGTGGGTGAAGAGGTGGTTATTGTCAGGGGGAGCAGGTATCATTACTGTTATAAATTCAAGTCTCAAACTAGGGATGAGGCAGTCAGTTGTTCAACTTTCACGTTAATGAGTGCTTACAGTCAGGTTTCTATTGTCCTATGTCATGCCAGACTGTGAAGTTCTCTTCATTCACAATTCATTTTGTATAATCTGAGAAAAAGAAGTTAATGCTACAGTTTTGTAAGACCTGCTTCAAAAAGATTTTTTTTAATTTTCTTTTCAATTCTTCAAACAAGAGCATGAAACAAATATATGTTTTCATTCATTTTCTTAATTACCTCGTCATAATTCTTACATTTAGTTTTCTATTTGTGTAGCAATAATACCCTTGTATAAGTTAATTTACATCTTTGTGTGCAATAATTTCAATGAATTAAATAAATATAGTTTTAGTAATTTTTGTAATTATTATGCCATTCTATAAGGTTTAAATCATTTTATAGATCATTCTTCCACACAATTTTAGGGCATTAAATAACATTCATCTGACAGTCAGTTGTCAAAATACTTCTGTATGCATATCTAATTAGCAAATATACAAGTGGGGATGTGTAATTCGAGTAAGCAGAAGACTTATAATATCTTTAAATAAAGATGGCACACAAAGTTATATGTAGATGTCTCGTAGTCCACTTGTAGATTTTGATTGACAGTTTTGTTTTTACTTCCCTCATGCTTTTTCTATCAATAACGACTATATCCATACGTTTACTTGAAGTGATAACGTTATATCATGCACGGTTATGTTACTTATTTTTATTTTGTAAAGACATTCAACTAAAAGCTACACGATTGATAAACTTTATTTTTACTTACTAATTTTTGTTATTGTTAAGTTATTGGTATTAGTTTTCTTGCTATAGAACTTCAAGATGTTCTTTCCTTTTTATCTGCCAGCAGCATATACTATTCCACCCGAAAGTTCGTTATGAAGATTTCAGCTAATATAAACAGATGCATTTTTAGAAAAGTGTTTCTTGTGTCAAAAGGAATTAATGGCTATAGATTCAACATATTGGAATTAAGGTACCGGAGCATTTTGCTTACTGGTTGAAAACAATACGATGGAATTTCAGTTTGGTAATTATGAGTTTATAAGCTATCCGGACGTGCAAGCTATGAGAATTGTTGCGTTTCATTTCTGCGCTCCACAATAATATTGGACTGCCACAGAGTGGCTCCCGCATCCTCGTGAAAAGGTATAACACATGGCCAGAAATTAATCTGAAGTAAGTCATGCTGAGTATCTTCACTTAGGCCAAACAGAATATACTACTTCTACCACTTTTAACAGCCTTTTAATATAGCAGTGAATAAAGTCTTTAGAGAAACATTAAAAATTCCTGAAGGTATATGAGGAATTCTTTCAACACCCTTTTGTAATTCAGGTGCGAAAGTCACTGAGAGACAGATTCTGATGTCTTCACTGCAGACTATGTCCAAAAGTTATACTTAAATGGAAGATAAGCCTTCAGACGAACGATTTCATCGTATTTTGCTAAGACATTTCGTAAATTGGTTTGTTTTTCTGTGTATTTACATTGAAACAAAAGCTCATACCAATATACTTCCGGAACAGTAACTATAGCAGCTGAATTGCCGAAGACATTGGTGCTTGAGAAGACCTCAATGGTATGCAATCTTGAGGCTGTTTGCTAAAGCACACATCTGCATATTTCAAATCTATAGCTCGCCACATAAAAGTTCCCATCAACATCGGCCCACAGGAATAATAAAAACCATCGGTTCCTATTCTTTTCCCCCCTTCCTCGCCTCCTTCTTTATATTACACATCGCACAATATGCAAGCTTAGACCCTCATAGTCGTTTATCGCCTGGAGGCGATTCGGATACAGTGTACATAAGGCAGGCCAGTAAAAGAAAAGGATGAAGAAAATGGAATGAAAAGAAACACGCATACACACGCTGATTGCTTGCGTACGTATCTGCCTTTATTCAGGGGCAAACGTTTTATCGGTACGCTCCCAACCCACAATTCAACGGGCGCAACCAACCCCTTCTTCGCTCAAAATTGCTTCCCATTGCCTTAGTCTCTTTTTATGTTCGCATTTCTCTTAAATATTAGCCCCCTTTGTATCTATCGCCTTCATTTTTTAACCCACCCCATCTCCTTTTTCTTCTGCAGCGGCGTCTTTTCAATTCAACCAAAAATAATGACGTATTTATGTATGCTATGGCTGATATGCGTATACGGAACAGCCTATATGCAAATTCGTAACTCCTTAAAGATGAGGAATAAGTTGGAAGGGGAAAGATTTGCTATGCTTTGCCCTGTGTTTAGATCATAAAGGTTATAGCACCTGGTTAATTTATTCCAGCAGTGGGACTTAACGACATTCAAGTTATGGCTCTTGTTTGGCAGCCGGAATAAGGAAGTTACGATGACTGGAACATTTCTCCCCCAGCATCCGACTCTGCTATTGAGCAGACCGATTTCTCATTGAAGTAAAAATTGTTAGTCAAGCGCACTTTTGGTTCTAATAAATAGTGCCTTTTTAGTACCCAAATACCAGAGATAAACCAGAAACGACAATAATGATTCCAAAACTGTATTGAATCATAAAAGATGGTTAAAAATTTAAAGAAACCCGGTGAATGCTTAATATCTGTGAAATCCTGCCCAATAATTCAAAATTTCGAATGTTCTGTTCTTAAGCAGTTGAATTTGACATTTTTACCAAATATTTCATATATGTTCTTAGCAAACTCCATAATGTTCAATTTAATTCGCTGAGCAGTTTTTTGAAGAAAAAAAATTAAGAACTACTGTGAAATCTCCTACGGTTTCTTTTCTTTTTTTTAATTTTGGAATCAAACCTCACATCTTTGATAAAATGTATCCCATAGTTTGCAAATAAAACATTAATTACTTCAGAAAAAATTCAAACCGAAACGGGTAGCCAAGGTCGTTAAGACCTTACTGCGGTTCAAATCCCGCAGCCCTTTCGGGTTCTGACAGGCTTTTTCTAACTTTTCGTCAATTATAATTGGTAGATGCCGTGGAGGTACCCTAAACAGGCCTGGAACCTTTCGTTTCCCAATTATCATTTCATTTCGGGTATCTGCTGTGGTGCCGTTTGCAGTAAGAACGGGTGTTAAACACTATGCTCCGCCCCCCAAACAAAACAAAAAGAAATCCATAAGTATAAAAAATCTCGGAAGGATGTATTTCGTCAATTTTACTTTCTTGAAAATGTCTAACAATAATGATTATTTACCATCATCCAAACATCTCTGGTGAGAATTTCAACCTAATTAGTAAACATTTTGTTTCATTGGTGGGTAGTAGTAGTAGTGGTATTTATTAAGTACTTAGTATTACATTAATTGCATAACACAGTCGCATGGGTCATAAGACCGTACATGATCTCTAGAAAAATACCTGGACTGTATACGTGACTTGCAGAATCGACCAGAAACAACTATGTTTATAATCACCACATTATATACATACATATAAAATTGAAAAACACTCTGAATCACACACACACACACACACACACACACACACACACACACACACACACACACACAGACAAGTGCTCAAGCACCACATATATTAAAAGAAAATTTACATAAACACCTTATCTCTTAGTAAACGTACATCCATTAAGTATGTGCCCAAACTTGTCCAGTTTTGACTGTTTAGAATCAAGTCCCAGCATGCTGCCCTCCGTCTGTTGGAAGCCAAAATTGATGGGTAGTTAGACAATAACGGTAGACTTTAATCACTAAATCTTAAATTTTATCATTCAATATTTCTTTCGGGTCAATCACGTGTGATTTGACAGGTCTGATTTGGTCCCTTGTACCACCCCTAGGAGTTTGAGTATTGAACGAATTTAAACCTGACACCAGAGTCAGACGAGAGGATTTGTAATTGTATTTCTGGAGGCGGGTACGGTAGCTGAGATGTTAAAAGCGTTCTTATGAAAATTCTATTATCAATTGTTGAAATACCAACAGTTGTCCGAAATTTTGAAATCAGATTTGTCCATTCTTACTTGGTAAAATTTTAAGATTAAATATGTGTAATGTGGATAAATGTCATGTAATAAAGTGGAAAAATAAACGGATTTTTGCATTTAGAACATATAAGCTCCAAATTTCATTATATTTTAAACGGATAGGTGATTGATTATTATCAGAAAGTCAAACTTCAACTATTGGTTTTTCGCAATTTTTATTTATGTAGCATTTTGGCATTTTGACATATTAAATAAACAAACTATTTTAAGAAAAAACAATAAAGAGAATATCATATCATTTTTAAAATTCGAGTGTGCATCACTCACATACTTTCCCTACTCACTGGCGTTTCATTTTACCTCCCTTCTACAAACTATTCCTACAATAGCTTATTTTCTATTTATTATATATTATGCTTCCCAGGGAGCCTAAAGCATCGGCACATTTCGGTGCACTCGAGCGTTTCTCTACCTGACTCTCAAGAGTAGGTAATGACTGCTTAAATAAGCAGTCACATTCTACATATCATGTAATGTTACTTACAAGAAAAGACATGTCACCAAATTTCAACAGAGTATTTTCTTAAGGTAATGCATCTGCGACATTTGAATAAAATTCATTGTATGTAAGATATCTTATTGGAATTTATGCCTGTTATTATACACGATAACAGTACTGTTTTTGCTAAGTTTTAAAATTATAGCTTGCATTATTATTTAAATAATATATTTTATTATGCAAATGCATTGATCTGATAAAAATGTCCACACGATGCACTTTTAAAAATATTCACATAAAATCGGGTGTTACAACAAGTGAGTTCACAAAAATACATAATCATATCAGAGTTTTTATATTATCGCCTAATTATTGTAGGGACATTATTATTTTTTGTACTCCAAAATTATTGCAGTTTCAAAAGTAAATAATTTATTTCTCAAAATTGGATCATTATTTTATAAAGCTACACAGTCATTTTCTTTAACATATATTTTATGGCAGTACATAAATTTGGATCAAATCAGTAAACAATTTCATTGTGTGGAGCATTTTGAGTGTGGAAAGATGCTGAAAAATGGTTTGCGAAAAAATAAGGTTTAAATTTTGGGATTGCCTGTCCATTACTTATTCTTTTATAGCTTTAATTAATTAGTAATTTAAATGTGCCAAGTGGAAAAAACTCTATATGTTTTTTTAAAGTTTGGAATTCATATTTTTTATTATGACAATACTTAATTGTTTAATTTTTCACAAATTTAGATCGAATTTCACAGATGCGTTACCTTAGTAATGACGGTCATTATTCCTCTAATAAGCGTTTGTGCTTCTTCGGGTTTAAAAACGCAATAGCCGACTAGTCATAAAATCCAACAAAATCATCTCTCAATGACAGCCGGTATTAAAATATTGGGAAGCTATGTAATAAAAATTACATGAAGCATGAGCGCATTAACCCATCATGCATTTAAAGGTGGTTGTTCAGTTTTGACATTTTGTGTTACACCATTAACAAGTTTGGCTATAATATTTATTTCCAAAATCGAATAGAATAACAATAGCTTAGTGAATTTTTCTGCTGATCTAGCGTAATATAGCCACAAAACTACAGATCAGTGGGCGAAGCCGTTTAGTCATTTTCAATTGGTCAGGGAAATCGATTTAAAATTCCATGCTATACATATTTGTTCATGTGCAATCTTTGTTTTTCTTCTTATTATATTACCTATACTTCGTATGTTTGATCTAGAAATTTAGTGGATTTATGATACAAGCTGCCGACGCTATGAAGAAGCTCGAAATTCATACAGTTTCAAATTTAAGATCAAATGACACATACACGACAAATTAGACAGTATATAAATAAAGATGAAAATAAAACAAATAAGAAGCACTGTAATTATTAACTGCAGTAGAGATACGCTCCAACATGTCAGGATGGCCGAGCGGTCTAAGGCGCTGCGTTCAGGTCGCAGTCCACTCTGTGGGCGTGGGTTCGAATCCCACTTCTGACACATTACATTTTACAACCCATAATATACCTAATAATCATTAGCAATCTCTGGTAGCAAAACCTTGAAATTTAGTAATGCATTATTACCAGAAGAATTGTGTATTGTTACATCCACATTATTCTACAATTATTCTTACGAAAGCTTATACTTCTAGTCTACCTCACGTACAATTGCATACTTCTTTGTAGGTGCAAGAGATATAGAAGGCTGAAGCGATAGTTGAATATTTAGAAAACGGGTTGTTATTTCACTCTTTGTACGAACAGAGAGACAAACGAATGGTATGTAATGGTAATGACTAATAGTTCAAAACGGTTAATGTCGCAATATACGTATTTGACATAAATTGCGTGTTTTAACAAAATCTAAGTTGTTTCTACAGTAAGCTTTTCTCTACCTCTTATGGTTTACCAGTTACCTATACAAAAATAATTAGAAAGAGAAGCACTTCACTGGCTGTTCGTAGAAAATTCAACATGCACGTTTTATTGTGATGCACATGTATTAAAACATATCACATTCCAATCAAAATCGCTAGAGCCATGTAAAAGATGAAAGGGAGGATTTTGTTAAAAATGTTCCTGTCACATCCTTGATTGATGCTAAACTTAAATACCAACACGGACTATTTTTACAGAATTGTTTATTCAGGAGAGTTCAAAACGTGTTTTACTGTAGCGGATGGTTAGGGAGAACCGAAAACGCCCTTCCTTTACCTCCTCTTTGCCATTTTCCTTTTTTTTTCCCTTTTTATTAAGATATTAACCCGACAATCTTTTTATTTCAAAACTGAAGAAACGAAGACTAAAAATAAAATGTATATGTTCAAGTTCGTTACTTTAAAGAATGTGATTCAAAAACGTAATCAACCTTTTGTAATGTATTGTGGCTGGAAGAGTAGCAACGGGAGAAGTAATATATGTTTTACTTCATACGTTAGTAACTTGGTTTTCCTCGCTTTGGCTTTTCAGAAAAAAAAAAATTGATGTGTACTATACCCATTATCGTGCATTGTTATATAGCTTCTAAAAGCTATTTTTACAAAACGAATTATTGTCGTTACACTAAAAGAAAAAAAGTTATTTGTAATACATTATGAACCTTTAAGAGATTACATTTTCTGTGCAGTACACTTTCATACATCTCAGTTTGAATATAATTTCCTCTGAAGAACAGGACTTCACCGCTAGCCCCAAAAAATTCAAGGCATAACTAAATTTTATTTGTCAACTAAATATCTTAATATTGTATTAATTTAATCAAAATCATTTAAACCAATTTTCGTGAAACTAAAAAAACAAAGCAAAGGATAGTTGGAATGCATTTTCTTAAAAACCTTTGTGTAGGATCTTTGGCAGATATTGAATTTAAACACCGAGTTTTGTATTTATCCGACATTTCGTCTTTAATTGCTTACAGACACACACCACACGGAACTTTTTCTATTATTTTTTGCTTCGGAGACTTCAAAGTGTGTATTTTTAGTGAAATCTTCATATCTAATTTTTGTTCTGAATACAAAACTTCGTTTACTTACTGTAAGTATTAGAGAAAGTAATAATTACTCCAGCTAATTGCCGCCGTTAAATAAACACGGAAAATAGATATGAGAAAGCATTACAATATTAGCTTTAATATTAATTTGTTGTTTAAATAATATAATATTGTCATGGAAATCTTTATCCAAATTTCTCATAAATAGGAGGAATATTGTCCTAAATAGGGATTTCTGTAGCAAAACTTTGAGGAAACTTCAGTTTGACTATAGAAACATACATTTTAGTTAAATATGACTGAAATTAAATGTAACATTTGTCAGTTCAACCCTCAAAAGCCGATTGTGCAGGATCAAACTTTTTTTTTCAATTCAAGAGTTTACGAGAAAAATTGTCAAACATTTTTCAATATGTGACAAGATTGGACAAGACTCGACAATGTCATAAATGTGTATTTACAAGTTGTCTTTTTTCAAACTGAAATCCTTCAGAACACATTAATAAATAGTTTATTGCGGTATAACAGTTTACAATGAAATACTGTTCTCTACTAATATTATGTAGCACTTTCACGTATTATATCCAATGAAATCACATTACGATTATAGAATACAATGGAAATAACACCAGCTGATAGGTTAGACACACTATATAACATTGCATTAATGTACACTTAGTTCGGAAATCTGCCTGGCAATTATTTCCATTATTTTTTCATAACCTCCTTCATCTGCTTCATCTTGTGGTAACCCACAGAGACCTAAACATACGGATGTGGTCAGTTATGTATAACCTAATCAGTTCGCATACAACATATCTTGGCCGGGTAGCCATTTATGTTTACTTTCCGCCATGTTGCAGATTTCGTGACGCACTGCAATTACTCGCATTTTATTGGCTAAAGTCATCAAATCATTGTCAAATTTTTGATCCTTTAGAGCATGTCCTTATTTACTTTCAAAGAGTTTAAAAGTATTGGAAGCAATTTGACAAGAAAAGTTGTAAAGTTGTGACAAATCTTGAAAGGTCTTGTAAAGTATTGAATTTGACAAAAATTTGATCGTGTACATGGGGCTTAACGCATAGTGTTGCCATTTGACAACAAAGATGTTCAGTCATAGTTTTAGAGTGTCTCAACGGTTTTTTTTTAATTTTCATATTATGCTGGCATTTCACAATAAAATAATGGTATTCATAGCTATTTTATATCATGAATATTAATTTATTTCAGTATTATTGTAGTATGTTTTAAAAAAGAACAAAATCCATACACCTGCAGTCAAACATAACCCGGCATCTTCCACGCGCGCCAACACACCGGTTATTTTATGTGGGACCGCCCTATCCTTTACTGCAGGCACATTTGACTGCAGCCACTGGGATTCGAACTCATGACGTTCGAACGCTGTGAATGGATGCCCAGTCCATTTCGTTTCGCCTTAATGATCATGACTACTCGAATCGCCTGCATTAGAGTGCTTGTGACAGGCATTTCTAAATCACTTTAAGAATTAGAGAAAGAGTGGCATAATAGCAAAATAATTCTTGCATTAGAGGGCTAAAGCTCCCCCTATTTACCGAAAGCCATATGTAGACCTTCTTTTGGCTTACGACTGACTTTAACTTAGGCTATAACAAAAACATTTATTGGCGAGGAAAAAAAGAATTACGGCTTGAAATTCCATCTGGATTCCTGTGATCCGCAGCTAATGTTAGGTCAATATCTTGAGACAACCACTGCATTCTCGTAATGTTATTCCCGGGGAGAGAGTTCCTGGTCAGCTAAAACCAGTTCGTATAGAGCTTTTAACCTTTCTTCGTTTATTGTATGACCCAGCCATCTCTGCATTCCTAAACTTTATTGTTAGAATTACTTCAATGCTACTGTTACTGCATCTTTTTGTTCTATTTAATTTTCTTGACCCAAGGTAGCATTTTTTTACCCTTTCAAATACATTCCATTAAAGCACTTTTCTTCCTAATTTATGGGTACCCATAAAGGTTAAATGTCTAAATCCTGAAGTATCGATGCGCATGTTTTCAAAAAATATGTCACTTACTGCTCTCTAAAAAATTCGAGTGTGAGTGTGATATTTGGTATGATTTCTGCGAAAAAATTACCTCTATTATGCTTATTAATCAGGTGTTGCACAAATGGTAATTTTCATAAAATAAAACTGCTACCACATTATTTAATACTAATATACAAAACTAATATGTAGAATTTTTTCACTCTTCTGATTGTTTCTAGCAATTTATCCACCAGTTGTCGGATTAATTGTGTTATATCTAGAAGAAAACCATACATCAGTGTTTTAAGTTGATTCTTTCTTAAATTCTGCTGAAAATTTGAACAAGTTTGGTTAAAATTACGTCCTATGAAACATTTTTAATGAGCAAAAGTGTAAGAAAAATCTAAATCGTGCGGAAGGCAAGGGAAGTAAATACGGGCCACTAGGTCATCTGCGCTTGAACATTTAAATGCTCAGGGCTCTGAGAAACAATCCAGGGTACATAACTGAAGCTAAAAGGTTTCAAAGATTTTTTTAACATAAAAACTAAATGTTAACGTTTTTGAAACTTTTGCCAAATTTCAGCTATGGGTACCCCTAAACTCACTTTATCATCATTTTGCGACAGTTACCTACAGTTTCTTTTGTAATCACGATTCACTGTGTTTTCCCGGCAAAAAGTCTTAGTTGGGTAGTGGATTCCTGTATCATCTTAGATAGTTTGTAGCCGTTGATTTCATTTATGATCAGGGATTGCTGATTTATGCATTTTTACCTATAGGTGTGGTGCCGAAGATATGGCCTTAGTTGCGTAGTCGCATTCCAATACCATCTCTTACTTTGTAGGTGAAACTTAAGGATTTGTTATTGAATATCCACTATGATATTTACCTGGCGACTGAGAAAATCTGAGGTAAACCTTAGCTGTTGACAGATTTGCACCCGCGGCCTCCAGAGTGCGAGTCACAGACACTACCTCGACATTTAAACATTTAACTGACAGTGTTTAGTGCCAGTTTAATATTTATACACTTGTTAAAATCCATGTTTAATCATGTACTTGTCAGTGATTTGTTTCTCAATGCTATAATTAATATGTTTATTAGTACTTTGTTCGAAATAGGGAATGTAACTCTACTACTAGTATTAAACGATGTGTTTTGCTTTCTTTTTTTAACGATGAATGACACATACACACATGCTTTCAAACTCGGGGTGGAAAGGGAATATACCAAGTTATGGAACAGGTCCTCCAGTTGGGAATCGAATCCAGAAGCTTTGGATTTAGAGACTGTCACTGTAACCATTGCATTTCAAGGCCAGTATTTTTATATTAATTCTAGCATTAAACGCCAGTTTTGCTAATAATGCAAACATTCCACAACGTGTTCATTTTTAGCTACGTTAATTTTGTGACACATATAATACTGTGCTCTAACAACGTTTATTGTAGGAATATATTTTTGGAAAGAACTCTAAACATCAATATAATTTTGGAGGTTTTCTGAATACATTATCTACCCATAATTTTATGCAGGTTTTAGCCGTAAAATTTCTTCATACTCTTGGGCATATAACCAAGTACTCTGGAGTGTTGCGACCAACTTGGTAAATTTTGAAAGCTTCTACATACACTATGTGAAAAAAAGTATCCGGACACCGCCACAAACATAGGTTTTTCATCTTAGGTGCATTGTGCTGCCACCTACTGCCTGGTACTCATTATCCGCGACCTCAGTAGTCATTAGACATCGTGAAACAGCAGAATGGGACGCTCCGAGGGAACTCAAAAACTTCGAACGTGGTCAGGTGTTTGGGTGTCACTTGTGTCAGAAGTGTGTACGCGAGATTTCCACACTCCTAAACATCCCTAGGTCCATTGTTTCTGATGTAATAGTGAAGTGGAAACGTGAAGGGACGAAAGCATACAGGCCGACCTCGTCTGTTGACTGACAGAGTCCGCCGACATTTGAAGAGGGTCGTAAAGAGTAATAGACAGACATCTATGCAGACCATCTTTCAGGAATTCCAAACTGCATCAGGATCCACTCCAAGTACTATGGCAGTTAGGCGTGAGGTGAGAAACCTTGGATTCCATGATCGAGCGGCTGCTCATAAGCCATACATCACGCAGGAAAATGCCAAACGACGCCTCGCTTGGCGTAAGGAGCGTCAACATTACACAATTGAACAGTGGCAAAACGTTGTGTGGAGTGACGAATCACGGTACACAACGTGGGGATCCGATGGCAGGGTGTGGGTATGACGAATACCCGGTGAACATCATCTGCCAGCGTCTGTAGTGCCAACAGTGAAATTCGGAGTTGGTGGTGTTATGGTGTGGTCGTGTTTTTCCGGGAGGAGAATTACACTCGTTGTTTTGTGTGGCACGGTTACAGTGCAGACCTACATTGATATTTTAAGCACCTTCTTGCTTCCCACTGTTGAAAAGCAATTCGGGGATGGCGATTGCATTTTTCAACACGATCGAGCACCTGTTCATACTGCACGGGCTGTGGCGGAGTGGTTACACGACAATAACATCCCTGTTATGGACTGGCCTGTACAGAATCCTGACTTGAATCCTATAGAAAAACTTTGGGATGTTTTGGAACGCCGACTTCGTGCCAGGCCTCACCAACCTACACGATACTCTCCTCAGTTCCACACTCCGTGAAGAATGGGCTACCATTCCCCAAGAAACCTTCCAACACCTGATTGAATGTATGCCTGCTAGAATGAACGCTGTCATCAAGGCTAAGGGTGGGCCAACACCATATTGACTTCCAGCATTACCGATGGAGGGCACCACGAACTTGTACGTCATTTTCAGCCAAGTGTCAGGATACTTTTGATCAGGTAGTGTATGTACTTAGTTGTAGACCAATTTCGAACCAACTTTTAAATGTACGGGCAATTTTTACTTTCTCTGCTACTTACCTATAGTACGACGTGGGATATGTTTATCACGCACTGCTACCATTTTTGATCTATTGCAGCTGCATCTCTCGGGAGGCAGGGATGAGGTGAAGGAGCCGCAGGAAATCCCAGATCTGCAGGCAGTCAGACCCAAGGGAAGCGCAGAAGTCGCTAACACTTTCATTTTGAACACCCGTACACCAGCGACGAGGAATCTCAAGAGGGCGACGCAGCAACCCTAACCGGTGGCACAGCTCACGCTGATGTTCACGGAGAGAAATCTTTCTAACGCGCATGGATCCACGCCATCTGCCCAGCACCGCCTAGCACCACAGGACCGAAAACACACCTAAAACGTCAAATGGAGATGAAATGAGGGGAAAAGAGAAATCGTGATAGTAGACATCAACTCCACAAACGTCCTCAAACAAAACACGACCTCAAATTAAATGGTCCACCCTGCAAATAAACAGCATAACTCAAAAACTAAAATTCGGATAAGTACCAAACCTGGTATTTACATTTAGCGTCTTCAAGTATACGACATTACAGTTTTCAAGGAAATCGCTCCACCCTAAACTACCCTTTACATGGAACGTGTTTCGTTATTTTTTTGTTTTCTCAAAATTAGTTACAACGAATTTGATTAAAACACGATAATTTTAAGATGTTTACATGACAAATAAAATCTATATCTTGAATATTCTGTGACTACCCTGTGAAGTACTTTTTGTATTGGTAAACGTAAGAGACAGACAAAATCTTACTATACAAAAATGTAGGTACCGTTAAAGCACAATTTAGGTCAAATGAAATATTTTGCGCTGTAAATCAATTCCCAGATTTTCTTTGATATTGGTTTAAATTTTCAAATACTTTATGCTTTTCGCAACGAAAATTGCTGTTCCTTTTCTTTTTTATTCGTGTTCACGCAAAGAGAACGGTATTTCAAATCCATCATGTAGACCAGTTTGGAAAGATTGGGCTATCGCATTAGCTTATCGTATTTTTTTATATCTCAATGAATGTGTAAAGTATAATGAAAGTTTATCTTGAATAACAAGAAGTGGAGAGAAGAATAAGATTTTGTAAGAAGAGTTTTTAGAAGAGTTAGCAGAAAAGTCGTGTGAATGCAATACATCAGGCTGACTCTCCTGTCATAAATTACTTTCAATTTTATAGGGCTTTTCAACAAATATGAAGTACATTGTAAAATGTTCTTCAAATGCTTATATGCAAAACGCCAACTTTGTAAGTGTAGGGGTTCGTAATGCATGCAAATAGATAAAAGATGGATCTAAAAAGTAGAGATAAACAGTTTTTATTTCCTTTAGTACTTACCTATAGTAAGTAGAGAAAGTTGTGCATTCCACCAAAAACTTCTATAACCAATTTCACTGGAAATACGCGTTTTGAACCTCTCTGAAGAATAAAAAGGTATTTTTACTTTCTCTACTATTTACATAGTAGGTAGAGAAGGCATTGCATTCCAAAAAAAATTCGACACCGAGATTTCACCTAAAATGCATGTTTTAAGGCCCCCTGAATCCCAAACAAAGCATGTTTAGAAAAAGTTCCGTGTGTGTGTGTCTTTGTATATCTGTGGACATCATAATTCAAGAACGAAAAGTTGGATAAGTACCAAACTTAATATTTAAGTTTAGTATTTTCCAAGGAGCGACACAAAGATTTTCTAGAAAATCCCCTACCCCAACTACCCTTTACATGGAACATTATTCGAAAATTTTTATTTTCTAAAATATGACTAACGATTTTAATTAAAACACCATACATTAAAGATATTTACATTACAAATAAAATGTAAATCTTAAATTTTCTGGGAGTTGTCTGTGAAGTCCTCTTCATTCGAAAGAAATTTTGTAAAATGTTGCACAGTAACTGGTAAACGTTAAGCGTACACCACAAAAAGCTTTAAAGAACACAATTTATTTCAAATAAGTTTTTATGTTGCATAAAACATTTCTGAGTTATCCGTTATTAATGGTTCGAATTTTTCATTTCTTGGTCATTCTCTTAAACTTCTGTCAACATTCAGTTGTTTCTCGCGATTGCATGGAAATGGAATTTTAAGGCCAACTTATAGCGTCCAGTTCCTAAAAATTTACTAACGCCATTCTATATGTATCTACAACGAAATCGAAATGCATAATGAATAGTTTGTATATCCACTAATAAACCATAGAGGGTAGATAAAACCATGTAATGTTTCACATCAGTTTTTTTAGAAAAAGGTCCGTTTGTGTGAACAATTTAACTCCAAAACGAAAAACTTGATGAATATTAAACTTGATATTTAGGTTCAGTATTTCTCGAGGATGCGGCACGAGATTTTCAAGTAAATTCTCACCACAAACTACCCTTCCCATGGAAAGTTTTTCTAATTTTTTTTCTCAAAAAGGACTCCAACGATTTTGATTAAAATACCATATTCCTATTTAAGTAATTGCATGTCAAATAAAATATATATCTTGAGTTTTCTAGGAATAGCCTGTGAATTCTTTCTCATTTGCAAGGAATTTGTTATAACTTTGTATAACTAGTAACTGCTAAAAGATACACTACGTGATCAAAAGTATCCGGACACCTGGCTGAAAATGACGTACAAGTTAGTGGCGCCCTCCATCAGTAATGCTGGAAGTCAAAATGGTGTTGGCCCACCCTTAGCCTTGATGACAGCGTTCACTCTTGCAGGCATACTTTCAATCAGGAGCTAAAAGGTTTCTTGGGGAATGGCAGTCCATTCTTCACGTAGTGCAGAACTGAGGAGAGGTATCGATGTAGGTCGGTGAGGCCTGGCACGAAGTGGGCGTTCCAAAACATCCCAAAGGTGTTCTATAGGATTCAAGTCAGGACTCTGTTCAGGCCAGTCCATTACAGGGATATTATTGTCGTGTAGCAACTCCGCCACAGCCCGTGCAGTATGAACAGGTGCTCGATTGTGTTGAAAGATGCAATCGCCATCCCCGAATTGCTCTTCAACAGTGGAAAGCAAGAAGGTGCTTAAAATATCAATGTAGGTCTACACTGTAATCGTGCCACACAAAACAACAAGAGGTGCAAGTCTCCTCCAGGAAAAACACGACCACAACATAACACCACCACCTCAGAATTTCACTGTTGGCACTACACACGCTGGCAGACGACGTTCACCGGGCATTCGCCATACCCACACCCTGGCATCGGATCGCCACATTGTGTACCGTGATTCGTCACTCCACACAACATTTTGCCACTGTTCAATTGTGTAATGTTGACGCTCCTTACACCAAGTGGGGCGTCGTTTGGCATTTTCCTGCGTGATGTGTGGCTTATGAGCATCCGCTGGACCATGGAATCCAAGGTTTCTCACCTCACGCCTAACTGTCATAGTACTTGGAGTGAATCCTGATGCAGTTTGGAATTCCTGTGTGATGGTCTGGATAGATGTCTGCCTATTACTCTCTACGATCCTCTTCAAATGTCAGCGGTCTCTGTCAGTCAACAGACGAGGTCGGCCTGTACGCTTTCGTCCCTTCACGTTTCCACTTCACTATTACATCAGAAACAATAGACCTAGGGATGTTTAGGAGTGTAGAAATCTCGCGTACAGAATTCTGACACAAGTGACACCCAATCACCTGACTACGTTTGAAGTCCGTGAGTTCCACGGAGCGTCCCATTCTGCTGTTTCACGATGTCTAATGACTACTGAGGTCGCGGATAATGAGTACCAGGCAGTAGGTGGCAGCACAATGCACCTAAGATGAAAAACGTATGTTTGTGGGGGTGTCCGGATACTTTTGATCACATAGTTTATATAAAAACATACCTACTTCACAAAAAATGTATATCTCTTTAAAGTACAATTTATTTCAAACAACTTTATTTTGGTAACAGGCATTTCCAATATACCTATCGTTATTATTAGATTCATGTGTTTTTCATTATTTTATCATTTTTAAGGTGCTGTTGCTATTTAGTTGTTTATCGCGATCTTATGAAAACAGTATGGTATTTTCATTCAAGTATATTGTGACTCGCATTTAAACATCTGACTTTCGATTCGGTTTTCTCTATACCCCTTTATCTACAACAAAATGTGCAGTGAACCAATTTCTGCAACGGTTTATTATTTTTGTTTATGGACGCTCTTTAACTGATATGGTTCTTAAGGTTAGCATTCTATATTGAGCGTAAAAAACGGGAAATTTTATGGCGGCCTCTTTTTATACTTGAGGTTCTTAGGTGCCGTAAATCTAAGACACAGGACCACTGGCTTTACTTCCCTTTCGAAGGAAACCATGCTAAGAATTTTTACTCCCGAAAAAATCCATCGCCCTCCGCCGGGTTGAACCTGCGACTTGGAGAACTAGAGGCTAACATGGCACTAGACTACAGAGGACGATTGCAAAGATGTTTCTCAATTACCATGAAGTAGATAGTATAATAAGTCTTCAAAAGAATAGTGTGTAGAAAACTATATAAAAATGAAAATACTGGGTAAAGAAATTCATATAAATGCAACATATAAGAGATTTTTCAATCCATCATATGCATCATTGTTGACAAAATATATTCAATCATTATAAAGGTCAACAGACGTTACCGTCGCTCTTGAAAGGTGTATAAGACAGGTTCTCATAAATGACGAGCAACGCTCAAATTAACGAAAACATATCCCCTTTTACCAGGTGGCCCAACCTGACGTGTGCAGATAACCCTTCGTGCGTTAAGAGAGTTGCAGAATTCAACGGAGCAATTCCAAGTAAACAGAGGTCAGCGGGGAACTGGCGCTTTAGGCATAAAAGCCCACCACCACCACTATCACCACTACACCAGCGGTTCTCAGGAACGTCGATATGGATACACGGAGACGTTTGGAGCAGTGTATCAGTCAAGAGGGGAAAAACTTCGAACGCTTATTCAATGAGTGAAGTTAGCATAACTACCGTTATATCAGTTGATAATAATAATAATAATAATATTAATAATAACAATAACATTTATAATAGCAAACGAAAAATGGCAGGGAAACATTGCATCCTCTCATGTTTGTTGCTTATAGTCCGTAATGTTAGAGAAGAACAGCGCAAATACAATTAAAAATAGCTGTGGGTGGGTCAAATAAACATTAAAATTATTTGTCAGTCTAAAAAGTGAGTTTGTTCCTTGAAAATTAAGCCTGTGTAACTGAAGTGGAAAATATTCTTATACCCTTTCGGTCTATTTTTGCCTGTCATCATGAACAGCACACTCTAGTACAAGGGTCTGTTTTTGTCTAACATCACGTACTGTACACATTATTGTAATCCTGGGAGGTGCCTTTCAATGAGCGCAATCCGCTCATCGTCCTGGCTGACAAGCAACTGTAGGACAAATCTCGGCTGGTCTCGTAGCTCAGTCAGTAGAGCACCTGCCTGCTGTGCGAGGGGTCTCGAGTTCGTTTCCGGCTGGGGATGGGAATTTTTCTGCAGCCAAGATTAGTCCCTATCCTCCCCAAAGTCTGGAACTATTAATGAGAGTGTGAATGCGTGTGTGATCTAATGATTAAAGTCCAAAATTTACTAGAAACCCAAAAACGATTTAACACCCCATTGCAAATAGGCAATAATATATTCAAAACCAAAGGCAGCTCGTGAGTAGTTAAAGGCGGGGTATAAATGGAACAAAGAAATAAAACAGAAAGAAAAGAAAACGAAACTCGCTCACGCTAATTCGTCAGTTCCCCACTGACCTGTGTTTACTTGGAGTTGCCCCGCTGAGTTCTGCAACTCTTTTAATGCACGAAGGGATATCTCCACGCTTGAAGTACGGTGCGGTTGGACCACCTGGTATATCTGCGAGATATTTGTTCGATAGCAATGAGACATGGCCTACTCGGTGACATTCCAATATGAAAACGCGCCTCTCCAGATTCATTATTCAAGGAGTGTAATAGTAATTTACATCTATCTAGATGCGGCTCGCTCTCTCTTGGTCGTCCGGTATGTTGTAATGAATATCGTGACATTCGCGTGTCTGTGTGTTCGAAATCACTTTTCCATCCGCCACTTCAAACAGGCGGGCTTCTCATCACTTATGTGCATGACAATATCGGCTATAAAACATATGCCCCGCCCAGCAAAAGATTGTGTGTCCCTTCAGCATAGCTCAGGGGTGCCAATTCATTCTTCTAGAAATTTGATAGCTTTGATCGGCAGGTGAAATAAATCGTTTAGCTAAATGTTCCTGCGTTTATCATAAAACGTGCAGCACTTGCAGTACTGTATCAGGAATTTGTTAATACTGTAAAAATGCATATCATAGGATCTGTTTTTATACAATGTTTAGCATGTAATTACAGAAATTAATTTTTGGACGTGGATAAAATTACAAAGGGGTGTTCATTAATATGGGTCTGGGAAATACATTTAAGACCTCAAGTGCGGAGTATCAAACTCCGTACGTAGGCCATAGTGAGCCCTTTGTCCTTCCTGCCCCTGAGAGGAAGATAGGGCGCCCAGATCCTAGCTAGAGGTTCTAACGATGAGTCCATGGTTCATTGCTAGCTAACGGTTGCAATGCACATTTTGGCTGCCTCTAAGAGAACGATCGTCATTTTATTCATACGATGAAGAATTAGAACATGATAACAATTCTGACACCAGCTAGTCGTGTCTTAGCCATCCGTAACCTTGTGTCCCGGAATAGACGAGACACTCCCAGGAAGGAAGGGAGCTTTAGCAGTCCCACTGAGAGAAGAGAGAGAGAGAGAGAGAGATTTCCATAGCGCAATCCACCGTAATGCTGCAATATATTTAAATTAGCTATTTACTCTATTACTATTTTAGGTTTTGATAAAAATTGCTATTTCTAAAACTGATCTCACATCCCCATTCCTTATTCCCGGGGTGAGATTTTATATAAGTATGCATAACATTTTCTTTCGCGTGAATCCTGTCCCTTTTACCACTTAGAACTGCAATTTCAGACAGCCTCCTGATATTCCTCCACTCAACGACAATCCCACAAATTCTGGATATTTCCTATAGCCTATAAATGAAATGAATTGAGTTTTATTTATGGACGCTCTTTAACTACTATGGTTTTTAGCGTCCCATTCTATATTGGGCGTGAAAGACCTGAAATTTTGCTCAGAGGCCTCTTTATCAGGCTTGAGGTTCTTTTATGTGCAGTAAATCTACGACACGGGACCACCAGCTTTACTTCCCTTCCGAAGGAAGCCGTGCTAAGGATTTTTACGCCCGAAAAAAATCCATCGCCCTCCGCCGGGTTTGAACCGCGATCTCGGGAACTAGAGGCTAGCACGGTAACACTAGTTCACGGAGGACGACAATATAGCCTATAAAATATACTTTTTGCAGTAAAGGAATTACCCAGAGCGGCTCAATAACTGCTTTTAAATAAGTATAGCATAAAACGTTATAAAAGCATGTCTCAATCAACCAAGATGAAATATTTCCATTGGAGAAAACATATTATATGTATTGGTAGAGGAATCACCTGCATTTGCAAATACTCATTCATAAAAACCAATATTCTCTGTTTAATTGGAGCAGACGATTCCATCTTTAGATTTGTTTTCGTAAGAGAAAAGAATTGAAGATAAAGTAAATTACTTTCATTCGCCTATTGTCTAAATATTCAATCACGCCATACTTTTGTTTCATAATTATTTATTAATTTCCTTTACAGCTACATTTTTTCACTACTTCCAATTTTCATAAAGAATATGGAAGATGTTTTCAGCTAAATTATGTGAAATGTTAATTATGAACAATATAAATACGTTGTATGTACATAGTATGTAGTATTTATTACGTACACTTACGTGCATAAAACGTGGCCTATTCCCTCCGTAAGGTGTCCACCTTCGGGTATCCAACCTTTGACTCCACCCGCAGTATCAGTTCTCTATGTGACTGATTTGGAAAACAATTTAGGGACAAAAACAAACCAATGAACGATGCTATAATCGACATGAAATGAAGGAGGTTTCGAATACGGTCTCTATGAAAGAGTTTCGCTATGACAAGGAAAGCTAAACCAATAAAGTACATTAGAGGAAGTGAAAATGTATCTCCATGTATTGTTAAATGGACGACACCTACACATTTATGAGAAAGCTTTCATCAGCGACATGGAGACGAAGGTTAAAGATATTGTCAGCCATTGAACATCAATAAGAAAACCGAAATGATAAGACCTGATTTAAGTGTATTAAAGAAAAAAAATTCTTAACCTTTGTATTTATTTCTAAGCTTTTTTATTATATATATTTATTTATTTATTGCGCCAAAATTCAACGAAGCATTGACGTAAGGGTACTCCGGTTATGAGAACACCTAGTTGTAATGTTACCTTCGACAGTTCTGCATATTCGGGGGAGTACTTAGAATTATGCTGACAAAATAGAGGAGGTCATGCAGGCAGAGGGTGGGCTAAATGTCATTATCAACGCAAACAGCTGCTTTCCATTATGGGCCACTTTTTATGCACGTCTATATTCATAGTATCTTTCCGGCTTTCTGAGTCTTTGTGTGAGCATTTTTAAACTATTATCTTCTTACACTCAAAGGTTACGAAAACCTAAAACTTCTCATTTGAACTGATTTTTATTATTTACTTGATCCGTTAGAGTTTAATCACATTTCCAGTCACGAAATCACTGCTCTTCCCTTATATTTCTAAATGCTTGTACAAATATGTGGCTGAAATATCCTGTATATAAAGAAACATCAGGTTAATATTCCCAGTAGGGCGGTGGCATCAAAGCTTGAGGCGAGTGGTGTTTTTGAAGGGCATATTCAGTTGATGAAGTGTTCGGCGACATGTAAAAAGACGGACAATACGCGAGGTTCCAGAGAAAATAAAAATTAACTATTCCGGTACCTTGTCATTATTTGTGCATAATTATTGTGTGTCATTTCGTGACTGAACGAAATGATATAGCGGAGTGTTGCTAATGGTGTAGCAGGAATAAAATTCGTGATAGACTCTTAGCAATCTTAGCGATACGTATCGAATCGATTAGTGCTCTCGGGATCGATTTCTCTGGAGCAATTGTTTTTCTATCGTTGAGGCTAAATTATTAATACTTAGAATCAATTGCCATTTCTGATTGCACAGGCATTAAGATTAAGGCAGAGCGAAAGTGATTTATGTATCTAGCCAGGTACCTTTTATTCAACAGCAGCAAAAAGAGCCTCAAGCCTTGTATCTACAGCTTGTATAAGGCAGGGGAATTATCTCATTCTGCCCGAAAATTTCGTATCGGGATTTCACTAAAAGTACACTATTTGAGGTATTCTGAATTCATAAAGAATTTATACAAATAGCCTATGCTTGTAATGGTGTTCTTTCAGGATGCAAGGCGAAGATTTTTTTGTGCATTTCCAAAGAAATGGAAGAAATATATAAATCCCTTGATTTATAATTGTTTGTTGTATTATGTCATATATTTTATTTATTTTTATCTTTAATTCCATAAATGGAGATGAAAATTATTTATTGATAAACTTTTACTGAATTTAATACCAAGAAAAGCATTATTATGGTTTTTACTTTGGTTTGGAGAGGGATAATGTAAAAAAAAAAAATAATCAAATCGACCCTGTTTAGATGTCCTAAATCTGGAATATTGGTGTGACAAATAAAATCTATATTTTGGAATTATTTCTTTCATTATTAATTTTCACTTGCATTGTCATAACACTGTAACACGTATGGTCAACAAACTTAATCCAATTTTCTATTTTTGCCAGAAAACGGATATTCATACCACTCCGAAGCTCGTGGGTACGGGCCGGTCCGGGTGCCTATGAAGTTTCGTGGTTTCCCTTAGACTCCAAATAAGACTAAGTTGTATATGTCATTACCATGACTCAAGAATAAATTATAGATAAAGAAAAATATAATTAAGAAAGGTGGTCATCCATCCAATATAACAGCCACTACTTGTACCAGAAAACACATAGGCCTCCCAAAATCCATCTTTCCATTAAACACAAGCAAATAAATAGATGTCACAGGAAGGCGACTATGCAGCTGATGCAATCTACAGCTAAACTACTCAAGCAGACGGTTAATGAAGTCGACAACGGAATTAATGCCGTTTATGGACTCATGTGTGTCATAGAACTACAGACATCATTGCGATATAACTTAGCAATTAACCCCTAAATCGCAATATATATATATATAGATATATATTCTATTTCTTCCTTTTTCTTTTCCTTTTCGCCAAAAAGGATATATAAATAGAGCAGACGTCAATTTTTATGGAATATATATGTTTAGGAAAAAACGAGGTATGTACAATTTCTAACATGCCTAACGCAAATTCTGCAGACAAAACACTTGATGAATGCTTAAACTGTTAAGAAATACATAGCTTATTTATTCATGTTCAGAAAGGATTAAAACTGAAAGTTCCAACCAAATCTCACTTCAAGACAAACTATAAATAACAACAGACAATGACGATAACCTCTAATCAGTATTTCAGACAATTAATTGCGATTAGATTATTTGAACTTACCAGAATATTCCACGAATTTCCATCCATTTGGAAGGTCCATTCCACTCTTCTGCATTTCTAATATACTGAAATATATTTGGATTTGTTAAAATGTTAACCAGTTCAGTTAAGTCACCTAAACCTGCAGTGAGCTTAACTATTAAAAACAAATCTATGTGTTTCATTCACATGGCTTTCCCTAATCCTTATATAAGTTTATCCTTTCGTCTAATTATTGTTAATAAAAATGTATTTACGTATAAGAAGAGCACAGCAGGCCAATGCGATAGAGTTTAAACGTATTGGCTTTGAAATTGCATCTTTTTGCATGATCACGAGAAAAACGAATAGTCACTTGCCACTAGCAAATTGTATAAATATTTGAACATCACGGAAATGGTTAACGCCAAAATAAATAAATAAACATATATATGTATATAATACACAATGTACACTTTAACGTGATCTACATGTTTTGTGTGGCCAGGTTTTTGTCTCTCTCTCTCTCTTGCGGTTTACCAGCAAAGTCATTCAGAATGAAAAGGACTTCACGGGCTATTCCCAGAAAATTCAACACATTTATTGGTAATGCAAATATCTTCAACATATGGTATTTTTATCAAATTCATGAGAGTCATTTTTAAGAACATAAAAACTAACGAACATTTTCCAAGTAAAGGATAGTTTGGGATGGAGGGGGATTTTCTTGAAAACGTTCGTGTCTCATCCCTGGAAGATAACTTAAATGCTAAGTTTGGTATTTAACCGAATATTCATTTTAGAGATATGCTGTTCACACACACACACACACACACACACACACACATATATATATATACACATACATGTACAAGGACACTATTTCTACTTTTCTTTTATTCAGGAGGCCACAAAATATGTATTTCCTGTGAAATTTCCTTATAAAATGTTTGAGTGGAATATAACACTTCCCCTACTTACTATAGGTAAGCAGTACCGAGCGAGATGACTCCGCGGTAAGTCTGAGGCTTCCATTGAATAGCTCCCTGGTTCGATTCCCGTAGTCTGCCCACACTGATCTTGAGTTTTCGTAGTTTTCCCTGGTCGGTAGGCGAATCCTGAGGTGCTTTCTCATCTATACGATTTCTTTTTCATCATTTCTCTTTCAATACATTTTCTTCTCATCTATCATGTGTGCTTCTAGGTTTCGTGGCGTTTGGCGGTGCCGGGCAGATTGCGGGGATGCTTGCTCAAAGAAAAGAGCACCCCCTCCCCTTTGACACTGGAGGGCTGCTTGGTCGACGCTTCGTTCATCGCCCTCTCTAGGCAGCCCGGCAGTCTTCGAACCTGGAAACTATTTGGGACTTCCGTGCGTCTGTGTGGCCTCTGTCTGCGGCCTGTAATCTCCTTCACTTACAACTATACCTATAAAGGAAGTAGTAGAAACAGTAATTATAAAATTGCTAATGTTAGACTTATGGGATTTTTCCTTCAGATTTCTAAATAGATCGGAATATAAGTGTTCTTGTGAGAAGGGAAAATAAAAGTCCACTGGTCGAGCCTACAATAGTTTGAACTCTCCTTCTTCACCTGATTCTGAATTCAGTCCTCGGGCCATTACTGACGCAGCATTGACACTTTGCACACCCCTTTCCTAAAGATACTTAGAGATGTCAAAAGCAATATAATAAACTCTGATTCCTTTTTGTTGTCTAAGGAACGCTAGGGCGCGAACCTCTAAGGTCTGTATGTGTGCTGACACTTTGCATATCTCTGTCACTTCTACTTTACTTGAGCAGGTATCTGATTTGCGTTCAGTGGGACGAGTGACAGACGTTGGCTGGCTCTGTTATTTGCATATAGTAGCTATCGCCTGATACATGTAAATACTTGAAGGTACAATATGAGCAACATCTCTGTGACTCCAGCGATTGTAAAAGTTCCAATTATAG
Source organism: Deroplatys truncata (assembly GCA_030765065.1). NCBI lineage: Eukaryota > Metazoa > Arthropoda > Insecta > Mantodea > Mantidae > Deroplatys > Deroplatys truncata. The sequence continues at coordinate 58,010,739 of CM060980.1, forward strand.
CCACACTTGCCTCTATCTACCCTTTTTTGCTATTCGCTCTACTACGTATAGTCACTAGGGGAAGTATTGCATTCCACCCAAAAATTCGATACCGAGATTTACCGAAATCAGTGCACTGAATCCAAAAAAGTACTTTTGGAAACTTGTCCATGTGTGTGTCTGTGTGTGTGTGTCTATCTGTGAACAGCATAACTCAGAAACGAACAGTCGGATAATCACCAAATTTGGTATTTCGGTTCAGTATCTTCCAGAGATGCGTCACGAAGGTTTTCAAGAAAATCCCCCACACCAGATTACCCTTTACATGGAACATTTTTCGAAAATTTTAATTTCCTAAAAATGGCTGTAACGATTTTGATTAAAATATCATATATTTAAGATACTTTCATGACAAATAAAATGTATATCTTGAATTTTCTGGGAATGTCTCTAAAAGTATTCTTCATTGCGAACGACTTTTACATAACTGGTAAACCATAAGAGATAGACAAAATTTTACTACACAAACAATTTAGATCGCGTTAAAATAACAATTTGTGTCATATACATTTTTGTTGTTGAGTGAACTATTTTCGAGATATTGCTTGTTATTCCCTTAAATTTTCCAATACTTACACTTTTTCTCAAATGGGAATTCCTTATTTATTTTTTTTGTCCTGGTAATGCAAAGAGAATGTAATATTCCACATAGCAACCAGCTCTTAATATATTTGACTATCGCTTAAAGCCTACCCCTTGCATCTACAAGAAAATTAGCAATAAGATTAACATCTCGATATCTCGATTATCATGAAGCTTTTGGAGAATAAGCGTTTGTAAAAATAGTTTTTACAAGAGTAGAGAAAGTCATGTGAGTGTAACACATCAGATTTTTCTCTTCGCTCTACTACATCGTCAGTCTTCATTCAGTTTAATTGTTCTTTAACGCGTGAAGTTCATAATAATCTGGTAAGTTTTGATCATGAATAAATAACTAATGTTAATGTGTGTAATGGGATACTTTGTATTCAAACTATGTTTGTCATTCAAAAGTAAATGAGATATGGATAAAAAATAAACCACAAAAATGTCTTATTAGCATATTGCATACCTTGAGGGTAGAATTAGGTATTGATTATGGAAAAAATATTAACACGTGTCCGTTGTGAGTTTCTCGAGGATAGTTTCATATGCATTCAGAACACTGGGCATGTGCGGACGCCAAACAGGAGCGTTGCAACGATTTTCTTAACATCAATTGGGCTAGAAAGCATGAACATAAATAAATAAACAAAATAAGCCCATTAGATTCCTTAAGGGCAAAAGGGCTTTCTACTTACTTAGGGGTAGCTCTGTTGTTACTCACATGGGGAGCCAGTCGCATGAGTTTAAGCGATTTCTCTTTTTAGAGTCCCTATCTTTACTATCTTTGTAGGTTCTTCGTTTGCCCCATGACCTAATTGCGTAATCACTTCATTCGCTGGTTCTGATGTGATCTAATCTATTTATGAGACTAGTATAGTACTGATGTTACACTATCTTTTAGTTCTTGGACTGTCCCGCATATGCACTGCCACCTTGTGATGTAATGTTCTGACTTCCTAATTGTCTTGCTAGTTCTAGCCATACACTCCTATTTCTGGCGATGCAGATGGTAGACCAGTGTCTTCCTATACTTTTGCTGAAGGTTTCGGTTCATCTGCGTTTCGATCTGACTCTTTTCTGCTTGTCTGCGTATATGTTCCACAAAGTGATCCGCTGTGTTAATCTGCCCTCGCATACCTGTGAGCGATCAGGTTTGGCACCTATAAAGTCGCACTGGGTGGACCTGACTTTATTGCATTTAGTTATAATGAAGAAGGCAAGAATGGCGCTCTTTAGACTGCAATAAGCTAAGCAACTGAGAATTCCTGAATTGCTAAGAATTACAAAATACATATGAGATGCATCTTTAGAAATACATCAGACTATATCATTCCAATTAAACACTTTATAAAGAACTTCAGGTCATTATTTATCCTGAACGTTGGACGAACAAAACCATGGAAACTTTTGAGAAAACTTTGATGTGGTTTACAGACGGCTCAAAGGATTGCTCAGGACCGACTTTCGGAGTGTATGGCATAAGACCAAGGTGCAAAATGTTTTTTTTTCCCTTGGGTGAATATGCTACTGTTTCTGAAGCAGAAATGTATGCTATTATTCAATGCTTACATAAAAACACGGAGAGCATACACTGGAAACAGCTCCTTATCTGCTCCAGGCTGCACTTAAGGTTCTAAGTAATGAGGTAACTCAGGGCTGTTTTTAAACTACATAAATATGCTCACAAACTTGGCAGAACAGAATGAGGTTCAACTCATCTGGGTGCCGGTTCATAGTGGCATAGAGGGCAAATAAACAGCTGATGAACTTGCAAGACAAGGAGCAGATTCTCAATTTATTGGTTCAGAGTCTGCTCTAGGAACATCTCTATGTTTAGAAGAGAGATTATTAAGAACTGATCAAAGTAGAATATCATAAAACCTGACTAAAACTTCAGGAAACAACAGAAAAGTGCTAAAGTTTACTTATATGTAACCGAGCAGGATGGCTCAAGCGGTAACGTCTGTGGTCCGCATTCGAGAGGTCGTGGGTTCCATTCCCGTGATCGACCTTCCTGACAGATGGGGTTTTTACGCAGGTTTCCCCGGATCGCTAGGCGAATGCTAGGAAGGATCATTATGTCCCCTGAAATTCCTGTCCCTCACATTTCATCCACTTGGTCTCTTTCAGGGTTGTACTTGTTGGCGAGAGGTCTCGACGTGTACATGACAGGGGAAAAGGATGCTCTGTGGAAAACTTCGTTCCCGGAATGGGGACGGTTTCCAATTCCGGGACCCCATGGGATGCGTAAGTCCACAGGGGGCACGAGAGCCAGCTGCACCCGTGCGCTCCGGGGAGTTTAAATTTGTAAATGGTAGGGACTCTGCCCGCTGCTTGTCGAGCCCCCGCTCCGGCCGCCCTCTGTCTCCTCTCAATTCATCACTCCCTCCCGGCAGCACCGCGTACAGGGCATAGATGTAAAAGATCTATGTAGGTCGACGGGCTAATCCCCCCCGTGTTGAATCCTGATCCAACTTAAATGTAACATACTTCAGCTGAGAACAATTGTTGCGTTTCTCACAGGACATGCTCCTGTGAAAAAGCATCTTAGCGCATGGGAGTGTTTCATGGTAACTTAGATTGCAGATTGTGCAAGAAAGAAACTGAAACAGCCCAGCATATAGTAGGTATGTTCCTGTGAGGCTTTGGCTCAGAGGAAATATATTGCTTTTGGGTAAACGTTTTTAGAACCAGACGATATAGGTAGCACAATAAGCCCAAGGACGAAGTGCATCCGGAGCAAAGGTTGAAATATGAGAGAAGACAACACAAGCACTGGGTGTTAAGGTTTCTAGTGCTTACAGTCTGAGACGTCTGCTTAGTGATCGAACCAAAAAGATGAACATTAGCCTGTGAGACTCATCACTATATTTCCTTTAGCAGGTTGGAATGTGAGCTACTCGTCGTCTTGGTTATTTTAAGTATCCATGTCAAAATTCTCATATAATTACTTTCTCTACTACGTATAGTAAGTAGGGAAAGTATTGACGTCCTCCGTGGCCTAGTGGTACTGTGCTAGCCTCTAGTTCCCAAGGTCGCGGGTTCAAACCCTGCAGAGGGCGATGGATTTTTTCGGGTGTAAAAATCCTTAGCATGGCTTCCTTCGGAAGGGAAGTAAAGACGGTGGTCCCGTGTCGTAGATTTACGGCACGTAAAAGAACCTCAAGCATGATAAAGAGGCCTCTGAGCAAAATTACCGGTCTTTCACGCCCAATATAGAATGGGACGCTAAGAACCACAGCAGTTAAAGAGCGTCCATAAATAAAACTTAATTTAATTTAGGGAAAGTATTGTATTCCACCCAAAAATTCGATACCAAGATTTCACTGGAAATATATATTTTGAGACCCCCTGAATCCAAAAAAAAAAAACATTTTTGAAAACATGTTCGTGTTTGTGTCTGTCTGTGTGTCTGTGAACAGCATAACTCAGAAACGAACAGTCGGATAAACACCAAACTTGGTATTTAGGTTCAGTATATTCCAGAGATGTGACACAAAGGTTTTCAAGAAAATCCCCCAGCCCCAGATTACCCTTTACATGGAACATTTTTCGAAAATTTTAATTTTCTATAAAATGGCTCTAATGATTTTATTTAAAATATCATTTTAAGATATTTTCATGACAAATGAAATGTATATCTCGAATTTTTTGGGAATGTCTCCAAAGTATTCTTCATTGTGAACGACTTTTGCATAACTGGTAAATCATAAGAGATAGACAAAATTTTACTACGCAAAAAATGTAGATGGCGTTAAAATACGCAATTTATGTCATATGCATTTTTTGTTGTTGAGTGAACCATTTTCGAGATATTGCTTGTTTTTTTTGTCTTGGATATGCAAAGAGTATTAATCTGTGGCAAAGAGAATGGTGCTGCACATAGCAACCAGCTATTAAGAGATATGTTGATGCTTAAAGGCTACTGTATTTCTATATTGCCCTTGCAAATACAAAACAAGGGGAACATTGTATGCCTTAAGCGATAGTCAAATATTTTTAGAAATTTACGCTATGTGTAAAATGTAATTCTCTTTGCATGTCAAAAGATCATTTCTGCAAATGTTTATCTCGATTAATATGAAATAGATGGAGAATAAGAGTTTGTAAAAATAGTTTGTACAAGAGTAGAGAATGTCATGTGAGTGTAGCACATCAGAATTTTTTTTTGTCCTGGTAATACAAAGAACATGGAATACTACACATAGCTACTAGCTCTTAAAATATTTGACTATCGCTTAAAGCCTACCAATTCCCCTTGCATCTACAAGAAAATTAGCAATAAGGTTAACATTTCGATATCCCGATTAACATGAAGCATATGGAGAATAAGCGTTTGTAAAAGTAGTTTGTACAAGAGTAGAGAAAGCCATGTGAGTGTAACACCATAGTTTTTTTTGCTTAAAATATCAATAAATAAAAACCTTTGGCAATACACAGTTTTAGTTGATATTTTAGAACGTGTATTAAAAATATCTGAATAATTAGATGAAACCTTCATGTGTGTGAACGACCAAAAGTGATGAGGAAAAATAATTTTTAATACTCTAATTTGAAAGGAAAAAAGAAAATAATTTCAGATTGTTAACTTGTAACACAATTTTGAAAGAGAAAATAAAATTTGAAATTATAGTTTCGGAATATTTATTTTGCTGGATTGTAATCAATTTTTTCCAAATTTCAGTAATGAATTTCCTTAAACGGAAGCAGCAGTATAGGGTTTTTATCCGGTATATATGCTACTGCAGTATAGTACTTTAGCTACCTCTACCGTTCTAAAGCTATGGAATGCAACGAAGAAATAAATTGCGAAGTTGGTTTGCGAGAAGCGATTTTCTTGGCAGTTTCTGAGAGAGATATTTCTGCAGACTAAAGGGTCATCCTGCAGAGGGGACGGTAACTCGGTCACTTAACCACCTCGATCAAGCGGAAAGTTGGGTCTGGAGGTTGGGGGAGACTGCGGTCACTTGACAAATTGTGGCTTGGGCCGAGCCTTACTGGAGGCGGCCGGACTCTGATTATTAGTGTGTATAAACTCGATAGAGAAGGGGGGACACTTGCTGCAATTAGCAGGCGACCTCGACCAGTGTCCTTCCTTACCTCAGCCCTGTCAAGGTATTAATCGACATGGGATTAGCCTAAATGGACTACGACACCCTTAGGCCGAGGAAAGAAGTTAACATGCGGCGTGATGTAGTGCTAACATAGCTTGTTACCTCTTGTCTTGCTTCAATGCCGCGATGGCTTAGGCATCTTCGTTATTCTCAAACTGATTTCAAACCTCTTGTCACGACCTTTTAAACCTTTTTTAGTTTTTAAACTCGTAACACCTCATTACGAAATAAATCAGAGTGATGCATCCCAGGCATTTAAAAATAATTATTCAATACGTATAGAAAGCTGTAATGGAAAATGTTCTAGTCATTTTCGTATTATATGAATAAAGTATACTTAAGCAAACATATAATTTCATATTGAGCCTTTTTAATGCTGCACAACATTTCTAACAAGGATTGTTGTTTAATAAAATTACGATAGGGTGAATATTTAAAAAGTTATAACAATTCGTAATTACTGTTATTCAAGTACGTAAACAGCTTACCACGAGAAATGCAGAAGTTCCGATTGCATTGCAATAATAATAAAGATTCACACTCTACTGTGCTGTTAAAACCTTTAATTACGTTTAAAAATTAATTTTATTGCCGATTTTCAAAATATTGGAATCTGTAGAGAAAGAGGAATCTGTAATAATGGGAACATGGGTGAGATAAAAAGGTTGGAGAGCAGTAGAGAGAGAGACAGAGCAGAATCGACGTTTGACACAATAACACTAGCAGAGCTTTTGGACCTGATAGTTTTCAAATAAAGAAATGTGTAAAGAATTTAGCTTGAATTTAGTTCACATATTGCCAAAATGTGCTATACGTTTCGTCAAATATATGGGATAAATTTGATTAGAGCTTTCAGCTGAGAGCAGCAATGAAACGTCATTTTATTCGGAGCAGGAAAATTATGAAGATCTGAATATTCTTATTATTTTTCTTCCTGTTCTTTCCTGATCTGACAATGTAAATATAAATGACATACAGCATCTCCAGGGTATATGGTAGCACATGCAGCTTCGAAGCTACGTATAAAAGGTGAAATAGATGTGAACGAAGATAGAAGCCTAAGAATGGTACCCGTAGAATACCCATATCTAGAAAGACTGTTGTGCTTCGAGCTTTTAAGATTCTCAAAATTCTGTTCAGCTCCTTGTTTTGTTTAAAAAGTTGAACCACGTAGATCGTTTCAGACGCTCAAATGATTTCAGATACCTAAATTGCTAAAACAGAGGTGTAGAGAAAAGGGTAAAGAACGGAAGCTATAGATTCTTTTCTCATTCTACAGGTAGATTATGAGATCTGTTTTACTAAGAAACAAATGTCGAATTACAAACAACCCCACTACTTGGCGTTTGGAAAGGCGTTGGATGACACCAGCTGATTTCTGCAGTAGCATAAAATTGTGCTCCAGTTTTGCACACCTGAACTGAGGCTACGTAATATTGATGTTATGGTCTAAACGAAAATATCAAATAGAAGCGCAATAGAATCCTTTCGATCAGCAGTTTACTATATTCAGCTGCAAATACACATTTCTGAACGCGTGAAATGGTTGCTCGCAACACACTTTCCGAAATATTTTGAATTCCAAGACACTGAACATAGCAGTAAAAGCATTAAGTAACACTGCAGTTCACAATTCGCACAATACGAATTAAAACAAATGAAAAGGGACCAGTTCTAGAAAAAATATGTGATGTGTTGAATGCATATGACTTCCTCTACCAACTCTTCTACAAACCATTCTTACAGAAGCCTTTTCTTCTATGTACTACTTGGGAATGGTTGTAGCTACAAACATTTCATTTGACATAAATTGTATCTTTTACTTACTTAGGCGACTTACCCTTCTCGCATGTAGGGCTCACACCCCTAGGACTTACAACCGTGCCTAGGATCAGACGCCTGTAGAGGAGCAGACGAACATTGAATCAGAGAATGAAGAACCTGGAACGGGAGATCAGCCCGTAGCCAGGCATGTGCGTAAAGGAAGAAGACGATATGAAACGAAGGTGAAATAGACGAAAGGAAAGGAAATAGATGATGGAGCAATTAGTGGAATGAACGGCGGTGTAAACCGGAGATCCCGGAGAAAACCCACACAGACGCACTTCGCCTACAACCATTCCACATGCGGGTTCCTGTTATCAAACCCGTGCCACTTTGGTGAGGGGCTAACCACTCGGCTACAGTGCTGCCATTGTAACTTATAACGAGATCTAAATTTTTTGTGTAGTAATATGTTAGCTTATCTCATACAGTTTACAAATTATACAAAACTTACTTAGAATGAAGAGTACTTCACAGGCTATTTAAAGAAAACTAAAGATATACATTTTATCTTTCATGAAAATATCTTAAACATATGGAGCGTTAATCAAAATTTGAAGCATTTTTGAGAAAATAAAGAGTAACGAAAATCTTACCATATAAAGGGTATTTTGGGCTGGGAGATTTTTTAAATCTGAGTGTCGCATAGAAGATGCTGAATTCAAATACCAAATTTTTTTCTTTATGTTGTTCACAGATATACGGATACACACACGCGGACAATTTTCTACAAAAGGTTTTTATGTAGAAGATCTCAAAACGTGTATTTCTGTTGAAATCTACGTATTGAATTTTTGGATAGAATGCAATACTTCCTCTACTTACTGTAGGAAGTATTATAGAAAGCCACAATGCATAAATACGTTTAAAACATATTTAAAGGTTAATACAGAACCACACCTACCAAAGTAAAATACTTATGTTATGTTACAGAAAATGTTATGTTACAGGTATTAAAGATAGGATGCTCAAGTTTAACACTGATGTTTTTATACTAGCATGTGAACATTGTTTATTCCTTGAATAACCATATGAACTAATTAATTTTTTCTCCTACAAATAACAATATGAAATTTCAAACTACTTTTAATGCCAATATTTTAATTTGAAATTTTATTTTATGCTCAAGTGGTCATTGAAACATTGTGAAGAGGTATCACGTTTTGTTTTCATTCGGGTGGTTAACATATATTTAGTCAGAATTAGTAAAATATGTTAAAATGTTGAGTTTTTAGACAAATTAAACAATTCCGAAATAAAATTTAAAATGTAAAAGTAAAAACTCTGCGAGATTTTATTGTATAATATAAACTACACCTGCAAGTAATTTTTAATAGTAGCTCAAATTTTGTGGGTTTGGACAAATAATCATTATGAAAAGATTTTAAATTTAACAGCTGAGAGATGTAACAGTCTGCTGGAGTGGCCATTACAAAGGGCGTTTAAAACAGCTGCTGTGAGGCTTATTACGACTTGTAGCTTACTTAGAATTTAAATAAAAGCTAATAGAATTTATTTTTTAGAAAAAATCGAAATTTTGCCTGAAGTGTCATTGTTTTTGTACAACATGTCCATTAAGTTTTAAATGTATGTTTTCTAATTTTATTTCTTACTTTAGTGTATTAACCAACAGAATAAAATATTATATTTTATGATTTAACACCCAGAAGTTAAAGATCAGGAACAAGCTTACAGCTTTGTTTGGTTTCGAGAGATTTTGACCGAAGGGAAGTTTATGTATGTAATTGTTATAAATAATTGTTAAGCTGTTATCACAAAACTGTATGCGAAATATAATTTTGCACAATATTTAACTTGTTTAGGTTACTCGTGGTTAAAAAAACTAAAACATATGCCTTATTCTTCCATTGGTTCTTGTCTATGAAAAAGAAAACAACCGTGCAAAGAGACCAGGAATAAGAGGAAAAGAAAACAAGTGAAGGATTGTATTTTACGAGGGACGATAAATCAGAAGGCATTAGTCGAACTTCAACAAGAAAGATCTGTACAATCGCAGAGCTCTGATTTCATTTAACAAGAATTTACGAAGGGGAACTGAAAAAGGACGATGATGGGGTTACAAGATGTAGTTACGTTGTGTATTATTTGTACCTGTCAGTTAATGTAATTCCAAATGTCTTGTTTCTCCTCCATAGCTATGGTCATTAAAACGAGTCTCCAAAGTAGCAGATTTTCTTGACTACTATAAAAGTTTGCCATTTGGCTGAGTGATATACTTCACTAAGTATAATTACTGTTATATAACAGGAAGTTTAAAATGTTTTACGGTAATAAATATATTTTATATGTACTTTAAAGTCACTTTTTACTTACATAAAACTCAAAAATCCGATGTGATACTTCACATGACTTTCTCTACCTTCTTCTTTAATAGTGGGTATACAAACTATTCTTTTAAAGCTTATTTTTCCACCCTACTATATTTTAATACAAATAACCCTTTGCAGAAATAGCTACATTATATAGTTCCTATATATACAAAGAGAACAGCGATAGTTAAATGACTGGACGCTGTATGCTGGCCTTAAAATTCAATACCGTTTTCCAATCGTGAGAAAAAGGTGAATGCTGACAGGACTTTAAGAGAGTGACCAAGTAATGAACAATTCGAACCAATGATAACCGATATCTCAGAAATTGCTTATGCTACAGAAAACTTGTTTCAAATAAATTGCGTGTTTTAAAGAGATCTATATTTTTTGTGTAGTACGATTTCGTCTATTCCTTAACGTTTACACGTTAAACAAGATTATGCAAACTTTCCTCCGAATGAAGATGAATTCATAGGCTATTCCAAGAAAATTCAAGATATACATTTTATTTGTTATGGAAATATCTTTAATATATGGCATTTTCATCAAAATCGTTATAGATATTTTTGGAAAGTACATTTCTAAAACATTTTACATTAAAAGGTAGTTTGGTGTGGAGGATCTTCCTGGAAATCTTTGTGTCGCATCTTTGGAAGGTACTGAACTTAAATACCAAGTATGGTATTTATCCGACTTATTGTTTTTGAGTTATGGTGTTCACAGACACACAGACACACAGGGACAATTTTCAAAAATGCTTTTTTTATTGATTCAGGGGACCTGAAAACATGTATTTCCGGTGAAATCTCGATACCGAATTTTTGGGTGGAATGCAATACTTTCTCTACCTACTAAGTACGTGGTAGAGAAAGTAAAAATCTGATGTGTTACACTCACATGACTTTCTCTACTCTTTTACAAACTATTTTTACAAACGCTTATTGTCCATATGCTTCATGTTAATCGACATGTTAATGTTATTGCTAATTTTGTTGTAGATGAAAGGTGAGTATGGTAGGCTTTAAGCAGTAGTCAAATGTTTTAAAAGCTGGTTGCTATGTGCCGCATTCCATTCTCTTTGCCACAGATTAATACTCTTTGCATATCCAAGACAAAGAAATGAATAAGAAATTCCCATTTGAGAAAAAGAATAAGTATTGAAAAATTTAAGGGAATAACAAGCAATATCTCGAAAATGGTTCACTCAACAAAAAAAAATGTATATGACATAAACTGTGTATTTTAACACGATCTACATTTTGTGTAGTAAAATTTTGTCTATCTCTTATGGTTTACCAGTTATGCAAAAGTCGTTCACAATGAAGAATACTTTTGGAGACATTCCCAGTGATTTGAACATATACATTTTTTTTTGTCATGAAAATATCTTAAACATATGATATTTTAATCAAAATCGTTATAGCCATTTTTGATAAAATTAAAATTTTCGAAAAATGTTCCATGTAAAGGGTAATCTGGGGTGGGAGGAGATTTTCTTGAAAACCTTCGTGTCGCATCTCTGGAAGATACTGAACCTAAATATCAAGTTTGGTGTTTATCCGACTGTTCGTTTCTGAGTTATGCTGTTCACAGATACACACACAGACAGACACACACACAGACACACACACGGACATGTTTCCAAAAATGCGTTTTGTTGGATTCAGGGGTCTCAAAACATATATTTCCGGTGAAATCTCGGTATCGAATTTTTGGGTCGAATACAATACTTCCCGTACTTACTATACGTAGTAGAGAAAGTAAAAATATCTGCTGTGTCGGGGTATAATATATAATTGTTAGTTTTCCTTTAGAAAAACAGCTCGTTATACATAGCTGACTTTTGAGGTATTGACGTTAAAAACAGAGATAATGGCTTCGGTTTTCTGAATAGGCTATAAAATCGCAAAACTCTCAAGAGTTTTCAATAACTGTGAAGTAAATATACATACATACACACAGATGTGTGTAAAGCTCCAGAGAAAATACTGCTATATCAAATAACGGTTTCTGGGCATTAACTGTTTCCAATATTATCGTAGCTGCTTTAAGTGTGAATTCTTCAGCACTTTAAGCAGCACAGCCAGTGTATGAACGTGCAGTGACCATTCGTAGTAAGTTTGTGCAATGAGTATGTAATAAAGCCTAACATTCATCGATCTGTTTTTAAACAGCTGATTTCTCTCCTTAGCCTCCTTAAAGTTCTTATGTACCATAAAAGAATGTGTACTTTTTCTAGTGAACTTCTCTTTAAATAAACTTATTTCAAGAATAGCTGTTAATAAATCTGTCTTAAATTCACATGACTTTCTCTACCCTCTAACGTTTATTAGTGTGGATACACATTTTGTTACAGTACAAAGGGAATAGGGATCGTCAAACGTTTAAGTACTGGACGCTATATGCATTCCTAATCCATTCTTTTTTCATGCATTCCCGAGAAACAATTGAATATCGACAGTACTTTAAAATAATGACTAAATATTAAACAATACTAACCATTAGTAACGGATATCTTGGAAAGGGCTGATGCCACAAAAAATTATTTGAAATAAATTGTGTGTTTTTAAGAGATGTACATTTTTTGTTTAGTACGTTTTCATCTATCCCTTAACGTTTAATAGCTGTACAAAATGATATAAAATTCCTTCCGATTGAAGGAAGTCCCAGAAAGTATAAGATACGCATTTTATATTTTATGCAAATATCTTAAATATATGGTATTTTAATCAAAATCACTACGGCCATTTTTAGAAAATAAAAACTTTTAAAGAATTTTCCATGTAATGGGCAGTTTGGAGTGGGGAAATTTTCTTGAAAATCATCATGTCTCTTTGATGATGCTGAACTTAAATACGAAGGTGGTGTTTAACCCACTTTTCACAGACACACACGAGCGCGTTTAATTATTTCGTTTATAAATATAGTTAAGGTGCTTACCAGCAAGGACGAATGGCTGACTGGAACGTGTATATAAAAGAATGGCAAGTAGGGCACCGAATATTTGCGAAGGGTCTGTTCATGTACTAAAAATCAGCTGGAAATTTTGAGCACAGAATTTACGCTGTTTAAGAAACTTAACTACCAGATTTAATTGTAAGGATGTTGAATCAAAGCCTAAATTGTGAAAGTCCAACCAGGTAATCCTATACTAATCTGGAAGAAAAGTGCAGCGTTAGCGCTGCAGTGTGCTAATCCGTCGCTAGGAGGCGGCACTGTCCAATGTAAATATTGAACTTAGGGCGAGAGAGCTGCATCGTAGCTCTTATAAGAGTTCTTGTTTGATAATTGTTCTTTCACCCTACTGTATACAGAAGTAAGCTATAAAGATGAATCAGGCTAGAAAAATTCAACTGGTTTATGTTAAGTTAGCTCCATAATTACTATTTCAACGTAGATTTAAATAAAACAAAGCTATTATTTTACTTATATTAATTTAATAACTGTGTGTTTAATTTACTGTATGTATGCGTAACTTTTCACAGAAAACGTTTCTAGTAAAGCTTCGAATAGTTCCAAAGTTGTTTCCTTGGGAACTGCTATATCTTCGCTAATGTACTCGTATTTTGTTTTTATTTGTTTATTTTTAACATTTGGATAGTGGTTTCAATACGAAATACCTGACAGATATCAGCATTGTTTACAATGAGGTTAACTTCTTGCAGTTGTACTTACTTCTCAAAAATATAGATAAGGTAATATTATTTATTGTTTCGTTGTTTTGGTATCCAAACCGCAAGAAGGGCTGAACACCTGTTTATTTCTAATGCTTACTTGTGACTACTCAGGAAATGTTAGGTGCCCATTACCTTTAATATGATTTTGTTATACTTAAAATGTTAATATGATCTATGAAATGGCTGTAGGAATGATAAAAAACTGAAATAAACTAAAATTTCTAAGTTTATCTCTGAAATTAATCTGAGGTTTCAGTTTTAAAAAAAAAGTCGCTACTGCTTTCCTCTGTCAATTTGAACATCTTTGATTGGCCATTTAAGTGTCCAGGTTTCCAGAGAAAAGTGGCATTATTTTATACCATTAGCTAGCTTCTCCTATTTAAACACTCAAAGTTTAGCACTCAAAGAAAAATTGTGACATTATTAAAGACATTTTGAAGAAATTTACCGAAATTATCTATAGATAAGTATTCTTCACTGCTTAATAAAAGTGCATATATTTAATTTTAATGTGTGTGTTTTTTGTAGATTTTTCATGATTATCTTTTAAAGGCTGAACTGCACAACAAATTAAAAATAGAAGAAATGAAAATACTACTATTATTTTTTCTCTAAAATAAGCAAACGAAATTTAGAAAGCATATTTCTGCTTTTAGGTGCCTGTGAACATTAATTAATTTATTCTTATAAAGCTTAGGTAATAATAAATACTTAATTAATTCCTTAACTTCGAAAACAGTAAAATTAGTTATGAATTTTTTTCCAGAATTTTGAATAAATATATTTAATGACAGGAGAAAGTCAATAAAGTTACCAGTTCTTAAATACTACAACCGTTATGAAAAAAAATTGAAGTAATAAAACGTTTGCGAGACTAAACCTTGCTTATGAGTAAGCTCAACGCAAGGGAAAAGGCAAGTTGGTGTTTTGTTCATACGCAGTAGGTCCTTTCTTTTGTTTTGAGGGTAGCAACCGTGCATAGGTAAACACCGTAGACAAGTCTATAAAGATTGATAAGGATATAATGTATGCGCAATCGATATGCATTTCATTAGCCTCACACATGGAATGCCCTCTCTTTCTTTGCATGTTAACTGTAAGCGACCCCGTTTCTCTCCGGCTTCCCAACCCAACTCAGATATGCGTGTGATTTAGACTCTGCCAACATTAGCATTGCCAACTTATTCGTAACGTATATGAAACATACGAAACTATTACACTCAACCTACCCTAACCCTATGATCTGTGTTTCTTTCTCACAGCCTCTTCTTGTCTTCTAAGAATTTTATTTTAATAGCTCTTGAGAAAAAAGAGGGGGGAGAGGCTTGTAGTAATGTGGCGATATGCAAAACAGATGGTCCCCTTATATGAGTGTATGGTCATGTTAATTTGCCTTTACATTGTTTGCTTGTCTGTCGGCCAGGTTGCATCTGAACCAGTTTCCCTATATCGTGATGCATGGCGTACAGATTGGGAAAGGTTACAACTCATAAAGGAACTCTTATGCAAATAATCCTTTTCTATAAGTTAACAGGAAGTGCTGGGGTTATGGGTACTTCTTCTTTATAATATATTAATTAGACCTTAACCGTTATGAAATTACTGTATAGAAGCTATTAAGTTATAGTAGATTTATCACGCTGCTCTCTTTTGCAGCTCTGTTAGTGAAACCAGCGACAAGCAACGAGTTTTTGCAAACTAACAAGATGCAAAGCAGAACAAATCCAATGTGTTACATATGCATGATTCTCTCTACCCCATATCGTTTAATAGTGGTATACAAATTATTCTTACAAAAGCTTAGTTTCTTATTTACTCAATTTTAGTCGAGGTAAACTTTTCCGGAAATAGCTGCATTACACATCCCGTTATACATACAAAGACAAAAGCGATAGTCAAATGTTTAAGAACTGGACGGTATATGCTGGCCTTAAAATTCCATACTATTTCCATGACATTTCGGAAACAATTTAAAACCGAAGGGACTTTAAAAGAACAATTCGAGCCATTAATAACGGATATCTCCAAATGGCTGATGCCACAAAAAAGTTATTTGAAATACTGTATTTTCTAAACGGATCTACATTTTTTCTCAAGTACGTTTTCGTCTATCCTTTACGTTTACGAGTTATACAAGATTATACAAATTCCCTCTGTATGAAGAGGACTTCACAGGATATACCCAGAAATTAAGATATACATCTTATTTGTCACGTAAATAGCTTTAATATCCGATATTTTAACCAAAACCGTTAGATATTTAGAAAATAAATCATCTCCAAAAATTTCCATGTAACTTTGGTAGTTGGAAGTGGGGGATTTTATTGAAAATCTTCGTGTTGCATTTTTGGAAGGTACTGAAATCTAAATACCAAGTTTATTCCGACATTTGGTTTTTGAGTTATGCTGTTCACAGACACATACGCAGACCTTTTTCCAAAAAGAGATTTTTATCTTGAGGGCCTCAAAACGTGCATTTTCAGTGAAATCGTGGTATCGAATTTTGGGTGGAATGCAGTACGCAGTACCTTATCTGCCTACTATGTATGTAGTAGGGAAAGCAAAAAAATCTGCTGGCTGTTTATTTTCCAGTTTGTTTATAAATTCATCTTTAAATATACCTACAAGTACTGTCCTTAATTTCATTTTAAATTTGGCATTAAATGGATTCTTAATATTCTTAAAATAGTTGCATTTAAATATCTAGAAATAATAGACAGGGAAAAGCAAATTAAGAGGAATGATAAGCTATAAGGTTACAATTCTAATGAATATTCATCAATGAATGCCACGGTTATAATTTGTATAGACGTGAAAACTTGCAAAGTTATTTATCCAATGATGCTGATAAATGGAAAGGATATGCTTTATGAGATACAGAGGTAAGTAATAGTAGAAGCCAAAAAGCTACTGTTTGTAAGCAAATGTATACATTATTAATATTTACTTGAAACAACAAAGCAATTACAGATTCTGTGGTATGCATCCTTTGCTTTCACATGAAAATAACTACTATGATTTCTTCAATAATGACCAATATCAACGTTTGAAATACATTCCACTCTAGACAAAAGTGATGAAACGATAGTTGGTACATAAAGTATACTGCCCCATTACTTCTATTGTGAACGGTACAGTTAAAAGGAACGACTTTATTATTGCAGTTTTGTCTGTGGTATAGCAATAAAATATTAAATTAAGTAAATGCATCTGTCAGCTGGTATGACCATATGTAAGAAACAACAATAAGGTAGCATATTATCAGAATCACTACTAATAAAATTGCTATTGCTAACACCACCTTCTCCAATACTAATTACCACTAAAGGCCAATACCACCACTACTACCACAACCATAACACAACAATCACCACCACCATCACACCACAACCACTGCCACTACTAAGATTCCACAGCAGTAGATTTACGGCACGTAAAAGAACATCAAACCTGAGGGATACCTCTAGCAAAATTTGCGGCCTTTCACGCCCAGTGAGGAATGGGATGCTAGGAACCCTAGCAGTTAAAGAGCCTTCATATATAAAGGATTTATACTGATATGTAATTATTAGCAGCATTAGGGTATTTATCCTACTTCAAAAGAAATCTTTAAGAATTTTAGCAAAAGTGAAATTTATTTATTTATTGTAAGTTCTTTACTCTTTATGCTATGTGTATTTATCAAGTATTAATTTTATTTAAAATGATATTAAATCTACGACCTAAACTTTAAAGGTTCAAAGCTACAATGCGAGACAAAGAAATGGCTTTTACAGAGTTGATAGAATGTCCTATATAAAAGGCACAATTTATTTTGATGCACTTCCACAACAGCGGCAAGTTCATGTTAATAAATTTAATTATATATATATATATATATATATATATATAAAAATATTTCATTAATAAATGTTCCTACAGCGTCGAACTGTAAACGTTTATAAGCTCTAAGATGCAAACCAGGTTGTTTACAAGGGGAAAGAGTTTTATTCAAGCGTAGGTGGCTTATTGTAAATTTTAACCATTGTCCATTATTAATTATATTTTAGCTATACGTACGCAATGTAATAATGTTGTCGAGTATTAATATACCGTAGTTACCTTTGATAAAAGACGCTAATATTTTGTTGCATGGAATTCACATGTTTCAAAGAATAAAGAAATTTGAATTCTAATGCCGCAACAATAATTTATATGTAAAATGAAAGAATGTTAGTGCAGTGTATGTTAGGACCGTACGATGGGCTTAAGACAAAAATAAATAAATAACTTTACAACTTGTTTGGGGGCAAGCCTCCGAGTACCTCTAAACTTCTGTAACAGAATACTATGAAAAATCTGATGTTACATTCACGTGACTTTTTCTACCCTCTATCGCTTATTAATAGGTACACAAGCTATTCTTATTAAAGCTCATTTTTTCTATTTAAATTCATTTTAATCCAAATAAACCTTTGCAGAAATAACTACATTACATATTTCGTTATAGATACAAAGAGAATCTTAAAATTAACGCTACCTTAAAATTAAATATTGTTTCCATAAACTGAGAGAAACAACTGAATGTTGAAAGGACTTCAAGGAATGACCAAGTAATGAACAATTCAAGCTATTAATAGCAGATATCTTGGAAATGGCTGATGTCATAATAAAAAATTATTTGAGATAAATTGTGTGTTTTAAAGTAATCTACATTTCTTATGTAGTACGTTTTCTTCTATCGCTTAACGTTTAGCAAGAGTGTACAAAATTCTTTCCAAATGAAGAAAAGGCTATTCCCAAAAAATTCAAGATTGAACATTTTGTATGTCATGTAAATAGCATTAATATATGGTATTTTAATAATAATCGTTGAGAGACACTTTTTTAGAAAATAATTTCGATAAATCTTCTATATAAAGAGTAGTTTGGGGTGGGAAGATTTTCGTGAAAATTTTCGTGTCGCATCTTCAGAAGGTACTGAATCTAAATACCACGTTTAGTAGACCTTTTTCTAATTTTTTTTTTATTCAAGTGTCTCAAAACATATTTCCGGTACAATCTCGCTATCGCATATTTGGGCGGAATGCAATACCTTCTGTACCTACTAAGTACGTGTTAGACAAAGTAAAAATGTCATAAAAACAAAATATTCTTCTTAGCAGTTTTTACTTTCTCTACTACCTATAGTAAGTAGGGGAAGTATTGTATTCCACCCAAAAATTCGATACCGAGATTTCACCGGAAATACATGTTTTGGGACCCCCTGAATCCAAAAAAGCACTTTTGGAAACATGTCCGTGTGTGTGTCTGTGTGTGAACAGCATAACTCAGAAACGAACAGTCGGATAAACACCAAACTTGGTATTTAGGTTCAGTATCTTCCAAGGGTGGGACACGAAGGTTTTCAAGAAAATCCCCCACTGCAGATTACCCTTTACATGGAACATTTTTCGAAAATTTTAATTTTCTCAAAAATGGCTCACGATTTTGATTAAAATATCATATGTTTAAGATATTTTCATGACAAATAAAACGTATATCTTGAATTTCCTGGGAATGTCTCCAAAAGTATTCTTCATTGTGAACAACTATTGAATAACTGGTGAACCATAACAGATATACAAAATTTTACTACACAAGCAATGTAGATCGCGTTAAAATACACAATTTATGTGATATACTTTTATTTTGTTGAGTCAACCATTTTCGAGATATTGCTTGTTATTCCCTTAAATTTTCCAATACTTGTACTTTTTCTCAAAGCAGTTATTCATTTTTTTTGTCTTGGGAATGCAAAGAGAATGGAATACTCTACATTGCAACCAGCTCTTAAAATATTTGACTATCGCTTAAAGCCTAGCAATTCCGCTTGCATCTACAAAAAAATTAGCAATAAGATTAACATCTCGATTAACATGAATCATATGGAGAATAAGCGTTTGTAAAAATAGTTTGTACAAGAGTAGAGAAAGTCCTGTGAGTGTAACACATCAGATTTTTTATAAATACCAAACAGAGTGGGGTATACTATGATGAGAACTAGATTTGACCTTTCACAAATAGTCTTAGTTTCATCCGCCTGCCGTCACACCCAGAAAACATATCAGAAGGAATGCGCACCCAGGTAATTTACACGAAATACAATGGTTGTGTGCAATGATATTTGTCTGAAGATAGAAAACGAGGGCAGGGCTGGGTGTGGTGATGGATTAGCTTCTAATGTAAGTCTGATCAGAAGGAGTAATCAATAACCTAGTACCCGCCTCCGGCCACACGGACAGCTTATCATTATAATCCTATTAGACGCTGCTCGGGGGTGGAGAAAAGATATTGGCCGCGATTTCTGACGTGGAGGAGGGAACGGAATCGTAACATTATACAGCACCCAGAAATATTTCCTCGGGGTGGAACAAGAACGGCCTTCTCGCCTGGGAAAGCGATGCCAACAAAGAAAAAACTTCCACTTCGCATATCGGATGAAAGGGAAGACGGTTATACCATGAGGTTCTGGGAGGAGTGCCGGTAATGATACAGAGAGTGATGCACAGGGACTCAGAACTAATCTGTCAGCGAGGAAACTAGATGCAAATGCGCTAATGCTAGTAAGAACTCTCCTTAGCTATACTCAAAACTATCGGGTTCTACAATAAATGACACGTTTATTTTCTAATTTTATACGTACAGCACAGCAGCTATAACCACAATTGTTCTGATGATTTTAGTTTGTGGGTAAATGAAGTTAAAGAGTGCAATGGGCTATTGTGAAGCCAAAATCGCCGTTTTTTACTTTCTCTACTACGTATAGTAAGTAGGGGAAGTATTGCATTCCACCCAAAAATTCGATACCGAGATTTCACCGGAAATACATGTTTTGAGACCTCCTGAAACCAAAAAAAGCATTTTTGGAAACATGTCCGTGTGTGTGTCTGTGTGTGTGTGTGTGTGTGTGTGTGTGTGTGTGTGTGTGTGTCTGTGAACAGCATAACTCAAAAACGAGCAGTCGGATAAGCACCAAACTTGGTATTTAGGTTCAGTATCTTCCAGAGATGCGACACAAAGGTTTTCAAGAAAATCCCCCCACCCCAGACTACCCTTTACATGGAACATTTTTCGAACATTTTAATTTTCTCAAAAATGGCTCTAACGATTTTGATGAAAATATCCTATGTTTAACATAATGTCATGAGAAATGAAATGTATATCTCGAATTTTCTGGGAATGTCTCCAAAAGTATTCTTCATTGTGAACGACTTTTGCATAACTGGTAAACCATAAGAGATAGACAAAATTTTACTACACAAATAATGTAGATCGCGTTAAAATACACAACTTATGTCATATACATTTCTTTTGTTGAGTGAACCGTTTTCGAGATATTGCTTGTTATTACCTTAAATTTTCCAATACTTATACTTTTTCTTAAATGCGTTATTCATTTTTACTTTCTCTACTACGTATAGTAAGTAGGGGAAGTATTGCATTCCACCCAAAAATTCGATACCGAGATTTCACCGGAAATACATGTTTTGAGACCTCCTGAATCCAAAAAAAGCATTTTTGGAAACATGTCCGTGTGTGTGTCTGTGTGTCTGTGTGTGTGTGTGTCTGTGTGTGTGTGTGTGTCTGTGTGTGTGTGTCTGTGTGTGTGTGAACAGCATAACTCAAAAACGAACAGTCGGATAAACACCAAACTTGGTATTTAGGTTCAGTATCTTCCAGAGATGCGACACGAAGGTTTTCAAGAAAATCCCCCCACCCCAGACTACCCTTTACATGGAACATTTTTCGAAAATTTTAATTTTCTCAAAAATGGCTCTAACGATTTTGTTTAAAATATCATATGTTTAAGATAATGCCATGAGAAATGAAATGTATATCTCGAATTTTCTGGGAATGTCTCCAAAAGTATTCTTCATTGTGAACGACTTTTGCATAACTGGTAAACCATAAGAGATAGACAAAATTTTACTACACAAAAAATGTTGATCTCGTTAAAATACACAACTTATGTTATATACATTTCTTTTGTTGAGTGAACCGTTTTCGAGATATTGCTTGTTATTCCCTTAAATTTTCCAATACTTATACTTTTTCTCAAATTCGTTATTCATTTTTTTATGTCCTGGACTTGCAAAGAGAATGGAATTCGACACATAGCAACCAGCGTTAAAATATTTGACCATCGCTTAAAAGCTACCATATTCCCCTTGCATCTACAAGAAAATTAGCAATAAGATTGACATCTCGATATCTCGATTAACATAAAGCATATGGAGAATAGGCGTTTGTAAAAATAGATTGTACAAGAGTAGAGAAAGTCATGTGAGTGTAACACATCAGATTTTTTTATGTCCTGGACATGCAAAGAGAATGGAATGCGCCACATAGCAACCAGCGTTAAAATATTTGACTATCGCTTAAAAGCTACCATATTCCCCTTGCATCTACAAGAAAAGTACCAATAAGATTGACATCTCGATATCTCGATTAACATGAAGCATATGGAGAATAGGCGTTTGTAAAATTAGATTGTACAAGAGTAGAGAAAGTCATGTGAGTGCAACACATAAGATTTTTAATTATGTTCTTTACCTCTACATAAGGGAGAAATACATGTTTTGAGGTCCTTGAACCACTATAAATATTTTTTAGTAAAAGGTCATGTGTATAACTGTAAACAGCATAACTCAAAAATGAAAAGTCGGATAATTACCGAATTTGGTATTTAGTTTTAGTACTTTCCAAAGATGCGACACGAAAACCTTTAAAGAAAGTCCTCAGCCCCAAACTATTCTTTACATGGAATATTTTTCGAAATTTTATATTTTCTAAAACATACCTCCAACGATTTTAATTAAAATGCTATATATTAAAGATATTTACAAGAAAAACAAAATGTATATCTTGAATTTTCTGGAAATAAGCTATTAAGTTCGCTTCATTCGGAAGGAATTTTCTATAATCTTGTATAATTGGTAAACATTAAGTGATACACAAAAAAATGTAAATCTTTTTAAAGCAGGCAATTTATTTCAAATAACGTTTTCTGTGGCATCAGCCATTTCCGAGATATCCCTTATTAATGGTTCGAATTGTTCAATACTTAGCCATTCTTTTACATTCCTGTCGATTTTCAGGTTTCTCGCGAAGCCGTATGGAATTTCAAGACTAGCGTATAGCGTCCAGGGGCGGCGCCGTGATCTAGAGGCTAGACCGCTCGCCTCTCACCAAGGCGGTCCGGGTTCGATCTCAGAGACCCGTATGTGGGATTTGTGGGGGAGAAAACGGCGTCTGGGTGGGTATTCTCTGAGTTCTCCGGTTTTCGGCGCCATTTCATTACACCGGTACTTCATCCTTACCTTTCCTGTCATTCATCTCGCTCGCTTTCATTCCGGGCGTCGGGATGCTCACCCACCCTGGTTGTTCGCTCTCCCCGATCCAAAGAGTCCCCCTGCTCCTCGACAGCCGTCTGACCCCAGCCATTGGTTTGTAAGTCGGGGGGTGTAAGTCCTACATAACAGGAGAGTAAACAGATGAAGAAGCAGAAGAAGAAGAAGAAGAAGTGTAGCGTTCAGTTCCAAAACTTTGTATCGCTATTCTCTTTGTATCTATAACGAAAGCTGTGATGCAGCTATTTACGGAAAGGTCTCCATTAAAATGAAGTAGGTATAAAGGTATAGTAGGTATGTATATATATATATATATATATATATATATATATATAACTTGCATAAGAATAACTTGTATACCCACTAATAAGCGACTAATAAGTGTAGCAACTTATGTGAATGTAACACATGAAATTTCTTTTTACTTTCACTACTAGTATAGTAAGTAGGGGAAGTATTGCATTCCACCCGAAAATTTGATACAGAGATTTCACAGGAAATATATGTTTTGAGGTGCACTGAACGCATATGAGGTATATTTGGAAACATGTCCGTGTGTGTGTCTGTGTGTCTGTCTGTCTGTGAACAGCATAACTCAGAAACGAACAGTCGGATAAACATCAAACTTGGTATTTAGGTTCACTATCATCCAAAGGTGAGACACGAACGTTTTCAAGATAATTCCCCTACCCCAGATTACCCTTTACATGGAACATTTTTCGAAAATTTTAATTTTCTCAAAAATGGCTCTAACGATTTTGATTAAAACATCATATATTTAAGATACTTTCATGACAAATAAAATGTATATCTTGAATATTCTGGAAATATCTCCAAAAGTATTCTTCATTGTGAACGACTTTTGATTGACTGGTAAAGCATAAGGGATAGACAAAGCTTTATTACACAAAAATGTAGATCGCGTTAAAATACCCAATTTATGTCATATAAATTTTCTTTTGAGTGAACCGTTTTCGAGATATTGCTTGTTATTCCCTTAAATTTTCCAATACTTATACCTTTTCTCAAATGTGAATTCCTTATTCATTTTTTTTGTCCTGGTAATGCAAACAGCTCTTAAAATATTTGACTATCGTTTAAAGCGTAGCAATTTCCCTTGGATTACAAGAAAATTAGCAATAAGATTAACATCTCGATATCTCGATTAACATGAAGCGTATGGAGAATAAGCGTTTGTAAAAATAGTTTGTACAAAAGTATAGAAAGGCATGTGAGTGTAACAAATCAGATTTTTTTAATTCATATAAGTAGTTGAACCATTGCTATGACCCTTTGTGTATAACACATACTCATTCGAATCTGCGACTATGTTCCGCTTACGCATGTTCGAGTACAGTGCCACTAGACAGTATTTGTCTACACTTTAACTAAATTCTAGCAACCAAACTAAAAACTCTATTATGTAGAAAGGCTAAACGATATTAGGGTTTACGTGTTCTATTGTTTTCCTCATTTTATTGGTTTTATCATTTTTTAAAACCTTAACCAATTATTCAACGTTTTCGTGAGTGATATTTAAAACTATTTTTGCGAGTCCTATACTTAAATGTGGTCATTTGCTGTTAGAAATCTGTATCGAAATGAACTTCATTTCGATACAGATTTTCATTTTGATACACATTTCTGCGCTTAAGCGCTGTCCTACTCAGAGCCACTGAAAAAGTTTATTTTTACGAAAATTGTTATATTTACATGCTTTTATCAGTAGATACGTATTTTCAGGTGCTTCGTCAATGAAGGCTTTAATTTAATTTGTTGATTTTTTTTTCTTTTTTGCTTTTTCTCCCCTGTACCCTACCGATTTCTGTTTTAACAGGTAAAATAACGTTTTATACTTCTTTATATCAGTTCTAGGTTTTACATTTAGATTAGTCTTCAATACCGAATAATTTGTCCACAAGGTTGGAGATTTCATTTTTTTGACATTTATTCAAATTAAACTATGAGCACATTTTCCAACAATGGAGTTACATTTCTCTTGCTCACCAACCATGAACTTGTCATACAGCTTTTCATACATTTTCTTTGATTTTTCAGGAAGTAAATTCTTGTTTACACTCCAGGATGTCAGGAGGTGTGGAACTAAATTCCACCTCTTCAAATTCACTAATAAACATATCGGTCTCCATCTTGTAAAATCAATACCTGCGACCTTGAATCGATATTCACTTGTTATCGAAGAGCATCTAAAATACGTATCGAGAAATTGATTTATCACATTTTTATTTACTTTCGTATTTAAATATTTATTGTATATCTAAATGTCGTAGAAAAACTATTGTATCCAATTCTCATATAATGGTTATTAAGACGCTCGTAAATTTTCAACGAGAGCTCGCGAGCTCGCGTCGAAAGTTACTCGTCACTCGCGTCTTAATAACTCACTTTATACGATCGTTGCATAAATAGCTTACAAATTCTTAGTAACACGGACTTTTTACAATACCGAAATCACAGTGAAAATGGGCTTTGATTTGAGAAAAAAAGTGAAAAAAGAAATGCCAAAGCCAGGTACTTCCTCATTAATGCCTCAATTTTTGTTCACAAATTTATTTCCCCGTCAATTTAATGATGACATTGTCAGCTATAATATTAAAAAATATCTGTTATTCTAGAGTCACATGGCTTTCTCTAGCACGTATAGTTTATTTTTGTGTAGATTTGAACAAAGTTTACTTTTATGCTACTTAATTTTAACCAAGATAAACGTTTACAGAAATAGCTTCATTAAATATTTCGTGGAAGTAAAAAAAGGAATAATATACAATATATATCATATAATTTTTGTTGCTTCTGTTATTTACGAATATATTCGTTGCTATTGATGTAAATTGTCCAACGATCTATCAGGCATTTTTAAAAGAGTTAACTCCATTATTTTACCTTTCATGGTATGATGTAGAGAGAGTGAACTATCTCAAGCGGCAATACAGACACGCTTTTTGAACATATAATCGCTTCAACCTCGTATATTCCGCTTATATCTACAAAAAAGGTTTATTATTATTATTATTATTATTATTATTATTATTATTATTATTATTCAAATTTAAAGAAACCGTATTTTACAGGGTATACTAGGATTATAGAAACACAAAATTCAAACTAGATTGCAAGTAAAAGTGAAATATTATTAACACGTATATAGCGAACAAATTTGACCAATTCAATTCAACACTTCTTATGAAATAATGTAAATAACTAAGCATTGTAAATTAGGTTACAGTGTGAAATAGGATGTCTTAAATAAAATCTCATTCTTTCAAGGAGTGGCTGATGAAAACTCAAATGTTCTATTATCTTTACTTATACACATACTCAAAGAATCTTCTGCATTCTTGATTTTGAATCCATCAAAATAAGCACTAAATTTTTCATGTGTAGTCAGAAATTGAGTGATGAAGTCTGTTATAAACAATTTACATAATATTAGAGATCTTTCACATTTTTGGTTACAGAACCATTAAAAACTGGAATTATAATAAGCGTTCGATTTGGAAATAGTACCTTGATGAATCTTCTGTTTGTCGTATGAAATAGGACAGAGTGAATAACTGTATTGTGCATCTGTCACAGCTGCTAAGCTAATGTGTAATAAAACCATCTCTGCTAACGTATATCTCATTAATACGACGTAAGTAGAAATATAAGCTTATGTATGAATATCTTATAGACAGAGCACAAATATCTAAGAGTGGAAAGAGAAAGTAATGTGAATGTAAACAACAGTTTCTTTATTTCTTTATTCTGGGGGTGTTTAACATCCATTTTAACAACTCAAGCCTGCAGAGAGGGTGAATTAAACGTGTGAAAACGTGCTCAAATTACTCAGGGCTAAACGTTTCCTAACAGTTTTCTTATTAGTAAAAGGAAACCCCTGAAAAAATACCTGATGTGCTTCTCTATATGACTTTCTCTACCTTGTATCGTTTACTAGTTGCATACAAATATCCCTACGAAAGTTTATTTTTCTAATTACTTCATTTTAATTGAGATAAACCTTTGCAGAAATAGATACATTACCATTTAGTTACAGGTACAAAAGGAAAGGATAGTCAAATGTTTTAGAACTGGATGCTATGGCCTTAAAATTCCATACTTTTTTCATGACATAGCGAGATATAACTGAATGTGATAGGACTTTAAAAGAATGACAAAATATTGAAAAATTTGAACCATTACTAAAGCATATCTTGGAAATGGCTGAAGGCACAAAAAAGTTATTTGAAATAAATTGTGTGTATTAAAAATATCTACATTTTTATAGAATGTTTTCATCTATCACTTAGCGTTTACCAGTTATACAGGATTATATAGAATTCCTTCCGAATGAAGAGGACTTTAGAGGCTATTCTCAGAAAATTCAAGATATAAACCCTATTTGCCTTGTAAATAAAAAACTCGTTACAGTAATTTTTTTTAGGAATTACATCTTCCATGTAAAAGTTGTTTGGGGTGGTGGATTTTCTTAAAACTCTTCGTGTAACACCTTGGAAGGTATAAACTTAAATCGAAGACTTGATATTTCTCTGACTTTTGGTTTTTGAGTTATGCTGTTCAAGGACACACACACACACAGGTGGTCCTTTTTCTAAAAAAAGTTTTTTTTTATTCAGGGGTTCTGAAAACATGTATTTCCGGTGAAATATGGATATAGAAGTTTTGGGTGGAATGCAATACCTTCTCTTCCTACTATGCACGTGATAGAGAAAGTAATAAAACTTATTCAGGAGCGAGATTCAAACCCGTTCCTTCGCTTTAGAAGGCAAACAGGACGAAGACGATAACCTTCTGCTGAACAAACACTAATTTACTTTAGCAGTTTAGTTAACTCCAAGCTAGGGAAACGTTTTTATGGCATCGTCTGCTGGAGCCAGTAGGGAGGTACTGGCTTGCCATTTTAATCACGTGAACTGACTGACCGCAAGGCCTAATACCTGGCGATCATTAGGCATGTGTAAGATTGACTGCAAGACATCAATCAGTAATGATACCGCGGCTCCAGACTCTAACGATCGAAGAAATCACGGACGGAGCCCCTTCGGCCTAACAAACTTGGTAATCAGGCTTCCCACATAATGAATGGCGCTCAAGGAATATGCGCTTCAAATCGTCATGCGTGAGTGGGCTAAGTGCGGTTCTTCCAAAACCCATTTGCTAGAATAGCCAACTCTTTTATTGTACCAAATTTGTTCCAGGTAAATCATTTGTCGAAAGGTTATGCAATATTTTCTTCTGTTTAACATAGCAGCTTTAAGCTGTGCCTTTTACTTTCGTTTTACATTAATTCCCTAGTTTTTGTTATATACCGATTATTTTAGCCGTTTATTGATTATTTGTTTCTTTATTGTCCCAAATATAATATAATAGATTCTCTATTATCCAAACTAATTGGGACCGAGACCACCTCGGATACGGAAATTCTCAGATAATACCGAAATCATGCGACAATCTCGAATAATACGAAGATAATGCGATGATCTCAAATAATACGGAGACAATGCGTTAATCTCGGATAATATGTAGATAATACGCGAATCTCGGATAATATGGAGATAATATTCTAATCTCGGATAATACAAAGATAATCGTAAGCGAAAACACGCTTAAAACTGAATAATAATTGTTTATTATAATATAATTTCGAAGATGTACCTACACTGAATACTTTATACAGCTTCAATAAAGGATAATCAGATGCTCTCATGCTCTAGGTGCTCTCGTCGGTTCCTGTTCCTCTTCAGGACTGATGACCATATCAATAAAAGTGTCGTCAGCCAGCTCCATTCGTTTATCTTGGTTATACCTCCCGACGGGCCAGCCAAGCTTACCATAATTTTTTCGTGGTTTCTCCGGGTAAGTAGGTGAATACTGAAGTGATTCGATTTCTTCCACGAATGTCCTGTCCATTATTTCCTGTCCCTATTATTGCCTTTCATTTGTTTCGGGTTTGAAAGACCATGCGCTTGGTGTGTTGTCGCGGGACGGTGGATTGTGCGCTTTGAAACGGTTTTTCCCTGGCATTTGGTTGGTCTACTGGGGGTCCCCTTCCTGGGCGCATGTCTCAGGGCACGGGGTAAAGGCATGGCTAACCGCGCCAAAATATGTTCCATCTGGAATCGTTAGGAATCCCGTCCTTGCTAGCGCACATCGGATCTCGAGGCTCCTACTCTTCCCTCCCTCCAAAGAGTCACGTTAGAAGAAAAAACGGCCACACACTCTACCTGCGTTGCTATGCTTCAGCTTCCGGAGGCCCCTCCATCTGTGCATTCCTACCTCTATACCACCGAGGAAGTCTTTATTTTCAATTTGCGCTTTCAGTTGTAGCTCATCAGTCATTAGCTAGCTACGGTACTATTCAACTTCTTTGACATACACCTCCTAGTGTCGCAATGATTAGTTAATCGCCTACTGTATTTCCAAGATCGTGCTAAACGCGGAGTTTTGGGTAACTGAACTACTTGATCCGGAAAATGCCTTCCATTTTTGACGCTCGTAATAATCCCATCTGAAAATTGTATATTGTTTTACAAGTGGCATATTTTAAAATCCATGTAAACATACCCTTAGTATCCATACATGCACTGCAAAATACAACCAAAGTTGAATCATAGTGAGCTACCTGGGAAGTCATTTATGTGTGGATAATCTTATTACAGCATGATCAGAAGATATATGCAGGAGTGCTTGGTGAAGTTCTAAAATTCCTTTTAACTGCAGATCTTCGTGTTGTCCAAAGAAAAAAATCTCATGTGTTACACTCACATGACTTTCTCTACTTTGTACAAACTATGTTAATCGAGATAATTCTTTTTATAAAGATAATTCTTTTTTATGTTGTTTTTGACATGCAAAGAGAATTACATTTTACACATAGCGGCCAGTTCTAAAAATATTTGACTATCGCTTAAGGCCTACTATGTTCCCCTTGTTTTGTATTTGCAAGGGCAATATAGAAATACAGTAGCCTTTAAGCACATACATTATTAAAATCATAAACATAAATAAATTATTATAAAACTTATATCGAACTACAGAGTAACTATCTCTTAATAGCTGGTTGCTAAGTGCAGCACCATTCTCTTTGCCACAGATTAATACTCTTTGCATATCCAAGACAAAACAAATGAATAATGAATTCCCATTTGAGAAAAAGTATAAGTATTGGAAAATTTAAGGGAATAACAAGCAATATCTTGAAAATGGTACACTCAACAACAAAAAATGTATATTACATAAATTGTGCATTTCAACGCGATCTACATTTTTTGTGCAGTAAAATTTTGTCTATCTCTTATGGTTTACCAGTTATGCAAAAGTCATTCACAATGAAGAATACTTTTGGAGACATTCCCAGAAAATTCGAGATATATAATTCATTTGCCATAAAAATGTCTTAAACCTATGGTATTTTATTCAAAATCGTTAGAGCCATTTTTGAGAAAATTAAAAATTTAAAAAATGTTCCATGTAAAGGGTAATCTGGGGTGGGAGCTTATCTTGAAAACCTTCGAGTCACATCTCTGGAAGATACTGAACCTAAATACGAAATTTGGTGTTTATCCGACTGTTCGTTTCTGAGTTATGGTGTTCACAGACACACACAGACACATGCATGGACATGTTTCCAAAAATGGTTTATATGCATTCAGTGCACCTCAAAACATGTATTTCCTGTGAAATCTCGGTATCGAATTTTTGGTTGGAATGCAATACTTTCCCTACCTACAATACGTAGTAGAGAAACTATAAATGCTGATGTGATACATTCATATGACTTTCACTGCCTTCTGTAGTTTATTAGTGGGTATAAAAACTATTCTAAAGCTTTTTTTCTATCTACTACATTTTAATCCAAATAAACCTTTGCAGAAACTGCTACATTAATCATTTCGTTATAGATACAAAAGGAGCAACGATAGTCAAAGTTTAAGAATTGAACGCTATAATATGCTGGCCTTAAAATTCCATGCTGTCTCCATGCATTCGCGAAACACAACTGAATACTGACAGGACTTTAAGAGAATGGCCAAGAAATGAACAATTCGAAACATTAATACGGATATCTCAAAAATGGCTTATGCTACAAAAGAACTTATTTGATATAAATTATGTATTTTAAAGAGATTTATATTTTTGTGTAATGTGTTTTTGTCTGTCGCTTAACATTTACCAGTTATACAAGATTATACAAAATTCTTTCCGAATGAATAGGACTTCATAGGCTATTCCCAGAAAATTTAAGATATACATTTTATTTGTCATTTAAATATATTTAATATCTAGTTTATTAATCAAAATCGTTAGAGCTATTTTTAGAAAATAAAATTTCGAAAAATGTGCAATGTAAAGGGTATTTTGGGATAGGGGATGTTCTTGAAAATTTTGTGACAAGTCTTTGGAAGATACTGAATCTATTTGGTATTTATCCGAGCTTTATTTTTGAATTGTGCAGTTTACACACATACAGGGACATTTTGTTTTATTTGGATTCAGGGGTCTCAAAATACGTATTTCCTGTAAAATCTTTGTATCGAATTTTTGAATGGAATGCAATACCTTCTCTAACTACTAGGTACGTGGCAAAGAAAGTAAAATAATTATAATGGAAGGCGAAAGGGTTTCATATATTATTTACTTCATGGGCTAGGCATTCAATATGGAGCAACCCAATTCATTGGCAGCATTAGTTTGAACCAATCGTATATACTATCAGTGAAATCTTATCTAAATGAGTTGGTTATACCTAATTCGTAATTCTTTGAAAATTGTGCCACTGATTCGCAATGGCTTCTTTTTTTTAAGCCAGGAACTTTCCCGAAGTACTAGAAAGTCCGGCTACGTTATGATATTTCTATGTAATAAACTCGATTAAACAGTCTCACATAAAGTACCTATGTTATTTTAAGTTTATTTATAGTCAATTTCAAAATTAGTAAAAATTCATACAAAAATAATTTAAGGAACATTTCCAAAGTTTTTTTCTCAAGGGAAAAAGAATTGCCCGTTTATTAAAGTTTCATTCAGTAAATAGTCTTAGAAAATCCACTCGTGAATTCAATATTAATCGGGTAATATAGTACCATGGACACATGAGGGAGCGCATCGTTGTTTAGCTGGAGTATTAGAACACTGACAAATTCTTAATTTAATTAGAAATTGTTTCATTGATAAAACATTTCAAACAGAGGAAAAGAAACTCGCAGGATGATTGCCAAGGGACGCACTAGACGGAACAATCATTAGAACCAGGCTTTTTTAAATGTTGGACCATTTTAAGACAAATGGTTCGCATATGAAGACGAAGAGGAAAAGTAGAAACGAGGGAATAAGAAGCAGTAAATTCAGTGATGATCAACTTATTTAGTTATTTATTGAGAAAAGACTTACGTTTATTGTTAGTAACTTCCAGTTTATCAAAGTACCGTTACAGTAATTAACTTCAATGTATTAAAGAATAATCAAGCGTATTTAAACTGATGATACGTAAATATTAATACCACAGCATGCAACCATAATCCCAGTATGTGAGTATATATACGGAAGTCGTTTGGTTTTTTTTTAATATACAGGGTGGATCATTTGAGTTGAGACTGTACAATATCTCCAAAACTAGCGTTGTGGAAAGAAATGTCTTCAATAAAATTTGATTGATATTATTAGGGAAAGTAAATGTCATTAGCCGTGTTTTATATGGAGGACTTGATGGTCATTTTAGGATTAATTTAATTTGATCATAATTGTAGGTTCCGATTTAAAAAATTAAATTGATTCTAAAATAACCATCATAACGTCCCTTAAACTAAGCAAGACTAATGCCATTTACTTTCCCCCATAAAATCAAGAAACTTTTATTCAAGACATTTCTTTCTACAACACTTAGTTTTGGAGATATTATAGGTACAGCCTCAACTTAGATGGTCCACCCTATATACCATTGTTATATTCTAACAGTTCAACGATTACGAAAATAATAGACAGCTACTACCTTAAAATTATACCTCATATAAATCATAGATCAATATTTAGATTAATATATATATGTATATATATATATATTCCATTTAATATGTATTTCCCATTTAAAAATTAAATTGACACTAAAATGACCATCATAACGTCCTCCAAACAAAAGACGACTAATGCCATTTATTTCCCCCGTAATATCAAGGAACTTTTAACTAAAGACATTTGTTTCTACAATGTTTAGTTTTGGAAATATTGCACAGTCTCAACTCCTGTATACATCCTCAAAAAATTCCTGATTAATTTGAACACACTTCACCTCTAAAATAATTACACAATGACAAAGAGCACCAGAATGTTATCCATATAACGAAAACACCACGAGAAAATGCGACAAGCAAATTTATTTTTAGAACTAAAACTTTTCCCAAACTAACCAAATCCACTTCTAACCCAGTTGCCACCGATCTCTCGCAACAAATCGTTGTTTTCCTTGATGCGTTTCAGGAAACAGACTTCTGCTGTTCTACGAAACATGCTTGTCGAAAATGGGATAAAACGTCAATAAATAAATAAATATGCACTCCCCTACTGCAATTTTTAGACTATCAAGTTATAAGTTAATTATTTTCTGCCCTTTCTCACCTTACACTGTCGTTTAAATAATAGTGGTCACTGCAACTGCCAGCTAACCGTTCATTTTCTGGTAATGCTTTTCTCAGCATTCTGCTATAATTAGTTTTCTGTCATTTTCAAACTGATCATTTAATTTCATTAACTTGATATAAAAATGATTTCTTTCAGAATATCCATCAATATAAAATTATTATATTCTATATTAATCTTTTCCTTTGGAAAACAAGAGGATTTTGAAATCCACATTTCCCAAAAGCTCTGATGAAATTTAGAATTTTAAAATATGTTTCAAAGAGCGGTAGAACGTTGAAACCTGGAGCGGAATTTGTTTAATGATCTAAATAATTTAAAAGTTTACTTTAATGTTTGTTGACGTTTCAAATCTCAGTGCTCTATTGTCTTAAATGCCTTGCTTAGAAGAGAAGAAACAACAAAGGTGCAACAGGATGACTTTTGTTAGACTGTTTTTGTTATCTGTTTTTCCATCCTTAGCGAAACTGACGATGCGACATGAGCGACAAGACATTGCTTCTCAAAATTTGCTGTTTAAAAAGGGGGGACAAAATTTAACATTGCTGCGTGAAGCTATGACGAAAGCAAACACCTCCTTGTATTTTGTATGCATTTGAGCATTACTCAGACAACTTGGGGTAACTTAACATTTCTTCCGAAAAAGAATGCATTCCCCTAGAGGTTGATACTATCTTAACAAGAACACACAAACCAATTCCATAGATGCCATCATGTAGCGCGGTAAATGTTTTGGGGTTACGTAGCTTTCAGAAAGTAAATTCGTTGTCATAACCACAATTTTTGTCCTAAACCAATTAACTTTTGCAGAATTATTTTAATTTGTTTCTTCTATAACTCTGTCTTTTTAAAAATCATTTAAACTATAAGCAAAAGCATAA
The DNA here is from genome assembly GCA_030765065.1 of Deroplatys truncata. Classification (NCBI taxonomy): domain Eukaryota; kingdom Metazoa; phylum Arthropoda; class Insecta; order Mantodea; family Mantidae; genus Deroplatys; species Deroplatys truncata. The sequence goes on from CM060980.1 coordinate 58,045,216, forward strand.
CACTTGAGGCAGTATTTTTAACACTTAAATGATTTCAGACTAATTATATAATATATAAATTCAATAACAGCTCGCCTTAAAGAAATATGTGTATATAATAAGATATAAAAATGTATATTACAGTCATTGTATATGTTATATTATTGTATACATGTGTAATAATGTTATGTGAATGTATTACGTAATTTAATAATGTAGGAGCTGTGAGAATAATAGGTTAAAAGTTGCTAACAAAGAGGTAACAATAAGGTAACCTTGAGGCAATAATGGATTTGAAAGGTTAATGCTACTGGATTCTTGGAAGCAATAATGTAATTTTTGTGACAGTTCATAAAATAGCCTATCAACAACCAGAAAAAGCTTTAGTTAAATGAAGGTATTCTATTGGACTAGGATTAGCCAATCAGAAACTAAAATGGAGCAAAATTTACAAATTCAGAGTTCAGTTGCTTGTAGACAGCGCTCCTAACCAGAACAGTTGTTTGCAGACAGTGTTCCTAACTGGGCGCTAGATGCGTCGTCGAGAAATTAAATACATATTCAGTGTGAGACGAAAATAGTTTACGTGTTAAAAAGTGCAAGTAATTAATAAAGAAAATCTCTTAGCTCTCTATATCAGTGAAGTGTTATTTAAATCGTGTCAAGCATTAATAAATGGAGTGAAGAAAAACTTAAAATCTGTGTAAGCCTACATTCTTCAGTCGCACCACTCACTGCTAAGACATTCATGTCTCTAAAAAAATATAAACACTGACGCAGCCGAGGCAAACATAAATATATAATATTTAAAGAAACAGTCAAAATTACAAAGTTAATATTTTTTTAAACATTTGGGGCAAAGGCCACCGGAAAGTACATTTGGGGCGAAGGCTACCGGAAACTTTTTACCATACGTGCAGCTCCCCAACAGTCGAAATATAATACAACTACTGTCTCACACTGTATGGAATTTTTCATAAATCATACATTGCATGTACATTTTCTCACTAAACCTTTGATTAAGTTTCAAGAAAACTCATGTACATAGAGCATTCAAATTATGATATATTTTGCTGCAACAGACTTCCTTATCTTTTTTAAGTGAATTTAAATTATTTTCCAGTGCAAATAGGTTTGTTTCTTTCAAATTATTGCGCATTTCATAACACAAAATCTATAAAAACCAAATAAACGAAAACCATTGCAGCAAAATACACACTATTGTCGGAAATAAATGTATATATGTATAAGAAATGTGTTCTGAAATGTATTATCTATAAAATAAAAATGTTGAGAAAAAACTTTAATTTTTGACACAATTTGCGTGCATGTCTCCTTAATTCCAATTCAGCATAAGTTTTGTCGCCTTCATGCTGAATTCCTATTGGTCTTATCGCGCATGCGGCATCGTCAGTGTCGCTCCATAGTTAATTGGGCATTATAACGCAAAACTCAGGTTAACAAACATTTGTCCCTTAAGAAGGAGATTATAATACTGAAGATCTTCAACGTAAGGCGCCCAACAAAGCTAGTAGTTGTATAATTATAATCACATTATTGTACATTCGTTATTTCAAGAGGCGCTGCCTGCCTCTTCTATGGATAATCAATTTTCTTTTGAAAATATGCCATCAAGGCAGGTAGGTAGGTTATCCTTTCTGGTCTGACCGGTCGCCCCGAATGATAGATGAAACGGGCAAATGTTTTCAAATGGATTAGTGTTGCTCTTGATCACCCAGCGTTTCCACAGTTTCGGCTGAAACTAAAAATACTGTGTGTTTAAAACAAAATGCTCATATCTTCACTTTTAAAGCTTTGTTGTTTTATTAACGTACTAAGTTTACTTGTCTATTTATTTACAGTTCGCTTTACCTGCGAGGTAATATCGCGATGGAGTTTCTTTAGATTGGTGCACATCAAATGCCTTAGTTACATACTTGCCTTTCTGCATCATTGTCTGAATAAATTGTTAATACGAGGGGCACCATTTATATTTTGAGCCTAATAATTAAAACAAAGTAATTTCTGATTGTAAACTGCTTTATTTTTTTCAAAATATTCTCCTTTATGATAAATGCACTTTTCCATCCGTTTGAACCATTTGTCAAAGCATTTATTTCAGTCTTCTTGAGACACCTCCAAAACATAGTTTTTGAAGGCATCAACGGCTTCTTCTGCCAACGAAAATTGTTGCCCACGCAATTTATTCTTAATGTTCGGGAACAAAAAGAAGTCATTGGGTGCCAAATCAGGACTTATGGTGGATGACCCATTAATTCGATTTTTTGAGTCTTCAAATACTCTGTTGTTAGACGAGATGTGTGTGCGTTCGTATTGTCTTGATGAAGAACGATCCTACGGTTCTTGTTGGTTTTCCTTACTTCATCGAAGACTTCCGGCAAACAAATGGTTGTGTACCATTCGGCATTGACCGTTTTACGTTCCTCTAAAGACACTGTTGCCACATGGCCAGTTTTGTTGAAAAAGCAGGCGACCATTTGCTTCGAACTGCTTGGAGTGCGAACAATTTTTGTTGGATTTGCTTCATCTTGAAACACCCATACAGTCGACTGTTGTTTACGTTCCGACTCATACGCATAGATCCATGATTTGTCACCTGTTACAATCTTATATACGTCTTTTGAGGCACGTCTTGTATTTCTTGAACATTTTTGTACACCAATCGACACGAGCATCTTTTTGAGATTGCGTCAAATAATGTGGGATCCAACGAGAGCAAACCTTTTTCACGGCTAAATAATCATGCAATATTTTATATATGCTAGTGGAACTAATACCTAGGGTTGCCTCAATCTCACAATATGTCGCATGACGATCTTTCATTATTAGGTTTTGCACAGCATCAATGTTTTCTGGCACAACTTATTTTGGACGACCTTCACGAACTTCATCATTGAGCGAACGGCGGCCACGAATAAATTCGTTATACCAGCGTTTCACATCGGCAAAGGATGGAGCTTCATTGCCCAATGTGGAAGTTATTTGATCGATGCACTCTTGTCTTAATAATCCACCGAAAGTCGAAATAAATCATTGCACGAAAGTTTTCACGAGTTAATTCCATGTTTTTGTTGACACACAATTTTCAAGTTAGTGTAAACAAAAAAATGACGCTCTATTGACAAAAGGTTTGAAGTAGATTGTGGTAAAAAAAATGGCAAGCTTTCCATTAGAAACGTCTGTTGGTACCTACAACATTCAGGGTTGCCAAGGCTCAAAATATAAATAGTGCCCCTCGTATTTAGTTGGAAGATGCAGAAAGTGTACAAATACAACTTAGAAATTCTGCATCATAATTTCACTGGAAATATACTTTTACATTTTGTATGTGTGACCCAATCTGTGCATATAAATCATTTTGAACTATATAACCCAAAAAGGAAAATTTCGATAAATTCCAAACCTCAATTTTCCGTCATATATTCCTTACAGTTTTCAGAAAATTATTCCCACACCAAATATTCCCGCATACGAAAAGGTTTTCATTGTACTTTTTATTTTATAAAACTTAAAGACTTTGATTAAATCTATCACTGGACGTATTGGAAGATAAATAAAATGTATAGTTTGAATTTTCTGGAAATATTCTTTGAAGTCATTATCGTCCTCATTGGTTTTTAAATAACTGCAAAATTTTAAGAAATATAGAAATGAATTCTTCAGGAAAGGTGTACAATTCAATGCGAATATGACTGACGCCATGCAACATTTTTTTCACGATAGTGCTTTTTTATCCACTTGTCGTTAATGCTGCCATGGTGGAAATTGAATTTCCTGCATTCAATGCTGGTAACTGAAGCGACAACCTTGATTCAAATTGTTATAACATTTAATGCTACTTGCTCTGTTGATGAAGTTTATATCATCTCAAATTAAATTAAATTGAGTTTTGTTTACGGACGCTCTTTAACTGTTGTGGTCATAGCGTCCGATTCTATATTGGGTGTGAGAGACCGCTAATTTTGCTGAGAGACCTTTTTATCAAGGTTGAGGTTCTTATACCTGCCGTAAATCACAGCTTTACTTCCCTTCCGAGGGATCTTTAAGCCCGAAAAAATCTGTCGCCTTCAGCCGGGTTTGAACCCGCGGCTTCGGGAACTAGAGACTGTTGTCAGCTCGTTCTGCTTGTCTCGTGTACCAGCTGCTCTAGTAGTGTAGCTATGAGTTCTTTCTCTCAGGATATGCGTGAGAATACTGTGAAAAGATAACACCAGTTTAGTTAGCTGAGAAATCGTAATGTTCTGTTTGAAGAGAGTCGCCGATTATTGAATTAACGAATTAAATTTCTTCAATAATAATAATAATAATAATAATAATAATAATAATGCGAAGCGTCATTTGCCGTAAGTTGCATAAATATTGCTCGGAAAGATCCCTCGCACTAGCCGCTAAGCCTTACTCATTCAATCGCGTCACCAGGCGTTACATATTTAAAATGAAACTCACATTCACAAGGGTCTCCACACGTGTAAATCACAGAATTAAGTAAATAAGTGATTCTCATTCAGAATGCACGCCATTTTCTTAACTTAAACTCCGCCTACATATCGCTACCCTACCTATTTCTCTTGGAGTCCAATCCTAAAACTTCTACGTATGCGTCTGTTACCTTGTTGCTAAGCTTTACCTCCTCGAATCTCAGAATTTAATTCCCTTTCTAATTTACAGAATTGCTGCCTACGTGAGTTTGCCAAAGTGCAGAACTAATCCCTAAAAACTAACCTACATGTGTGTTTTGTCTACTTTACTGTACATATGTGCACTATAAACTCATATTAAATCTTCTAAATTTTTATTTAAGTAATATCACAAACATGGAATATAATCATATCTGACAGGAGTAGTTGAATTTTACCATTTAAATCTTGCCAGTGTTTTATGTTTAATAATGTATTGAATTGAATTCCAAATAAAAACATTATTTGAATAACATTTTTATGCAATAAATATATATATATATAAGATTCAATGTAAATTAACAAGGCAGAAGCTAGGTTATTTCTGACACACATGACATATGTATTGAGGCAGTATTTTTAACAGTTGAATAATTTCATTTAAATTATATAATATGTAAATTCAATAACAGCCCGCCTTGAAACAATATGTATATAATAATTTTTAAAATGTATGTAACGTCAGTGCAAATGCTTATATTATTGTAAACATGTTCAATAATGTTATGTGAATGCATTACATAATTTAATAAAATAAGAGCTGTGAGAATAATAAGTTTCACGTTGCTAACAATGAGGTAACCTTGAGGCAATAATGAGTTTGAGAGTTTAAATGCTACTAGTCATGATTAGGGCAGCAATAATGTAAATTTTGTGACAGATTAAAATTACCCATTCAACAGCCAGAAAAAGCTTTAGTAAAATGTAGGTATTCTATTGAACTAGGATTAGCCAATCACAGACTTGAAATACAGATGCTTACGGGTTTGGACGGTTGAAATATGTTCAGTTGCCTGCAGACCTTGGTAGTGACCGGAAGGAAGATTGTTCTCTAAAGAAATATTACAAATTCGTGTGAAACGAAAATTAAGTATAACGTTAACAAAGTGCAAGTATTAAGTAAAAGAATCTCACAGCTCTTGATATCAGTGTAGTGCTATTTAATTTGTGTCAAGGATTAATAAAAAGAAGTCAATTTAAACTTAAAATCTGTGTAATCCTACATTCTTGTCGCACCACGCCCTGATTAAGAGAAACGTGTCTCTAAAGTAATACTGAAGCGGCCGAGGCAAACATAAACATAAATACTATCTATAGAAGCTGTTACCTTAATATAATACTTTTTTAAACTTGGAGCGTAACAACAAAAATGCATCTTCAAATCGGCTTCTCATACGTAGCAGCATATTACGTAACAAACAACTCCAACGTAAAGACATTAGCTTCTTCAAGTTGGCTGCCATACGTGAGGCTAATAAACAATTACGTAAGAAAATAACTTCTCAAGTTGGCTCCCATACGTGGGGCACATTAAAATCTTCAAAATTGACGTCCATACATAAATAAACAACTCCAATGTAAAGACAATATTTACTTCAGTATGCATCATAAGCAATGTTCATAGTAACAGAAGAATCATGAAGACCTTTTTTCCAATAGTTCATAAAAAAAATTCTATTAGAAGGATGTAGAAATTGTGATTTGCTTCAATAGATCAGAATAATTCTGCAAGAAGGGTGCAGAAAGGTGATTTTATTCAATAGATCAGAAAAATTCTATAAGAAACGGGTGTCGAAATGGTGATTTTATTCAATAAGCTAAAAAAGCATTCTATAAGTAGGATCGAAGTGGTGAAGTCTAATTTAAGAAATTCTATCATAATGGCTTAGTTTAGAGCTGCTATAAGAAGAACCGGAGAAGCAGTGGAAGGTTTTCTTGAATCAGTTCCTCTGCATCAAATCGTCAAGGAGAAGGCCGTCAGTGTTCTAAATCGGTCTCTGTGGCACACCACAATTATTTTTCAACCACCTTAGTATTTGTTTTCGTTCCGTTGCGCTTAAATCAAATCAAAGGAAAAAGCAAAGTTGCGACATAATTACCTTTGACATTTGTGTACGAAGTTTAAAGACATTTTATTTAGTGACAGTCAGTGGATTCCCTGCCAACGGTCGTTTGAAACAGAACATTAAAGAACGCGCACATGCGAACATGCCTAAAACGAGGGCTTTAATGTGTCATAACACATGCTGTGACGCTGTAATTTAGTGCGTGTTTGAAGCCTCCTCTCTCCCCTCCGTAGCAACATTTTTGGAGTCCCTCCAGGTAATACTGAACGGCGATTTCTGTGACAATTACAGCTTGGCAATTTTCTGATCCGGGGTGTTTGTTCTTTTCCCTCGCATGCATCGCGACAGCCGCATGATAACGCAAATAGCCCGAGTCCATCCCAAAAAGTAATGTATCACAGACGGCACTGACGGCTGGGGTTTTAAGTATACCTTTGTCAACATCATCATGCTTATTACTGTCAAAGCTCTGGTTATTAACCGTGATATAAAAGCTTTTGCTTTCATTTTGTGAGATCTCCACCTTTCCCCAGCGTTTTTTACATCATCCCTACGCTTCTGTTCAATTAATGTTTTTGTGGACAGTGCAGAAAGAGATTACGGGGCAGTTATTAAATTAGGCCGGAGGTTCGAGGCTTGCTTTCGCAAAGCCAGGCACCTAATCCCGATTCCTTTAACTTGTCTTAGAATAATTTACTAACAGTTATTGGCAATTAGATGATTACATTATCCATTCCAATCCCCCCCCAAAGTTCAATGCTTCTTTCATAAATGGTTTTATAAAAATCATTTATGTCCTACATCACATGTCTTTTTAGATCCATTCTTCTACAAACTCTTCGTAAAAAATCTGACTTGTTACCTCACATGACTTTCTCTACTTTTGTACAAACTATTTTTACAAACGCTTCTTCTCCATATGCTTCATGTTAATCGAGATGTTAATCTTATTGCTAATTTTCTTGTAGGTGCAAGGGGAATATGCTAGGCTTTAAGCGATAGTCAAATCTATTAAGAGCTGGTTGCTATGTGCAGTATTCCATTCTCTTTGCATGTCCAGGACAAAAAATTGAATAACGAATTCCTATTTGAGAAAATGTATTGGAAAGTTTAAGGGAATAACAAGCAATATCTTCAAAAAGGTTCACTCAATAAAAAAAATGTAAATGACATAAATTGTGTATTTTAACATGATCTACATTTTTTGTGTAGTAAAATTTTGTCCATCTCTTATGGTTTACTAGTTATGCAAAAGTCGTTCACAATGAAGAAGACTTTTGCAGACATGCCCAGAAAATTAAAGATATATATTTTATTTGTCGAAAAGTATCTTAAATATGTGATATTTTAAGCAAAATCGTTAGAGCCATTTTTGAGAAAATTAAAATTTTCGAAAAATGTCCCATGTAAAGGGTAATCTGGGTTGGGGGAATTTTCTAGAAAAACCTTCGTGTCGCATCTCTGGAAGATACTGAACCTAAATACCAAGTTTGGTGTTTATCCGACTGTTCGTTTCTGAGTTATGCTATTCACAGACTGACACACAGATACACACACGGACATATTTCCAAAAATGCTTTATATGCATTCAGTGCACCTCATAACATGTATTTCCGGTGAAATCTCGGTATCGAATTTTTGGGAGGAATACAATACTTCCCCTACTTACTATACGTAGTAGAGAAGGTAAAAATGGAATTGATTGTTCTTCCGCACAAGCGAGTATTGGACAAGGTCGGAAAGGTAGAATCAGACCACTGAAAAATTAAATGCCACAAACAGGATTTGAGCCATGGATCTTCCAGTTTCTCTAACCAAGTGAGCTACCCTAGCAACATAGCGATAAGGCATTAAAATCTCCAACTAACTCGTATTTTTCCCACAAAGAGTTCTCGAATTAGTGACGACATACTCCAATGGCGACATCCAATGTGGTAAGTACTTTAAGTCCGGGTTTCATATGCTGCGTATACTGCCTATAGTAAGTGGGGAAAGTATTGTATTCCACCCAAAAATTCGATACCGAGATTTCACCGGAAATATATGTTTTGAGACCCACTGAATCCAAAAAAAAGCAATTTTGGAAACATGTCCGTGTGTTTGTCTGTGTGTCCGTCTGTCTGTCTGTGTGTCGGTCTGCCTGTGTGTCTGTCTGTCTGTGTGCTTGTGAACAGCATAACTCAGAAACGAACAGTCGGAGAAACACCAAACTTGATATTTAGGTTCAGTATCTTCCAAAGATGTGACACTAAGGTTTTCAAGAATATCCCCCCACCCCAGATTACCCTTTACATGGAACATTTTTCGAAAAGTTTAATTTTCTAAAAAATGGCTCTAACGATTTTGATTAAAATATCATATGTTTAAGATATTTTCATGACAAATAAAATGTATATCTTGAATTTTCTGGGAATGTCTCCTAAAGCATTCTTCATTGTGAACGACTTTTGCATGACTGGTAAACCATAAGAAATAGGCAAAAGTTTACTACACAAAAAATGTAGATCGCGTTAAAATACACAATTTATGTCATATACATTTTTTGTTGAGTGAACCATTTTCGAGATATTGCTTTTTGTTCCCTTAAATTTTTCAATACTTATTTCCGCAAATGGGAATTCGTTATTCATTTTTTTATCTTGTATATGCAAAGAGTATTAATCTGTGGCAAAGGGAATAGTGCTGCACCTAGCAACCAGCTATTAACAGATATGTATATGCTTAACGGCTGCTGTATTTCTATATTGCCCTTGTAAGTATATATTCCCCTTACATCTACAAGAAACTTAGCAATAAGATAGAGTCTGCAAATGTTTATCTCGATTAACATGAAGTAGTTGGAGAATAAGCGTTTGTAAAAATAATTTGTACAAGATTGCCCTTGCAAATACAAAACAAGGGGAACATAGTACGCCTTAAGCGATAGTCAAATATTTTTAGAACTGGTCGCTATGTGTAAAATGTAATTCACTTTGCATGTCAAAAGATCGTTTCTGCAAATGTTTATCTCCATTAATATGAAATAGATGGAGAATAAGAGTTTGTAAAAATAGTTTGTAGAAGAGTAGAGAAAGTCATGTGAGTGTAAGACATCAGATTTTTAACTATTAGGTCAAGCAATGGAATTAATTGTTCTTCCACACAAGCCGTGTGTTGTACAAGGTTAGAAAGGTAGAATCAGGTAGAATCAGACGACTGAAAAGGACTTACGACATGGTTAAGCTGTCATTGGGGTACGTCATCTCAAAAATAATTTGAGATCACCTTGTGGTTTACCGGAACAAATGCAAGTCATTTGGGGAATTTGATGTCTTACAGGCATGTTTTCACGAAAACTCAGTTGGTTAGAGCAACCGGAACGAACCCGAAAGATCCATAGTTCAAATCTCGGCTATGGCATTGAATTTTTCATCTCTGATACCACCTTCCTAATTTTCTTATGAAAGCTTATTCTTCTATCTACTTTCCAGAAAAACATTTACACAAATGCCTTTTTCCACGATCGGACCTAAACGTCCACTTCTAGGTTACCAAAAACGGGAGAGTAATATTAACAACTCTACTTCTACGTTTCACAGCGATCTAACCTTAATGAATAACACATTAATTACCTTAATCAACAATGAACGTCGTCACCCACCCATATTGTAGAAAACTTGCATTCCTTCCCTATAAACCAACAGGACATTTTTTGAATACACTTTTAGAATCTACATTTTTTTTAAATCAGTGTACGCTCCTTCGTATAATCTTCTGGACTTTTCGGTAACAAACCACTATCTCACTAGCAACACTCGTTGTACCTTTTGGTTCTTCAGAATTATTGGTTTTTCATTTAAATTCACAATGTAAACAACGTAATTGATACAAAAAACAACCTTGCTACGCATATCCTTTCAATCCTTCTAAAGCCCCTTATACCTTGTCAATAACTCCAAAGCACCTCAATGAAATTCAACAAAAATAAATAAAATGCGACAATTTAGCTCCACTGGAAAAAATACTGTATATACCACGTGATTGAAATAGATTTTCCTCTGTTTCTCTCCTTTAATATATAATAAACTATTATTACAGTTACAAGGTGAACAAGGAAATACAGTAGACAAGCGATGGTCAAATATTTTAAGAATGGATGGCTTGTGATGGCTATAAAATTCCGTTCTCTCTGTATAACCACAATAATAAAAAAGCTAATAGTGGTTTCACAGTTAAAAAACTATAAAATATTTGAAAATTCAAATCAGTAATAAATAATACTGCAAAATGGTTAATGCCACAAAAAATTTTTTTGGGATAAATTGTGTGATTTAATGACATCTACATTTTTGGTGCAGTAATTTGTTTGTCTATCTCTTAAGGTTTACAAGTTATAAACTCATTCGAATGAAGAGGACTTTACAGTATATTTCCATAAGATTCGAGATATTCATTTCACTTGCCATGAAAATGTCTTAAACATGTGATATTCTAATCAAAATCGTTGAGCGAGTTTTCAGAAAATAAATAATAACGAAAATTTTGTCCATTAAGGGGCGGGGCGGTATTCTTAGAAACCTCGCGTTGCATCCTTGAAGGACGCTTAACCTAAATACCAAGATTGTACTTAGCCGACTTTTTGGTTATGCTGATTTATGCTGTTCACTGATACATACACGCACACACACACAGACACACACACATACACACACACACACACACACACACACACACACACACACACAGGCACTCGGAACTTTTTCCACGTCCTTCCACTTACTATGGGTAAGTAGTAGAGAAAGCAATAATATGCAGGCAAATGTGTTTTCGAAATTTTTACAGGCTGTAGTGAAGATACATTATACATTATTAGATTTTTAGAATGCTTATTGTTTTAAGTACATTTATATGACATATTAGGATCTTGCAGAATTCTGATTATTTTCTATTATAATACTTTTTAAGTGAAACAGTTGTAGAGTAGGCCAGTTGTATGTAATTTACTGGCTTTTACAATCTCTTATTGAGGTCCTTATTGTTTTATTCTCAAATAACTAAACATTTACAAGAAAAATTTTACTGATATGAAAAATAAGTTCCGTCGTCCTTTTGGTTAACGTTTCTTCCGATTCATAAAAGAGTAAATAATTAATATATATTTAGAATATTAAGTTTACGAAAACAAATTTTAATACTAGGTTCTTTTTATTGAACTCCTGCAAATAAAAAGACGTAGAATGTTTCTTAATTGTTTGTATTTTTATTGGTACAAGAATTATTCAAATGTTTTATCGTGTTTGGAGCAGGAATTTTAGAACTGTTATTTCATCTTCGAAAATATTTCGATTTTAATGCCGTATAATACGATAACGTACTTGTATAATTGCTTTTATGAGGCACCACTTCTCTAATAAATATTTTATGTTGAAATAATATAACGGGGACTGAAGAGAAAATGATATTATAAAAAATATATTAAATCTAGAAGCTTAAGTTGTTTGCACAACTAGTAATTAAATAAGTAATTGTACAATTATAAATTAATTTGAATTGCTTTTTCACATATTAACTAATATTTTGCATCTTATTACCACTAAAATATATTTATTTCTCCATATATTTCTCCGTATATATATTTACGTTTCTTAATGTCTCTATAACGACCTGAGCAACGACAAATATCAATAGTGGGCAGTGTTTAAAGAAAACTATTCTATGCTGCAAGTGTAGTGATTTTCACATGCGAGTTAAATGGTTAGTCGGTATATGCACGTATTTCTACGAAAGAAACACTAAACATAAAATTATAAAAAAATGGCAAACGGTAGCTCATAGTTATTTAAAATAATACTATGGGACATATCAGAATTCTAATCAGACGTTTTGTTACTTTGAAGTGTTTTACGAAAGATGTTTGGACCTCTAACTCGGTTTCTCGGGAGAAGACATGGTAACAAGAAAGAAAGAAAGAAAAGAAGAAAAAGCGGCGAGAAAATGGCCTTAAATTTTTTCACGCTATTTTATGTCGTTTACGAAGAGATTTTAAAATAGCATACAAAACATGAATTGTACGAGGCGTATTTTTAAGGTACCTAAATACCGATAATTTATTAAAAAGTAACAGAACAATATTTTCCAAATACTTTATTTTCATTCATCATTTGATGAATATGAAAAAGAATCAGAATACAAGAAAAATAATTTTATCCGTATTTTTTCAAATATTTTAGGCATATTAACAGAAATAACAAAAATATTCACGGCTACCTTTTTTTGTGAACAAGGAACAAATTCAGATCGTTAATGTAATGACATTCGACTCTGTGACTTATGAGTCAAAAATGCATAATGCAGTTTTAGTAGGACAACTAAGTTGTTGCAAGTTGTTAATATAATACCTAGAACCTATAGTCCACAAGATTTTAGTTTAGACTGTACACCTGTGAAGACCTAGCTATTGTTAGTATAGAGTCCTAGTTTAATACAATAGCTAGTTATGACTTCACAGTTTTTAACCCTTCCCTCTTCACACGTCCTCTCCCCCTCCACCTCCCTGCCTCTTAATGCTACCATAATACTTTTCAAGAGCATGAATTAGTTAACAAGAGAGGCAGTAGGTAGAGCCCAGTAGCTGTCCTAACCAAATAACAAGTCAGCCAACTCCACAGTAAAAAAAGAAATCATTAAATAGGATTTGATAAAAGACAGATTGAAACTGGATAAAGACAACGATTGAAAGGAAGAAAGAGACAGGGGAATGAAGGAGCAGAATGATGAATGCTGGTCCAGAGTAAACGGCGATGACAACGCAGAAATTATTGTCTTGTTTGAGAGTGAGTGCAAAGGAAACACAGTTCAGTCACCACCTACTGCTCCTAGGCGCGAAAATGGCCTCCATCTGACTGCTGTGGAAGAAGTTCTGTATAATAGGTACACAGTGGCGGCTTCTGGTTGTCCCTGGACACCATGTTGGAATAAATTACTTCGGAAGTAACGTTTACTAAAGAAGTCCATACTACGGAAACCGAGCGAGGTGGCGCCGCGGTAACGTAGGCGACTCCCATTCTGGAGGTCCCGGTGACCACCCAATATGGTTCTGGATTTTTCGTGGTTTCCCTGGGTCGGCAGGTGAATGCTGGAGTGGTTCATCTTCTACCACGACTTTCCTGCCCCATTTCATTTCCTGCACCCATCGTCTTCCTTGTCATATGTTGTAGGACCAGGCGGCGGTGTTTGGTGAGTTGCGGCTGGGCGGTGGCTGCGCGTTCTGTGGAAGTTTCATTCTGACGTCATTCAGGGCCTGCTCGGCTGGAATCTGCCTCTGGATGCTTTCCGGAGGGAGTTACTTCGGGGAATCGTCAGAGACTCAAAGCGCAATTGAGTGGGCTCGAGCAGCGTTGGAGGCGTTCAATCTGGAAACATTAGGGACTCCGTCTGTGCTAACAACCACCGTCATCTGGATCTGGTCGCTTTTCGGCTCTCTCTCCTTAAGTAGAAGCATAAGTGTTCAAACCCGACCAAAATCTTTGGGTTTTAAGTGTCCTTAAAAGCGACGCCCCGTTATTAAAGCGCTTTCGAGATTAAGAGCCAGCTACAGAAATGTGCCCACAAATGATTATGAGTTTCCAGAAAATAAAAGGTAATTCTTCACGTTTGCAAGGTTCCCACACATGATTTCAATTGACTGCACCTATTTCTGTTTTGTGAAACTGTTGAACTTTTCCGAAATCAGAAAGGGTATTTCTTTAACACTCAAGGGATCTGCAATTCAAAACTATGAAGATTAGGAACATTGTTTCCAAAGAATTTTAATCTGTTCTTCAGTACATGTCCCATCGCTAGAAACAATAAATTCCTACCGTCTTTCCGCATTTCTCTTCCTATTCAGCATATTTACATCGTGGTTTTTGCACTTTATGTTGATTATATGGATTGTGATTATCTTCACCAACAAGCATTTATTTTTTTCGCCGAGGTTTTCTCTCCTTTGCCTATTCGCATAACCTTATTCATAATCTCTTCGAGTAAATCGCGGAAATAAAACAATACTCTGCGAGTAATGAATCTTGGGATCCGAAAACCAGCGTCTTACCAACTGAGCCACCCAGACCGAGCAGTTGTACGGTGAACGTTCATAAGATCGCCTGCAAATATTCGTATCTGTGTACTGAGGCGGTATTTTTAACACTTAAATGATTTCAGTCTAATTATATAATATATAATTCAATAACAGCCCCCTTAAAGCAATATGTGTATGTAAGAATATATAAAAAGTGTATATTACAGTCATTGTATATGTTTATATTATTGTATCCATGTTTAATCATGTTATATGAATGTATTAAGTAATTTAATAATGTAGGAGTTGTGAGAAATAGGTCAAAAATTGCTAATAATGAGGTAACAATGAGGTAACTTGGAAGTAATAATGTAATTTTAGTGACAGTTTATAAAATAGCCAATCAACAACCAGAAAAAGCTTTAGTTAAATGAAGGTATTCTATTGGAGTAGAATTAGCCAATCAGAAACTGAAAAGGAGACAATTTTACAAATTTAGAGTTCAGTTACCTGCAGACAGTGTTTGTAACCGGATGTGAGACACGTCCTCGAGAAGTATAATACGTATTCTTATTTACATCTATATTAACTTACTCCGGGAGTATCTGAAAGGAGTAAAATACTTTGGTGGTAGTTTACTTTCGTATGGAAGTTACCAAGTGTTGACTTTAATAGTAGTTTCTATGGAAATGGAGCTTACTTTAGGTTGGTGCACATTGCCCCAAAATATGTAAAAGTAAAGAACACGGTTATGTAACGAAATGAAAACATCCTATATATGTATTGAGGCATTGAGAGTCTATGTATTATATTCACATGAATTTCTCTACCTATTATCGTTTATTTTTACATAATTTCCATAAACTATTCTTAGGAAAGCTTTTTGACTTTCCATAGGAAATACATTTTTGAGGGCCCGAATCTTAATAAAACATTTCTAGAAAAAGACCCGTGTATCTGTGTGTTTGTCTGTGAACAGCATGACTTAAAAACGAAAAGTAGGTTGTATACCACACTTTGTATGTTAATCAGCATATTCCAAATTTGTGACTGAAGATTTTCAAGAAAATGCCCTAACCCCAAACTACTCTTTTCATGGAAAACCTCGAAGCTTTTTTGTTTTCTCAAAAATGGCTGTAACCATTTTGATTAAAAAGCCATATTTAAGACATTTATATGAAACGTAAAACGTATATCTTGAATTGTTTTGGAAATAACTATTGGAGTCCTCTTCATTCGAAAGCAATTTTGTATAAGATTTACATGTATTTCTAATTTCCGGGCTTGTAGGTCTGGTCTATAAGCCGGGGAAACAGAAATACGTTTATTAATATTGACGCCGGTCGTGAGAGCCTAAGTTAATACAAGTGCATAACCGGTAAATGTTAAGAGATAGGCCTAAACGTACTATACAAAAAATGTAGATCTCTTTAAGACACACAATTTATTTCCAATAATTCTCAACTACTTCCAAGATATCCCTTATTATTGGTTTAAAATCTTCAATACTTTGTAATTTTTTTAAAGTGTTTTCACTACTCAGGTGCCAGTATATATATTACGGCTATTTTTACTTTTCTACTATACAGTAGGTAAGTAAGTAGGGGAAGTATTGCATTCCACCCAAAAATTCGATACCGATATTTCATCGGAAATACATGTTTTGAGTCCAAATAAAGCATTTTTGGAAACATGTCTGTGTATGTGTCTGTGTCTGTGAATAGCATAAACTCAACAACGAAAAGTCGGATAAATATCAAACTTGGATTTGAGTTTAATATCTTCCAGGGAATATCTTCAAGAAAATCTACCCTGGCTCTAACGATTTTGACTAAAATACCATATATGAAATAGATTTACATGACAAGTAAATGTTGTATATCCTGAATTTTCTGGAAATAGCTTAGGAAGTTCTGTTCATTCGGGAGGAATTTTGAATAATGTTGTATGACTGGTAAACATTAAGCGATAGACGAAAACGTACCACACAAAAAAATGTGAATCTCTTTAAAACACACAGTTTGCTTAAACTAAGTTTTTTGTGGCGTAAGCCACTTCTGAGATATCCGTCATTAAAGGTTCGAAATATTCAATACTTGTCATTCAGTTGTTTCTCGCGATTGCAGGAAACAGTATGGAACTTTAAAGCCAGCATGTAGCGTCCAGTTCTTAAACATTTGACTATCGCTTTTCTCTTTGTATTTATAACGAAATGTGTAATGTAGCTAATTTTGCAAAGGTTTATTTGGATTAAATGTGGTAGATGGAAAATGAAGCTTTAGTAAGAATATTTTGTATACGAACTAATAAATATAGAGTGTAGAAGAAGCCATGCGAATGTATCACATCGAATTTACAACATTTTCCCACGATCGTGAATCTTGAAAATAAAAACGCTTAAGCAGTCTAATCCGACTTAATAAACCATCTCTAATGCATACTTGCACAATGAGATCAACAAAATATCGTGTAAAAGATACCATACTGCATACTTAACATATGCGTGCATAATGAGCATTTATATAAATTTTAGTCTTCCATATAATCCTTTAAAATTTTCATTTTGTGGTTATTCTTATTTTCAAATGCAAATACTTTAAATTCATAAATCGATGTGTTATTACTATTGTGTATTATTATTCCTATCATATTTCATAATTAAGTCAAATGTATTGAAACAGGCCTAGCAAAGGAAGAAGAAAAAAGATTATATTTAAAACTAAAGAAATACATTTCTGCATGCGTTGCTTTACAGAGAAAATCGTATCTTCACGAGCCACCACTGAATTGGACTTTACATGCCTGAAGTTCGTGAAGGGTGGCAGAGAGTTAGGGACAGATTGAAGCCCATTTGGTAAATAAGGTAAACATGTTAATGGTGAGGCAGGGTAATGACTTAAATAGATGATTTTGACAGTGATTACGATCATTTCCATGATGTGGTTGACAGCTGAAATGACAAGATTAGAGTCCTTGTAAAATTCAGGGCAAGGTGCTAGAACTGTTTAAGGTTTCCATTTAGGAATCGTATCATTAGAGGACGTTAATTCTTATATCGTTTATGAAACATTCATAGGGTGATCCACAGAGATAATGTGTAGAAGAGCAAGAGAGCATATCGACTGCGAAACCTTTTAATCATAAACAGTAAAGGCCTACATAAGAGTCCCTCACCATTAGCATAACACTGAAGTGGGAGTTCATTAACATAAAAAATTTCTGATGCTTTTTCCGAAGTATTTTTTGTTTTGATGAATTTTTTTACAGATTGTTATATTTACGAAAATGTTTGAGCTCATAAAATTCTGAACAGGTTCATAAACTCGCCAATTAAGTCGTGCTCCTAACCAAATGAACACAGAAAGACTCATCGATTATCCCGGTTGGTCTGTCTTGGCAACAAGTGACTGTTATAAATTTCTAGTTTGAAAAAAATATTTGGTTGCAAACATTTTGATAGCAATGATAAAAACAGAATAACGGACACGACCATCCTCGAGAGGGTATTCTAACACCAAGATACAAAAGTTAGTGCATCGTTGTGACTGATCTCAGAAGATATGATGTAGACTGTATATGGAGAGGTAAATTGAAGCACGTATATTATGTTTTCCTTTGAGGACTGTATTTATTAACAATTATCACATAATGTGCAGATTATTCATCTAATAGGGACTCTGGTGATCATTTCGCTGTTTTGTGGGCGGCGGCGCTCTCATCGATACTACGGGGCTTCCTTGGCGCCGCATTTAGTGACTCCAGAGGGTTGTTACCTGGACCCTGGCCATTGTGCCGGTGTGATGAGTATGATGTATGACCAGAAGACGAGGGGACTTATAACCACCACTTAAGGAGATCTTTAGTGCCTAGGCCCCTCATGGGTCGCCCCGGGAGGGAAAGGTGATGAGAGAAGAGATAGGGAGCGACCGGATCAGGAGGTACGACAGAGCAGAGGGAACAGTCCCTACATTTTTCAGGTTGAATCTTCCGGTGGCAGCTGGTACAACCGGCTCCCCATCCCCTTGCAGGCCTGCACATCTCACTGGGGGGACCCGAGACTCGGAGACTGCCCCCATTCTGGGGACGTTTTACAGAGAGCATCCTTTTTCTCTGCCATGCAACGCCGAGACTACCGTCGACACTTGTAACACTGTAACAACCTGAAGCAGATGAAAGGGGAAGCAAAATGAGAAAGTAGGTGAAATGGAGGACAGAAAATTCGGGGAATGTAATTAACCTTCCCAGCATTCGCTAACGAACCGGGGATACCCCGAAAAAACCCATGTGTCAGGAACGTCGGTAGCGGGTATCGAGCCCACGACCTCTCCAATGCAAGTCACACACGCTACCGCCTCTCAGTGGTGTGCTGAGTTAGCTGCCTCTTGCTGGTGAGTTTTGAACTGCTTCGCCTTTGGTAAGGCATGCAGTACATTTGTCTAGCCTTTCTAATCCTTGTTATTCTACGTGTCCGCTTCATTTTGAAATATTCTATCTTTAAAATATTTTAGTTGTCCACAAGTGGGTTTTTTTATTGCTTACATGGTTTACAGGGCTCCTTTATATTATATTACATTTTAATGTATTGTGTTTTGAAACCATCCGTATAATGGGGCAGCTTTCTCGGTTTGATGGGTAAATTTTGGGTCAGTAATTTGACAAAAAGTTGACATATCATTACCATTCACCTTCTGGTCCCTGTTAAACTTCTTACCTATATAGAATTTTAGGGCTATTTTAGAAGCAGAAAACGTCGCGTAATAATAACCTAAAATTGTATAATTCCTTTCCCAAATTCAGGAAAATCTTGGAAATTTAGGTATATTTACGACGTTACATATAAAGCAGGTTAGCATGGGAATAGGTAGGGATGAACGAGTCAGCAAGCATACCCGAATTCATGTGCGCATTAAAATCTCCTAGCATAGCGAATCTTGCACTTTGCGCTGCAAAATGGTCAGGAGATGAACGGTGTCTTGGGCTGCGCATTGTGTCCAATAAATCGCAACAACAAGCATTAATAAATAAAGGAAGTTAAATTGAAGAACACAGCAAGTGAAGTGTGAAAAGTATTCAGTTGGTATTAACAGAAATTACAGAAAACACATGTTTCATAGCATACTGTATAAAGGTTCATTTTTAATAACTTTCTAACTCTTTTTAAATGTGCAATGGTGCTACAATATATATTTTTATTACTATGCTTAAACTTTAGTACATTTATAAGGAGCGAAAATAGCGTAGTTGTCCGATATACTGTGAGAAAGAATTTCATCTCTTCTTTTTATTATAAAATTATAATCATATTTACTTATCAATCAGTTTTATTTTTATATATAAGCAGTTCAATGCTAATAACATGTTGTTATAAAAACAAACTTCATTTATATTGAACAATGGAATATTTATGTTTTCCTACAATCAGATCATGTCTTAAGACCAGAGATTTCTTAAGACATTTGCAGCACTGGTACAAACATTACAAAGCCACACACAATGCATCCCAATATTTACTCTGTCTATAAAACATTCTCTGCCCTTTACTATCCCAGAAGCAATTATACTGCAAGTAAGATTAAACCTATTCGCCATTTTAAGCAGTGCAGAAATGGAAGTGTGGAGTAAGCAAGACTCGTGTGCAAAATAATAATCGAAGTTGATAAACAAGGCTCGAAATTTGGGACCATGTGTGCCTAATCGATCAGTATTCAATGTCAACAAACGCCTCCCACCAACATAAAGGTACTGTCACTGAGTAAACATTATGTAAGCTTTGTTTACGTCATACTTGCAGCCACAGTTGGCCGCAAGGCACACCGGGTTCCAAGTTCGAGCCTTGCTGATAATAAACTTCTTTTGAACCATCCACTGAGAGGGTAGACGAATAATTATTTTTATTCAGTAGATAGAGTTTTTAAATTTACTTCCATGATAATAGGATAAACTTAGGATTTAGAGAGATATGGGATTTTTCCATGGCGATTTTCTAGGGAATGCGTTACAATTGACTCTTATTTCATTTATACCATTTCACCTGGAAGAATGTCAATTTATTTAAATTTTATAAACTATATAGTTGATAGTTTCACAGATTTAAAATAATTGATATTTTATTATAAACGTAAATCTTACTTATATCGAATGATATAGCAGTTATCAGTTTTCTACAACCAGAACAAAACGCCTTAGAAATTTCTTATGACACGTATTGTATATGCAAACATTATGAAGCCGCATTCAACTGATTTGGCCAAGCCTATTACAGACTTCTCCAAGTAGCTTGGCAAGTCATTAATCTTCACTTAATTGCAGAAAGAAGTGCTTTTAAAAACTTTCACACTTCGCTTGTTTGTCAAAGCGTAAGTTTAGGTAACAGAATTGGGCATGCTGAAGACGTTATTTGTTCACAGAAGATGACTTTATCAACAAAAGACTGAAGATCCTCTAAAGCCGAGAAGCCAAATTGCTCGGGTGCTTCAAAACCATCTTTTTCACAATGCGTACTCGGAGATAATAATGGAATGATTTGACAGAAAAGCATCTACAATAGAATCTACCTTTTTATTTTAAAATCGTACACTTTTTTTTTCTATAGATGGTGAGTCATAAAAAATAAAAGAAAAAGTTTACTTGAAAACAGCAGATTCAGCAGCTGTAACCGGGGACAAAATGGACTGTTTATATAAATCATTCGCTTTTGTTGTCATTCTCTTCAATTCTGTCTTATTATATTTCGTTTTTTTTTCTTTCTTTCTCCTCACCTTCCCCTTCATCAGAAAATCTTTTCACTTGAGGCGGATTTAAAGTCTCACCCACAATGTCCTGTATCGTGTTTGCAGGTGGGGAGGAGGTAAACATCTGTTAGAAGGTGTCGTCATGCACAGTTAGTGTCGCGGGTTTCGTGTTAAGTCATTCTTTCACCCCGTCACGACTCCAGTCCTTAGAGCATTGTCTGGGAAACCGTCAGACGCTGATTTAAGCACAAATTAGTGACGGTTACCTTGAATCGATGTTGCTGATAACTAGGCCCTATTTTGACGACATATATATTTAAACAATGTATGACAATCATCTGACTCTCTCTACGCTTTACCACCTTTTACTTTCTCTTCCACTTATCTAGTAGGTAGAGATGATATTGCATCCACCGATATTGAGATTTCACGGAAATAGAATTTTTGAAGCCCCCTGAATAAGAATAGTATTTTTAAAGCTGAGGCTGTATTTTATATCACAACAGTGTGAATGTCAGAGTGATTTTAGTGTAAATTAACATTATTGTATGACAATGATTTTGTATGTTTGTTAGCTATAAGCATTGTTAGGAAATAAGTTTACACGGCCTCACTGAAACTGACAATAGGAGTGGGTAACAATGAAGCGATGGGGTGAGTTGTTTATCACTTAGAAGAGACAAACAAATAACGTGCCTTTTTTTTTAGAAATGGAGGGAATATCTTCCCTAGAGCATATGTTCGTAATTATGATTGGCTGACAAAATAGACGCTAATGTTGGCGCGATTTAGTAACCAATAGCAGCTCTATTATAATGTTTAGGCATATCGGGGTGAGGGAGTGTAAATTTTTGAGCTAAAAGCAAGTATCGCGCAGTTCTACAGAATCATTCACGAGGTACACATCACGTAGTTCTCAGCAATCTCTCGTGAGGTACACATTACGCAATTCTACAGAATCTCTCGCGTCGTAAAGTTAGTTACAAAATCTGAAGTACGCGATAACTATTACGACAGTAATTACATTCGGAAATATAACAGTTTCAGTCAGGCGTGTATAAAGATTACAGATGTGAACTATTAATTAAGTGTGACGGCAATAAAAGTGTAAAAAGAAATTCTTTTATCAGTGTTATCTTTTAGTAACAACGCCTTTCCGTTTACACGCCCTGATCAGAGATATTTGCTCGACTGAGTAGGAGAAAGAACCCAAAATTCAAAATAGTAAAGCAATAACAGGCGCTCAGAAAATAAGACAACACGAGAGGTTACCGCGACAAAGCTCCTTGTGTGCAGAACCCAAAAGCGAAATTTCCGATAAAAAAGCAAACTTGCATCTTCCAAAGATGCGACACAGAGATTTTCAAGAAAATTCCCCACATGAAACTGTCATTTATATGAAAATTTTTCGAAATTTTCGAATTTCTCAAAAATAGCAAATGTCATGACAAAAAAAATGCATATCTTGAATTCTCTGGGAATAACATTCTTAACTGTCTTCATTCGGAAGGAATTTTGTTTAAATGGTAAACTATAAGAGATAGATAAAAACTTACTACACATAAAGTGTATATGTCTTTAAAACACGCAATTTATTTCAAAGAACCTTTTTTTGGCGTAGTAGTTTTTGAGATATGCGTTATGTTGGTTTGAATTTTGAGTAATTTGTAATTTTTTAAAGTACTGCATACAGCGACCCGATTTCTTAACATCTGAGTATCGATTCAGTTTTCTCTATCTCTCTAGTACCTTCAAGGAAACGTTAATGAAATATTTTTGCAAATGTTTATCTCGATTAACATGAAGTAGTTAGAAAAACTCTTTCGAAAGAATAGTTTGTAAAAGCTATATAAAAATAAACAATAATAGGTAGAAGAAGGCATATGAGTATAACATATAAGATTTTTTGTAAAATGTATGCTTTTATTGAAAAGCTTAATTTCTTAAATAAAACACCTATTACATGTTTAATTACATGTGCTAAGTAAATGAAGGACTTATTTTGATATCTCAATGTTTTCTTTTGCCTAAAATAGTCCTCGGATTCTCAAGCATGGCTCTCCCATAAGCAGAGACACTTCGCACGAAGGCAAAACAATTAAAGCCCAAAATGGTTAGAATAATTAAGCATTTAATTTGAACTTTTAATTATACATCCTCTTTTCTTAGTCGACCCTGACACTCTATCTTTTAGTTGTCTGCTTTGAACTGCCTTTCTGTTGGGATTTATCTCTGCACTTATCTCACTTCCTTTCCAAATAATTCACCTGTCTTAGCATTTCAAGCAGAAAGGCTGACTAACCTCTCAGAGTATTTGTAGCTACGGAAATCAACATCGTTATCTTCAGACATTCAACTGGTTAGAACCATCTAATTGTGTGATTGTTTCTATCCAATCGTCTTACAAGTATTCTCTGTAGCAAGTAGAAATGCTTTAGAACTTCCTTTTGATGTGCAGTGCCTTATCCAAAAGTCGCAATTTATCCGAAAGTCCACAACTCAGAATTTTGTCATTCTGTTAATTTTTTAAGCTCCATTTATATGCTGCCTTTAACTACAATGGTCTTATCGGCGTACTTTTATTTGGAACATATTATTCCTATAGGCAATGGTGTTAACTCGTATTCGCTTGTCGTTGGGTTTCTAGTAAACTTTGGGTTTTATAAATCACACTCAACATTCACACTCTCATTCATAGTTCCAGACTCTGGGAAGGGTAGGGAATTATCTTGGCTAAAGAAACATTGCCATCCCTAGCCGGGAATTGAACTCGGGACCCCTCGCACAGTAGGCAGGTGCACGACCGACTGAGCTACGAGGCCAACCTATTCCTATTCATTGTTTTTGTTATAACTGTCGATTTATTCTATTTAGAATAAAAATGCTATACGGTTAAATAATTATATCATTCAAATTCCAGGCATTTGATAGTGGATACTCTATTCAAAGATCTGCTACACTGTATAGGTCCACACGGGCTCGGGCCGACCTGACCTTCAAAATAAAGACGAAGAAAAATTAATTTACCATGTTCAACATAGAAGTTTATTTGTCACGTAAATACCTTAAATCTATGATATTTTAATCAAAATCATTAGTGGCATTTTTAAGAAAATCAAAATTAACGAAAACGTTTCCATACAAAGGAAACATAAATAAAAAGAAATAATTTATCAACTTTTTTGGTTTGGGATGTTGAGATGCCAGAATAGCACAGATAATGCAACATGCACTCATATATTCCAGTAGTAATAGTAGTAATAATAAATACATACTCGCTTTGGCCAATTGCGAATAACTTTTCAACAGCAAGGCAGCTGCAAACTTCGCCTCCCCCGTCCACCCACACCCAGGACATCTTGTGCAGAGTGCAGTTATAATGATGGCGTGTGGTCAATAAACAGTATGCCGTCATCATGCGGATTTCAGGACCTCAACTGAATCCTAAATTGGTCTCAAGGACCTGAATACATCCCTCACTAGACCACAGGCAAGGGAAAAAATCCCCATGCCGGCACCGAAAATCGAACCCCGACCCCTCTCACCGTCCACAGCGCTTCGTGGATTAATAATAATAATAATAATAATAATAATAATAATAATAATAATAATATAATGCAAAATAATTTTATTTAAAACAAAATTAGACAATCGCTCCCAGGCGGACTGGTACAGTAGAACCTATTCTCGGTCTCGAACTGGGCTCCGGCTGGGTTCCTAACTCGGTCCCGTTATCTTCGTGAGTAAATAGTCCACAACTCAACTTGGTCCCGTAGCATAGAGTGCAAAACCGTAATAATACTCTGAGCATAGTAAAGTGTAAAGTGGTTTAGCTTACCTATTACGAAAAATGATAGTGATACTGAGAACAAGTAGTTGGTTGTGACCGCAATATGCCGTAGCTCTTCACAAAAGAACAAACGTTATTTCGGCGTCTTTCAAAATCCTATTATAATTATAGATTTTTTTAATAATACAGATTTTTCAACTATTTTATTGTGGATTTACAAAATTGCTACGTGCATTTAGAAGAGCAAATTTGATATAACATCTGATTTTACGGATAAAATCGGCTTTTTGCAGTGGCAATAGGTCAGCTAAAAAGTTTATGTATTATGAACTAGACTGAGACTCATTTCCTACAGGACCGAGTTAGGTTGTTTACACTTTGGAAGACGGGACCAAGTTAGGTTGTTTATATTTTAGAAAACAGGACCGATATAGATAATGGGACCGAGATGGGGTTTCAGACCGGACCGGCTCTAGCCGGGCCTAAGAGTTTCGTCTCGTGCAGACTTCTATCATTGTCAATTATTCGCGACCGTTTGTCGTAGTAAAATTGTAGTATGGAATGAAGTTATATCATCCAATGCTCAAACATAATTATAATGAATTATCACACCTGATTGTCAGTAGTTGGTAAATTAAAATGAAAGAAAGCCATTCCTTGTTTTAAGTTATAATAACACGGAGTTTTAAATTAGATAGACACGTAAAATGATGAATAATACAGAGTATTATCATAATACGAAGTTTTAAATTAGATAGGTACTAAACTGATTAATAGTACAGAGTATTATAGTAATAATACGTTTTAAATCAGATAGGCACATAAACTGATTAATAATACACGGAGTTTTAAATTAGATAGGCACTAAACTGATTAATAATACACGGAGTTTTAAATTAGATAGGCACTAAACTGATTAATAATACACGGAGTTTTAAATTAGATAGGCACTAAACTGATTAATAATACAGAGTATTATAACAATATGGAGTTTTAAATTAGGTAGGCACTTAAACTGTTTAATAGCAGAGAGTATTATAATAACACGGAGTATTAAATTAGATAGGCACTAAACTGATTAATAATACACGGAGCTTTAAATTAGATAGGCACTAAACTGATTAATAATACACGGAGTTTTAAATTAGATAGGTACTAAACTGATTAATAATACACGGAGTTTTAAATTAGATAGGCACTAAACTGATTAATAATACACCGAGTTTTAAATTAGATAGGTACTAAACTGATTAATAATACACGGAGTTTTAAATTAGATAGGCACTAAACTGATTAATAATACAGATTATTTTAACAATATGGAGTTTTAAATTAGGTAGGCACTTAAACTGTTTAATAGCAGAGAGTATTATAATAACACGGAGTATTAAATTAGTTAGGCACGTAAACCGATTAATAATATAGAATATCATAATAATACGGAGATTTAAATTAGATAGACACATAAACTGATTAATAATAGAGTATTATAACAATAGAGTATTAAATTAGTTAGGCACGTAAACCGATTAATAATATAGAGTATTTTAATAATACGGAGTTTTAAATTAGATAGGCACGTAAACTGATTAATAGCAGAGAGTATTATAATAATACGGAGTTTTAAATTAGATAGGCACATAAACTGATTAATAATACGGAGTTTTAAATTAGACGGGCACATAAACTGATTGATACTACGGAGTAATAAAAGCTAGGTTAATACTGTTAACGCAGTACGTTTCACGGAGTAGTCTTAGCACATATCACTTTGTCTGTCTTGGTATTTTATTGCACATAATTTTACACTAGGTGGGGTCTACGATATTAAAAACAGAAGTAAGTCATAAGTATACCGAGCGGGTAATGTCAGGTGGTAACGTTTAGGCCCGATTTCGAGAGGTCGTTTGTTCCATTCCCGTCACCGACCTTCCTGACCTATGGGTTTTTCGGGGATTTCTCCGTTTGGCCAAAGGAATGCTGGGAAGAATCATTATATCCCCGAATTTCCTGTCCTTTTATTTTGGTTCCATTCTCATTTCACTTCACCTCTTATCTTTGCGGACTCAAACCCTGGGGAGTTCGATGGATTTTTTTCGGGCGGAAATATCCTTAGCAGCGCTTCTTTCGGATGGGAAGTAAAGCCGGTGGTCCCATGTCGTAGTTTTATGGTACGTAAAAGAACCTCAAGCCTGATAAAGAGGTCTCTGAGCAGAATTTCCTGCCTTTCACGCCCAATATAAATTGGAACCCTAAGAACCGTAATAGTTAAAGAGCGTCCATAAATAAAACTCAATTTTTTTTCTCCCATGTGCTTGATCTCTTTGAGGGTTGCAAGTATCGGCGGGAGGCCTCGGCGTATGCATGGCGGGTAAAAGGATGCTCTGAGTAAACCTTCGCCCCCCGGATAGCGAGCGTCTCTTGGTCCAGGGCCCCCCAGGGGATGTGTAAGCCCACAGGGTGAGGGGGACCGGCTGCACCAGTCAGTACCTGAGTAGTTCAAATCTATAAAAGATACGGACCTTGCCATCTGCCTTCGTGCCTCCTGTTCCTACCGCCGTCTGTCTCCTCTCACCTTATTCCTCCCTTCCGGGGCGCCCGTTAGTGGCCTAGGCGCAAAAGGTAGATAGAGGTGCTAAGTCTCCCTCCGTTTCTAGTCCTATCCTATTCTAAGTCCTAAGTATTCACTTCCATTTATGGGGGGCGGAAGGCCAGTAAAAGTTTTTATTTTCTTAGCAAATTCTCAGACTGCTACACAACTTACTTTTTTACTGCTTCCACTTAATATGCTAATGACCCTTCAAAAATGCTTCTAAAGTGTCTTACTGCAAAATTTCAAAATAATCTATTTTAATTCTGCTTTTGATATTCCTTCATACACAAATTAAACTAAATTTATAGTATTTTATCGCATTCTTAAGAAATATCAGGCAAGCTATTTTATGTTTTTAAAGGAATACTTATAATTGTATACCTATACATATTGTATAAACGATGTTAGTGATAAGTCAAAGACACATTGTAAAACAAGCATATATTTACAGTGCCCAAAGACTAAACAAATGTATTTATGTTTATACGCATTTATTTACTAATTTGGCTCGGGCTTGCTAAATTATACAGAATAGAAATACATTTGATAACGAAAAAAAAACATGGTTTTACTTTAAGAGTGCGTCGCCCTTTTATCTTTATTTATATTTACCTGGAGAATGCAGCTCGTCGTCACCTCCTGATGATGGGCTGCTCACTGAAAATCTTGTTATCTGAGTTCGAATGCCTGTAGTAATTATTTTGGTGGCATTGATCTCCAGGGCGTGATACGTAAAGGCGCATTTGGCTAGCAAACAACTATAGACAACACAGCATATAAAATTCAACACCCATTTTCTTTTTATTGTTCCGAGTGGTAACAGGAAACCTACAACCAGCCTTTCAAGTTGTGCGTTTAACAAAGTACATGGTTACACTTCTACTTCCATCAGCGCTTAACTTAATCACTTGTGTAACAGCGTATAACAAGACTTCTGCATGTTTAGTTACTTTGTCCGTGAATTACTTGTCACTTTTAGCACTATTACTCGCGCAGCTATGCTCCGAACTGAGTTACATTCTTAAAGTAATTCCAGCGTGAAAATTTTGTTGCGAGGAGTACAGGTTCCTTCTGCTTTCGAAGAGAAAAGTGCCTGAAATTTTTACAATAAACATACAAACATAACTAATTCGTAGGAGAGGTGTAAATACTATCTGAAGAGATAAAAAACACCGATATTACATTTACATTATTTTCTCCAGCTAGTATCGCTTATGTTTGTATAGTTTCAACAAACTATTATTTATATATCCTCTTCCTGTTTAATGAGATTAACGTTTGCAGAAATAGTTTTACTGCACAGTTCGTTGTATGCATAAAGAGAATACAGGAAGAGATAGCTGTAGCGGTTCCTCCTTGGTTGGACCCCACTACGTTGATGATGATGGATGCTGTATTACGTACCTGTAGGTCGTCTTGATGCCCATACTCTCGTGACGTATTTTGACATTCTCGTAGACCGGAATCTGATGATCGTATATCTGTATTCTTGCGTGTGTGTTAGTATTTTGTAATTATCATTTTATATTTATGCCACGGCTGCTGTATTGGCATCAGAATACTTGTGTCTTGTCAGGGTTGGATATGGAGAATGTTAAAATATATATCTGTTTAATTATTTCACTTTTATTTTAGATAAGCCGCATATGATATTCATAATTCACTATTACCTTTGTGTTAAAAATATGTATAACTGGTAGATCTTAGTACATAGTTTTAAAGTCTATTCAGAGACGAGTTTATACACTACCTTCCTGCTCGATCACTGACAAGCTTCTGTTAGCGTTCCTTCCAACCGTTCTTCTTAACGTATGTATTTGAATTATAGGTATGGTGCTACCATCCAATAACAATTTATGTTACATATATATATATATATATATATATATATATATATATATATATATATATATATATATTTACAGCCTTCCATCGTCTTAATTATGAATCCAAGGTTCGTTACATGCTTACGTAGATACTACTGCATTTCTCGTAATTTTATATTACTGGTTAGGTAGCTAACAATGGCCTTTCCCTCTCATATATTCTATTAGTTATAGCGTTATATAGTTGTTCTCTACTATTTGTACATTATGAATATATGTGTTTTAATAAACTGTTAATTATTATCAAAGAAAATACATAACATTAAAACTTAGAACAAAAAATATTAAAGAAGGAAATTATTAATGTGTTGATGCTGAGAAGCTGTGATACCTTATTACACTAATGAGTTATTTTATTAGTTTCTCCGTGACTAGTACTGTATGCTGCTTCAAAGCGTCAATAAAATTGTTAAAAAGGATTGAAATTCTATACACTTTCAGTGACATTGCAAGAAATATTAAATAGTGACAGCACTTCAAACAATCATTAGGTATTCAATCCTTCAAACCAAGAACAATATATCTTGGAAACGGTTCTTGCTGCAAAAAAATATTTGAAATAAATCTTGTGTGATTGAGATCTTCATTTTTGCTAAGTAAGATTCTGTTTAGCTATTAATATTTATCACTGTAAAAACTCATTTCGAATGCATATTAGCAACGAATTTTGGTATTTATGTAAATATCTAAAACACGTGGAATTTTAATCAAAAGATTCATTTTTGAGATAATAAAAATAACGACTTCTTCTAGTATAGGATAGTTTGGGATGAGGGTGTTCTTGAAAATCTTCGTGTCGCATCCTTGGAAGATGCTGAACAAAAATACGGAGTTTATTATTTATCAAAATTTTAATTTTTCAGTTATCTTGTTCACACCCATTAATTCCTGTATTAGTGGATGCTAGAGAAAGTAAAAATGTTGCTACAATATATTTACAAGCAAATATTAAATGGTGTAATCCAAAAACAAGCATCTCATATACCCAAAATTAATCAAAACATAATAGAAGTTAGATCTCCGTTTCTCTGCTTGTCTCAGCATTTTCATTAGTTTTATTATTTGTTTCTTAAATTTACAAAAACTTTCGTTATTGCACAAAAATCTCTAAAAGGAAAACCAATAACAGAATTTTTTTCATTTATTAATACTTTATAATTATGAGATAGCGATAGCCCTCTTTTTATTCTCTTCTTGGGGTCGATCTGCACCAATCTCGAACCTGATGGTAACGTCGATTACTTCTGCTTCCCATTTTTGTCTACGATGGCTATGGTGTCTATACGGTAATTTGAAAATGAGAAACTTCCAAAAAGAGCGGAGATTTAGTTCTGATATTGCATCGAGTCAGTTGTCAAATTAGGAGTATACTTATACAGAAGAAAAGGAAGAGAAAAGCAGATAAGATCGTGGGGGAACAATGTATTGTTAAACAGAAAATTTGTCGTTATTTTTATTTTTTCAAATATGTCAATAACACTTACGATTTAAGTATCGTAATTTTAAGACATTACTTAGCATAAAATGTTATATACATATGTTGAGCTTTCTGTAAAGAGCTTGTAATTCCTATAACTAAGAAATCATAATACCTTATATGATTATGTTCTGTTTTACTTCAACTCAGAGAATCTGAAAAACTTTTGACTTTGGGATCTTCTGAAATGACTTTCAGTATTTGATAGCCAGAATTCTGAGGATTTTGTTCATTTAATTCTTTTTGTGTATAAAATTAATTGGCTACTTAAAATATATCACTACTCATATTGTAGCAAATATAATGCAGTTTTCTAAAACAAAAACATAGAAAGGACCTGAAATTCGTTTATTCCAGTACACAAAAGGCAAGTATTTGTATTGTTATACACCGGGGTGAGGTCAAAAGATTTGCAGCAATATTAAATTTAGTTACCCACGCATAAACATTCAGGGACATAGCTACGGAGGCAAGCGAAAGATACAAAGAACTTGCGGCACAAAGTTAAAGCGGGCGTGGAATATTTATAAATAATTACATTTTAATTCACATTTTTCTCAGGTTTATTATAAATTAAGATGGTCTACATGGTACACGAAAGTTTGCAGACAAAACACTGGGGGAGATTACCCTTTACATGCAGCATTTTTCGCAAATTTTAATTTTCTCAAAAATGGCTTTAACGATTTTGATTAAAATAATATATATTTAAGATACCTTCATGACAAATGAAATGTATATATTGGATTTTCTGGGAATGTCTCCAAAAGTATTCTTCATTGTGAACGACTTTTGCATAACTAGTAAACCATAAGAGATAGACAAAATTTTACTACACAAAATATGTTGATCGCCTTAAAATACGCAATTTATGTCATATACATTTTTTGTTGAGTGAATCACTTTCAGATATTGCTTATTATTCCCTTAAATTTTCCATAACTTATACTTTATCTTAAATGGGAATTCGTTATTCGATTTTTTTGGCCTGGTGATGCAAAGAGAACGGAATACTGCACATATGGAGTAAAAGCGTCTGTACAAGAGTACAGAAGGTCATGTGAGTGTAACACATCAGATATTTTTTGAGTAGCGCATTCCTTTAAAAGCTGCAATATGAAACGTTATTCACTTGGCAATCTTCACTATAGGCAACCGATGTGAATAAGGCAATTAACTACAGTAAATTTTATTCGCCATTATCTTTAGCTAGTCAGTTATCAATATAGCCTATCACAAGTCCATGATTGTTTTCCTCGGGGCTCATTCTTCCTACCGCTGACAAGGATGGCTTTGAAGTTAGAATGACAGATGTTGCGTTTCTTCATTAGAAGCGAAAACCGGAAATGCAAGATGAATGGGGAAGAAATAAAAGTACAGAGACTCAGAGGGGAGAATGGCCAACAGCTGTGATGTCAATGGAGAAGATGTGTCAAACAGACTAAAGCTAAGAACTGATGAAGAGATGCGATTGGCATAGCTACTACAGGAAAGGAGTTCAAGATTAATGGTTCATTTTAAAAAGTATTATGTGTTCATTCACATACCTTTCTCTACTCATTATCGTTTACTTTTATACAGCTTTTACTTCAGCAAAAATAGTTTTATCACACATCTCGTTGTTGGTACAAGGGGGACAGAAGAAACCGAACCGATAGTCAGATGTTTTAACCGAGTTGCTGTATACCGGCCTTGAAATTCCATACTCTTTCAGTGACAGCGCGAGAAAAACTGAAAAGCGACGGTACTTTAAAGAATCTGATGTGTTACACTCACATGACATTCTCTACTCTTGTACAAACTATTTTTACAAACGCTTATTCTCCATATGCTTCATGTTAATCGAGATATCGAGATGTTAATCTTATTGCTAATTTTCTTGTAGATGCAAGGGGAATTGGTAGGCTTTAAGCGATAGTCAAATATTTTAAGAGCTGGTTGCTATGTAGAGTATTCCATTCTCTTTGCATTACCAGGACAAAAAATGAATAACGAATTTGAGAAAAGGTATAAGTACTGGCAAAATTTAAGGCAATAAGAAGCAATATCTCGAAAATGGTTCACCCAACAAAAAACATGTATATGACATAAATTGTGTATTTTAACGGGATCTACATTTTTTGTGTAGTAAAATTTTTTCTATCTCTTATGGTTTACCAGTTATGCAAAAATCGTTCACAATGAAGAATACTTTTGGAGAGATTACCAGAAAATTCCAGATATACATTTCATTTGTCATAAAAATATCTTAAACGTATATTTTAATCAAAATCGTTAGAGCCATTTTTGAGAAAATTAAAATTTTCGAAAAAATTCCATGTAAAGGGTAATCTGGGGTGGGGGGATTTTCTTGAAAACCTTCGTGTCGCATCTCTGGAAGATACTGAACCTAAATACCAAGTTTGGTGTTTATCCGACTGTTCGTTTCTGAGTTATGCTGCTCACAGACACACACAGACACACACACACACACAGACATACACACAGACATGTTTCCAAAAATGCTTTTTTTGGATTCAGTGGGTCTCAAAACATGTATTTCAGGTGAAATCTCGGTATCGAATTTTTGGATTGAATACAATACTTCCCCTACTTACTATACGTAGTAGAGAAAGCAAAAGGTCACAAAAGTGTTGAAAATTCAAACCAATAACATCTGATTCCTCGGAAATGGCTGATGCCACCATAAAGGTTATTTGAGATGAATTGAATTTTTTAAAGAGATCTGCATTTTATGTGCAGTACGCCTTTCTCTATTGTTTACATTTTATCAGTTATACAAAGTAATATGAAATTCTCTCAGCATCAAGAGGACTGAACAGTTCTGTTCCCAGAAAATACAAGATGTACATCTTATTATTTTCTTTACTACGTACAGTAAGTAGGGGAAGTATTGCATTCCACCCAAAAATTCGATAACGAGATTTCACAGGGAATACATGTTTTGAGGTGCACTTAATGCATATAAAGCATTTTTGGAAACATTCCGTGTGTGTCTCTGTGTGCGTGTGTCTTTCTGTGAACAGCATATCTCAGAAACGAACAGTGGATAAACACCTAGGTTCAGTGTATTCCAGAGATGCGACACGAAAATTTTCAAGAAAATCCCCCCACCGCAGATTACGTTCTACATGGAACATTTTTAGAAAATTTTTATTTTCTCAAGAATGGCCCAAACGATTTTGACTAAAATATCATATATTTAAGATACTTTCATGACAAATAAAATGTATATCTTGAATATTCTGGGAATGTCTCCAAAAGTATTCTTCATTGTGAACGACTTTTGCATAACTGGTAAACCATAAGAGATAGACAAAATTCTACTACACAAAAAAAATGTAGATCGCGTTAAAATACGCAATTCATGTAATACACATTTTATGTTGTTGAATGAACCATTTTCGAGATATTGCTTGCTATTCCCTTAAATTTTCCAATACTTTCACTTTTTCTCAAATGGTAATTCGTTATGCTTTTTTTGTTGTCCTGGAAATGCAAAGAGAATGGAATACTCCACATAGCAACGAGCTCTTAAAATATTTGACTATCGTTTAAAGCCTAGCAATTCCCCTTGCATCTACAAGAAAATAAGCAATAAGATTAACATCTCGATATCTCGATTAACATGAAGCATAAGGAGAATAAGCGTTTGTACAAATAGTTTGTACAAGAGTAGAGAAAGTCATGTGAGTGTAACACATCAGATTTTTTTACATACAAATATGCTGAATCAGTGGAATTTAATCAAAATATTTAGAGCTGTTTATAAAAAAAAAAGGAAAATACAACAAGCTTTTTCCACAAATGGGTAGGTTGGGTTGAAGTGATTTTCTAGAAAATCTTAGTCGAATTCTTGGAAGATGCTACAGATTAGTATTTAACCGCTTTTTGTTTTTGAGTTATGCTATCAATACACACACGGATTTTTCTAAAAATTCTTTTTTGGTGTTGAAGAGCCTAAAAATTTGTATTTTTCGTGAGGTCACGACATCAAATTCTTCGGAAGAATACAACACTTCCTGTACTTACTATAAATAGCAGTGGAGAAATCAGTGAGATAGTTACGCCCATATTATAAAAATTGTTTACAGGTTTTTCAGAAAATTCCACTAGCCTCTGCTCTTTTGTACCTTCCACAGTACAATACAAGAGATACTTTTCATCACGACATCATCTAACATTTGGACTCTACGAGCATCATGATAGTGAAATTCCCCAGATTTACAAAGACCAAT
Source organism: Deroplatys truncata (assembly GCA_030765065.1). NCBI lineage: Eukaryota > Metazoa > Arthropoda > Insecta > Mantodea > Mantidae > Deroplatys > Deroplatys truncata. Next base: position 58,080,492 of record CM060980.1, read on the forward strand.
AATACTATCAGAGAGAGAGAACTGCAAAAGAAACCGAAATTCGCTTTCAATTCTCTACTGTTATACAAAATAATTTTAGAAACGCTTATTCTAATATTAATCGAGATTTAAACGTATTGTTAATTTTCTTGTATATACAAGGGAAATGTGGTAGGCTTTAAGCGATAGTCAAATATTTTAAGAGCTGGTTGCTATGTGGAGTATTCCGTTCTCTTTGCATTACCAGGACAAAAAATAAAAAAAGGAATAACGAACTCCTACTTGAGAAAAAATATATGTATTGAAAAATTCAAACAAATAACAAGGAAATCTCGAAATGATTCACTCTTAAAGTTATTTTAGAATTTATCATTTTATTAATATTTTTATCTCTTTTATCTTTAAAAGAACTTTATCTACTTGGGGATCCTGATAGTTTTATCCCAGAATGTATATGACATAAATTATGTGTTTGAAGGACATATACATTTATTTTAAAATTTTGTCTATCTCTGACGATTTACCACTCAATCACCATTCACGGAAGTCATTTACAATGGAGACGGCTTTTGGGGACATTCCCAGAAAATTCAAGATATACATTTTATTTGCCATAAAAATATTTTAAACATTATATTTCAATTAAAATCGTTTGAGTCATTTTTTAGAAAATAAAAGCTTTCGATAAATGTTCCATGTAAAGGGCAGCCTGGCGTGGGAGGATTTTCATGAAGATCTTCGTGTCGCATCCTTGGACGATAGTAAACCCAAGTACCAAGTTTGGTACTTTTGCCACTTTTCGTTTTTAATTCTGTTCACATACTTGACAGACAGACACATACACGGTCATGTTTCCAAAAACGCTTTATTTTTTAATCAGGGTACCTCAAAACATGTATTTCCGGTGAAATCTCAGTGACGAATTTTTGGGTGGACTATCGCTACTTACTCTAGGTGGTAAGTACTAATCTATAGTAGAGTAAATAAAAATGATATGGTAAGCTGCAAATGTTTGCTTGAGAGAGTTAACATAAAATAAAAAATAAAGCAAAAAAGAAATAACTACAAGATATCTAACTACTGTTAATGTGTAATGTTAGTCTCCAATTTATATCATCTCATTTCATTATTCACCTATATTTACAAAACTGGCGTATTAATATTTGCCGCAAATGCTAGATATTTCTCTGGTGCTGCTATCTAGCGCCAGAGCGCTGTACTCCTTGTTAAGAGTGATGTTGCATTTATTGACGCAAGGTAGGCGGAAGCTGCAAGGCGGGATATCATGGAAGGAAACTTGCATTTATCTTGCATGAAATATTACGTCATTATGACGACAACTCTGTCAGGTTTCTTGAACTCTCCTCATTTGTGTAGCCAATAGCAACATGATGGTGAGGGCGCAGCATCGAAGACAAACTAACCAACGGCATAAATATCGGCATAATTAAATACATATGTTATTTTTAACTATAATATTTATTACTTTCTCTACCACGTACATAGTAAAGTAGGGAAGGTATTACATTTAATATCGTGATTTACCGGAACTACAATATTTGAGGCCCTTGAATCAAAAAAAAAGCATTTTTAGAAAAACGTCCATGTGTACTTCTATGTGTATGTCACAAATGAAACGATGGATTGACACCAAACTTGGTATTTAAGTTCAGTATCTTACAAAGATGCGACACAAAGATTTTCAAGAAAATCCCCTGCCCCAAACTACCCTTTACATGTATCATTTTTCGAAATTTTCTGTTTTCTAATAAAGAAGGGTTCAAACGAATTTGATTAAAATACCACATATTAAAGATATTTACATGATAAATAAAGTATATACCTTGAATTTTCATGGAATAGCCTGTGAGGTCCACTTCATTTGGAATAAATTTGTGTGATCTCGTAAATGTTAAGCTTCAAATGAAAACGTGCTATACAAAAATGTAGATCTCTTTAAAATACCCAATGTATTTCAAATAAGCTTATTTTTGTCGTATAAGCCGTTTCTGAGGGGATTCGTTATTAAAGGTCCGAATTGTTAATTTCCTGGTCATTCTCTTAAAAGTACTTTCAACAGTCAGTTGTTTCTCGCGATTATATTGAAACAGTATGGAATTTTAAGGCCAGTGTGTAGTGTCCAGTCCAGACTATGGTTGTTCTATTTATACATATAACGAAATGCTAATGTAGCTACTTCTGCACAGGATTATTTGGGATAAACTATAGTAGATAGAAAAATAAAGCTTGAGTAAAAATAATTTGTATATCCACTAATAAAAGATAGAGGATAGAGAAAGACATATGAGTGTATCACATCAGATTTTTAGAAATAGGTTCGCGCGTGTGTGTGTGTCTGTGAACAGGATAAGTGTAAAAGAAAAGTTGGTTAAATTCCAAACTTTTATTTAAGTTAAGAGTCTTCCAAAGAAGTGGGACGAAGATTATCAAAGCAGTCCCTTTAATCAAACAACCCGTTAGGTTATTTCGAAAATGTTGATTTTCTCAAAACTGCTTCTAACAGTTTTGGTTAAATTCATTATGTTTATGGTATTTTCGTGACAAATTAAATGTATATGTTAAATTTTCTGGAATAGTCTCTGAAGAGTTAGACATAATGTTACTACACAAATAATGTAGATCCCGTTAAAGCACATAATTTCTTTGTGGCGTTAAATTTCCGAGGTATTCTTTGTTGTTATTTTGTATTTTCAAATACTATATACTTTTCACAAATGGGAAGTCGTTATTCTTTCTTTCCTTCATTCTTTCTTTCTCTCCTTTTTTTTTCCCTTTGTGGTCATGCTTTTTTGCATGGCATTTCAAAGCCATTGCATAGAGACATCCTGTTTAAAAATCTGACTATTGCTATTGTATCCTACAACGATATGTGTAAATGTGAATTAAAAGTTTATCTGGATTAACAAGAAGTAGCTAGAATAATAAATATTTGTAAGAATAGTTTGTAGAAGAGTGAATAGAGAAAGTAACGTGAATGCAACACACAGTATTTTACCTTCCTTACTTCATTTTCTGTTCTGGTTAAACAATTAAAATACAGAACTAAAATAGGTGAAACAGGTAAGATAACCTTAGTAGTTTTGGCTTCAAATATTCGCTCTTGGATATTTGTATTTTCCCAGCCAGCCATGTATGCTTTTATTACTTTTGAACCTTAGATAGGAATTATCGATTTTTCTTATTAGTAACTGCCTATTTCTTGTATCACTAGTTACTAAAGATTCGCATAATATTTATTATAATTAGCGAGAATTGGTTACAAACACAATGTTTTATATGAATCATTTGTAGGACAGTTAAGAATCGGCAACAGACAGATAAGCATGTGAGTGTTACATGAATATCTAGCAACTAACCTTATTCCATCGATATCTTTGCAGATGATGCCATTAATTGCAGCTACTTTTTTATTATTTTATTAATAAAATTTCAATGTTTTGCATGTTTTAAGAAATGCAAACAATAACAATAATAATGGTAACGCAAATATTAATGGAGATATGGACGTATTCTAGGCTGCTTTCCCAGAAAATATAAGCGTGGAATTTTAATAGAACTTACCCTTTTTCCTCTTAAAGTACTAATAGATTATAACTTATTAGACATAACTTATTTTAGATGGACTTAAGTAAAGGGTCTTTCAACAACAGTGTCCTATCTTTAACATGTGATAGCTGCGGTTGTTATTGAATTACAGCAATCACTTTATTCGTGTGATTACAGTTGCTATTGACAAATAGCTATGGAAGGTTACAGCATTCAACAATGCGTAGAAATTGTGAAAATTTATTATCAAAATGGATCATCTGTTCGCCAAACCTTTCGTGTATTGCGTGAAGTTTTAAGGTGTGCATAATTGTCCCTGCGAGAGAACGATTCGGCGTTTGATCGACAAATTTGAAAGAAGTGGTTCTGTCTGCGATCAAAGAACGCCTGTACGTAATCGACGTAAACGCTCCAACGAAAACATAGGCACCGTTCCTGAGAGTGTATGCGAGTACAGAAACAAATCAATTGCTCGTCGAGCGCAAGAATTGGGGCTTTCGCCGGCCACAACTTGGCGAATTCTGCATCTGGACTTGAATTTTCACTGTTACAAAATGTTGTTAACTCAACAACGACCATAAGTTGGGCCGTGCATTCACTGACTGGACTATGGAGCAATTGGAAGCTGACCCGGATTTTTGTCGAAAAATCATCTTCAGCGACGAAGCCCACTTTTGGATGGATAGTTGTGATAACAAACAAAATTGCCGCTATTGGAGTAATCACAATCCAATGCAAATTCAAGAACGACCACTTCATTCCCAAAACGTTTCTGTGTGGTGTGCATTTTGGTATGGTGGAATCATTGGATCATATTTTTTCCAAGATGAAGATGGAGAAGCTCTGTCAATGGAGAAAGACACCGGGCTCCTATAAGGGACTATTTTTGGCCTCAAGTAGATGGTATGGATCTCAGAAACATCTGGTTCCAGCAAGCTGGTGCCACATGTCATACTGCTCTCGAAAGAATCGAAATTTTGAAGGAGAAGTTCAAAGGTTTGATCATTTCCCGTGGTGGTGATGTTAACTGGCCCCCGAGGTTATGTGATTTAACGCCGTTGGATTGCTTGTTGTGGGGTTATGTTAAATCTCGAGTTTATGTCAACAAGCCAGAAACAGTAAATGAACTTATGAATAACATCACGCGTGTTGTATGTGAAGTTGGACCTAATTTACGTTCTTCTGTCATTGAAAACTGGGTCAAACGTATACGCGCAACCCAACGAAGTCGCGGCGGTCACTTAACTGATGTTCTCTTCCACACGTAATGACATCAATTATGTTCCAAAATAAAAAAGAAATAAACCTCTATCATTTATAGAACATGTTTTATTTAAGTTCAAAGATAGGACACTCTTGTTGAAAGACCCTGTATAAGGATGTGTTTTAGCAATTGGTTACGCTGTTAGAAATTCATGCAATAAAAAATTAGAAAAAATTGGTACACATAAAAGGTACCCAGCGAGTAGCGCCGCGGTAATGTGTGAGACTCGCATTCGGAAGGTCCTGGGTTCGATCTTTCGCTGCCGTCCACTCTGATCCAAGGGTTTTTCGTGGTTTCACCGTGTCGGCAGGCGAATGCTGGGGTGGTTCCTCTTTCAGCACGACATTCCTGCCCCTCATTTTCTGTACCCGTCATCTCCTTCATCGTCATGAGTTTCAGGGTTGTACAACCAGGCGACGGCATTCGGCGTATTGCGTCGGTAATGTGCGTTTTATGGAGACTTCTTCCCTGGCGTCGTTGCGGGATTGCTCAGTCAGAAGCCGCCTTCGAATGGCCCCACCAGGGGAGGACCGCTGGTGGTCTGGAAGTTTGAGTGTGCCCGCGCGGCTCTGGATACGTTCAATCTGGAAACGCTAGGGCCACCGTCCATGCTTTCACCCATCGTCATCCGAATCTGGCCGCCTTACGGGTCTCTCCCCGCAACCTATCCTCCAGCTGTCACGGTAGAAGCAAAGTCTTTGCGGCCTACTTGCAGTGCTCGGCTCCGATTGCGTTGCTCCTTCTGTTCGTACATTAAAAGGTGGTTTTCTTCCCCTTTCTTTCTCTTCTTTAACGTCACTTTAACACCTGAGTCATTTCACAAAATTCACCTGTAGGTTCTTTGATTCAGGGAAGCGTTCAGATTTGAACCCACGACTTCTGGAATTCGAGCCAGCGACGCTACCGACTAAGAATGCATGTGAAATAATGTGTCATACATTAGGGATTTCGGATATATTGTTTATCTTAACGTTGCACGATGCTGTCAAGTAACACTATTTATAAGCAAATTACTTACGGTAATTAACATGATGTGAGTGGAAGAATAAACTTTTATGTTGCTACAATATGGTTAAAAAAATCTGATGTGTTACATTCACAAGACTTTCTCTACTCTTGTACAAACTATTTTTACAAACGCTTATTCTCCATATGCTTCATGTTAATCGAGATATCGATATTTTAATCTTATTGCTAATTTTCTTGTAGATGCAAGGGGAATTGGTAGGCTTTAAGCGATGGTCAAATATTTTAAGAGCCGGTTGCTATGTGGAGTATTCCATTCTCTTTGCATTACCAGGACAAAAGAAATCTAATGTGTTACACTCACATGACTTTCTTTACTCTTGTATAAGCTATTTTTACAAAGTCTTATTATCCATCTATTTCATATTAATCGAGATAAACATTTGCAGAAACGATGTTTTGACATGCAAAGAGAATTACATTTTACACATAGCGACCAGTTTTAAAAATATTTGACTATCGCTTAAGGCGTACTATTTTCCCCTTGTTTTGTAATTGCAAGGGCAATATAGAAATACAGTAGCCTTTAAGCATATACATATCCCTTAATAGCTGGTTGCTATGTGCAGCACCATTCTCTTTGCCTCAGATTAATACTCTTTGCATATAGAAGACAAAAAGATGAATAACGAATTCCCATTTGAGAAAAAAAAGCATTGAAAAATTTAAGGGAATAACAAGCAATATCTCGGAAACGGTTCACTCAACAAAAAAAATTATATAACATAAATTGTGTACTTTAACGCGATCTACATTTTTTGTATAGTAAAATTTTGTCTATCTCTTATGGTTTACTAGTTATGCAAAAGTCGTTCACAATGAAGAATATGTACTTTTGGAGACATTCCCAGAAAATTTGAGATATACATTTCATTTGTCATGAAAATATCTTGAACATATGATATTTTAATCAAAATCGTTACAGCCATTTTTGAGAAAATTAAAATTTTACGAAAAATATACCATGTAAAGGGTAGTCTGGGGTGGGTAGATTTTCTTGAAAAACCTTCGTGTCGCATCTCTGGAAGATACTGAACCTAAATACCAAGTTTGGTGTTTATCCGACTGTTCGTTTGTTAGTTATGCTGTTCACAGACACATAGACAGACAGACAGACAGATGCACACACAGACACACACGGACATGTTTCCAAAAATGCATTTTTTTTGGATTCAGGATGTCTCAAAACATGTATTTCCGGTGAAATCTCGGTAGCGAATTTTTGGGTGGAATGCAATACTTCCCCTACTTAATATACGTAGTAGAGAAAGTAAAAATACTTATTTTGGATTCAGGAGGCTTCAAAACATATATTTCCGGTGAAACTCGGTATCAAATTTTTGGATGGAATGCAATACTTCTCCAACTTTACTATACGTAGTAGAGAAAGTAAAAATGAATAACTCGATAAAAATGTTAACCACTGCACCGTTTTTAAATTTTGCAACACATATTAAAGTCATTCAGAATGCAGTTTATTCTGTTTATTTCTAATGGGATTACTGTAAAGCCCACTGAAATAATTCAGATTTAATCTTATACACTGTTAACGCATAGAATACATAATCAAACAAATCTAATGTGATACATACACATGACCTACCCTCTATCGTTTATTAGTGGGTATACAAACTATTCTTACTAAAACTTATTACTTTCTCTACTACGTATAGTAAGTAGGGGAAGTATTGCATTCCACCCAAAAATTCGATACCGAGATTTCACCGGAAATACATGTTTTGAGACCTCCTGAATCCAAAAAAAGCATTTTTGGAAACATGTCCGTGTGTGTGTCTGTGTGTCTGTGTGTGTGTGTGTCTGTGTGTGTGTCTGTGTGTGTGTCTCTGTGTGTGTGTGAACAGCATAACTCAAAAACGAACAGTCGGATAAGCACCAAACTTGGTATTTAGGTTCAGTATCTTCCAGAGATGCGACACGAAGGTTTTCAAGAAAATCCCCCCACCCCAAACTACCCTTTACATGGAAGATTTTTCGAAAATTTTAATTTTCTCAAAAATGGCTCTAACGATTTTGATGAAAATATCATATGTTTATGATAATGTCATGGGAAATGAAATGTATATCTCGGATTTTCTGGGAATGTCTCCAAAAGTATTCTTTATTGTGAACAACTTTTGCATAACTGGTAAACCATAAGAGATACACAAAATGTTACTACACAAAAAGTGTAGATCGCGTTAAAATACACAACTTATGTCATATACATTTCTTTTGTTGAGTGAACCGTTTTGGAGATATTGCTTGTTATTTCCTTAAATTTTCCAATACTTATACTTTTTCTCAAATTCGTTATTCATTTTTTTTATGTCCTGGACATGCAAAGAGAATGGAATGCGCCACATAGCAACCAGCGATAAAATATTTGACTATCGCTTAAAAGCTACCATATTCCCCTTGCATCTACAGAAAATTACAAATACGATTGACATCTCGATATCTCGATTAATATGAAGCATATGGAGAATAGGCGTTTGTAAAAATAGATTGTACAAGAGTAGAGAAAGTCATGTGAGTGTAACACATCAGATTTTTTTTATATCTATTGTTTTAATCCAAATAAACTCTCGCAAAAATAGCTACATTACACATTTTGTTATAGATACAATCGGAACAGCGATATTCAAATGTTTAAGAACTGGACGCTATATGCTGGCCTTAAAATTTCATACTGTTTCCATGCAATCGCGAAAAATGACTGAATGCTGACAAGACTTAAGAAAATGACCAAGAAATGAACAATTCAAACCTTTAATAATGGATATCTCTGAAATGGTTTATGCCACAGAATAAATTATTTTAAATAAATTGCATGTTTTAAAGAGATCTGTTTTTTTTTCTTTTGTAGTGGGTTTTCGTCTAAACCTCAAGTTTACCAGTGATACATGATTATACAAAATGTATTACAAATGAAGTAGACTTCACGGACTATTGCCAGAAAATTCAAGATTTACTTTTTATTTATAACATAAATATCTTTAATATATGGTATTTTAATCAAAATCGTTACAGTAATTTTTTAGAAAATAAGAAATTTACAAAAATCTTTCATGTTAAAGGTAATCTGGGGGGGGGGTTATTGAAAATCTTCGTATCGCATCTTTGGAAGATACTGAACCTAAAAGCCAAGTTTGGTATTTATCAGACTCTTAGTTTTTGAGTTATGCTGTTCAGAGGCACTCAGATAGACATACATACACACACCTTTTTTGGGGATTCAGTGGTCTAAAACATGTATTTACGGTGCAATCTCGGTATCGAATTTTTGGGTGGAATGCAATATCCAGTAGATACGTAGTAGAGAAACTAAAAATGAATGCGATATATTTTATGAATTAAAGTTCATGTTTTGTGTTTTAAAATGCGACGCGCATGAAGTTGCCGGGCCTCGTAGCCGTGGTCGCTGGAGTGTATAGCTTCGGCGCTCCACCAAGCTGAGGGTCGCGGGTTCGAGTCCCGTCATGGGCGTGGGTGTTTGTGTGTGTCTCTGTGTTGTATAATTGCGGTGTAAATCAGTTAAGAATACAGTAAAAACGTAGTAATAATAAACTGGGTAAACCAGGGAACTTTAAAAAAAAAGAGGAAAAGTATATCAGCATCCACATTTCACAGAACTTCAAATTGTTGTGGTGATCCACTTAGGTACTGATTGACAGGAGATTCTCAACAATGAAAGTAGTTTATATTTGGTAATTAAAATGCCTCTGATCGAGGCTAGAATGTGATACCAATCTGTCCGTTTCGTCTTACACTTACCTCATCTCACAACCAGAGTGAAAGGATTTGATTTAGATTGGATTGCGTTCTGTGGGTTCATTGGTGGCCATAGAGACCCGTTGAACGTAGCGCATATCAAGGAAAGTATAATTTGGTTACGTGTAATATTAAAATAAATTAAGGCAAACAAAACTAAAAAGAAGTATGTGTGATGTGTACAGTTAAAAAACAACAAAATACAAGTGTTTCCCTGCAATTACATCACATTGCCCAATTTACATAATTTGTAGATATAAGCACTGGATTACATATAAATACAAAAAACTTTATTTTATGTTATCAATGGGCGTTTATAGTCTACGCATCTCATCATTATATTAGAATAGTTTTGCAATGTAGCATTGTTTGTGAGTTTAATTTTCAAACCTCAGTACATAAAACATACATATAAACTTTTATAGCTTATATTAATTCTAAATAGGCATCATATATCACATTATTGGCATTAAAACTGTAAAATGTTCTTTTATAGAGCTATATAAGAGTTATGATCACCATAATTTATCATTCTAATAAACTACAGAATAAAATGACTTGGATCAAAGGTACTCTTTAACAGGAGTTTTTAAAGCATTGAAATTGTCAACTATTTCCTTAAGATCAGCGGGAAGAGCATTAAATATGTTTACGGTTTCATAATACACACTTTTCTGAAACAATAAAGATTTGCATTAGTACGATGAATATTATCCTTTTGTTTAGAGTTTATCTGATGTTTCCATGTCTGTTATGAGTATGGCTGTAATGCATACATCGAATTTTAAGATGGAGAATATATACATGCAAGGAAGGGTTAATATCTTCAAACTTCCAAATAGATCTTTGCACGAGTGTCTACTATGGGTATTGGGGCAGTCGATCAAATACGAGGCCTATTCCAAAACTAAGGTCCGTTTGGTCATAATAACAACATCGCTCATGAGACAAGTTTTTATTGACAGTAATGTGCCTACATAACATACTTTACTTTCCACATAATAGCCATTCACATCTATACACTTTCTGTAACGCTGTACCGGCTTCTTTAATCCCTCGGCATAGAGGTCTGCTAGGACTTGAACCAGTTGGTAACGCTCGTGAGTTCATCGTCGGTTTGAAATCGTTGTCCATCCAGCCACATTTTAAATGCAAGAAGAGGAAATAGTCGCTTGGTGCCAGGTCGGGACTGTACGGAGGGTGGTCAAAGAGGTTCCAATGAAACTCTTAAATCTTCTCTTTGGTTTTGGCAGCGGTTTGCGGGCCTGCGTTGTCGTGCAGGAGGTTGATGCCAGACGACGTCGAGTTTGGATCGCATGTCTCAGTTTGGTAAGCGTTGCACAGTACACGTCAGCTGTAATTGTTGACTCACGATCCATGAAATCAATCAAAAGCTCGCCCTTTTCGCCCCAAAACCCGGTAGCCATCATTTTGCAATTCGTGTACGGCGATTGCAAACACCTTTTTGGTTTGGGCGAACCGGAACGGCGCCACTGCATTGACTGTTGTTTCGATTTCACGTTGGTATATGCTATCCATGTCTCGTCACCCGTAACAATGTGGGAAAACAAAACATCTCCATTTTGTCTATAGCGCTCCAAAAACTATCGCATTCGTTGCTCTTTGTGCTGACCGGTGAGAAGTTTTGGCACCCACCTCGCACAAAGTTTCCGATATTCAAGCTGTTCAGTGACAATCCTCTAAAGTGATGTTCGAGCAACCTTTGGGGATTCATCAGCTAGACCACTAATCGTTAAACGCCGATCACTTCTTTGTTTGTTTGTTTGTTTTGGTTCACTTGCTCAACGATGTCGTCGGTATGAATACTGGCCTACCACTCCGCTGTACGTCCTGCACATTTATGCGGGCATTTCGAAATTCTCGATACCAGGTCAAACCTGTTTGTCACTCATTATGTCCGGTCCATACACGAGGTATAACCCACGATGGATGTCCGCAGCTGATGATCCTTTTGCCAGCAAACACACCGCGCACTTCACAACTGGCGGGATCTACGATTGCGATCTGCTCTCACCGACTGGCAAACGCCTACTGCGTCACACAAACACTATGGTAGGTTCCTCAGGAGTCGGTAGACAGCGCTGCAGACGTGAAAAGTCATTCAGGCCAAAATCCGTTAAATATTATTCACCGGACCTTGTTTTGGAATACACCTCGTATGTACATATATACCGGATATCAAATAAAACAATATCTGATTTGCTGTGCGACCATGAAGCTCACATAGTTCTTAAGATTAAAATCGTTAAACTAGGGATCATGCAATTGCAAGAAGTGCCTACTAAGAGACTTATAGACTTTGCAAATCAGGCAAAGATCTTAGGCGATTAAATGAAGGGAAGCACAATATACCATAACTGGTCGAAGAGCATGGAGCATTTATTGTCCTCCCTTTCCTTAAAAAAATCGTTATTGGAATCGGCTCCTATAACCTTTGAGTTCAACATTTCCAATTGCAGCCATTTTTGTTGTAAAACGCTTCCTTTCCTCCTCCAATCCTCAGTTGCTTCTTTTGCAATTGTTCGCAAAACTGGCAATATGGCATTTGAAGGATGGGTTTGGCATTCCTTTGTTGGTATTTTGCCTAATTGAAGTCGCGTGCCAGTTAGATTTGTGTCCTTTATTTTGGCAGGGTTTTCTAATTGAGAGACTGAGAAGATTCACACTGTTCTCATAGGATATGTTATATAAATTTATATTATCATATCAATAACTGTGTGATTTTTAGTTTTGTTCACAACTGAAGTTTCCTAAATGATAGTGTCCTGTAACTTTTATATCTCAGATTTTACTTCTCTTCATTCAAAGTTGAATATTCGCTGGTATTTTTGCAGCATTAGCCATATTAAACTGCCACTGTAATAAATAATAAATATCTCTCAGATATTCTCTGTCAGGCTTTACCTCATTATAATTTTTAATTTTCAGGAAAAGCGAGAGTTCCCTTCCGGCGCTCTTATTTACCACTATGTTGTGCTAATATTAGCAGAACCATTATTTATTTTCAAACAATGTTTTTAATATTTAGTTCTGGCTTCTATAGGCACATATTCGATGCGATTAAAAATAAGTATGCGCAAATTGATTCACTATTCGTTCTATTGTTTTGGTACTTTTTGCACAAACTGTAATAAACTTTATCTAAATTGGGAATCGAATATTTACTCATTAACCTGATCCAACTTTATCCAAATACTACATCAGTGAAACTAAATTTATAATTTTACAAGGCGCACAACTTAAGAATAAACTAGATTACCGGAAGAAAGGAATTATAAATCGTACATAAATCCACATTCATCTATGCCTAAGTGGATTCGCTTGATTGAGTATTGACAGAGAATGTGTTACAATGCAAAATAAAATGAAAACTGAACAATAATAATAATAACAAAACCAACATACACTGCTCGTAGCAAAATCCAAAATCATATCGATGTCCAAAACAAAAGCGAAAAACTTGGACTAGAGGCATAAAACATATATCATTCATTGGAAATACAAAGATCCTCACTTGGAGAAAAGAAACCAAATTTGATAGTAAATTAAAACTACGAAATAAGATAACACACAGATGGATATGTATAGAACACATTGATAGTTTCCGGGATAAATGGCAAGCAGCGTTTCCAAATAGTTCTCACCAATTTGGTTCTAACCAATTTAAATAACAAACGCTATTAGATTCCACCGCCGTTCTCCTTTATCTTCGATTCTACTACATTTGGCTTAGAATATCAATGCAATTATGCTATTTCATCAACAGTCTAAACCTTTATTTGCGTACAGTACTGCAGTAAAGTCTCGATTATCTGATCTTCGCTTATCTCATATTCCGCATTATCTCCAATATCCTAACGCCAAAAAAAAAAAAAAAATGCATTAGAAAAGTAGAAAAGCAAGGTTCCAAAAACTGCCAAATCATGGAGAAGCAGCTAGGCGATGATGAAAGTATGGAAACGGAAATCAAGATGAAGCCCAAAATAAAATCTACATTAGCGCAACGTATTCCTGGATGGAGGATGCATCTTTGCAGGAAATTTAAAGTTGGATGAAGGATGATGATAAGTATGAAATAACTGGTGGAGGAATTGACGCTCTTGTCAGTTGCGATGACAAGGGCCTTAGATCAAGATGAAGCAGCAACTGTTGAGCCTCACAGAATTTCACATATCGACGGAGTTAATGCTCTACAAACTGCAATTAAATACATTGAGCAACTAAAAGCTACAGGAATCGACATAAAAATGTTATAAACATGGCGAAACTTGGCAGGAAGAAAGGGAACGTCAGGAAAACAGACTAAAATAAAATATTTATTTAAATCATCACAGTACTGAACTTTTTAAATACAGTGCAGTGCACTTTTATAGTGAGGCCACGGATCGCGCGGATGCGTGCTCTGCGCACGTTTGCATTGGGGGTTTTTTGTTCCGTTAATTCCCGCGTCACTTACTCACCTACTTACTCCTGTAGTAGCATGCACTATAATGAATACTAATCTGTTATAACTGGTGAGGATATTCCTGGCATCTTCAGCTGAAACTTCGTTTCACACGCATACTTTCTGTTTTTATATTGTGTTTAAGTTCGTTTATGGTGTGGAGATTGTTTCTATAAACTTTATTTTTTAGGGTTCCCCACAAATAGATGCACCAATTTCGTCAATTTTCTCCTTCGTTAGAACATCTCGTTTAACGATTACAACGTCCTAAATTTATTAACCATAAGGTTAACATTTCTCTACCTAGATCTGGAATACCAGGAAATTTCTTCCGAAATTCTCTACACACTGTGTACATGAGTTAAGTTTTACGTATGTATCGTACTTAAAAATTCGTTCAAGCGTGAATTTGTCAGCAGGCATTACTGTGAACTAATAACAAGACATTAACGCTCTTAAGCAAATCGCACACAACTCAGATATCTTGAATAACCCTTCACCTTTGAGAAGCATACTCTCTTTAGAGCGACCGAAGCACCCACAGCTGATAAAGATAACCTTGAACGTATCATGTGCCGCCAGTTGCGCATTGGAAAAGTACCGAGATCACTGCAGTACAACGTGCTACGTATATTGCCGGTCTGTAGCCTCACCTTAAAACGACCGCACTGTAAATGCATTTACCTTCAGACAATTATGTAACTTAGGTTTATTTTTTCAGTTGATGTTGATTGTTTTTTAGTTGTAAAACATAGTTATTCATTTCCTAATGAGTAAAACTATACGTAGTTTGAAATAACAAAACAGTTTTATGTTTAATGTGCTTTTCCTAACTCCTTCCTATTAACCGAAGCTCTGCCGTTTATGTCGGATAAGTGAGACTCTGGTGTTGATTGGAGATACGCGTTGTCGAAATAAATAAATGCTCAACATTGTTTCCATAGAAAGTCGTAAAAATGTGTTTATAAACCCAATTTAAAATACACATGGTCACATTTCACTAGATAACCCATGCAAATAAATAACACAATGCTGACACATGAGTAAACTAATCATTGCATGGTCATTCTGATGGACTCGCCTGATTGATATCCTAAATTAAACTTGAATGTTTATTGTGATAATAAACGTTTTATTCTAAATTAGGATTAGTCAACCGGAGGGCCTCCAGCCACTGGAGCACATCACCGTACATGGACCATAGAGGCCATTTGTGCTTCCAACGTGACCCCTGGAAGGAAGCGATGTAGAGGAGACCCGAAGGGCGATCATATCCCGACGACGATGCGCGCTAGCAAGGATGGAATCCCTAATTATTGCAAAATAACACCAATCCTAACGCCGGTAATATCTCGCCTTAGCCATCTTCAACCTGGGGATACTGGAATGAAACGAGCAGTTCCCAAGCAGGGGCCCCAGCCGACCAGCCAAGGATGGAGAAATGTTTACACAGCTCAAATCCCACCGTCCCGCCGCAACGTACCAATCGCCTTCGCCTGGTCCTGTAATCCTGAAACATATGAAGATGAAATAGATGAAACGAAGTGACGGGGACAGGAAAGGAAGGACAAGAAATTGATGGTAGAAGACGAACCACCCCATGAGCTCCTACGTTATTATTTATAAAGCAAAGTCCGTTGGTTATAATTAAGAAATTAAAGCATATTTAAAAAAACAACCCTACCGTCTCTTAAAGCTTCCTCCACAATTTGTGCCACCTGAGATAATGACAGGGTTCATGCAAGATGGAAACAACAAAGCTACCTATGCAAAACTGCGAGCACACTGAAGTTTTTGTCAGAACCTATAATTAGTCCATAATTATATAGCACTGAATCACTATTGATATAATTCTTATCTTTGAATATCTATAAAATATGAAATTTTATTTTTGCAATGAAAATGCAATGTGATCAGCGCATCTCTGTAGAATCTCGACGCAAGCTTCAACACCAAGGCATCAGTCAAAGGTGGCACTGCTCAAAGTTGTACCTTTTGTTGTTCATGATGACGACGACAATGTCTGTCAAGTAGAAAAGAATCATTGCTTCCTCCAGGTTTCCCTGATTGTCGTCTTCCATAGAGTGACTGCTTGGGCTCATGCGTTAATATCACGCATCCCAGCAAATTAATTTAAACGCATGAAGAAGCCGAACTAAATTACTTTGCTGACCTGGAGCCATAAAAACTGAAACAGGCCTAAACGCATCAGCAATCTGACTTGACAACACAGTAAGGCAGGTAATACTTTTGTGGAAAACAATAGCAGGACGGGGAGTGAGAAAAGACAGGTTGAGTTGCTCTTTATCCGGTAGAGGAGATAATTATTGTTACTGTGTACACCATTATCATCGTCCAATCAGATAATTATTCAGGCCGCAGGAACAAAATGTAACGGTCACGGAGCAGCTAGCAAACTCAGTGAGTTGACGGTCATCAACTTGAGGATGCTTCCTGTGAACTTGCCTTATCTTCCTCACTCTTCGCAACTTGTTTTGTTTTGGCTCCATTAACATTTCTTTAGACTTCTTAGTAGTCATAACGGTTCATGCTGCATGTATTTGCTTCTAGCTACAACAAGAACGTGGTTCTTTTCCGGAGAGCTTCATCAGATGTTGGATTACTTCCAGCTAATTCACTCATCTAACACAAACATCTATCAAAAGCGAAACTTCAGGAAATGCATTTATTTTCTTCAGTCACTATCATCACTTGAACAACATTCCACAAGGTTTTGTCTTCACGTCATCTCTTCTTCCGTTCCTTCCAGTCATTTAAATGCTTGGTTACTAATGCACTTGTCTTTAGCTCAAATTCCAGTGTTTTGTCTAGTGATGACAACGAATATATTATTTGTGAACAACATTGTTACCTTATTCAGTTTTCACTGTTAATTTAGCAATGTGATTTAGTGCAGTTACTTCTGTTCTTTATTTCACATTTTCTCACACGTTACAGCGCAATGAACAGACGCGCGTAAGCTTCTTCTTCCTTTCGCTTCATTGCTGAGGCGTCGAACACAAGACCTCTCTAATCGTTCATTGTAGCAGCACTCACTGTAGGTCACAACTGTCACCACAACCTCTAGTAGAATACACCGAGTTACCAGCAATTTATGTCCAATCACTCTCTCACAAACCGACTCGTAAGCATAGTCGCTTATATACAACTGCAAGAGGTTCTGGAAGTTTCTAGAATTATCTCGTTACGTCGAGAGCGCTTCTGGAATTTACGTCTGGAGGAGAGCTCTCCTCCTTATCTCTTCAACCGGCGCCATCCACTTGATAAGCTCGGCACACAGCTGAGTTGCAATATGATGGAAGTCAAATTAGAAATGGCAGGACATTTTGGATTTATCTCCATTAAAACTGCAGAACTGGTAACTACGTGCAAATTCTTCCGATGGCGATCCCTAAAAACGTCAAGCAATAACGATTTTGTATTTACTACCTGTAAGCGGCATATCTATTCCTATGCATTTCTATATTCTCCACTACGTACATAAAAGGTAAAGAAGCACACTGGATTCCACACAAAAATTCGATACCGAGATTTCACCAGAAATACATGTTTTGAGATCCCTGAATCCAAAGAAAGTCTTTTTAGAAAAATGTTCCTGTGTGTGTCTCGTGTATGTCTATGAACAGCATAACCGAAAAAGGAAATGTCAGATAAATACCAAACTTGGTATTCTAGTTCAGTATCTCCCAAGGATATGACTCGAGATATTCAATAAAATCCCCTACCCCAGAATCCCCTACCACCAGCTATCCTTTATACGGGACATTAAACATAATTTTTTATTTTCAGAAAAATGGCTCTAACATTTTGATTAAAATACTATTATATTAAACATATTTACGTGATAAATACAATTTTATCTTGATCTTTCTGGGAATACACCATGAATTCTCCTTTATTCGGTAGGAATTTTGTGTATTGATGAATAACTGGTAAACCTTAAGCGATAGATGAAAATACACTACACAAAAGATGTATATCTCTTTAAAACAAACAATTTATTTCAAATAACCTTTTTTGTGTAATTAGCGTTTCCCAGATATCCTTTATTAAGGTATGAATTGTTCAATGGGCGGCGCCGTGGCCGAGTGGTTAGACCGCTCGCCTCCCACCGAGGCGGACCGGGTTCAATCCCAGGGACCTGCATGTGGGATTTGTGGTGGACGAAGCGGCGTCTGGGCGGGTTTTCTCCGGGATCTCCGGTTTCCCCCGCCATTCATTCCACCAACTGCTCCATCATCACCTTTCCTTTCATCCATTTCACCAACATTTCATCCCATACCAGGCATCGGGCTGATCACCCATCCTGGATGTTCTGTCTGATCCATGAGTGTCTGCTTCTCGACGGACCTCTGACCCCAGGCACCCGCCTGTAAGTCCTGGGGGTGTAAGTCCTACATAAGTGGAGGGTAAACAGATAATGAATGAAGAATGAATTGTTCAATACGTAGTCATTCTTCTAAAATACTGTTAATTTTCAGCTGTTTCTCGTAATATCATGGAAAGAGTATGAAATTTTAAAGCCAGCATATAGCATCCAGTACCCAAACATTCAAATATCCCTTTATATCCTTTGTATATATAATGAAATGTGTAATATAGCGTAATCTGCAAAGCAAAAACAAGCTTTCTGAGAATAACTTGTAAACTATTAATAAACGATAGAAGGTAGAGAAAGTCATGTGAAAGTAACACATAAGATTTTCGTGTAGTACGTTATTATCTATCTCTTAATCTTCAACATTTATATAAAGCTCATATATAAGGTTTCTTCCAAATGAAGAGGAATTCAGAGGCTATTTCCAAAAAATTCAAGATATACATTTTATTTATCGGTAAACATCTTAAATGAATAGCATCCTCATGAAAATTACTACAGCCATTTTTGAGAAAACAAAATGTTTTGAAAAATGCCCTTTTAAATCAAACATATTAACTGGAATATTTACAAGAATTATATTTCTATTTATTTTAACAATTGGTTTATTTCATGAATGAAATCAAGGATCACTTGAATGAGCAACTTAATATATACCTAATTAGGGGAATTTTTTTAAAAAATCGATATTTTTTTAGTTTTAATATGTGTATTCTCAATAATATTTTTAATTGTGCAGGTTATGGTATATAACGAGGCGGATATCTGGCACATTGCGACCGCATAGTTTTGTTGTGGCTATCTGTCTCCCCCAGGAGGAACGAATGAAGTGAAGGAACCACAGACGCAGGCAGACACACCACAGAGACGCACGGAAGTCCCTAACAGTTCCAGGCTCGAAGTTCCACTTCTGGAGCTGCTTAGTTAGGGCGTTGCACGACCGAGCAGCCCTCTGGTGTTCACGAGGAGTACTCTTTCCTTTCAGCAAGCATCCGCGCCAACTGTCCGGCACTGCCATACGCCACGAAACCTTGAAGGGCACCTGAAATATGAGAGGGAAAGGGAATGAGATGGAAATGATGGAAAGGAAATCATGGTAGATGAGAAACCAAACCAAGGCCAGAGTGGACGGTCAACAGGAATCGAACCCGGGAGCTCCCGAATGCGAGCTTGACATATTACCGCGGAGCCATTCGCTTTGTTCATGTAAAGGGTAGTATAAGGTGGGGGATCTTTATGTTGCATCCGTGGAAGGTACTTTGTTTTTAAAAACAAAATTCCTTGCTTTACCCAGTTAATGATACTGTGTTTTTTTACTGTTTTCGTTACCGCTTATCACCACAATTACACAATACACATACACACACAAACACCCATGCCCGTTGTGGGATTCGATCCCGCGACCCTCAGCTTGGCGGAGCGCCGGAGCTATACACTCCAGCGACGACGGCTTCAAGGGCCGGCATATTTAACTTAAATACTAAGTTTGTGTTTAACCGACTTTTCGTTTTTGAGAAAAGGTGTACATAGACATACACACGGTTTTCTAGAAATACTTTCTTGGGTTTCAGGGAACCTCAAAACATGTATTTCCGGTGAAACTTCGATATAGAATTTTTGGATGGAATACTATACTTCTACTTACCTACTATAGGTGAGCAGTAGAGAAAGTAGGAATGTGACAAGCGAGGATTAGTTAAATCCACCCATTTGTAAACCCGATGCAGAAAAAAGCACTTGTAATTTGTTGAGTGGTGTAATTACCGTTACTCCTCGCGACGACCTTTCCCATCGAGACTCACACTTTCGAGTGCCGTAGAACCCGGTAAGTGACGTATCTTTAGTGGCGTGGGATTGCACTGTGCTTTAACAATTATGCACAGTGACGAAACAGCGGCACTGCAATAGAGTAGTAATGGGAGTTTTCGGCGCCGTTTTAGGCACTGTTTGTCTTTTGAAAGTGCTCTTGCCTGTGACACATAGCGTGAAACGTAGAGAACAGAGACTGCGAAGAAAAAAGTGAAAGAGGAACTGCGTTTCTCTAAGACTACGTGGATAACATCTATGGTGTGAACTGTGCTGGAGGTTGAGGAAACAATAAACTTCGATAAAGACATTCATTTCAGTTGCCCTTATATACAAGGATTACATTTATATCTAGATATGTTTATAGGAAATGGTTTCACGGAATCATAATAGTTTTCTGCCTAAGGACAGATTGAAGTAGAAGTATTGTTGCCCCACGTATGGAAAGCCAATTTGAAGAAGTAAAATGCCCACTATGGGACAAATTTTCCGGTGGCCTTTGCCCCAACGTTTAGGAATCAATTTATGTTTGCCTCGGTTGCGTCAGTATTAATTTGTAGAAACATGTATCTCTTAGCAGGGGGTGATGCGGCTAAAGAACGTAGGCTTACACAAATTATAATTTTTACTTCACTCCATTTATTAATCCTTCACACGATTAAATAACACTTCACTTATATAGAGAGCTGTGAGATTATTTATTAATTGCTTGCACTTTTTAACACTAAACTTTGTAATATTCTCACCATAATGAATTTTATATGTCTCACACTGAATACGTATTGAACTGCTTGTGAACGTGTCTATCGTCCGGTTAGGAACGCTGTCTACTAGCGACTGGCGTTTGCCGCTTAAAATTTGTAAATTTCTCTATTTCAAGTCTCTGATTGGATAATTTTACTCCAATAGAATACTTTTATTTAACTTTCAGCCTTTCTAGTTTATGATTGGCTTTTTATAAACTGTTTTAAATATTACATTATTGTTCCAAGAATTACTAGTAACATTATTAAACTTTCCAATTCATTAATGCCTCAAAGTTACCTCATTGTTAGCAACTTTCAGCTTCTATTCTCACAGCCCCTATTTTATTAAATTACGTAATACATTCACATAACATTATTATACATGTACACAATAATATAAACATAATACTATGACTGTTACATACATTTTATATATTATATTATCACATATTGCTTTAAGGCGGGCTGTTATTTTTTATTTATATTAAATAATTAGATTGAAATCATTTAAGTGTTAAAAATACTGCCTCAAGCTCCTTCACTGTTATCCCAGCTTACTCCAACTTTTGGTTTCTGTTATCCTCACCATCTTCTTATATTTACTATGTGCTAGTGCCATCTTCTGCCCTGAAACTTTTTCACATCCACTATTCCTTCTATTTTATTTCTTAGCATGTAGTTTCTTCTCATATTTTCTCTATAGTTATAGTATATTATCTTATAGTTATTACCAAAATGCATAAATTCTGTTTACAAAATACCTTTCTTTGCTGTAAACACATCGAAATAGCAACAACGATGTAATTAACAATATAAATTTATCTTGAGGTAATTAGAAAAATTATTACACCGCAATATTCACTTATTAAAATGAATGAACCGGACTAAAAATTACTAACATAAGCATTCTTTTGGAGAATACATAGGCTATTCATTTTCTGACGTCCTCTGCCTAATCATGAATTAGCTGCACTTTAATTTGCTAAAACTAATTATTCTCTGGAAATACAAAATATATCTTAATGAAATCTTGCAAATAAAATAATGGTAAACATTGCGCAATTCCGAAAGTTACATTAAAATTGATCAACTAATCAACATTAAAAAGTTTTTTATATTGGATACATATATATTATAACGCATTTAACTTAATACACAATTATTTCCATATCCAGTTAAGAAACGGTCACATTGTCAAACCCATTTTTGAGACGGCAGGGGCAAAAAGTGGGATCAATGGTTACATAGCAATTACTCTCATTTTCTCCAAGTTTCTAGAATGGAAACTTCTTAAACTGGGGATCCAGCTATGTGAAGGGGGCAAGAAACGGAGTTTATTTCAACCTTTGAATTATTGTGCTTCCAGCCGTTAGAGTTTTTGCACGGTAAACCATTTGCTATCCGAAATAAATGATACAATGGTAGCAGCGATTGTTAGGCATGTTAAGCATCTAGTTTGAAGTGTTTTGAAAAGATTCCATCAGGATGTTTATTTCCTGCAAGAAGTTGGGAGAAAAGAACAAGTCCGTAGCAAAGTGTTATGCAGCACAAAGTAAGAAAAAAAATGTTCAACATACCAAAAAGTGCATTCAGTTACACATTCAGAACAAAAGCAGCAGGTGAAACTATTATATTTTAATTTTTCCATACGTTCCTGTTATTTTATGGTTGTTTCTCATTCCATTTACAGAGATACACACATACATTTACGAACACACAAGCATCCATTCCCGGGGCGGGACTTGAACGCGTAATTCCTTGCGCCACAAAACACCAAAGCTAAGCACTTTAGCGAGCGCATCTATAGGGATCGGTTGATTAAAGCCTATGGTTGATTGGCACAAAATAAGTGAAATATTAATGTATTTCTATCACAAATCCGGCATTTTAATAGCAATGTAGGTATTTCTTAAATTGCAAGTTTATGCCTCATTAGGTATATATAGTCAAAATCAAAATAATAAAATTCTGAGACACCAAAAGTTTATAATATTGCATTTATTTCTAAGGAAACCGCACGTTTAGCCAAATAAAGCAGAGTAAGTTCTAAATAAAAATAAAAGAAATTATAAATCTAAAATAAAATTTTCGCAAGTGCAGAAAATATTTAAAAATTAATATTATACATCTAGAAGATATACTTTCAAATTTTGAGAACATAACAGATAAATTATGAATCATCAAAAGATGAAGGAACGTTTTATGTGGAAACATTAATGAATAATACAGCTAATTGACCACTTGATGATTTTTGATCATTTAACTAAATGTTATCAACAGTATTTAATAATAAAGATATATACATAAAGCTCAGAAAGTTTAATGAAATGAGCAGGACAGTAAGAAATATATTGACCAAAAAGTATGGTACGGAAATACAAGTTTATACAACTATGGCTATCGCAACATTAATTACACTTTTTAATTGTGAATCTTGACAGAAAACCGAAGAAACAAATAGAGAGAGCAGGAATGACATTCTTAATATTTCGGAATAAAAGGGAGATGTTTAGTAAAAATCTTATGTGTTACACTCACATGATTTTCCCTACTCTTGTACAAACTATTTTTACAAACGATTATTCTCCATATGCTTCATGTTAATCGTGATATCGAGATGTTAATCTTATTGTTAATTTTCTTGTAGATGCAAGGGGAATTGCTAGGCTTTAAGCGATAGACAAATATTTTAAAAGGTGGTTGCTATTTCGAGTATTCCATTCTCTTTGCATTACCAGGACAAAAAAAATGAATAATGAATTTGAGAAACAGTATAAGTATTGAAAAATTTAAGGGAATAACAAGCAATATCTCGAAAATGGTTCACTCAACAACAAAAATGTATCTGACATAAATTGTGTATTTTAACGCGATCTACATTTTTTGTGTAGTAAACTTTTTTCTATCTTTTATGGTTTACCAGTTATGCAAAAGTCGTTCACAATGAAGAATACTTTTGGAGACATTCCCAGAATATTCGAGATATACATTTCATTTGTCATGAAAATATCTTAAAAAAAAGATATTTTAATCAAAATCGTTAGGGCCATTTTTTAGAAAATTAAAATTTTCGAAAAATGTTTCATGTAAAGGGTAATCTGGGGTGGGGGTATGTTCTTGTAAACCTTTGTGTCGCATCTCTGAAAGATACTGAACCTAAATACCAAGTTTAGTGTTTATCCGACTGTTTGTTTCTGAGTTATGCTGTTCACAGACACACAGACACACAAATGTTTCCAAAAATGCTTTTTTGGATTCAGGGTGTCTCAAAACATGTATTTCCGGTGAAATCTTGGTATCGAATTTTTGGGTGGAATACAATACTTCCCCTACTTACTATACGTAGTAGAGAAAGTCAAAATGCTAGAATCGGAGAAGAATTAAATATTTATGCATTAAATATGCAATAGTAAAACAGAATAACATACAGTGAAGAAAATCGTACTTTATGAATGGACACCTTCCAAAGAAGTTTTCCTCCTAGGTGGAAGATACATTTTGGAGGCGCAGCACTTTGATGGCAGAAAAAGCTCGCTCTTCAAGATGACAAAAAAGAAGATCTAAAAATGGCTAAAGCTATGAAGTATGTTATTATTATTATTTTATTGGTGCGAATTCAGTTGAAGGTACCCTTTAAGGAATATCGAATGAATCGTTTTTAAGATTGAAATAATATATAATTCTAATTACATTTAATTTAAATCGTAGAAAATGACAAAGACAACAATAAGCAGTTAGATTATTATACCATTTTACGAAGAGTGGTAGGGAATGTTTTTATAGCACCTGTTTATGCGGCTGAAACCTACGGCGATTTCCTGTAAGGCAACTGGAGCAGATGCTTCCCATGAAAACCTTTGTCTGCGATCATTTCCGTCTGATGTTGCTGGTCTGCATGAAGAATGTTCTTAATTACGGTAATTCAAGCGTTTAACGCGCTCTGGGAACGACGTGAGGTACCCCTGGAGTGTGAGCCAGTTAAAACGGGCATTAGCACCGATAAGATCACTAAGATACGTGTGTAGATTACCTAGAAATCAGCAAAGGCGTTAAAATAAACAGGCCATCCTACAGTCACAACACTCGGTGTGCTAAAGTGAAACAGACCAAAAGATTCTTGCAGTATTGATGAATTAGAAACCAAAACGTTTAAAAAGGTGGGAAAAAGCGCAATAGAGAAGAATAAAGAGGTTAAAAGAAACAGTTTCCATATTACTACATCCAATTCATTGGTACATCTTCTGGCATTACTGCTGTATATGGTATAGAAGCAGTTGATACTCTAAAGGCCGTATAGTAAAGTTAAAGATAAGCCTATGAGATCCCTAAAGGGAGAGGGCCTCCTACCTTTATGTACTAGCTCTTGGGTACTCACGGGATGAGCCTTTCCCTATGAATTTCGTTCTCTGTGTATTCCTAAACAGTTAACCTAATTCGTCTACTTAAACATACTTCTAATTTTGTTGTTGTATTTAGTATCGGTCACTTCACTGCACTTAGTTGCATTTTTACGACTTTTATCTTCCTTATTCGTTTCCCTTTATTATTATTATTATTATTATTATTATTATTATTATTATTATTATTATTATTATTATTATTATTATTATTATTATTATTTTATTGTTACTAGCGTATCTTTCCACCTTCTCCTCTCTCTTGCTCTTCTTGACCAATGCACACACATCACTTCCCTGAAGTCCATTTTTCTGATATAGTTTTTTGAAGAATGAATTTCGAATAAATAGTTTGTGCTTTTCTGGAAATTGGATAAGTCTATTTCCTTTGTCGTTCCTAGTACCTACATCATAAAGACTTAGTAACACTTCCTCACCTTTCTTTATTCCCACTTTGCTATTGAAGTCGTCTATTATGAACTTTCTTCGATTTTTACACTTACTTACTGTTTTTTTTATATACTACATCTATGGATAGAGCTGAACAATGAGCAGCCATTGCATAGCGTTAAAACACAAAACTACAACTTAAAAGGAAAATTTGTACGGAACAGCAAATGCCACAATGCAAGCGGTCAACCTGCTTAATGTGTATGTGCATACGGAATTTTAATTTTCATGTGAATGGGCCTTAAGTCTTCCCCGGAGAAAAACTACAAAGATTCCTAGGCCAAGGAAGCAGAACAAAGCAAGCTGTAAAAGTGGCTGCAGTCTTAAAGTGAAGAAGGGCATAGGCAGGAAGTAAGGTCAAATTTCTTTTCATTCGTCTCATTTCTATTCCTCCTTTCCTTTTTCCTCCCTGTGTGACATCAATTCCATAGCAACCACAGTCGAGTAATTCACCTCCTTGACTCTGTCGAGGATGTAATTTAAGCAGTAGGGCAAACATTCCTGTACCTTGTGGGCCACCCTTCATTTCTCACATCATAGCAAACATTAACAGTCGTGGAGGCAGGCGATGCTAAAGGCGAGGCGACGGTAGCGACGTCTACCGACCGGCCATGATTCCATGCATTATTGAAAGGCCTAATCCCTCGGCAAGAGCAAAGCCATCGTTCGCTACGTCCAGACCAACTAATGGATGATGACAGAGAGTAAAGGAAAAGGATCAAACAGAGGAGGTGAGCAATCCATGCAACAAGGACCCACATCTGCCACCATCCAATTCCACGTCTTTAAGACAGCTGTACATCTTAGACATGAAATTTGTTAGGGAAATAAATGCACATATAAGCGTACATTAACACAATTAGTTTTTGAAATGGTTAGAAATTTGTTACTGCTTGTTGACTGACAGAAGTCTTTTTTACTTTCTCTGCTGCTTTCTCGAATTTGAGATCTTACAGGAAATACATTTTTAAATTCCTGTGAATCTAAAGACTATGATTTTTAAACAAACGTGGGGATTTGGGTAGGTTTGTGTGTGTTTTGAGAGAGAGAGAGAGAGGGGGGGAGAGGGAGACAGAATAGCGTTAATTCAAAACTAAAAGTTGAATAAATGAATACTAAGATTCATACTTGTGTCAGACAATGAAGAATGCCAGTTACGATTTATAAGAAAAGCTTCCCACCCCGAGTATCTCTTTACTTAAAGTAGTTTTCGTAATTTTTTGATTTTCTCAAAAATTGATTGGAATGTTTTTGCGTAAAATATCATCAATTTCATACATTAATATCCCTAATAAAATATCAAATACTGAGCGTATGTGAATATAAAGCTAAAAATAGTGTGTAAAAGTTTTGTTGCACGCTGCGTAAAGCAACAATAGGGCGTCTTATTTCTTTATGTCACGTTTCGATTCTTGCTGTGAAGTAATTCTATGTTTGCTTTTCGTCTTCTTCTTTTCTTGTCAGCTTTAAATGATTATTAGACTAGTTTAGCAAACAAAATGTGTTATAATTTTATATTAATTATTTAATTTTAATTATTATGACCAAGTTTAAAATGCTGATTCATTTTTCTGTGATCAAATTACTCTTCTCCATGTTCACTGTCTTCCCACGTTTTCTAATCTTTTCTGTCGCATTTATTTCATTACTGCTTCCATCCATGTAAACCTTAGTCTTCCCCTCTTTCCTCTTCCTGTTGGTATACATTTCAAAATTCATTAGGGTAGTCTTTCATTCTCCATTCATCGAACAGGTCAATATCAATTTAATTATTTTCAACGGATAAAATTAATTATTGAATTTAGGTAATCCATTTTTACTTTCTCTACTCCGTATAGTAAGTAGGGGAAATGTTGTATTCCACCCAAAATTTAGATGTCCAGGTTTCACCAGAAATAAATGTTTTAAGGCCCCCTGAATCCAGAAATAGCATTTTTATAAAAGAGGACCGTGTGTGTGTGTGTGTGGGTGGGTGGGTGTATGGACAGCTTAACTCAAAAGCGAAAAGTCGGATAAATACCAAACTTGGTATTAATTTCACTATCTTCCAAAGATACCACACGAAGATTTTCAAGAAAATCCCATCACTAACTACCCTTTACATGGAAAGTTTTTGAAATTTTTTATTTTATAAAAAATAGCTTTAAAGATTTTGATTAAAATACCTTATATTAAAGCTATTTACATGGTAAACACAATACATATCTGAATTTTCTATGCATAATCTATGAAGTCTTATTCATTGGAAAGAAATTTTGTATAATATTGTATAACTAGTAAACGTTAAGCGGTAGCCGAAAACGTACTATAAAAATGGAGATCTCTTTACATACACAATTTATTCCAAATTACTTTTTTTGTAGTATAAGCCATTTCTAAGATATGTGTTATTAATGGTTTGAATTGTTCATTACCCGGTCATTCTTTTAAAGTCGTGTCAATATTCACTTGTTTCTCGCGATTGCATGGAAATAGTATGGAATTTAAGGCCAGCGTATAGCGTCCAGTTCTTAAAAAGTTCACTATCCCTGTTCCCTTTGTATCTATAACGAAATGTGTAATGTAGCCATTTCTGCAAAGGTTTATTTGGGTTAAAACAAGTAGGTGGAAAATAAATTTTAGTAAGAATAGTTTGTATACTCATTAATAAACGATAGAAGATACAGAAAGTCATGTGAACGTATCACAAGAGATTTTCATACTAATTTCTTCATTTTTAACTTGTTCTAATTTTGAATATCGAGATCTTTTGAGGAAATGTATTCTATATATTGTAGTGAGATCTTACTCCAGAATTTAATGCTCAAAATTCTGCTCCATACGTGATCGCACGCCAGGTAACGTTTTATACATATCTGTCTTAAGTTGTTTTAATGATGCCTTATGCCATTTTATCACTGAGATTGTTTAATTTTCATTTCGTAGTTATAATTATTCAGCTTACGAGACCATTTCGTTGCCAATGATTATGCTTTAAAATTGACGCAGTAATTTGTATCACAAATTATGTAAATGTCAGAGTGATTGTAGTGTGAATATGTATTGTTGTGTGACATTGATTTGAGATGTTTGTTGCTTGTAATTATTGTCGAGAAGTGGGTTTATACGACCTTACTGAAACTGACAATAATAGCGTGCAATAATGTAGCGAGGGGGTGAGCTGTTTATCATTATTAGAGACGAGCAAATGACGTCAGAGGGGCGTGTTTTTCTTAGAATTTGCGGGAACATTTTCCCCAGAGCATATGTTTTCGTAATTTTCATTGGATATAAATATAGACGCTAATGTTGGCGCGTTTTATTAACCAATAGCATCTCGGCTATAATCTTTAGGCATATTGGGGCGAGGAAGTATAAATTCAGTGTCAGAATCAAGTTTCATGTAGTTCAACGGAGGCATTCATGGAGTATACATCGCACGAATTTCATCAAGGTTACGCATAGCAAATTTGTGAAAAATATCTCGTGTCGTAAAGTTAATTACACAAAAAGTTAAAGTACGCGAATTAATAATGTGCAGTAAATAAGTTATTATAACAGTTTCAGTTTGGCGAGTGTCAAGATTAATAGGTGAAAGTGAATAATGTGTTACGACAATAAAAGTGTAAAACAAATTCTTTTATCAGTGTTATCTTTGGATAAAAACTCCTTTCCGTTTACACACCTGTATAAGATAAGTGCTTGACCGAGAAATCATAGCTAGCCGGAGGACAGTGAACCCAAAATTAAATACAATAACAGGCGCTCAGTAAAAGATAACACGAAGTGACCGCGACAAACTGTCTTTCATACGTGCGGCAGATAAACAATAGCATTTTCAATTACAAACATTAATACTACCACTGCTTATTTGGCTACCACAACGTGGGGCTAACACACAAACAAATATATACTGCCACAAAATAATACCCTCTTTCTAAAAAAACGCATTTGCTCACACAATGGCACATGTCCAGTGCAGCTGTTTCTCGATTTATAACAAGCAGTACTTGTGCTGCACCCAGATCTTTCAGATATTTAGTACTGCTTTGTTCGCTATTGTTAATCCTGATATTTACATTGCAGTTGCAACAGCTGGCATCTAAATAAACATTGTTACAAACTAGTATTTTACTTAAGAGCAATTATTGTCTGATCGCGGCTAAGTATAGATGTGATTAATGCTAATGTTACAATGGTTCTTTTGTTTTGACCGAGATGTTGTGTAACATTTACGGTGAACTGCTACAGTGTTTCCTTGCTGCCCTTGTCTCTCAACAAATTAGGCGCTCCGCCCATCTCATCACTTTATACAGTTTATGTTATCAAATTTAACAACATGATATAGAAATCTCCCATTTAATCTCATAGCTGTTAGAAAAGTTTACAATCTTTAATCTTTCAAATGCTGTTGTTGTTGTTTTACTTGGAAACAAAGGCATTGTAAATACATTAGCTCTTTAAAGCTGTGGCCACCTGAACTCGATTTGTATCTCTAGAATTTCAGTCTAAGGTTAGCTAGGCTTTAATCTTCGTAAAGGATGGGGCACGCCCACGTAAAATAAACGACAATTTGCGTGCATGGATATTGAGAGGTTTTCGCTAAATTTTAAGGGAAAAATGTGAAAACATTTATTTTCTGTTGTTACTTAGTTTCATCATGCTGTGCCTTCAAATTTAATCACAATGTAAAAGCGTGGATATAAAATATTAAGTTAAAATTTTCTTGCAACCGTATTCAACGTTTCAACAAACTCGTTTATAATTTAATGACCTAGAGAAGTATAAGGGCTAATGCAAATATACTGATACATTCACTAGGTGTAGGGTAAGAGTAGTAGATTTCCTGTATAAATAGGAGGCATTACTGTTTTATACACTCTAGGTATATTATTTACTTTAATGATGTGCATCAACTACTTAATCACCAGCCGCCACTGATGTTAAGAGCAAATGATTTTAGAGTCAGAAGGGAAACTGAAGGTATTAAACATATACATAAGAGCAGTTGTTACTTTTTGGAAATGTTCAGAGAGTTATGCCACTTTTGTAATGACAGACTTTACCCTCGAACTTTGCTAGCTGTAAATGGCTCACACACCAGCCACCGCGAAGCGGCGAAAACAGATTTCATTAGGTTAAGATCAAACCCATCAGTCTCTTTCTGTCTCTACCAGCATCCCCTCAGTTCCTCTGTCATCCTCCGAACAGTCCACATCTATTTGCTTGCTTGTCCGAACCTT
Source organism: Deroplatys truncata (assembly GCA_030765065.1). Lineage (NCBI taxonomy): Eukaryota > Metazoa > Arthropoda > Insecta > Mantodea > Mantidae > Deroplatys > Deroplatys truncata. Next base: position 58,111,584 of record CM060980.1, read on the forward strand.
CGTTACAACCCTTTGTGCTTTCTGTGCTTCGTAACAAGCAAAACAAGACTAGTTCAACACCAATGCCCAGTTTCTCAAACAATTGCTAAACCTGACTCAAGTAATAATAAAATTTCACCCATACAGGACAGTGGGGGCAGAATGCGCTGCTTTTAAAGGATAATCTCTCGCGATGAAGTGAAGAAAACGCCTAATACTGTTTTGCTGTATGCAGGTTCCTCAAAATTGCACACAACAGTCAGACGTATTGAAAATTTGCTTATAATGGTGACATTCCAAAAATTGTTCGATTCGGTAAATAGTTCAGCTTGCTAGATTAAGACAAAAGCAAAAATCTGCCTGCGAGATTAGGAATTATAAAACTGACGGAAAAGCTATTTACAGGTACATGGATAAACGTTTGGCGGTCCTACTGTTTCATAACAGCGATTATTTTTCGAAAGGAAAGTTTACAAAGACTGTAATTTATGACTTCGCTCAGAGCTCATTCTCCCCCCCCCCCAATTTATTTTATGTCGCTTTAACCTCGTGGATCGTAGTTAAAGCGACGGATCTGTTAGAAGTTTCCTCTTGGATCGGCGGACAGTTAACTACTAGGTCTCATTCCTATACTATACCATGTTGCTTCTTCACGTATCCACAGAGGCCTTAGTGCTAGGCAACTGTACTTATGCTTCTGTGACGGGCAGATGGCAGCCTCGACACGTATTCACAGAGACCTTAGTCCTGGCAACTATATCTTTCCCTCTATACGTGCCGGGTAGATGGCACTAGGGAGCCGTCCAGTCTAGCTGCTTTCATTATCTGTGGATAGATGACAGCGCATTCTCTACTACCATCTATTTTGATTTTTACTATTGTTTTAGACCTAAGGTGGAACTTTGGGTCGTAGCCCAAGTGATTTGAACCCGAGACTTCCCGAATGCGGGCCACAGGGATACCGCCTAGCCATCCCGCTCGGTGACTCATTCTTCTTTCCTGATTGACCTAAGTAATTTAGAGAAAAGAACATGAACTAATAAACGAATATCATGCAAGACATTAGCCTTAGAAAAATAGCAAGTTTTTCTGATTGGAGATATAAAAAAAAAGTTTTCAGGTACGTGTTACTTATACAGGCTTTACACCTACTTAAATAGTTCGAAAGAATTCAGTTACTCAAAATGTCTAGCATCACGCGTGAAGATAGAATATTGGGAGCTAATAGCAGACGCTTGGAACAGATACTGGATAAATAACACCAAAGAGCACATTACTAAGACTTTCTTCTTTCCGGACTTAAATATTCCTTTAAATGCAACATCTTCCATCCAAATTTTGTATGCGCACAGTTCATGACATGCCATGGAAAATTACAAGATTATTTCAAAAGGTCCTACATCAACGTTGGAAGTACTTACTAATGTTTTTGTGGCAGTGAACAGACAGTAAAACATTTATTATTCGAATCTCCGATTTTCGAAATTAAAATGTATTTCTTTATTAATCATTTACTTACTACAATAATCAATTTTGTGCACCTCTGTATCATTGATTTAAAAGAATTGTTGTTATAACAGTTTCTTTTGTTTTATTCGAATACATTCATGTAATGTTATTGTTTGTTGTTTAATATTTATTTTTTATTTTTCCCTTAATACATATCTGTATGTAAAATAGAATTGACATTGTGGAAATAAAAAAAATAAAAAGATGGATGATGGTGGAAGAGGAATAAAGTGATGGCGAATTCAATACCGTGCTGTGCTCTAGATCCACAATATGTTTTCTCTTAATTACTTTTTAAATTCTATAAGCTGGAAAAAACATTGTGAACACGTGTATTAAAACACAAATAATTATAATATGAGTTGTATTAGAAGGAAAATACGCTAATCTGAGCTATTTTGATCCGAAATAAAGTTGACACCTATGTCCGATATTAATATAATTATTTTTGCATGAAAATGAAGCAAATAAATGCTTTATATTAATCAAGATACGTATTAGGGTCTAAGCATTTCTGCTTTCTCTGCTGCTTACCTACAGTAAATGGAGAAGTATTATATTTCACCCAGAAATATACGGTTTTTCTTTGAACTTAAATAAAACACATTCTATAAATTATAGAGGTTTATTTATTTTTTTATTTTGGAATATAATTAATATCATTACGTGTGGAAGAGAACATCAGTTAAGTGACCGCCGCGACTTCGTTGGGTTGCGCGTATACGGTTGACCCAATTTTCAATGACAGAAGAACGTAAATTAGGTCCAACTTCACGAATAACACGCGTGATGATATTCATAAGATCATTTAGTTTTTCTGGCTTGTTGACATAAACTCGAGATTTAACATAACCCCACAAGAAGTAATCCAACGGCGTTAAATTACATGACCAGTTAACATCACCACCACGGGAAATGATGAAACCTCTGAACTTCTCCTTCAAAAGATCTATTTTTTCGAGAGCAGTATGACATGTGGCAACATCTTGCTGAACCCAGATGTTTCTGAGATCCATACCATCTAATTGAGGCCAAAAATAGTCCCTTATAAGAGTCCGGTATCTTTCTTCATTGGCAGTTAGAGCTTCTCCATCTTCATCTTGGAAAAAATATGGACCAACGATTCTACTATACCAGAATCCACACCACACAGTAACCTTTTGGAGATAAAGTGGTCGTTCTTGAATCTGCATTGGATTTTGATTGCTCCAATAGCGGAAATTTTGTTTGTTAACACAACCATCCATCCAAAAGTGGGCTTCGTCGCTGAAGATGATTTTTCGACAAAAATCCGGGTCAGTTTGCAATTGCTCCAGAGCCCAGTTAGTGAATACACGGCGCAACCTATGACCGTTGGGCTTTAGTTCTTGAGCTAACACCATTTTATAAGCGTGAAACTTCAAGTCCAGATGCAAATTTCGCCAAGTTGTGGTCGGCGAAAGCCCCAATTCTTGCACTCAACGAGTTTCCGTTTTCGCGTACACTCTCACGAACGGCGCCTATGTTTTCGTTGGAGCGCTTACGTCGATTACGTGCAAGCGTTCTTTGATCGCTGACAGAACCACTTCTTTCAAATTTATCGATCAAACGCCGAATCGTTCTCTCGCATGGACGATTATGCACACTGTAAACTTCAGGCAATACACGGAAGTTTTGGCGAACAGATGATCCATTTTGATAATAAATTTTCACAATTTCTACGCGTTGCTGAATGCTGTAACGTTCCATGGCTATTTGTCAGTAACAACGTAACCACATGAAAAAGTGACCACTGTAACTCAATAACAACGGTAGCTATCACATGTTAAATATAGGACCGGAAGAACCTAGAACAATAATATGACGCCCTTGTTGAAAGATCCTATACAATACGAGATTTCGCCGGAAATACACGTTTTGAGACTTCCCGAATCCAAAGATACCATTTTCAGAAAAATGTCCACGTGTGTGTCTGCCTGTTAGTCTGTGTATCTGTGAACAGCACTACTCAAAAACGAAAAGTCGATTAAAGAGCAGACTTGGTATATAAGTTCTCCATCCTCCAGGGATACAAAACGAAGAATTTCACAAAATCCCACACCCCAAACTTCCCTTTACATGGAGAATTCTGATTTTGATTAAAATACTAAATGTTTTATGATATTTTCATGATAAACAAAATGTATATCTTAAATGTTCTAGGAATAGCCTTTGAACTCCTCTTCATTCTGAGTGACCTTTTTATTACTGGCAAACCATAGGAGCTAGGCAATATGTTACAACACAAACATGCATTGGAAGTTGTTTCTTTATTTTCTTTATTCTCCTAATTATGCAAAGAGAACAGAAAGATTTGACAACTACTTAAGTTTACTGCAATTCTTATAATTTATTTAATATTTAATAAAAGGATTTCTACAAATGTTTATCTCAATTAATATGAAGTATATCAAAGAATAAACTTGTATAAGAATATTTTGTTGAAAATGGGTACAGAAATTAGTTTGAATGTAACACATCCTATTTTTAAATTGATATGGGCGTTCTAGTTTGGATACATCTCTTTTTAAGTATGAGGATATCGAGGTTTTAAGGGTATCCCTATAACATTAAGATCACTTCAGGTTTTATCCATATTTTCAGGTGATTTTTCTGTAAGCGGCGGTAATACTGTAGGCGTTAGTTCCTATAACATTTTCAATAAAGCAATGTGAGAGTGGCAGTAAAATCAGTGACATTATTTTTATTGTACCAGTAGTAGAAACATGATGTAAAAATAATGCATAAAGTAACACTCTAAGCTTAGAAAGGAGATGAAATGCGAGTGGGGGAGGGAAGCGTGAAAAGGTGGAGTAATGGAAAGAACATTAAAATTCTGATGCAGATTATGGACTGTATGGGAAAGTCTGATGGTGCCAAAATGGAAGAATGACTAATGGATTTGATGCAAATGCTGTTGTCAATAATGTAGGCTACGCTACAGGCTCTGTTAAAGTCGACTTTTTCATAACAATGCCTAATAAAGGCAAATGCTAAAATATCTGTAGTCATTCTGCGAACGGAAGTATTAGCTGAAAAGCTTTTGCATTAGCTGTAAATGAAACATTATTGGCAATTGAAAACATTGGTTAATTTTTATTTACATTCCAGTATTCATGGCTTGATGTTTGGCTTTCAAAAAAGTAAATTAAAGAGATTAAAAGCCATGTTCCACCAATGTTATATCGGCTAAATTCATGACTCATTATCTCCAAACCCATTATAGGTACCAGAATAAAATTTTTCAGGATATGGATGTGTACCTTCGTAGTACACTGATCTCCTTTTATACTATAAATTAATTTATTAAATAAAATAGGATTAATTTCTTTACTATGCCAACTTTTGATTAAAATGTTTTAAAAAATAACCCTCTACATTATTAACACCTATGTAGATCAACCACAGCATTTGGAGTTATTTTTACCTGGCTAAAATTTAATTTAGTTATCTTAAACAGCCTCTAGAAAATGTCATTCACAAAAAAAGCTGTTCAAAGCAAAAATGGAGAAAAGCTTGAATACTTTTGCAAAGAAACAAACCACTTGAATTGAGCTGACCTACCAATTATGAAGAATTACCAAGTTTTAGAGCAAAAGTTCCCCCCAAAGTGTTTAGGACTCATGGATTTTTTAATTAAGTGGTGCATAATTCACACTACAAAATGGCATATTTAAAAATATAAAAATTACGAGGATAAAATATACTAAAATTAAATAGAAAATCTCAATTAATAAAACTGAAAAAAAAAACTAAAAACATTTTTGACAATGTTTACGATTTAGCATTTCGTAAACATTATAAATTTAGTCATTCAGTACATAATTAATGTATGTTAAGAACCTTCTTCATTCGTAAATTTGGAAAGCAACAAGGATTAAAGGTCACAAAAGTACTGTTACTTTGACATTAACCCCATCCTCTCATTTCATCTCCATATTACTTTTCCTACGGTGCTGACGGTCCTACGGTGCTGACGGTACCGGGCAGATGGCGTGGATGAATCCGCGTTGGAAAGTTTTCTCCCCGTGAACGCCAGAGTGAGGCGTCCCGCTACGCAGCCCCTCTTGGATTCCTCGGCAGTGATACGTGGTGTTCAAACTGGAAATGTTAGGACTTTGCGTGTCTCTGTAAGTCTGTCTGCCTGCGGACCTGAGACCTCCTAGGGCTCCTTCACCTCATTCCTGCCTCCCCGGAGTGCAGCCATAATAGATCAAGTGGTCACAGTGTGCGAGGTGTTCCCCTCCGATAAACACATCCTACATCCTACATTGACATCAGAGCAGTTAAAGCGAGTTGTAGAAGTGAAGCTTCTATGATATGTAGACGTAAAATCATTACTAGATCATAAAAGAAGTAACATTTTCAGCTAGGAATTAAAGATTGGTGTAATAACTAAAATGAAACACAGACCGGTGCCAGTCAAACGAATGCACTGTAAGCTATAACTGGGTCAAGGTAACGGAGAGGAACACCTCGTTCGCCTCGACCCCCCCCCAAGAAGGTACGGATGAAGTGAAGAAACCGCAGGAGCTTATAGGCCGCAGGTAGACAGGTCATAAAGACACGCAGAGGTTCATAACAACTCCAAGCTTGAAGACCCGATTATGCTGTCGGACTGTTTCCCTCTGGCGGAGTCGGGAAGAATTCGATCCAATTAGGTGACTCAAAGAAGGCTACAATCTGGCAGGACTGAGAAGAACTTTCCATTGAGCAAGCATCTATGTCACCTGTCCGACATCCACTGACACTGCACAGCCTCGGAGCCCACCTGAAACATGAAAGGGGAAACGAAATGAGAGGGAATGAGGGACAGGTAATTCGTGGTAGAAGAGGACCCTCCCCAAAAATTCCCTACCAACCCAGGAAACCACCATGAAAAACTCATGGACAGAGTGTCCAGTCCGACCGGAATCGAACTCGGGACCTCCCGTACGCGAGGCTCACAAATTACGGGGGAGCCATCTCGCTTGGTCTCTGTAAGGAAAGAGAACAAGCTTTTCTTGCTCTCTGCCGTCAGCTACGAATTCAATGAGAATTACAGGGGAGATGAGGCAAGAGGAAAGGGGTTTCTATTCATACGGTACGGCTAATGGAACAAGGGGAGTTGCTGCACGTTGTAACCACGTGGTTGTAAGACAACCTGCGTTTCCCTTCTCTTCCCTCCACATCCCTTTGGTAACGAGTATCCGAAATGGTATTATGTCATACGATCAAGACACGTCGCATATAATTATGCTGGCTGACTCTGACAGAGAGAATTGGAGAGACTATGTCTAATTATTTTAGATACCAGCATCAACTTGAAAAAAGTAGGAAACCCTACCCACTGAAGGGATGGTAAAAACAAACTTGATGCAGAACGTGCCTTAGAGTTGAAGACGATGATGACACAACAAATTACTTGATAAATAATGTTGCTAATTAAAACTTTTCCTCTTAATTCTTATACTTTCGAAATGCTGTACATTTCTATTTAATGATTACCACAAACTAGCTACTGTCTGTGTGTCTGTGAACAGCATAACTCAAATACGAAAAGTCGGATTAATACCAAACTTCCAAAACTGCGACACGAAGATAATTATTATTATGAGATGCGTTTTTATAAAACATTTTCAAAAATCAACAGCCTTAATATCTCTTTCTGTTGAAATATAGAATTATGAATGTGTTATAATTTTATTTATTATGCTGTAGATTCTTTGGCTTACAAAAGAACATATAAAACTCATTGTTAACAAATAAGTTGTTGAATTCTTGCATGGTCTAATTAGTTTATTTCCGACACTGCTTCTTTTAATTACTGATTACTCCATCTGAAATAAAGTTCCGAGGTTTAAAGCGTAAAAACATAAAATTTGTTTTTAAATGGTAAGTCTAAAGAATCAATACCTTACAAACATTGTCAAAATCTATGTCCAAATCAGGTGCATTTATCAAATGTCTTAACTGGACACTAACACGATCTATCGCAGAAAATCCTAATATCATGTAACGTAATGCTGTTGTATAGATAGTGATCGCTATATTCTAGCTCTAGGCGGTGTTTACGGAAGCATTAAAATGCGCTTTTAAATAGCTATTTACGCAAATGTTAAGAGTGTTTCATTTTCTTACAGTGAGACTTTTACGACCTGAGCTATAGACAGCTGGCTTTAGGAGTTTAGGATCCCATGTATATTTCCGCATTCAACTTTTAAATTCACTCATCTATCCATGAATGTATGATGTTTCCGTTAAAAAATACTAATTTAAATAAAGGAACATAAAAATAATACTTATAGTTCTAGACTAAAATCTAATTATATTTTAGTTTTCGCTTTGTTGTATTTAAATTAATAAATATATATTATATTGGCAAAATGTTATTAAATATCTAAGTTTGTTGTTATTAACTCATGAAGCATTCAGAAGCAAATAAAAACTTTTTGCCATAATCGCTTTAATTGTCAAATCGTAACATATTTCAATTCAATGCAGTTTAACACCAACTTAAATAAAGCTTAATAATGACCTCTAGCATTCATATGGAAGTAATTTCACTGAGGTGAAAAAATTAAATTTATATATAAAACCGATATTTCAATAGCATTTAATAATATTTTTATTGTATGTGAAATAAGAGGAAAACGATCAGAAAGAGAACCAGCTAATGGCTTATGGTGAATGAAACAATTGAACTATACAGTCATTTTTAAAACTACATTAATTAAAGATTAAAAAAACTTCAATAAACAATTTCTTACTAAAATAAGGAATTCACTTTTAAAAACTTATTAAGTGAGTATTGTCAACGAGAAAAGTATGTTCTTATTACGTTAAATAATGCTCCTTGTGGTCTTTCCGACCTGAAACTTTATCACTTGGAAAGGATTTACTATAAAGTATTGGAGAAAATTAGAGCAAAGTGTTAAAAATTAAGAGAGTAATCCAAAATAACGTTACTACTAATAGATATAGTACAGGTTATACAACGGAGCGGTATACCTAGCGCACTGCGACCTACATAGATCTTTTATGACTATCACCCGCAGGAGGAAGAGATGAAGTGAACGAATCATAGGAGCCTACAGGCCGCAAGAAGACAGGCCACAGAGACGCACGGAAGTCACTAATAGTTCCAGTGGGGCATCTGCCCACTGCTGCAGCTGTCTGGAGAACGTTATCACTTTTAAATCGATACCGATGGCCGAGCTCTGAATGGGAGGTCCGTGATTCAAACGTCTCCAAGACTATCCTCCCTGACTGAGCTGTTTTCCAGGTTTTCCTCAGAACTGGCAAACTTCGTACCGGACTACGCTGAACATCAAAGTGAGACTATATTTATGAGATCCAATACTTCAGCTCACTTGTTTAATATTCCGCTAACATGATTTACTAAAACTAACTTTCATTCTAAATATCAGTTCTTGTCTGCAATTATTTAAGGCCGTGAGAACATACATACTGACTTGCACGTGTGACACTATTATGCAAACCACAATAAAAAGTTATTGAGTTTAATTTTGATCATGCTTATCCATTATTTAATTACCTGCAGCAGTTCTTTTCTGAATCGTCGATCTTACTGGCTCTCTCCCTCAGTTTCTCTATCTCTCACTCCTCACTCTCTCTTCTCCTTCCCCTTCACCTGTCTTCCCTCTCTCCCTCTCTTTCCTCCTGTCTCTGTCGTTCTCGCTTTCTCCATCTCTTCTTTCCATTCTATCTTGCATTCTCTCTCCCTTTCGTCTTCTTTGTGCATCTCATATGACTTTTGAGGACCGGTAAGAAGACTCCCTTTTACTTTCTCTACTGCGTACGTAGTGGGTAGAGAAGGTATTACATTCCACCCAAAAATTCGATGCCGAGATTTCAATGGAAATACATGTTTTGAGACCCACTGAATCCGAATAAACCATTTAAAAAAATGTTCGTGTGTGTGTCTGTAAACATCATAAATCCAAAACCAAAGTCGGATCAACAGCTGGAAGAATTGTTCAAAGAATTTCTAAATATTGTCCATCTATTACATGTCGATCAATAAATTTATTTATTATTAGTCATATAATTATATAACCTACTGTTATTACAATTATAGTAGTAATAAATATGGAGTGTATTGGGTTCAGCACCTTTAAAAGATGCGACACGAAGATTTTCAAGAAAATTCCCCCACCTCAAACTACCCTTTTCATTGTACATTTTTCGAAATGTTTTATTTTCTAAAAACTGGCTGTAACGATTTAGATTAAAACACCACACATTAAGGATATTCACATGATAAATAAAACGTATAATTTGAATTTTCTGGGAATACGCTATGAACTCCCCTTCATTCGTAAGAAATGTTGTGTAATCTTGCATAACTGCTAAACGTTAAACGATAGAGGAAAACGTACTACCAAAAAATGTGGATTTCTTTAAAACACAATTTATTTCAAATAAATTTTTTCTGGCATAAGCCATTTCCTAGATATCTGTTGTTAATGCTTCGAATTGTTCACCTGGCCATTTTTTTAAGTTCTTGTCAACATTCAGTTGTTTCTCGCGATTGCATAGAAACAGTATGGCATTTTAAAACCAATAGCGCTCAGTTCTTAAACATTTGACTATCGCTGTCCTCTTTCTATCTATAACGAAATGTGTAATGTATATATTTCAGCAAAGTTTTGTTTGGATTAAAACATAATAGAAAATAGGCCTTAGTAAGTTTGTATACCCACCAATAAAGATAGAGGGTGCATAAAGTCATGTGAATGTATCACATCAGGTTTTTCTGAAGTGTTATTAACACTTATAACGTATGTAAGAGGTTTAGTAATAAACTAACTTGAGTTTGTTCACTATAGTTGGTTGCACTTTTACGAGGCAAGCAAATGTACACAACTAAGTTACAAAGAAACACTTGTTTAACTTCTTATAAATTCATTCTTTCTAAGCATGATAAATAGCAAACATTGGCAGAAATATTTTCCTTATAGATAGATAGATAGATAGATAGATAGATATATAGATAGATAGATAGGTAGATAGATAGATAGATAGATAGATAAGGTATCTTTATTGGTTTCAATTATTGAAGTTATTACACAAGTATTTAGTGCATGGGTCATTGACCGTACATGCATATTTAAGATATAATTACGGTGACAAATAAACAACAGAAAAAGAAAACAAAACAAAAAGAACAAGAAAAAGGAAAATAGACATAAATTATCTTTGTCTAACTGAACAAATTTGACCTAGCTTCACGCATTTTAGCCAAGAAATTGGCCATGTTTCGCCAGTTCCAGTAGCTCCCAACATGCCAATCTCTTTCTTGAGGGACTTAAGAATTTTTCTTTGAGTTTAATTGTTCGCTGGTTCTCCCACTGAGGCACATTCCGCCAAAATATGTACCCAGTCCTCAACCTAATCACAGAATGGTCAGATTCTCCTGCCAGAATCGTCAGCCATTTTCTGTGCCCTCCAGCCCCCCAGTCTAAACCATGACATTCCTGATCTTTCCTTTCTTCCTCTTTATCCCAATTCAATTTTATTTCATTTGCTAGACTTAGAGAAGGTTTAATTTTACAATCCGACTCCATTTTCTGTTCTTAGATAGGTAATATTTTTCAAAACCCTGAGTAATATACGAGACATTTCTGTGTTTGCTTTGCGCCTCGTTGCCAACTTGGCTTTGAGGCACTCCTGTTATGAAACTTGGTACACGCCCATCTTAGGACTTAGAAAAAGAACACTCCTGTTTGTCCATTCTTGTGTGAAAAGGAAAAAAGCAAACAAACAATGGTTAATATTCAATTATTCACCCAAAATTGAAAAATATCAAAAATTTGCAATTACAATTTTATTATAGCTATAGTTCAGATATACCGCGTTAGATCCACGTAGATAATAATTGGCAGCACTTTTCCTCGTAGGAATCTGCATACTGAGTTCATCTCTTTACCAATCACAATTGAAGTTATGGCATATAACAGGTTATCCTTTAGCCAACATTTTAATATTAGCTATGTAAGCACATTACGAAGGGGATGGGTTCTTAAAGCTTTAATGTAACAAGTCACAACTTTCTCATAAACACAATTAATTCTTAAAAAAGATACGTTTAAGTACATGCACATTTTGTAAAACAGGTTTACGTTATAGCTCCTGTATAATACAAATTACGACTAAAAGCGAAGTTTTATGGGTGAGCCCAGATATTTTTGAAACGAATTCATATAACTAATTGAGCTCTTATAACTTTTAATGTTTTATTTCATACTATGTCGAATGTAATTATTTTTAATAAATAAATATTAAGTATTTAGATTTGGAGGCGATAAAGGTCAGTAGGCCTAAACAATTATGTTAAAAAAGAAAAAGAATATGTGAGTGAAATTGGTAAGCACACTACGTATGCACACTGCGGGGTCATCCATGTAGAAGTAAATGATAGACGAGATGCACGAACCATTAAAATGTCATAAAATAATTTGCAAGTAAATAATAAGGAATTTTTCACATAGTCTATATTCAGTACCTCACTATTAAATATTTACTATTAAATAATCTAGAAATAAATAAGGTGGATTTGTTCTTCCCTTGCATACTTGCAAAATTGATAATTAAGTTTGGTTTATTTATATATAGATAAAAGTGGCGTCCATTTTGTGATTATTATAATAATATTTATAAGACCTAAAGTATCAAACTGAGACATAGTATGAAATTGTTGACTGCCTTACCCAAAAATATCAATCAGTAGTATCAGAATTACATCCATAGGAACAAATGTCCCCTAATGGACGAAGAAAAAAAAATACATTCTTTGAAACTTGTCCCTGTAATTCACGTAACAGGTTTCGCGAAGTATTCTAGAAAGAAAAGGAAAAAAAAGAAAATGATTTACTTCATACACTTTGCATGTGAATGGACTCCAACGAAGTGTTTGTGGTTTAAAAAGATTGAGAACAATTGCCGAAGTATAATAATACAGTCTCTCAAGCGGAGACAATGGACAATGTTCAACCGAAAGTTTCATTCAGAACTGAGCCATTCTTATAAATCTTTAGAAAAATAAGTGATTTATAACGTGGCATTTCTGCAAACTACGAATTGTTCTTTATAAGACAGTTTCTCTTACGCTCCAAGTAGCTTGAGAGATTTTTTTCTTTTTCTTTTCCTCTTTGCCTAACACTCTCCCTTACCGACAACACTTCCCCATATTATCTCGGCCTTTTCCTTGCAAGAACACTGCTCCTTTTGCTTTTCTTGAGCGTAACTACACCCCCTACTTTTCCTTCCTTATTATTTTTTACCCTACTTGAAGCAGGCTTGCAACAGGTGGGTCTTGCTTAGCTGTAAAAGAGTTAAGAAAAGAGAAGAAAAAGGGAGCCGAGGAATGGCACACCACTACAAGGAATATTTTGCTTCCCTCCCTCCGTTCTTTTTTTAGCACGTATATATGTCTAAGGAGTTCGAAGAGTGATTTTCTTTCCCCCCAAGACGCAAAGCTGCGTGAACTGCGGGCGATAGATTGAGTCTGCCTCGATTCACCACTCCATTGGGAAAATGCCTCTACCTCCTCTTTCGCCTCGCGTTCTATCAAATACCCTTTTCCGATCAGTGCAGTGTTTCCCCATCCCTTTAACAAATTGACGGTCCGAGAATCGATTTGCCCCTTTGCTCCATCCTTCACCCTAACCACCGCCACCACGGCCGCCGTTACCAACACCGGCATAAAGGCAATCGAGAGGCTCAACAGGTGGGATTTCAACGTCACAAACCAATACCACCACCCCAGCTCCAGTTTTTTTATCCTCTCTTTTTATCGCCTCCCTTTGGCGTATAAAGTGAAAAATTGGTTGTTGAATTTGTGATTTATTGGACTATTGGTACAGGATAAGTGGTGGCGGAAAAAACGAGGTGGGATTCGGAAAAATAAAGTGAGCCGATAGAGAGCTTAGAATTACACACAGTGATATTGAAAAGATAACTTTTTTTCTGTATGAGAGGAAATGAAGTGGAAGTTATTGGTATTTATTGCTTCATTGCTTTCCGATATATCGCCAGCCTGTGGACTGTTTAGTGGCAATGTGTTCTCCGAGACACATTTTTCATCAATGGTAATGCGATGTGAGCCGCAGCTCGTTTTAATGCTTTTATCCCCCAACGGCTTACACAAGGGGAATACGAAAACTTGCTTATTAAACATAATAATAATACTAAATTATTGTGAGCCACCTTGGTAGAACAAGGCTAATGCTTTGCCTTTACGTTGTGGGTCCGTATTAAAATCCCGACCGTTGAAGTAGGTGTTGTTTATGTTTTGATGTTGAAGTTATTGTCTTTAGGAGTTTATTTATTTACGTAATTTATTGTTACGTAAGTTATTTTATTTTATTACCCTCACGCTTGGGAAGCCAATTTGAAGTAGTTATTGTCTTTACGTTGAAGGTGATGTTTGCCTCACGTTGGGCGCCAACTTGAAGTAGTTATTGTTCTTGGAGTTTATTTATTTATTTATTTAGCTCCTTGTATGGACGTCAATTTGAAGAAGATTGTTTGTTACGTAATATGTTGCTACGTATGAGAAGCTGATTTGAAGATGATGTTTTTGTTGTTACGCTCCAAGTTTAAAATATAATATTAACTTTGTTATTAAACTGTTCTATAGATATTATTTATGTTTGTTTTTGCCTCGTCTGCGTCAGTATTGTTTTAGACAGGGCGTGGTGCGACAAGAATGTAGGCTTACACAGATTTTAACTTTTAAAATCACTTTTTTTATTAATCCTTGACACAAATGAAATAGCACTACACTGATATCAAGAGCTGTGAGATTATTTAATTTAATACTTGTACTTTGTTAACGCGTATACTTATTTTTTCGTTACACGCGAATACGTAATATTTCTTTAGAGAACACATCTTCCATCCGGTCACTACCAGATCTGCAGGCAACTGAGCATATTCCAATCGTCAAAACCCGTACGCTTTTGTGTTTCACGTCTCTGATTGGCTAATCCTAGTCCAATAGAATACCTGCATTTAATTAAAGCTTTTTCTGGCTGTTGATTGGCTATTTTAAAAACTGTCACAAAGTTTACATTATCGTTGCTCTAATCATGACTATAACATTTAAACTCTCAAACTCATTATTGCCTCAAGGTTACCTCATTGTTACCTCTTTGTTAGCAACTTTAAACTTATTATTCTCACAGCTGTTACATCATTAAATTACATAATGCATTCACACAACATTATTAAACATGTTTACAATAATATAAGCATATGCAATGACTGTTACATACATTTTTACAAATTATTACATACATATTGCTTCAAGGCGGGCTGTTATTGAATATATATATATATATATATATATATAATTTAATTGAAATTATTCAAGTATTAAAAATACTGCCTCACCGTCCAACTTGACCGATTGAGGTTTATATTTTTTACTTTCTTTGCACCTACTAGAGTAGGTAAGGAAATACTGTTTCTATCCAAAAATTCTATGTCGCGATTTCATCGTAAATACATTTTCTCAGCTCCTTATTGAAAAAAGTCGTGTGCGTTTGTGAATAACATAATTCGAAAAAAAAAACAAAATGTTCAATAAACACCACACTTAATATTTAAGTTCAATATCTTCCAAAGATGCGACACCAATATTTTTATCAAAATCTCACACCCGAAAATACCCTTTGCATAGACAACTTTTTTATCTTTCTGATTTTCTCGTAAATGCTCTACCGATTTTGAATAAAATAGCAAATATTTAAGATATTTACTTGATAAACAAAGAGTATATCTTGAATTTTCTGGGAATAACCTGTGAATCCTCTTCATTCCGAAGGAATTTGGTATAAGTATGTTAACGGATACATCGTAAGATAAAGACAAAACATACAAAAAATGTAAATCTGTTTACAACACACAAGTTATTTCAAATAATTTTTGGCGGTATCAACCATTTCCATAATATCCATTATTATTGGTATGAGTTTCTCAATACTTTTGTCATTTTTAAAGTGCTTTCGTTATTCAGTTGTTTTTCACAATCATGAAAAGATTATTATGCCTAGTATACAGCGTCTCGTTTTTAAACATCTGATTATTGATTCGGTTTCCTCTATTCCACTTGTCGAACTTTCTGTCTGACTTGTCCGTTTGTAAACAGTATAACTCAAGAACGAAAAGTCAGATAAGTATTAATTGTTTCACACTTAAGACAGACATTATTAAAGCATTCCATGAGAAATTTTTATGAACATTTCGATACTGTAAGCTGTTCTTTACACGGATCATATTAGTTTTTTTTTTTTCTAAAAATGGTTCTAACAAATGTTATTAAAATATAATTTTAATATTAATGTGATAAAGTAAACGTTTATCTTGAATGTTCTGTGGACCACTTCTTAAATCCATTTTATGATAACCGAATGGTATACAATTTGTATAACCGGAAAACCATACGAGGCAAACTGAAACTTACTACAAGAAAAACCTAGAGCTCCTTAAATTCCTTCTAATAAATTCTTTCATAGCGTTAGCTGTTTTCGAAATATTCCGTTTTGCATGTTAACATTTCTGAAGACTTGGCTGCTGCTTCTCATGTCGTATGTTACCAATTTCAAAGCATTTCTAAGCATAGCTTTATCATGAATAAAGGAACGTGGATAGAATAATTAATGTTTATATGAGTAATGTAATATATAACAGATATAAGTGCATTTATAATGGGTAGGTAAATTAGTGTAATGTAACAAAAAGGTACATTTTCAGTACATAATCCTGTGCAGCACTTTTATTACACAGCACGCTTTACTTTCTCCACCACCTATTGCGTACCAACCAAGAAACACATGGTTTGAGGTCTCCTAAATAAGAAAAAGCAGTTTCTGAAAAAGGTCCGTTTGTGGACTTTGAATAGTATAGGTCAAAATGGAAAAGTCGGATGAATGCCAAACTTGGTATTTAAGTTTAGCATCTTTCAAGGATGCGACACGAAGATTTTAGGGAAATCTTCCCCCCCCCAAACTACCCTTTACATGAAACATTTTTCGAAATTCTTGATTTTCTCAAAAGTGCCTCTAACGATTTTGATTAAAATATCACACATTTAAGAATTTATATGAAAAACAAAATGCATTTCTGGAACTTTCTGGGACTAGCCTGTAATGTCCGCTTTTCAAAAGGAATTTTGTATAATTTTACATAATTGATAAACGTTGAGAGATAGACAAAAATGTAGATACTACGCTACAAATGTAGATCTCCTTAAAATACACAATTTGTTTCAAATAACTTTTTTCTATTATAAACTATTTTCGAGATATTCCTTAATATTGGTTTCAATTGTTCAACACTTTAACTTTTTTAAAGTTCTGTCGTTATTCACTTTTTTCTAGAGATCATGGAAAGAGTATGGAATTTTAAAGCCATAACGAGCTGCTTTTAAATACTGATTATAGATTCGGTTTTCGCTGTCCCTCTTGTACATATAGTGGAATGGTTAATCAAACTATATCTGCAACTGTTTAGGTATATAATCAACATGGAGCAAATAGAAAAATAAGCTGGCATAAGAATAGTTTGTGGAAATTGTATGAAAATAAATAACAGTGTTTAGGGAAAATCATGTGAATGTAACATCACATTTTTCATACTTAAAACCACGCATGTCAGGAGAAGATTTTCAAGAATATTTCTCTACCGTAAAGTATTCTTTACATGAAAAATATAACTTACTTATCTTAATGTTCAAAGGATTTTTATTGAAATATAACTAAAATATTAATGTGATAAAATGAACATGTACCTTGAAATTTCTTTGAACTGTCTCTTCTTAATGTTCAAAATGTGCAATTTTGTATCACTAAAAACCATAAAAAAGATATACAGAAACGTACTACAAGAAACATCTAAAGTGCATTAAAATACGATGTCACTTTTTGTATTTGCTCCATTTGAATGCCGCTGTTAACATCTAAGGTCGTATTGGCGGCTTTGTCTTTGGAACAACCCTTCATCGGCAGTGACATTCACTCTTTTACTTTGGTTTTGGTTACTTTAGATTTTCTATTTAAACATTACTTTCCATACACACACACATTTATACTCTCATACTTTCGGACACTAGGGAGGATGGGGAATAATTCTGACTAAAGAAAAATTACCATACTCCAGCGGGAGTCGAACCCCGACTTCTGGATTTGGAAGCTAGCATGTTGCCCACCAAACCACAGAGGCGGTCACAAATAAATTTGTTCATAAGCGTTAGCTCTTTCAAAATATTCCATTTTGCATGTTTACAGCTATATCTATTGTGGCTACACCCCCCAGAAGGCAGGGATGAAGCGAAGGAATAGTAGAGGGTCTCAGGTCCACAGAGACGCGCAGAAGTCCCTAATAGTTCCAGTATGAACACCCGCGCACCAGTAGAGGCGACGAAGCGAACGGGACAACCCACCCTGGTGTTCACAGGGAGAAATCTTTTCAATTCGCAAGCAACTAAGCTATCTGCTCGACACCGCCGGCACTGCAGCACCCGAAGACACTCCTGAAACGTGAAGGGAAAGATGAAACTAGAGGAAATGGGGGATAAGAGAATTCGTGTAGAATACACCACCCGGCATCCGCCTAGGCGACCAGGGGAAAAACATGAAAAACTCCATGGGGGCGGTCAGCAGGAATCGAACCCGGGCCTCTCGAGTGTGGGCCATAGACGTTGCCGCCTGAGTCACCTCACTCGGTATATAAATACTCTAATACATAAGTAACAGTTTACATGGGTAGAGAAATTCGTGAGTATAACAAATCAGCTTTTTTAGTACAGAATAGTCTGCGGCGCTTTTATTACGCGATTCTCACTTGTAATAGTTTCAATGCGAACTGTTTTTCTTAAAGAGTCTCCTTGATATCATCTCTTTTTGTACCTGAAAGCTAAATTAACTTTTAGAGTCATAGACCTTTATTAGCTTCCTGTGTTAGTAACCACGGAGGTAAGAGAATCGGTCGCCTTCTTGGCTTATTTTTGATGCTAATGTGAAGTTAATTGCATCATTCGTGTACAATGAAGGTAGGAATATACGAGGAAATTTTCTCAGAAGAGACAAATAACCTTTCCAGTGAACAATATGTAGCTAAGCTTTTTCCACGAGGAACCAACTTGATGAACTCATGAGCATTGTTATCATTTGCATGTTCGTGTTCACATGTTCAGCTGTGTCCTGGTACATGCTTTAATGTGTACTCTGCAGCATAATAAGACCGGTTAAGGTTCTATGTTATCTATTACATGTAGATCCAATCTAATGGTGTTGTTTTATGAGTATATATCAGCATATGAGCTACAAAACAAGAATAAAACATGAAACGTGTAAATAAATTATGTATAGAAGACAAAATAAGGGATTATAATAATATAATCTAGAAAAATCCAACAAAGTTTCAGATTATACTTCAAAATAAAAACGAAGAGTTAGAAAAAACAAAGAATTTCTTTAATTATGCTTACATTATAACTAATGTTATTATTATTATTACTATTATTATTATTTTTGTTATTATTTTACTTATATAAAGAATTACATTGTATGCACATCCTTCTGTTTTTAAAGTTTTATTTTGCTTTGCCACTTATCCGTCATTCCATTCCTCCTCCTTCAGTCTTTTACTTTCGTCCCCATCCTTATTTCCTGCATCCAAAAATTTATGGGGCTACCCCTTCCTCTTCACCGAGGTTAACATCATTCTCAAATTTTTGGGTGTTCATTTCTCTGGCTTCTCCTGAGAGGTCTATGCCAGTTTAGTTGTTTATATTATTATTATTATTATTATTATTATTATTATTATTATTATTATTATTATTATTATTATTATTATTATATTTATAATACAGAATTACAATGTTTGCACATCCTTCTGTTCCAAAAGCTTTATTTCTCTTTTACACTCCTCCCGGTCTTTCCATTCCTTCTCCTTCAGTCCTTTTACTTTCATCCCCGTCTTTATTTTCTGCATCTAGGTATTTCTGGGTCTATCTCTTCCGGCTGATGGCCATCGTCAACTTTTCGCTCCACCTGCCAGTGGGACGGAGCTGTAGCTGTAGTGGAGGGAACAGAATCGGGCATTCTTGTACTGTGCCATTATGACGAATGCTCCGCATACTGACACATAACAGGGTTCGGTAGGGAGGTCCGACATGTAGGCCGCGAAGGGGAGCGGCGACAGTACACCGCCAAGGAAGGCCAGGGACCCAGCATCGAATATTGGGAGTCCCGAGTTTTCCCCTTACTTTACTTGTGTGCAGTAAGAATTACCAAATTATGCTCTATAGTGCCTGTTCTCAGTCAAATTAAGGAAAAAACATATTTTACTGTTTCGTTCAATTAGAAACAACTTATTCTTGCTTTAATTCTTCCTTATCTTCGGAGAATATGAAATAAACACGATTAAAAGTCATAAAAAGTTCTCCAGTCGAGAAATGCACTCGGAATCCTAATTTTATAAACCAAACACTAACGTTTTTCCAAAGAAGTAACTATTATTCTCCAAACTATTCTAAATGCATTATGATTGTTTTAAACTGGTAACGCAAACAAATATAGGTAAACTGACAATTCTATACATTGCGAATAAAATATTGTATAAACCTTATGATGATACACAGGCTATCAGAACCTCCTGAAAATTTAAAGTAAAGCTGAACGTTATATACATGTAGCAAAATTGCATTTATATGTACATTTGTAAGTTCTGTAACTGCAGGGAAATGGTTTTACATTATTGATAATTATGTTCTGTAACAATACAAAGTGGCTCGGATAGAAACCGAGCAGTGGGTTGGGTGGCCTACTGCCATGTCGTTGCACGGGCTTCTATTGTGATGTACTGGAAACTCAAAGATTGTTTTCAAAAACAGATCTGTCTTGCTAATGTGCAACAGCCTTTGAGGATTTATGGCAACTTCTCTTTCGGCATTTACAACCAGTCTTTCCGTCACAAGTGTAGTGACGGATTTGACGGATGCAGCCGATCATAATTCCGCAGTCGTCATTCTAATTGATAGGAAAATACAATTGCAAACCTCTAATCAGAAACCTTTGGCTTCCTCGTACTTATTTGCCATTACGTCGAAATTCCACAAGCACTCTCAGCATTTCAACCATATTATACCACAATATATCGTAGCCATTCCACAATACTCGTGACCGAGTGAAGAATGAATCCAGCAATCGAGAACAGGTCGCCCAGGTTCACCTGGGCGGAATGAGATCGCCACAGTACCTAGCCGCAAATGCGGCTTTACCTGCGCGATAAAGAAGGTAATAAGGGTATACTCAAGCTTTTGATGTTTGTCTTGGGCGGAGTTTAGCTTTCTGCGCTACCATTGGCTGGGTCTCGGTGTTCCCACATGGACGGACTAGCGACCAAGTCCAATACTGCTTAACTTGGGCGACGCTTGTGTGGTCGTCAAGACAAGCAGGCCGGCATGGCAGCAAACCAGAATAGGAAAACTAGGTAATGGTATGGGGGTATCGAAGTTGGCAGCAGGGCGGTTCGCTGCTAGATGGTCACTCCTCCAGGTAGTGATCAAGCCCAATGCTACTTAACTTGGGGAGCTTTTGATGTGATGGATTGGCAGACCTCAACATCGGGGGCCCAAGCCGTCCTACGGCAACCGGTAACTCTTTCTCCGCCTTGGCTCCTTGTGGCCGTGGCGGCCTAAAGAGTGCACCAGCTGGTTGGTGTGGTAAGTGATTTTCGTGTACATGGTACGGATTCTCTCCCGCACCACGTCCGCGATGTATGGGAGACCGGAATGGGTGTGTAGGATGTGTGACGGGAATCTGCGCCCGGTATCATAGATCATCCGAAGCGCCCTGGACGGTCTGCAGCTTGCGGATGGTGGTCGCTGCCGCCGATTCGCAGACCTCACACCCATACAGAATCAGGGGCGGGATAATCGCCTGATATAGGCGTAGTTTCAGGTCTGTGGGCATTGTGGAGCGGAATACAGGGTACAGCTGTCTGAGCGCGGAGTGGCCGAGGCCGACCTTTGCCCTGCCATGTGGAGTGAAAGTGAGGCCACGGTCGAGGTGACTCCGAGGTATTTGGCAGCGGTAACCCAAGGGATTCTCATCCGCCGCAGCCTCAGAGACCGCTCGGGCTGCCACTGATGAACCTTCGCCATGAGAAGCGCAGAGCTCTTCCCCGGGCTGATGGCCATCCTCCACTTTTCGCTCCACCTGCCTGCCAATGGCTCGGAGCTGTCGCTGTGGTGGAGGGAAATAGAATCGGGCATTCTTATTCTGTGCCATTATGAGGACATCGTCGGCATATTGGCACGTAACAGTCCTGGGTTCCGTGGGGAGCAATAACGGAGCGCAAGTCACATAAGTACTAAGCTTCAGCATGTGTTCGCCAGGTAGCTAGGTTGCAACCTTGACGCAGTACCCACTTCCGAGAGCATACAGCAGCTGCACAAGTCACTACCCAACCTACTGCTCAGTGTCTCACCAAGACTCCGGAGCTCCGCCAAGCTGAGGGTCACGGGTTCGAGTCCCGCCACGGGCATGGGTGTTTATGTGTGTGTCTGTGTGTTTATAATTGCGTAATAAGCGGTAACGAAAACAGTAAAATCACAGTAAGATTAACTGGGCAAAACAAGGAAACTTAAAAAAAAACAGTACTATAGCAGCATCTTTGTATTAATGAATTATTTATTTACTTATTCCAATGTGTTCTTTTTCCATATATAATATTTATGCATTCCTGTAGCTCAATACCTGATCCATGCTTATAGATCTCAATTACCACCGGTGCAATGAAATAGCCGTCTTCTTCTTTTTCTACTTCACGGTTAAGGCTTCAGCCCGTTCCGGCTCCAAATTGCAGGAGGTATTAACTTCAAATACACGAAAAACATAAAAAAATTCAGGCGTTTGCTTCCTGTCTATAAAGAGAT
Organism: Deroplatys truncata; assembly: GCA_030765065.1. Taxonomy (NCBI): domain Eukaryota; kingdom Metazoa; phylum Arthropoda; class Insecta; order Mantodea; family Mantidae; genus Deroplatys; species Deroplatys truncata. The sequence continues at coordinate 58,134,037 of CM060980.1, forward strand.
TAAATAGGGCAACATACTATCATCAGCCTCCGTCATAGATTAACTAGCTTAAGTCAATTTAAATACTGTAACATGTAGTAATAATCGACGAATTTTGGATTTGGAACAACTATATAAAGATATTGTAAATTATATAAGTTTTTCTTGTCCTCTTTTAGCTCATTTCAATTCTTCACCACTTTTACCATGGAGGCATGTTAGGTTTCATGATAGATTGCTTTTGGATCAATTTGATCTTAAGAGGTCCAATCAAACAATGATAAACACATAATTTGATTAATATTGAATTACTTTTCAATGTTAGGTTTATTCCATTGGACGACAAATATTTTGAACATGATTTTAAAAGTAGTAAGCGTAAATACGCGAATGCAAAATATGTCCACAAAACAAACAATATTAAGTGTGGTGCAGTAATAAAGGTTTTCGTAAATAACCACATTTGACAGAGAGACAATTTGTTTCAAAAATTAACACGGAAAAATACCGTAATAATTTCAAATAAGCAATTGTAAGGATTCACGAAACAGTGGGTAAGACATTTTTAAATAACCTGAAACGAATCAATTTTTCTAATGTAGTTGTTTATTAATAAGTATTCTTCAAAATCTACAGCTGCTTTTCAAAAACATTGATGTAAATAAGTCCTAAGAATAAGATCACTTACCTTCAACAGTCTCCGTTGGCTCTGTAGCATGTGATTTTGTACGTTTCCTGTTTAAAAAGAGCCTCCAAACTTCGCTATCACTGAAAATAACACTTCATTAAGTTCTGTCGACTTCCTTAACCGATCTGTAGAACTCTTTTCAGGAAGTATTCATACACTTTCGTTAACCTTCACCCTTTAGCGTTGTCATTAAATCTTCTACTTACAATAAACAGCTAGCCAACCTGGGTAGAGAAATCAAAACAACTACTATTAGTGTACTTTGCCCATTCGCGGCAAGATTCGTGACTTTTTTCATATCGCTTATCATCGAGCGTAAACTATCTGCATGTATAAGGAAAGTTGGACTTGAAAGTAACTTAAAATAGTAACATCGAATTAGCAGAGAGTATATAAACTGCAGCTAGTGTTTTGTGAATTTTTACACAGTTTCTTTCACTTTCGTTCCTTCCTCCCTTTTCTTTCTTTCTTTCTTTATCAATTGAAATTTTAGGTTAAGCTATCAGAAACATTTCATCTTTCTGGAGGTCCAGATTAAAACCCAGCAGATATGAAAAATAAGAAATCAATGACAGTTCTAATTTCATAAATTATATTTTACTTTCTTAATGTAAGATGCATATTAGTGCTGTTTTATGTAATTGTAAAATTAAATCCATACCTATTTCTATTTTTATGTTAAAGCGGTTCAGATGTGCACCGAGCGGGGTGGCCTAGGCGGTAACGTCTGTGGCCCGCATTTGGGAGACCATGGGTTCGATTCCCGCGGCCGACCTTCCTGAACCATGGTTTTTTTCGGGGTTTCCCCGGATCGCTAGGTAAATGCTGGAAGGGTCATTACATCCCCAGAATTTCCTGTACTACTATTTTACTATATTCTCATTTCACTTCACCTTTCATTTGCTTGGTCTCTTCCAGGGTTGCAAGTGTCGGCGGGAGGTCTCGGCGTGTGCATGGCAGGGAAAAGGATTCTCTGAGTAAACCTTGGTCCGCTGGAATGGGGGCGGTCTCCGGGTACCCGGATCCCTAGGGGATGTGTAAACCTACAGGGGGAGAGGAGCCGACTGTGCCAGCTGCCTACGGGTAGTATAAATCTGTAAATGGTAGGGACTCTGCCCTCTGTCTGACGCGCCTGCTGGTCCGGCCGCCCTCTATCTCCTCTCACCTTATTCCTCCCTCCTGGAGGCGCCCCGTTAGGGACGTAGGTACAAAAGACCTACATATGTCGAGGTGCTAAGCCCCCGTCATATCCTATCCTTCGTGTAGATGTTTAGTAACATCATTTGCTAAATATTAAGATTGTAAATCACTTTTATGAACTTCTATATTGTTTTAAGTTTGCTAATGCATATTTTGTTAAATCAGAATATACAGTGATCTCAGAAACATTCCGTATACAGTTCAAAAAATTCCAAATTCTCAGTTTTAATATGCAGAAAAAGAATTATATTATCCACTTGTGGCGTATTTCAAGAGTTTTCATGTTATTACCTTTATGATTTGTTTAATTGCACCGCTTTTTCTAATTTTTCAAATGTGTTGTTTATAAAATGCAATGCATTAATTAATACATCAGTTTTATATGATACCTGACCGTACTTATGATTTGACCTAACGGAGAAATACATTCGTGAAGTCATAAAAAAAGGCGTTAAACAGAAGCTTCAGTAAAAACTTTCATAGCTCCTGGCTTTAAGATAATTTTTATTCCGACAGAACGAAACCATTTTCACTGTAAGTCCTATTCCAAAAACTTCACTTAACTAAATGCATATAAAATAAGTTTTTAAAGACAATACATTAAAGACTTAAAAATGTTCAACATTTTTACAAAAATGCTTAAAGCTTATAAAATTAAACGTTTTGAAAAACACATAACATTTTAACTATAATACCAATTATTCTTTTAGGATATTAGAAATCAAACTTTTCTGTTTGTTATTTTGGCTGCTGAAATATTTAAAAGTGAGTATATTCGTAAAACTTGTTGGAATGTAAGTAGTACTGTAATGAAAGAACAAGATAAATATTCAACACAGTTTAGTAAGTTGTAAAAAATAGAAATATATGCTAGAATATTATGTAAAAATTCCTTGTAATAAATATTACAATATGAGAGAAATAATTTACTGAAAATTTCTGATTCATTCGCTGTACACAAAGCTGCTCACCATGTGCAAAGTATTAAAGTAACAGAATATAGACATAAATAAGTAATTTCTGCTATAACATATTCAAATATGCATAAATAGCACATATGCGATACAAAATTATTGAATAATTTCTGACACATAATTGAATTCATAAATAATGGATCTAAAATTACAATAGTAATTCTAGAAGTAGACATAAAATTGTTTAAAATTCCCACAAATGATTTTTTAATTCGAGAAGTGATCCTTTAATAAAATTTGAAGAAGGATCAAAAATTGAAAATAGGTTAGTTATCATTTTCAAGTTAGGGTTTTTAGTGGAAATGAAATTTATTCTATTTTCTATATTTTCGTGTAAGTTTATTTGATGATTAAAACTTGTATAATGGATAAGTCGGAAGAGTCACTTTTTGGTGAATGCATTTAACAGTATTTTCGTCCCTGGCAGGTCAGAGGTTTGAAGATAATAAACCTCCATGCATTATATTAATTTAATATGTGGGAATTCATATTGCAGTACATGGACGACTTCTATAACTTAAGGAAATTTTCTTGGATAAAGTTAACACAGAAGATCTGAAATTGCGGCTGATTGGTTAGTAATTACGTAATGAGTAATTTCAAGTAATTGGTTGTTGACGAGGCAATTGACATAATTCCAATTCATTGGGTCCTTATTAAAAATTCGAAATTATTCCCTAACAAACATGCCGCTTTTTACTTTCCCTATCAAGCACATAGATGCCAGAGAACGCAAATTCCACCCAAAAATTCGATACCGTGATTTTTATGAAAATACGTGTTTTAAGGATCCCTATTCCAAAAACGCTTGGTAGAAAAGGTCCGTTTGTCTGTATGTGTGTGTTTGTAAACAGAATAACCCAAAAATGAAAAGTATGATAAATATCAAACTTGGTATTTAGGTTCATTACCTTCAAAGAGCGACACGAAGATTTTTCAAGAAAATCCCCCGCCTCAAACTACCCTTTATATACGTTTATAAACTTTTTATACAAATGCATTTTGGGTTCAGGGAGTTCAAAACATGTATTTCCGGTGAAATCTCGGTACCGAGTTTTTTTAATGGAATTATTACTTCCTCTACTAAAGTACTAGATTAGCGAAAGGAAATTAAATTTAAGAGCTTTAAAGGCATGCTCTCGTGTTTTATTTGTGCTATTACTTTGGGAATATGTTTTTCACCAGATAATAGGTTTAAGTATCAATAAAATTGCCTCACAGTTAAAAATCATTGTAAAACCATATACCTACTGCAAATTAGGTAAGTTACTATTTATAAAAGAAAATTTCAGTAAATGCTTTCTGTTAATACACGGAAAATAGGTTCACAACAGGGGGAATAATGCATAGCAACCGTGCATTTACATACAGCTAATGTGGCGAAACATAGCTAATTTATGGCGAGATTTTCCCATGACCTGAGGACTACTTTCTCGCGCTTTAAAAGGGTGTTCAAAAGACATCCTCTGACTAATGAACAGGGTATTAGTAGGAGGAAGTGGAGGAGCTCATCAGCGTATCTTTTCTTGTAAGAATTGTAATTTAATTATGTATTCTTCAACAAGGAAATTATTCAAGATCAGTACACCATCATTGGTAAAATAATTAGAAAACGCATCAACCTAATGCAACTTTTCTTTAAATTTGGAAGTGCTTCTAATCTATTTTCATATATTTTGTTACATAACAGGCCTACTAAAGTACGCAATAATCTGGTAGCAGTATTTCCTACTTCGGGTATATTATGAAAGGTGCTGCATATTCGTAAGGAAATTAAACCCTGTTCCATAACCTTGCCTTGTTTCTCTTAACGTCACGTCACATGCACCAGTCACCTCTCATTGGCTAATGTCGTCGAATAGGTTGTTGTGCGTATTAATAAACTATATTATGTAATAGAGTTAATTCAACTGGAATATATGTAAGTCTTATCAACAACTTCTTAGGTAAAACAAGTTCCCCATCCCCATGGTTGTAAAAAGTAATATCCAAGTAATATTTTATTCAACAAAACTCAATTACTGAAATACCTTAATTATAATACCTATTTTTATAAAAATTACATCTGCATCTTTTCATTTAGGACTAGAACCCGCGACCCTCAGCTCGGCGGAGCGCGGGAGTTATACACTCCAGCGACCACGGCTAGGAGGACCTGCAAACAGTTGTGCCAGTGGGGGTATACCACTCAAACTTTCGATGACATTATTTAATACAAAATGCATGTTTTGTGGCCCCTGAACCCCCAAAAGCATTTTTGGAAAATATCCATGCTTGTGTGTGTGTGTGTGTGTTGTGTGTGTTATGTCTGTGAGCGGCATAACTCAAAAACGAAATGTCGTATACATACTAAACTTGGTATTCAAGTTCAATATCTTCCAAAGATGCAACATAAAGATTTTCAAGAAAATTCTCCCATCTCAAACTATCCTTTACATTGAATAATTTTCGTTATTTTTTATTTTTCGAAGAATGGTTCTATTTTTATTGAAATCACAATTGACAATATCTTGAATTTTCTGGGATTAGCCTATAAAATCCTCTTCATTCTGAATGACTTTGTACGAAGCCTGTTCTTACAGTAAGTACCGTTTTAATATTGTCGACGCAGCATTACAGTCACAATTTTGAGCATGCGCGCTCACTTCCTACATTGATTAGAAAGCCAAATGCAGCTGTGAGCAGTGATTGTCACTTTGTGTTTTCCTGTTGTTAGAGTGTTTCAAAATGTTCAAAACAATGGAACGACATGCCGACTGCGAGGTCAGATCAGTGATTCGTTTTTGGAATGTGAGAAATGTTACGCCAGCAAACATTCATCACCAACTGTGTGAGGTTTATAGGGAAACAATAATGAGTGACAATGTCCGGCCATACACAGCCAAACGCACTCAAGATCTGATCTCATCATTTGGTTGGGAACAATTCCACCACCCCCTCAGTGCGGATTTGGCATCAAGCGATTTTCATCGATTTTTTAATCTGAAGAAATTCCTTGTTGGAAAACATCTCAACAACGACGATGTTGTGAAATAAGAAGTGCAGACTTCGCTTTCATCACAGTGGCATCGTCCTTTGACAAAAGGTATACAAAATCTGGTTTCCCGTTACAAAAAGTGCCAGAATAACACGGTGACTATGTGGAGAAGTAGTGTAACGTAATCAATGATAATAAGCATTTGGAAAATGATGTTCCGTTATTTTTAAAACAATTATCCACACCTACCTTAAAAACACGCCTTGTATAATTGGTAAACCATAAGAGACAGACAAAAGCTTACTACACAGAAAATGTAGATCTCGTTAAAGTACACAACGAGTATCAACATTTTTGTTGGAGTCAACCATATTCCTTGCTAATGGTTTGAATTTTCAAATATGCGTTTCTCAACTGCTAAGTCGCTGTTCCTTTTTCTCGCGTGGTCATGCAAATAGCATGGAATTTCAAAGCCAACATATAGTGACACGCTCTTCAAAAATCTGACTATCGCTTTGCTACTGTATCCTACAACGAAATGTATATATTGAGTTGAAAGGTTGTCTGCATTAACAAGAGGTAGACTGAATAATAAATTTTTGTATGTATAGTTTCTAGAAGAGTGAGTATAGAATATCATGTGGATATAGCACATTATATTTATACTGAGTCTATTTGTTTTTATTTCGTGTACTTTCAGCGTTTCAGCCGCTTAAGTTTAATGATTTTAAGCTATATTTTAGTAAAATGCCATTAACATAAGATTTTATAAAATTTTGGCTTTAAAAATATTGGTGTCTGTAATAAGTGTTTTGCATGAACCTTTGTAAAATTTAAGACGTTAAGAATGTAAGCTCCAGAAAATGTGGGCAAATGTATAAAACGCTATTAAGAACTTGAGCGTCCTAATTAATGCAAGCATGTTTGGTAGATATTTATGTAACAAAGTATCATGCGACTACTGCAGAATAAAGAAGAGTCCTTAGCTTGGTTGTTATATACGAGATCGGGTACGAAACATTTGAGTAAATTCTATCCTTAATAGCATCAGCAGCATAGTGTATTTCACATAGCTGTAAATTTCCTCTGTATACCTGAGTTGGGAAGTTTCCGAACTTGATGCTACATATAAAAATCAGAAGAGAAATTTATTTCAGGAATGATACACTAGTCTGCGTGATATCGGATGACTGAAAACTAATAAGTGATTCTGACTCACCTTTTTATGCTGATTTCAGAACTGCTTTTAGTTTTTTCTATCATGTACAGTTTGTTCACAATTTTACTTCAAAAATATGGAGATACAGAGATATAAAGATATTGCTTCCGCCACTACACATAAAATTGGGCTTGATGAAGCAATTTGTAAGGGCTCCACCACAGGATGGACCCTGCTTCAAGTACCTTTCCAAGAAATTTACCTTCATTACACAAAACAAATTAAAGGCTGGAATTTTTGTTGGTACTCAAATAAAGACATAGATAAAGGATGAAGATTTTGAGAAGACACTGAATGAGAGAGAAATAGAAGCATGGTCCGCCTTCCAAAACTGAAAACCTCTTAGGCAATAACAAAGACCCTATTTACAAGGCTATTGTCGGAACAATGTGGAAAATTTCAAGAAGATGGGTTGTAACTTGAGTGTAAAGGTGCATTTTCTGCATTCACATATCGACTACTTTCCAGAAAATCTGAGACATTATAGTGAAGAGCAGGGTGAACGTTTTCACCAAGATATTAAGGAAATGGAGAGGGGGTACAAGGGGAGATGGAATGAAACTATGATGGCCGACTACTGTTGGATGTTGAGGAGGGACAGCCATCTTCAAGGATCTGCAAGGATGTCAAAAAAGAGAAAGTTTGAAAAAAAAAATAAATGAAACACTTTGGTTTCTTGTTTTGTTAAAATGTAGTCATGAAATAAATTAGGGGAGTTCTTGAGAGTATTCTTAAAATGTTTCTTGAATAAAAACTTACCTTGTGTGAAATGGTATTTGAATACTTTTCTACGCTCGTTAGTAAAATTGTCAAAACATTACTTCTTATTTAGTGTAAAAACCTGACGTGATAGAAAAAAACGGAAGTTATTTCTGGAATCAGCGTAAAAACGTGATTCAAGAACTCCTACTTTGAAATCATCTGACAAAAATGTTGAAATTGCAGACTAATGTAATGCATATTTTTATTTATTTGCTAGGTTTAATAAACATTTCGACACTTTGTACAAGGAAACTACGCTTGAATTCTGCTTGAGTGCACAATTACACTGCTGCATACGGAATATATGAGGCGCTGTTTTGAAATTTAAATTAAGAAGCAACGTAAGAGCTATACAGCCGAAACATTTCCGTAATTCACCAACTTCTATAGCAAGCGCATTTCTCATCCAAGCTAGAAGGAAGCAGGCGGTAGTAAACGATACGTGCATGAGAACTAATGAGAATGAAGATTCCTCAAGCGAGATAAGACTGTGAGAAACCGCCAAGACAGGACTTGATATAACATTTTACAATAAAAAAAAAACCCGTTTGTGGCTCCTCGCAGAAAACAATAACGAGCGGAAGAAGCGCAAGTCCACGCCTCGATGGTTGCTTCTCAACAACGGATGATGAGAATCCTCCCGTTAACTGTATTGTTGCGTGGAGGGAGGGTCATTTCGAGGTGCTAATGATTCCTTGCGGTGGATGGTGACAGGCTGCGCAGACAGGACAAAGGCGAGAACTGTGCAGTCTTCTGTGAACACACTTCGCCAAAAAAAAACACAACACATGCGAGTTGCGCAGTGGAAAGCAATTCATGTACCTACGTATTTATTATGCCACCAAAGCAGTAAAAACTACATTCTGATTACTGCTGATATCTCTTCAGGCGTTGCCAGCTCAGCGCTTCCGGCCCACTTGTTTGCTTGCACGAATGTAAAACGTATTAAGGATTATGTACTTCAAGTAGATTGGTAAATACCATTTTGAAATAACTAGAAGAAAAAAATATCCATTCGATAAGCAGTTTAAACCATTTTTTGGTTATTAAGTCACATGCCTAGTGGAGATTACTTCCAAAATCTTACCCTTAGCAGGTATAAACAAAATTAGAAGTAAAACATCCTAAAAGAGTCAGATATTCACATCCTAAAAGAGATCATCGGATGTAGGCCCAACAATTTTCCCACCTCGGCAGCGAAACTGGAGTAGAGAACGAAGAAAGTTCTCTTTATCCATATCTACATTCAATACAGAAGAATCACCACTGACTTTCACATGTTAAGGCTACGGAACCTGAAGAACGCGTCTCGCGACCAGCGATGATCTGGATATGACGTGAAAGGCTACTGCAGGCTTACTGCAGGATAAGGAAAAGGCAATGAGCCGGATGTGCTCCCCAACAGTTCCAGATGGAAACTCTATCGAAAGCAGGTTCGCATTCCGGTGCCCCTCAGTTAGGACGTATGCTCCGATACAAACGACACATTTTACCGTATCTGTGAGGTTATCCCTTACAGCGCTAGGGGAACCTCACACAAAGCTTACATAAATGCATCATATCACCGCCATAACTTCGACGTACACCCAAACAACTGAGCAAAGTACTATGGAACTGAAATGAATTGAATAAGGGGAAAGGATTGTGAAAATTCATGAAAGGCAATCCAAAATTTACCTAAGCAACTAAGTAAAGGAAAAGCATTCTTAGGGTGGTTTGTTTCATCGGTTCTTGGGATTCCCACCAAGGGACTCCTCAAAGCCTGCTGCAGGTTCTACACCTAAGCTACCTTGTGCTCAGTAACTCTCCTTTAATGCGTATTCCTGAAGGTATGAAAAACCTATCATTGGTCTGAACATATGCAAGTATAGGTATATTTAGAGCCAAGTGTATCCTATGACGACAAACTGAGGGTTAGGTACCTCATTTACAATTACATTTAACGAGCTTCCAGTTGAATGACAAGGCTGAAATGCAAAGGAAAAGGGATGTATTTTCCAGTGATGGATAAACAAGATGGGATTTCTCTGTGGATGAGAAATTAATTTTAGTGTGCAATGCCAAATAAAATATCCTGATAGACTTTTCTTGAACAATATTCATTCAGCTGTACAGCCAGTATGACATAACTCAATTAAGTCAGGAAATTGAAGTGATTACAAGGTTTTCCAAAAATCTAATAACAGTTCGGCTTGAAGATAGATGGCGTTTACATGCAGAAACAAATTTTTTAGACAGCAAGGCCTAAAAGTAGGACTTCTAACACAGTGTACACTAAAGAAAAGCTTTAAATAATTGTACTAGTGCGATAATCTTTATTGTGATCACCTTTGTTTCAAGTTCAATCACATGGCAATTACCCTTTGTATTTACACATGTTTAATAACTCGACTTGGTTTAATTAGGCTTTACTTTTCATTATGTCTTTTACATGATTAATTTCTCATAGCGCTTGCATTATCTGTTCCAATATAAATTATCATACTTAAATTTATCGCAATTCGTTGTACAGTTAAACTGTAAGTTATATTGGCAGCCTTCTGCTTTCTTTTATATAAAATGTCATTCTTTTATAAAGATTAAATGTCGGAAATTATGTCTTCAGAAGAAATTGAAATGGAAGTGAAATTACAGAGGCAGCAGAAAGAATAACACTAGAAATGCTTACTCAGAAAATCCATAAAGCAATATGATATAGCATTTTATTGCTTCATTTGCCTGATCTAACGCAAAACATGTTGAAAATAATTTCACTGAAAAATGACTGCTAGGAAGCCAACAAAACATCAAAATATCTGACATTTCGCTTTTTAAGTATTTCCCTTGTTTCTTGAACAGCGTTCTAAACTGATTTCCCTTAGTTTCGGGAATAAATATAAAAATTATTGATATTTTACAAAATTGAACGCCGTCTAAAAATGTACACGACACACGTGTTTAAAGTGGTTTTATTTTGCTCGTAGGTTTAAGATCTTAGTTTCGGAAACATTCCTACTAGCAAAATGAAACCTACTTTTACCCCTGGAATCATAACTTACTATTTCCAGATTCAAATCCTGCTGGTTGATTTCCGTTCTAATAACATTATATCAAGTCATAGATGAGAGACCTTTAATTTCAAGCAGGTTGTTGTCATTTTCCTCCCTTCGGAGTTCAAGAAAATCTTTAATTTCTGCAATATCCTAATTTGGTTCGTCCAATTGAGATTCAGTCTTTTGTTAATATTCAAGTTCTTGTTTTGGAATATTATTTGGCAGACGTAAATATTTTTCCTGTTCTTTAATTAACTCTCTCAAATACTTTTCGTTCACTAAGCTGTTTCAAAGTACCAAGTATGTGATCTACTACCACTGCAAAGAAATTATATAGGTTATCTTAAGAGAGAAAGAAAGGCAATAAGAAGGAAAGTAAGAGAAAACAAAATCTTACACTGATGGTTCGCACAGTAGATTGTATCTATGTTCTGTTGGCGTTTTTTGTCTGTCTCTAAGATTAAATCTTCTGTAGAATGAGTTGTGCACACGAAAAACATAATAATGTCACACGAAAACCAGAATAAGGGATAGTTCATATTTTTTGCGGGGGAGGGCTCGAAGACTTATATATACCATTAAAGCAAAACTAACTATAGAAAACATATAAATAGAAAAAAGATTTAATATTCGAAAGTATGAAACTGTAGAGTTATTTTGTAATATTCTATTAATGTGCATCCAATACCACGTAGTAATAAAGGTATCATTTCGAAGAATGCGGCACGTCTTTTGACAATATAAATGCAAGTACGCTTTGTATCTATTATCCATTTTTGGATGTAAAACTAGCACGAACACAAATGTAATATACGACTCTTGAAGTAGAAAAGTTTGTGTTTGAGGTTCTTTCACAGTAGGTGAGGGTACAAATGGCTATAATAGCTACATGTAAGGATTACATACTCTGAGAGTTTCCATTGTATTTTGTTGTTTTAGTGTTTTCATAATTCATCTTGTAAGGAATGCTGTAGAAGAATCATTATAAGTATAAATGTTATAATTGTTTTACTTACGCTTAAGCAACAATTCAGTTAATTATTTTTCAATTACTTCCCTTGCCTCATACCGCTTATAGCAAGGGTGGCGAAAACGACTTCCTTCCGCGAGTCACCAAATATGCAACACGCACTGCATCACTCATGAGCATGTGAAAATTAAACGGACGGTTGCAGAGAGGGAACATGAGCCTGCGAGTCAAAATGACTCGCGAGTCACGTTTTCGCCACCTCTAGCTTATAGTATGCGTAGCTATAAAGATGGAAGTACTAGCCATTAAGTAAAAGAGTAATTAAAACCCAAAGTTTAAATACATAGATTTAGTTGTTTTATCCATTCTCTTGTGAGGTTTTACCGCATTTCTTATTTTAGTGTAAATATTTTAAAGTTTAGTTTGTTTTATTTACTTTATCATTGGATTTAGCATATTATTTTAGTCCAAACATTTTTTTTTGTAAGTTTAAGAAGAATGCTGTAAGCGGAAGCGACAATCAAATCTTTCCAAAGCCGATCGCTATGTAATGCCTTTGCACTTCGGCTCTCTTCCCATGATCACGAAAAGAAAAAGAAGAAAAACAAACGAATAGCCATTTGCAGTTGCGATAAAGCATAAATAAAAATAACAAAGAAAATCTCGGAAATGGTTAATGCCAAATTTATTTGACATAAATTGTGTGCTTTAAGAAAAACACTGTTTTGTCTCTCTCTTACGATTTACCAAGCATACAATAGGCAATGAGAATAAACAGGACTTCAATTCTATTCTCAGAGAATTAAAGATATACATTTCTTGTAGTACCAAAATCTTAAACATGTTTTATCAAAATCGTTTGAACCATTCTTGGGAAAATAAGAAATAAGGCAAAATTTTCCATGTAAAGGATAATTTTGGGGTAGGAGATTTTCTTGGAAGATCCTGAAATTAAATAGCAAGTTTAATATCGATATCGACTTATTGGGTAGAATTCAATTACCTTCTCTAGGTACGTGGTAGAGAAAGTAAAAAGTAAATCAACAACGCTTTTTGACCAAAACAATTTTAAAAAATCTGATGTGATATAGCCACATTAGTTTCTATACCCTCTGTTGTTTATTAGTGGGTATACAAACTATTCTTACTAAATGTTATTTTTCCATCTATTACATTTTAGATGGATTTTAATCCAAACAAACCTTTGCTGAAATAGCTATGTGACACATTTCGTTATAAATATAAACGGAACAGCGATGTTTAAGAACTGGACGCTATATGCTGGCTTTAAAATTCCATACTGTTTCCATGCAATCGAGAGAAACAACTGAATGCTGACAGGACTTTTAAGAGAGTAACCAAGAAATGAACAATTCGAAACCTAAATAACCGATACCTCACAAATGGATTTTGCCACAAAAAACTTATTTGAAAGAAACTGTGTGTTTTTTTAAAGAGATCTACATTTTTTGTGCAGTACGTTTTCGTCTATCACTTAAGGTTTACCAGTTATACAAGATTACACAAAATTCCTTCAGAATGAAAAGGACTTCACAGCTATTCCCAGAAAATTCAAGTTATACATTTCATTTGCCATTAAATATCTTTCAAATATAGTATTTTAATCAAAATCATTAGAGCCATTTTTGGAATTAAAACAATTCGAAAAATGTTTAATGTAAAGAGGATTTGAAGTTGGGGGATTTTCTTGAAAGTTTTCTGTCGCATCTTTGGAAGATACTGAACCTAAATACCAAGTTTGGTACTTATCCAACTTTTCGTTTTTGAGTTATACTGTTCACACACACGGACCCTTTTATAAAAATGCTTTTTTTGGTACTCTGGAACCCCAAAACATGTATTTCCAGTGAAATCGCAGTATGAATTTTTGGGCGGAATGCAATACTCTCATTCTGCTATGTACGTGGTAAAGAAAGTAAAACAAAACAAAAAAAAATTGATGTAGTACACTCACATACTTTCTCTATCATCTATTGTTTATTACTGGATACACAAACTAATCTTACTAAGTCTTATTTTTCCATCTACTTCATTTTAATCCAAATAAACATGTGCAGAAATAGCTACATTACACATTTTTTTATAGATACAAAGGGAAGGGATATTCAAATGTTTAAGATCTGGGCGCTATATGCTAGCCTTAAAATTCCATGCTGTTTCCATGCAATCGCGATAAACAATTGAATGTTGGCAGGACTTTAAAACAATGACCACGTAATCAAAAATTCGAATCATTGATAACGATACCTCAGAAATGGCTTATGCCACAAAACGTTATTTGACATAATTTGTGCGTTTTAAAGAGATCTACAATTTTTGTGTGGCACGTTTTCGTCTATGACTTAACCTTTAGCAGTTAGACAAGGTTATATATAATTTCTTCTGAATGAAGAGCCCTTCATAGGCTATTTCCAGACAACTCAATATATACATTTTATTTGTCATTTAAATATCCTTAATATATCGTATTTTAATAAAAAACGTAAGAACCAATTTTTAGAAAATAAAAAATTTCAAAAAAATGTTCCCATGTAAAGGATAGTTTGGTATGGGGGATTTTATTGAAAATCTTCGTGTCGCATATCTGGAAGGTACTGAACCTAAACACTAAGTTTGGTGTTTATCCGACTTTTCGTTTTTGAGTTATGCTGTTCACACACACAGACCTTTTTCTAAAAAAAACTTTTTTTTGGATTCGGAGCCTTAAAACATGTATATCGGTATCGAATTTTTGGGTGGAATACAAGTAAATGTTTGCAAAGCTTCGATGCTTCATAATATAATAGAAATCAACTACTATAAAAATGAACATATCTCCATTATTTCTTTAGCCTTCCTATAAAACAAATATAGATTAATATTCCACAAATGAGTGTCGACCTTCCTGAAAACTCTATAGCTTTTCTTGCCACAGATATCAATGATTAATTGATGCAAGTGCAGTTCAACGGAAAGGAATCGACCAGACCTACACAACTCTAATTGCAGGTGCATCTCCCTGGTGATTTAGTGAACAGGGAATCGTCACACTGTCTGAACACTTCTCTTGTTCCAAGAAAAGAAGAGTGGAATGTACACAGACAAAGAGAGAAGTAAAATGTATCGAGATAGCAAATCTTGTATAAAGTGTTACGATAATAAATTATATTGCGTACCGGTGCGCGAGCATCCGGAGAGGGCGCTGAACTCTTCCGATGTTCATCACGGTGAGAAGTCGGAACTACCCACTCGCGAAAACAATGGGCAAACTCGGTCGTCAAACCTTTCGTTTAACAGGTTGCCGCAATTAGGATCCACCACACTCACTATGGCAGCCAAACAGAAACGCAAAAAACAGTTTCGATCAAAAACAATCTCCCGAGTAATGGCTAACTCCCATAGACATTATTTTTAATGAAAAGTTAACCATTCCTATTAACAATCTAATTCAAAGAGGTTGGACTTGGGCAAACCCATAAAAGGAGTATAAAATCTTAAGCGTATAAGAATCACTGATCTTTTAACAAATATGCTTATTACTTTCTCTGCTACGTATAGTAAGTAGGGGAAGTATCGTATTCCACCCAAAAATTCGATACCGAGATTTCACCGGAAATATATGTTTTGAGGTCCTCTGAATTCAAAACAAGCATTTTTGGAAACATGTCCGTGTATGTGTGTGTGTGTGTGTGTCTGTGAACAGCATAACTCAGAAACGAACAGTCGGATAAACACCAAATTTGGTGTTTAGGTTCAGTATCTTCCAGAGATGCGACCCGAAGGTTTTCAAGAAAATCTCCCCACCCCAGATTACCCTTTACATGGAATATTTTTCGAAAATTTTAATTTTCTCAAAAATGGCTCTAACGATTTTGATTAAAATATCATATGTTTAAGATATTCTCATGACAAATGAAATGTATATCTCGAATTTTCTGGGAATGTCTCCAAAAGTATTCTTCATTGTGAAACGTCTTTTTTTTACTACATAAATAATGTAGATCGCGTTAAAATACACAATTTATGTCATATACATTTTTTTTGTTGGGTGAACCATTTTCGAGATATTGCTTGTTATTCCCTTAAATTTTCCAATACTTATACTTTTTTTAAATGGTAATTCGTTATTCATTTTTTTTTGTCCTGGTAATGCAAAGAGATTGGAATACTCCACATAGCAACCAGCTCTTAAAATATTTGACTATCGCTTAAAGCCAACGAATTACCGTTGCATCTACAAGAAAATTAGCAATAAGATTAACATCTCGATATCTCGATTAACATGAAGCATATGGAGAATAAGCGTTTGTAGGAATAGCTTGTACAAGAGTAGAGAAAGTCATGTGAGTATAGCACATCAGATATTTTTTTTCATTTGTATGCTGATTCAACAAACTATTGTAATCTTAATTAATAAAAAAGTCTGACGCGTTACATTTACATGAATTTCTCTACCTATTATATTTAGTTTTATATAGCCTTAGAATATTCTCACAAAAGTCTATTTCTCTACCTATTTCATGTTAATCGAGATAAACGTTTGTAGAAATGGTTTCAGAAGACATTTCGCTGAAGGTACAAGAAGGGATAGAAGAAACTGAATAGAAGTAAAAGTTTAAAAGCTGGCCTGGAGTTACATACCTTTTCCATACAATCGCGAGAAGAAACAGAATATCGAAAGAATGACAAAGTACTGAACATTTCGAATCATTAATATCGGATTTCTCAGAAATAGCTTTGGCAACAAAAAGGTTATTTGAAATAATTTGTATGTTTTACAGAAATGTAGGTACAGATTTTGTGTAGTGTGCTTACGTCTATCGGTTAACGTTTACCAGTTATACCCAGAAAATTCAATATATACATGTCATTTGCTATTTAACCATCTCAAATATATAATATTTTAATAAAAATCGTTACAGCCATTTTTAAGAAAATGAAAATTTCGAAAAATGTTCGAAATAAAGGATAGTTTGTGTGGAGGGATTTTCTTGAAAATCTTTGTGTCACTTCTTTGGAACTTGCTGAGCTTAAATACCAAGTTTGGTATTCATCGTTTTTAAATTACTTGCGTGTTCACAGACACACAAGCGCGCGCGCGGGCACACACACACAATCATGCAGATCGTTTTCTAAAAATTACATATTTTATTCCGGGGTCTCATAATATGCATTTTCGGTGAAATCTTGGTATCGAATGCAATAACTTTTCTACCTGTTAGAGAACGTAAAAAATACAAATTTTGAAAAAATCAAGCCTATAACAATGTATATCTTGGAAATGCCCAGTGCTTAAAAAGTTATTTGAAATAAAGAGATCTGCAGTTGCTGTGCAGTACATTTTTAACTATGTCTTATGGTTTACCAGTTATACAAAATTTCTTCCGAATGGGAGGACTTCAATGCTATTTCCAGAAAATTCAAAACACACGTTTTATTTGGTGTGTAAGCAACTTAAACATGTGGTATGTCAACCAAAATCGTTAGAGCCTTTTTTGAAAAATCGAAAATTTTGAAAAATATTTCATGTGAAGGGTAGTTTGTGGTAGAGGATTCTTTTGTCGCATCATTTCGTGTCGCATCTTTGGAAGATACAAAACCTAAACATTAATTTTGGTGTTTATCTGACAATTCGGATGCATTTACGATGGAATCTCAATATCGAATTTTTGGAATACAATACTTCCTCTATGCTGTAAATGCTTAATAGAGAAAATAATAAAACAACATTACTGTTTTAGATATTCGTTAATTACACGAATGTTTATTTTAATATCTCTGTTTAGCATTCCAGGAACCTTAGAAATTGCGAAGTTTTCTCTCCGAGGCATGTACTAAACGAGTTCACAAAACCTATTGCTGGCGATCTAACCACTGCACCGCCGAGGGTCTGCACTGCCTTATTTACAATCTCAATGATGCAGGAACACAACTATGTCACTCCTGTTGATGGATGAACAAACAATTAGACTGAGAGAAAACCTGACACATGTTTTCTCCCAGATTCTGGGAATTGTATTTTTGTTGAGAAACCCACTTGGCTGGGTCGAGGAATAGATCTCCGATTTAAATGCTGAATTCGAGCGTAAATATCGCGCGACGTCTTTTCTTGTTACATTCTTTGAGCAGTGACTCATCCGGACGCACACGAAGTGTCCCGGAGTACAAACAAGAGACGCTGCGGCTCCGTCACGCCAGAACTCTAGCGACGCTTGTTACAGCATGAATCACGTCAATCAAACTGGGCCGTGACGAATGAACGTACCTAATTCCAGCCAGATGGCTTACGTGGATCGTGAAAAATATGACATAATTATGGAATTAGTCACTGGGAACTTTTCTTTTGAGAGGATGGTAAACAGGATGATGGCCTAGGAGATGAAATATTGCCTCGTAAATGTGATGAACACCTTGCTTTGCCAAAATGGTTTTGTCATGGAACAAGATAGCTTTCCTACTACTGTGCTTGCACTAGGTGCTATCTTCATTTGTTAGTTACATGCTTACAAAATAGTTAATATCCTGAACAGCAAATGTTATGTGAGTTAATTAAAAGATGAAATTCATATCCTTCGTAATGGTTTACAAAAGGTTCTTACATTTCTACCTTAAGATATTTCTGCAATTATTATTATACAGCAAGCAAGCAACGTCAGTTACCTAGGTTTCAATATTTTACACTTTCAGAAAAATTATATCAACATAATGGTTCAGAAATGTCAAAAAATGCACAGAACCATAAGAAGAACATTGAGACACAAAACAAGACAGAAAACATAATTCAAATTTTAAAAAGTAATGGCAGTTCCACTGATAACCTATAACTGTGAAAATTGGTTATGATAGGAGAAGAATCCTGCCTGCTGAAATGAGATTTCCTAAGCCACTGGCAGATTACACTATCTTGGGTTTAAAAAAAACAGAAAAAAACAAGGAAAGAAAATAAGCAAGAAAGAAAGAAAGAAAAAGAGGTGAACTGCACACATTTTATCTAACAGAAAAAAATAGATGAAATGAGGAGAAACTGGCAAGAACATCTAAGACTAACGCCATCAGAACGGAAGCCAAAAATAATTGACTCAATTATAATTCAGCTAGTTTTCGAAGCAGAGACAGACGGTCCACTAGATGGATGGTAAATTGGAAGAGGTCGATGGGCCTAATCCTTGTTGTAGATGATGATGATGATGATGATATCTCTGCATAAGTATGAATCTGTTAGTTTTAATGAACACAATATCTGGTTAAAAGAAAGTATTATGAAAATGGCGTCTCTTGATTTTAGAATTCGCCTTGTCCGCTGATATCACTCATTTTTACTTTTAGATATTTTGTTTCTCTGGTACGTAATAAAGTTAATGATACTGGTAATAATGATGAAGATACCAATTAAACTAACGTCTCATGATATTTTGCTTGCTGCTTTGTAATGCGTTGCAAACTGTCTAGAATATATCAGATTGCAATTAAGTTTAGAATATTTTGTCAGTTATTATTACCATTATAAATATTATTAACTATTTATACGTCCATAAATCGTTGCCTCCTTTAAGTATAATCATACTCACCAACCATACATAATTATTATTTTACTGATAGAAAAACTCAGAGATTATGCATGAAAATATGCATATTGACGAAAATTAAATCACCATCGGTGGGCTAGACGGAGAAAGTAATTTATGACAGTTCATACAATGATCATTCTTTATTCCTAAGCTGCCTCCACTAATTATACTTCGAAAAACAGTTCTCCTTGTGGTTGACAGTTCTCTTGAAATCTCAATGACGACGGAATGAAACCTTTGCCTTTAGGTTCAAAGTTTAACGTGTTCATAATAATTAAATTATCTTCTTTTCTACATTCCTTCCTTAGTTCATAATTTAGATATATCTACCTGCTGCAAACTACATATGTTGGTCCTTGAATAGGTTGTCCTATACGTTTCTACACTTCTGTAATTTCCTAAGTAATGTGGCAGGTTTTATAATTTTTTTATTTTATTTCATTCTCTATATACCAAGCAACCACTGTAACGTTTTAATGGTTCTATTTTATATCCTTAAACTCCTCATAAGAATTTAATTTCATTTACTATAAGTTGGTTTCTTTTTGTCGTAAGCCAAACTTCACAATTATACCCAACAGTGACATCATTATATCCAAGCATTTTGATGCAGTCCCGCTTCTTACTTTATTTGTTAATGCTGTTCTAATAATGCTATTTATGTCATTAAACCCCTTTTATATTCAGTGTTTGATCTGTATTACTTTTGATTTTCAAAGTTACAATTTCCTTATCTTCACTTTTATTCGTAAACATTGTCATACTGCTTTTCAGTGCTACCTTCTTAAGTTAACATCGAATGTTGAAGTCTGCATGTCGCAAACCGGAGGATCATTCTTAGTAATTGATATTCCATCAAAAATACGTTTTAGAGATAGATAATCTATTTGAAAAAAATTATGAGCTTCATTCATATGCCTTTCTCTATTCACTCTTATGCAACTATTCCTACAATGCTTATTATTCTATCCACCTCTTGTTAATACAGATTAACTTTAAATTCATATTTACACATTTAATTACAGGAGTCAGATAGTCAGATTTTTAAACAGCGTATCGCTATGCGATGTCTTTGAAATCTATGTTTTTTGCACGACCACGAGAAAAAAAGGCAAAACAATAGTGGTTTCCCAGTTGAGAAAAGTATAAATATTA
Source organism: Deroplatys truncata (assembly GCA_030765065.1). Taxonomy (NCBI): domain Eukaryota; kingdom Metazoa; phylum Arthropoda; class Insecta; order Mantodea; family Mantidae; genus Deroplatys; species Deroplatys truncata. The sequence continues at coordinate 58,154,561 of CM060980.1, forward strand.
GAAAATTCAAACCATAACAAGGAACAGCTCGGGACTGGCTATCTCCAAAAAATGTACCTATTTGACATAAACTGTATGCTTTAACGAAAAACTGAAATTGACTTTTTATTTATGGACGCTCTTTAATACTATGGTTGTTGCTGTCCCGTTCTCGTATATTGGGCGTGAAAGCCGGGAAGTTTGCTCAGAAGCCTCTTTATCAGGCTTGGGGTTATTTTACGTGTCGTAAATCTAGGACACGGGACCACCGGCTTTACTTCCCTTCCGAAGGATGCCATGCTAAGAATTTTTACGCACGAAAGAACCCATCGCCCTCCGCCGGGTTTGAACTCGTGACCTCGGAAACTAGAGGTTAACATGGTACCCTTAGACCACGGAGAACGGCATGCCTTAAAGAGATCTTCATTTTCTGTGTAGTAGATGTAGTCTACCTCTTACGGTTTACCAATTATACAGACGTCATTTAGAATGAAGAGGGCTTCACAGGATATTCCAGAGAACTCAAGATATGCGTTTCATTTATCATGCGAATATCTTATACATGGTATTATAATCATTATTAGGACAATTTCTTTAAAAAATTAAAAATAATGAAAATCCCCGTGTAAAGTGTAGTTTGGGGGTATTTTCTTAAAAATCTATGCGTCGCATCCTTGGAAGATGCTGAACTTAAATACCAAATTTGTTTCTTAAACTAGTTTTCGTTTCTGTATTACGCTATCCATTCACAGACATGTTGGGTTGAATACAATATTCCCTTTACTCACCGTAAGCACCTAGTAGGGAAAGTAAAAGCTGAGGCAGTATTTTTAACACTTAAATGATTTTAGTCTAATTATATAACATAAAATATAAACAACAGCCCGCCTTAAAGCAATATGTGTATAAATAACATATAAAATGTATGTAACAGTCATTGTATAATGTTTACATTATTATGTACATGTTTAATAATATTATGTGAATGTATTAGGTAATTTAACAATATAGGATCTGTGATAATAATAGGTCAAAAGTTGCTAACAATGAGGTAACGTTGAGGCAATAAGGAATTGGAAAGTTTAGTAATACTACTAGTAATTCTTGGAGCAACAATAATGTAATTTTTGACACAGTTTATAAATAGCTAATCAACAATCAGAAACCCTGAAAGTAAAATAAAGGTATTCTATTGGAGTAGGATTAGCCAATCAGAGACTTGAGATAGATGAAGTTTGCAAATTCAGGCGGTAGAAATCAGTTGCTGGTAGACAGCGTTCCTAACCGGACGCGAGACACGTCCTCGAGAAGTTTAATACGTATTCAGTGTGAGACGAAAATTACATATACGAATATTATAAAGTTTACGTTTACGTGTTAAAAAGTGCAAGTAATTAATAAATAATATCACAGCTCTCTATATAAGTGAAGTGTTATTTAATGGTGTGAAGGATTAATAAAAGAAGTGAAGTAAAAGTTATAATCTGTGTAAGCCTACATTCTTTAGCCGCACCACTCCCTACAAAGAGACACATGTTTCTACAAATTAATACTGACGCAGCCGAGGCAAACATAAATAAATATATATATATATATATATATATAATATTTAAAGAAAACATAAACTTGTGGCGAAGACCACCGGAAAATGAACATTGGGGCGAAGGTCACCGGAAACTTTGTGCAATACGTGGTTGCAACTCCTACTTCAAATTGGCTTTCCAACAGTGAGACATACAATTTTTTCTCAAATTGGCTTTTCATACGTGAAGCAACAATAATTCTTTCTCAAAGCGATGTATATGTAGATGTAGCTGTGCGACATATTAAAAGGAAAACAATCATAATGAAACAAAGAAAGTGTGTTTGCACCTGTCTTCATGCTTGGCTTGGCCTCTTCGAGGGAGGAAGTCATTTAATTGGTAGAGAACAGTGGCGCCCCCTGTCAGCACAGGCGCCACGACTCATTTGGTGTGCTGGGATCTCCCTGTTCGCAACTAATGGCACATCACTTGATGGTTCTTGTCATCCGCTTCATTCTCTGTCTTCGATCCCACGAAATCAACTATTTCACTGTAACCCACCACAGCCCTTGAACACGTGTTTAACACAGATGTCTGTGCACATGCTGCATTATGCTTTGCCATTAGGGAGTATCACTCATGTACATTCACCTATATTTCATGCCAGCTATGATCGTGTTATCCTATCTGATGAGTTCTTTCTCTGTCTCTCTGTTCCTTTATTTCTGTCTTTCCATTTTTGCATCGTGTCTGTTAAAATCTATTTTGAAAGATAACAGCAATGTTCATTTTTACGGTATAATATAAAAATGCAAATTAATAACTAGATAAGTTGAGATTAAAAACCTATCCCTCCAATGTTAAATTCATGACCCATTATCTCAGTAATTAGTTTAAGATATGAAGCCGTCTCCAGCACCATTTTTGAAGCCGTGTGTTGGTAATCAGTTTTGAAGCCGCACGCTTTGCTTCAATATCTGCTATTGATTCTGCTGCCGGCTGCTACTGTAGTTTGTTATGAGATCTTTCTCTCACGGTATGCGTGGGCGTAGTGAAAAGATAACATCAGTTTAAATTGACTGAGGAATTTAATGTGATCTATTACTTGAGCTAATGAAGCGAGTTGCCGACCGTTTGAAGATAAAGAATGAAACTGATTATGAATCCTAGTATTCAAAACTATAACAATTGACTTAGTATACCTGCTAACTTCTGCAGTATCAATTTTACGGTTTGAAATGACTGTTTCCATAATAAAAGAAACTAGAAGCGTAAATTGCCGTGAGTCACTAAAATGCTTACCGGCAGAACCTCTCGCGATGGCCGTTAAAGCTCCCAAACATAAGCACGGCACTGAGCGCTTAAAATAACACACGAGTAATCACCAGATTAAGTGACTAATTCTCAACAAAGAGTGTCACAAATGTTTGCACGAACGAATGTCTCTGATTAGAATGAACGCTCTTATATTAACTCAAGCTCCGCTTACATACTACTTCCCTAACAAAATCCCTTTCTAAGCGCTCCAACCTTAAAACTCCTACGTATGCGTGTGGTAGGAGGTACCTCCCCGACTTTCTCTACTCTTGTACAAACTATTTTTACAAACGCTTATTCCCCATATGCTTCATGTTAATCGAGATATCGAGATGTTAATTTTATTGCTAATTTTCTTGTAGACGCAAGGGGAATTGTAGGCTTTAACCTATAGTCAAATATTTTAAGAGTTGGTTGCTATGTCGAGTATTCCATTCTCTTTGCATTACCAGGACAAAAAAAAAAGAATAAGAATTCCCATTTGAGAAAAAGTATAAGTATTGGCAAATTTAAGGGAATAACAAGCAATATCTCGAAAATGGTTTACTTAACAAAAAATGTATATGACATAAATTGTGTATTTTAACGCGATCTACATTTTTTGTGTAGTAAAATTTTGTCTGTCTCTTATGGTTTACCAGTTATGCAAAAATCGTTCACAATGAAGAATACTTTTAGAGACATTCCCAGAAAATTCAAGATATACATTTTATTTGTCAGGAAAGTATCTTAAATATATGATATTTCAGTCAAAATCGTTAGAACCATTTTTTAGAAAATTAAAATGTTCCATGTAAAGGGTAATCTGGAGGTGGGGGATTTTCTTGAAAACCTTCGTGTCGCATCTCTGGAAGATACTGAACCTAAATACCAAGTTTGGTGTTTATACGATGTTCGTTTCTGAGTTACGCTGTTCACAGACAGACACAGACACACACACGGATATGTTTCCAAAAATGTTTTTTCTGGATTCAGGGGACCTCAAAACATATATTTCTGGTGAAATCTCAGTATCGAATTTTTGGGTGGAATACGATACTTCCCCTACTCACTATACGTAGTAGAGAAAGTAATAAATGTGATCAGAAGAGCTGCTTGCACCTAATGCAAAGTTAAAGAGCCAATGTTATTCAGTTCCTTACGCAGTATTAGAAATATCTTGAAATGTTCTTCCAGCAATCTCAAGCGAAAAATTAATTCCCGGGGTCAGGCCGTTGCTCGCCAACAATATTGCCAGGAGTATTAGCAAATCGAAACAACTGCGAAATGAATACAGAAGTATTCAAGCATACTAAAATAATTATTTACAGGCGCAGTAAATTTATATTTGGATCCAAACAGCCTTTAAAAATATATTTAAAAATCTAATGTTACATTCACATGAATTTCTCTGCGCACTAGTGTTTATTTTACATAGTTTCTACAAACTATTCGTACGAAAGTTATTTTTCTATCTACATCATTTAGTCGAGATAATCTATTGCGGAATCAGTTTAATTTCACATTTCGTTGTAGGCAAAAGGGGATAGTGAGTTTATAGTCAGATGTTTAAAAGCATGACACCGCCAGAAAAAACTGAATACAAACAGCACTATAAAAATGACAGAAGTATTGAAAAATTCAAACCAAGAATAACAGATATCTTGATAGTGGCTAATGCCAACATTTTTTATTTAAAAAAATAATAAGCGCCTTAAACTTCTTAAGGTTAAAGGGTCCTTAGTAAAAGTTTTTTGTGGCCTCCCTTTAATTCTGTTATCATATCAGGAGCCTTGACTTATAGAAACAAGCTAACTCGTTAACTAGGTTTCTTGCTGTTTTTACTAATTTTCATTAGGAAACCCGCTCGTATTCACACTCATATTCATACTTCCAGACCCTGTTGAGGATAAGGAATAATTATAACGAAAGAAAGATTCCCCTGCCCTAGCTAGGAAACAAATCTGTACCTCTCAAGAAACGTTACTTTAACCAAATTCTGTATATTAAAGAGATCTATATTTTTTGCGCAATACAGTTTTCTCTGTCACTTATGGTTTACACGTTACACCAAATTATGTATACAAAATTCCTTCAGAATGAAGAGGATTTTGCAGACTAATTCTAGAAAATTCCAGATATTCGCCTTATTTCTCATTAAATATCCTAAATGTATAGTATTTTAAGCAAAGGCGTCAGAGCCTTTTTTTAAAAATAAAAAATATCTAAAATGTTACCATGTAAAAGGTACTTTCGGGTGTAGGGATTTTCTTAAAATCTTCGTGTCACATCTTTGGAATATACCTAACTTAAATACCAAGTTTGGTCCAAGTTTCGTATTAATTCGACATTTCCTTTAAGAGTTCTGCGGTCCACACACACAATAAAAATTCTCTTTTAGATTAAGGAGGGCTCAAAATATCTGTTTCCATGATATCTCGATTTCAATTTTTGGGTGGAATACACCTTTCTCTGACTTACTATAGGTAATTGGTAGATAAAGTAAGTATTCAGTCATTGAACAAGTCCTAAACACAGAGTAGAGTTTCTTTGGACGTCAATCTTCAACTACTTGCATTCGTATTCATTAAATACACAATTGTGCAGTAAAGCCACTGGTGTATTTATAGAGATGTCTTGAGTACCTCCACTAAAAATGGTGGAGTTGACGTGAAGAAATTAAGTACCCTTAATTGCTTATATGCTTATTACTGACATTTCCCCAGCCAAACCTTTGAAACCTTTGTGTAATTATAGCGGGAGACGAACACTGCCAAGACAAATAAAACTTCTGTGTTAATGTTCTACAGACAGTGCATCTGGTAACCTCGATTAACTCAACCAGATTATTAATAAAACTGGATCATATAGCCAAGTTATAGGTTATTCTAGCGAACGCCTGCGAAATCTACAAGAATAAAGTATACGGACAAGATCGAGTATTGTATGGAAAGCGAATACCATTCTTCAGAAGTTACAGAATTTGTTTACTTATTTCCTATAGTAAAAAACTCTTATATGCGACCACTTCTAGCTATATTTAATGCCAATTGAAAGCACAGAGCAAGCCCCTAAATAAACACCTGATGAGTTGCAATCACATTACTTTCTCTACTCACTCTTCTTCAAACTATTCTTACAATAGTTTATTCGTCTACTTCTTGTTAATTGAGACCATTTTATTGCACTTTTACACATTTCGTTATAAGTATAAGAAGAAAACAACAGGCTAAAGCGGTAGTCAGTTTTTAAAAGGCGGGTAAGTATGCGATGGCTTTGAAATTCCATGCTTTTTAAGAAACAACGAATAGCGACTTACTGCTTTCAAGTATTTGAAAGCTCAAACAAAGAAAAAAGAATACCTAGAAAATGGTTAACACAACAAATACTTTTAACATAAATTGTATGATTTAACGAGATCTAGCTACATTTTTCGTGCATCAGACTTGGTCTATCTCTTACCAATTATACAAGTATTCCGATTGTAGTGGACTTCACTGACTATCCCAGAAAATTTTAGATATACATCTTATTTGTGATACATATATCTTAAACATATGATATTCAAAATCGTTAAGAGCCGGTTTTGGAAAAAAAAGGTAATTTGGGGTGAGGGGGATTTTGTTGAACTTCCGCGTGTCACATTCCTGGATGATTCTGAATTAAATATCAATTTTGGTGTTTATTTGATGTTTGTTTTTAGTTATGCTGTTCACACACAAACCGTTTTTAATAATCCTCTTTTGTATTTAAGGGAAACGCAAAATATATATTTCCGGATAAATCTCGGTATCGAATTGTTGGCTGGAATGCAATGCTTTCTCTACTTACTATAGGTAAGCAGTAGAGAAAATAAAAATACAATGTGTAACGATCATGACACAGATGTCTTCTTTGCATAAATATTACAAATGATCTTCTATGCACTTAATCATGGTAATGCTTGCCTACATATAATTTCAAATTGGCAACACCAACTTAGTTGTATGTAAGAAGCGGAAACAACATTCAAATGTTTATATCACAAGTGCATTTCTACTAGTAACACATCCCAGAATTCTAATAAATTTTAGCACACAAACAGGAATATTTCGGAAATGACTAATGCTATGCAAAAATCTTATACGACAGAAATTCTGTGTTTTATACTCTATACTCCCTTCTTAATAAGCTGTAGTCTATTCCCCATGCTTCCCCAATTATAGGTATTGGTTTTAATTACAATGAAGTGTATTCCATAGGCTAATAAAGAAGCAGAGAGACTTAATGTAAGCCAAGTTGTGCTCGGGGAGGGGGGAGCTGTGATGGGAGATGTTACTGACATGCTGAAAGAATATGCCCATGAAACTTAGACATATACTTGTAATTATAAATGTTAAAAGAAACGTACATATATAGAAATTTCTGAAGATTCTTCAGGGTTTTCTTACCAAGCTCAGTATTTCTGCTTAGTTATCCCGAATTATTTTAATTATGTCTGAGGGATACGTATAAAAGATAATAATGGAGTAAGAGGGTAGGGGAAGGCTAGCATCTGATAGAATGTTCACCCTCCACAGGATTTTGACGCACCATTAGGCAAGAGCTTCCGATGCACCACTCACGTGGATTCCAGTGGCCAACAAGGCGGAAGATTGAATACGTTGGTTCGATTTTACAATCGGGAAGTTCCCCTCTCACATTCCAGGCGCCCGATCAAGTGAGGTGACTTGCGGCCTCACCGCATCCCACAGTTTGCTTGTTCTGGTTAACGTCTCCTTGGCGTCTGAGGAGAAACAGATCGCCAATTAGCGGCATCTCTACCAACCGTTAACTCACCAGAAGTTGCCAGAACTGAGAGTGGAGACCAGAACATTAATGGACAGAAGAGGAAAGAGAGATGCGGAGCGATAACATTTGTGCCATAAATGGCTTTAAAACAATACCTCAAACGCATCATTGTAAAAGGCTGTGCTATTATTTAAGTAGATTCCATGACTTTTTTAAACTATTATCATGTAGGATGCTAAAAGAAAGGAATAAAATGAACTTGTAAAGAAAAATAAATTATTGAGAAAGGAACCCTTTCAACTTTTATAAAGAAGGATGCTACCCTGAAAGAAAAAGTGTGATACACGCAGTTGATACGACAATAAACGCAGATGTTAAGAGTATTAGGAAAAAAGAAAGAGAGAAAGAAATTGAGACGAGGCGAATCTTTAAGCAAAGTGACATTTTAATGGTTACTAAAGAAGTATCGGTAATCAGTACAATTTCAGATAAAATCTTCTACAAAAATGAACTGGATATTGTACTCCATTGGCATATAAATAAACAATCATCATTTTCAATAACATCTTCACTCCATGGACAAGTGCCAGTTCCGCCCTCAAGCCATCGTTTCCTGCGTCTGCACACACATTTCCTTTCTGTAGGATTATATTTCATTATTTGTTTTCTGAGTGTTGTGTCAGGTATTCATTCGTGTCCTTTCCACTGATATTTAAATGTAAGGTTTTCAAATATCAAATAACAAGTATATAAGTTTACTTATAAATAAGTGTTTGTAAAAGCCCTCCTTTATGAACAATTCTAAAAGCTTGAGATTAACAGCAGCATCCAGTAGGAGCCGTCCATAGTGAATGTAGAAAGCAGCATGGTAATATCAGGTATAGGTTATACAACGGAGGGGGACACCTTGCGCACTGCGACCTGCGTATACCTATTGCGGCTAGGAGGAAGGGATGGAATGAAAGAACCACAGGAGGCAACAGGCAGGCGCGGAAATCCCTAACAGTTCTAGGCTCGAAGACTCGCCCCACTGCTGGAGCTGCTTCGAGAGGGCGATGAACGACTCGACGACAAAGCAGCCATCTAGTGTCCACGGGGAGTACTCTTTCCGTAGAGCAAGCATTCCACGTCATCTGTCCGGCACCACCTTACGCTAGAAAATCTAGAAGTACACCTGAAAGATGAGAAGGAAACGGAATGAAAGGGAAATGATGGAAAGGAAATCATGGTAGAAGCCACCATAGCAGTCGTCTACCGACAAGGGAAACCATGAAAAACCCAAGTCCAGAGTGGACTGTCGACAGAATCGAACCCGGGACCTCCCATATGCAAGCCTCGCACGTTATCGAGGCTCCATCTCGCTTTGTTAGTATTAGGTAAGGAAGTAACAAAATAACTCAGAGAGGGATATCTTTATTCTCGTTATTTTCGCATAATGCGTTTTGACCATTACATCAGAGAATGCCAATAAGATGAAAAAGCACAGCGTTCATTTAATGTTTACACATTCTCTTACTTCGACATAATACGCTTTGATGATGGCATCAGAGGGTGACAGTAAGTTAAAGAAACACGTAGTGTTAATTTAGTGTTCACAGATGATCAAACAGGATTGCCTTTGATGACAATAACTTACAATGAAGAATATGGCCTCCTTAATGCAGTTTCAATGATTATGCGCTAAAATTAAACCAGTAATTACAGCCCTACATTGCTATATGTGTCTATATTGCAATGAAACAAAGAGTGAAATCAGCTGATGCGAAGCTTTCAAAATCAGTATTGGATAAATGGTTAATGTCTTTATAGTATTTTGACACTGTCAATGTCTGTATTGTACCTTACGTCATCGATATAATACATTATTTGGTAACGGCAATATCCAAAGTTGATCTTTATAAATAATGAAGAAATGAAAGATGTTGACTAAAATATTCCACGAAACTGGAACTTATTCACAGTTGCATTTTTCCTTTGCTACCCCGTTCAGTTTTGATAGAGAACAAGATAATATTAAGTCATATTTACAGATTTCTCCAAAATGTTTTAATATGTGGATAGATTACTTAGTTCGCGCTTTATGAAAGTTGCAGGCAAACAAAGGACAAACAGAGGAAATTACTAGAGGGAAACAAGAGTGCAAACATGAAAACGTTGCGAAGTAAGGAAGAGGAGTAGGGAAAAGCAGCCTATGGGAGGTTAACAGAATCGTATTAGCGTTTTGCCAGCTTTATCTCGGTTGCAAATGCTCGACGCTGTCTAAAATTTCTACTTTGCTACTGCTGTTACAGACTCCATTGTTGTTCTTCCACCCCTCTTTAGCTTTTCCTTGTCTCTCCATGCGCTATTTCACCGCCAAGGCCAACAGCCATTCTCTTCTCTGCAATCAAATTGCGAACATATTTATTTGACGCTCCAACATCTTCGTCGACGTCCCCGGGACCTCCGCCGCGGTAGCTCCGGAAGCAGGTTTCATTAATTGAAGATCGCATTGCCGGAAAATTACTACCTTACCCCCACCAGCTGCAGCATCCACCGACCAACCGAACCAAGAGGTAGTAAGGTTTCTGCCAGTCGTTTCGAGATGCTGCAACAAGGAGATTCCTAGCATCTCTCTTGCCGTTTTCCGGAGCAGACACTAATGAAAACTCCAGTTCCCATACTTCTCCTTCTGCTTCCTTATGGAGCCCTTCCGGCATTCGACGCTTTACCCACGTGACTTGTTTATTTTAATTACATCTATGGGGTTTCGGAGAAGACAAAGAACAAACTGAAAAGGTAATGATCCTTTTTTTTATTTTTTGCTGCCATAATAAGGGGACAGAAAAGACAAATACGATATACAGAATGATTCTGGTAATATACCTACTAGGCTTCCTTAAGGCAATGCATGTATATTTTTATGCATTTATAGGAATTAAAGAATCTACAGTTTTCTTACGATTTCTTTGACTTTTATATATATATGTATAGATATGAACATATTTATATTCTCAGAGCATCAAACATATAGTACGTACAAAAATTTAATGAGCTATGTCAAACAGTCATTAAGATATTAATTCTTCAATCATAATTAATCATTTTTATATGGCAATGCGAAATACTCCTTGGGCCCTACGATTTATTCTATCGCTCCCAAAATATTAACTTTAGCTTCGTATACAAACTTAAAGAAATCGTTGTGCAGGCATTTCTTAATTAAATTACTATAAGAGAAAAAATTCTGATGTGTTACACTCACATGACTTTCTCTACTCTTGTACAAACTATTTTTACAAACGCTTATTCTCCATATGCTTCATGTTAATCGAGATATCGAGATGTTAATCTTATTGCTAATTTTCTTGTAGATGCAAGGGGAATTGGTAGGCTTTAAGCAATAGTCAAATATTTTAGGAGCTGGTTGCTATGTGGAGTATTCCATTCTCTTTGCATTGCCAGGACAAGGAAAAATGAATTTCTATTTGAGAAAAAGTATAAAGTATTGGAAAATTTAAGGGAATAACAAGCAATATCTCGAAAATGGTTCACTCAACAAAAAAGAATGTATATGACATAAATTGTGTATTTTAACGCGATCTACATTTTTGTGTAGTAAACGTTTGTCTTATCTCTTATGGTTTACCAGTTATGCAAAAGTCGTTCACAATGAAGAATACTTTTGGAGACATTCCCAGAAAGTTCAAGATATACATTTTATTTCTCATGAAACTATCTTAAGTGTATGATATTTTAATCAAAATCGTTAGAGCCATTTTTGAGAAAATTAAAATTTTCGAAAAATGTTCCATGTAAAGGGTAATCTGGGGTGAGGGAATTTTCTTGAAAACCTTCGTGTCGCATCTCTGGAAGATACAGAACCTAAATACCCAGTTTGGTGTTTATCCGACTGTTCGTTTCTGATTATGCCGTTTCCAAAATCCTTTTTTTGGATTCAGGAGGCCTCAAAACATGCATTTCCGGTGAAATCTAGGTATCGAATTTTTGAGTGGAATGCAATACTTCCCCTACTTACTATACGTAGTAGAGAAAGTAAAAAGTTTTGTACATATGTTATTGAGTGTTTCAACTTTTTCAATGCGATTCATGGAAAGAAATTAATTTTAACTAAGCTATTTAATATTTTCACTAATGTCAAACAATATTTAAATTCGTAATTCCCGAAGCTCTCCTGAAAATTTCAAGCTAATATGTTATAAACTGCGGTCCAAGAGCATTTTGAAAAGTAAAACATGCTAAGAAATAAGAACGGAGAAAAATAGAGGTTAAAGTTCATCGGTGCTTTATCTAAAGGTGCAAGACCGATTGAACAACCATTTGTGGCTTTAAAATTTATTATATTAAAAAACAAATTGTGTAGCATGGAGGTACAAGTTATAGTAAGAATGCAGAAAACAAAAAATTTAAAGTGTTGACATTTTTGCCAACTTTCACAAATACAATACCATAGAAGTAGCTTAGAACACATTAAAGCAAACCAATAAAAGCGCAGATAGTGAATCAGAGAAGGTACTTTATTACCCGCTTTTAAAAGTTAAGTTCTCACGAGTATCGATCTCTGATAGAGATTCTTTTACTGCGATTATGAGACCATAAAATTGGCATCTCTCTGCAATAATTCCAAAAGCAGTTGTAGCCCTAACAGCGGCCAGCGCTCGTAATGCGGCCAGGGAACGGTTCAGTCCTTGATAACATTCAAAGTTTTTAAGGTTTAGATTATTTGCAAATAACACAGTAAGGAATAATAAAAGATAAGTTGTAATATTTCGAATGTAAGAGAAGAGGATTTAAACATTAAACAAAATCTATTATGCAAATGTAAATTATTTAATTAAAAATTATATAAAGCATAACATTTCCACCATTCCAATACTGTTATACCATCAAGGAATCCAGAAATTCTACAACAATAAGATATAGAATATAGAAGATATAGAATTATGAAGCTAAAATATGTTTGGCATCGGTATATAACAAGTATGGAAAATAAGATATCACCCAAGAAGAAATTACAACATGCATCATTAAGAGAAACTAATGCTAGAAGGCCTAGATCACGGTGGTTACATGATATACACCTTGAAGACAGACTATTAGGAATACCTAATTCTTGCACATAAAGAGGAAGAGATTACTTTTACTGCTTCTGTAAATTTTTGCCTAAATTAAACTACGCAGTAGATCCGATACAGCATGTAATCTAAGTACATTTACATTGACTGAGCAGAAATGGGATACTTACGTTAATGCAAACAAAGAAAATGGCCAGATAGTTTTAAATTGAAGTGCTAATAGTCACAAATATTGTTGAAAGAAAATGTTTGAAGGAGATGACATTTATACACACATGAATTTAACACGAGCACTTGATTCTAGAGGTGGAAGATTATAACACTCAGTGGAATAAAAATTTTACAACACTCCATTGTTACCATCCTTGTTCCTTGCGATGTAAACTACGTGTATATTTAGCGGAGGTTTGTATGGATTACTGTAATAGCGAACTATGTGAATGACTCGGAAATAGATTCGGCGGAGGAATATGCAGCGCAGAGAATAACGTTGGAATGGTTAAGACCTTGCATACAACAGACTTCTTCAATGACGCAAGGTAGAAACGTTATGTTATGATTGTGTGAGTGATCTCGTTGTCAGTACTGGTGCTGTAAAGATCAAGCAAAAACGAAGGCCAAACAATAATAGATAAAGCTCGCCATTACGCATGTGCGAATGCTGGCCGGCCCTCGTAGCCGTGGTCGCTGGAGTGTATAGCTCCGGCGCTCCGCCAAGCTGAGAATCGTGGGTTGGAGTCCCGCCATGGGCATGGTGTTTGTGTGTGTTGTGTAATTGCAATGATAAGCGGTAACGAAAACAGTAAGAACGCAGTGATTGTAAACTGGGTAAAACAAGGGAACTTTAAAGAAAGAAAAAAAAGTATACTACTATTTTCATACGAAGTTCAGCTGGATACCTTATAACTTAACATTCAGGGCTTTCTAAAAACGGTATATGATAATACATAGTCTTCCATTTAACTACATTATTAGAGGTTGTACAGCATCCATTGCAAAAGTGTTAGTGAAGTTGTATTCTTTGTTTTTTCTATCCTCTAAAGTTTGCACAGAAACATTTTAGAAGGCAAACTATAAGCATTATGTAGGGTTCAGTTAAGTTTTATTTCGAAGTGTTATGTACTTAATTTAAACAGATATTACATTTTTTACAAAAGTATAGCCAATCATTGAAACATTACTAAAATATTCCCTGATGTTGGTTTACATCTTCCATTTTAAGCAGTATACTTTGAATTGATAAACGGTCTTTCTCACGAACTCACGAAAAGAGCATGTACACATGACGCCACATCACTAAAAAACTACCTGTTAACTGTCACCTCAATCTATAACCGAATATTAGGATACAAAACCGGGAAATAAGTTTTACAGAACCGAGGAAATAACCGAAAGCGAATTATTATTATTATTATTATTATTATTATTATTATTATTATTATTATTATTATTATTATTATTATTGGACTGGACTAGTGAACGGAGGGATACCTAGCACTGCGACTCTCAAGGGATCTATTGTGCGTACACCTCTAGGAGGAACGAATGAGGCGAGGGGAACGCAGGAGACACGGGTTGCAGAGCGAAGCCGGCGCAAGTGGAGACGAGCGAAGTTCCCTAACAGTTACAGGCTTGACCGTCCGTTTGAAGACGTTCCTGCAGCAGGACCGTTCAGTCGTTGTCGGGCAGATGGTACAGAGGCTTGCGTTTTGGAAATGTTTGCATCCATAATAATTCAGCAACTCATTATGATCTTACTTGGCGGCAAACGCAGCTCCCCTAAACTTTTTACAAAATTATAGCCAATCATTGACACATTACTAAAATATTCCCTGATGTTGGTTTAAATCTTCCATTTTAAGCAGTATACTTTGAATTGATAAACGGTCTTTCTCTCTCACGCACTCACGAAAGGAGCATGTACACATGACGTCTCATCACTAAAAAGCTACCTGTTCACAGCCCCGGAGTCAGCCTGAAACATTAAAGGGAAAGGAAATGAGAAGAAATGGGGGAGAAAGGAGAGCCGTGGTAGAATACACCACTCCAGCATTCACGTTTGTCAACCAGGGAAAACTACGAAAAACCCATAGTCAAATTGGGCGGCCACCGGGAATCGAACCCCGGACCTCTCGAATGCGAGACTCATACGTTACCGCTGAGACATCTCGCTCGGTTATTATTATTATTATTATTATTATTATTATTATTATTTCCAAAATCCAGTGAAGCACTTCGTAATGTTTACTGTACAATACAAGATTTGTGGTATCTTAAACAATGAAAGTTTAAATCTTAAAGTAATGTACTTTTGGGAATATACCAAGTAACTAAAATACTCTTGCTAACGTAAATTGATATCATGATGGATTCAAATGTATGCATTTCGAAAGTGGTAACAATTAGCGTTTAATGAGGCAACGGATTTAATCGCGTAAATAATCAAACAAATGCAGTATTCCATATAGGCTGAACCCTGATCGGGCAAACAGATGCATATTACCACAGCATTATTTAATTTCCAAATATTAAGTGTATTAATGTTATTAGCTTATAAAGTATTCATAATAAAATTATTATGTACTTAAGTTTATTTTAAAAACAAATCACTATATAGCAGCGTACTGTATCATTGGTACCAATTACTGAATTATGAAACAATGCCCACCTCAAAAGTAATAGTAGAAGTTGACATTTGTTTTTAATCTTCCGTAATCGGAAACAAATGACGGACACTATTGATTTAATAAAAGTGTGTTTAAACATAGAGGAGCCATAATTATCGACGACAATTACCTCGTAATCAAGCTGCAATTGGTTGATAACCAAGATGTTCTTAATCCGATTAGGTCATTCGTTTTTACGCCATATGACTGAAATATGTAGGAGATAGAAACTGCTTTTTAAATAGTTTTTAGAAGAGGATAAAGGAAACATTACATGAATGTCATACATAAGATGTTTTAATAATTTTGCATTCAGTTCTTTTATTTTTCTCGTTTTTTTGTTCTTTAGCTCTGACAATATAACACGTTGCAGCAGTCAGGATTCATCGTTTTTGGAAAACAATCTGTTGAAGATTAAAAGCGCAAACCTTTATTGTTCCTATATATCTGTGGAGTTTTCGGTTTCAAATACATTTTAACCTTGCATATAGCAATAAACAGAACAAAGAACACTGACAAGTAATGAAAACCAAGGAAAGAAGATGATTACAAACTTTTGTATTGTGGATTCTGGTAGTAATCACATGCTTTTCAATCGTACTTTCAAATAAATACTGTATTAACCAAGAAAAACATTGAACATCCAAGAAATATATCACGAAGTCCTTCTGGTAGTCTGGTTTTGTTCTCGAACATAAGATGTAATTGAGAAAATGCATTAAAAGGACCCAGCATTTCATTTCCTGAAGGAGGAAAGAAAGTATTCTCTTAGTGGCAGATATTCGACACATACACACAGACCACTAAGTATTGTGGCAGTATCTTATATATAACTCACCCGCCACGCGTCCTCATCGTCGTCGTCGTCGTCGTCTGAAATGACGTCACTATATTCACATCCTTGAGCCTGAGGCAACATCTTCCATTTCATCCGAACCAGCAATCCCTCCTCCTCTTCCTACTTCATGGTGGAGTCTTTCAATCGCAGCGCCAGAAGCATTTAGAATGGATTACGTATCTATTACTCTACAAGAAAGCTCTCACGATAATCTCCGAGTTTCTAGGGAGTTCCTCAGACCCACGCTCTCATTCTCTGTAACTCTGGCAACTGATAACGTCACAACACAAGCACATCTCACGCCCACAGACTATTTATCCTAATAGTGTGATAGGAATTATGATGACATGTCAACTTTTAATTGCTTCATTGCTAACGTGTATATTAATCCTTATCGTGAGTCCCAGATTATGAAAATGCATATTTATTAGCTCATTTCTGGTCATTTTATGGCACTTTTTAGGTTTTTCGATTATACGCCATTATTTTGTCATTTTCTTGCCCTTTGTGTTCTTATTTAGTCATTTTCGTGCATTCACATTGATATATAAAGAGGTTTTTGGTCGACCACACTATAATATGCTGATTACATGTGACGCACCTGTTCTGTTATGGCATCCATAATACTTCAGCAACTCATTATGATCTTACTTGGCGGCAACTTTTAACACCTTCAAACCAGCAGTCCACTAATTTCAATATTTTAATAACTAAGTTCATTTCATTGCTTCAATAAGTGTTGCTATCACGTTACCTGCAAAAAATCAATAAATGTACCGTGGACTCAGCAGTGCAGCCATCTTTTGCACTACTCGCAAACACGCTCAGAGGTTTCCGATCGGCATTAAATACAACGAATAACAAGGTAAGATGTGGTTTTTTGTAAAAATACAAAGTTTTGAAATTAAGATGGCCTACTAAAAGCAGTTGTATGCAGCTTGACTATAATGCTAATTAAGTCGCTCGTATGAAAACGTACTCATCTTAATTACTGCTATTATAGTCTTGTTGCATAATTTACTATTATATTAGACATTTAACATAAAGATAAAGGCGGCGCCGTGGCCGAGTGGTTAGACCGCTCGCCTTCCACCGAGGCGGCCCGGGTTCAATCCCAGGGACCTGCATGTGGGATTTGCGGTGGACGAAGCGGCGTCTGGGCGGGTTTTCTCCGGGTTCTCCGGTTTCCCCCGCCATTCATTCCACCAACTGCTCCATCATCACCTTTCCTTTCATCCATTTCACCAACATTTCGTTTCATCTACTTCCTTCATCCCATACCAGGCATCGGGCTGATCCCCCATCCTGGCTGTTCTGTCTGATCCATGAGTGTCTGCTCCTCGACGGGCCTCTGACCCCAGGCACCCGCCTGTAAGTCCTGGGGGGTGTAAGTCCTACATAAGAGGAGGGTAACAGATAATGAATGAATGAAAAAATAACATAAAGATAACTTTTCAAACACAAGAAATTTCACTATTCAACAGAAATAAGAGTAACTTTGTATATTTTTAGCACGCATTCTGAAGAAGTTATTGTCTTTACGTCATTTGCCCCACGCTTTGGGGGCCAATTTGAAGAAGGTTTGTTGCTGCTACGTATGGAAAGTCAGTTTGAAGTTGATGTATTATATTTCGACTGTTGGGGAGCGGAACTTGAAGTAGTAGCAACCACACGTATGATAAAAAGTTTCCGGTAGCCTTCGCCCCAAATGTACTTTCAGGTGGTCTTTGCCCCAAATGTTTAAAAAATATTAACTTTGTAATTTTTGACTGTTTCATTAAATATTATATATTTATGTTTGCCTCGGCTGCGTCAGTATTTATATATTTTTTTAGAGACATGAATGTGTTAACAGGGAGTGGTGCGACTGAAAAATGTAGGCTTACACAAATTATAATTTTACTTCACTCCTTTTATTAATGCTTGACATGATTTAAATAACACTTCGCTGATATAGAGAGAGAGCTGTGAGATTTTTTTTATTAATTACTTGCACTTTTTAACACGTAAGCTATTTTTGTCTCACACAAAATACATATTAAATTTCTCGAGGATACATCTCGCGTCTGGTTAGAAACTGTCTACAAGCAACTGACTTGATTTCTACCGCCTAAATTTGTAAATTTCTGTATTTCAAGTCTCTGATTGGCTATTCCTAATCCAATAGAATACCTTTATTTAACTTAAGCTTTTTTCTGGTTGTTGATTGGCTATTTTATAAACTGTCTCATAATTTACATTATTGTTGCTCCAATAATGACTAGTAGCATTATTAAACTTTCTTACTCATTATTGCCTCAAAGTCACCTCATTGTTACCTCATTCTCACAGCTCCTACATTATTAAATTACGTAATACATCATTTACATAACATTATTGAGCACATATACAATAACATAAACATATACAATGACTGTAATATACACTTTTTATATCATACACATACTGCTTTAAGGAGGGCTGTTATTGAAAATATATATTATATAATTAGACTGAAATCATTTAAGTGTTAAAAATACTGCCTCAATTCTTGGGAATAAATGTAATTCCTTGAGTTAATAGTGCGTACAATTAAGTTGTTATTGTTCTGTCCTTATGTCGTGTTGTAAACTGTGAAGTCCACCTTATTTGTATGAATTTTGTATAATCTGAGCACTCAAATAAGTTAATACTACAGTTTTTAAGACTTGCTTTGAAAAACACTTACTTAACTTTCTTTTTAGATTCTTCAAATAAGAACGTAAAAACAAATATGTTTTTAATTAACTTCTAAATTGTCTTATCATTATTATTATATATACCTTTTCTGCTTGACCAGCAGTTATTTTATTTTTCCTGTGACCCGCGTGTGGCCAGGGACTGCCAACACGACTACCGACCTCACGCCTACTTACGCATCACAGAGTTGGGTGGTGGGCGAACGCCCATCCGATACGGGGAGGTGATGTGGCCAGCATCACGCATTCCGAGCGGAAAGTTGATGCACAAGACCAGAGCCGCTGCCTATCGTAACACCTCATTTTCCTCACAATGCTGAGGGGACACTGGTACTATATTCGGAACTTAAATCCGCACCCCGATCGATCTTGGAAGTATTTCGTGGACGGAAACGAAAGCTCCACGCTCTGGCCTCAGCGCTACAGCGTAGGACGTACAGTGATTATACCTATGTATAAATTAATTTCTAATTTTCTGTACACTAATTTTAATAAATTAAACAAATATTATATCACGTTTAAAATCATAGTCATTTTTCAAACATTTTTAGGCCATCAAAAATCTGGGCCCTGGTGAATAGTATCAGGGCTAACTTCATGCGAGACTGCATCATTTATTGTGAAGAATAAATACTTTTCTGCTTTATAGCTTACGTGCTTTGTAATCAGTGGAGCGTATACTCCAGGCGAACTGAAGCGGTAGTCTATTTAAAATTTAAGTATTGAACTTCTAACGCGATAGCTCTACCGCACAGTCATAGCATACTCAGCCTCTACCATGGCGTTTTTCCCCCCTCCGACCGCTTTGATGCAGTTTCCGATATTGGAGTCATTGATATCACACCAAGTAGCTCCTCAATTTGTCCCCAAACATCTCACGAGGTTAAGTGCTAAATGAAAATGTATGTATTAATTTATATATGAATGAAACATAAACAATTCCTACACGTAGCGGTCACATGCCTTTCTCTACTCAGTGTACGAATTCACATGTACTGTTTATGTTTTCAAATATTCATAGAAAAAATCATTCCTCTATTCACTTTACGAAAAGGGTGATAAGAAGGAAAGTTTAAATTAGTTGGTTTATTTAAGTAAATATTTATTGTATCCTATGTATCAGAGTATATTGAAACTATAATTATAATTTTTTCTTCTCGAATTTGAGAGATTTAATTAAGTATTCTAGTTTTTGTATAAAAATATTAGAAATTATTTTTGGTGAAGTAATGTTAATCACTTTCTGATTTTAATAAAAGCTTTTGTTTTTACAAAACCGTAATCTAATTAAGCTATTTGATATTTATTTCTATTAATAGTTTCATTATTCAACTAAACGGTATCAGCCAAATGAATGCTCTGTGACGTCAGCAAGCAAATCTCTCTTTTAGCTCCCGACTCTCAGCTAAAAACTTCGTGAGCCAAGAGGAAAGCGGAAGGTATTGTTGGCGGCGGATTAACGATGTAAGGGGAATGTATGTTGCACTGTTTACCTACGTAGATGCAAGACAAAGAACCTATTCTTCCCTTCCCTATACACCCCTTGACTAGGAATCCCAGAACGATGTTATATCATACGATTGTAATTCGCCACGCAATTTATTAAATAACTGCAGTAAAACTTCCAATATTTAGCTAACTTTAAGACCTAAAATACTAAAAATAAAGACTCTATTGTAACCTTATAAATACGCATATATAATCTCTTAGTATAGGATTTCAATTATTAGGGTATTGTTTCTTTAGAACATAGACTAAAAAAATTAACATAACACTTATAAGAAAAATAACTCAGGAATATTTTGAGAGAAAGATAGAAAATAAAAGAGGAGGGATTAATTACCTCTTTATTATTACTAGTACCTTCTCTTATAATTTGCTTTATCGAACAAGGTTTTCCTTAATTATGATGGTAGTATTGCAGCTTGTGTTTTAGAACGAAGGCAGTGGGCTCTACTGGCAGTTGGTTCAATTTCCTACTCGGAGTGGTATAAGAAGAAGATTCGCCCTAAAGGGAAACTCCGGATGGAAGGAAGAATGAGGAAATAAAAATGCATCACCCTTAAATTCACCTGACGCGATATTGCTACCGCTGTACTCTTCTGGAAAGTTTGGGCCCTCCAGGCACTAGGAGTTCAATATTTCTTAGAAGCTCCTGCTGTTGCACGTTAATCCGAATAGCAGAGCCATACCTTTCAACCTAATTGGAAAGTTTAAATTTCCACACGAGGGAGCAGAGTGCGCCCCTATTAGTTCGTTATCAGGATGGAAAGGATGGATTATCGCCATGTATCGCTAAAGAAATAATGACTACTATACTTGGGAAATAACTACCTAATACCGAGCGGGATGGATCAGCGGCAACGTCTATGACCAGCATTCGGGAAGGCTTGGGTTCAAATCCCGTGGGCCGACCAATCTGACAGGGTTTTTTTCGAGCTTCTGGCTTCCCTCAGTCCCATGTTAAATACCAGATTGCATATTTAATACCATATTTCACCTTCAGTTCTAAAACAATAGTAAAAATCTGATGTGTTACTCTCACATGACTTTCTCTACTCTTGTACAAACTATTTTTACAAACGCTATTCTCCATATGCTTCATGTTAATCGAGATATCGAGATATTAATCTTATTGCTAATTTTCTTGTAGATGCAAGGTGAATTGGTAGGCTTTAAGCGATAGTTAAATATTTTAAGAACTGGTTGCTATGTGGAGTATTCCATTCTCCTTGCATTACCAGGACATAAAAATGAATAACGAATTCCCATTTGAGAAAAAGTATAAGTATTGGAAAATTTAAGAGAATAACAAGCAATATCTCCAAAATGGTTCACACAACAACAAAAATGTATATGAAATAAATTGTGTATTTTAACGCGATATACATTTTTTGTGTAGTAAAATTTCATATATCTCTTATGGTTTACCAGTTATGCAAAAGCCGTTCACAATGAAGAATACTTTTGGAGACATTCCCAGAAAATTTGTTATATGCATTTCATGTGTCATAAAAATATTTTAAACATATAATATTTTAATCAAAATCGTTAGAGCCATTTTTGAGAAAGTTAAAGTTTTCGAAAAATGTTCCATGTAAAGGGTAATCTGGGGTGGGGGGATTTTCTTGAAAACCGTCGTGTCGCATCTCTGGAAGATACTGAACCTAAATACTAAGTTTGGTGTTTATCCGACTGTTCGTTTCTGAGTAATGCTGTTCACAGATACACAGACAGACAGACAGACAGACACACAGATAGACACACAGACACAAACACATACATGTTTCCAAAAATGCTGTTTTTGGATTCAGGGGGCCTCAAAACATATTTCCGGTGAAATCTCGGTATCGAATTTTTGTGTGGAATACAATACTTCCCCTACTTACTATATGTAGTGGAGAAAGTAAAAATATAAATGGATTGTAACAGCGAATGCTTTGTCATCTATCCAAAGATAATAAAAGCACGTAGACTGGACGACACACTACTGCCATCTGCCCGACACGTGTAGAAGCAGAGATATAGTTGTCTAGCACTAAGGACACTGTAGACATGCGTTGAAGCTGCCATTGAGGGTCATATGTAGCAGAGTTATAGTTGCCTAGCACAGGACTCTGTGGACCTTGACTAAGGAAGATGGTACGGTACAGGAATGAGACCTAAAAGGCTGACTGCCTGCTACACGCCGATCCAAGGTACTTACAGATCCGTCGCTATATGATCATGTAGCAATAACCTCTTAATGTTAGGAGTAACGTTAATTTCCATACTAAAGAACATCGAAACACTACAATTTAATACAAAACCTAAACAAGTTAATGCTTTCACTGCTATATATTTTGCGCTCCCATCGTCGATTGGTGCTAACTGGGTTACACCGACTGGTATACTCGATGTTGAATGAACTCCATGTATCGTTGCGCGACGCATATCCAATATGTTCGACCCTGCATTCCCAGAAAGCCAATAGGAGCGATATTAGCAATCAGTACAATAACATACTCATCGCAAATATAAACAAGACAAGTAAATCCCCAAAATCGAGTATAAAAACCTGCACTTATTGTGAAAGTAGTGAAATTCGAAATCGTATGAGTATCCAAAATAAACGACAGGAAATTGAATCTAAATCATATAACACCCATTATTTAGAATACAAACACTACACCGCAGAGCATGCAGATTTGTGCGTTTCTCCATGAGAAAAGACAAGAAAACTAACTTAATCGCAGATAATGATCGTGACATATACGTCGTTAATAGTGAAAGGGATGGAAGATGAATGTCACTTTATCTACCACGTACCTAGTAGGTAGAGAATGAATTGCATTGCACTCGAAAATTTGAGGTAAGTATATGTTTTGAGGACCCTGAACCAAAACAAGCCTTTTTAGAAAAAAAAAGATCCGTGAACAGCATAGTTCAAAAATGAAAAGTCGGCTAAATATCAATTACCTTTCGAAGATGCAAACGAAAATTTTGAAGAAGTTGTCCCCTGTTTCCAACCTTTACATGGAACACTTTTCGAAATTATTGATTTTCTAAAAAAATTGCTGTAACCATTTTGATTAAAATACCATATGTTACAGATATTTAGATGGCAAATAAAATGTATTCCTTGAATTTTCTGGGAATAGCCCGTGAAGTCCTCTTCATTTGGAAGGAATTTTGTGTAAACTTTGCTTAGGCGATAAAAAGTTAAGCAATGGACGAAAACGCACTACACAAAAAATATATAAATAAATGTAGATCTCTATACACATAGTTTATTTCGAATAACCTTTTTGTGACATAAGACACTACCGAGATATCCGTTATTATGGTTCGAATTGTTTAACACTGTCATTCTTTTAAGTCCTGTCGACTTTCAGTTGTTTCTCGCCTCTGCATAAAAAGAGTATACAATGCCCGCGTATAGCGTCTAGTTCTGAAACATTTGATTATCGCTATTTCCTTTGAATTTGTAACGAAATGTATAATGCAGCTATTTTCGCGACGGTTTATCTGGATTAAAATGAAGTGGACATGAAAATAAGCTTTCGTAAGACAATTTTTTATACAAATTAGCAAATGATACAGGATAGAGAAAGCTGTGAATATAACACATCGGATTTTTTAAAAGTAATTTTCTCAAGCCCAAAAGAACAATCTTCCATTAAGTTTTACATTCTTCATAAGCTACTGATGCGATTTTTTCTTAAAATATCAGACATGTGCCATCACGTATAACATATACTAATCCTCTGTAAATCTGTGCATTCGGGCTAAATTTTCGTTAACTGTAAAACCATAACAGGTTGTCATAATTTTGCTATGGAACAAATTTATGAAGTTATTAAAATAATATTAAAGTCAAGTTAGAATTTTACCATTTCCAAAATATTCATTGTTGATCATATATTTTTCCCAGATTATAAGCACTGTGCTTTGAAAGTTAAGCAGTCATTCTATTGTTTCTCATGATTTGATGCAAAGTGTTTGTAATATCCTAGTCAATGTGATATTTCGATTTGCCTTTTTCAAGAGTTGATCACCGACTCAGCCTCCATACCTGAAACAAAAATATTTCTGGAATAAATTTGTCGTGATTAATAGCAAGCAAAAATAAAAATAAGCTTTTATATGAATAATTTGTTGAATAGGTGTGAAAATGAATTATAATGGGTGGAGAAAGTTATGTAACTATTACACAGAACTTTTACAGAGCGAAATAGTTCTACGATAACGTGTGAGGCTCGCATTCGGGAGGTCCCAGGTTCGATTTATGGCGCCCCCTCTGATCTTGAGTTTTTTATGATTTTTTCTGATTGGTTTCTGATCTATCATGATTTCCTTTTCATCATTTCCCTTTCTTTCAGTTTCCTTCTCATCTTTCAGGTTTACTTTTAGATGTCGTATGGCGGTGCCGGGCAGACGGCAGGGATGCTAACTCAAAGAAAAGAGTGGACTGCTTGGTGGATGGGTCGTTCATAGCCCTCGGTAGGCAGCTCCAGCGTGGGACAGGTCTTCGAGCCTGAGCTTTTAGGGACTTCCTCGCGTCTCTGTGGCCACTCTGCCTGAGGCGTGTAGCCTACTGTGATTTCTTCACTTCATCCCTTCCTTCCTCCAAGGGGATGGTAGCCACAATAGATTTCCGTAGGTTGCAGTCCGCGAGACGTCCCCCTCTGTTATATAACCTATACCTTTAAACACATAGAGTTTTTACTATTGTTTAACCCTGTAGCTTGGTCTTTGGTACTGCTTAATTGAAATAATTTCTTGTGGACATTTTTTAAGATTAGCAGGTAGAAACAAGGAAAGTATGGTACACATAATTTTTAGAATAGCCATGAAATGGGTAGAAGAAAGCTTAGAAGTTGTTACACAGTTCTTAGTTCCATGTTCTATTCCAAGCTCCAGTTTCTGCTTGTCTTATTTTCTTTGAGGTTCTTCTGACTGAGATTAGGTAAAATATACTAGATATATTGCTGACAGGCGAAATGAGACTTAGGTACAGCTTCTCTTTGTGTGTGTATTTTTCCTGTCATTAATTCCTTTAATGATCCTAATTCTCTCACTAACCTCTACTCCGCTCCCACATCCTCTAATGGGTACGTTATCATAATTATGTTACTTGTTTGCTCTAAACCTGTCGCCAAGATTAGTAAAACAGGTATTTAAAAAAATCTGATGTGTTACACTCGCATGACTTTCTCTAATCTTGTACAAACTATTTTTACAAACGCTTATTCTCCATAGGCTTCATGTTAATCGAGATGTTAATCGTATTGCTAATTTTCTTATAGATGCAAGGGAAATGTGGTAGTATTTAAGCGATAGTCAAATCTTTTAAGAATTGGTTGCTATGTGGCGCATTCCATTCTCTTTTTATGTCCAGGACATAAAAAATGAATAACGAGTTCCCATTTGAGAAAAAGTATTGGAAAATTTAAGGGAATAACAAGCAATATCTCGAAAATGGTTTATTAAAAAAAATGTATATGACATAAATTGTGTATTTTAACGCGATCTACATTTTTTGTGTAGTAAACCTTTATCTATCTCTTATGGTTTACCTGTTATGAAAAAGTCGTTCACAATGAAGAATACTTTTGGAGACATTCCCAGAAAATTCGAGATATACATTTCATTTGACATGAAAATATCTTAAACATATGATATTTTTAATCAAAATCACACTGTGAATTGTACTCTGATTTTACCGATTTCAACAAAATGTTATTTAAACTCTTACAATATATTAAGTTTAGACTTGTATGGCCAGCAGTTGCGAGTTCACTCAAGATAAAAAATGCTGGCTTCCCTCCTAGTGTTTCATCCTACAATCAGCAGAAGTAGTAAACCGGAGTCGGAAGTTGACCAGTGGCAGTGCGCACATGTCAGAAAATATTTCAATTTACTCTTCAGAGTAATAAAGTAGAACTGTACCCTACTAATAGGCTATATAAGCATTTTATTGCTGCTTTTTATGACACTCTAATACCTTAAGGCATAGAAATATTTACACTATCATTATTTTGTACGATTTAATATATTAAGAACATAGTGAAGAAAGTAGCACGTTCTTTGTTGCATGTCTAAATATTTCCTCATAATCCCTTAGACATGAAACAATTTTTCCAATAAAATTAAGGTCCCAAGAAGCGTATTAAATGCGTAATTAGTAAAACTAACATTGATATGTTGTGAAATGGAAATGTTATAATGGAACTGAATACCATAAAGGTTTTTGAAAAATGAGAATTAAACATCTTAACATTGTTCTCTATTATGGTTGCATTTTCAAAATGTAAAAATCATACTAATAATCTAGATGAGGAAGAATGTGTCGCTGAAGAGCAAAGTAGAAGAATTTTAATAAAAATACGTCTGTAAAATTAGACAGTTTGAGGGTTCGTTTTTTAGCACAGAAAAAATAAAATTACACAAATCTGTAGAAGTCATATTCATAAAGTATAGGTTGGCTAACTAAAATTTGTTTTATGAATGAGACATTTAAAGTTGTGAGTATTGATAGTTTTTGAGAAAAATTAACACAGAATTTAGAAATTCAACGCGTGTCATAAGCTTTTGAACATCCTTGAGTAGGTTAAAGTCTAACGCACATGATTCAAAAACAGAAGTTTTGGTAAACAACCGAAAACCAATTTGTATTGGTTCAAGTTATTTCCCTTTGAGTGGAAGCTATTATTATGAGCCAAAATAAGCCTAAATATTATGATTTACTGTTGTAATGACGTTTATTTGTGAAAAAATCAACATTATTATACTTAAAAATGAATCATGCGAGTTTTGATTCTAACCTCGGACCATGAGAGTTTTGAAAAGTACTCTTTTGGAACATGTGAGTTTCAAAAATGATCAATCTGGAGCATGTAAACTTTGATAGTAAACATTTGAGATAATGAAGGATATCAACAAAAGGTACTAACTGACAATAGACATAAATAAATAAATAAAACATTTAAATAACTGTTTAGAAATGCAATGGTTTATTTTATCCATGAAACTTGTTAGATAGGAACTTCTGCTGGCAACTTCATCATTGATTGTCTCTAAATAGATTACAATTTAATATTAAAAACAAAAGTTAACAAAACGATAGAGCCAAAACCTAACTTCTAATTAGAATGCTGCGTCAACAATGTGAGAACTACAAGAGCGGGCCTAAAATAATACATTATTGAGCGTACAAATGATACTACATTATTAATAATTATTGCAGTTTGATTATACATTCCTGTAATGTGTAACAATGTTACAGAGATTAATGTAACGTTATCAGATGCCAATATCCCAGGCCCTGATTTGCTTTAAATTATTAATGTCTGGTCACATGCACAGTCGGGGGAAAAGCAATACTAACCTTGATAATTTGGCTTGGTTCCCCTCCCCCCCCCCCAACTTTCTAGAGCAGCTGCACATTTCCATGATCGTCCTCTTTCTGCCTTTCCTTCCATCACTATATGATGGAAGCCTCTTTGATTTAATTGTTAAACTTGTTGGTATTTATAAAAAAAAAAACTGAGAGCACACGTAGAACACTCCTTCGTCAACCTAAGTACAGAGCGATACTATGGTGAATGGTGAAGGGAGGTGAGGGAACTACCAATCACTGATTGGCCGATAAAGCGATGGAGCAAATGTCACAAATCAGTATCATTCGCCTGGACTCCGTCTCATGACGGAATTCTGGGAAATGAATCAGCTGAGCAGGCAGCCAAAGATACCATCAAACACCTCCCTCAGTTCATCCAGATACCGCATACAAACTTCATGAATTTCATCAAAACGACTTGCATTAATCAATGAAGACAAACATCTAGAAGCAAGTTACGCGATGTCTGCATTTCCGAGTCCAAACTTCAGCACTATCATTTCAACCGCAAAGACCAAGTTGTATTGACTCGACTGCGTATTGGACATACTTCTATAACGCACAAACATCTCCTCAATCGTGACCTTCCTACTGCATGCGACCTCTGCAGATCCCACCTCACAGTTCACATCTCGTTACAGCCTGCCGTCGCTATGTATAACCAGAGAAAGATGTGATATCCCCAACAGCCTACCAGACGCCCTAAATTCAGCACAACAAAGAACTTTAAACTTTATCAAAACGACAAAGTTGTATAACAATGTATAGCACACCTATCTAGAGAATTTAATATTGCATGTACTATTACTGTTTAAAATATGTATTTTCATTGTAATCGTGTCCTGCATTATAAAGTAGTCGCGATATGACTTTAAAGTTGAAGCGACAATAAAGAATATATAATATAATAATATGACCCAAGGGATCAGGAGACTTCTGACAGAAACTGAGAAGTTTGTTGCCTATTTTAACAATAATCAAGTGAAAAATGAAACCAACTCTCCCCGGAATTGTATTCTACACTGAAAACTGAATCGTAATATATTGCTACTCTATTTTAAATTTTTTTCATCCTGTGAGTTATGACTCCAACCTGCTCCTATGTGTAAATATTCTGTACTGCCTAAGCAAAGCATCCCTGAAGTGGTAAAATAAGTGTAAAATGTTCACAACTTAGGCAATGTTGTAGATATCTTTCAATTTACAAAACCTCCAGTTTATATTTGCAGTGCTACTAATTTTTACTTTCTCTACTACGTATAGTAAGTAGGGGAAGTATTGTATTCCACCCAAAATTTCGATACCGAGATTTCACCGGAAATACATGTTTTGAGACCCCCTGAATCCAAAAAAAGCATTTTTGGAAACATGTCCGTGTGTGTCTGTGTGTCTGTCTGTGTGTGTCTGTGAACAGCATAACTCAGAAACGAACAGTCGGATAAACACCAAACTTGGTATTTGGGTTCAGTATCTTCCAAGGATGTGGCACGAAGGGTTTGAAGAAAATTCCGCCACCCCAGAGTACCCTTTACATTGAAGATCTTTCGAAAATTTTAATTTTCTCAAAAATGGCTCTAACGATTTTGATTAAAATATCATATGTTTAAGATATTTTTACGACAAATAAAATGTATATCTTGAATTTCCTGGGAATGTCTCCAAAAGTATACTTCATTGTGAACGACTTTTGCATAACAGGTAAACCATAAGAGATAGACAAAATTTTACTACACAAAAAATGTAGATCGCGTTAAAATACACAATTTATGTCATATACATTTTTTTTGTTGAGTGAACCATTTTCGAGATATTACTTGTTATTCCCTTAAATTTTTCAATACTTTTCTCAAATGGGAATTCGTTATTCATTTTTTTGTCTTCGATATGCAAAGAATATTAATCTTTGGCAAAGCGAATGGTGCTGCACCTAGTAACCAGCTAATAAGAGATATGTATGTGCTTAAAGCCTACTGTATTTGTATATTGCCCTTGGAAATATATATTCCTCTTACATCTACAAGAAAATTAGCAATAAGATAGAGTCTGCAAATGTTTATCTCGATTAAGATGAAGCATATGGAGAATAAGCGTTTGTATAAATAGTTTGTATAAGAGTAGAGAAAGTCATGTGAGTGTAACACATCAGATTTTTTATTAAACAATGAAAGAATCAAAGTGTAACGAAACCGGTTTTGGAGACATTCTATCAACAACTTTACTGAGGCAATTTCCCTGTCAGAAAAAAATCTATTAATGGTACATTAATGAGAGTTTCAGAACCATTTCCCTTGGTCATTAAAATGGACTAAGGACTGTAATATAATTTTAGAAACAAATTTTATCTTAACCCTCGCCGTAGTCGTAATTCTCTGGTAATGCGCAATCGCACGCAAAAAGATTAAAACAGATTAAAACCTCCTACGTCATTCGTTTCGAGATTTGAAAATTAATGAGGAGGATCTTATCTGGACCAACACGGTTGCAAATCTGAGGTTATTTTCGCTGTTGCACCGGTTGCAGAAGTGCCACGGAGGCGAGGTGAGAAAAGTTACGCAGTGGGAGAAGAAGGGGAATGGCTTAGAAAGGTTTGAGACAAAGTTGGAGGAAAACGTCTCTTTCTTTATTAGGCGAGGTGATTTCTCGAAAATTAAAATTGCCCCAGGGTTTATCATTCCCTCTTCCTTCCCCTCCCCTCTCCCCAAACCTTAAATCTTCTTCCCTGGCGAGGCTACGTGTTGGACAACTTATCAAGAAAGAGTGAGTTACTGCCAGAGTTTTCATTACATGAAGAAGATATAACAAAAATAACGAAAAAATATTGTAGATCTAGAAACCCTCGCGAATCTTGGACTTGTCACACTTCTTATAACATGAACTTCATTGCATTTTCTGGAGAAATGAAAGCTTTTAAGATAACTTTCTGCTGGCAGAGAGGCACGAAGACATCAGATACGTATCTGTAAAAACTGTTGAAACGCAACCATTTTCACTTATAACATTAATATTTGCATATAAAATATTATTTGTGCAAGACCGTTAATCACTTTATGTTTCTGAATACCATTTTCCTCATAATCTATGTTTTTCATAGATTTGATGCTTTGTGTCATAGATACCTATTAAGATGATTTATGACAAATTTTCAGTTTTATACCTTTAATATACAAATAATTACCGAGAAGATGGTTCCACGCTAAACTTCGAGGTTCGAAATCTAGAGGGTCGTAGTTCGATTCTTGTCGGGCCGGTCGCTCAGACCATAGGCTTTTTCGTTGTTTCTCCGGGTCGGTAGGCGAATTTAGGGGTGATTCCCCTTCTACTATGAATTTTCTGTCCATCATTCCTTTCATCTGTTTCAGGACATCAGGAAGTGATTGGATACCCAAGTTACATGTACAATTCAATTTTAGTTTTTGTTGCCAAAATTTGCTTGATTAAAATGCAGTTTGGAATTTTTAGAGAAAAAGTGTTTCTGCATTTAATTACTATATAATGTTTTGGGATAAATTAAAAAGTTTATGGAAAAGTGGCATAAGTCACACCATGTTTTCTAACAAAAAAGTTTGTACCTCATGTTCAGGTGCACTTTTCTCCCTTAGGGTTGATTGTACAGTCACCATTTTTTCCTGTGGTACTTAACATATAACTTGAGGTCTGGAACTAAATTAAATTTGGATACCATAAATATGAGAAGGGAAATAAAATGTTGCTTATCTAATGACAAAAATGACCTATTTTTTACCAGTTATTATTTTTTCTATCCATCTTAAACTTAATATTCCAAGAAAAGGCTGGTTCACTGGCTACATTAGATAACTATACATGTACAGCAAAAACTTTCATGACAATAGCTTTGATAGTTTTTGAGAGAAGTGCACCTGAAATGTTGAAAAATGAAGTTACGGGAAATTGAGACGAATGTTCAAAGTGTAGTTTTTGCTCATTTACTATTTCAGAACATGCCAGCTCCATATTCCTCATCATTGTGGTCATTTTCAGCTCCTCTCTTCCTATACTTGGACCTAGCCTTGTCGCAAAATATTGGAGCTGTTTTTTTGCATCTGAGAGTCGACGTCTATCATTTTTTAAAAATGCTGTTTTCATATTTACACCAGTTTTGATACCCAATTTTTTTATAACTTTAAGCCTATCACTACAGCCTTCATTAAAATAAATTACACTATCATACACCCCTATTTTCAAAGTTTTTGCCCCAACATACACAGTTTTTGGAATCCTTTCCCATATCAAATGATGAAAACTTTCATTTGGATTTTGGGTACGCCCATGCAAACATCGTCTAAGCAGATCATCCTGAGAAAGTTCTCTAAATGCTGGCTTTATAGCTCAGAGAACTACCTCAGGAAGAGAATGTTTGTGTTTATATGGTTGGTTTGTTATTTGTGATTTCTGGTACCCTCACCAGGAATCTTCTTCCTTAGGACACAAACCATGTTGTGGTTTGCTGTCAGTGGACAATTTATGAAAAAATATAGCCCAAATAGGCTGCTTCATTTTTGTAATACTTTTACTTGCATTCCTTCATATAGAACGTCCATAATACTGCTGAAGGAGATCAATTTCAGTATCTGTCGGTCTTCCACGTCCTACAAGTAGTTTTCCATCAGGCAATATTTTTCCTTTCATGTTAGCTTTTAATTTTCTAAGTTTAGTTTCTCTTTTCAACATGTTCTATACATTATAATTTTGTAAATTCAATGTCATCCCCATAAACTTTACTTTGTTTTACTCTTTGAAATGCCTTTGAGTCCCCAACTCCAAGATATTTACATACCTTACTCCATACTGACTGATTGAAAATTTCCTGTAGCACAGAAGCTTCCATTCCCCCACTATAGCCCACATAATTAATTGAACAATCATACTCCTTACATTCCTTATTGCCATGGCATACACTGAAGCTCTTAGAAAGGTAAAATACATCTAACACTTTCTCTAAGTCAATGGAAGTAGCTGTTACTACACCATTTAATGAAATGTGACCACGTTTTTGCCATGTTCCATCAAAGGCAGCAGTAAAATTAATATTATCATCATTTTCATTCACTGCCTCTTTTACTGGTTTCTTCATAGAATCTAGTGCTACTTCTGATACTTTTTAAATTAAATCTACGCATTGTTTGGGCTTTGTGGGAGGTGATGGCAAATCCATTACAGCACAGAATGTCTGAGCTGCAGCTACCCCTTTACCAATACATCTCAATGCATAAATTAACCTGACATTTACTTCAAAACAAGACCCCAAATATGGTGAGGTCATAGCATAACTTTAGGTGCCATATTTCTCACACAAAGCACATAATTTGAGGCCAAAGCCCTTGTACTATTTTCCTCTTCACTTATTTTAATACCAAATTCACTGCCACAAAACTTGCATTTTGCACAGTTGTTGATCAAATTACATAATAAATCTAACTTTAATAACATAGCCACCTCCATTTACTTCTGAGTTAACCAGAAAAGAATTACCATTCTACTCAGGAAGGTTTCTTAGCTTTTTTTCAGACGAACTCTCAGAGACACATTCACTAGTACCAGCTTCAGCAGCATTACCTACGCTTTTACACTCTTTGCCATGAAACCAAATGATTTCACTCTAACCATTATGTTTTGACAAGGAAATGTACTTCTACACACTCACTAGTTGAATTTATAACCACAACATCCGAACACGTGCTCACAATAAAAAATTCAAACTACGAACTAGGAAACGGATGTTGCAGATGGCAGCACATTGCAGTGTATAGCAGAATGTCCAATGCACGCGCTATAATTTACCTTACCCCATGTCAATCGGTGGGTTCGTTCAGAAATTTTAAGCGAAAGAAGTATTCTAACTCATTGTGCATAAGGTTGTGGAAGATGGGGGGGGGTGTCCTTGCACCGCGACATTTAAAGGACCAATTTAAACGGCTTACTAATCGTGTAATATACCGTATTTTATATATACATATATACTTTTAAATCTAAGGAGTTGTGCTTTTTTACACAATAGAAATAAAAAAATATCTAATTTTCACTTCCCGGTGTCCTTCATCTCATCTGTTTCAGGGTTATAGGATCAGGCGACGGCGGTTGGTGTGTTGCGGCAGGATGGTGGAATTTGCCCTCTGGAAGGATATTATTTCTGGCGCTTGGTGGAACTAGTGGGGCCTCCTTTCTTCCTGGGAGTGTCTTGTCTATTCCGGTAGACCCAGGTTGAGTCAGTATTGGTGTCACGTTGGAATCGTTTGAGACCCGTCCTTGCTAGCGCACATTGTCGTCCGGATCAAGTGACCTTTCGAGTCTCCCCTTCATCCCTTCCTCCTATGAGTCACGTTGGAGGCACAGGGCCCTTGGTGCTATGCTTCAGTTACTGGAGGCTCTACGTCTGACTACTCCTAACTTCTAATATACAGATAATTAATTAGGTGAAAAATACAGTATATTTTAAAGCCAAATATGATTTAATACTTATGCTTTCTAATATATGCTCAAGCATTTTCAGCTTTTCTACAGAAACACTTTTGGGCAGGATGTATTTTACACAAATCTTTTGTAATATACCTGCCTAATGAACTGGGAAAAAGAAAATGAAAATACTTTAATTCCTTTAAATATACTACATATGTTCAATGTATAAAATTATTTAATATTATCATAAATTCATTTTAATGCAGAAATACACATTTTGTTCCACATTCCTCAAATTCCAGTGATATGTCAGATTAAGTAGGTAAAATAACAAAAACCAAGCTAAATGAATGAGTTGACTATTCTATTTACGCTTGTCAAATAAGTTCAAATCAATTTAGAAAGAAAACACTCTCATACAGCAATTAATTTTATTATACAAAATAAAAATAAATATTTGGGTGTTATAATCCGTAATGTTAAAAGGAAACATTCATAACTAATGACACGAATTGCAAAAGGAAATTCTGCTTTATGACAGGCTTAACGGCGTTTTGTAAGATAAACAGATAAAGAAACCAACATAAATATTAAATGTAATTCAATTGTTAAATCTGCTCTAAATGGGTCAGAGGTTAAACAATTAACTAATACATATAAACAAAAATGTATAGCAATGGAAATGGAATTCTATGGAAAGAAAAGATTAGATATAATATAACAATACAGA
The DNA here is from genome assembly GCA_030765065.1 of Deroplatys truncata. Taxonomy (NCBI): domain Eukaryota; kingdom Metazoa; phylum Arthropoda; class Insecta; order Mantodea; family Mantidae; genus Deroplatys; species Deroplatys truncata. The sequence continues at coordinate 58,189,450 of CM060980.1, forward strand.
AAATGGATGTAACATTATTAACATGTCATATATTATACGATATTTAATAAGACAGCCAGTATGGTATTTGATGCAAATTCGATGGATTCCAGGAAGAAAATTAAAAACAGCACAACCATAAACAACATGGAAGATGAGAATCATGGAAGTCGTGAATACAAGGCATTTACAAGATCGACTGTGGATGGGTAATGTTATTTTAAAATTATATACATATTCGTATGTACTTGTATTTGACTGTCAGAATATGTTATGTATTGTAAACTAACGGAATAATAATACAAATAAAAGTCATAAAAATAAACTACTTAGGCGTTATGAAGTGACGGGCATTCTTGCCGTGATAGGGACGTGAGACCTGGATATTAACAATAAGGGACTGCCAAACGAACAAAGAAACGCAATTTCAGAGAATTACAGATTATACACTTTCAATTATTTGTAAGAGAAACGAAGAATGAACGGGAATTGAACCTCGATAGTTACACATGGAAAGAATGAGGCAGTAAACGAACACAAGTAGCAGATGGATAGAGTGAACCTTAACGTATTGAAAATAGCACAGGAAGAAGTGTCAAATCAGTGTTGGTGATGGTGACAACAATGATTGCGACAAGGCTGATTACAATAATGATTATGAGGATGATGACAATAATGAAGTTTATAAAGATTAGTGGTAGTGCTTGTCCAATGAGGAAGATAATATTTATGTTGATGGCGATGTTAATGATGACTATAATGAGAATAGCCCGATGCTAATGATCTGATGATGTTGGCGATGAGGTTGTCATTGGTTTGAAAAGGTCTGAGCAGAAAGTTATAAGTGACAATCTTCAATTACTTGTCACTTACTTATGTTGCAACCTAAATACGCTGACGATAATGTCGTATTTTGATTTAGGAGTGGATAGGTGAAAAACGGTACGCCCCCTTGACACAACACATAAACAAAATTGCCATGTAGAGTGAGATTTTAAAAACAAACATTGGGATCCGGTAGTGGCATTTGTACTCGATCGCATTCAACCATACATGCAGCTCTAAAACCTCTAGGACAATGCTTGCCGTATCTCATATTCTCAACTTGCTCATTCGAACTTTCGAGACTGTAGCAAGAAGCAGGTCGTGTCGATCCTCGCGCTCTTACCATCTTCTCTATATGGAACCCCTAGTATGTTAGGCAACTGATCAGTCTTTTGCTACCATCATATACCAGTACATTTTATTTTGAAACAGACTATACCAGTAATAAATGACATATGCAATTGCAATAATACATAGTTTAATTTTCCTGCTTGTGGATAAACTGAGTGAACGTGCTTGTCGATAAACTGAATGCTAGTTAAGGTAATGTGAGTGGGATTGACTCGCTTCAGAATTTAAAGAAAAGTTTTGTGCCTAATAAATGCATTAATTACTTGCAGTGTGGTTTTACGTACAAGGAGATGAGCATAAATGGAACCCTACTGTCTTTAATTATGAAGCTTTTAATCAAGTCTGTTGGCAGTGCGAGTGCATTTACAATAAATTTACAAAGTAATCATCCTCAGGTAAATTCGTAACCAATACTTTACAACCGCAGATTTGTTGTTGCCCCGTCACATAAGCCTATATGTATTTCCAAACTCTTTGGATCTCGCCAAACACAGGCTTTGCATTAATTGAGCTTTAAAAAAAGGTATTTTATAAAAAATCCAGTAAAAATTAATTGCAGATGCATGCACTTAGCTTTACCTTTCTCTGACACCGTTCAACACGGAGCTTCTAATTATAAGAATTTGCCCATTATTATTATTATTATTATTATTATTATTATTATTATTATTATTATTATTATTATTATTAATAATAATAATAATAATAATAATATTAAAGGGAAATTAAAAGCCCTATACCATCAATGTTAAATCTACTGTATTTATGACCCATTATTTCATAACTATTTAAGATATCAGACTGAAATGTTTACAGGATGTAGTAGATGAATACCTGAAGTTAATGAATCGACCTACTTTTATCCAATATGTCCGCTTATTAAGGATTACAGGATTATTTTGTTAATTATACTAAGTTTTGAATAAAATTTATCAGAAACCATTTTTTTTTAAAAAATTACCATCCCTCTTGTTAACACCAAAGCAGGTTGTTTTTACGTATAGTCCTAAAATTTAGCTATCATCACTACTTTCTGAGAAAACGGATCATTTGTACTAGAAAAAGTCGTCAGAGGATGTCTCATTCCGCCAACTATGACTGGACCTATTTTTGAGGCGAAGGTACCCAGAGGATGGAATCCGTTGCCTCCGATGGTAGGATGATGATGATGAGGATGGCGGTGGAATGAGAGGACCTACAGCTTTCACCGTAGACTTGGAACCACGTTGGGCCTTGGGGATACTTCACATTAACAAATCAGAAGTGAAAGCGTGGATAGGGCGGACTTAAAATCTACACCACAGAGCAGGAAAGCGAACCCCTAACCCTCAGTACGAAAGCCAGAAACGAAAAGACTGCGCTACCCCTGCGCCCTTCTATAAAATGTCCTTTACGAAAAAAGCTACTTTATCTAACAGTAGTAATAATTTTTAGAGCAAAACTTCCCCTAAAAGATGACTAAAGTTTACCTCTCTACTCCAAGGTGCCTAGGAGTTACAATTTTTTTCTGTGAAGTTGTGTAGAATTCTCAGCACAGAACGGCAGATACAGTACCATTTTTAAAAATATAAGTATTGTAAATATAAGCAATGATAAAATGTATGTCAAATTGAAGAGGAAATTCCAATTAAGATTGCACGAAACTACACAGTTGTCACTATTTAGTCTTCCCTTAAAACAAGTATGTCATATGAGGCAGTATTTTTAACCCTTAAATGATTTTAGTCAAATTACATAATAAGTAAATTCAATAACAGCCCCCCTTGAAGCAATATGTGTATGTAATAATTTGTAAAATGTATGTAACAGTCATTGCATATGCTTATATTATTGTATATATATTCAAAATTTTATATGAATATATTATGTAATTTAATAAGTAGGAGCTGTGAGAATAATAAGTTAAAAGTTGCTAACAATGAGGTAACAATGAGGTAACCTTAAGGCAATAATGAGTTTGAGAGTTTAAATGTTACTTGTGATTCTTGGAAGCATTAATGTGATTTTAGTGACAGTTTATAAAAATAGCCAATCAACAACCAGAAAAAGCTTTAGTTAAATGCAGGTATTCTATTGGAGTAAAAATAGCCAATCAGAGACTTGAAATACATAAATTTACAAAGTTTAGGCGCTTGAAATCAGTTCAGTTGCCTGCAGACAGAGTTACTAACCAGACGCGAGATGTGTCCTCAAGAAATTAATTACGTATTCGTGTAAGACGAAAATAATTTACGTATTAAAGAAAGTACAAGTATTAAATAAAAGCATCTCACAGCTCTCGATATCAGTGAAATGCTATTTAATTTGTGTCAAGGATTAATAAAAAGGAGTGAATTAAAACTTAAAATCTGTGTAAGCCTACATTCTTGTCGCATCACTGGCGCCAAGACATCCATGTCTCTAAAATAATACTGACGCAGCCGAGGCAAACATAAATATTTAATACTTAAAGAAACTATCTTCTTCAAATTGGCTCCAAAAGCGTGATGCAAATAAAGTAAAATACTCATCTTCTTCAAACTGACTTTCAATAACGTAACAAACCATCTTCTTTACATGAATCATTATATTGTTGGAAGTCAGCAAAGTGTCGTCTTGGAGAAAGTCTCAAAACCAAAGGAGTAAGGGATCATTCAATAGCTTATAAATTAAAAAAGAGAAGAAGAAATTTTCACTGCAATAATTACATTAACCAGCAACAGCTGTATAAAGATCTTTACCATTAGGAATCCCAGGCTTGAAGAGACGTCATCAGTGGCTTCTACTGCTAACTGCGCAGTTTAAACGCTCAGTAAGGGACGGAAAACTACGTACATACGCTTTAAAGTTTTCGTTTTGGGCAGCGACGCGGCCATCAGCAGTAAGGGGTGGATATTATTAAGGCTGTAGACGGGACTTCCCCCCGCAGAAGGCGGGAATACTCATGTGAGGTGAAGCGAACTTAATATAGAAATTAACTAACTCGTACCACGTACTTGCATTGGTGGGTTAACTTTTACCCCCTCTTGCTATAGTGTTCCGACGGCTGCTGAGGACACCAATGTCGCGTTGACAGAGACGGAGACATCCACCTCCATAATAACCCTGCCTGCCCCTCTGTAATTAAACTATTCCGCGCTTGTTTCGGTGCTAGGTTCTGGTCCTGATGCTTCCCGTTTAAATGACGAATAACATTTACACATCTCTCTCTCTCTCTCGTAAACGATTCGATCTGGAAGCTAACCGAGTGCATGATTACGGGGATGCTTGCTTATAATGGAACACACATGGAACTGGGAGGGGGTGGATCTTGTCACCGAGTGGCTGCAGCGGACGTACGTTTCTAGAATGTTGTTTTGTTTAGAAAACAGGCAAAAGGAAAAGTAACGGATGTTGCGGTCACCATAATATATATCAAAAATGTTTTACTGTTGCTTTATTACGCTTTTACTTCTGGAAAATGCAATTTTCTGGAGACATTCTTCAGATCAAAGTTGGAATTTTGAAAACAGCACTCAAATACCACTTTTGCATATACGGGATAGAACAGAATAAGTGTTTCTAAGTTTCTGATGTGATATAGGGCATAAAATTAAACTTTTGTTTTCTTAATAAAGTAATGTCCGGAAATGCTTCGTTTTCAAGCGGCAGTAGTATGAAGCAAAACAAACAACAAAAGTATCTCAACTTGAAGAATTAACTTTCTATGGTTATACTGTAACTTTCCTGCATAATATTCTGTGTTACGAAAAATGTATTGACACACTATCGGAACTTGCGAGCTTTATTGTTGCTTTTTTAATTTATGGACGCTCTTTAACTGCTGTGTTCCTTAGCGTCCCATTCTATATTGGGCGTGAAAGATCGGTAATTTTGCTCAGAGGCCTCTGTATCGGGCTTGAGGTCCTTTTACGTGCCGTAAATCTACGACGCGTGACCACCGACTTTACTTCCCTTCCGAAGGAAGCCATGCTAAGAATTTTTACGCCAGAAAAAATTCACCGCCCTCCGCCGGGTTCGAACTCGCGACCTCAGGAACTAGAGACTAGCATGGTAACCACTACGCCACGGAGGAGCACCGTTGTTGCAACTCAAAGTGTAGAGCCGTATGATTGAACCACGAATCGTGCGAAATATTTATGGTCGGTTACGAAGATCGTCAAAAGCAGTAATAATTCTAACAACTAATTCTTCTACTGTATCGACGGGTGTTTTAACACGGCCCCAAACACAAAAATCAACTGGAGTCATATCTGAAGAGCGTGCTGGCCAAGCAACTGGACCTGTTCTCCCTAACAAACGATGCGGAAAGTGGGCATTTGAATAATTTCGGCAATTTAAGGGGACCTAGGACAGATTATATGATTTTCTACAATTTTTTTTTCAATGTTTTTAAATTTTTGCATGTTGGTTTCGCTTGTTCTAAATAGCATTATGTTTAAGTTTCAATAAAATTGATGAAGTAGTTTTTTAGATATGAGTTATTTTCTGTTTTTCATATCACGATATTTGAAAATTATGAAATACTCCTTGCAGGACAAATTTTATTTTTCATCAGTACCACTTTGTCACATTAATATTTGAACTCCTAACAAATTATCCTAGTATTCTTTTTCATTTTGTGCTTTGAATAACACATTATTAATTATAATCATTAATGCAGATATTACAGCCTAAATGGTAAAAATTTTAGAATTAATAGCCCACTGTGTCCAGGTTTTACGTAGTAGCCCAAAAATGATACTACAACTTCTTAAGATAGAACAGGGACATTTGCCATATTGAAGAATGTTCTGAGAAAACTTAAATTTTATATTTAAAACCTTTATACAGGCTAATGTACCTGGTGTAAAGAGTTAAAATTGTCCAGAACCATAGATCTTTCCCTCTTCCTTCTTCTTAGGCTCCTCTGATTGCAATTTCAACACCTTCTTCATCTTTCTGGTGGATCTCTGCTGTTGTAATGTGATTATTTTGAACTTCTCTCTTCCTCTTCTTGGGCCTAGCCTTGTCACAAATTATTTGAGCTGCTTTTTTTTACCTCTGCCTACCTTAGACCGCAAGGCCATAAATCCCGATGTCGAAGTCAAGTTACAGATGGAAGCACATTGCAGTGTTCAATGCACGCGCTAAAATTTACCCCATGTCAATCGAGTCTGTGTTCGTTCAGAAATTCTAAGCGAGAGAAATCTTCTAAGTCATTGTGCACGAGGTTGTGGAAGATGGGGGGCGTGACCTTGCGCCGCCATATTTAAACCAATTTAAATGGCTTACTAACCGTGTAACATACCATGTTATATATATCATTTTAAAGCTAAGAAGTTGTACTTTTTTATAAAATAGAAAACAAAAAATCAATATTTTCGCGGAAATTCACTTCCCGGTGTCCTTAATCCTGTACCCATCCTCTTGGCACACTGACTATGGCGCAAATTTGAATGATTATTTTGGGAAGAAAGTAAGTATTTTTGCAAGCGAGATAAAAAATAAGCGTGGCTGGCATTTAAATTTCCGTGCATAGTTTTTAAAAACGCCTGCCAAACTTTAAAAAGGTTTTTATCACCATCAAGCGCATTTAAATGTTTGACTAAATTATAAAGAGTTGATTTTTGCAGAAATAAAAAAACTGAAAATGTTGGCCATTTTGGTTAAAAAAAATCTGTCCTAGGTCCCCTTAAGCAGAAATGCGCGGATGCACCGTCGTGTTGAAAAATCGGGTTTCTGTGAATATTAATCAGGACATATTCAAGTAGCTCCAGAAGCATTTCCGCAACAATAGTGTCATACGCATATTCATTCATGGCATGGCACACGGCCACACTAGACAGCTATTAACAAATCCAAACCAAATATTTACTGAAAACTTCCACTGATTGCGGACATTCTCCACAGCTTTAGGATTCATGTCACTCCAAATGTGCCTATTGTGTGCATTAAAAAAAAAGCCATCTCTTGAGAAACATGCCTCGTCTGTTCATAATATGCGTCTAGCAAAATCAGCGGTAAGTATGTACCATACCGCATATTGGTGTCTCTTAGGGAAATCATTTGACATTAATGCCTGTGCTTTCTGGATGTAAAAAGGGTGCTTTTCATATTCACTTACGACTCTCCATAGACATGTGCTGGAATGCATAGAATGGACTGCAGCTCGAGTGCTAGATCGTGGATTATTTTCAAACCTCTGCAACACCTCGTTTTCAAAGTTTCATATCTTCACATTTCGATTGTTTCCTGAATCTAATTTCTTTACCTGGAACTGCCCACTATCTCCAAGATGTTGATCAGTCTTGAAAATGTTGTATGGCAAGGAATATGGCGCCGAGGGTGTTGTTCCTCATAGATTCGCTTTGCCAATTAGCAATGCCGTAAGCTGCTCCGTTTGCATTTTTATGTCTACAAATTCAACATCTGTGTACGGATTAAAACTTATAAACAGATCTCACAGAAGATATTTTGTGACGTACAAGAACAAACTAACTTCAGTTGTTTACTATTTCCATGTTAACAAGAATAGCTGAAACATGAATGTAGCTACACTATGAATGATGAACTCTACCTACGTCAGCCTTTTATACTGAAAACGAAGCACTTTCGGAAAATACTTTATTAAAAAAATGTTTAATTTTATTCCCTCTATCACATCAGAAAATCAGGAATAACATTCTGTAGAAAGAGAAGTTAAATAAAAAAATTGTTTCTTCAATTTTAGTTTAATTAAGTTTATGATCTATTTTCTCTGGAACCAATGAAAATCATCATTATCATCATCATATACTTTCAGAACTAGACCCGTTTCTCTCCAGAAATATTGCAGTGATTATTTTTACAGTAATTGTTCCAACCATCAGTTTCTAGGTCGTCCTGCTGTGTTTTTCCAATAGGTCGATAATTAAAGATTTTCTGGATATTCAGCCAGTGTCCATTCTTAGCACCTGCACGCACCAGTGTTGTCGGAATCATCAATAGTATGTCACATACATTGTATTTTAAGTTGGGATCGAATATCTTCGTTACTTTTGTGTTGATCGCTGCCAATGATCTCAGCAGTTACATTTCTGCTGCTTCAGTCCGCTTCCTCTGGTTTTTTGTTTGAATCCAGTTTTCGCAGACATATTACAAGGTTGGATTAGCCATTGTTTTGTAGAATATGCTTATTGTTTCTTTTCTAACTTTTCGCAACAGTGTTCATTTTATAATTACTAGTAGCTGTAGGAATTTACACAGTTTGAATTCTTGATCTTTTATTATATCATTTATAATTGGCAGACAAATAATTAAAATTAGACACCTGCTATAAAGTAGTACAATCAATAATAATGCTTTCCCTTAAAGGATGTGATCCTTTAAATCTAACGAAAATATCACAAAGAAACCTCTTTCAGGAATCGTCTAATGTTATCTATTTTTATTGGATTATCTCTTTCAGAAATTCAAACATAACTTAAAAAAAATGGTATGTGTTATATTCACATGAGTTTCTCTACCCACTCTATTTTTATGCAGCTTCTATAAATTACTCCCACGAAAGCTTATTTATCTATCTACTTTATATTAATCAAAAAAAACTTTGTAATAGTAGTTTAATTTACACACTTCATTGTAGTTACAAGGGAACAGAGAAATCGAATCGTTAGCGAGATGACTAAAACCAGTCGGTATATGCTGGTCTTCCATGATATAGAGAGAAAGAACTTAATAGCGACAGCACTTTAAGAAATTGACAAAGTGTTGAAAAACGCAACCCAATGAGAATAACGGATATCTCGAAAACGGCTATTGCCACAGAAAAATATTTGGAAATAAATTGCATGTCTTAAAGTGATCCATATCTTTGTGTAGTAAGTTTTTGTCTATTTGTAATGGTTTACTCGTTATACAAAATTATACAAATTTTCTGCCGAATGAAGAGAAATTCACAGAATACTCTCAGAAAATTCAAGATATAAATTTTATTTGACGTGTAAATATCTTAAATATACAAATTTTAATAAAAATCGTTAGAATTCTTTTAAAGAAAATGAAAAATAACAAAATATTTTCCATGTAAAGGGCGGTGTGGAGGGATTTATCCGAAAATCTTTGCGTCGCAACTTTGGAAGAGACCGAACTGAAATACCTAGGTTGATGTTTATCGGACTTCTCGTTTTTTAATTATTCTGCTCTCAAACATGGGACTTTATCTACATTTTTTTTAGGTTCAGGGGCTCTCAAAATATCTCTGTTGAAATCTCGATATCAAAATTTTGGATGGATTACAATACTTCCTTTACTTACTATAAGTATGTAGCAAAGAAAGCGAACAGTCGTTAAGTGTATTTATAGTATTGGCATTATTAAGCATTTTACAACATTGATATGAGGTCTGTCTCAAAAACTGTAGATCCGCAAGGTGTAAAAAATAAACGCAAAATATTTCTACATTCTGGTATGAAAGTTTACTAAGAACATCGGATTCCATTATTTCAGAAATTTCAATTTCAACAATAGTTTCAGACTGCTACTGTCTGTTAAGTAAAGTTTTATCTAGTGGGTTGGGGTGGCTTATGTCTCAGATAAAGCTTTAGTTAGTGGGAGGGGTACACAATATGCTGAACTCGTGCTGTGCTTGGCACACACAGTGGAAAATAGCCAAAAATATTGCACTATTGCGCAGATGGTCAGATCTCCCCCATCCACTAACCAAAGCATCGCTGAACAGACAATAACAGGAACTTTAGTAACAAATGATCTCAAGGCGGAAAGATGTAGATTTCAACATACATTTCCTATACAGTTGAAATCAAACTTTAGCTCTCTGTATAAAATAATCTTTATGATGTCAATACTGAGGAAGTGTATAATGCAGCATAGGTAAACGTTAAAACGTGCTAGAAAATAATTGCAAAAATATATACTTAAACCTTTATTATCAAGTAAACTAATAAATTATAGCCCAAATTAATCAAGAAAACACATTAATATGGCAATACAAAAAATAATGCGTTTTAAAATCAGTTGTTTTTTATTTCTTTTGAACAAAATTGGAAGAAAATAAAGACAGAAATGTAAAAACCTAAGGGAAAAAACTATAGGAAAAAGGAGTGGAAAAGTAGAAGAAATAATAAAAATAAACAAACAATAATCAGAAAATTAGAGAAAGAGCAACATCAAATACGTGGTGTGCTAAAAAACAAATCATCAATTTTGAGGATATGAAAGCAAAGCTATATAAAAAGCAGTACCAGATAAACATCGAAAACCAGATAAATCAGAAAATAAACGTCGAAAAAAGTGGATAAAATCAAGTCAAATAGATTACAAAAGTAAGTACTAAAACATTAACAGAAAAAGTAAAATACTTGGCACTAAAACTAAGATTTATTTAATCTTCACAGACATACAGAAATGCCTACATTTTATTGATTTAGTACAAAATTGTTAATGTATAAAATTTATCAAAAGTCCCACTAGGCCCTCTTAATCCCTTACTGCATAAATTTCCATATTGCAAATGGTAGTAATTATTTACAATAGCTGTTACTGGTTGCATTGTTTATTTTATCACTAATACTTAACTAATGTTACACCAATGCAAAATTCTGATCATAAGGGAACACAGTGTTGCGCACAAACTCTAGCCATGGATTTTCGACCTTCCTAATCAATGCTCCTCCCCTGAGCTACTATTACGATTCACCCGAACGCGCTGTTAAAGCCAGGAAACATCAGCAAAAAAGCCAGACTCGTGATTCAAATTCTAGTCGAGTATTGCATTTTTACATTCTCTACTACGTATACTAAGTAGGGGAAGTATTGCATTCCACCCACAAATTCGATGCTGAGAATTCACCGGAAATGCACGTTTTGAAGCCCCTGAATAATAAAAGAAAAAGGATTTTTAGAAAAATGTCCAAACTGTTTAGGTTCAGTATCTTTCAAAGATGCGACACAATATTTTCAAGAAAATTCCCTCCCCTCAGACTACGCTTTACGTGGAACATTTTTCGAAAATTTTGATTTTCCGAAAATGGTTCTAATGATTTTGATTAAAATATCATATATTTAAGATATTTTCATGACAAATAAAATGTATATCTTGAATTTTTTGGGAATGTGCCCAAAAGTCTTCTTCATCCTGGATGCTTTTGCATAACTGATAAACCGTATGAGATAGACAAAATTGTTCTCCACAAAAAATGTAGTGTTCGTTAAAACACACAATTTATGTCACATACTTTTTTGTGGATTGAACCATTTCGGAGATATTCCTTGTTATTTGTTTGAATTTTCCAATACTTACTTATACTTTTTCAATAGGAATTCGTTATTCGTTTTCTTATGTCCTGGACATGCAAGGAGAATGAAATGCTCCACATAGCAACCAGCTCTTAAAATATTTGACTATCGCTTAAACCCTACCATAGTCCCCTTGCATCTACAAGAAAATTAGCAATAAGATTAACTTTTAGATTACCATGAAGTAGATTGAAAATAAGCGTTTGTTAATAATAGCTTTACAAGAGTAGAGACAGTCGTATGAGTGTAACACATTAGATTTTTCAAAGTTGATTCTACCTTCCAAGCTTGGCCACTGCGAAAGATAAATTGTCGAAAATAAAAGAGAACAGTTTTAGTACATACAGTAGTGCTGTGCTATTTGAAGTTTGAATGGGTAATATTTTTAGTAATCAATATTCTTAACACATTTATCATCATCCTTATTAAGTCATATTTGGGGTATAAAATAGTTTTTTCATTCTTTCGTTTCGAAATAGGTGTTTGTGTGAATTATTTGTCGAAAGTTATTAATTTTATTCCTGAATGTTTTTTTCAGTTAAGTACCCAGGTATTGTTTATCTTTTGGAATATTTAAATTTAGGAATAAATATCTAATACTAAGGTGGTTGAAATATATCTTGGTCATTGGTTTCAATTATCTGCTTCAGGGTTGTAGGATCAGGCGATGGTGTTCGGCGGCTGCTCACGGTGTATGTCCGCTATGTAAAGGTTTCTTTCCTGGCATTGTTGTGAGACTGCTCAGTTAGGATGGGGTGGGGACCGCCGGGAGGCATGTGGGTGAGCCCGGACTGGTCGGATGCATCCGATCTGGAAACGTTAGAGAAACACTTCATGCTTGCGTCCGCCATCATTGGGATCTGGTCGCCCTTCGGGTCTCTCCTTCCAAGGGGTTACGGTGGAAGTGAAAAAGACCCTTGCGGCCTGCTTGCGGTGCTCTGCCCCCATTTCGGGAGCTACTCCCTTTCGTCCGTACCTTTACCTTTTACCTACAATATTAATAATACAAAAGTAGATCAATAACAACACTTTGAGGTTGTTTTTATTATTCCTAACATCTAATTTAGTTATCTTCATTTTTCTGACAAAATAGGTCACATAAAGAAGAAAACGTTATTCACAGAAAGAGGTGTTCAAAGCAAAAATAGAGAAAACAAACTGGCATATATTTGCAGAGAAAGAAACCACATAGATTGAGCACACAGAAGCTGGCATGTTTAACAGTGGTGCCACTTTGTAGGGCAAAACGTCCCCTAAAAATGGGCTAAAGATTATCACTGTACTCCAAAGAGTGTAGAAGTTATGATTTTTTCTATGAAGTGCTTCAGAATTCACAAAATTGCAGTAGCAGTATACATATTTTTTAAAAAATATGCTTAAAACATACATATTGTGGTTACAGTGATAAACCTAATAAAATATAATTAAAGAGGAAATTCAATTCATAAAACCGCAATTAAAACTAACCAAAATGTTATTTTTGACAATTACCGGCATTTAGTCTCCCCTTAATAAGGCATCAGGTATAGGAATACAAAACAATAACACAATCAAACTGCGTCGAAAATATAGTATTCCTCAAAACTATTTCATAAAAATTATTGCATCACAACTTTCATCGGTGAGTCTATCGCTGTTGCAGATGTCCTCATTCACAGGTCTGAAGAAACTTCCAACTGGGTAGTAAATTAAGAGAAAAATCTTTCTTTAGTTCCCTCTTTCTTTCAAACACAAAAAATGAAGTGAGTTGAATGATTGAGCCATCCAGTTTTCTGCACGACTGAGAAAGCTGTTTTAAATGGGAAGGGCGAAGCCACTACAGTTCGTTTCTTTTAAATCAACTTCTTTTTTTTAAACTTTTCCTTCCTCTTAATAAATTTCAAATTCGCATCACGAACCTCGGAAATCACTGCTTAAGAGTGCCGAAGATTGCGCATAGAAAACGAATGACCGTAAAGAAACTCGGGGGAAGCAGAGAGGGAAAAAAATCGGGGTGGCCGCAATAGGACGAGATTTTAAGAATTCCTTACGCGGTTCTCGATTGAAATGAAGACGAGAAGGCAATCGCGAATGGAAAGATGGATAAGAAGGGGAACCAAGGGGAACTGAAGTATAAAATTGGAGGGTATTGGCGCGATAAGAACAGGAAGGTTAAACAGACGAAAACTTGAGGAATAATAAAAAAAGAGACACAGATTGTGGAAGGTAGGAAGTTGGGGGAGAATAAATTTAGCGACGATGGGGGAAAGATCCCCTTTTTACTCCGTCACGTCTGTCAATTTCCTATTGGGTCTTGCCTCACAGATATCTTTGCTCCTTTTTTCCCCCAGCATTCCGAAGAAAGGGGACTGCAACAGTAACAGCTGACAATCAGCAGTTTCTAGGTGACCTACTTCCCCATTTAGGGACGCACTTGCAAACTCCTTAGAATGATGGTATGTTTGCTATCTACCATTAGCTAGAGTAGCGGAAATATTGCATTTTACACATAAATCTGATATCGAGCTTTCGAATACGCGCGCGCGAGTGTACATGTGCACTTGAACAATTCTGCTGAGCGAACATCTTAACTAAAAACCGAAATGTCAGATGTCAAATATTTTTTACGGATGCAAGGTGAAGATTTTAAGAAAATTCCTTCGAAACAGCAAACCTCTCCTTTCAGCAAACACAGTAGAAATAAAATAGATGATTTGAAGGATGACTACTGAAATGAAGGCGTATATGAAGAAGTCAACAAGCAGATGATACAGGAAGGTGACTACGATACTATGGTCATCTGTGTTTGCTGCTGTGTTTCATGATTAACAAAGAATCTAGAGGCAACTTGCGATATACTAAATAAGAACATTATAATCTTAATTCTATTATCTTAAAATCACTTTTTTGGAATAACGAGAAAAATAAAAAGTAATATACTGATTGGCTCAAAGTTTTCTTCTACATTCATATTACTATTATCACCATCATCATGGATTAGACCTTTCGACCTATTCAGTCTTCTCAAAGAAACGTATCCATTCATCTCTCCATGGGTCTGTCTTTATCTCTGGGATTCTGGCATCCATCGCATATGAACATAATAATTCTCTTGATATTATTTTATTACTTATATAAAATATGGATTTGGATTCCAGCTTACTTGTTTTAAACTTGTTTTAAACTTGTTTTAAACACATTCCAAGCACCTTCTTGTCCACCTTTTGTCTCGCCTACCTTTACTTCTTGCTGTGTCAAGTATTAGTCTAGCTTCATTTTGAGGCAATGCGGTAAATGAAATGACACCTGGCTGCATTATGAGCGCTACGTAGGGTGAGGACGTGATGGGGCTGCTACATTCAAGCTTCTGTCCCAGCTTCCCTGTGCATTAAACCCCTTCAGAGGGCTGCTGCTTCCGTTCTTCTGGCGAACACTTGGTTCCATGTCGCCTAAGCCAGCGGTTGCAGTCTCTGTATGTATCTCAGTGTAGACCGCCTCAATATAGCCTAAAGCATTGTAGAGGTATTCCTGGTTCTTGAGGTAGAGCTTGGGCATTTCCTCCCAAACTCAACTGTTATGGTTTTCCCTCCGGTATCAGTAAAGGTATTGTGAAGTAAGAGCTGGAGCTTTACTGGCGAAGTATGTACCTTCTCTAGGTGTTTTCGGGTTTTAAACCAACTGAATTATTGGTAAAACGCCAACATTTTGTGTCTATTATATTATAAAACATTACCTTTATATTCTGGATATTCTCGGGCTTCAAGCCAGGTGAACTGTTGGTGGAATACCGATGTTCTGGGAAGGATAGGAGAGATGCTCGCTCCTAAACGTCGGTATTTCACCAACAAGTTCGTTCCTTATCTCATTTCTCCTATTTTAAGTCGTAAAATTCCTGCTACTGATCACAGAAACCACATACCAGAGGCTACAAGCCATAGTTTTACTTCTTTTATTAATATTCATGCTTCTGAACCATATAAGAGCTACTGATTTATAAAATGTTATATGCACATCTATCTCTACTTTATTTCCGAAGGATCTCCTTAAGCTTCCACATATCCACTAATGTTGATATAGCTTTTCGTGCATGCATTTTTGACAGGACAAAAATGCAGCCTAAATGTTTAAAACACTTGCTTGCTCTATTATTTTTGAGTCAGATACAATTTTGGACCCATTATGTTGTATGCCTTTAAATACTTGTCTTTGTCTTATAATTTGATATTTTTAGACTTTAGTTTGTTTATTGCACTTTGTGGTTTTCAGAATCTGATATCACAACTTTGTTGTTCGCAAATAGTAAACAATTCATAACAGTTCAAAACAATAGTAACCCTCGCGATAGTCGCTTCCAAACCAGCTGTTGCTGCTACTGCTGCGCTTTCTCTTTCATACAGTCACCTTCGTTCTTGATGTCTTGAGGGCATATCTTTTAGTGTTATAGTACGAGAAATCGTACCATTAGCAGTCACAATTTAAGAATTTTTATTACTAAAAATAGTCGAAGATCATTCAGGAAAATAGTATAACTATTATTATTGAGAAACAACGGAAGAAAGAAAGAAAGGTAAAGCTGCTGATGCCGAAACTTATGTCTCTCTAATGTCCGATGGCCGCAGATTTATTGAGGGTATTATGAATTAATCTTTATGAATAAGATCTTTAAGACAAGTATACAGGTATGTAAAGAATTATGCATGAATAAACATTAAAAATACAAGGATTGAAATAAAAATATATTACGGAAAATTCATTAATAGTTGAATAGAATGTCGTTTAACTTAGCTGGATCTTAGTTTGATCTGTGCTTCAAAGATTGCTGCCTTACCAGATTCTGCTGCTTTCCCATATCTCTTCCTTTCTAACGGCAATAACAGAATTTCAGCTGGACAATCTCACAGCACTTCCTTCAGCTACAGAATTTCAAAATATATGCATGAGATTAATTTAGGTTTTCCTGCTATGACAAAACTCAAATTTTTCAGCATTACCTCTTGGAAACCCGAAACCCCGCCTATCATCACCACTCTAGCCAAATACAACAAAGTGGATACATATATTACCCATTACCAGCAAATGTTTCACGAAATTTGTGGCATGCACCAAAACTTCATACCTATGTATACTGATGGTTCTGAAATGAATGGGAGTAGGGGTTGTGCTGTGGTACATCCTGAACATAAAATTTCTTACAATCTTCCGAATTACCTCTCTATGTTCTCTGAACTTTTTGCCATAAGATTTGCCCTGGAATACATAATGAAAGCTGAACACCGTTGTTATACCATCTTCACTGACTCCATGAGCGCACCGTTGTTATACCATCTTCACTGACTCCATGAGCGCAATTCTAGCTCTTCAACAGAAGTTACCTAGAAACTCTTTAGTGCAGAACATTTTACAGCTGTATAATGAGATAAAAGCCTGCAATAAACGTGTGACGCTGGCATGGATACTATCTCACATGGGCATATCTGGAAATGAAAAAGCTGATGAAGCAGCTAAAGAAGCAACAAGCCACTCTCCAAGCCTGGCCGACCTCAAGGTTCCGCATCACGACTCATTTCCTAAAGTATGAAATATGTAAGAAATGGAAGCTACACTGGAGTTTCACATCCAATAGCAAACTAATCGCCTTAAGCTCCAATCCTAGTTTCAGTTACCCAATAAAACATCTAATTCGTCGTGACCAGGTACTTCTCACCAGGCTACGTATCGGACATACTGCAATTACCCATCCATATATCCTTGGAAAAGATCATCAGTCTACATGCAAGCACTGTCACTCCATTCTCACAGTTCAGCACATAGTTGCAGATGCCCTAACCGCGATGTTCATCGGCTTCAGTGTGGTATTCCTGTTAACCTCTCGGTGGCCGAGAGTGATCCAACTATCTGTCATAACATATTAAAGTTTTTGAAATAAATAAAATTGTGTAATGTTATATAATCAATGTTGTAATTTGTTTCAAAACATTGTAATCGTTAACATTTATTATAGTCACCTTATGACTTTAATGTTAAAGCGACAATAATAAATTTAAAAAAAAACTTAGCTGAAAAAAATACATGAACTGCATAAAGCAATATAGTAAACAAAATTAGTGTTGCATCTTGCTTTCATAATTTTTAGTGTTAATATTTCAGCTTTAATTTTTAAATCATTCGAAAATACTGGATATATAAATAGATTATGGTTAGTATTTTTGCAATATAATAGAAAAGGTGGAATTATTTTTTAAATGTGGTAGAACACATCATACTACTAGTAAAATTAAAAACAAGTCGAAAGTATGTAGAACATTAATTATAGAAGAGCAGGAACCTAGTGCCACTTTTAAAGCAAGTCCTTTGTCAGCGACTCGCTTCTACCAATATTCTTACCACCTTTTGTAACTGTCCTAGATTCCATTTTGATCAGCTTCCTTAATGTGCACTTCGTATACTAATACACATCTCTTAAGTTGAAGTGAATATCCCCTTATGGCTTACAATTCGTCACTCAGGCAAGGCAGAGAAGTTGCCTAAATGATCGCAGTCTGGTATAAGCGCTTGAGAACATATGCTGAACTCCATGCAGGCAAGGCACAGAAGACACCTAGATAGAATGGCAGAGCTATAAGTTTGGTTTATTTTTTACTCTACTAATGAAAGTTACTCCTTTATAACACACGCTTGATGTGACTTCCATTCACCGTTGCACAATTTACTGTGCAGAAAAGAATGGTAGTATTGCCGCGCAATTGGGGTAAAGCGGGGGAACATAACTCAGACAGTACACTACAGTTGAACAAACTATTTATTGTCATATTGTTACTACAAATGTTTGAGATACTACATTAGGTGAGTTAACTTAAAGAAAATGTTTCTAGCGCTTCTTCTTAATTGGACACCAGTGGCAGACACGACTTGGTATTTTCCGTTAATCTTGAAGACATACCCTGAAAAGTTATACTACACTTGGTGGCGCCTCTGCGTCCCAGAAACTCCTACGTGTCACTTGTCTAGCAACGCGTCCGATGGCGCAGATGAACAGAAAAGAGCTGGAAGAGCCGGCATATCGGACATATTATCTTCTTAAATAAAATATGCAATCCTTAGAGGGGTCATATTTATAATATATGGTTGATTACACCCAGATTTTGAATATACAGTAGCCAATAATCTTAAAGAGCAAATCTGAGGCAATTATTCAAGAGATTTCATGACTTAACTGTTGCTAAAAGGAAACATGAGCTCATGGTAAAGTTAACAGGGCGTGGTAAACCATTCATTATTTAATTGATACAATTCAACATAATGTTTGCTAAAGTTTTAAAGAAATACTAATTTACAGAATAAAATACAGACAATGATTACACTAGTCTGCATGATATCGGATGACAAAACTAATAAGTGATTCTGATTCAATTTTTTATGCTGATTTCAGAACTACTTTTAGTTTTGCAATTTGTAAGGGCTCTACCACAGGATGGACCCTGCTTCAAGTAACTTTCCAAGAAATTTCCCTTCATTACACAAAACAAATTAAAGGCTGGAATTTTTGTTGATCCTCAAATAAAGGAATTGATGAAGGATGAAGATTTTGAGAAGACAATGAATGACAGAGAAATAGAAGCATGGACCGCCTTCCGATCAGTTACTGAAAACTTCTTAGGCAATAACATAGATCCTAATTACAATGCCATTGTCGAAACAATGTTGGAACATTTTAAGAAGATGGGTTGTAACATGAGTGTAAAGGTGCATTTTCTGCATTCACATATCGACTACTTTCCAGAAAACCTGGGACATTATAGTAAAGAGCAGGGTGAACGTTTTCACCAAGATATTAAGGAGAGGAGGTACCAGGGGAGATGGAATGAAACTATGATGGCCGACTACTGTTGAATGTTGATGAGGGACAGTCATCTTTAAGGATCTACAACGAAGTCAAAGAAGAGAAAGTTTGAAAAAAATTAAATGAAACACTTTGGCTTCTTGTTTTGTTAAAACGTAGTCATGAAATAAATTAGGGGAGTTCTTGAGAGTATTCTTAAAATGTTTCTTGAATAAAAACTTACCTTGTGTTAAATGGTATTTGAATACTTTCGTACAATTATCACATTACTTTGTATAAAAACCTGACGTGATAGAAAAAAAACGGAAGTTATTTCTGGAATCAGCATAAAAACGTGATTCAAGAACACCTACTTTTAAGAAATCATCTGACAAAATGTTTGAAAATGCAGACTAGGGTTATTAAACATTTTGATTTATTGGCGTACCGAGCTGTGAATGCAACAGTATTAACATTTATTAACAGCGTAATAAGTATCGAATAAGAAATACGCAAAATTAGACATTTGGAAACTACTTATTCTAGGTAATTTTAGGATGCTTAGTTTTAAAAAGCTGCTCTAATTAACCTTAAAACATATACATTGTTAGAAGCATAGCTTTCGTTACACTACATGAGTAAAACAAGGCAACTTTTCGAACAAATGACATGTTTCTAGTGTCATTCCTTTTGCGTTTTGCATTTGTTAGGTAACACATATCATTGGGAAACAATCTTTGTTTGAACTTGCCGATTTATAAGGTTCAGTGACGGCCGACAATATTGTCTTGTCTGTAAGGAAACGGCCCTATAAGAGTGGGACAGGAAAGGAATCGGGAGAGCGATAAAATATCGGAGGACTCTCTTTACAAGGCAGAACAGGGCCCACAAAAGCAAGGAAAATAGGGGAGGGGGAACGTTCACCAATGCATTTAGGAACGATCGGAATTTCCAACCGAACAGCCACCTGTTGACTGGAATTGCTTCAACAGTCTCCATCCCTTCACCCTTACGTACCAAAAGCTTTTATGCTTTACCTATGGTCGTGCTGAAAATATAAACACATAATAACCTTTAAGAAAATAAAAAGAACTACATAAAGTTACAAAATAGTTCCATATACTAGAGGAAAATGTATTACAATATGGTATTTTAGTCTATAATAAATTACTTTACCGACGTACAAATTTTATCACCTGCATACTTAAACAAGCGGCTGATGATGAGAATAAATGCTCATGGAACATTTTTTGTGTTTAATTATTTTGAAAATATGTGAGTGAAACTATATAATAGTTGCTAATTTCACGTAATGTTTCTTAAATTTGCATTTTAGGTGTCTGCCAAGTATTTTCTTTCAATACCTAAACATGAAATTGGAGTGAAGTTCCTAAACAATTATGATAATGATTAAAATTGATATGTTAAATAAAAATGATAAGAAAAGCATTAGTTAGTTCAATCTTTCTGTACCAATGGAGAAGATTGGAGGCAAACTAATGCATGAATAATTCTGAAATAAAATATAATAGTAAAAACTGGGACTTATAATATACCCAGCCTTGATCTGGTGTAGCATATAGATTAAAACATTCAAACAGAAAAAAACACGTTGCAGTTGTATGTTTCAAAGTGGATGTAGGTAATGCAAGTACATTTATGATTAGTATTTTGTTTTTCTTGAAAACCACTTTAAACCTCTGGAAAATCAAATAAATTACTACTTTACCTATAACTGTAAGAGAACCTGAGTTTTTCTTGTTCACTCAGTCATTTCTTACAGGAATTATCACATTTTGCAAGATCCGCAACTTAAGTTTGAGTTTATTTATATAATTTAAAAGAACATTTGTCTCTCTAAAGTTAATTTCTTATGATTCTTTTATTTTTAATTGATACGTAGTTCTTAGACGCATATTAAAGGGCATTAACAAGGTCACATAAAAATGCAACTTCCAGAACATATGTTGGTCAGGTGGATAAATAGTAGGATTCATTAAGGATAAAAAGAATTGGGTACTTAGGAACTGAGCGTATTTACCTTGAGGTGTTCCCCAACTATTTTTATAATGAAATCATAATTTTTATTTATTCATTAAAACTCAACGACTTCTTGCAGATGTTATTACTTGCATCTAAGATATGTATAGTGACATCTTTGTATAATAATGATGTGAAATTCATTATAACATTTATAATAACCAATTATGTACAACCTGTAGAACAGAGGTATTGTTTTAATGATCTAGTATTTCCTTGGCTTTACAGAGAGAATGACATACACATTGGAATACATCAGAATCCTCATAAAATTCACTGACCAGATCCAGACGACTAAGTGCACTAGCAAGGCGGTGTCGCTAACGATTCCAGTATGACACCAATCCTGATGTCGGTTAGCCCTGTCGGAGCCACCTGGAACCTGGGATCTCGGGTGCGACGAAATACCTCATTGGAAGGAAGCCTCAGGAAATTCCAGGAAGAAATCTACCCAAAGCGCAAATTCATCCGCCTGCCGCAACATTCTAACCGCCGTCGCCTGTTCCCTAAAACCCCGGAACAGATGAGGTGAGAAATATGAAAGGAAATGATAGGGACTGGAAATGACGGTCAGGTAATTTGTGGTAGAAGGAGAGTAACCCCAATATTCGCCTAACGACTCGGCGAAACCACAAAAAATCCTCGGTCAGAGTGGTGGGCCCGACGGGAATCGAAGTTGCGAACTCTCGAATCCATGCCTCACACGCTCCTAATAGAGGTTAAGTATTAAATCCGAAAATTAAAAGCATTGTAACAAGTTTACCAGGATGTGGTACAATGTTTACAAAACATTTTGATATAAAAAAATATATTTGCTGTAATTAAAACGTGATCATAGATGAGTAACAATAAGAAGCCTAAGTATTTGTTGCACGCTTAATTAAGCAAATCAATATGTCAATAGAAAAAAGTGGGCAGTATTGTCCTTTTCCTCAATTCCTCTACAGAAAGAGAGATAGTGTACTATAGAGACATGGTATAATAGCAACCATTACTGTTTCTGTGAGCAGTACTGTCTTGGGTATAAATACAGCGTGATGAAAAGAGTGAGTCTGCTCGGACTCTGCATCCACCACTAGATGGCAGCACCTCCCAGCCAGGCAATCTGCGAATACTCTCAAGCAAATAAGGAAAGAACTACAAACGCAGTGTTAATGTTCCTTTCGTTTTGCTTATAGCATTTTTTCTTTTTCTTTATTATTACTCTATTTCTTTTACATCGTTTTAACTGCTTGGTCATACCGCGACGGATCTGTTAGTGGATAATTCTTAGATCGATGTGTGGCGGACAGTTAGCCTTCTAGGTCTCAGTTCTTCTTTGTTTCTTCTTCTTCGTCTCTTCCTGCTTCCTCTTCAAATTCTTCTTAATTTCTGAAGCTTTTACTACCCTCAGTTCCATAGCAATGGTCAATGAAACTAGAATGAGTGTGTAGCTCGAACATTTGAAGTTGATATCTCCCTTTCGATGTTAGGGAATCTAGGGGAATTCGAAACTCGCTGACCACTAGGCCACGGAGTTGGGAATAGTCTACTTTGTTACTGTTGTATATTCTGATGTAGTGCATATTATGGATAACGGAATATTAATTCGAATAATAAACGTAATCAAAGAATTAATTTTGTACAACTTATAAGTTCACCCCAACAAAGGACATGTAGCGATGGAAAATACAGAAGTCAAAAGCTTGAAGCTAAAGGTATAAGGACAGAAATATAGATGAAGTAAGATTAACATAGTTTTTGGACATTTAAAATGCAGCGGTCTAAGGAAAGTTTTAAGAAATAGCGAAATAAGCTTGAAGACAATATTTACCTTATTATTTAAAAATCTGAGCCGAAATAGGTTTGCCAAAAATTTTTAAAAGAAAATATACATTTAAACAGGTTCAAATAGAATATAAAACTATACAACAGATGTCCTTCTTGAAATAAGTTATAAATTGAACATAATTTAAATATTAAAATAGATGTAGTAAATAGGAGCGCATTTAAGAACTTCTAATACTATATATACATTTCCAAAATGGCTGAATGCTTTATAATGCAGATTACAATGTTAATCTGTAATCACTTATCAGCTTTCTAAGTCTCTCTATTTAACATTATGAAATTGTATCACATGATTCGAAAAAAAAGACCGGTTACGTTAATGTTATTAAGATAAAAATACGGTATTGTAAGCTTACATTTTTTTCTTTTCTTTGTTAGCTTCTATATGCTGGGTATTTGATATTTCGAATCTTATAATTGGATCAATAGTTTCAGCTTGAGATTTTGAACAGTTAATCGACGACAGCTACCGCTGTCAGCAAGACAGTGAACCTGTTTATGAACCTCCAAACTTTAATTCGAAGAGCATCGTCCAGCATCATGTGTATAGTGTTGTGTCTCTTGATTCTCAGTAACTGTTCCTAGGACATGTGGAAAGTCTTAATTTAAAAGCAGAGGTTGCGAAGCTTTAGGAGCAACACAGTAGCAACGGTAAAGTTGTTAAAGTTGTTGTTGTTATAATAATAATAATAATAATAATAATAATAATAATAATAATAAAACGTGAGTCTTTAAGAAGATAACATATATTTGGGTGCTGATACCTCTGACGTTAAGGACATATGTTGAAGTTCATAACATCTGCAGCTATTTCTTAATAGTCTTCAGAATATGATATGTCCTGCATAAAAGCAACGTATGAAATGTCCGAGTTTTACCTTCAGTACTTTATTTTTTTTTCATTTTTGTATTTATACATGCATTCTAGTCTTCAAAAGTTGTAAATAAAATGCGGATAAACTTCACATAATGTTCAAATTTACAAAACTTGGAAGGTTATTCATTGATAAAACAGTGATATTTAATGCATCCTAAAAGACGTTCAGTTTGAGGAAATATCGAAATATGATAAAAATTAACATACACAAGGCTATAAATAATAATAATAAATTCAAATTGTACTTACATTTTAAAGAGGTTATTAAACTCAAGCAGAGTTGCAAAGGAAATTTAAAAATATTAAAATGAAGCAAAATACCTTGAAGTTTTATATACTACTAAAAATGTGGCAAGTTTGGCCTTTTGAATGTTGAAAGCGGCCAAAACGCATACTGGAAAAACTATATATCAAAACAAAGAAGCAGATTCTTTTTATTACTGACTAAATTTCACCGTTACCTTGCCTTATTCTGGAAATTTTTAAAGTAATAAAGTGGTCCGGTAATCCATTTCTTCACCAGATATTTTGAGATAAATACAAAAAATGTGCACAAAAAGCTCTTTTATTGAATATGAATGGTTACAAAATTCATATATGAAGCATAATGTTTGTGAAGATATCCAAACTGTTTTACAGTGACAGACAAATATTTTAAAGAAATCCACCTGGTCAAATGTTGAATATTCTTCTCTACCCTTATAAACCTGCGGCAAAGGTTAAACCGTTTAAGGCCTGAAACCTCTATATTAGCAACTGATTTTCTAGCAATTGTTCACATAATGCTAATAATAACTCTAACCTAGCTACATATAGACATTTATTAAATGAATTTCGTAAAATGTTAAAACATTGTAAGGATTCAAGGAAATTGGATTTTCAGCATAGTCGAACAGTCATTCGATCTGTTCTCGACCGCAGAAACTTACGAGAACAAATGCTTCGACTTATTTAAACCCCTGTTGCAAATACTAACGAGCTTAAGTTCAACTGCTGCATTACAAATGTAATGCGAGCTGAAGACAGAGAAAGCCAAGCATGACTAAAACAGTTCTCCTTGGTAATTTGTGGATTGAACTGATCATAGAAATGTTACAGAAAGTTATATTCAAGAACAATTGTTCGATTACATCTCGAACAAACATCCAAAGAAGAAACCAGCAATCTTGCTGAAGAAAGCAACCATTGTTCAATACCCTACCTTCTGAAATTTAAGCAAATGTCAAATCATGAGTAGAAATAGACAGGAAACGACTGCCTCAATATGGTTGCTATTAAGCAATACATATAGCCAATGCAATAAAAGCATACATTTACCACAATTTGAAGATTCTCATTCCGGTATCCTAAGCAAGTATCCAAAGATAATAATCAGTTTCTTGGGTCAAAAAGTCAAAACAACAAAGGAATGCTTTAGGTTACAATTAAAGAACTTCAGAAAAATTAACCTGCAGTAATAGAAATATTAAAGAAAATTAATCTCAACCGGTATGATTTAACAAAACCAGAAATAACCAAGACAATAACAACAAGAAAACAACCTAAATTAATGTATCTCTGAATTTTTCATAAATTTCTTGGAAATGGAAGTGTTTCATAGAAACCGTGCTGATGAGTTTAATTATTCGGAAATAGCATAACTAAAGTTTCAAATTTATGTATCAATTCATAACTATTAGCTAAAATGTAATGTTAGTTTTCAATTTATGATTAGTAGTTAGCATTAACTACTATACAAACTGGGCTATCTTGAGGCTAAAAATCCTACTTTAAACTTGTGTGTGTGTGTGTGTGTGTGTGTGTGTGTGTGAATGACCGACCCGTTTGTAATGAAACTTGATATATCATAAGTTAGGTTCCATTTAGGAAATGGGCTATATGGCATCTTAGTTGCTATTTCGGAAAGGGGTTCTGATACGGCAGAAAGAAGAAAAGAAAAATAAGAATAAAAATAACAATTGCAATATTCCCTTTTTATTGTACGCATATTTGATTAAATATTGCATAACAACAATTTTAAGCATAATCTTACTGACAAGTTTTGTTATTTTAAACATTTCGAAAGGATAAATATTTAAGAATTCATACAAAATTTTCTGTTCTGTAATTTTTATTAACAACTAGAGGAAACAACTTTATTACTGGTTTCAGAACATCACGTTCCATTGAGGTTACACAGAAATCAGAGAGAGAGAGAGGGGCCGAATGCAATGGATGGGGAGCGGAGTCGATGAAAAGGAGAAATGAGGAGGATAGGGAGAGAAAGAGATTAAGACTTAGATGGAGCAAGAAAGGGAGAAACGTTGAGAATGGGGGAGAGAAGAGAAGAAATTCCGTATTTAGTGCAAGCAGAGCTGCTGGTTCTGCAAGTGTTTTATAATTTTTTTTAAAAAAAAGGATATATAGATACAGAATGTTTAAACCTGGATGAAGCTTCAAGTCGTAGATTAGGCAGTTCTAGAGGGACGATTCTTGCGTGAGACGAGGATGACTGAGACGAACACTGCTGCCGATTTTTACTGTTAGCGAACCCCGTAAACGCGGTTTTTATAGGCTCGGTGACTTTCGGTGGTTGAGTCCCCGTGGCGATAAAATACATAGGGTGAACCAAAAAAACTGTGACATCTCAGAACAGGTACAACTACGTCCTTTCACAATTTAGAAATCGCTTTTCTATTAACTTAGCCAGCCTAATGTTCTATTTATTTTGAATTCCATAGGAAATTCAATCTAAATTGTCATAATCCTTATTATTATAGCTAGTATGCTTTTCAAGCCAACAGAATTCTAATTTTAGTATAGCGTCTGTATTTTTTATAGGTAGGCTGAGTAATATTTTATTTTCCCTAAGTAATACATTTAGATGATAATTTTATGGATTTACCCATTCCTTTTAAATTAGTTCATCACTTCATGGACATATTATAAATTCAAACAGTTAAATACATTAACATAAAATTTTTAAATTATGAATATTAACATTTAATCAATATGAATATAAACTGATAAAATGTTATGTACTGAATAACAGGTAGTGTAACATTAATTGTAAAAAAATACTTTTTAGGAGTTTCTGTGTCTAATAATGTGTGATTGTTTCTAAACATATTTGGTCTTTAGAATTCACAACAGCTCAGAAAGGAACCAAGGCCGACTACACGGTTGCTGCATCCTCTGCCTCCATCCCCAGAGTACGATAATGATGGTGACAGTACAATAATGATGCCTACCATTTCCCCCAGCTGCTTATGCACGGTCCTTCAGACCTGTAAGATGCTAATTTTGCACCAAGCACCCCTTCAATTAGTTTCCAGGGAGTCACATAGTTGAGAATACCACATATTAGACCTCCCAGTAGGGAACATTATCCGCGATCGAAACTGCTCTCTTACACCACAGGCTGCAATATTATCAGCTGCATTAAATTATAGATGGTTTCTATTTCATCCTATAATGATAAAATTGTAGGCAAAAACAATTATATTTCCTGGAAGTATAATGTAATAATACGTCATTATACTTATAATTAAATATTTGTTTATGCAATCCTATCGTTATAAACACATTGTTACTGTGTTCAATATTGTGAATAAATGGCTCATTATAGCACGCGTGCCAATAATAAGAATGACAAATTTCTTACAACAATGACATAATAAGGCATTCCAAGTTTCTGTGGCTTAGAGAGAGAAAAGTATACTCTTTTGTGATATATTTTCTCTGAACAATGAAAATGCAGAAATCCCTGTACATTATTAAATATATAATTATTAAGTAATTTATAATTGCTGATAACAGGCTACAACACAGTCCGTAACACCTGTTCACTTCTAACCCAGAAAGGGGATGTATGTAAGTGACTGTTTCTTGAGTATTGGTTCAACACGTCAGGTAATAACAATGAAATGCAGGCAGAGAAGATAACATCTCATAACATCAGCTATGGATGCCGAATTATTTCATGATTTATTTCCTACGATTTAGTTATAATTGCCAACTCGTGTATAATCACATTCACTCCTAACATAAACATCCAGATTATACGATTGTTCCATTGATTACTGTTTCATCATGCAAAATAATTATAAAACTATCCTTCACTTTCTTTTCTCTTGTTTGTCTTCCACTCTTCAAGCAGTTCTTGATTTCTCGTTTGTTTTAGAAAGTATTTGTGTATTCATCTTACTTCGTAGATTCTTCTAAAATGTCAATATCACAAAAAACCTTCCGTTTAATTGTAATATTTTTTTCTCTTTCCATAAACTAAATAATTGGAGGCATTCCTCGCTTTACGTTGTGAATAAATTCTTAATGTTTATAAGAAACACAAATACCTTTACCTTACCTGGATATGGATACACATTATTCTGTAGATAAAATTATCTGTCATAGTATCAAATTTTTTAAAGGTCCAATTGTGATTTATACTGAGTTACTATTTTACTGTAATTTAATGTATTTTCCTTGATAGTTATTTTCATTGTAAAACAGCTTTAACTTTTTTAATTACATGCAATATCTTAATTTGGGATGAAGTATTCCGTTTTAAGAGAGTTTTTATAATACATAAGAATTGTTAATAATTATTTTAAATGGAACCAAGGAAGCTTTTACATGACATTTTAAAGAATATTAAATTTTTACTGCTGAAATGTATCTTAATGTATTCAAAAGTAATTATAATTTACATAGGGATAATTTTAAAAAAACTGATTTTTTGCATTCATTTAGTTGTTCTATGGGTCACATAGCTAGCAAAGAACCCTATTTTCCCCTAAATATAGCTGATTCTCATGTTTTTTAAAGAGAGCACAACTTGTATATTTTTAAAAAACGTGTTTATAATCCTGATGACTTTTTCAATGACCGCACTATAAAACACAGAATTGTACTCTCCCAAATGAATTGAGTTGCTTGAAAAAATGTATCAACTCAATATTTATTGTGTTGTGTCTGGTAATAAAACGAATATGCCAATTAGTTACTTTCCCTACCACGTTCATAGCAGGTAGAGAAGGTATTGTATTTCACCCAAAATTTCGATATCTAGATTTCACCGGAAAAACATATTTTGAGGCCCCCATAATCCAAAAAAGCCGTTTTAGTAAAAGGTCTGTGTGTGCATGTGTATGTGTGTCTATAAACAGCATAACTCAAAAACAAAAAGTCGGATAAATACAAACTTGGTATTTAGGTTCAGCACCTTCCAGAGATGCGATACTAAGTTTTTCAAGAAAATCTCCCCACTTCAAACTACCCTTTACATGAGCATTTTTCTAATTTTTTTATATTTTAAAAAATGGCTGTAACGTTTTTTTATTGAAAATCCGTATATTAAAGATATTTACGTGACAAATAAAATGTATATCTCGAATCTTTTGGAAATAGCATGTGAAGTCCTCTTCATCGGAAGGAGTTTTGTATAATCTTGTATAACTGGTAACTTTAAGTGATAGACGAAAACGTGCTGCACAATAAGTGTAGATCTCTTTGAAACAACAATTTATTTCCAAGTAGCTTTTTTGTGGCATCAACCATTTCCGAGGTATCCGTTATTGATGACTGGGTTTGTTCAATACTTTCATTCTTTTCAAGTCCCGTAGATTTTCAGTTGTTTCTTGCGATTGCATGGAAGGTGTACGAAATTTTAGGGCCAGCATATAGCGTTCAGTTCTTAAACAAGTGACTATCGCTATTCTGTTTATATTGTAATGAAACGTATAATGTAGCTATTTCTGAAGAGGTTTATCTGATTAAAATTAAGTAGATAAAAATAATTTCGTAAGAATAATTTGTATACCAACTAGTAAAGCATAGGGCGTACAGAAAGATATGTATGTGTAACACATCAGATTTTTTTCTCAGTATTTGCTTACTCTTAAGAAAAAATGATATTATGTTGTAGCTGCTGTGAGCTGAGGTTGTCGCGAGGATAGAGTTATCCTTCAGCGCCGGCCGACTTGTAGGTTAGAGAGATAAAGAGGGCGGTGCCCTCACCCAACTCAAATCTCAAAAGCGCTATCGAGAGATAACGAGATATTTCTGGAGGTTTCCTTTCGCGCCTCCTTCGAAATCTTTCGAAGCTCCTGCGATTGCATATCGGCGAGCGTATTCTCGAGAGTTGGTGAGTTGAGCTAGTGCTGCTCAGCGTGCGAGAGAATCGAAGTCCTGTATTCGACAATTAGCGAGCGACCGAAGGAGGGAATAGGAGTCCTGTGTTCGGCACCCCAGCGAGTGAAGCGGAAGGAAGACGCTGCTTTGCTCGTGATTCATTACACTGCTACGCGCAAAGAAAAGAAAAGAAAAATGAGTGAAATGAAGTGACATAAAAAACTGAACTAAGTTACACTACCAACGAGTTTGAATTACTGCTTAAAATCTAATAAGTAAAGTGACTGTGGAAACTCCACTGTCATATATTTTGATTATAAAAATATTGGAATAGAAATCGTAACATCTCAGTATTTTTTCTGATAAACAAATCGCCAAGAAAAATGTGTGTTATATTTCCATGTTATAATTTTATATATTAACGGATGCGTTATAGCATACTAAAATAAAATTGCAAATTAATGAATGATTAATATAAATAATTTCTATAAAAATCACTATGAAATTGAAGGTTTGAAACTTTATACTTTCTTGCTAGCTAAAATTTTAGTCAAGTGTGTTACTGACTTACAAGCCAATGCTTTTCAAGCAGCAAGCAAACTCTGGATCATAGCATATCCAGGATGGGTGATCAGCCCAATGCCTGGTATGGCGGTGAAGAAGAAGAAGGAAATGAAATGTAGTGGTGAAAGCGATAATTTGATTCGCGGATCAAATTATATAACCCAGCATTCATCTAGCCACCGAGGAAATCGGCGAAAAAAGCTTCGGTGAAGTTAGTCGGCCCCCGGTCTTGAACCCGGGACCTCCCGAATGCGAGTCACACATTACCGCGGCGCCACCTCGCTTGCTGTGTTAATTACAAAAGGTGTGCACTTTATGGGTGGGTTATGTCAAAGAGATTTTAACTGTTATAACTAGTAGTTGAATGAATTACATCTAGTTTGAGATGTTTAAAGGTAGATCATTTTCCTCTAGCACCAGGATGTAGCAATATTTGCACTGTGGTGAGTATCTTCCAGATAGAACCACTGACTGTAATGGCTGTAGGAAGTTGTGTGACACCCGCTGTATTCTCGCGTGCACACACGCAGCAGGAAACAGACTACTACCTGTTTTACTGTTTTGGAATGACAGGGGGAAGACAGTCATATAGACCAATACCACCGTGCTCTCCCTAAACCAAACATCAGAATGCTGTAAAAACTCTGTAGATGCACCCGAATGATTCTGCTGCACTTTGGCCCGAAAGGGACGTTTTTACGTTTCCTCTGGAGATTTCAGAATGGCAGGGGGAAATCTTTCGACCTAATGGAACAGGCTTTTCGTGGTTGGCTGTAACACAGAACTCCAGGACTATTTTTTTGTCTTCACCAATTATCGATGAGCCTTTCATGACTGCCGAAGTGTACGGCGAGTGCATGCAGCAAACTAGGAAGTTAAGCAAACAGAGAGACCAAAATGTTAATTATGCGGTAGAAACTTAAACGATCGTTAAAGTCCTTGTGAAGTTTTACTTTCTCTATTACTTACCTATAAATAGTAAGTAGAGGACGTATTGTATTCCACCTATGAAAAGTCGATATTCCATGCAGTCTACTTCCCTAAGGCTGGCGCTAGGGACATTTGTTACCAATGAACCGTCTTTAAATATTCGCAGAAAAATATTAAGCCTAACATACGCCATAAAGATTGCCTCACATCCATCCCATAAAATGTATAGCTATGTCTTCGCACTACACAAACCTTACCAGATGCCAGCAGAACGACATAGCAGTCCGTTTTGCATTCGAATTCTCCAATACCTGGAAGAAATTGATTTTAAAATCCCTTTTACCTATTCCAGCTACATTGATTGCACAGCATCCTACTGGCGTCTACAAAGCCCATCAATTGATACCCAACTTTCATCTCACTTTAAATCTCAAACACCTTCTTGTATCCTCAAGGAAACGTTCAATTCTTTACTGGACAAATATAACTCTACCACGAAAATTTTCACTGGTGGATCGGTATCCAGAGAAGGAAGAGGATGCGCCATAGTATATCCGGATAATGCTCTACAGCTTACCTCACTTCTTTCTTGTGAAGCATTCGCCATTAATAATAATAATAATAAATGTTTTGAGCTTCCCTGGATGAAAAAAAAAACTTTTCTAGAAAAAAGATCCGTTTGTACGTGTGTGGGTGTTGTTTATGTTGATAACGTTATTATTTATACGAAGATATAAATAATTAAATAAAGAAATGTTAGTAAGATACAGAAATAATTACAATAAATAATTTCCGTATACTAAATCAATGTATAATGTGGTAAGATTGAGTTGAAAGGTTTGCCCGGAAAGAAAAAGGTAATTACCAAGCCATGCCATGAAATACAGTAATATAAAGATTCCTGGAATGCAGTTAAGTTTGAGCCCAGTACGTCTGCAAAGTCACGTAGGCAAAAATTCTGTAAATTAGAAAAGTGACAGCATCCGCATAGTAACAACTCAAACAGGCTACGTAGTATTTTAAGATTGGACAGCGCGAGAAAGAACAACGGTAAGGGTAGCAATAGGTAGATAGAACTTAAGTCAAGAAAAGGGCGTGTATTCTAAATCAGAGACACATTCGTGAGTATATTCAAGATATATTCGTTACTCTTCTGAGATCCTTGACTCTCCTGTCACTTATTCTCGTGTGTAACTTTTAAGTTGTATAGCGCACATGAACTCGCCGGCGTTAGAAAGATTTAGCGGCTATTGGGAGGGATATTTCCGAGTAACATTTCTGCGACTTACGGCTACTAATGCTTCGCTTAATTGTTGTTATACAAGTAATTAATTCATAAATTCAAAAATCGGTGACTCTTCTCAAACTGCACATTAAAATTTATCAGCTAACTAAATTGGTGTTATCCTTTCAAAATACACTCACACGTGCCCTGAAATAAAAAACTCATAGCTATACCACAAGAGCAGCTGGCGCACGAGACAACGCTACGAACGAGCTACGAAATGTGACATCATAAAACTCTTCAACAGAGCAACTAACATTAGATATAATAATTTGAAACAGGGAGCGGCAACAAGGTTGTCGCACAGAGAAAGGCTTCACGGTATCTCTGCGTCTGTCTGTTTATAACTCAAACGAAATGCCAATATACAGCTTCTGCATCTTCCAAGGAAGTGAAACATGATTTTTAAGAAAATTCCCCCACCACTAACTACGAACAACTTTTATTAAATTTAATTTTCTCAAAAATGGCTTAAACGACTTTGATTAAAATGCCATATTTTTAAGATATTTGTACAAATAATAAAATGTACCTATATCCCAAATTTTCTGCGAGTAGCCTACGAAGTTGTATTCATTCTCAATGCATTTTGTATAACTGCAAACCGTAACCGTAAGACTAGACAAAGCATTTGGTTTTAAGTTAAATAATTTTTGTGGCATCTACCATTTCGAGATATTGTTTCTTATTTTTCGAATTTTCAAACACTTTTTACGTTTTTTCAAGTGCCAAGCAGCTATACGTTTTCTCCCCTTGTAATCATGAAAACAGTGGAATTTCAAAGCCATTACATAGCTACCCGCTTTTTAAAGATCTGACTTCGATTAAGCCTTCTGCATTCTTCTTTGACCTACAACGAAATGTATAATAAAACCATTTATGCAAACGTTTATCTCAATTAACAAGAAGTGGATAGAATAATAGCTTATAGAAGGCGTAAGTGGAGAAACTCATGTGAATGTAACATCAGATTTTTTTCTGTTACCATCATGATTCTTTGTGCAAAAATCAGCGTTTATTGTCCAGATAGAAGGAGCATTAGAAATAACATCCGCGCTAATGAAGCAAAACTGGTTGGTAAATAGAATCTTTCTACTCAAATACAATTTAAAAAAAATCTGATGTGTTACACTCACATGACTTTCTCTACTCTTGTACAAACTATTTTTACAAACTCTTATTCTCCATCTATTTCATATTAATCGAGATAAATATTCGCAGAAACGATCTTTTGACATGCAAAGAGAATTACATTTTAAACATAGCGACCAGTTCTAAACATATTTGACTCTTGCTTAATGCGTACTATGTTCCCCTTGTTTTGTATTTGCAAGGGCAATATAGAAATACAGTAGCCTTCAAGCATATACATATCTCTTAATAGCTGGTTGCTAGGTGCAGTACCATTCTCTTTGCCACAGATTAATACTCTTTGCATATCCCAGACAAAAAAAATGAGTAACGAAATCCCAATTGAGAAAATAAGTATTGAAAATTTAAGGGAATAACAAGCAATATCTCGAAAATGGTTCACTGAACAAAAAAAAAATGTATATGACATAAATTGTGTATTTTAATGCGATCTACATTTTTTGCATAGTAAAATTTCGTCTATCTCTTATGGTTTACCAGTTATGCAAAAGTCGTTCACAAAGAAGAATACTTTTGGAGACATTCCCAGAATATTCGAAATATACATTTCATTTGTCATGAAAATATCTTAAACATATGATATATTAATCAAAATCGTTATAGCCATTTTTGGGAAAATTAAAAATGTTCCATGTAAAGGGTAATCTGGGGTGGGGCAATTTTCTTGAAAACCTTCGTGTCGCATCTCTGGAAGATATTGAACCTAAATATCAAGTTTGCTGTTTATCGACTGTTCATTTCTGAGTTATGCTGTTCACAGACACACAGACAGACACACACACAGACGCACACACGGACATGTTTCCAAAAATGATTTTTTGGATTCAGGGAATCTCAAAACATGTATTTCCTGTGAAATCTCGGTATCGAATTTTTGGGTGGAATACAATACTTCCCCTACTTACTATACGTAGTAGAGAAAGTAAAAATATGTGTTACATACACATGAGTTTCCTCTATCTCTATCGCTTGTTAATGGGTATAGAAACTATTCTTACTAAACCTTATTTTTCTATCTATTTCCTTTTAATCCAAATAAACCTTTGCAGAAATAGCTACACTACACATTTCGTTACAATACAAAGGGAACAGCGATAGTCAAATGTTTAAGAACTGGACGCTAATCGCTGTCCATAAAACTTCATACTCTTTCCCTGCAATTGCGAGAAACAAGTGAACGTTGAAAGGACTTTAAAGAATGACTAAGTAATACACAAATCGAACCATAAAACGGGTATCTCTAAAATAGCTTATACCACATAAAAATTATATGAAATAAATTGTGTGATTTTAAAGAAATCCACATATCTAGTGTAGTACGTTTTTGGTCTATCGCTTAGCGTTTGCTGATTGTACAAGATTATACAAAAATTGCTTCCGAATGATGAAGAATCACAAGCTACTCCCAGAAAATTCAAGATATACACTTTATTTGTCATCTAATTATGATTAGTGGCGGGTATTTTAATCAAAATCATTAGAGCCATTTTTTTTAGAAGATAAAAAGTTTCGAAAAAACTTACTTCCATGTAAAGGGTAATTTGGGTTGGGGGATTTTCTTGAAAATCTTCGTGTCGTATCTTTGGAAGGTACTGAACCTAAATACCAAGTTTGGTATTTATCCGACTTTTCGGTTTTTAGTTTTAATGTTCACAGATACACATATTGACGCACCTCGCACCTTTTTCTAATTTTTTTTATTCATGGGACCTCAAAATAAGTATTTCCAGTGATATATCTGTATGAATTTTTGGATAGAATGCAATACCTTTTCTACTCACTATGTATGTGAAAGTAAACTTATGTACAAGTTTCGTTTGCAGCTAGAAGAGTCCTACAGTGTCACCGTTGTTCAACTTTACGAATAGCTAACAAGGAATGGGTGAAACTGCTGGGTACAAGGCTTTCAGTACCTTAACTAGGGGTTAGGGGAAGTTAGACTGAGGTGCATCCAGTAAGTGAGCACAGTATCGCAGGCAGGCTATAGTGGGTCCTTGCGTTTCCAGCGTGACTCCTGAGTTGAAGGGAAGAAACGGCGACCAGGTCCGGATGGCGATGTGCGCTAGCAATTCCAACGCGACACCAATCCTAACCCTGACTAGCCTTAGCACGTGCAACCTGGTGTTCCGGGAGTAAACGAGGTACTCCCATAAACGAAAGGGTCCTCAGCAGTCCCACCAAGCGCCAGGGAGAAATCTTTCCATAGTACAAATTTCATCGTATTATCGCAACACACCAACCGCGCCCGCCTGGTCCCACAATCCTATAACAGATCAGGTGAAACAAATGAAAGGCAATGATGGGGACAGGAAATTCTTGGTAGAAGAAGAACCACCCAGCATTCGCCTAATGCGGCGGAAACTACGAAACATTCCATGGTGATTATCCGGCCTGACGGGAATCAAACCCGGGACAAGTCTGACACGTTACCTTGCACGTTATCTCTTAGTACCTTGCTTTTGAATTACCGACACGAATGACTCGGCATGGATACCTACACCCGTCTGTGTTAAAAAGATTTTCCCTTTAAAAGTCAAGAAAAATAAGATATTCAAATACTTAAATATTTAATAAATTATATTCTCTAAATTAAATATATTTATTAAAAACTAGATATAACCGTAAACGACTAACATTTCAGCGTGGTATGAAGAGTCTTGAGCGATTCCGGGAATACGATTTGAAGAAATAAGTGGCGATTCTGGGACACCGAATATCTTGCACTTTTTTAACCTTTTCTTTAATAATAGACGGAGTAAAACAAAATAAGGAATGTTGAAGTAGTGAATATTAAATGCAAGAAAAATAACAGAAGCAAACATTCTGGGCTGAATTTGAGGGAAAATAATTCGTATTATTTACGAATCATGGATTGACTGAGATGCTAACTACGGTTTAAAGTTAGTCAGAACTGCTATTCCATAGAAATAGAAACAGTTTCCTTAGACATTTATTCACGATATTCTTCTAGGCTAATACAATTTTAGAGCTTTTGGGCTTCGAAAAGTTATTATAGCGTACGCATATATGGTGTGACTTGAAAGAATTTCACCTTGCCAGTATATCGGGCATTAACGTTTAGAAGAAGGATCACAAATAAGGAGGGATGCTGAGCTGGCGGCAATATCCCATCATCTGCATCCTTAAGATTCTGCCGGAACATGTGGGTGGGCTATCAAAGGACCATTATACAAACAACAGCCCTGTCCTGTCTCTGTGACGGCAAGGGTTGAGTTGGGGAGGAGTAACCGGGCCATGTGTGCTTGCCACGGTACTACAGACACCCTAAGGAAGCACTTACAGGATACGGGAAATGTACCAGTGGCGTGCACGTACCTTAATAGTGCAACTTCAAAATCAGTGTCCTTAAAACTAAAACAAAAACATTATTAATAATAACAATAACACAGCTTA
This sequence comes from Deroplatys truncata, assembly GCA_030765065.1. NCBI lineage: Eukaryota > Metazoa > Arthropoda > Insecta > Mantodea > Mantidae > Deroplatys > Deroplatys truncata. Next base: position 58,226,863 of record CM060980.1, read on the forward strand.
TCCATCCCAATACAAACTACAGTGTAATCATTTTTTTATCTTCTGTATGAAAGAAAACGCTTGTCTGCCGTTATTTGTTCAGCATTCTGTATTTGTTAGACTTAATAAGCCTTAAAGAAATAGAAAGTATTCGTACAAAGTATTAATTTAGGAAATACATGTACATATGAGAAAGGGATCTAAAGGGGTAAAGCTAACTTGTATTCACTCTAAGGGCTGGGAGAAAGTCTACGAATAAAAACGTAAGTCAGTTAGACTGGCTCAACCAGATTTCGAATCAGGTCCCGCAGCATGAATGGCCAGAACCCTGTACATGTACCCATAATATGAAAATTATATGCATTCCTTTTTAAGAGTTTTGATTATTCGCTTTTTACCTAAAGCAAAATTAAGTATATATAAATGCCCTGTCCAAGAATGTGAATATTCCTTTTATTCGGGTTTTCTAACTCTTGTAACAACCACTTCAGCCTCTTTTTATGGATCTGGAACTGAAGACCATGCTTCTTTGCTTTGCAGAATTCTTAAGGGCTGGGCAATGCATATGGCAATGCCCTTTATTGTTAGCTGTTTTGGCTTTATGCCTTGCTTGCCATCACATCGGATCATTGCAAGTCACTCTCTGAATTCACAACAATCCGAAGAGGATCCGAGGATAAAGAGTGATGTTCCAGAAGACACGTCACAACTTCCAAGCCGAGCCGGGGGTAGCAACCATGATTCACCAAAGGCTGTACTAGACAATGTGATGTGATGGTGGTTGCCATTGCCTTCCACAGTAAAATGAATTCATAACATACACACTTGAACCCAGGAAAAAAAATTTTCTACGCCTGAAGCCGGGCATTGGTTCCTTTGATGCTTCCCATGCGTTTGTCTTTATAAAAATGTTATATTGTGCTTGAAACTCATAATAATCCGTATTTATTAACAGAACATTGTCACTAACCTAATTTTAAGAGCGAAATTGCACGTTCCTAATTATTAAGACAAAACATTTTTGGGGGCAAAACTCATATTAAAGGAGGTATTGAACAACACGTAGATATATTATATAATACAATACGGCATGAGGTTTTTGTAATAGCAGTAATAAGTACAATGCAACTTTACTAAGAAGGGTTAGTGTATAATGATCCTAAAGTGGATAGTGCAAACAGAGATATCTTACAGTAGCTGAAGGTCGTGGCTCAAGAGGAAGTACCTGCCAGAGACCTGTTACCTTACAGACGCAGCCAAGACGAAGAAGAGCAATGACTAAGACAAAAGTCAACAGACAAGAGTTTTTTAGATGGGGGAATAACAAAGATAAAGGATACAAAGAAATAACAAGGGGAAAGAGTGAGGAAAGCGTAAGTTGAGAATATGGTGTAAGGGGAAAGAATTCAAAGGTATTCATGAGGCTTTATCGTTTAAAGCAGCCGTAGATTCTAGGAGAATGTTATGGAAGGTGAAATGGAAACCGGGAGACTGACCTGACCGATGGCCTAGCCTGCCACCGAGGTGTATTCTTTGGGGTGATTATCTTTTTGATTTCTACTGATGTCTCTGACGATCATTGAGATCGAGGTCGTCAAGCCATTCCAGTGAGGTTTTTTTGTGGACTGGTGCTTTTGGCTGGAGTCACCCGAGCATCGTCTGGAGGGCTGCCACTTCCACTTTGACGGATCTTCTTATGGAGAGCGTGAAGGTCTGCATCGAAGCGAATAATTCCTCTTTTTCTATTTATGGACTCTCTTTAACTGCTGTGGTCCTTAGCGTCCTATCCTATATTGGGCGTGATAGACCGGTAATTTTGTTCAGAGGCCTCCTTATCAGGTTTGAGGTTCTTTTACGTGCCGTAAATCTACGACACGGTACCACCGGCTTTACTTCCCTTCCAAAGGATTTTTACGCCCGAAAAACTCCATCGCCCTCCGTCGGGTTGAACCCGTAACTTCGGGAACAAATGGTTCCTCTTGGGTGAATGTTGGTGAATGTGTTGTGAATGAGTCTGTGTTGTCCTGAAGTTGTGGGTTGAAGTCTGATTTGAATTATGTTATTATTTCTTCTAGTATAATCATCTTGGCAGTGATGTGCAGGGGCTACGCATGAAGCTTCTGTGGTAATTGACGATGGCTGGCATACCCTGGACCGTGGAGGGAAATTGCAGTGGGTGCTGTCCTGGGTAGAGTGGGTCCTGCGCCTGCCCTATATAATGTCCGAAGGCATCACAGGTAGCAGTCTGGTGCAATCGGTGGTTAGACCACAGTAGTGGCACCTAGGAGAGGCATTGAAGGAGTTGTTGGAACAGCCGCAGCCACAGAAGCGCGACAGGCATCGGGCCAGCATTACGACTAGCCTCAAGCGGCAGGGTTTTCCCTAATAAGGGCAGCCCTGAGCTCAAGGTAGCCGAGGACTCCGCCCTATCCAGAAACTCCACGTGGTAAAATATATTAATTTCATTTGTAAAATATTTGTTTTATAACCTCATAATACTTCAGAGTTTAGCTTAAAAGTTATACAAAACGTTTCACTATACTTAAATGTTTATACTTTACGAGTGGTTCCGTTTAAGATTTGTAGGGTAGCGTCCTACACAGCTAGAAAAAACAGTAAAATGAATATAATTGTGTGTACAACACCAAAACCTTCCCCAAAATAATATCTAGAACTATGGTAGCTGCTATTCAAATGTCAACGTTCCTAAAATAATAACATATAAATATTTGGATATTTTAGATCAGTTCTTACTTTCTCTACTACGTATAGTAAGTAGGGGAAGTATTGTATTCCACTCAAAAATTCTATACCGAGATTTCACCGGAAATATATGTTTTGAGACCTCCTGAATCAAAAAAAAGCATGTTTGGAAACATGTCCGTATGTGTGTCTGTGAACAGCATAACTCATAAACGAACAGACGGATAAACACCAAACTTGGTATTTAGGTTCAGTATCTTCCATAGATGCGACACGAAGGTTTTCAATCAAATCCCCGTACCCCAGATTACCCTTTAAATGGAACGTTTTTCGAAAATTTTAATTTTCTGAAAAATGGCTCTAACGATTTTGATTAAAATATCATATGTTTTAGATATTTTCATGACAAATGAAATAAATATCTCCAATTTTCTGGGAATGTCTCCAAAAGTATTCTTCATTGTGAACGACTTTTGCATAACTAGTAAACCATAAGAGATAGACAAAATTTTACTATACAAAAATTGTAGAGCGCGTTAAAATACACAATTTATGTCCTATACATTTTTTTGCTGAGTGAACCATTTTTGAGATATTGCTTGTTATTCCCTTAAATTTTTCCAATACTTCTCAAATGGGAATTCGTTATTCATTTTTTTATGTCCTGGACATACAAAGAGAATGGAATGCGCCAAATAGCAACCAGCTCTTAAAATATTTGACTATCGCTTAAATACTACCATATTCCCCTTGTACCTACAAGAAAATTAGCAATAAGATTAACATCTCGATTAAATGAAGCATATGGAGAATAAGCGTTTGTAAAAATAGTCTGTACAAGAGTAAGGAAAGTCATGTGAGTGTAACACATCAGATTTTTTTAGACTATAATGTGCTTATTTATGCTGAATAATGCATTTAAAGTATCCGATTAAGCAGTTTTAACTACCTTCTATATTAACCATTCTCTATAGAGAGAAACTAAGTGAAAGAGATAGTAATTTAGTTTAAAATATATTATACTTCAAAACTTTTTAAAGAATATCTTGCTTTCAAACCTGTACAACCTATCTTTTCTATTTTATCAGATACCTACAGCAGATAGAGATTGTATTGTATTGTGTCAAAAAATTCGATATCGGGATTTCATCAAGGTACGAGAATTAAAAAAGTTAGCATTTTTAGAGTAAAGGTGTGTGTGAGCGTGTATGTGTGTGTGTATGTATGTGTGTATGAACGAAGAACATCATTCAAATACAAAAACTCGGATAAATACCAAACTGTTTTATTCAGCACCTACCAACAATGTAGCACGAAGAATGTCAACGAAATGTGGCCACCCTAAACCGTTCTTTACATGAAAAAATTTTCATGGCTTTTATTTTATCAAAACACCCCTAACTACTTTGATTAGAATGTTGAAGATATCTGAAGGAATCATAAAGCAATATTTCAAATTTTTTTTGATACTCTCTTCATACGACTGAGTTTTGTACACCTGGGAAATCGTTGGGACATCAAAAATCTATAGGCAGAAAAAATGTACAGCACGTTAACCTTCACCTTTTTTTTCAGCGTCGGCCGTTTTTGAAATAGTGCATGTTACCTGTTAGCATTTTTTCCAAAAGTTTCATCTGACATACATGCTTGAAATATTGCGATTCTTATGCTTCTTCCCATTGCAAGAGTTCTCCCATTACCCCAGGTAAATATTTGAATGTTTGCTGCGTATGTTTTATATAGGTAAGAAATTAATGATTAGTTTTAAATCATTCCTAGACTTAAACGTATCGTGAATATCGGAAAGTATATAATAGAATAGTTTTACGAATACTGTTTACTTTCTCTACTCTTTATCGAAGTACGGAGAAGAAATATTATATTCCAACCAGCACTTGCATACCGAGATTTAACCGGAAATACACGTTTTGAAATACCCTAATCCAGTAGAAGGAATTTAATAAAAATATCCGTGTGTGCGTGTGTGAATGAGGAGAGAGAGAAACAGGCATAACTCAAAAACGAAAACTTAGTCAAATACCAAACTTGGTGTTTAAGTTCAACATTTTTCAAGGATACTACAAAAAGATTGTCAAGAAAATCTCTCCATTCCAAGCTATCCTTTATACCAACATTTTTTCTAAAAGTTGCATTTACTGAAAAACGTTTGAGACGATTTGGATTAAAATAACATTAGTTTAAGATATTTTCGTAATAAATTAAATGCATATCTTGAATTTTCTGGGAGTAGTCACGGAAGTCCTTTTCATTGTGAGTGCTTTTTGTGTAATTGGTATACCATTAGAGATAAAGAAAACGTTACTACACGAAAAATTATATCTGCTTAATGCAGAAAATTTATACCAGATAAAAGTTTTGTGGAGTTAGCTATTTTCGAGATGCTCTTTGTTATTGCTTTGAATTTTAAAATACTTATACCGTTTTTAAGTAGTAAGTAGACATATTTTTGTTTGTTTTTGTTTCGTGATATTGCAAAAAGCATGGAATTTGAAAGTCGTCACTTACCGATGCGCTCTTTAAAAATCTGACCATGGCTTTAATTACTGTATCTACAAGGAAATGCGTAAATTTGAATTGAAAGTTTATCCAGAATTTGGAGAAGTAAACAGAATAACGAGCGTTTGTAAGAATAGTTTATAAAAGAGTGAGTAGAAGAAGTCAAGTAAATTGAACACATAGATTTTTAATTTTCTACCACGTACATAGTAGCTAGAGAAGGTATTGCATTCCACCCAAAAATTCGATATCAAGATTTCATACATATTTTGCGACTCCCTGAATCCAAAAGAAGCATTTTTACTTTCTCTACTACGTATAGTAGTAGGAGAAGTATTGCATTCCACCAAAAAATTCGATACTGATATTTCACCGAAAATACATGTTTTGAGGCACCCTGAATCCAAATAAAGCATTTTTGGAAACATGTTCGTATGTGTGGCTTGTCTGTGAGTGTGTCTGTGTGCCTGTGAACAGCATAACTCAAAAACGAAAAGTTTAATAAATACCAAAATTGGTATTTGGATTCAATATTTTATAAAAATTCACACGACAACTTTGAACAAAATCCATCACCTCAAATTACCATTTACATGATATATTTTTCGAAATTTTTTATTTCCTAAAATGTTTCATTAAAATAATTGGATTAAAATATCGTATATTAAAGATATTTGCATGAGAAATAAAACGTATATCTTGAATTTTCGGGGAATATGCTATGAAATCCTCTTCATTCGGAGGGAATTTTATATAATTTTGTATATCTGGTAAGCGTTAAGTGATAGACGAAAACGAACTACACCAAAAATTTAGATCTCTTTAAAACACACAGTTTATTTAAAATAAGTTTTTTTTGGCATAGGGTTTCTGAGATAACCATTACTAAAGGTTCAAATTATTCATTTCTTGGTTATTTTATGTCCCTCCAACGTTCAGTTGTTTCTCGTAATTGCATGAACACAGTATAGAAACTTTAGGCCAGCATATAGCGTCCAGTTCTTTAACACTTTACTGTCGCTTTGTATCTATAACGAAATGTGAAATATAGATATTTCTGCAAATGTTTATTTGGATTAAAATGTAGTACATAGAAAAATAACCTTCAATAAGAATACTTTGTGTACTCACTAATAAACAACAGAGGGTAAAGAAAGTTATATGAACGTATCACATCAGATTTTTAGAAAACGTTTTCCGCGCGTGCGCGTATGTGGGCATGAGACTGTGAACACAATAACTCAAAAACGAAAGGTCGGTTCAGTACTTTCCAAAGACGCGACTCGAAGATTTTAAGAAAATTCCACCAACCCAAATTACATTTTACGTGAAACACTTTCAAAATGTTTGATTTTATAAAAGAGGGCTCTAATTATTTTGATTAAAGTACCATACTAAAGATATTTACATGGCAAATAAAATGCATCTCCTCAATTTTCTGAGAATAGCCTGAAGTCCTCTTCATTCGGAAGGAATTTTGTATTATCTTGTATTACTACTAAACGTTAAGCGTTAGAGGAACGTATTACTAAGAAGTGTAGATCTCTTTAAAAAACGCAATTTATTTCAAGTAAATTTTTGTAGTATCCATTATTATTAATGGTTCGATTTGTTCAATACTTAGTCATTCTTTTCAAGTTCCATAGATTTTCAGTTGTTTCTCGCGATTGCATGTAAAGAGCATGCAATTTGAAGGCAAGCGTATAGCGTCCAGTTCTAAAACATTTGACTATCACTACTCCCTTTGTATATATAACGAAATGTACCAGCTATTTCCGAAAAGGTTTGTCTCGATTAAAATGAAATAGGAAAATAAGCTTTCTTAAGAATAATTTGTATATCCACTAATAAGTGATTGAGGTTAGAGAAAATCATGTGAATGTAACAAATACGATTTTTTTTCAATTACACTATGCGAAGGACAGACCGTGATAGGCTCTAGGGTGCACCTGACTTGGTATCTGCTGTACGCCACTGCTCACAAGCAGACGGAACACGTGTTCTGGTACGTTCTGTGTCGCCTAGAACTGTCATAAGCTCTTCTCTCCCTATGTCTGCTGTCTGTTCGAACCCTACAAAGAAGGAATCACAAAAACTTCAATATACAACTATAAAATCTTTCCACTAGCTATTGGATTTCGTTTGTTTGGGTCTTATTAACTGCTTGACAGCGACTCAGTCCATCACAGCACCACACTGCTTGTTTATTATTGGCATGTCAGTTTAAATATCACCATATGAATTACCTATGTTTGGAATGTATTCCAAATGAGAATCTAAGAGCTGTTCATGGGAATAGTCGTACACCTTCGCTTTAAGTCAATGAATCTGTGAAATCTGCCAAATATGTGAAAATTTTCAGCTTTTTGGGTTTTTTTTTGTTTTTTGTTTTCTTGTTTTTGCATTTTTAATACTTTCTCATGTACCTATTAGGTACATGATTCCACCCCAATGATTCCCACTCATGCATTCCACCCCAAAAATTCGATGCCGAGATTTCACCGGAAATCCATGTTTTGAGGCCCTATTGATCCAAAAAAGCAGTTTTAGAAAAAAGCCCGTGAGTGTCTGTGTGTGTGTGAACAGCATAACTCAAAAACAAAAAGTCTGGTAAGCAGCAAACCTGGTATTGAAGTTTTATAAAAGAATTTCTCTAACAATTTTGATTAAAATTCCATATATTACAGATATTTAGATTAAAAAAATATTCTGGGAATAGCTTTTGAAGTCGTCTTCATTCAGAACGAATTGTGTATAATGCTGTATAACTGGTAAACGTTAAGTGATAGACGAAAACGTACTACACAAGAAATGTAGATCTCTTTGAAACAGGTAACTTATTTCAAATACCTTTTTTGTGGCATTAGCGATTTCCAAGTAATCCGTTATTAATGGTTCGAATTGTTTAATACTTAGACATTGGTTTAAAGTCCTGTCGATTTTCAATTGTTTCCCACGATGCCATGAAAGAGTATGGAATTTTAAGACCAGCGTGTAGCATTCAGATCTATAACATTTGACTTCTTGCTCCTTCAACCATAACCTATAACATGCTAGCTGAATTTTTTTGGAGAGCTTCAGAAATATTAATTAGTTCAGCTGAAATTAATTATTATCGATAACTCACATTGAAAAAGTTGAAAAATTCAATAATACGTGTACTATTTTTTTCTGTTAAATTAATTAAAATGAAGAAATACCTGCATGATAATATCCTTGTACAGTGCTCGAGTAAACTATTGGGCTGTAAAATTTCGAAACATCACTATGGCCTCACGGAAATACAGGAACCTTTGTTCACACGTGCAGTGTGTTTCACTACAAACCAAATTTATATAAAAATCCAATTAATACAATGCATTATGTTATTATAAAGTAACCGCCAAGTAATTCAAGGAATGGTTCTTCCCAAAACATGCACAGATAAACTCAAATACAAACCCAAATCTTTCGATTTGAACTTTGGTTACATGATTTTATAAAGAGAGAATATTGCTTTATGTCGAAGAAGTTGATTAGTGCCAGCGTTCTAGGTTTGAAGTTCAGGGTAATATCTGAAGAGATGGTTCGAGCCTTGCAAACTGCAAGTAATATTTATTTGCGCACTTTTCATAGTCACTTGGTATATTGTCACAGTCACAGATTATGTTTTAGGTCTATATTTATTCTATGATTCTGAGCTATTTATCCACTATTCTCGAAAAATAAAAGAATAACGCCTTAATAACTTAAATAGCGATCTGAGCTCCGGTCGCTTTTAAATGTTAGAGAGAGGGGGAGAGAGAGAAAGAGAAAGAGAGACCTAATTAAATTAAGGCATTCAGAAATATATTTGTGAGACCCAGCAAATTTCTATCACTGTCCTCAATCTTCGGGGCTTGAGATCCACCAGTTTGCTGAAATAAGTGGTATTCTTTGCTAGTGTGTCTTCTATGGTATACCAAAGCTGTGTTACATAGTGAACCTGGGACGTCGAGAAAGCCTTTTCCTTATTTTCGCCCAAACATGTTATATGGGATTCAAATCTGGTGATTGCGGAGGCCATAGCATCTACTCCAAAACATCTGTGTACACTTTATTCAGTCTTTTGAGACAGTGGATAGAGGAAGTCGTCCAGGTCGGCTTCGTATGGCGGCTCTTTGTATAAGCTGCCGCATCGGCCTCGTGAATTCCTTATCTCCCATTGCACTGTCTCAAAGGACTCTGAACAAACCTGGACTCTGGAAACCCAACTTTGAACTCTCATCGACCTATGGACCGAAATTCCTTCAGGATAACACTCGGGCAGACAGAAGGAAAACACGTTGGAGATTTAAATGTACGTTTCGTCGTTCAGGTTTCCATGAAAGCATGACAAAAGTATTGGGCCCTATTGCCAGTAGTTGGAAGCTTGGCTATGACATGCAACTACAATGTATAAACATGTATAAGTAAACACATTTCATAACATAATGTTATGGAAATTATATTTATAGGTTAAACGTTACGATATATGGTGTCGAGGTGAAAGAAGGAAAACATGAAAGGGGGAAAAATTGGCAATCACCGAGTTTGAAACACATGTTGCCAGTGCACAAAGCGCATGCTCAGAGCTATTTGTTCTCATCTTTCAAAGGTTCTGTTCCCACGTCCAATTAACAAGTAAGACAATAAATATACACATGGATTTCTTGATTAGGTAATTTCTGGTTTTGCGAGTACTCGGGGCTTACATGGATTCAGTTCATTGGCGTATTCGTCAATGGAGTTTCGGTTGCTTCTCATATTTAATGAGCATGACATAAAACAGATGTATGTTTCCGTTCTAGTGACACATTGGCTTCGAAGAAAGACGGGAAGTGAATTAACCTGCACCATCGGCCCTCTTTCATTTTCACGGAACAAATAGAAGGGCAAAGGTGTCATACACTGGGAGACGATAAGAATTACCATAGACATAGTTTTTGCCGCTATTGGAAGACTTGGAAATGGACTCGTGTGAACCCCGTTTGAAACTGAAATACAGATGAAATAAGTCCTGCTCTCAGAATGTACATAATCGTTTTTCCACCACCGTACACTAAGCTGAAATTAAACATTTGGGAGCGATATGATAAACCATAGGACTTAAGGAGCATATCATATTATCATACCAAAAAGTGATTAATTATGAATAAAATGTATATTAACAACGGCTTGATATAGCTTATTATTTTGTGTGCACTATTTTCTATGTTCTAAGTCAGAGGTGGCGAAAAGGGACTCGCGAGTTATTTTGACTCGTTCCATCTCTGCCACCGTCCCTTTGTTTTTCACATGCTGCTGAGTAATGCACTGCGTGTTGCATATTTGGTGATTCGCTGAAGGAAAGCGTTTTCGCCTCCCATGTTCTAAGTATATGGTAAAAACGTCAAAGCAATCAGAAGAAAATCATGAAGGTTTTATTTATTTTTACAGATTCATTACCTTAATTGTTGCGATCAAAATCCCCATTACCAACCATGTACAGCACAAGTCTACAGTATGCATTCTATTTGGACGAAATGCATATTATTTATTATGCAGTATTAATGTTTCAGTCAAGTTTCAAGTACGTTGTTTCAATATCCATTTTCTAATACATTATTATTCGATACGACATACTTTTTAAATATTTGATCAAACTCTCAACTTTAATATTTACTTAAATGTACATTATATTATCTGTCCGATTTGATTTTGTGTTAAACCTTAATTTCCATATAAATTATTGTAGTACACTGCAGAGTATTTATAATGTTTAATTCTTCAAACAGTACTATTTCTGAAAATTAATTATATTTTTAAGTGTAATGTAACTATTCTCTTTAAGCTACATAACCTACAATAACATTTTGAAAATAAAAACTGCACCTTGTGCGATATTTTAAATTAGAGAAAATGTACAAGAAAACATTTAGATAAAATGAGGTTTAAAGCCTTTGGGTGGGGCAGTAGGTAAATGCCCCAATTACAATATTCTCCTAAGGTTTGAAGTTTGTTAAATTTTAATATAAAGAGCATAGCAGTTATTTCCCCCTCAAATACATATCTCTTCCTGCTTCCTGTAACTGTTTTCTTTTTTCGATATCCTCTATAAAAGAAGTGGGAGGGGGAGTTCCTTTCTTGTTTCTGAAAGATATATATAAGCCTTATTAATGTAAAATTAAAAAAAGCTGACCCATGTGGATTTTTGCCTCAGTTTTCCTCAGTGGTTTAAAATGTATTTGTGGGACTACAGCCCTTGTGTGCCTTAGCCTACCAACCCGACTGCTCACGTTCGCTGATGCAACACACAGGTGTATGATCTAGCCGATAGGGGAGATTATTTGGTCAGCACCATGCTTCAGCCAGTCGGAATTTTGGCTTGGTGACCTATAGACCGCTTCCTAACCCAACTTGTCAATTGCACTGTGCTTCCTTGGTGGTTTACTTCCGCGAATTTTCTTCTTCTTCTTATCCATTATTATTGTTATTATTATTGTTATTATTGCCTTTAAATGACTGCTTCACTGTCAATGCAAAGTTAGTAATGATGCTTTAAACTTTATACGCTATTATATGTACGAAATTTATATTTTTAGTAGTCAAAGGTTTATTGCATGTATTTACAATAAAAATCTGCGTGTGTATGGTATGTGCACGTGCGGATGTTTTATATACATAAGAAATAATGAATACGTATATTTCTGTACTAAACAGGAAAAATAAGCAGACTCAAGAAGCTGTTCTTTGTTTTATTTTTATTTCCACAGCAAATACTGTGGAAGGATTCGGTTGGGGAGTTTAATATCTTACCGGCTATACTGCAATGATAACTCATTTGGTTAGAGCAACGCCACTGAAAGCCTGATTCTAGCTTTCCAACTTCAGCCAACACACTGCATGAATAAAATAAATATTAATTATTATTTGCAAACTTAAGTTCCAAATATCAAGGGTGAGATATAATACGTATTAATATGTAAAATTGACTCTAACTAAAATTAACCAATCTATTTTTAAGCAATTACAAATATTACAAGTAATGTGATATAAAGTTTGTATAAGAAGATCAATATTATTTGGAGTTAAGTAGAGCAATCCGTCACCGAATGCACTGTCGGTTTGTGTCTCCATCTCTCGACTCTTTTTGATTTCACTTGCGTTTAAGAGTTTGGTAAGTTCCTTCTTAAATTGCTCAGGGGCAAAAATATTTTGAACATCTATGTTGTATAGCAATGTTCAATGATATATTCGCATTTTCATTTCCTGAATTAATTATTTTCTATACACAGTTTAGTCTCGCTTATACGTTTTCGCAGATGTACGCTCAAATGTTTAAACAGGTAAACTTTTCCATTAATATTTATCTTAATTATACTTTCTTCGGCTATACATTTTCTCATTAATACGTCACAGTTTTCTGGTTCCCATGCATGAAATATTTCATTTACTTATTTATACGGTATGTTTATGGTATGTTATGATGCACGGTTTCTGTACACTGTATTCTTGCTGTCGTAGCACAAAGCAGTAGCCATGCTGAGCGAGACATCTATTTTTCGGAATGCATTATTACCACGCACATTTAAATAAGGTCGTTCTTTCCCAAGCTGCAACTGATGATACTGATTATGAAGGTGAAATAATGAAAGTGTTCCCAGTTTGCATGAAGCAATTTAAGCTCCATTTCTATCATAGCAAACCTAAATCACGATAGCGCTCTGGATATATAATCTGCTAATGTATGACTGTGGAAAAATCAAAGAAGCAAAGACAAATTTTAGAATTTTTTTAAACCAGTGTAAACACCAATACTGTTTTTTTTAGTTAGAAACCTGAATAATACTGGTATGTGTGCAAGTATTCTAAATAGTATATTATGCTTGTTATTTATATACCTACTTGTTTCACGTATTCCTATTTTATATTAAAATAATAAATTTGTTTGAATAATAATGTACATAATAATAGAGCTTTAGTTCCATAAGAAACCTCACATTTACATTTTCTCATTTCTACATTATTTTAGCTGTTTCCCTTTAAAAATGCACAAGTGAGGCTATAATAATAAACAGTTATTGTTAGGTTAAATCTATAAATACTGCAATACGAGTTTTGGTGAAGGAACATGGATCCGGGTTAGTGTGCTACCAAACGCAAAATAACTTCTTGTTTGTAAAACAGATACTGTAGTTACCCTAGGTCGTTAAGAAGGAGAAACCGAGTTATTGCTACAGTAACAGGTATACCCTTCATGTCCCCTTAGTCGTATTTTCTTATAACTCACTGTATGCCTCTTATTGGCTCCATTATCTGCCCTTTTATGTGTGTCTTCGGTTTATTATCAGTATGTTTCCACAGCTCTTTACCCTCCCATACCATCCTTCCATCTTCCAAAAAGCCTGCCTAATCGCAGAACATTCATTACAACATTAGAATGAGTAATCTTAGGGCATTAAATATTCTGTAGAAAACTGTTGACGTCATGGTATACTCTACAATGGGGTGGCTAAATGGTGAAAATTGTCAAAAAGTAATGTTTTATTTTTTGTGCAGTGGAATTTACTCTCTACTTTGGTGTATATTTTATTATTGCAGGCACAATATTGATATTTTAATTATTATTTTTAATAGTTATATCACATGTACAATTTTGTACTTTTAAACCTGCACCACTACACAGAAAGAAGTATAACTCCTACTCACTTTGGAGTAGAGAGGTAAACTTGAAGAAAATATTTTTTTCTACAAATTTGTACCATATTAAGTGCTTGTGTGTGCTTAAGCCATGTAGTTTCTTCCTTTGCAAATATATGCGAATCTGTATTTTACTTTGAACATCTTTTTCTGTGAATGATATTTCCTGGTATAAATGACTAGTTTTCACATTAACTATTGTAGATAGCCAAGTTTAATTCTCTACTGATTAAGAACAACCTCAAGTACTGTTACGGAGCTACTTTGGTGTTAATAAGAAGATTGGATATTTTATAAAAAATTGCTAATAAATTCTAACCGAAAGATGGTGTTACTGAGAAAAAAAACGTTATCCTGGTCAATAAACAAAAGCATGGATTAAAGTAGATGAGTAAAGCATCCACATTCTATAAAAATTTCAATCCGATATCTTAAATAGTCTCTAAGATAATTGTGGATTAATTTAGAGGATGTAACATTGGTGGGACAAAACTTTTAATCTCCTCTTAAAGTATTTTAGTTTTTTGTAAGCCTTAAAGATATCACTCACGTTATATCTTAACAGCCTCTAAACACACAAACTTAATTTGTACAACGTTATTTCATGGAATAATTGGTATGCTCTCGAAGGCGCTGCAGATAAACATCTCGCATCTAGGTTGTTTGTTGATTTTTATTTACTTTTTAATCTGATTGTGTGATTATCATTCTTACTGTTTAAGATGTCTTATAGCTCAAGAGTTTTCCAAACATGATTCTCGTTTTCAAAATACTCACTTTAGATTGTTCTATCATACGTATTAATGTGATCCAAGAGTTTTGAGTATGCATGATCAAATAGTAAAATACGCATACAAATATGCACAAAAATGTAAAAAATATGCACCATTATTTGCAAATCAACAAAAATCAATTAAACTATTTGTTTTATGGGCAACCTCTTACTATTATCAGTAAGGGCTCTTGTACATGTACCTCGCCATCACTAATGCACCGTTAGGCCGCAGCGAGCCACAGTGAAATCACAGGGTCATCTGGTTTCGGGACTTAACCCACGATTAGGCCAGGTTATGTGTGAAATTGATTCAAACTGGTTATGAGGAAATATTTTTACCTCAGCGACCTTGTAAATATGGACTCGACACCAATCTTGATTATTGTGTACAGTTGTTCATCCCTGCTCAAGCCCGAGGGCTGAACTTTGATTTAGTAAGAATCGGGAGTGTCCCTATTCATCTCAGCGACCATAAAAGCTATGGATTTGTGATTAATATTGGTGATATCGGTGTTTTTGATTAGTTCCATATGTCACCCCTACCCACTCCACAGTAGATATTGCTTTTCACATTGTAAGCCATATGTGTATCAAGTTTGGTTGAAATTGTTCGAGGCGTTCCAATGTTATTCAGGAATATATATTCAGGAAAGTAAATGCCATTAGTCGTGTTTTATTTGGAGGACGTTATGATGGTCATTTTAGAGTAAATTTATTTTTTTGAAATTGAAACCTATAATTGGGGTCACTTTAAATTGACCCTAAAATGGCCATCATAACGTCATCCAAATAAAACACAACTAATGGCATTTCTCTTACTTTTCCCCATAATATCAAGTAGCTTTTATTCAAGACACTTCTTTCTACAACGCTTAGTTTTGGAGATGTTGTACAGTCCCAACTTAAATGGTCCAAATATATATATATATATATATATATATATATATATATATATATATATATATATGATACAGGGAGTTTATTAAGTACTAGTAATTCCTGATGGCTAAAGAGGAATATTATCATTTAATACCGCATTAAGTGTACGCATTTTTGCATTAAAGTTTAAAATATGCATTTTCCTCTGGAATATGCATTTATTTTCATTATCAACAAGTGCTCAAATTGTCTGTAAACGTACGACTTACAAATTGTATCATTTTCGCATACCTTTAAATATATAAAAAAGAACATGTATGTACATATAGATCCGACTTCTAATTATAAATAAAAAGTTGGGTTTCTCTTTTCAATAAAGTCAGGAATTATTTCGGAATACGGTAGCGTGGTCCTTTGGGATGAATGTTGTAGAGATTCCAGGATTCATGTTTAATATAATAATAACCTATCACCTAAATGAATATTAAGTAACTGCCGACCTCACACCTACATCAATTTAATGACTAAACGTTTGAGGTGGCGATCTTTTTCTACCGCATGAAAACATTTTGTCACAGATTAACAAACATGGTGCTTAAGGATTGGTCCATAATAGAGCATGCCCACAGTACAACTTAAATTAGTTGTGATGACGATGACGACATTCCTGCTAACCAGGTTCCTCAGCAGAGTTTTATGAATGTTGTTTCATAATGCACCCTAAATCCGTTTTGGTCGACAAGCGCGTATTTATTACATAACTCGGCAAAGGCGACTTTATAAACACCGAAATTGTATCTTTAAAGTGAAGTGTGTTCTCTTTCAAATATTAAGTCCTTCAGTTCACCTGAAATTTTTCATGCTCACTATGTATGCCACGAGTGTAAAGCTTTGAGTCGGAATGGAATAATGGAATAATAGAAAGTTGCTCTAGACATATTTGATTGATGGAGAATATATTTACGTTATTAGCACTATGTATTACGAGAGATATGCTTCTTGGAGTGTTCTCCTCACGTACCGTAAAAACTTTCCGGTGGCCTTCGCCCCACGTTTAATCTTCCGGTGGTCTTCGCTCCCACGTTTAAAAATAAACTTTGTAATTTAATGTTTATTTAAATATTATATGTATGCCTCGGCGGCGTCAGTAGTAATTTGCATAAACACATATCTCTTAGCAGGGGTAGTACGGATAAAGAATGAAGGCTTACACAAATTATAATGGTATTTAACTTCATTTTATTAATCTTTCACACGACTAAATAACACTTCACTGATGTATCCTAGTGTAGAGTTGTGAGATTATTGTTACTTGTACTTTTTAACCCGTAAACTTTATATTATTCACGCCGTAATAAATTTTTATGTTTCACACTGAATATGCACCGAGCGAACTGCTCAGGACGCTGCTTTCTAGCGTCTGGCGTCTACCGCTTAAATTTGTACATTTACTACATTTCAAGTCTCTGATTGGCTAATTCCACTCCAATAGAATACTTTTACTTAACTTTTAGATTTTCTAGTTGTTGATTGGCTATTTATAAACTGTTTTAAATAATTACATTATTGTTCCAAGAATTATGAGTAGCATTATTAAACTTTCTAGTTTATTGTTGTCTCAAGGTTATCTCATTGTTACCTCATTGATAACAACTTTCAGCTTCTATTTTCACAGCTCCTACATTGCTAAACTACATAATACATTCACATTACATTATTATACATGTACATAATAATATAAACACAATACAATGACTGTTACATATATTTTATATATTATTACATACACATATTTTTTTAAGGCGGGCTGTTATTATATTTTATGTTATATAATTAGACTAATATTATTTAAGTGTTAATAATACTGCCTCATGATTCACTCGTTTTAGTAACGTTTATGTCTAAATTACTGCATCAAACTATCTGGTCCACCCCTCATTCTATGGATTGGCCATTAATGAATCATTCCGACTTCATAATTTTTTCAGTGTCTTTTGGGTCGTATTATTTCTGTTTTAATTTTGGCCTTCGAATAACTACCATTCTCCGTTCTATTCGTTTTTCAGCATCTAGCTGTCTTCTTATTTTTATTGGCTCAATACTTAGTTCTTATATAATATCTAATGTAATATCAGCTGGACATTAAAATAAATAGGAGATCAACAAAGGAACAAAAAATACTCTAAGTACATGTTCTGCAATGTACCATAGTCCACCGTTTTATACCATAATCATGTTTCAGCAGATTTTCCAAGTGAGCGCCAGATTGACAATGGAGGCACCGCAGCAACCAAACATGGATTGATGACAACTCTCAAACATCTCCAGGACATCATTCAGACATTAATCCAAAACGTGTGTATCAGAAACATATACCATATCTAATACTCTCAGCAAGAGTGATGGTCGAGAAGATGTAAATCAGGTCACTTATAAGCCTTAGTTTGGGTCCACCTCGGCCAATCTACTCGTCAGGGAACCTGCGCTGCCATAAATCATACACGCGTAGTATTTTTGAGTTGTAACAGCGTTGCAAGATTTTGCGAGAATGAAGCACTTGCTTATGCAAAAACTCTCTTGATCGCTGTGATGCCTGTATATTGCCTTGTCTATTTAAGTACCAACGTTTCGAAGACATTGCAGTCCTCCTCCTTATCAGGGTGCTCGTGCCTTATTGATCTTCAATAACTTCGCAGCTGTCTTGTCCACCCAGAGTGGGGAGAGGTTGGGTGGCGGAGATGGTGTATCCAAACAATTTCTTTTGGCGCACGCCCCCCAAGTTTATCTCCATGTTTTTATTATCCCCCTTATCTCAGAATCTTTCTTATAAGTTAAGAAGCTCAGTGCTTTGCACACACTTCCTCTTAGTTGCGGATAGAGCTGATAGACCAATAATCGTATTTCCTTAATCTAAAACCTAACGTACAGATGTTGTAAAAACTTTATTTTTCGAAAAGTTAACATTTCCGAAAATTATTTTTGTCTTTGCCATAGACGGAGGAAAATACTGGAGTTAGGAAAATATTAAATACAGTCCTTCTTTTTAATTAAGGATTTTTTTATATTTTCGGAAAAGGGTTTCTGCAATCACTTTGCACAATATCCCTTCTAGAATTTCTGGAAATCATGAGATTTTATTTTCTTTAGTCTATGTGGCTTGAGAATAGGCAGTGAGGGTGGAGCAAATGGATTCGGGAAGAAACCAAACAGCAAAGTGCAGACACAAACCACCACAGAGCCGCGCTCCTTAATGGGCTTTCTGCTATAGATTATAGTTTATCATATGAGAGCTTATTAGGCTGATAAATCTTTGGAAGAGTCACAGAAAAAGTTGTGGATGGGGCTGGGCAGCAGAAGCTGAGATGAGGGAGGAACACAAGATGGGAAATATAAGAACTCAGATCAACAAAGAAAGGTTGGGCGACTTCACGACCCTTCCTTTACTGCTCAGATTGTCTTCATATTTTGCCGAATACTTGTTTTCCTGTAATAGGGTATACTAATACAGAAACTCAAGAATTTATGAGTAACACCCGGTGGTCATATAAAAGTTTACAGTTGACATATTTTATTGTTCTTAAAATTCAATAGCAGCTTTACATCCCATGTTATACACGTAAAAACTAATTAAATATATTTAGTCTTTCCCACCAGTCATTTAAATTTATGTTCGAATTGTTTTTTGGAGCTTTTTGCCTTGATGGGGTGGTGGGGAGAATCTAAGAACATATTTAAGATCACTGCGGTTCAGGAATTAACAAGACCGCGCTAAGAGCTACGATAGATCTTGTAATTGGTAAAATACAGATTGATTTTCAAACATAGCATTAACTTCAAATTTCATAAGATGTTAATGAGCTTAATAAAATACGTTTTAGTAAAATTAGGTGTCGATAAATATACAAGGATCAGCGTTTTGGATATAATAAAGAACACTGAATGCGAGCCCCAGATCTGAAACACTGAGTTCATACCATTGCAACATACACAATACTGGCTGAGAAGCATGAAGGCACTTCTGAAGATATCATTTATTTAATACTTTTGGAGCAAAATGGTCATCAACTAACGGTTCATTTTTAACATGAAACGGAAAACCATTGGCTATTAGTTTTGAAACATTCATTAATTTTTGTGGTAATTCACTTGGAAACAGCATCGTGTTTTATCATATACAGGGTGCAGCAGCGGGATATAACAATTTTAGAACCCGCTCGTTTCTAGCGGTTTGGATTGACGTAACCAGCAATGCTGCTAATGAGATCCTTAAACCATACAATAGTTTTTCTTAGTATTGTGAAAGATAATATGGATAACTGGTTTGTGGCAGAACGTGTGTTCGCAGCAAGACCTTTTTTGAGTTGCAATCGATCACTCATGTACATAGAAGGTTTAAAAATGAATTGAATATTGTATGGCATGAAAGAATTCCGTCTCGAAGCACTACCCTAAAATGAGTGAGTAAATTTAAAAGTTCTCGCAATGGTTGTGGTAAATTTGTTGGTAGTGCACAGTCCGCGTGCCTGAAAACATTGCGTTGAGGCAGTATTTTATATCACAACACTGTGAATGCCAGAGTGATTGTAGTGTAAATTAACATTATTGTATGGCAATGATTTTAGATGTTTGTTAGCCATAAGCATTGTTAGGAAGTAAGTTTACACGGCCTCACTGAAACTGGCAATAGAAATGGGTAGCAATGAAGCGATGGGGTGAGTTGTTTATCACTAAGAAGAGACAAACAAATGACGTCAGGGTAGCGTGCCTTCCTTTAGAAATGGAGGGAATATCTTCTCTTGAGCATATGTGATAGCAATTGTGATTGGCTGACAAAACAGACGCTAATGTTGGCGCGATTTGGTAACCAATAGCAGCTCTATTATAATGTTTAGGCATTTCAAGGTGAAGGAGTATATATTCTCGAGCCATAAGATGTTTCACGCAGTTTTAAAGAATCATTCCCGAGGTACACATCACGCAGTTCTAAGGAATCATTCACGAGGTACACATCGCGCAGTCTTGAAGAATCTATCGTGAAGTGCACATTATA
This sequence comes from Deroplatys truncata, assembly GCA_030765065.1. Lineage (NCBI taxonomy): Eukaryota > Metazoa > Arthropoda > Insecta > Mantodea > Mantidae > Deroplatys > Deroplatys truncata. Next base: position 58,247,445 of record CM060980.1, read on the forward strand.
CAGTTTGGAAGAATCTCTCGCGTCGTAAAGTTAGTTACAAAATGTGAAGTACGCGGCAACTAATACAACAGTAATTACATTTGGAAATACCACAGTTTCAGTCAGGCGTATATAAAGATTAAAGATGTAAACTATTAAGTGTGACGGCAATAAAAGTGTGAAAATAAATTCTTTTATCAGTGTTATCTTTTAGTAACAACTCCTTTCCGTTTACACGCCCTGCTCAGAGATACTTGCTTAACTGAGTAATAATAGCTAGCCGGAGGACAAAGAACCCAAAATTTAAAATAATAAAACAATAACAGGCGCCCAGAAAATAAGATAACACGAACAGATTACCGCGACAGCGAGAGTTTGAGAAGCTATGCAGTAAAGTCAAACTCGCTCTGCAAGGCGCCAATCAATGGCTTTGACTCTGTGGGACAGAAGTTTCGCCGCATCCTACACTGTAATCTAAAATTTAATCTTCGATTTAACCAATTGATAAACTTCTTCGAATAAAGGCAGTTTATTGCTATTTTTAGTTTTAATGTGGATATTCTGAACAGGCTAATTATGTCGGATGAGGTATATTTCCACCTTTCTGGTTATTAAATAAACAGAATTTTTGTTACTGGAATGATGAATAACCCTTACAAGTGTAGCCAAAATCAGTGCATAGTCCAAAAGTAACCGTCTGTTGTAGCGTCTCTGCCTTTGGAATTATTGGTCCGTACATTTTCGAAGAAGGTGGTCGTACTGTAACCGACTATAGACACTAACAAATGCTCACAGTGTTGGAAATTCCCGACAAAAATAATTTCGATGATAAATCATAATTCAACAAGGTGGCGCCTCAGCGCAAATTGCTCATAGTTTAATGGATTGTCTGCGAAATACCTATATTTTCACGATAAGGAGACGTAGTTTGGCAGCCAAAATCTCCTAATCTGACTGCAACTGATTACTACCTATGGGATATTTGAGAATTACGCTGCATCGCAACAAGCCTCGCACCGTCATCCAGCTGAAAAAAAAACATAAGGAACGAAATTAGAGCCATGGATCTTATTTTGTTGGGGCGAGTCACGCAGATATTTCACAGTATATTGCAGGGTTTTGTTCGTTGCTGTGCTACTTTCAGAATATAGTTTTTAAAAAGTAATGGGACATTGATAAATTGCATTATAGTAGCTTACTTCCAGTGAGTGTGTTTTCTTTTTATTCGTTCTGAGTGTCCCATAACAGGCCAGTAAAAACCGTCATATCCTACTGCCGCAGCCTATATAATTTTGCATGAATTATGATTATTAGCTTAATAAATATCTCTTAAACGTCAAAAATCGACAGTACACACCCTTATCATATGTTGTACTACGCTTTTATTAGAATATATTTTTCAAGCAGGTGCATGCAATAGTATTAAAGATAATTCTGCTTCAGTTCAGTATTATTTATAACCAGTGTCGGCTGTTGTACTACTTTTCGCATTTTGCGGATTCATTGGCTATTTTTTCTTTGAATGTGGCATTAAACGTAATATAAATACGATAATTTAAAACCTACGGAGCTTAAATCTACCGCACCACTCCTCTAAACTCGATTATACATGGTAACAGAATCGTTAGCACATCTTGAATGTGCACGTTTTAAGGAGCTTCTCCACATGCGCAAGTGGTATGACGTAATTACCCTATGGGTCAAATACATTCGTATCGTGCATATTTGAAGGCATACACTATCTCACTAGGTGGTAGCCCACTACGCAGAACTGGGTAGCATGCACGAGCACGGAAACTTCTCTCGCTTTCTCCAATCTCCACTGCAATTTAATTTACATATTATTTCATTCTTGCCATAAAACACTGTACTTAATTATGTACACAACAACAAACATCCGCAAAATATTCCTTTCTTTCGTCAGACAAGTTATGCACTGTTATTATTATTATTATTATTATTATTATTATTATTATTACTGTTATTGTTATTATTATCTGAAATCAAGTCTATCTGCGTTTAAAATTATGTGAACACGCACAATGTATACTGGCGAGTCTCTACTGTCTGTAACCGTATTGTAACTGAAACTTGCAAAGGAAACCGCATACACACGATGTCGACAAAGTTTCGTACATAGAGTTCCTAAACCCAATTAACATCAGGTTAAACATAAAATGTTAATATATACACTTACCTACTTACAGATGTAATGTGGCATTTTTCTGTCCTCCAAATAGCTCAACAACTATATAAAATAAGCAACGATGTAGTATTCAGTATCCTAACAGACACGTATTCAATAAAATTATTCAATTGGAAACGGATTTACACACAGAGAAGACTACAGATCGTGGTCAGGGAATAAAGTGGAAGCTAAATTTGCTGAAAGTCATTATATTATAGTAAAAGTGAATTAAAGAGCATGACGATTAGGGAAGATCAAAGATAACAGACACAAGCATCAGCAGCTTACGAAGAAATTATACTATTTTTCTAAATATAAAAGCACATTTTTACAGAAGTGAATTTATTATGACTTACGATAAGTGATGATAGCACTTTCTGCATGTAATCATGACCTGAGATAGATAGATATATAGATAGATAGATAGATAGATAGATGATAGATAGATAGATAGATAGATAGATAGACAGATAGATAGATAGATAGATAGATAGAAAAATAGATAGATAGATAGATAGATAGATAGATAGATAGATAGATAGATAGATAGATAGATAGATAGATAGATACTACAACCGATATGAAGACATCGATTAATAATTTCAAACAATGCTCACTGGATCTAATCTTCAGAGAGACCTCTATTTATAGTCCAAGTATATATGTAAAGTATTCCATGTGTTGTATCAACTTTCAGAGATATTTCCAATTTTAGTAGTGATTATACAGAAATGAAAGTTGGAGAAAGTTTTGAAAGTTTCAGCTATATGACTTGGCGATCATAAACTAAATAAAGACAAAATTAATCTTGATATAGTTCGATGAACTTTCAGGTTCTTGTAACGTATATTCTGCTTTTAAGCATGTAATGAAACATATTAGAGCATTGATAATCTTAGTTAGTTTGCTGTCATGCCCTTGACGTGAACACACTAACTGTAGTTTTTGTAATCAGATGAATTTCTAGTCACTATTTCTTCCATAAGTAGGTGATCATCACACCGCTCATAGATACCTCTACGGGAGAGAAGCAGGATACTGCGGACGTGAAATGGCAAAATGATAATTTTGCTCAGGAACATACTATTCAAGGTATGATATTGTTTAAGTGCAATTAAACATTACACGGGACCAGAAACTTTACTTCCCTTCAAAGAAATACTTGCTATGGACTTTTACGCCTCCAAAAAAATCCATCGCCTTCCGCCGGGTGTCAACCCGGATCTCAGGAGCTGCTTGACCATGGAGGATACTTGATGATCCTAACAAAGAAGAATCTCACGGCTAAAAGTGAGAGGTTAAGCAATTGGAGGGTAAAAAAAAACAAACTTGAAACAATACTTTATCTTTACAGACTACAACTGCGCAGATACAAAAAGCGTAGAAACAAAACAACATACAAATAAATTCCAAGATTACAGAGGGAGAAAGTAATTTCCTTGAAAATATAACTGATACTGAAGCTTTCCTGACGGCATAATAACTACATTTTCTTGGCTTTTAGCTAGCTAAATGGCTTAAAAGCCCGAAAAAATTTAGAGTTAGCATTGATCTTATCTATTTTACATTTACATAAGTTGAACTTTTTTAAATTGTAGATCATGTGATGGGGAGTGAAATGGATACTCAAACGACACGTGAGTACAGAGTATTTAAAACTTACCCCACATTTGTCTTCATAGGATAACGGAAAACCTGAAGAAACGTTATCTAGGTAACACTGAAACAGAGCATCGAACTCGTATCCTCCATAGTATGAGGAGGGCACACTAATCCCACACCGAAGAGTCGGGCCATTTTTTTTATAATTAGCAAATATCATTTATTGATTTAGACATCAGACTAAATGAATAAAGGGGAATGAATCAAACGAAAACAGTGAATTAAATATTTACACAATGAATAATTAACAACTGAATGCCAGACAACCAATATGTGGTATTGGTTTTTCAGGAAGCACAGAACTGGAATTTCATAAGAAATATTTTGGTGTTGAATGCTATAGATACATACGGAGTGCAATCTAAAGTCGATTCCCAACTATGTGCTAAAGCATGCTATAGGTACCTATACAAAGCTATGCAACTTGCTGTAATACACACACGCACACATACGCGAGCGTGCGCACACACGAACATGCACACAATATATGCGAGGTTTATTGTCACATAGAAAGTTATATATCAATAATATCTATACACACGTATACAGACTTGGTCCAGTTTTTAAATTTCATTAGCAGTTTTCACTATCAATGTTTAAATCTAGCTCAATTTTCACTGGGAGTTCACTTAGTTCATACTGTCGCTTCACTGATATGAACTAGTTTAATTTACTCTGTTACTTCACTTTCTTCGTTACGTAGCGGTATAATGAAATATGCACAATGCAGCCTCTTCTTCCAGACGGTTTTCCTCGCTGGGGAGTCGAACACGAGACGTCTCCATCTCACCTGCAGTAGCAATACTCACTGCACGTCACAGACTCGCAGTCACTAACTCGCTAGGAAAACAGCAATTTTTGTCCCACCAGAATCGCACTCTCTAACTCACCCATTCACTGACTAACTCAACTTACTCAACTGCTCACGCGAGATCGCTCGCTTATATAGCCAATGGAGTCTTCCAGAGAATATTCCAGAACTATCTAGGTAGGTTCTGGAGGAGGGGGAAAATAAACTGCTAGAAAATTCTGGTTACCTGCACCTCTGGTGTTTACGCGGGCGCGACTTATCTTTGTTTATTTCCGTCGGCCTGTCGCCGGCCTCCCGATAACCTTGAGACATAGCAGCATAGACATACTGAGGGCAAGTTGCAAGTTTACATTGTACAACACATTCTAAAACAAACCCGAACTTCAGTAATATACCTCGTGTTCACTCCAGCTGCAACCATAATAACTTGTGCATATATTATTGCACACTGTGATTTGCAGATACTTTCTGAATGACCTCTGTTTCTCAATGCGTTCTGCCTATCTTGCTACCTTCCGACTGCAGATTAAAATCAGTTCAAAGTAACTATCAATGTGTGAAAGTTTCCTGTCACCGACAAGATATTTTTCCAAACGAATCTTAGAGCTGCGAGATACATATGATCGGAACTACAAGTTAGCAGAGTTTGGAGTTACACTGTGAAACAAAGAATGGATATAAGTACTAATTTAAAAGCATATTGCTTAAAATTCTCTAAACTTCAAACGAACAAAACGAAATATTTCGTAAACCTCGCACATGTTTTTTGGATGCAAATTGTATATTTAGAAACCTTCTATATTTTTCAGTGGTAACTTGGATATTTTTAGAATTTTTAGAGTTTTATAACATTTAGTGTGGCTAGAACTTCAAAGACACATCAATTTATGGATTATTTGAGGCGCGGTTTTAAAGTAAGTTCGGATATTTTTTCTTTCTCTATTACGTATAGTGTGACAGTAATTTGTATCACAATAATGTAAATGCCAGAGTGATTGTAGTGTAAATAAGCATTATTGTATGACATTGATTTGAGATGTTTGTTAATTATAAGCATTGTTAAGAAATAAGTTTACACGGCCTTACTGAAACTGACAATAGGAGCGGATAACAATGTGCGAGGGGGTGAGTTGAATATTAATTAGAAGAGACAAACAAATGACGTCAGATTAGAGCGTTTTTCTTAGAAATAGCGGGAATATTTTCCCTAGAGCATATGTTTTCGTAATTTTTGATTGGATATAAAAATAGACGCTAATGTTGGCGCGTTTTATTAACCAATAGCAGCTCGGTTATAATCTTTAGGCATATCGGGCTGTGGGAGTATAAAAAAGCTAAAGTTAGAGGCAGATTTCGTCAGTCCAACAGAAGCATTCACGCGTTATACGTCGCACAGTTAGTTCATCAGAATCGTTCGCGGGTTACACGTCGCGTATTTCAATGGAAGCATACATAAAGTACACGTCGCAATTCTACAGAATCTCTCGCGTCTTAAAGTTTGTTATAAATGTGAAACGCGCGAATTAATAATGTGCAGTAAACAAGTGATTATAGTGATATTAGAAAATATAACAGTTTCAGTTTGGCGTGTATCACGAATCAATATGTAAACTTAATTGTGACGGTAATAAAAGTATAAAAACAAATTCTTTTATCAGTGTTATCTTTGAGTAACAAATCTTTTCCGTTTACACACCTGTTCAAGAGATGTGCTCGACCGAGAAATAATAGCTAGCCGGAGCACAATGAACCCAAAATGCAAAATAATAAAACAATAACAGGCGCTCAGCAATAGATAACACGAAATGACCGCGACAAATTGGCTTCCATACGTTGTGCAGATAAACTTGAAGTATCTTCCAACTACTAACAAATATAACACTACAAATTGGCGCACAAACGTGGGGCTAACAAATATATTACTTCAATAGAAAGGGAAGTATTTCATTCCACCCAAAACTTATATACCGAGATTTCACCGGAAATGCATATTTTGAGGCACCCTGAATACAACTAACCATTTTTGTCTGTCTGTGTGTGTCTGTGAACAGCATAACTCAAAAACGAAAAGTTGGATAAATACCAAACTTGTTATTTGAGTTTTGTATCTTCCAAGAATGTGACAAAAAGATTTTAAAGAAAATCGCCCACCCCAATTACCCCTTACATGGAACATTTTTGAACAGATTTGATTTTCCACAACTGACTCCAAGGATTTTGATTAAAATACCGCATGTGAAAGATATTTACATGACAAATAAAATAAAATATTGAATTTTCTGGAAATAGTCTAGGAATCCTCTCCTTTCGCAACGAATTTTATATACGAGTAAACTTGTATAATTTGTAAACATTAAGCATAGACGAAAACGTACCACACAAAAAGCTAGATCTCTTTGAAACACATAATTTATTTCAAATAAGGTTTTTGTCGCATAAGCCGTTTCTGAGATATCCGCCAATAAAGGTTCGAAATTTTCAATAATTATTCTTTAGGTTCCATCGATTTTCCGTTCTTTCTCGCGATTGCATGGAGACAGTATGGAATTTGAAGGCCAGCATACAGCGTCCAATTCTTAAATACCTGACTATTGCTGTTCTCTTTATATTGGTAACGAAATGTGTAATGTAGCTATTTTTGTAATTATTTGGATTAACTGTAGTAGATAGAAAAATAGGCTTTAGTAAGAACAGTTTATTTACCCACTAATAAAAATAGAGGGTAGAGAAAGGCATGTGAATAAATCTCATCAGATTTTTAAAAATTAACACACCATTATTTTTAAAATACTTTATTGTTATTCATTGCCTTATAACTTACACTACTTCTCCACATAGTCACCGCCTATATTCACTTGTCGTAACGGGAAATCAGTTTTTGACCAATTCATCGTCAAAGAATGATGCCGCCTATGATGAAAGCCAAGTCTGCAATTCTTGTTTCACATCATCGTCGTTGAAATGTTTTCCACCAAGGAATTTCTTCGACTGAAGAAACAGATGAAAATTGCTTGGTGCAAAATCCGGACTATAGTTGAGGGTGGTCGAATTGTTCTCAACCAAATAATGGATCAAATGTTGAGTTTGTTTTGCTGTGTGTGTCGGGCATTGTAACTCATTATTATTTCCACATAAACCTCACACAATTGGCAATGAATGTTTGCCATTTCTCGTATTCAAAAAACGAATTATTGATCTGGCTGCACAGCCGGTGGGTCGTTCGATTGTTTTGAGCATTTCGATACGCTCTTACAACAGGAAACACAAAGTGACGATCACACTTGCGTCTGGCTTTCTAATGAATGGAGGGAGTGATCGCGTATGCTCAAAATCGCGACTGCAGCGTTGCAGTGGCCAAATATTAAAGCGGTACTTACTTTAAAAACACACCTCGTATATTCTGAAGTCAATATAAACCTAAATTATATAACATTTTTACAAATTTCGTAACAAATGTTTTCAAGAAGAATACTTTTCCATATAAGGTGTATATAAGGTGTAATTACATCGCATGTTACAAGAGTCCTGAGCTTAAACACGAATTTTGGTATCCATGCGCTTTTTTGTTTTTGTTTTTTGTTTTATTTTTTTCCTTTATGATTTATGCTGTTCACGGATAGACAACGACTTTTGGGGGCTCAAGCAACTTCAGTACATATATTTCTGATGGCATCTGATATGGAAATTTTGAGTGGAATAAATACTTTCTTTATTTACTACGATGTTTAGCAATGATTATGTGAAATATGGTAAAAACTGTGAAAATTTTCGAGCTTTGGTTTATGCACTTTTATTATTACTTATACGTAAATGCTACTTAATCGGTCCATTACCATTTAGTTAAAACACCGCACTGAATTTTAAACTCACCATGCTAGCCTCTAGTTACCGAGGTCGCGGGTTCAAACCCGGGCGTAAAAATATTTAGCATGACTTCCTTCGGAATGGGAAATAAAGTCGGTGGTCCCGTGTCGTAGATTTACGTCACGCAAAAGAATCTCAAGTCTGATATCGAGGCCTCTGAGCAAAATTTACGGTATTTCACGCCAAACGTAGAATGAGACGCTAAGAACCATAGAAACCAAAAGGCGTCCATAAATAATAATCAATTTATATAAATTTTAAACCGAATTTTCTGAATTCATTTTTAGAGCATTTTTCACTACTCAAAATGCTTCTTGGACCATAGTTTAGGATTGATTAGCTTGGTATATTTAGGAGAATTTAAAGAATTAGAGATTTATAAATTGTTATGCATTAGTTCTTCTTCCTCCTTCATACATTAGACATCTCTGCATGTTACAATCTACATATCTTGTTCGTGTCACTTTTTATTTACTCTTCCAATACTGCTTTTCCCTATTGGTTTATAGTTCTTAAAATGGAATGGTAGTCTCTCTATAATCATTCTTTGAAGATGGATTATCCACTTAAGTTTATCTTCTTTAATTTTTTCATTCAGATTGTATATATTTTGAGAGTTACCGGGATCAATACCCGACGCTTTTTTCGACGGGGACGTCTCATTCTTGTAAGAGAATTATTGTCATTACCAAACGCACTGTTACGCTGTATTGCTGCTCCCAGACGTAGCATTATTGGTCCTCCTTAGATATATTTCGGTTTGACGGTCTTTCTTTTCGGCGCAGACCACACCAAAGGGAAGGATCTGTTTGAAATTGTCTTGTATGACGTCAGCCCTGCTGGCTTTGGCTAGACACGGTTGGTGGAGGCCAGATAGCCTCACTCGAGAGTAAGTGACCGTTGGAACCAGTCGTATGTGGCCGGTCTACTGTCTGTAGCATCTCCCTTCATCCTGTTTCCTTTGTTAACTATGTAGAGAAGCCAAACTTTTTTTTTAATAAGTCCCAGGTATGCGCGTTATGTAATCTTTCAATGTAATATTAAAACCCACGCCATCCCCTTAAATTTACACACCAAGGTCACGGACTTTTTCTTGCCAGCGAGTTGCGCCCCCCCCCATGTGCGTGTTAGGGTGACCTAAATTAATCATTTTCTGGTAACCTTTTCGGCCTTCATCTTAACATGTAACAATATGTACTTGTTTTCTTACATCCCCATTTCTTTTATTCAATAGTTCAGTTGAAATTAATTATTTTCGAGCACTCACATTGAAAACTAGGAAAGTTTAATAACACGTGATTTTGTCCAGTTTTTAACAGTCAATGTTTTGATTCAGTTCAACTTTTCACCGTCACTTCAGTTAGTTTTCCTATCACTTCACTCTATTCGTGACGTGTAGGTGTAACGAAATACGAACGATGTCTCCTCTTCCGGATGGTTCACTCACTGGAGAGTTAAATACAAGACTTCTCCAATATCTCGAGGAAGCAGCACTCACTGCACGTCACGGACAAACTCTCTAGGATACACGCACTCGCTAACTCGCACACCAACTAACTCACTGACTGACGCTCACTCGCGAGGATACTCGCTTATATTGTCAATGGAATCTTCCAGTAAACATTTCAGAACTTTCTGGACACACGTCCTGGTGTCGGATGGAGCGAAACTTCTAAAATATTCTGATTATTTGTCGTTAACACTTCCGGTGTTTGGCGAGCGCTACTTATCTTTGTTTATCTCCGACTGCCGGAGCCGACCTCCCGATAACCTTCGGCCATAGCCACTGCGTCACAATATATCCAAATTTTTTATCTTAAAATAATGAAAATTGTGAAATGCCAACACAATAATTTCTTTATGTTTGTATACTATGCACATATTAAAATGTAGGAACCATATGATGAACTATATAATTCAAAGTCCATTTCACGTTTGCATATGAAGAGAGTAATTAACTTTGAATAAAAATTATTAATATCTTTAAAACGGTTTGAGATAACTCGTTAAAATGTTGTGAGTAGGATATGGTAAAAAAGTCATAGCAACTAGAACACAACTGTGGATTTTGGATGTTAACAGAAACATTACGTTACTGAATATGATTGTTCCATATCGGGTACTCGTAACTTGCAGTGGCTCAAACAGAATAAGAATATAAAATAATTTCGGATAATTGTTTGGCGAAGTTTAAAATATATTTTACTGTCTGAGAATATTTCTACTCTACTATTACCTTCTCTTTATTGGAGATAACCTATCCTCTGTTGAAGTGAGGGCCCGTGTAGCTGTCAAACATGGAAATACCTGAGAGCAGAAATGTTGTTTTGTGCTGTAGAACTAATACCGTTTCTAATTCCAGCGGAAGGCAGGATATTGCTCTGTGCTGCAACGACCACCCCTGGTGATAGACAACCCTCCACGCTAAGGGGGAAAGAGGATGGCTCAAGACTAACGTTGTGCAGATGGCTCACATCAATAACTGATATTTATTGCCACAGCGGTTTCTGGACCCAAATGGCTCCAGGAAAACAACCACCTCCGACACACCCTGGGGGAAAAACTGTGTAACTACAGAACCAAGTGAATATTTTCTGCAGAAGGTAAATCTTTTTCTGCAATATAAATCGACATAGAGGAATTATTTTGCATTTATGGATGAATTATAATAAAAAAGCTGTAGCGGATATAATCGAAATTAAGAATTTTGTATTGTTTAGTAACCTTTAAGTTAATGCATTTTGGAACAAATAGTAAACTTTTTTAAAATGTTAGGTACAAATTAAAACACTATTTTGTTTCAAAATTTATTTCATGTACCTTGTATGGAATCTTATTTCAGTTGTAATTTTGAAGCTGTCTTATAAAACAGATACCCTTTACCCAATAATAGTTAAAACTGTTGTTTCTTCTTCTTTCTCTGTTTACTCTCCACGTTGGAACTTACACCCCAGGACTTATAAGCGGGTGCCTGGGATCGGACGCCTATAGGGGAGCAGACAGGCTAACTGGATCGGATAGAACAGCCAGGATGGGTGATCAGTCCGAAGCCTGGTGTGAGAGCGAGGAAGGAGATGATATGGATTGACGGTAAAATGGATGAAAAAAGGAGCAGTTGGTAGAATGAATGTTGGGGTAAACCGGAGAACCCGGGGAAAACCCACCCAGACGCCCACATATAGTTCCCTGGTGAGAGTCAAATTGTTTCTACTGCATTTAAATAATTCCACGTCTTTAATGCATGAATAAAATATTATTCTTAAATTAAGTTAAAAAGTAGGAGGTATTTAAATTCAAAAGACCACTACACAACGAAATATGAAAATAAAAATATAATCTGATAATTGTTTTAAATAAAACATTGTGTGTTAAAATTTCATTCAGGCATAAATGCGTTTAACTCCACCTTTGAGTTGTGGGGGCGGGGGGGTTAAGGTGAATTACCGGGAAAGGTTTTCCTTTCCGGTGTTTTCCCTTATCCTGAGATAAATGTTTAAATGTTTTTGGGGGTATGCTCTAACGTTGCTGAAGTCAAAGTACAAACCCATTATAAGAAAAGGGCTGCGAAACAAAGGAAACCAAGTTAATTTAAATAAAAATTAACGTGCTCTTGTTTAAACTTTCAAAAATTCTGATTGATTTAGCTAGATTTATTCTGTAGAATTGAAGTTTCTTCTCACTAAGATTTCTCTCAATAGGATTTGCACTACCGGTGCTCATGGCCACGCTTTCTAAGGTGTATTGCTCTAGTGTTTGGTGGTGTGGAACTGAATTTCACAGACAAACATGCATGTATATATGTATCTATGAACATTTTAGGTGAACATAATACACTACATAATGGGGAAATAAAACGAAACTATAAGAAACCAAGCAATATGATGTGTACATGTGTGTATGTGTGTGTTTTTTTTGGGTGTCTTTGAACAGCATAATTAAAAAACGAAAAGTCGATTAAATACCAAACTTCGTATTTAAGTTCAACATCTTTCAGGTATGTAACACAAAGATTTTTAAGAAAATCCCCTCACCCCAAAGTACGTTTTACATGGAACTCTTTTTGTTATTTTTTATCTTCTCAAAATGGCTGTAATGATTTTGATTAAAGTATCACATGTAGGATATTTTCATGACAAATGAAAAGTATATCTTAAATTTTCTGGGAATAGCTTCTAAAGTTCTCATTTTAAACGACTTTTGCATAATTGTGAAACCGTAAGAGATAGTCAAAATCTTAGTACAAAAATGTGCATCGAGTTAAAGCGCACAAAATATGTCAATAATTTTTTGTGGAGCTAACCACTTCCTTGTTATTGGTTTGAATTTTCAAATAATTATACTTTTCTTAAATGGAAAGTCAATCTCCCCCCACCATCCACTCGTCGTGGTCATTTTTGTTTCTTTCTTTAAAGTTACCTTGGTTTATCCAGTTTATGATATTGCGTTTTTACTGGTTTCGTTACCGCTTGTTATCGCCGTTTCACAATACACATACACACACAAACACCCATGCCCATGGGGGACTCGAACACGTAATCCTCAGCTTGGCGAAGCGCCGGAACTATACACTTCAGCGAACACGACTACGAGGGCCTTGGCATAATATTCCGCAGTTTAAAAACTTGGCTATCGCTTTCCCTACTGTATCCGACAACCATGTAAATGTGAATTGAAGGTTTATCTGGATTAACAAGAAGTAGATAGGAGAATAGTTTGTAGAAGAATGAGTAGAGTTTTGTCTGTGGAATACATATTTTCTTTGTTTTCTTCAGTACTATGGGGCAGAAATTTAAGCAACTTAATACTCAAATTGTGAATAATCAGTAGGTGAAGAACGAGTCTGAATTCAGTTCATTACAATAGAATGGGCCTTCAATGAGGAGTGTTGTGGGTGCAGAATTCGCAGTGTATGGAACAGCCTCGAGGCGTGCTTATGTACGACAGTGGTAAAGGTGACGCTGTAACAGTCACTTCCGAGAGACTGTTGTCGAGAGGGTTGGAGGGTGCCAGCTGTCTCGTTTCTTATTACTTGAGATGAACCAGAGTCGACTCCAAGAGGCGCCTGCTTCCCACGGAGCTGATCGTCACACTGAGAGGGAGGTATTAATGTTGTAGACCCCCAGTTTTTTTCTGCGATAAGAAATGCCTCTCCTGAGCTGAAAGCATTGCTTTGAGAACATGGCTCATATTTTCCCCAACGTTATCTACAAAACATCGTAAACCGGGACAAGTTATAATGTGAACTAAATTTCTGAACCCCATTCTCCATACATCGTTCTTCGAACTCGATGGCATGCATCTTGAGGGAGTTCGCTGTTACTTGGTGCCACATAAAGATAACAACATACACTTAGACTAGGTCAAGAGGTACTTAGCAAACAGTCTAGACTGTTGAAGTTGTGTATTTGCTGAGGGAAGCGGAAATTCCCATCCAGAATCACATTCACAATGCTCAATTCCGAATTCGAAACATTTTCAACTGATGAATTGAATAATATTCTCGGATAATGCGGTTTATCTATAACCTGTTCTTTATAATTTTCATTTACCTGATATTGAGTTCATGCGTTCTGCTGGTTTCGGTTTAGTTTATAAAATGTATTTTAATATCAAAGGGCTTATGAATAGGTAAGTAAAAACAACACATCCCTAGCACCACCTCTTGAGCAACAAAAATGTATCTAAGTGTTATTCTCTTTTATTTTACGTGGCTTTAACTACTTGGTCATATCGCGACGGATCCGTTAGTGAATAACTCTTAGATCGAGGTGTGGCAGACAGTTAGCCTTCTAGTCTCATCCCTGTAACCACGCGCTTTGTTGTGTCCAAGGAAACCCTACTGCATAGGAACTGGATCTTCTACTTCGTGCCGTGCAAATGGCATTAGGGAGCCGTCCAGTCTAACTGCCGCTCTCATATAGAAAGGCGGACAATTAGCCTACTAGGACTCATCCCTGTAACCATGCCATCACGTGTCTACAGAGACCCTAGCAGGCGGATCTTCTACTTCGTACTGATCAGACGGCATTAGGGTGCCGTCCAGTCTACCTGCTTTGACTGTGGATAGATAGCATAGCACTCGCTATTACCACCTATTTTTCATTTTTACTATTGTTTTAGACTTAAGGTGGAACTTTGGGTCGTGGTATTATATATCCAATCCAGTATTTACCCTGGTGACTGAGGGAAACCACGAAAAAACCTCAGTCAGATTGGTCAGCCCACGGGATTTGAACCTGGGACCTCCCGAAAGTGGACCACAAACGTTACCGCCTGAGCCATCCCGCTCGGTAATTTATGTGTTGTTTTCAATAGACAGGTTGTTATTGAAGCAGATTTACTTTCTATATCACTTTGGAGAGTAGAGTCATACTTGAAAAATCTGATGTGTTGCATTCATATAACTTACTCAAAGCACTATTATTTATTTTCATATACCTGCTACAAACTTTTCTTAAGCAAGCTTATTCTTCTATCTTCTTCACTTAATCGAGATAAGCATTTGCAGATATAGTTTGATTATACAATTCTTTATGAACAAGAGCCATAGAGGAAACAGAATCCAATAGTCAGTGTTTAAAGGCGGTTCCTTGTGGCTTTGAAACTCCATATTCTTCCCATGATATCGTGAGAAAGAAGTGAATAGCGACATAACTTTATAAAAACCAACAACGTATTGAACAACAAAAACCAATATTAACGGATGTCTCGGAAATGGCAGACGACCCCCAAAAAAATCTCAAACACTACATTCGCATAGCTTTCTCTACCCTCTCTCGTTTATTAGTGGGTATACAAATTCTTACGAAAGTTTATCTTCCTATCTACTTCATTTTAATGGACTGAAATATTTGCAGAAATAGCGATAGCCAAATATTTAAAAAGTGGATTCCATATGCTAGTGTTACTCTGAGAAACAACCGGAAATCGATGGGAGTTATAAAGAATGACAAAGAGTTGAACAAATCGAAGAATTCATAACCGATTTCTCGGAAATGGCTGATGCCACAAAAATCTTATTTAAAATAATCTGAGTGTTTTAAACAGTCTTTCCGAATGTAGAGGACTTTACAGGCTATTCCCAAAAAATTCAATTTATAAAAATTTTGTCATGTAAATATCTTTAATATATGGCATTTTAGTAAAAATCATTTGATTCATTCTTTAGAAAATAAAATAGTCTTCCATGCAAACGGAGTTAGGGGTGGGGGATTTACTTGAAAATCTTTGTCTGAACTGAACATAAATACCAAATTTGGTGTTTATCAGACTTTTCGTTTTTGAGTTATGCTGTTCACAGAATTATGCGTCTTTTGGATTCATGAGGCCATAAAACATGTATTTCCAGTGAATTTTTGGGTGTAATTCAATATCTCCTCAAGCTACTATGTACGTGATAGAGAAAGCAAAAAACTAACTTGAAACAAATTCAATGTTTTAAAGAGCTACAGTTCTTGAGAAGTACGTTTTTGTTTATCGCTTATGTTTACCATTTGTATTAAATTACACAAAATTCATTTTGAATGAAGTAGAATTCATAAGCTATTCCCAGAAAGTTCAAGATATGAATTTCATTTGTCATGTAAATAGTTAAACGCAGCTATGGTATTTTAACCAAAATCCTTGGTGATATTTTTGAGAAAATACAAAACTTCTAAAAAAATTCCATTTAAAGGGTATTTTTGGGTTGGGGGCTTTGTTGAAAATCTTCGTGTCGCATCTCTGCATGATACTGAACTTAAATACTAAGTTTGGTATTAATTCAACTGTACGTTTTTGTGTTATGCTGTCCACAGACATGCAGACACCGGATAAATACACCCACACACACACACACACACACACACACACACACACACACATACGAACCTACTGTTTTTCTTTTATTCAGGGGACCTCAAAAGACGTATTTTCGGTGAAATATCCATATCGAATTGTTGGGGAAATGCAATATATTCTCTACCCATAAAGTATATAGTAGAAAGGTAGAAAATAAAATTTGAATCCCACGAGCGGGACTCAAACCATGGATCATTGGCTATCCATACTGAAGCTCTTACCTCTTGAGCTGCTGTGGAGATATTTCTGTACGCGTACTACAGGTATCTCTACCATTTACCTATGATATCTGTGAAGAGCATAAATGAAAAACAATGTTCAGCATCTTCCAATAATATAAAATGAAGATTTCAAAGAAAATTGCCTCACCTGTGACTAATCTTCGTATAGAAAAGTTTCGGTATTATATCATTTTCTGAAAAATTACTAATGATTTTGATTAAATATTATATGTTTAAAATGAATGTATTGAATTTTATATTAAATTCTGCTCCTTCTGAAATAATTTTGTACAACTCGTGAACCATAAGAAACAGACAAAAACGTACTACATGAAAATGTAGAGCTTGTTGAAATATACCACTTATGTAAAATTTATTTATATGGATTATCAATACACAATTAATGCTAATTTCTGTAGATTAGCAATTTTCAAAATACTCCAGGTTACATCTGTGGTTTTCCCGGGATAAAGCATCCTCTATAAAGCATCTTCGAAAATATGCTATTGTTATATAACAGGGTGAGGCCAAAAGGTTTGGTAGCTAGATAGTAAATTTAGTTACCCCGGCATAAACATTGGGGAGCATAGCATCAGTGACAATGAGAGGACCAGGTACTTAGCACAATTTTAAAGTAGCCGTGGGATATTCATAACAAAATACACATGATTTCACTTTAACTGTGGTTTATTATAAATTTACCTTGGTGCCTCTACATCATTCACAGAAGATTATAGAGCAGTCATAGAGGGAAATGTTACCCACACACACGATCCACGCACTCTACATACACAACCACTCGCCCTGAAGAGACACACACGACTGACCCACGCTACTACTGATGCCACTGGACAAAGAAACCAGTAACGCTACATATCCTCACCCCCTTCCTCTCTCTACCCCTTGGCCAGGAGGTGGAGAGAGATGCCGCGTCGGACGAAATTCAAACTCACAAACAAAATAATTATGCCCAACAATGTCATGCTACAATGCAATAATGTGTCCGACGCGACAATGCACACACATACACGCTACACTATTCTATGTTTTGCCCGGATGGGATCATTAGGAACAAAATCTGACTGACAGTATGTGAAAACTATGTGTTATTTTCCGTACTGTTTAGCCATCAGGTTCCTATTGCTTGTTTTGAGAGTATTTCCATGAAAAAATCTATCGTGAGTAACGTAATGTGACCGAGGAGAATGCGCCGCGTAACATGTACGACTCCCAAGGCAGACCAATCTGATCGAAGACTTTTTCGCGGTTTTCCGCGATCGCTAGGCAAATTCTGGTTTGGATAATTTAATCCGCGAATTTTCCTATCATCCCTCTCATCATCTCAGTTCCTTCTTCTTCACTGCCATACACGGCATTGGGCTGATCACTCATCCTGGATAAGCTTTGATCCAGGGTTTACTTGCTCCTCGACAGCCTGTTGACCCAGGGCATTGGCTTTGTTTCGGGAACATAAGTGTAAATATTGATATCGATGTAAACAATATTATAACAAAGTAAATACGCAGTATGTTAAATCTAATGGCGGCTAGCTAGCCGTGCAGATGTGCCAAACGGTAACAGGCGGAATCTTCGCTGATGTGGTACAAGCACAGGGCCTAGGCTAAACATGATCAGCAGAGACGCCTGAGTGAGAGAGACAGATAGAACATTAAAAGAGATTGGGACACAAATGAGAAGTCCAGACACATCATAAGGAGAGATATGAGAGCAAATGTTCTCATATGACTCTAAGATGAACAGCCAATCACGATGGTGCTTTAAAAGTGTCATTTGCTGGATGAATAAATGAGACAGAGCCCCAAAATTCGGACAACTTTCTACATTTTCGTCAGGGGGCGAACTTCACGCCACTGTGATGGTGGAGCGTGTGAAGAAGCTGTTATTAATTTAGGAAGTTTAAGAAAGGGCGGGAGGTACAGCTTAATAGAAAGTACCCATAACCCAGTAATATGGTTTTGGGATATAAGTCCCGGCTAGCTGCGAACAAAGCATGAATAAATTACAGTTAAAGTGATCCTAAACGTTTTATTTCAACTCCTGTAATCACACCATAGAGAAAATCTAAGAGCATAGGCTAACAAACAAGTGTTGTAGGAAACATTCTCTTACAGCAAGTCAACGCACACACCAGGAAGGAAAACGATCATCCGGAGAGATCCCTCGCAGTAAGTGCTACAAAGAGGAGGGTAATCCATTAAAGAAGAAAGAAGAAGTAACGTAATCTCCATTGATGATTCTTTTTTCTTTGTGTGTGTGTGAGAGAGAGAGAGAGAGAGAGAGAGAGAGAGAGAGAGAGTGGTTGAATACTGTAGCATACGCGGTATTATGTGAAGTTGAGAAATTCGTACGAATATGACACACCAAATTTCTTAAGATTAGCTTGTACGTCAGGGTGTATCATTAAAGAAACTATATTACAAATATTGTCTGTTTCAATTATTTTTTTCTTTGTCTTTGTATGTGTTTCATATGGTTAGACTCGTAAGAGTGTACCTACAAATCAGCTTAAGGGAGTTGAGAAATAATTATTCCTTACGGCCTATTCGCAGAGATTCCATATATACAATTATTTTATCATTTAAGGATATTAAGTACATTATTTCAGTATATTATACTTTATAATATAACATAATAGCATACAGTATAATATAGTATAGTATTTAAGTATAATAACTCAAAATTGATAAGAGCACTAATTTACTGAGAAACAAAACAACGAAAATGTATTACCATGTGATTTGGAGTGCGGAGAAATTTATTGAAAATCTTCATGTTCATCTTTGAAGGATGCTGAACTTAAATACTAAGTTTGCTATCTATCCGAACTGTTCTTTCGTCTCCCTTCTTCTTCGTCTCTCTTTCTCTTACATGCGCGAGGACCTTTCTCTAAAACTGCTTATCACCACATATACACGTTCGGTGAACCTCAGAACGTGTATATGTGGTGATATATTGATATCTATTTTTTTTCTATGGAATACGATACTTCATCTTATCTACTTAGGTAGATAGTATATAGAGGGTAAAATATTTTGCCTATCGTTTATAATTTATATAATTTTTTAAAAAACAAGTAAGTTAAAGGGAATGAAGTCCTAAAGACACGCAGCTCGACTTTGTTGTTGCGTGGCTTGGGACCAGGAGCTGTGTCCCCAAAGCCATGAAATAGCATAGCATCGTTTTAAGTGCAGGAATGAAAATAAATGACCCCCATATAATTATACAGGAGGTGGAGCTCTCAAAATGGCTGGAGAAAGTAAAGGATGGAGAGGTGGGGAGGGGAGGTGAGCGTTAAAATTAAGGATAAATTCTCTAGAGTAGAAACATGGAGGATGTACATCGAATGTAAGATGGTAGTGCAATTCAAAGTGGAAAGGTAGCGGAGCTAAATAGGTTGGCACAAGTGTAACGCTTGGTAAAAATATCGTCAGTCTTTTGTCTTGAGACTTCGGAATTAAATCAAGTGGAACTGCAGAGAATTACTAAAAGGAATAGGTCGTAAATAGTTTCTCCACTTATTTAGATAAGGATTAGACAAAAGAAGTAAACAGAACACACGAAGTCTGTGAAATACTTCTGTTCTAGAAAGATCAGTCGAATTAATGCTGTGGTGATTATATTCTCCCTTTAAATAAACTTAATGAATATAAATCAATAGTTTAGAGATAAGAAATTAATACCAATTGGAAAATTCGTGTATTTTATGACTTTTATGAATAGTATTTAATACTCTTCTTCTGACACCATATAGCATAACAATGTATGAAATGATAATTAGCCTAATTAGGAAAGAAATTTGGGAAAGAAAGGTTCCAGAAAAAAGTTTTGGGGCCCTCGACATTTGCTAGCTATGAGGACTGAGGAAAACCTGGAGAAAAACCTGTATGTGTGTATATCTATGAACAGCAGTACCCAAAAACGAAAAGTTGGATAAATGCAAAACTTGTTATTTAAGTTCAGCGACACGAATATTTTCAATTAAATCCTCAATCTCCAACTACCCTTCACATGGAGCTTATGCATGTTTTCTCACAAATGGCTCTAAAGATTTTGCTTAAAATGCCATATATTTACATATTTACATAAAAATAAAATGTACATCTTCAATTTTCTGTAAATAAACTCTGAAGTCCTCTTCATTCTGAAGGACTTTAGCATAACTGGCAAATCGCAAGAGGTAAGACAAAATCTTACTGCATAAAATGTAGATCTCGTTAAAACACATAATTTATAAGTTAACCATTTCCGAGATATTCCTTGTTATTGATTTAAATTTTCAAATACTTGTACTAGTTCTCATTCGTTTTCTTCTCGGAAAACGGTCTTTACAAATGTGTAAATGTGAATTGGAAGTTTATCTACATTAAAAGTAGCTGCCAGAGCAACAAATTTTTTTAAGAATCATTTATAGAGGAGTGAGTAGAGAAAGTGATGTGAATGTAGAACATCCGATTTTTTTTCTAAACCATACATTTTAAAACATAATTTATTCTCTACCCTATCATTGATAAGAAGATTATTTCTGAAAACACTTACAGTTAAGGTTGGCAATATGTAATAGAATTTTGTCAGTATTGTGTAGCTTAATATAACTCATGTTTTTTGTATTTTACAAATAACTCCTTTCATATGGTTCTCTCAACCATTTTCCATTCTGGTCAGTAAATTTTCCTTTTCTCTAATTCCCGTTATGCCCCGTTTTACCCAAAGAGAACAATTCTTCGCGTTAATCATCGTTAAACGAGCTCACTCCCAAAACACATACACACACTACGACTATGTTATAAATGTGTGTGGAAGGTAAGGTATACTGCGTATAAAAGGAATAAAATAACGGGTAACCTATCCTGGCTAATTTCACCCGTTAGGTATTGTACATCGCAATTAAACACCGCAGGTCTCTAAGTCCCTCAGGTAGGACCTCGCGGCGGAGGAATACAACCCACCATCGGAATTTCTGCTAACTACTCTCCTCTGTTTTTTAATGCCTTTGTATATTTTTTGTTACTAAAGGGTTTTCTAGCTTTAAGTCCTTCGATGATAAATAGCCCACAATACGACGAGAGAAGAAATTAGGATTAAATGGTTTTAGGTTTACAAAATGACTTTCTGCCTGGAAAATCCTCTGTTCCACGAAAATGTAGGATAAATATGTCTGTAGGGAAAACCATTTAAGCAAAGTGATAAAAGTTTGTAGCTACTGCATTAGTTAACGTTTTATGACAAAAGTAGCACACGTGACCAACATATAATCCATACATAACCATTCCATTATCACGCGCCCTTTTCCACACTCGAAAACGATGGGCACTTGAATACAGTTGCTGATGAATTTATAATACTATTCAACCTTCAATAATATTTTTTAAGCGTTAGTAACTTTGTTAAACATTAATGCTTTGGAAATATGAATATCAGCACGCTACAATAAAGTGTCACAGAGTTTCAGCTCGTGAAAATGTTATGGTATGACCATTTGACGCACATGTATAGTATGGTATACTAAGCTAAGGCTATATTGTTGGCTAAAATCGTAAGATTTTTAAGCTTCAATGACTATCTTTTTAATATGAAGTTTAGATAAGAAAATTATCAGGTTTTGTAGCAAATATTGTCAAATGTTCATAAAAACTGCAGGACATATACCTAGAACTAAACATAACTACAGAAATGAATTTTGTGTTTGTTACTACTTGTGTTACTTTAAATTAACAGAGGGAGGTGAAGCTGCGGTAACGAGTGCGGTGGTCCCGGGTTCAAACCCCAGGGTCGACAAGTCTGACTGAAGCTTTTTTCTGGGATATCTTCGGTCACTAGGCAAAAGCCGGGTTGGATAACCTTTTCTCTGAATTTTCCTTCAACCATTCATTTTCTTCTACACAGCCATACCAGGCATTGGGCTGATCACCCATCCTGGATATGCTATGTTCCAATAGTTTGCTTGCTCCTCGACAGGCTACTGACCCAAGGCATTGGCTTGTAAGTCCTTGTGGGTGTAAGTGCTACAACGAGGAGGGTAATCCGTTGAAGAAGAATAAATTGCCTTAAGTTAAACAAACAGTTAAAGCTTTCACTTAACACATATAATGAAACAAACTACTGATTTTTTTTCTAACAATAGGAAATACAAATTAAAATGCCTAAATATAGGTTTTCTAAAACATAACTAAAATATAAAAATCTGATGTGATACACTCATATCACTTTCTCTAGTCTTGTACAAACTATTTTTACAAACGCTTATTTTCCATCTACTTCATGTTAATCGAAATATCGAGATGTTAATCTTATTGCTAATTTTCTTGTAGATGCAAGGGGAATTGGTAGGCTTTAAGCGATAGTCAAATATTTTAAGAGCTGGTTGTTATGTGGAGTATTCCATTCTCTTTGCATTACCAGAGCAAAAAAATGAATAACGAATTCACATTTGAGAAAAGTACAAGCATTGGAAAATTTAAGGGAATAACAAGCAATATCTCGAAAATGGTTCACTCAATAAAAAGAATGTATATGACATAAATTGTGTATTCTAACACGTTCTACATTTTTTGAGTAGTACAATTTTGTCTATCTCTTATGGTTTACCAGTTATGCAAAAGTCGTTCGCAATGAAGAATACTTTTGGAGACATTCCTAGAAAATTGAAGATATACAGTTTATTGCCATAAAAATGCTTTAAATGTTGATACTTTAATCAAAATTGTTAGAGCCGTTTTTTGAGAAAATAAAAATTTTCGAAAAATGTTCCATGTAAAGGGTAATCTGGGGTGGGGTGATTTTCTTGAAAACCGTCGTGTCGCATCTCTGGAAGATACTGAACCAAAATACCAAGTTTGGTGTTTATCCGATTGTTCGTTTCTGAGTTATGCTGTTCACAGACACACACATAGACAGACAGACACACAGACACACACGTGCATGTTTCCAAAAATCCTTTTTTTGGATTCAGGAAGCCTTAAAACATATATTTCCGGTGCAACCTCGGTATCGAATTTTTGGGTGGAATGCAATACTTCCCCTACTTACTATACGTAGTAGAGAAAGTAAAAATAGGGAAATTTAGTTTTCTTGTGTATAAGCTTTTATACATATTACTCTTAGCATAATGTTTACAAAATTTTGCGTGTAGCTTAGTTAACAAGAAAATATTTATTTTGTGCAAACATTTATTTACATAACTAATTTTTCTCTCTCTGGCAAGAAGCTTCTTTAATGCTTTGATGATTTAGAAGGAGAATTCATGGTTCAAACGAGCTAAAAACTTAGAATATAAATAATTGTCGAATAGCTTTATAATTTCGTCTGGTATTCCACTAATTTGTGTCCGGTGTATAGCATGTAAGAAGTAAGAGGCCCCACCACAAAAAAGTAAACGAATATGTAACTTCCAAACTCTAAGAAATTCGGCTGTTTTAATTTCGTTAGACAAGAAAATCCGTGTGCATTGCAATGAATAGGTACCGGTTTTTAAAGAAATTCGCAGCTCGTTGTCAACGAATATGAATTATATCCTGCAGAAGCATGTCATATTAAGCGATAGAATATTTAATTAACCCACAAAAAGGCAAGTAAATTAAGGAGAAGACTAAAACTTTAAACAATCATAATTCTGGATAAACTGATATGATACACTATGTGATCAAAAGTATCCGGACACCCCCACAAACATACGTTTTTCATCTTAGGTGCATTGTGCTGCCACCTACTGCCTGGTACTCATTATCCGCGACCTCAGTAGTCATTAGACATCGTGAAACAGCAGAATGGACGCTCCGTGGAACTCACGGTCTTCGAACTTGGTCAGGTGATTGGGTGTCACTTGTATCAGAAGTCTGTACGCGAGATTTCCACACTCCTAAACATCCCTAGGTCCACTGTTTCTGATGTGATAGTGAACTGGAAACGTGAAGGGACATGTACGGCATAAAAGCGTACAGGCCGACCTCGTCTGTTGACTGACAGAGACCGCCGACATTTGAAGAGGGTCGTAAAGAGTAATAGGCAGACATCTATCCAGACCATCACACAGGAATTCCAAACTGCATCAGGATCCACTCTAAGTACTATGACAGGCGTGAGATGAGAAACCTTGGATTCCATGGTCGAGCGGCTGCTCATAAGCCACACATCACGCAGGAAAATGCCAAACGACGCCTCACTTGGTGTAACATTACACGATTGAACAGTTGCAAAACGTTGTGTGGAGTGACCAATCACGGTACACAATGTGGCGATCCGATGGAAGGGTATGGGTGTGGCGAATACCCGGTCAACGTCATCTGTCAGCGTGTGTAGTGCCAACAGTGAAATTTGGAGGTGGCGGTGTTATGGTGTGGTGGTGTTTTTCCTGGAGCGCAGACCTACATTGATATTTTAAGCACCTTCTTGCTTCCCACTGTTGAAGAGCAATTCGTGCTTCTTTCAACACGATCGAGCACCCGTTCATACTGCACGGGCTGTGGCGGAGTGGTTACACGACAATAAGATCCCTGTAATGGACTGTCCTGCACAGAGTCCTGACCTGAATCCTATAGAACACCTTTGGGATGTTTTGGAACGCCGATTTCGTGCCGGGCCTCACCGACCTACATCGATACCTCTCCTCAGTTCCGCAATCCGTGAAGAATGGGCTGCCATTCCCCAAGAAACCTTCCAGCACCTGATTGAAAGTATGCCTGCGAGAGTGAATGTTGTCATCAAGGCTAAGGGTGTGCCAACATCATATTGACTTCCAGCATTACCAATGGAGGGCTCCACGAACTTGCACATCATTTTCAGCCAGGTGTCCGGATACTTTTGATCACGTAGTGTACATTCCCTCGACTTTCACTACCCTCTATCGTTTATTATTAGGTATACAAGCTAGTTCTGTTAAGGCATATTTTTATATCAGTTTCATTTTAATGCAAATAAACTTTTGCTGAAATAGCTACATTACACATTTCGTTATAGATACAGTCAGAACAGGGATAGTCAAATGTTAAGAACTGGACTCTATATGCTGGCCTTAAAATTACCGTTTCCATCGAATCGCGAGAAACAACTGAATGTTGACAGTACTTTAAAGGAATGGACTAAGTATGTACCTTTCGAACCATTAATAAGGAATATCTCGGAAATGGCTGATGCCAAAAAAAACTTATATGAAATACGTTGTGTGTTTAAAAGAGATCTGCATTTCTTGTAGTACTTTCTGCCTATCGCTTAACCTTTACCGTTTATACAAGATTATTCAAAATTCCTTCCGAACGAAGAGAACTTCATAGGGTATTCCCGGAAAATTCAAAATAAATATTTTATTTGTTAAGTAAATAACTTTAATATATTTTAATCAAACTAGTTGGACCTATTCTTTAGAAGAAATAAAGTTTCGAAAAATTTTGTATATAAAGAGTAGTTTGGAGTCGGGAGATATTTTTGAAGATATTCTTGTCGTATCTTTGGAAAGTACTGAATTTAAACACTAAATTTGGTGTTGATTCGACTTTTTGTTTTTGGGTTATTCTGTACACAGCACACACAGACACAGACACACACATATATACACGTACCTTTGTCTAAAAATGCCTTTTTCTGTATTCAGGGTGCCTCAAAACATGTATTTCCAGTGAAATCTTGGTACGAATTTTTGGGTGGAATGCAATATATTTTCTACCTATTAGATACGTTGTAGAGAAAGTAAAAATAAATTACAATACTCGGAATTCTTTATTTTTGCAACTTGGGAATTACGGAATTTTCGTTACTTGCCCGTTAAAATATGTAAAAAGAATGCTTTCTCGTAATCTTTATAGAAAATTAAATTGCAACTTTTTGTTTGAACGCTTGAATTCGAGAAGGTACTTTTTTTGGTTTATTGATTGGTTAGCCACAGATGTCATACATTTGCTGTACTCCTCAGCCAGTCGCTCTCAAGACTTTCGTGTGCTCTTTCCTTTATACACCATAGACCATTATAAATGCATTTTACAACAGTGCTCTTAATGAAACCTTCAGAAGGCAGTTTTAGTT
Organism: Deroplatys truncata; assembly: GCA_030765065.1. Lineage (NCBI taxonomy): Eukaryota > Metazoa > Arthropoda > Insecta > Mantodea > Mantidae > Deroplatys > Deroplatys truncata. Next base: position 58,274,041 of record CM060980.1, read on the forward strand.
ATTTTTCTATTAAATTAATATAACTTTTCAGTAGCTTTGCCCATACATAGAGTTGTTTTTCACTTTAGCACATAAACATTAAAACATATCTATATTTTCTCTTGATATATCAGTTAATCATTAACATCTCATGTATTCTCTACCCCTCAGTCTCGATCTCACTATCTCCACCTCACTTTTCTCACCTTTTCTATGTTTGATAATAGCTCATGATAAATGCACTTCACACTAGCACTCTAAGTTTAACTTTTAGCATACAAAGTATTTAAACTAAATGAATAGTATTTTCTGTGAAGTATTTCACTTCCCTATCATTTAGAACTTCTTGTCATAACAAATGTATTAAGAGCAAAATGTGTAGTTAGCTAAACATCGAACACCTTGTTTTAGAATTTAATGTTGCTGCTCAATTTTTCAGAGTATAAATGCTCTCATTTAAAGTAATTTTTATTACGGAAGCCATAAACAGAAAGAGAGAAAGAAGACATTAGCGCCATAATAAAGATTTTCGTTTTAAAAAGTTTGACATCGCAGCCTCCCAAAGCCGCCACTTTAACACTGCAGGGTTTAGAGATGCTTGTAAACTTGAAGAGTACATGAAAGCGTTCTCCACAAGAGGTGGAGAGGTATGAATCCACCCTTCCCTCTTTTGTTTGAATTTGGGAACTTTTGTCTGTGAAATTCACCTTGTGGATGAAATTTTTAAAATATCTCATAAACCGTAGACGAGTATTTTATGTAAAAATGGAAAATACGTCGTATATTTTATAACAAACTTACATTTAAATATTACTTAAGGCATATCAGTACTTAAATTATTTCAAACAGGGAAAAATTACTTTTAAATGTTGCTCTTAGTATGTGCAAGATGTTGAAATTATAATTAAATAGAGATCAATATTATTTAAACCTCCATAAAGGAAATTAAAATATGCAGTATTATTGATACAATATAATTATTAATATCAATTTACTAAACAATATGGTTTTCAGGGTTGTTAAGGGATCTGAATATATTTCGAATGCAACAGTTTCAATGTGAAGCAGTAACAAGATGATGCGACAGTTTGATATAGGAATGTATTTGCCACCTCTTCTCGTAGTCTCCAATATCTGTTGTTGGTTCTGCTGCCGGCTGCTCCAGTGGTAGAGGTATGGGCGATTTCCTAAGGGTATGCGTGGGCATATCGTTAAAGGATAAGGCCATTTTAAATTGACAGAGAAATTTATTGTGAACTACTATTTGAGTTCTTGAATTGAATTGAGGACCGTTTGAAATGAAGAAATAGACTGACTCTGAATTGTAGCACTCGAAACTATGACAATTGAATTATTATACCTGTCAACTTCAGCAGTATCAAAGTTACGGTTGCAAATAACTGTTTTCGTAATAATAATCACACTTGCGAGTCATTAAGCGCTTAAAATAACACACGAGTCAGTACCACTGAGAAACAGTGTACCATGGTGTACTCCCTCATGGTACCACAGAGAGAGTAACTCGTGATTTAATTTCACACCTTCTTATTACTTAAGCCACGCCTACATTAGAATTACTCCCGCCAGCATCATTTGTCGCGTGCAACCAATGCTTCAAATCCTAAGGGTGCGTCTCTGACTGTGACCAGGGGCATGGCTAAAAATCTCGGAAATACCTTTTCTAATTTCAAGAATTGGCCTCTGTGCTTGTGCAAGCATACGAACTCATGACCTAACTGCCGTCCAGGAGCTTTAAAGGCTAATGCTTTCTGTACTCGGCTGTCACTAATGATTTTGCTTAACCTGACCCCTAATTACCTTCATCTTTCCGGACAAAACTCTCAACTCAAGTCTGTTATGTTATGTTTATGTTTAATATACGAAAATTATCTATTGCAATTTTTTCTTTATCTTATTATTTCTTTATTTAATTTTATATATTCCCGTCGATAATCACGGTATCAAATGATAAGCTCAGGTGCTACTTCTGTTTAGCACTTCATTCAGGCGTCGCCACATACGATTTTTCTATCATTGAACGAGGAAGTAAGCAACTATTCCTATATAGTTACCCCGCTCTCCTCTAGCAGCAACCGGCGACCTTGTGTTCATTTACACGAGCCACCATCGATGACGATGTCTGTACATGGAAGCAGGTGTGGTGATTACAATTTCTTTCATTTTTTTTTACCGTAGATTAAATTTAAAAACCTAGATATGTGCACGTGCTCTAAAGTCTAATGTCGAACATTTTGCTTTGTTTGTATACATGCCTACTAACTGTAGGTATGTATACATTAATATTTTCTTATTTAACTTTTCTGTTGGTTTATCCAAAATCTATTCCAAAACCTACTAAGTAGCCTTAATAACAAATTCTGCTATGATTTTTCATAAGCCGCAAGAACTAACACTGAAAAAAGCTGTGATATTTTTAGAAGGAAAGGGGTTTACACATAATCACTTGTGTACTGCAAGTTTGTGAGTAAGCGACTATAAGGAGTCTAAAAGCTGAACAAGCTGTTATTAAGGTATATAACTTTGCTCCGTATCTCTTAACTGTCACGTGCACTAGTCACCTCTCATTGACTGCTATCGTAAATAGGTTGTTGTGCGACATAAACTAGTTCCTTATTTAACATGATCATTTACCTTACTATATTCAAATAGATTTGTCAAATTTACATTTTCATGAACTTTTGAATCGAATATATTACGTAGTGGAGTTAATGCTTCTGAAATGCATATAAACTCTTATCAACAAATAAGTAGGATTCCGCAGTATTAACCTACCTCTCAGCATGACGAAAGTACATATATCTATCACGACAGTGTTAATGTCGTGACCTTGCCTTACACAGGGCTTGTACCTTGCAATTTAAAGGTGTGCACTAGTCAATAAGGGAAAAGGGGAAGGCAATTGAATGCAAAAAAATACATGTAAATGGGGTGAGGTTATAAGAAACAAGGTTAATTTATACCAGTCATGACGTTTCGTCACTCGGTGTAATTCTCCTCCTTTCTCCCTCCAACTCCCTGTGTTCTCGGACTTCACAGCGATACTGTGCTAATAGACTAGAAGCTCCTTGAAGAAGGTAAACCGAAAAACAAAGCAGGAGGTTGGGTAAACTCGTGTCCTCCAGCAAAACGCTACAGGTATAAACTCTAAACTAAGCTTTATGTTATCATAATACAAATTATATTGCAAGATTATTTATTATGTATCGCAAAAATAGCTATTTTAATGCATTTTAAAGGAACACTTAAGCGGATTTTTTTTCGTAAAACAATAACTCTTTAGTTTTCAATTTCACAATTTTCTTTGAACCTTAGAGTATCTCTCCGAGTAGTTTCAGATACATTATAACTAATTAATAAGCTATTTCGAAATGTCTGTGCTGTTTAAATTCCCGTCTAGTGTCTCCTTTACGTTTAATTTTCAGTTTTTCAATAGAAACCTTTGAGACATTCTGAGGAGATTGCTGTACCAAAGTTTGTATGGATTTCATGTGAATTAAAAAAGGAAGATATTTTATTAAAAATGCTTTTTTCAGTCAGTTACCCTCTTTTTTGACAATTCTACGTTTAAACATATACTTTAGATTTAATTGAATTTTGTGGAAGGAGATACATTTAAGAATAGAATGAAAACTAAAATGATGGTTAACAGTAATAGTGAAAAATTGATCAATTTGGATAAACATTTGCACAGCTAATGCCAAAGTTCGAATAACATGTGTACAAAATTAGAAGTCTTTGGTTTCATCGGTTGAACATTTTCAAATTTCACTTCTGCCTCTTTAAATTGTTGCCGTTTATCCGACAGTTGGAACACTTTTGCTTTAATATGCTTCCCAAAAGAATAAAATGTACTTAAGCAAATAAATACAAGCTTGTAATACTTCAGAGCATCGTAAATACGGTAAAACATCTGGGAAAAGAGTCTATCTTGCATTCACGTAATTTTTTTTACCTGCTGACGTTCAATCTTGTCTTTACTGCATATAATCTTACAAATTATTTTTATATTTACTTTATGTTAATATAGATTAACTTTTGCAGAAATGGATTCATTACACATTTTATTGTAGATAAAAAGGGATATAGGAGGCTGAGACGATAGTCATACCTTTAAAGAGTGGATACCGAATGCTGGCTTTGAAATTTCAGATTCTTAGCTGACCATCATAGACACAAAAGAATGGTGACTAATACCAAAGAATATATGATAAAGTGCTGGAAAAATCAATCCAAAAGCCTTAAAAATATATTGAAAATGGTTAATTCAAGAAAAAATAGACATAAGTTCTGTGTTTTAAGGAGATATATATTTTGCATGGAGTAAGTTTTTCCTGTTGCTTATGGTTTACAAGCAATAGTACAAAATTGTACAAACTTCACATGAATTCAATTCAAATGAAGAGAGCATCATGGTTTATTCGCCGAAAAATAAATATATGCATTTTATTAGTCATACAAATGTCTTAAACATGTTATTTTAATCAAATTAATTTAAAATTCTACGGGTGTGTTCTTGCAATGTTATTAAATTTGGTAGTTATCTGACTATTGCGAGTGTTCACACATGCCCGCGCACACACACATATACATGCATGCACACCATTCATGGACCTTTTGCCAAAAATATTTTTTTTGAGAATTATGGGAATACACAGGCATACACCTTATATTTTAAACGCTGCACAAATAGATATTTAAATCATTAAATATAAATAAAAAGAAATAAAACAAAAATAGTAATTTATGGAACTAGCGGATTATTTTGATGATTATGGCACGAGTGAATGTTTATCGTTTTAAGATTGTTCACGAGTTGGAAACATTTTATGTAATCTTAGCATTATAAAGCATCCCAAAGTAAGTTCAACCGATAAACATGGGAGAGAAGATGTTACTGACAATGAAGTAGCCATTATCAACACAGCATGGTAAGTAATATATAAATTTAGATCTTAATTATTCTATATGTAATAATATACAGATGTTATTGATCGTTTGTTACTCAGAGAAAAGAATGTCACAAAATGCATTCATCCTTTTTCTATTAGCCACGGCAAACTGTGATGCCGGTATAACTTCATTGCATAGGATATACGTCATAGTTATTATCGGTATGCCTGACATAATGAGCCAATTATGCAGGATACTGAATACAGTATCAACCTGTTTATAATGGCAGGATTGCATAAAGATATATTGTCTTGGAGGTTCATATTTTTTATTTAATTATTTATTTATTTATTTATTTATTATTTTAAGTCACTTTAACTACATGATGGATGTATTAGGCGATATCTTTGGATCGGTGTGGCGAACAGTTAGCCTTCTAGGTCCCATCTCTGTGCCATAGAATCTTGCTTTTTACTTTCTCTACTACGTATAGTAAGTAGGGGAAGTATTGCATTCCACCCAAAAATTCGATACCGAGATTTCACCGGAAATACATGTTTTGAGACCACCTGAATCCAAAAAAAGCATTTTTGGAAATATGTCCGTGTGTGTGTCTGTGTGTGTGTGTGTGTGTGTGTCTGTGTGTGTGTCTGTGAACAGCATAACTCAAAAACTAACAGTCGGATAAACACCAAACTTGGTATTTACGTTCAGTATCTTCCAGAGATGCGACACGAAGATTTTCAAGAAAATCCCCCCACCCCAGACTACCCTTTACATGGAACATTTTTCGAAAATTTTAATTTTCTCAAAAATGGCTCTAACGATTTTGATTAAAATATTATATGTTTCAAATATTTTCATGACAAATAAAATGTATATCTCGAATTTTCTGGGAATGTCTCCAAAAGTATTCTTCATTGTGAACGACTTTTGCATAACTGGTAAACCATAATTGATAGACAAAATTTTACTACACAAAAAATGTAGATCGCGTTAAAATACACAATTTATGTCATATACATTTTTGTTGTTGAGTGAACCGTTTTCGAGATATTGCTTGGTATTCCCTTAAATTTTCCAATACTTATACTTTTTCTCAAATTCGTTATTCATTTTTTATGTCCTGGACATGCAAACAGAATAGAATACTCCACATAGCAACCAGCTCTTAACATTTGACTATCGCTTAAAGCCTACCATATTCCCCTTGCATCTACAAGAAAATTAGCAATAAGATTAACATCTCGATTAACATGAAGCATATGGATAATAAGCGTTTGTAAAAATAGTTTGTACAAGAGTAGAGAAAGTCATGTGAGTGTATCACATCAGATTTTTTTTTCAATGTTCCCTTGTTTTACCCAGGTTATATTTACTGTGTTTTTACTTTCTCTACTACGTATAGTAAGTAGTGGAAGAATTGCATTCCACCCAAAAATTCGATACCGAGATTTCACCGGAAATACATGTTTTGAGAACCACTGAATCCAAAAAAAGCATTTTTGGAAACATGTCCATGTGTGTGTCTGTGTGTCTATGTGTGTGTTTGTGTGTGTGTGTGTCTGTGAACAGCATAACTCAGAAACGAACAGTCGGATAAACACCAAACTTGATATTTAGGTTCAGTATCTTCCAGAGATGCGACACGAAGGTTTTCAAGAAAATCCCCCCATCCCAGATTACCCTTTACATGGAACATTTTTCGAAAATTTTAATTTTCTCAAAAATGACTCTAACGAATTTGATTAAGATATCATATGTTTAAGATATTTTCATTACAAATGAAATGTATATCTCGAATTTTCTGGGAATGTCTCCAAAAGTATTCATTGTGAACGACTTTTGCATAATTGGTAAACCATAAGCGATAAACAAAATTTTACTGCACAAAAAATGTAGATCGCGTTAAAATACACAGTTTATCTCATATACATTTGTTTTTTTGAGTGAATCATTTTCGAGATATTGCTTAAAGCCTACCAATTCCCCTTGCATCTACAAGAAAATTAGCAATAAGATATCTCGATTAACATGAAGAATATGGAGAACAAGCGTTTGTAAAAATAGTTTGTACAAGAGTAGAGAAAGTTATGTGAAAGTAACACATCAGATTTTTATTGTTTTCGTTACTGCTTATTTCCACAATTACACAACACACGAACACCCATGTCGAACCCGCGACACTTAGCTTGGCGGAGCGCCGGAGGTATATACTCCAGGGACCACAGCTACGAGGGCCGGTATGCTTCGTCATGCGTTCACAGAGATCTTAGTGCATAGCTACTATAAATTCGACACGTGTTCACAGAGACCTTAGAGCTAGGCGACTGTATCTCTATTTTACACGTGCCGGGCAGATAACATTAAGTGCCGTCCAGTCTACCTGCTTTCATTAGCTGTGGACAGATAGCAGAGATTTGCTCTTAACATTCCATTTCTATTTTACTGTTGCTTTAGACCTAAAATGGAATTTTGGGTCGTGTCACTAATTATCCAAACCGATATTTACCTTGGTGACTGAGGGAAATCACAGGGAAACCCAGTCAAATTGGTCGGCCTAAGGGATTTGAAACCGGGACCTCTCGTATGCGGGAGGTTACCACCTGAGCCATTCCGCTCGATAGGTTCATATTGTGTTTCTAAATGACGCTTAAATTTTGTGTATATAATGAAAATACACTAATAATAATTTTTATATAATATTCGACGCCCAAATTGTGTTTTTCATGAATTTGGACAAGTTCTGCAGGAATGCCACTTTAAGTTTGATACCAGAAAATAAAAATCTGATGTGTACATTCACATGATTTATTCTACCTTCTATAGCTTATCAGTGGGTATACAAATTATCTTTAAGAAAGATTATTTTCCTATCTATTCCATTTTAATTGAGATAAACCTTTGCAAAAATAGCTGCATTACACATTTCGTTATAGACACAAAGGAAACAGCGATAGTCAAATGTTTTAGAACTGACGCAATATGCTGGCCGTAAAATTCCATAACCTTTCCAATCTCCAGAATCTTTGCAATCTCCTTCCTCCCATACTAGGCATCGGACTGATCAGATCACCCATCCTGGATATTATGTCTGATCCATAAGTGTCTGCTCCTCGACGGGCCTCTGACCCCAGCACCCGCCTTTAAGTCCTGGGGGGGTGTAAGTCCTACATAAGAGGAGGTTAAACAGAGAGTGAATGAATAATATTTTAATAAAAATCGTTTGAGCCATTTGTTAGAAAATAAAAAGTTTCAAGAAATCCTCCATGAAAAGAATATTTTGGGGGGGAGGGTTTTCTTTGTGTCGCATCTTTGAAAGTACTGAACTTAAATACTTTATCCGACTCTTCGACTTTCGTTTATGGTGGTCACAGACACTTTCATTTTTTTTTTTAAAAAAAATTGTTTTGTATTGAGGGGCCCTCAAAACATGTATTTATTTTGAAATTTTGGGTGGAATGCAAAGCCTTCTCTACCTACTATGTGCGTTGTAGAGAAACTAAAAATGTGAAACTCCAAAGGGCGATATTTCAAAACCACACACATTACAACTTCATATTATAATGCTGACTTTCCTCAATGTGGCCTAGAGCCTCCAGTCTATTCATTGTACATAATTACGCCGTGATCCTGAGGATTGCAGTAGACTTTAGCTATGAGTACATACATATTTAAACTTCCATCTGGACTTGAACACGGCAGCAGCTCTCTCGCTGCAGGTGCGTCTGGAACATCAAACAATTGACGTCCGTTATAAATAAATCAGGACGAGCCGTCGAGGGCTGATGAAGTGGTGCAGCTTTTCCACTACCTCATTATCATGATCATCATTTCGTGGCATAATATTTCGAAAAGTAGACGATGATAATGACATGGTGGTGATTACTGTAGAGGGCGCGCGCGGGGAGAGAGAATCATAAACCACAATTTTATTATAATCCGCCATGTACTGAAGCGATGCGCGCAATCATCAAGCAACCAACGACAGTCCACCAGGCAGGAGGTGCGATTTTAAGGGCCCTTCAGCCCTAATGAATATGCCACCACTCTGATAACCTCACCCTTCCTTCAAACACCGGGCCCACACACATACACATGGGCATAATCAATGAGCTTTTCACTAATTCAGCAACTCCGGCGAACATACCACCCCCTTCAAAAACCGTCCAAAACGTACCGAGTCTCGTTCTATTCTCACATTACCCCTCTCGTGCTGCAAATATGAGTGCTACAAGAGGCTCGGCGATGTCCGATTGAAGTGTGAAAAAAAGGTCAACTGCCGCTGAATGCCACTACTTTTGTACTGGTATAATGAATCTGAACAAGTCAATAAAATACTGCGGGGTAGGGGGAGGTTATGTCATAAAATGGGCAAGTGGCCACTAGTGAACTGTGTGGAACCGCACAGTAGCTCTAACCCGGTGATCTCGTACATTATGAGCCGCTCTTCATTCCTGCGAGAGTAGAGCCCTGCCGTGGGTGGGAGTTATGGATGTTGTTGGCCGTTACTTGTTTTCCATACAGTTGCAATCCGGTAATAAACTCGATGGATTGCATGCAATACAGGGACAAACCGCTACCTCCACCTAAGCTGTGTATAACATATTAACTTCAAAATAATAATTTTCGCTGCCCTATATGACAACACACATCTGTGAAATTTCTAAATCCGCAATTGTAGTTCCATTCCTTTGAAACTTTAATACAGCAATTAAGGTTTTAATCGAAGCATATATACCAAAATGCATGCACATTTTTAAATTACTTCCCGCGATATGGATTTTTTTTATTATTTACTTAATGTTTTGAAAAATTCCTCCACAGTTAATATTCTATAATTTTGGGAGAAAATAAAATTTAAATATCAGGCTTAAGTTGCTTGTTTAAAAAATTATACACATGAGCCTTATTGTTTAACAACTAAGCATCTCAATATTTTTACCAGCTCTGTCATGTACTATGAAAATTCCCCGCCCCAAACCACCTTTTACATGAACATTTTTTTATTTTTCAAAAATGGCTCCAGTGATTTCAATTAAAATACAATATGTCAAAGGTATATGCATTACAAATAGAACGTATATCTTGAATTTTGTGGGAATAGCCTGTGAAGTCCTCTTCATTCCGAAGGAATGTTATATAATTTTACATAACTGGTAAACATTAATCAATAGAAAACATACTACACAAAATATGTAGATTTATTTAAAACACACCGTTTATTTTAAATAACCTTTTTCTGGCATTAGCAATTTCCGAATATCCGTTATTAATGGTTCAATAATTTCATTCTTTTCAAGCCTTGTCGACATTCGTTTGATTCTCACGATTACATGGAAACAGCAAGGAATTTTAAGGCCAGCATAGAACGTCCGGTTCTTAAACATTGACTATCGCTGTTACCTTTGTATCTATAGCGAAATGTATAACTTAGCTATTTTTGCAAAAGTTTAAAATTAAGTAGATAGAAAGATAAGCTTCGGTAAGAACAATTGTATACCCATTAATAAATGATAGTGGGTAGAGAAAGTCATGTGAATGTAAAACGAGATTTTCTTTAAAAATTGGTTTCCGCGGTATTTCTTCTTTACTGTTTTTTTAAATAATAAATTTACAAAAATGAACAATGTTTTGAAAGATTGCACCTCCTAAGCTATTATTTTTGAAAAAATTAAGATTCTAATATAATAATTAAACTCTTTAACAGTATGTTACCAACATGTACGGCTGAAACTTAACCTTCTAGTTTGGGAGAAAATAAATGTTAAAACACAGACATATTATTCACTGAATACATAAAAAATTTTGATAAAATTATATGAGATGCACTTTGGAAAATTATGAGTAAACGGGAAATTGCAGTCCATCTAATTGAAGTAATTAAAATATTTATCACTAAATTAAAAATCAAATTTCAGGAGCTAAAGAATTAAAAACATAAAAACTAACATAGGAGCAAGACTAGATTGGAACGTCTTCACTACTCTTTAACTTACACTTTGATGAAATTGTTAGACAATGGATTAATAGTATATTATTGTATCCAAACAATTTTAATAAAAAGACTGCGCATTAATTTAATGTTGCAGATAACAATATATAACTCAGAAAAAAATGTTCAAAAGTCAACATATGCACCAAATAAAATATAAAAAAGGATAACATGACAATCTCTCTAAAGTAAAACAAAAATGATGGTGCTCGAAGGAAAAGAAATTATGAAATAAAAAATTGTTATATAATATTGCGGAACAGGTGATAGAATTTAAATATTTAGGATGCAATTTATCATATAAAAACTATCTGATATGTTAAAAACATGGAAGTCTTTACTTACTTTAATGGCAGTATAAAAATGTTTGAAAAACAAAGCAAGAAAAGACACAGTATTAAAACGTTATAAGTTAATGTCAATGCCAAATAACTGTATGAGAGTGAAGCATGAATTATGACAGAGGAAAACAAAAGGAGAATCGAAGTGAATTAAATTAAGTTTTTAAGAGCAGTGGCACGATATATGAGAACAGATCGTAAAAGAAATAAAGATATAAGAAAATAATTTTCGAAGTATGAATAAAGAGAGACTACCATTCCATTTTAAGAATTATGAACCAACAAAGAAAAGAAATATTGGAAGAACAAATAAAAGATGGCACGAACAGGATGAAGGCATGAAGGAAGATGAAGAATATAAATGTTAAATATGCGACATATTTTTTGCTTAAAATTTAGACGAGTCTTACTCTGCAATAATAACATCGCCACTAAGCATGTTACTAAACCCATCTGAATATCCTTTATCCTTAATTTATAAAGAGGTATTTAAATTTTCATTCACTAAATTAAAAAGAAGATTTTTATCGAATCATTGGGCATTAAAAAAGAGAGATTCACTCTATAAATGGGATATGAACGCATTAACTTACATTTTCCTGTGGTCGAATTTTAAAATGAGAACGCCGACTAATGAAAATCCGATAAAAGAGAGCTTAAAATGTTAACGTTAAAATAACACTGTTGTGATTTTTTGCTGTTCAGTGTATATACCTCCAGATACAGGTCCACCTTCATAACTTTCCAAGAGAAAACTTACTTCGGAAAACAGTTTCTGTATTTATAAAATACATTTTATTTTATATTTAAGTAACTTTAAAGGGCTAGCTATTTCCTAGATTTAGCACGTTTCCTATTGTTTGTGTTTCATACCATACTCTCCTGAAATGGTTGACCGTTCTTTTGTTTCTCATCACATTGTGTAAAGATTACTGACAGTTGATATTCAACATATCAACTATCCATAGCGAGGTTTTGAAAACATCTGATTGCCGTACTAGTGTACTGTCTGTTTCTGTATAGCCATAGCATACTGCTGATTATGGCTAAAAGTAAAAAAATGCACTTTTCTTACCATTAACCCATAAAATTTGATATTGGATTATGGCCGGTATTACTATATACACGTAACACACGCATACACTGCAAGCCTTTTATTGACTTCAACACATTATTACACATAATAAAGAACAAATAACATTTTACTGAACATATTTTGTCACTTTTGTTCCATATTACCAACTATCAGAAGTCGCATCGCATGCATCTCACCCGTGGCATCATGGGAACGTGGTTACGTTATCTTTCCGCTGCCAACATTTGAAATCCCAACATAGCTGAAAACACGATTTAGGGCCCTCAGCCTCAAGGCGTAGCCGAGGGATCTGCGCGTCTAAAACTCGAATGATTCACATTGGCAGACATTTCTTCCAAAAGTTGCCAAAACCCGCCAAAAACCGCAAAAAAACGACTATATAAGAACGGCAGCATAAAAGGGTTGGTGGATGGGTGAGTGTTACCCCCGGAGTAACATCTAATACACCAAAATGTTCCTCATTAACCAAGAATTACTGTGGATAGCAAAAAACCCCGATTTCGTAAGTTAAAGGCTCCTATTTTCACCACAATCCAATATCGAAGTAACCCCAATAACTTATGTAACACATATGAAGGTAGGTTATAGTGAAAGTTTGTGTGACTGTAAGAACATGTTATTCTGTTAACTATTTTTATTTATAGCAATAAGTCATCGAAAAACTGATTTACATTTTGTAAACAAATAACAGCGTTCGTAATGTTTTAAAAGAAGGCAATAGTTTTACGAACTTTATAAGATTGGTAATTTTTGTCAACTGACGAAAAATCCTTAATGTTTATAAGTGTGTTGCTTAACAGGAGACTAGATTTAAAACAATGTAACTTGAACAAAATTTCACACTTATAGTAAAACTGCTACTGTAAAGTACTGCGGGAAGCATTCTCAGAAAGTTAAATGCTCCACCATTGTTCTGATCACTGATCAGTATAAATCTAAATGTTCAGGCTCATATTTTCCGCCGTCACCTATCCCTACAACCCTGAAACTTATGAAGGATGAGACAGATGAAAGAAAATGATGATGTCGGCATTCGCCCGCCTACCGACATGGGAAAATCACGAAAAAATCGAAGGGCAGAGTGGCCGGTGTCCCGAATGTGAGCCTCACAGAGTACCATGAAGCCGCGTCACTCAGTGAATCAATAGGTAACTAGCCATTGCAGTACTATTATTTAAACAATTTCAGAAAGTATGAATTCAATATCTATATTGTAGTACATGACGGGAGTTCGATATACGGACCGGGAGTTGCATCAGATTGCGTTAAGTTTTGAAAACTAGGTAATGAACCAAGCAGGTTGCTGAGTTGTCTCTGGGAAAACATATTTATTGACCACGGAAGTGGGTCAACCTTCTCAATTCCCTTCATGTCTTGCTGCGACGTAGGCCACGTCAGTTTAGGCCCAACTCTAACTAGTAAACCCTTAGAATTGTATATCTCAAGCTCAACCAGAATTCCAAGGTAAGTCATATGTGGGCATAATTAAATTCTTGCATGACCAACCCCTCTTCCGAGGGGCCCCAACCAACCCCACTCTAATTCATTCAAGAATACAGCTAATAGGTTTTATAGAATCCCCGTGTACTTATTTCACACCGCCTCTCCGAACACCCGTATGGCGCCCATCATCCTGGTCCCGACCGCCTCTACCATCTGATTCTACTCCCCCATGTAGTCAGCAGTCCCCGGGGCAGACAGCCCCAAGGGTCGCTACAATTATGTTGGAGGCGCCGGATATACTGTCTCCCAAATTTGGTGGACGTGCTGATAAAAATGGTGAGCAGCGCCGGAAAAAACACCATAAATTGGTGACGCTGCCAAGCAACAACTTAGCATAGGCGAAGGGGATTAATTAATTGAGTACTATTTATGAACGCTCTTTGACTGCTATGGTTCTTAGCGTCCCATTCTATATAGGGCATGAAAGACAGGAAATTTTGCTCAATCCCTACCTTATCAGGACTGAGGTTCTTTTACCTGCCGTAAATCTACGATACGGGACCATCGGCTCTAATTCGCTTTCGAAGGAAGCTATGCTAAGGAATTTTATGCCCGATTTTTATGCCGGCTTTGAAACCGCGGCCTCGGGAACTAGAGGCTAGCATGGTACCCCTAGACCACGGACGACGCCAGGTGAAAGGGATGTTACCGCCACACACACGCGCGCGCGCAGACCTTTTTCTCAAAATGCAATATTTGTATTTATTTGGATTCAAGGGGCCTCAAAGCGTACATTTCCGGTGAAATCTTGACATCCTATGTTTTGATCGAGTACTTTACTTACTGTAAGCACACTGTAAGCTTTATTTACTACATTCACATAACTTCTCTACCCATTCTTCGACAAACTATTATTAAAAAGCTTATTCTTCTATCCATTTCATGACAATAAAGCTAACGCTTTGCAGAAATTGTCTTATTGAATATTTATTTATAGATATAAGGAGATTAGGGGAATATAGTAAGCTTTAAGCGATAGTCAAATCTTCAGAACGACTCGTTATGTGAATAACTTTGAAATTTGTTCCCTTTGCATGCCCCAAAGGGGGGGGGGGGCACGTGTTACACGACATAACGTTTTCGAACCACTATCCTGGACTTTTCTATAGGTTCTCCAAACTATTCTTATGAAAGTGTATTTTTCTATCTACTTCATGTATTTTTTACTTGGTTTTACCAAGTTTATGCTGTGTTTTACTGTTTTGTTACCCTTACCACCGCAATTACACAACACATAGACACAACACAAACACCCATGCCCATGGCGGGACTCGAACCCGCGACCCTCAGCTTGGCGGAGCGCTGGAACTATACACTCCAGCAACCATGGCTACGAGGGCCGGCATGTTAATCGGAATAAATGTTTGGAGATATAATTTCGTTACACATTTTGTTGTGGATACAAGGGGGATAGAGGAAGGCAAATCGATAGTCAGGTGTTTAAAGGTTTAAAATTGCATACTCTTTCATGACATGCCGAGACACAAGTGAATAACGTCAAGACAAGTAGAAAGTATTGTTAAGTACAACGCATTGAACAACTGAAACAGTATTAACGGGTATCTAGGAAATGGCTAGTGGCACTATTAGTGGTTCGGATTGTTCATTTCTTGGTCATTCTTTAAAGTCCTTTCAACATTCAGTTGTTTCTCGGGATTACATTGAAACAGTATGTAATTTTAAAGTCAGCGTATAGCGTTCAGTCTTAACACATTTGACTACCGCTATTCCCTTTATCTACAACTAAATATGTACCACAGCTACTTCTAAGAGGTTTATTTGGAAGAAAAATGCGACTGGGTAGGCTCAGGATCGCAGGAGATCTGGTCGTCCCATACGCTGTAACTTGTGTTTGCCCGATTTGAAGTTACCGCTCGAATAATCAGTTTGTATTATCGTGTTTGTCTGGTATGTCAGAAGTAGTTATTGGGGAAAAATTAGCTCCTCTAATAATTGTTGGACTGTGGTAGCTTGGTTACGCTTTAGAATTTTGTTAAAGTTTTATTTTAATTTGATGAGTTTTTTTTCGGAGTATTTTAAAGTACGTGTAACTCAGTTAATAGCAATCTACTGTCATCCAGGGTTTTGTTACAGTTTTGAGTAAGGCAAGACAACTTATACTATAATGCCAGTAATAATGATATTCACTGAAAAGTTATTTGTTTTATTTCGGGCAATTTGAATAAAAAAACTGTAGAATATTATTTACCTTTGTAAACCAATTTAACTTATAATTTTCTAATTTTGTTGATTCTTTGTATTGTTTTACTCTTCAGTATTGATAATTTATTTTGCATATAATATGACACAATACGCCTTGCAACTTAAATCATTTCTATTGAGCGTTGCTCAAGACGTCTTCTTTAAGACAATTTCTTGAGGTGATTAAAAAAATTGAACGTTGTTTACTTATTAGCCTGGTTGCTAAGAATAGCTAAAGATATTTTAAATTATATGCAAATTCTTTAAATTCAATAAATAACTTATTATAATTCATATTCATACTTTAGCATATTTTTATTATAGTTTTCTCTTTTGTTGATATAATTATTTTATATTATTTTTGAAATATTGGGAAGGGGACATTTTTCGTTCATTATTGTTAACGTATTCTCCCTTTTTACGATATTCATTTTTCCTTTGTTCTTTTTTATAAAAAACATAATAACTGTTTTTTCATAATATAAGAATTTTTTGCAAATATTAATTTTCGTGTAGTATTTTCCAATAATTTTAATTTATAATTTTTACACAATTCATTCATAACAATGACATACGTGCCAACTATTGTCCATCTCTTTGAATTTGCAGTAAGGATAGTTTTTATACTCACTAATAAACGATAGAGGGTAGAGAAAGTCATGTGTATGTATCACATAAAATGTTTTTATTCCGGGGGCCTCAAAATATGTATTTCTGATTAAGATTCAAAATCTAATTTTTAAGTGGGGTGCAATACAGTACCTTCCTACTTACTATGTAAGTGATAGAGAAATAAAAAAGGAAATACACGTGGATAAAGAGACATTATTTGCCCCTATGATATAGGAGAAATATGAAGACGAGTGTCTAATTCTTGAAGTGAAGATGATTAAATGCTGCAATGTGGTAACTGCGTTGGAGGATGTATCTCTATCGATAGTTACTTGTAAAAGAAGAAATTAAATAGATATTCTACAAGCGTACAGCTCATCCTTTTGGCGCAAGGATGGTAATATGAACATAACTCGTTATTCTTAAGCCACAAATATGCAAATAATATTAACTTTCGTCACAAGGAAGAGAAAGTAGGAAACTTGCTCTAGTTCCCTTATGAATGTAAGGATTTTGTAACACTTCTGCTTTCATTTAACGACATCCCAGTAATTCCCATTAAATATTTAATGTTTAACTCGCTTCCAATGCTACGGCTAACACTATCTCATTCCGACACAACTATCCTACTATTCCCCGACCTTGACTCGAATTATCCTTTTACACCGCTCATCCTTCTCTGGAAGCTTCCTTTGGGTTGCTGGACGGCAAACAATTTTCAGAACTTTCACTGTCTCATAAGTGTGCAACGATCTGGCTCAATTATCCAAGCGAGGAGGCATTTCATGTAGAAACAGAAGAATATATTGTTATACACCGGGGTGAGGCCGAAAGGTTTTGCAGCTAAAATATTAAATTTAGTTACCCCAGCATAAACATTTGGGGGGCTAACAACAGAGGCAAACGACAGATACCAGGAACTTGCTGCACAAAGCTAAAGCAGGCGTCAGATATTTATAACATAACACATAAATTCTCATTTATCTCTGGTTTATTATAAAGTTACCTTGGTACCGTTACATTATACTCAAAAGCTTACAGACAAACATTGGAGGGAGATGCCCCACGCACACACACGGCAACACGCATTCCTACGCACAACCACACACTCTGAAGATATACACAAGACTCACGCTACTACTGGTCTGACCTACGCTATCAGATAAAGAGGCTCGTCCCTCAACTTGTCTTCACCCCCCTAACTCGGCGGAGGAAAGTGCCGCGCGCCGAACAAGAATTCAACTCACAAACGAAATAATTAGTTCAACAATGTCATTCTACACAGCAATAATGTGTACGACGCGACAATGCACACACGTATGCTACAATATCCGATAATAGTTTCAATAGTCTTTTATATAACTTCTTAAAAACGAGAATTAAACCTTCCAGTTTGTTAAAAACTATACTATATCGAGTTTCATGTTTATTTTGTACAAAAGAACGTGTTAAATAAAACTTCCTATACACGATGGAAGTGGCGATTCTACAACATCCCTGAATTAAATATTATAGTAATTTTGATAAAAAGCGATAACTTTAAGATTTTATAAACGCTAGCTTTTCCACTTCTTATAAGTGGCAGTGTGAGTTAGGCCCTAATAAGAGCAAGAATAAGGAAAATGGAACCTGTAGAGATGAGATTTTTATTATGAATTCTGAGATGTAGTCTAAGAGATCACATATGCAACACTGACATAATAAATTTTATAATAATAAAATCTGATGTGATACATTCACATGAATTTCTTTCCCCTATATCGTTTATTAGTGTGTATAGTACAGATTATTCTTACTCAAGCTTATTTATCTATCTACTACATTTTAATCCAAATAAACCTTTGCAGAATTACCAACATTACACATTTTATTATAGATACAAAGGGAACAGCATAGTCAAAATATATTTAAGAGCTGGACGTTATATGCTGGCCTTATAATTCTATACTGGTTCAATGGAATCGCGAGAAACTAAATGTTGACAGAACTTAAGAAAATGACCAAGAAATGAACAATTTGAACTTTTAACAATGGATTATCTCGCAAACGGATTATGCCACAAATAGAAGTTTGCAAGTAAATTGTGTGTTTTAAACAAATCTACATTTTTGTCTATTACGTTTTCGTCTACCACTTAATGTTTACCAGTAATACATGATTATAGAAGGCATCTTCCGAATGAATGGACTTCACAGGCTATTCCGAGAAAACTCAAGATATATATTTTATTTGTATTTAAATATATTTGAAATCCGGTATTTTAATCAAAATTGTTAGAGCCATTTTTAAGGTATGGAGGATTTTCTTGAAAATCTAATATATGTTGCATCTTTGGAGGGTGCAGAGCCAAAATATCCAACTTTTTTTTTAGTTATGCTGTCCTCAGAACACACACACACACACACACACATACACACACACAGACCTTTTTCTAAAACTGCTTTTTTTGGATTCAGAGGCTCAAAACCCCTGTGAACAGCCGGCAAAATCTCGGTATCGATGTTTTTAGTGAAATGCAATATCTTCTCTAATACATGTGGCAGAGGAAGTAAAACCTGATTCCTTAAAACAACAATGGTATGTTCTTTTAAGAATACGTTTTACTATAAATACGTTTTAATATAAAACACACTCAAAAATATGAAGAGTTAAACCAACAGTTTTGGGCACATATTGTCATTGAAGTTTTACTAGAATTGTAATGTTCGTGGTATATACATCTGATAATGTCGTAGAGAGGTACCTGTCATATGCGACAAACCCAAATGTGTCACACTGCTCATACGGGGTTCCAGCGTTCTGCATCTAGATGAAAATAGGGCAGAGTGTGGCGTAAAGAAGCCTTTCGCATACCGCAGTGTGGTTAGAAATAATCTTGCAGAATTGAGACGCATATACGATTTATCTATTTAGATTGTCTAGCACAAGGGTGGCGAAAATACCTTTCTCTCTCTATCAACAAATATGTAACACGCACTACACCACTCAACAGCACATGGGAAGCAAATGAATACACGGCTAGAAAAGGAGTTGCGCCTGTGATTCACACTGCCTCGCGAGTCCGTTTTCGCCACCGCTGCTCTAGCAGGTTGTTTTTTTTTTCTTGTTTTGTTTTGTTTAAGGGCGCTCAACTGCTAGGTCACTAGCGACCTTATAAAACGAGCCATGGCAAAGGCCAGAGATAAAGATCA
The DNA here is from genome assembly GCA_030765065.1 of Deroplatys truncata. NCBI lineage: Eukaryota > Metazoa > Arthropoda > Insecta > Mantodea > Mantidae > Deroplatys > Deroplatys truncata. The sequence continues at coordinate 58,293,871 of CM060980.1, forward strand.
GTACAAAATATCATGGAAAAAGCCAGAGATAAATATCAATATAAAAATCATAGAAAAAGCCAGAGATAAATACCAATATAAAAATAGTACAGGTCATAAATAAACATATATATAAAAAACTAAATCGATCAGTATGAAACACCTGCTATTAAGATGACTAAATCCGCATTTGGAAATTTACCATTGACACAAAATTAAAAATCCTATCAACCGCTTTCTTGTCATCCGCTAAGACCTCTGCAAGACTGTCCGGCAGTTGCAGAGAGTCCCAATGATGTGTTGGAGCAATACACTCTAGCAACATGTGACGGACCGACAGATACTCGCCACAAAGCGGACAAATAGGAGCAGGGTCACCCTTAAAAACATAAATGTGCGTAAAATTGCAGTGACCAATACGCAACCGAGTCAAAATCACCTCCTCACGACCTCTAGCAGGTGGTTCTCTAGGTGATCTTATGGTGCTCAGTGAAGAAAAAGTAAATGCGAATTGTACACCAAAAGAAGGGACAGCAACCACCACCCAAATATTACTAATGTGCAAAAAATGTATCCTGCTGCTGAGAGTTGGTTGCTTGGTTAGTTGAAGTTTCTTATCGAGCTATTTTACGGACATATAAATGTATAAACATCAATGCGAATGCATTTGAAGCGTAGACATTTCATACACGTTACCCCTTCCTCCGAGAGACAATGTTGTCCTCCATGGTCTTGGACTATTATGCTTCTAGTTCCCGTGGTTGCGAATTCAACCCTGGTGAAGTGTGATGGGTTTCGTTTTGGGGGGGGGGCGTAAAAATCATTAGCACGGCTTTTTTCGAAAATGAAGTAAAGCCGGTAGTCCCGTGCCGTAGATTTACCGCATATAAAAGAACCTCAAACCTGATAAAGAGATTCTCTGCGCAAAATTTTCGGGCTTTCACACACAATATGAGACGCTAAGAAGCGCAATTAAGAAGCGTCCATAAACAAAACTCAGTTTAATTTTTCCGAGGACAGCGATGTTGTTTACTTGATTCATACGATAACTGGTCAGTCACGGTAGGCGGTGCGGTGCGTGCTTCCAAAGGACCAGAGGTTATGCAGACATTTTTGCTTCGTTCAATGACCTCTGTTCGTAGATTTTCATAAATTAAAATTGGGTGTCTATACCCCTTCTACCAACATATATATATATACATATATATATATATATATATGTAAAACGGGTCTTCAGATTTATTCGGTCTTTACCGCCCGTTAGTTTAAATGAATGACGTCATTATTAGTTTAGCGAGACCCCCGGGAGAGGCAGAATTGAACCTCGAACTGCGTGCGTTTCGGCGGTGCAGAACTAATTTTCACTGATATTCTGTGCGTTTTTGCGCGTGAGATGGAAGTGGCCACCTATCACAGCATTTCCTTGGTTGAGTGCAAGCCAAGAAATTCTAAGCTACAAAAACCGTTAAATTATTTGAGCTACCTATCAGCATGCATGCTGAAATTGTGAGTTTGTGAGACGCAAGCGAAAGACTGGAAAGGTACAATACAAGTCCCATTTCACTAAGGTGTCCTCGAAACTGTTGACAATCACCCCTCCCACTCTTATTTCTCTAACTCTCTGTCAGAGGCACTGGTGATAAGCTCGCTTTAAAGTATTGACGTCATGCGCAGCCAACCGACTGGCGGCAACTGCCGAATAATCAAGATCGCGTGTATATTGGTAGGAGTAATGACCACACTGCATCCTATGCACCACGGATGCAGATGATGCGAGTCTGTCGTTTAATCTAATGGTATTCAGTGGTTTTCTAGGTGCAAGACAATATTATGCTGCTTTATAAGTCTCAACACTTACCAAACCTAACATGCACTAACTTAATACCTCCGTAAAACACTTTTACGTTCTTCGTTATTTTCCATAAACAAAATGTTTCACATTCTTTTTTATATTTCATTTTAAGTTTTATGATGATCAGGTTTCTAGTTCCTTCCTTCAATTTATCTAAAATCATTTATGGAAAATCTACTTCTGAATCTTAATCCCTCCACTACTTTTTAATCTATCCACCGATTGTTGAGAGCATGAATTCTCTTGAAGTGCTGTCGACTGCATTGCGCATACCAATCCAAGTATCATTTCTTCTTCTCATTATTCTTAAATATGAATAAAACTCAATATGGGATGAAATAAAATCGTATGTTATAGAGGCGAAAGTGCTCTACTTACTTGTATGCATGTAGTCATACATTAAAGCTCGCTTTTGGTTTAAACAATAATTATAATGTATCACAGTTGTTCACAATTAGCTTTGCTTTTATACTACGTACCCTTTAAAAGTAGAGGAAGTAAATATTGTATTCCACCCAAAATTCGATGCCGAGTTTTCACCACAAGTACACCTTTTGAGACTCGCTGAATCCAAAAATCGCATTTTTAGAAAAACGGTTTGCGTATGAACAGCATAGCTCAAAAGCAAAACATCGGTTAAATTGCAAACTTGGCATTTAAGTTTAGCATTTTCCAAGGAAGGACGCAACAAAAATTTTAAAGAAAATCCCTCTACCCGAAACTACCGTTTAAATAAAAAAAAATTATTTTAAATTTTTTATTGTTATTGTATAAATTAATTATGTCTTTAATTGACCTTAACCTGGCCTAGGCAAGATTTTAATGTAGATTCAACTGAAAAAAATTATGTTATTTTTTAAAAAATGGTTCTAACGATTTGTATTAAAATACCACATATTTAAGATATAAAACGAATAAATATCTTGAATTTTCTGGGAATAAATTGTGAAGTGCTCCTCATTCTGATTGATATTTGTATAATGATAAACTATAAGGATTAGACAAAACCTTACTACAAACAAAGTGTAAATCTCGTTAAAGAGTGGAATTTATGTCAAATATTATCTTTTTTTGTGGCGTTAACCATTTCCGAGATAGTATTTGTTATTAGTTTAAATTTTCAAATACTATTATTTCTAGCTAGTGACTGGCAAGTCGCCATTCATTTTTTCTTTCTCTACTACGTATAGTAAGTAGGGGAAGTATTGCATTCCAGCCAAAAATTCGATACCGAGGTTCCACCGGAAATACATGTTTTGAATCCAAAAAGAAAGCATTTTTGGAAACATGTCCGTGTGTGTCTGTCTGTGAACAGCATAACTCAGAAACGAATAGTCGGATAAACACTAAACTTGGTATTTAGGTTCAGTATCTTCCAGATATGCGACACGAAGGTTTTCAAGAAAATCCCTCACCCCAGATTACCCTTTACATGGAACATTTCTCGAAAATTTTATTTTTCTCAAAAATGGCTATAACGATTTTGATTAAAATATCATATGTTTAAGATATTTTCATGACAAATAAAATGTATGTCTTGAATTTTCTGGGAATGCCTCCAAAAGTATTCTTCATTGTGAACGACTTTTGCATAACTGGTAAACCATAAGAGATAGACAAAATTTTACTACACAAAAAATGTAGATCGCGTTAAAATACACAATTTATGTAATATACATATTTTTTATTGAGTGAACCATTTTTGAGATATTGCATGTTATTCCCTTAAATTTTCCAATACTTTTTCTCAAATGGGAATGCGTTATTCATTTTTTATATCCTAGACATACAAAGAGAATGGAATACTCCACATAGCAACCAGCTCTTAAAATATTTGACTATCGCTTAAAGCCTACCAATTCCCCTTGCATCTACAAGAAAATTAGTGAGTGAAGCATATGAAGAATAAGCGTTTGTACAAGAGTAGAGAAAGTCATGTGAGTGTAACACATCAGATTTTTATGTCCTGGTAATGCAAAGAGAATGGAATACTCAATTCCACATTTGACTATAGCTTAAAGCCTACCAATTCCCCTTGCAACTACAAGAAAATTAGCAATACGATTAACATCTCGATATCTCGATTAACATGAAGCAGATGGGGAATAAGTGTTTGTAAAACAGTTTGTACAAGATTAGAGAAAGTCATGTGAGTGTAAGACATCAGATTTTTCTCGTAGGCATGCAAAGAGAATGGAGCTTAAAGCCATCACATAGCAACACGCTTTTTAAAAAACTGACTATCGCTTTACCTGTTGTATTCTTAATTATCTAAATTGTATCTAAATTAACATAAAGTAGATATAACAACAACTTTTGTAAGAACATTTTTCAGAAGAATGAGTAGAGTAAGAAATATGAATGCAACACACAAGATTTTTACTTATTTCTGAACGTTTGCGTAGAACAGGACAAAGGTGTTATAATTTTTGGAGAGCAATGGATCTTAAAGCTAGATAAATGTATTTTATTTCCTTATTAAATAAATTATATCACGATTATCGAATAGGGTTGTGCGATTTCAGATTTCCAAATTCAAATTCACAGTAAAACGTTACTTACGAATACGAATAGAACATGTTTAATGTTTTAAAACTTCTAGCGGAGTTTAATGTTCTAAATCATACGCGGATTTATTCCACTGGTCTAGTTCTGTTTTCAATTGCCAGCAATTCCATTAACCTTGTAACCCAGTTAATAGCTTATATGTCACTGTTACTCTAATCCATACGCTACAAATCATTTTCGAAAACATTTTGAAACCTCCCCCTTCCTGTTCTTGTAACCTTTCGATAACAGCTACCACACATACAAAAACGACCATCACGATAAAACCTCCTCTGATGTCCCAAGCTGCAAATCCAAAAACGACCCTCCATGATATCAGTTCTTCTGTTGAGCCCTTTTGCACCACATACTAGTCTATTTTCCCCCTTCTTTATCTAGATTTGCTACAATGCGCCTCTCTCGCATATTCAACCCCTGGTAATTATGGTATCCTCGAAACATGGCGCTATTTCAACAACCTGCTGTGTGGTGTTGAACCCTCAATCATTGACATCCTGACACGCCATTGACACGCGGCGACAGACAGGCAGTTGTTAAAACCACTTGCTCGTTACGCCGCTTGGAGGAGGGTTGAAAACTGCCCCCTGCACGTTCAGTTATTTCTGCTTAGCGTCGTCATGTGTTTCTCTCTAAACAATTCCAGAACTGAAGCATAAACAATAGAACAGTGCGAGCATACGCTTATGCAACTAGTGTGTTTGAGAATACTATAGGTATATGTACACTGGCGTGCATAAAAAGTGACCCATTCCCCCAAATCGCTATAGTGTTTTTCCCTTCGTAAGATTCCCAACTTCAGGTAACTAACCTTTACCTCCACCCTGCGATGTGACTGGCCTGAAAAACAATTCAGTGATAGAAAACCGAAGCAATGAACGATGTTATAATCGAAGTGAAATAAACGGGTGATTCGTAAACCGCTTCAATAACTGAGTTTCACAGTTTATACACAAGAAAAGGTTAAACCATTTGCGCCGTTACGCCACGGGACATTTGAAATTGTCGTTTGGTTTGCCATTACCATATATGTTTATCTTCTATTTTTAGCAGATCGCGGCGCCACTATCAATTCTTTAGTTTCACCCAGGTTGCAAGGAAGCTTGAGTAGTTGTGGCTCTAGAATTCCTCGATGTGCGTGTCAGATTTCGGAGTAAGTTTCTCGAATGGCGTAAATGCCTTTTTGAGTGATTTTGGGTAGGTTTGGGCAGTGAAGGGCGACTCTGCTACCTTGCTTTTGCTGGTTTAAAGTTCCCCATATTAGTATATTTCAAATGAGAATATTTAATGAGTACACGGAGCTGCAGACTAGAATTCAACTTATTTTGCCATTGTAACTTTGAAGGATGTAATTTCTGGCCTAAGTCGGTAATTTTCAAGTTTATCCATTTTGTTAAAGTTCAGAGTTTATTTAAACTTTTATATTCCAAATATATTAGTATTATTAAATTTTTAATTTGCATAAGTTATCTCACTTTTGTATTTTCGTGGTTTTTATGAGCGTTTCTTTAGTCTTTCAGTTTGAGCTAAATTATACTCTCGTTGGTAAATTGTAAATTATTAGAGTTTATGTAAATTGTTATATTCTTGGTGCTTTATTTAGTGTTACTTGCGTGAATACCAGTCAAAATTTGCTTCCTTGCTGGGTTTCTCTTTAAAGTGTTAACTTTTAGTTTTGTTTCAGTTCTTGCGTGCACTTAGATAAGAGTTACGAGCTTTCACAATTGGGACATTTATGTAAAGCCGAGGTGGCACGGATGTTTAGCTTGGAGGGAGGTCATGCTATAGGATCCAACTTCTTTACCTCACCTGTGTTTCCTTCCTTGTTTACGAACAGCCAAGAAAAGTAGTAAGTGAACATATGATTCTTTGTGTATGCTTCTGAAGGCTTGAATTGTATCTTAACTTGTATATTCAGCAGTTAACCTCTGGTCAAATTAAATTTTGGGCTATGTGCAATCCAGATCCAGTGTGTCATGTTGTTATTAAAGGGTTGTCTCTATGACTTTGAGGCAGTATTTTATATCACAGCACTATGAATGCCAGAGTGATTGTAGTGTAAATTAACATTATTGTATGACAATGATTCTAGATGTTTGTTAGCCATAAGCATTGTTAGCAAATAAGTTTACACGGCCTCACTGAAACTGACAATAGAAGTGGGTAACAATGAACCGATGGGGTGAGTTGTTTATCACTAAGAAGAGAAACAAATGACGTCAGGGTAGCGTGCCTTTCTTTAGAAATGGAGGGAATATCTTCCCTAGAGTATATGTGTTAGTAATTGTGGTTGGCTGACAAAACAGACGCTAATGTTGCCGCGATTTGGTAACCAATAGTAGCTCTATTATAATGTTTAGGCATTTCGAGGTGAAGGAGTATAAATTCTCGAGCCATAAGCATGTTTCGCGCAGTCTTGAAAAGTCATTCGCGAGGTACACGTCGTGCAGTCTTGAAGAATCTCTCGTGAAGTACACGTCATACAGTTTGGAAGAATCTCTCGTCGCAGTGTTAGTTACAAAATTGTGAAGTACGCGGCAACTAATACGACAGTAATTACATTTGGAAATACCACAGTTTCAGTCAGGCTTGTATAAAAATTAAAGATATGAATTATTAATTAAGTGTGACGGCAATAAAGGTGTGAAAACAAATTCTTTTATTAGCGTTATCTTTTAGTAACAACTCCTTTCCGTTTACCCGCCCTGCTCAGAGATATTTGCTCGACTGAGTAATAATAGCTAGCCGGAGGACAAAGAACCCAAATCTTAAATTAATAAACCAATAACAGGCGCGCAGCAAATAAGATAACACGAGCCGATTACTGCGACAACTTCCGTCTTTCAGTATAGGTTTTATTTTGGGGGGGGGCATCTCTTACCTTGTAACGGATTCCCCTGACCCGTTCCATAATCCCAATGCTTCCAAGTATGACTCCTACAGCGATAGAGATGAGTACAAAATAAGTAAGGGGTAGTGCACAATGTAACATAATTCGGCCTTCCGTAAGAAGGGGTGAAGAATTATTTCCAAGCGTCGATAAAGTGGACGACGGCTACGACATTTACATGAAAGCTTTCATCAGTGACATGTAGTTTAAAGTTATTGCCGCCATCGAACCGTAATAAGAAAACCTATATTAAAGTAGCTTATCATGTATAATAAATGATTTAAGTGTATTAAAATAACAAAAAAATTTCTTAACCCCATCTTAATTTCCAGTTTTTCGTAAATTATATTACATTTTTGCGCTGAAATTCAACGAACCATCGCCTTAATTACACTCTGCTAATGAGATATGGACAGCTAGCTTGTAGCTTTTGGCAGTTCGGCCATATTTTATGAGAGGAAAGTTTCCTGACAATCCAGTGGCCAAAGTTATGCTCAGGAATAGAGTAGGCCACGCTGACAGAGGGTGGGGCTAGATTTGCCGATACCAACATAAACAGCTGCGTTCTGTGATGGGCCCTTTTTATTCCTGTCAGTATACATTCCTCTCAACTAGAATTTAGAGAAACTACAAATTATTGCTAAGAGTTTTAATCTAATAGGTATGTTTAGGACTTACATGAAGAACACTTTTGGAAATCAGGTCATTAAAATTGGCAAAACACGAAATATTATATGACAAACCACGTTCCCTACCGATGTTACTATATTAGAATGCAAGCATTGATGTTACACGTTATTTATATAAACACCAGTAACACTTCAAAATGTATTGCCTAAAATATTGGAAAATTTAAACAAACAACAGCAGACAACTCGGAAATGATTAATGCCCACGAAAAAGCTACGTAACATAAATTCTATATTTTAATGAGTTCAGTTGTTTTCCTGCACAAGTGCTTGCGTGCTTTGGATTATTTTTCTTTATAAATAATTCAATAATTATAAGGACTACTGGAGAAGATGCATATATATATATATATATATATATATAATATCTTGCATATATTATTTCTCTTGTCAGATTATTCAATCTATTATTCTATTTCAAATTAAAGCGTTAGAGCCATTCAAAGTAACCAAAATGTTTCAATGCAAAGGATTTTTTGAAAATCCTTGAAATATATCCTTCATAGCACTTAAGTATGATAATGAGTACTTATCCAACTCTTTGTTTTTAAATGATGCTGTTCAGTGGCATATATTATGTGCTGGTAAGCAGGTAATAACTGCAGAATCGGAAGATAACTTACAAATGAAATACAAATATTAAATAAATTATACATACAGTGAAACAACGAAATCGTCGAACAAATTCCAATATTTCGATTCCTGGGAAGTGACTAACTACTGTATTAGTTGAAAGAGATGTAGACAATAAACTGCATAAACTTAATCTCATGTGTGGCACAATAAGGAGATTGGTAAGACAGGCAGGGAAAGACGTGGATAAAATTGTATAAAACACTGGCTTTTCATGTACTTCTATATTCAAATAAAACTTGGGCCTTAAACAGAAAACAGAAAAGAAAAATTGAATCGACTGAAATTATATTTGTAAAATCTGTGGCTGGATAGAAAAACCTCTCGAAATGTAAGCTTCTCTTTTTACTTTCTCTACCACGTACATAGTAGGTAGAGAAGAACTGCCTTCCACCCAATGATTCCATACATATTTTGAGGCTCCCTGAATCCAAAAAATAATTTAAGAAAAAGGTGCATGGTGTGTGTGTTTCTGTAAAGAGCATAACAAAAACGAGAAGTCGGATAAATACCAAACTTGGTATTTAGTTCAGTGTCTTTCAAAGATGCAACGCGAGATTTTCAATAAAATCCGCAAACTACTCACCCTCTACATGGAAGATTTTTAAAAGCTTTTGATTTTCTAAAAAAAAACTAACGATTTTGATTAAAGTACCATAAATTAAATGATATTTACATTCGACAAATAAAAAATAAAATGTGTATCCGAATTTTCTGGAAATCGCGTTTGAAGTCCTCTTCATTCGGAAGGAATTCTGTATAACACTGTATAACCAGTAAACATTAACCAATAAATGAAGACAAACTCCACAAGAAAGGTAGACCTCTTTAAAACACAGGTTATTTCAAATAACTTTGTGACATTCGAACTGTTCATTACTTGGTCATTCTTTAAAGTTCTTTCAACATTCATTTGTTTCTCGCGATTGCATGGAAACAGTATGGAATTTTAAGGCCAGCATATAGCGTCCAGTTCTTAAACATTTGACTATCGATGTTCCCTTTCTATCTATAACGAAATGTATAATGTAGCTATTTCTGCAAAGATTTATTGGGATCAAAATGAACTAGATAGAAAAATAAGCATTAGTAATAATAGATTATATACCCTCTAATCAGTGATAGAAGGTAGAGAATATCATATGAATGTAACTCAGAAAATTATTTTTTATTTTTCTGTTGTTTATCTAAATTAGAGCAGGCAGGTATTTCCCCTATGGCAACAGGATATTACGATTTCACCCAAAGGTTTTTAGAAAAAAATATATGTATGTGTGTGAGCAGCACTTCTAAAGAGTCTGGTAAATATAGTGCTGGAGCATTAGGCGATTGTTTGGCAGCTGGCACCTACTGCTTAACTGGACATTGGTTTCTTCCTTCTTCATATCTGGGTAGTCTTTTTGCCTGTGTGCTGACTGTCACATATTTGTGCCTGTCGGTTCATAAGGTACGGTCTCATCTAGCAGCCTCTTGTCATAGTCTTTTTTCTCCGGCCACGTATACTAACCAGAAGACAACAAAGTGAAGCTCGCTTGCTTCACCGTTAATTCCGTGCACCCTCTCAGTAGGCGGAAGAACTACACTACGTGATCAAAAGTATCCCGACACCTGGCCGAAAATTACGTTCAATTTCGTGACGCCCTCCATTGGTAATGCTGGAAGTCAATATGGTGTTGGCCCACCCTTAGCCTTGATGACAGCGTTCACTCTCGCAGGCATACTTTCAATCAGGTGCTGGAAGGTTTTTTGAGGAATGGCATCCCATTCTTCACGGAGTGCGGTACTGAGGAGAGGTATCGATATAGGTCGGTGAGGCCTGGCACGAAGTCGGCGTTCCAAAACATCTCAAAGGTGTTCTATAGGATTCAAGTCAGAACTCTGTGCAGGCCAGTCCATTACAGGGATGTTATTGTCGTGTAACCACCTCGCCACAGCCCGTGCAGTATGAACAGGTGCTCGATCGTGTTGAAAGATGCAAAGGCCATCCCCGAATTCCTCTTCAACAGTGGGAAGCAAGAAGGTGCTTAAAATATCAATGTAGGTCTACCCTGTGATCATGCCACGCAAAACGATAAGGGGTGCAAGCCCCCTCCAGGAAAAACACGACCATACCATAACATCACCACCTCCGAATTTCACTGTTGGCCCTACACACGCTGGCAGACAACGTTCACCGAGCATTCGCCATACCCACACCCTGTCATCGGATCGCCACATTGTGTACCGTGATTCGTCACTCCACACAAAGTTTTGCCACTGTTCAATCGTGTAATGTTGATGCTCCTTTCACCAAGCGAGGCGTCGAGTGGCACTTTCCTGAGTGATGTGTGGCTTATGAGCAGCCGCTCGACCATGGAATCCAAGGTTTCTCACCTCACACCTAACTGTCATAGTACTTGGAGTGGATCCTGATGCAGTTTGGAATTCCTGTGTGATGGTGGGGATAGATGTCTGCCTATTACTCTTTATGACCCTCTTCAAATGTCGGCGATCTCTGTCAGTCAACAGACGAGGTCGGCCTGTGCCGTACATGTCCCTTCACGTTTCCACTTCACTATCACATCAGAAACAATGGACCTAGGGATGTTTAGCAGTGTGTAAATCTCGCGTACAGACTTCTGACACAAGTGACACCCAATCACCTGACCGTGTTCGAAGTCCGTGAGTTCCACGGAGCGTCCCATTCTGCTGTTTAACGATGTCTAATGACTTCCGAGGTCGCGGATAATGAGTACCAGGCAGTAGGTGGCAGCACAATGCACATAAGATGAAAAACGTATGTTTGTAGGGTAGTCCGGATAGTTTGGATCACATAGAGTACATCCATACCGTGTGAGCTTTTTTGTTTCGTTTTCCTCCCTCTGTTCAGTTGTTATGTTGGTTGTTGTCCGTTTTATTTAAACACATACTAGTCGGCCACGATATGAGTGAGTGTAGCCGGAGGAGGAACTAAACGGTTACGAAACAAGTGGGCGGGGCTTCGGAAGGACAGTCAGGTAAAGAAAACATCCGGAGCGTCGAGGCTGAGGCCTGCAAATGTAGTACTGTTTTTATTGTGATACTATACATTCCTCTACCGCTTTACCCCTCACTTCCCTCTGATCCCTAGACTTAATTGTCAGCAAAAAACAGTGTCGCCCTCCTCCAAGCGCATCCATATCATAGTCGACTAGTACACACATTTACGAGCATAAAAACATCCATATCCGAGGCGGGACTCGAACCAGCATTACCCCCGAGCTACTAAACACCAAAGCTAGACACTTTTTTCGATCTTCGGTAATTTAAACAGATTGGTCCCCTTATGTCTGCACTGTAGGGTTGGGTTTTGGGTTGTAGTACTTTTTACAATTAAATACACTTCCACATTCATTCAGACTCTGCGCACATTAGGGAATTGTTCTGGTTAAAGCAAAATCCACAGCTCGAGTCGGGAATCGAAACCGGGATCTCTGAATTGAGAAGCCAGAGCATTTATCACACCACCATAGAGATGGTCAGCTTCAACATTAAGCCCCGGGCACGATTAGCTCATTCCGTTTAAGATTTAAGCTGAAACGCTTACATCAATATACTGAGTCGGTATTAAAGGAAGACTGAACTAAAAATTACAAGTATATTTTATTTAATATTCTACAAGATCTTCGATTGTACAAAATAATGTTGAAAACTGGAACATTCTACGACTTACCTTTCAGGATCTGCGGGGTATTTTCCACGTGAACAGCGTACTGTGTGGCGTCATATGGCCAGACAGCATTCTTGAAGCAAATATCCCGTGTTGGAGCAGCTGATCAGTCATAGCTATAATTTCAGTAGGAACATGTAGCCACCGTAGTGCTTTAAAATGTCACTTCTATGAACTCGTCTCGTTATTTATGTATTCTATTAACTTTTTTCGCCACTTTCTCGCAAAGATGATCCAAACCGAGAGAAATGCCGCCTTTCCATTTCCTGCTTATTAGGTTTACTTTTCTGGAGTAAGTCAATATTACAAGGAATGTCGCTACAGTCAGCATATGATACAACATATTCACATTGAAACTCGTGTCTATTTGCTTCACTCGCTATCTGTGTTACAAGATTTTGTCTCCACTCGTCAGTTTTTTTCTCATACTTCTTTTTATATACCCAGTCTTCAATCGATTTAGAATATTCCACGGAACTGCCCACTACTTTTTTCCCTTTGTGAAAATTATGATCTAGAGCAGGTATCATTAATCTGACATGCATACCTAGAAATAAAAGTATATACGTTTTGGGACATACTTCAAGCGCTCATTGTGATAGAATTCAAGGCTTTCTCTATGATGAAAATGATTTATATGTGTAATGTCATTTAAAAATCTTCCATTATTATGTTACTGCACAAGTCATTGTATTCTATGGAATTCTTACGTAGCAGTTTGTGTTTTTAACTTTTTCTTCACTCAACACATCATGAGCATATGAATGAAATTTCTCAAATGCTAGCCAGTTCTGGACATTAGTAATGCGATTTAGAACTGACGTGAACTTTTCTTTTAGGAGTTCCTACCCTTTTCACAAGTAGGAGATGCTCATCACTGGTGATTATAAATAGAATGCTTCCATTCATGAATGATTATTTTATAATCTTATTAAACGTTTTCATAGGCAATTTAGCAAGATGTCATACATCAAATTCATGGTGTATATGCGGAAATTTCTTTTTCATCAAAGCTCTAATACCCGTGTGTCTGACAGCAACAATTTTATGGACAGGTTTTTATTCATAGAAGTCAGTATATTCTCGCAGGCTTTCTTGACCTAACACCTCACAGAACATTAGGAATGCGCTCAGAATTGTTCATATTTTATTGTTAGAAGTCTTTAAAAATTTAGTTTAGTCCTCCTTTAACCCTACAACGCGTGAAGGGCCTGGGCTTGCCGACCCGACTGCCGGTCTCACGCCCACTTATGCACGGCAGAGGTGGGCGATCGTCCAACCGCTACGGAGAAGTGATGTGGCCAGCATCACCCATCCCCTTATTGCAGCTCTTCACTTTCCTCATGACGCTGAGTGGGCACTGGTCCTATAATCGGGACTTAAAATCCGCACTCCATGGATTGGATTGAACCCGGGCGTATTTCATAGGCGGAAACTAGAGCTTCACACTCTAGTCACATATCCACGGCGAAGGACAAGAGAAGGTATTGCCTATTGCTAAATATCAGCGTTATAGGACAACCACTACCTAGATTGTCTCTGTGTAGATTTATTTATTTTATTGTGACATTACTTTCAACGTTCTGAGACCTTTAAACTCATAATAAACGCTGAAAAAATGGAGAGCGAGAAATAAACTTTGAAAATGTAAATGACCGTTTGGCCTAGGGTGCAGCAGCTTTACAAAGGAATATCACATCATTTCCACGTATCAGTTTTAAATAACAAATAGAGATTGTGAAACACTATGCTCTTGTCTAACTATAAGGATATAAGTGCAAAACAAACTCAGTTTGTGGTCAGTTTTTGAATATGAACATGAATAAGGAAAACAGGATCTAGTTTTGCAAGACATTGATGAAAACATCTTAAGGACTTATTTCACGTTTTAATGCGATGTTTGACCCGCATAGGAAAAATTGAGCTTTCGTTTCCCCGCTTGAAAAAAAACGGAAGGCGAATACTTTCTTCGACGTTTTCCAACTCAATTTACCCGCTATGTAGAACATCTTACGTCTTCTTTGTATGTTCTAGAAATGGCATAATATTTTCATTAAAATATAACTTAAAATGAAATTTCGAATGAAGAAAATAACTGTTAGTGAAACACTTGAGATTTAAACAGAATAAATGCGAATTATTTTCATTTATGTTTGACAATAAACCATTTTCCTTTGATGCTCCAGATCTTGAAGTTTTTTCCGGTTTGTTGCTGAGGACTGCTGGGTAAGCTTCAAAACCTGGTCCGTTAGTATACTCCAGCAACTGAATGCTGGATGGATTTAGATCCATACATTTTGAAGGACGGGTTAATAAATTGTGTCTGTTCACATGAATTGTCATTGTTTTGCAAGGTTGAAGTTTACAAACACAGGGACAACGTTTTATAGTGTTAAATGATGTATATATTTTTTGGAATTTAATGCGGGACTTATGTTTTTAATATTAAAATTCCTACTGGTTCATTAAAACAGTTGTGTGCAAGAGAAAATAAAAACAAACATTATCAATTCCGTAACACAAAGATGTGTTTATATGCGTCCTAACTAAAATAATGTCAGATTTATTACTCTATAGATTTAGAAAATAAATTTTAAAGAACAAGTTTGTTTGAATTGAAGTAATTCTCTTAATCCTTTCTGAATGCTTGTGTAAATGAAAACAAAACATATCTGATGTATTAAATTCACATGACTTTCTCTACTCTTATCATTTATTTGTGGATATGCAAATTATTCTTACGAAAGCTTATTTTTCTATCTACTTCATTATATGTGTTTGTGCTGATTCCATACTTTGTTTTGCAAAATGCAAGGCTATCTATGAAAAAGTTTTTGTGTTATTTGTTCAAAGGATTTCTAAATATTAACCGTTTAAGTACGAATTTGTAGCTTTTCTTGTCTGAAATGCTTTGAATTCCTCGTCTGCTGCTACTCAGTCGTCTACAGCTTCGAGTTTCTGCTCAGTACTTGTTACATGATTTCTTTTCGTTGACATCTTAAACGCAAATAAACCACACTGACCAACACCAACAGTACAATAACATTGGATGCGTGTTCAAGCAGTTAACACTTGTTATTTACAACGGTACAATGTTTTTTCGAGTGTGGGCTAGGGGATGAGGATTAACTGCAAACAATACCAAGCAGTTGTACTGGAATTTAGGTAAGGGCAAAAGAACATTGGCAATTGCCGCAGCAACGTTGCTAGTGTGAACTTGAGCTTCTCGTATTTTACTTACTTTCTTTCTTTTTCCACCATCGTTTCGGTTAAGCCGGGTTTCGGTGAAGCGCAGATTGGTTAAGTAAGGTTTTACTCAACGTTGTATTGGATGGAGTTGAACTAGATATTCATACTAATCTACATCGCTAGTACAGTGCGAAACACTGCAATTCTGCATGACATACGGCGGAATTTGCACTATGCTATTACCCCCATCACCCTCTGAAACATTTTTATGACTACTGTACGTTACGTGCCCATTATTCTGGTTCGTAAGACCTCAGACATAATTTTTCGATTTCTTTTATTAATAGCTGTATTGCTTCAACATCCAGTACATTATAAAACTCTGTATTGCCGATGTATTCCTTGACTGAGAAAAATTCTACACAACTTTATTGTATCTATTGTAACTTTATTAATCCGGCTATGGCATTGAATTTTTCAGCCATCTGATTCTACCTTTCCAACCCTTTCCAACACACGGCTTGTGTGAAAGAACAATTAATTCTATTAATTGGCCTAGTATTGGTTGCAACTATAAAGCCCGGGACTTAAAGTACTTACAATGAATGTAAGTCGCCATTGGGGTATGACATTTCAATACATTTGATATCTCCTTGTGGTTTACCGGGAAAAATGCGAATCAGTTGGAGAATTTAATGTCGTGTTGGCATACTGTCATGGTAGCTCAGTGGTTAGAGCAACCGGACGGAGACCGGAAGATCCGTGGTTCAAATCCCGGCTATGGTCATCTGATTCTACCTTTCGAGCTTTATTGTAATCTATTTAAGAAAAATATCGTTTTGTTTGAATCTTCGGTAGAATACCTTTGAAATGATAATGGGTAAACATAAATTATATTGTGTTGTAATCCATATCAATAACTAGCAGATAACAAATTAATCTAGTTTAAATTAAATAAAGGTGGAAGAGGGAGGAACAAATGTGTGTCCTGGCCACTGAGCACAGAAGCTAGTATGCATATTTCAGTTGGAAAGCTTCAGTCGTCCAAATTTGCATCGCAGTGGAGCTCCGTCGATGCATGCAGTTCCAAATTGAAAAGCAGTTATCCCCAGCACATCGTATCATTCAAAAAGCCGAGCGAGCGGACTACTACATCAAACGTCACACGTGACCGATATCGCGTTTCTGCCAGAGACCAATGAGCTGCCGATAAGTGGTCCTCTCGTGGGGTAATGAGGCGCCGAGTTTTGCGTGGAAATGACCAATGTGAGCTATACCTAATGAACGATCCCTACCTGAGAGTGCCTACATAAATCTGGCCAAGTGCCAGCCGGCTCTACCCTTCAAACAAATGAAGGGTGCAAAATGATCTGGGGTAATTCAAAGCTCTTCTGTAGCCCTCAGATCCACATTTCCCACATTTCAGTGTGACATGTGATCGACAATCGGTAGGGAGATTTGCTTCTCTCTGTGATTTGAACGCGTGGGGCAACAACAAACAGAAGGGAAACTGCAAAAGGTAGCTTTTGTCACCACCTAAACACGCCTTGCTTCCTTTTACACACAGAATTTTTATATTTCCCTGGCGTGTTTCTTTTTACCTATGTAGGACATAAAAACCGGGATTAGGAAGCAAACAAAAAAAAACCTTAGTAATACAAATTAGTTTGAACCGTAACTAAGTATTTCTAATCTCAAATAACAGAACTCTAATTACATGAATGAATATGTAAACATATATTAACGAGTTTATCGAAAAAACAAGGTTGTCACGTACAGTCGAGTGCACGAAAATGTGCCAATGGTTTTGGTTTTCTATAGCATTTTTCTTTATTTAATGTTGGCAGAAAGTCTTTGTTATCTGTGTTCTACACTAGCTTGGTTGGTGAACAAAAGTCAGACTTAGGAGAACAGCGGAAAGGAAAGAGTACGAAACATTTCACCTGAGGCCTGAAATAGATGCATCGCAACGACGGTGCACATCATCCCCTGGATGAGTCGTCACGTATTGGTTTGATGTCAAAAGTCTGGTACTCTGGTACAGATCGGTTTCAGGCTCAGGAGCGAAGAAAAACAGGGAATAAGACAAATATTAAATGGGATGTTAGAACCAGGTAAAGTGTGGGGACTGGGCGTGACAGAGGCGGTTTAGTATTTCTTTACCAACATAACTGCTGCACATTTGGGCACGATTCCGTGCACTCGACCGTAAAAAGAAAAATCATTCAGAAAATTATGCAGTACACATGAAACGTGAGAATACAGAAACTTAATTACAGAAGCTAAGGTTAATATTGAATAAATAGAACAAGAAAGACATATATAGGCTTCTATAAAACTCTGGTAGTTTCAGTTTATATCAAACAAATTTACGCAGAAGGAGGAATAGAAATGTGGATACATGTATTTTTAAGAGATAAAATTACACTTGCAAATCCTTCGTATTTGAAAATAGAGATCTTGCAGATAAATGTAATAGTTTAATAATACAAGTCACAAAATATGTGAACATTCGTAAAGAGAGTAAAATGAATAAGTACTTTACTGCGGTACCAAATAAAAACTAGAAACTAAAGCTGCAAAAATGAGATGCTTAAGATCTGTTTATAGATGCACCCTATTTGATAAACATACATGAATATTCCAAAAGCCGCCTACATGTATAAACCATAAGGAAATATTATTACAAAAAAGGGTAAAATATCTGTAAAGGAGAGAAGATTGCATATCAAAATTAGTGTTATACTACGAAGTTCTTCTCATATTGTTCTCAAGACAATTATGAGCTGAAATAATTTAAGACATAGGTCCTGAAGCAGTTTTGTTTTCTGATGGCTGCGGCGATAAACTGATGATGATGATGATGATGATGATGGACATTAAATTAAATTTCTGCGCTCAGTTAAAATGTCTTTCCTGTTCGCTAATGAAGGTAGATCGCCATAATCTCCGTTCAAGGATTAGGAACGAGACCTGTTCCGGTTGAGTCATCTTTTTCTAGATCTTCAAAAATCTCTATAGCCTTTTGGTCCGTAATTTAATATTTGTTTTGGCAGGTAATTTATTTCATATTTCCAAAATGATGCTTCCAATTAAGCCTATAATCCTCCATTTTATGTGTTATTGAACTAATATCTAGGTTTTGTAAACTATAAACTTTATTTATGTAATCTTTTAAAGTGAAGCTTTGAAAAAGCTTAAGAGTTTCAATTCGGAGGGCCGAATTTTATTAACATTTCCTTTTCTCAAAACCCGCATTTCTTAACCACAAAGTAAAACTGTAGTTATCATTATTTTATGGACTTTTAGTTCTTCTTCTTTTAATGTTTTGTTCTGCAAATCATGTCTGTTTGTAATATATCATACTGATAGTTTAGCTTCATTACAATGTATTTATTCTATCCATAAGCAATATTACGAGCACCAAAATGCTTCTTTTATATGATTATTTAGCAACATTTTAGTTCTTACTGGTCGTTTTAATTTAAATGCCATTACATTTTTTCCAATAGATATTCTCATATTATATAGTTTTCCCGTTTATTAAGAATTATATACCTACTACTTTCTGCCATTCTATAAATCAATTTTATTGATATAAATACGACAGCACATAGCAACGCGTTTAAATACATGCATGCATTAATGCCAATTGTCTTGTTTACAGCAATTTCCATTTCCTTATCAGGTAGTCAATGTATATATTAAACGTTTGGGTGATCAGTTACACCCTTTTCTCACCACTTGGGTTATTCTTACTTATTGCCATTCTGTATATATTTTATAAAATGTTTTAAGATATCAACAATTTGTTCTAACACTCGGTTTTGAACACGTTCCGAACTAATACCAACACATTCTTGTGCACACGCACCATTCGAGTACGCTCTCAAAACTAATTCGTAATTTTGTGTGGTTGGAACGCTAATTGAGCCGTTCTGTCACTGCCTTTTTCATTCCACAGCTTCAATTACATATTGAAATTTATTCCTCCAGATAGTAAGGCTTTTTCTGCTGAATGCAGAGAGTATATCAGTTTGTTCCAAGCGATTAGAGTCGACTCTGAATTAACTGAGTATACGCAGTAGACTATACAATTTGCACATGTCCAAATTTTCAGTTCCTTCTTTTGAACAAGAACCGATTTCACATGTTCCGAACTAGTTCCCAGATACGTTGGAACAGTACTTGAAACGTCACTAAGTTACTGCGTATTCTCAGATAATTCAGAACTCATATTGAAACATGTGTGGGAACAAACCTAATGCTTATCCATTATAGTTCATTGTATGCGACGATAGATTGAAACTTATAACTCTGAAAGGACACTGAAGTACGAAAAAAAATCTGTCCGAAAGGAACGATAAACACAGGAAAGAACAGTGCAATCCAAGGTTATAAAACCATTGCCTGGACGTGAAAACAATGGAGACAGCATACGTCATGCATAGCCTACAAAGATAATGTGAGGTTCAGTGTTTGTGTTCTCGAAGACTCATGGGTAGGTATTTGTTGTGTTTTACATCAAGAAGCATATTTATGGCTGAAGTTACCGAGCAAGATGTCACCGTCTTAACGTGCGAGGCTCCCATTCGGGAGGTTCTGGGTTCGATTCCTGGGACCGGCCACTCTGAGCATGGATTTTTCGTAGTTTTCTCTGTTGACAAAGCGTTTCACTAGTTAATTCACTAGTTGTAATCCTTTTAATTCGTATTTTGTTTTAAAAAAAAGTTACCTTGTTGTACCCAGTTTATACTACTGGGTTTTACTGTTTTCATACCGCTTATTTCCGCAACACATACACACACACACAACCACCCATGCCCGTAGCGGGACTCGAACCCGCGACACTCAGCTTGGCGGAGCGCCGGGGCGACCACGGCTACGAGGGCCACCTGTATTAAAAGGATTACATTGTAAATGCACCTTGATACACTGTATGTTAATTGACACCGAAATATAAATTAAGAAGTAGAACTTTCTCTACCCTGTATCGTTTATTAGTGTGTATACAAACTATTCTTAATAAGCTTATTTTTCTACTACGTTTTAATCCAAATAAACTTTTGCAAAAATAGCTACATTACACATTACGTTATAGATGCAAAGTGATAGTCAAATGCTTAAGAATTGGATGGCATACGCTGGTCTTAAAATCCCAACTGTTTCCACGCAATCGCGAGAAACACCTTTAAGAGAATGGCCAAGAAATGAGCAATTCGATCCATTAATAACGGATATCTCAGAAATGGCTTATGCCACAAAAATTTATTTGAAATAATTGTAAGTTTTAAAGATATCTACATTTTTGTGAAGTACGTTTTCGTCTATCGTTTAACGTTTACCAGTTATGCAAAGTTATACAAAATTCCCTCCAAATGAAGAGAACTTTACATATTCCCAGAAAATTCAATATGTACATTTTATTTGATGTCTTTAATATGTCGTAAATGGCATGTCTTTATATGTCTTATGTGTCTTCATATGTAATGTCTTTAATATGTGGTATTTTAATCAAATTATTTAAGGCCATTGTTTAGGAAACAAACATTTTTTAAAACTGCCCCATGTAAAGCGTAATTGGGGTAGGGGATTTTCTTGAAAATCTTTTTGCCGCATCTTTGAAGATGCTGAACTTAAATACCAAGTTTGGCGTTTATCTGACTTCGTTTTTTAAGTTATGCTGTTCACAGACACACTCACACACACTAGACACACACACACACGCAGACAGACAGACACACACATGCACAGACCTTGTTACTAAAAGAATCATATGTGATGCATTCACATTACTTTCTCTACTCTCTATCGTTTATTAATGGGTATAAAAAGTATCCTTACTAAGCTTTTTACTTTCTCTATCACGTAAATAGTAGGTACAAGAATTCGATACCGAGATTTCAACAAAAATACATGTTTTGAGGACCCCTGAATCCAAATAAAGCACTTCCGTGTGCGTGTCTATGTATCAGACTGTGAACAGCATAACTCAAAAATAAACGTCAAATAAATACCAAGGTTGTTATTTAGGTTGAGTACCTTCCAAAGATGCGACACGAAGATTTTCAAGAAAATTCCCCACCCCAGACTACCCTTTGCATAAAAGACTTTCCGACATTTTTAATTTTCTGAAAAATGGCTCTAACGATTTTGATTAAAATACATATATTAAATATATTTACATTACAAATAAAATGTATAACTTAAATATTCTGGGAACAGCCTGTGAAGTCCGTTTCATTTGGAAGACGTTTTGTATAATCTTGTATAACTGGTAAACGTTAAGGGATAGACGAAAACGAACAACACAGGATATGTAGATCTCTTTAAAATACACAATTTGTTTCAAATAAGTTTTTTGTGGCATAAGCCATTTTTGAGATATCTGTTGTTAAATGTTCGAAATGTTAATTTTTTGGTCACTTTAAAGCCCTTTCAACATTCAGTTGTTTCTCGCAATTTCATGGAAACAGTTTGGAATATTAAGGGCAGCCTATAGTGGCTAGTTCTTAAACATTTGACTATCGCTGCTCCCTTTGTATCTATAACGAAATGCGTAATGCAGCTTTTTTCTGCAAAGGCTTATTTAGGTTAAAATGTAGTAGACAGAAAAATAAGATTTAGTAAGAATAAGAAAGGTAGAATCAGACGAGTGAAAAATGCAATGCCATAGCCGGGATTTGAACCACGGACCTCCTGACCTCCATAGGGCTGCTGTAACCACTGAGCTACCATGGCAACATATCAGCACAATACTAAACTCTCCAGCTGATTCGTATATTTCCCGGTAAATTGAATTTTTCAGTCGTCTGATTCTACCTTTCCAATCTTGTCCAACACACGGCTTGTGTGGAAGAACAATTAATTCCTTTAGTAAGAATAGTATTTTATTACCCACTAATAAACGGTAGGGTCTTGAAAGTCATGTGAATGTATCACATCAGATTTGTTTATTCAGGACACCTCAAAACATGTATTTCCTGTGAAATACCGGTGTCAAATTTATGGGATGGAATGCAATACGAGTACCTTCTCTACCTGCTAGATATGTGGTAGAGAAAGTGAAAACTAATTCCACAGTAGGTATAATTTTAGTTACTCAGACATCCTAGAAGCAACTATCATTAGAAATGATGTACAACAGATCCTGTTATGATTTAAATCTACAGTCTAAATTCCACTATTTAAGAACTTAATGAATTAAGCTTTTTTTGACCCGTTCTTGCTCGATATTGCTTAATACATAACACTAAGTTATAAATTAATTAGGTGTGAATCAAGAAGCATTCTTCTAAAGTTTTGTATTGTTACAATTTTTAACAATATTTCTTTTAACTGTGTCTTAAGCAATACCTTAGAAAAGACCGAGCGAGTTGGTTCTGCCTACTGCTCATTTTGACTTTGGATTTTCTTGGTTTTCCCTGGGCGGTAGGCAAATTCTGTGATAGTTTCTCATCTACCACGATTTCGTTTCCATCGCTTCCCTTTCATTCCGTTTCCTTCCCATGTTTCAGGTGCGCTTCTAGATTTCGTGGTTTATGGCTGTGGCGGACTAATGTCGCGAGGAAATAGTGTTACTTGTTGACACTAGATGGCTCTTGTTGATTATTGTTCTCTCTGAGCAGTTCCAGTAGTGGGGTGAGTCTTAGGGCTAGGAACAGTTAGGGACTTCCTTGCATCTCTTTGGCATCTCTCCCTGCGGCCTGCAGCTTCCTGTGGTTCCTTCACTTCACCCCTTCCTCCTGGGAGGGGGTGGTAGCCGCAATGTATTTCCCGTAGGTCGCAATGCATGGGGAGTCCTCCTTTGTTGTGTACCCTATACCTAAGAAATTGGCAACATGTTTGTGCTAGGGAAAGGAAAACATAATCAACTTTTATAAGAGCTGAACCGCCAACACAGACAGGATGAAATGGCTGTTATGGGATAACGTAATTTAAAACCGCAGACTTTTTCACCAAAACTATTGCAGATATTTTGTAATCTAGATCTTTGCCAAGAAAGCATCATCAACAACTAATAAATATATTTCGCACCGAAATAATCGAATTCGACACCTCTAACAACTTCTTCTCCAGGAACAAAACTCAGGTTTGAATTCAGGTGCACCTGAGAACACTTTTTGACTAATTGATTAATTTGAGTAGGCCCGCGTCCCCTTATAATGGCAACAACAATATGCTTTAGCCCTAAAATGGTTAGATTTTCTCTGGTCAATCCGTTCAAAAATGCAAGATTCACATCACAACGTCATTTTATTTCCTTTGAAGCCATATTTAGACATTGCAAAATGACTTTCTTGGAAAGAACGCTTACGGATTTGTATAACCAGGTGCATACCCACCTTTTAGGAGACTAAATCAGGAGATGATAATTGCATTTGTTTTCCTTTGTCAGCTTTAAAATAAAATTGCCTAGACACGAAATTATAGTTCTAAACTGAAGTTCCTGCTTTCTTAAGCCTAACAGGTACGTGTATGTTTAAATGCTGTTCCGTAGAACTT
Organism: Deroplatys truncata; assembly: GCA_030765065.1. Classification (NCBI taxonomy): domain Eukaryota; kingdom Metazoa; phylum Arthropoda; class Insecta; order Mantodea; family Mantidae; genus Deroplatys; species Deroplatys truncata. The sequence continues at coordinate 58,317,861 of CM060980.1, forward strand.
CGCTCTGTATCACTTAATGTCACGTGCACTAGTCATCTCTAGTCATCAATTGTCTGATTGATATTCGTCACGGTGTTAAAGTGCTTACCTCCAAGATGACCTTTGAATCAGGGGAACATGTGAAAATCACTTGGGAAAAGATCTGGTGAATATGGAGGATGAGAGAAAACTTCCCAGTTGAATCTTCTGAGCTCCGCCTGGGCCAAGATTCAACTTGGAAGTTTTCTCGTATCCTCCGTATTCACCGGAGCTTGCCCCAAGTGATTTTCAGGTGTTCCCCAACTCAAAGGTAAGCACTCTTAACACCGATTATGAAGTCAAGTCAGTGAACAGCTGGTTGTGAGCACAGGACCCGACCTGGTACAACACTAGCTTGGAAAAAATTGTGTCACGTCCCAAAAAATGCTTGGAAAAACATGTTGACTATGTAGAAAAGTAACACAAGGATTGTACAGTATAAATAAAATTAATTCAACATGATCCATTGTGTGTAATGTTTTTTTTTATAAAATAGGGAATCTTACTTATTGGACGACCCTCGTATATATCACGTACATCTTATCATGAGAATAAGAGAGTGTTTTATCACATTTATTACCTGGCCAGCATTACACCGGACTTGTTTGTCATACATCGTCAAAAACATAACCAATCAGGGCAAAGGGGAAGGAGCGTGGAGGAATGCGTTGTCTGAGGGCATGGTTATAAGCAGGCAGAGGGGTTATAGTAAGCAAACCATCAAGTTAAGAACCCACCGAAGGATGGTGGCGAGGGGAGGTGGAAGAGCTTGTGACCTTGCAGTGCTCTCAGTAGACATATGTGATATACAGTTGAAAGCAGTACACCCTACTTTGAAGGTAGACCAGGATTAAGGATTATTAGAAGGAAAACATCAATGGGGCTGAGGAGGTTGAAAGTCCATTTTCCTCATTTTCCTTTCAAATAATGTCATATCTTCCTTGTGTTTCATTGAATTACAGTATTATTTAACATGATGTTTTAAACGTCTTTTGAGCTCTATGTTACATCTGAAGGTTTCACCATTTGTGCTGAAATGTTTCCCGCTAAATTCCGTCACATATAATGCTATCTATAAACTCTTCTTTGCTTTAGGCATATTGTCACAGTTCTCCACTAGTGTGTATGCAGCGAATAAATGGAACAGTCGCAACGTAACCTGCTATTGGAGAAGGGCGGAATGTGTTCGTCGCAGTAGGTACCTGATGTAACCTATACTCCGTGCGGTAACAGGACTGCTCTGTTTACTTACTAAAACCCCTCTGCCTGGCTCTAAGAAACAGGGTTCTGTGGCAGAATACTCATGTTATCCTGTGGCTGTATAGTGTAACATCAGCACCGTAATTAGCGCTCTGCTACGAACGGAACGCTTGGTAAAGCTGGCGTTTATTTACGCCTACGGAAGAAATTCACTGAAATGTTTTATGATCGCCCTATTGCATTAGCCCTTCCTCAGTGTTAGTTATTCAGCTCAATGGCAATTCCTGAAATTGTCCTCAGTGTTGCAGCATTATATGAAAAAGTGTTCGCAACAGATGGCAAGGGCCCTAAATGAAAACTGCAGCAAGGTTGTGGGATGCATTTTATCAGAGACTGTACACCTTTCTAGAGGGCACTAAATGTATATCATTTTCAAAAATAACAGAAACAAGGACACAGAGCATCGCAACGCCCGAGAGGACGCGGGAAGGGTGAGGTTGTCGAGAGCCGAAAATCTCGCAAAATGTTTTCCATACGTGTGCCAATAAAACGCAAAACCACATCGTCATCATCATATACTACACGAAACGAATAGCGGGCTCACTTGTCAGTGGCACGGGGGTGGGGGCTGCAGTTATGCGGTCCTCTTCACTGGATTGGTTACATGAAACATTGTACCCGAACCTTCTGAAACCGGACAACACACATACGTATCGCACTCCTGTCAAAATTCTACACGTCAATTGAAAATAGGATCCGCAGCTCTGAACACCACACCACTCCATCACAATGACCACTGTGCGGTCTGCATGGCCAACTCTGTTTCAGCACTCGACAAGGGCAATGATGTAGCGCCACTCCTGTATACGGCAGTCATCCCTAACATAGTCAAAAACGGATTTGAAAACACAGCACTTCATTTATTGATGCACTCTCCTGTGGATACAGTCAGAGAAAGCTTGAATCATTCTTGAATCCAAAGCTGATTGTTTACAGCTGCAGCGTTCCAGTGGGTACTTCATTTTGAAATGAAGGCCTTCCTTGCGGATAGTTTAACTGTTTTCTCTGCTTTCGCTTCAGGTATAATCATCGTCATCATAATCATCAGGTTACACAGTCAGTTCCGGCGAAGTCGCAGTGGAGTCCATCTTCTACATGTTCACTCAACATCTCTTATTCGTCTTTTGTTATATAGACAAATTCTCTGCGGTATTCTTTCGTCGTTCATTCTCATTAAATGCTCCGTCCATTTCTTGTTATATGCTTAGATTTTATTGAATCATGTATGGATTTAATTCTTGGTTTCATTTCTTATCCTATCTGCTCTTATACACCCCTTTAGCTTACGTATAAATATTTGCTTGTATTTTTATTCTAATCTTTTATTTAATTATCCAATGTTCACTTCCATATAACTAAAGAAGGGTAGTAGTTTTTAATAATTTCAATTTCGTGTCCTTTCTTGTTTTCCGTCCTCCGCTTATTTTTGTAGTTCCACATATAACCTAAAACTTAGATATTTTTAGTTTATACATTTATTCTCTCGATAAGTTATATAACTTCTAATTTTGGAAATGTGATATCTGTTCTTTTAATCTATTATTTAATACGAACTTAGATATAATTCCATATTTACAAATAAAAGTAATTACCCTTGACTTATTAATTGATATTTTACAATTAATATATTTGCTACTAATTTAAACTAATATGCCAAAATTTGAGTTTTTCTTTTTTTTTATTCTGCTAAAAGTACAACATCGTCTGCAAATAATACGATATTCATATTTATTTATTTATTATGAATTAGTATTCCTTAATTACTTAAAACCTTTTCCTATTCTGTTAGGATGTCGTCTATAAAAATTGGCTTCAAGTATACACCGGAATATCAGTTCCTGTTCTCCAAAGCCTAGATGGTTTCTGCACATCTGATCCTTAATCTGCCAAATTAGATTAATCGTACAACTTCTGGTGCTCCAGTCGATAACTTACTTTACGATTCTGATAGAATAGAAGCAGTATTTTGAAGAGAGGTTAGGTGAAACATCTTGAAAAACAGGCATACTGGAAACATCCTTTAAATTATGCAAACAAAAAAAGGCTTACCCGAGAGAAAATTATTCTGAAGTTTTCGATAAATTTGGAAGGGAAGGGTTAATATTTTTTACATCTTAAGGCCGAACTGGTATAAAGTGAACTAAGAAAGCCATACATTAAGAACCTCCAATACGTGTAGAATTATATCGTATTGAGGAAAAGAGTGGGTTACCAAAGCGGGACAAAGAACGAGTTAGGAGAATCGTACAAGATTATTTAAAAATCTTATTTGTAAGAAAACACAAGAGTGTTATATTTCTTAGCATTTACTAGAAATTATATTATTTAATACAAATTTATAAGCAAGTTTTTAAAATAAGGAATGGAAAAGAAACCAAATTATAAGAAGGTTAGATTTAAATTGGTTTTTTCTATATAATTTTGTATACCTATTCGTTGATTACCAGAATATGTACTCATTCATCAGTGATACAAATATTATGGAAAATCAGTTAATGAAAACAAACAGAGGCTAATTACGATATTCTTATGAGCTATACAAGTATTGCACAACCAAGTATAGGGCAACTAGAATAAGAGAATTAAACACACTATAGACGTTATCCCTTCCGTAATTCATAAGTTCAGTAATTGTAAGAATTTCTGAAACTTTAAAAACTCTTTATCTCATTTTCATTGTGCTTTCATATTATGCCCTCATATATAGTGTTTGTTTACCGAGCGAAGTGGCGCTGCGGTTACTGTATGACTCGTATTCGGAAGTTCCCGGGTTAGATACTGGCGTCAGCCCACTCTCATCCTAGGTTTTTCGTGGTTTCCCTCGGTTGGCAGGCGAATGCTGGGGTGATTTCTTCTCCACCACGATATTCTTTCCATAATTTCGCCTTCATTCTGTTTTCTTCTCACCTTTCGGGCGTGCTTAGGGGAGGGATTCCGACCCCTTCAGCTGCCTTAGTGCGGGCGCTGCCGACCCTTAGCATTCGTGGTGCTTCTGACGTTACTAGAAGTACGTCGGGCTGAACATTCGAGCCCCTCCCGTTGGGGAGCTGTTCGGATTGGGTTGCTCTCGACGGGACAGTGGTTCCCGATACCCATCGGGGATTGGGTAGACGGGGTTGTGAGACGCCTCAATTCCTCCGGTACCGACCTGGATAGCCGGTAGACGCTTGATAGAATGCTGTCGGCCCTACCGAGGTTATGGTAGTCTCCCTTTCGGGATGATGCGCGTAAGTGGCGTATCCACTTCCATCTCCGCGTAAGCGGGAGGCCTTTTTAGGAAACCAGGTACTGGCCTCATGGGAAACACCCCACAGTTTGGAGAGCCACTCGGTTGGCGCTGGCCCTGGGTATAGAAGGGGGACTTGGGCTCCGACTCTTGTCCTGGTAGACCTTCGCTCAGCCTTATGCTTCCAGGTAAATAAGTAAATATTTATTTATTTATTTTTGTGCTACCAGGTAGATAGTAGCTGGCTACCAGCTGCTAAGTTTGCTGGGTTCCAGCAAGTGCAGATTAATATAGAATTTAGAATTGTAATTAAGTTTTTTACGCCTTTACGTAATCTAATAATTTCTATTCTCTTTCTTTCTTTTATTTTTATGTATTATTGTATTATTATTTTGTAGACATTGTGAAGTTTGTAGTTATTTTATCTGAAAAAATTGATGTAACATTAATTGTAAATGTGTTGTGAGAATAAATGTAAAATTTTGAGCGTATGTCCCGGGATAGTATATTCAGATTTTATTTATTTATTTGTGCTTCCAGCATTCGCGGCGTATAGCGGGGCTGAAGAAATGGCGCAGATGCATGTTCAAAGAAAAGAGTACTCCCCTTGGACACCCCTCTCTAGGCAGATCCAGAAGTGGAACGGGTCTCCGAGCTTGGAAATTTAGGGACTTCCGCGCGTCACTGTAGCTTGTCTGTCTGCGGCCGTAGTCTCCCGTGATTCCTTACTTCCTGCCTTTCTCTTGGGTGGGGTGGTAGCCGCAATAGAGCTATACAGGTCGCAGCGCGCGAGGTGTCCGCGTCCGTTAAGTAACCTATTCTTATTGTGGTTGTTTTGTTAATTTCTAAGTACGAACATAAAATATCTTTTTCTGGCGAAACATACTTTATAGAACAGTACATTCGAGATACATATGTTTTTATTTCTTTTGTGTAATTTCACCTACATTTCCGTCTTGATCTCCAAAATCTATCTGAAAAGGTATTTTTGTAAATGGAAACTGCATATTTGAAGTGCATAAATACCGAAGATGTAAGGTTTTGGTTATAGACTTTATTTAAGCTCTCATGTAATCTTTTGCGGCCTCAGTTGCCATTTATGCAGTGTAAGTAATATTAATTACATATGACATAAGAAATGAAAAACTTAAACACGCTCAGGATATGGGATACTTAAAATGGATTTGTGAAGGTAAGTATTGTTTTATCGAACCTTTAGCATCTTATAAAGCTAGTGTGTGTTACATCCGGGTAATAAATACTTACAAACAAAATTATCTGGCTTAAAAATTTCCATATTTTGCTAGCTGCCATGGCCACCCAGTAGATCCCAACATGCCAATTTACTTCTTGCTGGACTTAAAAATTTGTCTGTGTATTTAATTTTGGGGGGGGGGTTCGTCCACTGTACATATTCCGCCAGAATTTGACAGATTCTTATATATACATACATACATACAAACACAGTTTACTCTCAATTCAAAACACGCCAGCTTTAAAAAATTACGTGAACATAAGGATCTTGGTTTTAAAAGATACAGACAGAAAGTCTGAAATAACCATTACAATATAATTTTGAGTGGGAAAAGCACTATTATTCAAAATGTAAAGAAGCATATTAAAACCATTGTTTTTAAGGATTGTTTTTATAACTTAATATTTGGAGTAATAAATTTAAACCACTGCTATTAAAAGTGCTTAACTATCATTGTTAGTAAAGAAGGCCAACATGCTAAGAATGCCTTTGAATGATAATACGACGTTTAGCAAATACGTTTTCAATTACGTAGCTACATTTCAACTTCTAGAATGAATACAGTTACGCAAACGTCATTAGTTACTTCTCCTAATGCAGCTTTTAAGGGCAATAAGCATTATAGGCACTCAAGTGCACATATTAAAACAGATACTAGTGGCAGAATTTGACACATAAAATTGAACGCGTGTATAAACTTTACACGCGCACTGTACTTCGGCAGTTATATGGAGCAATCGAAAAGCATCGCCAACTACCATAATGTGGAGTGTCGACGTGTGGATGGCTGAAAAGGGGTGGAGAGGGGAGATCTAGCGGGATCGTAAAACGTATAACGTATTTCCTTTCGCAAATTAATTATTGTAGGGGCCAGGCAGGTGGTTGTTGTTTTGTAAACTGTGGAAATGTCAGATATGAGGCCAGAGGTTTTACGGGAAGGGGATGAATTATATTAATGTGTGGGACGGGAAGTCCAAAACAGAAATCTTTCACCCTCTCCCATTCGCCGAAATATTTGAAACACTTGAAACAAAAATAAAGTTTGATTTCTGCGCTTTTATTGCCTGTTGCGGTTAGCTTTATTCCCTCTCAAATTAGATGATTAATCGCATGTTGTAGCGATGAACTCTTTATTTACTCGTGAGTGTAACGGACAGTGGCGTTACAAATCATGATGCGTGTTGCTGGAATAATTACCCGCTAAACAAAAGCTCGTAACTGCACTTATCATCTTTGTGTACATCCACATTTTTCTATAATACTGACGTTTACAGAAACGACGCGCTGCAACCGAATTTAACAATATTCTCTCGTAGTTTATACAACTTGTTACGGATATCACATTCAGATTATTGCCTAATTATGATAAAACCTCACACCTAGCATACTCGTACATCACTGTCACGCCTCTCTCTGAGCAATGACTTGTATTTCAAATTACACAGAGTTCACAGTTATCATAGGAAATGTTAGCCTGTTTGGAAAATTGCAACTCGTGTTTTTAAAGTCAGTACTGAAGTAGGTCGTTGCTTCACGTATGGAAAGCCAAGTTGAAGTAGGAGTTGTATTGTATTTCGACTGTTAGGTAGCCGAACACTTGAAGTAGTTGCAGCTACACGTATGGTAAAAAGATTCCGGTAGCCCTCGCCCCAAGTTTAAAAATGTAAATCTGTAATTTGACTGTTTCTTTAAATATTATATATTTATGTTTGCCTCGGCTGTGTCAGTATTATTGTTAGAGACATGGATTTCTTTGCAGGGAGTAGTGCGGCTGAGAATGTAGTCTTACAGAGATTATAATTTGTACTTCACTCCATTTATTAATTCTTTATACGATTAAAATAACACTTCACTGATATAGAGAGCTGTGAGATTCTTTTATTAAGTTCTTGCACTTTTTAAACACGTAAATTATTTTTGCCTCACACTGGATATGTATTAAGCTTCTCGAGGACGTGTCTCGCGTCCGGTTAGGAACGCTGTCTACAAGCAACTGACTTCTGAATTTCTACAATTTGCCCTATTTCAGTTTCTGACTGGCTAATCCTACTCCAACAGAATACTTTTATTTAACTTAAGCTTTTTTTCTGGTTGTTGATTGGCCATTTATAAACTGTCTCAAAAATTACATTATTGTTGCTCCAATAATGCCTAGTAGCATTATTAAACTTTCTTACTCATTATTACCTCAAGGTTACCTCATTGTTAACAACTTTTAACCTATTATTCTCACGGATCCTACATTATTAAATTACCTAATACATTCACATAACATTATTGAACATGTACATAATAATATAAACATTAATATAATGACTGTTACATGCACTTTATATATTATTATACACATATTGCTTTAAGGCGGGCTGTTATTATATTTTATATTATATAATTTGGCTGAAATCATTTAAGTGTTAAAAATACTGCCTCAATACCGATATTTCTTTTTAAACAACAGATCATTATTTTCCAAATACTTTATTATCAATATACGTACACTACTTCTCCACATAGTCATCGCCGATATTCAGGTACTTTTCATAATGGGAAACTAGTTTTGTATGCCTTCATCAAAGAATGATGCCGCCTGTGATTAATGCCAGGTCTGCACTTCTTGTTTTACAACATTAGAGTCGTTGAAATGTTTTCTACCCAGGAATTTCTTCAGATGAAGAAACAGATTAAATCGCTTGGTGCCAAATCGGGACTGGGGAGGGTGGTCGAATTGTTTCAACCAAATGATGCGATAAGATCTTGAATTTGTTTGGCTGTGTGTGCACCTCATAAGTTGGAGATGAATGTTTACTGGTGCAACATTTCTCACATTCAAAAAACGAATTACTGATCTGACTTCACAGTCGGCGGGTCGTTCGATTGTTTTATACTCTTCGAAACGCTCTAACAACAGAAAAACGCAAAATGACGAAGGCTCACAGCTGCGTCTGGCTTCCTAATGAATGGAGGTTGTGATCACGCATGCTCAAAATCGCGACTGTAGCGCTGCAGTGGCAAAATATTTAAACGGTACTTACTTTAAAAACACGCCTCATATAAACCGATTACAATAACTTGGATCCTTTAATTTCATTTGAACAATTAATATAAGAACGAGAAAAAATTATTATAGGTAAATTCACAAGGAACCTTTGAGATTAACGAATGCTTTTACGACTGCGTAGCGAATATCGAACACATATAGATAATCGATATACGTAATGCTGTATTTATTATAAGATATGCACAATATTACTTAATTCTGCTTATTTTTTGTTCAAAAACAAATTAACACGCTGGCGCATATTCTGCCAGTAGTATACATTGCTGAATTCTGAAATAATGCCTGACTGCAAAAGCAAGGAAAAATGTTATGCTTAAAGAATAAACATGCAAACCCTTTAAAGAACATGTAATTTTTAAAAAAAACCAATGAGTTGGATTTCCTTAGCCAAAATTTTATTCTGCATCTTGCGTAATGTGAAAAAAATAACGGAGAATGTATAATAAAATTGACGGATGAGTATTAGCACTTTCTCTGATTCTCGGCGATTGGCTAATGTATAAGGCTTCTATGCTTAAACCCTATTCGTCCACATCGCTTACTCACAGGAGTGGATTGTCATTAGGGAGTAAACTTAAAGATACATGATTTTAAAAGAAAAACAATAAGAGGAAATGTTTTTACCGGTTATATCGATTAAATAGACAGCTGGAAGAAGCCAATTGGTGCAAAATATTGTTCTATGGAGATTAAAGAAATTTGTATAACACGTATGGATCTTATTCATATAATATAGTTCTTTTTTAATAGCACTTCCAAAAATACTCTGGTACTTTGCAGTGTTAAAGTAGTTTGAGGTGTATTCTAGGTAATAAAATGTACATGTCGTTTATCTTCTTCAAAATAATGAAGAACGTGACAGAAAAATTTAAATAAAAACTGAGTAATTACTATTTAAACTAAGATATACACAAATGGCATAAGCATACACAAAATTATTTAAAGGGATCCGAATCATATATTCATAGTATATGCCACAGCAGATGTATATTACGTAAGATATGTCAACTATATTTGCCAAGATATATACAATGAAATTATATAACAACGGTGGCGATTTTCTCAGTATTTAACAGAATTCGAGACGATAAAAGAAACTAAAGAAATAAAGCGACTTTTAAACTAATATTTATTGGCTGTTTCAAGAAAATGAAAACTACCGAAAAAGAAGAGCAAAATATTTATGTTATGTATACTTATTTATTTTTGTGATGAACACATTACGTTTTTATCTACATTAGACGAAGGATGCATTTGGAAATTATGGTTAAATTTGAAAAATATCAGTCATTGTTCCCTAGGTTTTAGGGTAAACAGATAAATTGAAATATAGTGCCAATTTTATAATAGAATAATTCAAGATGGCCTATCTTCTTAGTAAAAAGAATTGCATCGGATATGTAATTGATTGCATCATATTGGACGTAGATTATAGAAGTTGTAAATAATTTTTTTAGAGATGAAATCACTAATCCACATTGTTTAGTGCATTTTATTAAATGGTTCTACAGGATCACCTCTCTTTCCGAATATGCTGTGCACTATTTTCGTAAAATTAACCTCTATTTCAATTTCCGATTAAAAGAACTCAATTTAAACTATGGTATTAAACAAACAGTCAGTACTCGGAGATAATTACGCAGTGACACATCTAAACGAGCATTAATTATACAGGGTATACATTTATTACCTTCCTCGATACCGATACTTCACCGAAAATATACGTTTTGAAACTCCCTGAACACCCTCCCCAAAAGCAATTTTAGAAAAAGCCCGCGTGCATGTGTGTCCGCGTGCCTGTGAACAACATAACTCAAAATTAAGAAAATTCCGGTAAATACAAACTATCGCCTCTCTCTGGTGTGAGGGTAGTGCACCTGCCTCACATTAAAGAAGTCCCAAGTTCAAATCTCGGTTAGGGTGAGTTACTCAGATAAGCATTTTTTCCGGGGTTTTCCCGTATTCTGTGAAGACGAATGTTGGGTAACTTTAACTTTTATGGATCCCGGGTTCATTTGAGCACCGTTTCACCGATCCCATTCATTCATCGTCCGATAAAGCCTACCAGGTTAATTGGCTTTTTGCAAACGAACAAACAAACAAACAGTATTTAAGTTCAGAAACTTCCAAAGATGCGGCACGAAGATTTTCAAGAAAATCTCCCCATCCTGGCCTACTCTTTATATGGAAAAATTTTCATTCTTTTTGATTTTCTCAAAGATTACTAAAGATTTTAATTAAAATGTCATATGTTTTAGATATCTTCATAAAAAATAAAATCTATCTTTTGAATTTACTGGGAATAGCCTCTAAAGTTCTCTTCATTTTGAATGACTTTTGGATAATTGGTAAATTGTTTGAGCTAGACTGAATCTTACGACAAAAAAAGTAGATGCCGTTAAAGCACATAATATGTCAAATAAAGCTTTTTTGTAAAGTTACTATTTCCAAGATATTTCTTGCTATTGGTTTGGATTTTCAATTACATATGCTTTTCTCAACTGGGAAGTCGCTATTTGTAATTTTCTAGCAAAGAACATGGAATTTCTAAGTCATCAAATAGCGACATGCTCTTTAAATATATGACTATCGTTTTATCTAGTGTATCCTACAAATAATCTGTAAATGTAGATTATTGAAAGTTTATCTGGATTAAAAAGAAATAGATGGCACAATAATCTTTTGTAAGAATAGCTTATAGAAGAGTGAGTAGGGACAAACATATGAATGCAACACATAAACGTTAATTTTCAGAATTCTAGTAATTAAATTACGTTATATTAATAAATTTTAACAACTCACCAACCCTCATGAAAAAAAGAGTGCTTCACAAAATGTAAGCTAAATGTTCTTATATAATATACATATTTATAGTGCATTACAATCTGACAAGATCCTGCCTCTCTAGAACTCTACCAGTTTCTTGAACTGTCGGGATTAAACATAAAAAGGAACTGTTTTTATAGTTCTAGCTATTCTGAAATTTAAGTTAAAAATATTATAAACTATTCAAATTTTTCATAAAGACCTTTAGTTGACTTTAAATTTTCTTAGAAGGTATACAGATCCAAAAATAAAGTGACCTGTGGAAAATATGCTAAGGAAATACAAAGTTATGGTTTGTTCAACGAGTTTGAAGGTGCACTTACTGCATTTTCAGTTGGACTCTTTGCTGCTCTCAGTAAAGGGCAGGGTGAAAACATATCGAGAAAACTGATCGTAGAAACCAGAATAGATAGAACAATGACATCATTGTAGACCTTGCTGTGGTTACTGCAGTATTGAACTGAATGTTACTATTTGCTTATTTAATGATATACTCTTTTTCGTATGTTCATAATTCCTATGTGACTGAGAAAAAAATTGAAATCACTATATAAAATGTATGCACGTAATAAAATTGTAATCAACATGTTTCTGTTAGCTTGTGATTGTTACTGAATAATGCATATTAACGTGTACAATCGACTAGCCAGAAGTCACCTATTTAAAAATGTGTGTGTGTGTCTGTGTGTGTGTGTGGATTTTACCTTTCATGCAAGAATGACTAAATCAACCTCTATGAAACTTGATATTCAGTATGTCTTACGTTTTGCTTATTAAAGATGATGTGTGGTCTATTAATTGCTTTTCCCAAAGGAAAGCGAGATTCTTATGGGGCCCAAAATCAAAAGCACATGTTGCTTATAATTCTGTTCTCTGTAAAATTCTGCATAAAAGGTGCACAAGCATCACATGCTTTGTTGTTTATAAAACTTCTATAGTATAATATCGCAGAAGCTGCAGCTTAATTTTTGTTAATACTATTCAAAGAATTAAACTGAGTTGTATTTATGGATGCCCTTTAACTGCTGTGGTCCATAGCGTCTCTTTTTATGTTGAGCGTGAAGACCGGTAATTTTGCTCAGAGGCATCTTTATCAGGATTGAGTTTCTTTTACGGGTCGTAAACCTACGACAAGGGACCACCGGCTTTATTTCCCTTCCGAAGGAAGACATCCTAAGGATTTTTACGCCCAAAAAAATCAATCGCCCTCTGCCGAGTTTGAACCCGCGACCTCGGAAGCTAGAGGCTAGCATGTAACAACTACACCACTGAGGATGACGTTAATATTATTCGGTAAACTGGTTACAATGAGAATCAGTATAGTTTCAAATCTATTGCAAGCATAAGTAAGAGACATAGACTTGTGTACTGTTACACCTCTCAAGTATGTTTTAATTTATATTAAGACACGGAAATGGCTTGGAGGGAGGGAGAGATAGTGATAAAGGAATAAGAGGTAGAATCAAAGAGGGAGAAGGACGAAAGAGAATACAATTGGAGAGAGTGGGAAGGGGGGAGAGAGAGAGGTAAGGTGATTCTCCTCATTTTACGTGATAAGGCAGTAGAACTGCTATTTATACTTGAAACTAGATTCAAACTAGGAACATATGGAAGCAATGTAATTTAAAAAATATTAAACTTCCTTATTGGTGTGTATATTATTAAATCGGTGGCAACCGAAATGTAAAAATACATTAAATAATAAAAGTAAAAAAGCGAAGAAGAAGAAGAAGAAGGAACGCATTAAAAACTATTATATAGAGTCAAGTCAAGAAAAATAATTTAAATAAATTAAATTTTATATTTATTAATATATATCAGGTATAAAAACAGATTATACGTGATTTATAGTAAGATATGACAGAAAAGGTACATAGTTAATGAGCTATAAGAGCCTATAGTACTGTTCAGAAAGTGATCAGACAGGAATAGCCGACAGTAAGTACTAAATATTAAGAAAACAAGAGAAAGACGATGCAAATTAGTTGTTCTAGGAATAACTAACCACGCTAAAGGAAGAAAAGAGACGCTATGAAGATTGCGTTAGGGATAGACGCGGGTGGCCTTCACAACAGAAATAGAAGAAATATATTTTAATTTAGAGCGAGAGAGTTAATTATACCGCTTGTGAGTCTAGTTAAAGTGGAATTAGTACCAAGGATGCTAATATTCGCTATAATCGTCGTAGGATATGTAGAGGCTGTAGGATTTTATACTCCGCGAGTCTACGTAGAGAGAGAGAGAGAGAGAGAGAAAAATGTGGTCCTTTAGAAGAATACTTGCAACAGTTATCAAGTAAAGAAATTCATATTCGTATTCGTAAGATACTTAAGAGAAAAATGTATAGGTGTCCGAATTTAGTAATCAAAGAAATATATGATAGAAAAATTTGTGGCCTGAGATACACTACAAGTCATTACACGTACGTAGTGTAATATATCTTCTAGGGAATATAAAGAAAAGTCTAATGTTACAGGAATTCATGTTAACAACTTGAAATAGCACATGTTAAGTAATTTTCATTATAATCCCCGTGTTGTGAAAAATCGTATTTACGCACATTTATGTAGAATAAAAAGTCCAAACAATATTCCACATTCATTTTATTTCTTTCCCGCCGCATACTACATGAATATGTTAACATATAAATGCTAACAACGACTTTTAAAGCGCCAAGAAATCTCCAAACGAAACTGTGACATCAGTGTGAAAAACAAGTGCATTCATAAATAGGTAGCTTGGGGTACCCTAGGTTTCTGCCCCTTAACGAATACAATTACTATCACTTCATGGTATGCTCAGTCCCCCTGGGGGCCCAGGCCTGCAAACTCGCTGATACCACTGGGTTGCTCCAAAGGGGAGGGGAGATGCACGGTCAGTGTGACATCCCCCATAACCCTGACCTCGGCTTTCATGACTGGAGTTCACTACTTCGCAATTACCATTTTACAAAATTAATTAGGTGCTGCAATAGCTTGCCATGTAATCCAGCATGCTTAACCATGTACTGCAGTTTTAAGTTAATAACATTTTCAGCTTTGGAAGCATGTTTGCCATTCTTTAAAGGAAAGAGCTTAGTAACTTATTTCAATACCAACAATGCATGCTAATTAATGAGTATATTGCACAATATTAAATATATTACTTTTAAACATTTTCACTTTCTCTACTATTTACTTATAATAAGAAGAGGAAGTATTGCACTTAACCTAAAAATTCTATACCATTATTTCACGGAAAGTACAGGTTTTCAGACTCCCTAAATCTAAGAAAAGTATTTTTAGTAAAAGGTCCTTGCGTGTATGTCTATCAGTTCTAATTCAAAAATAAAAGTCGGTTACATACCAGACTTGCTATTTAAGTTCAGCATCTTTCAAGGATGGTATATAAGACTTTCAAGACTCCCACCCACTCCAAGGAACGTTTAACAATACAAAATGTTTGATATTCTTGATTTTCTAAAAAATGGCCTTATCGATGTGGATTAAAATGCAATATGTGTCAGATAAATCAAATGTATATCTTTAATTTTCTACAAATAGACTCTGAAGTTCTCTATATTCCAAATGACTTCTATTTAATTGATAAACCGTATAGAAAGACAAAAATGTAGATCTTGTTAATCCACACAATTTATGTCAAATAAATTTTTTTGTGGGCTAACCATTTGCGAGAAATTCTTTATTGTTATTTGAATGTATAAATAACTACACTTTTCTCAACTCGGAGGTCACTAATCATTTCAATCTCGTGGTCATGCGAACAGCATGGAATCTCAAAGTCATCGCGTAGCGACATGCTCTTTAAAAATGTCGTTTTACCTATTATATCCTACAACATGTATAAATCTGTAATGAAAGTTTATCTCGATTAACAAGAAGTAGATAGAATAATAAACTTTTGTAATAATAGTTTGTAGAAGAATGAGTAGAGAAAGGCATGTGAATTCACAAATATATGGATGTATGAATTGATTCACATAACCATGAATTTTAGCATCTTTAGATTGATAAGAAATTTTAAATTCAATACATCAGATTTTAATATCACTTACGCTTAATTCCTTATAAATTGTTCTTCATTTTATTCAAACGTTTAGTTATAGATGAACACATCTATAAAAGGATTTTGCAAACATCATATTCTGTGCTGAAGCTTTTTGAAACATGTAAATTTTGTTTTATGTGTTTTTCAATATTATCAAGTATTCAGTTTTATAAATGTGAATTAACATTAGGTTAGGTATATAGCTGGCGTGTTTACTCAACACTAATTTAAATATTTTATAAACAATGCAATACAATTCTAACCATTGTAAATTGAAGTGGAATATTTGTGTTGGTAGTTGGAAGATACTTCATGTTTATCTGCACCACGTATGGAAGCCAATTTGAAGTGGAATATTTGTGTTGGTAGTTGGAAGATACTTCATGTTTATCTGCACCACGTTGAAGTGGAGTATTTGTGTTGGTAGTTGGAAGATACTTCATGTTTATCTGCACCACGTATGGAAGCCAATTTGAAGTGGAATATTTGTGTTGGTAGTTGGAAGATACTTCATGTTTATCTGCACCACGTATAAGAACGACCGTCGACGCGGATGAGTGGACATCGCAACTACGAGATTAAAAGGCAACAAGGGAATTGAACTACAGGACACAAAAACAGCGAGACGACGCAGATTCATCATAGTACGACGCAGAGGCGACATATACATCTAGGAGAGAGGAGCAGGAATCTGGACATCAAAGCAACATCAGCAGATAGCATCAGAAAGGTTAGAAAATTGTAAATTTTTTTTTATCCTAAAAAAAATTTGTGAGAAATTAAATGTTCTTAAGAAGTGGTAGGATTAAGAAAACAATGTCTACTAATAATACTGAAGAAACAATTATGGAGGGAGATAATGTAACAGTTAGCTGTAATTCAATGCAGATTATGGAAAATAGCTCAAACAATGTAGTATTTGAGGGAGGAAATATTAGTGCAGAAAGTGAGAATAGAATAGCAGGAAATGTTAATTTTGATGCTAGTATGATGATGGAAATGCTGAGAAATATTGGTGAGAAATTAGAACAAAAATTAACTCAGAATATGGAAAAGAATAATAGGGAATTGAGGGAAGATATTGGTAAGAGTATTGAGAACTTAGAAAAGAAAATAGATCAAAACAGGGAAGATATGGAAAAGAATAATAGGGAATTGAGAGAAGATATGCAAAAGAATAATAGGGGATTGAGAGAAGATATGCAAAGGAATAATAGGGAAGTGAGGGAAGATATTGGTAAGAGCTTAGAACAAAACAGGGAAGAAATTGAAAAGAAATTTATGGAGCTAAATGGTAGTATGATAAGAATGAGAAATGAAAATCAGGAAATGATAGCAAATGAGACAGGGAAAGTTTCAAAGAAAATGTCAGACATGAGCAGGGAAATATCTAACCAAAAAAGTGAGGTTAATAATAAAATTGACCATGTTGATGTAAAATGTACAGAGTTAGGTAGCCGAATGAATAGCATTTCAAGTGAGCTTAGAGAGATGATGGAGGCTACGAACGCAGATTTAATTCAGGTGCAAGTTAATTTCAGAGGGGAGATATCTGAAATACAGAAGGAGTCAGAAACACAAAGAAATAAATTGTCTGAAGAAGTTAAAGTTTTGTCTATAAATTGGATCAAAAACTAACTTCTGAAATTAACACGCACCAAGCTGTTCGAAATGAAAACTCCAATCCAGTACAGTTTATTGCAGACTTGTCAGAGTACTCTCAAATTAAAAATATACCAAAAGAATTGAAAATGATAGTTGTTAAAATATGTGTAGTTCAGAAAACTTTAGATTGGTTTCAAATTGTATCAGGGGGTGAAATTTCATATGAATCCTTTAAAAGGTTATCCATGAAAAAGTTTTGGAAGGTTATGATACAGCTACGAGCAATGTTTAGCTATAGACAATTTGATCCAGGAGGGGGAATAGCAATGACCGCTAAAAAAAAAAAAAAATAAGCAAATCCAGGATAGTTAAAGCTGAACTGTAGAAAGAAGTATTGGAATGTAAGAGGGTTATCTATGTTTATATGTCATGAGAAAGGAGAAATAAATTCTGGACAAAAATAAATGTTTAAAGGGGAAAAAGAACATTTTCTTAGTAAACTGTAACAGCATTTGAAATTAAGCATGTAATAATTAAAACTTAATGTTATATTAAAGTAAAAGTACGTAGGTATAATTCAAATAGTATTTTGAATATAAAGTACAAAACAACAAAAAAGGGGTAAAGATAATTAAAACAAATACTTATGTAGCACACAGATAATGTGAAATTATGTCTAGAATTAAGTGATGCAAATATATTTGTGTAGACGATGAATATTTTGGTAAATATGTTTAATAATTACAAGATGAACCAGCTTAAAAATCTTGAATGTATAAATTTTTGTCAACAACCTAAGAAAGTAAACCATTTTGTAACAGTAACTAAATAATTCAGGGTACAGTATTTGCTACAAAAATTGTAATATCAGATGTATGTATATAAACACATTAAACCAGAGCCAGTAAATAGTGGCGAGATAAAGGCAAAATATATGCCGTGTGTTAAATGCGTGTGCAGAGTTAAGTGCAAGTGATAAATACCGTGTGTTCCAAGAATCAGGAGACTAAAAACCCAATTATAAAATTTCCAAACAAGTTGTAAATATTTATAATTATGTTTCTAGTGGGGCATATGTGGCAGTAATTTGTATCACAATAATGTAAATGCCAGAGTGATTGTAGTGTAAATAAGCATTATTGTATGACATTGATTTGAGATGTTTGTTAATTATAAGCATTGTTAGGAAATAAGTTTACACGGCTTCACTGAAACTGACAATAGGAGCGGATAACAATGTGCGAGGGGGTGAGTTCAATATTAATTAGAAGAGACAAACAAATGACGTCAGATTGGCGCGCTTTTCTTAGAAATAGCGGGAATATTTTCCCTAGAGCATATGTTTTCGTAATTTTTGATTGGATATAAAAATAGACGCTAATGTTGGCGCGTTTTATTAACCAATAGCAGCTCGGTTATAATCTTTAGGCATATCGGGGTGTGGGAGTATAAAAAGCTAAAGTCAGAGGCAGATTTCGTCAGTCCAACAGAAGTATTCGCGTGTAATACGTTCATCAGTTCAACATAAGTACTCGTGAGTTATACGTCGCGTAGTTCAACGGAAGCACACATAAAGTACACGTTACGCAATTCTACAGAATCTCTCGCGTCGTAAAGTTATTTATAAATGTGAAATACGCGAATTAATAAAGTGCGGAAAATAAGTGCTTATAGTGATATTAGAAAATATAACAGTTTCAGTTTGGCGTGTATCACGAGTCAATATGTGAACTTAATTAATTGTGACGGTAATAAAAGTATAAAAACAAATTCTTTTATCAGTGTTATCTGTGAGTAACAAATCCTTTCCGTTTACACACCCTGTTCAAGAGATTTGCTTGACCGAGAAATAATAGCTAGCCGGAGGACAAATAACCCAAAATTCAAACTACTAATATAATAACAGGCGCCCAAAATAGATAACACGAAGTGACCGTGACAAATTGGCTTCCATACGTAGTGCAGATAAACATGAAGTATCTTCCAACTACCAACACGAATATTCCACTTCAAAATTCGATAAAACTGTGATTAAAGTTTATTTAAATTTTCACTCGTCACAACTTCTCTTCGAATTCAGATGTATGTACACTCAAATGCATGGATTATGTTGATAAGGAAATACTAAATAGCTTCTAACATTTCCAGCCCCGAATCCTTACCTGGCTCCAGAACTCTCTTAATGTTTGCTTTACTTCCCCCTTTCCCTTAGAACCGTGTTTCTAATTAAATAGTTTTAATATATTAATGTGTTAGTGTTAATGTTTGACTGCCAGAATTTTGACATCAAACCAATTCGAGGCGGATTTAGTTAGGATCTGGTGTGGACGTGGTTGTGAAAAATATCTTCCAACCACACAGGTAAAATATTTCGGTACGCCTCCCCCTTTTGCCACTCACCTAGGCCTGACCTTAGTTCATAGGCTAATGCGTGTGTGTGTCAAACTTGAATTCAAAGGCTGGTGTGAAAGACATGATAAGGGCATTAAATAACGAAAAACGCTACTATAGGAAACCAAAAGCATCGGCACGTTTCCGTGCACTCGACTGCAATATTCTTCCTCCTCAAGTTAACATTGTTTTATCAGTGATTCACTGAATATGTTTCTCAAAGCATTAATATGATATGCAGCTTTGCGCACATGCGTACAGAATGTTCTACTTTCGCTATCTTCCTCAGTTTAGTGTTAATATACCCTGAGCATTGATTAAAAATCTATAATATATGACTTTTTTAAAAGTTTTACGTAAAGTTAAAAGCAATCGTGAATGATCATTGCTATACAACAGACCTAAGAATACACAATTCTTAATGTGGCGTATAAGCAACTAATTAGTAACAAAATTAATTTGTGTCACTCCCGATGCACCTAGGCCGATCAACCGACTTATTGCTTATCTTAGAGTATAGGACACCTACTGCTACAAACGATGTTTAAAAAGTAATAGGAAAAGAATCGTTTCCTGCATTTTGTGGATTTAATAC
Source organism: Deroplatys truncata (assembly GCA_030765065.1). Taxonomy (NCBI): domain Eukaryota; kingdom Metazoa; phylum Arthropoda; class Insecta; order Mantodea; family Mantidae; genus Deroplatys; species Deroplatys truncata. The sequence goes on from CM060980.1 coordinate 58,338,142, forward strand.
GCTTATTTCCGAGTTTACAGAAATATTAGATACACCGAGAATACCCTAAAGAGAAGCCTCTATGCACACTTCGAAGCAGGAAAAGTGCCCATATAGGAACGAGGAATTTAAATCGGTACTGAAACCCATATCTACCTCCTCTCCAAGAGTCACCTTTCAACCTCCTCTCTTGCATATTTCTAGTCACTTGATTGACAAGTTGTTACGTCATCTCAAAAGTTACTACCAACGGGCTACGTACTTGCTATTTGAACACTGTTAAGTTAATATTGATAATAAAAATATAATAATAAACTGAGAATAATGGTTTATTTAAGGGTGATTTCAGCTACTTAGGACTACAATACTATAATGCTCACTTGAGCATCATTTCACTCATTTCATTCAACGACCACCATGACCTACCCATTTTAAAGGATGTTAAACTAAAAAAACAAAAAAGGTCAATTATATTAATTTGGATTTGCTTCTACCATTAAATTGCTTTCTATTCACAGAGTGTGTGTGTGTTTTCATTAAACTAAACCAGTTCGTAGAAGTTTTTTTCAATGACAGTCTAAATGTCTGAGATTCCATATGCAATTAAAAGCAAAAGCGAATTGTATTACTTTGGATTTACTTCTATCATTAAATTGTATTCTATTAACGCAGTGTGTTGTGTTTTCATTAAACCAATCCAGTTCGTAATACTTGTCATGACAACCTTTACGGACTAGGCCTTTAAAGACTAATTTTACGGACTGATTTTGGGATCGTGTGCCAAAAAGTACATTAGAGGTGAGAAATTTAATCATGAAGTGCACCTTCGACAGATGACAAACTGGCACATTCAAAGCCTTCTGTAACCCCTTCACATTTCCTCATCAGGCTTTGTCAGCATTATCGGCGTGCCCCAACCGCTTTGACGCTCCACCTAATGCAGAGCCATGGTCATCCCCTGCCCTTCCACGGCGATTTATGGTGATTTGGTCTGAAGGAGAAATGCCTACTCAGGGTTCGAAGCCCGGATATATCCCCCCTGATCAACACGCGCACTCGGACAAACGCGACGCACAATGACCGGAGTCTGTCGCCCCGATAGAATCCACGTATTGTGTGACATAATAACGGTGATATGTAGCGTCGAATCCGGGGAGATTACTGAGATACAAAATACCTTGTCATCGCCGCACCCATACTTCAATACGACATAGACATGACAACAGTCTGCATTGCATATTGATTTCCTAATATCAGCGACTTGTTTGATTGGACGGAAAGCATAGGTATGGCAGAGAGAGCTTGATATTATTGTGGTGGCGAGGGATGGAGCGGTTGTGTGGGGGCGGTGGAGATATATAGTAGTGTGTGTCAGCTGTCAAGTGGTGAAGTGTTAAATCGTGTGTCAATAACGCAACAATCACACGCGTTGCCGCACCAATAGATGAGCGGCCAACCAACCAAACTATAGCTCCCTAGCAAGCTCCACATACTGTGCATCCAGTGGATGAGTATACGGCTAACACTGAGTCCAGGGGTGACCAACAATTACCACCACGACGACACAGCGTAAAAGTGTGGCAAGGGAGGAATGGAATAAAAGAACGCACTGTAGGTAAATTCTCTGCTAATAGCAATAAGCTACGCTCCTCTCTAAGAGGAAACTTTCATTGTAGTGCAATATCGTCATCATCACCTAATCAAATTCAAGCTTTTGAGTTTAGGGAATACGCAAGTGCTTTTTTAAGGAATTTTGGTGAAACAAAATCGCTTTTATGGAAAGCACTCACTATACTTTAAAGTACATTTCTGCAAAATTTTATTCACCTAGACCAATTATAACTCATGCTTTGGACAGCATTTTTAAAGCGCTGCGCTAATTGTTAACTGCGTTATGATAAACTTTATGATAGTTTTTTCCCTTCAATGTCCTTGCTGTTTTCCCTTATTAAAAATGTTCTCGCAGAAAAATAGAGATAGAAATCCGAAAATTTTACGCAACGTACTTCAAATTCGTTTCATAAAATGTTTGATAGTAAGTTTTATTTAAGTCTTGGTACACTTTTAAAATAATTATTTGTACAATATTTTAGTGATTCCATCCACTATGTATAATAACACACTCTCTAAAATAATATTTTCTGGCAATGTGAATTTCCATTGTTCAATTTGTTACAGAGGTGTTAAGCAATATTTTAAATAAATGACACACTTACATTGTAATATATGTGGGAGGAGTTAAATTTTGGGCTTGATTAATAAGATTGACATAAGAATGCATTTAGTATCTGTTCATGTATGAAGTACGCAAAATAACGCTTAGCGGACGAGTTCGTGTCTACGTAAGAGGCACAAGCCGAGTCTGGAATACGGGAAGAGTCCGTCTACAATCGTTTTTGGTAAAAATGTCTAAATTATATAAGCAATTCAGTTATATGATAGATATTCTAAATTCAATTATATAATCACGTTTTATGTATGGTAATAAATTACTAACAGTGAAGTAAAGACTTAGTTACAACTTAAAACTGATATTTCTACATTAAATAGTGATTATTATTTTACGGATTTTGTTTATAATTAACGGCACATATGAAGCACTTTATTTGTCAACGGTTTCTCTAGTTTTGTGAAAATATGAGTGGTAATTGCGAGAGATTCCTACAAGAAACCGTTTTAGAGAGCATTTACTAAAATGTTTAATTTTGTTCTCATACTTCTAAGAGATTCTAAGAATGTATGTTTAAAACAGAACTAGTCTCTAATTTTAGTATTTTAAGGAATCACTTTTCGTCCTTCCTTAAGTAGGTTGCAGCTGTCCAAAGTTAATTTATAAGTTATGCTCAATTATTGTATTCCCGAAATGTGGCGGTATATTTAAACATTATTATTCACTAAGAGAGTAATATAGACACATAATATGCCTTTCGGTCGACCACACGCAGATTACATGTGATATAAGTGAACTAGAATGGCATTCATTATGTTTCATCTGCTCATTATGATATTACCCCACTGCGCGCGCACCTCTCCCATACCTTTTAGCACCTTCAAAGCAGCAGTCCACTGGTCCATTCCCCGGATAAACAATAAAATATATGTATTTAAAGTAAAATAAATTATGTTCATTGCATCTTAATATTCCAATATTCATTTTCTTTGCTTTAATATGTCTTGTTTTCATGTTATCTACAAAAAATCAATAAATACACGTGGGGCATCTGCCATCTGCAAACACGTGAATAGTGTAACAGATGGCCAGGTCCTGTGAGCATCACACATAATTTACACGTTAAGTTATTTTTGTAAAAACTCAAAGTTTTGAAATTATAGTGTAGTCGACCAATAACAGTGTATGCAACGTCACTGTAATGGTAATTATGAAACGAGCGATACTTTCGTCTTAATTACTACTATTGTTATATACTGGGGTGACGCTAAGAAGGTTTGCAGCTAGATATTAAATTTTAGTCACCCCAGCATATACATTGGGAGGATAGCTGCAGAGGTAGCAAGAGGACCGGAATATTAAACTACGCATTCCAGAGCAGGCGTGGGATAGTTATAACAAAATACACAGAATTTAACATTAATCACATTACCTGTGGTTTATTTAGTATAAACACGGTGCCCGTTCATCACACACAAAATATAAAAAGGAAGAAATCGAAGGGAGATGCTACACACACGAGACTACATTCACACGATTTCACGTGCAGCCTTTCCAGATCCAACAATCGACTAAAGATGACGCTAACCACACAACACACAAAGGAATAACGCTCTCTTCCCCCACTCTCCACTGCTAGCTAGGATCACCAGCTAGACGGTGATGAGTCGCCACTCCAGACGAAATTCAAAACCCAAAGCCAAAAGAATGACCCCAACAATACTGTCGTCAACGACACAATAATGTATCTGGCGGACAATACGCACATATGCACGCCACACTATTATAACCTTGTTGCATAAACTACTATTATTTCATACGTTTCATAGTACAATATTATAAACAACACTGTAATATTCATAACCGGGACGTCACTTTCACCATCATATGAATAAAGCATGGCAAAGCTAATTAGAACATTTAGAAGTAAACACGAGGAGACAGAAAATTGTCTTTATTTACTTGTAAATTATTTAATTTTATTTAATAAGCTGTTAAATTCTGTTTGTCAACTATCCCTGCATAGATGCAATGAGAGCAGTGTGTTTACTAACTTCAACATACATTACTTTTTATTTATTAAAAGTAACAACATTCTACACAGTATGAAATAAGTATTGCCTGTTGAAAGAATTCAGCGAATTGCGGATTTTTTTCGAAAACATTTCAATCAATATCAACATTTCAAACAAAATTTCAATCAGTATTTGGAATGCAAATAGAGTATTGTATATTAAGCGGGGTTATGCATTCATTCTAAAGCTAAATGCTTTACTTTTGAAACACGAAACTTATTTGATAATGTGTAAATTTTAAATTTACTAAAAGAACTTCGTTGAATTATTTGTAAATTGTCACACAATTGTTACTGTATTTATTCAATAAATTCGTTGTGAAATAGAATTAGGAGAGGACCATCGTGCTTTTGACCTAACCTAAAACGAGGGTATGATTTTGTCTCTGGAAGGATTAATCTCAAATAATTTATTTAATTTTCTTGTAAATCTCTATTTTTATTATCATTTAAATGCTCTTACATTATTTCCTTCCTTATTAATAATGTTTTTGTTTTATTTGATCTTTTCACGTTTCTGCTTCTTTGAAATTAGGAATTCTTATTTGTACCGTCGCGTCATCATCATCATCATCATCATCATCATCATCTCCGGTATTCTTAATCTACAGTAGAGTTTATCTGCTCATCTCCCTATTTTCACTGCAAATCTTTTAATTTTTAATTCGTTCATTATTATCGGATTTAATTTTATGTTTTCCTTGACCCATTTACTGATAGTAGGAACTTACCTTAAGACTTAATTCCATGCTTACAACTAATCATGGAGCTTTGTAGGTTTTTATTTTTTCATTTTACTTTTTTAGTAGTCCTTGACGCCCGTTCTTTCTATATACGGCACCACAGGCGGTGGACACTGATGATACATGAAATGAAATGAAATGATAATTGGGAACAGAAATTTAGCCTACATGCAAGGTACTTTAGGGTACCGGCATTTACCAGTTATGAAGACTAAGGAACACCTGGAAAACCCGTCAGGGAAGGCGATCCTGGTAAGATTTGGAAGTTGATTTACGAGTTGCCTTGACTTCGCCTACCCGTATCGATTGTTTTTTATTTGGTTTACCTCCAAGTCCATTTTATTATACATGAGTTATGAAAAACTAAAATGTGAAATATATTAGCCTTTATCAAGCAGACTCATTAAAACATTAAATCATTCTGAAACTGGGCCGAGCGAGATGGTTCTCGGTAAAGTGTAAGGCTCACATCGGGAGTCCCCGGATTCAATTCCCGGTGACCATGGGTTTTTCGTGATTTCCCTGGTCAGTAGGCAAATGCTGGGATAGTTGCACTTCTACCACGACTTTCCTGCCCTCCCTTCCTATATTCATAATCTCCTTCGTCTTCTATTTCAGTATTGAAGGATCAGCGAAGATGTTCGGCGTGTTGTAGCTGGGCGGTGGTGATGCGCTTTCTGAAGGTTTCTTCCAGGTGTAGATCGGACTGCTAAGCTAGGACTCGCCTCCGTGTGCTCTCAAGCGGGCGACCCTATGGGAGAGTCCCATGAGTCAGGGGCTTGTCGGTGGGCTTGCGCAGCGTCGGATGCGTTCGAACTGGAAACGTTAGGGACGCTTGCGCACGTCGTCACCCGGATTTGGTCGCCCTCCCTCCAAGGGAGTTATGGGAGAAGACAAAGGACGCACTGGCTTAAGTGTATTGCTCTGCCCAATTGCGGTGGCTCCACTTTATATGTACCTTTATTTCTATTCTGCAACTCCATTCATACTGCCACAACCTCCTTAGCAAAATATTCTCACTTGAAATTATACTGAAAATGTAGTATATAGATTATGTAGATAATGAAGGTCATAAACACTGAGAAGTGCTAGATTTGTAAAACTTTTTGTCAAGTTGTATATCATATAACATGCCTAAAACTTCATTCCATTTCTCTTTGCTATTTTTTTAAAGTTACCTTTAAAACCCAAAAATTCGTATGTCTATAAAATGAGGTTTTCACATTTGAATACACGAATAAAAACTAAAACTGCTTTGTGTATATAAAAACCATAATTATTTGAATTTTATGCAAAGAATAGCGTTTCTAAAAATATTATTCAATGATACTGTCGTATGCAATGAATATTTAATTCTGTAGGTGAAAGGATATTCGTAAGCTCTTGCTTTCTCAAAGCACGGAATGATTTCCATAAATATATATTTTCTTTTATTTTCTTTTCTGAGGCCTCATAAGCCTCGAAGAACTGACAATATCATAAACAAGTATTAGAGTAATTATTAATTTTGTATTTCTCTAAAAGGATCTGTTTTATCGAATATTATTTTCTTTATTTTTGGAGTGCGCTGTATGTAGTACTTAACTCATTGCACTCAATTCAGCCTTTACAAAAGCAGCCCATTCGAATGTTTGTTAACAACTGAAAGATGCAACAGTCACATCATCCTATCCTATGATACTTGTCTTAGCTACCAACACACATTGTGTAGAAATTTAGACTAAGATATCCTAATTATTACTCTCCCTCTCTCTCTCTCTCTCTCTCTCTCTCTCTCTCTCTAGAACAGGGTTTATAATGAGGTCGAAATAAAATATTCTTATTTATTATTAAGTTTTGTGAAAAATTTCATATGAGAAAGTTATATAAGTTAAATTTTGAAATAGCTTGTAATGCAAATAATTTAATGAAATTGGGGTTATATGAACTCTTTGTTACTTCATTTGTGCACTATACTAATTAGAGTTTGAGACACCAAAGAAGAACGATGTGCAATTATCCGATTTCTTTTCTTTCTTTTTTTATTTGGGCGTCTGAGGGTGAACCAGAAGCCAAAATCCATCAAAGACTTTCCGCATAATATGAGGATAGTGGCGAAGTGTGTACAAATGAATCCAAAAGTTCAAAAATGGTTGGTCAAGTATGAAGGACAAAGAAGGGGCAAGACGCCCATCTATATCCACTAGTGAAACCAACATTAAGCAAGTCCGTATCCTGATTCAGATGAGTCGAAGAGTGACAAGTGGCAAACCAATTGTTTCTGGTTCATTTAAAATGCTTTAAAGGCAATCAATTCAGCACAAACCAAGAAGTGAAGAAAGCGTTGCATACATGGCTTGCTGCTCAGCCGAGAAACCCTTTTTCTCAGGTTGTACAACAATGGACCAAGTGCATTGAGAAGCAAGGAGATTACGTTGAAAAATGAAGTAACTGTAAGTTTCTATTGTAATTATAATAGATTTAAAAAGTTATGTTAGGATACTTACTTACTTACCTTCGTACATTTTGCATCTTAACTCTTCGCTACTAGAGGTATTTATTATCACATCCGTAATAAAATATGTGACGGAACGTGGATACGTCATTGGAAAACTGGAAACACTGTAAACATTGTGCATAATTATGCATAGTTTTTTAAAATGTAAATCAAGACATGTAAAATATTCCAATCACACATTTTGCTATGCACATTTTGAAGCGTACTATGGAATAATTTTGTACGCGATATCTATTCTTAGTGAGACGAGATAGATTTTAAGAATGGGGAGGTAGCAAGAATATTCAACGTGAGAAAACTGTCATAAAGCAGTTATTTCAGGGGCTCACTCCTTAAAATGACTTTCAAATATGAATTGCATCACACTAATTCATCTTTATCAATTCATCTTAAAGTATAGTGCATTTTTTGCATAAAAAATAAAGATGTTTTTTTAACCAAAACTCCGCCATTCCTTAAAAACGATTTAAAGCAACTTTATCAGCTTTGCTGACATATCCTAAAGGACTATTATATCATGTATAACAACCAAAAATAAAAATAACCCCCACAACAGCGAGAAATGCGTATCCTAGTAGTTTTAATAAATAGAATGTTTTTGACAAAATTCTGATGCGTTGCATTCACACGACTTTCTCTACACACACTTTAATAAACGACCTTACAATATCTTATTCTTCTATTTACATCTTATTAATCGAGATAAACTTTCAATAAACATTTACATGCGTTGTAGCTCTAAGAAGAATATAAGAAGCTAAAAATTTATTTTCAAAGTGGTTATGTGATGGCTATGAAACTACGTTCTCCTTGCATAAGCACGAAAAAAAGAGAAGAATAGCGATTTGGAGTTCATAAAAATATATTTTATTTGAAAATTGAAACCAATAACAAGTAATATCTTGTAAATGGTTGACGCCACAAAAATATTTGACATAAATTTTGTGATTTAAAGCAATCTACATTTTCTGTAATATTTTATCTTTCTATTAGGGTTCACCAGTTATACAGAATTCATTCAGAATGAAGACATCACAGCCTATTTCCAAAAAAATGTAAGGTATACTTTTTATTTCTCATGCAAATATCTTAAGCATATGGTATTTTAACCAAAATCATTACAGCCATTTTTGAGAAAATAAAAATTAGCAATTTTTTTCCTATGTAAACGGCAGTTTGGGAGGTTCTCTTGAAAAATGCCGTGTCACATCCTTTGAAGACGCTGAGCTTAAATGGCGAGCGAGATGTCGCATTCGGGAGGTCCTGGTTCGATCCCGCGACCACCCACTCTGACCCATGGGTTTTTTCGGGCGTTTTCCCGAGTCGTCAGGCGAATGCTGAAGTGGTTTACTTTATCCCCCGAATTTTCTGTCCCTCTATTTCGTTCTATTAATCATCCTTCAACTCATTTGGTCTGTTTCAGGGTTGGAAGTGCCAGAAGTGGCCCCAACTCGTGGGGGGTCGATACGGTAACCTTCATTCCTGGATCGGTGACTAATCCCCTCCACTTCACAATCCTCTAATTGGTATTTATCCGAGTGTTTGTTTTTGATTTATGCCGCTCACAGATAGACTTTTTGTTGGATTCAGGGAGTCTCAAAACGTGTATTTCCGTTAAAATTTCAATATCAAATTTTTGGGTGGAATGCAGTAATTCGTTCACTTACAATAGTTAAGCGAGCGAGTACGTTCAGCGGTAACGTGTCAGTCTCGCGATTTGGAGGTCCCGAGTTCGATTCTCGTCGACCACTCACTCTGACGTGCATTTAATGGTGTTCCCTAGTCGGTAGGCTGATAGTGGTGCGGTTTTCCATTTACCACGAATTTCTTTCCTCATTTCTCTTTCATTCCATTTCGTTTTCAGGTGTACTTCTAGGTTTAGTGGTGTGTGACGGTGCCATAAAGATGACGGGATGCTTGCTCCAAGGAAAGAGCATTCCCCGTGGACACTAGGAGGCTGTTTGGTTGGACAAATCTTTCACCACCCACTCTGGGAAGCTTCAGTAGTAGAACGGGTCTTCGAGCCAGGAACTGTTAGGGATTTCCGCGCGTCTCTGTGATTTGTGTGCCCGCGATCTGAGCCTCCTGAGGTTCCTTCACTTCATCCCTTTTCCTTGAGGGGTGATGGCCGAATAGATCTCCCTATGTCGCAATGTCCGAGGCGTCCCCCTCCGTTCTATACCCTATCCCATAGATTGATTTGGATTGTAAAACGGAGATTCGGTCCCGATCCAGGAATGAGGATATTGTACCGACGCTCCACGAGGGGGCGCCCCCGTGAGGGAGGGATGAGGTGAAGAGAGATATCGGGTGACCGCAATCAGGAGTTACGGCACAGCAATGACAGGGCTCCTAACCTTTACTATACTGTAGTTAAGCAGAAGAGAAAGTGAACATAAATTTGCTCTAAGTACATATCAATAAACAGGTGTGTATCAACTTCGTCCTATCATTCGATGACAGAACACGTAATGTTTATACCCCACTAACTAGTTAACCATGTTATTCGTATCTCAATATTTTAGAGGGCATTTACTCAGTGTTCCACCTGTTATATGTTTCCCGAGCATGTTTGAATGCTCCACTTACACAGAAGTCGATATTTCACTCACCAACAGAACGTGACGTCATTCCACAGACAACATAAAGATTGCATTCTTCACTTTCTGTTGATCTTTGGCTATGAAGTGAAGCAAGCTTTTGGTGGAACTTCAAACGCATTGCGGTGCTACAAAAGGTCATACGACACGCTCTCTCCAGTGCCAGAACCTAACAAGTATGGGCTCGGCGGTATACAAGTGTAAACCGCAGCTGCTCTCCAAAACAACAGAAATACCTGTGGCTGCTTTGTGCCTAGATACTATTACTGGAAAAAGCAAATCTAGAATACCATTCATGTGCAAGGGGAAAGCGCACACAGATGTTTTCTTTAAAAGGAAATACTTTTGAGACCTTCTGTTGCCTTCGGCAGTTCTGATGCAAAGTCCATTATTTCACTGCTCCTAGTCTTTCAAAGGTGGTGTAAGCTTATTCACGTTATAGTTCAAAAGTCAGAAAATGTTGGCTTTTGCCTTTCATCTGTAGTTGTAGAATGTCTAAACTACGGTTATTCTATCCATTTTTTGGTTTCCTTTTGTTTCTGCCTTTCGTAATTCAAGAAAATCCTATACAACTTTACTTATATAATTAATCATGCTTATGCATGATCATAAATTCGGTAGAAATTAACATTTGTGCAATGTCGTCATAATTGAAGCGATTTTTACTTATTGCATATTTGTTATCTGTTTTCGATGCAACACATGTGCTCGTAATTATGGAAACACACCGTGAAATTGAATGGTACAATAACTACATTACAAAAATAATCAATTTGGGAGGGCTTAATTTTTTTTCTACCATGCATTGGCATTATTGCGGCGGAGAGGTGTCGAATCATTGGAAAATTAAAGATATGGAATAACATCGAAAGTCACTTCTCTACTTACACATACAAAACTGTGGTGTCATTGCCATAGGGCGGAAGATAGGTATGTCCCTAAACAGACTCTATAAGTTAAAATCCCGTATTATAATTAGAGACAGGCAAAATATGAAAATTCGTATCCTAAACCTTATCTACTATCAGCATGGGAACAAGTATACTTTACATTTTAATATTTCATAATATTTTTGTAAAAACTTCATTTTTATGAAATTATATTTCTTCATAGTTTATAAAATGTAAGATTTTTCACTTTTAAAATAATTTCCGCTGGCAACGAACGGGGCCTTTCAGATATTATATTTGGCCAGTCTACTCTAAAAAACATTTAGTAAATACAAGCTATTCTTTACAGTAAATTTCGAAATATCCTCAGTGCACTTTCCAGCAAGTCAGATACAGTTGAGCAAACGTAGCGTTTCTTTCACATACGAAATTAAACGCCATCTATTCTTGAAGAGTTTTTATTTTCCGGACCGGTGGCATTGTAATTAGTGTTAAGCAAGGATGAAGCAATCAGGAACTTCTTTTCCTTTTTTGCTAAGTTTTGGAGTTTTGCAATGATTAAAACCTATGAACTCCATGTAATTAATAGTTTCATGTTTTATAATTAAATGTGTACAAAAGCCTACGAGTGTGTCTTTTAAAACTAAAACAGTGAACATAATGCAACCCCTTAAAGATGTTTTGGGTTTAAAAATGATGTTTTTCATAGTATTTTGGGATTTTTCTTCACATTTTCATATCTTGGCAAATATTTCTTCATATTTTGCTTAATTATTACGTCAGTGATACGACACAAGAGTATCACCTTAATTTAAGGAAAAGTTGAACGTGCATTATAAAAAGCTATCGAAGAACATCCCGGTCCTATTTTCGCTTTTAGTGGCCCACATTTGGAATTCTGAATCTCTCGTTTGGTGATGGTACTGCGTGTCGAGGACTCCTATGCAACTTTTTTTAATTTTTCGATAGGTTCCTAGCTTCAGTAGTAGTAATAAAAGCAATAAAAACAAGATTATAAAGCAAGTTTAATGGCGGCTAGTTTAATGATACTATTTAAACTTGAATATTTTCCGTTTAATTTTATTCAGTTGTGTTTGGAAATTCATTGGTTGACAATAGAATTAGCCACTATTTATTATACATGGTATAACCTCCACACGGTCCTTGGTATTTGGACAATTATACAAACCTAGTTAATGGGCTTTGAAAATGACAGACTCAATTCGCATTCCATGCCTGTTATTGGTGTTCCCTTATAAGTTATACAAGGTAGGAGTACACCTCGCACACTCACACCTACATTGATCAATTGCAGCTACTACCCCTTCAGAAGGAAGGAATGAAGTGAAGGAACCACAGAAGGCCACGGGTTGCAGGCAGACAAACAACAAGACACGCAGAAGTCCTTAACAATTTCAGGCTCGAAGACCGGTCCCAGGGCGATGAACGACCAGTCGAAGAAGCAGCCCTCTAGTGTCAAAGAGGAACACTCCTTCCTTTGAGCAAGCATCCGGGCATCTGTCCGGCACCGCCTTGCGCCATGAAAAATAAGCACACCTGAAAGTTGAGAAAGAGACGAAATGAAAGGGAAATGATGGAAGGAAAATCGCGGTTGTTGAGAAACCACCCCAGCGTTTGGAGAACCACGATAAACCCTAGGTCAGATTGGGCGATCGACGGGAATCGAACTCGGGACTTTCCGAATGCGAGCCTTACACGCTACCGCGGGGCTATCTTGCTCGGTTGGGGTGCCCTAATACGACACGTTTTTGAAGCCGTTTATTTCCTAAGTTGAATTGTATTATTCTAATAATGTAAACTATCCTGCAAATACTTCTAAGCGTTTTATCTAGTGTTGAAAATAGACAAGAAGAAAAGAACTTGGCTGGGACGCAGTATAAGAAAAAAACAATCTACTTACAAAAGTCTCAGAGCAGAGGGAGATATAATGATAGACAAAATCATAAATGTTGCGCACGTGGAAATAGAGAGGAAATTGGAAAGGTGTGGGGGGTGGACCAGATTCTGCAACAGAGCACCTTGCAGAAACATATGGCCCACTAATTTACTGAATGGTTGAATAACAATTTGATTAAATACATAAACCGTTTATTTTTAGAATGAGTAGAATCCCATTAATAAGAATGTTATGTTAACACTTAATCGTTTTCTTTTTAAGTTTCACTTATACCCTGCCTTTAACTGCAATGGTCTTATAGTTGTTTACGATGTAATTCCTTTATATACAGGTTAATGTGTGACAAAGATGTTAACTAAGCGTTATCTCAGATAATCTATAACTATCTTATAACGATCGAGTTTTGAAATTTTAAAATTTGAAAAGAAAATTTCCCTTGTGTTTAGAACAGTAATTGAAGAAAAGTTTTCGTTGTTTCGTACTGTAGAAAATTCTTGTCCTTATTATAGGCAATAATCTGTTTGAAAACAAAATACTGTATGATAAATGTTGAAAATTGTGTAAAACAAAATGTGATATGTATAATCGAGATTTATTACCCATTGGTTTAAAGAAAAGGATATTGATTTAATGCTTATGGTTTGCAAGAAAGATGAGGCAAGCAACAAGCATATCTTAAATGTTGCGTGTTCCCTATAATTGCTTTTAATTTAGGTTGATTAGTTCGCTACCGGGTATTGGTAGAATTTGTAAATATAATAAAATACGTAGTTGCATAAGAAATAATTAATAGTACACGTTAACAGTAATACTAGTTATAGTAGTATCTGCAGTGGATAAAGTGAGAGAAGTGAATATTAATAATTGTAGGAAAGAAAAATGGGCCACAGTGACATCTGGTGATATCCTCAATAACTATCATAACGGGCTAGCTCCTAAATGTTTACAGGTTCAATCCGTAAAGTTTAAGTTTACATATATGGACAAAGTTCAGTTAAACAATATTACGATTCTTCTTCTTCGGATTACCCACCCCTTTGGAGGACTTACAAGCCAATTCTGGATCAGCGGGTGATCAGCCCAGTGCCTGGTATGTCGGTGAAGAAGGAAATGAAATGCAGTGATGAATTGGACTGATAGAACAATTTGCGAATCAAATTAATCAACCTATCATTCTCCTAGAGACGGAGGAAAACCGCGAAAGAACTTGAGACAGATTTTTTTAGGAGTGAGGTTTGATGGAAAGTTCGAGAAGGTGGGCGAGGTTCCGCATAAGCACCCTCGATAATTCCCACCCATGCGGGGTAAGTGCTGCTGCTCTAAGGCAGGCGGCCCTGGCAGGTACCTGGTGATTAGGAGAGGCTTCGGGAGCAAACGCTTTTATTAACAAAAATTAACTGTGCACCGAGGTGCTTAAGTGGCCTCTAAATAGGCCACAGTATTAGGGAATGCGACCCCAACGTGAGTCGTGGGCCCGCCAAGGCAGGCTCTGTTGTGGGAGTGAGGCCTGAAGCCGCCCTGACCTTTTACTTGCGCGTTGGCGGGTGAGGGCATGGAGCTCCAGTAGCTGCGGCGAGACATCTTGTGGGGCGGTTGGCTGGTGTGGCTGCGTCGGTGGAGAGACAGATTGGTTGGCTCCGCTGGCTTGAACCCGGAGCCACAGACCTACCGCCTGAGCCATTCCGCTGGATATGTTCCGGATTAAAAATACCATAATAGTTGTTTACCTTACAAGGAGGAAATGAGTTTTTACGTATGAATGGCCAGAATTTCGATACAAATAAGTAAAATACTTTTTTGTTTCATACTATGCAGAATTTATATTATACAAAAAAGTGTGGACACTGCACCGGCACGGTCATTTCTTACGCTCGATTCACGATCGGATTGGACGAGGTAATAAGTAAATTGGATTCCTAATTTAAGTAAACAAGCTTAAATGTTTTTTATGGAACGAGGAGCTATTACGTTTTGTATTACTTTTTCTTAAAAGAGTAGGATGGTATACTATTTTTTGTTCGGGTATTCTCATGGTATACAATAACGTGGGTAGAATTTGTAATACTGTACTGTAAGCTGACACTTTTCAGATACTTTCGAAGATCAGGAACATATGAAATTCGACACAGTATGAAACAAAATAAATGGAGGGACGGAATGAAACGAGTTTATACAGTGCGATTGTTTTGTGATGAGGCTACGGATAACGCTTATCGTGCTCCGCACACTGTCTATTACGCTGGGGGTTTTTCTTTCCGTAACTCCGCATTACTTACTCACAAGTGATAGCAACATGCACTATAATGTACCAACCTTGTTATAAATGGTGTTGGAAGTGGTGTCCATCTGCGCGAAGACATTCCTGGCAGCTTCAAATAAAATTACCATTCCTATGCATACTTTTTTGCGTAATGTTCATAATTTCTGTTTATATTGCTTTTAAGTTCATCTATGGTGTAGGGATTATTCCTATAAACTTTAGTTTTTAGATTCAATGCCATAGCCGGGATTTGAACCACAGATCTCCCGGTCTCCGTCCGGTTGCTCTAATCACTGAGATACCATGGGAACATGCCAGCACAACAGTAAATTCTCCAGCTGATTCGTATTTTTCCCGGTAAACCTCAAGCAGATCTCAAATTGTATTGAGATGACCTACCCCAATGGCGACCTACAATGTTGTAAGTATTTTAAATCCCGGGCTTCATAGTCTCAACCACTATTAGGTCAATTAATGAAATTAATT
Source organism: Deroplatys truncata (assembly GCA_030765065.1). Taxonomy (NCBI): domain Eukaryota; kingdom Metazoa; phylum Arthropoda; class Insecta; order Mantodea; family Mantidae; genus Deroplatys; species Deroplatys truncata. The sequence goes on from CM060980.1 coordinate 58,353,759, forward strand.
ATTCTTCCACACAAGCCGTGTGGAGACCGGGAGATCTGTGGTTCAAATCCCGGCTATGGTATGGAATCTTTTAGTCGCTTGATTCTACCTTTCCAACCCTGCCCGACACACGGCTTGTGTGGAAGAACAATTAATTTTATTTTTTAGGTCTCCCACAAATAGATTCACCAATTTCGTCAACTTTTTCCTTGGTTAGAACATTACGTTTTATCCTCTTAATTTAGCGACCCCGTTGTCCTAAAATTATTAACCAGACGTCCAACAGTTTCTCTACCAGGAACTGGAACACCAGGAGATTTCTCCTGGAATTGTCTATACATCTGTCTAGATGGTTCGGTTTTTACTATGTATCGTACATAAAAATTAAGCGTGAATTTGACGCCAGGAATTTCTGTGGGCTAATAACAAGACATAAACACTCTTAAATACGAGTAAATCATACATAACACAGATGTCTTGAGTAAACTTTCAGCATGAGAGACACCACTTTCCTTACAGCACGAAAAACAAAGCAACGTTTGAATGACAGCTGATAAAACCTTGAAGCGTCATGTGTCGCCAGTCGGAAAAATACCACACTGCACCTAAGCATAGCATGTGGCCTCACCTTAAAACGTCCGCACAGTATTTGTAAATAAAAAAAAGGAACGTAAGAAAAAAGCAAAGACAGACGACTGGCTGAAATGCTGAAGAGTATAACGCATTATTATTACACATATTTAATAATACAGTTATTAAACACTTAAAGATCTGATATGGATACAAAGCTATGTTATAAAGTAGATGGGTATCAATTTAATTTGGCAGCTTTGAATGTTGGAAAATCATGTTACCAAACATTTGAACATCAGTGGAGGTTACAAAAACATTAATAATTGTCCACAACAGAAATAACATATAAGAAACACAAACACATATGGTAAAAACTACACGAACATTATGATAAAAGCCCTTTGATCAACAAACATTTTCAATTTACGTGCTGCAAAGAACACAACACAATGATAAGCACAGTGATTGAAACTTATAAATAAATGCAAGGGAATGGGTGATGCTTTAAAATAATGTAACTTCAGTGAAATGGGAATGTAAACAGTTACATTTAAACTACAGTTACCAAAACGAAACCAAGATTGATTGATAGTGAAAACCAACTTTGAAATCGAAGTGAACGTTTGCGTGGGGTTGCTCCCCTATCAAGGGAAACTAAGTGGCTATTAAAGGGGAGATGTTATAAACAGATATAACGTTAATAGTTGATAGTATCGAATCTTTCGATTAGTAAAAATAAAAAGGACAAAACAATACGCTATATCGAAAAGGGGCTTGAAGACCGTTCTATATTAATGCACTTCTTCAAATATAACTAATAACTTTACTAAGTAGTATATTTTAAGAACAGACTTGTATATTATGTAGTCGAATTTTTAATTCAAACGTTTGATATTTTAATGTGTAAAACTTTACATACAGGGTGGACGAGTTAAGTTGAGACTGTACAAATTAAGCGTTGTAGAAAGAAATGCCTTGAATAAAAGTTGCTTCATGTTAGGGGGGAAAGTAAATGCCATTAGTCGTGTTTTATTTGAAGGAGTTGTGATGGTCACTTAGGGTCAATTTAATTGGCTTTAATTGTAGGTTTACATTTAAAAAATTAAATTGACCCTAAAATGACCATCATAATGTCCTCCAAACAAAACATGACTAATGGCATTTACTTTCCCCTATAATATCAAGTAACTTTTATTAAAGACATTTGTTTCTACAATGCTTAGTTTTGGAGATATTGTACAGTCTCAACTTAAATGGTGCACCCTGTGTACATGAAAGTGGAAAGACAAAGTACACTCTGGAATAAAATTATGAAAATATTTATGTTAACACAATGGTCTTTGTCGATTATCAGTTCATAATACAAAATGAAGAAGTTAAGCTTCAAAGAGCGCGGAATATGGATTTAATAGTACATGTAACAACCATAATCTGAAGATCTCTATGGAAAAGACTTAGGCAATGGTATGGAAAATGGCATACAAGAGCTAGAATACTAATTAACAATCAAACTGTAAAACATGTATGTAACCTTACGATGACGAGATGAAGATATCTGTGCGACAAAGTAAGAGAATTAACACAAATAAAATTATATAAAACAACGGTTGTACAACATATATTTATTGAAGTGAGACGTGGGTGACCTAGACAGTTTGAACAAAACACAAGCATTTATGGTAAGATTTTAAGATCGGTAAAAGGATATTCCCTAAAAGACAGAAAGAGAAACGAAGATATAAGAAAACAGTTTAACATATGCTCTATAAATTACAGCGTTTTACGAAGTAGACAAACTTGCGCAAATCCTACTGGAATAAATTTAAACTTAGGCCTGGAACGTTTCCCTCGCAATCTTCCTTCCCAACAAGAATAATTTAATTTCATGTGTCATTAATGCCCACTACCTGTGGTGTCGTATGCAATTAGAACGTACACATTAACACTTAAAAACAAACTACCATCCAAAACAAAGAAGAAATGTAGGAAGGCTATGCAAAGATGGTCTGAAATTTGAGGTTAGAACAGGCAAACTGTGCCTATCCATTAAGACGGAATGAGTGAGTGAGTGAGTGAGTGAGTGAGTGAGTGAGTGAGCGAGTGAGTGAGTGAGTGAGTGAGTGTTTGAGAGAATGAGTGAGTGAGAGGGTGAGTGAGAGAGTGTGTGAGCGACAGACTGACAGAGTGAGACTTATAATGTGGTTAGAGACCTTGATTTAAGGTACTTGTAGCATTGAAAGGCACCTTTAAGGTGTGATGTATTGATATAACAACTGAAGTCGCCTTGAAGGAACGTCATGGTATAGGTATAGCGTTAGAGAAATTTAATAGGGTTTGGGTGTTTCGTCTCGTTAGCTCAGCTATAGAACGTCCACGAAAAGCTAAAAATCTGTAGTTCTCTGATTAACTTTTACTGATTTAATTATGTACCCTTGCTCACACACAAGTGCTGTTAAAGAATAATTAATAAATGCTAATTCACATGAGTATGAAGACTGGAGGGAAATGATAGGATTATAGAGGTTTGCTGGCAAGTTACATGTACATCCCTGAGAAACACTCAACATGAAGTTGCAGTCAAGCGATATGGACGCTACACTAGACTACCGCACTACACCACCCAGCGTCTGTCCGTCTTCAGGCAGTGCGGCATAGGAAACCGGCAGTCATACACGGATGATCGGGACTCGTGACTGCGCAAGCAATGCCCGGACCGGAACTGCACCACTATCAATGACGTACGTCCGTCTGTCACACCGGATCAGGGTGCGATCGAGCTTAAACCAGTTTCCGTTGTGTAGAGGTATTCGAACGAAAGGGTGGAGTGGGAACCAAGATAATGGTGAGGGAGTGCGTGCTCAACGTGGGTGTAATCCGTGTAGGTAGCAACACCCTCACGTGCACACTTCTTGCTTTTCGCTTCTACTGAAGAATTTTAACTTATGATTTACTTTCATGTTCAGTTTTTTTTAATGTGAGTGCAAAAAACACATTACTCTGTGTGTTTCCAAGCATGCCGAATCCAAGGACGCAAGAAAAATGTTCATATTTCATTAAGTTTCGAAAAAATATTTACATTTAAAACGCATCATGTGTTATACTCACACGACTTTCTCAGCCCACTAAGAAACTATTCTTGCACAAACTTATTTTTCTATCTGCTTCATCTTGATGGAGATAAACATTACCGGATACAGTTTCTTACGTATTTCGTTGTAGGTACAAGAGGGGCGAGGAAACCAAATCGATAGTCAGGTGTTTTAAAGTAGCTTGCTATGGATTTAAAATCCTATACTCTTTCGATGACATCGCGAGAAAGAAACAAATAACGACAAGGCTTTAAAAAGATTACAGAGTATTGAACGGATGCCACAAAAACGTATTTGAAATAAAGTGTGTGTTTTAAAGGGAACTACATTTTTTGTGTATTATATTTTCGTCTAACGCCCAAAGTTTACCAGTTTGCAAAATTATACTAAATTCAAATTAACTGGACTTCAAAGGCTATTCTCAGAAACTTCAAGGTATACATTTTATTTACCATGTAAATGTCTTAAGTATACGGTATTTTAATCAAATCGCTACAGCAATTTTTGAGAAAATCCAAAATTTCGAAAAATATACCAAGTAATGGTAGTTTGGGGTTAAGGAATTTACTTGAAACATCCTCGAGTCGCATCTTTGGAAGGTACTAATTTAAATACCAAGCTTGGTTTTATCTCATTCTTTTTACTTTCTCTACTACGTGTAGTAAGTAGGGGAATTAGTGCATTCAACCCAAAAATTCGATACCGAGATTTCACAGGAAATACATGTTTTGAGACTCCCTGAATCCAATAAAAGAATTTTGGAAACATTTCCGTGTGTGTGTGTGTGTGTCTGTGAACAGCATAACTCAGAAACGAACAGTCGGATAAACACCAAACTTGATATTTAGGTTCAGTACCTTCCAGAAATGCGACACGAAGGTTTTCAAGAAATTCCCCCACCCCAGATTATCCTTTACATAGAACATTTTGAAAATCTTTATTTTCTCAAAAATGGCTCTAACGATTTTGATTAAAATATCATATGTTTAAGATATTTTCATGACAAATGAAATGTATATCTCGAATTTTCTGCGAATGTCTCCAAAAGTGTTCTTCATTGTGAACGAGGTTTGCATAACTGGTAAACCATAAGAGATAGACAAAATTTTACTGCACAAAAAATGTAGAGCGCGTTAAAATACACAATTTATGTTATATACATTTTTGTTGTTGAGTGAACCATGTTCGTGATATTGCTTGTTATTCCCTTAAATTTCCCAATACGTATACTTTTTCTCAAATGGGAATTCGTTATTCATTTTTGTTTTCTTCCTGGTAATGCAAAGAGAATGAAATACTCCACATAGCAACTAGCTCTTAACATCTTTGACTATCGCTTAAAGCCTACCAATTCCCTTGCATGTACAAGAAAATTAGCCATAAGATTAACATCTCGAATTCTCTATTAACATGAAGCATATGGAGAATAAGCGTTTGTAAAAATAGTTTGTACAAGAGTAGAGAAAGTCATGGGAGTGTAACACATCAGATTTTTTGTTTTTGTATTCGAATTATGCCGTTCACAGTCACACAAACAGACCTTTTTTTTAAAAAAAAAAATATGCTGCTTTTGGATTCAGGGTGCCTCAAAACATAATTTTTTATTAAATCTCGATATGGCATTTTTGGATGGAATTTAATACCTTCTCTGCCTATTAGGTACGTGAGAGACAAAGTAGTAATTCCTTGGTAATTTTTTTTAACAAAACTATTTTAAAGTTTGCTCGTAATGTATGACAGAAGAGGTGCTTGTCACTATTATATTCATACGTCGCTTATTTTATGTTGAGCAATAGCGTTTAGCAATGAATATCGACCAATCATACTCGGTTATCTTACAATATGTTTGCAAGTAATGCATTATTTACTGCTATGACAAGATTTTGTATCACTGAAACATGACACCACTAATTTATCAAATTATTCTGCTTAATTTCCTTCCAAATTACAGTAATATAACATCATTTTTGGTGGGAAGTAGACCTAATCGTTTACTGAGATCTGACTCAAGTACTATTAATGACAAAATATGCGAACGGTTGAACTGTGTACTAGAAGAATCATATTAACAAACGAAATCGCAAGAATCGAAACTAAATACACACAGGCATATCTGTGTGAATTCCAATTATTATAAACCATGAACTGGTTTCAGGAAGTAGTGAACAACACATGAACCTGATTTCTGAGTAATGTGAAAACAAAACCAAAGTAGTTTGTTCAATGAATGAATAGCAGTTTGTGTAGAACAAAGCATGAAAGAAATCCAGCAAATGCCAAGGAACAGAATGTCTCCAAAACTCATGCGAGAATAATTTCTTACATTAACTGTTCAAACTGAGATACCATTGCTTGGCAGTATTGAAAAACACCTGACATAGGAAAATTCTTGTATTTCATCCATTATTTAAATATATTTCATGATTTTTCATATTTTGGTGATTTTAATGCCATGTTTTATCCAAAAGATTCTTAAAATTAAACCTAAATCTACATATGATCCATTATTACCAACTTCCAATTACTAATATAATAAATCTAGAGTTAAATTTAACTGACCTGCTATGTTCCGGTTCGAATTATATATAAAAGGATCTGATGTGTTATATTTATATGAGCTTCTCTACTCACTCGTTTACAAGCTATTCTTACAAAACTTATTATTCTATTTACTTCCTGTTAATCTAGATAAACTTTTGATTACATTTATACATTTCCTTGTAGAATACAAGCGATAATCAGATCTTTAGAGAGCATATTGCTATGTGATGGCTTTGAAATTGCATATTCTTACATGACTACGAGGAAAAAAAGCTGATGTGATTAATTTACATGTCGTCTTCTACGCTCTATCTTTATTAGTGGGTATACTAACTATTTTTACTAAAACTTATTCTTCTATGTACTGCATTTTAATGCAAGTAACCCTTTGAAGAAATTGCTGCATTACAAATTTTGTTAAAAATACAAAGAGAACAGCTATAGTCAAATGTTTAAGAACTGAACGCTATATGCTGGGCTTAAAATTCCATACTGTTTCCATGCAGTCGCCAGAAACGACTGAATGTTGAAAGACAATGACCAAGTAATGAACAATTCATACTTTAATAACAGATATGTCAGAAATGGCTTATGCCACAAAAAACTTATTTGAAATAAATTGTGTGTTTTAAAGAGAACTACATTTTGCGTGCAGTACGTTCTCGTCTATCGCTTAATGGATACCAGTTATATAAGATTATACAAAATTCCTTCCGAAAGAAGAGGACTTCACAAGCTATTCTCAGAAAATAACATATACATTTTATTTTTCATGATAATATCTTTAATATATAGTGTATTAATAAATTCGTTGGAGTCATTTTTTAGAAAATCAAAATTTTCGCAGAATGATCCTTGTTAAGGGTACCTGGGAATGAGGGGATTTTTAAAAATCTTGGTGTCGCATCTTTGGAAGGTACTGATCCTAAATGCCAATTTTGGTATTTATACAACTTTCCGTTTTGAATTATGCTGTTCACAACACAGACACACACACACACACACACACACACACACACACATAGACAGACGGACACACACACGGGCCTTTTTCTAGAAATGCTTTTTTTTATTCATCGTGGCTCAAAATATGTATTTTCGGTGAAATCTAAGCATAGAATTTTTGAGTGGAATGCAATACCTTCTCTATCTGTTATGTACGAGGTAGAGAAAGTAAAAATGAAGGAAAGAAAAAAAAACACAAGTAGCGATTTTCGAGTTCAAAAAAATGTAAGTGTTTGAAAATTTAGATCAGTAGCAAATAATATCTCTGAATGGTTAACTTTACAAACATAATTATTTGACATAAGTTGTAAAAGATTCACGCTTTTTTGTAGTAAAATTTTGTCTATCTCTTATGGTTTACCAATTATATAAAATTCATTCAGAATGAAGAGGACCTCATGGACTATTCCCAGAAAATTCAACATACACTTAATTTCTCATGCAAATATCTTAAAAATGATATTTAAATCAAAATTGTTATAGGCATTTTTGAGAGTATCAAATGTAACGACAATTTTCTCATATAAAGTGTAGTTTGGGATGTGAGAATTTTCTTGAATATTTTCATTTAGCATCCTTGGAAGATACTGAAACTAAATACCAAGACTTTTCGTTTTAGGGTAAGGCTGTTTACAGAAACATGGACGCACGAAAGGACGGACACACACACGCGCAACTTATTCTAAAAATGCATTTTCTGGATTCAGGGATTCGCAAAACGTGTATTACTGGTGAAATCTCGTTATCGGATTTTTGGGTAGAACACAATATTTCAGTGTATAAGTAAGCAGCACAGAAAATAACCAGCATATCACAGACAATGTGATTGAAATTCATAAAAAATACATCTATGCGTACTTCTTAACTTATATGAATTATTATAGGTGTTGAAAATGATCACATTTGCTATGAAGACATTCATTATATGAACGAAAGTTTAATTTTTCTTCTCCTTTTAAAACATTAAAATTGCTTGATTCCTTTATAAGGTTTGAAAACATTTCTGTGTCGTTTATTCGTTTTCTACATGGCTAAGGATGTTTAATTAATAATTAAATGTTAATTTATTTATCTGCTACTGTTGCAGAATCGTAACAATTCTTCACGTTGTCGGAGAGCAAAGAGTCTTATTAAATCTGCCAAGTCCCACTACGTAAGTATGTGAAATAATTACACTATTAATTACAATACTCCTTCAAGAATGACCGCATATGTTCAGTCGAGTAAGATTTGTCTATAAATATGATCTTTGACAGGCATTCGACAAGGAGTTTCAGATAAGAACAAAGATCATCACAGCCAGCTTTCGGGATTATTGCTTACTCCAAAACGCAGTGTGGCCACAATAGTGCAACGAGGTTGGTTCAAATTAGCTTTTAGTTCCAAAAGTTGCAAGTGATAACCTTACTGCGCCCAAGATATGTCACTCCTTGATTCACATCCTATTGTCTGCTTTGTAATATACTCCATAAATGTTGTTGACTATCTTAACTATTTTCAAGTATACCTGTTTTTAATAAACTAATTTAATTCGGAGGATGTAGTTTATGTAGCATTCTTTGCTACAATACTTTGCTCTTATTTGCACGTATATCAGCTAAAGTATTGCATTCCACCCAAAAATTGGACACCGAGATTTCACCGGAAATAGAAATTTTGAGGTGCCCTGAATCCAAATAAAGCATTTTTGGAAATATGTCTGTGTGTGTGTCTTTGTGTCTATCTGTCAGACTGTGAACAGCATAACTAAAAATCGAAAAATTGGATAAATACCAAAAAGTGGCATTTGAGTTTAGTACCATCCAAGGATGCGACACGAGGATTTTCAAGAAAATCCCTCTACCTCAGACTACCCCTTACATGAAACAATTTTGATTTTTTCAAAAATGGCTCTAACGATTTTGATAAAAATATCAATTTTCTGGGAATTTCCTCCACCGTCTTCTTCATTCTGAATGAATTTCGCATAGCTGGTAAACCGTAAGAGATAGACAAAATTGTACTACATAAACAATGTAGATCTCCTTAAAACATACAACTTATGCCTACATTATTTTGTTGTGATATTCTTTGTTATTTGTCTGAATTTTCCAATACTTATACTTTTTCTCAAATGGAAATTCGTTATTCGTTTTTTATGTCCTGGACATGTAAAGAGCATGGAATGCGCCACATAGCAACCAGCTCTTAAAAGATTTGACTATCGCTTAAAGCCTACCATATTCCCCTTGCACCTACAAGAAAATTAGCAATAAAATAGTTTCTGCAAATGTTTATCTCAATTAACATGAAGGAGATGAAGAATAAGAGTTGGTAAAAATAGCTCGTACAAAAGTGGAAAAAGTCATGTGAGTGCAACATGTGAGTTTCTTAAAATGATTACTTAAAATATAATTATAATACATTTTGCTATAAATTCAACAAAGTAACAGCGTTTATTATCCTAGAGATTGGAGTTATGGAGAACAACAACAACAAACAAAACAAGGAGCAAGAAAATACAATACGCGCTGCCGAAATTACATTCCTGAGAGGAGTTAAAAGATGTTCAATACTCGACCACATAAAAATGAAGTTGTACGTCAATAATTAAACATTGTTAGTGTTGATGTGAATCTGAGGAATTAAAAATGAACATGGAAAGAAGTTCTAGAAAGAATGGAAGACTCAAGATTGACAAAATACACGGACCAGTAGGAAGATCCGTGGTAAGATCCAGGAGGAGATGGATGAAAGGTAGTTTAGGACAGAAGAGGCTGTATATGAATACACCTAGAAGTGAGGAAAGAGAAAAAGAAATGTTATTGACTTTTGGAGGACATGTATCTGTCCAAATTTTCTGGAATTTCCGAAGCGTTGCCATATTTCCAAATAGATGGGGGCACCATTTCATGATTAATAGGGTCACCAATCCTTCAATATATGTCTGTCTGTTTGTTTGGGACACTATGAGCAGTTGGGTAGGTGATACTCCTATAATAGCAGAAGAAAACCTTATCGAAAGCATCTACTCAATAATTGCTAAACCTAAGTTCACACCTCGCCTTGACCATACTATAATTGTTATCGATATACCTATGCAGTTGAAATTCGAACACTTAATAATTTATTACCCACAAAGATATTCTTGATGGTAGGCAAAGTTTTCTGCACGACATCTGGAGCGCATGCCCACCACTACATACGGACCATTATCATAAATTGAAGATGACCACAGGGGTCACATTGTACATTTTCGGTTGTGGATTCCTTCTGGTAAACATCGTTTTCCTATCTCTCACCATTTCATAGGAAATGCAGTATTTTTCTTTCTTTATTCACGTATATAGCATGCGGAAAAAGTATTTCATTCCACCGAAAATTTCGATCCCGAGATATCAATGGAAATACATGTTTTTAGGCCCATTAAACTCCCAAAAAGCATTTTAGAAAGAAGACCCGTGTGTGTATGTGTGTGCTCTGAACAGCAACAGCGTAACTCAAAAAGAAAAGTAGGATAAATTCCAAACCTGGTGTTTAGGTTCAGCAGTTTCTAAAGATACAACACGAAGATTTTCAGGAAACTCCCCCACACCAACCACCCTTTACATGAAACATTTTTCAAAGGCTTTATTTTCTAAAAAAATTAGTACCGATTCTGATTAAAATACCACATATTAAAGATATTTACATTACAAATAAAATTTATATCTTGAATTCTATGGGAGAAGTCTTTAATTACACTTCATTCGGAAGAAAGTTCGTATAATCTTGTATAACTGGTAAACGCTAAGCGATAGACGAAAACGTACTATATAAAAATGTAGATCTCTTTAAAGCACACAATTTATTGTAAATAAATGTTTTGTGGTGTCACCATTTCCGAGATATCAGTTATTAGTGGTTCGAATTGTTCAATACTTCAGTCATTCTTTTCAAGTCCTTTCGATATTAAGCTGCATCTCACGACTGCACGCAAACAGTATGGAATTTTAAGGCAGTACATAGTGTTCAGTTCTTAAACATTTGACTGTCACTAGTCTTTTACATTTATAATTAAATGTGTAATACAGGTATTTCCTGAAAGTTTTATCTCGATTAAAATAAAGTATACAGGAAAATAAACTTTCGTAGAAATAATTTGTGTACCCACTAATAAGCGATACACAGTAGAGGTCATGTGAATGTAACACTTCAGAGTTTTATTTCGAATAATGTTGTATAAAGGTTGTACACACATGCTTTTAAGAAAGTAATCAATAGTAAAACTTATTGCCACATTGCTTTACCATCTTTGCAGTTCAAAAATATGCAGTTCAAAGAAATCCATTGAAATGTTCTATGTTACACAACACCAACATTACCTATTCAGTTTAGAGAATTAACTTTTATGGAATACAAATCTTGAAGCTCTTATTTTCGAATTTAGGGCTGCTTCTAGGAATTATACATATAAATGTATCATTAATAATAATGATAATAATAATAATAATGTTTTTGCTTGAAAATATAGCATATAACATACACTTTTAAACTTTAAAAAGAACTAGGTCAGTGATGTCTTTGTATTTGTGAAGTTATACAAAAAGCCTACATTTTCCAAAGCATTTGCATGAAATTCCGGTCGCTATGAATCATTATTGATACCTATAATACAGGTCGAATACAATGGAGCAACGGTTTTGCCACTTTCTGTGAATGTAGAGCCATTCATTTGTTCATAGGTTCAATTGTGCATGAAACGGGTGTAAATCTCATTCACGCTCGTCATTTACCCGTTTCCATAGGGGATATTCCCCTTCGATTGAAATAACACGAAATCCGACACAGATGATAGGATTTCGATAATTTTTCCACGTTACTGAACTTATCGCGAAACAAAATAAACTGTTAACGCTCAATTTTTGTCTTTATCTGTCACATATGACGCGATACAGCCCCCGCTTCCTCGCGCGTTCGACATCGGATATTGTGCATCAGTGAATGATCTGTGGCGCGGCAACCCCTGGCAAGCAGGCAACCCAACTAACACCGGCCCTCACAAAGTGCATGCAGCATAGCGCAGAATTACACGGCTTATTGGCTCCTGCATGCACGGACCGGCCTGCATGTGATACACTACACCGTGTGTGATGCTACCAAACCTAGGCATGTTACTATATTAGTACCGACAGACAGCGCGCAAATCGCACAGGGCTGTTCAAAATCACGTTGTCACGCTCTGAAGGCAATTGAGAATATAACGGTGTCAGGAAATTAAAGAAGATGGGCAGATACCTTCGGACAGTGTATATTAGTTTGGGTGAAATAAGAGATTTTTGGCTTATAAATCTGGTAAGTAGAAGAAGTAGCACTCCACCCAAATATTCCATATTGAGATTTCACCGGAAATACATGTTTTGAGGCTTCCTGAACCCAAAAAAGCAGTTTTAGAATATATCCTTGTGTGTGGTGTGTGAACTGCATAATTCAAGAAGAAACGTTTAGCTCTTCCAAGGAAATGACCAGAGATTAAAAAGTCCCCTACCCCAAACTACCCTTTACGAAGGAAACATTTTGATATCTTAAATGTTCACAAACCTGGCTATTACAACTTTGATAAAACACTATACGTTTAATATATTTGCAGAACAAATAAAATATGTATCTTATATTTTCTGTGAATTTATTATAAAGTCTTTTTCATTCTGAATGAATTTTATTTAACTTGTATACGTAAAAGCTAGACAAAACCGCTGTAAAAAATGTAGATCCCATAAAGACACAATTTATGTAAAATAGATTTTGTGGTATTAACCAATTCCGAGGCAACATTTATTATTAGTTTGAATTGTCACATGCACTAAGTTACTATACGTTTTTCTGTCGTGGTCATGCAAAGAGAACGAAATTTCAAAGCCATCACATACGCACTGTTTTTAAAGTACTTTACTATCGCATAAGCCTACATAATTTTCCTGGTACCTACAGGAGTGTGTAGTAAAACCATTTCTATAAACGTTTTTCTGGATTAACATGAGGCAAGTAGAAGAATAAGCCTTTGCAAGAATAGTTAATAGAAGAAGTATAGAGAAAGTCATGTAAACTTGATACATAATATTTTACGTGCTTTCGGTACAATTTCCTCTGTAACCCCTACACCACAGTATTTTAATTCTATTTTCAGTCTAAGGACTACACCTTCAATATAAATTAATTGCTGATTTCTTAGTGTTATAAACATGCAGGCACATAAGATAAAAATACATGTGTTTGTAAGACAAGCATTAAGTATAAATTATATTTCTGGATTATGGCCATAGGTGAACAACACATTTGGGTGGCATGTACCAGTTAGCCCAAATAGCGATCATTTAAAAAATTCTTAGCCGATTCAATAACTTAAGCATACAAATTCCATTTGAATCGTCTTAAGAAGGGTTTGTTGTACTTATTGCCATTTATGTGTATGCTTGGTCTTCAAATGAAGTGTTATGTAGCACCCAGTATTGTTAGGAAAATATGTGTCGTATTTTTAATTAATTTTGTCTACTTATTGAGCTAATGAAAAGAAACCATGTTTTAAAACCCTTTTCCATGTTTATAAGCACATCCTTTTTGGAGCATAATCCGGGTCAAAACTAAACAGACAAGTGTGCATTTTCATTTACTCTTATTTAACGAGAAATTGGCTCTTAAAAGCTCACAGCACGCTTTAAAAACTTGTAGGTGTAATGGAAAACATACTCGGTAATCATCGAGGCATTCTTCATCCATTTCTCTCGCTCTCTATCTCTGCCCCCCTCTCTCTCACCCAGAAGTAAATTTATAAATTAAAGCTGGAATGGAAATATGTCTAGTTATTATGATATTGTTGTAGGGGTTTAAAGTTCTCTATAGAAAATAGTTTGGTTTTAACTTGAAAGCGTGTTATAATAAAAGGCAGAATTAGTTTTGCAATAAGTGGACTCGATGGGTAACTGTGTTAGGTGCGGTGTTAGGTGCGATAGAGAAGTATCTAATATATAGTAATTCTTCACTCCACTTTACTTTAATTACGATAAAGTGTTCCCAAAATAGTTTTCATTTAAGTCCTCTAAGATGATAGGATAACCTAAATTCTGTGTATGAGAAGTCCATGTCTGTTAGTATTAAGTTCAATCGAAACAGAAGAGTTAGATACACTTCTTCAAACATAGACGCTGCACCTAATTAAATTTCAATCTGCAAAGGATATCGAATTCCGAGTTATAGAAAATAATTAAGACTGTTGAGGCTTTACAGACTATTTACAGAAATGTTTGGGTAGAAATTGATTTAGAATGCACTTATAAGCTATTTTAAGCAAAATGGTTACTAACGTTTTTTAAGTTTGGCTGTAAACAAACAGATAAATATAAGTGTTTTTATTCTGTGGCATCTATGTCTTAATTGGAGTATTGTGAAGTCAAGAGCTTTGTGGTGCTACAATGTAGATATAGCGTGCTAGGCGAGTATTGTTGGGAGCTTTGAGCAGCAGATGTAGCCCTGCAGAAATATGGCGCCTCTAGTTTGGACCCCCTGAAATTAGGGGACACATCTCGGTTAGGATGGGTTACCTGGATAAGGTATGTTCCGGGGTTTTCCCTTATCCAGAGGACTAACTCCTTATCCAGAGGAGAGGTAACTCTAAGCTCTAGAGACCCGGATACATTTAAGCATCATTTCAACCATTTCGTTCATTCAACGTCCAATATGACATACCCAGTTAATGGATGTTGAGAAAAGATGAAGGATGCGCCGGGATCGAGTAGTTAGACCGCTCGCCTCTCACCAAGGCTGCCTGAGGTTCGATTCCAAGTTCCCACATGTGGGATTTGTGGTGGACAAAGTGGCGTTCTGGACGAGGTTTCTCCGGTCCTTCGGTTTCCCCCGCCATTCATTCTATCAACTGCTTTATCATCACCTTTATCATCCGTCATCTCACAGCTTCTACTTCCTCGCTCTCATACCAGGCAAAGGGATGATCACCCATCCTGGATATTCTGATATAAAGAATGCCTCTGGCCCTGGCACCCGCTTGTAAGTCCTACCATGAGGAGGGGAAGCAGAGAGAGAATAAGAAGATAAAGAGGAACGGATATGTAGAACTACGATATAAATAAACCGAATATGAACTGCCGATAGTTCTAATAGCATAGTTTTAGCTTATTTTTACTTTTCCTACCAAGTACCTCGTAGAGAAGTGTTGCATTCCACCCAAAAATTTTGCCATAAACACATGTTTTGAGGCCCATGAATAAAAATACATTTTTAAAAAATGTCCGTATGTGTGCGCGTGTGTGTCTGTGAACAGCATAGCTCAAAAATGAAAAGTCGAATAAAGACCACATTTGGTATTAGATGAAGTACCTTCCAAAGATACGACACGAGGTTTTCCAAGAACATCCCCCACCTCATATACCCATTACATGGAACATTTTTTTTTATTTCCTAAAACTTGCTCTAATGATTGTGATTAAAACACCATATATTAAGGATGTTTAATTAAAAATCTGATGTGTTACACTCACATGACTTTCTCTACTCTAGTACAATCTATTTTTACAAACGCCTATTCTCCATATGCTTTATGTTAATCGAGATATCGAGATGTCAATCTTATTGCTAATTTTCTTGTAGATGCAAGGGGAATGTGGTAGCTTTTAAGCGATGGTCAAATATTTTAACGCTGGTTGCTATGCGGTGCATTCCATTCTCTTTGCAAGTCCAGGACATAAAAAAATGAATAACGAATTTGAGAAAAAGTATAAGTATTGGAAAATTTTAAGGGAATAACAAGCAATATCTCGAAAACGGTTCACTCAACAAAAGAAATGTATATGACATAAGTTGTGTATTTTAACGAGATCTACATTTTTTGTGTAGTAAAATTTTGTCTATCTCTTATGGTTTACCAGTTATGCAAAAGTGGTTCACAATGAAGAATACTTTTGGAGACATTCCCAGAAACTTCGAGATATACATTTCATTTCTCATGACATTATCTTAAACATATGATATTTTAATCAAAATCGTTAGAGCCACTTTTGAGAAAATTAAAATTTTCGAAAAATGTTCCATGTAAAGGGTAGTCTGGGGTGGGGGGATTTTCTTGAAAACCTTCGTGTCGCATCTCTGGAAGATACTGAAGCTAAATACCAAGTTTGGTGTTTATCCGACTGTTCGTTTTTGAGTTATGCTGTTCACAGACACACACACAGACACACACACAGACACACGCACACACACACACAGAGACACACACACGGACATGTTTCCAAAAATGCTTTTTTTGGATTCAGGAGGTCTCAAAACATGTATTTCCGGTGAAATCCCGGTATCGAATTTTTGGGTGGAATGCAATACTTCCCCTACTTACTATACGTAGTAGAGAAAGTAAAAATACAATGTATGTATTAAATTTTATGGGAATATTATGTGAAACCCTCTTCAAGAAATGTTATATAACCTTCTATAAGTGCTAAACGTTAAGCGACAGACGAAAACGTACTACACAAAAATTTAGATCTCTTTAAAACACACACATTACTCCCAGCAACTTTTTTGCGCCATAAGCCATTTCCGAGATTTCCTATATTAATGATTCGAATTGTGCAATACTATCATTCTCTTAAGGTCCTTTCGATATTCATTGGTTTCTTGCGACTACATGGAAAGAGTATGGAATTTTAAGACCTTTATATTGTGTCCAGTTCTTAAAAATTTGACTATCGCTATTGTACCTATAACAAATGTGTAATATGGCTATGTATGCAAAGGTTTATATCAATTAAAATGATTGGAGCAAAAATAAACTTTCGTAAGAATAATTTGCATTCTCTCTAATAAACGATGTGAATGTAACACATCAAATTTTTACACATCACCATAATCATAAGATAATAAACTCTCACGAATAACGTCACTTTTGATATAATTAATAGAATTTCTTTTAAAAAACGTATGTTTCATAAATGTTGTATTATATAGGATTCAAATGTCCTTCTATTATAGTATTCAGTTGATTTAAAATTCGTCCTTCGGCATCGAATGATTATTTTCCAATCTCGTATTTTAATAAAACACCTTAAGACTCATACCTTAAGTAACTATTAATAGGCAATAAAATAAGTACCAGTAAATTTAATAAAGCGTAAATCTGGACACTAGAACTCGGATTTGATGAGTTAAAAATGTTTGAAAAATGATCTATACAATGACTCTGATTTGCTTAAAATTCCTTTGTTTTCACAAAAAGGGACCTAATTTAGATATACTTAAGCCATTGAAATTAGTATGCAGAAAGTTGTGAATTAATTTATACATGAGTATATCTCTAAACAAGTATATAAAGAAGGCAGAAGAATAATGATAGGACAATTTAGAAAATTAATTAAAACGTATATATATATATATATATATATATATATATACATACATTTCATGTTCTTGTGTGAAGAAAAGAATACTATGAAAGTTGTTTTTAAGCAGTTCTTACAAAACTGTAGCACTAACCATTTTCAGTTCTCAGATTATGTAAAACTGATTGCGAATGAAGCACTTCATAGTGTGTGACACGACACAAGGACGAGGACAACAACTATATGCTCGTATTAACGCGAAAAGGGAAAAAAATATAAACTAGGATTAGATGCTCAGTGGTGGCAAAAGCGCGACTCGCGAGGCACTGTGACTGGCAGGCGCAACTCCTTATCTAGCCGTCTATTCATTTGTTTTCCATGTGCTGCTGAGTGGTGTAGTGCGTGTTGCATATTTGATGACTCGAGAGAGAAAGGCATTTTCGCCACCCTTGCTCTATTATGTAAACTTTGGTAAGATTATTAGGTTTATGACTGAGTATAATTTTATTTAAATCTAGATGAAACTATTGATATGTCTAAATATTATGGGATGATAATTTTTCAGGCTCTATGTCTTTTCTGTCTCATTCCTAGTTTGGGACATGAATTCATAACTGTAATGATACCTGCTCCTCTGACAATTGGCACTTCTTCATCGCAAGCAGCCCCTTTCTAGACTAACCATTAACTGTAAACTGTTTTTTCCCCAAGAATACGAGTAAAGGATATATAAAGTTACTCTTATTTCTTAACTCAATATGAAATTTCTGATAATTGAAAAGCTATGTTTATGTAAAATGCCAATATAAAACTGTTTATAAACCTAATATAATAGTAAGAAAATGATTACGTTAAGACTCAAAAGGAAAGAAAATGACAAATTGATGACGCAAAATCGAAGACATGCCCTAAAATAGAAAATGACCTCATAAATATTCATTTTCATAATCTGAGATCCATATTAGTAAGTAGGATGTGTTTAGTGGAGGGGGACACCGCGCCACTGCGACCAATTTGATTTACTGTGGCTACACCCCCAGGGAGGCAGAGATAAGGTGAAGGAGCCGTTGAAGGTCGCAGGCCCAAAGACTCGCACAGAGGTTGCTAATATTTCCAGTTTGAATACCTGCGCACCAGTAGAAGCAGAGAGGGCACTAGGCGACCCTAACGGGCGAGACAACGCATCCTGGCGTTCACGGGGAGAAATCTTTACAATGCGCAAGTAACTATGCCATCTACCCGACATCGCCAGTGGTCGGAGGACTGAAAGACACCTAAACGTAAGAGGGAGAGGTGAAATGAGACGAAATGGGGGGAAAGGAGAAATCGGATAGAATATACCATTCTGGCGACCAGAGTAAAAGAACAAAAAATCACAGGTCAGAAGGGTGGTAACCGGGAATCAAGCTCGGGACCTCCCGAATGCGGAGACCTATGGTAAGGATTTATGTAAACCCTAGCAATGCCTATAATGCTGCAGTTAAAAGAATCTGAGCCATGGTTATCATATACAATTTTTTTTAGGTTACAGTAAATACATTTATTAAATGTTTTTATTTACTACTTAAGCATTTATTTTGTTACTGGGAAGATTAAATTAATAGAGTAATTGTAATATTTTAGTATTTTGTAAACAGTTAATACATTACAAATGAAACCAGTTTATATTCACAATAATTCTAAATGCGCTTTATGTTGTCAATCCGCTTGGTTGCACGTTTCTATAGCTCATTTTAAATGACATTATTATCTTCCTGCAGAACGGAATAACGTTCCTGTTTTATTTTACATTAATTGTCAGCCGTTAGACTGCAAGTGACAAGCGAGCACTACGGATAAACCAATACTAATAATATGATCTGCAATTTGCCGTTGTTTTCATAAACTATTTTTGCATTAAAGCAAGTCAAATCAATTTCATATTCTGCCACCTGTTTTCAAATGTTCTATACAAAGTACGTTGCACCCCTGTAGGGCACATATTCGCACGCAATATGTGAAATGTGCGTGCATCTGCTGTAGCGTAGCCGGGAGGGTTCTCATCGACCAATATCGCAACCCCTCGCCTGGCGTGTTTAATTCCGACCTAATAATAATTATTGTTATTGCCACTAGGGCACTTGAAACCCTCTCCGAGCGTACTAACAAAATGAAAACACAAATTATTACTTTTATAAATTCTATTATGTGTTGCGGCTACTCAAGCAATGAACTATTTATACTTCATAAACCGACTAACTTGCAAATTTATGCATGTAGCAGCGTTGTGCAAATCCCTTTATCACTCTTATTGCTATAAATGGTATCTGTTTGATGAAATTATTTGTGGTGATATCTTTATGTCGCAGTGATGTACTCTAATCTGAAATACAGGCGCCAGAATTCAACCTGTTGCAATTCATGACATAAATCTATATACTAGGATTTACTTTCCTTACGTTTCCTTTCCTTACCTATAGTAAGTAGAGAAAGTATTTTTACAAAACGTCTAAAGCTCAAGCTTATCGGCAGATTGATGTGGGGCAGTTGGAAAGAAAATAGAGATAAATAGACGCGGTAGCGCTCTGGTCCAACGTAAACACCATAAACACTATCGACAGATAACCAGAATCGTCTGGAAGTTTCTCCTCTTCCCGCCTCTGAAACATTCTCAAATATTCTGTGGAAAATTCCAGTTGCTATGTAAGCCGCGAATGATCCAGTCAATGGTGCGGTTCCACAGTGACGTACAGTGACGGAGGCTTCCGTGAGAGATTATAGACGTCTTGTGCTGGATTCCCCAGTGAGTCAATCATCCGAAGAAGAGGCTTTTCGCGCGGCTGCGTTACGAAGAAAAGTGAAGTGACAATCGAACTAGATCACATAAGTGAAGCGATAACGAGAACTTAGTTAAGTGGTGGTGAGAACTTAGTGAAGTGACACTTTGTCACAGTGTCACTGTGACGAAGTCACAGAATTGTACTCCACCCTAAACTTTTGTATCAAGATACACGTTTTGAGGCTTCCTGAGTCCAGAAAAACATTTTAGAAGAAGGTCCGTGGGTGTGTCTAGTGTCCGTGTGTCTATAAACAGCATAAATTAAAAACTAAAAGGCAGTTAAGTACCAAACCTGGTATTCTTATTAAGCATTCTCCAAGGATTGGACAAAATATTTTAGAGAAAATTCCATCAATTTAAACTACCCTTTACAAAGAAAAGCTTTCGTACATTTTTATTTTCTCAAAAATATCTCCATCGACTTTGGTTAAAATACCACATATTTAAGATATTTTTATAGCAAATGAAATGTATATCTTAATTTTCTGGCAATAGCCTCTGAAGTCCTCTTCATTCTGAATGAATTTTGTACAACTGGTAAACCGTAAGAGACAGACAAAATCTTACTACAAAAAAATGTAGATCTCGTTAAAGCGCACAATTTATATCAAATGAGTTGTTTTTGTAGAGTTAATCATTTCCGAGATAAACCTTGTTATTAGCTGAATTTTCAAATACCTATTTTTCTCAAATGGCAAGTCGTTATTCGATTCTTCTCGTGCTCATTCAAAAAGTATTAAATTTCAAAACCATCACAGCAACACGCTCTTTAAAAATCTGACTATCGTTTTACCTCTTGTATCCTACAACGAAGCGTGTAAATGATTTGGAAGAATTGTGAGGAGTAAACAGAGAAGGTCATGTGACTATAACACAGATAGTTTTTCTCTTGGTAACAGAAAGGGTGTGTAATATCAAGGCCACCGTTTTAAAAATCAGACATCGTGTATCCTTCTTATATTTACAACGAAATGTATAAATATATTACATTACATAGAAAAAAACCCTTATGTAGTAATACTTTGTAGAAGAGTGAGTATTTATGTATGTTTACTGCAGGAGAAGAGAGAAAACGGGAATAGCAAATAGTAAACAAATAAACCCATAATATCTAATGGTAGGAGCTGGAAAAAGAATAACTAGCTCTAACCTAACAGCTGATGAACAACAATACATGATTTTCCCAAACTATATTCAAGTTTTTATACCTGCTGCATTTAAATGCTAGTTTTAACAGCTTCCTGTTAATCATAATAAACATTTATCAGAAGTAGTTCTAATGTATTTTTATTGAAAATACACACGAGGATAAACGAGGCTGAGGCGATTTTCACTTGCTTAAAAAGTTATCAGTTTTATACTATTCCTTGTAAGTAGTATGAGAAATAAAACAACTACTATATAGCGTTTTAAAATGTGTTACAATTTTGGAAACCTAAAAATAAGAAGCAGCATACATCTTGGATCTAGTTAGTGCCACAGGCGCTTTATTTGAGATTAAAATTGTATGTTTTTGTAATATCCATATTTTTCCTATGTTAACCTTTATGAATCTCTTATACACAATTAAATCAGTAATAATAGGGCTTCATTACCTATTTACAGAATTTTATCAATTATTCCAGTATCTCAGAGATATACTATTATCGTTAAATCTGAATAAAAATTACCAAACAGTTTTCCATGTAAAGGATTTTTTAGAAAGGAAGTTTCATTAAAACTTTCATCACATCCTTAAAAGGTACCTGATTTAAGTACGAAATATGGTATCCATCCCATATTCCTTTCCTACACAGAAGGCTTGCATAAATATCTGAAAATGTTTATTTTGTTTTCAATAGGCACAAAAACATGTATTTATAGTGAAATACAGATGTCAAAATTTTGGTTGGAAATACAATACTTCCTCTGCCCTGAATATCTAAGCGGTAGAGAAAGATATGCAATAATTGCAAGTGATAAATTGAAGTGGGAGAGGAGTGCCTCAATAATCCCGGGAACTGACACCTTTCTATGTAGAATAGTGAGGGTTTGTTGGAGCATATGTTTATGAAGCATGGGCTTAGACGCTTTAAAAATGATGAAATATTAAGATAACGGTAAAATACATACAATGACAGCATTATATTACAGCTTAAATGTTATCTAATAATATTCCATCTTTATCTACTTAGATAACTGGAGCCGGAAGGTAAAAAGAGCGGACGAACTTTAATGAATATATAGTTGGTCATTAACTTCAAACAACTTATTTACTTTTCAGCAAATTGCAACCAGTTCTTTGTTAAGCAGCTCCAATCGCATGCGGCGGTTTAAGATCTCCAACAACAAGACGTCAAGAGATGGGCATATAAATAACTCACAGCTAATTGTGCAAGCTTCCACAAAAAAGAACACCCAGGACGATTAGCGACTGTTGTTTAATAAGAAACAGTAAACGACGTTTCTTTCCTTTTGGAGAGAATACTGCCAGCTGTGTTACCTCTTGTTCCGGCAGAGGAAAATTTACCATCAACAGTTGATCTTCGGCATCTGCACAGAATAGGCACTTTAATGAATAATTATATAAAATAGGCTTTTAGAGGCAGCGGGTCCGAACAACGTAACCATTTCTGCATGACCTGGCGTCTTTGCGTGGTAGTGGGATTGAAATTCTTGGGAAACTTGTGTTGGCTCAGGAACAACAACTTGCAAGAAAATACACTCAGGCTACGCACTGGTTTGAGAATGTAAGTCCGACTGTATGAAAAAATGGATATAAATATTCCAGCGAGAGAATATATCAGAAGCACCAGAAAAAAATAAACATTAGATAAAATAAAGAGAAAGATTATTTAATAATGTAATCAACAGAAAGGGCTTATATAAGAAAGTTAAGTAAAAAAGGAGATGATAAATGAAATCACTGAAAAAATCGCAATATTGAATGGGAATTATTAAAAGAGAACCAGTAGTAAACATTAACGTATTAAGGAGAGAAAAATGTGTTTATCAAGAAGCAGAATAGGACCAGGAGCGAAGGTACAAGCCTCAGGTAACGCATAACAAAAAACGTCAGAGCAAAACTTCAAGAGACGCAAACTTAAACAACACCGCGGAATCCGAGTCACCCGATCAGAAAATGAAATCAAACAAAACTATAAAATTGCAGATAGCATATAATAGTTACTTTCTAAAATATAGGCGCCAATAGAAATAACTTCAAGTCTGTCACGTGAAGTACAAAATCAAAAGTCATGTGACTAGGAAAGAAACCAGAGAAAATAGAGACTGGGGAAATATAGAAGTAAGCTCATTGCGTAAGAGCTCAATTTCTGGTAGTGTTCACATTGTCATTCTTCTGTGTTTTATCCTGTGCTACGACGAGGCCTGTATGTCATTCAGCTGACGAGAATGCAACTTAGGATATGTTACCGTCAGTGGGTAACTCAACGATTTTTATTTACTTGCGGTCCACACACACCCTGAGAAGTTAAACCCTCAGTTACAAGAAATTCTCCTGAGGAGAAAATATCTTTTCTTTTTAAGCGCCCTCCATAAGACAGAACCTAACAACACTATTCCAAAACTAAAACAGACGCGGTGACCTGAAATTTAAATTTAACAACTTATAAAGGGAGTGTGTACCAGAAATACCAAATTCATAAATAATTTCAAAATGAGAATGGCAGATTTAAGATGAATACACTAACTAGTGCAGCTAAACCCCAATTGGAACCAGGCCTACCTCATGACCAGTGAATCCTCTGCCTCCGTCCACACGATGCATTATGGTAAGAGTCCGTAATGGAGGTGGCATGCAGTCTTAATGTCACCACCCTCAGTTGCTTAGATGCGGTTTCCACTACTTTTGCATCAAGTAGCTCCTCAATTGGTCCTCAAGGATCTCATTAGGATGAGTGCACCTCATAACAGCCCCCCCACAGAATACCCCATTATGTAGCAGTTCTACGTCTAGGCCCGAATTAAACTCTCTTCTTTTAAATTTATAGATATTGATTCAGTGTATTTAACTGCATATTCTTTAAGACAGGTCACGTATCATATATTTTATTATCCTAAAGGTGAGTTCAGCTTAGGAGCTCTTTTAATTGGATGTGATATTGTTTTCTTCCTTTTGTACCCTTGGAATTAGAAGCAACGGCTTCAACATACTTAATGTAACAAGTATTCTCTTCAAACAGGAAGAGAAAATTATATAGGAAATTAATAATCGAGTTTCAATCAGTAGATCATTAATATAGGAATAATAATAATAATAATAATAATAATAATAATAATAATAATCTCTTCAAAATTCCTTTTGTTTGTATTTCAATTATATATAGGTACACCACTATTAGTAAAGCTATAAGGAATATGCAGTGAGAAATTCAAATCAGTATCTCAAAAATTTGTAGCTAAAACATTAGAAAACTAGAGAAAGAGGCTTGACAGACACAGCAACGAAGATATTGGGGACAAATGTAGATAAAAGAATATTGTGGAATGGACAGAGAAAAGAATAGAAGAGTTAAATTATCATATTTCAAGAATGGCATCTAATAGAATTTTAAGCATATAGAGATAATATTCCAGAAGGGGGGAGAAGCCCAGGAAGATAAAGGAAAAGATTGTGCGATTCATACTCTAGAACAGAGGTGGCGAAAGCGGGACTCGCGAGTTATTTTGACTCGCAGGTGCCGATCCCTCTCTGCCACATTTCGTTTGCTTTTCACATGCTGCTGAGTGATGCAGTGCGTGTTGCATATTTGGTGACTCACGATTTCGCCACCCTTGCTCTAGAAGAAACAGGCTGGAAGCCTAATTCAAGAGAAGAATGAGGAGAAGAAGAAAAAGAAAGAGGTAGTACAAAGGGCCTAACAGTTGAAGTGTAATATAAACAGACATGAAACTGAACTGGGGTAAAACTCCTTCTTGTAAAAGACTATAAATGTTTAACCCTAGCAAACACAACAGACAGACGTGTGATAAGTGGGACAACATTGTCACATTTCTCAATCTGTCACAGAACTGCACTATGAAAATGAGTGCATGATCAAACGAGTCTTTTTCTTTCTTTAATTATCTTTATAAATGTAGGATACTACAAAGGAGATATAGTAATTATTCATTTGTAGGAGTTTGTTGACCTTTTGACCAATGATGCATATTCTAAATTTGAACCTTCTTCTTCATCTATTACCGACGAGATAAGTTTTACACTTGTATACTTCAATATTATTCTCATATAATTGTGTTGATATCTCTTAGTATAAATGACTTCTACTGCATCTGGCATCAAATCATGAACTACACTAATCCTTGATCCTTCCAAAAGTTTTCTTAGATTCTCAATTTTGTTGAAACAGAGAATAAATCTTTTCTCTCGGATTCAGACAAGAGCGTATGCTGGTGGCGACAAAACATGTCGATGTGCTAAAGTTAACTGGTTTATCTCGATTCTTTGTTTCGCTAGTTATGATTAAGTGCAGCAGCTGCATCAGTTCAGTGTTGATGGTGCTAAATATTGTTTTCGTGTATATACTATTAGATAGCTGCTGAGCCAGTTCTTGTTTACCTAACTCACTTTTACACTTGCACAGGCCAACAACAGTGCAATTCTACCTGGCACGCGGTCGCCTGGACTTCGCACTGCGCTGTCTACCACCCCATTTTCGAGACTATCATATGCAGCTTATTCATACCATCGTTTAGTAGTTCAGCCTATACTTCTTGTTTCCTGAACTGCAACATGGCATTCTTTTTTATTTCATTCACTGTACTTAATTTTCACTTCATTTTATATTATTTTATCGTTCAGGTATTGTGTTCCAAATGCCTCTCCAATTTCTTGATTTCTTTTATGGGTTTAAGATTTTTGTTGCGTTTCATGTCTTGAAGACTTATTTTGCTTTCCAGGCACAATCTAAAATGCACTAGTTTGTTTTGTCAGTTACATTAGAATAAAAATTTTAATATAAATAGTCTTTCTTAATTTTAAAAAATTTCCGTTTAACACTATTAAAGAAATGCTTTCCATTTTATTTCTTAAGAGTTATTTTTAGGTATTATATGACATATTTTTCAAATCCTTCACTTGTTCTGTTATGTTGTTTTCCGTTACTATTTTTAATCTTATAATTTTCCTTATCAATAAATGGCATGACTATATACATTACTGAAAGCCATTAATAATCTTCAGTACACAGTAATAAAAGGAACCTCTGATTTAAACCACCTATCGTATATATCTGTGATTCCCATCGAACTTAAAATTCCAAAAGTTAAGATATAACGCCCAAGTTTTATATTGCCACGGGAGACACACGTCTAACAATAAAAATAAGTTCTTTACTATCCTTGATATATTTTGTGCTTTAAGGAGGAGAGCGGAGAAATGAAGATAAACTATTGAGCTATAAACAAGAGCATAGTGACCAAGAGGCATTCAAGCAGTGGGATTCATCAAAAGTTACATCTGGAAATGAATTTCCCGATAACGTCGGCATCTTTCTTCTTTCTCCTCTGAGCTTTTTTGCGGCCATTGGCGGCAATCTTCTTTCACAAGGGGCAGACATAGTAACCATTAGGGTTAACTCTGTCATTTGTTGCTGTTACTACTGTGGCGTGATTGTAGTCCTTTTTACAGCTCAAGCAAGACGAAATGAGGAGAGGAAGGCTATGCTCTGGTCAATGGCTGCTGTGTAAGAATCACACAAAATGTATTAATGTTCGCCTCTGAGAACACCGCCCCGCCGACAGTAGATGATTGCTCCGGCCAAGTTTAGACGCCAAACAACACAAGCGTTTATTGAGTTCTCAGCGCCGTGAAGGAGTCGGTTTGTGCAACATTAGTGCCATTGCTAGCAGCGTGTCCGCCTTTATGTTAGCCATTAGATCGTTATTTCAGGAAAGAAATAATGTCGGTACCACACAGGATGTTCAATGTTAGCCAGGTGAAGAGCTTTAACACAAAATGGCATTAATTTCTAGTTGACAACAGCGTGATGTAACAAATTAATGGACACTATTACTTCTCAACAGCACAACGTACTGGATATACCAATTTGAAAGAAATGGGGAAAATTCTGTTTTATAATCGAAGTGCTGGTTTAGTAGTTTCTGTTAAAAGGTCCATTTTATATTTTTACACAACACATGCCCAATAAAAGTACAATCGAGTACGTGGAAAGAGGCAGATTCTTCTGGTTTTCAATAGTGCTTTTCTTTATTTAATGTTTGTAGAATCTCCTATCATCTGTGCTCCACACCAGCTCTGGGGAAACCAATTTATTATTGTTTTTAATTCAATCCACAAACACTCATTACCCTATGAACAAAGGTCAGGTCTAGGTGAGCGGTGAAAGGGGAGATGTATGGAAACATTTCACCTGAGTGGTTGGAAGACATGCTTCGCCACGACGATTCACACTAGCCCTTATTAGTTTGTTCTCAAATGTCTGGCACTCAAACATTAACCTATGAACACAGGTCGGTTTCAGGCTAACGAGCGAAGGAGCCTGGGGAGTAAGACAAACCTTAAGTAGTAAGCTAGAAGCAGGTTAGGAGTGGGGACTGGGCGTGGCAGAGGCGGTTTAGTATGTTCTTATCAACATAAACCACTACGCATTATAATGGCACGATTCCACGCATTCGACTGTACATTTTCTTGCGAACTTTAATTCCCCTAGAGTGAGAGCAGGCAAAGTTCTAGATGCCATATACAGCGCATACAAAAGTTCAACTTTTCATTTATGGTTGAGGTTGTACCTACCCCGACTGGATTAGTGCACCTGATTACTGGCTTAAAGGTGGACTGCTTGACTTAATTATGCCATTACGTTTTGAATTATTTATTAAATTAGCATATTTAAGTAGCCTCCCAGCATAAATCGTTCAATTGAAGTTTTACCTTAACGCATATATTTTAATTTTCATATAAGTGGCACTTACATTCTCATACCCGGCGCATAGCTTCGAATTGGGAGCGAGAGAGGAGAGAGAATCGTGCTACTGTATAGCTATCCTACATTCCGCTATGAGCAGCGTCGCTTATCTCTTTGATGTAAACTGTATTCTCTGCTGTCCGTAATTAAAATATATTATGCCTTAAGTCAACTACCATGTCGTTTAAATAACTCTCATGATAAATTTAATATCTATTTTTCTCGCTTTCAGATTTCTTGTTATTCTATCTCTTCTTTGTCTTGTCCTACAAAAATAGAGGCAGAGATCCAAAAATGTTCCACAATGTATTCGACTTTTTTTAAATTATTCAATAAACGAACATATCTGTTTGACATTTTGTTGAAGAGGTATTAAGAAGTATGTTAACAAACCGACATGTATAGTTCAGTACCTGTTAGAGGCATAAAGATTATTTCATTCAAGAAAATCAATTTAAGTTAGCTAATATCTCAAAAACGCATATAGCTACCGGTGTGAAACTTCTTAAATTATTGTTGATAATGACTGTAAAAAGGGTTATGCCTCTTGCTTTAATACTTGTTAAAGTGCCCTTTGGCAATTTTGTTCCTCTGCATTATGGATAAGGCACGTTGAAGAAGTTTGACACTAATATTGATGAGAAGATAATAACATTTTACATTAAATATAAAAATGTTCATTTATCTTATTCATTGAGGATCTTTTAATGTTCATAAAATAAAATATAATTTTAATGAAAATTACACTTTTGTTTATATACAGGCTGTCTCATAATTAATGCATTATAACAATAGAACTAAAACTAACTCACATTTGAAAAAATGCTCAAATACAGCAAACTTAATGTTTCGAAAGCGATTTTTACATAACATAAATATAATTTCAGGCATTATTTTGCAGTATGTGTTATCGTCAACATATTTTAAATAGAAGGGGTTTTTATCTTAAAGGTAATTGTGTTATTTAGTTGCTTGCAAAATATTACTTATTTCATAAAAATATTTGGTTATTATGGAAAGAGTTTAATTGTTGACTTTTTTGACAGATTTTGAGTGAACGGAAAAGTTTTATTCTATTCAGTTTCAAATGAAAAGTCCAACAAAAAAACAAAAATGATGATGATAGGAATCGGTGGCAAAAGACTAAGACATCAAGAAGTAGCTTTTCAATGAGCTCATTCAAATCGTGTATGTTACAAGTAGTCCTGAATAAATAGAAACACAATTCAAGCATCACGAACTTGTCAGACATATAAAATGGTCCGAGGCCTCGAAATATTAAGCTTGATATGTACGAGCAGGAAAATTTTAGTTCTCTTTTCTATTATGCGTTACCAATTAAAACACCTATATACCTGATGTGTTACACTCACGTGACTTTCTCTACTCTTGTACAAACTAATTTTACAAACGCTTATTTTCCATCTACTTCATGTTAATCGCGATATGGAAATGTTAATCTTATTGCTAATTTTCTTGTTGATGCAAGGGGAATTGGTAGGCTTAAAGCGATAGTCAAATGTTTTAAGAGCTGGTTGCTATGTGGAGTATTCCATTCTCTTTGCATTACCAGGACAAAAAATGAATAACGAATTCCCATTTGAGAAAAAGTATAAGTATCGGAAAATTTAAGGGAATAACAAACAATATCTCGAAAATGGTTTACTCAACCAAAAAATGTATATGACATAAATTGTGTATTTTAACGCGATCTACATTTTTTGTGTATTACATTTTGTCTATTTCTTATGGTTTACCAGTTATGCAAACGTCGTTCACAATGAAGAATACTTTTGGAGACATTCCCAGGAAATTCAAGATATACATTTTATTTGTCATGAAAGTATCTTAAATATATGATATTTTAATCAAAATCGTTAGAGCCATTTTTGAGAAAATTTTCGAAAAATGTTCCATGTAAAGGGTAATCTGGGGTGGGGGGATTTTCTTGAAAACCTTCGTGTCGCATCTCTGGAAGATACTGAACCTAAATACCAAGTTTGGTGTTTATTCGGCTGTTCGTTTCTGAGTTATGCTGTTCACAGACATACACACACACACACACACACGGACATGTTTCCAAAAATTCTTTTTTTTGGATTCAGGGCTCAAAACATACATTTCTGGTGAAATCTCGGTATAGAATTTTGTATGGAATGCAATACTTCCCCTACTTACTTTACGTTACAGATGCTGTTTTACTTTCTCTACCACGTATAGTATGTACGGGTGGTATTGTGTTTCACCCAGAAATTCAATATTGAGATTTCACCGGAAGTATATATTTTGAGATCCCTGAACCCTGAACAAGCAATTTTAGAAAAAGGTGTCTATGTGTATGTATGTGCCCTTGAACAGCATAACTCAAAAGCGAAAAATCGGAGAAGTATCAAACTTGGTACTTAAGTCCAATATCTCCAAAAGATGAGATACGAAAAAATTCAAGAACATCCCCTACCTCCAACTACCCTTTTCATGGAACTTGTTTAGAAATTTTTTATTTCCTAAAAAAATGACAAACGATTTTCATTAAAATACCGTGTATTTAAGATGAATAAACTATATATCTTGAATCTTTTGGGAATAACATGTGAATCCCTCTTCATTCGAAAGGAAGATTGTATAATCTTGTATAACTGTTAAACATTAAGCGATAGGCGCAAACGTGCTACACACGCAAAAAAAAATGTAGATCTCTTCAAAGCACACAATTTATTTCAAATAACCTTTATTGTGACATTAGCCATTTTTTATAAATCCAATATTAATGGTTCGTATTGTTCAATACTTAGCCATTCTTTAAAAGTCCTATCGATTTTTAGCTGTTACTCGCGACGTGATGGAAAGAGTTTGGAATTTTAATGGCAGCATAGTATCCAGTTCTAAAACGTTTGACTATCGCTAATCCTTTGTGTGTGTAACGAAATGTGTAATGCAGCTATTTTCAGAAAGGTTTTTTTCGATCAATATGAAGTAGATATGAAAATAAACTTTTGTAGGAATAATTTGTATACCCAATAATAAGCGATAGTGGGTAGAAAAAGTCACGAATGACACATATATTCTCTACTACGTAGAATAAGTAGGGGAAGTATTGCATTCCACCCAAAATTCTGTAGCAAGATTTCAACGTAAATACATGTTTTGAGGACCCCTGAATACAAATAAAACATTTTTGGAAACATGTCTGTGTGTGTCTGTGTATATGTGAACATGATAGTCAAAAACGAAAAGTCGGATAAATGCAAAACTTGATATTTAGGATCAATATCTTCCAAAGAGAGACACGAAGATTTTCAGGAAAATCCCCCCATCCCAAACTGCCCTATATATGGAGCATTTTTCGAAATCTTTGATTTTCTGAAAATTACCTCTAAGATTTTGATTAAAATACCATAATGTTCAAGATATTTTATGGCAAATGAAATGGATATTTTGAATTTTCGGGGAATGTCCCCAAAAGTCCTCTTCATTCCGAATGAATTTTGCATAGCTGCTAAACCATCAGAAATAGAAAAAATATTACTACAGAAAAAAATGTAGATCTCGTTAAAACACACAATTTATCTAACATACATTTTTTGTCGAGTGAACCATTTCCAAGATATTCCTTCTTATTTGTTTGAATTTTCAAATACTTATACTTTTTATCCAATGGGAAGTCGTTATTGATTTTTTGTTTTGTTTGTTTTGTATGTTCTGGACATGCAAAGAGAATGGAATGCTGCGCATAGCGTCCAGCTCTTATAAGATTTGACTATCGCTTAAGGCTTACTGTATTTCCATATTCCCCTGCACTTACAAGAAAATTAGCGATAAGGTAATTTCTACAAATGTTGATCTCGATTAACATGAAGTAGATGGAGAATAGGCGTTTGTGAAAATAGTTTGTAAAGAGTAGAGAAAGTCATTTGAGTGCAACACATCATATTTTGTAGCTTGTGCTTTAAAATATGTCTATGTGTTTAAAGTTTACTCCTTTTAAGGCATTTTCTAAGCTCCACTGAGATGGAATTAGCTTAAATTTCCAAACCGCATGCCTTGCCCAGATGCACTGGTCACAATTATAATAAATTCAATTGCAGCCTTTAATTTGCCGTATTAGCTAACGTAGAAAAAACATCATTCTTTCAATTTAATCTGTCAAACACAAGAAAATAATCATGACTTTAAAATAAAATACAACTAGAAATAAAATACGCTCGAAATTTGAACACCTAACAAAGCTATGCGGAAGGTTTCAATTTAATAAA
The DNA here is from genome assembly GCA_030765065.1 of Deroplatys truncata. Lineage (NCBI taxonomy): Eukaryota > Metazoa > Arthropoda > Insecta > Mantodea > Mantidae > Deroplatys > Deroplatys truncata. The sequence continues at coordinate 58,386,285 of CM060980.1, forward strand.
CCAGGTTACATATGCTTAGTTGATCTAACCTAGGCATTTGAGAGAGTAAAGCTGGCCCATGTAGGACATTTCAGATATACCTGAAATAATAATATTTTTAATAAAAACTGAATACCAACTGTTTCTAAAAATAAAGGTAGATAAAATAAAAAATAAGGACAAGACATTCGTTAACGTAATAATGGACGAAAAGTAAAATAAAACTTTTTAGATGATCATAGAAAATTCCAGTTGTACCTTTTACTTGTCCAAATTTCTATAATATATTATAGTTTAATGAAAATCATTATAAGTTATTTTTGAAAATGAACGAACGTAAGTTTAACAGTATTCAAGTATAGATTGCAAAGGAAATCCGCAACGTAGTATGCAATCCAGGTGAACTTCCATTATTAAAATACTTTATGGCTTAAGCCAACTCATCAGGATTAGAAAAATAAGATCTGACGTTTCCAGAAAGTTTCATCTCTCCTACTCTCGAAAATGGAGGCGGTGGAGGGAATATTAAAAATTTTATTTTATTAATCCTTAGGATATGGCTCAAGACAAAATATTTTTGTTATAGATAACTGCGGAGACGAAAAATTGTATAATGCAGGCTGGTGTAGAATAATTAGGTTTTCTTATGGATGGAGTTTAAAAGGAAAAGGCGTTTTATCCTGGGCTAGCCCCGGTGAGGTTGGTATAATTGTTCCTCAGGAGAATTTCTTGGAACTGAGAGTTTTGATTTTTCAGAGTGTGTGGCTGGATTTGTATATGTATATCACACACACACACACACACACACACACACACACACACACTGCTAATTACTCCATAACTGTCCCTTTGTATATATTTCCATACATAAACTAATTGTTTCCTTACTCCCAAATACAAAACTACATATTCGTCTGCTACATTCGAATAGTTATTAATATTACTTCTAAACAATTCAGCTTAATGTTATTTCATTATGATTTCTCCTTAGTTTAACCGTTTTCTAAACCTAGATCTGCTGACTCCCCAGAGACGTAAATTTTCTAAGCTACATTTCCGTCAGCTGAATGGCATACAGACTTCGTTGTAGCACACATAAGAAGGAGGAAACCGTTCAGAAACTAAGCTCCTAGGCTAGACAAAATCTTTATTTCACGGCCAGTTTCTATGTTCTCGAGTTTGTTTCCTAGCCACGAGGCTTTTGATTGCTTCCATTGGGTCACACGCCAGACTTTAACTTATTTGTATTGGCTTCTATATTTCAGAAAATTACCATCATATATGATATCTTCAATTATCATAATATTATTTCGCTTCATTTTCTGTTCGATTGATTTCGGGTGACTTGGATTTTCTCGGCATTGTCTAAGTTTCCGTTCCTTCCAGTTTTGTTGTTCCCGACTTCTTTGCGACACTTGAAGCTGCCTCACTTGGCAAAAAACTTCCGTTTGACCTATTTTGCTTCTCGCTAAATACGGTTCCTTAATACATATAATATTTCATCTTTATTCTCTTTTAATAATTCCCCTTTAATATTATTGCGATTCTTTCGTGTCCATTTATTTCATTATCCTCCCTTTCTTTACTTAACATTTATTATAAAGACTTTTATATTAAATATTCTTTCTCATTATTTTGTTTCCCTTTCCATATGTTGCATTGTCTTATAGAGTTGTTGATATCTTCTATCGCGCGAATATTTTCACAATCGAGACGAACGTCGCTGCTTGAAGCGTGCTGTAGGAACGATTCCCCCTCCTGTTTCACTTTCAACTCGGCCTTCAGCAATTAAGTTCCTTCGGCCCAATAGGACAAGGTAGAGCTTCTTTATACTTCAAAAAACGTGACTGATATTCTTTGCATGAAATTAAAAATCAACTTTGTAGCCTCTATTACTTTCCCTACTAGGAGGAAATGTTGTATTCCACCCAAAAATTCGATACCGAGCTTTCAGGGGAAATATGTTTTAGGCACCCTGAATAATAAAAAAAAATTTTTGGAAACATTTCCGTGTGTGTGTCTGTGTCCGTCTGTCTGTGAACAGCATCACTCAGAAACGAACAGTCGGATAGACACCAAACTTGGTATTTAGGTTCAGTATCTTCCAGAGATGCGACACGAAGTTTTTCAAGAAAATACCCCCACCCCAAATTACCCTTTATATGGAACATTTTTCGAAAATTTTAATTTTCTCAAAAATGGCTCTAACGATTTTGATCAAAGAATTATATGTTTAAGACATTTTTATGGCAAATAAAATGTATATCTTGAATTTTCTGGAAATGTCTCCAAAAGCATTCTTCATTGTGAACGACTTTTGCATAACTGATCAACCATAAGAGATAGACAAAAATTTACTACACAAAAATGTAGATCGCGTTAAAATACACAATTTATGTCCTATACATTTGTTTGTTGAGTGAACCATTTTCGAGATATTGCTTGTTATTCCTTTAAATTTTCAAATACTTATACTTTTTCTCAAATGGGAATTCGTTATTCTTTTTTTTTGTCCTGGTAATGCAAAGAGAATGGAACACTTCACATAACAACCAGCTCTTAAAATATTTGACTATCGCTTAAAGCCTAACAATTTCCCTTGCATCTACAAGAAAATTAGCCATAAGATTAACATCTCGATATCTTAGATTAACATGAAGCATATGGAGAATAAGCGCTTGTAAAAATAGCTTGTATAAGAGTAGAGAAAGTCATGTGAGTGTAACACATCATATTTTATTTTGAGGTTGTTTTCGATATGAAACGCTTGCTGTTTTCCTTGTTAATTTGGCGCTCTATGAATGAGCCTCCCCGGGGATGAAGTGAGAACAACTTCGTGCGATGAATACCATAGAAAACCTTGCACTTCGGAGAAATTCTGCTCAAGTGCTGTTTCCTATGCGACAAATCCCTCTTAAGGACGCAGGGTAGAACCCCGGTCGCCTTATGGAAGGCGAATAGCTCAACCACTCCGTAGCGGCGCCGGCTGCTGAAGTATTGTGAATAGGAAAGCCATGGTTTAAATAAACGAAAAATAAACAAAGGAACAAATGCGTAAGAAGGTTGTCTGAATGAGTTAATGAGAGCAAATTCGGATTTAGTTTCTCCGAAGCAGAAACACAAGTGGATGGTGTTGACAATGGTGCTGACCCGTACACAGGACACGGGCTGGAGTCATTCATTAGAAAGCTAGCTATGGCTCGGCTTTCCCATTTCCAAAACGACACAACCGCAAGAGTCCAAGAAAATTGCCGAGATGAATAAATGAGCAAGTGTGAACCGTCCACCGCACCTTCCCTTCATCCGTTCTTTATTCCCCCTCTTATTTTCTCCAAACTTGTCCATTTCTGTTTTGTGCTCTACAACCGAAGTTTGCTGAGTCTTCTAGTTCTTTTTCTTCTTTTTTGTGGTTATAAGGAAAGAAAGTAAACTTCCCAGTCCCCAGTTAGATGCCTTCGTAAAGAATCCTGAAGTAAAAATCTGATGCGTTGCATTCATATGACTTTTTCTACTCATTGTTTAATAAGCTTATCATTCTGTTGTTAGCCCAGAAAAGTTTTTAATTCACATTTACACATTTCGTAGGATATGGTAGGTAAGCCGACAGTCAGATTTTTAAAGAAATGACTGAAGTTCCATGCTCTTTGCATGACCACAAGAACAAAAACGAATAGAGACTTTCCAGTTGTGAAAAATATAAGTATTTGAAAATTCAAACCAATAACAATGAATATCTCGGAAACGAATAACGCTACAAAATTTATTTGACTTCTGCATATTATAGGCTTTAATGGAACCTACATTTTTTGTGGAATACGATTTTATCTGTCTCTGAAGTTTTACCAGTTATACCAGTCATTCAAATAAAAAGGTCTGCAAAGAACATTTTATGTATATATTATAAACATATGGTATTTTAAGCAAATTGTTTTAAACCACTTTTGGGAAAACCAAAAATAGAAAACAGTTTTCCATATAAAGGATAGTTTGGGGATGGGACTTTTATTGAAAATCTTGGTGTCTTATCATTTATGTTTTTGTTTTTAGTGTTTCCCTGTTCTTTCCCGGTTTATTGTTACTGTGTTAACTATGGTTTAATTTACCGCTTATTACCGCAATTACTCTTACATATATGTCGTCGTCCGTGGTGTAGTGTTTATCATACTAGCCTCTAATCCCCAAGGTTACGGGTCGATGGATTTTTTCGGGCGTAAAAATCCTTAGCATGACTTTCTACGGAAGGGAAGTAAAGCCGGTGGTCCCGTGTCGTAGATTTACGGCACGTAAAAGGAGCCTCAAGCCTGATAAAGAGGCCTCTGAGCAAAATGACGGGTCTTTCACGCCCAATATAGAATGGGACGCTAAGAACCACAGCAGTTAAAGAGCGTCCATAAATAAAATTCAATTTAATTTGTTACACATATACAACGCAAGAACACACAAACACCAATGCCAATGGCGGGACGCTTGGTGGAGCGCCCAAGATGTATGCTCCAGCGACCACGGCTACGACTTTTCGTTTTTGAATTGTGCTTTTCACGGACATCAAATACGGATATTATTCTAAAATTTGCTGTTTTTCGTTTCAGGAATACCCAAAACGCGTGTTTCCAGTGAAACCTCGCTATAGAATTTGTTTGGATGGAATACAACACATCCCCTACTTAGTATAGGTAACTAGTAGAGAAAGTATTGAGAGAGAGCTATATGCCCAGTATTAGTAGCAACTGACGATAGGCGAGTATTGCACGTTCTTGACAACGCATCAAGAACTGAAGAGTACGGGGTGTACCGCATGGGAAGAAAAGTGCCCAGCGGAAGTTAGGGGAGGGGGAAACATTTCTGACAGACTGCGCTGCTGGGGCGGCTACCTTGCAATTACTAAAGCTAGTCAGGTTCTTGTTATTAATTAAAAAAAGAACCTGCTTGCTATTCATACATTTCTCGTCATCTCTTCCTTGCTCTCTCATTTATTCCTGCTCTCTCGTTTCTTTTACTTCTCCTACCAAACGGGTTCTGTCCAAAAGTAGGAATTATATCCATAGTAGTTCACGATTTTAGATCTTTGCTCCATTTATGTATCTGTGGTATACATGACTATAAAGGTAAAACATGGTAATTTTCTTTAGAGTTTTGCCTATTACATAGTATATATAATAGGTATTATTATATGGTATATTAACTCAGAAATTCTTGCATTAAGGGTAGATTAAATTGCAAAAATTGCCAAAAAGATCATATTTTAATTTTCTGTGCAGTCTTATTAATGAAATTTTCTCTTTATTTTGATACATACTTTACTATGTACGTGGTAAAGAAAGTAAAAACGGTCCGTGTGTGTCTGTGAAACAACATAACTAAAAACGAAAAGTCAGGTAAATACCAAACTTCAATATTTTCCAAAGATGCGACACGAAAATTTTCAAGAAAATCCCCCAACCCAAACTACCATTTGCAGGGAACATTTTTTAATTTTTTTATTTTCTAAAATAATGTCTAACGATTTTTATTAAAATGCCATATATTAAACATACATTACAAATATAGTGTATACATAGAATTTTCCCTGAAGTCCACTTCATTCAGAAGAATTTTCTATAATCTTGTATAACTGGTAAACATTAAGCGATAAATGAAAATTTACTGCACAAAAAGATAGATCTCTTTAAAGCAAAATTTATTTCAAATAACTTTTTTTGTGGCATCAGCCATTTCCGAGATATCCGTTATTAATGGCTGAAACTGTAGAATACTTTGTCATTCTTTTCAAGTCGTTTCGATTTTCATTTATTTCTCGCGATTGCATGGGTAGAGTATGGACTTTTAAGGCTAGCATTTAGCGTCCAGTTTAAAAACATTTCACTATCGCTGTTCCCTTTGTATCTATAACGAAATGTGTAATGTAGCTGTTTCCGGAAAGCTTTATCTCGATTAAAATGGAATAAATAGGAAAATAAACCATCCTAAGAGTAATTTGTATACCCACTAATAAATAATAGTGGGTAGAAAAAATCACGTGAATGTATCTTAGAATTGTTTAAATCATGGGGCTTCAAAACATACATTTCGATACAATCTCGGTCGAATTTTTGGGTGGAATACAATACCTTCTGTGCCTACTATGTACGTGATAAAGTAAAAATAATTTCTGATAGATCTTAATCAACAGATGATATAATTAGGAAGATAATTCTATCATCCTTGATAAACAAACTTATTGTACATAAGTAGATCAATGAGCTTAGAAGGCAGGCATCTAAATCCTATAAAAGTTTTAGTCTGACAAGCCATATACTTTGAGTAAATGGATATTGAATTTAGCAGATTTTACATTAGCGGTATAGTACTGTTAGTCTCCCCTTTAATTCCATAACTCTGCGTTGAAACCATGTATGAATTACTCATTATTATGTATTATATTTGTGGGCATAGCTATAAAACGGAGTGGAACATCTCACGCGCTGCGACTACGAGGAGTGTTTTAAAGTAGGTACTGATATATTTTTAAAAAAATAACGTAACATTCTTTTTCAAATACCTTATTATTATTCATTATCTGAAGCTTACATTACTTCTCCACATAGTCACCGCCGATATTCAGGCACTTGTCGTAACGAGAAGCCAGTTTTTGTATGACTTCGTCAAAGAATGATGCCGCCTGTGATGAAAGCCAAATCTACACTTTCTTGCTTCACATCATCGTCGTTGAAATGCTATCTTCCAAGGAATTTCTGTAGATGAAGCACAGATGAAAATCGCTTGGTGTCAACTCCGGACCGTAGGGAGGGTGGTCGAAATGTTCCCAACCAAATGATGCGAAGAGATGCTGAGTTTGTTTGACTGTGTGTGACAGGACATTGTCACTCATTGTTCTTTCCCCATACCTCACACAATTGCTGGCGTAATATTTCTCGAATTCAGAAAAACGAATCGCTGGTATGACTTCACAGTCGGCGGGTCCTTCGATTGGTTTGAACATTTCGAAACGCTCTAACAACAGGAAAACGCAAAGTGACGATCGCTCACAGCTGCATCTGGCTTCCTAATGAATTGAGGAAGTGATCACGCATGCTCAAAACCGCGACTGTAGCGACAAAATATTACAGCGGTACTTATTTTAAAAGTACTCCTCGTGCATAGATATATTGTGGCTACCACTCTCCAGGAGACGAGATGAAGTGAAGGAACTACATGAGGCAACAGCCGCACCGCAGGAAGACGGCCACTCAGACGCACGAAGGTCCCTAACAGCTCCAGGCTCGAAGATCCTCCAACCGCTGGAGCTGTCTAGAGACGACTCGTTGACGGGGAGTACCCTTTCCTTTGAGCCTACATCCGCGGGTCTGTCCAGCACCGTCATATGCCACGAAACCCAGAAGACACATGAAACATGAGAAGGAAACGGAATGAGAGTGATATGATGGAAAGGTAATCGTGCTAGATGAGAAACTAACCCAGCATTCGCCTGTCGATCAGGGAAAACCACGCAAACCCAAGGTCAGAGTGGGCGTTCGACGAGAATCGAACCTTGATTCCCGAATGCAAGCCTCACACGTTACCGTGGAGCCAGTCATTAAAAAATAATACAAAGTCCTTAAAATGAAGCATTTTGCAGTCTATTCGCAGAAAATTCAAGATATATATTTTATTATTTCAGGTAAGTTAAGGTACTTGAATCTTTTTCAACAAAAAGAAAAACAAAATTTTTTTCATAACCAGGATAGCTTGGGGAGGCAGATTTTCTTGAAAATCTTCTTGTCGCATTGCTGGAAGAAGCTGAACTGAAATGTCAATTTTGATATTTATCGGTCATCTTGTTTTTGAGTTACGCTTTTCATAGACACAGATATACGCGCGTATACCAAAGACCTGAGTATATAACAACTTCATTTTAGTCAGAGGACTTCAAAACATGTATTTACGGTGAAATCTGATATCAAACTTTCTACATATTGTAAGTTGGTGTTAGAGAACGTGAAGGTGCCCGTTTTCAATTTTCTTAATTAGTATTATTACAGAGTATTATTATTAATGACACATAAAATTAATAATCATATACAATAGGGGACACAATCTATAATCACAAAATCCTGGTGGAATTTTCTTTGTGTGAAGTAATGATTCACTATGTTAAAATTACGTGTCTAATGTTTCCGTAGTAGTAAAAGCGTCTAGGCCTGTGAACTACTCGAGGTTTCCTTTGCTGATTCCCAACCATAAATCTAGGCCTATGAACAGCTCGAGGTTTCCTTTGACGATTTCCACCTATAAAGCCGGGCCTGAGAACTGTTCGAGGTTTCCTTTGCCAATTCCCACTTATAAAGCTGGGCCTAAGAACTGTTCGAGGTTTCCATTGACGATTCTAACTTATAAAGCTGGGCCTGAGAACTGCTGGAGGTTTCCTTTGCCAATTCTCACTTATAAACCTGGGCTTGAAAACTGCTCGAGGTTTGCTCTGCCAATTCTCACTTATAAAGCTGGCCTTAAGAACTGCTCGAGGTTTCCTTTGCCAATTCTCACTTATAAAGCTGGGCCTGAGAACTGCTCGAGGTTTCCATTGACGATTCTAACTTATAAAGCTGGGTCTAAGAACTGTTCGAGGTTTCCATTGACGATTCTAACTTATAAGGCTGGGCCTGAGAACTGCTGGAGGTTTCCTTTGCCAATTCTTACTTATAAACCTGGGCTTGAGAACTGCTCGAGGTTTGCTCTGCCAATTCTCACTTATAAAGCTGGTCTTAAGAACTGCTCGAGGTTTCCTTTGCCAATTCTCACTTATAAAGCTGGCCTTAAGAACTGCTCGAGGTTTCCTTTGACAATTCTCACTTATAAAGCTGGGCTTAAGAACTGCTCCAGGTTTCTTTTGCCAATTCTAACTTATAAAGCTGTGCCTGAGAACTGCACGAGGTTTCCATTGACGATTCTCAGTTACAAAGCCGGGCCAGAGAACTGCTCGAGGTTTCCATTGACGATTCTCACTTATAGAGCTGGGCTTGAGAACCGCTCGAGGTTTCCTTTAACGATTCTCAATTATAAAGCTGGGCCTGAGAACTGCTCGAGGTTTCCATTGACGATTCTCACTTATAAAGCTAGGCATGAGAACTTCTCGAGGTTTCCTTTGACGATTATCACTTATAAAGCTAGGCATGAGAACTGCTTGAGATTTCCTTTGTTGATTCTCACTTATACAGCTGGGCCAGAGAACTGCTCGGGGATTCCTTTGCAGATTCTCACTTATAAAGCCGGACCTGAGAACTGCTCGGGGATTCCTTTGCAGATTCTCACTTATAAAGCTAGGCATGAGAACTTCTCGAGGTTTGCTTTGACGATTATCACTTATAAAGCTAGGCACTGAGATCTGCTTCAGGATTTCTTTGATGATTCCCACTTATGCAGCTGGGTCTGTGAACTGCTCAAGGATTTCTTTGCCTATTCTCATTTAAAAAGCTGGTCCTGAGGGGTGCTCGAGGTTTCTTTTACGAATTCTCACTTATAAAGCTAGGCCTGAGAAGTGCTCGAGGTTTCTTTTGCCGATTATGACTTAACAAGCTGGGCCTGAGAACGTTTCGAGGTTTCTTTCGTCGATTCTCACATATAAAGTTACCGACAATAAAGAAATATTCGACCTTCCGCGTTATGAGCATCACGAGTAATGCGCCGGTTTAGTCCTCAATTCTATCCATCACAACTGCACCCAACGTCGCACATTCGGCGTAACTCGATTTGTACCCTGTGATAGGTGCTGGAGATTTCACCATGATGTCAAAGCAAATCGTTTGGTTTACCTTCTCAAAAATTTCTCTATTTCTTAGGAAAGAATGCTATTTTCCCCCCTTGAAGTCCTTTAACCTGATATAATCATATCAGATTATGAAGGAAAGAAGTGGCTTAAATTATGCTCAAATGGCCCCAGGTCCTTAGAGTTTAAAGCTCTTGACATTTATCTTCTCAGGATAAAAGAAAGGCCCGGAAAAACCCTTATACGGGTAATGAAAACTGACGATAATTCTTTTAAAAAATGTAATCAAATTTAGTGTATGTGCCTAAAATAAGCTTTCTAATTTCTTAATCTGCATTTATCTACCACTGATGCAGAGAAACACAATCACGTGACATTTTAAAACTACCTGAATACTTGGAACCTGTTCTTTCTTAGCTTTATGTTTTTTAAGTTTTATGTTGCTCCACTAATCCTAGTTTTGCACACTTCCGTTCAATATTTTAAAATGTGCTAAATGCTACTAAAATGCCTGAAGTGATGTTTCTGTATTTAGCGGTATTTTAATTATTGTGCTGTAACGAATCACCATCATAAAGTAATTAACACTTTCTAAAAGTCTAAGAACTGCAAAATGTTACACTAAAATTTTTACATTAAAACTATTTTGTCATAGTTTCAGTATATAATTAAAATAATAAATAATTTAAAATTATGGACACTGCAGTGAACACTTGTATGTATGCTATTCTTTGTATGTACTAGTCACGATGTGAGGGTTCTTGGAGGAGGGCGCTACTGGTTTTGTTGACATGCAAGGCTATGGATTAGAGGGGAATTGGCGGCAAGGTGATAGGGGAATGTACAATCGGACAGTGAAAACTGTATGACATTGGCAGGCCTCAGCCTCGCTAGAAAATGCAACTCAGAATTGATGTTTTCCTTACCCGACTGTCCTCCCGATACTTCGCCTACTTGTTCCTAACTGTTTAGTTCCTTTTCCCACCACACTAATTCATATCGTGGCCGAATATGTTACTGCTTGTATATACAATAAAATTTATTTATGATTGTACATTTCAGAATTGATCTTTGGGTAGTCTGTAATGAATTATGGTAATTAGTCGGATTTAGAGTCACTATATTGAGAAAGTCGATATTAATAAAACAAGATGCAGCAGTTATTGCTGCCAAAGGATTATTGTTAATACAAAAGAGTGATGTTTATAATAGATACCTGACTCCGTATATTCATGTCTTCCTCTGTTCCCACTATCTTTGCCTTAGGTACTTGTAAATATTATTCTATAATTTATCTTTAAAATACTTTGTATGCTACTATTAATAGATTTTTCATATTTTATAAACGTTTCGTTTTCAATTACATGTGTGTTTTAAAAATTTTATTTGTAGCTTCTAAAATGTTTTTCTTCATGTATTATCTATTTAGACAACTTAGAATTAGGGAAGCTGAGAGATGAAAGATGTTTACTATGGACACATTTGTAGAGAAACATAAACGAATCGTTTAGCAGGTTATTTCTTTAAGATACAATAGCTTTTCTTGGAATTTTGTTCATTCTAGGAATAACTACTGCAAACTAATTTTCGTTTGCTGTAGATAATTATTATTTCACTTGAGTCATTTGAAGGCACTAAACTCAGGCTTGAAACCTCAATACCATCGCCGGGATCGAATCACCTACCGTTGACTTACCATGGAGGAATACCCGTTAATGCAATCCGATTCAAGTGTCTGGATAAAATATTGTGACGCAGCGGCACTGGCCCAAGTTTATTGGAGGTCAGCGCCGAGCAGTCCGAGAAAATAACGATAAGGCTATTTGCCAGAATAAATACCGGGCGCATTATTGGGAGATAACTAGGACCTTCTGGAAGCTTTATCTCCCCTTTCCTCCTGTCCAAATAGTTCTAGAAGGCTCGGGAACCTTCTGTGGAAGATGCCGCTGCCTATACTCGCGCAGTCGAGTTCATTTGTGGGTTGGTTGCAGCCAGTAGTGCCTGTACAGTGAGTCATGTAGGTGAGTGAGCGAGTTAGCGACCGCGTTTCTGGTGCTACATCGAGAGCGATTCTCGGAGCGAGTTGTTGACGGCATTGTGATGCGCAACGAGTGTACCACGGAGCGACGTGGAGGTCTTGTGTTCGATGACTCCCGAGAGAAATGAACCGTCCGGCGTGAAGATGCCGCGTCAGGAAGGAAGTGAAGTGAAGGAGAATTGAACTAGTTCACTTAGTGAAGTAACAGTTGTGAAGTAAAAGTGTGAGAGAGGTGAACTACATAAGAACTTACAAAAGTATAACAGTGAGAACTGAGAGTGTGACAGAGGAAACACTGGACGAAGCCACACTGGTGTCAAGAGTGGGACTGAAGACTAAAACGCCAAAATGGTGGAAATGTTTATTGGCCGGAATGGAGGAGTTGAGAAGTGAAATGAAAACAGAAATGAAGACGGTAATGGGTAAGATGGGAAGGGAGATGAACAGTGTTAAAAATGAGAACAAACTCGGATTTTACATCGACTCCGTAAAGTGCCAGATAAATTAAACGGGGAAGGATTTAAAAGATGATGTCGCTAAGGAGTTAGAAGAAATCGAATCTGACGTGCAGGGTAAGACTACTCTGTTGGAAGAGCATCTGAAAGAGCGCCTAAATCAGCAAGAAAAAATATTAGACCAGCAGATGAAATAAAAGTAGACGTTGAAAGAGAGAGTCAAAATCGTTAAGAAGAACTGTTAGACCAAAAGATTAAGGAAATCAAGAATATGATGGGCGCCGCAGTGGAGGAAATGCGCCACGAACTAGAAGCTATCATCCGTGTTGAAGGTGTAGAGGGGCCCACTACTACGAGGTAGCCTAATACATAAAACAGTTGAAATTCGAGATGTATCGTCTTGAGCGGTGTTTAAGCGGCAGTCCAAGGCATTGCTACATACAATGCTTGGATGCCGGCAGAGAACACTACACAACTCTTGGCTGCCTCGCAGGGGTAGTAGCGGAAACACTTCGCATTTTCCCCTCCGGAAGCTCGGCCGAGTTAAACTGTCGGAGAGGCGCTATGGAGAACATCGCCTGGTCGCCACTTACAGAGCCTAGCTGAAAGCTAGATTGCAACAATCCGATGAGAGTTAATAAGAATTCTCCATGCAGGTGGAGAGGCTGACGTACCCGGCCCTGATTACTACCAGGTTATTTTTCCTGAGAATCAGCCCACGCATTCAACAGCGAGGTGAGAGACACGGAGGTGAAACTACAGTTCCTCCTGGCGGCACACCGCAACTTCAACAGTGCTCTGCCGGCTGCCTTCGCATTGAAGGCAGCCGCCAGAGCAGATGATGTCGGAGGAACCACCCGGTACCGGCCAGAGCTGTGACCGTCGAGAACGAGATTACCGGCATCGACCACAACAACATAACAGTCGTAGAAGCGAGGGCGGAAGAATTAAATGTTGTAGCTGCGGAGAGCCAAAACACCTAAGGGCTGACTACGTGTACATCCCGGACGTGGTTGAGGAAAACCACTAAAGGCCGGCGTGAAGAGCGGTACGTTGGCATCGTCATCACCTTCTCTCGCTCCACGTTGAACATCGTGGCTGCGAACGACGAGCGCACGGTAGCGCATGGATGGATTCGGACTGTTCCTGTAGAGTGGTGGTGGACACAGGGACCTCAGTAATAATCGCCAGGCCCTTTATGGTGAGGGGACTGATATTAAGAATAGCGGTCAGGCGCTACCAACTACGAACCTCCTCGGTGAAATTCTGTTCGTGACTGAGGAGGCTTATCTGGAGTTGACCTTTGGCGGGAGCAGACTAAAAATGTGGGTGTTCGTTGCTGCAATCACCGAGGAAGTTATCCTGTACCTGAACTTCCTTGGGGTCTTCGATGCCAAGGTAGACATTGGGCTCCGCTTATTGCACCTGGGCCGAGACGACATTCTGTTGAGTCATCCGGAGGAGATATTGCAACCGGTGAGCTCTTACTTACCGAACGAGAGGTCGTTCCAGGGTGGAGTGAGGGGGTGGTGGCGGCGAGGTCAGAGAAACCCCAAACGAGGAACATGATTGTGAACGGAGGAGGACTCGACCGAGATGGGATTTATGCCGCGAGGGCGTTGTTGCCTGCTCGGGAGATCGCCTCAATGAGGGTCCTTAATGCCACCAACCGAGATCAGGAGCTGATTAGCAGAACTGTACTGGGGAAGTGCTTGCTGGTCGCCTCTATAATATCCACGGCCATAGACAGCGAGGCCGAGCGAACACCAACAAACTGGATAGTCGTCTGAGTAACTTTGTCTAGGACGCGATTCAGGCGAGGCGAGACAAGAAGAAGGACATCCTTAACCTGCCTGTGGAATTCCAGGATATCTTCACCCTATCAGAAGACGATTATAGCCGTACTGATAGAGTGATGCATCGCATTGATACCAACGATTCTTCAACCGATTAGACTAGCCGTGTCCCACTAGCGAATCAGAACCGCATAAGGACATAATAGGCAGCCGCATAAGGACAAAAAGACCGATCATCATCACCGATAGTGGTAGTGAAAAAGAAGGATGGAGATCTGCTCTTCTGTGTTAACTACCAGAAGCTGAACGACATCACCAACAAAGACTGTTTCCCACTGCCACCTTAGCGGGAGCTCAGTGGTTTTCCAACCTGAAGTCGGGGTACTGGCAAGTGACATTTCATCCCAAGTGGCAAGACGGTAAAGGTATTTTCGAGAAAAACGACAATTAAAACTAATGGCTATTTTCAGCTTTGCATGACTACACAAAACTTTAAAGGCGCAGCATTAAAGAAGAAGAAAAAAATCTTATTTCGGATTTTTCGTTATTGTATTTTGTATGACATTCAGCGTTTGATAACCAAGTTTCCTACATATGAAGTTTATTAAGTGAGGGCAGATAGCTATGCAGTTCTTACATTGAAGAATATAATACTATCTCGCAAAGATCAAGAGAAATGTAAATTTATGCTGTCTGCTAATTACTACTCGAATTCATAACATGATCACATCGTGTCTCCTATGAAGCTGGTGCCTTGATGTGATCCTGGGTTTCGGCATGGAATCTTTCTTATTCTGGGAGATCCAGACGTGTTGCACTCAGCCTCAAGGAAACCTTGAGAAGAAATTTAAATGACATTAAGTAGCTTCCTGTATCGAAAAACACCCAGGAGGACTCGGCATCTGACCATATGCACCATTCTCCCGATACTGCTCTCTGTGGCAGGATAGGTATCGGCGCGCCTTGACCTGACGTTCCAAGAGTTGAACTCTAAGTTTGAAATAAAAACATACTGCAGTAGCGGAAACATAATACTAATAAAACTTATTTGGCCTTGCAAAGAGCGGATGTTTCCTTAATTTTAAATGCTGCTTATTAGAAGGATTTATGTGATATTTCAGTTTCTTTATCTTTAATATGAGTACAAAAAGAAGTAACCGTTTGTGTATTGAAGTATGGATAATCCCAATGGACGAGAATTGAAAAATCGGATGTGTTGCATTTACATTACGTTCAGTGCTAACTCTTCTTGGAACTATTCTGACAGAAGCTTATTATTCTATTTTCCAAATAAATTTTAATTAAAATTTACAAATTTCGTTGTAGGATACAATATGTAAAGCGACAGACAGAAAAAACCAATAAAGACCTATCAGTTAAGAAAGCAAGGTATCTGAACATATACACCAATAACAAGGAATATCTCGGAAATGATTGACTGCCAAAAAGTTTGTGAGATAAACTGTGTACCGTAACGAATATACACATTTTGTATAGAAAGTTTGTTTCTATCTCTTAGTTTATACAAAAGTCATTCAGAACGAAGCAGACAGGCTATTCTTAGAAAGTTTTAGAAATGCATTTTATTTTTCATTGAAATATTTTAAACATGTGGTATTTTAATCAGAATCATTACCGACATTTTTTTAGAAAATCAACAATTTGGAGAAAAATTCAATGTATAGCGTAGTTTGGGATTGGGGGATTTTGTTGAAAATCTTTGTGTCGAAACTTTAAAAGATACTTAATACCTTTTATATTTATCGGGCTTTTAAGTTTTGATTTACATTCTTCAGACGCGTAAACATACTCGACCTTTTTCTTGAAAAAAGTGCCTTTTTTATTGAGGGAACCTCATGACGTATACTTCCTGTAAAATCTCGGTATTGCATTTATGGGTGGAATAAATACTTCCTCTACTTACTATAAGTAGGTCTCGGAAAAGGCACCAGAGTGAGAGGTGGTATGTTGACATGCCACCCGAATATTGCACTCCGCCAATGATGTCCTCTGTGGACGGAGGTAGAAGACGTAGTGGACGTGTGCTAAGCCTTGGTGCATCGGGGCTATCGTCCCAGATTTTTAGTTTATGTTTAATGGAACTAAACTTGTACATTTCGCTCTTAAATAGAAGATACTAATGTAAAACTTGCAAATCATCTGGATCTCCAAAGATGTCGTTTACTTCTGGAAAGCCATAACCATCTTGGCTTTCATAGCTGGTATATTTATCAAAACTGGATTTGTGTAAACTAATCAGACAACTTTGAGAAACTTAGCTTTCTCAGGGTTTTTTGTGCCTTTAAAGCAAGGCTGGTCAGGCTTTTAATGAGAGTTATTCCTCTAAATGGATTTTAATATTCCATACAGGTAAAGCATAAATATACAACAAAATAAACAGCTTCAGACTCTTATAGCACATTTCTCTCCTCTCGAAATTAAACCAGGTGTTATAAATCCACAGTTTTTTAAAGAATTTTAGCTTCTCTTTATGTATTTCTGGCTACTGGAAGAAAATATAGAATAAAAGTGGCATTGCCTAGTATTTTTAAAATTTGTGATATAATATTAGTTTTTTCATGACTATTTATAGAGTTTTGGCAATCCTAATTCAATGCTTTAATAAATGCCTCATTTAACTTGTTTATCAGCTCAGGAAAGATATTCTAGAGACCTATTAGTGTTGCCATTGTTGAGCCGTAGGCTTTTGAGGATCCTGTCTGTGAAAAAAGGACAAAAATTGCCAAAACTGGTGCTTTAGTTCTGTGTTTTAAGACCCGTTTTCTCCGGTTTTAATTTGTTAGTACATTTTCATTTTAAAATTGTTCCACGCGATGTGCTTTTAGGTATAAATTAATGAAATGTTGTATACCTCCTTGTTAACCATTGAATAGAAAATGTTGAAATACATTTTTATTAACGCTCCTAGTTGTGGTGTTATTTAACAATAACACTCATTGTATTAAAACTTGCTGTATTGATACGTTAATAAAACATCATTAAGTTAAAAGATGATGCAGCAAGAAAGTTTTCGGAATGCGAACACCTCTGTCTCCATCCCGTCCTCAGAGGACAATACTACCAGGAGAAAACAGAAGTACAGGCCGAGTAGTAACTGGTTACACCAGAGGGCAGCAGAATCTTTTTCCACTTCTTATACTGGGGATAGTAGGGACGAGCCTTGCAATCGACCCTCAGCTGAAGATGGAATGAAATCAGGTTCCGAAAACGTTCCTGCCACACCACCTTGAACTTACTGATGCTGTTTTAATATTGCGTCGATACAACAGGTTTTAATACAATGAATTTTGCATTTCTTTTGATAAGTGAATATAAAATAATACTCCTACTGTATAAATTTTTATGCTAAAATTAGAAGTCATATATTTAAAATTTATTTTCACAGAAACAAATAGGATAATCAATAACGCATCTCTATAGTTAATAAATATGTTTACGCAGCTAAGTGCTGAGCTATTAATTAACTGCCGCCGACCAGCCATCAGTTAAGAGAGACAGGAAGATATAAGTAGTGCCCAGCATAAACACCAGAAACGCTATCGAGAGATAACCAGAATCTTCTGAAAGTTTCCTTCCTCCCCGCGTCCAGAATATTCTAGAATGTACTGTAGAAATTTCCGGGGGCTGTATAAGCCAGCGTGCTCGAGAGCGAGTCAGTTAATAAGTGAGCTAGACTGTGCGTTTCTGGTGCGACAAAAGTTCTGTTCTCCGAGCGAGTTTGTGACGACTGTTGTGACGTGTAGTGGGTGCTGCAGCTGCAAGAGAACATGCAGGTATTGTTTCGACTCCCCAGCGGGTGAACTGTCCGAAGAAGTGGCTATATCGTGCGTATTTCATTACGCCGCTGCACCGCGAAGAAAATGAAATGATGGTGAAAACCAAGTGAAATGACATTGAAAGTTGAGCCGGATCACATTAATGAAGCAACAGTTAGAACTTAGCGAAGGACTTAGAATAAACTATATAGTGTTACAGTATATATTTAAGAGTTTAATTATAAAATACTATTTTTTTTCAAAAAGTCTTGTGGAGCAATTTTTCTAAACAGTAAAACATTAGTAAAACAGTTGTACCTCTGGAATAATTTAAAATAAGTGCATGAAATCTTATAATTTCAAATGAATATGACTGAAACTGTGGATCTTAGAAATTTATCAGACGGTCATCCTGAAGGAGTACTCAATCATGAGAGTATTTATTTTATATACACATTTCTTATATATAAAGATTTGTTGAAATCAACTGACCTCAAGTGAGGTTGACCAGAATGATCCAGAAAACAGGACACAACATTTAAATATAAGCAAACCATTAAATATATAAAACAAAATCTTTAGGAATTCTTGACATACAAATGGTACTGATATACGTGTATACTGACTTTCAGTATCTGTTCAGTATAAAATATTTCAGTATACCAAGTGTAAATTTTGACAGAGAACCACGAGCTCTAAAAAGCCTCCCATGAACAGACCAGTTGGGAATGTTAACAGCTCGCCAGGAAAGGAACACGTAGTCGGTAAATATTTTTCTTTTTTTCATTTACCTGTGCAGCCTGGTTGCAATTGCTTTCAAAACGAACTGTCGCATCTAAACCATTTGCTTTAGACGTCTTCTATCGATAGCCATTGTATCAACATTTCTGTTGTAGTCTTCCTGAAAGATGACTGAAACTTCCTCGTGAACTTCCCATCCTTTCTGATGTAGGAACTGAGCGATCGCAGATCTTATGTGATGGTGTCTTGTTTTGAAGCAATTCGCCCTTTCTGCGAAACCCCAGCACATGTCCAATGATTTTCGTCTCGTTGCAACCTGGTTGGCAGCAACGGATTGTGATTTTCTCTTTTCATTTTTGGTACAAGGATAATATGATGGGAAACAATAATTCTTGTATGCTACAACCAATGAGGAAAGACAACACATGTAGCCTTACTCACAAGAAAGTAGAACACAGGAAGACATTTGATATAGGTAAAAGAACTATGGCAAATTAACCGTTGTAAAAGATGTTTGTAGTACGAGGGGTACTACTTATATTTTGAGCCTTGGAAATCTTGAATGTTGTAGGTGCCATCTGACGTTTCCAATGGAACGTTTGACATTCTTGATCATAATCTACTTCAAACATTTTGTCAATAGAGCGTCATTTGTTTTGTTTATACTAACTTGAACATTGTGTGTCAACAAAAACATGGAATTAAGTCGTGAAAATGTTCGTGCAATGATTTATTACAACCTTCGACGTGGATTATCAAGACAAGAGTGCATAGATCAACTAACTTCCACATTTGGCTCATCCTTTGCCACTGTGACACGCTGGTATGACGAATTTAATCGTGGCCGCCGTTCGCTCAATGATGAAGTTCGTGAAGGACGTCAAAAATCAGTTGTTGTGCCTGAAAACATTGATGCTGGGCAAAAACTAATAATGAAAGATCGTCATGCGACATATTGTGAGACTGAGGTAACCATAGGTATTAGTTCCACCTGCATATATAAAATATTGCATGATTATTTAGCCGTGAAAAAGGTTTGCTCTCTTTGGATCCCACATAATTTGACGCAATCTCAAAAATATGCTCGTGTCGATTGGTGTACAAAAATGCTCAAGAAATACAATAGCGGTGCCTCAAAAGACGTATATAAGATTGTAACAGGTGACGAATCATTGATCTATGCTTATAAGCCGGAACGTAAACAGCAGTCGACTGTATGGTGTTTCAAGATGAAGCAAGTCTAATAAAAGTTGTTCGCACTCGAAGCACTTCGAAGCAAATGGTCGCCTCCTTTTTCAGCAAAGCTGGCCATGTGGCAACAGTGCCTTTTGAGGAAGTAAAACGGTCAGTTCTGAATGGTACACAACCATTTTTTTGCCGGAAGTCTTCGGTGAAGTAAGGAAAACCAACAAGAACCGTAGGATCGTTCTTCATCAAGACAATGCGAGCGCACACACATCTCGTCTAACAACAGAGTATTTGAAGACTCAAAAAATCGAATTGATGGGTCATCGCTATACAGTCCTGATTTGGCACCCAAAGACTTCTTTTTGTTCCCGAACATGAAGAATAAATTGCGTGGACAACGATTTTCGTTGGCAGAAGAATCCGTTGATGCCTTCAAAAACCATGTTTTGGAGGTGCCTCAAGAAGACTGGAATAAATTATTTGACAAATGGTTCAAACGGATGCAAAAATGTATTGATCACAAAGGAGAATATTTTGAAAAACAATAAAGTAGTTTTCAATCAGAAATTACTGGGCTCAAAACATATATAATGCCCCTCGTAATAGCCGTAGATGCTGTCTCGTTTGACACTTCCAATCTAACTTAATAACGCTGCACCCATTTCCGTGCCGATACATGTTACGAAAAAAAATGGAACATGGCGGTAGAGAAAATCTGAGCTCAGTTGCGAATTCGGCGCCTCAAAAAACAATAAATCTGCATGCTTTAAAGATATTTTTGTGCAACCTTTGTTCGTAATATCAAATACAGGCACAAAATAATCACTTATTTTCAGGGGAGACTGAAAGCCCTATTCAACTAATGTTAAATCTACTACATTCATGACCAATTATCTCACAAACTATTTAACATATCGGACTTACATTTTTAGGATGTAAATAGATGCCTGAAATTTCACTGATTTACTTTTATACAATAAGTTTGTTTATTAAGGAAGATAACATTATTTAACTAATTATACCCTCCCTTGATTAAAATGTATAAGCAATTATGTTCTTTATAAAATAACTAACCATCTTAACCCAACGTGGCTCCACAATGACATTTAGAGTTTTACTTTATCATCCCAAAATTTAATTTAGCTATGTGCATGAGAAGACGGGTTATTAAATCAGAAAATTTTATTCACAGAAACAGCTGTTGATAGTAAAAATCCGCATATATTTTCAAAGAAAGAAACCACATGGCCTGTGCACACAGAATCTAGCATATTGATAGTAGTACCGAAATGTAAAGCAAAGCTTACGCTAAAAGATGGGCTAGTCTTTCCTCTTTACTCAAAGGTTTAGGAAGAGATGCCCAAACTTAAGCCAAACAGCGGCGGATTTACCTCCATGCATTGTTTGCGGAGGTATGACGCGAGCTCATACCAATCACAAATTTTTTTTGATTACCTTGGAATGTGTCATTTCTATCGCGTCAGAGAGAGAGTGAAGGGGAAATGCTTCATAACACAAAACGAAGGAGGTAGGTGAAGCGTCAATGTGAGATCGTTAGCTCATAAGAGAAGAGATGGGCTTCGCTGGTGTAGGAGTGGTGATTTTTTTCTCGAAGTAGTAAAGAATTCATAGTACAACATAATAGATGCAGTAATATTTTAAAATATAAGCACTGTACAAATGAGGACACCAGGTTTTGCTAAACATGCCTTATTTATCACTTAAATCCTCAACGTTCCACAAACTTTACACTTGAGATACATTTAACACACAATCAGAACAGAACACTACTGATTCATCGAATCTAATCACAACTGTTGAGACACAACTGCACTCAGCACTGTCTACTTTCACTGTCTAGTTTTCACTTCGCAATTTCTTAATTAACTCAACGGGCAAGGGACCTGCATATAAAGCGGTATGTTCTAGAAAGAGAGGTCACTAGAACATGCTAAAAGCAATCTTCTGGAGGAGTAAAAACTCCGGGGAAGTGCCATATAATGGGTTCATTAAGTGACTTGTTCTAAAGACCGGTCGGGAATGCGTTTTCCGGCGTCCGTAGGGAGTTTTGCGCGCACGGTCATAGTATTGTGGCTATACTGATAAAATATACATGAAGTTAAAGAAGAAATTGAAACTAAACTGTCAAATTTGGCAATTTTCACCTTTTAGTCTTCTCTTAAAATTAAAGATGCAATAAAGTCTTTTTTACAGTTTATCTGTACTACCTTCAGATATTTTTACATTGCAATTTCAAAAATAGCCCTTCATTAAAGGCGTTATGTCACTGAATACCTACTTGACTGGCACTTGGCGCAGAGCACCAGACTGTTCTATCTTTAATTTTTCTTACATAGCACAAAATACGAACTTTATATTGCTTAAATTGATTATTGGCAAAAAGAAACTCAAATAAACGCCATAAACTACGGTTAGACAGGACTAAGTGTCAGTACTTAGGTACCCAAACAGCATGAAATTGGATCAATCTATTGTGTTGATGAACGCAAACAAAAATGATGTGCCTTTACTGAGTGCATAAAATGGTATTGTTCAAGTAAACAAAAATACAGATACATATATGGATATATTATATAATAGCGTAGAAAATATGTGTTTTACTGTCTCTGCCATGTATCTAGTGGGCTATGCTGATTATAGATTCGGTTTCCTCTATCCCCCGTGTACCTTTAAAGAAATGTGTAATGAAACTGTTTCCACAAACGCTTATCTCGATTAACATGAAGTAGATAGGAAAATAAGCATTCGTTAGATTAGTTTATAAAAGCTAAATGCAAATAAAGGATATTGGATAGGGAAAGTCATAGGAATATAACATCAAAAGTGTTTTAGTTAGGGTTATGCAAATTGCATGAGGTGAGTTTTTAAGGTGACATACCTTTCGGAGATAATCTCCCGTATCTGAAATCCAAATGCGAAGCAGGTCACAACCGTAGGCAGGTTTGAGCATCACCATTATTAGCCTCTGTAGATCTGAAATTAAAATTAAATTGAGTTTTATTTATGGGCGCTCTTTAACTGCTGTGATCCTTAGCGTCCCATTCTATATTGGGCGTGAAAGACCGGTAATTTTGCTCAGAAGCCTCTTTATCAGGCTTGGGGCTCTTTTACGTCTACGACACGGGACCACCGGCTTTACTTCTCTTCCGAAGGAAGTCATGCTAAGGCTGATCTGAGTAAGGGCGTTGAACTCGCAAAACAAACACAAAAATCGTTGTCGTCATCATCGTAATCATTTATTTTAGTTTTCATAATTGAAGCCTGATATGTGTCTAATATGTTTAATCCGCCCAATTTTTTATTAGTTCGAATTTACAAATTTGTTTTAAAATACATATATTTTTCCATACGTCCTAAAATACCCGAAAATTTACTTCCGTATTATTATTATTATTATTATCATCATCACTCATTTTATTGTTATTATTGCTATTATCATTATCTTCTATTTATTTGCTTTTGTGATTGCGGATGAGCCCATGTACAACTACGCAAAGTACCCAGAGCTATTTCTTTGTTTTCCTTTGAATGCATAGTTCTCTTATTCTTTGGTTGTGGGCTTTCTTTCTCTTATCTGTCCATGTTGTTCCAGTATTTTGTCTTTGGTTTGTCCTCTTGATTAACTGACATTTATGGACTGAAGATATTTCTGATTGTCTTCTTTTGTAATCCCTGCCAAATTTAACTCATTTTTTACTTCACCAATCCCCGTTATAGTATCCACTTCTGTTTTCGTAGAATCCCATTATTCATTTTGTGAGCGTATTTGAGTTCACTCATTTAATATGTTCATAAAATTTTAACTTTCGTTTTCTAATGCCACTGTGAATGTCTGTACAAATTGTATTCCACCCAAAAATTCGATACCGAGATTTTACCGGAAATATATGCTTTGAGACCCCCTGAATCCAAAAAAGGCATTTTTGTAAACATGTCCGTGTGTGTCTGTGAGTGGCGTCTGTCTGTCTTCTGTGGACAGCATAACTCAGAAACGAACAGTCGGATAAACACCAAACTTGGTATTTAGCTTCAGTATCTTCCAGAGATGCGACACGAAGCTTTTCAAGAAAATCCCCCCACCCCAGATTACCCTTTACATGGAACATTTTTCAAAAAATTTAATTTTCTCTAAAATGCTGTAACGGTTTTGATTAAAATATCATATGTTGAAGTATTTTCATGACAAATGAAATGTATATCTTGAATTTTCTGGGAATGTCTCCAAAAGTCTTCTTCATTGTGAACGACTTTTGCATAACTGGTAAACCATAAGAGATAGAGAAAATTTTACTACACAAAAAATGTAGATCGCGTTAAAATACACAATTTATGTCATATACATTTTGTTTTGTTGAGTTAATCCATTTTCGAGATATTGCTTCTTATTCCCTTAAATTTCCCAATATACATGCAAAGAGAGTGGAATGCGCCACATAGCAACCAGTTCTTAAAACATTTGACTGTCGCTTAAATCCTACCATATTCCCCTTGCATCTACAAGAAAATTAGCAATAAGATTAATATCTCGATTAACATGAATCATATGCAGAATAAGTGTTTGTAAAAATAGTTTGTACAAGAGTAGAGAAAGTCATGTGAGTGTAACACATCAGATTTTTTTAGTTAATTTTTACTTCTGAGTCTGAATTGTTCATCTATGACTTGTGGACCTAAAATCTGTGTTATAATTTTGCATTCTTATTTCATAATATTTTCGATATATACTTTTCCGTTCAAAATTAATGTTTCTGCTCAGTGTAATTATTATATATGTATTATTATTGAACTGCTTTTATGTTTTACATTTGTTGTTGGGTCTTTCGATCCGAATACGTTGGTTTCTTCCTATTCTTTTGGAAGGTTTGAGAAAATCTCAGAAGAACATTTACTTAAAAGCAACAGAACTCATATGCTACTAACCCTTTCTGCCAATAATAAGCCATTTTCTTGCGTATCAAACTTTAATCTGAGATTAAGGTGGATACACCAACGTTACGGATTTATGTTAAGTGATTGACGTAATAGTGGTTAAATATGTAGCCCGAGACTTAAAGTGCTTACAATATTGGAAGTCTCCATTGGGGTATGCTATCTCAAAATTTGAAACCGCCTTGTGGTTTACTGGAAAAAAACATAAGTCCATTGAAGAATTTAATGTCGTACCGGCATGTGGCCAGATGGTTAGAGTAGCGGCATGGTAAGCCGAAAATCTAAGGTTCAACTCCTGGCTATTTTTCAGCCTGATTCTAACTTTCCTACTGATTCATAGTTAATTTTCTGTTATCAGGAATACCCAGAAAATGTTTTTATTTCTTTTCAGTTTTAAGTGTTTTTAAAAACTCTCGCCATTTTCGTACACCAGTTCTCTAAGAAAGATAGAATCTCAAGTGTGCAGATTTGGACACAGCACGAGACGGACAGGGTGCTCACTTTTCTACCTGGGATCACGATTTCGGTCACGTGACTGACCTCCGCTGTTGTAAAGCAAACAAATGAGACTCATTTCTGCAATATTTTGCCCCACCCCTCGCTTCTTTTTCTACACCTTTCTCCTCTTCTCTTGCACGTATTTTTCATACTCCTGGCCCTGTGAATGTATGTATGAGTGTGCCTTCTTTATTCATTTCCTTCCTCGCAAATTACTTTTTCCGGAGCCAAATTAACAAATGGAAGTGTACGCTCAACAGAAGCGAGGACTTGAAGTCATTTCGTTGCTAAAATAATGTGGACTAACTGAAAAATAGTTCGTAATTATAAATATGGAGAATAGGATAAAATGCAACGCAAGGAAAGGCGAACAAAAAGAATATGAGATATGATCCATATGGGAATGCCACCCCTTTCTTTGTGATTGCCAAATTTTTCTCTCGCCTTCTACACTTTCTCCTTCGCACTTACTTTGTTTCTGTCCCTCTTAGTGTATCTTCTCATCCCTCTAAACAATTATTTTCACACATTTCGCCCCCTCTCACATAGAATTTATGTATGCACCGTGTTAATTGCTACAATAATTTAAAAAATAACAAACGCTGTTGTGTTATATTTCAGTGTTCTCCGGACAATTCAAATATCTCTTCTCAGAAAAGTGTGCAGAAATGTCTACTGCATCGTTGAAGGCACAGCTATACCAAGAAATGAACTCATATTTTAGATACTGTAGTTACAATTAGGAAAGTAAGGAACTCCTTCTGAAGGAGTAATATTGTTTACGTTATTAGCCCCACGTTTAGGTGCCAATTTGAAGGTTTTATTTTAGGAAGAGTTGTATTGTAGTTCCGTTGTTGCGGAGCCAAACTTGATGAAGTAACTGCCCCACGCATGGTTCAAAGTTTCCGGTGGTCTTTGCCCCAACGTTCAGGAATCAACTTGGTATTTTTATGTTTCCTTAAATATTATATACATTAATGTTTGCCTAATCTGCGTCAGTATTAATTTGCAGAAACATGTATCTCTTATCAGGGGTGATGCGGCTAAGGAATGTAGGCTTACACAAATTATAATTTTGACTTTACTCGTTTTATTAATCCTTCACACGATTAAATAACACTTCTCTTATATACAGAGCTGTGAGATTATTTATTAATTACTTGCACTTTTTAACAGTAAACTTTATAAAATTCTTGACGTAATGAATTTTATATGTCTCACACTGAATATGTACCGAGCGA
Source organism: Deroplatys truncata (assembly GCA_030765065.1). NCBI lineage: Eukaryota > Metazoa > Arthropoda > Insecta > Mantodea > Mantidae > Deroplatys > Deroplatys truncata. The sequence continues at coordinate 58,412,686 of CM060980.1, forward strand.
ACGAACTCCTTAGGTACGTTGCCTTCTAGCGACTGGTGTTTACCGCTTAAATTTGTAAATTTTTCTATTTCAAGTCTGTGATTAGCTAATTTTACTCCAATAGAATACTTTTATTTAATTTTCAGCTTTTCTTGTAGTTTATTGACTATTTATAAACTGTTTTAAATATTACGTTATTGTTTCCAAGAATTGCTGGTGGTATTATTAAGCTTTCCAATTCACTATTGCCTCAAGGTTACCTCATTGTTAGCAACCTTCGGCCTCTATTCTCACAGCTCCTACATTATTAAATTAATTAATACATTCACATAACATTTTTATACATGTACACAATAATATAAACATAATACAATGACTGTTACATACACTTTATATATTGTAGTATACACATGTTGCTTTAAGGCGGGCTGTTATTATATTTTATGTTATATAATTAGACTCAAATCATTTAAGTGTTAAAAATACTGCCTCACTTCTTATTATTCTTCAATATCGTCACAATCTTCCTCCTCTTCCTCGTTTATGCGCTCCATATTCATTGCGAGTGCAATGGTTCTCCTTACTGACAACTTAATGTTACAGTCCCTTATATCCGTTAACACAATTAGAAGTTGTGGTTTATACTACTTTTTTGACGATAGTGTTTTTTATCCACTTCCTGCTCATGCTATCATGCGTGTGAAGTTGAAACTCCTGCACTCTTTGCGTTTTACATTTTTACCCCAGATGTTAATAAAACTTAATAAGTTAGTAAATAATTAAATCCTCTATATAATGATATTTATATTTCCTGTTGCAGATATACAACATATTAATATTTGAGGCTGAATTATGATACATAGAAGTATTTTTAATTGTGATGTTATCATGTGATATTTGAAGCTGAGACGTTATATTTTAATTCACATCATAGAGCGCTGGATGGTAACTGAGTAGTGCTTTCAAACAACTCAACTGCAAATATCATTTGAGGCTAAATTTTACCGTTTAAATCCTACCTCTACCTACCTTTTTTTAGCGCTAACAGCAAAGTCTTTGCTCTTGGTATAGCTAACCATAATCTTCGTCCCATCAACAAGTTGTTAAACTTTAACCAGATGTTACAGTAAAGTTAACTGTTACAATTATTCATGCAGCATTTAAGTATAGCTCTTTCGGCGCAAGCAGCTATCTCACATTTTTTCGGGCGTAAAAATCTTTAGCATGGTTTCCTTCGGAAGAGAAGTAAAACCGCTAGTCCCGTGTCGTAGATTTACGGCACGTAAAAGAACCTCAAACCTGATAAAGTGGCCTCTGAGCAAAATTTCCGGTCTTTCACGCTCAATAAAAATAGGACGCTAAGAGCCATAGTAGTTAAAGGGTATGAGCTTTTGACTGGCTTAGTCAATACTACTACGCAGGACTAATCACCAATTTGCATTCAAGGTTTCGGTGCGACCTTGATATTACTTTTGAATAGTTGACAGTGATTAATTCTATTTTCGCGTAAGTATTCTATTATTCACTATCGTCGAAAAAAATAGTTGCACATGAGTTAAGTCCTTTGTAGAAACTCGTAAACGAAAATACTTGACTTCGCCTCACGTTTTAAAACTACTTCCTCTTTCAGCAAATATGCACTTACCGCAATTGTAAGGCAATATTTTATTCCATCCAAAAATTCGATATCCAGATTTTATCGGAAGTATATATCGAGAAATACTAAGGCCCCTCACCGTAAAAAATACTTTTTAGAAACATATTAGTGTGTGTGTGTTTACAGAATAACTCAAAAACGAAAAGTTGGATTAAGATCAAAGTTGGTGTTTAAGTTGAGCATCTTTTAAAACCGTTCCCCATCTCAAACTACTCGTTACAAAGAAAATAACGACACGAGTTGCCGAGACCGTTAGGACATAGGCTTATGAATAGTAGGTCCACGGTTCAAATCTCGTCAGTATCGTCATCCCTGAAAGTTTGTTTTGTTTTTATTTGTTTTTTTTTTTAGGTTTTCCTCAGTTCTCATAACAGGCAAATGCTTGAGAATACCCTAAAGGTAGGCGGGAACCCTTCCTTACCAAATTCCCTTTTTAGATTATGATTTCATTTTGTGTATCATCAGGCCTCACCGCTTGTGGTGCCGTGTGGAACGGGCGTTAAACGTTTCAAAAAGAAATTAAAAAAAAAGTAAACAGGAGAAATTTTCTCAAAAATTGCTCAAAATATGATATGCTAAGATGTTTACATGACTAATAAAATGTGTAGCTAAGATTTTCTGTGAGCACTCCATGAAGTACCCTTTATTTAGTAAATTTTGTGAAGTTTGATGTAGTCACGAAAACTTAATATATGGAAAAACTTACGGCAGGAAAAATGTAGAGCTCATCAAAATACACAAATTGAGCCCAATAGCTGCTTTTTAAATATTTCATGTTCTAAATGCAGATTTTTCCAAGTTGCTTGACAATTTGCGATGTTTAACCCCCCCCTCTTCCGCTTTCTTTTGATTCCATACAAGAACTTGTCACCACGTATGAACATTTGAATGCCGTTTCCATATGTTGTAAGCTATGTATTATCTATGGTTATAATTAAGCGCTTTTTGCCTAATTCTTACATATTTTTAGGTAAAACAAAATTCTAATGCGTTACATTTACATGACTTTTTATACCCATTTTTCTACAAATGATTGTTATAAGTACCTACTTATTTTTCTACCTGTTTCATGTTAACCGAGATAAACCTTTGCAGAATGTTTTGTAAATTGACGTTCTGTCTTAACCTATTGGATCTCTAAACTTAGTCCATCTTTAACGTACAGCTCGCTGTAGCTGTTGCTTTTAGCGTTTAATTCTTCTTCTTAACAGAGAAAAAGAAAGCTGCAAAATATTGCTATACGTTGCTGATATAAAGCGTTCTTTCGTCAAACAACTGCAGCAAGTTGCTAAAAAAAACACCCCCTAATGTATTATATTCACACTACTTTGTCTTTCCATTATAGTTTATTATGCCTATATAAATATTCTTATGAAAATTTATTTTTGTATCTTTTTCATTTTAATCGAGATAAACCTTTGCTGAAATAGCTATATTACACATTTCGGGACAGATAAAAAGGGAACAGCGAAGAACTGAACGCTATACCTTGGCCTTAAAATTTCATACCCTTTCCATTCAATCGCGAGAAGCAACTGAATATCAACAGTAGCTTAAAAGAATGACAAAGTATTGACAATTCGAAACATTAATTTCGTATATCTCGGAAATCGGTATGCCAAAAGTAAAGTGATTTGAAATAAATTGTGTGTTTTAAAGAGAACTACATTTTTCTGTGCAGTGCATTTTCATCTATCGCTTAGATTTTAGCAGATCATACAAAATTCCTTCCGAATGAAGAGCATATACATTTATTCAACAATTCAAGATATACATTGTATTTTCCATGTAAATATCATTAATATATGGTACTTTAATCAAAAGTGTTAGAGCCATTCAAAAATGTCGTAAATCATAGCACCCGAAACTATAACAATTGAATGATTATACCTGTTAACTTCTGCAGTATCAATTTTACTGTTTGAAATAACTGTTTCCAGAATAAAAGAATCTAAAAGTGTAACTTGCCGTCAGTTACTAAAATGCTTACCAGCAAAACCCTTCGCGAAGGCCGCCAAATCTTATTCACACAAGCGCGTCACTGATCTTTTAAAACAGCACACGAGTAATCACCAGATTAAGTGACTAATTCTCAAGATAGAGGTCACAAATGTATACATGAATGTATACAAGAATGAGTTTGTCTCTGATTAGAATACACGTCCTTATATCACACTAATCAACGCCTACTTTTGAACTACCCCACCAAGCCTCCTCCCCGCTTGGGCCAATACTATACATGTGCGTTTCTTCCTTGTTACTATGCGGTACTTCCCCAACTCTCAGAATTTAATTACCTTTTCTTCTTCAGAATTTCTGCCTATGCGACTCTTCAAATGTCCTGAAATTATAACCTAACTGCATTCCAGAATCTTTAAGCTTATTTTTTCGCTCTTCACCCTGTTACTAATAACTTTGCTCACCACGACTCACTAATTACCTTTCTCTTCGGACAGATCTTTCAACTCAAGCATTATACATTGATTTAATATATGGAAAGAATTTATTACAATTGTTTCTTTATCTTACTATCCTTTCTTTACTTAATTAATTATATCTTCCCGTCAATAATTACAGTATCAAAGTATAGGTAATAAAAATGCCAAAAAAGGGACAATTTTCTATTTTTGGGCAAATTTCACAGATACATCGCCTTAATGGAATTTCTTCAAATTACGCATTTAAGTCATATAAGCATGCAGAAATCATAGCGTTCAACCGCTAAACATAGATCTTGTGACACAGCGGCTATGACCCAAAATTATTGGGAGGTCGGCGACAGGCAGTCGGAGTTAAACAACGGTGTAAACAACATTGTTTACGCCAGCATAAACACTGGGAGTGCTATCGGCAGATAACCAGGACCTTCTGGAAGTGTCTTCCCCCTCCTAAAGAACGTGTGCTTAGATGGTTCTAGAATGTTCTGTGGAAGATTCTATTGCCTATATAAGCGAGCGTTCTCGCAAGAGGAGTCAGTCAGTCAGTGAGCGAGTTGGCGGGTGCGCTTCTGGTACGATGTGGGTGCCGTTCTCCGAGCGAGTTTGTGGCAAATTCTGTGGTGTGTGGTGGATTCTGCTGCGGAGCGAGAGATTGTGGAGGTCTTTTGTTCAACTCCCCTGCAAGCGAACCGTGCGGAAGAAGAGGCTACGTTACGAAGGAAGTGAAGTGACAATGTGAACTAAGTAAAGTCTCAGTTAAAGTTGAACTAGATAAAAACAGTTCAGTGACATTGAGAACATTAGAGAAATTACAGCTGGAAAACTGGAGAGTCACCATATGTATTAACTGTCTTAACTTCTTGCTTGCAGGTTCACATCGCTCTAAAACAGCTCCCAAACAGTCGCCGAAACAACGATTTCCGTTCTGTTTAAAAACTCTGTAGCTTCACTATTGGCCAATGGCTTCCCAACAGCACTCTCTTCAGTGTCCATAATATTTCCGAAATTTGTCGTCAGTATTTATTTAAGCTGTAACAACGCAACATTCCTGGCTGCTCATCTTGTTTTTGGTACTCCTTTTACGGAAACATTTCCAGAACCTTCTAGATGTGTTTGTAGCATTTTCTATAAAACAAATACAATTTTGAGGTAGTTAAAAAGTAGCAGGATCGCTGCATCAGTCAGCTGCATGTTGTGCAACCAAATTCAGCGAATGTGCTGAAAATGGAACATAAGATGCATATGGTTAAGCACTTCCAATCCTTACCTGTAAGCCACTGCCGCGGCAGCATTTTCAAAACACTGTCCTTTACAATACATCTAGTGCTAAATTCTTGAGTTTATTTGCAATTTTTTTAGCTAACTCAGTTGTTTTATATCATGATTAGGTATACATCTCCAAGTTGGCCATTTTTCACGATACATCTCGCTAGATTGGCACTTTATCTACATTTGGAATGTAGAATCAATGATCAATGACACATGTTTTGCACCTCTAGATTCATTAATTATTGTTTACGATGTCTTATCAGATAGTAATTTAAAAATCTGCCTACAAGTAGTGCTGGGTAGATATATATGACTTTTTTGTCAAATAAGTGTTCTGCTAAAAAGGGGTTGAATTCAGCAATGCCCTGAAGGAACACAGATAAATCCAGTGTGCTGTGATCGGTAAATCTGACCAGGGCAGATCACGTCAGGCTAGGCTCTAAAACCAACTGTTACTTATTCTCAATATGTCCCTCTAGCCATGCATCATAGGCATGATAACGTCTCGTCATCGTTTCTAACGCTCCATATATGGCCTATGACCTTCGGGGTTACCTCATTCCACCAAGCGTTGACTGGACCCATTTTTGAGGTGGATGCCTCAGCATACGCAACCCGTCGCCTCCGTGATGATGAGGATGGCGGTGGAATGAGAGGACCTACAGCTTTTACCGTGGACTCCAAACCACGATTGGTCTTAGAGGTACTTCACATTAGCAAGTCAGAGGTGAAGGCGTGGATAGGGGCCACCCTAGAGCCGGAATTGAACCCCGAAACCTCAGAACGAGAGAATGGAAACGAAAACACTGCGCTACCCCGGCGCCCGTGATAACATTATATGACATTAAATTACACAAGAAAAGAAAACAAAGAGAGTTACTTAAGCCACGAATGTCAAGCTGTGTAAATATACTACCAGTCACTCTGTGTTGCTCTCGTGGTTAAAAAGGAACACGAGCACTCGGTGTGACCAGGGAGCGATCCCCCGTGCAATGCAGGGCAGGCAGAAAGGAAAAACTCCACTACTCTTAAGTATGCCACAAATAACTTTGTTGGAGAAACACTTTCTTGTTATGTTGCATTTATGTCGTTATATTTAGAAACATCAAATTTGTGTAAATCTGTACACTTAAATAAATTGTAAAATTTTAGAGTAATACAGTTATAAAACATTTGTATTCAATGAAAGTTAATATATTTTATTATTTAATTTCATTATTACGAGAGCATAGTAGTGGAAATTTTATACTGTAATCGCGCCCACGACGCCACCTTCGGGTCGCCTCCCGGCCTGGGACCTGAGTGAGACTGTGACGGGCCATCGGAACAATAGTCAGTGCGGAAAATATAGAACAATAGCGAGTGTGGAATAAAAAGCCCTTTTGTGTGCCGCTTAATTGTTCCGGAACCTTCATTTCGGCATGTTCTAGTAGGTTCTTGTACTTGAAAGTTGTGTTGTATTCCGAGTACGTGCTAAAGTGACTCAAATATAACATTTAAGCTAGTTGAGTGCCTAGTGGTAAATAAAGTGTGTTTTCACAATAACTGATGTTCTCATTTGTTACAATATAATAAATATAAATAACATATAACGCAATTAAATTGTACAACATTGTATATACGTATACATACAAAATTTCTTCCCTACTTGCTTTCAAATTACTTAATTCCGAATGCCTAAGATATGTCAAGTAATCAAATGCTTGTTTACAGAACATTTAAATTATTATTTTTGCAGAATAACACAGTGATAATTCAGGTACAGCATCTATGATGCAATATAAATTGTTCATGGATTAACCTAAAACCAAATATGTGAAACACAATTATCCTAAGCAAATGTTTTCTGTATAACAAAGAAATTATTTTAAGAAGTCTGTTGTAAGTTAAATGTTTTTTTTCATCTATCATGACGCATTGTACACATTGTAGATTTATAATTATGCATTTTATGTGACGTAGGAAGTCATTAATTATCAAATATCTCTGCATTTAATAATATAAAAATCTGAAAACTCTTGGAACATAAAGACGTCTGAATCTAAATCGTTTACGAAATGCAACAATGTATATGATACATAATTACAGTATGTAATATGAAAACAGAAACATTTTAAAAATATTTTTAGCGTTGTTTACCAACGTTTTCGCCAGGAAGGATTCATTAAGAGTGGATCAGAGTTTTGACACACACCGTAGGTAGGTATTTTCAAATGCGACCTTCTGCCTTGTTGTTGTGTATATAACCAGAAACTAATTTAAAAAGGCATTACTGCCACTGCTTTCTTTGAACGAGGTCCGTGTTCAGCGAATGAGAAAGTCATACTTTATTATTACTCATTACATTCAAAAGATAAATCTATTTCCTTTGCGCCGTCACTATATGACCTCCCCATCCACTCCTCTTTGATATAAAATTTCTCTTATTACATCAAAATTATTCATAAACTGAAAATGAAACATTGTGTTAATTAATTCAGCTACCTGCTTAAAATATTCATTTGTAATTTCGCCTATATTCTAGAATCTTATTAAGTTCTGTTTTTAATAAGCAGAGCGACGTTCACATCTTTTTTCGACATTTTCCGGAAATATAAATATTAGATGCGTTGATTGCAGTCCCTTGTAGTCAAACAAAGTAAAAAGCATTCTAGTTATGTTCAGATATGAAAAGAAATGTTATGAGGTTCAGGTAAAAAAAGAACATTTAATAAAACAGAAGACAAACGGATTCATAAGTGACGTACATACATATAGTTTGGTAAGCTTTCTTTGGTATTCTCTTATTTGTAATCATTGTTGGATTAATTAACATTGTCTGAATGCATAAAAGTACAGTTTACTGTGTAGAAAATGGGATATTTAATTTATAATGTAACAATCAATATAAGTACACCTAGTACAGATGTAAAATTGTTAAGTGTAAACTATAAGGTAGGTAAACGGTAAACGATAGATACTTCTGGGAAAAAACTGAGTTTTATTTATGGACGCTCTTTAACTGCTGTGGTCCTTAGCGCCCCATTCTATATTGGGTGTGAAAGACCGGTGATTTTGTTCAGAGGCCTCTTTATTAAGCTTGAGGTTCTTTAACGTAACGTAAATCCCCGACACGGGAACACCGGCTTTACTTCCCTTCTGAAAGTGGCCATGCTAAGGATTTTTAGGCCCGAAAATTCAAGGCCTCCGCCGTGTTTGAACCCGCGACCTCGGGAACTAGAGGCTAACTTCTGAGGAAACATATATGCTAGGAAGATATACAATTAAGCATTTGGGAAACATTTTATTTTGTAGTAACTTTGAAATATTCCCGGATTCAGTATAATTACGCATTAACTGAGTTTTCAGCCAACAAATTTATGGACTTATATACGTCACTGTTTTAAAGTCAAACATTGCAACTTATAGTGAATATTTATGTGGAAGCAATGATAGCCTGTTTTTAGCAAATATAAATAATTACTAAACATGCCTAGCAATACAAATTACAAGTTGTATGATGTGACATACGAATATTTGTTTTGAACAAAAATATTGTAACGCAGTTACGTGCCTAGCTATCAATTGACTGGCGACGACCGGCCGGTTTCTAAGAGATAGGGAGGGATAATTAGCGCTCTTGCCCAGCATAATCATCAGAAATGCTACCGAGAGATAATCAGAATATTCTAGAAGTTTCGCTCCTTCCCGACTTCCCTGGTACTCTCTGGAAAATTCCAGTGGCTATATAAGCGAGCGCTTTCGCGAGTGATCCAGTTAGTGAGTACGACGTGAAGTGCTGACTATTCAGTGCGTTATCTGAGTGAAGCTGCGACGATAGTTGTGATTTACTGTGGAACAGCATAGCTTTTAATGTAATCTGCTTGCAATTACATACGATCTGCACTTGTGAACCAGCGCTAAAAGAGGTGCTCAATATGATGCCTATTCGTAGTAAGGCATGCTTCTGTCCGATGTCTTAGAGAATCAGTACTCTCACCACTCCAGGTTGGTCACGGATGCTCTGGCACGCATTGATGACCCCTTCCTGTAGTGTTTGTACATCATTAATGGAGGTTACATTCACCAAAGATTTAAAAATAAAACTGCAATTTAAACGCATTTCAAAAACTTATCAAAACACAAACTGATTCCATTAAAACTAAAAAGAACATGCCTTGCACTTGCTCAGAACTATGAATAGAACTTACAGTATCAACAGTAACGGATGTTTACTGTATGCTGTATCCATGGACAATAACAAACTAATGTGTTATTTGTTTACTACTCGACGTAGTTCGTACGTAGGCAATAGCAAAGGGCTTGCACTAGAAGAGATGTTTCACAGTAACGAAGATGAACTAGTGCTCATAACTCTTAAATATGCATTTTATAGTCCATGTTTACTAGACATTTCTTTCTGGTTTTGTCCATACCTCTCAAAATTGCAATACTTTTTTAACACCAGGTATAAGGTGTATACTCCACCGAAAAATATGACATCGGGATTTTACCTGAAATACATGTTTTCAGATACAAATTAATTGTTGGAAAAGGTACGTGTGAGTGTGTGTGTATGTTAACAGGATAATTCAAGAACAGTGTCGGATAAATACCAAATTTCATCCTTGAGACAGATATTGTTTAAGGATGCCAGCCAAAGATTTTCAACATTTATCCACTTCACAGAATTTACTTGTACTTTATTTTCCAAAATTTGTTCCAACGATTTTGAAAAATATAACATATTTGAGATATTAATGTGACATAAAATATATACTTTGTTCAGAGTCTTTTGAGGCAAAAGATAGGGGCAGGTAGTAAACTGATTCCTTGCGTCCAGGTCGGGTTCATGTGACAGCTACCGCACCGGCCTCGCCAATTCCTTATCTTCCCCTTCCAGTGCCTCAAAAGACTCTGAACAAACAATATCTGGGATTTTTTTGTGAATAGTATGTTGAACTTTGTGCCATTTTGTATAACTTGGTAATCATATACGCGAAACAAAAAGGAAAACACAAGACATATATACAGCTTATATTAAACTAAACAATTTATGTGCAATATTCTTCGTAGCGTTAGCCGTTTTCAAAATACTCTGTGTTGCATGTTTACATTTTCCTAAGTGCGTCATCTGACGGAAATGCCTGAAGCTTGCGATTCCTTTGTTTACTTTCTAAGGCAGAGCTCGTCCTTTTACCTGGCCTAAAAGTATGAATTCTGTTCCCAAATGTTGCATGTAAACACTTCTTATGCTTAGTTTGAAGTTGTTTCTAGGTAGAAATATATAATGAATAACAAAGTAGATACAAAAACATTTTTATATAACTAATATATTGTCTTGCCCTCCTGTTCTACTGCTTACACCTTCAAGTAGGGGAAAAGTCACCCAGAGGACACATTGAACACGGAAAATATAGTTAAAAACTAAATTGAGTTTTATTTATGGACGTTCTTCAACTACTCTGGATCTTAGCGTCCCATTTTATGTTGGGCTTAAAAGACCGAAAATTTTGCTCAGAGGCTTCTTTATCAGGCTTGAGGTTCTTTTACGTACAAAAATCTACGACAGGGGACCACCGGGTTTACTCCCCTTCCGAAGTAAGCCATGCTAAGAATTTTTACGTTCGAAAAGATATACTGCCATCATACATTTCAATGTAGGTATAAGAGGGATATAGAAACCGAGTGGATGGTCAAGTATTTAAAAGCGGCTTTAAAACTCCATATTCTTTCCATGACATCGCGAGAAACAAGGTAATAGTGACAGGACTTCAGAAAATATTACAAAGTATTAAACAATTGAAACCAATATTAACGCTGTGAAATTTGTTATTATTGCTCCGCATGGAAGCCAATTTGAAGTAGGTTGTATTGTAGTTTGACTGTTGGGGAGCCGAACTTGAAGTAGTTGCAACCACGTATGGTACAAAGTTCTGGTGGCCTTCGCCCCAATGTTTAAGAATCACCTTTGTATTTTTACGTTTTTCTTTAAATATTATATATTTAGGTTTGCCTCGGCTGCGTCAGTATTAATTTGTAGAAACATGTGTCTCTTTGCAGGGAGTGATGTGGCTAAAGAATGTAGGCTTACACGGATAATAATTTTTTACTTCACTCCATTTATTAATCCTTCAAATGATTAAATAACACTTCACTGATACAGAGAGCTGTGAGATTATTTTTATTAATTAACACGTAATTTTTATAATATTCTCGCCGTATTGAGTTTTTGTTTCACACTGGATACGTACGCGTCTAGCGTCCAGTTAGGAGAGCTGTCTACTAGCGACTAATGCCTGAATTTGTACAATTTGCTCTATTTGAGTTTCTGATTGCCTAATTCTACTCCAATGGAATACTTTTATTTAACTTAAAGGTTTTCTGGTTGTTGATTGGCTATTTATAAACTGTTTTTAAAAATTACATTATTGTTGCTCCAAGAATTGCTAGTAGCGTTTTCAACTTTCCAATTCATTATTGCCTCAAGGTTACCTCATTGTTAGCAACTTTTGACCTATATTCTCTCAGCTCCTTCATTATTAAATTACGTAATACATCCACATAACATTATTAAACATATATACAATAATATAAACATTACTACAATGACTGTTACATACATTTTATATATTATATTATACACAAAGTACTTTAAGGCGGGATTTTATTATATTTTATATTAGTCAATGCTCAGTCAATTTAATTTTATAAGCACAAATGTCACCATTATTATAATTACATTTGTAAGTAAAATGAAGTAACACAAACAATATTATTTAACTATATTACAGTAAAACTTAAAAAACAACAATCCACAACGGAGAATCGAACTCAAACTGCTGGCGTCGAAGTTGAAGCTTAACCATTACTCCACGCCAAATATTATATTATAGCCAAAACGGCGCATAGAAGTTGAGGGTTGTCAAGTGCGCGCTCACGCGTACGGGCTATGCAAAAATTAACTGCTCAAGAGGCGGGCCAACTTTGGTTTGACTGAGTGTACTACAGAAGCTTTCTTTAGTAGCTAGTAAGACAATTTGAATGCTTTAAACACATAATGTTCCTTGTAGGTTTGGTTGGACAGAAAAAACGCAAAAGGTGCTTAAGTAAGGTGGTGGTGATAGTGGTAGTGTTGATGATATTGGTGGTGCTGGTGGTGTTGATGATGATGGTGGTGATGATGTTGGTGGTTGTGTTGACTGTGATGTAGGTGGTGATGTTGGTGGTGGAGTTGGTGTTGAAGATGATAGTGGTGGTGTTGGTGGTGATGCTGTTGATGATGGTGATGTTTTGATAGTGGTGTTGGTGGTTGTGGTGATGATAATGGTGTTATTGTTGGTGGTGTTGATGATGGTGGTGGTGGTGGGATGATGATAGCGATGTTATTGGTGGAGGTGGTGCTGGTGGAATACTGTACCCCCACCTCCCCGTCATCAAATGCTTGATATCTAGATTGGTCTGGAAATGTCACCAGCTCTACGCGTCCACATCAGAAACACAGTAAAGCTATTGGAGAGCGGTCTTCCAGATCCACCATAAAAGTATTTTCTTTTTTAATACCCAGCGAGGGATTCATTTGTTCATAGGGGAAGAGTTTGGGGTCAGTCGATGGAAGCAGCCAATATAAAGAAGAAAGGAAAAAGTGAGTGCAGAAGCTCCCACCTCTGCTATAGTAAAACACATCTTAAAACGAGAGAGTGTGTGTTTGTAGGTAGAGGCAGTCATTTCAAAGAGAACAGTGTGAGAAAAAGGAGGATAAAAGGCGGAGATGGAACAAGAAACCAGAACCTAATGGTATAGAGGTCGAAATGTGAAAATGGAAGGTAAGACTTCAGTGCTTTTTTTCTGCCATGCTTGCACCCTCTTAGTAGCATTATAACTACGAGAAAACAGCAAGTAAATAATTTTTTAATTTGCTTGTGAATGTGTATATCTAAAGAACCTGTGAGGTACAAATTAGAAATCAAAGGCAAAATCATTGTGCAAGTAATGCAGTTTAAATATTTGGGAGTAGCTGTATCAAGTTTTCGAAATATAATTGAAAACGTTAGACACCGAGTTCGCAGAGCAACAAAAACATCAGGCTACTTACGAGGTACTATTTGGGTATTTGGACGAATAAATACCTGAACACTGAATGTAAAAAATAACTGAAATAAACACATTAAGGTCAATAATAGGGAAAATAACCACGGGTGGAATAAAACATATGATATAAAAACATATGTTGGATATCATAGAGTGTGCCAAAGATACAAAGAATGAAAGAAAGAAAGAAAGAAAGAAAGAAAGAAAGAAAGAAAGAAAGAAAGAAAGAAAGAAAAATTGGAATGAACATATTGGCAGAGCAGAGGAAACACGACTGATTAAAGTAGCTCGAACCAACGACCAACAGGAAGAAGAAATGCTCGAAGCACACTAAACAATATGGTTGGAAGGATTTTTTTATCGACATCAAACTCTGCGTGAAGGCAAACAGACTTAGCCTAAAGAAAGGAAGAAGAACACGCTTATGATTAAACATGGTATGTATTTTTTTCAGGAAATAAACATTTTTCCTTATGCATAAGTCTCTATTAAACTTCATATTATCATCATCTAATTCACTTGTTTATCAATAAAGCCAAAGAAGAAAGAAAACAAAAACAAAATGAAGTTAAACTATCTAGTCTTCATTTGCCAGTTGGTTATGCTTTCGCAGGTATAGTATATCAGAAGAAAAAATAAAAGAAGTAAAAAGAGGGGGGGAAAGGACAGTTCTACTTTATGTTCATTTGAACCAAAATCTTAATGTCAGAAGGTAAAAATGCAATGTGGTACATTCACATGACTTTCTCTGTCCTCCTTAATTTATTAGTGGGTATACAAACTATTCTTAGGAACGTTTATCTTTCTACTTATTTCATTTAAATCGAGATAGATCTCGGCAACTATAGCTACATTACACATTTCGTTATAGATACAAAGGGAACCACGACAGTCAAATGTTTAAGAACTGGACCCTATATGCTGGCCTGAATATACCACACTCTTTCTATAACATCACGAGAAACAACTGAAAATTGATAGGGTTTTAAAAGAGTTACAAGGTGTTGAACAAATTGAACCATTATTAATGGATATCTCGGAAATGACTTATGCCAGAAAAAAGTTATTCAAAATAAATTTTGTGGTTTAAAGAGATATAAATTTCTTTGTAATACGTTTTCGCCTACCACTTAACGTACAAGATTATAGAAAATACCTTCCGAATGAAGAGTACTTTACAGGCTATTCACAGAAAATTCAAGATATCAATTTTATTTGTCATCTAAATATCTTTAATGTATGGCATTTTAATCAATTAGTTAGAGCCATTTTTGAGAAATAAAAGCTTTTCGAAAATTGTTGCTTATAAGGGGTAGCTGAGAGTGAGGGATTTTATTGAAAATCCTCGTGTTACATCTTCGGAAGATACAGGACCTAAATACATATACATATCCGCACATACGCATATGTACATACTTTTTCATTAAAATGCCTTTTTTTGATAGAGACCTCAAAACCTGTATTTTCGGCGAATGTTAGTCCCTACTGAAGTTTTGTGTGGATTGTAATATCTTCTCTACCTACTATGTTCGAGGTAGAGAAAGTAAAAACTATTAAGAAAAGCAACACGCATTGCAATGCAGACTTAAGTGCATTATTTCAGGGTGGAAGACCTGGAAAGACAAGGATGGAAAAAGGAATAAGGCGTAGATTCTGTTTTCACTTCATGCAGGGTCATGACTGGGTCCCTGCAGCATTAGCATTTATATTTTATAGTGTAATAACGTTATGTTCTGTAGAGAGAACCTTTCCTTCACACAAGAATGTGCTACATGTTAATAAGTAATCGTTCACATCAATTATCTGTGCATGCTTTCATCTAGCTTGTTGTTAACAAGTACATACAAAATAAATAGTAAAATATAGTTGGTGAATTTTATGACGCTTATTGATAACCCACACTTGTGAAGTAATGTTATAAATAAATGTTACTGAAATTAGAAAAACAGAATAATTATTGCAATAAAACGTAAATTCCGAGGTTGTATCGCGTGGTTCAACAGATGAAAATTCACCCAACGTTTCGTTCATAACTGCGTTGAGCATCTTCAGGAGATGTCGATTGCTGACCTTGACAGCCAGAATGAGGGCATTTGTATTAACGCCGGCCGTGAAAGCTTTAATGTTTTTATTAGAAAAAATACTGTTGCTAGCATTTATTACAAACCCCTATTTTCATCGTATAAAAACCTAAATCATAGGCATATAGCCTAAAATACGAAAAACAGAATATTTATGGTCTTAGTAGTTATCGGGCATAGGAATTCCTAAGCAGTTTGTTGTCCACGTTAGCTACACTCAAACCATTATCAGGATATAAAACAAACACAAAGCGACCATGAGTCACTGACAGCAGATAAAACGCGATCTCGTGATTGGTCTACACACGCCAACAGACTGCACGACTGTTGGGAAGTGGTTTGTTATCTACGTCACAGCGTGAAGTCCGGCAAACAGTTCAACCTAATTTCCTTTAGTCCTGGCTTTAATGCTTGGAAATTCCTATGCCTGGTAATTATGATCTACAAGGAAAATCTCAAAAGGCCTATTTTGAAGATAAGAGCATCTTAAACTAATGCTAACAGTATATAAAAATCCGGGTCCTGATAATAGCAGAATTCTCTCTCAAAATGCAAGCGTACCCTATGGCACATGTAATCTAGCATTAAGAGTTTACCTATTCCAGTGTTAGTCAATTGAATGCTCTGTTATGTCAGCGACGAAGTCTCTTCTTCCTCCCATCTCACAGCTACAAACTTGAGAAGTGTAGGGCAGGTGAGGTAAGCGGAAAGCGAAGTTATTTGTTGGCGAAGCACTAGAGGGATAAGCGGAATGAACATTACATTGTTATAAGATACAAAGCCTATCTTTTCTTCCCCCACTCTTTACCTACAAATTCTAAATATGTGTTACGTCACACAACTGTGATATGTCGTACGTAATTGTGTAGGCTGACTGATCTGGAATCTGTGACGACTTATGCCTGTTGAGCGTGCACTCAGCATCCTTGTACATTCCAGCACCAACAGATATGCTTAACACTTTTTTTATCCGACTAATTATTTTCTTCCTCTTTTTTGTCTCCTTTTGTTATGCATGATCTTCTATTCCTAACTCAAATTTTTCTATGAATTTGTGATAAAGCCACTTTTCTCCCTTAGCAGGAAAAATAATACTCCATTTTATTAGCCTTCGATCAATAAACATATGCTATGGATTTTCTGATATATGGAGAGAACATATTTTATTTATGCAACTGCATTCAAATAATTTAATAGCCTGTGTTCAAATCTTTATTTATTCTTCTTACCTTCCAGAAATATGTTGCAAAGTTTAACTGTTAAGTGAGCAATGCTTCAATTCTGTACGTGCATGCACACCATGTGACACATATTTCCTAAACGTGACAAATCAACAATTTTAGAAAAAGGGCTACAAATGGTAGCATGTATGTAGCAGAATGTTCAATCACTTGCAAAACGTAATCATAAGTATAGATATAAAAGAGTATATTGTAGCGGACCAGGTTGAGCATTGAGAATTGCAACATATTTCGTTAACCAGCGCAAGTGTGGAATTCAGGTTAACAGAACACGTCCACGCTGCACAACGCCGAGTCAGCGCTTCTGTATGTATTTATACTACAGGGTTTTGACTCGGTCGAGAGAGTTGCCACGAGAGAGTTGCCAGGCGGGGAGTTGCCAGGCAGTTATCAAAGAGTCGTCAGATCAGTTATCAGTCTCGAGACCCGTCGCCACCAGTTAACCAGGTAAGCATGCGACTCATCTAAGTTCTGTTAACTTGCCGGGGCTTCACCCCAAACCGAATGTACTCACTTAAGGTAACAATATAATTTATTGGGTCAATGCATCCCCTGTTCATCATTTAAATACTCCTTATCCTAGAACGCCACCCTGGCCTGCCTACCACCCCGGTACCAACGCATCCTCCCTACCTCTGAGCTACCATACCCCCTGTGTAATCACCTACTGCGGGCGTAACCACCCCCGTGGGGTGTTACAATTTGGGGACTTCATGGTAAGGTGTCAGCATTGGAGAGTGAAATGTTGTCAGCACTTATTCTACGCCCTGGTCTCTTAGTCTAATCTTCGTGGGAATACACTCAATTAGCCCAAAGGACCTTATGGGATTTCATGTACCAATTTCCAGATCTCCTATTATGAAAGAAATAAAAACGTGCTGGATCGGTCTTTCAAGCTGAGATATTTGCTATTACTAGCACCTACTTGAGATTCTTATGCTCTCAGATAGTCAGGCAGACTTCAAGGCCCTCGATGACCACTTGGTTAAGCCCAAGTTAGTCTTAGAATACCACTAGTCCCTCATCACAGCAGCTTCCCATGATGCAGTTCAGCTGAAGTGAGTACCGGGACATGTGGGAATTCTCGGTAAAGAAAGAGCAGATTAAGCTACTAAGAAGGTAATTAGGCAACATTTTATTGTACCTGGCTAGCAGGAACTGGTTACTCAGAAAACATAAGAAATACTGGAACTCATGTGTAGGGTGATTGGACAGAAACAGGTTGTGAGAACTGCAAAAATTAAGCTGAGGAAAGCTCTCATGGGCAACTGGCCTCTTTACAGGATACTGCCTACTTGTGTGTATGTGTGTGTGCAGCAAGCGATTGCTGCCTGCGGACGGTGTCAACAGGCAGACGAGATAGCTGCCCATTTCTCACCAAAGAACCCTGATCTTTAGAAGCCAACTTCCAAAATTGGAGGAACATTCAAACATCAAGGTCCAGAGTCTGATTCAGTCATTATGAACATCATACTTCTGAAGCGATGATAGATGCGCAATAGATCTGCAAAGGTCACAGTTAAAGGCAGTGATGCCCCCCTATTATACTGAACTAAACCAAACTAAGTACCGAGGATAGTCCTGAAGGGCTCTGAAATTACGTTAATTACAATGAGTGTTTCCTTTCTCCTTTAGCTTATACTTTTGCATTTGGTGTCTTCTGGGTATAAGCACCTCGTTTTGGTTAATTTAACTTTGGTAGTCATTTCAACTTCAAAATAGAAGGAATGATGGTTAAATCACTTCCTAAGCCAGTGACATTTGCTGGTGCTTCATTTCATAACAAGAGTTCCTTTTTCCTTTATAGTTTTTAAAAGTAACTCGTTTATTTATAAACATACTTTCAGAAGCTGCATATGGAGCTCCTGAATATTCCATGAGGAGCATGTACCTTGTAATAGTAGAAATATTATAATTATAAGCCCTGAACGGAGAATGTGCTGCTTATAAATCTTCTCTGACCATTCCTTCTGTCAAATAGCAGCTGTGGGCTTTAATTCGCTGCACGATGTCACAACAGACAAAAAAAAGCAAAGAAAATTCTCACACCGTACATAAATCCTCTGAAAGTGATACAAGTAGCAAGTCAGAACAAGGTGATATTTTCGAAACATCATCGTCACAAGTTGACGCTGCCCACAAATAGCACTGGCCTCATAATCCGTGTTAATACGTTCATGCTGACAGGGGAAGGAGAGCCATCTTTTATGTATGGCTGAGTCCTTGTGTGTTCAATGTTCATTACATTACGCTGAAACGATCACCGCCGGCACCGTGTGGACACTACAAGGGTATTTACGTTCGTCCATTCCCTCTCCCTCTTGCAATGCGGCAGGGAGTTAGTCAATTGGTTAGCGACGCTCAGGGTTAAGCTTAGGAATACATCCATCGTAATGCACCATTAGTCATATTCCGGGGAAACTAACCAGCACAAACACATACAGGTTTCAAATCGGATTATTAACCAATATAATACCATCTACGACACTGTTTACTGTACATGCTGCTCTCTCAAACTATTGTGTCTGCCGCTTCATCCCAACTCCTGTCAACATTTAATTACTGCATGAACTATGTGAACATCAAGCGCGTTAAGAATATAAACGGAGTTGCATTATTTACTTTCTTCTATTGCATTTGAGTTTAACAAATACGCACTGAGTTCAGAGATTTTTGTAAAAGGATTATCATCACTTCAAACAGAGGATTAATTTGCAATGACTGTGTTTATTTCATTAACCACGCGAGGAACAAGAGCAGTAATTAAATTATTACAGTATTGATTTTAAAGGTTCATAATCTCTAATGTTCTTTAGATATTCTCACTATGCATTCAATTATTTTAACATCATCTATATTGGTATTAAAATATTGATAAGGCAGAGTGAACTGATGTGGCTAAAAGAATAAACGTATTGTCACACATATAATTTGCAGTTCTCGGCAGGGCGTCACTGAAAATTTTTAGAAAATAAAACTGGATTAGTTTTAAAAAATTTAGATGATTAATGTTTGTTTTTCAGAATATTCCCCTTTAACATCAATTATGAACATTATGAACCCTAACTCCTATCATAACCCACACGACCCATGTTATGTGACAAATCTAACTTATGCCCTAACTGGTTACAAAGTACAAGCCAATGACAAAGAATATCTGGGAAATGCTTAACGCATAAACATCACTAAGTTGGCTGCTTAAGCGAGATGTATGTTTTTTGTGTAGTAAGATTTTGTTTATCTATTACGATACCAATAGTACATATTGTTGCATAATAATTTCATTGTCATTACCAGACGCACTGTTGTTGCCATCAGACGTAGCATTATTGGGTTTCCTTAGATATATTTCGGCTTAACGGTCTCTACTTTCGGTGCGGATCATGCCGAAGGGAGAGATCTGATTGAAACTATCTGGTGTGACGTCAGCCCTTTCTGACTTTGGCTAGACACGGTTGGTGGGGGGAAAAGATAGCGTCACTCGAGTGGATGTGGTCGCTAGAGCCAGACGCGTGTGTGGACCGTCTAATGTCTGTGGCATCTCCCTCCATCCTGTTTCCTTTGTTAATTATGCAGAGAAGTCAAACGTTTTAGTGAATAAATCCCATCTAATGTGTGTTAGGTAATCTTTCAATGTAATATAAAACCCACGCCTTCCCCTTAATTCTACATATCAAGGTCCCGGAATTTTTCTGCCATGTGCGTGTTGGGGTGACCTAAATTCATCATTTTGTGGTAACATTTGTGGGCTTTCACCCCAACATGTAACAATATCCTACCAATTGTAGAAAAAGCATTAAAAGAGAATGGATCTTCACAGACTATGCATTTTATTTGTAATGCAATTATCTTAAAGATATGTTGTTTCAATTCAAAATCGTTAGAGACATTTTTGCGCAAACTAAATGACAAAAAATGATCTAATGTAAATGGTAATTTCGGATCTTGGGATCTTCCTGAAAATCTGTGTTTCGCATCCTTGGAAGGCGCTGAACTTTGTTTTTTGGTTATGCTGTTCACAGACAGATACACACGCACACGCACATGCACACACACACATATATGGACATTTTTTTTTACTCAGTGAGTCCCAAAATGTGTATTTCCGATAAAGTCTCAATATCCAATTTTTGGGTGGAATACAAATACATCCTCTACTTACTAAAGTAGAGAAAGTAAAACTGGTTTTACTTTCAAATAACACAAGTAGTATTACAAAATAGGTTGACACCAGAAAGAATAATACAAACATAACTTTGTATTCGGGTACACTGAAGTTCCCCTAGAAGCCAGGTAGAATTCTAATCTTAGAGGGCTGAAGTTTGCTATTCTCAAAATGAAATATAGATAAAGATCAGGAAGACAGCAAAGAGAAAGTTTCGCTTTAAAATTTCTGTTTCATAGGATAAGACTAGTTAATCTAGCACCGCGACCCCAAATTGATCTTTTGCGCGTACACCCCCAGGACGAACGGATGAGCTGAGGAAACCGCAGTAGGCGTATGGGTTGTAGAGCGAGGCCGGCGCAAGTACACATAGACGTTCAGAGCTCTCTAACAGTTTCAGGCTTGACTAGCCGGCCACATCCATCCAGTGGGACGGGAAAACACGACCCAGCAGTGGAGGTTCGATAGGCTTCCCGCTAGTAGGACCGAGATGAAGTTCCAAACCGCCTCTGTGTCTTCTTCCCGACACCGATCGAACGACACCTCCGGAGTCGCCTGAAACATGAGAGGGAAATGAAATGAGAGGAAATGGGGGAGAGAGAAAATCCATGTTAGAATACACCACTCCGGCATTGCTTATGTCAACCAGAGAAAATCACGAAAAACCATGGTCGAGTGGGCGACTACCGGGAATCGAACCCGGGGCCTCACGAATGCAAGTCTCACACGTTAGCGCGGAGCCATTTTACTCGGTCTTTATATCCAATGATTTGTGTCATATTATCATTAACAGTACTGTAAAAGTATGGTTTTGTTTATTAATCCTATTTTCATTAAAAAGAATTTTAGTTACATTGTGAGATCATGGTCTCCCCAGCTGCATCCAAAACCTGAAATTTGTCTTCTAATGGCTCCGATAACATGATAACTTAGGAAAACTATATGGATGTATGAATGCAGATGTTAATTTCGAAATTATAATTAATGTATTTATTCAATAATGTAATTGATTAGCAATATGTTTTATTATTGTTAATTATGGTATTTATAAAATGACTGGCTATTGTTAAAAAAGTAAAATCAAAGCTTAATTCAATATAACTTTAAATGCGCATTGTCTGAATTTAGTGAGCACGGCAATCCTTAATATTTAAGCTATTAGTAAAAGAATCGCGAATGTTCTATTCAATAATCTCCCAGAAGAATAATCAATAAACAACATAGCAAACTATACATAGTTACCACAAAGTTTTCATCACTATTCTCCAAGATAGCGTCGGTGAAAGACGCGTTGTTACGCGTCGAGAGGAATTCGCGAAGTACCTATAATGGTAACAAATAGTGGCGTAATATTATAAGCTAATACAATACCATAATAACTATTATTGTGAACATTTATACTTGTAGGTTGCAAGTTCAAACCCGGCGGCGGGCGATGGATATTTTTGGTAAAAATCCGTAGCATGGCTTCCTTCGGAAGGGATATAAAGACAGTGGTCCCGCGTGCGGCGATCACCTCCTCATCCGTTGCTGTAGCTTACCTGGATGCTTCTCCCGTTGCTTCCAGAAGTTCTCAGTGGGTTGGTTCTCTTCAATTTATCCTCGGCTAGCCTCAGTAATTGTTCTTAAATTCTATGGGAGCATGGACTTATCCTCGGTAAAGGAAAACGTAGATCTCGGGTGGTGATATAGGAAGACATAGACTTGCTTTGTTTATGAAAAGATGACACTGCCGTTTCTTTTTATTTAATTTAACACTCGTAGTATACAAAACTGGTATTGCCGCTGTAAAATACTGTCCACCGCTGTTAGACTATGGCGTGGATATGTCAAGAAATATAACTATTCTTATTGTCGCTTTCAGAGTAGCGGATCTTAGGTGTGTTGCTAAAACTATTTTGATTCCCTGTTTTGGCGCGATATCTCACACATCCTGCAGCATCTCTCCCTGACCACACATGACATAAACTGCCGAATAAAATGCAATACTAAGCTGACATGACAAATTTGACTTGATTCCCTTTTTGGCGCGATATCTCACACATCCTGCAGCATCTCTCCCTGACCACACATGACATAAACTGCCGAATAAAATGCAATACTAAGCTGACATTACAAAACTGACTTGATTCCTTTCTGGGCGCGATATCTCACGCATCCTGCAGCATCTCTCCCTGACTACACATTACCAAAACTGCCGAATAAAATGCAATACTAAGCTGACATTACAAAGCTGACTTGATTCCCTTCTTGGCGCGATATCTCACGCATCCTGCAGCATCTCTCCCTGACCACACATGACATGAACTGTCCCGAAATTTCCCCAAACAGATTCATTTATAGTCTCAGGCTCCTGAGGCTGCTTCCTTTGCTATTGGTCCATTTTTAGCGCGACTCGACGCGTCTAACTATTTCGAATAAACTTTCAGGGATCTCATTGGTCCAATTTTAATATAAATCGCGGCTTTTCCTACATTTACCGTTAAGGTTGTCTTTCTCACTCACTTGGTCACGGCGAATTATCAAATAATGGGACAAAGGCTCTACACCCTCGCTGTAGGAATAATAGCACAGCGACCGGAGAGAGGTAATAAAACTAGGTTTTCTGCCTTCGAAAGCACTATTCCTGTAGCTAAAACTTTCCCTCGTGGACAGTATTTTAGCATAGCGCTTAAATTATTCACATTAAACCATTTATAACTCTACTAATATTAATAACCTAGATAGATACATAACGTTAAATCACCCTTCTTAAAATATACAAGCAGTATGAGAAAAAGATATTTACATAATACGATTTAACATCACTAAAAGTTAATTAATAAGTTATCTGTAATTATAGTTCTTGGGCTCGGCCTAGAGTTGCCGTTTCAAATTGCCCTGTTCTGGAAAAGAATAAATTTTTCAACACTTGATACAATTTTCTTTTACAGAATAATTCCTCTGATTATGGCCTTTGTTCGTTTGTTTTGTTGACAGAGACCCTTCGCTATACCTGCTCCTTCACAAGGGCTCTGACAAACCGGTGATGTTTATATTTGGGTCATTCACTCTACACTCTCCCTTTAAAAACAGGTTTCCGAGGGACATTCTTATACACAATACATTTCCCGCACACGAATAACTTGTGACGCATACAAATACTCTAATACCCAATTTAAGTTCTAAAATTAAATCTATTTACATACATATTGGTACATAATTATTATGCCTTTATTTATTTCTTTACATCCTTATTTATCGGGTGTATTACCTTTACTATTTGTTCACAGGGGTGTTACCTCATTTCGAGTAAAACTAACCTGATTCTTTTCATTATATTCTTCACCCTTCTCATTCTCTAAACATTTGTACGGTTTGAGCAACTGTTTATGGTATCTCCCTACGATCTTGGAATTCTTTATTTCTTGTAACTCAAATGTATCCGAGCCAAAAATGTTAATCACCCGGTATGGACCTTTAAATAAATTTTCCATTCTATGATACCTTTTGTTCAGAATGCTAGACTTTTTCTTGTCCCGTACCAATACTAAGTCTCCCAATTTGATCAACCAGTGTTTTCGTTTCTTCTTCTTAAACTTTTCTTTTCTTTTCTGCGCCTTATTGGCCATTCTTTCAAAAGCTTTCTTAAACATCTCTTCTTCCGTTAGTGCTTTCGGATCTTTAGCTTCTAGTGTCTGTGGTAATTCCCCTTCGAGTGTTTCCATTAATTTCCCCTTCATCAGCTCGATGGGCTTATAACCGGTAGTAGGGCTCACACTTTCATTTAAAATACTTTCGATGCGCTGATAGTGATTTGCCCAATCACTGTGTTTTTTATTGGCCAAAATTCTCAAATAAACCGAAATGTCCCGTATTATTCTTTCGCAGGGATTGCTTTGTGGGTGGTATTTTGAGCAATGATACAACGTGATTTCGTTTTCTTTTAAGGTGTCTACAAATTTTCTGCTGGTAAATATTGAAGCATTATCACATAAAATTGCCTTCATCTTTCCAAATTGTGGAACATACGACTTCATTATCTTCCTTAGGCATGTTTCACTTGTAATCTTCCGGACTGGGTAAATTTTCACAAATTTTGAAAATACATCTATTAACACTATTATATACCTAAATCCAAATTTACTACGGGGCATCTCACCATGACAGTCCAAGGTCACTAACATTCCTGGTTTTTCTCTTAGTATTGAGTTTGTCTCGTATTCGTATTGTATATTCAGTGGCTTTGCTTTTTGACATTGTAAGCATGTCGAAATTATTCTCCTTACTTTATGGTGTAATTTTGGAATATACAGGTTTTCTTGGATCATTAAAGCGGTGCGTTCTGAGCCAGAATGTGCTAGAGCTTGATGGAACGTGCTTATGAGTTCATTCTCCATGTTCTTAGGTATATATGTCTTCCATTTCTGTATTTCACTGCCATGTAGTTTATATAACACGCCCCCTTTTAACCCTATGTTTCCCTTGATATTTTCATCTATTTCTGGGGCCTTTTTTATTAATTTATTTAACTTCTCATCTCGTCGCTGCTGGTCCCCTATTCCTTTTAATTCTTTTATCAATCCTTTACTCAAGGGTATTTCAATACTCATTAATGTTACTTCATTTTTAGGGCGTTCTATTCTCTCCGGTATTTCACTGTTGTTATGTAACCTAGACAGCAAATCGCTAAAAACATTTGTTTTTCCTGGAATGTGTTTTACCTCAACATCATACGAAAGAATCTCATGTATGTACCTAGATAATTTAGTACTCGTAAGCCGACAACGTTTCATAAATGAAAGACTCACATGATCTGTGTATATAATAACCTTCTGTAGATATATATATGATCTAAATTTCTGTAGTGCGTAATACACAGCACAGATCTCTAATTCGGTGACCGAAGCATTTTTCTCTATTTGACTTAAACCTCTTGAAGCGGTACTTATCACGTGCAGTTGATTTTCTTCATCTGATTGGGCTAGGACACACCCATATCCGTGACCTGAAGCATCCACGTAAATTACATATGGTAGGTTGTCCTTGGGTCTCTCTAGTAGAATTGATTTCGCAAATAGTTCTTTTATCTTTTCAAAAGCTTTCTGGTGTACCTCGTCCCATTTCCATCGCACTTTCTTTTTAAGTAATTCGCGCAAAGGCGCTATTTCTGCGGCGTACCTCAGGATAAATTTGCTTTGATAATTTAGCACTCCAAGAAACGACCTAACCTGCTTAACACTCTTGGGCGCTGGTATTCTTCTCACAGCCGCTACTCTTTCTTCGTTTGGCTTCATTCCTCTATCATTAATTACATAGCCTAGAAATTCCACCTCACGGATGCAAAATTTGGATTTATTAATGTTCACCGTCATACCGTTTTCTCTCAGCTTTCTAAGCACATAATTCACATGTTTAATATGCTCATCAAAATTTTCATCAACTATTAGAAAATCGTCGATATATTGGATCAAAAATTCGTCGGCTGAGTCGCCAAATATTTTATCGATGGCTCTTAATAGTCCACTACATGACGTAAGCATACCAAAAGGCATTCTCAAAAATTCGAACTGTTTCCCAAAAAATAAAAAAGAAGTATACTTTCTAACATCCTCGTGAAGCTCAATCTGCCAGTATGACGCAGTTAAATCAATGGTGGAGAAATACTTGCCTTTGGTTATTTTTGACAGCAATTTTTCTACACTTTCGCTCCGAAATCTGTCTGGTTGAGTGTGTTTATTTATCTTTCGACCATCTATCGTCATCCTAAGTTCGCCATTGCGTTTCGTCACCCAACATAATGGACTGCTATATGGAGAATTTGACTTTTGTATTATTTGGTCTCTCAACATTTTATCGATCACTTGTTTGGCTCTCTCCCTTAATGCAATCGGAATATCCCGATACTTGTGTGTGAAGGGTGCAATATCTTGTACCTTAAAACTGTGTTTGTATGCTTTGCACTTGCCTGGGACGTCCGAAAATACCGCTTTGTTTTCTTGTAACATTCGCCTTAATAGATGCCTTTGTGTCTCTGTGAGGTTCTCGGCAAGGGTCACTTTCTCCTCTACTGCTTCTACCTGGCTGCCGGTATCTTGGAATTCTTTATTTCGGGCGTAACCATAATCTTTCTCATTGTGCTCCGTATACCCGTTGTAAAACCTGTCAGCGAACGCATGCATCTCATCGGTTTCTTCCCCTTGTACTATAGCAATTAATTTCTCACTCCTACCTGTTTGTACTAATTGTACGAAAAATCTTTCTTCGGCGATATCTTCTTCTCCTTGGGTTTTGTTATAAGTATCCTGCTTCATACCCTCTACAAAAGGGATTTCTAATAGTTTTCTGTTCTTCTCTATTTTCAAAACTTTATCAGCAAAATCAACCCTAGCTCTTAATTCAAACAAAACGTCACACCCAATCAAAATGTCACAAATCAAATTATTGATTACCAGAAAAATAAACTCAAATTTGTCTTCTCCTATTTTTATGTTCAACATTACTTGCATTTTTATTCGGGTAACCTCTTTGTTAACTGCTACCCGGCATACCGTGTTCCTTATGGGTAATGTCATTAGCTTAATTCCTTTATTTACCAGGTTCTGATATAACCTCAGGCTGCATACACTCACATTGGCTCCAGAGTCTATTAAAGCGTTATATTCTTCATCCAACAATACTACTTTTATGCTAGGGGAATCTGTCAGATCCTTTTCCGAGTGATTTTGAATAGTAGTTATCAGTTCTCCCAGTATAAAGTCATCTTTGAGCCCTGTTTCACATTTTCTGTTTATTTGAGAATTTTGCGCGCTTAGAATCCGCTCCGAGCTCCTGATTGGATCCTGTCTTAGTTTTCCGGGTTATCGACACTATTTGGTGCTCCGCTAGTCTCTTCCACATTTCCCTCTCTCTGCATTTGCCTATAGTTTCCTCTGCTTCCTCTAAAATGTCCCCGGGAATGTCTCTCTCTCCTTTCGTTTCTTTCGGGATAATTTTCGTCATACCTTTCTCCTACATCACTTTCCCCTCGGTCAGAAAAATAATGTTCTCTGGATCTGTTTTCATTGTTTCTGCCTCTCCTATAATTAAAACGGCCACTATATCTTGGTCTGGTTTGTATAGCATTTATGTGATATTGGTTATCACCTTCCCTCCTGAAACGGTTATTTTGACAGTTTCTGTTCCCGGATTGAGGTACGTCGTTCCAGTATCTCTCTCTGGGTTTATAGTTCCCTCTCGCGTTTCCTCTCCAATTCGCATTCCTTGAATTATCCGGTAATGTTCGAACTATATAGTTTTGTACGTGGTTCCTACTACTTGTCTCGAATGATGATACCAACTCAATCAATTCGGGAATAGAATTTGGCTTCGCAATGAGTAGGTAATGGTGTATCCGTTCTGGATAATGTGGTACAATCATATTAATGAAATCCCTCTCGCTTATGGGTGGCTCGATTAGTCTACTACTCTGTGCTTTAGTTAGCAAATAATCTACCATGCTTAGGTTTCCGCGTTCATCGTACTTGCCATTAACTAGGATAGATCTCACCTGGTTCTGAGTATTAGTACTCCAATACTTATTCAAAAATGCCCTTCTGAAATATTCAAAATTATTATTCTCCCCCAAAGTCAATCTTACCCATTGGAGAACCCTTTGACGTAAACCTTTACGAACGATTAACATCTTTAGCTCGTCCGGAATCTGCTTCAAACGGAAATACTCCTCAAGGTCATTTAGGTATTGTTTAGGATTATCAGCCGAATTTTCCTCGAAAGTAGGTACCCCTATCTCATTTAATAAATGGTAGTTTGCATTACTTGCATGGTTAGATGTACATTGGTGCCCTGAATTAAAATTATATGGGTCGGCAGCTGGACTTTGGCCTCCATTTACCTCCCTAAAAGTGGTGCTAGTTTCACTGGGTGAGCTATCATCACTCTGTCTCACACTTATCCCTAGTCTACCAATAGAGCGTTTTAACTCCTTTACACAATTTTCATGCTCTTCCACCCTCTTCACAATTTCATGATGATTTGAGAGCTGTTCAGTCATTTTTGACGAAAGTTCATTCATCTTTCCCTGATCCTTTTCTAACACTGTCCTAAATTCTCTGAACTCCCTTTGAATGTTAGATTCTAATGTACTTTGTTTTTTTTCTAAAGAAACATTTACAGCTCTTAAGTCATCATCCAATTGCTCCTTTATGGCTAAGCTGGTAACACTTAATTCTGTTTCTACATCCTTCCTTAGTTTTTCTACATCGTTTCTTAGACATAGTTGTCCTGCCTGAATTTCTTGCACTACCTTCCCTTGCTGACTGAATTTGGAGTCCAATTGACTTTGTAATCGGGTGACCTGTTCACCTAAATATTCCCTCATCTCCTGAGCTAATTCCCCTCTCATCTTCCTGTTTTCCTCTCTGACATATTCACCTATATGTATACTCTGCTCACCTAATTTCCCCTCTAAATTCTTACTTTGCTCACTTAATTTTTCCAAGTTTTTACTCTGCTCACCTAATTTCCCCTCTAAATTTTTAATTTGTTCACTCAAATTTCTTTTTGACTCCTTACTCTGCTCATCTATCTTTGTGCTCAAATGTTGAAGCAATATTAGCAGCTGGTTTTGACCTGCGTCAATGACCTGCTCAATCGGTGATTGCCTTTCCCTAACTTCTACTTCAGCTGCACCCATATTTTCTCCATCTGTTGTTATGCTGACAATAGCCTCCCCATTCAGTTCTTCCAAATCTTCCCTTGACCTACTCATGGTTCCGTTAGCAAGTTCTACCTCCCTAATAATGACTTTACCCCCTCTCAATAACATGTGTTCACAAAACTGAGTCACTACTCTGCATGCCTTTTTGTTTGTTTTTGAATAAAAGTTCTAACCTGTATTTTTTTTCAATGTTAACTGATGCGTTCCGGGTTCGAATCCTGGTGAAGTTCTAGAAGCGATGTTCTCAGCTGTTTTGTTGTCCCACGTAGGTAGACTAGAAGTTCGCGTTGTAATTTTTGTTCTGCTGTGCCCCTTTCCTCTGAAGATTCTTCGTCTGTTCGTTGTTTCCTAGTCCTCCGTTTGTGTCGTTCTTCCCTTCGAGCCGCACGTTATGGCGCCAGTTTGCGGCGGTCTTAACGTTTGTTAGCCCCACGTTTGGGAGCCAGTTTGCGGCGATCACCTCCTCATCCGTTGCTGTAGCTTACCTGGATGCTTCTCCCGTTGCTTCCAGAAGTTCTCAGTGGGTTGGTTCTCTTCAATTTATCCTCGGCTAGCCTCAGTAATTGTTCTTAAATTCTATGGGAGCATGGACTTATCCTCGGTAAAGGAAAACGTAGATCTCGGGTGGTGATATAGGAAGACATAGACTTGCTTTGTTTATGAAAAGATGACACTGCCGTTTCTTTTTATTTAATTTAACACTCGTAGTATACAAAACTGGTATTGCCGCTGTAAAATACTGTCCACCGCTGTTAGACTATGGCGTGGATATGTCAAGAAATATAACTATTCTTATTGTCGCTTTCAGAGTAGCGGATCTTAGGTGTGTTGCTAAAACTATTTTGATTCCCTGTTTTGGCGCGATATCTCACACATCCTGCAGCATCTCTCCCTGACCACACATGACATAAACTGCCGAATAAAATGCAATACTAAGCTGACATGACAAATTTGACTTGATTCCCTTTTTGGCGCGATATCTCACACATCCTGCAGCATCTCTCCCTGACCACACATGACATAAACTGCCGAATAAAATGCAATACTAAGCTGACATTACAAAACTGACTTGATTCCTTTCTGGGCGCGATATCTCACGCATCCTGCAGCATCTCTCCCTGACTACACATTACCAAAACTGCCGAATAAAATGCAATACTAAGCTGACATTACAAAGCTGACTTGATTCCCTTCTTGGCGCGATATCTCACGCATCCTGCAGCATCTCTCCCTGACCACACATGACATGAACTGTCCCGAAATTTCCCCAAACAGATTCATTTATAGTCTCAGGCTCCTGAGGCTGCTTCCTTTGCTATTGGTCCATTTTTAGCGCGACTCGACGCGTCTAACTATTTCGAATAAACTTTCAGGGATCTCATTGGTCCAATTTTAATATAAATCGCGGCTTTTCCTACATTTACCGTTAAGGTTGTCTTTCTCACTCACTTGGTCACGGCGAATTATCAAATAATGGGACAAAGGCTCTACACCCTCGCTGTAGGAATAATAGCACAGCGACCGGAGAGAGGTAATAAAACTAGGTTTTCTGCCTTCGAAAGCACTATTCCTGTAGCTAAAACTTTCCCTCGTGGACAGTATTTTAGCATAGCGCTTAAATTATTCACATTAAACCATTTATAACTCTACTAATATTAATAACCTAGATAGATACATAACGTTAAATCACCCTTCTTAAAATATACAAGCAGTATGAGAAAAAGATATTTACATAATACGATTTAACATCACTAAAAGTTAATTAATAAGTTATCTGTAATTATAGTTCTTGGGCTCGGCCTAGAGTTGCCGTTTCACGCGTCGTAGATTTACGGCACGTAAAAGAACCTCAAGCCTGATTGAGCAATATTTGCTGTCTTTCACGCCTAATAGCTATGCAATGGGACGCTAATAACCCTAGTAGTTAAAGAGTGTTCATAAATAAAACTCAATTAATTAATTATTGATATTTGTATAAAATACATTTTGAAAAGTAGAACTTCTAACACAGTGCGCAGGAGCTAAAAACTTTAGATTATCATATAGAGCGATAATCTGCATTGTGATCAACTTTGGGATCAAGTCCAATCACATGGCTTTTACCCTTGCATATGTTTAATAACTCGACTTGGTTTGATTAGGTTTTAGTTTTGATTATGTCGTTTCACATTATTAATTTCTCACGACGTTCGCATCATCTGTTCACAATACAAATCGTCATACTTTAATTTATCGCAATTCGTTATAGAATTAACGTACAATTTACATTGGCAGATTTTTTTTATCTAAAAGTCTACTCTTTTATCTAACCTATATAAAGATAAAATGGCGCAAATAGTGATATCAGAAGAAACTGAAATGGAAGTGAAATTACAAAACCAGCAGAAAAAACAACACCAAATATACTTACTCAAAAAGATCCAGAAATGAATATGGTAATAACATTTAATCGCTCACTGCCTGTTGTAAGGCAAAACACGGTGAAAATAATTTCACTGAAAATGACTGCTAGCGAATCAACAAAACATCTGACTCTTTTAATGCCATTTCTCTTGTTTTAAGAACGCTTTCTAAACGTGATCTCTGTTAGTTTCAGAAATCAGTATAATATTGTTGATGTTTACAAATTTGAGCGCTGTCTAAGAAATGAAAAATGCCACACGTGTAAAATTGGTTTTATTTTGCTCAAGGATTGCGAGACGAAGGCTGCAGGCCGAGTTTCGCAAACATTCCTATTCGCAAAATAAAACTCTACTTTTACCCCATGTACCAAAATCTACTACTCCACAAAATTACTAAATAAAAGTTAATCAGTTTCAAAATTTCGTGGAAAGTTCACCCTGTAGATAAGAAAGGAATTTCATCGCTCAAAATCCAGCGCCATTTAATGTTATTAATCATTGTGCATCATCTGATATTAAAAACTCGCATAACCGAGCAGGTTACGCAGCTATCATTGTTTATTGTGATGGTGTCTCGGTGTTAATAGGTGAATAAGCGGAGCACGTTTTCTCAAATCCTCCCTTAATATCTCCGACACTGCCATCAACACCAGTAGGTGTGCGTGTGGCCCACTCTTTCCTTCCCTCCCTTAGCAAAACTTATAACCCGGGACTATAGATAAAATTACCCAATTACTAGCATCCATTCCGGCCTTCCTAAGAAGCCGCTTCTCTTTCCTTTACTTCCAATCTTCGCTCCCAATATCAGCCAATAATGCTCCTTCACCATCCCTTGGAAATATGAACACACAGTAAAGACGCAGTTAACTTGTGGTTCGCCGTCTTGCGGCCTGTGAACAAGAAAGGAATATAAGGTTTTCCAGGTTTTACTGAAACATGTTATTATGATCATCACTGTAAATGAATACAGCATGCAAGCTTGCTTCGTGTTATTTAATGTTATTACTAGAGACAATCAAAATATGTAACTTCATATTTTAAACCACGCTTGCCATAATTACGAGAACAAATATTTTTACGTTTTGCACGTGAAAAATTTCATATTTCATAATATTTTGGTAAAATCTTAATATTTAATGAAAATATTTACATTTCATCATATTTTATAACATTTACGATTTTTTGCTTTTAAAATAATCTCCGTTTGCAATGAAACGGGTTTTCCAAATATTCTATTCGCGCAGTTTTCTGTAAAATGCATTTACAAAGCCCAAGGCATTCATTCCAGGAAACACGTCTAGAAAACCATCACAACCCTTTCCAACTAATCAGCTACTGTTGAGAAAATATAGCATTTCGTCTATGTGACATCACGTGCGAAATTAAACAGTCTATTCTTGAAGAGTTTTCATTTTCACGAACTGGCGCTCTTACTGGCATATTGTAATTAATATTAAGCAAGGCAAAGGTACCAGTAACTTCGCCTTTTCTAACTTTAAGCATTTCACAAAAATTAAGATTTGTCAACTCTGTAATTTGTTGTAACTTTCAATTGATATTTAATTATTTTTAAACTAATGAAATTAGCATTCCCTAAAACATTAAATTACAAGATATTTTGGTTTTAAAACATACATTTCATAATATTTTGGGGCCTCTTTTATACTTTCAATTTTTATGCAAAATGAATTCATATTTTGACACATTTTTCTTCATATTTTGAAAATGTACGCTATCTGCTTCACAAATGTTATTTGTCTTAATGTTATTCACACTTAACCCTTCCTAGCATGGCTTCCTTCGGAAGGGGAGTAAAGCCGGTGGTCCCGTGTCGTAGATTTACGGCACATAAAAGAACCTCAAACCTGATAAAGAGGCCTCTGAGCAAAATTATTGGTCTTTCACGCCCAATATAGAATGGGACTGTAAGGACCACAGTAGTTAAAGAGCATCCATAAATAAAAAAAACTTAAGCCTTCCTTTTGCAAATCTTCATCATTCCTTAACCACAGCAGTAACATGGTTTAATTTTTGGCAGACATCTTTCACAGCTTTCTAAAAACTACTTTAGTATGATAATTAATCCTAAGTCCCATGCAATGCCGAACCTATAATTCTGAAGAAACAAAGAAAAAACAGAAAGATACGTTCGTTTAATACCGATAAAAACATTTGCCAAAAACAATTTTTACTGCTCTTCTGGTGATTTCAGAAATAATTCTCAGCATTTCTGTATCATTTATTCAGAGATTATCTATAACAGTCGAATTAATTGAGCATATGGAATAATCTAAAATTAAAGACCAATTAGTTTATACATTAATTACGTGTTTTTATAGAAAGTTTGAAGAAAACTGTTTGCAAAAGGCATCGTCTGGAACATTTTATTGCGCAACATGTAAGAAAAATCAAAGTTGAGAATAGGGTATTTTAAAGAATTAGGCAGCACGCTGTATGCTTATGGGTATCTTAGTGGTCATACAGGGCATTTAAAATACGTTGTCGCAAGAAGCGCAACAGCTAACTCATATAAAGTTGCAAAGTATTCTTGGGCACAGAAACGAAAATTTGAAGTTTCCGAAATAACTTTACCAAATTTCCTCTATGAAAGCTCCTAAGGTGGTCCAAATTCCAGAGGATAGTTTGTATGTTCAGCATATGCTGGTATTCTGTAGTTAGTTTCCTGTCACGATGCTTTCTGTAATCAGGAGAATTCTTAAGTCACCGATGCCAAAACTAGGCGCGCATGGCGGCGAGTGATTAGCCCACCGCCCGTGGGATAGAAGCAGGACGCTGCAGGCATATAATGCCCGAGAATTTTAATCCGAGACTTTCTCATTCGAGGTATGAGATACTTTTACGTGCAATGAAACATTACATAGGACAAACGGCTTTACTTCCCTTCCAGAGGAAGCCATGTTAAGGATTTTTACGCCTGAAAAATTCCATCTTCTTCAAACAGGTTTGAATCCGTGACCTCAGGAACCGAAGGCTATTATTGTAAACGCTAGGCTACAGAGGACGATCCTATAGTTATAAATACACTAAAATGACTACCCTTTACGAAAATTTAATGTTTTGTTGAAGTTTAGGTTTTAATCTTAATACTGTAACCGCGCGCGCTAATTGTTGTGGAGCTCGGTAAGCGCCTCTCGACCCGGGACCTGGATGGGCGTTCGACTGGTCGTCGGAACAATTGCCAGTGCGGAACAATAGCCATCGTTTTCCACTTTTCTAATCCAGAGGATTCCTTTGGGCTGTTTCGTGTAGGTTCTGGAAAGTTCCGCTTTGTATATGCACCTATATAAAGAGTTGTTCCTGCTCGAGAACTCATTTGAATTGAGTTCAGTCAGCTAAGAAGTTACGAAGTGAAAAGTGGACACTGAAAGCGAGCAGCACCAGTGCAGTTCAGTTGTGAGTTATGACTCAGCAGTTCGGTTGTGAGTTGTGATTCACGGATCTGTTGTGTTGTGTTCCGAGTGTGCGCCAAAAGTGACTCAAGTGTCACGTTTGTGTTACGCTGAGTGCCTGGTGAGTAAATAAAGTGCGTGATGTCCTCATTAGTTTCAATATTCTTTCAAGTTTGATTTAAACTCTTAGCTCATATACGAGCTAAAACTTCTCAGCCTGATTCAGAGAGTGAAGATTACTTTGTTACATGCTGGGTAGAGACCCAAAGGTTCACATGAAAAATTAAATTAATTTTTAGTACCCAGCACGTACATTGAGAGGACGTATGCTCACTGGGCTGCGGAGGACCCAAACGTGGTGTGAAGCTTAAGAGGAAGGTGTGGGCTTTTCACTGTAAAAAATCCATAACACAAATATACTCACACATTCCTAGATTTATTTCCCAACCCTTTGGAGTTGCTACATTATTAAATATAAAAGGTGAGGGGAGATGACCACTGATCCAAAAGCCGGTTTGCACGCGCGATCCGCGTCTCTCGGAATATTCAGCAAGACTCACGATATATCCCCACCACTAGTGGCAAGCAAAAACTATAACAATAATATGTCTGGTAATGACAATGGAAAACGACAATATGTAATGACAATGAAAACCCCAAATTGTTAATGCACCACACTATGACATCTTTAGATGGCGCGTTGTAAAGTTTCAGGTGCCTAAGTGTAGTCACTTGTTTGTGACGGTGTAAACAAACCTGTATACGTTTAGTTCTTCCAGTAATGACGCATGGCCTTATATGACTGATTATCTTGAGATAATATGAATACAGGTAATTTCCAATGAACAAAACAAAATTCTTAGTAATTTTACTGTAAATTGACAGAAACCCTGGAGAGAATTTAACCCTAGAATTTATCACTGGAATCACTTTGACCCCAATGTGCTTGTACTGAAGTAAAGTTTATGGGTGCATGTAAAATTGATAGAATGAGTTTGTTAAGAAGAAACACAGTTGTAAGACTGCACCACTTAGCGAGTGTAAATTCACCTAAGGTAAAACGGCACGTAGATTCGGATGTTTTGCCAACAGGGTTTAAAATACAGGCGAGATTTTTTTATGAACGTAATCGTGAAAGCGAATTAAGCAAATTACATAATCAAATTTATTTTGAAGGCGATGCCTCTAAAGGAACTATGGCAAAGAGAACACTCCTGCAGACTTTTTGAATAATCAACAAGGAGCAAAGTGCCATTTCCCATAGGTCTGTGTTCAAACGTAAGGGAAACTTGACTAATATATTAGAATTTTAAGAAGGCGTACTTATTTGTTCCAATGCTTTAACTTAAGCTAAAAAGGAAATGAAAAACTGAATGCGTAATTACTGATAAGTTAAGCCTTTTATTATCTTTATACTCCCATTATTGTTATTATTATTATTATTATTATTTATCAAATAGTTCCTCTCATAACCTGACGGTGTGTTCTATTGGTTTTAATAAAACGTTAAAGTCATTCAATTAAATATCTGAGAGGTATATAAAGCGTCGAAAGAATTTTAAAATCTGATGTGTTACACTCACATGGCTTTCTGTACTCATTCTTCTACAATATTCTTACAAAAGCTACCTCTTGTTAATGCAGATAAACTTTCATTATAGATTTACACATTTCGTTGTAAGATACAATAGGTGAAGCGATAGTCAGGTTTTTAAAAGTGTGTCGCTATGAGATGACTCCGAATCCTTACTCTTTGTATGACAACGAAAGAGGCAGAAATAGAGAGAAACGAATAGCGACTTACGAGTTGAGAAAAGGTTAAGTACTTGAAAATTCAAACCAATAACAAGGAATATCTCGAAAATGTTATTGCATATAAACTGTATACTTTAACGAGATCTACATTTTTTGTTTTGTAAGATACTGTCTATCTCGGATGGTTTATTAGTTATACAGAGCATTCAGAATGAAGAGGCTATTCACGAAAATTATAGATATACGTTTTGTCATGTAAATGTCCTAAATATATGGTGATGTAATAAAAATCGCTAGAGACATTTTAGAGAAAATAAGATATTTAGAAAACTGTTCAACGTAAAGGGTAAAGATAAAGCTACAGAGGAACGGAGCGGCCAGCAACCGAGGCAGAGCACCCAAGTAGGCCGCAAGATCCTTGGAAGGGCCCACTTGGAAGCGGGTACTTACTGAGCAGTCTTGCAACGACGTCAGGGAAGAAACCACTAAAAAAACGCGTATCTACCGTCCAGCCACAACCTTCCGAACACCGTCGCCTAGTCCTACAACCTTGAAACAGATGACAATGAGGAGATGATGGATGCAGGAAATGAGGGACAGGAAAGTCGTGGTAGAAGAAAAACCCCACCAGCATTCACCTACCTACTCGGGGAAACCATGAAATCCCCATGGGTCGCCTGCACTCGAACCCGAGAACTCCCGAATGCGATTACACACAATTACCGTCGCGCCAGCTCGTTCGGTCCACGTAAAGGGTAGTTTGGAATGGGAGGATTTTGCTTAAAATCTTCTGCATCTTTGGAAGATACTTAAATACCAAATGTGGTGTTTATTGGAATTTCTTGTTTTTGAGTTATGCTGTTCATAGACACACCATGTATCTCCTTCTAAAACTGCTTTTTTGGGCCCAGGGCTACTCTAAACATGTATTTACTGTGACATCTCGACATAGAATTTTTAGTGGAATACAATACGCCGTCTACTTACTGCATGTGCATAGTAGAAGAAGTAAAAAGCCGATGTCTGAAACGAAATGACATGCAATGATCTATCACTTCTTTTGTAGCTCAATAGGATGCAGATTATACACTTCGCAGCCTCATTATTGCATAAGTTTATGACTTCGCTTGCAGTTTGAATCCATAATTGAGCAGTTAATTAAGACATGTTTGTGTTAAAACTCTTAATTTAGTTTTAAAATATGCCTAGAATAAACGCGGATCATGTGTGTAGAGTGTTAGGTTAAGGGACATGACAAAGGTGATTACAGCAGACACGCAGAACTGGAACATAATGGTACACCTGGTCAGAAGCCAGAATACCACCCACCGCCACTTGTAATTCACATCTTGCTTGTTTACGTAAGATAAAGGCACAATACTCTGCCCATAGACTGCGTAAGCTACACCCATTGCTTCCTCTTCCCCCCTCCCCTTGCACGTCCTCTTTACCAGTTCTGCAGTATTACAATATCTACACCACTGAGTAAATCTGTTGTTAACTTTCCAGGAGCAGAATTGGTTTCAGTGGAAGGAAACGATAATGTATTTTTCAAATTATTATTTATAATCTCCTAAGATGGAAAATCCATGTTCTAGTGTTAGCTGCTGATTCTTGAGGCCGCTGTTCACTCCTGGCATAGAACGATGGATTTTTTTTCGGGCGTAAAACACCTTGACATAGCTTTCTTTGGAAGGAAAGTACAGAATTTGGTCCCGCGTAACGTTTATTCACAAGGAAAGGGACCCTT
The DNA here is from genome assembly GCA_030765065.1 of Deroplatys truncata. Taxonomy (NCBI): domain Eukaryota; kingdom Metazoa; phylum Arthropoda; class Insecta; order Mantodea; family Mantidae; genus Deroplatys; species Deroplatys truncata. The sequence goes on from CM060980.1 coordinate 58,451,601, forward strand.
AAAGAGGTCTCTGAGCAAAATTGTCGGCCATGTAACGTCCATAGCGTCCTGCTTCCCTCCCGTGGCGTTATATATGTGTGATGCGCTAATCCCCTGCCATGAGTGACTAGAAATTTATCTGGTTACAGAAAACACCGCTAGGGTGTCTCTATACGCCTGTGACATGACAGGAAACTAACCCGTAAGACAGAAAATAAGGTTACTTATTGGATAAAAGATCCATGGAGACTATGAATCTACTAAGTACCTACAAGTCCTTCTACAAGCTTAATATCAGCCTTCCCTTTAAATTCAAGGACTGCTGTGCTTTCACAAAGCTTCCTGCGTTCAGCGAAAGCAATAGTCTTGCATTTGGTTAGTTTCATTACAAACAAATTCATGTATCTGTTGAACATTGAAGTGCTAGAATGTTATCTTTTGAAATTAGAAACAGGATTCGTGACGAATACAATCTTAGTATGCCACCGAGCAGACCTTATAATCATTTTTGTCTGTTTTAAAACATGGCGTATGTTTTAACCGTTAAAATTTAGAGAATATACACGCATGTGTATATTGGTTTTTTATTTATTCCCATGTAACTTATACATATAGTTACTAACTTATAAAAATATTATTATACCTACAACTCAAACAAAAATTAATTTCTCTGCTGTTCCCATGCTTTTGCTTGTCATTTCATGACAGTGTCAGTTTTATTTTACTTTGTTATATTTTAATAAAGACCGCTATAGCATTATAATATAAGAAAATAATTTGATAGTAAATACGTTTCTTTGCTGCAAGTATTTACTGTTGTAATCTCTTTCGATATGCATGCCGGGTATAATACTGCAAGTTCATCAAAGTTATAATTTGGGTATTTTTAACCAAAGCATGTGTTTATTTGTTTTAGCTTCTCTCTTTGCAACATTCATGTAAGTATATAAATTATGTGTCTATTTTTAAGTAAGAAACAAATCGAATAATACCAATTCATAACTGTTTTATAAGTCTTAATAATTCACTAACATAAAATGGCAACTTTTGTGATTGAAGATAGTTTTCTGATTGCAGGACAATGTGGGAACTGAGAGCTCCTTCCCCAAAGAACTATGATTTTATTATTTTTCAATAGAGCAGCTCCTGGTATCCAACTCTTTCTTCAATGATGGCAAGAAGTCACAAACATAGCAAACTATTTTAAGGATATTAATGGGTAATGCTTCTATTCTGTATACATTTTGCGATTCAAAAACATGCATTATTACAATATCATTGCTTTATTCATGTTTTACTTATCCATTGTTTACTGGGGAGGGGAAAAATGTGCATAATGTGTGCATCAATTGTATATACTCCTGAGCCAGTCACTCACTCGATTACAGAGTGCATACATGCCATATAAGTATTACCACACATGGTTGTATAGAGAAAATCCTGATTTCAAATTAAATGGAGCAATAATATCTACATACATCGAATGATGGGCTAACTTTAGAAACTTGCATGACATATTCATTATAAGCAATCATTTAAAAAGAAAAGAAAGAAAAAAAAAGAAATGAAAGGCTTTTCTCCAGTCTAATGAAAAGTTCCGATGCTTCTAGTTTTCTCTAGTGTTTTTCTTTGTTTAATGTTGGCAGATTCTCCTTGGACCAGCCCTCAGTGAGCCAATCTCTTATTGGTTTGAATCCAAGTCCAAAATACACGCATTAGCTTATGAAGAAAGGTGAGGTCTAGATGAGCGGCGAAAGGGAAGGAGTACGGAATCATTTCGTTTGAGTGGTTGGAAGGCATGCTTCACCACAACTGTCCGCAGCAGCCCCTGTATTAGTCCGCCTCGACTTCGATTGTTGTCAAAGTATGGCACTCAATCACTAACCTATGAACACATCACGGTTTTAGGCTCGGGAGTAAGGAAAAGCGAGGAGTAAGACAAACATTAAATGGAGTGCTAGATCCAGATAAAGTGTGGGGCGTGGTTGATGAAGATTAGTATTTGCTTACCAACATAAACTGCTGCATTATATCAACACGATTCCATGCATTCGACCGTACCTAACCGATGGAGCAAGGATTTTCAAACTTGGCGAGCACGTCTAACGTAATGGACGTGATAGGTTTTAAATATCTTTTTCTATAATCATGACTAAATATCTGTAAGAAATCGTCATGCGGCCAAATTATAATGCTCGAACAATCTTATCAAATGGCGTTGTTGAAACTGCGTTTTATTCTCTTGTAAAGTCTTAGTACTTAATTCCTAATTCATTAGTAATAAATGACTGACGTGTTAAATTCCTTGTATAAATAATTCGTAGCATATTTTTGCTACTATATGGCTTTTTAAAGTATTACGGTAAATAAGAACACATTTTTATCATGCAGCTAAAATAATACTATTATTTCGCCTTATTGTAATGGCAATAGATACAAAGCTTCCCGACGAGAATGTCTCCCTTAGGATCTCTGAGCAAGGAAACAAGTTGAGTGCACTCTGGGTGTAGAAGGCTCTTAAGTGGCTATAACCTGGTGGGGCAGGCCGCACTATGTGTGTCCATCCGCCGATACAAAACAGGAGTAGTATGGGTAGAGGAAAGCTTATTTCTCGGTTACCCATCCTCCCAAATCAATCAAGAACTAATGAAAGTCCGCCGTCGCTGCCATGAAGATGCCAATGTAAAGGCACACACTGTGTTGGGGAAGAGACCCAAGTTTTATGTCAGTTTCTAATACTACTTTGCGAGGTTGCAAGTGCACTTTCCCTCTCAGCTGCTTCCTGCTTCCACCGCTTTCTAGCTTTCCCTTACAAACAAAAACTGTCGTGCTTTGGCGAGAAGGTCTCAGCTCATCATTCTGGTATGTACTACGAGTAGTGTACAAACAAAACTATCTGCATTTTTATAATATAAATAATACACATTTTCTAAAATATAAATAATTTAATTTAACATTCAAATATTCCTGAATTGAGGGCTCTAAAGCTGACTATTGAAAATATCTGTTGTTCTTATTAGAGCAGAATGCTAAGTTAAATAGTTCTACCCTTGCTTCCTCTTGGCTTTAGTTTGTTTTGTTTAAAATGTGTATTATAAATGCACCAGGTTTGTACAACCCGCTTAAAATGGCACTGTATGCCTGTATAAAATAAACAAACGTATAAACAATAGCACATGCTCAACACCAGATTACATGTTTTCCCCTAATAGTGCAATAATTTTAAGATAATCAACGGCAGGCGTATGGGGCAAGAAATGTTGCAGAGAGAATGCGCAATGGTAAACAAACAAGTCAGAACTAGATGACACCTTAGTACAGTTGAGGCAGTATTTTTAACACTTAAATGATTTCAGTCAAATTATATAATATATAAATTCAATAACAGCCCGCCTTAAAGCAATATGTGTATGTAACAATATATAAAAAGTGTATATTACAGCCATTATATGTTTCTATTATTGTATACATGTTTAATAATGTTATGCGAATGTATTACGTAATTTAATAATGTAGGAGCTGTGAGAAATAGGTCAAAAGTTGCTAACAATGAGGTAACAATGAGGTAACCTTGAGGCAATAATGAATTTGAAAGTTTAACAAAGCTACTTGTAATTCTTGGAAACAACAATGTAATTTTTGTAACAGTTTATAAAATAGCCAATCAACAACCAGTAAAAGCTTTAGTTAAATGAAGGTATTCTATTGGACTAGGATTAGCTAATCAGAAACTAAAATGAAGCAAAATTTACAAATTCAGAAGTCAGTTGCTTGTAGACAGTGTTCCTAACCGGACGCGAAATGCATCCTCGAGAAGTTTAATACGTATTCAGTGTGAGACAAAAATAGCTTACGTGTTAAATGTGCAAGTAATTAATAAAAAAAATCTCACAGTTCGCTCTATATCGGTGAAGTGTTATTTAAATGGTGTCAAGCATTAATAAAAGGAATGAAGCAAATTATAATCTGTGTAAGCCTACATTCTTCAGCCACACCACGCCTTGTTAAGATATTCATGTCTTTACAAGTTAATACTAACGCAGCCGAGGTAAACATAAATATATAATATTTAAAGAAACAGCCAAAATTACAAAGTTAATATTTTTAATTTTGGGGCGAAGGCTACCGGGTACCATATGTGCGGTAGCAACTACTTCAAGTTCGGCTCCCCAACAGTCGAAATACAATACAACTCCTCCTGAAATTCTCCTTTTTCAAATTGGCTTTCCATACGTAGCAGCAACAAACCTTCTTCAAATTGGCTCCCAAAGCGTGGAACAAATAGCATACAACAAAAGAACTTCTTCACAGTTACGATTAAATCATGCAATGGAGGTGAAAAATTTGCTTGTATAGACGCAGCTTATTATTCTACAAGTGCTGGATTATGACTTGTTAAAGGAGCTGTTCATTTGGGGATCAATGCCACTACAACCTTTGTTTAGTTTAGATCATACGTTTTATTTCAGACCTTTGACCGCCGCTTTTGATATTCATTCTATTGATATAATCATTACGTTATCGGTTTAAAATTTGCTTCATTTGACTGGACTAAGCGGGATAAAGGAAATGAAAGAAAAAAAAACATTGTCATGAGTATGTGAAGGTATGAGATGTTATTCACATTCCTTATAATGGCAATAGCAGTTGTTGACATTTCTTCAAAATAAACTGGTAGATTACCCCGAAAGTTATAAAATTTCCTGTCTTATTTATTAACATCTGTGTTATGTAAGCATATTCAGTACACTACAGTTATTAAAACTGTCTCCCACACGTTCTGTTTCATTACACAAGCGATCAAACTCTATGAATAGGGAAAATTCATAAGAGTCTGCCTCACTATACATTTAAATACCTTCATAGAAATCTAAATTTGTACCTCAGTATTTGTACTAATGTGGCTCATAGCATATGCCCATATTGCATTAATCTTGATTTAGCAGTTTTGAATTCTTTGGAAATGTCAAATTTCAGTATTTAACACATTTTTGCACTATTATCTCTGCAAATTTAGAAGTTCTTTCAGTTTCATTAGGTTAGCAAGCAAACATCACTCATAAAATGAAAAGTCGAAATAACCATTTTAGTTTGTCCATTTTTAGAAGGTAATGCTTTTGTCGTGCTTTTTGCTTTCACTACCATGTACATAGGTGGGTAGAGAAAGTATTGCATTTCACTAAAAAATTCGATACCGAGATTTCACCAGAAATACAGGTTTTGAGGTCCCTGAATCCAGAAAAGCATTCTCAGAAAAAAGGGCAATGTGTGTGAACAGCATAACTTAAAAACGAAAGGGCGGTTAAACACCAAACTTACTTGTTCAATACTTTCTAAAGATGGGACACGAAGATTTTCGAGAAAGTCCCCCACCCGAAACTACCCTTTACATGGAAGATTCTTCGAAATTTTTTTATTTTATAAAAATGACTCTAAAGATTTTGATTAAATAGTTTATATTAATGATATTTACATGAAAAATAAAATGTATGTTTTAAATTTTCTTTGAATAGCCTTTGAGGTACTCTTCATTCGGAAGGGGTTTTGTATAATCTTGTGTAACTAGTAAACTTTAAGCGATAGACGAAAACGTACTACACAAGAAATATAGATCTCTTTAAAACACACATTTATTTGAAATATCTGTTTTGTGGCATAATCCATTTCCGAGATATATCTGTTATTAACAATAATGGTCATTACTTTGTCATTCTTTAAAGTCCTTTCAATATTCAGTTGTTTCTCGAGATATCAAGCGAAGAGTATGGAATTTTAAGACCATCATATAGCGTCCAGCTCTAAAACATTTGACCGCCACTGTTCCCTTTGTATCTGTAACGAAAGTGTAATGTAGTTATTTCCGGATATTTATCTTGATTAAAATGAAGTAGCTAGTAAAGTAAACTTTCATAAGAACACTTTGTGTACCAATTAATAAACGATAGAAAGTAGTTGAAGTCAGGTGATGTAACATCAAATTTTTCTCTTTCTGTTTTGTTTGTTTTTTTCGCGCTATCATCTATTTTGAATAAGACTCTTGAGAATCTTACCTCAGGAGTAATCTTAATTCTAAATAATTCGTATCGTTGTCTAATTTTGAAAACAAAGCTTATTAATTTCAATATTAATACAGTGAGCATATACAAAGTGGATAGAATATATCATTTAAACAGTTAAAGGCATATCCTTTAACACAAAACACTTAAATGAAAAATAAAGATTATAAAACTCTGTATAGAATATTATAAAACTTAACATTACCAATTTCCTGTCGAATATGAATATGAAGGTTATTACAACCTGTTCCAGCGGGTGCAATAAATTGTATACTTAAGAATACTTTATTTTAAATTATTCATGCAAGAATGATGAATGCTGCCGGATGCATGTATTTATATACCTTTGTGTAATAGAATGGCCTTAAGTTGTAAGTTACTTTAATGTTTTGAAAATGGATTAGACAGAATTAAGTTAAATTTTATAGGCAGCCTAAGCGGCAACATAGTAAGTTTATCTAGTAATCACTGCATTATAAATATCTACAATGGCGCAAGGTAAAACGCACAAAGTGATTTAATGAGAATGTGCTGTTGGCATATTTTCGAGAATAACAATGTAACTCATTTAATTACAAGTATTATGGATCTAAAAGAAATCTTAAGCATTGCATTCTCATTACTTTCCCTACTCTCTTCTACAAACTATTCTTACAAAATCTTATTGTTCTATCTACTTCTTTTTATACACAGAAATTTTCATTACGCATTTAAACATTTCGTTGTAGTATAAGAAGCGGTAAAGCGGTAGTCAAATCTCTCGTATTCATAGACGTTCGCTATGTGATGGCTTTGAAATTACGTTCTCTTTGCATGAATACGAAGAGAGAGGGGGAGAGAGAGAGAACGAAGGGGGTGAAAGTGAAAGAAAACCTATAGCGATTTGCACTTGAGAAAATTATAATGTATTTTAAAATATAAACTACTAACAAAGAATACCTTGGAAATGGTTGATCCACAAACATTTATGCTTTTAACAAGATCCACATATTTTGTGTAGTAAATTTTTGTCTATCTCTTACGTTTTACCGATTATACAAAAGTAACCCAGAATGAAGAAGACCTCACGGGCTTTTCCCAGGAAATTGAAGATATACATTTTATTTGTCTTGAAGATATCATAAAGATACGTATTTTAATCAAGATTGTTAGAGACATTTTTAGGGAAATAAAAACTAACGAACAATTTGCATGTAAATGGTGTAAAGGGGTGGGGGAGTTTGTTGAAAATCTTCGTGGCCCATTCCTGGAAGATTCCGAACTTAAATAGACTCTAAGCGTGTATTTCCAGTGAAATATCGGTATTGAATTTTTGGATGGAATACAACTCTTCCTTTCATTACTATAGGTAGGTGACAGAGAGAGTAACAATTAACTGTCAAACTTTGCATCATGAATGTATCAGTCTACTAATTTCTACCACTGTTACTTCCCATCTGATTTCCTTTCCTTAAGATTTTACGCATATTTAACAAAGATGGGCTATTTAGAATAACAAAGGAACGTTTTAAATATTTTAAAATATAAGCACTTATTTGTCTAGAGGATGGAATAATATCTAAAATTGTTTTTGAGAACGAAGGAGTCATAACAACCAACTCACAGGAAACAGCAGTACATTCAGGCGATACGATAGAGGCCTCTGTGGTTATAAAGCCAGAATACCGGTCCCACAACAATGCTGCTAATCCTCACATTGGCTGCTTATTGGCAGGCCACGGCTTCTTAGACTACTTCGTGTCCAGAATAAAACATGTTCAATTCGCCTTTAGCCTATCGACTGATAATATTTCATGGTATATTGATACATCATTAAAATAAGCAAAGATGCTACCAACGTAGTCTCGTGCTCTTGTACTTTTCAATTTAGAGAACTTATTTCCTTCTACTTTATGGGTAAAAATATATCAGCGATAATTTTAAAATTTGAGCAAGAACTCTCACTACATAAATGAATTGATTTCTTTCGACTTCTAGTTGTATTTTTGTGATGCTGAAGTTTTCCGGATATTTATAAATAGGATATCTTTACTGTTAAATGTCTTTGGTACTAAACAAAATGAAATACTATTTTTAACAGTTTAACACGACAGTCGTTACTTTAAAATGGCAGCCAAACTGTTGACCGACACATCGAGTGTAAACAATTTTGCCCATAGAGGGCAGCCTTCCTGCCCGGAAGATGTTACTATTTTATTAACATATGTACTGTTATTATATAGAAAAGTGAAATGTGATGTACATTCTCTAGTAGGCTCCAGATTTGGCAATTTGTTGATTATTCTTGAATGTCGCTGTTCGTTAAATTGTTAATGTATCGATAGATTGGTCAAAACAAGTTATATGCGGAGATATGTTTCATTGCGAATTCTAACAGTGAAATGGCAGCTGAATTTGTGTTGGTAGCTTTAGATTATCAGCAGGAATCCGTAAATTATCAAAAACTGTTGATAATTGGACCATGAGCTAAATAGTCAATGTAGTATATTAGTCCTGTTAATGCAAATAGACTATGAAGGAAGTTTATCTGAAAACTTCAAATTTACAAAGAGCTTAGCATATTTTTGTTGCGAATAGTTTAAGTGTTATGAATAATTACTTGTTAATATAAAATCGTGTGCCAGCTAAAATGTTATACATCTTAAGTATAGCTGTATATGAAAAGAAAGAAGATTATTTTTAATTTTTTCAAATAGTGCTTTTGATAATTTAAACTAGAGTCGCTATATGTGATTGGAATTAACATAAAACGACTCAAGTTTAAATTATCATATGATAACATCACAATAAGAGGTACTTCTGTTTCATTATAACCCAGTGCTTTTGTACATAATTTCTGCCATTTCTTTAAAAAATACATGTTTTTCTGCGCTATTAAATATTTCTACTTATTTCTACATATTCCATATTTAATATTATGTGATACGTATGTGCACATCTTTTGTCAAATTTCAACCAAATGGATGGAAGCCATTTCGCAAGGACAGCTTTATTACAAAAAACGGTAAAACGTTTTTCCTTTAACACAAAAAATTATGTAACCGGCCAATGTAACTGGCGTTTTTCATGCTTTCCCTCAGTTATCAAGCTGGTTGTTAGACTGGAGATCCAATGTCATGACCAAATATTTATTCACAAAAGGAAATATATGGAAATACAACAGAAGGTAACCATCCAACTAAGGATATCTGTTCGACATTAACCTACTACGTGTGCACACGTAGAACAGCAATCACACAATTATAAAAGTTGGTTTTCTGGATAAAATCAATAGTAAACAAATGTGGTGTCTACACAACCGAGGTCATCTAGTAACAACTTACAAATTTAGAAGTACGTGAAGGCGACTCATACCCCAGGCCATCTGTTCGTCACACACTGAATCTAAGAGCCTGTAGGCAGACGTAAAGAGGTTCTTTTTTGAATCTCGGCTAGGGCAAGTTAATTGGATATTTTCGGAACTTCCCCTTGTAAATTTCCCCTATTCTAAGGTTGATGGACCCCATAAAGCTTAGGAGTCCATAGCTTGGTGGACTATGGACCACTATGATCAAGGGCAGTGACCACCACGGTCATTTCAGCACCATTTTATCCATTCACCGTTTGATATGTCCTAACAATTTGAAGGACGTTAAGCTCACAAAAGTGATTAAACTTGGGCATTCAAAACCATGCCTATTAGAATTTATGAATCGCTAACGATTAAATCAATATATTTAATCACTGTTAAAAATATAACAAATAAAAAGGTAAGTAAGCAAGCGTTCTTTCTTGTTTTTTATTCATTTATATAGTCTCCTTCAACTGCTTGGGCATCCTGGAGTTGTGAAACGTGTTCCCGTCTAAGGCAAGAAGAAAATAGTTCCTATAAGAGAACGGAAACACCTTTATATATGTTAAGGATCTTAAATGACCTAAATAACCGGGTGCTAACTTGCATTAATTTTGGAAGATTGCGGAAAATCTCGGCACTTAACCAGGTCATCCACAATAAATGGAGAAGCCTTACGTGCAGCGTCATAGCGACGTTTCCTAAGCGCATGACCCCTCCGTAAATTAGAAAACGCAGCCTTCCAATTAGATCTAATAATGTAGGGGGAGTTATCCATCGGTAACAAATCATTTAGATCGCACATATTCGCTAAAGAAGAAGACGGCTGATAAGTAAATACTAAAGAAAACGGCTTAGTCTTGTGGACTTTATGCCTAGCGGAATTAAAGGCAAATTGAAGCTGCTTGAGATAGTTTTCCCAATCAGCAAGATGCTGATAATGGAAGGATATTAAGGCAGATTTAAGGTTCCGGTTAACACGCTCCGCTAACGAAGGATTAGGATAATACGGAGTCGTAAAATGTGTAACACCCCAATCAAAGCAAAACGACCTAAATAAACGGGATTTAAATTGCGAGCCATTGTCAGAAACTAAATACCGGGGGACAACAAAGCATCCAAATATAGCACTTAAATCCCGAATCGCTAAACGTGCCGTAGCAGCAAGGGGAGAAATCCACACAAATGAAATCAATAAATAGTTTTTCCATAAGACGAGCAGGAATTTCCGATGCGATGTTACCCCAATTCATGGCCTGCGCAGGCTTCGATAAAGCACAAACGCGACAAACATTCACATGTCTTTTAATATCCAAATCCATGCCACGCCACATGAATTGTTGGAGAATCTTATATCTCGTTTTAGCAATACCTAGATGACCACCAAAAGGGGAATCATGGAAATATTTTAAAACCTATGGACTAAAACCTTAAAAATGCGATGAGAAATTTCTCTAGCCCTCAATACACCATCCTTGATCTTATGATCAGGAACAGAAATCCCCTGATGGAGTTGTTGAATTATTGGCCCAAGATGTTGATTCGAAAGTTGGTGCTCAGAAATGCTTGTAAACATATTGGGAAAAGCCGAGAAAGAGCATGCCTCAAACTGTATTTCAGAATTAGAGGAATCAACATTATTCACCTTCGAGTATTCTTGACTAGGTTCTTAAAATACACGTGTAAGGGCATCGGCAATACAATCCTCAGTACCTTTGAAAAATGAAGAGGTAAACTTAAATGCTCCGATACGGATTACCCATCTGGCGAGACGACCCGAATTGCAACGAAGGGCCAAGGTCCAAGCCAATGCTTGGTTGTCACACTCCAGGAAAAAATGAACGTCCTCTAAATATGCCTTATATTTTTCTAAATAAAAGAGAACAGCCAACGTTTCCACTTCATAAGTTGAAAATTTCTGCTCATCCACTGAAAGAGTACGAGAATTGTAATAAACAGGCCGTCTGCCTTCAGGAAATTCCTGCAATAGCACAGCGGCAACAGCATATGCACTAGCATCCGTCTGCAAACTGAACGGAACGCCAAAATCGGGAAACGCCGAAAGTGTGGGGTTAAAAATCAACTCTTTTAATTCAAGAAAGACATGTTGTTGTTCCTCCCCCACTAAAAACTAACGTCTTTACGCCTTAGCCTCTTAAGTGGTTCAGGACGAGTCGAAAAATTTGGTAAACATTTCGAAAATAAGTTAACCATTCCCAGAAAACGAGCAACTTCACGTTTATTTCGAGGAGTAGGGAAATTTCCTAATGCCCTTGTTCGATCCGGATCTATGGTATTACCAGCTGGGGATACAATATGACCTAGAAACGATATTTGTGAGGTGGCGAAACTAACTTTAGAACGTTTAACGGATAACCCAGACCATTTTAAACGAGAGGAAGCTTCTCGTAGATGCTCAATATAAGAATCAAAATCCTCGGAATATGTAACCAGATCATCCAAATAGTGATACAAGTATTTGAACTTTAGATTAGAAAATAAATGATCGAAAAGACGAGTAAGAACTTGGGCGCCAGTAGCAAGACCAAAAGGGATACGATTAAACTCGCAAAGACGCCAGGGAGTAGCAAAGGCAGTAAGGGATCTGATAGTAGGTTTAATTTAAATCTAGTGTAGTAAATACACGTGTCTTCCCAAAGTGATGTGCAGCAGTATGGAGATTGGGCAAAAGAACTTTCAATGTGTATTCGTTTATTCAAAAAGGGATAATCGACAACAGGTCTAAAATCGGCATCACCCTTTACTAAAAAGATGGGGCTACTGTAATTCGAGGTGGACGGCCGAATAACCCCTGATTGAGCATCTCCTGAATATTTTTCTTCAATACAGCCATCTTGGGCGGAGTAAGACTATAAGGGGATTACTTAACAGGAGTCGAATCAGTTAGATTAATATTATATTCGACAAGATTAGTAACTCCAAGAGAATCAGATAACAAAGGCTGAAATTCTTGTACTAAAGTTTCAATTCGTTTAGAGTGATCAGAGGATAAATGAGAAAGCGAGAAAAAAAATTTATTCTCGGTAATGAGATTTATAGCATCCAATTGAAGGCTAGCTTTACTAGGTTGAAAGTCCCTGACAAACTTGTAGCTTATATGCGGAGCAAAATGAAATCCAAATTGCTTATGGCAAAATCAAGACATTCTAGACATAAGCTCTGCTCCTAAAACACAAGTATATGGAAGCCCTGGTACAATTAAGAAAGAATGTTTCCATGTAAAATGCGGAAAACTATGGTACATTGTGCACTTTGTGAAACTCGAAAGGCATGTCCGTTCACCATCAGCATAGAGTATCACAAGATTGAACATGTGAAGTAATGCGGGGTTGATTCTCATAAAACCATCCCTGTTGAATTAAAGAAACTGAACTGCCGGAATCAAACAATGCTAGGAGAGACAGTTTCTCAACCGTAACCCCAACCAAAGGTTTACCAGAAAAGGGCAAGTCCTATATACGATGAGAGATGCAAATTATCCCTCGAAACGTTTGGTGTCATAATGGCCCAAGAGGTCTTACATGACGATTAAATTGGGAAACATTCTTATCTGATGATCTCTTCCCAGGACAGACTCGACGGACATGATCCGTTTGGCTACATTGAAAACATCTTATGGCATTAGAAGCGAAAGACTGCAGGACAAGGTTGGATGATGACGACGGCAGTAACTGAGAATTAGTAGCTGGCGGTAATCCCAAACCTCCAGGCAATCTAGCACAATCAGTTAACATGGTCTCATTTAACATGGGAATAAGCTGGTAGAGCTTTAGAAAATTCGTAGGGCGAGGATCAAACACCAATGCCGATCTTACAACGGTATTAAGTCCTGGCAAAATGACTTCACATATTTCAATTTAACTATTAGGCAACACTAACACCAAAGCAATAAACTCGCGTAAGGTATTCTGAAAACGACTCAGTTAGGCTTGGGGGCATAATCCGAGCACACTCCCTACACGGAATAAACATGTCTAAAAGAACCAAGTGGAAACTAGTTACCGGTTCGGTACAACGAGTACAGCGGTTCAGCAAGTTTAGGACAATGCCGAATAGCTTAACTGACAATAACTCTACAACTTGATTAGATGGCAAGAACTTTGCCATTAAAGAAACCCGTACCACAAAATACAAAAAATCCAGAGCTGAAGAAACATCCACATTATGAACCAGCTGCCTATCCTTCACAAATTGCTGCAGAGGATGAATAAGTCTAAGCGGGTGAAAAGCTGAATTAATTTCTAAAGGCTGATCACTACGCGAACATTTTGAGACGTCGCCGTAAGGCGCCACTGTTAGTCTGGCTTGCCGAAAAATAGTCTTCCACCTTAGAGGCCAATGCAGGCCAATTGCGTTCTTAACTTCTGCAATGCTAATGGCGAGCTTAAAACAGCAAATCTGTCAATAACGTAGTCCAAAGAAAACAAATAATGCCTAATGCAAACTTGGAAGCGCAGAAGTTGTGCTCTAGAAGGAACAGCATCACGTTCCAAGTCAATCAGACTATCTTGTATCTCACCAAGGCTACACAGCAATTTGCCTCACAGTTAAAAGTTAGGGTGTTCAGTTGATACATTTATCAACGGTGCCTCCTTGACCTGGCGAAAGATTTCTATCGTCGTAGATACCTCAGTAGAAGCCGCACACCAGCCCCCTCGAACAACTGTCCCAAACCATAACTCACTGTTTCGCAACCTATCCTAATTCATTACGGGAACCGCTATTACAACTCTGTTTCCTGGAAAGCTCAGAACAGAAGTAGCCAACTAAGGAATATAGTAAATGACTCCAAACCACCAAGACAATTCCAAGATTCCTACTAAAGGTACTATAATCACCTACAGAACGTAATATAACCTCGCTCTGCTACCATCATTACAGTGTTCACGAGGGCCCAATATAAGAACGTAAACTATTCTTTAACCACCAGATCCCTGCTGCCGTGTACAAAATACGTTCGCATCTTGGCGTCCCGGCAAAGGAAAAGGGAAGCCCTAATGGATGCCAAAATAAGTTTGGAGGCCAACACCAAGTAAACAGGAAAACTAGGTTAATACCGTAATAACTCGTGCCTCCTACTAAAAGAACTTTGATCAATAAGAGAAGAGAACTAAGGTATAAATCTAAAATAACTGTATTTTACCCAAAAAGGATCAGCGAGAATAAAAAAATGCTGTTGAGTAACCAATTACACAATAACAGCTGTGAAAAAAAACAATGTGCAAAAGATAGAAAACACACAATATATTAGTATTAAAATAATTGCATAAAAGGCAAGTTCATTAAGCTGGCATTAAAAATAAATTTTAAATTTATTTGAACAGGGAAAAAAATTGCTTAAATATGAAAAGGATGAGAAATAAAAAAAATCCAATAAAGCAATAGCATTAATTAAAAGCAATAAAAGGCAAAAGCAAAATTAAAATATAAAGTAATTGAATAATATTAAATAAAAGCCCAGTAACATATACAGTTAAAGAAAGAAATTTTTCAAGTACAAGATCCAAAAAATTCAGTTGTTTAGGTTGGCTTCAGCAATTCTCTAAATACCAACTGTCAAAGTGAAGCCCATGAGGCAAGGAAAAACTGATGCTATAACACTTTTTAAAGCTCTCCAAGGAGGAAAAAAATTCATTTACTATTTCATTAAAGAGGAATTAATATGAAATAAACAACTGAAACAAAATTTTTATCATATTTTCTGAAAGGTGAAAACAAATAACTCCATGAACTGTATAACAAAATCTAAAGTCAAATTACCTGAAAAATGCAAACCTGAAACAACTGAGTATTATCATTAAACAGGAAAACCAAAACAAATAAAGGAAAGTAAGTGAATAAAAACTATCACTGTAACAGTTATGATGTCTATTTATTCTTACATATGCCCCCAAAATACATTTAATTATCAAAGGTTTTATCACAATAAGGTTTGAACATAACAAAACACTTCCATAGAAAATAATGTTTTTCCCTAAATAAGGTCAGCACACGCCAAAAGGCACCCTTAAAAACGTTAAGACCTTGAGGAAACTGTTCATAAACTTCAGAAGGAAAAAAAAAGCTTAAAATATAAAGTTTAAAGCTATCCCCAGTGAAATAAGAATCTGTATACATATAGTACATGTATAAAGGCATTAGCTATAGAAAGGTTTAAAATTATAACCACTAACCTTTTGAGAAACAGAGGTTAATTGAGCAATGTCTACAAGGTGAAACAAACTGTTTACATTAACCTTAAATATGACGAAATTTTAAAATGCCAGAAGTGAATGCCACAATGTCCAAATAATTTAACATGGCACTTCCTTATCCACCAATGTAGCATATTCAAACTAGCAAAATTCAAACATTATGTGTAATAAAGAACAAAGAAAAGCTAACCTGTATAGCGTGCTGTTACAGTAAAATGGGGGGAGAGAATAGTACATTTCAATCACAATCATTCCTCAGTTTAGAAATTTCAGAAACAGCGACTTACAAGTCAAACCCATGTATCTTTATGCACACATATAAAATTTTAAACCTTGTTCCCCGATCTACACATCCTTTGGAAAACAGCCAAAATTACCAAATCTATCAAACTCTGGGAAATCCAGCAACACATTTATGTTTAACCTGTTTTGAACGTTCTCTAAAGTGCCTATCAATTTCTACAAAGGAAAAACCTGCCAGGGCTTAAATCGACAAAACTGTAGCTTTTCCCAGCAAAACAGCGTCACAAGTCGCAAACGTGGATTATAACAAAATACCTTCAGCCACTCACGAAGACCATATTCAATGGTTTTGCTTTAGCAGCATGCATCAAACAGCCCGGTCACCAATATTCAAATCAAACAGGGTTAACTGTAAAAACAATTTCCTACCTTTACCTTAAATTCAGTGCAGAAGTACATTTATATTAAAAATTACCCGAGACTACTGCAGAACGCAATGGCAGACACAACGTAGCAGGCAAAAAGCCCGAAATAACTATATAATATTCCACCTCACTTGCACAGGCATAGAAAGCAGCTATTCCATCTCACTTCTCTCGACCGCAAACCAAAACACTCGAGAGACCGGCTCCCAGTCGGCACGTAGCCGGGCAAGGCAGTTGAGCACGCCCACCTCCATGGAAGTCACAAACGAAGGGCTACACATGGGTAAACATAGAGATATAAAAAATAAGTCGTGTGTGACTGAAGGTACGTAGGATACAGTATAATACATTAAGATGTTGTTCTTATTAGCACAAGTTTCAGGGTGCAATTTCCTCGTAGGATTTTAGTTTTAAGTATCTATTGCATATATTACTCTTTGACACATATTCACTCTTGCATTCCTATTTTATTCTAGGAAAATACATAAGTTAGAGCCGGGAATCGAAGCCGGGACCTTTCTCTGATCAGAAGTAATAAACTACCCAAATCGTTAACACTAAAGGTATAGAAATTATTAAAGCTTTATTGTACTAAAACCTTGAACTATGTCACATAGACGTAAACATGATACGATTGAATATCGTTTCAAAACACCTTGGATGTCAAACAATTTGCAGTTCATCACAGAGTAATCATTGCTTTCTTCCAGAGGAGGAGAAAATATTTTATTCATACCTACATCTCTTCCGACAACTATTTTCTATTGTGGAAGATTCAAAATAAAATAGGTTTAACTAAATAGTTTGTTTTAAAAACTAAGGTAATCTTTCAAAGGAGTTCCACTTTTATTGTACTAATGTATAATTTTTACCTTTCCTTTCGAAAGTTGTCTATGGTTAAGCAGTGTTTCATAATTCAACAGCTGTTTATAACGGTAGGTTACGCCGGCATGTGAGGATTACTTTTTAACAGAACAGGTAAAAGTTATTTGTACTCCACATATTACTTTCTCCACAATGTACAGTAACTAGGGGAAAATTCAATGAGGAGATTTCACCGGAAATATATGTTTTAAGCCTCCTTGATTCCCTCCCCCCCAAAAAAAATCAGAAAAAGGTCCGCGTGCGTGTCTGTGTATTTGTTTCTGTGTGTAGGAGACTATGCACAGCATAACTCAAAAAGGAAAAGTCGCTTAAACATCCAACTTGACATTTAAGTTCAGCATCTTCCATAGATGCGGCACGAAGATTTTCAAGGAAATCCCGCATCTCAAACTGTCCTTTGCACGGAAAAGTTTCCGAAAATGTTGATTTTCTCAAGAATGGCTCAAACGATTTTTTTAAAACACATATATTAAAGATATTTATATATAAAAAAATGCATATATTGAATTTTGTGGGAGTGGCCGTGAAATCCTCTTTATTCGGAAGGAATTTAGTACAATGTTGTATAACTGATAAACGTTGAGTGATAGACGAAAGCGTACTCAACAAAAACTTAGGTCTCTTTAAGGCACACAATTTATTTCAAATAACCTTTTATGTGGCACAAGCCACTTCCGAGATATCCCTATTAATAGTTTTGACATCCTTTTAAAGTTCTGTCGATATTCAGTTGTTTCTCCGATTGTACGGAAACAGTATAGAATTTTACGCCAGCATAATAAGGCTTCTAGTGTCCGTTCTTAAACATTTGACTATTCCTATTCCGTTTGTATCTATAACGGATGTGTTATGCAGCTATTTCTGCAAAGGTATTTCTCAATTAGAATGAAGTAGATAGAAAAATAAACATGCGTAAGAATATTTGTATCAGAGGATAGAGAATGTTATGTGAATGTAACACAGAATTTTTTAACAATACAGGCATTGTTTATATATGTTATCTCGAAAATGCACCACCCGAAGTTTGAAAATTAGTCAAGAATCTCGAAACCTCTTGTGATATAACCTGTAATAGCTTATCTGGAGCCAAGAATGGATGAAAAATAAATGGTAAACGTATGTTATAAGTACCTCAGTATTTAGTCTTCTTATAGGCATTTTTCTGAAAGTGTTATGGCTGATAAGAGGTGAGGCAGCATTTTTAACACTTAAATGACTTCAGTCTAATTATATAATATACAATACAATAATAGCTCGCCTTAAAGCAATATATGTATAATATAATATATAAAATGTATGTAAGTCATTGTATTATGTTTATGTTATTGTGTATATGTATAATAATATTTTGTGAATGTACTACGTAATTTAATAATGTAGGAGCTGTGGGAATATAAGCTGAAAGTTGCTAACAATGAGGCAACCTTGAGGCAATAATGAATTGGAAAGTTTAATAATGCTACTAGTAATTCTTGGAAGCATAATGTAATATTTAAAACAGTTTATAAATAGCCAATAAAAATCTAGAAAACCTTAAGTTTAATAAAAAAGTATTCTATTGGAGTAGGATTAGCCAATCAGAGACTTCAAATAGAGAAATTTACAAATTTAAGGGGTAAACGCCAGTCGCTAGTAGACAGCGTTCCCACCCGGACGCTAGACACGTTCCCGAGCAGCTAAATACGTATTCAGTGTGAGACATATAAAATTCATTACGGCGAAAATATTATAAAGTTTACGTATTAAAAAGTAACTAATAAACAATCTCAGAACTCTCTATATCAGTGAAGTGTTATTTAATCGTGTCAAGGATTAATAAAAGGAGTGAAGTAAAACTTCTAATTTGTGTAAGTCTACGTTCTTTATCCGCATCACCCCCTGCTAATAGATACATGTTTCTACAAATTAATACTGACGCAGCCGAGGCAAACATAAACATAGAAATATAATATTTAAATAAACATTCAAATTACAAAGTTGATTTTTAAACCTTGGGGCGAAGGCCACCGGAAACGTTGTATTGTACGTGGGACGAACACTCCAAGAAGCTATCTCAAGTTTTTGGCTCCCCAACAGTTGAACTACAATATAACAACTTCTTTAGATTGTACCATACGCGAAGCAACAACTTTCTCAAATTGGCGCTCAACGTGGGGCAACAAAACAGTACAACTTCTTCAAATTGGCTTCCATACGTGGGGCTACAATAAATCTACTTCACATTAAGTGGTAGAAAATAGGAAAAACCCCTAATTAGCACAGCAGGAGAACTTAAGAGGTCTGTAAATTTTGGATATTTACTCCTATATAGGTACATATATAGCTGGTTAAACAAGTTACTTTTATTATAGTTTAGTCTTAGAATGCCAGGGCTCTCTGGTAACATCCTATAACAGTGATTCACTACAGTATCACGAATGATTTTATGTTTCACTTAAGAATTTTTTTTCATTTACAAAATTAACTACTTTTGTATTATTAATTAAGTGCTTTTTCAACAAAAGTCTGATCCTACCTTTCCTACGTTTATATTCTTTTATAAAATATTTGCACAAAGATGGAAAATATTATCGTAAATATTGGAAAATGTCATTCTTAATATGTAAATTATGATAAGTAATCCAAATATGTATGTGTTTATGTAATATTAGCTTTTCGAAAGGGAGGAGTAAATTTAATTTCATAATGCCAAATAAAAATGAATGAAAATCAGCTGTTTCGTGATATACAGCAATATAGGTTATCAAAAAATATTTTTGTTGTTTCTTAGTAAACATGAAATGTAATATACGGAGAAATTATGAAACTTCAATTAGTTCAAGTTTAAATATAATACGAAGCAGAAAATCTATGAAAAATATCTTTATTAGTTGGTTGAAACGAAAGAATTGTTTTCAAGTTCTTCATTAAAAGTAAGTCGAAGAATTAGTTCATTTAATCGCGTAATTTCTTGAACTATCCACATAAGTTAATGAGTTTACATACATATATTCTGTTGTATGTCCAGCATATTTTCTCTGCTAAATTCAATAAAGAGATTGCCTATAACTTTTTCTTCTAAAAATATTCGACTCACCAATGAAGCTTTTCTCAGGAGTCCACTATCTCTATTTCTGGTGCTGAAATTTTAAGATTCTAATTTCCAGGTGTATTATGTAACCTAAGCAGACAAACGGAATCTATTGTTACGATTTAATTAATTCCTGACAGTTGTGTTGAGATGACTTTGAGGAAGAGCAGGCAAACTATTGATCACAATTTGAGCTGACTGTGGGTGTCTGATGAAATGTGAAGACGCGCAGAACCACTTGCGCAGCCATCCAACATGCGCCGTCATTATCATTGCGCCAAGTGGTGTTTCTGTGCTCGTACTTGATGCCTTCTGAATTATTGACAGCTTCCTCTCTGTCTTGTCCTCTTTGAAGACGTCATCTTCACCGGAGCTGGGTGGGGAAGTCCTTCTGTATTCGCCAAGTGCCTTCCCGAACGTCCTTCTTCATCCCAGTCATCTTCCAAAACTAGTTCTGCACTAAGAATACTCCATGTGTCGCAACAGCACAACGGAAGTTGAAAAGCAGCCAAAAAGAGTTCCATCCATTATTTTGTTTCTAAACATACGTATGAATTGCATTTCAACCTATCTACTGCTGATGAGAAAAACGCCTGACACATCACAGTTGCACAACTGTCAACACTCTTGGAGCTTCATGGCTGCTCTTCAGAAAATTCACATAAAGACTTATATTTCTCCACTTACAAATTACAATTTATACCGCCGTACACAAAAAGTGGCCCATAATGAAACGCAGCTGTTTATGTTGCTACCGAGAGATCTAGTCCCACTTTTTGCCAGCCTGACTCCTCTGTTCCTCGAGGACAATTCCAGCCACTGGATTGGCAGGGTAATTTACCTTCTCCCAAAATAGGGCCGAACTTCTAAATGGTTACAAGCCTATGGTTACAACTATTATAATCTAGTTGTTTATGTTCTCACTAACAGAATAGCATTACGGCAATGTTTCATTGAATTTTAGCGCAAAAATAAATTATAATAAAAGCGTATAAATAAAGAACGAAAGCTAAAATAGCTTTGCTTTTTGTTCTTTTCATACATCTAAACAGCGTATATTACATTTTTCTTGCATGCTACACTTCCTTAAAGTTGGATTTCTTGTTGCCGTTCAATGGCTGCAATAACTTTAGTTTCGTCTCCATGTCGTTGATTGAAGCTCTCTTATAAATGACCAGTTTAACGACACGTAGAAATATTTCCTCGTTCCTTCCTCTAAAAGTCCGAATTGTGTTGTATAGGTCAGCCTTTCTTTGTGTATCAATCGTAGTGAAAGTGCTTAATAGAGGCTGTATCCAAAGTACCATCATTTCATATCGACCACAACACATTTATTCGCTGAATTGCTTTTCATACTATATAGAAAACTGATGCCAGCTGGATGTAGTCAAAGATTGGTTACCTTAAGGTTACCTTAACCTATTGCGATCTTAGGGAATGACCACTTTTTATGAAAAGGTCAGTGCACATCTTGAGAAATGGTTTTACTTTGGCGTTACATGCAGCGTTTGTTATTGAAGTAGTGGATTTGATCTTGCGAACCCCACTTAAAGACTGTGGATCTTGGGTGCTGACTATATTCCACTCCTTGTACTGCCGTTTGCATATAATATTCTGTGTGGTCGGAGGAAGAGGATGCAGCTATCGTGCAGTATCTGCCATATAGTTCACAGCGTACTACATAGTTTTTAGTAACACAATGGTTTACACTCTGTCCGTTTTTTCTCGCGAATAGTTCACAAAAGTGCTGGGCATTTTAAAGAAGAATCCCTAGTGATCAAAAGTGATCAAAATCTAATTTTAGTATTAATATGGGCAGCACCCCGCGTAATTTTCGCAGCCGTCCCTTATCAAAAAAATATATATATATGAGAAGGGAATTGCAGGTTAAACATCAAATTATTAAGAAGCCTTAACCATAAGTCGAGGCACAAACTTCAGAGCAGAGTCTATGTGTGTTGCGTTTAAATCTCTGCCCAAGTAAAGGACACTCAGTGTCTGTTGGGATTGGAGGCTTAGCTAAAAATATTCTATAATTACAGAAAATGTCAAACAAAGCGCCTAATGGGTCTTAAAATCTAAAAGGCTTGAACACAGGCAATCCTACATGTGTCTCAAAAAAGCTTTCGAGATTAAAACTATCTGGCAGTGACCATCTTTAATTATTTTCTGTGTTATATTGTATTTTATGCTATACCTCTATTCCATAAGTTTGCTTAACTTCTTTAAAAGGAGTGGCATTAGTGCCTTTGTAGTGTATAATGCGATGTTACATAGCATTTTCCTATTGCAAAACCCCACTCTGTTAAAACTGAGGACTGATCCGTTTTTAAGATAGGATAATACAGTATTTTTATGCAAATGCATGTCTTCTCTCGTTTCAGAAAGTATGCTTATTTGGTATGTGAGTTAATTACTAAATTTCTACCAATCTATATATTATTTTAGGTTGTGTATAATACATATTTACATGTTTGTTTAATAAGCACCATATTGCAGCAGTTTTGAAATTAATTTGGTTGCTCTACATGTATAGTTTATAAATACATATTTATATTATTCATCTATCTTTGTACTTGATTTACAAATGCGATACTTCCGAATAGAATGCGCCATTGAATCAGTCTTGAAACTTCGCAATACTGATGGTAGCTCATATGAAACACAATCAATAGCTCACGTCACATAGGTGAATCCCCATCTTATCTGGTCGCAACCATTCCCTCACGGTATGAAGGTGTCTTCGAATCAGAATTCAAGTGCGGTTGTTATATTTATAAGTTATTAAATTTAGTTTAAATTTTATTGTTTAGTATTTATTAGCATTTAAAACATATAACCTACTACTTTACACAGAAGCAAGCAGTTCAAAATATTTAACCGTTAACAGTTTTAGAAATTCAAATCCAAAATATTCCTCAGGTTCGAAATCGTTCTCCAGAAGAAACTTCAAGTCATTCACTTCAGTGGTAGGGTGCTTATGTATGGCGAAGGCCTTGTTTTCCTGTAATTATGTCAAAAGTAAAAGTGAGCGATAATGCTAGGTTACAGGGGTATATCCTAACGCTTCAGTGTTAAACATTAATTTCAATGTGTTAAATAATACATGTGGTTTGCATAATAATTTTATTCACAGAGAGATAAAACAAAATTTCATCAAACATTTTTAGTTCATGTCAGTATAGTATCTTAATATTTTATATGGGCATATTTATCTGCATATTATGTAAGTTTTCAATGTATAAATGCATACATATTAAAGGAAATTATTATAGAATAAAATTCCAGCTCCTAGTGAGCAATTGTTCCATTCAATATATTAACCTTTCCTTAGTTAATTTTGTGCACTCTCATATCCTAAATGCAAATAATGAACATGAACTTCAAGGAGCCTCTCATCAGGTTCACTGCACCGCATTAGTGTATACCAATTAGAAACTGCCGTTTAAAATGCCAAAGATAATAACATTTGAAGTGAATACCTCGAAGTACTTTTCCTCCTTAGTTTAGCGTCCTTTAATCTGGTAGATCATATTGGAGGATGAATGAATTAAATTGTTGAATTAATGCTCAAATGAACCCGGGTTCCATAGAGCTTAAAGCCACACTACATTTGTCTTCTCAGAATGAAGGAAACTCCCGGAAGAAATCTAATTCTACCTGAGGCAGTATTTTTAACACTTAAATTATACCAGTCTAATTATATGATATAAAATATAATAGCAGCCCGTCTTAAAGCAATATGTGTATAATATATAAAATTATGTAACAGTCATTGTATTATGTTTATATTATTATGTACATGTATAATGTTATGTGAATGTATTAAGTAATTTAACAATGTAGGAGCTGTGAAAATAGAAGTCGAAAGTCGCTAACAATGAGGTAACCTTGAGGTAATAATGAATTAGAAAGTCGAATAATGCTACTAATAATTCTTGGAACAATAATGTACTATTTAAACAGTTTATAAATAGCCAATCAAAAACTAGAGAAGCTTTAAGTTAAATAAAAGTATTCTATTGGAGTACAATTAGCCAATCAGAGATTTAAGATATAGTAAAAGTACAAATTTAAGCGGTAGACGGAAAACGCTAGAAGGCAGCGTTCCCGAGCAGTTCGCTCGGTACGTGTTCAGTGAAAGACATAAAAAATTCATTACAGCGTGAATAATGTAAAGTTTCCGTGTTAAAAAGTACAATTAGCAATAATCTCACAGCTCTACAGTAGGATACATCAGTGAAGTGTTATCTAATCTCTGAAAGATAGATAAAACTAAATTAAATACCATTATAATTTGGGTAAGCCTTCATTGTTTAGCTGTACTACCCCTGCTAAGAGATACGTGTTTCTGCAAATTACTACTGATGCAGCCGAGGCATACATATATGTAAGATTTAAATAAACATTAAAATACAAAGTTTATTTCTAAACGAGGGGGCGAAGGCTACCGGAAAAGTGAACGTTGGGGCGAAGCCCACCGGAAACTTTGTACCGTACGTGGGGCGAACACTCCAAGAAACATATCTCCCGCAATACGTGGTGCAAACAGCAGCAACAACACTATTCAAGTTTAGTGCCCAAAGCGTGGTGCAAATAACGTAAAGATATTCTACTTCAAACCTAACCGAGATTCGAACTCGGGACCTCTTGAATGTGAGTCAGACGGCTATCCAAACACCACACATTAAAGTGCAGCTTCCTGTTTCAAGGGTGGTCTCAGAAGTACCTCAAATATCCATTGAGATACCCGAATGCTTTTGTTTTTCTTTTTACTTATTTTAGCTAACTTTGCGGCACACCATATGTACCATATGAGTATAGCAGTGTTCATTGTGATGTTAAATCCACCAGTCAGAATGACTGAGGGACAGGTATTTTCCCAGCCACAGTCCTGAAGTAGACTAATGATTTATAATAATCGGAAGACAAACGCAAGGACAGAGCTCATTCACAGACCAGACTCTGTACATATCTAGGAAGCTACTTCATCACAAAAACATCTCTCGAACACAGTTGATAAATCGAACCCGGGACCCCTGCAACAGCAGGTAGTGTGTTTACCAACTGGACCATAAATACAGTCATACGGAACAAGTCTTTGCACACGTTACACAATTGCCTAAAGGCATCTTTATCCTCAAACTGCTGAAATGGAAGACAAAATCTCATTCATTAAGTATTAGATAAAATATCTTGCATTAAAACTGAAACTTCAAATGGACCTACGCCGAAAGAAATGCATTAGCTACTTCGAGAAATGTAGGCAGTCCATCATTTGCAGTTGATCCAAACGTTTTTGTTAAGGCCATGTTTCCACAGAAAGACAATTAGTTCCCCACAAGATCGAGATAGGTTACTGTAGAAGTCCTAGTTATTATGCATTTGGAAGACTAACACTTATGAAGATCATCAGATGCAACTCATCGGTATATCATTTATTAACAGGTCATGTTAAAAAAGAAAACTACTCCCTATGACGCCTGTGGTGCATATTTCGATAGATTATAATTGGGAAGCACTCCCTCACTCAGCCTGCAGTCTGGACATGGCTTCATCGAAGTAGTGCCTTTGCAACAAAATAAAATTATTTTGGGATGACGGTAGCATAAGAGCAGTTCTATCAGCAACTACAGCTGAGTTCCAATGCAATCCTTCCAAAAGATTCTTGGATCCAGAATTGGAATATGACGTAAATAACAATTTTTGGGGGGAAAGTATAACACCAGAAATGCGGAAGAGTCATTGCATCCTGATCAGCAACCGTCGAGAAACAATATTGTTACCTCCTTTCGCTCCCCTTACCCCAATCTCACCCATCACCCTGCAACCCCTATCCCATCTAACAAATGGTTAAACCCATCGTGGGTAGGTGCACTTACTAACACTCACTTGGGTTGCCCTAAGTCTGGCAACACCGGACTGAACCGGACAAATTTTTGGATGAACTGTATGTTAAATTATCTGAATATACCTTTAACCCAGGGTATCCGAGAGTTAAACATCAAAAGAGAATCAAGCAGCATCCAATAGCTATCACAATTTTGCAAGCAGTCATTGAGTTCCTGAACAATTACTTTGAAGGAAGTTAATACTGTGTGATACAAAAGTGAGTTGACATGTGGGGAAAAACTTCCTATCTAAACACATTGCAGTATGTTCACTTTTATGAACTTTTGTGAACTGGATAAAGTTTTATTGTACAATTTTGAAATTATGTACTTTTTATCATTATTTAACCTTTATTTATTTACCTATTTCCTCTTTATATACAAGAATTAGTTTTTTTGGATTAAAAGGATTAGACGTTGAAGTAGGCCATGGTAAACAACTATATATAATAATTACTTTTGTGTTTTGTTTAGCTTATTTGAAGTTATTGAGTTGGGAATGAATTAAAAACAGATTGTCTCCAATTGAGAAATTAACGTTCATTGACAATTGAAGAAAGATAATGTTGACTCCTTAACAGCAAGTGGGGCTAGTACTTCTCTGTGGGGATAACCATTGAGAAGATGCAGACGAGTTTCATCGTCGTCGTCCAGACATTCCAAAACCATCTTACCAGAATGTTGCCAAATTATTGCATAAAAATAAGACAACTTTCAGTGTACTCAACAAGAAACGAAGTGGTCGTCCCAACAGAATACAATAAATTTGATTACGAAGATGACAACCAGCCCTAAAAGATCAGTGCGCTATGTGGCTCGAGAAAGTGGTATCAGTAGAGAATCTGTAGGCAGAATACTAAAATCAGCACATTTTCACCCCTACAAATTACAGCATGTACACACAATGCATGAAGAGGATCCACTCAAGAGGCAAAGATGTAACTGAATCACGCAACGTTTGCGTGATGATCGATTCTTCGTTCTGCAGTTCTATCCCTGTTCGGTGACGAATGCCTATTCTTTATGGATGGGTACGCTTATACACAAAATGCGCCATATTGGTCCTGAGAAAAACCAAATTGAATGCAAGAATCAAATAACCCTGGTGCTCCAAAAGTTATGGCCTATTTTGGAGTAATTGGTGACATGGTTGTTGGGCCACATTTATTTGATAGAAATGTAAACCAGCACACACACTGGGAATTGCTGGACACCACTCTACAGGAGTTCCTAGATGGTATGCCACTGAACCAACTGTTCAGCATGTGGTTTCAACAAGATGGGGCCACGGCACATTATACTCTGACTGTTCGCCAGAAAGTAAATGAGATGTTCGGTGAACAATGGACTGGACGAGATGGACCTCAGGCGTGGCCTCCAAGGTCACCAGACCTCACACCCCTTGATTTTTTTCGATGGGCGTATGTAAAGCAGAACGTTTTCCACACACAGTCCACAACTTTAGATGAGTTTAAATAAAGGATCATCTATACTATTCAGAATATTGCACCTGCAACACTTTTAAGAGTGACAAAAGAATGTCAGGATAGAGTGAGGCGATGTCTTCAAATAAATGGACAGCATTTTGAACACATATAATGGAACAGAAATTTAATTTACTGTATGGCACACTAATTAACATTAAGAAATAATAGTTTATTTTACCTATGTTTGACATAAACCAACTGTTAGAACGGAAATAATTACGAATAAGTAAATAATGCCAAATTGTACAGTGATACATTATACAAAAGTGTACTTTAAAAATGAAGTTTTTTCCCATTTGTCAACTGACTTTTGTGTCACACATATGACTGTATTGAGAACAATAAAATATTTGGCAATGCACTATTGTCAGTAATTTTCCGCGAATAAAGACAATGGGAGAATTTCTTCGGTAGGCAAATGAATTCGGTTGAGATGCTTCAGATTTACTAAGTGAACAAAATGTATGCTGCTAGTGTTGAACAAAGATGACTTTGGATTTCCTAGCCATTCTAATATCTACATAGTGCCTCAGCTGCATTACATAGATTTGATTTTTAAGGCAGCTATCGAAGACACCTCAGCTATAGGTTCTTTTGTGTGCCTGCTGTTACTTTCAACAGTAACAGATCTAATGCTTTTAAAAGGATTTAACATAATTCGTATAAAACCTTTGTCATCTTCCTCTCCCGAGGGTCGAGTGCCTCCGAAGATTGTGAATCTGCGTATTTCTAGATAATTATATTCTAGAAGGAGATATTCAACAGTTTCTACACATTTTTTACAGAGGCAGCAAAGATTTTCATAGTCTAGAGATGTTTTCTCAAGAATCCATGACTAGTAACCGTAGCAATTACTTTCCAAACTAGTTTGCGGTCCCTTAAATTTAGGGCTTTGATCAGATATATGTGCGTGTGACTATATTATAGATAACTACTGTCTCATAATCAAGTGGAAGCGTTAACGAAACCCAGCACCAAATGAAAATCAAAAGTAAGCTTGTGTCCTGGAGAGCGTGTTTCTAGAATTTACTCTATTCAGTGACATACAAATCTGTAGCCACACAGGGTCGCAGAGAAGTCCTAGACTAATGGATATAGAAACATATACATCACAGAGAAGCACCCTCTTCGTTGTTTTCGTCACATCTGCAGTGCTGATTATCACCTGATGGGGAGGACCTATCTCTCGAGTAATAATAGAATAACTGGCTCTGCCGCCGCGTGGCATCTCCCTGTCTATACCCTTCTCTGGCAAGAAGGTCGTATGAAAATCACTCAAACCTTCCTCCCCCACCTACGCCGCTGCCGCCACCACCTTTCCTTCCTGTAGTGTCATTCCATATTCCCTTTTATTATCAACAAACTACCTACATACATCTATCTCACTCCACCAAGAGGATAACAGAGACTGCGACTCCCAGACACAGTTCCTGTGTGTAAGGTTTGCAAATTTAAACCAACATGAATAATCAATTAAGGAGCGTCGATATCTCCAACTAAATAGAGTAGCATTCTAATGCTTTACTTCATGCCGCTGGGCGCGCATTGCAAGGGCATGCTCACTTGTTCTTCCCTCTCCAATTAAGTCCTCAGAAATGTTAGAGGTTATGAAGAGACAGAGATCTCTCGAGTTTGGCACAAGCTGCACTAAGCAGATGTTAAAGTTTCATAAATTCATGCTATTTCTTTGTTCACAAGCTTTACAGTATCTGGGTTCGACATGCACTCACGAGTCTGAATATTAGTCTAGAGTAAATGAGAAATCACACACTCAACCACATGTGACATCATGTCCCAAATGTAGCAGTTAATTTTTTTCTCGGAAATAATTGTATTTCTTTTGCTTCCGCTAATACCTATCCACTTACAACCCAGCAAATTTGATGTCGAGATTTCACCAGAAATACCGGATTTGAGGCCCCCTAAATCCAAAAGGAGCATTTCAAATAAAAGGTCTCTGAAAGAGTGTTTGTGTGTGTGTGTGTGTGTGTGTATTGGAACAGTATAACCCTAAAACAGAACGTCCGATGAATACCAAACTTGGTATTTAGGTTCAGAATCACCCAAAGATACGACACGAAAATTTTTAATATAATCCCCCGCCCAAAACTACCCTTTACATGGACGATTTTTCAAAATTCTCTATTTTCTCAAAAACGACTCAAAGGATTTTGATTAAAACATCATTCATATAAGATATTTACATGACAAATAAAGCGTAAGCATTGAATATTCTGGTATAACCTATGAAGCATATCCATATCGTATATTGGAATAATCAAAACTTCCTGGATCATATTGTGTTTTGGAATTGATAAAGTAGCTTATTAATGCGAGACATCTGAGAATTTCTGGTGTGAGATATAAAATCGCTCTACGCGATGAAGTTAACAAGCATAATTTGGAATTTTTACCAAAGTTAAAGGAAATGTATTCAGTAATTTTTCGCACCAATGTAATGAAATATTTATAGTTTTATTACAATGTTTTATAACGCAATCGACCCCAAAACTGCTACAATTAGATGATAAGCGAAAACAGCTTCTCAAAAACTCTGCGTCTTTGGAGGGGGGTTTTATGACTTAAAAATGTCGTAATAAAATATTTTGAGCTCCATAGTAAACTTTCCGAAAATGATGCCAATTTGTCCACCGTGTGGAGCCTTTTGTAAAAACGAAAATTGGATTTCATTTTTCTCAAATTTGTTGCACTTAAGATCGTGAACTTTTATTCTTACATTTAAATTTTGTTTGTATTGGTCTGATTATAAAACCTGTAAGATTTTTGATGAAAAAATTTAGTTGTGTGTAAAGCAATAAGAATTAAAACTAAGAGTAGTAAAATATTTCAAAAGGATTTTTAACAATAAATATATAAGGATATGTCTTCAAATAATTTCATTACAGTAACTTTAAATCTGCAAAATCTTGGATTTTTTCGGATGCCTCTCTTAAGGCAGTCGTAAAAAGAATCTGATGCATTGCCTTACATGAGTTTATCTACTCATTCTTTAACAACGTACTGTTGAAACAAACTTATTCTTCTATCTACTTCATACAACGAGAGAAAGGTTTGCAGAAACGGTTGTATTATATATTTCCTTGTGCGTCCAAGGAGATTGGGAGAATACAGCACGCTTAAGCGATAAGTTAACCTTTCAAGAGCGGGTCCTGCGATGGTTTTGGAATTACGTTCACTTTACATGACCACGAGAAAAAAACGCGTAGCGATTTTCCACTTGATGAAAGTATTCAAACGGTTAACTCCAAAAAAAGTGTTAATTCACATTGTGTACTTTTACGAGACTTATGTACATCTTTTGAGTAGTAAGATTTTATATATCTCTTATGGTTTACAAATTATACAAAATTCAATAATGAAGAGGATTACAGAGATATGACATACATTTCACTTGTTATGAAAATATCTTAAACATATTTTAATCAAAATTGTTATAGCCGTTTTTGTGAAAATAAAAGATAACAAAAAACTCCACGTAAAGGGTAGTTTGTGGTGGAGGTATTGCTTGAAAATCTTCGTGTCCCACCCTTAAAAGATGCTAAAACTAAATACTAAGCTTGATATTTATCGGACTCTTCGTTTTTAGTTATGCTCCTCACAGACAAACACACACATACACACATACAAACACACTGACCTTTTTCTAAATAAGTCTACCGTTGACATAGGATTTAAGTTTGAGAAGAAACGAACAGTAAAGCTACAGCATAAATCAAGGAGAAAATTAAGATGGGAAAAGTGTAGTGTATTTCCGGGAACAGAACCGGAGTTCTCCGAGCTATCAAATCTCTCTATCCTGTTCCATTTAATTCCCTTTCTACGTAAGACACTCTACGTCGAACGCCTGTAGAATCTTGCAGGGTTTAATAGATGCCGTTTCCGCCCTTATACACCATATGCAAGCAATATTCCAACCCTCCCGTCTTAATGCTGTTCTGAAACAACGCCAGCTAATGCGATCGAAGCAGAAGATGTTCTTCGATTAGCATTAATCCTTACATCCATAGCTTTTTACGCCGAACTCTTCCTTCGCTGCGGCTCGAAATGAGGAGGAAGAGGAGAACAGACAAAACGCCGAAGGGTAATTCAAATCCCGCGCTCCTATATCCGTTCGTCTGTAATCCCTGATTCCAAAACCAACCGGGTAAGTCGTGTAGTTAGGCTGGAAATCAACTCCAAGGGGAGCAAGTCAAATTCGTGCAAAAAAGACATAAGATACGCACTTGAGGTTAACGGTAACTCATAGTAGACTATTTATATGCTCAAATATACGATTAGTGCAAGCAGTTACTACAAACAGCTTAAGTCAAGACCGGAATTGTTGACAGTGATCTTCGACCTTCTACATCCACAATGTTGTCTTTTTATCTGGCCGCCTCTTAGTTTTTTATTTCCCTGGACCTGTCTGCAACCTATAGAAAATATTTTATTTCACCCAAAAATTCAATGTCGCGATTTCACCCGACGCTCAAATGAACCTAAAAGAAGTATTTTTAGAAAAAACTCCATGTGTGTATGTGTGTTTATGTAAACAAGATAACTCAAAAACGAAATGCCACATTAACACCAAATTTAATTTAATTTTTCCAAAGATGGGACACGAAGATTTTCAACAGAACTCCTCACCCCAAAATATTGGAAATCACTCCTCACATAAAAAACAGATTTAACGATTTTGATTAAAATATCATATGTTTTAAATATTATCATGACAAATAAAATGTACATCTTGAATTTTCCAGTAAGTGTTTTCTAGTGTTTTTCACTTTGAATGTTTTTTGAATAACTGATAAAACTGCAAGGTATAGAGGAAATTTAACTACACAAAGAATGTAGATTTCATTAAAGCACACATTTTATGTAAAATACAAATATTTTGTTGTTTTAACCATTTCCGAAATATTCCGTGTTATTGGTTTGAATTTTCAAATATTCATACTTTTCAAAATGGGAATCCGTTATTGCTTTTTTTTCCCCTCTTTCTCTTGGCCATGCAAAAAGAAAGGAATTTTACAGCCATTATACAGTGACAGCTCTTAAAGGATTTGACTATCGCTTAAAGCCCACGGTACTCCCTTAATCTCGTTACACTCGCGAGGAAATATACAATAAGACAATTTATACAAATATTTATCTCGATTAACAGGAAGTGGATAGAGGAATAAGCGTTTGTAAGAATATTAAGTGAGTAGAGAAAATCATGTGAGTATACAACACATCATATATTTATTTTCATTTCTTTCTTTCACTGTTTCTCTATTCTGCGAAACTTACTCTCCATCAAGGTGAACATTGTGTTTTCTTTTTGTTTCCTGTGTCCTTTTCTGACCGAACGGAATGGATCAGGCGGTAACATCTGTGGTCCGCATTCGGAAGGTCCCGGTTCAATCCCCGGCGAGCACCCAATCTGACCCATGGGTTTTGTCGAGGTTTTCTCGGGTCGTAAGGCGAGTACTGGAGTATTTTCTTTCATCCCTCGAATTTTCTGTCCCTCCATTTGGTTCCATTCATTTCCTTCATCCTTAACCCCATTTGGTCTATTTCAGGATTGAAAGTGTCGGCGATGGTATTTCGGTGCAGCGTGTCAGGGAAAAGGATGCTCTTTGTACACTTTCTCCGTCCCTCGCCTTCGGCTGGTTGCCAGGGTATAAGGACCGCCCTCAGGGGGGGAGGGCGTTGGAAACTACGTGGGGCGGAGTCCCCGTTCTCCTGTCCGACTACCAGGACATCTCCATCTGGAAACTGTAGGGATCCGGCCATTGCTGTGCCGTCAATCCTGCTTCCGGCCGGTGTCTCCTTTCGCCTCATACCTCCCTCCCGAGGATGTCGGTACAGTATCCGGATTCACTGATCGGTGTCGAATTCCCCCCACTTCACAATCCAATCCGATCCTTTTCTGGGTCCCGGGTTCGATTCTCGGCGGTCCCCACGCCGTCTCCGAGTTTATCGTGGTTTGCCCGGGTCGGTAGGCGAATATTGGAGTAGTTTCTCACCTATTGCGATTTCGTTTCCACAATTTCGCTTCATTTCGTTTCTTTCTCATCTTTCAGGTTTCATGGCGTGTGGCGTGGATGCTTGCTCAAAAGAAAGAGTACTCTCCGTGGACACTAGTGGGATTCTTGGTTAACGGGCAGTTTCTCTAAGTAGCTTCAGGATTGGGATGGGTCTGCCAGCCTGGAATTATTAGGGACTTCCGCGTGTTTCGATGGCTATCTGCCTGTGGTCTGTAGTCTTCTGTAGTTCTCTCACTTCATCCCTTCCTTTGAGGGTGGTAGCTGGAATGTATCTATGTAGGTCTAAGTGGCGAAGTGTCCTCCTCCGTTGTATAACCGTAATCCTTTTCTGGGTTCACACATATGTGGGTATTTGTAAGGTATTCTCCTATGAATTTTAATCTACTGCTGTTATATACTAATCCAATATCAACATTTGTTGCTCATAAAAAGTGAACAATTAATTTTAGGGTTAATGTTTACTGTCATCTTTTCTTGTTTTGATAAGTAATTCGGTCCCTCAAATAAGACCCCTTTTAAAGGTATTCTCTAGTTATTTTATGAACTTTTAGGTAGGTTTCTGTAAATTAAATTCATTTCAAGAAGAGACAATACTCTATTCGTCCAATGTTAATTACTAAATTCATGGTAAATTAAATTTACTAGTTCGTGACCTCTTATCACCAAAACCATTTAAGATATTAGGCTGAAAATGTTACAGGATACATTCCTTCTAAGGTTGCATCTCCTATTATACAAAAATGTGGTTTTCTGACGGAGGATGAGATTTATTCTTAATTACATATCTTTTGTTAAAATGTCTCACCAATTAATTTTTCAAAACACAACCAACTAACTTTATTAACATCAAAGTAGTTCAGCAAGAGCATTAGGTATTTATTTTATCATCACAAAATGTCATTTATATAAGAAAATGTAATTTGGAGAAAAAACTTCAAAGTAAAATGGAGAAAAATATACCCAAATATATTTAAAAAGAATAAAAAACATTGCTCGGTCATATAGAGTTACACATTTAAAAATGGCGCCAATTTATACAGCAAAGTCTTCACTAAAAATAAGCTAAAAGGCCCCAACGAGTATAGGAGCTATGATGTTTTTTTTGTAAAGCGGTTACAAATTCAGATTACAGAATAGTAGATAAGCATAATTTTTAAAAGTATATTTAAAATGTAAGCATTGTGTCTACGTTAATAAGATATGTAGGGTCTTTCAAAAGTGATTTGAAACCTTGAGGTATTACGATAGTGATGAAGAAAACATTATTATTTTGGGAAAACATCAGAATTTACTTTTTTACAAAACTTTCGGAATATGTCTAGCGTTCTTGAAATATTCGTAAATTTCCTGTTTTCATAATAGCATTGTACGATCTGTATTCTAACGTTTAGTGATAGCTTGCAAATTACAAAGCAATAGTATTTTATTCAACAAAATGGTAACAATATTAACTATGGAATGTAAAGCAAATAAATGAACGCTAAACCGCGATACTTGACCAACACAGTGAGGATTTTAGCTTTTTTCCTAACTCAAATACTATAATATTTATAACGCTTTAAAGTTTGAAGTGGCTTTTGAAAGGCACTATATTTCAAATAATAGAGCATATTCCAATTTAAAAGACTACAGAAAAAAATCTGACGTGATGCATTCAAATAACTTTCACTACCCTCTATCGTTTATTAATGGGTATACAAATTATTCCTACATAAGCTTATTTTACTATTTACTATACTTTAATCCAAATAAACATTTGCAGAAATAGCTACCGTTACACATTTCGTTATGGATACAAAGAAAGCAGCAATAGTGAAATGTTTAAGAACGGGACGCGAGAATGATCAAGAAATGAACAATTCGAACCTTTAATAACGGATTTCTGGGAAACAGCTCATGCCACAAAAAACTTGTTTGAAATAAATTGTGTGTCTTAAGAGATCTACATTTCTAGTGTAATACGTTTTCCTCTATTGTTTAACGTTTACCAGCTATACAACATTATACAAAATGACTTCCGAATGAAGACGACTTCATAGGTTATTCCCAGAAAATTCAAGATGTACAGTTTATTATTCATGTAAATATGTTTCATATATGTATTTTAATCAAAATCGTTAGAGCCATTTTTTATAAAATAAGAAATTTCGAAAAACTTTTCATGTAAAGGGTAGTTTGGCGTGGGGGGATTTTGTTAAATATCTACGTGTCGAATTTTTGGAAGATATTGGACCTAAATACCAAGTTTGGTTTTTATTCGACTTTTCGTTTATGAGTTATCGTGCTCACAGACACACACACACACACGGACATGTTCCCAAAAATGTTGATTCGGGGGACCTCAAAACATGTATTTTCGTGAAATCTTGGTATCGAATTTTTGGATGGAATGGAATACTTTCCCTACTTACTATATGTAGTAGAGAAAGAAAGTAGTAAAGACTGTCTCTGTGGACTGGTAGTTAGCCTTCAAATGCAGAGGTTCCGGGTTCGACTACCGGCTGGTGGGTGGAAATTTTCTTTAGCCAGGATTATTCCCCATGCTCCCTAGAATCAGGAAGTTTGAGTGAGAAAGAAAACCCAAAGATTAACACAATAGTTAAGGAGTGAACATTATTGCCAATGGGCAGTATCTCCAAAGGCAAAGCCGCCGAAATGACCTTAGATGCTAATGACAGCACATAAGCGGAACAAAACGAAAGTAAAAATGTCATTCTTGGGCAATTTGTGTCATTAGCTTCGCCTTAAAACTCCTGTTTACTGCACTTTTTTCTCTTGTTTATGTTACTATAACCCCTAAAATATTAAACCATTTTATGACAGTATATAAAATAAGGGGGATTTTGGGAATTCCTATTTAATCACCAATTCGCTGTTTTTATTTCGGTATTTATGAGGTCTTGTAGGCCTTCTTTCTGTATCATTGTTTAATAACTTGCTTCTGATTACTTGATTATTTTATCGATAGTTTTCTAGCATTCAACTAAGAGTCTCTATGCAGGAAACGTTAATGATGATGATAATGATAATAATAACAACAATAATAATTTTATTTATATACACAATTACAATGTAAATACATCTTCTGATCCTAAAGTTTAACTTTTCTTCTCCATTCATCCCTGGCATTCCATTCCTCCTCCGGACCATTTGCTTTCATTCCGTCCTAATTTCCTGCATCCGGTATTCCTGGGACTACCCCATTCTCTTATTGAATGGCGCCGTGGTAACGTGTGCGACTCGCATTCGGGACGTTTCGGGTTCGATCTCGTGGTTTCGGCAGGCGAATGCTGGGATGGTTCGTCTTCTACTATGAACTTTCCTGTCCCTCACTTCCTGTGCCATCATCTTCCTTGTCATCTGTTTCAGGGTTGTAGGACCTGGCGTAAGTGTTCTGCGGGTTAAGCCTGGATGGTGACTGTGCGCTGTGTAGGGATTGCTGCCCTAGTGTCGTTGCGAAACTGCTCAGTTAGAACCTGCCACCGAGGCTCTCGGGGGCTAGGAGCGTATGATTGGGTCCGGATGGCGTTGCATGCGTTCGATCTGGAAACGTTTGTGACCCCGTTCGTGATTACTCCCGTCCTCATCTGGATTTAGTCACCCTTCTGGTCCCTCCCCTCATCCCTCTCACCCAGATAGAAGCAAACAGTGCCGTGTGGCCTACTAACGGTGCTCTGCCCAAGTTTTGTGGGCCCCTCCGTTTGTCCGTACCTTTAGCTTTACCGCTTCCTCTTCTCCCAGGTGCAAAGCATTCCCAAACTTTTCTGGATATTGTTTCCGATGATGTGTCCACGACGGTTTATTGTTTACGTCTTACAATTCTACCACAGAATTAACCTTCATTTCTTTCTTAGTAAAAGTGTTCCTAATTTTTTCTGATTTTGAATGACTTGCTGACCTTCTTAAAATGCCAATTTTCATAGACAATAACTTCGATTTTAAGCCTTAGTGAGTTTACAAATTTCAGCCCCATATATGACGTGCTTCTCGCTATTATATAGTGAGTATACAACTTGCAATTTAGTCTTCTTTGATTATACGTCTGCCCCATAAAATTATATTTAAATGACTATTGTTATTCTACTTTGTTAGTTTTGTTCTTCATGTCACTCTCCTCTCTGTTGTTACTGTATCCTTGTTAATTCTGTTGTTTATGTCACTCTCCTTTCTATCTTTTTATCAGTTCTATGATGATGATGATGATTGTTAATAAAATAAACAGTGTTGTCAAAGAAACAAAGAAAAACAAAAGAAGAAAAAAAAAGGAAAGGAAAATTGGAAATGTTGCCCGGACGAAATGAGTGCTTTGCCCCTGTGATCAGTTGCCCAAACAGGTACTTTCCCTCGTTTTATCTGCCTCTGTTCGTCGGCCATCCTGCACATTTTTTTACAAAATGGATGTTCCAGAATGTTGTAACAGGATGTTTCCACCGCGGCCCCTGAAGCCAAAAGACGACATGCGCGTGTGAAAATAATTTGAATGCCCCGGGTATACTTGCTTAAATTTCGCCTTTGGTAATTTTAATTATGGTTTTTCTCGCCCGTGTTTCATTAGGAGAACAGGTGAGTTCCGTAAGGCAAAACAAAGGTCAAAAATGATACCTTATTGTACGTCATTAGCTAATTGTATACAGCAGCATGTAAGTTAGTGACAGTGCATTGTAAAAAAAAATGTATAAATATACAGAGAATGGAATATATTATGCCAACGTTAGCTTGTATACGTACCCAGAATAATTCCATTCCTGTTACAGATTTTAAAATTATATATTCAGTTTCAGAATTTAAATAAGGGATATTTTTAATTCGAAATATCCAAAATATTTACCTTTATATCACGTAATACTCTAAAATATTCTGACATTAATAATGTAATATGAAAAATTGAACATTATTTTAACTAAATTAAACGAAATTGCGAAACGGGAAAGCTTTACGGGACATTTTATTAGATATCTATGATTAACATTTAAGAAAGCTATGACTTAAATGTTGGATTTTGAGTATATTATACAATGTTTCTATTGTTAGAAAAATAAATGCTGTAATCAAGATAATTATTGTTTCATATTAGCCAGTGGTAGATACTAAGTTTTAAAGTTTAGTCAAATTTGAACTGAAACAATGGTGGAGAAGGTTTAATGCGAGAATGAGCATCTTGTCGTCATGATGCTAACTTAAGTTTTCCACCTAGTGCCTAACCACTCCACAATTTATCAAACACAAATTTACCTTAAATGGATGGATGGGCAAAAAATAGAGCCCTGCACTTAGACCATGAGTTCCCATTGCGCCCCATACACTACCCTACTCCAGGTACACCTTTTCCCAATGTCTTCAGTGCCTAAAGTCAGATATCTCGATTGTGCAAAAGGTGTAATATCTTTCAAGAAAGTAAGTATACACTTTTCGCGGTCAGTATCATTCAAGCGTAGGGTAGGGGGTATGAAAACTAAATCGACCGTGGTCGTAGATGTATATATGGTGGTCGCCATTTTAATCTATCTCTCATTTCGAAGATTTCTATGGCTATATTAACCCAGTATGACGTAACATGTAAGAATATCACAAAACGAATTGCAGTTCTCTTACTGCTGAACTATTAACCTAATTGCTCATTGGTAAAACGCACGCTGATTCAAGTGTGCAGAGGGTTCACGGTTCGTAACCCAGCATGTGGCTATACTTTTTATTCCAACTTTTTCACCTTATAAGACGCAGTAATAAACAAATTTACAGTTCTCTTGCAGCTAAGTTATTACTACAATATTTCAAAGAAACAGCGAGGAGGTTGAATGATAATTTTAATGGAGCCAACTTCTGAATGCTGTATACAATGCATCTGATCACAACAATAAGCTAATACATAAAATAAAAAGAGACTGATAAATTCACATCTTGAAAAAAGCAAACTTACAGCTGCAAATATAATTGTATATAATTCGATGGAGCATAATGCATAAAACTGAAAAGGTATACTCTATGTAACTGCTGGTTACAATATAGTTACTACACTTGTTATAAGTAACAAAAACAAGGCGATAGCTAAGGATAATGCTGGTTAAAAAGCAAACTGAATAACTGCTATTCCATAGCTGAGGCCACGCCACATATGAAGAAATATATTAATTTCTGAAACATTTCAGATTTATATATATATATATATATATATATATATTATATTTCTCCTGAAACTTGTCGAAACACCGAATGGAAAAAAAATGAAATCTTGTGTTTTAGAACCTGGTATAATCGCCCCAGCTACGATTACATTGGCTATTCTTTAGTGCATGTTTGCAACCAGTTCAGAACACCTGTTTGGGTAATGCTAATTATGTTGCCATAGCTTCATCATCTGAGCAGCCCTGTCTAGTCGACGTTCTTCCCATTACTTTACCATGAAAGCCCATACATGTTCAATGGGGTTCAGATCAGGAGATCTTGGAGGCCAGTCCATGCAGATTATTTCTGGATGCCTCGTTAGCCAATCCTGGGTGATATTTGCGGTATGCACACCACTGTTACCCTGCATAAATGCATATTCTTCTTGTTCTGGGAACAGCACGAAGGGATGGCAGCAAAGTGTTCTCGAGAATATCTACATAGACTGCACTCATCATTCTTTCTGGCACTTGAATTAACTCCCCTTTGCCTGATAGTCCCAGAAATGTGCTGCAATTCTTTCCGAATGTACTGTTCGCTCCGTTCCGTATGCGTCTGGGTCATGTTTGTGTTCACACTCATGTGAAGGTCGACACCTGGTAATACTTATGTAGGTACCGGAACACTCGGGCATAAAGACCATTCCTTTTTGTTTTAGATTATCCCTCCAAAGTGTCATATGGACCCTCCAGCAGTGATATTGTCAATTCAAACAGGAACTAGGTAAGATGTACGCTTATTGCTCAACCTAGTAGTACGTAATGAACCTCATGTAAGATAGCATTAACAAGCTAACTATTATCATGCCATTTGTAAGCCACAAAAGTACACTTCCATATCACGTTCCAAGTCCCGTTCATGGCTGCAGCCTGGAATCTCAACGCTTGACGCCTCGCGTTCATCACCTGCCAGCAAACCACATTCCGGCACTAACCGTGGTGCTTATGCGGGACCCGAATAACTTGAATGCTCCAACACCTAACAACACTCCCTGCAAGTTAGATTATAATTGCATGAAGGAGGTGATGTGACTCGGCTCTGCATGCCGAACGATTTCTACCGGGTTGGGCAGGTGTGGGGCTCATCCTTTGCCCCCTTAGGACACAATTAAAAATATCCTCAGTCACCTAGGTTGTCTAATGTCCTGTGGTAAAACCATACTAACCTTTACGTTGTCTATACTGCTTTAAGAGGGCTATTGTCTGATGCTAGCCTTCAAATCCGAAGATCCTGGTTTTGTTCTCCGGTTGGGGGGTTGGGAATTTTTCTCTAGTCAGGAATATTTTCCTCTCCCTGTGTCTGGAAGTATGAATGAGAGTGAGAGAGGAAGAAAGAGAAGAGTGAGTGTGAGTAGGCTTTAATGTATAAAGAAGGAAAAAAGG
Organism: Deroplatys truncata; assembly: GCA_030765065.1. NCBI lineage: Eukaryota > Metazoa > Arthropoda > Insecta > Mantodea > Mantidae > Deroplatys > Deroplatys truncata. The sequence goes on from CM060980.1 coordinate 58,492,762, forward strand.
TAACACAATAAAATAAAACAAAAAAACACAAAGTTAAAAATAAAACATTTAATGTCACAAAACCAATGCAACAATACCAGGGTAGTAACAAGCGATTTTTGTAAGTTTATAATTAAGCAGTAATTAATATTAGAGGAATTATAATGGTATAAAGATATCACATATAATAGATATTGGTTAATTTTATAGATCAGTGAACATGTACATAATTAAAATTGAAAAGAAAAGTAAGCGAGACTCCCAATGGCAAAAATTCTACTGTAACCCCAGCAGTAATAAATTGTAAACATGTAACCATTAGCAACATTATATATCGCGATTATTGAAAGTTATCTCATACAAAACTTTAGAGTGACAGAGAAGACGTGAATAAGAGACCAGTATCCTCAAATAAATTTCACCATAGCATGCGACTAAACGCGAGGTTGAAATATTCACTAGACGAATAGATTATGACCAGAAAAATCGGAGTTTAATAGTTTTAGGAAGTAAAAGTAGTTTCTCAAACCTATAATTAGGAGATTAACAGAATAAAGAGTAAAACCTGCATAAAGCTTTCACTTCTAGATGTCGCTTTACATGTCTCTTATAAATAATTCACTTAAGAAAGGGTTTCCACTGTTAACTTTACGATTGATTTTATAATAATTGTGTAATATGAAGCTATGGTGTGTTTCCTAAATTGTTGTATTGTACGGCCCAGAATACGATACAAGACGGGGCTGTCTTGCAGCGTAGAGTTCTAGTAGAGTTCTATTACGTAACTGATCTTCTATGTTAGAAACATATCTAATGGAGATAATTATGATTCACCACATCAAGACCTACGGACGTTTAAAAACTTGTAGTCAACTTTTATAATTAACGTACGCTTTAAAATATGTGGCAATAACTTAAAAATATGTAACAGAGAACCGCAGAGGTTAAACTTCTAGATGTTATTTTTTTAAACCAGAAGATATTCTTGTAATAAGCTCCCTATAGATTTTAAAAAGTTGCTTTTAAAATGTAGCTGTAAAGATATTTATTTTCAAGTTATTGTTCTTTCCTTGGTAATCATTTTATGTAAAATGATGAAAATACAGAATGATATTATTACCTCTAAATACAGAACAAAAACAAAAAATCAAATCTCTGAACGGCAGTATTACATTTTATAAAGAATTTTTGATCGAGATGAAATAAAATACATCAGCAGAAACTATGGCTCAAGTAAATTAAACAAAGAACTTAACTAAAGTTATAACTTCGTATCGGAACAAAATGAATGCAACTAAAATAATCAGTATATGCGCAAAATTTCATGATTATAGGTCAGTAAACTTGGAAGTAAAATGGTTCTACTTGTCTAAAATCCGGGAAATTTAGAAAGCTGGTGTAGCACATATATGATACAGGTCTTTAAAGAGCGCGAATTATAGTGAAGAAGTTCAACAAAAATTTTCAGATGTGTATTTAAGAATGTAAAGTATTTTTGATGCCAAAAAAAAATATTGATTTGTTGCCCATAATTACACGTCTGTTCCACTAACTCTTTCGGCGGAAGTTGATATTTTAAAAATGTATTAAATTAAAAATGCCTAGATACTGAATTACGATTATTTCACTGTGTAATGAACTCAATTCTGCTAACTTTATTTCTCAATTAAAGCTGACAAAATTGGTTTACGTGCAAATACTTAAAATAATAAAAATAATAATCTATGGCACGACAGCTCAAAGAGGGCAAGGCCTGCCAATCCGACTGCCAGTTACACGCTCAGAGGTGAACAATCATCCAACCAGCTAATCTTAACTCCTCAAAATTTGTGGGCACCAATTATAATCCAAAAAATTCGGGCTCTCATGGGTAGGCTTGAACCCAAGCACATTGTGAGACCTGGTACCGGAGCACTGCGCCCCAAACAACACGGAAACGTAGGAAAAAGAAAATACTTTTAATTCATCTAAAATATATTTAAATTGTTTAAAAGATAGACTTTGGAATGAATGTGATGATTGCTAAACTTAGCTTGTGCGTACAGTAATAGTTAAAACAACAGACGTCTGTAAGGTAGACAGAAATCCTGGAATTATCTTAGCCTTGAACAGAGAGTGAACACAGGCCCATTACACAGCAGAACATTTGCTTTACGCCATCGGTGGATATCAGGAATTGTATTAAAATTCATTATGGGATAAAATATGCTAATGAGTTGCTGACAGTCATCTTGGTCGAATTTATTTATTTAAAAAATCTTATGTGTTACACTCACATGACTTTCTCTACTCTTATACAAACGCTTATTCTCCGTATGCTTCATATTAATCGAGATATCGAGATGTTAATCTTATTGCTAATTTCCTTGTAGATGCAAGGGGAATTGGTAGGCTTTAAGCGATAGTCAAATATTTTAAGAGCTGATTGCTATGTGGAGTATTCCATTCCCTTTGCATTACCAGGACAAAAAAAATGAATAATCAATTCCCATTTGAGAAAAAGTATAGGTATTGGAAAATTTAAGGGAATAAGAAGCAATACCTCGAAAATGGTTCACTCAACAACAACAAAAAATGTATATGACATAAATTGTGTATTTTAACGCGATCTACGTTTTTGGTGTAGCAAAATTTTGTCTATCTCTTATGGTTTACCAGTTATGCAAAATTCGTTCACAATGAACAATACTTTTGGAGACATTCCCACAAAATTCGAGATATACAATTCATTTGCCATGAAAATGTCTTAAACTTATGGTATTTTACTCAAAATCGTTAAAGCCATTTTTGAGAAAATTAAAATTTTCGAAAAATGTTCCATGTAAAGGGTAACCTGGGGTGGGAGGATTTTCTTGAAAACCTTCGTGTCGCATCTCTGGAAGATACTGAACCTAAATACCAAGTCTGGTGTTTATCCGATTGTTCGTTTCTGAGTTATGCTGTTCGCAGACACACAAACACGCGGACATGTTTCCAAAAATGCTTCATATGCATTCAGTGTACCTCAAAACATGTATTTCCGGTGAAATCTTGGTATCGATTTATCGTTTACAGAGCTTCTCTACCTATTATCATTTATTTTATATAGAATTTGCAAACTATTCTTACTGTTACTATTCTAAAACGCCATATTGTTTCTACGGCATCCCGAGAAACAAGTGGATAGCGACTGGACTCTAAAAGTGGCGAAGTATTGATAGCTCAAACCTATAACAACGTATATCTTAAAACTGGTTGGTGTAACTGAAACAGTATATTATGCAACGAGACTTTAATGGTAGTAATTAAAACGCGAATATTAATTAATAATTATCATACGAGCATTTTAATCATATTATAGTCACGTTTCATACGACTGTTTATGCTCAACCATGTATCTAAATTAAAGGTTTCATAAGTATTCGTTTCTGGTTTGAGTGATGTGTTACAAGGTTACAATGCAATGACCTAGTAGCACCTGACATTTAAGAGAACGAATTTATACCTTTTGATATTCTCCAATCCATGAATTGTGAATAGAATTTCGCGTACATCTTTCTTGAATTTTGTGACAACAAGTTATTGCTAAGACTGAGTGCTTTTGTCGTAATTTCTGGGGGTGCAAGTTGAATGTCACTGTTACTAGTGTCAGACATTTTGACTTTTTTCTAAACTCGCGCTAGTACCGTTGTCGATCGAAACGAGAATAATCGATACTTGCGCTTTCACAATGTTACGTGGCCACTTCTGATTGGTCGAATACCAATACCTTAATGAACAGGTGTACTTTAATGAGGCCCATTAAAGTACTGCTATCAGTCATATAAATACTACATTTTGGCATGGTCGAGCATAAAAGTTATTTTAAATACAACATGTGTTTTAAAGAGATCTGCACGTTTTGTATTGTACGTTTTTGTCTATCTCTTAAGGTTTACCAGTTATACAAAAATTATACAAAATGCCTTCTGAATGAAGTGGGCTTCACGAGCTACTCCCAGAAAATTCAAGGTATAAATTTTATTTGTCACGTAAATATCTTAAATGCATGCTATTTTAATCAAAATTGTTGGAGCCATTTTTGAGAAAATCAAAATTCCGAAGCACTTTCTATGCAACGCTTAGTTTGGGGTTAGGGAATTTTCTTGAAAATATTTGTGTTACATCTTTGAAAGATACTGAACTTTGGTATTTAAGCAACTTTTTGTTTTTGAGTTAATTGTTCACAGATACACACACACAGGAGCTTTTTCTAAAAATCCTTTCTTTTTTGGATTCAGGGGCCACAAAATATGCAGTTCCGGTGAAATATAGACAAACAATTTTTGTTTCTACTGAAATACCTTCTTTATCTACTAGCTACATGTTAGAGAAACTAATTATTACCTGACACAAAAATTCGAATGCTACACAGGTGTTTAATGAATTTTGTTTGAAAGCTTCACAACCAAGTTGCCGATGATATTAATATAGTGCCGAGCACATAATCCATTGTAGCCTGCAATCCTTTAGGAACAGGATCTCTGGGATGAAAGGAAATTGGACGATATTTCCCCACCTTTCTCTGCCCTTCTTCCCCTTCCTCCTAACCTCTCAAATTTTATTGCCAATTGAACGAAGAAACTTCTCGCTACATTTGCTCCTGGAAATGGCCTTCAGTTCTACAAGGGAAAGCAGAAGAGGAAGGACCAAACGTACCTTTGCTTGTAGATACGAGTTCAATAAGACTCGCCTTTTATCGTATCAGCTTCAAGCCAATATTTTCTAGTTTAATGCTTCTATCCATTTTCAAGGTAAGTGCTAATGGCACTTCAACTCGCCTCACCTGTCTTCTTTTCCTTCTCTCCACTTCAATGGATGGAATAACGTATTCTCTTAAAATCTGGATTCCTTATCTACAAAGATGTGATTTGCTAATTATTTTATCAACTAATGGAAGAAGATCATGGAAACAAAATAATTATAACGAGCAATCTTACGTGTCATATGACTTTCTTTACTCGTTATCACTTATTAGTGGGTATACAAATTATTCTGACGAAAGTTTATTTTCCTATCTATTCATTTTAATTGAGATGAAACTTTGTGGAAATAGCTGTATTGCACATTTTGTTACAGATACAGAGGGAATAGCGACAGTAAAATGTTTTAGAACTGGACGCTATACGCTGACCTTAAAAGTCCATAATCTTTCGCTGACATCGCGCGAAAAAACTGAAAATCCACAGGACTTTAACAGATAGCTAAGCATTGAACAACTGGAATCATTAATCATAGATATCTCGAAAATGGCTGATGTCACAATAAAAAAAAGCTATTTGAAATAAATTGTGTGTTATAAAGAGATCTGCATTTTTTGTGTAGTACATTTTCGTGTATCACTTAACGTTTATCTACTATGAAAGATCATACAAAATTCTTTCCGAATGAAGAGGACTTCGGAGGTTATTTCCAGTACATTTTATTTTTCATGTAAATATCTCTGATATATGGTATTTTTAGCAAAATCGTTACAGATGGTTTTAGAAAGTAAACATACATGCAAAAATGTTTCATGAAAAGAACAGTTTGGGGCAGAAGGATTTTCGTGAATGTCTTCGTATCGTATCATTAGAAGGTACTGAACCTAAATATCAAGTTTGGTATTTATCCGACTTTTCGTTTTTGAGTTATGCTGCTTACAGACATACCCACAGACAACACACACACATACACACATGGACATTTTTCTAAAAATGCAGGGGCCTCAAAACGTGTATTTCTGGTGAAATCTTGGTATGAAAGTTTTGGTTGGAATACAATACCTTCTCTATCTATCAAGTACGTGCTAGAGAAATTAATAAACTCTCTATATAGAAATAAATGTTCCTATAATTGCATCTACATAAGTTGTAATTCTTCCTCTCTCCTACTTACCTATAGTAAGTAAACGCATTAGGTTCCATCTAAAACTCCCATGTCAAGATGTCACAGGAAATGCACGTTTTGAGGTTCTTTGATTCCAAAAAAAGCATTTTAAAAAATGCGCACGCTTGTGTATGTGAATAGCACAGCTCAAATATGAGAAGTTGGATAAATACTAAACTTAGTTTTCAAGTTGAATATCTTCCAAAGTTCGAAACGAAGATTTTCAAGATATCTCCACCTCAAACTACTCATTACATAGAACATTTTTCAAAATGTGTTAGTTCTCAAAAGTATCTCTAACAATTTTGACTGAAATACCATATCTTTTAACATATTTGTATGAACTAATAAAGTATATATCTTGAATTTTCTGGGAATACCTGTGAAAGTCGCTTTATTCAGAAAGAAATTTGTATAAATGTATAACCATAACAGATAGAAGAAATATAGGCACAGGCATAGGTGATTCAACAGAGAGGGACACATCGCGCGCTACGACCTCTTCAGGGCCATTGCGGCTACCACCACAGGAGGAAGGGATGAGGTGAAATAACCACAGGAGGCTACAGGCCATAGGCAGACAGGCTGCAGACGCGCAGATGATCCTAATATTTCCAAACTCGAAGACCCGTTGCACTGCTGGAACCGCCGAAAGAGGGCGGTGAACGACCTACCAATCAAGTAGCCCTCTGGCATCCACAGGGAATACTTTTTCCATTGAGCATGCATCGCGTCATCCGGTATCTCCATACGCCACGATACCTAGAAGCGCACTTGAAAGATGAAAAGGAACCCGAATTAAAGCGAAATGATGGATAGGAAATCGTGGTAAAGAAGAAACCCCCTCAGTATTCGCCTGCTAACCCCGGGAAAACTACGAAAACATCAGTGGTGCGCGGTCGCCGAGGTGAACTGTAATATTTATAGTGCATTTGCTTTAAGTTGAAACATGGAAAACAGGAAAAACTAGCACTATATTCCACCCGAGAGTCGGTACTTCTTAACTGCCTGATCTCAAAACCTTTATATTGAAACTTACTATTTAAAATCCGGTTAGGTTGAAACATGAAATTTAGAGCAGAGCAACCAACACCCTCTTATAACAACACGAAAGCCAGCGAAGCAAGGATGGTTGAAGATATCAGCGTATTTTCCATATTTCACTGTCAAAAGAGCAACTGTTAACAACACTAGAGCTGATATTGAGACACTAGACAGTAAAGGACGACTGTGGCAGGGTTTCTCAACACTTGGACCGTCAATAGCGCACTCCCTCACCTCCTAGGCCGGTCATGTAGCGTCAAAATGTCCATATTTCAACTTAAACCTTAGGCACTGTAAAGAATTTACTTCCAGACGTCTGATTAACCACAATATTGGAACTATTTATGCTTTTTAATTATTCTTTAACATATACAAACAACATTAAATACAGTGGACTAATAATTAAAACTTACTTAAAGAGTAAAGTGAGGTTCATTGTTTATTTTACATGCAAAGTCGACAAAATTAAATTAACTTGAAGTTCAATTACTTACACTAATAATGTTCTGTTTTTCTTATTTCAGGTTACACGCGTACCTTTTACGCTGCAAAGAGTTTTTTTTAATAAATACTAACACTAATAATAATTGTTCTGCTTGTTCTTATTTTAATAACATTTATTTTTAAACTTACATAATAAAAGTACATTCTATTAATAACCATAAAACAAAAATAACATATTGTACTAATCTTTTGTATGTATTCGTTAACAATACAGTAGACAACTAAAAGTAAAAGTACAAATAAATTTCTGGGGTGACCGATTTCCTATTATGACTTTGTGTTTTTACTTTAGTAGGTTTATTTAAAGGTATTAATTTCACAAGAATTTACCCTATTAGAATTCCTGATATGATACATCTCCCTTCCCCTTCTCTAACTTGCTTGGGTGTTGCGCTGTAGTAGATAACTACAAACATGATTGGTTTTCTATTATCACGCAGCATATTCTACAGAACATAATGTCATTGGAGTAATGGTCATAGATGCTAATAATAGATGCTCTAGGTTAATTTTCCTGTATATTTTTCTCCATACAGTACTGAAAAAAATCACCATCATGTCTTCAAAAGGCACGATTAATAATTCTCTGAAGCTTCGAAGATCATGAAACTTCTACTGGTCCGGGTACTTCTTTTCTGAAAACACTGACAATGATATCCTGAGCCTCTTTAACCAGCAAAGTAGCACTTTTCAAGCAGGAACAGCTTCTGGTGTATTATTATAATGTGCCTTAATATACGCAAAAGAAACAACAATTGTGCGAGACTTAAGGTAAATATGTATTTAGCTGAAGAACTAAACACAACGATTTGCACATGTTAGGTCGCAAGGCATTCTTGGTTCTATGAGATTAATATCTTTAGTACCAGAAATTGTTGAAAATGGTTCATTAAATAGCAAGGAAAATCTAGGAATCCAGGCCCTAAGTTATGACTTATCTCTCTGATTTGAGGCAGTATTTTTAACATTTAAATGATTTCAGTCTAATTATATAATATATAAATTCAATAACAGCCCGCCTTAAAGCAATATGTATATGTAACAATATATAAAAGGTGTATATTACAGTCATTGTATATATTATATTATTGTATACGTGTGAAATAATGTTATGTGAATGTATTACGTAATTTAATAATGTAAGAGCTGTGAGAAGTAGGTCAAAAGTTGCTAACAATGAGGTAAAAATGAGGTAACCTTGAGACAATAATGAATCTGAAAGTTTAACAATGCTACTTGTGATTTTTGGAAGCAATAATGTAATTTTTGTGGCAGTTTATAAATTAGTCAATCAACAAACAGAAAAAGCTTTAGTTAAATGGAGGTATTCTATTGGACTAGGATTCGCCAATCAGAAACTAAAATGAAGCAAAATTTACAAATTCAGAAGTCAGTTGCTTGTAGACAGCGTTCCTAATCGAACGCTAGATGCGTCCTCGAGAAATTTAATACCTATTTTGTGTGAGACAAAAATAGTTTTATGTGTTAAAAAGTGCAAGTAATTAATAAAAAAATCTCACAGCTCTCTCTATATCAGTGAAGTGTTATTTAAATCGTGTCAAGCATTAATAAAAGGAGTGAAATAAAATTATAATCTGTGTAAGCCTACATTCTTCAGTCGCACCACTCACTGCTAAGACATTAATGTCTCTAAAAAGTATAAATACTGATGCATCGAGGCAAACATAAATATATAAAATTTAAAGAAACAGTCAAAATTACAAAGTTAATATTTTTAAACATTTTTGGAGCAAAGGCCAGCGGAAACCGGGTACCATACGTACGGTTGCAACTACTTCAAGTTCGGCTCCCCAAAAGTCGAAATACAATATAACTACTTCTTCAGATTCAATATGATAAATTTCAGCAAAATACTTGTAAAATTATCAGCAAGCAATTTTGTAAGGTTTGTGTTTTTTTTATATAAAATGGAAGAATTAGGAAAGACAGTGCCTACTTAAAAAGGGCTCATGTAATAATTAAAATTTGCGTCTCACTTAACCATAACAAACCCATGGTTAAGTGGATAGAAAACAAGAGAAGAAAGACCAGAAGAGAAAAAATAGAGCAATTACAATAGAAAGAGGAGTAGAATTACGTAAGTGGTACCCAGCCAATGAAGTAAATACTCCTGGGGTATTGTACACGTTATCGTATTTGAACAAAAAGGAACAGAAAATCAATTCTACCAGCCAGAGCCTTCCTGTGCTTGATGTAAAACATGAGCCAAATAATTGAGCAAGGAAAAAGGAGATGCCTGCGTGTATGGGAAATTAACCGCACAGCTTGAAATAAAATTGGAGAAACGGTATTCGAGGGAAATCTGTAGAGCCGCATGTTATTTTCTGGTCCCTAGTGAAAATCTGTAGAACCGGATCATCCCTTTTTATTCATCCCCCATTTTATTATTTCTTTCTACCCTTCCCATTTTTTTATCATCCGCCTCTCACTCACTAGTTCTAATTTTCTCCAATTTCCATTCACCAACACAAGTAAGAAGGCAACATGACGTGTTATAGCTAGAAATGAATGGTACCCTGGAGAAATCCAACTGGCCGTGAATGGCGGAATCAGCGATATTACGGTTAATGATGGAGGAGGAGATTTCGGTAGAATGGAAATTCAATGGAGGAATAATGCTGTGGGCGTGATTTGCTGCTTTGGGACTGGGCACGTCTGCGCCGCCAACATTTTTGAAACGGGATATTTAAATTCGCTGATCCTCTTTTATTTTTTGTCCTTACGGGATGCCTGAAACAATGATTGCTGCTGGGAACAGAGAATGAAGAACAGATTAAGAAACAAAAGGAGAACCGCCCTTTTAGCCATGTACTTCGATTTTATTAATATGAGATATATTTAGAAACTATATCTGAATTTTATATATAAGCACATGTTATAAATTATTATTCTTATAAAAAGAACACAATAACATAGGTCCAATAATAATTGGAAGAATGAACATTTAGGCCACCACTTAAGGAGCAAAATGCATTTCTCATTTAGGTGTAACCAATTACAATAGTGTAACGTAAGACCATTTTGGGACTTATAGGAAAGGGGTGAGGAAGGAAAAGGGCAGGCTTTGTATCTTACAATCAGGAAGGTACAAAGCATAACGTACATACCGTTATTCCTTCGCTAAAAGACACTTTGCTATCGTCTTGCGTCATGTGTTCTACACTTCCTAGCTGGGAGCGGGGACCAAAAAGAGACTTGTTCGTTGATGTCACAAAGCATTCAATAGGCTGTCAGTGATATAACAATTATAGTCTCAGCACGAAAACAAACTCGCGGTATGAACTATCAACGTCAATTAACACAAATTAGATCCTAAACAGAAGCGTATCTTTGAAACTTGGATACGTTCGTGAGGGAAAGAATACGATAGCAATGTTAAAAAATTGTCGTTACGCGTGCTTTGCGGGGGGGGGGCATTAAAAGTCTTATATTCATGTTCCAGATAAGAGACACGCGGTTACCAACCCCATGACTATGTCCGAATGTAGAATACAATTTTCTTCTAAAGTTTGAATACAGTAATTGGAACCTCCCAAAGAAATAAACGACAAAGGCTATTTAATATATTCAACGATGGGCTGTTTTAGAGTACTAATAGCCGATAAAATAATCAAGAACAGATTCTTAAACGCAAATCGAACTTCCTCAATTCTTGTTCACTTTTCCCGCATGTTAGATGTTTATTATTATTATTATTATTATTATTATTATTATTATTATTATTATTATTATTATTATTATTATTATTATTATTATTATTATAATTATTAGGCAGTAAAAATAATAGCAACAAATTTCAGCCCATCTCCTTTGGACTTAGAATTGATACACAAAAGTTAGTCCATTACTAGCAGAAAAACGGTAAACAAAGGCCTGTGCCAAAACGATACCAAAAGCTAGTAGTAGTGCTGCTTGTAAATGCTGATACATGTGTAACCGGGCGTTAGTTGTCACTTTTAAAGCCGTACTCTTTGCTTCAATATCTGCTGTTGATTCTGATCCCGGCTGCTACATTGGTTGCCTTGAGATGTTCCCCTCAGGGTATTCGTGAGTGAAAAATTTAATGTGATCTAATACTTGAGCTATTAAAGCAAGTATCCGACCGTTTCAAGTTAAAGAATGAAACTGATTGTAAATTGTAACACTTGAATCTATAACAACTGAATTGTTATACCTGCTAACTTCTGCAGTACAAATTTACGGTTTGAAATAACTGTTTCCACAATAAAAGGAAACTAGAATCATAACTGGCCGTGAGTCGCTAAAATGTACCGGCAAAGCCCCTCGCGGCTACCGCTAAGTAACTGATAATCCAGCGCGGTCTTAAGTGCTGCGAACAGTCGATTACTGTAAAAGACTGTAAGCCCCTAAGGCTGTACACGAAGAAAACAAAGGTAACACGCTAATTTTATCAATACACCTCTTTTATTATTTAAGTTCCACCTATATATTACTCCCCTAACAACATCCTTTCATATGCACTCCGATACTAAAAATTCCTAACATGTTCGTCTGTTATTTTTCCTTTCTCTTTTGCAGAATTTCTGTCTACGTGACTATTCAAACGTACTGAACTTATAATCTAGCTGCATTCCAAACTCTTTGAGCTAATGCTTTTGCTCCTCACGCTGATACTAATGACTTTGCTTAACATGACTCGCTAGTTCCTTTTTTCATCGGACAAATCTTTCAACTCAAGCTTAATATATTATCCATTAGTTTAATATACGCATCTTATTACACTTATTTTTCTTATCATTTCCTTATTTCATTATTTAATCTTCCCGTCAATAAATAGGATATCACATGTAATACTCAACCCCTTCTTCTGGTCTTTTTAACCCCTCTATTAGGAGTTATCACCTGCCACAAACCTGGGCAAGACCCCTATCAGACAACTATTCCCTCTGCACGGTAGATGAGCATGACTATTCTTGTTAATCTCCGGACCGATAACACAAGTTTAGTACGGTAGGTATATAAACTGTTGACTTGTCCTTGATACACGCTTACTTCGTCTAAGGGATAGTTAACTTGGACAAGCTGCATTTCACTTTATCGGTCTCGAAGATTGCAAGCCTAGAAATGACCCGGGATTTGCAGAGAAATGGGGAGAGAAGAGAGCTATCTGACATTTATTTTTGCATAAGAAACATTCGGGTGAAAAGGCGTTATTCAGAGACCTTACCAACCAGATTTCAGTTCCTGCCGGCTTATGGTCCAATATTCTAAACTAAACCACAAAAAGAGGACTTCGGGAATAGAATTTCCAGAAGAAGAGACTTGCAGATAAAGAACGAATAGAAAGAAAATTCTACAGCAAAATAGAAATACCTCATCTACAACAGCAATAACATTGTAGAATTGGGCAGTGATCATTTTATTCAGCTCAATTTTAAAAACGTTTTCTTTACCTTTTCCTGGGAATTAATGCTGGTGGCTGGTATAATCAAGGCAGCATGAGCATTTTCCTAAATCTTGTCTTTCCACATCAGCACCAAAAGCTATATAATCGGATTACTCGGCATAGGAGAGAGAGGTTCCATCTAAAACCTCAGTGGTATATGAATCTTTTCTCGTAACATTACTTTTATTTTTACTGTGAGGCATAACTCCAAACCATTACGTGATAAAACATGAAGAAGATACGATTATGGCTTATTGCTAGCAGCGTATCGTGTAAATATAAAACTGAACATGCAATAGCGTATTTTATTGAGTCGTAACGCATTTTGGGCTTTTGGTATCTTAAGTTCCACAAAAACACGCTACCGTAGTGTGACGAGCTAATGGCCGGTTTAACTTTGACGGCTCAATCGTTGTTTGGGATTTGATGAGCAAAAGTTTACCTTCTAGATGTCTTTCTCCCCATTGGTAGATACTAATATACGAAGAAAAACCACACGAACACCTAAATGTTTCCGGTATAAAAAGAATGCCACCCTAGTTAGTGTTGCGGACCAAACAATCATACTAGTTGTAACCTAAACACACCAGCGTTTTATTATGCTAATATTATAGAAGTTAACCAAACAAGTTGACTCCTGGTAACGTGCAAGGATTGCATTCGAGAGATTCCTGATTCGATTCCCATCCACCACCCATTCTGACATTTGGATTTTTGTGGGTTTCCCTGGTCGGTAGGGTGAGTAAGGGGGAGGTTTGTCATCTATTTGTCATCTACCACGATTCAACGAGCAAGCTGGCGGAGGCGGTAGCGCATATGGCTCACATTCGAGAGGTTGTCGTTTCGATTCCCGCGGTCTGCCTTCCTGACCCATTGGTTTCTTTCGAGGGTTTCTCCGGGTCGCTAGGTTAATGCTGGGAGGGTTAATTATATCCTCCGAATTTCCTGTCCCTCATCTTCATCTCCTTTCTCATTTCACTTCACCTTTCATCTGCTTGGTTATTTCAGGGTTGCAAGTGTCGGCGGTAGTCTCGGCATTACATGCCAGGAATAAAGAATGCTCTCTGTAACACTTCGTCCTCCTGAATGAGAACGATCTCTGAGTCCCGGGCCCCCAGTGGAAAGCGCAAGCCTGCAATGGGAGGGGAGTCGTTGTATCAGCTGCCACTGGAAAATTTAGGGAACCTACACTCTGCTCTGTCGTGCGTCTTGATCCAGCCGCCCTCTGCCTCCTCTCACCCACTCCTCCCTCCCGGGGGCGCCCCGTTAGCGGCCTAGGCAATCAAAATCTCCTTTTGTCGAGGTGATAACTTTCCTTCCGGTCCTACGTCCGACCACGATTTCCTCTCCCTCATTTAGTTTTCGGTTTCTTCTCATGTTTCAGGTGTGCTTCTAGGTTTCGTAGCTTGAGGCAGTGGCGGACACTGGCGCGGATGTTTGCTCTAAGGAGATAGTATTCCCTTTTTTTTCTAGGTTCCCGTGTTTACCCAGTTTATCAGTACTATGTTTTTACTGTTTTTCATTAGCGCTTATTACCGCAATTACACACACACACACACACACACATACACAAACACCCATGCCCATGGAACCCACGACCCTCAGCTTGGCGGAGCGCCGAAGCTACACACTCCAACGAGCACGGCTACAAGAGCCGACGCCCTTGGACACCACAGGGCTGCCTAATTACAAGGGTCGTTCATCAATAAGTTCTTGGTTTAGTTATATAGTTTTTCGAAGGTTACGTGATTAAGCACTCAAAAGTTATCATGTAGAACGATTACTTTCGGTCCAAATAGTTGAAGCTCTAGCAGTTACTGCCGATGACATCTACCAGTTGTGTTTGGGACTATACCTTCTATTATGCGCAGGGAGTTAGATACTCAATGGAATTTGAAGCACTCATTGGAGAAAATGCAACACAAAGAATGATTTTCAACATCTTTGTAAATGCATAGAACGCATAATACAATAATAAATTTGTGTTATAAATCATTGAATCATAAAGGTTTATGAGACCAAATGGATTTCTTAAATAACGAACACGTTAATATGTACATAGTGTACACATATGTGACTGCTTACTAAATATTTCATTTATAAAATCTTCTAACTAGAAACAGATTTTTGTAGTATTCAACATTATGCTCACATACAATTTCAATACGTTTGTTAAAATACAAAGTATTTTATGTCAAGTACGTAGTGAGCATATGAAGGAAGTTCTTAAAAACAATTAAGTAACATAGTTTTCAAAATTAGGCAACTTATTTTAAGTTTGTCTATAATAGCCACTATATAAGCTACTCAACAATGAAAGGCCTTCTTTTTCCTGCCTCACAAAAGAATCCCATTTCCTATGGCATACATACACTACGTGATGAAAAGTATCCGGACACCTGGCTGAAAATGACGTACAAGTTCGTGGCGCCCTCCAACGGTAATGCTGGAAGTCAATATGGTGTTGGCCTAGCCTTAGCCTTGATGGCAGCGTTCACTCTCGCAGGCATACTTTCAATCAGGTGCTGGAAGGTTTCTTGGAGAATGGCAGCCCATTCTACACGGAGTGCGGAACTGAGGAGAGGTATCGATGTCGGTCGGTGAGTCCTGGCACGAAGTTGGCGTTCCAAAACATCCCATAGGTGTGCTATAGGGTTCAAGTCAGGACTTTGTTCAGGCAAGTCCATCCCAGGGATGTTATTGTCGTGTAACCACTCCGCCACAGCCCGTGCAGTATGAACAGGTGCTCGATCGTGTTGAAAGATGCAATTGCCATCCTTGAATTGCTCTTCAACAGTGGGAAGCAAGAAGGCACTTAAATTATCAACGTAGGTCTGCGCTGTGCCACTCAAAACAAGGGGTGCAAGCTCCATACGGGAAAAACACTGTTGACACTACACACCTGGCAGATGGCGTTCACCGGGCATTCGCCATACCCACACCCTGCCATCGGATCGCAACATTGTGTACCGTGATTCGTCACTCCACACAACGTTTTGCCACTGTTCAATCGTGTAATGTTGACGCTCCTGACACGAAGCGAGGCGTCGTTTGGCATATTCCTGCGTGATGTGTGGCTCATGAGCAGCCGCTCGACCATGGAATCCAAGGTTTATCACCTCACGCCTAACTGTCATAGTGCTTGGAGTGGATCCTGATGCAGTTTGGAATTCCTGTGTGATGGTCTGTATAGATGTCTGCCTATTACTCTTTACGACCCTCTTCAAATGTCGGCGGTCTCTGTCAGTCAACAGACGAGGTCGGCCTGTATGCTTTTGTGCTGTACATGTCCCTTCACGTTTCCACTTCACTATCACATCAGAGACAGTGGACCTAGGGATGTGTAGAAATGTGAAAATCTCGCCTACAGACTTCTGACACAAGTGACACCCAATCCCTGAGCACGTTCGAAGTCCGTGAGTTCCAAGGAGAGTCCCATTCTGCTGTTTCACGATGTCCAATGACCACTGAGGTCGCGGAAAATGAGTAGCAGGCAGTAGGTGGCAGCAGAATGCACCTAAGATGAAAAACGTATGTTTGTGGGGATGTCCGGATACTTTTGATCACATGATGTATATTTACAGTTCATGTTCATGAAGCAATGTCAACAGAAGAAAGCAAAACGATAAAAATAAGAAAATAAAAGTGTTAAAAACCATCGTCTTCACGGAACAAACCACACATACGTGTCACTCGGGACATTCCCCTTGTTGTGCTTTGTTTAATGATGGACTCCGGTGATAGAACATGAACTCCTTGGACGATAGGCAACCTGGAGATCAACAAAATGAGGATGAGTAAGAAGTTTTATCCTCTCCAACGGCAGCTATGGACTAGACCATTATATCATTCCGTCCCCACATTATTAGATTTTCTTTCTTTCCTTTCCATGAGGCGGCGGGAGTTACAAATCTTTATTGAAACCATACTTTCCAACTTCTCCGAGGACAACAAATGTATATTAATCATGTATGTGAAAGAATTCCATTCTAATTACAGGAGCATGACATTCGATTATGTATTTATTATTATTGCTGTAAACTTTGATGTGCCAAATTCTTCACGGATGTAAGTTTTTCTTTAGTAAATTTTATGCAGATAATAGAGTTAAGAGTCTCATTTATTCCACTCCTACTTGATATTGTTTGTTTCCGTCATTTTTTGTACTTTGCTGAAATAGCAAATTTCAGACCCATAGAGTAATGATGGGACATCCGGAACTTTGTACCCCACCCTCTCCTGAGTTTTCTAATTAACTTTATGCTAATTGTGAGATTAGTTATTGGAATTTCTGTAACTTTTTATCAGTATGCTTTTGTAGCCATAAAATAAATTGCAACCCAATTAATTAATTAAACTGATTCGCGTTTATATTGCCTTATTATTCCTCTAACAACCTACTACTTTTTATTTTTTGTTGATGTTTTGGAATTAACATCGTCCAGTTACTTAGTTCGGTGTTGATACTTCTCTCTAAAGCTGAAAATAAATCAAAAGAAGTAAAATAAAAATAGACTATGTATGCTACCGGCATTTACCACAACGCCGTTCAAATATACGGAATATAATAACCTTGCAGGTATTTCCTAGAGGATCCTTTGCATACAGTCCTTCCACTTTCTATTGTTCTGTCACGTTTGCTATTTAAGGGATCATAGTGTCGACCAAAAGGGGTTTTCCCTTCACACTGCGGCCACTGCTCGCGCGCCGGCCGCCGCATGCCGGACTTCCCCGAAACAGTTATAATAGCCCCACAATCGCCTCAATGCTACAGTTAAAATAATTACAATGATAAGCATAAATGGTTAGTTAAAAGTCCCGCACCACCCAAATAACTTGCATGTGTCTGGTTAATACGAAACATGTACTCAAAAATGAGTTTTTGCTGATTCTGGTTTAACCGGAAGTGTCTGCAGCTTTCTTATTTCAATAGCTTTTCAACAAGTACCCACAATAGATACTTCTGGCAATTCATTGCTACTAAATAAAAGAACAGAAAAATATAGGCTTAATGGAATAAACAGGTTTCTTTTTACTTTCTATACTGCGTATAGTAAGTAGGGGAAGTATTGTATTCCACCCAAAAATTCGATACCGAGATTTCACCGGAAATATATGTTTTGAGACCACCTGAATCCAAAGAAAGAATTTTGGACACATATCCATGTGTGTGTCTGTGTGTCTGTCTGTGTGTCTGTGAACAGCATAACTCAGAAACGAACACTCGGATAAACACCAAACTTGTTATATAGGTTCAGTATCTTCCAGAGATGCGACATGAAGGTTTTCAAGAAAATCTCCCACCCCAGATTACCCTTTATATGAAACATTTTTCGAAAATTTTAACTTTCTCAAAAATGACTCTAACGATTTTGATTAAAATATCATCTGTTTAAGATATTTTCATGTCAAATAAGATGTATATCTTGAATGTTCTGGGAATGTCTCCAAAAGTATTCTTCATTGTGAACGACTTTTGCATAACTGGTAAACCATAAGAGATAGACAAAAGTTTACTACACAAAAATGTGGATCGCGTTAAAATACACAATTTATGTCATATACATTTTTTTTGTTGAGTGCACCATTTTCGAGATATTGCTTGTTATTCCCTTAAATTTTCCAATACTTATACGTTTTCTCAAATTATTCATTTTTTTATGTACTGGACATGCAAAGAGAATGGAATGCGTCACATAGCAACCAGCTCTTGCACATACAAGAAAGTTAGCAATAAGATTAACATCTCGATTAACATGAAGCATATGGAGAATAAGCGTTTTTAAAAATAGCTTGTACAAGAGTAGGGAAAGTCATCAGATTCTTTTTCCTTCTGTAATTTCTTTGTCCTTTGTTTGTGACCATGGAAACATGTTTATTGATACTGATTGATTTACTGATTTATGGAATTTAATCTCTATTAAATAATATTTTATTTGATATTGAGTGAAAAGGAAAGGATTCTAATTTTAATGGTGGTTAGCTATGAAAACGGGCAACGATCTAAACGCGATGTGACAAATTTATTTAATGATGCACATCCGTACCGTGCTCCAATTTCATATACAATATTGACAAGGATTGTAAGAAAACTTACTGAACTGGAAGCATAAGGGAATTACGAAGATCAGGTTGCCTGAAAAATGCAACTGATGATCATATTTCATTGGATGTTCTCCTCCAAGAAACTGCAACCGTATCTACAACAAATTTTCATTAGAATCCTAGATATACCTACTAGAGATCCAGGATGTAAATCTTTAAAAGAGCTAAGAAATAGCAAATTTGGTGTTACAATCCAATATAGGTCAAAGTGTCGGGATGGAAATCCTTAAAAGTGTCGAGCAACAACAAATTTAGTATTGGAATACAATATAAGCCAAAGTGTCATGATGAGAATCTTTAAAAGTACCAAGCAACAACAAATTTAGTCTTGGAATCTAATATAAGCCAAAGTATCATAATTAAAATCCTTAAAAGTGACAAGCAACAACAAATTTGGTGTTAGAACCTAATATAAGCCAAAGTGGCATGATGAAAATCCTTAAAGGTACCAATCGACAACAAATTTGGTGTTAGAATCTAATATAAGCCAAAGTGGCATGATGAAAATCCTTAATAGCTCCAGGCAACAACAAATTTGGTATAGAATCCCGTATAAGCCAAAGTTTCAGGATGAAAATCCTTAAAAGTGGCAAGCAAACTGCAACTTTTTAGCAACCTTTGCATAAACTTAAGAAGACGATCCAGATAGAAGAGTGCAATTTTGTGTAATAATGATGGACATCATTAACAATGATCCAGTTAAGACAAGTTGCATTCTCAGATGAAGCCATATTGCGTTTAAATGGATTTGTAACAGACGGAACTGCCGATACTGGTCAGACATAAATCCTCAATGGATGGAGGACAACCATACGCAGTAACCACAGCACTTAATTTTTGGGATAGTATTGTTGGTGGCCATACTATTGGTTCTTTCTTCTTTAGAGAAATGCTAATAATAGATACTGGATTGCCATGAAATGAAGTAGTACCGGCCATCGTAAACTTGTCTTCATATCCAACCATAATTAAAATTAGAATCCTTTCCATTTCACTCAACATCGGATAGAATATTACTTAACAGAGATTCAGTTGCATAGATCAGTTAATCAGTATCAATAAACATGACATAAAGAAATGACAGTCAAACATGTTTCTATGGTCATAAATAAAGAACAATAAAATAATTATGCTTTCGTGGATAAAAACAAAGAACAGTCAAATCACAGAAAAAAAAGAAAAAGATTTACTCCCTTAAGCCTAAAATTTTCTGTTATTTTATATAGTAGCAATGAAGTGCATAGAAGTACTATTGTGGATACTTGTTGAAAACTATTGAAGAGCACTATCCGAATCTGTTAAAAAGGAAGTGTTCGATTTGAAATAAGAAAATTGCAAACACTTCCGGTTAAACATCGAGTTTCGTGTTAATCAGACACATACTCAAAAGTTATTTGGGTGGGGCGGGACTTTTAACTAGCCCTGAATATCTTATCATAAGATACGTTGGAAAGTTTTTCTCTAACCACACATTCTTAGCATCTTCTCAGAAAATTTTCATGCGCAATTCAGTATCCGGAATGGAGTGAATTTCACGGGTGATGTTTTCTTTTAGCTCTTTGGGGTTTGTTACACACACCTTATTTTTCAGGTTTTCCCACAGATGAAATCATATACAGTTTTATCAGGGATCATACTAACTATTCTGTCTTCAAGAATCCCCTGAATTAAATGTAATTCCTCATCAGCTGTTTGCGCGGTAGCAAAGTCTTATTGGAAAAATCAAGACTAACATTCGGCGTCGGTTAGCTGTTCAAAAAATGCCACGAGTAAGTCATTCATTTCGTGGTTCTCCTATGGTCGCCTAGGCGAATTCTGGTGTGGTGTATTCTACCACGATTGCTAATCATTTCCTGACATTTCATATTTCAGGGCAGTGTCTCCAGGTTCCATAGTGTGCCTGGTGATAGGCAAGTGCATGGTCGCTTCACTTTGTAAAGATTTCTCACCGCGACAGGACGCGTTGGCCTGCCTCCAAGGGCCGCTTCGTCACCCTCTCGCGGGACTCTTCGCGTCTACTGGCCGAGAGCGGATGTTTCGTATTGGAAATGATAGGGACTTCCGTGCGTTTCTGCAGTCCGTCTGCCTGCCGACCTGCGACCTTCTGCGGTTCCTTCACTTCATTCCTGCCTCCCGGGGGATATGGTCACAATAGATCTAGTTAGTCGCAGTGGCGAGTTGCCCCACCTCCGGTAAATACCTCATACCTCAAGTCACTCTTGTATCTTTTTGCATTTATTGTCTTTTTTTAAAAAAAAATCAGGTCATATTATTCTGTATGCATTTACTGCATATCAATTTTCGCGTCATACAAGGGAGTCCTGTGTGTAAGGAAGGATATTCTGCGTGGATCAAATTACTCTATAATTTCACAAAATCCAATTACTTAAATTTACTTGATTCTGATTAGCTCATGAAAAATAAGATGCACGTAACAAATTCCATACATTGGAAGAACTAAAAGAAGACACCAGGCGAGAAATTCACTCCATTTCAGATATTGAACTCTCGAGTGTGAACGAATATTTCCTGAGAAGATGCGCAAATGTATGTAGAGAAGGATAACATTTCCATCACGCCTATCTCCTATGATAAGCTATGTGCTTATTATCATTGTATCTATAACTATGAAAACGTGAGGCCGTTACGGGGATATTGAAACTGTTTCGGCGGGAGTCCGAGCTTTGGCGACCGGCATGCAAGGCGCCGTGCACTGGCCACAGTGTGAAGGAAAAACACTGCATATTGCGACTAATACGTTAGTTCCTGAAATGTATAAAACGTTTATACTGTGATTCATTTTGTGGATTATAGCGAATATCAAAAATACTTACACCTCCCATGAAAAGTAGAAAAAAATGGTATTTCTCAGATTTGTTCGATCTATATAAACACTAAAACACCAGAAAGGAGGGGAGATAGAAGCCATAAACACCCATGATCCCTCTGGTAGAACTTCTAATGAAAAGGAAGGAGTAGAAGTGAAGGCGGAAAGCAGAAAATGGAACCCGGATGCAAGTCGGACGGCTTGTGTTACATTGCGACCTATAAAGTGGATTCGGCAGACGATGTATCGCGATACATGGGTTAGATATCGCAAGGGAGTGGTTCTGGATAAAATCAAACCAAAAGCACCGACAGAAAGCTTCCTGGAAACGGGAAAGGAAGCAGGACATATCGCGATCTGAGAACGGCAGCACAAAAACTGAGCAGCATACGATATCTAGATTTTTTCCTCAAACACGTGCAATGGGGGCGTTCTGCTTTATTGGTGGATTTCGCTGCCACTGTTTTAAGCGAAATCGAAGCATACACTTAATTAGCATATTATGCAACAACACTATAATGGTAGCTCGTTTCATAATTTTCATACGAGCGTCTGAATTACCATTACAGTCAAGCTGCATACAACTTTTTGGTCGACCAGGCTATAATTTCAAAACCTTGAGTTTTTACATGAAGATCTTAGCTTGTTAATTGTGTGTAATTAAATGCTTATCAGTTAGTAGCATGATGGCAGGGCCTTGGGCATGTTTGCGAGAACTGCAACTGATGGCAGTAATGTTGAGTCCAAGCCGTATTTATTGATTTTTTGCAGATAACGCATATTGAACAATATGAAACCAAGAAAACGTACTCAAATTATTAGAATATTAAAATTACAATGAACATAATTTATTTTATTTTAAATACACATATTTCATTCTTTTTCTGTGGAATGGATCCCAATGAACTGCTGCTTTGAAGGTGTTATAAGGTATGTGCGATAGGCCATCTGCGCTCGCTGCCGAGTAGGATCATAACGAGTCGCTGAAGTATAATGGATGCCATTATAGTTCAGTTATGCCAATATGCAATCAGGGTATTATAATGAGGTCGACCAAAAAGTAATTTATGTATGTAACAAGGGGATTAGACTTGATCATGAGAGGCGTGAATGTTTTTCTGTCCCGTTTGTCAATTTTCACGGTGTGATTTTAAGACTACTCAGGAGTTGGACACAATATTTCATGCTATTTTAGTAGTGTAAATTGTAGGAAAGAAATTATGACATAATTCGCATCCATAGCCAACATAACTGATAGTGGTTTCATATGATTTTTAAATAAGACGTTAGCTTCTCTCTCTGCGCTTCATTTACTATTACCTGGCATGTTGAAGCGATAAACAAGACAACCAAACTGCATCCTTTCCCTTCCTGGGAGAGAAGTGAGCAGGTGTTACGGACTGTGATGTAGCCTATTATCAACACAGCATGGTAAGTAATTATAAATTCAGGTGTTAATTATTCTATATTTAATAATATACAAGAGGTTTTTGCATCTGGATTACTGAGAGAAAGGAATGTCACAAAATAGTTTATTCTTCTCTCTTTTAGCCAACCAACTTGGAATACTGATATTAGGCCATTACTGTTGATACATTTATAACTCATATGCCATAATGAGCCAATTATTTACGATATTTAATACATTAACAACCTTTTTATAATGGTAGGATTGCATAAAATCATTTATTAATCATAGATTATCTCTATATGACATTTGGTAGTAACTCATTGCCTAACATTTACTTGACTTGTTCTACTAAATAGGTATCATACAGCGTAAATTATACAGGTACAAAAGGCTTACTTTCTCTACGGCTTACTTATTCGATATTTTCTTGAGCCAGCTTCTTCTATTCTTCCCTTCTTTTCCATAATAAGCTGCTCCTGTGAAAACCCCAAACACCATACAGATAAACTGCTGCTAACCTCTATGTTTTGTAATTATTTAATTATGTTACAGCAAACTCAGTTGCATTTGGTGTGATAATTCAATATCGAGATTTAAACAGAAATACGTGTTTTGAACAAACCTGATTTCAAAAACAGTATACTTAGAAAAAACGTGGCCCGCGTGCGCATATATATGTAAACAGCGTAACTAAGTGTGAAAATACGGTAAATTCATACATATTACAGACTTGACGAATAATAGGTATAACTTGTATTTTCTGCAAATAGCCTAAAAAGCCCTCTTAATTCTCATTGAAACTTACTCGGGAAGAATAAGAGATACACAAAAGATACTGCAGAATAAAAGTAGAAGACATTTGTTTAACATACTTGACAATTTGCGATTTTTCTTTATTTCTAAAACAGCTTGTGATATGAACATGTTTGTTGATTCCACATGTTTTAAGTAACTACGCCCGTATTTCTTAATATAAAATCATTTCTTGTCAAACATTTATCGTGAATAACATAACGTGGACGAAAAAATCACTTCATATAAGGTGAATATAAAACATTCGTTCCAACTAAAAAAATATCCTTATGTGCTGTATCATAAGACTTCCACTACTCGTTCTTTTAAAAAATAGTCTTTCAAAAGTTCATTCTTCTATCTGCTTCTTGTTAATAGAGATACATTTTCATTAGGTACACATTTCATTGTAGGCACAAGCAGGATGCAGTGGGCTGAAGCGGTAACGTGACTACAAGTAAAAATAATTTATAGCGACTTACCACTTTTTTTGAAAGAGTCCGTTTCCTTAAGCTCCGGCATGCACTACAGCGATTGCCTTATTGCGATGCTCTACGAAGTGTTATGTACCAGTGTTTGTTTGATTTATTTTCTATATTTTTTTTTCCATCCAGGAGTGACCCCTTACCCACTAGTAACCTTGTAACAATATATTATGGAAACACAAAGGTAATGGATCGTAGGGGTAAACAACGTGTGCAAAGCATAAGTAAGCTTGAGGCAGTATTTTTAACACTTAAATGATATCATTCTAATTATATAATATAAAATATAATAACAGTCCGCCTTAAAGCAATGTGTGTATAATATATGTAAAGTGTATGTTACAGTCATTGTATTATGTTTATATTATTAAGTACATGTATAATAATCTTATGAGAATATATTACGTAATTTAACAATGTAGGAGCTGTGAGAATAGAAGCCGAAAGTTGCTAACAATGAGGTAACAATGAGGTAACCTTGAGACAACAGTGTATTAGAAAGTTTAATAAAGGCTACTAATAATTCTTAGAACAATAATGTAATATTTAAAATAGTTTATAAATAGCCAATCAACAACTAGAAAAAGCTTAAGTTAAATAAAAGTATTCTATTGGAGTAGGATTAACCAATCAGGGACTTGAAAAATAGTAAATGTACAAATTTAAGCGGTAAACGCTAGACGCTAGAAGGCAGCGTTCCCGAGCACTTCGCTCGGTGCGTATTCTGTGTGAGACAAAAAAAATTCATTACGGCTTGAATAATATAACGTTTACGTGTTAAAAAGTACAAGTAACAATAATCTCACAGCTCTACAGTAGGATATATCAGTGAAGTGTTATTTAATCTGTGAAACATTACTAAAACGAAGTTAAAAACCATTATGATTTGTGTAAGCCTTCATTCTTTAGCCGTACTACCCCTGCTAAGAGATACGTGTTTCTGCAAATTACTACTGACGCAGCTGAGGCATACATATATGTAATATTTAAATAAACATTAAAATACAAAGTTGATTTTTAAACGTTGGGGCGAAGGCCACCGGAAACTTTTTACCGTACGTGGGGCGAACACTCCAAGAAACATATCTCCCGCAATACGTGGTGCAACCACAACAACAATTAAATCACTTCAAGTTTGGCTCTCTAACAGTGGAACTACAAGACAACACCTTCAAGATTGGTACCATACGTGGGGCATCAACCCTTTCAAATTGGCTCTCCAACAGTGGGGCAACAACAACCTCAAGTTGTAGATTAAAAATATATTCAATAAGCAATATAAAAGTTGCTCAATATCAAGGTAAACATTTTGCAATAATGAATTAACCTTAAAGAGGTTACCACAACACCACAGTGTCAAAGGTTGACCTTTAAATAAGTGCTCACTTAAAACGTTAAATGGGATTTCCCCCCGGTACTAAATGCCAAGAATCAACTATATAATTTGAGTCTTTTGTTACGTGTGGCTGTTGCTCCGTTATTTCTTGGAATGATTAATTTTAGTAATACTTCTAAAACACCTTTTTAGTGAATACAAAGTAAATCAGCTACTAACCAAAGCAAATGGGACTATCGCCCATCGTTTACTTATATTAACTTTCCATAAGTAACGTCTGCTTCCTTCTATACAACCAAACCCTTGAACAGCACTTTCAGCTCTCTCAACTGAATTCCATCAGGCTTAATTTGAATTTCCCAACCTCCTAAGCAAACTTGCAGTTTTACTGTTGTGATTGCAACAAACAAACAATTCAAAAGGTTCTACTGTAAGAGAATAAAGCATTATAAATAGAATTCTCCTTTATCAGTGACAGAATGTTTTTCTTACAAACCCATTTAATTTGTGTTTACTTGGACTTTATAATACTATTCTAAAACAAAATACCCTATCATAAGCTATTTGAAGGAATTCATACTTTGTGAACAAACGTTGTTATAAGCCATTTAATAGAGGCTTGCCCTTCTATGTCTTGACTTGAGAAGTTAGAAGTTTAAGTTCAAAGATGATCTTGTCCTAAGTCACTTGAATAACTTCTTCGCGGAACAAATAGCATTTTACAAAACTATTAAACCGTGAGATAATCAAACTCGGAAAGCTATTCACATCTGCCTAATGTAAAACAAAAGCCGCAACACTACACAGTAACTCTTGTCCTCTATGGCTTTTTTCGGGCGTAAAATCCTTCTTCCTTCGGAAGAAAAGTAAAGCCGGTGGCCCCGTGTCGTAGGTGTAAGGCACGTAAAAGAACCTCAAGTCTGATAAAGAAGCCTCTGAACAAAACTTCCTGTCTTTCACGTCCAATGTAGAAACGTATGCTAAGAACCACAGTAGTTAAAGAGTGTCCATAAATAAAACTCAGTTTTGTTGTAACCCTTGTTGTGGTTTATTCCTTATATACGATGATTCCAGGTTTCCCGATTCTGAAGGTAATTTGCCCTTTTGTGCTACTGTCGGCTCTGAGTAGGCTTACTCAACGTTGTAGTGTCGTCGTGTAGTGAACTGCTCATCAATGTTACCTCCTTTGAAGGTCGTAGAGCCTCTTTTTACTTTCTCTACTACGTATAGTAAGTAGGGGAAGTATTGTGTTCCACCCAAAAATTCGATAGCGAGATTTTACCGGAAATATATGTTTTGAGGCCCCTGAATCCAAAAAAAGCATTTTTGGAAACATGTCCGTGTGTGTGTGTCTGTGAACAGCATAACTCAGAAACGAACAGTCAGATAAACACCAAAGTTGGTATTTAGCTTCAGTATCTTCCAGAGATGCGACACGAAAGTTTTCAAGAAAATCCCCCCACCCCAGATTACCGTTTACATGGAACATTTTTCGAAAATTTTAATTTTCCCAAAAATGGCTATAACGATTTTGATTAAAATATCATATGTTGAAGATATTTTCATGACAAATGAAATGCATATCTCGAATTTTCTCGGAATGTCTCCAACTGTATTCTTCATTGTGAACGATTTTTGCATAACTGGTAAACCATAAGAGATAGATAAAATTTTACTACACAAAAAATGTAGATCGCGTTAAAATACACAATTTATGTCATATACATTTTTGTTGTTGTTGAGTGAACGATTTTCGAGATATTGCTTGTTATTCCCTTAAATTTTCCAATACTTATACTTTTTCTCAAATTCGTTATTCATTTTTTTTGTCCTGGTAATGCAAAGAGAATGGAATACTTGACTTGATATAGATCAAATTTGCAAATTTAGGCGATCATGTGAAGGGTAAATAAATGGAATGAAGTAATTATTATAATTTGTGCAAGCCTACATTTTTTAGCCGCATCACCCCCTGCAAGGAGACACATGTTTCTACAAATTAATACTGACGCAGCCGAGGTAAACATATATATATATATAATATTTAAAGAAAACATAAGAATACAAAGTTGATTCCTAAACTTGGGGCGAAGGGCACCGGAAAGTAAACTTGGGGCGAAGACCACTTTGGGAGAAGGCGACCGGAAACTTTGTACCATACGTGGGTCTGCAAATACTTTATCAAGTTCGGCTCCCCAACAGTCGAACTACAATACAACTCCTAAAATAAACCTTCCACAAAATATATCGTTTCATGAATAAGGATACGAACGTTATTTGCTACGCTTGGTCGGTTTTTCTAAGAGAAATGTTGGTAATGTGTTTAAATAGCAATATAGTCTCGTATTTTAAAATCCTCCTAGTTCTCCAATGATACACGCATTATGCTTGTATCACTGTATACTATTTGGCAATTCACTTTCTATCACTCCACGAGCATTTTGGGCAATACTTCCTAGAATAAAACGTGAAGTAGATCTATCGCCCTCTTACGTAACTTAGCATAAAAACGGAGCGCGGCCACTTCCCTAAAGCTAAGTAAGTGGAAGTCAGTCATTCCAGATTGATGAAGTGCAATATTTCCCATCAGAGAGCCTGGGCGGCAGACAGCTGTGACACGAACTCTGTCTGTCAGTCGGTATAATCAAAAGCGGAGACTGGACTCTATCGGAGGCTGGCATCAGCCCTATCAGCCGCCTCCAAGCGCCGACTGCACATTCCGGTCCCACTTGAGTTACGGATTTCTGGGTTAAACCTCCTAAATAAGAACTGTATCGGTTAACCTCATGCTAACGAAATTTAAAATAAGTGGCAACAATTTTAGTTAGAGAAAACTCAATATTCAATTTTGTATACATTAAAGTGAAACAATATGGGCAAGGCAAAGATGAATGTCGCGAAGACAATCCCAAAAGTTATGCTGTCTATACGTAGTTCCATCACCACGAAGTGTGTGGTTGTCGTCAATGTTACAAGTGTTATTTTTTCTGAACAAGTGTGTATGGTTTAACCCAAGATGACATTTAGAATGACTATTTCACCCATGCCGTGAGGCAATATATTTTAACACTTAAATGATTTCAGTCTAATTATATAATATAAAATATAATAACAGCCCACCTTAAAGCAATATGTGTATAAATAACTATAAAATGTTTGTAACAGTCTTTGTATTAATGTTTATATTATTGTATACATGTTTAATAATATTATGTGAATGTATTACGTAATTTAACAATATTCAGCTATGCTAATAGAAGCCGAAAGTTGCTAACAATGAGGTAACCTTGAGGCAATAATGAATTGAAGATTTTAATGCTAATAGTAATTCTTGGAGCAACTATAATGTAATTTTTGAGACACTTTATAAATAGCGAATCAACAACCAGAAAAAAGCTTTAGTTAAATAAAAGTATTCTATTGGAGTACGATTAGCCAATCAGAAACTTAAATAGAGCAAAATTTACAAATTCGGGCGGTAGAAGTGAGTTGCTTGTAGACAGCGTTCCTAACCGGATGCTAGACGCGTATGTATCCAGTGTGAGACGAAAATTCATTTCGGCGAATATTATAAAGTTTACGCCTTAAAAGGTGCAAGTAATTAATAAGTAATCTCACAGCTCTCTATATCAGTGAAGTGTTGTTTAATCGTGTCAAGGATTAATAAAAGGGTGAAGTAAAAATTATAACCTGTGTAAGCCTACATTCTTTAGCTGTATCACACCCCGCTAAGAGAGACATGTATCTACAAATTAGTACTGACGCAGCCGATGCATATCTAAATATATAATATTGAAAGAAACATTCAAATTACAAAGTTAATTTTTTAAACTTGGGGCGAAGGCCACCAGAAACTTTGTACAATACGTGGTTGCAACTACTTCAAGTCCGGCTCCCCAACAACAGAAATACAATACAACTCCTCCTCAAATTAAACTTCTTCAGCCGTAAGTGCAGCAAATGACTAATCACGTTTAAAGTAATGCTGTTTTTTTAACCAATCACGGCCATTATTCTACTCAATGTTTATCGAAGTATTATCACCTCCTGCTTTGGACTCCTCCTTCGTTTAATACTCTGAAGTGGTTGAAGTAGAATTTTGCAGTGACTCAGCTACCAACAATCAATGCCACCACGTTTAAACATAAAAATGGAGAAACGAGATTTGATAAGGCTTCAAAAGAAGATATAGGCGAGATTATTAATTAGGCATGCAAATTCTAGTGCAGCGATAAGGAATAACTTCATTTTTAATCCTTCAGGAGTATTCTTATCACATAAATTGATCATTATTTTATATTCTTCGGAGTTTATAGCCACTGCAGTAACCTTTTTTTCGGTACGTTTTGGAGCAGTTTTCTTTTCGTGTTCCTTTATCTCTCGCTGCTTGAAACTCTGGTCTATAAATGAACTTTATATAATATTCCTTAGAATACATTTCTTGTAGCATTTTAGCTGTGACATACCACGTTGTTTTTATAGATCAATATGAGAATCAATACGGAGAAGAGTACTATAGAATTATGAGATATTGTGTTTTTAAATACTGTTCATAATAAACCTATGAATTAAAACAAGTTAACATTTATCAGCTTTTGTCTGTAAAGAAAGTCATCGCCTATAATGTTGATAATATATATTTTATTTGTTTCATATCTTCTCTTCTACGCATTATTGTAATCACACTGCAAGTTCCATATGCCAGAGACAGAAAATTATATCTGTATGATCAAGTTGCACTGATCAAACAAAACGTGACGACACGATTCTAACTTGTTATCGAAAACAACGCAACTTATATTGCAAATAAATATTTTATGATTTTATTATAATGATCATTATTTTTGGATAAATCACTTCATTTTATTCCTAAAATAGTTTTATCAAATACAGGTATGATTTCCAAATCCTCCAGATAATTAAGCATTAACATTACTAAGTAAAACAAACATGAACACGTTATATTGCCATTCCCAACACAAAGAGAAAATTAAACGGCAGCTAATCGCAAGAGAACGTGAAACAGCTGAGCTAATATGCAAAGCGAGCACCGACAGTACACACGACAAAAGAGGTAGGTACAAGTATCAAATGAACAAGAGCGGCTACCCGGTTAAAGGACAATAAATTCACAAAAAAGCAGTATTCTGCATCACAATTTATTTTGCTGAGATTTTTATAGATATTCCGGTGATTCCTGGCCCGTGATCTTACACTGAAAAGCAGTTAGCAAGTCAATACGTGGCAACGGAATATCTGATGTGCGATGGCAGAATAATCACAAGATGAGAATCGCTTACTGATTGGCCAATTTCTAGACATACACTTGAAAGTTTGAACCTTGCAAGCTTTAAGTTTGCGATTAATCCAGTGCTCATTTTTGTGTTTAGGTGATGCAATGTGAACGGTTCCATTACAATTCTTATCGTCTAGTTTTTAAGTTTACTTATGCTTGCTCTTAATTTTATTGTGAATGGAGCATAAGCATCTGATTGTCCGAGGGCATAAAAATCTGAAACGAAAATCACGTAGATCACTTTAATGATCTTGAATTGATGGTGTAGCATTACATAGGTGTACGTAGACAGAAATTAATGAACTCTTCAAGAATGACTCTACAGCAGGGATAATGAAAATGCCTTTCTTCCTTGAGTCACCAAGCATGCAACACGCGTTACATCACTCAGCAGCACATGAAAAACTTTAATGGTCCGAGAGGGAGCGCCACTTTCGACTCAAAGTGCCTCGCGAATTTCGTCTGCAAAGCACGCATATAGTGCCAATGTGTAAACGCTTTTGTAAAGGTCCTGGTATTACATCCAAGTAACTCCCCGGAAGACCGAAATTATTTTAGGATTTCACAACATAGATCAATGTTGTCCATGTTTATAAAAGGAACAAAGAATTACTTGTGAGAAAATAGCCCTTGAATGCAGTATATCCAAGTCAGAATTTTTTGCAACGGCAAATGCAACCTAAAATTTCTATAAAAATTCCACAGTTTTTAAGTCTGGTGTTCTACTTGTCATAACACCACATACTGGTGAATCTATCGGTCACCGCAACTGTAACTTTTTCCCGAAACTGAAAACTCCACTTCGGAGTGAGCTTTTCACAGAGTGACATGATCTGAATGTAACTATGATCTGACGTATACAAGAGTCAGGCTTATTTTTTTAAGTAAATGGAATCTCAAAGCTAAAAGAAGGCTGAGAAGCAGACAAACTTCAAAGGAACCATTTTGAAATATGTTATTGTGAAAAAACTTTCTGGTGTGCTACATTCATATGGATTTCTCAACCCATAATCATTTATTTTTATATAGTTCCTACAACTATTCTTACGAAAGCTTATTGTACTTCATGTTAATCGAGATAACACTTTGCAGAAATATGTTCATTACACATTTCGTTGTATGTTCAAGGGAGATTGAGGAAACCGAATCTATAGGCAGATGTTTAAATGTAAGTCACTATATACTGACCTTAAAGTTCAATATTTCCATAACACCGCGTGATACAACCGAACAGCGACGGCATTTAAAAAACGACTTACTATTAAAAAATACAAACATATAATAACTAATATTTTGCCAATGGATAATGCCACAAAACGTTATCCGAAATAGGGTTTTCTTTGGCTTTTGTGTATATCTTAAGTTTAACAGTTATACAAATTATTTAAAATTCCTTCCGAATGAAGTACTTCACAATATATTCCCAGAAAGTTCAAGTTATACATTTTATTTGTCATTTAAATATCTTAAATATATGATATTTTATCCAAACTGGTATGTTAACTAAAAAAACATGTTTTCAGAAAAGCATGTATATGTAGTTTTGGGGTGGGGGTTTCTCTTGAAAATCTTCGTATCGCATCTTTGGAAGATATTGAGTTTAAGTACCAAATTTGGTACTAGTAGTATTAGTCCCGGATGAGCCAATTGTTTTAACGATAATCCTGCCGCTAGGGGCGCTAGTGTCGCTAGTGTCGCTGCGTGCGACGGCGGCGGCGGTAAGTTTGAAAAGCGCCCTGAGCGTTAGGATTATCGTTAAATCGGTTGGCTCATCCGGGACGAGTTGAAAGAATTGAGGAAGTGACGTGGAGTGTTTTGATTGGTTCGTTAATTTGGGGTGGGAGATGGAGGAAGGGAGATGGAGGAGTATGGAGGTCGCGTGATGGAGAGGAGCTGGGTGGCGAGGTGTTGTCTGTGCGGAGGTCGGTACTGAAAGAGGGGTAAAGATGGGGAGCGAGGGATAAAAAGTGTAAAGGAAAGTGACGTGTGAAGTTGTGATTGGTGGGAGTAAGAAGTGATTTTATTGGTGGAAAGGAGCAAATGAGAGTTGTTGATTGGTAAGAATAAGAGGGATTATGATTGGTGGAAAGAAAAAGGTGTGGGAGTGGGGTATGTTGGAGGTGATGGGAAAGGTGAGTTTTGCTAGCAGCAAGATTTGCAAAAGCCTGTCTTGAACTGATCAGCAATTTTTGAACGTCGGATGGTAGTTTTCTTGAGTGGATAGAGAGATGGGGGCGATATGAGATGCGGTGGCGAAAATGGGGACTAGACAAGGTTGTTGAGACAAGAGGTTTAAGGACGAGGAAATTTGGAGGTTAGTGGTGAACACGGCGGTCGCAAGAGGTGGGGGTAAGGAGATGCAGTGGTGAGAATGGGAACTAAAAGAAGATGGGGGTAGCAAGAGTTTTAGAAGAGTAGATTTTGAGGTTAAAATAGTGGGAACTAAAAATGGCGGAGGGTCTACGACAAGGAGATGCGGTGAGAACTAAACAAGATGGCGGTCGCAAGAGGAGGGTAAGGAGATTTGAGGTTACAGTACGAAAACACGAAAGGATATATTCCTACGCCAAGCAGGTCCGAAAAATAATTATGCGTGTGGTACTTACCTGTTACCGGTGTGGATGCGTCACCAAAAGCGCGGCACGCGAGGCGGAAAAATAAAAGCAAACTGTTTTTGAAAATGCTTAACCAGCTTTAAGATCAACCAACATCACTACGCACTGATATACCTAGGTTTTTAAAGCGGTACAGACACCCTTTGCAGAGGCGTAATTTAACTATACCAAAAACCTGGTACTGGACCATCGTGATGGACGCTAGCGTACGTAGGAGCAGGGTTCTCAAGCCGGTCGAAAGCGGTCAAAAACGTGTACGACGTAGGTGTTCGCAGTAGCTGCTGTCGAGTCAACCGTCGAGGTGTGAATAAACGAGATCTGTTCTCGCCGGCAATTTGGTTCGGAGATGTGAGCAGCGGCGAGGTGTTGTCTGTGCGGAGGTCGGGACTGAAAGAGGGAAAAGATGGGGAGCGAGGGATAAAAAGTGTAACAGAAAGTGACGTGTGAAGTTGTGATTGGTGGGAATAAGAAGTGATTTTATTGGTGGAAAGGAGCAAATGAAAGTTGCTGATTGGTAAGAATAAGAGAGGTTATGATTGGTGGAAAGAAAAAGGAATGGGGTATGTTGGAGGTGATGGGAAAGGTAAGTTTTGCTAGCAACAAGATTTGCAAAAGCCTGTCGTGAACTGATCAGCAATTTTTGAACGTTGGATGGTAGTTTTCTTGAGTGGATAGAGAGATGGGGCGATATGAGATGCGGTGGCGAAAATGGGAACTAAACAAGGTGGTTGAGACAAGAGGTTTAAGGACGAGGAAATTTGGAGGTTAGTGGTGAACATGGCGGTCGCAAGAGGTGGGGGTAAGGAGATGCGGTGGTGAGAATGGGAACTAAAAGAAGATGGCGGTAGCAAGAGGTTAGAAGAGTAGATTTTGAGGTTAAAATAGCGGGAACTAAAAATGGCGGAGGGTTTGCGACAAGGAGATGCGGTGAGAACTAAACAAGATGGCGGACGCAAGAGGAGGGTAAGGAGGTTTGAGGTTACAGTACCAAAACACGAAAGGATATATTCCTACGCCAAGCAGGTCCGAAAAATAATTATGCGTGTGTTACTTACCTGTTACCGGTGTGGATGCGTCACCAAAAGCGCGGCACGCGAGGCGGAAAAATAAAAGCAAACTGTTTTTGAAAATGCTTAACCAGCTTTAAGATCAACCAACATCACTACGCACTGATATACCTAGGTTTTTAAAGCGGTACAGACACCCTTTGCAGAGGCGTAATTTAACTATACCAAAACCTGGTACTGGACCATCGTGATGGTCGCTAGCGTACGTAGGAGCAGGGTTCTCAAGCCGGTCGAAAGCGGTCAAAAACGTGTACGACGTAGGTGTTGGCAGTAGCTGCTGCCGAGGCAACCGTCGAGGTGCGAATGAACGAGATCTGTTCTTGCAGGCAATCTGGTTGAGAGATGAGAGGCGCGGTGGTAAAAATGTGAACTAAATAAGATGGCGGAGGCACGAAGTTGAGGTTAAGGAGCGGCGAGGTGTTGACTGTGCGGCGGTTGGGGTCTGAAAGAGGGGGAAAGATGGCGAACGAGGGATAAAAAGTATAACAGAAAGTGACGTGTGAAGTTGTGATTGGTGGGAATAAGAAGTGATGTTATTGGTGGAAAGGAACAAATGAAAGTTGCTGATTGGCGAGAATAAGAGAGATTATGATTGGTGGAAAGAAAAAAAGGTGTGGGAGTGGGGTATGTTGGAGGTGATGGAAAAGGCAAGTTTTGCTACCAACAACATTTGCAAAAGCCTATCCAGAACTCATCAGCAATTTTAAATAACTAGTGTTTCGGGGGTTTTCTCTGGTTGGTAGACGAATGCAAGCTGTTTCTACCATACTTATATTATTCGTCTTTTTCCTTTTTTTTTTTTAAAATGACTAGTTTTTTTTTTTTTTTTTTTTTTTTGGGAGTTTTCTGCGGATGGTAAACAAATGCAAGCTCTTTCTGCTTTTTCATAGGTTTTCCCTGGTTGGTAGGCGTTTTCTGTACTGGTTGACGAAGGCGTTTCTAATTTTGGAGGTTTTCTCAGGTTTTTAGCGGTTGTCCCTGCCCGGTAGGCAAATGATGAAGTTTTACCTTGTCGGCGCACGGATACTAGGCACGTACTGGCGCGCACACACACACACACACACACACAGAGAGACAGACAGACACACAGACAGGCACACACACACGGACATGTTTCCAAAAATGCTTTTTTTTTTTTTTTTTTTTTTTTTTTGATTCAGGAGGTCTCAAAACGTGTATTTCCGGTGAAATTTCGGTATCGAATTTTTGGGCGGAATGCAATACTTCCCCTACTTACTATACGTAGTAGAGAAAGTAAAAAAGTATTGAAAAATTTAAGGAAATAACAAGCAATATCTCAAAAGTGTACTATCTTGTTTTCAAGGGTTTTCCAGATCGGTAAGCGTTAGAATACTCTTAGAGCTTTTTTCAGGTTTTTTAGCGGTTGTCCCTGGCCGGTAGGCAATTGATAAAGTTTTTCTATAACGACGTCGTTTTGGCTTGTGGCGCACGGTTCCTAGGCACGTACTCGCGCGCGCGCGCACACACACACACACACACACACACACACACACACACTAAAATAGTAGCGTATAAAAAAAACTGATTTGTTACACTCACATAACTTTCTCTACTCTTGTACAATCTAATTGGTAGCTTTTAAGCGATAGTCAAATATTTTAACGCTGGTTGCTATGTGGCGAATTCCATTCTGTTTGCATGTTCAGGACATAAAAAAAATGAATAAACGAATTTGAGAAAAAGTATAAGTATTGGAAAATTTAAGGAAATAACAAGCAATATCTCGAAAACGGTTCACTCAACAAAAGAAACGTATATGACATAAGTTGTGTATTTTAACGCGATCTACATTTTTTGTGTAGTAAAATTTTGTCTATCTCTTATGGTTTACCAGTTATGCAAAAAAGTCGTTCACAATGAAGAATATTTTTGGAGACATTCCCAGAAAATTCGAGATATACATTTTATTTGACATGACAATATCTTAAACATATGATGTTTTAATCAAAATCGTTAGAGCCGTTTTTGAGAAAATTAAAATTTTCGAAAAATGTTCCATGTAAAGGGTAGTCTGGGGTGGGGGGATTTTCTTGAAAACCTTCGTGTCGCATCTCTGGAAGATACTGAACCTAAATACCAAGTTTGGTGTTTATCCGACTGTTCGTTTTTGAGTTATGCTGTTCACAGACACACAGACACACAGACAGACACACACACGGACATGTTTCCAAAAATGCTTTTTTTTTTTTGGATTCAGAGATTCTCAAAACATGTATTTCCAGTGAAATCTCGGTAACGAATTTTTGGGTGGAATGCAATACTTCCCCTACTTACTATACGTAGTAGAGAAAGTAAAAATGAATAACGCATTTGAGAAAAAGTATAAATATTGGAAAATTTAAAGGAAATAACAAGCAATATCTCGAAAAACGGTTCACTCAACAAAATAAATGTATATGGCATAAGTTGTGTATTTTAACGCGATCTACATTTTTTGTGTAGCAAACTTTTGTCTATCTCTTACGGTTTATCAGTTATGAAAAAGTCGTTCACAATGAAGAATTCTTTTGGAGACATTCCCAGAAAATTCGAGATATACATTTCATTTCTCTCGACATTATCTTAAATATATGATATTTTCATCAAAATCGTTAGAGCCATTTTTTAATACAAAGAGAACGGGATTTCACAAGTGAAACAGTACTGTGATAACGATACCACTGAAACAAAAAAAAAAATCTGATGTGTAACACTCACATGACTTTCTCAACTCTTGTACAAAGTATTTTTACAAACGCTTATTCCCCATCTAGTTCATGTTAATCGAGATAAACATTTGCAAAATCTATTTTATTGCTAATTTTCTTGTATAAAAAAAAAAAAAAATCTGATGTGTAACACTCACATGACGTTCTCTACTCTTGTACAAAGTATTTTTACAAACGCTTATGCTCCATCTAGTTCATGTTAATCGAGATAAACATTTGCAAACTCTATTTTATTGCTAATTTTCTTGTAGATGTAGGGGAAAATATATTTACAAGGGGAATATAGAAAAACAGTAGCCTTTAAGCACATACATATCTCTTAATAGCTGGTTGCTATGTGCAACACCATTCTTTTTGCCACAGATTAATACTGTTTGCATATCAAAGACAAAAAAAAAATGAATAACGAAGTCGCATTTGAGAAAATAAATATTGGAAAATTAACAAACAATATCTCGAAAACGGTTCACTCAACAACAAAAATGTATATTACATAAGATGTGTATTTTAACGCGATCTACATTTTTTGTGTAGTAAAATTTTGTCTATCTCTTACGGTTTTTCAGTTATGAAAAAGACGTTCACA
This sequence comes from Deroplatys truncata, assembly GCA_030765065.1. Taxonomy (NCBI): domain Eukaryota; kingdom Metazoa; phylum Arthropoda; class Insecta; order Mantodea; family Mantidae; genus Deroplatys; species Deroplatys truncata. The sequence continues at coordinate 58,530,852 of CM060980.1, forward strand.
ATGAAGAATACTTTTGGAGACATTCCCAGAAAATTCGAGATATACATTTCATTTCTCACGACATTATATTAAACATACGATATTTTTCATCAAAATCGTTAGAGCCATTTTTTTTAATACAAAGAGAACGGGATTTCACAAGTGAAACAGTACTGTGATAACGATACCAACAAAACTAATTATTATTCACCCACTGAAACACATAAAAAAAATCTGATGTGTAACACTCACATGACTTTTCTCATCTCTTGTACAAAGTATTTTTACAAACGCTTATTCCCCATCTAGTTCATGTTAATCGAGATAAACATTTGCAAACTCTGTTTTATTGCTAATTTTGTTGTAGATGTAGGGAAAATATATTTACAAGGGGAATATAGAAAAACAGTAGCCTTTAAGCACATACATATCTCTTAATAGCTGGTTGCTATGTGCAGTACCATTCTTTTTGCCACAGATTAATACTCTTTGCATATCAAAGACAAAAAAAAAAAATGAATAACGAATTCCCATTTGAGAAAATAACTATTGGAAAATTTAAGTAAATAACAAGCAATATCTCGAAAACGGTTCACTCAACAATAAAGATGTATATGACATAAGTTGTGTATTTTAACGCGATCTACATACTTTCGTACTCACCTATAAGATATAGAGGGTAGAGGTCGTACGAACGTAGCACTTTGAGAATCTATATTCAACAGTTGGTGTTACTCCTTAGAAAGGAAGTATCTGCTGATTTTTATTTAATTCTTTACATTTTACATAACACGTATGCACTGGCACAACACAAAAGCACTACACACAATACTCAGTTTTAATATTTGCACTAATAACATCAGGAATAACTGAAGTCTGCAAACAGTCATTTCCCATGTGCAGCCTTACGTACAGAAAACGTGTGTGGCTGATCTATGTGTAAAAAGAGCCTGAGAGCGGATGTACGTCAGCGGTAAAATCTTTTAAATGCATTTTTATTGGCGATGGTAGAAATCGTGCAGTGGTGGATCGTGAAAATTCATATAAATGGATGTATCACCTCATAATAAGCCTCTATATACCAAGAATATTGAGTTTTTAAAAAGTCAGCAACTGTACCTGTGTTTCTATACGTGAACGTCAGATGGCAGCTTCGATACGTGTCCACGGAGACCTTAGTGCTAGGCAACTGTACCTCTGTTTCTATACGTGAACGGCAGATTGCAGCTTCGATACGTGTCCACGGAGACCTTAGTGCTAGGCAACTGTACCTCTGTTTCTATACGTGAACGGCAGATTGCAGCTTCGATACGTGTCCACGGAGACCTTAGTGCTAGGCAACTGCACCTCTGTTTCTATACGTGAACGGCAGATTGCAGCTTCGATACGTGTCCACGGAGACCTTAGCGCTAGGCAACTGCACCTCTGTTTCTATACGTGAACGGCAGATTGCAGCTTCGATACGTGTCCACGGAGACCTTAGTGCTAGGCAACTGTACCTCTGTTTCTATACGTGAACGGCAGATTGCAGCTTGGATACGTGTCCACGGAGACCTTAGTGCTAGGCAACTGTACCTCTGTTTCTATACGTGAACGGCAGATTGCAGCTTCGATACGTGTCCACGGAGACCTTAGTGCTAGGCAACTGCACCTCTGTTTCTATACGTGAACGGCAGATTGCAGCTTCGATACGTATCCACGGAGACCTTAGTGCTAGGCAACTGCACCTCTGTTTCTATACGTGAACGGCAGATTGCAGCTTCGATACGTGTCCACGGAGACCTTAGTGCTAGGCAACTGTACCTCTGTTTCTATACGTGAACGGCAGATTGCAGCTTCGATACGTGTCCACGGAGACCTTAGTGCTAGGCAACTGCACCTCTGTTTCTATACGTGAACGGCAGATTGCAGCTTCGATACGTGTCCACGGAGACCTTAGCGCTAGGCAACTGCACCTCTGTTTCTATACGTGAACGGCAGATTGCAGCTTCGATACGTGTCCACGGAGACCTTAGTGCTAGGCAACTGTACCTCTGTTTCTATACGTGAACGGCAGATTGCAGCTTGGATACGTGTCCACGGAGACCTTAGTGCTAGGCAACTGTACCTCTGTTTCTATACGTGAACGGCAGATTGCAGCTTCGATACGTGTCCACGGAGACCTTAGTGCTAGGCAACTGCACCTCTGTTTCTATACGTGAACGGCAGATTGCAGCTTCGATACGTATCCACGGAGACCTTAGTGCTAGGCAACTGCACCTCTGTTTCTATACGTGAACGGCAGATTGCAGCTTCAATACGTGTCCACGGAGACCTTAGTGCTAGGCAACTGTACCTCTGTTTCTATACGTGAACGGGAGATTGCAGCTTCGATACGTGTCCACGGAGACCTTAGTGCTAGGCAACTGCACCTCTGTTTCTATACGTGAACGTCAGATTGCAGCTTCGATACGTGTCCACGGAGACCTTAGTGCTAGGCAACTGCACCTCTGTTTCTATACGTGAACGGCAGATTGCAGCTTCGATACGTATCCACGGGGACCTTAGTGCTAGGGAACTGCACCTCTGTTTGTATACGTGAACGGCAGATTGCAGCTTCAATACGTGTACACGGAGACCTTAGTGCTAGGCAGCTGTACCTCTGTTTCTATACGTGAACGGCAGATTGCAGCTTCGATACGTGTCCACGGAGATCTTAGTGCTAGGCAGCTATACCTGTTTCTATACGTCAACGGCAGATTGCAGCTTCGATACGTGTTCACGGAGACCTTAGTGCTAGGCAACTGTACCTGTGTTTCTATACGTGTCCACGGAGACCTTAGTGCTAGACAACTGTACCTCTGTTTCTATACGTGAACGGCAGATTGCAGCTTCAATACGTGTCCACGGAGACCTTAGTGCTAGTGCTAGGCAACTATACCTCTGTTTCTATACGTGAACGGCAGATTGCAGGTTCGATACGTGTCCACGGAGATCTTAGTGCTAGGCAACTATACCTGTTTCTATACGTGAACGGCAGATTGCAGCTTCGATACGTGTCCACGGAGACCTTAGTGCTAGGCAACTGTACCTGTGTTTCTATACGTGAACGTCAGATGGCAGCTTCGATACGTGTCCACGGAGACCTTAGTGTTAGGCAACTGTACCTCTGTTTCTATACGTGAACGGCAGATTGCAGCTTCGATACGTGTCCACGGAGACCTTTCGCTTCAGGTGACAAAATAACACTAGGCACTTGTGTGCCGTGGTGTAAGCCGCAATCACGGTATTGGTAGCGTGGATCTCCTTGGGGCTCTCCTCGGAGTTACCTCAACACCACGTACATGACCTGGTTCGTCACGGGTACGCAGGTCTGCACTACCACTTCCTCGGCGTTGAGCAGGCCCAGGAGGCGATCGTACCGGTACACCAGCTAGCACGTGGACATGTTATCGCGCTGTGGTGTTGCGTGTGCGAGGTATGGAAACTCAAGGACGCAAAACATGCACGACCGAGGGTTAAAAAGCAGAACAAGTAGTGACGTGGAGCGTTGTGATTGGTGTAAATAAGACGATCTCTGATAGGTGGACAAATTGAAATAACGTGATGTGATAGGCGAAAATAAAATCAAAGGTGATTGGATGAAAAATGACGAGAAGGAATTAGCGGTGAATTTGTGAACTAAGATGGCGAAGATTTTTTTTTTTTTTAAAAAAAGGATAATATAAGTACGGCAACTGTAACGGTTTACGGCAAACGCGCGCCGCGCAATGCGTCACGCCGGGCATCTTGCTCAATATGATTTTTGTTTTATTGCCCGGGCGTGACGCATTGCGCGGCGCGCGTTTGCCGTAAACCGTTACAGTTGCCGTACTTATATTATCCTTTTTTTAAAATAAAAAAAAAAATCTTCGCCATCTTAGTTCACAAATTCACCGCTAATTCCTTCTCGTCATTTTTCATCCAATCACCTTTGATTTTATTTTCGCCTATCACATCACGTTATTTCAATTTGTCCACCTATCAGAGATCGTCTTATTTACACCAATCACAACGCTCCACGTCACTACTTGTTCTGCTTTTTAACCCTCGGTCGTGCATGTTTTGCGTCCTTGAGTTTCCATACCTCGCACACGCAACACCACAGCGCGATAACATGTCCACGTGCTAGCTGGTGTACCGGTACGATCGCCTCCTGGGCCTGCTCAACGCCGAGGAAGTGGTAGTGCAGACCTGCGTACCCGTGACGAACCAGGTCATGTACGTGGTGTTGAGGTAACTCCGAGGAGAGCCCCAAGGAGATCCACGCTACCAATACCGTGATTGCGGCTTACACCACGGCACACAAGTGCCTAGTGTTATTTTGTCACCTGAAGCGAAAGGTCTCCGTGGACACGTATCGAAGCTGCAATCTGCCGTTCACGTATAGAAACAGAGGTACAGTTGCCTAACACTAAGGTCTCCGTGGACACGTATCGAAGCTGCCATCTGACGTTCACGTATAGAAACACAGGTACAGTTGCCTAGCACTAAGGTCTCCGTGGACACGTATCGAAGCTGCAATCTGCCGTTCACGTATAGAAACAGGTATAGTTGCCTAGCACTAAGATCTCCGTGGACACGTATCGAACCTGCAATCTGCCGTTCACGTATAGAAACAGAGGTATAGTTGCCTAGCACTAGCACTAAGGTCTCCGTGGACACGTATTGAAGCTGCAATCTGCCGTTCACGTATAGAAACAGAGGTACAGTTGTCTAGCACTAAGGTCTCCGTGGACACGTATAGAAACACAGGTACAGTTGCCTAGCACTAAGGTCTCCGTGAACACGTATCGAAGCTGCAATCTGCCGTTGACGTATAGAAACAGGTATAGCTGCCTAGCACTAAGATCTCCGTGGACACGTATCGAAGCTGCAATCTGCCGTTCACGTATAGAAACAGAGGTACAGCTGCCTAGCACTAAGGTCTCCGTGTACACGTATTGAAGCTGCAATCTGCCGTTCACGTATACAAACAGAGGTGCAGTTCCCTAGCACTAAGGTCCCCGTGGATACGTATCGAAGCTGCAATCTGCCGTTCACGTATAGAAACAGAGGTGCAGTTGCCTAGCACTAAGGTCTCCGTGGACACGTATCGAAGCTGCAATCTGACGTTCACGTATAGAAACAGAGGTGCAGTTGCCTAGCACTAAGGTCTCCGTGGACACGTATCGAAGCTGCAATCTCCCGTTCACGTATAGAAACAGAGGTACAGTTGCCTAGCACTAAGGTCTCCGTGGACACGTATTGAAGCTGCAATCTGCCGTTCACGTATAGAAACAGAGGTGCAGTTGCCTAGCACTAAGGTCTCCGTGGATACGTATCGAAGCTGCAATCTGCCGTTCACGTATAGAAACAGAGGTGCAGTTGCCTAGCACTAAGGTCTCCGTGGACACGTATCGAAGCTGCAATCTGCCGTTCACGTATAGAAACAGAGGTACAGTTGCCTAGCACTAAGGTCTCCGTGGACACGTATCCAAGCTGCAATCTGCCGTTCACGTATAGAAACAGAGGTACAGTTGCCTAGCACTAAGGTCTCCGTGGACACGTATCGAAGCTGCAATCTGCCGTTCACGTATAGAAACAGAGGTGCAGTTGCCTAGCGCTAAGGTCTCCGTGGACACGTATCGAAGCTGCAATCTGCCGTTCACGTATAGAAACAGAGGTGCAGTTGCCTAGCACTAAGGTCTCCGTGGACACGTATCGAAGCTGCAATCTGCCGTTCACGTATAGAAACAGAGGTACAGTTGCCTAGCACTAAGGTCTCCGTGGACACGTATCGAAGCTGCAATCTGCCGTTCACGTATAGAAACAGAGGTACAGTTGCCTAGCACTAAGGTCTCCGTGGACACGTATCGAAGCTGCCATCTGACGTTCACGTATAGAAACACAGGTACAGTTGCTGACTTTTTAAAAACTCAATATTCTTGGTATATAGAGGCTTATTATGAGGTGATACATCCATTTATATGAATTTTCACGATCCACCACTGCACGATTTCTACCATCGCCAATAAAAATGCATTTAAAAGATTTTACCGCTGACGTACATCCGCTCTCAGGCTCTTTTTACACATAGATCAGCCACACACGTTTTCTGTACGTAAGGCTGCACATGGGAAATGACTGTTTGCAGACTTCAGTTATTCCTGATGTTATTAGTGCAAATATTAAAACTGAGTATTGTGTGTAGTGCTTTTGTGTTGTGCCAGTGCATACGTGTTATGTAAAATGTAAAGAATTAAATAAAAATCAGCAGATACTTCCTTTCTAAGGAGTAACACCAACTGTTGAATATAGATTCTCAAAGTGCTACGTTCGTACGACCTCTACCCTCTATATCTTATAGGTGAGTACGAAAGTATGTAGATCGCGTTAAAATACACAACTTATGTCATATACATCTTTATTGTTGAGTGAACCGTTTTCGAGATATTGCTTGTTATTTACTTAAATTTTCCAATAGTTATTTTCTCAAATGGGAATTCGTTATTCATTTTTTTTTTTTGTCTTTGATATGCAAAGAGTATTAATCTGTGGCAAAAAGAATGGTACTGCACATAGCAACCAGCTATTAAGAGATATGTATGTGCTTAAAGGCTACTGTTTTTCTATATTCCCCTTGTAAATATATTTTCCCTACATCTACAACAAAATTAGCAATAAAACAGAGTTTGCAAATGTTTATCTCGATTAACATGAACTAGATGGGGAATAAGCGTTTGTAAAAATACTTTGTACAAGAGATGAGAAAAGTCATGTGAGTGTTACACATCAGATTTTTTTTATGTGTTTCAGTGGGTGAATAATAATTAGTTTTGTTGGTATCGTTATCACAGTACTGTTTCACTTGTGAAATCCCGTTCTCTTTGTATTAAAAAAAATGGCTCTAACGATTTTGATGAAAAATATCGTATGTTTAATATAATGTCGTGAGAAATGAAATGTATATCTCGAATTTTCTGGGAATGTCTCCAAAAGTATTCTTCATTGTGAACGTCTTTTTCATAACTGAAAAACCGTAAGAGATAGACAAAATTTTACTACACAAAAAATGTAGATCGCGTTAAAATACACATCTTATGTAATATACATTTTTGTTGTTGAGTGAACCGTTTTCGAGATATTGTTTGTTAATTTTCCAATATTTATTTTCTCAAATGCGACTTCGTTATTCATTTTTTTTTGTCTTTGATATGCAAACAGTATTAATCTGTGGCAAAAAGAATGGTGTTGCACATAGCAACCAGCTATTAAGAGATATGTATGTGCTTAAAGGCTACTGTTTTTCTATATTCCCCTTGTAAATATATTTTCCCCTACATCTACAAGAAAATTAGCAATAAAATAGAGTTTGCAAATGTTTATCTCGATTAACATGAACTAGATGGAGCATAAGCGTTTGTAAAAATACTTTGTACAAGAGTAGAGAACGTCATGTGAGTGTTACACATCAGATTTTTTTTTTTTTATACAAGAAAATTAGCAATAAAATAGATTTTGCAAATGTTTATCTCGATTAACATGAACTAGATGGGGAATAAGCGTTTGTAAAAATACTTTGTACAAGAGTTGAGAAAGTCATGTGAGTGTTACACATCAGATTTTTTTTTTTGTTTCAGTGGTATCGTTATCACAGTACTGTTTCACTTGTGAAATCCCGTTCTCTTTGTATTAAAAAATGGCTCTAACGATTTTGATGAAAATATCATATATTTAAGATAATGTCGAGAGAAATGAAATGTATATCTCGAATTTTCTGGGAATGTCTCCAAAAGAATTCTTCATTGTGAACGACTTTTTCATAACTGATAAACCGTAAGAGATAGACAAAAGTTTGCTACACAAAAAATGTAGATCGCGTTAAAATACACAACTTATGCCATATACATTTATTTTGTTGAGTGAACCGTTTTTCGAGATATTGCTTGTTATTTCCTTTAAATTTTCCAATATTTATACTTTTTCTCAAATGCGTTATTCATTTTTACTTTCTCTACTACGTATAGTAAGTAGGGGAAGTATTGCATTCCACCCAAAAATTCGTTACCGAGATTTCACTGGAAATACATGTTTTGAGAATCTCTGAATCCAAAAAAAAAAAAGCATTTTTGGAAACATGTCCGTGTGTGTGTCTGTCTGTGTGTCTGTGTGTCTGTGAACAGCATAACTCAAAAACGAACAGTCGGATAAACACCAAACTTGGTATTTAGGTTCAGTATCTTCCAGAGATGCGACACGAAGGTTTTCAAGAAAATCCCCCCACCCCAGACTACCCTTTACATGGAACATTTTTCGAAAATTTTAATTTTCTCAAAAACGGCTCTAACGATTTTGATTAAAACATCATATGTTTAAGATATTGTCATGTCAAATAAAATGTATATCTCGAATTTTCTGGGAATGTCTCCAAAAATATTCTTCATTGTGAACGACTTTTTTGCATAACTGGTAAACCATAAGAGATAGACAAAATTTTACTACACAAAAAATGTAGATCGCGTTAAAATACACAACTTATGTCATATACGTTTCTTTTGTTGAGTGAACCGTTTTCGAGATATTGCTTGTTATTTCCTTAAATTTTCCAATACTTATACTTTTTCTCAAATTCGTTTATTCATTTTTTTTATGTCCTGAACATGCAAACAGAATGGAATTCGCCACATAGCAACCAGCGTTAAAATATTTGACTATCGCTTAAAAGCTACCAATTAGATTGTACAAGAGTAGAGAAAGTTATGTGAGTGTAACAAATCAGTTTTTTTTTTACGCTACTATTTTAGTGTGTGTGTGTGTGTGTGTGTGTGTGTGTGTGTGCGCGCGCGCGCGAGTACGTGCCTAGGAACCGTGCGCCACAAGCCAAAACGACGTCGTTATAGAAAAACTTTATCAATTGCCTACCGGCCAGGGACAACCGCTAAAAAACCTGAAAAAAGCTCTAAGAGTATTCTAACGCTTACCGATCTGGAAAACCCTTGAAAACAAGATAGTACACTTTTGAGATATTGCTTGTTATTTCCTTAAATTTTTCAATACTTTTTTACTTTCTCTACTACGTATAGTAAGTAGGGGAAGTATTGCATTCCGCCCAAAAATTCGATACCGAGATTTCACCGGAAATACACGTTTTGAGACCTCCTGAATCAAAAAAAAAAAAAAAAAAAAAAAAAAAAAAGCATTTTTGGAAACATGTCCGTGTGTGTGTGCCTGTCTGTGTGTCTGTCTGTCTCTCTGTGTGTGTGTGTGTGTGTGTGTGCGCGCCAGTACGTGCCTAGTATCCGTGCGCCGACAAGGTAAAACTTCATCATTTGCCTACCGGGCAGGGACAACCGCTAAAAACCTGAGAAAACCTCCAAAATTAGAAACGCCTTCGTCAACCAGTACAGAAAACGCCTACCAACCAGGGAAAACCTATGAAAAAGCAGAAAGAGCTTGAATTTGTTTACCATCCGCAGAAAACTCCCAAAAAAAAAAAAAAAAAAAAAAAACTAGTCATTTTAAAAAAAAAAAAGGAAAAAGACGAATAATATAAGTATGGTAGAAACAGCTTGCATTCGTCTACCAACCAGAGAAAACCCCCGAAACACTAGTTATTTAAAATTGCTGATGAGTTCTGGATAGGCTTTTGCAAATGTTGTTGGTAGCAAAACTTGCCTTTTCCATCACCTCCAACATACCCCACTCCCACACCTTTTTTTCTTTCCACCAATCATAATCTCTCTTATTCTCGCCAATCAGCAACTTTCATTTGTTCCTTTCCACCAATAACATCACTTCTTATTCCCACCAATCACAACTTCACACGTCACTTTCTGTTATACTTTTTATCCCTCGTTCGCCATCTTTCCCCCTCTTTCAGACCCCAACCGCCGCACAGTCAACACCTCGCCGCTCCTTAACCTCAACTTCGTGCCTCCGCCATCTTATTTAGTTCACATTTTTACCACCGCGCCTCTCATCTCTCAACCAGATTGCCTGCAAGAACAGATCTCGTTCATTCGCACCTCGACGGTTGCCTCGGCAGCAGCTACTGCCAACACCTACGTCGTACACGTTTTTGACCGCTTTCGACCGGCTTGAGAACCCTGCTCCTACGTACGCTAGCGACCATCACGATGGTCCAGTACCAGGTTTTGGTATAGTTAAATTACGCCTCTGCAAAGGGTGTCTGTACCGCTTTAAAAACCTAGGTATATCAGTGCGTAGTGATGTTGGTTGATCTTAAAGCTGGTTAAGCATTTTCAAAAACAGTTTGCTTTTATTTTTCCGCCTCGCGTGCCGCGCTTTTGGTGACGCATCCACACCGGTAACAGGTAAGTAACACACGCATAATTATTTTTCGGACCTGCTTGGCGTAGGAATATATCCTTTCGTGTTTTCGTACTGTAACCTCAAACCTCCTTACCCTCCTCTTGCGTCCGCCATCTTGTTTAGTTCTCACCGCATCTCCTTGTCGCAAACCCTCCGCCATTTTTAGTTCCCGCTATTTTAACCTCAAAATCTACTCTTCTAACCTCTTGCTACCGCCATCTTCTTTTAGTTCCCATTCTCACCACCGCATCTCCTTACCCCCACCTCTTGCGACCGCCATGTTCACCACTAACCTCCAAATTTCCTCGTCCTTAAACCTCTTGTCTCAACCACCTTGTTTAGTTCCCATTTTCGCCACCGCATCTCATATCGCCCCATCTCTCTATCCACTCAAGAAAACTACCATCCAACGTTCAAAAATTGCTGATCAGTTCACGACAGGCTTTTGCAAATCTTGTTGCTAGCAAAACTTACCTTTCCCATCACCTCCAACATACCCCATTCCTTTTTCTTTCCACCAATCATAACCTCTCTTATTCTTACCAATCAGCAACTTTCATTTGCTCCTTTCCACCAATAAAATCACTTCTTATTCCCACCAATCACAACTTCACACGTCACTTTCTGTTACACTTTTTATCCCTCGCTCCCCATCTTTTCCCTCTTTCAGTCCCGACCTCCGCACAGACAACACCTCGCCGCTGCTCACATCTCCGAACCAAATTGCCGGCGAGAACAGATCTCGTTTATTCACACCTCGACGGTTGACTCGACAGCAGCTACTGCGAACACCTACGTCGTACACGTTTTTGACCGCTTTCGACCGGCTTGAGAACCCTGCTCCTACGTACGCTAGCGTCCATCACGATGGTCCAGTACCAGGTTTTTGGTATAGTTAAATTACGCCTCTGCAAAGGGTGTCTGTACCGCTTTAAAAACCTAGGTATATCAGTGCGTAGTGATGTTGGTTGATCTTAAAGCTGGTTAAGCATTTTCAAAAACAGTTTGCTTTTATTTTTCCGCCTCGCGTGCCGCGCTTTTGGTGACGCATCCACACCGGTAACAGGTAAGTACCACACGCATAATTATTTTTCGGACCTGCTTGGCGTAGGAATATATCCTTTCGTGTTTTCGTACTGTAACCTCAAATCTCCTTACCCTCCTCTTGCGACCGCCATCTTGTTTAGTTCTCACCGCATCTCCTTGTCGTAGACCCTCCGCCATTTTTAGTTCCCACTATTTTAACCTCAAAATCTACTCTTCTAAAACTCTTGCTACCCCCATCTTCTTTTAGTTCCCATTCTCACCACTGCATCTCCTTACCCCCACCTCTTGCGACCGCCGTGTTCACCACTAACCTCCAAATTTCCTCGTCCTTAAACCTCTTGTCTCAACAACCTTGTCTAGTCCCCATTTTCGCCACCGCATCTCATATCGCCCCCATCTCTCTATCCACTCAAGAAAACTACCATCCGACGTTCAAAAATTGCTGATCAGTTCAAGACAGGCTTTTGCAAATCTTGCTGCTAGCAAAACTCACCTTTCCCATCACCTCCAACATACCCCACTCCCACACCTTTTTCTTTCCACCAATCATAATCCCTCTTATTCTTACCAATCAACAACTCTCATTTGCTCCTTTCCACCAATAAAATCACTTCTTACTCCCACCAATCACAACTTCACACGTCACTTTCCTTTACACTTTTTATCCCTCGCTCCCCATCTTTACCCCTCTTTCAGTACCGACCTCCGCACAGACAACACCTCGCCACCCAGCTCCTCTCCATCACGCGACCTCCATACTCCTCCATCTCCCTTCCTCCATCTCCCACCCCAAATTAACGAACCAATCAAAACACTCCACGTCACTTCCTCAATTCTTTCAACTCGTCCCGGATGAGCCAACCGATTTAACGATAATCCTAACGCTCAGGGCGCTTTTCAAACTTACCGCCGCCGCCGTCGCACGCAGCGACACTAGCGACACTAGCGCCCCTAGCGGCAGGATTATCGTTAAAACAATTGGCTCATCCGGGACTAATACTACTGGTACTTAACTTATCGTTTTCAGTTATGCTGTTCACAGAAACACACTCACATATGCACGCACACACACACCGACGGAACTTTTTCTAAAACTGCTTTTCTGGATTCAGAGGACTCAAAACACGTATTTGCGGTGAAATCTCAATGTCAAATTTTTGTATGGAGTACAATAACTTACTCTACTTACTTGGTACGTGATAAAGAAAGTAATAACATGTTTAGCTGTTAAGCAAACCTGCAATCATTCTTGAGACCACGTGGACCAGTTTATTGTTATATTAAATTATTTTATTCGTATATGTAGGTTAAACGCAAGTAATTTTAAAGTTGTGTCAGCACTTTCACGTCTAGATCGCTTCCTCTTCAATGTTCAGTGTATTTATAAAATTAATGGAATCCAACAAACTTCAAATCTTACCAGAATGTGTATATAACGATGCATGCAGGCATAATGTTGTAATGAGGATTGAATTTACAAACATTTATTATATACCCAAAAGAAATTTCATCCCATATTGATAAATGATCGGCAAAGTAGTAGTATTTTATTTACTGAAATTCTAAGGCAACCGTTTAGAGAAGATTCTTAAATAGTTCGAAAGAACAGCTAATGCATTCACAACCGTGCTATATTGGTATACTCTACTACGTAATGCTGTAGCATAATGACTTGGAACGAATTAGAAATAACTATGATGATAGCAATTAATTGTGTTCATTGCAATTTTTTTCTAATTCTCTTAATGCCATCACTGTATCTAGGATATCTAATCAAACACCTTGTGCGCTATTGCGTAAAATGGATTTATCTATGATAAATTATTTAATTGTCAATTTTATTTTCTCTACTGCTTACGATAGCAAGTAGAGGAGGTAGTGCATTGCACCCAAAAATTAAATACCATGATTTCACCGAAAATACACGTTTTGAGACTCCCTGAACCCCCCAAAAATGTATATTTTAGAACAAAGCATGCGTATATGTTTGTGTGTGCGCGCGCGCGCGTGTGTGTCTGTCTGTGAAAAGCATAACTTAAAAACGAAAAGTCAGTCGAATACCAAATTTATTATTTTAAATTCGGGTTTTTCATAGAAGCAACACAAAGATTTTTAAGACAATCCTCCCACACAAAACTACACTTTACAAGGAATTTTTTTTTTGTAATTTTTAATTTTCTGAAGTATGTCTCTAATGTTTTATTAAAATAGCACATGTTTTGATATTTACATTACAAATAAAACATGTATCTTGAATTTACTGAAAGTAGACTGTGAAGTCCTCTTTATTCCAATGAATTTTGTATAATTGGTAAACCGTAAGAGATGGACAAAAACTTACGCCACAAAATAGATATCGTTAAAACGCACAGTTTATTTCAAATAAATATTTTTGTGGCTTTAACGATTTCCGAGATATTCCTTGTTATCGCTTTAATTGTCGGATACTTAGTCTCTTTTCAAGGAGTAAGTCGCAATTTGTTTTTTTCTCTTTGTCATGTAAAGAGACCGAAAGTTCAAAGCCATCATATAGCGACCCACCTTTAAAAGATTTGAATATCGCTTGAGCCGAGTATTCTCCTTATGCCTGCAACCAAATGCATAATAAACCATTCTTACAAATGTTAAACTTGATTAACATTTGTCCAGTTAGTCTGTTCCTTGTGATAACAAACTTGTACTTTCTTTGTTCTGAGTCGTTATTCCTTTATCTGTGACCTGAGTAGTGGATAAAATGGCGGCAGATGAAACTGAATTCCAAGGGCCGGACGAAATTCTGGAAACTGCAGCAAGGATAACATTAGAATTGCTATACAAAAACACTCCAGAAAACTGTACGGTATAGCATACGAATATAATAATACATTGACTGGCTTAAGATAAGCACTGCTATACTCTTCCCGAAATAAGAAATACACTTGAGGTAAATAAAGACGAGAGGCAGCCCCAAGCACGTGATCACAGTGAATGCTCTCATTGGCTGCTGACCGTAACACTTAGCCTAAGAGTGGAAAATAGATCTCGTTTTTTCTTTATGTTATTACTTTTAAAATGCCCTAATGGATACCTTTAATAATTTCATTGAAATGTGCTATATTTTCAGGTTATTTTGAAATAGAAACCAATCATTCATTGAAAATGAGCAATTATCATACACACGCTGTGCACGTGTTGCGCGGAGTAATATAAAGATGTGCTTCTTAGAGGTGATCCAGTATAGCGAATCAATAAAACATCAATACATCGATATTCTCCTGCACACGTCTGTTGATATTGCTCTAGTTGTCATTTCCCTTAGCTGCATCTAGGCCTGGAATCAATATGGTATTTTTATTGTTAGCTTACAGATTTTAGGGCTGTCAAAATAAAAACAAACAATGTAGCCAAATATTTTAAAAGTGATTTCATTTTACTCGTAAGATTGCTATACGCAAAACAAAGGCTGTTTTTAACACTTGTATCTTAAATATTTTACTCTCTGGATTGTAGGATTTTTAACGTTGATTTTTCATTAACTTTTACATTGAAGACACTCACATGAACTCCCGTATTCATACTACCAGACTCTAGGAGCATAAGGAATGAATGACTTTGTATAAAGAAAAATTCCCCTAGCCAGAATTCCAACCTGGGACCTCTGTGTTGAGAAGTCTTGAGCGCTAACCACTCGACCACAGAGGCAGCCTAAGAGTTGCGTTTAATTGCATTATCATGTTTGTTTTGTTTTATTTTTACACAACATAAGGAACACTAACCAACATTAGCAAATTCTATCCCATCCCATCTCAATCCAATCCAGCCCATCCATACACGCCGAAACTGTAAACAGATTTGTAAACGCAATTTAGTACACATATTTTGGAACACCCGATAGTCATTAAAATTGTCTTGTCGTTAACAATATCATGTTGCAATAAGTGAGAATGGGAGGAGAGAAGAGTGAACTCGTGAATTAGTAATTATATAGCTATTTGGTAGGCAACTGACCTTGAACCCAGGATTAATTCCGAGCAAATGTGAGATGACTGTGTAGAGGAAACGGGGGGAGGGACAGGCCTCATGCCATGTCATGAATTAACAAACTGAACGCTGGTCATAATTCAAGGCCTCTGAAAAAAATAAGTGTAATGATCTGCATACTATGTATTTCTGCACATGGCGTCTCCGAGAAATTTGGTCCTTGGTACAGAATTGTACAATGCGCTGAATTCACTGCAACAATTGGTGATTCTATGCATGTGACAACGCTTATGTATACAGAACATAAATGCGTCACAACAGCAAACCAAGCATCTTTATTAGAAATTTGACTTTGCCTATGGCAATGATATTACATTTGGAGTTCTGTACATTTTTACTTTCTCTACTGCTTATAGAGTAAGTAGAGAAAGTTCAGAAAGTAGTATTTTAGAAGTTGTATCGTATTTCAACTGTTGGGGAGCCGAACTTGTAGTAGTTGCAACCGCACGTATGGTAAACAGTTTCTGGTAGCCTTCGCCCCATATGTACTTTCAGATGGCCTTTGCCCCAAGTTTAAAGAAATATTAACTTTGTAGTTTGACTGTTTCTTTAAGTATTAAATATTTATGTTTGCCTCGGCTGGGTCAGTATTTTTGTTAGAGACACGTTTCTCTTAGCAGGGTTGTGATACGACTAAGAATGTAGGCTTACACAGACTATAATTTTACTTTACTCCTTTTATTAATACTTGATATGATTTAAATAACACTTCACTGATATAGAGGGCTGTGAGATTCTTTGTTTAATAACTTGCACTTTTTTAACACGTAAACTTATTTTTCGTCTGACACGAATATTATATTTCTTGAGGACACTTATTGCGTCTAGTTAGTAACTCTGTCTCAGGCAACTGACTTCTAGATTTGTAAATTTTGCTATATTTCAGTTTCTGATTGGCTAATCGTACTCCAATAGAATACTTTCATTTAACTAAAGCTTTTTCTGGTTGTTGATTGGCTATTTTATAAACTGTCACAAAAATTAAATTATTGTTACTCCAAGAATCACAAGTAGTACTGTTAAACTTTCTTACTCATTACTGACTCAAGGTTACCTCATTGTTAGCAACCTTTAACTTATTATTCTCACAGCTCCTACAATATTAAATTACGTAATATATTCACTTAACATTATTACGCATGGATACAATAATATAAGCATATGCAATGACTGTTACATACATTTTGCAAATTATTACATACACATATTGCTTCAACACGGGCTGTTATTGAATTTACATATATATTAGACTGAAATTATTTAAGTGTTAGAAATACTGTCTCAAAGTATTGTATTCCTCCCAAAAATTCGATACGGAGATTTCAGGGCGAATGCACGTTTTGATATCCCCTGAATAAAAACAACATTTTAGTAAACAGTCTGTGTATGTATGTTATGTATGTGTGTCTCCGAAAAGCATAGCTCAAAAGCGAAAAGTCGGTTAAATACTAAAATTGGTATTTAAGTTCAGAATCTTCCACAAATACGGCACGAAGATTTTCAACAAAATTCCCATTCTAAACTATTCTTTGCACGGAAAAATTTCATATTCTTTTTATTTTCTCAAAAATGGCTGAAGCGATTTTGATTAAAATACCGCAAGTTTAAGATACTTTCACTAAAAACGAAATGTATATCTTGAATGTTCTGGGAATAACCTTTGAAGTGGTAAATCGTAAGAAATATATAAAATCTTACTTTACAAAAAATTTAGATTTCGTTAAAGCACACGATTTATGCCAACTATTTTTTGTGGAGTTAACTATTTCCGAGATATTCCATGTTTATGGTTTGAATTTTCAGATACTTAATTTTTTCTCAAATGGAAAACGGTCATGCAAAGAGAACAGAATTTAAAAGCCACCGCAGAGCAGCCAGCTCTTAAAAGATTAAGCTATCGCTTAAACCTATTGTATTCATCAATTCCCACTGTACCTACAAGGAACATTTCTACAAACGTTTATATCGATTAACACGAAGTAAATAAGCTTTTGTAAAAACACTTCGATGAATAATATTGTAGAGAAAGTCATATCAATGAAACTTAGAATAGTGCCTATGCAAAGGTACAGTTTATTTTAATGCAGTTCCAGAACAGCTGAAATTTCTTAATGAAAATACATTTAAATATGTATTTAAAATATTTAATAAACCAATGTCTTTATAGGTTGCTCTATAATGCAAGCCAGGTTATTTAAAATTTGAAAGAGCTTTATTAAAGTATAGCTGTTTATTGTAAAATTTTAAGAATTATACACTCCTATTAATTATATTTCAGCTATATGTACACAATGTAACAATGTTCTATAGACATGTATTATGTTACGGATTAATGTTATTAAACTGTATAAAACACTTTATTATAAGAAGCGACTATGTTTATGTATGCAATTTGCGTGTTTCAAATAATAAATAGATCTGAATTTGACTTGAGAGCTAAACAAGTGTATAAAATAAAGTTGTATTTCCTAAAAGTGTTTACCATAATGACTGTAAACAGCCCGCGGATTTAAAGGCCAAGTCCGTCAAAGTTTCTGAAAAAACAACACACTATCTATATAGAATACAATTTAATGAAACAAATTTAACCTAATTTTTTATTAACTCAGGTTTCCTGATATTGATTCGTATCATTTGATAGCATAAAAATTTCAGAATGTATTAAAATAATTAAAATGTGATTACCTCGGTGATTTACACCTATTTAGGCACATTGAAATTAAAAGTACACTGAGTTTCATATAGTTCACAACAATTGATCTATTTTCTTCACTATGTTTTAATATTCATGTATTCTTTCTCAAACATGGAACGAGATTTATATGGAATTAAATTCAAAATAGTATCTTTCGCTTTAAACGTTTCTGCAATTTCAGACATTTCCAGTATTATTAAAAAACAACTAAACCTCTTACTATACCGACCAACCCAAGGTAACCTATATCCTTAAAACAACTTCGTAACGTGACAATCTTTGATTTAAGGAGACCGATCGGTGAAATTTGGGCAAAAATGATACAAAGTTACAGTATAGACATTTGAATTTTTTTATGTCCGATTCTCTAGGAACGTTTTCGTGTAAATATTTTTGCCATCAGAGTGAAAATGAGAGAGAACGTGGTTGCACGTGAGTATTTTTCTTATATTTCTCACACTTTTTTTTGTTTCAAAATTTCTAAAAGTGTTCTTGCAAAATGTACTGCGCATATGTTAATCAATTTCTAAATTATGTATTTTAAGTAATGATATACACTTTTTAAAGTAAACATACATATACAATATCGGGTTAGTTTTTATGAATAAGCTTTGCGGTGCGTTTTAAGATATCAGAATGAAACTTTGGGAATATTTTCCCCAGAATGTGCTAACTAAAACTTGCTATGCAATTATTAATATAAGATAATGTTTTATGCCCACATAATCATCCAATTTTGATATGTATATATTTTTACAAAAGTGGAAATTCAGAATTGAACAAAATAAACTTAACAAATTTATTTAAAAGTATTACGACACAGGGGCTATGGCCCAAGGTTATCGGGGGGTCGGCAAGCAAACAGCGTAACCACCGGGCGTGCTATCGGGAGATAACTAGAACCTTCTGGAAGCTTTAATTCCCCTCTTCCTCAGAAAGTGTATCTAAACAATTCTAGAATGTTCGAGAACCTTCTGTGGAATATTCCAACTGTCTATATAAGCGAGCGCTCTCGCGGGCAGACAGGCTATGCGTATCGAGTGGGACAGAGTGGAGTTCGAGTCAGTTCGTGTGTGAACGAGTTAGCGACTGCGTTTCTGGTGCGACATCAAACGATTCTCCGAGCGAGTTGATGAAGGTTTCTACAACGTACAGCATGTGCTATTGTGGAGCCACGATTGTGGAGGACTTGTGTTCAACTCTAACCGTCCGGCGTGAAGAGGCTGCGTCACGACGGAAGTGAAGTGACGGCGAACTGAATAGTTCAGCTTAGTGAAATGACTTAGTGAAGTGAACTCCCAGTGAACTTGAACTATGTAGATAGGAACCTAAACAGTGGTAGTGAGAACATAGAAAAGCGACAACTGAAAAAATGGACAAAGTTACAGTATATTTCTTAGCAAACTCACTTTATAGCTCAATAAGGAACTAAATATGAACTGTCGTTTAAAAATTATGAACATTGCATCCTAAGGAGCATTTTTTGGAAATTAACTTAAATTTGTGTTTTTAACAATCTAGGAACGACTAAATATGTGCATCAAACTAGCAACCACACTTCCTTAGGCATATAACAAATGTGGTAACAAATTTAAAACACTCAGAGAAACAATTTTGGTTTTTGAGAATTTACCAACGGGTCCTCTTTACCTGTTGATACATTGAAATCAAATATATTATTAACTTGAATTACTGTAATTTAGAAAACTTATGAAAAAATCTAATGTGATGCATTCACATAATTATCTCTACCCCTCTGTTGTTTATTAGTAGGTATACTCACTATGCTTACGAAAGACAAACATTTTCAGAAATACCTACATTACACATTTCGTTATAATACAAAGTAAACACCGATAGTCAAATGTTTAAAACTGGGCGCTATATGCTAGTTTTAAAATTCCACACTGTTTCCATGCAATCACAAGAAACAACTGAATGTTGACAGGGCTTTAAGGAATAACCAGGTAATGAACAGCGGAACAATTAATAAAACATATCTCAGAAATGGCTTGCGCCACAAAAAATTATTTTAAATAAAAGTGTTTGTTTTAAAGAGATCCACATTTTCTGTGTAGTACGTTTTCGTCTATTGTTTAACAATAATGCAAGATTAGACAACATTCCTTCCAAATGAAGAGGTCTTCATAGGCTCTTCTAATAAAACCCAAGATCTACCTTTTTTGTCATGAAAATATTTTATTACATATTTTATTCAAAATTGTTAGAGCCATTTTTTAGAAAATAAACAATTCGAAAAATATATCATGTAAAGCGTAGTTGAGCTTGTGAATCTTCTTGAAAATCTTCGTGTCACATATTTGGAAGATACTGAACTTCAGTACCAAGTTTGGTATTTATCCGACTCTTTGTTTTAAATTATGCTATTAACTTATACTAAAAATGCTTTTTTGGATACAGGGAGCCTCAAAACATACATTTCCGGTGAAATTTCAACATCGAATTTTTTGGTGGAATACAATGCTTCCCCTGTATTTACTAATTGTAGTAGAGAAAATAAAAATATTTAGTGTACTCTTCTGATATCAGGGACTGGGCTAGTGTCTCGTCCATGAACATCTAAATTCCTCCGCTAAAGCTCTATTTACGTACCTGACACATAAAATTATTTTCGGTAACTTAACCTTATACTTTAGGTATAAGATATTTAAACCTCACTGGATACATATGATATCCTGTTTTGTTAATCATTACTGAATGCTGTTGAAGCTGGTAAATACAAAATATTACCAGTCGATATTAAAATTAAACCCTTATTGTGTGCCAGAAACCATGGTGATGCACAAAACAACTTTATCTATCCATTAAAAATTCGAATAATACTTCATATGTGTATTTAAAGATCAAAGGGTGGTTCCTCTATCCATGTTAACACATTCGCAATACGTTTTAGTTCACACATGATTTCAAGTACAACATGCGGAAACAGCCTTCAAATGTTTACACAAGTAGCATGGAGGAATAAATTCGCAAGTCGAGCTCTTAAATATTATGTCAGATGTTCCACTTAAAATTTAAACATACAGTATAAAATATATCGAAAACGGCTGATATTGTTTCACTAAAACTGTATATATTAACAAACTCAACTTCTTTCCTGTAATTTTGGCGTATAGATTTAATTATCAAAATTGATAAAATATTCAGTTAGATTGAAGAAGACTTCACAGCTGTTCAAAGAAAATTAAGATATATATTGTGTTCCTCATATCAAATCTCGAGCGTATAAACTTTATTAAATTATTATAGTCGTTTTTGAAAAATCGAAAATTTCTTCTTCTGCCTTCAAGGATTAGATCATATCATCTATTCCGGTCTCTATCATCAAATCACCTCTTGCGAGATTTACCCAAACTTCTGTTCCTTGCCTTGCCATTCTGTCGACATGATCATTCCAATTTGTTTTATTTGCATCAGTCTTGTCATTAACTGGGAAAATATTCAAATCTGATCTTATTGTTTCATTTCTTATTTTAACTTGTGTGTTTCATAAATTTCATTTACGCAGGCTGTATAGTGATCTCTCTCTTTTTTTATTGTCTACGATTCGGAGTCATAAAATACAGTAGGGACATCCATAATATTATAGAATTTAATTTGCGTTCTTTTTTAATTTTTCTTTCTAAAGCTCTTCTAATTTTTCCATAAATACTTTGAAATTTATTAACTTTAATCTCAATGTCTTTGTCAATTTAAAACTAATATTACATTCTAGATAATTGAAATGGGAACTTGCTGCAAAGTTTTTCTATTTACTAGATCTTCGATCTCACAGGGTTCTTCCCTTTAAAGGACGGGGATCGCTCAGAGGGCAACGTATGTGGCCCACACTCGGGAGGTCCCTTTGTTCGATTCGTGGTTTTCCTCTGGTCATCTAGGCGAATTCTGGGATGGTTTATTCTACCATGATTTCTCCTTTTCCTCATTTCCTGTCGTTTAATCTCTCTCCCTTTTGTCTTTCAGGCAGTGTCTTTGGGTTCTGTAGTGCAGCTAGTGTCGGGCAGATGGCATGGTTGCTGCCCTTTGTAAAGGCTTATTCCCCGTAAAATGTCAGGGTGGGTCGGTCCACTAACGGGATGCTTCGTCTCTGCTGGTGCCGGGGGGTGTTTCAACTGGAAATATTAGGGACTTCGGCGCGTCTCTGTGGATGTGTCTGCCTGTGGTCCTGCAACCTCCTGCGGCTCATCCTTGCCTCCCAGGAGTGTAGTCACAATAGATCTAGTTGATCGTAGTGGCGAGGTCCTCCGGTAAATACTTCATACCTCATAAAGGCCATTATCTTTCTTTTATTTGTAGATATACTTAAATTATAATGCACAGCACTTTGGCTTAATCTATACCCTGCTCTATGAAGACTGCCTCGTGCTTCTTGGATGAGTATTTACTTGTCAGCATATAGTAAGTGCTTAAAGATATGTTTACTTTTATTTTCATCCCAAACTGTATTTCATCCATCTACTTCATAATTAGATCGTCAATATATAAATTAAATAAAGTGGGTGATATACTACACCCTTGTGAAACGTCTTGTTTACCCATTGATGTAAAAGAAAATCATAACTCTTAAGTCTCTAAGGCATAGGCCGGACAGAAATCTAAATGAAGCTTTATAAAAGCTTTACCCTGTAAAGGTTAGTTTGGAGTGCATGAATTTCCAACGATGTATGCTCGTTTATATAAAACAACATAACAACATATTTAAAAAATATTTCCAAAAACACAACGTTCATGGCTGCAATGATATCATGTGTTACTATATGTCACTTCTATAATGACAATTCCACAACGTTTTCAATATACACAACACAAACTTATGTATAAAAAAACTGATGTATTACACTCACACTCTTGTACAAACTATTTTTACAAACGCTTATTCTCCATCTACTTCATGTTAATCGAGATAAACATTTGCAGACTCTATCTTATTGCTAATTTCCTTGTAGATGTAAGGGGAATATATAATTACAAGGGCAATATAGAAATACAGTAGCCTTTAAGCATATACATATCTCTTAATAGCTGGTTGCTAGGTGCAGCACATTCCCTTTGACACAGATTATAACTCTTTGCATATCCAAGACAAAAAAATGAAAAATCTGATGTGTTACACTCACATGACTTTCTCTACTCTTGTACAAACTATTTTATAAACGTATTCTCCATCTACTTCATGTTAATCGAGATAAACATTTGCAGACTCTATCTTATTGCTAATTTTCAGGTAGATGTAAGGGGAATATATATATTTACAAGGGCAATATAGAAATACAGTAGGCTTTAAGCATATACATTTTTCTTAATAGCTGGTTGCTAGGTGGAGCACCATTCTCTGTGCCACAGATTAATACTCTTTGCATATCCAAGATAAAAAATGAATAACTAATTCCCATTTCAGAAAATAAGTATTGAAAAATTTAAGGGAATAACAAGCAATATCTCGAAAATGGTTCACTCAACAACAAAAAATGTATATGATATAAATTGTGTATTTTAACGCGATCTACATTTGTTGTGTAGTAAAATTTTGTCTATCTCTTTATGGTTTACCAGTTATGCAAAAGTCGTTCACAATGAAGAACACTTTTGGAGACATTTCCAGAAAATTCAAGATATACATTTTATTTGTCATGAAAATATCTTAAACGTAAGATATTTTAATGAAAATCGTTAGAGCCATTTTTGAGAAAATTAAAATCTTTGAAAAATGTTCCATGTAAAGGGTACTCTGGGGTGGGGAGATTTTGTTGAAAACCTTCGTGTCGCATCTCTGAAAGATACTGAACCTAAATACCAAGTTTGGTGTTTATCCGACTGTTCGTTTCTGAGTTATGCTGTTCACAGACAGACTCACAGACACACACACGGACATGTTTCCAAAAATGCTTTTTTTGGATTCAGGGGTCTGAAAACATATATTTCCGGTGAAATCCCGGTATCGAATTTTTGGGTGCAATACAATACATCCCCTACTTCCCCTACCGTAGTAGAGAAAGTAAAAATAGTGATAATATTCTAAAGATTCACTAATTTAATTAGCTAAAGGATTTAGGAAAGAAAATTGTGTATAAATTATATAAATCCATAAAATTATCATGATAGTCGCATACAAATATTTTCAAATTGTGAAGCTTTCAATACCTAAAAATGTAAAAAACATTCTTCTTGCACTTGTAGAATTGTAATTTAATGAAAAACTGTTCTGCTGATGTTATGTGATTTTTTAATGTCTCTAAAGAATCATAGCTATAAAATTTGTTAATTATTTTAACCATGTAATATGATTAAGTTTCAGACAGACATTTACGTGCCAGTTTGAATGTACTTGGTTGAGACGCATATGCTCCTATTGTGTATAGCTCTCTCCTTATTTATTAATCTATATTTTTACTTTCTCTACTAGGTTTTAGTTTTTACTTTCTCTACTACGTATAGTAAGAAGGGGAAGTATTGTATTCCACCCAAAAATTCGATACCGAGATTTCACCGGAAATGCATGTTCTGAGACCCCTGAATCCAAAAAAAAGCATTTTAGGAAACATGTCCGCGTGTGTGTCAGTCTGTGAACAGCATAATTCAGAAACGAACAGTCGGATAAACACCAAACTTCGTATTTAGGTTTAGTATCCTCCAGAGATGCGACACGAAGGTTTTCAACAAATCCCCCCACCCCATATTACCCTTTACATGTAAGATTTTTCGAAAATTTTAATTTTCTCAAACATTGCTCTAACGATTTTTATTAAAATATCATATGTTTAAGAAATTTTCATGAAAAATAAAATGTATATCTTTAATTTACTGGGAATGTCTGCAAAAGTCTTCTTCATTGTGAACGACTTTTGCATAACTGGTAAACCATAAGAGATAGACAAAAGTTTACTACAAAAAGAATGTAGATCGCGTTAAAATACACAATTTATGTCATATACATTTTTTTTGTTGAGTGAACCATTTTTGAAATATTGCTTTTTATTCTCTTAAATTTTTCAATACTTTTCTCAAATGGGAATTCGTTATTCATTTTTTTGTCTTGGATATGCAAAGAGCATTAATCTGTGGCAAAGAGAATGGTGCTGCACCTAGCAACCAGCTATTAAGAGATATGTGTATGCTTAAAGGCTACTATATTTCTATAATGCCCTTGCAAATACAAAACAAGGGGAACATATTACGGCTTAAGCGATAGTCAAATATTTTTAGAACTTGTCGCTATGGGTAAAATGTAATTCTCTTTTCATGTCAAAAGATCGTTTCTGTTAATACTGATTAATATGAAATAGATGGAAAATAAGAGTTTGTAAAAATAGTTTGTACATGAGTAGAGAAAGCCATGTGAGTGTAACACATCAGATTTTTTTATTTTATTTATAGACGCTCTTTAACTACTATGGTCCTTAGCGTTCCATTCTATATTGGGCGTGAAAGACCGGTAATTTTGCTCAGAGGCCTCTTTATCAGGCTTGAGATTCTTTTACGTGCCGTAAATCTACGACACGGCTTTACTTCCCTTCCGAAGGAAGCCATGCTAATGATTTTTACGCCCGAAAAAATCCATCGCCCTCCGCCGGGTTTGAACCCGCGACCTTGGGAATTAGAGGCTAGCGTGATAACCACTACACCACGGAGGACGACGAAACTGACCTTTCTCATCCTAGTTTGGGACATGAATTTATAACTGTAATAATAACTGCTACCTTGACAATAGCCACTCCTCCGCCCTCAAGCAAACTCTTTACTTTAAATATGAATTACCTTGGGAACTAGAGTCTAGCACGGTACCACTAGTCCACGAAGGACAACTTTCTCTACTATGTTATTGCATTCCACCCAAAATTTCGAATTGACATTTCACCGGAAATTCATGTTTTGAGTCCCCCTGAATCCAAGAAAGAATTTTTTAAAAACAATTCCGCGTATGTCTCTGTGTGTCTGTGAACAGCATAACTCAAAAAAGACTTATACTGCCACGCCACCCCAACTTATCTTTACATAAAACATTTTTCGAATATAATCTTTCTGTGAAAGATTACTCTAATGTTTTCATTAAAATACCGTATATTAAAGCTATTCACATGACAAATAAGATGTATATCTTGAATTTTCTGTGAATAGTTTGTGAAATCCTCTTCATTCGGAAGTAATTTTGCACAACTAGTAAACGTTAGGCGATAAACTAACGTGCTGCACAAAAAATGTAAATTTCTTAAAAACACATAATTTATTTTGAATAACTTCTTTTATTGCATTAGCCGTTTCTGAGATATCCGATGGTTCGAGTTCTTCAATACTTAGACATTCTTTTAAAGTCCTGTCGATTTTCAGTTGTTTCTCGGAATGTCATGGAAAGATACGTCATGGAATTCCAGGACAATGTTAGTATATAGCGTCTAGTTCTTAAATATTTTATTATCGCTATTCTCTTTGTGTCTATAACGAAATGTGTAATACGGCTATTTCCAAAAAGGTTTATTTCGATTAAAATTAAGTAGGCAGAGAAATGAACTTTCACAAGAATTATTTGTATGTCCCACTAATGTGAATGTAACACATCAGTTTTTATGTAATTCGCTTTGCTATCACTTTTCACTGAAGGTTTGCCAGTGAAGTAATGTTACATTATTCCATGTACCTAGTGTATCACAGGTCTTCCCAAGAGTGACATTCCATATCCCCTCCTCATTGAGTTAGCTATGGCGCTTAGGGGTCCCTACATCCTCTGCGTTTAAATATTTCACTTGTTCTTCATTCGTGGGGGTTCGTACAAGTACCACCTGATTGGCAGACACTGGCATGATATAAATGTCAACTTCCTGCTTTCACAGCAGTTAGAACATTACAATAATTGGGCATGAAGTTGTTGCCAGCGATTGACCATATGACACAGCACAATAGAGTTCCTATCTGAGAGAACTATTTGATCTGTGGGATGTGGGTCGCCCTATTTAAACTGGCAGACGCTACTCCCTCTCCCAAGTGGTTCCTTGTTAAAAAGAACTTGGGTCATTTCCTTCAATAAACTCAATAGCCATCTGGTGTATGGAGGTTTCCCTGCTACAGCGATAGGAATTCACGAGGGTTCGTAATAATAAAGTGATTTGGGCTCGAGGGACATCGTTCTGTTTTCTTCTGTGCGTTCAGTGGAAAACGAAGGCTCGTACGTTACGCTTCGAGATCGTCTTGGGAATAAACGAGTTGTAGGAAACTCTCCGGCGGATGAAATATTTAAAATGCCAGCAAGACTAATGTTATTGCCAGGTTGACTGCCGTTTTCGTATGCGAATAATAATGGCAATCGTTAATATATCAGCGTGCCACTTACAATCTTGAAGCTTTGGCACGGACCAGAAGCATAATGCATATTTATCCACCTGTCTACTGTCAGCTTCAGTATGAGAACAACGTGTTCCATAAAATAGTCGTGTTTGCATTCCTCATGTGTCTTAGGATATAATACCCCAAATATATCTCCATACAGTTAATCATCTTCTTATTTATCCCATAACAAGCCCTATATAATTTAAAGCTCAAACATATAATTTGCAGACCTTCAAAAACAGACCGGTGTGCTTCTTTGCATTAAAGGGAGATTAAAAGCCCTATACAGTCAACGTTAAATCTGCTAAATTTCTGACCAACTTCTTAAAAAAACTTTAAAACATTAAACTGAAATTTTTGCAGAATGTACATGTATGCCTTCTAAGTTCACTGATTCACTTGTTTATTACGGAAGACTTTGATTACAGTTTATCAGCAAGTACTTCTTAAAATAACAAATCGTGTCATTAATACCAAAGTGGTTCCAGAACAACACTTATAGATCGTTCCTATCATCCCAAAATGTAATTATTCTTCTATAGTTTCTGGGAAAACGAATCATCTATGACAGAAAATATCACTTGCAGAAAAACCTGTTCAAAGGAAAAATTGAGAAAACAAAACCACGTGTATTTGCAAGGAAAGAAACGACACGTATTGAGCAGACATAAACTGCTATGCTTAATAGTGGTACCAATGTATATAGCAAACTTTCCCTAAAATATGTCGTAAAGTTTTCCTCTCTATTCCAAAGCGTGTAGGAATTGAGATTTTTTTTCCAGTGAAATGGTGCAGAATTCACAGTATAAAATGGAAAATGCAGTACCATTTTTAAAAATATATTTAAATATAAGTATTTTACTTACAGTAATCTGTATTTATTTACAATAATCTATTTAATATATAGCTAAGACTGGTTGTACAATTAATTACAGTTGTCAAAACTGACAAAAATTAAAACTGCACAAAAAAATAAAAGTTTCCTTTTTGGCCATTTTCATCATTTAGTCTCCACTTAAAAAATCAGGAGGCATACAGTGGAAGACTTCTATAGCTGCTCACTCCATATAAATGCTGTAACATCACTTAGCTTTTCATAGATTGTAAGCAAAACCAATGTCTTATATGTAAGCACAATCCACTCACTTGACTCCGCATATCTTCTCATCCTCAACTGTTTCTTTAAGCTGATTTCGTTTAATATTTAAATAATTTATACTTTCAAAATGTACAATATATTGCAGGTTTGTAAAAACTTATATTCAAACCTCGAGCTCTAGTAAAACGTCTATTTATATTACTCATATCAATCTTTAGTATATAATAGTTATAGAGTTACTTCATTGTATTTTCATTTGTCATTTAGAAAATTTTAAACTTCTAATATTTCAATAAATATTTTATATGTTTATATTATTGTGCACATGTATAATAATGTTACGTCAATCTATTACGTAATTTAATAATGTAGGATCTGTGAGAATAGAGGTCGAAAGTTGCTAACAATGAGGTAACCTTCAGACAATAAAGAATTGGAAAGTTTAATAATGCTACTGGTAATTCTTGGAACAATAATGTAATTTTTAAAAGTTTATAAATAGCCAATCAACAACCGGAAAAGTTTAAGTTAAATAAAAGTATTCTATTGGAGTAGGATAAGCCAATCAGAAACTTGAAACAGAAAAATTTGCAAATTTAAGTGGTAAATGCCAGTCGCTGAATAGTTCGTTCGCTCGGTACGTATTCAGTGTGAGACATATAAAATTCATTACGGCGAGAATATTACAGAGTTTATTGTTAAAAAGTGCAAGTAATTAATAAACAATCTCACAGCTCTCTACATAAGTGAAGTGTTATTTAATCGTGTGAAGGATTAATAAATGGAGTGAAGTAAGCCTAAAATTCTTAGCCCCTGATAAGAGATGTATGTTTCTACAAATTAATACTGACCAAGCTGAGGCAAACATAAATATATGTAATATTTAAAGAAGCATTCAAATTACAAAGTTGATTCCTAAACGTTGGGGCGAAGGCCACCGGAAACTTTGTACCATGCGTGGGGCAGTTACTTCATCAACTTTGGCTCCCCTTCAGTGGAACTATAATACAACACAACCTTCAAATTGACACTTAAACGTGGTGCTAATAACGTAAAGATTAACCTTATCTCAAGTTCCACACTCGTTACTATTTTCGGAAAGGAAAAGCAATTTAAAATGGTCCTGTGTTTCAAAACACTCACTAACTAAAAGTAATTTTATAAGTTACACAGATTATACAGCTTGTATTTTACATTAACGCGAATCACAGCATGTGTTTACTTGAATGAGCATCAGTGTTCGTAAAATGTTTTCTCGTTTCAAAGCATAGTTAAACGCTTTTTGTACCCTCTTTTCATGAAAACAACACTCATTTGTCTGCATTATAAGCGACTGTATTATTTTTCAGCGGCTAAAGCGGAAAAAAGAACTACGACTTATTTCCGACAGACAACATAGGTGGCCACCAGTTTCAATCTGGAAAATTCAGACGTGCACTAATAAATATTTCAGAAACAATTAATGATGTGAAAACTGTGTTTCACTTAAGTTGTATATTTTAATTAATTTTAGTTGCAATTCATCATTTTTACTTTCTCTACTACGCAGGGGAAGTATTGTATTCCACCCAAAAATTAGATACCGAGATTTCACTGGAAATATATGTTTTGAGGCCCCCTGAATCCAAAAAAAAAGCATTTTTGGAAATATGTCCGTGCGTGTGGCTGGGTGTGTGTGTGTGTGTGTGTGTGTGTCTGTGAACAACATAACTCAGAAACGAACAGTCGGATAAACACCAAACTTGGTATTTAGGTTTAGTATCTTTCAGAGATGCGACACGGAGGTTTTCAAGAAAATCCCTCCACTTCAGATTACCCTTTACATGGAATATTTTTCTAAAATTTTAATTTTCTCAAAAATGGCTCTAACGGTTTGATTAAAATATAATGTGTTTCAGATATTTTCATGACAAATCAAATGTATATCTCGAATTTTCTGGGAATGTCTCCAAAAGTATTCTTCATTGTGAAACATTTTTGCATAACTGGTAAACCATAAGAGATAGACAAACATTCACTACACTCAAAATTTAGATCGCCTTAAAATACACGATTTATGATATATATATTTTTGTTGTTGAGTGATTTTAACTCTCGAGATTCTGCAAAGCAGTTAACGCATAAGTATTGCATACTGTTTCTTTTTCACTCTAGTGTAGATATAATAAAAATCTTTACGCGATAATAAAATTAATTATCATCAGCTTTTCAAAAGTTAGACTCTGTGAACTGGTGATCATATAGTCAACACCTGGTAGTTTTGACCAAGCCAGTTAACGACTGAAGGTGAGATGGATGCTTGCGTTCAAAGAGTTATGTTTAAATGCTTCATAACTTAAATGGTAAGTAGATATTAACAAATAAAAAGAAGTAAGTAAGGGAGTAAAACTTAAATGATAATATTCAATATCAAGTACGCTAATAATGTATGTTTGCAAAAATAAATTTACATGTAAATAGTTAGAGAATTAAATATTTATTAACATCTGTAATAAAAATGAAAAACGCACACGGTGCAGAAATAACAACTTCCCACGCATGATAGCATGAGAGGGGAGTGGCTAAAAATCACTATCACGAGAAATATATTTAAATGCTCTTACGTGAAACACAGTGAATGTTCAGACAAACAGGTACAACTTTAGTTCGGAATTGGAACAGACTGAAGTAGACTGAAGGATTGTTACTATGTAGAAAGGATTATGAAGACGCCGAGGAATAATCAATAATTACCCAAACCATCTTACTCTATTAAGAACACAGAGGAGAGAACATCAATTCTCGTAAAGTTTCAAACATCAAAACTAAGATATTACCTCTCAATAAAATATAAACAGTTTACTTCCCTTAAACGGCTAAACTTATTGGCCTACTAAAAGCGAACTTGGTCTTTAACGACCTTAAAGCGCTCATTTTTAGATCTATGTGAAATGTTAAAAAAGCAATGAAGTGTTGTTAGATATTCACACCTGAACTCCGGTACTCTGAACGTCAAATACGAAATGAAAAAATGACATCCGCTTTATTCTGTTAAAAGCTTTACTTTTTAAACCAAGGTTTACTTCCTTTTTTACCGCTTTATGCCGTTAAAACTGTTTTGACTTTTGACGAGAAAACGTCGGAGCTAATAGACCATTTTCTTCCAATCTATATAACTTTGCCAATGAGGGGCATCATAAAAGTGATTTTTTTTAAAACTCCAGGTTGACCGTGTAGCAGATTCACACTTTGCAGTGTCATTAAAATGTGATGGGATTTCCCTGTACTGTCAAGAGTTTTATTTCCCCTTTCCGGAACTCTAAAGAGAAATGCGATTTTTATTACAATTATCTTTGGAAAGAACTTTGGTTAGAACTTTACCCTTCCCAGATATTGAACTAAACATTTACATATACATTTCAAACGAAGTGTTCAAAAATTATAAAATATAATACTGATGGAACCTCTTTGTTGCTTTACCGAGCGAGATTCGGGAGGTCATGGATTCGATTCACGTGGCCGACCTTCCTGACCCATGGGTTTCTTCGGGGGTTTCCCCGGCTCACTAGGTGAATGCTGGAAGCTTCATTACATCCCCCGAATGGCTTGTCCTTCGATTTCACCTCTATTATCATTTCACTTCATCTTTCATCTGTTTGGTCTGTTTTAGGGTTGCAAGGGCCGGCGGGAGACTCGGCGTTGCATGGCAGGGGAAACGGATGCTCTATCTAACACTCTGTGCCCCGGAATGGGAGCGGTCCTCTCAGGCCCCAGTGGATGTGCAACCCGGTTGTACCAGCTGTCATTCGGGGAGTTTTAATCTGGAGGCCCTCTGGCTCGTTGTGCCTCCTAGACCGGCCGCCGTGTCTCCTCTAACCTCACCCTTCCCTCCCGAGGGCGCCCCGTCAGGGGCGTAGGCACAAATGCACCTTTACCTTCGTAGGGCAAGGTGCTAAGTCCCTCTCGGCTCCTAGTCCTAGTCCATTTGTCACTTATAAAGTTATATCTCGTTTTAACTCTGTCTACTACGTAACCAAAAACATATCTTTTTAAAAAACCCGTAGTAATCCATATCTTCCAATGACGTGACAAGAACATTTTGAAGAAAATCCCCAACCCCAAACATATCTTTGCATAAAAACGGTTTCGTTATTTACTATTTTCTCAAGAATAGCCCAAACTATTGTGAATAAAATGTATATCTTGAATTTTCTGGCATTAGCCTCTAAACTCCTTTTCATTTTGAATGACCTTTGTATAATTGGAACACCATAAGAGACAGACTAAATCATACTACACGAAAAATGTAGTTCTCGTTAAGGAACTCAAGTTATACCAAAAACATTCTTGTGGCGTTAACCATTCCGAAAGTATTCTTTGTTATTGACTTGAATGTTCAAATACTTGCACTTTTCTCAAGCGGAAAATCACTAATCTTTTGTGCTCGTGGTCATGTATAGAGCATGGAATTTCAAAGCCACCACACAGCGATAGGTTGCATTAGCTGTTAAGCTGTAATTCCCTTATTGTAGTATAATGGGAATGCTGTATTCCCTTACTGTATTCCCCGTATACCTGCAACTAAATGTGTAATAAATCCATTTTTGTAATTGTTTATCTCAAACATGAAACAGATAGAAGAATAAGGACAAGGTACATCAAAGTCTGTTAATATCTAACGTGAGCAAACTGCTGTAAAATGTTTACATTTATTAATTCAAAATACAGGTGCACCAAAGTTTAAGACCGTTTGCTGATTTGTTTAGCCTATATGCACTCACTATAGTGTGAATTCCCTCAGGAGCTGAAAGAAATGCATTTTCATCTAGTTTCGATAGTCGATTTGTTTTGAGATTTTATTAACTGTTGACAGCCTAACCTGAAGGTATTTAATCGTGGTTATGGAATTAAGAATGCAGCTTGTGAAAAGAGGCAAAGAACCCCAATTTTACAGAATTGGAACAGGAATTCTTATTGAATATTTTCTAAAATACAAGAACATTTTAGAAAATAAGAAAAGATGGAATTATCATACAAAATGGTCACAACCGGCTCATTAACTAGACTGAAACCTTCCATCACTTTCCTCTGTTCAGCTTGGGTCATTAGAAATTTTACTATGTAAAACTCAAATATGCTATTGCAGCAGAAAAACTGTGAAAAATTAGTACTGCACTTTTTCAGGCATCACGAATTACAATATTAAATGCTCCTGTAGCATAATATCGTAAGTTGTAAGTATTTGATTCACTGAAGACATTGGGTGATTTCTTTGAGTAGGGTACTTTAACCCTATTTAATTGTTCAACTATTGAGAACACTTGGTTTAAATAACCTGTACCTTTCACGGAATTTCCTATCGTTCATGTCGTTCAAATACAACAGCTCGCACTTGTTCTCCGTTACGCTTATTTAAATATTCGATATACAATAGCTCATCTTGAAAGTAATCTCTTCTAAACAACTCCATCCCTTTATTCAGATTTAACGCGGAATATTTAATTTACACTGGCGGAATATTTCCGTTTAAAATTTGCGGGCGTTAGGTATTTATTTGAATCTGGTTAGGGTTGATGCGCCAAAGAAATAAGTTTACATGCCTAGACAAACAACTTTCGACCGTTAATTACTAACGACGATTGGTGCCCCTGACCTTAAGATTTTGTAAGAATAATTTTCAGAAGAATGAGTAGATAGTCATTTGAAAGCTGCACATCAGATTTTTTTCCCTTTAAGTAATGAAAGTTAGGTAACCGTTTAAAAATATAAGTACAGTAAGAGGCACTCTTGTTTACAGAACTCGAGCCATTTTAAACTTCAAAGAAGTTTGTTAAGGAAAAGTTTGTTTTTACCTATTTTCTGATTTATATTTATTTTTTATTTATCTTTTAGCGTGAACAAATAATGTGGCTCTTACTTTTTGTGCTGCCACTTTTTGTGCGACTGATTAATATAGAAGACAGTGGGTACCATCAAGATGTTAGAAGGTCAATACTATATATGTAACATGCTGGGTAGACGCCTAAAAGTTCACACGAAAATTAAATTAATTTCTAATACTCAGCACACACATTGAAGGGACGTATACTGACTTGGCTGCGTGGAATCGAAACGTGGTGTGGAGGTTAAGAGGAAGGCGTGGGTTTTTCACTGTACAAAATCCATAACACAAATCTACTTACACATTCCTAAATTTATTTCCCAACCGTTTGGGGTTCCTACATTATTAAATATGAAAGGTGAGAGGAGATGTCCACCGATCCAAAAGCCGGCTTCTACACGCGATTCTCTTCTCACGGAATCCAAAGTAAGACAGACGCTATATTCCCCACCACTCATGGCTAGCAAAGTTACCAGCCAGGAGTGACGTAAACAACAATGTGTCTGGTAATGACAATCTAGAACAGTAATATGTTTGGTAGTGATAATGAAACCCCCAAATTATTAATACGCCACATTATTAATACCAGACATATTACTGTTCTATTATATATATATATATATAAAATTAAAATCTTGGTTTTGAAAAGGATTCAATATCTGGTTATGAAAAACATTGTTCTTGTCTTATAATCTCTCTTTAATTCTTTATAAAACTATTAATGTATCAAAATTTATATGGCCATTTAACAAATTGTTGTATTTATAAGTTCAATTCATTTAATTAATTATAAGACGAAACTGCATTGGAAACCTTAACTTACATCATGACATGATTCCTCTGTAATTGCAGGACCAGCATAAAAGTGTTGCTGCTCTTGGTCCTCCGTAAAAAGAGGATTGCAGAGACCCTCTGAATCTGCTAGAATGACCTCGAAACGTTTACCTGCCAGTCTTATCCGTAGAACGAATAAGACAGACAGGCAAAGAAGAAGAGGTAAATAGCACAGGTTACTGTCGCAAACTCGATAATGAGCGGTAAAAGCTTCCTTACTTTTGGGATAGAAGAGGTAACTAATTTTAATTTCAGCACTGAAAGTATCACATGTTAGGACTTTGTCATTATTTAATTTTCACTCACAATGTTATTTACTTTAAAAGTTTGTTGAAACTCTCACTCTGACTTAATCACACCACTATGCATCACAGCTTCGTTTTTGTCTAATAATTTGAAGCAGCTTTTTGGAACGTTCAAAACTTAAAGCCAGTTTGTTGTGATATGATTTATACACTAAATGAAAGGGAAAATAGTTTTAAACGTTCGACTGAAGATAATGTGAATTACTACGTATACGTGACAGGCAGCAGTTTTGTAATATTCAAATAAATGTATAAACGTTTAAAATAAAGATACTTTAAGACCCTTTTAATATCCGATATAAATTGCCATAGTAATGATTGTGCATTTGTTTCTAGTTTTATGCGATTTAAGCTGCCTGTGTATTTTGTGTTTAATTTACGCTCTTATTACAGTCCGCAACACACGCATTAGCCTATGAACAAAGGTCAGCCTAGGTGAACGGCGAAAGGGGAGAAGCACGGAAGCATTTCCCCTGAGTGACTGCAACGTCGGTCCATACTAGCCCTTGACTGAGTTCGTCTCGTGTTGGTTTAATATCAGAACCTATGAACACAGGTCGGCTCAGGAGCGAAGGAACCCCTTGGAGTAGACAAACATTAAGTGGAGTGCTAGATCCAGGTAAGTGTGGGGGCTGGGCCTGGCAGAGGCGGATTAGTATTTCATTACCAACATAAACCACTGAGAATTATATCAGTATGATTCCATGCACTCGACTGTGCACACTAATAGAATATAATGCATAAATAGATTGATACACATAGTATGTCGGTGACAGGAAATAATAAAATAACAAAATCTCATTTGATTCACATAATTATATCGGCAAATCTTTTTCTACCCCGACTATTGCAATGTCCTACGCATTGAAAATTGTTAACAACGCTGTTAGAGTTAATTTATGTTCTGAGCCAAAGATCCGTGACATTGAAATTTTAAAATGTAATCCAAATTTCCAAACTGAGCCTACGCACGACCATTGTGAAAGAACATTTATGTAAAAAAGATCAAACTAACAGATTAAAGAAAAGTTCAGAAAAGCAGACTAGAAGGCTGCTAGTCTGAGATGGAACAACAAGCGTTGAATGACTCGGATTTGAAGCTGCCAACGCCAGTTTGAAGCCATTTTATTCATTTAACTGTTATGAAGCATTATAAAGACGATGACAAGACCCTCCACAATG
The DNA here is from genome assembly GCA_030765065.1 of Deroplatys truncata. Taxonomy (NCBI): domain Eukaryota; kingdom Metazoa; phylum Arthropoda; class Insecta; order Mantodea; family Mantidae; genus Deroplatys; species Deroplatys truncata. Next base: position 58,567,544 of record CM060980.1, read on the forward strand.
CTTTCCTTCCAATGAAATCTACGGCCCGGAGATTCAAATTGCATGTCAGGATGGCGTGTAAGACCGGGGAGCGGTTCCCTTCCGATGACATAAATCAATGGATGGATGAGTAGGTGGAATTAGTATGGATAAAAAAATGAGGGCGTGAAAAAAAATGTGGCAGCAGGATTTAGTTTTTATGGTGCATGTGGGATGAAAGAAGTGGTAATATAAAGTGAGGAGAAAGGGAAGAGCAAAGGGATCGAATGAAGGGTGAACGGCGTATCCGGAACTATTGATTCTTTGCTGAAGAGGGTAATGTCGGCTGATGTAGAAGACTTTGATTCCTCAGCTGCCGCTCAAAGCTGCAAATCTACCGCAGCAAATGTTAGAATTCACCCGGAGAATAAATAAAAACTTAGTAATCACTCAACCGAGCGAATTGGCACCGTGGTAATGTGTAAGACTCGATTCGGGAGGTCCCGGGCTCGATTTTCGTGTACCGCTCAATCTTATCTTAAGTTTTTCGTGTTTTCTCTGGTCGTTAGTCGAATACTAGGGTGGAAAACACTTATAAATCACTCAACCCAGCTAGTTGGCTCCGCGGTAACGTGTGAGCTCGCATTCGGAAGGTCTTGGGTTCGATTCCCGTCTACCGCTCATTCTGACCTTAGGTTTTTCGTGGTTTTGCCTGGTAAGTAGGCGAATGCTGGAGTAGTTTCTCTTCTACCACGATTTTCAAATCTCATGTTTGAGGTATGAGGCGGTGCATGAGGTGGGGCTAGACAGATGTCGCTTGCTCCAAAGAAACGGTACACCAGAATGCTACCTGGTTGCAATGGTCATTCATCGATCTCTCTGGGCAGCTCCAGTAGCGGTCGGGTCTTCGAGACAGGAATTGTTAGGGTCATCTGCGCGCCTCTGTCGCCTGTTTGCCTGCGTCTCCAGTGGTTTCTTCACTTCATCCATACCTTCTAGGGAGTGGTAGCCTCTATAGCTCTCTGTAGGTCCCATTGTGTCCCCCTGCGTTGTATAACCTATGTTAATCACTCGGAAAAAGACTTCAACTATTATAACTGCACTTACTATTCTTTTATATTTAACATATCAGAATGAAATTGTGAAAGATTAGATGCATGCCTTAGTGGTTAACCGATGTAATGTTACAGAATATGCTTGTTTAGTAAAAGATTTAGCGGATTATTTCCTTAATTATATAAACTTTTGATTAAAATTCATTTTCTTAAAAGTAACCATCCAACTTATTAACATAACAACAGATAAGCAGCAGCACAAAGAGTTTTTTACTACCCTAAAATTTAATTTAGTTATCTTCAATAACTTCGGAGAAAACGGTTCATTTATGGCATCATAGAAAAAGCTGTAGAAGCAAAAATACATAAACTGGCATACATTTCCAAAGAAAGAAATCACAAACCGCTTGAGCACTCATAAAGCGCCATATTTAAGAATAATGCCATCTTGTAGTAGAAAACTTTCCCTAAAATATGGGCTTACCTCTCTACTCCAAAATATGTAGGCGTTACTAAACATCTTTTCTGTGGAATGACGCAAAATTTGCAGTACAAAAGAGCAGATGCAGTCTCATTTTTAAAAATTTACTTAGAATATAAGTATCGTGCCGAAAATGATGAAATAAATATAAAATTAATTCAAAATTCCAATTAGTTCCTCAAAAATCTCAAAATGTTACCTTTGGCAGTTTTTTCGTTTATTCTTCATTTCATGAAAAAAATTGCTGGTGATATAAATAATTGAGCCTTCTATCTGCATAGTACGTAGAGAGGATTGCCTAATACGAAAGCATTTCAATGTGAATCTGGAAAGATGAATGGATGTTTCAAATTAAAAGTGTGCTTGTGGTATTTTTTGTTCAAAAAATGTATAGTGGATCAGTTTTAAAACAGGGTATGTATCAATTTTAAAACCAGTAATGGGTTACTTTTAAAAAAGATAATATAAGTAAATCGAAAGAATGGCCCCGCCGTCTAAAGAAACCAAATTCTTCCTAAATTCGATTTAAAGGATCTTTTAAAGCAATGGTGTAACTATAGTATTTTATTCCTATAATAATAGATGCCATTTTTGGAAAAATCGTGTGACTATTATACAAAGGTTTTTCGGTCGTCTAATTTGGGTGCCTTTTTCATTGCGTGCCTCTGTAACCGAAAGCACTCGTAAAAAGGAGGAAGAAGAATTAGAATCGTGCTGAATGACGAACTTTGGGAACTAGTGAGCAGTTTCAAGAATGAACGGAAGAGATAGATGATTTATATACTGGGATCGAACTAGCACGACCCGTGTATGAGACCAGCAGGCTAACCACTGCGCCTCTTCCCGATAATAATCTGACATGCTATTCTGGAAATCTCCCACGCCTGGTATATCCCCAGCCAATACTCACGTTCCCACATAAACTCTTATCTGCTTACTCCACATATACACACCATATGTACAAAGTAGTCCAGATGTGGAAGCGATAAAGGTCAAGTTTGCGTGTTATGGTAGCTAATATGAACCTCTATTAACGATCATCTTCATTCGATGTGGGCGCCCTTTCTTCGAACCCCACCATTGCCCTCCCCTCCAAACCGTTTTACTATTCAGCCTTTTGATTTTTTTACAGTTCTTCCTCGGATCTCCTCCCTCCCCACCCATCCCCCGCCTTCCTCACAGCGACGCCGGGTCGTCCTACCATAACAGAAACTGACATACAATGAGTAATGTCTTCCTGTTCAAATCTATCTTACTAGAACTGTGGAGAAGAGACTGTCTATATCTGTGTCTCTTTGTCGGCCTCTCCGACGCACGCTATGCTTGTTTTTCTCCTACTCATTTTCACCACTGGTGATTAGTTTTAATTAAGAATAGGTCAAAAACGATTGGCCAGCTCGCATTATAAACGTGAGGCGGTGTGCTCAAAGCATAAGAGGTGACAAATTTACGCCCCGTTTTGAACTAGTACTGTCACTGAAGAAGACGTATCATTTAAACACTCACATCGATGTTTTGCATTGGAAGAGGCGGTAGATAGAATCGCTCACATTCAAATTAGCTACAAACTCGTGTTACAAAAACTAACTAATATAAAACAAATTTCAAAATGATTACGTCTACGTTATTATATTTCAAGTTTTTTTCATCCCAAAAAGCGTTTAGTTAATGTAAATTAAAAGGAGACGATGGGAAAACTGCCAAAAATATTAATTTACTTGCAACGTACCTGGTATCCAGAGAAGGTATTGCATTCTACCCAAAAGTTCGATATTGAGATTTCACCGGAAATACGTGTTTTTAGGCCTCCTGAATAAAAAAAAACAAATTTCTCTCTCTCTCTCTGTCTCTCTCTATCTGAGTATATGTGTGTCTGTGAACAACATAATTCAAAAATGAAAAGTCGGATAAACACCGCCGGCCCTCCTAGCCGTGGTCGCTCCGCCAAGCTGAGGGTCGCGGGTTCGAGGCCCGCCATGGGCATGGATGTTTATTGCGGTAATAAACGGTTACGAAAACAGTAAAAACACAGTATTATAACCTGGGTAAAATAAGGGAACTTTAAAAAAAACACCATACTTGGTATTTAGGTTCATACCTTCCAAACATGCAACACGAAGATTTTTAAGAAAATTCCTACCCCAAATCATCCTTTACATGAAACAGTTTTCGAAATTTTTTATTTTCTGAAATGGCTCTATGGATTTTCATTATTAAAGATATTTATATGACAATTAAAATGCATATTTTAAACTTTATGGGAATAGCCTGTGAAGTCTACCTCATTTCGAAGGAATTTTGAATAAACTTGTGAATGCTAAGCGATATACTACACAAAAAATGTAGATCCCTTTAAAACACACAATTTATTAAAAATAACCTTTTTGTGGCGTCACCTATTTCCGAAATATCGGTTATTAATGGTTCAAGTTCTTCAATACTTGGTCATACTTCTAAACTCTTTTCAACTTTCAAATGTTTCTCGTGATGTCATAAAAGGGTATGGAATTAAATGGCAGCGTATAGCGACTAGTTCCTAAACATTTTACTGTCACTATTCCTTTGTATTTATAACTAAATGTGTAATATAGCTATTTATGCAAATGTTTATTTTGATTAAAATGTAAGTGATAGAAAAAAAGTTTTCGTACGGATAATTTGTGTACCAGCTGAAACGATAGAGGAAAGGTTATGTGAATGTAACATATCAGAATTTAGTTTTGTGTGCAGTCGTATTGATTAAAACTTCCTCTTTGATTTTACATATATTTTATCATTGTAGGCATTATACTTATATTCTAAATATATTTTAAAATGGTACTGCATCTGCTATTTTGTAGTGTGAATTCTGCAACACTTCACAGAAAAAATTCATATAACTCCTACACACTTTGGGGTAGAGAAGTAAACTTTAGCTCATCCGTTAGGGGAAGTTTCTTACTACAAATTGGTACTACTGTTACGTATGAAAGCTTCTGTGTGCTTAAGCCGTATGGTTTCTTTCTTTGCAAATATATGTGACTTCTAAGACATCGCAGATGAAATTGCTACGTCCAATTGCTGGATACACCCTTCTGGATTATCAAAAGAATGAACATACAAGTAAACAATTAGTAATTACAAGTATAGTAGGAACGATAGAAAACAAATGAAATGAATGGTATACGGACCTTCGTGGAATGGACTCGCACCGTAGTCCTCTTTAAGTGTTAAATCACCGTCCAGCTGGTAGAATAGGAAGCCCCAAGAAGCGATGGAGAGATTAGCTGTAACTCCGGTAACCGGAACGGATCTTAAGGTCCAAACCATGCGCTTTATGATGCGAGTTATTTTCTACAGTTTTGCTTTGAGCAGCCTTTTCTGCGAAACACACTGGTATTATACAGGGTGGACCATTTAAGCTGAAACTATACAATATCTCCAAAACTAAGTGTTTTAGAAGGAAATGTCTCGAATAAAAGTTGCGTGATATTATGGGGGAAAGTAAATGCCATTAGTCGTGTTTTATTTGAGGATATGAGGATATTGTGATGGTCATTTTAGGGTCAATTTAATTTGTTTAAATGGAGAACTTACAATTAGGGCCAAATTAAATTGATTCTAAAATGACCATAATATTCTATTATCCTCCATAATAATATTCTACAACTTTTATTAAAGACATATCTTTCTACAATGCTTAGTTTTGGATATTATACAGTCTCAACTTAAATGGTCCACCCTGTGTATAACCCGTTTTTCAGAAAGTATTGAAGATAGTTAAACTAAACTTTAAGATTATGAAAAAAAATTAAATACTGTTGTGGATCCAATTTTGTGTGAACAACATAGTTGTTTATTTTAAAAAGAATAATTGCTAATAAGTTTTTCCAAAGATGGCATAATAAGAAAATAATCTTATATTCCTTAATAAACAGACCTATTCTATAAAAGTAGATCAGCAAACTTATTAGCTGTTCATTTACGTCCAGTAAAAGGTTCAGTCTAGTATCTTAAATAAGTATAAGAAAACGAATTATGAATTTATTAGATTTAATATTCGTGGGATAGGTCTTTTAATCTCTCCTTAAAGTGTACAAATCGCATCGTAATACGACAACAATTAGCTCAAAAGAAGCCATCTAAGACTGCCTCCGTGGTCGAGTGGTCAGCAAGCTGACTTTACAGAGGTTGCGGGTTTGATTCCCGGCCGTAGGGTATAAATTTTGCTTTAATTATGATTATTGCCTATCCTCCATACAATCTGGAAGTGAGGATGTGAGAGTGAATGTGCGTGTAAAAATAAGTAAAAAGAAATAAATTATGAAAACCTACAGTAACCTAATGTAACCTAACACATCAAAATGTTTCAGCCAAACCATGGTAGTTAAAGGGGGCTATAGAAATGTATATAGAACAGTAGCTATATTTTATTACGTATAGACTGTCACTGTCACCGTTAAATTCAGTTTCCTTTTTCATTTCACGAATAGAAGCTGTTTTACAGTTTTCAGCCATTAAAATCCTGTAACCTAGCCGTTAATGATAAACTGTATATGCTAATAAATTACGCAAGAGAAGTTTTTAATATATAACGTGACTTTGGAAGATATAAGTCAACTTATTTAATAAAATCTTAAATTACAAAAAATTAGAAAACGCGGATTCGAAAATTTCCGCAGTACACTTTTTAGTGTGCTTGTAAGCTTCTATTTAACCCCAAAATCAAGAGTAGAGAAGTTCATTAATTTTATATCTGCAGTTGCATTTCTTTTGTTTTCTTTATGTGGATAAGAGACACTTGGTCCTGAAAAATGAAATCAGTGTATTTCTGCATACTTGTATGCCATTTGAACATAATAATTTATTACACTGTCTTCGTAAAAGGTAAGCAAATAGGTTCATTCCCTTAATTAGATAATCTTTAGCATTATGGTTTCCAAGTTTATAATCTGAGGAAAACCTTTGTATTGTATAACAGTCATATGATTTTCTTCCTTGTCATTAAAATTGGTAACATCAATTCCTCTGTCCAGTTTACGTTGATCAAGATTAATATGGCCTTGAAATGATTCATACAAAGATAAACAGACTTATTTTATGCGTAGAATGTATAAAATTCTATCACGAGAATTAGGCTGTTATGGTTTCCCCTTTAAATAAAATTCAATAAAAAGTGAAAAGGACTTTAGTGTTTATTTATAGAAAGTTCAAGATACATTTCTTTTTAAGCCAATTTTTCAAACATAATGATACTAATCCTCGGAGCTATTTTTGAGTATGTAAACAAAATAAATAATGAAGAGTTATTTGGCGGAGGAAATTCCAAGGAAAATTTTGCCTTTCATCAATAAAACTTAAATACAAAGCTTATTATTAATAACCCGAATATTCAAATTTGAACAATATTGTTCTCTGATACACAGTCAGACAGAGAAATAAAAAAGGTATGCACCCGCAGATTTCCTAAAAAATCATTTTCAATGCATTCGGAGGTTCTCGTAACATTTATTTTTAATGAATTTGTTGTATAGAGTTTCTGGTTTAAAACTTTCTGTGTAGCATTTGGGTGCTAAGCGCTAGTAAACGTAAAATTTTGAAATCGGGAAGCTTTAGATGGAAATGCTGAGATGTCACTGCAAGGCTCCAACTACAGATCTTCGGTTTCCGCTCGGTAGAACTGATTCAGTTTTCCAACTTAGTACCTACACACAGTAGGTGAAGGAAGAGTTTTCCTCTAGCACTTATAGAAGAGGCGTCACTTGATCATTCAAGTGCCATGTCCATGAGGCTTCCATGTTTTCATATTGTTGTTTGTTTGCTTTTTAAGTTTAACTATTCCGCTTACATGTGATGCGCAATTATGAGATTTCTTTAATTTATTAATAAAGTTCGAAATTACATCAGTAGAAGATATGTACCTTATTTTTTATTTATTCTCTGAATAAAACTATTTTATCATGAAGAATTCGAAATCCAAAGATGACAGCTATAATATTTAATTCTTTTCATATATTGAAATCAATGCAACGGACAATTTCTACCTCATTAGGAACCGAATAAAAGCAATGTCGTATTAACTGATTTTCAGAATTGCAGCATGGAGCATTTTTATATTCTCTACCATGTATCTCGTAGGTAGAATGGGTACTACATTTCACTCAAAAACTCGATACCCGATTCACCGAAAATACATTTTTGAGATTCCTTTAATTGTAAAAAAAGAATTTCTAGAAAAATGTGTGTGTGTTTAAACAATATAACTAAAAACGAAAAGTGGATTAAATACCAAACTTAATATTTAAGTTCAGCGACTTCTAAGGATGCGACAAAAAGATTTTTAAGAAAATCTCCCACCCAAAGGTACTCACGACATGGAATTTACTTCATTTTTGTATTTTCTCAGAAATGGCTCTAACACTTTTGATTGAAATATCCTATCTTTAAACGCATCTTTAAATGTATACGGAGAATGTTTCTGGTATGGGTCTGTGAAGTACTCTTCATTCTGAACGACTTTTGTATAATAGGTAAGTCTACTCTACAAAACATGTAGATCGCGTTAAAGTACACAATTTATGTAAAACAAAATTTTTTGTGCCATTAACCATTTACGAGATATTCCTTGTTATTGATTTGAATTTTGAAACAGTTTATACATATCTCAACTGAAAATCGCTATTTTTTTCTTCCGTATTCATGCAAAGAGATCAGAATTCAAACAGATTATATATAGCTACCGCTTTGAAAAGACTTGACTATCGGTTTAGCAAAATGTATTCTTCTTATACCTTTTTATTTAAAGAAATTTTAAATTCATTGGATTGGTTAAATAATTTATTAAATTATGTTAAAATTACTAACTTTTCTGCAAAGAAATGTGTAATGGAAATTTATCTCGATTGACAAGAAATAGGTAGAAGAATAAGCTTTTGTAATAATCGTTTGCAAAAGAGTGAGTAGAGAAAGATATGTGAATGCAATACATCAGATTTTTAATATTTCTTTCGTATATGGCATTTAAAAACTGTTTTGAGTAGAGTACTAATCTCTAAATCCAGGTTTTGCAATAAATTTACATATAAGCTAAACCGTGTAAGTATTTCATTTATATCTTATTTAATTTCGGTTATTTAGTTATTATGTTTCACTTTAAGCAGAATGTGCTATCGAAAGCTGCAAGTAAATCTAATACAATCTGACAGTTTTAGCAATGATTATATTTCTTCTTTTAAATCAGGAATTCTGATAATATTAACAGAGGAGTAGTTCACCAATTGATTCTTACAAGCTGCACTCTCATTGATTGATTAGTACTGACAGGATGATGACGACTTATCTTCTTCTGTCCTAAGGCAGGTCATACATGCCAATCACGATTCATCCAAAAATTTACTCTGCAAGGTTATAGTAGACAAGACAAGCATTATCTTGATGGCACTTGGTAAGTATTCCGTTATCGTAACAGTGATATCCCTGCTCATAAACTTATGCACAATTTGAACTAGTAGTGTTTCGTATCCTATTAAATAATCTGTTTATACGTTATGCTTTCTGGAAAGAGTGCTGCTATTCCTGCTTTCTGAATTTGGTAAAATTCATGTTGCACCTGTATAAAAGCTAAAACTCCACAATCTTCATTCGAGCAATCTGAAAGTTTTATCCCAGTACATCAATATAAAGATCATATACAAAATTTTAATTGGTTATGTGTATTTGTTTTCGTTCTTTATTTAAATAATTTAATTATGTTAATTTAAAACGCCTCATGTGACAAACAGTTTACTACACTCTATTTATAATTTTATTATGCCATTAATAGACGATTATGAAAAACCCCACATTAGAGTTTCTCAAAATTCAAATAATGTTAAACCAGTAAATGGATATCCCTTTGCATATATATTACTAATTTTAGTAATGTGGATATAAATCCAGGGATTTGCCAGATTTTAAATCTCGCTCTCGCAAATCATGCGATTTGAAAGCTCTTTACTTTCTCCACCCTAGTAAGTGGAAGGAAATAGCTATTGTATTCCATCCAAAAATTCGATACCGGGATTTCACATAAAATATACATTTTAAGGCTCCCTGGGTGAAACAAAAATGGAAAAGTTCTGTGTGCGTGTAGTCCGTGAATAGCATAACTCAAAAACGAAAACTTAGTTAAATATTAAACTTGGTATTTTAGTCTAGTAACTTAAGTATACAACACGAAGATTTTCAAGAATATCTCCCTCTACATCTAACCTTTACATGGAACGTTATTTTTAAATTTTTCAAAATAGCTCTTAACCTTTTTTATTAAAATATGTACCATATATTTACAATACTTCCATAACAAATAATATGTATATCTTAATTGTTATGGGAATACCCTTTGAAGTCCTCATTCTGAATGGATTTTGTATAACTTTTGAATCATGATAGATAGAGAAAATCTAACTACCTAATAATTTAGACCTCGTTAAAACACCAAGTTATGTCAAATAGATTTTTGCAGGTAATCATTCCGAGACGTTCTTCGTTATTAGTTTTAATTCTCATATACTTTATAGTTTTTTGAACTCCTAAGTCTCTATTCGTTGTTTTCTTTTCTGGCAAAGAGAACGGAATTCCAAAGAAATCCCATAGCGATGGATTGGACTATCGCTTAAGTATTTTGTATTCACCTTATATCTAAAACGAAACGTGTAACAAAACCATTTCTGCAAATGTTTATCTCAGTTAACATGAACCAGATAGAAGAATAAATTTTTGTAAGAATAGTTTTTAAAAGAGCGGGTAGAGAATGTCGTATAATGTAACATTAGATTTTTCAGCATGGGAGCATGAGTAAAAATAAGAGAAAATTGTATTCAATTGTTTCATTCAGTCTTAATTAAGCCAGTAACCATGGCTAAGGACAGGAATATCAGGAACCTCCCACTAAAGATGCTCTTTGTCATGCTCTAATCTGGTATGGACAAGTGGTAAATCGCTAGACAAAGCAGAGATGCAAATTTTAGAATTTTGTCTCAAAATGATAAATTGCTCCTTAAGCTATAGTAAGTAAATTAAAAATATACAAATAAAATTCAGATTTTACATCACCTTTGGAACATGTAAACCATATTACTTTTATGGACCAACTGCTTTTAATGATAAGCCATTAGCAACAGTAATAGCCAAATCGGGCATTGCTCCAATCGCCTAGAGATGTTAATACTCCCCACAGCTAAAAGCCACAAGGGGATGCGTCAGTCTTTAACTCGAGCTCGTTTACGAAGAATTCAGAAAAATCCGATAAAGAGCTGATAAAGACAAATACAGGACGATTCTTGTAAATATTCAAGATAATATATTTGATTTTAGTGGAATAATGGTTATTGGTAAAATTAGAGCAATTTCTACATCAAAGATTAAAAAAATTATCGCGATTAAAAAATACTATAACTTGCCATATTTGAACAGCCACAGAAGTTGACGGCCTACCAGTTGCACTCAAAGGGAACCTTTACCCTCCTGAAAAATTTGTGAAATTAATGTGTTTAGGGTGCAAAACTATTGAAGTTATTAGCGCTCTCACTAAACCCCCCAAAATAAAATAAAAATATAAAGGCGGGTACTAATCGTGCAATCTAAAACATAAAAGTAACATAAAATCCTGGCTAAAAAGTGCTTCTGATTCTTATCCGCCATAGTGATCTCTCGTTTCACTGTCTGTCTTCTGAGCTAAATTTAGCCATTTTCACACTTCCACACCAACTTAAACGAGTCCTTCCTCTTTTCCTTCTTCCTGTGGGAGAGCAATCAATTATCTGTCTCGGCCATCTCTCCTCCTCCATTCTTTGGACATGTCCATACTACTGCAGTATCCGTTCTTCAGTTCTATTTATCACGCATCTACTGCCCACTCTCTGTTCCATTAACAGCATATTATAAATGTGCCACATTAACTCAAAACTAGAATAAAAAATGCCGAAGTAGAAACCAATCAACACGTCTGCTACAATTGATGTGTGATTTATTGGAATCATAGAGGAAGCCACTTGAAGGGTTAACATTAGTACAGAGGCCAATTTAGCAAGTTTTATTTTCATATTTTAATGCGTATTACTGATATTACTTAAACAATTAGGGCTTACTTTTACTTTCTCAACTTCGTATAGTAGACAAGTAGGGGAAGTATTATATTCAACCCAAAAATTCGATGTCTAAATTTGACTAGAAGCATGTGTTTTCAGACCCCCTGAACTCAAAAAAGTATTTTTAGAAAACGTTCTGTGTGTGTTTTTGTGTGTGTGTGTATGTGAGTGCGTGCCTGCTTCTGTCTATGTACGTCTGTGAACAGTAAAACTCAAAAATGAAAAGTTGGTATTTAAGTTCAGCGTCTCCCAAGGATGCGACACGACCATCTTCAAGAAAAACCCCCACACCAAACTACCCTATACATGAAACATTTTTAAAAAAAATTATTTTCTCAAAAATGACTAATTATTTTGATTAAAATAAGTACATTAAAGATATTTACACGGCAAATGAAAATTTATATCTTGAATTTTCTGGGAATAGCTTGTGAAGTACTCTTCATTATGAAGCAATTTTATGTAATCCTGTATAACTAGCAAACGTTTCGCGATAGACGTACTACACAAAATACGTAGATCTCTTTAAAACACATGATTTATTTCAAATAATTTTTGTGGCATCAGCCATTTCCGAGGTATCCGTTATTAATCGTTGGAATTCCTCAATTGTCAATTCAATTCCTTTATAGCCCTGTTCACATTCAGTTGCTTCTCGAGACTTCATGAAAAGAGTATTTGAATGAAATTTTAAGGCGTATTGCGTTCAGTTCATAAAGATCTGACTAATGCTGTTCCCCACTAGATGGTAGAGAAAGTCATGTGAATGTAACGCATCAGATTTTTTGCTTTGGATTCATTTAGTTAGCTATAATTATAATAACGATGATGTATATTTTCTGTCATTACTTTCTAAACGAACAGCAGGTAACCACTGAAAGAGTAGGCAGTAATTTTCTCTCGGTTATAAAAAAATTAGAACAAAAAGCAATGCTTGTGCTCGGATAATCATCACCCTCGGGAAAGCCTTTTCGCTTATTCGGTTCTTTATCCCTCGTCGCTTATTATTACCATGGTCTGTAAAATTTCAATATAGCTGGCTTGGTTAATGCAGTGGAAGAAGCATTTCCTTGCGATCGGCAGCCTTTATGTCGCCGTGAGGGTTTGAGAGGCGGGGTTTGTTGGTTGCCTGCCGCCAAGATATCACCGCGAAACGAAATTTGCCCCGAGGCGACAGATTTTTAATATTTTCTCCCTCTCTCTATATCTCTCTTTCCTTCAATTTGCATCTGTCTTCTTCATCAATAGTATAATTACCATTCCTCCCCGTCCTTCCGCAGCTTCTCTTAGACGTTACGCATCTTTGTTTATCTCTCACATTCCCCACCCCGCACCCCGCTAAAAACTCGTTCCCCGTTCTTTTTCAGTCCTTACTTTATCTACCATGAAAATCAGTCACGAGGGCTTGATATTTTCGCCATGACGATTTTTCCACTCTTCATAATACAAGTGTAATGAATTCTTTGGCAACATCAAAAGGAGGAAAAGTGATTTGAAAGAAAGGAGCAAAGGAGGGAGGGAAAGAGGGAGGAGACGTGGAAACAATGTATAGGAAGTGGTTTAGCAGGCAGAGGGGAAGAAAATTACATTTTGCGGCCCGAAAATCCGTGTAATCAATTATTGGTCGTCTCTTTCCTTGCTTTTTTTTATCTTCCTTCACCACACTGAAGGGTATTTTGTCTCAGTCACCCCATTTCTCTCTTTGCCTGTTTATGAGCACATTTTCCGACTTTGTTGTGAGCCAGATATGGAGTAATCCTAGTTAGCGCTGAGGAAAGTGGACCTTAGAGCATCTGGAGATAGAGGCGATTATGGCGTGTTCTATCTGTCTTCCAGCATCAATCGTGTTTCGTTAAAACAGCTCCCGGACATCTTCCAGCCATCGTTCCCTCTTTTTACCCTCTCCTTGTGTTGTGGTTTGCGACATAATGCTGCCAATGCGGATCACAGCCTACTCCGGAATTAATATCGGCATACTTCCACGAAAACCCTTTGACGCTACAGCAGGTATTCCGGACAATTTCTATCACGGCGTTTCAAAATTCCCTTGAATTGCAAATTTGTATCCTGTCATAACAACCTGAGAGGAGCTTCTATATAAAACAGGTGAGTGGGTGTGGCATATCCATTCTCCAAGTAATTGGGCCATAGGCTTGGAATTTCAGAATTAGCTCTTTTGGTTCTTTAGAGAGCTGCTGGCGAAACCATACTATAAAATTGGAATCCTTATATCTTAGTCGGCCTCTTTCAATTCTCTCTCTCTCTCCCTCTCTCTCTCTCTCTCTCTCGCTCGCTCGCACTCTCTCTACCAGAAAGGATCGACTTTGGTACCTCACAGCAGAAGCTTAGTTCAATCCTGCTATGATAACGTTCTAACAAGAATGTTTGTCATACTAAACCGCATTTTAGTTTGAGATATCTTTTCATTAAAAATGTAGAGACTGTCAGCCTTCACTCTTGCCTTTAACAGAAAAAGAAATTATCATAAAATACATTTTGTGCAATTCAGAGTGAAAACACTCCAGTTTACTTTATACAGTAGGTCAAATTTCTTTTTACTTTTCCTACCACACATTTGGTAGGTAGAGGAAGTATTATATTATACCCAAAAATTGCATATCTAGATTTCAGTGGAAACACATCTTTTGAGGTCCCCTGATACAAAACATTTTTGGAAAAGGTATATACGTATGTGTGAGTGCATGTGAACCGTATAACTCAATAAAAAAACATTGAAAAATTCCAAAGATGCGAAAGGAAGATTTTAAAAAAATTACTCCATCCCAAATTACCCTTTACATAAAAAATCTTTCGAAACGTTTGACTTTTTTCAGAGATGCCGCTAACGATTTTGATTAAAATACCATCCGTTTAAGATACGTTTAAGGGTTAAATAAGAAATATATCTTGAATTTTCAGGGAATGACCTGTGAAGTCGACTTTATTCGAAAGTAATTTTGTATAGCCGATATAAGAGATACCCATAAACGTACTACACAAAAAATGTAGATCTGTTTAAAACACAATTTATTTCAAATAAGTTTTTGCAGCATCAGATATACTTAATAGTTTGACTTTTTTCAGTTTTTTAATTTCTGTATCTATTCATCTGTTTCTCGCGATCTCATGAAAGAAAATGGAATTTCAAGACCAGTATAGTCACCCGCTATAAAATATTTGACTATCCATTCCATTTCCTGTATCCCCCTTGACTACAACGAAATGGCATTCAAATTATTTACAAAATAGACTTAAATGAAAAAGATAGAAAAGAAAGGTTTCGTAAGAATAGTTTGTAGAAGGTGTACAAAAATAAATAGAAGGTGTACAAAAATAAACAAAATGGGTAGAGAAAGTCATGTGAAGTAATACAGACGTTTTTCTTAAACTGGTCAATAATAAAAGTATTTGATACCCATTTCAACAAATTTAGTACCACTTTAGCTAATATAAAGGACAGCGTTCTTGAGCGAACAAGAAAGCGCGGATTCGCAATTCCCCGCTCTGATGAGCTTTATCAAAAAAACAAAATTGAGTACTCATAGACTTACATAATTTATTTCTCTTTCCTTCTTTCTTTCTTACTTTCTTTCTTTTGGGGGTCCTAAGGAACAGCCTTACTGGAAGAAAGTCGAACCAAGACTGTATTTTCTATATAATTTTCTCTGAAAAATTCCCAAACAAGCATAATCATAACTTAATCTGGTAGCCGTTCTTGTTTCTTAGGTCTACATTCTTCCCAACCACCTTTCTCTTCTTCAAAATAGCACTTTTTAACAAGAGAAAAGTGTTCTTTTAAAAATTATTAACGAAATTTGCAGCAACGACTCTTTGTTGCAACTTCTATGATTTCTACTTTGATTATCGCGTCACT
The DNA here is from genome assembly GCA_030765065.1 of Deroplatys truncata. NCBI lineage: Eukaryota > Metazoa > Arthropoda > Insecta > Mantodea > Mantidae > Deroplatys > Deroplatys truncata. The sequence continues at coordinate 58,583,018 of CM060980.1, forward strand.
GATGCAGCGAATTTCTTCGGATGCTTCTTCTACAATATGTTGTGTGTTCCTCTTCCCTTGTTCAACTGCCTCAGTTACCTTAGTTCAGAGTTAGGCAACTCAGTTATCTACGTGTGACGTAGCACCGTTTCGGGGATTCTTAAGTAAGGTGTACTGTATTACAAGCATTAATGGGTTTTATGCAGTATGGATTAGAGTGTTTTAAGAAGTGCAAAACTCACTTGCTCTTGTGGTGGATGCCAGCTAAGTTCTATAAGTGTTCGATATACGAGGAAAACAGTAGTCTGACTTTAAATATATCTCATGATTCACTGAGAGCTTGATTTATAACTCTGACTAGAAACACTTTTGCATTTATGAATGATTTTATTGTTTTTTTTCAATTCGAAAGGTTTCGGACGAAAGCATATGAAAATAACTTGAAGAGAGGATATATTCGTTTTTACAGAACTTGAAGAAAAAGGGTGCAGATAAAGGATGAGAGCACTGAGTTGCATCATTAGTAGCGAAGAGGCTGATAATGTCATCAACATTTCAATTCGCACTGAGTCATTAGCTCTAAGGAACAAACAAATGTGATGCATGCTTTGGCATAACATTTGAAAAACGAACGATAATTAAATTATTCAAAAAAAGAAAGAACAATAAAAAAGGGGAAAAACTGCATGCAAAGAACACGACAAAAAGTAAATTGTATCTCTGTTTTTGCTGCGTGGCTGTCCCATATTTAGGAGAGTTTAATTTCAAAATTCGGTTGCGATGAGTTATTTTTGGATACGTTCTTTTCTTTTCCTTGTGTCATTTATCCCCTTTTATTGCTTTAGTTTTGCTCGAAGATTTCCAGTGAAGTATATCTTTTCAGAACTATTTTTCATTGAATTTAAAATATTGCTTCTATTCCTTTCTTCTATAATCTTTTTCAGTTATACTCCATTTTTCGAAGAATTATTATGAGTAAAGTATACTTATTGACGCATTAAAAGGTAATTAACATTTTGAACATTATTTTTTAAAACAATTCAATATTATCTTACTTTTGATTAATAATTTAAATAGGACTCCAAAATTGATGACAAAAAACCTTAAATGCATCGAGTTGTATAATTCATATAACAAGAATAAAAGCGGTATCATAGCTAAATATCCGGGACAAGTTAGCAACCAATGGGTGTGCAACCTTACTACAGAGTTCCGTAAATACCGTGTTCTTAATGTAAACAAAGACACCAATATGCTACCTTATTTGCTACTATAAGCGGTGCAGTCTAGTGATGGTGGAAAATAAATTAGGACACATACTTCGGAATGAGAGACAGAAGTTTATTGCACCTCTAGTCATTAGACTAGTCACGAAGCGGATTGTATAAGGCCTCACAGCTAAACAACACTTCAATGCGCCAACTCACTCCACCCTGCTCGATGCACAGTAAACCTCACATCACTCTTAAATTGTCCCGGATCCTTAGTCTGGTCATAGCTACTTAGTTCTGTGATTAACCGAATGTTTATATGGGAGTTATAGATTTAAGGCATGGTACACTCATAACGAAAATGTTTAGAGGTATGTGTTGAAACATTCGCAGCTACTTTTATAAAAGTTTGATAAAAATGCACAAAACAAAGAAACAAAAAAAAAGGAAGAATAGAAAAAATGAAAAATAAGAAAAGCGAATTGATAAAATATGTAACAACAAATAGGAGCTTAAAAAGGGTATTAAAACAAGCTTAGATAGATGTAAAATCAAGCTTAACAAAATGCTTTAAATTTCATAAAAAATGCAAATTTCAACCAGTTTTCTGAGTCACCATTCATGGATGCAATGTGGGCCCAGAGGTAGGTAATTACTATGATTAGATATTTTTTAAAAATATATATTTAGCATGTACATGGAAAGGAAGGTATTGCAATATGAATAGTTTATTTATAGTTTTCACTGCTATTCTATATTTAAAGAATTTTAAATACTTTATATATAGACACGTTTGCAAATTATGCTTCCCTTTTTAGTATTTACCACAGCCTGAAAAGTTTTAACTATACTGTAACATTCTAATGTCTAACCCATTTTCGAATCTCTGCATATCCCAATTACTCCGTACTATATTTATTATTACTCTAAACTCACTCTTAAAAATCCTTTATTAAAAGAATTATTGTGATATATCACTCGAAAAACCTGTGGCAAATAGCAGTATAAAGTTAAGGGACAAAAACGGAGAAGAAGACAGAGCTATTGGAGAGCAAGCAAGGACTGCGAAAAGAGACAAAAATCGCAAGAGCAACTAAAATAATAAAATAAGCCCAGGATTTAACTTGGTAGAGAATGACATAATAATACCCTCTCCTCTAATGATGCAAGAGTCTATTATATGTACTACTAATACTGTCATGAAAAATTCAATGTGCTTAAAGTTACGGTTTATTTTTCTTTCCTTGCTTTTTTAAATGCCTGCATTTAGTTTTGATTTTTCAGAGCTTTACTTTTTTGTCCATATCGTGGCGAGCGAGAAAAAAACGTTATACACCGACGAGATATCACAAGAGACCAGTCTTTTCCCTTGCACGAGGGAGAAGGGAGGGGGAGAACTGGGTAGAAGCCGGTGCCTTACACACAATAAAAAAAGTTTAAATTAAATCTGATTTGAAACAAAGAAGTTTTTAAAAAATCATAATTAAAGCGTCAGTTTTCCAAGTCAACCATGTGGATGTAATGCTATACAAGAGAATCGCAAGCCAAATGATTTCCCCTTGGTTTTTTGAGCAACGGAATTTCATAAATGTATAAAACCTAGCAGAGCTCCGTACACGACTGGCGTGAGTAAAGATTTCGTCGATGTAACAGTGACATTGAAACCAAGAACGGGTCACCTTATGAGACTTTAGGGCATTCTGGAACAACTATATAAGAGTCTCGCCCTCTTTCTATTTCATTCTATGATCACCTGTATATTTCAACCTTTTCTTTGCCACATACTTGCCGCAGCCAGAGAACACGTGATGTTGGCTATACCGCAGTCTAAATAGGTTATACAAGGGTGTGGGACATAGAGCTATCACCCCCAGGAGGAAGGGATTTAGTGAAGGAATCACAGGAGGCTACAGGCCGCAGGCAGACAGACCACAGAGATGCGCGGAAGCTCTAACAGTTCCTGGCTTGAAGACCCGTCCCATTGCTGGAGTTGCAAAGAAAGACTCGTCGAACAAGCAGCCCTCTAGTGTCCATGGAAAGTACTCTTTCCTTTGAGCAACCATCCGTAGCATCTGTTCGGCACTGCCATACGCCACGAAACCTAGAAGTACACCTGAAAGATGAGAAGAAAACGGAATGAAAGGGAACAGATAGAAATGTAATCGTAGGAAATAAAAGCACCACAGCATTCACCTTCAGACCAGGGAAAACCACAAAGAACCCAAGGCGGTCGAGACACAAGCTTAAATCGCTTGTTTCGTTTCGATACGCTAATAAGACCCGGGCTCTATTGAATGCTGACAAAGCTTCTATTGGGTTTTTGAGAATGCAGGTCGGGATAAACAGAACGTGCATCTTGCAACATATATTCGTCGTTAGCAGTGAAAGAGATAAAAAAATTCATACCTGCAGGTACGATAGGTTTAAAGCTATGAAATGAAAAAATGTATAGCTTGTACCCAGGAAAGTGACAAATGCAGTTTAAGTAGTACCAATTTGTCCGAAAAAGCTTCCTCTAAAAAGGGCTAAAGTGTGTAGGAGTTATATTTTTTGTTTATTCGTTTTTCTGTTAAGCGGTAAAGAATTCATATTGGAAAATGATACGTGCAGCACCATTTTTAAAACATGTGTTTAAAATGTAAGTATTATTTCTACAGTGAATAAATTCATATCAAATAACAGAGAAAACTCAAATTAATGACTGTACAAAAAACTAAAAGCGTCATATTATGACAATTTTAGCCATTTAGTCTCTTCCCTTAAACTACACATATCTTTACTTTCTCTACTACGTATAGTAAGTAGGGGAAGTATTGCATTCCACCCAAAAATTCGATACCGAGATTTCACCGGAAATACATGTTTTTGGAAACATGTCCGTGTGTGTGTCTGTGTGCCTGTCTGTCTTTGAACAGCATAACTCAGAAACGAACAGTCGGATAAACACCAAACTTGGTATTTAGGTTCAGTATCTTCCAGAGATGCGACACGAAGGTTTTCAAGAAAATCCCCCACCCCAGATTACCATTTACATGGGAAATTTTTCGAAAACTTTAATTTTCTCAAAAATGGCTCTAAAGATTTTGATTAAAGTATTATGTTTAGGATATTTTCATGACAAATGAAATGTATATTCCGAATTTTCTGGGAATGTCTCCAAAAGTATTCTTCATTGTGAACGACTTTTGCATAACTGGTAAACCATAAGAGATGGACAAACGTTTACTACACAAAAATGTAGATCACGTTAAAATACACAATTTATTTCATATACATTTTTTGGAGTGTACCATTTTCGAGATATTGCTTCTTATTCCCTTAAATTTTCCAATACTTTTTCTCAAATGGGAATTCGTTATTTTTTTTTTATGTACTGGACATACAAAGAGAATGGAATGCGCCACATAGCAACCAGCTCTTAAAATATTTGACTATTACTTAAAACCTACCAATTCCGCTTGCATCTACAAGAAAATTAGCAATAAGGTTGACATCTCCATATCTCGATTAACATGAAGCATATAGATAATAAGCGTTTGTAAAAATAGTTTGTACAAGAGTAGAGAAAGTCATGTGAGTGTAACACATCAGATTTTTATTTTTGTAGATAATATCTTTAACAAAATAATAAACGACACATATGTAGCATTTAAATATCGCCCTTGGTTAAAATAAATGGTATCTAAACTGCAGGATTATAAATGTTACAAAACTTAATTCTGAAAATGACCAACAATGGAATCAGTCGACATTAGAGTACTTACTTTTTTAAAGTCTGCTTTTTCAAGCAGGGGCCAAATGAGTCCTTTGAGTTGATATCTAAAAACTGCAGGTGCTGTCATATTACCAACCCCTTTTCTCTCAGATCTCTCTTATACCATTTCCTAATCAGGTCAAGTCGGGGTTTGTTGGGATCCTGAGGTAATGCATCCAGCTCGAAACTGGAGTAAGGTTTGTATCAAGTCTTCACCTTCGAAAATAATGTGGTCAACCATTTTCTCCTTCAGTCCATGCTTCCTACAAACAGGTTCTCCCTAAAACATCATTAATGTGTTTTTAATTGTTTTACAGTAGTTAAGGTCCAGTTAAGAATCCCGCCCAGTAACCTAAGATAGCTTCTGATTAACATCAATAAGCCTGATGTTAATTCCTTTGAAGGTTCGAGCTGCATAGTCTTGGAGTGATATAAACACCCTTTAGCCTGAGAATTAATTGTTTTTTCACACATGTGCAGGTTGAGGATTGATGAGGCATAGGTATTGCCGATGGCTCCTGGTGATGCTCTCGAAGTTCTTGAAGATATTGTAGATAGAAATGCTGTGTACTAAGACATGCTCTGTATTTATCGCGCCTATCACACAGTTGGTAGGGCAAACTTATTTATAGTGTGGTAAAATTGAGTTTTAGGAAAATATATTTTTATTCGGTAACTGTTGAGAATGCTAGCCTGTGTGAGCTAGCTATTTAAATGTTTCTTCGTTTCCGTTATATTTTAAGATATACTTAAAATTCTGCTAGCTCCAAATTGTGACAATGTTTATTCTTTTTTCAGGTTTGCCTTGTTTGGAAAGTAAAAATTTATTATTTAAATAATAAATGCAATAAATGAATTTTTATCTATAATCTGTTTTATTTTATTTCTCAATCTGCTTTGACGACAAAAAATATATGACAACTGAATCAAATACTTACTTACATATATGTTTTAATTCCTTGTAGACTTTCTTTTTATTACAATAATCAATTCTTTAATATTTATAGTCGAGAATAGAGGGTTATTCACGTAGCGAATTCTTCTTCTTCCGATTTTGCTTTAAGTACCTTCTTCTTTAGTAAAATATTTTCTTAATTCTAATAATTGAAGGTTGTTTATTATAGCAACCGTCTGGTTGGTATCGATCGTAAAACAAGTTCAGATATATTAAAATTTATTGCATGGAATATAACGTTCATAAGAATAACATTCACAATCACGATGATAATTGAAGCATATCACCATTTAAATTCTTGGGTTTTGTTACATATGTTTTATTATCACAACATTTATTTTATTGCGAAGTGAATCTTCTTCGTTCACTCTGTTTAACGAATTTTCAATATTACTCATTTTTATATATTTCAGCACAGCAATAAATGCAAATGTAATTAACGATTTAAAGTATATAAATGCTCAAGGTAAAGTTTATGACACAAATAGTGTTTTAAAACAATAATACATTACTAATTGTAATAAACAATGCATACATAAATTTACTACATGAAATTCCATTTCCACTTCATTGGATTTCCGCTTTAGTATTCCTTAGCCAGTTTTAGGAATTACATTCAATTCTTTAATAATATCTGCTTCAGGTTTTTGATTGACCTAATTGTGATTAACTATGAAGCGCGGGACTTAAAAGCACTTAGAGATTGTTAGTCGTCATTGGGATGTTATCTCAAAATGAATTTGAGAACACTTCGTGGTTTACCGGAAAAATGCGAGTCATTCGGGTAATTTAATGTCGTACGGGCATGTTGCCATGGCAACTCAGCGTGTTAGAACAGTAGTAAGGAAAACCGAAGTTCCGTGATTGAAACCCCGGCTATGGCATTGAAATTTCCAGTCTGAGTCTACCTTTCCATCTTTTAGCCTGTTCTGAAGCTTTTACTATATTATGGCAATAAGAAAACAAAGTTTCTGGCCCTGAAAAAATTCTGAAGCTCCAAATTTGCTAACTGGTCGACTATTTCATTTCCTTCAACCGCTCTTTGACCTGGCACTCAGGCTAGTTTTATTAAAGTCTGTTCAGACAATTCGAAAAGCATTTGTAGAATATTTCATGCTAATTTCGATTTAATATGATCAGAATTCAATCTTTTAAGCAAGCTGCCTATGAATAAATATAAATATTATTTTGTTTATGTAAAATCCGTTCATATTCTCTAGCAGGGATTGAAGAGTGACATAGATCTCAGTTTGATAGTTGGTGGAATATTTCCCTAAAATTTTAATCGTGTGTCTGTTAGCTTCGACAATAGCCGTCTTGAAGCCACCAGTGAATCACACTGTCTCCTGTTTAAACCTTATAATCATCTATATTCCAAGTCTTTTATTGCTTTCGCGCTGGGGTATATCTACTTATTGGTTTCTTTGAAGGATGTGAGTAAGTGTTATGTCTCCATTATGAGTTATCAGCCCATCCTGTGAAGGAAATATCTTTTCACTGTCCATAACCTCCAGTAATTTTTTATCAAGGTTGACTTCCCTTAGACTTTGGTAATCCAATACCCTACTACAAGGCAGTAGTTCTTGAAGAAGTTTTCTCGGACTATTTAGTTATTGGGATTCTAGCATTCTTCTGCCTTTAGAGGCGTTTGACACCTTCCTGAGGTTGCCAGTTATGCAGCCAGCAAATACGTTGTAATGCAACAGCCATACCTCACGTCTGAGGCAAAGAGAAATGCGTAGCGTAACTTCATCATGCCATCCCATCTAATGTAACACAGTGATATCCTGTTTAATGTTATGACTAGTGAACAGTCTGTACCTGAGGAAGACTGCTTTATTTTAGCTAACCAGCAAACTTCCGTAGTCCTTTACCTCGAAGACTGGGCGAAGTTGTCTGTTCTCTTCCTTATCTAGTGTTGTTGGACCCATCAAGTTATTGTTCGTCCAACTGTATACTTGTAGTTCATTAACACTAAAACATACTGAGTGTTTATTTCAAAGTTTGTCATGATGTCATTGTAATTTTTTTTAAGTATGTGTCAGCTCTAAGGAGAAGGACACCTGTGTTGGAGAAGTTAGTTGTATTCGACAATACAATTTAAAAATTTCGGCTACAATTACAAAAGTACGTGCATTCATACGAAAAGAGTAAATTAAAAGAGAAATGGCTATTAATAATCGTTGTATAAAAGAGGTGAGGCACTAATTACTTAAGAAGTGATATTGGATATGGTAAGAGAATATGATGTAGACAATAAAATATGTAAATTTAGAGAAAGTATAAAACAATTAGTCGAAAATTTGGAAAAAAAATACGCAAAGCAAGAAAATTGGAGTCACATAAAGTTGTAGCTACACCTGTATTAACATACTTAAATGAAGTCTGGACATTAAGTAAAATAAAAACGTAAAATTCAGGCTTTAGAAATTACAATTTTAAGGAACATAAAGGGATGGACAAAGCAAGATCACATAACAAATGAAATTATAAGATAAGAATCCAGAAAGTTTTAATATGAATAATAATTAAAAAAATGCTAAGCAAAATTGACAAGGACAGGTCGAGAGAATGCCTGACACAAGACTCACAAAACAAATAATTAAATATAAGGAGATTTGTAGGCAGACCCAAAAAACCATGGCTAGAGGATCTCGAAGGAGCAACAAACACTTGATTGCTGTGACTTGAAGTGAAGATAATTTTGGTGATGAATTCTCTATATTCCATTCCTGTATTCTCGTGCACTTGGTTACTTCAAAATCAGAAATATTTTTAGGAACTCTAACTTCACATTTTATAAAGAAAAGAGAGCAGTGCCGAGATATTAGGTGAAAGAGACGATTCACTAAAAATACTGCAGTGAAGTCGCCCATATAGCTAAATAAAATCTTTTCCTCTGGTTTTCCTGCAGTCTCGTACGGTGGTCATGGCATCTTTTCATTTTACTTCTTTTTTGGGTAAATTCCTGCGAATTCCCGAAAGTTTTTGCGCCCGCAGTCGTAGTGCAGGAGCCGACATTGGTCCATTGCTTGATGTGGTTTTTGTAAATACCTTTTGCTCTCCTTGCATACATGCAGTAACGGCATCTATCCGCGAGTCCCTGCAAGCTAGACAGTATTGCGGTGTGTTACAAGTACGGGGCAGAAGTCAGCCTGCGGTATAGGCTGCACCGCAAAACATCCACGAAAACCCCCTTCTCTCGCTCGGTCTCTTCTTCTAAAAGGCCAAAAGCATCAAAACAACAATGTTACATAAAAGCTACTCTCTCTCTCTCTCTCTCCCTCCCCTCTCTGCTGCTAATTTGCTACAAGAGCTACGACTCCACGTTCTGGCGGAGGGATGTGGGGATATCTATGGCAGAAAAAACACGGTGGTAGCCTTCAAGGGTTCTGCAATCCATGGGTAACAAGTTTTACTGTCTTTTTGTCTTCTTTCGTGGACGTCCTCGAGTATCGACTTCCGTTATTTCCTTTTTCTGACCACGTGAAACATTCCAGAGGGTCTCAAACAGCCGCATCCTTTGGGCAACCATAGCACATTTAATCTAAGTTGCTCCAAACTCAAAATTAAGTTGAGGCTTAACGGCTGTTAGTTATTTCTTACGCGTATACTTCTGCATTCCAAATTGCTTCCCTTATGGTAGCCAAGATTGTTTTTTGGAGGAGTAACTGGCATTCACTGGCAACAAGAAAAGTAACCAAATCCTTTATATCTAAAATTTCGGTGGATAAAAGAACGGAGAGTACCATAAAGTATCATTTGAGAGCTTCAATTCCGTCGACCACCCACTCTCGCCTTGTGTTTTTCATGGTATTCCACTAGTCGGTGGGCGAATGCTGGGGTGGTTTCTCATCTACCACGATTTCCTCCTTATAATTTCCCTTTCATTCCGCTTTTCTTTTCCGTGTTTCAGGTGTGGCCGGACAGATAGCGTGTATACTTGCTCCAATGAAAGAGTATTCCACCAGAGGGCTATATGGTTGTATGGTATGTTCAACACCCTCTCTGGATAGCTCAATAGGGGTCGGGTCTTTGAACCAGGAAATGTTAGGACTCCTGCGGCCTGTAGCCTCCTGTGGTTTCTTCACTTCATCCCTTCCTCCTGAGGGATGGTAGCCGCAATAAATCTCTGTAGGTCGCACTCCGACCAGTGTTACCTCCGTTGTGTAACCCAACACCTTAAAGTATGCTTCGGGGTATGTAGCGGGCCATATAATAGTCTCCTGAAGCTATTGCAACATATAGAAGGAAAAGATGAACTTAACAAATCTCTTATATTCTTTTTCTTCTATTTTTCAATCTTTGTTTTAAGAATTGGTGAGGTTAAGTTGTGTCCGTATAGTTCACGATAATGTTTTAATGAAAGCTCTGAAAGCTTGCCTCCCCATCGAAATCAACTTTGTTTCCTTAGTGCATTATTTATTTTTGTAGCGGCGCCGTGGCCGAGTGGTTAGACCGCGCGCCTCTCACCAAGGTGGCCGGGTTCAGTCCCAGGGAACGCATGTGGGATTTGTGGTGGAAAAATTGGTGTCTGGGCGGGCTTGCTTCGGGTTCTCCTGTTTTCCCCGCCATTCATTCCACCAATTGTTCCATCATCACATTTCCTTTCATTCATCTCACCGCCATCTTATATCATCTCCTTCCTCGCCTTCATACCAGGCTTCGCGCTGATCACTCATCCTGACTGTTCTATCTAATCCATAGTCAGTGTTCCCCGACAGGCGTCTGACCCCAGACATCCGCTTATAAGTCCTAACAACGGGGGAGGGGGACAGAGAATGAAGATGAAGTGCATTTTTTCGCAAAAAACGGCATGTAAAACAGCACAAAGCCTGTCTGTGAAATACTGGTTCATAAACAGTTTCAAAATTTTCAATGCATTGTTACAAAAGTATGATCATGTAAAATATAAAGATGTCATTAACAGTGATGGGAGAATGAAACGAAAACATATGTAGATACATTTCATCATCATCCTTTCAAGGATTAGGCCCTTCGTTCTCTTTCGGCCTCAGTCCATCTTCGCCTAGGTCTTCATGGGTTTCTTCGGCATATTGGTGTATATATAACAGTACTATTATTGAAACTTGTGTTATCCATTCTTTCTAAATTATCTCAGAAAATTTTTATGTCTCCTTGCGAATAAAATCTCACAAGTTGCCAACTAATATGATATAGAGGAAGAAAGTGATTTATATTACAAAGTTTCTTGCAAACCAACAAACAAATGATTGACTATAATACAACAGATGATATAATTGAAGACATGAGTGCAAGAACTAGATAATAACCAAAACGATAGTTTTGAGAAAAGTGAGAAAAACGTTTAACACTGTATTATATTTACATTTCATAGATTATATTGATACGGTATACAAGTATAAGTTAAGGTGCACCAGTCTGACAAATTCTAGCTCCTAATTAACTGAGAAATTTATAAAATCTAGAAAAATATGTGCTGGAATTACCCATTTCTTGCACCCAAATGTTCCATGGAATGTGTGAACTAGGATAACGCAAGATAAAATCAGTTTTCACACAGCAATTTTAATGTCAACATACAATAATGTTTGAAGATCCATGTATGAAGGCTTCCTTAATAGAAATTCAACAAAAACTACTTCAGTAGAAGTTTATACCTCGTGGTAAGACACATCACTTTCAGCTTCAGAGTTTCCATTCCCATCTTCTTGTCTAAGGTGTCTGTACCAGTTCATATGTACAAGAGGAATATATTTATGAGCGAAATCTATCGCATGACAGTACTTCTTTGTTTTCAGTGGCAATGGAGCCTGATACAGCTCATGGCATGTAGGGTAGGGATTTGCATTTTCTTAAATATGCAAAATTTAGAGTGAACCAGTGTGTCTTGACCAACAGAAATGGACACCTCCTTCCCTTCATAAATAAACTGACGATATTTACTGATCGTAAGTGATTCATTATTATTCCTTATTATTTTCATAAATAATGACTGAAAGTGTCCTTTGAAAACGTTATTATTTGCCCCACGCTTGGGAACCAATTTAAAGAAGGTATTTTGTTGTAACTTGTTTGCAACACACTTTGGGCGTCAATTTGAAGTAGGTCGTATTGAAGGAGTTATATTATAGTTCAACTGTTGGGGAGCCGAACTTGTAGTAGTTGCAACCGCACGTATAGTACCCGCTTTCCGATAGCCTTTGCACTAAGTTTAAAAATATTATTAACTTTGTAATTTTGACTGTTTCTTTAAATATTATGTATTTATGTTTGCCTCGGCTGCGTCAGTATTTATTTTAGAGACATGGATGTCTTGGCAGGGTTGTGGTGCTACTTCAGAATGTGGGCTTACACAGATTATAACTTTACTTCACTCCTTTTTATTAATGCTTGACACGATGTAAATAACACTTCACTGATATAGAGCTGTGAGATTGTTTTATTAATTACTTGTAGTTTTTAACACTTAAACTTATTTTTCGTCTCACACGAATAAGTATTAAATCTCTGGAGGATGCATCTCGCATCCGGTTACAAACACTGTCTTCAGGCAACTGAACTGATTTCAACCACCTATACTTGTAAATTTCTGTATTTCAAGTCTTTGATTGGCTATTCCTAATCCAATAGAATACTTTCATTCAACTAAAGCTTTTTCTGGTTCTTGATTTGCTATTTTTATAAACTGTCACTTAAATTAAAATTGTTAAACTTTCAGATTCATTATTGCCTCAAGGTTACAGCATTGTTAATTCATTCTTAGCAACTTTTAACCTATTATTCTTACAGCTCCTACATTATTAAATTACGTAATATATTCACATAACATTATTACACATGGATACAATAATACAAACATATACAATGACTGTTACATACATTTTACAAATTATTACATACACATATTGCTTCAAGGCGGGCTGTTATTGAATTTATATTTTATATAATTAGACTGAAATTATTTTAGTGTTAAAAATACTGCCTCACCTTTAAGATCCAGTATGATTTTCTGATCTACTTTCACTACGTAACTTTCTTTGATGCTGATGATGCAATATTATACCACTCTTCGGGCACAAAGACATGCTCTTTCTTTCGCTTGATCTTCTCAATTTGTGCAAACGCTCGATCACAGGGCATGAATGAATGCCCCCGTTCTGGGAAATGGTGTTATATTTTATTAAATTTTCCAAAGCAGTAAGTGTCAAAATATTCTTGTTTTGCCCCGCGCAGTTGTCACTAGAGATGCAGGGTTTTAATTTTCTCAACGTAGTTCTCTATATAATGTTTCAAAATTGAAACAGTTCATTGGATGCCTTTCTTCTGCAAGTTTCATTGTACATGTACATTTTGGACTCTTCAGTAGTACAGGAAAATATACCCATTTGAACACCCAAAGTTTTCACTTATAGAACAGCTCACCTGTAGTTAGTAGGGGAACTGGAAGGTTTTGCTGATAATTATGTACACATTTCACTATTTATAGGTGCGTACCAGTACTCTTTCATGGATATTTGAACGTAAAATAAACTAAATTCATTAAACATTAACCTCTAAACATTATAACAGTAATTAACCCCATCAAGTATGCATCCTGAGTGTTCTTATCACTAAGATTGTTGAAACCATCAAGAATATTCTGCTTAATTTCATATGAGAATTTGGATGTGCATTTCCGTTTACATGCACAATCATTAGCAACTGCCTTTGCCGGAATAAGTTTTCCTGATGTTGAAACGTACTCTTCTCCATGCAAGATACTCCTTTTTCTAACATTTCTACTCCAATTGTCTTCATTCCTGGGCTTTACCAGGGAACATTCAACAGAACTTGGCACTGGTACCTAAAATATCACAATATTATTAACATTCAGATTAAAACAAACCTGTTACTCTAACAAATAATCATCTTTAAATAGTAATAAAATTACTAACAAACTGTACTTAGTAAAGAAATGCTATTATTAAGTTACCTCTGAATCAAAATTTGAATTAGCACCAGCCAACATTGCTTCTCTATTCTCTGCCATCATACTGTCAGTGACAATACAAGATAGCAACTGAATGCAAGAACTGGATATTTCCGGTTATTATCTACTTCTTGCACTTAAAGCAGACTTAGTCGAAACTTAAACTCAATCTGTGAGGAAAATGACTGTTATTTGTTCAAATGCTTATAGTGACAGATAGAGGGCAGACAAGACTACAATTTGGCACAAAAATCTAAACTTCACAAAAAGTGGCCATTATCTGGTTCTTGCACTCAGGTCTTCAATTGTTTTTTCGAAATTGTAAAATGCCATAATAATAAATATTTTTCGCTTATAATATAGGAGATAACATTATATTTATCTGTGTATGTGCTTCAAATGGTTGTTTCAAATCATTTCAGCAAAAATTAAAAAAAAAAACATTCTAAAGAGGAAATTGCATAAAAATGGTTTTAAAATTTTGGAAAATAATCAAAGTAAATTTTGGAGTAAAGGGTATACAATATGAAAAATAATCCCCACTAAAATTTTACAGCTGATTACTAAAGCTAAACCAAACCAATGTGCTAGACAAATCTGATATTTAAATAATTTTAACTATTCTGAAATGGAAAGCGTCTAAGAAACAGCACAACTGATTGAATAATATGTATTAACACAATTTATTATTGGAGCTAATTGCTCTTCCACACAAGCCGTGTGTTGGACAAGGTTGGAAAGGTAGAATCAGACGACTGAAAAATTCAAATCCCGACTATAGCATTGAAATTTACAGTCGTCTGATTCTACTTTTCTAAAATTTAATAATATTATTATTATTATTATTATTATTATTATTATTATTATTAAGGTTGATATATCTTGCCTTTATTTTTGCAGATGAAAATAAACCAAATACTTAGGACTTACGTAACAATGCGGAAATACAATAAAAAAATGAGAAAGATATAGGTAAAAGAAAACCAAACAAATCAGTTCATGAAATTAAATATCACTCATTTTCATATGTAGTCAGGATTAGCATTAATGTTCTTGTCGCTTGCTTTTTAGTAAGAAATTCTTTATTATATTTTTGGTTGGTTATAGAAATAAGTGTTTTTATTAAAGGAGAGACTTTGTTTTGTAAGTCTAAATATGCATTAAACTACATATAGTAGAACTATTACAGATTACAGAAATCACAATTATAATAGTTAAGGTTCCATTAGAAAACATTATGTGTTGTATTCACATGATTTTCTCTACTCACTCTTCTACAAGCTAATCTTACCAAATATTATCTTCTGTCTACTTCTTGTTAATCGAGAAACACTTTCATTATACATTTGTGGTAGTTAAAGCGATACTCAGATTTTTAAGAGATTGTATCGCTTGTGTTGCCTTTGATACCAGGACCATGAGCCAAAACGTTTAGTGATTTTCCAGGTGATAAAGGTATAAGAATTTAAAAACTCAAACCAAGATTATTATACTTAATCAGTTTCAATTATAATTATATTTATAGTATTATAATTAATTTATAATTATAATCGGTTATGATTAACGCCAAGAAGTTTTATTGACAATAAATTGTATGCTTTATCGAGATCAACATTTTTTGTGTGCTAAAAGTTTGTCTTGCCTTACGGTTTATCAAAATCATTCAGAATAAAGAGAACTTCCTGGTCTATTCCAAGAAAAGTTAAGATATACATTTTGTTTGTCATTAAAATATCTTTAAATGTGGTATTTTAATCAAAATAGTAGAGCCGTTTTTGGGAAAATGAAAAATACAAATCAATTCCATTTAAAGATAATTTGGGAAGTGGGAAATTCCTTGGAAATCTTAGTGTCGCTATTGTCAGGTTGATGCTCTTCACAGGTGCGCGCGCGCGCGTACACAGACACACACACGCACGCGCGGAGCTTTTTCTAAGAGTGTACGTCTATTATTTGGGAACACAATACTTCCTCTACTTATTGTAAGTACGTAGTGGAGAAAGTAATAAATGTTACAGCGTCTAACAATAATTTGCAGAAAAGTTCATTAGCTGACATTTTATTTACCTTTAAATTGTGTACTCTTGGACAATCGGAGGATTCTATACAATTTAAGACGTTTCTTCTTTTAGCGGAAACCATGGTAGTTGTCCATACAGAGACATTGTATGTTTATTCAGACATATGTTTTACCCCTTCTGAAGAGGCACAAGACATACGTTGTAATTTGTTCATCTGCTTCCCATCTAGGTTAGAAGAGATGCATAGTAGTCATAAGGTGTCATTACAAGTACAGGAAACAATTATATAACTTTATTACATTAAAAACTGTGCTCATAATGAAGCAGTCTTGCCCAATGGTCAATTATGTGAATCGTCATTATGATAATACTACATTTTATATAGGTCTATGGATCGTACGCCAAGAATATTTATCTCTCAAAACACCTTTATCAGCAGCTGTACAGTCGATGCATGGAATCGTGCCGATAAAATGCGCAGTGGTTTGTGTTGGTAAGAAAATATGAAACCGTGTCTGCCACGCGCAGTACCTACCCCTTACCAGGCTCTAGCACTCCACTTAGGTAATTTTTGCCTAACTCCCCCCTTTACTTTCACACCTGAAACCTGTTTGAGTACCAAACTTCTGACATGAAACTCATTCAGAGGCTGGTGTGGACAGTCCTTGCGAAGCATGCCTATTATCCTATCAAGAGAAATGTTTCCATACTCCTCCCCTTTCGTCGCTTACCTAGGCCCTATTTTGTGGATAGGCTAATGACTGTGTGTCGGATATGAATTCAAACCAATAGGAAATTGGCTTAACCAGGATGTAGAACACAGATGGTACAGAGTTCCTACCAACATTAAATAAAGAAAAAACATTATAGGAAACCACGACAGGTTTCCGTGAACTCGATTGTACATAACAATACTACATGTAAAACTGATAACAGATATTTCGAGACATCATCAACCTCTTTAATCTCCCTAAATGGTTTTTGAGAAGATAAATTTTATTTCTTATAATTTCTGAAGTAAGGGAGGAATGTCAAACATAGACTTCATAATTCCATTGTTGGTTCCTACTGCTGTAATGCACTTGTGCGGCGCTTTTGTGGATTCAATTTCGCGACGCCTTCGCTCAGCCAGGAGCCATATTCCTCCATTTCCCAACGTCTGGAGGGCAGCACTAAATTCACCCCACACCCTTCTCCCTTAACGAAATAATTAGAGTTACAAACGAAACCATTAATGTATAAAGGGATATGAGATTTTTGTCCAGGACAGGAGGGTGTAGGTCCAGGAAATGTGCAGGAGGGTAGAGAGAGAGATTCGGTATGGGAGAATTTCTCCCTCTCTCTTTCTCCATCTCTTTTTCCCCACACATACAGAAAAGAAGAAAACATAATTTTGTTTTTACTCTTGTATACGTAATTATAGAGGACTCCAAAATAAAAACACAACCACTGCCACCCTGCGCCGACCCCTTCGGCCCAAACCCTCAGTAGCTTCCCTCCCCAAAACGAACACACACAACAACGACGTGCATTTTAAAATTAAATCAAAATACACGTGAGATGGGGATTCTTGCATGTGTGAACCTTATATACACGATGGTGATTACAAGAGAGGAGGGCGGGGAAGAGGCCAGCCACCTTTTTTAGAAGCAAGTCCACGTATTCTACGTGTAATACGTGTGCTGGAGTACGTATACTGACAGAACGGAGGGGGAGGGATGGACACACATACATACTCCGTTGTGTAACGGGTAAGGGAAATTGCAATTAGCGCCGGCGAAACTGTAACAGTATTTAACAAGACTGTATAACATACCTACACCCACATTACGGCTGTAGGTGGTGGTAGCAGTGGTAATGTATTCACAGATTTTAGTTTTTATCTTTCTCGGCGAGAAAATCTCATTATGCATATATAGAAGGACACAAGAATGCCAATGCGACGGGTTGAAATATTGGCAAATAACGCTTACTCTGGAATTATTCACTTTACCGCAGAATGTGCGCTTAAAACCGCAAGCACTCTTTTGTTTTACACGGCGAGCACGTTTAATGTTTTTCATTTCGAGTTTACTCAGTATAGCGATTTACATACGCTTCATGTATAAGGCTTCTAGATAAAATGTGAGGCCGACTGTATAGATATAGAAAGATATGCACAAGGGACTGGATGACAAAGTTTTAATAGGTACATGTGGTTAAAAATATCAGTGTATGATATTTAATTTTGCTACGCCCAACAGTTGACAAACATTTTGTCATAGTAGCCCTTACACTGCAGTACGAAAAAATAAACAAATGTTTTTTGTTTACCACTGTTCATTTCAAACTACTTAAGTTGAATCCAGTAACATTTTTTGGTGTAATTGGGTATTCCATTTAAGGAAATGCATCTGTTGATGCAGTAATTTGTATCACAAATTATTTAAATGTAAAGAATGATTATAATATGAATATGCATTTTTATGTGACACTGATTTGAGATGTTTGTTGATTGTAATTATTGTTGAGAAGTAAGTTTATACGGCCTTACTGAAACTGACAATAATAGCATGCAATAATGCAGCGAGGGGGTGAGCTGTTTATCATTATTGGAGACGAGGAAGTTACGTAATGTTGGCGCGTTTTTCTTTAGAATTTGCTGGAACATTTTCCCTAGAGCATATGTATTCATAATTTTCATTGGATATAAAAATAGACGCTAATGTTGGCGCGTTTTATTAGCCAATACCAGCTCAGTTATAATCTTTAGGCATATCGGGGTGTAGGAGTATAAAAAGGGCTAGGTTAGAGGTAAAGTCCTTCAGTCCGTCAGTTCGTCGAAAACATTTGTACGTTACACGTCGCCTTCAGTCCAGCAGAAATATTTGTACAGTACACGTCGGCTATCGATTCACAAGTTACGCGTAGCAGAGTTATGAAAAATCTAAAGTGTTGTAAAGTTAATTATACAAAAGGTTGAAGTACGCGAATTAAAAGTGATCAGTAATGAAGTTATTATAACAGTTTCAGTTTGGCGAGTGTCAAGATCAATGTGTAAATGTGATAGTGAATGTGTTCGACAATAAAAGTGTAAAAGAAATTCTTTCATCGGTGTTATATTTGGATAAGAGACTCCTTTCCGTTTACACAACCTGTATAAAGAGAAGTGCTCGACCAAAAAGATCATAGCTAGCCGGAGGACAGTGAACTAAAAATTAAATAAAATAACAGTAGCATTCTACCAAACAAACAATAATACCGCCACAAATTTGCTAACACCAGATGGAGCTAACAAACCTAACAACGAATCACGTCACAAAATGGCTTCAACACGCGGAGTAAACACAAATACACAAACATAACAGAAGTATACCGTCGCAAATTGGCTCCCAAACGTGGGGCTCAACAAATTAAATATAACAGAAGTATACCACCGCACTGTAAAATTTGAAAAATCCACAGCTGTAAGATATCGCATTGAAATTTCAAAATGTTAGCTTGCGTAGTTATTTAAATATTAATTGTTGATTAGGTAAATTCATTGCTCTAATGAAAACGTTTCACACGCTGCATTATTCAAAGTATTCACATCAATAATTCAGATTTTACAGTTAATAAGTTTAGTAACTCCTAGTTAGCGTAGAACATTTTTGGAGGAAGCATTATATTCTACCCAAAAGTTCAATGCCGATTTCAGCGGAAATATGTTTTTAGACTCCTTGAGCCCAAAAAGAAGCTTTTTCGGAGAGAGGTTCCTTTGTTGTGTTGTGCGTATGTCTGGAACAGCATAACTCTAAATCCAAAAGTCAGTTAATTACGAAACTTGGTATATAAGTTCTAATTCTTCCAAGGATTTTTAAGAAAATCTCTCATCCCAAAATATCCTTTATATGTAACACTTACCGAAACGTTCGTGTTTCTCAAAAATAGGTGTAAAGATTTTCATTAAAATACCAATATTAAATATATTTACATGACAAATAAACTGTACATCTTGAATTTTCTGGCGATATCCTGACTTCCTGTTCATTCGGATGGAACTGCACATATCTTGCATAACTGCTAAACGTTAAGCGATAAACAAAAATGCACTCTACAAAAAATGTAGCTCACTTTAAAACAAGCGCAAGCGATTACCGAGATACTGTTATTAATGTTTCGAATTGTTCAATACTTTTGTCATTATTTTAAAGACCTGGCGACGTTCAGTTGTTTCTCACGATGTCATGGAAAGAGCATGGAATTTTAGCGTATAGCGGTCAGTTCTAAAATATTTGACTAGCTGTTTCTTTAAAGGTTTATCTCGATTAAAATGAATTAGAAAAATAAACTTTGTAGGAATAGTTTGTTACCCACTGATAAAGGATAGGGGATAGGGAAAGTAACTTTTTTTTTTACATTTCAATATTTTTTCCCAAAATTAGAGAACTGTTTTTTTAAAAAAAAGTATATGGTCATTTTCTTTAAAGTACGTCACAGATCCAACACACATTTTGTAAACAAATAAGTAATAAATCGCATCGTGTGGAGCATTTTCAGTATGGAAAAACGCGGAAAAAACAGTTGCGAGATAAAAATTTGAATTTCGGTGTGCCTAATAAAAGCATCGCTTGTCCATTTGAAACTTCACTTTATTGGTAGTTTAAATGTGCCCAATGTAAAAAAAACCGAAAACAAAAACATATCTTCTTAAAGGTTTAGAATTCAAATTACTGAATTACTGAATTGATAAATTTAAGGTTCATTCTGTAAATATTTTGTTAATTTGTTCCTGCGTCTTTAAATACCTGTCTTGCCCGGCATTACACTGGTACACTCGCTTCCATTTATGCCGTTACCACAGCTTTGGGAGGCATTCTACTGGCGGCCCTCACAGGTGAAGCATATATAGCAAGGAGGAGGTGCGTGTATCTGTTTACCTTATCGCGCATACAGTGGCGTCCCGTTTTACGTGCATAACTCCAGATTATTTACATATGAATATACAACTTTAAGAAATAGCTTTGCTCGTCGTTTATAATAATCATGCTTAAATATACAGCTAAATAAAATGCTTTTTTCCACATCATCCTCAGGAAAAAATACTTTTAATGGAAACAGAACGTAAAATTGAAATACATTACACTTTTTACTCTCAAAAATTGCACATTTACTAGACGTTATTGGTATCATCTCTCCAATTTAAATATACAACTAAATAAAACCATGTTTTGCACTATTTCTCCTGAAATAAAGTATTTTTAGTGACATAATGTAACATTGAAGTACATTATACTCCTTACTCACAAAGAGGATATATTTACTAGACATTATTTTTATAATCTGTCCAAAATTCATTCATGCCCAATACCTAATTTAGCCGCATAGGCACTGAATCACATGCTGGAAGAACTCTGGCTCTAAACGCAAATGTTTCTACATGATAGTGTTCCCAGAGGGCAACGAGTGATTGCCTGGTTCAAACCCGAAGGAAGGTAAAGCCGGTGGTTCTGTGTCGTAGATTTACGGCACGTAAAAGAATCTCAAGCCTTATAAAGAGGTTTCTGAGCAAAATTACTGGTCTCTCACGCCAAATACAGAATGGGATGCTAAAAAACAACAGTAGTTAAAGAGCGTGTATAAATAAAACACGGTTTTAAGGTTCGAATTGTGCATTTCTTGGTCATTCTCTTAAAGTCCTGTCAACATTCAGTTGTTTCTCGCAATTGTATGGAAACAGTGGGATATCTTTCAGGGATAAATATGGGTCAGGCGGATTTGTTTGTGGTGTTAAGTATCTGCATTAATCACCAAAGTTTCTTCCAAAAATAAATTCAGCTTATAACCGAATTATTTGCTGCCCTTAACTTGTAATGTTTACTCAGTCTTGAACAGAAAACAAAATCCTAAGTTTTGTAGTTACAGTTCATATGATTATTATCTTAGCAATAGCCCGTTACTTGCATGAAAAGACATGGCAGAAAGTTATTCATGCTTATTTAATACATGTGCCCTCCTATTTCCGAAGCAGAAGTTCTTCGAGGTTTGCCAGCAGGCACTTATACTAGCATGGAAAGAATAATAGAGTCTTCATTATTGTGAATCAGTTGCTAATGTGTACAGTAGAATGCACGGGAACATGCCAATGCTTCTGGTCTCCTGTAGTGTTTTTCCTTTTAATGTTGGCAGAAACTCTTTATCATCTATGCACAACACCATCTTCTATTGGCTTGAATTCAAGTCCGACATAGGCGCATTAGCCTATGAACAAAGCTCAGGTAAATAGCGAAAGGGGAGGGATACGGAGCGGCTAAAAAGCACTCTTCGCAACGACGATTCGCCAGTGGATGAGTCCGTCTCCTATTGGTTTGATGCAAAAAGTATAGCACTCAAGCATTAACCTATGAACAAATGTGGATTGCAGTCTCAGAGGGGAAAGAAAAGAGGAGAGTAAAGAAAACAAAGTGGAATCTAGAACCAGGTGGGTGCTGGGTTAGGGAGCTGGGGTAAGAGGTAGGAGACGGGTGTGGCAAAGTCGGTTTAGTACTTCCTTACCAATTCCAAGCACCCGGCTATGCTCGAGCAACAATTGGTGAAGCTCGATCATTGAAATTATCCTTTTAACATCTTAAAAATGTTTTATATCAGACAACTCTGCACGACATAAGATGCATGTTTGAAAGCAACATTTGTAATTACACAAATTTTAAATATCCATAACTGTTCTATATTTACAAAATGTTACTTTGAATCATGCCAGGATTTCAATTACTACAGGAAGTGATTCCGAGAGAGTTCGGCAGTCTCACTAGAAAACTGCACACAGGGTTCTAGTAGCTACGCGTCCATGGGAATTCCGCCACGTTTGCGATGCCTCAATGTGATGCATCAGCGTACTAAGCTGAAGATCTGCGCTTTCAATCCGAACATGTTGTTTCTCAAATGTAATTCAGTGTTTACATCTTTCGGCACATTAAGGTCCGATGTGAAAAAAGTAGTTATTGGTTAAGTTGTCTGGTAAAGTTGCCTAAACGCCTTATTCGACATATGATTACCAAATTGTAGGTTATGTAGAGCAAGGTAATTGGTTTATTTAGAGCGACCAATTTCCCCAGCTAATTTTGGAGAAGTTCTTACTAGCCCCTTAAAACACGTTTATTTCCATTAGCTCAAATATTTACAGTCAGTCCAAGTTAGCTTGACCAGATTTGTGGGAATACATGAAGGTAAACATACTCCAAAAATCTCCCTAATTCTGTCAAGCTTCTTAACCCTGAGCTTTATAGCAATAACAAAAGGTATAAATAATCCAAAATCTTTCCAAATCCACCAAGCGAGTTCCAAATGACGATTGTGTAATAAAATATTTCAGGATTAATTTAAACCTTTTCATTATCCATCTTCCAGATTAGAGAAAGCTATTTGCTGAGTGTTCTTCAGGTATTTTAAAAATAGATGTTTATAATGACGGTGTCGTATTTGAACGCATTGCTACTTCGGTCTGTCTTATCTTGTTCTCCCCACGTCCCATTCTATTAATTAGGCGATACATCGTCAGAGCCGCAGCTCACATCGCGACGTGAGGGTCCCAAAGGAGCCCCCCCATCCGACAAGGGGAGCCTCCATCCCTCACACAACGAGTCCTCTTTTTTTAAGTTTACTTTTTTCGACGCTAAATAATTCGTGTGTCCGGGTTTTAAGGGTCCATACGGACTGCTACGAAAAGAGAGACAGAAAATGACTGTGCAGACGAAAGCGAAGAGGTAAAGAAGGAGAGGGAGTGAATTAAGGGAAGTATTAAATAATTTTTCATGTCCCTTTGTTTTTTTTAAGGGAAAAGCGCAGAGGAAAAAAATAGGTCTTGGATCCGCATGGTGGGCTAGGGAGGAAAGACGGAAGTGGGGGAGGTGAAAGTGAAGATAGGGACCCCAGGTTGAAGCGCATTGTCGTTCGTGGCGTTGAAATTTTAATTCATTTCTCCTCGTTCGTTGTTGTGGTAACGTATAGACGTGGCAATGTAGCCATTTCTGTTCTTATGCACACACTTTGGCTTACATATAGCTCTTTTTTATTATTCTCTTTTTTCGTGCCATTCCTCCCTTTTATCAATGCTGACCAGTGCCCATGGGTGAGCTTCTCCAAAATTTCTCGTTTTTAGCCCACTTTGTCATTTAGATGACGAGAAATTCGAATTTGGAAGACACGTTTATTCCCATGTCCTCTATTTCTAAATAAAATATTTGTATATTTCTGACGAAAATTTGTTGCAGTCAATCTCACAGACAGTGACTGTCAACTGCACAAAGTTGCATTGTTGGGGCCGGCATTGTGGGAATGAATCCGTCGTTACAATATTACCCACAAACCTAGGGCGCTTATGTTTAATGAACCTTTGAATCACCTGAAACGGTATATAGGTGCTTGTTAGCACAAGAGTTACATTTTTAAAAAAAATCTGATAGGTTGCATTCATATGAATGTCTACTCATTCTTCTACAAATTATTCTTACAACACTTGTTCTCCTGTTCTTGTTCGTCGAAATAAACTTTCGTTAAACATTTAGACGATTCGTATTAGGTACAAGAAGGTTATAAAACGTAAAACGATAGTCAGATTTTTAAATAATGTATCGCTATGAAATGGCTTTGAAACCGCAATCCTTTTGTGTGGTCATGAAAAAACGAATAGCGAATTCCCACTGGCAACATTTTTGTTGTAGCATCACCTATGGCTACGCTAAATACATTAATATTAACACACCACGTTTTCAGAGTATATGTGGCACAATTGCTAGGAGCCTAAAAAAGGAAAAAGAAAAGAAACATAAATAAAATTTTATAAGGTGATAGCTGTACCAACTTTGCTGCAACATCTTTTCAAGACATGGACCCTAAAGAAAAACGATGTTAAGAGAATAGTCAGCGGAAATAAAATTTATTAGAAGGGTAAACGGATGCACTAGATTGAATGTATACTCGTATATAAAAAGGAAGATATAAGGAATTAGGTAAATCCACTCCTAATTATAGAGGAGATAAAATTATACAGGACTCATTGGTTAAATCATTTGAGTATGATGAGCAAGGAACGACTCCCGAAGCAGACACTGATTTAAAAACCACGAGGGAGAAGAGATGTTGGCTGACCAAGAGCAAGATGGGGAGTTATGGACGCAACAGAAGATTCTCTTGTTCCATAAAGAGGAGAAGGTGTGCTTATTTGAATGACATACAAAATAATTATTTTTAATCTTGAAAGAGTCATATCTCCGTTTCTGAGAAAAAAGTGGAGCAAAACGCTTACAGATCTCATCTCAAAAGTTGGAGAAGCAATGCTGCGTGTTTAAGTTAGAGAAAATAAATGCTTAAAATGCATGCAAAAATATTATGGTAAGGTTTGGAGACAGTAATCAAGGAAGTAACCCTTTTTGATTTTAAAATAAATTAGGAATAACATTTGTAATATTAAACTTTATTTATTAACCCTTTATATAAAACTTATGACAAAACAAAAGTCCGAAAAAGTCCACTGTTGTGGGCGTAGCTTGTGCGTCTCACAATCAAGAGATCCCGACTTCTAATCTCGGTTAGGACGAGTTATCTGAATAAGGTATTTTAGGGATTGTCTGTTATCCTGAGAAGACGAATGTAACTCTAAGCTTTAGGAACACCAGGCCTATTTGAGTATAATTTTCAACCATTTCGTTCACTTACGTCCGATATGAGCTACCTGAAAAAAAAGTCGGGAAAACTCATCCGCTTTGAAAATGAACGCCTCCATTTAAAGGCGATTCCAGTGCCTATAAAATGAATGCAAAATTATTGCTGTTGGATACAAAAGAGCTTTAAGATATTTTAAATTGTGACAGATTTATTACTACAGTAGAAATTCTAGATCTTGGCAGATTGGAATTTCCACTGAAGTTTTAATTTCCCCTCTCTAATTTCAGAACTGAACATTTAAACATGACTCACGGATCAATTAGGGGAAAAATAACATGTTTCCTTGTTTTTCCCCTCAAGATGCTGCTCTCTACCACTTGAAATTGTCTCCCCCATCACCAGCTACCTATTTCTTCTCCCCATCTTTTTCGTTCCCTCTCTACCTCTATTTAATTTCTTATTTTATTCTTGTTCTGATCCTCGAAATTGCCATTTAGCTAAACATTTTTCCCGACCTGATTTAGGGGCTCGTGATATATTCTCCTCGCTGTTAGTGCTTCCATTTCTTTCTTTTTTTCATTTCTGACTTTGGCATATAGTAATAACAGATATACTAGGGGATGAAATATTCATAAATAACGAATTAGCGAGTGCCATACAGCAATTGTATTCTTCGTTCATCTTTCTTCTTTCACCATAGAAGGATGTGACGTTTCTTCTTCCAGATAAATAATGGAGACGTATTCACAGCAATCCTGTATATTGGATCTGCCTACATGTTTGCATTTATAAATATCAAGTTTCGCATTTTGTAGTCTTCTACATTTATTCTGCGTGTGTGCTCAATTTAGTGCTTAATAAGAAACAGCTGCAAGAATATACCTTCCTTCCTTCCTACCGGAATCACCATCGTTCGTCATCGGAAATACGTCCAAAGTATTTTTATTAATGTCCCAATCTGTCTCGTATCCATTTTTACTTTCTTTACTACCTACCTAGTGACCGACCCGGGGTCGGGAAGGCGAATGCTGGGATGGTTTCATCTCTACCATGATTTCTTTTCCTTCGTTTACATTTTCATTCCGTTGCCTTCTCATCTTTCCTGTATTCTTCTAGGCTTCGTGGCGTATGGCGGTGCCGGACAGATGACGCGGATGCATGTGCAATGGCAAGGTATTCACCGCAGACACCAGAGGGCTGTTTGATTGGTGGGTCGTTTCTTCGCCTTCTCTCGGCGGCACCATTAATGGACGGGTCTGCAAGTGTTAGGGACTTCCGTGAGTCTCTGTGATCTGTCTGCTTACAGCCTGTAGCTTTCTGTGGTTCCTTCACCTCATCCCTTCCTCCTCCCTTCCAGGTCGCAGTCCTGAGGTGTCCGGCTCCTTTAAATCACCTCTACCTCTATCTCTCTGCTATATGAGTAGAAGAAGTATTGCATCATCTCAAAAAAATTGTTGCGCGGAAATACATGTTTTGAGGCTCCCTGAATTCAAAAAAGTATCTGTGAACATCATCGCTCAAAAGCGAAAAGTTGGTTGAATACCAAACCTGATATAGTTCAGCGTCTTCCAAGGTATTCAAGAAAACACTCACATCCTGAACTACGCTTTCGTGAAAAAATTTCATTAAGTTTTCGTTTTTTTCAAAAACAGCTCTAACGATTTTTATTATAAAGTAACGTATGTTTAAGGTATTTGCGTGACAAATAAAATGTATATCCTAAATATTCTCGGAATAGACTTTAAAGTCCTCTTCATCTGGAAGAAATTTTGTATAATTGTGTGTAACACATGAACTATAAAACTAGAAAACACGTACTGCAGCAAACATTTGGATGTCTTTAAAACACACAAATGACTTCAGATAACTTTTTTGTGGAATAATGCAATTATCCATGCGTTGTTATGGCTTGAATGTTTCAATACTTAGTCGTTGTTTTAAAGTGACCTCGCTATTTAGTTGTTTCTCGTGATAACTAGTATGGGATTTTAAGGCCAGCAAATAGCGAGCTCGTTGTTAAATGTTTGATTATCAATTAATTTGATCACGGGTAATGATTACTCCCGATCGTCTGATTATTCTGTTCTCCTTGTACCTATTTTTGAAAAGGTTTATCTCCAACAATGCATAGTTAATAGAAAAATAATCTTTCGCTAGATTATTGTACTCAATAATCTCTTCTTATATGCCCTATACGGTTCCACTGTCCTAAAACTAACCATCCCCTTTCGTCTCTTTACGCTTCATCTAAATACCCAATGTTCTCTTCTTTGTTCTGTCTCCCTACGTCTACATCTTCTACATTTATCATATGCTGTAGTTATTAAAATTATATTCTTATAGCCCGTCTTTTTCTTCAAGTTGTTGTTACTCTTCCAGTAGCTTATTTTTCTTCCCGTTATACACAAACATCATCTTCGATCTTTTCTTAAAGTTACTGCTTATGTATATTTCTGTTCTATATTGTTCTTCCTATAATTCATCTACCTGTTAATTTCTTAAACATACTTCCGATAGAAAAAGAAACCTGATAACTACAAAAATGGAAAACTCAAAATTATAATAAGTGAATATCCGAACATCGGAGTAAGACCAAAGAATGAATGGATATGAACTTCGACTTATGTATTACCTGCTCTTGTGTTAGAAATTTTTGAGCAGTATAGAGACTTCTATAGTCAGTGCGATTATGTTAAATGCTTCTGTGTTGTTTTATATCACAGAACAATAAATAATCATATAAAGATAAAGAATAATGGGAAGAATTTGTATTTGTCGGGTTTGATGCTGCTGCAAACTAATATAATTAGTTCGAACTGTTAATTTTTGCCAAGCGATTGTAGCGCCTTTACATCCCGCAAGCTGTTGAAATTATTTGACTGTGTTATTACTCCATGATCATCAGAGACGGGTTCACGAATAAGACGTGAACTCGCTGTTACTTTGATATTTTGTGAAGCCGAAGTAATTATTATTATTATTATTATTATTATTATTATTATTATTATTATTATTTTGTTAATGTAAGCATCACATAAAATTAAGTAATTAATCGTATGAATTGCGGCGGAATTTCAAATTTTAAGCTAGACAGTAATTTTTGCCTTATGTCAAAGTTTATCTATGCCAAGTTTGTCGAAATCGGTGCAACAGTGTAGAAGCTTACAAGGAACATATACAGATAATACATATATACTCAGGCAGTATTTTTATCACTTAAATGATATCAGTCTAATTATATAATTTAAAATATAATAACAGCCCGCCTTAAAGAAATATGTGTATAATATATGTAAAGTGTATGTAACAGTCATTGTATTATGTTTATTTCATTATGTACATGCTAATAATGTTATGTGAATGTATTACGTAATTTAACAATGTAGGATCTGTGAGAATAGAAGCAAAATACCTTCCGTAGCAAACAGAATTACAATGTAGAAGCCGAAAGTTGCTAACAGTGAGGTAACAATGAGGTAACCTTGAGGCAACAATAAATTAGAAAGTTTGATAATGCTACTAATAATTCTTGGAACAACAAAGTAATATTTAAAACAGTTTATAAATAGCCAATCAAAAACTAGAAAAGCTTTATGTTAAATAAAAGTATTCTATTGGAGTAGAATTAGCCAATCAGAGATTTGAAATACAGTAAATGTACAAATGTACAAAATCTAGACGCCAGACGCTAGAAGGCAGCGTTCCCGAGCAGTTCGCTCGGTACGTATTCAGTGTGAGACATAAACAAATTCATTACGGCGTGAAAAATATAAAGTTTACGTGTTAAAAAGTACAATAAATAATATTCTCACAGCTCTACAATAGGATATATCAGTGAAGTGTCATTTAATGTGTGAAAGATTAATAAAACGAAATTAAATACCATTATAATTTGTGTAAGCCTTCATTCTTTAGCTGCACTACTCTTTCTAAGAGATACGTGTTCTCAAAATTACTACTGACGCAGCCGAGGCATACATATATAATATTTAAACAAACATTAAAATACAAAGTTGATTTTTTAAACGCTGGGGCGAAGGCCACCGGAAAAGTGAACGTGGGGCGAAGGCCACCGGAAACCTTGTATCGTACGTGGGGCGAACACTCCAAGAAACATATCTCCCGCAATACGTGGTGCAAACAGCAGTAACAAACAACTTGAAGTTTGTACCGTACGTGGGGCACCAACCATCCAGATACCTACATACATACACTGACTTTTATATATTAAAATACTAAAAGCCAAAACTGTATAAGTTCTGATTCTTACAGAATTCCCATCTGCGGGTCTGACTTGTGAGTTGGAGTATATCTCTGAGATTGGATATATAAAGTGTAGTTGATAGCATTAAAAAAAGGTTTTGAATTATTCAACGCTGGTCAGAAAATTGTGCTTTAGAAATCACCCCTACCGGTTTTGGAAATACGAAATAATAGTAATAAAACAAACTACTCTGCCTTTTCAGTCCCTTGCAAAACAGGTGTCCATAAACTTTCCCTTCATCTCCAAAAATGAAGGGAGGTAAAATCTTTTGGTCCGTTCGTTAAGAGCAAGCATACCCCTCCACAGAACTAAAAATTCCAATATAAATCTGTAGAAAACAAGACATGGTCTGACGGACTGGGGAGAAGAGCAGAGTTAAAAACCTGTCATCTGTTTGCTGGGGTAATACAGCCTCACGTCAAAAGTCTTTGTGTGCTTCAAAAAATAGGATCTGACGCCACTGCTGCAGGGAATTCGAGGAATAAGATACAATAGTGCAGCTGACACGTTCCTACAGGGCATGGGTTTGAATCCTCCTGGGCCAATTACAGATTCTAGGTAACAGTAACAGATAAAACTATTTTAAACGTAGTAATTTTATAAATTTCAGCACAGGAAGCACTTTCCCGATTAGATTTGATAAAATTTAATCAGACCACAGTTGTGTTCAATGCCAGAAGCTCAAAGTTTCGTTACTCTTCTGTGTATTTATGCGAGTATTTTAAAATGTAGTTTTTAACGCTCCTCATATGACCTAGGACCATCGGGGGACACCTCATTCCACCAAGCGATGACTGGATCCATTTCTGAATCCGCGCCGGCCCTCGTAGCCGTGGTTGCTGGAGTGGTCGCTCCGGCGCTCCGCCAAGCTGAGGGTCGCGGGTTCGAGTCCCGCCTCGGGCATGGGTGTTTGTGTGTGTATGTGTGTTGCGGAAATAAGCGGTATAAAACAGAAAAAACACAGTAGTATAAACTGGGAACGACAAGGGAACTTAAAAAAAAAAAAAAAAAAAAAAAAAAAAAAAAAAAAAAAAAAAAAAAAATCCGCTGCCTCCGACGATAGGGTGATGGGGTAGCGGTAGAATGAGAACACCTACTGCTGAACTCCAAACCACGTTGGCCTTGAGGATACTCCACATGAGCAATTCAGAGGTGAATGCGTGGATAGGACCGACTTAAAATCGCCATCCCAGAGCCGGGAATTGAACCACGGACCGTCAGTACGAGAGCCAGAAATGAAACGACTGCGCTACCCCGATGTACGTATTTTAAAACGTAATAACATTAATAAATGTTATCCTACCTAACAGAAATTTAATCTCTACGAAATTTATTTACCATATTCTCGAAGTTTTAATTATACTGAGAAATGTAATGAAATAAAAGGAATGATAATTAAAGTCCTGTAGACGAGAATCTCATGGGTCATACGGAAACAACCACCATTAAAAATCAGCTGGAAGGGTGGGTAGGTTTTTTACAGTTTTTCATCTCATACAAAGTTCCTTTCTATGTCGAACTGCTCTCACAGCAACCTTCGTATCGCATATTCCATCAGCGCATAAGGTTGGCATTTGCTATTATTTGCACTACAAGTAATTTTATCGACATCATTGAAATTCTTACCTCTCCTTCAATTTTGCTTCCGAGAATTCTGGTGCCTGCTTCAGCATTTTGCTAATAATTGCTGCGCATTCCCGTTGCTGCTTCGCTATTTCATCGTCGGGCCATCTTAATTTACGAGAGCTTTTCATTCTGCTCCCAGCATCAATATCCAACAATAATTCATTGATGACTTAATTTAAAGTTACCATGACGACATGTTTTCAATATTCTATCCGTCCCGGCTGCTCCCTCGGTGATGCTTCACAGCGCTGTTGGTCTGCCTAATCTCTGCTGTTTCTTGTATGTGTGGTGTAGATTAACTGTTTGCCTGCTCCTCACAGTCTGTCGTAGTGGTTTGTATGGACTTTAAATTTCTACATAAAACTTTTCCGCGAGTACAACTATTTCATTTGCATTATAACGCCTCTTATGTAATGTTTAAATTACTTATACGGTCTCTTGTTATCTTCGACAGAGCCAGTATTCCAATTCAATTAAAAAATATGGTACTCAAACCCTGTTCCACATAATTTTCTCTGTGTCTCTTAACTGTCACACACTCACTAGTGACCTCTCATTTGCTTTTGTTGTGGATTAGGTTGTGCGATACAAACTAGTTTCTTATTTAACATTACCTTTATCTTAATATATTCGAAGAGTAGTGTCAAATTTACATTTTCATGTGCATCAAATATATTGCGTGACATCATTTGAATGCATACAGCTTGTGTAAAACGCCGTGACTCCATATGCGCAAGAGAGGAGAAATGAGAAGTGGTGAGAAGGTTGGGGAGCAAGGGACTACATGAGATATTACAACTCCGAGGCAGTCACATACACGGCGCATTGTAAACAAATGTATAAGTTTAGCTTGCGTTTGAACTCAAGCAGGTTAAATACTGACACCCCACATCTCTAATTATGCAAGTGGGCTGGTCAGTGCTACAGTTCCCCACTACAGGAGGACTGTATGGCTTGTGTAAATTCTCGTCAACAAATAAGTAGGAGCATTCTTCAGGTTAAATCTGCCTCTCAGGATGACGAAAGCACCTACAGATCGTTTATTTACCTTTTGTCATCTGACCCTGCATTTCGTTTGCCAAAACCGCTACTCAAGGGTGTACATTAGCCAATCAGGGGAAACGGGAAGGAAAGGGACCGCGGAAGAATGTGTGTCAGCGGGGCAAGGTTATAAGAAACAGGGATTAGATCACAGAAAACACAGGTTTGCAAAAACTAAAATTGAAAGACGTATTTGTGTGTGTGCGTATAAGAGAGGGAAAGGATAGCTGCATAATTATAAAATGAAATGTCTGACAGACACCAAAACTCAGAGTTAAGTTAGGAAACTGTTTTGAATGTAAGATTAAGATTTTCAGGAATCTTCCCAATCCCAAAATAAATTGTGGTGAAAATTTTTCTTGCTACTCCTTTTATACTCCTAAAACGACTAAGAATTTTGATTAAAATATTGTGTTATATTTGAGATACTGGATGAAAAATAAAATCCACATCTTGAGCTTTTACTGAAATACCTTTTATCGTTGCTTCTTATAATCAATGAATTATATATATATATATATATATATATATATATATATATTATATTCATATTTGCTGAAGTGTAACTAAATTTTGGGATAGTTACGTAATAAATATTATTATTTAATATACAGCTAAGTGAACACTGGAAACGTTTACGTAAGTTTTCTCAGAAGATGCTTTTTAGGTCCAGGAAATTCTGTACCATTTTCAAGGAATAATTCTGCAATTTTCTGCAAAATTTTCTCGCTCTCTGGCCTCATTAATAAACAATTATTAGACTTTTATTTCAACATTTGCTGAACATGTGAAGCTTTGCGCAGTAAAATTGATAATAATGCCCTTCACTCCTCACTAATGACTCTTGATTCAATGCATCTGTGGAATTTATCTAACAAATCTCTCTCTTTTATCCATTTCTCTTGAGATATGATAAGAAAGCAAGATCAGGAGCCTGAATTCTATATGTATGCCTCATTCTATTTTGCTATACTCTATCTCAGACAAGAATAATCCTGTTGCAAACAACAAGGTTGAGCGGACTCAACCCGCCACGTGATAGACGTGCATGTGTGCGAAAAATTTTCTTGACAGTAAATCAAGTGACATTGCCAGTAACCTATTAAATCGACGTGTTTCAGAATTAATATGATCTTGTGGTAGCATAATGGTTACACTTCGTGAAACAATGCGCGATCCTTTGCCTCTCGCCACTTCTTAAGGTTTGCCTCCGCTGTCTTTTATTTCGGCCTTCTCCACGATGATAGGCTCACGCTTTTAAATTGCATACGAGTGTTTAGGACTTGCGAAGTATGCGAGAGGTATAGTCTTAATATCAGAAGCGCCTCTGCCCGATAAACAGTAAAACATCTAAGTCAGCATTCTCCTCGAGACCTACTTTGTTCCGAGAGGGTCATATGCTATTAGGAATAGAACTTCTTATACAAGTGTTTCACTAGTAGTGCAAAGTTAGGCTGCATATTATTTAACAATAATAAGTTAATGGTGCATAATTGCGCCCGTCTTCACTTTAATCTCTGTCTCTATGCTCATGTAAGCATGTCTATTGTAATTCATTTCAGAATTCACGAGCCTAGAATATATCTGTGATGTACGTGTAGCATACAGTGAAATGAATCTAAATATTTGTAGACTTTTCTCTCCCCAAAACTAATTAACGCTGAGCAGTGATTAGAGAAAACTTATAATGCCGTACTTCTTAGAAGCAGTTATTTTGCGAAAACAAATAAAACATCCATGAACTTCCCTCCACAATCAGCGGCCTAAGAGGTTCCGTCTTACTGTCTCCATCTCTCTCTTTTTTCCCTCCCATATGTTTACAAGAGGGTCGTTCTTGTTTGAGACGGGTTTTACCAAAGTACATATTTGATAGAAGTAATGTATGACATGGTTAGCATCTATGAATCTATCATTTTATCTTAAGGATTTCAATGCAACTGACCTTATCATAAAACATACAAGGAACTAACACTTAATAAATAATAATAATAATAACAATAATAATGTTGTTGTTCTTTCCATTGCAAGAACTATAATTTCCATAATTGGACCATACTATACACTTTCGAAGTACTGCAACAAATCATGACACCAGATGGAAAAGGTGCATTAACACCATCAACATTCCTCTTCTTCTTTAACAGTTTATCCTCCTCTTTGTAGGACTTACGCCCCCAAGGACTTATAAGACAATGTCTGGGGCCAGTAGCCTGACTAAGAGTATTCATTACCTTAAAATCATGATCTTTGCATAATATATCACATTACTGTCAATGGTTTCTACACCTAGTGGGATTTCAACTGTTTGTTTCTTCATAACCTGTACTATTAATAAAATCAAACTTCGTTTAACTGCGCCTTGAGGCTTTAATTACTAAAGTAAAAAATGTTTGTGTTCAGAGATCTGTTACTTCATTATACGAGTAATAGTGAGCTATACTCAGACTCTACTATTTTCACTTAAAGCTCTTTATTATGTTTCTAGCTGCTATTTAATTATTATTTAACATACTGAATACCTTAAAAACCACATTGCGCACTTTCAACTGCATTTCAGGATTAGGCTGTATTATTTAAAACCACATGCCGCTATGTTTAAAAGTCAGTCTTTATCTAACACCCCACAAAATATATAATCTATAAAAGGAACGTTTGTCAACTTCTTATAATCATAAAATTAGAAAGAAAAGATTTTTTTGGAAAGTAAAAGAGAAAATTAATTCACCCTAACCTTAAATTAGGAGATAAGCCATTATCTCCTATTTCATAATGTGCACCTGCCAGGAACCCTACTGAACCCTGCGACAAATAAAATAAATTCATAATGCTGAAAATTAAAACAAAAATCAGAGCAATAAAAATTCTACATGAAATATCTATGCAACAAAGTATTAATTAAGCATATTTATCTATGAATTTTTATCTTCAGATTTGATGTGCAGTAATTCTTTAAAACAGTGTTTGTAATGATAGTATCTCTAAATATCTGGCATTTGAGATGTGATTCCAAAGGATCTGATCATCTGTATAATTATTCATAGTTTAATATTTTCCATGAAGTTAAGTAATTCTTAGTTTGAAGCATTTAACCGTAAAACCAGCTTGATTTCTGACGACCTACCTACTATATTAGAAATATATCTATAATGATTATACCTTTTATTTCCGTCTTAGGTACCCATTAATATGGGGAAACAGTTTACATGTTCTGCCTAACATTATGATATCATAATTTGTTAATCATGAACAGAGTTTTCCAGTTTGTAGGTTCATTGAATGAAAACTAAAATGTGATCCCGAAAGTAAACATTTCGGTGTTTAAAGAAGAGAAGCACTTTTTGAAGTGAATAATAAAAGTTTTACAGGAGGTTCAACTATTGAAGGTAATCCTCTATGGACAGGAAGAAGGGTAATAGTTTTTTGTTACAGTATACAGTAGAAATTAAAAGGATGATTAAAGTGGAAGTATATTTGATTGGATAATTGCATAATTTTCTTTATCAACAACAGCTTCTGTATTTAGCGTTCATTAAAAGTAATTCTTCTTGAGTTATTCACAATGCTGTTTACTCTCTCTACAACGTACATATAGATAGAGAAGGTATTGCTTTCCACACAAAAATTCGATATGGAGATTTCACCGGAAATACATGCTTTAAGGTTCCCATATAAAAAAAAGCATTTTTAGAAAAAGATCCATGTGTGCGTGTGTATGGTGTCTGTGAACAGCATAACTTAAAAACAAAATATGGGATAAACACCGAACTTGGTATTTAAATTCAGTACCTTCCAAAGATACGAAACGAAGATTTTCAAGAAAATCTCCCCACCCCGAACTACCTTTCATATGGAACATTATTCGAAATTCCTTATTTCTAAAAAATGGCTCTAACGGTTTTGATTAAAATAGCATATACTACGAGTAAATACATTTAAATGACAAATAAAATACATTCTTGAATGTTTTTAAATAGTTCTTGAAGTCCTCTTCATTAGGAACTAATTCTGTATAACCTTGTATAACTAATAAACGTTAAGCGAGACAAAACATTCAAGACAAAAAAGTAGATCTCTTTAAAACATACCATTAATTTCAAATAACTTTTTTGTGGCATCAGCCATTTCCGAGATATCCGTTATTAATTGTTCGAATTGTTCAATAAGTCCTATCGATTTCCAGCTGTTTCTGGCTAAGAGTATGGAATTTTAAGGCCAGTGTACAGCGTCCGGTTCTAAATCATTTTGCTATTTCTATTTCCTTTATATCTATAACGAAGTGTGCAATGTAGCTATTTCTGTAAAGGTTTTCTGAATTAAAATGAAGTAGATATGAAAACAAACTTTCCTAAGAGTAGCTTGATAACCACTAATAAGCAATAGAGGACAGAGAAGTCACGTGAATGTAACACACCAGGGTTTTTTTTTTTTTGGGGTCTAGTGGTATAGCTATGAGTTCTTATCTCAGAGTTTGCGTGAGAGTAGCGTGAAAGGATAACACCAGTATAGTTAGCTGATAAATTGTTATGTTCATTAAAATGTTGAATTTGAAAAGAGTCGCCGACGGTTTTTTTTTTAACTTATAGACGTCCTTTAACTACTATGGTCCTTAGCGTCCCATTCCATATTGGGCGTGAAAGACCGGAAATTTTGCTCAGAGGCCTCTTATCAGGCTTGAGGTTCTACGACACGGGACCACCGGCTTTACTTCCCTTCCAAAGGAAGCCATGCTAAGGATTTTTACTCCCGAAAAAATCCATCGCCCTCCGCCGGGTTTGAACCCACGACCTTGGGAACTAGAGGCTAGCACGGTACCACTAGTCCACCCAGGACGACTCGCCGACTGTTGAATTTAAGAAGAATTAATTAATTTTTGACAATAATTAAGTGAAGCGTCAGTTGCCGTAAGTGGCGGAAATTAATGTTACTCGGAGAGATTCCTCCCAATAGCAGTTAAATCCTCCTAACACTGGCGTGTTCATGTGCGCTAAGCGACTTGGAAATTACACACGAGGGTCAAGAATCTCAGGAGAGGCATGAATATGTCACGAATCCGTCACGAATGTGAATGTGTCTCTGATTTAGAATGCTTAACTTAAGCTCCGCTCATATATCAATACCCCTACCAACGCTACTTCTCGCCCGGCCCAATCTTAAAATCCTAGGTATGCGTCTATGACACTGTTACTGTGCGGCACTTCCTCGAATCTCTGAATTTCAATTTCTTTCTAATTTACAGAATTTCTGCCTATATGACTTTTCAAACGTACTAAGCTAAAACCTAAATGCAAGCCAATACCTTGGGTCAGTAGCCTGTCGAGGAGCAAGCAAACTCTGGATCATAGCACACCCAAGATGGGTGATCAGTCCAATGCCTGGTATGGTGGTGAAGAAGAAGGAAATGAAATGTAGTGATGAAAGAGATAATAGGAAGATTCGCGGATCAAGTCATACAACACAGCATTTGCCTAGCGCCGAGGAAAACCGCAAAAACTTTCGGTCAGATTGGTCGATCCCAAGTGGGCTACTACCATAAGTTTTTTTTAAAACTATATTTGAAATTCAAGCCGCAACATTACATCATTCGTACAGAGTTTCAGCTTACGCCCATTTACTGTTCCCTCTGTAGAAACACATTTAAAAGCGTTTAGTACAGGAAAAGCGGTTATTTCAAAGATGAACTTTTTTTTTAGTTGTTCTTTGTCCAATTACTTTCCTAGACTTGACAAGCCTTCCGCCGTTCTCTTCACAATAAGAAAATAGAGCCCAATTGAGAGCATGGTCTTTATCTGCAGGTGTATGCGGTCGAATGTGCAGCTGTTTCCTTTCAATACTCTGTTCATTTGTAATCATTAACCATTTGTTGCGAGGTCATACAGACGTCAAATGAGTGGTATTAAGCCCTGTTGTAAAGAATAACGGCTAATAATAGAAGCGGGATGTGTCGGTCAAGACCATTAAGGTGATGGTAACCGCGTTGAACTACAGTGAGAAACCCTCGCCAAGATCATACTTGTAATTAACGCACACAATCTTGATAATTATCGCACGAGGGAGCATTTGTCGCACATCTCATGCATTTGTAAATGAGGCGTTAGCTTCCCTCTCTACATTTCATTTGTTACTACCTGGCATATTGAACCAATAAGCACAATACATGATTTCCTTCCTGGGAGAGAAGTGAGCAGGTGTTATGGACTGTGATGTGGCCTATTACACAGCACTGTAAGTAAATATAAATTCAGATTTTAATAATACTATATTTAATAATGTGCAGAGGTTTTTGCACCTTTGTTGCTCAGAGAAAGGAATATCACAAAATGGTTTCATCCTCTCTCTCTTGGAATACCATTATTGCGGTACTGCTATTATTGGCAACCCTGTCATAATGAACCAATAATTATGTACGATATTGAATACCGTAAGAGCCTATTTATAATGCTAAGATTGCATAAAAACGATATATTATTTTCTCTACTACGTGTAGTAAGTATTGCATTCCACCCAAAAATTCGATACGGAGATTTCACAGAAAATACCTGTTTTGAGGTGCCCTGAGTCTAAATAAAGCACTTTTGGAAACATGTCCGTGTGTGTGTGTGTGTCTTTGAACAGCATAATTCAAAACGAAAAGTCGGAACTTAGAATTTGAGTTTAGTATCTTCCAAGGATGCGACACGAATATTTTTAAGAAAATCCCCTCACCTCAGACTACCCTTTTGATTAAAATATATGTTTAAGATACTTTCATAGAAAATGCAATGTATATCCTGAATTTTCTGCGAACGCCCCCAAAAGTCTTCTTCGTTCTAAATGACTTTCGCATAACTGGCAAACTGTAAGAGTTAGACAAACTTTTACTGTACAAAAATTTGTACATCTCGTTAAAATGCACCTTTCATGTGATAAGCATTTTTTTCTCGAGTGAACCCTTTCCGAGATATTCCTTTTTTATTTGTTTGAACTTTCCAATACTTAATAGTTTTTCTCAAACAGGAATTTGTTATTCGTTTTTCTTATGTCCTGGACATGCATAGAGAATGAAATGCTCCACATAGCAACCAGCTCTTAAAAGATTTGACTATCGCTTAAAGCCTATCATATTCCCCTTGCATCTACAAGAAAATTAGCAATAAGATTAACATCTCGATATCTCGATTTAACATGAAGTACATGGAAAATAAACGTTTGTAAAAATAGTTTGTACAAGAGTAGATAAAGTCATGTGAGTGCAGCAAATCAGATTTTTTTTAAAGGCATGATAATATTACAAGTACCATTGAAAATCAAGGTGTTGTCATAGTGAAGCGCTCTCGCTTCACAATGTGGTGGAACATTGCGACAAACATATTCCAGAAGTGCAGAAGTGTCCCATTATTGAATGTCATATTCACCTTTATCCTGTAAGAATTGCTTTCCGTAAATATGTAAACGTTTAGAAATTGCATTAGTGGAAAAATTATATTTTCAGAAATCGTTTATGTATTTGAGCGGTTAAGAAAGCAATAATAATTATTATAATTTCTTCAAAATGTAATTAATACAACATAATTAGTTTTAATAACTAACTTATTGCGTGAAAACTATAGAATATTTTTAAAAGGGGAAACATTTTTCATAATTAAAAACCATTATTGCACTGCATATCTTATCTTAAAAGGCGTTTTATACTTAAAAGAAAGCTAGAAATGTTTCGCCAAAATTTTGCAATCACTGATGATCTTGTTAATAGAAAACTACTTCATATTGCAAATATTCCCGGAACACAATATGTGAGGTTCAAAAAAAACCCTATTTATATGTGAGGGATAGTTTCAAAGCTATTATGGTTATTCTTGAAAATTTTAATTGAGTATTTTATGACTCCCATAGTTTATTTGAAAATTATTGGGAATTTAGGCTTTGAAAGCGACACATCTTGGTGTCAGACTTGAAAATATTTGTTTACAGGTATTACCGAGTGAGATGGCCCCACTATAACGTGTGAGGCTTGCATTCGGGAGATCTTGGCTTCTTAGGGAATGCTGGTGTGGTTTCTCCTACCACAATCTTTCCTTTCCATTATTTCCCTCTCATTCTGTTTCCTTTTTATCTTTCAGGTTGCTTCTAGGTTTCGTGGTGTATGGCGGTGCCGGTTAGATCGTACCGATGCTTGCTCAAAGGAAAGCGCACTCCCGTGGGTACTAGAGGACTGCTTGGTTGACAGGTCATTCATCGTCCTCTCTAGGCAGCTCCAGGAATAGGACGGGTATTCGAGCTTGGAAGTGTTAGGGACTTCCGCGCATCTCTGTAGCTTGTGGTCTCCTGTGGTCCCTTCATTTCATTCCTTCCTCCTCGGTGGGGTGTTAGAGAGAATAGATCTGAGTAGGTACAGTGTGCAAGGTGTCCCCATCCGTTGTACAACATATATACAGGCATTTAAAAATAAGCACAATTCAATAATACGATAGAGTGTAAAATTAAGTTTAATTTACTGCGTTATCTCACATTTGAAGAGATTTTAACACTTGCAAAGTCAAGGATTATAATCTCAATAGTGACTAAAGCAAAACACCAGCCATCATATCATCCGCATAATCATCATCGTTATTAATATTCCTGTTTTCCATCTGCATACTTGTTTTAAGATTATAGATTTTGGACCATTTGCAAGTATTTTTCGCATGTTTAGTTAGAATCTGCTTCCTTTTGCTTCTTTCTTTTCTTTTAGGAATCATTTTGTTAAGCGTGTGAATATACAAACTCCTGATTAGACTTGTAGTCTTCGAGATCAACAGTGCTTTTATATTATCCGCCCACTTGACGGAGTTACGCGCGTCTCTATCGTGCACCATGAAGTACGTTGTATTGAAGGGGTATTATAGTTCAACTGGTGGGGAGCCGAACTTGAAGTAGTTGCAACCGCACGTATGGTAAAACGTTTCCGGTAGCCTTCGCCCCCAAAAAAGTTTAAAAAATATTAACTTTGTAATTTGACCGTTTCTTTAAATATTATATATTTATGCTTGCCTCGGCTGCGTCAGTATTTATTTTTTAGAGACATGAATGTCTTAGCAGGGTTGTGGTGCGACTGAAGAATTTAGGCTTACACAGATTATAATTTTATTTCACTCCTTTTATTAATGCTTGACACGATTTAAATAACATTTCACTGATACAGAGAGAGCTGTGAGGTTTTTTATTATTAAATACTTGCACTTTTTAACACGTAAATTATTTTTGTCTCACACAAAATAAGTATTAAATTTCTCGAGGACACATCTCATGTCCGATTAGGAACACTATCTACAACCAACGCGTCCAGTTATGAGCACTGCCTACAAGCAACTGAACTCTAAATTTGTAAATTTTACCATATTTCAGTTTCTGATTGGCTAATCCTAGTCCAATAAAATACCTTCATTTAGCTAAAGCTTTTTCTGGTTTTTGATTGGCTATTTTATAAACTGTCACAAAAATTACATTATTGTTGCTCCAAGAATGACTAGTAGCATTATTAAACATTCTTACTCACTAAGCCTCAAGGTTACCTCATTGTTAGCAACTTTTAACCTATTATTCTCACAGTTCCTACATGATTAAATTACGTAATACATTCACATAACATTATTGAACATGTACATATAATATAAACATTTACAATGACTCTAATATACACTTTTTATATATTGTTACTTACAGGTATTGCTTTTAGGCGGGCTGTTATTAAATTTTATATTATATAATTAGACTGAAATAATTTAAGTGTTAAAAATATTGCCTCAAACGATAGTGCTGTTGTCGTTCAGTCATAAGATTGATTTTATGAAAATGACGGAACACGGTCACGACACTACAGCAGCACGGTGGAAGCGACCACGGGGTGCCGTTTGATCGCCGTTTGGCAGCCTCTTGCAGTTCGGCTATTTCCGGTATTTTCCATAATAATACGAATACACTTCACGCGCATCGTACTAATTAT
Source organism: Deroplatys truncata (assembly GCA_030765065.1). Taxonomy (NCBI): domain Eukaryota; kingdom Metazoa; phylum Arthropoda; class Insecta; order Mantodea; family Mantidae; genus Deroplatys; species Deroplatys truncata. The sequence continues at coordinate 58,625,405 of CM060980.1, forward strand.
ATCGTTCAGGGAAGCCTTCGCTATGGACAAAGAGTTAATTGTATTGTTTCAAAAGTACCCGGAGCTATGCGATTTATCACAAAGATTATGACAACACACTGCGTAAATATAACATCTGACAGGTTATAGGCGAGGGGCTTAAAACATCTTGTCTCTTCACTAAAACCAAATAAGCACCACAAACTATGAATTTCTTCCTCCAGAGATAACAATACGAGCAGATTGAAATCAAGGCAGAAAATCGGAGCATGGTAACTTTGTGGAAATCACAACGCCACAACACGGTAGGGACACGGTCTGTGCACAGCCAGAATACGGCAGGTTATGTGAAAACCTATCTTTATAGTGTAGAGAACCGTGTATTCAAGTTATGTTTTGGCCAGGCATATGTACAAATATGTATATATATATATATATATATATTTGGAACAAACCAATAATAATTAGATCCAGAAAAAATCTGATGTTACATTCACATGACTTTCTCTACTCTTGTACAATCTATTTTTACAAACACCTATTCTCCATATGCTTCATATTAATCGAGATATCGAGATGTCAATCTAATTTGTAATTTTCTTGTAGATGCAAGGGGAATATGGTAGCTTTTAAGCGATAGTCAAATATTTTATCGCTGGTTGCTATGTGGCGCATTCCATTCTCTTTGCATGTCCAGGACAAAAAAAAATGAATAACGAATTTGAGAAAAAGTATAAGTATTGGAAAATTTAAGGAAATAACAAGCAATATCTCTAAAACGGTTCACTCAACAAAAAAAATGTATATGATATAAGTTGTGTATTTTAACGCGATCTACATTTTTGTGTAGTAAATTTTGTCTATCTCTTATGGTTTACCAGTTATGCAAAAGTCGTTCATAATGAAGAATACTTTTGGAGACATTCCCAGAAATTTCGAGATCTACATTTCATTTCTCATGACAGTATCTTAAACATATGATATTTTCATCAAAATCGTTAGAGCCATTTTTGAGAAAATTAAAATTTTCGAAAAATGTTCCATGTAAAGGGTAGTCTGGGGTGGGGGGTTTTCTTGAAAATCTTCATGTCGCATCTCTGGAAGATACTGAACGTAAATACCAAGTTTGGTGTTTATCCGACTGTTAGTTTTTGAGTTATGCTGTTCACAGACACACACACACACACACACACACACAGACACACACACGGACATGTTTCCAAAAATGCTTTTTTTGTATTCATGAGGTCTCAAAACATGTATTTCCGGTGAAATCTCGGTATCGAATTTTTGGGTGGAATGCAATACTTCCCCTACTTACTATACGTAGTAGAGAAAGTAAAAAAGTTCAGAGAAAAAAATGTAATTATCAAGTTCACAATGGCTTGCGTTTCAGATCTGGCAGTTCTTGATCCGGGAGAAGCTAGTTAGGAAAGAGTGAAGGGAAAAGTACTGCTTAAACCGTGTTCCTTACTTCCGCCATACTTTGTGAAAACTTCTATTCGATAATGCGTAAAATTAAGCAAACGTAAGTAATAAAAAGGAATTAAAAATGCTAGAGGAAAACTTTTACTCTACTTATAAGATACACTTCAACAGTAAATTATTTACATTTGCAAATTAGCAGCTACAAAAAATATTAAGTAAATTAATCTGAGAATCTCTAGAAAAAGACAAGATGGGGCGCTTTGGCAGTGAGATTACTAAAAGGTATTTAAGGCGAAAAGATTGAGCAGTGTCTAATTTATTTCCCGTTACCTTGGTTCTAGTCCTTCAAGTTGCCGAAAAGAATAAATTAATTCTAGATGAGTTAAACTATTAAAGAGAACATCATTTAAAATCAATAAAGGAATAGCAGTTCTAATGTTGAACTAGGTTTTGGAAATTTCACACTGAATAGATCAGACAAATAGAAACTGCAGAAATGAGAGTATTTAGGTATAACTTCTTACACCATCATAGGTATGAAGATGCTATAAAACAATTAAATGCATGTAACTTAAAATATAACATATTAGAAAGATAGACTGGCACACTCAAAAGAATCGCAGGTTGTATATTTTCAAATTCCTTTTCGTTTATAAAAAATAAACACAGAAATATTGGTACACCTCTGGGGCGATGGCTTTTATCAGGACATGGTAGTTGATGAAGTTTTCTACGTAACCAACATATAAAAATTCCCGATATATGACTTATAAAGGGTCTTTCAACAAAAGTGTCCTATCTTTAACATGTGATAGCTGCCGTTGTTATTGAGTTACAGCAGTCATTTTTTTTCATTTGGTTACAGTTGTTATTGACAAATAGCCATGGAACGTTACAGCATTCAGCAACGCGTAGAAATTGTGAGAATTTATTATGAAAGTAGTTCATCTGTTCGCCAAACTTTCCGTGTACTGCGTGAAGTTTACGGTGTGCATAATCGTCCCTGCGAGAGAACGATTTGGCGTTTGATCGATAAATTTGAAAGAAATGGTTCTGTCAGCGATCAAAGAACTCCTGTACGTAATCGACGTAAGCGCTCCAACGAAAACATAGGCGCAATTCGTGAGAGTGTACGCGAGAACGGAAACAAATCAATTGCTCGTCGAGCGCAAGAATTGAGGCTTTCGCCGACCACAACTTGGCGAATTCTGCATCTGGGCTTGAAGTTTCACGCTTACAAAATGTTGCTAACTCAAGAACTAAAACCTAACGACCTTAGGTTGCGCCGTGTATTCACTCCTGGGCTATGGAACAATTGGAAGCTGACCCGAATTTTGTCGAAAAATCATCTTCAGCGATGAAGCCTATGTTTGGATGGATGGTTGTGTTAACAAACAAAATTGCCGCTATTGGAGCAATCACAATCCAATGCAGATTCAAGAACGACCACCTCATCCCCAAAAGGTTACTGTGTGGTGTGGATTTAGGTATGGTGGAATCATTGGTCCATATTTTTTCTAAGATGAAGGTGGAGAAGCTCTAACTGTCAATGGAGAAAGATACCGGGCTCTTATAAGGGACTATTTTTGGCCTCAATTGGATGGTATGGATCTCAGAAACATCTGGTTCCAGCAAGATGGTGCCACATGCCATACTGCTCTCGAAATAATCGATCTTTTGAAGAAGTTCAGAGGTATCATCATTTCCCGTGGTGGTGATGTTAACTGGCCCACGAGATCATGTGATTTAACGCCATTGGATTACTTCTTGTGGGGTTATGTTAAATCTCGAGTTTTTCAACAAGCCAAAAACAGTAAATGATCTTATGAATAACATCACGCGTGTTATTCGTGAAGTTGGACCTAATTTACGTTCTTCTGTCATTCTGTCTTCTGTCATTGAGTCAACTGTATACGCCCAACCCAACGAAGTCGCGGCGGTCACTTAACTGATGTTCTCTTTCACACGTAATAACATTATGTTCCCAATTAAAAAAATAAATAAACCTCTATCATTTATAGAACGTGTATTATTTAAGTTTAAAGAAAGGATACTCAGCATAACTGTGTATTTTGAAAAAAGCGTGGGCCGTTACAATAACATTATAAATTTGATCGAGTTTACCTAATGTCATAATGCATACCAAAAACTTTAACTATATATTATAATGTTGCTCCTGCTTGTTTACATTAAACGGGATAAGATATTCAGATAGCACAGAGCTCTAAGTAGCCTAAAGAAGCAGGCCCGATTAGACAGTGTGAGAGCTCAGCAAGTACCAGTGCAGCCATCTCTTGCCCCGCTCTCCAAGTTGCGACACGAAATGAATATTCACGACTTATTATGTGGAGAAGGCAGGGAGGCGTCGCCACAGTAGCTGCTGTCGAGGAATTTGCATTCCGGCCTACCCCCCGACGAAAATTTCAATATTTAATATTGAACTCTGAGGAGGGATGTGTTTCAGGGATGAAATCGTGATGAAATTTTCCAAACTCTAAAAGGAAACCGAGATGTCCATTTCCTTGAGAAATCTCCCCGACGTCATAATTATGATAATTGTATTAAAGTCGCGAGACGCATATTTTTCATTACTGATCGTAACTACTACTTTTTAAAACTTCTGGAAAGGAAATGAGCCGAGGAGGTAAATTAAAAGGCGTCACTTGAAGCTGAGATATTGGAGAGCTACAAACTCTGATGATTGCTTTTACTGCAGGCAACAACAGCGCACAGCTGGTAATTAAATTTCCACAGAAGCTCTGATTATAAAACTATCGCAGTAAATATTTAAATTACAATCCCTTATTGACGCACACAAGATCTGATCTTTTCATTTCAGACAGAATTCGAAAAGGCGGAAGAATGCACTTTCCAGCATCTAGAAGTCTAGAATTATGAGCAGAAGAAGAAAGAAAGAGGAAGATAACTCAATCTGATGTTTATTTCTGCATCAACAATTACTAGTATTACGTTTTCAATTGATACACCGTAGGTGCAAAGCCTTGAAACTTCTTTTTCAAACAAAATATTCAAATGTGCTGCAGTTTCACAACTTAAAAAATAAACTCCCCAAAATTTGATATCCAGCGCCATCTACAATTTTAGTTCACTGTTAGTGCCAAAACTTACTACAAAATTGGCACAGCTGACAAAAAGGAAGAAGGAATTTGTTGATATTTGCTTTTTTTTCATTTCGCCTATGCCACAACTAGTGATTGACAACAAGAACTTCATCCTACAGTTAGATGGCGCCCCACCGCTTTACATAATGCACTTCGTACCTATCTGAACGAGGGATTGACGGAGAAAATTGAATTAAATTGAATTGTATTTATGGTTGCTCCTTAACTGTTATGATTCTTAGCGTCCCATCTATATTGGGCGTAAAAGACCGGAAATTTTGCTCAGAGGCGTCTTTATCAGGCTTGAAGTTCTTTTACGTGCCGTAAATCTACGACACAGGATCACGGCTTTAATTCCCTTCCCAAGGAAGCCATGCTAAGGGCCCGCGACCTTGGGAACTGGAGGCTAGCATGGTACCACTAGACCATGGACGACATTGCCGCAGACGTCTGAGAGTTGGATAATGTCCCGTCATTCTTGGGCTATTTCAGATAACAGTATTCAATTCCTGGAACCCACGTCAGGCTAAGCCTTTGTATTTGACAATGAGGTTTTGTAGAAATTCCCAAACCAGCTTTGAATGAATTGTTAAGAAACTAAGTGCCTTAAAATCTGACTGGCTGACAGACAATATATAGATCCTTTTGTCTTTAATACATTTCTTAATATTCTCACAGGCACAAAGCTCTATTTCATGTATTTTAATAAAAATGGATGGACTGGAGCCTAGAGCATTTGAAAGGGAAACATTAGGTCCATATCTGCCCACACAAGTCTCCAAATAAACCCCCTTATCTCCACTTATTTTATTTGTCCAGGTTGTATATATTCAGATACAACTTGTATTTATTACTTTTGTGTATTTATACTAATTATTTTGATGTCGATATTTCACCGGAAATACCTTGAGGCTTCTTGAATAAAAGAAAATGCATTTTTAGAAAAAGAATCCGCATGTGTGTGTGTGCGTGTGTGTGTGTGCAGCATACCTCAAAAACGAAAAGTCAGAACACCAAACTTGGTATTTAAGTTCAGTATCTTACAAAGATACGTAACGAAGTATTTCCAGAAAATTCGCCGCCGCAAACTACGCTTTACTGGAACATTTTTTTGAAGTTTTTGAGCTATGCAACAAATTTTCTGTTTTGATTAAAATACAATATATTAAAGAATTTTCTGCGAATAGCCTGTGCAGTTCTCTTCATTCGGAAGGAATGTTGTATAAGCTTGTATAAATGGTATAAGTTAAGGATAGACGAAAACGTACAACACACAAAATGTAGAGCTTTTTGAAATATACAACTTATTTCAAATACCTTTTCTTTGGCATAAGTCATTTCCAAGATATCCGTGATTACTGGTTCGAATTGTTCAATACTTAGACCTTCTTTTCAAGTTGATTTGCAGTTGTTTCTCGTTACTGCGTGGAACCAGTATGGAATTTTAAGGCAGTCGCCCCTCGTAGGCGTGGTCCTTGGAGTGTATAGCTCCGGCGCTCCGCCAAGCTTAGGGTCGCGGGTTCGAGTCCCGTCATGGGCATCGGTGTTTGTGTGTGTATGTCTGTTATGTAATTACGGTAATCAGCGGCAACGAAAACAGCAAAAAAGCAGTATCATAAACTGGGTAAAAGAAGCCAACATATAGAGTCCAGTTCTTAAACATTTGACTCTCGTTATTCTCTTTGTAATCTATAACAAGTTTAATGTAGGTATTTCTGCAAATGTTTATCTCGATTAGAATGAAGTAGACAGAAAAGCAAGCTTTCGTAAGAATGGTTTGTGTACCCATTAATAAGCTGTAGAGGATAGAGGGAGTCATGTGAATGTAACGCATCAGATTTTTATATTATAGTGTTATTTAGTTTCATTAGTGTATAGAGTGTTTGATCGTTCGCTTTTGTAATTGTAATTGTACAATCGTTCATAGTTGTAATTTGCTTATCTTACACAACTTGCTAACATATTTCTCTCCCACGAGAGTTATTACTGGGAACCATTATTCCTAAATACTTAGGTACATAAACTTCTTTGTCCGTTTGGAAATCTCTCGTTTTTTAACTTCTAGAAACACAACATACGCCTTTTTTAAGCGTTTTTCTCAATGGCCATTCCTTGTATTCTTTGTCCATCTTCTTTTGCGTGTGTTCAGCCATGATGAGCTGATGTAAGATACCCATTGAAATTTTCTTATCTAGTTTGCAACAGTTTTGCTCTAATAGATGGAAATAATTCCATTGTGTTTTAGTTACGAGCGTCTCGTGAGTACTTAAATCTCTTATAATTATGTAGTGTATATATGAAGTTCATAAAACATTTCATTCAGCTATACTTTCCAATAAAGCATTCAAATTTGCTGAAATTCCACAACATGAAAGATATGAAAAAGATTTTAATATCTAACCTTCAATGTTTAGTCTGTCCTCTGTTGGGCACTTGATAGACATCTACCCTACAGTCGATTTCGTTCCTGACTCGATTCAGCAGGGGTTACTCTGGCGATGGCAGCTGTGGTACAGTGTCGCAGATCCTGGAGGACTTGAGGCATGGGTGATACACAGATCCTGTCCTTCACAAGAGCCAACCTCACAAGCAGAAGTCACAATGTAAAGTAAACAAAGAACCTAGTGCTATGGCATTTTCAACGATAAATCAGGAGATAAGGCTCAAAATCGGTGGTATTTATTAGCTTTTAACTATAATGTTAGAGTTCAAATAATATTTATAAATTGAAAGTTGAGCGTTTCGATATGTGTATTCGAATTAACAAACTCAACTCGCAATTTAACAAGGTATTACCTGCAAGGAAGAAGAAAATACTGTATATTTATTTTTTATTTATTTATGCACGGTGTTTACAATGTATGTACTTACATTCACTTTAGCTTAAATACACGCACTATCCGTTATACAATGTTAGTGAGCTTATACAGTTCCTAATCAGATCACAAACTGTACTCATAGAAAAATTCCAAACCTGCGCGTAATACAGAATTATTAAATAATCAACAGAAAAGACATTAAAAAGCTAAAATTTTGAAATCACAGAGATTAGTGCGCTGTTTGGATAATGCTAAAATGTGCAAGGTAAAAGATGTGACAAAAGGAAATGAAGCCATGTTGAACAATCAATAATAAGAGTACGTTTAAGAGAGGAATTATTTTCTTAATGTTTTTTTTTTCAGTTTACTCTCATAGGCAATCCCTGTGTTATGCTCCTAGAATTTGTTGGTCTGCTCTTATAGTCTCTTTTAGACCGTTAGTTTCAAACTTCGAAGAATCTTTCTTCTTCTTTTTCCATCTGATTCCTCATACTTTTGTTTCTATTCCTTCCTCTTGTCTTTCGGATTACTAGGTATTAGTAGTTTATTTACACTGGCTAAAGTATGTGTTCATTACTTATCTTCTTTAATACTGAAGTCATGTTTTACGACAGCGGAAAGGAAATCATTCTATATGAATGAAACGTTCTCCGTTCCAGCAGATAACCAAATCCAGGATCCCTGACTTTAGGATATAATGGATGCCAAATAGCATTTATATAGAGGCCAAACATAATCGTTTTGAAAATTTTAAATAATTGTATGTATTTTAAATGCATAAAACTACTTAATCTTTGAAATTTTCCAACAAATATTGTAGCCTATGTGTGTGCATTGTCGTATCGGGCACATTATTGTTTTGTAGCATGGCATTGTTGCACTAATTATTTTGTTTGTGAGTTTGAATTCATGTCCGGCGCGGCATTTCCCTCCCCACCTCCTAGTCAGGGGGGTGTGAGGGCAAGTAGAGGGACTAGCCTCTTTGTTGTGGTGGCGTCAGTATACTCGGCGCCATTAAAGAAGGTGATTGACATTACGGGGAGAGAGAGAGGCGACGTTGCCGCTCATCGCGACCACGTGGAGAGCGTGCTAGAACTGTGTCGAAGGCGACTGGGTTGCGCCTGCATTGTAGAGCGGGTATTATTTATATTCGTATACGAAGACAATAACTACGTGCAGAGAATAGAAAATGCAAGTATATGTCAGTGTAAAAATCTGCGTTAGCAGAAGAGACATACCTGTGAAATATTGATGCTTGCATCGCTACTGTTGTTGCTGCTCGTTTGATAGACAATATTGCCACCGCCATCATCATCTGAAGAGCTGCTAGAATTCCCCACGGAAATAAGCTGTTCTATAGTTTCTTCCAAAACTCCTTCATTTTCCCAAGCTGCACTTCTTACGCTCTTTTTTCAGTTTTCAGCTTTTACTGCTGTTAGTGCCTGTTCTGTAAGCTTTACTACGGACGATACAGTGAAACCTTTATTGTTTCGCCCAACATAACACGTTATATCGGCCCAAATTAATTCATTCGAGTTAAGATGGGAATGATAAGGGGGAAGCCTAACTATTTTGTGAACATGTTCTGCAGCAATGCCATCGACTACATAACTTGAAAACCGCAGTTTGTTTGCTTTCACAAGTTCCAGTAGCTCACTTTTCTTCAGTCCCTCCTTCATCGATACCTTGCGGCGAACAAGCCACTGAATTATTTTCTCCTCTTCGAAATAGTCTCTCACAGAGCATATTATTTCCCGCGCCTGTCCTTTAATTGGGATAGCTTTACAAATACAGTTTTATTCGGTTGCCGAGTGCGCTCAGTTTTTCGTTTGGCTATCTCTGTCACTATTTTTGGACATTATTATATATCCATTAAACGTGCTAACACAATTATAAATGCTCACACAACAAACGCACGCACAAATACACGGACTCAAACACACGTAACACAAGACAAATACCATACAAATAGGACGATGCAAAAGAACTTTTCAGTACGTAGGCAATCTCTAAACTGATACAAAAACATAAGCATGCTGGGGCTAAAAGGAGAACATTGTTTATAACTGCAGCGACAGCAGAATATAAGACTGCAGTTCATGTTTACTGCAACGATCTCTCACCCGGCAGTCATGCCAATCACGTGTTCCGATATCGCAACAAGCATTTGCGTCTATCGTTGCTATGGAAACGTCTTAGTTCTAATTGGTCCTTCTAATGGTTGCTATGACGACCGCTGTTACGTATTCATCCCCTCCCATTCATTTAAAGCTTTCCGCCACATGGTTAGTAACTGTCAATCAACTTCTTGATTGGCGCCGAGTACGGTAAAGAGAGCAGAGTGCGTGGATCGAGTGTGTGGAGCATCTCCCTCCAATGTTTGCCTGTAATCTCTTGTGAACGATGTAGTGTACATGTCAATTTTAATAAACCACAGGTAATGTGTCAAATGTTATTTTGTTATGAATATCCCACACCTTCTTTAAATTTGTGCAGCTAAGTGCGTGGTCCTGTCGCTGCCTCAGAGTCTATGCCCCCCAATGTTTATGCCGGGGTAACCAAATTTAATATCTAGCTGCAAAACCTTTTGGCTTCACCCCGGTATATAACAATATGAAATTTTTATTTTTTATTTTACTTTTTACTGTAGGTACTTGTTACTTGTAATTTCACGCTACACAATCACTTTTTTAATATCCACAGCTTTAAACTAAAAATGACTATTTAATTTGTGCGGTACTATTTAGGTAAAGCACCGCTTGAACTTTATACATTTTTCTTGACTCCTTTTTTTCAGCATTTTTCACTATTCAAAATACTCCTTGACCCACAGTTAATAACGTATTAGCTTTACATTTTCAGGAGAACTTCAGGAATTGTACATTTTAAATAGCTGTGCAGTAGTTAAATATTAAACAGTTCAGCTTAAATTATTTTGCATAACTCATATTGAAAAGTTCATTAACGTATACACAAAAGATATTCTTCTCTTGAAGTGGAAAAAATTAAGAAATACCTTCACATAAATTTGTTTATGGTTATATACTAAACTCAAATTAAAAATTTGGGAACAGTATGATAAACTGTAAGGTCCAAGGGGTTTTTCATATTACCACATCAAAAAGTAATTAATTATGAATAAAAAATATCTTAAGAACGGTTTGATACAGCTTGTTAAAATGTTAACACTATATTTTTTTACGTTCTGAATAGGTATATGACAAAAATGTCAGTGTATTTAAAAGAATACTGTGGATTTTTGGATTTTGATGGATACATTGCCTTAAGTTATATAAGAGGTGTGTCTTTGAAAAGCAACTACTCGTAGAAAATAATGTCATTATGAAATCATTTTGGTGTCCTTACTGTTCATAAAATTAATTTTCTTCTATTATGTAAATGGGTTTCACAACACAGTATTTGGCGATAAGAAAAAGACAGATCGTATGCTGCGGTACAAACCACTTTGTAAACCCTCCCCTGACATGGTACCGGAAACACGTCATCTTCTGGAGACGCCAAGCCGAAGAAGCAAACGGAAGGAAATTACAGACAGAAAACGAGGATAGGGTTGCTATTGCTATTCTCTCAGCTAACCCTAACTTCATCTCTGCAACTTTTCTGTTCGTTCTCATCCACCCCCGCGCCTCGTGGAGCGGAAGAAAGAGCGGCGCAGTCCAATAGATGCCTGATATGATAAGAAGAAATAGAAACTGCTATCGTAATGCTTCTCCCAGGCACACTCGTTTGATCTTGCAGATTGCCACGTCAAATAAGCATAACAGCTTCTCTCAAGGAGATGCGGCTATAATGGAACTATTATCATAAACAGTGAAATATGCGGATATCAAGCTTTGAGATACATGCGCAACACGCTCTGCGCATAAAGTCGCTTTCTACTAACCCAGGAAACAAACCTGGAATATTGAAAAATAATCTGATGTGTTACACTCACATGAGTTTCTCTACTCTTTTACAAACTACTTTTACAAACGCTTATTCTCCATATGCTTCATGTTAATCTTATTGCTAATTTTCTTGTAGATGCAAGGGGAATTGGTAGGCTATAAGCTATAGTCAAATATTTTAAGAGGTGTTTGCTATGTGGAGTATTCTATTCTCTTTGCATTACCAGGACAAAAAAAATGAGTAACGAATTCCCATTTGAGAAAAAGTATAAGTATTAGAAAATTTAAGGAAATAACAAGCAATATCTCGAAAATGGTTCACTCAAAAAAAATGTATATGACATACATTGTGTATTTTAACGCGATGTACTTTTTTGTGTAGTAAAATTTTGTCTATCTCTTATAGTCTACTAGTTATGCAAACGTCGTTCATAATGAAGAATACTTTTGGAGACATTATCAGATAATTCAAGATTACATTTTATTTGTCACGAAAGTATCTTAAATACATGATATTTTAATCAAAACGTTAGAGCCATTTTTGAAAAAAATTAATTTTCCAAAAATGTTCCATGCAAAGGGTAATCTGGGGTGGGGGATTTTCTTGAAAACCTTCGTGTCGCATCTCTGTAAGATATTGAACTTAAATACCAAGTTTAGTGTTTATCCGACTGTTCGTTTATGAGTTATGCTGTTCACAGTCAGACAGGCACACACACACAGACACACTCACGGACATGTTTCCAAAAAAATTGTTTTGATTCAGGGGGCCTCAAAACGTATATTTCCGGTGAAATCTCAGTATGGAATTTTTGGGTGGAATGCAAACCTTCCCCTGCTTAGTATACGTAGTAGAGAAAGTAATATGCTCACTATTTCGAATTTCAACCATTCATATCTATCAATATCGAGTGTTGCGGCCTCTATTGCTCAAGACACGTTCATCAAGTGATGGCCAGGACACGAATTCTGATGAAATTCATATTTTAATTTTTGCATCATTGGCATTACTAACTTGCATACTGGCGTGCTTAACATGTGACTCATAATGAACGGGAGCTGTTTATATCGGTATTGACAAAATATAACCCCACCCCCTACCTGCATTGGAACGATACTTAACGTCTCTTAAAGCATGGCCGAACCTCCGAAGGTGAACATCACAACATTAACATTATATTTTCATGCTACACAACCGTTTTCTTAATGCCGTTTTGCTTATTGCTGTTTAGTATCGGCAACAACTTAACCTTCGTCCCCATGTCGCTGATGAAAGCTTGAGGCAGTATTTTTAACATTTAAATGATATCAGTCTGATTATATAATATAAAATATAATAAAGCAATATGACAATTGTATGTATAAATAATATATAAAGTGTATGTAACAGTCATTGTATTATGTTTATATTAGTATGTACATGTATAATAATGTTATGTGAATGTATTAAGTAATTTAACAATGTAGGAGCTGTGAGAATAGAAGCCGAAAGTTGCTATCAATGAGGTAATAATGAGGTAACCCCTGAGATAACAATAAATTAGAAGTTTTAATAATGCTACTAGTAATTCTTCGTACAGTAATGTAATATTTAAAACATTTTTAATAAATAGCCAATCAAAAACTAGAAACAGCTTATGTTAAATAAAAGTATTCTATTGGAGAAAAATTAGCCAATCAGAGACTTGAAATAGGGAAATTTACAAATTTAAGCGGTAAAAGCCAGACACTAGAAGACAGCGTACCCAACCGGAAACTACTAGACAGAGTTCCTGAGCACTTCGATACGGTACAGGTTAAGTGTGAGACAAAACTTCAATACGGTGAGAATAAAAATAAAGTTTACGTGTTAAAAAAAGTGAAAGTAATAAATAATCTTACAGCTCTACAGTATGATATATCAATTCAGTGTTATTTAATCGTGTAAAAGATTAATAAGACGAAGTTAAATACCATTACAATTTGTGTAAACCTTCATTCTTTAGCCGTTCCAGCCCTGCTAAGAGATACGTGTTTCTGCAAACTAATACTGACGCAGCCGAAGCAAACATAAATATATAATATTTAAAGAAACATTCAAATTACAAAGTTGATTTTTAAACTTTGGGGCGAACGCCACGGAAAGTGAACTTGGTGCGACGGCCACCGGAAACTTTGTATCGTACGTGGGGCTGCAACTACATCAAGTTTGGTGCCCAAAGCGTGGTGCTAATAACGTAAAGATAAACTATTTCAAGCTCTAATGTATGTAAATGTCGTAGCTGTCCTTCAGTTTAACCAGATACGAAAATAATTCTTTACCTCTTCCTTTAGAAGACCGAAGTATGTATAATTGCTTTAGCCTTTGCTTGTATACCAGTCGTAGTGAAACTCTTTCATAGAGGTGGTATCCGAAACACCCCTTCATTCCACTTCATGTTAGTTTGTATGCTCCTGTATTGCTTTTCAGGCCACTCATGGAGAACATACCTGTCGGGCGAAGTCAAAAGTTCGTTACCTGAAGGTGGAAACCTCACGGAGAGAAAAGCACTAAAGCGATCTAGCGTATTGGGCTACTATTTATCCACGACAGTGCACACAAATTCTTTATGGGTCCCGATTATGAACATGCATATGTATTAAGTCATTTTTTTTTATTTTACGTTCATTATTTTGCCATTTTCTTACCCTTTGGGTCCTTATTTAGAACTTTTCTTGCATTTACATTGAGTGCACAAGGGCTTTTATATTACTGACATTTTACATACATCAGTAATTTCACTATTCAACTAAGAAATAAGAGTAAGCTTAAAAATTCTTTACTCGCATTCTTAGAAAAACTCACATTTCTGTTTAATGGTTAGTCTGGAAAGACTTGCTTGTGGTTGAGGGGTGGTTATTGTCGGGGGTGGTTACGATTATGAATTCATATCCCAAACTAGGGATGAGGCAGGTCATTTTTCCGCTTTTCGCATTAATGGGTACCATAGCCTGCTTGCTATTGTTATAGTCCTCTTCATTGGCTATGCGTTTTGTATAATCTGAGAACTCAAAAAGCTAATGCTACATTTTGGTAAGACACGCTTTAAAAACAAGTTCCTTCATTTCCTTTTCAGATTCTGCAAACAAGAACATGGAACAAATATATACTTTAATTAGTTTCTAAATTATTTCATCATTATTCTTGTACCTAAATTGTCTGCTTGTATTATATTTATTTATAACTTTCCGTACACTAATTTTAATAAATTAAATAAATTTCAGCCTTTAGGCATTTGTTTTGTAATTATTTAAACTTTAGGGTCCTTTTAGAGGTCATTTTTCAAATACTTTTAGGTGATGAAACTTCGGTGCAGGTGAGTACCATGTTCGAAGTTTGCTTCGGATAGGTGAGTTGAGTATGGTTCGTTCGACTTTGTCCCGTGTTTTCAATCCCTGTTACTGTTCAAGCGCTAGTTTTATCACAGGTAGAACTGTGACTGCCAAGTTTTCTCCTCTACTCCTTAATTATGCCTTTGCTCGCATTTGAATTCATTTAGCCATTGTACGGAACTGTGTTATGCAGAAGTAGGTAACATTCAGAAATTAACGTGTTCACTCAAACACATATTTATATATTAAAAGAAAGTATTGTAGAGTTTTGTACTAAAATGACATAGTAAACTAAAATGCTTTGACGTATGGGTGGTTGATCGGTCGGAGATGTGTATGTATCTATATATTCTATACGCCAACCGATCGACGAGCCAACTCGGAGGTGAGGATTGTATTATGAATAAAGGGAAAGCACATTCCTGTATAGGTAGAAACACACTGGACATATTACATTTCAAAAATAAAGTGTGCGCATTTCCTAACATTGCTTTTCTGCAATTGTAATACATTTAAATGAAAATACCGCAAGTTAATGTATCATTGCAGTTTGTTTACAACTAAGAGCAAATTATAAATAGAAAGCACTAGTTTATTCATCTTCCTATTTAGCATATATTTCAAAATTGCATTTATTTTGAAAATTTCCACAAAATTTTAGTTCTGTAGGTATTCAATATTAATCGTAGTGTTACTTCAGAAGATTTTGTTATTTTCAAAATATTTTATTACTCCAGTCCTACATTGGTATTATGAGGTGATTCATCTGCACTGTACTAGGAGGATTTTATACAGGAGGATATAAAATACCTCACAGAAGAAAAACAAGAAAAGCAAACTTGTTTTAAGCACTTCAGAGAATGATAATTTTGATTTTCATTATCTATAATTTCATAGCTTTATCCTTTATTTAATTTTATAAAAATAATAGGGAATTATTGCGTGCGACGTGTAATCATTTTTGTGAAGTTAAATGTGTTTATAAAAACAAAGACTGAAGTGCGTATAGAAATGGCTTATAACAGTGACATCTGGTGTGCGCAACTCCATTGTTTCTTCAGCAGAACAACGTTAGACATGTTTGCTACCATAACATTAAGTACACCATTTGAAAAGAAAAGAAACACATTACCGGGACACGTAATATTTTCGAAGTGGTTGATAAGAAAAAAGTTGTAACTTGAGAATTCCCCAGACGACGTTTCTTGCAGCCAATATCGTTGCAAAAGGAGCAAGGGTGTGATGAGGAGATAGAGGTGGGGGAGAAATTGTCACTTCCAATTTGCACAACAGAACTTCTCCAAAGGGAAACCGAACTTGAGTCGAAAAGAAAAGGCAGCAATATAAAAAAACAAAAGTCGTGCGTATTGGTGTTCGGTGGTACTGCCTAATCCGCGTTAGCTTCCAAATCACGGAGCTCAGATATACGAGCACCTGATACCCTGTATCTTTCAAGTTTAGCATTGTCTAATAAAGCATGCCTCTCTTTAAAATGTTACAGCCAATCTTCTATACAGCAGTCCGTATATCATATTTAATATCTCTGAATATTTTTTTCTATTAGGCAATAATAATAGTAACAATAATAATAATAATAATAACAATAATAATAATTTCGTTAAAGATTGAATAATTATCTTTAATTATTTATATGTAAATTACTTCATATGTAAATAATATGGTATTAAAGTATGCTAAATTTATTTCAAGAATGTTATAATGCATGCACATAATGCATTCCACACTTTGAGCTCACCCATAGCTCCATGCTGGTAGTGTTTACAACAATGGTTTTCATAAATTAAATTGCAAAATATACATACTTTAATAATGAAATAGATTACTAATGAGCGATATATTAAAGTATTTTTGCATGCATATTGTGACTGTAACAGAAAAAATATGAATACATCTAAAATTATGCTTTCTGGTTTTAAATAATCTTTCATTTTTATTGTTGTATTCATTGAAACTTTCATTGATATTTTTCTAGCTATCAGAAATATGTCAGATTTGCTTATATCGAACTATTACTTCTGAAGTCAATAACATTTTTGAACAATACCCAAAAATTGTGATAAGGCCCACTCTCGCATAGAACTATGCGAACACAGATTTTTTTTAAAACTAGACCGTTATAAGCATATTTATATGCGCAGAACACTGGAAAGTGTAATGCATTTAAATTCAAATATTTTATTTTTACAACTGTTGTATAAGCTTTAAATAAAATACATTTTTCACTATATTTCTACGAAAACAAACGTTATCCTGTGTAAATTTGTAAGATTTGGAACTGTATTTCATGCAACAGGAACATTTTAAATGCAAGCCGTATATGGAATAAACAGAGCGACCACTCACCCAGTGTTTTAAATTCCCAGTGATCCAGCGAAGCACTATTTAAAACTACTGTAATACAGACACAAGGAATGAACTATAAAACAATTTAAACCGATATTACTTTTATAAGGATTCAATTAAAAGTTTTATGCAAGAAACTGAACTAGGTGATATTTTGTATACCAAGACCCGAACTAGCGACGAGAAAGTTATACATGTCAGAAAGTGTTGTAATTAGAATATCTCTCGGGAATCGGTACCATTAGAACACCGATGTTTACTGTAGTCAGAACTAAAAGAAATATAAAGTATCTCCAAATGGATCACGGAACAGTATCGAGTTAGAACCGGAACCGGCATAAGTCAGATCCGACCAGAAGTTCCGACGCATACATGTATCCAATTTAATATACTTCCTCCAAAATCAGCAAAATCATTTAAAAAGTAAAAATTAAGTTAAAAGTGGAGCCTTTATTTTTTTATTTCAAATAAGTAATTTAAATTCTTCATGAAGCTTGAAGAGATTAATTGGGTGCGCAAAATTTATATTTTGTTTTAATAAAACCTGGAGGTTTTAATTAAGTCATTGGCATCCAGACCTGACAAAAATCCTTCTGGTATTTGCCATTGATGAAGTGGCTAGTCTATTCATGTAGGGCCAATAATATAGAATATGTCCTTAGGCGTGATTTTATCCTACTACTCTACATTCTGCCTTTAAGCAAATAGCTCCCATCCAGAATTACCCTTCTTGCGTACGATTAGATCTTCAACAGCTCAGGTAGTATCCCTTAGCGAACATTTATGTTGATTTGATGCAACATTTATAGTGTGCACTTTTTTACATTTATCTTATGTTGTTATTTACAGTGTGCCATTTTCTCCCCTTCCACAAGTTCAATTATGTTTATAGTAGCAGAATGACATATTCAAGACGACGCGGCTTGGGGGTCGGAGTATGCCATTGGCGAATGAAGTCGCCAATAGTAAGGCGGCACCACTACAACGAAGGAATGGAGAACTATTCAGCTTGGCCTGGCTTGGGTGACTTGGCACGAGAGAGAAGACGAGGAGACGCTGAGAGGCACGCCTACCGGTAGCACGCTAATACGGAATGTGAGTCAAGGTGCACTATGTTTTTCGGACTAGTCAAAATTTATGTTCAACAACTTTGGTGAATAACTTTTCAAAATTATTACCTGAAGTGCCAAGTAGACAGGACAAGCAGACAAGGAGAGATGACTATGACGTTCTTTTGTATAATATAAAGAAATTTTCTTACATGGGAGAAAGCAAGATTTAAACGCTTTCGATACGTCATGATCCGTAATGTTACAATACTTTTCAAGAATTGAAACAGGAGTTAATGTACATTATATTTCACTAATAATGTAGTCACCTTGTAATTATGTAATTACTAGGTGACACAAACATTTATATTATAAAAAACCGTTATAACTGAGGAATAAAATAGGAAATGAAATATTCTCGTTTTTAGTTACAAGTTATTCCTACCTATGCCGAGTAGGGAAATTCCTTATTCTGAGTTTCCTTCACATTTTTACGTGCATTTATAACTGGGTTATGGGCTAGGTAGAAATAAACAAATGTCACAATAGCTATAATTTCAGTTACATTTTATTTGTCATGTAAATAAATTAAATATACGGCGTTTTAATCAAAATCGTAAGAGCCATTTATAAAAAATCCAAATTTTTTAAAAATGTTCCATGTAAAGAGTACTTGAAAGTGGGAAATTTTCTTGAAAAATTTTGTGTCATATTCTTGGAAGATACTAAACTCAAATACCAAGTTTTATATTTGTCCGACTTTTCGTATTTGAGTTATGCTGTTCGCGGACAGACACACATACGGACATGTTTTCAAAAATGCTTTACTTTGATTCAGGTCGCCACAAAATGTACTTCCGGTGAAATCTCGGTACTCCAAAGTACACACGAAGATTTTCAAGAAATTCCCTCCACCCTAAACTATCATTTACATGGAACATTTTTCTAAAAAATGACTGTAACGTTTGTGTTTAAAATGCTATATATTAAGGATATTTACATTACAAATTAAATATATATCCAATCTTCTGGGAATAGCCTTTCAAGCCCACTTCATTCCGAAGAAATGTTCTATAATCTTGTATTTTGTATAATCATGTATAACTGGTAAATTTCAACATAGGCGAAAACGTACTGCACAAATAATGTAGAATTTAAAATAATACTTTTTTGTGGCATAGGCCGTATGAGAACCAAATCCCTCACCCCAAACTACCGTTTATTTTTTATTTTCTCAAAAGTGGCTGTATCCGTTATTAAAGGTTCGAATTGTTCATTTCTTGTACAAGCTGATAAGTCTTGTCAGCATTCCGTTGTTTCTCGCGATGCCATTGAAACGGTATGGAATATTAAGGCCAGCACATAGCATCCAATTCTTAAAGATTTGACTATCACTCGTACCTTTTGTACCTATAATGAAATGTGCAATGTGCCTATTTCTGCAATTATTTGGATTAAAATGTAGTAGGTCAAAAAATAAAGCTTGAGCAAGAATAATTTGTATACACCTAATAAACAATACAGGCTAGAGAAATTCATGTGGATTATCACATCAGAAGTTATTTTTTTTTCGTTTTGAGCGTGTTCAACACGAAAATTATTCTATATAGCACAATGAACATTAACATAGTTATGGGTATATATTCAATGAACAACTGCTACATATTGTCGAATTTTAATTAAAATTATAATTATCAATAAAGAAGTACCAACGTTTACGAAAATTAAAGAATAACTAAAAAAGATCTGATATGATGCTTTCACGTGACTTTCTCTACTCATTCGTCTAAAACTATTCTTCAAATTCATTCTCTAAGTACTTATTAATCGAGATATAAGATAGTGGAG
Organism: Deroplatys truncata; assembly: GCA_030765065.1. NCBI lineage: Eukaryota > Metazoa > Arthropoda > Insecta > Mantodea > Mantidae > Deroplatys > Deroplatys truncata. The sequence continues at coordinate 58,645,273 of CM060980.1, forward strand.
GATATGACACATTAGGCTAAAGCGATAGTCAGGTATTTAAAAAGTGGATGCTGTGTGATCGCTTTGAAATTCATGCTCTTTGCGCGACCACGAGAAAAAACGAATAGCGACTTTCCACCTGATAAAAGTTATTTCAAAATTCAATACAATACAATAACAAAGAATATTTCGGAAATGGTTTATACCACAGAAAATTTGATTTCACGTAAATTGTGTGCTTTAACAAGATCTACCTACAATTTTTGTGTAGTAAGATTTTCTGCATATCTTACGGTTTACCAGCTATGCAAAAGTCGTTCAGAATGAAGAGGCCTTCAGAAGCTATTTCCAGAAAGTTGAAACAATACATTTTATTTGACATGTAAACACCTTAAACTCTGCACTTTGATAGAAATTGTTACAGCCACTTTTGCGAAAATAAAAAATAACGAACATTTTTCCATGTAAACAGTAGTTTGGGGTGAGGGATTTTCTTGAAATCTTTGTGTCTCATCCTTGTAAGTTGCTAAACGTATACACTTCATATTTAACTGGCTTTTCGTTTTTGAACTAGGTTGTTCATAGAAACACAAATAAAATGTCATTTGTTTATTCAAGGAGCATTGAAACATATATTTCCGCTGAAATCTCGATATCTAATTTTTGAGAAGAATACAAAGCCTTTTCTAGTAGTACGTAGTAGAAACGTAATACTGTATCCGTGTATCGTAACAATTGTCATTTGCTTCTTTTTGCTGTGAAACGTCATCAGATATTTCCCCTATTGTTAAATAAATGTCTAAATAGATTTCAAATAACATCTTATAGTAAGGCAGAGAACTCTGAAGCAGTTGGAATTCGACAGGTAGTTTTAAAGTAAGGTCCGCTTTGCAATTAAGTACGAATTAACAAATGCTTTACGGTAGCTTATTTTTTGTAAATTCTTCAGGCCTTACAATACCTTTCTACCAGTTATAAATGTTATTCGAGCACTTATGTTAGCATAACAAAGGTTTTTTAGCACGTTGTCACAGACTTCAGCCGCCAGGTCATTTTGGAAAAGTGTAGTAGTTTCCGGAATTAAAACTTTCTGTATTGAAAATGAAAATCATGAAAATGATTTGAACTGTGAGAAGATTCAACTTCTGCACCAACAGATTCAATTCTCCCCGAATCCAACGGTACCAATAACGCATTTTTTTCAGAACAGAAAGTCAGAAGCAAACGAAGTTACATGGGCTGACGGTGAATTTCTATGAGAAGGACCCTTTGAAATATATTCTATACCACAACGAGAATGTAAATGATTGTGAAAACTGTGTACAGGGAAAGCTTAAGACATGCAGAATTAAATAAAAACGTACCAAAATATTCAGTAGTTCTTATTTTATTGCTTCACGAACCCTACTTTACAAACATCCCTTGTATATAAAGGACGATACCGTGAGGAGAAACCACATCCGAGAAGAGATTCATCAGCGATCATACCGAAAGGTCAACGGTTTATTCCCCTTGATTAACGGAGGGGACTCGGTACTGGTCCACTGAGAGTATGTACATGTCCCATAAGGAGTCGCCCCCAACCCATAAAAGTGGAGACACCCGGCGGCTGGTGTCAGGAGTAACGGCACAGCAATGAGTGGGACCCTTGAGTTTCCAGATTGAGACGCTCCAGGACAGGCAGACCGGGGACCCCGGTCCCACATAGAGCATCCGAAACCCTGCTTCTAACGGCCGAGATGGTCCGTTTAATCCCGGCAACAAGCCGAAGGTTCGAAGAAAGTTTCACAGAGAGCAACTTGCCACGCCGCACCGAAACACCATCGACATTACCAACCCTGCAACTAACCTAACGGAGTGAAGAATGAATAAAATGATGAATGGAACGAAACAGAGAGACAGGAAGCTCGGGGGCTGAAGCAAACCACTCCAGAATTCGCCTGACAACCCAATAAAACCCCCGAAAAAAGTCAGGGTCAAAGTAGGTGGTCGCCCGGGACCTACCGAATGCGAGCCGCACGCGTTACCGCGCCGCCAACTCCCTTGGTGATTAAAGGGTTAGTTGAACGCAGGGAAACAACAGAAATTCCTTGTTATGTTTGCAAAATCTTGAGTTTGGTTTATGCGAATAAAAGTCACGAAAAACTAAATTTATTTACTTATTTTTACAGTGTTTTATTAAAATGATATGAACAGCTTTTATTACATATTTAATCAATTTACTCCTTTTGAGAGCAGAATAATGACGGTCATAGGCAGTATTGTTGAGCAGCTGATGCTGACTTCAATTTTCACTTCAGCTACAGCGACAGAAGGCATCCGATCAAACAAGAACAGGGCCTTGTCACGCCAAGCATCTTTGACGCCAAGGATTTTTTCTTCTCTTCCCCTATTGCGTGCTCAATTTTTTCCTTTACCTTTCTTACCCCCTCCCATCAGTCTCACACCCTTCGTTCAGATGTTATTTATTATTATTTAAGGCCGAGGGGCTTTTATAGAAATTAAGATGGGAGATGAGTGGCCATCAAGCTACCGAAGATAAATGGTTCCAGAGGACATGGACATGAAAGGACGTAGAGCTGGGCGACAGTCGTCGCTTTTTGACTGGTTGCCTCTTGACGAACTGCAGCCCAAGTTTAATCTCAAGGCTGTTGAGTGAAGGACGCGCACAACACCCGCAAAATTACTATTTGTGGTATTAAATGTTACTAGAGTCATAATTTTTATCCAAGGATTTCTGTAACTTTGACTTCGACAACAAAATTCACCCCAAGAGCATTTTCCTATTTAAGTTTCTGCAATTATAGTCATACTTCTGATTTGGATTTCCTAATGTCTATCCGTTTTTACTTTCTTTACCACGTACAGCAAGTAGGGGAAGTATTATATTCCACCCAAAAATTCGTTACCGAGATTTCACCGGAAATATATGTTTTGGGGCCCCTTAAATCCAAAAAAAGCATTTTTGGAAACATATCCCTGTTTGTGTCTGTATGTCTGTGCACACCATAACTCAGAAACGAACAGTCGGATAAATACCAAACTTGGTATTTAAGTTCAGTATCTTCCAGAGATGCGACAGTTTTCAAGAAAATCCCCCCACCCCAGTTTACACTTTACATGGAACATTTTTCGAAAGTTTTAATTTTCTCAAAAATTGCTCTAACGATTTTGATTAAATTATCATATGTTTAAAATGTTTTTATGACAAATAAAATGTATATCTCGAATTTTCTGTGAATGTCTCCAAAAGTATTCTTCATTGTGAACGAGTTTTGCATAACTGGTAAACCATAAGAGATAGACAAAATTTTACTATACAAAAACTGTAGATCGCGTTAAAATACACAATTTATGTCATATACATTTTTTTTTGTTGAGTGAACCATTTTCGAGATATTGCTTTTATTACCTTAAATTTTCCAATACTTATAGTTTTTCTCAAGTGGGAATTCGTTATTCATCTTTTTTGCCCTGGTAATGCAAAGAGAATGGAATACTGCCAATAGCAACCAGCTCTTAAAATATTTGACTATCGCTTAAAGTCTACCAATTCCCCTTCCATCTAAAAGAAAATTAGCAATAAGATTACAACTATCTCGATTAACATGAAGCATACGGAGAATAAGCGTTTGTAAAAATAGTTTGTACAAGAGTAGAAAAAGTCATGTGAGTGTAACACAGCAGATTTTTACTTTTCTACTATACTTACAGTAAATAGCAGAAGTTTTGTATTCCTCCCAAAAATTTAATGTAGAAAAGTCCGTGGGTCGTCTGTTTGTGTGTGTGTGTGTGTGTATGTGTGTGTGTGTGTGTGTGTGTGTGTGTGTGTGTGGAAACGCATAACACTAAAACGAAATGCCGGATAAATACCAAACGAAGACCTTTGTAATGAGCCCTCCCTATCTAAACTACCCGAAGCATTTCCGAAAATTTTATTTTATCAAAGATTTTTTAACAAATTTGATTAAAATATTCGAGGCAGCTGCTATAAACCAGGTTTATCGGGAAGCCATTGCCGGGGGTAAACACAGATAAGTAGCGTTCGCCAGCGTAAACATCGGAAGGATATCGTCAGTTAACCAGAATCTTCTGGATGTTTCCCCTTCTTGAAAGTTCTAAATCTCTACGAAAATTTCCAACATCTGTGTAAGCGAGCGCTCTCGCAAGTTGGTCAGTGAGTGAGTGAGCGAGTGCGTTTCTGGTGGCAAGTATAGTGTCGTTCTCCTTGTGAGTTTGTGACGACTGCCGTGACGTAAAGTGAGCACTGCTTTCGCGAGATTTTGGAGAAGTCTTGTGTTCGATTCCCAAGTAGGTGAACTGTCCGGAGGAAGAGGCTGCGTCGTGCGTATTGTACTACGCTCCGAACAAAATGAGGTGATATGGGCGCTTAGAGAAATGACAGAGACAAGTTAAAGGAGACCACACTAACAAAGCGACAGTGAGGACATTTGTGAAATAGCAGTTAAAACCTTGACGAAGTCACAATATCACATATTCACACATATCTTGAATTTTCCGGTGAAATCTCCATATCGAAGCTCGAGATATCGAGATTTTTGGGTGAAATACAATACTTCCCCTATTTACTGTATAGTAGAAAAGTAAAAACGGATAGACATGTCATTAATATGACATATCCCGTGCACCTAAAGCTGGCCAATTTTTCATTAACTCATCTCTATTTTGCAAGTTTATTTTCTTTGATGTTATTTCAATAAACCTTTCTGTATTTTGCAAATCTTCATTCCACTTAGTTCAATTTCTGTGTCATTATTCCCGTCAGTATGTTTGGGATTCTACCTGTCACTCCGGAGGTACTAAAAACATATGAAGAGAAGCTGAATGTCACTTTCATCTCAAAACAAGGTTAAAATGTAGGTTAATGATAGTCATCCCAGATGTTGTAAAATTTTTGTTGGATTTGCAGGAGAATCACACACTTTTAATATTTAGTAATTTACCACGCTTTCTTAAATGCAAGGTTTGTCCATTTCAAACAATAAAATTATAATTTGGGCTGCGTCTGACTAAACTCCCTTCAGAAATTCCTCTGCCCTCTCTCTCGCTCATGAGTAGAGACAGACAAAATATGAAATTTCCTATTCTAAATCATGCTCGCTATCACACGTATTTTTTATGTTTTTCAGTGTGTAGAATTCAATGAAAGGGGCAAGAGATTTAAATTTCATAATATCAAATAAAATGTAAAATATTAGTGTTTTATGAGAATATTCATATTTGTTCATATTTTGTAAGATATACGATTTTTCACTTTTAAAACAATTTCCGTTAGTATGAACCGCGCTTTCCAGGTGTTCTATCAGGGCAGTTTTCTGTGAAACACATTCAGAGAACCCAAACCGCTCTTTTCAGAGAACGCATCTGGAAAAAACCACACCAAGCTTTACAAGTCAGGTAAAAAGGTGATACTGAAAAGTTTAGAATGCCATCTTTCTAAAAACAAATAATCTTTTTGTATTTATAGCTACTTTCTAATGTTTTGTAAGTTGATTGCCGTGTAGTTTGTTTGATTTGTTCTAATAGTTTGTTAATTATTATCATCATTTAAAGATTTTGTGTTCACGCAAGAGTGAATTTGACTAGAGAATATTTCCGGGCTATGATGTTTTACAATTTTAAATCATCATTAACGCCTCAACAACGTGAAGAATGACTTAGAAATGCAATTGGCGAAGAAGCTCCATCTAAGGTAACAATTTATAACTGGTACAGCGTATTCAAAAGAGATTTTTTTTCTTTCTTTCTTAATGATGAATTTGGCGAAGGATGACCAAGAACTGCTGTTACTGATGGAAATATTGCCGCTGTTCAAGCGATGCTTGAAGAAGATCAACGGACATCTTATGAATTCATTCAAGCGACACTGGGTAATAGTATAAGTCCAATCCAAAACATTTTACGTCAACAGTTACGCTTAATAAAACGTTGTTGATGAATTCCACACAAAATGACTCCCGATCAAAAACAGTGCATTGATTGGTGCAGAAAAACTCTGAAAAAATTCCAAGACGGCACTTCAAATTTGGTTTGAGATATCATTACTAGTGATGAACCTCGGATTTATAGTTATGATCCTGAAAAGAAAAGTCAATCGGCTCAATGGATCTTTCGAACACAACCTAAGCCCACAAAAGTCCGAGAATTTGCAATGCTGCTTGCTGGTTTTTATACTTTCTCTACTACATATGGTAAGTAGGGGAAGTATTGTATTCCACCCAAAAATTCGATACCGAGATTTCACCGGAAATACATGGTTTGAGACCCTCTGAATCCAAAAATAGCAGTTTTGGAAACATGTCCGTGTGTGTCTATTTGTGTGTCTGTGAACAGCATAACTCAGAAACGAACAGTCGGATAAACACCAAACTTGGTATTTAGGTACAGTATCTTCCAGAAATGCGACACGAAGGTTTTCAAAAAATCCTCCCACCCTAGACTACCCTTTACATGGAACATTTTTCGAAAATTTTAATTTTCTCAAAAATTGCTCTAACGATTTTGATTAAAATATCATATGTTTAAGATATTTTTATGACAAATGAAATGTATATCTTGAATTTTCTGGGAATGTCTCCAAAAGTATTCTTCATTGTGAACGACTTTTGCATAACTGGTAAACCATAAGAGATAGACAAAATTTTACTACACAAAAATGTAGATTGCGTTAAAATACACAATTTATGTCATATACAAGTTTGTGAAAAGCTACCAAAAGGAAGAATAATCCTACATCACGACAACGCATCGTTGCATACATCAAAACTAACAACTCAGAATCTGGATGCCCTATAGGTCAGCACCATGGACCCTCCACCATACAACCCTGACCTAGCATCTTGTGATTTCTTTTTCTTTCCAAAAATTAAAGGGAAAATGCGTGGAATCACTTTTTTGTCATCAGATGAAGCAGTGGAACATTTTAAAACCCTGGTTTCTGTAGTGCCTCAGGAAGAATGGACTGGTTTGATCGAATGTAAAAATATAGGTATTGCTGTTAAATCAAATAGTTTGTAAAACAACAAAATCTTTTAAATTGTTTAAAATAATCCCTGTTCGATTTTATAACAATTTTTAGTATCGCCCTCGAACATTGAGCAAATGTTGCACTCGTAAATGTAGAATTTGGTCTATGTGACATTACATTTGAAATTAAAATTCCCTATAAAGGTTTTATTTTCGCGAAGCGGTGCTCTTGGTGGCATATTCTAATTAGTATTAAGCGAGGACAAATTAACCATTAGTTTATTTTTCTTTGTTTATAAGTTTAAGGGTTTCACAATACTTAAAACCTATAAACTCTATGTAAAGTATAATAAATTTTGGTTGCAGTATATATAGTCGTTTTCTTCTTCATAGTTTGGTAAAACAATTTTATATTTTGGCAATTGTTTCTTCATATTTTGCTTATCTTTATTAGACTTTATTAATTGTAGTTTTTCTTCTTTTTCTTTAATGCATTACCCTCTTCTTTGTAGAAGTTACACCTCCAAGGACCTATAAGCCAATGCCTTGTGTCAGTAGTCTGTCGAGGAGCAAGAAAATTCTGGATTATAGTTCAGTACAGTAGGTGACCAATCCAGTTGCTAGTATGGCGGTGAAGAAGAAGGAAATGTAATGTAGTGATGAAAGGGAAGAAAATATATGCGTCAAATTATCAACCCAACATTCGCCTGACGACCGAGGAGAACAGCGCAGAAACCTCCGATCAGGTTGATCAGACCCGGAGGGTTTGCACCCAGGATCTCCCAAATACCAGTCGCATATGCTATCGCGGTGCCACATCTCTCGGTTTTGTCTATTTCAATAAATAAAATGACATCACCTCTCAAAGACTTCTTTCTCTAGCTCATAAGTCATCAGCTTACTTCAATATTGCTTGGTTTGAAAATTAGCATACCCTAGGAGGCGTAAGAATCCATTATATTCAAATTGTTTATAAATGATTCTACAATCCTTTTACCAGAGGAATATCAAAACAAAGAAATGTGTTTCGAAGCATATCTTGTTAATCTTGTTTGAGCTTTTCCTACACAGACAGGCCCCAAACTTCTGCACGCTACCACAATTCAATGTTATGATAGTTCGGGGAAGGCAAGCTGGCGATGTGGAAAGAGAAAGGATTTTGGTAGGTTGTGCGGGGGGAAAAGATCTGTCCGTTACGACGTGTTTCAATTTCGTTTTCGTCATGTTGACGGATGTCCAAAAATTTCTGACCACCCGTGTACTATCCAACTATTATAAGCTTCTTGATGTACACGAAAGAGGAAAGGATTGGTAGTGGAGAAACAAAAACGAAGAAAGAAAATAGAGGGAATGTAAGAATGAAAACAGTGACGTGTAGAGAACACACACAGGCCATCGTCATAGGGAACTCGAAATGACTGGTCACTTTCTTTTTCTTTTCTTTTTTTAATTACAGACATCTATCATGAGTATGTCAGTACGGTTGACGTCAGATCGATCTTCTTCTGTTCTCGTGACGTCACGAAAACGCCCGGTAGCAGTCTATTATTACAGCCACCGATATCACGGCCTGTCTTACTTCCAGGAGGGGAAACTGGCCGAGATATTGTGAACTAGCAATCAAATCTATGAGACGATGTCAGTTTCAACCCTCTACCCCTTAATTCATCTTAGTCTGCCCAGAAATTGAATGTAAGCCTTACAGGATGTTAAAATAGCACGCTTTCCAACAAGAACTAAATTCTCTCTTTATGAACTTTCTTATAGAAGGGTGTGAACAGCTGATCTGATCACACAGAATATGACAGAAAAACAAGAACACGAAGTTTTAGCCACTAGAAGCCTCGCAATTGGTATTAAGAAGTATGTAGGTAAGCAATAGCAACACCGAATGTAGAAAGGACAAAGAAACAGATGCAGGCATTGAAACAGCACAATTTGAGACCCTATTTCATCTTAAGCACAGTAGGAAGGGACATTATAAGGTCTGAAAAGTCCGCAAATGAGATGAAGATAATAGTGGTTTTTGGTTTAGTCAGAGAAAAAAAAACACCTGAGAAGCCATTGCTTTATTTCCGATTTCTGTACTTACTTGCGGGGTGTAAAATATTACTTCATTCATGATCTTTACGTATACTTTATTCAGGAGAGGCACTTTATGACCGGTGAAATCATAGTTATTAGGAATTTAGGCAATTCAAAGCAATGAGCAGATTATACTTTACATGAGGAATTACGTATACGTCAAACGTGACTCAAGAAATTGTCAATGGCAGATAAAAATGCACTCGCCTGGAAAAAAATGTGTGTATCGCACAACTTTCTATAGCCATTATCAATTCCGTTATAAAGATATACTAATACAATTCATATAAAATGACTCTTCTACCAAATAATGTTAATTGTGATAAATATTTAACCATAATGGTTTCATATTTCGACAAATGGATTGGTTTACAAATAAGGTGCGGAAAACTGAGTGTTTATATTACAATTATATTTATGCCAGTAATGAGATCAAGCGAAACAATGAGAAGCAATAATAAAAAATATTCAAATATGAAGTATCGTTTCCATTTTAAATGATACGTAAACTTTGGAAAACTTAAGTTTTATGTTGCGTTTTCCGACAATAATCAGTTCCAATGTAAAGGACTTTGCAGGTTTTTTGCAGAAAATTTAAGATTAGCATTTAATTGATTATACAAGAAAATTATGGAAGGTCGTATAACTAGAATGAACAATACAACACTAGTCAAACAAGCAACAGCTAACACGCCTTAGGCCAGAAGAGCAGTAAAGCGCTGATGAAAAATTGGAAAACATCCAAGTGAAGATAATGTTGGTAAATAACAGGACGGGTATCCAGAAATAAGTGTGTCAAAGAAGAAGATGAATATCTTGAACATATAATATTTTAATCACAATCGTTAGAATCGTTTTTGATAAAAAAATAGGTAACCAAAATTTCAGCTTATAAAGACTTTTTTAGGGAGTAAGGTATCAAGAAGTTGCATGTTTTAAACATGTCGTATAAAAATACTAAGATTTGTAATTCTTAGTCGAATACAGCGCTTCTTTTACTTATCACAGGTGAAACCGAGCGGGATGGCTCAGGTGGCAACTCTGTGTTCGATCACCGGCAACCGCCCACTCTGAGCCATAGCTTTTTGTGGTTTTCCCGGGTCGACAGGCGAATGATGGGGTGGTTTCTTCTCTACCACGATTTCCTTTCCGTCATTCCCTTTCATTCCATTTCCTTCTCATCCTTCAGGTGTGCTTCTAGGTCTCGTGGTGTATGGCGGTGCCGGACAGATGGCGCAGATGCATGCCCACTAGAACGAATAACCCCTTGTTGACACCAGAGGGCTGCTCGACTGGTAGGTTGCTCATCACCCTCTCTCGTCGGCTCCGAAGGTGACTCACGGCCATCTGCCTATGGCCTGTAGCCTCCTGTGTGGCTCCTTAACTTCTCCACTTCCACCTAGGGGGTGCTAGGCACAATAGTGCTCCTTAGGTCGCGATGCCGAGGTTTTCCCCCCACCTTTGAACGACCTGTAACCTATACCATAGGTGAACGGTAGAGAAAGTAAATGTCGCAACAGTTTTGGAGTAAATTATTAGAAGATGTGAGTTTATGCATAGACTTACATGATGGTTCCACCGAACTGAAGCAGCACCCAAAATAGTAGGTTGAAGCCCATTATTCAGCATTAGATTATACCAATCTTTTCAGCTAGATAGAAAGGGAATGTTTCCAGAACAAAAATAATTATTTTTTATCAATGCAATTCTCTTGCTCTGAAAAGTGTGTTAATGATAAGAAGATTGAGAGATTAGAAGTTTGAACTTCTGCAGCAATCATATTACCGCTCGCTCTGAGCTCTGACTCCGAGGATCAAGACCGAACGAGATGGCTCCGTGGTGACATGTGAGGCTCCCATTCGGGAGCACCCGGATTCGATTCCGTCGGGCCGGTCATTCTGACCTTGGTTACTTTCGTGGTTTTTTCAGATCGGTAAGCGAAAGCCTGGGGTGGTTTCTCTTCTACCACGAATTTCCTATCCATTTCATTTCATATGTTTCAGCGTTGTAGGACCAGGCAACGGCGATTGGTGCGTTGCGGCGGAACGGTAGAGTTTGCGCTGTGTAAATACTTCTTCCTAAGGCTTAGATGGCCGGCTGGTGCCGCTTCCTGGGGGAGTCGTTCATTACGGGACCCTGGAAGAGATTGGCTCCAGCCGGCGTTAGGATTAATGCCATTCTAAAATTGTTAAGGATCCCGATGCTAGCGCGTATCGTCCTCAGGATGGGCCGCCCTTTGGGTCTCTCTTCATCCCTTCCTTCCATAGGTCACCAAGTTCTCTAAGAGCCTATAATCACCTACGTGCGGTGCTGAACTCAGTGGCTGAGTGATCCCTCCGTCTGACTAATCCTAATTCTAATCCTAAGATAAGTCCTTTCTTGCTGGCCAATGGTAGTGATCGCGACTATGGAGAAATATCTTTTGCAGATGTTCAGAAAAATTGCTTTAGAGATACATGTAGTACAATGAACTTGAAAATATTGCTGGAATAAATATAGGTACTCATTTTAATGGAGGGAAAATGTTAATAGTTAAAAACCAGCTCCTATATTCCACTTCTCAGCATGCTCTCTCGCATACTGAAGCTTCAAGGAACACCAGGGTTTAAAACATATAAAAGCTGTTATTGTCCCTTTAAGCTCTATTTCGAAATTTACAAATAAAGATGTGAACACGCACTGCATAAAACTAGACATTGATAAGTATAAGAGAATATTTAAAGCATGAGCAATCCATGTTTTGTTTGTAATATGTTATTTAGACAGTAATGCCTGAGACAAGTGAAATAGACCATATACCACTCTGAGATGGGTGCGTATTTCTTGAGTCATCGATTCCTATAATCGAATTCGGTGATTACAGGAAACATGCAAAATCAGCATAAAGCCATTTGCTACAATCATTTCCATGCAACGTTCATTTCCTCCAAGTCTCGTTCCAACAGTTAGGATAATTCATTGCCGAGCGGGAACAACCGGCAATTTTGAAAATCGCGCATGGGAACAGCTGCGATGAGCTTTCCGGAGAAACCCTTTTCTGCTTCCGTTTATCTGTGCAGCACTACACCTGCTTGCACGTCTATTAAAGAAAGCCCAATCAATGCAATCTTGTATGACAGAGTGGCGAATTGCATGTCGACCTGAAACGAACGAAATTACTATGATAAAAGAATCCTCCGGGCACGTTAGGGGAATCGCTCAAGGAAAGACCACCTGCTGATCGAAGATGGACGGTCGGGATTGCGTCTGAGATAAAGACGAACAGGCTGAAGGAAACAGACCAACTTCAGTGGGTAAACCGAAAAAAACAAAAACAATCTAATAAGATTCCTGCCTTCTATAGCTCTGGCTATTCAGGTATTTGTTAAACAAAACTTCATCCAGTTTTCTCCGAAAATGGATGCTTTCAGATTCCCTGAGTAGTAAAATGAGGCAAATTTGTACGCATTTCAGTAATTCAATCTCTGGGGACATAACTAAAAAACGTAATGTTGAATAAATGCCAAATTTTTATTCTGAAGTCAATTTAAAAAGATGAAAGCGAAGATTTTCGGGAAATTCTCCACCATAAATACCTTTGCATGAAAAAAATTGTTGGCTTTTATTTTCTCTAAAAGTCGTATATTTGAGGTAGGAGTAAGAAGTATCTCCCCTTTTTATTTTTATATAGGTAGGTTTTGCTCACTTTATTCCCTTTTAATTTTGTAGATCGTCAAAAGCTTAACCAACTGACAAGCTTCAAATGTAAATATCATTATTTGAATTAACTTATATAATTATAAGCGTTTTCTGCGTCAAACAGTTGCGAAAAATTCCCTGTTGTTTGCTTACGACTTACAATGTTAAACAGTACATCTTGAAATGTTAAGCGGTCGTTTTGTTTCTCGTCTCAATCAAAAAGTCTTTAATTAACAAGACTCACGTATTTAAGAAATTACCTGTCAATCACAACCTATTGTGTCCTCCCGTATTTATATATAGGACGTTACGGAATTCAACCGACAATCTTTCAGGGGAGCGTAAGAAGCGAAGACTTAGATTAGGGCACTTATGGTCTTTGAATTCATGGTTGTTTGCAGCAGATCAAAAATAATATCGACCAATATGCCACTGATAAAACTTTCCTGGGTTACTGCTATTTCAGGTAATCGTGGCCGTGCTATGTACGAACATTCCTTGTGGACACCTCAGTAACGTGTATTTAAACTTTGAAAGAAATCCGAGAAATAAAAATTGGGTTCACTCAAAACTTACGCCATTCATATTTTTCGGGGGAGGACGTTTAACCGCTTGTACGGAATTTGAATTCAGCACCACCAGATTGACAGCCGAGTAGTCTATTGACTGCGCTGTTGCTATAGCAAACTGTTGTTTGTCTCTCAGATACGTATGATTCTTCATGAAAAAAAGGTATCAATTTTGCACTGGCCCGTACTGATGGAACAATTTTTCAGAAAAGCCAAGCTCATAACTTTAAAAATACCACAGTAGCTATTTTCGCGATTTTGAAAGATAATCTATTATTTTATAATGGAAATCAGTACTGTATTTGTATCAAGTCGCATTTATTTGTATTTATCATTGCGATTGTTCAAATGAAAAGTCATTAGATAACTTCAAACTTTGTCATGACTGACGTGTTTTCCTATACCATTTCTCAGTAACTCCTGAGAGTTTGTCGGTTGAATTCTATAACATTCTATAAATAATGAAGTATACAGAGAAACAAGGTTGTATGTATATGCATAATTTGAGGGGTAACTATACACATAAATGATATGTAGAGAAAGTTGTCTGAATATTACTCATCAGGTTTTTTCTAACATGCTAATATGGTATACAGTATGACAATGGAGTTCTGCAATAAGTCCGGGGCGAAAACAGCTGAGACTTACTGAAAAATCATGTTTACAGGAGGAGGAGAAAAAAAGGTAAACATCTTATCCAATTCAAACTCCTGATTAATAGCAAGGTATGTTAAATCATTATATCGCAGTTTGGAGTTCGCTGTTCATTTTCTTATTGATGAAGCTAATTTCGGCTGGAAGCATTGCAATTCTGAAAATTTATATGAGGATATCTGACTTGATTAAGTATATTATGGCTAAGCCGCTTTTGAGCTGTTATATACATAATCACATCAATCGGCTTTTTTCTCCAAAAGAATGCTTATTTTTTTATTTATGTAGGTACTTAAAGCCTATTTACCTATGATGAAAACTCGAAACGGATGCTTTCTTCACTCTACACAACGGTCCTCTGAACGGCAACCAAACATGGAAGAATAACTAAAACTTAGGAAGCATGATATAAAATGAGTATTTAACCAAAATGTTTTGCGCATTGTGCCAAAATATTGCAGTGTCCCAGGACTGGAAACTAACCCAGGTATTCGAGTGAGGCAACGTAAGGAAAATGTTAAACTTAGGGTATGTGGTTAATATAGATTCACAGAACGCTGTCGACTCACAACACAGAATATTTAAGCTGACCGAATTGAGGCCACAGGGGCAGACAACTTCGACAACCGACACTAAATGTCATTACACCGTTCGTGGTCACGGCGTGTCTTTTTATTAAACGTGAACAAGAAACAACTTCACCACACAGTAGGGAACAGCTAAGATACTTACAGACAGGGCCGTAGGCCGTTAGAGTAGAATAAATGGTCTAAGGCATGGCCAGAAACGTTATCTGGAATTTTTATTTCAATCGGAAACCCCACCCTCTTTACGAGCTTTGCTCGGCGCCTAGGCGAGTGTTTCCTTCTGAGTTACGCCACCCGTGTTGCCCGATATTTCCCGCGTCATTACAATGTATCGCATAGAGGGTACTTTGGTATCCTTAAGAATGAAATTTTTGGCGGGGTTCTCCCTCTAACTACTATGGTCATATCGGGAATTTTGAATATTTCATGGTGTTTTTACTCTTTGAACTTTTGGATTAGGTTACTGTAGGTTTTCGTCGTTTTTAACTTATTTTACACGAGTATTCACATCTACACCTTCCAGTCTCTGTGGAGGGTAGGGAATAATCGTAATTAAAGAACAATTCCCACAATAAAGAATCAGCTCCCTGACCACTCGACCACGAAGAGAGTCTGAAATGATAATATAAGTAGAGAATATCAGTTATTTATTGAATCATGTCGTATAAGAGAAAGATATTCTTTTATGGTTATACTAGAAAATCATTTAAGAGTTAATTGGCTATACTTGGCAACAAATAAAATAAAAATCTTTTAGCATCACATTTACTTGTCTATCAGAGATCACTACGACCTCATAGCCATCGCTCCCAGAGATGAACTGCCTGCTCGTCTGCTGTGTCTCTCTTTTATATTGCATTTCCAATCTTGTAGGAACCTCTTTGATATTCATGTGGCACCCCTCTGAACTCTAGATACTTCTCTGACGTCTGACGGAGCCACGTGTCCAAAGTGACCTCTAACGTTGTCCGAAGCCATCTCTAAGTTTGATGCATTAAGGGAGTGAAGAAGTCGATTGGCGTTATATAAATTATTATCGATGTGCAACAGGCCATCGCCATAATGGGATTTCTGTCCTCAGTTCTCTTCACCGATGAAGTGACCTTTGATAGAAATGGCAGCATTAACCTGCATAATCGTCATCTGTGGGCTACAGAAAATCCACACGATATTGTCGAAGCGTCTCAACAGCAGCAGTTCAGCATCAATGTTGGGGCAGGAATCATTGGCGACCTCCTACTTGGTTCAGTTCTTATTCCACATCGCCTGAACGGAGAAGCATATCTGGAATTGCTGCAAAACACTCTGCCTCCAATTCTCGAGAATGTGCCAATACGACAGGCAATATGGCTGCAGTAAGGTGGAGCGCCAGTCCACTTCGGCATTAATGTTCGCCGACACCTCAACATCTTCTTCAGACGTTGGATAGAGTGTGGAGGCCCTGTTGCATGGCCGCTCGATCATCGGACTTAATCCCCTTGGAATTTTACTTGTGGAGCATATGAAAAGCATTGTATACGGTGAGCCTGTTCCTGATGTTCAAACCCTTCAACAGCGTGACGATATTAGGACGCAACCCGGAACATACGAACGAGTGAGGCAATCCATGATACGACGTGTGAACACGTACATTACATCCATGGAGGCCACTTTGAACATCTGTTGTGACATGGATGGGATTCAGGTCATGCACTGCGTGCCAGGGCTCTTTGTTTGATGTCATTCTTCAGTACCATCTACACTGGAAACTATGCATTTCCCGATACAAGGTGACATGGACTTTTGTGCTCCACTTTCAGTCAGGAATTACCCCCTGAAGTTTGTCGGTGGACTTCAAACTCATCCTACAGTGATTGTGTAGAGTATGTGCGTGCTGAAAATATTATTACCTATAGTTATGCAGGGCTGAGATTTACCAATTGAATATGAACATTCGTTTTATACATTAAATGTTGGAATTTCTTCAAGTACTGAGAGAAGATCCTTTTGCTTAAATTAGCAATGGATCAAATGTATTCTAACATTTAATGTTATAAACATAGCTTACAACGTGAAAATTCTGATATATTATATTCACACGACCTTCTCTGCCCATTCTTCAACAAAAAATTATTACAAAGCTTATTCTTCTATCTGCTTCATGTTAATCGAGATAAACGTTTGTAGAAACGGTTTTATTACGTATTTCCCTGTAGGAACAAGGGGATTATGGAAATACAGTAGCATAAAGCGATAGTCAAATATTTTAGGGTCTCTATGTGATGGCTTGAAATTCCATTCTTCTTGCATGATAACGTAAAAAATAAAGAATGTGCTTTTCCTCTTGAAAGAAGTTTAAGTGTTTGAAGATTCAAACCAATAACAAACAATACTCGGAAATGGTTATTGACACAAATTGTGTGCTTTAATGACATCTACATTTTTTGTTCAGTAAAATTTTGTATATCTCTTACCATTTACCAATTATGCAATAGTCATTCAGAATGAAGATGACTTCGGAGGCTATTCCCAGAGAACTCATTTCATTGTCACGTAAATATTTTGAACATTTATGAAACCTTAATCAAAATCGTTATAGCCATTTTTGAGAAAATCAAAAATAACTATAACCTTTCCATGCAAAGGCTAATTTGGGGTGGGGAATATTCTTGAAGATGTTCTTGGAAGTGTTGAATTTCAATACCAAGTTTGGTATTTAACCGGCCTTTCGTTTGAGTTATGGTGTTCACACACATTTTTCTAAACACCTTTTTAGATTTACGGTGCCTCAAAACATGTATTTCCGCTGAAATCTTGGTATAGAATTTGTGGGTGGAATACAGTACTTTCTCTACCTTAAGTATGTAGTAGAGAAAGTAAAATGACTTGAGCTGTATCAACTAAATAATGTTTCAGTTAACATTTAAATATACAATATGAAGAAAGGAAAGAAAAGAAGGTAAGAAAAGAGGAAAGAAAAGAAGAACAAAAATCCATTATTTGAGCAGCAAAATTACAAATTACGTTCTTAACATTTGGTCGTTAGAACCTATTAAATTTGTTATTCTATAGAGCCTGAAGTAGTTGATGCTTGAAAGAGCGGATTTATTAACTCGGTTTAATAATGAACACAGCGCTTTCTGCAATCGAAGGAGATTTTAGGCAAAGCGTAGGTACCATAAAGAGACAGGTAGGTGACATTATAATCGCAAACAATTTCCTTTCATTCGAAGCACGCTGAAGATAAGAGTTAAATTACTGTCAGTCAACGTCTTCATTGTTAGCGATACGACCAAGGCGTTTGGAATTCATGACGTTGAAACACATGGGCGACCTATTTGCATATTTTGAAATTGGTTCCTAAACAATGCAGCTGCGTGTCCGGTACAATGGAAGGTACCTCCCGCTGAGCGGTGTGGCAAGTAGATCCAGATAGATAACCGAACCAATCTCCGTTCAATACTCTCCCCAAGTCTTTTCAAAGACCAACAACGCTGATAGCTCCTAATCTGGTTAGACCTGCTGGCTACCGGGCTATGCCGACATCAAGAAAGTACACTCTCTGCACCAGTAAAATTAGTTATGTTCATCAACAGAGATCGTATAAGACAGTGGTCACTAGTGTTGCCAGGTCTACCCTGTGAAATTATGGCATAGTGTAAGTATATTATTTTTATTATAATTATCGTAGGTTATGTAAAATGTCGCCTAATTCGGAAGAAGCACATGGATAAAACAAATATTACGTGACAGCAGGGAACAGTGGAGGGAGCGGTACTCCGTTCCCTGAAAACGATTACAATATAGAAGGTTTGTTTTTACAAAACTGAGAAAGGAAGCAAGCATGTTATTGTGACTAGATGTGACTATTCAGGAACATATTAATCATTCGGGATAATAAATATAGACAGCCCAAGCTTCTGTCTGGAATGGGAATTTCGGAAAATAACCAAGTGAGTAATACAGCCGGTGTTCTGAAAACAGCTTATTACTATATCAATAGTTCAGTACAGGGGTATTTAATTGGTGGCCACACACAACAGGAAAAAAACGTGGGAGATATAATGTTAACAAACTCAAGAAGCATGATAATTTCATAATGGTGTCGCGTAATTATCTATAACAGCAAATAAACAAAACGTTCCTGATACCCAGTTATGTATAGGTTGTTCAGGCAGTTCAGTGGCAGCATGATATGCACAAATGTGAAATGATATATATTAAAGGACATAATTTCATTGCTAAGTATTTCAGTGCATTACATAATGGCATATCACTTTAGATTCGAAATGCTCGTACTAAACAATAATGATCGTACTATTTGGCAATGCTGGTGCTCTCCAACCGACCACGAATGGAATGGTAAAGGCCGGCAACGCAGAGCCAAACATCTAGCTTACATTCTACAGGTAGGATAGGATAGGATTAGAAGGGGAGGGGGACTTAACACCTTCACCTACTTTTATACCTAGGATCATGACAGATGCCCCCGAGAGGGAGGGATGAGGTGAGAGGGGACAGAGGGCGGTCGCATCAGGAGGCACGGCGACAGAAGCCTGGGCCCTACCATTTATAGATTTGAACTTCCCGGGTGGAGATTGGTGCAGCCACCTCCCTTCCCTCATGTGGATTTATACCTACATCCCCTGAGGGACTCGGGACTTGGAGACCGCTCACAATCCGGAGGAGGAAGGTTTACTTAAAGCATCCTTTTCCCCTGCCATGCACACGCCGAGACCTCGCGCCGACACTTGCAACCCTGAAAGACACCAAGCCGATGAAAGGTGAAGTGAAATGAGAATGGAGATGAAATGGTGGGAGTTCGTAGGGGTGTAATAAACCCCTGATAAAACCCATGGGTCAGGAAGGTCGGCCATGGAAATCGAACCCACGACCTTCCGAATGCGGCCCACAGACGTTACCGCCTGAGCCATCCCGCTCGGTTTCTACAAGTGAATTTTTACGTAGGTAATACTTTATTGCGGGTTTGCTTTGCCTACGTTCAGGCGGTTGGTGATGAATGCTAGAGAGCATTCAGCACTAAGAAAAGACTACGGGTCATCGGTGATTATCGCTTTTAGCACCGCGGATTTAGTTTCTTTAGGGGAGAGTGAGCTATAATTATAGACGTTTAAAAATATTGACGTGTTGCATTCACAGGATTTTCTCCAAACATTATCGTTTGTTTTATACTTCCTCTGCAAAATATTTTTATGAAAGTTTATTTTTCTATCTACTTCATGCTAATGAGATAAACCATTACATAATTAGTCTAATTGCAGATTTCATTGCAGGTCCAAGGGGGATAGAGGAAAGCGAGTCGATAGTCAGGTGTTTAAAAACCGAGTGCTGACCTTAAAACTCCATTCACTTTCCATAACATCGCGGGAAACAGGTGAACAATGACAGCGCTTTAAAAAACGACAAACGTATTGAAAACTTCGAGCCAATAATAACAGATATTTCGTAAATGGTTGATGCAACAAAGAAACTTAATTGCAATAAGGTCTACATATGTTGTGATTCAGCTTTTTGTCTATTTCTTATGGTTTACCCATTGTACACAATTCTTTCAGAATGAAGAAGACTTCCTAGGCTATTTACAGGATATTCAAAATATACATTTCATTTGTCGTTACAGCCATTTTTGAGAAAATCAATAATATCGAAACAATTTCCATATACGGTGCAGTTTGGAATGGGAGATTTTTTTAAAAATCTTCATGTCGTATTTTTGGAAGATACTGAACCTAAATACCAATATTGTTATTTATCGGAATTTCCGTTTTTGAGTAATGCTGTTCAAAGTCACACACACTTACACACACGCGCGCACACAGACACACAGTTATAACGATTTTATATAATGTTTTCTTTCTTGTAAGCTACAAGAGTTTCATTTCTCAATAGAGAAAACTTAATCAATTAGTTAATCAAAATATAGGTAGGCAAAATAATTTTTTCTGTTTATTTATTACTTAAAACCTAAACTCTGTATCATAGAGCGGTGATCTGGAATTTGACTGTGTAGTTTCTTAATAATTTTAATTTTATCTCATTTAATGAAGCGAAGAAAGTATTTAAAGCTCATATGACGCTGCTGTAATACCAGTGTGATTTAAACATCATTTAATGTGTCTAGTGTGAGATTCTGGTACTGTTACCAGTTTATTTTGCCTTTCACCTTGTGCTGATTGCTAGGGTAGACTGCTAAAACTAACAAGCAGCACTAAGAATGAATGTAGTCATGACTGTCTTAGACTGTTTGTCAAATGAAGTCTACCTTGTGAAATTCGCTGCGGATATTTTGGCCAGTCGTTAATTAATAGCGGCACGTCAAACGTGGCAATCATTTGCCTAAGTTTCACTCCGGCCGTATGTCATGTTTGAAATATCATCATAATCAGCAGCAGCTTCTTCTTGTTGGTCGGTAGCTGGCATCTCTAAATCACCCATTGTGAACGCGCTCTCATTGTTGGCCACTGACAGTATGAGTGATGCAAGGTCGCGTGCGAGCCACTTTGCTTCCCTTAATTAACGACGCACACGGCGAGTGGAATGTCGTCCCAATGGTCCGTCAGAGAGCTCTGCACTTCTTTTCCTTACCCGTCAATTCCTAGTGTATGAACACGATTTTTTAGGAACTCATTAACTTCTTCTTGGAGCCCGATTAATTCTTATGACTGGTGGATTTTGTCACGACTTGGAAAAATTGGGGAAGATCAGCTTCACCTCCAAAAGTACCCCATTACCTATTGCTTCATAATCTACAACCGATGAAACTCGTCAGTCGTACTTCTTCCTCTTGAACAGATTACCCTCCTCATTGTAGTACTTACACCCTCAATGCAAACTTCAGCAAACTGTCGAGGAGCAAGCAAGCTCTGGATCATAGCATAATCAGGATATTAACCCAGCAAAGAAGCAGGGAATGAAATGTAGTGATGAAAGGGATGATAGGAAATTTCACGGATCACATTATCCAATCCAGCATTCGCCTAGCGACCGAGGAAAACCCCGAAAAACCAATGAGAGCCACAGACGTTATTGTCTGTGCTATCTTGCTCCGTGTCTGTCATACTTCGTGAGCTCAAATTGCTGAACATAACGGCCGAGTTCTCAACAACTTCAAAATTTCAACTGACATTTTGCCTTCTAAGTAAATCAGGCAATAGGTCTCAGGATAACTCATTGTTTGACGGGTTACAACAAATTTTATGTTTTCTTCAATCAGTCCACATACTGTGAGTCAACGGATTCGACTGTCTAGAGGTGCAGCACATCGTATTCAGCGAAAAATCATAACGTAGAAAACTATGAGCAAAGCCCAACAAGCCCCGAAGTGATTGAGACAGTTCAATATTAACGAGACCAACAATTCTTTTTAATTATTTCATTTGTAAATAGCCCCCATTAACTTCTGTCATATCGAAGGTTTGGCTGAGAAACTAATCATTGACTATAGGCTCTTTTAACCTTGGGTTTTTTAATCACTATTACCTGAAAACCACTCGCATCCATTTCTACATGCACGCTTCCAGTGAAGGATTCTAATTAAAGAAACACTCACCCGCCTCAATCGGGAATGAAATCCAGGTCTGTGGGTTGAAAAGCCAGAATGCTGACCACTCGACTACAGAGGCTCTCCGACTTAGTGTTACATTGCAAAATTATATTTCATTTGTTTTCATATTTCCAGAAGGGATGCTTTGTGTCATTTTCAAAACAGTACTTAGTCTACGTTCCTTTTTAACGTTAGGCCACATTGTGAGTACGCCAGCCTTAAATCTTCCAAAAAAGACAAATTACCTTGGGTCATAACTGGAACGTAAAACAGCTGAGGTACATTGCTTTTGTCGCAATATG
This sequence comes from Deroplatys truncata, assembly GCA_030765065.1. Classification (NCBI taxonomy): domain Eukaryota; kingdom Metazoa; phylum Arthropoda; class Insecta; order Mantodea; family Mantidae; genus Deroplatys; species Deroplatys truncata. The sequence goes on from CM060980.1 coordinate 58,667,657, forward strand.
AAACCTGGCATTTTCTTGGAGAAAATATGTAGATACCTTGATCGGATGTTTTTCTTCACTTCTGCTGACGATAAATCAGAATAATAAACAACGACGTAGCTTACTGAAGTAAACATACATGGAGTTATTCACGTCAGACAAACGTTGCTTTCATTTTCAGCGCAGAGTATCATGAAGATGAAAATTGCAATGACGCACATCTTCGAAGATTGCTTAAATACAATACCAACGAGTATTCCTCTGTACATTTCAAATAGTTTTATTAGTTATCGGCACTGCCAACTTTAATGCTATAGTAAGTTTTCTTCAGTGATGTGCCGATTTTCCTGACGCGGTCAGTGTTTGATGAAGTGATGATAGTTTGCGGTTGACGATTAAATGGCCACTTTCTACTCCATCTCTTCCATCTCTGAACTCCACTAAATTTGATTGTTCGAGAAAGACTACTTCCCCTATTATCTTGAGAGCATGGAAAATGTATTACGGAGGAATTAGTTCTTCAGCTGCAAATATTATTATAATGCAATATTCCGCAAGCCCCAAGCCGTATTCCCACTATGTAGAAACAGGGTTCCAGCTAACCTCACAGATGGTTAGCGGCCTAGTAGACTAGGAAAGAATGTATATAGTCCCAATGTATCATACACTTAAGACTTTTAGGGTGAATATGTATTTATTAAGGAAGGAGAGGCTGAAAATACCCAAAAGATGCAATTATTATTATAATAATTTTATTATAAATAAACGCTTGTATCTTATATGCGCACGGAATTCTGAGAACCTTTTCTCTATTAAATAACGGGTTGAATCGGAATAATTTGGATGAATAATGAATAATTAAAATGTTCTATTGTTCTTGTCTTAACTGGAGTTATTTATTAAACGCTCTGCCTGTGTAATCTCTATAATTTGTTCATTTCCTGCGTAGTCAAGAAATAAAGCAAACCGCAAGCAATAGAAATATATCCTTGCAACACATAACCAGAGCTTCAGGATGCGGAATAGTTTAGAAAAATACCCTGTTTACTGCATAGTAAATATGAATGTTGTAAAAAAGTTTAAAAATAGTACAAGAATGGATCAGACGAAAATAAATAACCTTACTGAGCATCTGCCTAATAGAACGAGAAAGAGGAAACGGCGGACGGTATAACCAGATGGAGCTGCAAAATTTCTGGCGACCTAACACTCAAGCTGAAGTCAATTAATTCCATCAGATGTTTATTGTGTTTTAAAAATGATTACAGATATGTGGATGGAAATTCCATATTTGAATGGACAAACAAATCGTTAATTTTGCGCGGAGTTTCATTTTTTAATGTCTTGAAGCAATCTTTCAAGCTGTAATGTTTTTTACAACGCATTAGGTAGATGCACAAGATTTCCACTAAGTGGTCTTAAAAGACTGGATCCGTATGTTGTTACAAAAGTTCATTTACAGCTTCTCAGGAGTTATAAAGGAGGTATTTGACAAAAGCATGTCATGTTTGCTATTTGAAAGCTTCGTGTTAATGTGTTGTAATGAGTCGATTTTCGGACTCCCGTTATTTGAATTCATACGGGATTGACAGATGCGATAAAACGAATGCTTTACCTCCTTTGCTACTCCTAATACGTAACATCATGCAAGCTTCAGGGCTATCAAACGGAAAAATGTAAAATATGTTTCTTTTTAACGCTTCTATCATCTCTGAAATTTTGAAACTAAGCGTTTGCATCCGGTATAATTTTCTTTCTAATTTTACTTCGTGAAATTTTAATCCTTTATGGCAGTGTCAACAAATTATTGCCATTTAAGTAGAACTGCAGTTTTCTTGAACATTCTGATGAAGAAACCATTATGTGGCAAAATGTTGCACAGAAAAATTTCCGAATCTACAAATGACATGAATACACATATTTATACCATTTGAATAATTCTTACTTTAATGCCAGGAAGCATTTTGGACATAATGAAGGAATCCAGGAAGAACCTGTGCTAAACATCTTTGTGAGAAGAAGTGCGTACATCAGTCAGTGGTCGACGTGACTAAGAATTATTATGTCAAGTCATTGAAAAGAATTTGATGTCTTAAATTACGGTGCTGTACGTGTTATGATGGAACGTCCCAGGGTGTGAAGATTATGCCTACATTTGCAATAAATTACCAAGAAATGACCAAAATGAAAAACGATGACTAGAGTTTTGGGATTTTTTTCTTCTCCAGCCTCCTCTAATTTATGTATTTCTTGAAGAGTAGTGCCTTATTAGACTTTGTAAAGCTCATTTTACCTCGCTCGTTTAGTGTAGCTAATCACTGTATTGATGGACTCTATATAGCCTCTAATAAAGAACGATGACAATAGATTATTAACTAGTTTTATATTCGCACATGTTATAATGGTTGGTGATCAAACACTATTGAAAATCATGCTGAGAAACATTTATGATTTTATTGATCTGCTTTAATTAGACGCTGTTGATTGCTTTAGTAACAACCTGACAATCTAAACCATCATACACATTTCAAAGGATACAGTCTTCTTCCTATACTATCTACTGAATTCATTTCATCACTATTCTACATAGACTGAATTTGTAATTGAAGCATTCGGCACCTAGAAGAAGAAGAAAATCATTTATTGACTTAAAGAACAATACATGGCTACTTGCTCCATTTACATAACTTCATTTTATAAAATAGGTTTCATGAATTTTATATAAATTCACACAAAGTTAAAAAACACATCCACATAAGTAGCTGGTTTCTGTTGATAACAGCGTCTCGTTTTATGGACGTGATGGCGAATAATTGGCACCGAATCACTAATTAAATTGACCGTTAAAGGTAACATCTTTTGTTTATGTGGACCTAATTTACGTAAAACTTTAAATACATCCTTGTAAATGGCTTCTCGGGCACTGGATAGGAGATCTTGAACATGAAGATTACGCTGACTGAACTGAGATCATTCTTCCAAGAAAAGAATTCAAATTTCGTAAATGGTGTTTCTTATCCACTTTTCTAGCTTGGTCACAATAATTATTTTCATACCTAATTGTTAGATTCAAGATGTAAACTTCATGTGATCTCTTCTTGAAAGCTATAGTATCAATAATACCGTTATATCCATCAGAATCTAGTGCGTGTACTTCAAAGCACTCAAATTCTTTAATTCGCCTCATGCTGGTAAGTGTGTTTTAACGCACAGTTTCCGAGTAAATGTCTTGGTGTTTCGTTCTCCTTTGCGCACTTTCGGTAAAGGAAAGTGCAGTTCTTCCCTCCTACATTTTCGTGTACTTCTCTTAAGATATACAATTGACATTAGGTTTTAACAGTCGTGTCCATTCAGATGATGTTATATGAATATCACTAGTTATGTGGTAAATTCTGTAAAATGATTCAAGTCTAGATCTTGCCATTGGAGGAATGACCACTCATTAAATGACAACTACAGTGACATTTGCTTAGCGTTCTGGAGTTGCCACGTGCTTTAAATGTTTCTTGAGAAATATTTAAATGATTTAAACTTACAGCGATCTAAGGTAATCATCAAAAACTTTAATAAAACAAAGGTCATTACAATTAGATAATTTATTAACAATAGAAATATTTGTAAAGGGGCTTCCATCTACAACTTAGTGATCCAAGGCCTCTAAACTGAATGATGTATCATTGCAATGGTTGTATCGGGAAGAGCAAGTATCTCCCTAACTGTTCTTCGAGTATGGAATAGACCATTAAGTAGGTATAATGGTATTTTGGTCAGATGTGCTGTCTGGAGAGTGTAAGTTAATGATGGAAAAATACAGGATGGACCATTTAAGCTGAGACTTTACAATATCTCCAAAACTAAGCGTTGTAGAGAGAATTCTCTTGAATAAAGGTTGCTTGAAACTATGGGGGTAAATAAAGCCATTTGTCGTGTTATGATGGTCATTTTAGGGTCATGATTATGGTCAATGACATTTCATTTCCTTCTTCGCCGCATACCAAGCATTGGGCTGATCATCCATCCTGGATATGCTATGCTCCAGAGTTTGCTTGCTCCTCTACAGGCTACTGACCCAAGGTATTGGCTTGTAAGTCCTTGGGGTGTAAGTCCTACATGGGGGGGTAATCCGATAAATAAGAAGAACAAGAAGTACTCGTAGAGTAGGTTTCAACAAACAAGATTTAGGCAGTTTTTTGGAGCTTTTCATTGACAGGTTTTATTGATTCGTGATTAAAGTCCAGTTCACTGTTGAAAGTACAAAAACAAAATGAGTATAAATCATGTACCGATACCCAAGTGAATTTAGGACACAGTGCCTAAGCACCCTTGTTATTTCTTTTAACCTTGGTTCAATAACTTGTGTGCGACTGTTCCTTTTGGTTCTTTAATATACATGATTAAATGCATGGCAAACCCATGGCCTTAGTTGCGCAGACACCTTTCTGAGTAACTTATCCGTAGATGACCTTAATATGTAGTCGCCTTACTTAACCCATGGTCTTAATTCAATGATTGGACTCGTACAAATTAATAACACTGAAATAATTATTCAAATGTAATTACGTTTATTAAATGTTACATTTGTATAATAAGCTTTGGTTTTCTAGAATTAATTCCCATTTCAAGTTTTTAATTACCAGAAGTTGTTCTAAAACAAAATAACGAAGAGATATTAAATGGTGCATTTCTTCTCTATTGAGTAATATTTTTACTTTGATGAAAAACAAGGTATAGTAGTAGCCAAAGTGTTCTCGGTTCTAACAAGAGTAAACGATTTACAGCAGCGTAGTATAGTTCAGAGTCAAAACAAGTCACCTAACTATTTGATGATTTTAGAGAGACCATAAACTTCTTCATAGCATACTTTCAACGGAAATAATAAAAGACCTGGTATTGTTTAATTCCTTGTCATTCCAAATAACTATGCTATAACGCATAACTTAATGAATACTGTAGCACTAGATAAAGGTTCAATCATAAATATGTAGATTAGTTTTGTAACTGTTAATGATGCAGTATCATTACTGTAATTTATTTTAACATGTTATTTACACAGTTTCAGTGCAACACACAATTTCATGACAGTTTCCAAGACGTTTTGAAGAAACTTGATAGAAATATTGTAAAATTTTAAATGCAGCAAATATAATCACACATTACAGCAAGTATCATCATTGGGTAAACTTCCTCGCCTCAATTACCACCTGTCAGAAAATGGTTAACTTATTCATAAAGAAAATATTTGTGAAATTAGAGAATATCTAGATTCCGCCAGTTGTCACTATGTTGTTTTACTCATAATCTTTCCACATCCTTCATTTTCTTGGTATTGGGCCAACATCCTAAACAAACAGAGTTAGGATTGATGATTTGGTAATTCTTAAACTAACTTGTACATTCTTTTTAACACCGGCATGTTGTCACAGTAGCCCAATGGTTAGAGTAAGCGCACGGAAAGCGGGAGAACTCTGTTCAAATTCCAGCTGTGACATTGAATTTTTCAGTTGACTCTACATTAAAACTTTGCCAAAACCCGGTTAGTCTATAAAAAGTATAATTAATTTAAATTAATTATATTCATAAAAATTGACATGAAAAATAGCTTGTAGCAGTTGTAAACGACTTCTAAACTCAGTTTTCTCTTCTATACTATCGGTTTCTCTTGAGGAACTCTTGATTTTTCGACACCTATGTCATCACGACTAGGGAGTATTTCATTTTTCTAATTCTTCTTTGCTGGTAAGGGATAGGATGCAGACTGGGAGTGTCAAAACATAGTAGGATTGGAAGGTCAGCTATAGAGGAGACTGATGTGAAGCAATTCTGCCGAGATCTTGCGCCATCCTCTTCGGCCGTGGCAGGTAGTGCATCCCGGGTAAAGGATGCGGAGGCCCTTACTACTACTAGCCATCTCCCAGGATGTGAGTATAGGGGGTTGGGAAGTACCCAAATCCCCGGCCTGGGGGAAAAATATGAGTAGTGACACTGAGTTAACTCAGACAGGATATATCCGGCGCATGCCCAGTCACATCTATGCATACTCCTTGCTACACCAAGGATGTCAACACGCTTGGAATGCCACATAACTTCCATACAGTTCACTGAAGCTTTTAAAGTTTCAGGAAACCCTGCAGATACTGAAGAGACAGTCAAGTCATCAGCAGCATTTGTGCAACTGACACGTACTGAAGCGACGCATATGTCAGCATCAGGACCTAGTCCTTCTCATTAGGACAACCCTCTCTGAAGAATAACAAATGTTGTTGAAGGAAATCAAAGATTCTTCCTCCGAAGAAATTGACGCACTAAGAGAATATCATCTCTCAAGGTGAAAAAATTGACCAAAAGCGAACGTAAAACCAGGTTGAATACTTTGGGATCCCTCCAAGTGGAAAATGAAATAATCTAAATGGACTTCCTAGGTAGCGGGAATAACGGAGCATCTGGAGGTACCAAAACGTAGCCGTCCGGAAAACTCCCTCCTCCAGCCGTGAAGGAAACCCTAATGAAATATAGTAGAGAGGAGTAAAAAACGACATCTATCTCTTTTACATGCTAAGAAGATACTGTCTTCTAATAAGATGACAGTAGTAATTGATGATTATCCAAACAGCAAGCTCACAAATGAGCAAAGTAAATTGAAACTGCCATCGTAGAACAATTCGGTATTCTACAACTGGAGAACATCCCCAATTTATCTCGTCACACTTAGAAGCAGGAGCTTTTATCCTAATTTGTATGAAGGAGGTAACTAAAAATTGGGATATAGAGACTATCCCAAAATTAAAACATTGGGAAAACGTGAAATTAAGAACAACTGAACGAAAGGAGATCCTGAGGGTCACTAAGTGTTTTTCAAAGTGCTCAGTGTGTAGTGTGAAGTTGAACCTTCTAAAATTCTGAACGTAATGCAGAAGTAAAAACGCATCTGATTGGAAAGTTTTTAGCTCCAACAAGTAAAATTCACCAGGGCAAATGATAGCTGCTCTAATTGATGACAGTTCACAAAAGCTCCTAAAGCTAAAGGTATGAAAGTTTTCCTTGCATTAGAAAAATTAAACTTCACCATCATTTCAAAAGAGCAAAAGAAATATGGAGAAGATAAAACTTATCCAAGTGAACCTATAGGGCTACGGCTGCCCTATGTCAGAAGTTCATAACAGATGACATAGGCATAGCCCTAATACAGGAACTATGGATAGGAAATAGTAGAATTATGGGGCTTGGAAATACTCAAGGTAAACTAACATGCAATGGCTCAATATACAATTTGAGAACATGCATATTGGTAAAAAGGCACATACAATGTACTATGTACTAGGGACATAATTTGTGCAGAATTTACTTTGCCTTCGGGGGCAACTAGGAGGAAAATAATCAGTCCCTGCTACTTTCCCTACGACGCCAGAGAAATTCCACCTTCCAGAGATGTTGCCTCTCTGGTTTGTTATTTCATCATGAAGCGAAAACACCTCATCGTAGGAATTGATTCCAATTCACATCATAAAACCTGGGGCTCCAAGAATACAAACCCTAGAGATGAGTCTTCTTTCAAGCTTCATTCTTGCTAATAATTTAGTAATTCATGTCAGAAATTAACCCATTTTCAGTAATAAACCGAGAAAGGAAGTTCTCGGCATTTCAGTTTTTGCAATTTGATAGAATAAAGAACTATAGCAAGCCAAACGTAACGTTAGGCGTTCCATCAACAAAAAAAAGGTAAGTGGAAGGATTATTACAACAGCCTTACTACTTACAGTACACCCATAAGGAGCGCCAAACGAGCATCTTGAAGAAAATACTGTTCAGAGATAAACTTTGTAAAAGCAATTTCAACGGCTCAAAACTTATTAGCTCATGATCTTATGCCAACTTTAGGGACTCTAAGAAAGCCCGATTATAAATATACCACATCTAGTAGAAGTATATTGGAATTATTAGCAATGACTCATTTTCTAGATTGTCTTTTCGTCGATGAAGAGAGGGAAAGACGAAATTATCCTTGAAATAACCATGCTTTCAGAGGATCCGAAGAGAACTGGAAAATAACTCGCTACATTGTCAATGTAACGAATATTAGATGGACAATAATAATTTAAACCATTTAAGTCACCCGTTGACAATGGCGTCTACCCTGTCTTGTTACAGAAAGCCACAGATCCACTGTTCCATATAGTCTGTCAGATCTTCAGAGCTAGCCTGGCCTTTAACTATATACCAATAGTCTAGAGAACTAGCAGAGTAATATACCTTCCAAAACCAGACAAAAAACACTAAAAATCTAAAGACCTTTCGGCCAATCTGTCTTTCTTCCTTTATTCTGAAAGTATTGAAAATACTGGTTCACAGACACACACACACACATATATACAAGGATTCTAACAAGAAACTCCTACATCGAAATCAACATGCCTATTGACTCGGCAGATCATGTGATGCAGGTTACATCAGCTGGTCAGTAGAATCGAAGAGTCAATAAGGTCTAAAGAAGTAGCACTCGAAGTCTTTTTAAACATTCAAGGTGCTTTTGATAATGCTACCTATGATTCAATCATAAGGAAAATTAAACAACGGGGTGTGCATGAAACTATATGTAAATGGTTAAAATCCATACTCTGTAACAAACTAATCCAAATAGATCAATTTGGTGACAGAATTGAAGTGTCGACGATGAAAGGACTCCCTCTAGAAGGAATCCGCTCACCTGACCTATGGAAAATACTAGTAGACACTTTAATTAACAAAGTCAACACTTAGGGTATTTTCACCAAAGTCATATTAGTTAGAGGAACATTTTCTAATACAGTTTCAGAACTCACAAATTTAACTCTGGAAACGGTTTATCACTGGAGTAGAAAAGAAGGCCTTGGCGTAAACCCTTCCCAAGGAAAACAAAACTGAACAATTTAAAACTTCAAGGTTGAAATCTCAGGAAAGGTCAGTTATCTAGGAGTTAGAGTAGATGATAAGCTTATCTGAAATTCATGCCTAGAAAAAATTACCTGTGAGGCGAAATGGACGCTTATGTTTGGAAAACGCTTAATAACACGTAATAACTGGAGTCTAACGCCTAACATGTACCGGCGGCTCTATTAGGTAGTGTTCAAGCCACAAATCACTCATGGGACACTGGTATGGTGGCCAAAGACTATACAAACTAAAACGAAACAAAAAGTAAATAGTTTCCAGATATTGGCTAGTTTAAGCATATTTGGAGTTTAGAAGCACACCCTCCTTTATTTTGGAACCTTTACTAGGTCTTACCCCGTTGGAACTAAGTATCCAAGCTGAAGCTAGACTAGCAACATTCAGACTCATCCAGGTAGGAATGTGGAGAGAGAATCGCTGTAAAGCAGGCCACACATCCATCCTCCACAAAAATGGAAGATTGTGTATTATTAATGAAATATGATTTTATGTCAGAAGTAATTTCATTTTTCCAGCCTTTCAAAGTAAGTATTGTCAATAGAAAAATCTCATTTAAGGCATATGGACCATTTGGTAATATATGCTGATGGTTTACACATAAATCGGAAAACTGGCGAGGTATTTATTGCGAGTCAACGGGCAAATGTTATAGCATACTTCTATATCCTACGCTTCTGTCTTTCAAGCAGAGAAACTTGCTATACTTGAAAGTGCACGCCTATGCTGGGAAAAAAGAATTGTAGGGAAATATATCCTTATAAGCTCTGACAGCCAGGCTGCACTAAAAGCCCTCAGTTCCCATTACTTTAAATCACAACTAGTGTGGCAATGTTTATCAAACCTTTCCATCCACAATACAGTAGAATTGCGGTGGGTACCGGGACACACAGGTATCGTGGGAAATGAAAAGGCTGACTCCTTAGCAAAGAAAGGAGCATTTCTCTCTTTTATAGGACCAGAACCCACCTGTGGAATAAGCATGTTAAGCACGGGTTCGTAAAGCAATACAACAGAAATGGAAAACCATATCCAAAAACAAACTCTATAAGCGATTAGGTAATACGCCTAGGGAAAAATTAAGTGATGTGGTACTAAGCTTAATAAACCCTCACGCAGAAGAGTTATAAGCTTCATAACTTGACATGGAATGTTCAGAAAACAACTGAAGATAAAGGGATTATGCCATATGGAACCCATTTGCCATCTATATCTACAAGGCGATGAAACAGTGAAACAATTATATTAGAATGCAAAGTCACAGAACCGACAAGATACGAAGTTCTTGGAGTTATCGCAAAATTGGAAACAGGTCTTAATTTAGTGAGACAAATACTACAAATAACTAAAAATGTAGATATTGATCCCTAAATTAGAAACCAGGAAATGCACAAACGTCTTCTAGGCTGAGGTGCTAACAGAGAAATTTGTTTCCTAAATACTACCATCTATATAATACTCTCGGTCCGTTTACAAGCGCTTGTTGATTTACTGAAGTCATTGTTGTGTAGTGTAAATTAATATTATTTGCCGGCCCTCGTAGCCGTGGTCGCTGGAGTGGTCGCTCTGGTGCTCCGCCAAGCTGCGGGTCGCGGGTTTGAGTCCCACCACGGGCATGGGTGTTTGTGTGTGTGTGTGTGTGTGTGTGTGTGTGTTGCGAAAATAAGCGGTATGAAAACAGTAAAACACAGAAGCATAAACTGTGTACAATAAGCGAACTTTTTAAAAGAAAGAAAAAAGAATGTTGTAACTCTGTTCCCCTCTCATAACAACTTTGCCCCTAGATTTTACTAGAAAATATGAAGCGTCTTACTTCTGCAAATTTTGAGGCTTTGGCCTGCAATGTGAGGCAATATTTTATATCATAACATGCTGTGAATGCCAGAGTGATTGTAGTGTAAATTAATATTATTTTAGATGTTAGGAAATAAGTTTGCACGGCCTAACTGAAACTGACAATAGAAGTGGGTAACAATAAACCGAGGGGGTGAGTTGTTTGTCACTAAGAAGAGAAAGCCGAAATTGACGTCAGGGCAGTGTGCCTTTTTTAGAAATGGAGGGAATATCTTCCCTAGAGCATATATGTCCGTAGTAGTGATTGGCTGACCAAAACAGACACTAAAGTTTGCGCAATTTGTAACCAATAGGAGTTATATTATAATGTTTAGGCAATTCGAGGTGAAGGAGTATATATTCTCGAGCCATAAGGAAGTGTCGTACAGTTCTGAAGAATCTCTCACGAGGTGCACGTCGCAGAGTTAGTTACAAAAATGTAAAGTACGCGAAGTAATTGGTGCGCGGCAACTAAAACGACTGCAGTTACATTCGAACATATCACAGTTTCAGTCAGGCGTGTATAAAGATTAAATATGTCAATTATTAATTAAACGTGACGGCAATAAAGGTCTAGATTCAGATTTTTTATCAGTGTTATCTTTTAGTAACAACTACTTTCCATTTACACATTCTGCTTAGAGATACGTGCTCGATTGAGTTGTAATTGCTAGCCGGAAGACAAAGAACCCAAAATTAAAAAAAATAATAAAACAATAACGCCCAACAAATAAGATAACACAAGTTATCTGAGAACTGCGACAAGTGTTTCAATCATAATATAACACCATTGATTTTGGTTACTTTTTCATAATAATGAAATACACCTACGTATTCATTAGGGTCAATAATTACATTTTTCTGTATTACTTGCTACATATGACCGAATACTCTGTGTATATTGTACGTCAAAATAGTATAGCATTGTAAGTGAACACTGAATTAAAACATTGTAACTATAAATGATAAGCTTTAAAACCGTAGTTGCAGTGCAGATGATCTATAACCGAATCGAAATTTCAACACTTCGTGTATAGTGGCAAATGATAAGCTTTACATCTATTCTACCATATTAGATGACAAAGTGGTAGATATAGTTCCAAAATAGTACATAGTTTTGGCACAGCAATGGTGATTATTGCCCACTGCTGTAAAAACATGCATTATAATATTTATTTTTAAACAGAAATTGCATTTCTCCAGATTTGGCAACTTAAGGTAAAATCAATCTCACAACAATGAATTTACCATCATAATCAGTTATGTAAAATTGAACATAAGCATTTTAATAGTTTATTCAATAATGTAGTCGTCCTCAGTTTGTCATAAAATAGGCACAAAAGTACTAATGAATAAATCGCGATAGATAATAGAAAGAAAATAACAGCAATAAAATAAGGTGAAAAGAAACATGAAATTAAAATTAGTTAAGCTGAGATCTCCATGTTGAAATACCTTTTTTCTGGCAGGTATCTTGTCAGGAAGGTATGTCAAATGTAATGTATCTGATTAACACAGGTAAGAGGAAGAGGAATATTATTATCATTATGTTGATGATAATACATCCATGATATATGCTTGTGCTTGCTTTGCACCAAAGAATATGTGTACATTGTTGTTTTACATTCCCTACACGCTATTTTAATGAAATATAATGTACAGTTTTGATGCTAACAAAAAAAGTGCAGTTCGTCAACATTATACTGACGTAGAAACAGCAGACATCGCACAAAACCCCTTAACAGAATACGGAGAAGTAATAAAAAAGAGAGAGAGAATTTTTGAACATTATTCCAGCACAAAGAACACATTAATTACTGTATCCTGCGAAAAAAAAGAACATACATTCAGAAAAGATAGAAAAGTTTGCTCTCTTTCATACAGTATACTTTCCTTTCCATGTAAACACACATACAGCACACAAACTACCCCCGCAACTCATTTCCAAGTGGCAAAAGGCGGAGGAAAACTACCAGCTGGGGTTACGCGAATCTGCAGCAATTAAAATGTACAAAAAATCAATTCACCCTTCCCTTTTCTAACCCCCTTCTCCTGCTAGCATACAGCCTATGCATACCTCTTGAGGAGGAAGAAATTAATAGGGTTCGTTTTGGGTACGCATATACACATATCATTTTTTCTCCTAAATGTTAAAAGACACCGCCACCAAAGATTTGATATTACAGGTATATAATGATGTACTATAGTTCACGGAAGGTCGCATTTTAAAGAGTGATTTTTAAAAAAAGGAACGAGTTGGATGGAGGGGGGAGGAGAAAAGGGTGTTTTGAAAGATCAGAAGTTTAGAGGCGCGCAGAAAAAAAAATGTCGTGAGAAAATAAACGAGAAACTTGAGTACGTGTTCTATCGAGCTGGATATTTTTTTATTCCTACGCTTAAAAGAGAAATTAAAAAAAAGGAAAAAAAGATCAAAGGGTATCTTTGTGCGAAGTGAAAACGCGGTGACTCCAGCGAATGCATTTCAAGTCAGTAGCTGGAACCGGTTTGAGGTTTTCTGAATGTCACTCACCCCCTTTATTTATTTCGTACTATGGCTTCGACACAGTATGCCCTTTTTGGCGAGAGTGGCGGTCTCGGGGGGGAGGCGGTTGGCTCACTGGGTTTTGTTAAAGGTAGACGGGAAGGGCGGGAACTGAAATCAAAATTAGAAGTGAGAGGTAAAAGTGTGTGATTAAATTTTAAGAGCCTTGTTTATTAGAAAAGAAGAAGAGAGAGGGAGGGAGTTTTAAAAAAGGAGAGAGAGGTCGCTGAAGAAATAATGATGTCATGGTTGAGGCGACTACTTCCATGTCTTGTGTCTCTGTGTGGTTGTTATTAAATATTAGATGTACACAAGCGGCGGTTACCTTAGTTAGTGCCTTTTTATCTAACGTCTAAGTGATGCAAGATTTGTTTTCAACTAAAGATGTTGTTAAATTGCGAGCAAATGCGGTAATCTCCACCTCGTTTCAAAAGAAGACACAATTATGTGCAGCTCGAGCCTTCTTTCATTTACAGAAAATTCGCGGCTCGGTTTTCACCGGTTTTCATGTCGCACTGCAGCACAGGGTTGATCAAAGTGTTTTATCTGAGTGGACAACTGAGAAAAAATAATCAATTAATTACGTAAATATAATGTATATCCAGTTCCCACAAACGCTTCCCAAAATTAGCTTTTAAGCAATCTTTCTGAGGTTTTTGGGCACAGCAAAACTAAAGGCTGTGGTTAAATAACAACAGGAAATTTTGAAGAACAACACATTTTAAATCATATTTTTGTGTGCCTAATTTTAATCATATCTAAGAATATTTACTCATGACCGGCACTTGAACCGCCGATGTTCGACTCATGGTGCTAACAAGCTACCACTGTGCTATCGCGGTGATGTCTTGAATAACAGCTACAGTACACAACAAATAATACCACCACTACCATAGGGTAGTTAAACTATATTCGAACCCACTCGTGGCCTCTCTCTACTGCGCGAGACAGCCGGCAGTCGCCGGGGAAATTACGCCGGCAGAAACCGATTAAAATCCTTACCTTATAATAGATGCTGGAAATTTTGACCTTCTGCTCTCAAACAGGCAGCATAGATCGTGTAAATATTCTCGCTCACTCTCCGAAGCTCAGCAGCAGGAATTCTTGTGATGAAACGCCTCATTATTATCAGAAAATTGGAGTATGGTGTGCGATAAGTGCTAGAATAATAAGAGAGCCGATATTCTTTGATGAAACAAGAACTGCAGATAATATCAGAGGTTAATTCTGAGGCCATTTTGCAATCGCTTGACAGAAGAAGAGAAATCGTATGGTTGGTTCCAGCAAGATTCTGCAACAGCACATACGGCTGCCGAATCATTACATGCACAGGAGAGGTGTTTAATGACAATAATTAGTGTTGATTTGTGGTCCCCTCTTTCTCTTGAGGTAACGAGTTGTGATTTTTATTTATGAGGTCCTTTAAAATACAAAATGTATCGTTCCAATCCTCGCATGCTACAGGAAATTAGAGAAAGCATTGTGCAAGAAATCACAAGAATTCCTGCTACTGAGCTTCGGAGAGTGAGCGAGAATATTTAAACGAGATATTATGCTGCCTGTTTGAGAGCAGATGGTCAACATTTCCAGCATCTATTATAAGGTAAGTATTTTAGTCCACCTCTGCCGGCGTAATTTCCCCGGCGAGTGCCAACTGTCTCGCGCAGTAGAGAGAGGCCGCGAGTGGGTTCGAATATAATTTAACTACCCTATATTATATGACATTCGTAGCCCCTTTTGGGCTTTGGCCTCTCTCTCTTCTGCTCTCCGTCTTCGCAATCGGACTCACAGCATCTGTAAGGCGCGTCCACCCATCGGTGTTTTTGGTCTGCCTTTTGGTCTTGATTTAAAAAGAAATAGCATTATCCAGATCTCACTGTCATATGTAATAACTGGTCAAATAAGCATCTTATATAATCTTATTTTATTCTTAAGGAATATTATTTTATTCCTATATATGTTTTGAACGTAGTAATAAACCTTATTTGCTGCTATCATTTTGACATTAATTTGTTTCCTTCATCGTTATCGTTGTTAATGATCTTTCCTAATACCTAATACTGTGTTCATTAATTCTCGTCTACTTCCTTTTCAAATACTGCTTATATCCCACAACAGCATTTTATGATCATCCAACTATATTTATGTCATCTGCGTATGCTAGAATTTGTACGGATTTATATTTTTTGCTTTGTATATTTAGCAATTTCCTTATTGTACGTTCCAGCGCAAGGTTAAACATGGTTGATGCCAGCCCATCTCCTTCTTTAAGTTCATTTACAATGCTGAAGCTATCTGCTTCGCTATTCCCAAGGTAGACACTTCTTCGTGAAGTATAATGTGAAATATATGATTGGCACTGCAGATCTTTATAGTTAGCGGTTTTCTAGTGTTTGGATTCGAGAGAACAGATTGGAGAATCCGCCTGACGGCGTCGACTGCCTCAAAAAATACATTATCTGCACTTGTTAATTCAACACTTCAGTTATGTTTCACCTGCTCTATATTCATCTCTGACTGCCAAAGATGTCTATTACTCCTAAGTCAACTGATTGTCGGCATCACCGGCAATGAAACAAAAACTTTAATATGGACAACATCTGGCTGAATGTATAACACGAAAGCTTGTCCAGTGCTCAGGAACAGATAGTGATTAATATATTCCTTACCAAAGCACAATTAAATCGCTTGTACATCAGTCCTAATCCACATTGTCAACAGTGTGGTAAGATGAACACCACTAAGCACTGCTTTTCAACTGTAAGGGCACAAAGATATGCAATACATTTAAACTCAAAGTTCAATGGCTGTCTGGAATGCTGATAGTAAAATATATTCAATAACCTTATTTATTAACTGAAATCAAAATAGAGGTATATCACTGTTAATTATAAAATTGTTTTACATACTCCAATTAAGATGGGGAGGATAGTGGATCGGATTCTTGGGACAAAGGCCTTTCCTCTCGTTATTAGATTTTCAAATTATCCACCTTCCAAGTTTTAAATATTCTCCTGTGCGCAAACAGAAATAATTAATGTAACCTTTAGCAAAGTGATTAGAATCTCTTATACGTTAAACACCCTTATACAACATAGCTTCTAATTCTGTAATGCGCCCAGGTTCCGTCTCTTGTTATTTTTGCTGCCTCTACCGCGTACATAGCAGGTAGAGAAGGTATCCAACAATTCAATACCAGGATTTCACCGGAAATACAGGTTTTGAGGTTCCCTGAATCCAAATAAAACATTTTTGGAAACATGACCGTGTCGGTGTGTGTTTCAGTCTGTCTGTTTGTGTATGTCTGTGAACAGCGTAATTCAAAAACGAAAAGTCGAATAAATACCAAACTTGGTATTGGAGTTCAATATTTTCGAAAGATACGCTACGAAAATTTTCAATAAAATCCCACACCCAAACTACACTTTACATGGAAAATTTTTCGAAATTTTTGATTTTCTAAAAATTGGCTGTAACGGTTGTGATTAAAATATCATACATTAAATTTATTTACACGACAAACAAAATGTATATCTTCAATTTTCGAGAAACAGCTTATGAAGCCTCTTTCTTCGGAGGGAATTTTGCATAATCTTGTGTAACTGATAAACGTTAAGTGATAGACGAAAAAGTGTTATACAAACGAAAATACAGATCTCTGTAAAACATACAATTGATTTTAAATAAGCTTTTGTGACATAAGCCATTTCTGAGATATCCGTTATTAGTGGTTCCAACTGTTCATTTTTTGGTCATACTCTTGAAGTTCTGTAAACATTCAGGTGTTTCTCGCGATTGCATGGAAACAGCATATTGCGTCCATTTCTTAAACACTTGACTTTCGTTGTTTCCTTTGTATCTACAACGAAATATGTAATTTACACTATGTGATCAAAAGTATCCGGACACCCCCACAAATATACGTTTTTTCATCTTAGGTGCATTGTGCTGCCACCTACTGCCTGGTACTCATTATTCGCGACCTCAGTCGTCATTAAACATCGTGAAACAGCAGAATGGGACCTCCATGGAACTCACGGACTTCGAACGTGGTCAGGTGATTGAGTGTCACTTGTGTCAGAAGTCTGTACGCGAGATTTTCACACTCCTAAACATCCCTAGAACCACTGTTTCTGATGTGATAGTGAAGTGGAAACGGGAAGAGACATGTACAGCACAAAAGCGTACAGGCCGACCTCGTCTGTTGACTGACAGAGACCGCCGACATTTGAAGAGGGTCGTAAACAGTAATAGGCAGACATCTATCCAGACCATCACACAGGAATCTACTCCAAGTACTATGACAGTTAGGCGTGAGGTGAGAAACCTTGGATTCCAATGGTCGAGCGGCTGCTCATAAGCCACACATCACGCAGGAAAATGCCAAACGACGCCTCGCTTGGTGTAAGGAGCGTCAACATAAACGATTGAACAGTGGCAAAACGTTGTGTGGAGTGACGAATCACGGTACACAATGTGGCGATCCGATGGCAGGGTGTGGGTATGGCGAATGTCCGGTGAACGTCAGCTGCAAGCGAGTGTAGTGCCAACAGTGAAATTCGGAGGTGATGGTTTTATGGTGTGGTCGTGTTTTTCCTGGAGGGGGCTTGCACCCCTTTTTGTTTTGCGTGGCACGATCACAGCGCAGACCTACATTGATATTTTGAGCACCTTCTTGCTTCCCACTGTTGAAGAGCAATTTGGGGATGGCGATTGCATCTTTCAACACGATCGAGCACCTGTTCATACTGCACGGGCTGTGGCGGAGTGGTTACACAATAACATCCCTGTAATGGATTGGCCTGCACAGAGTCCTGACTTGAACACCTTTGGGATGTTTTGAAACGCCGACTTCCTGCCAGGCCTCACCGACATACATCGATACCTCTCCACAGTTCCGCACTCCGTGAAGAATGGGAAACTTTCCAGCATCTATTGAAAGTATGCCTGCGAGAGTGAACGCTGTCATCAAGGCTAAAGGTGAGCCAACACCATATTGACTTCCAGCATTACCGATGGAGGGCTCCACGAAGTTGTACGTCATTTTCAGCCAGGTGTTCGGATACTTTTGATCATGTAGTGTAGCTATAAGTTTTACTTCGATTAGAATGTGGTAAACATTAGAATAAGCTTTAGTAAGAATAGTCTGTATATCCACCAATAAAGATTGAGGGTAGAGAAGCTCATGTGAATGTATCATATCATATTTTTAAAAACTGATTCATTTTTTAACACTGTGTTTAACCAGAAGCCCAAAAATGAAGACAGACCTGCAGCTTTAAGGTACTACCCAAGCTTCGCATTAAACGTCAACGGAGTATGCATAAATGGGATGAGAGAAGTTCAGTCTGAGTTCGGAAGCATCTCACTGTGGCGTGTGATAACGTGAATAGTGTTTGAATCGACTACTACGGCACTGAATTTTTCAAATTTGGATCAACTTTCTCACCTTAGTATATTCAGGACTAACGTGCAGGAATAAATATGAGAAATTAATTATGTTTTATCGAAACACAAAAATTGTATTTTCTCTTTTAGCAGATGGAGTGACCACTTCTTTCACATAAAATCAAATAACAGCTTTATTTGGAGCACCTTTATCAAAGGTTATTGTGGAAAAAAGTAACCCGAATTTAAATATCCTATGGCATACAAAACACGGGGAAAGGGTTGTAGTTCTATATATCTTTATATATATATATATACATGTGTGTGTATTGAAATATAAAGCAGCAAACATTTTACTAGGATTAGGATTACACTACAGAGGCGACATTTAGCACCTCAACTCACGGGGATTTTTTTGTGCATTCAAGAGTGTCCATAAATAAAATTCCCCCCGGGAGGAAGGGATGAGATGAAGGAACCGTGACGTATGGGCTACATGACCGGCCGACGTATGCTCCCCTCCAGCGGAGACCGGGGAAAGCTCGATCCAGCAGCGAAGACTCAAGCGGCCTCCATTTGACAGGGCCGAGAAGAGGTTCCAATACGCAAGCCATCTGCGCCGTCTATCCGCAGTCGTCCAACGCACAGCCCAGGAAGAGGAAGATAAAATGAGAGGAAATGAGGGAGAGCGAAATTCGGGTGATTCAATCATTGCCAGCATTCTCTAGTGACACGGGGGAAATCCGCGAAGAAAACCACGAGTCAGGAAAGTCGGCCGCGGGAATCTAACCGACGACTCCCGAAAGCGAACCACAGACACAACGCAGAGCAATCCCACTTGGTTAATCATTCAACTCTTTTGTTCCTCCTACGAAAGCTTGGAGACAAACACATCTATATAGCTTGAAATGGTAATGTCATTTTGAAAAGATAGTTTTATTAATTAAATCTCCTCTCAGTAAGTGGTGCGTTGATGTGCATAAAAATTGGTGCATTCCCCTAGATCGCATTAGCGTTTTTTCCCTCCAAAACGTCATCACTTTAGAGTCCACCCATTCGGTATCATTTCTCTATGTGATTGATCTGAATACACTTCAGGTACACAAGAACGAACCAATGAACAATCGATGCGAAATGAAAGGGTGTTTTGGACGCCACCTCTCTTAAATAGTTTCACTACGATTGGTACAAAAGAAAAGGCTAAACCAATACACCATATAGAGTAAACTGAAACATTCAATGGCACAGCCGGGATTTGAACACGGTTCTCCCGCCCTCTATGCGGTTGCACTAGCCATTGAGCTCCTGTGACAACATACCGGTGGAACATTGAACTCCCCAATTCACTCAAGTTGTTTCCCAGACAGACCACCAAGGCATCTCACTAAAGATGACAGTCTCAGTGGCAACCTGCCATCGCAAGTACTTTGTTAGATTTTCTTTAAGTAGCTCAATGGTTATAGTAACCGCACGGTGAGCGGGAGAACCGTGTTCAAATCTCGGCTGTGGCATTAAATTCTTCAGTTTACTCTATATTAAAAAGATGTCAGACTAGGCTGGAAATATAAAAAATATAATTTCAATTAATTGTATATAATAATAAATAATACAACACAGCATAATTCAGCCTTCTAGAGGAAGTGGTGAAGATTTTTTAAACTTGGTGACAGCCACAATATGCATATGAGAGCTTCATCTGTGATATGGAGAAGGTTAAACTTATGGTGTCATCAAACGTCAGTAAGAAAAACTAAGTGGTGTAGCGTGAAAATACAAGGTATTAGGTGTATTAAAACAACAAAATATTTTAAATTTCCTTTTTACGTCTTTATGTTTGCATGAAAATTCAACGTAGCATTGATTTAACGGTAGTCAAAAATGAAGAACTAGCTTGTAATACTACACTTTGGCTACATTTTGGGGGAGGTGAGTACCCTGCCAATCCAATGGCTAGAATTATGTTCAAGGTTTAGAGGAGATCACGCTGGCATAAACAGCTGTGTTCCATTATAAGGCACCTTTTAAGCTCATCAGTTCACCTTAAACTTCTCAGATGAGGATTGACCCGGCTGTTTTCTATTCCACAGTGATCATTTCAGATACTTGCAACCAAAAATAAACTTAAGTACCTACATCTTATGATTTCAGAAAAAAAGGATAAGCAACCTAAGTAAAAAATAATAAAAAATGCCACACTATACCGTACTGCAAGGAGAACTCAAGCTGTAGCATGTAATATTTGCATCCGGGAGGTAAAAGTTCGATTCTCGTTACACCGGTCTCGTTGACCTAGGATTTTCCGTGATTTTTCTAGATTCTGAGGTAGATTACATACTACCGCTATTTTCCTATTCTTTTCCTTTCCCCTTTCATCCAGTCTTATATAGCAGGACTTATCTCTATGCTGCCGCGTTTTTTATAAAGTATCATTTGCCCTTAACTCTGTTACCCTCCCTTCTCCAAGTGAAAGAGCAGGAACTCTTAAAACTAACACACTCTCACTTCTGTTACAAACTTTTCAAACAAAGTAGCGTATTTGACAAAATAAAAACATATTGCTGTATGAAACATTACACCATTTACGCTTTGGATAATAATAATAATTAATCACAACCTAGATAAGAAAAGATCTGATGTGATATATTCACATGACTTTCTCTACCCTCTATCGTTTATTAGTGGGTTTACAAACTATTCATGTTAAAGCTTATTTTTCTAACTGAAGAAGATAGTTGCTTCGTTTTGTTATTTGTCCCACGTTTTGGAAGGCAATTTGAAGAAGGTTTGTTGCTGCTACGTATGGAAAGTCAGTTTGAAGGTGCATTATATTTCGACTGTTGGGGAGCCGAAATTGAAGTAGTTGCAACCGCACGTATGGTAAAAACTTTCCGGTAGCCTTTCCCCCCAAATGTACTTTCCGGTGGCCTTTGCCCCAAATGTTTAAAAAACATTAACTTTGTAATTTGACTGTTTCTTTAAATATTATATATTTATGTCTGCCTCATCTGCGTTTGTATTTATTTTTAGAGACATGAATTTCTTAACAAGATTTGTGGTGCGACTGAAGAATGTAGGCTCACACAGATTGTAATTTTACTTCACTCCTTTTATTAATGCTTGACACGGTTTAAATAACACTTCCCTGATACAGAGAGAGAGCTGTGAGATTTGTTTTTTTATTTAATTACTTGCACTTTTTAACACGTAAACTATTTTTGTCTCACACTAAATGCGTATTAAATTTCTCGAGGACGTATCTAGCGTCCGGTTAGAAACGCTGTCCACAAGCAACTGACTTGATTTCTTCCGCCTAAATTTGTAAATTTCTCTATTTCAAGTCTCTGATTGGCTATTCCTAATCCAATAGAATACTTTTATTTAACTTAAGCTTCCTTTCTGGTTGTTGATTGGCTATTTTATAAAACGTCTCAAAATTTACATTATTGTTGCTCCAATAATGACTGGTAGCATTATTAAACATTCTTACTCATTATTGCCTCAAAGTTACCTCATTGTTAGCAAATTTTAACCTATTATTCTCACAGCTCCTACATTATTAAATTACGTAATACATTCACATAACATTATTGAACATGTATACAATAATATAAACATATACATTGATTGTAATATACACTTTTTATATATTGTTACATACACATATTGCTTTAAGGCGGGCTGTTATCATATTTTTATTATATAATTTGACTAAAATCAACTGCCTCATATCTACTTCATTTTAATCCAAATAAACCTTTGCAGAAATAGCTACATTACACATTTCGTTATAAACACAAAAGGAACAGCGATAGTCAAATGTTTAACTACTGGACGTTATATACTTGGCTCAAAATTCCATACTATTTCCATGCAATCGCGACTGAATGTTGAAAGGACTTTAAAATTAATGCCAAAATAAATGAACACTTCGAACCTTTAATAACAGATATTCAGAAACGTCTTATAACACAAAAAATATTTTTGAAATAAATTGTGTTTTAAAGGGATCTACATTTTTTGTGTAGCACGGTTTCGTCTATCGCTTAACGCTTATCAGCTATACAAAATTCCTTCCGAGTGAAGAGGTTTTATAGGCTATTCCCAGGAAAGTCAAGATATACATTTTATTTGTCTTTCATATAAGATATTTTAATCAAAATCGTTACAGCCATTTTTTATAAAATAGAAATTTCGAAATATGTTCCATATAAGGGGTAGTTTGGGGCGGGGTTATTATCTTGAAAATCTTAATGTCGCATATTTGGAGGATACTAAACCTAAATACCAGTTTGGTGTTTATCCGAATTTTCATTTTTGAGCTATGCTGTTCATAGGCACACAAACCTGACATTTTTCTAAAAGTGCTTTATTTGGATTCAGGGGGTCTCAGGACATGTATTTCCGGTGAAATCTCGGTATCGAATTTTTGGGTAAAATGCAATACCTTCTCTATCTACTAGGCACGTGGTAGAGAAAGTAAAAAACTGATTTTCACTCGTATCAAACGTTTTCCTTGTGCTAATTGTTTTCTCAGTTTTACTTTGCAGAAGGTAGACTTTCTGCATAAACGTCAATGTATTCATTGTGAAGAACTGTTTTAGCTTATCTAATGAAAGATTTGCTTGTGAAAAACGCATTATCTTTTGCTGATAATCTGTTATACTGTAGAAGTTTTACAGAAGAAGCTCGTAATATTCACTAACAATACTGCTAATTTTACTTTGTAACTTCTATTCGATCTATTATGCAACACAAATATTTCATAGTTTGTACTAATAAGTGGTATAATTAATCGTTCATCCTGCAAGAGGTTTCGGGGCATACAACTAAAATGTTATCGCATTACCATATGTTTATGCCAGAAGAAAGGAAGACTGTGCTGTGGTATGGTGGCCAGCATACTAACCTCCAAATCCAGAGGGTCCGCTAGAGTCTGAAGGTATGAACGAGAGAGGGCGTGTGGACGTGTCGAAATTTAATGTATAGGTACTACCAAACATCATAATGCCTGCAAAACGAGTGAACATAGTTGACAAAGAGCAATAATTATTGTTTCTAAGGTAAAGGCCACCGATATGATTCGAGATGTTAAAGGCAGCGTATAAACAGAACAAACAAACAAGCAAAAGAGTAGAGGACTGCTCTCTCGTCCTTCTGTAGGCGTGACTTTGTAAATATCTAGATTCTGTAATGTATGTTGAGGGCATAAAAAGGCTCATAAGGTAAGGTACTGACTAATCTAGCCCATTCTATGCCAGCTGTCCTCCTCTGCTCCTTAACATAGTTCTAGGTTACTGGATTGGTAGGTTACTTTACCTTCCCAAAAAATATGACCGAATCTGCCGAAGGGTTACATTACAATCTCAGGCGGCAACGTCTATGGCTCGCATTCGGGAGGTACCGACCCATGGCTTTTTCGGGGGTTTCTCCGGGTCGCGAGGCAAATACTGGGAAGTTTCATTACATCCCCCAAATTTCCTGACCCTCTATTTCACCTCCATTCTCATTTCAGTTCACCTTTTATTTGCTTGGCTGCTTCAGAGTTGCAAGTGTCGGCGGGAGTCTCGGCGTTGCTTGGCAGGGATAAAGGATGCTCTATATCGCTTCCTCCTCCGGGATGGGGATGGTCTTCGAGTCCCCGGCGCCCCCCGGGATTGGCAAACCTACAGGGAGAGGGGAGTCGGTTGCACCAGCTACCATCTGGGGAGTTTCAATCTGGAAACATGTAGAGACTCTGCCCTTTGCCCTGCAGTGCCTCCTGGTTCGGACGCCCTCTGTCTCCTCTCACCTCATCCCTCTCTACCGGAGGCTTCAGTCATAAAATATCTTCATAGGTTGAGGTGCTGAGCGCTACTGGTCCTACTCATACATTACAAACTAGCTTTGTATGTTCTCACCAGCAGAATACCGCGCGGGTGTGTGTGTATGTGTGAACATCATAAGCAAACACGAAATGTCCGATAGATATCCAATTTCGTATTTAGGTTTTTTTAAAAAATCTCCTCTATCCTAAACTACCCTCTGCATGGAAGATTTCTCGAAATTTTAGATTTTCTCAAAAATGACTCAACCGATATTGATTAAAATACCATAATAATAAAATATTCACATGACAAATAAAATTTATATCTTGACTTTTCTGGGAATAGCCTTTTAGGTCCTCTTCATTCGGAAGGAACTTTGTGTAATTTTGTATAACTGGTATACCATAAGAGATAGACAAAAACGCGCTACACGATAAATGTAGAGCTCGTAATTTATTTAAAACCTCTTTCTTGTAGCATTAACAATTTCCGAGTTATACGTTATTGGTTTGAATTTTTCAATGCTTTATCATTTTTTAAAGTACTGTCACTATTTAGTTCTTTCTTGCGATGCCATATAAAGGGTTTAGAATTTCTAGGCGAGCATATATTGACTAAATTTTAAACATTTGTCTATCGATTCTGTTTCTCCCCCCCCTTGTACCTTCATCGAAATGTCTAACGAAACCATTTCTGCCAAAGTTTCTCTATACCGATTAACATGAGGTAGACACAAGAATAAGCTTTCGTAGAACAGTTTGTGGAAGCTATATAAAAGTAAACGCTATTTTAGAGGAAGCCATGTGAATGTAACAGTGAGATTTTTTAATATTTCAATGCGAAAGGAGATGTTGAGAGGCAGCTGCTGTAGGATTACTGACAGTGACACAGAACAAAGGAAGACTTCATGTTAAACTGTCAATCATCGTCTCAACAATTTGAAATAAATATAAAGCAAGTCAGGATACAGCTTAGTAACCCTTCGAAATAACTTTTATTTAGAGTTATCCATGACCTGTCGAAAGCTATTCAACAGCTGCTTGTTGACCTGAATTGGTTTTAAAGCTCTCTCTTCAAGGCATTGCATTACGTTGCAATAATTGGTGAACAATGTTTCAGCAATATAATCATTTGGGCTAGCAATAAAGTCTTAATTTCAGATATTAGTTATCTAAAACGAGGTACTGCCCCAGCTTATGTCAAAATCCTTTGGCAGCGTTGTAGCTCGCAGATTGCCCCGGAAATAGTTAAGAAACCTAAACCACTCTCCCAAAAGTAAAAAACTATTTTACATGCACTAGTCAAAATAAACAGTTTACTAGCGAAAGTCGAAGCAAGCGCGTGCTTTCTGTGTTAAGTTTTGCTCATATGTCGACGGTCAGTTCGAATTTATACACAAATTCTCGGGTCTAACCCTTCCTAATAAATCCAAAATTTATAGCTCTTTAGAAAAAATTTAAACAGACTGGATCTATTAATCGACGTAACTTTGGAGTTTGTAGGCAAAATATGTTCTTTTATATACAATGCCGATTTTTTTTAATAATTCTAATAATCAGTAGAATGATGTTAAAATTTTGTTGAAAGACTTTCAACAAAAATGTTCTTGCATTAAAATTATATCATATTAAATTAATTTTTTCCCATGGGACGCTATAGCTCACTTTTTTGCCTCCTCTTGCATCTTAATTACGTTTCAGATTAATTTACCTAACCATTTTACATGAAGCAAGTTGTCAATGCTTCAGAAATATTTGTACTATATTTAGATTCAGAATCTCTTGTAGCTCCTTAAATTATGTATTACTGTGAAGAAGTAGCGTTATGAAATAGGTTCGCAATATTGTTATAATGCACCGAAATATTTAATATCGATTGATCCAAACTCATACTTACCACGGTACTATATATCTATATTTGTCTTCTCTAGATGAACTAGATTAACTGTACATAAACAAACTTTTGGCTAATATTCCTTTTTCTTTACAGGTGCGTATGCTAACTACCAAACGAAACAATCAATCTTCCGATGCACCTAATAAGTGACAGCTGGAACCAGCTCTCGTAGCCACATCATGAAAGCAATAAAACAAAGAACACTGTGTCTAAATATAGCTCTGGAAGTTTCCTATACAACTGTTATAAGTACTGTCTGTTCAACGATCTTTTAGCTAGAAGGGTGGTGGTTTAGGCAAAGCTTTAGCTGCTGGGTAGAGTACACAGTATGCCGAACTCGAGCCGCGCCTGACGGGTACAGTACAAAAGAGCCAACCTCTTTCCTCTGTCGCGCGCCTTTATTCCTCATTTGCCTCAGACCACATAAACACTACCTCCTTCCAGTAGCTAAACCCCTACCTGCATGGAAGGGCACCCCTACCCCTAGCCGAAACGTCGCTGAAGAGATAGTACTTCTAAAATAGCGAAACTTCTAGTTCCTACATTTAAAATAACGATGGAATCATTAATAGAAATAAAGAAAAATAAGTAAACTCAGGAAAAGCACTGCAATATAGCGACACAGTATTTATGATTGATGGCAGTGTAACATAAATCTGTACAGAAATTTTAAAATCAAAGAACTGAGAAGCAATGTAATAACAGTAATAATAATAATAATAATAATAATAATAATAATAATAATAATAATAATAATAATAATAATAGTTTATGTCAGGCTATTTTTTCAAATATTCAAAATGGGTTACGCATAGCAAAAGTAATGACTCACCGTAACCTTAAAATTTCAACTGTTAAATTTTAACCACCGGTAAAATAATGGTTAAAACCAAAACAAAAACATATCTGATGTGTTACATTCCCATGACTTTCCCTACGCACTATAATTCATTTTCGTATAACTTCTACAAAACATCATTACTAAAGCTAACTTTTCTATCTACTTCGTGTTAATTGAGATAAAAGTATGCAGAAATAGTTTCATTACATATTTCTTTGACGGTACAAGGGGCGGGGGGCAGAGAAAACAGTATCAATTGTCAGATGTTTAAAAACCGGGTTGTTAGATGTTGGCCTAGAAATTCGATACTCTTTCATGACAGAGTGTGGAAACAACTGAATAACGAGACCAATTTAAAGAAATACAAGGTATTTTTATAGCATTACTTCTTTGGATCCCGGAGCCTCAAAACGTGCATTAGCGGTGAAATTTTAACATAGTTTTAGGTTGGAATACTCGTATAATAGTTTCTGTAATATGTAATATAATAGTTTACATACTATAAGTGCTTGATAGAGAGAATAGATAAGGATTTAAAGCAATATTGGGAGAATTACAAGTTCTGCACTTCTTCTTTCGGGATTTGCTCTTTATTGAAACAAAGATAAGGATCTGAATATAAAGTTGCATAAATTTAGAACAATACGTGTGTAATAAACGCTTACAGCTTTTGAAGTAAATATCACTGTTATTGAGATTTCGCACAAGCATAACTTAATGTAAAACTCTTGAGCAATAAAATGATTTCTCTTCATGTTTTATATTGATAACTGTTTTCGTAAATAGTTATGGTCCACGATAAAATATATTAGTAAGTAAAATATATTGACTTCATACGCAGAAGTTTTGTGTATGAGCTTTATAAGTTTTATTTAGTACTCAGAATCTCATGCTAGACAAAGAGATGGCTCAAGAGCATAAACAAACATTTGGGCATTTATTTGTCCTGTGAATAATAAAAGGATAATAAATAAATAAAAGAATAATAAAAGTATATTTAGTGCTCTTGGAGGAGGGCACCCCTGTTTTTGTTGACAATGCGTACGTCATCAAGGCTAGGAATCAGAGGGAGTGAGGGGCAAGGCGATAGGAGAGTGTACAGCAGAACAATGAAAACAGTACTAGGTTTGCAGGTCTCAGTCTCGCTACAAATGCACCTCGGAACTAAAGATGTTTTCTTTACTTTGCTTTCCTTCCGATGCCTTGGCCACTTGTTCCGAAACAGTTTATTTCCTCTTTTCACCACATGTAATCATATCGTGGCCCACTAGTAACATCTGTTTCTTGAGGTTTAAGATTCTGGGATGAGAGAGTTAAACGTTTACAAAATGCATTCGTCGGTCCTAGAGAAAAATGTACATGCTTCCTTACCCGTTTTCAAGCTAGGAAGAAGGCAAAACCTGAATAAATTTATTAGTCATTGTCTCTCAGGTTTTGCAATCAGCACACCTACTACTAATGCCAGAGGACTCGAGTTCAATTCCTGGTTTCTTTATGTAAAAGTATTCCCTACTGTCTATGAAGTGTGGTGAGGAGTACCGGCGGAATAATTTGAACGTTTTACAACGCATGTAATGAATAAACCCAACTTTATAAAGTGAATAATCGGCAGCAGCATGCTGCTATAGGGTAGGCCTCCGAAAGGATTAAATTTCCCAAAAATTTACACGTCCTGCTACATTTAGATTGTAAAACAAGTGCTCGTTTTTGCTTTCGAGTTTCTATGAAATATTTCAAGCATACGTTAACATTCCGAAAGCGTTGAAAATTAGATATAATCAGGTACTCGTTGATATTTACTTAAAACACAGCTAAATAATGTACACATATAGAAGCATTATATTGGTAGATAATCCTGGGTTTTCTATAGAATATTAAAATCCAATTCTAGCGTACATTTTTGTCCTCTGCAACTAAAGAATAAGTACGATTGTACAAAAAGCTATATTAGCTTTTCTCTAAAACGTCTCTAAAGTGAAGAAATCCATAGGATGTGCCAATAATACACATCGCGATGCAGAACGATAAGGAAATGGAATACCAGGCACGAAACACTCGGCAAGGATTAAACAATTTCACTGCCTAAATCAGTAGAATTGGAATAAAGGTTATTCAGATGAGTAGTACTAAATTCTATATACATCCTAAGAATTAGCTTTTCCGTACCGAAAGAATTACCACAATCGATTAGTTAGCTTATAACACAAAAGGAAACAGTATTATTAATTTTTTTAATACAGCAGATAAATTAATTTTATTTTATAAGTAAATAAAATTAAAAAATGAAACAAACCGTCTCATCCTCTTACACCCCCATACCTCATGTTACACAACAGACTGGAAGTTTTAATACTGTCAACTGTAATTAACTGTACTACCCGTAAATTGCAAAATATTCATTCTGAGATTACTAACGAAAGCTCTACATCAGCAGTTTCAGGCATAATGTTTTGTATTTTAAAAATTGGAGAAATAGACTTAAGGCACCGCAGTAAGGTGTGTGACTCGCATTTGAAAGGTCCCGGGTTCAAAATCCCGAGGCCGACCAATCTGACCGAAGGTTCTTTTTTGCGGTTTTCCTCGGTCGCTAGGTGAACGCTAGGTTGGATAATTTGATCCGCGAATTTTCCTTTCATTCCTTTCATCACTATTTTATTTCCTTCTTCTTCACCGCCATACGAGGCTTTGAAATGATCGCCCATCCTGGATACCTTATGATCCAGTTTGCTTGCTCGTCAACAGGCTACTGACCCAAGGCTTGTAAGTCCTTGGGGGTGTAAGTTCCAAAAACAGTATATTATGCTTATTTTCATTCAATTATGACTTATGGAATAACATTTTGGGGAAATTCAGTAGACGCAAAAAAAATATTTCTTTAACAAAAAGACAATTAACAATTAATAAGAATAATGGCAGGTGTAAAGAAATCAACCCATTGTAAACCACTATTCAAAATATTTGGAATTCTACCATTAGCCTGTGAGTATATTTTAGCTGTACTTTTAACCGTGGTTGACCACCCAGAAGTGTTCATAAAAAATTCAGACGTACACAGCAAACAAACCAGAAATGGGCAGAACTTACACAGGCCAAGCAATAACCTACAAGTATTCCAAAAAAGGGCTTACTACAATGGTATAGTATTATTTAAGTCACTTCCATCATAAATTAAGGAACTGAAAACTAATAAAAATAAATTCAAGTTAGCTTAAAAACATATCTCATCACTCACAGCTTCTATACAGAGAAGGATTTCTTTTATTCATAAAAATAACTGACTATAAAATGTTACGAAATTTTATAACTACATTAAGTATAAATAATATTGTTTTAAAATTGTTTAGCTCTAACGTACTCTACATAAGAACTACAATTTATTTACATGCAAGTACACAATGTAATCATGTATTTATGACGTAATCTACATCCTAGAGTAGACTAGCTTTTTTTAAGCTGGTCTAGCTCACTATAGGGTCTACAGATTGAGATGTTATGTTATGTTAAAAAGAAGAGGGTAAAGAATCAGAAGAAGAAAATAGTTATGTCTCGAGTAACCTAAGCACGTAAATCACAACACAAGAAATTCCTTCCAACAAAGGCAAATATTACACAAAGTTAAACTTTTTGTTTAGCTTCGGTGAGTTTATGATTATTAGAGTGATTGCAGATCGACAGCAGCTATACCACAGAAAGACTTTGCTCTAAAGCAATTAAATTTGATCAGTCTTCCAACATTGAATGTTTTCTTGTGCTTCAAGAAACCTATTTCTTTGTGGTCAAAATTTAACGTAAGTACTCGAAGTTCCATATGCGGTTAGCTCTAAAACTTTTCTGTATTTTCGTAGCACAAAGGTTTCAAAGGAATATTAGCTTTTGTGCATTATATTAATGATGGCTATAGTTTCATTTATGGCATTTAGCCTACTTGGAACTTCCACTCTATAGCTAACCAAAAATAAATGTGTGTCTGCATCCTAGCCGTTACTTATCACGTGTTGCATTCATTTGAAAATCTCTACCCAATCTTCTACAAACTAATCTTACATAAGCTTATTATTCCACCTATTTCGTATTAATCGAGATAAATTTTCATTACACATTTTATAAGTATAAGTATTTGAAAATTCAAGGCAATATCAATAAATATCTCGAAAATGGTTAAGGCCACAAAATTTTTTTGGGCATAAATTGCGTGCTTTAACGAGATCAACATTTTTGTGTATTAAGATTTTGTCTATCTCTTACGGTTTACCAGTTATACAAAGGTCGTTCAGAATGAGGAAACTTCAGAGGCTATTTCCAGAAGTTTCAAGACATGCATTTCATTTTTCATGCAAATATCTTAAACGTAAAGTTATTTTAATAAACATCGTTATAGTCATTTTTAGAAATTCAAAAGTAACGAAACATTTTCCATGTAAAGGTTAGTTTGGTAGGGGTGGATTTTAGTGAAGATCATCGTGTCGCGGCCTAGGGAGATGCTGAACTTAAATACCTAGTTGTATTTAACCGAAGTTTTATTTTTGGGTTATGCTATTCACAGAAAGACAAACCTAGAGCACGCGCGCGCGCACACACACACACACACAC
This sequence comes from Deroplatys truncata, assembly GCA_030765065.1. Taxonomy (NCBI): domain Eukaryota; kingdom Metazoa; phylum Arthropoda; class Insecta; order Mantodea; family Mantidae; genus Deroplatys; species Deroplatys truncata. The sequence continues at coordinate 58,699,452 of CM060980.1, forward strand.
ACACACACATACAGAGACTCTTTTTTTAAGAACGCTTTTCTGGATTCAGGAAGTCCCAAAGCGCGTATTCGCGGTGAAATCTCGATACAAAATGCCTGTGTAGAATTGAATACTTCCTCTGCTTACTATAGGAGTAGTGGAGAAAGTAAACATGCAACTGCACCTACTCTCAGAAATTCTGGAAAGCACACACCCCCATAGGCACACTGAACTTTCACCTACTGTGTTTGCTCTTATAATTCCACAGTAACATTTAAATGCTAAAGCATAATACAACAAAGATATGGAAATAAATAAAAGGTATTTTGTAAAATAAAGTGTGGTAGCTTCCCAATTCCATGAGCATAGCATGTGATAAATGTAATATTTAGTTATTGCAAATTACACTTAAAATCAAAAGAAAGAATAAGAAACACGCTGTTTTGTATTCTGTATCTAACTGCTTACTTAAAGGTCGTCGTCATCATCATTATGTACACGGTTTTTCCATCACTGACATCCGGGAAGTTTCAATTTGTAAAAAATAGGGGCCCTACCCTCTCTCCTGTCGTACCTCCTGGTGCGGCCACCCTCTGTCTCCTCTCACCTCCCCCCGTCAGGGGCATAGGTACAAAAGGTCTTCTAGATCAAGGTACTGACCTACTCCTCGTCTTAGCCCATCACTAGCTGCTCCGTCTTCACGCCAATGAAGAAAATTCTGGTCTCTCCATCTCAGGTATGAGAGTCCCCTCTTCTTTTTCCCTTAGATTGTATTCTAAAATCTTTCTTGTTATTCTAGTGCGTTTCATCACTGCTCTTTCCAGTTGTTTTTCTTTTGTACGTTTTTTACTCATTACTATAAAAATATTTAACTCCGGACAGCTCTTAGGAATCTCATTTCAGTTGCTTATATCACTTTTTCCTTTTTCCCCGTTTTTAATGTACAAACAGCACCAAAGAAAATCTTCGGTGGATTCTGTATCTTTTCTGGGGTCTTTTGAGGCGTGTCTTTCACCTTACCTATCGCAGAGCGTGATGATGGACTGATAACACAGCAATAAGGGGAAAAGAGGGGAGGTTGATGCCTTTGCTTTTTCTGGTGTTATTGAAACCAAAACATGTTTATTGTCTCAGAACCGGTCATGCCGTATACTAGCGAAACTACTCGTGGACGTATCGTGGGTATGTGGGAAGGTGGTTGCACTGTTACAATTGCAAGTATTTTTATAGTAAATTACCGGATATAAATATTCCAGAAAAGTGGGAAAGACGGTCTACATTCTCGTCAGAAAGTTAGCACTCCCCGTAAAACATCCGCAGATGATGATATTCGTTTACTAAATGCAAATTACGCTTTTGTTATAATTGACTGATCATGTATAGAAACTGGAGATAAATGTGTATATGGTTTACCGAATACGGTTTACCGAATTGTAGTTTGAATTAGAGGGAAAACATGCTTTATTTATTTATTATTTAGTTATGTTTGCTTCTATGCAGCAATGAGCATTGATGCCACTGAGAGAATACAGTTCTGTTTATTTTTTGTTATAAAGTATTGCTATGTATTTAATGAATACCATTCAAGCTTTAATTTGAAAACCTTCTCACACTGCACATTCTACATTTCGCTAACCTGGGCGGTCATCAAGTTTTCTCCTTAGATTTTAACCCTTTCAAAAGCCTGTCCTGCACTAGCAGATAAGGTATGGCTACCAATCACGATAAGAGGTCTGTATGACAAACTGAATGCATTCTTTCACTTTTAGTCAATACGATCGAGAGCGTAAACATATATTTCATTTCTACGCCAATTTGTAACCTTTGTTGTGGTTATTGGTGGAACTATTTAGCAGAAGGACTGGCGTATCCTTGTACCGTGGCCTAAAGTAACCAATGAAATGGCCATGGCTTCGCAAGACTACATGCAATGATAAATAATGTGACATAGACGCGAGGTGCAGTGAGATATTCTTTGGCGCTCTTTGTACAAACTTTGGAACTGTATATACAAGTTGGTATCGCCACCACTTTATAAAAGTTCTAATTTGAATTTCTTCTTATAGTGGAGCACATATTTTTTGTATATGTTTAATTTTATGTCTAAATCTGCGTTTCCTCGGAATGTAATATTATATTGTTATATATATTTTGTTATTGATTACAATGTTGTCGCGGTAACTTCGTGTTATCTTATTTGCTGAGCGCCTGTTATTGTATTACTAGTTTGAATTTTGGGTTCTTTGTCCTCCGGCTAGCTATTATTATTATTACAAGTCGAGCAAATCTCTTAAACAGGGTGTGTAAACGGAAAGGAGTTGTTACTAAAAGATAACACTGATAAAATGATTTGTTTTTACACTTTTATTGCCGTCACACATTATTAATTTCACATATTTACTCTTGATACACGCCTGACTGAAACTGTTATATTTTTTAATGTAACTATAATCACTTATTTGCCGCACATTATTTCTAGTATTTCACATTTTGTAACTAACTTTACGACGCGAGAGATTCTGTTGAACTGCGCGACGTTTGCCTTGTGAATTATTCTGTAGAACTGTGTGACGTGTAACCCGCGAATGATTGTGCTGGACTGACCGTTACCCGTCTCTGGCTTTAGCTTTTTATACTCCCTCACCTGATGTGCCTAAACATTATAACAGAGCTGCTATTGGTTAATAAAACGCGCCAACATTAGCGTCTATCTTTATATCCAATCAAAATTACGAACACATATGCTCTAGGGAAGATATTCCCTCCATTTCTAAAGAAAAGCGCGCTAATCTGACGTCATTTGTTTGTCTCTTATAATTGATAAACAACTCACCCCCTCGCTCATTGTTACCCGCTCCTATTGTAAGTTTCAGTGAGGCCCTGTAAACTTATTTCCTAACAATGCTTATAATTAACAAACATCTCAAATCATTGTCATACAATAATGTTAATTTACACTACAATCACTCTGGCATTTACAGTGTTGTGATATAAAATACTGCCACAATGTTAGATCTTATAAATCCATTACTGGTGAATGCCATTAAAGGCATATTACTTTATTAGATTACCTTTCAGGTTTTAGAACGTCTGCCATGTTCAGGAAACCAAAACTCAACTCTGCGCTTGCTAAACACAGAGGATGCAGGCAAAATTCACACTTAAGTTCCCTGAAGATGACGGTAGCTTTGACTTCGAAGCCCTGCGAAGTAATTTCACTCTCGGTTGAGAGTCTGAGGAAAGTTTTCATTTCTATTTCGTTACAATACGTGAGGTTATGTTAGGGGGTGTGTGTGAAGGTATCCATCAACTCATCAACGCTTAAAAAGCGACTCCGAACTCTGCACGTCTTCGTTACGTAGCAAATAAAAACGTGTATACGCAGGTAAATTGTTAAGAGTGAAGGTAGAATGTTGAAAGAAAATGCATTCATGGGGAAAAGAGTCGCAAGTAGGCTACAAATGAACGGGCGAGGATTCAAGAGCCGGTTTGGGGAACGGGGAGAATTTAAACGTTAATTGCTCTGCATGTGGGTACAAGTAGATACCGAGAAACGGCACAGGGAAAAAGGAGACGGGGAGAAATGCGCAAGTAAAAGAGGGTTTCGTTCATTATATAGACAACATCAATCGCAGATGGTTTTGTTTTTATCCATCAGAGCCTTAATTTCCCGCTCAATCTTTTTCTATGCTTCAGAAAAGATCAGAGAAAGAGAAACTCCGCCAAAACCACTCCCACTTGTGGCGTGCGCGCGCACTGACGGAATGCCATGCAGAAATTAACCAAGCAAAACTGTTTAAAGATTACCGACACCAAAAGAGACCTAGCTCTTAAAACTTTCACAAAAATATTATAGGCTTTCATCTCTTATATTCAATTGATCCACCGCTTTCTAATTGGTGATTAGTGAATTCAGATATGATATGCGGAGTATATCTACATACCTATTAGAAGAGAGACAGAAGTAAGCTTATAATTTATTTAATATGCTTTATTATTATTTAAAATTAAATGTATTAATTTTCCTCAAACTTTTCGGTGATATATTAAGATCCGAAGCACAAACTTTTATACAGGATTACAGGATTATTTTCTTGAAGGTGTAAAACTGTAAAATAAAAAAATTAGCTCCATTCACATGACTTTCTCTATCACTCTATCATTCATTAATGGTTATATAAATTATTCTTATGAAAGTTTATTTTACTAACTACTTCATTTTAATCGAGATAAACCTTTCCGGAAATAGCTGCATTACACATTTCGTTATAGATACAAAGGGAACAGTGATAGTTGTTTTAGAATTGTACGCTGTATGCTGACCTTAAAACTCCATACTCTTTCCATGAATAGCTAGAAACAAAGTGAAAATCTACAGGACTTTAAAAGAATGGTTAAGTATTGAACAATTCGAACCATTAATTACGGATATCTCGGAAATGGCTAATGCCACAAAAAAGGTTATTTGAAATAAATTGAGTTTTTTAAAGAGATCTACGTTTAGTACGTTTTCGTCTGTCGCTTAACGTTTACAGGTATGCAAGATTGTACAAAATTTCTTCCGAATGAGGAGGACTTAGAAAATTCAAGATATAAACTTTGTTTGTCATGAAAACATCTTTAATATATAGTATTTTAATCAAAATTCATAGAGCCATTTTTTAGAAAATAAAAAAAATTCGAATAATGTTCCATGTTAAGAATAGTTTGGGGTGGGGAGATTTTCTTGAAAATCTTCGCATCTTTGGTTGGTAATGAACTTAAAATGTTTTGTTTATCCCAGTTTTCGTTTTTGAGTTTTGCTGCTCAGACTCACAGAAACTTTCGCAGACAAACGGACACGGATCTTTTTCCAAAAATGTTTTTTTTAATCAGGGGGACTGAAAACATTTACGGTGAAATTTCGGTATCAAATTTTTGGGTGGTATGCAATAGCTTCTCCACCTACTAGGTACGTGGTTGAGAAAGTAATTAGAGCTTTAGTTTTTATGCAGTTTTATAATTTGCAATTTTCTCTTCATTTTTATTATTGTAGCCATAATGCTTATATTTTAAATATACTGTATTGAGCCACAGTATGACACAGTCATTATTTACTGTAAATTCTGTGCTACTTTACAGAAAATATTTATAACTCAGAGTGGAGAGGTAAGCTTTATCCCATCTTTTAGCAGCCTTGTTCTACAAATTGGTACTACTATTTACCTTTTTCAGTTTCTGTGTATTCAGGCCATGTGGTAAGTTTTCTTTTTTCTTTTTTTCCCCTTGCTTTCTTTGTTTTCAAATATATGGCAGTTTGTTTTCCCTATTTCTGCTTTGAACGGCTTTTTCTGTAAGTGGCATTTTGTGGTATAAATTATCCTTTCTCAGAAACTATGGAAGATAGTTAAATTACATCTTTTGATGTTAAAAAATCTCAAAATGCCGTTGTGTATACATTTTCGTATTGATAACATGATAGAGTATTTTTAAAAAACGAAATAACTGTATGTTTATCAAAAGGTGGTGTAATTAAGAAAAATATGCCATCCTCCATAATAAACAAACCTGTTAGGTAAAAGTAGATCAGTAAACTTAGAAGGTATGCATCTAATGTTAGTGTGATACCTTAAATAATTTCTGGGGTCATGAATATAGCAAATTTAACCTAGGAAGGTTTAACATTATAGTCTTCCCTTAAAAGTTAGAATAAATAAATTGGGAATTAGAAAATGGGATCGACGGATTTATGTCATTTTCGTTTTACCGGAAGGTGCCTCTACTCTTACTCTTTAGCATACAATGAACGATTTTTTTTGCAAAATATGGGGTTTGTCACCCGCCTGGCTTCACTAATATTTTGAAGTGTTTATATATTTGCAAATTAAAATTTGTAAGCATCTAAATACTCGATGCATAGTGTCACCAGTTTTGCATTATTTCTTTCCTTCCAATTATCTGTTTTAAATGGAACAACAAACTCAAAAGGATGTTTAATCTTCAGACTTTATCAGCACCTGGTTTGAACAGCACTATTCAGATTTATAAAATAATCAGAGAGAAAGGTAAAAGGGCAATCACAGCTTAAAAAGCAGTTTCTTATATTCTATCCTGTGCAAGACCTGTGAAGAAATGTTAGAGTAGCTTTTGGTAAACGTTTTTAATTGCTGCTGCACATATAGGCTGTTGAGTTGCACTGAGATATTTGCAGGCTGTGCAGAGTGGTCTTAAAGAAACAATATAACTTGTCATGATAAATTTTAAGTTTACTTGTGAGGATTCGAATGCTTCAAAAGAGAATGGTACTGTTAAATAGGTCCAAAAGTTGCCAACACTAGGCAAAGGGTAGAGTTGTAACATTATTTCTGACAACTGAGTTTCTTTCAGTACGCCAATGCAATGGTAATAGATTTCTGTTTTTGCTGAAACTCTGCAGAAGCTGATACCATATATTTTAGTTATTAAAGGGGCTAAGAGATTTCTTCTGAACTCATTCGCTAAGGTATATTGCTTGAAGATATTTTAACCCAAATTTGTTAGATTGATGGAATTAAGCGTGTAGTGTTATGAACCTTGATCATATAATACACATGTCGCAAAATGGTTGACTCATCACTGTTCATCCCATTTGACTATTCTCGAGTTGACCGTTGTGTATCATCCTGGAGTAAAGCAATTAAACAATGATCAAAGTTTGATGGTCTTCGTGAAGATAATCATCTTGCTAAATTGACATTCTTTGAAACATCACCCTTCCTAGCAGTGAATTCCGCCCCATACATAGTACAAATGTTTCAAGCTTCTTTTGTTGCCATTACTCCTCTACTAAACTTACATAAATAATATAATAAAGCATAATATCCGAGTTATAGGGTTTTCTCTCGACACCTTTATGTTATTTATCCTTAAAATATGAATAACGTTCCTCTTAATTTAACTCATAACTTCGACAATGTATCTTTGTGCTCCCTATATCAAGCTATTTATGAAGGACTCCCCTACTGTTAACACATACCTGAAATTTTTGTTGCAAACGATTGAGCTATTTGAAACACGCAAGCGTTAATACTTCATGTGTTTCTCTATAGGATCAATCTGCTTTACGATCATCTTTTTTTTTTTTTGTTACTTTCTAAACGATTTTCACATAATATGAAATGCGTTGTTTTTAAAAATACTTGATATTTTTAAGGTTTCGATAAATATGTGCCAAAACAGAAATTATATTTAAATAAAAACGTTGAACGAAGTAGTTAACATAAAAAAATACATAAGCCTCACAATTTTCTCTCTGCCACGCGAAGTTCCATATGAGTACACAACAACCAGCAACACACTACTGTACGAAACACTTTCACAACTTTGGAGCTGTATGTGACCTCAAAACGTGTACTAAGTATCACTCTCATCATCAGAAAATACTTAAATATTCTTCACTGGATGCTTCCAGTTTTGTCATCACCACCCTTCTTTACTTTCTAGCAAACAGTCTACTAATCCTAAAGATTTTCTTACCGTTCATAGCTTATATTTTAATACTTATATTTTAAACACACTTTTAAAAATGGTACTGCATCTGTCATATTGCACTCTAAGTTCTGCATTATTTCACAGAAAAATCAAAACTCCTACTCATTTTGGAGTACACAGGTATATTTTAGCTCCTTTTTAAGGGAAGGTCATATTCCCAAACAATCATTTTTTTCTTTGTAAATGTAGATATACATATTTTTCTCCATTATTACTCTCAACAGTTTTTTTTCTCTGAATGACATTTTCTTATATAAATGACCCATTTTCTCAGGAACCACTGAAGATAGCTAAATGAAATTTACTATCTAAAAATAATACCTAAATTCTGTTGTTAAAAACTTGGTTAGTTAAATTTTTAAAAAATTGCTGATACATTTTAATAAAAAATGCGCAATTCAGAAAAAAAATCTAGCTTTGTTAGTAAATCTCATGATTGTATAAAAAGTAGATCAGTTAACTAAGAGCTTGTGCATCTACATCCTGTAAAAACTTCAAACTGATGTCTTAAATAATTTCTTAGATAATGGGTCATGAAGTTAGCAAATGTAATATTGGCGGGATAGGGCTTTCAATCTCTCCTTAAGCAAAGAAAAATATTAGGAATAACGAATCATGGGTGCCTCTAACCTACATATAATAAAACCTTCAAATGAAATATCTCTTTTTGTCCCATGTTTCTACCAAGAGGGTGTAACATCTGTTTTGTGCGCTATATATGCTTAAAGCTTCTCTTAGATTTATAAACCATTCTATTCGCTGAGTTTATACAATAAAGATATTTGTTGTATCTTGAGCGAGGCTAAAGGCATATGTAATGCAATCTCTTGTACATTCAAAGTTCACTTATTAAAATCCTTGCCTAGTGGCTTTTATCGTTGCCATCTTTCTTTTTTTTTCTAATGCCATCTCGACTTCCCCCATTTCTCTGAAAGATCCGTCTTTTAGTAGACTTCGGTATTTGTGTTACAGGAAATCGCATTAAACTGGAGAGAGGACAGTAATGAATGGTGCAGTTTCTTAGAATGAGTAAGTAATTCTACATATGCCACTGCTGTGACATTTCAAATCGTGTTCACCAGATGGATTTCGTTTTAGAAGTCAAGCAGTTTATTTAATTAGTACCTCAGTTTGATTCTTCCACTATTAACAATGGATGTATTCGTTGAGGACTGTCTTGTTTCGTGACCATCATCTGCAATGCAGTATCTGCACCCTTAATGATCTACGTTTATGATTTTGGCTTCAGTTTTACTTTCTCTACTACTTATCTATAACAAGCAGAAAAAATATTACATTTCACCAGAGATGCACGTTTTGAAGCCTCCTGAATACAAAAAAAAATCTGATGTGCTACACTCACATGACTTTCTCTACTCTTGTACAAACTATTTTTACAAACGCTTATTCTCCATATGCTTCAAGTTAATCGAGCTATCGAGATGTCAATATTATTGCTAATTTTCTTGTTCATACAAGGGGAATATGGTAGGTTTTAAGCGATAGTCAAATATTTAAGCGCTGGTTGCTATGTGGAACATTCCATTCTCTTTGCATGTCCAAGACATAAAAAAATCTGATGTGTTGCACTCACATGGCTTTCTCTACTCTTGTACAAACTATTTTTACAAACGCTTATTCTCCATATGCTTCATGTGAATTGAGATATCGAGATGTCGATCTTATTGCTAATTTTCTTGTAGATGCAAGGGGAATATGGTAGGTTTTAAGCGCTGGTTGCTATGTAACGCATTCCATTCTCTTTGCATGTACAGAACATAAACAAAAACTCTGATGTGTTACACTCACATGACTTCCTCTACTCTTGTACAATCTATTTTTACAAACGCTTATTCTCCATATGCCTCATGTTAATCGAGATATCGAGCTATGAATCTTATTGCTAATTTTCTTGTAGATGCAAGGGAAATATGGTAGGTTTTAAGCGATAGTCAAATATTTTAACGCTGGCTGCTATGTGGCGCATTCCATTCTCTGCATATCCAGGACATAAAAAAATGAATAACGAATTTGAGAAAAAGTATAAGTATTGGAAAATTTAAGGGAATAACAAGCAATATCTCGAAAACGGTTCACTCAACAAAAGAAATGTATATGACATAAATTGTGTATTTTAACGCGATCTTCATTTTTTGTGTAGTAAAATTTTGACTATCTCTTATGGTTTACCAGTTATGCAAAATTCGTTCACAATGAAGAATACTTTTGGAGATATTCCCAGAAAATTCGAGATATACATTTCATTTCCCATGACATTATCTTAAACATATGATATTTTCATCAAAATCGTTAGAGCCATTTTTGAGAAAATTAAAATTTTCGAAAAATGTTCCATGTAAAGGGTAGTCTGGGATGGGGGGATTTTCTTGAGAACCTTCGTCTCGCATCTCTGGAAGATACTAAACCTAAATACCAAGTTTGGTGTTTATCCGACTGTTCGTTTTTGAGTTATGCTGTTCACAGACACACAGACACACACAGACAGACACACACAGACACACACACGGACATGTTTCCAAAGATGTTTTTTTGGATTCAGGGGGTCTCAAAACATGTATTTCCGGTGAAATCTCGGTATCGAATTTTTGGGTGGAATACAATACTTCCACTACTTACTATACGTAGTAGAGAAAGTAAAAGTATTTATAGAAAAAGATTCGTCCGACCATATGTGTGTGTGTATCAACAGCATAGCTCAAAAATAAAAAGTCGGATAATTACCAACTCGATGTCTCCCAAAGATGCGACACGCAGATTCAGGAGAAGCCTGTCCTCTTCATTGGTAAGAAATTTTGTATAATCATGTAAAATGTTAAGCAATAGGCAAAAACGTAATACACAAAAAATTGCAGACCTGTTTAAAACACAAACTATTTCAAATAATTTCTTTGTGGCATAAACCATTTCTGAGATACGCGTTACTAATGATTCTGTTGTTCAATACTTGTCTTTCTTTTAAAGTCCTGTCATATTCATTAGGTGCGAAGCTTGATGTCTTGAAAAGGGTATGACACTTTTAGGCCAGCATATGCGTCCACTTCTTAAACATTTGAATATCGCTACTCCCTTTGCATCTATAACAAAAATATGTAATGTAATTAATTGTTCTTTCACACAAGCCGTGTTGGACAGGGCTGGAAAGGTAGAATCAGATGACTGAAAAATTCAATGCCATAGCCGGGCTTTGAACCACGGATCTCCCGATCTCCGTTGCTCTAACCACTGAGCTACCATGGCAACATGCCGGCACGACATTAATTGACCTAATAGTGTTTGAAACTTAAAGCCCGGTACTTAAAGTACTTACAAAGAATGTAAGTCGCCATTGGGGTATGACATCTCAATACAATTTGAGATCTCCTTGTAGTTTACCGGGAAAAATGCGAATCAGTAGGAGAATTTAATGTTGTGTCGCCATGTTGCCATGGTAGCTCAGTGGTTAGAGCAACCGTACGGAGACCGGGAGATCCGTGGTTCAAATCACGGCTATGGCATTGCATTTTTCAGTCATCTGATGTAATGTAGCTGTTATCTTGTAAAAATTAAGTAGGTAGAAAAATAATCTTTCGTAAGAATAGTTTGTATTCCCATTACTAATAGAGGTTAGAGAAAGTCATGCGATACGGTTACGATTTAGATATCGCTTTTTACATTTGTTTCTTTACATTTCTATGAGGAAGAAAATGTGCCTTTCCTATTAAGGAGTTGGAAGTATCCAATATAGACGAGGAAATAAAACAATATAACCAAAGCGGAAGGAACACGTATTTAGAACGGATGATCGAAAAATAACAAAGTCAGCATATCAGTATGTATGGACCAGTGGGAAGGAGAAATGTGGGCGGGTCGGAGAAGAGACAGAATTGAAGTTCGGAACAGGTTCTGGAGGTCTAATCCTTGGACGTCTGAAGAAGGAGAAAAAGAAAAAGAAGCTATTTACATTATAAAGTGTCCTGTTTAAATGTATTTTATGCATGTATTACAAATCTCGTTCTTACCAATATACTTTTTAACTCTGATGAATTCTCACAAAATCCGTATCAGCTTTCCGTGAAGTGAGAATGAGATAAACATGGTATTTAAAGAAACTCAATAGGAACGCATTCTAAATACAGTAGAGCTAGTAATTGTTGATAATCGTAAACGAAGCAAATAATATATGCATGAAAAGCATTCAGCATAGAGTGAACAAGATGGATAGTCGAGTCAGTAGCATGCAGTCGCTGGTTATGTGAAACATACAAGAGTAAAACTGAATTTAAAATGTTCCCCATTCAATCCCTATTAATAAAACAGGTGAATTGTAATATTACACAAATAAGATAGATAATAGGCTGAAATTTCTGCTTTCTCTTCCTAATAAGGGAAAGCTTTCGGTTCGAACAGCACCTCGGTTTTATTCAAAATTTATACATAGACTTGCCTCAGAACACCGAAGAAGTCTGCTAAGCCATTCCACCGTGTAAGACTCCGTTTGTCCGCTAAAGAACTTCCTGTGAAGTTCGTGTGGCCGCGGGTTTGTTTCTCAAAAACTGAATAACCCCATCCTTCAGGTGTACAGAATGTGAAAAAATTACGTACACAAAATTTCAGGATGATAATTATGCTGAAAATAAAGTATTTTAAGTACGTATAGGAAGCAAGGTCACAGAAGCTTATTACGGAGCTACATGAGTCAACTTAAACATGATTTTCTTTAGAAAATAACAAATTATTATTATTATTATTATTATTATTATTATTATTATTATTATTATTATTAATGAACTCGTGTAACTATTAATGTATAGTCGAGTGTACGGAAACATGCTAATGCTTTTGCATTTTATACTGTTTTTCTTTATTAAATATTATACATATTTATTTAAATGTTGGCATTTGTGTTCCACACCATCCCTAGGTGAGCCAATTTCTTATTGGTTTGAATTAAAGTCCGACACACACATTAACCTACGAATAAATGTCAGGCCTAGTTGAGCGGCGAAAGGGGAGGAGTAGGAAATATTACACCACCCCTGGATGAGTCTGTCTCGGTTGTTTTGATGTAAAAAGTCTGGCATTCAAACATTATCCTAGGCCGGTTAATGTCGGTTTCAGGTTCAGAAGCGAAGAAAATGGGGAGAGCAAGACAAACATGAAGTGGAACGCTAGAACATAAATCACTGCGGATTATGTTGGCACGATTCCGTGCACTCCACTGTCATAATAATGTCCCACCTCAAGATCCTTGACATTGTGACAAGTTCAGCAAGTGACAAGTAATAAATATTGGAGCGCTCTTCGAATATCCCAGGATTAGTATGAATGACTTCTGCTGCACCATTTGCGTTGTATTATGTGTTCATTTTCAACTTATTTCGTAAACTGCTCCCTTATTTTTTCCTGCAGAAAAGGATATCAAGGTGTCAGATCAGTTGAAGGCGGAGGCCAAGCTCCAGGTACACAGTGCCCAATCCACCTCTAATGTTCTATTCAGGTGATTTCTGGCTCTGTTAGAGAAACGTGAAGATGCATCATCACGTTGAAACAATGTGTTTTGCCTAATAAAAATTATTATATCAATTTATTCTACACACAATGTTACTTAATTTAAACATAATAAAAAGAACTATATAAGCAATCGGTACATTCTCTAAGAATGCAGGCAATACATCGCGTAGAAACATACCGTAGTTGATCTCATTCAACCGTAGAGATAACAAGTACGTATAGAGGAAGAGGTTATATACAATTACCGCTGTGTACAGTGCTGTTGATGACGGAATTCATCCGGACTCGAAGTGTGCACTTACTGTTATTATCTTACGCACTATTACTTACTATTACTATCGCTGAAAAGGACGGAGTTTATTCTCATGAGAACATTCCAGAGGTGACACCAGTGCACACGAAACGAATGAGCAACTCTTCTTGTGCTTGTTATAGGTTCCTTTTGAAACAGCTCTTGGTAAGTCTTTAGAGTAGGAGCCTGCATCAAGAAACCAGTATTCCTCAGACGTCTATCCACTGTTATAAACAAAAGTTGAGGAAGTCGTCATCCTGGATAACCTCCTTGGTAAATCCCAAAGGCCTCGTCAGGTGCACCGTAAATCAGATGAATACCCGAAAGCTCATTTCATGTGAAAGCGCGGTACATCATATATTGTTTTGTCGCAGGTATTCACAGTAGAAATACGGTATCAAATTAAGAACAAAACACAAGTAACATAAAAAAAGACATACAGGCTTGAAGACGCCACTACTGGAGAGGTAATGATTGACCTGCAGTTTGCCGTGCAACAGACCTCAGTGTACTACACTGAGTAGAAGACGTTGTCTCGAGCCAATAAAAGCAAAGTACGCGAACGTAGCAAAGTGGATACAATGTATTTTAAACTGCTATCCAACTACAAAAAGTAGGCGCTTTAGTTCAACTTAGTTTCCAAAAATAGTATACAGTACAGTGTTTATTTGTGAGCATTGTTGTAAAGCAGTTGATAATAAAAGAGGATATGTAAGCAGTTCGTTTTCGTGCAGACTACCTACATCAAATTCTCCGCGTAGGGCCGTAACCAGTAATACCCAACCTTAAGGGGGAGAGCAGATTTACCCCCATGCATTGCTCGCAGAGCTATGACGCATTCATGTGGTCATGGGTTGTCCAAACTCCAATGTTTTGTTATCTTGTAATGTGTCATTGTAAACCGCTGTCAGTGGTGAGTGAAGGGAAATGCTTCATAAAACAAAACGAAGGAGGCGGGGTAAGGCGACAATATGATGTCATTAGCTCATAAGAGACAAGGTTGGGCTTCACTGGTCGCAACTAAGCCTCTGGGATCCCCGCTTTCTTTCTTTAAAATACTTAATTTGGACTACACTTTTCATACACAAATGTTCTGTTCGTAATTTTCCCGCATCATATGTAGAGGCTAGCGCAAGTAGCTAGATGAAGGGGTGGCGCCACGGTAACGTGTACGACTTGCATTCGGGAGGTCCCGGGTTCGTGTTCCGGGCGATCGACCATTTTGACCCAGGGTTTTCGTGGTTTCCCCGAGTAGTAGGCGAATGCTGGGGTGGTTCATCTTCTATCACGACTCTGCTGTCCTTCATTTCCTGTAACCATTATCTTGCTTGTCTGATTCTGGGGTGTAGGACCAGCAACGGTGTTTGGTGAGTTGCAGCTTGGTGGGCTATGTAGAGGTTCCTTCTCTGACGTCGTTGCGGGACTGCTCAGTTAGCTCTCTCATCCGCGAGGAGGCGGCCACCGGAGGTTCGGTGGCTTGTAACTGGCCCCGGGGGACGTTGGCGGATGCGTTCGATCTCGAAACATTAGGGGCCCCGTCCTTGCTTGGGCCCGTTGTCATCCGGATCTGGTCACCCTTTGGGTCTCTTCCCTCATCCCCCTCCCAGGGGTCACGGTAGAAGCAACAAGGGCCCTTAGGCCTACTTGTTGTGCTCTGCCCCGGTTACGGGACTTCCCCTTTTTCTCTAGCTTTTCCTTTACTCTTATCTACCAAACAAACAATTTGTTTCATGAACGAATGGCTCTGCAGTCTTCCTCAGTGTTATGAGGTAAGTCCTTGTATACATTTTGAATAAAAAAA
Source organism: Deroplatys truncata (assembly GCA_030765065.1). Classification (NCBI taxonomy): domain Eukaryota; kingdom Metazoa; phylum Arthropoda; class Insecta; order Mantodea; family Mantidae; genus Deroplatys; species Deroplatys truncata. Next base: position 58,714,544 of record CM060980.1, read on the forward strand.
TTCTGTTCTTTAGGCCCTAGCATCCAAAAAAGCGGTTTTGCAAACACGTGGTGGGGAAGGGAACAGTACAACTGTAAAGGATAAATCCAGATTAATATCAAAGTTCATCACTTATAGGCGAGTCGTCCTCTGTGAAGTAATGGCTATCATGCTAGCCTCTAGTTCCCAGATCGCGGGTTCATTCACCGTCCGATATGATCACCACGGTTAAACGACGTAAGGGCTCAGGCAAAATAAAGTAAGTGTTCTGTTTTCTTGGAAACGGGACTAAATATTTTTACTAAAACGTTGATATATTGGCATAACATCTAAAATGTACGTATATCCTTTTATTTTGTAAATAGCTTAAGAAGTATTTTAAATGTTTATTGAATTGTACATAAACCGGTTAACTATACGAATAGATAAGAATTATCGTAAGAAGAATTTAGATCTTGTTAAAATATGAGCTTATGACAAAAAGTTTGGGATTAAATATTTCAAAATATTCACTCCGGTTAGTTTATTTGTTCCTATTTTTGTAGCACTGCTCTTTAAAATTTTAATTTTCTTATTTTGTTTACTCATATAAAGATTATGTAATGTGATTAGAACGTATACTTTTTAAACAGTTGGCTGTTGTTTGACACGTTTGTGCACAACAAACATATAAATCAGCTAATTGTAATCGTGTAGGAGGAACATTGATCATAACCAAGTAGGCATACATAGAGCAACACAAGTTTTGGTATGAATGACTTGTAGAATAGTTAGGAAAATAGACAAAACGAACAGTCAGTGGTTTTTTTTAAACATAAGATGTTTTAGCATTTTTCTCAAAGGTATAACGACACCTAATTTCATCTACTGCTGAACAGTTTGTGTAGTAAAGCCCACTATTGTGTATTTTGTGGCATATGAACATACAAAGAGAGTCAAGGAACGTTTGTCGTCAGTTTACATTTGTTGAATCATTTTTCACAATATCCGCTATATCTAAGTCAGCTGCTACAGAAATAAACCACAAAGAGGCCTTCTAAGAAACGCCACATCCTGCATTAAGGGCACGTGAGCTCCAAATGCCTTTGTAAAAAGATGTCACGCTGTGACAAGATTCAACTAATAAACGGAACAAGCCGTGGCTATATCAGATAGCTTGGATTCTGTATTTTCTGTTCGACTGGCACATAAATCTGTAGCGACTCGCAGCTGTTTCCAAAGATTAGATATGCGCGTTCATTCGCGTCCACCTCCGTGGTTCATGCTTACAGAGATCGCTTAAATACAAACCTGCTTTACGTTCTTGGCTGGGAAAACTCATAACCATCAGAGATTATTTTCGCTACCTATGTAAAACCATGCGGCACTATATATTGTATTGCGTGGGGGTTTTGTGCTCTTTATTTTTAAAGCAAGTAAAAAGCAAATTTACAGTTCACTTGAAATACTAGCATATAAAATCTGATTTTTACACTCACATGAACCTCCCTATTCACTCTTATACAAACTTGAAAAAAAGAATAACCATTTTAAAATGCAAACCAATCACAAGGAATATCCTCGGAAATGGTTAACGGCACCAACAATGCATTTGTCATAAATTGCGTGCTTTCACCAAATCTACATTTTTTGTGTAGTAACATTTTGTCCATCTCTTACGGTTTACGAGTTATACCAAAGTCATTCAGAATGGGGAGAAGTTCAGAGGCTGTTCTCAGAAAATTCAAGATATATATTTCATTTCTAATGAAAATAGGTTAAACGTGTAGTATTTTAATCAAAGTCCTTTTTGAGAAAACAAAAATTTTCGAAATTGTAGTTTGGACTGGGGAATTTTCTTGAAAATCTTCGTGTCGCATCGTTAAAAAATGCTGAAGTAAATACCAAGTTTGGTTTTTAACTGACTTTTCGTTTCTTAATTATGCCGTTTACACACACAGACTACAGATAAGCATTTTGTAAAACTTTCTTTTTCAGGGAGCCTCAAAGCATACAATATTTCCCCTGCTTACTATACGTAGTAGAGAAAATAAATGCATACGTATGATTAGATAAATTCCCTGAATATGTAACATAAAGATTATTTTCAAAATTGTATCGTGTTGAACATTTGATGTAAATCAAAAAATAATTTTTAAAGATCCATAACTTCAAACAAAAAATTCTGATGTGATACATTCACATGACTTTCTCTATCCTCTATCATTTATTAGTGGGTATACAAACTATTTTTGCTAAAGCTTATTTTTCTGTCCATTACATTTTAATCCAAATAAACGTTTACAGAAATAGCTGCATTACACATTTTGTTATACATACAAAGAGAACAGCGATAGTTAAATGTTTAAGAACCACGCTATACGCTGCCTTAAAATTCCATACTGTTTCCACTCAAGAGCGAGAAACAAATGAATGCTGAAAGGACTTTAAAGAATGACCAAGTAATGAACAATACAACCTAATAACGGATATCTCAGAAATAGCTTATACCACAAAAAACTTATTTGAAGTAAATTATGTGTTTTAAACAGTATGTATGGTATGTTTTCGTCCATCGCTTAACGTTTAGCAGTTGTAGAATTTTCTTTCAAATCAAGTAGACTTCACAGGCTTTTCCCGAAAATTCAAGATATACATTTTATTTTTCATGTAAATATCTTTAATGTATTGAATTTTGAACAAAATCGTCACAGCCAGTTTTAGAGAATATAAAATTTCGAAAAATATTTCATGTAAAGGATAGTTAACGGTAGGGAGATTCTCCTGAAAATCTTCATGTCGAATTCTTGGAAGGTACTGAACTTAAATACCAAGTTTAGTATTTATTCGATTTTTCTTTTTACTTTCTCTGCTACGTATAGTAAGTAGGGGAAATATTGCATTCCACCCAAAAATTCGATACCGAGATTTCACAGGAAATAACATGTTTTCAGAATCCAAAAAAAAAGCATTTTTGTAAACATGTCCGTGTGTGTGTCTGTGTGTGTGGGTGTGTGTGTCTGTGAACAGCATAACTCAGAAACGAACAGTCGGATAAACACCGAACTTGGTATTTAGGTTCAGTATCTTCCAGAGATGCGACACGAAGGTTTTCAAGAAAATCCCCCCACCCTTTACATGGAAGACTTTTCGAAAATTTTAATTTTCTCAAAAATGGCTCTAACGATTTTGATTAAAATATCATATGTTTAAGATATTTTCATGACAAATAAAACGTATATCTTGAATTTTCTGGGAATCTCCAAACGTGTTCTTCATTGTGAACGACTTTTGCATAACCGGTAAACCATTAGAGATAGAGAAAATTTTACTACACAAAAAATGTAGATCGCGTTAAAATACACAATTCATGTCATATGCATTTTTTTGTTCAGTGAACCGTTTTCGAGATATTGCTTGTTTTTCCCTTAAATTTTCCAATACTTATACTTCTCAAATTCGTTATTCATTTTTACTTTCTCTACTACGTATAGTAAGTAGGGGAAGTATTGTATTCCACCCAAAATTTCGATACCGAGATTTCACCGGAAATACATGTTTTGAGACTCACTGAATCCAAAAAAAGCATTTTTGGAAACATGTCCGTGTGTGTGTCTGTCTGTGTGTCTGTGAACAGCATAACTCAAAAACGAAGCGTCGGATAAACACCAAACTTGGTATTTAGGTTCAGTATCTTTCAGAGATGCGGCACGAAGGTTTTCAAGAAAATCCCCCCACCCCAGACTACCCTTTACATGGAACATTTTTCGAAAATTTTAATTTTCTCAAAAACGGCTCTAACGATTTTGATTAAAATATCATATGTTTAAGATATTGTCATGACAAATAAAATGTATATCTCGAATTTTCTGGGAATGTTTCCAAAAGTATTCTTCGTTATGACTTTTTCATAACTGGTAAACCATAAGAGATAGACAAAATCTTACTACACGAAAAATGTAGATCGCGTTAAAATACACAATTTATGTCATATACATTTCTTTTGTTGAGTGAACCGTTTGCGAGATATTGCTTGTTATTTTCCAATACTTATACTTTTTCTCAAATTCGTTTTTCATTCGTTTATGTCCTGGACATGCAAAGAGAATGGAATGCGCCACATAGCAACCAGCGTTAAAATATTTGACTATCGCTTAAAACCTACCATATTCCCCTTGCATCTACAAGAAAATTATCAATAAGATTGACATCTCGATATCTCCATTAACATGAAGCATATGGAGAATAAGCGTTTGTAAAAATAGTTTGTACAAGAGTAGAGAAAGTCATGTGAGTGTAACACATCAGATTTTTTTATGTCCTGGACATGCAAAGAGAATGGAATACGCCACATAGCAACCAGCGTTAAAATATTTGACTATCGCTTAAAACCTACCATATTTCCCTTGCTTCTACATGAAAATTACCAATAAGATTGACATCTCGATATCTCGATTAACATGAAGCATACGGAGAATAAGCGTTTGTAAAAATAGTTTGTAAAATGGTAGAGAAAGTCATGTGAGTGTAACACATCAGCTTTTTTTAGTTATACTGCTCACAGGCACACGCATACATGCGCGCGCGCGCACGCACACACACACATACACACAGGGAGCTTTTTCTAAAAAGGTTTTTTTGGATTCATGTCGGTGAGATCTCGGTATCGAATTTTTGGGTGGAATACAATACTTCCCCTACTTGCTATAGGTAGTAGAGAAAATAATAATATCGGCAGAAATTTAAAACCGTTCAATGTTTAGGTAAGACAATTTTGATTAAACTTTCAGACAAAAGGATTGAGGATTTAGCAAACAGTACTTTCCCTTAAAGAGTTCCCTTAAAGCAGAAGTTTGAACCTCGGGGGTCTGAGCACCCATAGAGGAAAAACAGGGAATGTTATGGCCACTTACAATAAAATGATGGGCTTCAATAATCCTAATTGGAAAATTGAGGGGTCCCTAAAATACGATAAATCTAGTATAATCATGTTTCAAAAAGTATGCGTGGAAAGCTAAAATCCTTTATAGCAGTGCTCATTATTTAAAAAAAACAGCAATTGGGCCTGCAGATGAGGTGTTTGCTTTCTCTACCACTTAGTTATAGTGACTAGGGAACACATCGAAGTCCAACCTAAATTTGGTTATTGAGGTTTCACCGGAAATACATATACCCGGAATTAAAAAATATCACTTTTAGAAAAGCGTCCACACGTTTGTATGTGTTTCTGTGTACTTGTCTGTGTTTCCGTGAGCACTATAACTCAGAAATGAAAATGCGAACTACCTCCTCTCTGTAACGAAAACCTCTACTGCTTGGAAGCATTTCCCCACAACCAGGCTAAAATTTCACTGAACAGACTACTCTACGCCTCTAAATACGGAGTTCAATTCTTTTTGCAAACTTGTTTCTAATAAGATTGCAGTATTCATACATGTGTTACTTTGGTACTAATCCCACATTAACGATCTATCTGAATGGTATTTTGACTGCGTACCTCACTATTTATTAAATAAAACTTCTTTTCTTCTACGATGACCGAAACCCATGCTTGCCCTAACCCAATCTCTTGGCATCTCCCTCTTTTATTGTTTATTTCTCATACAGCAGCCTCTAGTTACATGGCCTTTCTACTGCTTCTCTTGCGTTATGGCACTTTCTGTAGTCTACATTTCTGTCTACTCACTATATTAACAATATTGCCATAGATTATATGTTAACATTACTTATTCACATTTTATTTTCTTTCCCTTACCACAAGTCAGGTATGCCTATTCATACGTTATATTCTTTGTTCAGTCTTTTGAGACAGTGGAAGAGGGAAGGTAGAAACCGGTTTCACATGTCCAGGCTGGCACCGTGAGTCGGCTCTTTGTTATAGCTGCCATCCGGCCGCGCGAAGTCCACATCTCGCTCTTCCACTCACTCAAAAGACTGAACAAGCTATACATTCATTAATATATGAACATTAATTTTCTTTAATTTCTATTTTGACTCAATATCAGTGTTCATAATTACATTGTTTATACTAGCCTGCATTTTCAAACTTTTTGTCAGATGATTTCTTAAACGTAGATGTTCTTTAATCAAGTTTTTATGCTGATACCAGAAATAGCTTCCTTTTTTTCTATCACGTCAGGTTTTTCACAAAATAAGTAATGTTTTGAAGATTTACTAATGAGCGTAGAAAAGTATTCAAATACTATTTCACGCAAGGTAAATTTTTATTCAAAAAGCATTTTAAGAATACTCTCAAGAACTCCCCTAATTTGTTTCTAGACTACATTTTAACAAAACAAGAAGCCAAAGTGTTTCATTTAATTTTTTACAAACTTTCTCTTCTTTGACTTCCTTGCAGATCCTTGAAGGTGACTGTCCCTCATCAACATCCAGCAGTAGTCGGCCATCATAGTTTCATTCCATCTCGCCTGATACCTACTCTCCATTTCCTTAATATCCTGGTGAAAACGTTCACCCTGCTCTTCACTATAATGTCCCAGATTTTCTGAAAAGTAGTCGATATGTGATTGCAGAAAATGCACCTTTACACTCATGTTACAACCCATCTTCTTGAAATGTTCCAACATTGTTTCGACAATGGCCTTGTAATTAGGATCTTTGTTATTGCCTAAGAAGTTTTCAGTAACTGATCGGAAGGCGGCCCATGCTTCCATTTCTCTCTCATTCATTGTCTTCTCAAAATCTTTATCCTTCATCAATTTCTTTATTTGAGGACCAACAAAAATTTCAGCCTTTAATTTATCTTGTATAATGAAGGGAAATTTCTTGGAAAGGTACTTGAAGCAGGGTCCATCCTGTGGTACAGCCCTTACAAATTGCTTCATCAACCCCAGTTATACGTGTAGTGGCGGAAGCAATAGCTTTATATCTCTATATTTTGAAGTGAAATTGTGAAAAAAATGTACGTTATAGAAAAAAAATAATAAAAGCAGTTCTGAAATCAGCATAAAAAGTAGGTCAGAATCACGTATTAGTTTTCAGTCATCCGATATCATGCAGACTAGTATTATTTTTTTCTTCGCTTTTATAATCTTTAAATAAATCACATTCGCATTTCTTATACTTTTGAACTTTTTCTAAACATAATACTAATTTTAATTCTTTTTATTCATGTTTTGTTTTCTTAGCTTGGTTCCTGTTTCACAAGGTTAGAAGAAGCACTTTCTACACAATATATATGTCATTGGTAGAGCGAGGAGAGAGCCGTGTGAACGTATCACACCAGGTTTTTCCCCAGTACCTTTCAGGTGTAATGTCTGGAAATTGTTTCCCAATATGTGTTTAAAATGTGATGCAGTAATTTGTATCACAAATTATTTAAATGTAAAGAATGATTACAGTATGAATATGCATTTTTATGTGACATTGATTTGAGATGTTTGTTGATTGTAATTATTGTTGAGAAGTAAGTTTATACGGCCTTACTGAAACTGACAATAATAGCGTGCAATAATGCAGCGAGGGAGTGAGCTGTTTATCATTATTAGAGACGAGGAAGTTACGTAATGTTGGCGCGTTTTCCTTTAGAATCTTCTGAAACATTTTCCCTAGAGCATATGTATTCATAATTTTCATTGGATATGAAAATAGACGCTAATGTTGGCGCGTTTTATTAGCCAATAGCAGTTCAGTTATAATCCTTAAGCATATCGGGGTGTAGGAGTATAAAAAGGGCTAGGTTAGAGATAGACCCCGTCAGTTCACCGAAAATATTTGTATGCTACACGTCGCCTTCAGTCCGTCAATTCGCCGAAAATATTTGTACGTTACACGTCGCCTTCAGTTCAGCAGAAATATTTGTAAAGTACACGTCGGCTATCGATTCGCAGGTTACGCGTAGCAGAGTTATGAAAAAGTGTTGTAAAGTTAATTACACAAACAGTTGAAGTACGCGAATTAAGAGTGATCAGTAATGAAGTTATTATAACAGTTTCAGTTTGGCGAGTGTCAAGATCAAAGTGTAAATGTGATAGTGAATGTGTTCGACAATAAAAAGTGTAAAACAAATTCTTTCATCAGTGTTATCTTTGGATAAAAGACTCCTTTCTGTTTACACAACCTGTATAAAGAGAAGTGCTCGACCAAAAAGATCATAGCTAGCCGGAGGACAGTGAACCAAAATTAAATAAAATAACAGTAGCATTCTTTCAAACAAACACTAATACTGCCGCAAATTGCTAACACCAGATGGAGCTAACAAGCCTAACAAAGAATCACGTCACAAAATGACTTCACCACGTGGAGTAAACATAAATACACAAACATTATAAATAATACCGCCGCAAATTGGCTCCCAAACGTGGGGCTCAACAAATTAAATAAAACATTACAAAAGTTACCACCCCAAATGTCAGTTTTTCGCGAGCGTAAAACACAAGGCTACATAAAAGTGAGTTGTTGGCATCAGGAACTATAGAATCACTAAGGATAAAGATGCCACTTTGTGTAAAAAGGCTAGATAACCAGAGTAGGAGGAAGTGTAAAAGCCATCGAGGCACAAAGAATAGAGGGAATTTAAGACGGCAGAGTGGGAGGGGCGATGAGATTGAGGGCAGAACAGACACACATGAAAATAAAGATAGTACAAAAGATAGAAAAATGACCCAAATTAGTTATTAGTACGTACAACATAAAACGCCTTGTGTGTGCTAGAAAGAGATGGAAGAGCTCATCCTTCGCAACACTTAGGAGCAGATAAGCGTACACACATGCGACTGTTCAAAGGCGAAACTTCCGACCTCAAAATGACTGCGTAGAGAGCGGCAAATTCTTTAGCTAACTTGTATTCCCCTCCCACACCTCGTTTCGGTTCACTGTGCTTTTCTCAAAGATAAGTTTCAGCCGACAATTGCCGCCTATTAACTTCACATTTTCTAGCTAGCCCTTCCACGTAAAAAACCAGCCTGTGTAAATAGCAGGAATTTCGTCAATATACGTTATCCTTTTACCCAGAAATTTCTTTCAGCCCACGCTTTTGCCTTTCCCCTCATTCCTTGATATAAGGCAATTAAGCACATTCCGCTGATCCTTTTCAAGCTTAAAGGACACTGCCACTGAAAATTATACCTTTTTATAGCCTACAGATTTTGTGTTCACTGAAGGTTACACGTTTTTAATCTTGTTAGAAATATTTTGTTCTTTCTAAAACCTTAGAGGGCACACGCTTCTATGCTATTCCATTGTAGAGCATAATAGCAATAGAAATGAACTATATTACAAAAACAAACGGTAAAATTAAGTATATGTTGTAAATAATGAACAAAATATTACAGTATACTACGTCTGGTAAAGCTAAATGTACTTATCAAGTAGAGGTTTCCGGAACCTCAAGGGCTACAACACCGCAAGTAGATCTAACGGCCCTTTTTGCTTCCAATGTAACCCTATGAGGGAGGGATGAGGAGAGAGACCTGTAGGGCGACTAGATCCGGATGACGATGGGCACAAGCATGGAGGGAGTCCCTAACTTTTCCAGATATAAGGCAACCGATATCCAGCGTCCCCTGGGTGGAGCCCACTCGGAGGAGAAACCTAACATAGTAGTCCCTGCAGTGACGCCAGGGAAGAAACCTCTACAGTGTGCAAGCCAACATCCAGCCGCAACCCGACGAACACCGTCGCCTGACCCTACAAACCTGAAACACGTGACAAGGAGGATGATGGGTACAGGAAATGAGAGGGAGGAAAGTCACGGTAGAACATGAACCACCCAGTTTTCTCCTGTCGACCCGGGTAAACCATGAAAAACTCATAGATCACAGTGGGCGGTCACCGGAGATGGAACCCGGGATGGGTTGCAGACGATGCCGCCTGAGCTATCTCGCTCGGCCTCCGGTTTAGTAAACGATCGCATGTATCTTAGTTCGTGTTGATTGATTTCTTCTTCACTCCACAAACTTTTGAACTCATGTTCAAAAGCACTACTTCCTAACGACTATCATTTGCAAATACCTGGAGGAAGGGGAAAGTATGGGGAATGTCCCGTCTACGCTATCAAGCGATAACGCTGCTTCCGTATCAAACCAATAAACACGACCCGATATATCGACTTGCAAATAAAATACGACACCTCCGCCTCATGCTGGCTTCGCGAATGTCCATCAACCCGGGAAAAGCCATGCATTTCACTAACATAATGCTGTATACCCGCACCCTACTAACCCACATTTCAACGCCGTAGGATGTAATGAAAGGATTCGATCACCTACCTGGGCATAAAACTGGATAAAGGCTTAATTCGGTCACAGGGTGGCCAATTTCAGCATTTCCTTTCATAAAGTTGGTAAGTAAAGCCTTTAAAACTGGTTTTAAAAATGTTGTATGGTTTCATCCGCACTTTCTATGATAGCGGCAGACGGCAAGAGGCGCCGAGGACGCGGACAGGAAAAAACACGCGCAGGCGGTTCGTAGTTTTTTGGTTCACCATGTACATAGGGCGATGAAAGTTAATGTTATGCCATATTTTGGAGTAACTATATCAAGTTATCGAAATATCATTGAAGTAGTGAGACATGAAGTTCACAGAGCAGCAACAATATCGGGTTATTTTCGAGATAGTAATTGGAAGAATACATATTTGAACACTGAAAGCAAAATAAATACTTATAAAATGGTAATAATCCCGTTTTAGTATGGAACAGAGGAAATGCAGAAAACAGCAAAACTAAACAGTTATTAAGAATAATGGAAATCAATACATTTAGGAAAATAGTAGGGAAAACAAGAATAAATAATAAAGGTATAAGAGAAGAATGTGCTATAATGGATGTAATAACATTTGTAAATGAAATAAACATTGGAAAGCACATGTTAGCAGAGCAGAGGAAATAATATTGATTAAAATAACACCAGACCATCGACCAGCAGGAAGTAAAAATGTAAGGAAGCCACTAAAAGTTGTTTAGAAGGATGATTGCCATGATCGCTATCAGTCTCTGCGAAGATAAACAGGCTTAACCTAAACGAATAATAATAATAATAATAATAATAATAATAATACTTAAAAGCTGAGCTATAAACATTTCAGTGAATTAGTTGAAATTGGTAGCAATTAACAATTTCAATACCGAGTATCCTTAAAACTGCTTTGGTTTACAAATTCGTGGATTCATCTACTTCATTAAAAAAATGTCATACTATAATCTTCATATAACATTTATTGAATATGAATATGGACACACTGAAACATCCACAGTTCCAGGTATACTTTGAGCTCCCTCTCTTCGTCATTTCTTGAGGTGATGACACAAGCAATGAAAATACGCTACAAAATACCTGTTATTGAAAGAATAAAGAAAATATTATATATAAACCTCAGTGAACAAAACAAATTATCTCTGTCACATCACATTTTAATGCACACTATTTCTTACAGTCACTGTAAGAGCCGTACAATAGATAAACGTTTCTGGAAGTCGCAGACCGCTGCTGGTAAGCTGAAGGCCAGACCGAACAACACCGCCCAGGCGGTTCGTTGTTTTTGGCTCACTCTGTATCTAACTATTCAAGAAAATAATTCTCAAAATAATTCTCGAGTTTCATCTTAAATACCTCATATAATTCAATTTGGAAATTTTAAATTTTTAAATTTTGCATATTATTCCTTGAGTATGGTTCCTTGCAATCAAAGATTAAATTTTGTTTAACATTCACGCTTTGACTGAAAAAGTGTGTAAATTTAATAATCTTTAAAATAAAGTATTCATTAAGTTATCCAAAACCCAAATCTAAAATTATATTTCATATCAAGAAAAGGCTCTCCGAATCTCTTCAGCAACCTTCAAAGAACAAATACTGAAATTTTGAAAGCAATTTAACAATAACTGTATAGTTTCTTACGCAAAGGCGTAAGAAAGTGAGATATCAGAAACTTAAGTTGTAAACCTTCATGCGCTATTTTCTCGTATCCACGCACTCAATTTAGACGTCGCGCTTGTAAATTTTAAAACAGAATGGCAACTGGATCTTGATTTACAATATCAAAGGATTTTTGCGAACTTAGTTTTTCGAAAATTCAGTAAGAAATACCCTTAATTTATTGAAAAGTGTCACACAACATAATACAACCTTTAAGTATGTTCAAATGTTTCTAAAGGTAATAATTAACAACATAGAGCAGATGCTGAAGAGGAGAACACTCTACTTTAGACAAATAAAACTTCGGATTAAGCTCGTCAAAAATAAGAGGGGGGAAGACATAGGATTAAGAGAAAACGTTGGATGTAAAGTAAGGATTCGTTCCTCCAATTAAAGCACAGAGTTTCTCTATTGCTGTCTATAACTATTTGGTTCCCGTTCCACTGCCAGGTTTTATTGAATGGGCGTCTATCTCCTTTTCCACATAAAACTTAAGAGTAGGCTCCCAGCCGTTCCAATTAGTCCTCTCACATGCAAGTGTAAAGGGACAATAAAATCTCGAACCCAAAACCACGTTTCGCAGGGAAATAACATCCTTCTTGCCTTCGCTATTTCCCTGGGTGAAGGTAAATTGGTTTCAGTCTTTTTAATCGACTCGAAACCGAGCGACGAGGACTTGGTCAGCTGAGGCTGTGTGAGGCGGGAAGTCTAACTCAAGGAGAAGGGGGCAGCGGGTGTTATTGGGCGGATTTAAGTCCAGGGAATCCTGATGGGATGGGTGAAGGGGCTTACGTGGGAGATTAAGGGAATGGCCTTCTAGCACAGATTGAATGATGGGAAAAGATTGGAAAAGGGATAGAGTGCAGGCGAATGTGTAATTGAACTATACTGGTTTAATCCACGGAGATGTGGTCCAACAAATAAACACACACTCAAATAAATTAAACATTAAAGTGACGCAAATTTAAAACCTGTTGGTACTAGATATAAGAATATTAAAACTTATAGGTGTTGCGAGAAGTAGCCCATAGGAAAAAGTATGTTCATTTTCTCAAAAACTTATCAAGGTTGCATTGGGCCTGAAGCGTTTTGGATAAGGCAAGCGGGCGCGCGTGTGTGTGAGGGTGGAGTGAGGGGGTGGGGAGATAGGGAGATTAGCATGGTTCAAAAGAGTATTTAAGCTTTTTATTTACAACTCCAACAAAGTACAAACAACATAACAAATCATATATGTCTAACACTATTCTACCAAGGCACTCTGATACCTTGAACTCAGTTTATATGGATGGTAAAAATCTTTTAAAACACATCATCTTCACAAATATGTATGCTCTCAAGCTCCTACATTAAACTTTTCATCCACTTATCCCTTACTTTTCCTAGTAAATCCATCCTAGTTCCTCACCTTCATCTCTGTCAACATTTTAACTACTACTGCATCGAGCGGTAATGTATCCCATTTCCCATTTCCAGATACCATCTCTCCACAGTTTTATCATTTCACACTGTATTAAGAAATGTAAAGTTCAAAAAAGATAAGTCGGATAAATATCAAATTGTGTATTTAAGCCAGATATCTTATAACCTTGCTACTGCTATGCCTTTTAAACTCATTAAACCATTGTGCGGCGCGTATGCGTACACCGTATAACAATATTAATAACACCTCCTTTGTTACTCTTGGTTTTTATTTAGAACTTGTGGCACAAATTTAAAGCAAAAAATCGGAAATTTACAACAATCTATTAATTTTTTATAAATATAATATGTTTGCTTTCTCACTAGTTCTTACCGAGATACGTACTTGTTATATGCACAACTGTTGAAGTTTCTCACTCATTATTCACAGATTTATGTTCAGCATTTCTGGAAATAAAGACACACCACCCTCTATATTTTCTTATAGTAAGTTTCACAAATCAATTTCTGACATTTCTCACACTCGGTTTTGTTTTTGCATCATATTTTCTAGGATATATTTGACATCTGCCTTTTATATTCTGCTGTTAATCGGCACTTCTGTAGTCATCTCTTCAGGTACATGATTGTTCATTGCATCCGTGATCACTTTGTACAGAGAGCCTGGAGAATGCAGTCTGTTTTTCACGTGTGGTGTTACTAGCTGCTTATCCAATTTCAGGAGGAATATTCTTCTATTGTCTAAACAATTAGCTTTTTACGTGGTTTTTTTTGTCTTGCAAATGACGAATGCGTTTTAGGATGCTGTGTCAGCTAAGTTCATGAACAGTACATACGCTATCTCCTTGTGCGGTTTATGGAATACTCGTGGAATGGAGGATAATGTATGGTTTGGGTTTTCGTCTGTTGTTCTTTTGTCATAGTGTTCAGTACTTGGTAACACAAAATTTTTCTTAGGGACGTAGGATACTATAGTTAGCTTTGAAGGCAAATATTGGAGACTCCTCTGGTCAGGATAGATTAGGAAGCATGACTTTGGAAATGTGTGCCTTATTTTGTCTGAGTGCCACATATGGTCAAATTTCTCTCATGACATTCTTGTACAAGGAAGATGGAAGTAAAGAAATTGTCTCTTGTAACACCATGTCCCCCTCGAATGCAGCTAGTTAGGTCGAGCACAACTCTTTATTCTTGGTTTTCTCTTTCACTCGTATTTCCCTCCTTTCCGGTATGGACTTGTAGATTTATAAGATAGCTGATTTGACATATACCATGGCCCACATTTTTATGCCATACTTTACTGGCTTCGAAATCATATAAGGGCAGCATCCTCTGATGGAAAAAAGCTGTTCGTCCACAGTTCATGTGTGAATAAAGATTATAATTACATCTGCAGTGAGAAACAAACAATTTAATAACATCTCGTATTACAGCTAACTTATCATTATCATTTCGTTCATGTCCTTTTAACTAATAATGGATCTAATGGATACACATGGATTGTGTATTTTAACGCGATCTAATTTTTTGTGTAGTATGTTTTGTCTCTCTCTTATGATTTACCAGTTATGCAAAAGTCGTTCACAATGAAGAATACTTTTGGACACATTCCCAGAAAATTCGAGATATACATTTCATTTGTCATGAAAATATCTTAAACATATGATATTTGAATCAAAATCGTTAGAGCCATTTTTGAGAAAATTAAAATTTTCGAAAAATGTTCCAAGTAAAGGGTAATCTGGGGTAGGGAATTTTCTTGAAAACCTTCGTGTCGCATCACTGGAAGACACTGAATCTAAATATCAAGTTTGGTGTTTATCCGTCTGTTTGTTTCTGAGTTATGCTGTTCACAGACACACAGACAGACACACACACACAGACACACACACGGACATGTTTCCAAAAATGCTTTTTTGGATTCAGGGGATCTCAAAACATATATTTTCGGTGAAATCTCAGTATCGAATTTTTGGGTGGAATATAATACTCCCCCTACTTACTATACGTAGTAGAGAAAGTAAAAAAATGTGTAATTAAATTCTCTAATAGTATTTCAGAAAATTTATAGATGTGTTTTTAATATTTAACTAGTTTGAGAGAAAATAAATGCTAAATATGTGACTTCATTTATTGCTTAAAGTTTTATACAATATGAGTATTATTGTTTAATAAACGCACAAATAAGCGTATTCATAAAACTTTATCTCAAAATTTTTATCCTGTAGTTATAAGGAGGTATAGAAAATTTCATTGATTTATATCTTAAGTACATTGTATGCAACAATTTCAACATGAGAGTGTGCCAATAAATGTAAACCTAAAAGGACAGCGTGCTTCTTACTTAAGCTGTTAAAAAGTATTTGCTGCACATACGCGCCCTTCTGCTTCCTTTTCTGTTCCTCTGAGTTAATGTAGTATAGAAGATTTCTGAACCTCTCTTGAATGGTGTTCATTTTAATGTTGGCAAAACTTGTGTTTTTACTATATTTTATAGGAAACTATCTTACAGGCAGTCATTTAAATGGATATATGACATATTTAAAAGGTCGTACAACAACAAAAATATCGGTTTAGGTGGCTCAGAGTTTAAGAGTGTTTAAAAGCGACAGCTCAGTAGATTTACTAGCATGTAAAACGACTCCAGAGAGACAAAATTCCAGCAAATTGGTGGCGCTGATAACAATCTGGCAATTGACAGCGTTGTTAACAAACAAACAAAAAAAAATGTTGGCTATAAAGGTTACATAGAATTAAAGTGGAAGATGTGTAGTGTTTAGTAACACTAAAATCCATCTTTACTGATTTTGAACATTTTTGGCCTTTTTTCACAGATGGGTATCCTAAATATAAGCAAAATTAATAAAATGGAGTTAAACGGGAAGTTTCCTAAATTTCAAATGAAACATAAAGCTTTAAAACTATGAAACAGATAAAGGTTTTAAAGCGAGGGTAGATACTACAACCTTTACCGCATCCCGGATTTCGATTTTGAGACAGTATGTTTCACACTTAAATGATTTCAGTCTAATTATATAATATATAAATTCAATAACAGCCCAACTTTAAGCAATATGTGTATATAACAAGATAAAATGTGTATATTACAGTCATTGAATATGTTATATTATTGTATACATGTGTAATAATGTTATGTGAATGTATTACGAAATTTAATAATGTAGGAGCTGTGAGAATGAGTTAAAAATTGCTAACAAAGAGGTAACAATGAGGTAACCTTGAGGCAATAATGAATTTGAATGTTTAATTGTACTTGATTCTTGGAAGCAGTAATGTAACTTTTGTGACAGTTCATAAAATAGCCAATCAACAACCAGAAAAAGCTTTGGTTAAATGAAGGTATTCTATTGGACTAGGATTAGCCAATGAGAAACTGAAATATAGCAAAATTTACAAATTCAGAAGTCAGTTGGTTGTAGACAGTGTTACTAACTGGACGCGAGTTGCGTCCTCGAGAAATTTAATACGTATTTTGTGTGAAACGAAAATAGTTTTATGTGTTAAAAAGTGCAAGTAA
Source organism: Deroplatys truncata (assembly GCA_030765065.1). NCBI lineage: Eukaryota > Metazoa > Arthropoda > Insecta > Mantodea > Mantidae > Deroplatys > Deroplatys truncata. The sequence continues at coordinate 58,731,336 of CM060980.1, forward strand.
TTAATTAAAAAAAACTCACAGCTCTCTATATCATTGAAGTGTTATTTAAATCGTGTCAAGCATTAATAAATGAAATGAAGAAAAACTTAAAATCTGTGTAAGCCTACGTTCCTCAGTCGCACCACTCACTGCAAAGACATTCATGTCTCTCTAAAAAAATCTGATGTGTTACACTCACCTGACTTTCTCTACTCTTGTACAAACTATTTTTACAAACGCTTGTTCTCCATCTACTTCATGTTAATCGAGACAAACATTTGCAAACTCTATCTTATTGCTAAGTTTCTTGTAGATGTAAGGGGAATCTATATATTTACAAGTGCAATATAGAAATACAGTAGCTTTTAATCACATACATATCTCTTAATAGCTGGTTGCTAGGTACAGCACCATTCCCTTTGCCACAGATTAATACTCTTTGCATATCAAACACAAAAAAATGAATAACGAATTCCCATTTGAGAAAATAAGTATTGAAAAATTTAAAGGAATATCAAGCAAAATCTCTAAAATGGTTTACTCAACAAAAAAATGTATATAACACAAATTGTGTATTTTAACGCGATCTACATTTATTGTGTAGTAACATTTTGTCTATCTTATGGTTTACCAGTTATGCAAAAGTCGTTCACAATGAAGAATGCATTTGGAGACATTCCCAGAAAATTCAAGATATACACTTTATTTGTCATGAAAATATCGTAAACATATGATATTTTAATCAATATCGTTAGAGCCATTTTTGAGAAAATTAAAATTTTCGAAAAATCTTCCATGTAAAGGGTAATCTGGGGTGCGGGGATTTTTTGAAAACCTTCTTGTCGCATCTCTGGAAGACACTGAACCTAAATACCAAGTTTGGTGTTTATCCGACTGTTCGTTTCTGAGTTATGCTGTTCACAGACAGACAGACACACACACGGACATGTTTCCAAAAATGCTTTTTTTTGGATTCAGGGTGTCTCAAAACATGTATTTCCGGTGAAATCTCGGCATCGAATTTTTGGGTGGAATACAATACTTCCCCTACTTACTATACGTAGTAGAGAAAGTAAAAAATATAAACACTGACGCAGCCGAGGGAAACATAAATATATAATATTTAAGGAAACGGTCCAAATTTCAAAGTTAATATTTTTTAAACATTTGGAGCAAAGGCCACCGGAAAGTAAATTTGGGGCGAAGGCTACCGGAAACTTTTTACTTTCCCTACTACGTACAGCAAGTAGGGGAAGTATTGTATTCCACCCAAAAAACATTTTTGGAAACATGTCCGTGTGTGTCTGTGTGTCTGTGTGTCTGTCTGTATGTGTGTCTGTCTGTCTGTCTGTCTGTGAACAGCATAACTCAGAAACGAACAGTCGGATAAACACCAAACATGGTATTTTGGTTCAGTATCTTCCAGAGATGCGACACGAAGGTTTTCAAGAAAATCCCCCACCCCAGATTACCCTTTGCATGGAAGATTTTTCGAAAAGTTGAATTTTCTCAAAAATGGCTATAACGATTTTGATTCAAATATCATATGTTTAAGATATTTTCATGACAAATAAAATGTACATCTTGAATTTTCTGGGAATGTCTCCAAAAGTATTCTCCATTGTGAACGACTTTTGCACAACTGGTAAACCATAAGAGATAGACAAAATGTTACTACATAAAAATGTAGATCGCGTTAAAATACACAATTTATGTTATATACATATTTTTATTGAGTGAACCATTTTCGAGATATTGATTGTTATTCCCTTCAATTTTTCAATACTTATTTTCTAAAATGGGAATTCGCTATTCATTTTTTTGTCTTGGATATGCAAAGAGTTATAATCTGTGGCAAAGGGAATGGTGCTCACCTGGCAACCAGCTGTTAAGAGATATGTATGTGCTTAAAGGCTACTGTTTTTCTATATTGCCCTTGTAAATATATTTTCCCCTACATACAAGAAAATTAGCACTAAGATAGAGTTTGCAAATGTTTATCTCGATTAACATGAAATAGATGGAGATTAAGCGTTTGTAAAAATAGTTTGTACAAGAGTAGAGAAGGTCATGTGAATTTAACACATCAGATTTTTACCATACGTGCGGTTGCAACTACTTCAAGTTCGGCTCCCCAACATTTGAACTACAATACAACTCCTATTTCAAATCGGCTTTCCATACGTAGCAGCAAGAAACCTTCTTCTTCAATTGCCATGTGTCTATCGCTCAATTTTTTCAATAGCCCTATCGAAAATAGCCGTTCTAATTGCTTCTCTCCGTTTTGTTGCAGGTTTTCCACTTATCGTGTTCCCTGTATTATAATTCAGAGCTTTTTTGCCTATATTTCCCCTTCCATCCTTACAGATAAAGAGACGAAATACTATAAAAATATTTTCTGTTACTTTCTCTACTACGTATAGTAAGTATGTAAAGTATTGTATTCCACCAAAAAATTCAGTGTGACATTTCAGCAGAAATGTACGTTTTGAGGCCTCTGAGCCTCCCAAAATAATTTATAGAAAAAGGTCGTATGTATCTGTGAACAGCATAACTCAAAAATGAAAAGTCGGCTAAACGCCAAATTTGGTGTTTAAGTTCAGCGTCTTCAAAGGATGCGACAAGAAGACTTTCAAGAAACTACCCCCACGACAAACTACCCTTTACATGGAAAACCGTTTTGAAAATTTTGATTTTCTAACAAATGGCTCTACAAATGTTGATTAAAAACCCATATATTACAGTGTAAACATCTGTAAGTAAAATGAATATTTTGAACTTTCTGGGAACAGCCTGTGAAGCCTATTCATTCGAAAGGAATTTTATATAATTCTGTATAACTGATAAACGCTAAGCGGTAGACGAAAACGTACTATACAAAAATTCTGATGTGTTACACTCACATGACTTTCTCTACTCTTGTACAAACTGTTTTTACAAACTCTTATTCTCCATCTATTTCACATTAATCAAGATAAACATTTGCAGAAACGATCTTTTGACATGCAAAGAGAATTACATATTACACATAGCGACCAGTTCTGAAAACATTTGACTATCGCTTAAGGCGTACTATGTTCCCCTTGTTTTGTATTTGAAGTGGCCTTTAAGCATATACATATCTCTTAATAGCTGGTTGCTATGTGCAGCACCATTCTCTTTGCCTCAGATTAATACTCTTTACTTATACAAGACAAAAAAATGAATAACGAATTCCCATTTGGGAAAATAAGTATTGAAAAATTTAAGGGAATAACAAGCAATATCTCGAAAATGGTTCACTCAACAACAAAAATGTATATGACATAAATTGTGTATTTTACATTTTTTGTGTAGTAAAATTCTGTCTATCTCTTATGGTTTACCAGTTATGCAAAAGTCGTTCACAATGAAGATAACTTTTGGAGACATTCCCAGAAAATTCGAGATATACATTTCATTTGTCATGAAAATATCTTAAACATATGATATTTTAATCAAAATCATTAATGCCATTTTTGAGAAAATTAAAATTTTCGAAAAATGTTCCATGTAAAGGGTATTCTGGGGTGGGGGGATTTTTTTGAAAACCTTCTTGTCGCATCTCTGGAAGATACTGAATCTAAATACCAAGTTTGGTGTTTATCCAACTGTTCGTTTCTTATGCTGTTCATAGACAAACACACAGACACACAGACACACACGGACATGTTTCAAAAAATGTTTTTTTGGATTCAGGGGGGTCTCAAAACATGTATTTCCGGTGAAATCTCGATATCGAATTTTACTTTCCCTACATACTATACGTAGTAGAGAAAGTAAAAATGTAGATCCCTTTTGAACACACTATTTATTCCAAGTAACTTTTTGTGGCATCAGGCATTTCCAAAATATTTTAAGGCCGGCATACTGCATCCAGTTCTTAAACGCTTCACGTCACCTTTCCCTTAAATTTATAACGAAATGTGTAATGCAACTGTTTCTGCATAGATTTATTTCGACTATAACGAAGTTTGTGGAAAAGTAAGTTAACGTAAGAGTAGTTTGCATACCCACTAATAAACGATTGAGGGTAGAGTAGGTCATGTATTTAACACATTAGACTATTTTTACGTTATAATCCTTTATGCGAATATATATAAAACGCAGCAGAAAATGAAGACCTTGACGACCTCGCAATGCTTAACACACAGTGTTTGCGTCCTTGTCAATAGATTACCATTTATAACATCATGATCTATTTTATGTGCACAATGTGTTTTCACTGTAAATAGGTTATAAACGAGTGAAATTGATATTCTTTAGCGAACGCTTATGCTAAACATGAAGGAACTATGGAACCGTAAATTTTGCTTTACAGTGGCGCCATCTGCGCTCGATAGGAGTAAACTTCAGCAGCATTATAAAGTAGTAATTCATATCAGCCAACTAATAAAAAACAGAGTTTATGATTCGCAAGCTACGTTTTGGCGTACTTGTGATTCCCTTGTGTCGAAAATGAGTACAGAAGGGTGGCTGAGAACGAACGCCACCGAGGAAGGGAGAACAACGTCCGACGGATTTCAGCTAATCCTCATAGTCATCTGATAAGAGCCTACCGGTAGACATTCTCCGCCAACTTGATCCCCCTGAGTGGGTCCTCCGCGAACTAAACCGTATTAGCCGTAACCTTATTTAGTAATAGACTCAGCTGGGGCGACATCGACGGCCGAAAGAGAAGACTATCCGATTATATGCATCGAAGGCTTAGCGGCTTCGTTGTCGACATCAGAGAAAGGGTTGCCTTTAATTATAACCCAAACTGTTACCGTTGTTGAATATAACAGCGCGTTAATTGGCTATCCATTGGATCTTATGACGTATTCACAACGCACGCGAAAGTGACTCTTCCGGTGCCCGGATTATCAATACACCCAAAATGCTTGAATGCCCAATCTTCAAATAATTAAGTAGCGTTAAGGTTGACAAAGTAGGAGCATGATAAAGCAAACTGTGTATTACATTCACTGACTTTCTCTACCCATTCTTCAGCAAACTATTAATACAAAACTTTATACTTGTATCTGCTTCATGTTAAAAAACAATTGCCGAAATGGTGTTATTATAATATTTCCTTCTAGGTACAAGGGAATTAAGTGATAGAATTAAGTGATAGTCAAATCTTTTAAGACCGGATCACTATATGAGTGATTTGAATTGCGTTCTCTTTGCATGAAGGAAGTAACGAACCTCTAGAAGTAATTAACTTTCTAAATTTTAAAATTAAGTTTTATTAACAAACTGTAATAATCATTAAAACTTTTTTACTTTGAATTTTGTATGACTAAAACGGAGAATAAGTTAATTCGTTCAAGTACAAACTCCGTTCATTATTTTTCCAAGCTTGGGAACAAAGAACCATTGTACGTTCGGCGTTCAAAGGGTTCCTATGTTACGGAATTGCGCAATTCTGTGAAGTCATGTACCAAATGATGTTTCCCCCATCACTGACATTTAAATCTTTAGAATCAAGCTACAATAAGTCTGTCCTAGGCGTCTAAATCTGCTCCAAGTACTCGGACAACATTTAATTCCAAAGGTATTGTACATTTCAAATGTATATGTGACTCAAAATTAATTACATAAGTAAGTAAATACAATTTTCAAAACTCGTAAAATGAAACCCAAATACACAAATTTCATCACTTAAGATATCACAATGACAAAAGGACAACTTTTAAGAAAATTCTACACTTAAAACCGCGGTCGCTTTTCGAGTTAAAGAGCGTCAATAAATAAAAATCAATTTAATTTAAAGCTACAGGAGTCCACCGTAGATAATATATTTTACTTTCTCTACTGCGTATAGTAAGTAGGGGAAGTATTGCAGTCCACCCAAAAATTCGATACCGAGATTTCACCGGAAATACACGTTTTGAGGCCTCCTGACTCCAAAAAAGGTATTTTTAGAAACATGTCTGTGAACAGCATAACTCAGAAACGATCAGTCGGATAAACACTAAACTTGATATTTTGGTTCAGTATCTTCCAGAGATGCGACACGAAGGTTTTCAAGAAAATCCGCACATCCCAGATTACCATTTACATTTTTCAAAAATTTTAATTTTCTCAAAAACGGCTATAACGATTTTGGTTAAAGTATCATATATTTAGGATACTTTCATGACAAATAAAGTGTACATCTTGAATTTTCTGGGAATGCCTCCAAAAGTATTCTTCATTGTGTACGACTTTTGCATAACTGGTGAACCATAAGAGATAGACAAAATTTTACTACACAAAAATGTAGATCGCGTTAAAATACACAATTTATATCATTTACATTTGTTTTGTTGAGTGAACCATTTTCGAGATATGGCTTGTTATTCCCTTAAATTTTCCAGTAGTTATACTTTTTCTGAAATGGGAATTCGTTATTCATTTTTTTTGTCCTGGTAATGCAAAGAGAATGGAATACTCCACATAGAAAACAGCTTTTAAAATATTTGACTATCACTTAAAGCCTAGCAATTCCCCTTGCATCTACAAGAAAATTAGCAATAACATTAACATCTCGATATCACGATTAACATGAAGCATATGGAGAGTAAGCGTTTGTAAAAATAGCTTGTACAGGAGTAGAGAAAGTCATGTGAGTGTAACACATCAGCTTATTAAAGTTTGTTTTTCTATCCACTACATGTTAATCGAAGTAAACCTTTGCAGAAGTACTTTTACACACTTCGTTGTTGGTACAAGGGGGATAGAGGAAACTGAATCGAGGGTCAGATATTTAAAAGCGGGACACTGTATGCTCACCTTTAAAGTCCATAGTCTTTTAATCATATGTAGAGCAAGAATAGCGATAGAACTTTAAAAATTGAAAAATTTGAAGCAATTTAAGCTATATCTCGAAAATAAGTTATTTGAAGTAAATTGCATGTTTTAACCGATATACAAAACTATAAAAAAAGTCAGAATAAAGAGGACTTCACATGCTATTCCGAGAAAATTCAAGATACATATTTTATTTGTAATATAAATATTTTAACATATGGTATTTTTAAAAAAATCTTTAGTCATTTTAGAGAAAATAAAATATATCGAACGTTTTTCATGTAAAACGTTGTTTGGTGAGGTGGGTTTTTCTTGGAAGTCTGCTTTTCGTATTTTTGAAGATACTGAACTTAAATACCAAGTTTGGTATTTATCGAACATTTTATGTTGTTGTGTTGTGTGATTGTATTGAGTTATGTCTTTACAGACACATACGCACATGGGCCTTTTCCTAAAAACGTTATTTTATTCAGGGAAATCAGAACATGTATTTCTGGTAAAATATCGACATCGAATACAATACCTCCTCTTCCCTACTGTACATAGTGGCAAAGAACGTAAAAGATACAAGTATTTGAAAATACACGCCAATGACAAACAATGCCTCGGAAATGCTTAACGCCACAAATAATTTTATTTCAAACCGTGTTCTTTAACGAAATCTTAATTTTTTGTATAGCAAGATTTTGTCTATCCCTTAACGGCTTGCCAGTTATACAAAAGTAATTCAGAATGTAGAGGAATTCTCAGGTTATTCACAGAAAGTTCAAGATATAAGTTTACTTATCATGCCAATACGTTAAACATGCGATATTTCAATTAAAATCGTTAGATCTATATTTGAGAAAATACAAAATAACGAAAAATATAGGGCGGGGGAATTTTCTTGAAAATCTTAGTGTCGCATACTTGGAAGACGCTGAACTTAAATACCAAGTTTGGTATTTAACTGATTTTTACTTTCTCCACCACATACATAGTTTTCAGGCACCCTGAATCCAACAAAAGCACTTTTAGAAAAAATGTGTGTGTGCGCGCGCGTGAATACCATAATTAAAAACGAAAAGGCGGATCAGCACTAAACTTTGTATATGAGTTTAGTACCTTTCAAAGAGGCGACATAACATTTTCAAGAAAATCCCTCCACCACAATTACCCTTTACATGGAACTTTTTCGAAATATTTTATTTTCTAAAAAATCGCTCTAACGATTTTGATTAAAATACCAAATAAATACTTACACTACAAATAAAATGTATATCTTGAATTTTCTGGGTAGTCCTCTTCATTCGAAAAGAATTTTGTATAATAGTAAACGTTAAACGATAGACAATAAACAAGAAATGTAGATCTCTTTAAAACACACAATTTACTTCAAATGACTGCTTTTGTGCCATCAGTTATTTTTGAGATATCCGTTATTAATGATTCGAATTGTTAAATAAAGTCCTGCCAATATTCAGGTGTTTCTCGCGATTCAATTGATACATTATAAAATTTTAAGACCAGCACACGTGTCCATTCTTAACATTTGACTGTCGTTATTCCCTTTGTATATATAGAGAGGTGTGTAATGTAACTATGTCTAAGTTTATTTGAATTAAAATTAAGTAGATATAAAAATAAGATTTAGTGACTAGTTGCTACACAAACTAATAGAAGATAGAGGGTAGAGAAACTCATGTGTTCAGATTTTTCATTGTTGAGGAATGCGATCCATAGACAGACACACATAAGAACACACGAAACTTTTTCTAAAAATGCTTTTCGGGATTCAGCGAGCCTCAAAGGTTTCCGGTGAAATTTCGATATGGAATATTTGGGTATAGGTAAGTAAACGTTCGAGGCAGCAGAAATGAAGGTATTTAGAATCATGAAATAAACAAAGGTATACCAGTTAGTGTATTGGAAGTTGAACATTTAGTTACCTATTACAACTGCAAAATGTTAGTTACCGTGTTTGCACTGCAAAGGGGATGCTGAAGGTTGTATACATGTGATAACATTACATTTCGAAATTAGTTTAGCAACATCATAAACATCATCCAATGAAATAACAGACATTTAAATATCCAACCGAAGGCAAAGATTGTGTTGTTGTTTTGTTGAAACAAGGAGCGTTTATAACCAAATTTGCCAATTTCATAAACGAATGAACGTGTTTAAAAATCGGATGTGTTGCAGTCACATGACGTTCTCTACCTTCTATCGCTTATTAGTGGGTATATAAATTATTCTTACGAAAGTTTATTCTACTATCCGCTTCATTTTAATCGAGATAAACATTTACGGAAATAGTTCATACACATTTCGTTATAAAAGCGATAGTCAAATGATTCAGCACTGGATGCTATACGCAGGTCTTAAAATTTCATACTCTTTCTATGACATCACGAGAAGCACTGAAAATCGATAAAGAATTACATTATTGAACAATTCGAACCATTAATACAGGTGTCCGTAAATGGCTGAAGCCAAATAGCTATTGGAAATAAATTGAGTGTTTTAAATAGATCTAGATTTTTGTGCAGCACGTTTTCGTCTATCGCTTTACGTTTAACAGTTATACAAGATTATACAAAATTCCTTCCGAAGGACCTCACAGGATATTCCCATAAAATTGAAGATATAAATTTTATTTTTCATGTAAATATCTTTAATATACGAAACTTAATAGCATCATAAGAGTCATTTTTAAATATTCAACAATTCGAAAAATCTTCCAGGTAAAGGGTAGTTTGGGGCGGGGGAGTTATCTTGAAAATCTTTGTGTATCATATATGGAAGATACTGAACGTACCTAATAAGTTTGGTTTTATCCTACTTTTCGTTTTTGTTATGCGTTCACGGACACACACACACACACACACACACACACACACGGACTCTGTTCTAAAATACTTTTTTTGGACTCAGGTGCCTCAAACGTATATTTACGATGAAATCTCGGTATCGAAATCTTGGATGGAATGCAATACCTTCTCTATATACTATGTACGTACGTGATAGAGGAAGTAAAAAGAATAACGACTGTGTCCTGCCAAGCCATTTGTCAGTAGTTTACAAGAGGATTTCAAGAAAAAAACAATGTATTGAAGGTACTATTTATTAGGAAAAATTCGCCTTATAATGAATTCATTCTGTACCAATTTTGCACAACTTCGATCCAAATAAATGTGCCTTGTACTTAATAGAAATGGCATATCATTCCGTCTTCCACTATGTAGGTGAAGGGCTTTAAATGATCGCTATTATATTAAGCTCAGAATTACAATCCAAGAATACACATATGTGTTAAGAATTTTTAGATCGAAGTTATTCAGAGCTATACTAAGAATAATGTTTCCTAATGTATTATGCGAAACAGAATATTTGGTTTCCTTTTTATATTGCCTATAAATTGGGATGTTCTGTATATAGGTTGTATTTTAGAGTTGAACAACGATTAAATTACATTTTTTTCCTCGCGTTTATGTACGTACATGGCTGAGTCATGATAACAAACCCCTTAATGAAATTTTATAATTTGATTATGCAGTAGGTGATTTTATTAATATTAAGTTATTTTAGATTTAGTATAAGAAAAATTGTACTGGATGGCTACCATATGAGTGGGGGAAGAGGAACTAAAGTGTTACGAAACAAGTGTGGAGGGCATCGGAAGGACAGTCAGGTGAAGTAAACATCGGCATTTCCGAGCCTGAGGCCTGCAAATATAGTATTGTTTTCATTGTGAGAATGTACATTTCTCTATCGCCTTGCCCATCCTCATTCCCCTCTGATTCCTAGTCGTGATTGTTAACAAAAACAGGTAGCGCCCTCCTCCAGGCGCATTCATATCGTGGCCGACTAGTACTTTCACGAGAGGTTAGCTTAACTGTAAACCTTGCTTCGGGAGAAGGTCGCTGGGCTCTTAACGAGAGTGGACGAGCTCTACTTTGGCTAGTGCTGCGGAACAGGAATTACAAGTAACAAATTCTAGCCATGGCGTTTTCTATGTGCAGCTACGGTAATTTATCGTAACATCTACTTTCATATTTCGGGACTTATCCATATCCATTTATGTTATTTAAATTGTTGAATGTAATATTTGTGGTTTTATTATCCTAAGTAATTCACGCTTTTAAAGATGGGTATCGATAGTTGAATGGACCCTTTGTGTATGTTTACCGATATGCCAACGTTGAGTGAATGTTTCATTGCAGTTAATACCGGAATTCCCAATAGAACATTATCGGTGTTAAGGATTTAAAACGAAATTTAAATACGATACTGCACACATTATTGTTACTAATATGTGGATAATTATACAATTTGAACTGCGTAATGCATTCGATGATATAGAGAGCAAAGAGACATTTTCTTTCCATTTCACGAACATTGCAAAGTGATTATATAAAGATACAGAGGAGGCGTGATATGTACTTTCTATATTGTACAACCGTTTTTCATGAGAAAGGAAAAGTACGATTTTCAAAACATTATAGAATTGTAATATATTCAGACTTCAGAATTTACTTGCAATTACATATATCAAAGCCGCTTAAACTTTATTTAATTGCTATAAATGCATTTACTGTTTCAAAGTTTATAATAATAATCATAATTCACAGCTGCAGCTGACCTAAGCTTTACACTGATAGAACCTAACTCTCCACGATGCTTTGGGCCATATAATATAATGATATAATTTCACAATTTTCTAATGCCCCATTACATTTTGCAGATTGGGACGAACTGCGAATGGTGTATGACGTGTTGGGAGTTTTCAAGATTTAGCCTTTTATTAATTTTATATATATGTATTGAAAATTGCACCGATTATGAAACGTTTCCACGTGTGGTGCTTACAAAATTGTTTTACATATATATAGTTGAGCAAATTGCTTGATATAATACTAAACGCGGTGAAATTGGTTTTGATATTCATTCATTCATTCATTATCTGTTTACCCTCCTCTTATGTAGGACTTACACCCCCCAGGACTTACAAGCGGGTGCCTGGGGTCAGAGGCCCGTCGAGGAGCAGACACTCATGGATCAGACAGAGCATCCAGGATGGGTGATCAGCCCGATGCCTGGTATGGGATGAAGGAAGTAGATGAAACGAAATGTTGGTGAAATGGATGAAAGGAAAGGTGATGATGGAGCAGTTGGTGGAATGAATGGCGGGGGAAACCGGAGAACCCGGAGAAAACCCGCCCAGACGCCGCTTCGTCCACCACAAATCCCACATGCAGGTCCCTGGGATTGAACCCGGGCCGCCTCGGTGGGAGGCGAGCGGTCTAACCACTCGGCCACGGCGCCGCCCGGTTTTGATATGATGGAGAAAAAAAATTCACATTTTCTGAACTCCCTGATTAGCACTTTAGCGTTTACGGCTTCATTAATATATTTTTCCACCAGTTTATATCATATGACAGGAATAGTTTAGGTATTAGATACAAATTTCTCCATTAAATCTACATACAATGTTTTATAAACACTTTACTTGGGAATGTTGAATAAACGGAGCAGTTTTAAAAAATAAAAGGCTAATAAATGAAAACCCTGGATAAGTCCCTGAACACCTAAACTGCAATGTAGTTTGTTTTCTCTGTATATTGAAGCCGGAATTATAAAGGCAATAATTATCATAATTATCTAAGAAGGATAGTAACATAAAATAAGTAATAAAATATTTAAAATCGGTGTACGTATAAAAAGGAGAAGCATTGTGAAAATTGTTGACTGTAAAAGCGACAGAAAGACAAGACAGGCACAGTTTTGTTAATTAGGGACCAGCCCCAGGTAGAAAGGGTAAATACCATTGAAGCAAATTTTTTCCTGGTACCAGCCGAGTGCAGCTGCACTTAGCCTGGTGAAGGCCACTCTCTAAGCATCATGACGCTAAGTTTGAGGGGAGAGAGGGGAAGTTGAGGCGTTGGTTTTCCTTGTAGTAGCGTGGGTAGATCAGACTGCCTGAGTGCCTGGTGAGTGTAGGACGACATTCTCGTCGTGTGGAGAAGATTGGCGTCGAACATGCTAGAGGGTAGAACGCTTAGCCGTAGTTAATATTCTTCGGTCTTGGTAAAGACAAAGTAACTTTCTATGCATTTAATAGTGATCGGCAAACCGCAGTATTATTTTAAATAGTGAACAAAAGTGTCCCAAGACAGCGTTTGTGTGTTTCTCTGTACACACCCACGCATACCCTGAGGTTAAGGTTTCATGCTGGAGCAGACGTGGCAAAAGAAGAACCAACTGGGAGGAGACAAGCAGCAACCGTGAGGCAAAGGTATTGCTTCATTGTTGGAGGACGGAGTGTGCCTGCGTCATATTGCGCCTAAACGTGGGGCAGAAAGAAATACCTGCGTCAATATTAAAGATTTTTCTTTCCGCCACTTTGACTGATAGAATTTTGTAAAGTAGAGACGTATGTTTTCTGGAGTTACTATATGTTTTAATATGAAAGCATCTGTATATGCCTGTATAGTCATATGAAATACTATAGGGAGACATTTTCATAGAGAGACTTTATTTGCATAATAATTGTATAATACGAAACAATTTAACGTTACCATCTGAGCCATCCTATTCAATCTTGTTTCTTATGAATTCATTCACAGAGCCTATAATATTAAACAGATGAATGTGTAGTATGGACGTGGTTGTGATTTCTGAAACATATTCAGTTATCATGATTATCAGGGGTAAACAGACGGAATTGATGGAGACATAGGTATATCTCTGTATTTATCAAGATAATAAAAAATTGTAAATGCTAAGACAATGCATTAGAACTGCATATGTGCTATATACAACAAGAAAATATTCTATCACAACATTCATTAGACTGTAAAAAGAGTTACATAACAATGTGGAGTTTACTGTTTTCTTGGAAAGTAAAAACGAAAGATCTCTTATATTATTTGTCAAAATATTGAACCAGTTTAAGAAAGTTTCATTACCAGTTTTTATCTTGAAAATGTATTTGTTTTTAACTTTTTCCATTTGTATAGCCCCGTTTAACATTTATAACCATAGGGGGAGCTTTGACTTGAGAAACAACTAATGGTGTTATCGCTCGTTGAACTGTAGGCTTTTTGGTGTTTTCAATCTTTTACTATCAAAACGCAGACATTCACTCCCACATTCATAATTCCTGGCTGTGAGGATAGGGAATGATTCTGGTTAAAGACAAATTCCCTGTCCAAGCCAAGAAGCCAGAACGCTGGCCACTCAACTGCAGAGCCACTCAATTTATTACCCTCTCTGCTACGTATAATAAGTAAGCGAAGTATTGCATTCCACCCAACAAATCGATACCAAGATTTCACCGGAAATATATCTTTTGAGGTGCCCTGAATCCAAATAAAACATTTTGGAAGCATGTCTTTCTGTGTACAGCATAACTCAAAAACGAAAAGTCTGATAAATACCAAACTTGGTATTTGAGTTTAGTGTTTTCCAAGGATACGCCATGAAGATTTTAAAGAAAATACTTCCACCCAGACTACCCTTTACATGGAACAATTTCGAAGAATTTGATTTTCTCAAAAATGTCTCTAACGATTTTTATTAGAATATCATGTATTTAAGATATTTTTATGGCAAATCTTGAATTTTTGGGGAATGGCCCCAAAAACCCTCTTCATTCGAATAAATTTTGCATCACTGGTAAACCGTAAGGTACAGACAACATTTTAATACACAGATAATGCAGATTTCGTTAAAACACACAATTTATGTCATATGCGTTTTTTTGTCGAATGAACCATTTCCGAGATATTTCCTGTTTTTTTTTTAATTTTCCAATAGTTATACTTTTTCGCAAATAGGAATTCGTTATTATATTTTAATAAATTGAGATATTTTTATGTCCTCGGCATGCAAAGAGGATGGAATGCTCGACATAGCAACCAGCTCTTGAAATATTTGACTATCCCTTAAAGGTTATTACCATATACCCCCTGCCCCTACAAGAAAATCAGCAATAAGCAATATTTTTTCTACAAACGTTTATCTCGATTAACATGAAGTAGATGGAAAACAAGCGTTTGTAAAAAAAGGTTTCTATAAGAGTCAAGTGAATGCAACACCTTTTTTACTTTCTCTACAAGTTATAGTAAGTAGGGAAGTACTGCATTCCATCCAAAAACTCAATACCGAGATTTCAGCGAAAATTGAGGCCTCTGAATGTAAAAAAAGCATTTTTAGTAAAAGGTCCGTGTGTCTTTCTGTGTGGAAAGCATAACTCAAAAACGAAAGTTGGATAAATACCAAACTTGGTATTTAAGTTTAGTACCTTCCAAAGATACGACACGAAAATTTTGAAGGAAATTCCCCTACCCTTTGATACCCTTTGCATGAAGGATTTTTCAAACTTTTGATTAGAAAATGGTTGTAATGATTATGATTAAAGTACCACATATTAAAGATATTTACGTGACAAATATAATGTATATCTTGAATTTTCTGGGAATAACTTGTGAAGTCCATTTCATTTGGAAGAAATTTTGTATAAGCCTGTATAACTGATAAACGCTGAGCGACAGACAAAAACATACTACACAAGAATGTAAAGCTCTTTAAAACCCACAATTTGTTTCAAACAGGTTTTTTTTGTACTATAAGCTGTTTCTGAGATATCCGTTATTAAATGTTCGAATTGTTCATTCTCTTAAAAGTCCTTTCAACATTCAGTTGTTTCTCGCGATTGCATGGAAACAGTATGGCAGTTTGAGGTCAGCATATCGGTGGCTAACTGGCAGAACATCTTACTCGTCATTTTTTGAAAAATGCGTGTTTTATCTTAATGAATACAAAAAACCTAGCGACCCTTTATCAGTCATAGAGAAAACAAGGTTAAGATTTTATCTTGATTGTTTAAAATATTATTTTAGTGGCCAACAAATCATCTTAACACTTGCCCAGTTCCAACTTTTTATCTACTTTGTGTTCCCAAGGGCTTATAAGATAACGATTCTGGCTCTTAAGACGAAATTGATGGTTAATGTTCCTATTCTTAGCAATGGCAGATAAGATAATCTGTGATTTCTTTATTTCAATAGAGGTTTTTGTAATAATTATACTGTTAATAATAATTAGGGTGTAATACCGTTTAAATACCCGGAATTATGAAAAGTGATAAAAACTTTAGAATTAATTTGTTTCGTTATGATCAGTGAGTTTCTCTTGCATGATAAGATGAAAATAGCAAGACGTATCCTGTCCAAAAAGAACCATATTAATGAAACTGTGTGTATTTTATAATGTATACATAGCGAATACATTTTCTATTCGTATAAACACTATTAATTCCCAATTTCAAATTGATATTACAGACGGTAAGAATTAAATCTGTTGTTTACCTGTTCTATATCATTTGTGATTTGGTGGATAAGATCTTTTAACGGATAGCCATCCAGATGACATCCACGTGTTAAACATTTAATTATAGCTGTTCGCTTTGTATGTACAACGAAATGCGTAATGCAGATTTTTCTGCAAAGGTTTATTTGGTTTAAAATATAGTAGATAGAGAAATAAGCTTGTGCAAGAATAATTTGCATACCCAATAATAAACAATAGAGGGTAGAGAAAATCATGTGAATGTATCACATCAGAATTTTTATGAGCATATATATTGGAGGAGTTTCGATTAGAATGCCTATGAATATTTTACATAATTAATGATTGCTAATATTTCTCTTCACGTAGAATAAACATTTCAAAATAATGATATTCAATTTTACATATAATGGTTTACAATGATTCTTATAGCTCTTATGGAAAATCCATAATGTATTACATTCTCTGCTAAATATAGTAAGAAGGGGAAATATTACATTCCACCTAAGAGTTCAATTTCACCGGAAATGCATGTTTTTAGGTCCCTGAATCCAAGTAAAGCATTTTTGGTTAAATGACCATGTGTGTGTGTCTGTGTGTCTGTAAACACCATAACTGAAAAACGAAAAGTCGGATAAATACCAAACTTGATATTTATGTTCAATATTGTTTATTGGTTATTAGGTTCCATATCTTCCAAAGATACGACACGAAGAGTTTATACCAAATTCCCCCAACCCCAAACTACTCTTTACTTGAAAATTGTTTAAAAATTTTGATTTTCTAAAAAATGGTTCTAACGATTTGATTAAAATACCAAATATGAAAGATATTTACATGCCAAATAAAATGTATACCTTGAATTTTCGCGGAATAGTCTATGAAGTCCTCTTCATTCGGAAGGAATTTTGTATAATCTTGTATAACTGGTAAACGTTAAGTGATAGACGAAAACGTACTATACAAAAAATGTAGATCTCTTTAAAACAACCAATTATTTCAAATCCTTTTTTGTGGTATAAGCCGTTTCTGAGATATCGTTGTAAAAGTTTCGAATTGTTAATTTCTTGGTCATTCTATTAACCTTTCAACATTCAGTTGTTTCTCGCGATTGCATGGAAACAGTATGAAATTTTAAGGCAAGCGTATGGCGTCCAGTTCTTAAACATTTGACTATCGCTGTTTCCTTTGTATCTACACTGCCGTTTGTGAAAATTGCAACACCAAGAAGGAATTCAATGAATTTAATACCACAGGCTAGGTACATGACAAGTAACAAATGATAAACTTTTCAAATCTATACACGTCTTTGAGCCCTAATATTCAGTATTTGGTGTGGCCTCCATACGTAGCAATTAGAGGTGCTATACACCGTGGCATTGAATAAAAAAGGTTCTGAATAAGTTCTTGAGGGATTTCCCTCTACGCGGCTTGTATTCGAGCCCACAAATCCGTGACACTGGTTATTGGAGGACCGTGACACACCAGGTGCCAACCAACCATATACCAGACATGTTCGATGGGCAACATGTCAGGTGAACGTGCAGGCCAGGGGAGCAATGGTACCCATCGCTCTTCGAAGAAGGCTTGTACATTCCTCGCAATATGTGGTCGGGAATTGCCCTGTTTAAATGTGGCCTGCGGAGATACGTGAGGCAGGGGGAGTTCTTTAGGCTCACAGCCACCGTTAGGTACCGGTTGCTGTTCAAAGTGCCCTCAATTGGTCGGAGGCAAGATCGGTTGTTGTAATCAATGGCGCCCCAAACCATCACACTTGGTGTTTGTCCGCTATCCTGCTCAACAATGCAGCCCTCCATGTTGCGCTCACCACGGTACCCCGGACACGTATGCGGCCATCACTGTAGGACACGTTGAAGCGGGACTCGTCCGAAAAGACTACATTTTGCCACTCAGCACCCAGTGACGGTGTTCACGTGCCCATTGCAGTCGGAGGAGCTTGGGCTTCTGGACAATGGAAGCCGACGTAATGGCCTGCATGCAACCAGTCCAACCTGCAGCAGACGGCGACGAACCCTTGATGCAGACAAGTTCAACCTGTTGCAGTGCTCCAGCGTCGAGCCAACACTGTGGATGAAGCTGTATGGTCCGTTGTGACCATGCGGAGAAGATGACGGTCATCCCATGCTGTGGTCATGTTCCGTGGTTCAGTACCCGCTCTTCGCTGCGTACGACCTTCATCTATCCACTACTTCTACACACGCATCATTGTTGTAGCAGCATGCCCTGCACGAGCGGAAATGTCACGGTATGACAAACCCGCTTCCCGGAGACCGATCATTCTGCCCCGTTTGAACTCACTCACATACCGATATGGCTCCCTTTGACGTCGACGAGGCATACTGACACTTATTTTATTGTTTCCACCTTGTTTGACAGCTCTGCACTGACTACACTGGGCGCAACATGACCTTGTCGGACCGACACGAGAGGGCTCTGCTCGGCCTATGTGTACCCCAAACCTAATCATTTATTGCTTGCACACTCTTCTACACTTCCACCAAGTGTGGAGTTATTCGGGAAATTGTTTCTTGGTGTTGCAAATTTCATAAACGGCAGTGTATAAAGAACTGTGCAATGTAGTTATTTCCGCAAAGCTTTAGTCAGAATAATTTGTATACCCACTATTAAACGATTGTGGGTAGAGAAAGTCATGTGAATGTATCACATATTTTTTATTGAAAACTGGTTGCCCCCTAAAAAAAGTGTCATATGCAGGATAACAATATACATGTGCATAGTAAACGCTTAATAGGATTTCAACGGAAAATACTGCTTTAAAATTCTTAAGGCAAATAATAATTAACTAATTTTGTGTGAAATTCCATATGTTGTTCCCATTCCATGTTACCTTGAAGATGAATGCACAGAAACTCAATCTTCTTTATCAAGACTAAATGGATTAGATTAAAAGTTAAATCTACTGTTTATTAACATGCAGCCTGTGTGTTCCGCGGTTAAAAATGACACGAAAGAAACATATACAGTATATATATACTTTTGTATGAGTAATCTGTAGTACATTTATAAAAGTAAATTATAATTGACCCTGTCAGTTATATGACTGTTACACACCAAAACTCTTTAAGAGGTAGCTCAGAAAGTATCTAAGGAGTGGGTGGATCCCGAAGGCGGAAGGAAGAGCTTTAGCATTGCTGTAATGCTGGTTTATATGTTAATGGTGTTGAGCTTTAATCGAAAATTATATGTGAATTGTACATATAATAACGCGATGATACTTGTGGTGGTATTACAAACGAACCTTTTGGTTTCTTTTTCTACTCGGTTCAAATGCGCTGTAACATCTTTACCTCCGAGGAATACATCCTAAACTCGCCTTGAAGAGCGGAAATTTACAGAAATATTCCTAATCAGCCTAATTACATAGACACGTGAATCTCCAACTGGGGGGTTTGACTCTTGATGTAGCACTGGAATGCAAAGGAGTGTTGGCGAGGGAAGAAGTAAATTCAGCATCTAACAAGGGTACTTTCTCAAGTTGGGGAGCTTGTGTACGCAATAAAAAGTTAACAGCAGTCTAATTCTGGGGCTTTAAGTAACACAGTAATGCTTTCCGCCGTAGTCCCCAGTAGAAAAATCTAATATGTTACACCCACATGACTTTCTCTACTCTTGTACAAACTATTTTTACAAACGCTTATTCTCCATATGCTTCATGTTAATCGTGATATCGAGATGTTACTCTTATTGCTAATTTTCTTGTAGATGCAAGGGGAATTGGTAGGCTTTAAGCGATAGTCAAATATTTTAAGACCTGGTTACTATGTGCAGTATTCCATTCTCTTTGCATTACCAGCACAAAAAAAACTGAATAACGAATTTGAGAAAAAGTATAAGTACTGGAAAATTTAAGGGAATAACAAGCAATATCTCGAAAATGGTTCACTGAACAAAAAAACTGTATATGACATAAGTTGTGTATTTTAACGCGATCTACATTTTTCATTTTTGTGTAGTAAACGTTTGTCTATCTCCTATGGTTTACCAGTTGTGCAAAAGTCGTTTACAATGAAGAATACCTTTGGAGACATTCCCAGAAAATTCATTTCATTTGTCATGAAAATATCTTAAACATATGATGTTTTAATCAAATTGGTTAGAGCCATTTTGAGAAAATTAAAATTTTCCAAAAAAGTTCCGTGTAAAGGGTAATCTGGGGGATTTTCTTAAAAACCTTCGTGTCGCATCTCTGGAAGATACTGAACCTAAATACCAAGTTTGGTGTTTATACAACTGTTCGTTTCTGAGTTACGCTGTTCACAGACAGAGCCAGACACACTGCCAGACACACACACGGACATGTTTCCAAAATGCTTTTTGTGGATTCAGGGAACCTCAAAGCATTTATTTCCTCAGAAATCTCGGTATCGAATTGTTGAGTACAATACAATACTTCCCCTACTTAGTATACGTAGTGGGGAAAGCAATAATAACTTTATAAATAGTCACTGGACTGTTGAAGATAATTTGAATGCAGAAGTTAAGATTACGCAGTGTCTATATCATGAAACAGAAGCTGTTTTTTTTCATTTGTTAACTTGTTACAACATGACAACAATGCATTTTTATTTATTTCTTTTGTTCTTTATATGCCACCTTTAATATCTCATCTGAAGTCGTATCGGCGGCTGTAGCTTTTGAACAGATGTTCATCGGCAGTGATCTTCAATGTTTATAGTTGTGTTAATCTTAAGGTTGTATTACTGTTTTGGTTTCTCTTTTCTGTTCTCTCTCTCTCTCTCTCTCTCTCTCTCACATATATCTACTTCACACTTTTAGACCCCAGGTAGGATAGGGAATAATCCTGCCTAAAGAAAAATTGCCACCCTCCAGACGAGAACCAAACACGGGACTTCTGGATATGAAGACCAACATACTTGCAGCAGACTGTAGAGGCAGTCAGTGCACTTTTTAAAATTTATTTATCTGTAGTAGTTA
This sequence comes from Deroplatys truncata, assembly GCA_030765065.1. Taxonomy (NCBI): domain Eukaryota; kingdom Metazoa; phylum Arthropoda; class Insecta; order Mantodea; family Mantidae; genus Deroplatys; species Deroplatys truncata. Next base: position 58,752,420 of record CM060980.1, read on the forward strand.
AATTATCTAGGTTTTATAGCTACTTTTATATGGTAATACTTAATACGGTTAATAGCATGTTATACAGTTCTCATTAATTATATTTTAGATACATTAAGAATTACATTGATTGAGGTACGCAGTAATATTGTGGCGAGTGAAAATGCAGCTGATCTGTGAGACATTACTATATGAAGTGATGTTTAATGGTTAGCGTGGTATATGATAAGAGTGATTTACAGTTCTTTTAGTATTCCAATGTCACTGAGCAAGACCATCAACTTGAAATAAGCTGACGGGGTTTCAATTGCTCTATGGAGTCAGATGGGAATTCCATTATGTTTTCTTTTTGAGGTCGATTTGTTGGCATTTTGTGACTATGTGTTTTATTGTCAAGCTGGCAGAGCAGAATGGGCATTCCGGTGTTTCATCTTTAGTAATAAGATAAATATAAGATTATTCAAAACGTTTAATATATCTTAATCAAATACGTAAAAATTACGATATACAAATATCAATACAGAAGATAAGTATAATGGAAAACTGGGGGAAAATACCAAAAATGTCGAAAATAGTCGTAGATAACAAAGTAATAGAACAAGTCTCCTTCTTCAATCATTTAACAACTGAAATCAGTAATGAGAAGGATAAAATCAGATAGAAAATTAACGAGATTCCAAACAATTTGTAGAACGACACATAATACCTTAAAGAATAAAATCAGACCCGAAACAACAATTACATTTTGTAACACTGAGGCAAACCCCACGTTGCTTTATGGATGTGAAACCTGGGAATAAGCAAAGATTTAGAAGCAGGCGCTGTTAACTCAAGAATGAACAGGTACAGAACCAGATGGTTAGAACATGTTAGGACGATGGAAGATACCAGACTGCCAAAAATAGCTTTCCAATATGCCCCTAAAGGAAAGAGAGGTGGGAAGGCCAAGAAGGAGATGGAAGACGACAATGTGAAGACAGAACTTGGAGGAGCCTAATCCATGAATTGAAAAAGAAGTATATAAACAGTTAAGTCTTGAGTGTCTATGCGAATCTATGATTTGTGCACCTTTTGTTTTACTTGAATTCGTTGAATAAGACTTTTCGCATGCACTAATATGAAGTAATTCGTTAGGAAATAATGTGAATATAAGAAAATTAGCCCTTGCTAGAATACCTATGAAGAAGAAGAAGCATGACAATAATTATTCAAAAGTATTTTTAAACAGGCTTTACTTCCCTTCCGAAGGAAGCCATGCTAACGATTTTTACGCCCGAAAAAATACACTATGTGATCAAAAGTATCCGGAGATCCCCACAAGCATATGTTTTTCATCTTAGGTACATTGTGCTGCCACCTACTGTTTGGTACTCATTATCCGCGACCTCAGTAGTCATTACACATCGTGAAACAGCAGAATGAGACGCTCCGTGGAAGTCACGGACTTCGAACCTGGTCAGGTGATTGGGTGTAACTTGTGTCAGAAGTCTGTACTCGAGATTTCCACACTCCTAAACATCCCTAGGTCCACTGTTTCTGATGTGATAGTGAAGTGGAAACGTGAAGGGACATGTACAGCACAAAGCGTACAGGCCGACCTCGTCTGTACTGACAGAGACCAGCGACATTTGAAGAGGGTCGTAAAGAGTAATAGGCAGACATCTATCCAGACCATCAAACAGGAATTCCAAACTGCATCAGGATCCACTCCAAGTACTATGACAGTTAGGCGTGAGGTGAGAAACCTTGGATTTCATGGTCGAGCGGCTGCTCATAAGCTACACATCACGCAGAAAAATGCCAAACGACGCCTCGCTTGGTGTAAGGAGCGTCGACATTACACAATTGGACAGTGGCAAAACGTTATGTGGAGTGACAAATCACGGTACACAATGTGGCGATCGGATGGCAGGGTGTGGGTATGGCGAATGCCCGGTGAACGTCATCTGTCAGCGTGTGTAGTGCCAATAGTGAAATTCGGAGGTGGTGGTGTTATGATGTGGTAGTGTTTTTGCTGGAGGGGGCTTGCACCCCTTGTTGTTTTGCATGGCTTGATCACGGCGCAGAAATACATTGATATTTTAAGCACCTTCTTGCTTCCCACTGTTGAAGAGCAATTCGTGGATTGCGATTGCATATTTCAACACGATCGAGCACCTGTTTATACTGCACGGGCTGAGGCGGAGTGGTTACACGACAATAATATCCCTGTTATGGATTGGCCTACACAGAGTCCTGACTTGAATCCTATAGAACACCTTTGGGATGTTTTGGAACGCCGACTTTGTGCCAGGCATCACCGACCTACAACGATACCTCTCCTCAGTTTTGCACTCCGTGAAGAATGGGCTGCCGTTCCCCAAGAAACCCAAGATTGAAAGTATGCCTGCGAGAGTAAACGCTGCCATCAAGGCTAAGGGTGGGCCATCACCATATTGACTTCCAGCATTACCGATGGAGGGCGCTAAGAACTCATTTTCAGCCAGGTGTCCGGATACTTTTGATCACATGGTGTACATCGCGGCGACCTCGGGAACTAGAGGCTAGCAAGGTAACCACTACACCACGACGGACGGCTGATATTTTGGAAATAGTTTATGTCGCAACAATATTATTGAAAATAAACTGTGTGTTTAAAGTGATCCACATTTCTTTATGTAGCATGTCATTTATCGCTTAGCATATACATGGTTCACAAGATTATAGAAAATTATATCTGAATGAAGGGGACTTCACAGGCTATTGAGTTATGCTGTTCATAGACATACATGCGTGCGCGCGCGAACCTAGTTTTAAAAAGTTCTTTTTTCTATTCAGAGGACCTTCAAAAATTTATTTCCGGTGAAATCTCAGTATCAAATTTTTGGGTGGAATGCAATACCTTCCAGATACCTTCTACCATCTAGGTACGTGACAGAGAAAGTAAAACGTGTGTTTCATCTACCATTTCTGCTGTAAATTTTTCAGCAATTCACACAGAAATAGTCATAACTCCCATACACTTTGAAATAGAGAGGTAAACTTTGACCACCTTGTAGGTAAAGTTTTACTTTTAAAATGGTACTACTGTTAAGTATATCGGTTTCTGTGTGCTCAAGATATGTTGTTTCTTTCTTTGCAAATACATGCGAGTTTCTTTTTTTCGTTTTTACTTTGAACAGTTTTTCTGTGAGTGAATTTTTGTATTATAAGTGACCCATCCTCAGAATCTATTGAAGATAGCTAAACTAAATTTTAGGAAGATAAACACAGCTACAAAGTGCTGTAATTGATTTAGGTTGGTATTAGTAACATGGTTGTTTATATTTCAAATAAGGATTGCGGATACATTTTAATGAAATAACTTATAATTAAGAAAATAGTTATTTTTCTTAATAAACAAACTTATTGTATAAAAACAGATCAGTGAGCTTGAAGGCATGCATATACATCCCTAATTTATTTAATGACTACATTTTAACAAAACAAGAAGTCAACGTGTTTCATTTAATTTTTTTTCAAACTTTCTCTTCTTTGACTTCCTTACAGATCCTTGAAGATGACTGTCCCTCCTCAATATCCAACAGTAATCGGCCATCATAGTTTCATTCCTTCTCCCCTGGTATCTCCTCACAATTTCCTTAATATCTTGGTGAAAACGTTCACCCTTCTTCACTATAATGTCCCAGATTTTCTGGAAAGTAGTCGATATGTGAATGCAGAAACTGCACCTTTACACTCATGTTACAGCCCATCTTCTTGAAATTTTCCAACATTGTTTCGACAATGGCGTTGTAATTAGGATCTTTGTTTTGCCTAAGAAGTTTTCAGTAACTGATCGGAAGGCGGTCCATGATTCTATTTCTCTCTCATTCATTGTCTTCTCAAAATCTTCATCCTTCATCAATTTCTTTATTTGAGGCCCAACAAAAATTCCAGCCTTTAATTTGTCTTGTGTAATGAAGGAAAATTTCTTGGAAAGGTATTTGAAGCAGGGTCCATCCTGTGGTAGAGCCCTTACAAATTGCTTCATCAAGCCCAATTTTATGTGTAGTGGCGGAAGAATATCTTTAGCTCTCTATATTTCCGAAGTGAACTTGTGAAAAAAATGTACGTAATAGAAGCAAACTAAAAGCAGTTCTGAAATCAGCATAAAAACGTGAGTCAGAATCACTTATTATTTTTCAGTCATCCGATATCATGCAGAGTAGTGAATCGAAGGCCATTAATTTAGTGTTATTGGAAACTGCTGTAAATGCCCCCGTTTATGAGCTGATTGCAATCTCCTGTGATCATGATGTAATTGTGTCTACTTTTCTTCGTGATGGACTTTAACGACCTAATGACATAGTACACTGGTATCTTGAGAAGGCTAAGCACCATATGCAACGCTCAGTATTTACATGAAGATTAATTTTTGTCACATGCCACTTAACTTTTACCACAGGCTTTATAAAATGCAAACCAACAGAACTTCAAAGAGAGCAACGTTGCCATTAACATCCAATGGATTGAAAATATGGAATGGCGTACCCATCGTGCCATAAAAATAAGATCAATTAGGGTTAAGTGATCTGTTTAGTCAAACAGTTGAAGATCTCGTGGCGCGCGCCAGTCGAGGTTCATCTGTTTACTGGTGTCATAACAACAGGCGATGGGTTCAAATGAAGTCAATGCCTGCCAATGATGGAAAGGGGCCAAAAGGAGGTTGAGGTGATGAAGATGAGATAGTCTACTCCTTGGATTACGTATCACTTAACGCAATGTAATGTAATACCCCCAGAATCTCGTACATAAATAACTGGGGATTTACATGCAAAATGCATGTTAATTATTATGTACTCAAAAGGTATACAGAAACTATATACTTTGTAAGCAACACCTTCACAGTCAATTTGATCAGTGTTTGATAATGCATATAAATGAATTTTCCAAGGTAAAGGACATAATTTAAAAGTGTTTTACTCTGAATGCACTATTAAATTATAATTTTCCGCTTTAGCGCAATTACCAGAACTAAACAAAGTCTCTGCAGTAATTCAAGATATAAAAATGATGCATATAAATGTATGCATGTATGTTCCAGCATCACTCCGGAACACCTCCAGAAATTTCAACAAAACTCGCTTCTAAAATGCGACAATTTGGAAAAAAATACTGTGAGGGTGGGAAGGGTGACATTTAAAAACTTATGATGTGTTACAATCACATAACTTTATCTATTGGGTATAAAAGTTATTCTTACGAAAGTTTGCTTTCCTATCTACTTCATTTCAATCGAAATTTATTAAATTGAGCTTTATCTATGGATGCTCTTTAACTACTATGGTTCTCAGCATCTCATTCTATATCGAGATAAACCTTTACGAAAATAGCCTGAATTACACATTTCGTTATAGATACAAAGGGAATAGCGTTAGTGAAATGTTTAATAACTGGACGCTATATGCTGGTCTTAAAATCCCATACCCTTTCCTTGCAATCGCAGTAACTGAATATTGACAAGAGTTTAAAAGTATTGAACAGTTAGAACCATTAATAACGGATATCTCGGAAATGATTTTGCCCAAGAAAGTTATTTGAAACGAATTGTGTGTTTTAACGAGATCTACATTTTTGTCTAATAGGTTTCTGTCTATTGCTTAACGTTTACCAGTTATACAAGATTATAGAAAATTCCTTGCGAATGAAGACGACTTCATAGGCTATTCCCAGAAAATTTAAGATATACATTTTATTATACATTATGTAAATAGCTTTAATATAAGATATAATCAAAATGTTTGGAGCCACTTTTAAGAAAATAAAAAATTTCGAAAATATTCCATGTAAAGGCAAGTTAGGGGTGGGAGGATTTCTTGAAAATCTTTGTCTCGCATCTTTGGATGACACTGAACCTAAATACCAAGTTTGGTATTTGTCTGACTTTTCGTTTTTGAGTTATACTGTTCGGCGGCGCCGTGGCCGAGTGGTTAGACCGCTCGCCTCCCACCGAGGCGGCCCGGGTTCAATCCCAGGGACCTGCAAGTGGGATTTGTGGTGGACAAAGCGGCGTCTGGGCGTATTTTCTCCGAGTTCTTCGGTTTCCCCCGCCATTCATTCCACCAACTGCTCCATCATCACCTTTCCTTTCATCCATTTCACCAACATTTCGTTTCATCTACTTCCTTCATTCCATACCATCCTGGATGCTCTGTCTGATCCATGAGTGTCTGCTCCTCGACGGGCCTCTGACCCCAGGCACCCGCTTGTAAGTCCTGGGGGTGTAAGTCCTACATAAGAAGAGGGTAAACAGATAATGAATGAAAGTTATACTGTTCACATACTCATACACACAGACCATTTTCTAAAAATATTCAGGGGGCCTCAAAACATGTACTTCCGGTGAAATCTCGGTATCAAATTTTTGGGAGGAATGCTATACTTTATCTACTATGTACGTGGTAGACAAAGTAATAATAAAAAACTATAAATGGTAGTGTCGAATCTATAGTTTTAAGTGTTGAAATGAATAGTGACACTCAGGATTTCGTTCAAGTCTAAGCTCAGCCCCATCACCATGAGGTTGAGATAGGCTGAAAAAATACATATAATGATTAGTGTCGAATCCATATTTTTAGGGTCTCTGAGTTGAACAGGTTTCCTTTCAACCAGTTTGAATCTAGTTCACACACACAGCCTTGCCTAATCTCGGGTTAAGTCCCGAAACCAGAGATAACCCTATTGTCTCACTGCGGCTCGCTACGGTTTGACAGCCAAGCGTTAATGGTAGCAGGTGTACACAAGAGAACTTATTCGTATTCGTAAGATATTACACACAATAGAAATGGCTTATCCAATTTTTGTTCATTTGTTTTTGCAAATTATGGTACATATGTTTTTATATTTTGCGTGAATAATTTATTACTTGATTATAAGTACAGATCCGAGCTCTATTAATAATAATTAGTAAGCAGATACGTCACCAAGTGAGATGGCTCCGTGGTAACTAATTACGTAATACATTCACATAACATTATTGAACATGTATACAATAATATAAACATATACAATGACTGTTATATAGACTTTTTATATATTGTTACATACACATATTGCTTTAAGGCGGGCTGTTATTGAATTATATATATTATATAACTAGACTGAAATTATTTAAGTGTTAAAAATACTGCCTCAAGTTACGTGAATGTAACACATCAGAATTTGTTTATTTCATTTCTATGCCTTAAGACTCTTACACACAGTTTTCACAAACAATTAAGTTTTCATTCTGGTGTAGAACAAATTTTAGTGGCTGCCTCTAGTATAATTTCTTCGCCAGTCCATGAAACATTGCTACAGCTTCTGAGATGAATTTTCTTTATCTAAGATTCCATCGCAGAAGAATTTGCTTTATTGGTATAGATGGTCTCAGGGTGGGGGATTCAAACTAGTTGTCTGAAAATTACATCTTTATCAGAGAGTAGCTGAAAGAAAACAATTGCGTATCTGCAAGTTAATGTGATGTTAGCCGAAACAGACGACTTATTATCTCGTTCTAGAAGCTTTCGTCCATATATCGCAAATGTCCCCTAAGAGATTATTATAACTCATTTTCATTACAGAACAATTTAACTACAGAAACTGCTACACATCCATAGATGAACTGAACGCGGAAGTCTGTGACGAGATTCCAAAAACCTTAGATAAGCTAAGAAAAGGCTCGAAAAACATTGATAACTGGTGGACAAGTAGTGTAAGATTCGAAAGCTTAGGTACAAAATCTGATATGTTACATTCACATGACTTTTTGTACCCTCTCTCTTTATTATTGGGTATACAAACTAGTCGTACAAAAACTTATTTTTATATCTACTTCACTTTATGCAGAAATAGCTACATTACACATTTGGTTATAGGTACAAACGGAGCAGCAATAGTCAAATGTATAAGTAGTGGACGCTTTACCTTGGCCTTAAAATTCCATAGTATTTCAGTGGAATCCCGAGAAACAAATGAATGTTGACAGGGCTTTAAAGGAATGGCAAATGTATTGAACAATTGGAACCATTAGTAACGGAAATGGCTGATGCCACAAAAAAGTTATTTGAAACAAATTGTTTGTTTTAAAGAGATCTCCATTTCTTGTGCATTACGTTTTCGTGTGTGACTTAACGTTTACTAGTTATAAAAGATTATACAAAATTGCTTCCTATGAAGAGGATTTCCAAGCCCATTCCCAGAAAATTCAAGATATAAATTTTATTTGTCATATAAATATCATTAAATGTGAGATTTCAATCAAAATCGTTAGAGCCATTTTTAGAAAACCAAAAATTTCGAAAAAAGCTCCATGTAAAGGGTAGTTTGGGGAGGGATTTTCTTGGTATTTATCCGAATTTATCCATTTTTAAGATATGTTCACATCAACACACACACTGGCACGGACTCTTTTCTTAAAATGCTTTTTGGATTCAGGGGGCCTGAAAACATGTATTTCCGATGACATCTCGGTATCGAATTTTTGGGTGGAATGCAATACCTTCGCTGCCTATTATGTACACCCTAAGAAAAAAAATGAACATACTCTGGAAGCTATATTTAAGAATGAATCGTTTCAGTGGCCGGTTCACAATGGTGTTTCGGACGCGTGCCTTTAGCTTCAGTCTATTGTCAGGTTTCATATTGAGTTCCAGTTAGCAAATATGCGCTAACAGCCGAGCGGTTGTAAGCTGGTACGTAGTAATGAGGGCTACCGAGTTTGAGTAATTTTATTTTTTTTTTCAGAAAAACGCAATGTTTATTACGCATACTGTAATATAATATCCAGTTGCTAAGGCTTATATGGTTTTATGCTCACACATAAAGACAGAAACACTCTCCTTTTAGTTTTCATGTAAATAAGAAATAAGTAAATATTATAGTCCTAAATGAAAACTCTGATGTGATACATTCTCACATTACTGTCTCTACACTCTATCTTTATTAGTGGGTATACAAATTATTCTTACTAAAGCTTAGTTTTCTATCTACTACATTTTAGTCTATATAAACCTTTTCAGAAATAGCTATATTACACATTCTGTTATACATACAAAAAGAGAACAGCGATACTAAGGTGTTTAAGAACTGAACACTGTACGCTGGCCTTAAAATGCCATACTGTTCCCACACAATCGCGTGGAAATATATGGAAGTCACTGTAGATTTCTCAATAATATAGCACTTATTTTGAAAACAAAACGAGTAATTTGTTTGTGTTTTTATGTATGAATGTCTTAGAACTAATAGATATCTTACGCATGGAAAACATACGGCATTGCCAAATATTTAACAAATTAAAATATTAGAAAACATTTAGACACACATGCGTTTGACCGCTCGGCTACCACGTATACAACCAAACTGGCGATGTTATGCTATGTTACGTTACGTCGGATGTGATTCTGTCACCAAGTTCCAACAACGGTGCCAATGACAAAATCATGTATGAATGAATGGAAGGCAGGGATGATGGGTAAGGCAAGAGGAGAAGAGAGGCTGGTTCGTTCAATTTCGAATCTCTTGAAATAGTTATGACGTTATCGCATTACGATGCCTATGAGCAGTGGGGTGGGCTACATTTGCCAGCTATAGACTTTGGGTTAATTTGAAGCATCGGAATTAGACCTGGCCAGTATGGTTACTATAGCGCGTTTCATAATCGAGTTATTCGTGGGCAAAGGGGTGGGAGGGGTGGTGCGGTGGTAGGGCTCCCTGGCCGCGCATAATCAATTTGCGTCTAGGGACAAGTAATCATTAGCACTGATGAAAACGCATCGTTTATGTGTTGTGCCCTCAAAACAAGCGGAATCCCGCAAATAGAGTTCAAATGGTTGAAAAATATTGTTTTAACATCGCTACCATTTTTCCGTGTTATTAATTACCTTGTGGTAGACCATTAGCTAAACACATCATCATATATTCCAAATGAAGGTTTTAGCAACTTCTCTCGCCAAAAGATTTATGTTTTTAATAATGCCATCAGAACAAGAAATATGTCATACAATAGATTGAAACATTTAACTTCCGTTCCAAATAACTTGAGTAAGATTATTTATCATATTAATGCATTTCAAAATGCCTATTTGATACCTATGACACCTGAAAAATCATTTTTATTGGGAGAATCTGTCAATTTCACTCATACTTCGCTAATGAGGATTTATTTATAAAAATAGCAACCACAGTTTATTGCTTTTTCTATCTTTTGAGTACATATTAGAAGAATATCAAATTTCATAGTTGAGTCAGACAGCATTTACAGGCAAAGACATCAAAAAATTATGTTGTGTTACATTCACGTGTCCTTCTCTACACACTCTTCTAAAACATATTCTTCGTGCTGCTTCATGTTAATCAAGAAAAGAATATTTCCAGAAATGGTATTATTACACATTTCGTTGCGGGTACTGTCGCTTAAACGATAGTCCAATCTTTTAAAAGCGAGTCACTATATGATAACTTTGAAATTCGTTCTATTTTCGCGACTTTCTCTACTCTTGTACAAACTATTTTTACAAAATCTTATTCTCCAACTATTTCATATTAATCGAGATAAACATTTGCAGAAACGATCTTTTGACATGCAAAGAGAATTACATATTACACATAGCGACCAGTTATAAAAATATTGGACTATCGCTTAAGGCGTACTATGTTCCCCTTGTGTTGTATTTGCAAGGGCAATATACAAATACAGTAGCCTTTAAGCATCGACATACCTCTTAATAGCTGGTTGTTAGGTGCAGCACCATTCTCTTTGCCACAGAATAATACTCCCTGCATATCCAAGAGAAAAAAATTAATAACAAATTCCCATTTGAGAAAATAAGTATTGAAAAACATTTAAGCTAATAACAAGCAATATCTCGAAAATGGTTCACACAACAAAAAATGTATATGACATAAATTGTGTATTTTAACGCGATCTGCATTTTGTGTGTAGTAAAATTTTGTCTATCTCTTATGGTTTACCAGTTAGGCAAAAGTCGTTCACAATGAAGAATACTTTTGGAGACATTCCCAGAAAATTCAAGATATACATTTCATTTGTCATGAGAATATCTTAAACATATGCTATTTTAATCAAAATCGTTAGAGCCATTTTGAGGAAATTAAAATTTTCGAAAAATGTTCCATGTAAAGGGTAATCTGGGGTGGGGGAACTTTCTTGAAAACCTTGAGTCGCATCTCTGGAAGATACTGAACCTAAATACCAAGTTTGCTGTTTATCCGACTGTTCGTTTCTGAGTTATGCTGTTCACAGGCACACAGACACACACACACACGGACATGTTTCCAAAAATGCTATTTTTGGATCCAGGGGGTCTCAAAACATGTATTTCCGGTGAAATCTTGGTATTGAATTTTTGGGTGGAATACAATACTTCCCCTACTTACTGTACGCAGTAGAGAAAGTAAAAAAATAGCAACGACTATGCAGTTTGAAGTGTTTGAGGATTCAAACCAATTATACATATATCTCGGAAATAGTTAAATGCTCGTATTTCGCATAAATTGTGTGTACTAAGATTTTGTCTATCATCTTCATTATCAATGAAGAGGATTTCACAAGCTAATCGTAGAAAACTTAAAAAATACATTTTACTTGTATGTAAAAATAACCTTAGACATATGTTATCTTAATCAAAATCTTTAGAACCAGTTTTGAGAAAATCAAAAATAACTAAAGATTTGCTATGTAAGGGTTAGCTTGTGGTTGGGAATTTACTTCAGAATATACATTTTGTATCCCTTGAAAATGCTGAATTTAAACAAAGTTTAATATAAATTATACACACACGTATACGCACACAGAACTTTTTCTAAAGTGCTTTTTTCTTATTTATTTATTCAGCAGGCCTGAAACATGTATTTCTGATGAAATTTTTATAGGATAATTCCGGGAAAGATGGACCCCCTTTTCTGAATTTCCCATATTTCTTTTATTTTTAGTAAAAGTGGTTAAAATGTTAGTACCTTATGTTTTTGGTGGCATCAATAAACCATATATAGCTGTATACATGCAAAAGACGTATTAACAGACTTGTAAATTATGAACAAAAGAATTACACATATGGTCCATCTAACCCGTAGTACTCGGGTTAGATGGACCATGGTATATGGGAGAGATGGACCTGCATAAAATAGGAGGAGAATTAAATGATACATTCGTAATTAGTACTTATTGGTATATTGTAAATCATTTATCATGTAGAACAAACATTTTTTGTTTTACTGAGTTCATTTTGGAGTATGTTTTTTAGATTTACCCTCTCCTCCCACATAAGTCGCACTTCATGCCGTATTTGGTGCAGTTCTCATGAAGCCAACGGGAACACATTCGGCATTGGATCCAGTCTTCATTGCTTTTGGTTGCGTTGTAGTCCTCTCCGCTACCAGCACGTTCATTTTCATTCCACTCTTCAAGATCATCGTCACTGTCATTGCATACACCATCATCATCGTTTAGGGACCCTTCGGAATCAGAATTGTCGCTCCCTCTTCTTCTGGTTCTTGGCCTCTTAGTTTTAGACACGTTAGATTTCCCATTAGCTCTACTCTTCTTAGCTTTCCAAAGGTTAACATTCCCCTTTGAATTCGGTATCTTGGAAACACTTGCTGCCTTACCACTTAGTGTAGTTTTCTTCTTCAAAGTTGCTATTGGGGAAATGTCATTAAGGAGTTTACTTGGTGTTGGTATTTGGGTCTCCTTGTCTACCTGAGTTTCATTAGGAGAATTATTTTCCACGTAGGAGATCCAAGGAACTGCCAAGGAATCATCAGTTTGAGGACGTGTGGAACTTGAACCATTAGTCAAAGGTAAATCATTTGAAATATCTAGCAACTTCGTTGATTCCCATAACTTGCTTTTTAGTGCATCCACAGCTTTCTGTAACTGGTCTACACTCCAACATCCTCTTGTAAAGCCCTGTTTCCTTTTGTAGGGTGTTGGCATTCCTCTAAAATAATAATAATAATAATAATAATAATAATAATAAATAAGGCATCTATCTCTATTTCTCCTTTTATAAACGATTTATCGATACTCACACTATATATACATGTATATGTATATATCTATGTCATTAGTCAATAAGTAAACAAATGTTCATTTATATATTACACTATAACCACTAAAGTTTTACCAAAAAAGGATTGTATAAACATTAAAGTTATAAAAAATATGGTCCATCTCTCCCGTGAGGACCTGGTCCAACTCTCCCGAATGTCAGGGAGAGATGGACCAGCCTGCCATTTTGCATCGCTTGGGGGCAGCGTCACCAGAATATCCCATGGGGCTACATTTACTTGTTTTACGCTTCCTAAGAAGCTTTGGTAAAAGTGTGATATCAAATAGTGTGTATAATACCTAACTATATAAATAGTGAAAAAAAAATTGACATACCTGATTTTAATTATGCGGTATATAAATGAAATGCTTCAACAAATCAAGACGAAAACAACACTGTCACACATTCTCATTTGCCACTAGCAGGCGACACTATCGCTAACTCGCTCTACGGGACGGTTCGAGAAATAATTAACTGGTCCATCTCTACCAGTGGTCCATCTCTCCCGGAATTACCCTATCGAATTTTTATGTGGAATACAATAACGTTCTCTACTTACTATATGCAAGCAGTAGAGAAAGTAAACATTTAGACCCTAAAATAACTCTTTACATGGGAAAATTAGCGGTTTTTTATTTTCTTCAGGGTGGTCAGGCGAATGCTGTAGTCATTTCTTTCAGTCCTGGATTTTCTGTCCCTTCATTTCGATCCATTTTTCATTTCACTAATCCTTCATCCCGATGGTCTCTTTCAGGGTCGAAGTGTCGCGCTGGTGTTTCGGTGCAGCGTGGCAGGGGAAAAGGATTCTCCGCCCCTCGGCTTTCGGCTGGCTACCGGGGTGTCCGAAACTTCTTGAGGGTCATTGGACCCCCTCTGTGTGGGGTGGGGTCCCGGTATGTCCCCGGGGTGCCGGGTGTCTCTATCTGGAAACTTAAGGACCCTGTCGTTGCTGTGCCGTCGCTCCTGGTTCCTCATCCTTCCTCCTGGGGACCCCCCTCATAGGGTCTGTAAAATATCCCTCTGGATCGGTGCCGAGTCCCCTCTGCAGTCAATCCTATCCTATCCTATGGTACCCCTAGACCACGAAGGACGAAATAAATCAAGTAGATAGGAAGGTAGGTAGTTACGTAAGTAGGTAGGTATTTATTCCGGTTTTTCTAAATCAATTGTCCGAAATATGGATAGAGGTATCCCAGGCTGAAAATCCCGTCAGGACCGTCCTACCTGACTAAGTTTCTTTTTGGTTTTCGTCAATTCTCATAACTGGTAAATGCAGGGTATGTAACCTAAACTTTGACATAGACCGTTTCCTTCCGAAATTTATTTTCTAAAATATTATTTCATTTCATCGGTTTCTACCGCCTACAGTGACGCATGCAGTATAGTTGCTGCAAAACTTAGAAAAGGTTAAAACAATATGCCCGTTGAAAGAAGTCATAAACGTTATCATTCTCCGCCAACAATATTCTCTGCTGCCTACCCAAATTTATGGCGGTTATTTTGACCACAGGTCCCACCCCATACAACAAACGACTCTAACAAAGAAGTGACATGACAGTAGCTTGTTGAAAGTTTGCATTTATAGGCTCTTACAAAGAAGGGTTTGTACCTTCTCTAAATCTTGCACAAAGTATTGCATTGAGTGCTATTAAAAAGTCTGATATGATACTTTTTTCTACCCTCATTGTTTATTAGTGGGTATACAAGCTATTCTTATAAAGCACATTTTTATATCTACTTCAGCTTAATTCAATTAAGCGTTTATAAAAATAGCAACATTACACATGTCGTTATAGATACAAAGGGAACAGCGATAGTCAAATGTTTGAGAACAGGACGCTATACGCTGACCTTAAAATTCCATACTCTTTCCATGGAATCGCAAGAAATTACTGAATGTTGACAAGACTTTAAAAGCATGGCTAAATATTGAACAATTCGAATTTATTAATAATGGATATCTCAAACATGGCTCACGCAACAAAAAATGTTATTTGAAGTAAATTATGTGTTTTAAAGAGATCTACGTTTCTGGGGTCTATCGTCTATCGCTTAACACTTACCGGTTGTACAAGATTACACAAAATTCATTCCGAATGATTACTTGTTAGGCTATTCCTAGAAATTCAAGATATACACTTTATTTGCTATTAAATGTCTTTAATACACCGTATCTTAATCAAAATCGTTAGAGCCAATTTTTAGAAAAACAAGCATTTCGAAAAATCTTCCATTTAAAGGGTAGTTTGTGTAGAGGATTTTTCTTGAAAATCTTCTCGTCCCATCCTTGGAAGATGCTTGGAAGAAGTTTGGTATTTATCCGATTTTTCGTCTGAGTTATGCTGTTTGCAGACACATACACATACGGGCATGCTTTAAAAACGCTTTATTTGGATTCAGGGGTCACAAAACGTGTATTTTCGGTGAAATCTCGATATCCAATTTTTTAGTAGAATTCATACCTTCTCTACCTACCATGTACTCGGTAGAGAAAGTAATAATTTCAAAATAAAATAAAAAATATATCATGGACAGACCCATAAACAATACATCGCAAATGCTTTACTATTCTCTGAATTAGTTGTGGATTCTCAACTCCCTTTAAGATAGTGCTCATTAATATAAAAATTATTTCTGAAAATTACCCGTATGTGTGAGTGTGTTTTCAGCTGTTTAACGTTAAAAATTAAATAAAACTATACAGTAACACCACACACACACACACACACACACACACTCTCACACAGTCCTACACTGATGGCGGAGGTCCGCGGTTCGAATCCCACCAGGACCGTCGTGCCTAAATGCCATTTCTTTCGGGTTTTTCTCAGTCTTTATAACTTTAGATCTGGAGTGTTCCCTTACTGAATTTCCTTTCCCAATCGTCCTTTCGTTTAATGTATCATTAGAATCCAATGCCTGTGGTGCTCTCTGTAGTAAGAACGGGCGGTAAACACTATAAAAGAAAGAAAAACAAGAGAGATTTAGAGATCGGCCGTAAATTTATTGACGAAACTATAAGCAAAATGTTCGTATTATTTTTATACCGCAATAATAGCTGATGTTGAAGTTCATAACGCTTATAGTGAAGCCAAAATCCACATGGTTAAAGCTTTTTTCTTTACATGGATGTGTGTACATTACTTTCCCACGCAAGACGACTAAAACGATCACTACGAAGTTTTATATGCAATTAAGGATAGTTCTTTTGATACTAGTCACGAAGTCACAAACTCAAGTATCTCATTTGTTATCTTTAAGTATATGTACACACACATATATATGTATATAATTTTTTCTGACAAGCCTAGCTGCTTGCAATATTTTGAGGGTCAAATAATCAAAGAAGAACATATTGCGAATGCATAACAGTCAAAAGAAGCAGATATAAGTTTTAAAGTATTAAACCTTTTACCTAAATTATGTTATTGTCGATTTTGAAAACATCAATCATATTCGCTACAGAAAGAGAGATGTGAGAGACTCCGAAGTACCGTTTTACTATTTTGTCGCTACAGCGCTGCAGTCACTGTTTTGAGTATGCACGATCACTTCCTCCGTTCATTAGGAAGCCAGACGCAGTTGTGGGCAATATTCCCTTTGTGTTTTCCTATTGTTAGAGCGGTTCAAAATGTTCAAAATAATCGAACGGCCCCCCCCCGGCTGTAAAATCAGATTTTTTTTTGAATGCGAGAAACTTTATGCCATCAAACATCCATTGCCAATTGTGTGAGTTTTATAGGTAAACAATAATGAGTGACAATGCGCGGCCACACACAGCCAAACAAACACAGGATCTGATCGCATCATTTGGCTGGGAACAATTTGACCACCCTACCTATAGTCCGGATTTGGTACCAAGCGATTTTTATGTATTCATCTGAAGAAATTCCTTACTTGAAAGCATTTCAGCGACGATGATGTTGTGAAACAAGAAGTGCGGACTTTCCTTTCATAAAAGGCGGCATCATTCTTTGACGAATATAAAAACTTATTTCCGTTACGACATGTGCTGAATAACGGTGGTGACTATGTGGAGAAGTAGTGTAAGGTGGCAGGTAATGAATGACAAAGTATTTGAAAAGTAACATTCTGTTATTTTTTAAAACATTATATGACTTACTTTAAAAATACGTCTCTTATAAAGATAGAAGGCTAAATTAGACTAGAAAAATCCAATGCCACGGCTGGGTCTCGAATCACGAGTCTTCGCTTTCCGTGTCTGATGCTCTTATCACTTGAGCTAGAATTAAACCTTCCTATATGATTCATCCCGATATTCTTTCAAGGTGATTTCGAATATTCGAGGAACATTGAATTAAATTTAGTTTTATTTATGGACGCTTTTTAACTACTATGGTCCTTTACGTCCCATTCTATGTTGGGGATGAAAGACCGGTAATTTTGCTCAGAGGCCTTTTTATCAGGCTTGAGGTTCTTTTACGTGCCGTAAATCTACGTCACGGGATCACCGGCTTTACTTCCCTTCCGAAGGAAACCATGCTAAGGATTTTTACTCCCAAAAAATCCATCGCCCTCCACCGGGTTTGAACCCGCGACCTCGGGAACTAGAGGCTAGCATGGTAACCACTACACCACGGAGGACGACTGATAGGTATCATAGTTTAATACTTTAATAGTCTGTTGTATACACTCAGAGAACACTTACTAATGTAAAAAACATAGTCAATAAGAATTTTAAGTACAATATAGACATTTTAAACTATACTACTATTTAAAAATTCATTAATATCAATAAAAAGGATTATTTGTAAAATAACGAGAGATAATAAATAATTAGTCGACAGCCGAGCTGAAGATGTAAGGAAGGTTCATTCCGAAAACGTTCCTGAGGCCAATGACAGCAAGAGCCGAGAGATGAGAATTTAGAAAGGTCGACCAAATAAATTACTACATCCAGAGATAATCCTATAAAAAGCCTTCTTTTCTATCTCATAACATGGAATGGAAATTAGTCCCCTATCTTTACTACCATGATGGGAAAGTCATTCATTGTTTTAAACGATCTAGGTACACTTGAATTCATCGAACAAATTGCTTCTTCTAGTATTGCATGTGTGAATATCACTCCTTTGTGTTACACTTTGGAAATTTTCTTTGAATAATTTAAAGCTTGATAAATATACATATTAGTAACTCTTATTATTTGTTCACTTAGAAACAGCGGTCTGCACCTTAAAGGTGTCTTGCTATGTTTCAACAGCTTTTTAATCTTCGGGCTTTGTAGTTTACTCCATTCGGGAAACTTTATAAGCAAGCTCAAGCGGTAAGTTCGATCACACGGAGAACCAAAGAGTGCTACAATCGCATGAATTTTTCTACCCTCATTCCTTTTACTAATGGGTACAGGAATGGGTGCAGTTTATTTTTCTATCCACTTCATTTTAATCGAGATAAACCTTTGCAGAAATAGCTACATTACGCATTTCGTTATAGATACAAAAAAAAAACCGGTGAAAATCAAATGTTTAAGAGCTAGGCGCTATATGTGGACCTTAAAATACCACAATGTTTACATGCAATCGCGAGAAACAAGTGTATGTTGACAGGACTTGAAAAGAATGAACAAAGTATTGAACAAAACGAACTATTAATAACGGATATCTCGTAAAAGGCTACCGCATAAAACAGTTACTTGAAATAAATTGTCTGTTTTGAAGAGATGTACATTTTTTGTGTAGCACGTTTTTTCTATCGCTGACGTTTACCAATTACACAAGATTATCCAAGATTCCTGTCAAATGAGGGGGAATTCACAGGCTATTCCCAGAAAACTCAAGATATACATGTCTTAATCATATGTGTTTTAATCAAACCGGTCAGAGGTATTTTTAAGATAATTGAAAATAACGAACATCTTTCAATATGAAAGGTAATTTTGGGGGAATTTTCTTGAAAAATTTCGCGTTGCATCCTTGGAAGCCGCTGAAATTTAGTTTGGTGTTTAAATGACGTTTCGTTTCTCAGCTCACAGACAGACACACACACTTCTACATACCTCTTTCCAAAACCTTTTTAATTCAGGGAACCTCAAAACGTGTATTTATGGTAAAATCTAAGCTCTGTTTACTATAGATAAGAAGTAGAAAATTTAAAAACCATCTGATGTGCTGCATTCATATGACTTTTCCTGCCCTCTAGGGTATATTAGTGGGTATACAAATTATCCTTATGAAAGTCCATGCTCTCTGCATAAAATCGCGAGAAACCACTGAACATCGAAAGGACTTGAAAAGAATGACAAAGTATTGAAAATTCTAATCATTAAGAGCGGATATCCCGGAAACAGTTGATGTCCAAAACAGTTATCAAAGAGATCTACGTTTCTTTGTGTAGTACGTTTTCGTGTGTCTCTTAACCTTTACCAGTGATACAAGATTATGCCTAATTTCTTCCGAATGAAGTTGACTTCACAGACTATTCCCAGAAAATTCAGTTACACATTTTATTTGTCATGTAAATATCTTGTGTGGTATTTTAATTAAACAGCCATGTTTTAGAAAACAAAAAAAAAATAAGAAAATAGCTCAAAAAAGCATTTGAAGGTTAATTTGGGGTTAGAGGGATTTTCTTGAAAATCCTCGTCGCATCTTTGGAAGGAACTGAATCAAAATACTGAGTTTGGTATTTATCCTACTTTTCGCTTTTGAGTCATGCTGCTTAAAGACACAGGCACACACACACACACGCAGACGGTCTTTTTCATAAAAACGCATTCTTTTTATTCAAAACCTCGAAACATGCATTTACGTGAAATCTCGGTATCGAATTTTGGGTGGAATGAAATACCGTCTCTCCCTATTATGCACATGGTGGAGTAAGTAATAAATGCATAAAATTGTAACAATACACAGGCAATATACGATCTCTGGCTTTCAGCACAGAGAATGAGCAGAGTACGAGAAATCTAATGTGATACATTCACATAACTATATCTATCGTCTATCGTTTATTAATGGGTATATAAATTATACTTACTAAACCTTTTTTTCTATGTACTACATTCTAATCCAAATAAATATTTTCAGAAATAGTTGCATTACGCATTTCGTTATAGATACAAAGAGAACAGCAATAGTCAAATGTTTACGAACTGGACGCTATACACTGACTTAGGAGAATGACCAAGTATTGAACAATTCGAAAAATTAATAATGGATATCTCGGAAATGACTTGTACCAAAAAAATACTTATTAGTAATAAATTGTGTGTTTTAAGGAATCTACATTTTTTGTTTAATGTGTTTTCATCTATCGCTTAACGTTTATAAGTTACACAAGAGAACTTTGAGGGTGTTTTATTGTAGCCCCACTGTTGGAGACTCAAACTTGAAGTTGTTGCTACCCCACGTATGGTAGCCAATTTTGCGGGAGATTGTTTCTAGGAGTGTTTACCCCACGTACGGTACAAAGTTTCCGGTGGCCTTCCCCCCACGTTTACTTTTCCGGTAGACTTCGCCCCACGTTTAAAAAACGAATTTGTATTTTAATGTTTATTTAGATATATATGTATACCTCGGCTGCGTTATTAGTATTTTTTAGAGCACGTGTCTCTTAGCAGGACTGGTACGGCTAAAGAACATGGCTTGTATTGTATAATTGTATTGTACTGTTTTTTTATTAATCCTTCACACGAATAAATAACACTTCACTGATATATCCTACTATAGAGCTGTGAGATTATTGTTATTTGCTCTTTTTAACACATAAATTTATATTATTCTCACCGCAGTACATTTTTATGTCTCACACTGAACCTATGCCGTATCGAATCTAAATTGGACTGTCCAGGTACGCAATCTTGTAGCGTCTCCCGCTTGAATTTGTATATTTTCTCTATTTCAAGCCTCTGATTGGCTAAGCCTACTCCAAATACTTTTATTTAACTTAAGCTTTTTATAGTTTTTGATTGGCTGTTTTAAATGTTACATTATTGTTTCAACAATTATTAGTAGCATTATTAAACTTTCTAATTTACTTTTGTCTCAAGCTTACTTCATTCTTAGCAACTTCCGCTTTTACTTTGTAATTCTGTTTGCTACGGAAAGCAGCTTGCTTCTATTCTCACAGCTTCTACATTGTTAAACTACGTAATACACTCACATAACATTATTATACATGTACATAATAATATAAACATAATGCAATGACTATTACATACACTTTAATATTATATTATACACATATTGCTTTAAGGCAGACAGTTATTATATTTTATTTGAAATAATTAGACTGGTATTATTTAAGTGTTAAAAATACTGCCTCAACTTACAGGCTATTCTCAAAAATCAGGATATTCATTTTATTTTCCATTTAAATATCTTTAATAAATTGTATTTTAATCAAAATCGTTAGTCATTTTTAGAAAATCAAAATTTTCGCATAATGTTCCATGTAAAGGGTAGCTTGGGGGGGGATTTTCTTGAAAATGTTAGTGTCGCATCCTTCGAAGATACTGACCTTAAATTCAAGGGGACTCAAAACATGTAATTCCGGAGAAATCTCAGTATCGAATTTTTGGGTGGAAATCAATTTCTTCTCTGCCCACAATGTATGTAGTATAGAAAGTAAAAATTAATAGTAGTGGTAGGGTAATAGTAGTAGTATTAGTAGTAGTAGTATTAGTAGTAGTAGTAGTAGTAGTAGTAGTAGAAGTGGTGGCAGACAGGTAGTAGTAAGGTATTTTTTGGTAGTAGTAGAAGTGGTAGCAGACTGGTAGTAGTACAGGTATTTATTGGTAGTAGTAGTAGTAGTAGAAGTGGTAGCAGACTGGTAGTAGTAAGGTATTTTTGGTGTTAGTAGTAGAAGTGGTAGCAATTGGTAGTAGTAAGGTATTTATTTGTAGTAGTGGTAGTAGTAGTAGTAGTAGTAGTAGTAGTAGTACTAGTAGTAGTAGTAGTAGTAGTAGTAGTAGAAGTGGTAGCAGACTGGTAGTAGTAAGGTTTTTATTTGTAGTAGTAGTAGAAGTGGTAGCAGCCTGGTAGTAGTAAGGTAGTTATTGATAGTAGTAGTAGAAGTGGTAGCAGACTGGTAGTAATAAGGTAGTTATTGATAGTAGTAGTAGAAGTGGTAGCAGAATGGTAGTAGTAAGGTAGTTATTGATAGTAGTAGTAGAAGTGGTAGCAGCCTGGTAGTAGTAAGGTAGTTATTGATAGTAGTAGTAGAAGTGGTAGCAGCCTGGTAGTAGTAAGGTAGTTATTGATAGTAGGAGTAGAACTGGTAGCAGACTGGTAGTAGTGAGGTATTTTTGGTAGTAATAGTAGAAGTGGTAGCATACTGGTAGTAGTAAGATGCTTATTGGTAGTAGTAGTAGGAGTGGTAGCAGACTGATAGTAATAAGGTATTTATTTGTATTACTACTAGTAATAGTAGTAGTAGTAGTAGTAGTAGTAGTAGTAGTAGTAGTAGTAGTAGTAGTAGTAGTAGTAGTAGTAGTAGTAGTAGTAGTAGTACTAGTGGAAGGCGGTGGTTGTGGTAGTTGTTGTAAAGGTAGTGGATTGGTAGTAATAGCAGTTGTGGTAATAATAGTAGTAGTAGTAGTAGTAGTAGTAGTAGTAGTAGTAGTAGTAGTGGTGGTAGTTGTGATAGTAGTAGTAGTAGCAGTGGTGGTGCACTATGATAATGATAGTTATGGTGTCGTTGATTTGAAATAGTTACACCAGGTCAATGTTTAGGAATAATGGGCACCAGTGTTTCACATTCGCAATAAGTTTCTTCTGCAAGCATTATTTATCTCTTCCTTTTATGCGTTATTTATTCAACGGTGTTCTTCCTGATACTACCCGTAAGGTGTCGGTGAACAGTTATCTATAATACATGGTATCATTTCCATAGCACGAAATTCGCCTCCACCCTTTCCTGCATTAACCAAGCAGGACATAAACATCGGTCGACCTTCTTCATTTCGGAACTCTGCATTTTGAATCCTCCCCACGAAAATACCATAAAGGCAACAAGGAATAACAAGAAAAGAAGCAAGAGGCGCTGAATGAGGTGGGGGACCGAGTGGTTGGAAGAGAAATAACACCTACATTTTCTCTCCCACTCGCCGTACTAATCATATTTCTCGAGGCATAATCATCATCTATATAGCTGTCGCCAATGGTGGAATATTTTTAACACGCGAAGAAATTCCATTATCCTTTAACCACGCTAGAGGAGTGGATGGTATTTCATTCCCGACTTTCTTAGATGTTTTAGGTCTATGGCTGCCATGTTGGAGATATAATGCTGTTATATCTTTGCCTTTCGTTGGTTTCAGAAGGCTCTGTGTACATTTTTTACTTTTTCTCCATCTCATTCGCACTGACTCCAATTCCTTTCAAGTGTACCCTGTATATTGCTATTTGGCGATAAGGTTGCTCGCATTTGAATAATACAAAAAGCCACAGCGAAATGTAAATGAAGGAAAAGGAGAAAATGTAGGCAGGTGACTTTTCTTTAAAAGAACACGCAGGGCTAAAAAATGATAGGGAAGCTTAAATGTAAGGATTATTATTTTAAGAGTGGAAAAATATAATGGAGTTTGAGATACTTCTCCACGTTTTAACCATTGCTTTGAATTTACTATCAACGCAACACAGGTAATGTTAAATGAGCTCGCTCGTGTGAAAAACAGTGTTAGTAAATTGCATATGGCTGCATTTATTAGCCACTGAACAAAGAAACGTGCACGCCTCAAAACGTATGTAGTTTTTGGATGTGCATACTGTAAGTGGTTCTATGGTATCCCTCTAACATTCGGGGAATTCCGGTTTAGTCCTCGTCCGGGCCCAGTTTTTGAAATAAGGCCCCTTTCTCCAGAATGTGTTCGCCAAACGTTTTGTTCATATTTATTCGGCTTTGCCTGTCAGTTACCAATTCACCTATTCTACATATGCTACATATGACAATTCTTTCTTATTTTCACTTGGCATTAATTACAACAGTTACACATAAAGCTAATAGAAATTCACGTTTTGAGGTACTCCAAATAAAAAATAGCATTTTTAGAAAAAAATGAACATGTGTGTGCGCGTGCGCGAGTGTATATCTATGAGTCTGTGAACAGCATAGCTCAAGAATAAAAAGTCAGTTAAATAACAAAGGGAGTTTCTCAAGAAAATCTCCCCACCCCAAACTACCCTTTACATGTTACAAATTTCATTACTTTTTTATTTTCTCAAAAATTGTATCATTAGTTCCATTAAAATATCATACGTTTAGGATATTAGGTTGTCTTATGAGTAATGTCGATTTTTAAGTTTGTTGTTTTATAAGATGGAATTGGTTTTCTTTGGTGTCAATGCTATTTATAGGATGCCATAATGTATTGTGTATGTTGTGAAAATGTATGTGTCACAATATACAATCACAAAATTAAAGTTACAAAGTTTGAAATTAGAATCCTTCTAAAGCACTGCTGGAAAAAATATTATAAAACTGCTGCCGCGGCTCGAAAAATATGTGATGTGGAAGGAGAAAGAGTCGTTAGTGAACGTGTGGCACAACAATGATTCCAATGTTTCAACACTGCAGAAGAAAACACCTAAGATTTACCACGTTCTGGAAGACCTAAATTATGGGATATTGAGAATACACACAGAGTTTTGGAAGAAAATCCGCAAAAAAGCACTCGTAGGCTGTCACAAGCATTGGTCCATCAAAAGATACCATACATCGCCAAATTAAGAAACTTGAAAAATCAAACAGAAGCTGTAGATCTTTACCTCATGAACTGACACCTCAATAAGCTCAGGATAGAGTGGATACCTGTCGTTAGCTTATTGGTAATCCCATGGATGATAGATTTATCAGGAGAATTGTCACATGTGATGAAAAATGGATCTATTACGGCAAGCCTGACGCCTCGAAGCAGTACTTAGGGCTCGTTAACCTGCCAAAGTCATCGTTAAAAAGAATCAATTCGGTCCAAAGTAATGTTGTGTGCTGGTGGAATTTTGGAGGAGGGTTTCACTCGGAGTTTGCTTCAAATAGGCGTGCAGTCATTGCGAACCTTTATTCTCAACAACTGGAACGAGTTAGTGAATTTTGAGACGGAGATACCCAGTTATCTTGCAGCAGGACAATACAATACTCCATACTGCACGAACAACTATGGCAAAAATTTAGGAAATGGAAAGAGTCGAACTGGTAACACACCCAGCATACAGCCCTGATTTTGTGCCTTCAGATTACCATCTGCTTCGATCCATGGCCCATTTCTTGGGAGGAAGAAATTTCGAAAACAATGAAGTTGTGGAAGTAGGGCTCACTGAATTCTTCCCATCAAAAACCAGATAATGGTACCATAGCGAGATAGTAAACCTCGCTGAAAGATGCCTAAATACCATAGAATCTGATGGTCTCTACTTTGAAGAGTAGTTTAATTTCTTGTCAGAAAACGTTCCAAATAAAGTTTTGCTTAAAAACCGACGTTACTTATAAGACATCATCTATATATGGTTAACAAATAAAGTGTATACTTTAAATATTCTGGGAATAGGTTGTGAAGCCATCTTTATTCTGGATACCATTTGAAAGGGGATACATTATACATATATAGGAATTTTACATGTGAAAGGGGAACCATACATATAAGAATTGTACAGTAATAATTTAAGTCACTATCATGTTAAAATATTCAACATCTAACATTTGTACAGAGCTGATTGTAAGAAACGGGCGACCTAGCAGAATTCCAAAAAGCATAAAGACCATACCTTTCACCAAGCCAACAGGTAGGGAACCGGCAACGATACGGAGAAGTAGAAAGAGATAGGTAGAGAAAAGAAAGAGACGGAGATATGAAACTGGCTCCACAACGCTCCAAGATGGCGCTTAAGCGCACGGATCTGAAGCCACGCATTCTCATACATGTTAAGGCAACGCGGTCTGAGGTCCAATAGGAGACGTCGTTACATTTTAAACGCAGAGGTGAGCGTTACTAGGCTCCCGTATATAAGGGCAGGCAAGACCTCAGTGCCCACTCTCTCTCTCTCTTTCTATCACTGATCTTCAAGAATTCTCGTCGACACGAGGTGCTACAGATGCACAAGGGTGGGAATGCTTGTGCAGATAGCTAGGCTCCTGACTAATTTAAAGTAGTGGGATTATAATAATGGAAAAAGCTAGCTGCCCATAATTATTTCAATTTGAATAAACTTCATTTATTAAGGGAAAATTGCAGTGTATTTCTTAAACTTGCCTCAACCACTATAGCCTGAGAATTATTAATTAGATATACTTAGGAATGGAATACGCAACAACCGACGGGCACCAATAGCCGAGGAAGAACACTGCAGAAGACCACAACAACCCAGGAACAACGATTTTCCGCTACAAATGACACCCAACGACGATTTCCCGCTACACATTTGTATGATTTGTAAATCGTAATTGTTAAACAAAACAGGAAAGTTAATATTATATGACAAAAAATCAATGACCAAAGAAGGAAATGAGTGCATTTCTAACCTCAAAATCTTAGAATAGAGAAATAAAGTACAAACATTTTACAAGAACTATAATTTAAGTTTATCCAAACTTGCATACAAACCAAATGAAACAATATCTGATGTGTTAAATTCCATGAATTGCCCTAACTCCTACAGTTTATTTTTGTATAACTTCTACAAACCACCCGTATTCTTACCAAAATTTATTTTTATCTATTTGTTGTAAATCCAGATAAACCTTCATAACACATTTACACATTTCGTTCTAGATAAAATAAGGGCACAATAAGCTAATGGGATGGTCAGGTTTTCAGAGAGCGGATTGCTTTGAAATTCCATGCTGTTTGCGTGACTACGAAAACAACGAATAGCAACGTTACCCCTGACAACTATAAGTTTCTAAAAATTTAAACCAACAACACAGAATACCTCCGAGATAGCTAACTTAACAATGTTTACTTTCTCTACTATGTACGTATAGTAAGCAGGGGAAGTATTGTATTCCACCCAAAAATTCGATACCGAGATTTTACCGGAAATATATGTTTTGAGACCCCCTTGAATCCAAAAAAGAAGCATTTTTGGAAACATATCCGTGCGTGTGTCTGTGTGTCTGTCTGTGTGTGTGTGTGTCTGTCTGTGACCAGCATAACTCAGAAACGAACAGTCGAATAAACACCAAACTTAGTATTTAGGTTCAGTATCTTCCAGAGATGCGACACGAAGGTTATCAAGAAAACCCCCCACCCCAGATTACCCTTTACCTGGAACATTTTTCGAAACTTTTAATTTTCTAAAAAATGGCTCTAACGATTTTTATTAAAATATCATATGTTTAAGATATTTTCATGACAAATAAAATGTATATCTTGAATTTTCTGGGAATGTCTCCAAAAGTATTCTTCATTGTGAATGACTTTTGCATAACTGGTAAACTATAAGAGATAGACAAAATTTTACTACACCAAAAATGTAGATAGCGTTAAAATACACAATTTATGTCATATACATTTTGTTTGTTGAGTGAACCAATTTCGTGATATTGCTTGTTATTCCCTTAGATTTTCCATTACTTTACTTTTTCTCAAATAGGAAATCGTTATTATTTTTTTGTCTTGGATATGCAAAGAGTATTAATCTGTGGCAAAGAGAATGGTGCTGCACATAGCAACAAGTTATTAAGAGATATGTCTATGCTTAAAGGTATTTCTATATTGCCCTTACAAATACAAAACAAGGGGAACATAGCCCTTAAGCGATAGTGAAATATTTTTAGAACTGGTCACTATGTGTAAAATGTAATTCTCTCTGCATGTCAAAGATCGTTTCTGTAAATGTTTATCTCTATCAATATGAAATAGGTGGAGAATAAGAGTTTGTAAAAATAGTTTGTACAAGAGTAGAGAAAGTCATGTGAGTGTAACACATCAGAATTTTTTGTAGCATAAATTGTGTTCTTTAAAGAGAGCTACAAATTTTGTGTAGTAGGATTTTGTTTATCTTTTACGATTTACATTCAGACTCCACAGGTTATTCGCAGAAAATTCAAGATATATATTTTATTTGTCATGTCACATTAAACATAAGGTATTTTAATTAAAATTGCTAGAACCGTTTTTGAGAAAAGAAAGAACTGTTAATGTAAAGGGTAGTATGGGGTGAGAGGAATTTTGTTAGAATATTCGTGTCCATCCATGGAAGATGCTATCAACTCCAGCATTTAACCGACTTTTCGTTTTCCGGCCAGCTGTTAACACAAACACATACCCCGACCTTTTTCTAATAATGCTTCTTTTTTTAATTCAGGGAGACTCTAAACGTAGATTTTCTTTGGGCTCTCGGTATCGTATTTATAGTGGAGTGCAATACTCTCCTTACTTATAATAGGTAAGGAGAGGAAAAAACCTATAAGTCTGATTTGTTGCATTCACATGATTTCTTTCCTCACTCTTTTACAAATATTTTGTTTTATTTACTGTTCCATTTATACCCCGCCTTTTACTGCAGTGATCATATCGGCGATGGTGTTAACTCGTATACATTGTCATTGGATTCTGATTTATCTTTGGGTTCTCTACCTTAGATCACATACACATCACACTCTCACTCATACATCCAGACGCTGGGGAGGATAGGGAATAATCTTTCCAACTCCCAGCCGGGAATCGAAGCCGGAACCCCTCACCGTAGGTAGGTGCTCTACCGATTGAGCTACGGGGCCAGCCTACAAACTATTCTTATATCTTTGTCATTAGCAGAGTTGTTTTCCTCTTCTAGTCGCTAGACTATAAATATAAACAAAATTTTGTTGTGAGAACGATGAGACAAAAACTTGGAACACCACTGCTGCAAGTTAAACTCTAGCAGAAATAAAATCTGACATTATTTCCAGTGGGAAAGTTCCCCCGTGCCGTTATGCGCCTCTCAATCTTCCGCTTGCTGCTTGGTGTGAAATTTTCAATATACGAACAAGAGCTTGGCGAAGGCGGCATGTACAGAACTGTCTGCTCTGATATTGTGTACATATTAAACGTAATAAAGTCTTCTTCCTTGCTTCTACAAGAGACTTCAGGGAGAGCAAAGGGGGCCTTGTTGGTCGCTAGTTACTTCATATACAACAGGGATGCCCAGAATAATTCTACAAGCTTGCCATGTACGATCAACAATGATTTACACTGCTTTAGTGCTTAACAAGAAGTTTATGTAATTCTGATCAAGATAATCCAGTTTAAATTATAAAACAAATTATTTGAATCTGCAATTTTTAAAACTATATATCAGCGAATTTACATATCCCAAACGAGAGAGTTTGCATATTTCAAACCATTAAATGTGTTATTTATAATTAAATTTAGTAAGGTATACATATTTTTTAGTATTTGAACGATGAGCAATAGCTTCATCCTTCTTGGAAATGTAGGTATATTTATTGATAACACGTATGATATAGTATATATGCATTTGTTCCGCCTATGGTGCCATATGTGGTGAGAACGGCCGCCAAACAGTGTTTAAAACGAGCTGATGTGTTACATTCATATGACTTCCTCTGCCCACTATAGTTTATTTTCATAGCCTTCTACGAACTATTCTTAAAAAAGCTTATTTTTCTGTTTAATTTGTATTCATTGAGGGAAATTTTCAATACTTTCATTGCACATTACATTGAAGTGATAAGGTGGATACAAGACACCTAGGCCTTGAAATTCCACGTTTTTCATGAGAATGATGACAGAACTTCGAAATATGAAACATTATCCAAAAATTCAAACCAATAACAACGGATATCTCATAAATGGCTCATGCCACATACACGTTCTTTAAAATAAACTTTGTGTTTTAAAGAAATCTACATTTTTGTGAAGTAAAGTTTCGGTCTATCTCATATGGTTTACCAGTTATAAAAATTACACAAAATCCTTTCCAAATGAAAAGAACTTCGCAACTTTTCACATAAAGTTAAAGGTGTATATTTTCTTGACATTAAAATATCTTAAATATATGTATATTTAGGATTTTCATCAAAATTGTCAGAGGCATTTCTGAGGAAATCAAAATTAACGAATCCTTTCTATGCAAAGTGCAACCTTGTAGAAGGATCTTCTTAAAAATATTCATGTCGCTTCTTTGGAAGGTTCACAACTTAAATACTGATACAGCATCTCGTTTTTAAACTTTATTATCCACACAAATTCATCGAGCTTTTAAAAATATTCTTGTTTTCATTGAGGAGGTCAAAAACGTATATTTCTGAATCTCGATATTGAATTTTTGGGTGGAATACAATACTTCCTCTATCTACTATGTACGTGTTAGAGAAAGTAAAATAATACATTTTTGTTTATTTATTTTAAGTATGTCTATAGGAATTGGAGGCTAGCATTTGCACTCTTGTGGAAGCTACCCCAGTGCATAAATAAAAGAGAAGATTGT
Source organism: Deroplatys truncata (assembly GCA_030765065.1). Taxonomy (NCBI): domain Eukaryota; kingdom Metazoa; phylum Arthropoda; class Insecta; order Mantodea; family Mantidae; genus Deroplatys; species Deroplatys truncata. The sequence continues at coordinate 58,782,862 of CM060980.1, forward strand.
TTGGGGAAGCAATATAACTTTATATTCTGATATTGTTGTCTATGGTGGACACTTGGTATAATATACATTTACTTTGTATCTGCTGCTCATTGTTGTGCACTTAAAGCATTTTTGTGGGTCGAGGAATGATGGCATTTTTTACGCATCTCCTTTAGGTAAAGATATGGATAATAAAGTATTTTTTTCTCCGACAAAGAGTTTAGCAAAAAATAATAATGGAAGTGTGTATGATGTATGAACTCAATTGGCTACTTTTAACTTCTTTTAACAGAATATTGAATAGCATTAAAAACAAAAACCATCAGAGTTTCACAAAATTAACCGTTTTCAGATACTTATGACTTAAAATGTGTGATTAATTATGAACTATATCAGGAAATTACATAAGTCATATGAGCTAAATTTTTCCACCAGTATATTAAACTGAACAATTACCATTACAGGTTACCAACACAGTACATTCCTATGGAGGATGTACAACGGGTTTACACATTTGCAATTTTCACTTAACATACAATAATGTTTTAATGAGCTGAGCAAATGAGGATCAATAAGTTAAATTATAAAAAATCTTATGTGTTACACTCACATGTGTTACACTGTACTCTTGTACAAACTATTTTTACAAACGCTTATTCCCCATATGCTTCATGTTAATCGAGATGTTAATCTTATTCCTAATTTTCTTGTAGGTGCAAGGGGAATTGGTAGGCTTTAAGCGATAGTCAAATATTTTAAGTGCTGGTTGATATGTGGCGCATCCCATTCTCTTTGTATTCCAAGACATAAAAAATGAATAACGAATTCCCATTTGAATAAAAGGTATTGTAAAATTTAAGGGAATAACAAGTAATATCTCGAAAATGGTTCACTCAACAGCAACAAAAAATGTATATGACATAAAATGTGTATTTTCACGCCATCTACATTATTTTGTGTAGTAAAATTTTGTCTATCTCTGATGGTTTACAAGTTATGCAAAAGTCGTTCACCATGAAGAATACTTTTGGAGACATTCCCAGAACATTCGAGATATACATTTCATTTGTCATGAAAATATCTTAAACATATGATATTTTAATCAAAATCGTTAGAGCCATTTTTGAGAAAATTAAAATTTTCTAAAAATGTTCCATGTAAAAGGTAACCTGGTGTGGGGGTATTTTCTTGAAAACCTTCTTGTCGCATCTCTGGAAGATACTGAACCTAAATACGAAGTTTGGTGTTTATCCGACGTTTCGTTTCTGAGTTATGCTGTTCACAGACACACACACACACGGACATGTTTCCAAAAATGCTTTTTACTTTCTCTACTACGTATAGTAAGTAGGGGAAGTATTGCATTCCACCCAAAAATTCGATACCGAGATTTCACCGGAAATACATGTTTTGAGACCTACTGAATCCAAAAAAAGCATTTTTGGAAACATGTCCGTGTGTCTGTCTGTCTGTGTGTCTGTGAACAGCATAACTCAAAATCGAACAGTCGGATAAGCACCAAACTTGGTATTTAGGTTCAGTATCTTCCCGAGATGAGACACGAAGGTTTTCAAGAAAATCCCCCCACTCCAGACTACCCTTTACATGGAAGATTTTTCGAAAATTTTAATTTTCTCAAAAATGGCTCTAACGATTTTGATGAAAATATCATATGTTTAAGATAATGTCATGAGAAATGAAATGTATATCTCGAATTTTCTGGGAATGTCTCCAAACGTATTCTTCATTGTGAACGACTTTTGATAACTGGTAAACCATAAGAGATAGACAAAATTTTACTACACAAAAAATGTTGATCGCGTTAAAATACACAACCTATGTCATATACATTTCTTTTGTTGAGTGAACCGTTTTCGAGATATTGCTTGTTATTTCCTTAAATTTTCCAATACTTATACTTTTTCTCAAATTCGTTATTCATTTTTTTATGTCCTGGACATGCAAAGAGAATGGAATGCGCCACATAGCAACCAGCGTTAAAATATTTGACTATCGCTTAAAAGCTACCATATTTCCCTTGCATCTACAAGAAAATTACCAATAAGATTGACATCTCGATATCTCGATTAACATGAAGCATATGGAGAATAGGCGTTTGTAAAAATAGTGTGTACAAGAGTAGAGAAAGTCATGTGAGTGTAACACATCATAATTTTTTATGTCCTGGACATGCAAAGAGAATGGAATGCGCCACATAGCAACCAGCGATAAAATATTTGACTATCGCTTTAAAGCTACCATATTTCCCTTGCATCTACAAGAAAATTACAAATAAGATTGACATCTTGATATCTCGATTAATATGAAGCATATGGAGAATAGGCGTTTGTTAAAATAGATTGTACAAAAGTAGAGAAAGTCATGTGAGTGTAACACATCAGATCTTTTGGATTCAGGGGGTCTCAAAACATATATTTCCGGTGAAATCTCGGTATCGAATTCTTGGATGGAATACAATATTTTCCCTACTTACTATACGTAGTAGAGAAAGTAAAAATAAAATATAACTTGAAGGATAATTCCAATCTTTCTGGTTGTTATTCTTTTTCAGGATCCCCTAATTATGTTTACTATTTAAAACGCCATTGTAACGCATTATAACTTACAGTTCTCCTAGTTTTATTACCAAAATGTGTTTATTATTTTTAAATCTATTCTGACTGGCAAAATATAGTGCATATAGGATAGATTCTAACAGTGAAACAATGATTGTGAAATAAAAAGCTAAATTTAAATAACACGTCATATTGTAAGCAAACAATTTTCGAATTTGTAGTAAAATTATTTATAACATTCTTTGTAAACTCTTCAAACTAGAAATCTGCAAACGTATCTACCTTAACAAAATGTAACGATTAGGCCACTATGTTCTATTCAAACAGTTCGCAATTTTGTCTCATAATTCTCATACTTATTCTCATGAACATCCAATGCGATCTGAATACTCGTGGATACCACAGATTTGCAGTTCTGTGGACGTGGTAAATTTACACATGTTGAGAAAACCGACACCATGCTCGACACAGCATTTAATTTCATTATAAGTTAAAATATCCATGCAGTGGTGATTTTCAGTCTTGTTTTCAATCCGTGGCTTCCTTTACCACAAATTCCTTCTGTAGTTTTCCTGTGGGACAACTGCTAAAACTATGAAAAGATTGGTATTTTTATACTTCCATATTTAACAGTCCTTTACAAATTTACTCCAAGATACACACAAATATGTGCACATGAGTGCACTTGAAAGATAATGTTTACTACAGAAGAAGTTATATGCCGACTAATTTTGTTTTTACTTTCTCTACTACGTACAGTAAGTAGGGGAAGTATTGCATTCCACCCAAAAATTCGATACCGAGATTTCACCGGAAATTCATGCTTTGAGACCCCCTGAATCCAAAAAAAAAGCATTTTTGGAAACATGTCCGTGTGTGTGTCTGTCTGTGTGTCTGTCTTTGAACAGCATAACTCAGAAACGAACAGTCGGATAAACACCATACTTGATATTTAGGTTCAGTATCTTCCAGAAATGTCACATCTCTGGTTTTCAAGAAAATCCCCTCACCCCAGATTATCCTTTACATGGAATATTTTTTCGAATATTTTAATTTTCGGAAAAATGGCTCTATCGATTTTGATTAAAATATCATACGTTTAAGATATTTTTATGAGAAATGAAATGTATATCTCGAATTTTCTGGGAATGTCCCCAAAAGTATTCTTCATTGTGAACGACTTTTGCATAACTGGTAAACCATAAGAGACAGGCAAAATTTTACGACACAAAAAATGTAGATCGCGTTCAAATATACAATTTATGTCATATACGTTTTTTTTATCGAGTGAACCATTTTCGAGATATTGCTTGTTATTCCTTTAAATTTTCCAATAGTTATACTTTTTCTCAAATGGGAATTCGTTATTCATTTTTTTTTGTCCTGGTAATGCAAAGAGAATGGAATACTCCACATAGCAACCAGCTCTTAAAATATTTGACTATCGCTTAAAGCCTACCAATTCCGCTTGAATCTACAAGAAAATTACAAATAAGATTGACATCTCGATATCTCGATTAACATGAAGCATATGGAGAATAAGCGTTTGTAAAAATAGTTTGTACAAGAGTAGAGAAAGTCATGTGAATGTAACACCTCAGATTTTTTTCTAAGAAACGTTAGGTGATATATCTAAAAACATGATTTAATCACTGAAATGTTGGCTTATAAATGATTAATAGAACGCCATCCACCTCATAGGAAACCTAACTAGCTTGCTTATCACATGTCTTATCATGTCTTGATCCAGTTGAAATATGAATGGCTTCATTTCCTTCTTCATACAATGCATTTTTTTTGTAGTGTCAGAAGGTTGCGAAAGAAATTTAGTGCTCTCTTGCTGAAGTTTGGGATATCGTATAATAATGAAAATATGGGTGGAAACTTCCTTTAATGAAGGGTCTCATGAAAGTTCTATCGCTTCATCGTCTTTTGTAATACTGAATTCTGAACATTCTTGTCAAAGCAATTCTGAACGCATTGAAATTTATCGCAAAGTTTACAAAACGTTTCCAATGGGGAAATAAATGTGGGGGACAACTACACGAACATTAAAATAGAAAACATTTAAACATAATCAACTGAAGTTCTATAAGGTTATGGCGGTTCCGACATTGTTATATGGTATTAGGCATAAACAAAGGACTTGGGCATAGACAAGTCAAGAATACAAGCACACTTTTTCCACGATTGGAGCTAAATATCGATTTCTAGGTTACCCAAACTGGAAGAGAAATATTAACAGTTATACTTTTGCATATTTTGCAGCGATATAATTTTAATATACCTATTACCTTAATCAACAAACATACATCTAGAATATTGTGCCGATATAGTGAAAGATTTGTATTCCTTCCCTATTTCTGTGAAATAAGCCAACAAGACTTTTGCTGAATACATTTGTACATTATTAAGCAAACATCATATTTAAAACGAGTGTACGCTCCTTCGTATAATCTTCAGGATTTTTTCGGTAACAAACCTGTAACTATCTATAGCAGCATACGTTATGTCTTTTGGTTCTTCACAATTATCCATTTTTCATTTAAATTTATAATGTGAAAATGTAATTGTTATAAATAACAACGCTGCTACGCATTTCCTAGCCCCTTATCCCTTGTCAATAATTTCAAAGCACCTCAGTCACTTGTACAAAGCGCCTTAATGAAATGCAGCTATATACATTTATAGCCCTCGGGACAAATCCCTTGGGCTCCAATTATGTACCTGGTGGAAAATCATCTGTTTATCTCCCTTAATGTATAATATATATTTTAAGGTGAGAGGGAGGATGCTTTCCAAATGATAAACAAATAAATAGACAGAAGAGATGAACCAAACATATTTGAAATGAATGAAAAGATAATATAAAAATAAAAATAATATAGCATAGAGACATAACCAATTAATATAGCTAAAGTTGCTTTAACATGTAAACCAAAGGCGCGCCGAGATCAAGGAAGACCAATGAAGAAATGGACCAACCAATGCAAGCATCTTGAAGGCCGGAACGGTCATAGCAAAGCCCACGGCTTGTGATAGATGATGATGCACGAGTTTAGGCAAGTGTCTCGCTAATAGAAACTTATTTGCACCAGAGTCTATTTCACTGTCTGTTATGAAATGCTGAAACATGTTTTCTCTGTCACGGGTATCTCGATTAAAAATATAATTTTAGAGGTTAGTATTTTGTCAATAAGTGGAGATAAACCAGTTTCACCGTCACCAGGTGTTTACTCAAAGTTCAATTATTTAAAAATATCACATAGGTAAGGGAACTTTCACTGTCTATACAGAAAATAATAATAATAATAATAATAATAATAATAATAATAATAATAATAATAATAATAATAATAATATGGTTTCCTCTATGTAAAATAATAATCCTCTTGCTTAAAACGAAAATATTTAACAATATTTTTAACCCTGGAATGCCAATGTATGCTGGTGTAAAATAAGTGACATATTTACTCATACCCATGTATTGACACATTTAGCTGAAAAATCTAGATTTAAGAAATCAATTTTGATAAAGTTCAGCACAGCCTTGGCAGTTTGGAGGATTTCATTCAAATAAACATTCAATTGTTCCGGAGTAAGAGCTTCCCTGTAGATAACACTATGAGTCTAAATATATAAGGGGATTTGTATTTAATTTCGTTTCCTGCCCTCATTAACACTTTCTTTCTTATTGTATTACCATTAATAAATAACTATGAACGGTTTATAAATATATCAAAATCATAACATATAAAATAATTTAAAACATAGGCTGCTGCCAAGATTAAGTTAGATAAAGTTGCTTTACTACGCAGTCTTCAGTTATCCGAACTTACACAGACTGATGAACATCGAAAGTAAAATGTCTTAGTACAACTGTTATTTTTAAAACGCTACATACGAGCACTAATGGGCTCAGCAGATCTGCCCTCTAAGCTCGGACAGCTCAGACGTGCGCTGAATCGCCGGGACGTAGAAGTTAAAACCAGTACGTTATCGTGATTAAATATCTGTGATGATCAACATTTCGCTTTTGATCTTATTAGTGTCGTAACAATGCTAATGTCTCCTAGTGCATAAGTTATCTTAACGTTTCCAAAAATTACTTCACTATACATTTAGTTAAAGGAAGTACAAGAGGAATCGGTGAGCTGAAGCGGTCAAAACTTCTCGGAAATGATTAATGCATTTCATAAAAAATGTGTGTGTCTACGGGATCTGCGTTTGTGTGTGTATGTGTGTAGTGTATTTCTGTCTATTTCCTATGGTTTAACAGTTTTACAAAATTAGGCAAAATTAATTCCGAATGAAGAGGTCTTCACAGACTATTGGTAAAAAATTGAAAATGTAAACTTTTTGTCATGCCAACATCTTAAGCATATTTTATTTCAATTAAAATCGTTAGAAACATTTTTGAGACAATACAAAATAGGAAACATCTTTACCATGTAAACATGATTTTCTTGAAAATATTTATATCACCCAAATGAACTTTTGCGGGATTGGTTTTATTACATATTTCGTTGTAGATATAAATGGGTCTTAAGCGATAATCAAATATTTAAAAGGCGGGTCGCTATATGATGACTGAAATTTCACTGATTTTATGATTACAAGAGAAAAACAAAAATGAAGTGTTTTTAAATTCGTAGGCAATATAAAAATATCTCTGAAATGGTAAAAGTCACAAAATACTTTGGATATGAATTGTATGTTTTAGCAAGATCTACCTTTCTGAGAGATATATTGTTTGTCATTGAAGTATTTCAAACACCTGGTATCTTAGTAGCAATTCTTAGAGACCTTTTTGAGAAAATAAAGAATTGCGAAATATTTTTCATGTAATACGTATGTGAATGTTCTTGAGAATGTGCGTGTAACATCCTTGGAATCCTGAACTCAAGTACCAAGTTTGGTATTTATTCAATATTGTGTTTACGAGTTATGTTATTAATACACACACGGACCTATTTTAAAAACTGCTTCTTTTTTGTATAAGAAGGGCCTCAAAACGTATATTTACGGTGAAATATCGGAATACAATTTTTTGAGTAATAAAATACTTGTATAGGGTCTTTCAACAAGAGTGTCCTATCTTTGAACTAAAATAAAACACGTTCTATAAATGATAGACGTTTATATCTTTTTTTATTTTGGAACATAATTAATGTCATGACGTGTGGAAGTGAACATCAGTTAACTGACCGCCGCGACTTTGTTGGGTTGCGCATATACGGTTGACCCAATTTTCAATGACAGAAGAACGTAAATTAGGTCCAGCTTCACGAATAACACGCGTGATGTTATTCATAAGATCGTTTACTGTTTCTGGCTTGTTGACATAAACTTGAGATTTAACATAACCCCACAAGAAGTAATCCAAAGGCGTTAAATCACATGACCTCGGGAGCCAGTTAACATCACCACCACGGGAAATGATGAAACCTCTGAACTTCTCCTTCAAAAGATAGATTTTTCGAGAGCAGTATGACATGTGACACCATCTTGTTGGAATGAGATGTTTATGAGATCCATACCATCCAAAGGAGGCCAAAAATAGTCCCTTATAAGAGCCCTGTATATTTTCCATTGTCAGTTAGAGCTTCTCCATCTTCATCTTGGAAAAGATATGGACAATGATTCCACCATACCATAATCCACACCACACAGTAACCTTTTGGGGATGATGTGGTCGTTCTTGAATTTGCATTGGATTGTGATTGCTCCAATAGCGGCAATTTTGTTTGTTAGCAGAACCACCCATTCAAAGTGGGCTTCGTCGCTAAAGATGATTTTCGACAAAAATCCGGGTCAGCTTCCAATTGCTCCATAGCCCAGTCAGTGAATACACGGCGCAACGTATGGTCGTTGCGCTTTAGTTCCTGAGTTAATACCATTTTGTAGGAGTGAAAATTCAAGTTCAGATGCAGAATTCGCCAGGTTGTGGTCGGCGAAAGCCCAGATTCTCTCGCTCGACGAGCAATTGATTTGTTTCCGTTCTTGCGTACACTCTCACGAACGGCGCCTATGTTTTCGTTGGAGCGCTTACGTCGATTACATACAGGCGTTCTTTGATCGCTGACAGAACCACTTCTTTCAAAGTTATCGATCCAACGCCGAATCGTTCTCTCGCAGGATTATGCACACCGTAAACTTCACGCAATACACGGAAGGTTTGGCGAATAGAAGATCCATTTTGGTTTACAAGTTTTTTCCTCTAAACGTAAGCATTTATTAATAACTTTATTAAGTTTAGAATTTATTGTTTTGGTATTGTTTAATAAATTTTCACAATTTCTACGCGTTGCTGAATGCTGTAACGTTCCATGGCTATTTGTCAATAACAACTATAACCACATGAACAAAATTGACTGCTGTAACTCAATAACAACTGCAGCTATCACATGTTAAAGATAGGACACTCTTGTTGAAAGACCCTATATATATATATATATATATATATATATATACTAATTTAAACGTTTATTAAAAGAATGAATTATATATCTACTGATGTTCGTATTTGTTTATTTAATTCGTTGCTCATAAATTTAATAAAGAGATAAAAACAAGTAAGGATATACAAGATAATATATTAACAGTGACAATAAAATAGAACCTACAGTCTTTTTGGCCCTAAAGATGTTTAGCTGATAGAATTGAAGTCGTCTAAATGCACAGTATAAAAGGTACAATATCAACGTAAACAAATTCCCGTTATTACTTTCTCTGCTACGTATAGTAAGTAGGGGAAGTATTGTACTTCATTCAAAAATTCGATACCGAGATTTCACCGGAAATATATGTTTTGAGACCCCCTGAATCCAAAAAAAAGCATTTTTGGAAACATGTTCGTGTGTATGTGTCTGTGTGTCTGTTTGTTTGTGTGTGTGTGTGTGTATCTGTGAACAGCATAACTCAGCAACGAACATTCGGGTATTTAGGCTCAGTATCTTCCAGAGATGCGCCGTGGCCGAGCGGTTAGACCGCTCGCCTCCCATCTAGGCGGCCCGGTTTCAATCCCAGGGACCTGCATGTGGGATTTGTGGTGGACGAAGCGGCGTCTGGGCGGGTTTTCTCCGGGTTCTCCGGTTTCCCCCGCCATTCATTCCACCAACTGCTCCATCATCACCTTTCCTTTCATCCATTTCACCAACATTTCGTTTCATCTACTTCCTTCATCCCGTACCAGGCATCGGGCTGATCACCCATCCTGGATGCTCTGTCTGATCTATGAGTGTCTGCTCCTCGACGGGCCTCTGACCCCAGGCACCCGCTTGTAAGTCCTGGGGGGTGTAAGTCCTACATAAGAGGAGGGTAAACAGATAATGAATGAATGAATGAATCTTCCAGAGATGCGACACGAAGGTTTTCAAGAAAATACTCCCACCCCTGATTACCCTTTATATGGAACATTTTTCAAAAATTTTAATTTTCTCAAAAATGGCTCTAACGATTTTGATTAAAATATCATATGTTTAAGATATTTTCAAGACAAATGAAATGTATATCTCGAATTTTCTGGGACTGTCTCCGAAAGCATTCTTCATTGTGAACGACTTTTGCATAACTGGTAAACCATAAAAGATAGACAAAATTTTACTACACAAAAATGTAGTTCGCGTTAAAATACACAATTTACGTCATATACATTTTTTGTGGAGGGAACCATTTTCGAGATATTGCTTGTTATTCCCTTAAATTTTCCAATACGTATACGTTTTCTCAAATTCGTTATTCAATATTTTTTGTCCTGGTAATGCAAATAAAATGGAATACTCCACATAGCAACCAGCTATTAAAATATTTGACTACAGCTTAAAGCCTACCAATTCCCCTTGCATCTACAAGAAAATTAGAAATAAGATTAATATCTCGATATCTCGATTAACCTGTAGCATATGGAGAATAAGCGTTTGTAAAAATAGTTTGTACAAGAGTAGAGAAAGTCATGTGAGTGTAACACATCATAATTTTTTGTTTTAAACCAAAATATCATCTATGTCTTGCCTAAAATCTGTGTTAGTGTAGAAGTTAGAATAAATCAGTTGCTAAAGCCGCATAGAATTCCAAGCGACATCCCCATCCCTAGTCTTGTAAAAGCCGCATATAATTGATAAGGACCAAATTTGTACCAAAGATTAATAAGCGGTTATTACCAGACCTTGCTCTCTTGGGACGTGGAGAAACTTGACATCATCCCATTGTATTTATCTGTTGAACTATCGCTCTTATCTCTTCCTTACGGCAGAATCTGTCCACCCCCGCATGTTGAGCTTGCCAACTTACTTGAGACTTACTTTGCAAGCACCACCAAGAGTTCTTCTTCCTTCCTTGTGTATTTGTCATACCGCCGTCTCACGACGTCTTTTGAAGTTGCTAGTTTGAGAGATATGCTCTTTTCTCCAAAGTCAAGTCCGGTGAAGTTGCAAGGCTATTAAACGGGAGTAGCTCGACGCAAGTTTCGTCTTTCGTTAATAAAGGGCATAAGTAATATGTACTCTGAAATGTTTAACAACCTCAACAGCTGCGTGTACAGTCGAGCGCATGGAAACGTGCCGACTATTGAGGCAATATTTTATATCATAACATGCTGTGAATGCCAAAGTGATTGTATGTAAATTAATATTATTGTATGTACAGGATTTTAGATGTTTGTTAGCCATAAGTATTGTTAGGAAATATGTTTACACGGCCTCACTGAAACTGACAGTAGAAGTGGGTAACAATAAACCGAGGGGTTGAGTTGTTTATCACTAAGAAGAGATAAATAAATGATGTCAGGGTAGCGTGCCTTTTTTAGAAATGGAGGGAATATCTTCCCTAGAGCGTATATGTTAGTAGTGATTGGCTGACCAAAACATACGCTAAAGTGGGCGTGATTTGGTAACCAATAGCAGCTATATTATAATGTTTAGGCAATTCGAGGTGAAGGAGTATATATTCTTGAGCCATAAGCAAGTGTCGCGCAGTTTTGAAGAATCTTTTACGAGGTGCACGTCACAGTGTTAGTTACAAAAATTTAAAGTACGCGAAGTAATTAGTGCGCGGCAACTATAACGACTGTAGTTACATTCAGAAATATCAAAGTCTCAGTCAGGCGTGTATAAAGATTAAATATGTGCGTATTAATTGTGACGGCAATAAAAATGTAGATTTTTTATCAGTGTTATCTTTTAGCAAAAACTCCTTTCCGTTTACCAGCCCTGCTTAGAGATACTTGTTCGACTGAGTTACAATAGCTAGCCGGAGGACTAGAACCCAAATTTAAAATAATATAGCAAGCGGCGCACAGTAAATAAGATAACACGAGCCATGACAACTGCGACACTATAGGGTTTATCTTTATTTAATGCTGGCAGAAACTCCTTATCGCTTGTGTTCCACACCAGCCCTGGATGAATCTCTTATTGGTTTGAATTCAAGTCAGACACATCTCATTAGCCAATGAATGAAGGTTAGGCCTAAATGAGTGCTGAAAGAGGAGGAAACATTTCAGCTGAGTGGCTGGAAGGCATGTTTCGCAACGACGGCCCACACCAGTCCCTGGATAAACCCGTTGTAGTAGTTTTATATCTTTAGTGTGATACTCAAACACTAATTATGAACGCAGTTAAGTTTCAGGCACAGGAGCGAAGGAAAGTGAGGATTAAGGCAAACATTAAGTAGGGTGAGATGCTTGATGGTACACCGGGAAAATATTCGAGTCCTGCTGAGGAATTTAATGTCCTACCGGCATGTGGTCATGGTTACTCAGTGGTTGGAGCAACCGTACCGAAAGTAGGAAATCCATGTTCAAATCCTAGCTATGGCATTGAATTTTTCAGTCTCATTCTACCTTCATTAAATGGAGTGCTAGACCCAAGTAAAGAGTAAGGATTGGGCGTGGCAGAGGCGGTTTAGTATTTCCTTACCAACATAAACCACTGTGCTTTATACCGGTACGATTCCATGCACTCCAGTGTACAAATTAGATAATGTTGCATAACATTTCTGGTTCTGCGGGAATTTATTTGGAATGACAAATAGTACATAACAACATAAATACACAAAGAGAGAAAAAATTGTATATGTGACATTCACATGACTTTCTCTACGTGCTATCGTTTATTTTTACATTTATAATTCTTCTTGAAAAACTTTATTTTTCTACCCAAAAATGTTTGAAGAAATGTCTTCATAGCAAATTTCGTTGTAGATAAAAGATACAGCAGATGAAAGCGATAGTTTTAAAAGCGGGTCGCTATGTTCTGACCCTAATTTCTATACTGTTTCCATTAGATTGCGTGAAACAGCTGAATGAGACAACACTTCAAAGAATGAAAATGTTCAAACCAATAACAACTGTTATCTCGCAAATAGTTGATGCCACAAAAAAAGCTACTTCAAATTGTATGTTTCAAGGATATTTACAGTTTTGTGTTGTATTCTACCTTTTACTGTTTACCAGTTGTACGTAATTATACAACACATATTCCGAGTAAGAGGACTTCCAGGCTATTTCCAGTAAATTCAAAATATACATTTTATTTGTTATATAAATACGAAATCTATGGTACATCAATAAAAATCATTAGAGTCGTTCTTGAGAAAATCAAAATGAAACTAAACCTTTTTCATGTAAAGAGTAGCTTGGGTTGAGAGATTTCCTTAAAAAGTTTGTGTTGCATCTGTGGTAGATATTGAAATTAAATACCAACTTTGGTGCTTATCCCACATTTCATTTTTCAGTTATGTTGTTCACACACACACACATAGATAATTTCCTAAAGTCGTTATTTTTGATATTCAGAAGGCCTCAAAACGTGTATTTCCGTTGAAATCTTCACAGAAATTTTAGGTATATCGTAGAAAAATAAAAAAGGAATCACACTCAACATAGAAGCAGTTTGTGACGGTTTATGTACATACATGTTTATGCCGCTTTCCAAAACTTACGAATATATTGACCAATCAGCTTTTAGGTATAAGTTAACTAATTTTGGTTGACGTCTATCAGTGCTCTTAGTCTACAAATGATTAACTGTATTCTTTTCTCTCAGAATCGAGCCAATTATCAAGATAGGTGTCATATTCTTCTTCATCTTCCTGCTGAAGGAAAGGGTTATATGCCGTTCGTAACCTGAAATTCATTGAAATTGTTTGCATCTCTTTCTTCGTAACCCATTGTTCTATCTGCTACCGGGTTTATCAAATAGCACTTGCTGTGGTAGTCGACTAACTGCACCATATGTGTATGATTGCGAAAATCAATATGCTATATTATCAATATCTCTGTAATGGAATGATTTATGTTTTAACTCTTTCCTCGTCACTTCTTATTCTTCTAGAAGTAGTTTTAAACATCTGATTCGATCCTCTTTTTTGCATGATTTTCTTAATACTCAAAATTGACTACCAATTAGAAAAGTTGGCTGAGATATAACATTATGTAACAATTTTACTCATTGACTTTCTTAAACGTCTTCTAATTTGCCCATTTATTTTTCTGTATTTCAGTAGATTCGTTTTGAAGTCTTAACACTGTTCTGTATTGAAGTTTCGTTTCCTGGGTATTTAAAGGAATACGCTTGGTCTATTATAGAGTAATTTATCACTATTTTAGCTCATCTATTTTATTGCCAATTCATTGCTATAACTTGTGTTTTATTATTCGATTTGTCCATATTAGAATTTTTCAAAATTATAAACAAATTTGTAATACTCTCTTACAGCGCATCTTAAGTAGCGTAACAATGACCTTGTCATCTGGAAATTATATTGTGTGTTTCTCCACATCTCCATAATAATTATAGTTCTTACGTAGGTTTTATATATATATATATATATCTGTGTGTGTGTGAGAGAGAGAGAGAGAGAGAGAGAGAGAGAGAGAGAGAGAGAATCTTTGAGAGGAGTGCTTTGAGTTCCGCCCGTGATTTGGATCTTTTAAGTGTGATTCAACTTCCCAACTTATTGCCTTCACATGGCTATCGAAAACAAAAAAATGTCAAATTATGTTTATTCTCATTGAAGATATATTTAGCTATACTTTTACATCCATTTCATCTGCATTAGTTTTGCTCCAATTCATTTGCAATTCGGTATAGTCCAAGGTTCACTGTCTCACACGATAATATTGGACCTGCATTGTTTTATATAATTTAACATTTGACTCTTATCTTGTTTTTCCCTTGAATTATCTTACTAATGCCCTTCACAGACTCTAACACCTTTAACTTGATGATTATACTGAATAATATGTATAATTAAAAACTCATAATTGAACTCTTTTTGTTTTAAAATATGATACAGGATGTCCCAACCATGATCCGTTGTTACTATAGAAAGTCTTGAAATTTAGAACGCTCGTAAAGGAATAATCACGTATCCATATAAAAAGTGTGACGTAAACACTCACACGATTTTATCTACACTGACAAGTTCACATATATTCCCTGTACACCATAGCAGTTTCCCAACCTGAACTCCAGAGGGGCTCCGTAGCTTTACCAAGAATAAAAACAAATGGAATTAAAGTTTAAGAAACAAAGTTAGAATCTCTCTACTGTATATTTTCCCTCATCCCCGGTAGGAACTAAGTAACTCCGCAATAAGAATTCATTCCACGAGCAATTCCTTGTAATCATAAAAGTGGGAATATACTCAATTTGGTATTCAATAATAGTGATTCTTCTAAACAATAAATTACATAAAACATTAGGAAATAAAGAGCCTTCATTTGGACGCGTGGCCAAACTAACGAAAATCTTCTTGGTACCGGGAAGCAACGCAGTTTGACGGCAGAGTCGGATACTCACAGGTTCTTAATTAAAACGTATGGATTTCGCTTGGAAAATATAACCATAGTGACCAGTACCTTCGTCATAGAAGATTGAAATTGTGTCATGTCGCTACATAACTCTCCACGTTTTAAGAATATTTACATTAACACTAATTGATTCTTGGCCATGGAAATAAACCATACTAGTCCATAAAAATTACACGCAGGTGAATGGATCGACATTATCCAACACGCAACTGCAGAAATTTCTTTACTCACATTATCGCGTGGTTGCAATCTTTGAGCTACAGCTAACTTATACGGTTTTAGTTTTAAAAGTTTAGTGGTCTTCCAAGTGATATCTGTGCTAACTTTCTCATAAAGTTCTGTAGTCTTCGTTCTAACTTTTCTCAAATGTCAAGGAGTTTTTCCTTTGTAATAACACGGCGATTTACTTTCGGTTTCTCGTCAGAATATGTCCCGTTTCCTTAAATCCATTCACGAGATTACGAACCGTTTCTCTTTGAGGCGCTCGAATAGGAGGGAATCTGTCTGTAAATCACCGTCTCACTTCTCTACGGAAGTTTGTTGTCACCTAGGAATCACACATCAAGATTCTGTGTGCTAAAGTAGGTTTACGAACTTTTTGGCATTTTAACAACACTAACACACTAATAACTGGTCTCATAATGTGTCAACATCTGTACAAAGATTTCGCAACAGCTGTTTAGCCGGCACAGGGACAGCAAGGAAAGTGCAGGTGGAACAGAACTGGCTAGAAGCAACGCTGTCCAAATGAAAGCTCTGTAGCACTTATAGCTATAGTAAAGGGTTGGACTCCTGCAATAGGAAGCAAAAAGAATAATTGCAAACTTACACACAGATGAGGAACTGCAAACGTGTAACGCAGAATATTTAAAACAGACTAAGTGTGCCCACCATCGTAGTGGTCGCTGGAGAGTATACTTCGGCGTTCCGCCAAGCTGAGAATCGCACATTCGAGTCCGCCATGGACATGGGTGTGTGTGTGTGTGTGTGTGTGTGTGTGTGTGTTGTGTGTGTGTGTGTGTGTGTAATTTCTGTAATAAGCTGCAAAGAAAATAGTAAACACATTAATCATAAAGGGGTAAAACAAGGGAACTTAAAAAAAATGAAATAATCAGTTTAAAAAAAAGTCTAGTAACAAACTCTGTGAGACACACTGTGCATTTTAACGAACACTATAACTGTAGTAAGTTTTGTTATGAAATTACTTTTTAAACTACTATAAACTTAAGTTTAAAGACTTCCTCTGGCTACAGTAAGTGGTAGAGAAAGTACATTATGTATATACTTGTGTATATATATATATACATACATACAAATCCCGAATTAATAGACTAGAAATAGAAAAGAGATAAAAGAAAGGAAAGACAGGAAGGGCCTCAGATATAAAATGACCGAGGGAAGCTCATGGTTGTGATGGTAATGAATAAAACCCATTCGGTTTTCACCCAACCTACATAAATAGTATTTGAGAAACTGCAACTTTTTCAAAATGCAAATGAAAGGCTACTCTCTCTTCATCCATTCAAAGAGAAAGAAACAACTTGTAATGTCTTGGTGATGAACAGCCAAGAGAAAAGAAATAAAAAACTAGAAAGTTTGGAAAGAAATGTTAATTTAAACGCATTGCTTTTTTGTAGGGCACTATGTTTGCTGCTTTACTATCTTTCCGGTTGCAGAATATATGGAAGCTAATAAACATTGCTGAACTGATTACCACACCGTTTTGCCTATTATTATTATTATTATTATTATTATTATTATTATTATTATTAGTATTATTATTATTATAAAAGTGTGCGTTTCCAGAAACGATGAAGCATATCATCAAGATGTACCAGTACATGTTGCTAAGAACAATTAAAATTGAACTGTCGAAATAAAAACACACAAAACCTGGTCATGAAACAACTTGAACATATGATATAATCTATGTGAATATGTTTCAGAAATTTGGATATTTGTTCACTACATGCCTGCCCTGAAACAAAATCAATTCCTTCCTTCACATATTTGCATTTAACTGTACGCGAAGTTTTATACTGTATTCTCAATATCCTCTTGTGTAAACCAAAACCGAGATTAAGATGCAAGTTCTGCACTACTTGCACAACACAACCACAGTATTCAAAGAGACAATGAATCACTTGAAATTTGACTGTGTAAAATAGCATCCAGTAAATAGCAACCCTCTTGTTACTCCAGTCCATATTCAACCAGAATGATATTTTTATTTGCTTATGCTATTCTACGTTCTATTCCCAATAAGCTAGGTGGAGTAATTGCTTTAGTTATATCTATTGCAATTTTATTCATTATACCTCTCACAGATACTAATTTTCTTTAGGAAAACTAGATATATAGGTGCGTCTTCGAAACCTGAGATACAAATCTGGTGTCTTAGCACATAACTTTAACAAAATGCGATTTTAATTCATTTTATTTCCTTTGTCAGCATAGGCTGCTATGGTTTCCCACCCCTTCTTAAGAGGTATTCGTGACAGTATCTATAGTTTTTTGGTAGACATGCATCTGCATATGCAAAGCAAGTGACCCTCAGCTGTAAAGTCCACATTCTGGTGCCATCTGTTTTATCGATATACATTTTAATCACAAATTGGTCTTTGGCACCTTGGAACTGCTGTGGAATTTGACAACGTAGTCAGTCAAATGTCGGTCAAATGTCATTAGTTCTATGGTCATCCTCTACCATCTCTGCTCAAGTAACTTATAATTGTAGCACTGGATTTGTCTTTTGGTCTATAGTTCGCTCCGATTTATTTTATTCTGTTGTTGGAACGTTGAGTCGTGGTATTTTAATATCCACTTCAGGTTTGCCTTGCGACTGAGGAAAACCACGCAAGTCAGACTGGCCGATTAAGTAGGATTTGAAGCCACAGACTCTGAACTGTATTTGGTCCTCTGGAAAAGGAAATGGCTCATTGCAGATTTTCTGGACAGGTTTTTGCATACCCAAACCCAGATAATTTCACTGCTATTTCTTCGACCTGTTCAATGCTGTAGTGGATATTTGCTAAAAGCTCCAGTGGGAACGTGCGACGGACTGGCTGATAGATATTGCCATCACATATGTTGCATCCCCTCTTCCGCTCAGCTTCACCAAAAGCAATTACTTTACATACCTTCTTATAATATTAGTCCTTTGATTCTCTCTACTGCTTATCGAAACTAGATCCAAATGTTGGATGTTAAGACCACCGGAATGCACGTTTTGAGACCTGCTGAATCCATAAAGCTATATCTATAAAATAGATATACGTGTGAGTGTGTGTGAGGGAGAGAGTGCGAGTGAGAGAGAGAAACAAAAAGGAGGAAAAGGAAAACAAAATAACTCAGAAACAAAATGTTACAATAATACCAAACTTTTTTGCCGATTAAAGTAGAAGATTTACATGAAATTTAGCCAAATTGGAACAATCTTTTACATGAACGTTTGTATTTCTTAAAACTGAGTGTTTTTATTACATTTCATATACTTGAAAATAAGCATGACAATTACATGGATTTGCCAAGCTTTCTGGGAAAAAAAGCTGAAAGGTATGTTTTAAACTTGTCGATGTTGATAGGTAGAAGTATGCAAAGGAAATTTTGATTTCCATAACTACTCAACGTTTCTTAGTTTTACATTAGTTGCTTTATTGGATCATATACACGTACTAGGATCGGAGCTTTCAGTAGGTTTTAGGCAGTCCTATAAACTAAACAGAAAATAGGTGTCACTGACAATTATTAAACTATCTAGGCACTTTGTTACAAGTTGGCATTAAAAAGGCTGTTTTAAATAACATACATTGAAGTCACGAGTTAAATATGAAAATATTTGCTCACTTCATATACTATTGTGAATATGTTAAATCGTCATCATTGTAGCTTCTTAAATACAGATTGGGTTTGAACTAGAGCATTTAGTATCTTTGATAGGTCGGTCACTGAATGTTAAAGCTTGAACTATTCTGAAACAACACTAATAAACTACACCATGCATAGAGAAGCTAATTTATAAGTTAGCCATATTGTGCATCATTGTTTGTATATAATTCTGTAAAAGTTAAGTAATTATAAATTGATTTGCATACATTCATTTATTTTGGCCCATTGAAGATCCAGTAAGATGGAATAAATTAAATAATTTCCTACATCTTAAACAAATGCTCTTTACATTCAAAAATACACGACACGGCTCCATGCTACCCTGGATTTAAAAGCATTTAAATTTATAATTTTCTTTCAGCACATGAAATTACATTAGTATAAATATCCCAGTGGATGAGGATAACTTTATTAAAAAATTTTATGCTAGGCTCAGGTTTAATTTTGGAATTGATTAATTAGTCAGCCCCTTTTACCTTACTTATTGCTATATCCTTAATTATCATAAATTAAGCAGCGGCAATGTATATTTAATGGCGAGAAATATTCAGAATCAATGCTGGAAATATTAATTCTTTTTAGTCTATTATTTCTCCGGGAAAATAATTAATTTTAATTTTAATTTAAGAACAATAATAATAATAATAATAATAATAATAATAATATACTGATTAATGTAAAAAGTGCATAAAATAATAACTTCCAATTCGTTTATATGCATTTTATTATGTGTCTTTTAGCATCACCCCTGTGTGTAAAGACCATTAAAATTTCACATAAATGTAATACAGAAATAAGGATGATTATTACTGTTAGCGTACATTAATATAGGGTTATTAAAAAGAAAAATCACATTTCAACTTGTTAGCCAAAGGAACTTTGAGAGAAACAGCTTCTGTGTGTTCTGACGAGAAGAAATTTTGAAGTTTATGATTGTTGAGGCTGTACCTAAGCATTTAATAACAACAGCATTTGTTGCCCGGAACATCAAAATATTAGTCCATTCTTGCTACAAGCAAATTGTTTGCTCTCTTGTTGTTAAACCTGTTAAGCCACATGTAAATTTGATTATTACGAGGCTGCTGATTGTTGACAGTACTCCAGAAGTGACTTGTTGCACTTGAAGAATGGATTTACCGCAAATGCAGTGCAGAAAATAATTTTTAAGACAGCTGGCACTAAAAGTACAAATCAAGCCACTCATACTAGAAATTGAAGATTATAACACCCAGTGGTATAAAAATTTTATAACACTCCCTTGTTATATTTCTGGTTCTTGTGATGAAATTATATGCATACTAAGCGGAAGCTTGTATCGACTAATGTAATAGCGGATTATTTGAAATCATCTGTGGTTGGTAAGGGCTTCATTTAAAATTGTTTACAAAGAAAAGGAAAATTGCTTCGAAGTTTGTTCAGTGAATTTAACTGTCACTCCAGAAATGTAATCAATGACGTTACTGATACCAATGCTACTTCCTCCGCACAAGAAATTAATAGTATAAATTGTAAGAATTGCACAATCAAACGATAATTTGAGGCAATATTTTATATCATAACATGCTGTGAATGCCAAAGTGATTGTAGTGTAAATTAATATTAATGTATGTACAGGATTTTAGATGTTTGTTAGCCATAAGTATTGTTAGGAAATACGTTTACACGGCCTCACTGAAACTGACTATAGAAGTGGGTAACAATAAACCGAGGGGGTGAGTTGTTTACCGCTAATAAGAGACAAACAAATGACGTCAGGGTAGCGTGCTTTTTTTAGAAATTGCGGGAATATTTTCCCTAGAGTATATAAGTTAGTAGCAGTGATTGGCTGACAAAACAGACGCTAAAGTGGGCTCCATTAAAATGTTTAGGCAATTCGGGGTAAAGGAGTATATATTCTCAAGCCATAAGCAAGTATCGCGCGGTTTTGAAGAATCTCTCACGAGATGCACGTCGCACAGTTCGGAAGAATCATTCACAAGGTGCACGTTACGTAGTCCTGAAGAATCTCTCGCGAGGTACACGTCGTAAAGTTAGTTACAAAATGTGAAGTACGCGAAGTAATTGGTACGCGGCAACTAAAACGACTGTACTTACATTCGGAAACATAACAGTTTCAGTCAGGCGTGTATAAAGATTAAATATGTCAATTATTAATTAAATGTGACGGCAATAAAAGTGTAGAACATTTTTTTTCATCAGTGTTATCTTTTAGCAACAACTCCTTTCCGTTTACACACCCTGCTTAGAGACACGTGTTCGACTGAGTTATAATAGCTAGCCGGAGGAAAAATAACCCCAAATTTAAAATAATAAAACAAGAGGCGCTCAACAAATAAGATAGCACTAGCCATTGAGAACTGCGATAAATTACATCAAAGAATGATAATAATGTTGTGACTTTGTCCAGTTTTTCAGCTGTTGCTCAGTTCTCACTGCCAGCCTCTTTACGCCTGACGGTTCACTTCACTCGGAGTCAAACACAACACTTCCACAACCCGTCGCTCCGCAGTAGCACTCGCTGCACGTCACAACAGCAGTTACCAACTCGCTCGGAGAATCGCTCTTGATGTCGCACCAGAAACGCAGCAGCTAACTCGCTCGCCCGCCCATTGACTGATTTAACTCAACTCTCGACTCGCACTTGCACTGACTAGACGGTCGCGAGAGCGCTTGCTTATATATTCAGTGGAATCTTTCCACGAGGTTCTCGCAAGTTCTAGAAATATTTCGACACACTTCCTGGAGGAGGGGGAGAAGCTTCCAGAATGTTGTAGTTACATGCTGATAGCACGCCCTGGCGAGCGTCCGTTACCGTTGTTTACTTCGACCGCCCGGCGCCAACCTCCAAATAGCCTTGGGCCATAGCCGCTGTGCCGAAATATAAAATAAAATATATATTTATTAATAAAATTATTCTTACACATATTCTGTTGATTTATTTTTGGCACAACGTTCGATATATTATAGAATGTTTGTACAAATGATCAAGTTGTCAGCATTGGTGAATGTAAAACCACAACAGACTAGAATCACCATTGCACATGTCCGAATGTATATTGCTATTTCCACGCAAATTTCAGCTGGATACTTCATAATTTAATATTCAGGATTGTCTAAGATATAATAGATGACAACACATGTTAAAATTATATTATTTTGTTCGTAGGATTACTACACTGACTTTCAATCTTGTTGCTTAAACACTCCTACTCTCACTTTTAACACTTGTATCATAAATTGTTATTGCCTGTGCATAGCATTTTTTTATAAACAACCAGCACTTCTCTATTCCAATATGGAAGCTCTAAAACTGTTTTTAAAAGCTTCAAACGTTCCTCTATCCAGTGAGGAGCAGAATGTGTTTCTAACTTTCTCGTTTGGTTTGAAATATAAATCTGAAATACGCATCTTCTTTCTGAATAATCCTGTATATTTTTTTACACTCTTCCAATGATTTCTTTTATGTATTGGTAAAAGGATTATTTTTACCAAATTAGTAGATATCCAGTCAGATTCAAAACTCTTTCAATTTTTGTGATGTATCCTAAAAGGTTACGAGAAATGAAATATTTCCTGATGCCGAAAGCAGTAGCTGCAATTACATATAGCATTAATCAAAAGCGATTACTGTACTACCGTCGACACATTCGATACATCAAAGTAACGGCTTCGGCAGTGAATGAGAAAAAACTCCCTGAAGAGATCCGTTATCTGTGATTGAACAAGAGCCGCGCGCCATGTTACATTCATCATCTCAAAACAAACGTAAACCTCGCTCTCTCTCGGAGTCTGTCGCTTTGTGTTATAGGAAATATGGAGATAGCAATCTTATATATACATAGAGACGGGATGATCCTTTCCTCTCTGCCACCACAGCTCCTTTGTCGCGCGTCTTTCATTTTATCCCCCCATACTGCTCCCTTTCTGAAAACCAGCCGCCAAGGCTCATATCCAATCCATTTCTATACATGCTGAAAATCATGCTTCTTGCTCCTTGTACAGTAATTATAACTATTTACTCGAGGCAAGGGTGGTTCACGAATTGAAACTAAAGATGATGCTTCAAAGTTAAAGAGAATCCTTCCTCGTCAGTCCAAACTTCCTCTGCAGAGTTTACGAAGCACTGCACAAGCTTAATTTATTGAAACGTTTAGTCTTCATTTTTGGGATATATATGGGAGATGTGTATAATGTATCCATTGCCAGAAGTTTATTGAAACTGCTTTTATTTAGCTTATTGTTTTTGTGTGCAAACCATGAATGTCAAAGTAAGCTTAAAGTCCTGAAATTTTACATTCTCATGGCTATTTCCATCCACTACGATTGCTCTTATACCTATTATTCAAATGATTCATACAAATTACAATTTTTCTGTCTACTTGCTGTTAATTATTATAAATATTGGCATATGGCTTCAGTAAGCATTTTGTAGCAGTTAAACTAAAGCATAGTGTAAGCTGATCGTAGTCAATTGCTTACATGATCATCATCCACGACAAAGATTAAGTCTGGAATTAAGTGTTCTTTCACACAAGCCATGTGTTGGACAGGGTTGGAAAGGTAGAATCAGTTGACTGAAAAATTCAATGCCATAGCCGGGATTTGAACCACGGATCTCTATTGACCTGTTCAGACTTCAGAAGAATTGAGCCCTATTTATTTATTATAACACTTCCCTCATCTAGTGGAGGGTGTGCCTCTATTTCGGAAACCAACTGGATTAAATGAATCAATTGTTTTGGTGACATTCATCTCAAATATTCTTGCGAGTTTCTCCACATCTCACCTATTTTGTTCTTTTAGATCAAATATGTATAGTTTATCTCTATTTCTATATTTTTTGTTCAACTTAGAATAACCTGCCAGTGACCTAAGAAATTTCATTTCGGCAACCATCGTTTTCTCCTATCTGTCCTGCTCAATTCTCAATTTTCACACCCATTACTTTATAAACTTTCAATTGTATTTTCTTGTTTTCTGTTTCAATGTCCCACTTATTTTTAAATATCTGAACAGTTATGTTGATGTCATTTTTCTGGCAGAATGAAATATTAAAACCTTCAACTGTTTTATATATTGGCATTAAATACTCTTTACATTAGTTAAAAAAGTAAAAAGTGTTTTGCTTAAAATACGGAAAATTCAGAGAAACTCCTAATTAAGCAACAGTAAATAAATAAATTAAAAAATAGATGTAATATTTTGTAAATCGCTAATTCTACGAAAATACTTTATTAATTACAAATTGTATATTTTAAGGCAATATATCTAGCTTATTGTTTTTTTCTACTACATATAGTAAGTAGGGGAAGTATTGCATTGAACCCAAAAATTCGATACCGAGATTTCACCAGAAATGTATGTTTTGAGGGCATGAATCCAAATAAAGCATTTTTGGAAACATGCCCTGTATCTCTGTCCGTCTGTGTGTCTGCGTGTCTGTGAACAGCATAATTCAAAAGTGAAAGGTCGGATAAGCACATATATTGGTATTTCAGTTCAGTATCTTACAAAGGATGCGACATGAAGATTTTCAAGAAAATCTCCCACCCCCAGCTACTCTTTGCATGGAACATTTTTCCGATAGTTTTGATTTTCTAAAAAATGGCTGTAACAATTATGATTAAAATACCATGCATTAAAGATATTTAAGTGACAAATAAAATGTATATCTTAAATTTTCTGGGAATAGCCTTTGAAGTTCACTTCGTTCGGAAGGAGTTTTGTATAATCTTGTATAACTAGTAAACGTTAAGCGATAGACGAAAACGTACTATCCAAAAATGTAGATAGTTTTTAAAACATACAATTTATTTCAAATGAGTTTTTTTGTAGCATAAGTCATTTCTGACATACGTCCTTTCAACATTAAGTTGCGAGTACATGCAAACAGTATGGAATTTTAAACCCAGCATATAGCGTCCAATTCTTAAACATTTGACTATCGTTGTTCTCTTTGTACTTATAACGAAGTGTGTAATGTAGCTATTTCTGCAAAGGTTTACTTGGATAAAAACGTAGTGAATAAAAATAAGTTTTGTGAGAAGAGTTTCTACCTATCTTCGCCAATAAACGATCAATGTATCACATCGGATTTTTTACCATGTACTCAGAACATAAAACATATAATTTGAAGTGGTATACTTCAAATGTTATATTTAATTTGTTGAGCCCCACGTTTGGGAGCCAATTTGCGACGGTATTACTTATAATGTTTGTGTATTTGTGTTTACTCCACGTGGTGAAGCCATTTTGTGACGTGATTCTTTGTTAGGTTTGTTAGCTCCATCTGGTGTTAGCAATTTGCGGCAATAATAGTGTTTGTTTTAAAGAATGCTACCGTTATTTTATTTAATTTTGGTTCACTGTCCTCCGGCTAGCTATGATCTTTTTGGTCGAGCACTTCTCTTTATACAGGTTGTGTAAACGGAAAGGAGTCTTTTATCCAAAGACAACACTGATGAAAGAATTTCTTTTATACTTTTATTGTCGAACACATTCACTATCACATTTACACATTGATCTTGACACTCGCCAAACTGAAACTGTTATAATAACTTCATTACTGATCATTCTTAATTCGCGTACTTCAACTTTTTGTTTAATTAACTTTACAACACTTGAGATTTTTCATAACTCTGCTACGCGTAACCTGCGAATCGATAGCCGACGTGTACTGTACAAATATTTCTGCTGGACTCAAGGCGACGTGTAACGTACAACTGTTTTTGACGATCTGACGGACTGAAGGACTTTACCTCTAACCTAGCCCTTTTTATACTCCTACACCCCGATATGCCTAAAGATTATAACTGAGCTGTTATTGGCTAATAAAACGCGCCAACATTAGCGTCTATTTTCATATCCAATGAAAATTATGAATACATATGCTCTAGGGAAAATGTTCCAGCAAATTCTAAAGAAAAACGCGCCAACATTACGTAACTTCCTCGTCTCTAATAATGATAAACAGCTCACCCCCTCGCTGCATTATTGCACGCTATTATTTTCAGTTTCAGTAAGGCAGTATAAACTTACTTCTCAACAATAATTACAATCAACAAACATCTCAAATCAATGTCACACAAAAATGCATATTCATACTATAATCATTCTTTACATTTAAATAATTTATGATACAAATTACTGCATCAAGTGCACACAAAATCTTAACTAGCTATGTCAAACAAGTGTTAAGAAATAAGTTTGCTTATGCATAATTAATCACTTTTTATATGATAATAATAAATACTCCGTCGAATCTAGATTTATCGTATTTTTCCCGAATTTTTAATTTGAGCTTGGTATACGAGTACAAATAAAATTGTTCGCATACATTCCATGGAATTTTTCAACTATTTAAATGTGTGTTATGGAAAATAATTAATTTCAGTCGAGGCTTCAATATCTGTTAACAGTCTATATTACTTTTTTTAATTTGTTATTCCCGAACCTCTCCTGCTGAAAGTGTGTTAAACTAGTAGTTATAAATTATGGACCATTTTGAAAAGTAAAAAATGATGAAAAAAGGGAATTGAGAAAAACTGAACTTAAAGTTCTACGTGGTGCTTTGCCTAAACAGTGGGTGTCTAATTAAATAGTCATTTGTGGATTAAGATTATTGATATTAAAAACAATCAGTAGTGTAAGCACAAAAATTACAGGTTGTAAGGATAATAAAAGTGCAAAAGAACAAACATTTGAAATTTTTCACACTTTTTGCCATATTTCACTACATTGCCTTAATAAGGTACACAAATTTTTGTATAGGTACTTGGTTCCCAGTAATAGAAACATTTATGATATTAAAGAGTATTTAACAGGTTATTTTAAGAAAAGCTAATTTAAAAATTTTATCCGCATCCTAACAACTCAAATGTATTGTATGTTAACAAAATCGTTAAAGACATTTATAAGTAGATAAATAAAAGATAAGAATATGTGTGTGAAAGGTACTTGGGGTGCAAAGACCAATTATAAAATCGTATTTATCGGATTGCTATACATACATAAAAACAGGGACGCTTTTTAAAAATGCTATTTTTACATTCAAGACACCTTTAAACGTGTTTTTTCGGTGAAGTCTGGGTAGTAATATGTGGTTGAAGATCTCATATTTTGGAAGAAACTAACTATAGTTATTGGATGCTTTTATAAGCACTGAAATCCCCCAAAGCTTTATTTATCATCCCGTATTTCCAAATACTTCTGTTATTCATTTATAAAGCAATCTTGAACAGATGTTTTGAATGGAAGTACTGTTATTGTAATCCCCAATGTGAATTGAGAAGGAAACACTTACCTCTGAGGAAAAGAGTAGCTAACGAAGCAGAGTAGTCGAGCGAAGTGCGTTTGTAAATATATTGCCAGCAATTATCACATAGAATTCTATCATTTACAGTTAATTATTATACGCCACGCATTCAACTCTTTACTGGTGACAGTCCGTACTCGTGAACTCGTTGCAAGCACACGCAAAACCAAGCGAACTGCTAGTGGACTGCACGCTTTGTGCCCTTTGGGAAGGCACTAAAACCGTTCGGGAATCGACGTTGCCGACCTTCACCTTTGTTTTCTAACGGCAGTTGATAACACCTCCAAACTTTCAATTATTATAGATACAACTGATGTAAAAACGGGTTCTTATTTCTAGTAGTAAAATCACAACGGTACAATTAATTTTTGTACATAATTGCAATAAAACCAGAGAACAATTTCCAGGATTTTTTATTTTTAATACATTTTGAACTGATCTAAAATCTCCCCCACAAAAAATTATAAATCCTTTGCATTTGCGCCTGTATGCGCATGCTTTCACATCTTGCGCGCGCGTGTGGTGTGTGTGTTTCTTGTTTTATCTGTATGAACAGCATAGCTGAAATATAAAAGGTAGGAAAAGTACTTAATTTCACGCCTAAGTGAGACAAGAAATTTCCGATCTCCAAGAAACCTGTTATATTGCGCAATTTTTAGTTAATATTTTCTCAATTATGGATGTAATGATTTTCATTAAAATATTACACAATTTAGATACGTTATAAGAAATAAAATGTTTAAAATGTTAAATTCTCTGAAAATAGTCTCTTAAGATCTCTTAATTCTTACTTATTATCTTTTCTATCTTCATAAATTATTTCTGAAAATAGGTGGATCTAATAATAACAATAATAATAAGGTATGCAATAATATTTTTTCGGGGCATTAACTGCTTACGGTATATTCGCTGTCGTTCGTTTTCAATATTTTAAAGCATACCTGTTTTTGATATGATATTTGGTTGATCTTTCGGATCTCATTTAGTCATACAAAGAATGTTATTTGAGGGCCACAAGAATCGCTTGTTTTTTGTTTCTGCTTTGTTTTTCAAAATTATTTTCAAAATTCAATTTTAAAAATTCCAAATGCCATCCAAGCCTCTTACATGTAGCATTTATATTGAAACTGTTTCTGGCAAATATTTATCATGAAGGAAATTCGTCATGTACGCATTAAAAATATACTTGACATTTTAATATATTTAAGCTTTATGAAAGTATGACCCATTTTGTTTAATAACGGTGTTTAATTTAATAAACTATTCGGGTATATACTGTTTATATTTATTTACTTAAAAGTATTAGTGTACTTCGGTTTACTCTAAACTTAATTTACTTAAAATTGAACTTTTCAGTATAGTAAGTGAACTATTTTGTCAGAAACTACGAGGTCAAATGAAAGTTTGCCATATAACGCTGACAACACTATTTTTCACATACTAAATCCAAAGTTGTATTAAACAATTAGAGATATAACAAAAGCCTATTGTTTTTAAAATAAATCATTTATCATAAAAAAATCTGATGTGTTACACTCACATGACTTTATCTACTCTTGTGCAAACTATGTTTACAAACTCTTATTTTCCATCTATTTCATGTTAATCGAGATAAACATTTGCAGAAACGATCTTTTGACATACAAAGAGAATTACATTTTATACATAGCGACCAGTTCTAAAAATATTTGACTATCGCTTAAGGGGTACTATGTTCCCCTTGTTTTGTATTTGAAGGGCAATATAGAAATACAGTAGCCTTTAAGCAGAGACATATCTCTTAATAGCTGGTTGCTAGGCGCAGCACCATTCTCTTTGCCACAGATTAATACTCTTTGCATATCCAGGACAAAAAATAAATAACGAATTCCCATTTGAGAAAATAAGTATTGAAAAACTTAAGGGAATAACAAGCAATATCTCGAAAATGGTTCACTCAACAAAACAAATGTATATGATATAAATTGTGTATTTTAACGCGGTCTACATTTTTTGTGCAGTAAAATTTTGTCTATCTCTTATGGTTTACCAGTTATGCAAAAGTCGTTCACAATGAAGAATACTTTTGGAGACATTCCCAGAAAATTCAAGATATACATTTTATTTGTCATAAAAATTTCTTAAACATATGATGTTTTAATCAAAATCGTTAGAGCCATTTTTGAGAAAATTAAAATTTTCGAAAAATGTTCCATGTAAAGGGTAAGCTGGGTGGGGGGATTTTCTTGAAAACCTTCGTGTCGCATCTCTGGAAGATACTGAACCTAAATACCTAGTTTGGTATTTATCCGACTGTTCGTTTCTGAGTTATGCTGTTCACAGACACACACACACACAGACACACAGCAAGACACACACACACACACACACACACACACACACACACACACAGACACACAGACATACACACGGACATGTTTCCTAAAATACTTTTCTTGGATTTAGAGAGTCCCAAAACATATATTTCCGGTGAAATCTCGGTATCGGATTTTTGGGTGTAATACAATACTTCCCCTACTTACTATACGTAGTAGAGAAGTAAAAATCTGATGTGTTACACTCACATGACCTTTCTCTATTCTTGTACAAACTATTTTTACAAACGCTTATTCTCCATATGATTCATGTTAATCGAGATATCGAGATGTTAATCTTGTTGCTAATTTTCTTGTAGATGCAACGGGTACATGGTAGCTTTTAAGCGATAGTGAAATCCTTTAAGCGCTGGTTGCTATGTGGAGCATTCCATTCTGTTTGCATATCCAGGACATAAAAAAATCAGATGTGTTACACTCATATGACTTTCTCTACTCTTGTACAATCTATTTTCTCAAACGCCTATTCTCCATATACTTCAAGTTAATCGAGATATCGAGATGTCAATCTTATTGCTAATTTTCTTGTAGATGCAAGGGGAATATGGTAGCTTTTAAGCGATGGTCAAATATTTTAACGCTGGTTGCTATGCGGCGCATTCCATTCTCTTTGCAAGTCCAGGACATAAAAAAATCTGATGTGTTACACTCACATGAGTTTCTCTACTCTTGTACAATCTATTTTTACAAACGTCTATTCTCCATATGCTTCATATTAATCGAGATATCGAGATGTCAATCTTATTTGTAATTTTCTTGTAGATGCAAGGGGAATATGGTAGCTTTTAAGCGATAGTCAAATATTTTATCACTGGTTGCTATGTGGCGCATTCCATTCTCTTTGCATGTCCAGGACATAAAAAAATCTGATGTGTTACACTCACATGACTTTCTCTACTCTTGTACAATCTAATTTTACAAACGCTTATTCTCCATATGCTTCATGTTAATCGAGATATCGAGATGTCAATCTTATTGGTAATTTTCTTTTAGATGCAAGGGAAATATGGTAGCTTTTAAGCGATAGTCAAATATTTTAACGGTGGTTGCTATGTGGCGCATTCCATTCTCTTTGCATGTCCAGAACATAAAAAAAATCTGATGTGTTACACTCACATGACTTTCTCTACTCTTGTACAAACTATTTTTACAAACGTTTATTCTCCATATGCGTCATGTTAATCGAGATATCGAGATGTGAATCTTATTGCTAATTTTCTTGTAGATGCAAGGGGAATATGGTATATTTAAAGCGATAGTCAAATATTTTAACGCTGGTTGCTATGTGTCGCATTCCATTCTCTTTGCAAGTCCAGGACATAAAAAAATGAATAACGAATTTGAGAAAAAGTATAAGTATTGGAAAATTTAAGGGAATAACAAGCAATATCTCGAAAACGGTTCACTCAACAAAAGAAATGTATATAACATAAGTTGTGTATTTTAACGAGATCTACATTTTTTGTGTAGTAAAATTTTGTCTATCTCTTATGGTTTACCAGTTATGCAAAAGTCGTTCACAATGAAGAATACTTTTGGAGACATTCCCAGAAAATTCGAGATATACATTTCATTTCTCATGACATTATCTTAAACATATGATATTTTAAACAAAATCGTTAGAGCCATTTTTGAGAAAATTAAAATTTTCGAAAACTTTTCCATGTAAAGGGTAGTCTGGGGTGGGGGGATTTTCTTGAAAACCTTCGTGTCGCATCTCTGGAAGATACTGAACCTAAATACCAAGTTTGGTGTTTATCCGACTGTTCGTTTTTGAGTTATGCTGTTCACAGACACACACACACACACACAGACACACACACACACACACAGACACACACACACACACACACACAGACACACACACGGACATGTTTCCAAAAATGCTTTTTTTGGATTCAGGAGGTCTCAAAACATGTATTTCCGGTGAAATCTCGGTATCGAATTTTTGGGTGGAATGCAATACTTCCCCTACTTACTATACGTAGTAGAGAAAGTAAAAATGAATAACGAATTTGAGAAAAAGTATAAGTATTGTAAAATTTAAGGAAATAACAAGCAATATCTCGAAAACGGTTCACTCAACAAAAGAAATGTATATGACATAAGTTGTGTATTTTAACGCGATCTACATTTTTTGTGTAGTAAAATTTTGTCTATCTCTTATGGTTTACCAGTTATGCAAAAGTCGTTCACAATGAAGAATACTTTTGGAGACATTCCCAGGAAATTCAAGATATACATTTTATTTGTCATAAAAATATCTTAAACATATGATATTTTAATCAAAATCGTTAGAGCCATTTTTGAGAAAATTAAAATTTTCGAAAAATCTTCCATGTAAAGGGTAGTCTGGGGTGGGGGGATTTTCTTGAAAACCTTCGTGTCGCATCTCTGGAAGATACTGAACCTAAATACCAAGTTTGGTGCTTATCCGATTGTTCGTTTTTGAGTTATGCTGTTCACACACACACAGACACACACACAGACACACACACAGACACACACACACACACACACAGACACACACACGGACATGTTTCTAAAAATGCTTTTTTTGGATTCAGGAGGTCTCAAAACGTGTATTTCCGGTGAAATCTCGGTATCGAATTTTTGGGTGGAATGCAATACTTTCCCTACTTACTATACGTAGTAGAGAAAGTAAAAATGAATAACGAATTTGAGAAAAAGTACAAGTATTGGAAAATTTAAGGAAATAACAAGCAATATCTCGAAAACGGTTCACTCAACAAAAAAAATGTATATGATATAAGTTGTGTATTTTAACGCGATCTACATTTTTTGTGTAGTAAAATTTTGTCTATCTCTTATGGTTTACCAGTTATGCAAAAGTCGTTCACAATGAAGAATACTTTTGGAGACATTCCTAGAAATTTCGAGAGATACATTTCATTTCTCATGACATTATCTTAAACATATGATATTTTGATAAAAATCGTTAGAGCCATTTTTGAGAAAATTAAAATTTTCGAAAAATGTTCCATGTAAAGGGTAGTCCGGGGTGGGGGGATTTTCTTGAAAATCTTCGTGTCGCATCTCTGGAAGATACTGAACGTAAATACCAAGTTTGATGTTTATCCGACTGTTAGTTTTTGAGTTATGCTGTTCACAGACACACACACACACACAGACACACAGACACACACACACACACACACACACACACAGACACACACACGGACATGTTTCCAAAAATGCTTTTTTGGATTCAGGAGGTCTCAAAACATGTATTTCCGGTGAAATCTCGGTATCGAATTTTTGGATGGAATGCAATACTTCCCCTACTTACTATACGTAGTAGAGAAAGTAAAAATGAATAACGAATTTGAGAAAAAGTATAAGTATTGGCATATTTAAGGGAATAACAAGAAATATCTCGAAAACGGTTCACTCAACGAAAGAAATGTATATGACATAAACTGTGTATTTTAGCGCGATCCACATTTTGTGTGTAGTAAAATTTTGTCTATCTCTTATGGTTTACCAGTTATGAAAAAGTCGTTCACAATGAAGAATACTTTTGGAGACATTCCCAGAAAATTCGAGATATACATTTCATTTCTCATGACAATATCTTAAACATATGATATTTTAATCAATATCGTTAGAGCCATTTTTGAGAAAATTAAAATTTTCGAAAAATGTTCCATGTAAAGGGTAGTCTGGGTTGGGGGATTTTCCTGAAAATCTTCGTGTCGCATCTCTGGAAGATACTGAACCTAAATACCAAGTTTGGTGTTTATCCGACTGTTCGTTTCTGAGTTATGCTGTTCACAGACACACAAACGGACATGTTTCCAAAAATGCTTTTTTTGGATTCAGGAGGTCTCAAAACATGCATTTCCGGTGAAATCTCGGTATCGAATTTTTGGGTGGAATGCAATACTTCCCCTACTTACTATACATAGTAGAGAAAGTAAAAATGAATAACGAATTTGAGAAAAAGTATAAGTATTGGAAAATTTAAGGGAATAACAAGCAATATCTCGAAAATGGTTCACTCAATAAAAAAGTGTATATGTCATAAATTGTGTATTTTAACGCGATCTACATTTTTTGTGTAGTAAAATTTTGTCTATCTCTTATGGTTTACCAGTTATGCAAAAGTCGTTCACAATAAAGAATACTTTTGGAGACATTCCCAGGAAATTCAAGATATACATTTTATTTGTCACAAAAATATGTTAAATTTTTAATTAAAATGTTAGAGCCATTTTTGAGAAAATAAAAATTTTCGAAAAATCTTCCATGTAAAGGGTACTCTGGAGTGGAGGGATTTTCTTGAAAACCTTCGTGTCGCATCCTTGGAAGATACTGAACCTAAATACCAAGTTTGTTGTTTATCCGACAGTTCGTTTCTGAGTTATGCTGTTCACAGTCAGATACACACACAGACACACAGACACACACACGGACATGTTTCCAAAAATGCTTTTTTTGGATTCAGGGGGTCTCAAAACATTTATTTCCGGTGAAATCTCGGTATGGAAATTTTGGGTGGAATGCAATACTTCCCCTACTTACTATACGTAGTAGAGAAAGTAAAAATTAGTGTACTAAGAAGAAATGAATAAGCATGATATAAAATAGAATATATCTGACCTAGTATTAGATAACGGGTCATTATTGAGAGGAAGGATATAGCAACAAACTTTTGGAGATAAATGCAGAAAGCTCAGAATCTAAACATTAATTGGAAAAAATTGCTACACACTAGGTATTTTAGCTTATTGCTAGAGAGGAATGAATGAATGATAGCTAATAACATTAATTAAATCTACTCAGAAGTTACATATTGCAATCTAATTTCTTTAATCAAAGATGTACCTACAATCCTGTAGGAAAATTAATAATTAGGGAATATATCATTATGAGGTTCGAAATATGAAATACCCAGCATATAAACTTGACAAAGAAAATACAAATATATTCGAGTCTACTTTACCATATTTGTTAACAAAGCAATATAACCTAAATGACATTAAAGTGACTGGTTTTCTTTTTTCTCATCACGTGGTACGCTCGCATTCACTTATGTCGTCAATACAGCTCCGGAAGGCATTTTACCAGCTTTCTCAGCGGACGCGTACATAGCAGGGAAGTGTTCTGCCTTTGTTGCTCGACCAAGAAGTAACGTGTATTAACTGTAGCTCACGCGATGTATCCAAATATTTCATAGGTGCATTGGGGAAGAATGGTGGTTATGTAGGAAGACTGTGCTGGGGTAATTACATGCAGCATTCGGATGGACAGATTATTAAAATAATGTGTAATGAATGTATCCTCTTTGAGAGTAAAAAGTATTATAAATTTCAGTTTTAAGTTATGTTGTTATTAAGAATATTTTAATGGAGATATTGCGCAAAACAAGGATTTATTTACTTATGGCGTGTAAAGCTATTGCCCAAAGTTATATACTCATACGCGAATAATCTAGAACTGTGCACATAAAACAGTACGCCATTGCATGCGCGAAAAGGGTAAACAGATTCATACACCTCCTCCTTGCTGTATGTAGCATATTCCACCTGTGAAGAGCAGTAGAATGCCGCCTGAAGCTGTGGCGACGGCATAAATGGAAGCGAGTGTACATTTCAAATTGTTTTGTAAATTGGAGAGAGTTATACAAAACTGATATGCGATTACAAACTGGCACTATAATCGGTAATGATAAAATATTTCGTGCTATTTTCCGAAATTATTTATATGGCATTAGAAGTACTTAAATCTGCTCCTATTTACTTCATCTATTTTCATATTTAAACTGTATTCATTAATTTATTTTAAGCAGGAGTAGTTTTTGTATACCTTTTATATTCTGATTTATGAACGTATTTAATTTATCTTTTCTGTTAAAAATTCCTGTATGTTATTCTGTGTATTATATAAAACAGGTAAGCCTATTTTAGTTTAGATTCCTAAATAAAATACACTACATATTTGCCAATATAATTACATAACTAATCAGCGTAATATTTTCTTATGTACAAACTTTCCTAATATGAATGTTTTAAGTCATAATAAATTTTAAATTTTACTTTGCGTACACGTATTCCAACGATCTTACAAAATTATTTGAACTTACCATCAACGCTCCCGTTTTCTGTTATACAAAATGCTTATAATACATCCAAATATCTTATACATTGAAACATATTTAACAAATAACTGTTTAAAGTTTAATAACTTTAGTAACAATGAAACACGTGTTTTCGGGGATCATAGCTAACAACAATACACTTTCTTACACGGGTCTAAATTCTACAACGCAGGAGTCTTCATACCCAGGAAATAATTGAGAAAGGATTCAAAGTAACTTGTTAAAGAGGTGATACTGGCTAAAACAGAAGAAATGGTTTAGACTCTGTAGCCATTGTTCAAGGCTGTAAACACCTCAAGTTTATTTGAAGCAAAACAGAGACGCAGGATGACAAATCCCTACAAGGGTAGCTAACAGTGAACCGTTTACTTAAAAGATGCTGGAAGCGATTACGTTTTAGAGCTTTCCTTTTCCCCTACCCTTTCTGGTGATTTGGATTTTATCGCTGTTTGGTGAAGGCCATAGCGAACGAATCCCAGCCACTTTTCTTTTCCTTTCGATCTGTTTTCCTCCCTCACCACTTCAACAAGGACCGCCGTTGAACGTCTTGGCGGTAGTTTTAATGCCGTTCCAGGCCATTTGTACGTTTGTTGCTTCATTTCCTATCCTCCCTTCTTCCCTCTTCCTGCTTCGATCCCGTTTGCTTACGATTCGGCCGGAAGAGGGCGGCGATGTGAAAGAAGCCGCTGGGACTGCTCCAGGGACCACATCTTCCCAACAGATTGTTTCACGATGGATACTTCGTCATTAGTTAATGGAAAATTAACAAAGGCTCAACATTGAATTTCAACCCGGGAAATTTGTTTAAAAATGCATCTACGACGTATTGCTTGAGGGAAACTAGTGCTGAAATATTGGAGAAAAACCTAAAATGAATCTAAAGGTTTTCGTACTAAATATTATGTTAAATACGGAATATAACTAATAATTATGAATATCTATTTATACTGCAAAATTAAACTGTGAATGTATGCATATGTCGAGTCGCAGACTTTTGCTATAACCCGTCATTTCGCGAACATCCTAGGCAGATCATGAAAAGCTGACGTATACGACAGTACGAGTACATTCAGCCGCGGTTGTTCAGAAATGGCGGAGATTGTTGGGCTTATAATATAACTCTAACCTAACCTAATCTAACCCAAACTACCCTTACGCTTTCTGCCGGCTTTTAGAGCCCCGTCAGATGGTGTATAGAACAAAGTTACTATTCGCCGACTTCTCATGATCTCTCTGGATCTTCGCAAAATGTCAGATTTTGACAAAAGCCTACTACTCATATAACATCCGATATGGTGTGATATTGCCTCAATGCCAGACTCAGGAATCCAACGTCTTGAAGGCAGTAAGCAACAATGTAGCTCCTTTCTGAGTGAGGTTGACACTGAAATTTGTCCCTCTGTTTGCATCCACGAAATAACTCACGAATATCTGGTATTTACAGCGGTGTGACTTAGATGCAGCGTATGGAATCTAGGAAGAACTATAATTTTATAATTTGTTCACAGTTTCATATTAAAAACGTGAAACAATATTTTGAAGACATTCAACTTAACGAAATTATGTCACCAGTCTTGCACCAGTAGAGTTATTGTTTCATGATTGTATGCTAACGAGTTGTTAATCAATGTTTACACAAAGTTAGAAACAGCGCTTAAAATAGCCAAACATTTATACAGAGTTCCTGTTTTCATTAATGATCTGTCAACGACATAGTTTTGTAAGTTAATGCAATTTCGGTACTGTTCGCACATTCCGTTCGTAATCCCCACTTACTCGTGTACCTGGAATGTCCAGCATGGTTCGAATTTTTCCGTGAGTTTGCTTCATTTCGCTCTCAGGGTGACCGGCATAACTTAGCCATTTTTACTTTCTCTACCAGTACCTCGTAGGTAGAGGAGGTATTGCATTCCATCCAAGAATTCAATATCAAGATTTCACCGGAACTGCATGTTTTTGAAGCACCTGAAAGCAAAAACATCATTTTTTTTAGAAAAAGTTCATGTGCGCGTGTGTGTGTGTTTGAACAGCATAACTCAAAAACGAAAAATCGGATAAATACCTAACTTGCGACCAAAATCTCCCAAACTACCCTTTATATCGAAAATTTTTCAACCTTTTTGACTTCCTAAAAGATGGCTCTAACGATTCGGATTAAAATACCCCATATTAAAGATATTTTCACGATAAATAAAATGTTTATCTTGAGCTCTCTGGGAACAGCCCGTAAAGTCCTCTTCATTCGGAAAGAACTTTGTATAGTTTTGAACAACTGGTTAACGTTAAGAGGTAGACGAAAAAGTACTTTAAAAATTTAGATCTCAATTAAACACACATTTATTTCAAATAACTTTTCTGTTGCATCAGCTACTTCCGAGATATCTAATTAATGATTCGAATTGTTCAACATTTAACCAGTTCTTTTAAAGTCCTGTCGAGTTTCAGCTGTTTCTCGCAATGCCATTAAACGTATATGGAATTTTAAAGTTAGCGTGAGTCCAGTTCTAAAGCATTTGACTAACGCTATTCCCTTTGTATCTGTAACGAAATATGTAGTGCAGCTGTTTCCGGAAAGGTTTTATCTCAATTAAAATAAAATAGTAAAATAAACATTCGTAAGCATAACTTATATACTGAATTAGAATGGCTTTACGTTATTAGCACCACGCTTTGAGCGCCAATTTGAAAAAGTTGTTAGACCACGTATGTGAGCCTTAACTTGCAGTAGTTGCTTATTTGTTGTGGTTACAACAATGTTTCTTGAAATGTTCGCCCCACGTTCACATGTTCGGTGGCCTTCGCCCCACGTTCACTTGTTCGGTGGCCTTCGCCCCACGTTTAAAAAATCAACTTTGTATTTTAATGCTTATTTAAATATTATATATGTATGCCTCGTAAAATCTTTATAAGTTATTCGAAATAAGCATGTAACTAAAAATGTAGTTCCAATGATTACATGAAGTCCGTGAAATCCAGTTGCTGCGTCAGTAGTAATTTGCAGAAACACGTATCTCTTAGTAGGGGTAGTACGGCTAAAGAATGAAGGCTTACACAAATTGTAATGCTATTTAAGTTCGTTTTATTAATCTTTCACACGATTAAATAACACTTAACCGATGTATCCTACTGTAGAGCTGTGAGAGTATTATTTCTTGTCCTTTTTTACACGTAAACTTTATATTAATCACGCCGTAATGAAATTTTTATGTCTCACACTGAATACGTATAAAATCGAACTGCTCGGGAATGCTGCCTTCTACCGCTGGCGTCTACCGCTTAAATTTGTATATTTCCACTATTTCAAGTCTCTGATTGGCTAATCCTACTCCAATAGAATACTTTTATTTAACTTAAAGCTTCTGTAGTTTTTGATTGGCTATTTATAAACTGTTTTACATATTACATAATCGTTCCAAGAATTATTTGTAGCCTTTATTAAACTTTCTAATTTATTGTTGCCTCAAGGTTACCACATTGTTACCTCATTGTTAGCAACTTTCGGCTGCTATTTTATAATTCTGTTTGCTACAGAAGGTATTTTTCTTCTATTCTCACAGCTCCTACATTGTTAAATTACGTAATACATTCACATAACATTATTATACATATACATAATAATATAAACATAATACAATGACTGTTACATACATTTTATATATTATATTATACACATATTGCTTTAAGGTGGGCTGTTATTATATGTTATATTATATAATTAGACTGTTATTATTTAAGTCTGAAAAATACTGCCTCAATACCCACTATAAGCGATAGAGGATAGAAAAAGTCGCGTGAATGTAACATATCAGTTCTTTTTAATATGTTTAAGAACTTATAAATCAGTGGGCGATGCAAACTTCGCAAAGTTCGGCCAGATTCAGAAAATGTCAATCCTGGCTTCCAGCAGCAAAAGAATGGGTGACTAAACCATAGTAAGACTAAATCTCTATGGATTATAAGTAGATTGTGAATTTTTAATGTGCACTAATCGCTTTATCATCTATCTTCTTACTACCCTTTTGAGCTACGCCCTTGGTAACGTTTAAAGGATACTTAAATTTTGACTAGGACTGAGCCCGACTATAATACATCTGCACTATATCTTCTCCCCCTTTCTCTCTCTTCGCTTTCTCTTAGTGTATATAGTGTTATATTTCATGAAGGCGCAGGTTACAATATTCTTATACGGATTTGAATATCATTTCCTAAAGCACAAGCATAATTTGTTTTAATAAACACCGAAAGTAAGTTCCTTTATTATTATTATTTCTCAAAACCTTTCCTATATTACTTTTGATATTTACTGATAAAATTAATTTGGAATTAGTCAGAACTATCCAGATATTAGCACGTTTATGGAATGAAGTATTACTTTTCATTAAGATACATAGCTCTAATTAAATTATAATTCTGTAAATTATTGTCTAGAAAACTTATATTAAGTATCAACAGGGATACACACATAAAACTGTTACTGAAATATGAGGCAGTATTTTTATCACTTAAATGATATCTATCTAATTATATAATATTAAAAATATAATAACAGCCCGCCTTGAAGCAATATGTGTATAATATATAAAGTGTATGTAACACTTATTGTATTATGTTTATATTATTGTGTACACATATAATAATGTTATGTGAATGTATTACATAGTTTTAACAATATAGGAGCTGTGAGAATAGAAGCAAGCTGCTTTTCGTAACAAATAGAATTAGAAAGTAGAAGCCGAAAAGTTGCTAACAATGAGGCAACCTTGTTTATAAATAGCCAATCAAAAACTAGAAAACTCTTAAGTTAAATAAAAGTATCCTATTGGAGTAGGCTTAGCCAATCAGAGACTTGAAATAGAGGAAATTTACAAACTCAGGCGGTAGATACTGCGTACCTGAGCGATTCGGTATGATACGTGTTCAATGTGAGACAAGAAAATTCATTGCAGTGAGAATAATATAAAGTTTAAGTGTTTAAAAGTACAATTAACAATAATTCCACAGCTCTGTAGTAGGATACGTCAGTGAAGTGTTATTTAATCGTGTAAAAGATTAAGAAAACAAAGTTAAATATCATTATAATTTGTATAAGCCTTCATTCTTTAGCCCCACCAGCCCTGCTAAGAGATACGTGGTTTACTAATTACTAATGACGCAGCCGAGGTATACATATATAAACGTGGAGCGAAAGCCATCGGAAAAGTAAACGTGGGGCGAAGGCCACCGGAAAGTTTGTATCGTACGTGGGGTTAACACTCCTAGAAACATATCTCCCGCACATCGATGCCTATACATGGTGCAACCGAAACAACAATTAAACCTCTTCAAGTTTGGGTCTCCAATAGTGGAGCTGCAATGACTACTTCAAGCTTGGCTACCATACGTGGGGCTGAAACTACTGCAGATATCGAGTACTGCATTTCAGACTTTTACTAAAAACACAAATCATAAATTTTTAAAGTGCATGTTGTATAAAAAGTGATACAATATTTCAATTAGTTATTATACCTGCCAGCTACCAATGGTAGGTAGAGGAAGTATTACACTCCATCCGAAAATTCGATATCAATATCTCACCAGAAATAGACACTTTGGTTCTTTTAAGTAAAGAACTTTTTTACTTTTCTGACATGTACCTAGTAGGTAGAGCTATAGCATTTCATCCAAAATCTTCCTGTTGTGATTACAACGGAAACATATGTTTTGAGGTCTCTAAATAAAAGAATCTGATGTGCTGCACTCACATGGCTTTCTCTACTCTTGGACAAACTATTTTTATAAACCATTATTCTCCATCCACTTCATGTTAATCGAGATAAACGTTTTGCAGAAACTATCTTATTGCTAATTCTCTTGTAGGTGCAAGGGAAATATGGTAGGCTTTAAGCGATAGTCAAATCTATTAAGAACTGGTTTCTATGTGGAGCATTCCATTGTTTTTGCATGTCCATAACATAAAAAAACGAATAACGATATCCCATTTGAGAAAAAAGTATAAGTACTGAAAAATTCAAACAAATACCAAATAACATGTGAAAAAAAACATTGTGACGTAAGTTGTTTGTTTTAAGGAGATCTACATTTCTTGAGTAGTAAAATTTGGTCTGTCTCTTACGGTTTACCAGTTATGCAAAAGTGATTCAGAATAAAGAGAACTTTTGGGGATATCCCCCCACAAAATTCTAATACACATTTCATTTTCCACGAAAACATCTTATATCGAAAAATGTTCTATATAAGGGGTAGTCTGGGGTGGGGGGATTTTCTTGAAAATCTTCGTATCACATACTTGGAAAATACTAAACTCAAATACGATGAATAAGCCGATGCTCATTTGCCGCAATGTATAAGACGCAACTCATTTGAGTTTAGTACGAATGTATAATGTACCTCGTACAAACAGCACCAAAGAAACTCTTCGGTGGATTTTATATCATTTTCTGGGGTCTTTTGAGGCGTGTCCTTCACCTTACCTATCGCAGAGCGTCGTGGCTTGATAACACAGCAATAAGGGGGAAAAGTGGGCAGGTTGAAGCCTTTGCTTTTTCTGGTATTGTTGAAACCAAAACAGAAACGGTCATGCCGTTCACTAGCGAAATTACTCGTGGACATATCGTGGGTATGTGTGAGGCTGGTCGCACTGTTACAGCAGTTGCAACGGCAGTGCATGAAAATGTTTTTATAGTAAATTACTAGATAAAAATATTTCAGGAAAGTGGGGAAGACGGTCTACATTCTTGTCAGAAAGTGGGCACTCCCCGTAAAACATCCCCAGATGATGATATTCGTTTACTAAATGCAAAC
Organism: Deroplatys truncata; assembly: GCA_030765065.1. Classification (NCBI taxonomy): domain Eukaryota; kingdom Metazoa; phylum Arthropoda; class Insecta; order Mantodea; family Mantidae; genus Deroplatys; species Deroplatys truncata. The sequence goes on from CM060980.1 coordinate 58,825,730, forward strand.
TACTCTTTTGTTATAATTGACTGATGATGTTTAGAAACTAGGGATAAATGTGTATATGTATATGGTTTACCGAATATGACATACATATTATGGCAATAAAGTTGGGTTATATTTTTGTCTATAATCCTGTTGTATTCCTATGATCAAGAATATGTTAGTAAAGGTATATTAACCAATTTCAGTTTGAACTAGAGAGAAAGCATGCTGTTTATTTATTTATTATTTAGTTATGTTTGCTTCTATGCAGCAACAAGCATTGATACCACTGTGAGAATACAGTTCTGTTTATTTTTTGTTATAAAGTATTGCTATGTATTTAATGAATACCATTCACGCTTTAATTTGAAAATCTTCTCACACTGCACATTCTACATTTCGCTAACCTGGGCGCTCATCAAGTTTTCCCCTTAGCTTTTAACTCCTTAAAAGGCGTGTTCTGCACTAGCCGATAAGGCATGGGCTACCAATCACGATAAGAGCTCTGTATGATAAACTGATGCACTCACCCTACCTCTTTCTCTTTTAGCCAATACGATCAAGAGCGTAAACATATATTTCATTTCTACGCCATTTTGCAAACATTGTTGTGGTTATTGGTGCAGCTATTTAGCAAAAGGACTGGCGCACCCTTGCACGGTGGTCTAAAGCAATCAATGAAAGGCCCATGGTTTCGCAAGGCCACATAACAACGATAAATAATGTGGCGCAGACGCGAGGTGCAGTGAGAGTTTCTTTGGCGATCTTTGTACCACACAAAAATTCGGTACCGATATTTTACCGGAAATACATGTTTTGAGGTCCCCTGAATGCAAAAAAAGCATTTCTATAAAAAAGGTACACGCGCGCGCGTGTGTGTCTGCGAATAGTATAACTCAAAAATGTAAGGTCGTGAAAATCCCAAATTTAGAATTTAAGTTTAGTGCCTTCCAAGGATGCGACACGAAGATTTTTAAGAAAATACCCCACCTCAACTACCCTTTACATGGAACATTTTTCAAAAAATTGGATTTTCTAAAAAATGGCTCTAACAATTTTGATTAAGGTACTATATATAAGAGATACTTACATGGCAAACAAAATGCATATATTGAATTTTCTGGGAATAATTTTTAAAGTCTTTTTCATTTGGGAGGAATTTTGTATAATCTTATGTAACTGTAAGCGTTAAGCGATACACAAAAACTTACTACACAGGAAATGTAGATTTCTTCAAAACAGACAATTTATTTCAAATAAAAGTTTTGTGGCAGAAGCCATTTCTGAGATATCGGTTATTAATGGTTCGAAATGTTTATTTCTTAATCATTCTTTAAAGTCCTTTCAACATTCAGTTGTTTCTCGCGGTAGCATAGAAACATAATGGAATTTTAAGACTAGTATGTGTCGTCCAGTTCTGAAACATTTAACTAGCACTGTTCTCTTTGTATATATGTAAATGTGTAATGTAGCTATTTTTGCGAAGGTTTGTATGGATTAAAAAGTAGCAGATATAAAAATAAGTTTTAGTTTGTATATTCATTAATAAACGATAGAGAATAATGGAAGTCATGTGAATGCATTACATCAATTTTTTTCAAACTTTTCCATTTTTTAAAGTGATTACCATTCCGTTGTTTCTCGCGATTTCATGGAAAGCGCATGAAATTTCAGGCCAACAGACAGAAATCCGCATTTAAACATTTGTCTATTGCTATCGCCTTTTTTTCTACTTCGAAATATGTAATGAGACTATTTATGTAAACGTTTATGTATGTATACGTACAAAAGATGTGATTTTAACGTATCACATTTTTAGAAAAATAACAGTGTGTTTGGGTGTGCGAACAGCATAAACTCAAAAACCGTATGTCGGATAAACTCCAAACTTGGTGGAAATGTAAAATCAGGCTGAAAGGTGTAATGCCATCTGAATCACGGAAATTCGGCTTTCTGTGCCGTTGCTCTAACCAACTGAGCTACCATAGCAACATGCCGGTTGTGCACTAAATTCCCCAACTGACTTACATTTTTAATTTTCTACCACGTACCCCTATGACAAAAAAAAAAACAAAAAACAAAAAGAAAATGAACAGACTCTCGAAGCGTATATTTGTCGAAGTCAAATCGTTTCCACGACCGGTTCACAATGGTGTCCCGGGACTCTTGCCACTTTCATATTGAGTCCCGACTGCTGAATATGTGCTGACAATGTGCAGGCATACTTATAAGCAGGCATGTAGTAATGAGGCTATTGAGGTTCGCATCCTGAGCGTATTTATTATTATTATTATTATTACTATTATTATTATTATTATTTTGTGCAACGCAATGCTTATTACGTATATTGTAATATAATTAACAATTACTAAAACTTTGATTACAAGGCATATATGCTCACAGATAAAAACTGAAACGCTCTCCTTTTCGTTTTCAAAGTAAATATGAAATAAGTAAATATTATATTCCTACGTGCAAAAGCAAATAAAATAGAAATTAACTTAATATTGGGTGTGTAAGCCACCTGCTTCTATTTCTGAGGTCATTCTACGAGCACATGATATCAAATGAGTATCAAATTTTCACGAGAGGATACTTCCTCCCAAGCATCCTATATTTGATCCTACATAACCTCTTTTGTCTTACGCTGGCCAATTTAACTCCATAACTTGCCCATATATTTTCAATAGCATTCAAATCTGGTGAGCAAGGAGGCAAATCAATCACTGTGATATCTTGACTTTACAAGAACCAGTTAGAAAGCTGCTGACTTGTGTGGACAGGGTGGTTATCCTGCTGGAATTCAAATATTCCATCGGGATATAACAGTCCTTCTGTAAAGAAGGAACAATGATGTCTTTATACTGGTGACTATTTAATGTGACATCAAGCTGCCATAACATACTAGACCATTTCTTGACACTCAACCCCAACACAACATGGATACGTGACCTTGGCGATCCATCTGTACCATATATTTTGCGTCGTAACGTTTTCCTCTGGGGCGGTAGACAATAACTTTAACCCCATTTGTAGATGAAAATGTCACGTCGTCTGCGAATATAATCGTATTCCAGTTGTGTTGACATTTTCTTCTGCAAAGGCGAGGCGACATAACCTGTGATCATCTGCTTCTTAGCTGCCGATCGAGCAAAGTGCGCTACTATAGTCAAACGGCGCAAGGTTGTACGGATCGACCCAAAGAAATTAGAATTACTTATGGTTTTAGACACATACTGGAAGGGATTGTTGTCTGCCTCTTTTAGAAGTGCAGTGTCCTGGTGAGGAGTGGACAAACGTTTTCGACCCGAACCAAGTCGACGACGAGCAATCCCTTCCTTGGAATACCACATCCACCTGGTAGCCATAGATATATGAACTTCAAGTGCTCTTGCAGATACAGAGTATGCAGCAACGTTCACTAACGTAAGGAGAGATTTTGTAGCTTCGTCTTTATGTGTGTGCTCAGCCATAACAAACGTCAGTATGACTGCTGACATACCATGCAGAACTCCAAGCCTATGGAAATGTGTAAGGCAGCTATTTTCGGAAAGGTTTACGTCGATTAAAATGAAGTAGACAGCAAGAATAATAAGCGATAGAGGGTGAAGTCATGTGAATGCAACACATCAGAGTTTTACTTTCTCCACCATATACGTAGTAGATAGAGAAGGTATTACACTCCACTGAAAAATTTGATACCGCGATTTCATCGGAAATACAGGTTTTGAGGCCTCCGGAACACAGAAAAAAGTAATATTTGAGAAAAAGTTCCGTGTATCCATGTATGTGGTGTGTGTGTGTATCTATCTGCGTTTATGAACAACATAACTCAAAAACGAAGAGTCGGATAAATATCAAGCCTGTTATTTAAGCTCAGTGCCTTCCAAAGCTGCAACATAGAGATTTTCAAGAATATTCTCCGCCCCAACCACCCTTTGCATGGAACAGTTTTCAAAATTTTTAATTGTATAGAAATGGCTGTAATGGTTTTAATTAAAATATAGTTTTAAATAAACAACATATCAAACAAATTTACATAACAAATAAAATGTTTATCCTGAATTTTCTGGGAAAGCCTTTGAAGTCCTTTTCATTCGGAGAGAATTTTGTATAATGTTGTATAACTGGTACATAAACGATAGATGAAAACGTACTATGCGAAAAATCTAGATCTCTTTAAAATACAGAATTTATTTCAAATGACATTTGTGTGGCATTAGCTATTTCGGAGATATGGGTTATTAATGGCGCGAATTGTTCATTATTTGGTCATTCTTTTAAAGTCCTGGTAACATTCAGTTGTTTCTCGCGACTACATAGCAACAGTGAGGAATTTTAAGGCGAGCAAATAGCGTCCAGTTCTTAAACATTTGATTATCTGTGTTCCCTTTGTATATATAACGAAATGTGCAATGTAGCAATTTCTGCAAAAGTTAATTTGGATTAAAATGAAGTATGTAGAAGAATAATCTTTAGTAAGACTAGTTTATATGCCCAATAATAAATGATAGAGGTTAGAGAAAATTATGTGAATGTAATACAACCGAATTTTTTCACTCTGATTTTATCTTTCAAATTTAAGTTCACACACGGCATGTGTTGAAGGACAATTAATTATGCCAAAGTTTGTATTTAAGTTTTGTACCTTCATGAATATTTTCAAGAATATTGCGTCCTCTTCATTCTAATGCAAGTTTGTATATTTTTGTTTAACGTAAAACATAAGAGACAAAATCCTACATACACACATTTTAGATTTCTATATCTTTAAAACACAGTTTATTTCAAATAACTGTTTATGGCATCAGCCATTTCTGAAATAACTGTTGTATTGTTTTGAAGTTTTTCAAAGCTTTTTTTCCCCCTTCTTGGTTTTTTAAGCGGCTTTCAGTTGTTTCTAACGGTGTTATGTAATGAGTAGGGAATTTCAAGGCAGGCATATAGCAACTCGTTTGTAAACATTTGACTACCATTTCGGTTTATCGAGCGAGATGGCTCCACGGTAACGCATGATGCTCGCATTCGGAAAATCTCGGGTTCGATTCCCCGAGGCCGCCCACTCTGATCACTCTGGGTTTTTCGTGGTTTTCCCTGGTTCACATAGACGAATATCGGAGAGGTGTATTCTACCACAGATTTCCTCCCCCCTCCATTCCCTCTTATTTTATTTCCCTTTCATGTTACAGGTTGACGCCGCGGCTGTGATTCTGTCGGTGTCGTGAAGATGGCGCGATTTGGTACTTCTTCTCAGCCCCTGCCAGAGGGTAGCTTGTCGAGCCTCCATTGCTGGGCCGTGTTTCCCCTGTCCTACTATAAGGACGCCTCCGAGCGATGCCCCCCGTGCCGGGTGGTCAAATCTGGAAGTATCAGAGAACTCTGTGCATCTCTGTTGTTTTGCGCCGTCCTTGCTCTGCGATCCATACGTCTCCTACGATTCCCTCACCTCATCCGTTCCTCCCGGCGGTGTGCGTACAAGAGATCCATGGGAAGTCGAGGTGCTATGTGTCCCCTCCGTTAACTAGTTCTAGTACTATCCTTGCACACACAACGAAATGTGTGATGAAACTTTTACTGCAAATTTGTATCTTCATTAATATGAAGTAGATAAAAAAAGCTATTGTAAAATTAGCTGTAGAAGCTGCAATAAATAAACGATAGTGTGTAGCTCGTGTGAACGTAGCATAGCTATAGACGTGTTCAAACGTATTCAACTATTGTTGTAAGTTTATATTTCCCCAAAGTATGGAAGAATCGAGTCAAATACTCGACCTTCTCTCGTATTTTCGAACTTCTTCCTCGTCCTGCAAAGAATCACTAGACGCACTTGTATCGCAATATATTATTGCCATCATCTTAACCATTATCATCATTATCCTTCAAGATAGGCCATAAGGGATCTTCCCGACGTCCACGTGGTCTTGTACGTCTCTAGTACCAACTGGTTTGTATTGCAAGGCTTCTTTTTGCAGTCTTTCCTTTTGCATTCAAGAGATATAATCTTTTAATTTCATTTTATATTCTTGATTTTGTTCATTTAAAATAAATATTTTTAATTGTTCTCATATTGCTTCACTTTTAAAGTGATCTTTAAGATACAGTCACTGACTTACCTAAAATTTTTCTTTTCGGCCGTTTCAATTAATTTTTAACGTTTCTTTTCATGGGCACTGCCATAGTTTTATAACATTTTAATATCGTATCTCTTCTGGTTTGTTTTCCAATGTTTGTTTTATAGTGCCACATATCTATTGAAATTTATATTCATTTGGTGTTAAATCTCTTAATTATTCATGTGAATTTTCACATTCTTGTTAGTTAAAATATTTCAGTGTCAGCACTTCGTGTTTAGGAGCTTTTTGATCGGTTTGGTATTTATCAGTAAAGACAATCACTTTTGTTTTCTCTGCTGAAATAATTAATTCTATTTTGACATTGTTTTATCAAGTTGGTAGAGTGCCAGTTGTGGTCTGTCTTCAGTATCTGCCAAAACGACCTGATCTTCTGCTTTAAAATGTACAATTGTGTCAGCGTATGTTATCATTGGTGAATGCACCTTGATGTAGAATTGAGATAGTGCTCCGGTTACCTGCAGCGGAAAGCGCACATGTTCGAGCCCACCCTTAGAGGTGTTAATATTTCGGCCCATGTATAGCATCTTGAGGACTTTGAGGAGTTTTAATAAGTAGCAATCTAGATTAGGAAACCAATATTCCGCCTAGAGAAGGCATGGTGATGGTCACACCATCTCCCCATATCTGTTAGAGTTAGAAGATCGTTCAGCTCCATTATGTGTATGTTGACTTGAGGCTGTCATAGGGGTCGGTAAACCCTGACCTAACAACGGCCATCATCATCCTTATTGTTGTATCTTCTGTGTAACTGCTGAATAAAGAAACAATGCCTAAACTCAAAAACAAAGCCGAAATGCTACATTAATAAATGAAAGGAAAATACCCTCTAGGTAAATGAAACAAATGTCTTTTAAACCATACTAATTTAATATGATCCCTGACCAAATCTTAAATCTGCCATCAATAGAGTTTACTCTGCTTCTAACACTAAATAATACAAGGAAATATATAAATGTGATTATACCGTATATTATTATTATTATTATTATTATTATTGTTGTAGTAATTTCTCAGCTTTTAATGGAGCAAAAACATGGATCCTAACACCTGGAAGCTTCAGAAATGAAATTTTTAAGATCGTGTTAGGTATAAAATTGAGGGAATATATAGGAAATAAATATATTAGACATAAACTTCATATATAAAATATACTACCGTAAAAAATTCAAGATCCTCTGGTACATATGGGAAGAATGAATGAATCCCGAATCTGAAAAAGAGGTTTCAGCTACTCCCCAAGAGAGAGAAGAAATGTTGGTCACCCTAGATTAGCAATTGGAACCAGCAATTCTGAGTGGACTGGAATGGGTCTTTAGGCCCAAGCCGTGAATATTATTAATATATTTCCATTATTGCTAAATTATAATAATACTTTCATTTATATTTCTTCTTCATCCAACCAAGTGTAAAGCCATCTGGCCTGTTACAGCTTTACTAAGAAATTTCCCCCCCATCTCTTCTGGGCACGGCCGATTGATCACTTTCCCCTATGAATATACTGCATTACAGCTTTGGGAATACATTCTGCACCCGTTGTATGCAAGTGTTGTCTCCAGTTCTCCTGATAATGTTGTATATTTTCCAGGACTAGTTGCGTCTTAGTTGTTGCAAAATAAACTTATGGTCTTTAGATCCCATTTAGTATAATAACCAGCATGAACTTCATCTCTGTAGCAGTTATTCTGCTTCTATCTTTACATTTGTATTTAGAAGGATAGTCTAGGCCTGGATCGAAAAATGGGTTTATTTCTTACTCGAACACATTGCTCTTTTTACTTTCTCTATTACGTATAGTAAGTAGGGAAGTATTGCATTCCACCCAAAAATTCGATACCGAGATTTCACCGGAAATACATGTTTTGAGGCCCCCTAAATCCAAAAAAAGAGATTGTGTGTGTCAGTGTGAATTTTTGTCTGTGTACAGCATAACTCAAAAACGAAACACCAAAATTGGTGTTTAGGTTGTTCAGTGTCTTTCAAAGGCACGACACGAAGATTTTCAAGAAAATCCAGCATCGCAGACTACCGTTTACATGGAACACTTTTCGAAACTTTTGATTTACTCAAAAATGGCTATAACGATTTTGATTAAAATATCATATGTTTAAGATATTTTCATGACAAATGAAATGTATATCTCGAATTTTCTGGGAATGTCTCCAAAAGTCCTCCTCATTGTGAATGGCTTTTGCATAACTGGTAAATCGTAAGAGATAGATAAAAGTTTTGTATACCAAAATGTAGATCTCGTTAAAACACACGGTTTATACCATACTTTTTTTTCTCGAGTGAACCATTTCCGAGATACTCTTTGTTATTTGTTTGAATTTTCCAATACTTATACTGTTTAACAAATGGGAATATATATATTTTTTATGTCCTGAACATACTGAAATGCTCCACATAGTAATCATCTCTTAAAAGATTTGACTATCGCTTAAAGCCTACCAATTCCCCTTGCACCTACAAGAAAATTAGCAATAAGAGTAACATCTCGATATCTCGATTAACATAATTGTATGGAGAATAAGCGTTTGTAAAAATAGTTTGTACAAGAGTAGAGAAAGTCATATGAGTGCAACACATCAGATTTCTTCTTATAATTTTCTTTCGATTTCGCAAAATAACACACACCGTAAAGAACCAAAGTTTATAATCCAAATTCTGATAAATTATTGCTCAATTTTGTAATACTGAAATGTTGAATACTAATTGGGTGAATCGTTTACTATAATTATATCACTCAAATAATTTAAGTATCAAAAAGTGTCATGTTAGTAGTTTTTACGGATGTAGATTCTTTGGAGCATTCCTTTGGGGGGATGTACAGTAAACTGCTGAAAGCTTCAGCAAAAGTAGTTTCAAGAAAACATTAGTTGCCCCTAAACAGAATCGCTGCATATTGTGTTTTTAAAACATCAATATTCGTGCTGAGTACAATCTTGCCTTTTTCTGATACATTTTCTTAGTTTCTTTCTCCCTTTTAAAATATTTATCCGATTTGCAAGAGCTGCTTGCTGCTACTCTCTTGCATCCGATATAAACAAGACCGTAGTCTTCACACAAAAACCGATGTTTTAAAGATAGAGGGAGAGTGATGCATTTCCTATTGCTTTCCAATACGAAAATGCCAGGAAAGTGGCAGAGCAGGGGAGAAAAGAGAAGAAAAGAGAGGAGGATGGGAAACTTGGATAATGGAATACGAAAGGAATTGACATCTGTTGTGGTTTAGCCAAGTAGAAGAAGAGGAAGGATATGCTGGAAGCCCACGAATCGCTTTTCCCCCTCCAAAAAAGGGTGCGTGATAGAGATGTTGAAGGAAATGATTATTATTTCGATATATCGATTGACTATTATGCCGTCCTCTTCTTGTTTCTTGAAAAGAAAAATGTCTCTCAATAGAGCGGTTTAAGAACCGCTTGCCATGTGTTATGGGTTTGCGGTAATAGCTGATCGCCGTTCTGTACTATTCTGGCAAAATATGTTGCCCCGCGATTGCGAACCAACTTGCTTTATATAGCAAGGCGTTAAGTATATCGGCCTACGTATAGAAAATTTAAAAGTTCATCCTTTTAGATAGCTGGAATTAAAACTGCAACTTTTAACACAAGACACACGAATTAAAAGCGATAAAGTTATTACACTTCATTGTTACCAGCTTTGGTTTTAAGTTCAAACACACGATAGTTACCATTTGTATTTGCATATGTTTAATGAGCTGACTTAGTTTGATTAGCCTATAAAATTCGTTATGTCCTTTACATCATTAATTTCTCATCGACATCGCATTATCTGTTCACAATTCAAATCGTTATACTTCTATTTAACGTAATGCGTTGTGCAGGCTTATATTTTCTTTGAACTGAATCGTTATCTATAATCTGAGTAATCGATAAAATGGCGGAGGGTACGAGTACGGATGAAATTGAATTCCAAATGCCGGACGAAATTTGAAAGCTGCCAAAAGGGTAATATTGGAATTGCTATCACGACGACATATTGGCGAGCTGAGGGCAACCCGAAGGTGTGTACCTGCCCTAATTAGAGCGTAACCACATAGTGACGGGATATGGGGGGTACAGGATGGCGGTTGAGATTTTTGTAGAGGAGAGAAAGGAGGTAACAAGGTTTGGTCCTCAACGGTTGCCGGTCATGGGGCAAAGGTCCTTGTGCACCGCTGGTGTTAGTAATTTTTTCAATTTTTAAGGTATAGGGGTAGTAATTTTGAAGTCCAAGCTACTCTTGAAGGGATTGTATAGGAGCTCACCCTTAGCCGCTGGAGGAGGTGCTCCGTTGTTACCGGATGTGCCCGCATGGTATGCGGGGGAGCCGGTGACGCCTCAAGCGGCTTGTTCTGGGTTTATAATCCCCAAGAGACCGAACGAGGGCGCTCTGATGGTATGGCAACTGCTCGTAAAATTTTGCGGCCCGTCGCCAAATTTCGTCCTCCACGCAGGGAAGCATCTCACGGAAAAGGAGCGGTTTACAGAACAGATAGCCCAAAGGCCCCAATTCTGCATCCGTTGCTGAAGCAGCACACTGGAGTCTGCGGCCGTGCTCCAGATCTCGCGGGCGTAAAGCAGCACGGGGACTATGAGTGCTCGAAAAAGGTGTAACTTACACGATTGAACAGTGGCAAAACGTTGTGTGGAGTGAGGAATCACGGTACACAATGTGGCGATCCGATCGCAGGGTGTGGGTATGGCTAATGCCCGGTGAACGTCATCTGCCATCGTGTGTACTGCCAACAGTGAAATTCGCAGGTGGTGGTGTTATGGTGTGGTCGTGTTTTTCCTGGAGGGGGCTTGCACTCCTTATTGCTTTGCGTGGCACGATCACAGGTGTAACTTAAGAGGGACAAAAAACGCCCAGAAAACAGTATGATACAGCATGTAATCGCTTCTCTGGCCGGTGTAAGGTAAGCACTGCTGGCGAATCAACAAAACTTCCACATTTTGGCTTTGTTGAACTCGCTCTAGGCGCCATTTCTCTTAGTTGCATATAGGCTCGGAATCAATATATCATAATTTTATTGTTACAAAATTCAGGGCTGTCTAAAAACATTGTGTATGCCATTCATGTTACAAGTGTTTTTATTTTGCTTTTAGGATTGCTACACTAGCCTACGGTCTCGTTTTGCAAACATTCTTAGTCGCAAAATAAAACTTACTTTTAACACTTGTATTATAAATAACTATTTAGGAACTGGAATCTGTTTCGTGATGTTAATACTGCAGTGAAAAGAAATATACAGTTGTTCCAAAGCCTTTAAAGGGAAATCACGCTCAGCCTTCGTGAGGTTAAGTATCTGAATTAATAAGAATTGCTTTTCTTTTATGCCGAATTTTGGGTCCAAAAGCTGATATTATATAGGTAGTTTAATCTGTCCTAGGAGTTTATTTCATTTTTGGAATTACACTTTCACAAAAAAAGAAGAAAAAAAGAGGAAACAAAGAGTTCCCTGCGGGGTACAAAAAATATATTGTGCACACTGTGAGCAGTAAGCTTGGAAATTGTGTTCAGGTTAGAAAACTATTCCTTATTTTGAACGTGCTGTAATTAAACCCAAACTTTTGAAATATGTTAAATAAACCTGAAATTATTAAATCCAAGCGAGTATAGTTCGTTTTGTCTGGCATTCATTCTTTGTTAACGCCGCAGTTACTACTGTAGTTACAAATTAACTTAGTGGTGACTGTCCGAGCGCGATGGTTCAGTGGTAACATATGAGACTCTCATTCGGGAGGTCCCGGGTTTGATTCCCATCGGCTTTTTTCGTAGTTTTCCCTGATCGAAAGGCGAATTCTGGGATGGTTTCACGTCTACCACGATTTCCTTCTTATCTTTCAGGTGTGCTTCTAGGTTTCGTGCCGGACAGATAGCGCGATGCTTGCTCAAAGGAAAGAGTACTTCCAGTGAACACTACAGGACTGCTTGGTTGACGGGTCGTTCATTGCCCTCTCCAGCTCCAGCAGTGGCACAGATCTTCGAGCCTGGGACTATTAGGGACTTCCGCGCTTCACTGTAGTCTGCCTGTGGTCCGTAGACTCCTGTGGTTCCCTCAGTTCATACCTTCCTCCTGAGAGGTGGTAGCCGCAATGGATTCATGTAGGTTTAAGTGTGCGTGGTATCCCCCTCCGTTGTAAGTATAACCTATAAGTTCAGTATCTTCCAAGGATTCGATACTAAGAGTTTGAAGAAAAAGAATGAATGTAAAGGAAACATTCCAGGCCTAAGTTTAGGATATCTCCCTGGCATGTTTCATAGTTAAGCAACTATTAGGTCGTCTTCCGTAATCAAGGGGTACCATTCTAGCCGCTAAATTCTGAGATCACATATTCAAATCCGGCAGAGGTAGATTATTTGTTTGTTTGTTTTTTTTCGTAAAAGCTTTAAGCATCGCTTCTTTCGGAAATGAAGTAAAGCCTGTGGTTCCGTGTAGATTTACGGCACGTAAAATAAACTCAAGGCTGATAAAGAGACCTCTGAGTAAAATCTCCGGTCTTTCATGCGCAATATAGAATAGGACGCTAAGAACCATAATGGTTAAAGAACGTCCATAAATCTAACTCATTTAATTTTGTTCAACTATTAGGTTAAACAATGATAATTAATTGCACTTTCACATATGCTGTGCGTAGGCTAAGTTTGGAAAGGTAGAATCATATTCAAAAAATCACTAACATAGCCGGGATTTAACCACATATCATTGGTCTTCCGTGTGTTTGCTCTACCAAGCTACTACTCGTATAGAAACATGCTGATACGACTCGGCATAATTCTACCTTTCCAACGTTAACCTACACAGCATGAGTAAAAGAACGATTAAATTATCAATAAACCTCTTATTTGGTCGTTTTTTTCTGATTTTCTTGCAGCTTTAATTGTAAAAGAATCGTCCGAAAGGAGAAGTAACGGTTGAATATTATTCGCATCAAAGTATTTTATATACTGCACATGCTGTACATGTGAATCCTTCTCTGCCGATATATGCCTGATTTAATTTTTATAAACTGTTTTGAATATCATCATTCAGAGCTGAACAACATGGCAACGGAACCCCTTGCTTGTCAGGATAAAAGATTGAAGTAAAATAGATTTAACGCTTCAGATACAAGACACCAAACGAATGTTCCTGTTCTGACAAGCTCTTCATCATAAAAACATTTCAAGACTGTTGAAGGCAAGCTCTTGTTTCCATCCAACACAAGCCAAACACAATGGATTTTGACGGACTTGATGTATAAAAATTCCTATGTGAAAGGAAAACTCAAGTGTCTGTCTATAAGATTGGCTGCTTTGTTCATCTCCCTTTCCTTTTACTCAAATCATTCTTCAAAGTTCTCCTCCCTCTCTGGACTGAGTGAGCTAATACCTACCAAGTTGTATTATCTAACTGTCAAATATGAAATATGGAAGATTAATTGCGCGGCGCTCATCGAAACGAAGGAACATGAAGGAAAAACGAGGAATGATGAAAAAGGAATATTATAACAAAAAGGGAGAAATATTTCGAGACGCTTGGGATAAAGCATTCATCATTGTCAGTTGCCAGAAATTGCTAGTTTCTAAAAAAGAGAGTTATAACGGAAGAAGAAAATCTGCTTGAACTTTGGATATCTCAGTATAGAATATAACAGGCTAGAAAAGTCCCAACTGTGCAACCGTTAAAGATTCTGCCTAGATGTATTTTTATCACCAGTGCCAAGCGCCACTTAACACTACGCTCTTATTATGAATTGCAGTTTTATTATGATTCGCAAATACGGTCTCAATGACTATATTTGTTGTAGTGCAGTATATATTTATTGGAGAAGTTATGGTATGAAAAGAAATAGAAACGGAGCATGAAGTGGCTCTTCGCAGAATTAACCACTTTTCATGGCAGTGAAAAAGAAAAAAGCATATAACAGTTTCACATGTAGGTGAAAGAAAAATCTACACTTTTCTATGGGCTTATAGGGGCGAGTCTGACGTTGCTTTTTCAATATTGAATACATTAATGTTGCACTTTTACTTGTTCCTATGCTTATTTTATTGAGATAGGATCGCAGAATTGGCTGGCTTCGTGTGAAATTTTGATTTGAATAATGAAACTCATGGACATCATAAGATAAGTAAAGAAATGAATAAAAAGGAATGCAAGTATTCCTGTATCCGGCACAAATGAAGTATTCCTGTATTTTATTCTATGATTTAAGTTATCTAATACAATATGTACCTACATCGTTGTACGCTGTGACCTTGCTTGTAATTGAAAATTATTGGATAAGGTGTAAGGATAGCTTGTTATCTTATATATTTTATGAGAAACAAACAAAGTAAATTCTTAGGCAGCAGTTTAAATAGACATTTCAAAACTGGTCCTTAAACACAAATTTCCAAGGGTCAAGAGATTAATATAATCTTAACGTTATACTTTTTCTCTCATGCAGTTAAACCTGTATCCTATTCAACCACTGAATGCAATAAAATGGCTTTCCTCTAACCTTATTTATTAGTAAACGAAAGCTCTCTATTATTCAACATAACCAGAAGGTAATATATGCATTTTGTTCATCACTGGAAGTAATAAAACAATTATTTAGCGTCCAAAACCATAAATCAATACGCTCTCAAGCGCTGGAGAGCAATATAAATTCGTTTTCCTATAGCAAAGGAAAGGACATAACCCCTTGCACTCTTGCCAAGCAAATTAATTAGTTCGTATTTCTTATAGCAAATGTGGCGAAAACGCCTTCCTTTTGCGAAACACCAAATATGCAACACGCACTGCATCACTCAGCAGCATGTGAAAAACAAAGGGACAGTGACAAAGAGGGAACGGCGCCTACGAGTCAAAATGACTCGCGAGTCCCATTTTCGCCACCTCTATCTTACGGAAGGTCAGTGTTATTTTTTTAAGTCAGATATGAGGGACTGAATTTGGATTCCCATTACCTCTCTCTCTCTCTTTAGTTAGTTGTCCGTTTGTATTCTGACTCCTGTTAGGCAGTGTCATTCATGTTATATATTTGACGATTCGACGAATGAAGACATTTTCGCTACCTGGTTTAGGTAGTACTGAGACATTACTATCTATGTGCCACATCGCTGAAGAAGGGAGGTTGGAAAACTGAGCAAACTATTCAGTTCTAAAGTGGTATAGAGATATAACAAACAGGAGCAACTTTTCTCAGGTGCGTCCTAAAACATAAGTAACTGGGCCTCACTTTTTTGGAGAAAACAGATCGCAGGCCAAGAATATGCCAACTTATTTCCATACTACCTACTAGGAATAGCAATACTTCTTCTAATATTATGAAAAGAATATGCTAAAGAATATATTCACACAATACTGTTAAAAAATGTGCGTTACGTTTTGCATGGTAGATTAGTGGAATACGCTATAAGTAGAGAAATGCGATTTGAAAGATGTTTGCACAAATTTCATACCCATTCTAAGTGATACATAACAAACAACACAAATATTTGCTGAAAATATACCATTAAATACATAAAATAAAATGGATACCACAATATTAATGCGCAGTAAAATTACAACACAGCTTTCGTTAGTACTATAGATGGTTTTTGCTCTACAATTAAATTTAAACTTTCTTTCCTCTTTCAGAGAAGCGTTTGGCCCTACACTTCAGTTTATTCGACTGAAAATTCAATACATTTATTTTTTATATAAACACAGAAATAAAATGTTACCCATTGGTTAGTATTGGCGCGCAGTCTTTCAAGGATGTATTGAATCTGACCACGACTGCTCAGTCGCTTTGTAGTTTCCATTTAAAAAAGGAATAATCTTCTGGTCACTAAAAGTAATAGCTACAAAATTTAAAGGATATCTTCAAAAATTTGATAACTAAAGAAAAAAATCTCTGTTACATTCACATGACGTTCTTTACTCACTTTTCTGCAAAGTATTCCTACAAAAGCTATCTTGTCGATCCAGATACACATTCCGATCCAGATACACAGATAAAGCGATAGTCAGATGTATAAACAGCGTGTAGCCATGTAATGGCTTTGAAATTCCATGCTCTTTGCATGATGTCGAGAAAAAAATTTCTGCTATGTTAGATTCATATGACTTTCTTTGCCTTCTGGTGCTCATTAGTGGACATACAATTTATTCTAACGAAAGTTTATTTTCCTACCTTCTTCATTTCAATAGGATAAAACTTACCACAAATAACTACATTACACATTTCTTTGTAGATACAATAGGAACCTCAGTAGTCAAATGTTTAAGACCTGACTTAAAATTCCATACTGTTTCCATGCATTCGCAAGGAACAAATGAATATCGAAAGGGCTTGAAAAAAATCTGACGTGTTACACTCACATGACTTTCTCTACTCTTGTACAAACTATTTTTACAAACGTTTATTCTCCGCATGCTTCATGTTAATCGAGATTTCGAGATGTTAATCTTATTGCTAATTTTCTTGTAGATGCAAGGGGAATTGGTAGGGTTTAAGCGTTAGTCAAATATTTTAAGAGCTGGTTGCTATGTGGCGTATTCCATTCTCTTTGCATTACCAGGACAAAAAATGAATAACGAATTCCCATTTGAGAAAAAGTATAAGTATTGGAAAATTTAAGGGAATAACAAGCAATATCTCGAAAATGGTTCAGTCAACAAAAAAAAAGTATATGACATAAATTGTGTTTTTAACGTGATCTACATTTTTTGTGTAGTAAAATTTTGTCTATCTCTTATGGTTTACCAGTTATGCAAAAGTCGTTCACAATGAAGAATACTTTTGGAGAAATTCCCAGAGAATTCGAGATATACATTTTATTTGTCTTGAAAATATCTTAAACATATGATATTTTAATCAAAATCGTTAGAGCCATTTTTGAGAAGATCAAAATATTCGAAAACTGTTCCATGTAAAGGGTAATCTGGGGTGAGGGAATTTTCTTGAAAACCTTCGTATCGCATCTGTGGAGGATACTAAACCTAAATACCAAGCTTGGAGTTTATCCGACTGCTCGTTTTTGAGTTATGCTGTTCACAGATACACACACAGACACACACACGGATATGTTTCCAGAAATGTCTTTTTTTGGATTCAGGGGGTATCAAAACATGTATTTCCGGTGAAATCTAATTTTTGGGTGGAATACAATACTTTCCCTACTTACTACACGTAGTAGAGAAATTAAAAAAGGACTTAAGGATTGTACAATTAATAACGAATATCTCGGAAATTTCTGACTCTATTGTTATGATACCAAAATTTATTTGAAATAAATTATGTGTTTAATGAAATCTACATTTTTTGTGTAGTACGGTTTCGTCTATCGCTTAAGGTCTACCACTTATACAAGGTTATACAAAATTACTTCGGGATGAATAGAACTCCACAGGCTATTCGCAGAAAATTCAAGATTTAAATTTTATTTACAACCTGAATATCTTGAATATATGATATTTTAATTAAAATCTTAGTCAATTTTTAGAAACTAAAAAATTTCGAAACATATTTCATTGTAAATGGTAGTATGGATTGGGGGTATTTTTTGAAAATCTTCGTGTCCCACCTTTGGAAGGTAATGAATCTAAATGCTAAGTTTGGAAATTATCCCACTTTCTGTTTCTGAATTATACTGTTTAAAGAGACACACACACACACACGCACAAGAACGTTTTTTCTAAAAATGCTTTTTTGAATTCAGTGGTGTCAAAACATGTACTTTTAGTGAAATCTCGGTATTAAAACTTTGGGTGGAATGCAACAGCTTCTCTAGCTTCTAGGTACGTGGTAGAGAAGGAATGACATCCCATTTCAGAAAATTATTTGAAAACTCAAACCAATAAAAGGAATATCTCAATGTTTAAATACAAAATCTGTTGTGTTACACTCACATGACTTTCTCTGTTCTTGTACAAACTAGTTTTGCAAACGCTTATTCTCCATCTACTTCATATTAGTCGAGATAAACCTTTGCGAAACCCTCTTATTGCTAATTTTCTTGTAGATACAAGGGGAATTGGTAGGCTTTAACGAATAGTCAAATATTTTAAGAGCTGGTTGTTATGTGGAGTATTCCATTCTCTTTGTATATCCAGAACATAAAAAAACAATAACGAATCCCTATGAGAAAAAGTATAAATATTCGAAAATTGAAACACATAACAAGGAAAATCTCGGAAATGGTTCAGTCGGCAAAAAGAATATGTATGTATGTATTTATGTATGTATGCATGTATGTACGTGTGTGTGCATGCATGTGTATATGTGTGTCCATGTATGTATTATGTATCTATGTATGTATGAGTCATAAATTGTATTTTAATGAGATGTACATTTTTTTTGTAAAATTTTGTCTACCTGTTACGGTTTTCCAGTTATGCAAAAGTCATTCAGAATAAAGAGGACTTTTGGGGGACATTCCCACGAAATTCATGATATATATTGCATTTGCCATAAAAATATCTTAAGCATATGATATTTTAATAAAAATCGTTAGAGCCATTTTTGAGAAAATCAAAATTTTGAAAAATGTTCCATATAAAGGGTAGTCTGGTGTGGGGGGACATTCTTGAAACTCTTTGTGTCACATCTTTGAAAGATACTGAACCTAAGTATTAAGTTTGGTATTTATCCGATTTTTCGTTTTTGAGTTATGTTGTTCACAGACACACTATACGTCGTAGAGAAACTAAAAAGAACAGAGAGAGAGAAATGGTGTGTTTTAACGAGATCTACATTCTCTAACGGTTTACAAATTATGCAAAATTCATTCAGAATGAAGAGGACTTCAGAGTTATTCTAAAAAAAGTCAAGATATACATTCAATTTTGCATGAAAGCATCTTAAGCATGTATTTTAATCAACATCACTGGAGATATTTTTGATAAAATAACAGTTTTCAAAATATTATCTACGTAAAGGGTAGTTCGAGGTTCATGTTGCATCCTTGGAAGTTGCTGAACTTAAATGCCAATTTTGGTATTTAAGCTATGTTTCGTTTTTTAGTTATGCTGTTCACAGACACACGCACGCAAGGATGTTTTCTAAACGTGGTTTTTTTTCTGGATTCGTGAGACTTAAAATATGTGTTTCCAGTGAAATTTCGATATCGAATTTTTAGATTGAATACAATGTTTTATCAGGGTACCTAATTTAAGTAAGTAGCTGAGAAAATAAAGCCACCTATTCACAAAATAGTTTTCTTGTAATTCAGCACGAGGAGTTCCCTACGAGTACAGAGAAAATCTTAATGTATATAACAGTCAATAAATGTGTGCTACAGATATCATTTGGCACAAGGGAAAATTACGTCAAGCTTAGAATTCGAAATCCCGACTCTTTTCACACGATTAGTTATTTAATTTTATGTAATGCCTACAAAAGCTCGCTTGTCTTTCTTAACTACTTAGGCTTTCACGGCCTCACACCGAGCGGATGGCTCAAGCGCTAACGTCTGTGGGCCGAGTTTCCCCGAGTCGCTAGGCGAACGCAGGATCATTAAATCCCCGAAAATTCCCCAAATTTACTGTCTCTCTCTTTCACCTCCATCCTCATTTCACTTCACCTTTCATCCGCTTGGTTTCTTTCAGGGTTGTACGTGTCGGCGGGAGGGCTCGGCATGTGTATGCCAGGGAAAGAGGATGCTCTGCGGAAATCTTCGTCCCCCGGAATAGGGGCGGTCACCGGGTTCCGGGCCCTCTAGGGGATGTGTAAGCCCACAGGGGGGATGGGAGCCGGCTGTACCAGTGCCCATTCATTTAAATCTGTAAATGGTAGAGACCCTGCCCTTTGCCTGTCGTGTCCCCTCGCTCGGCCGCCCTTTGTCTCCCCTCACCTAATCGCCCCCTTCCAGGAGCGTCCCGTCCGGGGCATAGGTACAAAATATTTATGCAGGTCGACGTGTTAATTCCCCTCCACGTTGAATCCAAGTACTAATCCTTCACGACCTCACAAAATAACAAAGGAACAGTGATTTCACGTATTATTCGTTGATCTCCTCTCTGATATTAGCCATGGAGTAATAACAGACAAATAAATAAATAAATAAATGTCACCTTTGGATATGACTGCACAAATGTAAAGGGTTACAATCTTTTGATAAAAAATTGACATTTCGAACCTATTATATTGGATTGTGATAAAAGCAACAACATCAAAGGGGAGAAAATACCACTTTTCTTGGTCTTCTTTGTCTTCATATGGTTATTTATTGCGTATTCATGTAAAATAAAACAAAAGCCTTCAATATAATTGAATTGACTACAGAAGTCCGTATGGTGCTCCAACATTGCCAACATAACAGTAATATATAAGTTGAAGTTCATATCCATTCATTCTGCGATCATACTCCGATATTCACTTATTATAATTTGTAGTTTCTCATTTTTTGTAAGGAGTGGGTCTCTTTCTGTAGAGGAAGTTTCTGATGCTTTTATAAGCATAATAACAAAATCTGAGTGATATAAACAATAACAGTGGGCATGGACAACAACAACCGCTTCAAACCAGTCGAACTACTACTTCATATTTTTATTCTTCTTTTCTTTGTATATTAATTTTGGCATTCATTTTATTTCGTCTTTCGTGTGTTTTTTTAGTAGTTTAGTGTATGTAATTATTGAGAATGAACAAGGTTATATTGGTGTTACTTAAACTGTTATTATTCCTTCCCAACCGAGATTTTCTGTTTGAATAATGACGAGGCATTCCGAATACAACGTGGAACCGTCACTCACCTGCATTCACGGGAAATTATCATTACAAACTAGTATTTGTGGTTGTTCAGCAGTGCTTTTGCATAGTGCTTTCTCAGCATTTTTATTTATTTTTTTTTGTTCTTTATAGAGCCCTGAGAGTTTTAATTAACCCTTTGTTTAAATATCTTGTATAATACATTTTAAATGCTCAAAAGAAAAGTAAGGTCATTGTGTAAATGCAATCTAAGGCTAAATGTCGTAGGGTTAAACTGTCAAACTACGAGCAACGACACGTATTCCAGTTAGTTAAACATAAAATAAAACAAACAACAATAACGAATACATTAAATTATGCACAACAGGATTGTGAAAGAAATGTAAATATTATGCTATTTCTGTAAAGCTTTATCCTGCTGGCACACCCTGTATTCTAAATATTTAAGATTTCCAAATTATGTGCAAAATTCTGAGTGAGGAAATTCGACCAATTGAAACTTTTAAAATTTCTATGAAAAATTGAAATTGTAAAGTTGTAGACAATTCTTCGTTAATGTGATCTAGCACAACTTTTCACTGTCGATTCGCTTAGTTTTCACTATCACTTCACTCTCTTCGTGACGTAGCGGCGTAACGAAATATACATGACGTAGGCTCTTCTTCCGGACGGTTCACTCGCTTGGGAGTTGAACACACGACTTCTCCAATATATCGCGGAAGCAGGACTCACTGCTCGTCACAACAGTCCTCAAACTCGCAAGGAAAACAGCGCTTTTCGTCGCATCAGAAGCACACTCGCTAACCCGCTCGCTTACTCATGACCAACAACCTAACTGGCGAACCCGCTGGCTTATATAGCCCGTGGAAGCTTCTACAGAACATTCTAGAAAGTTCTTGACACACGTTCTGGAAGCGATGGGAAGGAAAATTTCAAAAGATTCTGGTTATCTGACTATAGCGCTTACGCTGGGTGAGAACGCTACTTATCTTTGCTTATCTACGACTACCCTGCGCCGAACTTCCGATAATCTTGAGCCATAGCGGCTGCGACTGAATGTACACCCTCCCATCGGATTAGCTCTAAATGCGCATACCATAAATACTCTGGTATGAGAGCAGTATTAAAGAGCATATATGTAATAAAAAAAACCCTTCCTGCTGCTTTTTGAAATCAGCTAATAGAAAATCCTCCTCGGTAATATTTTACTGAACGTCATACCTGCGCGGCCATAGCCTGATGATATAGCCTAATTGAATCAAGTGTCTCATTTTATAGCATTTGTATTCTCCATTAAAAGGCACCTAAAGGCATCAATTAAAATCACAGAATCATTCAATAGTCCAGTTACCGCGTCGTAAAAACGCTTTCCATTTGTGGACATAAAAACTTAACAGCAAACATTCGATACAGTCATGTGATGTAATATGCAATTACAAGCTAAC
This sequence comes from Deroplatys truncata, assembly GCA_030765065.1. Taxonomy (NCBI): domain Eukaryota; kingdom Metazoa; phylum Arthropoda; class Insecta; order Mantodea; family Mantidae; genus Deroplatys; species Deroplatys truncata. The sequence continues at coordinate 58,847,954 of CM060980.1, forward strand.
GATCGCTGAAGGCTTTTGAAAAAAAATCGACTATGCTTCCGGGTAAGCTCTGTAAATTAATACCGCCAGATGGGTACATCCGTTGGGTTTTATTGCTGTGATTATTTTCCTTCATAATAATTAACGGATTTTTATTGCAATTTCATAATTGTTGATCTCTCATTATCCTTAATGTTAGCAAATGTAGCTTTATTTAACACGCTGTTTCCATAATTATGCTGCAATTAGCAGTCCTGAATTAGCCTCTGTAATAATATTCAACAGGAATGCCTCTCCGCCTGTTAATATTCTTTGCTCAGGGGATATATAAAAATATTAGATAACTTCAGTTTTAGTAAAAAAATAATGCCTCGACTTAGCATTAGTAACAAATCAGTATTATACAATTAACAAATGCACCAAAGACTTACCAAAAGTAACTAGACTGAGTAACATAACCTCATTTAATTTATGTATGCTGTAATCGAATCCTTAATAAAGCCTTAGCATAAAGAGGTAGAAACATGTAGATGTGCATTAAAATATGCACAGACGAGTGCATGGAATCTGCAGATATAAAGTACAGTGTTTATGTTGGCAACGTAATAATAAACCGCCTCTGGCACACCCAGTTCCCACACCTTGCCTGGTTCAAGCACTCGAAATAATTTTTGTCTTGGAAAGGTAGAATCAGATGACTGAAAATTTCAATGTCATAGCCGGGATTTGAACCACGGATATGGCATTGAATTTTTCAGTCATCTGATTCTACCTTTCCAACCTCGTCCAACACACGGCTTGTGTGAAAGAACAATTAATTCCAATTTTTGTCTTATTCCCCCCTTTCCTTCGTCCCTGAGTGTGAAACCGACCTGAGTTCATAGGTTGATGTTTGAGTAACATCAAGCCAGTACGAGACGGACTCTTCCATGTGTGGTGAAGGTAGTCGTTGCGAAATAAACTTTAGCCGTTCAGGTGAAATAATTACGTACTCCTCCCCTTTCGCCGCTCATTTAGTCCTGACCTTTGTTAACAGGCTAATACATGTGTATCGGACTTGAATTCGAACCAATAAGACTTTGATTCACCTACAGCTGGTGTAGAATGCAGATGTTAAGGAAATTCTGCCAACATTAAATAAAGAAAGGAAAAAAAAACAAATATATCGGCTCGTTTCCTATCACTCGACTATAGCCATTTAAGCCTTAAACTTGACAAATAAGCCGACTCCAGAATATGACTACTATTAGCACAAAAGCAATCAAATAATATGACGCTACTAGATTCCGATATACTGACTATTATTTATTGCAAGTAGTTTAGGGTGGGAGGATTTTCTTGAAAATCTTCATATCACATCTCTGAAAAATGCTGTACTGAAATACGAAGTTTGGTATTTAATCGACTTTTCGTTTTTGAGTTATTCTGTTCCCACACACGCGCGTACCGTTTACTAAAAATACTTTCTCTCTCTTTGCCGGGGGGTTACATAACATTTTTGGATGAAATACAATAATTTTTCTACTACATAGTAGAGAAAGTAAAAGGCAGATCGCTATGTGATGGTTTTGAAATTCCATACTCTTATCTGAATCACATGAAAAATCGAATAGCGGCTTAGTATTTGAGAAAAGTAAGTGTTTGAAAATGCAAACCAATAACAAAGAGTATCTTGGAAATGGTTAACGCTAACGGTTATTTTATTTATCTGGCATAAATTGTATGCTTTAATGAGTACATTCTGTGTGTAGTAAGAACGAAGAGGACTTAGTAGCTTTTTCTGTGAAAATCTTTTCCAGCCAAGAAACCTTTTAGATGGAAAATGTTGGTTATTTTTGTTAAACTGTTATATACGCCTTATATACCTTCATTTTAAATAAAATTTCTATTAATTTTCTATATTCGGCACTATTCGTTTCCTAAATATTAACTCTAACTCGTCCACATTTGTTAATAGTTCAATCAAAACATTTGAAAACTTAAATAGTTCTTTTTCTTCTCATGAACGCATGCAAAGAGTATATAACATAAAGGCCAATGAACTGAATATTTAAATAGATTAAAATAATAATTTAATCTACATTTAAATGAAATTCTACCTATTTAATTACGGTTAATTTATTTAGGGGGAATGTTATTTATATTTATGTATGTTACTAGTTTAGCTTCAAATGAAATATTTTCCACTCAAAATCCTTTTCATAATTATCTTCTTCCGTCTCAGCTTCCAGTATGTTCTCATGTACACGCAACAAAATGTATATTGAAAAAACATTTCTAGTATACTTATCATTATTAACAGGAACTAACTTAAAAAAATCTGATGTGTTACACTCACATGACTTTCTCTACTCTTGTACAACCTATTTTTACAAACGCTTATTCTCCGTATGCTTCATGTTAATCGAGATATCGACATGTTAATCTTATTGCTAATTTTCTTGTGGATGCAAGGTGAATTGGTAGGCTTTAAGCGATAGTCAAATATTTTAAGAGCTGGTTGCTATTCCATTCTCTTTGCATTACCAGGACAAAATATGAATAACGAATTCCCATTTGAGAAAAAGTATAACTATTGGAAAATTTAAGGGGATAACAAGCAATATCTCGAAAATGGTTCACTGAACGAAAACAATGTATATGACATAAATTGTGTATTTTAACGCGATCTACATTTTGTGTGTAGTAAAATTTTGTCTATCTCTTATGGTTTACCAGTTATGCAAAAGTCGTTCACAATGAAGAATACTTTTGGAGACATTCCCAGAAAATTCAAGATATACATTTTATTTGCCATGAAAATATCTTAAACATATGATATTTTAATCAAAATTGTTAGAGCCATTTTTGAGAAAATTAGAATTTTCGAAAAATGTTCCATGTAAAGGGTAACCTGGGGTGGGGAATTTTCTTGAAAACCTTCGTGTTGCATCTCTGAAAGATACTGAACATAAATACCAAGTTTGGTGTTTATCCGACTGTTCCTTTCTGAGTTATGCTGTTCACAGCCGGACACCCAGACAGACACACCGACGCACACTCGGAAATGTTTCCAAAAATGCTTTTTCTTTGGATCCAGGGGGCCTCAAAACATTATTTCCGTGAAAACTCGGTATCGAATTTTTTGGGTGGAATGCAATACTTCCCCTACTTACTATACGTAGTAGTGAAAGTAATAAGCTTTCTGTGTGAAATTTGTATGATTTATGAGAATAACTAATAACAGGCAGGAAAAGTCGTGGGATTGTTACACATCAGATTTCTTTCTCAGTCTCCCCTGCTGAAAAACAGGCATCCTTCTTTAGAAACAGTGCCCAATCAGATCGCAACACGGGCATGTGCTCATATTAACATTATGGCTGGATAAGTGTACCCCATTTGCGCAACAAGGCGTCAACTTCGGGAAGACCCAGGTCTACACAATACCCGACTGGTTGGGAAAGGCACCCCTCAGATCGCATTCCCCCGCTCTGTTTCCACCTCACTCGTCACTCCAAAATCTGATTTCCTGCAATAAAAAGGGGTGAGAGACCTGAATGAATAGATAAATAAATAAATAACCGTGGATAAGGCTTGCTTTCCCGTTCTAATTGGACGCGGAAGAATGTTCTTATCATCCTTAATTAGAATGAATGCAAACGCGAAAAAAAAGCCACAAGTACTCGGATGGCTGCCGTCCTGTACTGGAGTACATATAGTGTTGTGTACTACAGTTTCAATGTGTTGGGGAGCTATATACATACCTACACCTCTTTTATTATCCCTGAGCGCTAAAATGTAAGCGGGAAGGTTGAAGGGGTGGGGCGGAGGACATCGTAATAGAAAACAGGCACGGATCGCAGGATTTCAAATTGCTATATTCGCTGAGGGTGTGAAAAAAGACACCCTTTCTCTCTCTCTCCACCAAGCTTTTAATACCTACACAGCCACCTTCATCATCAACGTGGCGATGAACATCATCATCATCAACTCTCACTTTACCCTCATTTACCATCGCGTTCTGCTTTTCCCCGGCCTCTTCCCACCCTTCATGACCCTCAATTTTTGTGTTAGCGACGTTATTAATTGGAAGGGAGGTGGCAATGATACAGTTCCAGACACTAAATACGAAGCAAAAATGAAAAAAAAGAAGCATCCCAGTAGACCAGCAGATTCTTACATTGCCCAAGGCGAAGATAAAAAAAAAAGAACACAATAAAGGAAAGCTACTACATAGAGAAATAAAAACCACGTGTTTAAACCTGTTTTGTGTATCTGGAAACTCAATCCTCTTCAAAGGAGTCACTTAAATTCCAAAGTTACCTATTCTGAACACGTCCTCTCCAGCAAACGGGGCTCTACAACTAAAAAACAAGTGAATAACACGTTTCCATTGAGAAGTATTTAGCACGTTGGTGAACTAATTAGTCAAGCGAATGCACCGATGTAACATTTTTAAACATCCCTTCCAGAAGTGCTTGAGTCTCGCAGCACCTGATTCAACAAAATTATAGCTTGAGTTTCCTTCCATCATATTCAACTTTCTCCCCATATGAGTGGGGCCTTCCAATGCTTCTTCTGCTTTTAGAAACATAGTTCTATTCTTCTTCTTTGCTATATAATTAAGTGTATAGACATGACGGAAGCCCCTTCCTCCTCCTCTTCTTCTTCATCCATGCCTTTCAATTCTCAAATCTTAATTCATAAAGTTCTTAATCCTTGTATGTTACATTTCTTGATCCATAGTCTGGAAGCCTGGATTTTCGAGACAAATTAATATTCTTTGTCTTTGTTTTTCTTATTTCTCTCTTGTATTTTGCGGAGGATGAAATTGTATTCAGTATTAATACATACAGAAAGGTATCATCATTATTGGTATCTTGATATGAAAGCTCCAGAACTCTTAGTTTCAGATATAATTTGAATCTAAGAAAAAGTTTTCATTGTCAACGAATGTTAACCCACAAGTATGGCCTCTTGTGGATGTTTTAAAGCAATAAGATTTATTTTAATCGAAAGTTAATCAATTAAGTTGAAATACGATTTGAAAAATAATTACATGTAGCACTCACATGACTTTCTATGACTTCTGCAAGCTATTCTTACAAAATATTCTTCTTCTATACTATTCTTTTCTCTGAAGTTATTTTATTACACATTTTGCAGCACCTGAGAGGGGGGAATACAGTAGCCTTAAGGGATTTCAACTTGGGAAAAATATAAATATTTGAAAATTCAAACCAATAACAAAGAATATCTCGGAAATGTTTAACGCCACAAAAAAGTTAATATCAATTGCAGGCTTTGACCGATCTACATTTCTTATGTAATATGCCTTTATCAACTTCTTGCAAACCAACATTCTACAACATTCATTCAGAATGAATAGAGCTTCACAGGCTATTCCCACTAAACTTGAGATAAATATTCTAAATATATTGTACTTTAATCAAAATCGTTAGAACCATTTTTGAGAAAATAAAAAATAACGAAGTAGTCTTCGTGTAAGGGATAGTTTGGTTTGGGGGAATTTTGTTGAACAGTTTTATATTTATCGTACTCTTCATGTTTTAGTTGTGCTGTTCACAGATACACTCATGGACATACGAATTTGTTTGTTCAGGGGCCTTAAAAAGCATGTGTTTCCGTGAAATTTCGTTGTCGAATGTTTGAGTGGAATGCAATGATTCCTCTCTTACTGTAAGTACTCTTACTGGAAAGCTAGAATCAGACGACTGAAACATTCAATGCCATAGTTGGGATTTGGACCACGGATCTCCCGTTTCCGCTCGGTTGCTCTAACCACTGAGCTACCACAGAAACATCACAATGGATATTAAAATTCTCCAGTTGGCTCACATTTCCCCCAGTAAACCACAAGGAGATCTCAAATTGTTTTGAGATGACTTACTCCAATGGCGAATTACAATGCTGTAAGTATTTTAAGTCCTGTAAGTATTTTAGGCTCTATTAGGTCAATTAATGAATTAATTGTTCCACCACACTGACATGTGTGTAGGTCAAGGTTCGAAAGACAGAATCAGACAAGTAAAAACTTCAATGTCATAGGCGGGATTTAAACAACGGGGTACCCGAGTTCTCCCATTCTTCACCAGTCTGATTCTACCTTCCAACCCTGACCTACACACTTGCCAGTGTGGAAGAACAATTAATTCAAGTACTCTTACTAAGTACGTGTTAGATAACTAGACTTATTATAAATTATAACATAAACAACAATTAATTAAAATTTTTATATATTTCAACATAAAAGAGTACAATAGTAAATACCTTAATTAATTATATAAAGAAAATTATGCAGCGAAAATTTGAAAAAATGTTTTTTAGAATTCCTGGGGCTGAAACATTTGAAACTAAGGAACCAAATAATGGAAAACGAAACCATGAGTGATAGAGACATGAAACTACACCGAGATATAATAATTCAACATTCCGACATGTCTGTAAACTATTATCCTTCTAACTTTAATAGTTCAGAAACTAGTATATAAAACGGTTATCGTCCACAGACTCTTGCATACATACGCTAGGAACAATGTTTGCGAACCTAACTATACAATGGTGCCAGCTATACGGTCCATTATAAGTCGTCTACCAACCAATTTTGGAAAAATAAAATAAAATGGCGAGCATAAAACTCAGTTTTCTTGATGTTAGCTCAACTCATTTTCTACAATAGATTCGAGCAAGTAACTGATTTTCTAAAGAAAATTAAAAACACCCATTCATTTCATTTATATTAGATATTTGATAAAGTAGTTAGGTATTTCTCTTTTCCCTCTTTGTAGGGGGAGTCGTTATATTGTAGTAGCTGGGAGCTAATCAAGTCCGATGTAGTCTCAAAGTTGGTCAACTCGTCACTGTGCTAGCCCTAAATTAACTATATTTGCCTAACTGCTTTTCTCAGGTCAGGTAATGGGAGATGAAGAAGCCATGTTCTGCATTTATTCCAGTTAAACAAAAATCAAACTAATGCTAGCCAGTTACATGTTATGCTTATCCAGACCACGAATTCCGTATTGTTTTCTATTAACACCCTAAGTTGAACCTACAACTAAGTTCACACGCTTTCCACCCACACAGACCGACTTGAAATTGACCTCATGAAGATCAGAATTGGAAGAACGGTTCTCGGAATTACCGCACCTGTTATATTGTGTAACACAGACATTTTTACCATTGTAATATGTAACATATTTTTCCATTGGCTAGTCTATAAGGTATCTTATGAAAATAAAATCAGTTATATATTTTTCTCTGGCCAAACTTGACTACTATAGGAATTCCGAGTTATTTCTTTATCTTTCTAATATTATCTAACTTATTTACTACAGTCAATATTTAGCCTAATCCATGGTAATGAACTTTTTCAGCTACCCTATGTGGTCCCTTTGCTAATTATTTTTCCCTCTTAGCCAGTCACTTATACAAATTTTACCTTTACAATATTCACCTCTGGATGAAAACATAACATTCTTAATATTATATAAGCGTATAAGAAGCCTGCGTATAATGTAACTTAATTCTACATACCATGTGACAGGCCTCTTAACCCCGGCAGATAGCAAAAGGTCAGGTTAGGTTAGAGTTATACTACGTATATGCCTAACAAGCTCCGGATTTCACGAAGAATCGTGGCAGAACACGTAATTTCGCATGGTTCGTATACCTACATCGGCTTTTCATGATCTCCATAGGCACTACGCGAAATGATGGGTTTCAGCAAAAGAGTGCAACACATACATTTCTGTTTAAAATAAAGCAGTAAAAGATATAACAAATGGCATTTTAACTCACATGGACTGTTTTAATAGACTATAAATAATAATAATAATAATAATTCAGTGCTCAAGAAACATCCTGAGATACATTAAAACTAGGTTTACCATAACTTCCTTTCGCAGCAATATGTTTTCTTTTTTCGGCTAAAATTAGTTCATGCAGATTTAGAGGAAAATAAAAAATACCCCTTTTTACTTTCTCTACTACGTATAGTAAGTAGGGGAAGTATTGCATTCCACCCAAAAATTCCATACCGATATTTCACCGCAAATATATGTTTTGAGGCCCCCTAAATCCAAAAAAGCATTTTTAGAAACATGTCCGTGTGTGTGTGTGTGTCTGTCTGTGAACAGCATTAATTCAAAAACGAAGTCAGTTAAACACCAAATTTGGTATTTAGGTTCCGTATCTTCCAGAGATGCGACACAAAGGTTTTCAAGAAAATTCCTACACCCCAGATTACCCTTTACATGGAGCATTTTTCGAAAATTGTAATTTTCTCAAAAATGGCTCTAACGATTTTGATTAAAGTATCATATGTTTAAGATATTTTCAGGACAAATGAAATCTATATCTCAAATTTTCTGGTAGTGACACCAAAAGTATTCTTCATTGTGAACGACTTTTGAATAACTGGTAAACCATAAGAGATAGCCAAAATTTACTACACAAAAAATGTAGATCGCATTAAAATACACAATTTGTGTCATATACATTTTTTTGTTGAGTGAACCATTTTCGAGATATTTCTTGCTATTTCCTTAAATTTTCCAATAATTATACTTTTCTCAAATGGGAATTCATGTTTTTGTCCTGGTAATGCAAAGGGAATGGAACACTCGACATGAGCAACCAGCTCTTAAAATATTTGACTATGGCTTAAAGCCTACCAATTCCCCTTGTATCTACAAGAAAATTATCAATAAGATTAACATCTCGATATCTCGATTAACATGAAGCATATGGAGAATAAGCGTTTGTAAAACTAGTTTGTACAAGAGTAGCGAAAACTAGTTTCGTCTCACAATATGTAAATACGGTTCTGACAATTAGGAACTTAAAGATTAGAGAAAAAACTCCCAAGTTTTTGTGAGCAGTCGAACGCAAGACCTCTCTTAATCTCTCGCACTAGCAGTACTCACTGTATTACAACCTCATTCAGAAAACGCATTGAATATCCAGCAATTTATGTTCCGCATATATTCCACAAAAATAATGTAGGACAAGGCGTTTAGCCTAATATTACATTTTTGAGTGCTTAGTAAGCTGGTTATCAATTACAAATTCAAAGCGAATTTGGAAGTATATAATATGGAAACACCTGTTCAGAAATAAGTCAATAGGAAAACAACATAAATACTGAAGAAGAACAAAAACTGTCATAAACGAGACATCACGTTTCAGGTACTTAGCGTGTCATATATCCAATGGAATAATTATAGATATGGAGAAAAAGATTTCAATATATAATAAAATGGGTGCTTCAAAGAAACGTAAATAAATTATAAGTGCAGCAAAAGAAAGAATACATAATATTACAGCAAAACCGTCTTAAAGTTTAGTTATGAAGTATGGACTCTAAGTCAAGCAGGATACCGTAAGTGGCTGGCGCAGATTAGATTTGCTCGTCACCACCGTGTGTATCTAAAGGGTTAAGTAGTCAGAGAAAAATTACAAATGAAAACTAGGGTTGGGAAATTAAAGAACACCACAATAATTGGAGAAGACGGGTGGAAATCATGGGCCTGAATAGTTAACAAAAACAGAACAGACCAAGATGGAAGTATCAATTCTGAACCCGGAACGGCATTAGCTTCCAAAACCTTAATTAGGAGGAGGAAGAAGACCAGGAAAAAGAAGAAGGAAGCTAATCCTATAATATCAACAAACTTATACAAACCATAGAGGTACACCTTTCGAGGTCCATTGAGCTAAAAAATTCTGATGTGTTACACTCACATGAGTTTCTCTACTCTTGTACAAACTAGTTTTACAAACGCTTATTCTCCATATGCTTCACGTTAATCGAGATATTGAGATGTTAATCTTATTGCTAATTTTCTTGTAGATGCAAGGGGAATTGGTAGGCTTTAAGCGATAGTCAAATATTTTAAGAGCTGGTTGCTATATGGAGTATTCCATTTTCTTTGCATTACCAGGACAAAAAAAATGAATAACGAATTCTCATTTCAGAAAAGCAAAGTATTGGAAAATTTAAGGGGATAACAAGCAATATCTCGAAAATGGTTCACTCAAAAAAAAAAAAGTATATGACATACATTGTGTATTTTAATGCGATCTACATTTTTGTGCAGTAAAATTTTGTCTATCTCTTATGGTTTACCAGTTATGCAAAAGTCGTTCACAGTAAAGAATACTTTTGGAGACATTCCCAGAAAATTCGAGATATACAATCCATTTACCATAAAAATGTCTTAAACTTGTGGTATTTTATTCAAAATTGGTATTATGTGGTATGGTATGTGGTATTATGAGAAAATTAACATTTTCGAAAAATGTTCCATGTAAGGGGTAACCTTCGTTTCGCATCTCTGGAAGATACTGAACCTAAATACCAAGTTTGGTGTTTATCCGCTGTTCGTTTCTGAGTTATGCTGTTCACAGACAGGCACACAGACAGACACACACACAGACACACACACGGACATGTTTCCAAAAATGCTTAATATGCATTCAGTGCGCCTCAAAACATGTATTTCCTGTGAAATCTCGGTATTGAATTTTTAGGTGGAATGCAATACTTCCCCTACTTACTATACGTAGTAGAGAAAATAATAACTGGTTTTGAAAAATGATTTGTGTTTGCATGATTAGCATTAAAAAGTTTTCGAATTCACACTTAAGTCAGTAACTTAATACAAGTCTAAATACCCTGATTTCGTTAACCTTAAGCTATCTCACCAATCTAAAAAACTATTTCAGATAATTAGCTGATATTTTCAAGGCATGATCTGCAGTATTTGTGCTGTTGATTGATGAAAACTAATGAACTTTTCTTTACAAGAAGTAAGGTTATGGTTTTTATATATAATGATTAAAGTTGTATTTAATATTAACGAGTTTTAAATTGAAAAAAGAAATATACATTGTGTTTTAAAATTCCTTCATTAGAACAATACTTCATTAGCCAGAAATAGGTGAAAATTCAGTACCTTGTACCATTATTTTTCTAAAATAGTGGGGCGTTTGTATAGATTATTGTAGTTCTTCAGAAATTGCTGTAAAATGCAAAATTTAAAGAAAACTCTTATGCTGTACACAATGTCTCATATTTCTTGAAGCTCTTAATCTTGCATACATTGTGCTTGGTTTAAAGGCATTGAAATTTAAAATAAATAAATAACAAGTTCTCTTCAGTAATACAATTTATTAAGTTATTAACGTTTTAACAATATAAGTGACTTTGAAAACTCTAAAATGCGCTACGTAGCATTATTTCAATAACATTTTTAAACTATTTACAAGTAGCATACTCTATAAAAGTTGCACCAAAGTGAGTGTAAGATTTGAAACATTTAATTGCAATAAAAAATTTCAAAAATTAAAAAGAGCACAACAATCAACACTTATCATTACTTTTACGACGCAAGGCAAAGATTTTCATGAGAATTTCCCCCCTTCAACACTTTTGCATAAAACATGTTTCGTCATTGCTTATTTTTTCGTACATGAATGATTATTTTAGTTAAAATAACGCATACTACAGCCAAACAAAATGTATTTATATGCCCTAAATTTTTATAAACATCTTGCAAAGCGTTCCACAGTTTTGCTGAATTTTCCAAAACTGGGACACCATAAGGAGAAATTACTACAGGAAAAAATCTGAGTTAATTAAAACATTAACTAACGACAAATAACCTTTATAGCATTAGCTGTTTCCGAAATATTAACAGTTTTTTTAGATTGAAGTTGACTTTCTTTTTCCTTTAGTTTGAGTTCATTAGTAACAAATGTGATTATCATATATGCATCATCTGAGCGTTATTTAGGTATTATGAACACATATCTGCATTTAAAATGGATAGCAGAAGTAATTTTATATGAATGAGAAATGTATAAGAATACCTGGAAATTGCTAATGGGTGTAGGAAGTCTCGTGTATGTTGCATACATTTTAAAAACTTTTTGCATATAATAATATTAATAATAACAATAATAGTAATCATAACTTAAACATCGCCAGATAAGTTTAACATATTTCTAAAACTATTTGTTACCTTCAGATGTATTCACTACCGCGGAATGTGTACATAATACATTATGATATAAGGGTTAAAAGTAGGATTTTATTTTGCTAGTAGGAGTGACAGGCGTCGCCGTGGCCGAGTGGTTAGACAGCTCGCCTCTCACCGAGGTGGCCCAGGTGCAATCCCATTCATTCCACCAACTGCTCCATCATCGCCTTTCATTTCATCCATTTCACCATCATTTCGCTTCATTTACTTCCTGGCTGATCACCCATCCTGGATATTCTGTCTGGTCCATGAGTGTCTGCTCCTCGACCGGCCTCTGACCCCAGGCACCCGCCTGCAAGTCCTGGGGTTGTAAGTCGTACATACGAGGAGGTTAAACAGAAGAAGAAGATTACGGCCTATGAGCAAAATAAAACCACTTTTAATACGTGTGGCATATGCTATTGTTACACTGCGCTCGAATTTGTTAATTATCAATAATATTATATTCATATATAAGAAAGTAAGAGAAATCACGTTTAGAACGCGATTCTTGAAACAAGAAAAATGACATTAAAAAGCGAGATATCAGATGTTATGATGTTTTGTTGATTACTAGCAGTCACTTTCAGTAAATTGTTTTCAACATGTTGTGCCTAGGCAATGAAGCGATTAAATTCTGTATGATATAGCTTTCTGGACTTTTTGGGTAAGTAGTTTTAGTATTATCCTTTCTGCTGCTTCTATAATTTTACTTGGTGCTTCCATTTCAGTTTCTGCTGAACTCATAAGCTTTCTGTAGGTCATACTATATAAAAGAATAAAGTTTTAGATTAAAGAAAGCAGAAGGCTACCAATATAACATATGGGTTAACTCTACAACGAATTGCGATAAATTGAAGTATGGCGATTTGTATTGTGAACAAATAATGCGAGGGCTATGAGAAATTAATCACAATTAAAAGTAAAAGCTAATCAAGCGAAGTGACATTATTAAACACGTGCAAATAAAATGGTAATTGTCATATGTTTGCACTTAAACCAAAGTTGAGCGCAATGCAGATTGTCGCAATGCAATAATCTAAAGCTTTTAGCTCATATGCACTGTGTTAGAAGTTCTACTTTTAGGCCATCCTTCTAAACAAAACAAAAAAGTCCTTTTTCTGCCTGTATATCTGTATGTCGAACCGCAGCACTCAAGGAACTTAAACTTGAAAGCAAGAGTTTAAAGACATTTTTGCATATATCGAAAATTTAGCTAAAGCTACTGAAAAATTAAGTTTACTTTATACGGAATCTGTTTATAAAAATTTTAGGATTACTTCACAAAATATACATGATAAGTTATTTTACCAAACTATCCTATCTTTTATGCCACAAAATGAGCCTTAAGCTTAATTCCATTTCATATTCATACAACTCATGAAAATTATTGTAAGTTTGATCTTCAAAATTATGGTAAAATATATGCATACATTTAAATAGCTTTTAAGGAGTATTACTAATACAACAATTTGGTTGTCAAAATTATATCAATGCCATTAGACAAACATGAAGTACATTTCTGTAAATTCTGGTGTAGTTTAAAAACACCTTCTTTTTTGCTTTCTTTGTTACATACCTGTAGTAAGCAGAGGAAGTATTGCATTCCACTAAATAATTCAATACCAACAGTTTGCCGGAAATACATTTTGAGGCTCCCTAAATCCAAATAAAGAAGCATTTTTACGTTCTATACCACCCATGTGTAAGAGAAAGCATTGTACCCATCCAAAAATTATTTCCAAATTTCAAAGGAGATAGATGTTTTGAGAATCTTTAACTAAAAAAAGGATTTTTAGAGGAAAAGGTCCGTGTGTGTGTCATTGTATGACTCAAAAAACGAAATGCTGATAAATAAAAACTTGATATTTTGGTTCACCTCTTCCGAAAATGAGAAATGAAGCTTTAAAAACAATCCCCACCCCAAAGTATCATTTACATGGAAGATTTTTGGAAATTTGAATTTTCTCAAAAATGGCTACAACTATTTTGTTTAAAACATCTACCATGTGTTTGAGATATTTGCATGACAAATGAAATGCATATCTTGAGTTTTCTGGGAATCGCCTGTGAAGTCATCTTCATTCTTAATGACTTTTGTACAACTGGTAAACCATAAGACAAAATCTTACTGCACAAAAATGTAGATCTCTCTAAAACACACAGTATATATTAGTTTTGTCGAGTTAACCATTTTTGAGATATTCTTTGTTATTGATTTAAATTTTCAAAACATACTTTTCTCAACTGGGAAATCACTATTCGTTTTTTTCTCCTATTCATACAGAGCACATGAAATTTAAAAGCCATTTAAAGATACGCTTTTTAAAATGCTACAATGAAATATTAAAATGTGAATTGAAAGTTTATCTGGATTAACAAGAAATAGAAAAATAAGGTTATGTAGGGAAGTTGATAGAGGAGTTATTAGAGACTTACATGTGAATGCAACACCTTAAGTGTTTAAGATCATTTGGTAATCCTAATTTGTTAAAAAAGCCTGTTTATTTTCAAACCAAAAGAAGACTATTTCTTATAAAACTCAATATTTAAAATACTCCATTATACTTTTTTTTCGTCACACTTGGTCCTAAGCCGTTTCGACTTCACATTGCTGACGTCATCCTTTCTTTGCTCTACCTGGCTTCGTTTTCCCCTGAGGTTATAGTTCAAGGCTGCTTTTGGTAACCTACTATTTGAAATTCTACCCAAGCTTTGCTCCTACTTTTCTTTAAATGATGTTTAATTTTTATACTTTTAGCTCTTCACGAGCTTCACATTTTTTTGTATAGACCTCAAAAATCTCATTTCTGCTGTTTTGTATTTTGCATGTGTGTGGGCTTTTTTTTCTTTCTTTTTTCTTTTTTATTGGTTCATGATTCTGGACTTGCCTTTTTTAATGTTCGTCGTAATGTTCCTGTTATATATTTCAAATTGTTAGCCTTTCCATTTATGTCTATTTCGTTAATTATTTTATAACCAAGAAAATTACACGTAAACACTTGATTCAGAGCTCTATTTCCCAAGATTATTTTTGAACGTACTGGGTATGTACTTCTAAATGGCATTGTTTTTTATTTGTCGATTGATGCTTTCATATTAATTTTTTTCAGTTTGTTCAGATATATGAATTTGTGCATTCTGTCTTCAGTCTTTGATAGCAAGATTTGATCGTCTGCAAAAAGCATGTTATTACACAGTCTGTTTATTACATTATCTTATTATTTATTCTATGTATAAGTTAAAAAGTGTGGTTGACAACGGATAAGCTTGTCTTACTCCCTTACTCCATTATATATTAAAGTACATTCTATGCATCCAGTCCTAATGTGGTAACTGTGTTGGAGTAAACTGTTGCGAGAAAAGAAGGAAAAAAGTATCGATAACAAGCTAGCTCGTTATCTTATTTCTAGTGCTCTGATTGTACTTCGATTTCTTTTCCCCATACTCTTTCAGCTACATGGTAGTTATTCCTTCAACCACCAATCAGCGAATACGACTCAAGTGGAAACGTTGGATGGGAGCATTACTTACGAAAATTCTATGACAACATCGCTCATCTCGTTTCCAACATCTATAACAAGTTATCACCGTCCGTGAATTCATAACATTGGAGGCCTCTTCAATATATATCTCTCTCTCCTCCCATTTCGCTCTCCATCTCTCTTTCTTTCCTCAGTTCCTCATCCCCAAATGATCTGTAACATCAGGGAGACTCCATGTTACACATGCGAGATGTACTCGAAACTTCCTTCAGCAAGGAAAAACCTGTATATGTATATATACGTACTTGTATCACAGCTGTACATTTCGTTTGGACAAAAGGAGAGCAACAGAAAAAAAAATAGAGGCAAGAGCAGGGATGGCGCTTTGATTGGGAGAAAGAGAAGAAGGAAGAGAAAGGAAAAGAGAGGTTTTGGCGAGAAAAAAAAGGGACATCGTCAATAGGAAAAGCAGGAGTGGGGTGGTACAACTTCCAATATATTATATACGTACGCTCTAATTGGTCTCTTCATATGTTTCCTCTTGGAGTTTTGAATTCCTAGGGACTGCAAACGATTTCTCTGTCCTATTTTGTCCCTACCTTTTCATTCGTCCCCAAAATGTGATACGATATGTACCTCAAACGACACAGTTTGGTTGCTGTGCTTGCGGACGATGCTAATTTCAGAAAAGTGTTTCGGTTAATGGAAGTAGGGCTCGTTCCTTTTCTCTTGCCATTGCTGAAAGGTTTTGCTCTAAACAGAGACGATATTAAAATTGGGATAGATGGGAATTTCACGTTTCGCATTGCTCTCTATTAAGCTCTGCATCAAAGTTTGGTTCAAATAATCCCAGACTAGAGTTGTGAATACAATACCGAGAGCTGGCATCACAGAAAAATCCGAAATATAAAGCCCTCTAATGGATAAGATGGCTCAGTCAAAAAGGAAAGCAAGAAAGAAAGGTTTTATCGGTGAACCACAGATTTCAACACAATGTGAACTCTAGATTTCAGATAATGAATTCCCTTGAAAAAAAATGAAAGCTGTTATCACTAGCACCTGAGTCGTCGTGAAGGAAGGAAATAAATCGATACAAGATCGTTTAATGCCTTTGCGACAGAAAAGCTACGCTTCCATTAAAATACTAAAAATACGATGCGTTACATTCAACGACTTTCTTTACTCACTCTAAACTATACTTACATAGGTTTATTCTTTCTGTACTTCTTGTTGCTACAGGTAAAGTTTCATTACATATCTACACATTTCATTATAGGATAAGAATGTAATAAGTTAAAACGATAGTCACATTTTTAAAAAGCGGAACGCTGTGTATTGATTTTATATTCCTGCGCTTCTTATATGACCACTTATAAACAAATTGAAACCAATAACAGGATTTATCTCGAAAACAAGAAACGTATATCACATATATTGTGTTCCTTAACAGGATCTCAATTTTTGTCAGTCTCTCGGTTTACCAATTATACAAAGGTCATTCAGAATTAAGAGTTTACAGAATTTCGCAGAAAATTCATATCTCCTACTATTCGTCATGTAAATATCTTTAAAATATGGTACTTTAGTCAAAGTCGTTAGAATCATTTTTGAGAATACAAAAAATATCGAAACATTTTCCATATATAGGGAAGTTTGAGATGGCTATTATCTTGAAAATCTTCGTGTCACATGTTCGTAAGACTCTGAACTTAAATGCAAAGCTTGTATTTAACTTTTATGTAATACTGTTCTCACACACACACACCTACACATACACCAAACCTTTTCTAAAAATACTGTTTTTTGATTCAGGAGACCTCAAAACGTATATTTCCAGTGAAATCTCTTATCGAATTTCTGAGTGGGATGCAATACTTTCTCTACCTACTGATAGACCACGAGAAGAAGGCAAGCGAGAGGAATGTGTAACATCAACACTTTCCTGCGTCCGTATCATATTTACGCTCGCTGTGTAGATACGATAAGCATATTAAGGAGGTTATAAACTACTACAAAGTGTTGTCAAGTACTCACCCATGGCAAGAGCCAATGCGTTAACACCTATTACGGCGGTTGCTGTTCTACTAGTATCAGATCTGGCAGGTTTCATTTGCACACATAAACACATTTCGTAGTAAACGTAGTAAACAATCGACAGTACGTGAGCAGATAAACAGTTACAGAACCCCGCTCGCCCCTCAAGCGCGCTCGCCTTCTCGTTGTCCAACAGTACGATGTACTACGTGCTAGAGAAAGTAAAAATTGTATTTTCTTAACTCTTCAGCATTCAGTACTCAAAATTCAAGATATGGCAATAAAAATTCTGTTTCTAATACCAACGTAATGTTTTTGGCATCTCTTCCGTAATGTTTACTCAGCGATATTTCTTTTAAATAGATCGACTTATTCTATTATCGGTTCTCTCAATGCATAAAAATATACTGACACACGTTGTCTTTAAATTGTATTAAATTACTTTAAAATACATTTTAAATTCAAAATATTTCGAAGATACTGTATATCTAAGAAAGAGTTGAATGATTGTCGAGATATCTGCCACCGATCCCTTAGGGAGAGGAGAAGCAGAGAAGAAAGGTCTTATATCACCCAGAAGATTTTAAACGCTCCTAAAGATATATCGCATATATTGTTGGATGCATGTAACAAAAACAAGAAGTATGACTTTCTGGGGTAAGCATAAAATAAGATGTAAAATAGCAATTGATGTTATAAGTATTGAATAAGTACAGAATTTTAATTATTTAGAATTTGTGGTGTGCAATTTTATCCCGATAAAGATTTAAATCACAAAATGTAAATTTTAATAAAAATCTGTGGGGCAGTAGAAAAAACATTAAAAAGTAAAGCCAGAAATGATACTATGATGAAGTTTTAAAACATATGGCGCACAGTGATGTAGTATCAGAAACCGGACAGTGAAGAGTCAGATAGAATACAAATAGAAACAGCATATCTGAGAACAGTTGCTATATGTACCCGTAAAGACCAGACCTGAAATTAAACCATCAGAAAACAAAATATTTTAACTTAAACCAAAGGATAACTCTAAATACGATAGCATGGCATAAACACATTTTGAAGAAGAATCCGACAGGAGTAGCACATCAGAAAGAATACACCCCAAAAGGGATTCGGAACATTGGATGACCTCTGAGATGGAACGGGCCTGAACGCTCACCTTGCAGATGATGATGAAAAAGCCTTTAGGAATAACCATTAGTAGCAGCAGTGTATAGCATATAGACAGTGACCTGCAAAATCATGAAATTATTAAATAAACAAAATAGACAAAGTAATAATAAACAATATATCTGAGGAGGAATTGATAGATTATTTTTCGAAAATACTATCCAGCTCAATAAAGACTAACGAAGGAGTAAAATATATGAATAAGCAGACGATATTGATGTCATTACGATAGAAGAACCGAATAGCATCTTAACAAAAATCGCAAATTTCCAGGTATAGGCAACATGCATCAGGAACTAATCAGATATGCTACAGAGGCTGTGAAAACAACCTTTTTGAACTTCCTCAACATATACTGGATGACTAAACATATTCCAAAACAGTGGAACGCAATACCAATCAAACAAATATTTAAAGAAAAGGCAGTGAGTCATATGCACAAACTGCAGGAGCATAAGTAACGTTCTTCATAATGTAAAAGATTTGCCAACATAGTTGCGCGACGCTTAAATATTATAACGGACTCTTTAATCTCCGACAATCAAAGCGGATTCAGGAAGGGAAGATCCTGCAGAAATTGTATACGTACACTACGTGATCAAAAGTATCCGGACACCTAGCTGAAAATGACGTACAAGTTCGTGGCGCCCTCCATCGGTAATGCTGAAAGTCCATATGGTGTTGGCCCACCCTTAGCCTTCATGACAGCGTTCACTCTTGCAGGCATACTTTCAATCATGTGCTGGAAGGTTTTTTGGGGAATGGCAGCCCATTCTTCACGGAGTGTGGAACTGAGGAGAGGTATCGATGTAGGTTGGTGAGGCCTGGCACGAAGTCGGCTTTCCAAATCATCCCAAAGATGTTCTATAGGATTCAAGTCAGGACTCTGTGCACGTCAGTCCATTACGAGATGTTATTGTCGTGTAACCACTCCGCCACAGCCCGTGCAGTATGAACAGGTGCTCGAACGTGTTTAAAGATGCAATCGCCATCCCCGAATTGCTCTTCAACAGTGGGAAGCAAGAAGGTGCTTAAAATATCAATGTAGGTCTGCGCTGTGATCGTGCCACACAAAACAACAAGGGGTACAAGCCCCTTCCAGGAAAAACACGACCACACCATAACAGCACCACCTCTGAATTTCACTGTTGGCACTACACACGCTGGCAGATGACGTTCATCGGGCATTCGCCATACCCACACTCTGCCATCGGATCGCCACATTGTGTACCGTGATTCCTCACTCCACAAAACGTTTTGCCACTGTTCAATCGTGTAATGTTAACGCTCCTTACACCAAGCGAGGCGTCTTTTGGCACTTTCCTGTGTGATGTGTGGCTTATGAGCAGCCGCTCGACCATGGAATCCAAGGTTTCTCACCTCACTGCTAACTGTCATAGTACTTGGAGTGGATCCTGATGCAGTTTGCAATTCCTGTGTGATGGTCTGGATTGTTGTTTGCCTATTACTCCTTACGACCTTCTTCAAATGTCGGCGGTCTCTGTCAGTCAACAGACGAGGTCGGCCTATACGCTTTTGTGCTGTACATGTCCCTTCACGTTTCCACTTCACTATCACATCAGAAACAGTGGACCTAGGGATGTTTAGGAGTGTGGAAATCTCGCGTACAGACTTCTGACACAAGTGACACCCAATCACCTGACCACGTTCGAAGTCCGTGAGTTCCACGGAGCGTCCCATTCTGCTGTTTCACGATGTCTAATGACTACTGAGGTCGCGGATAATAAGTACCAGGTAGTAGGTGGCAGCGCAATGCACCTAAGATGAAAAATGTATGTTTGTTGAGTGTCCGGATACTTTTGATCATATAGTGTACTTTAAAACAGTTAATATAGAAGCGACGAGAACACAAATTAAAAACATATTTACCTTTGTATAGATAATGAAAAAGCTTTCGACTGTGTTCGATAGAAATTTGTACGGGAGTTAATGATATTGAAAGGAGTACCAACACATCAAATAACAAGGGAATATGTACATAGGAACAATCATAAAAGTAGACATAATGAATAAAACTAGTTTACGTACCAGGATGTCCATTATCTCATATTCATTTAATTTATATATCAACAACATAGTTTTAATAAACATTTTAAAATGAATGGACAAGAAAGGGCCTATACTGTATGCTGACGCCTAAGTAATAATTGCAGAATCAGAAGATAACTTTTCTTTTTTATTATTTCCTTTGTCAGCATGCCCCATTATCGTGGTAAAATTGCATACATCATATAACTTATTTACATGTTATATACACAGTATTTAATAATTTTGTAGGTTTCAGACAAATAATAACTTGCTCAATTGCCGTTTCACTTCGTATATTATTGTATATTTTTCGTATGTATTTCTTAAAATGTCTTAAACATTTTTGTAGTCTCTCTATGGTGCTGGCCATGCTCCTCCATCTTTGTGTATTTCTTCTTTCAACGTGTTTTCTGCGTGTTGTTGCATTTCACAGTCGTACAGGAAATGGTCCATGGTATTCAATGCTTTCTGACATGGCCAGGTTGAGTCGTTTATGATTCCTATTCGATGGAGATGTGATTTGTTTTGCCACGTCCAGTTATTGCAGAAAACCGTGGTGCTATGTTACTTTTAAGTTTTGATCTTTCTCTAATAGACGGGAAGAACTTCTTCCAGCTGGCTCCTTTACCTGTGTTGTTCCACTCGTTTTGGCATTTAGTAGTTCCCTCTTTTATCTCGTTAATAATTAAAAACTTTGTGTATTCGATGATTCCACTAGTTCTTGTCGCAGCTTCCTTCGCCGTTTCATTGGCGTGATCTCCGACGTGAGCTTTTATCCAAAGTGTACTATCCAGTTTTGTTCCCGGAGTTTTTCTATTATGTCTTATTTCGAATACTATTTATCCCTCTTAAAGTTGTTTCTGAGTAGGTCGAGAGTAACTTGACTATCTGTGTTAAAGCAGTATTTTTAACACTTAAATGATTTCAGTCTAATTATATAATATATAAATTCAATAACAGGCCGCCTTAGAGCAATGTGTGTGGGTAATAATTTGTAAACTGTATGTAACAGTCATTGTATATGTTTATATTATTGTATAAATGTGTAATAATGTTATGGGAATGTATTACATAATTTAATAAGTAGGAGCTGTGAGAAAAATAGGTTAAAAGTTGCTAACAATGAGGTAACCTTGAGGCAATAATGAGTAAGAAAGTTTAATACTGCTACTAGTCATTATTGGAGCAACAATAATGTAAATTTTGAGACAGTTTAATAAATAGCCAATCAACAACCAGAAAAAGCTTTAGTTAAATGAAGGTATTCTATTGGAGTAGGATTAGCCAATCAGAAACTGAAATATAGCAAAATTTACAAATTTAGGCGGTAGAAATCAAGTCAGTTGCTTGTAGACAGCACTCATAACTGAACGCGTTGGTTGTAGACAGAGTTCCTAACCGGACGCGAGATGCGTCCTCGAGAAATTTAATACGTATTCGTGTGAGACAAAAGTAGTTTACGTGTTAAAAAGTGCAAGTAATTAATAAAAGAATCTTACAGCGCTCTATATCAGTGAAGTGTTATTTAAATTGTGTGAAGAATTAATAGATGTAGTGAAGTAAAAAATTATAATCTGTGTAAGCCTACATTCTTCAGACGCACCAC
This sequence comes from Deroplatys truncata, assembly GCA_030765065.1. Classification (NCBI taxonomy): domain Eukaryota; kingdom Metazoa; phylum Arthropoda; class Insecta; order Mantodea; family Mantidae; genus Deroplatys; species Deroplatys truncata. Next base: position 58,870,303 of record CM060980.1, read on the forward strand.
GCCTTACAAAGAAATCCATGTCGCTAACAATAATACTGACGCAGCCGAGGCAAAAATAAATATAATATTTAAAGAAACAATCAAATTACAAAGTTAATATTTTTAAACTTGGGGCGAAGGCTACCGGGTACCATACGTGCGGTTGCAACTACTTCAAGTTCGGCTCCCCAACAGTTGAATAACAAACCATCTTCTTCAAACTGGCTTTCCATACGTGAAGCAACAAACTCCTTTCTCAGTGTAAACAACAATTAGTCTATCTTCAGAGGTGATTTGGTCAATGTATGGTATGGCTTCTAGGTCTTTAAGAAATCCGATCTGTTTAGCTTGATTATATGAACAGTGGTTGGACAGTTTGTACAAATGAAAGTACAAATATTAAACAAATTATTGAGGAAATATCAAACAATAAGATAAAAATTTGGCATTTGAAGGGAAAGAAAACATTAGAAACAAGATTGTGATAGATCAAGAAAACGTATAATAATTTCCAATATTTGGATACTTGGGATGTAATTTACTCGCTACAATAGAAGAAAGAGACGTAGACAACAAACTCCATAAAATTTAATCTTATGTGCGGTACAATAGGGAGTGTACTAAGACAAACAAGGACGGATAACATTTTAGAAAACATTGGCAGTTCCTGTAATTCTATATTCAAGCAAAACGTGGTCCCTAAACAGAAAGTAAAAGAGAAAAATTGAATCCAACAAATTAAATTTTTAAGATCTGTTGCTGGATATTCTTTTTTGAATCGCTAATACCGGCAGAAAAGAAGGAATGAATCGAAAATACTTAAATTCATAGAAAGAATTAATCAAAACAAGGAAAACTGGAGACACCGTGAATGAAGGAAGGTTACAAAAAAAATCAACCGAATGCAAACCATAACAGGAACGAAATATAGGAGGACCGAGGCGTAGATGGAGGGACAGGATTGCTTTAATAGGGTCCTTGAAGACGATGATTATTGTTAAAATAAATACCCTCATCATTATGATTGTTCAAAACGAGAAATTAGGAAGCTACAATTCTTCAATTTCTATGTAAGAGATATTCCAAAGTATATCATTCATTCTTGATTAAACACAACAACAGGACAGAGAAACAAAGAGTGACAAATAAGGGTAGTGATGTGTCCAAACTTTAATCTTAAAAACAAATACAGCTGAACCTCAAGACTGCCCGTTGCCACTGTCAAAATGCGCTCCGTATTCCAATAACTCCTAGCCTGTTGTATGTTTGAATATTAGAAGCCACATTGTTTACTTTTATACAAGCACACACATTTCTATTTAGCGACAATCCCACGGCTTTTATTTTCTCAAAACTGCATCCGATATCGAAATGCAACGGCCATCGTCCACCATTTCATTGGATGTTGCCACTAAAAATTGTTGTCTTCTCATTATGTTTTCCTTTCTTTCCCCTCCCCTTTAGTCCTTTTTGCCTATGAGGTCGATCGTAAAAGACTGCAAGGCACTGCAAAGAACCACAACGTAGATGCTCAAAAACACGTAGAACCAAAACATACAAATGAAGAGGCAGAATATCTATATCCACAATGTAATGCTATACCGAAAGGAAGAGGTAGAGGAAGTGATTCTATATACAATAAAATCTGATATGTTACAATCACATGACTTTCTCTATTCTTGTACAAACTATTTTACAAACTCTTATGCTCCATCTATTTCATATTAATCAAGATAAACATTTGCAGAAACGATCTTTAGACATGCAAAGAGAATAACATTTTACACATAGCGACCAGTTCTAAAAATATTTGACTATCGCTTAAGCCGTACTACGTTCCCCATGCTTTGTATTTGCAAGGGCAATATAGAAATACAGTAGCCTTTAAGCATATCTCAAAAAAAATTGAGAAAATTTGAGAAAAGAAGTATTGAAAAATTTAAGCGAATAACAAGCAATGTCTCGAAAATGGCTCACTGAACAAAAAAATGTATACGACATAAATTGTGTATTTTACGACGATCTACAGGTTTTGTGCAGTAAAATTTTGTCTATCTCTTATGGTTTCAGTTATGCAAAAGTCGTTCATAATGAAGAATACTTTTGGAGACATTACCAGAAAATTCAAGATATACATTTCATTTGTCATGAAAATATCTTAAACATATGATACTTTAATCAAAATCGTTAGAGCCATTTTTGAGAAAATTAAAATTTTCGAAAAATTTTCCATGTAAAGGGTAATCTGGGGTGGGGGGATTTTCTTGAACACCTTGGTGTCGCATCTCAGTAAGATACTGAACCTAAATACTAAGTTTAGTGTTTATCCGAATGTTCGTTTCTGAGTTATGCTGTTCACAGACACGCACACGGACATGTTTCCAAAAATGTGTTTTACTTTGTCTACTAAGTATAGTAAGTAGGGGAAGTATTGTATTCCACCCAAAAATTCGATACCGAGATTTCACCGGAAATACATGTTTTGAGATCCCCTGAATCCAAAAAGAACATTTTTGGAAAAAATGTCCGTGAGCGTGTCTGTGTGTCTGTCTGTCTGTCTGTGTGTCTATCTGACTGTGAACAGCATAACTCAGAAACGAACAGTCGGATAAACACCAAAGTTGGTATTTAGGTTCAGTATCTTCCAGAGATGCGACACGAAGGGTTTCAAGAAAATCCCCCCACCCCAAATTACCCTTTACATGGAACATTTTTCGAAAATTTTAATTTTCTCAAAAATGGCACTAACGATTTTGATTAAAATATCATATGTTTAATATATTTTCATGGCAAATAAAATGTATATCTTGAATTTTCAGGGAATATCTCCAAAAGCATTCTTCATTGTGAACGACTTTTGCATAACTGGTAAACCATAAGAGATAGACACAATTTTTCTACACAAAAGATGTAGATCGCGTTAAAATACACAATTTATGTCATATACATTTTTGTTGTTAAGTGAACCATTTTCGAGATATTGCTTGTTATTCCCTTAAATTTTTCAATACTTATTTTCTCAAATGGGAATTCGTTATTCATTTTTACTTTCTCTACTACGTATAGTAAGTAGGGGAAGTATTGTATTCCACCCAAAAATTTGATACCGAGATTTCACCGAAAATACATGTTTTGAGATCCCCTGAATCCAAAAAAAAGCATTTTTGGAAACATGTCCGTGTGTGTGTGTGTCTGTCTGTGTGTCTGTTTGTGTGTCTGTCTGTGAACAGCATAACTCAGAAACGAACAGTCGGATAAACACCAAACTTGGTATTTAGGTTCAGTATCTTCCAGAGATGCGACACGAAGGTTTTCAAGAAAATCCCCCCACCCCAGACTACCCTTTACATGGAACATTTTTCGAAAATTTTAATTTTCTCAAAAATGGCTCTAACGATTTTGATTAAAATACCATATGTTTAAGGTATTTTCATGACAAATGAAATGTATATCTCGAATTTTCTGGGAATGTCTCCAAAAGTGTTCTTCATTCTGAACGACTTTTGCATAACTAGTAAACCATAAGAGATAGACAAAATTTTACTGCACAAAAAAAGGAGATCACGTTACAATACACAATTTATGTCATATAAATTTTTTTTGTTGAGTGAACCGTTTTCGAGATATTGCTTGTTATTCCCTTACATTTTCCAATACTTATACTTTTTCTCAAATTCGTTACTCATTTTTACTTTCTCTACTACGTATAGTAAGTAGGGGAAGTATTGCATTCCACCCAAAAATTCGATACCGAGATTTCACCGGAAATACATATTTTGAGACCTCCTGAATCCAAAAAAAGCATTTTTGGAAACATGTCCGTGTGTGTGTCTGTGTGTGTGTGTGTGTGTGTGTGTGTCTGTGTGTGTGTGTCTGTGAACAGCATAACTCAAAAACGAACAGTCGGATAAACACCAAACTTGGTATTTAGGTTCAGTATCTTCCAGAGATGCAACACGAAGGTTTTCAAGAAAATCCCCCCACCCCAGACTACCCTTTACATGGAACATTTTTCGAAAATTTTAATTTTCTCAAAAATGGCTCTAACGATTTTGATTAAAATATCATATGTTTAAGATAATGTCATGAGAAATGAAATGTATATCTCGAATTTTCTGGGAATGTCTCCAAAAGTATTCTTCATTGTGAACGAGTTTTGCATAACTGGTAAACCATAAGAGATAGACAAAATTTTACTACACAAAAAATGTAGATCTCATTAAAATACACAACTTATGTCATATACATTTCTTTTGTTGAGTGAACCGTTTTCGAGATATTGCTTGTTATTCCCATACATTTTCCAATACTTATACTTTTTCTCAAATTCGTTATTCATTTTTTTATGTCCTGGACTTGCAAAGAGAATGGAATGCGCCGCATAGCAACCAGCGTTAAAATATTTGACCATCGCTTAAAAGCTACCATATTCCCCTTGCATCTACAAGAAAATTAGCAATAAGATTGACATCTCGATATCTCGATTAACATAAAGCATATGGAGAATAGGCGTTTGTAAAAATAGTTTGTACAAGAGTAGAGAAAGTCATGTGAGTGTAACACATCAGATTTTTTTATGTCCTGGACATGCAAAGAGAATGGAATGCGCCACATAGCAACCAGCGTTAAAATATTTGACTATCGCTTAAAAGCTACCATATTCCCCTTGCATCTACAAGAAAATTACCAATAAGATTGACATCTCGATATCTCAATTAACATGAAGCATATGGAGAATAGGCGTTTGTAAAAATAGATTGTACAAGAGTAGAGAAAGTCATGTGAGTGTAACACATCAGATTTTTTTTTATGTCCTGGACATGCAAAGAGAATGGAATGCGGCACATAGCAACCAACGCTTAAATATTTGACTATCGCTTAAAACCTACCATATTCCCCTTGCATCTATAAGAAAATTTCCAATAAGATTGACATTTCGATATCTCGATTAACATGAAGCATATGGAGAATAAGCGTTTGTAAAAATAGTTTGTACAAGAGTAGAGAAAGTCATGTGAGTGTAACACATCAGATTTTTTTGTCTTGGATATGCAAAGAGTATTAATCTGTGGCAAAGGGAATGGTGCTGCACCTAGCAACCAGCTATTAAGCGATATGTATGTGCTTAAAGGCCACTGTATTTCTATATTGCCCTTGTAAATATATATTCGCCTTATATCTACAAGAAAATTAGCAATAAGATAGAGTCTGAAAATATTTATCTCGTGTAACATGAAGTAGATGGAGAATAAGCGTTTGTAAACATAGTTTGTAGAAGAGTAGAGAAAGTCATGTGATTGTAACACATCAGACTTTTTTATTCAGGGGGCCTCAAAACATATATTTCCGGTGGAATCTCGGAATCGAATTTTTGGGTGGAATACAGTACTTCACCTACTTACTATACGTAGTAGAGAAAGTAATATATAACAAATTATAACAGCATTGTATGCTGTGAGGGGTTATTTCATCTGCAAAAGTGTAGCATTATAATTCACTCGCAATTTTATTAAGTATAATCAACTAATTCAAATATTTTATCTCCGCTTTCTTCCTTTCGCCTCAATTTTGCATTTTTGTTAAGTAAGTAACATAAATAATAGTTTATGCTGAAGTTATGACGTCGCAACAGCTACGTGCCTCCCATAGCTATGTTTATTTCTTGCACAGTGATATCTTCGGTATAAATATTCTTACCAACATTGTATATGATTTTTATTTTCTGCTATTGAATGTCAAACAAATTAAGATAATTTATTTGTCAGTCTCGTTTATTCATTGTTTAATTAAAATCAGTTGTTATTTTCTTTTCATTACCTTAAGTAGTTAAGTAAAAGTGAAGTTATATTATCTGATAAAGTAATGCACCTATTTGGTTTTTCACGTTAAGTCCATAATAAATAAACATTTAAATTAATACATTTATTTTCCTTTATGGCTTTATTTAAACTTAATTGTGTTTGGTTTTAGCTGTTTTCATCAAACACTAAACGTTTCACTGAAAATACGCGAAAGAACTGTGTTGGGATATTAAACACCTCTAACAAAGTTAACATCGCTCCTCAATACAAGAACAACTTCGCAGCGACATCCAAAAAATATCACGCTTCTACTCTACGGGCGTTGCCTCACTCGTCAAGTGCGATAGCCTCCTCCTCCCCAACTTGAAAGGGAAGGTACCCTGTTGCTGAAAGTCTCTGTATTTCAAATAGTTTCTACAATTCTTCTAAACATTGAAAAAAATGTGAACACAAACTTTTTCAATGCACTCATCGACATCTATCTATAGTTTTAACGATGACATCTATACCCTTTCACCCAATATTATTGCAAGGGATGCCAGAAAATTTAAAATAAATTTTTACATATGTCCAAACGACCCATGTTTGCAAGGAAAGTTGGACGTTGAAGGTGTTGTGTTGTAGCCTTGTACGTTATTTTCACCACGCTTTGGGCGTCAATTTGAAGGTTGTATTGTATTGTATTGTAGTTCCACTGTTGGGGAGCCGAACTTGAAGTAGTTGCAATCGCGTGCGATACAAACTATCCGGTGGCCTTCGCCCCAACGTTCACTTTCCGGTGGCCTTCGCCCCAAGTTTAGGAATCAACTTCGTATTTTTATGTTTCTTTAAATATTACTTATATTAATGTTTGCCTCGGCTGCGTCAGTATTAATTTGTAGAAACATGTATCTCTTAACCGGGGGTGATGCGGCTAAAGAATGTAGGCTTACACAAATTATAATTTTTACTTCACTCCTTTTATTAATCCTTCACACGATTAAAAAACACCTCACTGAAATAGAGAGCTGTGAGATTGTTTATTAAATACTTGCACTTATTAACAAGCGTTTATCGCTTACATTTATAAATTTCTCTATTTCACGTCTCTGATTGGCTAATTTTACTCCAGTAGAATACTTTTATTTAACTTTCAGCTGTTCTGGTTGTTGATTGGCTATTTATAAACTGTTTGAAATATTATATTATTGTTCCAGATATTACTAGTAGCATTATTAAACTTTCCAATTCATATTGCCTCAAGGTTACCTCATTGTTACCTCAGGTTAGCAACTTTCGACCTCTATTCTCACAGCTCCAACATTATTAAATTATGTAATACATTCACTAACATTATTATACATGTACACAATAATATAAACATAATACAATGGCTGTTACATACATTTTATATATTATATTATACACATATTGCTTTAAGGCGGGCTGTTATTATTTTTGTGTATTACATAATTAGACTGAAATTATTTAAGTTTTAAAAATACTCCCTCAAAGTTATGTCACTATAGTCTTCCTGCATGGAAAGAGAAATCATTCTAAAGCAGAAAAAGGCAATATGTATTACCAAAAGCTTTTGCAAAAAGAACTTCAAATGTTATGTTCAGGCCAAATTTACCAAATGCATAGTGTGTTATTTTTCACTTTTAGTTTCTAGCCTCAAATGAATAAATTACTAAGTATATATTTACTACATAGGGAATTAATATTATTTTATGTTTAATGCATCGCCCCAAGTCAAGAATGAACTCTCCAATTTATGTCTGGTGTGACTGAGTGATGAACAAACCATAACTTATGCTTATTAACATGGTTAGCTGGAAAACCCGAAAAGTAAAGTAACATTGGAATATGCAAGCAGCATTTAAAGGATATTTCGGAGGAATGTCATCTTCTTGGATGTCTACTCTGAGACATGAATCACGTGCTTAATACACGTTCGGGTATTCCGTCATAGTAATTCAGGAGTAGAGTATCGGCATGTATTAAAACATTAAAATAAAATTAAAATAAAATAAAATTTGCATTACGCTGTCGGCAACTTGATATCTCTACCGGAACGCGTATTCCAAACATTATACTTTATTTACACTTCCAATTATTTTTTACAATCATGATTTTATAGATTTAACTTAAATAATAAAGGAATTTAACTATAAAGGAAACAGGGGTTTGTAATGAAAAACTTACAGCTAATAACTATTGTTTACTGGGAGCCAGGAAAACCAACATCTGTATCCAACTGCTGAACTATGCTAGATATTCTAAACCTCTAGATTTAAACAATTCATTAAAATATATTAAAGAAAAGAAGAGCATAGGAAAATAAGGAAGAAATAAACACTGTTATCCATTGGCTAGATATACTGGAACCTAGCATACCCCTAATCCAAACTTCCCCTTCTATATTTAATAGCTACTCTGAGTCTATTGGTTTCTTTAACACTATTATTAAACCCTATTCCTTTTCATTATCGGCACGGATAGCGAATATCCATGATTCGAATCCCCGCCGTGGCAATGTTTTTGTTATCTTCCCTTCCCCGCCATCCGCAGTCTGCTGGCTATCCGGAACAATCTGACATTAATACTTATAGACTTTTGATACGCTTATACTTGAAGGATATTTCACTAATATGTATTTTTTAGTAAAGTAACTAACATCCATGACATCTCCAAAATCATTTCCATTTGCTTTTTAACAGAATATCACAAAGAACTCCACCCTCAGTTGAAATTGTCCTAGACACATTGATGGAACTATTTGGGGTATAACTCATGAACTAGATGATTTAAAGCTTTTTTTTAAAGAATAGTGGCCCCGAAAGATTAGGTTGTCAACTTAACAAGGAATAGGAATTTAATAAATAAGATTGGTACTCAGTGATTTGCAACTATGAATAAACACCATGCGATTTATGTTTTAATGCGGAAAGTAGGAGCCTTTTGTACCAGCCCTATAGATAGCCTCTGTATATAGGCCAATGAACCTTCATTAGCCATCAGAAGGAAAATGTATATTTTTTGTTCCTATGATGGCTAGACAAGGTATAACTGCAATTCATTTCTACGTGTTTCCCACTAACAAGCTCTGCCATGAATCAATCCCAACACGTCAGTTTCGCTAAACGCCTCCCTCAATATCTTGAGCAATTTAACATCACATTACTTGAACTAATTCGCTGTTGCTGTCTACCTATAGCAGCATGGAATCTCAAGCCTCTCCCATTTGATATCTCTATGTCCAGGTCAACAACTCCACTACTGAAATCTCTCCTTTGCGAAGTATGTTTCAGGATCTCAACACATCAAACTCATCTTCATTTCGATTTATATTGATGCTTCTAAACTTGACAACTGCAGTTGTGCAGCAGTGTTCTCTAATCACAGATGGCACACAGTGTACCTAATTGCCTTAGCATACACATGGTGAGTTATATGCAATCCACTTTGCTCTGGAATACATCGTAGCCAACACACAGTATAACTCCATTGTCATATTCACGGACTCTGTAAGTGCCTTCTTAGCATTACATCACAAAACTCTTCGTCTCTCCCACTGTTTGCAGAAGTATTAATGTTATGCAATACAGCAATTCAATCTGGTAAACTTATCAAACTAATCTGGACCGCGTCTCATGTCGGCATCCAAGGGAACGAGGAAGCTGACGTTGCAGCTAAAGAGGCCACTAAGCATCTTTCAAAGAACTGTAGTTTACCATACTGTGACTTCCTCGGATACATCCACAAGAATATCACTCAGATATGGAAGCAGCATTTGAACATCTCATCCTCAAGTAAACTGCATGACATCTGCTCTCCTCGCTCTCCTAAACACCCAGTTATTTCCCTTCCTGGCAAGGACCAAGTTACTCTCGCACGATTACGCACAGGACACACAGCCATCACTCACTTCTACCTTATCCTCCTCCACTTTGTAACTTCTGTATTTGTCCACTTGCTGTACCTCATATGATTCTGGATTTTCATCACCACATGAGTGTTAGACAAGATTGTGAAGTTTCAGACATGCGTGATGCCATCAGTAATCCCGCGTTTAAAGAAATAATACTTAAGTGTATTAAACAAACTAAACTATACGCAGAATTATGTTTCTGACTAAAGTACATTTACACCACAATTTATTCTATTGTGTTCTGTATCCTTATGGATTCGCGAAATGACCAGCGAGTCCAAGCGACTTAATTAAAGAAAATAAAGAAAAAAGCGGCCCACTAACGCTTTCCACAGCCTCATCTAGCGCCTTCTGAACCGTTTTATTATGAAACCCACATTCCTAATTCATTAATGGCTTCCATTGGGGGACCGATCGGGAAAATTGGTCAAAATGATAAAAAGTTATAATGTAGGCTTTATAAGTTACAAATACCTTTTGCTAGCTTTAGTTGCAAATAATGCCAATTTCTGTTGCCGTCATAAGCGAACGTTGTTCTCCGCTACAGTGAACTCTCTTCCTGCCTTAACTTAACATTTTTTCGACATAAAGAATCACTTCACTCTTAAAAGTAGCGTCTGCTTGCCCTCCATTTCCTGACCTACCAACTCAATCCTCACATTCACAACATTATTGCAATAATAGGCCAACGATAAATATAACGAAATCGAGAAAGACTACAATGCATTGTGACGTAAGATAGGTATAATAAATTTGAATGCAGTTACCGGCGATCTACGGAACGACTCGAATCTAATGCACCTTTGAATCTAAGTCCGTTAAGCCGTTGCACCAATCTTTTTTTAGCGGATAAACATTTGGTAACATGGTTACCAACGCTGCGTCAGCTTATCAGTAGTAAATAAACACTTTCTTCTGTTTGACTGCAACAAATATAGTTGGCTATGAACTTAAAACCAGCATATTGCTCTGAAATCGATGCACATTTTGCAAATATTTTGGCACTTAAATAAGTAATTTTAGAATTTTGTATTTTTGCGACATTGTAGAGACTGATCAGTTTGGATTGGTATGTCCGGACTTGATGTGTAGTTTAATTTACAACTTAAAATAATATAGGGGAAGGCGGGGTGGAATGGGATACGAAATTAAAAATTAATCATATATAAAAAATTAGTACACGTGGAGACGCATTCTTCGTATCAGTAAGAAGTTTAATATCCAATATGCAATACAAAAAATGCAATAATTATTATTAATAACATTCCTTTTGATTATTTCAAAGATATATGTCATTTTTTTACCTTCTGGTCCATATGCGGGACAGAATGGGATACATTGGATTCAATTAAAATTTTTCAACGAAACAGTCATTCGTAATACACGAAAATATTTATACCTAATGCTCACATTCGAAGTCCGCTTCGTCATCGTCCTTGCCAATACCACGACAAGAGGTATGGGCCCAATTGAAACAACTACGCCACACACCTAGACTTCATTTGATGTGAAATAAAAATACCCACTGTAAAGACATTCAGCATCTTCTACATTTTCGCCACTGTTGCTATCTTCGGCAAAGTTATTTTTCCATTTTCCTTTTCTTTTAAACCTTTCTTGGCATTTTTGGAGTTTTTCGTGACATCTGCATTAGTCTTGATGTCAAATAAATATTTTGTTATTGTTATTTCTTTAGCGTTTTCCTCTCTTCTCTCTCCTTTCTCTTTTCTTTTTATACGCTCTTCTATTTGATGGCAATTTTTAATTCCTTCTTATACGGAGATTCGGTCAAAAGAGCAGTTTTCGCCTTTTTTCGTTTAGTCCTCTTCACATTTTGTTTAATCAGTGAAATTTGCATTAAATCCCCTGCTGATGCAATTTGAACTGCTGAGGTACTAGGTGTAGGAGATTGTTCGTTTGACATCCAGGAGAAGCTCATGGATTGAGATTCTTTATTTAAATCGTCATTTATTTTGGTTTTCTTGAGGAGGTTCAGTCAAATTTGGCGGACAATCACTAGTGATAGATGTCATCCAACTGAATGTCTGTACTAGCTGCTAGTAGGAAGTCTACATCGGAAAGCACATTAGGATCAGAGGCCAAATTCCTGTTTTCTTAAAACCATTGATTGCACCTGTCATTGTGGCAACATGTAAAACCGCTGCCCCAAAGATCGACAACACCTATTAAAGGGTAAGAATCCTTCCTGGATTACACCAAGGCAATTTTCTAATTTCATCTCCATATATAGACTTAGAGGATTAACAAATGTTACATTTAGGGACTAGAGTTTGTGGGAAGTATGGGGCGGTAAACAGAACATTAGCACTCCATTCTTCCTGGCCATGTCGATCAGTTGAAGGTTTTTTCTGTGTAGATCTAATGTCCATCTAGAATAAGGAAAACAGGAGACCCTTCATTTCTTGAGAAAAGCCTATAAACTTTTTAAATCACACAATTAACAACTCTGAAGTCATCCAGCTCGATAAGTGTGTCTCGGAGCAAGCGCCTGGAGATAGACCAAGCCCAAATTCTTGCTGCTTCTTCTTTTTCTTCTTCCTTAGAAAGATGAGTATAGGAGGTATGAATTACCCTGCCGCAGACATGCACACAGCTGCAGTGGCCGTTTCACCTCGTTCTGTAGAAGTTAGTGCACCTTCCTGACGCTTTCCTTTTAGGGCTATGATTTTAGATTGCCTTTGAGGATTTACTGCAATTAAATATACGTTCACCTGTAAGTTTTGTCTGGTCAATAATTTGAATATGCAGTGAAAAAATTGCGAAACGACTACCTTGTTCAATGTAGAATATCTTGTAATAAACCCATTAACCCAGTCTGACTTGCATAAAAGTGTTGCTATTAAATCTGTGGTTTAGACAATTTCTATCGGCTAATTGGCAGGCTAATGGTCTCAAATCTTTTATCATAAGGCCAAAAAGTCTACTTTTCATGGATGTTAAGTATGCTACCAATTAATCCTCTTGTTCTAGATTAAATACCTTATTAAACTTTCCTTCTGACTTCTCTGTTACGTAATCAGTGTCTTTCTTTCTCTTTTTACTTTCTCTACTACGTATAGTAAGTAGGGGAAGTATTGTATTTCACCCAAAAATTGATACCGAGATTTCACCGGAAATATATGTTTTGAGACCCCCTGAATCCAAAAAAAGCATTTTTGGAAACATGTCCGTGTGTGTCTGTGTGTCTGTGAACAGCATAACTCAGAAACAAACAGTCGGATAAACACCAAACTTGGTATTTAGATTCAGTATCTTCCAGAGATGCGACACGAAGGTTTTCAACAAAATCCCCCTACCCCAGACTACCCTTACATGGAACATTTTTCGAAAATTTTAATTTTCCCAAAAAAGGCTCTAACGATTTTGATTAAAATATCATATGTTTAAGATATTGTCATGAGAAATGAAATGTATATCTCGAATTTTCTGGGAATGTCTCCAAAAGTACTCTTCATTGTGAACGACTTTTGCATAACTGGTAAACCATAAGAGATAACAAAATTTTACTACACAAAAAATGTAGATCGTGTTAAAATACACAATTTATGTCATATACATTTCTTTTGTTGAGTGAACCGTTTTCGAGATATTGCTTGTTATTCCCTTAAATTTTCCAGTACTTATACTTTTTCTCAAATTCGTTATTCCCTTTTTTTATGTCCTGGACATGCAAAGAGAATGGAATGCGCCACATAGCAACCAGCGCTTCAAATATTTGACTAACGCTTAAAACCTACCATATTCCCCTTGCATCTACAAGAAAATTAGCAATAAGATTGACATTTCGATATCTCGATTAACATGAAGCATATGGAGAATAAGCGTTTGTAAAAATAGTTTGTACAAGAGTAGAGAATATCATGTGAGTGTAACACATCAGATTTTTTTTACTATCTTTCCAAAGTAGATTACGGCACGCTCACTGCTGAGATGCCTTTAAAAATCCTATTTCATGTGACATAACAGCCTGTATTGCCAATTCCAACGAAGCTATAATCCATTTTTGCTTTTCCGTCTTACTTATGTAATTTCTCACCATTCTGAAATCTGGGGGAAAAAATGCTTAGCGCCTTATCGGAAAGAAATACATACCGTTCCACTATAACCATTCTACCCCAAGATCACGTGTACACATGGTTAGCTATGGTTTCCGGACACAATACATGATCAGTTTAACCAAATAATTACGCCATACTACGGCCAATTACCGTGCTTTACGAGTATATAACATTTAATATATTCTACGTACCCGTAACTGGCTTACCTTGCGAGAAATTCATTTGCATTTAAAAACACCTCCATCTGAAACCACCATCCAAACTGAAATAAAGTCGCTGCCTTGGCTTCTAAGTGATTTGTTGTATTACTTCTACTTATCCAAAAGATTCCAGATCCCAGCTAGATTACAGTTAATAAAATAGTACTATACCGTTGTGCCCCACTTCCCCGTCCCATCCCGCATTCCCTAAACACACACATACACGCACACACACACACACACACACACACACACACACACACACTGCCGTTTGTGAAAATTGCAACACCAAGAAAGAACTTCCGAATAACTCCAAGCTTGGTGGAAGTTTAGAAGAGTGTGCAAGCAATAAGTAATTAGGTTTGCAGAGAGATGGGGTACATGTAGGCCGATTAGAACCCTCGATTGTCGGTCCAACAAGATCTGGGATGTAGTCAGTGCAGAGCTGCCAAACAAGGTGGAAGCAATAAAAAGTATGAACTGCAGTTTAACAATTATAAAAATTGCATCATAAGAAGCATTATTTGTAAAATAACCGAAATTTGTGTTTTAAAACACAAGAATCTAAGAATGACTTAACATGTTTGAAGTAAGCTTTATAACCACACTCCTTTACAGACGTATACTCTCGTACATAAAATATGGCCCATAATGGAACGGAGCTGTTTATGTTGGTATGTACAGACAAAATCTAGCCATATCCCCTGCCAGGTGACCAACTCCATTTTTGAGGATAATTCTAGCTACTTGGTTGGCGGGGTACTTTCCCTCCCCCAAAAATAGGTATGGCCGAAGGGTATCATTGCAACCAACACCTTACATTTTCACGCATCCCCCAGCAATAAAAATGGCTCACGAGGCCAGTACCACGGCCAGTACCAGAAAATATTAGTATAATTTACTTAATTTTATAAATCCGCTTCCATATTCATAAAAGTACAATAGATACGGTGACATTCCCTCTCATCATCAACTCGATTAGTTTTATTTATAATCTTTTAATGTTGTACATAAGTTATATTGAATCCCAGATAATTAAAACGGTTTTGTGAATTCCTACAAATACAAAATGTTTCCTCCCGCTTAGCACAGACTTGCGACTGAGCAACCTTAATACAGGCTTGTGTGATTAAGGATGTTATGTTTGTTCGCTGTTTAACACTATAACATTGTCAAAGAGGTAGGTATTAAGGCCTTAGTCGAAACTTTGTTTAAAGTAAATATGCCAAGGGTTTTATATTTTATTTATATAGACACTTTCTTCACGTAATCAAATGTCTGGCGGGTAAGGACCTTCTTTGCTTGCATATGCATCAACAATATAATCAGAAAATTCATCTAATTCTTTTATTCTGAGGCTTGACAGACACCAGGTCATATGGCTGGCTATTGACTGTGATTAGTGTGCACCAACTTTAACCTGTAAGGAGTTTGTCACTGGATTAGATTAGATTACATTCTGTGAGTTCATTAGCAGCCACAAAAGATTATGTGCATAGAACGCGTCAAGGAAATGTACAAAATTTACATATAAACTTAAATATTACACAGAATATAGAACATTTGAAATAAAATAGAGACATACCATATGCGTGTCAAGGAAATGTACAATAGAGTTACATATATAGATAAATATTACATAGAATATAGAACATTTAAAATAAAATAAAGACATTATATACAAAATGGGACAAATCAGGTGTAATTTTGTACAAAATTGAATACCTCCCTACCTTTATAAGGCCAACATTATATTTATAGATAAGAACAGTTATTTTAACTTTTACTAGGCTTGTAGCTTTTGTTCGTCTCATCATTTTGTTCTATTTGATTTGTAATGCGTAGCATTTACTGTCAGTTCTTAATAGAGATACATTTAAATAGCTTCATTAATTCTAGAGCAGTCATCAAATGTAACAGGCAATTGCCATTAATATTTACTAATTCTACTTACAGAGCTATATATGTATTATCATCAGGATAATTTGTCATTCAGATAATCTTGTACAGAATAATATGCTTTTGAGCATAGGTATTCTTTAACAGCCGTTTTAAGGACATTGAAATTGTCAACGTTTTTATCATTTGCATCATTTTTATAATAGCTTCTAATATAAACTTCCCCCGAGGTCTGTAGGCAACATTGCTGGTTCCAACAGGTCCTAAACATGTATCCAAAGAGTTTTTTTCGATGTACCGCGTCATAAAGCAGCATCACGTTTTCAGAGCCTTGAGAGTCACCTTGGTAACGGCGCGACAGGAGTTTCTACACACCCTCTAAGCAAACTCTATACATAAGATAGGACAAACTGACACGCACTCAATAGCAAGTAGCTGTACCACTACAATGGGGACAGGGGGCGGGGTTTGACTACTCTTTCAGTTCAGTGGGGTGGTGGGTGCGAGGTAGATTGTCTCTGTACAAGCCCTAATAACACATTCTGTTTCTGCCCCAGCTTCCAACTCTTATATCTACTGAGGCCTCGTTATTTTCAAGTGACATACGGCTAATGATTTGCAGACTCGGCGCGAAGGCTTTTTTTTTTTGTCTTTGTTTTGAGAAGTACAGAAATAACACACACGCGCGCGCGAGCGTAAGGGCAACGAATTTTTTTGCTGCAGGGTCCTATTTTATACTGTTTCACGTTCTTATTCCGCTTCCTTCAATTCCCATGGTACCTGTTCTCGCTAATTATTTGGCGAAAGAGAACAAAAGGTGAGAATAGAGAGAAACCGTATCGTTTGTGTTAGTCGCCTGTGACAGAAACAAAAGATGGTTGAATATTGCCCTAAATGCCATGTATTCCATTCACTGCATACTTATTCAAATCGAAGATACATAATACATTCGGAAGAGCTTTTCAATTTCATTCAAAAATACCGTAAGTGTTTGCTTTTCATACAGGCTGGGGTTTGGTTTTTAATTGGATTAAATTTGCATCGAACACTTCAGTACATTTCAATTGCGGTTTGAATATGGGGCTTGTTTATTACAGGTATCGTTCTTTACACTTTCAATAAGATTTTTTCAACAAAGGTTTTAAAAATGCGCATATAGGAGACTATGATAACTGGTTGAACTTTTATAATATAGTTTCATCCCGAAAATAATTGGGTCCATATACTCCATAAACTTGTGTACTTTAATTTGTTTATAATTTAGTCCGCACCAAAGAGAGTATGAGAGGCATTCTTAAGCATCTGATGCATCTCGTACATTCACCGGACTTTCTTTGAATACTTATAATTTGAAGCAGTAACGATGGTCGGTAATTTTAAACCCTATATAATTTACCTGCTTCTGATGTTATCTCGTAGCTCATTCTGTTGTCTCGTGCCCCAGCTGCCATAGTGGTACAGCTATGAATATTTTCTCAAGATATGCGTGGATGTATTGAGAAAGGATAACCCAGTTTAAATTGATTGAGAAAGTTAATGTGAACTAATACTTGAGCTACTGAAGGGAGTTGCCGACCATTTGAAGATAAAGAATGAAACTTATGATGAACAACTGAATTATTATACCTGCTTACTTCTGCCAGTATCAATTTTACAGTTTGAAATAATTATTTTCGTCAAAAGAAACTAGAAGCATAACTTGTCGCGAGTCGCTAAAATAACACACGCGTCACTAAGCACTTAAAATAACACACGGCGTCATAAGCATTCAGAGTGATGAATGTATGCACGAATGTATGCACGAACGAATGTCTATCAGTACGATACCAGAGTAACTCTCTGATTACTTGTATTATTGTATTACTTAAGCTCCGCCTACATTAGAACTACTCCCACCAATGTTATTTCATACCCGAGCCAATATTTAAACTTCTAACTGCGCCTAGGTTACCTTCTTACTAGGATAACCCCTCTAAATCTGAGAATTTCGTATACCCTTCATCTTACTTATAACCTAACTGCGTTCTAGGAATCCTTAAGCTAATGTGTTCTATCCTCGCTGCTGCTAATGATTTTCGTTAGCATGACTCGCCAATTACCTTCTTCTTTTCGGACAAAGCTTTAAACTCAAGCTTATTACATCATATATACTTTATGAATGGATTGATTATTGCTTATATTATATATGTTAAAACTGGTAACGGTTAAACTCCTGTAAAAGTATATTGAAGACCAAGTAGACAGAAATTTAAAGAGGTCATATTAGAAAACGAGTGGAACAAATTTAAAGAAACTCAAGCGTTACTCGTCATGCGACATTCCTGTTCAGCAAATACTTCATTAAATAAGAAGTAAAGGAAGCCTTTTCTAGAATTCAGATATACTTAAATCTATAACTAAGCATATTCCAACATGTGTGTACATGTGTGCTACACCTTATATCCCATTTAGAGAATAGGCTATCTGACATCTTAATTTCTTTCTCTAGGAAGGGTTGTAGCGGAGAAAATTAAATAAATAATAATAATAAACAAAATAAATGCCTTGCATATTATTGAGTTTTATGAATGTGTTACATAAAATGATAGGTTTTTCTGCTAAGTTTATTATTTGTAGAATTTATAGTATAGTTAAATATTTATATAAATTTTTCGTTACTATTGCTCATATTATCATATTACCTACGTGATAATGGGTATATAGCTTGGCGAAAAGTTTGTTAAGAGTAAAAACATTTAATGCCACCCAAAAGCAATTTATGCAAGAGCGGATAACCTTGATGGCAGGAGTGAATGTACTTCTGTCGTTCGTGCGGCAATTTGCCATACTAAAATTATCCACAAGTTGAATACAGGCTCGGCGGCGCCGTGGCCGAGTGGTTAGACCGCTTGCCTCCCACCGAAGCGGCCCGGGTTCAATCCCAGGGACCTGCATGTGGGATTTGTGGTGGACGAAGCGGCGTCTGGGCGGGTTTTCTCCGGGTTCTCCGGTTTCCCCCGCCATTCATTCCACCAACTGCTCCATCATCACCTTTCCTTTCATCCATTTCACCAACATTTCGTTTCATCTACTTCCTTCATCCCATACCAGGCATCGGGCTGATCACCCATCCTGGATGCTCTGTCTGATCCATGAGTGTCTGCTCCTCGACGGGCCTCTGACCCCAGGCACCCGCTTGTAAGTCCTGGGGGGTGTAAGTCCTACATAAGAGGAGGGTAAACAGATAATGAATGAATGAATACAGGCTCATTCCACATATTTTAAAACCAAATTATTTTTACTCTCCTGTGATATGAAATTCAAATTTTCATTGAAAAATATTATATTTTTCTTTTGATTAGGTTTATTTTTCACTCTTATAATCAGAAATAGCATAAATCGATATTTCAAATGTTGCGCAGATCTTAAGAAATCGAATCGTAAAAATACAATCAGTTTTGCTAGTTTTTTACATTTAACCTTAATCTAGTTGTGTACTTATTCGTTATTTTGAATCTATTCTCAGTTATACGTAGTGATATTAGGTGACAGTAGGTTACCTTTTAAGGTTATTTAAATGAGAGAATATTTTTCATATTTTTATAAGTCATAAAGATCAGCACAATATGGAGCCATTCCACATCAAACATAATACACATAAAACATCACTTCTCTGAATTTTCTGAATTTTAGTTTACGCGCTCCACACGAAATATAAATCGACATGTATTATTTTAGGATTTATAGTGTACTTACAATTTTTCTTATACGCGCACAACTTTATATAAAAGCAGTTTATTCTCGGAATACAGAATGGTCAGGGATAAGAGTAATACGTCATTTTGTGGATAAAAACATTGTGGTTTCCCATAAATAAAATACTATTTTTTGGAATAGAAAAACAGTCACTTTTTTAAGTATGAATGATTTAAACCTAATATTAAATTCTGGAAAGGATACAGGAGGAATGTATGATATATTTTGTTTTAAATGTGTTAATATCAGGATGGGATATTCCTTATAAGTACGCCTTTAAACAGTGATTTCTAAAAGGGCATAATGAGCGAACTGAAAAAACGTAGCTAATGACCATTGCTTCAATCCATTTAATGTTTCAAGCATAACACAAGCAGAAATCATTAAGTTTAGTTACCCGCAATATGCTTACAAACTTAAAAATGGAGAACTTAACTTTGTCACAAGATCTAAAACAATACGATGCGTGTCGGGGGGGGGGAAGGTACCAACCACTGATAACAGTGGTGTGCCGCAAAGTGCCAATGCTGTGAATAATCCAGAAATTGTTTTGAACATAGAGACATTTTAAAGCAAGATACAGTAATGCAGAAGGGACCCCTAATACCTTAGAGCAAATTCATTTAATGCAATAATAACCAGATAGTATTTACTTGAGAGGGAGAAAGTGCACATTTAAATTGTGGTTTAATTGTAGTTAAGCTGCCTCCCATTAATTCTAATGCTTCTCACATGTATGCCAAATCTAAGTCACATATGAACAAACTAGTACAACTAAAGTGCTGTGAGCAATTGATAAGGTATCCAATGACAGACTGCTACTGCTGCTGTCCCTACTCTCCAGCCGAGCCGTGCTAAAATCCCGCTACGCACCGCTAAGTTATTTTATTCAAAGTTAACTATACTGATCCCACCTTTGTTTTATGCAAATATATATAAAAACTACAAGGAATTTATTTATAATTTTTATACAAAGTTAAACTTGCAGGTTAATAGGCATATATATAGTTTTCAAATGTTTAGATTTCAAAAATGGGTGCAAATAATTATATCAATTATAATACATATTAAGTAAAAGATTACATATTAAGCTTTGCATTGCACTTTATAACGTAATTTTATCACTTATCGCATGTGAGATATTCTGATTTAAAGGTAGAGAGGTGTACCGCTTTTCACAAGTTGGATTGCGCAATATTTTTTAAAATATTGAGATTTAAAAAAATAAGAATTTAAAACATAATTCACTTTGTTTTTGTAATCCATGGACAAAATTTGAAGTGAATGGGAGACATGATGGTCAGATTTTGTGAAAATTTGTGCGACATGACGTGGAATGACTATATCGGTTTTCCTTCTCCCTATACCTTGGAGTTTAAAGTAAAATTTACATATATTGTGTGAAAAGTAAATAATGTTGCCTTACTAAAACATAGAGAAAAGCAAGTCAACATTAATTTAGTGTTACAATTTCAGGTGGTCAGGTATGTGACCAGACATTTTGTGATCAAGGAATCATGCTTGTGTCACTGTAATAAGAGAGTATTGCTCTATTACTCCTACCAAGTGAAAACTGTAGTAAATCCTGCTATAAATAATTTCAACTTGTTGTTCATAGCACAAGGTGTTTAGTGGAGCTAATTAAATAGGTCCCTAAATGAACAGGAAAGTTCAAAGTTATCTACAACCATCAGTGTTTAACCTGGTGGTTTCAAGTTTCAGTATGGATAAAAATTAGGGAGCAAGGAAAATTACTAATTAGAGAAAATATTATCAGAAGAAGTAAAGTGATTTAACTTTCATGGAAGAAGAAAACCAACGGCAGAAAGTATGACAGAAAAGGTTTTAGCTACTATGACTAAGATGATGATGATATAATAATAATAATAATAATAATATAATAATAGTAATAAATGCAATAATAATAATGAACTAGGAAGAGAATGAAGAAAGAACGCAGAGGTTTTAGAAATAATAAAAACAGTACAGTTACATTAACGCCCTTCTGCTGCATCTGTGACTCACCTTACAGGATTCTACAGATGCTTAGTAAGAATACCTTTGCCAGCAGCTGCATATAAACAATTAGTAATTATAAGTACTGTGACAAAGAAGGTAGGTACGAAACTATACTTCATTCACCCTTAGGTTGATCCGCGCCAAAACAAAACCCAGCTGACCAGTGCGCCGTTATAATGTATCCTTTCGCCATTCGCGCCAGAAATACTGCCACACTTTCACGACCATGTGGTGAGTACACGCGGTACGTAATACAAAAAGAAAGAGCCCTTATTGCGACAACTTAAACGGTGACTTGCATACTCTGTTAGGGGTTAAAGGTGATAAAATTTATAGTTACAACAAAATAAACGTTTACACATATAATAAAAGTTAATTCTAAAAGAGACGAGCGAAAAAGGAAGTAATAGGTATGCGATAATTTATATTTATGAGGTGTGATCAAAAAGTTTCCGGAAAGACGTCATAAATACTGCACAACAATTTGTTTTGTCTAATCTGCACTGTCACCTCGAAGTAATCTCCTTGGGAGTTGATACACTTGTCCCAGTGCTTCTGCCACTGTTGGAAGCATCTCTGGAACTCCTCTTCTTTCAACATGTTTAGAGCCTTCTGCGATTCGCGATGGATGACATCAATGTCATCAAAACGGTGTCCTCGGAGCCGCGTTTTAAGCCGCGGGAAAAGAAAAATGTCTGCTGGTGCCAAATCTGGAGAATAGGTGGGATGGGGGACAGTATTCATCCTGTTTTTATCCAAAAATTGTCGAACAGAAAGGGCTTTGTGCGCGGGCGCATAGTCATGATGCAGGAACCAGTCACTACTCCTCCATTTCTCCGACCGTTTGCGTCGCACATTCTCCCTTAATCTTTGTAGTACTTGTTTGTGGAACACTTGATTCACTGTTTGACCTTGTGGCACAAATTCATTATGTACAATGCCTTTAATGCCAAAAAACACAATCATCATTGACTTCACTTTGGATCGAAGTTGTCTGGCCTTTTCCGGGCGTGGAGATGAAGAACTCTTCAATTGTGAAGATTGTTGCTTCGATTCTGGATCGTACCCATAAATCCATGTTTCATCACCAGTAATAATTTTCTCCATAAACTGTGGGTCATTTTGTAGCTGTTCTTTAAGATCTGTGCAGGCAATCACACGGCTATCCTTTTGGTCATTTGAAAGCAGGCGGGACACGAACTTTGCGGCAATTCTTCTCATGTCCAAATTGTCTTTCAAAATGCTTTGAACACTTCCAAAGGAGAGTCCTAATGAGTCAGAAAGCTATCTTATTGTAATGCACATATCATTTAAGGTCATTTCTCTCATATGATTGATATTTTCATCAGTTTTGCTGGAACAGGGTCGCCCCGAATGATCTGCATCTTTAATGATGTCACACCAGTTTTAAATTTCGAAAACCATTCAAATGCTTGAGTTTTGCCGATAACGTCCTCCCCATAAGCTGTTCTTAACATTTTATAGGCTTCTGTTGCAGTTTTACTGAGTTTAAAGCAAAATTTGATGTTCGTTCTTTGTTCTTCGTAATCTGACATTTTTGCTACGCGGAAATATCGCAGCACTTGCAAAACCCGTGTTCACTTCAGAGCGTCTACCTCGTCACTGCATGGTCATAGGAAGCCACGTGACCTCTCATTTTTATCGGGAAGGACCGCTGCATGTACAGTCTGGGTAAGAATTAAAGAAATCTCAGCGTCAGCATTGTTGTGAAGCCATTACGGAAACTTTTTGATCACACCTCGTATTGACTCTCTGGAAGCGGCATTTTTCAGCTGATGACGGTTCGTTTTTAAAAAAGAAAGTGTGGACTACTACACGAATTGCATTCTTCATATAATCGTCACACTCTTGCAACGCATATTTCACAAAATTTCTTTTTTTTCCCGGGTGTAACCACTTTTCCCCTATCAGATTTTTCTTTACGAGCACCGATGCGCTCGGAATAATATCGCCGCTTCTTTCACGAGAAGTGTTGGATAATTCTCATTTAACTTATAATAAACATTCAACATTTTTTTCACCACTAGTCAATGATTTTCCCGGTTTATGCTTTACGTAAATCGACGAAGACACAAGAGCAAATTCACCATCCACCATTATGTTATATAGAAACGACTGGTGGCTGTAAATAATATTCTGTGCATACTCGGATGTCAGGTGACTCATGCGAATTGCATGTTGGGACTTGCAGCTCTGTTTGAAGGTATAAATCAGCGTTAATTATACTCTTAGATATTTGTATAGAATATTATGCCATTTAAGAACAAGTTCATTCTAAAATTTAGATTATTAGCATGGGGATACTTTCCGGCGCGCATTCCAACCGTGTTGTGTCACGACGCGCTGATCATGTGGGTTTGTTTTTGCGCGGATCAACCTAAGAGAGAACACAGTTTACACGAGGAGAATATTTTTCTGACAATAATCAACTTAGAGAATTAGTGGATGCATACTTGTGTCGATCATATATTGTGTAGATTGCTCCTGGTATGGAAGACGAGATGGCTTTGGGAAATGTGTTAGAAAGCACATTCCTAAATATCATCTTATAATGTACATGAAAGTAGCACAAGATACAAAATATTACCTTACTCTGCGTGATACAAAGGATAAATCAGAGGCATTCAGTATCTGCTTTCATTCGCAAACTAATTGACAAGTTTCAAGTCAATAAACCAGAACTAATAATCTGAACTGATGGACCATCAAGCGAGTTTTAAAGCAACTTCCCCTGCTACTATCTACTCACAATAGCATCTAGATTAATTTTCAAGTTTTGAATGGAGGTTTCCAGCCAAATCCCATTTTAAGGGAGTTATGAATGGTGTTCGGTGGTATACAGTCTCGAGTTCATGTAGAGGTTATGGGAAGAAGAGCAATCGTGCAAACTGCAGCTGGTTTTGCCCAATAACTACAGAAGTGGTTTATAATGTGACAATAATTCACCAGTGATGCAAGAAGACGTAGATAAAGCACAAATTCAATGAAACCTCCCAAGAAAGTTCCAGGTATTGAATTTCTCTATCCTTTATCGTTTATTAGTGGGTACGCAAATTATTGGTAAGTTATTCATAAACTTATTTTTCTATCCACTTCATTATAATCGAGATAAATCTTTGCAGAAATGGCTACGTCCCACATTTCGTTATAGACACAAAGGTAATAGCGCGCCATAGTCAAAGAACTGAACGCTATACGCTGGCCTTAAAATTCCATACTGCTTTGTAGCGGGTAATCGTTGATCAGTTGCATCTGGAAAGCGTCGTTCCTCTGGTAGATGCGCTCTGCTGCATTACTCTTGTCCTCGGCTATGGATGCTCGTCAGCGGCTGTGTTCACCATTCCTAATCTTTACCTATATAGCTAATTCTTGGGTCTCAGGGTTATCGTAGATGAGGCAAATTAAAGTATACTGCACTTCCCTTAATAAATGTGGTTAATTATCAAATCAAATATTTTATGGGCGGCTAGCTTTTCCCATTATGCCAATTCCCACCACTTGAATAAATCAGGAGCCTAAACTAACTGTACACGTCTTCCCACCCATATGTACACACGTGCATTTGTCGTCAAGAGAGTAGCGCTTTGTGTCGACGAGATTCTAGAAGAGAGTGAAAATCTGGGGCTTTGTTCTTTATACCTGAGCCTAGTGATACTTATCTCCTCGCCTCAAAATGTAACAACATTTCTAATTGGTCCTCAGACCGCGTTACCTTAACATGTATGTGAATATTCTATTCCAACGTTTTGCGCATACGCGTCCCCATGACGCGCCAGGAACCAGATTCAATATCTCCGACTCTTTCTTTTCTCTGTTGCCTCTTTCTGTTTCTCCTTACCGCTACCGATTCCCTGTTCATTAGCTTGGTGAAAGGTGGGCTCTACTTAGAATTATCTTTTACCTGGAATTTGCTAGCTCAACCGTCTCTTACAATCTGCTTTGTACAATTCTTGGTTTTTAAATATTTTAACATGTTTTTTGGTGAAATATATTATTACTATGTACAATTCTTATATATTGTCGTAGCCTCTTCTAAATAATACTCAAAAATGATGGGAGCAACTCGCTTGCAAGAGCGAACCGAGAATTTAATAAAACTTAACACACGGCGAGGCTACGACGCGGGACGCAGCTAAGGTAAAACACAAAAATAATGTGAAGTGCTGGCAAGGAAAACCCTACATGG
Source organism: Deroplatys truncata (assembly GCA_030765065.1). Lineage (NCBI taxonomy): Eukaryota > Metazoa > Arthropoda > Insecta > Mantodea > Mantidae > Deroplatys > Deroplatys truncata. The sequence goes on from CM060980.1 coordinate 58,896,135, forward strand.
CTCAATATAGGAAGGAAGGATTCTACTCTATCATAAATAAGACTCTAAAGGAATAGATGGCTTGATATTTATTATATAAAAATGGTTAAAATGTATTATATTACACCATGTGATATCCTTGTCTGTCAGGCGAGGTCATCATGCCCGCCTGGCACTGAGATGGCTGTTTCACGTCCTCGCTGCTTCACAGTTGCCCACTAACTCTTCCCAAGTGACGCTATCCTCAAGCGTCAGAGACGCTAAACAACTCATCCCCTCCCTAAAGATTCTGGTTATCCCTACCCCAAGCCCCAACCGCCATCTCAAATCCCGGTGACCAGAGAGACGTATGTTCTATAATCTCTGCATACGGCACATCATGTGTGGTATATTGTCGTATACCTCACATATTTAATTATTATTTAACTTCAGAGGAGAGCAACTCGCTTATGAGAGGGATCGTTGAACAGACAAAGAACTTTAAACTCGAGGTATCGACAAGGGACGCAGCTAAGTTATGTCACAAAATATTCTTACACCAACATAATTCCTGGCTAAAGGGAGAGGCAAGGATTCTATTCTACCATAATAAAAGTTGAAAAGAAAGGATAACTGGTAGATTTATTATAATAAGTTCTTACCCCATGTGTCTGCCGGGCGAGGACGCCATATCGTAGGCAGTTATCCGTCCAACTCACGCGGAGCCTAGTCACAGAATGCTAAGAAAACCCACGCTAAGCTTAGCGTCAGTAACGCCATATCCCCCAATGACACACTGCTTCCCCTGAATCACCCCTACTCTCAGATAAACTGCCACCGCCGACCCGGTAACCAGAGGACGTATTACCATTAATATAATCTGTGCACATGCCACATCTCCCCCTGGCCACCGAAGTCGACGTCCTCGTCGACAGAAAGAAAATAAATACAATAAACATGAAAAAACAAAACAAAGACATACCAAAAATGACATACAAATGTGTGATGAAGTAAATTATAACAATAAACATGTGTGTGGTAAGCACCCAGCCGACGAAACAATGGTGCTGGGTGATGTGGAGAGACGAGAGACGTAAGTGCTGTTGACTAGTATTGTTAATGCACTTATATTTAGCATCCCGCACACTCACACACCACGCTGCCTCAGATCACAGGCACACTACACTGCACAAAATGGTGATGGTCTGCCGTAACTGTTTGTGGGTGGGTTTAGACAGTGCCCACAACGACGATTTGTCCTGGTGTAGAATTAGCACCGCAGGTCTCTGGTGGTGACAACAGGGTGGGCAGTCGCTGGCTTGGACTGCCCCCCGACATGGTGGCTCCTTATGCCACGGCAGTGTAGTGGCTGCCCGACAGCTTCCCTGTGGTGTTTCTTGACTTCTGGTGTGCCCTGGGGATGCTCTTGAATTGTCTCGCTCTCCGCCACAGCGAAATACTAAAACAAAACCACCACACAATAAACAGGGTGCTCCCACAAACAATCACACATAAAAGAATGGTATGTCATATACAATTAAAGACTCTAAAGGTTAAAAAGTTTACACTAAAACTGCTTTTGACATGGGGCAAAGAAAGAGAAAAGAAAATTAGAACAAATTGGCATAAGAACGAAATTTTACAGAGATACCATCCACAGTGTAACATACAATGCTTCACAATCCAAATAACAGTAAAACAGACTCAAAATACATGAACATGACAGAAATGAAACATAACCTTATTTTGGGATCCCAATATTACATCTTAAATGACCAGCTGGTATCACTAACAAAAGAAAGTAAGTGCACTTACAAGACAATCACACATGACAATGAAATGAACTCATTCACACTGACCATGGCCCAAATTACACACAACACTCACTTAACTATCTACTCAAACTAGTGTATGCATCACTACAAACTACATCCACAATACATCTCTAAACTACGCCACGTGACATGCTTTCAACTACTATTGTCCTACTCTTGTCACCAACACAACTTCTCGTCCACATCACTATCGTTCTCATCTCATTATGATCATCAACATCATCAGCAGTAATAGTGCAATCTCGATCATTACTTCAAGCATCATCATCTTTCAATTTTCTCTTCAAAACAAAACATCTGCACTTACGTTCTCATTTAGCATGCTGCAAATTCAAAACATCTAACATAGGCATAACCTTCAAGAAATCACATTAAAATTTCAGGAATTACACAAATAACATGACATTATAATGTTGCATCTACATCCTCCAAATGAAAATTAAGCTGAAAAACAGGTGGTATTAACATTTTCTATCTAAGATGGTAATAAACTTGTTGCATAAACAGAGAAAAAAGTTATTCACAGTACAATCAGTTCCATCCATTCAATCTCTCGTGTGAATTCATCACACACGCTATACTGGGCACGTTACAGCAACACCAATAAGCAAAATCTCTGAAATGATACAACAACTGTCGGGGTTACACTGTGGCACTTCCACCGAAGCTGACATCATCTCGTCTCTTCTCATCTCTCCTCATCTCATTAACACCGTCGGGGTTACTCTTTGGCACTTCCACCGAGGCAAATCTCAACTCTTATTTCTCACATAACCTCACACTACGCCATCGGGGTTACACTTTGGCACTCCCACCGAGGCAAATCTCACATATATCACATACATACAAACACTATTCATGCAACAATTTTCTGCAAATAAAGATCACAGCATCATTATGAAACCCAAAATCAAATCGAGTCAAAATCAAATCATATCATATCAAATCAAATCGAATGCAACAAAACAACATCACATCATTACTCAAAACAATATTGTCACATAACATTCCTGAAAATGAAAGCTCAATTAAGCACATAGTACACCTAAAACACAATCCTGCAGCATAATACATCAAACAAAATTTAAATTACACCCAAAATAATAATATACTTGTAATTTAGCAGAGACATTCATATCACATATTCCTGAAAAACAAAGCTTAATTAAGCATCAGGCAGTGAAATAATAAATTTAGCATACCTGTGTGAGTCGTAAAACTGTTTCATTCATCCAAACTTTAGCACTCACAATGTTTACATACTTACAGGTGATTTTTTTCTTATTCTTTTTACCACAAAATTCCCGTGCAATTTTCCAAAATCTGGTAACACACGTACAGCTGGTTCATCAACATCCACATCGTACTGGTCCATATTAGAAGCACATCAAACATAATTAGGTGCAGATACTGGCAAGGTTGGTAGCTCCTGAAACTTTTACTTACATGAGTAACTGCGAAAGATTTTCCCCTAAAAATATGCATTGCGGAATTAAATAAACCAAACTTGGTAACGGTAAAGCAAAATTATCATCATTATGATTTTCTCAGAGCGGCCATTAGCAGTAGTAGCGAACATTTCAAAATTCTAAAGTAACTCATACGCCGACAACTCGCTGGAATTCTCCACATGAGAGGGGTCAATGACCGGGCGGCAGACAGCTGATTGCTTTGCACCGGCCACGAGAGGCGGATTAGACATCGCTAGCAACTGAGCAACAACAGGCGTACCAACACTGGACAGAGATTCTACTTCACTGTGCTCGCTAACTGGAGCAATTGCTATATCAGATTTCTGTGTAGTACGTCGCTTAGGCATGATTGCAGCACAAAAGATAACGCAACCAATAAACAAACAGTAGGACAAAGCAATACAGATTACACCAAACTAAACACTTATAGCATCATATGAATGTAAGTAGCAAGATCAGAACATAGCCAAATAAAACAGTTGCAGAAAGAATACAATTAAGCGCCCGCGGCGAAATATCATAAAATTATACTAACACACGCCTACACAAGCCACTTGGACACAATACCAAGATTTTTAATCAGAATGAACACATGGAAGAAAACAAAATGATAGCTTCAGTGAGAAACCTCGAACTGGAAGTTAAAAAAAACCACGTCACACCTACTGTGACCACCGCGAAGATTCTCAAAAGGAGCAGAATACAGACTTGTAATTTATACTAGCACACCAAACTTCTCTTTTTTTTTTCTTAAATAAAATGTATATAAGCTAATATGCACACGCAAATAAACGCGCCAAAACACGTGCTAAAGAAGACTGGTTTCACAAGCTAAAATTATTGCTGAAATGCACAACCACGCGGAAATTACACAACACACGTGCGTACATAAAAGTTATACGTAAAAATGACCCAGAAAAGTGCAATAAATAGCTAAAAATCACAATCACTGGAATATAAAGTTATACGTTTCCAAACCACTGCTAATAAGCACAGAAAACAAGATGTGCAAACAGATAGCCAACACGTGACGAGCACATTTTGAAACTACAGCTATATCGCTCGTTTCACAACTCAACTTTCACAAAAACATTTTTTTGAAAACAACCAGCACGAAGAACGGAACACAGTGATATAATTTAAAAAGAAATGAAGCCAAAACAAGGGAAAAATGGAGTAGAAGTTTTAGCGTCACCCGGCAGACAATGGGAAAAAATGCAAAAATGAACTCAAAATTGAAATTTTGAAACCAAACTTTCAGAAATGATGGAAACAAAATTTAGAAGAAGAGAATCACAAATTAAAGTATAAAAATCCTTACCCTTTAGCCAGAAAGAACTTTACATTTTTCACGACCACGTGGAGCACAAACCGTTAAATTTGGAGGGCAAAAAAAATTTGCACTTAAAATCTCAAAACAAATCAAACCAATTACTCGGCGCCTCACACCAATTACCCGCGACTCCACCAATTTGTCGTATACCTCACATATTTAATTATTATTTAACTTCAGAGGAGAGCAACTCGCTTATGAGAGGGATCGTTGAACAGACAAAGAACTTTAAACTCGAGGTATCGACAAGGGACGCAGCTAAGTTATGTCACAAAATATTCTTACACCAACATAATTCCTGGCTAAAGGGAGAGGCAAGGATTCTATTCCACCATAATAAAAGTTGAAAAGAAAGGATAACTGGTAGATTTATTATAAGTTCTTACCCCATGTGTCTGCCGGGCGAGGACGCCATATCGTAGGCAGTTATCCGTCCAACTCACGCGGAGCCTAGTCACAGAATGCTAAGAAAACCCACGCTAAGCTTAGCGTCAGTAACGCCATATCCCCCAATGACACACTGCTTCCCCTGAATCGCCCCTACTCTCAGATAAACTGCCACCGCCGACCCGGTAACCAGAGGACGTATTACCATTAATATAATCTGTGCACATGCCACAATATCCCCTTTCAGTTTCCACCCAATCGCTAGAAACAACTACTACACTTGAAAAGAATTACAAAGCATTGAACAATTCGAACCATTAATAACGTATATCTCGGAAATGGCTGGTACCACAAAAAAAGTTATTTGAAGTAAATTGTGCGTTTAAAAGAGATCTAAATTATTTTAAGTGCAATTTCGTCTATCGCTTAACGTTTACCAGTTACACAAGATTAAAATTCCCTCCAAATGAAGAGGAGGGACTACATGGGCTAAGATATATATATATATATATCTTATTCATGATGTAAATATCCTTAACATAGGGTATTTTAATCAAAGTTGTTAGAGTCAGTTTTTAAGAAATAAAAAATTTCGAAAAATGTTCTATGTAAAGGTAGTTGTGGCTGAGGGATCTTCTTGAAGATCTTCGTTTCGCATCTTTGGATGCCAATACCAAGTTTTGTATTTAATCGACCTTCCGTTTTCGAGTTATGTTGTTCACAGACACATACACACAGACACGGGCCTTTTTTTATAAATGCTTTATTTTTTATGCAGGGGGCCTCTAAATGTGTATTTTCGATGAAATCTCGGCATCCAATTTTTGAGTGGAATGCAATACTTTTCTATGTACTATGTAGTGTACAGAAAGTAAAAATGACCTAACAAACATGCATCTTCATAATCCGGGACGAATGAAGAATTTATGTACACGTTAGTAATGCCTATGATGTAACAATTAAAAGTTGACATGTCACCAGAATACGAGCCGTGATGGTAAGATTATTTACTTTAAAATTAACTTAGAATCTTTTAAATACTTCCCCTTTTTATATTAAAATGTTATTATGTCACTGTTGTATTAAACTTCTCACACAAAACTGAATATTGTCTGTTGCAGTGCAGCAAGTTCTAGGATGCCCACCATACGTTTTATTACAATTCATAGATTTCGAATTTGTATCTCTACCTACAGGTATGCCCCATAAGGAGCGTTGATTCTTGGTAATAACTGTCCTCATACTAGCGTCGGATTAAAGATATCATATTTGTCTGTACGTAAACTATTTATATAAACTTAAAGAACAGATTTATAGCTGACATTAATTTTGACAAATTACGGCAGAAATGAATCCGAAAGCCAAGCCCTATTCCGCCAATGTTAAATTTGCTAAATTTGTTACTCATTGTCTCAGAAAATATTTAAGATATGAGACTGAAACTTTTATAGGATGTAGATGAATGTCTTAAGTGCAATGATCTACTTCTTCCCACATGGATTTGGCTACACCTGTTCCGGTCTTATATCTGTTTCCTCCAAAGCTTCTTTGGCCATCCAACTAATTCCTTAAGGGTTTTCGATTAAAACGTGTTTAAGAATCCTTTTGTTAGTCATTCGTAAAAGATATCAACCAATTTTTGCCTACAGTCTTGTATTAGTTGGCATAATAGTTTAACTCCTGAAGCCGTTCGCGGTGCGATAATTTTGAAGCCGTACCTTTTGCTTCAAATGTTAATGCTGCTATCAATCAATTTAATGTTACCTTTTTTGCTACTGGGTTATACAATGTCATCTCCCAGCTCGTTCTGCGTTGTCTGGTGCGCCAGCTGCTTCAGTGATAATTTGTCTCAGGATATGCCTTAGGATAGTGAAAGGATAACACCGTTTAGTTAGCTGATAAATTTTAATGTTGACTTAAGTATTCTGTTTGAAAAGAGTCGCCGACTGCGAAGCGTCAGTTGCCCTAAGTCGCAGTAACGTTTCTCGGAAAGATCCCTCGCAATAACCGCTAAACCCTTCCCATTCAAGCGCGACACAACTTAAACATGAACTAAATACCACACGAGGTCGTCACGCAAGTAAGTTGCATGATTTAGTAAGTAAGATTAAGTAACTAAGTAAGTCTGATTTAGAATGCATGCTTTTTTTTTAACTTAAGCTCCACCTATCTATCACACCCCTACCAACGTTTCCATTTACGTGGTCCAATTCTAAAACTACGTATGCATATCTGACACTGTCACTATGCTGTACTTCCTCGAATGTAAGAGGTCGTTCTATCTACAAATCCTGCCTATGTGACTTTGCAAACGTACTGAACTCAGCCTCCAACTGCATTTCAGGACATTTTATGCTAACCGTTCGTTACTCGGGTGTTACTAATGACTTTGGTTAGCTTAACACGCTAATGACCTTTGTCTCCGGACAAATCTTTCAACTCAGGCTTATTACAGCCGGAATTTGTAGCCGTGGTCGATGGAGTGTATAGCTACGGCGCTCCGCCGAGCTGAGAGTCGTGGATTCGAGTCCCGCCATGGGCATGCGTGTTTCTGTGTGTTGTGTAATTGCAGTAATAAGCGGTAACGAAAACAATATAAACACAGTATAAACTGGGTAAAACAAGGGAACTTCAAAAAAAAGTACATTGTACGTGGATTTAATATATGGAATTTATTTATTCTACTTATTTCTCTATCTTACTATAGTTTCTTTATTTAATTATTTATATCTTACTGTCAATAATTACGGTATCACCATTAACCATTATGTCCTCGTTGAGAATATGTTCTTCTCCTGCACATTCCATCACTGCGCGCAATAACTTCATTTCTAGTGCTTGAATTTTGCTTTTATCTTTTGTTTTAAGAGTCCATCCCTAGGTTCATGATTACTGGTAGAGCCATTACAGAATAAAATCTTAATTTTTGTGTCCTTTGTAGTTTTATTTTTAAATGTTCTACGTATTGTTCCGCAACTTGCTTGGCAGCTCTTTATCTATATCTCGATCTTCTTCATACGTTACGTTACAATACTAGATATTGGAAGTGCTTTATTTGTTCTGTTGGAGTGTCATCCATCTCTATTTTGTGCTTTTGAACGCGATTTTGTTTAGTTTTGGAAATGTTCATACTATTCCTTTTAAAAATGTTGCTAAGTTGATGCACAGCCACTTGTAAACTATCCTTATTGTGAGAATCACAGCCAAATGATTTAAAGTTTCTTTTGTCATGTACTAAGATTTTCCATTATTGCAGAATATTTTCCAGAAAAATATTAAAAAGCACTAGGGATGGACATCCTTGTGTTAAACCTTATTTGTTGTAACTTCTTTTGCTAATCTTCCTTCATTTTTAATTACTATTCTTGTCTTTGATCTACTTTTATTCAATAATTTTGTTTATCAAGAAGTATAGCATTATTTTCGTAAATTTATCTTTTTTTGATTTAAAGTTATCAGTAATTACTTTTTTAAAACATAACCAACTATGTTGTGGACATCAAAGTAGCTCCATAACAGCACTTAAAAGGTCATGCTAGCACTTAATTTAGCTATCTTCAACAGTTTCTGAGAACACTGATTATGCCAGAAAATGTCATTCACAGAGAAAAACTGTTCAACGCAAATCACTCACACGTACTTGCAAATAAAGAAACCACAGGACTTGAGTACCCAGATGCTGTTATACTTAACAGTAGTATGAATTTGTAGAACAAACCTTCCCCTATAAATGGACTACATTTATCACTTGAAGAAGATTTACTTTTGGTGGAGTTGTGTTATTGTATTGCTACAGTTGGAGAGCCAATCTTAATGAAGTAACTGCCCCACTTATGGTACAAAGTTTCCGGTGGCCTTCGCCCCAATGTTCACTTTCCGATGGTCTTCGCCCCAAGTTTACTTTCCGGTGGCCTTCGCCCCAAGTTTACTTTCCGGTGGCCTTCGACCCAAGTTTAGGAATCAACTTTGTGTTTTTGCGTTTCTTTAAATATTATATATTTATGTTTGCCTCGGCTGCGTCAGTATTAATTTGTAGAAACATGTATTTCTTAACAGGGCGTGATGCGGCTAAAGAATGTAAGCTTACACAAATTATAATTTTTACTTCACTCCATTTATTAATCCTTCACACGATTAAATAACACCTCACTTATATATAGAGAGCTATGAGATTATTTATTAATTGCACTTTTAAACACGTAAACTTTTTAATGTTCTCGCCGTAATGAATTTTCGTCTCACACTGGATTCGTATTAAACTTCTCGACGACGCGTCTTGCATCCAGTTAGGAACGCTGACTACTAAGAAACTGGCTTCTACCGCCTAAATTTGTAAATTTTATCTATTTCAAGTCTCTGATTGGCTAATCCTATTCCAATAGAATACTTTTATTTAACTCAGGTTTTCTGGTTGTTGATTGGCTATTTATAAACTGTCTCAAAAAATTACATTAATATTGCTCCAAGAATTACTAGTAGCATTATTATACTCTCCAATTCATTATTGCCTCAAGGTTACCTCATAGTTACCTCATAGTTAGCAACTTTTGACCTATATTCTCACAGCTCCTACATTATTAAGTTATGTAATACATTCACATAACATTGTTATACATATGTACAATAATATAAACATTAATACAATGACTGTTACATACATTTTTATATATTGTTACATACACATATTGCTTTAAAGCGGGCTGTTATTATATTTTATATTATGTAATTAGACTGAAATCATTTAAACCTTAAAAATACTGCCTCACACTCTACTTCAAAGAGTGTAGGGGTTATGATTTTTTTTTCTGTGATGTGGTGCAGAGTTTATGGCAAACATTTGCAGAAAGAGTACCGTATTTAAATATATATATTTAAAACATAATATTTTTACTAAAATCATGTACATAATTAAAGAGGTAATTCCAATTGATATGATTACACAAAAGACATTTTTGGCAATTTTCCCCATTTAGTCTCCCTTAAGTAATGCAAAACTCAACAAAAACAAAATAGTTGAGAATAAAAGTTAATATACTCTAATGGCTAATCGCTAATAATTTGCTGCGTAACATAAACATAACTGATGAGTTACCTGCATCGAATTTTACGTATTCAGATATCTAAGGTTAGGAGCTAAGTCGGCACAGTTTGTCCTAAAAATGAAATATTTTTTCAAGATTCTTTTTCTCGTTACTATTTCCTTTGTTTGCAAAAACTTTCTTCCCTTTCTCTTTGTAGGAATTCCTCTTCAAGGAGAAGAGAGAGAGGATGAGCAGGAGGGAGAGGGAGAGACGGATAGACAGAGAGAGTATGCCACTTATGCACGAGAAGCTGTCTCTTAGGCGACGCCAATTTGTAATTGAAGAGGGACGAACTTAAAGAACGCTGAAATTTTTTTTCCTAAATAGAGTCTTACACGGCCGGAAGGCAATTCTTAGCGTCTGAGAACACCCACATTGGATAGACAGACAGGCGGACTAGACAGGTAGGGTAGGAGCTGAATTGAAATAAAAGAAAACAAGGAAAAGGGGAGGGGGTTGCAAAAAAGAAAACAAATGAAAGAAGAATTGAAGTGATGTCTCTCATTATTTTCTGTGGCTGCTGCTGCAGCAGCGCCCCAAGGCAGTGGACACACGACCAACTAAATACCAGGTATGAAACAAAAGAATGAAACCTTTTCCTTTTCCTCTTTCAAAGCTCGTGACATTTTGTCTACGGTATATTTTTTTTGTTATTCTACAGAAAGAATATCACCCTTTATGGACGGCCTTACATACAATTCAAGGTATTTTGTTAAACAAAGGTAATGTTGCAGGAAAAAAAATAATAACTTCTATCATGCCTGGGAAGAATAAGTCAGAATAACGTCTTGCCAGCTACGAGAATTTTGAAAGAGTGTTTAATTTCCAGCAGCGGATTTGAATATTTTATACGCCTGTCAGCGCTATTTTATTTTTTAAATGAAAGCCTGCACCTTCTATTGTACGTTGACTAAATGGTGTTCGCAAGGTAGCATCCTTTAGAAACGGAATATCCAACTACAGATCATGCTATGGCTCAGGAAAGTAATGCGACTTGGCAGTGATGATCTTGATTTAACTGATGGATACTGTGCTTTGCAAACGTGAAATTATCTTCATACATGTGTAGATGTATGTCGCTGTCATACGATACGTCACAGTCAATTCCGAAGAACACTGTTAATGAAAGCAGAGAATCCGGATAGTGAGCGATTTAGAGGTATGAATTTTGGCTTTGTTGTTGACAATCAGTAACAGCTGGAAACTAAGCTTATGAGCAGGCACGTATACTGATGAAATGCTATCTTTTAATTGTTACATAGAGGCATTACTAACGTGTACAAAAATTCCTATCAGGGCTCCAGATTAAGGAAATCATTAGGCCATTTTGCTCCATTTTCTATTTAGGGCATTTTTTCGATTTTATGTCATTCTTCTGTCATTTTTTGCCCTTTACTCATTATTTAGTATTTACTTGCTTTTAAATAAAGACTTTTATATTATTGACATTTCTCGTATGGATAACGTTTTAAACATTAGAAATTTCATTGCTCAACCAAGAAATAAAGTAACTTTGTAAATTCTTTACTCGCATCTTTGCAAAAAAAATCACATTCCTGTTTAACGGTTAGTCTAGAAAGGGGTGGAGGGGTGGCTATTGTCAGGGGAACAAGCATAATTGCAGTTATAAATTCATATCCCAAACTAGGTATGAGACAGTGCAGTTTTCCAACTTTCGGTTTGTAAGGTTGCTATTATCCTTATATTTGTGTTGTGTCGTTGATTGTGAAGTCCTCTTTATTGGCAATGAATTCTGTATAATCTGAGAACTTATATCGTATTTATTGGCAAGAACATACAAATAATTAAACATTTCTTTTTTTTTTAAATTCTATTGCTTCCCAGTTTTATAATTACTGTGTCTTTACTGTTTTCGTTACCGCTTATTACAGCAATTACGCAACACACAGACACACACAAATACCCACGCGACCCTCAGCTTGGCGGAGCCATACGCTTAAGCGACCACGGCTATGAGGGCCGGCATATATTAAATCGATGTATAATGTAATAAGCCTGAGTTAAAAGATTTGTCCGAAGAAAAGGATGATTAACGAGTCATGTTAAAGACAAACATTAACAACAGCAGAGTAGAGAACGCATTGCCTGAAAGATTTCTGGAATGCAGTTAGGGTTTGAAAAGTCTCGTAGACAGGAATTCTGTAAATTAGAAAGGAAATGGTATTCTTAGATTCGAGCAAGGCATAGCATAGAAACAGTTTCAGATATGAATACGTAGAATTTTAGGATTGGACCGCGTAAGTAGAAGCGTTGGTAGGGATAAGTGATAGGTAGGCGGAGCTTAAGTTAAAAAAAAACAGGTGCATTCTAAATCAAACTTAGTTAGTTAATCATGTGACTTATTGGGTGATGACTATTGTGATTACTCTTGTGATTTCAGTTTATTAGCTACATGCGAGCTTGAGTTAGAAAGATTTATCAGCTATTGCGAGGGATCTTTCGTTTAATTTCTGCAACTTACGGCAACTGAGGCTTCGTATTATTACTATTATAGAAATAATTTAATTCTTTAATTCACCCGTATGCGACTCTCTTCAAATCGAATATTTTAGTCAACATTAGAATTTATAACTAACTAAACTGGTGTTATCCTTTCACATTGCACTCATGCATTCGCCGAGACAAAGAACTCATAGCTATACCACTGAAGCAGCTGGTGAACTAGACAACGCAGAACGAGCTAGGAGGTGGCAACATCGTAAAACTCCACAACAAAGCAGGTAACATTACATTTTATCAAAATTGATACAACATCGAGAAATCAGCATCAACATCTGAGGCAAAGGGCACGGCTTCAAAATTGTCGAGTACAAGAACAGCTTCAGAAATCAAGATTAATGCTACAGTTTTGTAACACCTGCTTCAAAAACAATGTTCATATTTTTTTCAGATTATTCAAATAAGAACATGGAACAATGTTATATTTTAAATTTATTTTCTAAATTGTCTTTTCACCATTCTTAGGTATACTACCTTTTCTACTTGTGTAATAGTATAAAGTAATTTATAATTTTCTTTACAGTGAATTTAATAAATTAATTAAATCTCAGCTTTAGGTTATTTTTATAATTATTATGTCAATTTTTAAATTTAAGTAATTTTGCAAACATTTTAAGTCATCAAAATCCGGTCCTGATGATAATACACGAAGTGAAATGATAGTGGGGAGAAACATCCAGGTCTAAGTTTAGGGTGCCTCCTGGCTTTAGGACTGAGGAAAAATTAGAAAATTCTCGGTGCAGAAGAATTGTTGTGGAGGAATTCGAACATCGGACCTTTCATTTACGATTTCGTACCTTAACGACTTTAACTACCAATGTCAGTATATCTATTTGACTACTATTAGAAGTTCACACACATCTAAACTGGCATCAAGCTAAATGCTACGAATACTACCAGAAATTAGTTAGCAGGAGAAGTAAGTCAATTAATCGATGATACTAAAGCTTTTGTAATATAACGCAATTGTTATGAAACAATAATACAATAGTATGTTGACATACAAGTGCGGTAAGTGCATCTTTGCAGAACGAGGAAGAAGTTTGAAAATACGAGTACGAGACAGTCACTTCCGAGTTTCTAAAAAGATCTAACGCATGGGTATTTTTTCGGCGATAGTAAAAAATACGAATATTTACGCGAAAATAAACTCTACGAACACGAAAATGGAAAGTCCGTTAAACACCAAACTTGGTATTAGTTATGTCTACAACGTTTGCGACACGAAAAGTTTTTCAAGAAAATTCCATCTTAAACTACCCTTTACATGGAGGAATTAGTTATTTCTTTATTTTTTCAAAAATGTCTCTAGGAATTTTGATTAAAGTACAATATGCTTAAGAAATTTGAAAGACAAATAAAATATATATCCTGAATTTTCTGGGAATACCCGTAAAGTCCATTCTGAATGATATTTGTACATTGGTAAACTATAACAGATGACAAAAACTTAGTATACAAAAGACGTAGACATCGTTAAAGCACACAATTTATTTCAAATAATTTTTTTCAGTTAATCATTTCCAATATATTTCTTGTTTTCTGTATGAATTTTTAAATGCCTATACTTTTCTTAAATGGAAAGTCGTTAGTCGTTTTTACCTTCTCTGTCATGTACACCAACGTGCATAAAAAGTGGTCCATTCCCCTAGATGGCCATAGTGTTTTTCCCTCTATAAGGTTTCCACCTTCAGATAACCATCTTTTGACTCCACCTAGCCGGTATCAGTTCGCTATGTGACTGGCCTGAAAAGCAACACAGAGACATACAAAATAACCAATGAACAATGTGTATAATCTATATGGAATATAGAGGTATGGAAGTTCGTATACCACCTTTATGAAAGAGTTTTATTACGATTGATACACAAGGAAATACTGAACCAACTACAATATCATTCGGCCTTCTAAGGGATGGGTTGTGAATTATTTGTACGTGTTGTTAACAAAAATTAATGAATAAGTGTGATATTTTAAATACACTCTATGCATAATAAATAAGATATATATAAATGCAAACTGTAAATAACCCTGTCCCTTGTACATTTCCCTCCACCCAGTGCATGTACCCTTGCCCCAGATTATTTTTGTTTCAGGACCAACAGCATCACGCTGAGGACAGCAGGACGACTCAACTCCCTCTTCGGTTGAAGTCACAATCACCGGCAATGTACCTATGTCATTAATTTAGCATGACACCTCAATCCTGCTCCTTCTGCATGAGCATGAGTACTACCACTAACAATAGGTCCTGGTCTGGGCATCTGCCAAGGCCAGTACCTACTCCCCACTCTGTCTGTATACTCTCTTGTATGCAGGCATTTTTTTAGAAATTACCCACTAACCTTCGGTTTGCTTCGGCGGTATCGGACACTACCTTACCTTCGCTTTCCATCACTATAGTGTAGCTAGTGGATGGTAGGGGAGGCGATGTAGATCCCTTTCGGATGATCACCACCTGGTGTGGCGAAGGCGGGTCCACACCAAAGAAAAAAAATGAAAAAAGAATAAAAAAGGACGACGGCTATGACTATCACATATTTGAGAGCTTTCATCAGCGAAATGGAGACGAAGGTTAAGTTGTTGCCGCTACTAAACGGCAGAAAGAAAACGGTAATATAGCGTGAATATATAAGGTTTAAGCTGTAATGTTAACCTTCGGCCAGTTCGGCCATACTTTGGGGGAGGTAAAGTACCCTGCCAATCCACTGGCTAGAATTATGCTCGAAAAAACAGAGATGGTCACGTTGGTAAGGGGTGCGGCTAGATATTGTCAGTATCAACATAAACAGCTTCGTGTCATTATGGGCCACATTTTATGCATGCCAGTATACATAGTAGGTAGAGAAGGTACCACATTCACCCAAAAATTAAAACTCGATATTTAGATTTCAACGTAAATACATGTTTTGAGGCCCCATAGTTAAACAAAAGCATTCTTAGAAAAAGCCAGTATGCAAGAGAAAGAGAGAGAGAGAGAGAGAGAGAGGGAGGGAGAGGGAGAGTCCGTGTCTTGCGAATTGCATAACTCAAAAACGATAATTACCAAACTTGATATTTAGGTTCAATACCTTCCAAAGGTGTAAAGGTGTGACACAAAGGTTTTGCAGGAAATCCCCCAAACCCAAACTACCCTTTTCATGGAAGCTTTTTCGAAATTTTCGATTTCCTGAAAAATTGCTTTAACGGCTTTGATTAAAATATTAAATATATTTACATGTCAAATAAAGCTTATATCCTTAATAGCCGGCGAAGTCCTTTTCATTCTGAAAGTTATATAATTTAGTATAACTGGAGTGATACACGAAAACGTACTACACCAAAATATAAATCTCTTTAAAACAAATATTTATTTCAAATAACCTTTTTCGTGGCATAACACATTTCCGAGATATCCGTCAGTAACACTCCGCATTATTCAAAACTCTGTCATTCTTTTAAGCCCTGTTCAATGTTCACTTGTCGCGATTGAATGGAAATAGTATGGCCAGCATATAGCGTCTAGTTCATAAACATTTGACTACCGCTGTTTCCTTTGATGTATAACGAAACGTGCAATGTAGCAATTTCTGCAAAGGTTTATCTGGATTATAATGAAGTAGATAGAAAAATAAGCTTTCATAAGAATAATCTGTATACCCACAAATAAATAATAATGGTCATCTGTAACACATCAGATTTCTTTTCTCTAATGATCATGCAAAGTGAATGCATTTTAATGTCGTCACATAGTGTCTTACTTTTTGTAAACTCTTACTACCACTTTAGTCTTCTATAACCTTCTTATGTCTAGAACGAAATAAATGGGTAAAGAAAGTTTATTTTGAGAGAAATAGATAGAAGAATAAATGTTTTAAGAATGCTTTGTAGAAGAATAAGTAGGGAAATTAATTTTAATGTAACACATCGGAGTTTTTAAAAATACGTTTTTTTATTCGACGGTCCTCAAAACATGCATTTTCGTTAAAACTTGACTTTTTGGTCGAGTGCAATACTCCCTCCAACTGAAGTCCGTAATAGAGAACGTAATAAAACCTAATATATCACAATTGAGAAAGTGGAACAAAGGAAGATATTGAATATCAGTATTATACAAGGACTGAGCTCCTGGAACCACATTGCAAGCGAACATAGTTTGGCAGTATTTGGCTAGCAGAAGAGAATAGAGGGACTGCTTCGTTGTCGAGAAGCAGCGACAGAATTCGAAATTGCCACGTCACAGATTGTCATGTCAGAGAATGAAGTATAGCTGCAGAGAAGCAAATCACGTACAGCAAATGGGAATCACAATAAGTAAGATGGGGAAAGATTGGGACAGAGCATCAGAATAAGAAAGACGATCTCGACTACAAGGAGAGAAGGGTGGACGGAGGATGCAAAGGAGCAGGAGGAGCAGAAGAAAAGACATCAGACTTTTACTATACTTATAGCTGGGAGGCAATCCTGGAAATTAAAACCATGAAAAATTCAATGCAAGTTGGGCATATTTTTCCCTCATTCGTTCGCTGATTTGAGAAACGAAGAAAAGTGACAGTGCACTAAGAGGGGTGAAGATTGGAAGAAGTAGCATACGCGTCTCAGTCTTTCGTTTACCTCTCTTAAAATATATCATAGAGAGCTAAAATAAATAATCATCTCTTATGCTAAGCACCGGTATTATAAACGAGGTTTAAACACTCGGTTATGTTTAAGCTACCATTTGTAGTTTTACTGTATATTATAATCGATCTCACGCGAGGGGGCGCGAATTTTAATTCCCGGGTATAGGACCGGTGCCCACTCAGCATTGTGAGGAAAGTGAGAAGCTGCGATAGGCAGCGACCGGCCTCGAGAGCCAACATTCCGAATGGGGATGCGTGGTGATGACCACATATCCTCCCCGTATCGGTGAATGATCGCACATCTCTGTCGTGCGTATGTGGGGGTGAGGTCGGCAGTCGGGTTAGCAGGCCAAGGACTTCACGGGACGTAGTGCCTTGAGGTTTAGTTTATTATATAAACTTTAATCTGCTGTTGAACTTCAGTTTAACTTTAGTGAAACTCTTCCTAGATTTAACTACAGTGTAACGTAATGTTGTGAGATGGCACTCCCAGCTGCACATGTGGATATTGCACTTCTCTAAATTCTCGCTACCACTTAATAACTTGATCTAGATCCAATTTTCACTAAGACTTCACTTAGTTTACACTATCACTTCACTAATGTGAACTAGTACAATTTTCCCACTTCACGTTCTTCACAACGTAGCGCCATAACAAAACACGCACGACCTAGATCTTCTTGCGGAAGGTTCATACACTGGGGTGCCGAACACACGACTTCTCCGATATCTCGCGGAAGCAGTTATTCACTGCCCCTCATAGCGGTCTTCACAAACTTGCTAGGAGAACAGCACTTTTCGTCGCATCAGAAGTGCACTCCCTTACTAATTAACTGACTCACTGACTCAATTGACTGACTCACTGGCGAGAACGCTCGCTTATATAGCAGTTGGAAATTACCACAGAGTTCCAGAAATTTCGAGAAGCGGAAGCATCCAGAAGATTCTTGTTATCTGACGATAGCCCTAACGGTGTTTACTCTGACAAGAGCGCTACTTATCTTTGTTAATCTCCGAATGCCCGGCGCTGAGCTCCCGATAACCCTTGACCATAGCCGCTGCGTCCCATTATTAGGGAGTATTTAAGGAACTGCTGCGTGATGATGAAGCTCATCAGATAAGTGAAAGACCTTGGAGAACCAATGTGATCCTAAATTTTTTAAAATAATATTTATAATATTATGTTAACATGTTTTTAGATCCGTCTCAGCTAAGAGGTTTAGGAGAATTTTTGATGAATGTGAGAACGAAATTGAAATGGGAAGTAAAGAGAAGTTGAAAATAGTATGTGAAAAGATGAAGCGTAGGGAAATGTAGAATTTAAGAATGTTACTTATGTATTTAAGAATGTACTGTGGAAAAAGTGGCTAGGGCTAATCCCAAACTTCGATAGTCTAAACACTTAGCACAAATAAATAAACAAAAAGTAAATCTCCAGTCAAGATAAGTTCATAATACCGGGCCCAAGTCGAGTATTAGTTTCAGTTACCATCCTATGAAGAATATTGAGCAAAACAAAACTGGTATGCAGATTAGATAGGTTACCTAGTCCTGTTCCTAAAAGATGCTAAATCGAGCTGCTGTCCTTCTATAGAAGTTAATGATGTTGCTTTTTTCATCAACCGTTCAATGATCTTCTTTATCAAGATTTAGCATCCTTTTATACAGTAATGTAGCCCGTCAAATTAAGGAACACTATGCGAAAAGAAGCTACTCATTACCTTTTACCTTTTTTCTCTTTTTTGAGGCAGTATTTTTAACACTTAAATAATTTCAGGCAAATTATAATATATAAAATTCAATAACAGCCCGCCTTAAAGCAATATGTGTATGTAACAATATATAAAAAGTGTATATTACAGTCATTGTATATGTTTATATTAGTGTATACATGTAATAATGTTATCTGAATGTATTACGTAATGATAATGTAGGAGCTGTGAGAATAATAGGTTAAAATTGTTAACAATGAGGTAACAATGAGGTAACATTGAGGCAATAATGAAATTGAAAGTTTAACAATACTACTTGTAATTCTTGGAGGCAATAATGTAATTTTTGTGTCAGTTTATAAAATAGCCAATCAACAACCAGAAAAAGCTTTAGTTAAATGAAGGTATTCTATTGGACTAGTTTTAGCCAATCGGAAACTGAAATATAGCAAAATTTACAAATCGAGAAGTCAGTTGCTTGTAGACAGTGTTTCTAACCGGATGCGAGATGTGTCCTCAAGAAATTTAATACGTATTCGTGTGAGGCGAAAATAGTTTTACGTGTTAAAAAGTGCAAGTAATTAATTAAAGAATCTCACAGCTCTCTATATCAGTGAAGTGCATTTAAATCGTGTCAAGCATTAATAAAAGGAGTGAAGTAAAAATTATAATCTGTGTAAGCCTACATTCTTCAGTCGCACCACAACCCTGCAAAGAGAAGCATGTCTCTAACAATAATGTTGAGCAGCCGATGCAAACATAAATATAATATTTAAAGAAACAGTCAAATTACAAACTTAATATTTTTTAAATTTGGGACGAAGGCTACCGGGTACCATATGTGCGGTTGCAACTACTTCAAGTTCGGCTCCCCAACAGTTGAACTACAATACAACTCCTACAACAAAATAACTTCTTCAATTTTCATTTTGATTTAAAAAATTTGGTGTTTCAACCTCTTCCACTCTGAGTTCCATGTTTTTAAAGCTAGTCCAACATCTTCTCTTTCCTGTAGTTTTATAACAATTTATAGTCAACTTTGGAACCGCATTTCTTTCGATCTTCCAAGGTTTATTTTTCGGTTTTACTTATATTGATCTATTCTCTGAAAACATATTTAAATAATCTATAATTTGTATTTTGTGCTAATACTTACCAATACGGAAATGGAACGCAGCTGTTTGTGTAAACACTGAGGAATCTAGCCCCATCCTCTGCCTACGTGACCTCCTCTGTTCCTCGGGCATAATTCTAATCGCTGGATTGACAAGGCACTTTACCTTCCCCAAAATGTGGACGAACTGTCGAAGAATAACATTACAAGCTTGGATAAGCTCACTAGCAGAGTACCGTTCTGTGAATTCGGGCGCAAAAATAAAATATAATAATAATGAGAAATAAAAAGAAGATTAAGCACTTTTGTTTTTTGTTATTTTAATACACTTAAAACGTTCTACTTTCAAGCCACACAACCGTATTCTTAATGTCGATTTTCTTATTGCCATTAATGACAGCAATAGCTTTAATGTTCGTCTCCATGTCTCTGATGAAAGCTCTCATATAAATACCGCAGCTGTCGCTCTATAACGACGCTTGCGTACTTCTGACGTTACTAGAAGTACGTCGGGCTGAACTTTCGAGCCCCTCCCATTAGGGAGCTGTTCGGATTGGGTTGGTCTCGACGGGGCAGTGGTTCCCGATACCCATGGGAGATTGGTTACGTCTGAATGGGTTTCCATGGGTTGTGAGACGCCTCAATGTCCTCCGGTACCGTCCTGGATAGCCGGTAGACGCCATGCTAGAAAGCTGTTGGCTCTACCAAAGTTATCGGTAGTCGCCCTTTCGGGATGACGCGCGTAAGTGGCGTATCCACTTCCATCTCCGCGTAAGCGGGGGGCCTTTTTAGGAAACCAGGTATTGGCCTCATGGGGAAACCCCGGTTAGAGAGCCCGGATGGCGCTAACCCTGGGCACAGAAGGGGGGCTTTGCTCCGGGTAGAGCTTCGCACTTAACTTAATTCTTCACTCCAAAATTATGTTGTAATTGTTCAGCCTTTCTCTGTGTACCAATCGTAGCGAAACTCTTTCACAGAAGCGATATCCGAACCATAGCGTCATTTCACACCCATTATAACAGCGTTCATTCTTCTCTTTATGTTCCTGAATTGTTTTTTAGCCCAATCAAACAGAGAACTGTTATTGTATGAGTAGAGTCAAAGGGGTTTTGACTGAAGGTGGAAAACTTACGGAGAGAACAGCACTGTTGCAAATTGCAATCTAGGAGAATAGGCCACTTTTTATGCACGTTAGTGTACGTTGATAATTTCTTTTGTGTTTTAAAGCACAACGTTATTATCAAAGTCCTGCCAACATCCACACCAATCACAGTTGTTTTTTGTGCTCCCACCCCATTTTCGCCACCCAAATACAGGTATTACCAACTTTAGCTGCACAAGCCGAGTGTTATTTTGTCAAGTTTAAGAAAGCATTTTGGCAGAAGGTTAATTCAGCACGAAAGGCTATTTTCCGTACAAATTAGAGCGTTTATAACTTTTGACTACGGATTTAATGTATCGCGGTAACTCATTACAAATAAAGTCCGTGAACTAAACAGAATTAAGAAACATATAGAGAAACTGGCAGCTACTTTGCTGGCTTTGATGATCTGAAATATATACTGTCTGTCCAGCGACGGTTTAGCTGGGAGTGTTGCCCCTCCAAGCAGGAGAGGTTAACTACTGGAAGGAGGTAGTGTTTACTTGGTGTGAGGGAAGTGAGGGGTATGGGACTCTCGACAGAGGAAAGACTGTTGACTGTTTTCTACTATACACGTCACTCACCGCACATGTTCAACGTATTGTGTACCTCTCCCAACAGCTAAATCTTTATCAGGGAGATAAGTCACCCTACGCCCTAGTTAAAACGGCGCTGAGTAGACATTAGCCTATTTGCAATCCCAATTTGTAAAACTAATTTGGTTTGGATTTCAATACAACCACAGAACACGGTTACTTTCATAATCAAGAATATTGCTACCACGTCATCGCAGCGAAGTAAAATACGAAGAAGAAAGAAAGAAAGAAAGAAGGAAGGAAAGAAAGAAAGAAAGAAAGAAAGAAACGTGGAATGAGGGCGCAGTGCTTTACGATCAACTTTTTAACACAGACAAAAAAAAATAAGAAAGGAAAGTGCGAGTGTAGGGATGATGTTTACAAATTACGAATGTGCAATGGCTAGGAATAAAAAATTATCTTTCTTTCTTTTTTCCGTCTGCATCGATTCATCCTGCTAATGGAAACATACATTGGAGTACCGTGATGTTTATTTCGTATTTTTTGCATCCCCTACGTCTTGAATGAGTAATCTACTTGGGGGTGAGAGTAGGCGAGGGTAAGATCCACCGAAGGAGAAAATGTAATGGTAAGATTAAAATGAAGCTGGATCGACTCAGTTATTCATATTTTTTTAAATTTAATTATTCAACGGTTCTTTATTAATACACTTAGCCTTAGCCAAATTATTACATCTAAAATGTAAATTTGCATTCTGAACGTGATAGTAAGTAATAACATTTCGATTAATTTGTATCATATGGTATTGATAAACTGAAACAAATGACTGTGAAATAAGGGACGTGACAAAGACTTTATATATTATTCCTCTACCGTTTTATACAGCATATGCTGCACAAATTCCTAACATAGTAGAGTACTGCACGATAAATTTCCTACTATGTGCATGTTAATGTTTTATGTATCTTGAATTAAAGGCTACCTAATTTAAAATCTTAAGCAAGGTGTGTGCTTAAGGTCGTCTTCCTTCTTTTTTAACGGATTTCCCTCCTCTTTGTAAGACTTACACCCCTGAGGACTTACAAGCCAATGCCTTGGGTCAGTAGCCTGTCAGGCAGAAAGCAAAAACTCTGGACTGTAGCATATCCAGCATAGGTTATCAGTCCAATGCACAGTATGGCGGTGAAGAAGAAGGAAATGAAATGTAGTGATGAAAGGCATGGTAGGAAATTCACGGATCAAATTATCCAACCGAGCATTCGCCTAGCGACCGAGGAAAATCACGAAGAAACCTTCGGTCAGATTAGTCGACCCCGGGTTTGAACCCCGTACCTCCTGAATGCGACCCACAGATTAAAAAACCGCCTGAGCCATACCGCTCGGTTACAAGTTCCGCAATCGGTAAGGCAGCGAAATTCAAATTTCAAAAATATTTTTATTATCTTGCATTTTTAGTGTTTCTGTACTAACTCGTATCGGTAAGTTACTTTCTGGTATGAAGCTTTCAACCAAATAACTTGAAAATTATTCCTCTGATACCAGTTTAATAAGAATTTTCTACAAACCTAAACTCTTTTGGTAATGTTTGGTTTCTCTAATAATTACTATAGTACTTAAAGGAAGTATTGCATTCCACCCAAAAATTCGATACCGAGATTTCACCGTAAGTACTATTTTGAGATTCCCTTAATAAAAAAAAGCATTTTTAGAAAAACGTTCTTGTGTGTATGTGTGTGTGTATGCCTAAACAACATAATTAGAAAACAAAATGTCGAAAATGGGTATTTAAGCGAGCATCTTCCATGAATTTTTAAGAATATCCCCCACCCCAAATTACCCTTTACACAGAAAATTTCTGACCAACGATTTTTATTAAAATGCCATATATTAATATATTTGTATGACAAATAAAATGCATATCTGGAAGTTTCTGGAAATAGCCTGTGAAGTCCTCTTCGTCCTGAATGACGTTTGTATAATTAGTAAACTGTATGAGATAGGCAAACTATTGCTAGACAAACAATGTAGATCTCGTAGAAGTACACCATTTATGTAAAATAAAATTGTTTGCGGAGTTAATCATTTCCCAAATGGGAAGACAAATAACTCAGGATTTCAAAACCATCACATAGCAACCATCACAACCAACACTTAGCGATAATCATAGAATCTGATTATCCTTTACGTACTGCATCATAGAACCAAATGTGTAAACATGAACTGAAACTTTACTGGATTAACAAGATGTAGCTAGAATAATTAACTTTTGTAAGAATGGCTTGTAGATGAGTGAGTAGAGATATTTATGTGAGTGCAACACATAAGAGTTTTTAAAAGACACTACGGCAGAATAGCTTCAATACAGGGTTATTCAAAAAGAAGGAACATATTTTAAATATTACTTTTTAATGAACGACAATTGATAGCAGCAAATACAAAGCATCATTGAATATTGGAAAGTTCAAAGTTTTAAGCCCCACCTATTAGTTCCGTTCAGTGCCTACAGCGGCGCAGGGTTTGTTTACGAAAAAATGGCAATGCCAGAGGAAATGTCGTTTTGTGTGTTGCAGTATGCAAAGAGTGAATCCATTGTTTCAGTACAGCGTGCATTTCGTTGTGAGTTCAACAAAGATCCACCTCGCCATAAAAATTTTACAATTGATACAATAAATTCGTAGAAGATGGTTGCGTATGCTAACGGAAAAGCACTTGTCGTCCTTGCATAACAAATGGTGCTCATTTTGAACACATAAAATAAAATTTTGAACTTTTCTCTATTCAGTGATGTATCGCTTCTTTCGCCATCTATTGTCGTTCATTAGAAATAAATATTTGAAGTCTGTTCCTTCTTTTTAAATAACCCTGTATAACCGAAAGACGTGTCGCCGCGAAACGTGTGATCGGATTCGGTCCCCGACGACTGCTCACTCTGACCCACAGGTTTATCGTGATTTCCCCGGATCGACAGGAGAATGCTAGGGTGGTTTATCATTTAACACCATTTCCTTTCCATAATTTTCCTTTAATTCCGTTTCTTCCCATCTTTCAGGAGTGCTTCTAGGTTTCGTGGAGTAAGCGGTGCTGCGTAGATGCTTGTTCAAAGGAAAGAGTACTCCCCGTGGACATCAGAGGGCTGCTTGGTCAACGGGTCGTTGATGCCCTCTCTAGGCAGCTCCGGCAGTGGGACGGGTCTTCGAGCCTGGAAACCATCCATGCATCTCAGTGGCCTGTGTACGGCATGTAGCCTTCTGTGGTTCCCTCACTTCATCCCTTCCTCATGGGGAGTGGAAGTAGATTTGTTGTAGGTAGCAGTATGCGAGGTTGTGCAACCTATACCTATAGTTTCAGTATTAGACTTTATCAGAAGTTTGTTAATTGTTCAAAATTTGTGCCTTTTACAGGTTTCACAAGGTTTTATCCTTGTATTAACATTTTACGAAATGAGCGCAGGGGTAGCGCAGTGACTTCGTTTCCGGGGCTCGATTCCCGGCTCTGGGGTGGAGATTTTGTGTCGACCCTATCCACGCCTTCACTCCGACTTGCTCATGTGAGGTATCCTCAAGGCCCAAATCGGTTCCGAATCCAAGGCAAAAGCTGTAGGTCCTCTCAATCCATCGCCATCCTCATCATCACCCTACCTCCGGAAACAACGGATTCCGCCCGCTGGGTGCCTACACCTCAGAAATGTGTCCAGCCACCTCTTGATGGAACGAAGGTCATGGGCCATATAGGTAGCATTGGAAACGACATTCTAGGAAATTATTTTCACATTCTCATCGCCTCGTTAACTCTGTAGAAGCAGTATTTTTATTTTGCTTGAAGACCCGTTTAGCTAGATATTGACAACATATTCACAAAAATAGTTTTACATATGCCAAAGCTGATATTTTAAAAACACAGTTATTCTAATGACATAAGAATAACAATAAGGTCTAACTCACACTTATTTTGACAAAGTATTACTCAGGATTATGACCTTAGGGGCAATGGCGGAAGCTCTTCAATTAGCCCACGTTTAGCGATATAATGATACTTTAGTAACTGTGTCTATGAAGCCCTTCAAGGTTAACATTACAAACCGCCTGCAGGAGAGCTTTAGAGAATGAAGAGCTGTTAATGCAGCTGATGGTGTTATTTGATCTAGGTAACTGATATCTTGCAAAAGCATGGGCATTATTTCTCCAGAAATATAAATAAATCTATCCAAAGAAATTAATGTATTTGAACTGACGTACGTTTTACTTGGAATATTATTCCTTCAGAATTAGCATTTCTTGCCTTGTTGTGTAACACTGTAATACTTAAACAAATGCAGTAAGAAGCAAGCGCTAAAAAGTAAAGAATCTACGTGATAATTACAACCGAGTACCTTTCACCCAAAGTCATGTATTTTCTTGTGCACTATTTGCAGTTCGTACAAATTGTAAAAATGGCGTTATTTGGTTATCTGTGAATTAAAAATATAAAAGAAGCGGTACAAGATCTAACTCCCCATAATACCATATGAAACAAATAAGTCACTGCAGTAATTATACAGAAGTAAAAACAAAATCTGATGTGTTACACTTACATGACTTTCCCTACTCTTGTACAAACTATTTTTACAAACGCTTATTCTCCATATGCTTCATGTTAATCGAGATGTTAATCCTATTGCTAATTTTCTTGTAGATGCAAGGAGAATTGGTAGGCTTTAAGCGATAGTCAAATATTTTAAGAGCTGGTTGCTATGTGGAGTATTCCATTCTCTTTGCATGTCCAGGACATAAAAAAAATTAATAACGAATTCCCATTTGAGAAAAAGTGTAAGTATTGGAAAATTTAAGGGAATAACAATCAATATCTTGAAAATGGTTCACTCAACAAAAAAAATGTATATGACATAAACTGTGTATTTTAACGCAAACTACATTTTTGTGTAGTAAAATTTTGTCTATCTCTTATGGTTTACCAGTTATGCAAAAGTCGTTCACAATGAAGAATACTTTTGGAGACATTCCCAGAAAATTCGAGATATACATTTCATTTGGCATAAAAATAACTTAAGCATATGATGTTTTAATAAAAATCGTTATAGCCATTTTTGAGACAATTAAAATTTTCGAAAAATGTTCCATGTAAAGGATAATCTGGGATGGGGGGATTTTCTTGATAACCTTCGTGTCGCATGTCTGGAAGATACTGAACCTAAATACCAAGTTTGGTGTTTGTCCGACTGTTCGTTTCTGAGTTATGCTGTTCACATACAGACGCACAGACGCACACGCAGACATGTTTCCAAAAATGCTTTTTTTGGATTCAGGGGGTCCCAAAACATGTATTTCCGTAGAAATCTCGTGTCGAATTTTTGGGTGGAATACAATACTTCTCCTACTTACTGTACGTAGTAGAGAAAGTAAAAATGCCATCGTTCTCGCATTAAAATTATCTTACTGAATGCCTCTCTTGCCTATAACTTTTTCTTATGTAATTTAATTGAGCTTTCGATCCCATGCTGGTTGTGATTGTGTAATTCCAAGCATTCGTTAACCTCAATTAAAGTACGGAAAAACTAACAGCGCTTGTGGTATTACTGTAAATAATTCCATTCTATAGAAGAAATAAACGTTTCTAATAAACTTTTGGCTACCAAATTACTTTGTTCTTGTTTTATATACTACCATACTTATGGGATTCATAATTTCGTATTATAAAATTATTCTGTGTTGTATGCATATGACTTTTTCTACTTTCGTTGTACACATTTGTTGTAATTATAAGAAGGATAGAGTAGGCTAAAGTATTAGTAAGATTTTTGAAATGCGGATCACTGTGTGATGACTTTGAAATTCCATGATCCATAAAAATGAATTAGTGACCGAAATAAAAAACTTAAAAGCATATAGCTTATTACCATGTAAAACAGCAGGGTTTCTGATAAATGATATAGCGGGAAGTACAAGCCATTAATACATAAACTAGAACACTAAAGCACTTCATTGTAGATACATTATAATAAAATATTATGTATAGGTCCAATGTTTTATCTAGTAAATAAAATTTGTGATTAATAAAATCGCCTAAATGTATAACTACATAGTATTATGGCATAAACATCGATTAAATGACCCATTTCTTCAGAAACTATTTGAGTTGTCAGAGTAAAAATATTACAGAATTTAAATGAATGTACATTAATTATGTTAAATAAAATATTGCATCTAGGTCGGTTGTTTTATCTATGAAACAAATGCAAACACATTTTACAGGATGTAGATGGATGACTCCTAAGTTTTGCTAGACCATTTTTGATTAAAGTTTATCAGCAATTAATTTTTAAAAAATTACTAACTTTATTAACGGCAGATTAGATTCAAAACAGCACCTACAGGTTAGTTTTATCCCACTAAATTTGATTTAATGTTTTTCTATGGTTTCTGAGAAAACGGGTATTCGTACCAGAAAATGTTATTCACAGAAAAAGCTGTTCAAACTAAAAATCCAGAAACCAAACTCGCATATATTTACAAGGAAAGAAACCCCATAGCTTGAGCATACAGTAGTACCAATTTGTATAACAAAACCCCCCTAAAAGGTGGGCTAAACGTTATCTCTCTACTGCAAAGTGTGTAGGAGTAATTATTTTTATTTTCCCTACCACGTATATAGTAAGTAGAGAAGGAACTGCATTCCACGCAAAAATTCGATATCAAGATTTCGCCGGAAATACATGTTTTCAGGCCCCCTGAATCCAAACAATTTTTAGTAAACAATTCACGTGTGTCTGTCTGTGTGGGTGTATCTGTGAACACAAAACAAAAGATTGGATTACTATCAAATTTGATACTTAATTCCACTATCTTCCAAAGCTTTTTAAAAAAAATCCCACACAACACCTACACTTTACATGGAACATTTTTAAAAATTTTTGATTTTCTCAAAAATGGTTCTAACTTTGATTAAAATAGCATATATAAAATATATTTGCAGGATAAATAAAATATAGATCTTGATATTTTTGGAAATGGCTTGTGAATTCCTCTTCATCTGGAAGGTGTTTTGTATAATCTTGTATAACTGGTAAACGTTGAGCATTTATTTCAAATAACTTTTTTTATTTCATCAACCTATTTCCGAGACATCCGTTATCAATAGTTCGAATTGTTCAATACTTAGTCAATC
Organism: Deroplatys truncata; assembly: GCA_030765065.1. Taxonomy (NCBI): domain Eukaryota; kingdom Metazoa; phylum Arthropoda; class Insecta; order Mantodea; family Mantidae; genus Deroplatys; species Deroplatys truncata. The sequence continues at coordinate 58,924,986 of CM060980.1, forward strand.
TTTTAAAGCCCTGTCGATTTTCAGTTGTTTCTTGCGATGTCATTGAAAGAGTGTGGAGTTTTAAAGCCAGCGTATAGCGTGCAGCTCTAAAACATTTGACTATCGCTGTTCCTATAACGAAATGTGTTATGCAGCTATTTCCGGAAAGGTTTATCTCAGTCGAAATGAAATGGATAGGAAAATAAACTTTCGTAAAAACAGTTTGTGTGCTCACTAATAAGTAATAGAGGGTAGGAAAGTCATTTGAACGTAACCATAAGATTTTGTTTTCTATGAAATGTTGCGGAATTCACAGTAAAATGACAGATGCAGAAACACTTTTAAAATAAGTTTTTGTACCTACAGTGATAAAATACCTATGAAATTAAAGAGGAAATTCCAAATTATAAAACTGCTCTAAAAACCAAACATGTGACTTTATGGCAATTTTTGCCATTTAACCTTCCCTTAAAGAAAAAAAAATTAATACCGCATTAAGAGAATGTCGAAGATGCACTGCAACGCCGCAAAACGCTTTCCCTGAACAGGAAGAAAGGATGGGTTGGAATGCCCCAGACATTTGGGCAAAGTGGAGAACCTATCTTTTCCCTTTTGAGTTCATACATTGTTCATGACCATATTCCACGATGCTCACTCCGTTACTGCCATCTACCCCACTCCCGTTTCTCTACACTGCGGCAACCTTTAACCTAACTTATCCCCCACTGCCGCGTCTACCTTTTATCTTTTTATAAGAAAAGAATATGAAAGAGAGGAGATGGCAGTATTGCGGCAAGAGGAAGAGCGGGGAAAAGAAATAAGTTTAATAGTCATGACCGAAGACGATAGCATTGCTGATGCGACGTGGAACAGTTCTTTATGTGTGTGCGTGTATGTGTACTTTTTTTACCCTCAAGGTATTCTAAATTTAAATATGCGAGTAGGAACAGGCATCACGTAAGCTAACCTATAAGATATTCGCCTTTCTTTCTCTTTGTGCCATTCGTGTTTTTCTCTTATGTACTACTCTTTAATGCGGTTCGGAATCCTAATGCACGACGCGGTGAACGTGTAGTCGTAGCAGTGGGGAATAATTAAATAAAACTGGCGACGGGAAATCACATTCACTGACTGGTATTGTGGATTGCTTATATTGCTTCTATATGCAGACGGCAGATGTACGTACATTAATGGATCTGATGAAAACAAAATTGAACAAATAGAACCACCGTCGCTGCAACGTTTCCTGCAAGAGTAAAACATATTTACGAGGCAACGAAATTCGTTTACTAGTACGGTACAAAAGAACAATTGGAGCGAAACTGGACGCCAATAGAATTACTGGGGTTGTAACGTAGCATTTGGTAAGGCAAAGCACCTTACATCGGGGTTTACGAGCAGTGTCCATAAAATACCCAGCCCTCCAGCATACAACTCTTCAAAATGCTTTAAATTTGGATTATAAATGCAATTTTCATTGTTTTATGCTTATGATTTGCTATAAAGCTTCGAACATTGATCAGTAAGTTTGAAAATATTCATATGTGTGTTAAAATCACAAACAATTTTATACTCCATTTATTCCAGAAATATCTTCTTCTTCTACTTCACGAGCTTCGAGTCGTTATAGCTCCAAATTGCTGATACCATTGTTTTTTGCTCTACCTGGTTTCCTTTTCCCCTGTGGGTGATACATTAGAACTGCTTTGGGTATCCTGTTGTCTGACAATCTGTACAAGTGTGACTTCCAATTTTCTTTATATGTCTTTATTATGCTATTTGATTCTTCTACTTTTCATTCTTCGCGAATGTTTATATTGGTCTTTCTGTCCAGTTTTGTATATCGTGCTATAGACCTCAGGAATCCCAATTCTACTGCTTGAATTTTTTGCCAACGTTTATAGAGTCTGATCTTGCCTTATTCCTTAATGTTCGTCTTGAAGTTCGAATTATGTAATTACATTTTATTATCTTTCCGTGTATACCTACTTCTTCAGTATACAATATTCCACACCCAAGAAAGTTAAATATTAACGCTTTTCCGGAACGCTATTTTCCAGAGGCTATTTTTGAACGGACTGGGCATGAACCTCTAAATGCAAGATAAAAAATCTAGAGTGTAGACATAAAAAAGAATTAGTCATTGTGCTGTTTTAATTTTTATACATATCAGTAAATATAGCAAAGGTTATTTAGTTATTTCTATATATATTTCAAATTTATTGCTAGTAAAAGGATACAAAGAAAATAGTAATGAGTAATTTCTAGCAGCACCCCTGAATGAAAAAATCTCGTTTTCAGGAGATTTTTCGAATTAGTACTACGTACAAATATGCACATTACAGTAATAACGAGATAAATTATATGTGTAAAATAATAATAACAGTAATCAGTCATATAACGAATTAAAACTATACAAAACTATACCGAAGCAATTATAATAAATAATTTAGTAACTACAGATAGCAGTAATGTAATTAATTTTATACATAGAAAAAGAAACTTTTTGTTGTAAGAATTCCTTTTTGATAATGCTTTAACTATAGTTTTGGATTTACAAAGGTTGAACAACTGCTAAGCTGATTAGATTTTTATAATCATATTGTATAGCTTTGAACCAAGTATGCTAAAATGATTAAAATCCACGGTTGTTAAACATTTTGATTCAATCAAACACATTAGGGTAGAAAGTTAAGCACAGTGAAAATTTATTGCAATTTTTGTGCATGTAATTTAGTAAAACATTGTAGCAAAACTGGTGGATTCTGAATACCTTAAATTCATGAATACAGAAGGGATGGGTAGCAGATATACTTTTTCATATATGCTTTATTATTAATACCGCAATGAATTACAAATTTAACCATAGGCAAGAATGTCCTCAAAATAACAAAAAATCTGATGTGTTACACTCACAATACTTTCCCTACTCTTGTACAATCTATTTTTACAAACGCCTATTCTCCACATGCTTCATGTTCATCGAGATTTCGAGATGTCAATCTTATTGGTAATTTTCTTGTAGATGCAAGGGGGATTGGTAGGCTTTAAGCGATAGTCAAATATTTTAACGCTGGTTGCTATGTGGCGCATTCCATTCTCTTTGCATGTCCAGGACATAAACAAAATGAATAACGAATTTGAGAAAAAGTATAAGTATTGAAAAATTTAAGGGAATAGCAAGCAATATTTCGAAAACGCTTCACTCAACAACAAAAATGTATATGACATAAATTGTGTATGTTAACGCGATCTACATTTTTGTGTAGTAAAATTTTGTCTATCTCTTATGGTTTACCAGTTATGCAAAATTCGTTCACAATGAAGAATACTTTTGGAGACATTCCCAGAAAATTCGAGATATACATTTCATTTGGCATAAAAATAACTTAAGCATATGATGTTTTAATAAAAATCGTTATAGCCATTTTTGAGACAATTAAAATTTTCGAAAAATGTTCCATGTAAAGGATAATCTGGGATGGGGGGATTTTCTTGAAAACCTTCGTGTCGCATCTCTGGAAGATACCGAACCTAAATACCAAGTTTGGTGTTTATCCGACTGTTCGTTTTTGAGTTATGCTGTTCACAGACACACTGACACACACACACGCAAATGTTTCCAAAAATGCTTTTTTGGATTCAGGGGGTCCCAAAACATGTATTTCCGGTGAAATCTCGGTATCGCACTTTTGGGTGGAATGCAATACTTCCCCTACTTACTATACGTAGTAGAGAAAGTAAATAGGGCCTGCTATGCGTTTGTACACGGAAGTGCCGCCGAAGTACGAGTATTAGGACTCCTAAATATTTTGCTTCGGACGATACGTTTATAAGAGGAAGTTACATTTATTATGCAGCTATAATAATTTTGTATTTTAATGTAGTGTGATATAAGGATATAGTGGAAAAACATTATTTTCCTGATAAGATTTTCTAAAACCCAGCGTTTAGACAAACCACCTCTTATTTGAACATTGAGCCCCATTAAATTGTTCATTAATCAGAAAATATAAATTAGAATTAAATTGAAATGGCAAGCTGTATTAAAAAGAGACAGGAAAATGTTTATTTCAGGTGATATTCTTTTTAATAACGCCTCCAAATAATTTTTCATAGCGAGAATTATATTATGTCTACGTTTCAGATAGGATAAACAAATAGGCCTGTAATTACATACAAACCTTTCAAGTCTAATTTTATTTTCAGTCAAACTGTTTACAAATTGGCACTAATGGGCATTTAGCTATGTTGAGCCCCAAGGTCACGCGACGGTTATCTTCAGCCTTTCTGTGATTTCTATTTTGTTATTATTGATTCAATCCGTAATGTTGACTATTGGGATCATAGAACTGTAGGCCGTTCAGTGGGTAGCCAGTGTCCTACAGGACTATAACTTCAGATATACGAGTATATTTGCTTTGGAACCTATTCTATTTCCGATGGACTTGCATCGTGGTATTGAAATACTCTATACTTACCTGGCTGTTGAGAAACACGGTGAAAGCAAAGCACGGAGTGCGAACCACAAACGCTACCTCCTAAGCCATCTCGCTTAGTTACTACTTTTTGGTTTTCGAGTCTTTAGCACTATGGAAAAACACCTGCTATGTATTTAGCTAAAATAGGAGCACCAGCAAAATTTGTATTACTTTGCTATTTCATCATCGCGCGCAAAATCCCAGGGCTACCGAGACAATCAGTAAGGGATTATTACACGAGTGAGATGGCTCCGCGGTAGCGTGTGAGACTCACATTCGTTAGGTTCAGAGTGCGATTTCGGTCGACCGCCCAATGTAATTTTGGTTTTTTACTTTCTCTACTACGTATAGTAAGTAGGGGAAGTATTGCATTCCACCCAAAAATTCGATACCGAGATTTCACCGGAAATACATGTTTTGAGACCTCCTGAATCCAAAAAAAAGCATTTTTGGAAACATGTCCGTGTGTGTGTCTGTGTGTGTGTGTGTCTGTGAACAGCATAACTCAAAAACGAACAGTCGGATAAGCACCAAACTTGGTATTTAGGTTCAGTATCTTCCAGAGATGCGACACGAAGGTTTTCAAGAAAATCCCCCCACCCCAGACTACCCTTTACATGGAACATTTTTTCGAAAATTTTAATTTTCTCAAAAATGGCTCTAACGATTTTGATGAAAATATCATATGTTTAAGATAATGTCATGAGAAATGAAATGTATATCTCGAATTTTCTGGAATGTCTCCAAAAGTATTCTTCATTGTGAACGACTTTTGCATAACTGGTAAACCATAAGAGATAGACAAATTGTTACTACACAAAAAATGTAGATTGCGTTAAAATACACAACTTATGTCATATACATTTCTTTTGTTGAGTGAACCGTTTTCGAGATATTGCTTGTTATTTCCTTAAATTTTCCAATACTTATACTTTTTCTCAAATTCGTTATTCATCTTTTTTATGTCCTGGACATGCAAAGAGAATGGAATGCGCCACATAGCAACCAGCGTTAAAATATTTGACTATCGCTTAAAAGCTACCATATTCCCCTTGCATCTACATGAATATTACCAATAAGATTGACATCTCGATATCTCGATTAACATGAAGCATATGGAGAATAAGCGTTTGTAAAATTAGATTGTACAAGAGTAGAGAAAGTCATGTGAGTGTAACACATCAGATTTTTTTAGTGGTGTAGCGTCGTTAGGCGCATGCTGGGGTGGTTTATAATCTACAACGATATTCTTTCCATCATTTCCCTTTCATTACGTTTTCTTCTCATCTTTTAGGTGTGCTGCTAGGTTTCGTGGCGTATGGCAGTGCCGGACAGATGGCCCGAATGCTTGCCCGTGGACAATTGAGGGCTCTTGGTCAACGGGTCGCTCACCGCCCTCTCTAGGCAGCTCCAGCAGTGGACAGGTCAAGCCTGGAACTGTTAGGGACTTCCGCGCCTGTAGCCTGTCTGCCTGCGGCCTGTAGCCCCCTGTGGTTCCTTTACTTCACCCCTTCCTCCTGGTTCGTGGCGGCTACAATAGATCTCCAGTAAGTCGCAGTGCGTTGTATAACCTATACCTGTAAGTGATGGATAGTAAGCTCGGTATCCAAAAATCCACCTTGAGCTTGACCACATTCCCTTAAAGCTAATACATACCAATCTAACAAAGCATGGTTAACCGATCTAGATTAGCTACGAAATTACCTTAGAAGAAATGCGCTAAATTGAAGCAATTAAAGGCGACGAGTACTTAAATAAATATTTATGATACAAGTGTTTAAAGTGGAGGTTTACTTTGAGAGTAAGAATGTTAGCGGAACAAGACTGAAAGCCAAATGAGCAATTTCTACAAGCAAAATAAAATCACTTTTAACATGAGTTGTCAAGTATACAGGGTGTATACATCCCTTCTAATACGTACTTCATAGAGGTATTACAAACAAAAAAGGATAATAACATTTTAATCTGTAATCAGCCGTTTTCGATGGAAAAAGAAACAGCTGTTTTTCCAAATTAGATGGTCTATTCCACGAAAATGTAAAAAGATAATAGTTTATTACTTGTAAAATGGGTAGAGTAACCTATTTTCGGTCTAGTTTAAATAATAACTACTCGTACGTGACATCATACAGACTTTTGACATAATTAATCATTTTCCGAACACCAGACGTTGGAGTAGGAGACGTTGCTAGATCAAGGTAGGTCAGTGTGAGAACCAGCTCCCTGTCGTAAACGAAACAGCACACCTGAACTGGAATATGGGGGACTGCGGTTCTGTTTTCCATACGACCCTTAATCCGAACAAACACGACGGAAGGGTGGTGTAATGTTTTGGCGAAATTACAAATGCAACTTGGTAGCTATTGGCCTACACTAACATTATGGAAGTAATGCCTTCATCATCCAATAAGCGTTTCGCGGTCGCTTACTGCAAAGCACACCATGTTTATATCAGCTCCAATAGAAGCTAAGTCATTATTGGAGTAACATCGTACTACGCATTGCAACTCGAGGTTTAGTGATAAAAAATCCGATGTGTGTTTAGTGGATAATCATGCGTACAGCATAAGGTTTACACAACGCCAACCTTTTCAAATCGTGAGTACTTTGAAATGTTGTTAATGTATGGACTGCAAGATGAGGCAGTATTTTTATCACCTGAATGATTTCAGTCTGATTATATAATGTGTAAATTCAATAACGGCCCGCCTTGAAGTAATATGTGTATGTAATAATTTGTAAAATGTATGTAACAGTCATTGCATATGCTAATATTATTGTATCCATGTGTAATAATTATTACGTAATTTAATAGTGTAGGAACTGTGAGAATAATAAGTTAAACGTTGCTAACAATGAGGTAACAATGAGGTAACCTTGAGGCAATAATGAGTTTAAATGTTATTTGTGATTCTTGTAAGCATTAGTGTAATTTTAGTGACAGTTTATGAAAATAGCCAATCAACAACCAGAAAAAGCATTAGTTAAATGCAGGTATTCTATTGGAGTGGGATTAGCCAATCAGAGACTTGAAATACAGAAATTTACAAGTTTAGACGGTTGAAATCTAGTCAGTTGCCTGCAGACAGTGATAGTAACCGGATGCAAGATGCGTCCTCGAGAGATTTAATACGAATTCGTGTGAGACGAAAAATAGTTTTACGTGGAAAAAAGTATAATTAATTAAAAAAAAGAATCTCACAACTCTCTATATCAGTGAAGTGCTATTTAATTTGTGTCAAGGATTAATAAAAAGAAATGAATTGAAGCTTAAAATCTGCGTAAGCCTACATTCTTGTCGCATCACGCCCTGCCAAGACTTCCATATCTCTAACACTAATACTGACGCAGCTGAGGCAAACATAAATATAATATCCAAAGACACAGTCAAATTACAAAGCTTCAGGCCACCTGAAAGTACATTTGGGGTGAAGGCTACCGGAAACTGTTTACTATACGTGCGGTTGCAACTACTACAAGTTCGGCTCCCCAACAGTTGAAATAAAATACAACTCTTTCAATACAGCATCTACAAACTGACTTTCAATACGTAGCAGCAACTATATTCTTCAAAGATCGCCAGACCTGAATCCTCTGGACTTTTTCTTCTTGGGGATATGAAAAGCAAAGTCTACGAAACATCGATTACTTGACCTTAAAATTAATACCTATCAACCTAACAAAGCATAGTTAACCGATCTAGATTAGCCGCAAATAATCTAGAATCCTTCTGAACTTTGATAGAATATATTCATCTGTTGCTAGAGTACGACGTAATTGGTTACAAAGATGTGAAGCTTGCTGGTGCGCAAAAGGTGGAAATTTTGAACAATATCTTACAGAATAAATCCTCCTATTGTAAAGATGTGCTCCTGAAGTAAATACCTTGAATGATAATAAAAGAAAGAAAGAAAACAAAATATAAACCTCTGGAGAGATAAAGAATGAACCAAAAATAAATACCAAAATTAAATTACATCACAAAGTGACTAGAAATAAGAACGTAAAAACTTGCATTGCTTTTGAAAGGAATAAGGTAGCACATTCTGTATTTTAAGCACGTGCGCCATCACAGGAAAAGAATGGTTGTTATTTTTCTGTTTTCTTTTCCTGAGTGTATTATAGGGAAAGTATGGAGCCACTTTCAACCATTATTTTACCTCTCTATATCTTCTTCAGAGCGTGGCAGGCTGCCTACATCTCCAGGGGTAACACGCATGACGTTGCTATGAAATAAGAAACGCAGCACCTACATACCTATATTATACGACCGCCGCCTTCTGCAGCACAAGATAAATTATGGATAGCAGAAACTCAGGCAAAATAGACTCTTCTTTATCTCCATAGTTTTGTATCGGGCCAAGTGCATAAGTTTAAGTTTATGGTTTTAGAAATAATTCATCTCTAAAATGTAGTTCGAGTGCCAGGGTTCGCATCTCATTCCATTCTGTACTTCAGTAAGTATCTGTAGTAACATTTTGGTGGTGGAAAAAGTGTTCCGAAACTGAAAGAACTGCTAGTGAAAACGAGAAGAGAGTCGAAAGAGAAGTTATCTTAAGTAGCAAGAGTAAGTTGGAATTACCTTTCAAGCAAAGCTTCACGCCGAAAAGTGATTTATCGTTAAAAGGCCGCTTGTAGTAATTTAGCTGCCATTATAACTGGAGGTTTATGAAACTTTTTAAGCGGAGATTAAATGGCGAAATTTGCCCAAAAAAAATCTGATGTGTTACACTCACCTGACTTTCTCTACTCTTGTACAAAGTATTTTTACAAACGCTTATTCTCCATCTAGTTCATGTTAATCGAGATAAACATTTTCAGACCCTATCTTATGGCTAATTTTCTTGTAAATGTAGGGGAAAATACATTTACAAGGGCAATATAGAAAAACAGTAGCCTTTAAACACATACATATCTCTTAATAGCTGGTTGCTAGGTGCAGCATCATTCCCTTTGCCACAGATTATAACTCTCCCCACCCTAGAGTACCCTTTACATGGAAGATTTTTCGAAAATTTTAATTTTCTCAAAAATGGCTCTAACGATTTTGATTAAAATATCATATGTTTAAGATATTTTTATGACAAATAAAATGTATATCATGAATTTCCTGGGAATGTCTCCAAAAGTATTCTTTATTGTGCACGACTTTTGCATAACTCGTAAACCATAAGAGATAGACAAAATGTTACTGCACAAAAACTGTAGATCGCGTTAAAATACACAATTTATGTCATACACATTTTTTTTGTTGAGTGAACCATTTTCGAGATCTTACTTGTTATTCCCTTAAATTTTTCAATACTTATTTTCTCAAATGGGAATTCGTTATTCATTTTTTTGTCTTCGATATGCAAAGAGTATTAATCTGTGGGAAAGGGAATGGTGCTGCACCTAGCAACCAGCTATTAAGAGATATGTATGTGCTTAAAGGCTACTGTATTTCCAAATTGCCCTTGTAAATATACATTCCCCTTGCATCTACAAGAAAATTAGCAATAAGATAGAGTCTGCAAATGTTTATCTCGATTAACATGAAGCATATGGAGAATAAGCGTTTGTAGAAATAGTTTGTACAAGAGTAAAGAAAGTCATGTGAGTATAACACATCAGATTTTTTTACTTTCTCTACTACGTATAGTAAGTAGGGGAAGTATTGTATTCCACCCAAAAATTCGATACCGAGGTTTCACCGGAAATATATGTTTTGAGACCCCCTGAATACAAAAAAAGCATTTTTGGAAACATGTCCGTGTGTGTGTCTCTGTGTGTGTGTGTGTGTGTGTTTGTGTGTGTGTCTGTGAACAGCATAACTCGGAAACGAAAAGTCGGATAAACACCAAACTTGGTATTTAGGTTCACTATCTACCAGAGATGCGACACGAAGGTTTTCAAGATAATCCCCCCACCCCAGACTACCCTTTACATGGAAGATTTTTCGAAAACTTTAATTTTCTCAAAAATGGCTCTAACGATTTTGATTAAAATATCATATGTTCAAGATATTTTCATGACAAATGAAGTGTATATCTTGAATTTCCTGGGAATGTCTCCAAAAATATTCTTCATTGTGAACGACTTTTGCATAACTGGTAAAACATAAGAGATAGACAAAAGTTTACTACACAAAAAATGTAGATCGCGTTAAAATACACAATTTATGTCATATACATTTTTTTATTGAATGAACCATTTTCGAGATATTACTTGTTATTCGCTTAAATTTTTCAATACTTATTTTCTCAAATGGGAATTCGTTATTCATTTTTACTTTCTCTACTACGTATAGTACGTAGGGGAAGTATTGCATTCCACCCAAAAATTCGATACCGATATTGCACCGGAAATACATGTTTTGAGACGTCTTGAATCCAAAAAAAGCATTTTTGGAAACATGTCCGTGTGTGTGTCTGTGTGTGTGTGTGTGTGTGTGTGTGTGTGTGTCTGTGTGTCTGTGTGTCTGTGAACAGCATAACTCAAAAACGAACAGTCAGATAAGCACTAAACTTGGTATTTAGGTTCAGTATCTTCCAGAGATGCGACACGAAGGTTTTCAAGAAAATCCCCCCACCCCAGATTACCCTTTACATGGAACAGTTTTCGAAAATTTTAATTTTCTAAAAATGGCGCTAACGATTTTGATTAAAATATCATATGTTTAAGATAATGTCATGAGAAATGAAATGTATATCTCGAATTTTCTGGGAATGTCTCCCAAAGTATTCTTCATTGTGAACGACTTTTGCATAACTGGTAAACCATAAGAAATAGACAAAATTTTACTACACAAAAAATGTAGATCGCGTTAAAATACACAATTTATGTCATATACATTTCTTTTGTTGAGTGAACCGTTTTCGAGGTATTGCTTGTTATTCCCTTAAATTTTCCAATACTTATACTTTTTCTCGAATTCGTTATTCATTTTTTTATGTCCTGGACATGCAAAGAGAATGGAATGCGCCACATAGCAACCAGCGTTAAAATATTTGACTATCGCTTTAAAGCTACCATATTTCCCTTGCATCTACAAGAAAATTACCAATAAGATTGACATCTCGATATCTCGATTAACATGAAGCATATGGAGAATAGGCGTTTGTAAAATTAGATTGTACAAGAGTAGAGAAAGTCATGTGAGTGTAACACAACAGATTTTTTCTGATATAAACACCGCGTTTTCTCAGAAACAATTGAAGATAGCTAAATGAAACATTAATATAACAAAAGCACCTCATTGCTATTATCAATCTACTTTGGAGTTAATAAGTTGCTTATCTTTGAGAAAAAATATTGCTAACAAATCTTAATAAAAAAAATTGTGAAATTATAACAAATCCTATCTTCTTTAATAAACCACATTACTGTACTAAAGTACATTTGTGAGCTTAGAAGGCATACAACTATATGCTGTAAACATTTCAGTGTGATATGTAAAATAATTTTAGGCATGAAGATAACAAATCTACTACATTAGTGGCTTAAGCAATATTTACTCCGACAGGTCTAGACAGCTCTGATTGTCGGTTGAGTGGAAAGGGTAGTGAAGCATCTGTAGCTTTATTTAGCTCCGCTCCACTTCAATAAGGGAAGTGCTTCAGCATGCAAACTGTATTCACTTATATTTTGTAACCTTGCATTTTAAATTGGGAGCTAATTTTACTTTCTTTACCTCTTATCTAAGGTAGAGGAAATACTATATATTACCAAATATTCGATATCGAGGAATGCATTTTTGAGGTCCCCGATTGAAAAAAAAACAATAAGGTTTGCGTGCATATGTTTACGCATGTTCGTCTTTCCGTGTGTCCGTGGAAAGTGTAACACAAAAACGAAAAGTGGCATAAGTGCCAAGCTCATATTAGCCTCTAGGGAGATAAGTGTTTAAGTACAATAAAATTCAAGTTTAGGCCATCAGTAGGTCTGATAAAGGAAAAGAAGTTATCAGTTCTTGAGAATGGTTACAGAGCTAATAATTGATGGCTGAAAACTTGGACTGTATTTTATTGAACGGCTGATCTCTCAAGAAGCTGTTGTGAGTTTTAAACGTAAAAGCTTAAAAATTACAAACTTGGTCTTTAAGACAGCTTCTTCCAAGGTTGCAAAGAATTTCATAATCCTTCATATTGCAATTTTTGTTGATTTTTATTATCTCAAAATATTATATATATATACTGACATGAAAAATAAAAATGTATATCTTGCATTCCTGTGAATTCCCCTTCATTCCTTCATTTTGTATAACGTTGTATCGCATTTTATGGGCTTATACATATATATATATATATATATATATATCCAAATAAACCGTTGCAGAAATAGCTACATTACACATTTCGTTATAGATACGCAGACAACAGCGATAGTCAAATGTTTTATAACTGGGCCCTGGCTTAAAATTCCACACAGTTTCCATGCAATCACGAGAAACAGCTGAATGTTAACAGGACTCTTATTGTTAGAGAATGACCAAGATATGAACAATCTGAGCCATTAATAAGGGATATCTCAGAAATGGATTATGTTACAAAGAAAAAGCTATTTGAAATAAATTGTGTGTTTTAAAAAGATATGCATTTTTTGTACAGAAAGTTTTCGGCTATCACTTAATGTTTATCAGTTATACAAGATGATACAAAATTCCTTCTGAATGAGGAGTACTTTACAGGCTGTTCCCAGAAAATTCAAGATATACGTTTTATTTTCATGTAAATATCTTTAATATATGACATTTTAATGAAAATGTTAGCAATTTTCTAGAAAATAAAAACTTTCGAAAAATGTTCCATGCAAAGGTGGGGATATTTTCTTGAAAAACTTCGTGAACTTAAATACCAAGTTTGGTGTTAATCCGACAATTCGTTTTTGAGTTACGATATTCACACACACACACACGAACCTTTTTCTAAAAATGTTTCTTTTTTAGATTCAGGGGGCCTCGAAACAAATAGGTAGAGAATGAAGGTATTGCATTATACCCAAACATTCTATACCGAGATTTCACAGGAAATATATGTTTTGGGCCTCCTGAATCTAACGCCCTCCAAACAAATACAACTAATGGCATTTACTTTTCCCCATAATATCAAGGAGCTTTTATTAAAAACATTTCTTTCTACAACGCTTAATTTAGGAAATATTGCACCTTCTCAACTTAAATGGTCCACCTTGTATATTTGGACGTGCGCCATGAAGAGCTATAGTCTGTTGATGTTTGGCCATCGTTGTTGTTTGGGCTTCATAGCACAAGTGCTGACAACATAATCACTTACACAATCATAACACTCTATAATATATAGAAGGTTATGTAAATAAATCAGCACAATAAGTCTAAAAATAATTATTAACAAGCATATTTTATTTAACATTGTTATTGTTACTATTCCTTGATTGTTATAATTTTAATATCAGTTCCTTCTGCTGAGGAACTAGCATTGGTATTGATAACATAATTGATTATATTACTTGTATTAAAAACAGTTGAATTCTTTGGAAGAATTCGTGAAGCAATTTTCCTTTTTTATTCTAAAGTATTTTCAATGTAGCTCCAAGCAAACCTAGAATATTTTCAAATAATCCTTATTACACTTATGATACAAGACCTCCGGTTAATATGCATAACAGTTTTCATCCCAAGAAACAAGGGTGGTAACAATGGAGGGTTGTAAAACTGTTATTCTACACAGTACTTTGTTTTTCAATTTCTAGTATGTGTGGCTGGTGTTAAAAGCTCTACTTTTAGTGCCATCTGACTAAAAATAAACTAACACAAAGGAATACATTTTTTCTGATATTCATAAAAGGTTGAGGCAGTATTTTTCACACTTAAATTATTTCAGTCTAATTATGCAATATAAAATGTAATAACAGCCCGTCTTAAAGCAATATGTGTATAATATAAAATAACATAAAATGTATGTAACAGTCGTTGTATTATGTTTATATTATTATGTACATGTTTAATAATGCTATGTAAATGTATTAAGTAACTTAATAATGTAGGAGCTGTGAGAATATAGGTCAAAAGTTGCTAACAATGAGGTAACCTTGAGGCAATAATGAATTGGAAAGTTTAATAATGCTACTAGTATTCTTGGAGCAACAATAATGTAATTCTGGGGACAGTTTATAAATAGCCAATCAACAACCAGAAAACGCTTAAGTTAAATAAAAGTATTCTATTGGAGTAGGATTAGCCAATCAGAGACTTGAAATAGATGAAATTTGCAAATTCAGGCGGTAGAAGCCAGTTGCTAGTAGACAGCATTCCTAACTGGACGCGAGACGCGTCCTCGAGATGTTTAATACGTATTCAGTGTGAGACGAAAATTAATTATAAAGTTTACGTGTTAAAAAAAGTGCAAGTAATTAATAAATAATCTCACAACTCTGTATATCATTGAAGTGTTATTTAATCGTGTGAAGGATTAATAAATGCAGTGAAGTAAAAATTATAATTTGTGTAAGCCTACATTCTTTAGCCGTATCACGCCCTGTTAAGAAATACATGTTTCTACAAATTAATACTGACGCAGCCGAGGCAAACCTAAATATATATAATATTTAAAGAAACATAAAATACAAAGTTGATTCCTAAATTTGGGGCGATGGACACCGGAAAGTGAAACTTGGGGCGAAGACCACCGGAAAGTGAACATTGGGGCGAAGGTCACCGGAAACTTTGTACAAAACGTGGTTGCAACTACTTCGTTTAGTGTTCGGCTCCCCAACAGTCGAAATACAATACAACTCCTCCTAAAAGAAATACGCTACTACAAGGTTAACATTGGTGCAGATTCTCTTAGTGGCTTATGTTTTCGTATTTTTAGAGAAACTTGCTATGCATTTCATTAATTTGCTCAATATATGTCATATGTTTTAACTGCAGTCATAAAAACTCTCTAAGCAGCTCCAAGAAATAAATTTTGGAATTCGTCGAAATGCTAGGTTTTCCAGCTCAGAAAGTAATACTCGTATATGGTACCCACGAGGGACAGACTCTTGGGACCCCTGCATTGTGTCACATCCTTCTCTTCCCAGGGGGCCACTGAAGGGCAATACTTCCAGGAAAGGAAAGCAACAGCTCCTGAGGGTGTCTTCATCCGCTCGCACAATGGAGCTATACAACTGGGACACTTCGAGCTGCTTGTCGCGACACATATGTTCTGAATTCTTACATCAATTATATTTTCTAAGCCTAAGAAACAATCTGATCTGTTACATTCACATGACTTTGTATCATTTATTTGTATACCCTTCCACAAATCATTCATAAGTTGAACTTATGTTTCTATCTGCTTCATCTTGATCAGAGGTGGCGAAAAAGTGCTTCGCGAGTTATTTTGACTCGCAGGCGCCGTTCTCTCTCTGCAACCGTCCCTTTGTTTTACATGTGCTGTGAGTGATGCAGTGCGTGTTGCATATTTGGTGAGAGGAATAAAGAAAACCGAATCAATAGTAAAGTGTTTAAAATTCCATACTCTTTCCATGACATCGCGAGAAAGAGATGAATAGCGATAGTATTTTTGATAAAATTACAAGGTATTTAACAATTGAAACCAAGATTAATTGATATCTCGGAAATGGCTGATGCCACAGAAAACGTTACTCGAAAGAAATTGTGTTTTAAAGCGATCTGCATTTTTCTCTAGTTTTACCCTGTCTCTTAACGTTTACCGGTTACCTATACAGAATTACAATGGGTTGTTAATACAACTAGTGGCCGGCGGAGCGGCTGCCAAATGGTCGGCAGAACAAGTAGGTTACACGAGAAAGAGACACCAAATCTTCGGTCTTAAAATGTTTACTTAACACAAATAATAATAACAATAATAATAATAATAATAATAATAACACTTGAGCCAGTATTTTCAACACTTAAATGATATCATTCTAATTATACAATATAAAATATAATAACAGCCCGCCTTAAAGCAATATGTGCATAATATAATATATAAAGTGTATGTAACAGTCATTGTATTATGTTTATATTATTATGTACATGTATAATAATGTCATGTGAATGTATTACGTAGTTTTAACAATGTGGGAGCTGTGAGAATAGAAGCTAGCTGCTTTTCGTAGCAAACAGAATTACAAGTAAAAGCCGAAAGTTGCTAACAATGAGGTAACAGCAATAAATTAGAAAGTTTAATAAAGGCTACTAATAATTCTTGGAACAATAATGTATTACTTAAAACAGTTTATCAATAGCCAATGAAAAACTAGAGAATCTTTAAGTTAAAGAAAAGTATTCTATTGGAATAGGATTAGCCAATCAGAGTGTTGAAATAGAGGAAATATACAAATTCAGGTGGTAGATGCTACAAGATTGCGTACCCGATCGGTACGTTACGTATTCAGTGTGAGACATAAAAATTCATTGCGGTGAGAATAATATAATGTTTAAGTGTTAAAAAGTAATTAACAATAATCTCACAGCTCTACAGTAGGATACATCAGTGAATGTTATTTAATCGTGTGAAGGATTAATAAAAATTATAATTTGTGTAAGCCTTGTTCTTTAGCCGTTCCAGCCCTGCTAAGAAATACATGTTCTGAAAATTACTATTGACGCAGCCGAGGTATATATACATATATATATATATATATATATATATATATATACAAACATTAAAATACAAAGTTGATTTTTAAACGTGGGGCGAAGGCCACCGGAAAGTTTGTATCGTACGTGGGGCGAACACTCCAAGAAACATATCTCCCGCAATACGTGGTGCAACCACAACAATTAAACAACTTCAAGTTTGGCTCTCCAATAATGGGGCTGCAACTACATCAAGTTTGGCTCCCATACGTGAGGCAACAACACTCTCACACTAATCTGTGTTATAAGTGACGTTAAAAATGTTGTCCCTCAGCAGCGATACATCGATGACATCTGCGTATGAAATTCCCGTTCACTTACGTTAGCTCCTGAGACGTAATTGTAGCAATTTGTTGTGTGATATTTGATTTTAGTTCCTCAACTGTAGGGGTGGTTATTCCGACACACCTTATACTGTAAGTTTCTCCATAAATAAAAATCCCAAGCAGTCAAATCAGGGCTACGGGGAGGCCACAACCCAGTACTGATAATTCTGTCCTCAAAAATCCCGGCAACCAAATCTATCCAACCAAACCAAAGTATGTGCAGTAGCTGAGTCCTGCTGAAAATCAATGTCTGTCAGTTGTTCAAAGAAAGGCTGTAGAATATCTCTTCTTTATCCACCCTCAATACTGTGTTAAAAATTTGTTATTGAGGGGACATCTTCAACATCGCTTATAACACAAGCTAGTGTTACATTATTATTATTATTATTATTATTATTATTATTATTATTATTATTATTAATGTTATCGTTATTACTGTTTTCAGTAATTGTTCAGTAAACATTCTACGCCCGACGATTCGGTGTCCCTTTCTGCGCAACCCACGGTGCTCTGCCGGCCATTTGGGCAGCCGCTCCAACGGCCACTGTTGTAGATAAAGAAAAACAACAATCATATAAATTTATATCCAAGGTCATTAATCGAATTGGACAGTAACCTAGATGGAGGAAATTAGACTTTTCTCTCGCCTTGGAAAGGGAGATGCTAATTAATGTATAAAACCAATGCCAAAGTTAAATGCCAAGGTTGGTATTTATGCAACACTTCAACAACAGCCATGCTGTTCAAGACACACACACACACACATTAATTAAATTGTTTTATTTATGTACGCCTTTAGCTGACATGATCCTTAGCTTCCCATACTATATTGAGCGTGAAAGACCGGTAATTTTGCTCAGAGGCCTCTTTATCAGGCTTGAGTTTCTTCTACGTGCCGTAAATCTACGACATGGACTACCGGCTTTACTTCCCTTCCGAAGGAAGCCTTGCTAAGGATTTGTACGCCCGAAAAAGCCCAACGCTCTCCGGCGGGTTTGAACCCGCGATCTCAGGAACTAGAGGGTAGCATGGTAACCACTACACCACCGAGGACGACCACACACACACAGAAACACACAGTCACACACACAGACGTTTATCCAAAAACGCTTTATTTTATTATTTATTCAGGGGTCTAAAGCATACATTATTACTGAAATCTCTACATCAATTTTTGGGTAGAATGCAATAGTTTACAATACTTCCTCTTGCCTACTATGCATAGGTGGAAGATATAGAAAGAAAAAAATAAATTATCTGTATTTATATCCAAGGTCATTAATGTTTAGATTAATCCGAACGCCTCCTAGATGGAGGAAACTAGACTTTTCTATCATCCTGGAAAGGGAGATGCTAATTAATGTATGAAACCAAATATCACATTCATTTGTATCATTATACTTACAGGGATAAGTAAGCCATCAAACTGGGAATGCGTCGAGGTTTGGTGACAGGGGAAGGTGGGAGCGACGACCACACACTCAATGTTGCAATGTTCCCGGCCGTGTAAAAAAAATAATATGAACAGTTGAAGACACTCACGCTGCTTCGAAAGTAGGTAATTCACGATTAAGGAGTAGTATAAGAAGAAAAAGCGCAATATATGTTTAGCATTGATAGTGTGCAGTTAGTTTATGAAAACTTGGAAACAAGCATTTAAAAAGTTGTATTTAGTAGTGTCACAGACTCTCGAAAACTTCTAAATTGTAATTTGGGAATGGGGAGATTGAAGGTCTACTTTCCTCATTGTTCCTCTCTAATAATGTTACGTGTTCCTTGTGTTTCACTGAATTATAATATTGTCTAACATGATGCTTGAATGTCGTTTGAGCTCTATGTTATACCTGAGGATTTCGCCATTTGCTGAAGTATTCCTTGCCACATTCCGCCATAAATGATAACTATTCTGTTGTAGGTATAAAGTCTTCTTTGCTTTAGGCATATTACCACAGTTCTACATTGCTGTATGTAGAATAAATGGAATTGCAGAGAATAAATGGAACAGTCGCAACGAAACCGACTGTTTGGAAGGGGAGGAGTGTGTCCATCACAGTACCTGATGTCACCTATACTCCGTGCGGTAACAGGATTGTTCTGTTTACTCACTAAAACCCCTCTGCCTGATCATCATTAATCAGTTACCATAGCAATAAAGTGGGCGTTAGAAAAACAAATACGAAGACTGCGGGTGCTGTAAGTTGAAGCTCAAATTTTGCATCCATTTTCCTTCTACATTAAATTCTGTATCATATTATGAAAGTAATATAAGTTGAATGAAAGGAACGTGACTAAAACTGACATTATTTTTAAAATCTAGCTGAAAAATCTGCGATAGAAACAAAAGAAACTATGAAAAACACAAGGTGTTTAATTTTAAAAATCATTTATATGCAGCAGTTACAAGGTTTTCTCTACTCTCTACTCACTAGATATTCTACAAACAGAAAGTATTCGTCAAATTGAACTTCACTTCTAAGACTTAAAGGTTATACAAATGAATATTTTGGTAAAGATGAATATAACAAATGATTTTATACAAAGTTATGTTTTAACGTACTCCATATTTTTCATTTGGCTAGATTTTGCATATTATCGTTTCCTAGACCCACAAAATTCAAAGAGAATAAATAATACTTCAAAACATACTCTAATTTGTAAAGACGATTTTTCAGATACAGAACATCATAATAAAAATATTTAGACTTCTAGAGAATAAAAAAAGCTTCGATGAAAAGTGTATTTGAGATCAAGAAATATCAGATTTATGTGTGACATTTTGTAGCTTTGGACGTTTAGTTCCTGAGTTATGCTATATCCCACCTACACAAACACACTGGAACGTGTACATTATTCTTTATCTTATTTCAGGAATGTACTACCGTATAAACTACAGTGCTTTAATTTTGGGTGGAGCGGATACTACTTCTATCTTAAGTTAAACAATAGAGCATTTTAAAATGGACGTTAAGATGGTGACGATTTAATCACTAGCGTTAGCGCAGGCCGGTAGAGCATAATTTATTTTAATGTTAAATTATGTATGTGATAACGCGGAATGAAAAGAGAAAACTAAACCAAAATACCTAGAGAAAACCAAAATTGTGTTCTTCGAGCGTCACGAATGTAATTTGGGATTTCCGATATGGAATTTCCGATATCGAACCCCAGCGCTGTGGAAGGAGGGAAGTCTAATCTCTCAGCCGTGATGAAACTCAATTCCAAATTAATGTCGACACTAATCACATATGTCTGTACTGATGCAAACCAAGCAAATCATCTCTTGTTTGAGGTCATGTTTTCACTGAACCAAGATATGTAGTGAAACTGTATATTGAACAATCGGAATTGAGTTGAGTATAATTTCAAAACTCACCGCTATAAAATCTGCATAAGAAACAGGTTTAGTAATGTTTGACTACGCATAAAATTATTCATTCTCTGAATTTGATTTTTTTTTACTTTCAAGGATTCTTATTTGTTTCACTTAAATCCTATTTACACAGGGGCCGAAAGGCTATTTTTCACACTTTAAAATATTTAGTTTAAAGTGATTATTGAATGCATAAAATGTAAAAAATGTGTAATATATGATCAATCAGGATAATATAAACCCTCACAAGAAACCTTATGAGTTATTACAGCGAAGTGTTTGCCTCGCGCACCGCGACGTACACCGATCTATTATGGCTACCACCCCCAGGGGGAAAGGATGAAGTGAATCAACCACAAGAGGCTACAGCCGCAGGCAGACAGGCCACAGGGCCGAGCGGAAGTCCCTAACGGTTCCAGGCTTGAAGACCTGTTCAACTGCTGCGGCCGCCTAAACAGGGGATGAAGGACCTATCGACCAAGCACCCTGAAGTATTCAAGGAAAGTACTCTTTCCTTTGAGCAAATATCCCGCCATCTGTCTGACACCGCCATATGCTACAAAATCTAAAAACACACCTAAGGGATGAGAAGGAAACGGAATGAAAGGGAATGGATAGAAAGAAAATCGTGGTAGATGAGAACCTACCGCAGCATCCACTTACCGATCAGGGAAACTCACGAAAAACTCAAGGTCATAGTAGGCGATAGACGTGAATCGAACCAAGGACCTCCCGAATACGAACCTCATGCGTTACCAGAGCCATCTCGCTCTCATAAAAGACCTTATCTAGACAAGTTTCTCAATCTGAGTTAGCAACCTATCTCCTTCGGATTACTAAGTAGATATATTGTTTGTTATATCAAGGAGTGTAACATTGTACCTCATGTGAAAGTAGGAGTGGATAATAAGTTTTCAAGTTCACTTTCTAGATTTTGAGCTTTGAAAGAGGTTTCGGTGTTACTTTGGGGTCAATTATATTTTTTATGCTCTATGAAGCGAAATAGTAATTAGGTGTACTGACCATGAATCAGTCTTCAAAGTTAATAGTCTTGCTAATTTAAGTTTTAAAATATCTTATGTGTTATATTCACATGTATTTCTCTACCTATTATCATTTACTTTTATGTAGCTTCTTAGCTTCTACAAACTACTCCTAGGAAACATAGCTCTCTATCTAGTTTATGTCAAATGAGTTAAACATTCGCAGAAATAGTTTCATTACACATTTTGTTATAAGCACAACATACTCACATGTTTAAAAATGGGACGCTATATGCTGGCCTTAAAATTGAGCTCTTTTTATGATATTGTGAAAAACAACTGAATAGCAGCAGCTATGATAAAGCTAGGACAAAAATGACAAGGTATTCACAAATTCAAACCAATTTAATGGAATACTGCAAAATGTTATTTGAAATTGTGTGCTTTAAAGATATTTCCATTTATCAGGGTATCTCAGAACATTCAAGTATACATTCTATTGTTCATGAAAACATCTTAAATATATGGTGTTTTAGTCAAAACTGTTAGAGATACTTTGGAAAAATAAAAAATAGGAAGAATTTTTACTTTCTTTAGAGAAGGTCTAAAATTCGATACTGAGATTTCACCAGAAATTCATGATTTGAGGCCCTTGAATAAAAGCAATTGTTAGAAAAAGGTCAGTGTATATGTTTGTGTGTGTGTGAAAAACAGCATCTCAAAAACGAGTAGTCGGATCAACACCAAACTGGTAATTAATTTCAGTATCTTCCAAAGTTACGTCACGAAGATTTTAAGGAAAATCCTCCCACTCCAAACTACTCTTGACATGAAGGATTTTTCGAAAACTTTGATATTCTAAAAATTGGCTCCAACAATTTTATTAAAATACTATATTTAAAGGTGTTTGCATGAGAAATAAAATATATATCTTCAATGCTCTGGGAATAGTTTGCAAAGTCCCCTTCATTCAGATGCAATTTGTATAACTGGTAAACGTTAAGCGATAGACGGAAACGTACTTTACAAAAATGATTATCTCTTTAAAACAAACACTTTATTTCAAATAAGCTTATTTGTGGCATCAGCCATTTCTGAGATATCCGTTATTAATGGTTTGAGTTGTTAATTTCTTGGTCATTCTTTTGAGATCCTGTCAACATTCAGCTGTACCTCACGATTACATGGAAACAATATTGGATTTTAAGGCTAGCATATAGCGTCCAATTCTTAAACATTTGACTGTCGTGGTTCCCTAAGTATCTATAACGAAATGTGTAATGTAGCTATTTCTGCAAGGGTTTATTTGGATTAAAATGAAGTAGATAGAAACATAATTGCAGTAAGAATAGTTTTTTACACACACTAATAAGTGAATCAGGGTGGAGAGGGTCATTTGAGTGTAATACATCAGATTATTTCATATAAAGGGTAATTTGTAGTTGGGGATTTTCTTCAAAACCTTTCTGATGCATCGTTGAAAGATTCTAAACTTAAATAACAATTTCAGGATTCACCAAAGTTGTATTGCTTTCAGTACTATGAATAGTAAGTAGGGGAAGTATTGTATTCCACCAAAAAATTCGATATCGAAATTTCACCGGAAATATGTGTTTGGAGGCCTCCTGAATCCAAAAATAAGCATTCGTAGAAAAAGGTCCGTTTGTGTATCTGTGGTTATGTAAACAGCATAACTCAAGAACGAAAAGTTGGATCAACACCAAACGTGGTATTTAAGTTCAGTACCTTCCAAGGAAGCGACACGAAGATTTTCAAAAAAATTCTCCCACCCCAGAATGCCCTTTACAAGTAAGATGTTTCGAAAATGTTTATTTTCCAACAGATTGGTCTAACGATTTTGATTAGAACACCATATATTAAAGAAATTTACATGGCAAATAAAATGTATATCTTGAATTTTCTGGGAATAGCCTATGAAGTCCACTTCATTTGGAAGAAACTTTGTATAATCTTGTATAACTGGTAAACGTGATGGGACGGACGAAAACATACTGCACAAAAATGTAGATCACCTTAAAATACACAATTTATTTAAAGTAAGTGTTCGGTGGTATAAGCCGTTTCTGAAATACCCATTATAATATTTCGAATTGTTCATTTCTTGGTCATTCTCTTAAAGCCCTGTTAACATTCAGTTGTTTCTTGCAATTGCATGGGTACAATATGGAATTTTAAGGCCAGCATATACCGTCCAGTTCTTAAACATTTGACTATCGCTGCTCTTTTTATCCATAACTAGATGTGTAAGGTAGCTAATTCAGCAAAGGTTTATTTGGATTAAAATGTAGTAAGGTGGAAAGAAAATTTGTGTGTGTATCACTAATAAACGATGTAGAGAAGAGAGAGTGATGTGAATATATCACATTACATATTTTTTAATTTATGCTGTCCACAGGCGCGCGCGCGCTCACACACACACACACACACACACACACACACACAAACACACATGCGGACCTTTTCCTTAAAATACTTTTCTTTTTGGATTCAAGGAGCTCAAAACCTGTTTTTCCGGTCATATCTCGACTTCTAACTTTTGGGTGGAGTACCGTACTTGTTTCTTGCCTATTATTTGTAGGTGACAGAGAAAGTAAAAGATATGTAATAAGTTTATAATAAGTGTGCTCATTACAAAAACGGGGCTTGCGTGGTTTACACTGGGAACGTGACGGATGATAAAAAGTACTGTTGAAAATGATAGGAGAATCTTCTCCATTTGCGAGGAGGAAGAGTCGTGGTTGTATAGCTTAGTATGCTATAGAAGTACGGAGGAATGGCGAGAAAATATTTACCACGATCCTTTACCACCTCGAATGGAGAGTTAAGGGCATGCTGGACGCTACTGGCAGGAAGGGAAAGCATGAAGGGGATAGTTAAGGCCAGACAGCTGAGATCTAAGAAAGCTGTTAGGAGGGAAGGGGGTGTAAGAAGAGCTAAACGTTGGTGCTAATGCTTTATTTCTTTAGGTCTTTTTTCACTAATGATTAGTGTGAGTTTATTTATTGTCTTAACGTTCTTTGTTTAGTATAACAGGGCATAATAATGCATCAAATATAGTTTACCGTTGTTCTGTGAGATGTTTATATTTAATATCCTATATGTGAATTTGTATTACATTGGTTTTACTTTCTCTACTATGTACAGTAATTAGGGGAAGTTTTGCATTCCACCCAAAAATTCGATACCATGATTTCACCAGAAACACATGTTTTGAGCTGCCCTGAATCCAAATAAATCATTTTTGGATACATGTACATGCATGTGTCTGTCTGTCAGTCAGTCAGTCAGTCAGTCTATCTGTCTGTCTGTCTGTCTGTTTGTCCGTCCGTGTGTGTCTGTCAGTCTTTGATCAGCATAACTCATAAACGAAAAGTCGCATAAAAACCAAACTTGGTATTTGAATTTACTATCTTCCACGGGTGCGACACGAAGATTTGCAAGAAACATGGAACATGGAACATTTTTCGAATATCTTGATTTTTTCAAAAATAGCTCTAAATGTTGATTAAAATATCATATGTTTAAGATGTTTTATGCAAATAATGTAAATCTTGAATTTTATGGTAATGTCTCCAAAGTTCCTCTTCATTTTAGAAGAGATAGACAAAATGTTACTACATAAAAAATTAAATTTAAAAAAATACAATTTATATCATATACTTTTTTTGTCGATTGAATCATTTCCGAGATATTCGGTGTTAATTGTTTGAATTTTCCAATATTTATATCTTTTCTCAAATGAGAATTCGTTATTCTTTTTTTATGCCTTGGACATGCAAAGATAATGAAATGTTCCACATAGCAACCTGCTTTTAAAAGATTTGACTATCGTTTAAAGCAATAAGATAGCTTCTGCAAATGCTTTTCTCGATAAACATGAAGTAAAAGGAGAATAAGCGTTTGTAAACATAGATTGTACAACAGATAACGGTAGAGAAAGTCATGTCAGTGCAACACATCAGATTTTCTTTCTGTAATGGTGTTTTCTTTTAGTGGTATTTTTTCTCGTTTCCTTCTATTTCTTAGTCGTATTTAAATTCTTATGGTATCTATTAATATCATTACTATTATTTTTAACTTTATTTATTATTTTGTGTATTATAACAACACGTGCGGTCTGCGGGCCCGTGCAATTGATAGGGATCTATGTGTCTGTGCTGTTATTTAAATAAACAAACTCATTCTTTCATTCACTCACAAAGAATATAATGTGTGTTATTGTTAAAATCTGTAAAACTGACTTTGTATTTGAAATATCATGGTTGTGTAATCAAAGCCAGACGGTTGGATTTGAAAACATCTTATCACACAGTGTGTACATTTAAGGAAGGAACTGTGTATTACGTAAACTTTGTGAAAGCGGATACTCGGTGGTGAACTCTTATTATACAACTCGCTCTGTGGTATAATCGGCGCAACAGTTCTAGACACGTGAAAATCTTAATGAGAGCTATGATGCGAGTTGCTTACCAGATCAGGTGGTGACCGGTCGACTGCATACTGCAGGAGTGCGTGGGACAGTCATCGTCAAATATCCACACCGGTTATGCACTGCTTTGCGCTGATAAACTTAGTTATATACAGTATATTAAAATCCACGCTGTAAAAAGCGCTTAATATAAAAAACGCTGTCAATCATTGCCTCCAATTCTTCCACACCTAACAACCCTTCCTCTTCAGCGGAATCACTCACATTATTGCCGTCATCGCTGCTGTCACTACTTTCTGCACCATTATCTTGGATGAGAATTCTTTCTATTTGATTTTCTGCAATTCCGTATTTTTCGAAATAATGATTCTTAATTTATTCAATATGTCGACATACATTTTCCCATTCTGGCCTTCCAATTTCAGCAAATTGCTGGCGTTATAACTGCTCCACATATTTTAATTTAAAAGTCATATTTCTGCATGCCACCCATTTTTTGATATCAGCCCAGAATAATTCGATTGGGTTTAGATCTGGGTGATGCGATGGGAGTCTAACTACATTATGGCGATGTTGTATTACTATCTGGTCAAGTATGTATGACGTCTGAAGCTGTTTGTTGCTTTTTAATTAAGTTATATAACTTTGTTTTACTCATGATTTCATCTAAAGCTATATTATGTCTAAGTAACCAAGCTCTCATTTCTTCTTTCAATGAATTTGAGGTAGGTGGTTTGTCAATTGAGCGTTGACGCATTGTGAAGCATTGTCGATGACCAGAACAGACCCAGCAGGCATATTAGGTCTCAACATGGCGTTGATTCACTTCATGTACTTTTCTGTATTCATTTCTTGATGAAAATCTCCTGTTGTTTTTGCAACTTGTAAAAGAAGGGCATTTGGAACGAAGGCGATCTTTCCAACAACATGAACGATAATAAGTATTTGCCCTTTAGCAACAGGAACCTGCAACCTAATTCGCTCACTCCAACTTTTAGATGCTGTACGACTGCTGTGTATGTATGACTCATCTTCATACACTATAGTATTTTTCTGAAATTTGTAGCACCACCTTAAAAATTGATGCTGATATAAGTACACACTGATATAAGTACATATAAAATTATACTCATTTGGAAAGGTAGAATCAGACTGAAAAATTCAATGCCATAGCCGGGATTTGAACCACGGATCTTAGGCTTTTCGTGCCGTTGGTCTAACCGACTAAGCTATCATGGAAACATTTACTTTTAATTTTTTTTATTTTATTATTTTTTATTTTATTTATTTATTTATTTATTTTGCCTTTCTGTTAGAGTTCTTCTATTTGATTTCGGTTTCTTCCACTTGAACCCTAAATCTTTAATAATTTTTCTGAGATTTGTAGCACCACCTTGTAAGTTTCTGCTGTCTTTCAGCTTGATGAGCAATCTGCTTATTGTTAGCACAATTTTTTCTTCCACATAGGAATTGTGAATCGTGCGCCGAATGACGCATTCGAAATCGTCTATTTCTGTAATACCTTTAGGGACCTTATGTTTCTTTCTATCCAGATGTGTCAAATGGTACTCTTTCATCCATGTGTTTTTTTTTCTTTTCTTTGAGAACTCTGGAAACGAAACTCGGTGAAATACCAGTTGCTTTGACTACTCTTTCTTTCACTCTCTTAAGGCTTTTGTGGAACTCGGATGAACATATATTTTCTTCCTTCATCTCTGCTTCTTGCTTCATGAAGTCGAGGACATTTGCAATTATTTCCCTACTTTGACTACGTAACACCTTACCACTTAACTTTGAAAACATAGGAGCCATGGTTATAAATATAACAAATGTAAAATAAGTACTATTTAGATATTGCAGCTCTCTTTAAAATTACAACCAGATGCAGACACTTTCTATGCAGACTTTATGTGTTACGCACTGTGAGTAAGCAAAGGTATTATATCGCTTTCCTTGATTAAGCTAAACATAAACCATTCCTAGGCTCGGCAGCTGGGATGGCAATCAAGGTCACGATTCCAGAAGTTTTGCGCGAGTAATAAATATTGTGCACTAGAGCCACGAATGTTTATCCTACACACGACCATTTCGGCATCTATTGTCATGTTTATGACACTGTTTTATATAAATAAGTATATAGTGATGATATACAATCGACAAGTCTTGGGCTTCATTAAAGAAGTAACGTTGCTTTGCCCAAGCTTAATCTTTATACAGTATTCATGTGCCGAATCCGAGCAGTATTGCCATTAAAATCTTCTGACATTGCTTCAGCTTTGTGTTAAAATGACTTAGCTCCATTGCTTACCTATCCCATAAAGAGAAGAGAAAAGCTTCATTACAAGTGTTTGAAAATTCAACACAGTGTATCTCGGAAACGGTTAATGATTTAAAACCTTTTACTTGACAAACATTATGCGTTTTAACGAGATCTACATTGTTTGCATATTTATATTCTGTCCCTCTTACGGTTTACCAGTTATACAAAAGTCATTCAGAATGAAGAACTCTTCACGGGCTACCTCATAAAATTCAAGATATACACTGATGTGCATAAAAAGTGGTCCATTCCCCTAGATCTCCATAGTGTTTTTCTCTCCAATCAGGTAACCAATTTTAACACCACCTAGCCGGTGCATCACTTCTCTGTGACTATGTAGCAGGAACATACAAACTAACCAATAAAGTTGTTTATAATTTGTGTGGAATGAAGTAGTGGTTCAGATACCACATCCATGAAAGAGTTTCGCAACGATTAGTACACAAGGCAAGGCTAAACCAATTACAAATAATTCGGCCTTATAGAGGAAGGGGTGAAGAATTACTTGTATGAGTGGTTAAACTGAGCGACAGGTACACTTTTTGTATGTATATATATCAAAGCTTTCATCAGTGAAATGGAAGCTAAGGTTAAAGTTGCAATAAGAAAACGGTAGTGTTGAATGGAAATATAAGGTTTAAGTTGTAATTTGGCAGTTCGGTCATACTTTGGGGGAGGTGGAGTACCCTACCAATCCAGTGGGTAGAATTATACTTGAAAAACAGAAGTGGTCACGTGTTAAGTTTTTTTTTCAGTACAACATAAACAATTGCGTCCATTATGGGCCACATTTTATGCACGCCATTAAATATTCTATTAATTGTCACGCAAATATTTTTAAAATATAATATTTTAGTTAAAACCATCCGAGTCATCTTTGAGGATATAAAAATATCAAAAACATTTCCATGTAAGGGTAGTTTGGGGTGGGGGATTTTCTGGGGTCCGCTGAACTTAAATACCCATTTTGATATTTAACTGACTATTCGTTTTTTAGTTATGCTGTTCACAGACAAACATACACACACACACACATACACACACATACACACACACACACACACACGGACTTCTGTTGTGAATATATTTTTGTTGGAAGATAGTACGGGGGTGAAGGTGCGGTTTTGTGCACTACTACATAAGAGCTCCACTTTGATTCAAGTTCCAGCCAATCTCTAACATTTAAAAGCAATAATTTAAATTTATCACCTAAGATGAAGTGTACTAAAAAAAACTTAATTAATTCCTTACAGATGTTTAATCCAAAGATTATTTTATTGTTTGTACAAAACCTAAAAAATACCGGATTTTTACACTATTAATATTGAAACTGTCATCATATTTTGCTCCAATCATAGAGTATTTTGAGGCTTTAAAATGTGGTACTTGTACCCAGTAACCGTTTGATAGCATCCTCTCTTAATTCTTGCAGTTCAATTCTATTAGAATGAACATTCACTTGTGCATCAATTTAACTTCAGAATATTGTTTATTTTTACTGCTAAACGCTTCAGTAATTTGAAATAGATAAAAATCCAAATTGAAGCTTTTCGTAAACTTTGTTTAATTTATAAGCTGGCACAAATAAGGATAATCGAAAATTGAGTTTGCTGTATTTTTGTATCTGTGTATATACATCTTACTGTTAAGTCAATATCTCCCACATCTATTTCTTTTTCAACGCATTAAATAGCATTTATAACTAGAAATAATGCTAATTAGTCACAAAACTGGTATATTTTAAGTTGTATAACATCTGAAAAATTGTGTTCTATCAAGTAAATGTGATTGAGTAACGACAATCTATTTTTGGATTATTTTACATGTGTTAGCTTCAAGATCAACACATCACATTCCACTCTCCTGAAAAGTGATATATTTTGAGCTGTACCATTGCTGTAGTCGATCTGCGATAGATTAGGGTCGAAAATAAATCCATACTGAAAGCGTTATGGTATTTGAAGATTTAAGAGAACATACATTTACACACAAAATCCTTTGTGTGAGATATATATACACACATATATATATAAATTTAGAAAATTTCAGATGATACTATGAGAATATTTTAAAACATTTTAAAAATTATGGATCAAAGGAAGGTATCTAAAACTATCATAGATTTAATTCAAGATATAATTATGAACAGAAAACTATTATAAGTAAGTTAACTGATGATGTGGAATGCACGAAGCGCTTAGGACGAGGTGATTCCCTCAAAATAATGTTATTTAATTTGATTTTGGATGACATAGTACTAGTTTGAAGAAACTTAAAGGGTATGTAATGGGAAATAAACACATCAACACAGGTCCTTATCCGGATGACGATCTTCTTATAGCTAGGACAGAGAATGATTTTCAAAGATTGTTGCACAGACAATAGTAGAGCATTATAACCGAAAGTTTCAACAGAAAAAATGTATATGTATATCCAAAGAACCTGTAATGTGCAAATTAGAAATGAAAAACAGAATAATTGAACAAGTAATGCAGTTTAAATATTTGGGAGTAATGTATCGACTTGTCGAAGAAGTTGATATCAAGTTCCTAGAGCAGTAAAAATATGTAGTTGATTACATGTACTATTTGGTAAAATAAATAGTTGATATTGAAAGAAAAAGAAACAATTTTAAAACAATACCTGTATTATTGCATGGAACACACAAACAACAGCATAAAACAGCAAAACTTAACAGTTATCAGAACAACAGAAATGAATACATTAAGGGAATAGTAAGGAAAATAATAATAGACTGAACCAAGAATGAAGATGAAGAAAAAAATGCGATATAACGGGTATAGTAAAATTTATGAAAGAAGAAGCATTGGAATGAACATGTTGGTAGAGCAAAGGAAATAAATTGATTCAATTAGCACGAGATCAACGACCAGTAGAAGTAGAAGTGTTGAAAGGCCACTAAAAGGATGGTTAGAAGGATGTTTATCATCGTCATCAGACTCTGCGTCAAGACAAAGAAACTTATCCTAATCAAAAGAAGAAATAAGAGAAAGTCTTTCTAGAAGTGGACTCTGGAGCATAAGAATGCCTTTTGTAGCCATGTGCGCCATTAGGCAAGGCACTAAATGTATAACATATGCAGACGTGTGGACCGCACTTTGCGGCGACAGGTAGCAGATTCACAGAGGGCAGTAATGAAGATCAACCCCCCCCCTTCCCCATCACCTAATATCAGGGCTTAAGTAAGCTCGGAGTTGGAGGGGGGCGCGCATTTCTGCTCACAGGTGATGGAAACTAACCCTAGCAATCACACTGGGCGTCGCTTGGCACCAGGCTGCGTCGGAGTGCGTAAGTGAGTGAGTATGAATATCACGGCAAGGGGCGGGGGAGGTGGGACGCTGTCTCTGTGGTTTGTATGGATCACGCTTTGGTTTGCGCGTCATTATAAGCCAGTCCGCCCGGCATGACGCCGTTGACGCCAGAACTGCGACGTCTCTCATCCACCACACAGCGAGCTACAAGCCTTCCTATATTCAAATAGACCTCTGTTAAGGCTAATAATGTAATGTACCGCAGTGCGCTGCATAATTGTTTTAAACTAGGTAATGCTAAAATCAAGTCTCTTAACGGGAATTAGCGCCAAAGGGCCTTTCCTAGAGCAGGATGATGTTCTCTGGCAGTCAGTAAATGAACTGCTCTCTCAAACAGAAGACCGCTAGCCGAGTTCAAACTCTGCCCTTACACGCTATGCATTTCCGAGGAGATAATGCATCTGTTCCAAATGGGTTTTAGAGAGATCCTGCTTACAGATGTCTAACCTGTCATGGGGCATAACGTTTAGAAGCAGCAAAAATACATCGTGATGCAGCTTGTTTTATACTCCATAACTTTGATAGTACGTAAACGTACTCTAGTCTGTGTTCTTAAAAAATAAATCGAAATAAAAAATACGATTATAAAGGTAATTAGACAAGAGGGATGAAGCACAATGGATAATTAAGGTCATCTAAGTAAATGGAGATTCTGACTTTGTTTTTTCATTGTAGGAAGAGGTATTGTATGTACTTATACTGATAGATCGCAGGGTCATGGAGGAATGGAGTGAGCTACTCAAGCGCCCCCCCCCATCTACCCAGTACTGCATTACGTGGA
This sequence comes from Deroplatys truncata, assembly GCA_030765065.1. Lineage (NCBI taxonomy): Eukaryota > Metazoa > Arthropoda > Insecta > Mantodea > Mantidae > Deroplatys > Deroplatys truncata. The sequence continues at coordinate 58,957,618 of CM060980.1, forward strand.
CCTTGCTTCGTCAGATTTATGCATTAATGTGTCATCTGATGTAGGAAGGGAAAGGGATCATTAACAGTAACGCCCAAATCAATTAATCATGAAACGTATATTGGTAAAAGATGGCATACAATATGAGAGGTTCCCTGTGATTACTATAGATATATATTTTTATACAGACAATAAAACGAAGCCGGTTGAAAATTTAGTTCATAAAGGTAGCGAAAGGAGAATTAAATCCAGGGAAATTATTAAAAAAACACAGTCTACAAGATAAACTTGAAATCCGAAGATATACTCATATCTCAAACCGATGACTCGAAGAAATGCCAGGCATCCGCCGCCGACGAAAAATACACAGTTCTTTCAAGCTTCCTTCACCTACACGGCGTCACGTGTTGCCTGACGTAAGACCAAGAACCACTCCGAAAAGATAGGCTACTCGTGCCGGAAAAAAACAAAGAGTCTAGTACAAACACACGAGAGGAATAGAGAAATGTCTTTATCGTCGAATAGAGGACGATCGACATCACGGGGCAGCTGACTAAACAACTCATAACTGTAGCTGTTGTAATTGGGCAGGAGCTATAAGTAAAACTTAACAAATTATGTAGGCTATTGTTACTGTTTATGTTATTTTGTTTACTTTTTATATCATTACCGATATTTCAGATCCCGCAGATCGCGTGAATTATGGCACACCAATGTTGTAATATTTAAAACTTACGGGGAGAAAATGTAAAATTGGTTTTGTAATATATTACGGAAGTCCATAAATTCTATAGCATGTAATTTTTTTGTTGGGGAAGTGGAAGATAGTAGAAGAGCTGGAAGGAGAAAGGCTTATTTTTCCGGAGTAGCAGTTGGCTTATCTATCCAGGGGAAAGAGTAGTGAGTGTAGTAGAAGGAGAATGTAAAGAAAGGAACTCATAGGTGAAGGTAGCTATAGTACCCGCGTTAGTCAGTGAAAGGTGCTGTCAATCAAGAAAGGGAGCAAGATGCTGGGATGGCAGACATGACCGAAGCCTTTAATGCACCCCAGGGATATCATCGTTGATGAGAGAAGTATCATCATGTCTGTCCAAAGCGTCGGCAATTTCCAGAAATTCCGAAAATGAATTTCTGGGCGATTGAAGATGAGTTTTTTGGTAATTTCGACGAGTTCGATGAAGTCAGAGATTTATCTGTGGCTGGAGTTCAGTACACGTAGTGCAGTCCATGCTGTCTAGTTGTTGTTGTATAGCCTCGATGAAGATGTTGAACTATCGCAGTGAAGTAGTTGTAGTAGTCGTCTATCCTAGGCCATTGTTTCTATGGTGCTGAGTCGGGGGCGCTGTGTAGCTTTGTCTATGCCATTTACTGTTTATATATCAAGTTTGTTACAGTGGATGTATATCAGGTCCTCCCAGACACGCCAGTTGATGGATGAACTGGATGTTAATGTGTGTTATATTAATTAAAGGATGCCACTATAATTAATAAAATTTTTGTAGAATTCTTGGACCATCGATTTATTATAATTATGTCTTAACTTGAAGAGTCGAAAAAGTAGCTCAGTAATCAAATCTAGCTCGGCTTTCTTTTTCGATTAACAGAAGCATAGCACAATAAGGAAACTGGTTTCTACATGTTTAAGTGAGCAGCGTATCCCTCTGCTCAATTAAACAAAACAACTGAATGCGGAAGGGGTGAAGTTTATGCAGCTCTCAAACATAATTAAAATTATTTCGTAAATTGCTAAAAATATTATTAGCGTAGTGTTCTTAATTAAAACTTAAGTTTGCAAACAATGATACAAGTAGGCATCTACTCAGGTTCTCAAATATTAACAGGAAACGATAGAGGAAAGATACAAAAAAAGAAAGAGCCCAAGACAGATCATAGCTTCAAGCTGGAGAAGAGCAACTGCTTTGAAAAATGCAAGAACAAATTATAAGTAGGTATTAAATGGGAAAGAAATCGAACATTCATCCTTTTGATTTAAAGATTTCAATAGAGGTCGCATAGTAGGTTTGGTATTCCTCTTTCTGTTGTTCTTATTTGTGCCACTTTTTAACATCAAATCATTACCGTGTTTCTGCATTTACGTCAGCATTTGCTATAGATCTGCATATTTCACTTTTGAAAATAAAATGCTCCATTTAACTGTGCAACTGTCATGAACAAATAGTGAACTTATATGGAAGTGAATATGTAATAAAATTAACAAGTTATGAGCAATAATTTTATTTACACAAAAAGCTATTTGTAACAGAAGAAAATTTATGATTTGCAAACCTGGTAATTTAAAACAATGGAATTTTGATGCTCATTTTCTGATGAAAACACTCCAAAGATACATGATTGAGAGTTTTATTTAAACTTTTAAAATTGAATGTGAAAAAATCTGGATGTATTTAAAGCTTGATTTTCAATTTTTGTTTTCAAGTTCTAGTATTCTATCTGTATTTTCTAATAAAATTTGAAGGTTCTCTCTTGTCTTAAAGCTATAGATACAGACAAACCAACCATGGGGCAAAGAAGAGTGCAACTAATCATAATTGTGCAATCATAAAGGTATGTCTTACTTTTCAAATTCCATTTCAGCTGAATTAACTGGAAAAAAAGTTCCTAAATATATCCATATTTTCCAAAAATAAAATTTTTCTCAAAATTATAAAATAATAAAAGCCTGAAACTTTTCATGTGAAATATTTTGAAAAAAATGATATTTTCTATCATAATAGGTTTTAAAATCTAATAATTTTGTATTAAAATTTTAGGCGAAACTTTAATAATTTCTTCACAGAGAGAAGGAAAGAGGACATTGAAATATTCAATGCATCTCAATTTTTTTAGCACAGTGGCATGATATGGAATGTATTAATGTCTAATAAAAATCTCAACCATTTGCTTGAAATGTCAATTTTGTTGCCTTTTCACAATATAATTTTCTTTTTTAATAATTTTTGGAATAATTGAAAATGAGCATGAAAATTGACAGAAACATAGCTATAGACATATTGATATTACAGTAATCTTTGACGCTGATTTATCATTTTCACCCATAATTTTTTCTGGCGTTAGATGTATGACTGATGTCTAGATCAATGTCTAGATAAACTATGCAGTTTTTCGTTTAAAAAAAGTTAGTTTCAATGATGGGATACTGAATACACCGGACCTTCTCTGAAAATTAATATATATATATATATATTATTTTTTGATTGTAATATTATATATAATATTACAATCACAAAATAAAATAGACTTTAAAGAAAGGAAACACAAGGACATTGTTTTTGATAGATACAAGCTTAGCCTAACTTTTCCACCATTTTTTAATTGCGAACCTGCTCAATAATCGACATAGGTATGCTGTAAATTTCGCAAATAGGTTTCAAAGTGTTGAGTTTTACGAAGAGGCTACTTTTTCACTTTAAATGCCGAAACATGCTGTACACTACCATCATCATCACCACCAACATATTCACCTCATGACATGGGATTTCAATGCGTGTTTCGCTTTCAAGATTCTCCAGCGAGATGGAGACAAGAAATATTTGTGAAAAAATATTTCCATTGTTAAACATAATTGAAAACCTTAGGGGATTTAATAAAGAAACGCTGGTGTTTTTGGACTTTGAGAAAACCTTTGATAAGATTAACGGCAAAAATATTGAGAAATATTAGAAGAAATGATATTCACAACGTCATACAAAAATAATTCAATGCTTCTAATACGAAACAAAAATAAATTTAGAAAATAATGGTAAAACTATCACAAAGGTAATCATTACTCAAGATGTTCGACAAGGTTGCACCATGTCAATACGCTTTTCAATATTTATATTGACAATGTAGTGAGAAAATGGAAGCAACTAGCGAACCCGGGTTTTAAAATATAAACGGACAAGATTATGTGCATTAAATGAGTCCATTCGCTTTCGAAATTTGCAAACATTTGAGGTTCTTCATTTATAAAGGAGTAAGTTTACCTTTCATACTATATAGAGCATCAGCTTGGTTAGAAGTATTAAAAAGAATACAAGACATCAAAATACATTAGATTTCAGAAACTTAAAAACCTAAGAATAGTTAGGGCCTTCCAAGCTACACCAACTGAAGCGTTTTATGTTCCTGTGGTTGCAGACTATGTAACAATTATTAAAGTAGAAGAGACCGTTCAATTGTGTAGAATTATAAAAATAAAGGTAAATGTGGAATAGGCATTGTTTAGAAATAGAAGAAGACCGAAAAAAATTTGCCGCATCTTGATGAAATATTAAAAATTGATGATGACAAAGAAAAAAAAGAAGAATTCACAATAAGAATATATTATGACACAGACGAGAGCCAAATTGAAAACGGAGTGGGACCAGGCGTAGCCACATTAGTTGGAAATGACAATAAATAAAAATGTTCAAATGTTCAGGCGAAACAATTAGCAAAAATTAAAAATTTATTAAACATATATTATTGGAATACGCTGTTAATGGAATCCGCTTGGATTATATGGATAGCCAAATATTTCTGGACTCCAGTTACAAACCATTCATACATAGTAACAAGTATCGCAAATATTAAAGAAAAAGAACTGGAAAATACACTTCAAATGGAAAAGGCACATGCGGGGCATTTTGGTAGTAAAATGGCAGAGCTACTAGCGAAGAAGCATGCTAAAATAGAATGCCAAAATGTGAAGTATATAATAAAATACAGAACATGAGCACCGAGGAATGGGTAAGAGATGGCAATTAAATCAAAATGATAAAATAACGAACTAATATCTCTCCACCATTCGATACAGAATATAATCACAAGTAACATTAACGTTTAGAAATGTTTATAACTGGTCATGGAATAATAAATGCATATTTAGATAGATTTAAAATAACTCACGATCCTATATGCAAGTGTAAACAATACGAGAAAATCTGATAGATGAATATACCTTGTTAGGTAATGAAAGAATAAAGAGAAAAACAACAGAAGGAAATGAAATGTGGCCACCTCAACTTAAAAATTCAGGTGTATTTTTAATAAATTTAAATTTGAAAACTTAAAAATTATATAAAATTAAATTAGAAGCAATCTTATAGTAATGTGAAAAGTAAATGTTATTATATTTTGTCATAAATTAAGAATACTATATAAAGAATTTAACCCTGGCACGTGTAGTTAATGGAAATGTAATAAGTGAACAAATAAATAAGTGGCCAAATATTTTCAGGGAATTATGATTTTTAGTTGGATGATAAGTGTATTATATATGTACACTAGCGCACAACAAATGCCCGGCAAATTACTGTATAATCATTTCCACTTATTATTGCTCAAAAGTATTGTATAGGAAGAATCTCTCTACATAAAGAAAACTAAGAAGCCCTTATACAAATAAATGTTTTGTTTTAGAATCACAAGAGACTACTGACTTTTTCCCTATCAGAATTACAGGGGATTCAGAATCTGTCTTTACCGTTCGTATGGAGTTGAACATGGTACAGCCGGCCGCGTCTATATACCGGCGTTGCTTCTTAAAACCTGTATAACATCCCTCCTCAGTACAAAGCGTATTCTACCAGAAAAACACATCCCGAATAACAGGATTTAGTTCTTTCACAGAAGTGTTTCTTACTTCGTTTTCTACATTATCCTTTAGTTCTTCCAATGCGTGATCATTTGTTTTGCTTAAGAGGACCTACAAATAAAAATTACAGACTATTATATCTTCACTAGTACTTTCTTAATTTTACACATGTACTCTACTGCAGTAAAAATAGGGTATTCTGCTGAATTTGTACAAATAGTTTCTCTGCCTCTATCAGCTGATAAAAAAAATCTGTTACATTCACATGACTTTCTCTCACCATTATCGTTTATATTTATGTAGCATCTACAGACCATACTTACGAAGGCTTATTTTTCTATATACTTTACGTTAATCAAAATAAACCTTTGCAAAAATGTTTCATTACACATTTTATACGGAAACCGAGTCAACAGTCAGATGTTTAGAGGCTAATCACTGTATAATGACCTTGAAATTCCCTACATTTCGAGAAACAACTGAAAAGCACCGTACTTTAAGAAAATGTCTAAGGTTTTGTATATTATAACACCATTATTTTGCAATTCTTTTATTTTGAAAGGTGAATTTCATATCAAATTTGTTTTTAAATTTTTAACTTGAAATCTATTTTTTCCTTTAATAATAAGCCTGACTTTGTTAAGAAATCACTAAGGAGCACTTACATAAAAATCAAGGGATTTAAATGAAAACGAGTTTGAGGGCATGTGATTTGGACACTGCACTGATGTTTTGGCAGGAAGGAAATAAAACATCAAAAGATTGAAATGAATACGAGTGTGAGGGTATGCGAGCTAGACACTACACCGATATGTTTTTTTTGGGGGGGCGGCAATAAAATAAATCAAGAGCTCTAAGTGAAAACGAGTATGAGGGCATGCGCGCAAGACACTACACTGATTTTTTAGGGGGAGGAAATAAAAAATCAAGAGACTTAAATGAAAGCGAGTGTGAGGGTATGCTAGCTAGACACTGCATTGGTCTTTTTTTGGGGGGGGGAGTAAATACAAAATCTACAGATTTGAATGAAAACGAGTGAGAGCAGGTGAGTTAGACACTGCACTGATTTTTGGGGGAGGAAATAAAAATCAAGAGATTTAAATGAAAACGGGGTGAGGGCATGTGTGCCAGACATTGAACTGATTTTTTGGGGGGGTGGAAACAATAGCTGCATTTCGGTCACCTTTGCCTGAAAGTCTGAAAACGTAAACGTTTTAAATTGATCATTGAAGAAAGCATACTTCAAGCTTCAGTTATACAATCTTTGGTTTTTGTGCCAGAAACAGTTCTGAAAAAACAAGATGATGTTTTAAATTCACATGACTTTTTCTACTCGCTCTTCTGTAAACTATCCTAAAAAGGCGTACCCTTTTATTTCTTGGGAATCCAGATAAATCTTCATTACACATTTACACATATTTTCCCTTTAGGTATAAGAAAGATTCATTAAACTAAAGCGATAGCCAGGTTTTGTGGAAAACTTGATCGCTATGTGATGGATTTGGAATTCTATTCCCTTTGCGTGGCCACGAAAGAAAACGAATAGCGACTTACTGCATTAGAAAATATAAGTATTTTAAAATTCAAACCAATAACAAGCAATATTTCGGAAATCGTTAAAGCTACGAAACGTTATGTAACCTAACGAGATGTACATTTTTTGTCTATCTCTTTTTAGAATGAAGAGATATTTACAGAGCATTACGAGAAAATTCAAGATAAATATTTTATTTGTAATGAAAATATGTTAAACATAGAGCATTTTAATCAAACTCGTTAGAGGCATTTTTGAGGAAATAAACAATAACCGAACTTTTTCCATATAAAGAGTAGTTTGGAGTGGGAGAATTTTCTTGAAAATCTTCCTGTCGCATCCCTGGAACATAAATATGCCACTTTTTGCTTTTGAGTAATGTCGTTCACAGACGCACACGTACACACACACACACACAAAAAAAAAACACACAGACCATTTTCTTAATATGTTTTCTTTCTTTTTTTGTATCCAAGGTACATATTTCTTTACGGTGAAACATCGATATCGAATTTTGGGTTGGAATGCATTACGTCCTCTATATACCACAGATAAAAAGCAAAGAAAGTAAAACAGGATTAAAATTTTCACTAGAAATACGCCCTCAGCACACATTTCAGTTACCGGTATCTCTAAGAACTCCATCTCAGGTTCTTGTTTCCTAATACAGGCAGTAAATTAGTTTGACAGACATCTTCACCTAATATTCCAACTCGGTATTTGGTTATCCAGGGAACTGGTCCAGCACCATAGGGGCTGAACTGTACCCAGCCTTTTGGAAAGGAGGGGTGAGCTCGAGAGCGAAGAGAGGAACTGGGCCTGTAACGTGAATATCGAAACGGTGTCAACACCTGTCAACAATTGCACTGCGGTTTTGTTGGTTAACCTAGCAACCCCATTGTGTATTCGCTATGTAGAACCATAGGCTTAGCTTCATTCTGTTCTATATTCCACCCAACACCGCAACAGAAGGGGTGAGGGCGAGGTTCAAACAGGCGGAACAGCTTTGAAAGTCACTCACATGCCGAATCAACAGCGATATCCGATATACGTGTGTGAAAAATAACTAGTGCCATAATTCTTGTACACTCAAAATGTGCTTGTTATTTCAATAACTTTAAGGTATCCAGATCGAAAACGTACAGTGTTTTACGAGTCTGTAAATAAATAAAACTTTAACTGTATGTAAATAGTTACATATCTAAAGATAAATTAAGAAATGAAGATTTAAGACAAAAATGTATGTGAAATTTATAGAGAATAAGCTAAGTAACCGCTTCTGATTAAAGTAGTGAGCTTTCTTTACTTTATTTATAATAATCATCCTCTACTCTCCGCAGAGTCTGGAAGTAGTGAATTCAAAAGCTCATTTGCAATTGACACAGCAATATTTGTAATCGTCTTCTTCTTCAATGGATTAACCTCCTCAGTGCTTACACCCTCAAAGACTTACAAGCCAATGCCTTGGGTCAGTAGCCTGTCGAAGAGCAAGCAAACTCTAGATCATGCAATATGCAGGATGGGGATCAGCCCCAAAGCATGGTATGTCGGTGAAGAAGAAGGAAATGAAATACTGATGAAAGGGATGCTAGGAAAATTCGCAGGTCAAATTATCTAATTCAGTATTCGCCTAGCAACCGAGGAAAATCGCAAAAAAGAACTTCCTGTCAGATTAGTCGTCCGCGAGGGTTTGAACTCGTAACGGGCTGAATGCGAGTCGCAAAGTACCGTGACACCACCTCGCTCCTTGCTAAATGTAATCCTTCCTGTAAAATATGCTCATTTGTCTACATCTAATCAAAGTCCCTCTTTCTGCCGTTCTTTTAATTAATAATAAAAGAATAGAAAGAGGTAAAATAGAAGCATATATGAATTCCTTCGGATAGATTTTTAGGAGTGGGTGTAGGAGTGTTTGCTAATGAAAATCAGTAAAACCTAGCTTAAAAAATTAGTCAACGAGTTAGTTATTTCTAAAGCCAAATTCCTCTATATGACTATAGAAGTTAAAGAGGGTTATACAAACGAAACCATAAAAAAAGCGAAGGTACCTGTTATGTACCAAGGAAAAAAATAATGCTCTTAACAACATGAGCGGAGTTAGAATAACTATAGCCCATTTCAATTTTTACCTTCTCTACAACATATCTAGTAAGTAGAGCAAGTATTCCAAAAACTTTATGTTGAGATTTCACCGAAAATATATGTTCAGGTTGAGCCGGTTTTTTTCCCCCTCTGAATGTTCGATATATTGAAAGCTAAAGGAAATTTTCGGCACGTATATTCTGTTTTCTGTGCTGCCTTTTTTGTTTTGGTCGCTTCGGATGTCTAGTCCGACTCGTGCAACTGGGCAGCGAAGGTGTTTTATTACTTTCTCTACTACGTATAGTAAGTAGGGGAAGTATTGTATTCCACCCAAAAATTCGATACCGAGATTGCACCGGAAATGTATGTTTTGAAGCCCCCTGAATCCAAAAAAAGCATTTTTGGAAACATGTCCGTGTGTATGTCTGTATGTCTGTGTGTCTGTCTGTAAACAGCATAACTCAGAAACGAAGAGTCGGATAAACACCAAACTTGATATTTAGGTTCAGTATCTTCCAGAGATGCGACACGAAGGTTTTCAAGAAAATTCCCCCACCCCAGATTACCCTTTACATAGAACATTTTTCGAAAATTTTAATTTTCTCAAAAATGGCTCTAACGATTTTGATTAAAGTATCATACGTTTAAGATACTTTTATGACAAATGAAGTATTATCTTGAATTTTCAGGGAATGTCTCCATAAGTATTTTTCATTGTGAACGACTTTTGCATAACTGGTAACCCATAAGAGATAGACAAAATTTTACTACACAAAAAATGTAGATCGCATTAAAATGCACAATTTATGTCATATACATTGTTTTGTTGAGTGAGCCATTTTCGCGATATTGCTTGTTATTCCCTTCAATTTTCCAATACTCATACTTTTTCTCAATTGGGAATTCGTTATACATTTTTTTATGTCCTGGACATGCAAAGAGAGTGGAATGCGCCACATAGCAACCAGTTCTTAAAACATTTGACTGTCGCTTAAATCCTACCAACTCCCCTTGCATCTACAAGAAAATTAGCAATAAGATTAACATCTCGGTTAACACGAAGTATATGGAGAATAAGCGTTTGTCAAAATAGTTTGTACAAGAGTAGAGAAAGTCATGTGAGTGTAATACACCACATTTTTATTTTCAATATGTGTGCATAATTGTGGTATTGAATGTCCAGGTACGTGTTTGGCTGTGGAAGTTGAAACTATAAAAGTTTTTTTGATTCTTGTTGGAAATTCCTTTAACTTTTACAAAATTTTTCAATACGGAATGCTCTCTTTTAGCTTCGAGCCATATTGCTTCTTTTATAATCTGTAAGCCCACTTTAAATTAGATGCATATGTAAAGTGTGTTGTGTTTCGAAGTGGTGATAATGTCGGCAGATCTTTGTTGCAATTTGTTATGACGCCAACACAGACTGTTTATTTCTGCTGTTGTTGGTGTGAAGCGTACCTTTAGCTGAATTTCAGGTATATTATTTCGTGAGAAATACTTACTATTAGGATTTCACGAAAGTATTTTAAATCTTAAGTAAAATTTGATAACTCCCTTTTTTATTCTCTATTTTAATTTGTTGGCACACTTACGTCTTAACTCTGCTTTTATATATTTTGCTAAATTTGATGTATAAGTTGCAGCGTTCTTGATGCTTTTAGTGTATCTTATACATTATTCTTATTAAATACAGCTGATTGTTGAAAGGAAACTGGTTTAATTGGTCAATTCTTTCTGGCTCTAGTTTTAACTGAAAGCATTTAGGGCACCTTGGGAATTTTCTACTCCATTAATTATTCTGGGTGTGTTGGGCTGGCACCAGGTCCCATGGATCCAAAGGGCATGTGTGTCTTTGTGTGTGTATGTCAAAATGCTGTATTACAAGTGCCACGAACCACAAGAAAACTCAGAGGGGATGCAGTTATAGATAAGCGTACCCCATTTCTAAAATTAGAAGTCAAAAAACTTAAGGAAGGGAGAACTGTGCCTCGTAGGACAGTGGTGTAGTAGCGGGGCTCTAGTGTGCTCTACTGAGGTCATTATTAAGGAAACTGATATAAACTCCGGACCACAGCCTATATTAAGTTCCTGGAAGGAATGTGATGGTAGTTTTCGCAAATATTATCTTACCGGTGCTGCCTATTACTAAGCACAGCAAATATTAGAATAACTTATAACAATATATGAGGATATCATTGATATAAAAGGACATGGGGGACAACAATAAAGGTTCAATTTTATGATGTTTAGATTTTAATATCATTTTATAAAGCTACCGCTGAAGTCTGATCGTGAGCATTCGCTAAGATTCCAAACACGTTCCAGGTTAAAATTTTCATGGAAGATGAATGATCAGAAGTGAGACATGGTCTTTGATGAGAAAATGATTATTCATTATACCCTTTTCTTAGGAAAACAAATAATTTTTAGAAGCTGGAAATTTCTTTAATTCTTTTCTTTAATGTATCATTATTGGATTAAAATTAAGTTATTTTGTTTCGTTAACTGAAATATAATACAGTGCAAGTTTTGTCCAAGCTTCTTACAAAAGAGCAGTTGGTGAAGTTAAATGAGAATTTGCCCCACACTAAATGCAAACACAAAATAATATACTTATTGTTCCATTACTCTACGTTAAACTGTCATATTCATATATTCAGGTTGTGAATTTTGATGGATTTAATAAAAGTGCAATGATTAAATATATTCTAGATTTAGAAACTGGACATTCATCTTCATTTTCTCTTATATCTATCCATCAGTACTTTAGTGCTCGTCTTTTTCCTTGTAGTGCGTTTTAAAAACACAATCATTATAAAGTTCACTAAACATGAATGTGTTTGTCGTAGTCAGTTTCACCATACTTTGTTAGTTAGGTAGCGCAATGTTACAAACCTTATATTTTACGTACCCCTTAGAAGAGGGATGCCACGGGACTGGCTCAGTTTCAGAAGTTACAACCAAATTTTATTACCTAATCTCTTGTAATATGGGCACATTTAAATTATGAGCCCTTTTACGAATATAGTGCTTAACACGTCATCTTTTATTTAATTAGTTAGTTACATACCTTTAGTTTAATGAACAGTTGCCCCTAGAGAAGAAGATATCATATTGCCTCATTATTAACAGTTATACCACCATCGTGGTGACATGTGAGACTCGCATTCAGGAGGTCCCGGGTTGGATTCCCGCTGTGCCGACCATTCTTACCATGGGTTTTCTGTAGTTTCCGCGGGTGGTAGGCGAATGCTGGAGTGGTTCTCCTTCTACCACGAATTTCATAACCATCATATACTGTTCTTATTTCCTTTCACGTGTTTCACCTCATCCGTTTCAGGGTTGTAGACCAGGCGACGGCGGTTTGTGTGTTGCGGCAGGACGGTGGAATCTGCGCTATGGAAAGATTTCTCCCTGGAGCTTGGCGGGAGTTTTTGGTTCCCCTTCCTTCTTGGGAGTGTCTCGTCTATTCCTGGAGCGGTTGCGTGTGGCTAAGGCAGGGTTAAACGGTGTCAGGATTGGTGTCATGTTGGAATCGTTAGGAACTCCGTCCTTGCTAGCGCACATGATCCTCCGGATCTGGTCGCGCTTCGGGTCTCCCCTTAGTCCCTTCCTCCCAGGAGTCACGCTGGAGGTACAAAAAGGTCCACTGTGGTCTTCGTGCAGTGCTGTGCTCCAGTTATTGTAGGCTTCCATCTGACTACCCTAAATCCTAATTCCTATATTCCTGTGTTTTTCATACTCATTTGTGTAAGTACTTTGGAGTCCTTGTGTGTGTGTGTGTGTGTGTGTGTGTGAGGGCGCGCGCGCGCGTGCGTGGGTGCGTAGCGCGTGAGAGAGACAGAGAGAGAGCAAAACACATTAACCGCTGATGTATCCTCGGGGTACATAGGGAGTTTATCAATTAAGGTATATTTAAATTTTATGAGAGAACACAGCTTTTCATTAAGACTGCAAATCCATAACTAAAGCAGGTTCTGAAATTAATATCTCAGAAAAGCACTTTGAGAAATCTTCAAAGCTGCGTGCGCTCAAACGATAAATAAATGAACATCAATAGACGCTTAATGAATTATAAGAAACAATAGAAACGCTCAAATAGTATTCAGAAGAATTTGTATGGGAGCAAAACATCTGTTTGAACGACAGAGGTGAAATGAACATCGAACATTTCAAGTCTCCGGAAACATGTGAAAAAGGGGGGAAACTTAAAAAACATAAAAGAGCTTCGGCGAACAATTTAATTAAGATCCACGATGACAAATAATATTAAAAGACAAAAGAGAAGCAGAGGAACCTCATTCATTGCACAATGAAAAGGAGGGATGGGAGAAATACAGAAGAAAGAAAAAAAGAGTAGAAAAAACAAGGGCTGACAAGAGGAAGACGAGTTGTAGAAGGAAAACTACTGACAACATGGCCACCGACCACAAAAATTACTCGAAAAATGAGAACAGCGGAAGCGAAATGAGAAATCAGATGGAACGGCATTGGAAGACATGCAGAACTGAAGAAATTAAAATAGAATAAAGGAACCGAAATAAGAAAGAGCGAGATGGATAATTGAAATAATATTAATGCCGGTGAACCATCCCCGTTGGGAAAAGAGCTGTGAGTTGGAACGAGAAGGAAAAGAATAACAAATATACGTGGGAGATAAGGACTTAAGTTTGCATGAGCTTATGTGGTAGGAATAAGCAGGGGGCAGCTGTACTTTAATGACTACACAACAATTTTCTCGCTGCTTGTTCAACGCCTAATACGATCAAGACTTTCGTTTTCGGAAAAAGAATATTACTTGAAACGTGCTTTCAAAGCAACCGCAGCATTTTGTCTTCATATTCTTTGCTACTCAATTACTGTTTAAAGTCTTGGCATTTATATGAACATCGACCTCACTGGGAACATCTCAGTAATCTGCACGAGCATAAAATATCCCTCCTGCATTCTGAGCCCAAAACTGCCTTTCTCTGTTAAAAGGATTATCAAACCTATATGGGCTGCCTCCGTGGATAAGTGGTCGCTGACTTCACCCGGAGGTCCTGGGTAGGATTCCCGGCTGAGGGTGGGAACTTTTCTTTAATTAGGATTATTCCCTACCCTCCATAGAGTCTGGAGATGCGTATGTGAGAGTGAATGTGGGTGTGAAAATAAAGTTAAAAACACGAAAACTTACAGTAACCTAACCTAAAAGTTCAAAGAGTAAAAATACCTTCAAATATTTCAATAAAAGCCGCCGATATATCCATAGTAGTTAAAGGCGAATATAGAAATTAACTAACAAACAAAAAAGCGTATTTAATGCGTTGTTTCAATTATTGTGATGCTTATTCACCAACTTAACTTCATCATTGGCTGAAAGAGAGTAGCATGTATACTGAAATGCATAAGCAGTGGATCATAATCGTACGCAGCTGTTTATGTTGGTACTGACAAATCTAGCCCCACCCTCTGCCAGCGTGAGCGCCTCTCTTCTTCAAGCATATTTCTAGCCCCAAAATGTGGCCGAATTTCCGCACGTTACAAGTTGCCCATGTTCTCGCTAGAGGGATTATCATTAAGGCAATGCCTCGTTGAATTTTGGCACAAAAATAAAATATAATACAATAAAAACGCTGAAACAAAGACGAAAGTTAAAAATGTTTTGCTTTTTTTCCTCTAACACAACTAAACCTTGTATTATCATCCTTCTTAACGTCAGGTTGCCATTTGAAGGAAGCGAAAGCTTTAGTCTTCGTCGCCAAGTAGCTGATGAACGCTCTCACATATAAACGTCGTAGCTATCGACGTAGCTTTCAGGAATGTCCCTAAACACTATATTTAATATGAATTTTTTTCTCGGTAGTTTTTATTTTTACAAAAATTGCTCTATAGGTTTTGATCAAAATATCTGTATTTAAGATACCTGAATGACTAATAGAATTTAAATCGTTAATGTTCTGCAAATAGACGGTGAAACCAGGTGGCTCAAACAAGCCGTTCCTTGCAGTTTTGTTTCCCGCATACACAAGTGCAAGAAGGTTTCCGCATCACTACTGTTCAAAGGGGCAGTGTGGTACAAAGTAAAAGGTCACTGAGGCAGTACTGCTACGAAAAAAAATCTAATGTGTTACACTCACATGACTTTCTCTACTCTTGTACAAACTATTTTTACAAACGCTTATTCTCCATATGCCTCATGTTAATCGTGACGTCAAGATGTTAAACTTATTGCTAATTTTCTTGTAGATGCAAGGGGAATTGGTAGGCTTTAAGCGATAGTCAAATATTTTAAGAGCTGGTTGCTATGTGGAGTATTCCATTCTCTTGGCATTACCAGGACAAAAAAAATGAATAACGAATTTGATAAAAAGTATAAGTATTGGAAAATTTAAGGAAATAACAAGCAATATCTTGAAAATGGTTCACCCAACAAAAAAGATGTATATGACATAAATTGTGTATTTTAACGCGATCTAAATTTTTGGTGTAGTAAAATTTTGTCTATCTCTTATGGTTTACCAGTTATGCAAAAGTCGTTCACATTGAAGAATACTTTTGGAGACAATCCCAGAAAATTTGAGATATAGATTTCATTTGTCATAAAAATATCTTAAACATATGCTATTTTAATTAAAATCGTTAGAGCCATTTTTGAGAAAATTGAAATTTTCGAAAAATTTTCCACGTAAAGGGTAGTCTGGAGTGGAGGGATTTTCTTGAAAACCTTCGTGTCGCATCTCTGGAGGATACTGAACCAAAATACTAAGTTTGGTGTTTATCCGACTCTTCGTTTCTGAGTTATGCTGCTCACAGACACACAGACACACAGACACACAGACACACACACGGACATGTTTCCAAAAAAAAAATGTTTGGATTCAGTGGGCCTCAAAACATATATTTCCGGTGAAATCTCGGTATCGAATTTTTGGGTGGAATACAATACTTCCCCTACTTACTATACGCAGTAGAGAAAGTAATAAATAATTTAAATTATTATAAAGACGAGTTAACTTAACATTCTTTCCTCAACATTTTTAGTATTAGCTGGAATACCTCGACGATATTCCCTGTCTGAGGGTATTTACGTGGTAGTTTCCTACTGATACGCGTCGCGTGGCCACCTATATGCAGGTCGAGCCAGGTCATTCAGACAAAAAGTAACCTTCACCAATAACGAACACAGGGACATGGGCACGATCTGAGCGGACACGCACCAAAATGCAGCTGAGACTCGAAGGCTGTATTCTAAATTTCTTCAGATGCGAAATCTGTCTTTTGCGCAGTTTTTTTTTCGTACATAAATAATGTCAAGAAACAATGGTAGAACGTGAGCCTTAGAGGCCCTTACATCAATTCGTTCACCAAGGCGGACATGTTTTTGCACATTCTTATTATGAATAGTGCACTAAAAAATTAATTTAATTCTAACATATCTTTCAAGGCACATAATGTAATAAACATATAATTTTGTTTAATCTCGTTAACTTTGAGTACCAATTGGCGCCATACAGTTGTACTGAGTGTAGATGAACTATCACGGAAGTAAATGACTTAACACGTGTGCTCCGGTTTGCGTCAAACGGCAATACTGAGTTCTTGTTAATAAGCGAATTGCTTATCAAATAACTGATAACACTCCCCCAAACACACAAAGGTACTCTCATATTCAAACACCAGATTCGGGCATACCATGAAATGCTTTGTTTAAAGACAATTTTTGGATCGCAGTCGGGAAGCTAACCCGGAACACCTCATATACTAGGCAATTCTCTACCCAATGAGATCCGGGAGCAGTAATAGCAGTTAAATTATTCGTTTTCAAGCATTGGTATTTCATTTACGGTCTCCTCTCTGTCGGTATGGAGTTCCCTTTGTAGTTCTGCTTAGGCAAACCTTTTGGAATATGCGCTATCCGGTATAAACTAACTTTAACTAAGTACGGCTAGTATGGGCCACCTGTTATAACTTTGTAACTGATAAACTATTACAAATAGACAAAAACTTAACGAATAAAAAATGAAGATCTCGTTAAAACACACAGTTGGTGTCAATTATCTTGTGGTACTATTGAATATTTACAACGTATTTGCTACTGTTGGTTTGAATTTTGCAAAACTTACACATTTTTTTAAAGAGTTAAGCCACCATTTGTTAGTTCCTCGTAGTGTCATTCTAGAACAGAATTTTAAAGCCGCATGTAGCGACTCCTGTGTCTCCCTTGCTTACAACGAAATATGGAATGAAATTATTTCTGTAAATGTGTATCTCTATTAAGATGAAACAGATATAAAAATAAGATTTTGTAAGAATAGTTTATATTAACGGTAGGGGTAGAGAAAGGCATATGAATATAACACTCGCACACACACATACACACTACGTGATCAAAAGTATCCGGACACCTGGCTGAAAATGACGTACAAGTTCGTGGCGCCCTCCATCAATAATGCTGGAAGTCAATATGGTATTGGCCCACCCTTAGCCTTGATGACAGCGTTCACTCTCGCAGGCATACTTTCAATCGGGTGCTGGAAGGTTTCTTGGGAAATGGCAGCCCATTCTTCACGGAATGCGGAACTGAGGAGGTCGGTGAGAACTGGCACGAAGTCGGCATTCCAAAACATTCAAAAGGTGTTCTATAAGATTCAAGTCAGGACTCTGTGCAGGCCAGTCCATTACAGGGATGTTATTGTCGTGTAACCACTCCGCCACAGTCCGTGCAGTATGAACAGGTGCAATCACCATCCCCGAATTGCTCTTCAACAGTGGGAATCAAGAAGGTGCTTAAAATATCAATGTAGGTCTGCGCTGTGATCGTGCCACGCAAAACAACAACGGGCGCAATCCCCCTCCAGAAAAAACACGACCACACCATAACACCATCACCTTCGAATTTTACTGTTGGCACTACACACGCTGGCAGATGACATTCATCGGGCATTCTCCATACCCACACCCTGCCATCGGATCGCCACATTGTGTCCTATGATTCGTCACTCCACACAACGTTTTGCCACTGTTGAATAGTGTAATGTTGACGCTCCTTACACCAAGCAAGGCGTCGTTTGGCATTTTCCTGCGTGATGTGTGGCTTATGAGCAGCCGCTCGACCATGGTATCCACGCCTAACTGTCATAGTACTTGGAGTGGATCCTGTTGCAGTTTGGAATTCCTGTGTGATGGTCTGGATAGATGTCTGCCTATTACTCTTTACGACCCTCTTCAAATGTCGGCGGTCTCTGTTAGTCAACAGACGAGGTCGGCCTGTACGAATTTTTGCTGTACATAACCCTTCACGTTGCCACTTCACTATCACATCAGAATCAGTGGACCTAGGGATGTTTAGGAGTGTGGATATCTCGCGTACAGACTTCTGACACAAGCGACACCCAATCACCTGACAACGTTCGAATCCGTGAGTTCCACGGAGCGGCCCATTCTGCTGTTTCACGATGTCTAATGACTAATGAGGTGGGGGATAATGTGTGCCAGGCAGTAGGTGGCAGCACAACGCACCTAAGATGAAAAACGTGTTTGTGGGGGGTTCGTATACTTTTGATCACATAGTGTATATATTGTAAAGGCAGTAATAGCAATTTTTGCTTCATAATAAAGAGAGGCTCAAAAACTTACATGCTTTTAATAGTGGTTATATCTGCCTAATTACCTTCTCTACTGCATAACTTTACTAAACAGGAGCATTCTTATCCTTGTGAAAATTCGCTGTTGAAATGTCATCGAAAATACATGTTTTGAAGCACCATGAATAAAAAAAAGCACTTTTATAAAAATTTCTGTGTATATGTATTTATGTATGTATATATGTATGTAAGTATATGAATTGCATAACTCAAAAATGAAATCTGGAATAAATACCCCAATAAATATCCAGACCTCGCTTTATACGAAAACTTATTCGTTATTTTTTATTTTTTTAATGGATTAAAACTCTATATGTTTAAGATATTTCCATGACAAATAAAATGTTTATATTAAACTACTTGGGAAGCGCCTGTGAAATCCTCTTCATTGCTAATGAATTTTGTATTACCTACTTGTACACTGTAACGGGTAGACAGAAACGTTTTGAGAATGTGCTTATCACAGCTTCTGGTGCTGCACAAAGTTGTAGTATTTTGAAAATTGCTTCCTTCCATGGAGTGGCTTATATCGGCTTAGCACTGTCCATTTTCACTTTCTCTACTACTTACCTATAGTAAGTAGAGGAAGTATTACATTATACCCAAAATTCGATACCCAGATTGCACGGAAATACACGATTTCAGACTCCCTGAATTCAAAGAAAATAAAATATTTTTTAGAAAGAATGTAATGTGTGTGTCTATGTGTCTGTGAACTGCATAACTCAGAAACGAAAATTCGGTTAAATACAAAGCTTGATATTTAAGTACGACATCTTCCAAGAATACGACACGAAGATTTTCATGGATACCCGTCCGACCCCAAATAAACTTTATATTGGAAAAATTTCTATATTTTTGATTATCACAAAATAGCTCTTAATGATTTTGACAAAAATACCACATGTTTAAGATATTTGTATAAGAAATAAAATTATATCTTGAATTTCTTTTAATAGACTGTGAAGTCGTCTTTTATTTTTTATATAAGTGGTTAACCATAAGAAATAACGAATTTAGAGCACTTTCAAACAAACAATTTATTTCAAATAACTCTCTTTGTGGCATCAGTCATTTCCGAGATATTCGTTGTTGTTAGTTTACATTTTTCAATGCGTTTTGTCATATTTTAATGTACTATCAATATTCAGTTATTTCTTACTGGAAAGCGTATAAAATTCAAAGCTCTCACACAGCGACCCACTTTTTAAATATTGACTCTCAGACTCCTGTGTAGTAAAAACATTCCTGCAAATGTTCATCTGGATTAACAAGAAGCAGATAGAAGAGCAACCTTTTGTAAGAATAGTTTGTATAAGAGTGGGCGGGGAAAGCTATTGGGATGTAAAACAGACTTTTAATTCTACGCAGTTGGCACGTCTTTTTATTGTTGCATTACTTGCAGGTTTCAAATATTTACAACAAAACCTTAAAATCTTCGTATATATTATGCATATTTTAGTATTGTTAGAATTTTATGTTACATGATCTCTTCTGAGCTGCAATCCCAAAGAGGAAAGCTTTTTATGTAAACTTTAGATGCCGTTGTAATAGTAAATTATTTCAGCATTCGCCATTCGCTTGCCGAAGAATACCTGAAAATGTTTGTTCGTCTGCTGGAAACATCGTTCTGTAGACTATGCAATACTGTAGCGTGTATGTGTGTGCAATTTCTCGTCGGACACATTATTTTTTTGTAGCATGACATTGTTGGGAATAATTATTTCGTTTGGGAGTTTGAATTTCGTCCCCGGTATATAACAATACATCGGTCGATATTGTGAGGGAATCGGAAGTAGCGTGATTGTCTTTTCAAACAATCTGGCCATTGATGCGTTTGGACAACCAGCTCTGACTTTACAATAATTCTTCGGTGTGGTTAAAAGGTTTGTCCGAAGTGTTGTACAACAAAACTGACAATCGTGTCGTTTGGAAAAACAGAACTGTCTGACTTCCCTATTTTCCCTACAGTTAGGGTAATTCCGGGAGAGATGGACTACTGGTAGAGATGGACCAGTTAATTATTCCTCGAACCGGCCAGTAGAGCGAGTTAGCGTAGTGTCGCCTGCTAATGGCAGATGTGAATGTGTGACAGTGTTGTTTTCGTCTTGATTTGTTGAAGCATTTCACTTTATATACCGCATAATTAAAATCAGGTATGTACATTTTTTCACTATTTATATAGTTAAGTATTATACACAGTATTTGATATCATACTTTTACCAAAGTTTCTTTGGAAGCGTAAAACAAGTAAATGTACCCTCATGGCGTGTTCTGGTGACTTTAGCCCCAAGCAAAGCAAAATGGCAGGCTGGTCCATCTCTCCCTGACATTCGGGAGAGTTGGACCAGGTCCTCACGGGAGAGATGGACCATATTTTTTATAACTTTAACGTTTATATAATTCTTTATTGGTAAAACGTTAGTGGTTATAGTGTAATATATAAACAAATATTTACCTACTTATTGACTAATGACATAGATATATACATATGTATGTATATATACTGTGAGTATTGATAAATCGTTTATAAAAGGAGAAATAGAGATAGATGCCTTATTATTATTATTATTATTATTATAATTATTTTCAGAGGAATGTCAACTACCTATAAAAGTAAACGGGGCTCTACAAGAGGATGTTGGAGTGTAGACCACTTACAGAAAGTTGTGGATGCAGTAAAAAAGCAACTTATGGTAATCAACGAAGCTGCTAGATATTTTAAATTATTTACCTTTGACTGATGCTTCAAGTTCCACACTGATCAGTCCTCAAACTGATGATTTCTTGGCAGTTCCTGGGACCTACTACGTGGAAAATAATTCCCCTAATGAAACTCAGGTAGATAAGGACACCCAAATACCAACACCAAGTAAACTCCTTAAGACATTTCCCCAATAGCAACTTTGAAGAAGAAAGCTACGCTAAGTGGTAAAGCAGCAAGTGTTTCCAAGATACCGAATTCAAAGGGGAATATTAACCTTTGGAAAGCTAAGAAGAGTAGAGCTAATGGAAAATCTAACGTGCCTAAAACTAAGAGGCCAAGAACCAGAAGAAGAGGGAGCGACAATTCTGATTCCGAAGAGTCCCTAAACGACGATGATGATGATGTATGCAATGACAGTGACGATGATCTTGAAGAGTGGAATGAAAATGAACGTGCTGGGTGCGGAGGGGACTACAACGCAACCAAAAGCAATGAAGACTGAATCCAATGCCCAATGTGTTCCCATTGGCTTCATGAGAACTGCACCAAATACGGCATGAATAGCGACTTATATGGGAGGAGAGAGTAAATCTAAAAAACTTAATCCAAAATGAACTCAGCACAACAAATGTTTGTTCTACACGATAAATGACTTACAAGATACCAACAAGTACTAATTAAGAATGAATCATTTAATTCTCCTCCTATTTTATGCAGGTCCATCTCTCCCATATACCCGAGTACTACGGGTTAGATGGACCATTTGTGTAATTTTTTTGTTCATAATTCACAAGTCTGTTAATACGTCTTTTGCATGTATACAGCTATATATTGTTTATTGATGGCACCAAAATCATAAGGTACTACCATTTTAACCACTTTTACTAAAAATAAAAGAAATATGGGAAATTCAGAAAAGGGGGTCCATCTCTCCCGGAATTACCCTATATAATCTGTAGAGCCATTGGACGAACAGATCGACGAAAGTAACCTTGGTCATACTTATGAACTGAACATCGGTATAATATTCTTGCAATGACATCTCAAGTTGGCGAGGTAAGTAGGAAATATTAAACTTTTGAAACGCCACAAAGATTATACAGGTGTTTGTAAAAGAAATGTTTTCTTTCCCGTTGCATTGCTCTGGAATAAATTCACTCGAAGCCATGTCTGTCGGGAGGTGCTAGTCTCACTCCCCAACCAGTTGTTTCGATGGCACTGCCTCCAATTTGAAAGGTGCATGACCGCTTCATTGCGGTTGTGTTGTTTGTTAAGTCGTGTTTTAGAGAGCACTGAAACAGAAACTAGAAATGCCATTTATGGATAGTAAAAGGTATTTTCTTATAACAGGTTATGTCTAAGTTTTCGAGAAGTGTGTGTTCATGTAGTAAAGGCATGACTAGTATTTCCGGCCCGAGAATGTGTCCATACACAAAGTATCACTCCGCGCGCTCGACATCTCATGTACACAGAGATGAGCTTCCTCTGTCCTACCCCAGCTGTTTGAAGAAAGGAAAGATCAGGAATGGCACGGTTTAGACTGCGGGGCTGGAGGGCACAGAAAATGACTGACGATTCTGGCAGGAGAATCTGCCCATTCTGTGATTTGGATGAGGACTGGGTACATATTTTTGGCGGAATGTGCACAGTGGAAGAACCAGCGAACGATTAAGCTGAAAGAAAAAATCTTAAGTCCCTCAGGAAAGAGATTGGCATGTTGGAATCTACTGGCTGACCAGAGGAGCTGGCAAAGCATCGGCAATTTTTTGTCTAAAGTGCGCGAAGCTAGGTCAAATTTATTCAGTTACACAAAGGTAATTTATTTCTATTTCCCTTTTTCTTGTTCCTTTTTGTTGTGTTTTCATTCTCTTTTGTTTATTTTGTCACCCTATTGTATCTTAAATATGCATGTACGGTCAATGACCCATGCACTAAATACTTGTGAAATAACTTCAATGATTTGAAACCAATAAAGATACCTTATCTATCTACTTTCGGGAGCTGAAGAAACTGCCATCATTACCTCCCAATTTTATGTTAACCACGTGTTACCTTTCACTGCACCAGCACTAAATGTTAAAGAAATACATGTTCTAAAATAATTAATAAAGAAATGTATCTACTAATGCACTAATAGAAGAATGACACGCTATTATATATATTTTATTACTGCTTATTGCAGAAAGCCCGTGTCTCATTGTTTTAGAAAATGCTATGCAACTTGTAGCATATGTGCACTTTTCACAAAGTTGTTCACTTTGCCTGAAACAATGCAAATCGATTCCTTTTCTTTTTCACGATTTTCAGTTATTGTCTCCTTCACTTACTTCTTCCCATTGGAAACAGCATTTATAGACACAACCGTTGCTTTCAATGTTAATTTAAGGACATCCTTATTCATAACGGTCAAGCAAACGTTTAATACATTTCAAATATTCTTTTTACTAACTCTAAGGGTTTTCCAACGTTTATGTTTAATTGCACTGCTCTGACCTGCTCTCGGGCTTACTTTACAGGAGCAACTATAATTGTTGCCGTACCAACTGGTATTATTATTTTTAGTTGATTAATAATTTTTGCAGTAATTGGTGGAGGAATATCAAATTGAATAATTTTGGAGTCATTATTTTATTTATTTAACATTATATATAAAAATAATTCCTACTCAGCCGTGATGGCGACATAAACAAAACTGCATTAGCACGACCGTTGCTTTGCTCCAGTAAATAACGGAGAAGTACCAATGGCTGCATTGCCATGCTAATTATTTAAGTTATTTTTAAATGAAAAGATTATTTAAAAAGCTATGCATATTCACTGCCTTTATTATTTGAAGTTAGAGTGACAATACATCTAAGAAAAAAGTAACAACTCTTTTTATTCACCTGAAAGGGGCGCTGCCGGCAAAGGCACGCCTATTTGTTTACACAAGGACCCTTTCTTGGGATGAACTGAGTATAACAATGAATGTTACCATTGAGTCTGCTCCTGCAATATACCATTGTATTGTAGATGCATCTTACAGAACTAAGGGTGTTATTTGGAACATATTTCTGGGAGTGCATCGGGTCACAAAATTGATGTTCGCACATATATAGTTCACATATTGTATACCAAAATTTGCTTATAACAGCAAAGTTTTACAAGCCTTGGCTTTCTTTTAGCTTTGTTTTCTCTAGCTCTCCTTTTCATTGTAAAGTCATTTATTGGAATTTAAGCAAAAACAATAATTTATTTACTTATATTAGAAGTCTGAAGGGGACAGTATTTTTGGGTCAAAACGTTTACCTCCTCCAGATCTATTTAGCTCCAAAAGAAAGTATTGTTCATAGTGAAGGTTGCATTTTTAGGATGGACTTTCTTCCAAAATTACTTTCGGAACTAGAGAAAGAAAAAAACTATTAATGGAAGAGTGGAAGTGTTTTCAAATATGGCAATAAAAATGCACGACATTTGCCAAGGAAAACGAAAGGAAAAAAGGACAGGGTCAACAACAAAAGAAAAAAACAATCACGGAAATGACATGAAATAGAAAGGGTAGTAGCTGAGAAAGGGGAATCTGGTAGAGCGAAAATGAAGACGAAGAAGAAGAAAAAAGTAATTAACTCCAAGGAATAATTAACGTAAAGAAGAACAAGAAAGCAGAAGGGAGATTGAGAAAAGGAGTGCTACCAAGAGGTATAGATTCACTGAGACATTTTGCCATCATCTTTATTAGCAATCAGACGACGTCCAAGAGGAACAGCGGGTTTTATCCACTGGCGGGAGGGGGTTACAATGAAGAAAGCAAAGCGGCATGTCATTTCAGGAGGCGTGTGTAAATACGAAGACATCCCAAACCAACCCCCTCGACCCTTGAAAAGTTCTTCACGATCCACTTGCCAACCTCACTCCCTCCCAGGTTCCTCGCGTCTTCCTCTGAATGCTTCAACTGGCACAGTCTCTTCGTACTTCTTCTGGCTCAAGAACATTTTAATTAATGGTGGTGTTGGTCCTTGGTGCTATAGATAGATTCCTCGTAAATATTCTTGCTCGCTTTCTTCTTGTACATCTCATTTTTTGCTTTTATTTTCTCTCTGGAACACGCGAAATTAAAAATACTGAAATTGAAAGTGAAGGCCTTGAGAGGCAAGCAACCCATTCAACCAGGTGACATCCGGGTCTTCAAGTTTAAATGAACAACAAATCTTCCAGCTCTTCTGATTATATGACAGTACGGTGTACTAGGGAAATTACTCTGACTTTTGTATTTAAATTTACGTACATATCTAAAACAGATTACTTTAATAAAAGTCTGCGTTCCTCTAACAAAGTACAGGTAACACATTTATATATGTAACAAAAGTGTAACAAACGTTTATCTGATAACTTTCGATTCCAGATAAATAATTGATGCTAACGTGTATAGCGAAGAAACTGAATCCACAAAATATGTTTTTCGAATATATGCTATGTGCATGTATACATGCATGTATATATACGCATGTATGTATAGATGTATGTATGTATGTACAGATGTATGTATGTATGTATGTATGTATGTATGTATGTATTTATGTATGTATGTGCGCTTTATTCAAGAATGACTTTTCATGTAATCAATTTATTTTCCAATTTATGTATATAATTTCTGCTGTGCCAAAGATTTCTATAATTATTTTTTTTATAAAATTGTGCCGAGGCTTCTATCAGAGCGATACGGTTGCCTGCCCTTTCTCATGGTTGCTGGGTTGGTAGCGGTTCCTTACTGCTGGTTTGGCCATGTGGTTTTGTTTGGTGATAGTTGTGGTGAGTTATTTCCGGTAACGAAAGAAGACAGTCGGGTTCTACAACCTTGCAGAGCTCCATCTCTCTATCTTATCGCGTCTGCTCGCCATGAGGGTTCTTTTAAGACTTTATTCTTTGACATTTCATGAGTTTTTAGACTTTTGATTCAAAATTTGTCTTGTAGCAACATTTAATATTCTTACTTTTTGAATGGTTGAAATCCAGCTTACGTAACTGCTTCCTAGAGCAATATGCACATGATGCACTAGTTAGTAAAAGTGCTAGTTTTAGTGTAAGTAAAACAAAGGGTGAGGCTGTTTGTTACTTACTACAACTTCCACTTATTTTACAAAATGAATGTGTATTTCCTCTAATGATTGTTGTCTACGTTACATTGCTAAAGTTAATCGTACATTATAAATCATAAGTTTTAAATTTGTTATTACATTGCTATAGTTCGTTAATTTGCAAAGTCTGTAAAACCTCTGTGTAATTTCAATTGACTGTTTGCTTGAATCACAAGCATAAAGATTTTATAACAGGATTTTGCTTCTGCACTTGTATTTGTGCAGGTAATCTAATTTTACTTAGTCGCTGTACTGTAGACAATTCAATGTAATACTAAATATCAAATTGAATTGTCTGCGACTGAAGACTTCGAAATACAAATTTTGTATCGGCAACTCAGTTTTAAAGTCAATCTGCTATCTGATTTTATTTACGATGCAGAGCATCAATGCCGGTTATTGATTGTCATGCCTCTTTCGTGAGTTACTTTTAGAAAGAAGGTAGATGTTTTTGCTTTAGAACTTCATTGTTGTTATTGTAGTTTGTTTTAATTAAGCTAATCATAAGCATGACGACATAACCTGTAAGTAAAACCAAAAGCTACCGAATGGCTCATGGGTGAACTTACAAGGACCATTATAACATTGGTGTTACAGTTCAAGCTGGGATTCTTTTAGTGAATGTAGATTGAAAATACACCCGTGCCTCGGTTTTCTCTGCCATAGGTCCAAGTTTTACAATACAAATTACTTACAAATAAGAATGATTCATCAGAAATACCCAATTTCTTGCATATATCAGTGTTTAAATATATTAAACGAGAGAACTTACAAAAACGCACAATTTTTATCTCTTTATTTTTACTTAGAGGTATCCATCACTGGAAAAAAATGAAACATAACTGGGGCCGATTTTCTCTTCGCTACATGAAACCTTGGTTGCGAGTTATCTTTTGTGCTCTCTTGTACGCAAAGAATTGTAGCCTCGGTGTGGAGCAAATTTTATTATACCGTCCCATCCGCGGTTGTGTTGATACGTTGACGAAGGAATACAGCACTTTCTTTCTATTATTTCTATGTATTCAGGCAGCATAGCGTGTTGCTTCCCATAGACATTAATTTGAAAATAAATTATTAATTATGAATTATCCAACTACTGGAACATCTGAATGTGATGTTATGTGTATATATGTATGCTTACGTCAATTCAAAAATACTCTATTTCTTTGTAAGGACGGATTGTAAAGATGTGTTTAGATTTGTTTTTGATATAAACTCTACATGAAGTAAGAATTTTTTAAAGTTTGGAGCAATATGAAAAGGTTTTGTAATGAATTCTCTATATCCAAATTGTGCCTACGATCTCATATAAAAACTGTTTAAGCATGCATTTTATAATTAATTCACGTGTATTGCGCATATTTCCAATTATCAGTTTCAAATTCAATATTCCGATTGATTTCCCTTATGGCAACCTTGCGTACATTTACTGCAGCGTCTGGCATAGACCAGCAGCAGAAGACGACCTAAAGTCAGACGCTATAAATTAAAAACTTTATAATTTTTTTCCCGGCGAATAAGGACTCTGGGAGAGAAAGCCGAGACAGGTTAACTTTTACGTTCGATGTATTTTCACTATAAGAATCGCAACTCAAACTGTGGCATCAGTATGACATTGGGCTCTTGTTAATAAACTTAAATTATAGTCGTCAGCCAAAAACTCAATTCTAGAAATGTATATTTGTTACAAAATTGAAAGATGACATTCAAGCACGAAAACACATGAATAAAACAAACTTCAAATATGTCACATAAGGGAAGAGCTCATATGGCAAGCAGAGAAAGTAAGGAAGTGGAAACTAAGAAGGCATTACCTCAGGACAAAGACTAATACACAGTATATTATATACTACAAATACACATATGCGTATATACAGTAGGTATATTGTGACGCAGCAGCTATGGTCCAAGGTTATGGAAAGTGGGCACCGTACAGTCGGAGATAAACAAAGTTAAGTATCGCTCTTGCCCAACGTAAACAATCGAAATCCTATCGTCAGATAACCAGAAACTTCTGGAAGTTACCATCCCGCCCCCGCCATAGAATGTGTATCCAGAACACTCTAGAATGTTCTGTGGAAATTTCCATCGGCTATATAACCCAGCGGGTTCCCCAGTTGGTGGCTGAGTTGGTCAGATAATGAGCGAGTTAGCGAGTGCATTTCTAGTACGACGAAAGGTGCTGCTCTCCGAGCGAGCTTGTATCTGCTATGATGCGCAGTGAGTGCTGCCTCTGCAAGATATTGGAGAAGTCGTGTTTTCAACTTCCCAGGTGAGTGAACTGTCCAAAAGAAGAGGTTACGTGTGCGTATTCCGTCACCCGCTCCGTCACGAAGAGAGTGAAGTGATAGTGACGGCCATAGAATGCTGAAAACACCGGCTCTCGTCCGATCACCGAAGCTAAGCAGCATTGGGCATGGTCCGTACTTGGATGGGTGACCGCTTGGGAACACCACGTGCCGTTGTCATCAGCCACCCTGTTAAAGCCGGCCCTCGTAGCCGTGGTCGCAGGAGGGTATAGTTCATGCGCTCCGCCAAGTTGAGGGTCGCGGGTTCGAGTCCCGCTATGGACATGGGTATTTGTGTGTGTCTTGTATAATTGCGTAATCAGCGGCAACGAAAAACAGTAAAAACGCAGAAAAATAACGAAATGAAAAGAACAAAAAAACGAAGTGAGTGACGGTGAAAAGTTGTACTAGATCACCTTAACGAACAGATAGTGAGAATTTAGTGAAGTGCCAGTAAAAACCGGACAAAGTTACAATATAATGACAGGTAGGTACACCTAAGGAAACAAGAATGCAATTGCTTGTTTAACAATCAACAGAAGTTTAGTGTTATCATTTCCTAATTGGCATCTCCTTGAAAGGTTGTTAATGACTTGTGGAATAGTCAGATTAACACGTTTTTTGTTATGTTACTGATATCCGTCTTATCTTTCTAAACGGAAGGAACTCGGCACCGATCCTATTGTACCTACACCACACGAGGGGCCGTCCCCGCGAGGATGGATGAGGCGAGAGGAGACACGGGGCGGCCGGATCCAGAAGCGACGGTACAGCAATGACAGGATTCCTACGTTTACAGAAGCAGGCATCCCGGAAAACGAACTGGTGGAACGGGAACCCCACCCTACACAGAGGCGGTCAACGCGTCTAAGGGGGTTCAGATACTTCGGCAGCTAATCGAAAGCCGAGGAACGGAGAAGTTTACACAGAGCATCCTTTTGCCCTGCTACACTGCACTGAAACACCATCGCCGACACTTTCAACCCTGAAAGGCACCAACGGGATGAAAGATGAATGAAATGACTGGACAGGAAATTCGGGGGCTAAAAGAGACCACTCCAACATTCACCTGACGACCCGGGAAAACCCGCGAAAAAACTCCTGACTTAGAGTGGGCGGTCCCGGGACCTGTTGAATGTGGCTTACAGACCTATCCGCTTGAGCCATCCGCTCGGTGTACTACACGCAGCCTGAGATACTTTTAGTGTTATAAACTGGAATTATATTTGTTTCATTTTATTTTCATCCCTTACTTAAAACTGACTGATTCAAGTTAAATTCCTAATCGTATAAGCTCCAATGAACATCTGTATTAATTAAGCTGTTTTTACTTTGTCTACCACTTACATATAGAAAGAAGAGGAAGTATTGTATTCCACCCAAAAATTCCATATCGAGATTCTTTATTTTGTTAAATTTTGCATAACAAGGAAATATTAACATGTAGACAAAAACTTACTACAGGAAAAATCTGATGTGATACATTCCCATGACGTTTTCTACACTCTATCGTTTATTAGTGGATATGCAACCTATTGTTACTTAGCTTATTTTTCTATCCGCTACATTTTAATACAAATAAAACTTTCCATAAATAGTTACATTACACAAGTGAATGTTGACAGGATATAAGGAATGACCAAGAAATGAGCAATTCTAACCATAATAACGGATACATCAGAAATGGCTATGTCAAAAAAAACTTATTTGACATAAATTGTGTTTTAAAGAAATATGCATTTTTTGTGAAGTAAGTCTTCGTCCACCGATTAACGTTTACCAGTTATAAAGATTATACAAAGTTCCTTCCAAATGAGGCGGACTTAGCAATGAATATATTTTATTTGTCATGTAAATATCCTTAATATATTGTATTTTAATCTAAATCGTTTGAGCAATTTTTTAGGAAATCAAGAATTTTGAAAAACGGTTCATGTAAAGGGTAGTCTGGGGTGGAGTAATTTTCTCGAAAATCTTTGTGTCGCATCTTTGGAAGACATTCAATCTAAATACCAAGTTTGGTATCTATTAAACTTTTATTTTTGAGTTATGAGGTTCACAGATACACAGACACGGGCACGCCTTTTCCAAAAATGTTTTTTTTTTATTCAGGGGCCTCACAACATGTATTGTCGGTGAAATATCGACATACTTTCCCTATTTACTATCCACAAATATTTTAATGATGTTTCCGCGTGTTGAAGTCTTCTTGCTTAAATTGGAACAATCCCGAGGTAAGAATAAATCACGAGTAACATAGCGAGAATAGAATAATTGCTTTTTGTATGAATGTCGTAGTCAATATCCATTCAGACACAAACTTCTGTAACAGCGTTAATTCCGTATTATTAAAAAAAATCCGATGTGGTACATTCACATGACTTTCTGTACCCTCTGCCGTTTATTAGTGGGTATACAAACTATTCTTATACAAACTACGACTATGTTTCTATCCACCACGTATTATTCCAGATAAACATTTGCAAAAATATAACTGGCGCAAAACTTCTGGAATTGTGACGCTGATTGCCACCCCAGCTGCCGAGCCTAGGAATTGTTAATGTTTAGTTTAATCAACGAAAGCGATATAATACCTTTGCTCACTCACAGTGCATAACACAGTCATCTTAGAAAGTGTCCGCATCTTGTAATTTCAAAGAGAGCAGTACCTAAATAGTACTTAATTTATATTTGTTATATTTATAACCATGGCTCCTACGTTTTGAAAGTTAAGTGGTAATGTATTACATAGTCAAAGCAGGGAAATAATTCCAAATGTCCTCGATTTCATGAAGCAAGAAGCAGAGATGAAGGAAGAAAATATACGTTCACCCGAGTTCCAAAAAAGCCTTAAGAGAGTGAAAGAAGGAGTACCCAAAGCAACTAGTGTTTCACAGAGTTTCCGTTTCCGGAGTTCTCAAAAATAAGAAAAACCCTATGGATGAAAGAGTACCATTTGACACACCTGTGAAGAAACATAAGGTCCCTAAACGTATTACAGAAATAGACGATTTCGACAAATGCGCCATTGGGCGCACAATTCACAATTTCTACGTGGAAGAAAAACTGTGCCAACAATAAGCAGATTACTCATCAATCTGAAAGATAGCATAAATGTTCAAGGTGCTACAAGTCTCAGAAAAATTATAAAATATTTAGGGTTCAAGTGGTAGAAAACGAAATCAAATAGGAGAGTTCTAATAGAAAAGCACGACATAGCTGGAAGAGTACCTTTCTCAGAGGTACAAATTACAGCGTCAAACTATAGTATATGAAGATCGGTCATACATACAGAGCAGTCATAAACATCTAAAAGTTGGAGTGACGATAGCGAATTAGGTTTACAGGTACCTGTTGCTAAAGGGCAAATACTTATTATGGTTCATGCTGTTGGAAAGATCGGCTTCCTTCCAGATGCCCTTCTTTTACAAGTCGCAACAAAAACAGGAGATTTTCAACAAGAAATGAATACAGAAAATTACATGAAGTGAAACAACACCATGTTGATACCTAATATGCCTGTTGGTCTGTTCTGGTTATCGACAATGCTTCACAATGCTTCAACACTCAAATTGACAAACCACCAAACTCAATTTCCTTGAAGAAAAAATGAGAGCCAGGTTACTTAGGCACAATATAGCTTTTGATGAAAGTATGAGTGAAACAAATATAACTTAGTTAAAGCCAACAAACCCCTTCAGAAGTCATAATACTTGGCCAGATATTAATATAACATGGTCATAATGTACTTAGACTGGCACCGTATCACCCAGATCTAAACCCAATCGAATTAATCTGATCTTATGTAAAAAATGCGTGGCCTGCAGAAATATCACTTTTAAACTAAAAGATGTGGAGCCTTATTTCGCCAGCGATTTGCAGAAATTGGAAGGCCAGAATGGGAAAATGTATATCGACATGTTGAATAAATTGAGAATCATTATTTCGAAATAATGTTGCAGAAAATCAAATAGAAAAAATTCTCATCCAGGATAATGGTGCAGAAAATAGTGACAGCAGTGATGACGGCAATGATGTGAGTGAGGCTGTCAGGTGTCGAAGAACTGCAGGCAGATGGTTGACAGTGTTTTTATATTAAGGCCATTTTACAGCGGTGGATTTAAATATATTGCATATAACTATAAGTTTATCACTAGACAAAATTATTCAAAATTCCTTCCGAAGAAGAGGACTTTACAAGCCTTTCCCAGAAAATTCAAGATATACATTTTATTTATTATATATATATATATATATATATATATATATATCTTTAACATGTAGTGTTTTAATCAAAATTGTTAGAGCCATGTTTTAGAAAATAAAAAAATTCTAAAAATGTTCCATATAAGGTGTAGTTTGGGGTGGAGGGATTTTCTTGAAAATCTTCGTGTCGCATCTTTTGAAGATACTAACCCAAAATACCGAGTTTGGTAATTATAACTTTTCATTTTGGAGTTATGCTGTTCACAGAACACATATAACGTTTAACTCGACCTACACTTAACTTTTGTGCATTTAAACTATCAACATAAAAAGAGAGACATTAAAGTTATATTATAAACAAATGGTGTTTCGTGATGAACAAGTGAAGACAAAGCTAAGATCCTGTGGTTCTCTGCAGTAGCACACGATATCTTCAACTCCTACAGGAAGTAAGAAAGATTTCAGATACTCCAGGAGCTAAAGCAGGTCACTTCATTACCGACGAAGGCCTCTCCCTCATCTTCGCGCCTTAATCAATGTTGCATATCAAGGGGAATCGCGACTACGTCACTGTACACAATTAAATTATGCAAGTTACACGGAGCGCACAAATTTTGGATTGTACTAATTTCGAACCGCAGCCACTGCACGATGGAGAGCGACGGAATTGCTCTTAATACAACAGGGTGAACTTTAGTCACAAAATTGGTCTAACAAGACGTCAAAATTGTAGTAAGATCCAGCACAATCTTCCTCTTACCTCACTCCACCACTCTCTCCAACATTCCTTCTTGAGTAAAGCTGTCAGGAAGATTGGGCTGTCAAACTCCTTCAAGAACAACTCGTGCGATCGCACATTAAACACAAACTGTGCTACTAAAACGCCATTATCGTCATCAAACTGAGGCAGCAGTAATTGCAGTACAGCCTTCAAGCAAGCAGTCATAACTGATCACATTATCCTTTCCCTTCACAAGATTCCTATCGAATTTTGACCATCATTTTTGAAGGAATTAAGGTACTCAAAAATGTAAAAAATCTGGTGTGTTACACTCACATGACTTTCTCTACTCTTGTACAAACTATTTTTTATAAACTCTTATTATCCATCTATTTCATATTAATTGAGATAAACATTTGCAGAAATGATCTTTTGACATGGAAAGAGAATTACATTTTACACATAGCGAACAGTTCTAAAAATATTTGACTATCGCTTAAGGCGTACTGTGTTCCCCTTGTTTTGCATTTGCAAGGGCAATATAGAAATACAGTACTCTTTAAGCATAGACATATCTCTTAATAGCTGATTGCTATGTGCAGCACCATTCTCTTTGCCACAGATTAATACTCTTTGCATATCCAAGACAAAAAAATGAATAACGAATTCCCATTTGAGAAAATAAGTATTGGAAAATTTAAGGGAATAACAAGCAATATCTTGAAAGTGGTTCACTCAACAACAAAAATGTATATGACATAAATTGTGTATTTTAATGCGATCTATCTCTTATGGTTTAGCAGTTATGCAAAAGTCATTCACAATGAAGAATACCTTTGGAAACATTCCCAGAATATTCAAGATATACATTTTATTTGTCATGAAAGAATCTTAAACATACGATATTTTAATCAAATCGTTAGAGCCATTTCTGAGAAAATTAAAATTTTCGAAAAATGTTCCATGTAAAGGGTAATCTGGGGAGGGGGTATTTTCATGAAAACCTTCGTGTCGCATCTCTGGAAGAATACTGAACCTAAATACCAATACTGTTCGTTTCTGAGTATGCTGTTCACAGACACACACACAGACACACACGGACATGTTTCCAAAAATGCGTTTTTTGGATTCAGGGGTCTCAAAACATATATTTCCAGTGAAATCTCGGTATCAAATTTTTGGGTAGAATACAAAACTTATATAGTAGTAGAGAAAGTAAAAATAGTCAGTTACAATATAATTGAACAGGTACACTAACGTGCACAAAAGGTGGCCCATTAACCCAGATCGCAATTGCGTTATTCCCTCCATCAGATTTTCAGCTTAAAGTATCAACTTCTAACTCCACACAGCTGGTGTCAGTTACGTATGTGTCTGGCCAGCAAAACAATCCAAAGACACAAAAACGAATCAATGAACTACATTATCTGTGTGAAATGAAGGGGTGGTTCAGATACCACCTCTATGAAAGTATTTCGCTGGGATGGATACAAAAGGGAATTCAATACCACTATGTCATAAATCCGTCTTCAGGAAAGGGCGAAGAATTGCTTACGTGATTCGTTAAACTAAAAGACAGCTACGACATTTACATATGTGAGATTTTTCATCAGCAATATGGAGACGAAGGTTAAGTTGTTGCCGCTACTAAACGGCAATAAGAAAACTGACATTAAGAATATGGTAGTGTAGCATGAATATATAAGGTTTAAGCGTAATGTTACGCCATACTATGGGGGAGATGAAGTGCCCTGCCAATCCAGTGACTAGAATTATGTTCCAAAAACAGAGGTGGTGGCCCTGATAGAGGTGGGGCTAGATTTTGTCAGTACCAACATAATGAGCCATTTTTTATGCACGCCAGTTTACATCGTTTAATTCGTGGACTAAAATGTTTCTTACTGTCAAAAATAAAAAATAATAACACATCAGAGGGAAGATTTGACATTAAAACACCGAGCACTTAAAAATAAAACCCTTTGACAAACACGGTTAAAACGTTTTTCGAAGTTAGTGCTATTTTAATCCCTTCCAGTTCATTCTGTCGTGGTGGAAAGTTGAATTCTAGCATTCAGTACTGGTAATCTAACCTACCTGCGTCTTTACCTATTTTACTGCACGCATGTGCATGAACTATATTAAATCCTTTAACTTTGGTATATTTATTATACCAGACATGGATATAATTACATTTGATAGCTGAATCTTACCGTTTAAATCTAACCTGCGACTTTACTTACTTCTTATTTGTTAACATTTGCATACGATCTAATTCTTGCAGCAGCTAACATGAGCTGCAAGTTATTGCTTTATCAAAAGTTAAGTATTAGGCATGATAATTGACCATCAGTGCGCCAACAGAGGTTCAACAGCTGCTAGTATTAATTTTATTTTCGCGTAAGTAGCTACTATTTCAAGTACATACAATCGTCGAAAAAGAAACAGTATGCACTATATCTTGCACACGTTAAGTGCAATGGAATCGACTCGACTTCAACTCATATTTTCGAACTCTTCCAGGTGTCCCATTGGTTTGTTTTCTCAGAGGTGAAACTTACCATGACTATTGTGTAGGAGCTAGGAAGTTTGCAAACATTCACCAACACATAAATTAACAATTTATTTTTAAGTGATATATCCGTTAACAATACTTTAGTCAGCTTGCTTTACCATTTTGTTTTAAAAAATAATATGCTCAAATACAATGTGATATTCTCTTTCGCTTTTCTACATTCAAAGTTGCTATTTGAGTTTAAAGATTTTATAGAAGAGCAATGAATACAATAAAGTTACATGAAATGCAAAAACTTAAATGCTTCTTCCGTACAAGAATTTAGAAAACCACCAAGAGCTAAAGGTTAAATTTCAAAAAGCTTATCCAACAAAGTTTAAAGATAATTTGGAAAGGCCGAAAGAATGACTCTTGGTGAATTACGCCGAAAAGCTCGCTGTCACGATGTCTAGTTGTTCCCGGCTCGGTCCCTGGCCGAAGAGCGACTACTGGTGCCTGACTGCCCAGGAGTTGCTGGAAACGGCGACGAGCATGATGGCGCTGGCGTCAGTGGCGTGTCGCAAACCAGCCAATGATGACTTGTCCATGATGCTTTACATAGTGAGGTGATACATTACGTCACTCATGGCGATATGTTGTTTGACTTTAGATGTTACTTTCTCTGTCGATGAATGACGTCATCATCTCTGCAGCTTTGTGACGTGCTGGTTGCATAAGCCATGACCATGGGGGAGGCGAAAACGGCACACAGGCAGACAGGATATAGAGACGTGTGGCAGTCCCCAAAAGTTCCAGGTCGAAGACCCGACCCACTGCTGGAGCCGCCTATAGAGGGCGATAATGGCCCGTTTACCAAGCAGCCCTCTATGTCCATGGGGAGTAGTTGGCGAGCCTCAGAACCTCACACGTTACTGCGGAACCATCTCACTCAATTGTATCACAATATACTAATAAACTGTCAGTCCTACCACAATTGAAATTCAGATATGAAATAAGGATAAAAGAAAATGTGAGTCCAACGAAATGGAAACTTTAAACATAGGTAAGAGAGCAAGAAGTGCATTATCAATAAATATGAAGAGAAGAAAACAAATATGTTTGGAACTTCGACGAACATATTCAAGGACATAAATAGAACTGACACGAACACGTATATTAGAATACCGACCAACTGGTAGAAAAAAGAATAAAGGAAGACGAGACCATGGAAGATTTGTTGCCATCAAAGCCCGTTGAAGACGACAACTCTTTTAATCCACCTGAAGAAGAAATTGAGAAATGATGAACGATTCCCTTGAAACCGTTTCATTAAGAGAACCGTTCGTCAGTATTTTTACTATCTCTACCTCGTACATATTCAAAACAGCATTTTTGGAATAAGTCCCTGTATGTGTGAAGCATTACTCAAAAGCGAAAAGCCATATAAATACCAAACTTGGTATAAAGTTTAGTAGGTTTCAAAGATGCGACACGAAAATTTTCAAGTAAATCCTCTCATCCCAGACTATCCTTTGCATGAAACACTTTTCCAAATGTTTGATTTTTTAAAAAATTGCTGTGACAATTTTGATTAAAGTACCGTATATTAAAGGTACATACATGACAAGTAAAATATATATCTTGCATTTTCTGGGAATAGCCCTGTGAAGTCCAGTTCATTCGGAAAGTTAAGCGATAGACGAAAACGTACTAAAAAAATCTGATGTGTTACACTCACATGAGTTTCACTACTCTTGTGCAAACTATTTTTACAAACGCTTATTCTCCATCTACTTCATGTTAATCGAGATAAGCATTTGCAGACTCTATCTTATTGCTAATTTTCTTGTAGATGTAAGGGGAATATATATTTAAAAGTGCAATATAGAAATACAGTAGCCTTTAAGCACATCCATATTTCTTAATAGCTGGTTGCTAGGTGCAGCACCATTCTATTTGCCAGAGATTAATACTCTTTGTATATCTAAGCCAAAAAAATAAATAACGAATTCCCATTTGAGAAAATAAGTATTGAAACATTTAAGGAAATAACAAGCAATATCTCGAAAATGGTTCACTCAACAACAAAATGTATATGACATAAATTGTGTATATTAATGCGATCTGCATGTTTTTTGTAGTAAAATTTTGTCTATCTCTTATGGTTTACCAGTTATGCAAAAGTCGTTCACAATGAAGAATACTTCTGGAGACATTCCCAGAAAATTCAAGATATACATTTTATTTGTCATGAAAATGTCTTAAACATATGATATTTTAATCAAAATCGTTAGAGCCATTTTTGAGAAAATTAAAATTTTCAAAAATCTTCCATGTAAAGGGTAATCTGTGGTGGGAGGATTATCTTGAAAAACTTCGTGTCGCATCTCTGGAAGATACTGAACCTAGTTTGGTGTTTATCTGACTGTTCGTTTCTGAGTTATGCTGTTCACTGACACACAGACACACACACAGACACACACAGCCACACACACACACACACACACACACACACACACACAGACAGACACACACACGGACATGTTTCAAAAAATGCTTTTTTTGGATTTAGGGGGTCTCAAAACATATATTTCCGGTGAAATCTCGGTATCGAATTTTTGGGTGGAATACAATACTTCCCCTACTTACTATACGTGATAGAGAAAGTAAAAAATGTACACCTCTTCAAAACATACAAATTGTTTCATATGATGTTTTTTTGTGGTATAAGCCATATCCTTTAATAAAGATTCGGGTTGTTCACCTCTTGCTCATTCTCTTAATCTCCTGCCAACATTCAGTTGTTTCTCGCGATTGCATGAAAACAGTATGGAATTTTAAGGCCAGCATAGGCGTCCAGTTCTTAAACATACGAGTATGACTGTCGCTGTTCCCTTTGTATCTACAACGAAATGTATAATGTAGCTATTTTTGAAAGGGTTTATTGGATTAAAATGTAAAAATAAGCTCTAATAAGAATAGTTTGCACACCCACTAATAAAAGATAAAGATTAAAGTAAGTTATGTGAATGTATAACATCAAATTTGGTTCACTAATATACTACATAAATATACAGAATAAGCGAGTAACACAAGTTCTGCATTTCGCAGTTTTAACAGAATTATTTTCCGAGAAAAGGAAATTTCAAATAGTATAACTTTTTCAATACTCCCTTTTGAATAAATAACCAGAATGACTTGCTTTGCTTAGCGTTTCCTCAATTTTCAAATTTGCCGTCCATCTTCCTGTCTATCAAAATTGCTGTGTAACATATGTTTTAATACAGTTTCTTAGCGCAAATTAATGCTAGCGCATTCCATGAACAAAAATCTTCTGTAAGAATACTGTTGGCATAAAATGATTATTAGTGATGTTTTAACCAGTATTATCTTCGTTAATTATGAACTCATCTAATGCTGAATATAATTCACCTGTTAATGTTCGAGTTCGGTATCTTTGTCGAATTTTCAAACCACAGTTGGCGACAGGTTTGTCTGAAGCCATTGCTGTTATTTTATCATTTTGAGGCAGTATTTTTATCACTTAAATGATATCAGCCTAATTATATAATTTAAAATATAATAACAGCACGCTTTAAAGTAATATGTGTATAACATTATATGTAAAGTGTATGTAACAGTCATTGTATTATGTTTACTTTATTATGTACATGTATAATAATGTTATGTGAATGTATTATGTAATTTAGCAATGTAGGAGCTGTGAGAACAGAAGCAAAATACCTTCCGTAGCAAACAGAATTACAATGTAGAAGCCGAAAGTTGCTAACAATGAGGTAACAATGATGTAACCTTCAGACAACAATAAACTAGAAAGTTTAATAAAGGCCACTAATAATTCTTGGAACAATAATGTAATATTTATAAACAGTTTATAAATAGCCAATCAAAAACTAGAAGAGCTTTAAGTTAAATAGAAGTATTCTATTGGCGTAGGATTAGCCAATCAGAGACTTGAAATATAATAAATGTACAAATTTAAGCGGTAGACGCCAGAGGCTAAAAGGCAGCGTTCCCAAGCAGACGTTAGAAGGCAGCGTTCCCGAGCAGTTCGATTTTATACGTATTCAGTGTGAGACTGAAGAAAATTCATTACGGCGTGAATAATATAATGTTTACGTGTTAAGAAGTACAAGTAGCAATAATCTCACAGCTCTATAGTAGGATATATCAGTGAAGTGTTATTTAATCGTGTAAAGGATTAATAAAACGAAATTAAATACCATTATAATTTATGTAAGCCTTCATTCTTTAGCCGTACTGCCCCTGCTAAGAGATACGTGTTTCTGCAAATTACTACTGACGCAGCCGAGGCACACATATAATACTTAAATAATCATTAAAATACAAATTTGATTTTTTAAACCTGGGGGCGAAGGCCACCGTAAACTTTGTATCGTACGTGGGGCGAACACTCCAAGAAACATCTCCCGCAAAACGTGGTGTAACTGATACAAGAAAACAATCTCCCATACGTGAGGCAGCAACTAACCCTCTCAATTTCAGCGATTACATTTGATCTAGATTTTGTGCTGAATCTATTATAGGGGTTTTTCAGACACAACAATTACTTAAAGTTCCTTTTCCCATCTCTCCCAGGATGGTTTTGAGTCCAAAAGTATCTAAACCTACAGGCGTAGATATAATATTTAGATAATCCAAGTAATTCTACGTTTATCTTCCGAAAGCTGTAGCATTATAAGCGATGAGGTGGTAAGTTTTCTTTAAAAAGTTATTTGCGGATAGTGTTAAGTAATAATACGACCATATTCCCACATTACCCTAATTTTCCTGTTCCTCCAGGTTACTGCACAAAGCAAACAAGATCACCTTCAGTGAGTATGTGTTACTATACCGATAGCAAGCTTAACTACCGTCTAATTCTAGGCTTCTCTTTTTACTCTCTCTACCACCTAAGAGGAAGCATTGTATTCCTCCCAAAACTTCGATGTCGAGATTTCACCGAAAATGCATGTTTTGAGGTCTGATAACGTACACGTTATTTGAATTTTTAAAGCCCGCGATAGTGCACGAGTTTTAAGCAGTATATTTTACCTGCCTCTGATGTCGTTATCTCACAGCTTGTTCTGTTGTCTCGTGCGCTAGCTGCTCCAGCGGTAGAGCTATGAGTACGTTCTCAGGATATGCGTGGTCAAAGTGAAACGATAACACCAGTTTAAATTTACTAAGAAGTTTAATGTGATTTAATACTAGGTCTATTGAAACGAGTTGCCGACTCTTTGAAGATAAATAATGAAACTGATTAGAAATCGTAACACTTGAAACTATAATAATTGCTGCTGACTTCTGCAGTATCGATTGCACGGTTTTAAATAACTGTTTCCGCAATAAGAAAACTGTAAGTGTAACTTGCCGTCAGTCGCTAAAATCCTTCTCGGTAAAACCCTTGCGATGACCGCTAAATTACTCACATAAGCGGTCACTGAGCGCTTAAAATAACACAGGAGTAAGTCACATCATTAACTGAACAGGTGTCAAGACAACTGACAAGTCTCAAGCGCAGAGATAGGTGTGTCTCTGATTTCGAATGCACGTCTATTTCTTAACTCAAGCTCCTCCTACTTTAGCACTAGAGCACCAAATTTCCTTTTTGGCGCCGGGCCAAGCTCAATTTTTATGTGTGCGTCTGTTATACCTTGTTGCAATGTGTACCTCACCGATTCTGAGAATTTTATTCTCTTTCTCTAGCTAACGTTCACTACTTCGGCTGTCGCTAATAACTTTGCTTAACATGACTCGCTACTTACCCTTTCCTTGGACAAATCTTTTCAACTCAAGCTTCTTACACTGTGCCTTGATTTAATATACGGAACTTATTTATTGGAATTATTTCTCGATCTTACTATTATTTCTTTATTTAATTATTTATATCTTTATTTATATCTTCCTGACAATAATTACATCAGACACCTTTATCGAGAATAAACATTTATAAAAAATGGCCTTGTGTGCGCGCGCGACTAAGGACAGCATAACTCAAAAACAAGTAGGTGATAAATGCCAAACTTAGTATTTAAGCTCACCATCTTCAAAGATGCAACAAGAGTATTTTCAATAAAATGGCCCTGCTCTACACTAACCCTTACATGGAAGATGTTTCGAAATCTTCGATTTGCTCAAAAATTACTTAGCGATTTTGACTAAATACCACATATTTAAATATTTACATGACAAAATGCACATCTTGAATTTTCTGAATAGTGTGAGGTTTCTTCATTCGGAATGAATTTTGCATAACTGGTTAACCATAGGAGATAAACAGAAACGTACTCCACAAAAACTGAGGTCCATTTAAAGTAAATATTTTGTGGCATCAGGCACCAGCCGTTATTGCTGGTTTGAATTTTTCACTACGTTGTTATTGTTTTACAGCGCAGTCACTGTTCAGTTGTTTCTCGCGATTTAATGGAGAGATTATAGAATTTCTAGGACAGCATATACGACTAGCTTTTAAAATCTGATGTTTGATTCGATTTCCTCTATTCTCCTTATATTTTCAACGAAAATGTAATGAAACTGTATTTACAAAGATTTATCTCAATTAACACGAATTAAATGTAAAAATAAACGTAGGAATAGTTATGAAAATAGTAGGTAGAGAAAGTAATGTGAACGTAACACATTAGATCTGTTTTAAACGTTTTACGCCCAAAATTTATAATTATTATAGGTATAAAAACAGTTTATTTGGAGAATTCGTCTCCGATTTATCTGTTTAATACGATTTCATGCAGCTAATTTGTTATATGACTTTACTTACTGGTTATTTACTATGCCATTTGTACCTGATTTCCCTGATAAAGGAAATAATAACACATCAGAATTTTAAGGTGCACAGAGAAAATCAGGCCACTTTTTACTTTCTCTGCCACGTACCTAATAGGTGGAGACGGTGTTGTGTTCCAACCAAAAATTCGATGCCGAGATTTTACCGGAAATACATGTTTTGCGGTCGTAATTCAAAAGTAAAAAATCAAACTTGGTATTTAATTTCAGTACTTTCCAAAGATGCGACATAAAGATTTTGAAGAAGATTCTCACACCCCAAACTACCCTTTAAATGGAGGATTTTTCGAAATTTTTTATTTTTAAAAAATGGCTCTAACGATTTTGATTAAAATACCATGTATTAGGGTTATTTACATAAATAATGTATGAAATGTATGTTTTCAATTTTCTGGGAATAGTCTTTGAAGTCCCCTTCATTCTGAAGGATTTTGTATAATCTGGTACACGTTAAGCGATAGACGAAGTTGCACTACATACAAAGTGTAGATCTCTTTAAAACACCCAATTTATTTCAGATAACTTTTTTGTGACATCAACATTTTCGAGATTTCCGTAATTAATGCTTCGATTTTTTAGTTTCATTTATACCCCGCCTTTAACTACATTGAGTTTATCGGTGGCCTTTGGAACTTATTGCCTATTGGCAATGTTGTTAACTCCTGTAACTTTTGTCGTTGGGTTTTTGGCACATTTGGTTTTTTAATCATTAGAGCATATACACATTCACACTCTCATTTATAGTTCCAGACTCTGGAGAGGATAAGAATTAATCTTGGCTAGAGGGAAATTCTCACCCCCCAACCGTGAATCGAACACGGGACCCCCCGGGTTCGAATTATTCAATACTTTCCGTCCTTTTAAAGTGCTGTCGATTTTCAATTGTTTGTCGCGATGTCATGGAAAGAGTATGGAGTTTTAAGGCCAGCGTAGTGTGTCCAGTTCTAAAACATTTTACTATCGCTATTCCCTTTTTATCTGTAACAAAATGTGTAATGCAGCTTTTTTGGAAAAATTTTATCTCGATTAAAATGAAGTACATAGAAAAATAAGCT
Source organism: Deroplatys truncata (assembly GCA_030765065.1). NCBI lineage: Eukaryota > Metazoa > Arthropoda > Insecta > Mantodea > Mantidae > Deroplatys > Deroplatys truncata. The sequence continues at coordinate 59,001,827 of CM060980.1, forward strand.
TTCGTAAGAATAACGTGTATACCTACTAGTACAGAGGATAGAGAAAGTCATGTGAACGTAACACATTAGATTTTTAAGTGCATATTTTTAAGGTCTGTCTACTAGATTGTGTACAGCAGCAAAAATAGAATTTACATTTCTTGATATGTCCTTGTACAGCTATTCTGCTGGATACCGTTTGCCATCTAGGTACAGTATATCTTCCAGTGAGGCAGTATATAGCACCAATCTCCTATCCCTTCCCCACCCCTTGCCATGTATTTCTGTGCTCCCGATGCTCGGGATCTTGAATGTTTCATCAAGGCTCCTGTAATTGGGAGGATTAAATTCCTCAAACTCCCTGACCGACCGACCGACCTGTGGGAGAAAGGGAGGGGGAACAGGTCAGGAGTCGGGGTTGCTACGAATTACAGCCATTCGCAAAACATCTAACTTTTATCTGATCTTGTAAAGAGCGTTTAGAAAAAGGCCACTCGTGGTGAGCTGGGGATTAAGAGAGCCAGGGAAACAACATGGAGGGTAGATGACGCAGGGATACTGGTTTTTTGTCTGTGAATCAATGAATATGCTTGGTCATGTGTTAAGTTAACATATAATGTTACCTACAACTCAATTTCACAATTAAAAGCTCTACCCCGCCAAATTTATAAGTCATTACCTCATAAACTGTTCAGGATATCGAGTGAAACTTTTACATGATATAGATGTATGCCTTCTTTTTCACTGATCTATTTTTATCCAATACGTTTGTTTATTAAGGAAGATTGAAAATTTTCCCAATGCCATAATTTGATTAAAATTAACCAGATTTTTTCAAACATCCAAGCACCTATTAACACCAAAGTAGAGGTTAGTTTTACCTTCATAAATACGATTTAACCATCTTCAATAGTTTACGGCAAAATTTGTACCAGAAAATGACATCCACAAAAAAAGCTGTGCAGCCAAAATTAAGAAAATAAGCTCGTATACCTATATTTGCAACAAAGAAACTTATTACGAGCACACAGAAACTGCCTTATTTAACAATAGTAACAGTTTTTAGAGCAAAACTTCTCTTTAAAGCTCTCCTCTAAGCTGTTTAGGAGGTACGATTTCTTCTGGAAAGTAGTGCAGAATTCCCAGTACAAAGACAGATGTAGTACCATTTTCAAAATATATTTAAAATACAAGTGTTGTGCCTACAGTGCTAAAATATATATCAAAATAAAGTGAAAAATCCACTAATAATATATTTTTTGGAATTTTTTCTCTTAATTTCACAATAAACTCCTATAAAATCTGAAAAGTATAGTATTCGTATCTGTTTAGGCAATTTCTATTAAAACGTAAAATAAAACTAACAACACAAAGATTATTTTAATATCAGGATGATAAATGAATTTGAGATCAGCATCAAAAACATTCAGCAGTTGAATCTGGAAACTCTTAGCAGTATACCCAATAGTGCTCAACAGTGGTTTTCTCGCGTTTTGTCCTCAAAAAAACGTGGTTTCGGGAATGATTATTTATTCCTTGAATATTTTATTTTGTTTTATAGTAAAATTATTTCTAAAGTTATGAAACAGTTACTAGAAAGGAACATGGAGAGAAGTTTTTCTATCACTATTTTTGAAGAAAATCTGATCTGATACATTCACATGACTTTCTCTACCCTATAACTTTTATTACTGGATATACAAACTATCCTTACTAAAGTTTATTTCTCTATCCACGTTTTAACCCAAATAAGCCTTTGCAGAAATATCTGCATTACACATTTCGTTATAGATACAAAGAGAACAGCGAAAGTTAAATGTTTAAGAACTGGATACTATATGCTGGCCTTAAAATTCCATACTGTTTCCATGCAATAGAAACAACTGAATGTTGATAAGACCTTAAGAAAATGACTATAAAACGAACAACGGCTTAGACCACAAAAAACTTATTTAAATATGTTGAGTGTTTTAAAGATAGGTTTTCACTGTCGCTTAACGTTTACCAGCTATACAAGATTATACAAAATTCCTTCAAATGAAGGGGACTTCACAGGCTATTCCAAGAGATTTCAAGATATGCATTTTGTCATGTAAATATCTTTAACATATGGTATTTTAATCGTTAGATCCATTTTCTAGAACATTCAAATTTTCGAAAAATGTTGCATGTAAAGGGTATTTGGGGTGGGAGTTTTCCTGAAAATCGTTGTGTCGCATCCTCAGAATATATTGAACTTAATACCAAGTTTTGTACTTGTCCGACTTTTCGTTTTTTGAGTTGTGCTGTTCACAGACATACAGACAAGAGCATACACGTGGATCTTTTTCTAAAAATGCTTTTTTTTATTCGTGAGCCTCAAAACATGTATTTCCGGTGAAATCTCACTGTCGAATTTTTGGGTGGAAAGTAATACCTTATCTACATACTATGTACGCGGTATATCAATTTTATTTTCTTCAGAAATTACCTTCCTATAAATGATACAACACTTTGATTTCCAATACAACACCGGTAGACAAAGTGTTTAAGATACGGATTCATTTTTTTAAAGTTCCCTTGTTGTACCCAGTTTATGCTACTGTGTTCTACTGTTTTCATACCGCTTATTTCCGCAACACACATGCACACACAAACACCCATGCCCGTGGCGGGACTCGAACCCGCGACCCTCAGCTTGGCGGAGCGCCGGAGCGACCACTCCAGCGACCACGGCTGCGAGGGCCGGCGAAACTCATTAACGGGAGGTCCGTGATTCAAATCCCATCAAGATCCCTTCCTGATTTTTCTACGTTTTCTCCAGTCCTCATAACTAGCAAATGCCTAGGAGGTACTCTAACACAGACCTGAAATGCTTCCCAAATTTCCTTCTCCAATTATCATTTTCATGTAGCATCAGTATCAATCGCCTGTGGTGCCGTGCCGTATTCAGTAAGAAGTTAAGCATTACTAAAAAAATCAGGAAAAGATTTCTAAGGTACTCTTCTAAATGCCTGTTTTTCCATATCGAATGTAGTTTAATTACAGCTGTTCTATCCTGTAATTTTCTTAAGTTTCGTTCATTTGTTCTTAAATATGTTCTTTGTTATAGTTTCTGGGCAAAGAAACCATTTGAATAACAACGTTCTTAAGTACTTTGTAAAAACAATTATTTTGGGAAAGTTCTGTTTTTAAATATTAAATGTATTAAAATAAAAGTTGAAAATGTAGGTTAAGGGTGACAATGTACTACATTATCTGAATTCTTTAAAGTCGCTGGATGGTTGGATAATTTTGAAACAGTATACTTTACCTGCTTCCTATGCTGCCGTTATCTCTGTTGTTTCGTGCGCCAGCTCTCGAGTGGTAGATCTATGAGCACTTTCTCTGGGTATGCGTGAGTGTAATCTGAAACGCCAGTTAACTTGACTAAAAAGTTTAATGTGATCTAATACTTGAGCTATTGAAGCGAGTTGCCGACCATTTGAAGATAAAGCATGAAACTGATTATGAATAGTAGCACTTGAAACTCTTAACAATTGTCTTATTATACCTGCTGACTTCTGCAGTAAACATTTTACAGTTTGAAATAGCCGTTTCTTCAATAAAGAGACTAGTAGGGTAACTTTCCGTGAGCCGCTAAAATGCTTACCTACGAAACCCCTCGCAATAGCCGCTAAATCTTACTCACACAAGCGCGTCACTGAGGGCTTAAAATAACACAGGAGTAGTCAACAAGTATCCAGAGTGACGAATACGTGCACGAGGGTGTGCACGAAAAGAGTTTACGAAAAAAAGAGTCTGATTTAGAATGCAAACCTTAATATTAACTTAAGTCCCGCCTACTTTAGAACTACCCCATCAAAATTCTACCTTATACACTACCAAATCTTAAAACTCTAAGTATACGTATGTAACAGTGTTACTAAGCGATGGCTTGCTTTTTTAAGAATTTCCTTTGCCTCTCTGTTCTCCGAACTGGCCTATATGCAACCTTGTTGCTCTGATGGACCCGGCTAACTCTCAGAATTTAAGTGCCTTTCTCTTTTTCAGGATTTCTGCCTATGTGACTGTGCAAGCGTACTGAACTTATAACCTAACTAGTTCCGGGAATCTTTAATCTAATGTGTTTTATCCTCAGTTGATATTAATGACATTTGTGGCAGTATTTTGTATCACAACAATGTAAATGATTGTAGTGTAAATAACCATTATTGTATGACATTGATTTGAGATGTTTCTTAATTATAAGCATTGTTAGGAAATAAGTTTCCACGGCCTCACTGAAACTGACAATAAGAGCGGGTAACAATGAGCGAGGGGGTGAGTTGTTTATCAATTATTAGAGACAAGCAAATGACGTCAGATTGGCACGCGTTTCTTAGAAATGGCGGGAATATTTTCCCTGGAGCATATGTATTCGTAATTTTGATTGGATATAAAAATAGACGCTAATGTTGGCGCGTTTTATTAACCAATAGCACCTCGGTTATAATCTTTAGGCACATGCGTGAGGGAGTGTAAATATGAAGCAGGGGGACAGGTTTCGTTTAGTCCAACAGAAACGTTTGTGCATTACACGTCGCTCAGTCCAGAAGAAACATTCGTGGGTAACACGTCGCTCAGTCCAAAATATCATACCACGGATTACACGTCTCGTAGTTCAACGGAAGCATACATCAAGTACACGTTACGCAATTCTACAGAATCTCTCGTGTCGTAAAGCTAGTTATAAATGTGAAATACGCGAATTAATAATGTGCAGCAAATAAGTGATTATAGTGAGATTAGAAAATATAACAGTTTCAGTCTGGCGTGTATCAAAAGATAATGTGAAATGAATAAAGTGTGACGGTAATAAAAGTGTAAAAACAAATTCTTTTATCAGTGTTATCTTTCAGTAACAACTCCTTTCCGTTTACACACCTTGTTCAAGAGATGTGCTCGACCGAGAAATAATAGCTAGCCGGAGGACAATGAACCCAACATTCAAAGTAGTAAAACAATAACAGGCGCTCAGAAATAAGATAACACGAAGCGACCGCGACAAATTGGCTCCCATATGTGGTGCAGATAAGCATGAAGCATCTACAACTACCAACAAACAAATATTCCACTTCACATTCGTTAACTTATCTCGCTAATGACCCTTTTCTCGGACAAATCCTTCGACTCAAGCTTGTTACATTGTGCATTTGTTTAATATACGGAAATCATTTATTTAATTTACTATCATTTCTTTATTTAATTATTTATATCTTCCTCAATAATTACGGTATCAAGCGATAGAACAATCTATTTCTGAAATCTTCGTAATACTTTTTAGTGCTTCCTCACTAATACGTTTACATTCTTATATTATCCTATTTTTCAGTTCTTGAGTAACCTCAGGTAAATGAAATCATACTTTTTTTTTTCTCTCGTGATTTACATTCAATATATTTTATGGATGTCCTGCGCCGTGGCACAATGAACTGGAGCGTGGTATTCTCGTTCTCGGTCACGGAGTGAGCCCGGGGAGTGAGGATTTTGGGTCCCAGGTATAGGACAGGTGCCCACTGAGCTACGGGAGGAAAGTGAGGAGCTGCGATAGGCAGCGGTACTGGCCTCATGAGCGTGATACTAGCCACATCGCCTCTCTGTATCGGCTGGATGATCGCCCACCTCTGCCGTGAGCATATGGGCGTAAGGAGGGCAATAGGGTTGGCAGGTCCAGGCCCTCCGCAGGCTAAATGCCACAGGATTTATTTATATTTCATGTATATAAGGCGAAAAGTATAGCGAAATGTCAGAATCTTTTTATTTATTCAAAAAGTGGCTTTAACAACATTTATTAAATTATGATGTGTATACCAAGTAAAATTTAATCCTGAATTTTCAATGAATAATCCATGTAATCCAAAACTTATTAGAGGAAAAAAATTAGCATATTAAAAACACCGTTTGTGTTTAAAGACGTTTTTATTCGCAGTTCCAGAAAATTGACTTTTGTATATTAAACGTTTCTTAATTAAACTTCTATAGTGCAGGGTGTATATTACATGTCTAAAAATGTAACATTATTCCTTCTTTTCTATCCCCTAGACTTGTGATATAAACAGCTGAATGCGTTATCCACATCTTGCACGTAACTAAATCCGATTTGCCATCTTTGAATCCATTTATAGTAATTGCAGTACGGTGGATAGAAGACTTTATTTTTATATAAATTACATAGTACATTAAGGAAACCTGTAATCGGTAATGGGTAGAGGTAATTGCGTAGGTGTTTAGTAGTAGATTATTAATTACATTCATTACAACAAAACTTGTACACTCGCTTCTATTTCTACCGTCAGCGCATCTTCGGAAGACGTTTTACCAACCTTCTCAGCGGGCGCGTACATAGCAGGGAGGAACGTTAGCCTTTGTTGTTCGACCAAGCAGTGGGGTGTGTTAATTGTAGCTTAGGCAATGTATGCCCCGCCCGTACAAAAAAAATCTCTGTAGGTCGACGTGCTAAGTCCCCCTCCGCGTTGAATCCCAATCCTATTAAAGACGGCAACAATATTACCTAAATAAGCAAATGTTCCATTCTGTTCAACTGTTTTTCCTTCTATCAAAATTTTAATCCTAAATGTTTCGTCGTCGTGGATTTTGTTTTTTCGAAAGAAATGTTTTTCTATATTTTTTTGGAAATCTGTAGTTTTAATTATAAAAGAAAAATTCTGCAAAAAGAATTAAGGCAGAAATTTGGACACTTTTATGGAATGTAATATTGTTGCATAAAAACACTGGAAGTTCCTTTATACATGGATTTCAGGAAGAATGAAAGCATGACGAGAGCAAGTAAAATAAATAACAAAGTTGTTCCAGATAGATTGAAATAAGTTAATTGGATGAGAAAAAGCTGCACTGGAAAGAACATTGAAAGGAAAAAATGATTCGGGGCACAAAACGCAACGGATGACAGCCATTAAACGGTTCAATAAAGGAGAAGAGACAGTATATTCATAGCGGACACAAAGAAGAAAACGGAAAGAAAGTAAAAAATGGAAAAGAATAGCTAATTTCCTTGGATAGAAAATTATAATTCATTGACTGATTGATACGTCTATTTAATGAATAAGAAAAAAATACTGATCTTATGGACCATCATAGAAGCTCCCTTTAGATCTGCGCCGTCCTGCAGAGCTTGACCACGGAACTACAGAGACATAACCCACTGTTGCACTGGGGAGGAGCGCCGGGTTTGTCTCCAGCATGCGCGGCCTGCACATATGTGGAATGATCGCATGTATCGATAAGGTGCAATATGAAAAATAATCCATGACAAATTACGCCAGTCTGTACCATCTGATGCGGTGCAGCATGGCGCTAAAGGGTGAAGGAAACGTGCAAGAGGGAGGGGAGGGGTTTGCACTGCTGCTGCACATGTGGGGGTTGCAATGTTGTGTGCCAGTCATGCGACGTACCGTGTTTACAATATGCACAAGGGCAAACAAACAACACTACAAGAAAACGACTGTCTTTGATATCTGTTACCGGCACGTTACCGCAAATAATACACGCCTCTGACACTACAGGGTTGTCTGAAAACAATGTACTGCTAGGAAGCACCTTCGCTCGTAAATTCCCAAGTAAACATGAAAAACACAAACATTTTTACAAAAAAGTTCACATTTTCGACATGTGCAAAGTGTTTACACGACCTTCCTTGCCGATTATCATTTAGCTTCACACATACTCTACTTATAATTTATAAAATTCGAGTTCTGTGTTTTAATTGTCATAAACATTCTGCAGAAATGGAGCATACAAAGGCTGAGGCTATAGGTAACTATTTAAAAAATAATTCATAAACCTTGAGAGGGTTAATGCCCCACGTACAATACAAATTTGAAGTTGTTTAGACCACGCACGTACGATACAAACATTCCGGTGGCCTTCGCCCCACGTTTACCTTACCGGTGGCCTTCACCCCATATTTAAAAACAACTTTGTGTTTTTAATGTTTTTTTAAATAGTATATATGTATGTTTGCTCGACTGCTTCAGTAGTAATTTGCAGAAACACGTATCTCTTAGCAGGGTTTGGTACGGCTAAAGAATAATGCTTATGTAAATTATAATTGTTTACCTCACTCTTTTATTAATCCTGCACAGGATTAAATAACACTTCACTGAAGTACTGTAGAGCTGTGAGATTATTGTTATCTATACTTTTTAGCACTTAAGCTTTATATTATTCACACCGTAATTAATTTTTTATGTCTCACACTGAATACGTATCGAACTGCTCGGGAACGCAGTCTATTAGCGTCTGGTTGGGTACGCTGTCTTCTACCGCCTAATTTATACTTTTACTATACTTAAAATCTCTGATTGCCTAATTTCACTCCAATAGAATACGTTTATTTAACTTAAAGCTTTTTCTAGTTTGATTGACTATTTATAAACTATTACATTATTGTTCCAAGAGTGATTCGTAGCACTATTAAACTTTCTAATTGATTGTTGTCTCAAGGTTACCTGATTGTTAGAAACTTTCGGCTTCTATTCTCACAGCTCCTTCATTGTTAAATTACGTAATACATTGATATAACACTATTATACATGTACATAATAATATAAACATTAATACAATGACTGTTACATACATTTTATACATTATTATATACACATATTGCTTTTAGACGGGCTGTTATTATATTTTATATTATATAAATAGACTGATATGGTTTAAGTGTTAAAAATACTGCCTCAGCCTTGCTCTGGAGGCTGTTGGCGCGAATTAATGAGATACAAAAGAGCAGCTATTTGAATTCCGAAATTCTGCTACTCAAAGTATTGAAAAATTCAGATAAATAGCATGGAATATTTTTGCCACATTTTTATTATTATTGTCTTATTTGCATAACCCCCTTAATCTTTTGTGGCCACACCGGAGCTTTGACTTAAGAAACAATTGATGTTGTAACTTGTTGAACTATAGACTTTCTTATCGTTGGTTTTATTGCTTTTTAATGTTAAATACACTCACATTCACGCTTTTAGACTCTGTGGGGTACAGGAAGTGATTCTGGTTAAAGAAAGGTTCCCCGCATCCGGAAATCTCCCAGGATCTATGGGTTGAGAAGCTAAAGCGCTGACCACTCGATCACAAGGGCCATCCTATGTGTTTTGTTTGATCTAAATTTTAAATTTGAGACACACTATATTTTTATATATTAAGCTTCTGCCTATATTTTTTCAGTTTCTCAACGTAAAATGAGAATAATTTCTTCATTTCTATTCGAAAATTTCTCATGGCAATATCTCGAACTTTTAATCAAATTATTTGTCACTTTTGAGAAAATAAAAAGACTACTTCTTTCCACATGTAATGAGAGAAGAATTACCTTAATTCTTATGCGTGAACGTTTTTATTTATTCGAGTTATCGTTATTGAGTGTAGTGTTAATAGACAAAAAGACATGGTTTTGCTTAAGACTATGCTAATAATAATTTTGAGAGACCAGTAATTTATAATTAAAGTGAAAGTGAAATTTACTTTTAATTTTTTCTACTCCTGTAAATAGAGGAAGTATTGCGTTTCACTCAAAAGTTCATATCGAGGTTTTTTTGGAAATATATTTTTGAAGTCCCCTGAATAAAAAAAAACATTTTTAGAAGAAAGTCCGTGTGTGTGTGTGAAAAATTTGATTATATCTTATTTCCTTAAACTGTGAATAAATTCCAAACGACAGAACGCTGTTTAACATGCATGAAATTCATTCATACAATTTTCTGTAAGTTTCTAAGTTATCGGTTTACTTTGATAAACATACACGAGAAACCTCACAAAAGGATGCATTGTAATTTAGTCCTAAGGATAATAGGATTTATAATATCCCTTAAACACTAAATTTTCAATCCGTCGTGTATTTCTCACTGTATTTTTGCTTCTTTATGTCTACTTAACATATAAAAACAATATTTTAAATTTAGAGCTTAAATGCAAATACATAAAATCCAAGAAGACAGCACACAATGGTCACAAATTCTAAAAAACGAATTTTAGAATGATATTTTAAAGCGCTTTCAAGCGTTTAATAAAAAGGACAACAAATCATGGTAGTGAAAACCGGGAAAGCGTGAGGTCGCCACTCTAGCAGCTGGTTAGTTGCTTGCTGTACACGATAGATGGCCCCACCGTCATCCGGCGGCACTAGTGTTTCGGAGAGAAGAGCAGACCAAGGATTAAGACTAACAGTGATTATTTCCTACTCTACCATCTCCATAACACTAACCCCTCCAGCACTAGCGAAAAAAATAACAGCAAAGCTCATCACTTTTCCTGCTTCCTTTCCAAAATCTACCCAACACATATACCACGTAAAGTGAAAATGGGATAAAAACACAAAACAGGATGGGTGAAAAATAAAAACGACAAAGGCAGAAGCACAATTAGATTAATTTCATTACGTAGATGGATGGATTTAATATATGAGGACGGGCAGGGAAGGTAAGCCTGGAGAGAGAGGGAGAGACGGAGAGAAAGAGTGAGAGAGGATATGTGGTGATATTGCAGCCACCTAGTAGCCCCGTGCTACCTTGCCAGCAGTAAGCCTTGATATCATAATTAATGGATAGGGTACCGGGGAGATTCCGCGTAGTTGGTGTGTAATCAAAAGCATGCACATATCATAGGGATTTCTCTTTGTGCGGCGTGGAGATCAGAAAATGTAAACTGAGAGTTATCAGGGAGCAACTCAAGTTCTTTTTACAAAAGTAACAATCCCTACCAGCCATTCGTTTGCCCTTTTCCCAACTCTATCGTCTCCCCGCCAACGGCTAGATTGATCGTCTCTGGCCGGCAAAAGAGCACAAGCTTAGTAATGTATAGACTGATAAAAAGTGGTTTTTTTTCTCGTGAAAAGGGGCTTTGAATAAACTCTCCTGGGATTGTCAACTTTGTTTCTGCTGTCAAATTACTGTTACTTGGTGGGGGAGTTTACTAATTTTAGATAACTTTTTGTTTGGGCAGCCTTGTCTTCCTCCAAGGGCAACCCAGCATCCTTTACTGTTAATTTCAAAGAGAAATGAAAATAGATTAGCAGGAGGTCTTTGACTTTCCAAGCAGGTTTCAAAAAGGTAGGGAGAGGAAAGGTGCCCTTAAGAGGGGCTTAAGGTAGCATTATTTCATTTGCTCATTTCATTAAAGAAAGTAAGAGTATCTGATTTCTAATATCCGATTAACAAGTTTCAGTCTTAGTGGATACTTCTTAGTATCAATTTTAATACAATCACTAAGAGGATGAGACGAAACCACTGGTGATGAACAGCGGTGAAGGGCATTGGAAATGTAAAACAAGTTTTGACATTTTCTGCTTTTAATGGAATAAAACTGTGTACTTCTTTCTGATTCATATATATGGTTTATTGGCAATTTAGAAGACTTAACCCTTTAAAAAAATTTAATGGACTTGAGTCACTTTGAATTTGGAGATTCACGCCCCTTTTAACACCCCAACGTGCGCTATCTGCTGAAAGGGAATCAGAGGTTTCATCTAAGGAGTGCCTGGAGGCAGCTAATCATGACAACTTCCCTGGAATGCACTAATGCTAATCATACCTTAGAACTAAGTTTCAGCTGCAATTATCTCAAAACTACATTATTCCAAATGTACGTCTCTTTTATTAAAAACTGTAAATTGTCCAAGAGAAATTTTATCACATTTGTGTGAGATTATGTATTACACACACTGAACTACAGTTCTATTTTTAAGTTGAATAGATTTTTTATTAAAAAAATGTAAGTTTTAGTTCATTTTCTTCAGAGAGGAGCAAATAATATTTAGAAGAGAAAAACTGACAGCTTAATTTCCTTAATTCAGTTATATAAGGCAGAGTATCTTCATATGCAGTAAACACTTGAGCGCTCTGCTTCAACTGGTGGCCGAAATTGAAATTAAGTTTTTATTTATGGACGCTCTTTAACTACTATGGTTTTTAGCGTCTGTATTGGGCGTGAAATACCGGTAATTTTGCTCAGATGCCTCTTTATCACGCTTAAGGTTCTTTTACGTGCCGTAAATCTAGACACGGGACCACCGGCTTTACTTCCTTCCAAAGAAAGCCATGCTAAGGATTTTCACGCCCGAAAAAAATACATCGCCCTCCGCCGGATTTGAACCCGCGACCTTGGGAACTAGAGGCTAGTACGGTACCACTAGTCCACGGAGGACGACTTCTAAAGCGAACCTAGAAATAAAAAATTCTTTTACCTTTTATCAAGCAAACTTTAAATGTTTTTAATTTTTCAGGCAAACTGCAGACAAATAATTGTGTAAATTTAAAGAGGGATATAGACATATATACTGACAATACGGTAAGTGTTTTGAATTGATCTGTCAATTACAGTCAAAATGTTTCTTGGGTTGGTAAAGGTATCGGTTCCACAACGGAGCGGGACACCTCGCGACCTACATAGATCTGCTGTGGCCACCACTCCAGGAGGGAGGAATGAAGTGAAGGAACCACAGGAGGCTACAGGCACATATGCCACAGAGATGCACGGAAGTCCCAGGCCCGTCCTATTGCTGGAGCTACCTGATAGAGTGATGGAGGACTCGTCGACCAAGCAGCCCTCTAATGTACAAGGGGAATCCTCTTTCCTTTGAGCAAGCATCCACGCCATCTGTCTGGCACTACCATGCGCCATGAAACCTAGAAATGCACCTGAAAGTGAGAGGGAAACGGAGTGAAGGGAAATGGTGGAAAAGAAATTGTGGTAGATGAGAAAGCACCCCAGAATGGTCTACCGACCAGGGAAAGCCACGAAAAACCCAAGGTCAGATTGACGGTCGACGGTAAATGAACACGTAACCTTCGAATGTGAGCCTCACACATTACCGCGAAGCTATATGGCTCTAGGAAACATATGTGTATTTGTTCATATACTGCTATACTGCTCACAGTTCCCATTCTCCTTTATAGAAATACTGTTGCACAAAGCTTCAAGCTTGAAAGAGAGATCTCAAGGATTAAATTGTGCTTCATATTGGGTTTTCTTACTGTTTTCATACTACGCCTGTTAACAGTGAGGAAGAAAATGAATTAATCTGGATAAATTCCATAAAATTGTTACCCCATAGGCAACGCATATTTTGATGGGATGTCAGGCAACTCAGTCTCTCATGCTTGGAAAGTAAACGTTCACATAATTTTGCTCTTGGGCCCACGGTAATTACTCTTCAAGAATAAGTAATACATTTTAACACATTCAGTAAGTAGGTCAGTATGCTTCACATATGGAGTCATAGACTTCTTATTTCTGAGCGATTAAGTAGTGATAGGCTAAAGTGTTAATTAGATGAAAGTAACTTATTTCAAGCCCGAAAAAATTTCAAAATAACAGTTAAAACTGTTGTTATCTTTTGGGGCGGCGCGGTGGCCGAGTAGTTAGATCTCTCACCGACGCGACCCGGGTTCAATCCCAGGGACCCGCTTGTGGGATTTGTGGTGCACAAAGCGGCGTCTGGACGGGTTTTCTCCGGGTTCTCCGGTTTCCCCCGCCATTCATTCCGCCAACCATTCACCTTTCCTTTCATTCATTTCACCATCATTTCGTTTCATCTACTTCCTTCCTCCCATTCCAGTCATCGGGCTGATCACCCATCCTGGATATTCTGTCTGCTCCTCGACGGGCCTCTGACCCCAGGCACCCGCCGTAAGTCCTGGGGGATGTAAGTCCTACGTGAGAGGAGGTTAAACAGAGAGAGAGAGAAAGAAAGTTATCTGTTGGATCAAAGCAGTATTTACTGAACGGCTGTCAAGTTTGTAGAGATCGACAGTAGCCATTAGTGGCCACTGATGCATTTATTTTATTATGGATGGGTTTATAAATTATATATTTTATGTATGAATAAATGTTTTTAAGGACATACAAGCAAGTACGTTTCTTTCAGAAATTTATTTGAACTTCAAAGTAAATATTCTGTGTTAAAACGAGAAGAATGCCTGGATACTTTATAATTAAACTTCGTGTGATTTTCATAACCTTTTATGTGTTTTATTAATATTTAAATAATTTTATGAACAAAAGGAGACACGATACCGCTGCCATAACCTAAAAGATGTAACCACCTGAGCTAAGGCTCTGCTGTCACTGCCCATAAGCACACACACGCAATTGACATTTTCCTTAATATATTTTCGTAAAAGAGCAGATAAAATATTCATTAGCGCTTGCATAAAATACTTTTCCAAGTATGCCTAACTAACCTCATATATAGTAGTCGGTAAAAACCCTTATTCTGCCTAACTCACTCTTATGCAACCAGCAATAAAATTGCTACAGAGAGCATACAGAGAGTAGGAACATTTTTATTGAATTGTGATTAAAATAATTTATAATATTTATTTTAGCCTTTTGTTACTTTTACAAAAACATAGAAATAAAAGTCATCCTTTTTAGGTATTCTCATTACCAGCATTCAAATACATAATATTTACGGTAGTAAAACACAAGAAATGGCACAAAAAGTAATTTTGTCTGTTTTTGTCCCTACCCAAATTAATTTCTTGCTTCCACGGTTCATATTCTGCGTAGCTACTTGAAAATAAAATAAGTTACCTGAGTTTACTGCTTGCTTTAACTGTTAATAGGACTTAAGATTTTTTATTTTCTGTGTAATGTACATAGTAGAAGAACGTTATTGCATTATATCCAAAAATTCGATATCGAGATTTCACCAGAAATATGTTTTGAGACCCCCTGAATTCAAAGAAGGCATTTTTAGAAAAATGTCCCTGTGCGTGCCAATGTGTCTATGTGCGTGTGCGTGCGTTTGAGTGTGTGTCATAACTCAAAAACGAAAAGTCGTATAATACAAACTTGATATTTACAGTGTCTCCCAAAAATGTGACTCTAAGATTTTTCCATAAAATCCCCCGCCCCAGCTACCTTTACATGGAATACTTTTCGAATCGTTTATTTGTGAAAAAATACCTCTAACTATTTTGATTAAAATACATACATTAAAGATACTTAAATGTTGACATGACAAATAAAACGTATCTCTTGCAATTTCTAGGAATCACCTGTGAAGTCCTCTTCATTCGGAAGGAATTAGGTATAACCTTGTATAACTGGTAAACGTTAACGGTTATGTATAGGCTTCGGACACGGTTGCTGTTTCGTTGCACTTTGACTGGAAAACAGTTATGTGTACACAGGGTTTCTCCAAGCACTGCCAGTCTTTCGTTCTAAGCAAGCGATCAGTATATATATATGCAGCTTGTTCTGAAGTTAAGAAGTCCGGCCGTTGATGGCTGGCAAAACATGCCGAAAACAACCAGTAAGAATATTGTACTTGTAAATGAATATGTACGCGAGTATTTTGATGTAAGAGGGGAAAATGTATTTTGTAAAGTATGCCAGATTGAAATCAAAGGAGAGAGAAGGGCTTTTATTGCAAGATACTGTAAATCTAAAAAACTCTCACAAAATATTGCGTTGCTTCCTAGAAATGAAGGGGTAAGGATACAGGCATTCGCCTGACATCCCATTTAATAAGCTGCAAAATTCTGCTTTTAAAACGTTTCTGGAGAAATTTACAGCTATGAAATTTTCTTGTGAGTTAATTTAGGCAAATTTTATTTGTCTTTGTCATAGATGGCAATACCAGACTTCTGAAACTTGTCGATAATTTGACACAACACTTTACAGAAGTAGACAAATGTTCTGCTGTTGAAATATCACAGCAGAAACTGAACAATGTTTTAGATAAAAATCCAAGATATGCAATTATGTGCCGTATTAGGCATAAATAACACTAGTCTGCATGATATCGGATGGCTGAAAACCAATAAGTGATTGTGACTCATTTTTTATGCTGATTTCAGAACTGCTTTTAGTTTTCTTCTATCACGTACAGTTTTTTCACAATTTCACTTCAAAAATATAGAGTTGAGCCAGTAGATGATGAGTATTGTTGAAGGGAAATTTATCACTTCTTGGGAAATTTCTCAATACAGACTTGTAAGTCTTTAGGTTGTTACACCTGTAGATGCTGATTGCTATTTGTAATTTAGGCATTGTTGCTAATATCAGAGGCTTGCATTACCAGTGCTATATCGTGATTGAAGTTACAAATACATTATGTCTACACGCAAGTCTGTGAACAATCCAAATGTTTTCTGCTATATTTGTGGAAATTATACAGTGCTTCAGCAGAGAACTGATATAACAGACTTTGTGAAAAAAGTGTATCATGCTTATTTTAAAATGACAAGGCCTGGGCTCCAGCTAGACAGTTTACCACTATTGTGTTGAGAGATTAAAATTGTGGATAAAAGGAAAGAAATAATGCATGCCATTTGCAATTCCTATGGTGTGGAGGGAGCCTAAGGACTACCTTAGAGACTGTTATTTCTGTTTAGTTAATGTTCAGGGGTGCAATTCGAAAAATTAGAAACACATTGTGTATCCAAGTATTCCTTCAGCCATCAGGCCAGTTCCACACGGAGAAGATCTGCCTGTTCCTCTACCTCCATCTGTTTTAGAGAACTTGGAAGAAGATGATACTGAAAGTGAACCTCATGCAATCACCGAAGACGATTTTGATGATGTCTACCGCCCTGAATATGAAGTGACTCTACAACTGTTCTCTCAGAGTGAACTAAATGATCTAGTACGTGATTTGAATTTGTCTAAGGAATCTGCAGAGTTACTAGGCTCCCGTCTTAAAAATAAGAATCTTCTGGAACCAAGAACACATTTCTCATGGTACAGACACAGAGAACGAGAGCTAGTTCCTTTTTTCTCACAGATCGAGTCTAGGGTTTACTGCAATAACTTAAACGAGTTAATGCACTTTTAGGACATTCAACATGATCCTACTCAGTGGAGACTTTTTATAAATTCATCAAAGAGGAGCCTGAAAGGCGTGTTACTGCATAATAGGAATGTGTATGGGTCCATTCTTGTCGCACATGCAGTTCAAATGAAAGAGACAGTTGAAAACATGAAGATACTTTTAACAATTATCTAATAGAGGAACACAAATGGCGTATCTGCGGTGATTTCAAACTTATTGGAATACTATTAGGACAACAAGCTGGGTTCACAAAAATGCCTTGTTTTCTGTGCGAATGGGACAGTCGGGCAAAGCAAAGTGAAAGCATGTATGTGAAAGTATGGCCACGGCGGAGAAACTTGTTGCCTGTAACTAAAAGCATCTTGCACGAACCGCTTGTAGTGAGACAAAAGATATTGCTTCCGCTACTACACATAAAATTGGGCTTGATGAAGCAATTTGTAAGGGCTCTACCACAGGATGGACCCTGCTTCAAGTACCTTTCCCTTCATTACACAATACAAATTAAAGACTGGAATTTTTGTTGGTCCTCAAATAAAGAAATTGATGAAGGATGAAGATTTTGAGAAGTCAATGAATGAGAGAGAAATAGAAGTATGGACCGCCTTCCGATCAGTTACTGAAAACTTTCTTAGGCAATAACAAAGATCCTAATTACAAGGCCATTATCGAAACAATGTTGGAAAATTTCAAGAAGATGGGTTGTAACATGAGTGTAAAGGTGCATTTTCTGCATTCACATATCCACTACGTTCCAGAAAATCTGGAACATTATAGTGAAGAGGGGTGAACGTTTCCACCAAGATATTAAGGAAATGGGGACGAGGTACCAGGGGAGATGGAATGAAACTATGATGGCCGACTACTGTTGGATGTTGAAGAGGGACAGTCATCTTCAAGGATCTGAAAGGAAGTCAAGAAGAAAAGTTTGAAAAAAATTAAATGAAGCACTTTGGCTTCTTGTTTTGTTAAAATGTAGTCATGAAATAAATTAGGGGAGTTTTTGAGAGTATTCTTAAAATGTTTCTTGAATAAAAGCTCATCTTGTTTGAAATGGTATTTGAATACTTTTCCACACTCACTAGTAAAATTGTAAAACATTACTTCTTATTATGTGTAGAAACCTGACGTGATAGAAAACAACGTAAGTTATTTCTGGAATCAGCATAAAAACTTGATTCAAGAACACCTACTTTTAAGGATCGTCTGTCAAAAAGTTTGAAAATGCAGACTATTGTGGTATTACTGATGTTAAGAATAACATTATTCTAAATAATGCGTTTCCCAGAGGCGTGTAACGTTCGTCAGTTTCGTTTTGCATTAATAACATCATGTGATGTGGAACGGAGCTTTTGAAGATATAAACATTTTTGTGTTTGAGATGAGGTTTTGCTTTTGATACATTCAGAAAATATATTGTAATCCATCGTAATAGTTTTCCAGGCATGTATATCACACATGAAACTGATTATTTCATCTGCCACAGTTCAGATTTATTATTTTGCTCATCTTATTTATACTTTGTAATAAAAGCTTATGTTTACTACAGAATTGTATACTTACTTCTGTGCCCACCTATACCTATAGCGTACACAGTACTCAGCATAGCACAAACTCAGTAGCGCACGAGACTACTGCCTCTCTCCTCTCCGTCGCTTGTAAACCAAGAGCAGAATAATATAAGTTAACTTAACCTAAAGTCACGTCCAAAGCTTAGCTATGCGATAGACGAAAACGTACTACACAAAAAATGTAGATCTCTAAAACACACATTTTATTCCAAATAACTTTTTTTAGTGGAAGGTATTTCCGAAATATCTGTTGTTAATGGTTCCATTTGTTCAATACTTTGTCATTGTTTTTAACTCCTGTCGATTTTTAGTTGATTCCTGCGATTAATGGAAAAGAATGAAATTTTACGGCCAGCATGTAACGCCCTGTCTTTAAACATTTTACTGTCGCTGTTTCCTTTGTATCTATAACGAAATATGTAATGTAACTATTTCTGAAAATGTTTATCTGGATTAAAATAAAGTAGACAGAGAAATAAAATTTGTAAGAATAATTTGTGACCCACCAATAAACGATAGAAGGTAGTGAAAGGCATGTGAATGTAACACATAAGATTTTTTCCGATGTAGCTAATTGTTTTGGTGAAGAACGAAGCAGTGAAAGAGAAAGAGGGAGGCAGAGACAGACAGATAAACACACAGAGAGGGTGAATCGTTTCTGTTACTGGTAGTTCAAAAGTTATCAACGACAGTTTCAAAAGGTTGGTTGTCGAAACGGGTAGGTGATGAAATTGTTCCTAGACATTCATTTTATTAGTTTTATAATTTAGTCAGCGCTACACTGACTTTTCAAGTTTTTCATGTATAGTGTTTACAAAATTTATATATATATATATATAGAGAGAGAGAGAGAGAGAGAGAGGGAGAGAGAAAGAGAGAGGGAGATAATTATTTCACCAAATTGTGTTTTAAACTGACAAAGAAAAAATACATTTACAAAGTAATAACTAAAACGTTTATGAAGCAGTTCAGTAAAAATTCAATAATTCCTGACTTTGGTGTCCATTGCTCCCATTTTCACCGATATTTGGTTGTCATAAAAAAATTGACTACTTTATGCATGTAAAATATTTTTTTTTGAATGTAGCACACGGAAATTTGAAAAATACGCGAAATTTTCTATAAAGTATAAAATTAATAAGTTGAAAAATCTTGAAAAGAAGTCGGTACGCAAAAACTGGAATATCGTTTGTTTCTGCGTATTAAAAATGAGAATTTTCTTTCAGTTAATTTCACTACAATAATTTCTTAAAATGGAGACGAATGCTTTCTAGTATCATTATATTATTATATTAAATGTTTGATCCATTTTTTCCTGGTAATACTTGCTCGGAAGCAATTGTAAACTAAGATTCTTTGTAATACCCCAAACCTATACACTTTCGCGACAAAGAGTAAGCGATTGAAATATGACTCCGCCTGGAATTCATTCCTTCCATCACTTTTAATACGTGTTTCTCACATAAAAAACTCCTAATTAATGTAGGACAAATAGCGCAGAAATGCTCTGATGAACCAAAGAGTCCATATACTCACGAATGAAGATATATTTTTTCAAGGCAAGCTAAGGAAAATTTCAGCTTGTGGTGGGGTGAAAATTATTTTAATATTCACTTATTCACCACTGAATTTTCTGAAGAAGGTAACGAAACGTTGAACGTATAATTTCAGTTTAATTTTGTTTTTATTTTTAACACTCTTAAAAGTTTTGGTTACTGTATTTTTAAATTCAGTTGGATACAAAATCTTAATTAATAAATTCAAATCTCCCACTGTTTCCATTTCTGAAATATGTAAAGAGTTCAGAGATTTGACTACCAATTTTTAGGCGCAATAGAAGAAACCAAAATACGTGTTTTTTATTATGTGACCCCGAGCCGTAAATTAATTATTTAAGCTAAATCAACCTGTGCATAATAAACCAATACAGCATTATGCAATAATTTGCTATACACGCACCTACATATAATTAGAGTAACCTAATTAGACTGTTTCTAAGGGCTACATTAGAAGCTTAGTGTAAGCTGGTGAACTACAGCGTGTAGTTCATGCATGTAGCATATGTTTATTGTGTATGCGTGTAGATTATACAACAAGTTGTGCCATTTGGTTAATAACCTTGAAATGTCTAACAGAGAGTTTCCAGTAAAGACGTGCTAAAAGCCTATACATACAAGCTAAGTTATAAGGTCACACAGTCCATCTATGTAAGAGTAGAATTTAAAAGCCGATAGCCTCCGAGGTTCAAAGCAGCTTAGTGATATCACAGCCATCTAATCCAGTATTCTGAAGTGACAGTCAGGTTAAAAAGAGCTCAACTTCATTACTCCCCTTTTTGCATTGAGTTGAAACTGGTTATTCCTGTATAACATATTGCATTAGAATTAGAGATACTACATGCTAAAGCGTCTTTCAACAAGAGTGTCCTATTTTTAACATGTGATAGCTGCCGTTGTTATTGAGTTACATCAGTCATTTTTTCATGTGGTTACAGTTATTATTGACAAATAGCCATGGAACGTTACAAAATTCAGCAACGCGTAGAAATTGTGAAAATTTTATTATCAAAGTGGATCATCTGTTCGCCAAACCTTCCGTGTATTGCGTTAAGTTTACGGTGTGCATAATCGTCCCTGCGGGAGAACGATTCGGCGTTTGATCGATAAATTTGAAAGAAGTGGTTCTGTCAGCGAACAAAGAACGCCTGTACACGCTCCAACGAAAACATTAGGCGCCGTTCGTGAGAGTGCACGCGAGAACGGAAACAAATCAATTGCTCGTCAAGAGCAAAAATTGGGACTTTCGCCGACCACAATTTGGCGAATTCTGCATCCTGACTTGAAGTTTCACACTTAAAAAATGGTGTTAACTCAACAACTAAAGCCCAATGACCATAGGTTGCGCCGTGTATTCGCTGACTGGGCTATGGAGCAATTGGAAGCTGACCCAGATTTTTGTCGAGAAATCATCTTCAGCGACGAAGCCCACTTTTGGATGGATGGTTGTGTTAACAAACAAAACTGTCGCTATTGGAGCAATCACAATCCAATGCAGATTCAAGAACGACCACTTCATCCCCAAAAGGTTAGTGTGTGGTGTGGGTTTTGGTATGGTGGAATCATTGGTCCATACTTTTTCCAAGATGAAGATGGAGAAGCTCTGTCAATGGAGAAAGATACTGGGCTGTTATAAGGGATTATGTTTGGCCTCAATTGAATGGTATGGATCTCAGAAACATCTGGTTCCAGCAACATGGTGCCACATGTCATACTGTTCTAAAAACAAACGATCTTTTGAAGGAGAAGTTCAGAGGTTTCATCATTTCCCGTGGTGATGATTTTAACTGGCCCCCGAGGTCATGTGATTTAACGCCGTTGGATTACTTCTTGTGGGTTATGTTAAATCTCGAGGTTAGGTCAACAAGCCAGAAACAGTAAATGATCTTATGAATAACATCACGCGTGTTATTCGTGAAGTTGGATCTAATTTACTTTCTTCTGTCATTGAAAATTGGGTCAACCGTATACGCGCAACCCAACGAAGTCGCGGCGGTCACTTAACTGATGTTCTTTTCTACACATATGACATTAATTATGTTCCAAAATACAAAAAGAAACAAACCTCTATCATTTATAGAACGTATTTTATTTAAGTTCAAAGATAGGACACTCTTGTTGAATGACCCTATACTAAGATTTTCATGTCGTATTGTAAACACTTGTAAGCAATATTTGTGGATTCTCCTCCACGTACTAACATTGAAAGAATCAAGATTCTTCTACGGCACCAGATGTAGTAATTACTTAAGTAAAAATTTGATCAAAATTAGTTTGGGTTTTAACCCCTTCGGCTCAGGTGATAAAGCATTAATGTGAATATATTACAAAACAAGGAAAGCCTATCCCTGCATGAGATTTGAACCATCGTCCACTACTTTGTTGGCGAGTGCTCAGCAATTTGACCACAAAGAGTTAAGAGTTAGGAGCAGGCAGAGAGAGGGGTCTCCAGTAATTGGAGTACAGCACCGCAAGTTGGCCATAGTGCTTCCAACGTGCTCCTGGGAGGAGAAGCGAAGGGCGACAAGATCCCTACAGGATATGCGCTACTAAGTACGGGTTCCCTAAAGGTTCCAAGATGGTGTCAATCCAGACTCCTGCTAGTTCTGCCTAAGTCACTAGCAACCCGTTGGTCCCGTGGCAATGGAGTCAGCTACCAAGAAGGGGACTTCAGCAATCCCGCCAACGTCAGGGAGAAATCATTCCGTATCGCAAATCCCACCGTCCTGCCGCAACACACCAACAGCCGTCGCCTGGTCCTACAATCATGAAACAGATGAAAGAAATGATGGATATAAATTCGTGATAAAAGGCGACTACCGACCAGGGAAACAACGAATTTGGCCGGCCCGACGCAAATCGCTGACCTCCTGAATGCGAGCCTCACACATTACCGCGGAGCTATCTTGCGGTAGCAACCGTTGCTGAAATGCTCGAAAGGAGCATTTCTAAACTATCCTGCTTTGAGACCTACGTTAAGCTATTTATTTTTAAGATTTCTGCTGCTTCTTTTCAACACTAGCCAGCCCTCATAGCCGTGGTCGCTGGAGCGCATAGCTCTGGCGCCCCGATAAGCTGAGGGTCGCGGGTTCGAGTGTTTGTGTGTATCTTTGCGTTGGTGTCATTGCGGTGATATGCGGTAACGAAAGCAGTAAAAACACAGTATAAAGTGGGTAAAACAAGGGACCTTAAAAAAAGCATTGCTGTAACATTTAATTCCTTGTTAAGCACAGGAACAAATTTTAAAAAATGTTAACAAGAAGCAAAGCTGCAGAAGAATGCCCCCCACGAAAAGGGGGACAGTGATTTCAGACAGGAGTATAATTGGGAATGTGTAGTTGCGGAAATCAAGGAGTGGCTGGTTCATATGATACAATAATAAGCAGCAAAAATCATAGTTCCCTTTTTTTCTCTCAGGCACACGCGCACGCGCGCGCACACACAAATACACACACACACACACACACACACACAAAGTATTTTAAAAATGAGATATTTTGTTCCACAGCTGTTATACACGTTAACATGGGATAAGTATTCAAAATCGAAAATTATTAGAAGTTTAGTTAGTTTTGTTGTATATGCAGATTAAATATGGAGGCAGGAGGTTCCTGACTATACCAAGAAAAGCTTTACATTTACATCCTCTGCACATGGAATGTGGTGTTGCTAAAAATTCAATTCATGTGGGTGTGTGACGAAACAACGTCGATACCTTCAGAGTTAGACACCTCTAGTATACAGCCCCTACCTGCCTTTAGGTTTTCTCTCAGGGCACATAAAACCCCGAGCGAAAGACTTTCTCTTCAACTCTTCATCCCAATACCACCACCACCAGACCGCCACCTCCGCCACATTTACCAATTCCATTTTCTAAACCCTATCAAGCTTCTCTCTCCCATCCCCAGTTTGCTACTTGCTCACTCACTGCTGCAGAGGAATTCCTCCTCTAACAACCCTCTCATCCCACCCCCTTCAGAAAACAAACCCTGTCTCTCTCGATTACACTGTCGACACCCACTTGTGATCTTATAAATATTTATACCTTCCCCATCCCCCGCCACAAGGACCGGGCTACAGCGGTGCTGTCGTGAGCCTATTGATTGGAGCAAACCTCACCCCCTTGCGATCATCCCACCCCCTCCCCTAACAACATGCAAGACATTGCCACTGTACGGGCTAACAACGGGGGGATGTACGACGAAGGATGAGGAAACAGTTTTGTCTATCGCTCCCTTGACATTTTAAAGGGATGTCTTGAATGGGTTTTTTGATCCAGTCATTTTAACTTCGTAGTGTTCTGCGTTGATGAAATGCTTTTTTTTCAGTGCTCTGTTCATTTTGTTTCCTCAATCATGACGAAGTATCAAGCACTCTTTGCCTTTTTTTCGATGTTGTTTCTCCTTGATTATGGAAAACGGTAGGGCAAAAATTTCTAAAACTTTTCTGCAGTAAAAGTAATTTCACCCCAGAGCTGAGAAAAACCTTTAGAATCTTCAACAGCCCTTATCAAGAAAGCATGTCATAAATCTATTGGTACTTAATTCATAACATGATGTTTTGCAACAATTTACCTAAACCTACATCAAAACATGTTAAGTTTAAAATTGTCACATTCCCAGTTGTTGCTGTTGTTATTGTTGTTTTTCGTTGTAAAATTTCTAATCGATCATCTCTTCAAACTTTGTTGGATTGGAGATTTGAATGCGCGAATTTCTTGTTTACGGCTTTTATTTTTCTGCTCATTTGTCTTGTGCGAATTAAACCAGAACTGAAAGCAATGAGAAGCAATGAAGAAGGATTTTACACACAAAGAAGCGAAAGGATATTTTTAATTTTTCTGCTGCTTAGCTATAGTAAATAGAGGAAGTGCTGTATTGCACCCAAAAATTTCATATCGAGATTTCACCGGAAATATACGTTTTGAAGCTTTCTGAATAAAAAAAGTATTCTTAGAAAAAGGTTTGCTTTGTATTTGTCTGTTGCCTGTGAGCACCCTAAATCAAAAACAAAATGTGGATTTAATACCAAACTTGGTATTTAAGTTCAACATCTTCAAAAGATGTTATACGAAGATTTTCAAAAAAATCCCCCACCTCAAACTACACTTTATACGTAGAAGTTCTATTCATTTTTAATTTTCTCTAAAATGGTTCTAACGATAGCGACTAAAATATCGTGTTTAAGGTAATTTTCTGGAAATAGCTTACGATGTCCTGTTTATTTTTGAATGATATTGTATAATTGGTAAACTGTAAGAAATAGATACCATTGCACTACACAAAAGTATAGATCTCTATAAGGCATACAACTAATGTCAAATAAATGAGAGATATTGTTTGTTATTGATTTCAATTTTTAAATGCTTATTATAAATTTATCCAGTCATAAATTTGTATTCCTTATTATTATTTTCATTTTTCCTCGTAATCATACAAAGTGCATGGGATTTCAAACCCATAGCATATCGATCAAACTTGTTTAAAAATCTGACTATGGCTTCAGCACACTTATTCCTCTTATAACTATAACTAGCAAGTTACGCTTCTAGTTTAACAGTCCCTTTGACTTACAAAATTCACAGTGAAGGTATATTTTCCCAAAACTGTTTCATTATTGCCAGTTATGCTACATATATTTATTTGTATACAGAAAAAACTGATGTATTACACTCACATAACTTTCTCTACTCTTTCTCGTGTACAACCTACTTTTACAAACGTTTATTCTCCATATGCTTCATGTTAATCGAGATGTTAATCTTACTGCTAATTTTCTTGTAGATGCAAGGGGAGTTGGTAGGCTTTAAGCGATAGTCAAATATTTTAAGAGCTTGTTTCTATGTGGAGTATGCCATTCTCTTTGCAACACCAAGACAAAAAAAATGAATATTGAATTCCCATTTGAGAAAAAGTATAAGTATTGGAGAATTTAAGGAAATAACAAGCAATATCTCGAAAATGGTTCACTCAACAAAAAAAAATGTATATGACATAAATTGTGTATTTTAACGCGATCTACATTTTTTGTGTAGTAAAACTTTGTCTATCTCTTATGGTTTAGCAGTTATGCAAAAGTCGTTCACAATGAAAACTTTTACAGACATTCC
Organism: Deroplatys truncata; assembly: GCA_030765065.1. NCBI lineage: Eukaryota > Metazoa > Arthropoda > Insecta > Mantodea > Mantidae > Deroplatys > Deroplatys truncata. The sequence continues at coordinate 59,027,864 of CM060980.1, forward strand.
CAGAAAATTAAAGATGTATATTTTATTTGTCATGAAAGTATCTTAAATGTATGATATTTTAATCAAAATCGTTGGAGCCATTTCTGAGAAAATTAAAATTTTCGAAAAATGTTCCATGTAAAGCGTAGTCTGGGGTGGGGGGGGATTTTCTTGAAAACCTTCGTGTCGCATCTCTGGAAGATACTGAACCCAAATACCAAGTTTGGTGTTTATCCGACTGTTCCGTTTCTGAGTTATGCTGTTCACAAACACACAGACACACACACACGGACATGTTTCCAAAAATGTATTTTTTGGATTCAGGGGGTTTCAAAACATATTTCCGGTGAAATCTCGGTATCGAATTTTTGGGTGGAATACAATACTTCCCCTACTTACTGTACGTAGTAGAGAAAGTAAAAAGAACTGTTTATAAGTTAATTAAAGCAGTTAAATGTAACAGAACTTATTTTAGGTGAAAATTGTACAAAAATAGTAAGTAGAGCAACTAAATCATTCCATGTTTATTTGGCTCTCTGTTGTTTTGGGGAAATAAGCATTTCAATCTGTATTGCAAATAAGTAAATTGTTTAAAATCACTTTTAGCCTCAAAAGGAAGTGTAATTGTATGAACTATTTTACGAAGCATTATTAAGCTGTTATCATGTTCTGGTAGTAAATAAAACAAAGATGAGTGAGGAAAACGGAAACATGACGGTTCACGCCAGCCTCCATCGTGAGCAGACAAATGGCCGTTTGGGTGTGGTAAGCTAAACGAAATTAATGATTGTCATACAACCCCAGTTCCCCTGATACCTATAGATCAACCTCCAAGATATGTCATACCATTAGAATAATAGTACCAAAAAAGGAAAAAAGAATATGACCTCATGGCTCCCGCCCTCTCTCAGTTTTAATCCTTGTCACAAAACATGTTAATGAATGTTTCTCCACTTATAATTTTCTTTGTTAATTTTGTGTATTATTTCTGATTAATCGTATTCTAGTGTCGGTAATATTTAAGTCAGAAACTCCTCTGAAATAACCATTTTTAATATTTACCAGGTTAGCCGTGAACTAATGACTAACGACGCGGGTAGCCGAGGTCGTTAAGGCATAGACTCCGGAGTTCCGAGGTTCATATCCCGTCATGACTGTCCTCCCTGAGTTAGGTTGCTTCCAGAATGTTGGGGATGTGCTCTAAACTTAGGCCTGGAACATTTCCTTCCAACAATTCCTTTCAATTATAATTCCATTTCATGTATCAGCAGTGTCCACAGCCTGTGGTGCCGTCTACAGTAAGAATGGGCGTTGTACACTATCTACTCCAAAAAAGAAAAGAAAGATAGAAGCAACTAACAAATAATGTGGTTATTGGAAGACAGGAAGACACCCTTGGGTATTCGAACATAAAGCAGAAAGTACATGACAAAGATCTAAAGGGTTACATCACATTTGAAAATATCAGGTTATAGCCAGGATTCGAACCTGATCACAATAGCTCAATTGGTAAAGTAAATCGACTGAACAGTATCTGAATGTGTATAACTCGGACATTAAAGTTTCAAATCTCCTTATCCTTTTAGAATTGCTTACTTCGGAATTGGTATATATATCTAAATATTCGTAACAAGGAACCTAAAGTGTCCCTTATAATAAATATTTGGGGACGAACGTCTTCTAGTCAATAAGTAATAATTAAAACGAAGTAAGTTTTTCCATCAGAGTTATGGAAATGGCTTCTGGTAGTTCCTAACACTTGTTGTTACAAATAAGACACCACAGGCAGTGGACACCTATGGTACATAAAATGAAATGATTATTGGAAAAGGACATTTGGAAAGGTTAAAGATACACCCCCCAGAATTTGCCAACCATGAGGACTGGGGATAAGGTTAATCAGGCAGGACGCATCTGGCTGGGTTTGAACCGCAGATCTCCCGCTCGCGACTTCGAGCTTTAACGAGCTCGGCCACTCGTGTCGGTAAGTGTCTTCTGAGATTACTAAAGGCAAATACAGAAATGTCCTTCTTTTATAGTGCATTCTCCAACAGTAATTTAACTTTTAATATTCTACCGTATAGAATACAAAACAAAAACCAATATCGAGATTTCATGGAATAAATGTTTGGAATACCTTGAATAAAAAACGAAATTTAAGAAAATGCGTGTATCTGGCACCTCTACTTAAGTCTGCAAATTCTAAGGTAAACTAATATTTTCAGAAACATCTGCTACCTCAAAAACCCTTTACACAGACCACCGTTTTTCCTTTCTCAATTTGACTATTAACGATTTTGATTAATGTATCGTATGTTTGAGGTACTGAAATGATTAATAAAACGTTTAAATAGAACGTTTTTGTAAATGACCTTTAATCTTGTTCATTCTCTTTGAAATTTAAGTGTTTTTTGTGGCCGACGTTGATCAAGTAAAAAGTATAGTTTATTAGTTTACAACCAAGCCTAGGTGATAAGCAGTACACTTTGGAATGTTAAATGGTCTCTTTTTTGTAGTAGTTCATGTTAAGAGTATACAGTTTCATGACTTTAATGTAAATATAACCTTATTTCAAACATAATGCTCGTATTGTTCATCGTTAACATACATATGTATTAGCATATTGTATAAATAATTTGCAAAATAGCGAATAAAATGAGTCGAATGATGGTAAAGAAAGTCATTAGTGTAACATATCCGAATTAATTAAGCCTATCGCTAATGAATTAATAAACATTACTTCCTAGATATTACCATTAGCATTAAATAAGTATAGTTGTTCAAATTATAATCTGCAATACTTCTATGTGTTTCAGAAAGTTACAATCTGGTTTCAGTTTATTTGTAACCCTATCAGTAGGTTTAGGTACTTATATTGATCTAAGTATTAAACATCATCCTATATATTTTTTCGCTCCGTGCTATGTTTTCTGTAACCATTCCGCATCAAATAGATCTTCTTAAGTCGTTTCTATTTTCGTATTTTGCTCCTACTTGCATCATAATTGTTTCTCGCTCTTTCGCTTCCAATATGTATGCACATAAGTAGAGCATATCACTTATTCAACATACTGTATAAACCTATACTTGCTAGAAATAGTTTGTTGTTAACAAACGTAACCTCGTCTCGTTTACATTTGCCCTAAGCAGGCTCATGGCTTTATGTGAATACCGCGGGAAGAAACAGTCCATGCATCTTTCGCGATCATCAAAATACTCTTAATCGCTAGGAGGCATTGAGCACATATATAATTGTGTTGCTTATTGATTTAATGTGACAGTGTTCTCTAATAAACGGAGATGCGCAAACATAAAATCTGAATGTATTACTTTAAAAGCTGCAGTAAACTTCGAATATCATTCTTAATGGTTGTTTTGTATACTTACACTGTTTGGGTGATATGAGGCTAAAGATTATTACGTATATTGTAATAATACATTTCTTTATGAGGTGATAAATAACTATTTAGAGTTCGGAATTTTAATTTATACCATAAAATCTCCTTAGAGCCTTTTAAAACAATATGACAATTTATATTACGCGTGTTTTCAAAGTAAATTCTAATTTCAGGGTTTGTCTAAATATCTAATTTTACGAAATTAATCACAAAACAATAAATAATAATAAATATTCACTCATTGATTTCTACATATTTTTATTGCAATTTTGCAGATATGCTCCTGTGTATTTAATAGACAGGAGCAAATGTTGCAAGATCCTACCTAATTGCATCATCTATACTTCTGTCTCCTATCTGACTAAACATTTTATTTCAGCTACTCTTTTTCTATTTATATACTTTACTAATTCTACCACCTAAGTCTTTGAACTGTATGTAAAAACTGGTGCTGATAATGTTCGAAAGAAAGCAGTTATTTAATGGCTGTTTGGTAGCTCCCGCAGTGGGACGGGTCTTCGAGCCTCGAACTGTAAGGGACTTCCGCACATCTCTGTGGCCTGTCTGCCTGCGGCCTGCAGCCTCCTTCACTTCATCCCCGCCTCCTGGCGATGGTAACATAATAGATCTATGTAGATAGCAACATGGAGGCGCACCCTTCCGTTATATAACATTCCGTTATATAACATTCCTATAAGGTATGGGCATTAAGAAAGAAAAGCGAAAGCAGAATAATGCTAATCTAATGAAAAGTGGCACATACACAGCGGGATACACCAAATAGGATCATAAAAACAATGAGGAAGTAATGGAAGAATTACAATTAGAGTTGAGAAGATGGTTTGTTGTATTGTTATCTGCCCCACGCTTTGGGAGCCAATTTGAAGCCGGTTTGTTGCTGCTAAGTATGGAAAGCCAATTTGAAGTAGGAGTTGTATTGTAGTTCAACTGTTGGGGAGCCGAACTTGAAGTAATTGCAACCGTACATATGGTAAAAATTTTCCGGTAGCCTTCGCTCCAAATGTACTTTCCGGTACTTTAAAAATATTAACTTTGTAATTTTTGACTGTTTTTTTAAATATTATATATTTATGTTTGCCTCGGCTGCGTCAGTATTTATATTTCTTTTAGAGACATGAATGTCTTAGCAGGGAGTGGTGCGACTGAAGAATGTAGGCTTACACAGATTATAATTTTACTTCACTCCTTTTATTAATGCTTGACACGATTTAAATAACACTTCACTGATATATACAGAGAGAGCTGTGAGATTTTTTTATTAAATACTTGCACTTTTTAACACGTAAACTATTTTTGTCTCACACAAAATACGTATTAAATTTCTCGAGGACGCATCTCGCTTCCGGTTAGAAACGCTGTCTACAAGCAACTGACTTCTGAATTTGTAAGGGACTGCTCTATTTCAGTTTCTGATTGGCTAATCCTACTCCAATAGAAGCTTTTTCTGGTTGTTGATTGGCTATTTCATAAACTGTCACTAAAATTACATTATTGCTTCCAAGAATCACAAGTAGTGTTGTAAACTTTCAAATTCATTATTGCCTTAAGGTTACCTCATTGTTAGCAACTTTTAACCTATTATTCTCACAGTTCCTACATTATTAAATTACGTAATATATGCACATAACATTATCGAACATGTACATAATAATATAAACATTAATACAATGACGTATACATGCATTTTATATGTTACTTATACACATATTGCTTTAAGGCGGGCTGTTATTAAATTTTATATTATATAATTAGACTGAAATCATTTAAGTGTTAACAATACTGCCTCAGAGTCTATACTGATCATTAGAGTTAGGACAAACTCCTTTGGTTTACAACGTGTGCACACTACCAGTTTGTATCGACAGTGATAAAGCGAGGGGATGGGGTGCCACAGGTAGCCTGTAACTAGTCAGGGGTAGAATAGAACATAAACACAGAGCTCACAGAGAGCAACTCTACTATACCAGTAACGTAAGGGAACTACTGACTGTCGACTATGCAGTCCTGGATCCCTGTATTCAGTACATGTTCTAGGTAGGGTGGTAGTTATGCTATTCCTCGCTCAATTGATATTTTTCCTTGCTCTACTGATCACATACAACATTACTAGAACACATGAGTGTCATTTCATCGCCACCGTACAAATAGAATTCCAAAAGTCATGCTTCATTTACGTCCAAACAGGAAGATATTTCAGATCGTCCAAAGAAACTTTGGATTTAAAATTCAACTGTGAGATCTAACAGGCCATAGGCCCTAATAATTTAAAGGAGGATTAAAAAGAAGGATAAAAACAAAGATTTGATTACAAAATAGTAATTATCAGTGTAGTACAGCAATCTTTGGATTGCCAGTGCTCTTCTAAATTTGAGTGTCCTCGAAGATGTGTCTGTTCATTGACATTTGAGGCCTACTGTACCTGCGAAGTTGAATATCTTAATCCTAAACCCTCTATCTCATCCAGAATAAACAGGAATACATAATGCGAGTGGTAGGGGGAGAAGAAAGCTCACGAGCAAAGCCAAGAAGAGAAGCTGCGGAAGAGGGGGAGATGGTAATACTGTAGCATCACTAGATCAATATCTTTGATGGGTGTAAGTATACGTATATTTATTACTTATTAAAATCTATCTAGTGGTGAGGCAGAAGGAGAAGAAGAGGGAGCGAAGAGAGGAGGAGAGGGAGGGAAGGCACAGTGCGGGCGAGAATCCATCATGAAAGGGAATCGCAAACGACGGCTCTAGGTACGCCTGGCGGCCATGTTGGGGACGGTGCTAAAGTACAGAGACACCAGTGCTGATCTTTGGCAAATAGAACGATGTAGCTAGGTAATTAGTAGGATGTTAATGGATCTGAATAATTTAAATATCAACATCGTGTAGCAATGGCTGGATTCCATGAGCTTTGTCGAGCCCTTTTATCCCGCGAGACTCTTCCTGAGTAATTTGATCCTATTTTTAACTCGTTATCGAATTTCAAAACGAGTTTTGAAAAGGGGCCCAAGGAAAGAAGGTGCCATAGTAGCACAATGATACGAAAGCGGGCGAAATAAGTTATTTTAATTTACAGGTTTAATGTTCAGCATTCTAAATAATTAATGGATAATAAAGGTTAGATTAATATATGAAGAATTAGAAAATCATCTAAATTTCGAAAATGTGACATGGCAAATACATAATATGTATACTAGAAATAATATAACATAATACTTTTCAAATCTACATCACTATACATTTGTATCGTTTGTTCTGTAATTTTTCCTGTGATAACGTAATACCTTATCTGAATATTTAAAGCCATGCGGTGGTGCGACAATTTTGAAGCAGTATACTTTACCTGTTTCTGATGTCGTTATATCGTAGCCCGTACTGTTGTCTCGTGCGCCAGCTGCTCCAGTGGTAGAGCTATGAGTACTTCCTCAGGGTATATGTAGGTGTAGTGAAAGGACAATATCAGTTTAAATTGACTGGGAAGTTTAATGTGATCTTACAGGTGAAGCGAGTTACCGACCTTTGACTATAAAGAATGAAAGTGATTATGAATCGTAGCACTCGAAACTATAACAATTGAATTATTACAGTGTTAACTTCTGGAGTATAAATTTTACGGTTTCCGGAACAAAAGAAGTTAGAAGCGTAACTTGCTGTGAGTCGCTAAAATGTTTACCGGCAAAACCCCTTGCGATGCCCGCTAAGTCTTACTCACACAAGCGCGTCACTGAGCGCTTAAAATAACACGCGAGTAAGTCACATCATTAAGTCAACAAATCTCAAGCGAGAGTGTCTCTGATTTAGAATGCACGCCTATTTCTTAACTCAAGCCCCGCCTACATTAGAACTACCCCTACTGACATCTCTCCTAATGCTGGCCAATTTTAAAAATCCTACGTATGCCTAAGTTACCTTGTTACAATGCAGGCTAAACGACTAAACTCTCAGAAATACCTTTCACTTCTCTTTTTCAGAATTTCTGCCTACGTAACTGTTCAAACGTACTGAACTTAATCTAAAGTGTTTTTCAAGAATCTTTAAGCTAATTAAGTCTTCGCTCCTTCGGATGTCACTAATGACTGCTTAGCATTACTCGCTAATTATCTTTTTATTTCGACAAATCTTTCAACTCAAGCTTGTCACATTGTACATTGATTTAATATATGGCAGTTCTTTATCTTAATATCATTTCTTTATTTAATTATTTATATATTCCTGAAAATAATTACGGTATCACATGCAGCACTACTAAGAAAAAATCTGAATTCATTTGATTTACTCCAGCTACTATAGTTAATTTTTATGTAGCTTCTAAAATCGTTTCATGCAAAAGCCCATTTTTATCTACTTCATGTTAATTGAGATAAACATATGCAGAAATACTTTCATCACACATTTTGTTGTAGATATAAGGTGAATACAATGAGGCTGAAGCGACTGTTGAAAATGCGGGAAACTATATGCTGCCTTGGAAATTCCATACTCTTTCCATGACGTCATGAGAAACAGCTAAATGGTGACAGCACTTCAAAATTGACAAAGTATAGAAACATTCAAACTAATAACAACAGATACCTTGGAAATGGTTCGTACCACAAAAACGTTACATTTTAAACAATCAACATTGTTGTTTGTTAAGTTTTTCTCTATCTCTTATGGTTTACTAGTTATACAAAATCATACAATATTAATTCCGAATGAAGCGCATTTCACAGGCTATTTGCTGAAAAGTTAAGTTGTACATTTTATTGGTTATGTAAATATCTAACGTATAGTATTTAAGTCAAAATCGATTAAACCCTTTTTAAGAAAAGCAAAAATAACGAAAATGTTACTAATTAAAGAGTAGCATGGGGTAGGGGGATTTGCTTGCACTTTCGAAGTTCGGTGTTTGTGAGACTTTTTCCTTTTTAAGTTATGCTGTTCACAGACAGACAGACAGACATTCTGATGGACAGACACGCATGCGTTTTCTAGAAATTCTTTCTTGTTCAGGTGGAACCTCTATATCGACTTTTTTCGATAATTGCAATATTTGTAGTTACTAAAATATAAAGTAAAACAAATTTGTAATATATCATCTTGGCATCGGGATATCTAAGACTGGAGGTATATACAAATTCATCATTTATTGCTTATTTCTTCGTAAATAGCTAGTTTTCACTCATTATTGCACAAATTAAATCTTAACTTAATTAATTAACCAGAAAACAAAAAACTACTTACTGTAAGCAGGTGCTGGAGAAACTAAAAACTATCGAAAAAGCACACAGAAAAAGAAAGTGAAAAATAAAATGTTTTGAAACAGTAATGTGATACTGTTCACTTATCCATAAAAATTTCTGAAATGAGTTACGTAAAAATAATTTAAATATTAGGAGAATTTAACGTGACTATATGCAAAACCTTTGGAACCAAATCCTTGTGTTGAAAACAATTTCTTATGCGTTTAACATTATCTATATCACAAAATTAAAACCGTATATTGTAATATAAGAAACGCAAATTCTAGAAGGAATATAAAATAACTGTACTAAATATCAAATGAAGGCTTAAATACAGCAGATGACTGCAGCAGTATCTTGCTCTCGTGCTAGTCTCCTCATTTTATGTCTCGGGCAAGCTCTTCGGGAATTAGCGCTAATATCAAATGGCGTTCCTTTAATAGTTTAATCCATAGGATGTGAGATGTGCACACAAAAAAAAATGATGTGTTTACACTACACATTCCTCTATAGGCTAAACTTACAAAAGCTTATTATTCTACCTATTTCTTGTTAATCCATATTTCTATTCACAATTGTACATTTCGAGTAGGATACAACAGATAAAGGATAGTTAGATTTTTAAACAGCATGTCGCTATGTATTGACTTCGAGAGAAAAAAATCTGATCTGTTATAATTCATATGACTTTCTCTAACCTCTATCTCTTATTAGTGGGTATACAAACTATTTTTACTAAAGCTTATTTTTCTATTTCAAATCTAATCCAAATAAACTTTTGCAGAAACAGCTACATTACACATTTCCTTATAGATACAAATAGAACAGTGAGGCAGAGAGACAGAGAGAAGAGAACAGTCCAATGTTTAAGAACTGGACGCTATATGCAGCCTTAAAATTCCATACTTCCCATATAATCGCGAGAAACAACCGAATGTTTAAAGGACTTTAAAGAATGACTAAGCAATGAACAAGTCGAACCATTAATAGCTGATACCACAGAAAAGTTATTTGAAATAAATTGTATGTTTTAAAGAGATCCATTTATATTGGGAATACGTATTCGTCTATCGCTTAACGTTTACCACTTATACAAGATTATACAAAATTCTACCCAATGAAGGTACTTCAAAGGCTATTCTCAGAAAATTCAGGATGTACATATTTTTTTCATGTCAATAACATTAATATGTGGTAATTTAATCAAAATTGTTAGAGCCATTTTTTATCAAATAAAACATTTCGAAAAGTTCCATGTAAAGGGTAGTTTGTTGGGAGGGATTTTCTTGAAAATCTTCGTGTCACATCTTTAGAAGATACTGAACCTAAATACCAAGTTTGGTGTTTATCGGCTTTTCGCTTTTAAGTTATGCTGTTCACAGATACAAACACACACACACACACACACACACACAGATTCACAGATACACACGCGGAACTTTCTCTAAAAATCCTTTGTGTTTATTTATTCAGGGGGCCTCAAAACCTGTATTTCCGGTAAAATCTCGGTATCGAATTTTTGGGAGGAATGCAATAACTTCTCTACTTACTATGTATGTGGTAGATAAAGTAAACATCAGTGTTGTAGCTAACCTAGTTACCTGCTGACAACGTAAATTGATACTATGAAGGATTCAAGTAAGAATTTTTTTGAATGTCCTGTCATTCAGATTACACACAGAAGCGTCGCGTCCAACGTACGCCAAATATATACTAATATTATAAAGAGAGTAAATTTATGCGCATGTATGTGTGTATGTATGTATACATGTGTGTATATATGCATGTGTGTATGTGTATATGTGTGTATGCATGTATGTATGCATGCATGTGTGTATGTATGCATGTATGCGTGTATGTATGCATGTATGTGTACATGTATGTATGTAGGTATGCATGTATGTAATTATGTATGTATGCATGTATGTGTGTATGTATGTGTTTATGTATGCATGCATGCATGTGTGTATGTATGTAAGTATGTAGAGTAATCTCAACGACCACTCAAGCGATTTTGATAATTCTTTCACTATCGAAAATCCCTGTCAGTTTACCAGCTATAGAGGATTATACAAAATTCCTTTGAAATGAAATGGGCTGTACAGGCTATTCCCAGAAAATTCAAGCTATACATTTTATTTGTTATGTAAATATATTAAATGTGTGGTATTTTAATCAAAATCGTTAGAATCATTTTAATAAATCAAAATTTTCGAAAAATGCTCCATCTAAAGGGTAGTTTGTGGTGGGGAGTTTCTTGAAAATATTCATCTCTCTTAAATCTCATTCTCTTATCTTGTATCTGTGGAAGATACTGAACTTGAATACCAAATTTGATATTTATCCGACATTTCGTTTTGAGGTATACTGTCCACAGACACACACACACACACACACGCACGCACGCACACATGGACCTTTTTCTAAAAAAAATCCATTCTTTAGATTTAGGGGCCCTTAAAACATGCATTTCCTATAAAAATTCACCATGGCTGGAATGAAATACCTTCTCTGCCTACAATGTACGTGGTAGAGAAAGTAAAAAACTACAGTCGTTGTTGTTTATAACAGTAATTCTTTAATTGTCATTTATCAAATGCTGCAGATGTGTGTAATGAAACAGAGTCAAAACCTCTGAATAACCTTTATTCTAATTCTATAAATGTATGCACTGAAGTTCCTGAATGCCAAAAACTTGTAAACCCTTAGGCAACTTTCCCCAGCAAGTTTTGTTTTGTTTCCTTTGTGTTTATGTTGCAATCAAATTCGTTGACAGGGCGTGTTAAATAATTGTATAGAGACAAGTATAGAAACCAGTGAACCGATCTTTTATATTAACAATAACTGACAAGATTACTTCTTTCGATGGTTGCGGACCAATGTGTCTTTTAAAAAGAGGCAGCTTTAAGCTCTATAGACCCCGGCTCATTTGAGGATCATTTCATCGTCTGACATGACCTATCAGGATAAAGGACGTTAAACTTATAATAATCAGTAATAAAAAGAACAAAAATAAAACCGATTTGCAGAGAAAAATCCGATATCTCAATATGACATATATACCAACCATATTGGAAAAGAGAAGCTGGAAAAAATTGTGTTTTATTTATTGGACGCTCTTTAACTGCTGTGGTCCTTAGTGTCCTATTGGGCGTGAAAAACCGGAAATTTTGCTCAGAGGTCTCTTTATCGCTTGAGGATCTTTTACGTGCCGTAAATCTACGACACGGGACCACCTGCTTTACTTTCCTTACTAAGGATTCCCATGCTAAGGATTTTTACGCCCGTAAAAATCCATCGCCCTCCGCCGGGTTTGAATCCGTGACCTCGGGAACTAAAGGCTAGCATGGTAACCACTATACTGCGCAAGCCGATGGGAAGATTAAAAGAGAGATGATAACAGAACAGGAGATAGCTCCTAATCCGTGAAGAGATGATGATCTAATTATCTAAAAAACTACTCGACATATCACCCGATGATTGTTCCACCGCCAAGGAGTACGTATAGCCTATGCAGCATTTCCAGAACTTGGAAGACTTTCGGTGGAACATTAAGGAAGTCAGTTTCACACCCTTTTGCATGAATATCACGGGATTTTTCATTCGTTATTAGAGATAGCCGGGGAGCTTTTAAAGTTACACTTGTAAGGTGTAAAGGAGGGATTCAGCATAAAAATCTTGTAGATTAGTGTGCAATTATTTCACAAAGAACGGAGGTAGCTAAATTAAATTAATGAATTCGTCATTCGAGTTTAAGGAATTAACAGTGCAATGGCGGATATGCCAGCTGGTAATGAGATATTACCGATTGCTGTGTAAGTTGGCAACTCTGAATGTTCTATATACCGGGTGATTTTAAATGATGAACCCAGTTATAAATTTCGTATTTATCAAAGCACAAATCCAACTTGAAATATCTGTATAACAATGAAAAGAGGAAGTTTCAAAGATTTTTTATTTTTTTTTGGCGGGCGGTGATGGTTTTAGAAACGGCCGGTAGAGTGCTCGCGCAATAGGTCGCCATTGCGTTTCACTGTCAGTACGTAGTGAGATGGCTACTGTGGAACACAAGGTTTTCTGTGTTATTGAGTTCGCAAAAAGTGAGTCGCAAATTGTAATGCACCGGACATTTCGTAGCAAATTCGGTATTGAACCACCAACTAGAAAAAACATTAGCCGTTGGTTTACGCAATTTAAACAGACTGGAAGTGCGTGTAAAGGAAAAAGCACAGGCCGACCGCATGTGTCAGAGGAGGACGTCAGACGGATTGAAGACAGTTTTGTTCGCAGTCCACGTAAGTCTACCCATAGAGCTAGTAGAGAACTTGGAATACCCCAACCAAATGTATGGAAAGTTCTGAAACGGCATTTGCTGTACAAGTCCTACCGATTACAACTTGTGCAGGCTCTTAAAAGAGAAGCGTCTCGAATTTTGTGGTTATGTGCTAGGAATGATCTAGGATGACGCGTTTCTACAGCGTATCATTTTTAGCGATGAAGCGACTTTCAACCTTTGGAAAAGTCAACAGACTCAATGTTCGCATATGGGGTTTGCAAAATCCACATTCAAAATTGCAACACGAAAGAGATTCACCTAAAGTAAACGTGTTCTATACCTTATCCCGTACAAAGGACAATTTTTCTTTGCGAAAAAGCTGTGACTAGAATAGCGTACCTGGACATGTTGGAACAATGGCTGTTCCCTCAAATTATGGAAGATTCACAGGACCTCATTTTCCAACAGGATGGATCTCCGTCGTATTGGCACAGCGATGTACGAGGCTTTTTGAATGAATCCCTTCCTCAGCGCTGGATAGGTCCCAGGGTAAATGAAGACCTGGCTCTTTCACTTCTGGCCACCGAGATCTCTTGATCTCATCCCATGTGACTATTTCTTATGGGGTTATGTTAAGGAAGCTGTTTACGTCCCGCCTCTACCTACAACTCTGGACGGAACCGTATCACTGCTGCGTAACAGAAGATACGCTTGCTCGTGTGTGGGACGAGTTTGGCTATCGCGTAGATGTTTGCCGTGCAACAAATGGTGGACACATTGAACATTTATAATGTAGTAAACAAAACTTTGAAAATTCCTCTCTTTATTGGTATAAAGATGCTTCATATTAGATTTGTACTTTAATAAATACGAATTTTATAAAATGGTTCCATGATTAAAATCAGTCTGTAATTTGTAAAATCCACTTGCAATGTTTGCGTATGTAGTTTGTAAGGCTAAGAAAAGCTCAGTTTGGGAGCTTCGTTCCTCCACGACGCCACAAGCATCTTTAAATAGCAGCGAAATGCGCATTGACAAGAATCAAGCCCTCGAATGTAGGAGGTTCGAGAAATCGGAGATGACGGCCCCTATTTCATATAGCGCGCAACAAGATTCTGATGTTATGGTTAAAGCATACTCTTAATCGGCATTTCACAAATGTATATGCGAATGAATAAATCATGCGTCAGTTGCAAGCGATGACAAGTGTGTTTATCGTCTGGACGCGGTTTTACTCGGACAGATTCCACTCACCTGCAAGCCAGTCAGGTGACGGATGGTGATGCATTTCAGACAAATTGGTGTCTCCCTAGTTGACATGCAAAGTGGAGATGAGAGGGGAAGGGTCATGGGTTCGTTGCTAAATGGAACGTCATTCGCACACAAACCGTCATAACGATACTGTTTAGGAAACGGTTGGGGTGGGCTATAGAGGGTTTGTCCCATCAACCTAATGCACAAGGGTAAATTAGGGGTGAGCATGTTCCGGTCTTCTTTGGATGCCCTTAGCAACCGGCAGGTTTCAGATCAACTCTAGTTTCTAGCTATGAAGGCAATTTCACAAGGTATATGCAAAACAAGCTAATTCTTTGAAGCACTTCACTGTTGATGGAAATCAGTGAAATGTTTAAGAAACGTCTAATGCTTAGAATTTCGCATAACGTTTACAATTTTTATATAGTTCTACACATATCAATATACAGCTGTCAGGAAAAAAAAAGAGAATCAGGGTAACATGATATAACACAGATATGTTTCCCGAAAGTGCATAAATCACCTAAAAACGTTGAAAAACGAAGATTTGAGGAAGCTATAACGTTAAAAAGGTTTCAATTGAATTTTTTAGGTTTTATAGCACTTCACTATTTATTTTTCTAATAAGTGCATATTGGGATTCTGAATAAGTATCTTTTTTTCTAGTATGACTCTTTTCATAAGCCTTATTTATCCAGCTGTTCTGATCTTCTTACCCGCAAGGAAAACATGTAAATTTTCCAACTAATACCGTCTCTTCAAAGAAAAACTTCATAACATATTAAAATGAAGGATTATATTTACCATGTGTATAAACGATCTAGGTAATCAACTATTAAGAAACGTGACTTTTAAATACGAGTAGAAAATTAAATGTCATGCGTAACATCTTTCTTTACTTGTTGCAATTCATAGATGTAGTTTATATATTACATTACATATACAAAAATGCATTCTCTACCCTGGCTACGATCAAACTAATGTACACGAACTCGTGCTGAGGAAAAAAACCACAATCGTACATGTTGAAATCCATTACAATACAAAAACTACAACTAATATTTCGAAAATGACTAATGCATGAAAAATATGTTGAGACACATTACCTCTTTAATATCTATGTTTTGTAATATTTTGTCTGTATGTAATGGTTTCCCAGTTGTATAATATCCAACCAGATTGAAAAGGAGTTCACAGGCTGTTTATGAAAACGAAATTATTCATTTTAGTTGTCAGGTAAATATCTCCAGTATTTAAAATTTTGATTGAAGTCATTAGCATTTGAAAGAATAAAATATAATTTATTTAATAAAGGAGTTTTCTTTGAGATGTTTTGAACAAAACTCACATTGCATTTTTGAGGGATGATAGCAATTTATATGTATTTTGGATGTTAGGATACAATAATATTCTCTGAAGCAAATCAAGATGCCGCGATGATGATGCCAGTTTGATACAGGAATGTAGCTACCACCTTTTCTCGTTGTCTCCAATATTTTACTTCATTCAGCTGCCGGCTGCTCCAGTGGTTGAGCTATAAGGATATTCCCTCAGGGTGTGCGTGATGTATGGTGAAGGACAACACCAGTTTACATTGACTGAAAATTTATTGAATATTTGAGTTCTTGAATTGAGTTGACTGTTTGAAATGAAGGAATAGACTAACTCTGAATTCTAACACCCGAAACTATGACAACTGAATTACTATACCGGTAACTTCTGTAGTATCAATGTTACGGTTGAAAAAACTATTTCCGCAATAAAATAAACTAGAAGCATAACCAGCGGAGTCGTTAAAATGTTGTTTGGAAAGATCCCTCGTGATAGTCACGAAATCTTACTCACAACAGCGTCACTAGGCGCCTAAAATCACACACGTAAATACCGCTGAGGGTAATAGCGAGAGAGTAACTCTGATTTAGATGCCCGCCTTCTTATTACTTAAGCACGCCTACATTAGAGTTATTCCCCATTAAAATCCTACCTCATACCTTCCCAAATCTCAAAACTCTGAAGTTTCCGAATGTGACACTGTTTCTAGGCGACGGCTCGCTTTTATAAGAAATTCCTCTGCCTCTCTAATTCCCAGAATTGGTCTACGTGCAAGTACAAGCGTATTGAGTTTACCTCTAAACTGCCTTCCCAGAACTTTTATGCCTAATGTCTTCGCTCCTTTGGCTGTTGCTAATGACTTTGCTTACATGGGTCGCTAATGGCTGTCTTTTCAGGCAACTCTTTCAACTCATGATACAGTGATTTAACATACGGAAATTATTCATCGCAATTGTTTCTTTATCTTAATATCAGTTCTTTATTTAATTATTTATATTTGCCCGTCATTAATTCCGGTATCACCTCTACGTGCAATTAACAGAGGAAGTGCGAAGGTATCCTTCTTATTAGGAGTTCCAATGAGAACATAATTTATAGTGGCTTTCATAACAGCTATCAAGCTTTGGGATCATGTGCGATACTTCACAAATGAAATTTTGTTGTAGAGTTTACCGCCAAAATTAGAAAAGAGCTCCTGTCGACAAACCTATAATCTCAAATTATTGATAGGTGTCCTTGAAAACAGTAAAGAATTGTGGTTTCAGGGACACATGCTTTCTATGTAGGATTCGTGGGTCTGGAATTTGTAATTCTTTTAATATCTTCTTGTGTGAAAAGACACTGGATGGAAGAGAAAGGAGAGTATTGCTAAGGAAAGCATTCCTTATTCATTGTCAACACAAATGAAGATTAATCTTTGAACGTTTACTTCAGCAGAAAAACATTCCGTTCATTTCGATTCTCATATTGACCGCTTACGCCAAGTCTTACTGAAGTACACGACAGTGACTGTTTTAGATATGGGAGTGGGGGGGTAAATTCATTTTATGACTTAAGTGCCTCGTTTCCTCTCAATCTACCATGCTTCTTTTGTATAACTCGTAATTTAGGATGGTAATAAGACATTGAAAAACCGGCTTCCTACCTTACATATCCCAAAAATGGTTGTGGTATGTGCTATGGATATTCTACGACGTTCTTTAATATGTAACGATAAATAAGTCAGGCTCGTTTTGACTCCTGCTTTTAAATCTATAGTATACCTTTTGGTGTATTTATACAATTTAGGTTATGTTAGTGTGTTAAATAAACAATCTTTCTTTAAAGTTTAAATTTTTCCTTGGAGTACGCGGACATAAATTTTGGATTCTTTCGAAACTCGTGAGTACAATTAGGGAGGTCTCTTTCATCTAGGTTATAGACCCCATGTAATTCCAACTGATTATGGTCACTTTTTTCAAAATTGAAATTCCTTCAGGGTTAGCGCTTTACAACTATGCATGTTACTTTGACGCGATGCATCCCAGTTTTAAATTTCATACAGTACGAGTAGCAAACCTTTAGGAATATTTAGGAGTATTTACTTCATTCAACCATTGATACCAGCCCTAAATTAAAAGAATAATGATTATGATACCTGAACATGAATATCGATATTACTCCTTATATTTATTTCTTTTTTTTAGAGTTATTGATACTAATTTCTAAAATCTACACTTTCAGTTCCATTCATTCGATATTTTAATACCACAATCAATCAGGGCTTAATGCACAATACGTGCACAAAATTTCATGCAGATTTTAAAATATATTTTTCAGATAGTAATGTTTTATTATTTTTTTACTATTTTGAAAAAAATACATATGATGTAATTATTTTTAACAGAATCGTAATTTATAATACACGCTTTAATAGGATATCAACAAATTGTAGAAATAAGTATTGAATTATCCTTCTAGTTTGGGAGAAAATAAAAGTTAAATATGAGACGTCAATTTTGGGCTTAAAAATGTATGAAATATGAATACTATTATTGTAATGGCATCACAACTAAGCATGCTAACAAAAATTTATCTGATCATTTTTATCTTTATAATTACATGGAGGTTTAAAAGTTCATTGATTTATACCGAAACGTACATCGTATAGAAGAATTTGAAAATAAGATTGTGCTGATAAATGAAAACTCAAAAAAAAGAGATTAAAAGTATAACGGTAAAAAGCATTGTCTCTGACTTAACGCTGTATAAAAGCATTTAATGCATATACGGGCCCTCTTATATCTCTTTCTGCCCCTCTGCAGCTAATTTAGTATTTTAAGATTCGTTAGCTCCATCTTCATTGGTTTACTCCCTTTAATGTAAGCAAAAATTATTGTTTTTACAAAATCTTAAGGAGTTATACAGCTGTAAAGGCTACACAGAATTAAAATAAAATGTTTGTAGTGTTTTATAGCACAAACGTTATGAAGTATGGTAAAATTTTTTTCAGAGATGCCTATGCTTAAACTATAATGGATTATTTTCAAAATTAAGTTTTCCTTGTAAAAATAATGCTATCTTTATTAATTTTTCCAAGAAAGTAATTATCCCAAAAATGTAAATAATTTTCCACTTCTAGAAAAAAGGATTAAACATGACTGCTTGCGTTGGAACCACTTCATTGAAAGCGTTAATGTAGAAGTTGAGATGTTTACTAACTCATCGAAAATGCTGCAGATATGATTGCTAATCACTCAGGTTGACGTCGAAGGATTGGTTGCTAAGTTGTATAGCAAAGGGAGCACGTCTTGCCCCGCCTATGAGAGAGAAGATGCCCATGAATAAGTGAAGACTTTCACCTCTTCCCCGCTCTGCCTCAGGATACTACGATATTCAGATCCAAATGAGATGTTTCTCCTCCAACCCTCTCTCTCTCTTCTCTTCCACCTCCTCCATCACCGCCACCGCAGACCGCCCGCACCAGCAACACAAGCAAACCTTGAGTTTTGTTATCAGTCAAACGTCGACCTTCTTCGATGTTTCTCACAATCCTTTTAACCTTCTCGGCTTCTTTTCACTTCGGCACTTATGCTTCAGATAAGAGTAAATAGTGAATCTGTTCAAAACATCATACTGACACCTTATGGGTATTTGAAGATACAAAGTGCGTGTCCTATAGCTACCATGATCAAGATTTTAATGGAAATTCATATTTTTTTCTGTTGTCAGAAAGTATGCTCACTTGGTATGCGAGTTTATTACTAAAGTTTCAACAACTTAGACACTATTTTATGTTACAGAAACTGCATACTTTGCCTGTTTTGTTAATAGGCATAGGTAATATTTCAGCAATATGTATATTATGCTCCATATTTGCTTGTTCTACATGTATATTTTATAAATATAGTTTTATTTTACTCTTTTCGTTTTTCTGTGCAGTTTTATTTACTTTTTCTTCATACTTCTCTTTGAAATCCTGAAATGTTTTGAGCTGAATATGATATTTAGTCTTTAACTTTGCATTGATATATGCTGCCTTGTCCATCTTTTCAAGTAAATCATTATGCTCGGATCGCCCTGCATTCTACAAAGAAAACACTACCAAAGGTAAATTTTAGTTTAAAAAAATAGACCCAAAAGAAATGGAGCACATTCTTAAAATTAATTTTGCTTTTAGACTTTTAGTATTGTTCCGCTCTTGATTATGAACTGATATTTCATAATTTTTAGACAAAGGTGCAAAACAAATACTGCGCAAAAAGCAGTACACAAACGAACTGTTAATTTTAAACAAGGACAAGCGAAAAGAAAGTACAAAATAAATTCATTAAATAAACTTTTTCAAATCACAACTTTCTAATATAAAAATTATGTCAGCTACACCAACTTTTCCTGATCAAAACGTAAATTACAAAAGTCTAGGAGCATTTTTAAACTTTAAAAAGAAAGAGAAAGATTTTCAAAAATGTAAAACTGACATATTAGATAAAATAAAAATTTTTATCTAGTGAGGATGCCTCCAGAAATACATTAGAGGAATATTTTCCTCTGTATTGCAATATCAATTAGCTGCCTAAGATATGGTGTTGATCTGGGATCTAGCTTTTGGCCCAAATCAGCGATTAACGTCTTAGCCTCTGCACACCAAGGAGCTATCTTTTCCATTGCAAAGAGAGCTAGTAATTTCCATCTGTCATTGAGTAACTCACACGCAACGCAATAAATAGCTCACGTGAAATTGGTGAATATTAATTGGTCGTAGTCGTTCCCTCACGGTATGAAGGTGACTGTCAAGGAGTTCTCAGAATTGAGCTCAAGTGTGGTGCGTAAACGCAATACTAAATTTAGTTTAAGCTTTACTGTTTAATATCTCTTAATATTTATAAAAATATAGCCTACTAATCCACACAAAGAACTGCAGTGCAAATTATTCACTGTTAGTAGTTTTAGAAATTGATTCCTAAAATATTCCTGTACGTTCTGGTGAAGGCTTTGTTTTCGTGTAAACATGCCAAAGAAAAGGGGACGATAGAACTACGTTAAAGATGTATATGATAACTCTTCAATATTAAAGATAAATTATGATGAGTTAAATAATTCATATAGTTTCCACAATAGTATTATTCACTGATAGATTACACAAAATTCTCTGAAATTTTGTATTTCAGTATGATGTATACGTTTTACATGCACATATTTATTTTATGTGTACATTGGGTAAGTTTTCAATACATAAGTCCATACACATTAAAGGGATCATTAGAGCATAACATTCCTGTTCCTGCACTTAATTCAGATAACCCATGTTTGACGATTATTTCACTCGCCTTATTTCTGACTGCCATGACCACATTTCTGAAACATGATATACAAATCAAGGTACTTTTCTGGGCATTTCATTCAGATATGAGTTATCTGATGCGGATCAGTTCAGCTTTTAGTTATGGAGTTATGTCTCTGTGAAATTCTCGAAATATTTCGGCTGATAACTTATGGAATTATAGCGCCGGATTTTTACTTGTTCATGCCTGGTAAAAACGCTAAAATAAAGGAAATAATATTCCCCTGCGTACATTAAATTTTTATAAATAATTACTCTGACTATTTTTAAGTGTCTTGTATTACTTGACAATTGAAAAAGTCAAAATACATGGGGATAATGTGAAGGTGAATAACTAAACGGTTTTAAATACTTCTAGTTAGCTTAGTATTAATGGCATTAAAGGAGTAATGCATTTAGAAAGGAATTTATGTAGTGCTAAAGTACAAGGAATAACAATTCAATGAATACGAATACGTATATTCGAGTGCATGGAATCGTGCCGATATAATACGTGGTTTATGTAGATAAGGAAATAAACCGCAACTGCCAATCCTCGCCCCCACCCTGTACCTATTTCCAGCACTCAGCTTAATCCTTGCTTTACTACTCCCCTTTTCCTTCGCTCCTGTGCCTGAAATCGAACTGTGTTCATAGGTTGAATGCCAGACTTTTGACATGAAATCAATACGAGAATTCAAGCAGGAGCTGGTGTGAACCGTCGTTGTGAAGAATGCCTTCCAGCCACTCAGGTAAATGTTTCCGTGCTCCTCCCCTTTCGCCGTTCACCTAGGCCTAACCTTTGTTCATAGGCTAATGCATGTTTGTGTAGCTAAGAATTTGACTCACCCAGGGCTAGTTTGGAACACATATAAGGAGAAAAACACTGTAGGAAACTAGCAGTATCGGGAGCGTTTAGTGCAATTGATGTACACAGACAGGATCCAAAAGAAGATAACTGTATACAGTCACGTGATTGAAACGGTATTATGTTTAATAGCGTTTGATATCCAAAACTGAAGTTTCAAAATAGTTATACCGCGCATGGAATGGGTATGGTTATTGCTAAGAAGAGCTTGGGTTTGAGAGAGAATGAAAAGAAAATCGGGGGTAGGAGCAAGTCACGGAACAGCGAGTGAGCTGTGAGCCCCCACCTGAAACGAGAAGTCAGATTGCTTTGCGTGCCTGATCGTGTCACTTGGAGTTGGATTTTGGATGGCGAGTTGTTGCTGATGGAACCATGATGGTTACGTAGTATGGGCTTTGGAAGTTCTGTCTTCTAATTAACACCACGTAGTATAGGTTAGTGGTCGAATTTTCGTAAGCATTTTCTAAGTGCCAGTTTAATTATACATATATTATATAGGTCAAGTTTGCCTATATGCCTGACATTATGTTGCTAGGAGATATTTTATGGTAATTGAAATTATAGCAACGATTGCATATAGTTGCTAAAGAAGGTGAATGGGCTACAATTACGTCACTAAGTGATTTACCAGTAATAATTCAAATAATATGCTACGTGAGAATTAGGCATACTCATGCCCAATTTAACCACTGACTATGTTGTCGAAGAAACTGTGTATCTTCCTTGGGGAAGACGATTCAGAGATTAACCTACACAACTAGAAAGGCAACGTGTCCAAGTAGAAGGGACCATAGGGGTGGTTTTTCTCTAGAGCAGAGGTGGCGAAAACGGGACTCGCGAGTCATTTTGACTCGTAGGCGCCGTTCCCTCTCTGCCACTATCCCTTTGTTTTTCACATGTTGCTGAGTGATGCAGTGCGGAAGGAAGGCGTTTTCGCCACCCTTGCTCTAGAGCATCATCTCCAAAGAAGAATTTGAGAAGAAAATTGCTACAAGAGTACGTAGTCGAGAGAAGTAATTCATGGAAATCCTCATCTGAAAGCAGCACGTGGGCAACGTACACATCGGTCGATAGGGACTGCGGTTTTGCCTTAAAAAGGATAAAACATTCCATTTTGACTAATTAAAAAGGCAAAGATTAATATTTCTATGCCAGCTTCAAGTGGAGAATTAATGTAGTTACATTTCTTGTACTTAATATTAGTCTTAAAGGGTCTTGTGATTTCATGGCAGGAAAATAGTTTGTGGTAATACAAGGTTATCGATTATTCTTAAATAATCAGTAGTAAGTGAAGGTGTTGATATTTAAAGATGTTTTATGTTGAGATAGGTTTAGTTATGTATGCAGGATTATTATTTATGTTTTACTGAAATTTAGGTTTACTAAATTATGGTTCACATTATAGTGAAGGAATATTTATTCAATAGTGAAATGGGGTTTAATACGCAAATACAGAATAAATGATTGATGTTGTAATAGTGGAGGGGAAAGCAAAAGTGTTTGTAGGTTTTGCCAAAGTAACGTTGTGTTGATATGGGCTACGAGCAGAACACTTGACTGAAAGATTTAGATTTATTGTATGTTCATATTGGAAATAATAATGAATTTAAAGTAAAAAATTAACTGGGACACAAGAAACCATAGAATTGTTAACTTGAAATTGGAAAACCATAGGAGAAATAAATAAGAAAGAATAATAAAATTGTGTGTAATAATATTCTACAGAACACTATCCACTATCCACGAACCTGTAAATTTGCTTGAGGAGAAGCGTCACATGGTAGAAATAAATAATTGCTTTAAGGAAACCTGAGACTGAGTTTTCGATTAATTTCGACAAAAAACTTTATATATATATACTACACAATTGTATATAAAACATTCTTTGAACCTTTTGCGTCAACATCCCCCTCTCAAAATGGCCCCAGCACACAGGGTTAGTACTGGAATATTCAATACAATAAACTGCAACAACATCTTCAAACCTTTCAGGCATGCGATTTGTTCACCAATTTTAACGAATATTTTAAGGTTTTTTTTTCTCTGGAATACCTATCAAAAGCAAAATTCTGAGATGAGAAATCCAAATTATTGCTATAATCTTACCTGGGATAAATTTCTGTCTGAAAATGTTGCAACGAATGATCACACCATTGCTGCTAAACACACCTTATTTATCACTTAGGTGCTCAACGAGCACAAACCTTACACTTGAAGCACTGTTGACACACATTCAGATCAGAACACAATTGAACCGTCGAATCGAATCACATCTGAGCTGCTGAGTCACAACCCACAACTGAACTGCACTCGGTATTGTCCACTTCACTGTTCTCTTTTCACTTTATAACTTTTTAGCTAACCGAACTGAACGTGCAACCGTACAGAGCACCCACATTAATAGGCCCCGCATGGAGAGCGGAACATTCTAGGAGGGGAAACTACTCGAAACTGCCAAAAGGATTTTTTTTAGCAGTAATTGCCCAAACTGCGGGCACACAATAGGTTTGTTGCGCAGCAGCTATTGTTCTCAGGGTCCGTGCGTTAGCCGCACTCACCCACACAGATACGGGCCGGTAAGCGCTCACCGGCGGCCCTTAGGTACTTCCTGCCGCTGTCACAACTTCCATATTGGTAAAAATAATTTTACATAATTTAAAACTGTTACTTTTCCTGAATCAACAGATTTATCTCATCTCAGAATTATTAAATATAGCTTAAGTACTCCATAAAAAAGCCCTACATTTTATGTCTAAATAAGAAATGGTTGGACATTTTGAATTAAACTAAACGTTGTATGTTGCTTATTATTAACACTATATCCGTACTAAAAATTACGAAAATCAACAAAAATGTAGACGTTTCAAAACTTAGTCTCGAAATAACTTAATGCTACTGAAACATAGCAACAATAAGCAAAAATCTTTAGTTGCTCCCTGCACAATTGTAGTAAATAGCTACAAGAAATAGTGATAATAACAAACTTTTATGAAGAGAATAGTGTTTCTAGGATTACAATCAGAGTTAAAATAGAAATTATAACGACAAACTACTTATTTCATATAACTTCTAAAATGAATAAATTGCATTATTCCTAGATAAAACGTTTTACATTTTCCAAAGGATTCAAATGTTATAATACTACTATCTTATAGGTATGGGTTATACAGCCTAGGGGACATCTCGCACACTGCAACTTACATAGTTGTGGCTAAAATCCCCCAGGAGGAAATTAATGAAGCACAGGAGGTTACAGACCGCAGACAGACAGGTCAAAGAGACCCGCGTAAGTCTCTAACAGTTCCAGGCTTGAAAATGTGTCCTACTTTTGGAACTGCCACAAAGCTCTAGTGTCAATACACTTTCCTTTGAAAGCATCCACTACGTTTGTCCGGCACCACAACACGAAACTTAGAAGCACACCTGAAAGGTGAGAAGGAAACGGAATGAAAGGGAAATTACAGAAAGGAGATCGTGGTAGATGAGAAACCACTCCAACATTCACCTACCGATCAGGAAAACCTCGAGAAACCCAAGGTCAGAGTGGGCGGTCAACGGGAATCGAACCTGGTACCTCTCGAATGTGAACCTCACACGTTACCGCGGAGCCATCTCGCAGTGTAAAGCTATCTTAGCCAGCGATGCAAAGATGGCTTTTTAAACCTCAAAAAGCATTTTAATTAATTTATTCATTTACCACCTCCATATTCTTCATGTAATTATTATAGAATAATCTAGAAGATATTTTACCTGGTGAAGACCTCGTCATATGACGAATTCGTAGAAGCGAAGGGGGACTTAGCACCTCGACCTAACGAGATTCCTGGTCCCTAGGCCACTAACGGGGCGCCCCCGGGAGGGAGGGGTGAGAGGAGACAGTGGGCGGCCGGATCAGGTTGCAATACAGGGAGAGGCAGGGTCCCTACATTTTCAGCTTAAAACTCCCCGTTGGCAGCTGTACAACCGGCTCCCCTCCCCCTACAGGCTTGTACATCCCACTGGGGAGCCGGGACCCGGAGACCGCCCCCATTTCGGGGACAAAGTGTTACAGAGAGCATCCTTTTCCCCTGCCATGCAACCCCGAAACTCCCGCCAATACTTGCAACCCTGAAACAATCAAGCAGGTGAAAGATGAAGTGAAATGAGAAGGGAGGTGAAATGGAGGAACAGGAAATTCGGAAGAAGTAATTAACCTCCACAACATTCGCCTAGGACTCGCGAAAGCCCCCAAAAAAAACCATGGATCAGGAAGGTCGGCTGCGGGAATCGAACTCACGACCTCTCGATTGCGAGGCACATGCGCTACCCCTAGGCCACCTCGCTCGGTAAGGCCTGGTCATAACCTAATACCTAACAAAAACCATGATTTGTTCATAGAAATGTATATGAAATATCGACGGATGCTGTATTTCTCATTTTCGTAACCTCCCATCAACGGTCTTCAAAATCCTGAATTGAATAACTTGTCTTTCAGTGGCGAAAGCATATGCGAATCGTGATTTAATTTTAGATTAAAGCACAGTAAATTCAAATTGAAATCCTTGTCCTTTCTCTTTTGTTCAGTATTTATTTCATAACACAGAAGCTCCAAAGTCATCACATAATACCTCTGATAGCAGCATTCAACGAAACTGTGTATAAGAGGATCTTCCAACACAGATCACGTAATCTTCTTAGCTGGTAATCAAAAATATCTCTTGAGCAATTTCTGAAGTTACACCGAACAACATTTTCTCTTTATATAATTATTTGACATACACCAGTAATTAATTCGGTTACAACATACCGAGAGAATACAGCAACATTTCTAACATAAGGATTATTAAAAGGTTTTGGCATCCACCTAATTCACTATAGCGTTATGAAAAATTAGAATAAAAGTTACTCTGGTGATTTAATACTAAATGCTACATACATATGTAATATTTGAATAAAAAATAAAATAAAAATCTGATGTGTTACACTCACATGACTTTCTCTACTCTTGTACAAACTATTTTTACAAACGCTTATTCTCCATCTACTTCATGTTAACCGAGATAAACATTTGCAGACTCTATCTTATTGCTAATTTTCTTGCAGAAGTAAGCGGAATATATATTTACAAGGGCAATATAGAAATACAGTAGGCTTTAAGCACATATATATCTCTTAATAGCTGGTTGCTAGGTGCAGCACCATTCCCTTTCCCACAGATTAATACTCTTTGCATACCCAAGACAAAAACATCTGATGTGTTACACTCACATGACTTTCTCTACTCTTGTACAAACTATTTTTACAAACGCTTATTCTCCATATGCTGCATGTTAATCGAGATATCGAGATGTCAATCTTATTGGTAATGTACATGTAGATGCAAGGGGAATATGCTAGATTTTAAGCGATAGTCAAATATTTTAACGTTGGTTGCTATGTGGCGCATTCCATTCTCTTTGCATGTCCAGGACATAAAAAAAATGAATAACGAATTTGAGAAAAAGTATTGGAAAATTTAAGGGAATAACAAGCAATATCTGAAAACGGTTCACTCAACAAAAGAAATGTGTATAACATAAATTGTGTATTTTAACGCGATCTACATTTTTTGTGTAGTAAAATTTTGTCTCTCTCTTATGGTATACCAGTTATGCAAAAGTCGTTCACAGTGAAGAATACTTTTGGAGACATTCCCAGAAAATTCAAGATATACATTTTATTTGTCATAAAAGTATCTTAAACATATAATATTTTAATCAAAATCGTTAGAGCCATATTTGAGAAAATTAAAATTTTCGAAAAATGTTCCATGTAAAGGGTAGTCTGGGGTGGGGGGATTTTCTTGAAAACCTTCGTGTCGCATCTCTGGAAGATACCTAAATACCAAGTTTGGTGTTTATACGACTGTTCGTTTCTGAGTTATGCTGTTCACAGACACACAGACACACAGACACACAGACAGACACACACACGGACATGTTTCCAAAAATGCTTTTTTTGCATTCAGTGAGTCTCAAAACATGTATTTCCGGTGAAATCTCGGTATCGAATTTTTGGGTGGAATACAATACTTCCCCTACTTACTATACGTAGTAGAGAAAGTAAAAATGAATAACGAATCCCCATTTGAGAAAATAATTATTGAAAAATTTAAGGGAATAACAAGCAATAACTCGAAATTGGTTCACTCAACAACAAAAATGTATATGATATAAATTGTGTATTTTAACGCGATCTACATTTTTGTGTAATAAAATTTTGTCTATCTCTTATGGTTTACCAGTTACGCAAAAGTCGTTCACAATAAAGAATGTTTTGGAGACATTCCCAGGAAATTCAAGATATACATTTTATTTGTCATAAAAATATATTACACATATGATATTTTAATCAAAATCGTTAGTGCCATTTTTGAGAAAATTATAATTTTCGAAAGATCTTCCATGTAAAGGGTACTCTGGTTTGGGGGATTTTCTTGAAAACCTTCGTGTCGCATCCTTGGAAGATACTGAACCTAAATACCAAGTTTGGTGTTTATGCGACTGTTCGTTTCTGAGTTATGCTGTTCACAGACAGACACACAGACAGACACACAGAGGGACATGTTTCTAAAAATGCTTTTTTTTTGGATTCAGGGGGTCTCAAAATATGTATTTCTGGTGAAATCTTGGTATCGAATTTTTGGGTGGAATACAATACTTCCCCTACTTACTATACGTAGTAGAGAAAGTAAAACTCTGATGTGTTACACTCACACGACTTTCTCTACTCTTGTATAAACTATTTTTACAAAACGCTTATCCTCCATCTACTTCATGTTAATCGGGATAAACATTTGCAGACTCTATCTTATTGCTAATTTTCTTGTAGATGTAAGAGGAATATATATTTACAAGGGCAATATAGAAATACAGTAGCGTTTAAGCACATACATATTTCTTAATAGCTGGTTGCTAGGTGCAGCACTATTCCCTTTGCCACAGATTAATACTCTTGCATATCCAAGACAAAAAAATGAATAACGAATTCCCATTTGAGAAAATAAGTATTGAAAAATTTAAGGGAATAACAAGCAATATCTCGAAAATGGTTCACTCAACAAAACAAATGTACATGACATAAATTGTGTATTTTAACGCGATCTACATCCTTTGTGTAGTAAAATTTTGTCTATTTCGTATGTTTTACCAGTTTACCAAAAGTCGTTCACAATGAAGAATACTTTTGGAGACATTTCCAGAAAATTCAAGATATACATTTTATTTGTCATGAAAATATCTTAAACATATGATATTTTAATCAAAATCGTTAGAGCCATTTTTGAGAAAATTAAACTTTTCGAAAAATGTTCCACGTAAAGGATACTCTGAGGTATGGGGATTTTCTTGAAAACCTTCGTGTCACATCCTTGGAAGATACTGAACCTAAATACCAAGTTTGGTGTTTATGCGACTGTTCGTTTCTGAGTTATGCTGTTCACAGACAGACACACAGACACACAGAGACACACAGGGACATGTTTCTAAAAATGCTTTTTTTTGGGATTCAGGGGGTCTCAAAACATGTATTTCCGGTGATATCTCGGTATCGAATTTTTGGGTGGAATACAATACTTTCCCTACTTACTATACGTAGTGGAGAAAGTAAAAATGAATAACGAATTCCCATTTGAGAAAATAAGTATTGAAAAAATTAAGAGAATAACAAGCAATATCTCGAAAATGGTTTACTCAACAAAAAATATGTATATGACATAAATTGTGTATTTTGACACGATCTACATTTTTTGGGTAGTAAAATTTTGTCTATCTCTTATGGCTTACCGGTTATGCAAAAGCTGTTCACAATGAAGAATACTTTTGGAGACATTCCCAGAAAACTCAAGATATACATTTTATTTGTCATAAAAATATCTTAAACATATGATATTTTAATCAAAATCATTACAGCCATTTTTGAGAAGATTAAAATTTTTGAAAACTGTTCCATGTAAAGAGTAATCTGGGGTGGGGGGGATTTTGTTGAAAACCTGGAAGATACTGGAAGATACTGAACCTAAATAATAAGTTCGGTGTTTATCCGACTGTTCGTTTCTGAGTTATGCTGTTCACAGACAGACAGACAGACACACGGACACGTTTACAAAAATGCTTTTTTTGGATTTAGGGGGTCTCAAAACACATATATCCGGTGAAATCTCGGTATCGAATTTTTGGGTGGAATACAATACTTCCCCTACTTACTATACGTAGTAGAGAAAGTAAAATGAATAAGGAATTTGAGAAAAAGTATAAGTATTGGGAAATTTAAGGGAATAACAAGCAATATCTCGAAAACGGTTCACTCAACCCAAAAAATGTTTATGACATAAATTGTGTATTTTAACGCGATCTACATTTTTTGTGTGGTAAAATTGTGTCTATCTCTTATGGTTTACCAGTTATGCAAAAGTCGTTCACAATGAAGAATACTTTTGGAGACATTCCCAGAAAATTCGAGATATACATTTCATTTTTCATGAGAATGTCTTAAACATATGATATTTTAACCAAAATCGTTATAGCCATTTTTGAGAAAATTAAAATTCTCGAAAAATGTTTCATGCAAAGGGTAGTCTGGGGTGGGGGATTTTCTTGAAAACCTTCGTGTCGCATCTCTGGAAGATACTAAACCTAGATACCAAGTTTGGTGTTTATCCGACTGTTCGTTTCTGAGTTATGCTGTTCACAGACACACAGACATACAGACATACACACAGACACACAGACATACACACAAACACAAACACGGACATGTTTCCCAAAATGCTTGTTTTGGATTCAGGGAGTCTCAAAACATGTATTTCCGTTGAAATATCGCTATCGAATTTTTGGGTGGAATACAATACTTCCCTACTTACTATACGTAGTAGAGAAAGTAAAAAAGCGCGATTCGCATACAAATATCGTATTGGCTTTTGTTTTGCTGTGTATTCTTCTCTCTTAGTTGTTAAATCGTGTATGTTGCTTGGAATGAAATATTGGAAGTTTTTGACTTATTACTGTGACGCATCAGCTATGGCTCGAGGTTATGGGGAGGTCTGCGTCGGGCAGTCAGAAACAAACAAAGAAAGTAGCGCTCGCCAGCGTAAATACCAGAAGCGCTATCGTCAGATAACCAGAAACCTCTGGAAGTTTCCTTCCGCCCGCCTTCAGAGGATGTCCAGAAAGTTCTAGAATGTTCAGTGCGAGACTCTATTGGCTATATAAGCGAGAGCTCTCGCGAGTGAGGGTCAGTCTGTAGGTTGGTTAACGAGTGCGTTTCTGGTGCGATAAAAACCGCTGTTCTCCTAGCGAGGTTGTGACGACCACTCTGATAAGTAGTGAGCTGTTTCTGCGAGATATTGTAGAAGCCTTGTGTTCGATTCCCCAACGAGCGAACCGTCCGGAAGAAGAGATAACGTGTGCGTATTTCGTTACGCCGCTACGTCACGAAAAGTGATAGTTATAATTAAGTGAAGTGATAGTAAAGATTGGACTAGATAACATTAACGAAGAGACAGAAGTTAGTGAAGTGACAGTTAAAAACTGAACTAGATCGCATTAACTGTAGCAGAACTTAGTGACGTGAGAGTTAAAAATTGAACTAGATCACATTAACGAAGAGACAGAAGTTAGTGAAGTGACAGTTAAAAACGAAATGTAGATAAATACCAAAACTTGATGTTTAAGTTGAGTTACTTCCTAAGTTTGGATACGTAGACCTTCAAGAAAATTTCCCCACCCAAACAACATGAAAAAATTTCGATATTTTTTAGCACTCAAATATTTATCTAACAATTTTAATTAAAATACAACACATTTAAGATATTTACATGACAAGCAACTGGTACATAAACCTTGAATTTTCTGGCAATAGCCTGTTAAGTTCTCTTCTTTCAGAAAGAATTTTGTATAATTTAAATAACTGCTACACCATAAGAGGTAGATAGGCATACTATAAAAAAGATTTAGATCTCTTTGAAACAGGTAATTCATTTCCAATCTGGCATCAGTCATTTTCGCGATATCCATTATTATTGGTATCGATGCAGTTTCTTTTAACTCCTTTGTATCTACAACGAAATGTGTAAAGAAAATATATCTGCAAAGGTTTATCTGGATTAATATGAAATAGATAGAAAATAATATACGCAATAATAACTTCTAGAAGCTATTTGAGAATAAACAATAATGGATAGAAAATTCATGAGAATACAATTCATCAGAATTTTATTTGATAAAACACTAAAACTACTACTACTAACACAATAAGAGTAAAACGTTCATATCCTCTTGCTGCTATATATCAAAGAAAATAGAGCTTCCGTTATAAATACTAGCACAAAAATATATGTATTCTGATGCGTTACATTCACATGCCTTTCTCTAACCTCTATTTTTCTTAGTGAATATACAAATTATTCTTACGAAAGTTTATTTTTCTATCCTTTTCATTTTAATTGAGATAAACCTTTGCAGAATACAAGGGAACAGCGATAGTCAATGTTTAAGAACTAGACGCCATATACTGGTCTTAAAATTGCATACTCTTTCCATGCAATCGCGAGAAACAAGGGAAACTCGAGAGGACTAAAAAGCATGAATAAGTATTGAATAAATCGAATCATTAATAACTGTTATCTCGGAAATGGCTACTGCCACAAAAATGTTATTCTTAATAAATTGTGTGTTTTAAAGATATCTACATTTTCTTTTTGTGTACTTCTCGTCTATCGCTTAATGTTTACCAGTTATACAGGATTATGCAAAATTCCTTCAATGAAGAGCAGCTACAGGCTATTCCCCCGAAAAAAATTCAGGATACGCATTTTATTTGTCATAAATGTTTAACGCATGATATTTTAATTAAAATCGTAAGAGGCTTATTTTGTAAAATAAAGCTGTTCGAAAAATGTTCCATGTAAATAGTTTTAGGGAATTTTTCTTGAAATCCTTCCTGTCGCATCTTTGAAAGCTACTGAATTTAAACACCAAGTTTGGCATTTATCCGAGATTTCCTTTTTGAGTTATTCTGTTAACAGACCCACACAGGAATCCTTTTTAAAATCCTTTTTTTTTATTCAGGGCGGCCCAAAACCTGTATTTCCGGTGAAATCTCGGTATAGAATTTTTGGCTGGAATGCAGTACCTTCTCTACCTAGTAGGTACGTGGTATGGAGAGCAAAAATCATATATTTCGCAACTTTGTACCGCCCAATACAGGTGCTGAAGCGTAAGTTTTCATTTTCCTTGCTATTTTCATTTTGAAAGCCAATTTCGATAATGTGAAACAAAAGTAGATGATATCTATTGTAGTTCTACCGAGCGAGGTGACTTGATAACGTGAGAGGCTCCTATTCGGGAAGTCCCGGATTCAATTCTCGGCTACCGCTCAATCTGACTTTGGGTTTTTGCTGGTTGGTAGGCGAATGGTGGCGTGTTTTATCTTCTACCACGATTTCCTTTCTCTTATTTCCTTTCATTCCGTTTCCATCACATGATTGAAGTGTGCTTTCAGGTTTCGCAGTGTAAGGAAGAACCGGACAGATAGCGCAATTGCTTGCTCCGAGGAAAGAGCAATTCCTGTAGACACCAGGGGCTGTCTGAGCAGCCCTAGCAGCGGGTCAGGTCTTCGAGTTGGAATTGTTAGGGACTTCAGTGCGTCTCGACTCTGTGACTCCTTCGTGCCATACTTGTCTTTTTCTGTGGTTAAAAACCATACCGTGTTTTTAACCACAAAAGATCTGCGTGAATCGAGAGGTGCTTCCCCCTGTTCTATATACATATTACTTTACCCACCTATTCACATTAATGTAATGCAATGGAAACCATTTCCAAGATAATACCCAGTAGGATTTTGGATGTAGGATGTTTATCGGAGGGGGATACCTTGTGCACTGCGACCATTTTGATCTATTGTGGCTACATCTCCCCCTGGGAGGCACGAATGAGGTAGAGAAACCGCGGCAGGTCCCAGGTTCGCAGGCAGACGGGTCCACAGACACACGCAGAAGCCGCTGCAAATTCAGTTTTAACACCCGCGTACCAGCGAGAAAGAATTCCAAGAGGAGGATTCAGCGACCCTGATGGGAGGGACAGCTCACTCTGGCGTTCACGGGCAGAAATCTTTCTAAC
Source organism: Deroplatys truncata (assembly GCA_030765065.1). NCBI lineage: Eukaryota > Metazoa > Arthropoda > Insecta > Mantodea > Mantidae > Deroplatys > Deroplatys truncata. Next base: position 59,061,643 of record CM060980.1, read on the forward strand.
GCGCATGCATCCGCGCCATCTGTCCAGCACCGCAAGCACTACAGCACCTGAAAACATACCTGAAACGTGACTGGAGATGAACTGAAATGGAGGGAAAGGAGAAGTCGTAGTAGAATGCACCATCCCGGCAATGGCCTTGACGACCAGGGGAAAACCACGCCAGAGTGAACGGTCAACGGGAATCGAATTCATGAAGCAGTCTGGGCCATCTCGCTAGGTACAATACCCAGTAGTTTATAGCTTCGACAATAAACTGCATATCCAAAACATAAGTATAAATGATATGCCTCAAGAAATTAATAGTTGAAGCTTCTTCTTCTTTAACGGATTACCCCTCTCTTTGGGGCTTACACCCCAAGAACTTACAAGCCAATGCCTTGGGTCAGTAGCCTGTCGAGGAGTAAGTAAGCTCTGGATCACAGCATATCCAGGATGGGTGTTCAAACCCAATGCCTGGTATGGCGGTGAAGAAGAAGAAAATCAAACGTAGTGATGAAAGGGATGATAGGAAATTCGCGCATCAAATTATCCAACCAGCATTTGTCAAGAAAAAAAAACTTCGGTCAGATTGGTCGGCCCCGGGGACTCAGGACCTTCCGAATGCAAGTCGCACACGTTACCGCGGCGCCACTTGTGTAGTTGAAACTCAATACAATTGTTACTTCACCATTTCTAGGCAATCTTACTACAGGAATGCACAAGAGCCAATTGTGCAAGATTCAGAAATCATTTCTTACTGTTCATAGTTATTGAAATGGGCAACATTTTTATGTGGTATCTATAAAAGCAAAAATTCATTTAATTACAGCTAAAACCAGCATATAGCTGATACCATAATTTTCATTCCACGTAGACATGTTTTTTTTAGCTACAAAGCAAGAGAATTAACGTAGTGAAGTTTCTGAATTAATAAACACCAGAGGTCACAAAGTTGCCTTTTTCTAATTTATGCTTTTGTCTCTTTATTTCTTCATAGAGCGCACACATCTCCCGAATACATTTCCACCTCGAAGTGCTGAAGAATGGCAGGAAGAAGACAAAATTACTTTAAACTCTTTATATGTTGGTTTATTTTTCTCGCAGTACCTGTGTTAACACTCGAGTCCTGGGATTCACACGGCATGAGTGGAAATTCTATATAAAGGTAAGGAAAAAGAGGAAAGGAAGGGCAAGGAGTGGAGAGGAATTAGCTTAATATTCTGTCATCACCTCACTTGTTTAAGTGGCGTAGCACAAGAGAGTTGGGTCTCTGCAAGACAAGACCACATTAGCCCACCCGCATCTTCCCTCAGGGCCACGAATTATTTTTGCTTTATCAGAAAGAGAACATTTAACCAGCCATGTTGTTAGCGGTCTGCATATGAAGACATCACGTTTTGCCTCTCTCTACCTTCATCTGTGCTGCAGACATGTAAAAGTCTTGAGTGGAAGAGCGAGATTAGCAGCTGATTCACGAATATCCATGAAATACGAGGTTACATATTGTGTAAAAAACTGAGATCAATAGTCAAACGACATTATCAACATTATCATTCATTCCCATAGGTATTTCACTATAAATACTCGTCATGGTATCACAAATTCTTTATTACGTTCCCTACCACGTACATAGCAGATAGAGAAGGTATTGCATTCTGCCCAAAAGTTCAATTTCGAAATTTTACTGTAAATAATATTTTGAGGCCCCATGAATCCAAATAGAGATTTTTAGAAAAACGTGCGTATACGTGTATGAACTGCATAACTAAAAAACCAAAATTGGATATCTACAAAACTTGGTATTTAGGTCCAGTACCTTCCAACGATGTGACACGAAGATTTTCAAGAAAATTTCTCATCCCAAACTACCCTTTACATGAAACATTTCTCGATTTTTTTTTATTTTCTAAAAGTGGCTCTAACGAATTTGTTTAAAATATCATGTATTACAGTTATTTACATGACAAATAAAATATATATATATATATCTTAAATTTTCAGGGAATAGCCTGTAGTCTTCTTCATTCCGGAGAATTTTATATAATCTTGTATAACTGGTAAACGTTAACCAACAAACGAAAACGTTCTATAAAAAAAAAAAAAGATTTAGATCTGTTTAAATCGCAGAATTTATTTCAAATAACTTTTTGTTGTGCAATCAGCCATTTCTGAGATATCCGTTATTAATATTTCGAATTCTTCAGTACCTAGTTGTTCTTTTAAAGTACTGTTTGTTTCTCCCGATGTCATGGAAAGAGTATGGAATTTTGAGGCAAGCGTCTAGCGTCTAAAATATTTGGCTATCGCTATTCCCTTCGTATCTATAATAAATGTCTAATGTAGCTTTTCTGGAAAGGTTTATCTCGATGAAAATAAAGTAGATAGGAAAATAAACTTTCGTAATAATAATTTGTATGCAGTAATAAGCGATAGAGGGTCGAGAAAGTCTTGTGAATGTAACACATACATTCCTTTAAGTAGTATTTAACGCCCGTTTTTACCGCATGCGGTACCATGAAAATAAAACGATAATTGGTAAAGGAAATTTTGTGAACTAAACGTTCCAGGGCACATTTAGGGTATCTCTCCGGCATTTTCCAGTTAATTATCAGATAGGAAAACCTGGAAATAACTTTAACCAGGGAGGCGGTCTTCCCATTCATGAGTCTGTGTCTTAACGACCCATGTAGGTACAATTTTTTTATACTGGCTCAAAAGAATCACAAGAACAGTCGCTTAACATTTCAAAGTACACTACTTATAGATTGCGAAACTGTAGCAACGAACATTTCCGAAATAAGTGCCGTTCAACACATCCTGTATATTTTATCGAAATCTACATTTATTCTACAGTAAGAGTCTATCTCAAGATCTTACTCAGTAAGACGCTTTCGAAAAAAGTTCAAGATATCTATTTAATTCTTCATTTCAACACCTAAAGCATACGATACTTTAATTTAAATTATAACACCACTTGTGGAATAATCAAAACTAAAAAGTTTTCGTATACAGGGATATTTGCGATGAGAAATATTTTAAAATCTGCGTCTTGAATGTTCTAAAGTAGGGTTTGGCAAACTACGGCCCAGGGGCCGAACCTGGCCCGCAAGTTTCTTTTGTTTGGCCCGCCTACAAACTTTAAAAAACATACATAAAAAAGAAAGGTAGGCTTGCAGTAGATTAATTTATACACAAATTTCGAACGGTTGTATAAAATTAGGCGCTGATATTTTCAATTGATATACAGTGTAATGATCTTGAAGTACAAATACAAGGAAGTTCAATTGGTTAAGTTTTACAACTGTCTGGTGAATGGCACATTTCCTCGTTTGAAAGACTTTGCACGAGAACTAATATCAGTGTTCGTATCAAATATATCTGTAAAGACATTTTCAAAAATGAAATTGTATTTGAAGTTTAAATATACAGAGTGGGCCATTTAAGTAAAGACTGTACAATATCTCCAAAACTAAGTGTTGTAGAAAGAAATGTCTGGAACAAAAGTTGCTTCATATTATGGGGGGAAGTAAATGCCATTAGTTTGGTGAACGTTGTGATGGTCATTTTAGGCTCTATTTAGTTTTTTTAATGGGAACCTACAATTAAGATTAATTAACAATTAAAAAAAGTCAAGTACAATTACAATTTGTGCAAGCCTTGTTCTTTAGCCGTACCAACCCTGCTAAAAGATAAGTGCTTTACAAATTACTAATGACGCAGCTGAGGTATACATATATAATAAATAAATATTAAAATACAAAGTTGATTATTAAACGTGGGACGAAGATCACCGGAAAAGTAAACGTGGGGCGAAGGCCACCGGAAAGTTTGTACCGTACGTGGGGGCGAACACTCCAAGAAACTATCACCCGCAAAATTGGCACCCATTACCGTGTAGTCTAAAACAGAACTACTTTAAGTTTGGCTCTCCAACAGAGGGGCTACAACTACTTAAAGTTTGGCTCCCATACGTGGGGCTGCAACATCTTCATAATACATATTGCCTATGAGTTACATTGTGATGGGACTGTGAATGAAAGACTGATATTTTTTAATTAAAGTGAATCGGCTATTAATATATAAGTGTAGATTTAAGTTCAATAAAACACTGTGGTTGAAAACTAATCTGATATATGTGCCTACTGCCTGCAAATTTGTTGTTTCTATCATAAACTTATATAGCTTCACCCGCGATTCGTTCCTTACGGTTAATGTAGCACAATCATGAAACGTTTGACAACCCCTGCTCTAAACGTACCTGATTTAAATTACCAAATTTATACCTATTTATCTACCTAATGGTTTCTTGAGCAATGCTATCACAGACAGTCAGTTACACATAGTAGGTACGTATACAAACTACCTCTTCCAAAAATATTATTTTTTGAAGACTGATTTTGCACATCATTTTATTGAACCGAATGTAGTAAAATCTCCAACCCAAATAAATGGTGGAGTTATAAACGTGATGATACGTCTTATATAATTAGTGTTGTTACTGCTTCATTCTATCGTAAAAATTTCCAACGCTTTTAATTATATTTCAAATTTGGAAACCTCAAGTAGTGGGAGTTATGCAAACATTGTATAAACACCTTGAGTGAATGAACTATATCCACAAACTTAAAAAAGAAAGTTAAATGTAACTCTCGGGCGCAACGCCTTTTCGTTCCCGAATGGCATGGAAAAATCCACATAGATTAATATGCGTTCTGATTTTACAATATCAATTGCATGCACAAGGGTGAATTTTTTGACGCATTTAGGCATAACATAAAACTAAATGCTTATTACAGATCTACAGGTGAACGTCTTTCATCTGAAGCAAGAATTACAAAAGTTACTCTTCCAGGTACACCTGTTAGAAAGACATCCCTGATAGGTGTACCTTTGTAAGTGTAGAGGATTAGGAGATATAATCGCTGCGTGACAGCTGGGATGATGTTAGTGAATAGTTGTAACTGCATTAAAATCACATGTTCGCCTTACGTACATTTGATATTCAATGCTTTAGGCACAAGCGCGTGTGATTTCTAAGATGTATGCATGTATGTGTAAGCATTTGATATGACGGTGTCCGAGCCGCAGTCTAGCTCTCATGTAGTTACTATACATATACAACCCAAAAAAGTTCTCGTGAGTATAGTTTTGGGTTTGTTTTTCAAAATACAGTTACTTGTAAGAAATTATAAATCTGCAAACATTTTATTTGGGATTTGTAGCCATGGTTTATTAGTTATTGTGAAACTTACCTCCGTTGTGCTCTGTGGTGGACATCATAGATAATTACTTCTTCTTCTATTACTTGTTATGTTATACTTTAAGAATAAGACATTTCAGTTTTGTTTAAAAAACTTCTTTACCTAAAGCCTGAAGAACTTCTATTTATTTGACTACAGTTTTTTATTTTCTCTACTACGTATCATAAGTAGGGGAAGTATTGCATTAGCAATACGATTAACATTTGGATATCTCGATTAACATGAAGCATATGGAGAATAAGCGTTTGTAAAAATAGTACAAGAGTAGAGAAAGTCATATGAATGTAACACATCAGATTATTTTATAGTGCGTTAAACATTTTTAAAAACGTGATGTTTCGTCTTATATCAAAGTGGTAATGAAGAAAGTTTGCTAAAATATCACAAAAATCAGTGAAACGAAATATCTAACTAAAGTTCAGGAAATCAATAGGTTCATTTTCTAGTATTCACATCCTAGAAGCCTTCAAATTTAAAAAACGGGATAGATTTAAAAAATTACACTGTACTAATACTAATATGGTAAAATTTATAGTTTTAAAAAACAAATTATAATTTTGTCTTTACGTCATGAATCTATATATTACTGTATTTTTTTACACACTAACCTCTAGTGAGGCTCATTTTAAACTAGTTTATAGATAACTCTAAAGATTTTCTACTGATTTTCATGAATTGTAGTAAAATGCAGGCAACACACTTGTCAAAATTTAGAAATTACAGACTTTATAAAATTGTGGCAACTATTAATCATCTTCGTATTTGAGAATTCGTCATGAGAATAGAATGGATTGTCTGATATTCATTTGTATAACTTAGAGTTAAAATGGTTGTATATCAACTTTACTTTGCTTTATATGGACTGATAACCTATCACAAATTTTTAGTTCCAAGTAAATATGACTATGTACTTTGCGTTTTCCTTAACATTATAAATTTTATATAAAATTCATTTCTCTGTCTTATCTTATGATCGTTATGATTATTACTTCTTAATAAGCAATTCATTGCCGATTTATGCATATGAATTAAAATATCTAAAATATACAAATTATGTACAGTTAAACTATCTAATTTTGTAAAACGAGGCATGCATGGCATTTTTAATGTCAAATTTTAATAATTCTTATAACCTTCTTTTGCAATAATAAAGTATCTTTGGTTCTTTTACTTCCATCCATACAATTATATCCTATTTAATTACAGTTTCAAACACAGAAAAGCAAGCTGTCTTCAAATATGTGAAGGGTATGTAATTTCTTAAATGTATGATTGAGTATATGATCTTAGACAGTTTGATTGTAAATTTATTAATATGCATTCTACATTTTAATTGTGCCCATATGTAGACCTAAAAATTTAGCATAAGTTTCCATACTGTGGTATTTATATTAGGTATTCACATCGGCATAATTTGACCAAAAATTACGAAAATTAAAGCATTCAATTTTTCATAATAAAATAATATGAATTCAAAACTGAACAGATCTTTTTTCACTTGACGTATTTAAACTGCCAATTAACTGAAACTATGAATTAAGAGATGTATGCATATTAATAGGCATGCCCAATTTTCAGCCTTGTTTTCTCGCAAACGTTTTTCACCACTTTTTCATACTCTAAATACTCCACAGGATGTGGGTTTTTTACTTATTTGTTTTGTACTGCCTCTATAAATTAATTTTATAAAAATGACCTTATAATGTTTTAAAATAGTGCTTCCAATTTTGATAGACAGATAGATTATAAACTTTGAAAAATCAAGGACTTTAGAGAATGGTAGTTTTTCTACAATATTTAGGGGTTGATATAAAAATTTGATATAATAGATATCATTTTAAACTCATTTACTGTTTAACTAATTATGCAGCTAGAATTTTGAAACATGGCAAAGCATCACTGTTATTGGGTATAATAACTGGCATAAATTTCAACGAGATATGTTACATAATGTAAATTTTCCAAATTTCACAGATGCATTACCTTAAGTTAACATTTGTGTAACTGTAGTTTATGTACTTCGTAGCTCGAGTAATATGTATCTCTTGTGTTACATATGTAGCAAACTATAATTTTGCTATTCTGTCCTATAAAATTATGTCACTTTTTCGAGATTAAGTAACCAAGCTGACAATGGCCACGTGAAGATAACCAACTACATACAATGCCTTCGGCCCGTTTTATTACACCCTCACAGAATAGCAAGAAGAGAAAATCCAACATAACGTTGTAAGACCCTTATTCGCAGAGAGCAGTAGCACCGTCATGTCGTCTCACTCGCTCATTTACTCGACACATTTCCCGTGTCTTTGTCGTCAGACACAGTCACACAACCCTTGTATGAAGAGAATGACATTCAAAATTCCTCTTTGACTTGAGGGAGCCGGCCCTTTGGTACCTCGCAGGAAGGGAGATAGTTGTAACACATGTGTATTTTATTTATGTTTATTATAAACCTTCTAAACATTTCTCTTTGTGAATTACTATTACGTACAAAGACTCGGAAACAAAACAGCTATTTTGCATTTTGTGGAAATTGTAGACGGAGAAGTTTCCCCAGCTCCTCATTCCATAACTTGCTAACACGAAAGGATTGAAGTGCTTCTGTGTTATACGTTGCTTCCAAAGTTCCTTTTCTCCTCGCTCTTTCCTCTCACCCAAACCGCGTTAAACCCCCTCCCCTTTTTCCTTTTAGTGACGCGGGGCATGGGGAAGTAATGACATATCTAAATTATACGGTTCAAGAAATCGTGACAAATCTCATGTGGAAGTGACTTAATAAGAAATGGAAGAGCAACATCAAAAACACGCACGAGATGTTTCACAAACGTTCTGCAAGGGGAAATGAATCTATTTGTCTCTTACTTTCAGCGTACACGTGAAATGAGCAATGCAATTACATGTAATTTAATCGGTTTGCTACTAATTCAGGTCATGAATGAAATATTAACTAGCTCATAACTCAAAAGAAAGAAGAAAAGACACATGTACGCTATGGGCTCTAAAGCATGCCTTTTGAGGGTTTTCTTTTGCTTGTAACCCTCTAACGCAATAAAGAGTTGAGCGCGATAAAGACTTACAAAGACTGTAGCTTGTGAATGTAATAAAGCCAAGCTCACAAGAGGTCATGGATTGCGAAAATATCGTCATTTAAAAACTGCAGCTAGTAATAAGCCTCACAAAAGATGAAACACTTTTATGTTTGCAGGTAGGGTAATCCGTGAGGTAATGGGAGATTTAAGACAACTTCTTCAATCGATTCTGTTACTTTCTCTACCTCTAACAAGAACAGACGGGGTGCTGCATTCAACCAAAAATTCAATGTCATGGTTTCATAAACAATTACATGGTTACCACGAACTCAAATATACTCATAATTATCATCAAGAGTGTCATAGTCATTATCTTCATTGTCATCACCGTCACTTCTCATTATCACTGTCATCATGATTATTCTCGCCCTTATCGTCATCATCCTCATCCCCATTACCACCAACATCACCATTACCTCCACCACCATTACGATCATCATCACACCACCACACCACCGCCATCATCATCATCATCACCACACCGTCGTCCTCCGTGGACTAGTGATACCGTGCTAGCCTCTAGTTCCCAAGGTCGCGGGTTCAAACCCGGCGGAGGGCGATGGATTATTTTTGGGCGTAAAAATTCTTAGCATGGCTTCCTTTGGAAGGGAAGTAAAGCCGGTGGTCCCGTGTCGTAGATTTACGGCACGTAAAAGAATCTCACACCTGATAAAGAGACCTCTGAGCAAAATTACCGGTCTTTCACGCCCAATATAATGGGGCGCTAAGGATCATCGTAGTTAAAGAGCGTCCATAAATAAAACTCAATTCAATTCACCAAAACACCATCATCACCAGTATCACCACCACCATCATCACCATCACCACCATCATCACCACCACCAAAACCATCATCATCAACACCACCACCACACCATCACCACCATTACCAATATCATCTATTGATCATTATCACTATCATCTTAATCCTTTCCACCCTTATCTGCAACATCATGGTTGCCATTTCACCATAATAATGATTTTACTATCATCACCACAACATCGTCATTACCAGCCCTTCTCTTGTCCTGCTGTCCTTTATTACACCGTTTATTTGTTCGTTGCACTGCTGCATGATTTGTTAATACTTATTTACTGGTAAGTATTAACAATATGATGTTGGCTATAAACATTTCAAATAAAAAGTAAGTAATACGTTGAAAGTAAGCGTGAAAACCCAAACCCATCTCATGCTCGATCTTAAATAGTTTATTATGGCCGTGAGATCGCTACTATTCCTTGTATACTTCAAAGAAAGGGAGGCTTTGGTTAGCCGATATAATCTGACGTTTCTTTCCAAAGATCGATGAAAATAAAAAACGAGAATTCTTAAATCCCATTACGGGTCTTGGGATTTTGGAGAGGCCTAAGGATTAAAACGACAACTGAGAGGCCAGGGGGAGGAGAGATACCAAGTATTACAGTCAGATGAATTCTCTAAGCTTATAGAAAAAGACAGCAGAACTACGTGTTATGAAGAAATTGAAGAACGTTTATTTAAAAACGCTTGTAAAATAACCAGTTATTTTGAAATGAAATTTAATAAAGTTAAATTTTGATAGTTACTTCATAAAATTTTTTCTTTGATTTTAAAGCAATATAATAAATCAGACTGAAAGTCAAAGTAGACATCACGTATTCTTAGGATTTACAAATGGCAAACGCAGCATCAAGAAAAGGAGAGTTTGAACGACAATCCATCTTTTGTTTTCGTTCACGGAGTTATTACTTCATATTTTAATAAACAATCAATTTTAAGTGTTTATTTCTTTAATGCAAAATGTAACTCTAAGATTTTGAGCCAACTCCTAAAAAGTGGATGCAGCTGAGGGGTCTAAAAGCGATACTTAACGACCTGAAAAGATGAACAAATGCTAGGCTAAATGCGGTGTAGTTAAAAAAGAGTCTCAGTTTTTTACTTTCTCCGTCGTATGACATCACTTTCTTCCGGGTGTATGACTGCTGAGAAGTCGGTGAAAGTGCCGCGGTATGGCGCTCGTGTGGAGTAGAGAATACCCTGTGGATCAATAGGGGAGATGGACATCATCCTACGTCACGTGGACAGGTCTCAAAAGGTAGCCCCATAAGATGAAGATATTTTTAGAAAAAGTCCTAAAACCTTACTGCACGAAAAATATAGACCTGGTTAAAACACAATTCATGTGAAGCAAGTTTTTTTTTCTGGAGCTACCACTTGTAGGACACTCGTTGCTATGGCTTGAATTTTACAGTACTTTATCATACAATAGAAATCCTAAGTCAGCTTTCTTTTGTTTCACTTGATTTAATGAAAAGGTATGCAATTTCAAAGACAGCATTTCGCGATCCGCCTTTTGAAGTAGTACGATACAAACTTTCCGGTGCCTTCGCCCCAAGTTCACTTTTCCGGTGGCCTTCGCCCCCACGTTTAAAAATCAACGTTGTAATTTGAATGTTTATTTAAATATTATATTTGTATGCCTCGACTGCGTCAGTAGTAATTTGTGTAAACATGTATCTCTTAGCAGGGGGTGATGCGGCTAAAGAATGAAGGCTTACACAAATTATTATTTTTACTTCACTCCTTTTTTTTTATTAATCCTTCACACGATTAAATAACACATCACTGATATATCCTACAGTAGAACTGTGAGATTTTTATTAAGTGTACTTTTTAACACGTAAACCTTATATTATTCACACCGTAATGTATTTTATATGTCTCACACTAAATAGGTACCGAATTTCTCGGGAACGCTGGCTAGTAGCGTCCGGTTGGGTACGTTGTCTTCTAGCGTCTGGCTTCTACCGCTTAAAATTTGTAAATTACTGTATTTCAAGTCTGTGATTGTCTAATCCTACTCCAATAGAATACTTTTATTTAACTTAAGCTTTTTCTACTTGTTGATTGGCTGTTTATAAACTGTTTTAAATATTACATTATTGTTCCAAGAATTACTAGTAGCATTATTAAACTTTCTAATTTATTGTTGTCTCAAGGTTACCTCATTATTACCTCATTGTTAGCAACTTTAGGCCTTTATTCTCACAGCTCCTACATTGTTAAATGACGTAATACACATAACATTATTAAACATGTACATAATAATATAAACATTATACAATGACTGTAACATACACTCGTTTATATATTATAGTATACACATATTGCTTTAAGGCGGTAGTTATTATATTGTTTATTATATAATCAGACTGATATCATTTAAATGTTAAAAATACTGCCTCACTTTAAAGATGTTACTATCGCTTTAGCCTCCTCTAATCCGTTTCTACCTATAAAAGTATGTAATAAAGCTATATCTAGAAACGTTTATCTGGATTAATTTAAAGTATATAGAAAACTAAACATTTGTGAAATAGGCATGTAGAATATATATAAAATAAACGACAATGTTTAGAGAAAGTGTTGTGAATAGCGCACACCATATTTTTATTTTTATGGACTCATATTAATTCTCCATTGTTTGCACCGTACGTCGAAGCTTCTACACGTAGTCTAGAACAGCTGAAGACTGTAATGCCCAACGAACGCGTTGAGCGAAGAAAGAAGTTGTTGAGGAAGACTGCCGGGCTGTAGCGGCTCTTGTAATCCAGTTAGCCAAGATGTCGGAGGGAAGCATGACATGCCGACAACGGGCTGTGACACCGTGTCAGTCGCTTGGTATCACGTTGTATAGTCCAGGCAAGTGTTAACTTTCCTACTTCCCAAATTAGCCATTTTCTCTTTTCTGTCGCAAGGTGGGCAGATATTACGTGATGTCTCTCTGAAAACCATCTCTGATTCTACAACGTTATATTCCAGTACACGAATGAGAAAATTACTAAAGCTCAACATAATTTATGTGTTTAAAATGAAATCTTTGCTGTCTATATTTACCTCTCAACCGCTTGCGAAGATAGAGCAAATCCTTTACTTACAATATAGACTTTTCGATATTAAAACTTCGCCAGACATGCAAGTTTCAGAGTCTTCTGAATCCAAAAGAAGCATTTTTAAATGTTCTCTGTGTGAGTGTGTTCCAACACACATAAAACATTGAAAAGCTATTTACATGCAAAATTTCATACTTAAATTCTACAAAGGAAGTTTCAAAGATGTTTGCCTATTTCTAATTGCCCATGATATGAAAAAAACTGTTATTTTTTTACTTTCTCAATAATGATTAACAATTTTGGTTAAAACATCTTACATATGAGATACAGACATGAGAAATACAAGGGTAGAAGTTTTCCCACTTATACAACATTCATGTGAAGATATATGTTTGCTGTAAGGTAATATTCTACAATCTGTAAACAAAAACTGATATGCAGTTACGTAAAGAACAATCCTCTTTCCGCAATCATCATAAAGTTATCTGTGAAAAAATGGTAATTTTCGTTGCTTCTTATTCTTATCTTCATAAAATACTCGTCTTCTTGCAATCGTAACAGTATGGATTCCAGGATAACAGCAGTTTACTTATTTTGTAAACAAATTGGTAATAAATGTAAACAGGCACATTACTTTTGACTATTACTTTAAATATCGTATGTGCAATACCAACACTTAACCTGGTGCCACTTTCGGATATAATAGGCATTGTTTATTGTATGTGCTGTTGTTAACATTATGATTTTAAGTAGTGGAATGAATACGTTATTATCTATTTATAATGATGATTATTATGAGGCAGCTAGATCGTCAAACCAGTATTTGCCATCGCAATCCTACCCAAAGCGAATAGTAAGAGCTTTCTGTAGACTTCATTCTTCGCTGACAGGGCAACCTACAGTCTTATAAAGATCGAACCATCTGTTGAAAGTAGTCTGCTACCCACACAGCCAATAAGAGAGAAAGCCACCAGGACGTATAAACACAAAGAAGTGACAGAGAAAAATCCGATAGAACGTCGAGGCTGGAGAACCCACTACCGCGCTCCTGGACAACTGCAGGATATAAAAGGGCTCAAACGGGATTGATGGGCTTCAAGAATGAGAAGGAGAGAGAGAGAGAGAGAGAGAGAAAAGGAAGCAGGTCATAGAAAGAGTAACAATGAGTCGGAGACAGATCAGAAAATGGAGAAGGGAGAGGGTGGATATCACAAAGGTCAAGATGACAAATGTCAGAGGGATGCTCGAAATGAACCTGGCTTTGTGAGGGAAGGGAATACGTGACCCAAAACACACACACACACACACTGATCCCGCCGGCTTATATAAAAATCATATTCCTCCGGTGGAGAAGTCCTGCTTATCCTAATACTTCTTGAGCGCTCGATTTTGAATCCCTGACCATAGGGATCACAGAAACGTCTCGGTGAAACCGGAGGTCATATTTCGTAATGACGTGAGACATAAATCTGGATCACTATGTCCAAACTCAAAGGGAAAGTAAGTTGCAGTGATGAACGAGTAGCATACATACATACGTACCCGGCATCCAGTTCGTATATTGAAAACCCCCTCCAGTATGCGCGCCTACATAGCAAATTCTGCATTGTGAAGTGAGAGGTCGCTATGCAGAACGGGTATAATTTCAGGCCTTCCCTATGTCGCCCAGTTATTTCTACAGGTTTCTGGTACACTTTATTAAAAGAACTATTAGAGCTATATTCCTGAAATTTGTACAAGTTGCTTTTTATATCTTTCATTTATAACAGTATGCATTAGTTGTTCAAAACAGAAGTTAGCTTTTTAAGAACAACCTTTTAAAGAAAATTTATTTTTTCAAACAATATTCAAGGTTAAATCTTTGAAATAAATTGTTTAGAATTAAGAAATTATATTGATAGTTTGGCTTATTACAGTGATATTAATAAGCAGTAAAAATGTTAGGCCTGTAGCTTCATTAGTGCACTAATAAGGTGTACCTGAGTGTCAAGAATTATTAAATTGAGAAAAATAGATTTATAGACTTTGCTAAAATGGTTTCCCACTCACCTATTTAGAGGAGTTCCGGAGTGTAATCAGGATTTTCACTGTCTTCCTTTGTTCTCCTGTGGTTGCTCTTCAGGCGAGTTCAGAAATTTGTTTTTGCAGTTTAGGAAGTATAGATACATAAAAGAAAGTCTGCAGGATGGGGCGTGGCGTGTATTCCATAAACATACTGGCATTAATATGCAAATTAAGGATCCATATTCTTGTTTTGCACATCGTAACTATTCAAACTGTATAAAAACCTAAAATTGATTTTGATCAATTTTTAACTGGCTGTCATACCTTAATCCGATGTTTTATCTCCCCTAGAAAACGACTCAAGTATAGTGTGTATGTGGTTGTGTAAACACGGTCTTCGGTATAAAACCTGACCGCTCACACGTGGTTTTTGCGTCTGGTGTAGCACGACATGACACAACCGGCCATATCAACACTGTCTTCAATTCTTAAATCTGTATTCCTGTAAACCTGTACACCAAATACAACAAAATGAACTCTTAGCTCCTATCAAATGCTGTAAATTTCATCCTTCCGCACCTGAACAAGCATTGTATCGAGTAAACACATTTAGATTGACATGATTTAGTTCGACCACAAAATAATATTTACACACAAATATACTTTCTTCTAAATATAAATGTACTTCCCATCTTCGACTATTGACTACGTGGTAACTGAAGGACAGAAAGCCCGTCGTTATTGCGGGATGTGGCCAGTGGGGAAGCCAGTCGGCATTGGCTATGACCCACAACAGCGTGCGAGCGAACAGGTTTTATACCGAGTACCCAGTATTAACAAAATATTTTGAATGAAATAAGTAAAACTGAAAGAGAAAACGGGAGCTAAAGTATGAATGAATTAGCTTTTATGTACGAGAGTACTAACAAAAAAAGAAAAACAGCTATGTAGCGGAACCTCATAAGTTCCTTTTCAAAAACAGTTTCTAGTTTATTATAATAATGTGCTGTGTAGTCGTTTCTGTGTACATTTGTGTGCTTAAAGGATACGAAATAGCGAAAAAGTTGCTTGATCTACGGTAAAATACGCATCATTTCATTTCTTCTTTATCGACATATCTACATATTTTTTGTTTATAATTTTTGTTTTTATCTTATAAGCAGTTCAAATCACTAATTATACTCGCTTATTTACGCGTTTATTTCCATTTTACCGCTGATCGCTGGCGTCAGTTGTTATCACACGGCCATTCCATGTTAAAATATTTTCTATCAAACTTCAGTTTTGTATTTGCAGCTTTATATTAATAGGCCTTAATTTGTAATAGAACAATCGTAATCAAAGAAAACTTCATGTAAAGGATTGTTATACTAATTACGCACATAAATATTTTGTTTGTGTGTGTGTGTGTTTTCTGTGAATGGTGCTCTGTGGTAGTTGTTACAAAAGTGTGAAGGTGGATATTTTTGTTTAGAATAAACATTCCGGCTTTTCTTGTTATATTGTTTTTCGAACGCATCCTACATCGATCCCTCTATCTTCATGAGTAGAAACATGTGAACAACCCACCTCGTTCCGTTATATATACTGTCAAAAACCCAACTCATTCCCAAAGCGTATAGTACGAAACCGTAATAAAATCATAAGCATATGAAGTGTACAGTAATGTTACTAAAACTTGATAGCGGCGCTGAGCACAAGTAGATGTAACTGTGACATTGCTGGTAGCTCTTCACGATGGAAGGAAGTGGGCAAATTATGCTCAGCCAACGGGGGAAGTCATTACTAGAGCTCAAAGGCTTAAAGATTAGTTTTCCAAAGTGCTTCACCAATGCTAAACGAAGATGCAGGTGAATTAAGTCTACGTGTAAATCATTCATTTAAGAGAATGAAGACGGAGATATATCAACACAACCAACACCACATGACCACGTCGAGGACAATGAAACTGTCCTCAACAGGTAGCGGATCAGCAACGCAGGTGGTAGAAGATATCTGTGGGAGACCCAGGAAATTGCTCTTTTGAGAGCTACAAGATGGTAGTATGGGAAGCTTATCAAATGATAATGTTATGCTAATTCGAAAATCTTACTTTAAGGTTAAAATCTGTTTTGATGAAGCATGAAACTGCAACATTGTTTTGCAGTTAAGTCTGCTGAAAGTCTTAAGTCCTTTAAAATGGAAAGGGAAATTATGCATTATGAACTATATTGAAGTCAATTTCCTAGAGGACCGAGTTAGGTTGTTTACATTTTGGAATACGGGACCAAGATGAGGTTCATCGTATTTTTCAGTTGTTGGCATTTCACGAATACTGCTTAGAATTTGTACCAATACTTTCCTTTACAAGGAGTGATAATCTTGTAACGAACATGTTTATTCAAATTATAAACTCTTACTCAGACATGCATTTTCCGAAATTGTAAGTAACTTACTCAGGCAAATGTCTCTTAAAATTATAAGCATCTTACTAAGTTACAAGAACCTCACTCAGTTTATCTCAAAGATTTTCTTCGAGGTGATCACTTGGCTTTATTTACCTAACCATCGTCAGGATCAATGATACCATTGTGCATGCAGATATCAATACCACATTTGTGATATAGGTTAAATTTGCCTGATTTTCAGTGTGAGTGGTGAAAGATGTCAAATTATGAAACAAATGTCCTTGAAATACAGGGTGGAACATTTAAGTAGAGACTCCAAATCTCCAAAACTAAGCGTTGTAGAAAGAAATGTCTTTCATAAAAGTTGCTTGATATTATGAGGAAAAGTAAATGGCATTAGCCGTTTTTATTTGGAGGATGTTATGATGAACACTAATTATAGGTTCCCATTTAAAAAAATTAAATTTACCCTAAAATCATAACATTCTTCAAACAAAACACCTCAAAATATCAAGCAACTTTTATAAAAGACATTTCTTTTTACAACCCTTAGTTTTGGAGATACTGTACAGTCTCAACTTAAATGGTCCTAGCCTGTATGGGGGCCAAATATGTTGCGAAATATATCTTCTTCGTTTTTATAATCATTATCTTCTTCTTAACAGAACTGGACCATTGAACTGCTTGCAGCCAAGAGAGAAAGACTGAAAACAAAGTATCATAATATTCAGAGGTCATTATAATACCATCATTTTATTTTTATGATCCGTGGTGATTTTCAGCATTTTGAAATAGAAAATAAGCTTTTTAATTTCTACATTTACCATTTTTGTAGCATTTATACGTTCACAATTTAGCATTTTTATAACATTTTGAAGAAAACTCAACTGAGAAACAGGTAATGTTCTTTTGACACAACTTAACGTAAAATTAAAATCAGTTCTGTAAAGGGTTAATAGTGAAATTAAAATGCATTATGTGGATTGCGAGCTTTTAACACTGTTATACGGATCTAAAGCAAACCACAGAAAAAAAAATTCTGATGCAGAACCAGAGTTACACTCACATGACTTTCTCTACTCTTGTACAAACTATTTTTACAAACGCTTATTCTCCATATGCTTCATGTTAATCGAGATGATAATCTTATTGCTAATTTTCTTGTAGATGCAAGGGGAATATGGTAGGTTTTAAGTAATAGTCAAATATTTTAAACGCTGGTTGCTATGTGGCGCATTCCATTCTCTTTGTATGTCCAGGGCATAAAAAATGAATAACGAACTTGAGAAAAAGTATAAGCGTTAGAAAATTTAAGGAAATAACAAACAATATTTCGAAAATGGTTCACTCAACAACAAAAATGTATATGACATAAATTGTGTATTTTAACGCGATCTACATTTTTTGTGTAGAAAAGTTTGTCTATCTCCTATGGTTTACCAGTTATGCAAAAGTCGTTCACAATGAAGAATACTTTTGGAGACATTCCCAGAAAACTCGAGATGTACATTTCATTTGTCATTAAAATATCTTAAACATATGATATTTTAATCAAAATTGTTAGAGCCATTTTTGAGAAAATTATAATTTTCGGAAAATGTTCCACGTAAAGGGTAATCTGGAGTGGGGGGATTTTCTAGAAAACCTTCGTGTCGCATCTCTGGAAGATACTGAACCTAAATGCCAAGTTTGGTGTTTATCCGACTGTTAGTTTCTGAGTTATGCTGTTCACAGACACATACACACACAGACAGACAGACACACACGGACATGTTTCCAAAAATGCTTTTTTGGCATTCAGGGGGTCTCAAATCATGTATTTCCGGTGAAATCTCGGTATCGAATTTTTGGGTGGTATGCAATACTTCCCCTACTTACTGTACGTAGTAGAGAAAGTAAAAAAGAAGGAAGGAACGAAAGAAAGAATGAAAATATACAAAGTTAACTGAAATCTTGCAAGTCGAATGAAACCATGAAACATACTTCAGCATTTTGTTTTGAAATTCCCGCTCCCTGTCTTTAAAATTAAATTCTATGTACTGAAACAATTTGAGTCGGCTTGAGCTGAAGATGAGAGAAACATGTGTCTCGAAAGTGCTACTCAGCTACACCAAGCAACATTGTAATTAGATTTAGTATGTAACGACTAGCTTCAATTTATAATATGATAACATCACAATTAGCAATGCTTTTGTCCATTATAATAACCTTTCAGCATTCTATAATGTATATAGGATCCCAAATACATTGCAAAACTACTTAAGCAAACTGGGTATTTGAGTTTAATAAGCTAACAGTATTTTCAGGCAGTCTGTTTAGAAATGAAACTATTATTCATATAACTAAAAAAAAACAACTATATTCACACCTAAAAAAGCAACATCATTTTTCTTTTACTCGGCCAACGGTCACATTATTAAATAGTTTACCAACCTCTTGCGAAAAAAAAAGAAATATTTTTCGCAGTTTCTTCCATGCGAAGAATAGAGGAACCTTTCAACCTTTCGTTGAACTAAAGGAAACATTCTATAAACATGTTTTAATTTTGCTTCTTACATTTTTATTTGAAAAGGAGTCCATGAATTGTCACAAATTTTGCATTTTGATAGATTCTAGTAGGTATAATTTTCACATTTTGAGTCAATTTCGCATTTTAGCCCACTTTCAAAACACATTAAACCGTAGTTTACAGGTCGTGAAAAAAGAAAATACAACAGCTCAAGCCT
Organism: Deroplatys truncata; assembly: GCA_030765065.1. Lineage (NCBI taxonomy): Eukaryota > Metazoa > Arthropoda > Insecta > Mantodea > Mantidae > Deroplatys > Deroplatys truncata. The sequence goes on from CM060980.1 coordinate 59,080,965, forward strand.
TTATGACCGAGCGGGGTTGCGCCTAGGTAACGTGTGCGACTCGCATTTGGGAGGTCCCGGATTCGATCCCCGGCAATCGCATTCTCTGATCCATGGGTTTTTGTGGATTTTCCGAGTCGGCAGGCGAATGCTGCCTTTCCTTCCCCTCATTTTCACATTCATCTTCTCTTTGAATGTCATCTGTTTCAGGGTTGTAGGGCCCCGCGTCGGTATTCGACGGGTGGCGGCTGAGCGGTGGATGGGCGCTTTGTAGAGATTTCTTCCCTGGCGTCGTTGGCTCAGTTAGGGCTCGTCTCCCAGTTGGCACCACCAGAGATGAGGGTCGCCAGGGGTTAGGAGCTTGTGGGTGAGCCCGGGCGGCATCGGTTGCTTCGATCTGGAAACGTTGGGAAGCCCCTCCATGCTTGCGCCCGTCATCCCCATCTGGTCGGCTTCGGGTCTCTCCCTTCATCCCTACCTCTCAGGGGTACAGTACGAGTAAATGGACCATTACGGTACTTGTGGTGCTCTGCCTAGGTTGCGGGCCCCCTCCGTTTGTCCGCACCTATACCTTTTTGCAAACCTTTATGAACATTTCGCGCTATATCGCATTTGCAAAAAATCACCATTACTAATTATAAGGCATACAGAAATTAATGGATAAAATTTGTCGAATATATTAGAAATAAGGATGTTAGAGTTATAACTACAACTGTAACTAAATCTACTACTTTGACAGCAGGTGTCCATTTGTATTTTAAACAACACTGACACGCTTTACTTATTAAGGCACTATATTACAATTTCTTTCTATTCATTTTAACTTCTACGATCATATCCTATGGCGCTAGTTACTCTTTTTCTGCAGGTTTATCGTTTATTTCTATTCATTCACTCCCATATTCATACTTCCAGATTCTGCAGTGGACGAGGAATGATTATAATTAAGGAGAAATTACCTTGTCAAAGCCATGAATTGAACTCGGAACTTCCAGCATGAGAAACAAGAACGCGTCACTCAACCTCAGAGACAGTCAAGTGTCATAAACTGTTTTCACTGTAATGTTGTATTTTAATTTAATTATTATTTGCATTTTTTCTTGAAACTTTTTACTGTATGCAATTAAAAGCATTTTCTTTATTGTTTTAGCAGAGTTATATAATAGTTTTAATAGAGAAAAATATATATATTTACATGAATTGTTTATACTGCTGTCTTAATTATGTGTAGAAATTCTCAAAGTTTTTTGTTAGTTTTAAAATGATTTAATATAAATTTCTATTATGTATTTCTCAAGAGGAGTATTGTTTATTTAAAATGCGGGGTTTATCACACTGTATATACGAGATGTGTAACATATTGAACAACATTTTCAATAAAACTAATTAATTAAGCATTAAAATGAGTAACTTTGAATCTAAATTAAACTATGGAAGTGTACTTTTGCAGCATTCTCACTTTATGATAAAACTGCGTGTAGCAAACGCTTCAGCTTAATAGGTTAAATATTGTTTCACTTATTCAGCCCGAAACTATTAACTCTTCATTCAAGACGAAATTCCTTCACAGGGTTTGTAATATAATAGAATCTCAGGAATACGTTTTTGGTATTCTGATGATTTTGAAAGTTGGACATTTTTATGCCGACTGTCCAAGAATTCCAAAAAGTTCCAACCACCGCAAAATGATATCTCTTTTTTTACCTTATATATATTTTTGGCATGTTTAAAGGCATGCTTCTAAATGCGCTGGCAGCGAATTAACTAAATAGGAATTAAACGTGATCATACTGTATTTACCCATATAAAAATCAAATGCATGGGTAGGCACTGTTTAAGATTCATTTAAAGTAATTTTAAAATAAAGTACTCGTTGGAATGAGTAGAGTCGGGTTTTGGTTGACTTTTTATATCAAAACAAACACTTCATTTGTAGTAATGGAGTCGAGAGGTTGAGAAAAAATGCACTTTTCTCTTGGGTTCTCTAAGACATCTTCGTTTTTGTGCCACTAGCCATAGCTTCCCATTATAGATCACTAGGTCCAATGTAAATCCTGAAATATGGCTATCGGATCATCATCTTTATGGAGAAAGAAAAGGAGAGAGCTAATCTGGAAAGGATCACGTCATTTTTTGTTTCGGAGGGGCTTCCTTCCATCTCTCATTGGGCCTATAGCTCATGGAGCTGAGTGTTACAAGAGAGATTAACGGCGAGGCGAGCCTATAAATCTGGCTTGCTATCCGGCACATTCTCTCCTTGAGCTACAAGAAGCCAGGGGCTCGACATTGTCCCCTGATCGCCGTCCCTTCTTCGTTAAGCAATAGACTTTATGCTGCCAGTAAGACAAGGCTCTCCTTTTCCTTCTATACGATATAATTCACTCAAACTCATTCTCGGCTTTATTTTTGGAAGCTAGCTTCCTTTAGGAAAGAAGATATATTAATATATTTGAGTCGCATATACCTCGGATTCAGAACTTGACCATGCATATCTTATTTAACTGGCAGAACCTCAGCTATTCTTCAATTATCCTTATCTGTATTGCATTCTTTCCCTCTTTTGCATTGTGACTGCTTAAACAGTGTTCAATAATAACAAATAATATTATTAATATTAATAACAACAATTTGCTACTATAAAAATTAAACGATAATTGATTAAGGTGAGACTAATAACGAAAGTTGACAAAAAATTATACTTTTAATGTTTTGTGTATAGGTATGCATAGGTATAGGTATACAATATATTTAACAGAGGGGTTCACCTCGCGCACTGCGACCTGCATAGATCCATTGCGGCTATCACTACTTCCCGGAGGAAGGATGGAGTGAAGGAACAACAGGCAAAAGGTAGATAAGGTCACACAGACAAGCGGAAGTCCTTAACATTTCCAAACTCAAAGACCCGTCCCACTGCTGAAGCTGTCTAGAAAGGGTGATGAACAACCCACCAACCAAGCAGTCCTCTGGTGTTTACGGGGAGTACTGTTTCCTTTGAGCCAGGACCCTCTGGATATCGGACCTGACACTGACATTAAAAATGGCGGCCGTATGTGGTGGGAATTTGGGAAATGCCTTAATCAGTTCTTGTCTACAAGTTATGACTTCTCCACAGTAAAATACAATTAATGTGGTGCAGTGACATGTCTTTTGTGTAGATATATCCTGTTATGCACAAAAACGCTGTCTTTTAAGTAAACTAAATGCATTTTAACATTAAATGAAATATGTAACCTCAAACAACATTCATGCAGTATACAGTTTTGTATACTATAACTTAACAGCATTTCTAAATACAGCTACTTATTTAAATTACAAAGGACATAATTTTATAAAATGCAAACACTGTAATACTTGCATGAAACAGAACGGTTGATATTGAGGTTGACACTGATTGAGTTCACTCAAAATTACGTGTCACTATTTACACTGTTAATCACACTGTACGTACACAATATTATATGCACAAAATATACACTGGATGGCACGAAATGGCGTTGTTTACAGTAATTAGCTATTAAATTTAGAAGCTTTAGGGTTACTTTTGCTTTCACTGAACGCTTTTCATTTATAAGTTTGCAATAATTATTCAAAATTATATCACTTAGCGACTTATACCATCCTTTACTAGTTTTTGCAGAGAGTCCACACCGACAGACTGAAATATAACAAATAAGTAGTCTTAAACCAGCACTGCAAGTGAAATATATGAAATACATAACCTTAAACAGCATTGCAAAACAACATTCATGCTATCTACAGTATTGCATGCAACAACGTAACAGCATAAATACGATGGCTGAATTAAAACAAACTGTCAGAAATGCACCATTCTGCAGTTTAACCACTTTCTTGGAACCGTTATAAAAAAACCACCGTAACGGAAACAACGATGTATGCATACAGGTGAATCCTTCGAAGGCGTAAGGTGTTTACGATTTATGAATATTAACCGTTTTCTTTTAAATCTTTATATTTTGGAAATATGAATGGCAATACTCCGGTATATGAGAATAACTGGGACTCATTATACATATACACTCTCAAATATTCATAATTGTTTTATTGTATCTCACAAATATACATATTTTAATATATTTTATAACTCAAATTAACACTGTATATAGCATATTTTAAAATATTTATCACAATTATTTGCACCTCTATTCATTATAATCAAAGTTCGATTTACATCCGGAAACATAATGGCGTTATAATGTTTTAGGTTAAGTATATTTACAACCAATACGTCCAAATTGTAACAATTTCTTTATTTCACCACAGTAACTGTGACACAAACTATATTCTCAAGTAGGTAAATTAAAAAATGTATAATTATACTTTACATTTAATGTAGTCACAATCTACATGTAATATATTAGTAAACATAAGTAACACTTGGAAAGCACACGGCACTGAAAACGCATGACTGGGATTATTACCGTTTCCCAAATTGCTCAAATAAAGTTTTTAAAACACTATTGCTTCGCTAATGTGATTACAAACTGCCGCAGGTACTAAAATACTATAAATCACAGGCATCGGAAACACAACACAGCAGTTGGCGAGTATAAACACCTCAGGGATCACCACCAACTACCGCCGCCATTTTTCTCAATCTCGAACCCAGTGTCAGGTCCGTTGTTTCTAGAGGGTCCTGTTTGAGCATCCGCGCTATCTGTCCAGCACTGCCATACGCCACGAAACCTAGAAGCACACCTGAAAGATAAGGAGGAAACGAAATGAAAGGGAAATTATTAGTGTTTTGTGTAGACCTATAAATTGTAATTTATTCCTTAATATTATATGTATAATCATTATAGACACAGTACGTACATTTTAAGTATTGTAAGGATTGTACGCGGAATTCTGCATCACTTCACAAAACAAAATAATAATAACTCACGTGCTCTTTGGGGTACAGAGACAAGTTTTGGCTCATATTGTAGGTGAGGCTATGCTCAACAGCTTTCGTTTGAGCAAGTAACGTGATTTTTGCTTTTTGAATATGTGTTTCCCTCCTTTCATTTTTAATTTGAACAGTATTTTCTCTGATTAATATTTTCTAAAACGACCGTTTTCTCAGGAACTATTGAAGATAGTTAATTGAAACCTTGTTTATGATAAAAAACATCATAACGGTATTATTGATCTACTTTTGAGTTAATAGGTTGATTAGTTACGTTTTAAAAATTAATTTCTGATAAATTTTAACAAAAGTTTTATGTAACTCCTTAACAAATCACCTTATTGTGTAAAAGCAGATCAATGAACTTTCGTGGAATAGCACTTTTTATCTCCCCTTAAATATATATTTTTAATACGCGGAAAAGTTACAAAAAAATAATGTTGTAAATCACAAAGAACAATGTGTTTAGCGTGCTATAGGTAAGTGCACACATTTTTTTTTAAGCGGCAGATTTTCTATAGCTTTAAATTTCTAAACACACGTTTGTGCGTAAGATTATTCCCTTATTAAACACCATTTTAACAAACAGATGATATCAGAAAATGAATGAAAGTACGCAGTGAATGTGCAGAAACATAACTGATGTTCATCTTAGAGACTGAAGGTAAAATCCAAATAAATCCTCAGGTATGCAGCTTTTCCCAACCAGATTCTAAATATATTTTAGGGTTTTGGAACTACGTTGTTTCGCCTGGTAGCCGGTAAAACACACTGATCCAAGCAGTGGGCTTGCATTCCCGAATGACAATGTACTTCTTAAGTATTCATAATCTTCCTATCTTGTAAATAACAGAACTTCTCAGAAAAATATGATTTGTTGCATTCAGATGTCTTTCTCTACTCACTCCTCTAAACATCTTATTGCAAAAGTTTATTATTTCATCTACTTCTTGATAATCCAGATAAACTCACAATTCACTTTACACATTTCGTTGTAAGATACGGTCGGTAAAGGGATAGTCTGATTTTTAAAAAGCGAGTTGATATATGATAACTTTAAATTTCATGCCACAAGAAAAAAAAGAAACATCTGATTGGTTACATACATATGACTTTCTCTACCCGTTCTCCAACAAACTATTATTACAAAAGTTTCAACTTCTAAATAATTCATTATAATCGATGTAAACATTTGCAGAAATGGTTTTATTGCATATTTTCTTGTAGGTTCAGGGTTAAGGGAATGCTTAAGAGATAGTCAAATCTTTTAAGAGCGAGTCGTTATGTAATGGCTTTGAAATGCCTTTTTCAGTGCATAAACTCGAGAAAAAACGAATAGCGATGTTCCACTTTAGAAAAACATAAGTATCTGAAAATGCAAACCAGTGAGAAGTAAAATCTCGAAAGTTGTTAATGCCACAAAAAATGCATGCTTAAACGAGATTTATACTTTTGGTGTAGAAAGATTTTGTCTTTATGATACAGTTTGCCAAATACACTAAAGACATTCAGAATGAAACGAACTTCATAGGCTATTCCTAGGAAATTCAAGATAAACATTTTGTGATGAAAATAACTTAAACATATGGCGCCTTAATCAATATCGGTATTTAGTGATATTTAGAGTAATTCTTAAGAAAATCAAAAACAATGAACAATTATCCATGCAAAGGTAGTTTGGATTGAGGAATTTTCTTGAAGGTATCTGTTTGGAAGATACAGGACTTAAACACCAAGTTTGGTATTTATCGAACTCTTGATTTTTTAGTTATGCTGTTCACAGACACACGCACACACAATAGTGCTTTTTTGGGTTTAGGGAGCCTCAAAGCATGTATTTCCGGTGAAACCTCGGTATCGAATTTTTAGGTGGAATGCAATATTCCCACTATTTACTGTAAGTACGTAGTAGAGAAAGTAATAATGACTTCCCCGTTGAAAAAAAATGTAAATATGTGAAAACTAAAACTAATACCAAGGAATATCTCGGAAACAGTTAAGGCCACAAAAAAATTGTATCATATATGTTGAGTGCTTTAGTGAACTACATTTTTGTGAAATAATATTTTGTTTATCTCTTAGGTTTACTAATTAAACCAAATTCATTCAGAATAAAGAGGACTTTAAAGGTTATTCTCAGAAAATTCAAGATATACATTTTTGTTATAAAAATATTTAAACCTGTCGCGTTTTAATCAAAATCGTTTGACCCATTTTGAGAAAATTTAAATATTCGAATTTTTTCCATTTAAAGGTTAGTTTAACCCGGGGAATTTTCTCGAAAATTTTCGTGTCGCATCTTTGGAAAATACTGAACTTAATGCCAAGTTTGGTACTTATCCGACTTTTCGTTTTTGAGTTATGTTGTTCACAGTTACAAACACAATAGACAGACACACAAACGCAGACTTTTTTTTCTAAGAATGTATTTTGGTTTTGGATTCAGGGGTCCCAAAACTATTATTTCCAGTGAAACCTTGGTATTGAATTTTTGGGTGGAGTGCAGTACCTCCTCTACCTACTAGTTACGTAGTAGAGAAAGTAAAAGATAAGTATAAGAATAATAATGAAATAGTTTAGAAAATTATTACAAAATATATTTGTTCGATGTTCTTGTTTGAAGAACCCGAGAAGAAAATTAAAGAAAATTGTTTCTGAAGCAGGTCTTACAAAACTGTAGCATTAACTCTTTTCAGTTATCAGATTATACAAAATACATTATAAATGAAGAGAACTTCATAGTCTATGCAACAACACAAGGATAAGTACAATAGCAACCTGACTGTAAGCACTTATTAACGCGAAAGTTGGAAATCTGGCCTGTCTCATCCTTAGTTTGGGAAATGAATTCATAACTATAATTATACCTACCCCTCTGAAAATACTCACCCCTCCAACTACAAGCAACCCTTCCAGACCAACCGTTAAATGGAATACAAACTTTTTTTCCTAAAATGCGAGTAAAGGATATACAAAGTTGCTCTAATTTCTCAATTGACCAGTGATATTTCTAATGTTTGAAAAGTTATCTTTACTTGCCAAGCAAAATGGCACCGCGGTAACGTGATAGACTCAAATTTTGGAGGTCCCGGGTTCCGTCTCGATGTCTTCCCACTCTGACCAGGGGTTTTTCGTGGTTTTCCCTGGTTGACATAGGGGCTGGGGTTCGGTCGGTGTCGGACAGATGGCCTAGAGGCTTGCGATTTAGAACTTCTTCTCGGCGCTGTTAGAGGGAAGCCTGTCGAGCATCCACTGCTGAGTCGGGGGGGGCAAACCTGGGATTATTAGGGAACTCTGCACGTCCCTGTTGACTCGCTCCGGCCTGCTCTGCAGACCATACATCACCTGCGGTTCCCTCACTCTTTCGTTCCTCCCAGAAGTGTACACACAAAAGATCCATAGGGGGTCGAGGTGCTAGGTGTCCCCTTCGTTAACTAGCTCTGTCCTATCCTATTCTTACTTAAACTGCCAATAAAATAAAACTCTTTATACACTCAATGTAAATGCAAGAACATCAGTAAATAAAGACGTAGAGGGCAAGAAAATGACTAAATAATGACGATATAATGATCTAATAAATATGCATCTGGGAACCATGATAAGGATTCATGTGCATATGCCTATGATGCAACAACTGTCATCAAAATACGAGCCTTCGTTGTAAGCAAGGGTTTAATACAGTGTAAAAACAGGAGAAAAGGAATGATATTAATTAAAATTCTCTAAGTATGTTCAGGTATATGCAGTAATGTACAATTAATATGAGGAAAGCTTTATATAAGCAGAGTAAAAAATACTGTGCATTAAAATAATAATTGGTGAAACTTTCTTTCGGTATTTATATCCCCGATTATTTATTCACATCTAAACACATATGCTTATGTTTATATTTATGATTTATTTACATGTTTATTTGTTACTTACTACCTGTGCAGACTAAGTGCAGACGGGAGGGAGAAGCAGCTCGCGTAGAAACATAACACACAGGCCGGATTACGTCACCATTCCCGGTGCATAGCATGTACTGTACTATCGTTCGGGCGTTAATCTCTCCTGTCCATGCCTAGCCATGGTACACGTGCGACCTCGTCTGAAAACTGCACTCTTTCGTCAGTCAAGTAATATGTACTTTTACCTTAAGTTTCAGTACTATATTTTTCACTTAAGTAATATAATGAGCTCCCGATTTGTTTATTTGTGTAAATATTTTATCACTTAGTTTAAGGAAACATTAGGGACAAGGAATCGTAAGAAAATGAATATTAAAATAATGGTATTAGAAATATTTGCTTTAAGTTTGGTTAAATCTAAACGTCTTTCTAAAGAAAATTCAAATGCTTTGGCTATGCAGGAGAAATTAGCTTCCACCACAAACTGCTCCATACTCTTAAAGGGAGAGTTTATCTTTATTTTTCTCAAAGTGGCTGTAACGATTAGGATTATAACTCTATGTTTATGGTATTTGCATAACTAATGTAACGTATATGCTGAATTTTCTGTGAAGAACCTGTGGTCTTCTTCATGGTGAATGAATTGTCTACAATGTTGTACAACGGTAAACCATAAGAAGTAGACAAAATATTACTACACACATCTTGTAGAGGTCAGTGAAATACACAGATATTTCCATAGATTTTCAAAATAATCGCTGTTACATATTTAGTTTTTCCAGGTTAAACTCTCAAGCAACACATATAAAGCATACAATGAGATTCTTTGTTTATTCTCTCATGGGTTGATTGGTATCAAAAACTGCTTACGATGAGCGAAGTCGTACCTTATTCCCAGTCCTGTATGCGTAACCAATGTGTATGTCATATTTCTTAATATGAGATTATTCCTAATCAAAAATTCGTCGTGACCTCGCCTACCTGGCCGGCTGAGTGCGGCTAATGACGGAGCTGCAGAATAATAGCCGCGTATTGAACCCGTTATGCCCGCTTCCCTGTTCCAGGACGTTTCTTTCAGCATGGTCTAGTAGCCTCCCTTTCTGGAGCATTCAGTTCTGTATGCGATACCTATATAAGGGTACTGCTCTTGCCCGTGTGGCAATTCAGTTCAGTTGGCTAAAAGATGGAAGTGAAAAGTGAACAGTCCAGAGTGCAATTCAGTTGTGAGTTGTGACTCCGCAGTTCAGTTGTGATTCGATTCAAGGGATCAATTGTGTTCTGTTCTGAGTGCGTGTCATCAATGCTTCAAGTGTAACGTTTGTGCTATGCTGAGGACTTAAGTGATAAATAAAGTGTGTTAAGTAGTGTTCTCATTTGTTTCTTATACATAATCAGAAATTATGTTAAAATATAATGGATAGTGAAATCGTGAGAAATGGTATACGCATGCGCGACAATAAGCAGTACATATACACTTTAACACCTCTAATAGTAAAACTATCCGGTCTAAACATAAGTGCTTAAGGGAAGATTAAATGGCAGAAATTGCCACATAGCTAGATTTTTATTTTTTAACCAATCTTATTGGAATTTCGTCTTGGATTTGATGTATATTTTATCACTAAATGCACAATGCTTATATTTTAAATATATTTCTAAAAATGGTACTGCACCTGTCATTTTGTTCTGTGAATTGCGCACCACTTAAAAGAAAAAAAAAATCATAACTCCTACACACATTAGGGTAGAGAGGTAAACTGTAGTCCATCTTTCAACGAAGATTTTGCTCTACAAACTACATAGTACCTCTGTTGAGTCTGAGAACTTCGTGCTCAAGTCATGTGTTTGTTTTGTTTGCAAATACATGGGCGTTTGTTTTGTTTGTTTTTACTTTGAACGGATTTTTCTGTGAGTGACAATTTCTGGTACAAATGACCTGTTTTCTCAGAAACTATTTAAGATAGCTAAATTAAATTTTGGGATCATAAAAAGACCTATGAGTGTGCTGTAGATCCACTTTGGAGTTAATGAGATATTTGGTTATTGTATAAAAAATAATTGCTCATATTTTTTTTAAAAAATATGGCACAATTAAAAACATCTGTTGTGTACATTCACATAAGTTTCTCTATCCTCTATCGCTTATTAGGGTATACAAATTATTCTTACGAAAGCTTATATTCCTATCTACTTAAGTTTAAACCAGATAAATCTTAGCAGAAATATCTACATTATACATTTCGTTGGGATACAAAGACAACAGCGATAGTCAAATGTTTAAGAACCGGATGCTATGCTGGCCTTAAAATTCCATGCAGTTTCCATGCAATCGTGAGAAACAACTGAAAGTGGGACTTAAAAGAATGACAAAGTATTGAAGAAATCGAAACACTAATAACGGATATCTCATAAATAGCTGACATTACAAAAAGGTTTTTTAAAATAAATTGTGTGTTTTAAAGAGATCTACAATCTTGGTATGGTACGTTTTCGTCTATCGCCTAATGTTTGCCAGTTATACCAGATTAAATACAATTTCTTCCGAATAAACAGGACTTCACGGGCTATTCCCAGAATATTCAAATATAGTACATTTTATTTGTCATGTAAATACCTTTAATATATGGCATCTTAACCAAAATTGTCAGAGCCTTTTTTTTAGAAAATAAAAAATTTGAAAAATATTCCATACCAAGGGTAGTTGGGGTGGGGGCATTTTCTTGAAAATCTTCATGTCGCACAATGTGTCAAAATCATGATCTTGATTGTTGTTGTTGTTGGTGGTGGTGGTTGTGGGGTGGCGGTGGTGAGTTGGAGGAGGAGAAGTAGAAGGAGGACAGAAGCCACCACCATCATCACTACCAAGAATTTTGGCTGAGAACTATTGTTAAAGGCTAAGACCAAAAAGAATCGCACAAAAGAAAATCGTATAAGGACACATAAGATTAACAGCCATTGCAAGTGACAGTAGAGAAGAAGAGGAACTGAGAAACTTGTAACTGGGGCGCCACCCCAAACGTGGAATTCTGAAACTGATACCTCCTTCATTCCACAACCTGTCTCCGATAGAAGTAGGGGAAAAATGTCCACAACAGTTGCAATCCAGCGTGACACGGAAGGACATGGATTCCGGTAGTATAATAAAAACAACGGAGAGAGAGAGAGAGAGAGAAGGAGGAAAGGAAAAGTGACTTCGACTGGTCAAGAAATTCCCTGAATGCTGACCAAAGAAGCCAAGGTAACGCATAAAGTCTGTTATTGGAATTCCGAATTGACGTGATGTTTGCTTGGACTTCAGAGAGACTCCAGCTCAGAAATTGCTACGTGCTTTCTGAGTGCCTAATCCAATGGCTTGGATTCTAATGCAGCATTCCAATCCAAGACAAGTATTAAGAGTGATATTTATAGCTTATATAACTATATTTATAGTGCTTAAGCTTTTGGTACCGATGAAAGTATCGTAAATTTCATGGTAAATGAATCGTATCTATATCTTATTTTAAGCTTTCAGTTCTTCACTTTTTCTCTCTTTAAATATAGGTTTTCATGAATGAGATTGGTTTTTCCGTAGGATAGCTATACATACTTTAACCACATCATTTGTTTTTACAATAAATGCCCAAACAGGACGCTATGGACAGATGGCAGTACTAAGTGATGGTTCTAGTTGATCATGATATGAGTGCGCTTGGAGGAAGGCGCCACTTTTTTGACAATTCATGACGTCATAAAGGTTAGGGATCAGAGGGGAGTGAGGGGCAAGGCGATAGGGCGATTGTACAGTTGTACAATGAAAACAGTACTACATTTGCAGGTCTCAGTCTCGCTTGTAAATACAACTCGTACTGCAGATGTTTTCTTTGTCTGACTGTCCTTCAATGCCCGCCCTAACTGTTTAGTTCCTCTTCCCACCGAACGCACTCATATTGTGGCCGACTGGAATGTGGTCAGCAATCGTAGTCACTCCTGCCGCTTACCGCAATTTGCTTGGCCAGGAACAGTGGTTCTCAATCAAGTGTATCCGCTCAATTAATCCGCAAGGATTTCTTAGGGCTGAATGCACTCCTTATCAGCTCTCCTAGCATGAGAATAATCACATGTCAGTACCTGGTAATTCAAGCCAAAACGTTACGGTATAGACAAATTGATTAAAACTGGATTACCTAGTAGGTAGAGGTGTTGTATTCCACAAAAAAAATCGACGTTAAGATTTCAGGAGAAATACATGTTCTGAGGCCGCCTGAATTCAAAAGAGCATTTTAGCAAACATCCACGTGCATGTGTCTGTGTGTGACAGTGAACAACATAACTTAAAAATGAAATGTTTGGTAAATACCAACGTATTTAAAACGATACGACACGAGGATTTTTAAGATGCCACCTTTACATGGAAAGCTTTCAATTTTTGGTTTTTCTCGGAAATAGCTTTAACAATTTTCATTTTAATAACATATATTTAAGATATTTGCTTGTTAAATAAAGTGTATATCTTGAATTCTTCTGAGAATAGCGTGTGAGGTTCTCTTCATTTAGAAGGAATTTTGCATAACCGCTAAATTATAACAGAAGACAAAAACTACAACAAACAATATAGGTTATCTTTAAAACACATAATTAATTTCAAATAAATGTTTTGTGTCATCAACCATTTCCAAGATATCCATTATTATTGATTTGAATGGTTCAATACTCTGTCTTTAAGTGCTGTAGTTATTTCTCGCGCTGTCGTGGAAAGAGTGTGGAATTTCAAGTTCAGTATACAGCGACGAGTTATTAAAGATGTCACTATCGCATTGCACCTATAATGACATGTGTAATGGAACTATTTATCCAAAGTTTTATATCAATTAACCATAAGTACATGGAAGAATAAGCTTTTGCAAAACTATCTTGTAAACGCTGCTTTTCTTATGGTGCATTTAAAATAACATATTTAGCAGATTGTGTCTGGATTAGATTTCGACGCGTATTTAAGCTCATCTTTTCTGCGAGTGGTAAAAATATATTCCTACCCGGTAGCTCATTTAAACATCCGAGGACGTATAAGCTATGCGTCTGTTCAAAGTAGCTTTTCTCTATCTATTATTTAAGTCGCATTAACTACGAGGTCACGGATATGTGGATCGAGTGTGGTCGACAGTTAGCCATCTAGGGCTCACCCCTGTACCAACCATCTTACTTCGTCATATGTCCACAGAGCAAGAATATAGCAACTGTACCTCTGCTTCCACGCGTGCTGGGCAGATGGCATTAAGGTGCATCCAGTCTACCTGCTTTCATTATCTGTAATAGATGACAGAGAATTTGTTTTACCATATTTCATTATTGACTATATTTTAGACTTAAGGTGGAACTTAGGGTCGAGGTATTAAGTATCCAATCCGGTATTTACCTTGAGGATTAAGGAATATTACGAAAAGAAGAAACACCTCAGTCAGATTGATCGGCCCATGGGATTTGAACCCGAGACCTCACGAATACGGGCCGCAGGCAAGTAGAGAATAAATCAATATTTTAAATTCTAATAAATAAAGGAGCTGTCTTTAGATTGCACCTAAATTTCGCCACTAATAAGCGTTAAACGTATAAATCAGATTAGGCAGCACAGTGATGCAGAATAAGGAACGTAAAGAGAATTTTGGAAATTTGGTTACAAACGGAATCAGTGTGCATTCTTCTGGAGTATTATTGCTTGTGTTTATTCAATGGCTCCTACTCCTTCTTTGTGAGACGCTGAAGGAGGAATATTTTACCAACTTCTGCATCTGAGTGAAGTTTTCTGAGGATACTTAACTGATTTCTTGGGAAAATACGTAATATCCGTACTGAAACTACATAACATATCAACGATAAAAAATAAATCGCGCAAAGATCAAGATTATATGAATAGTAAGTCACTTGAAGATGTTTCTAATAGGATCAAAAGAAAATAAGACGAGTGTTTAAATCGTGAAGTCTCATCTTCTCATCTATTTTTGGCACAATCAAATAAGTTTTGGAGCAAGATTTCTAGTCGACACGTCCCATTCGCTTCCACCTGTTGGATACAGTCTTAGAGCCTATGCCATCTGATCAACCATGGCACTGATTGACGAGTACACCACTCATTCGCCAGTAACAAAGTGTAAGTAGTGCTTTCTTCATACACCGCAAATTATAAGAACTACGGCGAGTAGTGGAAGATCACCGTGCACTGACTTCTTCGTTATCATTTATGTTCAGATAAGTGACTGATATGCTTTATTTTATAACTCTAGACATATTAAACAGAGCGAAAGCTGTGCTTGGGATGCACCTTATAGCTTATTTCGGCTTTTAATTCTCACTTCGATTGTATTGCCCAGCTTTTCAAGACACTGCATCGCGTTTCTTTTAAGTCAAACCAACCTTCCTGGCTACATTTGAATTGGTCATCATGAGACCGCGAGCCATAGCGATTGTGTGTTATGAACTGCAGCGTTCAAATAAATATTTGGGATTGAAACTTTAAACCTGTTTTCTCATTTAAAGTTGTTCGTTTCCTTCATATTTTGGCTAATGATTACGGATAAGCCTTTCGATATTTGCATTGCAATAACCCCCTTAGGTAGCGGCGCTGTGAGTCTTAAGAAGTAAAGCTCTAAAGTAAAACAAAATATCATGCATCAAACCATTATAATGCATGCAATCGTGCCGATATAATGCATAGTGGTTTATGTTGATAGGGAAATGCTAAATAGCTTCTACCATTACCAGTCCTCACCCCTTACCTGATTATAGCAAACCACTTATCACCGTTTGCACCATTCTCGATTAAGATTTTACCGTGGTAAAATATGGACCTTACGATCATTTGTGGTGTATCGACGCCGGTAAAAGATTGTCGAGGATTTTACCGCGGTTAAATCTGATCGGCCATGAACGACCCGTTATCTTCGATTATCTCCAATATCACTTATGTTAAAATGGCGGAACGGTATAGGTTAGAATTACCAACCAAAATAAACACTTCATTTTCGCCAATGGATGCTTAGGTACAGATAAAGTTACTTTAATGTGCTTTGTAATTTTAAATCCTTAAGGCATTTTGTGCAACAGGTGCCTTAAATTTCCCGACCAAGATGTGACGAAAACCCACACAATCACGGCGTTACGTATAATAATTATATTAGTTGGTGTATAGTTCCAAGAACAAGGCAGAAATAAGGAGAACAATAAATGGATTTAGTGCAATTAGTTCATGTTCAGGAATAAGATTAGGCACATTAATTACACAGCTATAAGAATTGATAACCTAAGGAGATCACTGCCGAAGAGTGGAATCTTAAGTGTTCATCGTAGCGTGGGGCTAACGTGTGAACCTCCTTTTTTTTTCAAGAGGTTCCGAGTTCAAATCTTGTCTCTGGATAGTTGTTTTTCTTTCTTTTTCTGCCTCTCTTTCAGTAGGTAAATGTCGACTAAGCTAAACGGAACTCAAGTAAGTGTGGAAAGAAAGACAAACAATATATAATAGTTCAGCATAGCTTTTTAATCAATTGTAAGGCCAGCTTTTCCTACGTATCCTAAAAGTTATTGCTTCTATCTCTGTGTATTTTATCTTTTCTTAAGAATAGCATGTTAAATTTAATAACATATTGGCAGAACTTGGATCTGCTTTTGCTTTCCTCCATTGCACGCTTAACGAGCACATGCATGCACTTCAGCAAAGAGGAAGA
This sequence comes from Deroplatys truncata, assembly GCA_030765065.1. Taxonomy (NCBI): domain Eukaryota; kingdom Metazoa; phylum Arthropoda; class Insecta; order Mantodea; family Mantidae; genus Deroplatys; species Deroplatys truncata. Next base: position 59,097,437 of record CM060980.1, read on the forward strand.
AGTGAAAAAGAGACGACGTGTTGTGCATCCTGATGCGTTCAATAGAATTTACCTGCAACGAACGGTACGCTCAACCAAGGTGAGCGCTTGCCAGGTAATCACGGTCACCTAAACTGCTGTGAATATTGGTGCACCACTGTATGTGGATTAACCCGGTCAAATTCTTACCGCGGTAAGCTGAAGCTCACTGAAGGGTTTGTTTAACGAGAATGGAGCACACGGCCATTAATGTTTTTCATACCCTTCCCCCTTTCCTTCGCCCATAAACCTGAAACTGACTTGTGTTCATAGGTTAATGTTTGAGCTGGCCTTTTGACATCAAACCAACACGAGACGGACTCATGCAGGGGCTGGTGTGGACCATTTTTGTGAAGCATATCTTTCACCACTTAGGTTAATGTTTCCTTACTTCCACCGTTTCGCCGCTCACTTAGGCCTGACCTATCTTCATAGGGTAATGCTATGTATCGGATTTAAAACCAATAAGAAATTGAACTCACCCAGGGCTGGCGTGGAACACATGTGATAACGAGTTTCTGCCAACATTAAGTAAAGAAAAACACTATAGGAAACCAGAAGCATCGGCAGGTTTCCTTGCACTCCACTGTGCATCATAAGTGTCGAAAATGGGACTCGTAAGGCATTGGGACTCAGGTGCTGCCCCGTCACATATTTATGACTCGCAGGAAGGAGGCATTTTCGCTACCTCTGATCGGATGTTTTAAAACAGAAAATAACATAGGTTCGAAACTAGTAACATTTGTTCTAAGCGTAACAATATGCTAACCCATGTAGAGGCTTTTTCAGTGCATTCTAAGATAATTCACTGCGGAATTAATGGGAAAAGTTCATAAACTAGTAACAAAATAAATGAAAAGAATAAACAGTTCCAATGATCCACTAGACTCAAAGCAGATAAACATATATTTCAGTAGATTGGAAAGCTATGTTTATAGGACAGCTAAGGTTTAAGTTTAAGTTTTCTTTTTAAAACGCCTTAATATACACAGGATGTACCGTTTAAGTTGAGACTGTACATTATCTCCAAAACTAAGCGCTGTAGAAAGAAATGTTTTTAATAAAAGTTGCTTGATATTATGGAGGAAAGTATGTATGGTCGTTTACGGTCAATTTAATTTTTTTTAAATGGGAACCTACAATTAGGGTCAATTTAAATTCACCCTCCATCACGTCCTCCAAATAAAACACGACTAATAGCATTTACTTTCCACTATAATATCAAGCAACTTTTATTCAAGACATTTCTTTATACAACGTTTAGTTTTGGAGATATTGTACAGTCTCAACTTAAATGGTCCACCCTGTATAGTATTTAGCAAAGCGGAGAATGAAGCCGGATAATTTAATTTTTAATTAATTTGGTGCCAGTTTTAATTTAATCCAACATTCTTCTGCAAATGTTGTTGAACAAATGCTGATGTTTCAACTTCAGTTAGTTACAACTTTACCAAAGACGATGCATCTTCTTTCACTTCTCTCACTTCAAAAGCATAGCTACAGTACCAGAGATCCTTCTAGAGCTTCAATGTGAGGAACGTCGATTGTTTTCTTATGTTTTGCTGAGGACGCCAGCCGCAAACCAAACACCAAGCCCATTTCTCTGGTCCTAAGGCGACGGATGGGTCGGACTGGCAGATGATTGCTATTACACTTCCAAGTTTCCTTGGATATGACTAAACAGTTGATTCAAACTGTTTGGAAACCGAAAGACAATAGTCTCACACAGCTCAGCTACTTGGTTTGCATTTCTCCTTGTGCATCAGTGCCTTCTTGACTACAATATTGCCTGCACAGTCAGCCTCTAACTACGACAACATATTATAATGTACAACCCCCTAAGACAGAACAAGAAACGATGGCTGATGAATCGAGATCTTCCACACACAGCCAACTTGCGGTGCATATACACTCGGCTCATCTGAAATAGATTTCCAGAAGCTCGCTGTTAGGGGTTTGTATAGATGGATGAGAGTGAGACAGAGGGTTGTTGAATGCTTTGTAGCCAATCTCTCCTTCGGCGGAATGGCGACAGAGTGGTTCCATTTCTATCCTTTCTGCTGTCGTGTTTCTGCTAGAAACAAGACATTTACATTTCGACAACGATCTACAGCTCCGTGTCTCCAAGGCAGAGAGTACAATGAACAGGATAGGAATCAATTATTACTCTCGCTTGTCGCTTTCCAAGAGACATTTCTTCACACGCTTTGGGCTCTATGGCTAACGGCCATATTCATTAACTTTGAGAGTTGGAATTTGCTGATCATTATACTGTTTATCAAGCTACTGAGCTTTCCTTTAAATAAATGCTAATAGAATAACCTCTTTTAATCATTATCTAGTGTAGGATAAATTCATTAAAATCTCTGGGTTTTCGTTAACAAAACCTGCTAAATACTTAGTGTTTCGAAAATGAATCTTTCTGAAAATGAATCTGCCTGAGCTAGAGAATCTATATGTTCACATATTTACATTTTTAACCAACATTAAAACTTTAATGTCTAAAAGTTTATAAGTAAATGATTTTCAGTTTAATTAATCATAGTTTTCTGCCTATGATCACCGTATACCCAGCCTTATCCATTTTCCCTTCTTTTCCGCTTTCCTCATAGTCTCCGTCAAGCCCTCCTCAGATACCCAAAATCGTAATATCGAAGCACTGTAGTCCTATTTTTGTTTTATGTAACCTGTATACTCACAGGTTTAGTATATCACGTTGTGGCTGTTAATAAGCAAATAAATAAAAAGATTATATGCATTATAACATACTAAATATTGGGGGATGACCGAGTAATTAGTTCGAGGCTCAATATTGGATTCTCTCTTATTTATTATAATGAGTATTGATCTTAGTTATAATTTATCACATGCACCTGCCTTGTTTGACGATAATACCACCTTAAGGACCAAAACCAAAGATCTTGATGATTTAAATAACTTAATTGCCATTAATTTTAATTGGCTAAACACTGGTTTCTGGTTAATGATTTTCTGATGAATCAGGACAAAATACAGGCCATGTATTTGGGATTAAAGGACGTAAGAAAATGAACTAGAAAACGTAAACTCTTTAGGCTTAGAAATGAATTGTATACTTTCCTGGAAACTCATATTGATAAAATTTGCAGTAAGCTGTCTCGAAATCACTTATCGTTAAAGAAAACTTAAATGTTATATTCCTCTTGATGCCCATAGAAATAATCATGTGTCATTATTTCAGAATATTATTGTATTTAGCAATCATCTTTGGGGTGGTAGTCCACATATCAAGGAGATATTGCTCTGCCAAAAATTCTTGTTTAGTCAACCAAAAATCCTTGCTGTCTAAAACCGTTATATATTATTTGCCTTGATTTCTGTTCACTCTCATTTACACCAACATAATTTAAGGTCCGGCAAACATAATGGTAATACCAGAAAAAAAGCCCAAATTAAATATTCCTAATCGTACAAAGAAACATTTTTGATGAAGGTATGGAATTTCAGAACAGATTAGCAATTGCAGCCAGCATTTTAAGTTATAAAAGAAAGCTTCTTGGTTGGTTGTGAAACGGCAACTCTAGGCAGAGCCCGAGAACTGTAATTATAGATAATTTATTAATTAACTTTTATTGATGTTAAATAAGACTATGTAAATATCTTTTTCTCATACTGCTTGTATATTTTAAGAAGGGTGATTTAACGTTATGTATCTATCTAGGTTACTAATATTAGTAGAGTTATAAATGGTTTAATGGAAATAATTTGTGTTAAAATACTGTCCACGACGAAATGTTTCGGCTACAGGAATAGTGCTTTCAAAGGCAGAAAACCTAGTTTTATGACCTCTCTTTGGTCGCAGTGCCATTATTCCTACAGCGAGGGTGTAGCGCCTTTGTTCCTTTATTTGATAATTCGCCGTGACCAAGAGAGAGAGAGACAGATAGCTTAACGGTAAATGTGGGAAAATCCGCGATTTATATTAAACTTGGACCAATGAGATCCCTGGAAGTTTATACGAAATAGTTAGACGCGTCGAGTGGCGCTAAAAATGGACCAATAGGAAAGGAAGCAGCCTCAGTAGCCTGCGACTATAAATGGATCTGTTTGGAGCAAATTCGAGGCAGTTTTAGCAGGACAGTTTGTCATGGAGCTTTAGCATTGCAGTTGGGCAGTTTTAGCAGGACAGTTTTGTCATGTCAGTTTAGCATTGCAGTTTGTTCGACAGTTTTGTCATGTCAGTTTAGCATTGCAGTTTGTTCGACAGTTTTGTCATGTCAGTTTAGCATTGCAGTTTGTTTGACAGTTTTGTCATGTCAGTTTAGCATTGCAGTTTGTTCGACAGTTTTGTCATGTCAGTTTAGCATTGCAGTTTGTGAGACAGTTTTTGTCATGTGTGGTCAGGGAGAGATGCTGCAGGATGTGTGAGATATCGCGCCAAAAAAGGGAATCAAGATAGTTTTAGAAACACACCTAAGATCCGCTACTCGTAAAGAGATAATAAGCATATTTAAACTTCGTGTCATATCCGCGCCGCATTTTAACAGCGGTGGACAGTATTTTACGGCGACAATACCAGTGTTGTATACTACGAGTGTTAATTAAATAAAGAGAAACGGCAGTGTCATCTTTTCATAAACAAAGCACGTCTATGTCTTCCTATATCACCACCCGAGATCTACGCTTTCCTTTACCGAGGATAAGTCCATGCTCCTATATAGTTTAAAGAAAACTACTGCAGCTAGCCGAGGATAAAATTGAAGAGAACCAGCACACTGTGAACTTCTGGAACCAACGGGAGAAGCATCAAGGTAAGCCTACAGCAACGGACGAAGGAGGTGACTGCCGCAGTTGCTAAAATATCCATTTTATACTACTTGTGTTTGATGTAGTTGTTATACTTTGATTGCATATGAGAATTATACATTGACTGCTATGGCAGGAATTCACCGCTCTTGACAATAATGAATTATTTACTTATTTATTCCTTTGGAAAATGATCATTCCATACATTGGTCAGCAACAATGAGTAAATGTCTCACTCTGCTTATTACTTTCTCTACCACGTACACTATAGGTAGAGAAGGTATTCCATTCCACCCAAAAATTCAATACCGAGGTTTCTCATCTACCAGAATTTCCTTTCCATTATTTCCCTTTCATTCCGTTTCCTTCTCATCTTCCAGGTGTGCTTCTAGGTTTCGCGGTCTATGGCGGTGCCGAAGAGGTAGTGTGGATACTTTGCTCTCTCCAACAGTGGGAGAGATCTTCGAGCTTGTAATTATTGGGAACATCTGCGAGTATTTGTGGCCGATCTCCATGAGGCCTATAGCCTCCTGCGGTTCCTTCACATCATCCCTTCCTCTTGGTGGATGGTAGCCGCTATGAATCTACGTATCTGTATGTGTGCGAGGCGTCCCACTCCACTGTATACCTATATCATGAAGAATATATGCTTTTGTAGGATAATCTGTAGAATAACTATAGGTATGCAAACAATAATAATAGCATGGCTGCAATCAGTGTGAAACCCTTTTTCACGTACTGGGAAGTTGTCCTAGGGGAGAATTACTGATACTCAAGAGACACAACCCTGTAGGTGCGCACGATGCTGGCCAATGCTCTCCGAATTGAAGGCCTGGAGTTCATGAAGATCATTCATTCCCTTGCTGACAACAGTAGAGCCATCGAAGTGGCATCATCGCGAGTAACTGCTCAAAAGCTCTAGCTGAAATTATTGATCCGAATGTAAGATTCGAAACATCAAATACCCAGCATATGGGCATTGTTAAAGAAAAGAAAAATATACACTACATGATCAAAAGTATCCGGACACCTGGCTGAAAACGACGTACAAGTTCGTGGCGCCCTCTGTCGTCAATGTGGTGTTGGCCACCCTTAGCCTTGATGACAACGTTCATTCTCGCAGGCATACTTTCAATCAGGTGCTGGAAGGTTTCTTGGAAATGGCAGCCCATCCTTCACGGAGTGCGGAACTGAGGAGAAGTATCGATGTAGGTCGCTGAGGCTTGGCACGAAGTCGGCGTTCCAAAACATCCCAAAGGTGTTCTATAGGATTCAAGTCAGGACTCGTGCAGGCCAGTCAATTACAGGGATGTTATTGTCGTCTAACCACTTCGCCACAACCCGTGCATTATGAACAGGTGCTCGATCGTGTTGAAAGATGCAATCGCCATCCCCGAATTGCTCTTCAACAGTGAGAAACAAGAAGGTGCTTAAAATATCAATGTAGGTCTGCGCTGTGATTGCGCCACGCAAAACAACAAGGGGTGCAAGCCCCCTCCAGGAAAAACACGACCACACCATAACACTACCACCTCCGAATTTCACTGTTGGCACTACACACGCTGGCAGATGACGTTCACCGGGCATTCTCCATACCCACACCCTGCCATCGGATCGCTACATTGTGTACCGTGATTCGTCATTCCACATAACGTTTTGCCGCTGTTCAATCGTGTAATGTTGACGGTCCTTACACCAAGCGAGGCGTCGTTTGGCATTTTCCTGCGTGATGTGTGGCTTATGAGCAGCCGCTCGACCATGGAATCCAAGGTTTCTCACCTCAAGCCTAACTGTCATAGTACTTGGAGTGGATCCTGATGGAGTTTGGAATTCCTGTGTGATGGTCTGGATAGATGTCTGCCTATTACTCTTTACGACCCTCTTCAAATGTCGGTGGTCTCTGTCAGTCAACAGACGAGGTCGGCCTGAACGCTTTTGTGCTGTACATGTCCTTCACGTTTCCACTTCAGTACCACATCAGAAACAGTGCACCTAGGGATGTTTAGGAGTGTGCGTACAGACTTCTGACATAAGTGACAGCCAATCACCTGACCACGTTCGAAGGAGGTAAGTTCTACGGAGCATCCCATTCTGCTATTTCAGAATGTCTAATGACTATTGAGGTCGCAAATAATGAGTACCAGCAGTAGGTGCCAGCACAATGCACCTAAGATGAAAAACGTATGTTTGTGGGGATGTCCGGATACTTTTGATCACATAGTGTACATCCGCCTAAAAAAATACAGCATAATCATATTAAGTGACATGTATATTTTTTATTACGTGACGCCATTTCAAATTTTTTTGTTAAATGGAGACTCCTACAAAACTGATAAGCGACTACTGACTAATGCTGTAATCTCTATTTAGTCATCATTCTTCAAAATAGTTTCTATGATATGAGAGGTTCTTAAATCTACTCCTATTTACTGCATCTATTTTTATAATTAAATTATGTTGAATTTTATAACTTAGGGCAAGAAGGAGCAACTATTGTACATCTTTTATATTTACCCTGATGAACCTATTATAATATATTCGTTTTCTGTTAAGAATTTTAGTATGTTATTCTGCGTCTTTAACGCAAAACCATTTGGGGTCAGATTCTTATATAAATAAAATAATAAGTAGAACACGCAGATATCTAATTATGCAAAGATAAATGATAGGGGTTCACAAGGAGTCGACGTCTATGATGCTGCAAGATGAACATGTTACAGACCAGCATGCTCGTTCTGGTGTAAAAGACGTCTCTGGACGAACAATACCTCCTGATATTTGATTTCTCAACCGCGAAGTTCCAGTGCAGAGGTACACGACACAATTTATGAAGTTGAGAAGGAGCTATCAGTGTCCCATCGGAACGGGCCCAGAAGACGAGGATGGTGGCTGCAGCAGCAGAGATATCTATTGTATGGGAACTTACTGACAAGTAATAAGACATGGCAGGCAAGACAAGCAGGGTGCAGGAAGACGGTGGAGAAACTGACAGACTCTCTAGTAAGACACACTTCGATGCTAAATTATACGTGGCGGTGGTAGCAGATAGATATGTATGCCGCCACCGTGTCTAGTAATAATATGGCAAGTTAAGCGTAAAATGACTGCGCATTGTTCTTCAACCTCCACTCCCCTCTCTTCACATAAACTTCAGCCAGGCAGTCAGTAAGTCAGTCAAACCAAGAGACGTGAGATAGACGGGGAGGGGTTAAGGAATGGATCGTTCGTCTTAGAGTTTACAATTCACCCCCGCCTTTAGCCTTTCACCTCCTTCTCAATGATAGACAAATGAGGTTTGCTCTGGTTTCCTAACGGAGATTCCTAATCGCAGCTTGTTGGCTTTAGCTGCATGTTACGCGATTCCAGCGAATAAATCTGGAAACGTTCTTAAGTTGCACCAAATTCTTTAAATTTCTTTTTCGGTATTGAAATATTTGTATAATATTTTAGTGTTGAAACCACGATTGAAAACCTAACCCAAATCCAGAGAGCAAAACGTTTCAGGAGAAAGAATTATACAGGGCGTATAATTATTATAAGGATTTTTAAATTATAATTTTTTTCTGCTATTTGGAATATAATTTTGAATCATACTTAAAATGAAGAATGAAGCAGGAAAGCAGAATTCTACATGCGTAGGTTTTGCTTTGTTTTGTAACCATGGTAATAAAATAAACATTCGCGTGCCACTCAAGGGTACACTTCTGCGCGTGTGTAGGCGAAGATTTGGGTTTAACGCCCCTTCTGGTAACAGCATACGTAGGGGGTATAACCACTTCCAAATAACAGAAAGAATACCGGACAACCACGTGCGTCAGATGATAATATGGAGAGAGCCAGAAAGACTTTCGCGCTTAGTACTGTGCGGCAGGCGAGTCGAGAACTAGCAATTCCAACAATGACACTGGAAGGAGTTGTCACCGCTACCTCCAGACCTACCTGAGCTGAGACGGAGAAGTGTTGCAGCTGTGGGATCTCAGTTGGGGGAATTAAATATAGGTGAAATATGTAATTACCAGAAACAGTGGAAAGACTATGTGATGAGAATATTACCCTGTATACTTCCAAAGCTAACTCTATTTGATAAACCAAAGGGAACAAGAGATCTTGCCAGACTTCGCAGAAGTTGGAGCGGTCAGCATTTTTAATCACATATATTGCCTCGGAATAGGTCATAGGCCTTGGAAGAGAAGAAGAAGAAGAAGAAGAAGAAGTAGGATCAGTTACACCAGATATGCAAGGAGGGAGGCAAGGAATGGACTACCGGCTAGATGAATTCCGTGTCACAAATGGATCCCACATTCGACGCTTCTAATTTATGTTATGGTGACTTCCACAGTTTTTCTTAAATTTAAGTTATAACTCAAAATTAAATTATACAGCGCAGAAAAAATATATAAGTTGAAAATCTTTATGTGCAATTATTTGTATATACCCTGAACTTATGAACTGTGCAAGCGATAATATTTAAATTATTTACGTTAAGCTTCGTGGTATTCATTCTAAGGGTTGAGTGAAAACCCGTATATAATCTCAGATTCTTCCAACACGGATGATGTACAGCTTTTCCATTCATATATATTTTCTTTTCCTGTATATAATCATTTTGAGCTACAATCACTAGTCTAGGCAGCACATAGAATATACCACTGCTTTTCTACCAGTTTTCTAAAGGAATAACTGTTGGAGCTAATACAAAATACAGACACCACTAATGCACCAACTAAAAGTAAACTATAAGAATGTCGCTGGGCAAATACCTGGCACATGGGTTGAGTAAGATATCTAGAGGTATTCCACAATTCAATCTAAAATCAACTGCATTAAATGGCACAAATAGGTATCTACCGTAAAGGTATCTGCCGTTAGACAATAATGAAGTATAGACACTTAGATAATTTATATTTTATAGACTTCAAACTATGATACCAGTTTTTGACTGAAATACTTATTGGTCTTTTTAATCTTTGAACTTTTTTTGTTGCGTCTCTGTAAATTTTCGTCGTTTTTAATTTACTTTCACACACACATTCACTCTCACATCCGCACTTTCAGACTCTATGGAGAGTAGGGAATAATGCTAATTAAAGAAAATTTCCCAAACTCTAGCCAAGAATCGAACCTGGGACCTCAGGGTGAGAATTCAGCTCTCTGACCAAAATATAGAATTAATCCCATAGTGTATTCCACAAAAACTGGAGTCAAAAGTGTTTGAGCATTCAAGTTAACTTCTTGTATTTAAATCTGAGAGCCTTTTAAGAGAACGAAGTACAAACCATCAGATATGGTAGTAAGCCATGTTTTCGAGACTACCTGAAGCAAGGAAACAAAATTGTTTGTGCGTGCATATGTATAAGCGCGAGTAAAAACTCCTGTTAATTTCGGTGTTTTATTTTTATTTTTTTTTTTATTTTTTTTTTTTTAAGGATACAAAGCCACCAAAATTTTCACGGAATTACGTTTCCACCTCAAACAGCTTTTTTCCATTGAAAATGTTCGTTATCTTTTGTCTCCTATAACAATTTTGTTTGAAATATCACAAGTTCCAGATTCTGTCATAACAAAAATGCAAGATATAAAATGTATACCTTTAATTTTCTGTACACATTCCTCGTCTTCATTATTCTGATTCAATGTTATATAGCTGGGAAACCACAGAGGACAAAATTTTACTACAGAGGAAGTATTTTTATGCTTAATTATTTATATCTTAATAATACATTTTTATAAATAATTTATGTAATTATTATACAAATAATTTATAGTTTACTTCGTAGCAGCCGTTACTCCTAAAACACTCATCTTGGTTCATTTGAAAGGCTACGTGGTCGTTCGTTTGTTTCCCATGTCCTAAATAGTTGTCTACGTACATTTTAAATTTACATTTTACATTTACTGAATCTATGTATATTTCTGTGTACTGTTTCTTACAAATATTTATGTTAATTAGAGGAAATGGCGCAATACTTTTTTTTCTTATGAATACAGTGTAGTATAACTACAATGTGCGGCAGTTACACCACTTTACAGTACTGTTAGTGCTTTTTTGTCGACTTCCCGTTCATGTTTTATTGTAAGGCTAAATTTTCTGCTTTCAATGTTGGTAACCTAGCCTACCTGGGTGTTTTGTCTATTTTACGGAATGTATGTGCATGAAGTATATTAAATCCTGTAACTTTTGACGTGTTTATCATTACAGACATGGGAGATATCATATTTGATGGTTGAAGTTTACCATTTAAATCTTACTTGAATCTTTATTTCATTTTTATTTGTTAATATTTACTTACGCTAACAGCAGCTAACTATAACCTGTAAGTTATTGATTTTTTAAGCTCAACAACCACGTGTGGATAAGCAATGGCCAGTTTGACACTACTGTTAATGTCGGTGACCTTGCTACTCGGACCACATTTTCAACAGTTGTTAGTGATAAATTTTATTTTCGCAAAGTACTGTTTCTATTATTCACTATCGTCGATAAAAATAGTATGCAATACACATGCTCTATACTTCATCTAGTTAGTATCTTCACTTTTGCTCATCATTCTGCCTCTAGTTCCCGAGGTCTCGGATTCAAACCCAGCGGAGGGTGATGGATTTTTTTCGGGCGTAAAAATCCTTAACATGGTTTCCTTTGGAAGGAAAGAAAAGCCGGTGGTCCCGTGTCGTAGATTCACGGCACGTAAAAGAACCTCAAGCCTGATAAAGAAGCCTCTGAGCAAAATTTTTCTCCCAATATTGCATGGGACGCTGAGAACCATAGTAGTTAAAGAGCGTCCATAAATAAAAAAAGTCTTCCTGTTTTATGCAATGATGAACTTACCGCATTTAAATGGCGTAGATAATGGTGTTGTCCAGGGGATCTGGACACCCCCGAAATATAAAAACGAAAACATTAAAATTAAAACAAAACTTACACTTCCATATAGGAGTAAAGCAGCAGTCTGAAGTCAGCTAAATTAAAATTATACATATAGTATAATATATAGGGCGAGGCATTTAAAACAGGCCACCTGAATAACACGGCCATTTGTAGTGATGGAAGAAAATACTTCAGACAAAGCTGTTTGGGGTGAAGGAGGACGTATAGTGGTATAGGTAGTTTTGTAATGAGTGCAGGTGTATTATACGGATACCAATTCATAATTGTAAATTTTATTCAGGTGGCTGTTTCAAGTGCCTTATCATAGCCATTAAACCCAAGCCTGGGAAACAACAAATAGAGATCCAGAACGATCACAATAAACAGTCGACATACGTTATAGAAACTCAGACAACACAAACGCTATTTATATCGGACTGTAAGATATTGAATGTATGTATCGAAGAGAGACACGTCGCCAACTGTCATCATTTTGATCTATTGTGGTTACACACCCCGGGAGGTAGGGATCAGGTGAAGGAACCTTAGGAGATCCCAGGTCCGCAGGCAGGCAGACCCACAGAGAAGCGCAGAAATCCCTAACATTTCCAATTTGAACACCCGAGGAATCCCAAGAGGACGACCCAAACGGACGGGACAGCTCACTCTGGCGTTCACGGGGAGAAATATTTCCAACGCGTATGCATCCACGCCATCTTGGCACTGCCAGCACAGTTGAAACGTGAAATGGAGATGAAATGAAAGGAAATGGGGGAAAGCAGAAACCGTGGTGGAATACACCAACCCGACATTCACCTTGGCGACCAGAGAAAAATCACAAAAACCCTATGGTCAAAGTGGACGGTTACTGGGAATCGAACCCGGGACCTCCTGTATGCGGGATATCGGACTGTAAAGTCCTTCTTCAAGATAAGAGCGTATACACACCAAGAGTAAAACTGTCAAGAGTAACGCCAACCTATCGGTGTAACAATTTTTTTTTGCGAAAGGCAAATCCTTTGCAAATATGTTCTTTTATAACTCCAATGTATTCGTTATTCTAGAACATAGCTTTGTAAATCCTATTAGTCTATACTGATTTAGGAACTGAAATTAGAAAGTGTTTTATAACCCATGTTCGCTAGAAAGAATTGGGAGTTGCATGGTTAAAGAATTAACAAAATTGGAGTGGTTTTGAGATCACCCTACAGACATATATATGCAACTTTTCTCTCTTTATAATGCATATTCGCATATATATTGAAATTAAAAATCAGATTTGAAAAAATTAAGGATCTTACATTGTGAATTTAGGCACTTTGGGGAATTAGTAATATTCATGAGGTACTTACTATTCTGTAAAGCTATCAGTTCTATGATGAGAAGTCGAGAACAGAGCAAGCTAATAGAGCGTATAGCTAGAGCGAGAGTAAATGCATTCTCTCATAAACTAATTGTTATCGAAAAATATCTAGTTGTTGGAAGTAGCATATAGGCTAGAACCGGAGGAATCCAGATTGAGTTATATAAGCACAAGGTTTTGCTCTGTAGCTTGAACAGAAAGTTTTGTGTTTGAGTGTTTATATGTGCATGGACTTAGAAGCAAGCAGCGGTTCAAACTCTGTATACATTTTCTTGTTCAACAACAACGGCAGCCACGGCTTTATAGAAGCCAAGTAACTAACCGCTAATATATGTTCAATAGAAGGGCAAGAAACTGTTCCACCCCCCCTCCCAAATATTAGAAACAACACACAAGGCTTCCGATCTTTCCTCATAAAACCCTGCATGATAAATCTGTGATGTGGGAATCGGCTTTGACTTTACTCCACCACCGCCGCTCCCCAAAGCCAAATGGACACGCTTGTAAATCAAAACCTCGATGTATTGCCCTTCCTCCTCTTCGTTCGCCTGGCCTTTAACCTGGAAGCCACAAAACCACGCCTCAGAAGCGGCCTGCACTAAACCCCTCCGAACCACGATGAATAAGTAATCGAACAATTCACCAACAGAGCTGAAACCGCAAGTTCTTACCTAATATACGGCGCTGAGGTCTTGGCGGATACTTAGTTGGGCAAGATGTGGTGTCGGCCACAAGGAAACACTTCTGTGATCTTGTTCGAAACGTTGTGCTTGAGGCAAGCTCTTAGTAAAGAAAGAAAACTAAAATATAAAAATAATATCTGATTTGCAACATTCACTCAACTTTATTTAAGCATTTCATTGTTATCCATAAATTATTCCTCCAAAAGCGCATTTTTTGTACCCCCCAAAACTTCGATGTCAATATTTCACAGGAAATATATGTTTTGAGGTCCCTTCAATAAATAATATAAGCTTTATTAAAAAAAAAAGAATCCAGTGTGTGTCTGTGTTTCTCTGAACAGCATGATTCCAAAACGAAATTTTCGATAAATACCAAACTTAATATTTAAGTTCATTATCATCCTCTAAAGATGCAACACGATTTTTTTTAAGAAAATCCCCCATCCCAAACTCTCCTTTACATGAAAAAGCTTTCATATTTTTTATTCTCTCAAAAATTGCTCTAATGTTTTGATTAAAATATCATATGTTTAAGATATTAAATAACAAATAGAGTATATTAATTTTCTGGGAATAGCCTCTGAAGTGTTCTTCATTCGGAAGGAATTTTGTGCTCTTTAAAACAAACAATTTATTTCAAGTAAATTTTTGTGGGATCCACGTTTTCTGAAGTAGCTCTTACTATTAGTTGGATTTTTCAGTGCTTTGTCTGGTTTAAAGTACTGTTGCTATTCATTTACTTCTCGCAATGTCATGGAAAGAATATGGAATTTTAAGGTCAGCATATATCGACCGATTTTTAAACATCTGACTATTGATTCGCTTCCCTCTATCCTCCTTGTACCTAAAAGCAATGTGTAATAAAACTAATTCTGCAAAGGTCCATACCGATTAACATAAGGCAGATAGAAAAATAAGCTTTCATAAGAATAGTAGGTAATGTATAAAAATAAGCGATAGAGAGTAGAAAAAGTCATGCAAATGCAACACATCAGATATTTCTATTTGTTTCATTTTAATCGTTATAAACATTTATCTATTTTACCGGAATTCTTTAACTTTAAACACTCCGGTCTCCAGGAATGCTAAATGAAATAGGTGAAGTAATGCTCAAATGAGCCCGGGTCCACAGCACTGAGAAGTAAATGACGTAATATTTATCAAAATGATTTCATTACACATTTGATTGCAGGAACATACGATTATACAGATCACTGAGACGACAGTCAGCTGTTCAAATACCAAGTCGGTGTATGCTAGCATGATTGTATAAGGCATTAAATTTTCAAACTGCACTACTTAAAATTTTGGAAAATGTGAACGGATGACAAAAAATTTTAGAAATTTGTTAATGTACTCAAACTAAGTGCTAATCAGTGCTAAACATTGGTTTGTTGTAATGGTAACCATCTCTACCCAGCTATATAACATTAAATACGAATGGAAAGGATTTCAAAGGTTATTTACAGAAAATTAAGACGTACATTCATTCATATTTTCAATATATCAAAAATACTCGTATAATAGTCACGAATTCTTTTCAGTAAATAAAAGATAACAAAAACGACTGCATATTAAGGCTTGTTTTGTGTGGGGTAATTTCACAGAAAAATGTATGTTATCTCCTTAAACGTGCGTAAGTAGTTTTTGAGTCATGCTGTCTACAGACTAATGAGTCTCTTCCGCTCCTTCTCCCTCCCTCTCTCTCTCTTTCTCTCTAACACACACACATATACACAAAGAGATCTTTTACAGAACATGCTTTTTCTGAATTCATTGGACATCTAAAAGCGCATTTTTAGCGAGATTTTAATTTATTGTTCTAACAGAATACGTTCTCTACCTTAGTTACTTATGCCATAGAGAAAGCAATAAAAGCAGAGATAGAATTATGTTTCTATAATTATTTTAATAGCAGTATAATACAATGAAGGAGAAAATTTATATTTATACTGCATGTAACAAAGACGACATAAAATAGGAGTTGTTTAAATAAGGTACCTCAGAAACCATCAATGGATTTGAAGCATCTCCTAATTAGTGGATAGCTTAAATTCTTATATAGACTCCTTTGGTAAGAGCACCGTATTATTTAAAAATAAACTCCAATATTAACACGAAATTTTACCGACATTACTATCTGGGTAGCAGTTCTGGGTGCTTATGCTCCATGGGCGTCTTGAATTTCCCGATTAGTTCAATGTTACAACTGGCTAAACCTAAATTATACCACCACAATAGCCATTATAAACCATGGTCAACTCTGGGTCTCAGTTGATCAAGTCATAAACATACAATCGATGTCGATCTTTGAAATAAACGTTATTATAATTTTCCCCCGAAATAGCTGCTTTTATTTGTATGACATAAGCACATGAGCTGTATCTTACTTTAAATGGTTATTTATACAACAAGAAGATATTATTAATGATTATAGCACTAATGAATAAATAAATGAACAAATGATTATCCAACAGTTGGATACAAAATCTCATGCAATCTTAGCATTATAAATGGCAGGAAATATTTCTGCATCCATAGCTGACATAAGTCAGTGTCTTCGATTGTTCTTAAATAGTTTAGCTTCTCTTCATACATTTCATTTGTTATTACCTGGCCTGTTGAACCGATAAACAAGACAGTTACTTGAATGCATTCCTTTTCTGGGAGAGAAGTGAGCAGGTGTTACGGACTCTGATATAGCCTATTATCAGTACAACATGATACGTTATTATAAATTCAGATCATCATTATTCTTCACTTAATAATGTACAAAGGTTTCTGCATATTCATTGCTCAGAGAAAATATGTCACAAAATGGCATTCATCTCTATAAACCGCTCAATAGGAATATTACGTTATTGCTATGGAAAATATGCCATTGCTATTGCTGACACGTCTTTCATAATGAGCCAATTATGCATGACAATGAATAGTGTAACAACCTGTTTATAATCTTAGGATTACTTAATAATAGATTATGAAACAAGGGGTAAAAGAGGGTTTTATTTTGCGACTAGCGCCGAGCAAAATAAAGCCATTTTTAACACGTGTGGCATATACAATTTTTTGGACAGTGCTCGAATTTGTAAAATATCAATATTATTATATTGATTCCTGAACCTAACAGAGATCGCGTTTAGAACGCAGTTCTTGAAACAAGAGAAATTACGTTAAAAAACCGAGATGTTAGATGTTTTGATGATTCCCTAGCAGTCATTTTCAGTGAATTATTTTCAACATGTTTTACCTTCCACCAGCTAATGAAACGATTAAATGCCATACCATACTGCTTTCTGTATTTTTGGAGTAATTACTTCTAGTATTATTTTTTCTATTGCTTCTGTAATTTCACGTGGTTCTTTTATTTCACTTTCTTCTGAATTCATAATTTTCACCATTTAATATTTATATAGGTTATATTAGATAAAATAATAACTTTTATATCAAAGAAAGCAGAAGGCTACCAATGTAACCTATAGGTTAATAAACAACGATAAATTTGAAGTATGACAATTTACGAGTATATTGTGAACAGATAATAACGACCGCCAAGGGTTTTAGCTCGTGTGCGCTGAATTAAAGGTTCTACTTTTAATTCATGCTGTCTAAAATATACATTTATTACTTTCTCTACTAGGGGATGTATTGTATTCCACCCAAAAATTCGATACCGAAAGTTCACCGGAAATACATGTTTTGAGACCCCATGAATCCAAAAAAAGCATTTTTGGAAACATGCCCGTGTCTGTGTGTGTGTGTGTGTGTGTGTGTGTGTGTGTGTGTGTGTTTGAACAGCATAACTCAGAAACGAACAGTCGGATAAACACTAAACTTGGTATTTAGGTTCAGTATCTTCCAGAGATGCGACACGAAGGTTTCCAAGAAAATCCCCACCCTACATTACCCTTTACATGGAACATTTTTCGAAAATTTTAATTTCCTCAAAAATGGCTCTAACGATTATGATTAAAATATCATATGTTTAAGATATGTTCATGACAAATGAAATGTATCTCGAATTTTCTGGGAATGTCTCCAAAGGTATTCTTCATTGTGAACCTGGTAAATCATAAGAGATAGACAAAATTTTACTACACAAACAATGTAGATCGTGTTAAAATACACAATTTATGTCATATACATTTTTGTTGTTGCGCCAACCATTTTCGAGATATTGCTTGTTATTCCCTTAAAATTTCCAATACTTATACTTTTTCTCAAATTCGTTATTCGTTTTTTTTTGTCCTGGTAATGCAAAGAGAATGTAATACTCCACATAGCAACCGGCTCTTAAAATATTTGACTATCGCTTAAAGCCTACCAATTCCCCTTGCATCTACAAGAAAATTAGCAATAAGATTAACATCTGATATCTCGATTAACATGAAGCATATGGAGAATAAGCGTTTGTAAAAATAGTTTGTACAAGAGTAGAGAACGTTATGTGAGTGTAACACATCAGAATTTTTTTTCACACTAACTCTGAGCTTTTTTACTCTATTTCAAGAATGGCCATATTAAGGAATGTTTTGTTGTTTTGCAATCCTTTAGGTTATTTTAAGCTTATGGTGATTTGAGGGTATAATATGTATTAAGAATTGCAGATTCATTAACAAAAGTATCGGAGGACTGCCTCTGTAGTCGAGTGGTCAGCATTCTGACTTCTCAATCTTGGGTCATTTCCTATCCTCCGAAGAGTCTGGTAATATGGATGAGAAGTGTGTTCAGTGTAAAAGTTAATGAAAAGCCATGTTCAAAAGCCATACAGTTCAAAAAAGTAAAAACATCTTTAGTAAGAAACCATAGAAAGTTAAAGGTGGCTGTGCAAATTAAAAACGGTGTCCTTGCGAAAGACTGATAGAATTGCGCATTAAATAAGTAAAAAATCAGATGTGTCACATTCACATAGCTTTCTCTACCCATTATCAGTTATGTTTGATAGCTTCTACAAATATTCTCGCGAAAACTTATTTTGCTAGGTACTTCAAGTTAATCGAGATAAACTTTTATATATATATATATATATATATATATATTAAATTTCCCTTGTTTTTCCCAGGTTTATGATACTGCATGTTTGCTGTTTTCGTTATCGCTTCTTACCGCCGTTACACAACACACATACGCACACAACACCCATGCCCATGGCGGGACTCGAACCCGCGACCCTCAGCTTAGCGGAGCTACACACTCCAGCGACCACGGCTACAACGACCGGCAACCTTTGCAGAAATATTTCATTGTACATTTCGATGAAGGTACAAGGTAGATAGAGGAAACCAAATCGCTAGTCAGAGTTTTAGAAGTGATTCGTTATATGCTGGGCTTACAATTCCATACGCTTTCCATGACATCATGAGAAGTAGCTGAATAGCAACAGAACTGTAAAAAACACGATAAAAGTATTGAAAAGTTCAAATCAATTACAACGTATATGCTTAAAATGACCCGAGAAGAGTTATTTGAAATAGATTGTGTTTTTTAAAGAGAGTTACATTCTTTGCATATTACGTTTTTGTCTATTATGATTTACCAGTTTCACAAAATTATACAAAATCCCTTCCAAATAAAGAGCTTTTCACAGCCTATTCCCAAAGAATTAAAGATATACATTTTAATTGCCTATCTCTAACATATGGTATTTTAAGCCAAATAGTTAGCGCCAGTTTTGAGAAAATCGAAAATTTCGATTCTATGTAAAGGTTAGTTTGTGGTGGGGGGATTTTCTTGAAAATCTTCGTGTTCCATCTTTTGAAAATGCCAAGTTTGGTATTATGTATGCATTATGCTGTTCCTAGACACGCACACAGGCATACGCAACGAAACGTTTCTAAAAATGCTTTTTTGGGTACATAGTGCTTCAGAGCATGCATTTTCGGTAAAATTTCGAAATCGAATTTTTGGATGGAATACAGTACCTACCTCCACACTCTAAGTACGTAGTAGAACAAGTAAAAATATGGAATACAAAACACGCTGTAACCAAAATCACATATGATACTGAAGGATTAGTGTTTTGAATACAGAAACGTTCTCTTATTAAGATGTAGACTACAGTAGAATGCTGTAACCTCTGGCCTTTGTATTCCCGCGAGCAGATTTACTCTCATTGCTGCTTCTTGTTTCAGAGAGGAAGGTGCTACTGGCTGGCTAATTTGGGGCGTGGTCAATTGTAGATGTAAACCGCGGGTACTACATTACTACGCGGTATATGCATCGTATTGTATCGTATGAATTATGTCCCCGCAACATCTCAGAGCTTTGCTAACCTTTACAGCCTGTTCCCAAACCGGGGAGATGAAACCACCAAGATATGATTCCAAACATCTGTCTCATCTGCACCCAGCAAGTTATGTTGGAGCCCTTCCCAATATATTTCAAAGTATTACACACTTCTGGTGTTTCTAAAATTGTTGGAAAACTAAATTATTATCGTTCTCTTCTATTAAAATGAGAACATTTATTTAATGATTTTATTTTTAACCATATTATACTATTATTATTGTTATTGTTACTATTGTGCGAGTACCTACCTAGTAGGTAGAGAAGATATTATATTCTACCCAAAAATTAGGTGTTCTTATTTCACCTGAAATACACGTTTTGAGGACCCTGAATCCAAAGAAAGTATGTGTATGTGTCTATGAACATCGTAACTAAAATATAAACTTTGTATTTATGGGGTAGATATAGGGTATACAACTGAGGGGGATACCCACCTCCCGCACTGCGACCTATAGGAGGTCTATTGCGGCTACCACCCCCAGAGGGAAGGATGTCGTGAAGAAACTACAGGAGGCTACAGGTCGCAGGCAGGCCACAGAGTCGGGTGGAAGTTCCAAACTGACAATGGCTCCACTACTGGCGCTACCCATAGAGGGCGATCAAGGATCCGTTCAACCAGGCAGACCTGAGTGTCCACGGAGAATACTCTTTCCTTAGAGCAACACTGCCACACAACACAAGCACAGCTGAAAGAAGAAAAGGAATCCATAGGAAAAGGAAATGAAGGAAAGGGAACCACCCTAACATTCGCCTTCCACCACGGAAAATCACGAAAAACCTAAGGTCAGAGTGGGCGGTCGACGGGAAGCGAACCCGGCACCTCTCGAATGCGAGCCTCACATGTCACCGTCGAGCCATCTCGCTCGGTAACTTGGTATTTAAGTTCACTATTCTCCAATTGAAGAATCTAAGAACCGAAATAGTAGTAAATAATAACATTCCGTAACAATGCATTTATTGAATTTTGTTTGAATAGCCTTTAAAGTCCTCTTCACATAAGACTTTATGACCTTCGGGAGTTACCTAGTTCCACCGAGCGATGACTGGGCCCATTTCTGAAATGGAGGACGATGAGGATGGCTGTGAAATGAGAGGCCCTGCAGCTTTTACCTAGACTCCGAACCACGTTGGACCTTGGTGATACTCCACATGAGCAAGTCAAAGGTGAAGCCGTGGATATGGCCAACCCCAGAGGTGGCAATCGAACGCCGGATCTTCAGAACGAAAGCCGGAAATGAAACCACTGCGCTACTCCAGCGCTCTTGAAGGATTTGTCTAATTTTTATAACTGGTAAACGTTAAGATACAGACAAAATACGTACTACATTGAAAATGTCTATCTCCTTAAAACACAAGTTACTTGAAATTATTTATTTTTCTTGGCATAGCCATTTCCGTAATATGCGTTATTATTGGTTTGAATTTTTCAATACCGGAAACCACATGTAAAGATTAACTCGTTTAACTGTATAGGATTTTTAAACAACTGCTTGGGAAATAATGACGTCAAGCGTCGCTAATAATAATATCCGATATATTCATTTGAAAGTTATTATATATAATAGCTACTTGTGTGTATAATAGCCAATATAAGCTTTAACGGAACGAAATACTGGATGAGTTCACTAAAGAATTTGCGTACATTTTGAATAGAATAGTAAAAGCTCTCTGAATTATATTAAAAAATAAATTAGTGTCATATAGTACTGTATAAATATAAACGGTATAGCCTGTCATTTGTTGACATATTCTCACAGCCGCTTGGATCCTAGCTATGAACTATACCGACGCCTCCTAGGAATTACAACAATACTAGATGCGGATGTAGATGACAGTGCTTATTCTATCGTTCGTTTCTAAACAACAAGCTTGTGACTGAAAGTATGGATGAAAATCCCGAACCAGAAATATTAAATCGGAGCTGCTGCAAGCAGTATAAGAAGAAATATATTGTACTGGTGAAGGTATGCAGTGTTTTTCTTGTAAACGAAGATGTGATCACTGCCATTTGGATTTTGTTTATTACACCGCTAAAAGTTAGGCTGCTGGGTACTACTTTTCGGCATGTTAACAGTTCGACAAGCAGCTGTTTTGGAGAACTAAAAACTATTTTATTTATAATTCTAGGATTGCATATAACGTTTTAAGCGTGCATTCGTGAAATAATGTAAAGGATGCACATTTGGTGCACACATATTAAAAACGTTACGTAATAGTTTCCTTGGTGATAATTTATCACGTATTTGTAACAAGTGGTGTTTCGGGACTGCTTTCATTTTAAAGAGCACAGTTTTGTTCATTCAATGAAGCAATTGACTGGGACTCGTTGATAACTTGGTGCAACAAAAACATGCCGGTAATTGAAGACATGTGCACAGTTCCAAGCTACAATGCACCCGCTTGCTTGGCTGCTTACAGCGTTCAGATGATTACGTTGGAAAATTAGAACTTTAAACAAACGCTAATGTAGCTTCACATGGGAGCGAACCGACGAAAGGGGAGGGGGGAGCAAAGAAGGAGAAGGAAAAGAGGGGGAAGGTTTTTAGCCATTTGCTCAGTCGCTTCGGTGCACATTGCTTTTAACCCTTCTAGAATAATTGCATTTTCCTTTCCGGCAAATTACAAATAATTAAGATTCATTCAATGACGAAGATGTAATTAGTAATGTAAACAAAATTTATTTGACGGTAAAGGATGTTGAAAAGAAAAAGGCAGTTTAGTGGTGAGCTAGCGAAAGCTACTGGTTGTACAGAGGGGGGAGGGTGGAGGGTGGCTGGTTCTAAGGGCGGTTAAATTTAAGAGAAAGGTACGGTAAGAGAAAGGAAAGGCGGAGGTGGAAGGGGAGATTCAATTGGATTTCATGTGGAAAATTTGCTAGTCATTGTATTATTTTGTATGTTTGTGTGTTAATACGTATGTTTGTGGGTAGCTTAAGGGATCGGCTGTATAAAAATGAGAGAAATGCTGTTTCGCCGCCGAGTTAGCGGATGTAGTTATAGGAATTAAAAATTAATTTACTATATAACAACGAGTTTTGAATTATACAATTAATTTAACTTTGAGACAGGAATGTTATGTGCACCGAGGGCAGAAAGGAAGGGAGTAGGGTGGGGGGCCTCTGCGGTGAAGAAATTACCATCGCCATTTCTTTAAACACAAAGTTATGCTTTGTAGCATTTCGCTCAGGAACAGTTCGCCTTTACTGAAAACAGAAAACAACAGATATGAAATGTTACAGTATACAGTATATTTTCCCTCATTCTATAAAAAATTAAATAAAATGAATCGCTGCCGTATTCCCACTATAAAAAGTTTGCTTCTTTATCTGTTCTTATAAACAATACAAATACTATTATCACTATATATCTAGATATTTAATAAACCTGCTAATCTACAGATAGTTTAATAAAAGAAAGTGATTAAAATTCGGTTAGACAAGTGTGTTGTATGTCAACTGCACAATTTTATATTTATATGGACGATGCAATCAAAGAATGGAACTGAAAAATTTCAGAAGGGATGAAATGAATAGAAATTTTTTATTAAATTGTCTTTTATATGAAGATGTTTTCGTAATTTTAAAAGATAAAGACGGCGAACTGCAAAGAGTAGTGTATAGACATACACCACCAATACTAATAAATATTTCAATAAAAGTATGGCCTTAGTAGAAAATAATCCTGTTAGGAATACAATTGTAATAAATAATAACATAATACAGCAGGTACAACACTAATGTTAATGTGTTAATCATAATTATGATCACGACTTAGATATAAAACTACTGAAATATCAAATGATGTGTGGAACAATAAGAAAAAGTTTTAAACTTACACGGAAGTACACACAATTGAAATTTTATAAAGTGATGGTTGTGCCGACCATTTTATACGCGAGTGAATCATGGATTCACAAGACAAAAGTTGAAAACCGCATCCAAGTAGCAGAAATGAAATTCCTAAGAGAGGCTGTACCAGAAGTGCAGAATAACAAATGAACAAATAAGAGGAAATTGGATATTTACGCAATAAATGGTAAAATTTTACACTGTAGAGAAAATTGGAGAGAATATCTTCAACAAATGAAGGAAGCTTGAATCCCGAAAACGACCTTAAAATATCGAACCTCAGATTGAACATTGGATGATCTAGGAGATGGTAATAAGACGTAACAGGCCGGAGGGCATAATACTTGCAAGGAGGAAGAAGAATATTAATTTTCGGTCTTGATAACTGTCTTAACACGCAACTGAAACTAAACCTCAGACAGTGAAAAAAATTGTATTGAAGTTTGATATAACATATGTTAATTCAACCCGTTGGTGAAACTTTGTCGAAAAGGGTCAAAAAATCTGTTTTCAGATGTTTAGTGTTATATTCTAGTTCATATTCTGCTTTAAACATTCCTATTGCTGTAACATTTATGAAGTAATTCAGACATGTAATAGTTGGTGCGCATGTATTTTACTTGATATTCTAATTTCTAAATGTCCTTTGCTCCAATACTTTCTTTTTTAAGGCCTTGCAGAGTTCAAATTGCTCCACACGATGCAACTCTCAACCACCTTTCCTGAAATTTGCAACATCAGTGGGGAACCTTTGTGCAAAGAATCTGACTATATTTATGTACATATATATAAAGCATATTGATTGTAAATATTTTATGTAATACTAGTGCAAAAATTTAGGAAAAGCACAACATTAATATTTAAGGCCTTTTTACAGCCAAAACTAATGGGCATTTCCTAAAAACGCCTAAGTCAGAGAGTTTTTTACTATTATTTAGTGCTGCAGAAATTAAATTTTTAAGCAAAAATCCAAGTGAACAGACAAGTGTGACTAGATGAGTCAGTAGTCTCAGAGAATGGTAGTGGAGCATGCTGAGGACAATCTTTCATCGCGAGGAGCATTTTAGAAAACTGCAAAATTGGAACCTAAAATTTTAGTAAATAATTAATTTCTAAATACCTGTAATGGTTTTAATTAAAGTTTCACGATTTTGCATAGAGGTTCTTAACTTTGCATTTCATTTTTAGAGTATATGTCAGTTCTCAAATAAAAATTTGAAATCGTTAGTTCAATAATTGCGCGTTTTAGTATTTTCACCAATGGGTCGCCTTAATTCTCAGACTAAACGCCGATATTTTACATTTCTTTAAAATGTGGCTGTTATGGAGCACAAAATCAGTAATTAAAATCTCAAAGACATTTTTAAATTTTGTGAAGAACGTTACATGCGATAATTTACAATATAAGGTTTTTGAAGAGATTTTTTATTTTCAAAATACAAATAATGTACGAGTTAAGCCGAAGTTTCACTATCGTCGCTCTTAAAGCATATGTAATAAAATACATACATGTCAAATACATCAAAATTCTAAACTACTGTTATCTTTTTTGTTCCCATAGAAAACTATCTAGTTCTGAATGCCAAAACAGAGATAAACTTTGAGCTGTCATTTACTGCTGACTAATTCTCAATGAAATCTTATTACTACCACAATATGGAATACTGTTTCACAACCTCCTGTGTACCCATTACAGGAGTCCAAATAGAATCGCATTTTCCGTGTACAAATAGAATCGCGCTTCAAAAACAGTTGCATTTTTAAACAAACAAATGCTGCTATATTTATGGCCAGTGGTAAACTATACAACTGAGGGGGATGGCTTAGGCGGTAAGTCCCGGGTTCAAACTTCCGGAGCCGACCAATCTGACCGTTTTTTTTCGCGGTTTTCATCGGTCGTTAGGCGAATGCTGGGCTGAATAACTTGATCCGCGGATTTTCCTATCACCCCTCTCATCACTACATGTCATTTCCTTCTTCTTTACCGCCATACCAGGCATTGGGCTGATCATCCATCCTGGATATGCTATGGCCCAGAGCTTTCTTGTTCCTTGACCGGCTACTGACCCAAGGATTAGCTTGTAAGTCTATGGGGTGTAGGTCCTACAAAGAGGAGGTTAAGCAGAAGAAGGTAAACTATACATACTAAAACCCAAACTTTTCCGCTAATTTTCGATTTAGGTTCAATGTTTGGTATTAACGTATATAGTGGGCTACCATGAAGCCAAAAATCCAATGTTTAACAAATTCATTTGAATAAGTGTAGGTATATGCATATATCCAAGTATCAACTATTGTTAGTACAGTTATAGTAAAACTATTGTGCAATAATTCCCACCAGATCACAATGGTGGACATTTTCTACTACAATTTGCCACAGCACCTAACTAAAAACTTCAATCCGATTGGTCCGAGGTCAACATCGGGAAATGAAAGCCAAACAATGCGAATGGTTGTAAATGACTGTGGGTACACCTACTTTGAAAGATCCAATGGCAAAACTTTTTGAGGGTGGTATGAAAGATGTCTGAGTAAAAGTGTTATCTCTATTTCACTTAAAGAGGGGCTGTAACTGAGAAGGAAGGAGTCTGTTTGATTTTACTCACTAGCGCTTCTTTATCGACAATATTTTTGCACATAACTGTATATATGACAACTGGTGTACGAGAATAGAAGAGAAAAACTGGACGTTCGAATTGAACAACCGGAACTGAAAACAAAAGGAAAAGAAAATTTATTCTTCGACCCCAAGTGTCATGTTTAGCACTTAATAATGACAGGTACGTGGTGTTGTAGCCGTCTGCTTATGGGAGAGGGCTGAATTAGTTGTATTGGGACACACTGCACGCCTTTATTCGAGTTCTGTTCGATCAAACTGACTGATAATCGATTTGTTTTTCTCCCAGTACTCAGAATGATATGAGGTAGCTCTTGAGGTTTTAATCCTTGAGCTCATTTGCGTTTCAGGAGGTCACTCGTCCTTGATATAGCAGCCGATCGGTATCACATTACCTCAACAGTTAAGGAATATACGATTATAATCAACATAGAAGTCATAAACTTTCAGAGCATGCAGCATCCGCAAAAAAATTAAATTAAGTTTTATTTATGGACGCTCTTTAACTGCTGTGTTTCATAGCGTCCCATTTTACATTGGGCGTGAAAGAGGCCTTTTTATCAGGCTTGAGGTTTTTTACGTGTCGTAAATGAACGACACGGGACCACCGACTTTACTTCCCTTCCGAAGGAAGCCATGCTAAGGATTTTTACCCCCGAAAACATCCATCGCCCTCTGCCGGGTTTGAACCAGCGACCTCGGGAACTAGAAGCTAGCATTGTAACCACTACACCACGGAGGGCTTCCGGCGACTACTTCCTTGCATATATAAAGTTGTTGCGTCATCGTTCCAGGGTGGATCATTCGTCGCCTTTGACGGTGATTTAGTACGTATTATGGTGTCAGTGACACACCACAAGACTATTACCCGATAAGAAAGTGTTGAACGGACAAGTTTAGGTATAACGTTTGGGTCCCTTTGATATTGTGCTTTGGTGAAGGACGTCTGCAAATCTAAAATCTGAAGCTGCGCATCGAGTCCTAGTCTATGCTCAAGGAGGGAACATGGCTGCTTCCAATATTTTCATAGGTTCTACAACGCCGTTCTGCAACACATTCTATAACGCTGTAATTGAGCTAGAGTACCTCTACGGAACAGACACATTAATTTTTAATATAAAGCAGATATCGAAAGTATTGTGAAAAAAGAACACAGAATTGTTATAAAGATTTTATAAGATTTTATAAACACACTGTACAAGAAATATAATTAAACAAAGTTTTTGTCCTCTACATAAAATGTTAACGAGTTTGTTCTTGCTTCACAGTCCAGTAGATGATACTACCCACACTGTTGTTCACATAGGATACAGGAACATTGAAATTGCGCCTGGTGAATTTCTCTTTAGTTGCAGATTCTGAAGTGAAACCCGTGAGCTGCCGTTCTTGTGTACACGTGTCGGAGCTGGAAATTTGGTTCGTCGTTCCATTCTTTTGAATTCATGGCTGGCGTATGAAGAAAGTTTTGATCTACTGCCGGTGACTTTTCTTCCCTTTCTCTAATGCGGGCTTCGTATGCTGATGTATGCAATAGATTGTTCTTTATTGCTACCTCCTTGATGAAGAAGTCTGTGGCCGTCAAGAGATAGACGAGCTGTCGTTCGGGATGTCGAAGGGCTCTGCGTAGGTAGGCTGCTTTCACTGCACCCAGTCTGCTTAATTTTCTGGTGTAAGGTGGGTCCAAATGTTGGTGACTGCATGCTAGCGGGTCAGTTTTGATGTGGACAGTTCAAGGCTGTGTCAAAGGATTATTTTTCGATGTTTCTAATGTAAAATATTGTTTTTATGGCTGCTGTGTGCCTTTCTTCCATATCCTTCGTGAAACTTTTTTCCAGTGACTTGGAATGCTAACATACTTGTAAGAATTTATAAACTCTAACTTATCATTTTGCAGTAGAAGTTGGCTATCTTGGCGATGTTGCCTCCTCCCTTAAATTTAATCATTTTTGTTTTGTTGGAGTTTATGTCGAATTCATTTCTTTGCGACCAATTATAAAGCTTGTTCCGTCCCTCCTGCAGGACCAGTCCGTTTTTCGAGAGAAGAATCATTTTATTCGCGTAGAGAAACGTAATGATTTGCTCTGGCGCAACATCTTTGACTACTTCATGGTTCAATATGATAAATAGTAGGGGCTGAAGGGGTCTTCTGGAGAATCGCGTTTATTTGGACTATGAGCTACATTGGCTTACTCTGTCGGTGACTGATAACAGGTTGAACGCCAGTATGTTCTCAATTAGTATAGCGGGAGAGAGTTTCCTTGTCCTAGAATAGTGGAGAATTTTCTTATCAGGATGTTCCGATTTACACCGTCGAAGGCTTTAGTGAAGTCGACGAAGGTGGTGAAAGATGCCCTCCTATTCTGCTGGTTGCATTTCATATGTTGGCAATTAACTTCGCAATAGCCTGGGTAGTAGATTTACCAGCTATGAAACCGTATTATTATTTCTATAATACGGTTTCATCATACGGATGTTGTTAATATGCTCCTTGAGAGGACTTTGAAGGAAGCGCATTCAAGCGTAATAAGCATCTGGGGCGTCTTTCGATCCTTTTCCCTTCTAAAAACTTTGAATGATGGATTTTCTCCACCTTTTAGGAACATTTCCTTGTTTGATACATTCTTTGGACAGAGCTGACCATATCTCAATAGTAGATAGTAGAATTTCGTTAATCAGGTTGTCCGATCCTGCAGTTTTTCGCCGTTTGCTTCGCTGGAAGGCCAGTCAGATGACTGGTATAACGATATGCTGCGTTTTGCACTTCGAGCAATATAAACTTACTATATATCCTAGAGAAATTTTCTTCCCATACTTCCATCGTCACTTGGGAGTTTACGCTACATCGTCGGGGTTCCAGAATTTTATAAGGTGTGTTTTCCACGTCCAATGTGGCTCTTTGTTTTTGAAAAACTGGAGTCTCTTCTCTTTAACTAGGATTTTGCATCATATTCCTTCTTCTGCGAATTCGATTGCGTTTTTCTGTTTAAATTTCTCTCCAATTGTGCAGTTTATCTATTATTGATCTCCTGAGCTTGTAACACCCTTCATCGAACCAAAGTTTACTTTTCTCTCTATTGTAGATTCCTTTCTGGATGCCTTATGAGCGAGGTCTCTAGCATCTCTAATGATTTGCCGATATTTCTGTCTCAATGAGCGACATAATTGTGTCTTTGTTCAGATTTTTGCCGAACAGAATCATGTTGATTTTACATGTTGCCCATCGTTGTGTTGCTTTTCTAGATTCTGTGAAGTCTATGGCGATGTTTTTCTGGATCGGTACGTGCTTCCGAATGGGCGTCCATAGATGTTTCTGATTCGTTATCTTTATTTCCGTTCCTCTGTAAAGTATTAGGTCTATTATACTGGAACACTATGGGCGATGTAGCTTGGTATTATCTCTTTACTTGCCAGAGAGAATCCTTCTTCCTACAACATTTCAAAATCATCAAGGACTTTCTTGCCGAGCTTGACTTTTCGATAATTAAAGTCACCTGCTGGTATTAAAGGGATGGTTCTGCCAATTCGCTGAAACGCATATAAGATAGATTCTATGATGTTTTGGTTGTAGCCGAGGGTTTTATGTACATAACCATGACTGCTAATCGTTTAAATATAATGATCACAGTGTTTTATTCAAAATATTTGTTCATTAGTTGTCCGAGGGATGGCTTGTAAAAGCATGACACTCCTCCTGAGGGTTTGCCCTCCTGTCTTGCTTCTGCTTATGTATATACGGAATAATAACCATTAGTGTCCACTGGTTCCGAAGAAAAACATGTGGCTACTAGCAGGTCTTGGTCTAGTAAAGTTATTTTCTGAATTTTCATTAGACATCTTAATCCTTCTACGTTCCAGAGAAGGAGTTTCAGCTCAAAGTATTGACAAAACCGAAATGGCCAGAATGTCACGCCTTCAGGAAAGAAGTCGAGACTAAATACACTTTCCTATAATAAATATTTTATGCGCACAAGAGCCGCTCAACCACGGTGCCACTACTGCGGGGCACCTAACTTGACGTCTGTCTGCCAGCAGCACGATTTGACGCGTCGACGTCGCTTCTGTGCAGCTTGCTGGAGACACGATCACTTCATCGGACAAGCTTGTTATCCGCTACGCCTAGACAACCTTTCAACACCGTCACAGCAGAAGGCCAAGGTGCCTGCGCGGCAGCAGCAGTTGTCACCGCAGCTTCACCGCGCCTTGGAGAACGGACCTCCTGCATTTCAGTACTAGCAGCAAAGATAATACCAACGCTTCCCAGCAGAATTACTATACCAACTTACTTCGAGGAACACTTCGACAACGTCAGAAGGCTCATCAAAGAGGAGCTATCAGCCCTCCAGACGACGCTGTATGCCGCTACAACCAAAAGACTTCCACAGCAACTACATGGCCTCCCGTAAGGGCCCAAACAGAACGCTCTAGCTATCGACTACCGAGCACGTCGGAAGCCCAAGTAACCACTCTAAAATCCTGACACATCCACTCAAACTTCTTTTACCTTCTCACCCTAAATTCCCAAGGGCGCAAGTAGGGCCTCGGTCATGCTTGCGTCCTGGCACCTTCTTTCACCCGGCTTAGGCCATGCCTGCCGACCAATTCCTTCACCTTGAATCTACAGGTGCTTAATGCGGTACTGCCTCATCTTCACCCTTGACTTTTCCCTCTCCGGTGGAGGAGTTTTTAGTTGGTATGCCGATCTGTCGGTGAGTCCAACACTTTCAGTTCCGACTCCCATCGAGGCTGAGGTCAGTGATTAAATCATTTTCTCCTCCACTCGAAAAAAAGTCATAGATATGTTAATAATACAGGCTCAGAAATAAAAATGACATGAACATACATATTATAAAACGAAGGTTAAATTTCTATGGACCTATTAAACGAATGAACCCAAACAGTCACAAACAAATAATGAAATTCTACGAAAATAGAAGCAAAACACAAGTAGGTGTTATTAAGTGAATTACTGAAGTAAAAAATGACAAAATTGGCAAGAAATACCTAATCAGATATCCTAACAGAGATATATTTAAAATCAAAGAGCATAAGTGGCGAGTTGACCAATAGGACAAAGAAGGCAACTTAAACACACGAGAGAAAGTAAGTGCACACCTAAGGAATGACAGAACCACGGATTCAAAGGAAAACAAAGAAACATCTCTAAGTATTTTGCATATTACTGCATGGGCTCAGAAATAAATAAGAAGGAGAAGGAAGGAAGTAGTACCAACATATCGCAAATCGTTGCTTTGAGGTTTAAGGCTCTCCGTGACAGTATGACTTCTCCGGCTAAGGCCATTAAAGTGTATGTGTGTGAGTGAGAGAGTAGGGCGAGAGAGAGAGAGGGCCTCTAAATACGATAACTGGCACTGTTTTTCTGCCAAACAAAAAGCCTAGGTTTATAGTAAAGGTAAAGGTACGTATCAAGGAGGGGTCACCGGAGCCGTGGCAGGGAACCACAAGTAGGCCAGTCAGCCCGTTTTGCTTCCAACGTGACACCTTGTAGGGAAGGATTCGGGGAAAGACCCGAAAAGCGACCAGATCCGGATGCCGACGGGCACAAACATGGCCAGGGTCCCCAACGTTTCCAGATAGAACGCATTGGACGCTGCTAGGTCCCTGTCCACAAGACATCTAACCTCCAGGGTCCTCCGGAGCGGAGCCCTACGCTGAGGAGAGAACTGAGGTGTACCGCAGCGATGCCAGGAAAAAAAAGAAAACCTTTACGGAGCGCAAGCCACCGTCCAGTCGCAACCGGCCGAACACCGTCACCTGGTCTTACAATCCTGAAACAGATTACAAGGAAGATGGTGGGTACAGGAAATGAGAGGAAGGAGAGTCGTGGTAGAAGATGAACCACCCTAGCATTTGCCTGATGACTCAGGGAAAACACGAAAAACCCAGGGGCCAGAAATGGGTGCTCGCCGGGGATCGATCCCGGCACCTCCCGAATACTGACCCCAGACGCAACGCCTGAGCCATCCTGCTCAATCTAGGTTTATACTATTTTGTGTATTATGGAAATACAGTCTAGTTTGATATGTTAACATTCTCTAAAAGTATCAGACTTTTTCGAAGAAGAAAGGTGCATGAGTAGGTAAACAAAAGTGAAAAAAAATAGTAATAAAATTAATAATAATAAAAGAGAACATAATCAAAGCAGAAAGAAAATACTATATTATTTCTTCTCTTTTTATTTAAACCTTTTTATACTTTATTTCCAAAGGTTTACGGTCTTTAAGCATAATAAGTTTTAAACAAGAGAGATATTTATTTAAACTTAAAGCAACCACAGTTTGAGACTATGCTCTGCAGCTACGCGCTAAGGCATTACAAAATGTTGTGTTTCTAAACACAGGAATATTTTCTCTTGTCACATACAAATAGAGCAATCCTCGCCCATATCTTAGCGCAGGTATAATAGATAGGCTTTTCCTTGCAACCATATCCAAACGACTCGCACCAAATCCAGGATTTCGAGCATGTATTCAATGTCTGCTTGCCACAATCGCTCTGCGACAGCGCCGTCATTTTCCCAACACATTGTGGATGAAAGTGACAAAGAAACGAACATAAAAACTGAAATATTGCGAAAATTACAACTAAAGGAGAGAGAAGGGAAAAATAGAAACAGAGAACGGAAGGGGTGGAAGGGTGAGTGAAAAAGTACAGTAGAAGGAAGAATGGAAAGAAGTTGCTGCCACGGTCTTATAGAACCTACGCAAATGAAACTCATAAATTTCTGGCACGAAATGAAAGCAAAATGGAAGAAAAAAAGAAGAGAAGGGCAGTACTCCGGTGGGGTTAAAGCCATCTAGAAAGGGAGGGGGTAAAAGAGTGTACAAGTATCAATGCCATCTCTCCGTAGAAAAGAACGAAAATTGTTTCTGTATTTCTGTTTTCTTCCTCTCAGAGAAGTCGTAGAAAAAAAACCGTTCACCTTTGAAAATAACACACATGTGATATAGGACTCGTTTGCTCAAGATCGTCCCCTTCGTGCCAAATCACTGCTCCTGATTTTGCTCCGAAGTAACTGTACAATAACGGTGGAGGGACCAACACATTTTTTATTTCGAATTTCTTTCATTTTCAGTTCTCTCATCTCGGCTGCCTCTTTTCATGGTTATTTCTTCAGCAGAATTGGTGCAAGACAAGATATTTCTTTCCAAGATATACACGAACAGGAAATGTTCTTCTGTCCTTCTCTTTTTATAAATAAATATCCGGTACAAATCTTAGCTGTCACTCGTCCTCTTGCAGAAATCTTACACCCTTCCACAGCTGTTCAGGCAAGACCATCTTCACACCGCTTTTCTTGAGAAGTTGACCCAAATTCTACCTTACAGAACTGTAGTAGCTAACATTATTACTATTCTTAAATGAAAGGGAATTGTAAGGGAACACCTACCTCACTTTAAACAAATTACACAAAAGAAAAATGCTAGAGGAAATAAGAATAAGCACACAAAGTAGGAATTTTATTAATGAGAGAATGAAAGAGAAACGAATTCAGAAAGAATAGAGAATAAGAAAAACCAAAGCAATAATGAATAAGTAGTATAATTAATATAATACAAGAACAATTCGTATAAAATATTATGTATGCATGCGGAACTGAACATTGTGAACAGTAAAATATGTACAGGAAGGTAGTTAGCAACCGGACCACACGGGTAGCTGGCAAAGGAAGTAGGTTAAATAAGTGCCAGAAGGAGATGAACATAAATAATGACTGGAGAGAGTGAGATAGGCCATATTAGAAAGAGACAAAGGCAGCTCGGAATCCCAAAGTAGTCATGTTTTTCCATAGAAATATACATGAATAATTTTAGTTTCATAAGACACCAAATGCATTAATGAATGGCAAAATACGTTATATGTTCCAGCCTCCGTCTGGCAGAGTTCCAAATGTGGGCAATTCTGATAAACCTTCCTCCAATTCTGATCTTCAAGAGGTTCACTTCACATTCCGTCAGGGTGAGATGGAGGGAACGTATATGGGTTCAGCTTAGGTCTTGACAAGGTAGCGGCGAGTTAAACGAAAATGAAATGTA
The DNA here is from genome assembly GCA_030765065.1 of Deroplatys truncata. Taxonomy (NCBI): domain Eukaryota; kingdom Metazoa; phylum Arthropoda; class Insecta; order Mantodea; family Mantidae; genus Deroplatys; species Deroplatys truncata. The sequence continues at coordinate 59,131,957 of CM060980.1, forward strand.
ATTTTGGGAATTGCAAATTGGCCCGGGGAAGTATAACATGTAACGGACCATCTAGTTCATTATTTTTGTTTATTTAACTGGAAAAAATTCAGGTAAATTCGATGATTTATTATGGTGCTAAAATAGAAATGGTGCTTTTATACAAAGCGAATTGTAAAACGTTATGATGCCAAAAGTAATTATTATTACCATTATTATTATTTATAAACTCAGATTAATTGCAATAATAAAGATTTTTCTTAAGAAAATACATAACTATTATACCACTTACTCGTAGAATTATAAAACGTGTGTAATATAGCTTAAATTTTAACCCAAGTTAGTCAAAATTAATAATTAAATTTGCATTTCAACCCAAACTCTTATTAATTGTTCATCTATTCACTAAATAGCTGTAGTATACAAATATTTTTAAATACAGCTTTTTTAACTTGGCCCGGATTTTGAAATTAAATGTCAGTGAAATTCACTCGCAATAATGTCTTGCTATACTGTGTGAGCGGTACATTTTTAACTGTTTCATTTACAATTTCTATTGCCTTATTGGGGCTTTGACTTGAGAAATAACTTGTTGAACCCTACGGTCTTTAAAAGTAGAGTTTTATTCATGCTTAACATGGCGCACACTCATGCACTCTCTAATGCATACTTCCAGGATCTACGGAGAGTAGAAAACGATTCTAATTAAGTAATACTTTCCGCGCCCTAGCCGGGAATCGAACCAGGGATTTTCGAGTTAAGAAGCCAATTGGACGTCTCATGGCGTGAGTGTAGCGAGCCTATAGTGCCAAATGGCTCTGGCTCCGCAACACGGGGCAGTTGACGAAACAGGACAACAGGTGTGTGGCAATTAGCGACCTGTGACGTTGCAACATGACACCATTTGGACGACTTTACACGGGAAATAATCATCGGGAAACTGGAAGAGCGAAGTGTGACGAGTGTTGTTCAGGAGTTTGTAATTGCTCACAGCATTGTTTCACGTGCATGGGGAACCTTCCAAACCACAGGTACTGCTGTCCCAAGGAGATGTGGTGGTCGGCCAGCTCAACTATAGCAGCAGATGGCCGCCACATTGTGCAAAAGGCAAGAAGAGATCCACGCCAAACAGCGGGTGCAATTGCAACCACATTTAACAGCACAGCTAGGCACGCAATCTCACGATACACAGTGGCACGGCGATTACACAGAGGTGGTCTCTTTGCCCGACGGCCAGTACGTTGTGTTCCATTGACATCCACACATCGGCGTCACCGTTTGCGATGGTCCCAAGAGCATCAAAATTGCACCAACGAGGAATGGGGTCGCGTGCTCTTCTCGGATGGGAGCAGATAGCTTAGGTAGTGATTCTCGACGCACCCTCATCTGGTTAGAGGTGGGAACACGTAATGAACCCAGGAATATCCTTGAACATGATCGTTTTGGTGGTCCGGGTGTTATGGTTTGGGGAGGCATAATATTGCATGGGCGCACCGACCTCCAAATCTTTGGACACGGTATGCTCACTGGTCAACGTTATTGTGATACTGTACTTCTTCCCCATGTGCGTCTTTTCAGGGTGCAGTCCGCCCTGACTTCATTTTTATGGATGACAATGCGCGACCGCATCGAACGATGGAGGATGTCTTGGAATGAGAGAATATTCGGCGAATGGACCGGCATGCTCGTGTCCCCGATTTAAATCCCATCGAACACGTGTAGAATGCCTTGGGGGGACGAATTGCAGTACATCCACATGCACCAACGACCACCCAACAGTTGTCAACAGCGCTGGTGGAGAAATAGAACGCCCTACAACAAGAACTGCTTACCAACCTTGTGGCCAGCATGGGAGTACGATGCAGAGAATGCATTGCTGTCCGTGGTGATCATACACCCTTTTATGCACTATGTATCTGTTTCTGAAAATCTAGAGAGCCATTATATGTCGTATTGACTTTATGGCTTATGGTCTATGAATAAAAGTGACATTTCTGTTCGTCTGATTGCATATTTCATTTTGTTGCCTACTGTAGCATAGCGTAGAAGTTCTCTCTATGTATGATTCAAGTTTCATCGAGCTATGTTACTTGGCAGTGTCACAGCATGCGAAGATTACTTTCGTCCTTAGGTTTTGCACACCAGTGTGGTTTGCTGCACCGTGAGGTTGGAAGGTTTTACAGGACAGAGAGAGAAACAAAAAGAATCGAGCGAAACGAATACATATTTTTATTTCAGATAATGGAACAAATTAAAAAAAAATTGCGTTGTGCATAGGCGCGGCTTTTGTATGTTTAGAGCCTAAAATATAATATTTTAGCATACGCAAACGGTAAAAATTTCAATTCTAATTCACGATAAAGCAATTAATCAAATTTAGTTCATTCCTGCAAACCGAACCTTCTCTATTTTTTCCTCTCTTCCGCTTTGTAACACATGAAACATATGTATTAATACTTTATATCCGAGGTGGCGAAAACGTGACTCGCGAGTCATTTTGACCTAGGCGCCGTTCCCTCTCTACAACTTCCCTTTGATTTTCACATGCTGCTGAGTGATGCAGTCGTGTTGCACATTTTGTGACTCGCGGAAAGAAGTCGTTTTCGCCACCCTGAGAAAGTTTATTGTCTGCCTCATTGTTGGAAAGCCAATTTGAAGTAGGTTGTATTGAAGGAGGAGTTGTATTGTATTTCGACTTTTGGGGAGCCGAACTTGAAGTAGTTGCAACCGCACGTATAGTAGAAAGTTTCCGGTAGCTTTCGCCCCAAGTTTAAAAATATTAACTTTGTAATTTGAACTGTTTCTCTAAATATCATATATTTATGTTTGCTTCAGCTGCGTCAGTATTCATTTGTAGAGACATTACTTTCTTATCAGGCGTGGTGGGGCTGAAGAATGTAGACTTACACAGATTAAAACTTTTACTTCACTCCTTTTATTAATTCTTGACACGAATAATTACTTGCACTTTTTAATACGTAAACTATTTTTGTCACACACTGAATACGTATTAAACTTCTCGAGCACGCGTCTCGCGTCCGGTTAGGAATGCTGTCTGCTAGCAACTGACTTCTGAATTTGTACAATTTGCTCCATTTCAGTTTCTGATTGGCTAATCCTACTCCAATACAATACTTTTATTTAAATTAAGCTTTTACCTGGTTGTTGATTGGCTATTTATAAACTGTCTTAAAATTACATTATTGTTGTTCCAAGAATTACTAGTAGCATTATTAAACTTACTAATTCATTATTGCCTCAAGGTTACCTCATTGTTACCTCATTGTTAGCAATTTTTGTCCTATTTTCTCACAGCTTCTACATTATTAAATTACGTAATACATTCACATAACATTATTGAACATGTACTTAATAGTATAAACTTATACAATGACTGTTACATACCTTTTATACGTTATTTATACACATGTTGCTTTAAGACGGGCTGTTATTATATTTTACATTATATAATTTGACTGAAATCATTTAAGTGTTAAAAGTACTGCCTCAATCCTTGTTTTATATCATCTGGAATCTTCTTCGCACCAGTTGAAATCGCCAGTGCTTGGAATGCATTTCTTCACAAGCAGGATTCTTTCCAACGTTTAATTTTAGGTTTTAGACTAAATTAAGAATTGGTACTACCAAAAGGGAAATCTATTTTGTGTTGAAAGGGCCTTCACTTCTGGAGTTCCACCCTTCTATGTTCTTTAATCCCTTGTGTGGTGCTTTTAAACTCCCGGTTGCTCTCGGGGGAAGCCTCGGCCGACGATGCTATGGAAGTTGTAGCCGCGTCTTATTCTCGAGAATAATCTTTAGACAGCAATACCTTAGGACTTTTCCGTTATTTTAGGCGATTGTTTCTGAGTTTTCAGTTTCATTTCCATGGTACTGCATCGCCAGGTTATGTAATACCTATAGTTGTAGATAGCTATGTTTTGTTTGTTGTTTTCTTTATTTTTATTTCATGTTTGAGAGGGTGTTAAACTTTTGGAATATTTCAAATCACACCATTTTAGAATAATGTACCTTTGGACTATTTTAGTGTTAATGTACTTCTCTTAATACTGTTAGTCAAAAGCCTATTACTGAATTAATAGTTTGAATTATGGAACTCCCCTGTCTCTTACGTCATTTTATCATCCTCCTTTGGTCTGGAATTTCGTCACATGTTCCAAACTACTGCGAAAAATGGGACTGTAAACTGAGAATTTATAAGCGAATATAAACTCATTATTGAATAGGAGAATTTTTATCTGTATTGTTGTTTCTGCCTAAACTTAATGGATTAAGAATAGAATTAGACACACGGAGAAGGACTCTAGCTACTATAGCTCAGAACCGCATATAGGTCATAGTAGGTCATTTACACTTCCAATATGGCCCTGGTATAAGGGGAGACCCGAAGCCGACCTGATACGTACGACGATGCGCGCTACAATGATTGGTCCCTAACATTTCCAGATAGACACCATTCCTGACGCCGGCGATTCTGCCTTAGCCATCTTCAACCTGGAATGAAAACATTCACTTCCAGGATGCGGCCCCAGTCGCCAGCCAAGCGCCAGGGAGAAATCTTTACACAATGCAAATGCCACCGTCTTGCCGCAGCACTTCAATCACCGTCGCCTGATCTTACAATTCTGAAACATATGAGATAAAAGAAAGAGATGAAAGGAAATAATGCACAGAAAATCTGGTAGAAGGGGGAATCATTCCAGAATTTGCCTACCGACCTGGGCAAACCACGAAAAAACCCACGTGATCAAAGTGGCCGACCCGACGGAAGTCGAACCCGGGACCTCCCAAATGCGATCCTCACATGCTACCAAGGAGCCATCTCCTTTAGTTTAAACATATACTACTTCTAATGTAAAAGTTTCATTTATCTACCAGTCGTCTTACACAAGGTATGAAACCCAGTACTGAAGCTATTAAGGACACCTGTAGTCCACAATTATTCAAAGGACTGTAGTGTGAAAAGTTAACAACCCATGGGTCACTTTTGAACTGTAAAGGAACTCCCCACATTATTAAAATCGAACTCTTCTACTACAAAGCCTTTCACCGGAAGCCCTTCCACATATACGGTACTCGTTGACGCAGTTAGTGTGTATGCCCTAAGCGCCTTGGATCAACATACATATCATCCAGCCGCAAACCCACAGCTACTTTGCATTTTACATCCTAGCTACGTTATTGTAACGCTTATGTCGTATATTTTTTTGCCTTTTCCCCCGCTTATCACCAGAGTACTATGGCGAAGAATTACGGATACCATAGCCCTCTGTTACTCCCGGTTATCGCTGGGGAATAGGAGAGAATCGAGTCAGGTCGCCTGCTGTGCTACAAAATATGGACAGGTTCGCCTGAGTGCATGGGTCCGGAGGAGAAAATGTTTGAATCTATCTTAGTGACAGAAGAAGTGACCATCAGATCTCAATAGTTTTTTTTTTAGTTCCATTTAAACCCAGCCTTTCCTTTGGAGCATGTTAACTATTATTTGCATGCCATCAGATTTCTGGTAAACTTTGGGTTTTATTCATTAGATAACACACACATATTCACACTTCCAGACTCTGGACAGGATAGGGAATAATCTTGGCTAGGGAAAAATTCCCACGCCAGCTGGAATCGAACCCCGAACCCCTTCGCAACCGACTAAGCTGTGAGGCGAATCGTCTCAATAGTGTTTCTCCCCTGAATCTCAGGATTTTTACAAAAAAAGCTATTCTGGACGTTTACATAGATTCCCAGTATTGTATTCTGGCCGATAAAATTCTAAAGAATTTATGTATTTTTTTCCTTCTTCCAGCTAGAGGAGAACAATTTTGAGCAAAACACATTAAGAATCTTTTTGTTTTTAACATATCCTCTATAACAACTAATATCACGGCTTTGACTTTGAGCAAGTGCTCTTCGGCAATATTACTCTCTCGTTTGCGGTTTGTGTTTTCTGTTAGTTTGGGTTTCTTTTTATAGTAGCTTAGTTTTTTTCTTTGTAACATGAATCATACACCGCGCATTTACATTCATACTTCCAGACTTCACACATACTCCAACCGAGATTCGAACCCTATAATTAATCGTCATCAGCACAATTTTGATGCTATAGCAGTGAGCAACTTGCATACATTTCACTTTGGATTATTTTCTTTCACGCAGTGTAGGTACAGAAACTTCACATACGTTGTTCAAGTCCTTGTGTTTAACTTTTGTTACCTTTATAAACGTTCGTTACCTTCATGATATAGATTCCGTAGAAAAAATCTCAATTTCGAGGTAAAAGGGAAAAGTTACTTTTTACAGGACAGAAAAAATCAGCAGTACAACGAAATATGAATTTAAGTTCAGGGTCTGAATTTGCAACTTAACTCTACAACGTTTTTAGATTATATGGTATTCATATAACGAATGTTATGTATGCTCAAAAGTTTACTCTTATTCTGTTTCACCTTGAACCACTAAATGTACCGTGACTTGCTAATCTTTTGTGATGGATTAAGAATACGAACGGTTGTGAATGATGCAAAGAAGGATTCCAAATCCTTCCAAATTCAAATCTGCATAAAAGCCACACGTGAATGATGCTACTGAGCATACCAAAACTGGCAAGGAAGACAGGTATTTGGAAGCCTGTCGTTTGTTCACCATTTTAACAAATATCACTGGAAACATTCCATTACAATTTAAACAGTGTCATTGAGCATTCATTACCATCGTTTAATGTTTCAACATGCTTTATTGCTTTTAACATATAACCTTTAATGTAATACCTATTTTCATGTAACGAAATAAATGCGTTGGAAAATAAATAAAACACACATTTTCTCATTTAACAGGATTATTAGGCATATGAAAAATATAATTTAGAACTTGTATTGTTCCTTAAACATTCCTTAATGAGTGTAACAAATATAGCTACTTTTGGCCCCTATTTCTTTTCTTAATTCCCCACTTATCTGTAAAGACACAACAAAGTTACGATGCCAGCTCAGAGGTCTAATATCAGCTCAAAAACTAGCGGAAAGTTAAAACAAAATGTGCCAAAGCCGTCCATCTTTCACTGCGATAAAAACAGACAATTTACAGCAGAAGTGGGCAGAAGTAAGCTCTGCGCCGACAACACAACACAACGCAACCCTCCCAAGAAACACAGAAGTGCGACATTCCTACGGGGATGGGGTTACGTTTGTAGAGCTCCTGTACTGACGGTTGCAGCAGCTTAGTGGACTATTATATTGTGTTTAAGTTCGCTTTCTACATTTTTGAAACGTTTTCCACTCTCTTATAATGGTTCTTCGAGATAAATCAATATTATTACAATTGGGAAATTATTATGTCAAGTTTCACAACTTTTGTCAGACATAGTTTCAGAAACTTACCCTCTTGAAAAGGTATAGGGACCGATCGATCTACCAAAAGTATGTAACTAGCAAATTAAGTTTTGCATTTACAGCCATCAATTTTCGAGGCTTTCTGTACAATGAATCTGTGCAGTTAACTCCTGCAATAGTCTCGCACGTTAAATTAATAATAATAATAATAATACTAATAATAATAATAATAATAATAATAAACTAGAATTACTTTTCCGTGCAACACATACCTTTAAATTCACCTTATGAAGAATGACATTTAACGTAGTGTCTTTGGATCTTGCCTCTAAATACGTCACGTAATGTTTTGAGCACATTAAACATTTCATGTTCTCTCCTTCCGCACAATTAAATAAATAAATAAAATCTGCAACACTCCATCCCGGCACCTTGGTACCTAACCGGGACGTATATTAGAAATGTTTCAGTTTATTAATTACAATAACACCTACATGATTTGTTACAGATAATTGACCATAACAATTAAAAAGAAAGAAAATAGAGTGCTCCTTTTGTACATTTTTTTTTCTGCAAAGGTTCTACCCGGGCAAGAGCCAAAGCCCAAGCCCCCCCCCCTAACAACCCAGGGTTAGCGCCATCCGATCGGCTCCAACCGTAGGTGTTTCCCATGAGGCCAATGTCTTGTTTCATAATAAGGCACCCCCGCTTTCGCGGGATTGGAAGTGGATACACCTAAATAGGGTGACAGCTCGGTAGGGCCGACAGCAATCTAGCATGCCACTCATGGTTGGTACTGGAGAACATCGAGGCGTCTCACAACTCCGCTTGGGCGGAAAAACCAGCCAGATGCACCCAATAACTCATGGATATCCGGAACCACTGGCCCGCCGAGTCCAACCCAATCCGAACAACTTCCTATCGGAAGGGGCTCGAATGGTTGGCCCAGCGTACTTCTAGTAACGGCAGAAGTACCACGAGTGCTAGGGTTTCGCATCGCTTGCACCACGGCTGCTGAAAGTAGCAAACTATCTCATCCTCCCATTCTGCAAGAAATTTCCGTTCCCCGAAAACGATGGTTTAGTAGACAATGCCATCATGAACTCCGCCACCGAAATGTTTGCTTCCAACCACTTTCTCGCCCTTACAGTCGTGTTACGTTGTGACTACATTCCAAGTCGCGACACAAGCTTTGCCCACTACAAATGGCACTATATAGACTATTTCTTGAGCCAGTAGTGACAATGTCTATCGATCTTTAAGAGAAAACGGTACTACGCATAGGTCATTGATTTCTGAAATCTTTTAGGATTATGGGCATAATGTCCTTGTTAACGACCGGGAGAGCTTTAATTTACAATATAACGTGAATAATCGGAGTAAAGGAATATAGTTTTACTTTCTGTGCTACACATAGTAAGTACGGGGAGTACTGTATTCCACCAAAAGTTCGAAACCGAGATTTTACCGGAAGTACGTTTTGAGGCCCCTGAATAAAAACAAACGCATATTTAGAAAGGTCCATGTATGTATTTGTGCGTGTCTGTATCTGTGAACACATAACTCATAAGGAAAAGTCGGATAAATACCAGATTTGGTGTTTAGGTTCAGTACCTTCCAAAGATGCGACACGAAGATTTTTTAAGAAATTGCTCGCATTCCCAACTACCCTTTACATGGAATATTTTTCAAACATTTTGATTTTCTAAAAAAGGCTCTAACGATTTTGATTAAAATACCATATATTAAAGATATTTACATGAAAAATAAAATCCATATCTTGAATTTTCTGTAAGTAGCCTGTGAAGGCCTGTTCATTCCGAAGAATTTTTGTATAATCTTGAATAACTGGTAAACGTTAAGCGATAAATAAAAAGTACTAAACAAAAAAGACAGTTTATTTCAAATAGGTTTTTTTTTTGTGGCATCAGTCACTTCTGAGATATCTTTTATTAAAGTTTGGAATGCTTCATTACTTCTAGTTGCTTATAGAAATTAGATGGAAACAGTATGTAATTTTAAGGCCAGCATATGGCGTTCAGTTCTTAAATATTTGACTGTCGCTATTCCCTTTGTATCTATAACTAAATGTGTAATGTAGCTATTTCTGCAAAGGTTTATTTGGATTAAACTGTAGTAGATAGAAAAATAAGCTTTATAGGAATAGTTTGTAATCCCATTAATAAATAGAGGGTAGAGAAAGTCATGTGAATGTTTTTAGACAAATGTCCCTGCGCGTGTGTGTGTGAGCAGCATAATTCAAAAACGAAAAGTCCTATATATACCAAACTTGGTATTTAAATTCAGTATCTTCCAAGGATGTGATACTAAGATTTTTAAGAAATCCCCACACCACAACCTAATTATTTTCTAAAAAGTGACACTAATGATTTTGATTAAAATACCATTATTAAAGATATTTACATGAAAATAAAATGTATATCGTGAATTTTCTTGGAATAGCCTGCGAAGCTCCCTTCATTCGGGAGAAATTTTGTATAATCTTGTGTAACTCGTAAATATTAAGCGATAAAAGAAAACGTACTACACAAAAAATGTACATTTCTTTAAAACATACAATTTATTACAAATAACTTTATTGTGACATCAGCCATTTCCGAAATATTCATTATTAGTGGTTCGAATTGTTCAATACTTGGTCATTCTTTTAAAATTCCTGTGAACATGCAGTTGTTTCTTGAGATGTGATGGAAACATATGGAATTTTAAGACCAGCATATAGGGAGCAGTTCTTAAACATTTGACTATCATTATTTACTTTGTTTCTATAACTAATTGTGTAATGTAGCTATTTCCGCAAATGTTTATTTGGATTAAAATGAAGTAGATAGGTAACAAACTTTCGTAAGAATAATTTGTATACGACCAGCTATAGAGGGTAGAGAAGGTCATGTAAATGTAACATATTATTTTTAGCGTCCATAAATAAAAAAACTGTTAATTTCTTGTAGACATGTAATATAATCATATTTGATGGTTGAATTTTAACATTTAAATCTTACCGTCTTTACTTCCCCTTATTTGTTAACATTTACTTACAATTTAATTCACGCAGCATTTAAATATGTTCGTAACACTTTCAGCGCAAGCAGCCATCTCACCTGGTGTGATTTCGTCTCGTATTTTCAACTTCTTCCTCGTTGTGCAAAGATGCACTATCGCACTTGTATCGCAATATTTCTTCACCTTGCTATAAGCAAAGTTTCTTTGTCTCGCTCTTGAGGAGCATCGGCTCAATACTGAACTGACACTTGCATATCAATCCTATCATGCTATCCCACTTATGGATAACTGGGGATAATAGAGTATGATAACTGAAATGAAGTTCACAGTAAAAGTGACAACAACGCATTTTTCAGAACCTGAAATGTAACGTGAACTGTGGTTTTTAGCGCGCCGAGTGTCAACCAAGGTAGTGTTCTTATGGGTCTGTTTGTGAGACATCAAAATACTTAAGTATGGAGTGGGGTAGGGTAGGGGGATTTAATCCTGCGCTTCCAGAAGGCATAAAAATTAACAAATTGAATAAAAAATTACCGGCGACAAATACCGAGTGGGATGGCTCAGGCGGTTACGTTTTTGGCCTGCATTCGGGAGGTCGCGGAATCGATTTGCGGCGACCGCGCACTCTGGCCGTGGGTTTTTCGTGGTTTCCCCTAGCGAGGCAAATGCTGGGGTGATTCATCTTCTACCACGACTCTCCTTCCTCTCATTTCCTGTACCCATTATCTTCCTTGTATAGCGTTTTGGGCGCTACTTTGTTGTGTTACTCTTACCTCGCCGTCGTTCTCGTCTCTGTGTCGTTGTAGGGTGACGTCTTCAGGACTCGAGATCGACGATATCAGTCAGGAAGCACTTATCGACGTCACATCTCAGGGTCAACTGTCGGCGAATCGGTCTGAAGTTCCCTAATGTTATTGTCAGGGTAGGATTGTGGGAGGGGTGACACTAGGATATTATTCTTAAAGAAAACGTTTTCACTTCCTCACTAAAACGCGTATTCCTGCCAGAAAACCTGCAACAGTCTTGTTCTTTTTCTACCCCTTACGGTTCTTATATAAGAATATTTTCACCCTTTGCTACGGCTAATTATTTATTATTTAAGGCGCTCTATTACCGTTCTTTTGTTTCCTGCGAATTTGAATTCATTACTTGCAGTGTGTTAAGTTATTTATTATCTTGGATAAAATAATTTCAACGACAATCTAACACTCTATTCCACACGCATTACTTTATGATTGCATTGTGGTGCGGCAATTCGTAAATTTTGGAACTTTTATCCTTTTTTTTTGTTTTGTTTATTTTTGACTCAACGTGATGTGTGTTTCCTTACCGGAGAATCATGGTAGACTGCCCCAAAACCACGTTCGCATTCACATATATCAACGACTGCTCTCCTCCAAATTTTATACATGTCACTGCGTCTTCCTATGTTTTCATTGGTTCTCGCACTTATTCTCTGCGTTTATTGGTTCCCTGGATAAAAATTCAAAGCTTAACTGTAAGAAAATTCCGTTGCCTCATAGCGTCTGTTTACTTTAAAACTTGCCTCATACCCCCCAAAGTACAAAAGAAGGTTTCGATTTTTATGGTCTCACGCTCGGAAAACATAAGGGACAGTCTAAAACGAAGCTACTCTTATTCTTGCCTAAATCTTGCAGCTTTTCTTATGTAATTACGCGTTTATTTATTTAACAATATTATTGAAACTTAAAACATATTTACAGCTTTCGATTGATACAATTTTTAATCCTATGGATTTAAAATTGTGGAAATTTATCGAATTGAATGTTAATTAATTATTCATAATTTCTAAAATATAATTATTATAGAGTTCCTTTTTATGTATTCTTATTCGGCGGAAATATCACTACACTTGTCATCTGTTTCAGGATTGTAGAACCAGGCAACGGTATTCGGCGGGTTGCGGCCTTCCCTGACGTCACTGCGGTACCACCCAGTTAGGTCTCTCCTCAGCTTGGGGCTCCGCTCCGGAGCACCCTAGAGGTTGGTGGCTTGTGGACAGGGACCATGCGGAGTCGGTGGCATTCTATCTAGAAACGTTAGGGACCCCGTCCATGCTTGCACCCGTCGGCATCCGGTTCTGGTCGCCCTTCGGGTCTCCCTCCTCATCCCTCCTTCCCAGAGGTCACATTGGAAGCACAATGGGCCGACTGTGCATTGCTCTGTCCCGTTTCCGAGGATCTCTCCGTGATACGAACTTTTACCTTTACCAGGAATAAATAATTTTATTCTGAATACAATTCGGTATGTAGATGGCCAGGTGATAATTGCAAGATTGGAAGAAGAAATACAAAGGTGAGTATATATATATAGGTAATTTATCTCTTTTTCCCTTTTTCTTGTTCCTTTTTGTTGTGTTTTCTTTCTCTGTTGTTTATTTTGTCACCCTATTGTATCTTAAATATGCATATACGGTCAATGACCCATGCACTAAATACTTGTGAAATAACTTCAATAATTTGAAACCAATAAACACACCTTATCTATCTATCTATCTATCTATCTATCTATCTATCTATCTATCTATCTATCTATCTATCTATCTATCTGTCTGTCTGTCTATCTATCTATCTATCTATCTCTACTAAATCAGATAATTAAGGCGTATAATCTACATATAACTATAAACAAAACAAAAACAATGGCATTCATTGGCAATGAATATAAAATACTAAAATAATAATCAAAATTATAAACTTGATCAAGTAAGAACATTTCATTATTTGAAACATCCTATCACTCTCGGAGGAAACAAGGATTTGTAAATAAAATCAAATACATTTAAACAAATAATAGGAAACCTAAATAATAAGACAAGGAATGAATTGAACCTGTTGATGAAGTTCTTCAAGGTGATGGTGATACTGAGATATGGGCATTCACAAGAGAGAGACAGAGAGAAATGCTGCACAAGTAATCAAAATGTGATTTATAAGAACAGTTGGAGGATATAATAGAACTGATAAAGGGTGAAACACAAAAATTAGAGAAAGGTTTAAGCTTTAGAGTTAAAAAAAAACGGTTTTGAAGATTGAAATCATTAGAAACAACATCCAAAGAAAGAGGTTAGACTATAATCCAAGATGGGAAAGAAGAGTTGGACGTCCAAACCAAAAAAGGAGAGATCTGATTTTTCTTCAAGAGGGTGGAACAGTTCAGTGATGAACTAAAACGTGACGTTGATGTTGATGAACTAAGTGAGAAACTATCATTAAATGTGACGCGGCCTTCATCGGAAGACAATCAAATTATCATGGACAATGGCCGTTGAAAGCTACAATTTCATTTGAGAAAATGTGTTGATATCTGTACATCAGACAGGATTTGAACATGCAACTTCCAAAAGGTGCTGAAGCACAGCTTGGTGGAGGAATGACAAGTAGCTGCTAGACTCAAACTGGACGTTGACGCCTTCTACTAACTACTTGTCGAGAGACATGCGACAACGGCTATTACACCGTCACATACCCCCTTCACATGTACGTTTTTTTTCCCTCTGCCCCTTTCTCCCACAGGAGCTCGCCAATTTATTCCACACATCGCAGCATACGTGCCAGATCACGCGTTCCCAAAACCGCCTATAACATTACTACAGTCGCGGCTTCCAGCGACCATGTGTTAAAGATGATAAGATACGTCACCTAACTAAAAATAAAAAAGGCAGAGGTGAGTAAAAAAAAAATGTTCCATCCAAAGTGGTGCATGTCAGCAGTGTCTATACGACGTGTTACGGGGCAAAAACGGCACACGTTTAGCGATTAATGTAGACGAGGCGAGTGTGAACATTTCTACGTGGTCACATCAGGAGAAAGTGTTTCATGAGCTCTCTGCAGAGATGTTCTCCATCCACAAAGCAGAATATGAGACACATACTTTAAATAAAGCGATCAATCGTTGAAAAATTGTCATAAATACAATTTTTATTACCTTAATTTGTTATTAACGGTTATTTTTTAAGTTTCCCAGTTTATGATTACTGTGTTTTGCTGTTTACTTAACCGCTTATTACCACAATTACACATACAGACACACCACAAACACCCATACCCGTGGCGGGACTCGAACCGGCGAGCACTCAGCTTGGCGGAGCGCCGGAACTATACGCTCCAGAGATCGCGGTACGAGGGCCAGCTGAAAGCTCCCACCCCCAACCGGGATCGAACCAGAGAACCCCTCGCACAGCAGGTAGGTGCGCTACTACTGTCCTACGAGGCGAGCCAAGGTTGAATCTTTTACTTTTTATCTAAATCTAGTGCCATTCACTTAAGACGCAATTGAATGAACTAATCAGCCAGGTTCTCTGTGTTCAAAATATTTAATCATAAATAAAGTTACCAGACGTCCGGAAAATTCCGGATTTATTTTGGAATTTAATCTTCTGTCCGGTGTCCGGGAGTGCAGATAGCATAATTATAATTTGAATAAAATAAGTATTGATAATTAAATAAGAGATGAATAAAGATGTAAGGGAATAATCCTATGAAATTATTATATAAAATAATTCAAAAAATTGAAATCGAAGAATTCCTGAAATGTTATGTATGTCTTAAATTTTTATATTCACAATTCGTTTCCTTTAAGTGGATCGGTGACTAGGAAAAGTAGAAAATTAACGTAGAAAATTAACCGAATTTTAAAAACTTTAGCTGTGAAGATTTCACGTTAAACAAGCCTGATGTTTTGGTAAGACATAGAAATACAGTTGATCACATACTCACTTACTCACTCTTTCTCAAAGCCGACACCTTCTTCTAAGAATGCTTGTTTTTGGAGTAAAGAGACTTCAAACGTGAAACCTCGATATCGAAATAATGGATTCAATGCAGTACCTACTAGAGGTGGAAGGAATGACTATTTTTCAATAATACTTTCAACCGTTTCTATTCCAAAATTTACTTATTAGTTTTCAAATAACACTAAAATAACAGGCAAGAAGCTGAACAAAGCATTTACACTTACAAGGCACTCTTGGTACACCGTTGCTTTCCTGACTTGGGTTACTTCGCATCAAGTCGTGATTATTTATTCTCTTCACAGGAATATTGGAGGATGATTCTTCTCTTTATTTACCATACACGCGCACATTAAATAATGTTAGCAACAATACAATAGCGTTACACCTGAAAAATCACAAGAGTTAGGTCACATATTATGCAGGACATGGAAATGTCCCTCCACGACCAGTCCACTCATGAAAGCGGTCTTTAGCAGCCTACGAATATCTAATGAGAAATGAGGAGGTGCTCCATCTTGTTGAAAAGCAAAATAAGGAGCACGCTTCAATTCTGGAATAACAGATTCTTCCAACCATTCTAGATACCGAGATCCCGTAACAGTGTCGTCAAAGAAAAACTGTCCTACAACTCCAGATACCAGCCCAACAATTAACACTCAGCATATTCTAATATTTTGTGCGGATTACCAGCAGCGCAGTATATGCTATTCCATCTGTTTATATCTCGTTTAATTCGAACGTTGCTTCGTCAGACCAGACAATTTTTGGTAACAACTCTGGATCAACCTCATGCCTGATGAGAAACTGCTTAAAAGTGCAATGTTTCTAGCACCATCACCAGAATGCAACACCTGTAACAATTTTGATCGATTCGCACGGAACTTTAGATCTCGTAACAAATTTTGTACACCACAATAACTGGATATTCAAACAAAAGCTCGCTTTCCAGTGGACTTACGAGGACTGATAACATAATTCTGTGCAACAAATTCAAAATCTTCCTCTCTTTTAACAGTCCTGAGACCGGCCACTTTCCAATAAGTCTGTAAGTGACTCATTTCGTTAAATCTAAAGCTCAAATTAGGAATTGCTAGTCGTGTTGGCGGCTGAGCATCTGGAAACAGTTCTTGGAAGTCTTGCAACAATAATATTGAACCTTTACGATGCCAACGCCAACATTCTAACACAAAAACTCGCTGAATTTTCGTTAATTTTCTTTTTATTTTTACAAGACATGCTATTAACAAAATATGACAACATAAACAAATAAATACAAGGCATACGAACTTCCTTATCAACGAGAATCACACGGTTACTATGGTGATCAGTAAAACATCACTATCTCTGCAACATGCCAGACGCCACTAAACTCGATTATAACATACAAACAGGATTTTATGCGTGTAATTTATGCACACTTTTCGGGAAAATGACTTTTAGCACACGCTGTAGAATTGGTAGTAGTTGAAAACTATGCAGTTGCTTACATTGGATTTAATCACTTTGGATTGGAACGATTTCAAATATCCACTACAGACAACATATGCTGATATGCTGAAATGACATGTAAGTGAAATTGCTGGTTTTTAACTAATTTCAACACTTCTTTAAGTAAGTATAATTTTAATTAATTTTGTATAACACAATGCCTCTATCAAAATGTTTAATTTCGATATCGGATTAATGTTAGCAATAAAGGTCTTTTGATACAGAAAACATTTCTTGCTCGCGAAAAAAAAACCGTTAAAGTTTCGAAAAGATGAAGAAAGAGTTTGTTGCTTCACGTATGGAAAGCCAGTTTGAAGAAGATGTTTTGTTGTATTGTTGTTGCTTCACATATGATAAGCTAATTTGAAGAAGATTTGTATTATATTTCGACTGTTGGGGAGCCAAATTTGAAGTAGTTGCAACCGCACGTATAGTAAAAAGTTTCCGGTGGCCTTTGCCCTAAATGTACTTTCCGGTGAGCCTCAAAAAAAATGTTTAAAAATATTAACCTTGTAATTTTTACTGTTTCTTTAAATGTTATATATTTATGTTTGCCTCGGCTGCGTAAGTATTTATACTTTTTAGAGACATGAATGTCTTAGCAGGGAGTGGTGCGACTGAAGAATGTAGGCTTACACAGATTATAATTTTACTTCACCCCCTTTATTAATGATTGACACGATTTAAATAACACTTGACTGATATAGAGAGAGCTGTGAGATTTTTTATTAATTACTTGCACTTTTTAACACTTAAACTATTTTTGTCTCACACAAAATACGTATTAAATTTCTCGAGAACGCATCTCGCGTCCGGTTAGAAACGCTGTCTACAAGCAACTGACTTCTGAATTTGTAAATTTTGCTCCATTTTAGTTTCTGATTGGCTAATCCTTGTCCAATAGAATACGTTCATTTAACTAAAGCTTTTTCTGGTTGTTGAGTGGATATTTTATAAACTGTCACAAAAATTACATTATTGCTTCCAAGAATCACAAGTAGAATTTTTAAACTTTCAAATTCATTATTGCCTCAAGGTTACCTCATTGTTACCTCATTGTTAGCAACTTTTGACCTATTTCTCACAGCTCCTACATTATTAAATTACGTGATACATTCACATAACATTATTACACATGGATACAATAATATAAACATATACAATGACTGTAATATACACTTTTTATATTTTGTTACATACCATATTGCTTTAAGGCGGGCTGTTATTGAATTTATATATAATATAATTAGACCGAAATCATTTAAGTGTTAAAAATACTGCCTCAAAGAGCACTTAATAATATCATTATATTGACTTTATTTCCTCCACTACACTACACTAAACCTCTCTGATTCTATTTACTGCAAGGAATCATATTGATTGTGCTACTTAACTCCATCTAGCGCTAAGTGAAATTTACGAGACATATCAGCCGCCGTATACTAATAAGTACAGGAGGTGCCATCAATTAGCAAGTTGGCATCATTTGTTGTGATGGTGGCTGACTGATAATTTTCCAGTAGCACCCAAACTTGGCCGGACGTCCATCCATCCATCTCCCTCCCGCCGGCAACCGGGGAGACATGAGATGGAAGAATGACACATACATTCTGGGAACCAACAAAAACGGATCCTGACAGGGATACTGCGGAAAAGTCACCACCGTAGTTTGTTTTGTGAAATCACGAGTGAAGAATATTCCTACAGCGTTGTCTCTGGTAGTAATAACGATTTGCATGATGGGCTGTCACGTTTTATATTTTATCGTCCAGTAATAAATAGGAAAACAGAGAAAACTCCGAGCGCAAAAGGAAAAGACCAGCAGGGAAATTAATTTCTGTAAAAATAAATGTTGTTACCTAACAGTTTATATATATATATATATATATATATACAAAACTGCCGAAAATTGTCAATAGAGACAGCTGACAGTGTTGTTAAAAGTTTGTAACAATAGCAAGTTGAGAAGTCCCATAACGAACTGTTTAGATACTCGTCTTTTCCAGACGGAAGATTGTGTTAATTAATTTCTTTGTTTGGGGAATTTAATTACAAAGCGCAGACAAAATCATAGGGAAATGAGATTATAGGTATTTCAAACAATTCTATTGTCCTCAATATCACTTCTCTTCTTTACGATTGTTTTACATTCTTCTTCTTCTCTTGAACTAGGCTACCAGCCTGTTTCTTTTAGAGTAAATCGAATCATCTCTTCCTTGGTCTTCCTGGGATTCTCCCCACTTCTGGAATATTATCATCTAGTTAGTATTATATCAGGTGCCATTTTTCAAATATGATCATTTGAAGTAGATGGTTTGTTACGTTGTTTGCACCACGCTTTGGGCGTCAATTTGAAGTAGGTGGTTGCTGCTCCGTATGAAAAGCCGATTTGAAGTAGGAGTTGTATTATAGTTCAACTGTTGGGGAGCCGAATTTGAAATTCGTTGCAACCGCACGTATAGTAAACAGTTTCCGGTAGCCTTCGCCCCAAATGTATTTTTAGATGGCCTTTGCCCCAAGTTTAAAAAAATATTAACTTTGTAATTAAACTGTTTCTTTAAATATTTAATATTTATGTTTGCCTCGGCTGCGTCAGTATTATTTTAGAGACAAGGATATCTTGGCAGGGCGTGATGCGACAAGAATGTAGGCTTACACAGATTTTAAGTTTTAATTCACTATTTTTTATTAATCCTTAACACAAATTAAATAGCACTTCACTGATATCGAGAGCTGTGAGATTCTTTTAATACTTGCACTTTTTACCACATATACTATTTTCGTCTCACAAGAATACATAATTAATTTCTCGAGGACACATCTCGCGTCTGGTTATCTACACTGATTGGAGGCAATTGAATTGATTTCAACCGTCTAAACTTGTAAATTTCTGTGTTTCAAGTCTCTGATTGGCTAATCCTACTCCAATAGTATACCTTCATTTAACTAAAGCTTTTTCTGGTCGTTGATTGGCTATTTTATAAACTGTCACTAAAATTACATTATTGTTACTCCAATAATCACTAGTAGCATTTAAACTTCCTTACTATTATTGCCTCAAGATTACCCCATTCTTACCTCATTGTTAGCAACTTTAAACTTATTATTCTCACAGCTCCTACATTATTAAATTACGTAATATATTCACATAACATTATTACACATGGATACAATAATATAAGCATATGCAATGACTGTAATATACATTTTACAAATTATTATATACACATATTGCTTCAAGGCGGGCTGTTATTGAATTTACATATTATATAATTTGACTGAAATCATTTAAGTGTTAAAAACACTGCCTCACATTCCATTTTTCTCTTCTTTTCTCTGTCCATTCCACAACATTCTTTATTCTGCATTTATTCTAATATCTTCGTTCCTGTTTCTATTAAGTTTCGTTACCCCCACTATTTTTCTTACGGTTTTCATTTCTGTTACTTTCATTAATTTCTTTGTCCTTACAGTGTCTCCTGTCGTTTCTGAGTATGTTAATATTTGTCTAATTACCCTTTTATAAATCCTTGCCTTAGGTTTTGTAGGTAGATATTTATTTTTCCATATGAGATCGTTCAGGAAACCAGATACCTGATTTGCTTTTACGAGTATTACTTGTGAAAGTTTGTTTGTTAAAGAAAGAAAGAACATTAATTGCGTTCATATGGATTTTGCAAAACCCTTTTTGTAATCTCTCCAAAGGGGGCGAGGGTAGCGCAGCAACTTCATTTCCGGCTCCCGAGGATACGGGCTTCGATTCCTTGTTCTGGGGTAGTGATATTATGTCACTCCTACCCAGGCCTTCACTTCTGACTTTCTCATGTGAAGTATCTCCAAGGTCCAATGTGGTTCGGAATCCACGGTAAAAGCTGTAGGTCCTCTCATTGCTTCGGCATCCTCTTCATCACCCTATCATCGGAGGCAACGGACTCCTCCCGCTAGGTGTCTCCACCTCAGAAATGGGTCCAGTAGTCGCTTGGTGGAATGAGGTCATAGACCATATGGGGAGCGTTAGAAACGTCCCTTGAGATTTGGATAATGTACATGGGATTTATATAAGTTCCCCTGCGAATCGTCGGCTGTGATGCATGATGATTAATTACTTTTTGTGCCGCAGAGAAAGTCCGCTGCATTTGGGAAGACTGAGATACCGCATGTGGGTAAACTCGAATGAAGAAACCCACCTTCTGAACATGGCATTACGGAAGTAATTGAGAGAGGAAATCTAGGCTTAAGTATAGGCATAAACCAAGTTAGTGTCTAGTGACGAATTTGCAAGTGACACTAAAACATCGCAGTAAAGCTAATAGTAGGGCTAAAATACCTTACAAAGATGCACACCTTCCTAAAAACCGAAATCAACCAAAAATAATATAAGTGCAATCAAGCTAAAGACATTATGGCAAGCATGAAATATTTGCACCCAAACATGCGTAGCAACATTTAAAACTCAATACATATATTCTTAACTGTAACGTAACATATATTCCAATGGGAGAAAAGGCATTCAATTTTAGTAGAACCCCTTAGAATCTAAAAGATCTTACCCAGTCGCATACGACTTTCATCGAGTAAAACGAATGTCCACAATACCTTTCTTTGGGAGAAAATTACACGAAGAAAGCTCTGAAAGTTCTGGTTTGAAAGTTGAATCAGACTTGAAAACTTAAATGTCACGACTGAAGAAAGGTGTATTTGTTACGTTACTTTTTTACCTCGCTTTGGGCGTCAATTTAAGGTAGTTTGTATTGAAGGAATTGTATGATATTTCAACTGTTGGGGAGCCGAACTTGAAGTAGTTGCAACCACACGTATAGTACCCGCTTTCCGGTAGCCTTCGCCCCAAATGTACTTTAAGGTGGCCTTTGCCCCAAGTTTAAAAAAATATTAACTTTGTAATTAAACTGTCTCTTTAAATATTTAATATTTATGTTTGCCTCGGCTACATCAGTATTATTTAGAGACACGGATGTCTTGGCAGGGTTGTGATACGACTAAGAATGTAGGCTTACACAGATTATAATTTTTACTTTACTCCTTTTAATAATACTTGTTACGATTTAAATAACACTTCACTGATATAGAGAGAGCTGAGAGATGTTTTTATTAAATACTTGCACTTTTTAATACGTAAACTATATTTCGTCTCACACGAATACGTATTATATCTCTCGAGGACACATCTTGCGTCTGGTTATGAGGACTGTTTGGAGGCAACTGAATTGATTTCAACCGTCTAAACTTGTAAATTTCTGTATTTCAAGTCTCTGATTGGCTAATCGTACTCCAATAGAATACCTGCATTTAACTAAAGCTTTTTCTGGTTGTTGATTGGCTATTTTTAAACTGTCACTAGAATTACATTATTTTTGCTCCAAGAATCACAAGTAGTACTGTTAAATCTTCTTACTCATTATTGACTCAAGGTTATCTCATTGTTACGTCTTTGTTAGCAGCTTTTGACCTATTTCTCACAGCTCCTACATTATTAAATATATATTCACATAACATTATTGAACATGTATACAATAATATAAGCATATGCAATTACTGTTACGTACATTTTACAAACTACCACATACACACACTGCTTCAAGGCGGGCCGTTATTGAATTTACACATTGTATAATTTGAACTGAAACTATTTAAGTGTTAAAAATACTGCCTCACGACTTGGACTGGAACCAGGGATCTTCGGCTCTCTGTGCAGATATTCTTATTCTTTTAGCTACTATGGCGAGATACCCGTACACTCTCTGATTCGATTCACTATCTCAGTAAACCTTGAACCCTAGTTAATTACGATTCATTTATGTACTTGTTATTTCACAGCAGCCAGGCATGGGTACGAGTTTGAAAAGTTGAATCAGGTTTGAAAACTCTGGTGTTACATTTACATGATTTTTCTACCCGTTATAGTTTATTTTATATGTCTACTACAAACCATTCCTAGAAAGCTTACTTTTCTACCTACTTCATATTCATCAAAGTAAACGTTTGCAGAAATAATTTCACTACACATTTCGTTATACGTACAAGGCGGATACAAAAAGCAGAATCGATAGCCAGATGCCTCTATATGCTGCTCTTGAAATTACAAACTTTGTCCATAACTTCACGAGAAACAACAGAATAGCGGAAGCACTAAAATGAAAAGTACTAAAAATTTTAAACCAACATTAAACAATATCTCGGGTATGACTCATGCCACAGAGAAAATTATTTGAAATAAATTGTGGGAGATTTCCAATGTTATGGTTAATCAGTTAGACGAAATTGTATAGAATTCCTCTCGAATGTTCGAAATTCTGGGTGGAATACAATCCTTCTTCTACTTATTATAAGTAGTAGAGAAAGTAAAAATGAATGTCAGGCATCTTCAGCTCACCGTGCCGAAGCTCTGGCCTCTCGAGTTACCGTACCGAGGTAACGCATTAACCCTGTGTGTACCAATATGACACAAAGGTGTTTCGTTAGGGATTTATATTTTTAATGTATTTTTTCCAATTTTTATTACACTTACATTCAACAATATGATGTTGATGGTTTTTTATTTGCCCCACGCTTTGGTAGCCAATTTGAAGTAGTTATTATTTATTACGTTATTTTTAGCACCACGCTTCAGGCATCAACTTGAAGTAGGTTGTATTGAAGGATGAGTTTATTATATTTCGACTGTTGGGGAGCCAAACTTGAAGTAGTACCAACCGCACGTATGGTACTTGGTAGCCTACATCCCAAATTTAAAAATATTAACTTTGTAATTGGACTGATTCTTTAAATATTATATATTTATGTTTGCCTCGGCTGCATCAGTATGATTGTTAGAGACATGGATTGTTTTGCACGGCGTGGTGTGGCTGAAGAACGTAGGCTTACACAGATTATAATTTTTAATTCACTGCTATTTATTAATTCTTGACGCGATTTAAGTAACACTTCACTGATATAGAGAGCTGTAAGATTCTTTTATTAAATACTATCACTTTTTAAACACGTAAACTATTTTCATCTCACACTGAATACATATTAATACATATTAAATTTCTCGAGGACACATCTCGCGTCCGGTTAGGAACACTGTCTACAACCAACTGTCAGTTTTAGTTTATATAATTCGAACTCATGAGAATGATTATTTTAACTCATTTAATTTATTGCAATGTTAAGATATATTTTAAGTTTATTAGTCCAGTTATGAGCGCTGTCTACAAGCAACTGACTTGATTTCTACCGCCTAGATATGTAAATTTCTGTATTTTAAGACTCTGATTGGCTATTCCTAATCCAATAGAATACTTTTATTAAACTGAAGCTATTTTCTGGTTGTTGATTGGCTATTTTATAAACTGTCTCAAAATTTACGTTATTGTTGCTCCAATAATGACTAGTAGCATTATTAAACTTTCTTACTCATTATTGCCTCAGTTACCTCATCGTTACCTCATTGTTAGCAACTTTTAACCTATTATTCTCACAGCTCCTACATTATTAAATTACGTAATACATTCACATAACATTAGTGAACATGTATACAATAATATAAACATATGCAATGACTGTAATATACACTTTTTATATATTGTTACATACACATATTGCTTTAAAGCGGGCTGTTATTGAATTTATATATTATATAATTAGACTGAAATCATTTAAGTGTTAAAAATACTGCCTAAAATAAAATACAAGAATTTATAGCTGTTTTATATTGTAGAATTTCTTTTCAATAAAACTGTATTTATTTTTAAGAATAAGAAGCAAAATTTATGCAACTGCAGTAAAATGTAACCCATTCAGCATACAAGTGTGCCATCACACCGTTTATTTTACACTCCCCGGCTTTATAGTTAACCACAGTTAGGGTTAATTTGTATGCTCAATGATCAAAGAAACAGACGTATTGTGTATCGCAGTCTTGACTTCATTGGAATTATTTGTACAACTTTAAGTTGTTTTGGGAAATAATATATGTATTTCTATTGATGAGTTTGCATTAGCGATTTTCACACTTTTGCGACATGAAGAGAGACACATGATAAACCTTCGACTCGATAAGAATCGGACAATTTGCAATTCAGTTACCTTATGCCTTTATTGACCTGAGATAACCTCTGATGTATGAAATTGATCATATTATCTGTATCATCATCATCATCTGCGTCACATACTAGACCACATAGCTAAGTCTGTAACGTCATCAACAAAAATTGGCTCCATCTTTTTGCGTGTTCAAAATCATAGCAGGTAGAAATCTGTAAGAAATTGGGATATGTGAATTCTTATATAAGAGAAATGTAATATGTTTGTTTCTAAAATTTTGTAGATTGATAAATCATTCTTAGAAGTCTTAATGCAGGTTAGTGTGGTTATAATGCGTTTGATTTAAGTTGAAACGTGGAAAGTAGAAAGAGATAGCACTATATTCCACACGAGAGTTGATAATCCTTAACTACCTAATCTCAAAACCTTCACTATTCAAACTTACTATTAAAATCTGGGTTAGGTTCAAACATAAAATTTAGAAGAGAACAACCAACACCCGCTTGTAACATTACGAAAGCCAGAAGCAAGGATGGCCAAAGATATCAGAATATTTTCCATATTTCACTGCCAAAAATACAACTGGCAACAATAAGTACAACTGTACTGAGAGACTAGGCAGTGAAGGGTGACTGTGACAGGGTTTTCAGCACTCGAACCGTCATTAGCGTAGCGCCCTCTCCTAGACCGGTCAGGTAGCGTCAAAATGGACATGTTTCAACTTAAACCTCACGTACCATAAAAGTTATCCATTTGTTCTTTGTTTAAAATTATAACATTGTCAAACCGCTAGACATTAAGGCATGGCCAAAAATGTTTTAAACAGGCATGTCAAGTTACAGTTTTTAAAAACGCCTTCATCAAGAAATGGCAATTCAAACAAGTGCGTCAACTACTTTCCTATTTGAGTCTTATCAGTGACAAGCTGCTTACAGGTTAAAGTCGCTGCACACTGATCAAAGTCAATAACCAGCCAACTTCATCACCGTGGAATTATGACTTAATGTTCCGTCAAACCTCAGAATAAAACAAATTTTATGATTATATTTTTGACACATATGAAGGCCAAGAAAGTCCTTTTCCACCTCATTGTTGATTACGTTAAGGAAGTTTCTACCTAAATAATACTCCAAAAAATTAACATATTCATTTTAAACAATGTTTTGACCAAGGACCTAGTGCCTATCTGTTTGACATTATAGTTTTAAAGAATAAACAAATACAAAATTTTTAACCACACAAGCCTGTCTATATTAAGGTTGTAATCCCAAGAGTGTGATAAGCGGGAGGCAAACCTTTGTCTTTGTAGGAATTCAGTGGTATTTGCTGGTCACCCTGTGTCCATAGCCTGGTTTATATTTTAATATTTGGTTAGGTAAGCTTTCGATATAAATCAGCACACCATTCATTTCTTCGCTTTAGTATTAAATACATTATGCATTCAAACTTCAATGTCTTCTTTTTCTTATTTCTAAGTAGTTCTGTACTTTGTACTCTTCCGTACATCTTAGCAACTTCATAGCCGATGTTTAAGTTTTGTTTCATCTACAATTTTAAATGCACACATTTCAGTTCCGTATAGATAAAAAAGAAGTGCAAGGGCTTTATATTCTTTTATTTTTGCTTCTTTCCTAGCTTTTTACTTTCTCTACCATGAATACTCGATTGCATGAAATCGTGCCGATATAATGTGCAGTAGTTTATGTTGGCAAGGAAATACTAAACTGCCTCTGCCACGCCCTTTACATTGCTCTAACACGCCACTTAATATTTGCTTTAAACTCCCATTTTTCTTCGCTCCTGAGCTTGAAACTGGCCTGTTTTCCTGGGTTAATATTTCAGTGACAGACCTTTGACATCAAACCAACACGAGACGGAGTCATTCAGGGATTGCTGTGGACCCTCGGTTCTTGGCGAAGAATCCCTTCCAGTCATTCGGTTAAATGTTTCCGCATGCCTCCCCTTTCGCCTCTCACCTAGGCCTGACCTTTGTTCATGTGTGTCGGACTTGAATTCAAAGCAATATGAAGAAATTGGGTAACCCAGGGCTGGTGTGGAACACATATGATAAAGGGTTTCTGCTAGCATTAAAAATGAAGAAAAACCCTATAGGAAGCCAAAAGCATCGGAACGTTTCCGTGCAGATGATGTATTTTTTCAGCCAAAAACTGGATATTGAAATTCACTGGAAATACATGTTTCAGGAATCTATGAATAAAAATGTATTTACAAAAAAACGCGTAGTTGTGCATGTGTGTGTGTGTGTATGCTCACGCCTGATTTTTAACAGATTAACTCAAAAATATAAAATCAAATAAATACCAAACTTGGTATTTAAATCCAGTATCTTCCGAAAAATGCGACAAGAATATTTTAGATAAATTCCCCAATTTCAAACTACTCTTTATATGAAAACAATCTATGTTTTTTTTTTTCATTTTCCGTAAAACACCTCTAACAATGTTGATTAAAATACCACATATTAAGACAATTACAACTAAAATTATATGTTTATGCTGAATGTTCTTGGAATAGACTATGCTGTGCTCTTTATTAGGAAGGAAATCTGTACAATTTTGGGTAACGCATAAAACCATATAACATAGACAAGAATTAATTTCGCAGAAACACGTAAACATCTTACATGCAATTTATTTCACATAACCTTCTATGTTGTCTGCCATTTCCGAGATATCGTTAATATGGGTTAAAAATGCTTTGCCATTTTTAAAGCACTGTCGCTATTCAGTTGTGTTCGCCTTGTCATGGAAATCGTATGGACATTCCTAGGCCAGCATATAGTGAGCGGCCCGCTTTCAAACACCTGACTATCCAGTCGGTTTCCTCTATCCCTCTTGTGCTTACCACGGCATGTGTAATGGAAGTATTTCTGAAAGGGTTTATGTCGCTTTAGATGAGGTAGAAAAATAAACTATCGTAAGAATAGTTTGCAGAACCTACATAAAATAGACAATAGTGGGTAGAGGGAGTAATGTGAGTGTAACATAATTTTTCTAAATTTTATTTTAATAGTTCAATTAATATTATGAGTATTGCTCTATTGCTTTATTATTAATACCAATAATCATGAAATACTGCTTCTCTGGTCTAGTGGTCAGCGTTCTGGCTTCTCAACGCACCGGGTTTGATTCCGGGCTGAAGCGGGGAAGTTTTCTTTTACCGGATCCATTTCCTATCTTCCGTGATGTCTGGAATTATACACGTGAGAGTGAATGTGTTTTGAAAAGTAAAAATAAATAATGACCAATGTTAAGAAATATACAGCTCAAGGAGTAAAAATACAACACAATGAGTTGTTTCTCATGTCAGAATCCCGGATGAGCCATAAAAATCGATATACACTTTTTAGGAGGTGATGTCAAATTAAATGCTTTAATAATAAAGTTTTCCAATTGAAATTCTGCTCTTACATAGTAATTTTATTTCATTGCTGGCAATTATAATTTCGGAACAAACAAAAATTAAAAACATATATCATAAAACTATTTCCTTTCCATTTTCGTAGAATTTCTTCTCTGAAAACGTTAAAATAACCGGTGCAGGCTTCATTCGTCAACTCCTTTATTTACAAATGAATTATCTTATTTAGTTCTAGAGCTGCATAACATGTATGGCTTTTCCCTTTTAAGAAAATCTCTTTATATTAACTCCAATTACTTTGCAAAATGCCTAGTAAACTCCTTAAATAAACTATTTTTTAAATTGATTATATTTATTCAAGTATTGATTTACTGTAAAAATATTGTTTACACAGATTCTTCCTTCACGAAATCTGTTTGCTCCTGTGACAAAATACTTTCTCCTAAATTCTGTAATCTGAAATCGTATCAATCAATGGACTGAATGTACGTATTGGTTATTGTGCATTCAAATAGATTTTCAGCGCTTTAACTGTATTTATTACTTCTTCTACGACATATATAGTAGGTAGGGAAGGTATTGCATTCCTCCCAAAAATTCGATGTAGAGGATTCACCGGAATTATATGATTTGAGGATCTCTAAAAAAAAAGAAACATTTTTAAAAAAACCGTCTGTGTATGCGCATGTGTGTCTGTAAACAGCAATACTCAAAAATGAAAAGTTGGATAAATACCAAACTTGGTATTTAGGTTCAGTACATTCTAAGGACGCAACACAAAGATTTTCAAGAAAACCTCCAACCCCAAATACACTCTATATGAACATTTTTAGAAGTTTTTGATTTTGTAAAAAATGGCTGTAATGTTTTTAATTAAAATACCGTATATTAATGACACCTACATGACAAATGTTCTGGGAATAGCCTTTGAAGCATTCGGAAGGAATTTTTTATAACGCTGTATAACTAATAAGCATTAACCGATAGACGAAAACGTACTACACAAGAAATCTAGATCTCTTTAAAACACACAATTTACTTCAAATAACCTTTTTGTGGCATAAGCCATTTCCGAGATATCTGCTATTAATGGTTTCAATTGTTCATTACTCGGCCATTCTTTAAAGTCCTTTCATCATTCAGTTGTTTCTCGTAATTACATGGAAACACTAGAATTTTAAGACAGCATATAGCGTCGTTGTTAAACATTTGACTATGCCTGTTACTTTGAATATATAACGAAATGTATAATGTAGCTATTTCTGCAAAGGTTTATTTGTATCAAAATCAAATTAATAGAAAAATAAGCTTTAGTAAGAATAATTTCTATACCCACTAATAAGCGATAGAGGGCAGAGAAAGTCACGTGAATATAACACAGACATTTCACCTTCCCCTCTTATTAGTATACATATTTCTGCATAATTTGATATGGATTTTGAAGGAACCTGTATTATTATGCCACATAGTATGTTAACTTCCGTTAACAGGTTTCATTGTTTTAACTAATGTGACATTTCATCTCACTTTCATTCATGAAAATAAATTTTGTCATTAAAATAAACTCAAGAATTACTGTAGTTAGTTCGCGGAAAACAATGAAATAAAAAGAACTGGAAGTCCCATTCTGTTGGAATTATAATCGCCCCAATAGTAGGTATGCGTTTCCTTTGATGTCGAAAAAGAATGATTTGCATATCTAAACGCCTTCTGCGGCATGGTCGCATAAACCAGTCGTTATAGGTTGTTTGATAAGAGCAAGGAGATTTCGGTTATGCGACCAGATCACGCACGGACGCAAATGCGACATTTCGGTATGTATTCTAATTCACGTCGTCCAGCAAGGATATGAATAACAAAGTAATTGGATTGGAACGCAAGGAAAACAAAACAAAGAAATAGCCGGTTCCTATTAAATATACCTGGAGAGATCTCTTATCTTCAGTTTACACCGTGGCTGTAAATGTCACGAAATTCGGTCTTAAGTTTTATCGACACGAAAGCTCCACATTGGTTTTCTGTTTGGAAACTGGAAGTGTATGATTCAACATAAAAAGCTTGCTTATATTTTTTGAATATACAGGAACATAATCGTAAATGTTCAGAATTACTTTAAATAAAGTACACTCCACTGAATGGAACCGTGCCGGTATAATGCGTAGTGGCTTAAGTTGATAAGGAAATACTAAATCGCCTGTGCCACTCCCAGCCTCATCCTTCACCTGCTTCTGGTACTACATTTAGTGTTTGCTTTACTCCCCTCTTTTTCTTCGCTCCTGAGGTGGAAACCGAACTGCACTCATATGTTAATCTTTGTGTGTCAATCTTTTGACAAAAAACAACAACAAATATTAAAGATGGACTCAACTCGGGGCTGGTGTGGACCGTCGTTGTGAACAATGCCTTCCAGCAACTCAGGTGAAATATTTCCGTACTCGTCCCCTTTCGCCATTCACCTAGGTATGGCCTTCGTTCTTAGGCTGCATATGTGTCGGAGTGAATTCAAAACTATAAAAGATAGTCTCATCCAGGGCAGGTATGAACATAGATGATAAGAAGTCCCTGCCAACATTAAATAAAATCTTGTGTTTCACTCGCATGACTTTCTCTACTCTTATACAAACTATTTTACAAACTCTTATTCTCCATCTATTTCATATTAATAGAGATAAACATTTGCAGAAGCGATCTTTTGACATGCAAAGAGAATTACATTTTACACATAGCGACCAGTTCTAAAAATATTTGACTATCGCATATGGCCTACTATGTTCCCCTTGTTTTGTATTTGCAAAGGACAATATAGAAATACAGTAGCCTTTAAGCACATACATATCTCTTAATAGCTGGTTGCTAGGTGCAGCACCATTCTCTTTGCCACAGATTAATACTCTTTGCATATCCAAGACTAAATAGATGAATAACGAATTCCCATTTGAGAAAATAAGTATTGAAAAATTTAAGGGAATAACAAGCAATATCTCGAAAATGGTTCACTTAACAAAAAAATGTATATGACATAAATTGTGTATTTTAACACGATCTACATTTTTGTGTAGTAAAATTTTGAGTATCTCTTCTGGTTTACCGGTTATACAAAAGTCGTTCACAATGAAGAATACTTTTGGAGACATTCCCAGAAAATTCAAGATATACATTTTATTTGTCATAAAAATATCTTAAACATATGATATTTTAATCAAAATCGTTAGAGCCATTTTTGAGAAAATTAAAATTTTCGTAAACTGTTCCATGTAAAGCGTAATCTGGGGTGGAGGGATTTTCTTGAAAACCTGGAAGATATTGGAAGATACTGAAACTAAATACCAATTTTTGTGTTTATCCAACTGTTGGTTTTTGAGTTATGCTGTTCACAGACACACAGACAGACCACACACAGACACACACACGGACATGTTTCCAAAAATGCTTTTTTGGGATTCAGGGAGTCTCAAAACATGTATTTCCGGTGAAATCCCGGTATCGAATTTTTGGGTGGAATACAATACTTCCCCCTACTTACTATACGTAGTAGAGAAAGTAAAAAAGAACATAGGAAACTAGAAGCATCGGGATTTTTCTGTGAACTCGGCTGTTCCTACCTTAGAAGTGTTTGTATGTTCTTCCGGTTTGTTTATATTTAAATAAATAAATCCAAAAGATCATACATTTATGTTTATACGTACACTTTGTATTAATAAATAATAATCAAAAAGATTAATGCCTATATATGTGAGCTATAGTCTTATAGTTACTAACAAGTTTCTAGAAATAATATATGATACAAATGGTAAATACAGTATTTTGTTTTACGAGCAGGGTTTATCGTACAACGATTTTCGTTTTGTTTCAACAGGAGGCGACCAATATATATTACATGGAACAGCTTTAACTCAAATCCTTTTCACTGTTATAGAAATATACTATATGTTACTAATTTCGCTTATATTGCGGCTGATTTTATGAATGGCCTGTGGAATTTAAAATAATTATTACACTAGTTCATATTCATTTAAATGATTTAATGACTGTAAATTTCGCATGAAAATTATAAATGGTGTTGGAGTACTATAATCTATTGTATGGCTCTGTGTGTGTATATGTGTAACGGGCATAAATGAAACCAGAAAGGAAAAGGAATGATATTAATGATTCTACATTTAGGTCTTATCATGCCTATCACCTGTAGATTCTTTGTAGCTCTCAATTAATTGTGTGCCAACGGACATATGCCTTCCAGTATAATCTGACTGAGTAACTTACTGGCTTCAATTGCGTAGTTGTGTTTCTGTGTCACCAGATTCAATACACTCTGATGCCAAACAGATGGCCTTAGTTTGCGTGGAAGCCTCCCGTGCCATCTATTATATTTCTGTTTCTTTTGATCTGTGGGTTGAACTTTCAGTTATTACCTTTAAGGGAAGCTAAGAGAACAAACCTATTAGATACGCCAACACGGTATTCGGACCCACAATCTCCCGAATGCGAGTCACAGACATTTCCGACTGAGCCAGCTTACTCGGTCAGCATATGTTTGTAGGGTAAGTTAATATTAATAGCATACAATTTCATCGCAAATACATTTTCAGACACACTAAGAAAGGTCCTTGAATGTCGTCCATATCCTATTACTTTAACAAGGGACCAATATATCAAAGCACTAGTTTTACACAAAGGAAAATCTTAATATTTCTGAACCTTAGGAGAGGAGATTTTTAAAAACGGAGGGGCACTTCAGTTCTGTGACCAAGGCCTCCGGGAGGAAAGGAGGAGAGGAAGGGACAGTAAGGTATGATGAAGGCAGGCATAGTGCAGTGGAGCCCCCAATATTTCCAGATTGATCATCCCTGCACATCCTCTTGATGCCTCCCCCTATCCGTACGGACGGGTTCGGCCAGGATGTTCCGTGCAATTGAAGAAACAGCTCTTTCCTCAAAGCACATCAACCCCATAAGCCGCAGGGCATCGTGCATCGCACCTCGCCCTGTAACCCTAAAAGTTGAAACAAATGGAAAAAGGGAAAATTATGGATAGTAAAATTCCTGGTATGTGTTCGCCTACCGACCTGGGAAAACGACGAAAAATCCCAAAGTCAGCGAGGCCGCTCCAGCGGAAATTCGAACCCGGGGCCTCCCGAAAGCGAGCAGACACGCCTGAGGCATTGCGCTGATTTTCATATTCATATATAAGTGTATAGCTTTTTTTTTTTCTTTGACCATATTTTGTTCTCAGTGGAACAAGTGAACAACTTGCCTGCCCTTATGTTTGTTGTACACATTTTATATTTGTCTGCATTAATTACCGAGATATAGACACTGATATACTATTTCATATATCATGAACATTAATTAATTCAACGATCTGTTGAAAGCAGAAAAAAGAAACTTTGTTAGATACTAGATGGCATATACTTAAATCTTTTCAAGTCTAGTTACAAGAAATTTGCCTAAAATTTAGGGTACATCTCATACTGTGCATATACAAAACTAGGAAGATGTTCAGAATCTTTCGTCAGCCTGTAGAGTTTGCGGATTCTACAGAGAAAGCCATAAAACTGCACTAATTTGTGACTTGGTATGAGAGGAACCTTCATATATAAAACACAAGTTATAGTCTTTTTTTTTTCAAAACGATGGAAGATTAAAAATAGTAATACTTATGTTAAAATACATATTATGAGAACTCGATGCAATAGACGCTAAAATTGTTTTTAATGGTAGAAGTTGTAGGTAGGCAAATAGTCACTACAAAAAGTTTAAAATAGTCACCAATTGCTTATCAGCAATGATAAGCATAGAGGTAGGCACCTTCACATATTCATTTACCAACTTGAAAACACATTTTAACATAACTAAATAGTATATAAATATCAAAAATCAAATTTCCATATACCATGTATATTAAATTTACCAAATGTCAATATTTTCTTCATAAAGTTCTATTGTAAACATTCCTTCTTTAAACTGACACTCATCAGTTATTTTTTACGGAAACTCTATTATCGGTTTTTAAGTAATTTATTTCTTGAATGTGTTTTACACCCCACACTGGTTTGCAATTATTATTAATTATGTTATATATTTTTTATTAAACAGGCTATTGTTGCGTTTGCAATTAAATATGCCTAGTCTTTTTAGGCAGTACTGTGTTTTCGTCGAAGTGGGAATTAGAAAACAACAAAGTCATCATATTAATGAACAAAGCGATGAATTAATACTAAAATAATCAACTTCCCAATCGTAGACCAATTCTTTTATAGTGAACAATTTACCGTACGCTTTATTCTGCTAAGCAGCCAATATTTGATTATTACTTGAAACAACGCAACTGTTGATGTTAGGAAAGGAATGCCGGTAGTACAAACTTTCACAAGCATATTGTTAATGACTCAGTGACTCAGAGCGCGAAATATTAGTTGCAATACTAAGTTCAACATCGCATTAATAAATAGTATCTATTAATAAATAACCGGTAGCGGCTCGTGAGTATACATTTTGGGTGTTCACAAAAATGTGAAAGGATCTGCCGTATGAACAAATTGATATAACTACAACCGCTCCCAACAACAATAATGATGATAATAGCTAAAAAAACAACAACGACAGCATTTTTGGTCAAGAACGAAGTGATGTGTAAATGAACTTATAGTTGAGAGTATGGATGGTCTGGAATAAGCGGGAGAAGTTTCCGCGCTCGTGCACGTTACCTACTTCTGTCGTAATGCTAACGTTGCAGTGATAGTATGGAAAAACAGCGCGGGAGAAGCTTTATGCACGCCTTCAAGTGTGCACGTTCTCTATGTATTTGACACATAAAGTAATTACGTCATACTGGTTGCGTATTCGCAAGAGCTCCTTAAACCGTGCCGCCGATCCTCTTGCCACATTTCATCGAGTTTAGAGTAGTGGCGCAATAGAATTAAATGCCGTAGATTTCAAAATAGCATTCAAAGAAAAAAACATTTCTGATGTGACACATTCAAATGACTTTCTCTATTCTCTATCGTTTATTAATTGGTCAAATTATTCCTAAGAAAATTCATTTCCCTATCTTCATTTTAATCGAGATAAACCTCTCCGGAAATAGTTGCCTGAAACACTTTGTTATAAATTCAAAGGTAATGGCGATAGTCAAATGTTTTAGAACTGGACGCTAAACGCTGACCTTAAAATTCCACACTCTTTCCAGGACATCGCGGAAAATAAATGAAAAATCACAGGACTTTAAAATAACGGCTAAGTATTGAGCAATCCGAAACATTAATAACGATATCTTATAAATGGCTGATATCACAAAAAAAGTTACTTGAAACAAAATGTGTGTTTTTAAGAAATGTACATTTCTTGTGTAGTACGTTTTCGTCTATCGCTTAACATTTACCAATTATTCAAGACTATACACGAAGAAGACTTCAGAAGCTACTCACAGAAAATTAAAATATACATTTTATTTGTCATGTAAATATCTTTTACATGTGATGTGTTCATAAAAATCGTTAACTAATTTTTATAAAATAAAAATTGTGGAAAAATCTTCCATGTAAAGGGTAATTTGAGGTGGGGGAATTGTATTGAAAATTTTCGTGTCGCCACTTTGGAAGATATGATCTTAAATGTCAAGTTTGGTGTTCATCCGACGTATCGTTTTTGAGTTATGCTCTTCACAGCCACACACACGTACACATAGAGCTTTTTCTAAAAAAAATTTTTTGGATTCAGAGGGCTTCAAAAAGTGTTTCCGGTAAAATCTCGACATCGAATTTTTGGATGGAATGCAATATCTTCTCTACCTACTAGGTACGTGGTAGAGAAAATAATAACCAATAAATCAAAAGTTAGGCTGTTAACGTGCTCTTGTGCCCTTGTACAACAGCCGCCATTGTAAATAAGCGTCAATAACAAACATAATGAAATTAAGATAGGCAAAAAGATTGATAAAATTTCTCATTACATAATGGGCCCTCAAGCCATGGAAGGGCACACAGTATAAAAATAACAATTATAGGCGTTATGGCATAAGTATATTTAACTCCAGTAAGCATGAAAATTATACGATTCTAAAAAAGGAAAAAAATAGGCAAGTACACAGCTCTACATCTGATTATCTCATCGTGTGAAGGCAATGGGTTAGCTTTATCCTTTCAAAAAAAACTAGTGTCCGTATTCTAGTCAGAAGATGGCAAGGAGCCACTTTTGGTAGCCCCTGAGCGTACAATCCACCCCGTCAGTCATTTAGTTAGTATGCTCAACCCTCTCAGCCCATGTCGTTCTGTGCAAACATCCATATTGACAATATTTATGTTCTGATATTCTCAAGTAGACGTTTAGTAATGGTAGGGGGCGATGGATTTGCATACGATTAAAAACCCTTTTTTGTTACAGTTTCCGTCTCTCATTTCGCCTCATAAATCTGTCCTAGGTCCTAATCTCCCGCCCATGTCCTTTGTTTGAACATTATGTGCAGTTAATGACTTAGCTACCTTAAAAGCCATCTTGAAATGGGCAGCACTCACGGAATTTTCCTTCGTCTTCGGAAAACCGAGACAAATCACAGAATAAAGTAAATGTTAGTAATGGCATAACAATCCATTTATTTCACCCTAAATCTATAGATATCTTTTGTGTATAAACAGTATTGCCAAGCTGCTGTAATTGATTCCATACTACTTTTGATTCTTCTTATAAGACACAAGAACAGATTTTTGTCAAGTAACTTTCACCAGGTCTATTTCTTAGCTCTCTTATTTGAAAGTGGCTAATTATATCGATCATTTTAATCCTGGAAGAGATATCTAAATGGGTAGTTGTAGAAGAATTTGTTGTAAACCTAACTTTATACCATTAAAATTATTTAAAACTAGTTTTTTAAAACTGAAGAAAACTAACATACTAACCTACTGAAGCACCACTTATCTTTGTCTAGCTAAACAGAAATCATGTTAATTGCAAGACAACTGAGTTATAAAAGACTGACCGTTCAATGGGTTAACTCACGTTTTAATATAGGTAGCCAATCAATTTCTATAATAAGTATATATATGTATATAATATTATAAAATCTTTCAAGGTAAAGAAAATAAAAAACTGTCTGCTAAGAAGGAGAATAATTTTATAGTAACAATTTAAATTCAAGAATGTGATTGATATACGTAGTTGATAATTCAGGTATATACAACATGTATGCCCTTCTTCTTCTTGAGCAAAAACGAAGATATTTTACTGCACTAATGTTGACACAGGTAACTGTTGTTATCAAAACCGGATGGTCTGATTCTACAGATTGTGGAGGTCAGGTTGATGGAATGTGCCTCTGACATTACCACTAATCCTGATTTGAGAACACAACACATTCGTGTTCGCATGACCGTATTTAGTTTTGATATCCAGAGCTATATTTTAGTAATCTCCTTTCTTTCTAGTTTAATGAATGAATACAGACGTATTTTAATTTAATTATTGTAAAAAAAATACTGTATTACTTTGAACTGGTATTGCGTCGCTTTGGATAGTCGTATTTGGGTAAAGTCGGTGACATTCGAAAGACAAATTCAAATATTTTTACTATACCTCTACACTGACGCTGCAGACATCAAGGCGATATTATCTGATGAAATGGACCGGATGGCAGAAGCGATACGAAGTTGCACTTCTTGTGGGTTTTGAGGCAATGAGGGTACATAGACACAAACCTTTATGTAACCCCATAAAAATAAGTTACAGACCTTCAAGTCAGGCCGCTCATTCAAATCTTACCAAACCTGTAAATGCCAGTGAGGAGGTGCTCCATCTTGCTGGAAAATAAATTCGTTGTCTTCTTCTTTCAAATGTAGAAACAGCCATTCAGTGAGCATGTCAAGATAAGTTGGACCCTTAACAGTGGCCTCTTGAAAGAAAAATGGACCATAGACTTGACGTTTCATTACAGCACAAAAGACATTCACTTTAGGGGAGTCTCTTTGAATTTCCAAAATGGCATGTGGATTCGGGCTCCCCCAAATTTTAAAAGTATGTCTGTTCACTTTTTCACTAACGTAGAATGTTGCCTCATCACTGAAAATTATTTTTCCTGACAGATTTTCATTATCCTCCATTAGTATCAATAAATGTTCAAGAAATGTAATTGTTTTGCAGAGTCATCAGGTTGCAACTTATGCAGTAATTGCAGTTTGTAGGAGTAAAACTTCAGTCGTGTATGAAGGATTTTAGATGCGGTGGCTTTAGGGATGTTTAACTGCTAACTAGCTCTATGGACACACTTCTTAGGACTGTGTACAAATGCCTCCGGCACTTGTTCCACAATTCCGGCATTGACAGATGGTCTCCCCGAATGGCCTTTCCTTTGACGGCATATGCAGCCCCGATCCACAAAATCACGGTACCACTTCAAAATTGACATATGTGTAGGAGCTTGATGTTGAAGCTTTGCTTAACCTGCACCAGTCTCTGTGTATTATATTCCAAAACACACCAACTACGTTCTTGTGGGTTCGCCATAACTCCTTAAAAGTTCTTTAATAACAACACAATTTTAAAATTGTGTAATCTGTCTGCTAATATCCAACAATGAAATCATATTGACTAATCACGAATGTGAGTGAATTTAGTTTCTGTTTGATTCCCGCGATCCCACAGTTGTCCACAGTTGTCCATTGTTGACATGCACAAAAATATTTATTTTTCTTTCGAATGTCACCAGTTTCATTTAAATATGATTAGCCAATGAGACGGGTGCTACTTTGGAGTATGACAGTATTTTTATGGACACACTGTGTATGTGTGTGTGTTTTAAATGGAAACGTACATTTACGGTCAATTTAAATTGACCCTAAAATGACCATCACAACGTCCTCCAAATGAAAAATGACTAATGGCATTTACTTTCCCCCTAATATCAAGCAATTTTTACTTTCTCTACTACGTATAGTAAGTAGGGGAAGTATTGTATTCCACCCAAAAATTCGATACCCAGATTTCACCGGAAATATATGCTTTGAGACTCCCTGAATCCAAAAATAAAAGCATTTTTGGAATATGTCCGTGTGTGTCTGTGTGTGTGTGTGTGTGTGTGTGTGAGTGTGTGTGTGTGTGTGTGTCTGTGAACAGCATAACTCAGAAACGAACAGTCGGATAAACACCAAACTTGGTATATAGGTTCAGTATCTTCCAGAGATGCGACAACGAAGGTTTTCAGGAAAATCCCCCCACCCCAGATTACCCTTTACATGGAACAGTTTTCGAATATTTTGATTTTCTCAAAAATGGCTCTAACGATTTTGATTAAAATATCATATGTTTAAGATATTTTCACGACAAATAAAATGTATATCTTGAATTTTCTGGAAATGTCTACAAAAGTATTCTTCATTGTGAACGACTTTTGCATAACTGGTAAACCATAAGAGATAGACAAACGTTTACTATACAAAAAATGTAGATCACGTTAAAATAAACAATTTATGTCATATACATTTGTTTTGTTGAGTGAACCATTTTTGAGATATTGCTTGTTATTCCCTTAAATTTTTCAATACTTATTTTCTCAAATGGGAATTCGTTATTCATCTATTTAGTCTTGGATATGCAAAGAGTATTAATCTGTGGCAAAGAGAATGGTGCTGCACCTAGCAACCAGCTATTAAGAGATATGTATGTGCTTAAAGGCTACTGTATTTCTATATTGTCCTTTGCAAATACAAAACAAGGGGAACATAGTAGGCCATATGCGATAGTCAAATATTTTTAGAACTGGTCGCTATGTGTAAAATGCAATTCTCTTTGCATGTCAAAAGATCGTTTCTGCAAATGTTTATCTCGATTAATATGAAATAGATGGAGAATAAGAGTTTGTAAAAATAGTTTGTACAGAGTAGAGAAAGTCAGTGAGTTAACACATCAGAT
The DNA here is from genome assembly GCA_030765065.1 of Deroplatys truncata. Classification (NCBI taxonomy): domain Eukaryota; kingdom Metazoa; phylum Arthropoda; class Insecta; order Mantodea; family Mantidae; genus Deroplatys; species Deroplatys truncata. The sequence goes on from CM060980.1 coordinate 59,171,865, forward strand.
TTTTATCTAAGACATGTCTTTCTACAACGCTTAGTTTTGGAGATATTGTACAGTCTCAACTGGTCCTCCCTCTATATATAAAATCCACACCAATTTAAAATAGCGTAAGCGCTGTATAAAATGAACCTCTGCAATGAAAATACAAAAGAATAAAAAAAGTGAAAGAAAAGCATAATCTCATAAGAAAATTGAACTAGGGAAACTATAGGAAACATTATGAAATGTACAGTTGACCTTACTGTATTATCTAAAGAGCATTGACGACAAAAATATAAATATCTTACAATAATGAATAATTAAGTTAGAATAAGGATATAACAAACAGCTAGCAGAATTTATCTAGCTGTGATTACAACCCTCCCTCGATTATCCACCCAATCAGACCTTAATTGTTTTGCCTTCAGCTGCCTTCCGGTAGCGCTAAACATGTCCCTGCAGATCACCAAGACAGACCCCCCAAATTCTATTCCTATTAATTAGGACGGATTCTCGAACATTTCCCAACGTGACACTTAATATATTACATACACTTAGTCTAAGACACGCGAGCCCCTGTTTTAATGTAGTATTTCATACTCTCAGACTGTGTCTCCGAGAGTATTTTTTAACTGAATCTTTTTCGTGCATTGCATAGTTATTCTTTACCTATCGACATGCCATTCCTATAAAAACTCTTTCCATTTCCTTGAATCATTGCCGAATGTGTAGTTCATAACTTAGTTTTGAAACCTCTTCTTTTTTCAAGCCCATGATGCAATCTCTGTCATTCTCAAATGTTTATGGTAGCATATTTCCCTAGTTAGAACTCGAGCTGCATGAGAAATGCACAGTCGAATGCAAGGAATTGTGCCGATATAATGTGCAGAAGTTTATGTTGGTAAGGAAAATATTAAAGTGCCTCTGCCACGTCCCTTACGTGTTCTAGCACTCAGTTAATGTATGTCTTAATCTCCTCCTTTCCTCCTAAAACCGATCTGTGTTCATAAGTAAATGTTTGGCGTTAAACCATTACAAGACGGACTCATACAGCGGCTGATATGGATCGACGTTGCGAAGCATGCCTTCCAACCACTCAGATGAAATGTTTCAACACTCGCCGCCCACCTAGGCCTGAGCTTTGTTTCTAGGCTAATGCGTGTGTGTGTGTGTGTCACACTTTAATTCAGACTAATAAGGGATTGGCTCAACCAAGGCTGGTGTGGAACACGGATGATAGGAGCTTCTGTCGACATTAAATAAAGAAAACACTATAAGAAACCAGGAGCTTTAGAGTGTTTCGTTCACTCGACTGTACAAAATGTAATGCTTCTTTGAAATCTAATTTCTAGAATGCTCTCCAGGTTTTACCCTCTCTGCCACTTACATAGTAGGTAGAGAAGGCATTGTATTCCACCCAAACATTTGACACTGCGTTTCACCGGAAATACATGTTTTGAGGTCCCTGGATGAAAAAAGCATTTTAGAAAAAGGTCCGTGTGTGTGTGTGTGTGTGTGTGTGAAAAGCATAACTCAAAAACGAAAAGTCTGATCAACACCAAACTTGGCATTTAAATTCAGTACCTTTCAAAAACGCGACATGAATATTTTCAAGAAAATTTCCCCATCCAAACTACCCTTTACATGGAACATTTTTCGAATTTTTTTATTTTCTAAAACATGGTTCTAACGATTCTGATTAAATACCATATATTAAAGATATTTACATGATAAATAACATGTATATCTTGACTTTTCTGGGAATAACCTTTGAAGTCCTCTTCATTGGAAGTAATTTTGTATGAGCTTGTACAACTGGTAAACGTTAAGCGATAAACATACTCCGGACGGAAACCTGGATATCCGTGATTCATATCCCGGGATGGCATTGAATTTTTCAGTCATCTGATTCTTCCTTTCCAGCCTTGCCCAACACACGGCTTGCGTGGAAGAACAATTACCTCCGATAAACATACTACACATGAAATGTAGATCTCCTTAATACACACAATTTATTTCATAATACAGTTTTTGTGGCATCAGCCATTTCCAAAATGTTAGTTATTAATGATTCGAGTTGTTCAATACTTATCCATTGTTTTAAATTCCTGTAAACATGCAATTGTTTCTGACGACGTTATGGAAACAGGATGGAATTATAAGACTAGCGTATGGCGTCCAGTTCTAAAACATTTCACTATCGTTGTTCCCTTTGATCTATAACGAAATGCGTAAGCAACTATTTCTGCAAAAGCTTATTTGGATTAAAATGAAATAGATATAAAAATAAGCTTTAGTAAGACTAATCTGTATACCCACCAATAAACGATTGAGCGTAGAGAAAGTAATAAGAATGTATCGCATCACAATTTTTTATCTACAGATACGTAAAGACTAATAAAATGAATGTATTTCCAACTCACATTGAGATTTCAATATCATTGCTGCGTTAAAAATCTTGTGTGATTAAAACGGAAATTTTCCCATCTGGCTTTTGGAAACATCCCACATGCGTATTCCCAGATTTTCAAGAATGCTGGAAAAAGGCATTATCGAGGAACCGGATTTTTGCAAGATTCGTTTTCTTGGATGTTTTGACATGAAAGTGCGAGCATGCGAAAAATCGAGCAGGCCATGGTTATTTTTAAGAGTTCCACGAAGTCAGAGAGGGCAGAGAAAGGATCAACCGGATTAGGTCTCAAAGAGAGACAGAGTTTAGGCGGTAGGGGGGATGTAAACCTACCTAGGTAGTATATTTGAATCCCAGTAAAATCCCTTCCCCCCTAGGATTTCATCCATTCCACAGCTTAAAAAAGGAAAAAAAAAAACAATGGCCGTGGCCGGTTTCTAATGGGCTAGCTACCTGTGTGTACGTAGGAAGGCGGGGGATGTCGGTGGTTGCGCACCATGAGATGTTGATTTCCTCCCTCTTCTCCTCCACCCGGCCCTCCAGCGTTCAGAGATCAGGACCAGAGAGATCCCGCTGCTCCCCCGGGAACTGCCTTTAACCTTTTTCATAATTGAAATTACATTTCCTGTTGGACAGACGCAACGGCCTCTGTGCTGCGTCTGTCTCGTGCTGCTACCGGGGCGCTTGATAAGTTCGTAAACCGGTAAAGAAAGTAGCCGTATCGGAACCGTTCCTTTTGTATGAGATCACTGGACACTAGCACTTATTACATGTAAAGCAAGGATTAAGCATTCTGGCAAAATGGTCAAATATATTATATGACTTGTGTTAAATGTTTCATGTCACAGAAGTTTAAGATTAGCCGGCCCTCGTAGCCGTGGTCGCTGGAGTGGTCGCTCCGCCTAGCTGAGAGTCGCGGGTTCGAGTCCCGCCACGGACATGGGTGTTTGTGTGTATGTGCGTTGCGGAAATAAGCGGTATGAAAACAGTAAAACACAGTAGCATAAACTGGGTACAATAAGGGAACTTTAAAAAAAAAACAAAAAAAACGGTCGTTTCTTCAACTATGGTTATGTATATAAAATTTCTCCAAAAATAGTTGTAATTTTTAATTTTTTCTTTCATTTAGAAACAGACACATTGTCTAAATTCAGGGCTTAATTTTTTTAACTAGATACATTTGTTTTCTTGTTACAGAGATTCTCAGCGTATGTTTAACATGAAGCACCAGATCTATGTTACTTGTAACACACCTATTTACTTAAACCACAATGATGCATTAAATGAAATGTCAACTAACTAATTTTATAACACGTTTTTAGGTCCTATGTGATTCTTCTTTTATCACAGATACACAACTGTTATGCGTTACTAGTCGGCCACTATACGAGTGTGCTTGGAGGTGGGCGCAACTGTTTTTGTTGACGAGGCGAAGGTCATAAACGATAGGGATCGGAGGGTGGTGAGAGGCAAAGTGACAGAGGAATGTACAGTTGCACAATGAAAACAGTACTACATTTGCAGCCTCAGCTCGCTGATAAATGCAACTTGGAACTGCGGATTTTTTCTTTACCCGACTGTCCATTCGATGCCCTGCCCACTTGTGCGGTAACTGTTTAGTTCCTCTTCACATCACACGCATTCGTATCGTGACCGATTAGTACCAATTGCCTCTATCCTAAGTAAATGAACAGAGATGTATCACTTCGCGGTAAATGCACGATTCATTAGCACAGCTTATGCTAGTGCAGGGAGCTGAAAATGTGGCGACAGTTAGTATTGTGCTGAGACAATTTTTAGGTCTCTCAGTTGAAAAGATTGTTCCACTCACCTAATCCGTCCTTCACCCGCAAACTATGTATACTAGGCCGCTCGAAGAAACACACTTTTGTATTACTCCGCGCAAAACGTGCACAGCATATGCAATCGGTATGCGACAGTTGCTCAGGACACTTATTGTTTCTATTTCCAAATAACAGTAAAAATATGGAACATTGCAGTCATTAAACCTATCTATTATCTCATTTCAAAAGTAGTAAATAAAGACAAGATGATATATTTTTTATACTCTTAGGCTTGGTATTGCAGCCAGGGTCTAACAAAAGCATTCACTGTGGTCACGTGCTGGGAATGCTCGTACTTACCTCAAGTGTGTTTCTTATTTCTAGAGTATAGCATCCCCTTACCTCCCTTCATCCATCGCTAACCACTTCACAACACTATGTGCTACATCCGGACCAGCACACGCTTCAATCTGTACCTCGTTGCTTTGAAGCTAACTACAGTGGGCTAGTCACAAACATGTGCTTAATTCCTTGATATAAGATTATGTTTACTGTCCCTGTGGTCGAGTGGTCCCAGGTTAGATTCCCCGCTACCGCAGGGAATTTTTCTTAATCGAGAGTAGTTCCCTATCCTCCATACAGTCTGGTAGTAAATACGGGAGTAGATGTGAGAGTTTCAATATAAAGATTAATGAAAAATAAATAAATAAAACCCTATAGTTCAGAGAGTTATAACACCATCAGTAAGTAGTTTCTCAAGTCAAAGCCCCCGTTATGACCACAAAATACTAGTAGCCTATAAAAAATGAAAGCATTAAAAAAATCTGATGTGTTACATTCACATGACCTTCTCTACTCTTGTACAAATTATTTTTACAAGCTCTTATTCTCCATCTATTTCATATTAATCAAGACAAACATCTTTTGACATGCAAAGAGAATTACATTTTACACATAGCGACCAGTTCTAAAAATGTTTGACTATCGCTTAAGGCGTACTATGTACCCCTTGTTTTGTATTTGCAAAGGACAATATAGAAATACAGTAGCCTTTAAGCATATACATATCTCTTAATAGCTGGTTGCTAGGTGCAGCAACATTCTCTAACCGTCAGATTAGTACTCTTTGCATATACAAGACAAAAAAATGAATAACGAATTCCCATTTAAGAAAATAAGTATTGAAAAATTTAAGGGAATAACAAGCAATATCTCGAAAATGGTTCACTCAACCAAAATAATGTATATGACATAAATTGTGTATTTTAACTCGATCTACATTTTTGGTGTAGTAAAATTTTGTCTATCTCTTATGGTTTACCAGTTATACAAAAGTCGTTCACAATGAAGAATACTTTTGGAAGAATTCCCAGGAAATTCAAGATATACACTTTATTTGTCATGAAAATATCTTAAACATATGATATTTTAATCAAAATCGTTAGAGCCATTTTTGAGAAAATTAAAAGTTTTCGAAAAATGTTCCATGTAAAGGGTAATCTTGGGTGGGGGGATTTTCTTGAAAAGCTTCGTCTCGCATCTCTGGAAGATACTGAACCTAAATACCAAGTTTGGTGTTTTTACGACCGTTATTTTCTGAGTTATGCGGTTCACAGACACACACACAGACATACAGACACACAGACACACACAAGGACATGTTTCCAAAAATCCTTTTTTTGAATTCAGGGGTTCTCAAAACATATATTTCCAGTGAAATCTTGGTAGCAAATTTTTGGGTGGAATACAATACTTCCCCTACTTACTATACGTAGTAGAGAAAGTAATTAAATTAATAAAATATTATTAACGACCGCTCATAATTATATTCATGATTATTTAATGGTATATATCTCTAAAGGAAATTTAGTTTTTATTTGGCATAGCGTTCTATTTTCCTGCGGTAAGCGCTTAAGTAGCATAAAAGGCGAGATAAATTGTTATAATTATTTTTATGATTTTTTTTAGGAAAACGTATTTAAAAGTTTGCACATTTACGACAGCATCTTAATGTCTTCATGCTCTCATCGCAAATATAGAATAAAATGACAATAACAAAGTGCTGATATACAAAAGCATAACAGGTTTGTGAAAACGAAACAGTAAGAAAAAGCCCGCCTACAAGTAAAAAGCTATTTTACTACCACCCATAAAATAATATTTATCGCTGATCTAAACTACTATGACAAATCCGGGCAGTTTTTAAGTTTAAAAATCTCATGTGTTACATTCACGCGAAGTTCTCTATCATCTATCGTTTATTAGCGAATATACAAACTATTCTTACTAAAACTTATGTTTCTATCTACTACATTTTCATTCAAATGAACCTTTACAGAAATAGCTACATTACACATCTCGTTATAGATACAAAGAGAACAGCGACAGCCAAATTTTTAAGGACTGGAAGCTATACGCTGGCCTTAAAATTCCATACTGTTTCCATGTCATCGCGAGAAACAGCTGAATGTTGACAGGACTTATACCTTAGGCATAAGGTATATATCATACCTAAGGCATTGCCACCAAGTATAGAGGAGACCATAACCGAATACAGAAGTTTTGTTATTAGCAATGTTCTCGAATGGACTGCACTCATATTCCACACGGAAATTATAATATCAGTAAAAGCTGGAAGGAAAATCTCCGAAAATGTGGAGAGAATAGCTATCGATAAGAGAGGTAACAGATCGAGGAGGGCTAATGTGTAAATATGAAGATCATTATGTCTTTCTAAGGAAGTCGCTGGAATCTCAGAATTCATTTCCTATACGGTGTGCAACGGAGGGGGACACCTCGCACACTATGACCTTAAGGCTAACACCGCCTCAGGAGGAATGGATGAAATGAAGGAACCATAGGAGGCTACAGGCCGCAGACAGACAGGTCACAGAGATGCTCGGAAGTCCCTATCAGTTCCTGATTCGAAGACCTGTCCCACTATTGGAGCTGCCCAAAGAAAAACATAAACTATTTGTTCATCTAAGCAGTCCTAGATATCACGGGGAATAATCTTCCTTACAGCCAGCATCCGCGCCATCTGTCCGACACCGCCCTACCCCACGAAACCTCGAAGCACACCTGAAACATGATAAGGAAACTAAATGAAAGAAAATGATGTAAAATAAATCGAAATTGACATTACTTACAAAGCAACGCAGCTTAACTTCCCTTTTCAATTCGTGAATAATATTATCATTATTTGATTTAGGGGAATGTTTATTTATAATCTATTTAAAAAAAACTCCACAAAAAATCTGACGTGAAACACTCACACACTTTCTCTACCCATTAGAAATCCACATAATATATCCAGTACGCATTGCAACATAAAGGTGATTCTTTTAACCACTTTACCTTATTCAGATAAAGATTTGCCTAAAAATATCTTTACATTATTATACAGCTTAGTATCTACAATATATGGAAATAAAGTTTAACAAATAACAATCCATAGTAACGAACTATTGCGAAGGAAAGTAAAAGAAAGTAAATTATCAAAATATACCACCAGATGTCACATTACAGCATGGGAAACAGGTAAGCATAGCAAAAGAGTGTCTTTGAAACTCATAATGCTATCAAAAATGTTATTTGGAAGAAAATGCATATTTTAATGAGTTTCCAATTTGTTTTATGTAGTAAGCTATTATTTACCTCTTAAATATTTCCAATAAAATTCAATCGGAATGAAGAAGCCTTCATGAGCCTTTTTTGAGAAAATTCAAGATACCTATTCGGTTTCTTTGTCATATTAATCTCAAATATACAATATTCTAATGTAAGTTATTACAGCGTTTTTCTCTTTGAAAAATAAAACACAACGATACTTTTAAGTAAACGATACTTTTAGAATTTGTTCCAAATCTTCACCTTGCTTTCCAGAAAGATGCCACCTTGACATAAAAATCAAGTTTAATTTTTATCCGAGTTTTCCTTCTTGAGTTGCGCTCCATTTTTTTTATTTCCCTTGTTGTACCCAGTTTATGCTACTGTGTTTTACTGTTTTCATACCGCTTGTTTCCGCAACACGCATACACACACAAACACCCATGCCCGAGACGGGACTCAAATCCGCGACCCTCAGCTTGGCGGAGCGACCACGGCTACGAGGGTCGGCTGTTCTTCAAACACGCACCCATGCACAGATAAACGCACACGGGCCTTTTACTAAAGTAACTTTTTAGGTGTGACAGGACGTCAAAATGTGAATTTAAGTGAAGTTTCAATTTGAAATTTTTACGTAGAATGTCATACTTACTCTATCTAGCGTGGCTAAGTGGTAATAAAAGAGGAATACTAAGTATAGATGCAAGTACTAACAAATATTCACGATTAGTTCTATTTAAAAACGTAGCTTTCTGCTATTGATTTTTATTAATATTAGTATATTATCATTGCTTTATCAGTTGTAGAAGAACTTCTTCCCTTTCTTCAGAAATATCACAGTTGCTTTAACCTTCCTTTTCATGTTTGTTTCCGGCTTCTCTTTCCAATTTGGTCAGTAAACAGTCTGATGTACCATTGCTGCCTTTGTTTGTATTTTGGATCCGTAACTCTTGTTACTTTCATACTTCTCTAAGCTATGTCCTGTCAATGATCTCGTTCTAGCACTGCTGAGACTCTTTCTCTGATACATTTTCTCACTATTCTGTTTTGAGAAGCATACAATAGAGTCAAGTTGGAATTTAATTACTGATTTCTTCCAGGATTTTCATATTAATTTTAATGTTATAGCTTTAGAATTAAAGAGACTTCGGCCACTGATTTCTAATCCAATCGTATATAAAAAGATTACTATCAATAAATTATCCAATTTAATTGTTGCCCTCAAAACGTGTGATTCTTTACATTCCAAAATTTTTTAACATTTTTCGATAATGTTACAGACGGAAGTGAAACTGTTAAGATTCCTTAATCTGCTGAATATGGGCGTTTTAAGATACTTCAAGTACGCCAGTTTATTTTTGCACAATTCTTTTCCATTTTCTCATATATAACCAAAAGCACTGAAGTAGGTATTAAATTATCATAGCGTAGAATGAGATTCTGCTTTCCCTGACGATAAAGAGGTCTGCCCATAGAGAAACCGCATTAGGTTGTTTTTACTTTCTCTACTGCTTACCTATAGTGAGTAGAGGAAGTATTGTATTCAACATAAAAATTCGATATCGATATTGTCGTATGCCTCACTTATTAGTATTATTTAACTTCAGAGGAGAGCTACTCACTTATGAGAGGGATCGTTAATCAAACAAAGAACGTTAATTTAAGAGGCAACGACGAGGGACGCAGCTAAGTTATCTCTCTAAATAATTAATACACCAACACAATTTCTGGCTGAACGGAGAGGAAAGGAACCCTATTATACCATAATTAAAAGTTAAAAGGCGTGGATGGCACACAATTTATTGGATGAAGTTAGTTACATACCTTTGCCCATTGCCTGCCGACGAGGACATCGTGTGTTAGCAGTTGCCGGACTGACTTACCCGAAGCCTACTCACAGAATGAAGCTACGCCAAGTTGGCGTCAGTAACGCCATATCCCTTCCAATGACACACTGCTTCCCCTGAATCGCCCCTACTCACAGATAAACTGCCACGCTTTGGCGTCCAGAGAGCGTATTACCATTAATATAATCTGTGCACATGCCACAATATTTCACCGGAAATATAAGTTTTGAGGTCACGAAACATTTTTAGAAAAAAATCCGTATGCGTGCGCGTGTATGTGTGTGAACAGCGTAACTTAGGAACGAAATCTCAGATAAACACCAAACTGGTACTTAAGTTCAGGATTTTCCAGAGATACAACACCTAAACTTTCAAGAAAATCACCCACCCAAACTTCCCTTCATATGGAAAATATTAGTTGTTTTTTATTGCCTCTACAGATTTTGATTAAAATACCACATGCTTAAGATCTTTGTATGACAAATAAAATGCATAACTTGAATTTTCGGTAATAGTCTGTTAAGTCCCTCTTAATTCTGAAATACTATTATAATTGATGAACGGTGAAAGATGGATAAATTAGCACTACATAAAATATGTAAATATCTCTAATAACACAATTTGGGTCAAATAAAAATTTTATTTCGTTAACAATTTTCGAGATATTCCTTGTTATTGGTTCGAAGTTTCAAATACTTATACCTTCTTGTACTAGTAAGTCGCTATTCTTTTTTTCTGTGGTATGTAAAGAACATGGAATTTCAAAGACAACACATTTTAATACATTTGGCTATCGCTTTAGCTTATTGCATTCTTGTTATGTCTACAATGAAATGTGCTTATGCGTAATGAAATTTTATCTGCATTAATAAGAAGTACAAGATATAAGAATGAGTTTTTGTAAGAATAGTTTTTAGAAGCGGTGCAGAGAAAGTAATGTGGATCCAACACATCAGATTTTTCATTTCGTTGTGGCTGGAAAATCCTCTAACCCGTAGAATTTTCTTCAATTTCGCAAACAGTGCGGTATACTCGTGGTGGGGGAGCATAACTCGCAGTATGTTTGATATATTAATATATGAATTAATATATGAACTATGGTGATACTGATAATTATCTTGTGTTTAAGTTGTTACTCTTAAAGTGTTATTTTTATTTCTTGCCACGGCTGCTGTTATTTGGGTTTTTGGTAGAGCTTGTTTAACTTTGCAGGGTGTGATACGGGAAGGAAGGTAAAAAGTAACAACTCTAACAATAGATTACGTTAATAAAGAACACTATGCTTTAATGGCACACGCATACTGTCTTAGTAATAATCTACACAGTTACTTACGTTAGTTGGAGCTGTAGAACGGTCGATCCCTACCACGTTCGTGCGCCAAACTTGCGGTCGCTGAGCAATCAAGTATTGTATACGTGCTCACACGTTCCTATGGACTTTTAAGTTGATAACATTTCAACGTTCCTACTACATTATGAGAAGTAACTAATAACGCCTGCTTCTGAGAGCTTACATGTATGTTATTCACATCGCAGCACTTTATACGCAACCGCCTTGGCTGATGGGGACGCTACAACTAACTTTGCTGCACTTAAACATTTTAAACATATTCTTGCTTAAAATCTCATTGTCTGTCTTCGTTCAGCTTGGAACCTTCTAGAAGACTTACCCGGCTATTATTCGTTGTTTGCAAACGTGTGACCTCTCTACAAAAATATGTTGTGTTCGCTTGTCGCCTATTTCACAAAGACTCAAGGTCTGGCTTTTATGACTTTCCCTTACAAGGCATTTTTGCCTGGGGCCTAATTCTACACAAAGATATGTTTGTTCGCTTTTAACAAGCGTTCCACAGCTCCAACTCAACACTTGCACATACATAAAACTTATGCCTTAACTTTTATTTATTTAACAAGTATTTTCCTTATTAATACCATTTCACATTATAATTCACATTAATATACATGGCATATATAACCATAGTTACTGTCTCAACAAATAGAATTCCAAAGGGCCAAGTGATGGCTATATGGACGATAGAGACTGTGCTGCCAGGTCTATGTGTTCAGCATATCCACTCGACCAGTAAGAAGTCCAGGTCGTCGAATAGTCGTTAAGCTGAGCTAAGTTTCCCCAAAGTAATTACTTAGTATCTTAGCAATAGCTATGAAACTAACCAACATTATCTATCAAATGTATCAAAAGATGGACTCGAAGGAAAAGAATAATCACCTTCTTCTTTTTCTTCTTCTCTGCATCGTTAAATACTAGGGTTACACCTCGTTGATGCAGAAATCAAGAGTCTTTACATTCCTTTGCCCTTCCAGGCGACTTCTTTCCATCCGCCAGTAAGTTATCTTGATATTCGAAGCGTTCTATTTGATGTCATTCGAGATAGTTACAGGTCCCATTCATATCTTCTCCTGTTCACCCATTCATTTATGTCCAAATGTTTCCTTATTTCCCAATTCTTAATTTTATCTTTCCATGTTTTATGTAGGATTTTTCCTTAGGATACTCAGCTCACGTGTTGCTAAGATCTGTTTCGTTTTTATTGCATCAACTCCAATCTCTGAGGATGTCAGTTTTGGCATTATTACTATTTTATAAATTATATTTTTTTTTATTTCCTTATTTAAATATTTATTCTTCCAAATTATACCATTCATGAAATCTGCTATCTGGCTGCTTTATTAGTTGACATATAACTTAATTTTGTAGTGTACCCCAACTAGTTATCTCAATTACTATATACATAAAAACCATGACCTCCTCAATCCCTTTCTCGAGTTCCAACTTGCACCTCTGGAAATTTACTTATGGTCTTGGATTTAGTTTTAGTAGCTGATATTTTCATATTAAACCTTTGATAGCTGAGATTGAATTTATATAATAACCTTTGCAAGACATCCTCTTTATCTGTCATTAGGACAATATTGTCAGCATAACAGAAAACGTTTATACTTCACTATTCCCCATCTTATATCATTTTAGTAATAGCAGCTTTTATTATATCATTCATCATTAAATTAAACAATAGTGGTCTTTTAATCACCCGATGTCTGTAACTAGCAGATATAGAAACTATGACAGGCTGAATCATTAGTTTTCAAGAAATAGAATGACAACCTTAGTTTTTCGACGATAGTGCTTTTTATCTATTTCCCGCTTACGCTATGATGCTTAAAATTGAAAGTCCTGCTGCAAGTTGAAATTTCCCCTCTGTCGTTTTGCATTTTTACCGCAGATGTTAATCAAATGTATCTAATCCATTGATATGTTATTTGTTACAGACATACAGCATAATCATATTCGATAATTGAATTTTACCAGTTAAATCTTACTGTCTTTACTTCCCTTTATTTGTTAACTTTCTTACGAATTAATTCATACAGCATTTAAATATAACTCTTTCGGCGCAAGCAGGCATGTCACTATTATTTGTTCACTTGGTCAACACTACCAGGAATGACTAATCGAGCACAGTTCTCAGAGGCTAGCGCGGTCGACCTTGACACTGCTTTTGAACAGCTGCAGTGATTAATCTTATTTTTGCGTTAGCATTTCTAGTATTCATTATCGCCCAAAAAATTTACATGCAACACACGTGGAGAAACTATGAGGTATAAATACTCAACTTCGTCTATACTTACAAGCTTCTTCCTCGTTCTGCATAGATGTACTTACCTCACGCAATATATTATTTCTGACTTAATGAGCTGACATTCTTCTGTTATTTTGTGGGAACCAAAAGGTTCTGTTTGCAAAATTTCTTCGAAATTATTACCGTTTATATACAAGTCTATCCTTTAATGTGTATTTCTTAAAATGCGATTTTCAGAAAATACTTCCATCAAACAATACTTAGTTGTACCGATTTAAATGCATTCTCCTTTCTGATCTACACAGAGGCTTAAAGCTATATTAAGGTAATTTTCAAAGAGATTGTACTTTCTGATACACAAAATATTTAGTCTTTGTGCACGGTTTCAAAAAGCCGTTCAGGTTAATCTATTACTCCCTCTCAATTCCCATCTCTTAGTTCGTCTGTGTGAATTACCAAAGAGCCTACATATCAGAAACACAGCACAGTTCTTTCAGAAAGAACAGGGATGGATGATCCGTAATTATCTTGTGAAAAAACATGATTTCAAAGTCATGTTTATAGGCTTTATAAGTTTTCGTTGCTTAGCTTTCATCATACTTGTGGTTGCCTTTGAAGTGTATTCAGTTATTCTTTGCTACTGACATACAGAATATCGCAAAGGGGCTATCACTAATCGTTACCATAACGTAAAGTAGAATAATACATTAAAAAAAGAAATTTTAGAGCATCTCTTATGACAGGTATGCCCTCCGAGGTTAATACGCTAGCCCATCCAAAAAAAGCCCTCCAAGAACCAAAAAAATATAAAAAAAGTAATGAACTTATATGTTAATTTCGTGTTTTCGTTTGAAAAATCGCCACAAAGAGAATCAGTCGACTAAAAAATAAGGGAGGCGTTTCTCGTGCAAGCAACGGGGTAAAAAGGAAGAGAGTCAGGATATAAAAAATCAAATGCTGTTTTTAAATCTAATTTTAACGGGGAAGAGAAAGAGACAGAGGATATAGAAGCTTGGCTTCAGGCTGGTCGCAATCTAGTTTGACCGCTCACCGTTAACGTAGCTTTAGCGCTGGTGTTGAGGCCAAGTGAAGGGCCAGAAGCGCCTGCCGGAACCGACTCCAAGCTTCGCAATTTCGCGGAATAAAAAAAGGTATTCTACACATGCAGTCACGCACGCATGCTCACACACGCGCTACAAGTAACATGTGTCACTGTGTTCAATATACCTAAGGCGATTTTAATATTCCTATAGTTGGCATATCTTCCATTACATGTAACATATACGTTACTCTTAGCAAAGGGAGCACCAGAGAAGCATGCTTCTCTCTTTACCACTTCTCGCTAATTTCACCCACTTTTCTGTCCTTTCCGTTCTATTTCATCCAAAGTGGAACATTTTCATCTAGAAACGATTTTTAGCTCTTTTCTGCTTGTCCGTAACATGGCCTCTGGACATGATTGCTGTTCAAAAGCAGTAGCGACTTTTTATCACCTCTCTGGGCTCCTAAAGAAAGAGTAAATTATCAGTAAAGGGACCGCGAGCTGCAAGCAAAAGAAAGAAGTTGAATTCAACTAGCATAAATAAAAAGCCTGAGGTTTAATTCCCTGTTTTTGAAGGAAGGTTCTTACAGAAACTGGAAAACAAAGGAATTAAGTTAAGCGACTATTTTGCCTTACAGTGCAAGTTTATCAACCTAAGGCATGAGTAGGTGCACCTATAGATTAATTTCACTTTTAATAATTTAAAAATATGCATCTATGAAAGTTGACCAAAACCCAAGAAAAATTACAGTTATTAAATGTTGTACCACAATAAACTGGATCTCCAGCAATAGGAAAATAATTATATTGCTTATTGCTTTGGAGAACTTAAGATCCCATAAACCTTTTAGATGGACCGATTCATGGTCACTCCCAGAGAGGGACAGCCTTCTTCCTCCTTCTTGTGAAATCTGGGGATGGGAAAGAGCAGAGCATGTAAATAAAACACAGGTAGCATTTTGGAAAAGAGTTCTTGGAGTTTCACAAGGCACATCAAATTCGGGGGTATTGAGGGAGGTAGGATGCTATGAAGACACAATACACTGCAAAATAAGAGCAGTGAAGTACTGGCTAAGGCTGATGCATGGGGATAACTCCACACTACGATCCAAATGTTATAAATACCAGCGAGAAAACCTGTCTCCTAAGTTTTGGGCAGCTGATTTGGAAAGGGGTTTGAGGAGAATAGGAATGGGATCAGTATGGCTAAGAGCTGAAACAAATGACAAAAACATATGGAAAGGTGTTAAAAGAAGACTAAGAGACATCAACCAACAGGAAATAGAATCGGACTGTAAAATTAAACCTTCTCTAAGTCTAGCAAATGAAATAAAATTGAACTGGGGTAAAGAGGCATATATACTTAATTTAGGAAGAAAGGAAAGATCAGGAATGGCATGGTTTAGACTGGGGGGCTGGAGAGCACAGAAAATGACCGACGATTCTGGCAGGAGAATCTGCCCATTCTGTGAATTGGATGAGGACTGGGTACATATTTTGGCGGAATGTGCACAGTGGGAGAACCAGCGAACGATTAAACTCAAAGAAAAATTCTTAAGTCCCTTAAGAAAGAGATTGGCATGTTGGGATCTACTGGCTGACCAGAGGAACTGGCAAAACATGGGCAATTTTCTGGCTAAAGTGCGCG
This sequence comes from Deroplatys truncata, assembly GCA_030765065.1. Lineage (NCBI taxonomy): Eukaryota > Metazoa > Arthropoda > Insecta > Mantodea > Mantidae > Deroplatys > Deroplatys truncata. The sequence goes on from CM060980.1 coordinate 59,187,783, forward strand.
AAGCTAGGTCAAATTTGTTCAGTTAGACAAAGGTAATTTATTTCTATTTCCCTTTTTCTTGTTCCTTTTGTTGTGTTTTCTTTATCTGTTGTTTATTTTGTCACCCTATTGTATCTTAAATATGCATGTACGGTCAATGACCCATGCACTAAATACTTGTGTAATAACTTCAATAATTTGAAACCAATAAAGATACCTTATCTATCTATCTATCTATCTACTTTCTCTACTACGTATAGTAAATAGGGGAAGTATTGTATTCCACCCAAAAATTTGATACCGAGATTTCACCGGAAATACATGTTTTGAGACTCCCTGAATCCAAAAAAAGCATTTTTGGAAACATGCCCGTGTATGTGTCTGTCTGTGTGTCTGTGTGTCTGTGAACAGCATAACTCAGAAACGAACAGTCGGATAAACACCAAACTTGGTATTTAGGTTCAGTATCTTCCAGAGATGCGACACGAAGGTTTTCAAGAAAATCCCCCCACCCCAGATTACACTTTACATGGAAAATGTTTCGAAAATTTTAATTTTCTCAAAAATGGCTCTAACGATTTTAATTAAAATATCATATGTTTAAGATATTTTCATGACAAATGAAATGTATATCTCGAATTTTCTGTGAATGTCTCCAAAAGTATTCTTCATTGTGAACGACTTTTGCATAACTGGTAAACCATAAGAGTTAGACAGAATTTTACTACTCAAAAACTGTAGATCGGGTTAAAATATACAATTTATGTTATATACATTTTTTTTGTTGGGTGAACCATTTTCGAGATATTGCTTGTTGTTCCCTTAAATTTTCCAATACTTAAACTTTTTCTCAAATTCTTATTCATTTTTTTCCTGGTAATGCAAAGAGAATGGTATACTCCACATAGCGACCAGCTCTTAAAATATTTGACTATCGCTTAAAGGATAGCAATTCCTCTTGCATCTACAAGAAAATTAGCAATAAGATTAACATCTCGATTAACATGAAATGGTTTGTACAAGAGTAGAGAAAGCCTTGTGAATGTAACACATCAGATTTTTTTCTTTAGCATTTTACTACAATGAGAATGCCTCACAAAATGTAATATTTTAATTATTTGTTAAAATAATTTATATTTCTTACTGAATCATTAAATGAAATGATCACAGGGTTTAAAAGGGAACTTCATTTTCAGTGAACTAAAAAGAAGGATTTACAAGTAATTGTAGAATAGAACAATAATTAAGCGATCTGGTTCTTTCGTTTTCTTATGAGCATTACCCCGGTTACCAAGGCAGCATCTTACTTGGCTCCAATTGCTTTGGCATTCACTGTACCCAAGTAATTGTTACCTCTCTCTCTCGATATATATATATATATATATATATATATATATATATATATATATACCAGGCGAGTCAGCTGCTCAGACAAAGGTATTTTCACCACTTTTAAAAAATGCTAGTACCCAAATCAGCCGCGATAAAATTCTCATTTTACTGAGAACAAACGATATTTCAGTTTACGAATTCCGGAATTTATGCAGATTTTTTTTATTTTATTAGTTTTATAATTTGTAGCGGGAAAACGTTGTTCCTCTGTTTGATGCCCTCTGCTGCAGTGACCTGGTCTCCGGCTATTGTTGCTCAGCGGCTGCATGATTTCTCCATTCCTAATAAATTACTATCAAAATAATTTCGCTGGTCTCCGGGTTTTCGTAGGTGAGGCAGATTAAAATACACTGCATTTCCCTTAAAGATGTGGTATATTATCAAATAAATACTTATGGGCGGCTAGCTTTTCCCATTGTAACAATTCCCACCATTATAATAAATTAGGAGCGTAATCTAACTGCACACGCTTCCCATTCATATGCACACACACGTGCATCCATCGTCCAGAGAGTATCACTGTGTGTCGACGAGATTGTATAAGAGAGTGAAAATCTGGGGCTTTCGTCCCCTTTTTATACCCAAACATAGTGACGCTCATCTTCGCGCCTCAAAATGTAACATTTCTAATTGGTCCTCAGACCGCGATACCTTATTATGTATGAAAATATTCTGCTCCAAAACCTTTCGCATACGCGTGCGGAAGCAGTTTCAATATCTGTCCCTTTCCTTTCTATATCTGTCTCTTTCTATTTCTCCTTATTGCTTCAAGTTCCTTGCTCATTAGCTTGGTGAAAGGTGTACTTCTACGTCGAATTACTTTTTACCTGGAATCAGCTAGCTCATCGGTCCCTTACTTATCTAAGTTACAATATGTTATAGTACAATTCTTGACTACTAAATATTCTAACATCTTTCTTGCTGAATTATATTAATATGTACAATTATTGTTTGATATTAATTTATATCTCTATGTGTATATATGTATATATGCCGATTTTAAACCTTTTTGTGTGTGTTCATAACATTATTTTATATGCATTTAATAGATAAGTCGTATCACACTTGAAAATGTCGCTGATATGCTATATAATATTATGATTTAAACTGACAAAGAAATAATTTTGTGAAGTCACAAAAAGTGGGGTGTTAATAAGGAAGTTAATTAAGTAGTCTAGACATTTTTCCTTAGCTAGTTCAAAACGCGTTTTCACAACCTTTGGTGTTATACCAAAAAATACTCAGTTAATACATGTAAAACAATTCCATAATCACCTCAAACGAAAAAGCTTTAAAATTAGTGCAAGTTAAACAGAAACCAAACAAAATCATAATATGAAAAATCTTTCAAACAAGTCAAATCACGTAAACTGTAATATCGTTTGCTCTTCCTGCGCATTAAAATAATGTTCTTACCGTTCATTTGGCTGATAGAACTTTCTAAAGTGGAGGCGATTGTTTTCTGGATACACTGATGTCTTTGCTGAATTAAACCTTTTGGAATTCATAGGTTGGCCATAAACTGCGGATTTTATAAAACCAAATTATAAAGGACTCTCTCTCTAGGATATCTTGTTTTCGTCATTTCTGACGTACAGTGGATAGCAAAGGATTTCTTGAGCATTAGCAGCTAGCGCGCCTGATCTGATTGCTGAGAAGCAGTGTGAGTAACGAACACTTTCACACCAATGTGATACTAATTTATTATACTGGTTACAGAACTGTATACAGAGTAGAACCAAAATAGCGAAATTTCATTCCACTCTTCAATTATTTGTTTTTAAAATGCATATAAAACCATGGTAGTAGGGGGTTTGAACTACATATGAGGCTAAAATAATAGAATTCCTAAGCAAAACAAATATATTACAAATGCTCTGTATGAACCTTAATGTAAACTTGTCGTAAACATTTCTAACTGATTTTAGTTTGATTTCGGTTGCATTAGAATCGAACCTTGACCTGTAGTTTCGAAGGCGAACATGCTACCACCAAATTGCTGCGATTAAAATACTAAATTATAATTATGCCCTTTAGTAAGAATGAGAGTCTGTGGGTTAGCGGTAAAGATGTAAACTAAACAAGAAGTTTAATAAAACGCTGATTTATTGTTGTGACAGCAATAAATTTGTATAAGGCTTCAACTCTTTGCTATTTCGCCAAGAATGTTCTATGATGAAGATGTGCTGGAATAATTCTGATTAAAGGTAGGGAAAAAATAACGCAACAATTATTTTGAAACGGTTTCGAGAATAAAACCAATTAAAAATCACAATTCCATTTATACAGTATCAAAATAAATGTCCTAAAGTTTTGCATTAACGCGATTATTCCAATATTTTCATAATTGGTTCCAAAATTAACGCCTCGATCGTAGAGTATGTTCCGTCACAATATGCAGTTGTAGGTATGCATGTATGTAGGTATGTATTTATGTATGTATGTGTGTATGTATGTATACCTCCACTTTAGTACTTCCAAGTTCCAATAGACCACAACAATCTCTAGAAATCTTCTGGGCAAACATTTACTTATGCTCCTGAGCTCTTATGATACACAAATATATATATATTATACGGTGTGTCTCAAAAGTCACTTGATAAATGCCACTATTATGGAGTGTTATTTGACGGCTTTTAGAATATGATTAACTGCAGTGACTGCTGGCTGAATCAATTGGCAACATGATAGCAATGCAGACAATGGCTAGTTTGTCAACAACACACAAACCAAATGAAAATTATGAAACAAATGCAGAAGATAAATTGTATTGAATTGCACAAGGAGTATATTTCAGTTAAACCATTTCATATTAATCATGCTCATCTCTGTACAGCGAGTTGAACTTATATTGCTTTGAGGTGACAATCACAGAACTGTGAGACAGGTTGCAAAGGAGTTTCATAGGCGACATCCCGAAATTAAAAAACCATCATTTCAAGCGTAAATAACATTTTAAATAAATTTAAGAGAACCTTTTTCTGCTGGATTCAAAACATTGTGATAGGCCGAGGTCAGCAACTAATGAAGAAAATACCATTAATGTATTGCAAAGATTACAGTGAGCCCTAAGACATCAATTCGCTAAATGGCAAAGAAAAGTGGAGTGAGCAAAGAATCTGTTCAGCCGATTTTAAAAGATGCACACTTCAGTCCGCACAAGTTGCAATAAAACCACACAATGCGAAAGAATCATCCTCTAAACAGGCAACAATTTTGCAATTGGATCACCGAACCGACTGTATGCATAATCAACATGATTTTCCAAAACGCATTCTTTTCAGTGATGAGTACCTATTCTACCTGAACAGTCATGCCCATACTCAAAATGCCACATTGCTCAAAATGCACGATTCTGGTCTGTGCAAAATGCAGCTTGGATGGGTGCAACTAATGTGCTCCTAGAGTTTTGGTGTGGTCTTTAGGTGATGTAGTGATAGGATCATATTTCTTAGAGGGTAACGTGAACAAGTATTCATACAGGGAATTACTAGATTCTATCGTATTGGATTTCCTAAATAACATGTCACTAGACAAGCGGCAGAGATTGTGGTTGTAGTTTCAGCAAGATGGAGCTTCGGTTCGACGAAGACTGATGACTTCTTCGCTCGTCAATGGATTGGACGGAGTGATCCCTGGCCTTGGCGTGCTTGCTCACCTGATCTAATATTCCTAGATTTCTTTTTCTGGGGGTATGTGAAACAACAAGTTTTTTGAGGCATATTTTTAACACTTAAATGATTTTAGTCCAATTATATAATAAAAAATATAATAACAACCCGCCTTAAAGCAACGTGTATGTAACAAAATATAAAAAGTGTATATTACAGTCATTGTATATGTTTATTTTATTGTATACATGTAATAATGTTATCTGAATGTATTACGTAATTTAATGATGTAGGAGCTGTAAGAATAATAGGTTAAAAGTTGCTAACAATGAGGTTACAATGGGGTAACCTTGAGGCAAAAATGAGTAAGAAAGTTTAATAATACTACTAGTCATTCTTGGAGCAACAATAATGTAATTTTTGTGAAAGTTTATAAAATAGCCAATCAACAACCAGAAAAAAGCTTAAGTTAAATGAAGGTAATCTATTGGAGTAGGATTAGCCAATCAGAAACTGAAAAATAGCAACATTTACAAATCTGGAAGTCAGTTGCTTGTAGACAGCGCTCATAACTGAACGCGTTGGTTGGTGACAGTGTTCCTAATCGGACGCGAGACACGTCCTCGAGAAAATTTAATATGTATTCGTGTGAGACGAAAATAGTTTTATGTGTTAAAAAGTGCAAGAAATTAATAAAAGAATCTCACAGCTCTCTGTATCAGTGAAGTTTTATTTAAATCGTGTCAAGCTTTAATAAAAGGAGTGAAGTAAAATTATAATATGTGTAAGCCTACATTCTTCAGTCGCACCACAATCCTGCAAAGAGAAACATGTCTCTAACAATAATACTGACGCAGCCGACGCAAACATAAATATATAATATTTAAAGAAACAGTCAAATTACAAAGTTAATATTTTTTTAAACTTGGGGCGAACGCTACCGGAAACTTTTTACCATACGTGTGGTTGCTACTACTTCAAGTTCGGCTCCCAACAGTCGAAATACAATACTCCTAAAATTAACGTTTCTCATTTTGAGATTCAACTAGAATATCTGGAAGACCTGCAAGAATGAAGCCATCCATCGTATTTCACAGGCTACATTTTCAAATGTGCCTGACGAACTGCTGGATTGAGTGAGACACTGTCTTCAGGTTAATGGGCAGCACTTTGAACATTTGCGTTAGTATTATTTTTCGTTATTGTATTTCAGCTATTGTGCTTAACTAGATTCCAAAAGGCCTAAAGAACCTTGGTGTGAAGCTTATGGAAGGACCTTTTAATATATGTTCTATGCAGCAAAACAGATGTAAGAGCAATTAAAATTAACTGTACATAATATATTAAAGTCCAAATAAAGATGGGGTAAAATGTGATGGAGGTAAAGTGTGGCGATTTGAGGTAAAATGGGGTAATGTGGGTGTTTGGTAGTATTTCATAGTGTTGTCATTTGTCAAGCGACTTTTGGGCCACGGCATATATATATAAAAATATAAAATAAAATATTATTAACATTATATGTTTGAATAGTTTAAAATAAACGATTAGTCTTGTAAACCAAAAATAAGTTTAACCTTTAAAACCTCTAAGGAAAGAAAGTCTTATCGTTAACCAATATTTTATTTTAAACTCCATTTATACGATTAATTATTTTACTTCATGCAATTTCTGTGCACCAAAATGCTTTATATTTTAGGATTACAGTTTAATTCTGTGGAACCTAGTTGTAAGAATTTGTGCTTGAGGTAGTTACTCCAAATGTGGATTTGGAACATATTAGCACCATGGAAACTGATACAAGACGATTGTTACGATGATGGCATAAGTTAATTCCTTTAACGTGAGTTAAGTCATAAAAATCATTTAAATGTAACGTATAGTATTATTGTTAACGGTGCGTAACAAATTAGTACGAGAAAATTTTAGAGAGAGACGAAACGAATGTAGAACTGTTTTCCGATATCCTCAGAACCAAAAAAGAATCACAACTTTATGCGAAAGAACACGAGTCGATGTTTGTAATCGAGGATCAAAAGTGCCTTGCTGTTACCGTTGAGTATAAGTAGTGCTGGGCGCATTTGACAGTTTAGAAAGGTTATTTTGGAGTTAGAAAATTTTAAGGGTCAGAACTGTTACTGAAAAATAACCATTCCTCCTATGTTACGTAGTTAAGCATCCCAAATACTGCTTCATTGGAAAACTAATACGGGACCGTCGTATTGTTAGCAAACTTCATGCTGCTTTTAAGCATGATGTGCATTCATAAATGCTTCTTTTGATATTCTTTTAAGAGCTTCTGCACTGCAGTAAGCAATCACTTCATGGAGAATTAACAGAATAAAGCATATAAAAGAATTCTCGTGTGATACATTCACATGACTTTCTCTACCGGGTATTTTTATTATTGAGTATGCAAGCTATTCTTACTAAAGCTTATGTTTCTATCTACCACATTTTATTCCAAATAAACCTTTGCAGAAATAGCTACATTACACATTTCTTATAGATACAAAGAGAACAGCGATAGTCAAATGTTTTAGATCTGGACGCTATAAGCCTACCTTAAAATTGCTTACTGTTTACATTTAATCGCGAGAAACAACTGAATGTTGACAGAATTTTAAGAGAATAACTAAGTATGGACAATTCGATCCGTTAATAACGCATATCTCAGAAATGGCTTATGCCACAAAAAACTTATTTTAAATAAATTGCTTATTTTAATGAAATGTACAATTTTTGTGTAGTCTATTGATTAACATTTACCAGTTATACAATATTATCAAAATTTCTTCAAAATGAAGGTTTTCCCATAAAATTCAAGATATACATTTTATTCGTCATGTAAATATCCTTAATTTATGGCATTTTAATCAAAATCGTTACAGCTATTGTTTAGAAAATAAAAATTTTCAAAAACTGCTCCATGTAAAGGTTATTGGGGATGGGGGATTTTCTTGAAAATCTTCGTGTCGCAACTTTGTAAGATATTGAACTTAAATACCGAGTTTGGTACTTATCCACTTTTCGTTTTTGTGTGCTGTTCAAGAGACACACACGGAGATGCTTCCAAAAGAGCCGCATTAGGATTCAGGTGGCCTCAAATGTATATTTCTGGTGAAATCTCGGTATCGAATTTTTGGAGGAATACAATACCTTCTCTACCTACTGTGTAGGTGGTAGAGAAAGTAATAATATCGAGAAGACCACATAAAATGAACAATCATAATGCGCATACAGTTAGCATGAAGGTAAAATATTAGTTTAATATTGCATTGTATTTTAAACAACAATATGATCTGACAAAGTAATAACACTAAGCATTAAGCTATCTTTACCAAAATATCCTCAAATGAAACTAGCTATTATATTTTTAAGATGATAGTTTTGTTGTATTTTATTTTTATGTTGTTATTTGCCCCACGTTTTGGGAGTGAATTTGTAGTAGGTAATATTTAAAGAGTTGTATTATATTTCAACTGTAGGGAGCCGAACTTGAAGTTCGTTGCAACCGCACGTATAGTACCCGCTTTCCGGTAGCCTTCGCCCCAAAGGTGCTTTCCGGTGGCCCTTGCCCCCTCCCAAAAAATACTTTATAATTTTGACTGTTTCTTTAAATATTATATATTTATGTTTGCCTCGGCTGCGTCAGTATTTATTTTTAGAGACATGAATGTCTTAGCAGGGAATGGTGCGACTGAAGAATGTAGGCTTACACAGATTTTAAGTTTTTCTTCACTCCATTTATTAATGCTTTAACACTTCACTGATATGGAAAGAGCTGTGAGATTTTTTTATTAATTACTTGCACTTTTTAACACGTAAACTATTTTCGCCTCGCACGAATGCGTATTAGATTTCTCCAGGACGTGTCTCGCGTCCGGTTAGGAACACCGTCTGCAACCAATGCGTACAGTTATGAGCACTGACTACAAGCAATTGACTTCATTTCTACCGCCTAAATTTGTAAATTTCTGAATTTCAAGTCTCTGATTGGCTAATCCTATTCCAATAGAATACCTTCATTTAACTAAAACCTTTTCTGGTTGTTGATTGGCTAATTTTATAAACTGTCTCTAAAATTACATTATTGTTGCTCCAAGAATGACTAGTAGCATTGTTAAACTTTAAAATTCATTATTGCCTCAATATTACCTCATTGTTACCTCATTGTTAGCAACGTTTAACCTATTATTCTCAAAGGTCCTACATTATTAAATTACGTAATACAATCACATAACATTATTACATGTATACAATAATATAAACATAAACAATGACTGTAATATACACTTTTTATATATTGTTACATACACATATTGCTTTAAGGCGGGCTGTTATTGATTTTATATATTATATAATTAGACTGAAATTATTTAAGTGTTAAAAATACTGCCTCAATTTCTCCTTTACGTTAGTGCAGGTGAGTTATCTAATTCGACGATGAGGTATATCTATTTAGATCTGCTCTTATTAAACATTTAACAAATGATTAATTACTGAGGGTCGAATATTAATATCAATATTATTTCTTATATTTATTTACTTTTTTAGAGCATAAAACTTTATTGATATCTTAATAATTTATTTGACTTTAAAGGAAAATCTTAGAAGTCAAAAAATAATGTAGCATGTAAAGACGATAATCACCAAACAGTCTGATTCATACTAATTATTTCAAAATAAGATTTTGCTTATAACTCAACTTTCCTTTTAAGTGATGTTTTATAGCTTTCATGACATTCATAATGAGGGACTAAAAATCCCTTGTAAGCAATATTCTGCACATCAGACGAATATCAGTAGTTTGGATTTTGTGACTGGGATTTCCTTTGCAAATATTTTAACGTGTGGAAATTCTGTACAGCCAATATTCTCTTCCAACGACCAAAGAATTTTCCAAGGTTGTCGTATAGATTTTAAGCAAAATATATTTTGTTCTTTAAGTTGTTTAATACCGTAAAAGCTTGAACATTTTAAATTTAAATGAGGAGATAATTTCAAAGTAATTTACAACTTGTCAATTCAGAAAACCAAAGTTTCGAAGTTATTACTTGTAATAAGAATAGGTTATTATTATTTTTTATTATCATAATACGTTTATTTTGTGTTCTAATTAAATTGTGCGTGGCTCTTATGAATTCCTCAAGCTCTACAGTTCTGGAACTACTGACATAAACAGACAAACTGAGATTAATATGCCTTCTGCATCAAACAAAGCGCCTAAAAGGTCCATAAAATACGGAAATGTAATTTATTTTTATGCCTAATGAACGGTTTTGGTCATATATGGAGAAGACATTCAGGGATATTTGGTCTGCAGAAGGCGAAAGCATTACTAATACAACTCCACAGCAAAAACTGGCTGGCATAATGTTTACGACGGGAGGAGTCATTCATTTTAATGTCTCTCCTACACACGCAGCACAAGAATGTGGCGACATATTCAATAAACGAAAGAGTTCTCCCAAAGTGAATGACTACGTCATCGACCGAAGGCGTCGTCATCGGTCCAAATACAAGTACAGGAAATGAGTCATGTCGACATCTGTCGGAGCAGACCAACTTCCCTCCTGCCCGTTTAATAAACATTTATGCCTATTTGGTCACTTTATGAAACACTCGTTCAATGAGTGGTTGTCTATACAGACTTGATGTACCGCCATGTGTTTGTTTAAAGTTCCATCAGGGCCACAATAAGGAAGAGGCAATAACACGAACTGTGTAAGTGCGTGCATTAAAATTAAAAAAGGGAATTTTATACGTTCCGAGAAGAGATGGTTATCTCTTACAGCACACTTACACTATTACTTTTGAGTGTGCTCTCAATTAAGAAGGTGAAAAAAATGTCAACTAATTAATGGGACAACCCGAAAGCATAAAATATATGCCAGTCTTTTGACATTTGATTGGTAACGTGAACATGATTTTGTCATTTGGACTTATATATAAAACTAACTAGACTAACTAAACTAACTAAAAGCACAGAAATATTGGTCTGGGAAATAAAGTATGAAAGCATATTAATATAAATAAAACATAGCTAGTAAAATTACGTGCTTATCTCTCCGATTATTTCTAGTGTTTTGTTGCAACAAAGAACAATAAAATATGCCAACTCTGATTAATGCTTTTCACCAACAAAATAAAACTCTAATTGTTTGAGAAAAGGGACAACAGTGTTACAATTGGTAATAAAATATTAAAACATAAAATTAACCTTTCTGTTCAGGTTATTGTAGATGAAGTTATGAGAGATATGCTTGTTCAAAAATTCACTCATTAACATTCCCTCAGGAGTATGAGCTCAAGAAAAATAGAACTACTCAGCATTTAAAGTACAGTGGATTAAATATAAGAAAATTCCACACAAAACAATATTTCTAAAATAGTTAATGCCCTACATTTGTAATTTTTCTGTTAGGTAAAGACACCATTGCATATCGATATTCGATATCGAGATTTCGCCAGAAATACACGATTTGAGATGTTCTAAACCCTTGATGTGAGTGCGTGCATGTCCATGTGTGTGTATATGTGTAAACAGTATTACTCAAAAGCGAAAAAGTCTAATAGTATCAAACTTATGCTTTAAGTTCAGCACCTACCGAGCGCAACGTCTTTGGCTTGCATTCGGAGGGTCCCGAGTTTAATCCCCGGCAACAGCTCACTCTGATAAATGACTTTTTCGTGGCTTCCCGGAACGAATGCTGGGGTGGTTTATTCTCTATCACGATTTACTTTCCGTCATTTCCATTTCATTGCATTTCCTTCTCATCTTTCAGGTGTGCTTCTAGGCCTCGTGGTGTGTGGCAGCGCTGGACAGCTGGTGAGGATGCATGCTCACTGGAAAGAATACTTCCCGTGGACACCAGAGGGTTCCTCAACTGTGGGTTGTTCATCGCCCTCTCACGGAGACTTTGGCGGTGTCACATGGGTCTGCGAACTTGAAAAGGTTAGGGAATTTCGCGCGTCTCTGTGGCCTGTCTGCCTATGGCCTGTAGCCTCCTGTGTGGTTCCTTCACTTGATCCCTTCCTCCTGAGGGGAGTGATATAATAGATCTCTGTAAGTCGCGGTGCCGAGGTATCCCCTCTGTTGAACAACTTATAAGTTCAGATCTGCGACATGAATATCCTTAAGAGAATTTCCACCCCAAATATCGTTTACATGCAACATTTTTGTTATGTTTTTATTTTCTCTTAAATGTTTCTGATTTGGGTCCAAAATACCGTAAGTTTAAGATATTTCACTTCTACTGAAAAACCTACATTTTATTGCAGTGGTGAAGTCATTCTGAATTAGTGTATACTTACTGCTAATAAACCATAAGAGAGATACAAACATTTACGGAACTAAACAAGATTATATTTTATGTGAAATAGCGTTTTCTGTCGCATTAGCCGCTTTAAAGGTTTATTAATATTAATGTTGTTATATCTTTAAGGTTTCGCAAGTAAAATCAATAAAGTGTCTCAGAAAATATGCACAGGTCCACTAGTAACAAAACTGACTTATGATACCGTTGTGGTTTTTTTTCGGTATTTTTCTTGGAGTGAAGTCCATATTGCTTTTGGGGGGGGATTATTTCTAGTCAAGCATTTCTCATAACATAGAGTGAACAGAAGACTCTCCTTTTATAGTGATCGGTCGATAGCACTATTTCTCGATACTCGCTACCGACACTGATTTTTGAACACCTATATTCAATACCACATTTTGTTCACTGAGTTTTGCTCTTATTAGTAGTTTTCTGTGTATAAACGCATGTAACCAACATTGTATCGTATGCTATATCTGAAATTGTTCCTGTTTGACATTCTCCAATTGACAGCAATTTTTTATCGATAATGCCACTGGTTGTATATCCCCATATTCCTAGTCAAGTCTAATAATAATAATAATAATAATAATAATAATAATAATAATAATAATAACTATGCTTCCCTTTTAAGTAACTATATTTTGTGCTCAAAGTTTTGCTTTTAAAGGATTTTCTATCCATAGAAAAACAAATACGAGCAATAATTGTTATTTATTCCGCAATCTTGAAAATATAAACTAGTATTATTTTACAAGAAACTCAAACGACAATGTGTGTGTCACACCATTTTACCTGTATTCACAACTACCACTAACTATGTATTTTTTATCCGGTAATAAGAAAGAAGCCTTATAACACTCGGAAACATAGTGAGCTTGTGGATTGAGCCTCTCTACTATCTTAACTACATACAGCATATACATGTTTAATACAAAGACATAAAAGATCAAGGAAGTATTATATGAAATGCAGAGATATAAAGGAAACAAAGGTTTTTGTTTAAAAACACGAGACTTCTTGAGAGAACAAATATTTCCATACGCTGTATTATCATCTCAGACTTAAGTTCTGATTTGTCTCTGCTGGATTCACAGATCTTGGTCAGCGGAGTAGGTAAATGTAATGACTGAGGGCGTGTCACCAAGCCAGACTATTGCAGAAACGTGATCTAGTACGTCAGCTAAATCAGCCTCATTCACAATACAGTTAACGCTGCATATTACATAAGTATCTCTACTCCTTCTTCCATTGTTTAGACAAGAGTCTATGGAATATTGCATTAATCGCAGTCAAGGTCTTTCAAGAACCATAGTCCAGCAACTCTTTGGAAACACTTCGAGGCAATAACGTGAAGACTCGACTATTTTCATTCCTTATTTAGCATAACTTAAACGCAACAACCTTCAATAATGTAATACTTAAATATTTAAAAGTATCCAAAAAGTATCGAAGGTTTATTTAAAAGTATTGGACATACTTCGCTACCACCGAGTATAGAGAGTATCCAAGTATCTACGGTATCGAGGTCGCATCCCTAATATATATTAGGGCTACCCTAGGCTATATTAGGGCTAGCTGATTAGGGCTACCATGGCGCTCATTGATAACGTGCTCTAGAATTGCAATGGTTAACATGCTGCAAAGTGATGATGAAGATCGGAAGTTCAAATCACGGCTGCAAGTAAATGAGCTTTTTATTAATTTCTGCTCATGTCTCGAGAACATGATTCTAGCATGAAGGTGGATTTGCATATTCTAACAAGTAACAACTTGTGCTGTAATGAAATTCACATAATTAAACTAATTAAGTGAGAGACACTTCCATGCCAAACTATCAGTTCTCGTTAAATTTACTAAACCTAAAAAGCACCTTCGTGTGACAGAATTTGAACCTGGATCACTAAAGACCAACGCGCACACTTGCGCTACGAGTGCAAGTCAGTGCACGCATAGCGGTGCAAAACAGTCCTTTCGGCTGAAATTGAAACGACGCGATGCAGTGGACAGTGCTGTACAACACCGTGACTACGTAACTTCCCAATCCGCAAGCTGAGAAGACTCGCCTGATATATGGGTTTGTGAATTGTGAATTGTAATGAGCAGAGAAGGATGTATGCGTGTGAGATCAGATTTAACACTAATTATGTAGGAAAGGTAGTATCAGGTTGAGAAATGCAATACCATAGCCAGGATTTGAAACACAGATCTTTCGATTTCCGTTCGGTTGTTCTAACCATCTGAGCTACCATACCTTCATGCTACCAACATGCCAGCGTGACATTAAATTCTCCAACTGATTCGCATTTTCCCCAGTAAACCATAAGGAGATCTCAAATTATTTTGAGATAGCATACCCCAATGGCGACTTACAATTTTGTAAGCACTTTAATTCCAGGGCTTCATAGTTTAACTATCAGGTCAATCAATAGTTAATTATTCTTCCACATAAGTCGTGTGTAGGACAAGGTTGGAAAGGTAGAATCAAACGCTTGAAAAATTCAACCAACTGGCAACATGCCAACATGACATTAAGCTTTAATGCTCTAACATCCGGTTAGAGCAATCGGAAGATCCAGGGTTCAAATCCTCACCTTGGCATTCAATTTTTCAGTCTGGTTCTATCTTTCCAACTTTGTTCTATAGACGGCTTGAGTGAAAGAAAAATTAATTACCACGAATATGTATTTTAAGGCAAACAGTTTTCTAACACTAAGATTGTCAAAATCCTTGGTTTCCCAGTTCCATAAAATCAACGAGAATGAAGAGCTCCTAGCAGGCTGTAGGCAGAAACCAAACAAAACTGTTAGCCTTATACAAAATAAAATATAAAGAAAAATATACATTAAAGGTTTCTTTGGGATGTGCATAATTCAATAAAATCTTCGTACTGCATCCTTGAAAGATGTATGACATAAACTTGAAATGTTGCATTTATCCATTCTATATTATTCTAATACAAATGCAATTATTCATTTTCATTCTGGAGACCTCGTAACGTAGAATCCCAGTGAAATCTCGACATAGAATTTTTGTGTCGAATACCTTAGATAAGCGGTAGAGAAAGTAAAAGATGCCACTTCGGTCTCACTGACATACAAACAATAAAGAATTTTCGTAAATACTTTTTCTATTATTTCCTCTTATGATGGACCCTAATAAAAGAAATCCAAACCGAATACTTCCCAATCTTCGATTGTAGAATCGAAACGGCAAGTCGACCGTCTACTTTGTTTATGTCGTGAGCTGTAACCATCACTTTAGTACCCATTTACCTGCGATAGCAGCACATGTTACATACCTGCGTGACTAAACTGTCATAAAGGTAAAACCTGTCACCACAGGCAATGAAAACATTTTCAGGTCTCGTGCAGATACTTAGCTTGATTATTTTGACGTATTTCTGTACTTCCCCATTTTCGTTTGTTATGAAGTACAGAGAGAGGGATATCGAAACAGGAATACCTGCAGGGCCCACCCAGGGGCCATGTTGGAATACGTAGGTACGGTGTTTTAATACAGCGATAGCATCTGCATCAGTCAGTCACTGCCACAACAGATCGGTGACACATGCATGCTCCTTTCCGTTTAAGAGCCCCACTAAATCATATTGTGACATTTACGGTTCGATATTTAAATAGGTATGCTACTGGACTACAAAAGTTGCTCAAACGGTGTTCCCAAAACTACTTCTCTGATGCGACACAATGAAAACGAAACTACTTGTATATTCTAGCAGAATAAGAAGTACAATTGAAAAAGCAATACATAAAAAATCTGATGTGTTACACTCACATGACCTTCTCTACTCTTACACAAACTATTTTTATAAACGCTTATTCTCCATATGATTCATGTTAATCGAGATATCGAGATGTTAATCTTATTGCTAATTTTCTTGTAGATGTAAGGGGAATTGCTAGGCTTTAACTATAGTCAAATATTTTATGAGCTGGTTGCTATGTCGAGTATTCCATTCTCTTCACCAGGACAAAAAAAATGAATAACGAATTCCCATTTGAGAAAAAGTATAAGTATTGGAAAATTTAAGGGAATAACAAGCAATATCTCGAAAATAGTTGTATATGACATAAATTGTATACTTTAACGCGATCTACATTTTTTGTGTAGTACAATTTTGTCCATCTCTTATGGTTTACCAGCTATTCAAAATTCGTTCACAATGAAAAATACTTTTGGAGACATTCCCAGAAAATTCGAGATATACATTTCATTTGTCATGAAAACTTTTGAGAAAATAAAAATTTTCTAAAACTTTTCCATGTAAAGGGTAATCTGGGGTGGGGGGATTTTCTTGAAAACATTCGTGTCGCATCTCTGGAAAATACTAAACCTAAATACCAAGTTTGGTGTTTATCCGACTGTTCGTTTCTGAGTTATGCTGTTTACAGACGCACGGACACACACAAGGACATGTTTCCAAAAATGTTTTTTTTTGGATTCAGAGGGCCTCAAAACATATATTTCCGGTGAAATCTCGGTATCGAATTTTTGGGCGGAATACCATACCTACTTCCCCTACTTGCTATACGTAGTAGCGAAAGTAAAAAAATCCCCAAAGTCAGGTTAAATGTTTGTTTCTTAACTTACCGATAACCAGAAGGGATTTTAAAATATTAACATATATTTTATAAACTCAATATGAAATATGTTAATGATGATTTAATTGTATGAATATGAAATCCTAAATACTTTGTATATTAGCAATAGACATTTGAAGGAGGTTTATTTTAGGAGTTGTATTGCACTTCAACTGTTGGGGAGCCAAACTTGATGAAGTAACTGCCCCACGTATGGTACAAAGTTTTCGGTGGCCTTCGCTCCAATGTTCACTTTTCGGTGGTCTTCGCCCCAAGTGTACTTTCCGGTGGCCTTTGCCCCAAGTTCAGGAATCAACTTTGTATTTTTATGTTTCTTTAAATATTATACATTTATGTTTGTCTCGGCTGCGTCAGTATTAATTTGTAGAAACATTTCTTTCTTAACAGGGGGTGATGCGGCTAAAGAAAGTAGGCTTACACAAATTATAATTTGTACTTCACTCCTTTTATTAATTCTTCACACGCTTAAATAACACTTCACTGATATATATATAGAGAGCTGCGAGATTGTTTATTAATTACTGGCAGGTTTTTTTAACACGTAAACTTTATAATGAATTTTCGTCTCACACTGAATACGTACCGAGCGAACAAACAAACTGCTCAGGTACGTTGCCTTCTAACAACTGACATTTACCGCTTGAATTCGCAAATTTTTTTTATTTCAAGTCTCTGATTGGCTAATTTTACTCCAATAGAATACTTTTATTTAACTTTCAGCGTTTCTGGTTGTTATTGGCTATTTATAAACTGTCTCAAAAATTACATTAATGTTGCTCCAAGAATTACTAGTAGTATTATTAAACGTTCCAATTCATTATTGCCTCAAGGTTACCTCATTGTTACCTCATTGCTAGCAGCTTTCGACCTCTATTATCACAAGCTCGTATATTGTTAAATTACCTAATATATTCACATAACATTATTAAACATGTACATAATAATATAAACATAATACAATGACTTTTACATACATTTTATGTTATTTATACATATATTGCTTTAAGGCGGGTTGTTATTGAATTTTATATTATATAATTAGATTGAAATCATTTAAGCGTTAAAAATACTGTCTCACATTATAACCCTAATACTTATATATAACTGACAAAGTTACTGAATCTGGCAACAAAATGTAAAAACTAGTTTTACTATAAACAACACACCTCTCGATATTTTATTATTTTCCGACGATCAGGTAGTTTTAACTCATACAGAAGACAATTTACACCTATGTATCCGGTTTAAGTACAGGTGCTGTTGAATTTAATCAAACAATACCCACGACAAAGACAAAGGTAGTGGGGTTTAAAGGAAACACTCCATTAAGAGCAAAAATAACAATAAATAACAAAGCAATAGAAAGTGAATCAGTTGAATTATTTAGGATGCATATTTCAAATAGACATTAGTGGTATGGAAATAAAACTCTCAAAACCTCAACAGTTAATAGACATTAAAAAAACTCTCTGTAAAAAAGGGACTGTACCTAAATGCTACTAAGTAATGGTAATAATGGTCACCACTGTATTCTTATAGGGATCGGAAACATGGACTTAGACTACACAACAGAGAAAGACAGAAGAAGCAGCTAAGACGAAATCTCTAAGACCGATTCCAGGATATAATTTATTGGACCATAGATGGAATATGGATATCAGGAAGAAGCTGGAAGTACATTTTATCCTAGAAGTAATAGAAAAATATACTCAAGGAGAACATGAACAAGTACTCAGAATGGAGACAAACTCCTTACCCACAAATTAAATAACTATAAACCATAAGGAAGGTGAATTGTAGATCGACCAAGGAGACGATGGCGTGATCAGTTTATGTGGAGACGAAACACGCCACATGGGCTAAATCGTGATGCTGATGAATAATGATGAGTAGCAATAGAAAAGATAAAATCAGAATATATTATTAGTGTCCAGAATTTACGCATGAAAAAGTAGTTTCTAAGCACCTAAAATTAGGAGCTAAATTAGGCGCAATTTTTGAAATTATACAGTAACGCAAAGCAGAAGAGAATGAAGTTTAAATTCTCTAGGTTAAGGGATATGAAAAGCTAATGAACTAGCACGGCAAGGAGCAGCTTCCCAATTTATTGGACCAAAACTACTTTTAGAAACAGTTCGGTGTCTTGTAAGATTGGCTATTTAGAATTGGTCCAAGGACATGCTCCTGTGAAAAAACATGTTACTACGATAGGACTGAAGCCGGTGGTCCCGTGTCGTAGATTTACGGCACGTAAAAGAACCTCAAGCCTGATAAAGAGGCCTCTGAGCAAAATTCCCGGTCTTTCACGCCCAATATACAATGGGACGCTAAGGACCATAGTAGTTAAAGGGCGTCCACAAATAAAACTCAAGTTTTTATTAACTTGGATTGCAGATAGTGTAAGAACGGAGCTGAAACAGCTCACACATTATATGCCCCTGTGAGGGAAAATGCTTTTAGCTCCAGAATATTTGCATCAATATATGACATGAAACATATATTCTTTGGTAAATTAATTCATATTAAAATGATGCAGGTAACACAATATGCTGAAGTGCGTTGGCAGTAAATGGCGGAAAACTGCACTGACTATACAAGACAGGCCTGTGGTATCTGTCTAACGTTCAAAAGGTCCCGAGATCGAATGTGATAAGTTACACGTGATTTTCCATTCCCCTGAGAAGACGAACTTCGGACACTTTAAGCTCTATGAATCCCGGGCTCATTTGAGCATCATTTCACCCATTTCATTCATTCTCTTTCCCATATGACCTACCATAGGACGCTAAATGACGCTAAAGTTAAAAAGACAAGACCAGACAAGAACGCAGGTGTGGCGAAAATAGCTTCTTTCGGTGTCACGAATTGTGATTCTTTTTATTATATTTTTATTTACATTTTATTATTTTTTCTCTTTGTATGTGTTTTATTTAATTATAGGTAAATCTGTACAATAATAAATGTAAAGATTGTTTTGAAAGAATTAAATAAATATAAAAATTTGCATTATATGTCTTGGTTTAGGAATCACATATAAGGACGAGTATTTCAATTCTATTTTATTTTATTTTAGCCACGAAATGTACAGCATACTCTACATCACGTGAAAAACAGATGAACAGCCAGCCAGAGAGCGAGTATCTTCTGCGAGTCCAAATGATTTGCGAATCCTGTTTTAAAAATCTCGGCAATATTGTATTTTTAATTTGAGTATGATTCAGATTACAAAACTCTCCCTCTGTCTCTTTGACTATCTCGCTTTCTCTCTCTCTCTCTCTCTCTCTCTCTCTCTCTCTCTCACACACACACACACACACACACATACACACACACGAACACAAACTCCTTCTCTCTCATTTAAACTTCCAGACTATGGAAAAGAAAGATTGTCCCTCCATCCGGAAATCAAACACGGGACTTCTGGAGTTGGAGGCTAGCTGGCCAATCACCAAAGCTGATGTTTTAGGCACGAACATAGATTTTTTATTGTTGTTCACTTCTTTGACCACATCGGGGTGTTCGACTTGAGAAGCAATTCTTAGTAACCCTTTGACTTTATGTTTTTAACTGAAATTTTGTTATTCATGAAAGACTTATATGAGGAAAAAACAACGCAATAAACAGAAAAAGTTTAACATTATATATACTCCCATGATCTTCTCTACCCACAGCTGTTTATTTTTATATATTTTGTACAAACTAATCTTTCAATGTTTATACTTCTATTCATTTCATGTTAATGGAGATAAACATTTGCAGATATTACTTTATTAAACATTTCTTAGTAGCCACAAGGGGAAAGAGGAGCCTCAAGCAATAATCAAATCCTTAAAGCTAGCTTTACATCTCTAAGCGACTGGTGACTTTGTAGCACTTCAAAAAGTCTGATGTGTTACACTCACGTGACTTTCTCTACTCTTGTACAAACCATTTTTACAAACGCTTATTCTCCATCTACTTCATGTTAATCGAGATAAACATTTGCAGACGCTATCTTATTGCTAATTTTCTTGTAGATGTAAGGGGAATATATATTTACAAGTGCAATATAGAAATACAGTAGCCTTTAAGCACATGCATTTCTCTTAATAGCTGGTTGCTAGGTGCAGCACCATTCCCTTTGCCACAGATTAATACTCTTTACATATCCAAGACAAAAAAATGAATAACGAATTCCCATTTGAGAAAATAAGTATTGAAAAATTTAAGGCAATAACAAGCAATATCTCGAAAATGGTTCACTGAACAAAAAAAATGTAAATGAAATAAATTGTGTATTTTAACGCGATCTACATTTTTGTGTAGTAAAATTTTGTCTATCTCTTATGGTTTACCAGTTATACAAAAGTCGTTTACAATGAAGAATACTTTTGGAGACATTCCCAGCAAATTCAAGATTTACATTGTATTTGCCATGAAAGTATCTTAAATGTATGATATTTTAATCAAAATCGTTAGAGCCATTTTTGAGAAATTAAAATTTTCTGAAAATGTTCGATGTAAAGGGTAATCTGGGGTGAGGGGATTTTCTTGAAAACCTTCGTGTCGCATCTCTGGAAGATACTGAACCTAAATACCAAGTTTGCTGTTTAGCCGACTGTTCTGAGTTATACTGTTCACAGACAGACAGACACACACATACACACACACACAGACACACACGGACATGTTTCCAAAAATACTTTTTTTGGATTCAGGAGATCTCAAAACATGTATTTCCGGTGAAATTTCTGGATCGAACTTTTGGGTGGAATACAATACTTCCCCGACTTACTATACGTAGTAGAGAAAGTAAAAATGTATAAATTTTGGGTATTCAAACCAATAGCAACTTCAGAGATGGATAATGTCACAAGAAATGTATTGGTTTTAAAATGTGTATTTCAACGGATTTAATTTTTTCAAGTTTTAAATTTTGTTTTGTATCTCTTATGATTTACTAGATATACAAAGTTATAGAAAATCCATTCGGAATGAGGAAAATTCAAAATATACATTTTATTTGTCAAGCAAATGTTTAAGCATATTGTATTTTAACCAAACTTGTTAGAGCGTTTTTGAGAAAATAAAATATAACGAAACTGTTCTATGTAAAGAGTAGTTTAGGTTGAAGATTTTCTTGCAATATGCTGAGCTTAAATTGTAAGTTTGGTATTTACCTACAAAAATTTCATTTCTGAGGTATTGCATGTCATCGTTTAACTAAAAATGCTCCTTTAGCTAATGGAACCTCAAAACAGGCGAATCTCCAATCGAATTCTTGGTTGCAATGCAATACTTGTTTATCCACTATAGATAGGTGGTAGAAAAAGTATAAATTAATAACACAATTCCTATTGGTATTAATAAATTTGAAACCTTTGATACAAGGTTTCTAACAATGTATGGTATACACCACTTTGAATTACATTAGAAAAATATATCAACTATAATTATATAGGACATACTGCCCAAATCCTGTGGCTGCTCTTATAGTCCGTGGTTAGACCGGGGAGGACACACTAAAAGTAATCGGTGGTTGGTTTTTCTGTCTGTTGACGGGATTTCAAAAGTACAACATGCAAACGCATATCAAGCTAAATTGCATATATTTTGATCTGAAGTTCAGTAAACTAAATATCCCATTCTTTTAATATCTAATTACTAATTAGCATTACCTAGTGTAATATTATGGTATACACTACTTAGGAATGAATAGCGCTTAATTTAAAATATTTATTTCTAATTATATTCTAGAATTCAGGAGCCAAGAATTCAAATCACAATACTTTTTCGAGTTGCCAAAAAAATTTCATTTAGCTTCGTTTCTTGAGGAAGCATCGGAGGTCACAAATAATTGCCTTGCTCGGGAAGTAATTTTATTTTTCACACAGTTATGCTATTAGGATAATCATAAATTTTATTTCTGTTCTCCCCAAAACTACCAGAAACTCTTAAAGCTGCTAAGAATACCGTAATATGGAAAACAAAATGCGTAATAAATGAAATTTATTGAATCTGAAAGATATAAAAGAGTTCTACACAACAAATTCAACGCGAATAGCTAAGTTTGTTAATACAGACTCATGAGCGGGAGGTCGGCAGTTTAAACCCCGCCAACACTGTCCTTCCTGATTGAGTTTTTTCTGATTTTCCTCAGTCCTTATAACTGGCAAATGCCGGGGAGGGCCCTAAACTTATGCTTGCGGCGCTTTCTTCCCTAAATTCCCTTCCCAATTATTATAATTTCATTTCATTTATCACCAATTTGCACGGCCTGTTATTCTGTATACAGTAAGAGCGAACTTCAAACACTATTACACTTTTAAAAATGCATATATTGCAATAATAACATGTAAATGAGCCAAGAAAGATTGAATTATAAATTCTATTCATAAATTCCAACTAGCACATCTAATAAAGTTAGGGATGGAGGATATGAGCATTGGATTTGTCTTTGCGCCTTGAGAGACAACACAGAGTGGCCGGATCTAGTGGCAGCAGGCAAAACGCAGGCAGGCTCCTTAACATTTCCAGATCTAGAAATCCAATATCTCCAACATTCATTGCAACCTTGTAACCACGCGGACGGTTTTGGCTAGAAGAATCTTTGCCAGAGCACGTTCGCCTGAGCCGGCTCTACAACCGCGAGAGACGAAAAGGGCATTGAAATGCTAGGGAATGAGGGATGCGAAAATGCGTGGTGTCCTATAATCCATTCCAACGTTTGCCTGAGAACAGGGAGAAACCACGGAAAACCAATCTTGTTTTGGATAGCGTCAGTTCATTTTAAAATATCCCTTCTCAGACCTATCCAGTTGAACCATCTCGCTTTGTTAGTACATATACTGTGTTAGTACTAATTCCCTTCCCTGCAGAAGGAACTTCATTCGGGTAGTCTGAACCTTTCGGCGTTTGAGAATGCGCTCTCTAAACGTTGATCTCTACGGATCACCTCTTAATGTAAAGGTGTCTTCAAATCCACTTTTTACTTTAAGTATGCCTGGAGTTGCTTCTAAGAAGGAGGAAATGTCTCTTGCGTTTATTAGTATGTTCAATTTAGTAAGGCCCTATCCTGCTCGAGCACTCATACATTCATCATGAGTCATTGGCAATCGCGTTCATTTACATCCACAACACGCTGCGCTGAATAATCCCTCACTGCTGAAATTAGTCAGGCAGATCGGAAGGGAAGGAAGACAGGGATGGGGCGGGGGGAGGCATGTGCTGTCGCATTCTTTGTGAAAGCTATTCCTATTAGAGTTTTTCGAATTAGTATAGCTGTACAACTGAAGCATAAGAAACTTTGGATAGTTTTTCAAAGTCAGTAAAATATTAAACCATAATTAAAGCCCTAGCCAGTCTAACAAACAATTCATCTTCGGATAAGGCAACACTACCAAATTATTCTACCTGAAATATTAGAACAATGGTTTTTTACTTTGTCACGCGCAAAATCGCGCTCGTGTGTGTGTGTGTGTGTGTGTGTGTGTGTGTGTGTGTGAAGAAAAGGTGAGGAGAGTGCACATAAATAAAAAAATTCTGATATGTTGCATTCACATGACTTTTCTACTCACTCGTCTACAAACTATTCCTCTAAGCAGCTTGTTACTTGTTCAAAATAAAAGTTTGGGTAGTGAATTATACCTTGTGAAAGATACTGGTGCAAGCACTTCCATTTATAATCATTACTTAATGAGAAAGGTTAACACTGAAAGTCGAGCGGGGTGTATTACCTGTTTGCGGGGTGTATTGTAGCACAGCAATTGGAAAGAAATTAATTTGTTTAAACTTTATTACACATTTACACATTTCGTTGTAGATACAACAAAAATGCACTAGACTAAAGCATTAGTCAAATTTTAAAGAGCATATCGCTGTGTGTTGGATCTGAAATTCCATGATCTTTGCATGACCACTAGAAGAAACGAATAGCGACTTTACATTTGACAAAAGTATGAGTATTTTAAATTTTAAATTAATAACAAAGAATATCGCGGAAAAGGATAAGGCCACAAAAGGTTGTATTCCACATAAATTGTGTGTTTTAACGAGATATACATTTTTTGTCTAGTAAGATTTGTCTCTCTTATGATTTACTAGTCCTGCAGGGTAACACTGTGGGCAAGAGCATGGAATTCTGGATCTCGGTTACGGAATGCGCCCGGGTTCGGTTCCACTCATGGGGGTGCGGATTTTAAGTTCCGGATATAGAACCGATGCCCACTCGCCATCATGAAAACAAAGTGGAGGTGCAATAGGCAGCGATCCCGTTCACTACGGAGGCCAACATTCTTTCTGGGGATGCGCGATACTCGCCACATTAGCTCCCCGAGTCGGTTCGATGATCGACCACCTCTTCCGTGCATATGTGGGCGTGAGGTCGGCAGACGGGTTAGCAGGTAAAGGCCCTTCAAGGACTGTAGTGCCATAGGATTATTATTATTATCATCATCCACTTACGGTTTACCAGTTACAAAAATGTGATTTAGGATGAAGAGGACTTTACAGGCTATTCCAGAAAATTCAAGATATACGTTTTATATGTCATGCAGATATCTTAAAGCATATCTTCAGATCATGGTATTTCAATCAAAATCGTTAGAGTCATTTTTGAGAAAATTAATGTTCCATTGAAGGGGTACTTTGGGATGAGCAATTTCCTGGAAAGCGTTCGTGTCGCATCCTGGAAGACGCTCAACCTGAATATCTAGTTTTCAATTTAACCGATTTTTTGCTTGAGTTATGCTGTTCACTCGTGCCACAATCATCAGTTATCTACTTGTTGCATATTATTATTATTACTATTATTTTATTTACTTATCTGGGTTACGACTAGCATCGCAGAGACAGAGGGAGAAAGTGGAGGGTGATGGATGAGAGAGAAAGAAAAAGTAGAACGCAAGAGAGATGGGGAAAGAACGAAAGAGAAAGAGAGAGAATAGAGAGGGAGAGAAAGGAGAAGATGGAGGAGAGAGTGTTAAAGAGAGGCTCAGAGGGAGGGAGTGATAAAGAGAGAGACTGTAAGAAAGACAGAATTCAGGATTTAACGAAATCGCGAGCAGTGACGCAGGTTCTACCAATAATATAATTATGAGAATCCCGCTAGAATCTCTAGCAGTTTTACTTTACTCGATATGTTATAACGTTTCCAGAAAAGCTAAATGATTGATTTGAGCCACCAGCGTGATGAAGTTTGTTCGCAGCCCCATTTCGTTTCGACAAAACCTTTCTAATTTATGCCTCTCGTCATTCCTACCATTAACGGAAATGGTTTTTATTGTAAAACGAAACTGGCGCGAAAGGCAGAGGTAGAAAATAGATATCGATATCAAGGCAAAGAAAAGATTCGGTAGCCTATACTTTCTTTGTAATAGCGGGGGATAGGAGGGGGCGATCGAAGGATTTTTCCCCCGGCGTGACTGGTACCTGGCAGAGACATAATATCCCTGCTATAATATCCGCCAGTCAGTCAGTCCGTCATGCTCCCGCACTGTGATAAATTGTAATGACCGGCAATAAATTCCACCATGTTGAAATGGGAATTCGTTCTGTCAATCGACTGCCCCGCACCCTTCCCCGCAACTACCCTCCATCATGAAACTTTTTTCTTGCATTTGGATAGTAGCTTTTCGTGCAGAGACGGATGTTAGGCAATAATTGACTACCGCAGTGTTTTCGAATGGACACGCGGTGAGCTATAACTTCCGATGTGAGATATTGTTCAAGCAAAATGGGAATAGAAACAAATGCCTGTGCAGTCTCTATCCGGATTTCTTGAACATATATTGTATGCTGTTCGTTATCAAAAACTACTACCTCTGCAGTGTACTATGAAACCAGGATTCTATACATAATTTATGCTGATCAGAATAATATGGATTTTATCACAAAACAATTTTACTACCAATAATTTAACCGAGCGAGGTGGCCCCGCGGTGACGTGTGAGACATCCATTTTGGAGGTCTCGGGTTCGTTTCCCGTCGGAACGTTCATTCTGACGTTGGTTGTTTTTGGTGGTATTTCTAGGCCAGTAGGCGAATGCTGGAGATGTTCCTTTTCTATCATGAGTTTCCTTTCCCCATCATTTTCTTTCATCTACTTCAAGGTTGTAGGACCAGGCTACGGCGGGTTGTGTGTTACGGCAGGACGGTGAAATTTGTGCTATGGAAGGAATTCTCCCTGGCGCTCGGCGGAACTGCTGGGTCCCTTTCCTTCATCGGAGTTTCTCACCTACTCACCAGACTCTCAGGTTGCGGTTGGCTAAGACAGGGCTAATCGGCGTCAGGTTTGGTGGTGCCATGTTGGAATCGTTATGGACCCCGTCCTTGCTAGCGCACATTGTCGTCCATATTTGGTTGCCCTTCGGGTATCCTCTTTATTCCTTTCTTCCAGGGGTTACGTAGGAAACACAAAGGCTTACTATGGCCTACGTGTGGTACTGTGCTTTAATTACTGGAGGCCCCTCCAGTGCTACTAACTGACTACTCCTTAACTAACCAATAATATTGTGGCATGTGAGGTTGGTAACACTGTAATATGTGGTGTGGTAACATTGTATGGTTAACGCTTAGGTTGGCAGTGAGAAAGGTAGTGACGTAGCAGAAGGGGAAGGGTTAAACTGGTTTTATCTTGTGACAGCAGGAAGCCAGGTCTCTTAGAGCCTTGCCCTTGGGACTAGCAAGACGTGAGTTAGGCATGGCGCTTCGCCGAACAAGAAGGTAAACTGTATCACTTTTATTTGGCATAATATATTTGACATCTAACTTCATACTATGTGAATTATTTATGTAGGTGGTCCCTTCCTTCCTAGTCCATAATGATTTATTAATATTTTGGTAGTTTTCAAGTGTTAAAAGTATTTTGTTAGCTTGCCCCCGTCGGACCTCGTGTTAGGAAAATGTGTTGCCTTAGATCCCGGTTCTGTGCTGTACCCCCTCTGTAAATGGAGTGAAATAAAGGAGGTTTCGACAATATTATGATCTTTCATTCGCTTTCTAGTATATAACCTGCAACAATTATAACAATTGATTCATTTGACGCAAACTGTTCTTTCCTTTCCTCTCATTTTGCACTGGACTCCTAACTCACTCATTGAAACAAATACAGTATCATAGCTACTACAGTTCAAATCAATCACCGTTATTGGTACTCGCTGTTATAAATCTGCTCAAGATCTCTCTTAAATATTGTCTTCCCTGTGTGTCGAGGTACGGCGGCCAACAAAGCGCTTCTCGAAGATTCTTTGTTAAGAGTTGTCAGCAACCTGGCGCATTGTTGACTGAGTTGCTGGAGCAGCATAAAATGTGTTTACGCACTGAAGAAGGCATACGCCAATATTGGTGGCATTTAGTAGGTGCTGTCGAGGGACATTCAACATGGGTGAGTAGCACCCCTTCCTCCGATCACCAGGTAATAACTTTGCATTTGTCTTTTTATAATAAATTAGCTTAATTGTTCTTTTTGGAATCTGCGTTAAGTTCTTGAAGATATTTTCCCTTTCCTTCCTGTTCATCAAGTATGACAATAATGTATAAATAAGAGGCCACGCTTCCATGTCTGATCCTGTAATTAATAAAATCTGAATTAGTTTCAGGTGGTGGCAATATATTTTAAACAAAATTAAAAATCTGATGTGTTGCACTCACAACACTTTTTCTACACTTATACAAAGTATTGTTAGAAACCCTTATTCTCCATATACTTCATGTTAATCGAGGTAAACATATACAGAAACTATCTTATTACCAATTTTCTTGTAGGTACAAGGGGAAGAGCTTTTAAGAGCTGGTTGCTATGTGGAGCATTCCATTCTCTTTGCATGTTCTGGACAATTAAAAAAAATGAATTTCCATTTGAGAAAAAGTATAAGTATTGGAAAATTCAAACATATAACAAGGAATATCTCGGAAATAGATCACTGGACAAAAACAATGTACATGACGTAAATTGTGTGTTTTAAGAGATCTACAGTTTTTGTGTAGTAAGGTTTTGTCAATCTTTAACGGCTTACCAGTTAATCGAAGGTCATTCAGAATGAAGAGGACTTTTGGGGACATTCCCAGAAAATTCAAGATATGCATTTCAATTACCATGAAAATATTTTAAACATATGATATTTCAATCAAAATCGTTAGAGCCATTTTTGAGAAAATCAAAATTTTCAAAAAATATTCCATCTAGGAAATTCAGTTTTTTAACTGCTCTTTAACTGCTTTAGTCCTTAGCGTCCCATTCTAATTTGGGCGTGAAAGACAGGTAGTTTTACTCAGAGGCCACTTTATCAGGCTTGAGGTTCTTTTACGTGTCGTAAATCTACCGAGACTAAATCCACCAGCTTTACTTTCCTTCCGAAGGAAGCCATGCTAAGAATGTTTACGCCCGAAAAAATCCATCGTCCTCCGCAGAGTTTGAACCCGCAATCTTGGGAACTAGAGGCTAGCATGGTAGCCACTACACCACGGAGGACGACAATGTTCCATGGAAAGGGTAGGGATTTTCTTTAAAATCTTGGCCTTGAAAGATACTAAACTCAAATACCAAGTTTGACATTTATCCGACATTTCGTTGAGTTATGTTGTTCACAGACACACAGACACATACAGACATACACACATATGCGCACGCGCGCGGTGGCGTACATGTTTCCAAAAATTCTTTATCTGTATTCAGGGCAAAACGTGTATTTCCGGTGAAGTCTCGGTATCGGATTTTTGGGTGGAATGCAAAACTTCCCCTACTTGCTATACGCAGTAGAGAAATTAAAAGCACCCAAAATAAAGATTAGATTTACCATCTCATTAGAGTTTCAAATAGTGTAACTAAATTTTCGCTAACATATACAAACAAAATAAATATTTTAGTACTGAAATAAGGATTTAAAATGTATCTATAGTGTGATAGGATAGTATAGGGCTAGAAGCGGAGTGGGACTTAGCATCTCGACCTATCTTTTGTGCCTAGGCCCCTGACGGGGCGCCCCAGGGAAGGAGTGAGTGGGTGAGAGGAGACAGAGGACGGTTTGGCCACAAGGCACGGCAGGCAAAGAGCAGGGTCTCTACCATTTACAGATTTGAACTCTCCGGGTGCTGGCTGGTGCAGCCGGCTCCCCTCTCCTACTTATGCTTGCACATCCCCTGGGGGGGTCCGGGAGACATCCCTCGCAGTCAGGAGGACGAAGGTTTCCTTAGAGCATCCTTTTCCCCTGGCATGCACACGCCGAGACCTCCCGCCGACACTTGTAATACTGAAAGAGACCCAGCAGATGAAAGGTGAAGTGAAATGAGAATGGAGATGAAATGTAGGGACAGGAAATTCGGGTGATGTAATGATCCGTCCTAGCATTCGACTGATGACCCGGGAAAACTCCGAAAAACCTATGGGTCAGGAAGGTCGGCTATGGGAATTGAATCCACGACCTCCTAAATGCGGGTTACAGACGTAAGCGCTTGAGCATTCCGCTCGGTATGTATACTATTAACATATGTGCTTATATTCAGAGCACTTTAAAACAGAAAGCTCTAAATTGAATATTTTTCATCGACAAACTATCTCACACAACATTAATAAAACATTTTATTGCTTGCAATTAAAATAATACAATAAATGACTTGTTATCCCCCATTTAAATATTTATATTGGAAATAAACACATTGCTATTTTAACCACAACGATTGCTACGCGTATATAACCTTTTAATTTTTTTTTGCAAGGAATAAAGTTAGGATAGAGATTATTTAAAGAATAAACTTGCATTATTACCCTGATTCACACAAGATGTTCATACAAAATGACATTTAAGCGTATATAAATGTAACATATAGTCTTCCAAACTAAAAGACCAGAATTGGAAGGGATTATTTCACTTTCTCTTTACAATTACCGAATATTACTGAAGGAGTATCCTGGACTTTCCGAATGCTTCCTAAAATTCTCTATTCAGTGCAGTAAACTTAAATATTTTCTCCTCTTTTCTTCCGTGCGCCTGAAATTCTCCAGATTTCTCTGTCCTCACACGCTGAAGAGATTTGCGAAACGTTTTTATGGATTACCTGTACCATCAGGAATCAAGTCTAAGTGAGGTGAACCCTAGACCTCTTATTTCCCTCGATGTGCAACTTCGATATTAATTTTTCTAATTAATTGTTTTGCAGGTATTGCACACCAATTATTGTTGTTGCCTATCAATGACTCTTCTCCTTCACAAGTCAAAGAGATTTGCGAAAAATTTGACCGACGATCTTTATCACAGACACCAAGATTAAACCAGGTGAGCGCCAGTTGATGTTTAATTTAATGCACCGCTCTATCGCAACTATATTTCAGCACCGATTGTGTTTCTAATGAAATGTTTTCCATGAATTGCATAATTGTTGTTGCCTATCAAATACACTCGGGCAGATCTTACACTCCTCCTACTTCCCTTACCCGTTTTAATGACTTACCAGGGGAATGGTCCAAGGATGTCTTTAGCTTTGATGCTTATTTAGCATTCGATTTCATTCATTTATTATTAATAACAGCAGTTTGGTTTCTATAAAAAATTTGCAGCCAGAATTTAATCAATTTAATTTTACACTCTGTAGTGATTCCGCAGTTCACTATAGGCAGAAAATCGCACTAAACAAGAAGACAAAAGAAGAATATAAAGAAAACAATAATCCTCCTTGAGATCATGCAAATAATAATACATTAAAACGTCAGGCTTACGGGATAAATATAAAAGGATAAATTTAATGTATCGTATTTACATGATTCCTCTACTAAGTCTTCTACAAGCTATTCTTATCAAAGCTTAATCTTCTACCTACTTAACATTTACTTATTTCGTTGTAGGTATAAGAAGAAAGCAGCAAGCAAACGATAGTCAACTTTTATAAAAGAGGGTACTTTTGTAATGTTTTGAGATTTCGTTCTCTTTGTCTGATCACAAAAAAGAAAGAAAAAACAAAAACAAAATTAAAAAAAGACAGAAACGATCAGGGATTTGTAGTTGAATGTCTGGTATGTTACATTCACATGGCTTTCTGTTATTCACACAAACTATTCCTACAAAAGCTTATTCCTCTATTTGCTTATTTAAGTCGAGACATGACACATCTGCAGGTAGGAGGATATAGTAGGGTAAAACGACAGTCAGTTTTTTTAAAAAGCCGATCGCTATGCAATGTCTTGAAATTCTGTATTTTTTGCATGAGCACGAGAAAAATCAAATAGCGACTTACCACTTGAAAAAGTGTAGGTTTGAAAATTCAAACCAATAATAAAGAATATCTCGAAAATAGTTTTATTTCGCATAAATTGTGTGCCTCAGCGAGATCTGCATATTTTTGTGTATAAAGATTTTGTCTCCTACGGTTTAGATACTATTCAGAATAAAGCGGATTTCACAAGCTATTAGCAGAAAATTCAAGATTTGCATTTTCTTTCACACGTAAATATCTTAAACTTATAGTTAATTAAGAATTATTTTTGAGGAAAGAAAAATATCAAAAAAGTTTTTATATAAAGGATAATTTAGGGTTGGAAAATTTTCTTTAAAAACGTTGTTGCATCCTTGGAAGAACATTGCATTTAAATACCAAGTTTGGTGATTTACCGACTTTTTGTCGTGAGTTATAATGTTCACAGATACACGCATACACGAACCTTTTTCTAAAAGTGCATTTTTTAGGGACACTTGGTATATATTTGGGTTCAAAAAATTGAGTTTTTATATGTCGTTGTAATGGATTATAAATTGTATAAGGAACATAACTAGATTTGTTTTTTTTATTTGGACCTTTAAATGACTTTTATGGTCCAGAGATATTATAGTATATTGGTATGTAATAATGTTCCCACATTTCCTGTAAGCTTTATTTTTCAAACTTCAGTGACACTTTTCTCAAAAGTGTTTAACTTAGAGGATTTCAATTCTTTATTGTTGTACAGAATGTTTAGCTGCATTTAGTAGGTTAAAGACTTTGATCATAAATAACATGGGTTGCACAAAAAATTATAAATATAAAAAGAAATTACACCAAAAATTATTTGCTTGTGGGATGTTACTATGCTTTTAACATTAAATTAGTATCTCAAATGGACAAATAATTATACGAATATCTTAAGCTACTTATAAAATTTCATAATAAAGAAACTGGTGGACGTCTATCTTTATTCTCAGAGAAAAGTGTACCTATAGATCAAAGTAAAATGTTTTTAAAATTATTTTACGATATTTAAATATTTTTATAAGTAAAAGATTTAAAGATAGCAAATAAATCTGATACCAGTACACTCAGCAAACATTTTTCAATAAGCAATAAAAATTTCATTGTTCTATACGGTGTAATTCTAGAGAAAATTTGCTTTCTTTCAATAACGAAAAAACGTAAAAATACCCTGCAATCTCTACCAAGTGTGCTTAATTCAGGGAGCCTCAAAAGGGATATTTTGGTAAACTACACGTGAAATGAAATACTTCCTCTACTTACATAGATAAACAGTATAGAAAGTAAAAACACAAAGACTTTGATTTTGGGGAAAAAAATGCAAAGAAGCTATAGAGGGGTAGTGGAGCAAGAGGACAGCTTTAGATGTTTGGAATGTACCATAAGCAGTAACATGACTTCTTCTTAAGCAATCCAATAGCAAAGGAATATTTTACTAGACCTTAGAAGTCATAACTAGGGAGGACACTAATGTACTTTGTGCGAAGCGTGTCACTGCATAGTGCTGTTTCGTTTGCAGCGAAAAGAGGAAACGATTGCAAGCATTCTTCTACACAGAATAATGGATTGTGAGAATTGGATAGATTAACAAATAATGAAGCCATTTTAGAATGAATGAGTTTAGGAAAACAAGACTGTTCAGGAACAGGAAACCAGATTGGCTAGTTTGTTGCATGAGGAATACTGGTGAATGGGATAAGCTTCGGGCTGGAAGAAGACAGAAAATGACAGAAAACAAATATTATTTTCTTTGTTGATATTTATATTTGGGATTTATTATGTTATAAATGATTTAGTTATTTTTGTTGAATGGGAAATTATTAGATTAAACACTTCTTCAATTGTTATAACATTATTATTGGATTGAATATCACTTATATTTATAAGTTTTGTTATGTTAATTTCATTGTTCCTGCGTGAAAAGGAAAGCAGAAAAGAGGGAAAAATGGAAGAGAATGGCTAGTAGGAAAGTAACCTAACCATGGGCAGCAAACTGTATTTGGTTGATTAGAATTAATTTTTATTTTCAAACCACTCCTTCTTGGTTCATTTATAATAGCTTCTGTTTTAAACTCAAAAGTATCTTCACTGTGGTAGTATTCTGTTAAGAATGCTCCAGTTAGCAAGAATAAAAAGAGGTTGGTTTGATCGCTTCCTACATGAAAATGGCTCAAAGCCATTTGTTATCATGCTAACCGATTTTCAGGATAATGAACGGAAGAATGGCAAATGTTACAGCGCCTAGGAGTAACTGCTGCTACAATAAAAAGGAACGGTTGCCCAATCTGGAACAGTTCCCAAGACGAGAGGTTATAAACATGAGGTTTTTAGAGCAGCAGGACGCTGGGGGAGGGGGGGGGGCAAATTGGTGGAGCTTGCCATGCGTGAGTAATACTACGTCCACAAGACTTAATGATAGGAAATGATGACGTTCACCGATCGATCAGAGGAAGGAGCGAGAAAGAGGAAAGAACAGCAAACTTCAAGCCTACTTAAAGGTTTATAGTCATCTAGTTTAAATCTAAAATATTTTCAATACAGTTTTGTTTTGCTTAGCGTTATTTCGATGATACAGTGCTCTTAATGTGCAATACAATTGTCTTCCTCTCACTGGATGTTTCTTCATTTTTGCTTTTACTTTCACTTGGATACGCAGATAAGCAGAGGAAGTGTCGTATTTGACCTAAAAATGTCACATACATTTCACCGGAAATACATATTTGAAATCCTCTGAATGCTAAAATAGTAACATTTGTACAAAAATCTTTTGTGTGTCTGTTGCATGTGAGCTGACGGAAACAACTGAACCGAAAACTAAAAGGTCGAATAAATATAAATTTTCATATTTAAGTTAGAAAATTTTGTAACATTTCAAGGCGCAGTTTTCTTTAATTTTTCAAAGTAAACAACCCTTCATGCAGGAAGCTTTTATTTTGATTTTCTTAAAATGGGTTTAAGAATTTTGAATATGCACTTAAAAGATGTGTAAAAAGCCCATTTCTATAAATAATTAATCATGATTAACAGAGACATATAGAAAGATTAGTTTTGAAACTGAAACTTTGGTCGCCAATTTTTACTTTCTCTACTACCTATAGTAAGTAGGGGAAGTATTGCATTCCACCCAAAAATTCACTACGAAGATTTCACCGGAAATACATATTTTGAGGCGCCCTGAATCCAAATAAAGCATTTTTGGAAACGTCTGTGTGTCTGTGAAAGCATAACTCAAAAATGTCGGATAATACCGTTTTTGCACTTAACATTTTACAATGATGTAACACGAAGATTTTCAAGAAACCTGCCCACTACAACTATCCCTTATATGGAACATTTTTCGAAAATTTTGATTTTCTAAAAAATGGCTCTAACGATTTTGATTAAAATACCACATGTTAAAGATATTTACATGAAAAATAAAATGTTTATCTTGAATTTTCTGAAAATAGTCTAGGAAGTCCTCTTCTGTCGGAAGGAATTTTGTGTAATCTTGTATAACTTGTATGCGCTAAGGGATAGACGAAAACGTACCACACAAAAAATGTGGATCTCTTTAAAACACACAATTTAGTTAAAATAAGGTTTCTGTGGCATAGGCCACTTCTGAGATATCCGTCATTAAAGTTTCGAATTGTTCAATACAGTATGAAATTTTAAGGCAGCATATAGTGTCCAGTTTCATAAACATTTGCTGTCGCTGTTTTCTTTGTATTTATAATCAAATGTGTAATGTAGCTATTTTTTCAAAGGTTTATTTGGATTAAATATAGGGATAGAAAAATAAGCTTTAGTAAGAATAGTCTGTTTATCCACCCAACAAAGATAGGGGTAGAGAAATTGATGTGAATGTATCACAGAATTTTTATGCCATACTATGGTACGACATTTTGAAGCTGGAACTTTGAATGATGGTGCGACAGTTTGATACAGAAATGTAGTTGCCACCTTTTCTCGTTGTTTCCAATATCTGATGTTGATTCTGCTGCCGGCAGCTCCAGTAGTAGAGTATGAGTACTTTTCCTCAAGGGTATGCGTGGATGTATTCTGAAGGACAACACCAGTTTAAATTGACTGAGAAATTTATTGTGAATTAACATCTGAATTATTAAATACCATTTGAGATGAAGAAATAGACTGACTCTCAACTGTAGCACTCGAAACTACGAGTAAATTGTTATACCCGCTAACTTCTGCAGTATCAAAGTTACGGTTGGAAATAGTTGTTTCTGCAGTAAAGAAACCAGAAGCGTAACCTTCCGTGAGTCGCTAAAATGCTTATCTGCCAGACCTCTCGCAATAGCCGCTACTCGCACAAGTGCGTCACTGGGCGCTTAAAATCACACAGTACAGCTGATGCTACCAGCAAGAGAGTGATGCATGCACAACTGTGTGTACGACCTAATATTAAGTACCAGTGCTGGTACCAGAGTCAGAGTAAATCTCTGATCCAAAATTACACGCCTTATTACTTTTTGCTCCAACTACATATGATTGCCTCCTTTCAATTTTACATCTTACCGGGGCCATTACTTAACCCTTCTGCTTAATATTTCTACTCAAGCTTATTACATTATACATTTATTTAATATACGGAAATTATTTACTGTAATTATTTCTCTACCTTACCATAATTTCTTTATCTAATTATTTATATACTCCCGTCAATAATTACGGTATCAACTTTGTCTGAATATTAATGAAAAATAGTAATGTGAATAAGAATGAAGAAAAATAATAATGAGTAGAGAAAGTTACATAGCTGTTATAATGATATTTTTAGAAATCAGGTTGTACATGTCTACTTTGTTATTCATCAAATTGTAAAATGTAAAATAAATTTAGACAATTTTCGTTGTGCAGTCGAGTGCACAGAAACATGCTGATGCTACTGGTTAAAGTTTTTGTTTATTCAATATTGGTAGAAACTCATTACCCTAGGCTCCACGTCAGCCCTGGGTGAGCCAGTCTCTTCTTATTGATTTGAATTCAAGTTTGGCACACACGCATTAGCCTATGAGCAACGTGAGGCCTAGGTTTGCGTTGAATCGAGAGGAGTGCAGAAACATTTCACCTGAGTGGTTGGAAGGTATGCCTCGTAACGACGTCCTCACCAACCCCTGGGTGAGTCTCCCTCTGTCTTCACATTATGTAAGTGGAATGCTAGAACCAGGTAATTGTTGGGGATTGTGCGTGGTGCAGACGGTTTAGTATTTCCTAACGAATATAAACCACTGCGCGTTCTATCGACACGATTTCATGCATTTAATATATAATAACGTGCATAAAATAGCGCTGTTTATGTTGGTACTGACAAAAATCTAGCCACACCCCCTACCACCTCTGTTTTTCGAGAACAATTCTAGCCAGTGGATTGGAAGGGTACTATACCTTCCCAAAAGTAGGTAACATTACAACTTAAACCTTATGTTTTCATGTTATATTAGCGTTTTCTTATTGCCGTTTAGTAGCAGCAAATGCTATACCTTTGTCTCCATGTCGCTGACGAAAGCTCTCATGGAAGTAAATGTCGTAGCTGTCTTTCGGTTTCACCACACATGAAAATGGTTCTTTACCCTTTCCTCTAGAATTATGATTATTTAATTGGTTTAGCCTCTCCTTGTGCACTAATCGTAGCGAAACTCTTTCATAGAGAGGTATCCAAACCACCCCTTCATTTCCCATAGATTATAAACATCGTTCACTGGTTAGCTTTTATGCTCCTGAATTGTTATCCAGGTCAGTCACATAGAGAACTGATACCGGGCGGATAGAGTAAAAAGTTGATATTACCTAGAAGTGGAGAGAAAAGTACTATGTAGATCTAGGGGAATGGGCCACTTTTTATGCACGACAGTGTAATAAAGCATGGGGAAGATACCTTAACATTTGTTTCGAATACCAATTAAGTCGTTCTATCCTTTTTATTATATTCAATATTTCTGTCATCATTTCGTCCTTAGAGATTACGAGGTACTTTTAAAGTACTGTGGAATTCAATAAACTATTTCCTTGCCAGCTAACATAATTAGAAATTGGTGAAAATGGAACTACTTTGAATTTATTAAATTTTCATTCAAAACTTTAATTTCCATCATTGAATGCTCACGTTCGCTACCATATGAATAAATAAATCATCGCCGCAAAAATATGAGTCACTGAACCTTTTAGGTGTTGTATGCTTGACTACACGCAAAGTGCCGATGCTTTTGTTTTCCTGTAGTGTTTTTCTGTATTTAATGTTGGTAATTTCCTTTTCATCTGACCTCGGTAAGCCAGTCTCCTATTGGTTTGAATTCAAGTCCGACACGCAGTATCCTATGTAGAAAGGTGGGCGGAGAAAGGATAAGGATACGGAAACATTTTACCTGAGTGGCTGGAAGGCATGCCTCGCATCGACGGTAAATTAAATTCTCTTCTATATTGGGGTGAAAGGCTGGAAATTTTGCTCAGAGGTCCATTTATCAGGCTTGAGGTTCTTTCACGTGCCATAAATCTACGGACCCCCGGTTTTACTTCCCTTCCCATTTTTCATGATTTTTATGCCCGAAAAATTTCATCGCCTTCCCCCGAGTTTGAACCCGCGGCCTCGGGAAGTAGAGGCTAGTATTGACGGTCCAAACCAGCCTTTGGATGAGTTAGTCTCATATTGGTTTGATGCCGAAAGTCTGGCACTCAACCTACGAACACAGGTCAGTTTCAGGTTCAGGAGCGAAGGATAAGGGAGGAGTAAAACAAAATTAAGTGGAGTGCTAGAACCAGGAAATTGTGTTTGGCAGAGGCATTTTAATATTCCCTAATCAAGATAAACCACTGCGTATTATATCAACACGATTCCATGTACTAGACTGTATACCTTTTCGACACTCTGTTTGCTCGTTGGAAAGGGTTACGGTGTTCCTTCCATGTTTCAGAATAGAAACACGTGTTCTCTAGAATTCTAAAAACACAAAGCAGGCACAGTTATACAATACAAAGAAAGAAGGGAAGAACTGGTTGCGGGTGTCCTGGAAGGAGCATGTTGTTGGTGATACCAATCAGCTACTGCGGCCATTACTGCGAACATGCAACCCCTAATTTCAGCCCTGCTGTAAGGACCTTCTGAATCCATCACTTTCTACCCAGCCCTATATCGACCATGAATGTTTGTTCTCAATCATTTATTGGTACACGATAGGGTAAGCGCATCAGTCAAGGTTCACTTTCTCATCTGCAGTCTGGTGAATAAAAGTAAATGACTGAAACAAATGTTTGTCTTTGTTTTGGAATGGATAAGTGTAGTGCTTTTTCTTCACACTGTGGCCACCGCACGGCGGCTTGGACCCCGGCCGCCTAGCTCGGACTCCCGCCGAAACATCCCGCTACCATCTCACATTCTCATAGTTACACTAACAATTGCAATGATAATAACCTCACACCTTATCATAAGAAATGTTGTCCTCTATCCGCATATCTCTGGCATCTTCTCAGAAAATTTTAATTCCCACCCGAGAGTCGAATATTCGAAATTGAGTAAATTTCTCGCCTGGTGTTTCCTTTTAATTCTTAAAATGTATGAGGTTTGTTGACACAACTGACTTTTCAAGTATCCTCATATATAAAAACATACAGTTAAATAAGGGGATTAGTTAAACATAATATACAACTAAATAAGGGCATCTTGAGGCTGAGACAATTCTTTATAATTACCCATTTTCAAACATATCCTGTGATTCATCAGCTATATGCGCTGTAGCATTGTGACTGGAAAAAGTCCAGACTGACATTCAACGTCTTTCAGCTGTTCAAAAACTGGTGCAAGTAAGTCATTCTTGTATCTCTCTACACTTAATGTTTGTTAAAAAAAAATATAGGTCTAATTCGGTGCGCATTTACTGCACACTGATTTTAGCTTCATGAAAGGAAATCTTGTGTGTAGAATCGGGTTTCTCTGTGTTCCAATATATGTTATTTTGATGAAACATAACCATGGAAATGGAATCATGCTTCGACAGAGAAGAATATTAAGCATGGATCAATTACTCTATCCAAATTTTCGCAAAATCCAATTACAGAAATTTACCCGAAACTGATGATCATATGTAAAACAGAGTGTATGAAATCAACCCCATACATTGTAAGAAATAAAAGAAAACATCGGGCGAGAAGTTCACTCATTTTCGGATATTGAACCCTCGAGTGTGAATAAAAATTTCATGAGAAGATGCCAGAAACTTTTGCATAGAGAAGGACAGAATTTCCAACATATCTTGTTATAAGTTATGTACTAATTATGATTCTAATTTTACTATAAGAACGTGAAGCGGTTGCGGGGATATTATGACTGTTTCAGTAAGAGTGCGAGCTGCGGCGGCCACAATGTGAAGGAAAAGCACTATATACGTATAATTAGTATCAATTAGACTAGCGTACTTATAAATCCTAATAAAGCTCTTCTTATGAGTGCTAGCTTTTCATCTTCAATTTACAAGTAAAAATTGTATGTTCTTTTAAGCATTGAATTAATTCTTCTTCCACGCTATCCTATGTGTAGAGCAAGGTTGGGAAGTTAGAGCTAGACGACTGAAAAATTTAATGTCACAGACGGGATTGGAACCACTGATCTCCCGGTTTCCGTACGTTTGCTCTAACCACTGAGCTATCATGGCAACATGCCGGTAGGACATTGTTCAACCGGCTATGACATTGAATTTTTCAGTCATCTTTAAAGCGTTATTTTTCATTCTACTGTTATACCACTACTACAAATAATTATCTGAAATACTGATACTATCAGTTTAATCTTATAAAAGGAAGCATATTACTTACTTTTAATTTTATAGTTTTTCCTAATAAGCGGCAGCCATATACATAAAGCACATGTTAAACCTCATAATGGAATCAAAACGTAAGGAAAATGAAAGGGGATATACTATACATATAAGAATTGTACATATGGCAGGGGATATACCATACATATAAGAATTGTACAGTAATAATATAATTCACTAACATATTAAAATATTCAACATTTAACATTTGTACATAGCTGATTGTGAGAAACGGGCGAGCTAGCAAAAATTCCAGGTAAAGCATAATCCTAAGTAAAGCATACCTTTCACCAAGCCAACAGGCAGGGAACCGGTAACGATACTGAGAAATAGAAAGAGACAGATAGTGAAAAGAAAGAGACGAAGGTATTGCACCTGCTTCATAACGCACCAGGGTGACGCTTAAGCGCACAGATTTGAAGCAACATATTCTCATACAAGTTAAGGTAACGCGGTCGGAGAACCAATTGGAAACGTCGTTACATTTTCAAACGCAGAGGTGAGCGTCACTAGGCTCAGGTATATAAGGGCAAATAAGGCCCCAGGACCCACTTTCTCTCTTGATCTCATCTAGAATTTCGACGACACGAGGTGCTACGCTCTTAGCAAATGCACGTTTGTGCATACGGGTGTGAGTGCGTGTGCAGATAGCTAGGCTCCTGACTTATTTAAAGTGGTGGGATTATAATAATGGGAAAAGCTAGCCGCCCATAATTATTTCAATTGTGAATAAACTTCATTGATTAAGGGAAAATTGCAGTGTATTTTTTCTTGTCTCACCCACAATAACCTGAAAATTAAGAGGTAGGAAAAGTTAGGAATGGAATACGCACCAACCGACGTGCATTCATAGCCGAGGAAGAACACTGCAGCAGACATTAACACAAGGATCGACGATTTCGCGCTACAAATAGCGCACATACTGTTTCCCGCTACAAAAACTTGCCAAAAGCTAAATTATGATATACATGAATTACGTGTCTATAGGATAACTAATGCAACCTACAGTCACACGAGACACTAGAACACACTGGAATTCGACGTCACACATTTATGCCAATACAATGTTCCTGCTGCCTGCGTAACCGCTTGCTGCCAGTCTACGAGCATCTGCTAACCGCTGCCTTAGACTGTGCTGGAACTATATTCGCGAGCACACACGAAGGCGGTGAAGGCAGATTGAACAGTAGCATTTCTCTGAGTCACGTGATATACCATTACATAGCCAGCGAGAATGAAAGAAAGAGACAATGTATTTACCTCTGTAATATAGCAATATTTTGTTTTACAATTCTATATTAGTTAATTAGATTAAGAACCCATCTGTACAATGGCTTATGAATGGAAAGAAATATTGTAATACGTATTAGCGTTATTAAACAATAAATTTTGAATATACGTTCTTATTTAGGAACCCGATGCTAGGACATAATATTACAATTTATTTTATTCCATTTTATTTATTTTATTTACGTACTATCTTTGTCTCTGTGAAATGGCTTCTACCACCCGCTTTCGTGTATGCTCCCGACTAGGTATATTATATTTTGATCACTGAATCTAATAGAACTAGTAGAGAACAAGAACATACGTGACACTAGCCACAGTAAAAGGAGACAAATGATAAGAATTACACTAAATATTTATACAAAAAATCTGATGTGTTACATTCACAATACTTTCCTTATCCTCTATAGCTTATTAGTGGGTATACAAATTATT
This sequence comes from Deroplatys truncata, assembly GCA_030765065.1. Classification (NCBI taxonomy): domain Eukaryota; kingdom Metazoa; phylum Arthropoda; class Insecta; order Mantodea; family Mantidae; genus Deroplatys; species Deroplatys truncata. Next base: position 59,230,427 of record CM060980.1, read on the forward strand.
CTTATGAAAGTTTATTTTTTTAATCGAGATAAACATTTTCGAAAATAGCTGCATTACACATTTCGTCATAGATACAGAGGGAATAGCGATAGTCAAATGTTTTAAAACTGGACACTCTATGCTACCTTACAACTGCATACTCATTCCATGACATTGCGAGAAATAGCTGAAAATCAACAGGATTTGGATAACTCGAAAACGGCTCATGCCACAAAAAATTATTTGATATATATTGTGTGTTTTAAAGAGATCTATATTTTTGTGCAGTGCGTTTCCGTCTATCGCTTAACGTTTATCAGTTATACAAGATTATAGAAAATTCTTTCTGAATACAGGGGACTTCACCTGCTATTCCCAGAAAATTCAAGATTTTTATTTTGCTACGTGAATATATTTAATAATACCATACTTTAATGAAAAAAAAAACGTTAGAACCATTTTAAGAAAATCAAAAAATTCGAAAAACGTTCTATGTAAAGGGTGGTTTGGAATGGGATATTTTCTTGGAAATCTTCGTGTGTATCTTTGGAAAGTACTGAACTTAAATACCAAGTTAGTATTTATCGGATATCGTTTTGGAACTATGCTGTTAACAAGCACACACACACATGGGCATTTTTCTAAAAATGCTTTTGTTTTAATCAGGGGGTTTCAAAAGATGTATTTCGGTATCAATGCAATACTTTCTCTGGTGGTAGGGAAACTAAAAAGCAAATGATGAAGAAATGTAAACTAGAATTTAAGGTTGACTACTCCTGAGGGTCAAAACCTTCACATTATGATGATAGTGTAAAACACAAAGTTCCAAAGTGTTCATACACGGGAACGCTTACCCTTCTCAAGCCCTCTCCTGATCAATCACAAGAAATGGTTGGTATTTATATACTCCCACAGCCTGCCATCACACAGCCGTTATTACAGTTTTGATTGTAGCTATATTCGGAGCTATGACATAACTTATGAGTCATCTATACATGCACTTCGTTCCTTTGTGATGCATTAAGAGAAGGCGATGTGTCATTACTTGAGACTACAAAGCGATTCTTGATAGGCGATTTCTGCAACATCACCGATATTTGTTGCCTTAGGGAGAACATACAACCCCTTGCTTTGTGGTTATTTTGTAAAGTGTTACTACTTTCCAACAACAAATGCCGCTTTCACCACTGTTGTGTGGTAGACATAAAGTACCCAGCAAAACGCGGAAGAGAATGAAAAGAACATGAATCTCTTGGCAGGTATTGCACTCGCAGTTAAATACCTACATTTCCTTCTACTACCACCACTTCCACGAGAAAGGCAGTATCTTATAAACGTGAAGTTATATGAACTCAATCAGTGAAGTTCCCTTCTTGACATTAATCATCATTCGTATGCAAATCGCATAACAGGGCTGCGATTCTAAGCACAAGCCTACACAGTTACCTTTTCAATTACTCTCTCCTTTTTCGTGCTAAAATGAGTACGCTTTTATAACAGTGGTGTTTAATAGATACATTAAAGTTTTGTAGAAAGAGCGTCTAGTTTAAAATAGTCACACCTCACAGTTGCATAAGAGGACACTGTTGTAGCTGGGACCCTGAGTTGCCAAAACCGGTTTAGCAAGTTATCCTGACCGAAGCAGTGGAGATGGCAAGGAGGATGATAGCATTGCTGATATCTCCCTCTGTAGTGTTTTGTGTGCAAAACTGAAAATAAATTTAATGCTCTCTTCTGTGTGTCAGAATCGTGTTACAATCGTAATAAGCTTATTCTTGCACCAATAGAAGGACATTTACTGTGAAAACGTTTCATACTACTCTTGCAAATACAACAATCGTATAGGCCCCCAGGGATATGCTTTTTATGTACCTGTAATCTTATACTCTCCGTTACTATGTCTTAACAGAATGAAGATAAGAACAACAGAGATAAACAGAGCAAATTAACAAATAATTACTGAATATAGAATAAAGAATACGAAGAAGAATGATTTGAAATTAAATAAACTTACTAACTTAACGTGAAATATATACATACTTTGACCCTCGCTGTAACCAAATGGAAAATATGAAATCTGTCACGTTATATCCCACAAAATGTAAGTTACTGTCAGTTGCTTACACGCTGATTCGGCGAAGCCGTCTACAAGCCAAATACTACCTTTCCTTCTATTGTTACATTGATACTGTAAAGAGTGTAGGAAGAATGTAGGAAGAATGCTTGTAGGAATGTAAGAAGAATATAGGAAGAAAGCTTGTGGAAAGAATGCAGGGAAGTAAGAGTAGCACGCAATCTCGTCATCTTACGTATGTATACTGTAAGATCTAGAAACGTGCAAGATTTGATCCTGTGCCTCAGAATTAGCTCGCGTGCTAAGCATAAGATACACACAGAAAGGAGTGGTCACCAATGCTGTGAGCGCTCAGCTCCATAGCGTATCGGATGGCGTGATTTTAACAGGTAGGTCTGAATATGAATTTCGTTTGGAGTGAGTTGTTTTTGTTTTGCTTTTTGCGACCCTATGGGTATACAGATAAATGATGAGGCAGTATTTTTAACACATAAATGATATCAGTCTAATTATACAATATAAAATATAATAAAAGCCCGCCTTGAAGCAATATGTATATGTATGTAACATCATTGTATTAAAGTTTATATTGCTATATACATGTATAATAATGTTATGTGAATGTATTACGTAATTTAACAATGTAAGAGCTGTGAGAATAGAAGCCAAAAGTTGGTAACAATGAGGTAACGTTGAGGCAATAATGAATTAGAAAGTTTAATAAAGGCTACTAGCAATTCTTGGAACAATAATGTAATATTTAAAACAGTTTATAAATAGCCAATCAACAACTAGAAAACGCTTAAGTTAAATAAAACTATTCTATTGGAGTAAATTTAGCCAATCAGGGACTTGAAACAGAGAAACTTACAAATTTAAGCGGTAAACGCCAGATGCTAGAAAACAGCGTACCCAACCGAAACTACTAGACAGCGTTCCTGAGCACTTCGATACGGTACAGGTTAAGTGTGAGACATAAAACTTCATTAAGGAGAGAATAAAATAATCTCACACCTCTACAGAATGATATATCAGTGAAGTGTTACTTATTTGTGTGAAAGATTAATAAACAAAGTACAATACGTTTATAATTTACGTAAGCCTTCATTCTTTGGCCACACCACCCCTGCTAAGAGATACGTTCATTCATTCATTATCTGTTTACCCTCCTCTTATGTAGGACTTACACCCCCAGGACTTACAGGCGGGTGCCTGGGGTCAGAGGCCCGTCGAGGAGCAGACACTCATGGATCAGACGGAACATCCAGGATGGGTGATCAGCCCGATGCCTGGTATGGGATGAAGGAAGTAGATGAAACGAAATGTTGGTGAAATGAATGAAAGGAAAGGTGATGATGGAGCAGTTGGTGGAATGAATGGAGAACCGGAGAACCCGGCGAAAACCCGCCCATTCGCCGCTTCGTCCACCACAAATCCCACATGCAGGTCCCTGGGATTGAACCCGGGCCGCCTCGGTGGGAGGCGATCGGTAAGAGATACGTGTTTCTACAAATTACTACTGACGCAGCCGAGGCAAACATACATATATAATATTTAAATAAACATTAAAAATACAAAGTTGATTTTAAACGTGGGGGCGAAGGCCACCGGAAAATTGAACTTGCCACCGGAAACTTTGTACCATACGTGGGGCAGTTGCTTCATCAGTTTGGCTTCCCAACAGTGGAACTACAATACACCTCCTTCAATGACGACGCGTTTTATTCTTTAAAATTTGCGGACGAACAAGTTATGTTTGATGAAGATGAAAATTATATAAGCATATATGCTCAGAAAACTAAAATATGAATATGAACCCAGTAGGGGAACGGTTCCGACCCCTTCAGCTGCCGTGGTGTGAGGGTTGCGTACCCCTAGCAAACGTGGCACTTCTGACGTTACTAGAAGTACGTTGAGCCGAACTTCTGAACCCCTCCCGAAAGGGAGCTGTTCGGAGTGGGTTGGTCTCGACGGTACGGTACTTCCGGATATTCATAGGAGATTCGGTACGTCCGGGCAATGATGCGTAGGCGGGGGTTGTGAGGCACCTCAACGTCCTGTGGTACCAATCTGGAGAGCTGGTAGACGATGTGCTAGATCATTGTCGGCTCCACCTCGGTTCTTCGGTAGTCTTCCCGCTGAAGTTATCGTGCGTAAGTGACGTGTCCACTTCCGTCCCTGCGTAAGCAGGTGGGCCTTTTTAATTTTCACGAATTGGCCTAATGGAAAGACCCACGGGAGGGAAAGTCACTCGGTTGATGCTTTCCTCTGGGCAAAAGAGGGAGCTTGTAGCGGTATCGTTCGTGTTATCTTATTTGCTGAGCGCCTGTTATTGTTTTACTATTTTGAATTTTGGGTTCTTTGTTCTCCGGCTAGCTATTATTACCCAGTCGAGCAAATCTCTTGAACAAGGTGTGTAAACGCAAAGGAGATGTGACTAAAAGATAACTCTGATAAAAGAATTTGTTTTTACACTTTTATTGCCGTCACACTTTATTCATTTCACATAATTACTCTTGATACACGCCAGACTGAAACTATTATATTTTAGAATGTAACTATACTCACTTATTTGCCGCACATTATTAATTCGCGTATTTCACATCTTTTAACTAACTTTACGACGCGAGAGATTCTGTAGAACTGCGCGACGTGTAACCCGTGGATGATTCTGTTGAACTGCGCGACGTGTAACCCGTGAATGATTCTGTTGAACTGAGCGACGTGTAACGCGTGAATGATTCTCTTAAACTGTGTGACGTGTAACCCGCGAATGATTCTGTTGAACTATGCGTTACTCGTCTTTGGCTCGGAATTTATACTCCCTCACCCCGATATGCCTAAAGATTATAATCGAGCTGCTATTGGTTAATAAAGCGCGCCAACATTAGCGTCTATTTTTATATCCAATCAAAATTACGAACACATATGCTCTAGGGAAGATATTGCCTCCATTTCTAAAGAAAAGCGCGCTACTCTGACGTCATTTGCTTGTCTCTTCTAATTAATAAACAACTCTCCCCCTCGCTACATTGTTACACGCTCCTATTGTCAGTTTCAGTGAGGCCGTGTAAACTTACTTCCTAACAATGCTTATAATTAACAAACATCCCAAATCATTGTCATACAATAATGTTAATTTATACTACAATCACTCTGGCATTCACAGTGTTGTGATATAAAATACTGCCTCAAGCTTCGGCTCCGGGTTTTCAAAGGAATGTAACTAAAACGGAGTAGGAAGCGACATAGTAATGGAAGATGGATCAGTCATTAAATGCTGCAGTACGTACATGTACTTAGGAACAGTAATGCCACGTAAAATATGTAGCGGGTTTGAAATTCGATGAATGCAAAAAAGAAATATTGCTGTAAGACAATTACATTCCATCAATTGGGACAAAATAATTCATACGGATGTAAAAAGAAGGATATACAAATCAATAATTGAAAGAATTGTGTTGCGTGGTTCTGAGCTCTAGTTCTTCAAGAGAAATAAAAGCAAATTATAAGCGCTGGAAATGAATTATTGGAGAAGGTACTGTATTCCTGGATTTCATAAAAGGAAAAAGAACCTATACGAAAGCATATTCAATGTGGCTGCAGTAAATATTATTGTTAGAATTGAAGGAAGACGTTTAAGTTGGTAGGGTTATTTCAGAAGAATGTCACCGGAGATGTGTCCACTAAAATTTGGGAACCTCCTCAACAGAAGAATCACGACTTGGTGGAATGATTGCATAAGACAATTTATCGAAAGTAGACAAGTGGCAGATGATGATTGAAGTATAGAGGAAGATAGAAACTTGGATACGAGAACTGTTATATGATGTAAACAAACTCGCTTTATATATACTTTTTTGGGGGGTTCCTTTATCTTGAAAAGTTTATTGCACTTAACTCTCAGCTCCTGGAGCCCCAGGCACAGTTAAGCGCTCGTCAATCCAAAACCATTTCATCTAAGGGACGTTGAACTATCAAACATGAGCGAATTTCTGAAAGACAGTTCTTTAACGGCCATCCAGTTAAACTGATTTGTGCATCTTACCAAAGTAACTTCTATCTCCCCAAAACAAGCAAGCGTTCAGCGGTATGAAAATACTTCCCTAAAGGAATTACACGTCTCATAACACTTTCTTCCGTGCAATTAGCCATCATGAAAATCAGAACAGATCTTGATTTCCTCCGTCTTATTTAAAGAAAAGAATATATGCAAAAAAAAAAATCTCTTGAATAAAGCAACAGTTGGAATCACATTTTCAGGGGGAAGGAACAGGCAAGTTGTAGAATAAGAAGGGAGAATAGGAGAGAAAAAAAGCTAATAAAAATTAGAAATGTAGAGGACACGCCATCTTTTCTTCTGTTCCTCCGCCTCCCCTGCTGGAAAACCGTGTCTCATTTGACAGGTCTTCTTTCTTGCACACACCACCCCTGCTTCTTCGGCAAGGCCTTCGTTAATTGAAACCATGAACCAAGGGGGTAAGTCACGGCGAAATGAGAATCACACTGTGCTGTTTAAAAAATCTTTACTTGTTTCTGTCCCGGTTCTCCTCCCTTCCATTCTTTTTAATTTGAGTGGGTAATAAAGGAGCTATCCGCATCACCAGCGCTCCTGTGGATCTTTCCCGAAGCTTCGATGGAAAGAAAGTCAATGAATACTCAGGAATATTCAGCAAATGTTTCTTTCTCAATATACTTCCATTAATTGCTTTCTTATCGAAGAAGAGGATTTTCTAACATTAATTATGTTAAATGATACCAGCTATGAGAATATATTAAAAATTTTTCTTGCTTTAATAAAATAAAATATAAAAACTTACATTATATATTAACTACATTAAATTAATTAGCCAACTAACGTACTTTGAGTGAGAAACGATTTTAAGACTGTATCTAAAGAAAGTGAAAAGTGTAGATCTAAATGTGAGTTAAAGCACTAAGTTTCAGATTTTTTTATTTTAACCGTTCTCTGTTTTACCTCATCCTATGTAGGACTTACACCCCTCAGGACTTACAGGCGGGTGCCTGGGTTCAGAGGCCCGTCCAGGAGCAGACACTCATGGAGCAGACAGAATATTCAGGATGAGTGATCAGCCCGATGCCTGGTATGGAAGGAAGGAGGTTGATGAAACGAAATGATGATGAAATGGATGAAAGGAAAGATGACGATGGAGCAGTTGGTGGGGGAACCGGAGAACTCGGAGAAAACCCACCCAGACGCCGCTTTGTCCACCACAAATCCCACATACGAGTCCCTGGGATTGAACCCGGGCCGCCTTTGTGAGAGGCGAGCGGTCTAATCACTCGGCCACGGCGCCGCCCATTTTAACATTAATATCTAATATCAGATCTAATGATATTTGTGAAATATCTTGGCGATGTAATTTTTTAAATTTTTCTATAAGAAATGTGGTTTAATGTTTACTATCAAGCAACAGAAAATGTTCTACCATTTTTACTAGCTATTAGTAGGTAGGGGAGGACCGTATTCCAAACATTATTTCGATATCGAAGTACCACCGAAAATACCAGTTTTGAGACTGGGCCTTCACTCCTTGGATTATTGTTTTGATTCAGGGGTGATGTAAGACACCCATGTCTCATCACCTGTAACGATACCCGTTAGCAAATCATCGCCTCCTCAGCATATCGCATTAGAAATGTGTACAGTGTAGCAGCAGATGGCTTGTTCTGGTGATCATCAGTAAGACTTTAGGGCACCCATCTTGAGCACAATTTCCGAAATCCTAAGCGTTCTATCACAATTTTGTGGTGCGCTGACTTTGACATTTGTGGAAAGTGCGAAGACAAAACCGATATGGTGAAAAGTCTTGTCTTGGAGAATCTTTTCTACCACAGCTTGCACCAAATCATCCGTGATCTCAGACGGTCGGCCGCTTTGTTAAACTAACACACTTCCTCACCACTTCATTACTCATTATTGTTTCCCCATAAACCTCACACAATTGGCAATGAAGATTTGCTGGGTAACATTCCTCGCATTCAAAACACGAATCACAGATCTGGCTTTACAGTCAGCGGGCCATTAAATTGTTTTGAACATTTCGAAACGCTCTGACAACAGGAAAACAAGAGTGACGATCGCTCACAGCTGCGATAAGAATGGAGACTTCATAATGAATGGAGGAAGTGATCTCGCATGCTCAAATCACGACTGCAGTGCTTCAGCGGCTAAAACGGCACTTACTTTAAAAGCACGCCTCGTAGTAACTGTAAACCATAGAGGGCAGAGTCAGGAGTAATCACATAGAGGGGCCTCCATTAATTGGAGCACAGCACCGCACATAGGCCATGCTGGGTCCTTTGTGCTTCTAACGTGATTACTAGGAGGAAGGGATGAAGGGGAGATCCTAAGGGCAATAAGATCCGGATCACCATCTGCGCTAGCAGTCCCTAAAGGTTCAAGGATGACACAAGCCCTGCTTTAGACTCCTGCAACCTAGGGTCCCGGGAATAGAGAAACCTGCTCCCAAAAAGGAAGGTGACTCCAGCAATTCCGCCAAGCACCGGAGGAATTCTTTCCGAGCGCAAATTCCACCGTCCTGTCGCAACACTCAAACCGCCGTCGCCTGGTCCTGGAACCACCACAATATTCGCCTACCGCCTAACGAATACGAGTCTCACCGCTTGGTTCATAGAGGGTGTAAGGTATATAAAACAAATATTTTAATTAAGGTATATAAAACAGAAAAAAAAAAAGTGTGGTGAACAAATATACGTCTAGAAATTCCGCAGTTTTTGAAAGTCGTGCTAATGAAGCCAAACATGCTAAATTTATGGAACTGACTCACATATAGAGACTGACTTTTTAAAGATTTGTTAATCGCTTTAGCCTTCTTAATCCCTTTTACCTAGAACGAAATGGGTAATGATACTATTTCTGCAAAAGTTTATCGTGATTAGCATGAAGTAGACGCAAAAACACTTTGTGGAAGCTATATAAAAATGTGATGTGTTACACTCACATAACTTTCTCTACCCTCTATTGTTTATTACTGGGTACGGAAATTACTCTTTCGAAAGTTTATTTTCTTATCTATTTCATTTTAATCGAGTTAAACGTTTACGAAAATACCTGCATTCGTTATAGATGTAAAGGGAACAGCGATAGACAAATGTTTAAGAACTGGACTCTATAAGCTGGCCTTAAAATTTCATACGTTGCAATGGAATTGCGAGAAACAACTGAACGTTAACAGGAATTTAATAGAATGATAAGAAATGAACAATTCGAACTTTTTAAAACGGATATCTTAGAAATGACTTATGTCACAAAAAACTTATTGCGTGTTTTAAAGAGATCGACATTTATTGTGTAGTATCTACGTCTATCCTTTAACGTTCCAATTATAGGAGATTATACAAAATTCCTTCCGAATGAAGAGGACTTCACAGGCTATTCCCAGAAAATTCAACGTATGCATTTTATTTGTCATGTAAATATCTTTAAAAAGTGGTATTTTAATCAAGCGTATTAGCGCCATTTCTTAGAAAATGAAAAATGTTGAAGTCTTCCATGTAAAGGGTAGTTTTAGATTTTTTTTAAAATCTTAGTGTCACATCTTTGGAAAATACTGGATTTAAATACCAAGTTTGTTCGTTTTTGAGTTAGGCTGTTCTCAGACACAGACACACACACACACACACACACACACACACACACACACACACACACACACGGAGGCAGACACACACACACACACACACGTATACACCTTGTTCTAAAAATACTTTATTAGATCAGGAGCCTCAAAACATGTATTTCCAGTGGAAACTTGGTATTGAATTTTTGGGTGGAATGCAATACCGTCTCTACCTACTATGTACATGGCAGAGAAAGTAGTAAACAACATTGGCCTAGAGAAAGTCATGTGAATGTAACTGCAGAATGTAACACATCAGAGCTTTTGCATATGAAACTTCTTTTTCTCTCAAAACTAACATTCATCACATACATACGCCGTTTAGGACAATGTTATATCCTGTCGTATTAAAGTACTATCTACTTTAAGCATTTTGCGTTAGGCTGGACCGTACAACTTTCTATATTAGTCAAGGACGATGCGTAACTAGTCATCTGTCTACAGTTCGTCCTGCGTGGGCTAGCCTCTAGTTCTCAAAGTCGCGGGTTCAATCCCGGCAGAGGGCGATGGATTTCTTTCGGACGAAAAAATCCTTAGCATGGCTTCCTTCGGAAGGAAGTAAGATTTACGGCACGTAGAAGAACCTCAAACCTGATAAAGAGGCCTCTGAGCAAAGTTACCGGTCTTTCACGCCCAATATAGAATGGGACGCTAAGGACCATAGTATTTAAAGAGCGTCCATAAATAAAACTCAGTTTCATCTGTCTACTACCTAAACAATCAATGTTCACCTTGTGTCCCGGATCATATATTTGGCTGAGAGCATAGGTGTCATTTATTAAATGTACAATGTTAGGCCAGTATATATTTTACTCTCCATATTGCTAAAATACAAAAGAATATTAATTTTATAAGAACGTCAACACCTACGCTGGCGGAATAAAATGCCAGAATTTACACCCAAAATAAAAATATAAATTAAGTTAGTACAGTACTGAAAATGTTGCGAATTAGTTCACTTTTTCTCTACTCATATTTGATTCTTCTTGCATGTAACATTTCAATTAGCAGGCGCGCAATTAAGACATCTTTCCTCCAGTCGCTTGCGTGTTGAACTCAGGACTCTTCTGCTACTGGCCCGCACGCAACAAGAATTTTCTGCAGCAGAACAGAATTAAATCGAACCCAGAGCCACCCTACTTTTCATATCCGAACTGCATGATCTAGAAGGTTCACACTGCCAGAAAGAAGGGAATTCTGGAGGTTTCTACTGATGTCCCGGTAAGAGTTCCGGACAGTTCGATAAGCTGCGAACACATCCTCTCTCCAAACAATCACATTCAACCCGGAGCTAAAAGCACGTCTCGTTCAAGCAAAAATTTCATGACTGAATTTTTTTCAGTCAACAAGCCAGAAACAAATTTAATAAATATCGCTGGTATGTTTACTTTCTATCCATTTCATAATTTTGCATTTTCTTTGGTGACTTTCAAAAAATGTATTTGACATTAGAGGCATTTACATTTGCTTCCTTGATCTAAAAATTCTTCTGGGAAATAGGGGATTTTACACTTACTGCTAGCAAAAACAAAACTAACTAAATGAATCCACATTCTTTGATATAAGCAATGACGTCTATGAACTTCTGCTCATTTTCTAAGCACTTAGGCACGTGGGAAAATAATATTATAAACAGACATTCTACGAGTTACAAAACAAAATATTAAATTTAGTAAAAATATTCCGTGAATATGACATTATTGATATTATGAGATAAAATAATACACTTATCAGAAGCTCTGTAGTTCACAACAAATTGCTATCTTCAAGGCAATCTGAATTCAAGTCATATAGTCCCAAACACGACAGGCCAAAATATTATGACATGAACAGTTTTGCAAGGGTGGCACATTGCTTCGAACCTTGGACTCATCTTGTTTTTACTTTTTCTACTACGTATAGTAAGTAGGGGAAGTATTGTATTCCACCCAAAAATTCGATACCGAGATTTCACCGGAAATATATGTTTTGAGACCCCCTGAATCCAAAAAAAAATATTTTTAGAAACATGTCTGTGTGTGTGTCTGTGCGTCTGTCTGGCTGTGTGTGTGTGTCTTTGTGTCTGTGAACAGCATAACTCGAAACGAACAGTCGGATAAGCACCAAACTTGTTCAGTAAGATTTTCAAGAAAATCCCCCACCCCAGATTACCCTTTACATGGATCATTTTAAGAAATTTTTAATTTTCTCAAAAATGGCTCTAACGATTTTGAATAAAATACCATAAGTTTAAGACATTTTTATGGCAAGTGAATTGTATATCTCGAATTTTCTGGGAATGTCTCCAAAAGATTGTTCATTGTGAACGACTTTTGCATAACTGGTAAACCATAAGAGATAGACAAGAGTTTACTCCACAAAAAGTATAGATCGCGTTAAAATCACAATTTATGTCATATACATTTTTTGTTGTTGAGTGAACCGTTTTCGAGATATTGCTTGTTATTCCCTTAAATTTTCCAATACTTTTTCTCAATGGGAATTCGTCATTCTTTTTTTTATCTCCTGGACATACAAAGAGAATGGAATGCCCCACATAGCAACCGGCGCTTAAAAGATTTGACCGCTTATAACTTATATTCCCCTTGCATCTACAAGAAAATTAGCAATAAGATTGACATCTCGATATCTCGATTAACATGAAGCATATGGAGAATAAGCTTTTATAAATATAGTTTCGATTTATTTTAAGTCAATTATAGTTTTTGTTGAAATCTAGTACATCACACACGACAGGTCTATATTAGATGATTGACATTTGAGTGGAATTAATGCGAACTGCTAATATGAAGGCAGTATATTTAGTATATTTATCTAACAATGAAAGAATGATTAGTATCTGTTCCGCTTACAACGTGACACTGCCTTAGCAAATGCATCAAAACGCAAACCACGAAACCTTTAAGACGTATGGGGGTAACACAGAATCATGGGTGGGTAGACAAGAGGGAAGATCTTATTGTAATTAGCCTTCAGAGATCTTTTCTTCTATTTCCTTTCCATCGTCTTTCCTTTTCTCATCTCATTGCTACATCCATACGCCCCTCTCCCCACGCTGCCTACTACCAATCTAATTTTGTAGTCATTCTCCGTATGCTCACTTTTTAAATGCTTTTTTCTTTCGTTCCTGTTTCTCCGTATCGTTCTCTTCGTATATCCCATTTCTCCATCTCCTTCCATCTTTGACTGGTTCCTGGTCCAATCCCTTCATCAAATACTCGCCTATGCTGCCTAATCAATAATGCAAAATCTTGTCACCTAAGAACAAATTTACCTGAAACTGTTGAAACTTCCGTGCCATTTTATCTAATACCGCAAGATAAGGATAGTAGATACTCAATGAACATTAGAATGGCTTAAAAATGTTAAATTCTCATCCATAAACTTTAAAAATGAAACCTTTACAATCGGTAGCAACTAAGTGTGATTTATCTTGAATGTGAGAATGTGCTATAAATACTATTTAGTTTTTCGTTGGTTACCAAGGTTACAGATGTAATGATGATATTGTAATTTATGTTAGGTAATAAATGAAAGCGTATCTAAGTAGGATACGCTTTCATAAGACGATGGGTTTATGGGCGGATGGGTGGATGGATAGATGGATGGATGGATGAATGGATGGATGGATAGGAGATGTCGGAATTACTCCTATCCATACACCATTCTTTTAATGACGTTACGCACAGAAATTTTCAGCAAGGGTCTTAGAACTCTTACACATTTTTGCTGAAGAGACTATTTGGTTTCTTTCTAGTTATGGCATAGAAACGTGTTCTTTAATTTAGCCCATCAAAAATCTGTTTGAGATCTTCAGGTTGATGGAATATGCTGACGCTAACATGATAGAAAATTGTTTTGCCAAAAAAGAGGTTTGCAAATGGATTAGGAATGTTGTTAATGCCTTAAAATTGTAAATATCTTGCATTTAGGGAAAAAATCGTTTTACTTTAAAGTAGCATTGCAACATGTGTGGTGTAATATTTAATTTTAGAGCTAGGCTTCTGGCTAAAACAATCATGTTGCAAATTATGTTTTAATTCAAAAGTTAAATATTCTATACACAAAATAACATATTCTACATTAGGCTGACCGTCTGTCAATTATTTTTATATCTGTTTCATCTTAATCTAGACAAATTTTTACACATTTGCTTTCGAGGTACAAAAAACCAAGGAAGGCTGAAGTGATTGTAAACTCTTTATAACTTTTGGTCGCTATATTCTTAAAAAGATGTTTTATAGGAAAATACTAGCGACGAATATGTCGGAAACAGCTAATGTTAAAAAACAAGTTTCATATAAATACATGTTTGTGTGTTTTAAAGCCTGCGTTACATTTTAATGTAATCAGCTTTTATCTATCTATTCTGGTTTATCAGCTACACAAAGTAGTATAAAATTAATTCAGAATGAAGAGGACACCAGAGATTGTTCCCAGAACATTTATGATACGGCTTTTATTTGACACGCACTTCAATTAAATATAGCTTATTTTAATCAAAACCGTTTGATTCGTTTTTATGAAATAAAAAATAAGAAACAATTTCTATGCAAGGGTTAGTTTTTTGGTAGGGGATTATCTTTAAAATGCTCGAGTTGCATTCTTGGAAGGTACTGAATAAATACAAAGTTTTTAGTATTTATTTGAAATTTTATTTTTAGGTTATGCTGTTGTTTTTCTCTCTCCCTCTCTCAATCAAATAAACACAAACACAAACACACACACATACATACTCACTAATCACAAACATACGCATAAAATCTTCTTAAAAGAATTTTTTTGTTTCGGGGATTTCAAAACGCGTGTTTACGATAAAATATCGATATGGAATATTTTTAATGTAATACAATACTGTCTTCAACTAGCTAGGCATGTGGTAGAGAAAACACAAATTGAAACGAATTAAAAATTAACAAAACCCCTTCAACTGTTAATCCGAACTAGAATTATAGTAATTCTATTATGCTTTAAAATTTGAACATACTTTTGAAGAAGCTAATACCAAAAGTGTGTAAAATGTTATTCATATCTGGAAACGAGAATGATGATGTAAGTTAGTTTTGCCATAATTAATTGACATTTTCATAGAATTTGCGTTTCTGCTGTTAACTTAATTACTGCGTGAAACATTAGGTGAGAAGGTTAGGATCCTATAGAAGGAACACATAATTAACAATAAAAGCTTACTGTCTCATCTGCTTTTGGTTTCATACATATCCATTGCTTTCTTTCTGTAACTTTATTGTATTAGTTTAAAAATATATATAACGTTACCTATTTGAATACCTAATCAACTCTTAGATCATATCAGGATAGTGTTTCCGTGAGTTGTATGCCAAGCTGACTTTTTTATTTTGACAGGGAGGACAACACCACCTTTCTTATGTAACATTTGCATGATTTATTTGGGCATCCCAGTCTTGAAGTTCATATAAACTGAAGTCTGGCGTCTGACGCTTGTAATAGACTGAATCAGCCACTGCACTACGATTTCATCCAATTTTGGAAACTGACTCCCCAAAATGAGAGCTCTTTGGTGAACAAGTGCTGGACACTCGCACAATAAATGAGCAGTCATCTCATCTGCCTGCTGACACCATCTACAGGCAGCATTCACTTGCCGTCCCTTTCTGTGAAGGGACCCTCTAAGGGAACTGTCCTGTAAAGAGGCCCTTTGCTCATGAGAGATTTTCACTTCTTAATTTAGCAGCCCTCACGACGTGTTTCGGTCCAATTTCTGTATGAGAGCATTCGAATGACTGAAACCTACGGATAAGTTCCAGTATTTCTCGTGTTCTCTGAGCAAACAGTCCGTGATAGCCGGTATAACCGGTAATGATAACAACCGCTGTGCTAGTTCAGGTCCTATAAAATGTTGCTCAGTTTCCTTCTTAGCAGTTCATCTGCTCTGTCGTTTACCCAGAATCCCTGCAAGCCTCGCCATCCACCTCAGCTGAACCGAATTGCGGGTAGCCACCGTGTTGAGAGCCTTGCGGCATTCTGAAACCTTTTGGACTGAACCAAGTGGTTATCGAGAGCCTTCAGACCTGCTTGGCTATCGGAGAGTATAAGAATACGTCTATTTCTATAGCGTCTTCTCACACTGACTGCTGTTTTAGCTGGATTTACTTTAAATTGGGGAAGGAGCTTTAGCTCATATAATTGTTACATACAATCCAGATTTTACTTGGTGGCTGTGTTAAACAATGAAACCACTCCAGTAAAACTTCCGAGTGCGAAGCACAGACGCTATTAAATTTATATTAAATTGCAGTAATATTTACTGCAGCTTTCTGGTCATTTACACCTGCAGAAGGACGTCAGTAACTCTAGTCTTTATGTCTATTCAAATCTCTGAATGGGGAAAACAGTTAATGCTTTCTGTTGTTCTTTAGCTGGTTTAATAAATTAAATTACATGTTTTATCTTTATACACCTGATTTCTAAAGAAGAAATACATTGCGAAGATACGACACGAACTGCGCATTTCCATTCAACAAAATTAAGTTTTACGTAAATGACGTAGGAAGACTATTAGCAGCATCATTTGTACATATTTATACACACGAAAACACATGCATTTATACATACATACATATATACATACATTCATATGTATACACAGACTGTTACAGAATTCTTCCGAAAAAATTTCAGGGGTTATAGAGTAGTGTTAGGTAAACACTTTGGTATATGGCACTTATGATCTTTGAGTGCATGGTTGTTTGAATAGATAAAAATTAATAACCAATCAATACACCACTGATAAAACTTCCCTCAGTTGCTGCTATTTGCAGGAAATAGTGTCCTTGCTTTCCATGTGAATACCTCCGCAACAAAACTTTGAAAGGAACGCAGTAAATTAAGGCTGGGTTCACTCCAAACTTATGCCATTCATCTGTTTGATGTGTATATAGAATCTGTGTGTGTGTGTGTGTGTGGTGTGTGTGTGTGTGTGTGTGTGTGTGTGTGTGTACAGCCGAGCACGCTAATGACTGCGCTATTACTAGCGCTAACAGTTATTTGTTTCTTTGATACGCACGATTCTTCATGTGATGTGGAGGTATCAGTGGTGCACTGTTCCTTACCGACGAAACATTTTTCCGAAAAACAAAGCTCATATCTTTGAAAATACCGCAATAGCAGAATATATAAAAGAGAAATTAACTATTTTAGAGTGGAAATCAGTAGAACACTTATATACTTATTTCTTAATTTATTTATTGCAATTATCAGAATATTCAAACGAAAATGACTACACGACTTCAAAATTTGTTGTCACAGACCATAGATGTTCTATATCAAGATGTTTCTATACCTTTCCTCTGTAACCCCTGAAAATGTGTGCGTTTAATTCTGTAACATCCTATATATAAAATGCATTATACCATCATTTTCCTGTCAAACATGCATTCATTCCTGGATTAACTAAACAGTAAAAATATCTGGAATAAATATTAATCATGAAATACAGTGACCAAATCACTGTGTATCATTCTGACTTGTATTGCTTGTTCTATACTTAACTACGAGCTTTTGCGAGGCATTAAAAACTGAGGCGTAAATAGGGAAGTTCAGTAAAAGTGTTGAAAATTTATTCATCACATTGACGTTTTTGTCTCCTTCATATTAAAACTCATCTTTGCCGCAATTTAATATACTACACTAAAATTTTGCTACAGTAAACACATTCACCTAAAACAATTTTGTAAATAACCCACATGAAAAAGCGTAAAAATGTGTACTAAAACGTAAAAATCCTTTAAAAATATGCATAATACTATTTCAATATTATTTCTTATTACTACATATTCAAAGTTTGAATTTTTTCTCCTTTAATCAGGTGACTAGAAATGTTTAAAGTGGAGATAAATATTTGGGTGCCACTGTTTACGCCCGGGAAGGTCATTCTAACTTTTATGATTTTCTTCAAATTATTAAACAAAATTTCAGTTGTCTGCATATAAGCACGGGTAGCCGAGGTAGTTAAGGCAGGGACTCGTGAACGGGAGATCTGCGGATCAAATCCCACTAAAACCATCCTCCCTGACTGAGGTGTTTTCCTGGTTTTTCTTCAATCCTCATAACTGGCAAATGCCGGGGAGGTACCCTAGACTTAGACCTGAAACGTTTCCTTCCCAAATATCCTCCCCAATTATCATTTCATACATCATCTGTGTCTACCGCCAATACTAAGAACGGGTTTTGAATTTTAAATAGAATCAAATAAAAGAAGTTCCGTACTGCAGCAGTTAGACTGAAAATCGTACATATTAAGGAGCCTATGTGCAAACTAGCTATCCTTACTTATATAAAGATTTAATCCAAAGTTGAAATACATCAACCATTGATCTCCAAACTGATATATGCTAAATCTTCGTGCAATTAGATGTTCGTGAGTAGTTTTATGGGTGCAAAACGAAGTTAATATCAGTAAATAGAAACGTATAAAAATAACCAAACTACATCAGCAAAGTGTCAATACATAAGGAAGCTGGACTACAAACTATTTTAATCTTATATTTTAGGGCGTTCAACTGAAAATTTTAATTCCAGCCGGGGCGGCAATAATTATAGTTGCTCCTGAGGTGCTCCGCAGTTGTGAACGCGCCTTATAAGTGATCAGATAGGAGCTTTATTGTATTTCAATTAAGAGATTAACATAGATGCTCGAGTTCTTATGTGTGTCTTTCAGTTGGTCAGCGTGTTGTATATCGACGAAAGTTGTGCCTGGCATGCAGAGAACCGGATTAGACAGCCGATGCGGGTTCACCGATCTGGTTCCCAGTGAAGCGTCGCGACGTCTGAGGAGCAGTACAAGAAGAAGGAGGAGGAGTAGAGACTAAAGGATTCGAATGGCACACACAGCGACAAGGAACAAAATTGAAGGTGACAACCGAGAAATAAGTTTCCCATACCAATCTGCTCCGTACTGCAGCTCTCGCTAACCTTCTGTTGTCCTGACGGAGTCATACGTCTATCACTCCAGTAGACGTCACTTCTTCTCCTTATTTTCATTATTCTCCGAGGACTCTCTTTAATAGTATGTATGAGCCTCGAATTATTATGCTGTCAGCATTTGCTGCCTATATCTTAAGGTCCCTTTACATCCCCAACAGTAATTGCGCGATACCAGAGTTACCTTTGAGACGTAAGTAATTTTGTTTTATTAGCTTTATTATACCCGTGTTTGTTTGCAGACTTGAAGTTTATGTCAAAAACGAACCGATTTAATATTATTACTGTATATAACCGAGCGGGATGGCTCATGCGGTGACGTCTGCGGCTCAAAAATCCTTAGCATGGCTTCCTTCGGAAGGAAGTAAAGCCGATGGTCCCATGTGGTAGATTTACGGCACGTAAAAGAACCTTAAGCCTGATAAAGAGGTCTCTGAGCAAAATTTCTGATCTTTCACTCCCAGTATAGAATGGGACGCTAAGGACTATAGCAGTTAAAGAGCGTCCATAAATAAAACCTCAATTATTCCCCCCGCATGAGGGAGGTGGTGGGTTCGTTCCCATGGCCTACCTTCCTGACCCATGCGTTTTATCGTGGTTTCCTCGGGTCGCTAGGCGAATGCTGGGAAAGTTCATTACATCCCCGAATTTCCTGTCCATTTCAACTCCTATTCTCATTTCACTTCACCGTTCATTTGCTTGATCTGTTTCAGGGTTGAAAGTGTCGACGAGAGTCTCGACGTTGAATGACAGGGGAAAAGGATGCTCTACGTAACCCTTCGTTCCCCGTAATGGGGGCGACATGCGAGTCCCGTGGCCCCCAGGGGATGTACAAGCCAGAGCAGAGGAGTCGGTTGCAGCAGCTGCCATTCGGGGAGTTTCAATCGTAAAAGGTAGGGATCTGCCCTGTCGTGCCTCCTGGTTCGGCCGCCCTTGTTTCCTCTCACCTCACCCGTGGGCTTCAGGTACAAAAGATCTTGTAGTTCGAGGTGCTAAGACCTCTTCCACAGTTAGTTCCATATAAAAGGTGACTGTCTCACTTACGTTAGGATTAGTTCTGCTGTCATCTATCTGAGAAATTTTTTATGTCGATATTATACAGAAAATAGATGTTTTGAGGCCCCTGAATTCAAAGCAATTTTAGAAAAACTTCCATGTATGTAGCTGGGAGCAGCTTCACTCAAATACTAAATGTCGGAGAAATAATTACCAAACTTGGTAATGTAGTTCAGTGTCTTCCACAGATATGTAAGGAAGATTTTTCAAAAATTTCCAAGAATACAAACTAACCTTTACACGAAAATCGTTTCGAAATTATTTTATTTTCTCAAAAAATGGCTCGAAAGATTTTGATTAAGATTCAATATTTAAGATATTTATTGACAAAATGTATAACTTTCTCCGAGACTAGCCTGTATGTTCTTTTCATTCGGAAGGAATAAGGAATTTTATTTGATTTAGTATGACGGGAATACACAAAAACTTAACAGTAAAAACCATCCGATCTCTCTAAATCTCACAGTTCATTTCATATAACTTCTGTGACATCAGCCATTTCCGTTATTACTGACTTGAATTTTTCAATACTTTGTTGCTCTTTAACTGTTTTTCGCGAAACTAGAAATTATGAATAGCTGGATACCAGTGATTTTATGTTGCTGCCTCCCAGTAACAATAGTTAAATATATTTTGTTATTTAAATTTCAATTATACCGGTACATTTTGCATTTTGACTTTATTATTTCTATTTCAATTTATTAATTTTATTTTAAATTAATTTAATTTACTAGATTATAAATAAAAATCTATACAATATTAATCTATAAATATTAGCGTTAAATAAATCACAAGTTTGGAATATGCATCCTGGTGTAGGAAACAAGTGCCAGGAAAGCGTAATGCGGATTTTATTTATTTTTTCTCGCGATGTAATGGAAAGGGTTTGGAATTTCGAAGCCATCATATAGGGCATTTGACTATCGATTCTGCTTTCTGCAACCGCCTTTTATCTACAATGAAATGTATAATGAAACTGTTTCTGCAAACGTTGATCACGATAAATATGAATTAGACAGAAAAATAAGGTTTCGCAGGAATAGTTTGTAGTAGCTTTATAAGAGTAAATAATAGTGGGTAGAGAAAACCATGTGAATATAACGCATAAAAATTTTGTTACCTAAAACAATAATCAATTAAACAATATGCATTTGATCGCATGTACGATAGAGTTACTTCACCCTGGGGGAATGAGAGATGTAGCAATTATATTTCGAAAATACTTAATGCTACAAGAAGTGTATTTGGCGTAAATTTCGTCGTCCTCCGTGGGCTAGTGGTACCGCGCTAGCTTCTATTTCCCGAGGTCGCGGCAGAGGGCGATGGATTTTTTCGGGCGTAAAAATCCTTGCGCGGCTTCTTTCGGAAGGGAAGTAAAGCCGGTGGTTCCATGTCGTAGATTTACCAAACGTAAAAGAACCTCAAGCCTAATTAAAAGGCCTCTGAGCAAAATTTCCGGTCTTTCACGCCCAATATAGAATGGGACGCTAAGAACCATAGTAGCTAAAGAGCGTCCATAAATAAAACTCAATTTAATTTGGCGTAAATTATATGTTTAAATGTTTGTGCAGTAAGTTTTTGTGTTTCTGATATGGTTTACCAAATATACAAAATTATACTAAATGCATTCATAAATAAGAGTTTACAGGATGTTTTTAGAAATTTCAAGATATATATTCTACTAGTCATGAGAATATCTAAACCCTCTACCAAAATCGGTACAGCCATTTTTTGAGAACATATAAAGTGTAATTTGGGATGTGTATACCTGGCAAACTTAACTAGTTCTGGACTTATATATCACTGGTATTTACTTTGAGCTACCTATGCTTTTCATGGACAGACACGTAGGTGCAAACACACGCACGTGTTTTAGTAAAATGCAATTTTTGGGATAGGTGGATTTTAAAATACGTAATTGCTTTGGAACATCAATATAGAATTGTTACATGAAATTCGATACTTCCTTTACCTACTATAGGTAAATGTTTTAGTTACGGGTCGGACAAATATTATGCAAGATATAAAACACTTTGTTTCACAGTAAAATGTCTGCTTGTTTGGTAAACACAATGTCTTAAATGATGTGGCTTTGTTCTTACTAAAATGTTCCGAAAACACTCAGGAATAGAGGTATTTTAGTAATGTTTTAGGCTTATATGTTATTACGCGTGGAACAAATGGTCCTTATATGTAGCATTGTCGGATAGTCTTCTTACAACTGTGTAGTACAACTTTCAATATATCCTTTAAATTGCATAAATAAAATTGGTATACGATAAAATGTAAAAGTTGATCGATTGCATGGAAATAAAGAAAGCAAACATGTATACATAGCATCCATGCAGTACCTTAATAGCATGTAAATACCTGGAAGATTTCGATAAAAAGTTGTCACCGTTTTCTACACATTGCTTTTTTTTATAAACATAAACATTCTTTAATCAAACTTCTCCTGATTTCTAGAATTGCTCAAGGTGTTCATACAAAAAACTTCATAACTTGGGCAAACCATGCCTAAGTGTTACAAACGTTTGAATAAAATTATTATGTTTTGATTATACCGGTACACCATGATCATTACTTGCACAACAATTGCAAAGTGTTGAATCCTTGTTAAGTCAAATATGTGCAAGTACGAACTACATCTGAAATAATAATTAACACATGCATATTATTAATACATAATTGCATAATTAACATAACTCGTATTTGTGCATATCGCATGTTTAATACACCAGGCAAAATGGTACCGGATTTGGCAGGTTAGTTGTTACGTGACTCTAGGTACTGATTTATTTACTGCTAAGTAATCATCAACAGTGGAGATGGAGAGGTAATTCCATTCTTTTACCTATGAGGCCAAGACCACTGCAACAGAAACGTAAACTGCCAAGTTGCCGTCTTCGCTCGTTTCACAATGGGATTCCGTTGACAGTCTCCAGTGATGCTCACTGATGGAGATACATTCGTTTGAATTGGAGCACTCACTCCGGGACACTACACTGCCTCACCCAGTCACTGTGACCTAGCAGTGTCTTACCTCGCCACATGTGACGGACAAGGTCACTGCGTTCAGAGCAGTCACCGCTCTACATGCACTAGTTTGTATTGTAGTGTTTACACTAGAGCAGTGCTCACAGACACAGCATTGCACATTTGCCAACAAAAACAGTCTTTGAGCCAGACAGTCAGTTTTGTAGTATACTCGAGCACAGTAATACCTACGTTATGGTAGTCATGAGTTTAGATTTGATTAATCTAAACTCATGACTGCTATGTGAGATATCAATTTTTTCTTTTGCTGCGATAGCCTCCTATTATAGGTTCAATTCCTGTGATTTACTCTTTCACATTTTCTAGAAGTTCATCAAAAGAAGTTTTTACATTTGGAAATATTCAGAGAATTTCCTGTCATCTTGTCTCAGATCTCCATACAGAGTGCAAAACAATCCTTTCTCCAGCCGAACATGAGCAGTGGATGTACACGTAATGAACGTCTTCTCTTCATCTTCTCCTCCTCCTCCTGCATAGAACAAAATTTCTTTTCGCTCGAGTCCATTTCACTAACCTATCAGTTACCAGTGACCTACGAGTGTTCACCGCAATCACCAGTGACCGCCACTAGCGACCGTCACCGGTGTCTCAGTGTGAAACGGGCCTTAGGCGCATTAGTTCAACGGAGTACGACCCATGTCTCTTATTGTACACAGCTACAGTACAATAATCTATCTGTCTCACTTCCATCAGGTACCGAGTTTCGCTGATTGATCATCGTCGTCGCGTAGTCAGGGAATATGATCAATGATCCTCTTCTGTTCCAGAAATTATGATTGCTCTACCCAACTTTCATCTGCTCTTCACGGACGCTTATATCCTTGGTGACTGAAGTGGTGTTTAGGGAATCTGTTTAAAAGATGATTCCCATTAATAATCCATAGTTACCAAATTGCCACAAACTAATTTTTCCAATCCACTGACATCAATATCTCCCCAAATTAAACCACTGGCGTTTTACCACTAGTTTACAAGGTTGTGGTAGCGGTTAGTTGGCGTTTAATTCTCCACTGAAGTTCAACTCTGTAACATCAGAAGGACATTAATTAACGTTATAGAAACACTAACCCATCAGTGAATTTTTCGTTTGGGGAAGAAGTCATCAACAGTGGTACTCATGGTGTGATTGTAGACTGGGTATTGGAATGTATCCCAATTGTAATCGATCAGTATCTCTGAGACACCCACTATATGCTATGCCATTTTATATTTTCGAGGAGAAACAAAATACCAGACTGTAATAGATGTGGTCGCTTCTGGCGAACTGTTAGGCGTAATTTCTTACGCATATATTCTGGGCATTAATTGTAAAGATTGATATTCCAACACGATTAGTGGCACTGACATCATGATAATCATACGTTACAGATCTCAGATTTACTGTTTATGAAAATCGTTAGAATCATGGTAAAACTATTATGCACCTTAGGGTTATGAAAACAGTAAATAAGAACTTTCTGTGGTGTTGGCCCACACAATTTATTTTCCTCTATCGCTTAAGCAGGAAGTATTGTATTCCACCGAAAAATTCGATACTCAAGCTTCAAGGAAAGTGCACGTTTACAAGTTACCCTGAAAACCTCTCCCCCTCAAGGAAAAACCATTTAGAGTAAGAAGTCCCTGTGTTGGTTTCTGTATATTCGATAAACAATCAACTCAGTAAAGACATTTCAAAACAGACAAATTTCATGTTAAATAAGGCTCCTAAGGCGAAGCTTTGCAAGCTATTCATTACTCCCAAAACCCTTTATAGAGAACAATTTCATCGTTAAAAGTTTTATTTAAAACTTATATTTGAGATACTGGAATAACGAATAAAATTCATATAGCGTTTTATTTTCTTGTTCTTTTTTAACACACTACGAAGTTATTTTTTCATTCAGCCAGAAATTGTTACAACTGGAATGTCATAAAAGTTAGGCAAAACAGTGTAAATAAAATTTATATCAAATAAATGTTTATGACATTATATATTTCCAAAATGCTTGTTGTTTACCCTTTATATTTACCAAAACTTTGAGCAATGTACTATAATACCCCAAGTTCTCACTCTATTACTTCTCACGAACTCATGGAAAGGTTATATAATATTAGATCCTACCTAATATCGACCTGATTTTAACAACTGACTGTTTAAAAGTCAAATCTGTCTCAACTTTCTGTATTTCTGGAATCTACAACAAAGGTACAAAAAAAACGATGTGTTTCATTCACATGACTTTCTCTACCACCTTTTCTACAAAATATTCTTAGAAAACGTATTATGTTATCTATTTATTTTTGATCGACATAAACCCTTGCAGGGATGCTTTTATTAACGTTTCCTTATAGGTACAAAATGTTACAGAATCGTAGGTGAAGCGATAATCAAATATTTTAAAAGCTGTGTAATGGCTATGAAATTCCATTCTCCTTGCATGATCACGAGAGAAACATCTGATGTGATACATTCAAATGACTTTCTCTACTCTCTATCTCTATTATGGGTATACAAACTATTCTTACTAAAGCTTATTACTTTCTCTGCTACGTATAGTAAGTAGGGGAAGTATTGTATTCCATCCAAAAATTCGATACCGAGATTTCACCGGAAATACATGTTTTGGGACCCCCTGAATCCAAAAACGCATTTTTGGAAACATGTCCGTGTGTGTGTATGTGTGTGTGTATCTCTGAACAGCATAACTCAGAAACGAACAGTCGGATAAACACCAAACTTGGTATTTAGATCCAGTATCTTTCAGAGATGCGAAACGAAGGTTTTCAAGAAAATCCCCCACCCCAGATTACCCTTTACATGGAAGATTTTTCGAAAATTTTAATTTTCTCAAAAATGGCTCTAACGATTTTGATTAAAATATCATATGTTTAAGATATTTTCATGACAAATGAAATGTATATCTCGAATTTTCTAGGAATGTATTCTTCATTGTGAAGGACTTTTGTATAACTGGTAAACCATAAGAGATAGACAAAATTTTACTACACAAAAAATGTAGATCGCGTTAAAATACACAATATATGTCATATACATTCTTTTGTTGTTGGGTGAACTATTTTCGAGATATTGCTTGTTATTCCTTTAAATTTTCCAATACTTAAACTTTTTCTCAAATGGGAATTCGTTATTAATTTTTTTGTCCTGGTAATGCAAAGAGAATGGAATACTCCATATAGCAACCACCTCTTAAAATATTTGACTATCGTTTAAAGCCTAGCAATTCCCCTTGCATCTACTAGAAAATTAGCAATAAGATTAACATCTCGATATCTCGATTAAAATGAAGCATATGGAGAATAAGCGTCTGTAATAATAGTTTGTACAAGAGTAGAGAAAGTCATGTGAGTGTAACACGTAAGATTTTTTTCTTCTACTACATTTTAAACAAAATAGACATTTGCAAAAATAGCTGCATTAGACATTTCGTTATAGATACAGGTTTCCTATAAGACAATAGCGATAGTCAAATGTTTAAGAACCGGACGATATATGCCGGCATTAAATTCCATACTCTTTCCATATAATCGCGAAAAACAACGGAAAATCGATGAGATTTTAAAAGAATGACAAATATTGAACAATTCAAACCTTTATTAACGGATATCTCAGGTTTATGCCAAAGAAAAAGTTACTTTAAGTAAATTGTGTGTTATAAAGAGATATACATTTTTAGTACGTATATTTTTCTCTATCGTTTAACACTTACCAGTTATACAAGATTATACAAAATTCCTCCCAATGAAGAGGAGTTCAAGGCTATTCCCAGAAAATTCAAAACATACACTTTGTGTGTCATGTAAATTTCTTTAATATATGATATTTTAATCAACATCGTTAGAGCCATTTTTAAAAATCTGTGATGCATTCACATTACTTCTCTACCCTCTATCTTTTATTAGTGGGTATACAAACTATTTTTACTAAAGCTTGTTTTTCTATCTAATACATTTTAATCCAAATAAACCTTTACAGAAATAGCCAAATTACGCATTTCGTTACAGATTCAAAGGGAAGAGCGATAATTATGCGATGGAATAGCGATTTTTAAGAACTGGACTCTATACGCTAACCTTAAAATTCTATACTACTTCCATACAATCGCCAGAAACAACCGAATGCTGAAAGGACTTACAAAATTCATTCAGAATGAAGAGAACTTCAGTGGCTATTTCCTCGGAAGTTTAAGATACAGATTTTATTTGTCATGCAAATATCTTAAACGTGTGGCATTTTAATCAAAATCGTTAGCGCCATTTTTAATAAAATCAAAAATAATGAAAAATGTTCCATATAAGGGGTAGTTTGAGGTGGATCAATTTTCCTGAAAATCATCGTGTCGAACCCTTGGAGAATGCTGAGCTTAAATACGATGTTCAATAATTAATCGACTTTTAGTTCTTGAGTTATGCAGTTTTTTTTTTTTTTTTTGCTTCTTATTAAAAGTTCCCCCGTTTTATCCAGTTTATGATACTGTGTTTTTTTTTACTGTTTTCGTTACCGTTTATAACCACAATTACACAACACGCACACAAACAACCATGCTCATGGCGGGACTCGAACCCGCGACCCTCAACTTGGACCCTCAACTTGGACCCTCAACTTGGCGGAACGCCGGACCTATACACTCCAGCGACCACGGCTACGAGGGCCGGCAAATTAACAAACAGACAGACACACACACCGCATACACCCACACTCACAAACCTTCTATAAGAGCTGTTTTTCTTAATTTCTGTGAAATCTCGATATCCAGTTGTTAGATGGAATACGACGTTCCCTCTACTACTACTACTACTACTACTACTACTACTACTACTACTACTACTACTACTACTACTACTACTACTACTACTACTACTACTACTACTACTACTACTTCTACAACTACTACTACTACTAATAATAATAATAACAACAATAATAAAAATAATTCTTGGCGCTATAGCCAATGAAGCGCTTAGACCAGCTAACCCGACTGCCGGCCTAACAAACACGTACGTACAGCAGAGGTACGCGAACATCTAACCGATACCGGAAGATGATGTGGCCAGAATCACGCATCCCCCAGCTAGAATGTTGGCCTCCGTGGCCGGGATCGCTACCTATCGTAGCTCCTCACTTTACTCACGATGCTGAGTGGACTCTGATCCTACACCCGGGACTTAAAATCCACTCCCTCATTGGTGAGATCGTCCCCGGGTGCACTCCACGCCGGGAACCAGAGCTTCTATTTCTAGCCCACCACGCCATGGCGTAGGACGCTATTTACTAATCGATAAGCAATCGAAAAAGTAAACGAATGAATCACTTTTCAAAAGCTATGTCAATAAATTAAGATAATAAGGGAATTTTACACTTAAGATTTTTACGTAAACTTTGCCACTCTGTATTTGCCATTCTAAGAAATTTTCCAGCTCCCTTAGTTTTAGCAGAGGTATGGCTGTTGTTAACCTTTGAAATCAGCTCTCATGGGCTGCATACGATCGAGATTACAACTTCACTTCTGACTTCGAATGCTGCCGTTTCGCTCGGCCAAAGCGGAATATGTACCTTTATCGTAAGTAAATATCTTCCGCCTTTCTCTCAGTTTTAAATGAACGTCAAACTTTTCCTTTTAACTTAACAAAATCTGTTAATTATTTCGTGAGACGGGTAGAAATGCCAGGGTGGGGGCAGCAATTTTAAGGCATGATGAGAAAAGAGGGCCTGCTGGAGTATATCGATTGAAGGAAAATAAAACCAAACCGACGCGAAGCGATTTAAGGGCAAGTAAAGCGAATTGCGGTTTAGTTCTCCAGAAGGAAACGGACGGATGGATAACGGTCGAGAATGGAGGGGCTTGTCTTGGTTAATTCGCTTTCGAAGTCACTACAACTTGCCCTCCACCTCGTTTTTCTCCTTTTGCCCTTGCTCCAAGCTTCTATCGGAGCAAACGTCTACTGTGCGAAAAATAAAAACGATTCAAGTGATAATTCTCTTGGGGAAAGATGCTTAAACTGATAACGTGCAACACCTAAGTACCTGTTGTACAACAGGCTATTCAAAGATGTTGAAACTTATAAGTACATTCACGAGTACCTGGAGAGCGAAAGTGTAAGCATTTAGCTGCTTTTTAATTCTAGCTTATAACTGCCAGGCAAATTTACAAAGGAATAAATCATACAAATAAAATGCATACAATATAGTAAAAATCTGATATGATAAGTTCACGCAAGTTTCTTTGCCAATAACAAATTAGATATATCTGCTATATATTAAATTATTCATATAAACATTATTGTTCTATCCACGTAGATTTTTGCCTTGAAATTCAAATTAGGCAAAAGGTGTACTTATAGCATTCAAATGTTTATTTGTGATAATTTCTGATAATGTAAACGCGATGAGTGGGGAAGCTCGCAAACTGTCAAGCAAATCCATCAGATGATGCACTTAGGCATGTAAAATAGTAACCTGGAATATTTTAAAAAATGCCTAACGCTACGAAAAAAAATCGGTGACCTTGGGCGGGAATATTGTTAGCTAGTATACAGTTGTCACCGGATTTCTGTTTTTTTTTATATTTGTTTATATACATAGATCACATACACTACCGCTCATACTTCCAGACTCTGGGAAGGATAGGGAATCAACTTAGGTAGAGAAACATTTCCAACCTCCAGTCGGGAATCACAAAAATTGTGCATTTTAATGAGCTCTACATCTTTCCTACAGCAACATTCTGTCTACCTCTTATGGCTTCCTAGTTACACAATACAAAATTCAATCAACTAAAAGGTAAGCAATTCCCAGGTTATTTACAGAAAATTGAAGATATACATTTCATTTTTATAAATATATCTGAAAATAAAGCATTGTAGTCAAAATCGTTAGAACCATTTTTGAGAAAATAAAAAAATAACGGTTACCGCGCAGTTTAATTTGGGAAAATTTATTGAACATCTTCGTGTCATATTCTTGGAAGATGTTCGACTTAAATAGCAAGTTTGCTATTTATTCGGCTTTTCGTTTTTAGTTATACTGTTATCCCTTTCTCATAAACACGTGCGTGTGGACAATTTTTCTTTTCCACTTTATCGTTCACAACTTTACAGTTTAGAAGTCATTATTACAGGGAATAATAATTATGTACAGTAATATCTTCTTTATCAAATCACCACTATGTATACATGTCTTTGCAATTGTTATTTTTAGGATTATAAACAGCGTTTGCCACATCATCTGTGAAATCAGCTTCTATGAAAAGTACTTAAGCACCTGAAAATTTTATAAAACCCTCATTGTGTAATTATCATCAGGCTCAACATATTTACGAATGTCCTTCTATATAATTTACCAAATACGTATTAAATCGTATAATTATATAATTAATAATTTTATATAATTTATAAAATATGTATTAATCATCAGAGGGTAAGGAGATATGTGTGGCAACATACATATCCCTTGCACTCCTTATTAAATTCCAAGCAACTTTGCATTTATTGTGCGAGTTGGCTGCCTAGAAAATGTCGTCCTCCGTGGTTTAGGGGTACTAGTTCCCGAGGTCGCGGGTTCAACCCAGCGGAGGCGATTGATTTTTTCGGGCGTAAAGATACTTAGCATAGCTCCTTCGGAAGGGAAGTAAAGCCGATGGTCCCGTGTTATATATTTACGGCACATAACAGAATCTCAAGCCTGATAAAGAGGTCTCTGAGAAAAATTACCGATCCTTCACCTCCAATATAGAATGGGATGCTAAGAGCCATAGTAGTAAAAGAGCGTCCATAAATGAAACTGAATTTGAATTTCTAACATTACAAAATATTCCTATAAAAACTTCGAAACTTTAAGAATCAGTATCTAAATTCAATAGAATTAAGGTAATCGTATCATATTAGTTTCATTAAAATTGTTAAACATAAACATACTATCAATCGAGGATTATTGCATACTGGATCTTTCAGGGTCATATTTACTTGTAGTGCAATCTGACAATCTGGTAAACATTAGTGATAATACATGGAATGCTGATTACAACATTGTCTAAGCATGAATTTCCCCTGGTGGAGCTGAAAAACAATTTGCTGACCTTAATGCGTTTACGAACTCAGATCAGATCAGATAATATTATTATTTATAATAAAATCACCACATAATACTATTGAACAATTGAACATTGACATAAAACGTAAAATCTGTCAATAGAATTTAAAAGATCTGATGTGTTACACTCACATGACTTTCTCTACTCTTGTACAAACTATTTCTACAAACGCTTATTCTCCATAAGCTTCATGTTAATAGAGATATGAACTGTTAATCTTTGCTTATTTTCTTGTAGATGCAAGGGGAACTGGTAGGCTTTAAGCTATAGTCTAATATTTTAAGAGCTGGTTGCTATGTGTAGTATTCCATTCTCTTTGCATTACCAGGAAATAAAAAAAGAAAAATGAATAACGAATTTCCATTTGAGAAAAAGTATAAGTATTGGAAAATTTAAGGGAATAACAAACAATATCTCGAAAATAGTTCACTCAACAACAAAAATGTATATAACATAAATTGTGTATTTTAACGCGATCTACATTTCTTGTGTAGTAAAATTTTGTCTATCTCTTATGGTTTACCAGTTATGCAAAAGTCGTTCACAATGAAGAATACTTTTGGAGACATTCCCAGAAAATTCGAGATATACACTTCATTTGTCATGAAAATATCTTAAACATATGATATTTTAATCAAAAACGTTAGAGCCATTTTTTAGAAAATTAAAATTTTCGAGAAATGTTCCATGTAAAGGGTAATCTGTGGTGTGGGAATTTTCTTGAAAACCTTCGTGTGGCATCTCTGGAAGATCCTGTACCTAAATACCAAATTTGGTGTTTATCCGACTGTTCGTTTCTGAGTTATGCTGTTCACAGACACATACACACACACACACGGACATGTTTCCAAAAAGGCTTTTTTGGGTTCAGGGGGGCTGAAAATATATATTTCCGGTGAAATCTTGGTATCGAATTTTTGGGTGGAATACAATACTTCCCCTACTTACTATAGGTAATAGAGAAAGTAAAAAAAAACCTATTAATTTGGCCACTGGTGATCTGCACAGTTGCAAAAGTCAGTAAAGTTCTAGCTATCACTTCTGAATACTTTTCTGCAAACAATGTATTAAATTTGTAAAGTGATAATACATATGAGGTTTTACATACATGGTCACAGCACCATGGCTATATAATTTCTTGTAAATATATTAGTACATGCATAACCTTCAATGTTTGCTAAATAATGGATGTTATCATTACATAAATGTTGACACAAACAGAAAACATCAAAGCTGTCACTACTCAGAACAATTTAAAGATATATCACCTATTTTACTTAAGAGTAAATGAATATCCAGTACAAACAACAAAATCATGGCAGATTTACTAGGCCGGATTCTGCTAAAATTCGGGCAGGCCCAGACTTAATAGTACCAGTTCTTAGGTAACATAACCTTTTAAACAATGTTCCCCACTGGACAAAATTAGACTTAGAACGATTTGTACATATTGACTTTAACTCCTATTTTAAACGACTTGCCTGTTTTGTTGTTGTTGTTGTTGTTTTTTTTTTGAAAGGGGAGATAGTAGTAGAGTTGGAAGGGAAGAAAGAATTGGCTTATTTCGTCTGGTATGGTAAGAGGAATAAGTGAAGGAAAGGATGGTGGAGTCCCGCATAAGCACCTCCGTCATTGTACGTTATTTATGGTTGCTGCCGGCGGTGCCGGTCAGTCGCATTGATTGGGTTCTCAGGTGGACAGCCATGGCACTAGTCCCTAGCTGTCACCTGGGGAGTCTGTGGTGAAAATTTATTGATCTGCATTGTTTGTGTGTGTACTCAGCGGTTGTAGCGTCTTTGTGAGAGTGGTTGCCGAAGTAGATGTGATTCTATGTACGTGCCTATAAATGTGTTGCTTTCGTCTAGTTTGTTGTAGTTCTCCTCCAGTAGCTGGAGCTTCTGAAGGATAGTGGCTTCGGATTGCTGGTGCTGCTCTCGAATTCCAGCGATGGCGGCCTCTAGGGCTCCCGGTCGCGTGGGCCGGTCGTTGCAGCTGCTGTCTGTGGCGTCATCTGATTCCAGAAGGTGAGTTTCGATGCGTGCCAGCTTGCGCTGACACGAGTTGACTACTGGTTCTGCTTATCCTGGACGTTCTGTCGAAGTCGCAGGAACTGTGAGGCAATCGTTGAGAGGTGTCAGATGGTTGTGCGATGTTTGGCCTCCATTGCTGCCAGACGTGCACTGGAAGACCGCTGCAACGCCTCGAGGCGGAGGCCGATGTCCCGCAGGCTGTGTTGAATGCTTTCCACAGCGTTCTGCAAGCTTGATGCTGTGGAAGCGCAGGAAGGCACGTGCTGATGAAGTGAAGCTGAAGATGTCTGCTTGTTGTGGTTTGGCGCTGATGGTGCTGGAAGGTTTTGTGGTTGAGCTGGCGGCGTTGTTTGTTGATGACGAGTAGCTGGTGTCCTTGGATAGAGCGGGCACTGTGCCTGGCCTGTAAAGTGGCCGTGGCCACTACAGGTGGCGCAGTACCTGCGGCGTTGGCGGAGGTCGTGGCTTGTGCAGTGTGCAGTTAGTGTTGCGGCACCGCAGTAGTGGCACCTGGGAGGTGCGGCTCAGGAAGAGGCGTCGTGTCCATAGCAGCACCATCGTCGGCAAGGCTGATGACCTTCCGTTCGACTAGCCTCAGCTCGAAGGACCTGCCCTAGCAAGGGAAGGTTCTGCATTATGTTTAGTCTGCAGGTCATCACACTGAAAAATGCTAGTATTAAAGACTTTTTAGATAGTCAACCATATTGGATTTAGAAATTTGTAATGTGAAACGTGATACAAAGATTAGCTTATGAATATTTTTAGTATGGTAGACATTTTGTTACCTATTATAGTTCTAGGTTTCCGTGAGTTCACGTTTTCTACATATGCAGGTTTGGCCGAGTTAAACATCACTTGTTGCACTTAAGGTAATTGCGTTATAATTCACTAAGTCTTGTACGTCACAGTTTTCACTGGAAGCATTAACCTGTAGAGATTCACGTTTTTCACCGGAGACACTCATTTATTAAGTGATGATCGGACTGGTTACTCGAACAAGGTCAAGACATGGCGGTTTGCAGCCGTTAAGACTAAAGCCTGTCCAAACCAGTCAGTTGCCATTTTATCAGATCAGTAATTAATTCCTTGATGTTTCACTCATTCCTCCAATATCAAATTATTAGTTTTAACATTAAGACATAATAATAGTTTAACATTAACAAACAATAATAATTAGTAGTAGTTAGTAGCAGTAGTAGTAAAACATAAAAATAAACAATTACCGCATATTTTATTGTTAATTGAATTGAAAGATGGAATTTGATCACATCATGAGCGTCTTCACAATTATCATTATCATCAATCTAATAACTCGAGTTACATATTCCTAGTAGGCAATTTAAGTCATTTTTGTGTACTACAGAGATACTCAGAAAAAAATTCTGATGCGATACATTTGCAGGGCTTTCTCTACCCTATATCGTTTATTAGTGGGTATACAAACTATTCTTACTAACGTTTATTACCTTTTTTTCTATCTACTACATTTCAATTCAAATAAACCTTTGCAGAAATAGGCGCATTACACATTTCGTTAGGATACAAAGATAACAGCGACAGCCAAATGTTTAAGATCTAGACGTTATATGCTGGCTTTAAAATTCCATATGTTTCTATGAAAATAACTGAAGAGAAACAACTGAATGTTGACAGGACTTTAAGAGAATGGCCAAGAAATTAACAATTCGAAACATTACCTCAGAAATGGCTTATGCTCCAAAGAACTTATTTAATATAAATTGTGTGTTTTAAAGGGATCTATAGGTAAATTTTCGTGTATTGCATTTTTCGTCTATCGCTTGACGTTACCAGTTATACAAGATTATACGAAATGTCTTCCAAATGAAGAAGACTTCACAACTATTCCCAGAAAATTCAAGATATACATTTTATTTATCTTGTAAATATCTTTAATATATGATATTTTAATTATCGTAGTTAGAGGCATTTTTTAAAAATCTGATGTGATACATTCACATGACTTTCTCTACCCTCTATCATTTATTAGTGGGTATACAAACTATTATAATTAAAGCTTATTTTTCTGTTTACTACAGTTTAATCCAAATAAACCTTTGCAGAAATAGCTACATTACACATTTTGTTACAGATTCCAAGGGAACAGTGACAGTCAAGTGTTTAAGAACTGGACGCTTATACGCTACCTTAAAATTACATACTGTAATCGTGAGAAACAACTGAATGCTGAAAGGACTTTAAGAATGACCAAGTAATTAACAATTCGAACATTAAATAACGGATATCTTAGAAGTGACTTATGCCACAAAAGACTTGGTTGAAGTAAATTGCGTGGTTTAAAGAGATCTACATTTTTGTGTAGTACGTTTTCGTCTATCGCTTAGCGTTTACCAGTTATGCAAGACGATACAAAATTCTTCCCGAATGGAGGAATGAAGAGGACTTCATAGGTTATTGCCCGAAGATTACAGATGTACATTTTATTTTTGATGTAAATATTTCATATTTTTAATCAGAATCGTTAGAGCCTTTTTTGAGAAAATTAAAATGTTCGAAAAATGTATGTTCAATGTGAAGGGTAATTTGAGGTGAGGAGATTATCTTGAAAATCTTCGTGACGCATCTTTGGAAGATATTGGTTCTAAATACTAAGTTTGGTATTTATCTGACTTTTCGTTTTTGCGTTATGGTGTTCACAGACACATACACGGATATGTTTCCAAAAATGCTTTATTTGATTTGGGGAGTCTCAAAACATGTATTTTCGGTGAAATCTCGGTATCGAGTTTGAGGTGAAATGCAATACTTTCCCTACTTGCTATGTAGATATACGTAATATAGAAAGTAAAAAAAATTAAAATTTTAGAAAAGTGTTCCATATAAAGAGTAGTTGGAGATGTTCAAATGTTCAGTATTTTTGAAGCTAAATACCAAGCAGTATTTATCCGAATTTTCGTTTTTGAGTTATGCTGTTCACAGACACACATGGACTATACACACGCATACACACGGACGTTTTACAAAAAAGCTTTCTTCGGATTCAGGGGGTCTCAAAACATGTATTTCCGGTGAAATCTCACTAACCAAGTTTTGGGTGGAATTTAATTCCTTCTGTACCTGCTATGTACATGGTAAAGAAAGTAAAAGTGATCTCATGGATACCGAAATCAACTGGTATAATAGATAACATAATGTGCACTATACTAGAACTATTGATAACTTCAGTAGAATGCAGTTATCGGGCTTGTAGCTCGTGCTCCAGTAGATGAGATATTACCTGACGTTTAGGTAAATTTGTTGTCGCTTAAAGCATTTCCGAGATATTTGTAGCTATTGCTTTGAATTTTCAAGAGTTTTATCATATCTTTTTTGACATGCTAGGACAGTTTTCTTTTGTTTCCTGTGTTGTAATTTAAAGATTTGAATTTCAAATCCAGCATGTAATGACCTACGTTTTACTTTTCCTACTACTTACCTATAGTAAGTGAAGGAAGTATTGCATTCCACCCAAAAATCCGAGATTTCTTTGCTTTGGGACTCCCTAAATACGAAAAACACAGATTTTAAGAAAAAGGTCTGCGTGCGTGTAAACAGCACAACAAAAAACCGAAAAATTGGTTAGGTACTAAGCTTGGCTTTTAAGTTCATCTTCCAAGGTTATGCCAAACTAGTCTTTACATAGAAAATATTTGGTTATTTTTTATTTTCTCAAAAATGGGTGTAACGATTTGGAATATAATAACAATGTCTAAGATAATTGCATGGCAAATAAAATGTAGACAGGCAGTTTCTACATAAAATGTAGATCTTAATAACGTACACAATTTATGTCAAAAAAAAGCTTTTTTTGGTGGTGTTAACCATTTCCGAGTAATTCCTTGTTATTGGTTTCAAATACTACACTTTTTTCAAATGGTATGGGATATTCTTCTTTTTTCCGTGGTTCATGCAAAGAGCATGGAACTTTAAAGTCACCACATAACGAAATGATTTTTAAATACTGATTACCGCTTCCCTAGTGTACCCTTTTGTACCTACAACGAAGAGTGTGTGTTGAAAGCTTCTCTCAAGCAAAAAAAAGTAGACAACAGAATAAGATTTTATATTAGTTTTTAGAAGAGTGGGCAGAGAAGCTCGTGTGAATGCAGCAGATTTTTCAAAGATTTGACTTTATCTCAAGCCTCCTTTATTCCCCATGTATTTACAAAGAAATCTGTAGTGGAACCATTTCTGCAAATCTTTATCTCAATTGACATGAAGTGGTTGGAAAAATAAACTTTTTGACATTAGGGCGTGAGAGAAATAAAAAAGTAATGTGGGTGTGATACATTAGATTTTCTTCTTATCTTCTTAAATATGTAATTCCAACGAAATCTTAATGAACAAAAATTCTTTTCTACCTCTTAAGTTCCCAAGCAGTAGAGAAGTTATGGACGCCCTTTAACTGCTGCCCTTATCGTCTCATTCCATATTGGGGGTGAAAGACCGGTAATTTTGCTCAGAGACCTCTTTATCAGGCTTGAGGATCTTTTACGTGCCGTAAATCTATGACACGGGACCACCGGCTTTACTTCCCGAAGGAAGCCATGTGTAGATTCTTACGCCCGAAAAAAATCCATAGCCCTCCGCCGGGTTTGAACCCGCGACCTCTATACCACGGAAAACGACGCTGGAGAGAAGGTAAACATACTTTAGAATCTCTATATGTGTGACTTATGGGTCCTTGAACTTCTGTGCCAGCAGCACCTCTCTTTTTATAAGTATCGGTTGTGGTACTTTCACTTCAGTAATAATCCTAACCTGCATATATTCACAGTATTTTGTAAACTTGTAACAAATATGTGAAAAAATCTGGAGGTACTTATGCCCTTGTTGCGAAGTGAACCAAGGTACTCATTGGCTGTTGGTCCATCGCATCCCTGGAGATGTCGCTATCCCTTACACAGGTTCCTATCTGTCGTTGTGCAGCATCCAGATGTTTCCAATTAACTTGGAAAACACTTTGCCACGCTTCCACTTTCACAATGCTTAAGGGAGTAGAAGGCAATGAGAAGGGGAACTAGGTCTGGAAACCGCGAAGATGGAGGAGGTATTGGTCCAGGAACCAAGAAAACTAGCGAGCAACACGATAACGTTTGAATCTCCTTGGCTTGATTCTGTACTATTAATCTGGTCAGCACGCAAAACCTCATGCGTTTCAGCCATATGGAATTCTCTACTCAATCTTCTACAAATTATTCTTGCAAAAGCTTATTCTTATATCTACATCTTGTTAATGTAGACAAACTTTCATTTACAAAGAAAATACAGTAAACTAAAGTGATAATCAGCTCCTTTAACCGTGGGTTGCTATGTAATGACTGAAATTCCATGCTCTTTGGATTGAGGCAGTATTTTTAACACTTAAATGATTTCAGTCAAATTATATAATATGCAAATTCAATAACAGCAATATGTGTATGTAATAACTTGTAAAATGTATGTAACAGTCATTGCATATACTTATATTATTGCAAACATGTTCAATAATGTTATGTGAATGCATTACGTAATTTAACAATTTAGGAGCTGTGAGAATAATAAGTTAAAGGTTGCCAACAATGAGGTAACCTTGAGGCAATAATAAGTTTGAGAGTTTAAGTGTTACTTTTGATTCCTGGAAGCATTAATGTAATTTTAGCGACAGTTTATAAAAATAGCCAATCAACAACCAGAAAAGGCTTTAGTTAAATGCAGGTATTCTATTGGAGTAAAAATAGCCAATCAGAGACTTGAAATACAGAAATGTACAAGTTTAGACGGTTGAAATAAATTCAGTTGCCCCCAAACTGTGCTCATAGCCAGACGTGTTGCCTGCATACAGTGCTCATAACCAGACGCGAGATGTGTCCTGGAGAAATTAATTACTTATTCGTGTGAGACGAAAAATAGTTTTACGTGTTAAAAAGTGCGATTAATTAATAAAAAGAATCTCACAGCTCTTTATATCAGTAAAGTGTTATTTAAATTGTATCAAGGATTAATAAAAAGCAGTGAATTAAAACTTAAAATCGGTGTAAGCCTACATTCTTGTCGCATCACGCCATGCCAAGATATCTATGTCTCTAAAATAATACTGATGCAGCCGAGGCAAACATAAATATTAAATATCTAAAGAAACAGTCAAATTACAAATTTAATATTTTTTTTAAACTTGGGGCTGAAACAATCAATTTTCTCAGGATGACGACGAAAGAAAAATTATAACGTGATACATTCGCATGACTTTCTCTTCCCTCTATCATTTATTAGTGGGTATACAATCCATTCTTACTAAAGCTTATTTTTATATCTACTTCATTTTAATCTAAATAAACCTTAGCAGAAATAGCTAAATCGCACGTTTCGTTATAGATACAAAGGGAATAGCAGCAGTCAAATGTTAAAGAAGTGGACGCTATATTCTGGCCTTAAAATTACATACTGTTTCTATGCAATCGCGAGAAACAACTGGCAATCCATGGGACATAAAAGGAATGACAAAGTATTGAACAAATCGAATCATCAATAACGAATATCTGGGTAATAGTTGATGCTACAAAAAATGTATTTGTAATAAATTGTGTGTTTTAAAGAAATCTGCAGTTTTTTGTATAGTACATTTTCGTCTATCGCTTAACAATTGCCAGTTATATAAGAATATACATAATTCCTTCCGATTGAAGTGACTATTCCCAGAAAATTCAAGATATAAATTTTCCTTGCCATGCAAATATCTTTAACATATGCTATTTTAATAAAAATAGATATAGCCATTTTTTAGAAAATTAAACATTTTGAAAAATCTTCCATGTAAAGGGTGGTCTGGGGTGTGCAGGATTTTCATGAAAACCTTCATATCGTATCTTTGGAAGGAAGTTTGGTATTTATCCAACTTTTCGTTTTTCAATTATGTTGTTCACAGACACACAAACAGACACAGTCAGACACACAGGGATCTTTTTCTAAAATCATTTTTTTATTTAGGGCGCCTCAAAACATGAATTTTAATAAAAGCGATTATTAAATAACACTAGTCTGCATTTTCAAACTTTTTGTCAGATGATTTCTTAAAAGTACGTGTTCTTGAACCAGGTTTTTATGCTGGTTCGAGAAATAGCTTCGTATTTTTCTATCACTTCAGGTTTTTACACAACATAAGAAGTAATGTTTTGACAAATTTACTAATGAGCGTAGGAACGTATTCAAATACTATTTCACACAAGGTAAGTTTTTATTCAAGAAACATTTGAAGAATACTCTCAAGAACTTCATGACTACATTTTAACAAAACAAGAAACCAAAATGTTTCATTTAATTTTTTTCAAACTTTCTCTTCTTTGACTTCCTTGCAGATCCTTGAAGATGACTGTCCCTCCTCAACATCCAACAGGAGTCGGCCATCATAGTTTCATTCCATCTCCCCTGGTACCTCCTCTCCATTTCCTTAATATCTTGGTGAAAACGTTCACCCTGCTCTTCACTATAATGTCCCAGATTTTCTGGAAAGTAGTGGATATGTGAATGCAGAAAATGCACCTTTACACTCATGTTACAACCCATCTTCTTGAAATTTTCCAGCATTGTTTCGACGATGGCCTTGTAATTAGGATCTTTGTTATTGCCTAAGAAGTTTTCAGTAACTGATCGGAAGGCGGTCCATGCTTCTATTTCTCTCTCATTCATTGTCTTCTCAAAATCTTCATCCTTCATCAATTTCTTTATTTGAGGACCAACAAAAATTCCAATCTTTAATTTGTCTTGTGTAATGAAGGGAAATTTCTTAGAAAGGTACATGAAGCAGGGTCCATCCTATGGTAGAGCCCTTACAAATTGCTTCATCAAGCCCAATTTTATGTGTGGTGGCGGAAGCAATAGTTTTTGTCTCTTACAAGGGGTTTGTGCAGGATGTTTTTAGTTCCAGGCAACAAATTTCTCCCCTGTGGCCATACTGTTACACTCCCAAGTCTTTGCTTGCCCGACTGTCCCATTCACACAGAAAACAAGGCAATAAAAATGATATGATGATATTTGTGGATATGTGTATGTGTGTATGTAACATGTAGAATCATGTGTTAAACCAATTATAAAATAAAGAAATTGAAGAGTATAAATAAAAAAGGATAAAGAAGGCTAAAAATATAGAGAAATAGACCTATTATGTCTGGGTCGAAACCAGAATTCGCTCATACCATCAGTACAGAAAATGGTCTCTCAGGGGAGCATAAAGATATTATTTTATGCGCGTCAATATATCTATATGTATATGCATAACATGCAGAGTAGACAAGCATCTATACCTAATAAATTAGCTCAAACGGCAATGTCTTTACCTGGCATTTCGGAATTTGAGGTTCAAATGATGTGTATTTTCTTCCTTTCTTTCAGGTTTCCTTCGCTTACCAGGATGGACATTCAAAAGCAACACTCAAGACTCTGCCGACACAGCATGGAAATAAAAATAAATGATAAGGGAAGGTGACCATCC
Organism: Deroplatys truncata; assembly: GCA_030765065.1. Lineage (NCBI taxonomy): Eukaryota > Metazoa > Arthropoda > Insecta > Mantodea > Mantidae > Deroplatys > Deroplatys truncata. The sequence continues at coordinate 59,271,820 of CM060980.1, forward strand.
GACTAAGACCATCCATCAAAAAGTTACCTGAGCAGTCATTTACAGGAAGACAATTATGCAACTAAGTCCATCCGTCCAGCATCCCAATGACTATGTGTACACTCAAAGAGCGGTCAGGAGCTCCAAGATCCCAAAGTCCACATTTCACCAAAACTCAATAGCAAAAAGTTGAATGTTGCAGGAGACAACTAATTCTGCACATCAGTAAGGCGACTATGTAACTAAGGCCGTCTGTCTGCCATCACTGACTTAGACACCCACAGTTCGCAATATGACCAAATAGTTAAAGAGACGTTAAAAAAAAGAAAAAAATATATGATGTGTTGCATTCCAATGGCTTTCTTACCTATTCTTCAATAAACTATTATTATAAAAGCTTATTATTCTATCTACTTCATGTTAATCGAGATAAGGATTTGTAGAAACTGTTAATTTCATATTTCCTTGAAGATACAAGGGGGTTAGGGGAATACATAGACTTTAAGCGATAGTCAAATCTTATAAGAGCGAGAAAAAAATAGCGATTTTTCTCTAGAAACTTCAAACCAATAACATGGAATATCTTGAAATAACCATCGCCAAAAAAAAGTTATTCCACATAAATTATGTGCTTTAACGAGATCGACAGTTTTTATGTATAGTCAGTTTTTGTATGTCTCTTACAGTTTACTAGTTGTGCAAAGGTCATTCAAAATGAAAAGCACTTCAGAGGCAATTCCTTGAAAATTGAATATATGCACTTTATTTCTCATGTCCTAAATATATAGTATTTTAATCGAAATAAATACTTTTTTGAGAAAATCAAAAACGTCGAAAATGTTTCTATGTAAAGGGTAGTTGGATTTGGGGGAGTTCTTAAAAATCTTCGTGTCGCATACTTGGAAGATGCTGAGCTCAAATATCAACTTTGGTTTATCAAACTTTTCGTTTAAGACTTATGCTGTTCACACACACACACACACACACACACACACACACACACACACACACACGCGCGCGCGCGCGCGCGCGCCACAGTGACCTTTTTCTAAAAATGCTGCTTTGAAATTCAGTGGACTTTAAAACATGTGTTTCCAGCGAAATTCCAACATTGTATGTTTAGATGAAATATAATACTTTCTCTTACCTTCTATAAGGTAGATGGCAGAGAAAGTAAAAATGAATAACTTTGAAGTGACTTCAGAAAGACTGTATATGTGAATTAAAAAAAATTGATTTGTAACATTCACATTAATTTCTCTACCCTCCATTGCTTTTTAGTGACTATACAAATTATTCTTACAAAAGTTTGTTTTCCCATCTACTTCATTTTAATCGAGATAAGCCTCTCCGGAAACAGCTACATTACAAATTTCTTTATAGATACAAAGCAAATAGCAATGGTAAATTTTTTTAGAACTATAGAACTAAACGCTACACTCTGGCCTTAAAATTACATTCTCTTTCTATGATATCGCGAGAAGCAACTGAAAATCGACAGTAAGTATTGAAAAATTCAAACCATAATAACGTATTACTCGGATATGGCTGATGCCAAAAGAATTATTTAAATAAATTGTGTGTTTTAAACAGATTTACATGTTTTGTGTAGTATGTTTTCGACTATCCCTTAACAATATTATACAAAATTCCTTCCGAATGAAGAGGACTTCACAGGTTATTCACAGGTTATTTAAGGCATAGGTACATTTTATTTATCATGTAAGTATCTTTAAACTCTGGCTATTTTAATCAAAATTGTTAATGGCATCCTTTAGGAAAACAAAAAGCTCAAAAATATTCCAAGTAAAGGGTAGTTTGGGATGGTGAAAATTTCTTTACAATTTTCATGTCGTATCTTTGTAAGTTATTTACTTAAATACCACGTTTTGCATTTATATACTTTTCATTTTTGAGTTATGCTGTTCACAGACACACAGACACGCACACACAAGAACTTTCAGGGTGCCTCAAAACATGTATTTCCGGTGAAACCTTGATATCAAATTTTTTAGTGCAAAGCAACTTCTTCTGTACCTAACATGTACGTGATAGAGAAAGTAAAAATGATTGAGTTTGAAGTGACTTCAGAAAGACTATATATGTGAGGAAGAAAAGGTCATATCACCTAATTGTTCCAAGGGAATGAAAATAACCGTCAGGTAAAATACATGTCCCACATTCGTGAACTCCAAGTGCCCTAAGCACGCACTAAAGGAAACGAATTCGATGTGGGCAAGTAAAGGAGGCAGGCCCTTAACCAGTATATTTCAGTTGGCGGCTCTTGAGGACGTGTGATAGCTTGTGGGCCCGCCTCCTTATCCATAGGTAATGAGACCTGTTGTGTGCTATACATAATATTAATATGCGGATGTATTTCTGTTAGCGACTGTGTTTGTTAGCGTGCAGTTGCAGTGGCGAAATGGCTTTTGTTTGTATAGCTTCGGAGTAAAAACGATCCATCAGGAAGACGTGTCCCACGTGTAACACTTTCATTTGTTCAATCCAATTTTACTTTCTCTACCACGTATATAGTAGGTAGAGAAATTATTGCATTTCAAATTCGATACCAAAATTTCACCGAAAATTATTTTTGAGGACCCTTAAATCCAAAAATAAGCATTATTACTTTTCTACCAGGTACATAGTAGTTAGAGAAGGTATTGCATTCCATCCAAAAAAATTTGATGTGTTACACTCACATGACTTTCTCTACTCTTGTTCAAACTATTTTTACAAACGCTTATTCTCCATCTACTTCATGTTAATCGAGATAAATATTTGCAAAATCTATCTTATTGCTAATTTTCTTGTACATGTAAGGGGAATATATATTTACAAGGGCAATATAGAAATGTAGTAGCCTTTAAGCATATACATATCTCTTAATAGCTGGTTGCTATTTGCAGCACCATTCCCTTTGCCACAGATTAATACTCTTTGTATATCAAAGACAAAAAATGAATAACGAATTCCCATTTAAGAAAATAAGTATTGAAACATTTAAGAGCAATATCTCGAAAATGGTTCACTCAACAAAAAAAATGTATATGACATGAATTGTGTATTTTAACGCGATGTACATTTTTTGTGCAGTAAAATTTTCTCTATCTCTTATGGTTTACCGGTTATGCAAAAGTCGTTCACAATGAAGCACACTTTTGGAGACATTCCCAGAAAATTCAAGATATACATTTTGTCATGAAAATATCTTAAACATATGATATTTTAATCAAAATCGTTAGAGCCATTTATGAGAAAATTAAAATTTTCGAAAAATCTTCCATGTAAGGTGTAATCTGGGGTGGGGGATTTCTTGAAAACCTTCATGTCGCATCTCCGGAAGATACAGAATCTAAATACCAAGTTTGATGTTTATCCGACTGTTCGTTTCTGAGTTATGTTGTTCACAGACAGACACACAGACAGACACACAGACATACACACATGTTTCCAAAAATGGATTCAGGGGGTCTCAAAACATGTATTTCCGGTCAAATCTCGGTATCGAATTTTTGGGTGGAATACAATACTTCCCCTACTTACTATACGTAGTAGAAAAAGTAATTAGATTCCGAGATTTCATATAAGGGACCCTCAAATAAAAAAATAACATGTTTAGAAAAAGATGTATGTGTGTGCGTCTGTGGACAGCATAAGTCAAAAACGAAAAGCCGGATAAATACCAAACTTGGTATTTAGGTTCAGTACCTCCAAAGATGCGACGCAAAGCTGTTCAAGAAAATCCTCCTCCCCAACTATCCTCTACATAGCATTTTACAAGTTTGGGATTTTCTAAAAAAATGGTACTAACGATTTTGATTAAAACACCATATATTAAAAACATTTACATGACAAATAAAATGCATACTTTGAATTTTCTGGGAATATCTGTGAAGTTTTCTTGATTCGGAAGAAATTTTGCACAATCTTGTATAACTGATAAACGTTAAATGATAGACGAAAAAGTATTATACAAAAAATGTAGCTGTCTTTAAAACACACAGTTCATTTTAAATACATTTTTGTGGTTCAGCCATTTCCGAGACATTCGTTATTAATTTTTCGAATTGTTTAAAAGTTCTGTTGATTTTTTGTTGGTTCTCGCGGTGTCATGAAGAGGCAGATTGTAGCGTCCAATTCTAAAACATTTGACTGTCGCTTTTCCCTTTGTATCTAAAACGAAATGTGTAATGCAGCTATTTCCAGAAAGGTTTATCTCGATGAAAATGAAGTAGATAAGAAAGTAAATGTCCATAAGAATAATTTGTATGCCCACTAATAAGCGTTTGAGGGTGGAGAAAGTCATGTGAATGTAACACCTCAGGTTTTTATCCTTACTCGTACAAGGATCTAATTTCATAGTGAGTTTTAGGCTCTCCAGAATGGAAAATAAAATCGTTGCTGTGTAAATACTGAATAATGATAAGATTTCACCGTTTGTGTAGAGGAACTAATAATGATCGATACCAAAACACTGTCTTTGGAATAAAGAAAAGGATGTGTTACATTCACATGACTTTCCAAACGCGTTCTTCCACATCCTATTCTTAAATAAAACTTTCTACTTCATGCTGGTCGAGTTAAACATTTACAAAAATGGTTTCATTAGATATTTCGTTATAGGTCATACGCAGATACCCGCAGAAAATGATATATTGTATTTATCACAAGCGATTTTAATAAAAACGATGACAGTCAATTTAAGGAAATAAAACATAACGAATGTGTTCCATATAAAGTGGAGTCGGGGGTAGGGGATTTTATGTGTGTCGCACCCCCGGAAAGACGCCTAACTTAAGTACTTTGGTATTTCCTTTCTTCTTTCTTTTCGTTTTTGACTTATGCTTTTTATAATCACACACACATACTTATATTTACACACTCGTGGACGGACGTTTTTTTTAAAAATACAATTTTTAGTTTCGGCGAGTCTCTATTTGTGTATTTCCGGTCAAAACTTGATAGCGAAGTGTTGGGTGGAAAATAACGCTTGCTCTACTAACTGCAGATAAGTGGTAAGAAAGCAAAAAGTACAATCTCTTACTCAAAAGCCTCTACGTGAAATAAAAAAGAATTCCAAGGGTATGCAAGGAGAATATAGGACTGATTCTTTTAAATAAGCAGCATTAATTAATAAAATACATACGACTAAATAAGGCAATGAAAAGCAATCAGAATAATATAATATGAAAATTCTGTGAAACTGAAGTATTTTGATTTTAAAAAAATGTCCACTTAACATATGAGGAATACTGCTATAATCTAAGGGATGGCTCCATAACATACAAAAAAAATAGTTTCTTTCAAGACCTACTATCATGTTTAGTTATATCTCTTCCACAAACAATTCCTACAACAGATATATTAGGTAGAGAAGGTATACCGTTCCACCCCAAAATTTTATATCGATATTTCGCCGGAAATACATGTTTTGAGGACCACTCAATAAAAAGTATTTTTAGAACAAGTCCGTCGGTCTGTGTGTGTGTATGTGAACAGCATAAATCAAAATCGAAAAGTTCGATAAATACAAAACTTGACATTTAAGTTCATTATCTTCCAAAGATGCAATACGAAGATTATCAACATAATCCCCAACCTAAACTACCCTTTACAAGGAACACTTTTTAAAAATTTTGATTTTCTAAAAAATGGCTCTAACGAATTTGGTTAAAATGCCATGTATTAAAGATATTTACATGAGAAATTAAATGTATAACTTGAATTTTCTGGGAATAGCCTATGCAGTTCTTTTAATTTGGAAGGAATTTTGATTAATTTTGTCTTACTGGTAAACGAAAGCGATAGACAGCATAAAAAATGTAGATCTCTTTAAAACACAGAATTTATTTCAAATATTTTTTTGTGGCATCAGCCATTTCCGAAATACACATTATTAATGATTCGAAACTCATGTGAATGTAAAACATCAGATTTTTGCATATAAGTGTTAATCGAGATAAACATACACAAAAATAATTTCATTACTGATTTCGTTGTAATGTAAAGGGGATACAGGAAATGACAGTTAAATCTTTAAAAACCTTAATTTCTATATCCTTACCATGACGTTGTGAGATACAAATGATTGGTGAGCGGTTAAAAGAATCTGATGTACATTCACATTACTTTCTCTACCCTGTATAATTTATTGCTGCATACACTCATTATTCTTACTTAAGCTTATTTTTCTATCGACTACATTTTAATCCAAATAAACCTTTGCACAAATACCTACATTACATATTCCGTTTTAGATACAAAGAAAACAGTGATAGTCAAATGTTTAAGAGCAAGGCGCTATATGCTGGTCTTAAAATTCCATACTGTTTCCATGAACCTCGAGAAACAGCTGAATGCTGAAAAGACTTTAATGACGAAGAAACGAACAATTTTAACCTTTAATAACGGATATCTTTTATGCCACAAAAAAACGTTTTTTATCTAGATTGTGTGTTTTAAAGAGATCTACATTTTTGTTTGTGTTTTCGTCTATCACTTAACGTTTACAAGTGATACAAGATTATACAAAATTCCTTCCGAATGAAGAGCACTTCAAAGTTATTTTCAGAAAAAGCAAGATGTACATTTCATTTGCCATGAAAATATCTTAAACATATGATATTTTAATCAAAATAGTAAGGGACAATTTTTAAAAAATTAAAATTTTCGAAAAATGTACCATGTAAAAGGTAGGTAGTTGGTGTGGGGGATTTTGTTGAAAATCGTGTCGCATCCTTGGAAGATACTAAACTGAAATACAAAGTTTGGTATTTATCCCAGTTTTCGTTTTTGGATTATGCTGTTCACAGACACACAAACATACACACACGGACATGTTTCCAAAAAATGTTTTATTTGGATTCAGGGGGCCTCAAAATACACATTTCCGGTGATATATCGATATCGAATTTTTAAGTAGAATGCAATATTTCACCTACTTAATATTCTAGTAGTGAAAGTAAAAATTCATTCCAAACTAAAAGGACTTCGCTGGCTATTCACAATAAATTCAATGTATATATTTTGTTAGTCAGGTATAAATATCCTAGACATAGAGTTTTAATAAATATGTTTAAATGCGTTTTTGTTAAAAAAGAAAGAACAAAGGCATTTCACTGCGAATTGGAGTTTGTGATGTAGGGGGATTTTCTGTAAATTTTTGGTGTATCCTTGGAACACACTGAACTTACATACCAATTTCAGTATTTATCCTTTGCGTTAAGCTGTTGACAGAAACACAAATAAAACAAAAGCAGCACAGGTTCCACAGTGAAGCTGTACAAAATCCATGGCAGTACCAATTAGAGAATAGGGATCAGAAATGTTCATAATTCCTAAAAATAAAGTTTACCAGAATATAAATTGACAACGATATTATTGCACTTGACCTTGCGGAAACCTACATTTGAGTACACGCGGAAGCCAGCCCAGCGAAGTGCAGTACTACTGTGGTCGAGTTATAGTCAACAGGGATGGGCAGTAATTGGTTGTACAAACAATACAGTTACAGATGTAGAAACAAATCTGCTACACTACAATCGCACCAATTTGTCTACTACTGTCTACTCCTTAATAATAATAACAATAATAATTCTTATGAAGTATATTAATTAGAAATGGTTTTATACATATCGTATTAAACGTATGCAGGCACATTCAGGAGGCTGGAATGAAAAAAAAGGACTATTACATAAAATGTATGAAAGTTCAAGCACAGAAATGGAAATCTCTGGGTCAAGGTAATGAAAATAATTACATAATTGAATATTTTCATGGACCTTTAGCGTTTCCTATATCAACTTATGTATATATGGATTGTTTTGCATGGAAATTTATTGAAAACACAGAACACTTCAAAGACCACTTACAAGTATAAATTTTATTGTCATATCAATATTTAAAACATGTGACATCTTAATCAAAATCGCTATGCCAGTATGAAGAATATAAATTATTATGTGTTACATTCACATGACTTCCTCTACCTAGTATCGTTTATCTTTGTATACCTTCTACATACCATTTTTAAAAAAGCTTATTTTACTATCTATTTCGTGTTAATAAAGACAAACTTTGCAGAAATACTATAATTACCCATTTAGTTGATGGTACAAGTGGGATAGAGGAAACCGAATTGATAGTCAGGTGTTTAAATACTAGTTGCTATATGCAGGCCTAGAAATGACATTACGAGAAACAATTGAATAATGACAGCGCGTTAAAGATTAAAAAGAATTGAAGAATTGGAAACGGTTTCGGAAGCAATTCCCAGAAAAGTTAAGACATTAATTTTATTTTTCATGTAAATATGTTAATCATATGCCATCTTATACAAATCGTTAGCGCTATTTTTGAGAAAATCAACGTTTTCGAAAACTTTTCCATGAAAACGGGATTTTGGGGTATAGGATTTTCTTGTCGCTTTCTTGGAGGATGTTGAAGTTAAATATTGGTATTTAACCTAATTTTCCTTTTTTAGTTATGCTGTTCACATACACACACAAAGCGACATTTTTCTGAAAATAATTTTTGGGAGTGTTCAGCGGGGCCCAAAATATATATTTGTGATGAAATCTCGACATCGAATTTTTAAGTGAAATGCAGTGCTTCCCCGACTTGCTCTATGTATAGAGAATAGTATATTATGCAGCAAGAATGTAGTGGTAGTATTTAAGATGCCAGTATGTTTATGAGACGAGGGCTAGCGAGTTAATAATTTCCATACGGACGCCTTAATTATCAAAATAGTCAAACTGCATACAACTGTTTTTGGTCAATCACACTATAATTTAAAAATTTGACTTTTTACACAAAATCTTACCTTGTTAATGTATGTAATTAAATAACCGGATAGTAACACTGATGGTACGACCTTGAACGTGTTTTCGAATAGTGCAACGATGACAGCACTGTTGAGTCCACGCTGTATTTATTGATTTTTTGCAGGTAACGTGAAAGAAACACATATAGAAGCAAAGGACATGAACTCAATTTATTAGAATATTAAAATTACAATAAACAGAATTTATTTTATTTTAAATACATATATTTAAAAGTTTATCTGAGGAATGGTTTCCAGTGGACTGCTGCTTTGAAGGTGTTCAAACGTATAGGCGATAGGAGAGCTGTGCGCGCCGCCGAATAAGATCATAATGAGTAGCTCAAGTATTATAGATGCCATAACAGTTCAGTTATGACACATATAATCAGAGTAGTATAGGGCGATCGTATTATACTGTGTATACTTTAGGTGACTTGGAGATTATGTTCTGTATCAAAAAATGGTAAACCCAAATTAAAATATAGTCAGAGCAGTATGGAGCCAGAATGCACTGAAAACACTAAATTGTGAAGAATAAATATTTTTGAGCTCGTCGTTGGTGAAAAGGGAGCACGTAAAGGTTTAGTGTACGATAAAATAAAAATCGGTTCCACAGCGAGTATCTGATGGCAACGCATTGGCAGGAATGTCACAGCATTTTCCAATAGGTGTAATAGTTTATCACCTTAGCATCACCATTAATTGTCGCCCAGCCATGCACACCTGTCTTGCCTGTCAGGTACCGTTGTAGAGAGGTCGGTAACTTCACCGACTGGTTGCTGGGTCAATACGAAATGATAGTAGCTGTTATAAACGACCTTTCATACTAACGGCCAATTCCGGGGTCAAACACCGACCACAACGTGGACAAAACCTAACTCCTATTTATGAACAAACTAAAGAAATTGGACTCCAATAAAAGTCAAGGTAAAGTATCGTAGCAGTACGTGTTTACTGATTTAAGTTGAGCTTCTTTAATAAAATAGAAACATTTCCTTTGATTAGGGTTCTTTATTTTGCATTTCGATGAGTTTATTATACAGGAGCAGGCCTATAAAGAACGAGAGGGATTAAGTTGCTACAGGATTTGGAGACAAGGAAAAATAAAACTGTGCGAGAGGGAATGTGGCACTCTAGTTGTAAATGGAAAAATAAAATGGAGAATACAAGTATGCACCTGTAGATGTTTAAAAGTGAAATATTAAAGTAAAAGCATATAAGTGTAGATGCAGTAGACTTATTATAAAAGTGATTATTAGCAAATGTTCGCGAAATTCCTTTAACATTTCATAAAACCGATAACCTTTCTTACTTTCTCTACTATTTACATACATTAAGTAGAATAAATATTGGTTTCCATTCACAAATTGAATGTTGAGACTTCGATGAAAAAACGTTTTGAGGTCTCCATATTAAAAAGTGATTTTTTTGGAAAAAAGATCTTTGTATCCGTGTGCCTGTTAACAGTATAACTCAAAAGCGAAAGCTTGGTTAAATATCAACGGTGGTATTTAGGCGCAACGTTTATCAAGGATGGAATAACAAGATTTTCATAAAAATCCCCCACCACAATCTACCCTTTACAAGGACAGTTTTTCGTTATTTTTCATTTTCTCAAAATTGCATAACGGTTTTGGTTTAATATATCATAATCTTATAGTATTTTCATTACAAATAAAATGTATAATTAATTTTCTGCAAATTGCCTGTGAAGTCCTCTTTATTCTGAATTACTTTTGTATAACTGATAAGCTCTAAGATATTTAGAAAATCTTACTGCACAAAAAATGTAGATCTCGTTAAAGCACACAATTTAAGTTAAATGAAATGTTGATGGCGTTAACCATTACCGAGATATTCATTGTTATTGCCATTGGTTTGGATTTTCATACACTTATGCAGTGATAAGCTACACACATAGCGACCTATTGTTGAAAACCCTAGCTATCGCTTTAGCCGATACATATTTCGTATAACCTAAAACGAAATGTGTAAATGTGAAATGATAATTTATCGCGATTATCAAGATGTAAATAAAAGAATAAACTATTGTAAGAATAGTTGGTAGGGCAGTGAGTGGAGAAAGTAATGTGAATGCTACACATCCGATTTTTTCATGTAACGACTCAATGGAAAAGTGTTCGTAAATCCATCTGCCTGCAAAAATAACTTTGTTTAGTAAGACATTATTTGAGCATTTTACTTTCTCTACCATCTACCTAGTAGCTAGAGAAGATATTGCACTCCGCCCAAAAATTAGATATCCAGATTTAACGGGAAATACATGTTTTGGGGCCTCCGAATCCAAATAAAGCATTTTTAGAAAAATGTTCGTGTGTATAGCTATGTATGTGTGTCTGCCTATCTCTGAACATCATAATTAAAAAACGAAAATAAATATCAAACTGTTTAGATTCAGTATCTTCCAAAGATGTGACACGAAGATTTTCAATAAAATCCCTCTACCCCAAACTACCCTACATGGAAAATTTTTCGAAGTTTTGTATTTTCTAAAAATGTCTATAACATTTTGATTAAAATACCATATTTGAAAGATATCTACATGACAAATAAAATGCATATCTTGAGTTTTCCGGGAATACCCTATTAAGTCCTTTTCGTTCGGTATGAATTTTGTATAATCTTGTATAATTAGTTTTGTAGCATAATCCATTTTTGAAATATCCGTTATTAATGGATCGAATTGTTCATTACTTGGCCATTCTCTTAAAGTCCTGTTAACATTCAGTATTTTTCGCGACTGCATGGAAAGAGTATGGAATTTTAAAGCCAGGATATAGCGTCCACTTCTTAAATATTTAACTATCGCTGTTCGCTTTGTGTAATTTTTTTTTTAAAGTTCCCTTGTTTTACGCTTATGATACTGTGTTTTTACTGTTTTCGTTACCGCTTATTACCGCCGTTACACTGCACACACATACACACACAAACACCCATGCCCATGGTGGGACTCGAACCCGCGACCCTCAGCTTGGCGGAGCGCCGGAGCTATACACTCCAGCGACCACGGCTACGAGGGCCGGCTGTAATAAAGAAATGTGTAATGTAGCTACTTCTGCGAAGGTTTATTTGAATTTAAATGTAGTAGATATAAAAATAAGCTTTAGTAAGAATACCCACTCTTAAACGAAAGAGGATAGAGAAAGTCTTGTGAAAGTGTCAGATGTTTTTTACTCTTTTAAGCATTTTCTATGCACATTCATCATTTTGCAGCACTTATATTATTTCGAATTTTACCAGCTAGTCCCCAAGCCTAACTTGCGTCCTTCTTTGTTTATCTTGTTGATACTCTCTTCGTTCTCCAGATACTCAAAACATTAATGCTCACCAACACACATGTGGACTCAGTGATACATGCTTATCCTTTGTTCCTAGAATAATACAAAGGAAAGATTATTATTTCAATTGAAAATTGTTTACATTAATTTTGATGTAAATAAATACGTGCTATGCTAATAAATGTCTTATTATTAATAAGAGCGTTAACATAATACTTCTCGGTTTTATGTTCCAGAACTAATAACACGTGAAATCATTGTTTTTTTCCATCACTAGATACGTGTTCAAAATGAAAATATTAACACTACACAGTGGTTAATACGATTATAGTTGACACAGTATTTGTCAACTATATTAACTTAATTAAAATATGAAACTGTAAATAATTTCTACCCCTACACAAGAGAATTAAAATATCTAGGATACTTTAAGAAATATATGCTTCTTTCACACTGATTTTATGAACCATTTGTTTATTTGTATGTTTTGTTTGCTGGTAAAATTCAGACCAGTGATTTTATAACCTTGATTTGTTCATTCAAGCTTACTATGTGAACTAAGATTAACACCCTAACCTTAACAATATTGCTTTATTTTATGTAACAGAAATATATTAGAGTAGATGATTTGTGCGAATAATTCGCACAACCATGATAAATATCTAAGTACACCATAAATTGCCATTCCTCCATTCTGAAATACTGGAATCGCTTGGCTGACAGTAGCACATTTCGGCCTATGAATGTAGAAGATTAGATCCATAATGTGTGTCCTGCATCCTTAGTGTAAAATGGTTTCAATGGTATCACCATAAATTGATTAGTAACTTCTTATTTTGTTTTTCCAGCGAAGATTTATTGCTCGGACTTTTTAATTAACACTATTTACATTGAATGTGAATAATTTACATTCTATTAATATATATTAAAACTTCAGATACAACATATCCTTACACGAACATACACAACCTAAAAGGCAGCCAGCTAAGATTCGACTCTAGGCCCTCTGCCAGTCCAACCAAGTATAAAAGGTGTCAGTGAACATAAATGTTACATTTTGCAAGCGTATCTATCCGTGTGGACGTTTTTCGGCTGCGTTGTGTGATAGGGTGTTTTATAAACCTATGAGATTTAACAGTATTTTATTTACTTTTAATGGTAGCACTGCGTTAATTCGAGAAGATATCTTAGATGGTGTCCAGGCACTCCCGTATACTTGCACGCATGCCATGGCAATAAATGAATTGAATAACAAATTAATGAGAATGCGATTAAACATTTAAAGTTAATAAGGAAAAGAGAAAAAGCATTATATTGTAGTACCGAACCCTTATCATTCACGCGACATACGCCAAGGTAACCATTAGACCACGGAAACGGCATGCAAGTCAGCGTGCTATGAAAACAAATCTACGGTAGATATCGCAGTGGCTTGCCTGGTGGATGAAAGTTTGTAAATTAATTTTAATTTAGGTTTAGCATTACATGGAGTCATAAAATGTTGAATTGATAGATTTATCACATGCCATGCGTCCTAAAGCTTCTAATAATTGCTCATTTATGTCATTCCGTATGTACTTTTCTTAATATTTTCTTCAAAATCGTCTGCACTTAACGTTGCATACAGTATGTATAATTATTGTACACCTTGAACGTGTTCATGAAAAATGTTATATGCATAAGAAGTGGATTTTATGTATAGCTGCAACAGCGTGGTTGATACTGCGGGCAAAGTATTTTATGAACTCCTATGTGGTATATTCATTAGCGGATTAAGGAAGTTTATCCCTGGTACACTCCACCCACACACCCACACACACACACACACACACACAAACATGCCGCCTATCTCAAAGGAAAGAGAGTACATTTGACGAATTCTACATTTCAGTTTCTAGTGATAGATTTCCGAGAATTATCTGTTAAGGATGTGCTTATGTTTCTTTAAACACATGATCATCCTGTGTTTAGTGTATTGGTGCTAAACTTTTGAATTCAGCTGGTTGGTATTGCAATGGAAGACATACAAATCCTTGAATATGGGAGTGGATGTGTGTTTCACTTCAAAAATAAATAACCCTAGTGATAAACGTGGTTAATAATTGAAAGGGGATGTACTATACATATATAAGAATTGTACAGTAATAATATAAGTCACCAAGAAACATGTTAAAATATTCAACATCCAACATTTGTACAGAGGAAATTGTAAGAAACAGGCGAGCTAGCAAAATTCCAGGAAAAACATAATTCTAAGTAGAGCACACCTTTCATCAAGCCAACGTGCAGGGAACAGGTAACGGTCAAAAGAAATAGAAAGAGACAGAGAAAAGAAAGAGACGGAGATATGGAACCGGCTTCACAACGCGCCAGGGAGCGCGTGAGCGCACGAATTTGGAGTAACATATTTTCATACATGTTAAGGTAACGCGGTCTATGGACCAATGAGAAACGTCGTTACATTTTTAAACGTAGAGGTGAGCGTCACTAGGCTCAGGTATATAAGGGCAAAAAAGCCCCAGAGCCCACTCTCTCTCTCTCTCTTATTTTCTAGAATTCACGTCGACACGAAGTGTTACGCTCTTAGCGAAAGATGCACGTGTGTGCAAACGGGTGGGAGTGCCTGTGCAGATAGTTAGGCTCCTGACTAATTTAAAGTGGTGGGATTGGAATAATGGGATAGCTAGCCGCCCAAAAATAGTTAAATTGTTAATAAACTACACTTAGTAAGGGAAATAAAGCGTACTTTTTTAATTTGCCTCACCCACGATAACCTGAGAACCAAGAGTTAGAGATATATATAGGGTAAAGCTAGGAATGGAAAACTCAAAAGCCGACGAGCATCCATAGCCGAGGAACAACACTGCAGCAGATAGCATCAACCCAAGGACCGACGATTTCCTGCTACAAAATAATATTGATATTTAACACCTTAAGTCAAAGGCTATAAAAAGAAGCAATAAAAGAAATTTCACTGTTAGAGTAGTATTTCCAAAAGTGTATCTCTTAGAAACACAGAGTAGTGCAACAGTTCTTAAGAGCTCCCTCTTTCCCGGTAATACTATACAAACCATACAGTTCTATATCCAAGCTTTTTTAATATTCTCCATTTCATACCTTCTTCATCTCTATAACACAGCTATATGTGTATATACAGGATAGACGTGGTGTGTTATTACACAAAACCAGCTAATGTACCATTTTCTATTTTGTTTATCTTGTTTACAAGTCCAAATAATCCCTATTTTTGGAACAGGGAGTGCAACATTGCAACACGTAATACACCAGAAATTCAGCTTGTTTTAAAAAAGTTATAACACAAAATTAAAAAATAAACTATGCATTTAAATATGTATTCTCATTTTACTAACTATAACATGCTTTTAATGGAAACAAGGGTAAAGGTTTGTATGTGGGTGCACATATATGTAAGCATATGTTATTAATGGGGCTCAATCTACCTCTAAAAACAGAAACAAATATATAAAATTATTAAAATATGATGAGTGGACTTACTACACATCCTAAGGCACTTTGTTTTGATGGCCGTAGAAGTACTTTCGGAAGGAGACGTCCTTCCATTCTCAGCTGAAGATACTGACTAGCTTCAACTGCCTCCCCCTGACTCCAAAGTGTAGAGTATAGAATAAGTGTAGAATATAACAGATTAGTTTGCATTTTATCAACTGATGGCTTTAGGGAACAAACAAATGATACTGTGAAATGATTTAAATTAGGCATTTCCTGTTCAATTAATTTTAGAAAATACATTTGAAGTATATTATTCGTATCTGCCAAAGAGCTACTTGTGTAAAGGCCAAATTACATATATCTTTAAACTATCAAATACTAACGGTGTATTTGTAACATACTAGATGGTGAAAGAAATATACATTGTTTACAAATTAAATATTCTTGTGATTAATAAAGAAACTGGAACAATACTTTCATACTTTGGTCAGAGTTTGAGACACTGAAAAGAGGAAGGTAGAAAACAGGTTGCTCGTTCCCAGACCTGTTACAAATGGCGGCACTTTGCAATAACTGCCGCACCGCCCACGCGACGTCCTTGTCTTCCCCTTCCTCTGTCTCAAAAGACTCTGAGCAAGGTAAATGAATTCTTAAAATATCCCTAGATTTTATCTTATGAGTTTTTTGGTTTAATATTTGTATTTAAATATAAAACACGTGGTAAAGAAAACAAGTGTTACATTATTTTGTTTTTTTATTTTATGTCGCTTTAACTTACAATATAGTAGTCATTTTTACATGTGTAAAAACAATTTAACATTAGTGTAATACAATTTCATGAGTTTTAGTAAGAGGATGTGTTATGTTATAATTCAATATGTAAATATATTATTTTTAAGAATTTAAGTATTGTTTTACTGTTCATTAACGATGGATTGTTGAGGGCTTCTTGAAGGTCCGGTAGATTGCATTCTGTTGCTGATATTGATACTGTGGACACTGAGAGTATGTGGCATACAGAGATGGCAGTGTGGCAGATGTTGCATTCAGGATGGGCTGTTTTATTCAGTAGACGGGAATGTGTTAACTTCCTGTGTCCAATACGTAGTCTGGTGATGACAATCTAGTCGTTCGTCTCAATTTCTGAAGTGGATACGATTTTCTGGAGTTCTGTTTAATTTCGTATAGTTTTCTAGGAGGTGAATGTTCCCACGTTGTTTGCCAGAAATTGTAAAATCTTCTGGATACACATTTTGTAACATTTTTGTGAAGTAAAGGTATCTAACTTGCTGCGCAGTCTGCATGTTTGGTTTCTGATACACTCTGATGTGAGGGTATCCACATTAGAGCAATTTTCCTCCCTTGTTCCATCAGAAATGTAGACAATTTATGAATTTCTTTAATTAATTTATTTGCAGAGAGGTCTTGTAGAGATTGTACACTGGATAGAGAATTGGTATGTATTAGGTAAGTTTCATTTTATCTGCCTTGAACATGTGCAGTAATGCCTCCTTGATAGCATATAACTCGCAACTAAATACGGAGTAAAGAAATGCTAACGTGTACAATATCGTGTGATCAGGGTAAACCACGGCACATCCACAGCCGTTTTCTCTCCAAGACACATCGGTGCGTATGTGAATATACAGAGTGAGCCAAAAGACTCCGAACAGCCTGCGCTTGTTTTTCCTGTCCGCGTCCTAGGCGCTCGTTGCCGTCTGCCACTATCATAGAAAGGCGCGGATGAAATCATACAACATTTTTAAAACTACTTTGAAAGGCTTTACTTATCAATTTTACGAAAGGAGATGTTGAAACTGGCCACCGTAGTTGTCCATTTTGGCCCTCTTTAGGAAACTATCCATCACTCACCGTAGTTCACGTTGAGAAATTTCCTGGCGGATATTTTGTTTTAATTCTTCCAGGGTGTGTGGATTTGTCTTGTACACTTTATGTTTTAAGTTACCCTGGAGGGTATTTTATGAACAATATTACCGGCTGTGTGGTGTTTTACCACTGGGCGTGTGGAAATATGATAAAAACATGATAACGCACTGCTGCTATAAACAAAGTCACGGTGTTGTGGTTTAGCTTTGCAGTGTGAAGTGCAGTTTTGAGTTGACAGTCATGTGATGTAGTTCAGTTATGACAAGTTATTTATTATTTTGTCCTGTACTTAGTCACAAAGTTGTGTTTTCTACTGCACATCGTGTATTTACTTATGATTCGTATGCGTTAACTCGGTCAGCTCGCCAAGTGAAAGTACGATTTGCGGAAACATTTCCAGGTCTAAAAGCTGCAGGCCGTACAACAATCGATGAACTTTACAGTAAATATCAGGCCAGAGAAAGTGTTCAGGCTAAGAAATCTAACAGAAGGCGTTCGGTTCTTACGGAAGAAACATAAACGACATCGGTCATCGTTTGGAAAATTCCCCCCAAAATTCCATGATGGATAGTTTCCTAAAGAGGTGCCAAAAATGTATGGATAACGACGGTGGACAGTTTCAGCATTTCCTTTAATAAAGTTGGTAAGTAAAGCCTTTAAAAGTAGTTTTAAAACTGTTGTATGGCGTCATCCGCGCCTTTCTATGATAGCGGCAGACAGCAACGAGCGTCAAGGAGACGCGGACAGGAAAAACACCGCGCAGGCGGTTCGGAATCTTTTGGCTCACTCTGTAGTTTGGATAATAATGCCATTGTTCTGTTATTAACTGCTTGTGTGTAAGGTTATTGGTTTGGCTTTTAACCAGATAGGGCATTTGCATGTTGATTTCAGGAAGCATAATTCTCCAGGAAGGAATCTGTGTTTGGGTTAAGTATGGAAATGTTGAGAAATAGTAAATTTATTTCTTGGAAGTACCGTTTCACTCTTAGTGCGAAAGCCATTGGATGTTTCTTTTGTGAGTGCTCTTTTGGAATGCTCTTTTAACCTTAGTATTGGCTGAAGCTGCTGTCACATTATTATCAGAAATATTTATCCCAAAAATCCTCTACAAATTTTGGATAGACCCGAGAACTATTATAGGTCACAAGAATTCCCAAATTTTGTAACAGTACGCTTGCTAAAATAACTCATTTTAAATTGGAAAGAAGAAAGCGCAGGTATCATCCATAACTTGGTATGGTTATCACCTAAATAAGTTTGTTTGCTAAAATACAATTCATTGCTATAATGGGGAATTGAGGAATATGGAGCAAATAGTTCATACTATTGTCTTCACTTAATATTTTTATATTGAAGTTTCTAAACTGTTAGTATTACATTTTAACAATGCTTTAAAATTTAGAATATAAGAGATAATCTTTACTGTTGTGTTTCGCTGTAAACAACAAACCTTTACCAAGAAAACAATTTTGCCATTCCGCCGCTGAGCACCGGCATGCTCCGAGGACGCAAGAGGAAGGCGTCGCCGGCAGGGTGTTTATCTTGAGGTTTTACAGTTTATGAGGTGGTTGTTAACCCCTGTAATCCATCAGAGGTTTTCCAGATAACAAGTAAAGCAGCTGAGGTATGGCTTGACGAAGTGGCGGCCGAGCGTTGGAGCTTTCCCGCTAACTGCATGTCGTATCGACCGGCGAAAAACTTGCCAGGGCGGTGCTCAAGCCGCCGCGATTTTAATAATAGTAATAATAGTAATAATAATAATAATAATAATAATAATATTTATTCTCAGGATTTAGCCTTCACTTGTTTCGTCTTCACTTCAGACGTCCTATTTGGTCGTCCTATTTCTCGTGGTAATAATAATAATAATAATAATAATAATAATAATAATAATACCAAATTGTTCTATTTATCAATGGATCAATCAGTAAAATGTATTTCATATTCTTTCCTATTTTTTATCTCTAATTAAGGATACTCTTCTGTGAAATTTTTAAAATCCATAATTTCAGTTCGATTTATTTGAAATTTGAATTTACCAATCAGAACTTAATGTAAAATATTTACAAACATTCCATGCATATTTTAAAATTAATTCAAATATGTTAACTTCTTATTATTGCTTTTAGTGTTTTGAAAAACCTCTCTACACGATGCAATTTTTCTTGAAAAAGAATTAATATTTAATAATTAAACTCTTCAAATAGCACATTAATAAATTTTAGAGATAAATTTTTAATTCTCCTAATTGTTTAGTAGAAACCAAATGTTCAATATGAGACTTCAATGCTTTGTTTAAAAATTCACGCAATATTAGTATTCTTGTTTTATAATATCACAACTAATTGTAAGCATGTTAACAAAAAATTTATCTCATAATTGTTAAACTGTTAGGTATATTTAAGGAGGTATACAAAATGTCATTTATTTATAGCGAAAGGTACATCTTGAGGAACAATTTGAAGTTGAGAATGTACAGACAAATGAAAATCCGAGTTTAAAAACCATAAATCCAAAATAAAACTGTTACTGATTTTATGCTGTCTAAAAAGCATATATTTCACATATCGGCCGCCCTTTATCTTTTTTCTGGTCTCCTGCAACTAATTTAGTATTTGAATGTTCCTGAGGCCTCTCTTTAGGGTTTATTCTCTTTAATCTAGGCAAAACTCATCGTTCTTTACTACATCCTTTTTTTAAAGGAAGCAGATATATAGATCGCTATATGATATGCTTTAAAATGTCGTATAGCTATAAAAGCTACATAGAACTAAACTAGAAGCTTTGCAATGTTATAATACTAAAGTTCATATTTATGAATTTTGGTATTTTTAACCTTTTTCACGGATGGGTAACCTGGTATAATTTAAAGAAAATATAGGCGGTAAATGTGCTTCGACATAAGGTGTAAGAGATGTAGATCGTAGACTTTCGACAAATGAGGGATGAAGTATGTACCTTCCGCCAAAGTGACTGCAAAGTTAGTGAAGGCTGTAAAAAATTTTCTCAAAACTGTCCAAAACTGACTCAATCTGAATGCAGCATTATTGAATTTAATATAAAAGAATAATGAAATTAAATATATTCTGCGGCAAATACTAAAGCCATATTTTTTAAAAAGTTAGTTTTTGTAACTAAAAACTCATTTCTTCAAATCCTTTTTAATGCCTCTTTTATCTTGATGGAGAATCAGAATACTCTTTCTTTTCCTTCTGTGTATACAATGCCACAGTGTAATGTAGAACACTTATCTCTGATTATAGTTTCACATACCTTAGTATTTTCATTCCATATTCTTAACATTTTGATAGAAAGGTTAATCTTGTTCCTTGCTCAGTGTACCAAGGTTATTGCGGATAAAATCCAAGTAAGGATTCAGAAAATGAGGCTTAAAATTCATTGAATACCTCAAAGCTTTGAATCTCTCTAGCATACTTTCAACAGAGTTCTAGAAACCGAGATACCAAATCGTATAGAAGGAAACCCTCTTACGTCTACGACCAAGCGCTATTCAGATATCCATTCCGCGGGCTCCAACTCACTAGATGAATCGGAGAAAATAATTAAAAAACAAAATTGTTTCTTATAAAAGTTTGTTTTCAACACATGTAAGTTTTTTAATTCAATGTCACGTTTGAAAACTATGGTAGTCATATATAAGGCAAATACATTATAAGTTTTTATTTTTATTTTTAAAACATTTAATTTTAGGAATAAGAATAAAAAGCAACCCTATTCGCTGTCGTACGTGGCTTTAATCTATCGTCAATGCATTATTTAGCAACGATTAGAAAAGAAAATAATGGTTGCTGTATATTATTTGAGGTATCTAAAACTTATTTAACATACTTCCATAGGCTAACATAGGATTGTTTCACAACATAATACTGTGATTTATTTTCTTATAGAAAGTGAACGGATATTTTGAAGGGGGTCCAGACCCCCGGACTTCCCCCTTCCCTTAAATACGTGTTTGTCTACAACAGCGAAAATTTGGTGTAATTGACACCAAAGTGATCATAGTTACAGCTTTCTAGATTATGTTTCTCATTAATGGATCAATACAACCTCAAGGCATTAAACGAAGGGGTGCTTTATGCTGCAATAGCAATTATAACAGATAAACTATAATTTTATGAAAATATGATATGCCATTTTAAATCGTCTTTTGCTTTGGAACACAAAAATTTTCATTTTTGTACTAATGCTTTTAGAGATTGTCCTAAAATAAATGAGCAGGAATTAGTTAATTAAGCAGATAACTCATTTTGGATTAAATATGTAAAATTAAATATTAATGGCTATAGTATGATGTAATTTTAAATCTTTCAACTTCGCCTAGAATGATTTATGGCGTTCTTATCACTTTTAGCCAATTAATGGCAAAAATGTCTTCCTACCAGAGTCATCAAATGCAACACGCCTTACACTATTCTGCAGGCAAATGACCCAGTCAGCCACAGAGGGAGCGGTGCCTGCTTGTTCAAATGACTCGCGAGTCCGGCTGTCGCCACCTGTTTTAACAAATGAACAAGAAACTTGTCTTTACATTCGAATTACTAAAAGAAAAATATGCATTCGTGCACATATTATTACTCTATTGCAGCCTGCAAAACATAATTGCATTTTAAATGCTTTAGATGTTAATAAAAGTAAAAATATTGTTAATGAGGCTGATTAATGCCTGCAAAGTTGTGATTATCTGAACGGATATGCTGATTCCTAAAGCGTAACACCTCTGTTATTTCCTACAAGTTTCACATCACGTGTTTGTTTATATTATCTTGAGAAACTTCCACGTGTTTTTATACGGAGATGGTGATGACTAACGTTGATATTTATGCCAGTATGAAAAGCTTCACAGCATTTGCGTTATAAAGAACTGAGAAGCAAAAGAGAACAGCATATCTGGAAATACAATACAATCTTCGCTGATGTAATAACAAAATTTTCATCTTTAAGAGTTCAAGAATATAATAGGTCGAGCAAGCATTGCGACTTTATTCGATCAATACATAATATTAATTTAATATAAAACTAAACCGCACTACCAAAAGAGCATTTTGTTGATTATTGGTCATTTAAGGAGAAAATAAAGTTTAAATATAATGATAAAGCATTTAGCTTTATTCCATAAACGCATATTCGTAACTGGGATATAAAACTTAATTACGTAATTAATAAGTACGATTTTTTTGTTGAACTGTTGGACATTAGACAGAATTTAAGATATTTGTAAAGACTTTTGGATCAGATACGGTAAATCAAACAGCTTCTCAGCCACCTTCCTGCGTTGGAAAAATCTAGTTGTATTTTTCTGAACAAGTTCTGCACTAAAATGCTCTTTAATTTGATTTATGGGCTGCTATCACTTTCCTCTGATGATATTGGTCATATACGAAAATAAATTGTGAATTGGAATCGAAATGGATATAAGAATGCAGATGAACTCGGCAGCAGCTGATAATATAAATTTCTCTGATGCCGGAAGGGACCAGAGCACAAGAACAAGAAGAAGAAGAAGAAGATGATGAGGTGGAAGGAGAAAGAAGCGGAGGAGTAGGATTTTCACGAAAACACAAGGATTCTTTGGATTACAGCAAAGATCTGATTTAGTTTAGATTTTAAGGATTTTATGTAAGAATAGGCCTTTCTAAGCCGTTTATGTATGAGAAAGTCATTACAATCTTGTGGACTGTCTTAATAAGCTTAATGTACAAAATTTGTGAAAATATCTATGTTAAAATAACGAATAAAAATTCATGTGCTCTTTGGTGACTCCATTTGGTACCTAAACGTGACTATACGAATATGTTTAGTTTAAGATAATTCAAGATACCTTTTGAATGAATTATACAGAAAATATATTGGAGATGCAAGAAATTTCTTTTACCTTCCACGCAGTCTGCTTCCACCTCGTGTATTATAAATTACAGTACGGAATTTGAATAGACAACCAACACTATAAAAGTATTCATTAAAGTGTTAAACAACGCAAGACAAATGACGAAGCTAAATGAAACTTTGACGAAAATGAACAGATGGTCAAGTATCCAAACAATAGACCATAATTTTTCGTTTTAAAAATACGTCATCGTGTATTTTCATAATCAGTGCTCCATCTTAGGATGGTTTGTACCTGTTTTGTTATGCAAATTGTCTCAGTCAATATGTTTCTAGCTGGAAAACTTCATTTGTTGGAGGTGAGGAAAGTCCAGAAGAAAGGAAAAAGGATGCACAGTACGTATTAATTATGGTGATCAGCGACTCTAACAAAAGAGGAACTCGGTAAAACTTGGAAGTTTTCGGTAAGGTGACTGATTACACATACAATCGCTTCTAGATTATAAAAGGTGATTACAAGTAACACCGAAGATGTTCCTGCACTCCCTCTCCACTCTTTATCAACGCTTCTTCTTCCTCTTTCGTCATCCCAGTCCGCGCGCACTGAAAATTAACACAAACGAATACTTTTCTCCGTCTCATTAATTATGGTAATAGAAAACACACTCACATAGAAAATTAACTCCTCCTGAAACAATCCAAGCGGCCATGGAATAAAAATGAAGGTTAGGGGGCTGAGAGTGGGGGAACTGGTTACAGGTCACCGGGCACCTTATCTGTCTCGAAGCAAAGGTCATCGAGAAATGTGCAACTTAAATAAAGTATACCAAAACTTAGAGTAACTTGAAGACGATTACACTAAAATCGCATAAGAACAATTTTAGTTAAAATTGAGGCAGTATTTTTTAACACTTAAATGATTTCAGTCAAATTATGTAATATAAAATATAATAACAGCCCGCCCTAAAGCAATATGTGTATTTAACAATATATAAAAAATGTATATTACAGTCATTGTAAATGTTTGTATTATTGTATACATGTGTAAAAATGTTATGTGAATGTATTCCGTAATTTAATAATGTAGGAACTGTGAGAATAATAGGATAAAGGTTGCTAACAATGAGGTAACCTTCAGGTAATAATGAATTTGAAAGTTTAACAATACTACTTGCAATTCTTGGAAGCAATATGTAATTTTTGTGACAGTTTAAAAAAAATAGCCAATCAACAACCAGAAAAAGCTTTAGTTAAATGAACGTATTCTATTGGTCTAATTTTAGCCAATCAGAAACTGAAATATAGCAAAATTTACAAATCTAGAAGTCAGTTGCTTGTAGACAGTGCTCATAACTGGATGCGTTGGTTGTAGACAGACGCGAGACACATCCTAAAAAAATGTAATACGTATTCAGTGTGAGACGAAAATAGTTTACGTGTTAAAAAGTGCAAGTAATTAACAAAAGAATCTCACAGCTCTCTATATCAGTGAAGTGTTGTATAAATCGTGTCAAGCATTAATAAATGGAGTAAAGAAAAACTTATAATCTGTGTAAGCCTACATTCTTCAGTTGCACCACAACCCTGCAAAGAGAAACATGTCTCTAACAATAATACTGACGCAGCCGAGGCAAACATAAATATAAAATATTTAAAGAAACAGTAAAAATTACAAAGTTAATATTTTTAAACACCGGAAAGTACATTTGGGGCGAAGGCTACTGGAAAGCGTGTACCATACGTGCGGCTCCCCAACAGTCGAAATACAATAGATCTCCTACTTCAAAGTGGCTCCCAAAGCGAGGGGCAAATAACGTAAAGACAATACCTAACTTCAAAATATAGTTACTGCATAGTTTCATTGTTGCAGCTTTTTCCACAACAGTAGAAACAACTTCATCTGCCTATGTAATCAGAGATATACACAGATAGTAGGGCAACACCAGTAATTACAGGTTTACCTTGGTATTATCAATGATTTAATGTTGAAGCATTACTTTTTGCTTTATTGTCTCCTAATATTATCTGTATTGATAAGTTCAAATAATTTACAAAATTGTCCATTTCCTAGAGAGGGGTTGGCAATCTTTTCATAACAGGAGTCACATTAGCCATCAGAGAGTGATTCAGGATGACGCCACGTAAGTTTAAGACAGGAACCGTAAACTTACAGACGAGATGCACAGATCACACTAGTTTTCAAACATAGCGTTTTATTATACTAAAACCCAGACTTACATATTAGTAACTGATGTAATTAAATACTGAACAAACTTATACATGAAGCACTTTTACGTTAATAGCAGTTCATATACAACGAGACGAATGAAACCGGCTTTTCTGTGCTATAATTGTAGACATTTGTGGTTCCAATTTTGTGCTGCCTATCATCAAAACTGACTCTAAAACTCTGTATTTTGATTTGACATATTTCATTTTGGTAATGGTCTTTTTACAGGTATACGTTGATACGAACACTGATATTAGTCCTGCAAAGTCTTTCAAACGAAGAAATGTGACACTGGACAGACAGCTATAAAAATCAACCAAATTAACTTCCTTGCATTTGTCCTTCACGTCCTCATTACACTGCATATCAATTAGAAATCTTAGCACTTAATTTTATTTAATCGTTCAAACTCGTGAGTAACTTAATCTAACACAGGCGCACCCTTTCTTTTTATTTACATTTTTTGAGGTTTGTGGGCCACCAAACAAAAGCAGCTGGCGTAGTTTGGCAAACTCTTTCTAAGAAGACGATAATTTTTTTGCTGCCTGCAATGTTGAACACTAAGAAACCATACTAGCTTTCATAGTTTTAATTACTTTCTCTACTTATCTAAGGTAGTTGCATTCAGCTAGACACTAAAATCTAGAGTTTACGAAACCAGCTTCGAAGACGCCATTTTTATTAGAACAATTCTGTATACGCATAAACCTAAAACAAAAAAATCATATGGATACCTAATTTTGTACTAGGTCAGGCACCTTTAAGGACATAAGAATAAACCATTGAAGAAACATTCTATACTCAAAACAAATGTTTAAACTGATGTATTTTGGTATGTATTTCTGATAATTTTGATTTTGATTAGTCGCAGAAAAAAATGAATATAGAAAAATGCATACTTCGTTAAAATATATCTGTATATAAAATCATTTTAAAATATTTTAAACTATTCACATTTTTTAGTAGTGCTTGCGGCTTAGTGCTTACGTAATATGTTTTTACGTAAATTATTAGAACTTGAAGATCTTATGTTGTGCTGTTTTTGTTTTGTTTGGTTACATAATTTTAACTGCCCCACGTATGGGAGCCAATTTGCGATGGTAAATTTATAATGTTATTTGTGTATGTGTGTTTACTTCATGTGGTGAAGCCATTTTGTGACGTGATTCTTTTTTAGGTTTGTAGCTCCATCTGGTGTTAGCAATTTGCGGCAGTATTAGTTTTTGTTTGAAAGAATGTTACTTTTATTTTTATTTAATTTTGTTTCACTGTCCTCCGGCTAGCTATGATCTTTTTGGGTCGAGCACTTCTCTTTATACAGGTTGTGTAAACGGAAAGGAATCTTTTATCCAAAGATAACACTGATGAAGGAATTTGTTTTACAGTTTTATTGTCGAAACACAGTCACTATCACATTTACACATTGATCTAGACACTCGCCAAACTGAAACTGTTATAATAACTTCTTACTGATCACTTTTAATCCACGTACTTCAACCTTTTGTATAATTAACTTTACCATACTTGAGATTTTTCATAACTCTTATACGCGTAACTTGCGAATCTATAGCCGACGTGTATCATACAAATATTTTCGACGAACTGACGGGAATGAAGGCGTGTAGTGTACAAAGAATTTTGATGAACTAACGGGCTCTACCTCTAACCTAGCTCTTTTATACTTATACACCCCGATATGGCTAAAAATTATAACTGAGCTGCAATTGGCTAATAAAACGCGCCAACATTAGCGTCTATTTTTATATCCAATGAAAATTATGAATACATATGCTCTAGGGAAATGTTCCAGAAGATTCTAAAGGAAAACGCGCCAACATTACGTAACTTCCTCGTTTCCAATAATGATAAACATCTCACCCCCTCGCTGCATTATTGCACGCTTTTATTTCAGTTTCAGTAATGCAGTATAAACTTACTTCCCAACAATAATTACAATCAACAAACATCTCAAATCAATGTCACGTAATAATGCATATTCATACTATAATCATTCTTTACATTTAAGTAATTTATGATACAAATTACTGCATCATGCTTAACGCCCTTGCTTGCTATATACGGCACCACAGTGGTGACACTGGGATACTTGTAAGAAATCGATAATTCGGGAAGGAAACGTTCCAGATCTATACGAAAAATGAATAGTTAATTAATTTAAAAAAATTAAAATTAAATGATATCCATGGCGTCAGTAAACATTGTTTGTCTATTATCATGCGTGCATAACTTCAGCATAACAGATTTTAATAGCATATGCTGATATGTGTGGAAAGAGCATTATTAAAAACAGTTTGAAAAGACGAGACAAAGTTGAGATTCTGTCATTTTACACGCACGATTGTACAATATTTTTGGACTGGAATGTGTATTTTATTATTTTTAATTGAGTATTAATAAAAAAATTCTAAATAACTTAACCAGCATCAACTTGGTTTTTCCAATAATGCAATGCTTCAATTCAGCATCTGTAACTAAAATGACAGCTTAGCATGATACCCTAATTTAGGAGGCTTTAGGTCATTATTTGGAGGTTGTTGTGTGACTCAAGATTTTTTTTTTTACTTTCTCTACCACGTACATGGTAGGCAGAGAAGGTATTGCATTCTAACCCAAAATTCCATACCGACATTTCACCGGGTATATGTTTTGAGGATAAAGGCCTTTCATGCTAAATATATCAACTTATCATGTCCATAACGTTCATACAGAACTGCGCACTTGATGTGAAACAAACTGTGAATATATTTATGGGTGTCAAACTGACACGAGCATAGAGAGGATCTGTAACCACTCAGAAGCTAACCTCAGAATTTCTTCACTCTTCAGGGAAAACAGATGAATTACTTTTATCACATGTTTTGAAACAGTTCTTCCACTATGGGATATTGCAGTTCTATGAACTTCTTTAATGCTCGCTTTTTTATTCAAAGAAATTTCTCTCCTTTTCAACCAGGCTACAGTGTAAGCTGTAAGGTATCATGTCACCCCGGTTTTTGCAACTGTTTAATTTTTTTCTGATTTGGTGTCATAGGTTTTGGCTGCCACCTTTACTGAAATAAATGACGCAAGTATGTGAGAACATTGATATGACTGAAAGAGAACAGTTTGCTGTAACGTTCCTTTGGCTAAATTCGTAATTGCTCCAAAATTAATAAATTTGAATTTGCAAAGAGAGCAGAAATTAATAAATAAGTTACTATTATTTCAAAACAAAAGTTCCCTGAAATGCTCAAGGAATATCTTGCATTTTCATTAAATAGTTAAAATAACATATTTTTAAGCAATTTCTTCTAGGCAATAAAATTAACTTCAGTATTCTTCCCAGATGACACGCATGCGTTAGTTCGATTAAAACTGCTGTATATCATCAGTAAAATGGGATTATGTGAATTACATTCACAAGTACATAGAGCCTTTAGAGACAAATTCGTACTTACTATTCAAAATATGCTGAGTAATTGTATACATCAAAAGAAAAAAAAATCATTCGGGGAGGGGGTCGAAGGGTATTAGAGAATAACTTTTTAGTTAAAATATGTCAATAAAAAATAAAATAGAACGAACTCTTTAAAACAGAAGAAGCAACTGGAAAGTAAGTATTCCAAAATCGTTTCTTTTCACAGAGAAAGCTACAAGTACGTCGGTTTCGTGTAGTAGTCTTAAATGGAAGTATTTTAACATTTAAATATAATATAGACATTACATTAGATATGTATTGGTGTTACATTTGTATTCGACTTTTGTTCAGTTTAAAGTATATTTATATGCTTATTTTCAGTTGTAAATGTTAGAACAATAAGCAGTTAAAAACAATGAGTTAAATTTTCATACATAGTAAAATACTTATTTAAAATTTGAGAACGATATCAATCGATATTTATATTAAATCAATGCTGGGGATGTTTTAATTACTAGTTTTTACAATTTTATTCTATTTTAGAATTTATGGATATAGACTAATAAGATAAAAACTTTTATTGAAAAATTAGAGCTTAAAAAGCATCTTAAAATAAACGCCTAGGACGTGAAATAATCCTAGCAAAAAATAAAGACGCTATGGGAAATTGGCAAAATGTCAATTAATTTGTGGAATAATACACAAGACCACAAAAATAAAACAAGAAGAGAGACAATAATTACAGTAGAAGAGGTAATGTCGATATTAATGTATGGTGATGAGACTTTGGAAACTATAACAAATATTTAAAAAAAAAACCAAAACGTAGGAGCAAGGGCCAGAAATAAATTTGTAACAAGAAAGAGGTGTACAAATGCAATCACATAAGCAATAATTCATTTAGAACAGAAGCTGAAGTGAAACCAATAAATAAATAAATTAAAAATATGTAAATATAAATGTTATGAACACGTCCAAGGAATGAAAGAAGGAAAATTTCAAAAATGTAATTAAAATACTAACCTATGAGAGAGAACAGACAGAGAAGTAAGCAGACCACGAAAGGATGGGTTTTCTATGGTGACGGAACAGATAGATAGTCTAACTTTAAGTTAGGTTTTCGCCGTTTTTGCAAACTTGCATATGTGTAAGTTGTATAAAGTTAGAAACATTAGTCACGCATTATTACTTTCTCTACCATGTACATGGTAGACAGAGAAGGTATTGCATTCCACCCAAAAATTCGATATTTCAACGGAACATGTTTTGAGACCCCCGATTAAAAAAAAGGCATTTTTAGAAAACGTGTGTGTATGTGTGTGTCTGTGAACAGCATAACTCAAAAATGAAAATTCGGATAAACACCAAACTTGGTATTTAGGTTCAGTATCTTCAAATGAGATTTTTATGAAAACCCCCTACCCCAAACTACATGGAACATTTTTTAATAATTTTGATTTTATCAAAAATGGCTCTAACGATTTTGATTAAAATACCATATGTTTAAGATATTTTATGGCAAATGAAATGTATATTTTGAATTTTCTGGGAATGTCCCCATTCATTTTGAATGACTTTTGCATATCTGCTAAACCGTGAGAGATAGACAAAATTGTATTGCACAAAATATGCAGAGCTCGTTCAAACACTTATTTATGTTATATGCATATTTTTAATTTATTTATTTTTTTTGTAGAGATACTCCTTGTTATTTGAATTTTCCAATATACTTTTTTTCAAACGGGAATTCGTTATTGTTCTTTCTTTATGTCCTGGACATGCAAAGAAAATGAAATGCTCCAAATAGCGACCAGCTCTTAAAAGATTTGATTAAAACTTAGGACCTATTACCTACAAGTAAATTAACAGTAATACGTTTCTTAAAATGTTTATCTCAATTAACATGAAGTAGATGGAGAATAAGCAAAAGCAACCTATCGACTTAAGCAGCTGATAAAATTTAAACTTCAATACCGAGGTCATTATGACATGGAATAGTGAACGGGAGGTCGGGAGTTCAAATTCCGCAGGGACTGTGCTCCCTAACTGAGGTTTTCTTCATGACTGGCAAATGCCGGGAAAGTACCTTAAACTTAGGCCTGGAATGATGCTTGCTTCCCTAATTTCCTTTCCTAACTATAATTTCATTTCATGTATCACCAATATCCACCGTTTGTGGTGCCGTATTGGCGTTAAATATTACTAGAAATTAAATTTCTGTGAACATAAATAACTCAGTTGTGTGAGGTAAGAGAAAACGCCAATGTTTGAAATATATTTTCCTTTTATTTACGAAATGGATGAATATTGGCATCATTAAGACGTGTTGGTCTGTTGTTATTCCACGTGAATGTTCCATCCTTCACTACAGAAATAAATTCAAAGCGGTAACACTAATTACTCTCCTGTCACTGCGTCTAAACGAAACATATCAGACTCAGTTCAGTCTGAATAGCAGGACTCATTCCTTGCAAACACCTCATAAGTAAGCTATCATCTGCATACCCGTCCATTTTAAATGAAGTGAGCTATCTCCGATAAAGAAAGTTACAAGTACCACTACGTGCTGACACACACGATGCACACAGCCTTCGGAATATGCTAAGCAGCCATGCAGCAGGTCATTTATGGCCCACGGACATTTCCTGTACCCGTCGTATCAACGAAGCAAGAAAAATGAGGCGGCTGTGAAACAAATAAATTCGGCGAGATTCAAGGTTTATGATTCATGCGGCCTGAGAACCTGTAACGGAGCAGTGAGCTTTTGGCTAAGTGGCTGATTTCGAGCCGGGTCGAAAGAGGAGCGTGGTTCACACTCTCGCCGCTTGAGGGCACCACCGCATGGACCGGCGATCAAGCGATGCTGCAAGCACATCCGTAAAACTTCACGCGCTCGGATTAATTTTCATGCAGAAAAATAAACAAACTGAACGTTTCGTGATAGAATATTATATTTCTTCAAGGTTATTTATAATAATACTGAACTGGTGGCGGACAATGTGATGAAGGAAAGTATTTCTCCCTATGTTTTTTTATTTACTTTTACTTTCTCTGTTGCTTACCTATAGTTAGTAAAGGAAAACATTGCATTCCACCCAAAAGTTGGATATAGAGATTTCGACGGAAATACACGCTTTGAGACTCCTTGAATTATGATAATAATAATAATAATAATAATAATAATAATAATAATAATAATAATAATAATAATAATAAAAACAACTTTAGAAAAAGTCCCGTGTGTGTGTGTGCGCGCGCGCGAGAGCACGCGCTCGTGTATTTTTAACAACATAGCTCTAAAATTTTGTTTTTTTCGTAAACTTTTAGGTTCTCAAAATGGCTCTAACAATTTTAATTAGAATGCCGTATATTGAAGATATTTATTAAGAATGAAATGTATATTTTGAATTTTCTATGAATAGCTTGTGAAGTCCTCTATTCGAAAGGAATTTTGTATAATCTTGTATAACTGTTAAATGAAAAGCGATAAACAAAAACGCACTGCATAAAAAGTTTAGATCTCTTTAAAGCAAAGAATATATTACAAATATCTTTTGTTGTGGTACTACCCTTTTCCGAGATATCATTTATTAATGGGTTGACTTGTTTTATACTCTGTCATTCTTTTTTAAGTTCCATTGATTTTCAGTTATTTCTCGCGATTGCATGGAAACAGTATGGACTTTTAAGACAGCGTATAGCATCCAGTTCTTAAACATTTGACTGTTCAAACAAGCTGTTCCCTTTATATCTATAGCGAAATGTATAATGTAGCTATTGCTGCAAAGTAAAATGACGTAGACATAAAAATAAGCTTTAGTAAGAATAGTTTGTATACCCACTAATAAGCGATAGAGGGTAGATAAAGTCATTTGTATGTACCACATCAGATCAGATAAAAATGCTTCTTTGACCACAGTTTATAACTTATTAGCTTGAAATTTTCTAGAGAGCTTCACGAATTACGTATTTAGAATTTGTTGTACATTAGTTCAAAAATATTAAGTATTTCGGTTGAAATTAATTATTTTCCGCAACTTACATTGAAAAAGTGAAGCATTTTCCTCTTAAACTAATTAAAATTAAGAGATACCTGCTCAACAAATTCTTTATATACTAAGCTAATTAAAAAGTTCGGAGCAATACGATAAACCATAAGTTTCAAGAAGCATTTCATATTACCATATCAAAAAATGACTAATTATTAATAAAAATTAATATATTAACACAAATTGGACTTAGCCTATTGAAAGTCTGTGTGCATATTTGTTTCAAGTTTAAATATATGGTAAAAGGGCAAAGCAATCAGAAGAGAACTGTAGGGTTTTAAATTTTCATGGATACATGGCCTTAAATTCACCAACTTATAGAGACATCTCAAGCATTAGGGATTTTAAATTCCGCATAGATCTTAATTATGATTGCACTACGCTCTAAAGTATGGAAAGTTTTCTAAGCTTAGCTCAGGCAAACAAGAACCATACATTTATTTTTATTTCTTAACAAAGAAAAGGTCTATCACTTTTCCTTCTTAACGGGGTTTCGCCTTTGGCCTGAAAATACCTGGAAACAGTTTTACACAGAAGGAAAGAAAAACTCGTATCCCTACACATAAGAAACCCTTCCAGTCCCTTAGGCCATCATTATAACTTAACATCTGGACATCAATGAGACGTTGCAAGTAAAATTAACAAACCCTGACAGACAAATGAGAGCAGGAAACACGGAGAAGGGGTTAAAAATTCAAGAAGTTGGCATCAAAGAGTTCGAAATATCCAAGTTCTTTCCCCCCATGTGCCCATTTTTACCTCCCTCCAGGACAAAGAAATGTCACAGTCCCATCACCTAAAGGCAAAGTTGGGCTTACATTTATTTCTCTGTCTGTAGAAAGTTTAGTTCCCTGAAACAGCAAGAAAACCAAGTAAACTGGAGCAGCTGACAGGGAAGATTTCTTTTGAAGAAATGAATAACATTCTGTGAAATTAAAATAGAAAAGCGTTGTTTGATCTTTACCTTAACGAATAATGTTTCTTGCTTTGAATTACACCCACCAGCATGCAAGTTAACTTGTGGGTTTTTAATAAAAGACAAAGTTCTTAGTTGATTCTGCTACCCTGGGGCTATACCACCAACAGCAATTGTTGAGTATCAGCTGCTTATGCTGTCTATTGGCCAGGGTGTTAGCCTATAAAGTCCAAAGTCCCAGTTTCGATTGCATCCCAGTGGCATTCAAAATGAACAAATTCCTACGAAATAGGTGTGACATCGGAGAATTACAGCTTAGGTGAAAATCTGTATTAAAAATGAAAATTATTAGAACATTTTGCTCCATTTATAACCATATATCATTTCGCATAATGTAGGCAATTAGCTGCTTTCCATTTGTTACTTTTTCTAGAGGTTACTACAGTTAATTTTTTGCCTTTCCAGGCGCCCATAAGTCTACTATAGTACGTATACGAGGTAAGGTATTCCACCCAAAAATTCATTATCGAGATATGTTTTGAGAGCCCAGAATAAAAAACGTGTTTTTAGGAAAAACTCTGTGTGTGTATGTCTGTGGACAGAATTACTCAAAAACGAAAAGTCGGTTAAATTCCAGACTTGGTATTAAGTTCAGCGTCTGCCAGGGGTGCGGCACGAAAAATGTTATCCCCAGCGAAACTGTCCTTTGTATAGAAAACATTTTTTTTTATTTTTTATTTTCTCAAAGGTGGCTCTAACCATTATGAATAATTTGTTCTGAATGAATTTTTTATAACTTGTAAACCTTACAACATAAGAAAACCGTACTACACAGAAAAATGGAGATCTTTTAAGACACACAATTTATCTGAAATAACATTCTTTATTATTCGTTTTAATTCTGAAGCACCTCCCCAAAAAGGTACCCTACCTCCTACATGTGGCAAGTCACTTTCATTTTTTACTTTCTCCACCCGTGCATAAGTAGGTAGAGAAGGTATTGCATTCCACCCAAAAACTCGATACCGCGATTTCACCGGAAATACATGTTTTGAGGGCCCATGAATACTTAAAAGGTATTTTTAGAAAAAGCCCGTCTGTGTGTGTATTGTGAACAGCATAACGCAAAAATAAAAATTCGGATAAAAACCAAACTTGGTATTTAGGTTCAGTACCTTCTAAAGATGCTACACGAAAATTTTCGAGTAAGTTCCCCACCCCAAACTACCCTTTGTAGGGCAGATTTGTCGAGATTCTTTATTTTATAAAAAATGAATCTAACGATTTTAATTCAAACACCACATATTAATGATATTTATATGAAAAAATGAAATGTATATCTTGAATTTTCTCGGAATAGCCTGTGAAGTCCTTTTTATTTGGAGGGAGTTTTGTATAATCTTGTATTACTTGTAAAGTTAAGCGTTAGACGAAAACGTGCTTCACAAAACATGTAAACATCTTTAAAGCATAACTTATTTCAAATAAATGTTTGTAGCATAAGTCATTTCTGAGATATTCTTTATTATTTAGTTCATTATATGATTATTCTCTTATAATCCTGTCGACATTCAGTTGTTTCTCGCGATTGAATGGAAAGAATATGAAATTAAGGCCAGCGTATAGCGTCCAGTTCTTAAACATTTGACTATCAGTGTTCCCTTTGTATCTATAACAAAATGTGAAATGTAGCTATTTCTGCAAAGGTTTATTTGGATTAAAATAATCTTTAGTAAGAGTAGTTTCTTTACCCACTAATAAACGATGGAGCGTAGAGAAAGTCTCTGAATATATCACATTCGATTTTTCTCATGGTAATGCAGAGAATGAAATCTCAAAGCCATCACAGAGCGACTGGTTTTTAAAACGTTTGACTGTTTTAAAAACCGTAGACTACAGTAGACTTAAGCGTACTGTATTCCTCATATCTACAACCAAGCATGTAATAAAACCACTTCTGCAAATGTTTACCTCGATTAAAATGAAGCAGGTAGAATAAGAAGCTTTTGTAGGAATAGTTTGTAGAGAAAATCATTTGAATGTAACACTTCAGATTTTTATATAATCGAAGGAATATGGAATATATTAAACCATATTCACAAATGTCTCATGAATGCATTACGTGTCCGTTTAAACTAAATGTGTACCATATATTGCTTTTTCGCCGTTCCAAAGCCACGAGAATTTATTTAATTGAGAAACCAATTTTGACTGTGCAGTAATTACAGTAATTACAATGGTAGCAGTGCTGACAATACAGAAGCAGTTTCTTGTTATTATTATTGTTGTTGTTGTTATTATTTGTAAAGCAGGAGGCCGAGAAGTCATCATGTTTGATAGCTCCAAAGATCCAACAACCACTACCACCACCACCACTACTACTACTACTACTACTACTACTACTACTACTACTACTACTACTACTACTACTACTACTACTACTACTACTAATAATAATAATAATAATAATAATAATAATAATAATATCTGGCAGAAAGCCATGTGATTCTCATTGGCAACGTAAGGATTATATCAATTTGTTTAGATGCCGTCAAATCGTGGAATTTTAAAGCAAGCTCTCCAGTGAAAGGGGGTAATTCAGTCCAGGATGCAAGTAGTTGAGAGATACCCATTTGACATGGGAGAATGCTCGGCCAGCGAGATTTTCTCTCCGTCGTTATTACAAGACAGATATGCTACCCATTACATCACGCATGTTTGTGGTGACTACATTGGGTCGTAGACAGTTTTTCTAATACTTCATACATTTTCGTGAAGTCAAATCACCTGAAAGATACTCAACGCTCCGGAAGACCAGAATCAGGGCGCAGCACAATTATGAAGGTGTCATTGCTACTAGCAGTTCCCGAGAAGTCATTCACTTAGTCATTGCATGCAAAAAGTTCGCTAGTTCGTTTGGAACCGGTGTTCTGCTCATCCACAATAAGAGCGGTAGGTCACATACCACTAGTGGTAAAGGGAACATGGATAACACAGTCGTATGTCAACGGCGGTGATTATTATCATTGTTTCAAATTGATACTTGCATACGTTTTTGCTGTCTGATATTGCGTTTATGGTATCAGAAATTGGGGGAAAAAACCCACCTAGTTTCAGAATCGTTAACGCAGTGTCTCATTAAGCAAGTATTAGGGAAATATGACAGCAAATACAAGGGTTACGTACTAAATTATGGCAATCATTGTTTATAATAGAAGTTTAAAAGTATAGATCATAGAAAAGTTTTCATAAAGGGATTTAGACAAGGGCGAAATACAAAGAAACACCTTTTTGAATTTTTCGTTGCATATTTCTTTATTACTCTACTTTGTGAATAATAATATGCATACATTCAGCATAATGCTTAAATAACTTTGGAACAAATCTCCGAGTCTATCAATATTTGTTTGTCCTTAGCGTTGAGAAAGCCGTCACTAATAACGATAAATTACAATATGAATGATTTGTGGGCAGAGGCTTTGGCAGAAACTGTTACCATGAGGTCACTAATAACCCTCGCAATTGTGTATTCTTGTACTTGTTTATGAGACGAAACAATGTATCCGACTTCTTTACACATAAACTGTAACAGAAATTATAGTCAGTTCTACAACATGGAAAGGTTCAAAGCTCCTAACTATTCCAGCAAGCAACCATTTAGGTGTGGGAGGAATTATAGCACATAAAATGCCGGGAAGGCAGTTATTCAAAGATACGTACGGTCTCTTGGCACATATATTACTTTGCAGTTCAAATAGCTTTAAACTGGCTATAAAATGGAAACCAGAATTGAATACATAGTTCAGTCCATGACTGAATATATTATTCAATTTATTTTAAAGTAAAATAATACCTATGTTGAAGAAAACACAAAGAAAGTCATAATAAAGTATAAATCATCTAACAAGCCAAAAGTATTCAGTTAGAAATAAAAACAGATCAGAAACATAGCCGGATATTTCAGATGTATTACTCTCTAAAATTATTACTGATGTACTCGTATCTGGTCTTGTGGGCTGCGGCCTAGAAGATAATAAAGTTGCCTGATGTTTCGCCCGTCACTTTCCGAGAGCCAGCAGTCATACAGTTCTCTGAAGATGCCCGATGGAGTGACGGGCGAAACATCGGCATTTAGATCACAGTCCACAAGGCCGAAAATCACATTTTATTGAATCAACGACAGCCATGAGAGCCTACGCATATATAAAATTCACATACTTTATTATCTCCTCAATAATTATTAATGTTATTTGTTTTCTTCTTCTTCATCTAAAAAGATTAGACCTATTCGTCTGCTCCATCTAAGAAGCTTTATTATTTCTTATAGCTTTATAATTGCATCCTTGGTCTTCCAATATTTCTCTTACCTATTGATACATAAATTAATATTTGTTTAAGTAATCTACTGTCTTTCTTCTTTTTACCTATATGTTTGTACCAATGTTGCTTCTTGATTAATTCTGACTGTAAGGTTATGTTTTGGTTACAAATTTACTTATTTTCAACTATTTTATGGGATAATTTATATACACTGTAGTACTACTGATTCATTATTAGCAGAAATTTGTCGATTAAAGAGTGACGTCACGGCATCTGGTATTGAAAACAAGAAGGGATTGTCGTTATAGACACTCCGTAGCAGGTGAAATTTCGTATGGTTTTGTTAAGTGGTTTCCATGCTCCTTTTACCACCGGTGGTCCGTCTAAAACTTCGTAACAGGAGCTTAGGGCAGTTATTGGTCGTTTACATTTTTAATTGGTAAACGGCAGTTTACAATGTAAACGCCTTAAAGCCCGAATTAGGTTCCACATCATTAGCTTAGTATTGAGACAAACCCTCATACAGTTCGTGGAATTAGATTAATCTTAAATTGTTTGTTTATTATTTGATCTCTTAGGTTTTATCTTACTTCATTTACAGAATGTGAGAGATCAACTCCGCATGTTCACCCCATATCCTGCAATTTCATTTGTATTACTGTGTTGTCACTTCCAGAAAGTCTACTTTTCTTGCTCTATCCTTTCTTGGAATTGTTCTTGTTTTTGGAAACTGTATTAGCCGACAGCAGGACTACAAAGCCCATATGGTTCCATAATAAGATAAAACCAATGTGATGTAATTTCATGATGATTTAGGCGTTAAGGGGCTAAATAATCTGATAACAAATGTGACCCGACATCAGAGCGTTAAACTTCAAATGAGTTGATAGTTTTTATATAATTGCATTTAAAAAGAATATCTGGTTTGATACATTCACATGACTTGCTCTACCCTTTATATTTATTAGTGGGTATACAACTATGTTTACTAAAACTTATTTTACTAGCTACTATATTTTAATCCAACTAAACCTTTGCAGAAATACTACATTGCACATTTCATTACAGACAC
Organism: Deroplatys truncata; assembly: GCA_030765065.1. Lineage (NCBI taxonomy): Eukaryota > Metazoa > Arthropoda > Insecta > Mantodea > Mantidae > Deroplatys > Deroplatys truncata. The sequence goes on from CM060980.1 coordinate 59,311,132, forward strand.
AAAGAACAACATAGTCAAACGTTTAAGGACTGAACGCTATATCCTGGCCTTAAAATTCCATATTGTTTCCATGGAATCGCGAGAAACAACTGAATGCTGTTTAAGAGAATAACCAAGTATGAACAATTCGAACCATTAAAACGCATGTCTCAAAAATGGGTTATGCCAAAGCAATAAAAAAAAGTATTTGAAATAAATTGTGTGTTTTAATGGGATCTACATTTTTGTGTAGTACGTTTACGTCCATCGCTTAACATTACGAGATTATATAAAATGCCCTCCGAATGAAGAGAACTTCACAAGTTATTCCCAGAAAATTCAGGATTTTTATTGTCACATATATATCTTCAGTATATGGAATTTAATCAAAATCGTTAGGGCCATTATTTAGAAAATTAAATTTTTTTAAAAACGCTCTATGTAAAGAATAGTTGCGGTTCGGGATTTTCTTGAAAATCTTCGTATCGCATCCTCGGAAGATACTAAACTTAAATACCAAGATTGGTACTTATTCGACTTTACGTTTTTTAATTATGTTGTTCACAGATACACACACACGCGCGCGCAGAGAACGTGTTTCCAAAAATGCTTTATTTGGATTCAGGGTGTCTCAAAACGTATATTTCTGCTGAAATATCCTCTACCTACTACCGTTTATTTTTATACAGCTGTTTTTGCGAAAGCTTATTTTTCTATCTACTTCATGTTAATCGAGGCAAATATTTTTAAAAATGGTTTCATTACACATTTCGTTAGATACAAGGATGATAGGGAAAGGGAATCCATAGTGAGATGTTTAAAAACAAAGTAGCTATATGCTGACCTAGAAATTCCATACTCTTTTCATGATTCGTAAAAAACAATTGAAAAGCAACAGCCCTTTAAAAATAAAAAATACATTTAAAAATACAAACCAATAATAATGACATCTCAAAAATGCCAGACGCTACAATAGAGATTATTGAAATAAATTGTTTGTTTTCAAGAGAACCTCATTTTTTGTGTAATATGCTTTGTCTATTCCTTATGGTTTATCAGTTATACAAAATTATACAAAAATTGCCTTGGATAAATAGGGCTTGGAGGACTATTACTAGAAAATTCAAGAAATGGATTTTGTTTGTCATTTAAATATCTTAAACATGTGGTATTTTAATAAAAATCATTAGTAATTTTTTAGAAAATCGAATATTTCGATAAAAACCTTCCAGATAAGGGTAGTCTGGGGTGGGAGGATTTTCTTGAAAATCTTCGTTTCGCATTATTTAAAGATGCCCATAAATACCAAATACGATATTTATTCAACATTTCACTTTTGGGCTATGCTATTTAAAGTCAGACACATACGCTCGCGCGCGCGTGTGCATACACACACACACACACGCTCAACGACCTTTTTCTAAAAAACTTTTTTATTCAGGAAGTCTCAAAACGTTTATTTCCAGTGAAAATTGATAGAGCAGGTAATAACATGAACAGCAAATCTCGTTTAAGAACTATTGGGATCGCTCTTATATAAATCAGGCTTGATCGAAATAAATGAATTGTTCATAGTACGGAAGCAGGTACGTTTACTAGGGTTTATCCGACTGGAGTGATATTTGCAGTTCCCGGTTTGTGTTGAAGCACCCGGTATATCATCCAAAAGGTGATATAAAACCATTAAATCCCTTTTCATGGAATTCAGAACAGGGCGAAATAAATACGTAAGTGGGAACGAACATGATCATAATTGAGCAGGGTACTTCTCTGGAAATAACACATAAGATGCCAAAAGAATACAAAATAAAAGAAGAAATCGCAAATTGTGGAAAGGAGAGTAAAAGAAAAAAAAACTTGTAGTGCAGGTTTTTACGTCGTCCTACGGAAGAGAACAAAGCCGAGGGCAAGAGACTGGTGTGAAATGTGGAGAAGCTGATGTGGCCGCTAATAGCAGGTTGTCTGCAACATAGCCCAACTACCTTGAGTCGTATTGACAGGCCTCTAGTTGGCAGCCAGGACCAAGCAATTCACCGTGAAAACAGATGCCTTTTACACAACAGGTGCGCATCCCTTTTCACAAAAAAGAATCTGCCCCTCCAATTCCTTTTTTCTTTTCTTCAATCCTCTCCCCTCCTTAAAGTGAGCATTTATGGCTAACGTATTTGTGGTTATCCTAAAGTGAACAAATTTCTAAAATTAATGGTACACATAATTCGATAAAAATAATAATTATGATTGTTATTGTAGAAAAACTGAGCTAAGTGGTGCTGCGGTAACGTGTGCGAATCGCACTCGGGAAGTCCTGGGTTCAAACCTCGGGGTGCAACCAATCTGACTGAAGGTTTTTTTCGTGGTTTTCCTCGGTCGATAGGCGAATGCTGGGTTGAGTAATTTAATCCGCGAGCTTTCTTATCATCCCTTTCATCCCTACATTTTATTTCCTTCTTCTTTCCCACCACACCAGGCATTGGGCTGATCACCCATTCAGAATATGCTATGATCCAGTGTTTACTTGCTCCTCGAGTCTACTGGCCCAAGGCATTGGCTTGTAAGTCCTTGGGGTGTAAGTCCTAAAAAGAGGAGGGTAAAGAAGAAGAAGTTATGTTGTAGAAATAAAATAATTGACTGAAATAGTGCGCTTGAATATATGCATAATAGAACTTATAACCAGCAAAACGAAATAAATAAATAAATGAAGAAAGGAAGAAAGAAAGAAAGAAAGAAACAAACAAACAAACAAAAGTCTTCCCCTTTTACAGGTGCCCCATACACTACTATACTTTTCATATATAAAAATATTACTCTGTCCAGTTTACGTTAACCACGATAAATTTGTCTGTCTAGAAATGGTTTAAAATTAGAAAACACAGGCTTGTTCCATGTAAACTATATATTTTAACATTGTAATAAATCAAATGAATTAAAATAATCATTCCCATGTGTTCGAAAAGGTGCAGAAATAACTTTCTGTACTGTATATACTAGTCGTCCTTTACTTCGCTTTGTGTTCTTGGAAGGGGAATCAAAACAGCTCAATTGAATGCATAATTTCATAAATGGCGAACTAAGTTGGGAAAACTGAAGCATACAACAAAGAATGCTTCGGAAACGGCCAGCGCCACAAGAAAAAGAGAGTTAATTGTTGCTATAATTCAATGAGCAGTACATTACTCCTGCTTTTTCTGTTATGGTTTCCCAAATGTATAAAACTCATTGATACTGGGCAGAACTTTATGGGCCACTCAAAAAAAAATTCAAACCAGTACTTCACACTCTTCATCTTCTTCAAGGGATTACCCTCCTCGGTGTGGAATTACACCCCCAAGAACTTACAAGTCAACAGTAGCCTGTCGAGGAGAAGCAAACTCTGGATCATAGGATATCCAGGATGGGTGGTCAGTCCAATGCCTGGCATAGCGGTGAAGAAGGAATTTAAAGGTAGTGGTGAAAGGGGTGATAGTAAAATTCACGGATCAAACTATCAAATCCAGCTTTCGCCTAGCGACCGAGGAAAACCGCGAAAAAACTTCGATCAGATTGGTTGGGCCCAGAGGTTTGAAACTGGGACCTCTCGAATTTTAATAAAAATCACTAGAGGTATTTGTGAGTAGATAAAAAAATTCAACAGTTTTCCATGTAATGCTTGCTTTCTTCTATTTCCTCTCTCTCTATTTTATGTTTGGCTTTATTCTTATTTTTATTTCAATACCATTTATGAGTTTGCTTTGCCTCACAAGATTGCCAATCACTGATTTAGGGCACTAAAAGAAACTCGGGAGGTATCAAACTATTTGGTTTCACTGAGAGAGACATCCAGAAATGATACTGCGAAGGAGAACCTTGTCTTCCGAGGATTTGGGAAAGTATTTTTGACATCGAAAAAATGCGTGCAGCTCGGTTGCTATTGTCCTTGTCCTCGTGTTGCGCAATAGACTTGAATTCCTGTTAATTCGCAGTGCATTTGTATAATCTGAGAACTCAAGAGGGTTAATGTAATGGGGTAATGTAGGACGTATATCAAAACTAACTTTCCTAATCTTCTTTTTAGATTCTTCAAACAACAACTTTGAACAAATACATTTTTAATTAATTTTCCCTATTTTCTCATTATTCTTACATCTACTTTTTCTACTTGTATTACAGTTAAACTGTATAATTAATTTATAATTAATGTATAAATTAATTTATAACTTTCTGCGCACTAATTTTAATAAATTAGTTAAATCTTAGTTGTGGATAATTCTGTATAATCATTAGGTCACTTTTTTAAAATGTTTCAAGCAGTTTTAGGTCATCAAAATACAAGGCCTGGTTTTGAGTTATGTCAAAAGCAAACTAAATAAATGTAGTAATAATATTGATATCACTTTTTGGATGTCCTAATATATGAATAGTTCATTAAAATTATGTCTAATGGGTTTCCTAAAAAACGGGAGCCTCTAGGTAGTGGGTGATAGTTGTCGTTTTGTCTTAAGGGCCTAAAACGTCACTATATTCGGTTGTGGTTACTTTTTCTTTCAAACACCTGAAGGGAGAAATGTAGTTGTCCCATATTCCTTCCGTTTCTTTGGCTCATGGTGGTGTTCGAGGCGAAAAAGTGCAGTAGGTGGAGAGGGGAGGAGTTAAAGGTGCTAGCAAGAGGAACACAAGATGTAGGTAAGTTTAACAGAGGAAAAGACAAAACGAACGAATGAACAATGGGAAGAGAGAAGATAACTTTCGTGACGTCACATTGTGGACTAACCGGGGCTAAGCATCATTAGTCGGTATTTGCTTCCCTCATTTGTAGCTACAAGAACCCCCTCCCACTCTCTTCTCCTTTACTTTCCCTCTTCTCCACCGCAACCAATGCTCCCATCAGATGCAAAGGTTCTAGCAAACTCCCTGCACCCAAAACGTCATTCCTCACATATTGACTAGCTGATGTGTAGTAGCATAAGGAATAAGGTGGATAATTTCTGCTGAATCAGACTCTGAACGCTGAAAATATTTAACAAAATAGTTAAGCTATCTTTTACTTTTTTACTTTCTATACCATGTACCTAGTAGGTTTAGGAAATACTGCATGCCAACCAAATTGTGCTATGCAATTTTCACAGGAGATACATGTGTTGAGGCCTCTGAATAAAAAAAAGTTATTTTTACGAAAAAAAAACATGCGTTTGTATGTCTATGAAGACACAACACACATACAAACCAAACTTGGTATTTAGGTTGACATCATCCAAAAACACGAGGACATTCAAGAAAACCCTTCTATCCCAAACTATCCTTTAAATGGAAGATTTTTCAGAATTTCAATTTTCTCAAGAACGGTTCTAATCCTTTTGATTAAAACATCCGTGTTTATGATATTTACATGGCAAAATGTATATCTTGAATTTTCTGGCAATAGCCTTTGAAGCCCTCTCATTCTGAAGGAATTTCGCATAATTTTATATAACTGGTAAACCCTAGGAGATAAGCAAAGCTTACTTCACAAAAAATACAGATATCTTTAGAATACAGAGATGTTTTATTTTAATTTTTTTATTTTGTTGCTGATGATCAGAGGGCACTGGTCACTGCTCCGGTGAGAATATTGTACTTATGCCCATACAAGGGGACGCTCCCGAAGGGGGAGAGAAATCGCGTGGCCAGGAGTGACGGAACAGTAATGACAGTGTCCCTACAGTTTCCAGATTGAGACGCCCCGAAATCAGATAGGCAGACCGGGAACTACTGCCGAGGGAAGTTCCACAGAGAGCATCCTTTTCCCCTGACACGTAGCACTAAAACACCATCGCGACACTTCCAACCGTGAAACAGACTAAGGGGTGAAAGATGAATAAAATGATGAATGGAACGAAATGGAGGGACAGGAAATTCGGGAGCTGAAAGAAACCACTACAGCATTCACCTCAGGACTCGGGAAAACGCCGAACAAATTCACGAGTCTGAGTGGGCGGTCGTCGGGAGTCGAATCTGGACCTACTGAATGCGAATCGCACGCGTTACCACAGTGTTACCTTGCTCGATAAAATACATAGTTTATTTCAAATAACTTTTTTTATCTCCAGCCATTTCGGAGATATCCGTTGTACAGATTTGTATTTGTCAAAACGTTTGTCATTTATGAAGTACCTGCTAACCTTCAGTTGTTTATCCTGATGTCATGGAAATAGCATGGAACTTCAAGGCCAATATGTAGCGACCAGTTTGTAAGCATCCAACTATCACTATTCGCTTTCTATCTGTAACGAAATGTGCAATTTAACTATTAATGCAAAAGCTTGTAGCAATTACTCGAAGTAGGTAGAAGAATAGGGTTTTGCAACATTTATAAAAATAAACGACTTTGTGTAAAAACAAAACGACATATGAATTTAACGCTTCAGATTTTTTTCAATTTCTCTGAGAAATTTTGGTCGCATTACATTATCTAAAGTCTACAATTGCTTGGAAAAAAAAGCATAGGCGTTTCTGTAAATATATCTTTACTATGAGCTGTTCCACAAACGCGGAAGCTCGGTTGAATACGAAAAATTCCCACATGGAATGTTTTCATTATTTATAAAAGCAATACCATATACCAAACATGCAAGAAACTTTTTGTATGAATCCTTGAGAAACGAAATCACGAGAATTTGATATTTTAAATTTTCTGTTTAAAACGTAAGAGAAATTAAATACACAACAATGGCTATTTTGAAAATGGTCATTGTTACAAAGACTGGCTTTTCATTTTTTGCAGGATGTCTGCAGAAAATTGAAGGTATACATTTTATTTATCATGTCAATATCTCATGTTTATATTTTATTTAAAATAATTAAAGCCATTTTTTAAGAAGTGATAAGTAATGAGCATGTTTTACATGTAAGGAGTTGTTTGTGGTTGGTAGAATTCCATAAAAAACATTCCTGCCTCATTGCAGTGCCCGATCTCTCTCTCTCTCTCTCTCTCTCTCTCTCTCTCTCTCACACACACACACACACACACTCTTTCCCTCTCTCTCTCTCTCTCACACACACACACACATTCACATCGTAAGCCATTTCAAATATGGCCTCCAACTTGAGAAAGCTGTAGAGAAAGAAAAATCTATTAACTGGCAGCAGATTATTAACAAAATATACAAGAGGAATCAGGTATCCTTGGATTGGATTGAGGGAGGGGATTCGACACCGATCTTGTGAATCCGGATATTGTACTACGCCCCCACGAGAGAGCACCCCAGGAGGAAGGGATGCGGTGTAGAAAGACATTGGGCGGCCGGAACCAGGAGTGACGCATAGCAGTGACAAGGTCCCTACAGTTTCCGGATATAAATGCCCCGGCAGACGGACAGGCAGCCAGGGGACCCGGTCCATATGGGGTCCAACGCCTCCGCCGGGGGCAGATCTTATACCCAGAGGGCCGAGGAAAGGAGAAAGTTCACAGAGAGCATCCTTTCTCCCTGCCACGCTGTACCGAAACTCCATCGCCGACACTTCCAACCCTCAAACAGGGTAAAGGATGAATTAAATGATAATGGATTGACAGGAAATTCGGGGGGTGAAAGAAACCACTCCAGCATTCGCTTGACGACCCGGGAAAACCTGAAAAAACTCATGGGTCAGAGTGAATGGTCGCCGGGTATCAATCCCGGGACCTCCCTAATATGGGCCACAACCGTTGCCGTCTGAGCCATCCCGCTCGGTCAGTAATCCTTGCTTATAATTAAAATTTACACAATAGTTTCTTATCTGTCTGTCAACAGCGCACTAATACTGCTCTGTTCGGCAACAGCAGCAGTCCTAAAATAAAGGTAATTATGCTGTAGACCAGAGGTGGCGAAAACGTGACTCGCGAGTTATTTTGACTCGCAGGCGCCGTTCCCTCTCTGCAACCGTCCCTTTGTTTTTCACATGCTGCTGAGTGATGCAGTGCGTGTTGCATATTTGGTGACTCGCGGAAGGAAGTCGTTTTCGCCACCCTTGCTGTAGACGATTGTTATGACAATGCTAACAATACTACTACTACTACTACTACTACTACTACTACTACTACTACTACTACTACTACTACTAATAATAATAATAATAATATTAATAATAATAATAATAATAATAATAATAATAAATTTAGTGTTCGTAGTAATTTTCATTAGGAAAGGCAAGCATTCTAAACGTTTGTGGGGCCGTACTAACATGGATTTAGATTCAAGGTGTAGCTGATATAGAAACACTTTTACTCTTCTTCTTCTCCATGCTTTAAGGTATTAAGCCAGTTGCAACTCCAGTTTGTCTATCGCTTTACTGATGGCCGGTGGATCTTATGTCAGTTTGATAGCTTTTTCGATAATAGTGTTTTAATCTACTTTCATTCTTGCTGTCAAGGTGGAAGGTTGAACTTCTGGCAAGTGCTGGTAAGTCAACCAACCTGAGTGTTTCGCATATTTTACTGCACGTATGTGCATGAACTATATTAAATAATTTTAATTGTGGTACCTATATGTATTACTGCAGACATAGAATATGTGCAATTTTAGTATAGTTTTCATATTTGCTAGCTAAATTTTAGCACTTAAATCGTACCTTGGTCTTTGCTTCCTTTATAAATGTTAACATTTAGCTACGATGTAATTAATGCAACAGCTAAGTATGAGCTGCAAGTTATTGATTTTTAAGATCAGCAACGAGGGGTAAATAAAAGATCTCTTGTTCGCCACCAATGTTAATGTTGGTGACCTTACTATGAAACCACCATGTTCAACAGTTATTAGTAACTAATTTTATTTTCGCGTGAATACTACTTCTATTCTTAGCTATTGTCGAAAACATAGTATGTTAATTACCCTTATGTGCATTAATTCTTTCTACGTTGTCTCAGAGTTTATTAGTATTTATCAATTAAATATAAAATATTATTGAAGCGAAACACGTCATCAAAACAGCTTATGAAAGCAACAAAATCATGTTAAACGATTAGATAAAGTAGTTTAAAAAATAAAGGACAACGCAAGTATGTTTACTGGAGCCACAGAGTAACAGTGGCATCCTGCAGTATGGTAGTGCAATAGTACATCTGTCCTGTAATGGCAAGGGTGAGAATAATGTGGTCGGCTATGTAGACAACGAATATTCTCGAAACAGAATCATGTTCTTCGGGTGTAACTTTTAATAGCGCATAGTCTCACTATTCGTCTGTGAAAGCGGCATTGTAATGGTCCTCCGTGTAAAAGTAAATAGGTGACTACTGGTCTCATATAACGGAGTCACACTAGTGAAAGCAAAACTACTGAAGTTTTATTTCAAGCTATGGAGAGTTATGCGGTATTTCATCTATGATTTAAGCAAGGTATGAAAGAATAGTGTTTTTGAACGCATAGATGACCAATATCCACGGATTTATTGCAGGTCAATTTGTTGCATCCGAGGAGATAATCATGGATATCATTATGCCTCTTCTATGTTTGTTAAATGGATATCGTCCTTAATTTATTCCCGTAACAAAATCGGAGCTTTAATCTTGCACTTATTTAGTTTGTTTTAAAAATAAATGTCCTTTCAGAGCATTTGTATTTTCATTCTTATAATTAATATTCTATATTTGCTCGTGATTTAGGCACTGTTGTATAATGCACTTAGTACTCATCACACAAAATATTATGCTATGGCGATAATAATAATAATATTTATATCGATATAATATAATTATAAATAACAGTAAGTTAAAATATATGATTTGATAGGACCTCATATCAAATAAGTTTGTTTTACTCTCCGGAAAGTAGTCTTTATTGTGACATTTCCGATTGCAAGTTTAAGGCATAAACAGATAAAACATAAACTCATAGAAAAGGAAGAATTCCTTAATCACCATCTAATTCACTTAATAATAACCACATAAGGTTGGCCCCGTAGCTTGGTCGGTAGAGCACCTGCCTGCTGTGCGAGGAGTCCGGTTCGATTCCCGGCAAGGGTATGGGAATTTTTCTCTAGCCAGGATTATTCCCTATCCTCCCCAGAATCTGGAAATGTGAATCAGAGTGTGAGTGTGTGTGTGACCAAATGAATAAAACTCAAAGTATACCAGAAATCCAATGACAGGCGAGTACAAGTTAACACCATTGCCTATAGGCAGTAGGTATGTTACATAGGAAATGCCGCTGATATAACCATTGCAGTTAAAGGCGGGGTATAGATTGAAATAAAAACACAGCACTACATAATATACCCTTTTTTATCTGCATACGTCTGCTTTTCATTTGAGCTTATATAAGTTTGCACTGTCTAAAATTGGAGGTTTCCAAAAACCGTATTTATTGCTAACAATTCGTTTGTGCTTTACTAAGCCATGCGATTTCTTAAATTTATAACGACGATATTCTTTTTATACTCAATGTTCTGCTTCCAAACGGAACTTAACGCCATCACTAATAAATTCCCCATTTGACAACACTGACCAATTACCTAATTTTGCTCGGAAAAAACTCACACCGACTGCCTCTATAGCCGAGTGGTCAGTTCTGGCTTCTCAACCCAGAGATTCTGGTTCGATTCCCGGAACGAATGACTTTTTAGCCAGATTCGTTCCCTATCCTCCGCAAAGTCTGAAAGTATGAATGTGGAAATGAATGTGATTGTGTTTAATAGTAAAAAATATTAATGTCCAACGTTGAGATAACGTACAGTTCAAACAGTAATAACACCATCCGTTGCTTCGCAAGTAAAACGCCCCCATCCATAGAAGTTGAGGGGGTTTATACAAATAAAACAAAACAAAGCCACACCGCCGTTTCATGTTAAACTATGGTTTAATATGCTCATGCTTTCTTGAGGTTCTAAGTGTTCTAACTCAAATACTTCCCGCCGGGCCATCTTATGTTTTTGTAATATTCTTTTCTTGCACTGATTATTTTAGGTTATAATTAACTTGGACTTACCTTATTAATATTTCCTCTTTGGCCGTTTATATGCATCTATTAGTTAAGCTTCTCATCAACATCTTACCCTAGTAACAATACTTTCATGACCATTGAAGGGGAGGTGCGAGAGCAGGTAATGTTCAAAATCCACTAAAAACGAAGCTAGCTTGCCTTGCGTACATAGATGCTTTGTTTATGATGTTTCTTAGAAACTGTGGATTTTTGCTTTTCTTTCCTCCTTCCTCTTGTTTGAGAAAACTTATAGGTATTTTCTTGGAATAATCAAAATCAGAAAATTGGTCACCCGCCTTGGGAAATTAATTTCATTTATTAATATATTAAACAAACAAGTCAATAAGTAAGCTAACTTAAGTATACACGTGAATGTGCTGTTCAACTTTTGAAATACTTTATGATATAATTCAGAAACTCTCCGAAGACACCATACTCTTGAAAGTATTCGAACTAAACACAGCACCAAAGAAACTTAAATTCAGTATGTTACATTGACTACGTCATACTGTTTTTATCTAATGAGATGCTTCGGCATGACCTACATCAATCAATCATGGCTGCTTATCTCCACAACTTTTATCACCTCGCTAGCATTTGTTTCTGTTTTCCATACGCTACTATAAAACACATTCTGTGATATTCATTTGTTTCTCACATGATAATGCATTAAAATGGGGTGTAGTATTTTAATAACTTAATTAGTATTTTATTGCATTTATTGCTTATAATCCTTTAGATACTTACTTCTAATCATGAAATAATCAGTTAATCAGAGAGTTTCGACTTTCTCTGGAATAATCAAAACCTTTAGTAAGGTTACTGTTGATAACACACTGCCGTTTGTGAAAATTGCAATACCAAGAAAGAATTTCCCGAATAAATCCAAACTTGGTGGAAGTGTAGAAGAGTGTGCAAGCAATAAGTGTTTGTGTTTGCAGAGAGATGGAGTACACGCAGGCCGAGCAGAGCACTCTCGTGTCGGTCCGACAAAGTCAGTGTTGCGCCCAGTGTAGTCAGTGCAGAGCTGTCAAACAAGGTGGAAACAATAATAAAACTGCCAGTATGCCTCGTCGACGTCAAAAGGAGCCATATCGGCATGTGAGTGAGTTCGAACGGGACAGAATGATCGATCTCCGAGAAGCGAGTTTGTCATACAGTGACATTTCGGCTCGTACAGGGATGCTGCTGTGTGATGGTTTGGGGCGCCATTGGTTACAACAACCGATCTCGCCTACTAAGAATTGAGGGCACTTTGATCAGCAACCGGTACCTAACTGTGTTTGTAGAGCCTGAGGTACTCCCCCTGCTTCAGGCATCTCCGCAGGCCACATTTCAACAGGACAATGCCCGACCACATATTGCGAGCAATTTAGTTACAAGCCTTCTTCGAAGAGCGACGGGTACCATTGCTTCCCTGGCCTGCACGTTCGCCTGACATGTCGCCCATCGAACATGTCTGAGATACAGTGGTCGGCACCTGGTGCGTAACGTCCTCCAGTAACCAGTGTCACGGATTTGTGGGCTCGAGTACAAACTGTGTGGAGGGAGATCCCTCAGGAAATTATTCAGAACCTTTTTTATTCAATGCCACGGCGTATAGCACCTCTAATTGCAGCGCATGAAGGCCACACCAAATACTGAATATTAGGTCTCAAAAGTCATGTTTAGATTTGAAAAGTTTATTGTCATGTACCTAACCTGTGGTATTAAATTAATTGAATTCATGCGTTTCCTTCTTGGTGTTGCAATTTTCACAAACGGCAGTGTAGTTTCTGTTCAAAAATATATACACACACACAACATATATATCCTAATGTAGTTAGAATTACGTAGCACTGCTTTCGAAGCCAGGATTATTCCAGGTGTGGTACATTCACTGTAGTAGCACGATTATATGCCTTTATACGTATAATAAAACTAATCAAAACGTTTCTGATACTTATACCTTTTGGATAAATAAACGATGTTAGTGTGCACTGAGGTGCCTTGAAGCCAGAAATAGTGTGTGTGTATGCGCGCGCGTGTGTGTGTATGTAAATTGTGTTTGACCTTTTCATTCTAAAATGGCTCAATCGGTTGCTATGGAACCTGGTTGTAACACATGTTACATCCCAGTTAGAAAATAGGCTATCATGTTATCTTAATTAGACTCACATATCAAACGTTTACAAGCAGATAGTTAACAAATTTCCACGGAATGGATATTTAAGGAGCTTTGCGAGTTTTTATTGCGATCATTCCCGTATTTAGCTTATTAACATTTGATATATCCATTGCTGGAATTTTTATTGCCGTTTTTCTGGTAATCATAGGAGCATAGAAAAGGTACAAATGTGTGTAAAGTTAAAATTTCACCGCAAGACCAAATTTATTACTTTCTCTACTATGTATAGTAAGTAGGGGAAGTATGGTATTCCACCCAAAAATTCGATACCGAGATTTCACCGGAAATATATGTTTTGAGACCCCTGAATCCAAAAGAAGCATTTTTGGAAACATGTCCGTGTGTGTGTCTGTGTGTGTGTGTGTCTTGTCTGTGAACAGCATAACTCAGAAACGAACAGTCGGATAAACACCAAACTTGGTATTTAGGTTCAGTATCTTCCAGAGATACCACACGAAGGTTTTCAAGAAAATCCCCACCCCAGATTACCCTTTACATGGAACATTTTTCGAAAATTTAATTTTCTCAAAAATGGCCCTAAAGATTTTGATTAAAATATCATATGTTCAAGATATTTTCATGACAAATGAAATGTATATCTCGAATTTACTGGGATTGTCTCCAAAACTATTCTTCGTTGTGAACGACTTTTGCATAACCGGTATACCATAAGAGATAGACAAAATTTTACTACACACAAAATGTAGATCGCGTTAAAATACGCAATTTATGTCATATACATTTTTTTGTTGAGTGAACCATTTTCGAGATATTGCTTGTTATTCCCTTAAATTTTTCAATACTTTTCTCAAATGGGAATTCGTTATTCAGTTTTTTGTCTTGGATATGCAAAGAGTATTAATCTGTGGCAAAGGGAATGGTGCTACACCTAGCAACCAGCTATTAAGAGATATGTATATGCTTAAAGGCTACTGTATTTCTATATTGCCCTTGTAAATATATATTCCCCTTACGTCTACAAGAAACTTAGGTATAAGTTAAGAGTCTGCAAATGTTTATCTCGATTAACATGAAGTAGATGGAGAATAAGCGTTTGTAAAAATAGTTTGTACAAGAGTAGAGAAATTCATGTAACACATCAGATTTTTTTAATTGCTCTACCTATTCGTATATTTAAACATGAAATTTGGGCCAAAGTCACAACATCTTACTTTAAGTTCTAACATTTACTAACATCTCATAAGAGGCAGTTTTACTATCGATTTTGAAAACATTGCAGGAGCATACAGTATGTTACGCAGAAACAGGGAGAGAGAGAGAGAGAGAGAGAGAGAGAGGGAGTGAGTGAGAAACGGAAAGATACTTAGAGAGACTAAGTGAGTTAGGGAGAGAGAGAGAGAGAGAGAGAGAGAGAGAGAGGGTTTGAGAGATGGAGAGAGTTTGATAGCTAGAGGAAGAGCGACATTAGATACAGATAATGAGAGAGCAAGAGAGACAAGGGTTTCGCAGAAAATACAATAACGCGAGCGAAGCAACGGAAACTGGTAGCTTTTTTTAATAAAATCACTGTGAAATTAAAATAATTCGCGATTCAGCAGCTCAAGAATATTGCTTTCTACTAATGAGAATAGCGACTTAATGACGTTCGAAACTATAAACAAATGTGAATGTACAGATCTCCGAAGAATAAAAAAAAGAAACACAAATAAGAAGCTAATATTGAAAAAGCACTGAAAGGAAAAACCACGAATGAATGTTGCTGAGAAGCCTGATATTAGTGAGATTAGGGAGATGAAAATAATAATGAACGTGTAGAATAATGGAGGTAATAAAGTAGGAAACTGAGAGTGAAGCACAAAGAATGTGTGAATAAATGAGAAAAGAGGGAGAAAATCAAACACAGGCATATATTAAAAACAAAAAGTGTATAAAATGTTACACAAAGAATAATAATAAGATTAATACTAAAAGCATGGAAGAATAAGTAGGTAAATACCCACATAAAGGACGGACAACAATATACAGAAGAGGAGACAAGAATACAGGAAGAGGAAATTTCCTGCTGCAGTGCTGTAGCAGCAGGTGCAACGCGTAAGTCTGGGCTAAGTCTATGCGTGGTCTTGCAGAGGGACCTATAGCTGTAAATTTTCTTGTATGTTTACTACTGAATATTCATACGGTTCACTCTTGCTCCAGTCTCCTTCCTTCATTCATCTAACAATGTGGAACAGATTCAACAGAACCCCCCTCCCGGCTCCCGTTGTCGCAGCACCTAGTATCTCTTTGCTCATCCGCTGGTGTTTGTTTTAAAAGTTGCCACTCCTGAAAATCTCTCCCAGAGTCTTGCCAGCTTCCCTGTCTACCTTGGTACTTCTCTCTCTCTCTCACTCACTCTTTCACGCAATGATTGGTTTAGCGGAGAATTTTCTAATTGGAGGAACGACCTCCCCGGCAGTTGGCGGTTCCTACTGCTGGACGGCATTGCCACGTTCCTGTCTCACTAAACTGCCTAATCCAACACCACCACGCACTACATCATCTCTCTAGATCAGGGCCGCAACACCGTAGGTTTTGAACGTTATACTTCCAGTTTCTCCCTCCCTTTTACTTGCTAAACATGCTTGTGATTTTGTATTAACAGTCACCATGAAGCTTTGCAGATAGCAGTACAATGTGCTCTGTGTAATAACTGCACATTGGGATAGCAAACTGCCACTGGCCGACTTGGGATTCTGATTTGGCAAAACAGTTAGCCAACTCTATCGAGTAAAGGATCACTCCTTGGGATGGGATGGGAGGTATCGCGCATTTATTTGGTCTAGATAAACATGTAGAACTTAGTTAACTAGTAGAAAATTAATTCGGTAAAAATAAAGACTATTCACTACACATGCTGTATTCAATTCTATGTGTGACAGAAGAATATGAGTACGTGGAATGAAATTCATTACGAAGCCAATAGGTAGCGAGCAAAGTAATGTGTAAGTAACTCTCTTTTTTTCTCTTTGCCATCAGGAGGGCGCCAAGTTAGCTCACTGGTTTCGTTTACTCTCTTACCGAAGGTCCTAGGTTCAATTCTCAGCTATGGAGAGGCGATTTTAAGTCGTCCCTATTCAGATCCTCACCCCAGATTAGCTCAATATGTCCAAAACTCTACAAGTTCGACGGTAAGGACTTCCTGATTCCATCACCATCCTTACTGACATTCCTACATCGCAGGTAATGAACACCGCTCGAGCCGTCAAATAATAAATTGTGCCCAGTCATCGCTTGGTGGAGCGAGGACTACACAGAAAGCATGCAAACAAATAACAACAAAGTCTTCAGGAAGTCGTATATAAAGCAAACCAAGTTTCTACTTTACAGCAGGTATTTTTTAAGAGACCAGCTTCCTTCATTCTTCCCTCTTTGTTCCGAACATGAACCGTTTATATTAATATTGTTTAACAACTAGTAACTTTTTTCTACCTACCACTCCTTTGAGGTAACTTCTAAAGCAAGCAATTTCTTCTAATCCAATGTCTTAAATAGTTTCTTTTCCTCCTACCCACGAATTTATTTCAGTATTGCCCTTTCTTTCACCACGCATTTATAAAATAATTGCTGATATTTAACAGGTGAGTCGTTGAATGCATTACTAAACTTTCGTCTCAAGAGCCAAGTTTAGGCCACCTTTTAGAAGTACAAGAAACACAGACCTCTCGCCAAACTAGGCAGTTTAGGAGGGCGCAGAGGGAGAAATCTAACAGAGTGCTTGATTCAGAGTGGCTTATAGGATTTGCCTCGGACTCCCGCGACCATCCGTCGGAACAGAAAACACTAACATCTCCCTCGAATTGATTTTCAACATTAAGATAATGGATTACATTGATCGCAAATGCATTAATTAGGGCCGCAACTGGAGTGCGAGGGACGTGCACGAAAAGAGACGGGCGGATTTAAGTATCCTGGGCTTCGGTATACAGCCTGGTAGTAGATTGCTGCCAGGACATACTGTAGCAATGGACAAAGAGGGAAATGGCAGTTGCATAAATAAATATCAAAACAGCTTAGTTTCTTACTGTCCGTGCTGCTGGAGTAAACGTTTTCGTAGTTAGTTGGGAATTCCAATGAAGTGCCATAGTGATTTTACCGAGCAGGAAATGGCCTTCAAAAGTGGATAATTTCAGGCTAATAAAACGTGAAGTTATACATATTTCTCTTAATATTCCTGAATGCTACTGGTATATGCAAATATTTCCGAATCATAGGTGAACATGTTGTGCAAATACGACTGTCTAATTGATATTTTAATATACGTGACTGTGAAAGTGATCCTAACTTTTACAAAAAATCCTATAGTCTCATGAAGCAGGTTTTAAGTTAAATGTAAGAGTTAACAAACGCAATTGCTTGTAGTGGTCTTTTGAAAATCCACGATTTGTTATTGAGGAGTTAAATGTTCCTGGAGCTACAGTTTGGGCTGGTATGTGCAGCAAAGGAGTGATAAGCCCTTATTTTCGATGGGACCGTGACTGCTGAAAGATATCTTGAAATGTTAAGAGAACTATGGAATAAGAAAATACTCCTGTGTTTGAAGGTGTACGAAACAATCTGTTTTGGCGGCAAGACGGTGCTCCATCGCACTACGGATTACACGTCCGTACATTTTTGAATAACAGTTTCCAAGGGTGACGAAGGCAGGGTAAAGTCGATTGGCCTCCAAGATAACCGGACCTCACATCGTGTGATGTTTCAATGTGGGGATATTGAAAGACAACGTTTTCACTACGAAACCATTAAATCTACACCACTAAAGGGATTTGATTGACCAGAACTTGAAAACATTTGTTGTAATAAGGGGAGTTGTGTGTCAAGATATATAATTCGGTATTTAAACGATGTGTTAAATGTCTAGATAGCAGTGGACACTGCACAATTTCAGTAGGACAAATTAATTTGTATAAACCATTAAAGCTACAAAACACTGTGCTGCATTTTCGGTTAACTGGCCCTGTATTTTGGGCTCTGACTACCACTTCCTTTCATTTATATTTGAAATTTATGGAGGAATTTTACCATTAGACCTTTGGACCTTCAATTCAATCTATCCACAGAATTTGTCACATGCTGATTGCACTCGATCTTCCCCTAGGTCTGCCAATATTTTTCTCCCTATTAATTCATAATTTAAATTCTCTTTGGATATCAAATCCACCTTGTTTATGTAAGATTTGTTGGCTTATCCGACATTGCATGGGTGGCATTTTAAATCTCGAAAGACGACTTAAGACTTGGAGGCCTGATTTTTCTTAGATACTGGAACGCCTGAAGCGGATAAATTTGACCCTTGGCAACAAAATACAGTGTTTCAATATTAAAGTCACTTTATTCTAAACGTATTATCAGAAAGTGCATTAATTAGTTCTGCAAGGACTTCTTTGTAACGTTTTATCTTATAATACTTTCTTTTCAATACAACCTCCTGCATAGTTACAAAGGAGTAGACGAAGAGTGGCATGTCCGTGAAAGGGCATTGTTGCAATACTTTCTAAACACAGGCATTGTTGTGCAAGCATTGTTGTTATAATTTGTAACTTGATAAATTTACTGGTCTTTGATGTCACATGAAACGCATTTAGATTGTCAAGTATGAAAAAAGCACACTTTTTAATAAAGCGCTCATATGACCCCACCAGACGTTTAAGGTAACTGACATTAAATGTCATAAAGCAGTTCATTTTTGGTGAGTGTAATGAACATATAAAATTAATAATGAAATGCTGTTGAATTAGTTTCTTCTACTAAAAGTAGAGATTAGATTCTACTTAGGGTTCAAATTGACACTCCCGATGTTTTAGTGTTAATTTTCTTCATTTAATTACACCCGTGCACGCTTTATGAAATTTTGTTCAATAATATAGAATATTGTTATGGTGACTCCTCCCTTTTCCTCGTATAATTTTGCTGTTTTATTTCTGATTTCTTTAACATATTTCCGAGAGTCTTTCAAGTTCTGGAAATATATATAGGTATGATCTAGTTATTTTCTGAACAAACACAGTAGACGAAAGCTTAAACCTTTGTAGCTTCTCTTTGGATCCGTAGTTACAACATTATACAGAAACACCCAAAAGGAATATACTCGTCTAAGGAAGTGGAGTAAAACTGGTAAATATGAAGATTCCCCCTCCCAGACCACCAAGTTAAACATTTTGGAAATGCCGTATAGTCTGAAATCATGGAGAAAAATAATATTTTCTTTTATTAATTATACATTTTGGTTGATAAATTACTGTTGTTATCTGAACAAAATGTTCTCTCTTTTTACGAATGACTTCGAATGTACTGGCACTACCTTTGACTGTAACATATAGAGGAAAAGGTTTCTTACCGTGGATCCGAAAGCCCCCCCTTTTTTGCTACAACTTTGTTTTCTTAGTTCCTGTTTGTCTTATTTTTATGCGCATTTTATATGGAGTAACAACAGCTATTTTCTGCTCCATCGTATTCTCAACGAAACGTCAAAGCCACATTCGTAGAGCGTGTTCTTTTATGACTTCAGCATGTTCGTGTTCTAGTATACTCTTTGTAAATCCTTTTTGGTCTTTTTGACATTGAAATTAGAAGCTGACTTAAGCACCGCCAATGTCAGTTGGGAAGAACTGGGTAGTGAAAGAATCATCAAAATCGATTGAAAGGTTACTACAAAACACACGCGCGCGCACGTGCTCACACACATATATTTTCTATTTACAATATGAATATAGGTAACCATTTATTTCCTTTCATGTTATTTTTCATATATTTAACATTTTAATTAAAGCTTAAACAAGTATGCTTCAGGTTAATACTTTCATTAAGCATCAAATATTTCTTGTAAATACAAGAACCATCTTGGAAGTTGAATACCACAAGCAAAGTTAAAGTGGTTCCTGTAATGTGGTAAAAGCTTCGCAGCGACTTTGGAGAAAGAATGTGCATTCTACTATGCAGAGTACTTGGCTTTATCCGTCGTATCGTGGATTTACCCACTCATCTGCAAAAGAAAGCTCGCCAATTTCATTTCAAAGCATTTCTCTACAATCTATGAAGATCGTAATCGAGATCTGTCTCTTGCTTAAAGGAAGCATTTACACCCTTTCCACACGGTATTTCAGAGCTCATTGGAGATATTACAGCATGAAGAGAACAGAATGGAAGTATTTAAAATAAACTGGTGAATTTGATCAATACTCATTGTAGCAGCTGACTACTTAGTAACCATGTACATATATCTTATTTTGTACGATTTGAACACGGAGAACAAGCGTTCTATCCTCAGTGTCTCAAACTGGAATGATCATGGGCGATTGGAAAAAAACATATTTGTTACAAGAAGGGATGTATTGAATCATAGAGCTCACATTTTTAGGAACCTGGTTGAATTGGCTTTGATAATTATTCTTATCTGTCAGCAGAATAAATAAATATCTTAGGAATGGTATTGTCTTACAGCAACAATACGAAATTAGTTGCTATAGAAGGCGCTACATGGAAGAAGAAGACATATTCACAAAGCACCTGTCGAAAGCCAGAACCTGATAGACATAACAGATCCTTCTTGGATCACTTTGTATCGGCAGGAAGTGGGCGTTTTACAGGAAAAGAATGGGAAAAGAAAAAAGAAAAGGAACTGGTTCTTCCTCCGCTATTAACCCTTCCTTCATTGAATGATTGCTATGGGTTATTAGTTAGTACTTCGTATGTCATTTGTTCCCATTAAAGGAAGTTGACAACCGGAAACCGAAGGAAGCCTTACAATGGTCGGCTCACAATGAGAATTGCTTCACAAGGATGAGATAGAAGACATAAAATAGGGGTCAATACAATAGAAAGGAGTAACTTTACCTGTTGACTGCTTGTGGGAAAATTTGTTTACCGGTAATTCATCACGAGAAGGGGAAGAGGGCGGGGTAAATAATGTTACACATTACTTCAGACCATGCGTTTTCCTTGTTCTACCGATACTTTCAACTGTCAATGCTAGGGGTCATGCGCCGACCGAGTGACATCATCCATGTCACCGAGGTCTCCCCTTGACAATAGGTGACCGTTTCCTTGCAACCAGACAGACACGAAAACTGCAAGACCTTTTCAAAATTGTCCACGCTTCGGTGCCTCGACTTTACAACAAAGCATGGTTTCTAAAACTCTGCCTTGCTGTATCACAAAAGAAGAATTTAAATGACGTTCATAAGTGAATCAGCTTTCTGAGAATAATGACCTGAAAAAGTCAGAAAGTCAGAATTTCTCCATTTATTGCTTGAAATTAGATCCTTATTCTTTTTTCGGTTTCCACATTTGCAAATACACGAATTGCACTGTTAACATTTTATGGTTTCCCTGTTATTAATTTTTTTCATAATTATTTTTGTAATAAGCTAGGATTCTAAAGTCACATCAATCTTTAAGGATACTCAAAACTAAATTTTCAACAAACCCTCTTTTTTCTAAGTATTGCATTCTACTCAAGAATTTAATACCGAGATTTTATTGGAATAAAAAAGAAGCATTAAAACTGTTTATATATGTGTAATGTTTGTACTGTGTGCCTCTGTTTATGAATGACATAAATCAAAAAAGAAAAATCGGTTGCATACCAAACTTTTTATTTAAGTTCAACATCTTCCAAGGAGACGACACGAAAATTTTCAAGAAAATCTCCCTGCCGCAAACTACTCTTTACATGGAAAAATGTTCGTTATTTGAGATTGTTTCTAAATGGCTTTAACGATTTTGATTAAAATCCAGATGATTAAGATATTTACATGACAGATGAAACGTATAATCCCGTGAAGTGCTCTTAATTCTGAATGACTTTTGTAAAATTGGTAAACCATAAGAACTATACAAATTTTTACTACAAAATTGTGGCGATTCCTTTTTTGAGATATTCGTTTTAATTGCTTTAAATTTTCAAATACTTAAAATTTTCTCAAATAGTTAGCTTCTATTCGATTCTCTCTCACTCTTCCGCCCTTACTCTCTCTCTCTCCCTCTCTCTCTCTCTCTCTCTCTTGTGAAAATGCAGAGAGCGAGGAATTTCAAAGTCATCAGAGAGTTGTTTAAAATTTTGATTATCGCTTTACCTAATGTATCCTGTAATTAAAAGTGTAAATGTGATTTGAAAGTTTATTAATAATACTATAAGAATAGCTTGTAGAAAATGAATAGAAAAAGTCAGGTGAATACAGCAATTTCTTTTAAAACATTTGTTGGAGCAATTCTCAAACACTGTACCAATTGCATATTTGCCTTTCGGTATATTTAGATATCAAAATGCAACGTTTAAATGAATGACCTAAAATTTTAAAACTTGATTTTCTTATAATCTTGCTTCTTACATGGTTGTCGCTTTAAAATGTTCATATTGCAATTTTTGTTCAATTTCTTTCAGAATTTTACTATGCGTTCTTCAAAGGTTGATGGGATCTTAAAGAGCCTTTTCTCGTATGAAGTGTAGTTTTGTATTTAAGATTTTAATAATTGTTAATTTTTAGCAAGCGTATGCACTTTATAGTTTGCTTTTTTGCAGAAAAAATTGTAATGTTACATAAAATTTAATCTTTTACTGTAAATAACTATATTAGAGGAATAATGTGCAAAATTTAATATTAAAGCTTATCAACGTTTTGGAAATTCAGATAGATACGATAATGGAAATGAAATTTATATCAGAATTATGTTGCATAGATCTCTAGTAAAATTTTCACCTAAATTGTTGAAATTTGCAGAAATGAACAATTTTAATACAGAGTTCATTTAATGTACCCTCAATGTGATAGTTTTTGAGTCAGAAAAATTAAGAATAAATTATATTGAGCAAGCTACGGCGTGCTGTTTTGATTTGTTTCCTTTTAAATTCCATAATTGCAACAGTTACCGTTTTGCTGAATAAAACATTACTCATTCGTAAGTTACACCATGGCTTAATGTTCGAATACAGTTGGTGCAGTGCTATGTAAGGGGTCTTTCTCAAGGTCTGAGAACATTTAAAACATCAATTTAATTTGTAATTTAAACAGAAAATTTGAAGAAACTGGTTCTATTGCTGATAAGAAGAAATATTAATGACCAAAGGTAAACAGTAATGTCACTTTTAATGAGGAGTTTTACAAAAATAATGAAATAAGCAGAAATAATTATTATCTGGAATTAGTAGTGTTATTCAGGTACTCAGGCAACTTCAAATGGTTTATAACGCAGTTTGTAAATTTCTAGTAAAATATCGTAAATATCACAAACTAATTTATAATTCATTAATTAAAACAAACGCTTTTACTCGTAGAAAGTGACAAGCAGAAAATATATTACTTTTTGTTTCCTTTGAATTAGCAGAAATTAAAATTATTAATGATAGGCTGAACGTGTTCTAGACAGAAGAAGCACACTTCTTTCTTTATGGTGTTACTCGTAAATGCAGTTTGACCAGGAAATGGCTTCCAAGCTTCAATTCAGTAACGTATTTATGGTTTTAAAATTACTCTATTGTGTGACTTTGCTTTATAACACTCAGCCTTAGCTCATATTTCTTGAAAGAAGACAACAATAGAATAAGAGAACCCATCGAAATAAACGAAAGTGCTTTTATATGTTACAGAACTTCGACATACCAGACTGAGAAATCACGACATGGAAAACACAATATGCCTGTAAGATGGAACGTCGCTACACAGTAATTGCGCAGTTCTTTGACGATCATGTCATTCAGTAGGCACTCTCCAACAATATGAGCTCCGAAATCTCCAGATCTCAACCCAGCCGGCATTTGTTTGTGGGGTTTACCTTAAAGAACGAGTGTTCATGGCACGTCCAGAAGCTCATTGCGAATGACGGACCGTATCAGGCAAGAAATTGCCATATTTCCAAGACATTTACTCCAAAATGCATGTTTTGCCGAAAGAATTACGTATGTCGAATAAAGACAAAGCTCTAAGTACACGGACACGTTTGAAACAAATTTAATATTGAATTTGAATGACCAAGAATTATTTAAATTAATGAGTGGATTTTACATTTAAATGCTCAACTTTACAACATGTGACGCGAGATTTTCTCTAAGTCCAAAGTCTGTGGCATATTTTTTCGAAGTACAGCTTCATACTTTTTTTTTTGTAATACGTATTTAGAATTATTTATTTGGATGGTTTCTTGTTGGAAAACGTTTTATTAACATAATTTAAGCCTTATAATTATTTAGTTATTTACTTACTGAGCATATAGCTATATAGAAGAATGCAGGGCAGCCAAATTCTCCATCTTGCACTACTCAAAGTAATGCAGCCAAAACTCTTTTTGTCACTAAATTACACTATCTATATAATTGTACACATTATTTCTAAATTATGCTGACTAGCTATGTACACTAAACACTAACTGGTTAATTTAATTAAACTTTAACTAAACCTAATGACTACACCACAGGTTAGACCTTTCTAATATCTTCCATTATTTCCTGGAAAGGGTCTGCTGAACGGTTCTTGGTTTCAGGATGGCACAACACTAACAAATGTGTGCATCTAAGTGTTCTGTATCACTGAGGTAAACCGATAGATCCGTCTTATTAATCGGACGAGTTATTCCTAAAATCCTTGTTATTTGCAGGAATACCTCCAAGAATAAACAAACTTTGTTTTGTGCTTCTCGCACAACAGTAAACTTACGGTATACTCCGGTGCTGGAAGCATAATTCGCAATATGTCCGATATATTAATATACATGAATTATTATATTAACTATGGTGATTATCTTGTATTTTGATTCTTAATATTAAATTGTTAATAATGTTATTTTTATTTCTTGCCACGACTGCTGTTGTTTGGGTTTATGGTAGAGCATGTTTAACTTTGCAGGGTCTGGTATGGAAGGAAGGTAAGTAGTAACAACGCTAACATAAGATTAAGTCAATGAAGAACACAATGCTTTAATGGCACAGTTAGTTGGAGCTGTAGAACATCGCTTGCAATCAAGTATTTTATAAGTGCTCTAGTAATAATGATAGTATTTATCACACGTTCCTAAACTATACTTTGTTTCCCTTCCCATAACTTGAACTTTTAAATTTATACCATTTCAATTCACACTATATTATGAGAGGTAATTAATAACGTCTGCTTCGGAGAGCTTACACGCATGTTCTTCACATCGCCGCACTTTATACGCAACTACCTTTGCTGATGGGAACGCTATAACTAACTTCCCTAAACTTAAACATTTTAAACATATTCTTTCTTAAAATCTCATTGGCTGTCTTTGTTAAGCTTGGAACATTCTAGAAGACTTACCAGGATATTATTGGTTGTTTTCAAACATGTGACCTCTCTACAAAAATATGTTGTGTTAGCTTGTCGTCGCATTTTCTCTTACACAATGGCTAAAGGTCTTACGTTTATGACTTCCCACTTTTTGCCTGGGCCCTAATTCTAACAAAAACATGTTTGTATGCTTTTAACAAGGGTTCCACAGCTCCACTAAACTCTTACACATACATAAAACTTATGCTTTAACTTCTATTTATATAACAAATGTTTTACTTATTAATATTATTTTACATTATTATATACATGGTATATATGACCATAGTTACTGTCTCAAATTGTACTTTACTGCATGATCATGATTGTAAAGCAATAAAACCCGAGAGAAATTATGGTCAGCACTTTCCAAAAGTGACCGGTTACTAATCGCTTCCAAATTGTTGTGCACATGTATGGGAATTTTTTCAGAGGTTGGCTACGGTTGTTACAAATGAATCACATGTTGGCTGCTATGCGAGAAGCAATAAAAGTCATCGGTTGTTTCAATCTGCTTACGCATGCGCATTGGAGAACCTTCGAACTTGTGGTAGCTTCTCGGACATATGCATTTTAATCAAAGCTTTTGGAACTATTTTTGATAAGATAACAATTACTGCATTTAAGGGTGGTTTGTGGTTAGGGAGATTTCTTGAAATCCTTCACATGGCATTCATTAACGCTGAATGGTCCAAGTATGAAATGTGGTTTATTATTTGAGTTTTCATTTTTAACTTAGGTGTTCACAAATCCGCTTGCAAGCGTTTTACTAAAAGTGCCTTTTCATTAAAACAGTGAACTTCAAAATGTGCACTTATGGTGAAATCCCTATATGAACCTTTTTCTTAATGAATGCGGTACCTCTTCTAACATATTAATTTAAATTCTAGAAAAAAATCTGATGTGTTACACTCACATGACTTTCTCTACTCTTGTACAAACTATTTTTACAAACCCTTATGCTCC
Organism: Deroplatys truncata; assembly: GCA_030765065.1. Lineage (NCBI taxonomy): Eukaryota > Metazoa > Arthropoda > Insecta > Mantodea > Mantidae > Deroplatys > Deroplatys truncata. The sequence continues at coordinate 59,337,423 of CM060980.1, forward strand.
ATCTATTTCATATTAATCGAGATAAACATTTGCAGAAACGATCTTTTGACATGCAAAGAAAATTAAATTTTACACATATCGACCAGTTCTAAAAATATTTGACTCTCGCTTAAGGCATACCATGTTCACCTTGTTTTGTATTTGCAAGGGCAATATAGAAATACAGTAGCCTTTAAGTACATACATATCTCTTAATAGCTGGTTGCTAGGTGCAGCACCATTCTCTTTGCCACAGATTAATACTCTTTGCATATCCAAGACAAAAAAATGAATAACGACTTCCCATTTGAGAAAATAAGTATTGAAAAATTTAAGCGAATAACAAGCAATATCTCGAAAATAGTTCACTCAACAAAACAAAATGTATATGACATAAATTGTGTATTTTAACGCGATCTACATTTTTTGTGTAGTAAAACTTTGTCTATCTCTTTTGATTTACCATTTATGCAAAAGTCGTTCACAATGAAGAATACTTTTGGAGATATTCCCAGAAAATTCGAGATATACATTTTATTTGTCATAAAAATATCTTAAACATGTGATATTTTAATCAAAATGTTAGAGTCATTTTTGAGAAAATTAAAATTTTAGAAAAATGTTCCATGTAAAGGGTAATTTGGGGTGGGGGGATTTTCCTGAAAACCTTCGTGTCGCATCTCTGGAAGATATTGAACCTAAATACCAAGTTTGGTGTTTATCCGACTGTTCGTTTCTGAGTTATGCTCTTCACAGACACACACACAGACACACATGGACATGTTTCCAAAAATCCTTTTTTTTATTCAGGGGGTCCCAAAACATATATTTCCCGTGAAATCTCGGTATCGAATTTTTGGGTGGAATACAATACTTCCCCTACTTACTATAAGTAGTAGAGAAAGTAATAAATATCAATATTGAAATCCTCTATATTGTATATACGAGACTTGAAAACTTGAGAAAAAACAATCTGTCTTGCATTCACATGACTTTTTCTACTCACTAAACTTATTCTTACAAAACTTAGTACTCTAACTACTTGTTAATCCAGATAAACTTTCAATTTACATTTTCCCATTTTGTTGTATGATACAGTGGGTAAAGTGATAGCCAGATTTTTGTGTGTCGCTATTTGAAGGCTTCGAAATTCCATGCTCTTTGCATGACCAAAAGAGAAAAAGGAATATTAACCTCCCAGTTGAGAAACGTATAAGTATTTGAAAAAACTAAAACAATAACAAGAAATGAGAAGTGCGATTTTACTTTCTCTACCACGTATAGTAAGTAGGGGAAGTATTGCATTCCACCCAAAAATTTCATACCGATATTTCACCGGAAATATATGTTTTGAGATCCCCTGAATCCAAAAAAGTATTTTTGGAAACATGTCCGTGTGTGTGTGTCTGTGAACAGCATAACTCAGAAACGAACAGTCGGAAAAACACCAAACTTGGTATTTAGGTTCAGTATCTTCCAGAGATGCGACACGAAGGTTTTCAAGAAAATTCCGCCACCCCAGATTACCCTTTACGTAGAACATTTTTCGAAATTTTTAATTTTCTAAAAATGGCGCGAACGATTTTGATTAAGATATCATATGTTTAAGAATTTTCATGACAAATGAAATGTATATCTCGAATTTTCTGGGAATGTCTCCAAAAGTATTCTTCATTGTGAACGACTTTTGCGTAACTGGTAAACCATAAGAGATAGACAAACTTTCACTACACAAAAAATGTAGATCACGTTAAAATACACAATTTATGTCATATACATTTTTTTGTTGAGTGAACCATTTTCTAGATATTGCTTGTTATTCCCTTAAATTTTCCAATAATTTTTCTCAAATGGGAATACGTTATTAATTTTTTTACGTACTGGATATGCAAAGAGAATATAATGCGCCACATAGCAACCATCTCTTAAAAGATTTGACTGTCCCTTAAAGCCTACCGTATTCCCCTTACACCTACAAGAAAATTAGCAATAAGATTAACATCTCGATTAACATGAAGCATATGGAGAATAAGCGTTTGTAAAAATAGTTTGTACAAGAATAGAGAAAGTCATGTGAGTGTAACACATCAGAATTTTCAGTAAGATTTTGTCTTATCTCTTACGGTTTACCAATTATGCAAAATCTTTTAGAATTAAGAAAAAATTACAGGCTATTCGCAGAAGATTTAAAATATACATTTTATTTGTCATCCAAGTATCTTAAACATGTATTTTAATCAAAATCGTTACATTCATTTTTGAGTGAATCGAAAATAACAAAAATATTTCCATGTAAAGTGCAGTTTGGGGTGGGGGAGTTTCTGGTAGATTTGAAAATCTTCGTATGGCATCTTTGAAAGACACTGTACTTAAATACCAAGTTTTGTATTTGTCCTACTTTTCCTCTTCGAGTTCTGCTGTTTACAGACACACGCACGCACACGTACGATACATACACGGAGCTTTTTCAGAATGCTGTTTTGTATGGAGGTGAAATATCGAAATAGAATTTTTGGGTGGAATACAATACTTCCTCTGCTTACTGTAAGTACGTTATACAGAAAGAATGTTATTAGTTTAGCGTTCGGTTAGGTATGAATGCCAAATTAAGCAAGTAAACTAGAGACAGGCAAAGCAATTTGCACAAATTCATTAATCATTCCTTCCCATGTTTGTCTTTTCGCACTGTAGCTCTACATATAATAACAAAAACTATGCGTCAGAAATTGGGCTGAAATGAAATTATGATGTAATGACAAAATGGTAGTAGCGTTACATGCTCGGACAATGTGGCCGTTTTTCTTGCCATTGTGGTAGTCAGCAACAATTCATGAGAATTTGCTCTACCTACATAGCAGGTCACGAGCGGGACTAATGTAACAGTAATTTCCAAGTTATTCAATTGATGTTGCCAACCAGACCCCCACAGGTGAAAGGTTAGCCTGTTTTGTCGTTAAATTTACGAGTATTATTTATTAAATACATGAATTACATAGCCTCCAACCAGTACTGTGGGGACTGCTGCATTGTTATTTGCCAATAATGCAGATTTGAGTGGAAATGTATATTTGATTCCCAAGAGAAACTACCTGTTTGTTCGGCACACTAGAATTTGGCTAGTTTTGTAACACAGTAAACAACAGAAATCAGAACAATAGTGCCAGTTCTTTCATAAATTTTATTTTACTTCAGTTTCAATGCAATGTAATTATTCCACATTCTCCTTTATTAGGAAGTAAATTACTAAATTTGCAGTGTAAATTTAAAGAATATTAAGGAGCAGTTTAAAATAAAACAGAACGTGCTAAAACCGGTTGCGTGTGCCTAATGATTTAATCGGAATAGAATTGTCAGAATTGATCACCAGATAGCAGCTTGCCCTTTCTTTTAGCAGCGTTTAACGCCCATTCTTACGGCACTTCAGGTAGTGGATACTGATGATACATGACATGAAATTATAATTAAGAAAGGAAATTTAGAAAGGAAATGTTCCAGGCCAAAGTTTAGGGTATATCCCCGGCATTTGCCAGGTATGAGGACTGAAGAAAACCTGGAAAAACCCCCAGTCAGGGAGGACGGTCCTGGTGGGATTTCAATCGTCTATCTCCAGTTAGTGTATTTGCTGTAAGGACCTCGATCATCCGTGTCGAGCAGCACGCTGAACAGTCTCTAGTACAAATAGCAGAAGTAATAGCAGTACCTTAAGTTTTCCCACTTTAAATATTTATTTAGAGTAAATACTGCCAAATAGTATTGTGTTCATCGTGGAAAAACGTCTGATGTGTTGCACTAATATGTTTTTCTCCTCTTAATCTTCTATGAACTATTATTACAAAAGTTTATTCTTCAATCTACTTTTTGTTAATACAGATAACGTTCATTATATATTTACACATTTCGTCTGAGCTATAAGAAGAATGCAGTAAGCTAATGAGGTAATCAAATCTTTTCAAAACCAGTCATTATGTAACTGCATTAAAATTTCGCTCTGTTTTCACGAATACGGAAAAAACAAAAGTGAGAAGAAAAAAAAGGTAGAGATTTTCAGTTGAGAAAAGAAGTTATAAGGCATTTGAAAAGTCAAACCAATAACAAAGAATATGTGGTAAATGGTTAACGCCATACAACTTCTATACATAGAAGTACATTTTGGTGTACTAAGATTTTTCCATCTCTTATGGTTTACCAATTATACAAGTCATTCAGAATGAAGAGAACTTCATAGACTATTCTCACAAAATTCAAGATATATATCTTATTTGTTTTTCATAGACGCACCTTAACTACTGTGGTCCTTAGCGTCCCATTCTATATTGGGCGTGAAAGACCGGTAATTTTGCTCAGAGGCCTCTTTATCAGGCTTGAGGTTATTTTATGTGCCGTAAATCTACGACACGGGACCACTTACTTTACTTCCCTTCCCGAAAAAACCCATCGCCATCTATTCGGTTTGAACCCGCGACCTCGGGAACTAGAGGCTAGCATGGTAACTACTAAACCATATCTTAAACATATGGCATTTTAATCAAAATTATTAGAGCCATTTTTAGCAAACTAAAATATAACGACATGAATTGATTTTTTGGGGTGGGAGAATTTTCTTGAAAATCTTCGTATCATATCGTTTTGGGTTATGTGGTTCACAGACACACATACACACGGATCTTTTTCTACTTTTTCTTTATTTTACTTTTGCATTCAGGGAGTACCAAAACGTGCATTGGGTGAAATCTCAGTAATGAATTTTTAGGTGGAATGCAATACTTCCTCTACTATAGGTAAGCAGTAGAGAAAGTAATAAGGATGTCATTTATGCCTAATAGATCCTACTTCAAGAGAGAAGGGGATTGCTGAAGATCAGACTTGAAAAATAGCACTGTTTGCTCCTATTACCGATGCCAAAGGAATAACCTGAAGTTTAAAAGGCAGTTGTTGCTTTAAATCACCTATGTTTTGCACTATTTCTGCCTTAGGAATACCCGTTAGCACCAAATCAGTTCAATTATATGCGGCTAAATGTGCCACTCAGGTCCGGTTCTACTTTCTCTGTCAGTACCTAGTACATAGATGAAGTATTGCATTTCATCCAAAAATCTGATACGATATTTCACTTTGAAGCGCCCTGTATACAGGAAAACATTACTAGGAGAAGGTCCGTCTGTATGTCTCTGTATGTGTGTGCATCAAAAACAGCGTAACTCGAAACTCGAAACGAAATGTCGCATAAATATCGTCGCCATCGTCGTCTCTAATTCTTCCGTATATGGTCTATGACCTTCCGGGGTTACCTCATTCCACCAAGCAATGTCAGGACCCGTTTCTGAGGTGGAGGTACATAGCGGACGGAGTCCGTCAGCAATGGTAGGGTGATGATGAGGATGGCGGTGGAATGAGCGGACCTACAGCTTTTTACCTGGACTCCGAACCACGTTGCATCTTGGGAATATCCCACATTGGCAATAGTAATGTCGGAAACTTGGTACATAAGTTCAGTATCTTCCATGGATACGACGTGATTATTGTAAAGAAAATACTTATCCCCAGACTACGCTTTGTATAAACAGTTTTCCGAAATTTGATATGTTTTATAATTGAAACGAAGTAAAAAAGGAACTTAAAAATAAAAAATAGACACCAATTGTGCTACAAATTTAAATTTGGTGAACTAATTAATCTTTTAGATGCACACCTATGGTAAACCTTTCAAAATATTTATTAGTTGATGTCCTAAGCTTAAAAATGGTATTAAAAATCCAAATTCACATATTTCTTGCATAAAAGAAATATCATCTGTGGTTTATAACATCCTATCTTACTGTCTTAACTTTGAGCGCTAAAATATTATTTTAAACAATTATTTGGTTTTAATTTGATATCACAGAAAACGAAATTTATTGCTCACTTCTGAAATGATTTTAATAAATATTATGCAAAAGAGGACAGAACAAATGTGAGATACAAAATAAAAGCATTAAGACCTGTATAGATAAAGCATTTAAACCTAAGTAGGTAACGGAATAGTGCATGCATAATTAAAGGTTTGCTAGTTAGGAAATAAATTTAGCTAAAACCTTTATGGCGTAATATTTTTATAGATAACTTTTAATTTGTTGTTATTATAATTACCAAATGTCTACCCAAATCCCGCTTTATGTGGTTTTAGAGAATCTGAAAATATGATAAATCGTTCGTCATGTAGTAATCACATTTAATGTTGGTGCTGCTTATGGGTATTATACATCGAGTCGCCATCTAAGTGTCATACTTACTTGATACAAAAATTCCGTGTGCTGTTATATTTACTTCTGATCTACACTTAAAACGACAGACAATTTGGAATAAGGTGCAATAAATCCAATAATCTTTTTATTTCTATCGTAATAGAGAGATCACACATGTATTTGGCAGTGATGACAGAGGTAAAATAGTGTTCTACGCCATTGGATGAATCTTTGTTGCACTAAATACATTCTCTTTAGCATTGGAAAATTTATTGTTTTACACATAAAAGTTTTTCATATCTGGAATAAAGTCATAATACATATTTAATGTGCAGTACATGCAGGGCGATGGAATTTTTCGGGCGTGAAAATCCTTAGCATGGCTTCCTTCAGAAGGGAAGTAAATCCGGTGGTCCCATGTCGTAGATAAACGTCACGTAAAAGAACCTCAAGCCTGATAAAGAGGCCTCGGAGCAAAATTTTGGTCTTTCACGACCAATATAGAATGGGACGCTAAGGATCACAACAGTTAAAAAGCGTCCATAAATAAAACTCAATTTAATTTTTAATTTATAGTATTTCTAATAAAACAATTTGATGTTTACATTCACATAACTCTTACTATCCTTTATTTTGATATAGTTTCTACAAACTGTTCTTACGAAAGCTTAGTTTTCTATACTGTTCAAGTTAATTGACATAAATCTTTGCAGAAATACGACAAAAATGACAGTGTTGAAAAATATAAAGCAACAAGAATGTATAACCTCGGAAATGGCTAATGCCACAAAAAGCTCTTTTTTGTGCAGAATGTTTTTGTCTAGCTGCTATGTGTACCAGTTATGCAAAGTTATGTAAAACTCCTTCCCTTATGAAAAGGAACTCGGAGGTTGTTCCCAGAAAAGCCAAGAAATACATTTCATTTGTGATGTAAGTATTTTAAACCTATGTATTTTAATAAAAATCTTAGAGCCATTTTAGAGAAAATAAAAAAGGTCCAAAAAGTTTTACATGTAAAGAGTAGTTTGGGGTGGGGATTTCCTTGAAAATCTTCGTGTCACATCTTTGAAAGACGCAGAACTTTAATACTAAGTTTTGGTGTTCATTCGACATTTCACTTTTTAGTTATGTCGTTGGCACTCACAATCACACACACACACATTTTATATTTTTAAGTCTCAATGGGCAGGCAGTAACGTCTGTGGCCCGCATTCGGGGGGTCCCGGGTTCAAACCTCCGGAGCTGACCAATCTAACCGATGTTTTTTCCGCGATTTTCCTCGGTTGCTAGGCGAATCTAAGATAATGTGATCCGCAAATTTTCCTACCATGCCTTTCATCACTATATTTCACTGTTTTCTTCTTCACCACCATATCAGGCATTGGAAGATCACCCACCCTGAATATGCTGTGATCCAAAGTTTGCTTGCTCCTCGACAGTTTACGACACAAGACACTAGCTTGTAATTCTCCGGGTGTAAGTCAGGGTAAGAGGAGGGTAATCCATTAAAGAAGAAGAAGAAGTTTCAGTGGACCTGTAAATGTATACTCTAGCTGAAATCTTAACATCGAATTTATTGGGTGGAAAAAAGTGCTTGTGCCACATACTACAGACAAGTGGAAACAATGTGCCTTAATATCTCAATACCTATTAACAGAAGGTTACAGCTATTGTGCCAAAGCTCAGGGTCTAGAGTATGACTCATTCTCTTTGTTAATTTACTTTGTAATTTCAATTTTAAAACTTTTCAATTCTATACATTTTTACTTCCTCTATTACATACATAGTGGCTAGAGAAGGTATTACAACATTCCACCCATAAATTCGATATCGAAACGTCACCGGAAATAAATGCTTTAAGGCCCCCTAAATCCAAAAAAAACATTTTTTTTAAAAAAGTCCTTGTTGTGTGTGAGTGTGAACAGCATAACTAAAAAGGCAAAAGTTGGATAAATAACAAACTTGGTATTTAGGTTTAACACCTTCCGAAAATGCATCACAAAGTTTTCAAGAAAATCGCACCACCCCAAATCACGCTTTATATTGAATATTTTTCTAAATTTTTGACTTTCCAAAAATGGCTTTAATGATTCTGATTAAAATACCATATATGAAAAATATTTACATGAAAAATAAAATGTACATCTCGAATTGTATGGAAATATCCTGTGAAGTCCTCTTTATTTGGAAGGAATTTTGTACAATCTTGTATAACTGGTAAATTAAGTGATAGATGAAAATCTACTACACAAATAGTGTAGATCTCTTTAAAACATACAATTTGTTTCAATAACCTTTTTGTAGCGACAGCCATTTTCGAGATATCCGATATTAATAGTTCGATTTGTTCAACTTTATCATGCTTATCAAGTCCCTCGATTTTCATTGTCACTCGCGATTGCATGGAAAGAGTATGGAATTTTAAGGCTAGCGTATAGTGTCCAGTTTTTAAAACATTTGACTATCGCTGTTCCCTTTGTATCTATAACGAAATGTGTAATCTAGCTGTTTCCGAAAATGTTTATCTCGTTTAAAATGGAGTAGATAGGAAACTATACTTTTGTAAGAATAATTTTATATCCACTAATAAGCGATAGAAATGTGCAAACAAACTTGGAGTGGTTCCTCTATCTCCTATGATGAGCTAGTGGAATATAATAATAATAATAATAATAATAACAATAATAATAATGGAAAGGTTCAACACACGGCTTGTGTGAAAGAACAATTAATTCCAATAATAATAATAATAATAATAATAGTAATAATGCATAACATATCTGACGAAAGAAAGGTGTTTTTGGAGAGGGATGTTTCTTGTTGTGAGTATAATTAAGTATACCGTGTTAGAGCAAGAACGAAGTAATGAGTAACTTAAGTTGTAGTGCAGAGTATGGAGAAACCGGGAGAAGCTTCGCGCACTGTGTACTTCTTCGTGTGCGTACAATCCGTATGTTTTCCGACCCATAAGGCAATTACGTTATACCAGTTACGCATGCGCAGAAGCTCCTTAAAAACCTGCTCAAATGAAGATGAGCTAGCGATTGTGTTGCCTCGTCCCATCGAGTTTAGAGAAGAGCACCGTAGATTTAAATGCCGTATATTTAAATTACTGCATATCGAACATTCCATTTCAAATCGTCCGAATTAGAAGGAAAATCGAATTTGCATGTTTTAAACGAAACGAAACTTTTTGTATTTGTAGACAAACCCTATACAATGCTTTATGCAAACCCTTAAAATTTAGAACATCATAGTTTTGCAATTAAAATTACTGAAATTGATCGTATCTTCCTAAACTTTTCAGTTTCAAGCTGTTATATCAAGCTGGCAAGCTGTAATTATTCAAATCTAGGTTTATTTTGATACCTTAAACTTTAATTACATACTGATAAGTAAACATGTCCTCCTTATTTTTATTTAAGTGAAAAATTGCTAATGTTTGTTCAAGTGTAGGCGGTTACGGATTAAGAAAAATAATTTCATTCTATGTGGTAAGATTCCGTAATTTAAAAACAAGCAAACATATATTTTATTGTAAATGGTTAATAATGTTTCGTCTAAAATAATTAAAGAAGTAAATTACTTTATGCGCTCATGGTAGCTCTCGCACATTTGTTTTGAACTGAAGGCCAAGAAAGCTGCTGTGCATAGTTAAACAATGAGAATGCCTACTAAGCAGTATGCAGTTCTGATTATTTCTTCACAGATTCACGGAGCGCTTGGTGATCATCGTGCTTTATTAACTTTTTGTGCTTTAACTACGAACACCCAAACATAGCCACTTTACCAACATTTCCGACTTCTCTTAATGACACTCTGGATTATTCTCGATCTAATAGTTTAGTTTTATAAAAATTCGGAAGCGCTTAAAATAAGTAAAAGCTGTATATAGATTTTGTGAATATTACAAAAATAATTAGCACATGCTGGAATAAAATGCGGACTTTTATCTATAAAATGAGATTTGGTACAATATTCTGAAACAAAAGGCTCCGGAGCTATGTGCACTTAAAATGTGACAAAATTAATTAATACGATATATTTATCGTTCAATAACGTGATAACCGCTGGGTTTTAGATATTAATATTTGAAAAATATGCTCCTCTTAGCACCCACCCATTATTAATAAGAAAAATTACAATGCAAACAAAAAATGCCAGGTTTTTTACCGTTCGATTCCTCATGGAATGCCCCAGACACATTACGTTTAATAACATTCAAAGAAAAAATAACTGATAAATCCACAAGGTGTCAAAAGTTAGGGTTTACACGTGTTCTTGTACAGCAGCCACCACTGATTATGCCAGCAACAAACAAAACAGTTACACATTAGTTACAATGGTATGCATCATATTAGCCTGAACCCGTCTTAATATCCACTATGAATGTATCATATTAACGCTTTTACTAATGCTATAGTAAATGAATTCTAAGTTTAGAGTTCTGCAAAACAAAAACAAAAAAACAAAACAAAAAAATTTCTTAAATGAAATTTAGTATTTTGGTTGCATGCAATTTAACTTGTTTTATATGAAGTGACATAATTACATTAGGAGTAGGACTAACTAGACCTACAAGATCTTTTGTGCCTAAATCCCTGACGGGGTGAGGTGATAGGAGACAGAGGGCGGTCGGACCAGAAGGCAGGGCAGAGGGCAGGGTGCCTACCATTTTACAGATTAAAACTCCGTGAATGGCAGCTGGTGAAACCGGCTCCTGTCCCCACTGCAGGTTTGAAGCACCTATTCCACTGAGGTTGGGGGAGGGTGGGGTCCGGGTTTCGGAGACAGCTTCCATTACGGGGACAAAGGGTTATATACAGCATCCTTTCCACCTGCCATGCAACGCCGAGACTCCCACCGCCACTTGGAACCCTGAAACAGACCAAGCAGATGAAAGGTGATGTGAAATGAGAATGGAGGTGAAATGGAGGGACAGGAAATTCGGGGGAAGTAATGAACCTTCCCAGCATTCGCCTAGCCGGGGAAACCTCCGAAAAAATCTGATGTGTTACACTCAAATGACTTTCTCTACTCTTATACAAACTATTTTTACAAACGCTTATTCTCCATATGCTTCATGTTAATCGAGATATCGAGATGTTAATCTTATTGCTAATGTTCTTGTAGATGCAAGGGGAATTGGTAGGATTTAAGCGATAGTCAAATGTTTTAAGAGCTGGTTGCGATGTGGAGCATTCCATTCTCTTTGCATTAACAGGACAAAAAATGAATAACGAATTCCCATTTGAGAAAAAGTCTAAGTATTGGAAAGTTTAAGGGAATAACAAGCAATATCTCGAAAATGGTTCACTCAACAACAAAAGATGTATATGACATAAATTGTGTATTTTAACGGGATATACATTTGTTGTGTAGTAAAATTTTGTCTATCTCTTATGGTTTACCAATTATGCAAAAGTCGTTCACAATGAAGAATATTTTTGGAGACATTCCCAGAAAATTCGAGATATCCAATTCATTTGCCATAAAAATGTTTTAAACTTATGGTATTTTATTCAAAATCGTTAGAGCCATTTTTGGGATAGTTAAAGTTTTCGAAAAATGTTCCATGTAAAGGGTAATCTGGGATGGAGGGATTTTCTTGAAAACCTTCGTGTCGCATCTCTGGAAGATACTGAACCTAAATACCAAGTTTGGTGTTTATCCGACTGTTCGTTTCTGAGTTATGTTGTTCGCAGACACACAGACACACACACAGACACACACAAGGACATCTTTCCAAAAATGTTTTTTTTTGGATTCAGGGATCCTCAAAACATATATTTACGTAAATCTTGGTATCAAATTTTTGGGTGGAATACAATATTTCCCCTACTTACTATACGTAGTAGAGAAAGTAAAAATACATGAATCAGGAATGTTGACCCCAGGAATCGAACCCACGACCTCCCGAATGCGAGCCACACATTTCCGCATGATCCAGTTCGCTCAGTTAATTGCATTGGAATCAATAAGTGTATCTCCTACGAAATACACATTTCTAAACAATTTTTACTTTCTCTGCCGTCTCCCTATAGTGGGAGATGAAGTATTGTAATCCACCCCCTAAAAGATAGACTATGCGATTTCACCGGAGATACATGTTTTGAAGTTCCCTGAATCCATAAATGCATTTTAGACACAGCTCCATATATGTGTGTGTGTAGTCTGTATGCGAACAGTCGTCGTCGGCGTCTTCAGTCAGGGATTAGGCCTGTTCCGACCTCAAAAGATTGCTGCAACCACCTTGATTTCGGAGCCCTATACTTCCTTTGCCTGTCGCTGTATTATACACATAAGACGTGTATGGCCATGTTGCTTTCAGGTCGTCTCTCTAAGTGACTTTTCCATTTTATCCTATAATCAGCTACGAGGGGCACTGTTTATATTTTGAGCCTTGGCCACACTGAATGTTGTAGGTGCCATCTGACGTTTCCAATGGAAAGTTTGACATGTTTTAACATAATCTACTTCAAGCATTTTGTCAATAGAGTGTCATTTGTTTTGTTTACAGTAACTTGAAAATTGTGTGTCAACAAAAATGGAATTAACTCGTGAAAATGTTCGTGCAATGATTTATTACGATTTTCGACGTGGATTATCAAGACAAGAGTGCATCGATCAACTAACTTCCACATTTGACGACAAAGCTCCATCCTTTGCCACTGTGAAACGCTGGTACAATGAATTTAATCGTGGCCGCCGTTCGCTCAATGATGAAGTTCCTAAACGTCGCCCTAAATCAGTTGTATCAGAAAACATTTATGCTGTGCAAAAACTAATAATGAAAGATCGTCATGCGACATATTGTGAGATTGAGGCAACCCTAGGCATTAGTTCCACCAGCATATATAGAATATTGCATGATTATTTAGCCGTGAAAAAGGTTTGCTCTCGTTGGATCCCACATAATTTGACGCAATGTCAAAAAGATGCTCGTGTTGATTGATGTACAAAAATGCTCAATAAATACAATGACGGTGCTTCAAAAGACGTGTATAAGAATGTAATAGGTGACGAATCATGGATCTATGCGTATGAGCTGGAACGTAAACTACAATCGTCTGTATGTGTGTTTCAAGATGAAGCAAATCCAACAAAAGTTGTTGGCACTCGAAACACTTCGAAGCAAATGGTCGCCTGCTTTTTCAGCAAAACTGGCCATGTGGGCAACAGTGCCTTTAGAGGAACGTAAAACGGTCAACGCCGAATGGTACACAACCATTTGTTTGCCGGAAGTCTTCGGTAAAGTAAGGAAAACCAACAAGAACCGTAGGATCGTTCTTCATCAAGATAATCCGAGCGCACACACATCTCGTCTAACAACAGAGTATTTGGAGGCTCAAAAAATCGAATTGATGGGTCATCAGCCATACAGTACTGATTTGGCACCCAATGACTTCTTTTTGTTCCCGAACATCAAGAATAAATTGCGTGGACAATGATTTTCGTTGGCAGAAGAAACCGTTGATGCCTTCAAAAATCATGTTTTATAGGTGTCTCAAGAAGACTGGAATAAATGGTTTGACAAATGGTTGAAACGGACGCAAAAGTATATTGATCATAAAGGAGAATATTTTGAAATACGATAAAGCAGTTTTCAATCAGAAATTACTTCGTTTTAATTATTAGGCTCAAAATATAGATAGTGCCCCTCGTATGCTTTCATTTATTCAAAAATATCCACATCCTCATTTTCAAATCCCTTCTTATGTCCGGCTATTTATTTGAGGCTTATGAGTAAGGTGATTTTTACATGGGCAGGCAGCCCACCGCACAACTTCCTCTCTGGAGAACCAGGTTTGAATTCCAACCCCTAGACAGGTTGCCTATCTGTGAACAGATTAACTCAAAAAGAATATTCACCTGATAGTTAAGTCAATCATCTTCCAAGGATGCGACACAAAGGTTTTCAAAAATATCTCCCTACCTCAAATTATCCTTTAACATGTAAAATGTTCGTTATTTTTAGTTTTCTCAAAAATGACTCTAACAATTTTGATTGAAATACCATATGTTTAAGTTATTTTCATGACAAAGAAAACGTATATCTTGAATTTTCTACGAATGGCCCGTGGAGGCCTCTTCAGTTTGAATGACTTGCACAACTGATAAACCCTAATAGGAGGACAAATTCTTACTACACAAAACTCCATATTCCGGTAAAGCACACAATTTATTGCAAATATAACTTTTTGTGCGTTAACTATTTCCGAGATATTCTCTGGTATTGGTATTTTCTAGCAGTCATGGAAATACTACTATGGAATTTCAAAACCATCATATAGCGACCCGCTTTTTAAAAGTGTAAATATCTCGATTAAAAAGAAGTAAATAGATGAATAAACTTTTGTAAAGATAGTTTGTGGAAGAGTGAGCAGAGAAAGTCATACGAATGTAACAGGTCAGATATTCTTTTACAACAACTAGCAAATATTAGTATCCATTTTTGGGTGTATCACATATGTCCCGACTTATGATACGATGAAACTTACCTTTTACTTCACTTTTCGTTTGTTTACGTTTGCTTTCGTCTCTCATGAGAGGAAAATCGAATCCACAACTATTCTTTGAACTTCAAAGGTTTCAGATATTCCCACGACCATTAATGCAGGAAAGGTCAGGATATCATGCACGTATATCAACAGGATGGCTACTGTGATTGTCTGAATGTTCCCTGGAAGTCCGGTTCATCTGGTTTTGGAGGAAGTGAAAAGATAATGAGACGGTGCTCCGTCATGTAGAAAACACATCTATTGTTGGTGTTGCATAAGGAAGCTACTCAGTAGAGGGAGCCGATCTGCTGATTGATACACCCAAGTATTTCTTACAGAAAATCTTCCTCAATTAAACCTTCGAATACAGTTTTATTAAAACCATCTATTTTAAATTCATGTTAGAAAATCTGGCGTGTTACATTCAAATGACCTCTACACTCTAGCGCCTTTTAGTGATGTACAAATTATTCTTAAGAAAGTTTATTTTCCTATTTACTTCAATTCAATCGAGATAAACCTATATGAAATAGATGCATTGCACATTTCACTATAAAAAAGGGAATACCAATAGACAAATATTTATAACTGGACGGTATAAACTGGCCTTAAAATTCTATACTCTTTCGTTGACATCGCGAGAAACTGATGAAAATCGACAGGACTTAAAAAGAATGACAAAAGCATTGAACAATTCGAACCATTAATAACGGACATCTCGGAAATGACTGGTGTCCACAAAAAAGTTGTTTCAAATAAATTGTGTGTTTTAAAGAGATATTTTTATGCCTCTTATGAGAGATCTTTATGTAGGAAGTTTTCGTCTATCGCTTAACGTTTAGCATTATACAGGATTATAAAAAATTCCTTCCGAATAAAAAGCTATTCCCAGAAAATATATATTTTATTTTAAGATATATATTTTATTTGTCGTGAATATATCAGCATATAGTATGGTATTTTAATCAAAATCGTTAGAGCCACTTTTTTGAAAATCAAAAATCTCAAAAATTTTCCATGTAAAGGTTAGATTGGGGGGATTTTCTTGAAAATCTTGGTGTCGCATCTTTGGAAGGTGCTAAACCTAAATCCAAATTTGATATTTATCCGACTTTTTGTTTTTGAGTTATTCTGCTCAGAGACACACACACACACGGACCATTTTCTACAAATTCTGTTTTGGATTAAGTGGTCTCAAAACATGTATTTCCGTAAAATCTGGATCGAAATTTTGGCTGGAATGCAATACGTTTTCTACTTACTATGCAATTGGTGGTGAAAGTAAAAGGGTTATACATGCCAAGTGGTTAAAAAGAAAATCATCGATTCATAGGTTTTGGACATTAACGAAATTTTTAAACTTGATAACTTTAGTAAATAAATCAAATGTAACAATATTCCATGGGACAGCACAGAAAAGAAGTAAAATAAATTGACGATAAAACAATTAAGTAGGTCTCAAACTTTTCTGTTTAGGTTGTAATATAAATATATGATAGTAAAAATGGAGAATAAACATTTAAAAATATTAAAATAGTATATACAAGCATTAAAATATGTCTGAGAAATAAAATCCATGTAGAAAAAGATATTAAACTCCACAAACAATGAAAACTCGAATGTTAATATATGGGGCAGACTAGCGTTTTATAGATAAATGATTTTCCTGTGACGGTCAGATGCAATCTGTCTCCATTGTGTCGTTATGGACCTATTAAAAGTTAAAACATCAGGAAAATATTATTTTAAATTTAAGCAAACTCACAGAAAACAATTAAATTTAGTCCTTTGGAAACAAATTAAAGGATCCCGATTTCTATGGAGAATTATAAATTACAAACGAATAGGTCAAAGACCGTTGTTAGACCGAGACGCAGATAATATTAAGTATAACGAGAAAAAATACGGTTAAATGGCCCAAAAGGCTCAAACCAAAAAAGGAAGAAAGATTGTTCAGAAAGCATTTAACTGTTAAACTCCATAACTCTGCTGTGAACTGCTATACTAAAACTACATTTTTCAGTACATAAGCCGTTTTAAGTAATTTTAACGTGTATTCAGATATCTTACAGAAATTTTTCATCTATTCGCTAGAAATATATAGTTTATCTTAGTTATATTTTGTAGTTGAGTGGATTTACATTAATATCAGTTACTTATATAATTCTGCACTATACTGGATCTCATTGTTTTCCATAGAATGAAGTGAATACTGCATACTCCTGTACTACACAACTCACTCATGCATCGTTTAACATGGAGGGGAAAGAAAAGGAAAAATTGCTTGTGTGGAGGTAAAGTAATATCACTCTCATCTCTACCAATATTCAGTAATTTCAGATGAATGATTTCTGAGATAAACTTAATTGTAATTGAAAGTCTTTCCCTAGTATAAGGGGCAGGTACGTGCCTTACAGGTAAACAAATGGTAACAAATATAAGTATAGAAATCTACTTCAATGACGAGCCTGGTTCCCGTGCATGATCTACTAATTTCATAAATACGTATAGACTTTTTTATGTCTGGTATCTCTTAAATTTGAGCACATGAAGCATAGGTATACCAGCCAAGCTTTATCTGTTTTATGGTGGTGGCAGGGTTTCCAAAAGGGAGGGAGAAGGAAGCATACATACACACATTGTTGTTAAATGGGTACAGCTCAACGTGTGTCGCTTCTTCATTAATATATTGAGTTATTAGTTATAATTTAATTTTAGTGCATTAAGATATGGTGGTTTTAAAACAGAAAAATACAAATACAAATGAGGCGTTCTAGCCTGTCAACACCTTCCAGATAACGTAAAACCCATTGTTATGCCCAACTAATTTACTATGGAATTCACTACTAATTTACTTGTGTCTTCGTGACACAAGCCTGCAACCGTGCTGCCACTTGCTTGATAAGCACTACCCATGGAAGTAGGTTATCTTATTTATATATGCTTGAACTGTACTATTCAGGTAATTGTGTTCTGTTGTTTCCTCCTCATCTCCATCACCAAATTTTCTGTTTCAATTTAATTTCAACATTCCCTCTATACCTTTTTCATGTGATCATTTGTTTTGAATACTCACTAGATAGCAATCGATTGCATTGTGTTTTGCCGCAAAAAAAACCGATAGAGCACAGTGATTTGAATTCCCCAAAAGTGATGTTTACCCAAATCCGTATTTGCAGCGACAGCATGACAGTTTCCACGGCAAAGTAAAGCAAAACAATAACATAAAATATATAACAAATAACGCGAACACGCGGAACGTAATACATACAAGTTTGTGTTATGATTTCGACGTCATTTTCCCACGATTTAACAGGGCGCCAAGGGCTACTTACAAAGCTGTGCCGGTAGCCAATTCAATTACCACAATTATTACAAGCAAATCATCGGTGCAACTTCCCCTTCCCCTCCTCGTCACTTGTATAGCCACCCCCACCGCCGAAACTGGATGCTGATTCAACCCCAAACATGAGCTCGCTAGTATTTTCAGGGATCGAACTCGGTACCCTCCCCTCTCTCATTACGCCACATGCCAAGCGAGCGACATAAACACCAAACAAGCGGCGGCTAGAGCAATGGCGGTTCAATTATAACAAACAAATCAACGTATGTCGACTATAATTATGTGCTGAGTTGCTGTTTTGTTGCCATTGTGTGTTGTATGCAGTCAGGAACGTTTAAAACATGACTTCACCCCCTGTCGAGCAAATATGTGATAAATAATTCTTATTGCCGCAGTGCTGTGTACTAATTTCAACAATATCAATGGTGTTTTGAAAATCTGCTCGTTCTTCAGGCAAGTTATTAATAGACAGGGCATTCTTGACCAGGAGGAGTCAGGGGTGCAAAGGTATATAGCCCCGAGCACTTTGCTGCCGTTGTTATACAGCCTTTGTCACATCATGCCCCTTGTTTGGTTCTATTATAGATTCTATTCAGTAGGTATCCCACATCTGACACCAAAGAGAATGTTGTTCATAGCTACATTTTAGGAAAGGGATTTATTCTGCCTGAGAGAGGTTCGTCTCTTCCTGAAGGGAAGTTTAGTAGCTTCTTCATTTATACTCAAACTCATATAGCCTTTACTACCACAAATGCATTAACAGTTTTTGCAATATCTTAATTAAAAGGCCCCTTTAAGTTAACAAATAAGATAAAGCCTGTTTTTAATTTCCTCTTTCAATGTTAATGTATTGTACATTATGCTATTTTTATACGCTATAATTGAATACATACAACTAGACAGCTCTGGTCCAGTAGAGCTTTGGGATAGCTAGCCTTACATTTATTATACAAGCGTTTGAATTCTGTATTAATTAGTTCTTAAAATTATTGTTATTTTATATATAATTTCAAACAGAGTAATGAATAAAGTTTTGGATTTAACTTAGAAAGTCTGTAAAAACTTGCGAAACAATAGAACTTATGGAATAAAAGCAAATTATTAAAAACTAAATTTCAAGAATTTGTCATGCAGGACTACATTTACAGGACGTACGTAACAAACACTATTGTAAGAACTATAACTAATTCTCTGAATAATATAATAGAAAATAAGAGACATTTTGGAAAAGAATTTCATATATTGATACTGTTTTTACATTGAAACAACCTAGAAAAAAGAAAGAAAACAATTTAGAAACACATACTGATTAATGCACTTGGATAAAGCCTTCGATCGACTTAGAAGAGAAAAATTATGGAAAATAATATTACTAATTAACGGATACACATGGCGCCTTGTTGAAGAAACAAAGGAATAGTATGAAGGTATAATTACAGAAGGCGAATTTAGAACAATAGAGATAATTAAGACTAACACTGGATACAGGTGTAGCTTAACACCAACTTTGTTTAATACATATATGGACGACATAAATGGAATGTTTTAGTAAACCTAGGAATAAACCAAGTGTAAATAATCCTTTGTTTGCAGATGATTTAATCATAATTTAGAAAAATTAAGACGATTTACAAAAATTCTTTGATAAATTAAACAGATTATATCAATTATATGATTTTAAGGAATCAATAACGAAAATAAACATTACATTTTTTAAAGGCTAAAATCCAGTAGGATTTAAAATTGTTCTAGAGAGTAAAAATCTACAAAAAGTATATAATTTAAAATATTTAAGATGTGATATCAATTTTAATGCAGAAGGGGATATTGATCTAAAATAAATAAATAAATACGTTTCTGATAGTACGTGGAACTATACAGAGAACTTTTAAAAACAAAGTAAGGAAAGAAACAAAAATAAAACGCTGCCCAGACTTATAGCAATTCCCACAATATTGCACGGTTAAGAAACTTAGGTTCCAAAGAAAAAACCTGATAGAATTCAGATGGCGGAAATGAGGTTCCTCAAGCAAGTAAAGGGTTACACCAACTCGAGAGGATCAAAACTCAAGAAATAAAAGAGGAATTAAATGCATAAGCTTTTTATGATAAAGCCTGGGGGATGGGCGTCATACGAGGGACACTCCAACCCCGAGAGCTTTTCCTTTGGACCGACACCTGGTTGCCTAATCAGACCCCCCCCCAATTACAGGGTGGAGGTGGAGGCGCCACTTACGCGTATCAGCGCCCGAAAGGGAAGACTGCCGAGAACCTCGTGGGGCCGACAGTCTCTAGCAACTGTCTATCGGCTATCCAGGGCGGTATCGGAGGACCTTTAGGCGTCTCACAACCCCGCCTATACGGAAACCCGCACAGACGTACCCAATCTCCCATGAGTATCGGGAACCACTGCCCCGCCGAGATCAACGCAATCCAAACAACACCATACGGGTGGAGCTCGGACGTTTAGCCGAGCGTACTTCTAGTAACGCCAGAAAACATACGAGTGGGCAGATACAAAGCTACTCTAACAGACACTACCCAGTAGCGAACATAGAAATTTTAAAATGCTTTATATATATGCTATAGCGAAAAAAATATGCATTGTAATATACTCTTGGACATAAAGGACCATTGGGATCTGGACTAACTACTCAGTCCGCACCCTCGGACCCCAGGAGTCATGCTCGCGGGGCTTTTGCATTAGGGTATCATCTACTTTATACTCTGCCCCCAGCGTGGCCGAGATTAGGTCAGGACACCATCCTCCCCTCGTCTCCTGCCACACAGGGAAGAAAGTGGATACGTCACTTAAGCTCGTCAGCCCAATAGGAAAAGCACTATCAGGGAAGACTACCGAAAAACCTCAGTGGGGTCGACAGTATATCTAGTTACCGTCTACCAGCTCTCACTCATGGTTGATGCCGGAGAACATCTGGGCGTCTCACAACCCCGCCTGGGCGGAAAAACGGCCAGGCGCACCCAATCTCCTATGGGTATCGGGAACCACTGCCCCGCCGAGTCCAACCCAATCCGAAAAACTCCCTATCGGGAGGGGCTCGAATGTTCGGCCCGGCTTACTGCTAATAACTTCAGAAGTACCACGAGTGCTAGGGGCCCGCAGCGCTCGTACCACGGTAGCTGAGGGGACGGATCCCCCCTACTGCGGAGATACTCTTGGACAGGTGGCACTAAAGTAGGGCTTTTAACACGTGCCACTCATACTAGAAATTGAAGATTATAACACTCAGAGCCGGTTCTATAATCTGCCGATAAATATATGTACCGGATTTCTTAGCGATTGGCGTTCCATAATCTCTGGATAACACTATCCGGAAGATATCTTTGCGCATAAGTCTTCGGCTAGTTGGATTTAGCCGATATGTCCATTATCCGACAAATAACAAGTTTTCACATTCAGGACTGACAGAATAATTCGTATTACTAACAACAGGGATCAGGCACAATTGTATTTATCGGACGATGACGAAAAAATACTGTGTCTGCATAACAGCAGAAAGCATAAGGTCATAACAGAGGGACAAAATTATTTCCAAAAATTGAATGAAGACAAAATTTATAAGTTGCTTTTATGAAAAACTAACTGTCTTACCCGACGTTTCATGGGTAGCTTTTTAAGCCTAAATGACATTTTAATTTACTTCATATACTCCCGCGGTTCTTTAAAAAATCGTTGTACCGTCGTCTAGAGGATTTTATGGTTAATCCTCCCCTTTACACTTTTGTAATCTCGCACAGACCTGGTTATTCCTAATAATGAATGAAAAATGTGAATATTCACGCAAGTGGAACCTGTGACTTCCTTAACCTCTCCCTCGACAGTCTTCGCAATAA
Organism: Deroplatys truncata; assembly: GCA_030765065.1. Taxonomy (NCBI): domain Eukaryota; kingdom Metazoa; phylum Arthropoda; class Insecta; order Mantodea; family Mantidae; genus Deroplatys; species Deroplatys truncata. Next base: position 59,359,322 of record CM060980.1, read on the forward strand.
GCATGCCCGTATCCAGATAAAAATTTCGGGGAGGGTTTTCGCAAATCTAAATTTAACAGTACCCCACACAGTTACCGTGTACCTATTCCGTAGTACAGAGAGATCCAAAAGACTATGAACCGGCTGCGCGGTGTTTTTCCCTTCCGCGTCCACGGCGCTCGTTGCCGTCTGCCGCTACCATAGGCAGACGGCAATGAGCGCGGATTAAACCATTTTTAAAACCACTTTTATAGGCTTTGCTTACCAGCGTTATTGTTGGTAAGTAAAACAAAATTGAATTTTTTTTTGAGTCCATAATTGAAGCCCGTGCATACGTGAATACAATGTTGCCCTCTGTTTTTAGAGAATTAACAGACAGAGAGCGTGGTTTTGCCTTTTTACTTTCTCTACTACGTATAGTAGTAGGGGAAGTATTGTATTCCACCCAAAAATTCGATACCGAGATTTCACCGGAAATACATGTTTTGAGACCCTCTGAATCCAAAAAAACATTTTTGGAAACATGTCCGTGTGTCTGTGTGTGTGTCTCTCTGTGTGTCTGTTTGTCTGTCTGTGAACAGCATAACTCAGAAACGAACAGTCGGATAAATACCAAACTTGGTATTTACGTTCAGTATCTTCCAGAGACGCGAACACGAAGGTTTTCAAGAAAACCTCTCACCCCAGGTTACCTTTACATGGAAGATTTTTCGAAAATTTTAATTTTCTCAAAAATGGCTCTAACGATTTTGATTAAAATACATATGTTTAAGATGTTTTCATGACAAATAAAATGTATATCTTGAATTTTCTGGGAATGTCTCCAAAAGTATTCTTCATTGTGAACGACTTTTGCATAACTGGTAAACCATAAGAGATAGACAACGTTTTATTACGCAAAAAATGTAGATTGCCTTAAAATACACAATTTATGTCATAAACATTTTTTTTGTTGAGTGAACAATTTTCGAGATATTGCTTGTTATTCCCTTAAATTTTTCAATACTTATTTTCTCAAATGGTAATTTATTATTCATTTTTTTTTGTCTTGGATATGCAAAGAGTATTAATCTGTGGCAATTAGAATGGTGCTGCGCATAGCAACCAGCTATTAACAGGTATGTCTATGCTTAAAGGCTACTGTATTTTTATATTGCCTTGTAAATATATATTCCCCTTACATCTACAAGAAAATTAGCAATTAGATAGCGTCTGCAAATGTTTATCTCGATTATCATGAAGTAGATGGAGAATAAGCGTTTGTAAAAATAGTTTGTACAAGAATAGAGAAAGTCATGTGAGTGTAACCCATCAGATTTTTTCAACAAAACTCTGCAGCAGCTCATAGGCCAATATTTCGATGAAAACAATTGAAAGTGTTGAAAGCATTATTAGTAGAGATTTGTGGCACCCTCGGTTCCCCGGCTTAACCCCCTTTGATTTCTATCTCTGGGTTAACTTAAAACATAAAGTGTACAAGACAAACCCACACACCCTGGAAGAATTAAAGAAAATACCCGCCAGGAAATTGCCAGTATTTCTCAATGTGAACTACGGCGAGTGATGTAAAGAGGTGCCAAAAATGTACATAGATGGTCAACGATGGTGGCCAGTTTCAACATCTCTTTTCATAAAGTTGGTAAGTAAAGTCTTTAAAAGTAGTTTTAAAAATGTTGTACGGTTTCATCCGCGGCTTTCTATGATAGTGGCAGACGGCAACGAGCGCCGAAGGCGCGGACAGGAAAAACATCGCGCAGCCGGACCGTAGTTTTTTGGTTCTACCTGTATATAGACGTTATATAGATAAGAAAATTGCTTGGATACATCATATAGACACGAAAGGCTCACCAGAACGAGGATATTCCACCTTACAGCACAAAACAAGGAGACTGCTTCGAAAACTGGAATGTATAGTCACCTTATCTATGTAAGACGACGATATTAAGTTTCCCTTTGTCTTGTAAATGTGCTACTAGCAATAGACCTTCTGTTATTCAACGACATTTTCCCATATTGGTTTGCTATGAATTTAAATAAATAAAACTGTCAGAAGTTTCGGGGGGGGGTTGAACCCTAAAACCCCCCCTCTAAATACGGCCCTGCAAATAAGTATGCTCGTTTTTAACTCCAATGTGTTCGTATTCTAATATACAGCCTTTGCGAATGGTTAGTATTATTTTAGTAATTTAGGAATTGAAAGTTTGAGATGTTTTATAGTCTATGACCGTTACAAAGACTTATGTGTTTCAATGGTGAAAGAGTTGTCAAATTCGGTTGAGTGGTCTTTAGGATTAACCCGCATACACATATACACAAATTTTCTCTCTTCATAATAATATTATCATAGTATGGATTTTGGTTTAGCAGAAGAAGCATAAGGAAACAGAAATGCAACAGTAAATAGTCACCAACGTGCAGGTAAGAAGGTTATGTGAACTATGACGCGATTGCTCCCAACATTTTTTCTCCCTCCAAATTACCGCATCAGACTTATTCTCGTGCAATCTTATTGTTTCTACGAGGTTTAACAGTTTTTCGCAGTCGTCGTAAGTGAAGTTTTCACTCTGCTTTGCCTCATCACTTCCATTTTATTTTAAAGCGATGACAAAAGAATAAACCAAACTCAATTGTTTGTTGTTATTCGCTTCGCAAGGCAATAATCGCTCGTTTTCTAGTTTACGAAATCTCCAATGGTGGAGTTTCCGTCGAATCCTGAATGACAAATTTAACATATCGTATAGGATTGTTATCCAGAGGAAGCTGTGTGATTGTAAAACGAGAGCGTTTCTTAGCGGCCAGAAAAATTTATTTGGAGAGTAACTATAGGCAAGCTTATCGGGGCATTTTAGAACCGGCCCTCAGTGAAATAATATTTTATAACACTTTTATTACCATACTTGTTCATAGTGATGGAAGTTATATGTATATTAAGCGGGGGCTTTGTATCGATTAATGTAATATCAAAGTACTTTAATATTTTGGAAATGGATTCGGCAGAACCAGAAGAAATTTTGCAAGCATTGGAGAGGATAAAGAAGTTACCAAAGAAGTCGAGGAAACAGTACGACATTGCGCGCAACAGATCTCTTCATTGGTGCAAGGTGAAAAACTGTATTTTTATATTTGATATTAATAAAATGAAAATCTGAGAAAAGTCACAACAGTGCCACAACCTTGCATATAAATTATAGAATGTTATAATGTGTAAGCGATCATGTTGTCAGCACTGGTGCTATGAAGCTCAAACAACAACTAAGACCAAACAATAACAGATTAAAGCGCACCAGTGTACATGTCTGAACGCATACCACTATTTGCACACAACATTTCAGTTCGTTGTTTCATAATTTAATATTCAGGACTGTCTAAAAATAGTATCTATATGACAACACACATTAAACGCGATTTTGTTTTCTTTGCACCACTGGGTTTTTCTCATGCACGCATGAGGTGTACCATCCAACGTAATGAGATATTTAATACCAGAGGTGTTAAATATTGTGGAAAGGTCTATTGCGTAGGAGCTAGGAATTGAAAAGAATCGCCGGCACATATGTTAACAATTTATTATAAAGTATTGCATTTGTTAACAATTCCATCATCAACTTGCTTTAACATTTTAAAAGTTATGTGATTTACAAATAATATGCTCGCAGACGACAATGTAATATACTCTTTCACCTTTTTACAATTTAATTGCCCTACAAATTGAGAATATTTCTGAAACAGCGACTAATACAATGCAATGTTACACGAATTAAAAAAATATAAATGCTTCTCCCGTAAATGTGAATTTAGAAAACCAAGAGTAAAAAGGTCAAATTTTGTAGCTTACCAAACAGTTGAAAATAATTTAGAAAAAACCAAAATGTTACTCTTGGTGGTTTACGCCAAATCTCGTCGTCACAAAACCAGAACACAAATCTAGGTGCTAGCCACTCGGTCCGTGGCCGAAGAGTGCCTCTGCTGTCTGCCCAGGAGTTGCTGAAGTTGACCACGAGCGTGAGGGCACTGCCGTCAGTGGCGTGAAGCAAACCAATGAATGGTAACTCTGCACGATGCTTTGATTTGTGGAATGATGAATTACGTCTTGCATGACGACATCTTCCTCGAAGCTTCGGATATTAACTGTTTCTCTCGATGACTCACATCATCATTTCCGAAGCATTGGGTCGTTCTTGACCTGGTTGCATAAGCCATTGCCAAGGAGGAGGGGGGAAAACGGCACAACTTGTAGGATTTCTACTGGGAAAATAAAACTCTGCTTTTAGCACCTATATCATTAATAGATATTGTATACATTTCTCTTATCTATGCTAATTAATTGGGTTACATCTAAGGAATATGGGGTAACACATAAGAAATAAGGTTTAACAGAATTTTCATTCCACCATAAACATTACATACCTTATAAACTTAACTAAATTTTACACGTGCAAAGAAGTTTTTCATTAGCAAAAAATTACTGACATTACCTAGGTTCTGCTTTTTAAGAACTACCTCGTATATAATAAGTTACACATTCTAAATGCAAACCTTTCCCAATACTCATGACTATGATAAAAGAATAAACTCACTTTGTAAAAGCAAACTCAGCATATTTAAAACTCTGTCTAGTTTCACTGCTGCACAATTAGATAATTGACTCCTAAATGACTAAAATTAGCGTGAAGTTATAGGAAATTAAAATCACTTTTAACTGACAAATTTTATTCAGCAGAAACATATTTATAGAAGTAATATTTGCATTTTGCTGCACTATTAAGAATAGTGTGTATTGTAAGGTATCATATCCAATAGCAAATAAGTATGAGAAATGGAAACATTAGGATTAAGAATCAATATTAAAATATTGAGAATAACTAGAATGTAAAATCAACTTGTAACACAGCTGTAATTAGTAAACAGGCGAGCTAGCAAATAGGGATGAAAGTCCACAGGCGCATACACACTAATGCGTACAGGTTTCGGAATAAATCTCAGAGAGTTGAGAATAGAAAGAGATAGAAATAATGGTCCAATTCCTGAAACTCGAGGGAGTTGGCAAAATAGAGGGAGCAGCATGTGTTTTAGAGTAAGATGAAGATAGTGGGTTTTACCAAACAAGTCATCAAGACGCGTGGCTTCCAAAACATGGCACATTTTATTCTTATTGCATGCTAGGTAACAGAAATAATCGTAACAAATAAAGGCGCGAATTCTGGCATCATAGGAAAACAGATAAAAGGGGAGGGAATCCCGAGTTTCGTCACTCCTTTTTCTTTCACCGATCTTCTCAGGTACTGTTACACTGCCGCTACCGTAGCAGTCGTATTCACCAGTGATGTGATTAAGTATGCAGTCAGGCGAAAGATTGTGGGGGTGTGTGTGGGTGGGAATATTGTGAGACGCATATTTCGCCGTCCTCCGTGGACTAGTGGTACCGTGCTAGCCTCTAATTCCCAGGGTCGCGGGTTCGAACCCGGCGGAGGGCGATGTATTTTTTCGGGCGTTAAAATCCTTAGCATTGCTTCCTTCGGAAGGAAAGTAAAGCCGGTGGTCCCGTGTCGTAGATTTACGGCACGTAAAAAAACCTCAAGCCTGATAAAGAAGCTTCTGAGCAAAAATTACCGGTCTTTCACGCCCAATATGGAATGGGACGCTAAGAATCACAGTAGTTAAAGAGCGTCCATAAATAAAACTCAATTGGTTTGACAGAATAATTTCGATAGTAATGGGAAGATTTAAGATGCAAAGATTTACAGAATTCATAAGGAAAATTGCTATCTGCCTGAGTAGGCATTATTCCTTTAATAAACCAAAGTTTTAGGAAAATCAGCTTGTTATTTCCCTTCACCTGCAAAATCCTTGAGGTCACATCATCAAACTAGCTAGGATAGGAATTTTTTCCTCAGCTCTTCGACTTACAGCCGGCACAAAACATCAAGAACTACGAGATCCAGACTGTATACGAGAGACGTTACACTCGCTGCAATATCACAGTCCGTGTTATATTAAATGAGTGATTTAAGGTATTTGTATCTAATGACATGGTCTAATGTACACAAATACAATAATAACCTTCACTAAATGCAATTAAGTTAGGAAAAACATTAATGAACAAAACTGTAGTTTTGTAAAGTTCTGGTCATTTCATATTCCAAAGCGAATGTAGAAGAAATATGACTTTTAGCTCGCATACAGCCAGGTAAGATCGACACATTGTGTATGAGTACCATCACAACAACTACCCCCACCGCCTTCTTTCATCAGTCTTCGTAACTGGCAAATACCGAGCAGGTACACTCGCTTCCATTATGCCGTCAGTGCAGGTTCTGGCTGATTTTACGGTGGAGTGTGTATAGCAAGTATGCAGTGGCGGCTGTTTTATGTGCACAGTTCTAGATTATTCTCATATGAATATATAACCTTAAGCAATAGGTTTACTCGTCATCGCTTGTAATGACAATGTATAAATATATAACTAAATAAAATGCTGTTTTGCACAATATCTCCACGAAAAAATATTTTTAATGACAACATAATAACAAATACATTACCTATACCTTTTACTCTCAAAGAGGGCAGATTTACTAGACATTATTGGAATCATCTGTATAATCTTAATATACAAGTAAATAAAACACTGTTTTGCACAATTTCTCCATCCTCTTTGGTGGGGGAGTAGTGTACCTGCCTCAAATTCAAGACGTCCCGAGTTCGAAACTCGATTAGGGTGAGTTACCCGAATAAGTGTTTCCGAGTTTTCCTTAACCTGAAAAGACGAAGGTCGGGTAACTTTAAGCCCTGTGTACCCCGAGCTCATTTGAGCACAATTTTATTCACCGTCCGATATGACTGAAACGGTTAAAGGACGCTAAAAGTTCGCTAAGCCAAAAAAAAATCATTTCCATCATGAAGTAGTATTTTAATGACAATAATAGATATGTAGGATACATTTACTACACATCATTTTAATATGTCCATGCAAATGCTGCATGGAATTGATCAAGCAATGTCTTCAAATGGCAAATTGGCTTCCCATATACCCACAATTCTTCCGCGATGCACCTCCGAAATATTTGCATACATCGCGTGAGCTACACTTAACACACACCACTACTTGGTAGAAGAACAAAGGTAGAACGCTCCCTTCACATACCTCCCTGCTATGTACATATGCGCACGCTGAGAAAGTTGGCAAAATGCCTCCCGAAGGTGCGGTGAGGGCATAAATGGTAGCGAGTGTACAACCCTAAACTTAGATCTGGAACGCTTCCTTCCCAAATTTTCTCTCCTATTATCATTCCATTTCTAGTATATCTCAGCAAAAATATTACTGCACTTCTCTGGGCTGGCTTCCGTGTGTATTCAAATACACGTTTCCCCAAGATTAAGTGCAATAATATGGTGATCGAGTTATATCACCAGCGTCTACAACCCGTGGTGCCGTGTGTACGATTAACGGGAATTGAAACACTACTAAAATAAAGACACCACTTCCACCACTACTAATATTTATTTTATTATTATTATTATTATTATTATTATTATTATTATTATTATTAAACATCTTCTATACACTGTGATAGAACTGAAACAGAAATTTTGCTACTAGTTTTCGATTGCTGGTTGAATGACCCATAACAAAAACCGAGACACATAATTTATAACAAGTTTTGTTATATAGAAAGTTTCGGTAGGACAAAACCTTACAAATCTATATCAATGTTTTGTTGCAATTATCTTTAGACTTAACCATTTATCTTTTATTGTCATTTTATGGTTTCCATGCGATGCAGCTTAGTTCAACCATGTAATAAGCATAAGGAACACGCACAAGCTTGTTCACTATGATACCATTTACGTATATTTTAATTTTATTAATACTTTAGTTATAAACATCAAATTACATGCAAGTTTGCGCAGAGGGGATAGGGTAATAGAGAGGAGGTGTAGAGAATGAGAGAAAGAGAGAGAGAACAAAGCTGGTGTAGCTGCGAGATCTACTATTTATCCTATACAACAGCTTTTAAGAGCCCCTCTATACTAAGCAGCTTCTCGTTTGCAGCAATGACTTCTGGGACACTAATTGAGGTAGTTTTATTTTTAATTTGGCATACCAAGCTTGAGTTTAAGTTTATAAAATTCATATATATATTTAAGTTCTCTTGGTTACCTAATTTATCATTACTGTGTTTTTACTCTTTTGCATTACCGCTTATTACCGCAATTACACACACCACACAAAAGTAGCCATGCCCATGGTGGGGTTCGAACCCGCGATCCTCAACTTGGCGGAGCGCCGAAGCTATACACTCTAGCGACCACGGCTAGAATAGTTTACTTTCTTTACCACGTACTTAGCTAGAACTAGGACAAGTATTACATTCCATCTAAAACTGCTTACCGAGATTTCACCGGAAATATATCTTTTATAGGTCTCAATTATCCTAAGAAAGTAAAGTTAGTAACATGTCCATATGTGTGTGTGTGTTTGTGTGTGTTAGAAAAGCATAAACATCGTATTTAAGCTTAGCAACCTCCAAAGATGCGACATTAAGGTTTGCAAGAACATCTCCCCCCTTCCTTTACAAGAAAAATGTTTCGTTATTACTTTCTGTGTTCCACCCAAAAACTCGATATGGAGATTTAACCAAATATAAATGCTGTGATGTCGCCTGAATAAAAAATCTGATGTGTTACACTCACATGACTTTCTCTACTCTTGTACAAACTATTTTTACAAACGCTTATTCTCCATCTACTTCATGTTAATCGAGATAAACATTTCCAGACTCTATCTTACTGCTAATTTTATTGTATATGTAAGGGGAATATATATTTACAAGGCAATATAGAAATACAGTAGCCTTTAAGCACATACATATCTCTTAATAGCTGGTTGCTAGGTGCAGCACCATTCCCTTTGCTACAGATTAATACTCTTTGCATATCCAAGACAAAAAAATGAATAACGAATTCCCATTTGAGAAAATAAGTATTGAGAAATTTAAGAAAATAACAAGCAATTTCTCGAAAATGGTTCACTCAAGAAAAAAAATTTATATGACATAAACTGTGTATTTTAACGCGATCTACATTTTTGTGTAGTAAAATTGTGTATCTCATATGGTTTACCAGTTATGCAAAAGTCGTTCACAATGAAGAACACTTTTGGAGACATTCCCAGAAAATTCGAGATATACATTTTATTTGTCATGAAAATATCTTAAACATATGATATTTTAATCAAAATCGTTAGAGCCGTTTTTGAGAAAATTAAAATTTTCGAAAAATCTTCCATGTAAAGGATATCCTGAGGTGGAGGGATTTTCTTGAAAACCTTCGTGTCGCATCTCTGGAAGATACTGAACCTAAATACCAAGTTTGGTGTTTATCCGACTGTTCGTTTCTGAGTTATGCTGTTCACAGACAGACACACACACACACGGACATGTTTCCAAAAAGACTTTTTTTGGATTCAGGGGGTCACAAAACATGTATTTCCGGTGAAATCTCGGTATCGAATTTTTGGGTGGAATACAATACTTCCCCTACTTACGTAGTAGAGAAAGTAAAAAAAAAAATCAGTTTTAGAAAAAGTTCCGTGTGGGGGTTGGGTGTTCGGTATGGGTGAAAAAATTGAGGCAGTATTTTTAACACGTAAATGATTTCAGCCTAATGATATAATATATATATATATATATATAATTCAATAACAGCCCACCTTAAAGCAATATGTATATAAAATAATATATAAAAATATATGTAACAGTCATTTTATATGTTTATATTATTGTATATATGTTTAATAATGTTATGTTAATGTATTACGTAATTTAATAATGTAGGAGCTGTGAGAATAATAGGTTAAAAGTTGCTAACAATGAGGTAACAATGAGGTAACCTTGAGGCAATAATGAATTAGAACGTTTAAATGCTACTGGTTATTCTTGGAAGCAATAATGTAATTTTTGTGACAGTTCATAAAATTGCCAATCAACAACCAGAAAAAGCTTTAGTTAAATGAAGGTATTCTATTGGACTAAGATTAGCCAATCAAAAACTAAAATGGAGCAAAATTTACAAATTCAGAAGTCAGTTGCTTGTAGACAGCGCTCCTAACCAGACGAGTTGCTTGTAGACAGTGTTCCTAACCGGATGCGAGATGCGTCCTCGAGAAGTCTAATACGTATTCAGTGTGAGAAAAAAATAGTTAAAGTGCAAGTAATTAATAAATAATCTCACAGTTGTCTATATCAGTGAAATGTTATTTAATCGTGTCAAGAATTAATAAAAAGGAGTGAAGTAAAAATTATAATCTGTGTAAGTCTACATTCTTAGCCGCACCACTCCTTAGAAAGAAATCCATGTCTCTAACAATAATACTGACGCAGCCGAGAAAACATAGATATATAATATTTAAAGAAACAGTAAAAAATACAAAGTTAATATTTTTAAACTTGGGGCAAAGGCTACCCGAAACTTTTTACCATAGGTGCGGTTGCAACTACTTCAAGTTCGGCTCCCCAACAGTCGAAATATAATACAAAACTCCTTCAAATTGGCTCCCAAGGCGTGGTGCAAACAACGTAAAGACAATACTTCATCCTCAAAATGTAACACAAACATGAAAAAAGTCGGTTAAGTACCACACTTGTTATTTAAGTTCGGCATCTCCCAAGGATGCGACAAGAAGATTTGCAAGAAAACTCCCCCACCCCAAACTTCGATCAAAACCGGCTCTAACATTTTGATTAAAATACCATACTCTTAAGGTATTTGCATGACAAATAACATCTATATCTCTTATTTTCTGGGAATGGCCTGTGAAGCCCTTTGTATTCTGGTAAATTGGTAAACCGTAAGAGATAGACAAAATGTAGATCTCGTGAAAGCAATTTGTCACAAATAATATTTTTGTTGCGTTAACCATTTCCGAGACATTCTTTGTTATTGATTTACATCTTCATTTACTTATACTTTATTCAAGAGACAGGTATTCGTTTCTTCATGTTTTTCATTACATGACGCCACGCTTTTTAGAAATCTAAGTATCGCTTTTCCCACTTTCTCCTTATATCCACAACGAAATGGGTAATTAAATTTATCTCTATTAAGAAGTAGATTTAGTAACAGTATATTGTAGGAGTGAGTAGAGGAAGTCATGTGAATACAAAACATCAGGTTTTATTTTCTCTACCACGTACATAGTAGGAAGAGAAGGTATTGCATTCCACCCAAGAATTCGATACTGAAATTTCACTGAAAATAGTTTATTTGAGGGTCCTTGATAAAAAAACGCATTTTTAGAAAAAGGTTCGTGAGTGTGTGTGTGTGTGTGTGTGTGTGTGTGTGTGTGTGTCTGTCTGTGACAGCATAACTCAAAAACGAAAAGTAAGATAAATGCCGCACTTGGTATTTGGGCTCAGTATCTTTTAACGATGGATACGAGGATTTTCGAGAAAATCCCGCCCCACTACCCTTTACATGGAAGACTTTTCGAAATTTTTTGTTTTTTAAAAAATGACTACCAATTTTTATTAAACTACCGTATATTAAAGAACTTTCATTACAAATAAAAGGTATATCTTGAATTTTTTGGGAATAGAATGTACAGTCCACTTAATCCCGAAAAAAAATTTGTATAATCTTGTGTAACTGGTAAACGTTTAGCAATAGTCGAAAACCTACACACAAAAGTGTAAACCGAACAATGTATTTCAAATAACTTTTTTTTGTGGCATCAACCATTTCTGAGATATTCATTATTAATAGTCAAGTCCTTTCAATATTCAGTTGCTTTTGGCGATTCTACGCAAAGAGCATGGAATTTTAAGGTATTACATAGCGTACAGCTCTTAAACATTTGACTATTGCCATTCCCTTTATATTTATGATGAAATGAGTAATGCAGATATTTCCGGAAAATTTTATCCTGATTAAAATGAAGAATATAAACTTTCATAAGAATAATTTGTATATTCACTAATCGGTTATAGAGGGTAGAAAAGGTCCTGTGAATGTAACACATAAGATTTTTTATTTTCTCATAAACGACTCTAATGGTTTTAATTAAAATCTCATATATTTAATGACATTCATAGAATAAAAAATGTATTTCTTGAACCTTCACAAATAGCCTCTTCAGTTAGGATAGATTTTATATGATTTTGTGTAATTTTTAAACCATATGAGATAGACAAACGCTTCCCAAACATCCAAATATCTTTAAAACACACAATTTATTTCAAATAACTTGTTTTTGTGGAATCGGCCATTTCTAAAATACTCATTTTTATTAGTTTGGATGTTTCGATACATTTTGTTGAAATGCTGTCAGCATTCAATTCCTTCTTGCGATGTTATGGAAGAGTAGGAAGTTGAAGGCCATTCTACAAACGATTATATCGATTAAATCTGCAGGTTGAAAAATAAGACTTGGCAAGAATAGTTTATAGAAGTCATATAAAAATATATGATAGTGGCTAGAGAAAGGCATGTGAATGTAACACTTTTTAAGTATAAAAAGGAATTGCAAAGATTTATGAATACAGAAAAGCTATAGGCGAAAAGTATTTTAAATGCGTTGTGAAAAAATACGAAAGGCAACGCATATTAAGAAAAAAGATCTACACCGGGGATTATCCACAGAAAGAATTGATATAAATAAATAGACACACTAGAGAGGAAAGCATTCATGGACATAATATTGAATAAACCATCAATAAAAGGACAAGCGAGAAAGGAACCAAAAGAAACAAAAAAAGAATCACGGAAAAAAAAGGAAGAAGGAAGTTTGAAAGGAAAGAAGTTTCGAACACCAGATGGAGTTCCCATCAATAGGCTGGACATTAGAGGAAAGCACTTAGTGTCGATACATGGTGGAAGGAGGAAGGGGGCAGGAGAGTGGAGAGTCCACTACTGAAACAATAGCTCCGAGCTATTATGAATGATATGAGTTAATTAGCCATCCAATTAGTGCCACAACTGTTTACATCAACTATGAAAATATTGATTGTAAATTGATATAGTGCGAACGTGACAGGCTCCACCTTTACCTTAGTTTTCACCAGCCTTTAATCTCTTCCCGGTCACGTGCCGATACTCTCGTATAAAACTCTCAACAATTCTCATTTTTGAGGGCTTTAAATTCCATTGTTCAATAGTTTGCGATACAATATAACTGTTTTATAAAACTGACTGTTTCAGTAATCACAAGACGTTTTTGAATAAAATTATGGGATTGTGATTGATGCTGGCTTTCTTAGTTCTCCTCATGGAGAAATAAAATACCGTTATTTTTAGGTCAGAGGTACGATAAGTTGAGATTTTGTGGACATAATATGTGTCGCAGGAAACATGTTTAACCCTTTCAATGATGACGAAGGACGTGTCCCTCTGAAGTATGTCGTCTGCGGTGCGACTTGCTTTCTCAACCTGTGGCATCATCTTGTCTTGTCTTGTTCGATACAGATTCCTGTCATTAATCCGGTGCACTTCAGCCGTGGCCTTATTGTGCTATCTGTATCGTTTTAAAGCCAATTCATTCTGCCTGCACCAAGGAATACAGTCTTATAACAGAGAGGGCTTCAAATTCTTCTGGTTCTGAAAGCATTTTCACAAAAACAATATATCTTCTGTGAGCCAAGGCCTCATAGGAGCGTATAGTGTGCTGTGCTGTTTCAGTTTCTTTCTTGCACAATCTCCATGCTAACTATCCCGAAACATTTCTATCGTGTTATGATGCTTTTTCACAGGAGCATGTCTGTGAGAAATGAAATAATGGTTCTCAGCTGAAGTCTGTTACATTTAAGTAAGCTTTCAGTTCTTTTGTTACATGGTTTTCTAATAAATAGTTTACTATGTTTATTTCTTGGAGTTTTAAGCCAGGTTTTATGATGTTCTAATTTGGATTAGCTCTCAATAGCCACTCTTACTAAACCTCGAGATGTTCCTAGAGCCGTATCTGGCCCAATAAATTGCGAAGCTGCTCCTTGTGCTCCTTGTCTTGCAAATGGAGATTTTGCATTTCTCTCTATGCCACTATGATCCGGCACTCAGATGTGTTGAATTTGAGGCAGTGTTTTTAACACTTAAATATTTCAGTCAAAATATATAATATATAAATTCAATAACAGCCTGCCTTAAAGCAATAGAGTATGAAAAAAAGATATAAAAAGTGTATATTATAGTCATTGTATATGTTTATATTATTGTATACACATGTAATAATGTTATGTGAATGTATTACGTAATTTAATAATGTAGGAGCTGTGAGAATAATAGGTTAAAAGTTGCTAACAATGAGGTAACCTTGAGGAAATAATGAACTTGAAAGTTTAATAATGCTACTTGTTATTCTTTTTTTTTATTTATTTTTTAAAAGTTCCCTTGTTGTACCCAGTTTATGCTACTGTGTTTTACTGTTTTCATACCACTTATTTCCGCAACACACATACACACGCAAACACCCATGCCCGTGGCGGGACTCGAAACCGCGACCCTCAGCTTGGCGGAGGGCCGAAGCGACCACTCCAGCGACCACGGCTACGGGAGCCGGCAACTTGGAAGCAATAATGTAATTTTTGTGACAGTTTATAAATAGCCAATCAACAACCAGAAAAATCTTTAGTTACATGAAAGTATTCTATTGGACTAGGATTAGCCAATCAGAAACTAAAATGGAGCAAAATTTACAAATTCATAAGTCAGTTGCTTGTAGACAGCGCTCATAACTGGACGCGTTGGTTGTAGACAGTGTTCCTAACCGGACGCGAGATGCGTCCTCGAGAAGTTTAATACGTATTCAGTGTGAAACAAAAAATAGTTTACGTGTTAAAAAGTGCAAGTAATTAATAAAAAAATCCCACAGATCTCTCTCTATATCAGTGAAGTGTTGTTTAAATCGTGTCAAGCATTAATAAAAGGAGTGAAGTAAAATTATAATCTGTAAGCCTACATTCTTCAGTCACACCACTCCCTGCTAAGACATTCATGTCTCTAAAAAAACGTATAAATACTGACGACGCCGAGGCAAACATAAATATATAATATTTAAAGAAACAGTCAAATTTACAAAGTTAAGATTTTTTTTAAACATTTTTGGGGCAAATGCCACTGTTAAGTACATTTGGGGCGAAGGCTACCGGAAACTTTTTATCATACGTGCGGTTGCAACTACTTCAAGTTCGGCTACCCAACATTTGAACTACAATACAACTCCTACTTCAAATGAACTTTCCATACGTAGCAGCAACAAACCATCTTCTTCAAACTTCATTCTGTTCAAGTTTGTGAGCAGTTTAAACCAGTCCTGATGTTACCTTATGACTACTTAGGGCCTTAAGTGCAGCCTGGCTATCTGAGAGTGGTATCATCTACTTGCTCTGGGATATACACTGACCCATTCTCCTAAATCACAATAGTGTTTTTTCCCTCCGTAATCTTTGCACCTTTAGGTAATCAACCTTTGACTCCGTTCAGCCAGTATCAGTTCGCTATGTAACCGACCTGAAAAACAATTCAGGGACTTATAAGCAAACCAAAGAGTGTTGTAATATTCGATGTGAATGGGAGGTTCGAATATAGGTTCTATGAAAGAGTTTCACTACAATTAGTACTCTCCGATCGAGATGACTCCGCGGTATCGTGCGAGACTTGCATTCGGGATATCCCGTGTTCGATTCCCGGTAACCGTCCACTCTGACCAAGGGGTTATTCGTGGTTTTCCTCTGGTCGCCAAATGCCGAGTAGTGTATTCTACCACGATTTCTCCTTTCTCTCATTTCATCTCCATTTCACGTTTTAAGCGTGCTTTCAGGTCCTGCGGTGCTGAACAGATGGTGTGGATGCATGCGTGTTGGAATGATATCTCCCTGTGAACGTCAGAGTGAGCAGTCCCGCCTTTTACGGTCTCTGCGTCGCCCTCTTGGAATGCTTCGTAGGTGTTGAAACTGGAAATGTTAGGGACTTTTACGCGTCTCTTTGGGCCTGTCTGCCTTCGGACCTCTTATTATTCCTTCACCTCACCCCTGCCTTCCGGTGGTGTAATCAGAATATATCAAGGTGGTCGCAGTGCGCGAGGTGTCTCGCTCCGTAAAACGCATCTACACCCTACAATTGATACACAAGGAAAGGTTATACAAATACAAAATAATTGGGCCTTCGAGATGAAGAGATGAAGAATTATTTGCATTTGTCGTTAAACTGAACAACAGTTACTACGAGTGCTTTCAGCAGCACAAAGAGACGAAGGTTAAAGTTATTGCCGTCATTCAACGACAATAAGAAAACCGACATTAAGGTAGTGGGGCGTGAAGATACAAGATTAAAGTGCAATGAAAGAACAAAAAGTAAAAACTTTTAACTTTCGTGTTTATTCCTACGTTTTTATTATATTATATTTTATTTTTGGGCCAAAATTCAATTAAGCCTTTTTAACGGTAGTCGGCTAGTGAGAACATGGTGGACAACCAGACTGTAGTTATCCCTCGGCAGTTTGGCCATATCTGGGGAGAGGTAAAGCACCCTGCCCATCCATTGTCTAGAATTAAGCTCAAGGAATAGAGATCATGCTGGAAAGGATGGGGCTAGATTTCTCAACACTAACATAAACAGTTGTTTTCAATTATAGGCCACCTTTTATACACGTCAGTACTTATTTGTGTTTCCTAAAATATCTTTGGCTCACTGTTGGCTGGTATTTTGTATATGGTTACGAATTGATATCACTACTTATACATTAAAGAGTACGTGCTTAATGTCAATACTGCATGCAGCTCTCCTCGCGTTATTGCATTAAGGGCCGGTTTCACCAACGGATGCTAAATTTTAACACGTTGTTAAACTGATTTAACACTAAAGTTAACACAAATTCTGTTTCATCAAACAATGTTAACTTTAAAAATCTGTTAAAGTCGGTGTTAAGTTAACATCCTCATACCCCTGTGTTAAGGCGTTTAATAAATGTTAGAAATTGGAAAATGGCTGTCTCAAACCAAGCTGTTGATGCGAGTTTGCTACAATTGGCATTTTTTAATGTCAATCCTAATAGAAGGGTATTCATATACGTCATAATAAAATCCTTAAAAAAGAGGAATTTTTAAAGCAATATAGACTGTCCAAGGGGACATAAGCGTGGTTTTATAAGAAATACGAGAGGTTAGAATACTACCAACAGAAGTATGCCTCTTTTTCCTATTATAAGTGTTAATCAGGTACTTAGATATTATGCTACTAACATTTTTCATTCACTTCTGATAGTGTTGCAATTTTCTAAGTTGCCGTTTGAGGATTTATCCGGAAGGTTTCCAAAGCAATTGCTTCAAGAAGCAAACAGTATTTTTTCGGGTCTACTTGATTAATCAGCGATAACACACTTTCGTCCACTTTAGTTTCAATGCAGTGTCCACCACCAGTTTTAAACCGTCTTAATCGCTCTTCGCACATAACGTTTCTGGTACTGCACTTTATGTTAGCCAAAATTGTCGTAGTTGCTTACTGGACTTAAGTGAACCGCGTTCATTCCAATTAAATTACGTGTGGATTTTGTCCCAGGCTGCAATCTTATCCTTTAATGTAAGAACGTCAGCTTTTTCGCACTTGATAATACGTTTATACTTATTAACCAGATGTTAATTAACGCCTTTCAAACGGTGAAATATTTATTTCAGTTGACATCATGACTCTAACCTCAAACAACCAGGAATGTAAATAGTTGTGGGCTACTGACACAGAGAGTGCGGCAATACGTAGACAAAAGTGCATCGGAGTATGTTCAGAAGCGGTGTAGTTCGGCCGCTGCCTTCTCGAAAGCTAGCGTTCGCAGTTGTCTTTGACGTTAACAAAATGTTAGCTAACAATATGCTGTAAAAGCTTGATGAAACGGAAAAGTTTTAATCTCATGTTAAACTTTGACACCTAGTTAACAATCAAGTTGTTAGAGTATTTTTAACAACGGTTGGTGAAACCTGCCCTAAGAGAGTACAGAAATTTCAAGTGTGGTTTTCTAATGAATCAGTTATAGAGTTACGCTTTGCACAGATATTATTAGTAACTAAAGAAGTAAGTGCACAAAATGAAATGTTCAGGATACATTTGCACTTGTTAAGACATTTATTTATATTGAGTTTATTGATAGAAATCAGAAGTATCTCATACTTAGATATTGAATTACAAGGGTGTTTGTTCTTTTTTAATTGGAATTTCGTTATAGCTATAACAAAAGCTGAACAAACATTTCATAAAGTGGATACCGTTTTGCATATTTTATCTTGAAAGCAAAAAATGCGAATGGTTATGCACTATTTTTACTTTTCCTACCACGTGGGTAATAGACAGAGAAGGTACTGCATTTAAACATAAAGTTGGATACCGAGATCTCACCAGAAATACATGTTGTGAGGACCCCTGAATAAAAATTGTAGAAAAAGTTCCATGTGTGCGTGTGTGTGTTTGCGGGTGTTTGTATGTGTGTCTGTGAACAGCATAACTAAAAAACGAAAAGTCGGGTAAATACCAAACTTGGTATTTAATTTCAACATCTTCCAAAGATACGATACGAAGATTTTCAAAAAATCGCCACCCGCAGCTGAGCTTTACATGGTACATTTTTCGAAAATTTTGATTTTCTAAAGAATTGCCTTAACGATTTTGATTAAAATGCCATATATTAAGGATATTTACATGCCAAACAAAATCTATACCTTGAACTTTCTGGGAATAGCCTGCGAAGTGTTCTTCATTCGGAAGGAATTTTGTATAATTTTGTATAACTGGTAAACGTTAAGCTATAGACGAAAACGTAATACACAAAATTGTTGATCTGCTTAATGCACACAATTTATTTCAAATAACTCTTTTGTGGCATTAGCAATTTCACCGTTATTAATCGTTAGAATTCTTCAACATAGTACTATTGATTTTCAGTTGTTTTCGAGATGTCATGGAAACGGTATGGAATTTTAAACCAGCGTATAGCGTCTACATTTGACTATCACTATTCCCTTTGTATCTATCTATAGGTTGGAGCATTTTAGATCACCTAAGTTTAGGTGTAGGGGAACACAACACATTAGCCAGCTATGTTTACAGTGTTCATTTGGATTTCAGAAACTACTGACCGCTGGCCCGATCAGCAGGTATTATCTGCGTAGAAGAGTTTATTAACAGCTTTAGCAGTGCAGCGGGTGTACCGGAGGGAATTTGGAGATCAACACACCCGTGAAGCGGTTCCTATAAGTAAAACAATTCATGGACCCAATGTGATAACGATGGGAGTGTTCGCAATCGACCACATCCATGGAGAAGAACGGTACGAACACCTGAAAACATTGCGTGGGTAAGTGCTGCTCTCGAAGCAAGTCTTCAACGTTCAGCAAGGCGTCACTAACAAACATTGCAACTAACACAACGAAACCTGCATAGGATCTTACATGATGACCTTCACTTCCATCCGTGCAAGATTCAAATTGGTTCAGCTCCTGAAGGAGGGATACAAGGCCCTAAGAGTACAGTAATGCACTGCTAAATGCCAATCCTGGATTCATGGGAACACTATAGGAGTTCTTTCCCGATCACTCATATCCCTCTCTCTTTGGCGACATTCCTTTTTTTATTACTGTGTGTGTTTTAATGTTTTTCGTTACCGCTTATTTTTTATTTTTTTATTTTGTATTTTTAAAGTTCCCTTGCTTTACCCAGTTTATGATACTGTGTTTTTACTGTTTTTGTTACCATTTATTATCGCAATTACACAACACACACAAACATCCATGCCCATGGCGGGACTGGAACCCGCGACCCTCAGCTTGGCGGAGCGCCGGAGCCATACACTCCAGCGCGACCACTGCTACGAGGACCGGCATTCCTTGGCCAACACGATCTCCAGACTTGTGTGCTCCGTATTACTTGCTCTAGGGCTACCAGTTTGGAGAGTGTTGACGAGAAGACAAGAATCAAACACAAAATTGCCCATATTACTCCTGAGCTCATTGCATGTGTCATGCGAAGCTTTGCAGATCGCCTGACGCAATGAGCAGCAAAGGAAAAGTATTTGAAAGACAGTTTCCACAAATAACATGTGAAATGCAAATCCAGAGGTGTACCTTTTCTTGTGAAAGTGCAAAGTGTACATTTATTTCACTACAGGTGCTTCAATCTTTCTTTAAAACTAGGTAATCGAAAATGCTTTACCTGCATAACGAAATGTGTAATGTAGCTGTTTTCGTTAAAGTTTATCTCGACTAAAATGTACTAGACAGGAAAATAAATTTTTGTGAGGATAATTTTTTATCTCGATTAAGATTAATTAGACAAGAAAATAAAGTTTTGTGAGAATGACTTCTATACCCATTAATAAGAATAAAGGGTAGAGAAAGTCATGTAAATCTCACTCATCAGATTTTGAAAATAAATTTTCTAAGTTATCTCATAACCATTCTTATCCTACTATTTATATTTTCTAATTTTAATAAATAAAAAAATCTCAGTTTTATGTAATTTTTTTAATTAATACGTATTTTTTTTAAACCTTAAAGTTATATTTAACGATCAGTTTTCAATCATTGTTAGGTCATTAAGATCCGGGCCATGACGATTGTATTAATTTCTGCTTTAGCACACTGTTAGTAAACCCCACTCGTGTACCGGTGTTTCTTGCTTTTATATACCTACCTCACTTTTTTTTTCACCTTTTGTGCCCCACACTTGTGGGTCCATTAACCTGAAAACCCAGCAAAAGACGTGCTTTGGATTGGCCACGACTGTCGCTGCGCTCTTCTCGGATGATGGGCTGTACGTTATTCGAACGATTACCCACAATCCTCTCCGGCTGGATACTCCGCCATACTTGAAGCGGGCAACTCCATGGTAATGTGTTTCTGATGATCTGTTGTCATCATTAACGTGTCCATTTTTCTTTCAGAAACAAAAAATGAAAATAAAATGGATGTGGGAAAGGCTTAGAAAAAGAGCCAAATAAAACACCACGGAAAGATGGGTATAAATGTTTCGTTTCTTGTTTTTCTTTTCTTCGTTATTGCAAATCATACACTTGCTCAAGCCTTTTTATATTGGGCTTATGATTTATAGATGTAAAAATCTATGTTACATCCAATTATTTATTTTTATATCTGTCTCTTATACATACACATATTCTACGTACATAAGCTACGGCTCTTGTGCAAAAGGGAAGTGTTAACTCCGAATAGAAAAATCTTTATAAACCGTTCTCATAATCATTCGGAGGCAAATGAAAGTAAAAGATAAATCGTTACATGATACAAAATAACGAAAAGTTTTCCATGCAAAGGGTACTTTGGGATGGGGAGATTTTCTTGAAATACTTCGTTTCGCATCCCTGGAGATACTGAACATATCTAGCCGGTTTCACCGCTGGCCCTCGCAGCCGTGATCCCACTTCGGTGCTCCGCCAAGCTGAGGGTGGCGGGCTCGAGTCCCGCCATGGGTATGGGTGTTTGTGTGTGTGTTATATGTGTAATTTCCGTAATAAGCGGTAAAGTAAACAGTAAAACACAGTAATCATAACCTGGGTAAACAACGGAACTTTCTAAAACAAAACAAATAAAAGCGTTTTTTTGTTTTTGAGTTCTGCTGTTTAAGAACACACATACACAGACGTTTTATTTTTAAAAAAGTTTTAATTTAGGCAGCACAAAATGTATATTTAAACTGAAATATCGACTCGAAATTTTGGCTACGTGGTAGAGAAAGTGGACAACGTAAAGAATAAACATTTAAGGCATCTCTCAAAGCTAAGAGTGCTTCCTTTTAGTATTAGCGACTCACAAAAGAATATTCGTTCAACATACCGCTGAAAGAATAAATGTAATTAAGACCGATGTATAATCATTCCTGAGCTAAAACCTAGCTGCGTATTTATGTATTTAGATGCTACTCTTCTGTTTCAATCATACTATTAAACGAATGATGAATCGCCTGTGTATGCTGGGTTATTTGTTCACAGCTTAGACAAATTCACTCAACACGGGAGAGAAAGAGCGAACATATTATTATTCGACATTACAAAATTAAAATATTCCACTATACCCCATAGGCGAATAATTTCGGTCATATCCTCACAATGGTAGATAAGTAGGTTACTAGAGTTGGTGCTTGGGGAAGTTTATTACTAAGTGATATTCACTAATAGATAAGCGTTATTGGAATGAGTTAGTAATAGTCAGACGGAGGGGCTTCCAGTAACGGGAGCACAGCATCGCACCGCATAGTGGGCCCTTTGTGCTTTCGTGATCCTGGGAGGAAAGGATGAAGGGGAGACCCGAAAGGCAACGACCTGGGCTGCAAGTAAGGGGTCCTTAACGATTCCAATATACACTAATCCTAACGCCGGCTAGCCCTGCCTTAGTCACCCGCAATGTGGGGGTCCTGGGAATATATGAGACACTACCAGGAAGGAAGGGGATCCCAGTAGTTCCGCAAAGCGTCTGAGAGAAATCTTTACAAAGCGCAAATTTCACAATCCTGCTGCAACACACCAACCGCCGTCGCCTGTTCCTGCAACCTCGAACAGATGAAAATAAATTAATGGAATAGGAATGGTGGATTCTACTAATAATGTCTTCCCACCTACCGTACTGAGGAAACCACGAAAAACTAGAGAGCCGGCTCGGCGAGAAGCGAACCCGTCTTACATGTTATCGCGGAGTCAACTCGCTCGGTCGTTATTGTAAGGCTTGCGGCGATCTTAACGTTTGTTAGCCCCACGTTTGGGAGCCAGTTTGCGGCGATCACCTCCTCATCCGTTGCTGTAGCTTACCTTGATGCTTCTCCCGTTGCTTCCAGAAGTTCTCAGCGTGTTGGTTCTTCAATTTATCCTCGGCTAGCTGCAGTAATTTTCCTTAAATTATATGGGAGCATGGACTTATCCTCGGTAAAGGAAAACGTAGATCTCGGGTGGTGATATAGGAAGACATAGACTTGCTTTGTTTATGAAAAGATGACACTGCCGTTTCTTTTTATTTAATTTAACACTCGTAGTATACAAAACTGGTATTGCCGCTGTAAAATACTGTCCACCGCTGTTAGACTATGGCGTGGATATGTCACGAAATATAACTATTCTTATTGTCGCTTTCAGAGTAGCGGATCTTAGGTGTGTTGCTAAAACTATTTTTGATTCCCTGTTTTGGCGCGATATCTCACACATCCTGCAGCATCTCTCCCTGACCACACATTACGAAAACTCTCGAATAAAATGCAATACTAAGCTGACATGACAAATTTGACTTGATTCCCTTTTTGGCGCGATATCTCACACATCCTGCAGCATCTCTCCCTGACCACACATGACATAAACTGCCGAATAAAATGCAATACTAAGCTGACATTACAAAGCTGACTTGATTCCTTTCTGGGCGCGATATCTCACGCATCCTGCAGCATCTCTCCCTGACTACACATTACCAAAACTGCCGCGAATTTTCCCCAAACAGATACATTTATAGTCTCAGGCTTCTGAGGCTGCTTCCTTTCCTATTGGTCCGTTTTTAGCGCGACTCGACGCGTCTAACTATTTCGAATAAACTTTCAGGGATCTCATTGGTCCAATTTTAATATAAATCGCGGCTTTTCCTACATTTACCGTTAAGGTTGTCTTTCTCACTCACTTGGTCACGGCGAATTATCAAATAATGGGACAAAGGCTCTACACCCTCGCTGTAGGAATAATAGCACAGCGACCGGAGAGAGGTAATAAAACTAGGTTTTCTGCCTTCGAAAGCACTATTCCTGTAGCTAAAACTTTCCCTCGTGGACAGTATTTTAACATAGCGCTTAAATTATTTACATTAAACCATTTATAACTCTACTAATATTAATAACCTAGATAGATACATAATGTTAAATCACCCTTCTTAAAATATACAAGCAGTATGAGAAAAAGATATTTACATAATACGATTTAACATCACTAAAAGTTAATTAATAAGTTATCTGTAATTATTGTTCTTGGGCTCGGCCTAGAGTTGCCGTTTCAAATTGCCCTGTTCTGGAAAAGAATAAATTTTTCAACACTTGATACAATTTTCTTTTACAGAATAATTCCTCTGATTATGGCCTTTGTTCGTTTGTTTTGTTGACAGAGACCCTTCGCTATACCTGCTCCTTCACAAGGGCTCTGACAAACCGGTGATGTTTATATTTGGGTCATTCACTCTACACTCTCCCTTTAAAAACAGGTTTCCGAGAGACATTCTTATACACAATACATTTCCCGCACACGAATAACTTGTGACGCATACAAATACTCTAATACCCAATTTAAGTTCTAAAATTAAATCTATTTACATACATATTGGTACATAATTATTATGCCTTTATTTATTTCTTTACATCCTTATTTATCGGGTGTATTACCTTTACTATTTGTTCACAGGGGTGTTACCTCATTTCGAGTAAAACTAACCTGATTCTTTTCATTATATTCTTCACCCTTCTCATTCTCTAAACATTTGTACGGTTTGAGCAACTGTTTATGGTATCTCCCTACGATCTTGGAATTCTTTATTTCTTGTAACTGAAATGTATCCGAGCCAAAAATGTTAATCACCCGGTATGGACCTTTAAATAAATTTTCCATTCTATGATACCTTTTGTTCAGAATGCTAGACTTTTTCTTGTCCCGTACCAATACTAAGTCTCCCAATTTGATCAACCAGTGTTTTCGTTTCTTCTTCTTAAACTTTTCTTTTCTTTTCTGCGCCTTATTGGCCATTCTTTCAAAAGCTTTCTTTGACGTCTCTTTTCCCGTTAGTGTTTTCGGATCTTTAGTTTCTAGTATCTGTAGTAATTTCCCTTCAAGTGTTTCTATTAACTTCCCCTTCATCAGCTCAACTAATTTCCCCTCTAAACTCTCATTTTGTTCACTTAAGTTTCTTTCTAAGTCCTGACCCTGCTTACTTAATTTCCCTTCGAAATCCTTTTGTTCGCTCAGTTTTCTTTCTAAGTCCTTACTCTGCTCATTTACGATTCTTTCTAAGTTCCTACTCTGCTCATTTGATCTCCCTTCTACATTCTTATCTTGTTCCCTTACGATTCTTTCTAAGCCCTTACTTTGCTTATTTACGATTCTTTCTAAGTTCCTACTCTGCTCATTTGCGATTCTTTCTAAGTCCTTATTATGCTCATCTGATTTCCCTTCTAGATTCTTATCTGGTTCACTTACGATTCTTTCTAAGTCCTTATTCTGCTTACTTATGATTCTTTCTAAGTATTCATTATTCTCATTTGATTCCCCTTCTAAATTCTTATCTAGTTCACTTACGATTCTTTCTACGTCTTTACTAGATTCATTGAATATGCTTTCTAAGTTCTTATTATGTTCATTGAATATGCTTTCTAAGTTCTTACTATGTTCATTGAAATTTCTTTTTGACTCCTTACTCTGCTCATCTAATTTCCCTTCTAAATTTTTAATTTGTTCATTCAAATTTCTTTTTGACTCCTTACTCTGCTCATCTATCTTTGCGCTCAAATGTTGAAGCAATATTAGCAGCTGGTTTTGACCTGCGTCAATGACCTGCTCAATCGGTGATTGCCTTTCCCTAACTTCTACTTCAGCTGCACCCATATTTTCTCCATCTGTTGTTATGCTGACAATAGCCTCCCCATTCAGTTCTTCCAAATCTTCCCTTGACCTACTCATGGTTCCGTTAGCAAGTTCTACCTCCCTAATAATGACTTTACCCCCTCTCAATAACATGTGTTCACAAAACTGAGTCACTACTCTGCATGCCTTTTTGTTTGTTTTTGAATAAAAGTTCTAACCTGTATTTTTTTTCAATGTTAACTGATGCGTTCCGGGTTCGAATCCTGGTGAAGTTCTAGAAGCGATGTTCTCAGCTGTTTTGTTGTCCCACGTAGGTAGACTAGAAGTTCGCGTTGTAATTTTTGTTCTGCTGTGCCCCTTTCCTCTGAAGATTCTTCGTCTGTTCGTTGTTTCCTAGTCCTCCGTTCGTGTCGTTCTTCCCTTCGAGCTGGTCTTCCCTTCGAGCTCCACGTTATGGCGCCAGTTTGCGGCGGTCTTAACGTTTGTTAGCCCCACGTTTGGGAGCCAGTTTGCGGCGATCACCTCCTCATCCGTTGCTGTAGCTTACCTTGATGCTTCTCCCGTTGCTTCCAGAAGTTCTCAGCGTGTTGGTTCTTCAATTTATCCTCGGCTAGCTGCAGTAATTTTCCTTAAATTATATGGGAGCATGGACTTATCCTCGGTAAAGGAAAACGTAGATCTCGGGTGGTGATATAGGAAGACATAGACTTGCTTTGTTTATGAAAAGATGACACTGCCGTTTCTTTTTATTTAATTTAACACTCGTAGTATACAAAACTGGTATTGCCGCTGTAAAATACTGTCCACCGCTGTTAGACTATGGCGTGGATATGTCACGAAATATAACTATTCTTATTGTCGCTTTCAGAGTAGCGGATCTTAGGTGTGTTGCTAAAACTATTTTTGATTCCCTGTTTTGGCGCGATATCTCACACATCCTGCAGCATCTCTCCCTGACCACACATTACGAAAACTCTCGAATAAAATGCAATACTAAGCTGACATGACAAATTTGACTTGATTCCCTTTTTGGCGCGATATCTCACACATCCTGCAGCATCTCTCCCTGACCACACATGACATAAACTGCCGAATAAAATGCAATACTAAGCTGACATTACAAAGCTGACTTGATTCCTTTCTGGGCGCGATATCTCACGCATCCTGCAGCATCTCTCCCTGACTACACATTACCAAAACTGCCGCGAATTTTCCCCAAACAGATACATTTATAGTCTCAGGCTTCTGAGGCTGCTTCCTTTCCTATTGGTCCGTTTTTAGCGCGACTCGACGCGTCTAACTATTTCGAATAAACTTTCAGGGATCTCATTGGTCCAATTTTAATATAAATCGCGGCTTTTCCTACATTTACCGTTAAGGTTGTCTTTCTCACTCACTTGGTCACGGCGAATTATCAAATAATGGGACAAAGGCTCTACACCCTCGCTGTAGGAATAATAGCACAGCGACCGGAGAGAGGTAATAAAACTAGGTTTTCTGCCTTCGAAAGCACTATTCCTGTAGCTAAAACTTTCCCTCGTGGACAGTATTTTAACATAGCGCTTAAATTATTTACATTAAACCATTTATAACTCTACTAATATTAATAACCTAGATAGATACATAATGTTAAATCACCCTTCTTAAAATATACAAGCAGTATGAGAAAAAGATATTTACATAATACGATTTAACATCACTAAAAGTTAATTAATAAGTTATCTGTAATTATTGTTCTTGGGCTCGGCCTAGAGTTGCCGTTTCAGGCTCTAATCTTCTTTATAAACTTTTACCTCGACAGTTTCTTATTGTATGTCGTATGTCGTTTGTTGAAACATGTCATTTCACGAAAATCCTAGATAGATCATAGGATCTTCGGAAATAACGTATTTCAGCGAAAACCAACGACATATACTCATAATTAGGATATTAATCAGATTCAAATATTAATCAGATTAGCAGCGAGAGCTCCATTCATTCAATTGCACCAAGAACTTTTCATTCTCCCAGATAAAATATTAATTAAATCCACAAATTCGTTTTGCTTGAAACTGGTTACTCTCCCAGGATCTCAGGTGCACAAATTAGGAATAAGAATCAATCGCAAAACAAGACTGAAAAAAATACTGCCAATATTGAATACGAGAGCATTTTCTAACAGTTAATACTAACCTGTTGTAGTTCATACACGATCAGTCATTGTATACCCTTAGGTCTGTTTATAGTTGTATATCTTGTTTGCTCGTATAGCCAATCTGGCTAATCATACATGTAATTTCATTGCTACCTTTAGTAATTTACCAGTGACTTATATGGAGGACAATTGTGTGTTTCCAAATTCTTGTTCTTCAGTATCCAAAAAAAAGGTCTGAAGTGTTACACTCACATGACTTTCTCTACTCTTGTACAAACTGTTTTTACAAACGCTTATTCTCCATATGCTTCATTTTAATCGAGATATCGAGATGTTAATCTTATTGATAATTTTCTTGTAGATGCAAGGGGAATTATTAGGCTTTAAGCGATAGTCAATTATTTTAAGAGCTGGTTGCTATTTCGAGTATTCTATTCTTTTTGCATTACCAGGACAAAAAAATTAATAACTAATTTCCATTCGAGAAAAAGTATAAGTATTGGAAAATTTAAGGGAATAACAAGCAATATCTCGAAAATGGTTCACTCAACAACAAAAAATGTATCTGATATAAGTTGTGTATTTTAACGTGATCTACATTTTTGTGTAGTAAAATTTTGTCTATCTCTTATGGTTTACCAGTTATGCAAAAGTCGTTCACAATGAAGAATACTTTTGGAGACATTCCCAGAAAATTCGAGATATACATTTTATTTGTCATAAAATTCTTTAAACATATGATATTTTAATCAAAATCGTTAGAACCATTTTTGAGGAAATTAAAATTTTCGAAAAATGTTCCATGTAAAGAGTATTCTGGGGCGGGGGGATTTTCTTAAAAACCTTCGTGTCGCATTTCTGGAAGATACTGAACCTAAATACCAAGTTTGGTGTTTATCCGACTGTTCGTTTCTGAGTTATGCTGTTCACAGACAGACACACGGACACACACACGGACATGTTTCCAAAAACACTCTTTTTTTGGATTCAGTGCACCTCAAAACATATATTTCCGGTGAAATCCCGGTATCGAATTTTTGGGTGGAATGCAATACTTCCCCTACTTACTAAACGTAGTAGAGAAAGTAGAATGTATCTAGTCATGGGATTTCAAACTTCATTATGTGTATGCGAATCTCGACGTTATAAACGATTGAACAGAACAGGACTCAGTCTCAAGGGTTGCGATAGTCACCCTGGATAGTGTGGTTCTGTGATCCTAGGCTACAAGCTAGATCGCTTTCAGAATGTGCTTAAATGTGACAGTTAAATCAGTCAATAATATATTCAAAATCCCGGGACACCAGTGGCGCTGGTATGACCCAAGAAGAGTCAGGACGTCAAATATTCTTCATCATCATCTTCATTATTTTCATCAACATCAATCCAGCTCAATCCATCTCAAAAAACCATACTTTTTGTTTATATTTAAGACATATGCAAATCATACTTATTCATGAGTTATTAATATTATTATTATTGTCATACTGCAGTCCATATATTCTAATC
Organism: Deroplatys truncata; assembly: GCA_030765065.1. Taxonomy (NCBI): domain Eukaryota; kingdom Metazoa; phylum Arthropoda; class Insecta; order Mantodea; family Mantidae; genus Deroplatys; species Deroplatys truncata. The sequence continues at coordinate 59,388,517 of CM060980.1, forward strand.
GTTCTCAAGTAGAATCAGATAATATTTCTTTCATACTTAGGAAATGCTATAGTTTGCATTACCGGCATAACTTCAACATCTCGTCAAATTACAAAATTTTATAATGTGATACAAAATGTCCAAATACAAAACTGATGTTTACATTAACAATTAAAATCGTAATTAATGTTAAATTCCAGCTGCGTTAGTTTTGCAATATCATTGCTAGAATTTATTATTTGGGAGATATCATAAATGTTTGCACTCTGCGTATAAATTACCGTTAATTTTATACCGATTCTGACCAAATTTAATATGTGTTGGCAATTTGTTTTGAAAACCTTATAAAGCATTTCAAACAGTGAAGATGCAGTGGTTTCGAATCGTATGCATACATACACACACGCATGCATTACATACATACATACATACATACATACACACATACATACATACACATACAAACACACACATACACACATACATGTATACATACATACATACATACAGACACACACATACACACATACATATATATAAACACAAACATACATGCATACATACATACAGACACACACATACATGCATACATATACATGCATACATACATATACATACATACATACATACACATACAAACACACACATACATACATACATACATGTATACATACATACATACAGACACACACATACACACATACATGCATACATACATATAAACACACACATACACACATACATGCATACATACATACAGACACAAACATACATGCATACATACATATACATACATACAGACACACACATACATGCATACATACATATACATACACATACAAACACACACATACACACATACATGTATAAATACATACATATAGACACACACATACACACATACATGCATACATACATACAGACACACACATACATGCATACATACATACATATACATACATACACATACAAACACACACACATACACACATACATGTATACATACATACAGACACACACATACACACATACATGTATACATACATACAGACACACACATACACACATACATGCATACATACATATAAACACACACATACATGCATACATACACATACAAACACACACACATACACACATACATGTATACATACATACAGACACACACATACACACATACATGTATACATACATACAGACACACACATACACACATACATGCATACATACATATAAACACACACATACATGCATACATACATATACATACGTACATACATACAGACACACACATACATGTATACATACATACAGACACACACATACATGCATACATACATACATATACATACATACACATACAAACACACATACACACATACATGTATACATACATACAGACACACACATACACACGTACATGCATACATACATATAAACACATACATGCATACATACATACATATACATACATACATACATACATACATACAACATAAGTACGAACAAACTTATGCCAATAGACGTTCCATATAGCAAACGCTTGACACCATTACAACAAAGGGCCACGGTGGAGGAAATATCAACGAAAGTTATGTTACGACTCGATGAGTTTATCCAGTAAATACAGAATAACATATAGACTGCAAGGCAGAATTTTTTATTTTCACATATAAAGTAAACGCTGGCATATTTATTTATATAAATTGTTATAAATTATATGCAAACAATAAAGACACTTATATACCTTAACAAACACAACTCATCTTTAATGAATGGGCTACTATCATCAAACTTTATCACAATTACAGTTCCATAGTTGCTATTCTGTAACTTTTGGGTCTTGGTATTGGATATCCAATCCGTTATTTAATTGACGACGGAGGAAGCCGAGAAAATTCCATGGGATTTGAAGTCGTGACCGCCAAAATGCTAGTCACCGAAAAGCTGCTATCTCCCGGACTTAGAACATGGGTGTGTCTTTTCGCTACATTATTTTGATTTTCTTACTAATGGACAAATGTATTTTACTCTGGGGTCTCTCCCAATGATAATACGAGTAATTAACCTTCAGACTGCTATCTTTTGTACCTCCTTAAACCACCTGGACCCCAGGTGGAAAACTCGAATTAACACAATATCAATTATCTTGTTCTACTTAGAACAAATAAAATGATTTTAAAACAACAATTCTGATATCTCAACATGTTTCACCAACAATGTACCTCAAAATCAGCATTGTCAAACAAACAACCCAATTATAAATTACAATATTATTTTTATTTTCCAGCACTATCTCATTAGATAGCACTTCTCTATTATTATCTCTTTCTTTCTTTCTTTCTTTCTTTCTTTCTTTCTTTCTTTCTTTCTTTCTTTCTTTCTTTCTTTCTTTCTTTAACTGTTTAACCTTCGCTAATGTAGGACTTATAGGCGGGTGCCAGGGGTCAGAGGTCCATGTAGGAGGAGCAGACTCTCATGGAGCAGACAGAATATCCAGGATGGGTGATCAGCCCGATGCCTGATATGGGATGAAGGAAGTAGATGAAACGAAATGAAGGCGAAATGGATGAAAGGAAAGGTGATGATGGAGCAGTTGGTGGAATGAATGTTGGGGGAAACCGGAGAACCCGGTAAAAAACCGTCCAGACGCCGCTTTGTCCACCACAAATCCTACATGCGGGTCCCTGGGATTGAACCCGGGTCGCCTCGATGAGAGGTGAGCGGTCTATTATTATCTCAATAAATAACTAATTTGTTTTATTTTTTAATTGTCACTTTATTTTATGTTTTATTTTTCAATAGGGTTTGCAACTGCATTTTAACATATTATAATGTACTACCAGTACCATTTAGGTTTTTTACATGGAGTTTTACAATTCATGTTCCTTAAGTGTAACATCCAAGACACACTACTCTCTGCATTATACAGTGGGTACCGCAAATGAATTTCTTGCAACTCTCACACAGAATAACTGAAAAAGCAGGCAGCCAAAATAAAACTCTTAAGATGCTAGAAACTCTTAAGAAACTTTTGAGACATAAACTGTTATGAGAGGTCCAAGTGGACCCCAAGTTGTATTTTATTTTTCTTTACAATTGTATTTATTGCTCATTTTACGGAACTATTTTATGGTAATAAAGCTGATTAAATTTGTAACACATACAACAATGTCAAAATTTAAATTATGTATTTCATTCATAAAAACTAAAAAGTTTAACACTGGGTTCCAGATGGACTCCGCATAGCGGTCTGAAGGTTAACGATTACTTTTTTATAACTAGAGCCCGGATTTTATGTTATATAAATTTCAGTAATATGTACATCAATATGTAACCAAAATTGCCTAAATGTGTAAATAAATGTGTAATGAAGCAATTATATGTAAAAATCAAACATTTTATTTCTTTGCTAGAAAATAGAAGTTTATAGGTACTCAAATTGAGATTACTTTATTAATCTTAATCAGCTAATTTCTGCCACAAAGTACTGAAAGACAAGTTACACCATTCAACCTTTTAAGTTAAATTGGGACGGCTGCACAATTAATTATAATTTTCTTTTCAAAGATGTTCTGTTGTCATGCACTCAAACTCCGACAATATCCTTTTATTATATAAATATGCTTAACCTTGCAAGAAGTCAATGCGTATTAAAACAGTCATTGTCGTCCGCATCGAACTCGTGCACTGCAACAGAATGGCGACAGTGTTTGAGTAGCACAATAATAAAACGTTCAAATTGTTTTTCATTTCTTGCTATGTAATGGAAATGCATGGAGTTGATGACAGTGTATCATTAGCACGTTAATAAAACGTTCAAATATTATATTTTTCATTGTAAACCTGTTCTGTATTCTAAAGTAGTGGCGATATGACTATAGTTGAAGTAACAATAAAGAAATTAAAAAAAAGGTTCAGGTTATTTTTCCTTTCTTGCTATGGTGTTGGAAAATACATTAATAATAACAATAATCATAATAGTAGTAATAATAAATAGAAATTCAAAATATATCTAAATATATAATTATACAATTATTGTGAAATTATGTAGAATGCTGTGAAGTATGTAATATGATACCAAATATGTAAAGAAATTCAAAATAATATTTATGTACAGCATTCCCACATGTGTATACCGTCAACATACGTTTTATTCGTGCATAAATATGTAGCATTAAAATGATTGTGTAATTACATATAATCCGGGCATATTTATAACCTTTAAGATCAATATTGTCACATTACATTGTATAGATTAATTTTCGTGAGTGAAAGGCGATTTAACTTTTTCATCTGCGTATTTTCCACATAACATTTCACATTCTTTAAAGATAATCCTGACTGAAAACTTCAATAGCATTCTAAGTTTGCAGCAAGTTGATGATACAAGGGTGTTATAATACCACAATATCACTCGTCAGATTTGAGCAACGGGCACCTTTACCTTGGATATTGTAGGAGTTAAGTTTCTGAAAGCGACCTTGTAAGATATACATCAACATAATCAGTTCTCAAGAACGATAATGCCGGGTATTAGCTGTGAGTGCAGGTGGGCCAACGAAAATATATGCATTAAAAAACCGACCTCCGATGAATCGAAGAAGGGCAGGCAGGGGTGGTATCAAAGGAACCTTCTATAGAAAATCCTACGTCTTCTCCCCCTTTGAACACGGTGCACGCATCAGGTATTATTTCCAGTACCATGCACCTCAATGCGATCGGCCCGAATCACCATCTATAGGCTCGGATTTAAATACGTAAAAAAGAAAAGGAGTAGACGAAAATCTACCATCTTCCTCCACCTCCGATCCTTTGTGTGCATCTTCAGCCATGATTTGTCTTCAGGAGAGATTTCTATGCATCTTTCCTTCGATTATTCCCTTCTATTTTTTACCATTATTATTTTCTCAAAGCCTTGTGGCATCTTTATTCTAATTCCCGTATTGAAATGCATAGGGTTTTCTTTGTTTGGCAGAAGGCTGTCACCAGAAGTTCCATCGGCATTCTCACAGCGATCTGTGTAATCGTTTGGGCTTTGGTAATAGGGTAAGCATACCAGTTCCTTACCCCAATATTCCCTCTCTCCTCAAGTCTGCTAGATTATTTACTAATCTATCACAAGCTATAGCTGTACAGGTTAAAACAAAATAAAGAATCACATTTTATTTTTCTTCTTCATCTTCTTCTTCTTCCAACAATATAGGCTCTCGACCTATTCCTCCTCAATTAAACATATCATTCCATCTTGTTCTTGGTCTTCCTGCTTAGCGATATTCTCTAGGAATATAATTTAATAACAATTTTTGTATTCACTTCTTTTATCCTTAATATATGCTTACACTAGTTATTTTTAGTTTCGTTGACTTTAATCGTTTAAGTTGTATATATTTAACTGTTTGCTAATTTATTAATTTCTTTGTTTGCTTAAAAGGATAATTTCTGCCACTGCTCTTAAAAAGCTCATCTCAGCTATTTCTATTCTTTTCTTGTCTGTCTACTCATTGTCCAATTATCACTTCCTTTTGTTGCCATTACTTTATAGAATTTCATTTGTGTTGCTTTTGACGTGTTATTCTTTAATGTGCTGTTTATTGTTTCATTCAGATACCTTAGTTTATTTTTAAATTTAATTCCTATAAAAACAATTAGCATTTTCTTAAAGATCAGATTACAGAGATAATGAATCAGTTGATTAATGAAATCAGCCGAATCTCCAAAGAGCTGAGCGCTAGAGAAGTTTCGAGTTGCAGATTATAGAAAAATCCCAGAGAGAAAAGCATCTAGGGGTACCATACTAGCTCGAGTTCCCGAGGTTGCACGTTCAAACCCGGCGGAGGGTGGCCGATTTTTTCGGGCGTAAAAATCCTTAGCATTGCTTCCTTCGGAAGGGAAGTAAAGCCGGTGGTTCCGTGTCGTAGATTTACGACACATAAAAGAACCTCAAGCCTGATAAGGAGGCCTCTGAGCAATATTTCCTGTCTTTCACGCTCAATAAGGAATGAGACGCTAAGAACCATAGAAGTTAAAGAGCATCCATAAATAAAATAAAAAAGGTATATAATTAAGCTTTTACAAAGGAGAAAAGCACACATCAAGCTAAGTATTGCCTTTTAAGGATTAGAAAGATGCTTTCATGTTTGAGAGTCAACTTCTTGTTCTGAAGTTTCAAAGCATGTTTCATGCTGCATTATTATACCAATATCACCTCTTTTTTCCCTTTTTTTGCATTTGCATGCTTTCATTTAAGTGTAGCTAATAAGAATTTTGTTTGTAATTTGTTTCAACTTAAGTTACATACAAACAAACAATATTGTCAATTTATCGGAAAGGTTTAAATAGGCTGTTCTAAGAGAAGGAAAGTGAATTTAATTGATCAAACATAAATAATATTAGATTCTGTATATTCTACATGTTAGATGCTAGTGTAAAATTCCTTTCAGAGACATTATATTTTAAAAGCCTTTATGGGTTTTAACGTACCATCAACTACCAGAATACCTTTCGAGACGGCGGAGGAATGCAATGAGATAAACCCAGAGGGTTTTGTGAGCCTTAAGTTACCTGGTGTTTATCTTTTCAGGACAAGACAAATCTTGAAGAATTTTATCCAGGTAACTTGTTAGATTGTGGGTCGAACCAGAACCCTGGACAATTTTGCATCTCAGTTCAATATTGCTATGTCAAAAAAATAAATAAATGAAAACTAACAAAATAAAAGCAAACAAACAGAAAAACCTAACACATTTCAGATTTGAAGATTTGATCCTTTATAATAAATGCACCTTTTAATATCATTTTCCAGAAGTTAACTTCCACGTTATTCCTTATTCCATACGCTATTATAGATATTTACTGTCTAATACTATATCACAGGTAGAAACATTAAATTGCAGAGTTTCCAAATTGTTTAAGTTGTGTTGTGGGTATAGTATGGAATTGATCTATAAATATCTCTGAAAAGTTAACCAAAAAGTCTGTTGAAAATTATTTTGAATTAAATTTATCACTATTCTAGAATTTCTGTTTTGTGTAGTACCTATATAACTTCTACCCTTTCGATTTTCATATGACAAATTATATAATTGTTGGCTATGTTGTGCGGTTGTAAAACGGCAACTCTAGACCGAGCCCGAGAACTGTAATTATAGATAATTTTATTAATTAATTTTTATTGATGTTAAATCATACTATGTACATATCTTTTTCTTATACTGCTTGTATAGTTTAAGAAGGGTGATTTAACGTTATGTATGTATTTAGGTTACTAATATTAGAAGAGTTATACATTGTTTAATGTAAATAATTTAAGCATAATGTTAAAATACTGTCCACGACGAAATGTTTTAGCTACAGGAACAGTGTCTTCGAAGGCAGAAACTCTAGTTTTACGATGTCTCTCTGGTCGCAGGGGCATTGTCCATGCTGCGAGGGTGTAGAGTCTTTGTCCTTTTATATGATAATTCGCCATGACCAAATGAGAGAGACAACTAGCTTAACGGTAAATTTAGGAAAAGCCGCGATTTATGTTAAACTTGGACCAGTGAGATCCCTGTAAGTTTATACGAAATAGTGAGACGCGTCGAGTGGCGCTAAAAATGGACCAATAGGAAAGGAAGCAGCCCCAGAAGCCTGCAACTATAAATGGATCTGTTAGGAACAAGTTCGAGGCATTTCATTTTGGTATTTTATCATGTGTGGGTCATTTGTCATGTAGTCAGGAAACATTTTGCAAAAACTACAGGCAGAGAGAGATGCTGCAGGATGTTGAGATATTGCGCCAAAAGTGAATAAAAGCAGTTTTCGAAACACACCTAAGAATCGCTACTCGTAAAGAGATAATAAGCATATTTAAACTTCGCGTCATATCCGCGCCGTGCTTTAACAGCGGTGGACAGTATTTTAACGGCGGTAATAACAGGGTTGTGTACTATGTGGAGTAGTTAAATAAAAGCAATTGCAGTGTCATCTTTTTGTAACCAAAACACGTCTATTTCTTCCTTTACCACCACCCGAGATCTACGCTTCCTTTACCAAGGATAAGTCCATGCTCCCACCTAGTTTTAAAGAAAATTACTGCAGCTAGCCGAGGATAAAAATGCAGAGAACCAGTACACTGCGAACATCTGGAGCCAACATGGAGGATGCAGCAAGGTAAGCCGTGAGCAACGGGCATCAACAAGAACCACGACTTCGGGCAGGAGGTGACTACCGCAGTCGACACTTCTTTTTCTACAGGCATATCGACCGTCATGCTGGTTCCCCCTCAACCCCTCCCCCAAAAACAATTCTGTTATGCTGCATTCGCATGATCTTCTCTTTATATTCTCATTTATTGTTATACAGCTTGCACATGTTTCCATCTACTTCATGATGATCGAGATAAATCTTTGCAGAAATAGCTCCATTACACATTTCGTTGAAGCTGCAATGGGGATAGAGGAAGCCGAATTGATAGTCAGGTGTTTAAAAACAGTCGCCATATTAGGACCAGAAATTCCATACTCTTTCATGAGAAACGGCTGAAGAGCGACATCACTTAAAATGACCAAGTATTGACAATTTCAAACCAATAACAATATTTCGGAAATGCTCATGCCACAAAAAGCTATTTAAAATAAAATTTATGCTTTAAACATATCTAAATTTCGTTTGCAGTACCTTTTTGTCTATCTCTTATAGTTTACCAGTTATACAAAATTATCCTAAACTTCTTCCAAATGAAGAGAACTTTATAGGCTATTCCCAGAAAATAAAAGATATGCATTTTATTTGCTATGTGAACATTTTAAACAAAACAATTTCAGCTATTTTTGAGAAAATCGAAAGTTTATAAAAATATTCCATGCAAAGGGTAGTTTTTTCTAAAAACGTTTCTTGATTCAGGAAAACTCAAAAAAATGTATTTCCGGTGAAATATCAACATCGAAATTTTGGGTGGAATGCAATGGTTTCTTTTACCTACTGGTCGCAGAGAAAGTAGAACTTTCATGAATTTTTAAGGAAATGGAGATCCGATTATACAGCAGCTATCTGCTAAAATGGATATCAACCATCTTCATCACTAACTAATAAATTAATTTTAATTTAAACGGTAAGAAACCGTTACTGGAACAATTACCCTAAACGTGATATAATGAGTAGGGTTACGAAAAGTACGTTCGCTGTTCCGTTAACCGCGTTCAGGTGGTGTTTCCTTCCGAACGAAAGAAGCCTCACCATCACAAAGCATATTAAGTTCCACCCACAATTTTTATTCAGGCTCCTGCATGAATGGCTTTTATTACCGATCGGGATTAATTCAAACTTGCATCGAGTTTCATCGCGACCTGAAACTCACTTTGCTTTTTTCCATTGCTGCTAAAATATACGCTAGCATTATGACGTTACGCACTAATTGTCAATTTAAAGCAAAATTATTATATTAAACGGTTTTATATATTTCAGCTTTCACAGCTACACAATTTCAAGGAAAACGTATATTTTTATTAACACACAGAATTACAATGTTTACAAATCCTTCTGTTTCTAAGGTTTTATTTTTATTCTCCACTCATCCCTGTCATTCCAGTCTCCCTCCTGCATTCCTTTTGTTTTCATCCTCGTACCTGTTTCCTGCATCCAAATACTTCTGGATCTAGCCCTTCCTTCTCTCCCAGGTGGACACCTTTCTCAAACTTTTCTGTGTATTGTTTCCTCTGGCACTGTCCTAATGTGTCCATATCAGTAGTTGTTTACATCTTAATACCAGCACAAAATTATTAACTTTAATTTCTTCCTTAATAAAAGTGTTCCTAATTTCTTCTAATTTTGAATACTTTGGCTGACCTTCTTAAAAGTTCATTTCCACTGAAAATGACTTCGATGTTAAATCTTATTGACTTTTCCAAATTTCAGCTCAATATATGTGACGTACTGCTTACTATTGATTTGTATTCTTGAAATTTAATTTCTTTGGTTATATTTCCGTCCCATAAAATGCTTCACCGTTATTGTAGCTATAACTTTTTTTAATTATATTCTTTACGACAGTATCTTTTATCAATTTAACTCCCAAGTACTCAAATTGTTTGGAACCTTTTATGAAAGCTTTTTGATCTCCCAAAATTAAACCTTTAGTCTCTGTTCCATATCCCATATAAAACGTTCATCTATATTTACTTCTTGACCCTATTTTTCATATCATTCTAACAATTTTCTCACCCATATAATCCATACCTTCAATTTCTGCAATGTCTATATGTATGTATGTATGTATATATATATATATATATATATATATATATATTGATCCATTGTCAACAGGTATTCCCATTCCCGACGCAGACATTTGCTTATCCAATTCGAAATTGCTCATTGCATTATACATACATATATAATGTGATATATATTACATATATATATAATAAATAAGGTTGATGACAAATTACAACCTTGATAAAGGCCCTTTGTAGCTTTAAAGAAAATGTATGTTCCATTGGTAAATACTCAATGTAAAACCTAATACACGATAGTACAAAAGCAATTATAAACTAAGAGAACAAATTAGTAAATCTAAGTTTCTATACGTACTCAGCTTAAAGTTTACACACATATATTTACCCGTCTATATGTGCATGTACATATTCTATAGTAGATGAAAATTAGGGATTTGTGTAGGTTTAACAAATATCTCTTGAGGTACTGATACCTAAGTTTGAAAAAATATATATGATCACCTATATGGGTAAAATAACGTAGATTTTTAATCGCCAAATCACAAATTTCTATTATTCTTGTCCGTTTGTAATATAAATTTGAAACTGGGAATTAATAGTGTTTATAGGAATAGAAAATATATTTGCCATGCATTACACAAAAAATATGGACAGTTTCAAATTTCTTTAGATGTTTTGTTGGACAGGATACGTCTTGTTACTTTTGGCTTATTAGGCAACAAATACCCACTGGTATAACAAAACAAATTAATTGTTGTAAATTTTTTATCACTGTTCATAATTTCGTTGTATTTAAACGCTATACACCATAATTGTTATTCACCACAATATACCTATTACAAAATCCAGTATTGATTAAAAATAAAAAAGTTGACTATTTTATCTGCCATTGCTAAGAATAGGAACCTAGCAACCACCAGTTTTGACTTAAGAGCCAGAAATGTTATCTTATAGGTCACTTGGGAACACCAAATCGATAAAACTTTGGAATTGGGCAAGTGTTAAGATGATTTGTTGTTCACTAAAATAATATTTTAAACAGTTAAGATAAACCTTGTTTTCTCTATGATTGTTAAAGGGTGACTTATGATAAAAATTATCACACTGGGCCACCGGTTTTACCTCCCTCCCGTAGGAAGCCATGCTACGAATTTTTACGCCCGAAAAAAATCCATCGCCCTCCGCGGGGTGTGAACCCGCGTCCTAGGGAACTAGATGCTAGTATGGAACCACTACAACACGGAGGACGACAGGTTACTTATGGTGCTTAGCAGGATGTGCGTCTAGGTTTTCCTTATTCATTACAACAAAAAAAGCATTTTTCAAAAAATCCGTGGTAATATGTACTGCCGGTTAGGCATCGATATACTCCAGAAAATGTTTTGATTATGGCAGAATGTAGACAAAATCTGTAGATTTAGAAATCATTTTAAAAGTTGCTATTCAACTGTCTACAACTAACCCGATGTGTCATATTTACATTATTTTATATATGTATTATAATTTTAAGTAATATCTTCTGCTATTATATTAAAAGTTATACGCTGCTATTCACGAGAAGCTTTCGACTAGAAGTAATCTCAAATTACGCAATACGTCCTTTGCTATATGCAAGTTAAGAAAAAAAATGCATCTGTTTACAAATCGTTAAATCAATTTATGATACTAATGAAAAAGGGCGGAGGGGCGGGGGGATCGATATATTTAAACACACCTTATATATACAGCTTGATAGTTCAACCTGGGAAAATGTAAATATGTAAAAATGAATTTCGAAAATGGCTAAATTTACCGAAAACACATTCGACATGAACTACACATTATAAAGAGGTCTATATTGTTTTGTTTCTATGTAGTTGTGTATCCCTTATGTTTTACCAGTTATACAAAGTTATACAAATTTTAATTAGAATGAGCAAATCTTCATAGACTCTTCAAAGAAAAGTCAAGATTTTAATTTCATCAGCGAAACAAATATCTTAAGCATCTCTTCTTTTAATAAATTTCTTTGGAGTCATTTTTAGAAAATAAAAATTATGCAAATTTTTCCACTTAAAGAACAGCTTGAAGTGGAGGAATTTCGTGAAAATCTTTCTGTTGCATCCTTGGAAGATGCTGCATTTAAATAACAAGTTTGGCATTTTTCCAACTTTTCGTTTTTCAGTTATTCTATTCACAGACAGACACGGGCATTTTTCCAAAAAGCTGTGGTGGGGGGAGGGGTCAGGATACCTTAAAGTTTGTATTTCCGGCGAAAGCTTAGTATATCATTTTTGCATGATGAGTGCTCAGAGTTCTGTATCCTAGAACGAGAGGTTACGGTTTCGATTCCCGGCAGGTGCTAGGAATATTTCTCCCCGGATGCTAAAAGTATGCATTTGTGAAAGAATTTGAGTGTTCCTCTTGGTAAGATGGAATAAAACCTACGAAAACCCCATAGATAAAGGATAGAGAAACTAATAATGCAGGTTGTTTCATTTAAGTTAAGAGAACTGGATTCATTTCCGATAAAAATGTAAACCTCATGTGTATTTAATTTGCATTTATTTATCTTTAATTATCTTTAAATAGAATATTTATCTATTTATAAAATTGAAAAAATTTAGTTAACCTAGCAAATAAGACTGATTCTTTAAGATACATTCGGAGGACATGGGCGTTTAGAGAATCCTACAAAAGAGGAAAGAATAACCGCCATTTTATCCCAATTATCTCCTTAAATTTTACTAGATAGTTAAGGGGGCCGATATGGGAATTTGCCAAACCCAAAGTACTCTACTTAGCTTTATGAATATTTTTCCACGTGTTATATATGTGTATAAAGAAGTGCGGTTGCAAACTTTGATGCATATGTGTGAGTCGTTTCTGCATTGGGCATTAAACACAAATTTAAGTTGTTTCATAAAAAATACTCCTCACGTCGGAATTTTCGTAACTTTTAAACAGAATTTCATATATATGTTCCTTATTGAGTTAGAAAATAAGTGTGCTAAGAAGTATACTATTAAATTAATTTATATTTAAAAAAAATAGTTTTTGTCCAATTGTGAGGTTCGGCTTTTCCATGTGCGTGTATATATATACATACATACATACATACATACATACATACATACATACTTATATGTATCTACTCACTTGCGTAAGCTTGGCGGCGTAACACATTTGCCTTGCATTAATAACTACATAGTACGTTTTAGTAAGTATATCTTATCGAAACTATTTCTTAAGCTTCGATCCGATAACTTAAAAGTTGCATCGTAAGGAGCGTTTTAAATGTAAAAAAAATAGCGCACTACAAAATTAGCTTATTAACTGGCCTAAAAGTCGGCTTATGTAGGTAGAGAAGGTATTCCACCTAAAAATTCTATATTGAGATTTCACCGAAAATACACGTTTTGAAGCGCCCTGAATTAAAAAAAAACATTTGTAGCAAAAGATCCATGTGTAGGTATCCATGGGTGTGTGTCTTAAACAGCATAACTCAAAAACGAAAATTCGGATAAATATCAAACTTGAATACCAAGTTCTAAAAACCAAAGATGCAACACGGGAATTTTCATCAGACAGTTCCATCCCAAATTGCACTTTATGTCGAACATTTTTCCAATTTTTTTATTTTCTGAACAATGGCCCTAAGAATTTGGTTAAAATAGCTTTTATTAAAATATATACATGACTAATAATATTTATACCTTGAATTTGCTGGAAATAGCCTATCAAGTCCTGTTAATTCGGAAGGAAATTTATTTAATTTTGCATAACTGGTAAACGTTAAGCGATGGACCAAAACGTACCACAAAAAAAATGTAAATGGCTTTAAAACACACAATTTATTTTAAATTCCGTTTAGTGGCATTAGCCATTTCCGAGTTATTCGTTATTAATAGTCCTGTCGATTTTGAGTTGTTTCGCGCAATGTCAGGGAAAGGTTATGGAATTTTAAGGCCAGCGTATAGTGTCCAGTTCTTAAACATTTAACTGTCGCTATTCTCTTCATATTTAACCTATAACGAAATGTGTAATGAAGCTATTTCCGGAAAGGACTAAAATGAAGTAGATGGAAAAATAAACCCATGTAGAAAAAATTTGTGGACCAACTAATAAGTGATAGAGGGTAGGGTAAACCAGGCAAATTTAACACACTAGATTTTTTTCATAAAATAGTGTAATTTTTACTTAAAAACCACATTTCAGAACCTGGTTAACATAATACACAAAATTTTGCACAAACACTTATGGAAATTTAGGGAAATAATGAGAAATGTCAGAAAAAGCCTTGAATATGTTACCACACTCTCCGCTCAAGGTTATTTAAATCGTACGTAGCTCACGTATAACAAAGATATTTACACGGAAATTTTCATAGAAAATCGAACTTAATAATAAGTCAAAAACCCTTAATTGTGCTTTTATACCAGTTTTGTCCAATTTCATCGCGGCCCCCTTAAACGATCATAAACGTAAAATAATCCATAGAGTTTTATAGTCAGTTTCTGTAAAATAAACAAATTCTCCCCTTTTGATTGTTTAATATTTTTGTGAGCTTATGTTTTAAGTATAACTTATTTTGCAATAATTTTTTTTGGATTTACATTAGTAGGGGGTATGCTGAAGAGATCAATTTAGATGACGTAAATGTGAAGAGGATCTAAATTTTCTAAGAGTAACGATACTTTTTTCTAACAACAGTAAAATGTCATTCAACGGGCGTCTTAGCACAAAAGGTATTCGATGAGCTGGAAAGAAACAAAGAAACATCGCAACATACATCTGGAAGTGTCACCTTGACGAGAGAATGTTTTGTCACTCTTTTATCCCCTTTGTCCCTTTCTCTTTTGGCTATTCAAACCTCTTCATCCTCTTTAGAGGATTTTGCTCCGAACCAAACTGCACGTTTCGAAAAAGTAACTAAGTGTAAGATACAGACCATCCAAGCGGAGACTTATTGGGTGTGGAAATCTTCCTTTTTTTCTTATAGTCGTCGTCCGGCTTTCAGCCCCTTCCTTGCGCTTCCTATGATAGGAGCTGAGCTTTTCGGGGATTTTACGTTTCATCGATTTCAAATCCGCTGAAGATGAAAGCCGCTAGGAGTAGTTGTTAATACCCTGATGTCAGGGCAGCTAACTCTAGAAGCGACACTCAGGTAAGCAGTTTTGCAGGTTTTAGTCGCGATCACTTGCTGCGTAGCGCGTTTTGTTTAGCTCCCTTATTAGGATTCAATACTAATTGATCACGATTTTCGAAGTGCACAGCTGTGTAACGAATTTTCACCCTGTTTTTCTGAAGGCATACCTTTATAGGGTATTTTTACTTTCCCTACTACGACTTACAGGTAGAAGAGGAAGTCTTGACTTAAACTCAAAATTTGATGTTGAGATTTCATGGGATATAATTGTTCTTTTGAACAAACAAAAAAGCATTTTTAGAAAAAAAGATTGTATTTGTGTGTGAATGAGTGTAAGCAATAGAACTATAAAGCTAAGCTAAACACTATAACTATAGTACTAAACTCGTATCTTCCAAAGATGTGACACGAAGTTTTTCAACAATTTTTCCCCATTCCTAATTACTTCTTATGGAAAACTCTTTGAAGATTTTCGAATTTCTCAAAAATGGGTTTAACGATTTTGATTAGAATTCCATATGTTTTAGATATTTACATGGTAAATTAAACGATAAGTTAAATGTATGTCTTGAATTTTTGTGAATAGCCTATGAAGTTCTCTTCATTCGAAAAGGAATTCTGTATAATTTTGTATAAAGGGTAAACCATAATAGGTAGACAGAAAGTAGTACATAGAAGATATAAATATCTTTGAAACACACCATTTATTTTAAACTTCTATTGCGACACCAGGCATTTATTATTTGAATAGCGGACAGAGCATAGAATTTCAAGGCCAGCATACACCGATGCAGTTTTAATAATGCCGGCCCTTGGCGCCGTGGTCGCTGGAATGTAAACCTTCGGCGCTCCGCCAAGCTGAGGGTCGCGGGTTTGAGTCCCGCCATGGGCATGGATGTGTGTGCGCGTGTGTGTGTGTGTTCTGTCATTGCGGTAATAAGCGTAACGAAAACAGTAAAAACACAGTAAATACAAGATGGGTATAACAAGGGAACTTTTTTTAAAAAAAATAATAATAAATATATAACTTTACTGTCGCAATCCCCTTAGCCTATAGCAAATGTGTAATTAAACTATTTAGGCAAAAGTTTATCAAAATTACCTTGAAGTAAATAGAAGAATATGCTCTTGCAGGAATAGCTTTCAGAGGGTTTATTAAAATAAAGATATGGTTGGTGAAAGTCATATGAATGTAACACGTAACACTTTTGTACATTACATAGGCGTTAACAAAGGAACAATGTTCTCCCCGTTACTACCTACTGGGTACTATAAACAAGAGGAAAATATCCCTACAAAGAATTTAGTTAAAAGCCTACTAGTCCGTGTTAAAGAAACAGGTCTATTCAACTAAAACTATAAAGATAGGAGAGTAATACAGTGTTTTTCCCTCACACTGTGGCCACTGCTAGGCGGCTCGGGCGCTGGCAGCCTAGCCTCGGTCAACCACCGAAAGTAGTGTAATATTCCCGCAGCCTTTTCGCGTTCTCATAGTTATAGTTACAATTACAATGAAGATAATTACAGACCTTATCGTTAGGGATGATGGAAATACTGTCCTTTCTAAACACACTCTTCTGGCATTTTCTCAGGAAATTTGCATTGACACTCGAGAGTTCATTATCTGAAATTCATTTAATTTCTAAAGTATTGCTACGTCAGAAGTTGAATATCACAAAGTTTTCCAAGTTATAGAGCTTATTTATTCAGCCGAATAATATTTTATCTAACAAAAAAATATTATATAACTAATAAAATGAAATATCTGAAAAACGCCAGAGCAGTAAACTGCAATATGGTTTATTCTCTTTGCAAATTAAAACTTGAAATTCTCACTTGCCGAATGTGGATGATAGATATTTTTTGGATGGGGGGGTTCCATTTATCTGCGGCCTTTAACATCTTAGGTCAAATTGGCGGCTTTGCCTTTGGAACAATTGCTCATCGACAATAATGTTCACTCGTTTTACTTTCGTGTTAATCTTTAGGTTTGTTGGTCTTGGGTTTTGTATTTAAACACAAATTATACTCTTACTCATACTTCCAGACTCTAGCAAATACGGGGAATAATTCTGTTTAAAAAAAGTCTCACCCTCCAACCGGGAATTGAACCCGGGACTCTAGATGCTAACCACCACAGAGGCAGCCTGTTAGAATTGTTTTAAACTGGAGACGAATATTTTCTGAAGTTGTATATTGCGAAGTTTCTGGGTGCAAAACCTTTTTATACGGCTTATGTAAGTAAGTTGCTGTATCTAATTTATACGTTATAATCAAATTCATTAAGAGTGCAGAATAAATATATAAAGACAACTGTTCAAGTTAACTTCAGAATTCACTGAACCAATATTTGTAATTAATAATTGAGAAAATTATTTTTCTTTGCGATCATAGGTACATGGCTGTCTAAAAATTTAAATGTGGACTATCCTCATAGTCACAAGGAATATTCATATCGGCCACATTTGTTTTAATGCTTATTAGGATCCCAGGAAAACATACAAGGGTTATTGCCGGTTTTCAAAATATCACATGACATACGTTGTAGAGAAGGGGAGAGAAATGCTGAGAGGGGCAGCAGAAGAGTGAAAAAGGATAAGAGAAAAGGAAAATGGAGGGAGAGAAAGGAATCTCCACAGTTCACGCAAACTGTATGAGTAAAACTTCAAGCTCTGCTAGTATTTATTAAGACTTATGGCATAGTCATTACTCATTTTTTTATTTTTATTTTCCTGTAAATTGTATCCCTGTTTGCTCCCCTTTTATATTCTCATCTAGCAAGTGAGATTTTGATTATGTAATTTTCATTATAAACAAATAAATTAAATAAGGTCATTAACTCTGGAGAATGAACTTCTATGAACGTTTACGCTTGAAAAATTTTCTCTCTCTTTTCCAATGAATTTACGAACATAAAGGAGCACTTGTTCGAAAGTATACCGGAAGCGTCCACTTCTGTCACACAAGAGCACCATAAAGGATATTCGGTGTTTCACCTGCACGAACGTCGCTTTACTGTTGAAGGAAAAACACATCAGACAAGCACTACTTTTGTAGTACATCATCTACTTCAGAGATAACAGGGGCAGTAATTCTACATTTTAAGAGGTTTTTACCACTATGCAACCATAATAGTTATGCAGAAAAGTATAGACTATTTCAAATAGCTTCATAAGGTCGATTTTCTACAAAATTCAATTTTGCATTAGTTGGACTATATAATTTAATTTTCGATCATTATATAGAACATTTATATCCTTAGGAATACAATACATATCAAAACAATACCTTTCCCGAATGCAATCCATACTATTACTTCTACATCGCTGAATCTTACTTTAAAACCTGTTTGGTTTTAATTTATTCGTTATTATATTGCTTGATTTACCTTTTACATAGTAAATAGAGAAGGTATTACATTTCATCCAAAAAATCATATTGAGATTCCATCGGAAATACGTTTTGATACCCCCTAACTGTGTGTGTATCTGTGAACAACATAACTCAAAAATGAAATTTGGGATAAATACCAAACTCGGTATTTAAGTTCAGTGCCATCCAAAGATGTGACACGAGGATACGACCCACGACAAACTACCCTTTAAATGCAACATTTTTGTAATTATTTGATTTTCTGAAAAATATTTCAAACGATTTTTAATAAAATACAACGTATTAAAGACATTTACATGACAAATAAAGTACTATCTTGCATTTTCTGGGAATAACCTGTGAAGTCCTACTCATTCGGAAGGAATTCTGTAGAATCCTGCATAACTGGTAAACGTTAAGCGATAGATGAAAACGCACAACACAAAGCATATGGATCTCTTGAAAACACCAATTTATTTTATATAACCTTTTTATTGGCATCGGTCATTTCGGAAATATCCATTAATAATGGTGTAAATTGTTCAATACCTAGTTATTATTTTAAAGTTCTGTAATTTGCAGTTGTTTCTGGTGATGCCATGCAAACAGTATGGAATTTTAAGGTCAGCATATAGCGTGCATTTGACTACCGCTGTACTTCCGGAAACGTTTATCTTGATTAAACTGAAGTGATAGGAAAAAAATCTTTTGTAAGAATAATTTATATACCTACTAATAAGAAACAGAGGGTAACGAAAATCAAGTGAATGTAACACACCAGACCTTTTTTTTTCTTTTTTTTAATGTTCTATTCCCTACTTCATACTTCATCCTCCACATTACTATCTGTGGGTCTACTTAAATCCAGAAAGTGCCGCAATAGACCAAGTAGTTGATCAGAATTCCAAGAGAGAATCAGACGGAAGATACAATTGATCCATCCAACTGTGTATAAAAGGCATAAGGCATTAAACTTTTATGTAAATTATATATTGAGGCAGTAGTTTTAACACTTAAATGATTTCAGTCTGGTTATATAATGTGTAAATTCAATAACAGCCCGCCTTGAAGCAGTGTGTGTATGTAATAGTTTGTAAAATGTATGTAACAGTCATTGCACATGCTTATATTATTGTATCCATGTGTAATAATGTTATGTGAATGCATTACGTAATTTAATAATGTAGGAGCTGTGAGAATAATAAGTTAAAAGTTGCTAACAATGAGTGAACAATGAGGTAACCTAGAGTCAATAATGAGTAAGAAAGTTTAACAGTACTACTTGTGATTCTTGGAGAAGCAATAATGTAATTTTTGAGACAGTTTAAAAATAGCCAATCAGCAACCAGAAAAACCTTTAGTTAAGTGAAGGTATTCTATTGGAGTAGAATTAGCCAATCAGAAACTTGAAATACAGAAATTTACAAGTTTAGACGGTTGAAATCAATTCAGTTGCCTGCAGAAAGCGTTACTGAGCAGACGCAAAAAGTGTCCTCAAGAAATATAGTATGTATTCGTATGAGACGAAAAGTAAGTTTACGTGTTAAAAAGTATAATTAATTAATAAAAAGAATCTCACAGCTCTCTATATCAGTGAAGTGTTACATTAATCATATCAAGTATTAATAAAAGGAGTGAAGTAAAATTATAATCTGTGTAAGCCTACATTCTTGTCGCATCACGCCCTGCCAAGATATCCATGTCTCTAAAATAATACTGACGCAGCCGACCCAAACACAAATATTTAATACTTAAAGAAACAGTCAAATTACAAAGTTAATATTTTTTTAAACCTGGGACAAAGACCACCTGAAAGTACATTTGGGGCGAAGGCTACGGAAACTGTTTACTATACGTGTGGTTGCAACTACTACAAGTTCGGATCCCCAACAATTGAAATACGATACAACTCCTTCTAAAATACTCCTACAAATTGGCGTCCATACATGGAGCGTAAAGAAACTATCTTCTTCAAATTGACGCCCAAAGCGTGGTGCAAATAACGTAACAAACCAACTACTTCAAACTGACTTTCCATACGTAGCAGTAACAAACGTTTCTCAATATTTCCCTTGTACAGTACTTAAAGTGTAATTAACCTGAATTTATCGCCATTAAAGAAGAATGTGACATTAACATAGTCTATATACCTGTAGAAACAAATTATCAATATTATCCACTACAAATTAATCAATGTATGACCATTGAATTCAACATTTCATATGTTTAAGTAAATACGTTCAACTGTTATGTTTTAAATACGTGTGTCGTGTTCATCCCTAATTAATGATAATTATCAACAACAATCAATAATGCTATTTATTCTAAGCTTTGAAAATGATATAATTTTATTGAATATATTAGTAGCATGTTCGTCTTCTTATTAATCTCTCTATTATAGGTAAAATTCTGTAGCCAGAGTTCACCAGAAATACACATTTTGAGACAAATGAGGGGCATTTTTAAAAACAAAAGAGTTTTATGAAAATGCCCTAACAAACAAAAAAGTCGTTTAAATATCAACCTTGGTATTTCAAGAAAATTCATCCACCCCAAACTACCCTTTACATGAAAGATGTTGAAAAAATGTTGATTTTTTAAAAAATGGCTTAAACGATTTTGATTAAAATGACAAATGTTTAAGATATTTTCATAACAAAGTAAATGTTAATCTTGAAATTTTTGCACATAGCCTGTGAAGTCCTCTTTATTCGCAAGAAAATGTTTATAATTTCGTATAACTGGTATAAATCATAACATAACAGACAAAAACTTACTACGCAAACAAAAGAAAAATAAATAAATCTCGCATTTGTCGCTGTTACTCTTTGAATCATTCAATAGTTCCTGTCATTTTTTTAATTCCAGCCAACACTCAGTTGTTTCTCGTGGTATTATGAAAACAGTATGGAATTTCAAAGCCAACATAGAATAATCCACCCAGTCTCCTGTATACCTTTTGCACCCACAACAAAATGGGTAACGAAACCAAACGTTTATATCGAGAAGTGGATAGAAAAGTAAGATTTTGTCAGAAAGTTTGTGGAAGATAAACATAAACGATAGTGGCTAGAGAAAGTTATGTGGATGTAACACATTAAATTTTTAAGCAATACCTCTGCATTTAACGTGGTGACCAGAACTGTCTATTCTGGTAATGAATCTGTGAAAATTAAAACATCTACAGTTTCTTCATAGTGCTTTGACTTTGATACCATATACTCAGAACATGAAACATATAGTGTACACAATATTTTAATGCGCTATGTCAAACTGTTATTAAGATATTAAATTTTATTCATATTTAATCACTGTTTGATATTATTATATGAAATGCTCCTTGGCCCCTACGGTTTATCATATCACTCCCAAATATTTTATTTGAATTTACTTCACAAACTTAAAGAAATTGTTGTGCCGGTATTTGTTCTTTTCATTACTGTAAGAGAAAATTGTTCAAACTTCTCAATGATTAATTTTAGCTTAAATATTCAATATTTTGAAGTTGAAATACACAATTCCTGAAGCTCTCCTGAAAAGTTCAAGCTATAAAATTATAAACTATAGTCCAAAGAGTATTTTGAATAGTAAAAAATGCTGAAAAAAGGCATCGAGAAAACTGGAATTTAAAGTTCACCGCGGTGCTTAACTAAACGGCATTGACTAAGTTAGAAGCATACGTTTTAAGTAGAGAAAAAATGAAAATGTTTACATTTTTAACCAAATTTCACAGATGCATTACCTAAATAAGTATTTGCAGCCAAGTTCATAATTTTCTTCAGCATCAGCAGAAACGTGTTGAAGCTTGTTTAATTTGTCTTTCTGCATTCGTCATGTAAAGAAAGGAAATAAAGAGAACAAAGAGAAAAAAAAATGTCTGTGGTTTATGGTAAAAATATATCTTTCATCTAATTCTAAGGCAGGCAACCTATGGTGAGCGTGCCACCGATGGCATATAAACTGTGCTCGATGATGCGTAAAGTTATTAGCAAATAAGATAAGTTAACATTTGTTTTATAAACAAATATTTGGCAGTTCTACTGTACCTAAACGAAATAATAGATTTTACGTTATAAAAAAGCTTCTGTGTAATACTGTACAATAATAGGACGGAAGTTCAATTTAAATCCCACGACAAGGACAGAGCGCAACTCGAACATATTTGATGAGGCAACAATGGGAAAGGTTTTATTTTTAGTTGCGAGACGCATTTGTAGTAACAAAAATAGTGAGTTACATTATTATTGGAAAAATAGAATCGTACTGAATAATTCCATTACGGGATTTGAACCATGGATCTTCGGTTTTTTGTGCCGTTGCTTTAACCATGATTTAGCATGGCAACATGTCAATGTGACACTAAATTCCATCTGATTCACATTTTTCTCATTTGGTAAACTACAATTCATTTTGAGACAACATACCCTAGTCATGTTATTTTAACATTAAGAAAATAAATGTTTTAAACAGTTTACAGAAAAATCAATTTGAATAAGAATAGACAAAACAGTTTTATTCTCAATAAATATGTATTCCTAAAATACTACGTACAAGAAATTTAATCACTATTATTTTTTTCTTTGCGTCGCTTTAGCTATAGTCATATCGCGACGGATCTGTTAAGTACATTGTGGATCGGTGTGTGGCGGACAATTAGTTTTCTAGGTCTCATCCATCTACCATAGCATCTTACTCCGTTACATATCCACAGAGGGCTTAGTGCTAAGCAACTGTACCTCTGCTTCTGTGATAGGCAGATGGCAGCCTCGACACATGTCCACAGAGAACTTAGTGTTAGGCAACTGTACCTCTGTTTCTGTGATAGGCAGAGGCAGTCTCGACACGTGTCCACAGAGAACTTAGTGTTAGGCAACTGTACCTCTGCTTCTGTGATAGGCAGATGGCAGCCTCAACATGGATCCACAGAGAACTTAGTGTTAGCCAACTGTACCTCTGCTTCTGTAATAGGTAGAGGCAGTCTCGACGCGGGTCCACAGAGAACTTAGTGTTAGGAAACTGTAACTCTGCTTCTGTGGTAGGCAGCTGGCAGCCTCAACATGGATCCACATAAGACTTAGTGTTAGGCAACTGTAACTCTGCTTCTGTGATAGGCAGATGGCAGCCTCAACATGGATCCACAGAGAACTTAGTGTTAGGCAACTGTATCGCTGCTTCTGTGATAGGCAGATGGCAGCCTCGACACGGGTCCACTGAAAACTTAATGTTAGGCAACTGTACCTCTGCTTCTGTGATAGGCAGATGGCAGCCTCAACATGGATCCACAGAAAGCTTAGTGTTAGCCAACTGTACCTCTGCTTCTGTAATAGGCAGAGGCAGTCTCGACACGGGTCCACAGAGAACTTAGTGTTAGGCAACTGTACCTCTGCTTCTGTGATAGGCAGATGGCAGCCTCAACATGGATCCACAGAGAACTTGGTGTTAGGTAACTGTACCGCTGCTTCTGTGATAGGCAGATGGCAGCCTCGACACATGTCCACAGAGAACTTGGTGTTAGGCAACTGTACCGCTGCTTCTGTGATCAGATGGCAGTCTTGACACGTGTCAAGCAGTTGGTATTAGTGTGGCTTCCAGTTTACCTGCTTTCATTGTCTGTGGATAGAGATTACCATCTATTTACTGCTGTTTTATTCTTTAGATGGAACTGTGGGTCGTGGTATTAAATATCCAATCCGGTATTTACCTTGGCGACTGAGAGAAAACACCGAAAACCCCAATCAGATTGATCGACCTATGGGATTTGAACCCGGGACCTACCGAATGCGAGCCACTGACGTTACCGCCTGCGCCATCCTGCTTGGTTCACTAGTATTGCTATAAATAGAGAAGTTCTTGCTTATTTTGAACTTTGTACCTCAAAATAACCCATTTCTGTGTAAAATTTGCTCACTGCTACATCTAATATCCTGCGTTGAATGTAATAGTGGAAAAGGTTGAAACCTCCTACTCTAGGGGATTTTAAAGATTGGCAGTGGACATGAGTCGCTGTTCCACGAAGTCAGAATGCCTTACACAAGAGTCACAGCGGCCCACCACCCTCCACTCTTCCTCTCCCCTGTCTTCTCCTCCTTCGCCAAGTCCGTTAAGTAAATATTTTCCTTTACCATGAATCATTAATCAGTATCTAGCTACTGGAAATTAACGAACCAACCTCCTCACTCCTCCACTCCACTTGGTTTCCTTTACACAAACTTACAGGTAGTTTGAGGCTCGAGTTAAGACTCCGCACTGCTGCCACTGCTGTGGTGTACTGTACCCCAGATTGAAGGAGGATGAAACAATAACATTTGAACCCAACAATAACTGCTCCGGGGGTTGATTTATACAATCTCGTTAACTGCAATGGGTTATGGTTAACTTAGGACGAGAAAAGTTGCCTTGCTCGCCTCTCATGTTATGACGTCATGATGTGTGTGCCCACAGACCTATGTATACATATGTACATCGGTTTACATAATGTTCGGACTTCCTCCGGGAGATTCTAAGAGCATAAACTCTGCATAAAATTAGAAGCATTTAGAACAGATTTGGAGTAAAGGAGGTGAAGAAGAAGTAGGGGGAGAGGGAATAAATTGTATAAAATATGTACAGGATGAAAAGGAAGGAGAAAGGAAAAAGGTCAAATTAAAAAAAAAACAACGGTCAACGGTTATAAAAATCGGATGTGTTGCTTTCACATGATAATCCCTACCCAGTCTTCTACAAACTATTCTTACAGAAGCTTAATCTCCTTTTCACGTTAATCAGATGAACGTTTGTGGAAGTGCTTTTTTCTCCACTTATACACCTCCTTTAACTGCAATGGTCATATCGGTGGTCATTTACCTTTGAAACGCATTGGTGTTAACTTGTATAGAGTTGTTATTGGATTTCTGTTTTTTTTTTCTTTGGGTTTTATACATAACATCACACACTGTCATGTATACTTCCAGATTCTACAGAGGAGACAGAATAATCTTGACTAGCAAAAAATTCCCACTCCCCAACCGAGTATCGAAATCGGAAACCCCGCTCAGCAGGCAGGTACTCTACCGTTGAGCCATGGAAATGCTTGCTTTATACACTAGCCGGCATTGCCTAGGTGCACTCTAAAAGTACGGGTTGAAGATAAGGATAGGAGTGATTTTAAATAGGTGTAAGCAGCCTGTAAGTTGTACTTGTATCTAAAGCGTAAATACGTATCCAAAGTTTTCTCCAGATTAGTCAAATTAAAGGGATTAAAGATATGAGTATGGATAGCATTTTGAAGTTATATGTTTCCTATAATTTTTGCCAAGTGCTATACTCCAATTACGCTAAAATTTATTCCTAATTGACCAAGCGGTATATTTTTTTTCCATAAGAGGTTTGTGGTAGTTGGTGTTATCTTTACGTTATTTGCACCACGCTTTGGGCATCTATTTGGAGTAGGTATTATTTTATTGTCCCACGTTGGGGTGCGAATTTGAATAGTATTGTTGTTGCCCCACGTATGGAAGCCAATTTGAAGGAGGAGTATTGTATTGCAGTTCTACTGTTGGGGAGCCAAATTTGATGAAGTAACTGCCCCACGTGTGGTACAAAGTGTCCGGTGGCCTTCGCCCTAACGTTTAGAAATCAACTTTGTATTTTTATGTTTCTTTAAATATTATATATATATATATATATATATATATATATATTTATGTTTGCCTCGGCTGCGTCAGTATTAATTTGTAGAAACATGTATCTCTTAGCAGGGGGTGATGCGGCTAAAGAATGTAGGCTTACACAATTTATAATTTTTACTTCACTCCTTTTATTAATCCTTTACACGATTAAATAACACCACTGATATAGAGAGCTGTGAGATTATTTATTAATTACTTGCACTTTTTAACACTAAATCTCTATAATATTCTCGCCGTAATGAGTTTTATATGTCTCACACTGAATACGTATTTAGCTGCTCGGGAACGCATCTAGCATCCGGTTGGGAACGCTGTCTACTAGCGACTGGCTTTTACCGCTTAAATTTGTAAATTTCTCTATTTCAAGTCTCTGATTGTCTAATTTTACTCCAATAGAATACCTGTATTTACCTTTCAGCTTTTCTGGTTTTTGATTGGCTATTTATAAACTTTTTTGAATATTATATTATTGTTCCAAGAATTACTAGTAGCATTATTAAACTTTCTAATTCATTATTGCCTCAAGGTTACCTCATTGTTAACAACTTTCAGCTTCTATTCTCACAGCTCCTACATTGTTAAATTACTTAATACATTCACATAACATTATTATACATGTACACAATAATATAAACATAATACAATGACTGTTACATACATTTTATACATTATATTTTACACATATTGCTTTAAGGCGGGCTCTTATTTTTATATATATTATATAATTAGAATGAAATCATTTAAGTATTAAAAATACTGCCTCAGGTTTAAAATAAAGTTAGGTAGTTTTTAAAAACTTCGAGTACTATATAATTTTAAAAAATCTGATGTGTTACATTCACATGACTTTCTCTACTCTGCATCGCTTATTAGTGGTCACACAAATTATTCTTACAAAAGTTTATTTTTATATCTATTTCATTTTAATCGAGATAAAACTTTCCAAAAACTCCATTACACATTTTGTAATAAATATAAAGGGAATAGGCATACTCAAATATTTAAGAACTGGGCACTATGTAGTGGCCTTAAAATTCCATTCTGTGTAATCGCCAGAAACAACTGAAAGAAGAGTGATGAATTATTGAACAATTCGAACCATTAGTAACGGGTGTCGCGGAAATGGCTGAAGCTACAAAAACATTATTTGAAATCAACTGTGTGTTTTAAAGGGAACTACATTTTTTGTGTGTACGTTTTTGTCTAACGGTTAACGTTTGTCAGTTATACAGGATTATACAAAATTTCTTCTGAATGAAGCGGACTTCATAGGCTATTCTCAGAAAATTCAAGATATACTTTTTATTTCAATGTAAATATTTTAATAATGGTATGTTAATCAAAATCGTTAGAGCCAATTATAGAAAATAAAAAATTTCGAAAAATGGTATATATAAAGTGTAGTTTGGGTGGAGGATTTCCTGAAAATCTTCCATTCCCATCTTTGGAAGGTAATGAACCTAAATACCAAGTTTGGTATTTGTCTTACTTTTCCTTTTGATTTATGATGTTAATAGACATCCCGACACACATACCCTTGTTTCATTTGCATTCAGGGGGCCTCAAAACAAGTATTTCTGTTGAAATATTAGTATAGAATTTTTGGGTGGAATTGAATACCTTCACTATCTACTATGTATATATTTGGTAGAGAAAGTAATAGGAATTAGGTGTTTTCTGGAATTTATAACGTAACCAGATTTTGGCGACTCCTTTTTTATAATTGTGCAATATTTTGAGCTTAGGGTTTAAACAGTGCAGATTTATACATTCGGATTTAAAAATATGGAGGGGCTAGATTTTAGAGTTGTAAGCAAGCTTTTAATTTTAGTGAAATTAGTGAAGTGCGATGATATGAACATATGCAACCCACCCTAAAATAACTCAGTTTTAAAATGTATTAAGCCTTCCAGTTTACCTTTTTGGACTCTAAAATATGCCTAATTTGCAATAAAGTGGCAAATAGCTTCTAATATTCATATTCAACAAAACGGGTTTGAAATGTCTAAAATGATTACGAAAAAGAAACACTCTCCCCTGTTTTCAAATATTTGTAATCATTATACAGCATGTGACCATCTGGAGGAAGAGGGCTTTTAAATGTGAAAGAATTACGAAATCGAATATGTGATATACAACCTCCCCTAAAGCTTCCTAAAGTAACTGACTTTTAAAATATTTAAAGCACCCCCATTTACCTCTTTGGGCTCGAAGTCATACAAAATCTGCCTTAATTACAACAAAATCCCCAAGGTAGCCTCTAATACCCATATTCTAAGAAACAGGACTGACCTTTGGTGATATGAGCATAAAAAAGGTACATTATAATATAGCCCATGACCATCTAGAAGAATAACGTCCTTCATTGGTGAAAGAATTACCAAAATCGTTAAGTGGTTTCTGAGATTTCCTTACACACACACACACACACACACACACACATACACACACACACACACACACATACAGGCACACATTTTTTTTCTCTCTTTATAATATTTGTATGGATATCGATTTGTTTTAGGTGGTACAAGGGGATATAAGAGACCGAAGCGATACTTAAGTCTTTGAAATTTCATGCTCTTTACATGAGCACGAGAAAAAAATGAATAGCGACTTAGCACTTTAAAAACGCATACAGTATTTGAAAATTGAAATCAATAACAAGGAATATCTCAGAAATGGGTAATACAAAAACAGTATTTATTTGACGCCAAATTCCCGTAAAATCACGATGTCAAACTTTTGAGGCGAATGAATATTTCCGCCGTTTTAAATAACGTATAGAAAACCAAACGAAAACATAAGTGCGCAAGAAAAATAGTTAACAAAATTTAATATTTGAGTTTCAAAATATTTCTGTGTGCATCCAGCAAGAGATTAATTTTCTGTTGGTAGCTTTGGTGTTCACTATAAAATAGTTTAAAAATATTTTCTATTCTAAACTTGTATTTCAAATAAGATTTGTTGGAAAAAAAAGAACACAGTAGCTTTCGAGTACAAGCAGGAAACGCTGCTCATTACTGTAAGTTTACAGTTCACAGACCAAGCATCCTTGGCTGCTAGAACTTCGCTCTTATCCATTTCATCACACAAAGTCCCTAATGCTATGTACATAAATTTGCCAAGTTTCTCCCACCATTTCTTTCCGAGTGCCCGCGTTTGCCTGACCAAGCTGTTGGTCCCAGCCCAAATGACCTTTGCTCTTCTTTCCAAAAGAACAACCGCTGATGTAAGATTGTGACGACTGAAGCCAAATTCTGTGCCACTACCTGATGTGGAACAATCGTGTAAGCTTGGAGGATGTGGCTAACCGAATGTCGACAGCAAAACGCAGATGTCAGGAAGGGCTGACGTGAAATAGCAGCGGCTGCTTTCATTAAACACCAAATTACTTACTAGAATGCCAGATTCTTCCTGAAACAGCAAGTGTCATTTTCTAACGAAGAGACACTGCACAACGTATAAAGCTTATGTTGCTACGATAAAATGTTTGTGAATAGTGTTAAAAGTGGAGTTTTATTTTGCGAGTAGGAATATTTGCGGAACAGGCTGAAAGCCGACTATAGAAATTCTGTGGTAAAATAAATTCACCCTTTAAATGTGTCATATACTTTTTACATTCCCTACTACGTATAGTAAGTAGGGGAAGTATTGTATTCCACCCAAAAATTCGATACCGACATTTCACGACAATACATGTTTTGAAACTCCTGAATCCAAAAAAGCATTTTTGGAAACATGTGCGTGTGTGTGTGTGTGTATGTGTGTGTGTGTGTATGTGTTGTCTGTGAACAGCATAACTCAGAAACGAACAGTCGGATAAACACCAAACTTGGTATTTAGGTTCAGTATCTTCCAGAGATGCGACACGAAGGTTTACAAGAAAATTCCCCCACCCCAGATTACCCTTTACATGGAACATTTTTCGAAAATTTTAATTTTCTCAAAAATGCTCTAAGGATTTTGACTAAAATATTATATGTTTAAGATATTTTTATGACAAATAAAATGTATATCTCGAATTTTCTGGGAATGTCTCCAAAAGTATTCTTCATTGTGAACGACTTTTGCATAACTGGTAAACCATAAGAGATAGACAAAATTTTACTACAAAAATGTAGATAGCGTTAAAATACACAATTTATGTCATATATATTTTTGTTGTTGAGTGAACTATTTTCGAGATATTGCTTGTTATTCCCTTACATTTTCCAATATTTATACTTTTTCTCAAATTCAGTATTCATTTCTTTTTTGTCCTTGTAATGCAAAGAGAATGGAATACTCACATAACAGCCACCTCTTAAAATATTTGACTATCGCTTAAAGCCTACCAATTCCCTTACAAGAAAATTAGCAACAAGATTAACATCTCGATATCTCGATTAACATGAAGCATATGGAAAATAAGCGTTTGTAAAAATAGTTAGTACAAGAGTAGAGAAAGTCATGTGAGTGTAACACATCAGATTTTTTTGCGACCACAGCGTAGCTGAATTGTTATGGCATTCACACAATACTTCAGCGACTCATTATGATGTTACCTGGTGCGCGAGCAGCTCCCCTCTCGCCCATACCTTTTAGCACATTCAAAACAGCAGTACATTGGGATTCATTCCCCAGATAAATAATTAAATATGTGTATTTAAAATAAAATAAATTCTGTTCATTGTAATTTTAAAATTCTAATAAACTGAGTTCATTTCATTTGCTTCAATACGTGTTGCTTTCAGTTACCTGGGAAAATTCGATAAATACGGCGTGGACTAAACAGTACTAGTATCTATTGCACTACTCGCAAACACGTCCATGCTGCCATCCATCAGCATTTAATTACTCTCAATTAAAAAGTTCAGCTATTTTTGTAAAAACTCAAAGTTTTGAAATTATAGTGTAGTCGATCAAAAGCACTCATATTAACAACTTCACTATAATGGTAACTAAGACACCCGTGTGAAAAATTTTGAAACTCGCTTCCTCTCGTTTCATAAACATACTCGCGTCTTCATTACTACTACATAATATACTATTAGAAGCCCTGAAAATTAAATTATAAAGCATCCAGCTGAAGTTATGTGGAAGTAGCAGTAAACATTCGGACATGCGCAATGGCGAGCTTTAGTCTGTTGACGTTTGTCCTTCATTGTTGTTTGATCTTCATAGCACCAGTGCTGACAACATGATCCGTTACAAAGTCATAACATTCTACAATATATAGAAGTAAATAGTAATCAAGAGAATAAGTGTAACAATGAGTTTATTAACAAGCATATAATTTTAACATTATTATTATTATTATTATTATTATTATTCCTTTTATATAACCGCGATGTTGATTGTGAAATTGTTACAATTTGTAATATTAATTTCTTGTGTGCCATTGGTAGTTCCCGAGGTCGCGAGTTCAAACTCGGCGGAGGGCGATGGATTTTTTCGGGCGTAAAAATCCTTAGCATGGCTACCTTCGGAAGGGAAGTAAAGCCGGTAGTCCCGTGTCGTAGATTTACGGCACGTAAAAGAACCTCAGGCCTGATAAAGAGGCCTCTGAGCAAAATTATCGGTCTTTCACGCCCAATATAGAATGTGACGCTAAGAACCACAGCCGTTAAGGAGCGTCCATAAATAAAACTCAATTTCAATTTGGTATTGGTAACATCATTTTTACTTTCTCTACTACGTACCTAGAAGGTAGAGAAGGTAATTGTATTCGACCCAAAAATTCGAGATGGAGATTTTACTGTAAAGTCACGTTTTGAGGCCCCCTGAATCCAAATACAGCAGTCTTAGTAAAATTACCTTGTGTGTATGTGTATGTGTGTGTGCATATGTCTGTGAACAACATAACTCAAAAACGAAAAGTCGCATAAAAGGTGCATTTAGGTTCAGTATCTTCCAAAGATACGACACAACATTTTTAAGCAAATCCCTACCCCAAACTAAACTAAACTATTTTCCAAAAATAGCTCTAACGATTTTGATTAAAATACCATATATTAATTGCATTTAAATGAAAAATAAAATGTATATCTTGCATTTTCTGAAAAATTCCGAAGGACTTTTGTATAATCTTGTAGTATAATTTAAACATTAAGCGATAGACGAGAAGGTACTACACAAAAATGTAGGTCTCTTTATAACACAATTTTATTTAAAATAAGTTTTTTGTGGCATAAGTCGTTTCTGAGAAAACCGTTATTAAGGGTTAGAATTGTTCATTTCTTGGTAATTCTCTAAGTCTTGGCAACATTCAATTGTTTCCCGCGATTACATGGAAGTAGTATGGAATTTCAAGGCCAGCATTGAACATTTGACTATCGCTATGCCGTTTGTATCTATAACGTAATGTATAATGTAACTATTTCTGCAAAAGTATCTTTGGATTAAAATGTAGTATATATAAAAGTAAGCTTTAGTAAAACTAGATTGTATACCCACTAATAAACGTTAGAGGTCATGTGAATATATCACATAAGATTTACTGTATTGGAAACAGTTAAATTCATTGGAAGAATCCATTTCCAAGTCATTCATATAATTCGCTATCACGATAATGGATACAAGGCCTAAGCTTAATATACATATAATTTCCATCCCAAGAAACAAAGTTGGAGTGTTATAACAAGTTTATTAGTGTCATAATCTTCAATTTCTGGTATAAGTGGTTTGTGTTAAAAGCTATACTTTTAGTGACAGCTGTCTAAAAAAGTTTTACCCAAATGTTATGTAACATCCGACCTTGTAGAGGTAAACTGTATTTGGCATGACTGCCGTCCATAGGTAACTTTCCTTGTGCCAAAGTATAAATTATGTCACTATTCATTTTGTGGTGTGTATGTGTGCGTGTGTGCCTGTGTATGTCCACGCGTAATGTAAATTGGTATATGATATGATGCTGATGCCATTTAGATTATAGACAATATATACCATAAGGTCGCATGGCCGCATCGATAGCTATTGCAAAGTGCCGCCTCACGTAAAAGACCTGGGCAGAGCAACCCGTTTTCTACCTTTTCCTTTCCACTACCTCAAAAGACTCTGATCAAAGTACAACTGCTTTCTTCATTGACAATTTTATACTGGAATAAAACCTTAAAAATGGAAAAACATTACATCCTGTATTTAACTTTTTGGAATTACCTAAATAAAGTTAACCAGCAAAACCATTTGAGAATTTTTTAAATTTACTGAATTTTAATGTTGAGTAGTTGTGCTAATTGCTCATTTTAATTCTGCTAGATAAAAATCTTGTTTGAAGCAAAATATTTCTAAACCAATGCCTTAATTTCTAATAAAAAATAACATATTTCTGAATTCAAAATAAGCATAAAGGATTCAAGTTTTGCTCTTCACGATATCCACTTTAGAATTATACTGTGGATTCGTAAAAGTAAGCACCCAAAGAGTTTAATGTAAATGGAGTTCAGACTTCTAAAATATTCCTTTTATCTACACCTTAATCGGAGAAAAAGTATTATACCCTTTTTTGCCTTCCAAATTTAAATGGTTGCACTAAAATTCCTTTATATGAGTGAGAACCATGATAAACATCTAAGAATGAAATGCTATGTTCCTCTAGATTCGGAGTGTTTTGCGACAGACTGATGCACTCTCCATGTACTCAGTAATCTCAGGGAAATTAAATGTTGCGACGAAGTAAGGAAAAATAATTGAGGAATTTGAAGTATGAATGCGAAGGAGAATTCAGCATGTCAAATGGACAAATTAAGTAATAAGGATGGTTTAGAAAATGAAAAAAAGAAGTCAAAATAGGAAACTTGTTTTGACAGTGAATGAGAGGAAACAGCTTGCTAAGATATACAGGCATGGTGAATTGGGAAAAAGTTACGGTTAGAAAAGATGCACAGTGATAGAGTGTGTTAAGATAATTTAATCATATGCATGCTCTCGGGTAGAAAACAGTGAGTGAATAAGTGAGTAAAAGTGAGTTTAGCAGTAAAAACTTTACAGCTAATTCTTCCATAACAGATTCTTGATGTTACACTACTTGTGTTTCTGTTGTGCATGTTCAATAATTTTGTAGCTTGTGCACAAACAAGGCAAGATAAAGTCAGCGAACTTGGCCCGCAGCAAGAAAACGGAAGGTGGGTTGGAAGGTGAAGGCAATAATAACGAAAGGGGGAAAGGGTCTTGACAGACTTTGACAGACGGAAAGACAGAAAGCTCATTGGCCGCGGTTTCTCCAGTGGAGCAACATGTCGGCTCAGCTGCAGACCACCTGCTAGCCCTCTAATATGCGGTCTTATTCACAGAGAAAAATGTTCAAGATCGCACCAACTCATGTTAACCGACCCCTGAGAAACCTTGCTAAGATCGACCAACAAGAATTCAACCAAGTGTCAAAGGTTGGGGAAATTTAACTGGAATTACTACTCCAATAGTGACACCTGTGCTCCACATCTCTTATGTATTGTTTTGTAATCTGTGCTACATAAGGTAAACATTTTATAGATGTAAGATAAATGCAACAAAAAACGTTCATCACACCATAGAAAAAAAACCTGGCATTATATTTACATGACCTTCTCTACCCACTCTTCTACAAACCGTTTTATAAAGCTTATTCTTTTCTCTGCAACCTGTTAGTCGAGATAAACATTTGCAGAAATTGTTTTATTACACATTTCGTTATTGATACACTCGCTTCCATTTATGCCGTTGCCTCAGCTTTGGGAGGCATTCTACTGGTCTTCATATTAGAAGTGTGTAGAGGAAGAAGTAGGTCTGTGTTCTGTTAACTTTTCGCGCATGCATGTTTCGCGTCCTGTTTTACATGCACAGTTCGAGATTATTCACATATGAGTATAAAACTTTGAGCAATGCCTTTACTGGTCATCACTTATAATAACCAGGTTCAAATATATAACTAAATAAAATCCTGTAATCAGCTTCGATCTTATATTAAAATGTATGATCATTATCTGCTCGTAATCTTTAATACCCTCCTATTTAAAATGTTCAACATATTCTTTTTGGTACAAATAAGAGGTTTATTCTCCATTTGTAATCAAATATAAGGCAAATTTTTAGAAATGCATGTTAAATAAATTGACTATAAGTTGAAAGCCACTGATTTGGAAGTAATGGACATTTGATTTTGCATAAAGTATTAAAAATAAAACCAATTCAGATAGCAAAACTAAAAACTTTCCACTCTGCCTGTCTGTAACTTAAATTATTCATAATCCCATATGTAGCGTTGCTCATACGCTCTACCTAAACTGAAAAGCCGTAAATTTAATCTTGAAAACTGAGAAATATCCTGTTCGGAACATTTAAAAGATTAAATTATAAAAAAGGAATTTTGTTTGAAATAATAACTGTGAAAGCTTGAAACGTTGAGTGTATTATAGCTGATACATGACTATTAACTCACATTCAAACAGAATGCCTTAAGAATCATACTTATCATAGTGTAATTTTGCTCAGTTTTCACTGTAACTTCACTCTTCTTTTCTTTCAACGTAGCGGCGTAATGAATCACGCCGAAGCAGTCTCTTCTTCTCCGCTTCACTCGCTGCGGTGTCGAACACACGACTTCATTTCTCTCGCACGCGAAGCAGCAATCGCTGTACGTCTCAAAAACAAACTCACCGACTAACTCTCGCGAGTACGCTCTTCGATATATAGTAGAGGTCTGCACGGTCGAAATCCTTAGGCCCGGCCCGATCTGATCCGTGCCCGAGAAAGGTTATACTGTACCACTCGGTCCGGGCCCGATTGTCCAGTTTTGTTTTAAACAAAATTATTCTGCGGCAGAGATTTTGGAATCCCTATGTAGTAAGCGGCCTTGTTGACCACATGCCGTGCCTATTACTGCACTCTGCATAGGATTGCTAGATGTGGGTGGACGGAGGGAGACGTAGTTTACAACTGCAGTGCTGTTATAACATTATTTGCAATTGGCCGAAGCTAGTATTTATTTATTATTACTGGTTTTACGATGTACTGCTATGAAACTGTGCACTCTATATGATATTGGTGCTATTCGGGCATCTCAACATTGCAGGTAAAAAAAGAGTGATAATTAATCATTTTGGCTTTATTTTTCCTCTACGGGGAAAAACTATTTGTAATTTTTTATTTTATACAAAATGGGGTTAATAATTTTGCATGATAAATAAAATATGTATGTTGAATGTGATAAATCTTTTCTTTTTATTTTAAAATCCGAGCCCGAGAAGCAGACTTTTGATCGCAGAAGCTTCGAAATTCGCGGGAGGCGGGGTAAGAAATATCCAGAAATATCTCGTTATCTCTCATAGCGCTACTGGAATTTGCGCTATGTAAGAGCGCCGTCCTCTTTATCACTCCAACCAAACAGTCGGCCGGCGCTGAACGACACCACCAATCACGGGACAGTCTCGGCTCATAGCAGCCGCGTCACAACACAAACATTCTAACCATAGAGCTAAACCAGATCGACTATGTAGCGCCCTTGAACTCTTCACCACAATTATTGATTTATTTATACACAGTGTTTCCTTCCCACCCTGCATAGTACAACAGGTTTTGTATTTCCTAATTTTTAAACTAACAACTTCCGGACACTTTTGGACAGAAGAATAGCAGTCTTCTATCTGTGAACAGTGCATTCAGAATCTTAAATTAAAGTTTTTGTTGCTCTATAACGTAACAGAACCAAAACATAAGGCGCAATATAGTATAAGCATTTGTCTGTTTATTATTTATTATATATTTTTTCCAAAATTTCATCGTTGGTTTTATGCAGGCTTCTATATTTTGGGATTTTATTACAAGACGTTAATGTATCCAGTATAGACTGAGGAAGGTGGACGTGCATCGCTTGAAATCAGGTGCTTAATTTTGTTTATTTTCAGAAAAAGTAATCTTTCCTTGCTTTTACACTTTCCAGATCTTAAATATATATATATATATATATATATATATAGAATGAACAAGAAGAATACACTTTCTCTTCCTCTGCACGGGAAGAGGAACTGGTTGTAGTAGCTGCCATCCGGGAGTTTCAAAAAGGTAGGGACCCTGTCTATGCCCTGTCGTGCCACCTGGTCCGGCCGCCCTCTGTCTCCTCTCAGCTCACCCTTCCCTCCCGGGGCGCCCCGTTAGGGGTCTAGGCACAAAATATCTCCTTGTGGTCGAGGTGCTACGTCTCCTTCCGCTGCTGGTCGTAGTCCAGTAGCTCTTAGTGTGAATATTTCTTAAACATGTTCAATACTTGCATCTCTATTTCGTCTAGTTTACTTCGGTCAACTATGGCGCTATGGAAGGACGAGTAAGCTGGACCTTATTCACGAGATTATCGGTAACTCCCCTGGAAACTGATGAAATATTTTCCGACAGTGTGTGTTGCAGAAAAGTATTTCTTATATTCAACACACACTCACATATCTCATATCTTCAAACTATTGCATTTAACGTAGAAGAAACACACACACACAGTCTCTCTCTCTCTCTAATCTATCCTATTCCATCCATCCAACCCATCCGATACATTCATCTATCCATCCAACTATCTCATAGGGTAGGGCGGGGGAATTCGAATTGCGGGCCTTTTTGGATAAGGTTAAGTTCTCACGCATGCGCTGCCACTAATAAGCACGCCATAATGAAGTTCCCAGTCTCACAGTTAAAGACGGAGTCTTATCAACGTGTGTGCCTGATTCTGAACAGATTAAGAGAGACGCTACATCAGTTTTTCTAATCAAAGGTAAGGGAGGAATACCTGTATAATACGTAGCATGTAATACTTTGGTCAGAAAACTTGAGCTTTAGCTGGTCTCGTGTACTACTTTTCGTACTGCTTAAAGGAGTGAACGCTTCCTTGGTATTTTGCGAACCATTATAGTATATGGTAGCGCTATCTATTGCACAGTCTAAGAATTATGTCGTGGCCGGTAACATGTGTGTTGTGGGGCTATTTCGATAACAGTCGGTGGGTTACTAGGATATCATGCATATTTGTTTCCGTGTTATGTAACTTATTTCCATTGGGGCTTATGTTTTAAAGTAATTTTTATTATATTAATGATTAATTATTTCGTACAAATTTTCAAATGGTACGACATTACAAAAGGAAGAATTTATGGCTACAATGGGACAAAGAAGCTATGGAACAGGCAATCTCATTTATAATAGAGTGTAATCTTTCATTACAGGGCACAAGTCAGGTTTTCAAGAACCATATACGACCCTGTTTACAAACGTTAAATTAAAATTAAATGTACTGAATGGCTTGCAAGATATTACATCTCCTTCAGCATCATTAGGTCATCTGTCTGTTTTCACACATGATGCGGAGAAAACTCATGCGGATCGCTTCATGTATTTAGTAAGTCGTGGATTTGGCCTGACTTTGAAAGAACTGCGTATAACAGATTACTCTTATGCCTTAAAACGTAACGTTGAGGTGCCACGTTCTTGGATACAGAACAAAATGTCAGGAACATATTGGTGTATTGGCTTTTGTAGGAGAAATGACCTTAGTTTGAGCAAGCCTGAAGGTCTCTCTGAATATTTCCAGAACAGCAGCATTGAACTCCTGTGCCTTCCTCCACACACAACTCATGTTTTGCAGCCTCTCGATCGCTGCCTGTTCAAGGCACTGAAAGGCAACCTCATGGCTTCATAAAAATTCACGGTCTGGCATAACTAAAATCCAATTCAATCCAATGTTCAAAGAAGCGTGGAAGGTAACAGCATTTGTTGGATTAGCAGTGAAAGAATTTTAATGTATAGGCATATTTCCCTTTATGCCTCAAGCAATCGAGGACTTTGTTAACTAGCTTCCGAAACATAATCACCTTCTGCTAATTCTAACAGTAATGGAGCACAACATGAAGATTGAATTGATGCCTAACAGCCCAGCACTTCACAATCCCTTGTGGGTGTCATGCCTGTAAGAACCATTCGAGAGGTCCTTTCTAGTCCTGTAAAGAGTGTGATCAAAAGAAGAGTTCAAACTAAGAAAGGAGCATGCCACAGCACTTCACAGGAAATTGTAGTAGTTGTTAAGGCAAAGAGAGAGATGGAATTTTGTGGGAAACAAATTCAGTTGAAAAAAGAAGAAAGACAACATTTCAAGGAAAAAGAAATGGAAGCTAAACAATCAAATAAATTCATTGACTTATCATGTAGTGAAGACGATACTGCTAATGAT
Source organism: Deroplatys truncata (assembly GCA_030765065.1). Classification (NCBI taxonomy): domain Eukaryota; kingdom Metazoa; phylum Arthropoda; class Insecta; order Mantodea; family Mantidae; genus Deroplatys; species Deroplatys truncata. Next base: position 59,428,042 of record CM060980.1, read on the forward strand.
CCCAACGTAGATGACTAAAAATGTGTTTTCTGCACTGTCAGCTACTACTCAAAGTCGACTGTTCTGATAGGTGACTGGATTCGCTGCCAAAAATGCCAAGTTTGGTTCCATGAAAGATGCGTGGGAGCTGAAAGAAGGAAACAATTTATTTGTGGCAAATGCTTCTAAACAGCTTTCAGAATTCAAGAACTGTTAATGATTCCTTATATTCCTTAATTGTTTAAATGCTTCACATTTCATAAGAATTGTTAATTCTTCAGAATTCCACATTAATATATTATAATATAACCATATATATTTAATTTCTGGAATAAATTTGTTTCAGAATCCAAAAGCAGAGCTATTATTTACTGTATTCATTGTTGTCCAAATTGCCCCACAGTTATATCCATTAGCCCCTCGGAATTTCTCCATTTCCAATTCGGTGGGTAAATCTTTACTTCAGCATTAGAATTGTCATTAATGATAGTGATATGATGCCCACCGCGAACCATAACGGTGTACTACTTGTGTGCTTACTTGAATGTTCGGTACATTGTAACACTTTATTTTCAATCAAGAAATTACGCTAACCTATCGGAATTACCCCGCCCTACCCTATGCCACAAACACCATATGTATATGTTATGAGATCACTTTACCACACAACAGAATCTTTTGGAACTTCCAACATCACTTGAGGTATCTCAATATACAAAGTCAGCGAATGAATCGACTATACTAATCACTTCTAAACTACACGATAGTTGGACTAGGTATCTCACTTCTATATTTGTTGGTATTGAAACTAGATTACCGCCTGAAGTGGGTTTATCTTGTAGTTCTCTGATGATCTGGTAGTCCCGGATGCTGGAACTTGTAATTGCTCCATTTGAATTTACCGCGCTGATAAACTCAGTTAACATCTTGTCTCCCTGGTTTGGCAGAAAGCCTATTCCACTTAGTTATCGTTGGAATTCTACAGAGTGTATTGCGTTATAGAATATTTTTAAAACTTTATTTCAATTTACATGATTTGTCTCTTGTATTTTAAGCAATTTAAAATACATATAGCTCAGTTAATATCAATTTACTCTTATTCAGGGTTTCTTTATGTGTTTTTAAGGTAGGACATTTAAATAAGAATAGCAATAATAATGCTATCCATTGAAAAGTAATTTATTTACTCAGGGCAATATCAATGATACGACGTAGAACAACACTTACCTTTCCAATCAAGTTTAACTTACAATTTTATAATTCTGCTTGTTGATTCTTTATATTGCTTTAACAATTAGTTATTAATTATCTCTTGCATATAATGTAATACCTATAAGCCTTGCAAGTAAACATTTGAATTTATGGTTGTTCTAGGCGTTTTCATTGTGAAACATTTACTTCAATTAATAAAAAGGTTGGACGCTGTTTACTTATCCTAACTTTGTTGCTAAGCATAACGAAATAAATTAAAATTTATCTTAAATAAATCAGATATTAATATAAATAACACATTAACAACTAAATTCATTTTTAGCCTACTTCAATTATGATTTTCTATTTTTTTTATTCTTTAATGTTATATAATGTTTAAAATATTGCGAATGCAATGCTTTTCGTCCTTTCTTTATAACACATTTCCCCTTTGAAGTTAATCAGTTTTCTTTTTCTCCCTCCTTTATAATTAATACAATTTTAAATTGGTTTTTCACAATATATAAGCACTTTTTGGAATTATTATTTTGTATATGCATTTTCTAACAAAATTAATTGATAATTATGACAATATGTATTTATAATAATAACAAGAAGAAGAACAATATATGTTGAATCGTTGTCCATCTCTGGATTTGTAATTCCAGTAGAGCTTAGTAATTTATTAAATACATCCATTACTTTCATTTCATTTTAAAACTGCGTCAGTATAAAGGAAAAGTCCGGAAGAAAACTTTACTAAAGCAAACACTGCTATAAAGTCTCTTATTTGTTAAAATGACTATCAGGAGAACAATACGTTAGATTTATGCAATTAATATTAGCCGTGTTCAAAAGCAATACAGTAGCAAAATTTGGTGAAAATCTCGAATAAAAAAGATAATTTGCTCTGCGTGCCTTCAGTGTACTCAAATCACACAGTTTCACAATTCAATTTCACTCCTGGTATTGTGGACACGTAAAATATCATACGCTGGTACGTAAGAAGGTATGAAACTACAAATATTTATTTTCAGCTTGAAATGTTATTTTCCATTGACACTTCCAAATATTCCAAATGTTCCCCACCTTCGACTTTTTATTAATTTTATCTTTAGTTTTCCTCCAGCATTTTAAAATGTCGAATAAAACTACATTTTCCTCCTCATCATAATAATCATTAGCTCATGAATTATACCAGCAAGTGAATCCTCCTGCACCAATATGTAATTCATAGATACAGCCTTCAGCGCATAGCCGTCGTCTTCTTCATCCTGAAGGACATTTGCATAACTGGTAAACCATAAGAGGTAGGCAAAATCTTACTACCTATAAATGTAGATCTTATCAAAGTACATAATTTATGCCAAATAAAAGTCTTTATAGCGTTAACATTCCGAGATATTCTTTGTTATTGGTTAGAATTTTCAAACGCTTATACTTTTATTAAGGGGAAGATCGCTATTCTTTTTTTTTTCTCTTAGTCATGCAAGGAGAACGAAATTTCAAAGCCATCACATAACGACTCGCATAAAGCCTACTGTATTCCCGTAACCCCCTTGTACCTACAAGGGAATATGCAATAAGACAATTTCTACCAATGTTAAATACTCGATTATTGGCATGTTGGGTTCTACTGGCTGACAAGAGGAACTGGCAAACATGTGCAACAAAGTTTGCGAAACCAGATGGATTTGTTTAGTGAAGTAGATTTGCTACGTATGGAAAGTCAGTTTGAAGTAGGTTGTATTGAAGGAGTTATATTATATTTTAACTGTTTGGGGAGCCGAACTTGTAGTAGTTGCAACCGCACTTATAGTAAACAGTTTCCGGTAGCCTTCGCCCCAAATTTACTTTCAGGTGGCCTTTGTCCCAAGTTTAAAAAAATATTAACTTTGTAATTTGACTGTTTGTTTAGATATTATATATTTATGTTTGCCTCGGCTGCGTCAGTATTTATTTTAGAGACATGGATTTCTTGGCAGGGTTGAGATACGACTAAGAATGTAGGCTTACACAGATTTTAAGTTTTAATTCACTCCTTTTTATTAATCCTTGACACAAATTAAATAGTACTTCACTGATATTAAGAGCTGTGAGATTCTTTTATTTAATACTTGCACTTTTTAACACGTATACTATTTTCGTCTCACACGAATACGTAATTAATTTCTCGAGGACGCATCTCGCATCCGGTTACAATCACTGACTGCTGGCAACACGTCCAGTTATGAGCACTGTTTGGAGGCAACTGAATTGATTTCAACCATCTAAACTTGTAAATTTCTGTATTCCAAGTCTCTGATTGGCTATTCCTACTCCAATAGAATACCTTTATTTAACTAAAGCTTTTTCTGGTTGTTGATTGGCTATTTTAAAACTGTCTCTAAATTTACATTATTGTTGCTCCAAGAATCACAAGTAGTACTGTTAAACTTTCTTACTCATTATTGCCTCAAGGTTACCTAACTGTTACCTCATTGTTAGCAACGTTTAACTTATTATTCTCACAGGTCCTACATTATTAAATTACGTAATATATTCACATAACATTATTACACATGGATACAACAATATAAGCATATGCCATGACTGTTACATAAATTTTGCAAATTATTACATACACATATTGCTTCAAGGCGGGCTGTTATTGAATTTACATATTATATAATTAGACTGAAATCATTTAAATGTTAAAAATACTGCCTCATTAGTTAGTCAGAGGCAATTTTTCTCTTGTTTCCTTTTTTATTGTGCTTGTTATATTTTTCTTTGTTTCTTTTGCCACCTTTCTTTGTATCTTAAATATACATGTACGGTCAATAACCCATGCACTAAATATTTGTGAAATAACTTTAATAATTTGTAACCAACAAAGATACCCCATCCATCCGTCCGTCCGTGCATCCATCTATATCTTTCTGTGTTTCTAACTATCTGGTTTGTTGAAGAATGGGTACAGAAAGTCATGTAATGTAAAACATAATTTTTTAAAATTTATTTATTAGTATGTAGAGCAACAAGTAATACGAAACTTTCTTTTTAGCAGTAATAGATAACGCCTCTGAAATGCCACGAAGCACTCTGAGATACTCGCGGCCCAGTAGCGTGCCACAACACATCCGCTAAAATCACTATGTTAAAGACTAACCTTCCTAGTTTTTCGAAGAGTGACAATTACGATGGTTCATTCAACTATGGTCAGTGTAAGGCTTGTTTAACAACACTGCTTCTGCTTTCTGCAGCTTGGCGTCATGTGTTGGTGCTAGAAAGCAATGCAAGCTTCGAACATTCAGAATTGAGTTACCAATGGTCCAATTGGAAAACGGAAACATTAGCTTGCGGCCTGGAGAAAGCTTTAGAGTTCACTTAATCGGCGCACAAAGTTAAAGCCGTGCATTTAACGAGTTAAAACTGATGCCCAACCGGGGTCTATAATATAATTTACAACGTAATGCATGATATAAATGTCCAAATTTAGATTTAAACTCGTATATAGACGGCGAACCCAAAAAGCAAAGGGTGGGGGAATGGGTCTCGCCCATTATTAAAATCTAGTTATGTAATAACGTTCAGAAAGAGAAGCACACCCCCCTCCCATATCTTGCAGGGCCAGTTGGTCTTGCAGAACCAACCGCAGGGGAAAGTGGGGAAACGGGAACTCGTTACTATTGGTTCAAGTGGAATGAAACAAGTATGTAACAGCACTCACAGACTAACATGTTAGCTTAGAAATAGATTATTCATTTAGTAGTTGTATTATTTAAAAGGAACATCAAGCTTTGGAGGCTTTTGGAAGCCAATAAAGTATTTTTTCTTTCTTTTTACGTTCTCTTTTCCTCTCTACAAGCTAATATTGCATTAAAAAGTTTTGAAGTATTTGTTATATTCTGCTCTCTATTATAAAAGCCAAACCCAATAATTCTAACATTAAACATACGAAAATATTATCAGTATTTTCCTTATTCCATAACTCCTAGCAAAACAAATTAAAGCAATGCATCCGTGAAATTTGAAAAAAAAAAAGTTATAAAATGCTATTTTCTGTTTTTTGTTTCTTTTATTATACTTATAAGCTGTAGCTTCATGCTACACAATCCTGAATCTAAGAGTTCTAAAGACGCAAATGTCTATTTAATTGGTCCTGTACCATTTATATAAAGCAGAGAGTTGAATTTTAAACTTCATTTTTCTTAATTCGATTACTTCACCACTTTTCACTATTCAAAAACACATTTGGACCAAAGTTTTATAACTTATTAGCTTGACATATTCAGGAGAGGTTAAAAATATTAAATAGTTTATCTGAAATTAATTATTATGCATAATTCACATTGAAGAAGTTGAAAAGTTTAATAAAATGTACTTAACTTATTTCTCTTGAACTAAATAGAATTAGGAAATTCTTGCACAACAATTTTTTATGTGTGTATAGTAATCTCAAATAAAGCTTTGGAGTGAGAAGATAAATCTTAGGTTCCACGGAGCATTTCATATTATCATATGAAAAAGTGATTAATTATGAACCAAAAATAAATATAACCTTTTAACATAGCCCGTTAAAATGTTATGTGCACTATATGTTTATGTTCTGAGTATATGGAGAAATCAGAAGAAAACAATAGATGTTTGGATTTACATAGATACATTATCTTAAAAGTACATAATTATATAAGAAAATAAGAAAACACTCTTTTTTTATATGTATTTGTGAACTAAATATAAATATCAGCTAAATTTCAGCTCATTAATTTTAAGGCAAGATCTTTTAGGACTGGGGAGGCGAAAACGAGACTCTCCAGTCGTTTGGACTCCCTCACGCTTCCTCTAAGAGTGACAGTGACCTCGATTTCCATTTGTTTAGTACATGCTGCAGGATGGTGTAATACAGGTTGTATATTATGGGACTCGGGGAAGGATGCATTTTCGCCACTTCTGTTTTAGGGTATAGATTATAAAAGTCCCAGTGTAGGTTTTTTTCCTATTAAGATTTCAGACATTTAATTCTATTTATGGCGTACCTTTGGGTATTTTTAAGTTCTCATAAGGGTGTGTTACAAGAAATGATGCAGAGAACATGTGATTTTATTGCATTTTTCACGATTGAAGACGTAAATCAAAATTATATACAAATGGCGACAGAAAAATTTATCTTTTTTTATTCCTTCCGTGTGCTACCGGTAAAATCTAAGGTTTATTGTTTCACTTTTGGTATTAATTGTATTTTTTAACTTGGAACCAAACCACACATCATTTACTCTTCTTAATACTTCCATACTCTTAGAAAGGTAGGACACTGCTCAAAGAAAAATAATTCACCTTCCAGTAGGATATCGAAGCTGGTCTCTTAGATATAATCACTACAAGTATAACATTTATTCCGTAGAGGGAGTCTATGAAAATTATTTGAAAATATTTTGTTTTGTCATGGCATTCTATTTAACATTCTGTTATAGATGGCTTACTTAATAACCCCATAGTTCTCAAATGAAATTAAATTAATTTCATTTGGCCTTTTACTATATTCCTTATGAAATTATTGTAAAATGATTTAGAAGATCTTTATGTCTTTACCCCCGGTAACCTAACTTTCCTAAATTATCATTTCCTGTCATAGTTGTCCATTTGCTAAAACTTTGTACAATTATTTTTATAGTTAAAAGAACAAATGCCATTTGGAATAAAATTAAATAAAAACATACACTAAATTTACTACTCTTTGCATTAGGATAATTCAGGATAGTGTAAATAAGATTAAAATGAGTACATATAATCTACAAAAATAGACTGAAGATTAATCTAAAATTTTCAGTGGAGAAATAAAAATTTATGGCATTCAGAGTAAAACTAATAAAAATATATAATGAATTCCTTCCGAATTAAGAGGACTTCATAGGCTATTTCTAGAAAATTCAAGATATACGTTTTATTTGTCATGTATATCTTTACTAAATGGTAATTTAATGAAAATCGTTGTCAGTTTTTGGAAAATATAAAATTTCTAAAAATGTTCCACATGAAGGGTGGTGTTTGGGGTGAGGAAATATTCATGAAAATCTTTGTGTCGTACCTTTGAAAGGTACTGAACGTATATACCAAGTTTAGTATTTACCTGACTTTTTGCTTTAAGTTATACTGCTCACAGACAGACAAACACACACGAACCTTTTTCAAAAAATGCCGTTGTTTGGATTCAGAGGGCCACAAAACATGTATTTCCATGAAATATCGGTATTGAAATTTTGGATGGAGTGTATTCTCTGAGTACTATGTAGGTAGTAGAAAAAGTAACAAACAGTGAAGGAATAAACGATAAAGTAACTAAATTTCAATAGATTTGCGGGATAATAGCCAACGGCTTGAAAAGAAAAACCCAAAGGGAAACAAATTAAAAATTTTACAAGACAATGGCAGTTCCTGCTTTAATACGCGTTTCGGAGACATGAACCAAATAGACTGGAACCACACACAAGTTGCAGAAATGAAATATCTGCGAACATTAAAAGGCTATGCAAGTTTAGATCGAATTAGAATATGAAGATAAGAAAATAATTAGGTGCATTTTCGCTAAAGGAAAAACTACTAGTAAAAGAGAAAAATGAAAAAGCCATTTACAAGGAATAGATAATAATCACATTCCATTTAAGATATATAGATTTAAATCTCCAAGTTACAGAAATATAGGAAACGATGCAAAATGATGGAAAGAAACATGAGGTCGGAGCATGAGATCTTTCCTAAACTATGAAGAGTTGATGATGATGATGATGATGATGTTGATAAAAAGGTAACTCTTAAAGAACCATGTCCTTGCGATGTGTAGACAAGTCACAGTAACATACAAGTAAACCCAAATGCTGCGAAGTACATGTGGCTGTTCCACTTTAAGCACAAAATGACTAGAAGTGAACAAGGGTTCGACAACCATGAGACTTCGCTTGATGCAATCGCTTCCGATGATCAAATATTCCCCACGTTGTAATTGCTTTATCACGTGACACTCGACCATTACCGCGTATGCATCATGTGCTAATGTGTGTATCATTTAGACCGCCAACTGGTGCTGCTTCACCCTTTATACCAGTAAATCAAAACCTCCCGTCACACTCATCGACACGGCATGCGGCTACAACACCTGCTCCACTTTTATCGACACTTTTCTCTATACGTTATTTACACTGTTCATTTTGATAGCCTACTTTCTATAGTACCAAAAACTGTTTTAACTCCAAAATTAAGGACAACAAACAACTGGAAAACACAGTGCTTCATGTGAGTACAAATCTGATGCGGCACATTCACACAACTATCTCTGTTATAAATCCGCATACATACTTTATGTACGAGGGCAAATCAAAAAGTCTTTGCCTCTAATTTTTTTCGGCCAAATTACGAATGTAATACAAAAACCAACATATACATTCAAAGTAGTGGACTTTTCATTGGACGGTCCTCAGAGAGTTTCCAGCTGCTGCCGACGCCAGCGCTGCTGTCAGTGCATTCAAAATGGCAGGTGTGCTTAACACGACTGGGCGCCCTCGGCGCTTCAGTTGCGGGGATTCGAGAGCTACAGACCAGCACCAACAACTCAATCTCCAAGAACTTCAGGGAACTCAACAGCCACTACGACCACCTACAAGAAGCCTACATCCTGATCCGCAACTTCCTTGAATTCCATGTGTTGCCACACCCCTCCCAATCCTCTTCCCATCCACATCCTCCCCGAAAACCCAAACGCCATTAACCACATTACCACCAGGAATCCCAACTATCTTCTCCTTCACTTCGCTAGGGGGCAGGCTGGGCCTTGGTCAAGCCTGTCTCCTAGCACACATCCTTACTCCACTGGCGACCGCACTGCGGCCCAGTTCTAATCATCACCTCGGACTGCGCGGGTGCTTTAGGCGGTACCGCAGCAAACCTTTTCCTTCCAATCCGGTGGAGGAGTTTTTAGTGGGTATGCCGACGCTCGGAGATTCCCACACTCTCAGTCCCGACTCCCATCGGGGCTGGTGTTAGTGACTAAATCATTTTCTCCTCCACTCGAAAAAAAAAAAAAAAAGCAACACGTCCACGGCTTACGAGCAACGAAGTGTGATCCGTTTTCTATGGAGTAAGGGACGAACGTCCATCGAGATCAACAGGAAAATGCAGCCATCATATGGGGAAAGGTGTCTTGCTTTGAGCAGTGTGAGATGGTGGTGTTCTGAGTTCGAAAATAGCCGTGCAAATCTGCATGACAATGAGGTGCGGGGAGACCGCGTGGATGCGATGGTGAAAGCAGAGCGGCGCGTGCACATCAAAGACATTGCTCAGGAGCTCGAAATTTCTTTTGGGAGTGCTTTCGATATCACGAGTGCTTAGGGTACAGGAAGGTATTATATCATTCATTAAAAATAATTTTTCAGTCCACATTATGTTATATATGATAGATTTTGTTTGAAATGTTAAATGAAGCAGCAAATACTTAGTTACATACAATATCAAAGGTTTATCGGAAGAACGGAGGGAATCACAGTAACGAGTCTTACGAAAGAAAGGAATAGGAGGAATCGCAAACTTTCAGCATCTTCCGTCAGACGAAGCAGTTGTATTATAGAAAATCCCATACAGTAAAGAGTATTTCGAAAATGATTAATGCTATGATAAAAACCATTTTAACATAGATTCTAAGACGCAGAATGTGTTTATCAGAGGGGGATACCTAGCGCACTGCGACCATCTAGATCTATTGTGGCTACATTCCCCGGGAGACAGGGATGAGGTGAAGGAATCGTAGGAAGTCCCAGGTCAGCAGACAGGCCCACAAGGTCGCGCAGAGGTCCCGGAAATTTCCAATTAGAAAGCCTGCGCTCCAGTGGCGAGGAAGTCCAAGAGGGCCACGCAGCGACCCTAACTTGCGGAACAACTCATTCTGGCGTTCACGGGGAGAAATCTTTCCGACTAGCATACATCCACCCATCTGCCAACACAGCTAGCACTACAGGGCGTGATAGCACACCCGAAACGTGAAATGAGAGGAAATGGGGGAAAGGAGAATACACCACCCCGGCATTTGCCTTGGGGAAAACTACGAAAAACCCCGTAGTCAGAATGGGGTGTCACCGGGAATCGAACCCGGGACCTCCCGATTGCGAGCCTCGCATGGTGACGCAAGTGATAATTAATTGTTCTTCAAAACAAACCGTGTGTAGCGCAAGGTTGGAAAGGTAGAATCAGACGACTGAAAAATTCAATGCCATAGTCGAGATTTGAACCACGGATCTTCCAGTTTCCGTCCAGTTGCTCTAACCAATTTTGCAACTATGGTAACATACGTACGACATTAAATTCCCCAATTGATTCGCATTTTTTCCGGTAAACCACAAGAAGATCAAAATGTTCTACCTTTCTATTTTGACAAATTGTATGTTTTATGTAATTTTGTCTTTATCTCATGGTTTCCTAGTGAGACATAATTATAGCAAATTCATTCAGAACTAAGATACCATCGAAGGCAATTTTTAGAATTCAAGATATATACATTATATTTCTAATATATGGAACATGTGATATTTTAATTAAAATTTCTAGATCTGTTTTTGAAAACATAAAAGAATAACAAATACTTTTCCATATAAGTTTAAGGATGGGAAATGTTTTAGAACGTTCCGTGTTGCAACCTGGAAAATGCTGGACGTAAATCCCAAGTTTACTACTCTTCCGATTTTGTTCCTCGCGATTTTGGCGTAGATGGAAGGGTTATGCATGAAAATTGGGAGCAGTATACCCGGTACTTTGTACTGTAGTGACACTCATGCGGGGGTGATCACTGGTGAAACCCAGAGCCACTGGGTTGTCTACAGGAAGGCATTGATATCTCATAAGGAATACTGGTTAAAATACTAAAAAAGGATCGGATTCCTGAAGGAGAAGTTCCATTTTTCCTGAAGACTTACTCTTTGCCTAACGGTGCCCACACTACTGTGAGGTTAAAATATCTTGAATCTGGATAACGACAAATCTCAATGAAGTAAGGCTCAAGAAAATATACATTTTGAAGTACCGGAAGCTAAAGATCTCCCTGAAGTTTCAAGGTGCCTTCGAACCTGGCTTACCACAATTGAGGACTTACAGGTACTTTTTCGCAAGGTAAGGCGACTTAATCAAGGACCGAATACTTAGCACTGGAAGGTGCTTGATAGGCAGAAAATTCGGTGGGTTAAGTACTAATTTTGTTAATTGAACAGGAATCTGTCAATGTAGCTAAAGTGGCAATAAGGGGGCTACAGGGGGTTGGAAAAATAGGGCTAGAGGCAATTGGAAAAGGATTTATTGGGATTGTTGCCAATCCCAATAAATCAAGTATAGGGGACGAAGTGCCTGAGAAGACAATGGGAAAAGAAACACAGGAGGCCCTAGAGACTCAGGACACCCAGACCAACTAAGGTAATTACTATATACTTCGGTATGGATAAGGTGTCGATAGTAAAAAAATGTTCGTCACAGTAAGACAACAACTGCTGGCTCATTCAGGGAGCTAGCTGACAAAGCTCTTGATATAGATCTTATATAAGAATATTTAATTATAGGGCAAGAAGAGATATAAACATTACCAGTGGATCTGTAATTATCACAGGCAGCACGTATTCAGAATATGCATATACATAAGAATTGGTTAAAGGTGAAACCTATTTTAAAGTTTTGTTCCAGGTAAATAATAACCGTTGAAATATACTGAAGGATGGAGAATGCAGAAGGGCTGTTTTACTGACTTCTGCTTATCTCCTTTGTGAAGAAGAGGACCGACAAACACTGACGTGCCTCATTAATTATGGAGGAATACCCGGAAAGGAACTCATGCCTGTGTGTGATGCCAATGCCCACCGCGCTATGTGGAGGAACAGCGACACCAGCAGAAGAGGAGTCTTATTTTAGAATATTTGGTATATTATCAATCAAGACAACGAACCTGCATTCATCAATGTTTTGAAAAAGAGGTTTATAGCTAATCATGCGGAGAAGTGGCATGTATCTAATGATACCTCTTTGATAGATCACAGATACAGATAGTTTAAAATAGGATCACAAATATTCGGACTTACGACTTTCATAAATCCGAAGAACACTGATTAGGATTTATATCGTAAGTGCCTGCCAGTTTTAGTTCAAGGAATATCGAAGAACATAATGTTCATTGATGGTCTTGGAGTTAGATGCACTGCTACTATTGAAGGTCTGTTAAGCCTACTTCCTTTGGGTGAAACGGGAAGCAAAAGCTAGTAATACAGTCTTATGAGTAATGACACTATACAACAGAGTTCTATTTTCTATGGACCCCTGAACTTTCCAAAGGACAATAGTCTGGATTGCATTTTGTATGTGAATACAGAAATAATTATTTCAAAAGGATCAGAAGAAAATTAATTCACGATTTCATTTTCATTAGCTCATGCTTCCAAAGAGGGCCTATTTGATTTACTGAAGGATCAAAAACCATTTTAAAGACATAATGCAGCTATTTTCAGCTTTATAAGAAATCACAGGTTCACTATTAGCCTACTGAGATTTTGGACACTGCTGGTAAGGAATCTGCATCAATTATTTCCTGAATTATAAGTTTCAGGGCCATGAATATTACTTTATTTTGTCTGTTTTACATCAGTTTTCCTTCCCACTTTATTGTTATTTATTGCTTTGGTAACCGAATTTATATCTAAGCTTTTGCACTGTTACTTCAACTTTAGACATTATTTCTTGAGGGGATTTGTCCTTCATTACAGGGAATACCCGAGACTTGCTAAATAAGGCAGCACGATATTTTGAGCAGTTTTCCAAAGATTATTGGTGGCACAGAATCCTTTGCAGTAGAACAAAGCAGACCAGCAGCATGGCTTGGCAAATCTGTGCCACTAACACAGAGTCAGTAGAATATTACCACTCGGACAACGATGCTGCGTGTTCAAAAACTGTAGACGACAGGAGCAAAATACTCGTATTGAAATGATGAAGATGACTGTGAAGTGTATATTTATGTAAGAGGATGTGTTTATTCTTACGAAAAAGACTTTGTTCTCGTTCAGTTTAATATGTAATCACAGATAGCGTTTATAAGGGTGTTTCTGTGACCTTGTTACAAACTGTCAGGAATAATGAAGGATGGTGTATGGATCAATTTGGGAGTTGCAGCCCAGGTTCGCTAACTTCCCTGTTGCAAGTTGATACAATAAATCCGTTTTGGGATTATTTATTAAGGTAGAATTACAATAATACGATATAATGTTGATAAATCAGTATGTTTTATACGTGATATTCAAAATGACGTCCCTCGGTGTCAATGCAGCTCTGACAACGTCGCAAGAGGTTCTGTCGCATCCCAACGAAGACTCCTGGAGTCGTGCGAACATATCAATGACATCCTCTGAGTCTCTACAGGTGTCTCGTAGACCAGAGATTTCACATGTCTCCGCAAGTAAAAATCAAGTGGTACCAGATCAGGCGAGCAAGCTGGCCATGAAACAGGAGCTCCTCTGTTTATGCCATTGCCTGGGAAGGTTGGATTAAGATAGTCAAGTGCACCATGTTGGAGTGAGGAGGGGCCGGTCATGCTGGAACCACATGTGTTGACGGACAACAAGTGGGGCATGTTCTAAACGGTCATGAAGTGCATACTGGACACGGTGTACCCTGGACCATTAAGCGAGCTGCAAGAAAATATGGACATTATGTTATTAACTATGCATAGATGTTCGCTGCAATTATGTATTGATGGCCTCTCAAAGCTGCAGCGTAATCGGTCCATACGTGAATATTCGAGCTATTCAATACTTCATCCCTGTGGGTGAAAAGTACATTTGGCGGGAAGTGAGCCTCAACAGACTGCGGCGCACAAAGCATGAATTTTTGTGGATGGTAGGGGTGCAGCTGGTGTTCCTGCAGTATTAATCAAACAAAACTTGAACCAACGACACCCATTTATGTGTGAGTGCTCGTATACTTGGTGTAGGTTCCTCAATCATATGATCCAGCACAGCTTCGTCCATGTCGAGTGTTCGTACTTTCGTCTTGCTTCTTGGTCATCGAGTTGCGGTATCAGTTGCCCTGTTTCTGGTAATCGCTACAGTCTTTTTTTTTTCTCTTTTTTTCGAGTGGAGGAGAAAATGATTTAATCACTTACCCCAGCCCCGATGGGAGTCGGGACTGGGAGTGTGGGACTCACCGAGGCGTCGGCATACCCACTAAAAACTCCTCCACCGGATTCAAAGGAAAGGTTTGCTGCGGTACCGCCTAAAGCACCCGCGCAGTCCGAGGTGATGATTAGAACTGGGCCGCAGTGCGGTCGCCAGTGGAGTAAGGATGTGTGCTAGGAGACAGGCTTGACCAAGGCCCAGCCTGCCCCCTAGCGAAGTGAAGGAGAAGATAGTTGGGATTCCTGGTGATAATGTGTTAATGTCGTTTGGGTTTGCGGTGAGGATGAGGTTGGGAAGAGGATTGGGAGGGGTGTGGCATCACTTGGGATTCAAGGAAGTTTCGGATCAGGATGTATCCTTCCTGCAGGTGGTCGTAGTTGGCGCTGAGCGTCTTGAAGTTCTCTGTGATGGAGTTCCTGGTGCTGGTATGCAGCTCTCGAATCCCTTCGACTGAGGCGCCGAGGGCGCCCAGTCTCGTGGACCGGTCGTCGCTGCCGTCGGTGTATGGCTCGACAAGGTGGGACTCGATTCTTCCCAGCTTGCGCTGGGCCGACGCGAGAATCCCATCTTCGTCCTGCAGCTTGTGGATCTTGTTGGTGAGCGTAGTTATCACCCTGGCCGAAGTTCGCTGCTTGGCCTCCACGGCCGAAAGGCGCGTGAAGGTTGCACGGCTCAGCTCAGCCAGTTGTGAGGTGAAGTCCTGTATGCCTGCCTGTATAGCTGACAGGAGGCGTTGAATTCCGCGGTGCTCTTCATCAGTGATGCCGTGCTGAGCCCTCCCTGAGGGCTGCGTCAGGTGGTCGTCTGAAGTAGCTGATGTCGTTGACGATGCTGGTGTCGCTGAAGTTGCTGGTGTTGGAAACGTGGCATGAGCTGGGTGTTCCTTTCGTGGATATTTAGACCGTTACAATAATGTTGCTTCCCGACCCTTGCCACTTGCTTATTCGTAGTTGCCAGTTACACAACCGTGCACCTTTCTATTTCACTTTGGAATGAACAAGTGAACCCTGCAACAAGTAAAACACAACCTGCAACCTAAACACTCGTATATCAAGACCAACCATGTTTTAGTATACATCACGCCACCTCTTGAGTTGGTAGAGAACTTTCTCAATCTCTCTTGTGTTCGCCGGAAACTATAGATACAAACAACAGTTTTTTGTAATAACTCACAAGGGAGACATTTCCAGACCAGGGTTCCTTATTTCAAATTAATCCATTTAACATTCTGCAACATCCCTATACGTTTGTAGCAGGTCACAAAAACATTCTGTGATCATAAGCAAGTATAGGAATTCTTAAGCAGTTGGCTTCAAGTTATGTACACTCCAACCATTATACCGCAAACAATCCTGTAATGATAATGGTTTGAATGTACATTGTACATAACAGAGGCCAAGGATCAGAGACAGGCAAGTAAAAAGTTATCCGAATGCTGTCTGCAAACGCCAAAAGACTATGAGGAAACATAGAGGGAACAGTTTGTTATCTCCGACCTGCCATTGATACTTCAACATCATTTACTTCCATTCTCACATTAGTGCTTGGCCTGATCACTTAGCGAAGGATTTGCTACAAATTAACAGTTGTTTGGAATGTCCATTATATGCTTTAAGCGGTAATTTCTACATCCTCGTTTTACGTTTGTGTTTAGATTGGCGAATTTTGAGGGAACTTTTGCATTTTTTTAGGAAAGCTGTTGTAGACTGGAAAGACAGTATTATTTATTTATATGAAATGGTTAATCAGATTCAGATAAGAAAATATTGTATATCAGAGGGACATAGAATAGGGAAAGGAGCTGGAGGAGTTGCACTTCATCACCCACCTTATTCATTATCTACTAGGTGAAGAATAATTTTCATCACAAGGGAGGAGCGGTAATAGCAGGAATACGAAGCACAATTTTTGGTGATGTGGTACAGCCAGAAAAGAAGGAACATACCTTAAAGGGTGTTCAAAATAGATGAGTGAAGATACTAAAGAAAATGTTATGAAATTGAATAAAACACAGGCAAATGGGTTTTGAAAAGGTACTTATGAATTCAGTGTAATAAAGTGAAGTAAGTGGATAAATTTGGATATTTGGAATTTACTGTAAGTAGTAGCATGAACACTTGCCAAGAAGTCAAGCAGAGGACAGCGATTCCAATAGGTTTCTTAAAAGCAAAATATGTATGTTTGGAATCTTGTAAAAGGAATTACTAAAAGTTTAGTGAAGTGTTTATATGAAGCATGGCATTGTGTAGTGAGGAAACTTTGGCGTTGCGAACTACAGATATGGAGAAAAACTGAGCGTTTGAACAGACAAAATAAGTAATGCTTTAAACGGACATGGAAAAGGAAGGAAAATACGGAAACTAATTAGAAACAGAAAGACAAATGTCTGAGGCATTGGATGAGAAGACTCTACTTTCTGAGGGATACTTTGGACTAAAACTTTTTCGGGACAGAAGACACCAGATGGCAGAAAATATTACAATCAACTGTTCATTTTCAGAGATAAATTGGAAAGTGGTACAGAGGATAGAATGGAGACAAGTGATTGCAGTAAATGGCTACCCTTGAAAGAGAAAATACGCTTTCCGGTTTCAAGCCCACGATATGACTTACATGTCAAATCATAAACTATTAATTACCAACACTAGCAGGTGATACAGGATACGCAGCATCAACTCATAACGTTTGTGTTTCGTCAATAGCCAGTTGATAATACCATCTATGTAAAAAGCAGAATATCCGTAAGTCGAATCCCGACCGTCCCCCCGAGTTTCCAGATCTTATTGTCCTTTTCAAATGTCACAACAAGCGTGAGTAAACATTTATATTTCAATAATGTGATGTAATTAATAAGTAACTAAATTAATTTTACCAAGTACGAGGATAATCCAAGAATTCCCGTTGTGCAGATCACATTCGTGCTTGTATCTAAGGTCAAATGGTTTCCTCTACATATGTTGTGCTCTCAGTGTTGTGCGAGTGCCAGTCGAAATAAGTTATTACTGTGTCTTCTGCGATTGTTTAAAATGAACTGTGTGATACAAGTTCCGCCACTGTGAGGAGAGAGGTGTCGGATTTTTTAATGCTTGGGAGCTGAAACCTCCAGAAATTTACCGTCAAGTGAAGTAAGCGCATTGTGATACAATAATAAGCGAAAGAAATGTGAGAAAGAGGTGTGAAATATTCAACAGTGGATGAAAAAATGTGCATGACGAAACTCAACCCAAACGTCCGTCACTTATCACAGATGACTTGAAGAATCATTTGAACAATAAAATCATGCAAGACAGACATGCAACCCTAGAAGAGTTACAGATTTCTTTCCCACACACTTCTCATTCTTTGTTTGATGAATTGTGTCCGAACAACTTGGTTTAATGAACTGACGGTGGCCGACTACAAAACAAGAATGCTAAAGCTCGTTGAGATATATGACGAATGCTTAAACGGAGGTGATTGTGTGGAGAAACAAAGTATGTAAGCTTTAATTTTGTAAGTGGCAGGTTTTATTTTAATAATATATGTTTACTTTCTCTACAAAGTATATTAAGTAGGGGAAGTGCTGCATTCCACCGAAAAATTCGATACCGAGATTTCACAGGAAATATATGTTTGGAGGTGCACTGAATGCATATAAAGCATTTTTGGAAACCTGTCCGTGTGTCTGTATGCGTGTCTGGGAACAGCATAACTCAGAAACGAACAGTCGGATAACACCAAACTTGGTATTTAGGTTCAGTATCTTCCAGATATGCGACACGAAGGTTTTCAAGAAAATTCCCCATCCCAGATTACCCTTTACATGGAATTTTTCGAAAATTTCAATTTTCCCAAAAATGGCTCTAACGATTTTGAATAAAATATATGTTTAAGACGTTTTATGGCAAATGAATTGTATATTTTGACTTTTCTGGGAATGTATCCAAAAGTATTCTTCATTGTGAACGACTTTTGCATAACTGGTAAACCATAAGAGATACACATAATTTTACTACATAAAAATGTAGATTGCGTTAAAATACACAATTTATGTCATATACAATTTTTGTTGTTGAGTGAACCATTTTCGAGATATTTCTTGTTATTCCCTTAAATTTTTCAATACTTATACTTTTTCTCAAATGGGAATTCGTTATTCATTTTTTTGTCCTGGTAATCCAAAGAGAATTGAATACTCCACATAGCAACCAGCTCTTAAAATATTTGGCTATAGCTTAAAGTCTACCAATTCCCCTTGCATCTACAAGAAAATTAGCAATAAGATTAACATGTCGATATCTCGATTAACATGAAGCATATAGAGAATAAAGGCGGCGCCGTGGCCGAGTGGTTAGACCGCTCGCCTTCCACCGAGGCAGCCCGGGTTCAATCCCAGGGACCTGCATGTGGGATTTGTGGTGGACGAAGCGGCGTCTGGGCGGGTTTTCTCCAGGTTCTCCGGTTTCTCCCGCCATTCATTCCACCAACTGCTCCATCATCACCTTTCCTTTCATCCATTTCACCAACATTTCGTTTCATCTACTTCCTTCATCCCATACCAGACATCGGGCTGATCACCCATCCTGGAATGCTCTGTCTGATCCTCGACGGGCCTCTGACCCCAGGCACCCGCTTGTAAGTCCTGGGAGGTGTAAGTCCTACATAAGAGGAGGGTAAACAGATAATGAATGAATGAATATAGAGAATAAGCGTTTATAAAAATAGTTTGTAGAAGAGTAGAGAAAGTCATGTGAGTGTAACACATCAGATTTTTATCGATACATTAACGCCAAAAGGTCGTTACTTCGTGGATTATCCTCATACATATCGTTTTCTAAGCGTTTGTTATTAATGCAGACTAATCCATTCATACGCCGCGAATTTGATGTTCACCAATAACGTTTAGCAACGCCATGGATATCGCCCTCCCTGGTGTAGTGTTTACCATGCTAGCCTCTCGTTCCCGAGGTCTCGGGTTCAAACCCTGCGCATGGTGATGGATTTTTTTCGGGCGTAAAAATCCTTAGCATGGCTTCCTTCGGAAGGAAAGTAAAGCCGGTGGTACCCTGTCGTAGATTTAAGGCACGTAAAAGAACCCAAGCCTGATAAGAGGCCTCCGAGGAAAATTTCCGGTCTTTCACGCCCAATATAGAATGGGACGCTAAGAACCATAGTAGTTAAAGAGCGTCCATAAATAAAACTCAATTTATTTTAATGCCATAGATATTATAATATGGTGAGTCGCTACGTTTTAATTCCCATCACATCTGCGCTTCGTGTTTTCTGAGTAGCGCTTTTAGGAGGCGTCTTTCTACCATCTTCAGCTAAAAGGCGACTTAGCTTATCGCTCACTCCCCTGAACCCCAAAAGTAACCCAGCAGGTGATTTTTCTATCCTCTGTTGGGAAAAGCTGTAATCTAGTTGTCTTGAAATTATGCCATCTGCAGTGAAGATTGTGAACTCTGTTGTCTTCTTTCTTCTCTCTTGCAATTTGATTGGATAAACTGCATCAAGTAATCTGTTGGTGGGATTTCAAATTTCAAACTATTCTTGATGTTAAAAGGGAATTTTAAATCTTTTCCCAAATTTTCAGTTGTGAAGAAGTCTGTATAGGTTTTAATAATGTTATCTCTCGTCCTATTTCATGATTAACAGTTCAAAAATGATTAGCAACTGCTGATTTATCTGTTTCTTTTAATTTCATATTTCTTTGTTGTTCACTTAAATGTATTTTTAAATTTCTTTTTGTTCTACCAATATATGAACCTTGGCAATCCTGACGTGGAATCTAATAATTATGGGATTTTTTTGTATTATCTATGTATTAGTCAAAGGTATATTCATTATATTCCTCAAATTATAAACATTCTGAGATCCAAGCTTGATATTAAATTTTCTGAATATTTTTTCAAAATATTTAAACAACACAGGATGGTATGCAAATTTAATGTATATTAAGTCCTTTTTATTAGGGTTCTGTAAAGTGCTAGTTATATGTAAGTATGTTTATTTTTGTACTCAGTAATAAAATGATTAATAAGCTGTGATTTAAAGCCATTTTCACCAGTCACATTCTTAAGGTATTTTAGCTGAGCAAAATAATCTTCTTTTTCCAAGGGAATACTGATAAGTCTGAAGACCTGCTTCTAAATACTGCATGTTGATGTGAAGCAGGGTTATAGAAATTATGTTTATACCAGGTGCTTCAGCTGCCCCTATTTATTTTTTAATTTATGCAACGTGCTAAGCGATATATTTGACTTATGCTTTTCTTGAATGTCTTTTAATGGCTGATTTGCATAACACTTTATAGAGGCGGGATAGATAACTCAGTGCATAAGTGTTTTACAGGAAAGGATGCAATCGCTATGTATGTCGAAACAAAAAACATTCCTCCTGACACTGGGAGCTGTAGTAGCGCTTTTAGCAAATTTTACAAATTTTTATTATTTGGTATACATCCATGCACACCTTTGAAAATGCTCCTGAAGGAACAATCTATCACATGCATCGGTTGACAAAACGTTTGAAAACAAAATTGTATTGCGACCAATTGGATTTAAGCAGTCAGTCAACGTTGCACAGCCTTGTCAAAAAATGCTAAGTATTAGGTAGATAATTCAATTATATAACAAACTATGGCATATTTGAAATCATGCAGTAATTGTAATGACTGATGAAGTTTATTTCTTTGAATTAAAACTACCAAACCGGGCTCAAAACACAGTATGACGCTGCAAAAAGCGGTCTAATTCTGCGAATAATAATTCGTATAGGAACCCCAGCTGACAAGGTAGCATTGGCCTAATGGTATTATCATGGTTGCTTTAACACTGTGCCACTTCAGTTCGGGTCCCAGTCCTTCTGGTTAAGTTCAAACTTTTTATTACCTTTTGTTTTATCTCTTTTGGCCTATAATTTTATATTACGATATAAATAACATACTTGATAACATTATAAGTGTGTACAAAATAGAATAATCGTCATGTTTTCCACCGCAAAGAAGAAGAACCGCAAAGCCCGAATCATCTACGGGCATACTCATACGTGAAGAATGCAGGCAGACTACATCGCGCATGCAAGAAGGTCTCTCCGGCAACGTACACAAATGTGCATTGATGAAGGGGGTCGTCACTTTGAACATTCACTTCGTTAATGAAATCCACGCGCTTTGACAATTTATTATTCTGTTTACCTGAACTTAGCACATTTACAACTCCTTTGTCAATAGAAGAACTGAAAATAAGGTTTAAACATGAACAACAACTGTTATATTTAATATCGTCGATATGCGCCCAAGACAATGAAAGCTAACTACGTAACACGGTTTACAACACCAAATACGGTACAGATTATTAGGGTAAAATGATATACAATTATCTAATTGTAATTCTTGTGTCTTTGCCTAACAGGAACGCCAATAACAAAAATAAATAAATTAGTACACTAAATTAAAGAAAATAAACATAAGGAGAGAGTAAAGAAAAAGAAGCAATACAATTTGATGTTTATATCAGATTCAAACTCCGAAACTAACCTTTGCTTCACCATATTCCGGCAGCTAACCTACTCTGCCAAACCCACGTAGTCTATCCCGCTCTTCGGGAAAACATTCCTCTATCTCCTTACAAGCATTAAATCCATGAAACGCCGTCTTTTTTTAAAGCTTTAGCATCTCTTTGGTTCTCATTCAGGCCTTTAATCATTAATGCTAGTTGCGTATAGTACCGAATAGAAGGGCAGAGCTACAATAACGGTTTGTTTGCTAAAAGGGTCAATGTTTTCACATTAGACTATAAACTGCGGATTGCATAGATACGAATCCCTAGGGGCCGCTGACTCACCTGGTATAATTATCCACATGAGCAGGTTTTCTTTTTATAAATAAATCTAGAAAAGGTAAGGTATTATTTGTTTCTGTTTCCATGGTAAAATTAATATTTTTATCCTGCTCGTTCAAAATTTCCTATGTTAAATTTGCACAATGTTTAGTAATAAGATAAAAAGTGTCATCTAGATATATATACCAAATCTCGAAAATATGTGGATATGGTGTTGTAACAGCTTTTTCCAAAGAGCTCATATAAAGGTCTGCAAGAAGTGGACACAGTGGATTGCCCATAGCCAGTCCATGTGTTTGCTTATAATAATTCTTATTGAAAGTAGAAAATACAGCAGGTTGTAACAGCAATCATATCTTGAAAGTAATTTTCTTGTAAATTAAGCGATAATAACCAGGTTTTTAGCAATGTTGGAATGCTATATGTAGGTAAATTAGTAAATAATGATGTAGTGTCAAAGGATGCTAATAAATCTTCTTTACTATTGTGAAATTCTTAATATTATTGATTAATTGTGCAGAAATTTTCGTGCTTAAAATGGAAATGTTTCTAAAGATGAAAAATCTTTATGATGCCTTGGATATCGACCAATCATTGTCGTTTATCCAATAATACGCATGAAAGGAAGCGGTTTTATCGGTTACAACGTTAGATCGTTACTGATACCTAAAGGTATCAGCATGCACTGATCAATAGATTACGTTATCCAACTCGACAACAGTATCGAATTTGGCCTATCTTAATTTGGGGTAAACTATCTTCTCATCCCATTGTTGGTAGTGTTCCTTATTCCGTAACATATTTGATTGTTCATTCATTCAATATGCATGATCTGACTGCTGAAACAATGGTGATTTGATTTTAAACACTACTAAGAAAATAATTATTATTTATATAATCTGTTACGTTTGAATTCATGGCATAGTCTTAGTAATTCCCATTCAGTGTTACGAGTTTGATCAGATTGATTCGTAACCACTCGTCGGATTATCTATGATAATTGTCCATCAAACATGCAAATCTCTGCGATAAATAGAAGAAGGTTTACCAGGAATATTAATTTTTCACTTCATATAAAATCTATGGTCCATACCAACTGCTGTTTCTCTTGGCAAATGAAGGGCATATTAAAGTTAGACTGCGTCACAAATACGGCGAAAGAAAACTTGTATAATGTTCCTCCCTTCCATTTCATTCTCTTTATCTCCCGCTTTTTCTACTCCTTCCCTCGTAATCTTCAATTCCTCATCTCCACCTCTCCGCTACATAACAATTTTCAATTCCAATCTAGTCTATATTATCATTTTCCTCGAGAATGAAAAACATCTCCAGTAATTTTGGTCACTTATTTTCCCATTAGACGAAGCAATGCGATCGTTAAATTTCTCATCACAAAATATAGCCCTTGGATACGAAACAAAGACTTTTTTCTTCATTTTCTTGATAATATATCATATCATCTTCCTAGCTGAACTACGTTTTAATACTCTGAAAATCAAATGAGTCATTAAAATCCAATAAGCGATATACTCTTTAAGTTCTTGATGGAAAAAAAGAGAGAGAGAAGAGCTCCATCGCTTCTTTTGCAGTCTGAAGATATTCCAATTTTTAGCAACAGCCAGCATCTTAAAGCAACTTTATACCTTAAGGGAAAGGAAGGGGAAAACGGTTTATAATATTTCATCTCCTATCCTCTCATGCTTAATTTTACATGATTTGACTATTTTAGCTAACCATACTATTAGATGCATACTGTGTTTTAACTGAATGCGTCTAGGAATACCTTATTATATTTTTATTGAAACGTATTGATTTATTTCACCATAAGTTGAATTACTTAATATGCATTCTTTTTAAATAACTAGTATATTGTGATTTTTCGAGGCAAGAATTGCTATAAATAAGCTTTAAACCAAAGAGAAGTCTATCCATCGCTTCGTGTGATTTTAAGAAGTGGAAATTAGGTCTAAAATATTTCCACTGCGACGATTAAGCAAAATGATTCTAACAGAAGTCGAAATGTCAACAGTTTTCCCTGGTGGTTTTCTTTAAGTATTGTTTTGTAATACTTTTGGGAAAATAAGAAGGAATAGCATATCAGTTTTCCTCAATACATTTCATAAGGAAATAAATTTTTGACTCTACGTACCTTTTTATAGGACAGCAACAGAGATGATTCGCGTTATTGCTCAGGCGGCAGCGTGTGTGACTCGCATTCGGGAGGTCCTGTGTTCGATTCCCACGGGCGACCTTCCTGACCAATGAGATTTCTCGGGGTTTCCCCGGGTCGTTAGGCGAATGCTGGGAACATTAATTACATTCCCCGAATTTTCTATCCCTCCATTTCACCTCCTTTCTCCAATCACTTCCTTTTATCTGCTTGGTTATTTCAGGGTTGCAAGTGTCTCGGCGTTGCATTGCAGGGAAGAAGATTGCTCTCTGTAACACTTCGTCCCTCGAAATGGGGGTGGTCTCCGAGTCCCGGACCACCAGTGGCATGTGCAAGCCTGCAGGGATGGAGCGGAGCCGGTTATACCAGCTGCCACAGAGAGTTTCAACCTGGAACATGTAGGGACCCTGCCCTCTGCTCCGTCGTGCCACCTGATCCGGCCGCCCTCTTCTTCTCACACCTCGCCCCTCCCTCCGCTTCGTCCTCCGTGGTGTAGTGGTTATCATGCTAACTTCTAGTTCCCGAGGTCGCGGGTTTAAACCCGGCAGAGGGCAATGATTTTTTTTCGGGCGTAAAAATCCTTAGCATGGCTTCCTTCGGAAGAGAAATAAAGCCGCTGGTCCCGTGTCGTAGATTTGCGGCACGTAAAAGAACCTCAAGCCTGATAGAGGCCTCTGAGCAAAATTATCGATCTTTCACGCCCAATATAGAATGGGACGCTAAGGACCACAGTAGTTAAGAAGGTCCATAAATAAAACTCAATTTCAATTCTTTTCCTCCCTCCACCACGCGGGGGACTAGGCACAAAAGATCTCCTTAGGTCGAGATGCTAAGTCTCTTTCTGCTCCTAGTCATACGCCATTCATTCTTACAAGTTCAATAGAATATGTTAATAATTTCAAAGAAATGGTGGTAAGTGAAATAATGCACAGATTCAAATTTGTGCCAAAGAGGGAAGGAATCTGCTTCTAACACATTTAACGTAACCTAACAATACATAGGTACCATGTTTACTGGTATCCATAATTTCCGAATGTCTCTGCATTTCGTTTCATTGTTAACCTAAAATATAACATTTAGAAATTTATATATTCAAAATAATAGGGGACACTGATGCAATAAAAATAACCAGATTGTATTTCCTTATTCTTTGGAGAACATCTTTTAGAAATATAATCCAGTGTTAAACATAGAAATGCACATAAAACACTGAAACACATATAATGCCTTAGAACTCAGTTTAAAATACCTATTTCATTGGCCACCATGTTTGTCTTGCTTTTGCAATATTTCAACATAGTAGTTATTTTTAGACAGCTGACACTAAAGTCAGAGCTTTCAACACGAGGCACTCATACGAAATTGAAAATCATTACATTCAGTGGAATAAAATTGTTATACGACCTGATAGATCTCGTTTCTTGGAATGAAAATTATATGTATATTAAGCGAGGCCTTGTATCAATTAATGTACTCATTTTAAAGAGTTGGAAATGGATTTGGAAGAACCAGAAGGAATATTGAAAAGAGCCGACGCATAACATTAGAATTGTTATCAAACAAATCGAGCAAATAGTACGACATTGTCTGCAACAGATTCTTCGATGGTGCAAGGTAAAAAACGTAAATTTTTACTTTCTCTATTACGTGCGTAGCAAAAATTCGATACTGAGATTTCACTGAAAATACATGTTTTGAGGTCCCCTGAAAATTGGAACAGCATTCTTATAAAATGTTGTGTGTGTGCTTGTATCTGTGTTTATTGTGTCTGTGTATGCGTGTTAATGTGTTTGTCTGTGTCTGTGAACAGTATAATTCAAAAACGAAAAGTCGTATAAATACGAAACTTGGTATTCAGGTTCAGTACCTCCAAAAATGCAACACGAAGATTTTGTAGAAAATTATCCCACCCTAAACTATACTTTACATGGAACATTTTTTCAAATTTTTGATTTTGTAAAAAATAGCTCTAACGATTTTTATTAAAGTGCCATATATATTAAGGATATTTATGTGAAAAATTAAATGTATATCTTGAATTTTCTGGGAACATCTGTGAAGTCCTGTTCTTTCGGTTAGAGCATTATTCTAAAATCACAACCCACAACTCCGCTCTCATTTTTGGCTTAACTGGGAGATTCTTTTCTATCTTTCCCTTCTTCTATCTCTCTTATACTTTCCTTCTTCTTCCTCTTCCTCTCTCTCTTTGTGTGCGTGTGTGTAAGTTAAATTGAATGTGATGATTTGAAAACTTTAATAAAACATTTTTTTTCTAAGGCGTCAATAAAAATCAAAACATATAAGAGTTTCTCAGCATGTTTGTTTAAAGCTCGAATCGTTCTGTTTACCGTGGTAGTAAGAAAAATATTATAAATATCCATAAATGCCAATAATAAGCGAAATATATTAAAGTTTCGACCACACGCCGTCTTTGTGAGACATAATGTAGTATAGAATATGAGTTTAATGACAGTCATTCTTGAGTGTACATAAATAAAAACAAAATTGTAAGAATCTAACAAGAGTTATCTAATTCAGTGTGGCAGGGGAAAATGACGGTCTTGTAATGTCTCTCCATCCCTCAGCTTTCGGCTGGTTGCCGGGATATTAGAACCCACTTGCGGGACTTTGGATCCCCTCTATGTGGGACAGAGTCCGCGGTCTGCCTGCCCGTTTTCCGGGTTGTCTACTTCTGGAAAATAGGGATCCTGCCATTGCTGTACGGTCGCTCCTGGATCCGACCGCTCGGTTTCTCCTTTCACCTCATCGTTCCTTCCGTGGAATCCCCTCGTGGGACATGGGTACAATATCCCCTATGGATCAGTAGCGAGTCCTTCTGTTAAGGAAGATAAGATACACGTCAAGTTATTAGAATAGAGGTTAGAGGTATAATTTCTATTAGAAGTTTTACTCCTTAAATACTTTTGAGGACTGTTGAGATTCAGATATATACATTTTAGAAAGCAAAATAATTTTTAGGTAAGGCATCATTAGATTAGATTTTAACAACTTTTTTCTAAGTTTCGAACCCATTGATTGCAGCTGGATTTTGAGTAATTTGAGATAAAACGTAGAAAAATATGTATGCAGTAGATTCAGAATGTACTTTATGATAAAAAAATAGCTTTCACATTAATGCACACACAAATACTTTTTTTTAAATTGACTACTTCGAAAAAATAATACATAATGGAGTTAGATTTATTTTCCCATAAAGTGCCATTTTGGCGAAATGTGATGTGAATTAGGGCACCATTTATAAACAATATCTCGTATTTCAAAGACACTCAGGGCAGTTTTTTTGAAGATTATTGTTTCTTTCTCTATAACGCACCTAGTAGGGAGAGAAGGTATTGTATTCCACTCAAAAGTTCCATATTGAGATTCAATCGAAAATATATATTCTGAGTCACCCTGGATCCAAAAAGAAGTAATTTTTGGGAAAATTACATGCATGCTTCTTGTGTTTGCGTATGTGTATGTCTGTGTCTGTGAACAAAATGACTCAAAAACAAAAACTTGATATTTAAGTTCTATCTTTCAAAGATGCGACATGAAGATTATAAGAAAATCTCCCACCCCAAACTGCCCCCTACAAGGAAGATTTTAAAAGTTTGGATTTTCTTAAAAATCACTAAAATGTTTAAGATATTTAAGCGTAAAATAAAACGTATAAGTTGAATTTTTTGAGAATAGTCTTTGTAGTCCTCTTCATTCGAAAGACTTCTATTTACTGGTAAACCATAAGAGATAGACAAAAAGTACTACACGAAAACTATACATCTCTTTAAAACACGCTATTTATTTCAAATAACATTTTGGTGGCATCTGCCATTTCCAAGATATCCGTTAATATCGGTTTCTACTGTGTAATAATTTGTACGTTTTTTAAATTCCTATCGTTATTCATGCAATGTCATGGAAAAGTATGGAATTTTAAAGCTATATTGAGTCGCTTTTCAACACTTTACTATCGATTCTGTTTTCTCTATCCCTCTTTTACCTGCAACGAAACGTGTAATTAATCCTATCTGCAAATGTTTTACCTCGATTAACGTGAAGCAGAAAGAGAAGTAAGCTTGCGTAATAGTTTGCACAAGTTATGAATATAAATGATATTGGGTAGAGAAAGTCATGTAAATGTAACACATCAGCATCTTTTTAATGTCTTTTGTAAACAATGTTTATGCTGTCTGTCTTCTGTCCGTGTTGTTCATACAATTCTAGGGAATGATAAGTTCAGCTGTATCCTCAAAATGTGCATCTGGACAACGCCAGCCGGGGTGGCTTATAGACAGCTCTGGAACTTCAAACATGTACGAAACAAAGTATGGCTCTTTGAGAGCTTTTAACTCGCGTTGTTAAAGAAAGCAACTCAGCAGGAGGTGAGAACAAAGCCTTGGGGTGGCTTTATTACCTCAGGGATTGAAACATACTAGACTCTGATTCACCATGGTCTGCTCTCCTTCTGAACGTCTTTCTCCAATACTGCTTCTTGCTCTATTTGGTATGACTGTATGTATGCGCAAGGGATTACGTTTGATTTATGGACGGAATTGCTTCTGAATAAAAAAGGTCCCCATTCGTTTGGGGATTTAACTTAAAAAAAAAGGAAAGAAGAGCAGGATGAGGAAAGAAGGCAAGGGAACAGGAGAGTTTTGGGATTTGAACTCATACAAAGTGATAGAAGTGTGGGTGGGTGATAGAGGATAGCTACTTGCGTCTTACTTTTTTCCCTTTGTTTTTTTTCTTTTCTTTTCTTTTTTGTAATGTGAATATTTGTGATGGGGTAGTATTAATTTGTGTTAGGTAAAATAATCATGAATACTACTAGGATTTATTGCCATGAAATGTACGGTACAATGAAAATGTTAAGAAACTAATAAGTAATTAATAATAATAATAATAATAATAATATTGGATATTCCAATAATGATGGCTTATGCAATAGTTGGTTATATCTTTCTTTATGTATTCACAAAAAAGTTCACATTTTCGTGCTATGTCCATATTCCATATGACCATTTTAATACAATGAACATTGGTTGGAAATGCATTGTTGTGGGTTTAAATATAATATTACACAGTACAAGGCACTTGCTTAGTGCGCTTGTTTGTGATAAGCTGTTCTATTGGTTATTTGTTTACATTCTGACTTATCTCCCTGCTTCGCAGTAAACAATTGAAGAGGGAGGGAATAACCCTCCTAATTTGTCTTCATAATCTTTTCATTTAGTTCATTCTCAACCACAATGACCGACATTTGCAACAATTTCCTTAAAACATATAATACTTAAACCAACGTTAAAATTCAGAGACTGAAAACATCATTAGTAAGTAGTATTTGGCCGATATATGTGAGTAAACAAACTTTTATGGCATCCATAATACCTTGACTCATTATGATTTTAGCCGGCGACGCGTGCAGCTCAATAATGCAGCCTTTTAACGCCTTCAAAGCAGTAGTTCCAACTTCAAACATTCCACTGGGATCCATTCCCAAGATAAACAATAAAATATGTGTATTTTAAATAAAATAAACTCTAATCATTATAATTTTAATATTCTAATAAATTGAGTTTTCATTTCCTTAGCTTCAATATGTGAAGCTTTCACGTTACCTGCAAAAAATCAATTAATACAGCATGGACTCAACAGTACTACCATTTGTTGCACTGCTCGCAAACACGCTCAAGGCCCTCCCATCAGTTTTGCCAACCAATCAGCGTTTAATTTCACACAATGAAAAGGGAATATCTTTTTGTAAAAACTAAAAGTTTTGAAATTATAGTGCGGTCGACCAAAAACAGTTGTTTGCAAATTGTCTATAATGGTAATGAAGATGGCCCTATGAAAATTATGAAACGACCGGTAGCGTCTTAATTACTACCACACATACTGCATTATAGTCTTGTTGCATAATATACTATTCTCAAATCAAAGCCCCCGATATCTTATAGAAGTTGAATTTATATTTTGTTTGTTATGTCATATTTTACGCTTTGTTTTTTACAATTGATAACAGTTTCTGTTCAACAATTTGCTAATGCATATCACTGTTTACACTCAAGCATGCATTTGTGTCCCAAGGTTCATTGCATTAAAATACTCATAAGGAAGATTTCTACCGCTACGTGAGAAGTCTGCAGTCATTTTTGTGGACACCTGTATCATGGCAAATTATGTCATCGTAAGCTGACATTAAGGATGAAGTATGCATATTTTATTCTGATTTTGGAATACCTCCTCAAAACGCACTCTCTCACTATCATTCTATTCTAGAAGAACTAGAAGATCTCTTTCTTTTCCAGAACCTCCAGCACAAGATTCTCAATATTTATCACTGTCCACATTTTTGTCCCACAAACAATTAGCAGCTTTCCAAATTGTGCCACAAATCAGTTTGTGAAAATGTGCAATTTCATGTTCGAAGGTAAAGCGAATGATTTAATCTGCCCTTTCATATACGGAACATCTTTAAATACGCTCCGCAGAAACGATGGTAGATTTCATTCAGTTGCAATTGGTAATGCATTTGCTTTATTAACAGCTAAATTGGCTTATACATTCTTGGAAATGAATTACTGTTTTTTTATCCCCAGAAGCTTGATTTTGGTGCTGGCAAAGGATGGGACACTATTATTAGTTCCGTTTTCTCATCTGTATATACAAATTCTAGCCTTAATAATTTGATTCCTAAAATACATTTTAAAAATGTTTTTAATTGCTTCGAAAAGGATTCGATGATAACTCTACGCTTTTTTATGGCAAGCTTGTGGGCAACCATGAGTTATTTTGGTATACGACTGATTTTTTCTCATATTGGTGCTCAACAGGGAGATTCTATAGGACCATTAGTTTTCAGCCTTACTCAATCCTATCATTACAAAGTTAAAAGGCTGCCTTAAGCTTTTTTACTTAGATGACGGTACTTTGCGATGAACGGTGAACCTTAAAACGACTGACTGCAAGTGAATTGGCGTAGAAGTTATCCAAAACAAATGCCAAATATTTATTTGCTCAAAGGAAGTCGATTTGCTTCATAATTTAAATCTACACCGGGAATTAAAATCGTATCTAAGACAGAACTGTAACTTCTTGGTTCACTTATCTTACTACAAGGTGTTTAATCTTATGATAAGAGTTTATAGGAAGTTTATTCTCATTTAATTCTCATACCGCTGTTTTTCCTTAAATCTGATTTGCAATTCCAAGGGTAATATGCTTTCTACGACAGCACCTTTCCATTACTGCTTGCAGAAGTTGATGTTTTGAACTCTTTGGAATCAGTTTCGAATCTCCCGTTGAAATACCAAAACTGACTTTGTCAAACCGCCTATTAATTGTGATGCTCTTGGCATTCGTACGCTGAAATACATTTGTTTATCTGTCTGGATTCGGGTTATGGTGTACTCGATTTCGTCAAGTCACAAGTATTTTCTTCCGGTGATAAATGGTGTTGCATCGTCTTTCCGATTCTTTACAGGCATGGTCCGCATTAAACGCCTTTGATGTGCCGAATCAAAAAGAGCTTTAGAAATATTGGGATATAACTAATATCACATGCATTCACAGCTCACTCATTAGTTCATGTAAGACTCCTGTAGACCAAATCCGTCTTCTTGCTATGCAAGAAAAAGAGGCCAGCTCACACCATCCACTCGTATTGGCACCTTTATGAACAATATTTCCTATCGCATTTCATTAACCTAAGGCCTAGGGTGCAAAATGTGCCAAGAATATTTGCGAAGCTATTACCCTAAAAACTATGACTCATTTTCCAGACATTTATCTAAAAAGAGCTTGTACCAACTACGAGGTGTTTTTAAAGTAAGGGAACATTATTTCTCGCAAGTTCCATCTATAGCGCCTGAAAACCCTGAACCCTCTGTACACTCAAGTTATCCTAGTTGCTTAACCACCCCTACCACTTAGAGAACAACAATCAGACTCACTATTGGATATGTCAGTGTGTATTTGTGACTGACGGATTGAACGGTTTGAACTTGTGTTTACAAACTATGGAAGGCAAAAAAGGAACATTTCCGACATCTTATGCTGTTTTACTATCGTAAGGGTAAAACCGCCTCACAATGCCGGCAGAAACGTGGAAAGAATTCATGAAACGATAGTCAACAATCCACGACTTACAACTCGGGTGTTGGCATTGGAGCTCAATTTAGCTCGTGCTACTGTAGCCAGGAACTTGGCAATATATTGTTGACAATAATGGTGTATACTGCAGGAAATAAATAGTTTGTTTAATAAATTTAACTGCCGTAGTTATTCATCTTTTGAACTACCTTGTGTATAAAGTTTGTAAACGGAAAGTTCGGCAACTACGCTGTCGTAGCTATGCTGCAGGTGAGGTGTGTTCCCAGGCGTTCATAGTGATTGAAACGTAACGAAACGCGAACGAACTTATGAGACAACCCTTATCATCATTCATTAACTTATACTACACTACTTCTCCACATAATCACCGCCGTTATTCAGGTACTTGTCGTAACGGGAAACCAGCTTTTGTATGCCTTTGTCAATGAATGATACCGCCTATGGCTAAAGTCAAGTCTGCGCTTCTTGTTTTACATCATCATCGTCGTTGAAATGTTTTGCTTAGTTGTTACATTTTGACCACTTAATTGTGTCTTTAAATATAGGATGGTTGGTTATATTTCTAAACACAACGTTAATAAGAAATCAAAACCGCCTGTAACTGTTTCAGTACGTTCATGCAGTACTTTTAAAGGGAGGAATGGTGAAAATTGTCAAAAAAATAATTTTTTTTTATTTTTGGGCAGCCCTATAAAATGAAATTTCTGCTTTAATTTGATATATACTTTATCACTGTAGATACAA
The DNA here is from genome assembly GCA_030765065.1 of Deroplatys truncata. Classification (NCBI taxonomy): domain Eukaryota; kingdom Metazoa; phylum Arthropoda; class Insecta; order Mantodea; family Mantidae; genus Deroplatys; species Deroplatys truncata. The sequence goes on from CM060980.1 coordinate 59,461,230, forward strand.
TACTTATATTTTAAATATATGTTTTATAATGTCACTGTATCTGTCATTTTGGTACTGTGAATTCTGCACCACTTCACAGAAAAAATCTGATGCGTTACACTCACATAACTTTCTCTACTTTTGTACAAACTATTTTTACAAACGCTTATTCTCCATCTACTTCATGTTAATCGAGATAAACATTTGCAGACTCTATCGTATTGCTAATTCTCTTGCAGATGTAAGGGGACTTCGTATAGTAAGTAGAGAAAGTATTGTTTTCCACCCAAAAATTCGATACCGAAATTTCACCGGAAATACATGTTTTGAGACCCGTGAATCCAAAAAAAGCATTTTTGGAAACATGTCCGTGTGTGTGTGTCTGTGTGGCTGTGTGTCTGTCTGTGTGTGTCTGTGAACAGCATAACTCAGAAACGAACAGTCCGATAAACACCAAAATTGGTATTTAGGTTCAGTATCTTCCAGAGATGTGACACGAAGGTTTTCTAGAGAATTCCCCACCCCAGACTACTGTTTACATGGAACATTTTTCGAAAATTTTAATTTTCTCAAAAATGACTCTAACGATTTTGATTAAAATATCATATGTTTATGATATTTTCATGACAAATAAAATGTATATCTCGAATTTTCTGGGAATGTCTCCAAAAGTATTGTTAATTGTGAATGACTTTTGCATAACTGGTAAACCAGAAGAAATAGACAAAATTTTACTACAGAAAAAATATAGATCGCGTTAAAATACACACAATTTATGTCATACACATTTTTTTGTTGAGTGAACCATTTTCGGGATATTGCTTCTTATTCCCTTAAATTTTCCAATACATACTTTTTCTCAAATTCGTTATTCATTTTTTTGTCCTGGCAATGCAAAGAGAATGGAGTACTCCACATAGCAACCAGCTCTTAAAAGATTTGACTATCGCTTAAAGTCTACCAATTCCCCTTGCATCTACAACAAAATTAGCAATAAGATTGACATCTCGATATCTCGATTAACATGAAGCATATGGAGAATAAGCGTTTGTAAAAATAGTTTGTACAAGAGTAGAGAAAGTCATGTGAGTGTAACATGTCATATTTTTATTCAGTAATTGTTGTGGATTCACGCATTTGTAATGCCTAGCTAAATATCTTAATGTTTGTTTATGTTTATGTCCGTTATCTTTTAAGATATACTTAAAATCCTACTAGCTCTAAGTCGTGGCAATATTGAATCTTATCTCAGGTTTTCCATGTTTGGAAGGTAAGATATTTATTATACAATTAATAAATCAAATATGTGAACCTTCACAATAATGTATTTTATTTCTGTGTGGTTTAACGACGAACAATATATTACACTGAATCAAAGGTTTACTTACATATTTGCTTTAATTACTTGTAGACATTCTTTTGTTGTAATAATTCTTTGTTACTTCTCGTTGAAAATATTTTATGGGATAAATAACAGATTCATAATAATAACATACTTAGAGGCTGGCCCCATAGCTCAGCCGGTAGAGCACCTGCTTGCTGTATGAGGCGTCCCGGTTTCGATTTCCGGCTGCAGGGGTGGTAATTTTTCTCTAACCAAGATTATTCCTTATCCTACCCAGAGTCTGGAAGTATGAATGAGAAGTGCAAGAAACCCAACGACAAGAGATTACGAGTTAAAATCATTGCCAATAGGCAATAAGTTCCAAAGGAAAGACCAACATAGTTAAAGGCACCCCGCCTACATGGACTAAAAAAACATATTTGTATCATATCATATATAAAACATATTACTGCTTGAACTTTCGGTTTTTGCTATATTTTGTATTATCACGATATTTTTATTGTAAAGTCAATCTTTTTAAATCACTTTATTTAACGTACTTTCAACGTTATTCAATCTCGTTTATCTCTTGTTATAGCAATAAATACAATTGTAACTAATAACTTAAAATATATAAATGCTCAAGGCAAAATTGAGACACAAATGGTGTTTTAAAACAATAATGCATTAATAATTGTGATACACCATGCATATATAATTATACAATGTATCAAATTTCGCCATCCATTCCATTGGATTTCCGTTTTACGATTCCTTAGTAAGATTTACAAATTATTTTCGATCCTTTTATAGTTTTCTTCATTTTTGCTTTGAACAGCTTTCTCTGTGAATTACATGTTCTGGCTTAAATGACCAGTTTTCTCTGAGAATATTGAAGACAGCTAAATTATATTTTTTGTGATTAAATAACCTCTAAGTGTTATTTAGGAGCTACCTCGGTGTTAGTAGCATTGTTAGGTACTTGCTAAAAGCATAATTACTGATACATTTTAAATAAGTGGTGTAACTGAAAAAAATACTGCACTCGTTAGTAAACAACTTATCGGATAAAAGCAGGTCAGTCGACGTATAAGGCATTCATCCACATTCTGTAAACATTTCAATCCGATATCTTCAATAGTCTGACACATAATGGGTAATAAATTTAGCAGATTTAACATTAATGAGACTGGGCTTTTATCTCTTCTTTAGTCCTTTAGACATTTTGAAACTGAAGTAAAAGACAGTGAAGTACAGAAAAACGTTTAAATGTAATTTGTCTTTCACACGCATCATCCAAATGACAGATACAGTTACTGCTTTTCGGGTATTAAAGCGTAATATCAACGAATTCTTAGTGAAGCAGCAATTACAGGGATAAATATTTCATTTAGGCATTTAAAAGTAAGCAGAAAAAATTGTCAGAGGATCACACAGACAAAAAACTTGTTGAAGCATGGAAACCTGTAAACATAAGTTTAGAATGAAATCCTAGTGCTACCTCAACCAATTTTTTAAGCAACAAATGTATACACAAATCACAAAAAATTATGTTACATTCACATGACTTTCTCTACACATTCTTCAACAAACTATTATTAAAAAAATATGTTTTCCTGTCTACTTCGTGTTGATCGAAATAAAAATTTGCAAAAATAGTTTTATTATATATATATATATATATATATATATATATATATATATATATTCCTGTAGGTTCAGAGGGGTTAGGGGAATATAATAGTTTTAAGCGACAGTTAAATCCTTTAAGAGCAAGTTGCCATGTATTGGCTTTCAAATTCTCTTTACATGACCACGAGAGGGAAAGAGAGAGAGAGAGAAAGAAAGAAAGAATAGTAAGTTTACACTTGAAAAAAGTAACAACTTGAAGTTTAAATCAATAACAAAGAATATATCGGAAATTGTTAACACAAAATATTTATTTTGGCATAAATTGTGTGCTTTACATTTTTTGTGTGTAGTAAGATTTTATCTATCTCCTATGGTTTACCAATTATACAGCAGGCATTCAGAATTAAGAGGACTATTCCCAGAGAATTCAAATACCCATCTTATTATTCGTAAACATATGGTATTTTAATATGAATCTTATTAGTTTAGATTGGGGAATTTTCTTGAAAATATTTGTATCCATTTTGGAAGATACAGATCTTAAATCCCAAGTTGGGTATTTATCGGATTGTGGTTCATAGACACACATACCGCACGCGGACATTTCATTAAAAATCTGATGTTTTACACTCACATGCCTTGTCAAACTATTTTTACAAACGCTTATTCTCCATCTACTTCATGTTAATCGATATAAAAGTTTGCAGAAACTATCATATTGCTAGTTTTCTTATAGGTGCAACGGGAATATGGTAGGCTTCAAGCGATAGTCAAACCATTTAATAGCTGGTTGCTATATGGAGCATTTAGCAGGACAAAAAAAAGAAAGAAAAGGCTTGTGTGTTTTAACGAGATGTACATTTTTTGTGTAGTAAACTTTTGTCTAGTTCTTACGGTTTACCAGTTATGCAAAATTCATTTAGAATGAAGACCTTCCTAGAACATTTGACATATGCATTTTATTTGCCATGAAATTATCTTAAACGTATATTTTAATCCAAATCTTTAGAACCATTTTTGAGAGAATAAAATTTTTGGAAAAATGTTCCATGTAAAGGATAGTCTGGGTTGAGGGATTTTCTTGAAAATCTTTGTGTCGCATCTTTTGAAAAATACTGAATCAAAATACCCAGTTTAGTATTCATCCAACCTTTCCTTTTTGAGTCATGCTATTCACAGACACACACACAGACCTTTTTCTAAAATTGCATTTTTAATTCAAGGGGCCTTAAAACATATATTTCCAGTGAAATCTCGATATCGAATTTTTGGATGGAATGCAATACTTCCCCTACTTACTCTACGTAGTAGAAAACGAAAAAATATTTTTGCTGGGATCAGTGATATAAACATATATTTATCAAAACATATATTTATGGTGAAATCTCTGTATAAAATTTTTTGGTGGATTACAACACTTCCTCTGCTTATTGTAAACACTGTACACTTACTGTACAGAAGGTAATAATAGAAGTTTAGTTTCCTAATGAAAATTAAATTTTCTCACGTGTAAATAATTTGCTTTGGAATTTACTGAATATGACCATGGGGAGGTGAGTTACATTTCGAGTGATAAATACTTTTATTTTTCAAATAGTAGCAGGGGTAATACAGTTTGTTTTGCAATCGTGTCACTTGTTTAAGCTATTTTGCTCTGTTTCCACCATGCGGCGCTAGCGAGGAATAGTGCAGCAGCATCGCGCAGGCGTGGTGCTCAATTCTCTCCTATAGGACCAGCAAACGAGCCATTGTTAGCACGCCGTAAATAACAATACGCTGAAGTATTTACATTTATTTCAGTCTTGTTAATTATTTTAATATACATATTACACGTATCTTTTGAACTGAAAACGCAATCCTTGTCCACAAACACTTAGCGAATGAAGAACAGTCAATAAAACAGTTTAGTTTAACCATGGGATATAATTCCCTAGGGAACCCTTGCGATTATTCGAGCGTGGCTCCAGCACCAAGATTCATGTACATACACAACATTATTACTGATCTACCCCGACGTGACCCTTCGCCTCGTACACACGCTAACGACTGTGGACTCCAAGGCTGCAAATCTAAGCGTGATATGACATGTGTAAACGATATGGATTCCAGGTGACCGGGCGACGAATGGGGTAGCATCCCTCCATAAATCTCATCCCCCTTCTAACTCACCCCCTACCCCAGGTGCGAGGGCTACCCCCATGCATCACCGGCACAGCACAGGAGACACACAATCGCGCAGATCTGCTTGCTGAACCCAGCCATAACAATAATTAAGATAGGGTCACGTGATACTGCTCAACTTCACCGTTAACATAAATCATTAGCATTAGAATCCACGTTCCACAGTTTTATCGCTCGAGAACATCTTATGCCCTGCCTTTCCTTGTGATATCTTGTTATCGACCTCGAGTTCCAATCAAAAGATAGTATGCCATGCTCAAGGATAGATGAAATATGAAGAGACAGTGAGTGTTTCTAATATTGGGCACGTTCTGCTTGTCAAGCAAGAATAGTCTTTTGGGTTTTCAGTTGACAAATATCTGCCCAAATTTCAAAACAGTTTTGAACTGCATTTTGGCATTAGTTATTTTTTCTAATTACAATTGTATGAAATCCCGGAACCAAACTGGAAGTGACCACCAAAACAGGACAAAGAATCACTATGTTAATTTTTACAGCCTTCGACTGGTAAAACGTCTTGGTAGAAGATGAAGGCAGTATCCTTCAAAGAGATAAAGGAATTATGAGGTACAATTTTACTGAAAAGAAGCACAAAATTTAGAGACTCCCTCTGCAATGAAGTGCTCAACATAGTGTCTTCTCAATCAAGAGTTTCTGGACTCGAATTCTGTCTGGCTTGGGGAAATATTTCCTCAATTGGAACCATCGCTGTCCACTGCATAATTTGAAAGTGTGAATGTAGGAGCATTGAGAGTATGTTTTAGTAGAAAATGAATAAAATCCAGTAATGAAATTGAGTTTTATTTATGGACGCTCTTTAACTTCTATAGTTCTTCGCGTCTCATTCGATATTGGGCGTGAAGGATCGGAAATTGCGCTCAGAGGCCTCTTTATCGGGCTTGAGGATCTTTTACGTGCCATAAATCTACAACACGGGACCACCGGCTTTACTTCCCTTCCGAAGGAAGCCATGCTAAGTATTTTTACGCCCGAAAAAGAAATCCGTCGCCTTCCGCCGGGTTTGAACCCACGACCTCGGGAACCAGAGGTACAACTAGACCACGGAGTACGACATAAAATCCAGTGATAGCCTACAATGTCTGCGAGCGTCTAACACCAACATGATGGTAGAAGTTACAAATGAGGAAATAAAGGAAATTAAGAAAATATATAATACTAGTAGGTATCACATTTTCCTGCTTGAATTATAGCAGTTATCAACGGAAACTGCAACATAATAGGTTAGTTATATCTGGGTACCAGAAGCGCGGTGCGTCACATGATAGCTTCAATATTGCCAGGTATCTACATTATCTTCTTAATTAAAATTATATCTTGTACATCTCATTTGGAGACGATTGTGCACTTTGCTGTAAAACTAATGCTGTACCTACAACCATTGGTGGAAATAGGTCGCGGGTTCAAATCCAGCGGAGGGCGATGGCTTTTTCGGGCGTCAAATTCTTAGCATGGCTTCCTTCGGAGGGGAAGTAAAGCCGGTGGTCCCGTGTCGTAGATTTACAGCACGTAAAAGAACCTCAAACCATATAAAGAGGCCTCTGAGCAAACTTGTCGGTCTTTCACGACCAGTATAGAATGGGACGCTAAGGATCAGTTAGAGAGCGTCCATAAATATACTCAATTTCATTTAATTTTTAGGCGGAAATAACAGAATAGGGTTATGGTTGCGACGAATATAAAAAAAAGAGTAAAAAATTTGCTAGTGGGTATTTATCACATAATTAAAAGCCTACAGATACACAGCAAGAACCCATTAATTAGTCACCTTGTTATCCCTACCTCCGTCACGAAGTGCAGAAGGAGACGGTCGTCGATCTGTTTGTCATTATTTCAGGATTTCGATGGTCTATTAATCGATGGAAACCACATCGACATCGAGCCCTATGGTTGTTAGTATCCATGCAATGTGATTAATTAATGAAAATGATAAAATTTTTCGCAAAGAAATTTGATTAAGACCTCCAATAGCCCCTATAAGTGCAGAAAGTATAATTGTAGTTTGAATGAAATAATTATTCTGCTCACTAGGCATGAATTGTGCTAAATAATTTCCAAATAAGTGAATAGGACGTAGGAAATCAACTGAATGAGCACCAAGATATCCGGATTTTATCCCTATAGATTTCTTCCCTAGACATGTTTATAACAAAAGGCTTTCACAAGAAGACCATGCGCTGTTGTGACACGATTCATATCAATAGGCAGGTATGTAGAAAGTGCTACAAATAACGAATTGTGTAGTAAAATGCGTGAGTGTCAAATCTAGACTACAGCAGTGTGTAAATGCTGAAGACCAACAGTTTAAATAATAAAAATCTGATGTATTACAGTCACATGACTTTCTCTACTCTTGTACAAACTATTTTTACAAACGCTTATTCTCCATATGCTTCATGTTAATCGAGATATAGAGATGTTAATCTTATTGCTAATTTTCTTGTAGATGCAAGGGGAATTGGTAGGCTTTAAGCAATAGACAAATATTTTAAGAGCTGGTTGCTGTATGCAGTATTCCATTCTCTTTGTATTACCAGGACAAAAAAAAATTACTAACGAATTCACATTTGAGAAAAATTATTGGAAAATTTAAGGGAATAACAAGCAACTTCTCGAAAATGGTTCACTCAACAAAAAAACGTATGTGACATAAATTTTGTATTTTAACGCGATTACATTTTTTGTGTAGTAAAATTTTGTCGTTCACAATGAAGAACACTTTTGGAGACATTCCCAGAAAATTCGAGATATACATTTCATTTGTCATGAAAATATCTTAAACATATGATATTTTAATCAAAATCGTTAGAGCCACTTTTGAGAAAATTAAAATTTTCAAAATATGTTCCATGTAAAGGGAAATATGGGGTGGGGGATTTTCTTGAAAACCTTCGTGTCGCATCTCTGGAAGATACTGAGCCTAAATGCCAAATTTGGTGTTTATCCGACTTTTCGTTTCTGAGTTATGCTGTTCACAGACACACATACGGACATGTTTCCAAAAATGCTTTTTTGGTTTCGGGGGACCTCAAAACATGTATTTCCGGTGAAATCTCGGTATCGAATTTTTGGGTGGAATACAATACTTCCCCTACTTACTATACGTAGTAGAGAAAGTAAAAAAGGAAAATTCTAACATTAGGCTACTTCATAGGGTATTCAACGGAGGGGCACATCTCGCGCGCTGCAATTTCATAGATCTCTTGCGGCTACTACCTCCCAGGAGGAAGGAATGAAGTGAAGGAGCTACAGGAGGCTACATGCCGCAGGCATATAGGCCACAGAGAAGACCATGACATTTCCAAGCTCGAAGACCCGTCCCACTGCTGAATCTACCATCAACCAAGCAGCCTTCTGGTGTCCAGGGGCAGTACTCTTTCATTTGAGCATGCATCCGAGCCATCTTTCCGGGATTACCATACGCCAAGAAACCCAGAAGCACACCTCAAATATAAGAAGAGAACGGAATGAAAGGGAATGATGGAAAGGAAATCGCGATAGAGAAGAAGCCACCCCAGCATTGGCCTCAACCCGGCGAAACCATGAAAAACCCTTGGGTCAGAGTAGGTGTTTCCGGGGATCGAAACCAGGACCTCCCGAATGCGAGTCGTACACTTATACGATTTCTGTTATTCAAAACGTTTGCAACATCAGCAACACACAACAAAAGTTTAATTGAAACTATTGATATTAAAATTTACGTAATATAAATTAGATTTTATCTGTTTCAACAATGATGTTGTAATGTCCAATAAACAAAGAAAGCCTTATTCAATTTCAGCATTATTTACTAAGCTAGAGATCTTAACTTTCTAGTAAGCCAAAGTTTACTTTTTTCATACGGCCCTACATTTTACGGACTGGGCGTTTTCTTGAAGGGGCATCTGTTCATAGTTATATTAATTATGATAAACTGTTGATATTCAATCTTATTAGGTATATATACAGGATGGAACATTTAATTTGTGACTGTAAAATATCTTCAAAACTAAGCTTTGTAGAAAGAAATGTCTTAAAGGTCAGAATTTTCGTTGTTAGTTACGTTGGTGTAAGAACAATTGCAAAGTGCTTTACAGAAATGTTGTTTAGTTTTTATGAGGAGTGAGAAAATAATATAAATAAGCTAGGCTCCCATTTAAAAAAAAAATAACCTTAAAATTACCATCGCAACGTCCTCCAAACAAAACATGACTAATGCCATTTAGTTTCCCTCATAATATCAAGCAACTTTTATTCAAGACATCTCTTTCTACAACGCTTGGTTTTGGAGATGTTGCACAGTCTCAACTTAAATGGTCCACCCTGTATAACAGGACCGTGATGCATGGGGTATTCGGAACATAAGTATGTTTGTGCATATGGAAACTACTTTTCTAGTTTTGTAGGGGTATTCTTAATTAATATTAGAAATGTTTGCATATGTGAACTACATTTCTCTCATCATTAGACTGTAGCATAATTTCATTAACCATTCAGTGAGTACTATGGCTTCAAATGAAACATTCTCAGAAATTAAAAAAAAATAAAAATATTGCATTTTTAGGAGCATTATGATCTCACGGAAAAGAAATGCACAAATCTTAGTTAGTAACTATAGATATTCCATAAAATGCACTCTTCTAAAACAAAAAAGTATTACAACAAAAATAAAATTATGGCTGGAACGCGTTTAAAGAACAATTAATGAATCATTTATTAACAATAGTTATTAATTATTTCCTACATGATATGTTGCATCTTTCTTTCCTGCTATTTTCTTGTTGACAACTTCAGACCATTATTCGCTTGTTAAACTAGCACAATTTCGAGCTGTGTCCCCTCTGTCCTATTTTATATACTAAACATATATAATGGCGTATAGGACAGGAGAGGATGTCCCTTTTCCTGGATGAGAGGATGCCTGCATTGTGCTCTACATATCACTTGCATAAACCGACCTGACTTTGAATTATAGCGGGTAATTATTCCAAGAATCAACATTAGGAGAAGACCCCATCGTGATTTATGTATTCCGCATGGGTTTACTCAGTCACATAAAATATGTTGCTCTATTGCAATCGATAAATTTAGGTCTACTGCGTATGCTAAAAATCTTAAGTTTTCAATGCCACAACTCTGGAGATGTAAAGCAGAAATATTTGGAGGAAATTTTACACCACTACAAAGTTTAAGTCAGCATAGAATTCCTTTTATGAAGGCTAAATATTTTCAAAAATTATGTTTGAAATATTCGAAGTTGCTTAAGGGTTTGTTGACACGTAATGGTGAGAAAAACAGATATGACAGCAATCGCAACAAGCTAAAACAAGGACCTCACAATATAGTTTGGAAATAATATGTTCAACCAAAGGAGGTATACGATAAAAGGATGAATATAGACTTACAGTTCCGTATTATATTACTTTATAAACATTTCTAAAAATATCATCTAATAGTTGGAGCATTCTGGGCCTCTTCATTAAAACTTAGCAGTTTGGTTCACAGAAAGCAATATAACGTAGAGGTATCATATACATTCAGAGGCGTCATCTCTACAGTCAACAATGAAATGGAATCTTTAAACAAACCACAGGCCTAACTATGGGAAGCCCCCTTTCACCATTCTTAGCAGAACTATATATGAGCAATTTTGAATGCCATATTACTAAATCTTTCCCACATATTCAAAACCTGGTATAGGTACGTAGATGATAATTTTGCTATTGTCCCCCCCCCCAAAAAAAAACTTACAGAAGATGCCTTGAAATTATTGAATGTACAAAACATATCTATAAAATTCACAATAGAAAGAGAAAAAATGGCCAATCAACTTACCTAGACATCAGGATCATCAGCAATAATGCACATAACAAACTAACGTTCGGTATTTACAGGAAACCAACTCACATAGAAAATTAAATTAAAAACAATAGCTACAATTCTACAAGCTACAAACATGCAATTTTAAATAGCATTACTAACAGGTGAGTACATACACCATCGGAGAAAGAGGAATACGAGAAAGAATAACACACATTATCCACATAGCCACCATGAATGGATACCAGAAAAAAACAATAGATAAGAAGATAAAAAAGTTTGAAAGACAGAAACACATCCAACGAACGACTGCTTTACTCAGACAACAAAAATTACAAACATATAGAAAGTTCACGTACCACCCTTGGACACATCATAAATTTCAAAGGGTTTTTCAATAAATACATCACCCTGACTCCACAGAATAACCACAATATACATAAACTACTATGCAACAGAACAAAACACCCTATTCCCAACGATAAATCAGCTAGTATATATCAAATAGTTTGTAGAGACTGAGACCTCGTATACATAGGAAGAACCAAAAGAAATCTTGAAATTAGGCTTAAAGACCATATGCGATACATTTACCAAAAAACAGACGGAAAAATCAGCAGTAGCACATCATTTCTGGCTTTCAAACCATGAAATCAATCCAAACATAAAACTCTTAAAACCGGTCAACAGCAGCAATTAATTGGACATTTGGAAAAAGTCATATCGTCAAACACAGGAATCTCCTAATGAATTTCGAACTACCGCCACCCAACAGCCTTTGGAGGTTCATCAACCCAGCACCAGAGAACACCACTAACCGCACACATTCCCCAGACAATAATCGGCAAAATCAGTTGGAAACATGCTGACGATGGGAGCAAACTGTTCTCCCGAAACGCGTTCAAAGTAAGAACCTTTTAGTGATGTAGTGTAACAACCTCCAACTCTCTTTATTTTAAAAAATGAAATGGAAGATTCATTATTATTATACAATATAGTACGTCTAATTTTAGCTAATTGCTTTAATGCTATTATCAGCTATCTGTAGTCGTAATCCTTATTAAGCTCTTTATGAAATGTATACATATGTAAAAACCAATCGTTGTTATTTCTTTACAATTATTTACCAACATCATCAGCTCTTCATGGATTAGTAAATATATCTCCTGTCCCGGCTTCATGTCTCTTTCCATGTTCCAATATCTTTTTTCCCTTACGGTTGATATTCGTGTGTTATTTTGAGATATCGGATTTCGTCCATCCTCTGCAAATGTTTTATCCATATTTCTCTATATTGCCTTATTTTGTCATTTGTATGACCAATATATAATTCCTCTCTGAGTTTTTCAATTTGTATTTTATCCATTATTGTACACCCTTTAATATCTCTGAAGTATCTCATTTCTGCCGTATTTATTTTATCCCATTCTTCTTTCTTTATAGTTCATGTCTCACAACCACACATTATGACTGGAATCGCTACCGTCTTTATAAGATGTTAAGCTAGTTGCTTTTCTTGCTCTTCTTTTTAATGTTCTTGCTAATGTTCCATAATTGTTTTGAAATTTATTTACTTTATTATTTAAATCTTGATTGACTAAATACGCTATATTACCATTCTAAGTAATTCATTTTTACTTATTCTAGTTATGTTGTTTATTACTATTTTGGTTCTTAGGGGGTGCTTTCCTTAGAACGTTATTACTTTTGTTTTATTAACTTATATCTTCAGTCCATATTTTGCTAGCACATTTCCTAGATCAAAAACATTTTTATGTAAATCATTTATTTTCTTCAATTATTACAATATCGTCAGCATAGAGCAGCATATCCATTGGTTTATTCCTATTTATTTTATATTATATATATATATATATATATATATATTAAAACATTTCAGGGACAAACCGCACCCTTGTCTTAAGCCGCTATTAACTTTCTTTTCCTCTGAAAATCTCCCACTTCCTAATCTAATCCTTATTTTAGTTGCTTTATATGTATTTTGTAGTATTTTGGATAGATGTCTGGGGTATCTTTTCTTTTCTAATATTTCTCATAACAGTTTTAACTTTACTCTGTCGTATGCCTTTTCTAAATCTACGAAGGCTATGTGTGTCTGAGAATTAATTCCCTGGTCTTTTAAATTCTTTGATTTTCTGAAAATATATTGTCTATATAACAATGTCCCTTTCTAAAACCACTTCGGTTTTTATTAATATTAAATCTGTTGTTTTTTCTAATCTGTAATTGATTATTTTAGTGTATAATTTGTAAGCAGTTTTAGGAGACTAATGCCTCAGTATTTCGAGATTATTTATGCAGTACATATTTGTTTCTGCTTTATTGTATTACTGATTTTTTCTATCTTTCGCGAGGCAGCTAAAATATACAGAAAACTCTTATTTATATTTTGACAAAGGTATATATAGTATTTATATATATATATATTACCTTTTAAAATTAAGGATCCTTGTGAGGAGGTAAATAAAATACATCTAAATCTAAAATAATCAAAATAAAAGGAAATAGAAATTAGCAAAGCGCGACGCATAAAAAAGTAATAAAAATATATTTCACACTAAATTTGGCCCTTTTTCAGGGAAACAAAGATTCATTACAGTACGTGGTATATAAGTGATGGGAGCAGTGCCAACCTAGTAAGGTGAAACCATACAGCAAAGCAGTGGAGAGGTGTCCTATAAGGATGAGTTAGGCAATTTCTGCTAACGAGAGTGCATATCGTTAAGTTGGACTGAATATTAGATAGGAAAGAGTGTATACGCCAACTTTTGAAGCAGAGAGAGAGAGAGAGAGAGAGAGAGAGAGAGAGAGAGACCGAAAGAAGTACAGATTGAAACATTGAGTGAGCTCTGTCAATCTTCTTTCGTAAAATTTTGGGAAAAAATATTTTGAAAAATGGAGGAATTTGGTAACAGATGCTTTCCCCCGCAGGAGAGAAAGTCAAAAAAATCTGATGTGTTACATTCACATGACTTTCTCTACTCTTGTACAAACTATTTTTACAAACGGTTATTCTCCATCTACTTCATGTTAATCGAGATAAACATTTGCAGACTCTATCTTATTACTAATTTTCTTGTAGATGTAAGAGGAATATATATAGAAATATGGCGGCGCCGTGGCCGAGTGGTTAGACCGCTCGCCTCTCATCGAGGTGGCCCGGGTTCAATCCCAGGGACCTGCATGTGGGATTTGTGGTGGACGAAGCGGCGTCTGGGCGGGTTTGTCCCGGGTTCTCCGGGTTCCCCCGCCATTCATTCCACCAACTGCTCCATCATCACCTTTCCTTTCATCCATTTCACCGACATTTCGTTTCATCTACTTCCTTCATCCCATACCAGGCATCGGGCTGATCACCCATCCTGGATGTTCTGTCTGATCCATGAGTGTCTGCTCCTCGACGGGCCTCTGACCCCAGGCACCCGTCTGTAAGTCCTGGGGGTGTAAGTCCTACATAAGAGGAGGGTAAACAGATAATGAATGAATACAGAAATACAGTAGCCTTTAAGCACATACATATCTCTTAATCGCTGGTTGTCAGGTGCAGCACTATTCCCTTTGCCACAGATTAATACTCTTTGCATATCCAAGACAACAAAATTAATAACGAATTCCCATTTTTGCAAAAGTATTGAAAAATTTAAGGGAATAAAAAGCAATATCTCGAAAATGGTTCACTCAACAACAAAAATGTATATGACATAAATTGTGTATTTTAACGCGATCTACATCTTTTGTGCAGTAAAATTTTCTCTATCTCTTATGGTTTACCACTTTACCAAAAGTCGTTCACAATGAAGAATACTTTTGGAGACATTCCCAGAAAATTCAAGATATACATTTTATTTGTCATGAAAATATCTTAAACATATGATATTTTAATCAAAATCGTTACAGCCGTTTTTGAGAAAATTAAAATTTTCGAAAAATCTTCCATGTAAAGGGTAAATCTTCTTGAAAACCTTCGTGTCGCATCCTTGGAAGATACTGAACCTAAATACCAAGTTTGGTGTTTATCCGACAGTTCGTTTCTGAGGTATGCTGTCGACAGACAGACACACAGACACACACACGGACATGTTTCCAAAAATGCTTTTTTTTGGATTCAGGGGATCTCAAAACATGTATTTCTTGTGAAATCTCGGTATCGAATTTTTGGGTGGAATACAATACTTCCCCTACTTACTATACGCAGTAGAGAAAGTAAGAATAACGAATTTGAGAAAAAGTATAAGTATTGCAAAATTTAAGGGAATAACAAGCAATATCTCGAAAACGGTTCACTCAACAAAAGGAATGTATATGACATAAACTGTGTATTTTAACGCGATCTACATTTTTTGTGTAGTAAAATTTTGTCTATCTCTTATGGTTTACCAGTTATGCAAAAGTCGTTCACAATGAAGAATACTTTTGGAGACATTCCCAGAAAATTCGAGATATAAATTTCATTTCTCATGACAATATCTTAAACATATGATATTTTAATCAAAATCGTTAGAGCCATTTTTGAGAAAATTAAAATTTTCGAAAAATGTTCCATGTAAAGGGTAGTCTGGGGTGGGGGGCTTTTCTTGAAAACCTTCGTGTCGCATCTCTGGAAGATACTGAACCTAAATACCAAGTTTGGTGTTTATACGACTGTTCGTTTCTGAGTTATGATGTTCACAGACACACACACACACATACACACACACGTACATGTTTCCAAAAATGCTTTTTTTGGATTCAGGGAGTCTCAAAACATGTATTTCCGGTGAAATCTCGGTATCGAATTTTTGGTTGGAATAAAATACTTCCCCTACTTACTATACGTAGTAGAGGAAGTAAAAAGATAGGATACTCTGCCCCACAATAGAATGCTTGCTAATTGCTCGAAGCTGGCCGCGAATGTGTTACCGCATTACATGGTAGTATTGACTTTTGCTATTGTCATTTAATTCTCAATGCAATTATTCTGTGGACCACGGTTTTTGTTTTCTTTCTTGTTGATTTAGGCAACAAAGATAACGTTAGTTCAGGTTGTGTCTATACGCACAATCATCTCTTAAGCCAATAATATTTACGCCCTCTATATTTGGTATGTGTGTTTGTGGAGGCTTTTGACTATTACGAAAGTTAATAAAACCAAAGTCAAGAAGTAATGAGTCTATAGAAACAGAACTGTAGAAGTATCAGCAAAATTTAAATACCCTTTGGACTCAAAACAACACAAACTTATTAAAATCTATCTGATTAAGCTACTGTAACTAACATAATTATCATAGAGTGAAAATAATCTTAATATGGGAATAATTATGGGGATACAGATTAGACTCAAAATAGAATATGCTAATGCTGCAAGTAGAATCCCAAATAAGCTTCATGTTTGTATGCATGTATCAAAATAGTACTTCTGCAACTTAAGAAGATTGGCTATTGTGTTAACAAAGCGCCTCTTTGAAAATGAATAGTGAAGCATTTTCTAATAGCTGTGCATCCTCCCTAGTGATGAGTCCAGTTCACAGAGGACTAATTTGCGGATATTTACAAAAGAAGTGAGTGACTGACTGCATACTGAACTGTGGCTAACATAGCTTAACAACATAATGTTTATTTGTGAGTAACGGTTGTTTAATTTAAGTAAGCTTCAATAAATACTGAAAGTATTTTGGAAAACTGTACGTACTCACTGATTCATTGTTAGCTGCGGCAAAATGTTTTCGATTTGCCTTCTTGAAATCCATAAATTGCCCACTTTTTCTGGAAAGATTAATACAGGTTCATTTGAACTTCCTTTACTTCCAATGAACCACCTGTAGTGTGGCTCTTTCCCTAACTGACCGTTAAATTATTAATTTAATTGTGACCTTGAGGATTTGTCTACCATATTTTTTCTAAATAATCTGGAACTTAAATTCACTTACACATGCAGCTGACTGTTTGCATTTAAGCTTGTTAGGTTGACAGCTGCTTCGAATTACGCTAAGGGGAAGGACCTAACCTAACATTAGTGTCCAAATAAAGTTACCTTGACCTGATAAATTATCACATTTGAGTAGCAGAATAGAGAACCTAAGCGAGGCGTAACCCACAGAAGAAAAGTCCCAGGACAGAAATCTGACGGAAGGACCTAAAGAAAAATGTATGTACTGAGCGCAACTCAGAATAAAACAAAGTATCTCTTTCTTGGGTTAATTTTCCTGTTTAAATTAGCTTTCTTTTTTTCCCTTTCCTTCCTTTTTTAATTGTTATAACAACTCAGGTCCGCAGAGATAATGAATGAAATGATGAAATAAATGCATAAATAAGTATACGGTTATGAGCGGAGAATTGCCCGATAGAGCTCAGATGCCCTGGACTAGAAATCAACTCCCTACACTTCTTACTTCGTAAAAAGACAGTGCTTAATGCCAAATGTTTTAGTATACACATAATTTTTATCGTAAGGAATTTTAATTGTTTTAATGCTTGAACTCTCATAAATTCACTTATCTGGATCTCGTTAATCATTTTAAAACTTAAGACATCACCACTAAATTTGAAACCAGTTTACCTCACTTAGTGAGAAATAAATTACATGCACAGTATATCGGGAGTGAGTCAAAAATAATTTAATTCACGTCATATTTTAGGGAACCCTGCCAGAACTTATGGTTGAACTGCAATATTGCTTTTAAGGCATGTATGACTCGTAGTTCGATGAACGAGAAATAATTCTTCATTGTTTACTACCAGTAGAGTGCAGCAGCATCCCAAACATGGCCATAATGAATATTTTCTAACTTACCTTTCTAAGATTTATCCACCTTACTCAGCACATCTCACACCGTTTTATAATTTTTATAGGAATATCAGAAAATAAGAGTCTACCTCATTGAAGAACAAACGTCTTCAAAGTAAACATTCCAACAAATTCAGATAATGATAAGGAAATTTAAAAAAACCTGATATGTTGCATTCTCGTACTTTCCCTACTCACTCTGCTACAAACTGTTCGTATATGTGTGTATATGTATAGGTACTTCTTGTTAAATCTTGTTAGTCTAAAGATAAATATTTATTACACATTTCAATATAGGTATAAGAGGAATACAGTAAACTAAAGCAGCAGTCAAACATTTTAAAAGTGGGTCGTTATGTGATAAATAGTTTCTGCATGAACATGATAAAAAAAGGAATAGCGATTTGTAGTTGGAAAGCATATAAGTATTTGAAAATTCTAACTAATAACAAAGAATACCCCAGAAATGGTTAACGCCAAAGCAGTTTATAAAAATTTATTTCACATAAATTATGTGCTTTAAGAAGTTCTACAATTTTTGTTAGTGAGATTTTGTCTGTATCTTACGTTTACTAATCATATAAAGATTATTCAGAATGAAGAGGACTTCACAGGTTATTTTATGAAAATTCAAGGTATACATTTTATTTAGCCTATGGTATTTTATTCAAAACAGTTAGAGCCATATTTGAGAAAATAAAAAATAACCAAAAATTGTAACGTAAAAGGTAATTTTAGGTATGGGAATTTTCTTGAAAATCTTCATGTTGAATCCTTGAAAAATGCTAAACTTAAACAACAAGTTTGGTATTAACTGACTTTTTGTTTTTGAGTCATCCTATTCATAAACATAGACAGACACACTCACACAAACCTATTTCTAAGAATGTTCTTTTTGGAATCAAGGGATCTCGAAAATATGTTTTCGATACCGATTTTTGGATGGAATGTAATACTTTCTCTACCCAGCTATTGGTAATTAATAGAGAGAGTAATATGTTTCTGTTTCAGCGTCGTCTGGTTACTTCCACCACATGTTTCGATACCATCATCTATCTCATAAAATCATATTTAATTACAGTGGCTTTATTCCGATTAAAATAGCCAACTTCGGTAGTGAACGAGATACTGTTAAAAGGCATATAAATAATGAGGACATTAGCATTCAAAACAGTTGAAGAGAAATTCGACGGTTTTCATCATAGCAGAAAATGCAAAGAAATTCAATGAAGATTAGATTGAGGAAATTGAATTCGGTAGTGAAACTAGTTTGTGGAACTTTTATTATTTTGAAGAGATCTATCCGTCGATGGAGGCTTTTTGGAGTGGAAGATTTAGCGGCAGTTCAATTTTTTAACAATACTAAAACTTTTAACACTCGTTTTATAGACAGCAATAAAAAAGTAAGAAGTAAAGAGCACAAAAGCGACCAGTCGCAACCAATATCCCTGATATTCCTGAGAACGAAAGGAGGCAAAGATTTCTAAAGCTCCCACATCAAAAAAGAGAAAGAAGTCTTTCTGGAGATGAAAAGATTATGACAAGAAATAAGCCGCTGAAGAAAAGAATGCCACTTCTTCTCGGTTCTTTTCACTACTTAATCCACGAAATCGAAACCCTTGCGGGTGTTATTTTTTTTTTTACTATAAGAGAACATTCCCCTCCACCCCCGCTTGATTTATCCCCCCACTCCTATCAATTCTTGTGTAGCTGGAGAACCATCTGGACCAGCGCTCTGAAACGTTACACCTTTCGTTTATTATAGGTTCTTTACCTTCTATCGTATCCTCGAGAGTACAAAAGAAAAAGGTGACTGCGACTCTTTCTTCCAGGCAAGCCACCCCCGTAAATCTGTCAAAGACCTTCGAGAAATCCTTATACAGGCTCTAAAAAGAGTGCTCGAATTCCGTTCTTAAGTGTCTTTGTGGAAACCGTAGATCGGAAATGGCCGGAGATTTTTTAATGTCTATTGACGAAGCGAGAAATCTTTTGTCCCAATCAGGACCTAAGACCAGCCCATACAGTTACACTTTTAACGGATTTCGGAGACCTCTGTGTTAAAATAGATCTTATCACTACTTCTTATCTATTTATGTTAAGCTGAGAAATTCAGTGTCAGCAAAGCACCGTTGCACTACTCAGGTGACAACAAGAAACTAGATGTATCGATAAGAATGGGTTTGAGTTAATACAATTAATATAGAGTTGAACAAAATGCTTAAAATTTTATGATGATCAGAGAATTGCTAGGCTGAGGAGCTCCAGTGCTGTTCATATTCATTTATTGCTAAATAATATATACATTCACATGGGTTTCTATACCTCCTATCGTTTATTTATATATCTATAGCTTATACAAACTATTGTTACGAGAGCTTATTTTGCTATTTGCTTCATGTTAGTCGAGAAAAACCTTTTAGGAAATAATTCCATTACACATTTCTTTGATGTACAAGGGGAATACAGGAAACCCAACCAAGAGTCAGATGTTTAAGAACCGGATAGCTATATTGACCTAGAAATTACATTCTCTTTCCATTGCATCACGAGAAACAATTGAAACTACTATTAAATTATAAAAACATTTTGAAAAAATGACAAAAGCCTTCAAAAATTCAAATCAATAACAACGTGTATCTCGGAAATGCCTAATGTCACAAAAAATATACTGGAAATAAATTGTGTGTTTCATACAGATCTATATTTTCTTGTGTAGTGCGTCTTTGTCTGTCTCTTATAGCTTACCAATTATACAAAATAATATATATATGCCTTCCGAATGGAAGGCTATTCTCAAAAAATTCAATATATATATATATATATTTTATTTGTCACGCAATTCTCTTAAATACGCGGTATTTTAATTTAGATCATTACATGTAATTTTTGAGAAAATGAAAAATTTCGAAAAGTCTTTCATATAAAGAGTAGTTTGGCGTGGAAGGATTTTCATGAAACTCTCGTGTGGCATATTTGGAAAATACTGAACCTAAATACTAATTTTAGTGTTTATCGGGTTTTCGTTTTTACGTTATGCTGTTTACAAGCACACACGCACACACACTCTCTCTCTCTCTCTCTCTCTCTCTCTCTTTATCTCTCACACATACACACACGGACTTTTTTCTAAAAGTGTTTTTTTGGTTTCAAGGTACCTCAAAAATATAACATTCCTCTATCAATTTTAGCGAACATCTTGATATGTAATTTGTGGTTGGAATGCAATACCTTCACTACCCACTAGATAGGTACGTTGTAAAAAAGTAATACAACAGCATCTTCTAAACAATTTTAATTCGAACAAAATTAACATCAACCTGTATCTTTAATTAGAGATAATCAAGTTTATAAACGAAAATAACAACTTTAATTCCTGACCAGATTTTGCATTGAGGAAGTAACGCTGTGTTGTTATATATGCCAAATTAGTGTCTAAAATGTAAGCGTAGCTAGATGATGCTCCTGGCTGCATTTCTCTGTCACTGTTCATTGCATGAACTGAAGCAAAATATTCCTTCATGGTTACTACGAGGGATCCAAATCTTTTACTTTCTTCTCTCTGTTTTTAAGTTGTTTAAGGGTACCCATAGTTGAAATTTATCGTTTTCAAAAAATTAACTTTGAATTTTAATACATACTTTGAATCTTTGGCTTCAATTAGATACTATCGCTTTTGCTCTCAAAGCCCTTTAAAGCTTCAACTTGGGACCATTTATATGCCCAAGAATACAAGACCCAATTATCTATATTGACTTCCAATGTCTTTTACTCGACTTCGATTTTACTTACACTTTTGTGCATTAAAGATGTTCACGTGATGTAGTTTGTAACTAATCTTGCTCAAATCTTCAGTACAAACTCAGAGAGAATATACTAAAAATTGTTATATGTGATTTGCTACACTTATAAATTGCTCAAGATATGACACAATTAATTTTTTATTTTTTCAAAATTCCGATTTGTGCATCGTGTTGAGCAGCTGATTAATTAGCATAATTAAAGTAAAGCATAATTCTTTTCCTCAAAAACATTAAAGATACCATCATGAAACTTAAAATATATTTATAATTTATGTAGACCAGTATGTAACAACACTTTGAAAACATTTGGATAAAAACTTCAAAATTTAGAAATTTCGCCTATGGGTACCCTTAAACATGGCTTATCACAAGGAGAAAAATTAATGATGTCTTGTTGCACTTAAATTTTGACTGCAAGGGCCGAAGTGCGCAGAAGGTTCTTCCTTCAGGAGAAGACAGGTGTAGATGAGTGGGTGCTTAGTATTACAGTAGTGGTGCAAATACAAGCACAATTAAACAACGATAAATTAGACGATTGTAAGTTGGTGTTTAAGTTTTCCTCGTGATGCTGGTCCAATTTGTTTTAAAGAAAGTAAAGGAGGACTTTAGTTAGATTTAAAGTCGTACATTTAAATCCATTGTTATAAAACTCACTACTGTATACACATATGTAATAAAACTGTAACCTAATTTGTTGTTAATTATCTATTTTTGGTGAATAATTGGTACTAAGATGTAACACCGGCTAACCAGAAGTTAGAAAGCGTATTTTTGTATCTGTGTGTGTATGTGTGTGTATATGTGCCTGTGTGTGCTTATCTTTCCAAGCAGCAATGGCCAAACCAATTATTACGAAACTGGACATATGTACCTTAGGTTCCATTAGAAAGTAGGCTACAAGACTTCTTACTAACTTTCCATGAAGAAGGGTTACAAATGAGGTGCAAAAAATTTATAAACCTCACTTATTAGGCAGTTTTTTTAAATATTAGTATATGACAGAAATTCATAAGCATAATATTTCTAGGAAGTTTTGATGTTTACACAGGATAGGATGGATGTTTAAGAGGTTAAATAGATTTTCATTGTTATTATGCGTGTACGTAAATCGGTTACTCAGAGAAACCTTATTGGTATAATCGCATTGAAAGACTAAGGGAGAGGCACACGTTTACTGTTATATCGTCCAATTATGTTTTGGTATTTATTTTTTTTTTAAAGTTTCCTTTCTACCCAGTTTATGATACAGTGTTTTTACTGTTTATTTTTTCGTTACCGCTCATTACCGCATTACACAATATACATACAGACACAAACACCATGCCTATGGGGGACTCGAAACCGCGACCCTCAGCTTGGCGGAGCGCCGGAGATATACACTCTAGTGACCACGGCTACGAGGGCCGGCTGAAAATAGATTTTCATTGTTATTATGTGTGTACGTAAATCGGTTACTCACAGAAACCTTATTGATCTAATCGCATTGCAAGAATAAGGGAGAGGCACAAGTTTGTGTACGACTATATCGTTAAATTACGTTTTGGTATGTATTAATTCTCCAGGAAAAAACATTATATTGCTAATTTTTAAAGCATTACGTGTCATGTGATTTGCGCAATCGGGTGGGAAAGGGATGAGGGCGATTGAGGGAAGAGATTAACAGAAGGGGACAAACAGCTAGAAGAGGAGATGACAAAATCGAAGGTAGAGAATGAGAAACGGGGGAAAGAGAAAGATGAAGAGACAGAGTAAGAGATCGGGAAAGACTGAGAAAATGTTTATTTGACGCAGTAACGCAAACAGAGCTGAGGGTTTTATTAATAGTATAAATTCCAAATATTTTATAGTACTATTTCTGCAAAAAGCAAGTATGCACAGCAAGCACCTAATGAATGGTCTTTTGTGTGTTTGTGTGCGCGTGTATGTGTGTTTAATAGAGTTTAGAATTTTAAAACGAGAAGCATTGACTGGTAATATTCGTTTATATCCCTCCTAGTTTGAGAAAGAGATTCGCTCATGTTAATCGCCAGATTATGGGCCTTGTGTATCTTTCAAGGTTTATAAAGACGATGATTGTAGTGAAGACGATCAACCACCACCCAAATGAGGATTTCAAAGAGCTGAGAGTTACTTAATGTTTATTATTTTAGAATAAAGAAAACCGCCGAAAAATCCATATCCAAACAAAAGATCCAAAACAAAATTCAAACTCAGGCTTACTGGCAGTCAAGTTTGCTACAGTAACATTATACAGGCGAAACATTTTTGTTGACATAGGGCTTAACTGTACATCGAATTATTGTAAAAAGTGTTTTTACAAGGAGAAAATTGTTGTTGAGTATTATTGATTATTTTCGAAAAGAAATTTTCAATTAAAAATAAAATAAATATTTTTCAACAGGTAATACGTGTCATACCTTCAAAAAACCATAAAAAGTGAGAAAATTGCATTTAATATTTGAACACATTGTACTGATTACCATTTTCTCATAAATTAATATTTTGGGTTATTATGTACCTCTCTCAGAAAATAAGAAGCCCGTGAACTGAAATTTCTATATAAAAATCTATATTATTGTTTCATAACATGTTAATAAATCCGATGTGCTACATTCGCATAACTTTCTCTACCATCTATCACTATACAAATAATTCTTACGTAAGTTTATTTTCCTATTTATTTTATTTTAATTGAGGTAAGCCTTTCCGGAAGTAGCTGCATTACACATTTCTTTATAAATACAAACAGAATAATGATAATAAAATTTTTAAGAACTGGATAATATATGCGGCCTTAAAATTCGTACTCTTTCCACGACATCGCGAGAAGCAACTGAAAATTGGCAGGGACTAAGTATTGAACAATTCGAATCATTAATAACGGATATCTCGGAAATGGCTAATCCAACGAAAAAATTATTTGTAATAATTTGTGTGTTTTAAATAGATCTACATTTTTTGTAGCACGTTTTCGCCTATCGCTTAACGTTTACCAGTTATGCTAGATTATATAAATTTCCTTCCGAATGAAGAGTACATCACAAGTCATTTCCAGAAAATTCAAGATATACACCTTATTGGCCATGTGAATATCTTTAATATATGATATTTAATCAAAATATTTAGTCATTTTTTTAGAAAATAAGGAATTTTGAAAAATGTTCCATGTAGGGTTGTTTGGGTTGTCTTTATGGCTCAATTTTGGACGATACTGAACTTAGACAGCAAGTCTGGTATTTATCCTACATTTCGTTTTTGAGTCATGCTGTTTAAAGACAGACACAGAAAGAGAGAGAGAGAGACACGTTCTTTTTCTAAAAATGCCTTTTTGGATTCAGGGAGCCTCAAAACATGTATTTTTGGTTTAATCTCGGTATCAAAATTTTGGGTGGAATTCAACAGCTTCTCTCTACTACTATGTTGGAGGTAGAAAAACTAAAAATAGTTTGCATTTTGAAATTAAAATTTGATTAAAATATATTATAACTTCTATTGTTTACAAAATTGCAGTATTAACCAAGTCTAAATATTTTAAGCCGTTTGTATACACCTTAGAGTCTAATAAAATTAATTAATAATTGAACTTTACCCATATAGACTTTAAAGACCCCACTCAATGACCTATGAGATTGAAAATAATCCATACAAGGGCATAAATAAAAGAATAAAATTTTTATTCTAAGGTTTTATGACAACTGAGGAGTTTTGAACACACCCAAAGGCTAATGTTGCTGTATGAACCTTCCAGAACATAGTTCTAAGAAATTAACTGCCATTACATTAAGAAGGCGAACAACAACCCATCACGGTTTTCCTACCACGCCTCTCTCATCAAATTCAGGTTTCTCTCCACCAATATCCAAAACTCATCTCATTTCTAAAAAATACAAAACATTACCTGAATCAATCGTGTTACTCCCTCTCCAACTCCAGGAGGCGGGTTCTACAACGTCAAGCGATCACTCCAAACAACCAAGCAACGCCTTCCAAGATGCGTAATTGCCGGTAACCGATGTCAGTTGTTTTTATTATGAAAACATTCGACAGGCAGCGCTAAACTTTGTGTTTCACTGCATCCATCTTTGTGAACTTTAATGATCACCTTTCCTGATGCACCATTAGGGAAACGTGGGTCTGCCCAGGAATGGGAGATACATGCTGTTTGTTCAGGGTTGACCACTGGTTGAGGTAGGTATTTCAACTGATATCATCTATACTTTTCCATTAATCAAATTCAAATACGGTAAAGGAGTTTTAAAACATATGGTACTAAAAGTATGGGTGTTAACAAATGTTAATAACCTCAGAAATTAATTATTATACACAGCGTACTAAGAGTTACTGCTTTATGCAATACTACCTTATGCGCAAGTTGTTACTGTATTGCATACCGTGCATAATTGGTCCATTATGACACCGTGGCAATAATAGCAATGACGTATTCACTATAGCAATTACCATTTTGTGAAAATCTTTGCTCTGAACAACGAAGATTCTGTACCTCTGTACATTATTAAACATAGAATAAATAAGATATGAAATTAAAATTCTTAGATACTGTAGCGGTAATAGGGTACACGCTCTTAAATGAAATCTATTATTGCAGGAATATATACTATAGTAAACCACACTGTTAAGTTGCTTTAAATCTAATTTGAGGTAAATTTAATTCTTACAGGGAGACAGGGCGTTTGTTTTGTTTTCCTTACGCTGTCCGTTTTAAAAGGGATGCACCACTAATTTTAAAAGGCTATGTCAGCTATGAATTCAGAATTATTTCAGGATTTATTTGCAACAATTTATGAGGCTAAGATTGCATAAAATGTCGTAACCAGCTCCTGGAAGACATTCGTACCAATAATCATCACTTGCTATATAAATTACTATTATCAAACAAATGATGAAGGCTGCATGTTCATTAAAATAACTCTATCCTGCTAAAAGAAATTAAACACAACATTAAATGACGTGATTATACAAATATCTGATTATACAAATATTTAAATAAATAAAGTGTATATACGTATGTATGAATGTGTGTGTGCTAATCCAGAAAACCAATGAAATCGATTTTGATAATCCTTTATCCATTAAAAATCACTGTTTTCCGACTATAGTATCCAATTTTAATTCCCAGATTAATGGAACGCTAAAAAAGCATTTACAAGTCCTGGATGTTAGAATATGAACATCTGGACTTACAAAAGTAGAATGCCATGGAGTTCAAAAGAGCTTTGTTATTGTTGCGCCAAAGAAAGTGCATGTAAAAATCCGATGTGCCACATTCACATGACTTTCTCTTCACATTGTCGTTTATTTTATATTGCTTCTGAAAACTGTTCTTACGAAAGCTTATTTTTCTATCTATTCCATATTAATGGAGATGTACCTTTGCAGAAATAGTTTCATTATACAAGGGGGATATAGGAAACCAAATCGATAGTCAGATGTTTATATGCTAGGGTATCACATGCTAGTCGTCATATTCTGTTTCTTTGACATCACGAGAAACAACTGAATAGTAACAGCAGTTTAAAGTATTGAAACATTCAAATCAATAATAAAGGATATCTCGGAAGCAGTTGATAATACAAAAGTTTGAAGTATTAGAAATTTTTTGGCTTTTGAAATAAATTGTGTGTTTTAAAAATATCTAAGTGTTTTGATGTAGATAGCTTTTGAGTAGTGCGTTTTTGTTTATTGCTGAAGGTTAAAGTTAAACAAATTGTGCATAATTCCCTCCGAATAAAGAGAACATCATTAGCTATTCCCAGAGAACTCAAGATATAATTTATTTATCATGTAAATATTAAAATATGGTATTTTAATAGAAATCGTTAGAGCCATTTTTGAGAAAGTAAACAATTTTGAAGAAAAATGTTCCGTTTAGAAGCTGGTTTGAGGTAGGGGGAATTTTCTTGAAAATGTTGATGTCACAGCTTTGGGACATACTGAACTTAAACACCAAGTATGGTGCTTATCCGACATTCTGAGCTATGCTGCTCTTCATACAAAGCAACCAACACACAGATCACAGATGCACTTATTTTTCGAATAATGGCTTTTTGGATTTAGGTAGCCTCAAAATATGTATATGTATATGTGAAGTCTCAGTATCGAATGTTTTGGGAAGTACAATTCTTCGAAAAGAAAAACATTTGAAATCTAAACGGACTACTGGGTCCCAATCCTTCAGAATGGTGATATGTTATAGCTGCTGTTTTTGCAATTGATTAAAACAGTTACGGCAGTTCATCACCCTTTTGCGCAGTGTAGTGTGTCTGTGAACTAAGGCAGCGTGGTGTGTGCGTGTGCGGGATGCCAAAGCTAGTGCATTAACAATATTACGTCGACTGCACTTACATCGCTCTCGCTTCTCGTTATCGCCCAGCACCATTGTCGTCGGCTGGGTGCAACCACAAATATGTATTGCTCTTTTATTTTACATCACACATTTCTATGTCATTTTTTTTTTTTTGGTATGTCTTTCTTTTGTTTTTTTTCCTGTATTTTGTACTTATGTTCTTTCTGTCGACGAGGACGTCGACTTGGGTGGCCAGGGGGAGATGTGGCATGTGCACAGATTGTAGTAATAGCCGTGCCCTCTGGTTACTCAAGCTGAAGGTTGGCAGGTTATCCGAGGAGGGGCGTTTGAGGGGAAATAGTCTCATTGGAGGGGATATGGCGTTAGGACGCCAAGCTTAACGAGTTTTTTCAAGGGGAGTCAGTGTCTAGTCTTCGCGGTGTTGAGATGTACGGATAGTTGTGCAATGATAGGGCGTCCTCGTCCCGGCAGACACATGGGTAAGCATATTTAATAAACCTTCTACTTATTCTTCTCCCTTGACTTTTAATTATGGTAGTATAGAATCCTTGCCTTTCCCTTCAGCCAGGAATTATGTGAGTGTAAGAATATCTGTGAGTTTAACTTTAGCTGCGTCCCTTTGTGTCGGTGCCTCTTAAAGTAAAGTTTCCTTAGTTTTGAATAACGATCCCTCTCACAGCGAGTAGCTCTCCTCTGAAAGTTAAATAATAAATTACAGATTATTGAGGTACGCGACAAATTCTTCCATATGTTTATTCTGCTTAAAAATCTTGGTATTGTGTCCAAGTGGCTTGTGTAGCCGTGTGTTAGTATAATTTTCTGATATTTCGCCGCGGGCGCTTAATTGTGTTCTTTCTGCAACTGTTTTATTTGGCTATGTTCTACTCTTGCTATTTACATTCATGTGTTGCTATAAGTGTTTAGTGTGGTGTAATCTGAATTGCTTGGTCCTACGGTTTGTTTATTGGTTGTGTTATCTTTTGTGCTGCAATCATGCATAAGCGCCGTCCTGCACAGAAAGTTGATATAGTAATTGCTCCAGTTGGCGAGCACAGTGTGGTGGAATCTGTCCAGTGTTGGTACGACTGTTACTCAGTTATCAGCTGGCTGCCGCCGGTCATTGACCCCTCTCACATGGAGCATTCCAACGAGTTGTCGCCGTATGAGTTATTTTAGAATGTTGCAATGTTGGCTACTACTGCTATTGGCCGCTCTGAGAATGATGATAATTTTGCTTTACCATTGCCAAGTTTGGTTTAATTCCGTAATGTATATTTTTAAGGGAAGATCTTTCGCAGTTACTCATGTAAGTAAAAGTTTCAGGGACTACCAACCTTGCCAGTATCTACACCTAATTAGGTTTGATGTGCTTCTAATATGGACCAGTACGATGTGGATGTTGATACACCAGCTGTACGTGTGTTACCAGATTTTGGACAATTTGCACGGGAATTTTGTGGTAAACGAGTAAGAGAAAAGAAAAAAATCACCTGTAAGTATGTAATCATTGTGAGTGCTAAAGTTTGGATGAATGAAACAGTTTTACGACTCACACAGGTATGCTAAATTTATTGTTTCAGTGACTGATGCTTAATTAAGCTTTGTTTTTCAGGAATATGTGATATGAATGTCTCTGCTAAATTATAAGTATATTGTTATTTTGGGTGTAACTTAAATTTTGAATTATGTTTTGGTAACTGCAAATCATTTGTTTTGTTGTTGTGTTATACTGCAGGAATGTGTTTTAGGTGTACAATATGCTTAATTAAGCTTTCATTTTCAGGAATGTTATGTGACAATATTGTTTTGAATAATGATGTGATGTTGTTTTGTTGCATTCGATTTGATTTGATATGACATGATTTGATTTTGACTATTTGATTTCCATAATGATGCTGTGATCTTTATTTGCAGAAAATTTGTTGCATGAATAGTGTTTGTATGTATGTGTGTATTTGAGGTTATGTGATATAGGTGAGATTTGCCTCGGTGGGAGTGCCAAGTGTAACCCCGATGGCGTGGTGTGAGGTTATGTGAGAGATAAGAGTTGAGATTTGCCTCGGTGGATGTGCGTAAGAGTAACCCCGACGGTGTTGATGAGGAGAGATGAGAAGAGATGAGATGTCAGCTTCGGTGGAGGTGCCACAGTGTAACCCCGATAGTTGAAGTGTATGAATGTGTTGATTTTTCAGGAGGGCTACATGTACCTGGAAAGTTGATGTGATGATTGTACTGATTTTGCTTATTGGTGTTGCTGTAACGTGCCCAGTATAGCGTGTGTGATGAATTCACACGAGAGATTAAATAGATGGAAGTGAATGTAATGAAAATAATTTTTTTTTCTCTGTTTATGCAACAAGTTTATTACCATCTTAGATAGCAAATGTTAATACCACCTGTTTTCCAGCTTATTTCTTGATTTTGAGGATGTAGATGCAACATTATAATGTCATGTTATTTGTGTAATTCCTGAATTAATGTGATTTCTTGAAGGTTATGCCTATGTCAAATGTTTTGAATTTACAGCATGTTAAATGAGACACGTAAGTGCAGATGTTTTGTTTTGGAGAGAAAATTGAAAGATGATGATGATTGAAGTAATGATTGAGATTGCACTATTACTGCTACTGATGATGATGATGATGATTATGGAAGATGATAGTTAAACTGCGATGAGAACAATAATGATGTGGATAAGAAGTTGTATTCATGACAAGAGTAGGACACTAGTAGTTGAAAGCATGTCACGTGGCGTAGTTTAGAAATGTATTGTGGATGTAGCTTGTAGTGATGTATACACTAGTTTGAGTAGATAGTTAAGTCGCTGTTGTGTGTAATTTGGGGCCATGGTCAGTGTGAATGAGTTCATTTCATCGTCATGTGTGACTGTCTTGTAAGTGCACTTACTTTCTTTTGTTAGTGATACCAGCTGGTTATTGAGATGTAATATTGGGATCCCAAGATAAGGTTATGTTTCATTTCTGTCATGTTTATGTGCTTTGAGTCTGTTTTACTGTTATTTGGATTATGACGCATTGTAAGTTCAATTTTCGATGGCAACTATGTAAAATTTCTTTCTTATGCCAATTTGTTCTAATTTCCTTTTCTCTTTACTTGCCCATGTCAAAAGAATTTTTTTTGTGTACACTTTTCATACTTTAAAATCTTTATTTGTAAAGGACATACCCTTCTTTTCTGTGTGATTCTTTGTGGGAGCATCCTGTTTATTGTGTCGTGGTTTTGTTTTAGAATTATGCTGTGGTAGAGAGCGAGAAAATCCAAGAGCATCCCCGGGGCACACCAGAAGTCAAGAAACACCACAGGGAAGCTGTCGGGCAGCCACTACACTGCCGTGGCATAAGGAGCCACCATGTCGGGGGGCAGTCCAAGCCAGCGACTGCCCACCCTGTTGTCATCACCAGAGACCTGCGGTGCTAATCCTACACCAGGACAAATCGTCGTTGTGGGCACTGTCTCAACCACCCACAAACAGTTACGGCAGTTCATCACCCTTTTGCGCAGTGTAGTGTGCCTGTGAACTAAGGCAGCGTGGTGTGTGCGTGTGCGGGATGCCAAAGCTAGTGCATTAACAATATTACGTCGACTGCACTTACATCGCTCTCGCTTCTCGTTATCGCCCAGCACCATTGTCGTCGGCTGGGTTCAACCACACATATGTTATGCTCTTTTATTTTACATCACACATTTCTATGTCATTTCTTTTTTTGGTATGTCTTTCTTTTGTTTTTCCTGTATTTTGTACTTATGTTCTTTCTGTCGACGAGGACGTCGACTTGGGTGGCCAGGGGGAGATGCGGCATGTGCACAGATTGTAGTAATAGCCGTGCCCTCTGGTTACTCAAGCTGAAGGTTGGCAGGTTATCCGAGGAGGGGCGTTTGAGGGGAAATAGTCTCATTGGAGGGGATATGGCGTTAGGACGCCAAGCTTAACGAGTTTTTTCGAGAGTCAGTGTCTAGTCTTCGCGGTGTTGAGATGTACGGATAGTTGTGCAATGATAGGGCGTCCTCGTCCCGGCAGACACATGGGTAAGCATATTTAATAAACCTTCTACTTATTCTTCTCCCTTGACTTTTTAATTATGGTAGTATAGAATCCTTGCCTTTCCCTTCAGCCAGGAATTATGTGAGTGTAGAATATCTGTGAGTTTAACTTTAGCTGCGTCCCTTTGTGTCGGTGCCTCTTAAAGTAAAGTTTCCTTAGTTTTGAATAACGATCCCTCTCACAGCGAGTAGCTCTCCTCTGAAAGTTAAATAATAAATTACAGATTATCGAGGTACGCGACAAATTTGTCGCGTACCTCAATAATTTGTAAACGGATAGCCAACACGTGACGAGCACATTTTGAAACAACACCTATATCACTCGTTTCTTCTGAAATTTCACAAAAACATTTTTTTTTTTTTAAAACAACCAGCACAAAGAACGGAACACAGTGATATAATTTAAAGGAAATGAAGCCAAAACAAGGGGAAAATGGAGTCAGAAGTTTTAGCGTCACCCGGCAGACAATGGGAAAATATGCAAAAATGAACTCAAAATTGAAATTTCGACACCAGACTTTCAGAAATGATAGAAACAAAATTTAGAAGAAGAGAACCACAAATAAAAGTATAAAAATCCTTACCCTTCAGCCAGAAAGAACTTTACATTTTTCACGACCACGTGGAGGACAAACCGTTACATTTGGAGGGAAAAAAAATTTTGCACTTAAAATCTCAAAACAATTCAATTCTACCTGGCGCCCCCGCCAATTTGTCGCGTACCTCGATAATCTGTAATTTATTATTTAACTTTCAGAGGAGAGCTACTCGCTGTGAGAGGGATCGTTATTCAAAACTAAGGAAACTTTACTTTAAGAGGCACCGACACAAAGGGACGCAGCTAAAGTTAAACTCACAGATATTCTACACTCACATAATTCCTGGCTGAAGGGAAAGGCAAGGATTCTATACTACCATAATTAAAAAGTCAAGGGAGAAGAATAAGTAGAAGGTTTATTAAATATGCTTACCCATGTGTCTGCCGGGACGAGGACGCCCTATCATTGCACAACTATCCGTACATCTCAACACCGCGAAGACTAGACACTGACTCTCGAAAAAACTCGTTAAGCTTGGCGTCCTAACGCCATATCCCCTCCAATGAGACTATTTCCCCTCAAACGCCCCTCCTCGGATAACCTGCCAACCTTCAGCTTGAGTAACCAGAGGGCACGGCTATTACTACAATCTGTGCACATGCCACAATATGTATATGTGAAGTCTCAGTATCGAATGTTTTGGGAAGTACAATTCTTCGAAAAGAAAAACATTTGAAATCTAAACGGACTACTGGGTCCCAATCCTTCAGAATGGTGATATGTTATAGCTGCTGTTTTTGCAATTGATTATAAGTATTCGTTCAGCTAATTTGTACAATTAATATAGGTTGACAGATTACTGTAAATGCCAATTGTTTTTCTTTAAGTTATATTCGAATAGAATTAATTCTTCTCATTAAACGAATTTGAAGAAACCGTCTGTCTAAAAGTTTTCTTTAACTTAGAAATTAAAGTCTGTTTATCGACCATCACTGGTAGTTGGTAACGTTGCCGATTAAACGCTATTACTTCAAACAAAATGAATAAACGCATGATACTGTGCAATAAGCAATTCAACTGAGGAAATCCAACCACAAAAAGTTCATCTAACATGCCCACAAAACCATAAGTAGACGTAAATTTGTTGATTCAACTACGCAAGGGATTCAGTAGGTATGCTGTTAACCTATCTTCTAGAAATAGATAAGAGTTTTTAAATGGAGTTAGGGAGCGACAATAAATAAAACTTTTTTTCAGAAGGCTTTTCTACCCTCTATCCCATATTAATTGGTATACAAATTATTCTTACTAAAGCTTATTTTTTTATCTACTACAGTTTAATCCAAATAAACATTTGTAGAAATAGCTACATTACACACATAGTTGTAGATACAAGGACTGCATAGTCAAATGTTTAAGAACTGAACGCTACACATTGGTCTTAAAATTCCATAGTGTTTCAATGGAATCGCGAGGAAGAACTGGATGTTGATAGGACTTTAAGAGGAAGACCAAGTAATGAACAATTAGTACCATTAATAATGCATATCTCAGAAATGGCTTATACAACAAAATAGGTTACCTATTTGACATAAATTTTTGTGTTCCAAATTGTGTGTTTTAAAGAATCTACATTTTTTGTGGAGTACGTTTTCGTCTATCGCTTAACGTTTACCAGTTATACAAGATTATACCAAATTTCTTCCGAATGAAAAGGAATTCACAGACTGTTTCCAGAAAATTCAAGATATGTTTCATTTGTCACGAAAATATTCTTAATATATGATAGTTTAATCAAAATCGATAGAGCAATTTTTCAGAAAATAAAAAATTTTCAAAAATATTCCATCTAAAGGGTAGGTGGTTTGGGGAGATTTTCTTGAAAATATATGTCGCATCTTTGGAAGATATTGTACCTAAACACCAAGTTTGGTATTTATGCGACGTTTTTGAGTTATGCTGTTTTTATACACTAACGCGCGCGCGGAACTTTTTCTAAACATTTTTGGGTTTAGAGGGCCTCAAAACAATATATTTCCAGTGAAATCTCTACATAGAATTTTTGGGTGGAATAGAATAGTTCTCCTACTTACTGCCTATACATAGTAGAGAAAGTAAAAATTACCTCAGTTATTTGGAACTCAATCTCAAAATCATGGAAGTACTTAAATACACTTTTATCAGAGCAGAAAAACCGATCTAACCAATTCCCAAACTTCCGTAAAGCAACTTTGACATCGACGAGAATATTTGGACACCCCGGTGCAATAGATTATAAACACAAATTTAAAAGTGAACTGAAAAAATCAAACAAAATATAGTAAACAGGAAGTGTGTAAACGGTCAAATATTGTGACGTAGCTGCCACAGCCTAAACTTATCGGTAGGTCGGCGACGGGCAATCGGAGATAAAAATAAATAGCGCTCTCGCCAGCGTAAACACCGCTGGCGCGCTATCATCAGATAACCAGGATCTTCTGAAAGCTTCCCTTCTCGCTGCCTCCATACGTGCATCCAGGAAGTCTAGAATGCTCTGTGGAAGATTCCATTGGATATACAAGCGAGCGTTCTCGCGAGCGAGAATCCGTTTAGTTAGTGAGTCAGTTGATGAGCGAGTGCTGTTCTCCTTGACGTGCAGTGAATGCTGCTTCCGCGGGATATTGTAGAAGTCTTGTGTTCGACTCCCTAGTAGGTGAACCGTCCTGAATAAGCGTCTACGTCGTACGTATTTCATTACGCCGTTACGCCACGAAGAAAGTGAAGTGAGAGTGAGAACTTAGAGAAGTGACAATGAAAATTAAACCAGTTAGACTGGACAAAGTTACAACATGCATAAGAATTGGAAGTATTATGCGAATTCTGTTTACAGTGTTCAGTTATGCCTAAACAGAAACTGGTGGTAAAAGTCAGCACTTTTAGGAGCTAAATGTCTATAAGCAGGGTTGTGATACATCTGTGATTATACCCATCGAACTTTTTTCTTCTAGTTCTAAATGATGATTGTAGTTTTAAATTTGACTTCATTTGATGATTTACATTTACATGGCTTTCTCTGCCATCTATCGCTTATTAGTGAGTATACAAATTATTCTTACGAAAGTTTATTTTCCAATCTACTTAATCTTAATCGAGATAAACTTTTCCGGATATAGCTACATTATACATTTCGCTATAGATACAAATGGTACAGCGATAGGCAGATATTTAAAAACTGGACGCTATATACTGGCCTTAAAATTCCACACTGTTTCCATGTAATTGCGAGAAATAATAACCGAAAATCGACAGCACTTTAAAACAATGGCTGATTATTGAAAAATTCCCATAATTAATAACGGATATCTCAGAAATGACTGATGCCATATTTAAAATAAATTGTTTTTTTAAAAAGAGAACTACATTTCTTGTGTAGTGCATTTTCACTATCGCTTTACGTTTACCAGTTATATAAGATTATACAAAATGTCTTCCTAATGAAGAGCACTTTACAAGCTATTCCCAGAAGATTCAGGATATAGATTTTATTTGTCATGTAAATATCTTTAATATATGGTATTTTAATCAAACGCGCAGAGCCATATTTTATAAAATAAAAAATTTCGAAAGGTCATCCATGCAAAGGGTAGTATGAGGAGGGGGATTTTCTTGAAAACATTCGTGTTGCTTTTTTGGAAGGTAACGAATCTAAATACCAAGTTTGATATTTATGTGAGATTTTTTTTTTTTTTTTATGTTTTGCTGTTCATAAACACACGGAAGTTTGTTTAAAAATGCTTTATTTTGATTCAGAGGGCCTCAAAGCATATATTTTGAATTAAATCTATGTATGGAATTTTTTTGCGTACATAGTAGAGAAAGTAATAAAAACAAAACCTATATGGGGAATTAGATTAAATTTCGTGGTAATTAAAATCTTTTATTGGGCTTCATACAGCTACTTCTATTGCACCTATACCGACACAACCAGTAGTTATACAATAAAACCGAGTTAATCGTGCGCTATTGGCCGTTCTGTACTTGTCCATCCCTGAACACGGCAAGGGAGATGGAGATATGGCAATCATCGACTCTGTAGAACATCAGTTCGTTTCCATTACGCAATACAACAAACCCCTGGAGCAGAAGCGATCTAAATCTGCTTCATGATCAGCGTGAGCTGTGAGAGGTAACTTCAAGGTCATGTTAGGCTAATGATCCTGGCTTCGTGTTTTTGCTTCAGAATGTATTAGGCGATTTCTTTTCCTTAAGAACATCAATGAGTTTTGCTTAAGAAAATAAACTGCAAACATATACATTGCTCTTAGAAATATCAAAACATAGGAACGTAAATGAGAATTAAATAATTACCAAGGGATCAATGCTACAAACGTGGACTGTTTTAATTCAGTCAGAATCATACATTATTATCTAAGGCAAACTCTAAAGTAAACGTCATTCATTGAAAGATTGCAGATGTTTCTTAGATCATGTTGGGTGATCTGTTATTGAGAGTGTTGTAGCCCATGTACGATACAAATTTTCCGGTGGCCTTTGCCCTACGTTTAAAAATCAACTTTGTATTTTAATGTTTATTTAAATATTATATGTGTATGCCTCGGCTGCGTCAGCAGTAATTTGCAGAAACACGTATCTCTTAGAAGGGCTGGTGTGACTAAAGAACAAGGCTTCTAGAATTATAATTTGTATTCCACTCCTTTTATTATTCCTTCACATGATTAAATAACACTTTATTGATATATCCTACTATAGAGCTCTGAGATTATTTTATTACACTTTTAAACACATAAACCTCATTTTATTCTCGCCGTAATGAATACGTATAAAATCGAACTGCTCGGGAACGCTACTTTGTAGCGTCTGGCGTCTACCGCCTAAATATTTCCACTATTTCAATTTATATTTGGCTAATCCTACTCCAATAGAATATTTTATTTAACTTTTAGCCTTTCTAGCTGCTGATTGGCTATTTATTAACTGTTTGATATATTACATTATTGTTCCAAGAATTATTAGTAGCCTTTATTAAACTTTCCGATTCATTATTGCCTCAAGGTTACCTCATTGTTAGCAACTTTCGGCTTCTACTTTATAATTCTCTTTATTACGGAAGGCAGCTTACTTTTATTCTCAAGTTCCTACGTTGTTAAATTACGTACTACATTCACATAACATTATTATACATGTACATAATAATATAAACATAATACTATGACTATTACATACAGTTTATATATTATATAATACACATATTGCTTTAAGGCGGGCGGTTATTATATTTTATATTATATAATTACACTGATATAATTTAAGTGTTAAAAATACTGCCTCAATATGTTTCTTAGATCATGTTAGGTGGTCTGTTGTATAGATATGTCCTAAAATAAGAATAAAGTCTCGAATTATTCTTCTGTAACATTTAAAGACACCTGTACTTGAACACCACTTTCAAATTCAGAAAACATAGAATCTAAGATAGGTAAACCAAGCTGTAATGTTAGACTTGTGATGGATTAAGGTGAAATAGATATGGCTAATATTATGGCTGGAATTCTGCGAAAAGCAAAGTATAGGTCTGGTCAAAATTCTTTTTAACAAATACGTTTTATCGCTGTATTTTCAAACTCTACACATCGAGGAGGAAAGTAAAATCTACTGATTAATGTCACTAAGAACGTTAATTAGGATAGAAAGAAAAGTAAACTCACAGAATTTGAACTTACGGTTCTCCTATTCCAAAGTTTGAGTGGAGTAATTTTAAATGCATTATAAACAAGCAAACAAAAATCTTATGTATTGCATTCCCATAACTTCCTCAACCCTCTATCGTTCATTAGTGGATATACAAATTATTCTTACGAATGTTTGTTTTTGTATCTACTTCATTTTATTTCAGATAAACCTTTGCGGAAATAGTTGCATTACACATTTCGTTAGGATACAAAGAGAGCGGTGATAGTCAAATGTTTAAGCTATATCCTTGCCTAAAATTCCATAGTTTCCATGCAATCGCCAGAAAGAACTGAAAGTCGATGGGACTTAAAAATATTGACAAGTATTGAACAAATCGAACCATTAATAACGGATATTTCGAAAATGATTGTCTCAAAAAGTTAATTGAAATAAATTGAGTATTTTAAAGAGGTCTACATGTTTTGTGTGGTACATTTTCGTCTATAGCTTAACGTTTACCAACTATACAATATTATGCAAAAGTCCTTCCGAAAAAAGAGGCCTTCACAGGCTATACCCAAGATGTCGTGGCCTCTAAACAAATGCTCAATGGGAGGTAGGCGACTCGCTAATAAGGTAGCAGGAAGTTAACAAATTTAATAAAGGCGAGGACACGACAAGGGACGCAGCTAATTGAATATGAAAAACATTATAGGATAACTACTAAAACGGATACCTACATGGTTCAGAATAGAAGAAAGGAGCTTTATAATATGGTAAATGAAACAGGTAAGGCGTGGATGGTATTTTGTTGTATTACTGAAAAGTGTTACATTACCTCCTTGACCACGCGTCGAGGACGCCATACATTCCTGTATGGAGAGTACGTAATAAGACGACCTGTCCGGTGCGCTCCTACTCACTGACTGACTAGCCAAAACAACCCAAGCCACGCTTACCGCGTGGGTACGCTATCTATGCTCTACCCCCACCACTCTTACATCATCCCCGATCCAAGCGACCAACGGACACGTATGCACTAACAGTGCCACATCTCCCCCTGGCCACCCAGATCGACGCCCTCGTCGATACAAGGACGATTTTGTTTATGGAGCAGAAAGAGAAAAAAAGTACAATACAGAAGAAAATATGACATACAGAAGGTTAGATAATTGGACAACAAGAAAGAATATCTGTGATTACATGCAGATTGGCATATTTGGAAGTCTCGAGTGTCTCTGACAATGTTTTTATTTTACAGATCACCTACGTACGACTACCCCGCACACTACACCATGCTGCCACTGTTACATGCACACTACACTGCACTGGATGTTCTGAAGTAACTGTTTGTGGGTGGGATTTCCACATCACCCACAACGGCGAATTTTCAGCTGCAGTCTTTCAGGTGCTGCAGGTCGCTGAAGATGTGGGGGGAGTAATCGCTAGCTTGGACTGCCCCCCAAAATAGTGGCTCCTTATGCCACTGCAGTGTAGTGGATGAACGACAGCTCTCCTGTGGTGTCTCTGGAACCTCTGGCGTGACTATCCAGTGGGGGTACATTTTGACACTCGAGCTCCAGGATCAGCAAAGTCACTATAACAGAAATCACAGAAAGGTAAAAATGCTGCTCCAGAAGATCATCATAAATAAAAAAGTAGTATGTCATTTACAATAAAAAGATTTAAAATGCCAAAAAGGTTAACAATCAATCAATTCTTTTAGTAGGGGCAAAGAGAAAAAAAAAATGACTACACGTTGACATAAAAACTAAATTTTACAGAGGTTTACCATCCAAAATTTAACACAAAATGCTTTAGAATCCAAACACAAAAACACAAAAGGAACAGAATACATAAACATTACATCAGTGACATTCATTGTGTACATACAATAATATAACACAAATATAGCAACTTATTTGGGATCCCAATATTATTTAATGACCAGCTGGTACTACTAGTGAAGAGAAATAAGTGCACTTACAATACATTCATACATGACCATGAAATGAAATCATTCATACTGACCATGGCCCAAATTATACACAACACTCACTTAAATAACTACTCAAAGCTACTGTGTGCATTACTACAGACTTCAAAAATAAATCCACAGTACATATTCAAACTACACGACATTACATTCTTTCAACTACAATACTCATACTCTACTGTCAAATAGAAATTCTCCTCTACATTACTATCTTATCCATCCCATTATTATCCTCATCATCTCAATCATCATCATCACCATCATCATCATCATTATTTCAATCATCATCATCAGTATTTCAATCATCATCGTCTTAGCTTTCTACTTTCTCGTAGACAGTAATTACTGAGAAAATAAAATATCTTCACTGACGTGTCTCATTCAACATGCTGCAAAGTCAAAAATACCTGACATAGGCATAAACTTAAAGAAATCACATTAACATTTCAGGAATGACACAAATAACATGACATTATACTGTTCCATCCACATCCTCCGAATCAAAATTAAGCTGGAAAATAGATGGTATTAAAACTCGCTATATAAGATGGTAATAAACTTGTAGCATAAACACACAAAAAAAATTATTCTCACTGCATTCAACTCATTACATTTACTCTCGTGTGAATACATCACACACGCATTACTGGGCACGTAACAGCAACACCAATAAGCAAAATCTCTCAAATCATCACATCAAATCGAATTTCCAGGTACATGTAGCCCTCCTGAAAATCAAAACATTTACACTTCAACTATCGGGGTTACTCTTTGCCACTTCCACCGAAGCTGACTTTATCTCATCTCATCTCTCACACTACACTGTCGGGGTTACTCTTAGGCACTTCCACCGAGGCAAATATTAACTCATATACTACCACATAACCTCAAAAACATACATACACTATTCATGCAACAATTTTCTGCAAATAAAAATCACAGCATCATAATGAAACCTAAAATCAAACCAAATCGAATTCAACAGAATAAAATCACATCATTACTCAAAACAATACTGTCACAGAACATTCCTGAAAATCAAAGCTTAATTAAGCACACGGTACACATCAAACACATTCCTGCAGCTTAACATAACAAAACAAATGATTTGCAATGCCCAAAAACAGAATTCAAAATTTAGGTTACACAAAATGATAATAAACTTTCAATTTAGCAGAGACATTCATAGCACACATTATTCCTGAAAAGCAAAGCTTAATTAAGCATCAGTCAGTGAAACAATAAAAATTTAGCATACCTGTGTGAGTTGTGAAACTGTTTCATTCGTCTAAACTTTAGCACACACAATGTACACATACTTACAGGTTATGTTTTTTCTTTTTACCACAAAATTCCAGTGCAATTTTCCAAAATCTGGTAACACACATATAGCTGATCCATCAACATCCACGTCGTACTGGTCCATATTAGAGGCACATTAAACCTAATTAGGTGAAGATACTGGCAAGGTTGGTAGTAGCTCCTGAAACGTTTACTTAAATGAGTCATTTTGAAACATTTTCCCCCAAAAATATGCATTGCGTAACTAGATAAACAAAAACATGGCAACGGTGAAGCAAAATTATCATAATTATTTTTACCACTATGCGTACCGCGAGTGTACAATGCACAAATATGAATTTGCAATATATATATATATATATATATATATATATATATATATACAGTCTTGACTTATTTCGTTTTATTATTTTAAATATTTCAAACATATGCACCACACTTTTTATACACACGCAACACGTGAACTTTAAAATATTTGCTGCACTTTCGAGTCGGTAACACTTACAAGATGACGCAACCAATAAATGCAATGTTACGTAGATCAGCTAACACACGCAACTATATTATCAAAGTTACAAATATCG
This sequence comes from Deroplatys truncata, assembly GCA_030765065.1. Classification (NCBI taxonomy): domain Eukaryota; kingdom Metazoa; phylum Arthropoda; class Insecta; order Mantodea; family Mantidae; genus Deroplatys; species Deroplatys truncata. The sequence goes on from CM060980.1 coordinate 59,503,225, forward strand.
CCCAATTTTTCACAATTCACAAAAATCTATACTTTAAAAATGACCAGCACGAATAATTTACCACAGTACCAGAATTTAGTGGAAATGAAACCAAAGTAAGGGAGAAAATGGAGCCAGGAGTTTTAGGGTCACGCCACCGACAGACAATGGGAAAAATTTAAAAATGAACTTAAAATTGAAACTTAGACACGGGACTTTCAGAAAACAATGCAACAAGAATTTAGAATACAGAAACCACAAATTATACCATCGAAACCCTTACCCTTAAGCCAAGAAACAGATTTACGTTTTAACAACCACGTGGAGGAACAAAACCGTTACATTTTACAGAAAAAAAAATTTGCACTTAAAAACCTCAGAAAAATTACATTATGCCAGCCAAAATACTCGGCGCCTCACGCCAATATGTCGTAGCCTCCAATCAAACACACTCAAGCGGCAGAGCACTCGCTAGAGAGGTATCAGGTAGTTAACAAATTGTAATAATTTAAATAAGGCGAGGCTACGACTAGGGACGCAGCTAAAGTGAAAGTGCAGAAATATTATTAAAAACTGGCAAAAGGACACTTACATGGCTCAAAATAGGTAGAAGGAGCTTTACACTATCATAAATAAGACAATAAAGATCTGGATGGCAGTCTTTATTAGATAAAACTTACTACATACCCCATCTCCTTAGTTCCATGCCTGTCGGGCGAGGCCGCCATGCATTCCTGCATGGAGAGAGCGAACACTGGTCTGGTCTGGTTGACTTCTACACACTGACTCTCCCAGCCCCAAGCCAGCTTATCGCGTGGGGGCGCCAACTAAACTACCCCCACCTAAACTACAACCGCCATCTACAATCCAGGTGACCAAAGGGGCGTATGCGCATACGGCACATCTCCTCCTGGCCACCTAGATCGACGCCCTCGTCGACATAAGGAGAATGTTGTTTGTGAAAAAAACAAAGAAGGAGAAAAAAATTACAAAATAGAATAAAACATGACATACAAAAAACAAGCAGTATCTGTGAACATATATAGAGCCTACATATCTGAGCAAACGCACATGCTGACTGACATATTTGTGAGTCTCGAGTGTCGGCGAATTATTTTTCTTCAGATCACTTATGCTCGAGTACCCCGCACACGCACACACACCATGCTGCCACTGTCACATGCACACTACACTGCACCTGGATGGATGTTCCGACGTAAGTGTTTGTGAGTGATGTGGAAATCCCACTCACAAACAGTTACGTCGGAACATCCATGTGCAGTGTAGTGTGCATGTAACAGTGGCAGCATGGTGTAGTGTGCGTGTGCGGGGTACTCGTACGTAGATGATCTGTAAAACAAAAACATTGTCAGAGACACTCGAGACTTCCAAATATGCCAATCTGCATGTAATCACAGATATTCTTTCTTGTTGTTCAATTATCTAACCTTCTGTATGTCATATTTTATTCTGTATTGTACTTTTTTTTCTCTTTCTTCTCCATAAACAAAATCCTCCTTGTGTCGACGAGGGCGTCGACTTGGCTGGCCAGGGGAGATGTGGCGTATGCAGGCATTGTTAGTGCATACGTGTCCGTTGGTCGCTTGGATCGGAGATAACGTAAGAGTGGTGGGGGTAGAGCATAGATAGCGTACCCACGCGGTAAGCGTGGCTTGGGTTGTTTTGGCTAGTCAGTCAGTGAGTAGGAGCGCACCGGACATGTCGTCTTATTACGTACTCTCCATACAGGAATGTATGGCGTCCTCGACGCGTGGTCAAGGAGGTAATGTAACACTTTTCAGTAATACAACATTATACCATCCACGCCTTACCTGTTTCATTTACCATATTATAAAGCTCATTTCTTCTATTCTGAACTATGTAGGTATCCTTTTTAGTAGTTATCCTATAATGTTTTTCATATTCAATTAGCTGCGTCCCTTGTCGTGTCCACGCCTTTATTAAATTTGTTAACTTCCTGCTACCTTATTAGCGAGTCGCCTACCTCCCATTGAGCATTTTTTAGAGGTCACGACAATATATATATTGTGTTCTAATCGAAATCGTTAAAGCCATTCTTTAGAAAATAAACAATTGCGAAAAATGTTCTATGTAAAGAGTAGTTTGGGGCGTGAGAATGTTTCGTGTCGCGTCTTTGTTTGGTATTTATGTGACTTTTGTTTTTTAATTGTGCTCTTCACAGTCACACAGGCAGCAAGACCAGACAGACACACACATTCACATACACACCTTTTTCTAAAAATGATTTTTTTATTCATAGGGCCTCAGAACATGTACTTCTGGGTAAATCTCGATATCGAATTTTTGGGTGGATTGCATTACCTTCTCTACCTACTATGTACATACGTTGTAGAGAAAGTAATAACAATTCAAACTAATCTCTTCACCAATCAACTGTTTGCTGCCAAGGAGGAGGAATTCGAAGAAACATCTGATTCCTCATTGTTTCATCTAGCAATCTTATGTCTCACTACATTGTTCAATATTCCCGTATATGGAATTATTTCCCATGGAAAGTATCTCTCAAATACCTTTTAGCAGGCGAAATATTAAGAGGGTATAGTGGGTGCTCTGGGCATTTGAGCTTAGACCACGTTTGCCATTCATTTTATTTGAACGTGTACTCCGTTTTGTAGCGGGAAATTGTTGGTCAGTAGTTTCTGGAACGCGTCGTTCCTCTGGTTAATGCTATTTGCTGCAGTGTTCTTGTCCTCGGCTATGGATGCTCGCCGGCTGCTGTGTTTTCCATTCCTAATCTTTCGCTATATAGCTAATTCTTGGTTCTCAGAGTTATCGTGGGTGAGGCAAATTAAAAATGTACTGCATTTCCCTTAATAAATGTGGTTTATTATCAATTTTAGTATTTATGGGCGGCTAGCTTTTCCCATTACACCAATCCCACCATTTGAATAAATCGGGAGCCTAAACTAACTGCATACGCCTTCCCACCCATATGCACACAAGTGCATTTGTCGTCAAGAGCGTAGCACTTTGTGTCAACGAAATTCTAGAAGAGAGTGAAAATCTGGGGCCTTGTTCCCCCTTATATACCGGAGCCTAGTGACGCTTACCTCTGCGCCTCAAAATGTAACATTTCTATTTGGTCCTCAGACCGCGTTACCTTAACATGTATGAGAATATTCTACTCCAAAGTTTTGCGCTTACGCGTCACCATAGCGCGTCATGAAGTGAATTCAATATCTGCGTCTCTTTCTTTTCTCTATGTGTCTCTCTCTATTTCTCCTTACCGCTACCGCCTCCCTGTGCATTAGCTTGGTGAAAGGTGAGCTCTACTTAGAATTATCTTTTACCTGGAATTTGCTAGCTCGCCCGTTTCTTACAATCTGCTTTGTACAATTCTTGGTTGTTGAATATTTTAACATGTTTCTTGGTGAATGTTACTATGTACAATTCTTATATATGTATAGTATATCCCCTTTCAGTTTATTGAATTCAAGATATATCCATAGATTCCATGTCCTAAGATAATATTATGTAAATTTCTTTCACATTCCGTTACTTCAGAAAAATGTAATGTTGCCAAACTTAGCAAGGAATCCACATACACAGAATCTGTGCTTTGGATTAAATAACAGACACACTTAAATTATATGGTAGTGACAAGTTATTCTGTAAGTGTAGGGTGAAAAGGTAGGCGGTTGGAAAGAGTTAGGTTCCGAATATTCAAAGTAATCCCCTGCAATACCTAATACATTCTGGAATATCCAAAAAATTGAATAATAGACTGAATTTAATAAAAATATCTAAATGATCTAACGCATTGGCTGCTGGGCATGTTCAAAAGTTTTGAGATGTCATTATTTACTTTACCTGCATCAATGTTGCCTGCATAAAATGAATACAATCTGTTTTTGCTACCGTGAGCTAAAACGGACGATCTTGTGTGTACGCCACATACTTCAATACAGATTAAAGGACGCTCTTCAGGGAAACCTGGTAGCCCAAATTTCCATCAAATTGAAGGCTTTCAAGGGTTAATCACGGATAACTCCATTTCCGTCCATTTGATATCTTGTATCTCGCTTTTGTTCTTGAACTACGGATACTCACTTCAGTTTGAAGGTAGAGGACTGACAGCTTAATGATAACTTTTATGTTGATGGAGGTCAGCCGAAAACCCCTATTGATGCGGGTTGATGGGAACTGGGCAGAATGACAGGACAACGGACAAGGCGATCGAGCTGGTTCACATGATGGTCAAAAGCATGTGATTTAATTGTCTCTGCGAGAACTCGGCCCTTGAGATCCCTGTTTTTGTCCAAAGTTTTTTCTTTTTATTTTTTCATTGCTCTTCTGGCGCAATGATAACATGCCTCGTTTTAGTATTCATCAAAGTTAGTCATCCTGAACTAATGCTCGAGTTCTTCGAAACCTAGCATACTCTAATTCAAATTTAACTTCTGTTTTACTTTCCTCTCATCTGAATTAATTAGTTTAAGCCCATTTTGTTACATTTTAAATTAGCGAAATAAACTTTGATGAATTATTCCTTCTCTAAAGGTTAAAAGCCTTTATTATTAATAGGATTTTTACTAAGTGCATATTGTTACACTAATTATAACCTAAGTTTTTCCAGTTATTTGATCGCAAATGATGCTAAGACTGGTACACACTGAGGCCAGAAGTTGAATTCTGAAAATGATTAACTTAATGAATGTACGTTTATACAGAGCGGTCGCTGTATGTGGGGCCACAATCGCGTATGCATGCTCTGCCTGCACTGCAATGATCAGCGACACACACTTGTGATGAATGACCCGCTCCAGGCTATGTTTATCAGCTGTATTATACTCGTACTGTGTGAGTTGCTACCTTCTGTTTGTGCTGTAAACACTGGAGTTTGTGCATTGTGTATCTCAAAGCTTATTCAAGACATCTGTGTTGCGTGTGATTTGCTTAAGAGTGTTCTTTATTATTGTTGCTGTCTTTGTTATTATTCCACTAAAAATGTTTACCGGCAAATTCACGCATAAACAACGAATTTTTAGTAGTTACGTACGTAAAAAACGAATCATATGGACAGGTGTTTAGACAATTTCAGGAGAAATTTCTTGGTATTCCAGTTGCAGGTAGACAAACAAACATCTGGTTAAGTTTAGGACAACGGATCGCTAAACGCTAAACCTAAGACAATATAAGAACAGAAATTATAAAAACTATACAAGAAGAACCTATGCTTGTGAATGAAAATTTCATTCGAAAATGCCAGGAGTGCCTCAATGCAGATGGACCTTGCTTTCAACATCACTTATAATAAGGTTAGTACTCATTATAGTGCATATTACTATCACTCGTGAGTAAGAAAGATTTACAACCACCCCAGTGTAATAGACAGTGTGCGGACTACGCATACGCGCGATCCGCGGCCCCGCAATATAACGAACGCTCTTTAAAGTGTATTTACAGCAGATCCATAGCCAGAGTGGGGCAGAGAGTACCTGCGCCTGTCCCCAAAATATTCTTTGTGACCTAGCTTTCAAGTAATCAAAATAATTATCTCTACTTTAATAAATGTATACATTTCGTAATTACTGTTAAATGTAATGGACTCTATTATAAGACGCATCTAAATTAGTCATCTAATTATCTGACTTTAATTCATACTTTTGGGCATAGAATATGCATTTAAATAATTTGAGGCTGTTACACGTGGTATCGGTAATACTTTAAAAATAGCTGCAGTGCTAAGTTCTTTCCCCAAACCTTATATCCTTTATTTATTTATATTTTAATCAACAGCATTTCAGTTTGGTTCAAAATATTATCTGTTTATTCATTGTTTTTGAAGTAAAATGCTATAATTTTTTTTCTTCTATAAGAGTTTGTTGGAAGTCGTCAAATGACATTGAGTTGAGTGCAGTTTTAAATATTGTATTTACAGAATACTTAACAATGAACCATGTTCCAAAATATTTCCTTTATTTATTCATCTTTCAATTTAATAATGTCTTAACCCGTTAAATGAGTTATTCAAAGTGAAATGCTTTTTTGTCCCTTTTGAAAACTTTGTTTATATTTTATACTGTTTGTTCCACGAAGCTCTTCAATCTTTTTTGTTATGCCATTGTTGTATGTTTTCGATGCTTCTGGTCATTTTTGAAGAAGACCTTAACACTATCAGAAAAAACAATATTGCGTGACAATTGCTTATCTTCCCCCTTCCCCACTAATCTATAACGGGTCCCAGAAACATAAGAAGGTAACTGTGGACTTGTATACAGGGTGCATCTGAAACAAGGATTTGCTTTCACACTGAACTAGAATCTTTCTTCAACGTTGTATATCAAACATATTTTCATCAACTATTTTTGAAACATCTGCATAGTATTAAGTTTAGATAGTAGGATCATATTAATTGTCAAACACTCAGCACGTATGCGCTGTCGCTTGTCGTAAGCCTGGCTTTATGCCGTCCAACTTCTCAGGTTGGCACGAGCGAGATGCGTTTTGAATCTCTCGCGCCGACGGCTGAGTTCACCATTAAATGGCTCTAGACTGTTCAAAATACTTATGAATTAGGACTTTTTATGTTCTTAAATAACAGTGAGAATACAAATGACATTATTATTATTTATATTATATTTATAAATCATATTAATGTGTACATTTTATATAAATATATTTCAGCAGCGAAAAGAAAGAATCTCATATTAATTTACATGTGTATGTATGTATGTATGTATGTATGTATGTATGTATGTATGTATGTATGTATGTATGCATGTATGTATATATGCAATGTATTTAACCGAGCGAGATGTATCAGATCTTCACCTAGTGTTTTTTCGTGGTTTTCCCAAGTTGATAGCCGAATGCTGGGGAGAGCAATGTATATCCAAGTGTACGGAAACGTGCCGAAGCTTCTGATTTCCTATAGTGTCTTTTTTATATAATGTTAGCAGAAATCCTTACCATCTGTACCCCACACCAGCTCCGGTGAATCAATCTCTGGTTTCAATTCAAGTCCCACACACACACACACACACACACACACACACACACACACACACACACACACACACACACACACACACACGCACACACACCTTAGCCTATGAACAAAGGTCAGGACTAGTTGCGCGGCGAAAGGGAAGGAGTACGGAAATATTCACCTGAGCGGCTGGAAGACATGCTTCGCAACGATGGTCCACACTAGCCCCTTGCTGTGTCCGTATCGTATTGTTTTGATGTCAAAACTCTGGCACTCAAACATTAACCTATAAATACAGGTCAGTTTTAGGCTCAGGTGCGAAGGAAAAAGTTGTAAAACAAACATTAAGTGGAGTGCTAGAACCAGGTAAGAGGTGAGAGCTGGGCATGGCCGGGGCCGTTTAGTATTTCTTTACCAACATAAACCACTGTGCATTATATCGGCAAGATTTCGACTGTACTACTACGAAATTTCCTATCCCTCAATTTCTCTCAATTCATTTCCTTCGTTTTGCAGGGTAGCAGGTTTAGATACGGTGGTCCGTCGAGTGCGCATGTGTGGTGCATGTGCTTTCTCTCCTAGCATATAACATTCTGCCTGATCCTGCTCGTTAGAATACGGGGACATCGGAAGTGTGGCCAAGAATGCTCATTCTAGAAATATGAGGGCCCGCTGCGCTGCACCTGCCACCATCAGATCTGGACGCCCTTTGTATTCTTTGGCCTCATCCCTTCCTCCCGGAGAGCGTATATTATATTGGAATACGAAATAAAAAAATAAACTGAAATACAGTAGAACTTCGTTTATCCCGACTATATTAATGTGTATTTCTGGGTTTATCCAGAGCGACGTCAGATCTTATTTGTAATTTATATGGTCTTATTTATTTATTATGTTTTTGTAAATTTGGTTGTAGGTAACTAAGTGAGTTTTGCTTTGGATTTACGCAAGTTTAAATTGAGAAAATATTGAGAAAATGTCACTACCACCTCTGCCAACGGCCCAAACTGTACTATGTTCTCGAGCGATGATGGACAATACTCCCTCCCATCACTGCAAAACACAACACGCTTCCTCTATCACCTTCTCAATCATATTTGTTCATCCTTTACAGGTAAGACTCCACTACAGTATATTGAAGTACTGCAGCAGAAATGGAAGCTATTTCTTCTGTTTTGCAAGCAATAAGTATATTACATCAAGTCTGTAACGATATATTAAACCTGGTCTACACTGAACCGGAAATGGAAAGCAAAAAGAAGTCATTGAGTTTGCTTTAGCTGATACTTTGATGAGGAATGGGAAAGCCATGGAAGACTATCGATAATAACGTGTAAAATGAATTTTGTGTATTGTGTGAGTGGTCATGATATTGTTTCATCTACTTACAGTTTAGTCCACAGAATTAATTAAATCTTAAATCTACGCTAAACATTTTGTAGAAGCCAACCCATTACCATTTCTGATTCCTCTAATGAAAGCGTCATCCTGTCTATTTATTTGTAATAATTCTATTAAGTTATTATATTAATATTATAAAGAAAAAATGTTTGGGTGTATGTGGGGTAATCTCAAAAATCACCCAACCGGTTTTGATAATTCTTTCACCATTGAACATCCCTATTCTTTCAGACGGTCACAGGCTATATAACGTTTCCAAACATTTGAAAACTGAGGATTAGGGGTTTATTTTTTATATTCATGTTCTAAACTTCGATTCATTTTTGTTGAATATGGATATCAAAGGTTTTTTCACTTTATTGCAAATATAGCAGACTTTTAATGGCTTCAAGCCCAAAGAGGTAAATGAAGGTGCTTAAAATATTTAAAGTTTAGTTATTTTAGGGGAATTTGGAAGGGATTGTATATAGTTTATATCCGATTTTATAACTCTTCTTCTTTGAGATGGTCTGAGACTATATAATGTTTCCAATATTTTGAGAACTGGGAAGTTAAGAGTTTCCTTTTCATATTGTGTTACCAATTTTGAATCGCATTTCGTTGAACATAGAACCAGAAGCTACTTTTGACACTTTATTGCAAATAGTAGATTATAAATGACTTTGAGGCCAAAGGGATAATACCGTAATTATTTATGGGTGGATATAAATAATTAAATAAAGAAATAACAGTAAAAATAGGAAAATAATTACAATAAGCCCATATATAGTGTTTAAATCATATGGTCAAAATAATGCACAATCATACAGTGGGAGTTGGCAAAAATCATAGGTTACGTTACAGTTTCCAAAAACCTTCTTATTTTGAATTATATAGTACTGGATATTTTAAAAGGTACCCTTATATTATTTTCAGCCCCTTATAAATAAAACTATTTGCTTGCATAAATTAATGCACTTGTAGTGTAAGTCTTGGCAAAAATTATAGGATATCTGTAATTTCAAAAAGCTAACTATATTCATATTTTTCAATCCTTTATATACTAACTGTGACTATTTGGCCAATTTGTACAAAACTTTCAACACCTACGTTTTAGGTACAAATTACAGACTACTTACGACTTTAAAGAATCATCCCTTTCCTTATTTTTAACCTCCTACTTTTAGAATGTACCAGTGCAATGTCGGGTAAGACAGCTAGTATTAAATAAGGCGTATTAAAGTCCCTTGTTCTTTGGTGATCTAATTGATATCTGTGTTTTGGTTTTCTGGTTTTGTTCTTCCAAGTTATCAATACCGGGAACGGGAACAGAAAATCTGAAAGTGATTCAAGTTGTCCGTTTCCATTCCCGAATTGCAGTAAGCTCCCCATTATTTTAGGACGGTTAAAACGTAATACACTTTTTACCTTGTGTCCTTCTGATTCCCTTCCCAGTTAGTGTTTAAAACAAGAGTTTGAAACGCACGTGGATGGAACTACAATAGGCTCCTTTTAAGAACATACGGAAATCAGTTACATCAACAAAAATTCTACTGTATTTGTTTGCACTTTTCATAAAATTAGAAACACCTATTAATTACGTTTGATAACGCTAAGTTACAAGGTCACTCAATGGGTATTTGAAAGCCGATACTTGCTAATATGCATCTACAAACTGCAAGAATATGAGTCCACTTTGTCACAAGAACAGTGTCACCAACAGCAACGCAACTCCACGAAATTACTGCATTTTTAACAGTAATGTCCACAAAAATAAGAAGGGTATCAGAAAAAAAAGTATTAAATTCATATCGATCTAACGGACAGATTAACTGTTCTCTGACTTTAAAATATGCGCAGAATGAATTTGAATGAACAAATTTTAATTGGTACCATATGGGCTTAGATGTACCAAAAGTGTGCTGGATATTGTGTTTAATTTATCGCGAGTAATCACCCCTTGAAGGGAGTGTACACTAAATCAGACGTGACGAAAATAGGATTCGCAGGCGCCCCCCCCCCTGGCTGCCCATTTGTATTTCACATATTGGTTAGAGATGTAGTACATGTAATGCATTTGGTAACTTGTAGAAGGAAATAATTCCAAACCATTCAGCCTGTGTATTAAAAAATGCATCACTAACTGATAATGGTATTAGTAATTACACTAATTATCACGTATCCGCATATGACCGCACTAATGTGCATTTCAATGCTGCCTGAAGCGATATTTATTAATATTAATAACCGAAATATGTAGAAAATAGTAGATTATTTGAACTTAAAAGTTAGATATTTACTTCTAATTACCAGAAATTTTTCTGACAACTTTCAGATCCTTTATACTACGCAGTAATTTTCCAGATATAAAGACGTCATATTAAGCTATACCTATAAAAGGCAGATCTCCTACGGTTTGGCGGCTTGCTCTTTGGAAAGGCTGTTTTATAGATGAGACAGACAGGCATGATCCCACATATGACAGGAACAACAAGAATAGAAAACCGAAACCAATGGCTTAATTGAACCGCTCACTTGATTTTCCTTCAGTTATTCTCACCTCACATGCTTTAACAGGATCACGGCTGCCTTACTTCACCATTACTGAAATGTTTTTTATCAGAATGTTGCACCTGCAGAAAGTCTTAGTGATGAAGTGCTCTCTCATCTGAACATTTATGAAATTCTGATTTATTTGAGCACTACTGTTCCTTCTAGCAACTTAACAATTTTTAATTTATTTGCTACTAGTAAATAGGGGAAGATTTGTATTCCACCTAAAATTCGATGTGATATATCAATGGGAATACAGGTTTTGAGGCACCCATAAAGAAAGTATTTTTAGAGAAAAGTCCATGTGTGTGTGTGTGTGTATCTTTGGGGTCATGCTCCGTGGTGTAGTGGTTATCATGCTAGCCTCCAATTTCCGAGGTCGCGGGTTCGAACCCTCTCGGGCGTAAAAATCCATAGCATGGCTTCCTTCGGAAGGGAGGTAAAGCCGGTGGTCCCGTGTCGTAGATTTACGGCTCGTAAAAGAACCTCAAGTCTGATAAAGAGGCCTCTGAACAAAATTTCCAGTCTTTCACGCCCAATAAAGAATGGGACGCTAAGGACCACAGCAGTTAAAGAGCGTCCATAAATAAAACTAAATTTTAATTTAATTTTTGTATCTGTGGTGTATGTGTGTCTGTCTATAAACAGCATAAATCAAACAGCACCTTCCACAGATGCAACAGGAAGGTGTTAGGAAAATCCCCTTTCCCTTATTACGCTTTACATGTAACTTTTTCGAAATCTTATATTTTCTAAAAAAATGGCTAACTATTTTGATTAAAATACCATATATTAAAGGTATTTATATGAAAAATAAAATGTATATATTGAATATATACTGGGAATAGACTGTGAAGTCCTCTTCATTTGTAAGGAATTCTGCAGAATCTTATATCACTAGTAAAGGTTAAGCGATCAACGAAAACGCACTACACAAAAATTAGATCTCTTTAAAACACACAATTTACTTGAAATAATTTTTTGTGGCATAAACCATTTCCAAGATATTTGCCATTAATGGTTCAAAGTGTTCAATACTTTGTCATTATTTTAAAGTTCTATCGACATTCAGTTGTTTCTGGGACTGCATGGAAAGAGAACTCATATAAGGCCAGCATATAGCGTCCAGTTCTAAAACATTTAACTAACGCTGTTCCGTTTGCATTTATAATGAAATGTGTAACGTAGCTATTTCGGCAACGGTGTATCTCGATTAAAATGAGGTAGACAGAAAAATAAGCTTTCATTTCCATTAATAAACGAAAAGGGTAGAAAAGTCATGCGAATGTAACGCATCGGTTTTTTATTACATGTTTCCAATATAGCTAAAAGTCTTAAATGCATATTTTATGTAGAGTGGATTAGAAACAACCAGACCAAAGCAGCACAAATGAAGATGGAAGGAGAGTAGAAGTTATTCACTTAAAATTAGGAGTACTTCTATATCCATATATGAGTGAAAAATGTTACCACCAGGCCCAGGATTCTAATGAAGTGTTATCTTTTAATTTTTGCAGTTTAAGTATTGCGAATCTCCAGATACATCTTTATCATGGGTCCCAGATTATGAAAATACATATTCATTTTTGGTTTTACGTCATTATTTTGTCTTTTTCTGGCCCTTTGAATCTGTATTTCGTAATTTTATTGTATTTACATTGAGTGTATAAAGAATTTTATATTACTGACATTTTAAATACTTAATAACACCTTTCAAGAATCAGCAACATCACTATTCAACTGAAAACTAAGAGTAACTTTATACAAACTTTACTCGCGTTCTTGGAAATAAGTAAATATGCAAAGGGTTGCCTGTGAGTGGATGGGCAGCTATTCTTAGGGGAGCATATATTACACTTACGAATTTATGTCCCAAACTACGGATGAGGTAGGTCAATTTTCCCTTTTTCACGTCAAGAGTGCAATCAGGTTGCTATTGTACTGGTCCTTGTGTTGGTAATAGGTTGTAAAGTTCTCTTCTTTCGCAATGAGTTTTATATAATTTGAGAACTCAAGAGACTTAATGGTAAAGTATCTTAAGACCTGCTTCAAAAACAATTTACCTAATTTTATTTTTAGATTCTTCAAACAAGAACATGGAACAAGTGTACTTTATAATTAGTTTTCTAAATTATCTCATGTTGCACAGCAATTATACCCATATATAAACCGTTAAACTGTTGCAACAGCGGTCTAAAACCTGGCGTTTTAGACTCTCCTGTTTCATATCGCACGCTATGGATAGCTATACTAACGCTGAGAAGTCGCGTCGGGCCGTTTCAATTTCATTTGAAAACTTAAAATAGTAATGAATAGTCTACTTTTTTAACTGCTTAAATAATATTACTTTGATTTATTGTATTTCCTTGAATTATTATCAATACCCACTTTGCTATTATTCGTTTTACTTGAATAAGTGCATGAGATTTTTTTTTTACTTTATTTTATATCTGATAGTTAAAACCTGCTATATTCACCCGGATTTGATAGTGTTTATAAGTATACAAGTTAAATATATTCTTTAATTTAATCATTTAGAATTAAAACAAGCGTTGTCTTTCAGCAAACAGGTGAAATTTCCTCCATAAAAAACGCAAAATAATGGTGAAAGAAGTTAAATGATACTTGCAAGAGTTAATATTACTGTCCATTCCAAACCAGAGTGCCTTTCACTGAAAACAAACTCTTTATATTGTCCGTGCGAAAGTAGTTCGCAATCTCCGGCCCTAATGGCTGCTTGTTCCTCTCTCACGTGCTTGTTGAACACTATTTAAATCTATAAAAACGCGTCCTGCGTGAGAATCATAGTTCAAAATGCAACCTGAGTTAACAATCGATTTTGTAACTATGCAGCAATGAACATTTTACTTACGTTAATCACAATCCTCGGGCTATAGTGCAGCACCCAAATCCAAAGGTGATTCAGCTGCCATATAGGAATCAGTACTACTCTCTAAAATAATGACAAGCTTATCCACAATTCCACAGCACTGTCACACTTAAAACAAGTTCCCACATTTTATAGCCTTCTATGTTCTATTACGTCAGTTTATATTCCTTGCTCGCTTTGGTTACACTTCTCACTGAAACGCGTGTAAAATCTGATATTAGTTTCGTAATATGCACTAAGGCAAGTGTCGGGTATTTTTCTAATAGTGAGTTAAATATATGAAGAGCTGTTTGTTTTTCACCATTTTTACTTTCACTACTATGTGTAGTAAGTAGGGCAAGTATTGTATTCCACCCAAAAATTTGATACCGAGATTTCACTGGAAATATATGTTTTGAGGAACCTGATTCCAAAAAAAGCATTTTTGGAAACATGTCCGTGTGTGTGTCTGTCTGTGTGTCTGTGAACAGCATATCTCAAAAACGAGCAGTCGGATAAACACCAAACGTGGTATTTAGGTTCAGTATCTTCCAGAGATGCGAAACGAAGGTTTTGAAGAAAATATCCCCACCCCAGATTACCCTTTACTTGGAACATTTTTCGAAAATTTTAATTTTCTCAAAAATGGCTCTAACGATTTTGATTAAAATCTCATATATTTAAGATAATTTCATGGCAAATAAAATGTATATCTTGAATTTTCTAGGAATGTCTCCAAAAGTATTCTTCATTGTGAACGACTTTTGCATAATTCGTAAACCATAAGAGATAGACACAATTTTACTATACAAAAATGTAGATTGCGTTAAAATACACAATTTATGTCATGTACATTGTTTTTGTTGAGTGAACCATTTTCGAGATATTGCTTGTTATTCCCTTAAATTTTCCAATACTTATACTTTTTCTTAAATTCGTTTGTTATTCATTCTTTTTTGTCTTGGTAATGCAAAGAGAATGCAATACTCCACATAGTAACCACCTCTTAAAATATTTGACTATCGCTTAAAGCCTAGCAATACCTCTTGCATTTACAAGAAAATTAGCAATAAGATTAACATCTCGATATCTCGATTAATATGAAGCATATGCAGAATAGCGTTTGTAAAAATAGCTTGTACAAGAGTAGAGAAAGTAATGTGAGTGTAACACATCAGATTTTTTAACTGTTTCCCGCTTTTGTGTTTGAACAGTTTATTCGCACTACACCACCTTCTGCCATGTGAGCTCAAATGCCAACTAACTAAATCACAAGATTTGACCTGAGCTGAGCATAGGTTTGTTAGCGTATTATGAATGACTGTTCGCTTATCATATTTCTTGTGTTACGCAAAGTGTTTATTGGGTACTCAGATAGCACCTCTGGGGATTTATTGCTGCATTTCTTGTGTATGTAAGAGAGTGGCAGTCATGCATACGGTTGGTATTAACAAGCAAGATGCTTTCGGCGTTAGCGCAATAGCAGACGAAAATCATATTTTGTAATCTCTTAACAGCTAGTATGTATCCATTACCCTTAACGATGAGTTCTTATGATAACCGCAATAAAATGTGCAGTTCTATACTTTTCCTGCTCTAATATTTCATAATACAATACATGTATTAAGGAACTATTTACGTTGGCATAAGAGTGTATTCTTGGGTTCGTGACAAGCAGAAGCACGTGCTTCTGTTTACATCAGAGGGAACTGTGGTTTGGAATGGACAGTAGTAGTACAGTAATACATTCGCGGCCGGCTGCAGAAAATCAGCGCTCTTTCAAGAGTGGGAGAAAGAAAGAAGGAAGGAAAGAAAGAAATGAAGAAAGAAAGAAAGAAAGAAAGAAAGAAAGAAAAGAAAAAAATCTGTTTGACAACTGCGCTTTTTTCTGCAGGTGGGGTGAGAAAACTCGCTCTTAATGCGTAAGGTGAACCGCTGTCTTACATAAGCATACTGAGTTTGCGAAGGCGGCCGCTTTTATGTTACTGCATTCTGGGAATGAGGTTAACTGTTGCTGTGATATTTGATTATGTATTTGCAGTGAAATGATTAATAATTTAATAACAACATGTAAAACTGAAGCAGTAGTTTCAACTTTGAATGGGAGACGAAGGAAAGTTTATGTTTTAAACTTAAGCATATGCCTATATGTAGTTAAAATAAACACTAAAGAATGCAGCAGTTTTTAATTGTTTAAAACTAGTTAAATTATTTAAAAATAATTATTTAAATATATAAAAAATGTATCTAAAGGAGGTTGGTAGTTTATTTAATAACTTAAAGAAACTATATCTATCTTGACGGTGCGAAAAGTCAGGCAGCACGCCCCTTCATAGTTTATCTGCAACTTATTAACTCAAGTATGAAAACTAATGCTGTATTTTGGTGAAATGAAACAAACAAAATATAACAAAATGTAGAGCAGCTGCTGTTTCAGTATTGTTTTGTAGTTACGTATTGAATTGTGGTGTAGTGGGGCTCTTTCAACCCGGTATATCATTGCTTGATGCAAGCACCTGATGACCTACAAAATGTTTAATGTAGTATAAATAGAAGATTAGACTTGTCGAGTCAACAATGTACTGGCTTCGCAAACCACAGGTACAGGGTTCTATTCTCGGATGTGCCAGGACAATTCTTCTGTAACTAGAACCATTCCTTATACTCTGCAGAGTCGATCAGTATAAAGAATGAAACTACGCTAAAACCTACAATACGAGCGATAACATCATTAGGTACTTCTGGAGTCAGGTCCCCGGATATGACTATGAAAGTTAAAAGGAGCTATACAAATGAAATAAATAATTTTAAAAATAAACAAAAGCTTATGTTGACTTAATAACTGTTAATAGTGTTATTGCCTTTTTACAAGAATCTTCCATCCATCAATCCTAATCTATAACTTTACCATATGTCAACCGAGTGATGTGGTGCAGATATAGCACGTGGGAATCGCATTCGGAAGGTCGTGGGTTCGATTCCCGCAGTCGACCTTTCTGCTCATGGTTTTTTTCGGGGTTTCCCCGGGTAGCTAGGCGAATGCTGGGAAGCTTAATTACATCCCCCGAATTTCCTGTCTCTCAATTTTACCTTTCTCGTTTCACTTCACCTTTTATCTGCTTGGTTGTTCAGAGTTACAAGTGTCGGCGGGAGGCTTCGGTGTAGCATGGCAGGGAAAAAGCATGCTTTCTGTAAACCTTCATTCTCGGAATGGGACGGTCTCCGAGTTTCATGCCTCCCAGTGGGATGTGTAATCCTGCAGGGGGAGGGAAACCGGTGTTCCAGCTGGCACCTGGGAGATTAAACCTGGAAAACGTAGGGACTCTGCCCTCTTCCTCCTGATCCGGCCGCCCTCTGTTTCCTCTCACTCCTCCCTTCTGGGGGCGCTCGTTAGGGGCCTAGTCATAAAAGATCTCCTTAAGTCGAGGTGCTAGCGCCCCTCCGCTCCTGATCATACCCTATGTTAACAAAAAGAAACTTGTCTCAGAAGTCCTACTTTCATTTCAATTTGCATATCGAGGACATTGGCTCAATTTGTAGAGCATCTGCTTGCGGCTCTAAGGGTCCCGGTTTCGATTCACGACTGGGCACGAGAAGGTTTTCTCTGATAAATGAGATTCCTCGATATCTCAGTTTGGCGTATGCATGTAAGTTAGCCTACATTAGGGCTGTCGCTAGGCAGATGCTTTAATAGTGCTCCATTACCCTGTCATTATCCATTATCGTAGTTATTATCACGTATAGAAAATTCCAAGCATTAAAGACATTTGAAATTAGGTTGAACTCTTACTGGCCTTTACACAGTGACGTCGCAGATACCAATCCCTCCCCTTTCCATAATACAGTCTGTTGACGTATGCAGACACCACTCAGCCACCCACCACACCGGTTTTACCTGCCGTCAGTGATCCTCGGCCACTGTTGTTTATGTTGTGTTGATAATGTAGTTTGAGTGTAGCTAACTTGAAGCCGGTTGCTTAAGAATTTCTAGGTCTGGCCACTATATGCCTTTGTCTGTGATGAGCATAACTAAATGGCCCTAAGATGTGTGCCACAAGTTAAGTACAGAAATGCTCTGTGTAACAAGACGGTCTACACATACTTCAACAGGGAATAATGAGTTTGCTTTCTGAATACAAATTGAGTAACAAACGGGTACCGCAGTCTTACCTCATTCGACACATTTTAATTTGTAAACCTACTGATTCATTTCCCTTTGGTTATATAACACATTATTATTATTATTATCATCATCATTATTATTATTACTATTAAGTAAATACACTTATATTTTACTTCGGGACCGAGATAATAATCATTGGGATTCAGACTCAGATTTTGCCGAACATCTTGCCTCCATCTTTTCCCACGTGATTATTGTCTGCAAAATACACGAGCCCGCTTCTCTTCCAATCCGTCGTTCCCCACCCTCCCACCAGTCTAGTGACAGATCCCTGATTCAAATTCATTCTACTCGCCTTCGCCTGGCGTTGTTGTATGAAATGCCATCAGGCAAATGATAATTACCTGCGCGGTAGGGCTGCATATCTTCCCATAATTTGATGCACCATCAAGCATCAGCCCTTTTGTCATCGTTACTGACGTGATATAGAAAGGAGTAGGGGAGCGTGTCAAGAATGCAGTGGCGTGGTTGCCGCAGTACGACGAGCAAACAGCAAACCTCAGCTTCTCAACCGTATTTTAGGATACAAAGGCGACAAACCTCTCATAGGGAACAATTTTGGACTTCGTTTTTATAAAGGACAAAAACACTTGAGTGACAAAATAGACAGAAATCTAACGTTTGTTTCTCTCAGATATAACATTAAGGAAATACACTAAATGACGAAAATTGCCGAAATATGACAGTTTTAGTTTCCTAAGCGTATTATTAACTGTAATTTTCTCTTACATTCTATATATATACAAAATCATTGTAGCCACAGGAATTATACTTTAAATATGTTTTTAAAAATCTGTCATTTTTACGCCACTTCAAAGAAAAAGAATCATAATTGCTGCCCAATACGGAGTAGGGTGATAAACTTTAGCCCATATTTTAGGGGAAGGTTAGCTCTACATATTTGGACCACTGTTTTTTTTTCTTGTTTACCCAGTTTATGAGTACTATGTTTTACTGTTTGCTTTAGCGCTTATTACCTGAATTTCATATACAACACACACACAAACACCCATGCCCATGGCGGGACTCGAACCCACGACCCTCAGCTTGGCGGAGCGGCCGTGGCTATGAGGGCCGGCAACTGCTAAGTATGACAGATTCTGTATGCTCAAGCTATCATGTGGTTTCTCTTTGCAAATATCTGCGAATTTGCTTTCTCCATTTTTTGCCTGATGTTTTCATCGAAAATAGCTGAATGAAGTTTTAGGATGATAAAAACTACTTCCATATCTACGTAGATCTACTTTGGTTGGTTATTTTTTTGAAAAAGCTTATTAATAAATTTAACCAAAAGAGGGTACAATGAACAAAAAAAGGTATGTTCCTTAAAACACAAACTTATTGGATAAATATATCAGTGTACTTAGAAGGCATGCATTCATATTATACAAAAGTTAAGTCGGACATCTTAAATAGTTTCTGAGATAAGGCTCGTGAGTTTAGTAGACTTAACATTGGCGTGATGGGCTTTTAATCTGCTCTTAACTCTTTTTTTGGGGGGGGCGCCAATTGTATGCCACATATAGCATCTAAGGTGATAAGGATGCTTTACCCATGCTTAACTTGGAATTGTGAGGACATGTGTAAGTTCTATAGCGTATTAAATAAATATTATATTTTCACATACAATTGTGATTCTTATTTTATGATTTCTTAGTTTTAGTTTTATTATGAAATTGAATTCATTCATTTGACATAATGGAAACAAACAATTTATATACTATTTACTCCTAGTATGCCTTCTCTTTATTTATATATATATATATATATATATATATATATATATAATGTAGTAGTAATCTTGTCGTTTCCTACAGGATACAGACTTCCGTCCGTGCTCCGGACGCACTTCAGCCCTGAACTTAATGTGCTACTTCATTATGCCTGCATCCTTTGCTAAGAAGATATGATTTCAAATTCTTCTGGTTCTAAAACCATTTTCCGGAAAGCAATATATCCAAAGCCAAACCTCATAGGAGCACATAATGCGCTGGGCTGTTTTAGTTTCTTTCTTGCACAATCTGCAGTTTAAGCTACCATGAAACACTTCCATCATGTTAAGATGCTTTTTCATAGGAGCATGTCCTGTGAGAAATGCTTTCAGTTAAGTCTGCTACATAAGTAGCTTTTAGCTCTTTCCTTACATGGCTTTCTAATAAAGGTTTACCATGTTTTACCAGCTGAAACTTTAAGCCAGGTTTTATGATGTTCTACTTTGGACCAGTTTTAATAGCCTCTCTCATTAAACCTCGAGATGTTCCTAGACGAACATCTCTTGGCTCTGGCCCAATAAATCGTGAAGCTGCTCCTTGTCTTTCAAATGCATCAGCTTTATAATTCCCGCTACGCCACTATGACCCGGCACCCAGATGAGTTGTACTTCATTCTGTTCTGCCAAGCTTGTGAGTATGTTTAATACCAGTCCTGACGTTACCTTATGACTACTTAGGGCCTTTAGTGTAGCCTGGCTATTAATAGTAATAGTAGTCCTTTAATCGCAAATAAACTCATGAGATCTGTTGGAATATGCAACCAGTGTAGGTTGCCAGCCTGATCAATGACCAGAGCTAACGTTACGATCGTTTATACTTCTGATATACAGTTTCCATAAAAGTGAAGATCAGACAAGGGATTATTAAAATAGCCCATATAGGTATAGTTATACAACGGAGAGATACACCTCGCGCACTGCGACCTACATATTTCTGTATGGCTGCAACATCCCAGGAGTAAGGAATGAAGTGAAGAACCGCAGGAGGCTATAGCCTACAGGCAGATTGACCACAGAAACGCGTGGAAGTCCCTAACAGTTCCAGGCTCGCAGTCCCACTGCTGGAGCTGCCTAGAGAAGGCGATGAATAACCCGTCGATCCGACTAGTGTTCATGAGGAGTACTATTTCCTTTGAGCAAACATCCGCGCCATCTTTCCGGCACCGCCATACGCCATGAAACTTAGCAGCACACCTGAAAGATGAGAAGGAAACGGAATGAAAGCGAAATGATGGACAAGAAATCGTGGTACATGAGAAACCAGCCCAGAATTCGTCTACCGACCAGGAAAAATATGGAATACCCAAGGTCAGAGTAGGAGGTCGAACCCTGGATCTCCGAATGAGAGTCTCACACGTTACCGCGGAGCCATCTCGCTCGGTTAGTCCGTGTCAGCATTTTGGCAATACTAGTAAATGTATTTCTAGCCTAAGTCTGGGTTCTTCCAAGAGGAACAATGCCTTTTAACTTGAAGAAAGTAAAACCAAATAGGATTATTATATCAATCGGATTCGGCAAATTAATTATAAGAAATTAATTTTTCACATGGGTCGTCACACTACGACACGCACAATCCTGTCGCAAACTTAGAATTTGCCAACTAATTTCCCACCCAATAGAAATTCACCGCATACAGTAAGGGTTTAGGACACTGCTTACTGGATTGTATCCGTGGCATTTACACACCCACCCATTCCATTTTTACCTTCTCTGCTGCATACCTGTGATAGACAGCGCAAGTATTGTAATCCGGCCAAAAAAAACCGATAGCAAACCGGATGGCTCAGGCGATAAGTATGGGAGGTTCTGGGTTCAAATCTCTTGGCCAACCAATCTGATTGGGTTACAATACCGCGACCAAAAGTTCACCTTAGGTCTAAAAGAATAGTAAAAATGAAATTATATGGTAACAGCGAATGCTCTGTCATATATCGATACATAATGAAAACAATAGGCTGGACGGTACCCTATAGTGCATTTGCTTTAAGTTGAAACATGGAAAGTAAACGGAACTAGCACTATATTCTACACGACAGTTGGTACCTTAACTGCCTAATCTAAAAACCTTTACTACTGAAACTTAGCATTTAAAATCTGGGTTAGGTGAAACATGAACTTTAGAACAGAACAACTAACACCCGCTTGTAACAATACCAAAGTCAGCGAAGCAAGGACGGTCGAAGGTATCAGGACATTTTCAATATTTCACTGCCAAAAGTGCAACTGGCAACAACATTATTACAACCGATACTGAGAGACTAGGGAGCGAAGGGTGATTGTGATAGTGTTTCCCAGCACTCGGAGCGTCATTAGCCCACGCCCCCTCCTAGACCGGTAAGGTAGCGTCAAAATGATAATGCTTTAACTTAAACCTCACGTGTTGTAATGCCATCTGCCGTGTAAAAGCTTAGGTACTGTTGCCTGGCACAAAATCCTCTGTGAAACGTGCCGAAGCTACCATCTGCCCTTCACGTATAAAAGCAGAGGCACAGTTACCTAGCACTAAGGCCTTTGTGAACTCGTGTCGAGGCTGCTATCTATAAGTATAGACGCAGAGGTACAATTGCCTAGTACTAAGACTTCTGACATATGACGAAGCATAATGGTGTGGTACAGGAATAAGTTCGAGAAGGTTAAGTTTTAACAGGAGCCGTCAAAAGCTCGTACACAATTGGAGCAGATGGGCCCCAGTGACGCATCTTTTTAACTTTTTTTCTCAGACCAGTTCCATGGAATATATTGGAAATATTTTATTTAAAAAGTTGATTACATTTTATTAGATAACATTGTTAAAGTCAAAAAAACATACATTTTTAAAATACATAAAATACATAACATTTGTATTGAAACCTTTCCGCATCTGTTCTTTCATATTCAAAAGTAGATTGGATAATAATAATAATAATAATAATAATAATAATAATAATAATAATAATATAATACCATTTTCTTTAAAATATTATAATTTATATAAGAAATAGTAACAACAAGAGAAAAAAAATGCTTTTGAGACACTTACAACATACAGGTTTTTTTACATTTCCTGCAATATTGTGAAGCTTTCCTGTCTGCTTTTGATGAGACAATGTAACATCTCTTCCTTTTAGACTTTTCAATGGGTAGTTGGTCCTCGGTTCTGTGATTCTGAGGTTCCGTAGACAGTCCTAGGGTCCTTAGTACTATGGTATTCTAGTATGATGAACACGCCGCTGAAGATATGGCAGTACAAGTCTCCTTGCTAAATCTTTCATGAATGGCATTCTTTCAATATCCATATAAACTTCCTTGCTTGAAACAGTATAAATGAATTCACTGCAGACATATCTAACATGGCATCGAAAGATATTCATTGAATACCTACGAGCGCGGCGACTTGTGCTGTAGTTTGCGCATTTCTTATCTAAGGAATCCACCCTTCCTTTTGTCAGGTTATAGAACGAAACAACTTCTGGCTTATTACTTTCTCTACTACGTAGAATAAGTAAGGGAAGTACGATATTCCACCCAAAAATTCGATACCGAGATTTCACCGGAAATAACTGTTTTGAGGCCCCCTGAATCCAAGAAAAACAGTTTTGGAAACATGTCCGTGTGTGTTTCTGTGTGTCTGTGTGTGTATCTGTGTGTGTGTGTGTGTGTGTGTGTGTGTCTGTGAACAGCATAACTCAGAAAGGAAGAGTCGGATAAACACCAAACTTGGTATTTAGGTTCAGTATCTTCCGGAGATGCGGCACGAAGGTTTTCAAGACAATCCCCCCACCCCAGATTACCCTTTACATGCAACATTTTTCGAAAATTTTAATTTTCTCAAAAACGGCTCTAACGATTTTGATTAAAATATCATATGTTTAAGATATTTTCATGACAAATGAAATGTATATCTCGAATTTTCTGGGAATGTGTCCAAAAGTATTCTTCATTGTGAGCGACTTTTGCATAACTGGTAAACTATAAGAGATAGACAAAATTTTACTGCACAAAAAATGCAGATCGCCTTAAAATACACAATTTATGTCATATACATTCTGTTTTGTTGTTGAGTGAACCATAGTCGAGATATTGCTTGTTATTCCCTTAAATTTTCCAATACTTATAGTTTTTTTCTCAAATGGGAATTCGTTATTCATTTTTATTGTCCTGGTAATGCTAAGAGAATGGAATACGGCACATAGCAACCACCTCTTAAAATATTTGACTATCGCTTTAAGCCTACCAATTCTCCTTGCATCTACAAGAAAATTAGCAATAAGATTAACATCTGATATCTCGATTAACATGAAGCATATGGAGAATAAGCGTTTGTAAAAATAGTTTGTACAAGAGTAGAGGAAATCATGTGAGTGTAACACATCAGATTATTTTTTATTTGGATCAACTGCTGAACAAAAATTCATGGATGACAACAGTATCACCGACCTACTCTTCTTATGAATGTGCGACAACAAAGTCTTGTCGTTTGTACAGCCATAAAGTGCAGAACCTTTTGGACGACTCCTCTTACGAAGAAAAGCTGATAGAATTTCCCTTTTGTTCTTCCTAAGAGTACCAACATATGTCAGTTTTTTCTTTTTCAGTTCTGTCACAAGTTTTACCGTGACAGAACTAAACTAGCTTCCGTTATATTACGATAAATTGGCTGGGCTAGTTTAAGGACCGATTGTGTCGGCTTACTTAACTTCTGTGCACTTTTATCTAATCCTTTCCATCAGATCCTTTTCCCGCATAAATGTATGTATTGTAACAATAGCATTTGTGGCATCTGTCATAATTAGTATTTTAATTCCGTATTTGTTAGGCCATTTCGGCATGTACATACGGAATGTGCAACGCCTTCTGATGCCTACAAGCATTTCTTCACGCACATGTTTTGTCCAGGTGTAAAATTATTTTGATAATCGCACTCAATATGTCATTAACCAATGACAGGTAGAGTATGCTAGTTAGTTGGCCAATCAAAGCCGTATTAAACTGATAGTGATTCACCTTCGATTACTGCACTGATAGTATTTCATGGTGGTGGACTTGTTTTTAATTTGTATGAATGCAGCGAGTGAATCACGTAGGCTGTGACTACAATAAGAGCAAATGAATATGCCGTGGTTGGGAAGTCAAAATATTGGTGATATACCGGGTGTTTCAGAAATACTTTTACAAACTTCGGGTATGGGTTCCTCACACCAAAAGAAGGTTGGTTTTCGCGTTATTCCTGTCACAATAAAAGCGTGAGTTCAACGGCCTTCAACTTCATTTCTCTATGCATTCATAGAAGGCGTTGACCCATTGTACTACATAGGTAGATGGCGAAGTGTTGCCATGGAGACTTGTTTATGTTTGTCATTTGTCATTAGTCTGTCTTCAACGTTTCAATTGTGTACATGTAGTGAGTTAACAGCACGTGTTTCGTTCCACCATGGAACATGAATCTACCATGACCGATAGATAGGCAGAGGAGGACCAGTTCCATGGCCTGCACGTTCTCCCGACCTCAATCCTATGGATTTTTACCTCTGGGGGCATCTTAAATCATTGGTTTATGGAGCAGCCATCGCGGATGCAGAAACGCTTCATCGACGTGACATGGAAGCCTGCGACACCATTCGACACCATCCCAAGGGTTTTGACAGGGTGCGACATTCCATGATTCGACGAGTACAGGCATGCATAGAAGCAAGAGGAGGACATGTCGAGCATTTTTTGAGTTTTTGTATTGAACGCCTCCTAACGAGAAAACAAAGGATTATGGGACATATGTTCATATGAACCTTTTCACTTCTTGTGGTGTAAGGAACCCATACCCGAAGTTTGTAAAAGTATTTCCGAAACATCCTGTATAAGCAGTTGTAGATAATTTAACGCCAGACGGAGAGAAATTATAAAATTGACGGCTCAACTAGCTACAAGAGATTGCTTCCATTCTCAGGACTAACAAACACGGTTGGCGCTAAACTAAGTAAGTTCATAATACGTTTTTCGAGTGATTATCTAGTCGAGTAGCACTCGTACTGCTAGTTTTACATGACAATTTAATTTTTTTCTAACTCATGCATCTTTACATAAGATAACTATTTCTTACACCGAAGGTCTCAAAATAATTATCATTAAAGAAGCATTCGTTAAACTCAATTAAATTGTCGTAAAACTATCATCACTAGTGCTACTACAGTTGAAAATTTTGTATTGATTTATCAAAATACCATGCCTGAAATTGCTGCTGCTAGATCAACACTTTTTCTTTCTTCTCTAGTAGCAGAGCCATCAAAACGCAAAATTGACAGCAAGAACAAAAAACATTTGATAGGCATAACACTACGAAATATTTATGGGCCAGTGCCATCTGCCGCAAACATTGTTAAGGCATCTTCATGTTCAGATTTGCATACTCCACTATATAACAGGAGACCAAGAAATGCTTGAAACTCTACTTCATCAAGGTTCTGGAGATGACTTATTTTGATCCTTATATTTCTCTCTAGTAATAGAAATGTTTCATTAGCTCTAATCACAATTTCATTTTGGATATCTTCGGAGAAGAGACTGTAAAATGTATCCTTAGAAGAGGGCAACTGCAATTTTTTTAAATTGCAATCCTGGAAATTTTGTAATAATGTTGCAAGCGCGAGTTCTTACTGCTTTAGTTCCATCATTGACCATATAAATCCATTTTTACCATAGTAAAGTCTCTCACTATTTAATTCCCCATCCGACTCATCCAATTCAGTTTGTCCTGTTTCTGTATCAGAAATACTCACACCTAACCTGGAAGTCCTTGCTACATTACTGTTGTCTATGTCTGATCACTGTCTGACTCGTGTTCACTTTCAGTTGCAAATTCACTTTCACAATCATCATCAATACCACCTGCTAATTCCTTTAAAGTGTTAGCTACAAAATCAGCGAGACGAGAGTCATTCACAGACTTTTTCTCAATGTTCTCCAAACTGGCCATTGTAACCTAAAATCATTTAAAATAAGGCATTCGGCTATACAATTATGTTATTTAAAATATTAAATGATCTTAAATAAGTCATAAGAATAGATAACTATGTTGTTAGATATCCGTATTGGTTAACTTAACTGGAGCAACTAGGTTCTCGGGTACCTTTCCGCAAATTGACAGTGATGTAGCAACCCTCAACAATGAACAACGCACTGGTCTTGACTGTCAACTAAAATGATGAAGCTACTGATAAACTCATGGCGCTAGTAGTACGGGTAACCAATATATGATTTAAAATATGAGCGTCGGATCCTCTGGACTCGCACTACTCCAATCAAAAGTCTTGAAATCATAATAAAGAGTTTAATTCCCTTATTAACTTTTTTTACTTACGTAAACCTTTAAAAGAAAACTTTTAACTCTAAATAAAAAATTTAAAGATAAAGGTAAAAGCCTTTTTATGCTAAATATATTAACTTTAACTATCCGCTACAGATCCAACCACGTGATATGTCCTAACAGAAGAAGCTTAAAAGACTTCATAATCAGGTGATACCAGAATTATTAACTTGTATGATTGGTAATTTTATATACAGATATGACAAGGAAATAGATAAATAACTGTAATAAATATTTTTCATATATTGAACTAATTTCATAATGGAAAAGAAAGGTTTACAACTTTATAAGTGAATAAGGAAGTCAGTACCAGGCAGATTACCGGTTAGAAATGTAATTAGTTAAAGTGTAGAGCATCTATGGTAATTTAGCGCTACGGCGAACCAAGTCAACAAGAAACCCATTAGCTCAAGGTTCAGGTAGCTAGAATACAAGACAAGAAATAAGAGATGTGTGGAATTGATTTAGGCTAGTTCGGAAAAATGAGAAAGAGAAATAATTCTTAGAATTTGGTAGTCAAAGAGTAAAAGTTGTGTTTCAAATGCGTAAGATTTGGCAACGTATAATGTAGAACTTTGGTGGGATAGTTCTAAAGTAGGCGGGACTTAAGTTAATAAAACAGCGTGTAATAAAATTAGCGTCTTTTCTTTCGTGTACAGTCTTAGGGGCTTACAGTATTTTACGGTGATCGGCAGTTCGTAGCGCTTAAGACCGCGCGGGTTATGAGTTACTTAGCGGTAGCTGCGAGAGGTTTTGCCGGTAAGCGTTTTAGCGACTCACGGCAACTTATGCTACGTGTTTCTTTTATTGCGGAAACAGTTATTTCAAATCGTGAAATTAATACTGCAGAAGTTAACAGGCATAATAATTAAATTTTTTATAGTTTTGAGTGCTAGGATGATAATCAGTTTCATTCTTTATCTTCAAACGGTCGGCAACTCGCTGAATATTCAAGTGTTAGATCACATTAAATTTCTCAGTTACTTTATACTGGTGTTACTGCCCACGCATACCCTGGGAGAAAGCTCTCATAGCCAACCACTGTAGCAGCCGGTAGCAGAATCAACAGCAGATATTGGAGAAGACGCGAAAGGTGACACCGGCCATTCGTCGTCAAACTTGGCGACCATCACGGGAGAAGAAACGTCGACTTCACAGGTAGCAGAGATTCAAATGGACGTACGAGCTCAAGAGGGAGCTTCATCGGTCAAGAAGTGTGCAAATACGCTCAAATACGTATAGAAAGAACCGAGAATTATTATGAAAATTACAGACAGAAAACAATGTCAGCATTTTCAGACTATAGACCGCAGCTTGTTCAGAACGTATACAGCCAATCGCTTTAACTTTAGAATTTAGATAAAATTAATTTGCAAAAAAATTGTGAAAACTATATGTCATATGGCAATTGATATTGAAATGAACAGTTATTGAATAGCGAATGAACACTCTGACAAATAATAGCGTGTGAAGAATTAACGAGTATCTATGTACCTCTAACGAGCTGAAGAGATGAATCATAGTTATGACGATAGAAAGTTTAACCTATTTTCCTGGATCATATACCAGTGATTTTCTGCAAGATTCTAATCGGAAAAATTAACGCTGTGTCGTCATTTGAGGTTTAAATAACAGGTTGTCTGTGCCATTTAACCATTACATTGCGTTACATATACAACGCAAGTACCTTGCATGACTCCGGGAGAAATGTTTTATTACATACGAATAATCCCTAAAAATTGTCTAATTTACATATTAAATTAAGGTTAATTTCCATCCCAGTATAACAGTTAAATTTAGCACATAACCCATTATTTAAATGTTTTGTATGACAAATCTAAAAAATTATTTGAAGTAGAATCTTATGAAAAAAACGCAATTGAGATTCTGTGTTGTCTATTTTATTTTTCCGTAGTCAATAGGCATTTGAAAAAAGGGGAACTAAAAAATGTTGATATCTTGATGGCTTACATTCATGTTGATTTCAGGCCCTGAAAAAGCGCATCAACAGCATCTAATTTTCGGATATATTTTAAACTGCAGATTTAGATGATTCGCCTTGTAAAATGGAGACAAGCTCGGTAATTTAAACACAACCCCATTCATTTTGCTCTTAGAAGTTTTTTTACATGTTTGCTTCAAATAGCGTGTAAATCGAAGGTAGAAAATTTTCCGTTCCAGAATGAACCCAGGGGTGTCGTATGTAATTAGTTTTTGCTGGTGTTAATGTCGTTTAAACTGTACAAATTTAACGTTTGGATTTAGGGAAGTATACAAGCAAATACGAAAAATGCATTTGCTGCTCGTTCTAATTACACGAACACCGTTAATAAAATAAATGTTTTAACATCTGGAAAACTTTCTCCGGTGAAATCAATAAATCAATTAAACAGACAATCTGAATTTGGAAATTATATATATATATATATATATATATAAGATATGGAAAATTCAATGCCATAGCCGGGATTTGAACCACGGATTTCCCGATCTTCATACGGTCGCTCTAAGCACTGAGCTGCCATGGCAACATGCCGGCACGCCATTTACCGGGAAAAATGCGAGTAAGCTGGAGATCTTAATGGCATTCCGGCATGTTGCCATGATGGCTCAGTGCTTAGAGCGACCGGACGGAGACCGCGAGATCCGTGGTTCAAATCCCGGCTATGGCATTGAATTTTTCAGCCATCTGATTCTACCTCTGCAACTATTATAATTACTATTCAGTTAACTAGCGTTAAAGGAATTCACATCATTATTGCCATTCGTATTATAGTCATCGTCACCAAGTCGTCCTTCATGGTTACCATGCTAGCCTCAAGTTCTCGAGGTCACGGGTCAAACCCGGCGGAGGGCGATGGGATTTTTTTTCAGGTGTAAAAATCCTTAGCATGGCTTCCTTCGGAAGGGAAGTAAAGCCGGTGGTTCCGTGTCGTAGATTTACGGCACGTAAAAGAACCTCAAGCCCGATAAAGAGGCTTCTGAGTAAAATTGCCGGTCTTTCACCCCAAATAGAATGGGACGCTAAGGATCACAGCAGTTAAAGAGCGTCCATAAATAAAACTCAATTTAATTTTCATCGTCACCATTATATCAGTTTACATTATGTCAATGAATATGTAGGTTTGGGAACAGTATGTGTTTGGCCGGAAGATTTCTGGTGAGCGTTGCCCTCATTGGAACTCGGAAGCAGTAAAACAGAATTCCCAGGTCTTATATTACCTTATACATACTTGTAAATTTTATATTGTAACGCAAAGCATACTCGGCCCGACTTTCAGGATGTTCATATGATTTCTCTTCCTGTTCTTCCACAAACTCTTCTTACAAAAGCTTATTCTTCTGTTGTTAATGGTGACAAACTTTCATTACACATTTGTTTGTAAGTATAAAACGAATACAGTGGGCTAAGGGATGGATTTTTAAAACGCCAATCGCTATGGATGGCTTTAACATTCCACGTTGTTTATATGACGAAGCTTTCAGAAATGGTTAATGATACAAACTTTTCTGTTTGAATAATCAGTGTGCTGTAACGAGATCTACAGTTCTGGTGTAAGACTTTGTCCATTTCTTACGGTTTACCGATTATACAAAAGAGGATTTTACAGGTTATTTGCAAAAAATCAAGATACACATTTTATCTTTCGTGCAAATATATTAAACATATGGTATTTTCATCAAAACCGTTAGTGTCATTTTTGAGAAAGTGAAAAATAAATACATTTTTTTCTATGTGATAGCTAGTTTGGGCCAAGGATTTTCTTGAAAATCTTCGTATCACATCTGATGCTTAACTTAGAAACCAATTTTGAGTTATGCTGTTCATAGATAAAAAGACAGACACCCCGTCACACACAGACACAAACGGACCTTTTTCTAAAAATACAGCAATTTCTCCGATTAATAACAGAGAATTTTTATATATTTTCGGCATATCTCACATTTTGTTCTTAGTTTATGAAAGATGGTTTTAAAGTACAAACTTCAATGCGAATCAGCCGCTGCGTGTTCCTAACCTGCCCACCCTTTTGTATTTGACACGTATCATAAATGTTGAAGTTTCTCTAATGCCTTTTTCGGAGCTATGGGCGACGTTAACATATAAGAATCTCCATCTAGCGCCTTACTTTAATTATAAGTTTAGTCTTTCAAGATACGCTGAGCCTTAGCATTAAGCATGTCAAATATTAATGATTTCCTTTTGCATTTCTTTTTCTGTGCGCCTCGAATAAGCCCTCGATTTATTTAAGGCATATTCACACAATCATTATAGGAGTAAACCTTCCTTCGGTTCATTATCAACAGCTGCTATGACGACGGAAAACCTTTGTTATTATTATCCATCTTAAGAATGGAAGTGGGGAGAGAGAAAATAAATTAAAAGGATTATAACTAGAACAGCATTTGATCTCTACGGTTTAAATATTAAATGAAAACGGAACATACTACAATCAAGTCGGTGATGATCGTGGGTTTCCCTCGCCGCAAGACGTCAGTGTTTTGTTTCTCTTCTTCTGTCAAATATGATCCAGTGGCGTAGATGCTCTTAGGAAACTTTCGGAAGATTAACTTTACGCTTAATCTGTTATTTATTTTAGTCATTTTTGTTACATACTGATGTTCTAAGGAAAAGACTATAGTCTATAGTGCGTGCTTTTATATTTTGGTTCAGAGAGTCCCAAAACATTATTTCCAGTGAAATCTCGGTATGGAATTTTAGGATTGAATGCAATATTTTCTCTAATTACTATAGATAATCCATCGAGGGGGCTCTGCGGTAACGTGTGAGGCTCGCAATCGGGAGGTCCAGGGTTCGATTCCCGTCGACCACCCACCCTGACCTGGGTTTTCTGTGGTTTTTCTTGGTCGGTAGGTGAATGCTGGGGTGATTTCTCATCCATCACTATTCCTTTCCATAATTTTCCTTTCATTCCGTTTCCTTCTAGGTTTGATGGCTTATGAAGGTGCAAGACAGATGGCGACACGGATGCTTGATAAATGGAAAGAGCACTCCCCGTAAACACTAGAGGCCTGTTTGGTCGACGGGTGGTTCACCGTCCTCTCTAGGCAGCTCCAGTAGTGGGACGGGTCTTCGAGACTGGAACTGTTAGGGACCTCCACGCCTCTCTGTGGCCTGTCTGCCTTCGGCCTGTGGCCTTCTGCGGTTCCTTTACTTCATTACTTCCTCCTGGGGGGAGGTCGCAGCGCGACTAACCTAACCCTAAACGTACTGTAGATAAGTATACAGAAAGTGAAAATACCTTCTCAAATGACCGCGTTCATTCATTGCTTTGGAACTGCATAACTGAACTTATAAGTTCAAGGCTGTTCAAAAATTACACTTCAATATTTACAGCTACATATCTAATGCTTCAACTTGTAATGGTTTCTTCAATTATCATCTTTCGTTTGTAGGTAGAAGAGCGCGTTTTATCAAAGCTCTCTTCGGAAAATTCTCCTTTCAAAAGTAAGGAACACCAGTTACGTTTGATTTTTAGGCATTTTATTTTGCTTCATTAAGTAGGGATCACTCTTCAAAATGCCCTCGTGGTAATGTTATCAGTACACGAATTCAATATTCTCCCTGAATTAGAATATTTGCAGTAAGTTTTCATTTTTGTTGAAATATACATGTGTTTTTCATGTCCTCGTGAATGCGAAAAATCACAATTACACCATTGTATATTCTTTCACATATAAAATTCAAAATATCCTAGAGAAAGCTGGCTTGGGAGCAATGCGGTTTGATAGGAAAGAATGAAAAAAGAATTTTGGAAAGAGCTAAAAACTAGAATAGAGGATATTGAGAAACAGGAATTATGGGCTAATTTTATTAACCAAAGATCTTTGAACTATGCAGATCATTGAAAATGAATTGGGAAAGAGAAAAAATATATTTAAATTTGTTACAAAGCAGGAAGGGAAGGGTTGGCATAGTTCCGAAACGGGGGTAACGTGCTTAAATGGGATAAGAAATGGATATATCAAGGGAAAATGTCCAATGTGTGAAGAAGCAGATAACACATAGTTGTCTTCTGGAATGTAAATAAACTAAATGTGGAAGGATGCGTTCCTTTTATCAATGTGGGAAGAATTACTAAATTAAATAAGAGGCAAAGGCATTTTAAATTTGGGATAAAAAAACTGGGAAAGTACATAGTTTGTGAGACAAAAATGGCTATGGAAGGTAGGTAATATTAAGGGAAAGGATAATGGAGATAATCTTGATTGAGAATACAAGCAAACTTTAACTTTTTGGATGACTGATATAATATATAATTTTATTATATACATAACCTGGTTGAGTTTTTATTTTTTTTTAATTTATGGACGCTCTTTAACTGCTGTGGTCCTTAGTGTCCCATTCTATACTGGGCGTGAAAGACCGATAATTTTGCTCAGAGGCCTCTTTATGAGGCTTGAGGTTCTTTTACGTGCCGTAAATCTACGACACGGGACCACCGGCTTTACTTCCCTTCCGAAGGAAGGCATATTAAGGATTTTTAAGCCCATCGCCCTCCGCCGGGCTTGAACCCGCGACCTCGGGAACTAGACTCTACTCGTATAATTCTTCCTTCACAATCTTCCTTCTTTATTTCATTTCGTTATTCTATTCCCATTAAATTATACATACATGCTAAACTGTTGCACTTATTTGCCATTTACATTTGCATGAATATTTTGACAGGAAAGAGATTCATTTAAAGGATAAAACAATAGAAGCCATATTTGCATACATATACTTTGGATATACTAACGGTTCTTGTAGCATAACAGTAGAATAACAACCTATTCTGCAATAAACATTAATATAACAATAAGTGCAAAATTGACTCAGATAAAATGTATTGTTCAGATCAAATCTGGTCTGATAATTCACTAAATGAAGAATTGCGCATCATTGCTGTATCAAATAAATGCATATCTTCTTCTCAGTACATCTGCAAAGTTAAAAATAAATTAATATGCACAATTAGCTATTGTCATTTGCGAGTCAATGTATACGAATGACTTTCAAAATCAAAATCTATATGGACAATTTTATGTTGTTATTAAGAATCAACACAAACCAGGAGGACCAAGATGGCCAGAGCATAAACATTAAACGGATCGCGAGAGAAGCGGGAAGCCAGCAGTGCCGCCAAACATTGTCACTAAAGAAACCTTAGTTTCTCCCTTGGTCACTATTGGGATTTCTAAAACTGCAATCGGATTTTGCGAAAACTATCTTGTCAAACCTCCTGCTTACTGCTGTGAACTGTGAACTAATTGTTAACTGTTTGTACAATGGTATTTTAAACCCGCTACAGCGTGGCGTCACAAGTCTTTTAGTCGATAAAAATCTGGCTTGCAATATAACAATTTTATTCGGCATATTCGGATAGGCATACGGTTAACTTTTGTTTATTTGGTGTATACATCCATACAAATATAACCGAGCAAGATGGCTCTGCCGGAAATTTGAAGCGCGCATTCGGGAGGTTCTGTGTTCGATTCCCGTCAGGCCGGCCACTCTAACCTATAACTCGGTCCCGTTATCTTCCTGAGTAACATGTCAACGACCAATTCAGTTCCGTGGATATTCTGTCAATAACCCCACTCAGTCCCGTAGCATATACTGTCAATAATCCACCTCAGTCATGTCGTACATACTGTCAACAACCCAATCAGCCCCGTAGCATATGTATAATGTCAACAATCTAACTCAGTCCCGTAACAAATACTGTCAACAACCTAACTCAGTCCCGTAACAAATATTGTCAACAACTTAGCTCAGTTCCGTAGCAAATACTGTCAACAACATAACTCAGTTCCGTAGCAAATACTGTCAACAACCTAACTCAGTCCCGTAGCATACACTGCCAGCAACCCAACATAGACCCCTAGCATATACTGTCAGCAAGCCAACTCATTCCAGTAGCATATACTGTCAACAACCTAACTCAGTCCTGTAGCATATACTGTTAACAACCCAATCAGTCCCGTAGCATATGTATAATGTCAACAATCTAACTCAGTCCCGTAACAAATACTGTCAACAACCTAACTCAGTCCCGTAACAAATATTGTCAACAACTTAGCTCAGTTCCGTAGCAAATACTGTCAACAACATAACTCAGTTCCGTAGCAAATACTGTCAACAACCTAACTCAGTCCCGTAGCATACACTGCCAGCAACCCAACATAGACCCCTAGCATATACTGTCAGCAAGCCAACTCATTCCAGTAGCATATACTGTCAACAACCTAACTCAGTCCTGTAGCATATACTGTTAACAAGCCAACTCAGTCCCGTAGCCTATGCTGTCAACAACCTCAGCCCCATAACATACACTGTAACAACTTAACTCAGTCCCTTAGCATACACTGTCAGCAAGCCAACTCAATCCAGTAGCATATACTGCCAACAATCTGACTCAGTCCCGTAGGATATAGTTCGAAACCGTAATAATACTCTGAGCAGAGTGAAGTGTAAAGTGGTGTGACATCTCTGTTACGAAAATTCGTAGTGGCACTGAGCAGAAGCAGTTGGTTGTGAACGTCACATGCTGGTAGCTCTTCACCGAAGAACAAACGTTATTACAGATTACATATTTTGGTGGTTTTAAAAATCCTTCATTTAATTAGAATTATAATTTTCAATAATATACCGTTTTGCAACAATTTTGTGTGAGGAGTTTATAAAAATATTACGCACATTTAGTAGAGCAAAATTTTTTATATAATATATTATTTTGTATTTATAATGGTTTTTATTGAAACATGAAACTGCAATATCGTTTTGCAGTCACCTTAGGTCTGTTGAAAGTCTTAGGTCTTTTAAAATGATCTAGACTGAGTTTAATTTCCTATAGGACCGAGTTAGGTCGTTTACATTTTGGAAGATGGGACCTAGTTAGGTTGTTTACATTTTGGAGGATGGTACCCAGTTAGATTGTTTATATTTTGGAAG
Organism: Deroplatys truncata; assembly: GCA_030765065.1. Classification (NCBI taxonomy): domain Eukaryota; kingdom Metazoa; phylum Arthropoda; class Insecta; order Mantodea; family Mantidae; genus Deroplatys; species Deroplatys truncata. The sequence continues at coordinate 59,539,225 of CM060980.1, forward strand.
ACGGGACTGAGTTAGATTGTTTACATTTTGGAGGATGGGACCTAGTTAGATTGTTTAAATTTTGGAGGATGGGGCCTAGTTAGATTGTTTACATTTTGGAGGATGGGACCTAGTTAGATTGTTTATGTTTTGGGAGACGGTTCCTGGTTAGGATTCGAAAGTGGAAAATGGGCCGAGTTGGGTTTCACCGCTTTGACCATGGTATTCCCAGTTCGGTAGGCGATTGCTGGTGTGGTTCTCCTACTATCTCGAATTTTCTGTTCATCATTTCGCGTCGCTATCATTTCCTTTCACCTGTTTAATTTTCATATGTTTCAGGGCCATAGGACCAGGAGACTGAAATAGGTGTTTTGTGGCGGGACGGTGGAGTATGAGGTGTGGAAAGAGTCCTTCCTCTGCCTAACTTTTCGGGAGAAGCTCTTTCTGGGAGAAGCGTTTCATTCTGGAACCCCCAGGCTGAAGATTTATGGCAGGATCGCCGCCCATAAAATTATTGTCATACTGGAATGGTTAGGGACCCCGATCTTACTAGAGCTCCTCGTCATTCAGATCTGGTGACCCTTTGGGTATCTCCTTCATCCCTTCCTCCCTTGAGTCCGTTGGAAGAACATGGGCTACATGCTGTGCTGTGCTCCAGTGGCTGGAAGCTCCTCCATCCGATCCTATACAAATACTTCATTACGAAGTATCTGTAATTCCTTTAGTGAAGTGCATCGTCATTCGTAGTTCTCGCACTGCATTAAGATTCCCAAACTTCATAACCTTCACAACTCATCTGTAGTTCGGTGTCCTCACACGTTGCAACGAGACGGTGCACAACAGAATAAATGCCCTGTTATCTAGCGATTTTTTAAGCAAATAAAGCTGTGTTACCGACTGGAAAAAACAGTATTGCTGAATGAGATATTGGAGTGAAACCTTCTTGAAAGATTAATCCTTCCAGTTTTTTCAAGTTTTAATTCTTGATGAAGTATCTCAATCTACTGTACGTAAAACATTTTGGAATGAAATGGTACAACCCTATGGAGTAGGTAGCTCAAAAATGATGCTTGGTAAATGATATGGGATAAACTATAATTAATGTTTTGTTTTGACTATGAAACTTTCGATTAAATCCAAATTAAGTTTATTGCTGACTATATTGTACAGGTAGGTAAAGGTTTTTATTGACGTAATTCTTGGGTACCCATAAGTGAATTTCCAAGTCTTGCAATTTTGCCCTAATGTTTACCAAATTTTGTCATATGCTTCTCTGACACAATTGTAACTGCGTTTTAAATTCCATTGAGATTTTTTAAATAATTTTTGAGAAAAAATTGTTTTTCTTTTATTATACCTACTACTTATCAGTTGTTTTACATGATACAAAAATCATAATTTTGAAAAATTAAACATATTACCACATTAATTGAATACTAATACACAAAATTGGCATATATAAACGTTTGTTCTCTTTTGGTAGTTTCAGAAAAAAATACACTTTAAATATAATTTCTAACAATTCATTCTCAGTGATCAAACATTAAACTTCCGAGGGAAGCAATGCCTAGGATTTTTACATCGGAAGAAATCCATCACCCTCTGGCGGGTTTGAACCTGCGACCTCGTCCACAGTGGTCGAATTAACTGTTTCACATACTGAGTAATTTAAACTTTAGAAATGGCATACGCCAGTTTTTTAAGTTCATTTCCTTTGAGTTTCAGTTGAAAGTTTGAGCAAGATTGGTTGCAAGCTACATCTAATGGAACATTTTTAATCAGCCAAAGTGTAAGAGAAATCTAAGTCGTGTAAAAGGCATTCGGAGTACGTACAGGCCAATAGGTCGTGGGCTCTTGGACATTTAAATTGTCACGTGTTGAGAATTTAAAGGGCTCTGGGAGCAAAATCCATAATATGTAATTGAAGTTAAAGATTCAAAGCATTTTTGGGGTTAAAAAATCTCATTTTTAATTTTTTGAGATAGTTTCAGCCTTCGGTAGGTATCCTTAAAGTTATTATTGTCGGCCGTAAATTTATGACGCTTGCGGGCAAACACAGCGTTTCTCACCCGCATTAATTTTGGACAAAATGACCAAAGGCATTCGCGCTTAGGATTAATGCCAAATTAAACTTCTAACATACACAGAAAGGAAATCGTTGCTTTTCTTTAACGTGATGATAAATGAGAAGATAAGAGGTACATTACAGTAAGACAAGGCAGCTGTGTGGAGGAGGAAGGTGAATAAGTGGGCTGGGCTGAAACAAACTTCAATCACCGAAAGTCAGTCAGATATCCGCACCGGTGTTGCTTGACAGCGTATTATTAGCCTTGCCCAGCTTCTCCACATCGATCACTCATTATTATAATTCATCTTCAAGCCCTGGCGGGATTTCCTCTACTCTTACCTAAGAGGTAAAACCTTTATTCCTTGAAGGCATACGCCCATCGGCCCTATTTCTCAACATGTACTCTTTCGAAATGCTTCTTTCTTTCTCTTTTGGCTACTGTACCCATGTCATTGAGTAGCAGTCACACAACCTTCTGTACTCTTTATCGTTTACTTCCATTGCCATAATACAGATTATGCATGCAAATGTTCATAATACTCCCTCAGAAATGGTTTTATTGGACCATACCACTACTATCATGTTTTAGACTGAGAAGGCTGAAATAATGATCAACGTTTTAACAGTGGATCAGTATACCTAGCCACTATTATACCATTTTACACAAGCTCCTGAAAAACAAAGAAAGTATTTTCCAACGTTTCAATGTGTATTGCTTCAAATTGGCAAATCGTAAATGAAGAATAACCGATATTTAAAAAAACGGTGGAAATATACATACTTATTTTTATTCCATATTTTTCAATGTGTACTTTCTTCTATCCTAAGAAAACTCAAGAAGAATGAAGAGGTTTGACAGGTATTTACAGAAAATTCAAGATATGCACTTTATTCGCCATTTCACTTCGCTATTTTAATCAAAATCGTTTTTCAAGTTTCTTTTTCACTCTAAAAATGACTAATGTGTGTATGGAATTTATGTATCAACACATATTAAATAATGAAATCATTTATTCAAAATTACTTGGGTGAAGTTCCGAATAAACTTGATTACCTTATAGTACTTGTACCTAATTTAATAATTTGCAACACATCTCACACCTTCCGCTTTTCAGTAAATCTATAGCAGTCGTCTCTCTGATGTTTAGATATCTTCTTTCAGTTTTTATTAGAAGTCTACAATCAAACAGTTTTCCTGCCGTATTTGCTTCTATCGTTTCATTGAAGTTAAAATAAATATCTAAGTAATAGGCTAGGGGAGAAAAGAGTAATATATGTAGCATTAAGGTAATGGTGGAGATTTTAAGCAAGGTTGCCTACTATTCCTATTGATGCTTTTACTGAGTTACCGTGGCTTCCTACATAAAAAACCAATATTTTTGGCCGACTATTCATACACTACAGACTCTAAGTTTACATCAACAGTGAAAGGTGGCCCGAAATACCACTAGTATTTTGAACTTTTCAAATGTTCTTCTTTTTTACTTTCTATAATACTTGCCTGTATTAGATAAGCAGAGGAAGTTTTTCATTCCACACAAAAATTCAATATCGGGATTTCACCGGAAATGCACGTTTTGAGACTTCCGGAATATACACGAAAAAAGGACTTTTAGAAATAGATCGATGTGTATGTGTGTGCGTGCACGTGTGCCTGTCTGTGAACAGCATAACTGAAAAATTAATGGTGGGTGAAATATCAAAATTGGTATTTAATTTCAGTATCTTCCAAGGATACAATACAAGGATTTTCAAGATATTCCCAACCCCAAACTAACCTTTACGTGTATAAATGTTCGTCATTTTTATTTCCTCAAAATGAATCTAAAAATCTTTATTAAAATATCATACTCTGATTCTGAAGGACTCGTGTGTAACTGGTAACCGTGAAAGATAAACAAAATCTTACTACCCAAAAAATATAGGTCTCGTTAAAGCACACGCTTTATGGCAAATAAACATTTTTGTGGCGCTAACTATTTCCAAGGTATTTTCTGTTATTGGTTTGAAATACTTTTTCCAGGATGTAAGTCGATTTAACCTACTTAATCTTGTTGTACCTATAAAGAAATTTGTAACTGTGTAATGCAATTTTATGAACAATAAGCTGACAGAATAATAAGCTTTCGTATGAATACTTTGTATAATAGTGAGTAGAAAAGGTCATGTGAATGCAGGACATCAGATTTTTGCAAAACTTGCCTCAGTCCCAGCTAGTATGAAATATCTGTTTAACCACTGATTTTACCACAGCTAAAATGGTAATGTGTCTTAAACAATAAAAATTAAACTTGACAGGAAACCAACAAATATTATTTGCGCTAAAGATTGTATTCTTAAAGTTTGTGCGAATTGACATATTATTAAATTGTTCATTTATAATAATCAAACAATATCCCATAGCGGGTAGGATAATTTAAGTTATTGTTATTAGAAGTAGAAATGAATATCTAATTGGATTACGATAATATTGCTTTCCTTTATTTTATGCTGTTCAGCCGGGTTGCATAGGATATTTTGTTATCATTTCAGTGGTACCATCTAAATTGAAGCAAACGAACTCTGGATTTCCAGGAAGGTAGTGCTCCGTTATGCTCTCATTTACATACTTATTTTGTATTTTCAAATTTCAATACTGATACACTGTGGGAATTCTTAGATATAGGCAGTTACGGTACATAGAGTAGAATACCAAAGTGTTGTGCATGAGGACCCCAACGCTTTTCGATGGCAGTCCCCAGGGCTCATTTTTTGTGAAAAGGTAATGTTTTTCTGTTTGCCATTTCTGCAATGATCTTCCAGGGTAGGGTTCCCTCTCTTTACCTTTACTTTACCTCGACAAAAGTCCATAGTCGGTTGGTTGCACAGTGTGCCTGTTCATTTATAAACATTCCACATACCATCCCTCTCAGGCTTCTGTTTTCCACCTCCATCTCTTATCCCCTATACACAACACACTTAAAACTCGTAAATCACACTACACACCCCCTGTCACCCTTACCATACACACCAAAATGCACCCTCCCCAACAATAAAGTGATGGCAACAATCTACTACCACGGCATACCTACAAACACTTCCCTTTTTTTATTTATTATCTTTTATTTTTATGTAAATCATGGAAGAGGAAAGGGGAAAGCGGGGCTAGAAGGGGTCTTGTCTAGAGAGAAATAATAGAAGAACGTGTAACGCCTTCCCTTATCTTCATTTGTTTGCTTTGTTGGGTTTTTGTTTCTAGTGAGACGACGATGGTGCCATCTTCCATCGGGGTTACCTTTGCCGATATATCACAACGTGTCACCAAAAATACAGACGTCAAGATGGGAGAAGGGTAGAGATTAAGTTACTTGAAAACAGCGAAAACGCCAAAATGTTATGTTTATCAGGAAAAAAATCTGATGTGTTACACTCACATGACTTTCTCTACTCTTGTACAAACTATTTTTACAAACTCCTATTCTCCATCTATTGCATATTAATCGAGATAAACATTTGCAGAAACGATCTCTTTTGACATGCAAAGAGAATTACATTTTACACATAGCGACCAGTTCTAAAAATATTTGACTATCGCTTAAGGCGTACTATGTTCCCCTTGTTTTGTATTTGCAAGGGCAATATAGAAATACAGTAGCCTTTAAGCATAGACATATCTCTTAATAGCTGGTTGCTATGCGCAGCACCATTCTCTTTGCCACAGATTAATACTCTTTGCATATCCAAGAAAAAAAATGAATAACGAATTCCCATTTGAGAAAATTATTGAAAAATTTAAGAGAATAACAAGGAATATCTCGAAAATGGTTCACTCAACAAAAAAAGTTCTATATGACATAAAGTCTGTATTTTAACGCGATTTACATTTTTTGTGTAGTAAAAGTTTGTCTATCTCTTATGGTTTACCAGTTATGCAAAAGTCGTTCACAATGCAGAATCTTTTGGAGACATTCCCAGAAAATTCAAGATATACATTTTATTTGTCATGAAAATATCTTAAACATATGATATTTTAATCAAAATCGTTACAGTCATTTTTGAGAAAATTAAAATTTTCGAACAATGTTCCATGTAAAGGGTACTCTGGGGTGGGGGTATTTTATTGAAAACCTTCGTGCTGCATCTCTGGAAGATACTGAACCTAAATACCAAGTTTGGTATTCGTTTCTGAATGATGCTGTTCACAGACATACAGACACACACAGACACACACACACACACACGGACATGTTACCAAAAATGCTTTTTTTGGATTCAGGGGGTCTCAAAACATATATTTCCGGTGAAATCTCGGTATCGAATTTTTGGGTGGAATACAATACTTCCCCTACTTACTATACGTAGTAGAGAAAGTAAAAATAAGATTCCTGGCTTTATTTGTGTTGCTAGCGGACAAGACAAAAGCATTTCGCTGTGCTTGGGCTATCAAATTTTAACGCCTAAGGAGTTAGAATACCATAACAAACGCTTCTGACTACTATTGCACCTTCCTTATCACAGGCAGGAGCAAGATAGTGAGAATTTGAGTGGCAGTGAGCAAGCGCTGGATGCCTAGAAAACTAAAGAAATAGTTTCGGACAAAATTTACGAAAATATTCTACTTAGTGTTAGTGAGCTTAAGAAAGAAATCTTATTGTCTAAGATTCATTTCGCAAATACGATGATGTAAGGAAACATTTGGGCAAGGTAAGTCACGTATGTACCTATACCTTATACAGTGCGTTCGCTTCCCCCTGCGGCCGGCCGACCGTGCGGGCGATCGCATGTAAGCGCGGAGCATTAGAAAGCGACGTGTATCAACCCTCAAGCTTATCCTACTCATTTATTGTTTATTTATTATCATTTGAGTACTAAGCTTGTTACAGAAAATGTTGAAGGTGGCGTCCATCTGAATTGATGTATTCTTGACATCTTTTGATGAAATTTCATTCACTCGCTTTCACTTATAAAAAGCCAATTTGAAGTAGGTTGTATTGTAGTTCCTAAGTTGGGGAGTAGTTTCAGCCCCACGTATGGTACAAAGTTCCGGTGGCTTTCGCCCCAATGTTCACTTTCCGGTAGTCTTCGCCCCAACTTTACTTTCAACTTTGTATTTTAATGTTTGTTTAAATATTATATGTATTTATGTTTTCCTCGGCTGCGTCAGTATTAATTTCTGTGGAAACATATTTCTCTTAACAGGGTGTGATATGGCTTAAGAATGTAGGCTTACACAAATTCTAATTTTTACTTCACTCCTTTTATTAATCCTTCACACGATTAAATAACACTTCACTAATATAGAGAGCTGTGGGATTATTTATTAATTATTTGCACTTTTTAACACGTAAACTTTATAATATTCTCGTCCTAATTAATTTTTGACTCACACTGGATACGTATTAAACTTCTCAAGGACGCGACTCGCGTCCGGTTATGAACGGTGTCTATTGGCAACTGATTTCTACCGCCTGAATTTGTAAATTGTTCTTATTTCAAGTCTCTGATTGGCTAATCCCACTCCAATAGAATACTTTCATTTAACGTAAGCTTTTGCTGTTGTTGATTGGCTATTTATAAATTGTCTCAAAAATTACATTATTGTTGCTCCAAGAATTACTAGTAGCATTATTAAACTTTCCAATTCATTATTGCCTCTGTATCCAGTTTAAAACAATAAAGTGTATAGAATGAAAGCAGAGTGAATGTGATTTATGCAAGTGGGGAAATAGCCACTTATGTGAAGAATACTTTGTATCAAAAGAAAGTTCCCTTAAACACTGAATTAGAAGCTATAGCGGTATTAATAAACTTACCTCCGATTGTTTGTGTTTGTAGTATTTATCTCCCAAACAGCCATGTTTTTCAGAAGGACGATCTAAGGCATCTTATGCGACAGTTACCAAAACCGTTCGTTCTTATGGGTGACTTTAATAGTCATAACAGTTTGTGGGGATGCTACAAAACTGACACCAGAGGGAAATTATAGAAAAGATTATTAGACAAATTTGATTTAAGGTTAATGAATTCTACAAAACCTACTCGCTTTATACAGCACTTGGGAGTAGCAGCAGTATAGATTTAACTATCTGCACACCTGATATCTGCGGTAAAATGAACTGGCATGTTTACACTTCACTCACGCAAGTGATCATCTTCCCATCATGGTCAAAAGTGAAAGTAATTATCCCACTAATAATTCTCAAACACTCAAACCTATTAAGTTGAATATGCATAAAGCTAACTGGTAGAAGTTCAGAGATGCTGTCACAAATTTCTTAAAAACCTAACACCTCCTGGAAAATTTCCTACAAACATATCATCACGCACAACTTTACAAAATTAATCGCCCAATCTGCAAATGCAAGTGTTCCTAAAACAATTTGGCCTACTTAAAAAAGAATGGTTCTTTGGTGAAATGAAACCTTAAAAATTGCTCTCAAGAATAAAAACCATGTCTTTTATCTTTATACTTACACCTGAAAACTAACCAAATTACCATAAATACAGAGGAACAGCTCTAAAATTATTAAAGAAGGAGAGATTCTTGGATATCATTTGTCTCATCATTGACATCAGTAACACCATCAAAGATAGTGTGGGACAAAGTCAAAAGAATATCTGGAAATATATAACCAATTCCGTGGCACAAAATGAAATTGGTTTTTATTTATGGACACTCCTTAACTGCTGTGGTTCTTAGCGTCCCATTCTACATTGGGCGTGAAAGACCGGTAATTTTGCTCAGAGACCTCTTTATCAGGCTTGAGGTTCTTTAACGTGCCGTAAATCTACGACACGGGACCACCGGCTTTACTTCCCTTCCGAAGGAATCCATGCTAAGGACTTTTACGCCCCAAAAAATCCATCGCCCTACGCTGGGTTTGAACCCGTGACCTCGGGAGCTAGAGGTTCCGTTGCACAGCCCTTATAAATCAAATTACGGAACTTTCATAAATTAAAATCAACACATAGCTGATGCACTTGCTAAAGACTTGCCAAAATCTCGAATAACTCCAAATTCTCATCTGAAGTTCATCTTTCGATTACTGGTGATGCTCCAGCAACACAAACAATCCTTTCTGATAAAGGTCGCTTTCAAAACGATGAACTCTCACCTCGAGAATTACGAAACAGCTAGACACATGTGGAAAATCCAGCCCGGCTCCAGATTCCATAATTTATGAATTTAGCATGCAGTTTCCATACATTACATTAATTATCTTCTACCAATCTACAATTACATGTGTAGAAAGTATCCCCTGACCAATGGCGTAATGCTATCGTAATCCCAATACTGCAACTAGAAAACGATAAATTAATTACAGAAAGGTATCAACCAATTGCTCTAACACTATGCGTGAACTACTAGGAAAGGTAGTTAATAAGAGATTACGATGGTGTCGTGAAAACATCAAATTTTTTAACCGCAGACAAAGTGTGTTTAGAAAAGCACACTCTAATTCAGACAATCTGAATATGAAATTCAAAATGCTTTTATCAATAAGCAATATTGTTTAGTAGTTAGTCTAGATACTGACAAGGCATACTACAGGCCGCGATAAGATTGTATTGTTTAAGTTTCAAAGAAATATGTTTCAGAAAATATACTGCAGTTCTTAATTAACCTTCTTCAGGTTCGACAAATTCAAGTCAGAGTAAATGCGATTCTATAAAAGAAATTCACAGTAAAAAATGGAGTACCTCAAGAATCAGTTATCAGCGCAATAACCATAAATAACATGGTTTCAAACATATCATCACCTATTGAAGCATGTCTCTTTGCAGATGAACTTATTTTATCTTGTACAGGAAAAAACATTAATACAATTCAACAACTTGTGCAACAGACAGTTATATAGATTCAAAAGTGGGCAGAAATTAGAGCGTTTAAGCTTTCAAAGACTAAATCCAAATATACTTGTTCTCTAAAAGTAGGTGTAATGGCATAAAATCAAAATTGTATATTGACAACCAAAGAGTTGAACTATTTAAGAAAATCAAGATTCTGGGGATAACTTTTCATAAAATTAAACTGGATACCTCATCTTAAAGGTCTTAAAGATGTGTGTCACAAAGATTGAACGTAATGAAAATCCTAGTGGTCAAAAATTGGGAAGCGAATTATCATGTGCTGTTAAATACCTACAAAGCACTAATTAGAGCAAAATTGGATTATGGTGCTATCGTTTACAATTCTGCAAGAACATATCTCCAAATGTCAGATTCAACACAGCCTTTCGGAAAACACTAGGAGAGTTTTGTACCAGCCCAACAGCTGGTATACAAATGGAAACAAATGAACCTCCACTTGAAACTAGAAGAGCACAATTCACTTTATCATAAACCCTCAAGATAGCGGCTATGTCTGATTCTCGAATGAAAAAGCATGTATTTCATAAAAGATCTGATAAAATATCATTAATAATACCCTTATATCTCAGAGTCTCCAACTATCCCCAAAAACTCAACATCAAATTTCCTCCTATGTTACAAATAAACTCCTCTCTTGTTATTCTGTCCTGGACAATTACTTCACCTAAAATAAAGCTGGAACTGAACATCATCTCCAAAGGACACACACATTTCTCAGTCTATCGCCAATTAGTTAATGAATTGCGTGACAGATATGGAAAACATACAGCAATTTACAATGTTGGATCAAAGTGTAATGAAAGAAGTGCTTGTGCTGTTATTTATACAGATTACACTTTATTATTCAGACTTCTTGGTTTTTATACCGTCTTCTAAAGTGAACTGTTTGCAATTAAACAAGGTGTGTTTTATATTTTGAATATTCAGTGTTCAAAGTTATTTGTAGTATACTCAGATTCTAAAAGTGCACAACTTGCAATAAACAATCTGTCATTAACCCATATTCTTACACAAGAAATTCAATCACAACTTCATGGAGCCAGTAATCAAGGAAAGCAAGTGTATTTAATATGGATTCCATCCCACATTGCAGTACAAGGCAACGAATTGGCCGATCAGATAGCAAAATTATCACCAGCCAATATGTTATCTAAACCATTAAAAAGAAGCTCTATCAACAGTGGAAGACAGTATGGCTTGATTCTATGAGAAGCAAACTCCGTAATACAATATCGAGGTTTTCAGCTCATTTTCCCAGTAATTCTCTTTTCAAACAAGATCAGGTTTTAATATCCCGACTGAGAATGGGCCATATCGAGATCACACAGAGCTATCTTCTATCGGAGAACCAACCACCCATCCTGCCAACAATGTAACATACTGTTAATGACCGAACACATAATTTGTGGAATATTGTGGAATATCCACAATACGATTAATGGAGGCAACACTACCAAATATCCAATGACTTACAAACAGCACTCAACTGTTCCATCAATTTGATTTGTTATATAGTAGTTTATTGTAATAGTTTATAGTTGGCAGTATATTAAATAACCTCAAAGTTTTATTGTTAAATATTTAGCTTAAATAGTTGTAATGTCGCGATATGAAAAATATGTTAAAGACACTGTAAGCTCTAAAAAGAGAGGGTTAAACAGGCTATACAAATGAAAAAGTATAAGAAGAATAACAAACTTTTCAAGTTGCTTAACTTGCAGAAAAAGCTTTGCGAGCAATAATACATGTTTTGGAAATGGTATTTTTTAAGTAACTGTATCTACGTTTCTACTTTAATGAGCTTTTTTATTATTTCTCAAAGTTTTCCACAAATATAAACGTCAACGAGAATCAAGATCCCTCAATATAACGCCAGATTTAAAGATCCTACGTTTTATTCATTATTCCAATATCTAAAACATGTGGTATTTTAATAAAAATCGTGAGAGAATCTTTTGATGATACATTCTTGCTTGTTTTGTAGTTCTTTTAGTGAAAAGTGAATTTATATTGAATTATCTTACTTGCTCTATCTTAACTACCTAAGCGTAAGAGAAAGTAATGAAGTAATTTGAGAATATGATAAAAAACTATAAATAGAATGATTTTGGGCTTTAGATCAATCTTTAAGCCTATGAAATAGAAGAAGAAATTCCATGCATTTACGTATGAAAGAAACAGGGCTTTAAAATACTCGGGAACTCACATACTCAGCTACTCAAAGATGCAGAAGGGGGAAAAGAAACCTCACACACTAAAGTTTCTCTGAATGTTTTAATTTTTATGTCCTAATTAGGAAGATTATAGGTATATCTGAGCCGTATTAGCGCGAACAAATATGAAAGTATAGCTTATCATAGGTAATCCCAAGAGAGGTTACGAGTTTATCGATAGATTCGCGAGTGCTAAGCACGAAGGATATATTAAGTCCCTTCCATGAATAAAATGTAACAGATTATATAAATAATAATTAATTTCTTACTTACGTCTTTAAAATCAAATCACTATCTCAGCTATCAGATCACGGTATAAATGAATGAACAATCAAATCTGTTACGGAATACTAACCAATGCTACCAGTAGTAGGAATGAGAAAATAGTTAACCTCCAAATTAAGATCAAATAAAATCAGAACATAACAAGGACAGTTTTTACAAGAATATACACTATTTGAATGTGTATTGATTAAAAAAAAATTCAAAGTTAAAAGGTGAAGAAATCTGCTAGTTTTCAGTTGAGGAAGATGATTGTTGCCCTACGTTGGACGCCAATTCGAGGAGGTTTTATTTTCGGAGTTGTATTGTAGCTCTACTGATGGGGAGCCGTACTTTAAGTAGTTGGAACCACATGCGATACAAAGTTTCCGGTATTCTTCGCCCCAATGTTTACTTTCCCGTGGTCCTCGCCCCGAATTTACTTTCCGCTGGCCTTCGCCCCAATGTTTAGGAATCAACTTTGTATTTTTATGTTTCTTTAAATATTATATATATTTAGGTTTGCTTCGGCTGCGTCAGTATTAATTTGTAGAAACATGTATCTCTTTTCTGGGAGTGATGCGGTTAAAGAAATTATAATTACAGAAATTATAATTCTTACTTCACTCCTTTTATTAATCCTTCACATGATTAAATAAAATTTCACTTAACTCCAATGGAATACTTTTATTTAACTTAAGGTTTTTCTAGTTGCTGATTGGCTATTTATAAACTCTATTAAATATTACATTATTATATGCTTCAAAAATTACTAGTAGCATTATTAAACTTTGCAATTCATTATTGCCTCAAGGTTACCTCATTGTTAGCAATTTTCTGCCTCTATTCTCACAGCTTCTACATTATTAAATTACTTAATACATTCACATAACATTATTATACTTGTAAATAATAAAAATAAACATAATACTATGACTGTTACATACATTTTATATATTATATTATACACATATTGCTTTAAGGCGGGCTGTTATTGAATTTATATATTGTTTAATTAGACTGCAATCATTTAAGTGTAAAAAATACTGCCTCACAGTAAGAGGATTAGGCTGAAGTGCACACTGATACAATTACGTTGAGGCTGAAGTGCACACTGATACAATCACGTTGAATATGAGCTTTATTCAATAAAATGGCATTCTTTCAAGCATATTAAACGTAAACCACCTAATTGGTCAATATCCAAGGCATTGCTAAATGTTATTCGTCATTACCAAATACGCAGAATATGAACAGCATAGTAGACATAGAAATGCCATTGGAATCCGGAGACCTGCAAATACTCTGTCTTGATATAATGAAAATATGGAAATGAGAAGCGGGAACGAGTTGGAGTAAAGGCAATAAGAGACGCTGGTATAGGAATGTAACTACTAGGACCGCCTGTAAGTTATGCATCAGTCAATACATCATTGCTCCTTCGTCTAAACGCTCTTTTGTCGATTTTGTATTGAGATTAGTTCAACTTGTAGTTACTTCGGGTCCTAATGACTTCGTATCTCTTTGAAACTAGTAACTTGAAGGGAAATCAAAGTTGCATTTAAAATAGACATTCTCTACTACAGTTAAATTAAGAAAATTAATATTTCCATCAGAGCTGAGACAGTAAGCTATGGTTTCAGCCTACACGGAGTGTTCCCTAACTTAGGGACTCAAAACCCCAAAACTTAAGGATACGTTTTTAAAATGTTTCTCAGTTACTTGCTCACTGCTTTAACAGTCGAGGAATAACTACAAATGGCTTTTGATTTATACTGAGCAAACGTTCGTTGTCACCGACGTGGTATAGGGGTATCGTACCTCCTTTACATTCAAGAGTTCCCGAGTTTGAACCTCAGTTAGGGCGAATTGCCCGAACAAAGATTTCCCCACTGTTTGCTATATATAGTAGGGTATACAACGGAGAGGGACGCATCACACACTGCGACCTACGTGAAATCTATTGCGGCTACCACCCTCAGGAGGAAGGGACGCAGTGAAGGGACCACACAGGAGGATACAGGACGCAGACAGATAGGCCATAAACGCGCGAGAAATACCTAAAACTTCCTGACCTTAAGATCCGTCCCACTACTGGAGCTGCCTAGAAAGGTCTACACACGACCCACAATGTGATGTATAGCTGAAAGCACAACGTATTTGCAGCACTTACCTCCAGCATACAGTATGTTATTATGGATGACAATGTCCCAGTTCGCAGTGAGGTTCACTGGAGTATAGAGTACCTGTGTTTACTAGGAATAAGAGCAATCTATCCCCCTATTCTCAGAAACAGCACCAAGAGGTCTGCCGGCCCTCGTATCCGTGGTCGCTGAAGAGTGTAGCTTCGGCGCTCCGCCAAGCTGAGGGTCACGGGTTCGAGTGGGCATGGGTGTTTGTGTGTGTGTGTGTGTGTGTGTGAAATTGCAATAATAAGCGATAATGAACAGGACACAATATTGCTACAATAGCTAAAGCTTTGTTGCTACACCACCACAGCAACTAACTCCTCCAGTTATTATTATTATTATTATTATTATTATTATTATTATTATTATTATTATTATTATTATTATTATTATTATACCAATATATTTCATTTAAGAGAAAAGATAAAAATTTGATTTCCTATTCATGCAATTTGTTTTCTTGATGCCCTACAGCAGAGGTCTTCAGGTAAATACTCTTGAATCAGAAGAAATAATCGAACTTTATTTAAAAAGGTGTGTTTAACCAAGGAAAAATAGCTCTTTGTTTTCTACAATAATGTTAAGCTCTTACGTTTACCACATTCTAATATAATGGACTTGTTTTGTCAGTATATATATTATGTATACCTTTTTCCCTAAGCTGAAAGGAGAAGTAAACAAAACCACGTGACAAGACAGCACCTGGTGGACAAACTACAACCTTTCCCGCTTAGCATGATGTCTCTTCCTCTAAAAGAAAAGTTCGGTTCAGATCGTAAAAGTTTGTGGTTATTCTCATGCAGAGAAATTTAAAACATTCATTATTGTAACAGTTCAATTTATGAAACTAAATGTGTTTGTTCAGATTCATCTATAACTAAATGAACCAGTATAGCGGAGGGTTTTAAGAGGCTATGCGCAGGCGCTGCAGCTCGTTTCCGGTTTCCGGCTGAGAATGCTCTGCGACTGTGGAAAACATAAACACGGGAAATGGAAAGAAGGCAATTGTGATAAATGCTTTTAACAAATTCTGTGAACATTGTTTTTCCTTTACCTTTAACCGACAATGAATATAGCTGACCATTGTTTAACAATAATTGAACTTCTTTGTTAGTGATGCAGAATTGTTGCTGGGATAGCTTGGGTCGCGTTTGGTTTCTGTTGTGTTTTAACCTATAGTGCTAATCGTTTTTACTTTCCCTACTAATTACTCGTATAGTAAGTAGGAGAAGTATTGTATTCCACCCAAAAGTTCGATACCGAGATTTCACCGGAAATACATGTCTTGAGACCCCCTGAATCCAAAAAATAGCATTTTTAGAAACATGTCGGTGTTTGTGTCTGTGTGTCTGTCTGTGAACAGCATAACTCAGAAACAAACAGTTGGATAAACATCAATCTTGGTATTTAGGTTCAGTTTCTTCCAGAGATGCGCCAAGAAGGTTTTCAAGAAAGTTCCCCCACCCCAGATTACCCTTTACATGGAACATTTTTCGTAAATTTTAATTTTCTCAAAAATGGCTCTAACGATTTTGATTAAAATATCATATGTTTAAGCTATTTTCATAACAAATGAAATGCATATCTCGAATTTTCTGGGAATGTGCCCAAAAGTATTCTTCATTGTGAACGTCTTTTGCATAACTGGTAAACCATAAGAGATAGACAAAAAGTTTACTACACAAAAATGTAGATCGCGTTAAAATACACAATTTATGTCATATCCATTTTTGTTGTTGAGAGAACCAGTTTCGAGAATATTGCTTGTTATTCTCTTAAACTTTTCAATAATGTTTCTCAAATGGGAATTCAACCAGCTCTTAAAATATTTGACTATCGCTTAAAGCTTACCATATTCCCCTTGCACCTACAAGAAAATTAACAATAAGATTAACATCTCGATTAACATGAAGCATATGGAGAATAAGCATTTGTAAAAATAGTTTGTACAAGAGTAAAGAAAGTCATGTGAGTGTAACAGAGATTTTTGTAACTTGTTGACTCACAAGAGGTTAAAGAAACACTGATATAATGATACTAGTCATTAAATGAATTATTTCTAAAGCCTGAAGTTAAGAACAATTTAATCCAGTACCTTTAACCACAAACGCAGAACTGTTAAGGTAAAATTTTTATTTGTGTATTGTTAGTATTATGTGTTAGAAGTTTGGGATGTAAGGCAAAATATAGGAATAAGACATATAATGTTTAAAAGCTAATGATCCTCAAGCTGCGCAATATACTGCATTATCATTCTGTCAGAAGCAATTTCCTGTCACTTAGTTGGCGTCATCCTCCACGTGGTGCTGCCATGTGCTTGGCGGAGTGCTACATTTAAGTTTTGTTTAGTTCTCCTTTCAGCTTATAGTGAAAAAGGTATAGTTGTATAGCAGGTTAACCTCATTTTTGTGTTGCTTCATAACTTTGAAGGACTTCTTTCTTTTTCTGTTCTTTTGGCTTATAGCCATATAATCTAAAGAAGCGACTTGAGATTGCCACCATACTTATAGGTTTGAAATTGGTGTTCTGGCAATGGGCAGTCAAGATAACTTTAGTTGTAGGTGTATTGTTGCTGCACCAATTGTCCCCCTCTCCGCATGCATTCTATTCCTACCTATCCGGAGTTAATAATTCCTCCCATTATAATTGGTCCCCTTTGAGTCAATCACTCCCGGAAAGCTTTCGTTGCGAGCACGTTGAAACCTTCTGCATTGAATTATAATTCCCGCTTTGCCTTTCTTGATTTACCTTCAAAAGGAGCATTTAGTGTCTCAAAATATTTTATTGAACCTCACATATTAGGATAGATTTAATAGAATGTGTGGAACAATAAGCCGAACATTGAAATAACTCTAAAGAGCACACAATTTAATTCTATAAAGCGATGGCTGTACCTGTTTTAACATAAGCTTGTGAAAATTGGACATTGAAGCGATCTGATAAAAGGAGGATTGAGGCGACAGAGATGAGATATTTACTTTCGTAGCAGGAGTGACTCTTATGGACAAACAAAGAAGTGAACAAATTAGGAAGGACGTAAATATATGCAATATTGTAGATGGAATAAATGAACTACAGAGTAACTGGCATGAACGTGTAAAAAGAATAGGCTCTACTTGCCTTCCATCTGTTTTAATATTAACTGTAAACAGAAAGGTTATAAGGAACATAGTAAGGCCAATAGACAGATGGATAGATCAATTCTCTTGATTGGAAACAAACCTAATATCCTAAGGCTATGAAGCAGCAGAAGAAGAATTGTTTGGTGAAAACGAAGTAATTTCCAGCGGCAAATGATCGCTGGTCAAGGTGGAATACATTCAAATGAAGCAATCACACATAAATAGAATAAATTAATACTGATTTTTAAAAAAGTGAACTAAAACGAAAATGAACCAAACGATATCAAATTGAGAACTCTAATGAGAATTGTTCAATAAAATATCAACAATGTGCAGAAAATAAGATTAAAAAACCCGAATTATTACAAGCACATGACTTTCTCTAAACAATATCGTCTGTTTTATATATCTTCTATAAAATAATCTTCCAACGGTTTATTTTGAGAAGGTTGTTTATTTTAGGAGTTATATTTCGACTGTTGGGGAGCCGAACATGAAGTAGTTGCAACCGCACGTATGGTACCCGGTGGCCTTCGCCCCAAGTCTAAGAATCAACTTTGTATTTTGAATGTTTCTTTAAATATTATATATATATATATATATATATATATGTTTGCCTCGGCTGCGTCAGTATTAATTTGTAGAGACATGAATTTCTTAACAGGGCGTAGTGCGGCTGAAGAATGTAGGCTTACACAGATTATAATTTTTACTTCTCTCCTTTTATTAATCCTTGACGCGATTTAAATAACACTTTACTGATATAGAGAGCTGTGTGATTATTTATTAATTACTTGCACTTTTTAACACGTAAAATATTTTTTTGTCTCACACTGAATACGTATTAAACTTCTCGCGACCAGTTAGGAACGCTGTCTACTACCAACTGACTTCTGAATTTGTAAATTTTGCTCTATTTCAGTCTCTGATTGGATAATCCTACTCCAATAGAATACTTTTATTTAACTTTTTAGCCTTTCTAGTTGTTGATTGGCTATTTATGTACTGTCTCAAAAAGTAGAGTATTGTTGTTCCAAGAATTACCAGTAGCATTATTAAACTTTATAATTCATTATTGCCTCAAAGTTACCTCATTGTTAGCAACTTTTGACCTATTATTATCACAGCTGCTATGTTGTTAAATTACCTAATACATTCACATAACATTATTAAACATGTATATACTAATATAAACATATACAATGACTGCAATATACATTTTATATGTTATTTATACACATATTGCTTAACGGCGGGTTGTTATTGAATTTATATATTACATAATTAGACTGATATCATTTAAATAATATTCTTAAAATTTTAAACCGATAACAAGGAACATCTGGGAAATGTATGATGCCACAAAAACATTTATTTTTAAAAAAAATATGTATTTTAAATAGCTACTACATTTTTTGTGGAGTAAGTTATTTACTTTCCCTACCACGTACATAGTAGGTGGAAAAGGTATTGGTATTTCAGTTCGACTGCTTCTAAGGATGCGACACGAAGATTTTCAAGAAAATTCTCTCTCCCGCAGCCCCAACTGTACTTTATATGGAACATTTTCGGATTAAAATACCACATATTAAAGATATTTACCCACATGATAAACACAATGTATATCCGCTGCGCGTTTAAAAATGGTTGATGGCGAAAAATATGGTCCATAAAATATTTACATGATATAATAAAAAAATGAAAACTTTCACCTAAAAACTCAGTCCCATTATGCCTTAACTGCGTTGAGATTGCCATGACGAAAAGCGTCGGTACTTGACTGGCTTTCTCTTATGCAGGAATTTGCCTGTAGAGGTTGTACTCTAGACAGCATCTCGGTCTATTAAAACTGCCGGCGACAAATACTGGATAAAGCCATAAAGCGAGCCTATATTACGCCGCGATAGTGGCTCGGTCACCACCGGGGTGATGAAAATAGTTCGCTATTTCTTTATTAAAACGTTCCGAACGGAAATGTCCCTTTAGCGCCTCAGCTGGAACGCGGAATGGCCTTTTCATTTTATAATATAGTGCGATGCCCCCTTGGAAAACGGTGCCAGCGGTGGGGACAGAGCGAAGTGCGCAGTCAACACTCAGCCGTTATCGCGTCAATAAGCGGCAAGGGCAATTATATGAAATAGAACCTACGTGTCGGGAATTAATAAACAAGTATATTATGAGCGTGTAGGCGCCCAAGTGCGTCACCGAATATTCCAGATGCTGCATTCTTGATGCAGGGGTGAATTCTTGCTCAGAATGTTTCCCTATAGTAAAGAAATAAATCAAACGTCTTAAAATACGAAGGACTTAAAAGCATATTTCTCTAAGGAGATACTGAAATGGTAAAACCTGTCAAAACACCCTTGTTTCTTTTTAATTGAAGTGCTTAATACTTTTGGCATTAAAATTTTAAGTTGTATCTCTATATTAATTCCCCTGATTTGCTGATATAACTGCTGCTCAGAGTACCAAATATTTCTAAATATTTATAAGTATTTTAAGGAATTAGGAACAGTCTCACAATGTTATATGTTGATTATACAGTGCGAGGTGGCGCCCCGGTAACTTGTGCGATTCGCATTCGGGAATTCCCGGGTTCAATCCCCGGCGACCTTTCTCTCTGACCCATGGGTTTCTCATGGATTCCCCGCGTCGGCAGGCACATGCTGGGATGGTTCATCTTATGCCACGACTCTCCTGCCCCTTATTTCCTGTACCCATCATCTTCCTTGTCATCTGTTTCAGGGTTGTAGGACCTGGCGACAGTGTTCGGCGGGTTACAGCTGGAACGTTTTGAGAGGTTTCTTCCAGCAACTCGGTTGAGACCGTCTCCGGTGCTTTCGAGCAGGCACTCCTTTAGGGGCCCCTAGAGGTTTGGGGCCTATTCAATCTTGAAACATTAGGAACCCCACCCATGCTTGCACCCGTTGTAATCCGGATCTGGTCGCCCTTCGAGTCTCTCCCCTCATCTCTCTCTCCCAAGGATCACGGTACAATCACAGGGGGCCGGATGGCCTGCGTGCGGTATTCTGCCTCGGTTTTGGGGCCCCCCTTTCGTCAGTACCCTTAGGATTTGTTGATTATGAAATCAAGTATTCATTAGTTGTGTGGTATATTCAGGTTTTATTATGCTTAATGCTTCGTTTCCTCCCGTTCTAATTTTTCACATTATACTACGATTAAGAGCTCCAATTTCATATACATTTTCAGCCCAATGACGTCATCCGACATTTTCAAAATGATCCCCAAGGTAATCGATATACTTCTAAAATAAATATTTTACAGGTATACATTTAAACATGTGTTTTAAAACTTACAGCATATGTTTATTCTTATTAAAAGGTAAAATAATAAAGATAGTAATTTTACAAGCATACAACTTTAGATTTGGAAATTTCATGATTTTTAGAAAAATTTAATAGTACCGAATATACGTATACAACATCAAAGTTATTATTCCACGAATGAAAGTCATTTTAATAGCTCGTTAGATTTGGTTTCAGAAATCTGTTTTGTATCTTAATGCCCATTATTATGAAAAGGATAGGTACGAATTTCCAGTAAAGTAGCTTTTGTTTGATTTTGTGATTTACATAGCCAAATCTAACCGAGTAGAAAAGACACATATGTAATTTCGTGACTCTAATTCAGAGAAACTTATGTATGTATGTGTATTACTAATGCATATGATAAACTCAAAGAACCCAACAGATACTTAAGAAGGTGCAGAACTACATGCTAGGATATTGACATGCTGCTGTAGGAGCCCACACTACAGAGAAAAGACTGGATCTAACAAAGTGAATATTAGGGAAATGTTGGCCAATAATGGTTGAGGACAGAATGCACTGCAAGAGCAAAATGGACTGATATGTGTTATGTAGAAGATAACTTACAGAAAAAACATCTTGTGTTGCATTCACGTGACTTTCTCTACTCGTATTCTACAAACTACTCATACAAAAGCTTATTCTTTTATCTAGTACTTGTTAACAGAGATAAACTTTCAAAACTTATTTTACAAATCTCAGTGTAGATATAAGAAGGTACACTAAAGCTGGTCGCTATATGATGGCTTTGAAGTCGCATGCTCTTTGCATGACCGCGAGGCGGGGGGGGGGGGGGGGGGGGAAGAGTAAAATTGGTTAATACTGTGGCAACGTTTTGCTTTCTCTACTGCTTGCCTATAGCAAGTACAGCAAGTATTCAGTCGCGAGATTTCAGCGAAAATACGCGTTATGAGCCTTTCTGAATAAAAAAAATAATTATTAGATAAAAGTCCACATGTGTTTGTGTGTAATTGTCTGTCTGTGGACATTATAACTCAAAAACGAAATTTGGTTTAAATACAAGGTTTGCTATTTAATTTCAACATCTTAAAAAATGCGACACGAAGTTTTTCAAGAAAATCCTCCAACACCTGACTTTGTTTTACAAGGACAAATTATTGTTATTTTTTGGCTTTCTTAAAGATGTCTGAAGATTTTTATTGAAGTACCACATGTTTAAAATTCTTTCTTGATAAATAAAATGTATATTTAAATTTCTGGGAATATCTTGTGGAGTTCTCTTAATTCTGAATGACTTATGCATAATTGGTAAAGCATAAGAGGTACACAGAATCTTACTTTACAAACAATGTGTTCCCCTTAAAGCACACAATTTGTATCAAATAAAATTTTTTGTGGTTTTAATCATTTCCGAGATGTTCTTTGTTATTTGTCTTGAGTTTTCAAACACAAACTTTTTTCAAGTGATATTCAGTTTTTTCTGGTGGCCATTAAAAGAGAACGGAGTTTAAAATTATCAGTCCAGTCTATAGTTTCTGGAATTGTTTATCTCGATTAACATGAAGCCGGTAGAATAATAAGCTCTTATATGATTCGTTTGAAGACGAGTGGGTAGTGAAAAACATTTGAATGTAATGCATAAGTTTTTTTAAAGCCAACACTCCAAATAGAAGTATTTGAGAGTTTGAAATTTTAATTTATTCTGTGTACATACTACTTTTATGTTATTTGGGCACGACATTCACTGGTTAGTTCAAGGAATGTACTATTCTTTTTTGTTGTCTTTGCAGTGGAAACGATGGGTCCTTGGTGTGTAGAAGGTAAGGCAGTAATCTTGGTTTGGGCCAAAAGCTGCAGGTCATCACGGTGATCCCCGATCAACAGATATCTTACGCAGCGAACTGGTATTGCGATACAAAAGGAAAATATCTTTCTAATGTGATTACGGATTCATCCTCACTAGATGAAATTTTTATTTAACCCGAACCAGTATGTCCTGTAATTACATTGTTGAAAATATTTCGTCTCTATTTAAAGCTTAAGAATCCTCCTAGACTTTGTCTCCTTCTTCTTCTTCTTCTTCTTCTTCTTCTTCAGTTCAAGGATTAGACATTCCATCTATTCCGTCGTCGTTTTCTTTACTTTACTCCTATCTTTTTCCGGGGCTTCCGATATCACTTATTATTTTTTTATTATAATGGAAACTTTGTTGTATAACGATACATTATAGTTGATAACAGAGTAGTTCACATGATACGTGTATTCGGAACATTATCCATTGATAAGTCCGATAGTGCACTGGTCAAATGCCTGTAGGTGTTTATGCAGTCTCCAGTCTTCTTAGATGCGGGTCAGGTGGCTTATTGTGAGGTATTCTCTGTAGTAGAAGATTCATATATTGGAGCAAGCGTCCATACAGCCTGGTGTAGCTGATACAAAGGACAGAAATCACTTCAGAAGCCTAAGTCGCTGTGTAGAGAGGTGTTTCGCATGTATCATGGAGCATCAGTTATAAATCTAAGAATTCCGTTTTGTTGAAGCTGGATTCTTTTCACTTGTGAGGATGAAGCAGAGCCCCATATAGTACAGCATATCGCCAGATTGGTTTTATTAGCGAAAGATAAAATAGACGTTTATTATGAAGAGAGAGTGGTGATGATATTAAATGCTTCAGCTAACGAATGCGTTTGTGGATTTCAGTAATTGTTGATGTAATGTGTTCTGACCATGTGAGTTTGCTGTCCAGAAAGAGACCAAGATATTTCACGGACTCAGATATAGAAATTGGGACATGTAGCGTTAGTGGATGATGTGTAACTTTCATCTTATAGGTGAATTTAACCAGATGTGATCTCTGTGGATTAATTTGATCACCAAGTATGAATGTCATTACAAAATTCCTGAAGTTGTCTAGTAGTAAAATAGCAAGTGCCTTTGCTTAGAATAGCTATGTCGTCAGCAAACTGCGCTATTGTCAAGTCGTCTCTTAGTGGGAAGTCAGATGTATATATAGAATATAACAGTGGTCCCAGAATGCTACCTTGTGAAACACTAGAGTGAATTGGTTTGGATGTTGATTGCTTTGTTTAATATTTGACTGTGAAAGTTCGTTTGCACAGGTAAGACTTTGCTATTCTATATAGAGTGTCTGAGAAATGAGGTTTCAGTTTGTAAAGCAGATCTTCATGCCAAACTTTATCAAAAACTTTTCCTTATCAAAGAACAGCCCAAGACATACTGATTGTATATTGTATCGATACCCGATGTAACTGTTGCGGACAAGAATGGTGTGATCTAAATCCGAACTGTGTTGGTGGTATGATTCCTTGAAGATGGATAAGGAGGAAGGGTAGAAGTAATTCCTCAAATAATTTGGAGAATAACGGCAAAAGACCTATGGGGCAATAATTTCGTAGATCGCTTTGTGCTTTTTTGGTTTAGGGATGGGGACAATTACTGCATGTTTCTACTATTTGGGAAAATGTGTTGTCATAAGAATAACATGTAAATTTGTGTTAAGGAAACACAAGGTGTTCTGTTGAAAGGGAAAAATTGTAAGTGTTGTAAAACTGAGTTCATTATTTCGTTAAAGAAATAAAACGTCAGCGACTACATTAGGTTGAAATTAATGGCTAAATATTTCAGAGAAGCACTGTTTTTTCTCTTCTGGAGTTGTAAGCCATTCATTGCCGATTCTTAAAGGAAAAATCCTGTCGATATTTCTCGTTAAAATTGTACTTTTCTTCCAAGGAAACCATCATGTGCGTTAAGGGATGCTATCTGACTGTTGATAGCAGCAGAGTGCTCAGATTTTAATGCCGCGTTTAATTCTCTGGTGGCTCTGCTGTAGTTGTTTTTATGCAGCAGACACCTCGTACTTTCCCAGTTCTTCCTACATTCCGTTTTGGTGCGATTTAGTTGAGCAATATGTGGAGAAAAGGTAAACATTAGTCGTGTGTTGCAGGAGACAGGAATTTGAGAGCACACTATGCTCGCGGCATACTGAACATTTCGAGTTAAATCACTATCAGCCTTATCAATGTCTTGTAGTAATTTAAGAGGTATCTGCAAGTTAGTGAGCTCATCAAGGACTTTTAATTATAAATTAAAAGTGGTATTCTTTCTTCACTCATACGGGTCAAGTACTCTTTCCAATTATGTTTACTTTCTTCAATTATATCATATAATTTATAAATATCCAGTTATTATCTAATATTTCCATTCTTATTAATCTAGTCTAGTACATCTTTTAGTTCTCCGTAAAAGTTTCATTTCAGCTGAATTTTACTTTTGTCCTTTTTTTATTATTCATGATTCGTTGTGCATTTTGTAAAGTTCTTGTTATGGTTCCACATATTTGTTGAAATTTATTTATCTTATTTTCTATATCTCTATCGAAATCGAAACTTACGTACAACCCAAGTAGTTAAAATTTACGACTGGTTCCAAGATGTTATTTGCAACATAGATTTTTATTCTCACTGGGTATTTTTCTTGGTATGCCATTACATGTGTCCTTTTATGGAATTCTTATGTAATTTACGTTTTGAACAGGAAAATGTAATGTCGCTTATATTTTTATATACCTACTAGAAAATTCTTATGAAATGATTATTTTATCTAATGCATTTATATAGGAATAAACTAAACAAAACTTGAATTTTAGATCCGCCTGGAAGACAAATTTGTTAGAAAAGGAGAGTTTCCATATGGAATATCCTTTTTTGCTTGAGTTGTATATGCATACTTTGGTCACTATTATGCCCACTTGCACTCCATCGCTCTGAGAGATAAAGTCCTGCACGAAATGACAACTTTATTCACAAAACTCTACTGCTCATGAATCCTTAACAAGTTGCCACAAAACGTCATGCATTCCATGCTGTGTTTCTATAACCCGGTGTCCCAAAAAGAGTCATCATTACGTAAAGAAGAGAGGCGCACACGTGATGCGCTACCTGATGGCAACGTCAGGAATTGCAGATGTGGCCATAAAGCAAATAGAAGGATGGCACTACCCAGGCTGTCCCCACCAGCAGGGGCTCCACGAGTTTACGGCGATGTTTCTGCGATCAGGGCCATCAGATATCTTCCTATCTCGCGTTTCACCTTTACCTACATTCCTTCTCGGAAATAATAAAGTATTTGGGAATAGAGCTATAAATACCTCATTTAAGCAGTTTTCGTAGGAAAGCTTTATGCTTATATATCCTAGTACAGCACATGCAACGCAAAAGAAATAATTAGTTTTTACCTTAGAAGGCCGGCGCTAATAATACTTCTTTCACATTCCAAGAAAGAAACAAACATTATTTACAATTTAATTCATAAGTTTTGCTTTCTCTACTATTTACCTATAAAGGTCAGATGAAGTATTTGCATTCCAACCAAAAATTTCGATATGAATATTTCACCCGAAATACTGATATCGCATCATCCAATACATCTTGGATGAATATATCTCTTAAGATCCTTTGATTCCAACAAAAACTCATGCTTTAGAAAAGATTTTGTGTGGACAGCATTACTCAAAGCAAAACGTTGGATAATGCCAAAGTTGGTATTTTAAGATCAGAATCTTCCAAGGATGCACCACAAAGATTTTCAAGTTAATCCCCACAGTCAAAACTACTGTTTACTTAGAGAAATTTTGGCTATTTTTTATTTTCTCAAAGATTACATAAATATTTGATTAAAATACAAAAGTTTCAGATATTTACATAACTGAATTTTGTATATCTGCTAAACCAAAAGAGATAGACAAAAGTCTACTATACAAAATGTAGAACTCAAAACACCAATTTATAATAACTAATTTGTTGCAGCATTAACTACTGCTGAGATATTTATTGTTATTTATTTTAATTTTCCAATGGTTTATCATATACTTTCTGAAGCAATAAATCACCAATCTTTTGTATCCTGTAATGCCATGCAAAGGACCTCATGTTTAGATATTTGACTATCATTACAGCCTCCTGCATCTCTGTTGCACCTATAACGAAATGTGGAATGAAACCATTTCTACAAACGTTTATTTTGATTAACATGAAGTAGATACAAATTATGCTTTTGTAAAATTTGTTTGTAGAAGAGCAATAAGGACAGTGAGTAGGAAAAGTCATATGTGTGTAACGCATTAAACATCTTATAAACAATGTGCTCTTTTTTCAACATTGCAGCAACGTTACATAAGCGGGATACCAAGTTTGACTTTAATTAAATTCTTGAAATTGATAACCTATAGGGGCTGTTTAGGTATCTACATAATTAATCAGAATATTGCGGCATAGGAGTATTGGAAAAGAGAGTTCCTTGCGGATGATGCTACGTGTTTCTGTAATACGTAGAATTTCCCGTATAATATTTTAGTTTAGAATTCTTAAATAATAACCTTTCACATTCATTAAATGTGGTACACTGTGGTACATGGGATCGTGAATTTTGGTAAGGAAATACTATCCCTCCTCTGCCACTTCCAGCCCCCACCCCTTACCTGTTCTAGTACTCCAATTAATGTTTTGACATCAAACCAATACGAGACGAACTCAACCAGAGGCTGGTGCCTTCAGGTGAAATGTTTCCGTACTTTCCAGCTCCGCCACTCACCTAGGCCTGACCTTCGTTCATAGGTAATGCGGGTGTGAATTCAACTAATAAGAGAGTGGCTCACTCAGAAGGGGTGTGGAGCACAGGAAATTAGTTTCTGCCAACATTAGATAAAGAAAAAACATCTTAGGAAATCAGAAGCATCGACACGTTTTCGTACACTCGACTGTGCATGCCCAACAATTAAGTGGCTATAAAGACTCCAAATGTTACCAACATCCAGGTTACAAGGGACATGTGGGATTTCCCGTGTGGAAAGCGGTATTTTAAGGCTTCTTTTGCCCTTTAGCCCACTATAACACTCTGTGCTGTGCGTGTTTTGGTATCTGTAAGGCCTTATAATGGAAGCTCGTGTATACAGTTTTAAATAAAAGTTCTATGGAGTAGATCGCAACCGAAACTGTTTATTATGTACAGATATTCTTTATCAGATGTAACTCTCATCTCATTCAAGTCACAGGATATGGAATCTTCAGAAACCACCTCTTTATTTCTTACTAGCAGAGCTTTGTTCGTGTAATTTCGTTGAATGTGGAGATTTTTTCTTTTTCTCTCTTTTTTCTCTGTCCTTCCCTCTCACTTTCTTCCTCAATTTTCGTCTTTCTCTTCTTCTCCCACTTTCTTTACCTTATCTAAGCCTCCATTTTTGTTCTCTGCGTTCTACTTTCTCAGCCTCTCCCCTTTCTCTCCCCTATGTGCAACGTATATGTATTGTGACGCAATAAAGGCACATTTTCTACGTGTAATAAATATTAAAATACAAGGAGAAAAGTATTAACAGTTTACAAAAACTTGTGCATGTTTCATATGCTTACTACGTAAGGGTAATAATAATGTTTCCTCGTGATAACCGGTTTCGTAGTAGCGAAAGATTAATATATCCTCTGAAATTGCATTCAATCGAAAAATTTTAAAGGATATAACTTTAAACTGAACACTTAATTAGATTTATATGTTTCGCATTCCATTAGAATTCCTCTTCCTATGGTGAAAATAATGTTTAAGATACAATATAGTCTATTTTCCACCCAAACATTTTTAAAACGTAATTTTTGTTCAGATTACACATTTAGTGTAATTTTAATAGTGTAGCACATTACACAAATTAGTAAAAATGGACATCTAAAATTTAAAATTACCATAAATTTCAATTTCAGTATTATTCGGTATATTTGTAGGTTATTTTGCAAATAACCATAGAAAAAAACAACCCAATTACAAAAGCATTCCACAATATAAGAATGTAAAAGCATGAACAAAGATATATAATGAATCATTGGATACATAACTTGAAAAGTCCATCACTTGGTATGGTTGCTTGGAAAATGACCATTATTTATAAAGGGTTAAAACGTATTTAAAATAGTTTATAGTGGCTGCAGGTCATTAAACATAACACTTGGACTTTCTGCAAAACGTAATTGTTTTTAAAGTACCATAATGCAGGTCTACATAGATTCTTTTTCTCACTTTCAGGGATTTATGCATGTACATTTTTTTCGAGGCGTAATTGTTGAATCGAATACGTAAGCCAGTTTGCATAATAAGCAGATATTTAAATGCCCTTCTTGCATATATATTAAATATAAAAATAATATTTGTAATTTATTCGGCTTCTTGCAACAGCAGAAAGCTAAATTGAGAGAACGTGCACGTGATTCTTGGAATTACATTAGAATTTTCCACATGTCTGCACCACATGACCTTAGAGAATAGCTTTACCAATACGGTATAGAGACATCTGCTTGTGAAGTCGGTAAGGTTCTCTCTCTCATGTTTATTTATTGCTGCCCGTCACTTATGCGAGATAAACCCGAAAATATATCTGCTGTACCCTCGCACTCGTCCTTTCCCAAATCTATTCTTAAAAAATGTCTTATGCAAGGCAAAGGGTTTGGGGAAGGGAGGATATAAAACTTAAGAAATGGATGGAAGTGTATCTTTGTCAAGGCAGAGATCTTTCTTCTGGAAACCATTCACGTAGCACTGCGTCCGGATTATATTTCCCTTTTCTGTGGATATCTCTTTGTTCATGCACCCGCGTGAGTGATAACAGCACCGGCTGTCACTTTCTATGCAGCGCTCCTTCAACTAAGGCTATAAAATCCTGCAATTGCTTTACGTTTTATACAAAGCCGCTCATAGCTACATCGACCTTCAATAGAGTCAAGAAATTTGGAGCATGAACACTGTAATGTAAGCTTTCATTGCTATAAATCCCATTATATGAAACCAAAATTGTGATATACCAGTGGGTATTATTGGTGATAAATAACTCAATACCAAGCATATCCGACGTCCAGAGTTTTCATTGAAACACTTAAAAATAATGTAAATCTGTACTCTTTGATACTGCGCCCTTCCAGTTGGAGAGTTATTCGGATTGGGTTGGTCTCGACAGAGCAATGGTCCCGACACCAATGGACGATTGGGTAAGTGTGAACGGTGGTGCCTAAGCGTGGTTGTGAGACGCTCTAATGTCCTCCGGTAATAGCCTGGAAAGCTAGTAAACTAGATGCTGTCGCATCTACTGAGGTTTTCGAGTAGTCTTACCTCTGGGTTGACGCGCGTAGGTAAGTGGCGCACCCACCTTCCTCCCTGCGTTAGCGGCGGGGACTATTTAATTTCCAGATATTAGCCTAATTGACTATTTAATTTCAGGTATTCCACGGAGGAATGGTCACTCAGTGGGCATCTTTCCTGGGCCTAGAGGGGATTTTCGGCATCAGGCAGACTTCACCTGCAGAGTATTCCGATTCTCACCGAGCTACTGGCCATCAATGACATGATGTAGCAGAAAAGGAATGAAACCGCTTAGGTCTGATGGATATTAACATCTGAAAATGCTGGCATATGTGCTGCGGTAGCAAATTAATATGATGCATATTTAAAGTCACTAATCTTAACAAAACAAAGCGTTGAGGTGATAAAAAAACAACTGATTCTCTCCTCAGTTACCACGCCTGATCCAACACGTTCAGAAATCATTCCTGAGATACAGGTCCGAAGTATCTAACAGCGACTGAAATTTGAATACAAACAACGTCAAACCTGAAGCGACGAGGAGTAGAATGCCAATCATCTGCTATTTCTCGCGCTTTTACGCGAGTCTGTTAGTCATCAATGGACTAGCAACATTCTCTTCAAGCACGGATTCGTCAGCTCTGGGGCATCAGTAAAGCAATCGCTGAAATTTGGAACATGAACAATGTCATTACTGGCTCAGCGCTGAGAGACAAAATATACGCAATGATGTCACAAGCAGAACGGGTGTAATTCAATCCGTTGCCGTGTAACTATTAGTGAACAGTAACTGTATGGTTGCTGTATGCTCAGAGTGACCTTTTAACAAATACTGAAATAAATAATTGTGTCTTTAAAGAGAAAACAGGAGCTAAAATAAACATGTAGTATACATTTTACTTAGTGTTGAGGCAGAACGGTGAGAACACAGGCTAAGTCTGAGTCCGGCTACAACATAATAAGTGCTTTATCTGTAATTATTTGCAGCTAAACCATAGTATAACACCGTATCTTGTTTTATTCCGCTCTCAATATTTATGGTGTATTTAAAAGGTATACGAACATAGGGAAATAGTTGCTTGATACTCCTAAAGTAAGAAAGTGTTAGGAACTTCATGTTTTTTCAGTGTCGGTGTACAATATATGTAATGTTCAGTATTTATTTTTACTTTCTCTTTCAAGCACGTAGCAGGTAGAGAAGGTATTGCATTCCACCCAAAAATTTGATATTGAGATTTCACCGGATATACATACTTTGAGGCCACCCGAATAAAAACGTTTTAGAAAAAAAGTCCGCGCGTGTGTGTGTTTATGTGTGTGTAAATAGTATGACTCAAAAGTCAGACTTGGTATTTAAATTCAGTAACTGTCGAAGATGCGACTAAAATATTTTCAAGAAACTTCCCCCCAACCAAAACTCCCTTTACGTGGTACATTTTTCGAAATATTTGATGGAATAATGTGGTGTGAACGTTTTGATTAAAATGCCATTTTAAAATATATTTACATGGCAATAGTATATCTTGAATTTTCTGGAGATAGCCTGTGACGTTCACTTTATTCAGAAGGAATTTTGTATAACTGGTGAACATGAAGAGATAGAACAAAAACATACTTCACAAAAGGTAGATCTCTTTAAAACTCCCAATTCATTTGAAATAACTTTTTTGTGGCTCTGTCATTTCCGAGATATCCGTTAATATTGGTTTCAATTGTTCAATGCGTTGTAATATTTTTAAAACCCTGTCGCTATTCACCTGTTTCTTGCGATATCATGGAGAAAGTGTGGAATTTTAAAGCCATAGAAAGCGTTTTATACACCCGAATATGGATTTGGTTTCCCAAGTTCCTCTTGTAAATGCAGAAATAGAAATGGAACTATATCTGCAAATGTTTAATCACGATCAAGATGAAGCATTTAAAGTAAGCTTGCGTAAGAATAGTTTGTAGAAGCTTTATAAAAATAAATGACGATAGGTAGAGAAACTCATGTGAATGTAACACATATTTTTTACTTTAGAAACTAATAAACATAAAACACAATTTATTATTTCTTTGTTTATGTAAGTATTCTTTTTTCGTTTAATAAACACAATATAACCTTCATTGTGTGGCGTCAGTAACACCTGCATTCCTTCTTTGTCTCTAACTTCCCTTGTGTTATTAAAAATAATAGACTGTAAGGGTAAAGGTACCTACACTGCGTTTCACAGCATAGAAGAGGTTGGATCGTTATAGAAAGACAGATTCGTATGCTGGGAGACCGGTAATAAAATCTGGCGGAGAGAGTAGAGCGGGTGAAAAGGACTTTTGCTTCATTACTAGTTCATATAAACGAACGATTATACGGTAGCATGTTAGACCAACGTTACTCAGGAGGGAAGTCGGTCTGTTGCTTTATTGTTAAAAACAAAGCCACGATGGTGTGTTGGAAGAAGATCACAGCTTAGCTTTTATTTGTTTCCTTCTTGTTAAGCACAAACCAAAAACAAACAAAAAAAAACAACAAATGCATGACAACCTAAACTCAGCTTGGCATTATATGCACTCTACAACCTTTGATTTATCTTTATTGCGAGACTTCATAAATAATACACTAATCGCTGGAAAATATACTCTGTAAATATCGTAACATATCAAATAATACTTTCCAAACCATTTCTCTTTCAACCCATACGGTTTTGTGTTGCTTCATAAAATTATAATCGGGAGTGTTTAAATCATGAAAGAAAACCGGGAACACTTTTGAACCGGTTAATGTACATAATTATTTAACATATTTTAATGAAGATTACACTTTCATTATTTTTTTTATATATAAACGTATATAAGATATATAATTTCTTTTGAAAATGAACTGGAATTAAAAGAAATTTCGGAGAAATTTCTGTAATACTAATTCGCCATCCTTTGGTCTCAAATTCGTGTTATTTCATTGAAGCAGTTCCAAAAATTATTGTTGGACTCTATTTTTATAAATCGTTATTTGATTCCGCCCAAAAGTAAAAGTTATTATAGCCAACGCAAAAACTATGTATTGGAAATAATAGCCTGGAACAAGTTGTAAAGTTAATTACTTGAGTTGCGATGTAAATTTGATGTCGACAGAGATATTGAAAATAAGATAAGTAAACTTCAACAAATCCGAGAAGTCTAACAAGAATTCTACAAGATAAAACAAGGAAAGAAACAAAGTTGAAGACCACAGCGGACCCTATGCTCATGTATGGCAGCGAATTGTGGGTAATAAGAGAAAAGGACAAGAGTGAAATTCACACAGCAGCAATGAGAAATTTGCGGATAACAATAAGGTGCAATAGACTGACAGTAAGAAATTAAACAATTGGAAAATAACTGAATATGATAAATTTGAAGATAATAAACATAATTGGAAAGAGCACATAGATGGCGCCGTGGTCGAGTGTTTACTCGCTCGCCTCTCATCAAGGGACCCGGGTTCAATCTCAGGGAACTCCATGTGGGATTTGAGATGGGCAAGCAGCGTCTGCACAGGTTTTCCCTGTGTTCTCCGGTTTCCCCCACCATTCATTCTACCAAGTGCTCCATCACCACCTTTCCTTTCATGCATCTCAGCGTCATTTCATATTCCCTGCTCTCATACCAGGATTCGGTCTGATTGCCCAACCCGCTGTTTTCTCTGACCCGTAGCCAGTGCCCACCAACAGGCGACTGACCCCAGGCACCCGCTTGTAAGTCCTGAGGGATGCAAGCCCTAACAACGGGGAGGGTAAACACAGAAAGAAGAAGGAAAGAGCACATGAACCGCATGAGTAAAGAAAGAATACCACCCTTAATCAACGATTATTGCTAACCTTCAGGAAAAGGAGACATCGGAGGCGCCAGAAAACAATCGGAGTAAAGTTAAGAATGCGAGGACTAAGCGGGTTGGCTCAGGTGATTACGTCTGTGGACCGCATTCAGGAGGTGCCGGGATCGACCCCCGGCGACCACCCACTCTGGCCTATGGATTTTTCGTGGTTTCCCGGATCGCCAGTTCATATTCTACCACGACTCTCCTTCCTCTCATTTCCTACCATCATCTTCCTTGTAATTTGTTTCAGAGTTGTGGGACTGGCGACGGCAGCTTGCGGCTGGGCGGTGGCTTATGCTCTCTGAAGGTTTCTTCCCTGGCGTTGTTGCAGTACCGCTCAATTATATCTCTTCTCAGGGTGGGGCTCACTCCGGGGGACCCTGGAGGTTGGTGTCTTGTGGGCAGGAACCGGGCGGCGTCGGATGTGTTCTATCTGGAAACATTAGGGAACCCGTCCGTGCTTGCGTCTGTCGGCATCCGGATCTGGACACCCTTTGGGATTCTCCACTCATTCCTCTCTCCCAGGGGTCACGTTGGAATCATAAGAGGCCTACTGTCCTGCGTGCGGTGCTCTGCCCCGGTTTCGGGGGGCCCTCCGTGATACGTACCTTTACCTTTAAGAATGCGAGGACGGAACAGGCGAAATGGCTAATCCTTGAAGTGAAGAAGAAGGAAGAGGAGGAGGAAAAGGTAAGAGGGATTGCCTGACATTTTCTTTTTACTCTATTTTTTATTTATTTTTATTCAAAGTTATACGTTTCGTTGCTGGGATTCACTTTTACAGACCGATACAAACAGACACAAGAGAAAGCGCAGGCGCGTGTTTCTGTTTAGTTATTTGGGATATTAAACGCCTGTTTCTGCTAAAGCCATCATACAGAATGTCAAGCATTTTGAGAGTGGAATGCAATGCGTCCTTCTACTTGAGCCGCGAAGGAGGTACGAGGGATGTTTTTAAAATGGAATTCGTTATGCAATAAAATAAGAACTACTGTATATTTTGGTTAACTACCTATTTATTCGTATTATTGTATACGCCTTAAGCTTTCTTTCCATGCAGTTTTCACAATCAATTAACTTCTCATTAGCTATTGCTCCATAAAACAATCGTACAGTTTCTGAGATACATTTTTCTGTATCTAAGATTCCATTGCAGAAGTTGCAATATTGGTATCGTTGGTTTCAGGGAGGATTCGAACTAGTGGTCCAGAAGTCAGATATTTAGCCAGAGTAGCTGAAATAAAGCAATTGTGAATCTGCGAGTTAATGTAATGTTAGTCAAAACAGGCGACTGATTATGTCTTTCAAGCAGCTTTTGCCCTTGTATCGCAAGTGTCCCCTAAGAGATTATCAAAGCTGATTTTCAATATAGAAAAATGTAATCCAGAAACGCTACACGTTTTCTAAATAGACTGGCTAAAGCTTAAGCTACGGTAAGATAAATGCTCGAAAAATATTGGCAACTGGTAGAAAATCAGTGTAAGGTTTGAACGCTTAGGTAAAAATTAAACTATCGAAAAATATTTAGTAGGTCGTACAATACAAAACGAAGACCTTACTTTTAAAATAACACTCGTAAGAAATGAACATTCTTTCAGCATTGTTACTTTCTTTTATGAATAACAACATAGAAAATGACAAAGGATGTGGAAAGCTGTTACTTGTAATTCAGAACGAAATGAGAGAGCTGGGCTGGTTGAGGAAACAAGACGGAAGGAAATCGCAGAGAATCTGCCAATTTCCGGAATCCAAAGAGGCAGCTGCGTTGTGGGATGGGAGAAGCAACGATCAACTGCGGTTGGAGTCGAAATAAGGTGCAAATGCTAACTAGCTCCCATTCCATCGGAGTGGTAAGATTCTCTGCAGTCTGGGACCAACAGAAGAGGACGACCAAAGTTTCGGCAGTTAATGTTAAAGTTTTGTATAAGTTTAAAGAGTAATTAATCCATTCGTGCGTTAATTAAGACGAGAAGGAGTAGCAGTGGAAGTAGCACAGATCGTTAAGACGATCCAGATCATTCGCAGAAGTAAACAACCAAGAAAATCAAACAATGCAGCAGTCGGGGAAGGAACTTTGATGTGGTATGATTCTCCCACTGCAGGCGTTCTTTGCGCAGAAGCATGCATCATTTAGACTTTCCAATCAGAATTAATATTATTGATTAATATGTCCTCGAATTAAACAATCATCTGTAAAATATTGTCACTAAATATCTCCTGGGGCTACCACTTTCCCGCAGAAAACAACCTGTAATTTTTTTTGTAGTGTTTAATGTTGTTCTTACTACATATGGAAACCACAGGTGGTGGACACTGATGAGGCGTGAAATGAAATGCCAGTTGAGAAAAACTTTAAGGAAGAAAACAAAGAAATAGCAAATCAAGGTGCTAGACAGGAATGCGGGCTGTCACAGGGCTTATTTCATATTGATATGGATGCAGCCATAGATCAATGGTAAAGACAGTTAGATGAACATTTTAAACTATGTACAACCAAGTCATCCTCTCACATTCCAAAGAAGGGCTACAGAAAGCAGTACATATGTTACAACAAATAACTTCAAATTACAACTTAAAAATATCTACAATAAAAACCAAAGTAATGTATTTACAGGATTGTACCCTATTAGAATTAAAGAGAAAGTACAACAAATATACGGAAAATAATACAAATACAATATATTTATCAATATTTATATATAATATAATTATATAAAATACAAAAATAAATATAAACAGAACTAAATGGAAGTACAATTGAGTAGGTTAACAAATATAATTATGAAGGATTTCTATTTATATGAAGAAGACCGTGATATGGAACACAAATTATTTAAATTTCAATACATGTGTAGTACTACTTACATAACCTTGAAAAACAAAACAAGAATAGAAATAATTTTAAGATTTTATAAAGTTCTAGCTGTTCCACTTCTGACATATGGCAGTGTGAATTGGCCCTAAATAGAGCAAAAGAAAGGAAGATCAGTCTGCAGAGATGAAATTTTTGAAACGAATACTAGGATATACTCTAAGACAGTGGTGACGAAAGCGCGACTCGCGAGGCACTGTGACTCGCAGGTGCAACTCTTTTTTTTTGCCATCTATTCATTTGTTGCTGCTGAGTGGTGTAGTGCGTGTTGCATATTTGATGACTCGAGAGAGAAAGACATTTTCGCCACCCTTGCTCTAAGAGATCACAAGTACAATACGACATAAGAAAAGAATTACAAATCTGTGACTTACAAGAAACAATTGTTGGCTTAAAACAACAATGGTATGAACACATTGAAAAAATGGATTTAAATGGATTAACAAAAAAGTGTTTCTTTACATTTAACGAGGTTAAAGATGAATAGGAAGACCGATAATTTGTTGGGAAGACCGTCTTTGAGGTGGAACGGACATAAAGTTCTAACCTTGAGATATAAGAAGAAAAAGAAGAAGAACGTTCCAGCTTAAGTTTTACTGTACCTCTTCGGCATTCACAGATATGAGGACTGAGAAAACCCTGGAAACCATAGACAGTGTTGACGCTCCTGGTGGGAAATCACCTATTGTTAACCGTCTATGCTATATTTCCTTCAGGGGAAATGAAGACCTTTCCTGAAAATTAAAGGATGTTTGCTACCGAAATTGCTAATGTCTGCTGTTTGCAGCCAGATAAGTTGATAATAATAACAGTAAAAATAATAATAATAATAATAATAATAATAATAATAATAATAATAATAATAATAATAATAAAAGCAAATGGCCTTGTGTAATAAATGAACAAAGTATGTAATTCCTTTAATTCTATAAATATAAATCAAATATTAAATTTTAAATAACCTATATTCAAAACGGTGATTGATACCAAGAAAAGACTCTTTATTCACCTTCAAAGAATTTATACTGAAATTTTAAAAGAAATTTAACATGAGAGGTGAAGTAACACGAAACTGAACTTCAATATTTAGTAGGTACAATTTTTAGCACTAAGCACACTCTCATAGCAAGAAAATTCACAGTAGGGCAATTGAAAACTGAAAGGTTCTAGAAAACAACAGAAAAAGCGTAGAAGAAACACGACACTCTTTAACATTATAAGGTTTTAATGGTTTCTAAGTGTAGTTTGGAAAATATACATGCGAGTTTATGAGGTAATGCTATTAGATTTATTTAGTATGCATTTTCTATTTTCTTTTTCTAATTTTTACTGGATTGCAGAGAAATAATACAAGTTAAATGAAAAATGTATGTTAAGCATGCTTTATTTA
Source organism: Deroplatys truncata (assembly GCA_030765065.1). Lineage (NCBI taxonomy): Eukaryota > Metazoa > Arthropoda > Insecta > Mantodea > Mantidae > Deroplatys > Deroplatys truncata. The sequence continues at coordinate 59,577,424 of CM060980.1, forward strand.
CTTCTTCACTGAACGTTTTTACTGAGTATGACTGGCTTTTACGAGGTAATGTCTTATATCAGGCACTTTTTAAATGTGTATTTTCCTTATTGATGCAAAATGTGTAATTTAGCTTTCATTATTTGTAGCTTCCGCTCGCTACAGATATTCATAAAACAAAAGTAAACGGGTGGCACATGTCGTGAGTTCTTAATTATTTCTATGTATGTAGATGGCCATGAGCACATTGGATGTTGCCACGTAAACATTTAAAAGAACCACTCATTTTCTGTTAGCAGCAACGATGGATTCCAACATGTTACATCACACCCAACAATGTGATGCCAATAGAGGCAAAAACTGAGTAGACAAGAAATTTAATATTTAACATTTGAACTGTTGTCTTACACAGTCCTTCATCCTTTGTGAAATGGAAACGGCAAATCTCTATTGCACACGGTGTGATTTAAAACTGACTTTAAGGGCAAAATAAAATCATTGTGTTCCCATATTAAACAAATACCTGTGCTAATACACATACGGTGTCCGGAGTGCCGTATTTTAAAAATATTTCTTATGAAGTTTATGTTTTCTCAGAATGTGTTTACAGTAGGAAATTGTTATAGGTTATTTATGAAGATTTTACATTTAATTTAATCAAAATATTTTACTCTCATTAAATAAATATTATTTTTTCTAATGACAAACATTTTTGCTAAATTTTGAATCCAAATTTTGTAAGCAAATTCAATAACATTTACTTCATAAGAAAAAAAAATTCCTGTTAAATTGTTGAGCACAAGTACTTGTTAAACTGAGAAGAATCTATGGACTAGTAAAGGATAAAGATCAATATAGAATAATATATAACTATAAATTGAAGTAACTAATATATAAAACAAGACATTATGAGGTTTATAAAGTCACAAGGAGTAAGATGGTTAGGGTATATGGAGATAAAGACGGAAGATATAATTCCATAACGAATATTGAAAGGAAGATTGTATGCCAGAGGAAAAAAGGAATGCCATAAACACGATGATTAAATTATGTAATAGGATATTTAAGGAAGATTAGAATTAGGGGGTGGAAAAGTGAAGCGGAAAACTGTACAGGAAGACAAAGCTCATAGAGGGCTGCAGAGCCAGAAGAGAAGAAAACTTGTTAAACATATTCTGAAATTCTGAAGCAAATCCATTCATGATCCTGAGAAAACTTGCACTTTACACATAAAGTTTTTATTACTTTTTAATCTATTCCAACTCCATAGGATAGATTATCAGAAATATACACAAGCCATTTGTTTGGAGGAGCTTATGATGGACATTTTAAGGTCAATTCATTTTTTTTAAACGGAAACTACAATTACAGTCAATTTAAATTGTCTCTAAAATGACCATCACAACGTCCTTCAAAGAAAACACGACTAATGACATTTGTTTTCCCCCATAATATCAAGCAAATTTTATCAAGGGCATTTCTTTCTACAACGCTTAGTTTTGGAGATATTGTGCAGTCTCAACTTCAATGGTCCACCCTGTGTATATTTCCTCATCCCTTTTCTGGCCTCCTGAAGGCAAATTGCATAACATATAATTTATGTATATAGAATAAAATAAAAAATATTCGAAATATGCCTTATCGGAATTAATAAAATGCTCAGAAATAAGGCATTATAAGGAAAATATTCTCAATGGCCTTTCTATTTAGAGGGGCGAAATGAAATGTTTGTCAAACATAAACATAACTCAAGAAAAACTACAATGAACAGATCTTCAAGCTTAAAATATAGATTACTTTTAAAACTCATGTCCAACTGGTAAACACCAACTTGATATGTTTTTCTTATTTTTGAGCTATTTACGCCCTCTTTTAATTAAAATTCCCTAAGACAAAACTAAATTAAATATCCATAGTGAACAGCATTACAATTATCATGAATGTGGGTATATCATTCTGTTTACACTTGTTCACATCACAGCATTATGCAGGTTTACTTTCCTATGTGCAGTTTTTCAGAAATTTGAACATCATTAAGAGAAAATTTAAGCTATAATATTATAATTAAAATTTGTAAATATAACAAAAACTTCTCTTTAATAAACACAGCTTCACTTCTATCTCTAACAAAATGTGTGTTTTCAGTTATTGTAAAGCCTACCCTTACTTTTTACAACCTAATTCGTGTAATCCGCCCACAACCGATCTGTGGAATTATCAAAAATTGAAGGAGTACATATAAATCACCTTTAATTTCCCCTTCGTAATTTTCAATGCTGCCAACATTTTAAAAAGTAGCCTACAATGTGTACTCCGAAAAAATGAAAATATTTTAGTGTGCCATACAAATCCAAACGACTTCTCAAATTCCAAAATGATACAATATAGCTCTGAAAAACAGAGAAAGGCGAGAAATATTTCTAGATATGGTAGAAGAAGAAAACAGAGGTTAAATACAGAAAAATTTGGAAAATGGAGAAACATTTCAATCCTAAGGAGCAAAATTACTTGCAAGGGCATATAACGGTAATGTTTTCTTCATTCCTCTTTAAACCGAACTAGTGAAGAGGAAGAATATCAATATCGAATTTGGCTTTTCTAAATATCTCAAGATTATGACGAAAAAGGAGGGAGGTTAGAAAAATTTAAGTTCCTAGTTTCCTTGTCTTCAAAGGATTGCTCTTTCCAAATTTAATTCTTAATTTCGTAACACCAATGTAGTTATTAGCATTCAGTATCTATAGGAAACGTCAAAAAATGTTTCGTAACTTTTGTGGATCATTTGGCAAAGAAATCCATTGTTACCGCGTTATTATTATTATTATTATTATTATTATTATTATTATTATTATTATATATTATATTTATTTTATTATATTTTTATTATTTTATTTTATGTTTATACTATGTTTATGTTTATTTAACAAGCGGTATCCAGGCTTTTATCATAGCCTATGATCATATTTTCCGACAGTAAAAGGTTGAGTCTTGTTCATTGAACTGTTTCAATATTTCGTCGTCACTGAAAAATCATACAGGTATTGATTTGCCATAGTCAAATGTGCAGAATGCTTGTATCGATATCGGAAATATTAAACCATACATTAAGTTGCAACAATTATACTAAGTAATAAGTATCAAAGATCTCCCGTGCTTACGTTTCCCTTGATAAGCAATTGCATCCGCAGCACCATGAACCTGAAATCAACCAAGATGGCTTCTTAAAGCCTCCCAAAAAGGGACTTTAAAGTACAAATCACTCGGAATAAGTCGGTGGAACTAGTTTAGCGGATAAATAAGCTGCGGCGGTCCTTGTTTTCTGAAATACGTCCACGTTTACTGTTTGCATTCTGTTTGGTTTATATAAATCCAGAGTGATAATATTAAAGTTTTATTTGAGGAGGAAAACAATGGTGTTATTAATCTAACGATAACTTTCACGTCAATCCTGGAACATAATTGCGAACTAAGATGTGTTGTTCACCATTTAACATCATCATCTACTCTAAAGGTTTAGATCATTTTTGATCTGCTCTGGCTCTTAGTATAAGCTGCTCACACCATCTTTTAGCTGGTCGTCCTCGACTTCTATGTCCTTGAGGATTATAATTTAGTATCATATGAGTGGTCTCACTTCATTCATTCTACTGATACGTTCAAACCATTTATTTCTATATTCTTCTATTTTAGTTACTGCACTGATTATTAATAGCTCTTTAATTCTTTTGCTTATCAAAAGAGTGTATCCTGCTGCTTCCAATCTTCTTAGTAAACTTTTAGCGAGAGTCCAACATTCCGAGACGTACAACAAAATAGGTATAGCTAAAACTTTAGCAGGCTTTCTCAATGGGCTTTCATTGCCAATGTTCTCCTAATTGCACCACAAGTATATTAAACAAATTTAACTTTATGTTAATGTATTTTATTCTGTCATTGTCTAAGAAGACTCCTAAATAATTAAAATCAATTACTTATTCTATTAAAAGATTATTCACTACTATTTGGCTCTTATCGGATTCTTTCCATGGAACGCTATTACTTTAGGTTTACTTGGGGATATTTGTAGGTTGTATTCAGGAGCAACTTTTTCTAATTGAAAAATGGCTTTTTGTAAGCTGTCCTCGTCCGTTACTATCACTGCCTGGTCATCTGCAAAAAGGAGTGTGTATAATTTTGTATTACACTAGTCTGCATTTTCAATTCTTTTCAAATGATTTCTTGAATCACGTTTTTATGCTGAGTCCAGAAATAACTTCCGTTTTTTTCTATCACGTCAGGTTTTTACACAAAATAAGTAATGTTTTGACAATTTAGTAATGAGCGTAGAAAAGTATTCAAATACCATTTCACACAAGGTAAGTTTTTATTAAAGAAACGTTTTAAGAATACTCTCAAGAACTCCCCTAATTTATTTCATGACTACATTATAACAAAACAAGAAGCCAAAATGTTTCATTTAATTTTTTTCAAACTTTCTCTTCTTTGATTCCTTACACATCCTTGAAGATGACTGTCCCTCCTCAACATCCAAAACCTCCTCTCCATTTCCTTAATATCTTGGTGAAAACGTTCACCCTGCTCTTCACTATACTGTCCCAGATTTTCTGGAAAGTAGTCGATATGTGAATGCAGAAAATGCACTCATGTTACAACCCATTTTCTTGAAATTTTCCAACACTGTTTCGACAATGGCCTAGTAATTAGCATCTTTGTTATTGCCTAAGAAGTTTTCAGTAACTGATCGGAAGGCGGTCCATGCTTCCATTTCTCTCTCATTCATTGTCTTCTCAAAATCTTCATCCTTCATCAATTCCTTTATTTGAGGACCAACAAAAATTCCAGCCTTTAATTTGTCTTGTGTAATGAAGGGAAATTTTTTGGAAAGGTACTTGAAGCAGGGTCCATCCTGTGGTAGAGCCCTTACAAATTGCTTCATCAATCCCAATTTTATGTGTAGTGGCGGAAGCAATATCTTTATATCTCTATATTTTTGAAGTGAAATTGTGTAAAAAGTGTACATGATAGAAAAAAACTAAAAGCAGTTCTGCAATCAACATATAAAAAAGTGAGTCAGAATCACTTATTAGTTTTCAGTCATCCGATATCATGCAGACTAGTGTTATCATCTCTAAAATTCTATAACAAAATGTTTTGCCATTTTCTTATGTCGTCGACAATATGTAAGTTAAAATGCCGGTGATAAAGGACACTCTTGTCTCACTCCTTGGTTTGTTCTTATATTGGCAGTAGACTGTCTACTTTCAGTTTTAACTTTTATGGCTGTTTCAGAATACAGACTTTGAATTGTTTTTATTATATTCCATGTTGTGTTTAGGTTTACTTTATCAAGGGCTTTAACATAGTTTACAAATACTATATACATATACATTAGAAAGGAATTGCATCATAGTAAAGATACAGTCACAGCAAGCTATTTATTTCCTGAACCCATGTTGTGATTCTAAAAGAAATGTTTCCATTATATTATTTATTCTATTTATCATCATTTAACAGATTATACAACTTTTACAGAAGAAGGCAAATGACAACACCTATTTTTCCCACTTAAATGTTTTACTGCTTCATATTATTAAACGTTATAGTGAATATACAGGCGCTTTCATAACAAATACGACTAACCGTAACTCATTTTCTTAAAAATGTTCTGGTGGATTATTTTTTTATTTTGAAAGAAACATTTTACAAAAAAAAATCCAGACATTATTGTACAAGCTGTAGCGTCATCGAAAAAATTTAAATGGCACAATTTTTTCTGTATTTTCTAAAATGTGGTTATCTTTAGTTGTATGTGTCTGAGAGTTTCGTATTTTTTAAACAAAAACATTTAACTCTATTTTTTTTATTTACTTATGGACTCTCCTTAACTACTGTGGTCCTTAGCGTCCCATTCTATATTGGGGTGAAGGATCGGTATAGGTCTGTTATAGGTATTTTTGGGCAATGTCTAGGTCTTTAACTTCCGAGCCCTAGTTATGAATTACTGCTGTTTTATATTTAGAGATTCGCCGAATTCTTTAAATTGCAGAATCGGAAATAAAAGTTAGCCATCCAAATATATCTTGAACAGATTCAGCCCAGATAAATGCACCACATTGGTGTAACCTGCCCACCTATCGTGTCTTTCTGTGCAATATGTCAATTATCTAAATCCTGCGAAGCTATATCCAAACAGCTCCTGCAGCACGATGTTCTGCATTAAATTTGAGGGCCTATTGCTGCGATGAACCTCCACCCACTGAGACCGACAGACGGAGCCAGTGACTGAATCATCGCCAATAATCTTCGCTCACTACAAAGTTTGAGGAGAAATTGAGATGCTTCAACTGTTTTCGCCAAGAAGCAGACGTTCTAATTAGTTATTATTACGTACGGCGTGTGCCCACAAATTTCCTCCCCCACTTCAGCTTCCTTTCTTTGCTAACAGATGGTATGTTTACGTCTCACTTCCTTTAAAACTGTAGCATTAATGTTAACTTTACCCAACAAAGTAAAAATATCGATACAAAAGAAACAGCTGACAGCGCAGTGCTTTAGCGAGAGTGTAAACTTGAAGCAGAGGTTATAAAACTTGATTTCTTATGGTTAGCGGCTGGACGTAAATGACAACACCAGCTACTTCCCATATCACATAATTCTCTTTTACCTGTTTGGAGAGATTATTATATAAGGTACGAACACACACACATCTACGTTGTTAAAGGTCCTTTTTGCGTAAGTTCAATGCATATCGCCCTCATTAATCCTTCATTTTGCAATTGTAGAGTTCAAATTACTGGAATTATAAATCTGTTGCTTCAGGATTTAAACTACACATGTCCTATAATACTTTTAATTAAACGTTCCTTAAAAATCTTGTGTGATGCATTTACATGACTTTCTCTACTCACCCTTCTTACTTATTATATCTACTTCTACTACCTATATCTAAGCTTTCATCAGTCATTCACACACTTCGTTGAAGTTATAAGAAGAATACAGTGGGCTAAAGCAATAGTCAAATATTTTCAAAGCCAGTCACGGTCTGATGGCTTTGTAATTCTGTACCTTTACATAAACACGAAAGGGAAAGAAAGAAAAACTGATGTGATAATTCACATGGCATTCTCTAGCCCTATTAGTGGGTATACAAATTATTCTTTTTCAAGAATTAATTTTCTGCCTTCTACATTTTAACTCAAATAAGCCTTTGCAGAAATAGCTACATTACACATTTCGTTATAGATACAAAGGAACAGCAATAGTCAAATGTAGAAGAACTGGAGGCTACACGCTGGTCTTAAAACTCCATACTGTTTCCATGCAATCGCGAGAAACAAGAGAATGATCAACACATGAACAATTCGAATGTTTAATAACGGATATCTCAGAAACGGCTTATGCCACAAAAAACTTATTTTAAATACATTGCGTGTTTTAAAGAGATCTACATTTTTTGTGTAGTAAAATTTCGTCTATCGCTTAAAGTTTACCAGTTACACAAGATTATACAAAATTCCTTCTGAATGGAGAGCTGCCAAGCATATTCCCAGATTTTTAATATATGGTATTTTAAACAAAATATTTAGAGCCATTTTCTTAAAATGTTATATATTAAGGGTACTTTAGGGTGGAGGATTTTCTCGAAAACCTTTCTGTCGCATGCTTGGAAGATGCTGAGCTCAGATACAACGTTTGGTACATTTATTAGACTTTTCGTGTTTAAGTTATGCTGTTCAGAGATACACAGACACACTGACACGCACAGATGGACATGTTTCCAGAAATGCTTTCTTTGGATTCAAAGAGCCTCAATTTTAATAAAATTAAGTGATTTTAATAAAAAAATTCAATATAATGGTTTAAAATCATACTTAATGATTTTTATAGTTATACTTATAATATTATTTTTTTATTTATTTAAATATCTTATATAGAGTATAACATTCAAGTTGTTATTGAGATAATTATTATCTTTAAATAAATATTTATAAAATTAAAATATATTTATTTTTACAATGAAAATGTAATGTTTGTATTTCCTGTGAAATCTCGGTATCGAATTTTTGTGCTGAATGCAATACTAATAGGTAGCTATTATGTAGGTGGTTGAGAAATTAAAAAATTAGATTAGTAATTTGCAGTTGAGTTAAGTATCTGACATGACATAAAATTTTGTAACCATTTTCATGATATATAAAAATTTATGTCATGAAAATTGCAACATGTGGTATTTTAATCAATCTCTTAAAGAGACATTTTTGAGAAAATAAACAATTTCGAAAAATATAATATGTAAAGGGTAGTTTAGGTGAGGCATTTCCTTCAAAATCGTCGTTTCGAATCGTTTAAAGGTCCTGAATGTAACTATATTATATTTAACCAAATTTTATTTTTCAGAAGCAAACACACATGAATTGATTTTGTTTCTAAAAATGCTTTTCTTTGTATTCAGGGGACTTAAAAATATGCATTTTGTGGTCAAAACTCGGTTTAGAATTTTTGCATGGAAAATAATACTTCCTCTACTTACTATAGGTTTTGTACGTAGTAGAGAAAAGTATGTAGTAAATGCAGGTGAGTTAATATATTATTAATATTATTATTATTATTATTATTATTGGAAAGTTGCCTTTCTTGTCTTATATGTCCAAAAGATGCAACTGTATGTCATACAGATGGCACTGTATGTCATGCTCTGGCTGTAACGCAATGCTGGCAACATATGAATAAGTAATTCCGCCAAAGGCGGAGATATATCCCAACTCTCTCGGTTTCCGTTTTTTTTGTTTGTTTTGTTTTTATATAAGGTTAGCCTTAGGTTAGGTTTTTTTTATATAAGTTTACGTTTCTGAATTCATGCAACGTTACCCTTAGCTAGATCAATGATGGTTATGATTACCTATTTAGAAATCCTAAGGCTTGTGATTTTCGGGAGGTTAGGTTAGGTTTATTCTTTTATATAAAAAATTAGGTTAATTAGCAGTCAATAGCTACATCAAAGCACGCGAGCGAAGCGAGCTTGCGTTCATTAACAATGATTATGATTATCTTCAAAACCCCAACTTTCAACGTTATCCCGGTTTAGGGGAAGAATGGCACAAGTTCATGCCGCGGTGTTCTAGACTTGTTCTGCCTCTTCTGCACAGCTTGCTCTGAATGCGTGGCGCTTTTTTCTGCGGCTATACTACATGAATAAGAAGAAGAAGTAACAACACATCGCATATTTAGCGGATTCCCCAATTTCTTACTTAAGTTAGCACTTCCGAATGAGCGTGAGTATTACCGTGTAGATGGCCACGTTTTTTCGAGTTCGTATCGCAATTCATCTATATAAGTAAGACACTTAAAAAGGGTGGGTAGGTGAGCACCAGATATTGACCAGTTCACATCTACTTCTATATTCGCTCCTAAGGTAATTTATTCCATTATTTTTCACTCCCTTCAGCATTTTTAGGTGGGCCCAAGAAAGGCAACTTTGTCTTATTATTATTATTATTATTATTATTATTATTATTATTATTATTATTTATTTTATTATTTTATTTTTGTTGTTAGTAATATGACCGAAACCCCCAGTAATTATTTGAGCCCCAATATACTTTAGAGAACTCTAAACACTAAAAAACAACAACAACAATATTCAAACATAAATGAATAAAGTAAAATAAAATTTATTAGTATTTATCTGCCGGAATTAGCAAATCATTTATATATAGCTCAAGTGCTTCAACTGTAGGAGGGATACTTAATTCGTATTCTACACTACATAAATAATTCAAATTGTTTATGGGAGGATAATCTTTCAAAGATATTGAATGCACCATACTACAAACCACAAATTAATCACACTTCTCAAAAATAGAATGTCATTTGCCTATAAGCGGTATTATCGAGAAACAAGGATGCATCATAGAAATCAGTAAGAGACCACTCACTGCAAGCATAAAATGAGTATTATTCGTCTCTCCACACATTAAGCCTATCCTACTGTTAACTTCAAAGCAAAATATACTATATTAAGAGTTAAAAAGTGAATCAAAATACCGATATTTAAGAAATTATTTTTATTTACTAATCCTTTCTATCATTTCTAACGAATAATTGGTTTGGTTACTTCTTATGATAGATATGCTCTTTTTCTATCATGATTCTATTTTTGTTACAAACTGCGATGTGTCATGGCCTACGATAATGAAACATAATGATGTAAAGAATTAATAAAGGTTGCCAAATTATTATTTTCTCTAAAAATAAACAACAAGTAAACGTGATACTTTTATATCCTATTCCTTTTTTTAAATGTTCTTAAGAATATTATTATAAGATATGTCTCTAAAGTTATCAGAGTATCTGAGAAAAAGTTTCTTATGCCGGCGATTTGATTTATAACTTGTATACATGCTTGGAAGAAATACCCGCTGAATTCATTTTCTGTGAAGTAACAACAACTTTTTCTACTCCATGGCATTCTCAACTAAAAGTCAAAGCTCTCTTCGCAAGTATCTCCTCTTATAACTCCAATGTATTCGTATTCTAATACATAGGTTTTGTAAATCCCTTTTAAATCTTTTAGAAATTACTGAATTTAATTAGAAGATATGTATAAGCTATATCAGTCAGAAATAATGATGAAAGAGTTATAGAAATCGGGTGAGTGGTTTTTGAGATTACCAAACATAGATAGAATTTTACATTCGCAGAAAAGCATTTTTTTTAATTTTCAACACATAAACACAGAACTAATCTTGCACAATGGATTTGAGAGTGGTGCTCTTATTTCTGGCTAAAGAGTAAACGTGAGTTCGAGTCCACCATGGGGGTGCGCATTATTGGACGCATGGACTGGATCGCTGTCCATTTAAAAGCGCGTCTACATGCGTCAACAATCACGAAACATGATTCAACACAGTGAGCTCAACATGTCGGCGGTAAACGAGTGTCTCCACTGACCAACAAGTCTAGCGTGACACGCTGATTCAACATTCTTAGCTAAACAAAACTGTTTTTCACCGGCAGTAGAAAACACGTTGAATGCTATATGTATTCGACTTACTTCGTGCAGACCCGACTAGCTTCGAACAGGCATGATATAGACTACTCGCTATGCATATTATTCATCGCTTACTAGCGGAAAAATAGAGCGGACGAAAGTAAAGGCAATGCAGTTAATTAATGAGTTTATGCAAGACCCGTCATCTGTGATATATATCCCTAAAATTCTATGGAAATAAAATCAAGAAAGCGGAGTGTTTACGTAAGATTGCCCGTATTTTTTATGATATAAAAGAAAGAAAGAAGGAAAGAACAAAGAAAGAAAGAGATTAAACCTATCTCATTGCAGCTGATATGGCTGCTATGAAATTCTTTTCCTGTTTTGCAATTGGTGCTGAAATTATAGTCGGCATAACATTGAAATCCTCTTTTGATATTCTTAGAAAATACTTGAAACTGAATCTACTCTCAACCTTCAGTTCAGACAAGATGCTATTTACACTGTTGCTATTAATAGATCGATAAGGTATCTTTATTAGCAGAAACCGGAAGTTTAGGCATTATACATTATTAAAATAGGCAGACAAAAAGGACTGTAAATAGCTAAAATAGGCAGGAAAAAACCATTATAAATACTAAAACAGCCATTAAAAGGCAATTAGAAAAACCCAATTATTTAATAGAGTACACTATTCAATAACTCGATCGTTATATTTTAAAGAAGTTCAAAGTTTTAAACAAAATGCTAGTGTTGTAAATGACACAAAAATGAAATATTTTTTTAAAAAGGCCTGTGTATTGCTTTGCTTTATTCGTTGTACATGACAACCAAATGCTTTTTTAAGTTCTCTGGGGTGATGTTGAGTCTCCTGTCACTTAGCACATTTTTCATATGAGAAAGTGACCTCTCAACATCGACAGAGGTTATTGGAGAAAATCTAAAACATAGGGTAATTGTAGGATAGTATAATCCTGTAAAATCTGTGATAATGTAGGATTCTGTAATTTCCACAAAGGGATTCCGGCGCTGAGGAAAGCTTTACGTAAGTGGAATGCAAACTGGGATTTTGGACTCGGTGTTGCAATTACTGTTGGAAGCAAAGAAATCTTCTTCCCAGTAGCCTTGGAAAGTGCATTTTTGTGTTTGATTGTGCCAATATGCTGTGATATAAAATACTTCTTTTCGTAGTTCACTGACTGCTCGCATGTTTTGCATGTGAGTACTTTACCGTCGGTACAAAATACGTTGGATCCAAAAGTATTAAAGTAACTTTGTAATTTACTGCATAAAGAAACACTGAATTTCGGCATCTTTCTGTTAGCTACAACAACGTCGCAATGAAAACTGAAAGACAAAGTTAGACCCGCACTCATTATTGGCTTTTAAAATAAACACAAGCGGTAATTTAAAGGCTTTCTGTTATCTATACATTTATTTGTGTGGCAGCACTAATTGTTGCAAAGAAAATAATGAATTGAATGAAGGACGTCCATGTGGTCTGCAACTTAAAGATAATAATATACATTCAGCGAATTAATTTTCATTATCACGACTAACGGTTATTGAAATAACATGTACTTGAAGGAAATGTTTAATAATTAATAAATTATAGATAAATACTGAAATAAAGGCAACAAAAAGCATTTATTTCGTAAAATAGGCCTTTATATTAAACTAGGCAGAAAAAGGCAACATAAAACTGTACATTTCAATCGTAAAGGTATAATTCGTACAGATTCACTTTCAAATTGAAGATAGATTTGACACATTTAAAAAGGCGTTCTGCCTAAGTTCCGGTATCTGTTTATTAGTTTCAAATTATTGAAGTTATTGCACAAGTATTTAGTGCATGGGTCATTGACCGTAGATGCATACTTAAGACACGAGGTATGGTGACAAAATAAACAACAGAAAAAAACAAACAAAAAAAAGGAAAATACAAATAAATTACCTTTGACTAACTGAAAAAATTCGACCTATCTTCGCGTATTTAGTCAAGAAATTGCCCATGTTTTGCCAGTTCCTCTGGTCAGCCAGTAGATCCCAACATGCCAATTCCTTTCTACGCGGACTTAAGAATTTTTCTTTGAGTTTAATTGTTTGCTGGTTCTCCTACAGAGTGCATTCCGCCAAAATATGTACCCAGTCCTCATCCAAATCACAGAATGGGGAGATTCTCCGGCGAGAATCGTCAGTCATTTTCTGTGCCCACCAGTATAAACCATACCATTCCTGATCTTTCCTTTCTTCCTAAGTTGAGTACATATGCCTATTTACCCCAATTCAATTTTATTTCATTTGCTAGACTTAGAGAAGATTTCATTTTACAATCCGATTCTATTTCCTATTGGTTGATGTCTCTTAGTCTTCTTTTGACACAGTTTCATATGTTTTTGTCATTTGTTTCAGCTCTTTGCCATACTGACCCCATTCCTATTCTCCTCAAACCCCTTTCCAAATCGGCTGCCCAAAACTTAGGATACAGGATACTGGTATTTATAACATTTGGACCGTAGTGTAGAATTATCTGCCTGCATCAGCCTCAGCTAGTACCTCACAGTTCTTATTTTACAGTGTATTGTGTCTTCATAGCATCCCAATTCCCTCAATACCCCCGAATTTGATGTGCCTTGTGTAATTCCAAGAACTCTTTTCCAAAATGCTACCTGCGTTTTATTTACATGATCTGCTCTTTCCCACCACCAAATTTTACTTCCGTCCAAAAAAATCGGCCTTAACATAGAGTTATATATCTTTTCGTATTAGAAACCGCGCACCCATAACTTTCTTCTTTTATTCTTGCGCCTTCTCCACCCACATTGCAACATCACAAAGGCTAAATCTTCATAATCAGTTTCCATGTGATTATTGATACTAACAAACGCAATATGTTTACTTGTTAATGCAGTGGAGACGAAATGATGGGAATTCCAACTACACGTATGACTCAACATGTTTAACATTACGTTTTTCAAGTTCTTTATGTTTAACTTGGGAGATGTGTGTTGATTGTTGAGGCAGCGGAGACTCGCCTTAACATCGTGAGAGTAAGAAGCTACGATTAATAGGGATCTTTGAGTCACGAAATCCAACATTCCGGTTACGAGAAAGTGTCAAAAGTTTAAACTTTTTGACAACAGTGTTGGAAATTTAGTGGAAAGTTGAATTTTCAGCAGTGTTTTGCCTAATTTACTACACTATGCGTATGACTATATTTAAATCCTCTAACTTTTTTATTTATTTATTATTGCAGATGTAATATAATGATATTTTATAGTTGAATTTTACTATTTAAATCCTGCCTGAATTTGTTCTTCCTTTTTATTTTGTTAATATTTACTAACGATTTAATTCTTAATAGTATGAGCTACAAATATTGATGTTTTAAGGTTAAGAAACAAGCGTGGATAATAGATGGCCAGTTCCACCAATGTTAATGGTGCTGATCTTGCTACTGGAATCGCCATGTTTTCAAAGGTGTTAGTAATTAATTTTATTTTCGCCTAATTTATATTTCTATTAGTCACTATTGTCAAAAAAATAGTAACAATGCTCATGCGTTAACTGGAGAATCTCGGAAACAGAAAATACTCAATTTCGTCTTGTATTTGCAAGCTTTCGTATTCTCCAATAGGCCACTTACCACATTAGTATCGGAATCACTATTGCCGTTACTATACTGTCGTCGCTGCACTTTATTCTGATAGATTTCTTGTGTATTACAAAGTCTGGTTGATTCAGCAGAACTTTGGAAATGTGGTACCATATTTCATTATTGAATAAAAATAAATACTGCAAACCATTTTAGTTTACAGTTTGAGTTAAATAGGATGCAATGGTTTAACTGCAAGTATTTTCGATCTTAACTTCTTATTTATTTACCCTACTGAAGCGGACTGATCGGTGAACTTTGGGCAAAAATGGTCAAAAACTATAGTTGAGACTTGAATTGCAATGTGCAAATAATTTGGATATCGGAGTGAAAATGAGGGACTTAGGTAAGGATTTAAATAACTCTAAGCGGAGGCTTAGTATTGCATTTGAGGTTTGTTTTTATTTCTTACCTTTTTCCAAATTTTCCCTAATTATTTTACAAAAATTGATTTACTCGTGTAAATCAATTTCCAAGTTATGCATTTTAAGTACAAATTTGATGTGTTATGTTCACACGACTTTCTCTGACCTCTATCGTTTATTAGTAGGTGTACAAATTATACTTACGAAAGTTTATTTTACTATTACTTAATTTTATTAGAGATAAACCTTTCTGGCGTTTCGTTATAAATACAAAGGAAAAGCAATAGTGAAATGTTTTAGAATTGGACGCTATACGCTGCCCCTAAAATTCCATACTATTTTCATAACATTGCGAGAATCAATTGAAAGTCCACAACGCTTTAACATTATGGCTAAGTATTGTACAATTCGAACCATTAATAACGGATATCTCGGAAATGGCTGATGTCACAAAAATGTCAGTTGAAATAAAGTGCTATTTTAAATAGATTCATGTTTCTTACGTAGTAAGTTTTCGCCTATCGCTTAACCTTTTCCAATTATACAAGATTATACAAAGAGGACTTCAAAGGCTGTTCCCAAAAAATTCAAAATATACATTTTATTTTTCATGTAAATATACTTAATATGTGATATTTTATTCAAAATCATTAGTCATTTTATAGAAAATAAAAAACTTCGTAAAATATTCCATTTAAAAGCTAGTTTAGTGTTAGGAATTTTCTTTGGAGCATCTTTGGAAGGTACTGAATTTTGAAGAAGGTTTGTTGCTGCTACGTATGGAAAGCCAGTTTGAAGAAGATGTGTTATATTTCGACTGTTGGGGAGCCGAACTTGAAGTAGTTGCAATGCACGTATGGTAAAAAGTTTCCGGTAGCCTTCGCCCCAAGTTTAAAAAATATTAACTTTGTAATTTTTACTGTTTCTTTAAATATTATATATTTGTGTTTGCCTTGGCTGCGTCAGTATTTATATATTTTTTTTAGAGACATGAACGTCTTAGCAAGGAGTGGTGCGACTGAAGAATGTAGGCTTACACAGATTATAATTTTACTTCACTCCTTTTATTAATGCTTGACGCGATTTAAATAACCTTCACTTATATATAGAGAGAGAGCTGTGAGATTTTTGTTATTAATTACTTGCATTAATTACACGTAAACTATTTTTGTCTCACACAAAATACGTATTAAATTTCTCGACGACGCATCTAGCATCCGGTTAGGGACGCTGTGTACAAGCAACTGACTTCTGAATTTGTACAATTTGCCCTACTTCAGTTTCTGATTGCCTAATCCTACTCCAATAGAATACTTGCACTTAACTTAAGCTTTTTTCTGGTTGTTGATTGGATATTTATAAACTGTCTCAAAAATTACATTATTGTTGCTCCAAGAATTACCAGTAGCATTTAAACTTTCTAAGTCATTATTGCCTCAAGGTAACCTCATTGTTACCTCATTGTTAGCAACTTTTAACCTATTATTCTCACAGCTCCTACAATATTAAATTATGTAATACATTCACATAACACTATTATACATGTATACAATAATATAAACATATACTATGATGTAATATACACTTTTTATATATTGTTACATAATGTTACATTGCTTTATGCGGGCTGTTGTTGAATTTCTGTATTATATAATTAGACTGAAATCATTTAAATGTTAAAAATACTGCCTCAATTTAAATACCAAGTTTGGTATTTATCCGACACAACACACACGGACCTTTTTCTAAAAAATGTTTCTTTTTGGATTCAGGGGGCCTCCAAACATGTATTTTGGTGAAATCAAGATATCAAATACAGAATAATACAGAAATAAACAGCTCAGAAGTTCAGTAGCGTATTTAGGGTTTTGGAAAACTCACAGATCGGTCCCCTAACTTTCCAAATTGTGATGCAGTAATTAAAGCCCAAGTGCAAAGCACAGAGAGAAAGAGTAGCTTAGCACAAGGGATTATTACAGGTGAACATGTTATACATTCCTAGAATCTGCAAACATTACTTATCTATTTTCTTTAAGCAGAAAACCTTAAGTTGTTAGCCATGTCACGAGCTTTCTTTATGTGTGGTAAAGCAAAGCATTAAGGTCAGATTCCTAGAATATAACGCCAGATGAAGGTACACATTCAACCTAACCTCCATGTGTATCATTTTATGAGTGTTGTAAAGCCCAGCTACAATCTTTTTCATGTGAATGCTCAATGGATATTTCTCTAAATGTTTATAAAATGGCATTTCTGTCCTTCTCCCTTCGACATTTATAACTTTCTTAGGACATAAGGCTCTATCTAGGGAATAAAATATAAAACTAAACATTTCATATAATATGCTCCTACTTAGAGGTTTCCTAATCATGATGCGCAGGTTATCTTATTTTTTATGCCCTATAAGTGAATTCTGAAGGTTATCGTCGGATACATAAAGCTTAAGAGGTTTATTCCAAGAAAAGTAAACAACGGTATAATGGACTGACGAAGCGGCTGCACTTTATGAGATGATCGAGGCCCGGAAATAATAATAACAGTATACAAACAAGCTGGTCGTCATATTCTGGGAAAAGGGGAGGGGTGAGGTAGACCGACCTGTATAAAAAAAATACTGTACTTGTAATAATCATTCCCTGCTCTGTAGGAGCGCGCAGTTTTTTACAGCTATCATTTGTTTTGTGTATGTTGAGCTGGGACTAATAAAAATTAAAAAGCGTTATAAATGTCAAAACATGGAACGCTTAGGAATATTTCGTGCCTCGGATGGCTATAGACAAAGTCAATATAATGTTTGAAAAAACCTGAGAAAAATAATTATGCCAGCAGATATTTCTCCCAAGACTGGTTTTTATGTTATTAATATATGATCCCGTCCTTTAGTTGGAGATAAAGCTTAGCATAACATAACTCATGCTGTCATTCGAACATGCTTTCTGAAAATAAAAATACTTCAACAACCGATTTCCAGCCAATATGAGGCGCCAAATTATTATTATGCGTTTTTTCTTACGTAATTTATATATTGGGCATATTGAAAGGTTTGATTGTATATTGCATAGCCGTTGTTTTGTATTATGTTGGCATTTATTGAGTGTACGTCCTTGATAAAGAAGGAAATTTTGTAGTAGTCTTAGTCTTTCTTGTATTGACACCCGTAAAATACTTACTTTAATGTGGACATTCACTTACAAGCCTAGGAAATTCTTTGAACCTGTTAATTTGCCAAGGCAGATGTTTCACATTTGGGAGAAATTGAGGATAAAATAGTATATTAAATTGGACCTATAATTACTTTCTCTACTACGTATAGTAAGTAGGGGAAGTATTGTATTCCACCCAAAAATTCGATACTGAGATTTCACCGGAAATATATGTTTTGAGACCCCATGAATGCAAAAAAAACATTTTTGGAAACATGTCCGTGTGTGTCTATGTGTCTGTGTGTCTGTCTGTACAGCATAATTCAGAAACGAACAGTCCGATAAACACCAAACTTGGTATTTAGGTTCAGCATCTTCCAGAGATGCGACACGAAGGTTTTTAAAAAAATACCCCCACCCAGATTACCCTTTACATGGAACATTTTTCGAACATTTTAGTTTTCTCAAAAATGGCTCTAACGATTTTGATTAAAATATCACATGTTTAAGATATTTTCATGACAAATGAAATGTGCATCTCGAATTTTCTGGGAATGTCTCCAAAAGTATTCTTCATTGTGAACAACTTTTGCATAACTGGTAAACCATAAGAGATAGACAAAATTTTACTGCACAAAAAATGTAGATCGCGTTAAAATACAAATTTATTTCATATACAGTTTTTTGTTGAGTGAACCATTTTCGAGATATTGTTTGTTATTCCTAAATTTTCCAATAATGTTTCTCAAATGGGAATTCGTTATTCATTTTTCTTATGTCCTGGACATACAAAGAGAATGGAATGCACCACATAGCAACCAGCTCTTAAAAGATTTGACTATCGCTTAAAGCCTACCATATTCCCCTTGCATCTACAAGAAAATTAGCAATAAGATTTACATCTCGATTAACATATGGAGAATAAGCCTTTGTAAAAATAGTTTGTACAAGAGTAGAGAAAGTCATGTGAGTGTAACACATCAGATTCTTTTTATAAAAAAAGGGTGGAGCTGATAAAACTGGCCGTCTCCCGTTTGAATGCAAATGCGATATTTTCATTATTTATTCATATAAATTTCTGTTAAAATTGAGTTAACTAACAGTACAGCAATGAACAATTTAATGCAATATGAATAATCGATAGTTGGCATAGTTGGCGCAGTTAAAATTGGCCCAGTAAGTATAGAGAATATACAAACGAATGACAAACGAATTGCTGAACTGGACTCACCATTTATTGAAAATGTTGAAGGTGGCCCCCTGCAGCATCAGTACACATCTCTGCACGTCTAACCATAATCAGATACACCCGGCGTAAAGTTGCGATATCGATGGCGGCAGCTTCACGGCTGATATTTTTCAGTTCCTGTAGTGTGGATTTGTTTCACATATCTTGCTCTTCAAATATCCGCATAAGAAGAAAATTACACATTGTTAGATCTGGGTAACGTGGTGGCCACACATTTTTGCTAACAGTTCGTTCCGCAGGAAGATATCATGGACTCGTTCGTTAATCGAACCTGTTTTAACTATGTTTCTACAATTTGAATTCTTTCTTGTATCGAGAAAGTCATTTTCCAGAATGGGAACAGCAACATTATAGAACTGATGAAATAAACTGAAATGCTTATAGAAGAATGCTAACTATCCACTATTCATATTGCATAAAATTTCCCATAGTTGTACTGTAGCTCAATTCAATTTTAACGACCAATTTTAACATAGATTTATGTTAACGAAAATATCGCATTTGCATTCACACAGGAGACAGGCCATTTTTATCTATGCCACTCTATATTTTTAATCACTAAAATTTTATGTATGTAAATGTTTATTTTGAATTGAAATGTTACAATAAACAAATTAAACCTTCCCTTACGGAAGTCCATCCCTTAACTAACATTTCTATAATTTTCTAAAAACAATCCTGTTATAATTTGAATACTCAAGAGAAACCTAAAAGAAAACCAAAATTTCATCAACAGTACTTTTATTTCTTTATATTTAGCAGTTTGTGAACGAGGTTTAGGCTTATATATGTTATGGTCATCATAAACAGATGTTATAGTACGGTGCTGTTAACCTTGAGAAAATGTTATAGAGGTTATAGGCCATGTATTTTATGGTACACATCCTTTTGCATCCTTTCACATTTTATCTTACTATGGGTAGTATCTAAGAAAATTGTGTTATGTGAATGGATGGATTTTTATTTTTCCTGTAAAATCGGAAGATTGTAAGCAGATTAATACAAGTTATGTAATAATTATACGTGGTTATATAAAATACAACTTAAAAATACAAGCCTAATCTTAGGAAAATTTTACATCACTCGCGATTAGCATTTCTTTGTTACGAGGACAAAGTCTTATTAGGTATATTTTTACAGCTTTTCAAATTTTAACCTCCTCTTTTATCTGTTTAAAATCTCTAGGCAGACTACCGAAAGCTTTAAGCCTAAAGCCATGGTTGTTTTACCGTAATTGGAGAAATTATTTTGGTATTGCATACATGTTACAGTTTCTTACGTTCTAATCATGGCTATCCCCAATGGGGCAAAATTCAGTAATAAAGCTAAAAACGCATTCAACTAAATTTCGAAAAATATACACCATACGCTATCAACGCTTAAAATCTTTAAAGTACTCTCTACAAGAATTTCGAGGTGCGCTTCTAAATATTCAGTGTAAAATGCGCTTTTGAACCACGAGTGGATAAACACCACATAAACAGATGTCGTAACTCAATCTAGTGTGTATAATAAAACACAATAAGGCAAACACAATGTTCATTTCAGCTCCTACATTCATCAAATATTATAATTTAAGAAAATGTAACATCAAACCACCTATTTATGTGTGCATAAACGATTTTTAGTTTTACAACATTATTTTTACTTTCTCTACTACGTATAGTAAGTAGGGGAAGTATTGTATTCCACCCAAAAATTCGATACCGAGATTTCAGGGGAAATACATGTTTTGAGACCACCTGAATCCAAAAAAAGCTTTTTTGGAAACATGTCCGTGTGTGTGTCTGTGTGTCTGTGTGTGTGTGTCTGTCTGTGAACAGCATAACTCAGAAACGAACAGTCGGATAAACACCAAACTTGGTATTCAGGTTCAGTATCTTCCAAGGATGCGACACGAAGGATTTCAAGAAAATCCCTCCACCCCAGATTACCCTTTACATGGAATATTTTTCGAAAATTTTAATTTTCTCAAAAATGGCTCTAACGATTTTGATTAAAATATCATATGTTTAAGATATTTTAGACAAATAAAATGTATACCTTGAATTTTCTGGGAATGTCTCCAAAAGTATTCTTCATTGTGAACGACTTTTGCATACCTGGTAAACCATAAGAGATAGACAAAATTTTACTACACAAAAAATGTAGATCGCGTTAAAATACACAATTTATGTCATATACATTTTTTTTGTTGAATGAACCATTTTCGAGATATTGCTTGTTATTCCCTTAAATTTTTGAATACTTATTTTCTCAAATGGGAATTCGTTATCATTTTTTTGTCTTGGATATGCAAAGAGTATTAATCTGTGGGAAAGGGAATGTTGCTGCACCTAGCAACCAGCTATTAAGAGACATGTATGTGCTTAAAGGCTACTGTAATTCCAAATTGCCCTTGTAAATATATATTCCCCTTACATCTACAAGAAAATTAGCAATAAGATAGAGTCTGCAAATGTTTATCTGGATTAACATGAAGTAGATGGAGAATAAGCGTTTGTAAAAATAGCTTGTACAAGAGTAGAAAGTCATGTGAATGTAACACATCAGATTTTTTTATCTTGTATAGGCAATGAGTATTAATCTGTGGGAAAGGGAATGGTGCTGCACCTAGCAACCAGCTATTAAGAGATATGTATATGCTTAAAGGCTACTGTATTTCGATACTGCCCTTGTAAATATATATTCCCCTAACATCTACAAGAAACTTAGCAATAAGATAGAGTCTGCAAATGTTTATCTGGATTAACGTGAAGTAGATGGAGAATAAGCGTTTGTAAAAATAGTTTGTACAAGAGTAGAGAAAGTCATGTGAGTGTAACACATCAGATTTTTTTTCTGTTTTACACTGTATGAATATTTATATATTCAATACATTTTAATAACAGTAAGATGTAGCATGTTAACACAAACCCACTTTTGTTTTTTCGAGCACACCATCTTCAGATGTAACAATATAAATATTATCGGTATACACGACGAGAAAATATTGCTTTAAACATAATAGCAAATCGTTTATATACAAGAAAACAAGATCGTTTCCAGGTCAGACTCTTGAGATGCTCTCACATTTACATATACCACTCCTATCCTCCATTATATGAGAGATTTGACATTGTATACGCCCACTTAAATAAGAATCAAACCACTTTACTATTATTTCTCGCACTCCTCACATTTCAAGGTTTTCCAATATGGAGTCATGATTTACATTACACAATCAAATGCTCGACTTAGGTTGCAGAGAATATCAATGGAGTTTCGTGTGAATCAAGTGCGGAAATTATACTCTAATACAACGAATATATTGCAGAATTGGTTGGTTTGTTCGAAGTAAAACCATGATGACATGTAACACTCAACTGATATTTTATTCCTACGGCAGCGATTTGCTTTTAAAAATGTAGTGTGCTTTTATCACATAAAATGAAGCAGCCATACCTGTAATACAAGCTATATTATTTACCCATCTCAACCTCTATACAAATATTACATAATACGTTTGCAATACTATTTCATTTATCTTGCTCTATTACGTCACAGACTATATGATGGTAACATTTTCCATATAACTAATAGAGCACATAATGAGTACTGAAGCTTCAATTGTATTGCGCTGAACATATACTTCTAATAAATGACGTTCTTTTGTGTTTGTTTTTCTATATGCTAATTTATTTTAATTTTCTACAATGACTTTCCGCAACTTCGATGTTCTGTCAAAGTATTATCCCGACAACACTTGCCCTCGTTTGAATCTAAGCAAACTCGCTACTGTACTCTTTGATGCAGTAATTTGTATCACAAATTACTTAAATGTAAATAAAGATTGTAATATGAATATGCATTTTTATGTGACATTGATTTGAGATGTATATTGATTGTAATTATTGTTGAGAAGTAAGTTTATACGGCCTTACTGAAACTGTCAATAATAGCGCGCAATAATGCAGCGAGGGGGTGAGCTGTTTATCATTATTGGAAACGGGGAAGTTACCTAATGTTGGCGCGTTTTTTCCGTTTAGAACCTTCTGGAATATTTCCCTAGAGCATATGTATTCATAATTTTCATTGGATATTAAAATAGACGCTAATGTTGGCGCGTTTTATTAGCCAATTGCAGTTCAGTTATAATCTTTAGGCATATCGGGGAGTGGGAGTATAAAAGCAGTAGGTTAGAAGTAAAGTCCGTTAGTTCATCAAAAATCTGTGTACACTACACGTCGCCTTCAGTCAGTTCGTCGAAAGTATTAGTACGGCATACATCGGATATAGATCCACAAGTTACGCGCAGCAGAATTATGAAAGATCTAAAGTATGGTAAAGTTAATTATACAAAAGATTGAAGTACGTGGATTAAAAGAATTATCAGTAAGAAGTTATTATAACAGTTTCAGTTTGGCGAGTGTTAAGATCAATGTATAAATGTGATAGTTAACGTGTTCGAAAATAAATGTGTAAAACAAATTTCTTCATCAGTGTTATATTTGGATAAAAGATTCCTTTCCGTTTACACACCCTGATCTAGAAACATGTTCGACCGAGAAATAATAGCTAGCCGGAGGACAGTGAGACAGAATTAAATAAAAAAATAAAAATTAAAATTCTTTCAAACGAACACTAACACTGCTGCAAATTGCTAACACCAGATGGAGCTACAAACCGAACAAATGAATGACGTCACAAGATGGCTTCACATGAAGTAAACATAAATACACAAACATTTATAAAGATAACCGTTACAAATTCGCTCCCAAACGTGGGGCTACAATAATGTTAAATACCACAACATAAATACTATCGCATCTTATAACAACATTGACACTCGACCCACTTTGGTAACAATTCTGTACGGCACAAGAGAAGGGTGGCTTCCACTTTATTTACGCTTCCCATTATTCATGTACATAAGTATACTAGTCGGCTACGAAATGAGTGCATTCTGTGGGAAGAGGAAATAAACAGTTACGGAACAAGGGCGGAGCATCAGAAGAACATCAGGTAAATAAAACATTCGCAGTTCCGAGCTGCATTTACTAGCGAGGCTAATGCCTGCATATATAGTACTCTTTTCATTATGCGACTTCACCTATCGCTTAGCCCCTCACTCCCCTCTGATCGCTTGTCTGGATAACGTTAGACATTTTCAACAAAAACAGTGGCGCCCTCCTCTAGGTGCACTCATACCGTGGCCGAGTAGTATCAATTTAACTACTAAAACATTTGAAATAAAGTTTCTGTTCGCTGACGAAGAAGTTTCTTTGAAATATTTTACAAAATGGTGTTCTGCTTATAAAACGAAACTGTTTTTAACTGGGCTTGAGACATGTTCGAGTATTAATCATATTTACAGTCAATAGTCTATTTTTAGCACTTAAATAAACATTAATTTATTACTGATTTTGCAAATTCAGAATTGTTTGCATAATTTCAATTTGACAGGCGTGTATAATTGTAATAAATATATTTAATTTGT
Source organism: Deroplatys truncata (assembly GCA_030765065.1). Taxonomy (NCBI): domain Eukaryota; kingdom Metazoa; phylum Arthropoda; class Insecta; order Mantodea; family Mantidae; genus Deroplatys; species Deroplatys truncata. The sequence continues at coordinate 59,602,284 of CM060980.1, forward strand.
AATTACATAGGAAGAAATAAAAAGCATTCCTCCGATTTTTGACAATAATACTCTCAAATGGCTGAAAACATATATGAAACCATACCTTTAAAACTCTTCATTCCCCTGTTACAGCGTCCCCAATTCTAATACAATTCTACTTACATGTGTGGCTTACAAGCTGCTCTGTTTGTGTGCAATGATAACCTCAACCAAGATTAAGTGAAGGCACTCTTGTTTACCTCTGGTGGAAACGGGAGGGTTGGAGTAAGGGGGTTCATGCATGAACTTGCAGTTTTTTTATTTTGTTTCGTGCTTTAACAGTAGTGACATTCTACTAGACGGCCACGATAGGAATGCGCTTGGAGGAGTGCGCCATTGTTTTCTGTTGGCAATCAAGGATAGAGATCAGAAAGGTGAGGGGTAAGGCGATATGAAAATTGCAGGACTCAGCCTCGCTAGTAAATGCAACACGCAACTGCGCATGATTTCTTTACCTGACTGTCCTTTCGATTCTCCGCCCACTTGTTTCGTAATCGTTTAGTTCCTCTTCCCATCACACGCACTCATATCGTGGCCGATTGTTATGTAGTCGTTTGTTTTACGAATACCAAAACAAAGTAATTCAGGTATACATCACCGCATCCGGGATTCAGTGCGATGATGGATTAATGCATAATAACGGGAGTTGTTTTGAGCACTCCTATAGCAGAGATTTATTTCCATGCAGTATCCTATAACACATGCTAATGCAACCTGAATAGTAAATAACTGTTAAATATTCATTAATCTACTTTTTACTTTCTCTAGTAGTTATCTACTGCCCAAAAAATTCGATAGCGGGACTTCACCGAAAGTGCACGTTTTGAGAACCGCTAACCGCTAAAGAGAATTTTTAGAAAAAAAGTTCCAAAGAAAGAGAAAGAGAGTTTGTGTGTGAGTGTGAGAGTGCATATGTGTGTGAACAGCATAGCGCATAATGAAAGGTTACATTTAATTGGATTTGTATAAGGATGGCGGCGGGTTATATACTCCCGTAACAATGAATGCTCTTAAGTTTTACTATCCTTCTTTAATTTTAGTTAAGTATACCTGTTCCTTTAATAATAAGCAGTAGATTTTAACTAAATTCTTTGTAGGAACGTCTTCTCTGGGTTTACAATATCCGGAGGTTGTATTTTTCCTACTGAGTGCATTACATTTAAAGATTATATGAGATTATATTTTCTGGGCTTGAGACATGTCCCGTTAATAGCCCAGTTGTAAGCGAGGAGGATATTTTACACATCATTTATTTACAGTACTTGCATCCCTCCCATCTCAAAGTTTTCCTTCATATAACAATGACTAACGAGACTGATTAAAATATAAAATATTTGAGAAACTACTCTGAAAAAAAATGTAATGCTTGAATCTTCTGTGAATAACCTACGAGATTCTCTTCATACTGATTGAATTCGTATGTTCCATATTTCTATTTTCCCAACAGAACTTGTACTTCATCTGACGTACAAGTCTGGACGTTTGCAATTCTTCTTTTTTTGCTTTCAATCTTACTTCCTTGTCACTACGTCTATACATCAGAATTATATATTCATTAAGCACTCACTTATGGATTTAAAATCATTTAGTTAAGCATATATCGTGAGTAACGTTACGCAGATAGAAGAATCAAGTTACATATGTATGATATAAAGAGTGCCTATGAATTTGTATGCGTAGATAAAGTTGTATGAGTTTTAGAGTTACGAAGTCATATGAGACCGTTTGTAATATACAGAGTTTTAAAACGGAAACAAAGTGTTTGTATGTATGTTTAACATTTCGTCCTTTGCGTGAGAAGAATCTTGCAGTAAACTTTCTTACACCTTATACACGGATGATTTAAAATCTATTGCCGGATACAACCATAATATGCTGAAATAAAAAAAAATTATGTAACCATATCATATTTTATATAATAGTGATTTTCAGTAATTTAAAATTATCTCGCATAAGTATTACGTTTTTTGCAAAGATGATAATACTCTTTAAGAAATCTGATGTGGTACATTATCTACCTTCCATCATTTATTAGTGGGTACAAACTATTCTTAATAAAAGTTATTTTTATACTTCATTTTAATCTAAATAAACCTTTGCATAAACAGCTGCATTACACATTTCGTTATAGATACAAAGGGAACAGCGATAGTCAAATGGATGCTATATGCTGGCATTGAAATTCCTTACTGTTTCCATATAATCGAGAGAAACAACTAAAATGTTATTGCTCTCGATTTTAACTAAAAAGAGAGACTTGAAAAATAATGATAAAGTACTGAACAAATCGAACATTAATAAAGGATATCTCGGAAATAACTAATGATACAAACCTTTTATTTGAAATAATTGTGTGTTTTAAAGGGACTTTTGTGTAGCACGTTTTCGTCTATGCTTAGAATTTACCAGTTATATAACGCTCGCGCGTGCCTTTTACTAAATACGTTATTTTTAGTTTTTCTACTACATATAGTAAGTAGGGGAAGTATTGCATTCCACTCCAAAACTCGATACCGATATTTCACTGGAAATACATGTTTTGAGGCCTCCTGAATCCTAAAAAAAGCATTTTGGAAACATGTCCGTGTGTGTGTCTGTGTCTGTGAACAGTATAACTCAGAAACGAACAGTAGGATAAACATCAAACTTTGTATTTAGGTTCAGTATCTTCCAGAGATGCGACACGAAGGTTTTTAAGAAAATCCCTCCACCCCAGATTAGCCTTTACATGGAACACTTTTTGAAAGTTTTAATTTTCTCAAAAATTGATCTAAAGACTTTGATTAAAGTATCATATATTTAAGATACTTTCATGACAAATGAAATGTAGGTATATCTTGAATTTGCTGGGAATGTCTCCAAAAGTATTCTTCATTGTGAACGACTTTTGCATAACTGGTAAACCATAAGCGATAGACAAAAATTTATTGCACAAAAAACGTAGATCACGTTGAAACACACAATTTATGTCATACACATTTTTTTGTTGTTGAGTGAACCATTTTCGAGATATTGCTTGTTATTCTGTTAAATTTTCCAATACTTATACTCTTTCTCAAATGGGAATTCGTTATTCATTTTTTTGTCCTGGTAATGCAAAGAGAATGGGATAGCAACCAGCTCTTAAAATATTTGACTATCGCTTAAAGCCTACCAATTCCCCTTGCATCTACAAGAAAATTAGCAATAACTTTAACATCTCGATATCTCGATTAATATGAAGCATATGAAGAATAAGCGTTTATAAAAATAGTTTATACAACAGCAGAGAAAGCCATGTGCCTGTAACACATCAGACTTTTTTTATTCGGAGACACTAAAACTTATGGTGAGTTCCCTGTATTAAATTTTGGGATGGAATGCAATACTTCCTCTATTTTCTATATATTAATAGAAGAAGTAAAAACTTTTTAAACGACATTTCTGGTTTCTGTTTTAAAGATTAACATAACTGGATGAGTAAGGAGATATTTTTCTCTTCCTTACTATTTTATAACCTTGGGGGAAGGAAAGAAATGCTATAAATTGATTCGTTCCTGTTCTCGTTGAACCGAGGGACTGAAACTCCAAAAAATTCCAATGGTTAAAAGGAGAGCGAAAGAAAAGCCTTTACTAGTGACGTTACTGAAAATTATTCACGGATACGCGCCATATTTCCCCAACTTCGTTTTGCTCTTCAAACCACTCTCTCCCCTCCCCCATCAGAATACGCTTCTTATTTTAACATTGAAATTTTAAATTAGTGAAGATGATGAGGGTTTGGAGAGGAATAAAGCATATTTTTCGATGCGTTTCAGCTGACAGTTTGACAGCTGTGGGTCCGCATCTCGTATTCTTTCTCTCCTACTGCCCTTGCCTTCTCCTCCTCCCTTTTGCCTGCAGTTACAGAATCTGATCTCACTGACGTTCACTTGTCTGAGCTGCTTTCCAGGCCTCCCGTAGAGCGCAGCACCGATGCTTCTGCCCTCCTGCCCCGAAAAAAGAGTCTACTACCACGTATAAATTAAAGCATTTCAAAGCTTTTCCAACAAAAATGGATAGGTAGAAGTATTTGTGATATATTTTGAAGTTCTTTTTTTTATACTTATTACTGTAACTCATGTCAGGACCTTTTTTTTAATTCGTGGAACTGGAAATGACGTTCTTGTAGTTGTATACATGTGTCGGTGAGTGTATGTGTTCTGTAGAGGAGGCATACTGAAAAGAGAAGAGAGAGTCATATGTTCCACACGCCTTTGTAAGTCTTTCCAACAAGGTTGTTCCTAAACTCCCCTTTCTCCAAACACACGTGTGCAGTTTGAAAAAAAATCGTGATTATAATTTGAAAAGAAAAAACCCGGACCTGCGCTCCACGGTGCGCAAAAATATAGACTTGCGGAATTCATTATCACGTTTTGGTAACGGCGACAAAAGGAGGTGGTTAAGAGAGTGGAAAAAATTAGCGGAATTTCTGGAAAAGGGTTTCAAAAAGAGGGAACACGCAGGGATAAAAAGGAAATTTTGATAGTGAAATTAAATTATGCAGTGACACATCTGCAGATAATGTGCAAGTGAAGACGAGAGAAGCGGCTTTGTAGATAATTTGCTGCTTTATTTTTTTGTTTCGGCTAAAAGGCCTTTTGTGCTAGCTCTTAGAGAGAGACCTTTAAAGAACAGACTCGTAATAATAGTGTAGGTTGGAAAGTATCCATCGAGGCTTATACAGATTATCACAGCAACAGTCAATAATCGCTAATATGTTTCTACTTGGTGCTTGAATGTGGTCAAATGTTACGGTCTATAACCTCACTTTCCATATAATGTAATATAATTTTCTAGGTGTGAAATATTTTAGTCCTTGGTCTAAAATTAATATTTGAATGTTTCTTAAAGAGCCTGCATATCTTGTGCATTCAAAAACATCCCGAAAATTTCTATTATTGGGGAGTATTGAAATCTCTAATTAAAAGTGAATGCAACACAATATTTAATTCCATTCGTTTTCTTCTGTGAGTGGTACCAATGTCTATTTTTAGAGCTAGGGGTATTATTCCAAAATTGTTTGTACAATGATGACAAAGGTATAAGCTGTCCAAATATCTACAGGACGACATTGTTGTGTCCATTATGAAGTACTCCTTGGTTACCATCTGAGACACATTATATAGACGTGGTTTATTTAGAAAGGATTATTAATGTGATTCATGTTAATTATGTTATTTCTGTTGATAAACCTGTTATTTGGTGAGTAGCTTTTGTTTTAGCCTTGATATTGAGAAAGTTACCTTTGAATTTAAGTATGATTTGTTTCAGATTCTTTGGACATGGCCATCATTAATGCATAAGCAGTGTGCTAAGGAATTTAAATATGTTTTGTTTATACTTATCCTTGGAGAATCAGTATTTAATAAAGGGATCTACGTAACAACTTGTAAATAGATACAGAAAATTTTCATCACCTCTTCTGATATATCTCGGAGGAAGTCATGTTGTTATCTGTTGGAAGAAATCGCGTCTTATAGGAAGAATTGATCGCGGCTTAAAGAGATTTGCTGACGCAGTAGGAAATTGAAATGTATTATCAATTTGTTTTACTGAATACAAATTAAGATGTAATTTATATGAAATCAGTTAAGCTCAAAACTTCATAGAAAATTATTGCTCTTCTGTTACAGCACCTGTCGGTACTAGTAGAGGGTCTCATCGCTCATATACAGGACGGAATGTGATCTATGATCATCCTTTTAAACTATGAAAGAGCAATTTGTTTTGAGTGTTTTTCCTTTAGAAAATTTTTCCATAAAGCTTTCCGTTCTTGAAATAATTACCATTTTATTTTGCGCAGTTTTGCAACACAGCAAATTCAACATTCACTTTACATTCAACAGGTTAACGTCTAATTCTTCAGCTTTTGCTGCTATGGCAACGAACAAATACACACTTCCAGTATACAAATAAATAGAAAAGTACACATGATTGTAACCTAAATAACGTACGGAATATGGAACTGTGGAGCATTTATAATATTACGTAAATTATTAATAGGAGTACTTATTTATAAAGGTAAATAAAATCTTCAGAAACCAAGTAATAATATTATGCTTCCTATCTTTGTGAACTATAAAACTCTGTGAATAATTAAAGCAAGACAGAAAGGAACATTAGAGAAATTGTTCAAAATGTACATCCCTCGTCAACACACGTGCTTCACAACGGTTTCTCAATTCTGCTGCAATCTATGAACTATGTTCGAGTTATTTTTTATTTCTTCCGCTGCTCGAAGTATTCTTTCTTGCAATGTTTCCACATCAGGCACTTCTGCAATGTGTATATGAGTTTTCATACGCCCCACAGAAAGGAAAGAAAGAAAAAAAACCGATTGAATTTAAATCTGGTGATCTTGGTGGCCATCTTATTGGTCCTCCCGGGAGATCCCTATGTGGTGTTGAGTAAATGGTCACACAATGCTCTACATATGTGCGGAGGTGCGCCGTCATGTAACAGCCACGTATCATTTATTACTGCCAGGGGAACATCCTCAAGCAGAACTGGTAACATTTCTTGAAAAAACTAGAGACAGATGGCTCTTGTCAAATCCCCAGGAAGAATCCACGGACCGATTGATGTGTTTTCGAGAATTCCTGCCCAAACATTTACAGAATATCTGTGCTGAAAGCTGTCTTGTCCTATTGTGTGTGAATTGTCGTAAGCCGAGGTCCAAGGTATGTGCATTATGATAATTCTGTACTCCATTTCTGGTAAATGTTGCTTCATCCATTGCAAGAATTTTAAGGGCAAAGTTCGCCCCCCCCCTTGTTGAAGAAACATGTCCTAAAATGATGCTACCCTTGGCACATAATCTGCTTCAGAGAGATACTGGAGGTGGAGTATAAGGGCGTAGAAATTCTTCTTTTAATGTTCCAATACAGACGATGGGATATGCCGATAGTGCGAGTTATACAACGGCTGCTGCTTCCAGATCTTCTTTCAGGATTCCTTTTTCTTGTGCAATGTTTCTTTGACCAACTCCATCAACATGCATCCTTCGCATCCTATATCTATATAGAACTATTTGAGAGATAAAAACAAATGACGTTGATGTGTACTCTTCTATTTAGAAATCTTTCTTTATAAATTCTTGCTGCAGCTGCCACATTACGATGTGTTTTTCCGTAAATAAGTACTCGGCATTAGTAAACTGAGCCAATTTGTAACTGACAACCCGCTGTTTCGAAAACACGACACAAGCGCAATAAACAACAGCTGAATAGCGTTTCTTTTAAAAATAAACAGTTAAAGTGCGTTTCTTTCGATCTTACGGTATTCTCATGTTGTGTAGTCTCGTGGCTTCAGCTGAGACAAATTTCGAAAGCTTATAAAAATAGTAAGAGTGCGAATTGTTTTAATTCTAAACGTATTTAAACATACAGAAAATATCTATATTTCTATCTCCTCTAAGAAAATTTAAAAAAGTATTTAAATTTCGTAAAATCTTCATTGGAAATAGAGTTAATATTAAGCAATTTTCGCTTTTTGCTCAAAAACTATTTTACAAACTGCTAAACTGCACTAGGATTTTTGTTCTCTTTATCGCAAAGAGTTCATGATGATCATAGGTTATCGTCCACCTGCATATACATGAACTACTATAACCGACGAATATTTCTAATTCATCATAAAAAAACCACCGCACATCTGAAACTATTTGTATGGTAAATATAATTTAAAAATGAATTAAAGAACAAATAAGAATTTCGTAAAATTTCTCGTAATATAGAAAATTAATCCAATTTTATTTACTTCTTTTAACCATCTGTTTTGATTTCTTACAACTATAATCATTCAATGTTTGAATATTCTAACACGAAAAAAGTGAGTTATTTCGTGTCAAAATGTAAATCTTCATTTACAAGATCATATATATTAATATACAATAATTACCTCACAAATGCCTCACTTTTTTAGAACCTAATATATTGCAATAGCCGTAATAGCTATAACAAGTTCTGGTAAGTGAAATTACCCGCATATATACTACTGCTTTTGAAGCCCTCATCACTTTTATTGCAACAAAGAAGAGGAAGGAGAAGTGGTTACAAAAACAGTTTTAAGAGAATTGTATTAACTGTTTCAAAAGCACTGTCTCTATTAATATGATAACTAATATGGAGAAGAGCTACATTATAGGTAGTTCATTACAAATCTCTTAATTAATTGTAAAGGTAGATTAAGGCTGAAAAGTGTAATGCCCTAAGCGGAATTTTAACCATGGATCTTCGGCTTACCATAAGGCTGCTCTAATCAATTGAAGTACCATAGCGACATGCCAGCACGACATTTAATTCCTCATCTCTTTACATATTTCCTTCCTTTCCTTCTTCGTTGTTTACCATTTGTTTGGTTACCAAGTTATTTTTCAGTCGCTAATGAATATAAACAACAAATTTAAGATGGAATATGCCACAAGGCTTTAGAAATCAAGATATCACCATAACGCAGATGTTCGATTATTATATGAATGAAATGTTCTACTTCCCTAAAGCTGGATACAATTAAAGATGACAATTCAACCTACTGCATGTGCATGATTTAGGGTTTCGAAGGTCACGGAATTTTAACATATAAATTAACTATTGTGGTATATCAAGGTACGAATTACAAAACTACAAATAAATACGATAACATTAATGTTCATACATATATGAGATGAAAACAATAAATTCATAAATGATAATAAGATCCATTTAGGGGCTTAAAATTCAACACTTATTGGGTACGATATTAATATTTATAGGCCTTAAAATTTCTAAATAACCAAACGTGACGTTTAAGTGTACATAAGAGTCAACAGAGCCTGAAATTTCAATACTAATTGAATTTCTAGTACAATAGTTTTCTTAGGTTTTTACCACTTTAAAATGCTCCCCAGTATGCAATTTTTCTTTGGTTTTAGGTTTTAGGTATACGCTTGATGATGAGATCTGAAGAGATTTTCATTCATAATGGTCATAGTTTTGGATTTAGTTTTTTAATAATGGAATACCTGATTGCTGTTTATAAAATTAAAGTTGTGCACTTTATTATTTTTTCCAGGAAAGGTTTCAGTATTAGTATACAATTAGCGTTTGTGTTCGAGAAATAATAGTTAAAATTTAAAAGTTTTAACTTTTCAAATTTTTATCATGTTGGTAAATTTATATAAGACTGGTTTGTCATTTTTAAACATATTTTCTTATAAATTTATTTAAATAGACCATGAACATTTATTTTAGCTACAATTATGTAAACGAATCTGTAATACAATTTCAGCATAAATCGTTTAAGGCTGCATATTAATACATTCAGTTATTCTACCCATCTCATTCGATGTGAATAGCACATTAAAAGAAGCATTTAGTTTCATATATGTAATTATCCAAACCTAAAAGAATATACCATCATTTATAGTCAACTAAAGTAAATTTTTTTGTTACATGTTGGTGCACATTTAAAAGCATAGCATTAGGGCGCGTGCTGCACTGTGTGGCTGAATTACATGGAAAAATGACCAGAAAAATGCAAGAAATCATGTTACAGATAATATGCAGGTAGTGTATTGAAGGATTAATTGACCCTTGATGACGGTATACCTATATTTTAGTTTAAGGGGACCTATCGGTTAAAAATGGGCAAAAATAATCGAAATCATAATTCATCGAGTAAATATTTGTCTTATCTGAGTGAAAATAATTACATGACAATTTAAATAATCCTGCATGGAGGCGAGGTAGCGATTTTAAACCTTCCTCTGATACGTCTCCATTTTTCCAAAATTTCTAGAAGCGTTTCTGCAAACTTTGCTGCGCATGTGTGTTTTAATCGTGTTATAAATGTTACATTTTAAGTAAAAATATACACTATTTAATGAAAAATACGTAAGCAGAATTGCAGACCAATATGAGAAAATTTTCCACGGCGTTTTCTCGTTTGTAATTTTTTAGACATTTTTCCATAATTTAAAATGTTCCTTAAAATGCAACTATGGGAGCGAAACTTCGGAAATAGATACCCAAGTATATGCTATCTAAAACTTGCTCTGCAGTTATTAGTGCAAGGTAAATATATTACGCCATTTTCATACAGCACTCACAATTTTTAGTTTCTCTACTGCGTATAGTAAGTAGGGGAAGTTTTGCATTCCACCCAAAAATTTGATACCGAGATTTCACATGAAATACATATTTTGAGGTGCACTGAATGCATATAAAGCATTTTTAGAAACATGTCCATGTGTGTGTCTGTATGTGTGGTGTGTGTGTCTGTCTGTGAACAGCATAACTCAGAAACGAACAGTCGGATAAACACCAAACTTGGTATTTAGGTTCAGTATCTTCCAGAGATTCGACACGAAGGTTTTCAAGAAAATCCCCCCACCCCAGATTACCCTTTACATGGAATATTTTTCGAAAAGTTTAATTTTCTCAAAATTGGCTCTAACGATTTTGAATAAAATACCATAGGTTTAAGACATTTTTATGGCAAATGAATTGTATATCTCAAATTTTCTGGGAATGTCTCCAAAAGTATTCTTCATTATGAACGACTTTTGCATAACTGATAAACCATAAGAGATAGACAAAATTTTACTACACAACAAAAATGTAAATCGCATTAAAATACACAATTTATGTCATATACTTTTTTGTTGTTGTTGAGTGAACCATTTTCGAGATATTGCTTGTTATTCCCTTAAATTTTCCAATTTTCTTTTTCTCAAATGGGAATTCGTTATTGTTTTTTTTTGTCTTGGTAATGCAAATAGAATGGAATACTCCACATAGTAACCAGCTCTTAAAATATTTTACTATCGCTTAAAGCCTCCAATTCCCCTTGCATCTACAAGAAAATTAGCAATAAGATTAACATCTCGATATCTCGATTAACATGAAGGATATGGAGAATAAGCGTTTGTAAAAGTAATTTGTACAAGAGTAGGGAAAGTCGTGTGAGTGTAACACATCAGATGTTTATAATTATATATTATTTTGCAAAAGCCTAAACTCACAATTGAACAAAATATTTTTTAAAAAACAATAAACTCAAAAGTACATTTCTTAGAAAACTTATTTTCTAGCTAAATAAGGAACACTAATAAAATGCTGTTTAAAAACTATGAAAACTGCATCTTAAGGTGTATTTTGCACAAAAGTTTCTGTTTGAAACGCATAATCTAGGAATTATAATATATTACCAAATTTGTAACTTTATTTCTTCTTTATTTATATAAGATGTGCTAAAAAATTCAGTACAGTACTTTGGGTTTTGGAAAATTACGTCTGCTCTAAGACATTTGCACAAACCATAATGAAATGTTGTTAAATATGTAATATTCCTTATGTAGTTTTATTGTTTTAAAAGTTTACTTTGGATGCACAGTGCAGCAAAAGATTACCTGGATAGATACTAGGAAACCTCAGGTGTCTTTGTTGGCAGATGTGGTGCTAGTTGATGTTCGAGATTCAGAGAGTAACAGCAGAAGAGACGACCATTATCTGAGACATATCGATATGTGCTATATTGTGAGCTGGAATATCACAAGATTTATGTCGACATTAATTCAAGAAGTTGCCCAGTTGGAGAGTTTGGAATGCAGGCCACCCGCCAAGCTAATGGCTAAAGCTGCAGCAAGTATCACCTTACAACCATGTACCTCTTATATCTATTGCATCTACAGCACTCTCCCAACTGGCACTCTTCTGTCATGTTCATGCCAAGTATCGTCATTTCAGAACCAATTTTTAAGCTTTCTTATATAACTCAATGTTGTTTATTTATAAGTTGGTTTGTTTAAGCAATTTTTTTCATTTTCTTCAAGAGCATTCGAGTATTTATTAACAAAAGCTTTAGGGCATCATTTTAATGTATTGGGTTTATTTGTTGTGGAAGGTTATTTGTTGTAATACCCGAAGAATAGTAGCAATAAGTACTGAAGACCACCACCAAAGAGTGAGTATCATAAAAAAGATTTCACTAAATCCTTATTTTGTAGCGGGTAACAGTTGTTGGGCGACATTTGTAGCGGGAAATCGTTGATCAGTAGTATCTGGAAAGTGTCGTTCCTCTGGTTGATGCTATCTGCTGCAGTGTTCTTATCCTCGGCTATGGATGCTCGTCGGCTGCTGTGTTTTCCATTGCTAACCTTTCCCTATATGGCTAATTCTTGGTTCTCAGGGTTATCGTGGGTGAGGCAAATTAAAAATATACTGCATTTCCCTTAATAAATGTGATTTATTATCAATTTTAGTATTTATGGGCGGCTAGCTTTACCACTATACCAATTCTACTATTTGAATAAATCAGGAGCCTAAACTAACTGTACACGTCTTCCCAACCATATGCACACACGTGCATCTGTCGTCATCAGCGTAGCACTTCGTGTCGACGAATTTCTAGAAGAGAGTGAAAATCTGGGGCTTTGTTCGCCTTTACCTATATACCTGAGCCTAGTGACGCTTACCTCTGCGACTCAAAATGTACCGACATTTTTATTTGGTCCTCAGACCGCGTTACCTTAACATGTATGAGAATATTATAATCCAAAGTTTTGCGCTTACGCGTCACCATGACACGTTGGGATGCGGGTTCAATATCTCCGTCTCTTTCTTTTATCTATGTATCTCTTTCTATTTCTCCTTACCGCTACCGGCTCCCTGTTCATTAGCTTGGTGAAGGTGGGCTCTACTTAGAATGATCTTTTACCTGGAATTTGCTAACTCGCCCGTTTCTTATAATCTGCTTTGTACAATTCTTGGTTGTTGAATATTTTAACACATTTCTTGGTGAATTATATTATTACTATGTAGAATTCTTATATATGTATGGTTTTTCCCCTTTCAATTTGAACAATCCCATTATTATATATACATCAAAGATTATAATTTATTTTAGTATCCACCCCTATAAATTATTAATGCAAAAGAGCATTTGTATCTCACTGTTCTTTGGACTACATATGGACATTCATCAATGATTTCATTCAACCTGAGCTGTTATTAGAAAATGTAAATTGCATCTGGGTGCTGCGACAACTACTTCATAACGACATTGCTATAACTAGAAACATGGTGCAGAAAGAATAATTAACTTAATAGATACCCATGCTGTGTTTTACAAGTTAAACCCTTCAGAAAGTATTTTGCATAATGTACATATATAAGGTATCTTCATTGATGTCGAATTATTGAAGTTACAGAAGTACTTAGTGAATGAGTCACTGACTGTAAATTAATATTTAAAATACAAGTTAAAGGTGACAAAAAGAAATACAGAATACAGATAAATTGCCTCTAACTGAACAAATTTGATCTGGCTGCGCGCACTTTAACCAGAAAATTGCCCGTGTTTTGCCAGTTCCTCTGTTCAGCCAGTAGATCCCAACATGCCTATCTCCCTCTAGCTGGACTGTATGAATTTAATTTTTCGCTAGTTCTCCCACCAAAATATTTAACAAGACTTCATCCCCAAAACATAATAGACAGATTCTCCTGCCAAATAGCATCAATCGCTTTTTGTGTTTTGTTGCTCATAGAAGAGTTATGACTCTACACAATTCTATTCACCATTTTAATTTTCTCATTGGAAATGCTTATGTTGATTATGTGATTTGCGAGCTATCATGTCATGTACGATAAGAAAGTTCTGAATTCAGGAAATGCTGGTTTCCCAAAATCGCTGTTCTTAGCGAAACGTACCGATAGTCAAAGTTTAAAATTTATTGCTCAGTGCATATGTCTATATTAATTTCCGACTGAAACAGATATTGGCATAGCCTTTTCATGATATTTATAAAATTACTTCGCATTCCTAATTAATACACTCTTAGTTCATATTCTGACACATACATTTCTTCATTCCCTGCTTTATGCCATTCAGTGCCTAGAGTTTGTCGCGGTATCGTTCGTGTTATCTTATTTGCTGAGCGCCTGTTATTGCTTTACTATTTTGAATTTTGGGTTCTTTGTCCTCCGGCTAGCTATTATTACTCAGTCGAGCAAATCTCTTGAACAGGGTGTGTAAACGTCAAGGAGCTGTTACTAAAAGATAACACTGATAAAAGATCAAGAGTAATTATGTGAAATTAATAAAGTGTGACGGCAATAAAAGTGTAAAAACAAATTCTTTTATCAGTGTTATCTTTTAGTAACAACTCCTTTCCGTTTACACACCCTGTTCAAGAGATTTGCTCGACTGAGTAATAATAGCTAGCCGGAGGACAAAGAACCCAAAATTCAAAATAGTAAAACAATAACAGCCGCTCAGCAAATAAGATAACACGAACGATACCGCGACAAATTGGAAGCCTAATGACAACAGCTCTGGTGATATGTACGCAAGGGAGATACTTCAAGAGCGAGTTTTAAACAGCGTATTTGGTTCCTTTGATTACAATTATAATTACAGTCAGAGATCATCCGGAAGGAATTTTCAAATATTTATGACAGTTTATTTATTTACTTAACATACTGTCCGGGCACTTGCTTAATGGCATTCTTCTACAAATTACCTACTATCTTATGGTGTAAGTCTTGTAATGCACGACACTTCAGCACTCCAGTCCATTTACTGAACAGCAACTTATTGATAGCTATTATAGTTAGTGGCCATACCTTGCACGGCTGATTTGGGACAACTTGTTTGGTTACCCTTATCAGTAACAAGGTCCATTTCTTCATTACCTACATCTTTGTGATATTAAGGTACTTTATAAGAATGAATAAACATCAATAAGTTTTTTTTTTTTTTTTTTTCGAGTGGAGGAGAAAATGATTTAATCACTTACCCCAGCCCCGATGGGAGTCGGGACTGAGAGTGTGGGAATCTCCAATAGTCGGCATACCCACTAAAAACTCCTCCACCGGTGGAAAAAGGAAGAAGGTAAAAGTGGAATGACGTGGCTTTGTGCGGTCCCGCATAGCACCCGCGTTAGTAAGTGATAGATGGATGTCTCCGCCCTATGGGCTGGAGCGGGATAGGTGGGTACTAGGTTGCAGCCATGAAACCTGACTGCAACCCTAGTGAAAAATGGCGAGGGTTTAGGTAAGGGTTGGAAAGGTGATTGAATGGAAGGTGTAGGTTGGCGTGGAACTTACTTCCTGTGATGTTGCATCCTGCTGGTGTACTCTTGAGAGAATGCTGCGCTAGCCGGAGGCTTTCGGCGGTTGCTTGGGGCCTCCGGTATGGTTGTCTGCTGGAAGTAGGCCCGCAGTTGGTGCTGCTGCTCTTCCAGGGATCTGATGGCGATGTCGATTGAATCTAGGTGTTCTGTGATGGTGTCTGTTGCTGATGATGAGTTCTGGCTGGAGGTTTCTATGGTGCTGAGTCTTGAAGTGAAGGTCTCGAACTGCCCAGCTAGAAAAACTTGCTGAGCAGCTGAAGTGTCTTGAAGGTCCCTGATGAGTTCCTCCAGGGCTGTAAGCTTCGTCGTCATGTTCAGGAACTCCGCGTGGAGATCCTGAACGGCGTCGCGTAGGCCCTGGACTTCCTCGATGATCGCTGCTGATGATGGTGTCGGCGCTGGTGATGGAGCTGGTGTCGACGTCTGTGGAGGTGATGCTGGCTGCGATGAAGGTGCTGGCGGCTTCTGCGTTGCCTTCCTGCGAGGATGCAGGGGGCAGAGCGCTTGGCCGGTGAAATGTGTTGACCCTCCACAGGTCGCACAGTAGCGGCGTCGGCGGCGAAGATCGTGCTGCGTGCACGAAGACGTGGTGCTGGAAGCGCCACAGTAGTGGCACCTGGGCTGAGCTGCGCAGGTCGTCTCACTGTGCCCGTAGGCACAGCAGCGTCTGCAGGGAGCCTGGCGTTCCACTCGGCTGGCCTCGATGCGTAAGCACCGCCCTAACAAGAGCAGGCCCGCCCTCAAGGCAGCCTCGTAGTCTGCTGGATCTGCAAACTCCAACCTGACGAGCGATGTGGGTCCCTGAGCTCCGTGAATCCTGGTGGCCTTCAAGGCTGAAGGCCACTGCTGGTGGGCTGCGGTGACGAGGAACCTGGCTGGCAGGTCCCTCGGGACCCCACGAACGACGGCGCTGTACCTCCCATGAGGCACAGGCTGGATCTGCGGTGGCTGGGAAGTGCCCAGAATCGGCAGCGTTGATGCCGGTGAGTGACGCGGCGACTGCCGAGGCAGTCGCGGCGAGGCGGCGCTGGCTGGCGGCGAAGCGGCGGTTGCGGCATAGGTTGCCCTAGGCTGCGGTGGCTGCGGCGAAATCTCCTCGGCGGGTGCCGGAGGAGGGGAGGAGGTTCCTGCCTCAGCAGGAGAGGCGACAGTGCGACGATTCTTCCTCGCCATCTCGGAGCTGTGTCAATAAGTAATAGGTGCAGGAAGTGCCCAGTATTTATACTACATTAAAAATCGTGAAGTGGAATATCTCCAAAAGCTTTAGTTTAGGGCGACTTCAAGTATATTCATTGTTAAGGTGCATTATTAAATAATAAATATAAAAATTAGAAAAACGTAAAAATAGCTAATAGTTTCCCTAAGACCTTATATAGCTCACATTTCTGCAGCATAATTTTTCAGTAGTACACACACATTAGATATAGAATATCCACGAATTCCGCACTGACTCTCCAGGATTCTGTGTTACAAATTGGAGACACAATGTTTATGGAACATATGTTCCTGGTGCAATTGTCCGGAAAGTTAACCAATGAAAAAGCACGACACTGTATCACAGTTTACCGCTACGCATTTGCCAGGCTGCAGTTAATAACACCCAGCTCGCTCGCATGCGCTGCAGTTGAGCACAATGCTGGATTGAAGAGGAGGGAAGAAACAGCTGTTAAGTTGACCTTTAGCCAAGTCGCCGGGGCAACCCGCAAGGGTGTTCTCTGCAGTAGGCTGTATAGTGTGTAGCGCCAAACTGTGATACAATATCGCCCCTTTTAATTGATAAATGCTATAATGCTAAAAGCTCTTACACTCATACATGCCCTGCCATAAATTTGCTGTTTCCAAAAATTAAGTCCGTGAAATAGGATCCTGGAGCACTAGTGCTCCAATTCATAGATATCTACATCTGAGGAAAACATATTGTTTAAAGAAAACAAAAGATTACATAGGTATTTGTAGGTGTTTTTTTAATTTACGAGGATAATTCGGAAAGTTTTTTTTTTATTTATGGACCTTCCTTAACTACTATGGTTCTTAGCGTCCCATTATACATTGGGCGTGAAAAACCAGAAATGTTGCTCAAAGGCCTCTTTATCAGGCTTGAGGTTCTACGACACGGGACCACCGGCATTACTTCCCTTCCGAAGGAAGCCTTGCTAAGCATTTTTACGCCCAAAATAATCATCGCCCTCCGCCGTGTTTGAACCCGCAACCTTGAAAACTAGAGGCTAGCATGATACCCCTAGACCACGGAGGGCGACAATCCGGAAATTAGTGATCCTTTGGTTTGTAATGAAAAGAATTATTGAAGAAAAACATGACACTTACAAAATGAAGCCGACTTTATTTCTCCACATAATCACCAGCGTTACTTAAGCATTTTCATATCTGTTCATGAGCTTTAAAATTCCCAGTTATAGTCGGTTTCCGCCACAATTCCGCCAAACAAAGAACGAGAAATGTCTGGGAAAGAAATTTGTGGCTCAACTGGGGTTACATGTCTATCTTGCACGCTTTTATTGTTCAATTGATTCTTAAAATTTTCTGTCATGAGTGACGGACGTCCGGGTCGGGTTTCACCATGCACATTTGTTTGTCCATTGTTGTACATTTCACACCACCTTCTCACATTTATTTCGATGATTATTGTGTCACCATATACTTCCCTTAGTACACTATAACCTTCTACAGGTTTCAAGTTCGGAGTATTCAAAAATCGAATACAATTTTACAGTCAATTGGACATTGTATTACACAGCTTATTTAGAATAATGACAGAATGCACAATAATAACCCGTTACGACATGCACCCACACAATTGCCAGGAAAAATATTGAGGAAGCCATTCGACTTGGGTTGAATCCCGATAGTGATCTACCAGCTGGAATGACCAAACGGTCCTTACTTCCTGGATTGGTCTCGTATAAATGTGTAGAATGTCTGCTTGTAATTATATTAACAAAAAAGTAAATAAATGAACTAAAACGGATGAAAATTAAAGAAAAGGATTACTTTGCTCAGAACTAAATGTTGAAGCTTATATTCACTTAATTTTCTTTTTACTTTCTCTACCACGTGTATAATAGGTAGAGAAGGCCTTCACCTAAAAATTCAATACTAAGATTTCACCGGAAATACAAGTTTTGGGTTCAGTAGCTTCCAAAAATGTGACACGAAGATTTTAAAGAAAATCCTTCCACCCCAATCTACCCTTTACAGGAGTTTTTCGAATTTTTTTATTTTCTAAAAATGGCTCTAACGATCTTGATTAAAGTAACATATATTAAAGATATTTAGTAGCAAACTCAATTTATATATTTAATTTTCTGGGAATAGCCTGTAAAGTCCTCTTCATTCGAAGAAATTTTGTACAAATTTGTTTACCTGATAAACGTTAAGCGGTAGACAAAAACATACTACAAAAATTGTATCTCTTTAAAACATACAATTTATTTCAAATAACTTTTTTGTGGCATAAGCCATTTCTGAGATATCCGTTATTAAAGGTTTGTGTTGTTCATTTATTGTTCATTCTTTAAAGTCCTGTATACATTCAGTTGTTTCTCGCGATTGCATGGAAACAGTATAGAATTTTAAGGCCAGCATCTAGCGTCCAGTTCTTGAACATTTGACTATGCTGTTCCCTTTGTATCTATAACTAAATGTGTAATGTAACAATTTTTGTAAAGGTTTATTTGGATTAAAATGAAGAGATAGTAAAATAAGCTTTAGTAAGAATAATTTATATACTCACTAATAAACGATAAAAGGTAGAGAAAGTGATGTCAATGAACACGTCAGATTTGTTGCTTGTGTGCTCTTAAGACTTATAAGCAGCATGGACCACTCTTGAGAGATTTAATGCCTGATTTCTGACTGCTTTAATTGATAGCTTACCTTCTAAGAAATTTGCTTTTGTTACATAGACATGTAAGTAAAAATGAGGTTTAAAAGTATACTCAGAAGATACGCAGTAAAAGTGCTGTTGCAGATAAAATTAAGACAGACTGAATGTAGCGTACAAAGGCGAACAATCAATTGGTGCTGTATTACTTTCGTTAAATAAAGCATTTCCCCATTGTGTGAAAAGCACTATGTGTATAAAATAACAACATAAATGATACAGAAGTACTATTTAATTTTCTTGCACTCTTCTTACTCTCTAACGTACCTCATTTTGGTTCTACTGAAACGGATACTCATAGACCATTATTCTGCAACACTGCGTATCACGTAAACATTTCGTTTGGGTTTCAAGAAAATTTCAGGTTATATTTGTATTCTCATTACACACTTAACAGTTTCTCGTGTAAGGGTTTTATCCTTCATATTTTTAATTTTATTTTTATACCATTTCCTTTTTTGTATATACGTAATTTACCTAATATGAAGCAACTACTGCATTTCATCTTAAACCTTGGTATTGCGATTTCACGGAAAATACGTATTTAGAGCTCTCCTTTATCTAAGAACCACTTTATTAAGAATGTCCGTGTGCGTCTCTGTAAAGCATAACTCATACACGAAAAGCTACACACACACACACACACACACACACACACATATATATATATAATATATATGAAATATTTTACACTTCATTAAGGCGATTTTTAATGATGGTAGGTGAATATTTTCAGGAAATGTTTACTGCCCAAAACAGGGTTTAACGGGGAAGCTAGTGTAATCTGTTTGCTGAAAAATGGCTCTGAACATTTTCATTTGCATAATTTTAATATGTTGCATGAAGCAGTTCTAATTTCATCAATTTTTTATTGATGGGAAGTCCTAAGAAATAGATAAAATTTGGTTTGAAAGCATAGATCTCGTTAAGATATACAGTTTATTAAATAACTTCCTCTTCTTCCGCACTGTACTCCTTAGGAGACTAGACATTGATGATCAATACAGAAATAAAAAGATATCCTAAATCATCGCCAGACCTGAAGTCATCTCAAAAAGTATTCAAAGAATTCATAGCAACCTATCCCAGCCATACTAAAATATATACTGATGGTTCTCCCCTAAATGACATGCGGAAGTACAAATTATCTATCCAAAACACACAATGCTCTACAGACATTAGGAATTTCTCATCCTCTATGTTGAACTTTACACTGTTAAAAACGCGTTGCAGTTTATCACTATCAGTAATGAAGAAACCTTCCTAATCCTTGCTGGCTCGCTAATGTCTTACAAACCCTTTAGGACAGAAACACACATCTCCCACTGACTCAAGATATTCTCAGCAGAAATATGGATTTGCTACACCAACGTAAAGAAGGGATATTTTGCTAGTTACCATCTGGTTACCATCTCATGTGGGCATCAGCAGGATGTGGGCATTACCATCTCATGCGGCAGTGAAAAGGCAGATGCAGCTGCCAAAGAATCCAGCAAATACCCAGTGAGCGACCACTCAATCCCAGTGCCCCACAGCAACGCATTCAACCATATAAAACGACGCCTAAAGCACCACTCGAAACTGCAATGGATAAATCAATCTGCCACCAAACTCCACGAGATCAGACCTCATCCTGAAGTCACACCACCTCTTACGTTCGCCACAAGAAGGCAACAAGTTGCTCTAACAAGGTTACGGATGGGCTACACCTCAATGACACACGCATAACTGCTGCGTAAAAATGACCCTCCTATGTGCTCTACTCGCAACACCCTCCTTAGAACCAAACATATCGTTACTGAATGCTCCATCTTCAAAGGAAAAAGAGATCTGCTCCACATCTCCACAGATTTGGCTAAGGCAACCAACCACGCTGAAGTTTTCTTCACTTCCTTAAAGACATACATTTATATCATAGCTTACAATTGTTGTTGTTTGTTAAGTACTGTGTTAAACAATATGTAAATGAAGATTGTGTTAATTAGTATATAAATTGTTGATTGTGATGATGTTAATAGTCGCGTTATGGCTTTAGTCTTTAAGCGACTTTAAGCAAAAATAAATTTAAAAACGTTTTTATGGACTTAAGCATTTCCAAAATATTTCCCTTGTTTCTTAACCGTTTGTGTGATTATTTTGAGCTCATGCAAAGAAGGGCAATATCAAAGCTACCTATCGAAAGTTGTGTGCTGTCTCATCTGCCGTACTATTATCCAGTTGAAGCAACTATTGGCGAATATTTATCGTGATTATCTGAAAGTAAATAGAAAAAGAAGTGTTTTTATGAATAAGTATCAAATGGTAATGGGTAGAGAAGTTTGTATGAATGTTACATATCCAATACTTCTCGTCAAGTTTAAATAATCTCCTAAGATTTTTAAAACAGGCGTATTATCATAAAATTATTGTTGGCGGGGATATCACTTCTGTCTTAGATTTCAATAACTTATTTTGGCAATTTAGTTTTAGTTGTCATAATGATAAGCCAACAAGAGCTACCGTATGTTTGGATAATAGTTTCTCAAATTTCCCAAAAGAACAATGCTACGCAAAAGTTGAAACTTTTTTATATTCTGACCATTATACTCTCCACTTTTTTTTTGCAAAGTTTCCTAAGAAGCCGCTGTTGATCAACAGAAGATGTGTAAAATACAGAAATTTTAGTGATTATAATTTTTATAATTAGTCTTAATATGAGTCAGAGTAATAAAATTGGAAATATGTTTTATCTAATTTGATCTTTATGCTGACATGTGTTTTGAGATATTTTAAATAAGTTTTTAAAATTATTTAGTATGTGTTTTAAGAATTTTAATAAAACCTGGTATACAAGTTAATTATCAACTATGAAAAATAAGCTTATGTTAAGATATAACTTATATAGGGTCTTTCAACAAGAGTATACTTGAACTTAAATAAAACACTTCTAGTGATAGAGGTTTATTTATTTTTTATTTTGGAACATAATTAATGTCATTACGTGTGGAAGAGAACATAAATTAAATGACCGCCGCGACTTCGTTGGGTTGCGCGTATACGGTTGACCCAATTTTCAATAACAGAAGAACGTAAATTAGGTCCAACTTCACGAATAACACGCGTGATGTTATTCATAGGATCATTTACTGTTTCTGGCTTGTTGATAAATAAACTTGAGATTTAACATAACCCCACAAGAAGTAATCCAACGGCGTTAAATCACATGACCTCGGGGACCAGTTAACATCACCAGCACGGGAAATGATGAAACCTCTGAACTTCTCCTTCAAAAGATCGATTTTTTCGAGAGCAGTATGACATGTGGCATCACCTTGCTGGAACCAGATGTTTCTGAGATCCATACCATCCAATTGAGGCCAAAAATAGTCCCTTATAAGAGCCCGATATATTTCTCCATTGACAATTAGAACTTCTCCATCTTCATCTTGGAAAAAATATGGACCAATGAGTCACCATACCAAAATCCACACCACACAGTAACCTTTTGGGGTTGAAGTGGTCGTTCTTGAATCTGCATTGGATTTTGATTGCTCCAATAGCGGCAATTTTGTTTGTTAATACAACCATCCATCCAAAAGTGGGCTTCGTCGCTGAAGATGATTTTTCGACAAAAATCCGGGTCAGTTTTCAATTGCTCCATAGCCAGTCAGCGAATACACGGCGCAACCTATGGTCGTTGGGTTTTAGTTCTTGAGTTAACACCGTTTTGTAAGCGTGAAACTTCAAGTCCAGATGCAGAATTCGCCAAGTTGTGGTCGGTGAAAGCCCCAATTCTTGCGCTCGACGAACAATTGATTTGTTTCCGTTCTCGCGTACACTCTCACTTTCGTTAAAGCGCTTACGTCGATTACGTACAGGCTGACAGAACCACTTCTTTCGAATTTATCGATCAAACACCGAATCGTTCTCTTGCAGGGACGATTATGCCCACCGTAAACTTCACGCAATATACGGAAGGTTTGGCGAACAGATGATCCATTTTGATAATAAATTTTCGCAATTTCTACGATTTGCTGAATGCTGTAACGTTCCATGGCTATTTGTCAATAACAACCGTAACCTCATGAAAAAAATGACTGTTGTAACTAAATAACAACCGCAGCTATCACATGTTAAATTTAGGACACTCTTGTTGAAAGACCCTATATAAGCAAACTACCCACAACAATATACTTCACTCAAAGAAATTACAGAATCAAAATTGAGGAAGATAAGCTGAATCATAATATAGCATAATTGATAATTCTCAAAATAAATGTATCTAAAGCAGTTTGGCAAGGAATAGATAAGGTTAAAAGAGGTAATGTTAATAAAACCAACATTCCATTCAAGCCATAGAGGTTAAATTACTTTTTTTATAAATTTAGTCGACAATATTAAATCTAAAACAAATGCATCTAATTTTTTCTTACAAAGAATTACTTAATAACTTTAATGTTTGCAGAGCCAATTTTATTTGGAAAGAAGTGATAACATAGAAATAGTATACAATTTAAAAGTATCAAATGGCAATGATATTTATCGTTTGCCAAGCAATTCTTAAAACGAATTATTGATAATATTGCCTTTCCTCTTACAATTTGTATAATCACTTAGGTATTTAGTGGAATGAATATTATCAAATTGTTTAAAAATTGAAAAAAATAACTCCTATTATGACATTACATTTTTATATCTAATTTGTCTAATCGTAAACGTTGCGTTCCTGTCAATGATAAAATATCATCTCTAAAGACAGTGAAAAGCGGTGTTTCTCAAGGCTCTGTTCTAGGACCTCTTTTATATTCCTTATAGCTATAAACGATTTTACCATATAATATAGTTAACATAACTATTTTGTATGTATACAGATGTCACGATTGTTTTCATGACTAATGATAATTTAGGTCGTTTAGTTACAAATATGGATAACACCATGGAAACAGCATTGGAATGGTTTAGCTAACTATTATTAAATGAAAACAAAACGAATCAAATCGTTTTAGTTTAAAATCATTACCAGCCATTTGTCAGCTTAATATGGAAACTTCTGCTGAATTTTAGGTATGTGTATATATACATTATTTACGAATAGTTTTCCTCCGTGGTCTAGTGGTACCATTTGGTACCTCTAGTTCCATATTCGCGGGTTCAAACCCGGAGGAGGGCGATGAATTTTTTTGGACGTAAAAATCTTTAGCATGGCTTCCTTCGGAAGCCAAGTAAAGCCGGTGGTCCCGTGTCGTAGATTTACGGCACATAAAAGAACCTCAAACCTAATAAAGAGGCCTCTGAGCAAAATTTCCGGTCTTTCACGCCCAATATAGAATGGGACACTAAAGAGCACAGCAGTTAAAGTGCATCCATAAATAAAACTAAAAAAAAAAAAAAAATAGAATCAAGTTGTCTTAAATTATATATTTCTTTCTATTTTTAAGAAATTGTATATGCTTCCAATATTTTAAACCGGTTTACTTTTCTTTGCGTGAATCTGTGCGTAAATATGATATAGTTTTATGCGAAAGGAACCAAAGATATTTAGTTATTGCAAAAGAAGGTTATACGAATTATTAAAAACCGGCATGAAAAATCGCCATGCAGGCCACTGTTTATAGACTTATGTACTTTAACCGTACGTAATTTTTATATTTTAGATATTTAGTTTACATGCATAAATCATCAAGGAATTACTTATTAAGAACTGATAAATATAACTATGAGACCATTATATGGACATACCATTTATAAGGTTAAGCAAAACGCAAAATAATTGTGTATAATAAGTTATCGGTTCATGTATACAAACAAACATACGAGATTTCAAATCCAGGCTATACTAATGCATATCAAACAATTCATTTTATTCTCTTGAATTTTTAAATATAAGAACGATTAACATATTACAATGTACCTTGACAATTTCTATTGGCTGCAGTGTGCTTAATGACATGATTATTACTATGATTATACTTATTTTTAAATATTATGTGGTAAATTTAAACCTCATCCTGAAATGCCAGTTGTAGATTGATTGTGGAATATCTGGTTTTATTTATGTATCTACGAGCCGAGATATATCACCTGATTTACTATTTAGATAGCGAAAACAAAATGGCTACATAGAAAAACAAGTCTACTATCTGTTTAAACTCATTCATTGAGGAGATAAATTCAAAAGGAAGAAAAAACACTTCCGCTGGAAGAAAACATTAATTTCCTCGTTTTTGACAGTTTGGCTCGGAAGAAGGAAGGGCGGTGATTTGTTGATGAGAAGAAAAATAACCTTTATTTGCCTTACTTAGTATTCATGCATTACAACAGCGGGAGCTGAACGTCAAAATGAGAGCTCTTCCTTTTTTATTTTAATATTCCGTCGATTTATTATTCGCAGTTTGAAGACACACACCGAACTTCCACGAAATTCTGTTTTATATATTATTGCTCATTCCGTTCCACGCTCATCCATCCATTTCTCTCTGTTTACTTCTTCATTACCATAAATGCATGCAAATTGAAACAATTTTAACGTCACTCGATGCCTTTCACACACACTAAGAAGAAGAAGAAAGCGAAAAAAACAAATTGCGAATAATTGACTTTCTAATCAAAAGAGAGTTCACATAGAGCAACATCCTTGTATTCCTCCCTCTCCTCCGCTACTTTCATCAAAATCGCTTCGTTACGAGAGATGTCAATTACATGTATATGTCTTTTTCTTCTCTCTTTTTAGAGTCGAGGAATAATTAGCATCCCTATTATCAGAAGTGTCTTGTGTTCTCTTTTCTTGTCGGTGCGGAAGTGATTATCTTTTATGAAAGAAAGAAATTGACTCAAAAAACTAAAAAGGGTGCTGGCAAAAACACCCTTGCCTTTTTTTTTTGTTCAGGAGATACTTTCGAGCAGGGCAACGAAATGTTTAAACCCTGCGTATCTGTGAACGAGTTGTTGGTATTGCGTTTCAGAAATTATTTTCCAAAGCTTTCTTTGCAAAGTTATCGGTGCATGTTGCCAGAGCATGTGACAGGGCGAGGATGTTAAAATGCGTTATAACAACTACTACTTGAAGTTAGTAGCAAAGACAGTCATGGTGATCAGAATGCATTCAAAAACATGTTTTTTAATCCGTACATGCTTTCCATGCTTTTAATTAAACTACTTGAATATTTTCAATAAAATCTAATATTTGTAACGTTATGCGGAAAGTTTCGCATTAGAACATCGGCTGTTATAAAACATTTCATCGAAGAGTAAACTTCATGTTTGAACTTTCTTCTCCAATAACTGAAAAGAATTATTGAATGAACTGCTCTAATTGCGTGATTTAAAATCCAAGTTTAAAAAGAACTAATTATTCAAATAAACACCTGAATATTCTGGGGTTCCATTTTAAAAATTCTATTTATATAACCCTTTAAATGAAACAGTAGTATAAATTAAATTACCCTTCTCATATGTTCAATTTGGAGTATAATACTTCAGTACCTATATATTTTCTTAAACCCAGGAAACACACAAATTGAGTCAATTTAGTTAAGTAATCAACACATGCTTAGTAAACATTTAAAAAGCTATTTAAATGCATTTTGCTCATTAATAATTATAATAATGCATCCTATATTTTGCAAAACTCTTCGATGTATCAGAACTCAAATATAAAATAAAACACTACACGTTATTTTATTTTATTATATTGCGCTTACTTATTTTTATATGTCGTAAAGTGACAATCTGCAATCAGTTTTTCTGTTTCTTCGTTTTTAAGTCTAACAATCCCTTTATATGCGCACGTTGTAAAACGTGTTTATCAATTTCCTCTGAACTTTAAATGTACATTAAACAATTCTAGCAAATAAAACTTCATATAAATCTCTGTGTTGCCTAAGATTTTAGTAATTGTTATTCTTCAAAAAAAAGAGACGTAGAGAATTAGTTTCCAGTTATAGTACAAAATTTGCTTGTTTTGAACTAAAGTTAAGTAATTTAAAAGAAAGATTTTTTAATGTCATTATGTTGAACATTCTTATTGAGACCTATTAATTTGAAAACTTAAAAAACTATGAAAACGAATCTTAAGGTTCCGCTGTTTACCCAAGACAAATTTAAGATTAAAGTTTCAGTCAAAATGACTGAAAACTTTAGAAAGTATGTGGTACATTCCCTCGACGTATTTGCTAATGTAGGATTTTCAGCTACTGTTTTGGAAATTTACAATTAATTTTAAATCAAAGGTAATTTATCATATTTTAAGGCATTAAAATATTTTACAAATTAACTACTTCTGAAGACTACAGTGAAAATGCACATGTGAAAAGTAAAAATGCAATGTTTCTTATTTAAGGGGACACGGTAGTCTGAACACATGGAAATTACACCTTAAGTGTGTTAAATTATCATGCTGAAAAAGTTCTCAATGGTATTTGCATAAAAAGTTATAAACTATTCTATAAATCATGAAAATTATTTCAAGCGGTTGTTTGCATTGTTAACTTATGTAGTTGAGTCCATAAAAATTATTTCATTCAGCAGAAAAATAATAAAGTTTACTCTTAAAACATGTGAATTTATGTACCTTTTTCTCTGATACTATTGCAATACAGAATCAGACTTTTGCATGCTTGTTCTTAGTATAATCAGCTATCTTGTGAACCTCAATTGTTTAGTTATGTATATAAGTTCAATAGAAATTGAAAAAAAATTATTTGCAAAGTCAAAAAAGTCAAAATGAGGAAAATTTCCAATGTTGTTGCTTTCTTAATATCACTAATATAGATCATAAAATTGTAATTGTGGTTCACAAAATGTTTAACTATGTGTTGTATACATGTACTGAACATTTCAGCTCTCACCTTCTCATATTTTATGAGAAAAAGGTACATAAGTATCCAGAAATGTTGTTTTGAGAAAACTGAATTTAAAAACGTATTGTGTAATTGTGTCACAATTATATTAGTTATAACTGAATTTAAAGTTTGAACATTAAAATTCTGACACACTTCAGTACATTCCAGGATCATAATCATCTGCACCTTCATTCCTGGATTGCTTCAGCTTTTCTGATTGCCTTCTCTTGGCCCCAACCTCTTTTGTTAAATACTGAACTGCTCGCTGGGCATGATACACTCGTTTGTTGTTGAAAGATACAAAAATGTTCTGAAAAGGGGCGTTGCATGACAGCTTTAAGAGAATGTAGACTAGCATTAAAATGGTATTTAAATGTCTTAAAGACCTCTTAACCCTCCAATAGTATATATTTTCTGAAACTGGAAATAATAGAGATTTTATTAGTGTCTAAAACAAAAAATGTGATTTTTTACCATTTCAGAGTAACTTGTCCTCTTAAACTACATTTACTTTTTAATAGGTAGTAATTGTTTATTCCATTAAAAATTCACTTTCCAGATTTAACCGAAAATACACGGTGTTTGGTTCCCAAATAAAAACTGAAAAGAAAGAAAGGAAAGAAAAAAGAAAAAAAAACATGTTATAAAGGAAGTTTCGTCGCGCGCACGCGTGTGTGTTTGAACAGCTCAACCATGAAATCTCTGATGAATTTAACTTGGCATCTAGGTTTAGTATCTTCCAAGAAAATCCCCGTTTATATGGAAAGCTTTAGTTTGTATTTATTTTCTCAAAAATGACCCTAAGATTTTGATTAAGGTGATATACTACCAATAAATTGCATCTATTGAATTGTTGTCAATAACCTGCAAAATCCTCTTCATTCCTAATGGATTGTATTTAAGTGATAAATCATATTAAGAGAAAGATAGAAACTTTCTGCAGGAAAAACGTAACCCCTTAAAACGCACAATTTAACTAATTTTTTGTCGCATTAATTATTTACGAAACATTGGTTGCTGTTCGTATGATTTTTCGAATAGATAATCATGCACTTTTTAAAGTTCGAAGCGCGCAATTTTTACTTTTTCTACTTTTTTTTCGAGTGGAGGAGAAAATGATTTAATCACTGCCTCATCCCCGATGGGAGTCGGGACTGAGAGTGTGGGACTCACCAATAATCGGCATACCGACTAAAAACTCCTCCACCGGATTGAAAGGAAAAGGTTTGCTGCGTACTGCTTAAAGCACCCGCGCATTCCAAGGTGATGGGTCCACTACGTATAGTAAGTAGGGGAAGTATTGTATTCCACCCAAAAATTCGATACCGAGATTTCACCGGAAATATATGTTTTGAGACCCCCTGAATCCAAAAAAAGCATTTTTGGAAACATGTCCGTGTGTATGTCTGTGAACAGCATAACTCAGAAACGAACAGTCGGATAAACACCAAACTTGGTATTTAGTTCAGTATCTTCCAGAGATGCGACACGAAGGTTTTCAAGAAAATCCCCCACCCCAGATTACCCTTTACATGGAAATTTTTCGAAAATTTTATTTTTCTCAAAAATGGCTCTAACGATTTTGATTAAAATATCATATGTTTAAGATATTTTCATGACAAATAACATGTGTATCTTGAATTTTCTGGGAATGTCTCCAAAAGTATTCTTCATTGTGAATGACTTTTGCATAGCTGGTAAACCATAAGAGATAGACAAAATTTTACTACACAAAAAATGTAGATCGCGTTAAAATACACAATTTATATCATATACATTTTTTGGTGAGTGAACTATTTTCGAGATAGTGCTTGTTATTCCCTTAAATTTTTCAATACTTATTTTCTCAAATGAGAATTTGTTTTCATTTTTTTTGTCTTGGATGTGCAAAGAGTATTAATCTGTGGCAAAGAGAATAGTGCTGCACCTAGCAACCAGCTATTAAGAGATATGTCTATGCTTAAAGGCTGCTGTATTTCTATATTGCCCTTGCAAATACAAAACAAGGGGAACATAGTAGCCTTAAGCGATAGTCAAATATTTTTAGAACTGGTCGCTATGTGTAAAATGTAATTCTCTTTGCATGTATAAAGATCGTTTCTGCAAATGTTTATCTCGATTAATATGAAATAAATGGAGAATAAGAGTTTGTAAAAATAGTTTGTACAAGAGTAGAGAAAGTCATGTGAGTGTAACACATTAGATTTTTTTGTTTATTTCTTTCCTTCTCGCCATGCCATGCAAAGAGTATGGAATTTCAAAGATATAATATAGCGACCCTCTTTTGAAGATTTAGCTGTTACCCCTGCCTCCTGTATCTCCCTTGTACCTGTAAATAAGTACATTCATTCTTTCATTCATTATCTGTTTACCCTCCACTTATGTAGGACTTACACCCCCCAGGACTTACAGGCGGGTGCCTGGGGTCAGAGGCCCGTCGAGGAGCAGACACTCATGGATCAGACAGAGCATCCAGGATGGGGGATCAGCCCGATGCCTGGTATGGGATGAAGGAAGTAGATGAAACGAAATGTAGGTGAAATGGATGAAAGGAAAGGGGATGATGGAGCAGTCGGTGGAATGAATGGCGGGGGAAACCGGAGAACCCGGAGAAAACCCCCCAGACGCCGCTTCGTCCACCACAAATCCCACATGCAGGTCCCTGGGATTGAACCCGGGCCGCCTCGGTGGAAGGCGAGCGGTCTAACCACTCGGCCACGGCGCCGTCTAAATAAGTACATAATGAAACAATTTCTGCAAATATACATCTGAATTTGCATGTAGTGGACAGAAGAATAAAATTTTATAAAACTAAGGTGGAAATATACAAAACAAACAATAGCGAATGGAGGAAATCATGTGAATGTAACATACCAGATATTTGTACTCTGAATGTAACCAGGTTGAGGGAATTTTCATTTGAATACTCACTGTGTGTTATAAAAATGAGCTATATGAGATTAAAATGGTTATGAGCCTACATAAAAGAGAAAACGGTGTTGCATTTTGTAGTGAGAAAATAAAAAGTGTAAAATGTTGAGGCAAATGTGGAAATTTTACCTTAGAAATCCTTGCGTTTCGAAACCTTGAAAGAAGAAAGAGCCTGCGTGCGTACTCCTCTTTGTATCCCTATGATTCCAGCACCAAGCTTGCGCGGTTCCCTCACTAGGGTGCAGCACTTACTTGAGCTGTTTCTTGCTACTCCACAGCTGTCTTCGACGAGAGGAGTGATCACTTTTTAATGCGTAACTTCCATAAGTACGAATCACTGTAAAAACCTCTATTTATAATTAATTAATAGCAGAATATTTTCTCAATATTTATTTCGTCCTGTTGGTATAATTTGCACTATTCACAAGCTGTAACGGTGTATGCTGCTTACAAGTGGTTTCAATATTAAAAGTGTTTTAGTACTAATAAAAACAATAAAAGACTACTTATGTGTTACTTTCATACGACTTTTTCCATCCACTATCGTTTCTTTTTATATTCTTTATTGAGGGTTGAGCTATTTCAATTCATTTGGGCATGATCAGCGTCGAGCCGTGGCTCTGCTTCTTATACAGCTTCTACAAATTATTCTTACGAAAGCTTATTTTTCTAATTCATTATTAATAGAGATGAACTTTGCAGAAATAGTTTCATTGCACATTTCGCCAGATAGAGGAAATCATATCCATAATCATATTTTTAATATAGATTTTTAAAAACTTGCCAAGGTCTATTAAAAGTATAATTAATTTATATAATAATAAAAAAGTAAAACCTTAAAAAAAACCCATTTACCCAGCATTGAAGTACTTCCCAGTGGTCTCTCTGGGAAACAACTTGAGTCAATTGGGATGCCGGCCCTCGTAGCCGTGGTCGCTGGTGTGTGTCGCTTCGGCGCTCCACCAAGCTGAGGGTTACGGGTTCGAATCCCGCCGTGGGCATGGCTGTTTGTGTGTGTGTGTGTGTATATATATATATATAAATGCGTTAGTAAGCGGTAATGAATAACAGTAAAACACAGTAATGACTGGGTAAACAAGGGAACTTTTAGAGAGAAAAAAATTGGTGAATTCAATGTCCCACCGTCATGTTGTCACAGTAGCTCAATGGTTAGAGCAGGAGAACCGTTGAATTTTTCAGTTGACTCTATATTAAAAACTTACCAAGACCAGGCTAAGGTGTACTAAAAGTATAATTAATTCATATAATAATAATAATAATAATAATAAGTAAAATCGATAATCAGATGTTTAATGGCGTGTTATCTTGAAGTTTCATGTTCTTTCGCAAGAAACAAGCGAACAATGACAGCATTTCAAAAAATGACAAAGTATTGAAAAATTCAAACCAATATATGTTGGAAATGGCTGATGCCAGAAAAGAAGTTGAGATAAATTGTGTGTTTTAAAGATATCTAAATTTGTTATGTGACGTGTTTTTGTAATAAAAATTATACAAAATTTCTGTATATGAGAAGGGCTTCACGGGCCATTCCCAGAATATTAAAAGTTCATATTTTATTTGCCAGTAAATATCTTATCTACGATATGGTATTTTAATAAAAGTTGTCACATCCACTTTTGATAAAATAAGAAATTTTGAGAAACGTTCTACGTAAACAGTAGTTTACAGTGAGGGATTTTTAAAGATCTTCGTGCCGCATCTTTGAAAATACTAAACTTAAAATACTGAGTTTAATATAAAATCCATTTAGAACTAAAACGACACAGGCTATTCATATAAAATTGAATATTTACATTTTATCTAATTTGTACTCTTAGAGATGTGGAATTTTAATAAAAATGTTAAAGCAATTTTTAAGAAAATCTAAAACAAAGAAAATATTTCTATTTTGAAATATAAAACATAATGTTGAAAATCTTCGTGTTGTATATTTGAAAGATTCTGAATTTAGTAGCGAGTTTGGTATTTATCCGACATTTCGTTTTAGAGTTGTGCTGTTCACACACCACATATGAACGCACTCACACTCATACTCACGCGCGCAAACACACACACACACACACACACACACACACACACACACACACACACACACACACACAGCTTTTCCACACACTTGCTCTTTGTATTCATGGATTTCCGTGAAATCTGATATCGAATATTTGGGTGGAATACAATACTTCATTTATTTGTATTCATAAATAGTAGAGCAAGTGATAAGTATTTTGTATACATTGCTTGTAAAGGACCTATGAAGCAATTGGTAACTGTTAAAATAAAATAGTGTTATTATTAGAGATAAACAAAATATGTAGAAAAATTTGCAAAATTACATTTTATGTAAAATATGAACATATGAAGCAAAACTCTCATGTGATACATTCACCTGACTTTCTCAACCCCTATCGTTTATTAGTGTGTATGCAAATTAGTTTTACTAAACCTTATTTTTATATCTACTTCATTTTAATCCAAATAAACCTTTGCAGAAATAGCTACATTACACATTTCCTTATAGATACAAGGGAACAGTAGTAGTCAGATATTTAAGAACTGGACGCTCTACGCTGGCATTAAAATTCCATACTGTTTCAATAGAATCGCGAGGAACACCTGAATGTTGACAGGACTTTAAAAGAATGGCTAAGTATTGAATGATTCGTACCATTAATAAGGGCTATCTCAAAAATGGCTGATGTCACCAAAGAGCTTGTTTGAAATAAATTGTGTGTTTTAAAGAGATCTACATTTTGGTATGTTTTGGTCTATCGTTTAACGTTTGCCAGTTATACAAGATTATACAAAATTCCTTCGGAATGAAGTGGATTTTACAGGCTATTCCCAGAAAATTCAAGATATATATTTTATTCGCAATGTGAATATCTTTAATATAATGTATTTTAATAACCAAAAAATGTAAAAAAAATGTGAAAAATGATCCATGTAATAGTTAGTTTGGGCAGGGGAATTTTCGTGAAAATTTTGTGTCGCGTATTTTGGAAATACTGAACTTAAATTCCAAGTTTAGTGTTGATCTTACTTCATTTTTAAGCTATGGTGTTCACAGACACATATACACACGGACATTTTTTTAAAATTGCTTTTCTTTAGTACTTAAGAGCCTCAAAGCACTTCCGGTGAAATTTGATATCGAATTTTTGGGTGAATGCAATACTTTAACTAACTACTAGGTACGTGGTAAGAGAGTAAGAATTCAAAAAACATTATGAAATATACATTTTAAAGCCGAAATATCTTACACTTTAAGGTTCACTGCAGTAGTTTAAAAACTAGGCTTTGTAGATTTTGTCCTTATTTAATAGTAAAATATCAAATTAAATATAACAAACTACGCGGAGCTTATGGATTTTAATATTTCTGACATTTTTAAGCTTACAGAAAAGGAAAACAATTTACAGGTTAGTTTTCAAGAATAGGGGGCGTTTAATTTCTCCTCAACTGTAACTGACTTACTGTAAAGGGTTGTGCGGATTTTTTCACAAGCGTTTCCTCGAAAGAGTGGCTTAGGTTTTTACCAACAGCCGAATAGAATCGGTTCTTTGCTAGCAGAATTATTTTAAAAGAAAAAACTCCAAAATATTATAAGGCATGAAATTTTTGTCACGCGCATTGGGCTATAAAAATGTATAATTCATTACAATATGCAAAAAATAAATGATCTTGTAATGATATAAGGCATGGTTTAGTATGTGAAAATTCATATTTTGCTTTTCTGTAGATATTATTAAAAATCAGTTTTTACGTTCTCTATCACGTATATAAGGTATTGCATTCCACCCATTTCGGTACCTAAATTTCATCGGTAATACAGTTCTGAGGCATTCTGAATAAAAAAAGCATTTTTAGAAAAAATGTATATGTGTATGTGATGTATGTCTGTGAAGAATATAGCTCAAAATGAAAATTAGGCTAAATATCAAACTTGATATAAGTTTGATATCTTCTAAAGATGGGACATGAAGATTTCCAACACAATCCCTCACCCCAAACTACCCTTTATATGGAACATTTTTTGAAAGTTTTCATTTTCTCAAAAATGGCTGTTAAAATTTTTATTAACGATTTTGTATAATCTTGTGTAACTACATTAAGCTACAGACGAAAACGTACTACATAAAAATGTAGATATCTTTAAAACACTCAATTTATTTCAAATAACTGTAGCGCCAGCCATTTCCGAGATATCTGTTATTAATGATTCAAATAGTACATAACGTTGCCATTCTTTTAAATTCCTTTTGATTTTCAGTTGTTTCCTTGCGGTTGAATGGGTACAGTATGAATTTTAGGTCCAGTTCTATAACATTTGACTATCGCGGTTCGCTTTTATCTGTAACGAAATGTGTAACGTAGAGCTATTCCTTCAAAGGTTTATCTGACTCAAAATGAGTAGTTTGCGCTTCCACTAGTAAACTATGGAGGGTAGAGAAAGTCACGTGAATGTAACACATCAGCTTTTTTGCTGTGCAAGGACCGTGGACGAAGATCCCTCTTTCACGTCGCGGACGCGCGCGATCACCTGCGGTGGACCTCCATGCTTACTTCGCTGCACCTATTAATATTCAATTTTATCTATCTCCGTTCCGGGAGCGAGAGCAAGACCAACTCCAGCTAATGCATTGCTAGTCGCTTCTAACCTGACGTTAAGCAGTACATAGCACGTCACTGCCTTTTGTCATCCTAGGCAATGGATGGCACAAGATTACATTATATGAGCTGTCGTTGTTGTTTTATTATTAATTTCTTTTTTTTTAATTCCTAAAAGCAACTGCTCGGACACGCCACTAATTTAAATTAACAACATTC
This sequence comes from Deroplatys truncata, assembly GCA_030765065.1. NCBI lineage: Eukaryota > Metazoa > Arthropoda > Insecta > Mantodea > Mantidae > Deroplatys > Deroplatys truncata. The sequence goes on from CM060980.1 coordinate 59,637,940, forward strand.
ATGCAGTAGCAGACCTCTCTTGTTTTTCATAAGTCTGGCAGGTTACGTATCCCCCCCCCGCCCGTGTTCCTACGGCTCCGTTCTGAAAATGGGTGTAATGTAATGGGGTACCACGGGAACGATTGCAGTAATGAAGAGCAACTGCTCCTAGGTGCTGTTAATAATAATTAATCCTAATAAACAGTAACATGAAAGACGTTGCTGCCAATTTACTTTCATAAGGAGGGATGCAACATTAGATTAGTACAGAAAAAGCATGTGGAGATTTCTAATTGTAAAAAGCGAAACAGAGTTCAAATATTTATACCGAAGAAATATGTGATAAAAGGTTACCTTTGTATAATTCTCATCCGTGCATATAATGCTTAACATTAAAATAGTCTGTATTTTAACAGGAATGGTTAAAAGTTATCTTTTTATGAAGTTAGTCATCATTAGAGCTCGAATTTATATGAGATATGTGTATTATCTTTTTATGTATTTAAAGGTATGAGAGGCAGAGAAAGAGGGAGGGAGAGGCAGACAGACAGAGAGAGCAGCATAATTAAAAAAGTCTTGTGTTACATTCACATGACTTTCTATATCCACTATTGCCATTTTATATAACATTTACAAACTACCTTTGCAAAAGCTTATCCTTATATCTACTTCAAGTTGATTGAGGTAAACGTTTGCATCATTGGTTTCGTTATACAATTTATTACAGATACAAAGCAATAGGGACAATCAAATGTTTAAAAACTGGGCAGTCTTTTTACGACATTGTGAGAAATAAGTGAATAGCGATGGCACCTTACAACATGGCAAACATATTGAAAACACATCATATCGGGCTGATGTTACAGAAAAATTATTTTAAATAAATTGCGTGCTTATAAGAGATCTATATTTATGTACAGTAAGTTTCTGTTTAGCGGCGCCGTGGCCGAGTGGTTAGACCGCTCGCCTCTCACCGAGGCGGCCCGGGTTTAATCCCAGGGACCCGCATGTGGGATTTGTGGTGGACAAAGCGGCGTCTGGGCGGGTTTTCTCCGGGTTCTCCGGTTTCCCCCGCCATTCATATCACCAACTGCTCTAACATCACCTTTCCTTTCATCCATTTTATCATCATTTCGTTTCATCTACTTCCTTCCTCCCATACCAGGCATCGGGCTGATCTGATATTCTGTCTGATCCATGAGCGTCTGCACCTCGACGGGCTTCTGACCCCAGGCACCCGCCTGTAAGTCCTGGGGGTGTAATAGGAGGTATAAACAGAAAGGAAGAAGGTTTATGTTTATCTCTTATGGATTAACCGTTATACAAGATGATACAAAATTATTTTCGAATTAAGAGGGCCTCACAGGTTCTCCCAAGAAAATTTAAGATGTACGTTTTGTTTGCCACGTAAATATGTGGTATTTTAATGAAACTCGTTAGAGCTGTTTTAGTGGGAATAAAAGAATATATAGAGATTTCTTAAGCGAAGTTTGGGATGGCGGTATTTTATTGAAAATTTTTAATGGCATTCTTGGAAGATACAATACAATATACAAAGTTTGGTATTTACCAGGTATGCGATATTCAGATTATTCTGACGTTTACACGTCATAAAATGTTTTATCATATATAGGGTCAACAATCTCTTTTATTGCTGCCATTATATTTATTTTTATTTTATGAGAAACTATGAGTTCAAATAGACCAATTTTATTTTAGTCACAAATAAATAGACCTGTACGTTTCGTTTTTGAGTTATACCGCTCACAGGCACAGGCGTACATGCTCGCGCGTGCGCAGACCATTTCAAAATACGCTTTGTATTTTGGCCTCAAAATATGTATTAACGGTGAAATCTCGATATAGATTTATGGATGAAATAAGTAGTAGGCTTTTGTAATAATAATTTGTAGAAGAGATAAAAATAAAGGATAGTGGGTAGAGAAAGACGACATATGTATGTAACGCATAAGAAATACTTAAAATCTGTATGGGATATATTTTACTTAGTGTTATACAACAATAGATAGAAAAACTGCATTTTCTTGATTTTAGAGCAGGTTTAAATACTTTTTCGGTTCATTCACAAGTAATTACAAAACATGTGTAAGAGATCTACTTATCAAGTATTAATCGTGTAAAATGAAACATTTTTAACTCTCAGCGTTTTGTCTTAAACTACAATATTCCTTCGATTTAATAAATGATAAAAATAAATTAAAGCATAAGTATAAAAGTATAACTTTTAATTAGCCTATACTGCTAGTTAGAGAAATAAATCTGATGTGTTGCACTCACATCACTTTCTCTACTCCTGTACAAATTATTTTTACAACCGATTACTGTCCATCTACTTCATGTTAATCGAGATAAACTTTGCAGAAATTACGCTATTACTAATTTTCTTTTGGGTGCAAGAGGAATAAGGGACTTTAAGCAATAGTCAAATATTTTAAGACCTGGTTGCTATGTGGAGTATTCCATTTTCATTGCATTACCAGGACAAAAAAAACTAATAACAAATTTGTATTTGAGAAAAGTATAAGTTTATTGCAAAATGCAAACGTATAACAAGGAATATCTTGGAAAATGGTTCACCAGACAAAACAATTGTTTGTTTCAAGGATACATACATTTTTTGTGTAGTAAAATTCTGTTTGTCTCTTACGGTTTACCAGTTATACAAAAGTAATTCAGAATGAAGAGGACTTTTGGGGGTTCAGATATACCATTCAGAAAATTCAACACATACATTTCCTTTGTTATGAAAATATCTTAAACATATGGTATTTTTATCAAAATCGTTAGAGATATTTTTGAGAAAATCTAAATTTTCCAAAAATATTTCATGTAAGGGTAGTTGGGGAATTTTCTTGAAAATCTTTCTGACGCAATCTTGGAAGATACTAAACTCAAATACCAAGTTTGGTATTCATCGGACTTTTCGTTTTCGAGCTGTGCTGTTCACAGACACACGGACGTATTTCCAAAAATGATTTATTTGGATTCAGGGCGCCTCAAAACATGTATTTCCGATGAAATCTCAGTATCAATTTTTTGAGTGGAATGCAATACTTCCCCTACTTACTATACGTTGTAGAGAAAGTAAGAATTGAAGGCGTAGTTTGAAAATATGTGAAATGTAGAAATTTTGCTAGTTTTTTTTCAAACCTTCGTACCTGCAATGTCAATAGATATCATAAGGATGTGCCTACTGTGGTGAGTGTAGTGGGCGCGCTGGCACTACATTTTTGTCCCAAAAACATTTTCTCCTTGTAATGCCCCTTCTCCCTAGAGGGCGCATTTCTTTAGACTAGACATCTACCAGTATACCTACTTATTTTGAAATCTCGCTCTATTGTTACACACTGAGAAGAATAGTAATGCCGTATTTGCAGTAACTATAGGCTTTCTAGCACAAGCAAATGGTTGTTAATTATAAGCGTAATCATGCAAAGCATTTTCCTTACTTCTAAGACAAGCAGTAAAGCCTAAGAGGGTCAAAACAAACATTAGAGGCTTATTAGCAGGTGTTCCAGCACATTGAGGGGTTGCAACTTGAAGGCTCCAAGAAACTAGGGTAGGTGTTAGAAGTGGGAGGTGAGGGCAAGAGTAAATGAAGATTAGCATTTAAACTTTGGTTAGTTTCCCCGCACAACAGTCAAGTTGTTGCTGATGGACTTACTTAATCTTAAAGGAAACTTAGAGTTCGGTAATGTTGTCTTACCGGCTCATCCCCCTCGATGTCTCTCGCGAGACGCCTGACTTGAGGATTTCGGCAAGTGTTAAGTTCTTGCCACGACTAACAACAGGATTTTCAGATTCGCACCTCGGATCACTACAAGACAGCTTTGGTAGTGTGGTCTTCTCGGGAGGGAAAAGACATCCTGTGAGATATGCACGAGGTTATTGAGTCTTCGATTCGTCCATTTAAGGGAGCGATCTGTGCATTTTTCAAAATCCAAAGTAATCTATTGATTTTTTAATTATTTACCATATCTCATGTCTTTATAAAGAAATATGGTTGCAAAGCTTGTGCATATATGTTAATTCGTTACTGAATTATGCATTTTAAAATACAAATTTAGGCTATTTTATTTACAATATCTTATCAACACATTCCGCTACTTTCTCTACCCTCTATCGCTTATTAGTGAGGATACAAATTATTCTTACTAAAGCTTATTACTTTCTCTACTACGTATAGTAAGTAGGGGAAGTATTGCATTCCACCCAAAAATTCAATACCGAGATTTCACCGGAAATACATGTATTTTTGGAAACATGTCCGAATGTGTGTCTGTGTGTCTGTGAACATCATAACTCAGAAACGAACAGTCGGATAAACAGCAAACTTGGTATTAAGGTTCAGTATCTTCCAGAGATGCGACACGAAGGTTTTCAAGAAAATTCCCACACCCCAGATTACCCTTTACATGGAACATTTTTCGAAAATTTTAATTTTCTCAAAAATGGCTATAACGAATTTGATTAAAAAAAATCATATATATAAGACACTTTAATGACAAATAAAATGTATATTTTGAATTTTCTGGGAATGTCTCCAAAAGTATTCTTCAGTGTGAACGACTTTTGCATAACTGGTAAACCATAAGAGATAGACAAAGTTGTACCACACAAAAATGTAGATCGCGTTAAAATACAGTTTATTACATATACATTTTTTGTTGTTGAATGACCATTTTCGAGATTTTGCTTGTTATTCCCTTAAATTTTCCAATACTTTTTCTCAAATGGGAATTCGTTATTCATTTTTTTTTGTCCTGGTAATGCAAAGAGAATGGAATACTCGGCATAGCAACCAGCTCTTAAAATATTTGAATATCGCTTAAAGACTACCAATTCCTATTGCATCTACAAGAAAATTAGCAATAAGATTAACATCTCAATATCTCGATTAACATGAAGCATATGGAGAATAAGCGTTTGTAAAAATAGTTTTTACAAGAGTAGAGAAAGTCATGAGAGTGTAACGCATCATATTTTATCTACTACGTTTTAAACCAAATAAATCTTTGCACAAATAGCTACATTACACATTCAGCTATAGATACAGAGAGAGCAGCGACAGTCCAATGTTTAAGAACTACACGCTGGTCTAAAATTCCATAAATAATGAAAATCGATGGGACATATAAAGAATGACAAGTAGTGAACAATTCGTACCTTCAATTCAGAAATGGCTTATACAAAAAAAAGAAACAAACAAACAAATACATTGAAATAAAACTGTGTTTTAAAGAGACCTACATTTTTTGTGTGGTACGTTTTCGTCTGTCTGTAAACATTTTTCATGCATGGTATTAGGGTGGGGGGATTTTCTTGAAAACCTTCGTGTCGCATCCTTGGAAGATACTAAACTCAAATACCAAGTTTTTTAATTATCCTATTTTTCATTTTTGAATTGTGCTGATCACAGACATACACACACACACACACACACACACACAAACACACATAGACGGACAAGTTTCCAAACATGCTTTATTTGCATTCAGGTGCCTGAAAACATGTATTTCCGGTGAAATCTTGGTATCGAATTTTTGGGTGGAAGTCAATACTTTCTCTACCTCTATGTATGTGGTAGAGTAAGTAAAAATGCTCCTTAAGATGTAGTTTTCATACTTTTAAAACAATATTTCATATTTAAATCCTTTACTGAGCTATAAAATATGCTTGTTAGGAAATGTGCTTTTAAATGAGTTGCTTTTTAAAAACCAATTTTTGTTCCGTTGACAGTTATGAGATTCAGCCGTGTGTGTGTATATATATATATATATATATATATATATATATATATATATATATATATGTACTTATCAAACTTGAGTGAGCCTGGTGGCATAACAAATTTCACTTGACAATAATATCTGCAAAGCAAGTTTTGGTTAACATCACCGAGGAAACTCTTCCTGAAGTTTCACTCTGATAAGAAAAATTCCATCGTAAGGAGCATTTTAAATTCTGAAAAATGTTTAAAAATATTGTAAGCGAGGAAGGCGCATTGGAAAATTCGTATAGAATAACTAGTCTAAAATTCATTATATATTTATCATAAAGTAATGTAAAGTTTTACTTAAAAGGCATAATTTATCATGTGCACTAAATTTAGATAAAAACCTTCCAGAAATAGAGTAAAGTTTTGAGAAATATCATAAAAAGCCTCTTATGCGATACCAGATCTTTCGCTCAGGTTTAATTGAATCGTGATGTAACTCGCTATACTGATAACAAAAACACTTACACGAAAAAGTTCCTAGAGAAGCGCGCTCAATAATTTAAAAACCTAAATTTAATTTGTCCGGTGGATGAGTTTTATGACTTTCAGTGAGTTTGACAGAGCAATTGATAATTGTTTACTTTAGCACTCAATGACTGATTTGTTTCAAACCTCTTGATATGTTCTAATTAGCCCTCGGATTTTTAAATCCTAAAAAATGTGATTTTTAGGCGCCTAAAAAGGTCCTAAAAGTAGGGAAATAGGCCTTTAATAGGCACAATAAATAAACAAAATGAATGCATTACGCCATGGAAAACACAGTGATTAATGTTTTATTTCAAAACACACTTAAATACAGTAGGATAGATAAGAGCCAGACAAGTAACGTGTGTTAAATGCTGAAAACATACCTTCAAATGTTTCCCAGCTGCTATCATATATGGTGCTGCATCAGTGCAAAGCAACAACACTCTTTCATCCGTTACACTATTCGGATACAGTACTTTTAGTCCGGAGTTTACGAAGTAGGCAACTGATTGAGTATTAGTTTTCTCCAACACCTTCGGACAAATCAAATGCGAATTTCCATAATTTACTTCATCTAATTTCCTTACAATTAAATTTGATATACTTCGCCCCAGGGCATCTGCGATTTCATCTACAGAAATCCAGATAGGAATCTCCTATTTCTGACCTTATTTCATTCAGCTGTGATTCATACACCATCTCAAGATAATTTCTTCTATGTGTCGATTCGGAGGGTATTCTTTCTCTGCAATACTTTTCTAAAAATTACTTCACTGTTGTATTTTCAACCACAGTCCAAGGAATGTTGGCTGCAACGAATGCTTTATACATATCAAAATAGAATTGGAATTCTTTTTTTGAGGGCATGGGCTGTGTAAGTAAAGTTTGCTTCTGAGAATCTTTCATTTTAGAATTTGCTTGATGCATTGAAATTTTCTTGTGTTGTACCAAGTGGCTCTTTTTTCCGCAAAAACCTTAAGTAGAAGAATATATTTATAAATATATTTTAATGTCGGTAAATCATATTTTGTTAAAATAATTAAAATTTTAAATTAATATCCAATATAACTTACATAAATATTAGTATAACTTAAAAGTAATTGTCTTTTACAAAATTAGTAATTGTATTGATCTGTTGTACTGTTAGACCCCAGTATTGGACTTAATAAAATGCTTCAAACAAATTTCAGATTATTTTCAGATGTAGGAAAAAGCCATACGGTACAATTAATCGCGGTAGTTAACATACATGGTCTCATGTGAATAATAAAAATGACAGAAAATACAGTAAAAAGCTTACCTCTTTATTGCAGATCTGACGAAAGATTATTTTCCCATCTGTTGTATAAGATTGGAAATACGAAATCCATTTCCTTATTAATGCACTTTTGGTAGATTTGTTCTTAAGCATTTTGCAGCACTAGCAGAAAGATTATCACAGCAACCAAAGACTTTAATATAGTTATATTATGAACACTTTGCCTTATTTTCAAATAACTTTTTCTGAGAACCAGATGTGGGCCAATTGTTGCTATTGTATTCCATTGCCGAAGTTCCGATTTTGCATGTGGCACCTTAAGATTTCACTAATTGTTGTTTTATTTATTGTTGCGCTAAGCCTTTTGAAAACGACACCATGTCGCATTTTATCAAACAGAAATCAAATAAGTATCCAGTCAATGAAAGGTTTGTTGTTGATTAAAACATTATTTATTGTATACAACGTGTAGTGAATAAATTCATTCGAATTTTAAAAAAAGGCATTTATAGGCACCAAAAGGCAAAAATAGGTTCCTATAGGCACTATAAAAATTGGTTAATACCTTTTTAGGCCAATTATATGTGCAATTATCTATGTTAGGCTCAATAGGCTGTAAAGGAAAACAATAGGTAAAAACCTAAATATCCGAAATAATACCCCAAATACATTACAGTGTGCGTATCTCACACTAAACAGGGGAAGACAAAAGACGATCGCAAGCCAAGGATTTGAACTCGTCTGAGGTTTATTTCTCTGAAATACAATTTATTTATTTACTGTTAGTGCTGTTACAGAATACGCATAGCAATGTCAATTGCTTAAACTTTATACAACAGTAAGATATTAATTTACATTATAAATACTAATATTAAGTAACTTACGTTTACTGGGTGTTTTAAATTGAGCACAGCCCAAGTCTTTGATGTCTGTTGATAGACTATTACACAACTTTAAAGACATGAAATTCAAATACTTATGGGTCGTTGCACAATCAAAAAAATCATTTCCAATAGCAACAATTTCTGGTCTTCTAGTTGTAGTAGTAAGAATTATTTAAAACTATTGATATTCTTTCTACATGTACTATCACTGAAGAATATTCACAGAATGCAGAGTAAGTATATGGAGAGACTTAAATAAAAGTTTACAATGCTCAGCATGTTTGACATTATTCTAACAGCTTTCTTCTGAAGTTTAAATAAAATATTGGCAGAGCCATGGTTACCCAACAACAAAGCTCCATATTGGAGATGGCTGTCTACAAAAGCATAATATACAGTAAGTAATACATTTATGGCAACATTAAATAACAAATGACGTAACATAAGGATTCCTTTGGTTACGTTCTTAACAATTATATTAATATGCACATCCCAGCTTAATCTTTAATTGAGAACGATACCTAAAATTGAATATTTGTGTGAATGAATTCACTTTTAGTATCTAGTGTAAATTTCAAGTTAGTGACTTTACTCTGATTAACTCAGAGATAATTGTTAATACACCTTTTCATAATTAATGCATCTAGACATAATAAGTAGTTACTTGTCTCTAAATCAGAATCAGCAGATATCTTAATGGCTAAGTAGTCAGCAAACATTGGTGCAAAACACTGCTATTAAATAACATAGTTCTGGCAGTTCAGCTTCACTGAGAGCTCAGATGTGCCACATTTTGTATATTTGTTCCAACCACACATTGGCCTTCCGTGGTTGTTAAGGGTTTTGTGCAACTACAGATAATTAGTACTGAAGCGAATATCCTCTTGCTCACCATTCTAGCAAGTAACTGGACCTTTCACAATGTTACACATTATAAAACACTAACATCTTACTTTCGTTACGTGAACTGTCGTCAGTGAAATGCATTTCAAAATAATCACAACTCAGTTTTACTTTAAAGGATCAACATGAAATTAGCAATTATACCGCCAATATTCTTTCGTTTTTCAAATGCGTGTGCACATTTTTTTATTTGAGGAGACCATAGATACGATAGTTTTATCTTCGATTTATTTTTACTTTCTCTACTACATATTGTAAGTAGGGGAAGTATTTCATTCCACCCAAAAATTCGATACCTATATGTCACCGGAAATACATGTTTTGAGGCCTCCTGAACCCAAAAAAAGTATTTTTAGAAACATGTCCGTGTGTGTGTGTCTGTGAACAGCGTAACTCAGAAACGAACAGTCGGATAAACACCAAACTTGGTATTTAGGTTCAGCATCTTCCAGAGATGCGACACGAAGGTTTCCAAGAAAATTCTCCCACCACAGAGTACCCCTTATATGGAACATTTTTCGAAAATTTTAATTTTCTCAAAAATGGCTCTAACGATTTTGAATAAAATACCATAAGTTTAAGACATTTTTATGGCAAATGAATTGTATATCTCGAATTTTCTAGGAATGTCTCCAAAAGTATTCTTCATGTAAACGACTTTTGCATAACTGGTAAACCATAAGATACAGACAAAATTGTACTACACAAAAGATGTAGATCGAGTTAAAATACACAATTTATGTCATATAATTTTTTGTTGTTGAGTGAACCATTTTCGAGATATTGTTTGTTATTCCCTTACATTTTCCAATACTTTACTTTTTCTCAAATGGGAATTCGTTATTCATTTTTTTGTCTTGGATATGTAAAGAATATTAAGGGAAAGGTGCTGCACCCAGCAACCAGCTATTAAGATATATATCGATGCTTAAAGGTTAGTGTATTTCTGTATTGCCCTTGCAAATACAAAACAAGGGGAACATAGTACGCCTTAAGCGATAGTCCAATACTTTTAGAACTGGTCGCTATGTGTAAAATGTAATTCTCTTTCCATGTCAAAAGATCGTTTCTGCAAATATTTATCTCAATTAATATGAAATAGATGGAGAATAAGAGTTTGTAAAAATAGTTTGTACAAGAGTAGAGAAAGTCATGTGAGTGTAACACATAAGATTTTTTTCAAATTGTTACATGTGTTCATATTGAAATTTTATAACACAGTAAGCATATAAAATTACTTTGATAATTTCCTTAAAAACCTATGCTCCCTGAACAAGACAAATGGTTTCATGGACGGAATTGAATCACAAAGGTGAATGTAAAACGCAGATCGGAAGCGTAAGATCGCAACGTGACGAAAGGACCTAGATCAGGACCGATCATCGACGCACTTCATATCCCTCCAGGTGATATTCAAGTGGTTTTAGAGAACAAAGGTAAGCTGTAAACATCGGGATGAGAATGTGGTGTGAGGGATTAAGTGGAGCATGTACGAAACGAAATGTGGATGAAGGTGTGTAATGAGGTACCAGGAGCATGTGGGTTGGTATAACACAAAGATCATAAGGGTATTATTTGGTACTTATTAAGCATGGTTTAAAATAAATCGGTAACCTTGTGCTAAAGTAAATAATTAACGAACATTTAATCTTAGTTTATTTTAAGTCAATATTGAAGGCTGAGGCAGAAATTATTGTTTCAGATTATTTACAAAGCAAACTATTATTTTCGAATCTTAAGGTTTTAATCATATTATATTTAATTTATAAAAACCGACTGTTATGGCCAATGTTTTATGTTAATATCTGAAGGTTACTGGCACACAGTACATGGTCTGAATCCCATCCATGTTACAACAGATGTTCAAAGTGGCCTCCATGGGATGCAATGCACGCGTTCACACGTCGCCTCATGAATTGCCTCACTCGTTCGAATGTTCCGGGCTATGTCCGAATATCGTCACAGGCCACGTGGACACGCTGTTGAAGGGTCTGAACATCAGGAACAGGTTCACCGTATACAATGGTTTTTCAATGCCTCCACCAGTAAAAATCCGGGGGGGTTAAGTCCGGTGATCGAGCAGGCCATACAAGAGGGCCTCCATGTCCTATCCAACGTCTGGGGAAGATATTAAGGTATTGGCGAACATTAATGCAGAAGCGGCTGGCACTCCATCGTGCTGCCGCCACATTGCCTGACGTACTGCCAAAGGCACATTCTCCAGCAATGGCTGCGGACTGTTTTGCAGGAAGACCAGATACATTTCTCTGTTCAGGCGTTGTGAAAGAAGAACTGGTCCAAGTAGGCGGTCCCCATTAATCCCTGCCCAAATATTGATGTTGAAGCGCTGCTGATGAGATGTTTCAACCATTCCGTGAGGAATTTCTGTAGTCCACAGAAGACGATTATGCAGGTTAATGATGCCATCTCTACCAAAGATCGTGAAGAGAACTGAAGACAGAAATCGCATAATGGTGATGGCCTGTTGCACAAACCAGCGACAGAAACTTTCTCGTAGAGGGAACTCCACACGTTGGAGGTGATAGGGATAATAGTGGTTGTCATGTAGGATACAGATAACCGTCCTTTGGCTTACACCATGTTGGCGGGCAATTGTCTGGAGCTTGTACTAGGGTTAATCTCAATATCATCCAAAACATGTTCCTCCACATCAGGTGTATGCATAGTCCGCGGCTGCCCTGAACGTAGGTCTGTTTCAAAGGACCCATCATCACACAAACGCCGAAAAATGCCTCCAAATGCTGTGTGATGTGGATGGTGTTGTCTATCAGGGTACGAGGCTCGTACTCCGTGCTGCCACTGGACCGTTTACATCTGCTTGGCCGTGCACGAACATCATCTCGGTTTGTTTCGGGGATGAATACCGGACCACTGCGCTTCTACGCTGCTTAAATCTATATCACACAAAACGCACACTGCAAGTTATGAGAGTATGTCGTCAGTGCCATCTTCCATGGAACCTATGCATTTCCGGACACAACGTCATGTGAACTTTTGTACTCTATTTCCATACAGGAACCACTCCCTGAAGTTTGTCGGTGGACTTTAAAACTCAGCCTGTGTATTTACAGGGTGGACCATTTAAGTTGAGACTGTACAATATCTCCAAAACCAAGCATTGTAGAAAGAAATGGCTTGAATAAAAGTTGCTTGATATTATGGGAGAAAGTAAATGGCATTGGTCGTGTTTTATTTGGAAGACGTTGTGATGGTCATTTGAGGATGAATTTAAATTGACCCTAATTCTAGGCTCCCATTTAAAAATGAGTCGTCAGTAGGATGCTGGAGTGCTTTCTTTCAGCCTCGGAATTTCTGTCCCTCCATTTTGTTCATTTTTATCATTTCATTCATTCCTGTTGGTCTCTTTCAGGTTTGGAAGTTTCGGCGACGGCGTTTCGGTGCAGCGTGGCAGGGGAAAAGGATGCTCTCTGTGAACTCTCTCCGAACCTTGGCTTTCGGCTAGCTGGCGGAATATACGAACCCCACCATCTCCTCTGTGCGGGATGGGGTCCCCGGTCTGCCTGTTCGTCTACTGGGGTGTTTACTTCTGTAAACTTAGGGTCATTGCAGTACCGATGCTCCTGGATGCGGCCGCCCGCTGTCTCTTCTCCTAATCTTTCCTCCCGGGGACACTCCCTTTGTGCAATATTCCCTCTGGATCGGTGCCAAACTCCCTCCGTAACGCAAGATAAGATAGTTGGTAGAGAAGATAATGCAGTCCACCCAAAAATTCGATACCCAGATTTCAACAGAAATGCTTGTTTTGAGACCCACCTGAATAAAAAAAATCATTTTTAGAAAAAGCTTCGTGTGTGAGTCTGTATGTGTAAGCCTGTGAACAGCATAACTCAAAAACGAAAATTAGGATAAGCAAACTTGATATTTGGGTACCTTCCAAGGAAGTGACACGAAGATTTTCAAGAAAATCCCTCACCCCGGAATACGCTAAGTGGAATTCTTTTTAGAAATTTTTGATTTTCTAAAAAATGTCTCTAAGATTTTTATTAAAATACCATATATTAAAGATATGTATTTTACAATTGAAATGTGTATCTTGGATTTTCTGGAAACAGCCTGTGAAATCAACTTATTCAGAAGAAATTTTGTATAATCTAGTATAACTTGTAAATCATAAGATAGGCGAAAACAGTACATAAAATATGTAGATCTCTTTAAAACACAAAATTTAATTCAACTATTATCAGTCATTTCCAAGATATCTGTTAATAATGGTTCCAATTATTCAATTCTTTGTCATAATTTTCTAGTTCTTTTGATATTCAGTTGTTTCTAGAGATTGCATTGAATTTTAAGGTCAGTACATAGCGTCAAGTTTTTAAACATTTGACTATCACTATTCCCCTTATAACGAAATGTGTAATAGCTTCCGAAAATTTATCTCGATCAAAATGAACTAGTTAGAAAAATAAACTTTCGTAAGAATAATTAGTATATCCACTAATAAGCGATACAGGGTAGAGAAAGCCATGAGAATGCAACACATCAGATTTTTTAATGTTCATTTTATTGTTCCGCGGTTCCTTTGGTATTTTCTAGTTTTATTCGTTATAACATCATCGTAGCCAGAGGTGATTCATCTTCTAGGTAATTAAAATTGTTTACTTGTTTAATGATACCATAGTTTATCACCATTTTTAACCTCATTTGATATTTACCTTTCAAAGCCGCTAAATTTGATTTTGCTGGCAGATATTCTATGGTTTGGAACTCTGGATTATGTAAATTAACTTAAAAATATTTATTCGCAATTCGTTTTCACTATTTCAGCCATTACCTGGTAATTAGCATACAGCATGTTTTAAATAAGATAAAAATTATATTACATAAATTTAAATTAGGCTTATAGCGTTACTAAATACATTTTGAAATAGGCAACAAAAAATTTGGTTTGCTCTATTACACCTACATTTTAGTAGCAGTTCAACGTTTGTTAAGACCGTTTTTTTAAGATATAAGTGGCACCACCATAATAAATAATAGGAATTTTACATATGAAATTACATTTAATGCCTAATTTTCGTTTTTGACTAGGGTTCACTTGTCCCAACAATTAAACGTAAGATCTTATTGTCTTCTAGATGGCATTTTGTTTATAATAGGGAACTATTGGTTCATATAATACTTTCTAACCTCCAATGACTTCCTATAATTGTCTGCATGAATTTTAGGCTGATTGGAAGGTCAAACAAGTAGGTTGATTTGTTTTGAATTGTAATCGTATCTATTCGCCTTTTACTAACTAAACCTTTCCCTCTTCGTATATTCAAGATTCTATATAATATACAATGCAATATCTGCTTGCCACAAATATCAGTCTAGCTTATATTCGGTCGCAAGCATTCTATTTGTGAGAAAAGCCATAATCTTTTTATCAGATGCGAAAATAACCATTACAAATTATGTAGAATATAGAATAATGATGCTCTAATACCTCAATTTTTGAGACGTGTTATAAATAAAAACGATGCCTTGTGTATGCATGACATGACATCGCGATAAACAGCTTAAAACACAAAGTATTGAAGAAGTAAAATCTATAACAGCGAATATCTCGGAAATAGCTGACGCCACCAATTTATATAAAATAAATTGTGTGTTTTAAACAGATCTACATTTTTTGTGGTAAGTTTTTGAGCCTCTCTTATGGTTTAGCAGTTATTCAAAATTATACGATATTCTTTCCCAAGGAAGAAGACTTCACAGGCAATTCCCAGAAAATTTAACATATAAATTTTGTTTGTCATGTAAATAATTTTAACGTATTGTGTTTTAATAAAAATCGTTAGACCCATTTTTTAGAAAACAAAACAGAAAAAACTTCCATGTAAAGTTTGGGGTGGGAGAGTTTCTTAAAAGTCTTCGTGTTGCACTTTTGAAAGTTCAGTAAATATAGGACAGTTCACTTTTGAGTTTGCTGTCGCATACACATTTTTAAGAATTGTTTACTTTCTCTACTACGTATAGTAAGTAGGGGAAGTATTGCATTCCACCCAAAAATTCGATACCGAGATTTCACCGGATATACATGTTTTGAGGCCTCCTGAGTCCAAAAAGGTATTTTTGGAAACATGTCCGTGTGTGCGTGTCCGTGTGTGCCTGTGTGTCTGTGAACCGCAATAACTCAGAAACGAACAGTCGGATAAACACCAAACTTGGTATTTAGGTTCAGTATCTTCCAGAGATGCGACACAAAGCTTTTCAAGAAAATCCCCCCACACCAGATTACCCTTTACATGGAACATTTTTCGAACATTTTAATTTTCTCAAAAATGGCTCTAATGATTTGATTAAAATATCATATATTTAAGACACTTTCATGACGAATAAAATCTATATCTTGAATTTTTTGGGAATTTCTCCAAAAGTGTTCTTCATTGCGAACGACTTTAGCATAACTGGTAAACCATAAGAGATAGACAAAATTTTACTACCCAAAAAATGTAGATCGCGTTAAAATACATAATTTATGTCAAATACATTTTTTTTGTTGAGTGAACCATTGTCAAGATATTGCTTGTTATTCCCTTAAATTTTCCAATAATTATACTTTTTCTTAAATGGGAATTCGTTATTCATTTTTTTTTGTCCTGCTAATGCAAAGAGAATGGAATACTCTACATAGGAACCAGCTCTTAAAATATTTTACTATCGCTTAAAACCTACCAATTCCCTTTGCATCTACAAGAAAATTAGCAATAAGGTTAACATCTCGATATTTCGATTTACATGGAGCATATGGAGAATAAGTGTTTGTAAAAATAGTTTGTACAAGAGTAGAGAAAGTTATGTGAGTGTAACACATCTGATTTTTTTTATTCAGGACACTTCAAAACTTTCTCTACCTACAATGTAAGTGGTAGAGAAAGTAACAATTGTGCTATTAACGACCAGCAATAAGTATTACAGATAATCGAAAGGCAAGTAGGTGTGTGAAGAAGATGCTGAAGTAAATTCGGATCGAAGAGCACGAACGTTGCCCATGAAGGAAAGGGTCGATGCTATCTCTACGGGATTGTTCCAGTATGCAAGAAGGTGTGGGAGTAGCAGGTGACCTGCTACTGGTGTTACTCCCAGCTATAAACTCCTGGCTTATCTCTGATAGACAGCCTTTTCTAAGCCCTGATGTATGACGGTCCACAGTCTCACAAAGCCTTGTTTGTAGTTGTCTTTTGTTGAGTTGCAGCAGTACAGCCAAGGTTCGGTTACATCGTGCATTACAAATAAACTGCTTGTCACTGTAATATTACACAGATAATATCTGTAGATATTAAAAATGGAGACAAATGTGAAGACGTTGCATCTGCAGAGTTTGAAAAATAACACCCTTTTAAAGACAAATCTTTGGTATAAAATCAGTTTCTCTAAATGCTAAACGCCACAGCAAAGATATAAAATCGTTTAAACAAGCTGTTAGGACCATTTACTCTCTTCTCAAGGACAAGAAAGTCAAAGAAGCAGATAGTTGCAATTTTTTAGACAGCTTTAGAATGCTGAACTTGAATGGACAACAATACCTGTATTATAAGCTGAGAATTATTATTCATTTGAAGCTTTCTCATGGGTTTAATTTAGAATCACTGTGTTCCTTAAATATTTATTATATCTTTAACCCTTTAAGGCAATTCATTATTGAAATTTTATCTAAAAGCGTACAAAAAGTCAATTTTAATATTTTTGGTATTTTATGCGGTTTTACTTTCTACTTTCATATTCTGTTTCCAGAATTCCAATGTTATATTTTTGAAATGGCATGTGTCCTGCATGTGTAGTGGCTACCATGCTAGCCTCGAATTCCCGAGGTTGCAGGTTCAAACCCGGCGGAGGGCGATGGACTTTTTCGGGCGTAAAGAATCTTTAGCATGGCTTCCTTTGGAAGGGAAGTAAAACCGGTGATCCAGTGCCGTATATTTACGGCACGTAAAAGAACCTCAAGTCTATAAAGAGGCATCTGAGCAAAATTACCGGTCTTTCACGTCCAATATAGAATGGGACGCTAAGGACCACAGCAGCTAAAGAGCGTCCATAAATAAAACTCAATTTAATTATTTTATTAAATAGTTTAGAATTTCGTACCCGTGTATTTTGCTTGACACTCAAGATTTAAAATATTTTCTTCCCCAATGTCTTTTTTCAACATCTTGCAATATTCAAACTGCTCCATGTGATGCAAATCTAAACCAATTTTCCTGAAATTTTAGAAATTGGTGGAGAAGTGTTGACAAAGAAACTGTCGGGATTTATTTTAGTAATTGCTTACTGATTATACATTTAAATATTTGTAATACTTAGTGCAAAAAATTAAAAAAGTGTGACAATATTTGAGAAAGTTTTACAACAAACTAATGAACATTTTCCTATAAGTCTAAATCAGATTTATTTTATTATGGTTTAGTTGTGCATAAGTTCAATTTTGAGCCTGAGATTTGTCATTTTCATCCCGAGGAGCATTTTGAAGAAGTAAAAATTTACAACCTAAAACTTATTAAATAATTAATTAGAGGTTCCAGGTTTGATATTTGCCAATTATTAAATTTATAGAACAAGGACTGCACATTTTAGTACTTTCACCGATAGGTTGCCTTAAAGCTTAATATGTTATTTAAATTTCTAACGCTTTCAAACAAATTGAAAAGAGGAGCCACCCATCTTGGTGATAATGACTGATTTCTGTAAAAACCTAATAATGAATTTTCTTTTTTCAATTACTTTATTTTAGTGAAATCATGCAGTTTCTTATTAGGATATTAAGTTGAATACATTCCATTGTTACAGTGGAATATTAGGATACTTTTATTTTGTGTAAAAGGAATAATCTTCATCAGCCAATGTGACAAATTTCGGTTTCAATTCGCTCGCAACTTAGTTTCTCCACTGTATTTTTGAGCATCCTTGGCTTGACTTCTCAGAAGAAGTTAATGATTTCATGCCTCCCTTTTATTTAAACGGAATAGTTTAAGCCCTAACTTAGTTCTTTCTGTGAGCTTTTATCTAAAATTCCACTTTCTACTTTCTCTGCTACGTATAGTAAGTAGAGGAAGTATTGCAATCCACTCAAAAATTTGATACTAAGGTTTCACCAGAAATACATGTTTTGAGGCCTCCTGAATCCAAAAGAAAGCATTTTTGAAAACATGCCCGTCTGTGTGTCTGTGAACAGCATAACTCAGAAACGAACAGTTGGATAAACACCAAACTTGGTATTTAGGTTCAGTATCTTCCAGAGATGCGACACAAAATTTTTCAAGAAAATTCAAGGACCCCAGATTACCCTTTACATGGAACATTTTTCGAAAATTTTTAATTTTCTCAGAAATGGCTCTAACGATTTTGATTAAAATATCATATATTTAAGATACTTTCATGACAAATAAGATCTATGTCTCGAAATTTCTGGAAATGTCTCCAAAAGTATTCTTCATTGTGAACGACTTTTGCATAACTGGTGAATCATAAGAGATAGACAAAATTTTACTACACAAAAAATGTAGATCACGTTAAAATACACAATTTGTGTCATATATATTTTTTTTTGTTGAGTGAACCATTTTCGAGACTTTGCTTGTTATTCCCTTAAATTTTCCAATACTTATATGGGAATTCGCTATTCATTTTTTTTTTGTCCTGGTAATGCAAAGAGAATGGAATACTCCACATAGAAAACAGCTCTTAAAATAGTTGACTATCGCTTAAAGCCTACCAATTCCCCTTGCATCTACAAGAAAATCAGCAATAAGATTAACATCTCGATATCTCGATTAACATGAAGCATATGGAGAATAAACGTTTGTAAAAATATTTTGTACAAGAGTAGAGAAAGTTATGTGAGTGTAACACATCAAATTTTTATATACAAAATTAACTTCTGCTGATTCTTCCTTCTCTTTGCTAGATCTATTTATTAAAATTGAGATAGGTTGTTGCTTCACGTATGGAAAGCCAATTTGAGAATGTTGTTCATTTTAGGAGTGGTATTTCGACTGTTGGGGAGTCGAACTTGAAGTTGTTGCAACCGCACGTATTGTAAAAAGTTTCCGGTAGCCTTCGCCCCAAGTTTAAAAATATAAACTTTTTGATTTGACTGTTTCTTTAAATATTATATATTTATGTTTGCCTCGGCTGCGTCAGTATTTATTTTTAGAGACATGAATGTCTTAGCAGGGCGTGATGCGGCTGAAGAATGTAGGCTTACACAGATTATAATTTTTACTTCACTCCTTGTATTAATCCTTGACACGATTTAAATAACACTTCACTGATATAGAGAGCTGTGAGATTATTTATTAATTACTTGCACGTTTTAACCCGTAAAATATTTTTCTCTCACACTGAATACGTATTAAACTTCTCGAGGACGCTTCTCACGTCCGGTTAGGAACGCTGTCTGCTAGCAACTGAATTCTGAATTTATACAATTTGCCCTATTCCAGCTTATGATTGGCTATTCCTACTCCAATAGTATACTTTCATTTAACTTAAGCTTTTTTTCTGGTTGTTGATTGGCTATTTATAAACTGTCTCAAAATTTACATTATTGTTTCCAAGAATGACTAGCAGCATTATTAAACTTTCTAATTAATTATTGCTTCAAGGCTAGCTCATTGTTATCTCATTTTTAGCAACTTTTAACCTATTATTCTCACAGTTCCTACATTGTTAAATTACGTAATACATTCACATAACATTATTGAACATGTACATAATAATATAAACATTAATGCAATATATTGTTACACACATATTGCATTAAGGCGGGCTGTTATTATATTTTATATATTATATAATTAGGCTGAAATCATTTAAGTGTTAAAATCCGGCCTCCAAATACACCAGCAATAAAGCCGTGTGCTGTCATTTTATAACATTTCATACCTGTATAATTTATTACTTTTTCGTTTCATATATTTTTGAACTTTTTTCCACATCTTGATGGTTTTAAAAAGTAAATTAAGACCTAAATAATTACAATTACTATTGGTACCTTCTTTGCTTTTACTGGATTCTTTCGGTTGCATGCATTTACTTTCGTCTTTTAGTTTTTATGCGGAGAGAATAATAATTCTTCATAGCTTTGGTCAGAGTGTTCGCCGACATTTGTAACTATTTTTAACAGTAGTATTATCAACTGTGAATATTAGAATGAGAAACAAATTCTCATTCGAAATCTTAGAATAATTTTTCTATATTTAGCTTAGAGCTATTCCAGTCCTAATAACAGTATTCTCCATATACTTTTAATGTTGCATCTATGGACGTAAAATTTAAAGTTTTATTTATTTTGTTATATTATTATTTATTATTATAATTATTATTATCTAATTTGTATTTGGTTAATTCTAAGTGATTAGTGCTGCTTCAATAAAGAAAGCGTATCTGATCTTTCTCAGCAAACTGATATCAACTGTCTTGTAGGCGAGTGTAAAGGAAAATTATTTATACCATTTTCTGTAGTAATATAACATGTTCGGAATTTAACTTGAGGCAATTTGTTGCTCTATTTGTATGTGATGGCTTCATTTATTAATATAGTCAATTCAATTCGTATGCAATCTATTCATAACTTTCAGTATGACAACACTGTATTTCTGAAGACAATCGAAGGATGACAGGATACAACACTCACTCCAAATAGGAATGAGCAACACAGACGCTTCTGTGCGCTGTTATAATGCACATATATAAGAAAATTGTACGTAGATGCGATGCAACAGAAGTGATAAATCGAAATCGATAAAACTGTGACGAGAGACAATTTTTGCGTTTAGCCTAAATTCCTGATACTCCTATACCGAATTAGCCACTGATTCATGGGATAAATGTATTTATAAATTAGCTCGTTAATATGAAGAAAATTGGATGATTTTAAACTACTAATTTGGATTCCTCTGTGACTACTTCGATATCAAAACTAAATTTTTTTTAATTAAAATAGTTAAAAGTGTATTGTGATAAGGGGTTGCGAAAAGTGTTTCAAAGCATTCAGACTCATTTTAAAACATTTGTGTGTTGTATTTACGAGGTTCTGTAAAGCAATTCACGTTCTTTCTCAAGGTATTTATTTTAAAAATATAAAACAGAACTTGGCTTAAGCAGCCGAGACAGAACATGAATTGAATTTAAACTCGAATTAGCACAATGGTGGATTAAGGTGATTGGAGTTCTCAGGATTGTAGTACCTATACAAAAGAAAGGAGCTTTTGCTTGAATTCCATTACAAACAATTAGAGACACTGCATGAAGTAGTTAGCAGACGTGGGTTTACTATAGAATTTGTATAATTCATTTCCAAATGCATGAGACCTTCAGAGAAGAACAACATCTAGGTACTATTAAATTCATTGGCAGGTAATTACAGGGTAAATTTAATTATATTTTGTATCTACAAGAGGAAATCTTACTATGCACCAAAATCAGTTATGTATACTTCCATTGGTATTAAAAGCAAAAAGGGGTATTCGTGTAACGCGATGGATATTAGAGTATCTTACTGGGTTGGCTTAAATAGACGTGATTCAGTTTTCAGTTTAAGACATGGAGTATGCATTAACGCAAATTTGAAGAAGATATTGTCTTTACGTTGTTTGTTGCTACGTATTGAAAAGCCGATTTGAAGTAGGAGTTGTATTATAGTTCAACTGTTGGGGAGCCGAATTTATAATTCGTTGCAACAGCACGTATAGTAAACAGTAGCCTTCGCCCCAAATGTATTTTCAGGTGGCCTTTGCCCCAAGTTTAAAAAAATATTAACTTTGTATTTAAACTGTTTCTTTAAATATGTAGTATTTATGTTTGCCTCTGCTGCGTCAGTATTATTTTAGAGACATGAATATCTTGGCAGGGCGTGAATGTAGGCTTACACAGATTTTAAGTTTTAACTCACTCCTTTTTATTAATACTTGACACAAATTAAATAGCACTTCACTGATATCGAGAGCTGTGAGATTCTTTTATTTAATAGTTGCACTTTTTATTACGTATACTATTTTCGTCTCACACGAATACGTAATTAATTTCTCTAGGACACATCTCGCATCCAGTTATAAACACTGTCCGCAGGCAACTGGATTTCAACGGTCTAAACTTGTAAATTTCTGTATTTCAAGTCTCTGATTGGCTATTTTTTATAAACTGTCACTAAAATTACATTAATGCATCGAAGAATCACAAATAACATTTAAACTCTAAAACTCATTATTGCCTCAAGGTTACCTCATTGTTAGCCACGTTTAACTTATTATTCTCACAGCTCGAACATTATTAGATTACTAGTATATTCACATAACATTATTGTACATGTTTACAATAATATAAGCATATGCAATGACTGTTACATACATTTTACAAATTATTATATAAACATATTGCTTCATGGTGGGCTGTTATTGAATTTATATATTATATAGTTAGACTGAAATTATTTAAATGTTAAAAATACTGCCTCAAATTACAAATGAAACTGAGTTAATTAGTTTAAAGTGCTCGTATTTATAAGTGCTCATATCATTACCCTGTAATTTCTTCTAGTGCATATAATAATTCCGAGTAAATGTGAAATGTATTGAACTACAGGTATTAAATCTCATTAAATCGGTGTTCAAAAAATAAATAAATAAAACAAAATAAAAAGGAAACAAAGAAAAGGACGACTACCCCGGAAACTATATGTTTAACGTTTCTTTGCAATTGTACGCTTGCAATTTAAAGTAATTCTGTTTGCCAATAACTGGATTATTATTGACTATATCTCATACTTCAAATTTAAAATATATCAAAGTTAGGGTTCTTTTATATGCACACATTCATGGTTGAATTATCGGTATTTAAGGAAGTATTAATATCATGCCGAGGTCAAAGTTCAGAAAAATTAAACGTTTTTCCCTTAATAACGAATCCAGTAAATGTACGCCTCCATGGCGACAATTTTTTTTTGTAGTGATAATTTAAGAGTATCTAATCAATAATAATTCTAGAGTAGCCAACAGGAATAGTTTAGTATTGTATTATTGTATTTCTTTCAGTTCACTCAATTATTGCTTTTGTCATTTTAATCTATATAAATTAAACTAGAATTTCATTTGTGGTAAGTTTTCTTAGGACCAACTGACTAGCTGTTCGATGGAAAAGTAGTACCTCTAAAGTATTGCAAACCACATCTAGGCGACCTAATATCGTATGCAGTGTGAAGGAATCCAGAGGATGCAGTAACCAGCTGCAGCATCCCAAAAATAATTTAAGATTTCTTTAATTACATACACACTGATAGTAAGACAGTAAAAATTAAACTCATCCTGAATTTCTCGAAAAAGGAATTTTATTATTACATTTCTCAGTTTCCACTTCAAAATAACTCAAGACACTATTGGATATACATTCATTCATTCACTATTTAACGTCATCTTATGTAGGACTTACACCCTCCAGGACTTACAGGCGGGTTCCTGGGGTCAGAGGCCCATCGAGGAGCAGACAGAATGTCCAGGATGGGTGATCAGCCCGATGACTGGAATGGGATGAAGGAAGTGGTTGAAACGAAATGATGGCGAAATGGATGAAAGGAAAGGTGATGATGGAATGAATGGCGGGGGAAACCGGAGAACCCGGAGAAAACTCGCCCATACGCCGCTTTGTCCACCACAAATCCCACATGCGGGTCCCTGGGATTGAACCCGGGCCGCCTCGGTGAGAGGCGAGCCGTCTAACCACTCGGCCACGGCGCCGCCTCTATTGGATATACTTGCATGAAAAATACCCACAGAATACTTATCATGTATTTGAAAATGTTTTATATTTGCATAAATTTACGAAGTATGAATTTCTTAAATATGTGTCTTTTATAGAAACTTAAATGTAAAGCATAACAATTTAGAAACAATTTAAATATATACAATAGAACATTTCAAAGTTGTTCGTAAGTCTCTACTAACGTCCCAAATCAAGCCTCTATGTGAAAGAAAACTAAATATATTTCATTTTGTTGACGCACCTGCGTTTCTATTCTCTTCTTAATGTGGATAAAGAATGGGTGGTACTGAAAATGCAATCAGTGTACACTGTATGATATACAGTCTTAAGATCATGTATTAAAATGTTTTTGATGTAACAACGGTAAGAAAATATAATTTTATAGGTTTCTCACTTATGTATCTTTAACGGAATTTGATTTATACAGATTGTATAGTCGAATGCATGGAACTTTGTCGATATAATGCGCAATAGTTTATGCTGGCAAGGTAAGACTAAGCCTCTGCCACAGTCAGCTCCCATCCCTTAACTGGTTCTGCACTCCACTTAATGCTTGTCTTTCCCCTCCCTTTTCCTTCTTTCCAGACACTGATCCTGAAACCGACCTATGTACATAGGTTAATGTTTGGTTGCCAGACTTTGACATCAAGCCAATACGAGTAGACTTATCCAAGAACTGGTGTGGATCGTCTTTGGAAAGCATGCCTTCCAGTTGCTCAGGTGAATTTTTTCCATACTCCTCCCCTTTCGCCTCTCACCTAGGCCTCACCTTCGTTCATAGATTAATACGTGTGTGTCGGACTTGAATTCAAACCAATATTGGCTCACCCAGGACTGGTGTTGAACACAACGATTTGTGCCAACACTAAATAAAGAAAAACACTTGAAACCAAAAGCATGGGCACGTTTCCGTGCACTCAAGTGTACATCACTATACATCTGAACATCCTCAGTTCATATTGAAATATTTGCAATGTTTAAGCTTTAAGCCGGAAAAAAGGGGTGTGCAGAGCTTCCATTTTTGACGGAAGTGTTTGATGAGTAAAGAACATAAGTATGTTTATGGAACGCAACACCGAGTAGTATTTGATTTGCTGTTAAATTGTAAGGCACATTCTTTTGGTAGATACAGGTATATTTCTGTCCTGAATTATAGAAGGACACATGCTGTTAGCACCATCTTGTGTTGCCTCCGAGTGTACAGGAAGCTCGAGGACACTCAGAAAGACAGACAGGGTGGGTGTTCCTGTGTTTGTTCTCGAGGAATCGTTCGGAGAGTTGCCATTGCATTACCATTGTATCTTATCGCCTCCCACGCCACAACTCCGGCTCCATTTATATGTAAATATATAGAACAGAAGCCTGTGCTGGCTCGCGTATTATGGATTTGTGGCTTAAGTAGCACTAACCTGACCCCAGCTGAAACTTATGAACTGGATGATACTGATGTATGAACCCGGCATGTATTGTTAAACTTCGACAACAACCAGCTTCGAGTGGGCGACTTCCAGTTCACGTTGTTCATCTCTTTTTGCCTTCTGGGACCTGAATGATATACGAAGCAGTAAAGATCTGATTGGAGGAATGTATTTTGGTTTTGGCGATGCCATTTGTTTTACTGAAAAAGAAAACTGAATCAAGGAGCTAAACATTATTTCATTTCAAAAGAAATTGTGACAGTGAAAAAAAGTGTACTTTTACTTCAGTTGTACCTGTAAGGAAAACCGATTTTTAAAGTTTTATATTCGATTGTCCTGTGCTGGTAGAACTTTAACCAACTCCCTATGACCGCTTATCTTTTTGCTTATTTAATAGGCCAATAAAATTTTTTAACTCTAAAATAAAAAAGTACAATTTTAAACTGGGGTTCGTAATGATTTAAATTACCATGGTTAGTTTTATTCAAACAAATTTTATGAATTGACTTACGATTATGCTATTCCCAAATAAAAAAAATTCTGATGTGTTACACTTACATGACTTTCTCTACTCTTGTACAAACTATTTTTACAAACTCTTATTCTCCATCTATTTCATATTAATCGAGATAAACATTTGCAGAAACGATCTTTTGACATGCAGAGAGAATTATATTTTACACATAGGGACCAGTTCCAAAAATATTTGACTATGCTTAAGGCCTACTATGGTCCCCTTGTTTTGTAATAAATACAGTAGCCTTTAAGCATAAAAATATCTCATAATAGCTGGTTGCTATGTGTAGCACCATTTCTTTGCTACATCTCGAAAATGGTTCACTCAACAAAAAAAAATGTATGTGACATAAATTGTGTATTTTAACGCGATCTACATTTTTTGTGTAGTAAAATTTTGTCTATCTCTTATGGTTTACCAGTTATGCAAAAGTTGTTCACAATGAAGAATACTTTTGGAGACATTCCCAGAAAATTCGAGATATACATTTCATTTGTCATGAAAATAACTTAAACATATAATATTTTGATCAAAATCGTTACAGCCATTTTTGAGAAAATTAAAATTTTCTAAAAATGTTCCATGTAAAGGGTAATCTGTGTTGGGGGGATTTTCTTGAAAACCTTCGTGTAGAATCTCTGGAAGATAGTGAACCTAAATACCAACTTTGGTGTTTATCTGACTGTTCGTTTCTGACTTATGTTGTTCACAGACACACACACACACACACAGACGGACACACGGACATTTTCCAAAAATGCTTTGTTTGTATTCAGGGGGTCTCAAAACATATATTTGGGTGGAATAAAATACTTCCCCTACTTACTATAAGTAGTAGAGAAAGTAAAAATGGCGAAAATATTATAAGTCCTAATAATAGATACTGAAGACAGGTCTGGCTATTATTCTCGTGACTTGGTTTCGAATCTCGTGCCTACTTGAAATGTGTCTATAAGATGATTCCGGGTTATGATCATGGACTTAATGGACTAAGTCAATTTAAGTCCATATTTTCCCTGGAGGGAGAATGTGGGCTGAAGTAGAGGCGCCTGACACCTGGTCCAACTTTATATGGACTAACTCCAATACATGCTTACTACACACCACCCGTCTTCAGCTGGCCCCCAGAGTTTCCTTAGGGCAGCAAGAACCTCACTCAACCAAACGTCCATGTCTTGGGATTGATGCTAATACTCTCCTGCTATAATTCCACCACTTTAGGAACAACAAACTGTTCCCCACTACATAATAATGTTCAATGTAATTCATTTCCTCATTTATACTCTTTGAACTGCAAATGGCAAGCAGTTAATAAAAAATCTGATGTGTTACACTCACATGACTTTCTCTACTCTTGTGCAAACCATTTATACAAACGCTTATTCTCCATCTACTTCATGTTAATCGAGATAAACATTTGCAGAGTCTATCATATTGCTAATTTTCTTGCAGATGTAAGGGGAATATATATTTACAAGGGCAATTTGGAAATACAGTAGCCTTTCAGCACATACATATCCCTTAAGAGCTGGTTGCTAGGTGCAACACCATTCCCTTTCCCACAGATTAATACTCTTTGCATATCCAAGACAAAAAAATGAATAACGAATTCCCATTTGAGAAAATAAGTATTGAAAAATTTAAGGTAATAACAAGTAATATCTCGAAAATGGTTCACTCAACAAAAAAAATGTATATGACATAAATTGTGTATTTTAACGCGATCTACATTTTTGTGTAGTAAAATTGTGTCTATCTCTTATGGTTTACCAGTTATGCAAAAGTCGTTCACAATGAAGAATACTTCTGGAGACATTCCCAGGAAATTCAAGATACATATTTTATTTGTCATAAAAATATCTTAAACATATGATATTTTAATCAAAATCGTTAGAGCCATTTTTGAAAAAATTAAAATTTTTGAAAAATCTTCCATGTAAACGGTAATCTGGGGTGAGGGATTTTCTTGAAAACCTTCGTGTTGCATCTCTGGAAGATACTGAACCTAAATACCAGTTTGGTGTTTATCCGACTGTTCGTTTCTGAGTTATGCTGTTCACAGACAGACACACACAGACAGACAGACAGTCAGACACACAGACACACATACGGACATGTTTCCAAAAATGCTTCTTTGGATTCATGGAGTCTCAAAACATGTATTTCCGGTGAAATCTCGGTATCGAATTTTTGGGTGGAATACAATACTTCCCCTACTTACTATACGTAGTAGAGAAAGTAAAATGAATATTGTAAAAAATAAAGAAAGACTGTAAATAAATAGACCCGCTTTCCCAATGAGAAACTGGGAAAGTTCATCAAGAAAATATGCAAGATTGAAAACACAGAATTGGGTGATAAAATTTAGAGAAAAAAATAAAATGACCCAAATAAAATAGCTTGTTGCATTCAAATAGTATTAGATTATAAAACTACAATTTCAAAGGCACTGGAGGCACCAGTACTATTTTTATACATAATATGGAAAGTACCTTACAATCAACAAAAATACTGAATTTCATTAAATTCTTATGTCATTTCGTGCGATATATGTTCTTACAAACAGGAAAGGAACAAGCAAGAACTTTCTAGAAAGTTGTATACAGTTTAGGTAGCGCAATATAACGTTTAAAGCACTTAAATATTACACACAAGCCTGCTAACACATATAAAGCGCAAATGAATTCTGTATTATCAGCAGAAGCGAAAAACAAATCAATCATCACCCTTCATGGTATGCCATGTTCAATAGCCAATATCTAAATGAAAAGGAAGGATATAATGCCTATATATGGGTACTGATATCGTCGATGAAATATATAATTATAGATATGTAACGCAGCTTGCTCAAGCTACTAAATAAATCCAATAAAGCGCTGTCTAAGGGAATTTCTGTGTGTAATTGAATTCATAAAACACACAATATATTTGAGTAAACTCTCGTGTGGAAGATAAACTTTTGTTGTCTAAAATGCAAAAGAATGTTAACTGTTGTTTATGATGTTAACACAGATGAAAGCAGTGTTATCATCAATCTATCTAGCAAATACCGTTAATGTTTTACCTTCTCTACTACGTATAGTACGTAGGGGAAGTATTATATTTCACCCAAAAATTCGATACTGAGATTTCGCCGGAAATATATGTTTTGAGACCCCTTGAATCCAAAAAAAATCTGATGTGTTACACTCACATGACTTTCTCTACTCTTGTACAATCTATTTTTACAAACGCCTATTCTCCATATGCTTTATGTTAATCGAGATATCGAGATGTCAATCTTATTGCTAATTTTCTTGTAGATGCAAGGGGAATATGGTAGCTTTTAAGCGATGGTCAAATATTTTAACGCTGGTTGCTATGTGTCGAATTCCATTCTCTTTGCAAGTCCAGGACATAAAAAAATGAATAACGAATTTGAGAAAAAGTATAAGTATTGGAAAATTTAAGGGAATAACAAGCAATATCTCGAAAACGGTTCACTCAACAAAAGAAATGTATATAACATAAGTTGTGTATTTTAACGAGATCAACATTTTTTGTGTAGTAAAATTTTGTCTATCTCTTATGGTTTACCAGTTATGCAAAAGTCGTTCACAATGAAGAATACTTTTGGAGACATTCCCAGAAAATTCGAGATATACATTTCATTTCTCATGGCATTATCTTAAACATATGATATTTTAAACAAAATCGTTAGAGCCATTTTTGAGAAAATTAAAATTTTCGAAAAATGTTCCATGTAAAGGGTAGTCTGGGGTGGGGGGATTTTCTTGAAAACCTTCGTGTCGCATCTCTGGAAGATACTGAACCTAAATACCAAGTTTGGTGTTTATCCGACTGTTCGTTTTTGAGTTATGCTGTTCACACACACACAGACACACACACACACAGACACACACACACACAGACACACACACACACACAGACACACAGACACACACACGGACATGTTTCCAAAAATGCTTTTTTTGGATTCAGGAGGTCTCAAAACATGTATTTCCGGTGAAATCTCGGTATCGAATTTTTGGGTGGAATGCAATACTTCCCCTACTTACTATACGTAGTAGAGAAAGTAAAAAAGCGTTTTTGGAAACATGTCTGTATGTGTGTCTGTGAACAGCATAACTCAGAAACGAACACTCGGATAAACACCAAACTTGGTATTTAGGTTCAGTATCTTCCAGAGATGCGACACGAAGGTTTTCAAGAAAATTCCCCCACCCCAGATTACCCTTTACATGGAACATTTTTCAAAAATTTTAATTTTCTCAAAAATGGTTCTAACGATTTTGATTAAAATATCATATGTTTAGGATATTTTCATGACAAATGAAGTGTATATCTCGAATTTTATGGGAATGTCTCCAAAAGCATTATTCATTGTGAACGACTTTTGCATAACTGGTAAACCATAAGAGATAGACAGAATTGTACTACACAACAGATGTAGATCGCGTTAAAATACACAATTTATGTCATATACATTTGTTTTGTTGAGTGAGCCATTTTCGAGATATTGCTTGTTATTCCCTTAAACTTTCCAATACTTATACTTTTTCTCAAATGGAAATTCGTTATTCAGTTTTTTGTCCTGGTAATGTAAAGAGAATGGAATACTCCAGATAGCAACCAGCTCTTAAAATACTTGACTTTCGCTTAAAGCCTAGCAATTCCCCTTGCAATTACAAGTAAATTAGCAATAAGATTAACATCTCGATATCCCGATTAACATGAAGCATATGAAGAATAAGCGTTTTTAAAAATAGTTTGTACAAGAATAGAGAAAGTCATATGAGTGTAACACATCAGATTTTTTTTAGTTAAGTAAAATATCTTGTTTATGTACGTTACGACATATTACTGGAATATTTTAAATACAATTTTTCTTAATTTCCTGATGTTTTGCATGCTATGTATAATGTTTATAGTCAATCCCTTAATTGTACTAAATGTGACGTAAGCAACACTAGTCCTTATGTATTTGAAAACTAAATTGTGTATTAATTAGAGGATCAGAATTAAGCTTCGACTATTTACATTATAAAAAGCGTTTTTGTAGCTTTAAATATTGTTTTTGTTATTCGTAGATCCTTTTTATTCCTCCAAATCATTTTGGATTACAATATTGTATAATATGTTTATACACTACAAAGATTAGACCTATAGTTATTTATGCAATAAAAGTTTCATTCTGTCAAAATGTCACAAGTGAATTTCCTACGATTGGTATAAGTAAGATTATACAGCTTTTGTGCAATTCCAGCATTATAAATGTAATAATTATATACACGAATTAGCTATGTTACTGGCTATATTACTATTTCCAAAGCAGTTGTTTATTAATCAGTGTCAATCTGAAAACCTATCAGAGTAAATTAATTTATAGGCTGTACCTTTAGTTTGCAGCAGTGACATTGATTCTGTAAAGGACATCGATATTGTAAATAAAGAGTTGTGCATTATTAAATCGGCATGAGCGTTTGAATATTTCATCGTTTTTATTTCCAGTCCAAATTAGAAGGCATCAAAACTCTGTGTTACGGAGGAAGAATAAATTAGAATGTAACTATGCATGTATGGATAGATTATTTTCAATACATTTATCAAGATACTTTTTCTAGGCAATCTTTATGGCATGACATACCAACATGAACCAGTTAAATACGATTTTCACTATCATAAAGGTCTGTTTATAGTACAAGGATTACAGGAATAACTTTCTATATATGGATCTACTTTATAGTTGATGCTGTACACATAGCGCATTTCGACTTCACACTGATAGGTTTTAAATAAATATTTGCCCTCTAATGTCAACAGAATGAAATAAAATGAGGAATTGAGTACTCCCCAGGTGAGGATTATAAATAAAAGCCTTCTGTTGTTATCCGGACGAGGGAAGTTGGGAGTAAAATTGACATGAGCTTTCGCGACGGAGCCCACACACAGAAAATGAAATAAGAGGTAACGCTGCGAGGTTCACACGACATTACGTCTCATGACCAGTCTACTTGTTATCGGATGGATGGATGGATGGATGGAAGGGGTGTGCTAAGCCCGCAGTTCCACCCTCCTCCTCTTCACACGCCTCGGAAAGCATTGTGTCCTTTTTTTTTGAAAATCCTGGACGAAATATGAGGGCTCATCAGTATGACATGGATGTGTACTCTCTCTGGCGAGCCCGATGTACCTAGGAACCGCTGTTTTCTGTCGGCGTACCAGCTACAAAGCCGAGCCGTATGGTGCACATACGAGAATTTTCTCTATATATTAGTTAATGCAATATTTCTGTTTATGTGGGGGTACAGACACCGTGTCTTCCCTCGCAAAACCGCGGGGTGTTCGTCTAACCCTACCGGAACCACCTGCCTAATCGCACACCTCAACTCATACCTACCTACTTTCCTCTCTGTAACAAAATTAAGCATATGCATATGAAACATATGCTAGTTACTCTTACAACTCTGCAGCAATCCCTGCAGTCTGCAAAGAATTTTAATGACTTCATCATTCTTTGCATATTCTACTAAACGTATTTCTTATAACATTGCACCGCTGACATGTATTCTTCCGCGTTCCCTTTGCTTTCTCTTTCACCTGATTGGCTAATGTACACCTTTGATTGGTAATGTATAACAAACAAGCCCTGTACAATGCAGGTAAGAGAATAAAAGCCATAAATACAATTGCTATGATAGATGTGCATGGAATCGTGGTTTATATTGATAGGGAAATAATAAGCCGCCTTTAGCTCGTCCAGTTTCCACCCCTTACCTGGTATTAGCACTCTTCTTAATGTATCTCACTCCTTTCTTTTCGTTTACTCCTGAGCTGAAACCCACCCATGTTTATACGTTAATATTAGAGTGACAAAGTTTTGACATAAACCAATAGGAGACTGATTCATCCAGGGGCTGCTGAGGGCTGTCGTTGCGAAGCACGCCTTCCAACCACTCAGCAAGGCTGATCTTTGTTCATAGGCTAATGTGTGTGTGTTGGATTTGAATTAAAACCAATAAGACAACTAGGGTTGGCATTGAACACAGATGATAAATAGATTCTGCCAATATTAAATAAAGAAAAACACTACATTCGGTGCTCAAAATGCATGAAATGGGCACATATAGCTTGTGCTGACTCTCCAAGTGTGAGATATATTTGTAATAGGGTCCGTTAAAGATGCTAAATATGTCAAATATCTGTATACTTGGTTTGTATATAATGGGCATAAGTTAGGAACCTCCCCAAATTAGGAACCTCTTTTCAAAAGAGCCGGTTTTGCAACATTGTTTGTTTTTCGCAATATCTAATGTAAATGTATAACAAGAAAGAAACCGAACACGCATCATCATTCTAAAGTGTTAGTGAAGCATATTTAGTGTTAGTGTTAATATAATTTGTTTTAACTTTCCTGTATAACATCCTAAAAATAAAGTCTCCATATTAGCCTCTTTGCTCTGCTATGTAGCTACTATGTTGGAATTTGGAGCGCAATCTTAATATGCAGCCGGCCCACGTAGCCGTGGTCGCTGGAGCCTATAGCTTCGGCGCTCTGCCAAGCAAGGATCGCGAATGCGAGTCACGCCATGGACATGGGTGTTTGTGTCATACGTCTATGTGTTGCGTATGTGTGACGGCAACTGCGGGTATATCGCGGTAAAATAAACCACAGACAACATAGTAATAATGAGGCACGGATAAAACAAGAAAGAAAAAAAAAACGAAAGAAATCTGATATGATACATTTATATGGCATTCTCTACCCTCTATCGTTTGTTAGTGGGCATACAAACTACTCTTAGAAATCTTATTTATCTATCAACTATATTTTAATCCAAATAAGGTTTTGCAAAAAGAGCTACATTACATATTTCTTTATATATATACAAAGGAAACGCGACAGTCAATGTTTAAGAACTGGATCGTATACGCTGGCCTAAAAATTCCCTAATGCTTCCATGCAATCTGAGAAACAACTGAATGTTGATAGTGCTTTAAGAGAATAACCAAGAAATGTACAGTTCTAACCTTTAATAACCGATAAATGGCTTGAGCCACAAAAAAGGTTATTGGAAATAAATTGCGTAGTTTCGTGTAGTACTTTTTCGTCTACCGCTTAACGTTTACCAGTTAAAAAAGGATTATACAAAATTCCTATCGAATGGAACGGACTTCATTGGCTATTCCCAGAAAATTTAAGATATTATGTAAATATCTTTCATATATGGTATTTTTATCAAAATCGTTAGGGCCATTTTTTTAGAAAACCAAAAATTCCGAAACATGTTCCATTCAAACGGTAGTTCGGGGTGGGTGGTGTTTTTTAAAATCTTATGTCGCATATTTAGAAGAGACTGAACCTAAATACTAAGTTTGGTATTTACCAGATATTTCGTTTTTGAGTTATGCTATTTACAGACACATACACACACGCACACGGACCTTTTTCTACTGAAGGGCCTTCAAAGCATATACTTCCGGCGAAATATCGGTATTGAATTTTTGGGTGGAATGTAATAGCTTCTCTACCTACTATGTAGCACGTGGTAGAAAAGGTAATAACGCAAAATTGGATTCTGAATATGTATACACGGTGTTCCCGAATCCCCGTCCACTTCTTGAAGCAATATTTCGTTGTTGTGCATCGAGCGCCGGTAGTGTTGATTGAATACTGCAGTGGTTTCAAGGATAGTACAAAGTTTAATGTCACGAGTTGTAGCTCTATACATACCTACATGTATGGGTAAAGTACAGTATGTATTGCAGATATAAAACTCTACACACGGGAGCAGGATTCGAACTCGGTCGTATCTAATAGGTAATCTTCAAATGTTTCATTCATGTCGGACGAATTTATTATTATTATTATTATTATTATTATTATTATTATTATACTGTCATGCATTATGGTATATTACCTTAGCATCCATATCATAAAGATTATAATACTCTTCGAAGCATACCATTAACAATACCCAAACAGCATGTCGGTTGGTTCGATGTCACAATCAAAGTTATATGTTGTACACCAAAAACACTTGCCTCGTACGCGGTGATAGTATTAGCAATACCAGAATACTTTCAATAAAATAACTAAAACAGAATTAATCAATACTATGAAGTGTAATACTAAAACAGTAGATATATTTACCACTCCTACTGTTGTAATTTGGGTTGCCTACGTGAACAGAGTGGACGCGCGTGAGGTGAAAACCAAAAAGCAAATGAATATATTAAATACATTTGGAAGGTTTTCTATGCTGGCACCTTGGGAACTATATGGGTACTATGCAGCTTAAAATTAAATCTCTGCTTTCTAGGACAACTAAAGAGAATATTCCTTTAAATGTTATAATGACTTGGAACTACAGAAACATAATTTGCAGGTACATTCCATAGCCGAAAAAATCAGTTTGATGAAAATGTGCTAAAATTAGGAATCTTTTATTATTATTAATATTTGAAAGGCAAAAAGTTGTTAGTCCTGCCTAGATGTAAACCTCTGCAGGTGATATGATATGCGCAGCAAGAAATATTAGCTTCTAGCTGATGATACTCCTGTAGTAAGAGTAAAGTCAAGCAAAGGTGGAACTAAATGCAATCGAAGGTTAAATACCGTCCTTATGTTAATAACATAAAGGAAACACCGCCCTTTTTTACTGAAAGGAACGCGTATGTAAGACTTATTCTCGTATTACTTGTTTCATAGAAAACAAGCGATAATAGAATGCAGAAGCAGCCCATTTAACAGAGCTTGCTTATGTCGGAACTAGACTAAGTTGAACAGCAATGCAGATAATTCTTCCTTTCTTGAGTACCGCAAATAAGCAACCTGTATGAAACTACTTGCATTCTCTGTCAAGAATGAAGGCGGTAAATGACAGTTGCCGCACAAGGGAGTGATTATAGGCATAAAGAGCACATTATCTTATCGTTAAACGTGAAGGCGCTATGTAATACGTATCTTACCTTATTCTCTTTCAGCTAGAATCCGAAGGTCTATTTGCGGCTCGCACTATCAAATTTCACGATTAAAAAGCAAGTAAATGCATAAGAATACACTCTGAAACAGACTGTCCCTGGCTGGTTGGCTGGGAAGTACGTGACTATGGCGTCGCAGATATTTTGCTACTGCGCTACCTGCTTCGTTCGTGATGGAGACTATTGTACAGTACACTATTCAATTGGAAATCGAGAAGGTTGTCGTTCTGAGGCGAAGTGGTGGAGGGTGTTCAAATATCTCGAGAATTGCCTTTTCTCTAACCCAGAAGTAGAGTGAAATATCACGATGCGCTGTGCCAGTGTATTTGCTGTCTACATGTTTGTATCGCATTTGATTGCATGTTTTACTCCATCAAACTAAAAGTGACAGGTCTTTTGAGCAGTTAAATTTGTTCAGTCTCTTCTAGTGAGCACGCTGTTCACAAAAGTTAACCTCTGTAATACAGTCACAGACAATGATTTGGGTTACACCACCGTGCTTGGCGTGGAGCAGTGGTTAAACTACTTAATTTCTGTACAAGCAGCTTGAGTTCGATTCTCCGGTTAGCTTGTGTCCTTTATTTTTACAAATCGTTTTACTGTTATATAGTTAAATAATATTGCTTGTCTTACTTAATTTTATTTACAAATATAATTACGATAAGGGTGAAATTTGTGGTTATAAAATTAAATTGACTGAGTATGAAATCTTCCGACCTATTAACTGTCATGGTTGTCATTTACCGGTATGACGGACTATGGAAAATGTATGAAAAATGAAGAAAACCTGTTATATTTTTACTCACGTATTTAAACTGAAAGAGAAAAACAAAAGTTGAGTAGCTTCACGGAGATTTGAACTTTTA
This sequence comes from Deroplatys truncata, assembly GCA_030765065.1. Lineage (NCBI taxonomy): Eukaryota > Metazoa > Arthropoda > Insecta > Mantodea > Mantidae > Deroplatys > Deroplatys truncata. The sequence goes on from CM060980.1 coordinate 59,674,798, forward strand.
ATCTCAGGAACTATAAGCTAACTCTCTACTACTCAGCTAAGAGCGATGCAGTAAGGGTGGCATTGTAACGAGCTTCAGTCCTACTCTACTCGAGAACCATAGATCAATAAAGTGTGTTTAGATTACAAGTATTCAGTGTTGAAACACTCTGAAACATCTGCGTGCTTGAACTTGAAATACCGTACACAAATTATTTTTTTGGAAGACTTTTGTGATTATAGTTGTGTTCCCCATTATAACTACTACAATAATATACCAGCCTTGTGAACAGCCTAGCTGATCCGAGCGCACACGGAAGTACCCGATTCGAACTTGATCTTTCAGGCGCCGGCCAGCTTTAAATTGACAGTGTGCAAGTATATAAAAGTTATGAAGCAGTACACAAAGTTCAATAATTTTCACAATCTGTAAAATAAGAGAACATTCAACGTCAATAGCGTAACATTTTGCAATTACAATGTCAGATTTAATGAATTATTTCATTGTTTGCCTATATTTACAAGGCTGTTGCTATAAAACGTTGTACGTTTACATATACGATGTTGCTAACATTGAATTATTATTGAATGCTAACGTTATGGATTCTTTCATGGTCTTTCTGTTTTGACTGATAATTTTAGTCTCTTTAGGGCCGGTTTCACCAAACGCGATTAAAGTCTAGAATAGTAACTCCAGAGTAACATTAACCCAGTGGTTGTTACTCCCGAGTGGCTTGTATTCGTTTCACCATGCTTGTGTGGAGGTTAAAGTACTCTCGAGTTAGTACTCCAATAATTATACCGAAAAATTGCCGATCGCGAAGTTTCTCATAGTTTATGAGCAATGTTTACAGCTTTTTATTCACCATTTTAAGGAATTTATTGCGAGTAAACGAAAGCTTTTAGAGGTTAAAGCTACGGAGAAAGTAGAAGTACATGCCAATAGCTAATATTTTCAAAAAACCTTTAACTTAAACTTTCGTTATAATGAAATTATCCTGTTAACTTATACTTTTTGTGCATTAGATTTACAGAATCCTGTCAGACGAAGGAAAGTGAAAGAGAAGTCCAAATTGGCATTCTTCTGAAAAAACTCCAACTGCTTTCTGTGGTAGAAGAATTTATAAGTGTGTTAGAGAACAAGAGAACAGATGGTTCAGCTATGCGCCAGAAGAAGGATACATGCAGAAAAATATAATGCTGGGACACAAAACTGAAGGTAATATAAAGACAGAGTGGAAGCTGCTAAAAGAAGCTGCAAAGAAGGATTTAGCTAATAAAAGAATAGCTGCAATACGACAGGTGATACATTTGTTTTCTTTTTAATATGCAACATGAATATGTAGTGTAAGCGCTTTTTCTATTCTATAGTCTAATTTTTAGGTGGTGGACATCCAAAATCCAGATCATAGTGATGATCCAGTGTTCACAAAAGTACTCAGTCCCATTGGTAAAAATTCTCATCTTCAACGCTAGAACTGTCCTCAAAAACCATTCTCATCAATCCTGCAGCCATTGTAAAATGCTAGCTAGAAGTTACTCTGTACTTTATTCCACAATATTTCGCCGAGTAACATTACTCTCAGATTTACTCTCGCATACGCAATTTATACCAGAGTAAGTTGTTGGTGAAACGCTCGAAGGGCTTACTCACGAGTAAACCACGTTTTACTCCAGAATAAAAGTTATTCGCGTTTGGTGAAACCGACCCTAAGAAATACATACTGCACTTGAAAGCATGTTAGATCTTAATGCAAAATTTTGGCTATTGGAGTAATTGAAATTAATGAATCATTAGAATATAGGCCTTCCATTATACGTTAAAAATATTTATGCAGGTTAGGTACAATTGGTCTGTAAATATTCTAGAAAACAGCTTTTGTCAGTGTAGGTATAGGTTATAAAACGGAACGGGACACCTTCCGCGACCTACACAGATCTATTGTGACTAATGCCCTCAGAAGAAGGGGATGAAGTGAAGGAACTACAGGAAGCAGCAGAGAGACCACAAAGAGGCGCGAAAGCCCCTAACACTTCCGGGCTCGAAGACTCATTCACTGCTGGAGCTGCCTAGAGAGGGAGATGCACGATCCATCGAACAAGCAGCCCTCTAGTGTTCATAGGGAGTACTCTTTCCTTGAGCAAGCATCCGCGCCATCTGTCCAGCACAGCCATGCACCACGAAACCTAGAAGCACACCTGGAAGATAGATGGAAACGGAATGAAAGGGAAACTATGCAAAGGAAATCGTGGGAAATGAGAACCACTCCAGCATTCGTCTACCGACTAGGAAAACCATGACAAATCCAAGGTTGACGGGAATCGAACTCCGAACCTCCCGAATGCGAGCCGCACACGCTACCGCGAAGACATCTCTCTTGGTGATATTTGTCAGTAAAGTGATTTCAGTATGGTGTCATAATATGCAACTACGTCAAATGCAAATACCTGATTCGTTACTTTGATGAAGGGGAAGTTTTCTCTACCCCCTTGGGACTTAAGGATGACATTGAAACAATGCACTTGATATTTTGAGAGATAGCTTTTTTTACTTCCTTTACTAGTTAGGTACTTATAGAAATTAGAGCAATCACTGTGTTCCACCCAAAAATTCAAACCGGGTTTTCACCGGAAATACACATTTTGCGACCTCCATGAATCCAAAAGAGGAATTTTTAGAAAAAAAGGTTCATTCTACGTGTGTTTCTGTGTATGACTGTGAACAGCATAACTCAGAAACGAAGAGTCAGTTAAATGCCAAACTTGGTATTTAAGTTCAGCATATTCCAAGGATGTGACTTCAAGCTTTTTGAGACAATCCTCTCAAACTAAACTAATGTACCTAATGTTTAAGATATTTTCATTAAAAAGGCAACGTATATCTTGAATTTTCTTGGGAAGGGAGTTTTACAGAGCTAGTAAAGCGAAAGAGATAGACAACAGTCATTACTCAAAAAATGTGCACGATTTATGTCAAATATTTTTTTTAGTTAATCATTTTCGAAATATTTCTTAATATTGATTTGAATTTTCAAATACTTACACTTTCTTAAAGGTAAGACATTCTTTTTTACTTTCTCTATATATTCTTTCTGCATATATTAAATACATTTACATTACAAATAAAATGCATATCCCGAATTTTCTGGGAATAACCCTTGAAGTCCTCTTCATTCGGAAGAAATGTTGTATAATCTTGTATAACTGGTAAACGTTAAGCGAATAGACGGAAATGTAGATCTCTGTAAAACACACAAATTGTTTTAATTATGTTTTTGTAGCATAAGCCATTTGTGGTATGTCCATCATTAATAGTTCAAATTGTTCAATAATTTTGTCAATCTTTTCGAGTCCTTTCGATATTCAGTAATTCCTCGAATTGTACGCAAAGAGCATGCAATTTTAAGGCCAGTACATAGCGTCCAGTTCTTAAACATTTCACTATTACTATTCCCTTCATATCTGTAACAAAATGTGTAATGCAGCTATTTCCAAAAGTTTTATCCCAACTAAAGTGAAGAAGATAGGGGAAAAAACTGTCGCAAGAATAATTTAATACCCACTAATAAGCACTAGAACAAAGGTGGCGAAAACGGCTTCCTTCCGCGAGTCACCAAATATGCGACACGCACTGCATCACTCAGCAGCATGTGAAAAACAAAGGGACGTGGCAGAGAGGGAACGTCGCCTACGAGTCAAAATGACTTTCGAATCGCGTTTTCGCCACCTCTGCGCTAGAGGATATAGAAGTCATGTGAAAATGTAACACATCGGATTTTTTTCTTTTGTTTTTTCTGTCGTCGTGTAAAGAGCATGGAATTTCAAAAGCATCAGATAGCGACACAGTTTAAAACTGACTATCGCTTTACCTATTATACTGTACAACGAAATATGTAGATGTGGACGGAAAGTCCATCTGTATTAACAAGAATTAACTAGAATAATAAGCTCATGTACAAATAGTTTATAGAAGTGTGAGTAGAAAAAATTACTTTGTGCAACACATTAGTTTTTACTTTCTCTACTACTTATAGTAAGTAGGGGAAGTATTGCATTCCAACCAAAAATTCGATACCGAGATTTCACGGGAAATATATGTTTTGATGCTCCCTGAATCCAAAAAAAGCATTTTTGGAAACATGTCCGTGTGTGTGAGTGTGTATGTATGTGTCTGTGAACAGCATAACTCAGAAATGAACAGTCGGATAAACACCAAACTTGATATTTAGGTTCAGTATCTTCCAGAGATGCGACACGAAGCTTTTCAAGAAAATCCCCCACCCCAGATTACCCTTTATATGGAGCTTTCTCGAAAATTTTAATTTTCTCAAAAATGACTCTAACGATTTTGATTAAAAGATCATATATTTAAGATACTTTCATGACAAATAAAATGTATATCTTGAATTTTCTGGGAATGTCTCCAGAAGTATTCTTCATTGTGAACGACTGGTAAACTGGTAAACCATAAGAGATAGACAAAATTTTACTACACAAGAAATGTAGATTGCATTAAAATACACAATTTATTTTATATACTTTTTTTTTTGTTGAGTGAACCATTCTCGAGATATTGCTTAAATTTTCCAATACTACAGCTCTTAAAATATTTGACTATCGCTTAAAACCTTGCATCTACAAGATAATTAGCAATAAGAGTAACATCTCGATATCTCGATTAACATGAAGCATATGGAGAATAAGCGTTTGTAAAAATAGTTTGTTCAACAGTAGAGAAAGTCATGTGAGTGTAACACCTCAGTTTTTTTAACATTAAGCTAGTTAGCAGTTTTAAAAACTGAATAACCGGTATAATATGTGATGTGACAACAGGTACTTTGTATGTCAATTATTAATTTTATCTTGTGTTATATATTTTCTCGTGAACGCCCCATTAGTGTTTTCCCCAAATTTTCTCTAGTCTCAAAAAGGAAGAAACAAAACGATTAGGCAGCCCAGCGGCAACAAGCACTTCCAATTGTCCAGCAGCTCGTCGGCCGAGCTGTTCCTCTTCCTTTCTCTATCGCTCCCCCGTCCCTTATTCCTCTTTCTGCTCCTCATCCCTTTCTCTCCACATAACCACTATACTAGTATCCCGCCAAAAAATGTAAATTGATGATTTCATTACGCAGAATAATTCGCTATGCGGATCACATATACCGGATAGAGAATACAGAAAAATAAAAAGCATACACAACACGGTGTTGACAGCCATACTTACCAACGCCAGAGAATGTGTTTTTCGTACCTTTAACCCTGTACTTAGTTTCACGTATGTGTGTGAGGGGTTAGAGCGGATCCTTGTGTGCTAGATAATGACTTAATTAATTTTGACGAATAGCTGTGCATGGTTGCTCACCAAGTAATGTGTAATGGGGGTTGGATTATGAACCCTTGTCGTGGATGTATTCCTCTCTTTTCATGCAACCTCTCTACCTCCCCCTTACCACCCTCTTTCGGGCACCCCCATACCCACTTTTTTTCGTCTCGTTGCAGTAATAGGACAGTCGCATTAATGTCAAAGAAAAATGTGATTGGGGAAGAGGTGGGCACAGTGTGAATGTAATGCAACATACTACCTCACCCCAAACATCCTTTCCCTGAAAAAAAACATAACATCGCTGCAAACAAGGACAGAGTTCTGTGCTGAGGCTGTAGATGAGATATCTGATCTATTTTATTCTACTACTTTGAGATTGATCTTGAACCCTATTGTTTATTCATGGATGCCCATTTGTTTCACAATTTTGGTTCGATTCATTTTAGCTTTTAGTATAGTAATCAGGGTTTAATTTGTAATATAAGGACCAAACTTCATTAATATTTTAAATTAGTAACAGATACAGCAATTGATTATTATATGTTTTACTGTTTTGAAAAATTGCTCCACTCATACTACCATTTGATAACTCAGTTATTTAATACTATATTATTAAACTGTAGAGATACATTTTTAATTATCCTACTAGTTTGAGAGGAAATAAAAATTAAATAGGAGACAGGAGTTTTTTGCTTAAAATTTAACAAATACGAATATTATTGTTCATTAACGTCACAACTAAGCATTAATAATACTTCATCTCATTCATTTTTACTTTCTTTAACACATACTTATTATAAGTAGAGGAAGTATTGAATTGTTCCCAAACATTCGCTGTCAAGATGCGTGTTTTGAGGTTCCTGAAACCCCACCCAAAGGCATTTTTAGGATGTGTGTCTGTCTTTCTGTATGTCTATGAACAGTATAACTCAAAAACGTCATATTTAAGTTCAGGGCCTTCCAAGGAAGATTCCAAAGAAAATATCCCACCTCTCTTTAATAAATACCCCACCCCATACTACCCTTTACGCGGAAAAGTTTTCGTTACTTCTGATTCTCTGAAAATTGGCTGTAACAATTATGGTTATAACAATATATTAAAGCTATTTACATCACAAAATCTATTATTTGAAATCTCTGGGAATAGCCTGCGAAGTTCTATTCATTCTGAATGGTTTTTGTATAATTTGTAAACCGTAAGAGATAGACAAACTTTACTGCACAATAAAATTCAGATCTTGTTAAAGCACACAATTTATGTAAAATGAAGTCTTTTGTAGCATTGGGCATTTTCGAGATGTTCTTTGTTTCAGCTCAAATTTTAAAATATTTTATGCCTTTCACAAGTCTAAATTTCTATACTTTTCTTTCTCTCGTTCCTTTCTTTTTCTTGTTCATGTTAAGAGAACAGAATTTCAAAGCCATCGAAGTGACCGGCTTTGAAAGCGCTTGAATGTCGCTTTAGCATATTGCTGGGGTGAAGGCCGAAAAGGTTACCAGAAAATGATTGATTTAGGTCACCCCAACAAGCACATGGGAGTGCAACTCGCTGGCAGCAAAAAGTCCGGGACCTTGCTGTGTAAATTTAAGAGGAAGGAATGGGATTTATATTACATTAAAAGATTACGTAACACACATTACCTCCGATTTAATCTCAAAAACGTTTGACTTTTCTAATAGTTAACAAAGGAAGCAGGATGAAGGGAGATGCCACAGACAATAGACCGGCCAGACACGACTGGTTTCAACGTCCATTTACTCTCGAGTGACGCTAACTTGCCCCCACCAACCGTGCCTAGCCAGAGCCAGACAGGGCTGACGTCATACAAGATAATTTCAAACAGATCTTTCCCTTTGGAGTGGTCCGCGCCAAAATGAAAGACCGTCAAACTGAAATATAACTAAAGAGCTCCAATAATGCTACGACTGGTAGCAACAATACAACACAACAGTTCGTCTGGTAATGACAATAACATTAATATGCCTCAATATTGTATTCTTCTTAATACCTAGCGAAATGAGTAAATGGTAATGAAGGTTTATCTGTATTAAGAAGAAGTAGAAGAACAAGTTTTGTAAGAATAGTTTGTAGAAGAGTGAGTAGAGACATTCATGTGAATGCAATAAATCAGATTTTTACTTTCTCTATCGCGTACAGGTAGAGAAGGTATTGCATTCCACCCAAAAATTGGATATCGAGATTTCACCGGAAATACATGTTTTGTGGCCTCCTGAATCCAAAAATGGTATTTTTAGAAAAAGGTCCGTGTATGCGTGTCTGTGAACAACGAAAAGTCTAATAAACACTAAACTTGATAATTAGGTTCAGTGCTTCCAAAGATATGAGAATAAGATTTTAAAGAAAATCCACCCACCCCAAACTAACATTTACCTGGAAAAGTTAGATTTTTGCAAAAATAACTCCAACGATTTTGATTAATGTACCATATGTTTAAGATATTTTCATGACAAATTGAATGTATATTTTGATTTTCTGGAAATGTCCTCAAAAGTCATCTTCATTTTGAAAATGACTTTTGCATAACTAATAAACCGTAAGAGATAGGCAAAATTTACTACACAAAAACTGTAGATCTTGTTAAAACACTCAATTTATATCCTATACACTTTTTTGTCGAGTGAACCATTTCCGAGATATTCCTTGTTATTTGTTTGAATTTTCCAATTCTCATACTTTTCTCAAAGTATGTTATTTTTTCAAAGTATGTATTCGTTATTTTTTTCCTTTTTTTTAATGCCCTGGACATAAAAAGATAATCAAATGCTACCCATAACAACCAGTTCTTAAAATATTTGGCCATCAGTAAAGCCTACTGTATTCCAAAACTCCCCTTACACCTACAAGAAAATTAGCACAATAAGATAATTTCTGCAAATGTTTATCTCGATTAAGAGGAAGTAGATGGGGGAATAAGCGATGGTAAAACTAGTTTGTACAAGAGTAGATTAACTCCTCTGTTATTTTTTTGTGTTGTTACTAGCAAGGAAGTATACAAAATTTCATTGATTTACACTGAAAACCACATCGTATGGAACAATTTGAAAATCACAAATTAAAACAAATGAAAGCCTGAGAAAAAAATCTGATTATTACGTTCAATTGACTTTCGCTACCCTGTATCACTTATTAGTGGATAAACAGATTATTCTTAAGAAAGTTTATTTTCCTATCTACTTCATTTCAATCAAGATAAACCTTTCTGGAAATAGCTGCTTTACACATTTCGTTATAGATACAAAGGTAACAGCTATAGTCAAAGGTTTAAGAACTGGACGCTATGTACTGGCCCTAAAATTCACTGCTCTTTGCGGGCAACCGCGAGAAGCAACTGAATATCGAAAGGTCTTTTACAACGTTTTCGCTTTGTTGTGTGCTTGCGTTGCTGGCGTTCTTCACTTCTTTCTGCTATTATTTAAAACATATTTTACATATATTTATTTAAATGACTCCTGTTACTATATTTTCGTTTTTTGCTTCAAATTTGGTTTCAAAATATATTTCCCTATATATCGAAATGAATTCAATAAAGTTACAAATAAATTTTAATTAGTTTTGTAGCTTTCCTCTAATTCTTCTGATGACGCGATTTTACATAAATTTCATGTTTATATTTCCTTCGCATTCTTGTTATTTCTTTTATATTTTTGTTTCCTTATTTCTTATAGATAATTTATTTGATTTCTATCATGCTTCTAATTTTAACGGAATTAAATAATTCGCGTTATAAATATTTATTTTTAAGGACTTTGTTTGAGGTAAATAAGTTTTTCGCTAATAGCTGTTTATCAGCATCTTGTAATAATGAAATGTTTTTGCGGTGAAATTTTATTGCAATTTTGCTTAAATTATGATCCGTGATTTGTTAATGGTGAATTAAAAAAATGATTCCGTTTTTTTTGGTGTAAATTAAATAAGGATTAACTAATTAAATACTCTCTAAGCGACTCAATTTAAAATGAATACAAAGGTTAACTGATATAAGCTGTTACAAAATAGTAGGTATTTCTTAAAACAACAATCACATTGTTTATATTTTGCTTAAGAAATGTTACTTAAAATTTGAGCCAGAAGTATCTAGTGGTTCAGTGCAAGGGGCAAGTTGATAAAACTGAACATCTACGTCTATAAGTTAATTATTTGTTCAACTTCTACATAATGACTGTTACCGAACCAAATAATAACTGTCAATCATACCTGCCAGAGTCTAATGAGGTAGAGAATAAACATAATTAAAAAAATCTGATGTGTTACACTCACATGACTTTCTCTACCCTTGTACAAACTATTTTTACAAACGCTTATTCTCCATATGCTTCATGTTAAACGAGATGTTAATCTTATTGCTAATTTTCTTGTAGGTACAAGGGGAATATGGTAGACTTTAAGCGACAGTCAAATCTTTTAAGACCTGGTTGCTAAGTGGCGCATTCCATTCTCTTTGCATGTCCAGTACGTAAAAAAATGAATAACGAATTCCCATTTGAGAAAAAGTATTGGAAAATTTGAGGGAATAACAAGCAATATCTCGAAAATGGTTCACTCAAAAAAAAATGTATACGACATAAATTGTGTATTTTAACGCGATCTACATTTTTTGTGTAGTAAAATTTTGTCTATCTCTTATGGTTTACCAGTTAAGCAAAAGTCATTCATAATGAAGAATACTTTTGGAGACATTTCCAGAAAATTCGAGATATACATTTCATTTGTCATGAAAATATCTTAAACATATGATATTTTAATCAAAATCGTTAGAGCCATTTTTGAGAAAATTTAACATTTTCGAAAAATGTTCCATGTAAAGGATAATCTATGGTGGGGGGATTTTCTTGAAAACCTTCGTGTCTCATCTCTGGAAGATACTGAACCTAAATATCAACTTTGGTGTTTATCCGACTGTTCGTTTCTGAGTTATGCTGTTCACAGACAGACACACAGAGAGACAGACAGACACACAGACACACACACGGACATGTTTCCAAAAATGCTTTTTTTTGGATTCAGGGGGTCTCAAAACATGTATTTCCGGTGAAGTCTCGGTATCGAATTTTTGGGTGGAACAATACTTCCCCTACTTACTATACTTAGTAGAGAAAGTAAAAATGCCTACCCATAGAAACCGCTATCCCTAGAGCGCAGAGGTAAGTCGACCCATTTTTAATTTCTCTACTACGTACTTACGGAAGTAGAGGAAGTATTATATTCTACTCAAAAATTCGATGTGAGATTTCACTGGAAATAGAGTTTTTGAGCCCTCCTGAGTCCGAACAAGGAATTTTTAGAAAAAGTCCGCGCGCGCGCGCGCGTGTGTGTCTATCTAAATCTGTGTGTGTGCGTGTTTGTGTGTCTTAGTATGCGTCTGTGAACGGCATAGCTCAGTAGCGAAACACTGGATAAACAGTTAAATTGTATTAAAGTTCAGTATCTTCCAAAGATGAACACGAAGATTTTAAAAAATATTGCTAATTCCTTTACATGGAAAAATATTAAACATTTTGAATTCTTCAAAAATGGCTCCAGCCATTTTGGCTAAAATGCCATGTATTTAAGATATTTACATGATACATAAAATGCATATCTTGAAATTTCTACTATAGCCTCTGAAGTACTCTTCATTCCGGAGGAATTTTATATGATTTGTATAACGGATCAACCATAACATATGCACAAAAACGTAGTGCATAAAAACTGTAGGCATCTTAAAGAACACAATTAATTTCAAATACATTTTTCTTTGGTATCAGCCATATCCGAAATATCCGTTGTTATTGATTATAATTTTTCAGTGTTTCGTCATTTTTAAAATGCTGCCGCTATTCAGTTGTTTCTCGTGATGTCGTGGAAAGAGTGGTAATTTAAACGAAAGCGTATAGACATAAGAGTAGGGATATCGATTCTACTTTCTGCATCCCCTTGTGTCTACTACAACATGTGTAATGAGGGTATTTCTGCAAAGGTTTATTTCGATTAACATAAAGTAGGTAAAAAAGCAAGCTTTCGTAGGAACAGTTTATAGTACCTATGTAAAAATAAACGATAGTGGGTAGAGAAGGTCATGCAAATGTAGCGGAAACTTTTTCTTTAAATGCTTCATTAGCGCTCGTCGTGTAGGTCAAAGCGAGTGCTGGTGGTAGTGGCAAAATAAGAAAAGGAATGCCCTTAGTTGATGTAAAATACTGTAATTTGGAAAAATCATGAGTAAAGATTTACTTTTCAGATTAAGTAATATATTTTGTTTTATACTTCATGAATAATATACGATTTAGAACTTAGATTCCAAGAACTCCAATGGTCCTGAAGATTGAGGTAAGTCATAAAGTATTAACAAAGAAAGTTCATGTAGAAATTCCTTATGCACAGATATTGCTGTTAGACCTTTCCAGGTAAACAGAAGTTGGTTTATTCCATCTTTTGTCTTTTAAGCAAGCCCGTGGATTTTATTCTCAGCGCATGGAAATATGTCTCCCTTTACATTTCATCACTTAGTCATTATTCAGGGGAATAGCATAATTCTCTTCAGGAACTTGGGTTTCCGAAACCAAAGGCCACAAAGAACCAAAGAGAAACATCGCCCAGTTTTGTTTCCTCCATCTCCCTATTCTTTTTAGTATGTTTGTCACGTCTCATATGTTTCGACTTGTCCATCTCTCTACAGGGACATCATGGTTAGATAAACAACTGCGTCGTGATTAAGATATTATATTCCTTTAAAATAAGAGAAGGATCAGAAGAGGGTCTTTCTCGAAATGCAAAGCTTGATAAGAACACAAATTTAAACTTTTTTTTTCAGCGCTTACAAGCATTTGATTACGTCGTGATCGAGATTCTTCAAGGCATGTGATGTTAAACTGCTTCTGAAAGAGTCTAGTAAAATTATAAATTAAATGATTTGAATTATAATATATCCTCTTAAACTGCTTCAATTATTTTACTAGTCTTGATGTTGTTAAACTTAAAACTCGAATCTATATATAATAAAATTATAATCCATAATTTCAGTTAGTTTCAGGTTTTGATAAATAAATGACACCATTATGTTTAGATATCCTTAAGCCAAACTGTAGGTAGAGAAGGTATTGCATTCCTCCCAAAAATTCATATTGAGATTTCACCGGAAGTACATTTTTGAGGTTCCTTAAATAAAAATCATTTTTTGAAAAAAGTCCGTGTGTGTGTGTGTGTGTGTGTGTGTGAACAGCATAACGCAGAAACGAAATGGCCGATGTATACCAAACTTACTGTTTGGGATTAGCATTTTCCAAAGATGCTACACGAAGATTTTCAAGAACCCCCCCCCCAAAAAAAACGTTTTGATTTCCTCAAAACTGTCTCTATCCATTTTATTTAAAATAATATATGTTTAAGATGATATGCATCACCAATAAAATGTATAATATGAATTTTCTGGGGTTAACATGTAAAGTTCTGTTCATTCGGAAGGAATTTTCTATAATTTTGTATAACTAGCAAAGTATAACATACAGGAAAAAACGTAGTACACAAATGTAGTATCCAATTTATTTCAGTTAACTTTCTGTGGCGATTCAGTTCCCTCTATCCCCCTTGTACCTTCAACGAAATGTATAACGAAATATTTCTGCAAACGTTTATCTATGGAGTAGGCGGTAAAATAGGCTTCCGTAGGAATACTTTGAGGAACCCATATAAAAAATATATCTGATGTGATATATTCACACGAATTTCTCTACCCTCCATTGTTGATTAGTGGGTGGCTTATTTTTATATCCACATCATTTTAATCCTAATATACTTTTGCAGAAATAGCTACATTACACATTTAGTTATAGATACAAAGGGAACAGAGATAGTCAAATGTTTAACAACTGGACGCTATACGCTGGCCTTAAAATTGCATACTTTTTTTAATGCAATCGCGAGAAACAACTGAATGTTGACAGAACTTTAAAACAATGGCTATGTATTGAACAATTCGAACCATTAATAACGGATATCTCGGAAGTGACTGATGCCTCAAAGAGTTATTTGAAATAAATTGTGTGTTTGAAAGAGACCTACATTTCTTGTGTGGCACATTTTCGTCTAACACTTAACGTTTACCAGTTATACAAAATTATACAAAATTCCTTCCAAATGAAGAGGCTATTCCCGGAAAATTCAAGAAGTACATTTTATTTGTCATGTAAATATCTTTAATATATGGTGTTTTAATCAAACTAGTTAGAGCCATTTTTTTAGAATATAATTTTTTTTCAAAATGTTTCACGTAAAAGGTAGTTTGGGGTCTTCGTGACGCATCTTTGGAAGATACTCAACTTAAATACCAAGTTTGGTGTTGATCAGACTTTTGGTTTTTGAGTTATACGGTTCACAGACACACACTCGAACTTTTAATAAAAATGCTTTTTGTATTCAGGGGGCCTCAAAACATGTATTTTCGGTGAAATCTCATTATCCATTTTTTTGGTGAAATTCAATACCTTCTCTAACTACTAGGTTCGTGATAGAGGAAGTAATAAACGATAGTAGGCAGAGAAAGTCATATGAACCTAACTTATCAGATTTAAAAGTTAATTTTTTATAAAATTCTTGTATGTATATATACATGTGGTTGAAATAAAATTTCTCCATTAAATTGTTAAAGCAACTTACCATTTCAGCTCGTAGCGTTAAGATTAAAAGTCCTTAAAAGTTAGTATTGCATGCATCAAATAACACCTATTTTGGTTTAATAGTAATGTAGAATGAATCTTCTTAAAGTAAACATTATCCTTGGGTTGCTACCTGGGCTTCGCTTTGTTCTCTTAGAGAACACTATTACAACGTCACATCCTCAAACTTGGAAATATTAGCTACACTATGAGCCTCTCTAATTCGAAAATATCTAGCCAAGGCACGGCTATCGAAATATCTTTTGTTTATATTCACTGAGAATGTTGTAACTAATAAGACAATTCGATTTTAGTTACAGCCTTTATAACTGAGAAAAGGAACAGCTTTATTTGAATTGCTAGCTGCGTGTGTGTGTGTGTGTGTTTTTTTTTTTTTTTGTAGTCGATAGGATGCAACTACTGATTACTCTAGGAGATCCATTGAAGTGGTCCGTACTTTTCTGGTTAAATTTCATTTGAAATTATCTCCAAAGTATGTTTTTTTCTCAAAGTGGAACATTTTAAAGAGGCAATGTATTCAACAAATAATATGCTACAAAGGTATATGTGAATGGGACTTCGTGGTGATATAGCAGTACTGATGTTACAGAAATAGTTGAAATAGCTATGTTTCCTGTGTTCGCTGCATATCGATTGGGTCATACGTTTCCGGTTTCCTTAAAATGCTGTAAAATAATGTTTTCTTCCATTTCTTTATTTCGACTATCAAACATATGAGCAGCCCATTAGATCACTCGACGTATTCACACAAAATGCCTGGTTTGCAAAATTCTCTTAGCATTTCCAAAGCCTCCCCTTTCTACTGAATAGCGTTTGTAATACACAATCGATAATCGAGAGTGTAAAACAGTCAGCACACAAAGGTATGTGATTTCCAGTATGTGAACTTTACTGTCATTTAATTTCCAAAGTTGGTTTCAACTACAAACGTAAGGTAGGTTTCATTATCCAATTAGAGTAATACTTTTATTAGCCCATTACAATTCTAGTTCTTTGAATGAAGCACCTTCTCTTTACTGCTAGAGGTTAGTAAACCCCGATACGAAACATGAACTGGATAAATGTATCAAGCATGCCTTACAGGCTTTACTGTTATAGTGGAAGTAGGACTAAACCGCTACCAGCTATTCGCAGAATCTCGATGATGGGGTAAATAGGTCGACAGCGTGAAGAACGGGACTACAGACTCCAGCAGACAAAAAGCAAGGGTGGGACGAAGATAAGTACAAGTTTAGGGGGAAGGGTCGCCCTGTGATTTAGTCCAGATCTGGTAGTGTTCTTCCATGTCTCACCGCAGTTACTCTCTTCCACTCCCTCCGCACGACCGCTTCTTCTTTCCAATTCCTGAAACAAGGTACGAACCACGCTTCCTTGTTTGTATTTAGATCTCTCTCTTCCTTTTTTATTTTGGGGTGTGTTGGGAGCTTTTTTTCTCTGTTTTCTCTTCCAAAAACCCTCTTCCTATGCATTTAGTCTCGTTTCCGGACAACGGAAATGGTGCGGAGGAGTCAGGCAAAGAGAGGGTGGTATTAACAGAAGAGGGGATACGACTATAGCTTCAGGTCAACTCAAGCCTGGATAGAGGGTTAAAAAATAAATAAAAACAAGCCAGAGTTGGTAACATCCCCCTCCTTCGCGCCCGCCATTTTCCTCCTCGCTGTCTGTGGACGCCGCAAATAGGAAATACTGTGTACCACCACCACCATCGTCGCTACATCCATCTCTCTCGCTCTCATCTCTGTACTATCTCCGGAGTGACGTCACTTCCTCTGGACCACTGAGCCACTTACTGGACGTGGTCTCCTACTCTGCTCCCCAATACCCTCATTCTGCGTACAAAACCGTTCTACCTCCAAGCATCGGCAATCGGCGATCTTCCACATCTGATACAGCAGAGGTAACTTTCTCGGTCTGTGCAAATATCTTTGTTTGCTGATTTAAAACGAAGCTCTCTCGTCCTTGCTTTTCTTTCTATCCGTCTCGCAATCCACGCTGCACCTTGTGCCTGCACAGCTTAACTAATCGATCTGAATCACTCCATATCTTGGATCGGTTTTTAAAGGCTTCTCAGATCGCTCAAAAATTATAGACGTTGCCATAGAAGTCAATAGTCACGTTATGAGCTTTTCTCGACGACCTTTGGAAAGAAACATCTAACTGGGTTAAATAAGCCATCAGTATCTGTGTTTGATGTGTGTGAGGAGTAAAATTAAATCATCCTCATCTTGAGGCAGTATTTGTAACACTTAAATGACTTCAGTCTAATTATATAATATATAATTCTATAACAGCCCTTCTTAAAACAATATGTGTATGTAACAATATATAAAAAGTGTATATTATAGTCATTATATGTATTTATATTATTGTATACTATTGTATACTACATGTGCAATAATGTTATGTGAATGTATTACGTAATTTAATAATGTAGGAACTGTGAGAATAATAGGTTAAAAGTTGCTAACAATGAGGTAGCCTTGAGGCAATAATGAATTAGAAGGTTTCATAATGCTACTAGTCATTCTTGGAGCAACAAGAAGTGACAGTTCATAACATAGCTAATGAACAACCAGAAAAAGCTTTAGTTAAATGAAGGTATTATATTGGACTAGGATTAGTCAATCAGAAACTGAAATATAGCAAAATCTTCAAATACAGAGTTCAGTTGCTTGTAGACAGTGCTCATAACTGGATCCGTTGCTTGTAGACAGCGTTTCTAACCGGACGCTAGATACTCCTCGAGAAATTTAATACGTATTCGTGTGAGACAAAAATAGTTTACGTGTTTAAAAGTGCAAGTAATTAATAAAAAAAATCTCACAGCTTTCTATATCAGTGAAGTGCTATTTAAGTAGTGTCAAGCATTAATAAAAGGAGTGAAGTAAAATTATAATATATGTAAGCCTACATTCTTCAGTCGCACCACAACCCTGCTAAGACATCCATGTCTCTAACAATAATACTGATGCAGCCGAGGCAAACATAAATATATAATATTTAAAGAAACAGTCAAATTACAAGGTTAACATTTTTAAATTTTTGGACGAAGGCTACTGGGTACCATACGTGCAGTTGCAACTACTTCAAGTTCGGCTCCCCAACAGTTGAACTACAATACAACTCTTACAACAAACTTCTTCAAATTGGCTTTCCATACGTAAAGCAAATATCTACTTCAATCTTCATGGTAGGCCTTGGCCTATTCCGCTCTCGGAATATATCTTCCCATCTCTTCTATAGTGTCCCACATCTCTGTATTCCTATGACTGGTACAGAAGTACTAGTTTTGTTAATCCAGAAGAGTCAATTCCTAAAATATACTCATGACATTTTTGTTTGGAGTTTTGTGTTTTTTAATTTAAATTAAGTATGTTAAGATCCTGTCTGATTATATTTCCTGTATCATATCTGAGGAATTTATATGTGCAGTTACTGTTAATATTCTATCTGATCTATTCGTGGCCAATTTTCTGCCCCCATATATTATCATGCAAACTGCTATAATTTTATAATATTCCGTAATGTTTTTCTAATGGTTCGCACATACTTTGGAATTTATAGATCTTTTACTTTGAGTAATTTTCACATTAATCACATATCCGACATCCTTAGTAATTAAAGCTCTGAACGTGATCAATAATATTGTCTACTGTGATTTTTAAACTTACCGAGTATTTACCAATAATGGACAATGTGTTTGTTTTTTCCGTTGAAATCTTTAAACTATATTTTTCAATAGCTCCGTTCAGTAGTAGCAAGGCTTTTTGTAATTGAGTTTCAAATTCTACGAAAACAAATTGATCGTCCCCAATTATTATATTCAGTACAGTTACCCTTACTTTAAAATGGAATCACATCAATAAATATTATTATCTGCACCCGAATAAAATTAATTATGAGAATGAAACCAGTACTATGACTATTTTGTAAGCAGAATTCACACTTCTGTATTATTTAGATACTACTAACTTAATACATGGGAGTGACCTTCCACTCTAGTGATAAAAGAATCGGCTTGCATATCCAGAATCCAGTTTGCCTTTTGAAGCTGCTTAACAGCTGCATTTGTGAATCTTGCACTCTGGATTGAACACATATTGGGATATAATTAAATCTGATACTCTGTTCCTGCTAATGAGCGTGGCCATGACTAGCGTGCGTGATGGCATATTAACGATATTAAACAAAGTAAATCTATAAACTGAAAGAAAAGCTGAAGGTGAGAGCAATACATGGCTTAGGCTATTTGCCGCATTTACAAAACATTAATATGTTTTCTTTTAATTGTACTGTATATTAGTATTGTGTGTTTGATTATTCCTGTCCACATAGTTTTGGTATACATAAAAAAGGAAAAAAGATAGCGAAATAAATGCCTAATATACAGTATCAAATGTATTATCCTACTTTTAACGTAAATTTCTAATTAGAGTTTTTATTTATAATATTTGCTTTTGCTTTATGAACGATGCAAGCCTAAACAATTGTGAATTCTTATTTCGTAATATTAATTTTCGTTTATTACACAATAATGTTAATATATATTTTAAATTCTGTCTGTAACAACTTTATCTAGTCCATTTCTGTGTTATTCAGAAGTATAAGACGACGAGTAAGAGTGAAAGAATTCGATGCCTCATAGCAAAGTGGGCAGGAGGAGAGCACGAGTTTTGAGAACAAGATTCGTGATTCAAAGCTTACTCTGGCGGAAGGAGCGGGCGAAAACAGAGTTTTATTCATTACTATTCCCTTCACTTGTATTTAAACTCGAATACTTCAAAACAGAGGCAATTGAGCATCAGGTGCAATAATTTCATTTGAACAATTTTGCAGTGACAGACGGTTGTGATTGATTAAAACTAAGTTTAATGTAAGCATGTGTTAGTCGATACGAAATGCCTATAAGAAAGCTTGCAAAAACGTGCCTTTTAAATATATTCTGAAGCGCATAAAACTCATAGGAGTTTATAGGAAATGTAGGACACAAATGAACACACTGTATGGAAGCTTATATATTTCTGAATTAAGCAACTTCTTGCCATCTATTGATTGCATCTAGAGTATTTATTATTTCCTCACAGTTTTTCCATTCAGTGCGTGATCGACCTGTTAGTATATGACTATGACCAGTGAAGAAGTATTTAGATTTTGAAGGAGGAGTTTTATTGTTACGTTATTTGCACTACGCTTTGGAGTAGCTTGTATTGTAGTTCAACTGTTGGGGAGCCAAACTTGATGAAGTAATTGCCCTACGTATGGTACAAAGTTTCCGGTGGCCTTCGCCCCAAGTTTACTTTCCAGTGGCCTTCGCCCCAACGTTTAGGAATCAACTTTGTATTTTAATGTTTCTTTAAATATTATATATATTTAGATTTGCCTCAGCTGCGTCGTATTAATTTGTAGAAACTTTCTCTTATCAGGGGGTAATGCGGATAAAGAATGTAGGCTTACACAAATTATAATTTTTTTACTTCACTCCATTTATTAATCCTTTACACGATTAAATAACACTTTACTTATATATAGAGAGCTGTGAGATTATTTATTAATTACACTTTTAAACACGTAAACTTTATGGTATTCTCGCCGTATGAATTTTCGTCTTACCGAGCGAATGAACTGCTCAGCTACGCTGCCATCTATCGACTACCGTTTACCGCTTAAATTTATAAATTTTTCTATTTCAAGTCTCTGATTGGCTAATCCTACTCAAATAGAATACTTTTATTTAACTTAAGGTTCTTCTAGTTGTTGATTGGCTATTTATAAACTGTTTTAAACTAATACATTATCAGTGCTCCAACAATTACTAGTAGTATTATTAAACTTTCCAATTCATTATTGCCTCAAGGTCACCTCATTGTTACCTCATTGTTAGCAACGTTCGGCCTCTATTCTCACAGCTTCTACATTATTAAATTACTTAACACATTCACATAACATTATTATACATGTACATAATAAAAATAAATATAATACAATGACTGTTACCTACATTTTATATATTATATTATACACATATTGCTTTAAGGCGGGCTGTTATTATTTTATATTATATATGTAATTATATGTTAAAAATATTGCCTCACCAGGGAACGGAGAAACCTCGCACCTCAACTCAATGTGCATCTTTCGTGCTTACCACCCCCAGGAGGAGCGCATTAGCTGAAGGAACCGCAGTTGGTTATAGGTCGCAGGCAGGCGGCCAACAGAGGCGCGCAGAGGTCCCTAACAATTCCAAACATGATGACCCGGTCACCCCGCCGGCTGCTCAGAGAAGGCTTCCCTCTGGCGGAACTAGGAAAATCTCCACCCACCTGAGGCGGCTCAGAGTAGGCTGCCATCTGACAGGGCCGAGAAGCATTTTTCAAAGAGTAAGCAACTGCGCCATGTGTCTGACATCGACCAACATTGCACAGTCCCTAAGCCCACCTAAAACATGAAACGAGAAGCGAAATGATGGAAAATGAGGGAAAGGAAATTCTTAATAGAAGAGAAACCACTCCAGTATTCGCCTTGTCAACCAGGACAAACCGCGAAACATCCAATGTAGGAGTGCTCTACTCCAGGAATCGAACCCAGGACCTCCCGAATGCACGTTACTACGGAGTCATCTCAATCGATCTGTATCCTATAGGTTTCTAAATAAATATGAGCTCTAGTAAGGGATGTTATTCTTGGTATGTGCTAAAAGAACCTATTTCTCTCCTGTTCTATTTTTTGTGTTACATTAAATATGTGCATTTATTATCGAGTTTCTCAAAGCCTGGAGTGTATTTATCAAAATTCTTAGATCAGAGTCAACCAATTTAATTACTGTGACGTATCACAATCGTGTGGCATAACACGTTTCGGGGTTTCGGGGCAAGGAGTGCGAACGGAAGTAAAATGTAAGCTTTGTTTCTCATAACCACTTAGGTACAAAGTGTAATATAAATTTCTCTTTCTTCCCTAGTCCTTCGCCAACATAACCTCAACCTTGTCTGCCCTTGTCTCAGCTGCCCAACACTTCTGAGCTCCTAGGTGAGATCCGGGAGCTTGAAGAGACTTGCTGACTGACGTCACAGACCACTCAGTGACCTACAATGGCTTAGATGGCAAGAAAAATTATTTAATCAACATATATTACAGGTGAGTGGTTTCACGTCAGATTAATCCTTAGTAGGCACAGTACACGTGGTGAGTGCTCTCCTTGTGCCTTATACCATCCTTAATAGCCTTTGTAGGATCCCAGTAATAAAAGGTACGGAGTGCAATGTATCTGATGGGGAGCGAGTGTAGTGCCCTTTGAGTGCTGCATCTGTCTGTTCCTTTAGAACTTCTATGGAGCACATTTATTAGAGAAAAAATCTCACGTGTTACATTCTCATGACTTTATCTTCTACAAATTATTCTTACAAAACTTATGCATATGTATGGCACATGTTAATCAAGATAAGCATTTGCAGAAATGGTTTTATTAAGCATTTCGTTGCAGCTACAAGAAGAATACAGTAGGCTTAAATGATAGTCAAATCCATGTTCTTTGCATGACCACGAGAAAAATTTATGACATATCACATTCACCAGACTTTCTCTGCCCTCTATCGCTTATTAGTGGATATACAAATTATTCTTACGAAAGATTATTTTCCTTTCTACTCCATTTTAATCGAGATAAACCTTTCCGGAAATAGCTGCATTACACATTTCATTGTGGGCACAAGGTAACAGAGATAGTCAAATGTTTTAGAACTGGAAGCTATATGCTGGCTTTAAAATTCGATGCTCTTTCGATGACATCGCGAGAAACAATTGAAAAACGACAGGAATTTAAAAGATGGCTAAGTGTTGAACAATTCGAACCATCGATAACGGATATCTTAGAAGTGGCTGATGCCACAATAAAATTATTTGAAATAATGTGTGTTTTAAACAGATATACAATTTTTGTGTAGTACGATTTCGTCTATCGCTTAATGTTTACCACAAGTCATACAAAATTTGTTCCGAAAGAAGAGGACATCACAGGCTATTCCCAGAAAGTTCAAGATATACATTTTATTTGTCATGTAAATATCTTTAGTATATGATATTTTAATCAATATCTTTAGAGCCATTTCTTAAAAAATAAAACATTTCGAAAAATGTTTCATGTAAAGGGTAGTTGATGGTGGCGGAATTTTCATCGCATTTTTGGAAGATACTGAAATTATATACCAAGGTTGATAGTCATCCGAATTTTCATTTTTCAGTTAAGCTGTTCACAGACACACACACGGACCTTCTTCTAAAAATGCTTTTTTTTTATTCATGTAGTTCTGGTGAAATCTCGGTATCGCATTTTTGGGTGGAGTACATTAGGTATTCTCTACCTAATATGTGCATGGTAGAGAAAGTAAAAACAAGAACCGCTGACTTCTTGATAAACGTATTAATTATTTGAAAATCCAAAATGCTAACGAAGAATATCTCGGAAATGCTTAACAGTACTTAACACTTTTTGACATAAAATGTCTGCTTTGACGAGATCTATATTATTTGTGTAGTGAGATTTTTGTCTATCTCTTACTGTTTAGCAATTATACAAACGTTACTGAGAATGGAGAGGACTTCAGAGGCTATTTCCAGAAAATTCAAGATATGCCTTTTATTAATTGTCGTGAAAATATCTTAAACACATGTTGTTTTAATCATAATCTTAGAGCAATTTTTGAGAGAATAAAATATTACGACAATGTTTCCAAGTGAATGATTGGGTTGGGAGATCATGCTGAAAATCTTTGCGTCACATCCTCACAAGATGCTAAACTTAAAAGCTACGTTTGGTAATTAATCGAATTTTCTTTTTGAGTTATGCTGTTCACGGACCGACAGAGACAAACATATACGGACCTTTTCATGCATTTCCGGTGAAACCTCGACATCCAATGTTTGGGTGGAATGTAATGCTTTTCTAGTTATTGTACGCACGCAATAGAGAAAGGTCATTCTATAAAACGCATGGCACCCCGTGATTTGTAATTACATTATGACTTTCCGTGCTTCTTAATCTCTGGTCGGCAATCAGCTGGATTTACATTTGGCTCTTACTTGCTATATTACTTATTACCGTGATTCAGGAAAAACTTTCAGTACGCCTGTTTCGCAGCTGATGTTAGCAACGTTCGTCTTCAGAAGTTCATATGTAAACTGCTAGGGTGCAACCTTGCTGCAAGCTATCAACACGGTGAATCTATCTGGATAAAAATCATGTACCGGGGACCAATCTGAAAGCTACCGTTTGAATGTGAAAGTCAAATGTAAACTGCCTGCCGATATAGATCTCTGGGAGGGGAGAGCCCTAAGGCGTGACACAGGACCGCTGCATCCTCTGTCTCCGTCCAGGGAACATCGTTAGCAGAGCATATTACTAGGTAGCATGCCGTCAGCATGTAGAATCCGCGAGCTATCTAGGTGCTGTTGTTTCTCAATCAAGTAATTCAATTGATCCACAGTGCATCCTGTAACAGACTTTTTAGTATCAGATAATATCGGTACCACTAATCGAATCCGAGTTCGTTGCACTACATCGCAAAGCTGAGATGGCGGGTATTCACGGTTTGGGCCTCAACCCGTTCCGGTTTCTGATGCTATTGTTTCTTTGGTCTACTTGATTTCCCTTTTCCCTGAGGATACTGCTTTTGGTAACATTTAAATTGACATTCTATCCAAGGTTTCTTTCCATCTTTCTTTATGTTTTTATTATGCTGTTTATTTTACTAATCTAGCTCTTCGCGAATACTTAACATTTATTTGTTTTTGTCCTGTTTTGTATATCCTGCTATATATCTAAAAAATCTAATTTCTGCTGTTTTTAATTAACATATTTTTTCTCTCCATGTTTTGGGTCTATAAGTGATAGTGGGTATTGCCACAGGCTTATAGCTTAACTACTGTGTCTGGCCTTGCCTTATTTTTGATGTTCTACATAATGTTCCTGTTATATAGATAAATTTAATAATGTAGGAGATGTGAGAATAATAGGTTAAAAGTTGCTAACAATGAGGTGACAATGAGGTAACCTTGAGGCAATAATGAGTAAGAATGTTTAATAATACTACTAGTCATTATTGGAGTAACAATAATGTAAATTTTGAGACAGTTTATAAAATAGCCAATCAACAACCAGAATAAAGGTTACAGTAAATAAAAGTATTCTATTGGATTAGGTATAGCCAATCAGAGACTTTAAATACAGAAATTTACAAATTTCGGCGGTAGAAATCGAGTTAATTACTTGTAGATAGCGCTCATAACTGGACGCGTTGGTTGTAGACAGTGTTCCTGACGCCTGATACAGAATTTTAATTCCAAGACTATCTTTGAATGTACGGGGTGTACATCTCTAAATGATATTGCTTTTGATTTCTCGATTGATATTTTTGTATTAAAGTCTTTGGCCAATTTTTTAAGTGTATAACATTTTTCTGAAGTTCGTCTTCAGGCTTTGCTAGCAAGATCAGATTGTCTGCTAAAAGCTACTTTTTTAACATCTATTCCCCAAACAAACTCTGATCATGAACCCTGGCCTCCAGGCTGGTGTTATGCAAAAGGCTGGTAACCATGTGAAAGCACTCACAAGAGCCCTCCCCCCCCCGCCAAGAAAAAAAAAAGCTGAACTGATCACTGCAAGTCGATAAAGGCAAGGAAGAGTGTTTAAACGTATATCACAGATTGCTTTAACACCAAAACTTTGTGCTTTATCCATATTTGATAAACTTTTGAGACCATAGGGACTGCTGATATCACTCTGTTCTGTGAAGTTGAGTTCAACTCCATTCTTTTCCTTTATTATTAACCATAAAACTATGTCTGTTTCCGACTGATTTATTGTTTTCTTGTACTCGAAACTAAACCTTTTTCTATATTTAGCAGCGAATATCTCTTTTACAAACTCCTACTTTATCTTCTATGTTTGGGAGAGGTTTAAAGCCCTATCCAATCATGTTAAATTTACTAAATACATGACAGATTATTTTAGAAACTATTTGAAATATTCAGACTAAAGTTTTACCGGATGTAAAATAATAAATACACTGATCCGATTTTCTCCAATAAGCTTCTTTATTAAGAAAGACAGGATTTTCCTTAATTATAGCATCCTTTGATTAAAATGTATTAGCAATTTTTTTTAAAATATAACCATGCTAGTTATTAACACAAAAATATATCCCAACATCACTTAGAAGTTGTTTTTACCACCCTAAAATTTAATTTAACTAGCTTCAGTTGTTTCTGAGAAAACGGGTCATTTATACAGAAAATGACATTCATAGAAAACTGTGTTGAAAGTAAAAATGGGGAAGAAAACTAGCATGAATATGAGAACATAGTAGCTGCCATATTTAAGTAGTTCTAATTTGTAGAGTAACAGTTCCTTTGAAGAATGGGATAACGTTGATCCTTCTATACAAAGTGTTTAGGAGATATAATGTAAAGTGTGTAAAGTAGCGCAGAATTCACAGCACAAAATGGAAGCTGCAGTAATATTTTTTAAACATTTATATTAAACATTTTAATATTTTGGCCAATTTTCTCCATTTGATTACCCCTTAAATGAGATCATGTCGTTCGTCCAAATTTTATCCATTCTAATTCGGGTGCTTTATTTCATCGATACGACACATCATAGCTTTGAAGTCAATTACATAAACAAACCAAGCTCTACCATTTCCTACTTATTGATTTGTAAAACTTCTAGGATTATGGTGTCTCAAAGCACAACTAGGTAATTTTTTTATAATAGAGTATACGTTTATTTTTCAGGTCAAACTGATAAGCTTTAAAGTGTTGAAGCTGAAAGAAATAAAATTAACACCCAAACTGAGAGAAGTAAATAATAATTTTCATCCTTTCATTTTTCACTTTCCGTTTCAGCACCTCAAGGTGAACGAACAGGAGACTTGCGTCGCTTTTCAGGTATACTTGAAACTCCCTGAGCGACCGGGAGAGGTCCGGCTTAGGTCCGGTTCCTCTTTTCCAATCCCGGACCGACGTCGGTGGCCGCGGCCGGCGGGTCGGGGTGGAGAGAGCGGTAACTTCCGGAACCTGAAAGATGCACGACCCCATGTAAGGGAGAGGGGGGAAAGGTTTTAGTGCTCCGGTATTTAGAGACATTAATCCCACGACTACAACTCAACGAACCGACGTCGTTCTCTATCGCATATCCTCCACCGTCACGGAGGGAAAAAAATCTCGATATGCGTCATGTATTTCGACCCAGCAAAGGATAAGGTTGGCCATGAGAAGCACAAAACAGTAGCCACGAGTCTAATATATATTGTTGATTATTTGCACTATGTGACTATTCGGATACTAGAACAGTCACATTTTCAGAACATATTTTACATTTTAAGTATGCTGAGGCTATAACACAGCGTTTATTATTGTATTAAATAAAAATTTAAGAATGAAATATTACAGTGGGAATCTAGAGAAGAACAGCAGTAGTTAAGTCCAATACTTAGTATAGTTCTCGTATAGTTCTGGTTCGCGTACCTATAGTTATTTGTAACACACAAAAAGTGTACAGTGTATGTTTTTATTGAAACAGCAGAAATGGTTAACCATTTACATTAAAATCACGTGATTTTTATCTGTATCAAGGGAATGTTGAGGCAGTATTTTTAACACAAATGATTTCAATCTAATTGTATAATATATAAATTCAATAACGGCCCGCCCTACAGTAATATAGGTATTTAACAATATATAAAAAAGGTATATTACAGTCATTGTATATGTTTATATTGTTGTATCCATGTGTAATAATGTTATGTGAATGTATTACGTAATTTAATAATGTAGGAGCTGTGAGAAATAGGTTAAACGTTGCTAACAATAAGGTAACAAGAGGTAACCTTGAGGCAATAATGAGTTTGAGAGTTTAACAATACTACTTCTGATTCTTGGAAGCAATAATGTAATTTTAGTGACAGTTTATAAAATAACCAATCAACAACCAGAAAAAGCTTTAGTTAAATGAAGGTATTCTATTGGAGTAGGATTAGCCAATCAGAAACTGAAAAGGAGAACATTTTACAAATTTAGAGTTCAGTTGGTTGCAGATAGCGTTACTAACCAAACGCAAAAAGTGTCCTCAAGAAATTTAATACGTATTCGTGTGGGACGAAAATAGTTTTACGTGTTCAAAAGTGCAAGTAATTCATTAAAGAATCTCACAGCTCTCTATATCAGTGAACTGTTATTTAAATCGTGTCAAGTATTAATAAAAGGAGTGAAGTAAAATTATAATCTGTGTAAGCCTACATTCTTAGTCGTACCACAACCCTGCCAAGACATCCATGTCTCTAACAATAATACTGACGCAGCCGAAGCAAACATAAATATATAATATTTAAAGAAACAGTTAAATTAGAAAGTTAATATTTTTTTAAACTGTTTACTATACGTGCGGTTGCAACTACTACAAGTTCGGCTCCCCAACAGTTGAACTATAATACAACTCCTTCTAAAATACTCCTTTTTCAAATTGACGCCCAAAGTGTGTTACAATACAAACCTTTCACAATGTCTGTCCGTGTGAGGTGCTTGTTTTTTGCTCCTGGCTCGCATTTAAGGGAATCCAGGTTCGACACACACATTCTGTCTGACTTTTTGAGCGGAACACTACGTAACTGCTCACCTGAAAATTCTAATTGCATCGCAACCAAACTGTTATGAACAATCATAGGAATTTCCAGGACGAAAGCAAATTAGGCTGAACTCTTACTGGACTTCTCGCAGTGGCGTAGTAGTTAACGGTATAGTCTGTTGGCGTGTGCAGATCAATCAAGAGACCGCATTTTACCAGCCGTCAGTGACTCATAGCCGCTATTACGATGCACTGATGATGGTTTGAGTGTAGCTAACTTGAAGCCAACATTTCTGCTTATGAGTAAAATCAAAGTTTCTTCTTCAATGCGTCATCACATTCAGACATTGAATAGTAAAATTATGTGCAAAAATAGCCAGCACACAAATTGCAACCGTGATGTTTACAACCATAACTTTGCTACCAGACCTCTTGCTGTGTCTTAACTGACCTGACTTAAATATTTGGAAACAAAAGCTAAGCTACTTGCAGTAAAACATTTCACTTATAATCCTTTTATACTAAAATTAAAAACCTTTACCCGAGCTCCTGGGAAAAATAGTGTTTTACTTTTGCTACTACGTATATTAAGTAGGGGAAGTATGCATTCCACCCAAAAATCAATACCTAGATTTCAAAGGAAATACATGTTTGGGGCCCCACTTTTAGTAAAAGGTCCGTGTGTGTCTGTGAACAGCATAACTCAAAAACGAGAAGTCGGACACATACCAAATAAATATTTAGGTTCAGTATCTTTTAAAGATGGGTCACAAAGATTTTCAAGAAAATCCCCCACCCCAAACTACCGTTTATATGGAACATTTTAAAACTTTGGTTTTCTCACAAATGACATATATTTAAGGTATTTCCATGACAAATTAAATGCATATCTTGAATTCTCTGGGAATGTCCCCAAAAGTCCTCTTTTTTCTGAATGGCTTTTGTATAACTGGTAAACCGTTAGAGATAGACAAAATTTTTCCACCAAAAAATATAAAGCTTGTTAAAACACAGAATGTATGTCTATACTTTTTTTTTGTGGAGTGAACCATTTCCAAGAATAGGCGTTTGTAAAAATAGCTTGTTCGAGAGTAGGGAAAGTCATGTGCGTGTAACACATTAGAGTTTTAAATATTATGTGAGTATGTCAAGCAGGTTTTTAAGGAGTTTGGAGCGAAGGGTTAGCCCGCGCAATAAATACAAAGCTTCGTAACCGCAAGGAAAGCTTGTTTTACAAAAGAAAATTAAGTCCTGCAATGCACGGCCGTAAGTATATAAAGATATTATTATTTTTATTATTATTATTATATGAAGTTTTAATCTTCTTATAAGTGAGATATATTAAAATAGCACTATTACATTTAGGTCTATAACAGGACAAACGTAATCACGGATTCTCCTGTGGATTATGCTGCAATATAATTTTAATCCTTTTTTGACTGAATTCATTCTAATGAACAGACAACAAGGATGGGACATCGATACAGCCGATATCTCGAAACCCTCGATATTCGGTGGAAACGAAGTATATTGAAAAACCATTCCATAGCTGATACTTCTCAATTCTCTATCTTCACATTTCTGTTCTAGCACATTGGTAGTTATTGCGTTTCCTTTGGGCTAGACAAGAAGGAAAGGAGTAAAGTCAGATAAGGCTTTCCACTGTTGCCCGCTGTGTGTCACGAAAGTACTGTTGGGTTCATTATTACTTTCTCTACTACGTAGAGTAAGTAGGGGAAGTATTGTATTCCAACCAAAAATTCGATACCGAGATTTCACCGGAAATACATGTTTTGAGGCCTCCTGAATCCAAAAATGTCTTGTTGGAAACATGTCCGTATGTGTCTGTGTATCTGTCTGTCTGTGCGTCTGTCTGTGATCAGCATAACTCAGAAATGAACAGTCGGATAAACGCCAAACTTGGTATTTAGGTTCAGTATCTTCCAGAGATGTGACACGAAGGTTTTCAAAAAAATCCCCCCACCCCAGATTACCCTTTACATGGAACATTTTTCGAAAATTTTAATTTTCTCAAAAATAGCTCTAACGATTTTGATTAAAGCATTATATGTTTAAGATATTTTCATGTCAAATGAAGTGTATATCTGGAATTTTCTGGGAATGCCTCAAAAGTATTCTTCATTGTGAACGACTTTTGCATAACTGGTAAACTATAAGAGATAGACAAAATTTTACTGCACAAAAATGTAGATCGCGTTAAAATACATAATTTGTGTCATATACGTTTTTGTTGTTGGGTGAACCATTTTCGAGATATTGCTTGTTATTCCTTTAAAATTTCCAATACTTATACTTTTTCTCAAATTCGTTATTCATTTTTTGTCCTGGTAATGCAAAAATAATGGAATACTCCACATAGCAACCAGCTCTTAAAATATTTGTCTATCGCTTAAAGCCTAGCAATTCCCCTTGCATCTACAAGAAAATTAGCAATAAGATTAACATCTCGATTAACATGAAGCATATGGAGAATAATTGTTTGTAAAAATAGTTTGTACAAGAGTAGAGAAAGTCATGTGAGTGTAAAATATCAGATTCTTTTAACTTTTATCCCTTTTTTAATTGAATCAGAGCTACATTCCATCGGTTTTTATATCTAAATGAAAACATGGAATATTTATGTAACCGGTATGTTGATTGAGATGCGAACGAACCTGATTTAACTAACGCACCACATCACATTATTTTCAGGTTACTTGGCTTGGTGGGTGACTTCGGTATTAGCCTTTATTTATTCTACAGTCCAAAAGCAGTGAATTCAACAGAAAAAATTTATAACTCCAGAGAGCAAAAATTGAGCGTCCGAAAAGATTTGTTTTTCTTTCGATATGTTTGTGGCTGCATGATCAGACTGGTCATACTTTAAGCTCAAGCACAATTCACCCTGTGTAGTAATATAGTAATTATCAGTAATAGTGTTGCGTGCTAAGTTGTGATACTGGAGGGAATAGCTAAATGCGGGGTTGCGGAGGTAGAGACAATTATTAAAATGCTTGGCTAGAGCGATCTGGCTATATTCTAAAGAGTTGCATTTCTACCGTGCGATAGCTGGATTTACAATATCTGGGGTGATGGTGGTACTAGCTAACATTATTATTAAAAAATTATTTTATAGTGCTTACCTTGAGAAACGTCTCGTTGTGTATGAGGAGAGCCAATACTCAACACGACTTTGTCAAGCCGCTAGTGGTGCCAAGTGAAACCATCCGGAGCGGTCGTGCAGCGGCCGTCGACGGGTACCATAGCGGTCCCTGCTAAGTTACAACACAAAATCCCCGCGAGCAGAGCTTGAGGGCTTACTTATATAGAGTTCAATACCCTAGAGGGGTTCATTCTAGTACCGTCTATTACCAAATATGGTCTGCCAACGCCCAGGAAAATGCGTAGGCTTAGGACTTTCCAAGAATCATGTGATCCACAGGGTGGAGCTAAGAGCCGTGCAGAAAGACACGTATCCCTGAGGAAATAGATACAGCAGCAACATTAAATAAAATATGATTGAATAATGTAACTTGAATTTTGAAATGGCCCGCACTAATAACAAAGCAATGGATGCAACATACAGAAAAACACTTTTGGGGCAGTTGCAAGTTTCACAATACATCAAATTTAAAGAAACGTGTTGCATTTATGATTATCGTTTATCAGGAAGCGGAAGAGGATTTTGGCACCTAAGCGCATAGTCGCCTATTGTACTTCTGGAAATCTCCAGGAGGAAGGGCTGAAGTGAAAGACGCAGAGGGCGACCAGATTCGGGGTGGTAGACTTGGACACAGACGGGGTCCCTAATGTCTCCAGATATTACATCTTGGCGGTGGGACCCCCCCCCCCACCGGCCTACCTGTCCACATGGAGAGAGGTCTCTCTGAAGGCTTCTCCTACACTGAACGTCATAGCAGACAGCTCCACAAAGAAAACTCCACACCATACGCTAAGCCCTGATCCCTCCACTCTGAGACATGACAAGCATATGAAATGACAGGAAAATTCGCGGTATTATACAGTGCGATCGTTTTATGGTGAGGCCGCGATCGCGCGTTTTGTCTATTATACTGGGGTTTTTCGTTCCGCAACTTCCGTGTTACTTACTCACGAGTGATAGTAACATGCATGACATTCAGTGCTAACCTTATTATAAGCGGTATTGGAAATGGTGTCCATCTATGTAAAGACCTTCCTGGCATCTTCGAATGAAATTTCCATTCACACGCATAAGTTCTTCTTGCGTAATGTTCATAATTTTTGTTTTTATATTGTACTTAAGTTTGATATGGTGTGGGGATTGTACCCATAAACTTTTTTTTATGGTTCCCACAGATAGAAGCACCAATTTCGTCAATTTTTCCTCCATTGGAACATTTCGATTTCGCTTCTTATGTTTAGCGATCTTGTGGTCCTAAACTTGTTTACCAGATGTTTAACAGTTCTTTACTTGGAACTCAATACCAGAACATTTCTCTCTACACACCTGTCTACATGATTCAGGTTTTACGTATGTATAGTGTATATAAAAGTTCTTGCTCAAGCATGAATATTTCGGCAGGCATTACAGCGGACTAATAACAGACATCAAAACTCTTAAGCAAATCACACACAACAAATATGTCTGTAATAAACTTTCACCTTTGAGATGCACAATGTCAAATCTCTTTACAGCGTGAACACAGATGCAACTGAAACACAGCTGATAAGCGTGCTTTGCATATAGACGGTCTGTGACCTCACCTTAAAATGCCCGCACCATATAATCCATCCCAGCATTCGCCTACCAACCAGGAACAACCACGTAAAAACCCCAAGATCACAGTGACTTTCAAGAGAATCGAACTGGGACCTCCCAAATTCCTCACGTTACCGCGCAGCTCTCTCGCTCGATATGTTGCATCTATACACCGAAACAAGCTTATAGAATCTCCAATGACGAAACAAATTATGAGTTTCCGCCCCTGTCAGAAATAATGGCATGGCATCTGAAAATAGGAACAATGCAATTGTTTATATAGTCTTGTAGCTTCTGCATCAAGTCAAAAATGTAAAGGTACTCGCGTTCAGTTTAGAATATAGTTACATAATAGGACAAAGTGAGATATAATCTGTAACTTTATGAAAATTGTGAAAAATAATTGTTGCCAACTGAAGAATGCAAATCAGCATATTCGCAGAATTAGCGTATAATACAAAGTGGTTATAAATGGTCATATACTGAAAAACAAAAATTTACACGGATTTGTATCATCCCAATCCTACGACACAGTAGGATAAGAGTCAATTATTATATATTTGGTTAATCCTACAAGGAGGATTAAATATTACTATTTCTTAGTGCCGTGAAAAAGGACAGGAATTTGACTAAAAGTAATACTGCTTGTGGTCAAAACAATCACATTTCAAAAATAAATAATCAACTCTAAAAAATATCTGAAATTATCAACATGATGTGTAATAGTCAACATATTATTCCTACAAACTCCTTATAAGAAATAGAAACACCATTTTAAAATTACAGGTACTTTTAAGATAAACTTCTTAAAAGGTGAAACTAAATATCTGTAGAACTGCCTCTGTGGTCGAGTGGTCAGCGTTGTGACTTCTCAATCCAGAGGTGGAATTGTTCCTTAATTAGAATATTTCCCTACTGTTCGCAGTGTCTGGAGGTATGTACGTGAGAATGTGTCATGTTAAGAACAATTTGAAAGAAAGGCAACGTTAAGAACGTGCAATCGGCGAGTTATTTCTCAAGTAAAAGCCCTCGATATGCCAGTAAAAGTTAAAGGGGCTAAACAAATGAAGCAATTATGTATAGCGTTGTAGAAACAAATGTCTTTAATAAAAGTTGCTTGATATTATGGGGGAAAGTAAATGCTGTGTTAGTCGTGTTTTGTTTGGAGGACGTTGTGATGGGCATTTTATGACCATAATTTTTACTTTCTCTACTACGTATAGTAAGTAGGGGAAGTATTGCATTCCACCCAAAAATTCGATACCGAGATTTCACCGGAAATACATGTTTTGAGACCTCCTGAATCCAAAAAAAGGATTTTTGGAAACATGTCCGTGTGTGTGTCGTGTGTGTGTCTGTGTGTGTGTGTCTGTGTGTCTGTGTGTCTGTGAACAGCATAACTCAAAAACGAACAGTCGGATAAGCACCAAACTTGGTATTTAGGTTAAGTATCTTCCAGAGATGCGACACGAAGGTTTTCAAGAAAATCCCCCCACCCCAGACTACCCTTTACATGGAAGATTTTTCGAAAATTTTAATTTTCTCAAAAATGGCTCTAACGATTTTGATGAAAATATCATATGTTTAAGATAATGTCATGAGAAATGAAATGTATATCTCGAATTTTCTGGGAATGTCTCCAAAAGAATTCTTCATTGTGAACGACTTTTGCATAACTGGTAAACCATAAGAGATAGACAAAATTTTACTACACACAAAATGTAGATCGCGTTAAAATACACAACTTATGCCATATACATTTCTTTTGTTCAGTGAACCGTTTTCGAGATATTGCTTGTTATTTCCTTAAATTTTCCAATACTTATACTTTTTCTCATATGCGTTATTCATTTTTTTTTTATGTCCTGGACATGCAAAGAGAATGGAATGCGCCACATAGCAACCAGCGTTAAAATATTTGACTATCGCTTAAAAGCTACCATATTTCCCTTGCATCTACAAGAAAATTACCAATAAGATTGACATCTCGATATCTCGATTAACATGAAGCATATGGAGAATAGGCGTTTGTAGAATTAGATTGTACAAGAGCAGAGAAAGTCATGTGATGCGGCGATCACCTCCTCATCCGTTGCTGTAGCTTACCTTGATGCTTCTCCCGTTGCTTCCAGAAGTTCTCAGCGTGTTGGTTCTTCAATTTATCCTCGGCTAGCTGCAGTAATTTTCCTTAAATTATATGGGAGCATGGACTTATCCTCGGTAAAGGAAAACGTAGATCTCGGGTGGTGATATAGGAAGACATAGACTTGTTTTGTTTATGAAAAGATGACACTGCCGTTTCTTTTTTATTTAATTAACACTCGTAGTATACAAAACTGGTATTGCCGCTGTAAAATACTGTCCACCGCTGTTAAACTATGGCGTGGATATGGCACGAAATATAACTATTCTTATTGTCGCTTTCAGAGTAGCGGATCTTAGGTGTGTTGCTAAAACTATTTTGATTCCCTGTTTTGGCGCGATATCTCACACATTCTGCAGCATCTCTCCCTGACCACACATTACGAAAAGTCTCGAATAAAATGCAATACTAAGCTGACATGACAAATTTGACTTGATTCCATTTTTGGCGCGATATCTCACACATCCTGCAGCATCTCTCCCTGACCACACGTGACATAAACTGTCCCGAATTTTCCCTAAACAGATCCATTTATAGTCTCAGGCTTCTGAGGCTGCTTCCTTTCCTATTGGTCCATTTTTAGCGCGACTCGACGCGTCTAACTATTTCGAATAAACTTTCAGGGATTTCATTGGTCCAATGTTTAATATAAATCGCGGCTTTTCCTACATGTACCGTTAGATTGTCCTTCTCACTCACTTGGTCACGGCGAATTATCAAATAATGGGACAAAGGCTCTACACCCTCGCTGTAGGAATAATAGCACTGCGACTGAAGAGAGGTAATAAAACTAGGTTTTCTGCCTTCGAAAGCACTATTCCTGTAGCTAAAACTTTCCATCGTGGACAGTATTTTAACATAGCGCTTAAATTATTTACATTAAACCATTTATAACTCTACTAATATTAGTAACCTAGATAGATACATAACGTTAAATCACCCTTCTTAAAATATACAAGCAGTATTGAGAAAAAGATATTTACATAATACGATTTAACATCACTAAAAGTTAATTAATAAATTATCTGTAATTACAGTTCTTGGGCTCGGCCTAGAGTTGCCGTTTCAAATTGCCCTGTTCTGGAAAAGAATAAATTTTTCAGCACTTGATACAATTTTCTTTTCCAGAATAATTCCTCTGATTATGGCCTTTGTTCGTTTGTTTTGTTGACAGAGACCCTTCGCTATATCTGTTCCTTCACAAGGGTTCTGCCAAACCAGTGGTGTTTACATTTGGGTCATTCACTCTACACTCTTCCTTTTAAAAACAGGTTTCCGAGAGACATTCTTATACACAATACATTTCCCGCACACGAATAACTTGTGACGCAAACAAATACTCTAATACCCAATTTAAGTTCTAAAATTAAATCTATTTACATACATGTTGGTACATAATAATTATTACGCATTCATTTATTTCCTTATGTCCTTATTTATCGGGTGTATTACCTTTACTATTTGTTCATAGGGTTGCTACCTCATTTCGAGTAAAACTAACCTGATTATTTTCATTACATTCTTCACCCTTCTCATTCTCTAAACATTTGTACGGTTTGAGCAACTGTTTATGGTATCTCCCTACGATCTTGGAATTCTTTATTTTTTGTAATTCAAATGTATCCGAGCCAAAAATGTTAATCACCCGGTATGGACCTTTAAATAAATTTTCCATTCTATGATACCTCTTTTTTTTATAATTAATAGAACTAATTTATATGTTTAAAGAAAACTGTCAGCATATTGCTAGCATACCAACCAATTCATAATTTACAAATATTTCTAAATATCCAAAAAATATAATAAATATTCTGACAATAAAAGCTGTTTCAACCTTAAGACAAACTTATTCAAGCAGGAAGAAACTGAAACATATTAATGGCAAAAGTGTTTCTTGTTCTTCACTATCACTAATGAGCATTTAATACTCAAGTCTCTTTAGTAATGCAAAAAATATTCTCCACAACTGCTTAAGATAACTCATTAATTCACATGTGAAAGCTCTCCTTTCCAGGCACTGTAGAGTCAGGATCAATGATATTCTGTCTTTTTTTTTTTTTTTTTTTTTTATACCCATACTAATTCTCCAAGTTCGATCAACCATTTCTTTCGCTTCCTGGTTTTAAATTCCTGCTTTCTTTTCTGCGCCCTCTTTGACATTCTTTCAAAAGCTTTCTTTGACGTCTCTTTTCCCGTTAGTGTTTTCGGATCTTTAGTTTCTAGTATCTGTAGTAGTTTCCCTTCAAGTGTTTCTATCAACTTCCCCTTCATCAGCTCAACTAATTTCCCCTCTAAACTCTTATTTTGTTCACCTAAGTTTCTTTCTGAGTCCTTATTCTGCTTACTTATGATTCTTTCTAAGTCCTTATTATGCTCATCTGCTTCCCCTTCTAGATTCTTATCTTGTTCACTTACGATTCTTTCTAGGTCCTTATTCTGCTTACTTACGATTCTTTCTAAGTATTCATTATTCTCATTTGATTCCCCTTCTAAATTCTTATCTTGTTCACTTACGACTCTTTCTAAGCCCTTACTCTGCTTACTTACGATTCTTTCTAAGTCCTTATTATGCCCATTTGATTCCCTTTCTAAATTCTTATCTTGTTCACTTACGATTTTTTTTACTTCTTTACTCTGCTTCCTTAGTTCCCCTTCTAAATTCTTATCTTGTTCCCTTACGACTCTTTCTAGATTCTTACCATGTTCACTTACGATTCTTTCTAAGTTCTTACTATGTTCACTTAAGATCTTACCCCGTTCCTTTATGTCCTTACCCATCTCGTCTATCTTTGTGCTCAAATGTTGAAGCAATATTAGCAGCTAGTTTTGACCTGCGTCAATGACCTGCTTAATCGGTGGTCTCCTTTCCAGCCTAGCTTCTCCCTTTGCTTTACCCATATTTTCTCCTTCTGGTGTTTCGCTGACAATAGCCTCCCTATTCAGTTCTTTCAAATCTTCCCTTGACCTACTCATGGTTCCGTTAGCAAGTTCTACCTCCCTAGTAATGACTTTACCCCCTCTCAATAACATGTGTTCACAAAACTGAGTCACTACTCTGCATGCCTTTTTGTTTGTTTTTGAATAAATGTTCTAACCTGTATTTTATTCAATGTTAACTGATGCGTTCCGGGTTCGACTCCTGGTGAAGTTCTAGAAGCGATGTTCTCAGCTGTTTTGTTGTCCCACGTAGGTAGACTAGAAGTTCGCGTTGTAATTTTGTTGTGCTGTGCCCCTTTCCTCTGAAGATTCTTCGTCTGTTCGTTGTTTCCTAGTCCTCCGTTCGTGTCGTTCTTCCCTTCGAGCTCCACGTTATGGCGCCAGTTTGCGGCGATCACCTCCTCATCCGTTGCTGTAGCTTACCTTGATGCTTCTCCCGTTGCTTCCAGAAGTTCTCAGCGTGCTGGTTCTTCAATTTATCCTCGGCTAGCTGCAGTAATTTTCCTTAAATTATATGGGAGCATGGACTTATCCTCGGTAAAGGAAAACGTAGATCTCGGGTGGTGATATAGGAAGACATAGACTTGTTTTGTTTATGAAAAGATGACACTGCCGTTTCTTTTTTATTTAATTAACACTCGTAGTATACAAAACTGGTATTGCCGCTGTAAAATACTGTCCACCGCTGTTAAACTATGGCGTGGATATGGCACGAAATATAACTATTCTTATTGTCGCTTTCAGAGTAGCGGATCTTAGGTGTGTTGCTAAAACTATTTTGATTCCCTGTTTTGGCGCGATATCTCACACATTCTGCAGCATCTCTCCCTGACCACACATTACGAAAAGTCTCGAATAAAATGCAATACTAAGCTGACATGACAAATTTGACTTGATTCCATTTTTGGCGCGATATCTCACACATCCTGCAGCATCTCTCCCTGACCACACGTGACATAAACTGTCCCGAATTTTCCCTAAACAGATCCATTTATAGTCTCAGGCTTCTGAGGCTGCTTCCTTTCCTATTGGTCCATTTTTAGCGCGACTCGACGCGTCTAACTATTTCGAATAAACTTTCAGGGATTTCATTGGTCCAATGTTTAATATAAATCGCGGCTTTTCCTACATGTACCGTTAGATTGTCCTTCTCACTCACTTGGTCACGGCGAATTATCAAATAATGGGACAAAGGCTCTACACCCTCGCTGTAGGAATAATAGCACTGCGACTGAAGAGAGGTAATAAAACTAGGTTTTCTGCCTTCGAAAGCACTATTCCTGTAGCTAAAACTTTCCATCGTGGACAGTATTTTAACATAGCGCTTAAATTATTTACATTAAACCATTTATAACTCTACTAATATTAGTAACCTAGATAGATACGTAACGTTAAATCACCCTTCTTAAAATATACAAGCAGTATTGAGAAAAAGATATTTACATAATACGATTTAA
Source organism: Deroplatys truncata (assembly GCA_030765065.1). Lineage (NCBI taxonomy): Eukaryota > Metazoa > Arthropoda > Insecta > Mantodea > Mantidae > Deroplatys > Deroplatys truncata. The sequence goes on from CM060980.1 coordinate 59,713,665, forward strand.
CATCACTAAAAGTTAATTAATAAATTACCTGTAATTACAGTTCTTGGGCTCGGCCTAGAGTTGCCGTTTCAGTGAGTGTAACACATCAGATTTTTTTATTTAAATGAGAACCTACATTTTGTATGTTTTTTCTAATTAGAAAAGATTTATGAAAAGCTGTTTATTATGTGATGAAGAATAAGGAAACAAAATAAAAAATCTGATGTGTTACACTCACATGACTTTCTCTACTCTTGTACAATCTGATTTTACAAACGCTTATTCTCCATATGCTTCATGTTAATCGAGATATCGAGATGTCAATCTTATTGGTAATATTCATGTAGATGCAAGGGGAATACGGTAGCTTTTAAGCAATAGTCAAATATTTTAACGCTGGTTGCTATGTGGCGCATTCCATTCTCTTTGCATGTCCAGGACATAAAAAAAATGAATAACGAATTTGAGAAAAAGTATAAGTATTGGAAAATTTAAGGAAATAACAAGCAATATCTCGAAAACGGTTCACTCAACAAAAGAAATGTATATGACATAAGTTGTGTATTTTAACGCGATCTACATTTTTTGTGTAGTAACATTTTGTCTATCTCTTATGGTTTACCAGTTATGCAAAAGTCGTTCACAGTGAAGAATACTTTTGGAGACATTCCCAGAAAATTCGAGATATACATTTCATTTCTCATGACATTATCTTAAACATATGATATTTTCATCAAAATCGTTAGAGCCATTTTTGAGAAAATTAAAATTTTCGAAAAATCTTCCATGTAAAGGGTAGTCTGGGGTGGGGGGATTTTCTTGAAAACCTTCGTGTCGCATCTCTGGAAGATACTGAACCTAAATACCAAGTTTGGTGCTTATCCGACTGTTCGTTTTTGAGTTATGCTGTTCACAGACACACAGACACACACACACACACACAGACACACACACACACACACACACACACACACACAGACACACACACGGACATGTTTCCAAAAATGCTTTTTTTGGATTCAGGAGGTCTCAAAACATGTATTTCCGGTGAAATCTCGGTATCGAATTTTTGGGTGGAATGCAATACTTCCCCTACTTACTATACGTAGTAGAGAAAGTAAAAAGTTGGTTCCCGATTACGAAAGGTAACTTGACCCTCAAATGACTACCCATGGATTGTCCAACCATTCATTGCGCTCTTCGTACTCAGCCATTCAGAATGTTCGTTGTTATTTACGTTTCTGTAAGAACAATTACAAAGTGTTTTATACAAATGTTGTTTAGTTTTTTATGAGGAGTGAGAAAACAACATAAAAAAGGATTCCCATTTAAAAAAATCTGATATGTTACACTCACATGACTTTCTCTACTCTTGTACACACTATTTTTACAAACGCCTATTCTCCATATGCTTTATGTTAATCGAGATATCGAGATGTCAATCTTATTGCTAATTTTCTTGTAGATGCAAGGGGAATATGGTAGCTTTTAAGCGATGGTCAAATATTTTAACGCTGGTTGCTATGTGTCGAATTCCATTCTCTTTGCAAGTCCAGGACATAAAAAAATGAATAACGAATTTGAGAAAAAGTATAAGTATTGGAAAATTTAAGGGAATAACAAGCAATATCTCGAAAACGGTTCACTCAACAAAAAAAATGTATATAACATAAGTTGTGTATTTTAACGAGATCAACATTTTTTGTGTAGTAAAATTTTGTCTATCTCTTATGGTTTACCAGTTATGCAAAAGTCGTTCACAATGAAGAATACTTTTGGAGACATTCCCAGAAAATTCGAGATATACATTTCATTTCTCATGGCATTATCTTAAACATATGATATTTTAAACAAAATCGTTAGAGCCATTTTTGAGAAAATTAAAATTTTCGAAAAATGTTCCATGTAAAGGGTAGTCTGGGGTGGGGGGATTTTCTTGAAAACCTTCGTGTCGCATCTCTGGAAGATACTGAACCTAAATACCAAGTTTGGTGTTTATCCGACTGTTCGTTTTTGAGTTATGCTGTTCACACACACACAGACACACACACAGACACACACACACACAGACACACAGACACACACACGGACATGTTTCCAAAAATGCTTTTTTTGGATTCAGGAGGTCTCAAAACATGTATTTCCGGTGAAATCTCGGTATCGAATTTTTGGGTGGAATGCAATACTTCCCCTACTTACTATACGTAGTAGAGAAAGTAAAAATGAATAACGCATTTGAGAAAAAGTATAAGTATTGGAAAATTTAAGGAAATAACAAGCAATATCTCGAAAACGGTGCACTCAACAAAAGAAATGTATATGACATAAGTTGTGTATTTTAACGCGATCTACATTTTTTGTGTAGTAAAATTTTGTCTATCTCTTATGGTTTACCAGTTATGCAAAAGTCGTTCACAATGAAGAATACGTTTGGAGACATTCCCAGAAAATTCGAGATATACATTTCATTTCTCATGACATTATCTTAAACATATGATATTTTCATCAAAATCCTTAGAGCCATTTTTGAGAAAATTAAAATTTTCGAAAAATCTTCCATGTAAAGGGTAGTCTGGGGTGGGGGGATTTTCTTGAAAACCTTCGTGTCGCATCTCTGGAAGATACTGAACCTAAATACCAAGTTTGGTGCTTATCCGATTGTTCGTTTCTGAGTTATGCTGTTCACAGACACACACACACAGACACACACACACACAGACACACACACACACACACAGACACACACACACACACAGACACACACACGGATATGTTTCCAAAAATGCTTTTTTTGGATTCAGGTGGTCTCAAAACGTGTATTTCCGGTGAAATCTCGGTATCGAATTTTTGGGTGGAATGCAATACTTCCCCTACTTACTATACGTAGTAGAGAAAGTAAAAATTAAATTGACCCTAAAATGAGCATCACAACGTTCTCCAAGTAAAACACGACTAATGGCATTTATTTATCCGAATAATAACAAGCAACTTTTATTCAAGACATTTCTTTCTACAACGCTTGCTTTTGGAGATATTGTACAGTCTCAACTTAAATGGTTCACACTGTACAGAGCGATCTATATAAAACTGGACACTTTTGAATACTTATAATTTCCTTCTAGAAAGTAATAACAATTAAAATTGAGTGTTTTATTATCTCAGATGCTTGGAGAATACATATTAGGTTAAAGTCCTTCAACTGGGTATATCATATCGGACAATGAATGAATGAAATGTGTGAAATAGTGCTCAAATGAGCCCGGGGTACATAGAGCTTAAAGATGTCCTACATTCGTCTTCTGAGGATAAGGAACCCTATCCGAATAATTCAGCCTAACCAAGATTTGAACACGAGGCAGACTGTGATTGTGAAGCAGACACGCTACCCTACACCACAGAGTCGGGCAATATTGGTATTGATGTTGGTGTCCATTTCATCCATTGTTGCCTTATGACTATTTTCTCTAATAGCAATTAGTTTTCAGTCTCTGGTTAACGAACATACACTTCTCAATTCGGCAGCAGTGTTTCTTGTGAAAACTTACTGGAAGTCAAGTTCATTGACTGAAATACAACGGGCGTTTCGAAGACGAACATTCTCGAACGCCAACATGTTCTTGACTCATTGCAGGTCTTTCTTTTCCCAGTCTCGCTGAGAAGAGAGCCAGTTCTCTCCAGGTTTCTTACCATCAATGAAATTGTTGTCCTTATTGGAACATAGTACACATAAATATCTGCGAAATTCAACAAACCTATACCGGTTTATTAACATTGTTGCATGTTAGAAACAAAACTCTACTTAAGAACATAAGCAGAATGACAACAGATTCATTTGAAAAACTCGAACCGATTTTATCTCGCCAACGTTAGCTACTCCTGTATTTCCCAACATGATGAAGCCATAAAAAGATCCTGGCATTCACTCTGAAACGTGACTTTGATCCATTTCTTCCTCCCCGTTAACGACTTGGCTTGACTCTGTCAATGTGTGGTGGGAAGGTGAAGCCCAAAAAAGAAAAAAACTAAATTCTGAGGAAAATAAAAACCTTGAAGACAATAATCATAAACTTCAGTCTTCACGACAAAGAGGAATATCCATAAGAGATTAAATCTCTGAAAATAATCATAAACTGAGGGTGAAATAAAAATGAGAGGCAAATTATGCATTCTTTTCGAGAATGTAACCTCAAACTTTGAACAGCAGGGGCACAGCTAACTTCCAATAAACGTGACGTATGAAGGGTGCGGCTGTTTCCATGTATTAAGAAGGGAGCTATATGCTTCCTTCTGTCCTCATATCAAGATGCTGACGGACAGCATGACAGCAGTTGGATCTCATGCAGAGATAACACTAGTTTACGTGCAACTCTTTGGAAAAGGAAAAAAAATCGCTTGTAACAATTTACTGTTGTGTTCTAAACCTTATTCCATGTTTATGCTTTGAAAGAATCTTGAAAAGCACCTATCGCGCGTGAATAAAAATAATTACCAGAACTAATGCCTAATCGTTCATATTCATACAAGTAAACATACTAAATAAATTTCAATATAACAGTCGCACAATCTTCGACCGAGCGTAATGGCTCCACGGTAACTTGTGAGGCTCCCAATCGGGAGGTCCCGGCTTCGACTACCATCAGGTCGGCCACTGTGACCATGGATTTTTTCTTGGCTTCCCCAGTTCGGTAGGGAATACAAGGGTGATTCCCCATGAATTTGCTGTCCACCATTTCCTTTCGTCGGTTTAACCTCATCTGTTTCAGGGTTGTAGGACCAGGCGACATCGGTTGGTATGTTGCGGCAGGAGGATGGAAAGATTTCTTCCTAGTACTTGGCGGGACTGCTGAGGCCCTTCCTTCCTGGGAGTGTTTCGTATAATCCCGGGAGGTTGCGGATGGCTAAGCAGGCGTCAGGAATGGTGCTATTCACATCGTCATCCGGATCAGGTCACCATTGGGGTCTTCCCTTCAGCGCTTGCTCCCAGAAGTCACGTGCGGTGCTTTTCTCCGGTTACTGGAGGCCACTTTGACTACTGTAAATCTTCCCACAATCTTTTCTACGTATTATTACTCACATTTACTCCTATACATGTGAAGCACATGAGGTTACCACCGTGACTTTTTCTGAAAGTGCAATTGGCGTGTTGCCTTCACAGAAGAGAAGTCCAGTCAAGGGATAATAGATGTAGCAGATATAAACATTCTAGAAAGTTACCTTTAAGAGCATTTTTGAGACAAACGTTCTTTGTAACATACTTATGGCACGTAAAAAAAGAGTATTGTATTCATCCAAAAATTCGCTATCGGAAGTTCACCTGAAATACATGTTTTAGCGATTTTTAGAACAAAAAGTTCCGCATGTATGTGTAAACAGCATAATTCAAAAAATAAAATTGGGATAGATACCAAAGATACAAAACGAAGATTTTGAAGAAAATCTCCCTATCTGTAATGACTCTTTAATGGTAAATGTTTCCTTGTATTTTTATTTTCTCAAAAATACCTCTAAGGACTATGATTAAAGTGTCACATGTTTTGGATATTTTCACAACTAATAAATTTTATATTTTGAATATTTTGAGAAGTCCTTTTTGGACTTCAACGGGTAAACCATAAGAGAAAAAATGTAGATTTTGTTCAATGCATAATTTATGTAATTTTTTGTGGTGCTCGCAATATCCAAGATATTCTTTACAATTGCTGTATTTTCCGATACTTTCTCATATACTGTTCGAAGTGCTAAGTATTTTATTTCTCGCAATGTCATGCAGACAGCATAGAGAGACTCGCTTTTTAAAATTCCATCAGCTTCCTTTTTCACCCATACCTACATTAAAAAGCGTAATGAAACTATTTCCTCAAACGTTTATCTCGATTTATATGGGGTGGAGAGAAAAATAAGCTTTCGTAGAAGAAATATAAAAATATTAGAGACAATGCGTATCGATTTCAAGAATGTAAACCTAGATAATATAACAATTACGAGGGGTATTTTTTAAGTAAGGTCCGCTGCCCCGTATCGTCGGAAGAATCAGGCGACTGTACTTCCGCGCATGCGCATTTAATCCCGGCATCCCTTGCACACAGTGACACAACAGTTGGAGTCAGGTAGGCAGTGAGTGTGGAGCGTATTGTGTGATGGAAAAGTTTACGACGATCGCGCGGCCCGCCGGGTGTGAAATCAGATCGGTCTTTCGATTTTTGACAGCAAGGAATACGACGGCGTCAGAAATTCATCGTCAGATTAGTGAAGTTTATGGCCCCAAGCCATGAGTAATACCAAAGTCCGTAGGTGGGTGAGGTTATTCAAGGCAGGCAGAGAGAACGTGCATGACGAACCGCATTCGGGCCGGCCATCTGTCATTAGCGAGGATCTTGTGCGTGCCGTAAACACTGAAATTCGTGCCAACCGACGGTTCAGCGTTTCCACACTGTCATTGCATTTTCCGCAGGTTTCAAGGTCTGTTCTGTACAGAATTCTGTCAGAAATCCTGGGCTACAGAAAATTGTGCAATCGATGGGTTCCGAAGAAGCTGACAGAGGAACACAAAGAAAAGAGATGTGCCGGTGCTCTGACGTTCTTGACCCAATACCACGAGGAAGGTGATGCATTGTTGGATCATATCATCACGGGGGATGAGACATGGGTGTCTCACATGACCGTTGAATCCAAGCAACAGTCGATGAAGTGGCGACACACGACTTCTCCGAGAAAGTGAAATTCAAGCACTCATTCTCAACTCGCAAGGTTATGGCAACAGTCTTTTGAGACAGATGTGGTATTCTGCTTGTGGAGTTCATGGATCCGGGGACAACAATCAATGCAGCTGTGTATTGTCAAACTTTGAGGAAACTTCGCCGTGCAATTCAGAATAAACATCGTGGCCTGCTGTCTGCCGGAGTGATTCTCTTGCACGATAATGCAAGGCCCCACACCACTGCTCAGACACAAGCTCTCATTGGATCCTTTGGTTGGCAGCAGATCAATCATCCTCCCTACAGCCCCGATCTTGCTTCTAGCAACTACCACCTCATCCTGCATCTGAAGAGGTTCCTCGGCGGCAAGCGTTTCCAGACGGACGATGAAGTGAAAAAGCTGTTACGAATTGGCTTTCCTCGCAGGCGGCGGACTTCTATGACGAGGGACTACAAAAACGTGTCCCTCGTTACGACAAATGTCTCAATAACAACGGCGACTATGTGGAGAAATAGCTGAATGTATGAAGAATTGAATAAAAAGTATTTGACAAAAGTATGTCTCGTAGTTCTTTTACAATGACGAACCGGACCTTACTTAAAAAATACCCCTCGTATATGGACTTTTTTTCAAAATTGTAGTCCATTTTAAAAGACATATTTTTATACTCATAACTTTACACAAGATTGAAAACTAAGCACTATGTTTTAATCCTCCAGATTTTGGCATAATTTCTCTTTTTTTACTTTCTACCACGTACACAGTAAGTAGGGAAGGTATTGCATTCCACCCAAAAATTCGATACCGAGATTTTAACGCACCTACATATTTTGAGGACACTAAATAAAAAAAAACGCATGTTTAGAAAAAGGTCCGTGTGTATGTCCGCAAATGTGCGTGTGTGCGTGTGTGTGTATCTGTGAACAGTATGACTTTTTTCGAAACCTTTTTTTTCTGAAAAATGGCTTTAACGATTTTGATTAAAGTACCATATCTTAAGGATATTTGCAAGATAAATAAAATGTATATCATTGAATTTTCTGCGAATAGCCTGTGAAGTCCTCTTCATCCGGAAGGAATTTTGTATAATCTTGTATAACTGGTAAATGTTAAGCGATAGACGAAAACAAACTATACAAAAAGTATGTAGAGTTGTTTAAAGCACACAATTGATTTGAAATAATTTTTTGTGGCATGGGCCATTTCTGAGATATTCCTCATTAAAGGTTCGAATTGTTCAGTACTTCGGCATTCTTTTAAAATCCTGCGAACATTCAGCTGTTTCTCGCAATTGCATGAAAGAGGATGGAATTTTAAAACAAGCATATAGCGACCAGTTTTTAAACACTCTTCGTATCTGAAATATGTAGTGTAGCTAGAGATTCATTTGAACTAAAATGTAGTATATAGAAAAATAAGCTTCAGTAAGAATAGTAATAAACGATAGGGGTAGAGAAAGTCATGTGAATGTATCGCATAAGGTTTTTTTTTATTATTGCCATTTCAGTTATAAGTCACATCGCGACTACTTTAGAAAACAAACATAATTTCTATGAGAACATTTCATTTCCCATGAAAGTGGGGGGAAAAGAAGCTTTTGCAAGCTATGGTATAATTTAAGATGTATTTGCGCTTAATTCTGCCAAAACCGTTTAATTAACAGTATTCAATTACAATAAAAATAATTTTAAATACTTCATCCTCTGGTACTAAGCTATGGGTATAATAAACTTAAGGACAAACTCCACCCTGGCTAACGCCAGTTTAAACTTAGTTCATGTAAGATTTCAAAGGTCGAACTACTCAAGATCCTTTAATCCCCTAGCAAAGAGCAATTTACTTTTTCAACCTGCAATTACTTACGTGAAATAGCAAATTTTAGGTAGATATTTCCTAAGCATTTTGCGCCAGAAATGCACAACAAATACGGTTTGTTTGCGATAATCGCAATTTATAATACAAGCATGGTCATCTATTGTGGCTAGGAATAAATAAATAAAAGGTCGCCGGCTACTGCACAGGGTGGGGTTGCTAGGTGCAGTGTTTTCGCCTCCTCGTTCAGTAATGGACAATTGGAATTGAATTCAATTTGCAATATCTGAATGAATCGATGGATAGGAATAGTGTCTTACTATTGAAGCTAATGCATTCGGAATGTACTAAAATTCCTTATTTCTCTGAAAATGCACATTTGTGTAAAGAAGTTAATATTACAAAGTTGCGTTGTATCAATATGATGTATATTTATGGTAATTTAAATGACTTTTGTTATTTAATTCAATAGTTCTAAGTGAAATTTTTATAGATACTAAAAGCAACATTTAAAAGTAATTTTTCCCTGCTCAAGATTATTGAAGTTGTGATATGTTTTATGTAAAATTCAAATGTAAAGATGTAACGTACTTAGATAATTTAGTAGTGTTTAGTTACAGTTTATTTAGTGTAAAAGTGATCAACTCACGGCTAGTTAATCCAACCCCAGGTTAATCCTTGGTCATCTTTCTTTTTCATTCTTCTCGCGTGTCCATACCATGGAAGGATTCTTTGCTCAACCTTTTCTATCACTGACTCTTCCATATCTATCAATTTTCTTACCTCCTCGTTCTTTTTCCTTTCCAATCTAGATACTCTGGCAGCCCTTCTTATCTCATCCATTTCTACCACTTGTGTCCTATGTTTCTGACTTTCAAAAAGTGGTCATCCCTCTGCCCCATATGTTAATATTGATTTAATTCGATTTTGAAGAATTCTTTTCTTCATTTGCCTAGAAATAGTTCTACTGCAGAAACCTCATTAAACATCTCCATCGCCCTCCTGGTCTGTTGCATTCTATAATCCACATCCGCCTCATATCCTCTACCTTCATGGACAATGCAGCCTAATATTTAAATACACAAACAGAGTTAATTGTTCCCTGGGGAATTTTAATATCTATATCCTTTAAAAGCAAAGCATTAATAGTAGGTGTAATGATCGAGGGAAATGGACACCAGTTTCTCTCCATGCTCTGGCATCCTGGTCTCCAAATCCAGAGGTCCCGGCTTTGATTTGCAGCTGAAAATAGAAATTTTTCTTTAGCCATAATCGTTCCCTATCCTCTCTATAGTAATGGAGGTGTGAAGTATGTGCGAGAGGAAAATCTGGTTAGAGGTGCTACCACGTTTTTGATTTGTTATCAAACGAAAGCTTCTCCTTGCCTTCTTGGGACAATGAAAGCCAATGTTAGCAGTTTCTTTCTGTTACATTATTTTCAAAAACTATTTACTTCATGGCCAAGCATTCAATACTGACCTATCCAGTTCACTGGTCATGTCAGGTTGAACCAATCAGGGTAGGCTATTACTGAAATCTTGTCGAAATGAAGTTGTCTCACCTGATTCGCAATTGCTTGGAAATAATCGCAGGTAATTCGCAATTGTTTCTGATTTGTAAACTAAAGAAATGAAGAAAGCTGTTGAAGAACATAGAAGGTGGTGGTACGTTACAAACTCAATAAACTGATACTATATGAAATACCTATGTTATTTTCATTTTATTGATATTGTTTATTAAACGTTTCATTCCGTAAATTGTAGTCTTAGCATACACCACTTGAGAATTCGCTATTAGTCACATAATTCTGCTAGCCCCTCGCTCGAGCAACTATCGACAATATTGTACACACTCATATTCGTGATATTACTCATTAGGGCACGAATTCTGATGACATGTCAACATTTAATTGTTGCATCATAGGCATTGATAATGTGTACACAAATCCTTATCGTGGCAAATTATTCAATTGCAGATTTATTAGATCACTTTTATTTTCTCTACCACATACATTGAGAAGGCTTTGCATTCCACCCAAAAATTCGATACCGAATTTTACTGGAAATAGATACTTTGAGGCTCCACGAAAAAAAAATATTTTTAGAAAAAGCTTCCCTGCGTATTTGCGCGTGTGTGTTTGTCTGTGAACAACATATCTCAAAAACGAAATGTCGGATAAATCCCAAAGATACGACATGAAGGTTTTCAAGACACCCCAAGCTGCCCTTTACAAAGAACATTCTTGGACTTTTTATTTTCTGAAAAACAGCTTTTTATTAAAGTACAATCCCACCATTCCCAACTATCCTTTACATGGAACAATTCCCAACTATCCTTTACATGGAACATTTTTCGAAATGTGATTTTCAATAAAATGAGTAACGATAAAATAACATATATTAAAGATATTTACATGCCAAATAAGATGCATATCTTGATTTTTTGGGGGAATAGCCTTTGAAATCCTCTTCATTCGGAAGCAATTTTGTATAATCTTGTATAACTGACAAACGTTAAGCGGTAGACGAAAACGTACTACATCAAAAATGTAAATCTCTTTAAAACTCACAGTTTATTTCAAATAAGTTTTTTCTGAATAAGCCATTTCTGATATATCCCCTAATAACTGTTTGAATTGCTCATTTTTTATTCATTCAACATTCGGTTGTTTCTCGCGATTGCATGGAAACAGAATGGGATTTTAAGACCAGCATGTTGCGTCCAGTTCAAACATTTGACTATCGATTTTCTGTTTGTATCCTAAGGAAATCTATAATATAGCTATTTAGGCACCTTTCAAAATGTTTATAAATGTTTCTAAGTTTCTATACATCAATTTTAATAAATCAAATACATTTCAGCTTTAGATAATTTAGGCAATTTTTAAAAAATTGTACATAATTTTAGGTGTTTTTCTAACATTTTAGGGAATTAAAATCCGGGCCTTGCTTATAATACTATCCTTGGCTACCCTAAGTTTAATTAACAAGTAAGAGTTCTCTGCCGGCTATTCAAATTTTGTTTAAAACGTTGAAGGTAGACTTCTTGGAGCCTGTCAAACCGATCTGACATGAGACGCTGTTGCAGAAAGAGATGTTGTTTCTCCCGCTCTAACAAAACAATTCGTCTGTGCTGGCAAAGTCAGAATTGAAGGAATAAGTCACTGTCCGCCGTGATGGTTCCCAGTGTTCCCCTATCGCCCACATAAACATACACTCGCTTCTCGCTACACTTAATATGACATGCACGTACGATTCCTTCCCCCGCCCCTGCGTCGGCATTGCGCTTCAAGCGGTATTACATATTTCACGGGAAAAATATATATCCATTTTCTTTATTTTTACGTTTAAAAATAGAAGAGAGATGGAGAGAGAGAAAAAATAAAATGAAAATATATCAGCGTATTCCATCAGGAAGATGACAGCAAGCATATATTACACGTACACGTGAACCTCGAGTTCCCATAATATCGTTTACAGTTTGGACTCTTTCAGTCATAGTTTTGAGGTTAACAAAGAGCTTGTATAAAATTACTCACAGATGCTCTTGCAGATAAATTGTTCTTAACAGACAATTCGTGTTTCAACAAAAATGCCGTTGTCTACTGTTTGTATGACTCAAAAATATATAACGTACTTTAGCTTGTGGAGATTGTGTGCCTGCTGACAGATTTAAATGCGAGAGTAGCTGACTACTACCGGACATTTTAAAAGAGTTACAACAAATAACAACATACACTGTATCTTCATATCAGAATAAACGCTTACCAGTGCAGTCGCACCTCTGTGCAATTAGCTTGAAGGTGTTTACAAGTGAAATTTAACTATTTGTCAAAGCTGTCTTCTTGTGTAATTGCAGAAAAATGTTTAATCCATTCGTTTCTAAACTGTGCTTCAATTATTAGGCGGCAATGTTGCTGTTGTTACCTTCTCTACGGGGGAAGTAGTGTGATGCGTGTGTATGTCTGTGAACAGCTTAACTCAAAAAAAATCGGGTAAATACCAAACATGGTATTTAAGTTCAATATCTTTCAAAGATGCGACACGAGGATTTTCAAGAAAATCCCCCCCAACTACCCTTTGCAAGGAACATGTTTAAAAAAATTTTAATTTTCTTAAAGAATGGCTCCTACGATTTTGTTTAAAGTATCATAATTAAAGATATTTAAATTAAAAATAAACTGCATATCTTAAATTTTCTGGGAATAGACTGTTAAGGCCTCTTTATTCGGAAGGACGCTTGTATAATCTTGTACAACTAGTAAACGCTAAGCGATAGGCGAAAATGTACTGCACAAAAAATGAAGATCTCCTTAAAACACACAATTTACTTCAAATAACCTTTTGCTGTATCAGTCATTTCCAAGATAATCCTTATTAATGGCTCGAGTCCTTCAACACTTAGCCATTCTTTTAAAGCCCTGTCGATTTTCAGCTGTTTCTCCCGATATCATGGAAACAGTATGGAATTTTAAGGGCAGCGTATAACGTCCAGCTAAACATTTGACTATCGCTATTTCCTTTGTATCTGTAACTAAATGTGTAATGCAGCTATTTTCGGAAAAGGTTTATCTCGATTAAAACGAAATAAATAGTAAAATAAACTTTCGTAAGAATAATTTCTATACCCACTAGTAACCGATAGAAACTTCCATTCAAAGGAACTTAAACAAAATGTGATAAGATATATTACAATATTAATAACTATTTAATTGCGCTTTCCATGCGGCAATATTGCACACGGATTTTATCGCTTAACTACAGCTTTGAATGTTACGATGTTACATACCGATTCTATTATTTTACGACTGGTTGCTTATGTGGAATTACTTGTTCACACATCTGAATCACTTGGCCTGCCTCTGCGGAAATCACGTTATTAATATGGTTAATAAATACATAGTATAGGTAATATGTAAAAGATAAACTGTATTAATAATTTACCAAAGACGAAAATATGTATTTATACAGAAGTGTAGTAAAATGGAATCTAATACACTACAGCAGAATTCAAAATGAAAGAAACTAATTTGTCCATTTAAGGTGAAGAAGCAGTTTATTGTAAAAATATACAGGATGTTTCATAATTAACACACAAATTGAAACGGTTGAAACTGTAGCATAACAGAAGCTAAAAACTTCCAGTAAAAATGGCTTCCCAAATAAGCCGTATACGAGATTTATTATTGCGAATGTGCGGTTATGAGCCGCCACTGATGTGAATTGCACGAGTTTGTTCCCCTTGAGCAACGTCGGAGTATGTTGTACATGCATAATGGGGCACCGGCACATATTGCTGCTACTGTAAGCAGACAGCTAACGTGGAAATATGTCCCAAGATGGATAGATCGAGGAGGCCTTTACCTTGGCCTCCACGATTACCTGTTCTCAGTCCTTTGGGTTTTTCTTTATGGGGTCACCTAAAAAGTGTAGTGTACAGCACTCCGTTGATGCCATTGAAGTACTGGAGCAAAGAATTGTACGTGCTTGTCAAGAATTCCGAGATGATCCGGGGGTGTTTGAAAGTATTCGAAACTCACTGCAGAGACGAGTACAGTATTGCATCCAGACGCAAGGACAACACTTTGAACCTCCTTTAGTAACATGTAACATACTAAAAATTTTATTCCTTGTTAAGATAAGCTATGAGTAAATTTTGAGGCAACTTAGAATGGAATTATCAAACGAAAAGTCAACTTTTTAAATTCATTTGTACTAATTTGGACAATGTTGCTTAATGAAGTCAGAGGCGACTTGTAATCTTACATTTGCAGTTATCTCGCACATGGCTCGTTTGCTGATCCATGTTTAGTGAAACGTTTTTACTTCTACTACCCTATACCTTCAACCGTTTCAGTTTACGCTATTAATTATGGTAAATTCCGTATATATGTATATATATTTATTTAACATGACGTTAAATTTGGAATCCTCTCTTCTATCTCCCTTTCTCACTCCCTCTTTCCCTTTATCATTGTCCGCCATTCCATATCCACTATTCTCCCTCCCACTCTTTTAACTCTCTATCCTCCCTCTCTCGCCCTTTTCACTGTCTTTTGGCCTCACTACCTCTCTCCTCTCTGTAAATTTAGATGCAATATGATAATAAAATAGCTTTCTTTTAGGATGTTAATAGAAATTAATACCTAAGTAAAGGGTTTAAACATACACAAACCAATGTCTGTAACCTATGTTTGTTACGCGATATGTAACTGGCTCACTCACACGAAGTTAGTATAATTTCTTAGTTTCTCGGAAGTTTGTAAACGTTTCGAAATATTGTGCATATTATCTTTTTTATATAATATTTGCCAAAACACAAAGTTATAAGCAAGATATTTCGATTTTTTACCGCATAGAAACCCTCTTTGTCTCTTTGCTAAGTAAAATTTGAGGTATGTTATATACCGAGTTTCATGACAATGGAACAGTAAGTAATTGCTGTCCTGGTCCCATATAGCATTAACTTGCTAGTAACTGGATTGTGAAGCGGAAGGGATTCGGCACCGATCCAGGAATGAGGATATTGTTTCGACGCCCAACAGGGGGCACCCCTGGGAGGGAGGGATGAGGTGAAGGGATACACCGGGTGACCGGAACCAGGAGTGACGGCATAGCAATGACAGGGTCCTTACGGTTTCTAGATTGAGATGGCCCGCCAGTCGGACAGGCAGGCCGGGGACCCTCCCCACACAAGGTCCAAAGTCCCCCAAAGGGACGGCCCTTATATCCCGACAACCAACCGAAGGCCGAGGGACGGAAAAAGCTCACAGCATCCTTTTTCCCGCCACTGCTCGGAAACACCATCGCTGACACTTCCAGCCTGGACCAAACGGGGTGACTGATGCATGAAAGGATGAATGGAGCGAAATGGAGGAACCGGAAATTTGGGGGATGAAAGAAATCAATTCAACATTCGGCTTGACGAGCCGGGAAAACCCCTAAACACGTTACCGGCTGAAGAGTTCCCGCTCATTCTGCAAGCTATAATAGAAGAAAGAGGGGGGACAAACCTTTCCTCCAACTTGCAAAAATAACACCTGCATGCACAAAGTGTTGCCAATTTCGAGAGTTGTTTCTACCATTGATTACTCAGAAGCATAAGTTTTTCAAAAAGTTTTTTCAACGTAAATGCTTAGATTTTTCTTATTTGTTTTTTCAAAGAAAAGTTTAAACAATTATTTTAATTTGTAAAGACATATTCAAATTTCCGGATAATACAAACTGAACGACAGCTGAATATTCACTTTCTTAGTTTCAAAAACTGCTCTTTATTCGCCAGTGGTTTACTATAAATTCCACAAGTGTTATGTTTATACTGAATTTAAAATAAACGATAAATCAAAATGCTAAACTTAAAAGTTCTTCACCTTAAAAATCCTGCCAAAATGCTGATACAACTGTAAGTGAAACCAAATAGCAGCTACAAATTAGTTCATGAAACGTGTAGGTTATTACATAATAAATGATTAGATGTGAATAACTTAAGGCTTACTTAACCATAAATAATTCCAATACAGCCAGGACCATATAATTTCTGACTATGTGAGGTAATGTAAGGAGATAAAGCATGATTAAACCCGTAAAGTGTGCAAAGATCAAACGAAAAAATACGACCCTGCTTATTACTTCCAATGTAATGGAATAAGTGGAGCTATATGCTAATGGATCTGACTACAACACAACTTAAAGGTTTAACTCATATCTGTGGGTGAATGAACGAAATGGTTGAAATGATGTACAAATGGCCCCGGGATCCCTAGAGCCTAGAGTTGGCCGACATTCGTCTTCGCAAGATAATGTAGAAAACCAGAAAAAAAACCCTTATCCAGGCAAATCATCCTAACCGAGATTGGAACTCGGGTCCTCTTGAATGTAAAGGCAGACACGCTATATCATGGAGTTAGGCCAACAAAACTTTTTAATGCAGTCAGATGCAACAATTCGTATTTTTTGTACACATGGCTTCATATAATACGAAAACTCGTATTATCCATGTAAGAAGCTGTTTAAAAGAAATAAAAGAATGCGAAGCCAGCTGATTAGTGATAGAACAGCTGAGAGGAATTACATAAACTAGGAAGATGTGATTTAAGTATGAGTGGGCTTGATTTATCTACAATTATGTAATCAAGAAAAAGAACTTCCTAAAATATATCATGTAACACTGAAAAATTATACAGTAAGGAGTTTAGGCAACATGTTTTCATTATTGTGCATTTTTCAAACAATTTAATTTTAAATCTTTAGAGTATCAATATATTATGAACTGTTCATCAAATCAATGATGAGGAACATGTTACAATGTTAAAAGTTTTCCTAAAGTTCCTTATTATTTTATCTACCATGTACCTAGTAGATATAGAAGGCATTGCATTCCACCCAAAAATTCGATACAGAGATTTCAATAGAAATACATGTTTTGAGGCCCCTGAATACAATATAAAATAATTTTTAGAAAAACATCCCTGTGTGTCTGTGAGCAGCATGATTCAAAAACGAAAAGTTGGATTAACACCAAACTTGGTGCTTAAGTTCAATAGCTTCCAAAGATCCAACATGAAGATTTTCAAGACCGCTAAATGGATCCCTGGATCCCTAAACTTTACATGGAACATTTTTCGAAATTGTTTTATTTTCTATAAAACTGCTATAATATTTTAATTAAAATACCATATATTAAACCTTCAGAAGCGATTTTATATAATCTTGTATAACTGCTACACGTTAAGCGATAGACGAAAACGTACTACACAAGAAGTGCAGATCTCTTTAAAACACGCAATTTATTTCAACTAACTTTTTTATGGTATCAGCCATTTCTGAGATATCCGTCATTAATGGCTGGAATTATTCAATACTAAGCCATTCTTTTAAATTTTATCGCGATTCCAGTGAAACAGTACGGAATTTTAAGTCAGCATATAGCCTCAAGTGTTTAAGACATTTGACTATAGCTGTTCCGTTTGTATCTATACTAAAATCTGTAGTTTAGCTATTTCTGCGAAAGTTTCTTTGGATTAAAATGTAGTATATGTAAAAATAATTTTAGTAAGATTAGGAAAGGTAAAATCAGACGACTGAAAACTTCAATGCCATTTCTACCTTTGCAACCTTGCCCAACACACGGCTTGTGTGGAACAACAATTAATTCAATGAATTCCATTTAGTAAGACTAGATTGTATACCAACTAATAAACAAGGTAGAGAAAGTCATGTGAGTGTATCACATCAGATTTTTTTCTTGATACATACGCCATTCTATTGCTAACTTGACAACATAGTATATTTCGCAACCTTATATTCTTGCACGTGTATCTTGTTTGCTTGAAAGCAAAGCCGCCGCCTGAGAGAAGTTCGGAATCAAGGCACGTGTGCGCAGGTTTGGAGATTTCAATGCTGGTATAGAACATAACCCACAAACATACTGTAACTTGATGGGCAGCAGGGAGAGGCAGATCTAAGTTGGACGATCGCGGTATCCTTTCTCTCGTCTTACTCGTGACGTATCACTTAAACCGCAAGTTGTTTTATGACTCCAAAAACAGTCTCTCATAACGAGGCAAGGAAAACAAACTGGTTACGAGCGAGATAGACAACAGAATCGAACAGTCTAGCCCTATTTATGCATTCAACAAGCGTTGGGGAATGTCTAAAAGAATATATAAATACGTAAATGGGGTGGCAGTCTTTTATTACAAATATATTGTATTCTGTTTACTTTGTCAGTGATACGGATTGTATGACTCATAAAATCGCGGTGCCGACTCTTCTAGGCAAGCCCAAAGATGCAGTCCTAAAAACGTGAGATGAATTCATAGAACATATTGCGGTTCTTCAAACAAACAAAACTTATCCTTTATCCTAAGTGCAAATAAGTTACAAGCGCTTAGAAGTGGCTTGGCTAAGGAATGTCTTGCACATTATAAATTGCTCTTTAATTTTACATGCGTGACTTGATTTAAACTTTCAAGATAGTATGTAGTTTCTGACAAAGCTCATATTACTACTCATTATAAGAAAACCATCCGCTTTAGTAGTACTCTAATTTCGGGGGGAACGAGAAAAGGATACTTGAGTAGGGAATTAAAGAAGAAGGATGGGAAATAAGTTTTGTATGCAAGAAATCACAAAATATTTACTTTCTTCTGACTCCCACAAAGTGAGCTGATAATAGTAAGTTCGTTTAATGTTTTTAAAGCGAACCTTTTAAAACTTAATATTAATATGTAATATGATGACAGAATATTCAGTAAACATTTGTACTTTCTCTACCACGTACCTGGCAGGTAGAGAAGGTATTGTATTACATCCAAAAGTTTGATATCCAGATTTCGTTGGAAATAGTTTTGGAAAAAGGTTCATAAATATGAACAGCATAATTCTAAAACGAAAATCCGATAGATAGCAAACTGGGTATTGAAGCCCACTTCCAAAGATGCGGAAACGAAGATTTTCAAGAATATCCCCCAACCCAACTACCCTTTACATGGAAAATGTTTAGAAATGTTTGTTTTTCTCAAAAATGGCTCTGACAATTTTAAATAAATTATCACATCTTAAGATACTTACATGACAAATAAAATGTATATCACGAGTTTTCTGGGAATAGCCTGTAAAGGCCTCTTCATTCGGAAGGAAATGTATATAATGTTGTATAAAGGTTAAACCATAAGAGACAGGCAGAAATGTACCATACAAAAATTTAGATATCTTTAAAACACACCATTTATTTCAAACAACTTTTTGTGGCATCAGCCATTTCCGAGATACTCGCATGTTGTCATTCGTCCTTCAGCTGTTAATCGCGATGTTATGGAAAGAGCGCTCGCAACTTTTGAATATCACTCGGGTTCCTACATCCCATTTGTACCTACAACGAAATAAGTAATGTAACTTATTCTGCAACATCTATCTCGGGAACACGAGGAAAGATGAAAAATAAGGTTTTGTAAGAATAATTGTAGAGAATATATATAAATAAACATAATGGGAAGAGAAAATCATGTGAATGCAACATCAAATATTTTGGATTTCTTACTCTATTTTAAAACTAAATAGAATCTCTTCGATATCATATGGTAATACTACTAAAGGTAATATTTCTTTAAAGTGTTATTAATCGGAATTTTCAGAATGAGGTGAAACCTTTTCCTCTGTAGTTTTAGCTCAGGTTTACAGGAGGTGATGCGGTGAACGATCGAAAAGTGTTCAAACAACCAACAGGTACTTTCCCATTGTTGGACAAGTCCGCAAGGGGTCTTCTGACAGGTGCAAAACAGACATAGTAAAGTAAAATGAGCACGGCCAGGTAGAACAGAATATTGCGGATGGTATCGGCTTTCCAATCCCCATATGACAGGTCCAAGGTAGGAACTCCTGGTGGGATGGCTGCATCATAACGTATTGTAATATATCCTCCCAATTCCACCTAAATCACATCACAGTCCTCCCAAAGCCTGGTATTTTTATTTCGGCGCATTTTTTATTTAAAATCGAGGAAAGTGGAAGGAGAACTTGAGACGTAGCGGACCCAATCCCGCAATGAATTCCATTTTGACGCCTGTCACATCAATAACAGATACCGATCAGAGGGTCCTGCAACAATAGATGGGCAAGGTACCCCGGTATCTTGGTAACCTTGTTCGATATTGCGGGGATGGGAGGGGAGAATGACCATCCACATAACTTCGTGGGAATGACAAAAGGTCGTTGAAAAAGTGGTTTCCTATATATTGGAACGTAAACGACCACAACAGCATTTGAAGAGGATGGGGAAGAAGATGTATCGACAAACATAGGTATGCTTGCTAATAGGGACAACTTATGAATTATAGTTTTAATGTTTAGAATACAGCCGTTGCACATGTAGTGCTGAGTTACCACTGCATTTCAAGTGTTTATTTCTTTCAACGTGTCTGCACACTTTCATGGCTCTGTATTTTAAAACCTGGAGATAACAGTGATTTGTTCTTGAAATGATTTTAAAAGTACCTATTTCAACATTTGTTTCGGAACTATTTGCTGTAAAACACATGGTTTATTATTCTTTATACGCGGCAGAAGAATTATTCTATTACTAAAATTAGATTAACTCCCCAAATGATTTCATTAATTGAAAAAATATTTATTTATAAGGAAAAGGTAACGAAAATTGCCAACTCTTAAATCTATCTTAAGTAACTTTGGCTCAAGTATAAGTTGAAACGTAGTTTACGGTAGTAACCTTTTAAACAATAATATTGTAGTTTGATGATAATCAGAATATACTTATACCAATTTTGCTGTTAATTATGCGGACATGCACATTGATGCAGTTCCTTATACTAGAAAGAGCGAAACATTTTTGGTGCTGAAACCTCAATGATCATTGTTTTTATCTTTCCCATTAGTTTCCTTACCTTTTAAAATAAATATATGCACATTCCGTTAAGAAATGGAGCTACGAATATCTTGAACTTGTTTAAAAGCTTACTTCCTTGAACTGGTATAACTATGGTTAACTATTGTTTTAAAAATAACACAAATGAAACTCCTACAGTGTATTCCACTGCGCTTCAAAAATAACCAAGAATGGTGTTGTTCTACTGGTATGAACATCTTGTAATTTCAATTGCCCCATTTGCTAAAAGAAAGTATTACATAAGATTATGTAAAACGTAATTTTTCTTTAGGTGATAATCGGAAGTATACTTTTATGAATTTAAAAATGTTGAATTAGGTATGTTTTTGCGCTTTTAGAAATAATTTAGACCAATCAAAGTAGTTATAAAATTTAAAGGAGAATATGAATTTATTACTTGAATAAATATTACATAACTTATTCTATATACTATTAACTCTGTATTTTTTATCACAAGCTTCACGTGCTTCGATCCCATTTTCTCGTCGTTTATTTTAAAATGTTTTTTCGTGTTGTTCCAGAATGTATTTGTATCCTAAAACTAGTTGAGATAATGATTAATTTAAAATTGTAGCTACCTACATATAAAATATGATACCGTAATTATTGGCCGGAAGATATAAATAATTAAATAAAGAAATGATAGTAAGATAGAGAAATCATTGGAATAAATAAGTTCCTTATATCAAATCAATGTATAACGTAATAAGTCTGAGCTGAAAGTATTGTCCGGAGAAAAAGGTCATTAGTAAGTCATCTAAGCAAGATATTAGTAACAGCCGAGTATAAAACACTTTAGTTTAAAGATGCCTGGAATGCAGTTAGGGTTTAGTTCAGTACGTTTGAAAAGTCATATAGACAGCACTTCTGTAAATTACAAAAGTGAAGAGTAACAAGTTAAGAGACGCATACGTAGGATTTTAACATTGGGCCGCGTAAGTCGGAACTTGGTAGTTTCAAAAGTGTTCCACCGAGAACGGCTTCAAACAAAGCAAATTTATACTTAACTAATTACGTGTTAATTGATGAAATAGTTTTAGTGGAATCATTCAAGAGATTTCAAACGTTCCCTCTCAAGAAAATGTAAACGCTATTTAAAACATACCCGTTTATTTTAAAATAAAGAGAGTTGAAGGTTGTTACACTACATCACTAAGATGCTTTTACTTGAACGCGTTTCGGGAGACGGTTTGTTGCCATCGTCAGCATATTTTCAACTGATTTTGCCGGTTATCGTCTGGGTAATGCGTGTGGTTATTGGTGTTCTCTGGTGCTGGGCTAATGAACCTCCAAAGGCTGCTGGGTAGCGGTAGTTCGAAATTCATTAGGTGATTCCTGTATTTGACGATATGTATTTTTTCCCAGATGTCCAATTCATTGTTGTGTTGATCGGTTTTAAGAGTTGTATGTTTGGAGTGATTTCATGGTTTGAAGACCAGAAATGATGTGCTACTGCTAATTTATCTGGCTGCTTTTGGTAAGTGCATCTCATATGCTCTTTAAGTCTTATTTCAAGATTTATTTTGGTTCTTCCTATGTATACCAGGTTACAGTCATTACAATCAATTTGATATATACCAGCTGATTTATCGTTGGGGATAGGATCTTTTGTTCTGTTGCATAGCAGTTTCTGTATATTGTGGTTATTCTGTGGAGTCAGGGTGATGTATTTCTTGAAAATCCTTTGAAACTTTATATCATTTTAGTGATGTAGTGTAACAACCTTCAACTCACTTTATTTTAAATTATGACATATGACTGTTACTAGCTTCTAAATATTCAAAACTAATTAATACCCATTTATTTAAAACTCTGTTGCGTAATATAAGCGAAGTCGCTGATAGCGGCCTAAAAGGACTGAATGTTTTGAAGTTTACAAAAAGACATTATTGTTTACAGTGATGGCTCAGAGTGGTGAAATATAGGATGAGAAAACTTCTTGATGCCTTTGAAACAGGAAGATTACGAGTAAATGTTTAAAAAACTGAATACCTTATAATAAGAGGAAATGGACGAGATATCTCCCTATCCAAGGAACTACTATAGCTGTTAAAAAATTCAAATATTTAGGACCACTTATTCATGAATCAGGGAGTTGCAAAGCTGAAGGAAACAGTAGGTTAGTACAAGCATGAAGAGCTATAAGAATGCTGAATGGGGTACTGTGGAGTAGGAGTTGAATCAAACAAAGAAAAGGATTTTGAAGGTGGTTGTGGAAAGTATAATGACCTAGGTGGTGGGGGGTAGACTTTAGTATGGGGTCAAAAATCTAAGATTTTGGTAGTGCAAATGCATGGAACAAGAACGCAATATAGATTAGAAAGAAGGACAAGTGAAGAGATGAGGCATGATGGATATGGAGGAGACAGTGGTGGAAGGAATTGAAAAACGAGCTCCTCAATGGTGTGGACATGTTAAAAGAATGGAGGATAATAGGTGGCCTAAGATTCTTTTGCAATGGTCTCTTATGGTAGAAGGAAACGGGGCAGGCCAAGAACAATCTGGAGAGGAGAAATCAATAGATTGTTGAATGATCGATGTCTGGAGGAGGATGACTAGCTTAATCGGGAAGAGTGGCAAATGGGAATAGGTTAACTGCTGAAAAGCGGAGAAGCCTTCAAAAGAAAAAGAAAGAAAGAAAAAAAGACAAAAGGACTGAAAAATGCTCTGTATGGCGTATTTTTATGATCATCGCTGATACAGCTACCGTTAATGCATGGAGAAACTAAACTACGTTTCTACCTCAGCCATTCCTTGTGCAAGCATTGAGTTAAGCTCTTAAAGTTTAAGTTCATAAGGCTCGTGCTAATGGTACTCATTATTCCTTCTTCTTCTGTAGTCAGCCTAAAATTCATAAAAAGTTATTGGGACCTTTGTGACCATTGTTATTAAATACTATGTGAAGTCTAAGGGCTGTAGTGCGATCACAATATAAACGCAGCATTTAAAATGACCCAGTCATTTGCACGTTAGTCTGAAAGCATGTACTACGGTATATTCACAATCCGTAACAATATCCTTCAGATTTGCTAATCGAAGGAACGTCCAATGTAAAATGTGTCAGAGAGAAAGATAGATAGAGAGCGAGAGAGAGAGAGAGAGAGAGCAAAGAACAACTGAGATAGCTAGCTTTACGTCATATTGGATTTATGATCTATGAGCCATACCCTGCAAACCTACAAAAGCACTTTCGTGAATGTATCTTTCAAGAAAGTAAATGCAAAGCTTTGGAGGTTCAATATCGTTGAGGCATGCTTCTAGGGAAGAAATGAAAATTTGAAAATTAAATCAGGTGTGATGTGGCAGGTTTCTTACTTAAAAATGTCTGTACTTCTGTGTATTCATTTCTCCTTTTATGCTGAAGTATGCACTAAATATTGCAAAACTGTTAATAATTGACCTTTAGCTAAACTTACTTTACCTTTGAGGTCCTCCACTTTCCAGCAGTTCCCTTTTATTCCTGTTTCCAAAGCTTCCTCTCCTCGCATTAACCTTCCACCAGGTTACTCTTCCGCATGGCTGTGTTTATTTCTTCGTGCCACGTCTTCCGCGATCTTCCACGTTTATTTCTACCAGACGCAGCCCAATTGATATGTTCAAAACTAGTTGAACATGTCCCCGCGGATGCAGAGATTTTCTTTCTGTTTTATTTATAACGATTTCCTCTGTATCCACTTTATTTCTAAATGTTCACATGTTTCTTTGCAGTTCATTCATTTCCGCATTTCGTTTCCGCATTATTTTCATTCTTTCTGCAAAATATGTAAGGATAATCTACAATGCAGTTTTTAAAGAACCTTTTGCCAGAACCCTAGTCCAAAGAAAACCATTTAACGATCTGATTGCTTCCCTAGCCTGATTAATTCTATAATTAATATCCTTTACACAACTACTAAATATTTACATTTGTCAACACATTCAATTCTCATGTCATTTACTTTCAGTCTTCCTTCCCACCAACCGTCATATATTCTGTTTTATTTGGTTGTACTTTCAGTTCATCTGTTTCAAGTGTAATTACAAGTTTATGGAGCATGTATTCTGTATCATCCTTCTCTAGTCCTATTATGACTCATCAGCAAATAGTATACTGAGAATGAAGTGATTGTTTATCTTGAATCCCACTGTTTTATTCCTTATTCTTTATAAAGGATTATCCTCCCCTTTGTAAGACTTACACCCCCAAGGACTTACAAACCAATGCCTTGGGTCAGTAGGCTATCGTGGAGCAAGCAAACTCTGGATCATAGCATATCCAGAATGGGTGATCAGCACAATGCCTGGTATGGTGGTAAGGAAGAAGGGAGTGAAATGTAATGATAAAAGGGATAATAGGAGAATTAACAGTTCAAATTATCCAAACCAGCATTCGCCTAGCGACTGAGGAAAGCTGCGAAAGGAACCTTTGGTTAAATGGTAGGCTTCAGGGATTTGAACCCGGGACCTCCCGAATGCGGGCACTCCCGGTAATGCCTAATTTAAATTTTCTAACATGCCTTTAATTTAAGTGAAAAAATCCAGGGTCATAGCAACAGAACAACCATGTTGTTACTGTATAAGATCAGCCTTCAACTAGTAGATTATGGATAAATTGCTGGCGCTAGTACTCCCGTACATGCATTTGGAGTTCAATTCCCACAATCCAACTTGTTTTACTTCAGCTACTTATGCTCTTCATTCCTTATGCATGTGCAAAACATCATTATTCCTATTTCTGACTCTTGACTGCTGCTAAACAATATCGCGGTTGTGAAGGAATCGACAGCATTTAAGTGGTGTGAAACAGCAGTAGAAATTCACTTAACAATTCATTATGTAAAATAGAGATTTTCTTTAATATCTGTTCTTACACTGCATTGCATTTTACAGCAAAATATATTTATATCTAAAATTAATTCTGAATAATCTTCTAGTGAAGTAAGTTAATGTTCTTAGTTATTTCGTAATCGGGATCTGTAGGTTGAAGATGACTCTTTATGTTCCTTTGTTGTTCTAGTATCTGGAGTTCCGAGTTTAAACTTCTAACACACGTATTTTAATAAAAACGGGTTGATCATTTTCTCAGGAATAATTAGAATTAATTTTTCCGTACCTAGTAATGTGTTCATAAAATTGACTAAGTATTTAAGGGATCCATAAGGGAAAATTCTAAATCTTGCAGTTCTATCCAAATATTTTTAAAATCTTGCACATACTTATCTACCACAATGATAAACCATTTTTAAATTTCATGCAGATATCTTAGTTTAATTATGCTGGTCACGTGACCCATAAATCAGAATTTTGAGAAATTGTATAAAAATACTACCATATTATTTGAACATCAGTTTGCAAAACTGGAATAGAAATATTTATTCACTACTCAGGTTGTCTGAGTAAAAATTTAAAGCTAAAAATATAATTTTTCAAAGAATTTCTCTTCAATGTTCAAAATAATTTTATCACGTCCTGAGCAACTTAAAGGCGTATAAAATCCATATGCCAGGTTTTTTAATTTTAATCTCTCCGAGTTTGTGCTGAAAATGTGAACAACTTTGATTATAAACTACATCACGTTTAATACACAAAAGTATAAAAAAAAGTCAAGGTTGAGTAAAAGCGATTGGGGTAAATACAGGCTATTAGGTCATGTGCTCTTTGGCATTAAATGGTCACCTAGGGGATTCAGAGAGCAGGAGTTATAGTATGTAATTGTAGGTAAAGGTTCTAAGCTTTTGGGGGGGATATAAAAACCAGTTTTTGAACTTCTTAAAATTTTGACAAAATTTAGCCATGGGGAAGCTTAACAATGAAAAGAAATTTAAGGAAAGAAATGAGTTGTGTCATATCTATACAAATCGAATCACTGTATTTGGAGTAAATTATCACCAACTTAATGCAAAATGTAGTACATCTTCTAGACACTAATTCATTACTTAAAGTGCGTTGGTAAGTACACGAAAACGCATGAATCTTCCGGATAATACACTATGTGATCAAAAATATCCGGACATCCTCACAAACACACATCTTTCATCTTAGGTGCATTGTGCTGCCACCTACTGCCTGGTACTCATCCGCAACCTCAGTAGTCATTAGACATCGTGAAACAGCAGAATGGGACGCTCCGTGGAACTCACGGACTACGAACGCGGTCAGGTGATTGGGTGTCACTTGTGTCAGAAGTCTGTACGCGAGATTTCCACACTCCTAAACATCCATAGGTCCACTGTTTCTGATGTGATAGTGAAGTGGAAACGTGAAGGGACATGTACCGCACAAAAGCGTACAGACCGACTTCATCTGTTGACTGACAGAGACCGCCGACATTTGAAGAGGGTCGTAAAGAGTAATAGGCAGACATCTATCCACACCATCACACAGGAATTCCAAACTGCATCAGGATCCACTCCAAGTACTATGACAGTTAGGCGTGAGGTGAGAAACCTTGGATTCCATGGTCGAGCGGCTGCTCATAAGCCACACATCATTCAGGAAAATGCCAAACGACGCCTCGCTCGGTATAAGGAGCGTCAATTACACGATTGAACAGTAGCAAAACGTTGTGTGGAGTGGCGAATCACGGTACACAATGTGGCGATCCGATGGCAGATGTGGGTATGTCGAATGCCCGGTGAACGTCATCTGCCAGCGTGTGGTACCAACAGTGAATTTCGGAGGTGGTGGTATTATGGTGTGGTTGTGTTTTTCCTGGAGGGGGTTTGCACCCCTTGTTGTTTTGCGTGGCACGATCAAGCGCAGACCTAAATTGATATTTTAAGCACCTTCTTGTTTCCCACTGTTGAAGAGCAAATCAGGGATGGCGATTACATCTTTCAACACGATCAAGCACTTATTCATACTACACGGGCTGTGACGGAGTGGTTACACTACAATAACATCCCTGTAATGGACTGACCTGCACAGAGTCCTGACTTGAATCCTATAGAACACCTTTGGTGTGTTTTGGAACGCCGACTTCTTGCCAGGCCTCACCAACCTACATCGATACCTCTCCTCAGTTCTGCACTCCGTGAATAATGGGCTGCCATTCCCCAAGAAACCTTCCAGCATCTGATTGAAAGTATGCCTACGAGAGTGAACGCTGTCATCAAGGCTAAGGGTGGGCCAACACCATATTGACTTCCAGCATTACCGGTGGAGGGCGCCACGAACTTCTACGTCATTTTCAGCCAGGTGTCCGCTTTTGATCACTTAGTGTACGTATTTAATGGTTTACTTGGCGATCTTATGCAGTCTCTCAGACATCTTTTATACAGCCGATAAATGTGGCAAGTAGCCACTTTCGTTATTTTATTTATTCTCTTAGTTTTGTTTCTTTTATCTTTGAGTGTGTATTCTGCGTCATCATTCTTTACTCACAGCAGTGAATTACTTTCTATACTACGTATAGTAGGTAGGGGAAGTATTGCATTCCATTAAAAAATTCTATACCGAGATTCTACCGGAAATACAAATTTTGAGGCCCCTGAATCCAATAAAGAAGTTTTGGAAATATGTTTATGTGTCTGTGTGCCTGTGAACAATATAACTCAAAAAAAGGTCGGGTATGTACCAAAATTAGTATTTAAGTTCAGTATCTTCCAGAGATGCGACACGAAGATTTTCAAGAAAGTACCTTCACCCCCAACTACCCTTTACATGGAACATTTTTCGAGAATTTTGATTTTCTAACAAATGGCTCTAACGATATTACCATGACAAATAAAATACGTATATATCTTGAATTTTCTGAGAATAGCCTTTTAAGTCCTTTTCATTGAGAATAAATATTGTATAATCTTGTATAACTGGTAAACGTTAAGCAATAGACGAGAACGTACTACACAGGAAATGTATATCTCTTTAAAACACTTTTATTTCAAAAAGTTTTTTGAGACATCCGTTATTAATGTTTCGAGCTGTTCATTTCTTTGCCATTTTTTAAAGTCCTTTCAACATTCAGCTGTTTCTCGCGATTGATGGAAACAGTATGGAATTTTAAGACCAGCATCTAGCGTCCAGTTCTTAAACATTTGACTATCGCTGTTCTCTTTGTATCCTAACGAAATGTATAATGTAGTTATTTCTGCTAAGGTTTATTTGGATAGAAACGTAGTAGATAAAAAAAAAACTCTATTGAGAATAGTTGTATACCTACCCATTAATAAACGACAGAGGATAGAGAAAGTCATGTGAATATAAAATGTCAGAATTTCTTTTAGGATAAAAAACCTAATACATTGTCGATGCTGATTACATTCGGCCCAAACAATAAATATCGAGATTTCACGAAAATACAGCTTTTAGATACCTTGAATAATAAATAAATATAAATAAGTGTACCTGCCCATGTGTAGTATGTTACCTAATTGAAACCATTTCTGGATATTATTTATCATTATTAACAGGTGTCAGGCATATGCTACATGTTATTTATCAATTTATCATTTTAATAAAATGTATTACTTCCAGGATGGTTATCGAAAAGAAAAAGTAATTTATATATATATATATATATATATACATATATACATGAAATCACCTTTGCTAGTTTTAAGTGTCTTATTTCTGTATTACTGTTTTTGTATTTTGTTCCCATAGGCATTACAAATCAATTTGAAATGCAAATCAGGCCCAAAAGGGCTGATTTGAATCCAATCACAATCCCTTCTTTTTTTAGAACAGAACGAAGCATTTTTATCGAGTCTATCTTAAAGCATTGTCAAAGGTTTCTAATGCGCATCTGAAACAATGGAGAAGAATATTATGAATAATAATCAGCAATTCCATCAAAATAAGCCGTCCATGGGACATTTACATAATGCAATATTACCATTATTCTTTTCGACCTGTATTGAAAAGCTATTTAAAAGATTAAGTGGACTCGGCCTTAAGTTTGACTCAGATTTATTGATGCTGTAATAGAATATGTGTGGACCACCAGGTAGGAACGGTGGAAATTCAGGACTTTTATAAACATGTTGTATTCTCAGTTCCACTAACTTGGCAACTGAAGATCACAATAAAACACTGGTAAGCGGTAAATGCAGATGAACCTTTGAGAACAGAATTTTTGGATCCTATCGTAGTAGAATATCCTACTTAAGTATGGTAATAT
This sequence comes from Deroplatys truncata, assembly GCA_030765065.1. Taxonomy (NCBI): domain Eukaryota; kingdom Metazoa; phylum Arthropoda; class Insecta; order Mantodea; family Mantidae; genus Deroplatys; species Deroplatys truncata. Next base: position 59,743,654 of record CM060980.1, read on the forward strand.
ATGGATCGACCATGGAAGAGTAGGTATAATGTCACTGGTTTGATTTCCTTTATCTGATGTCGCAGGAATGTCCGTTGAGCTCCAGAAATTTAAGAGGTAATGTCCTCAAACAGCCCATCATCATAAAAGCGCATGGTTTTACTGCATTTCGGTGAAATAGCTCTGGTTGCAGTATTTAGATCTGGTACTGATACAGCAGCGTTTATATTCATTCCAACGTTGAAGCAAAGTGCTATAAGGCGCATCAAATTCCTTTCGCCAACATAATCTTTCTGTTTTGTTTTTAAAAATAGCGCTTAGAATCAAAATCCAGTTCGTTCCTTTTGATGCAGTGCACTTATTTGGTTCGCAGGAGGACATTGACGTTTCATTTTTTGGATGAGGGTTTTGAATTCCTTTTCTTTTCTCTCTTTATTTTACCTCGCTTTCTACGTAGTCATACTGCAACGGATCTGTCAGGAGATACCTCGTGGCTCGTTGTGTGGCGGACAGTTAACATTCTACGTCTCATCCCGGTACCATAACATCTTGCTACGTCATATGCCCATAGAGGCCTTGGTGCTAGATAACTGTACCTCTGCTTCTTTACGTGACGCGTAGATGGCATAAGGGTGCCGTCCAGGCTAACTGCTTTCATTATCTGCGGATAGATGGCAGAGAATTAGCTATTAATCATTCATTTTCGTTCTTTTTACTATTGTTTTAGGCCTAAGGTGGACCATTGGGTCATGGTATTAAATATCCAATCCAGTATTTATCTTGGCGACCGAGGGAAACAGAAAAAAAAAACCGGGCGTATAGGTCGGTCCACGGGGTTTGAACTCAGGGTCTCCCGAATGTAGGCCTCAGACGTTACCACCTGAGCCATCCTACCGAGTTTTGAGTTGCTGAAGAAATGCTCAGTGAGATATAAGCAGAAGGAGACAAATGTACTTTCTCGATCCTAAATTGCAGATTATTACTGAAGTTAAGAGGTTAGCAGGCTAGAGGTCAGAATCAGTTGCTGAAAGTGATGTAAAGGAATTAATTGACAGTAAAGCGCTAGCTTAGGATCAGACTGACGTAACTACATGAATGCATGTTTTGAGATATTTAAGTTTTTAGGTTTGTGATGATGCTATATATAATAATCAATTATTAAGTAGATATTTAATATTTTAATAAAATGCGCTGTAGTTGTGTTTGATCCTAAATAAATTACGATTTCCTGCTGCGACTCTATGGGTATTGCAATCTTATAATGAAACTGCACACGCTTTGTTGTTGTAAGACATTTTTCTTAAAGCATAAAATAAATGATAACATGATTACATTAATATTACACTGTTGTAATGGGAGTGAAGTGAGCAATAAAACTGATGGCACTTCTGTGGAATTATCCGTTTCTGGCATAACTCTTTCATATCGGATAGTTTCTCTTTAGTGACTGGCAGGGGACTGTCATAGAGAGGTTGTAATGCTAATTCCTATGTTTGATTTCTCCTACTGTGCCCAGCTCTTATGGTCTGCAACTCATGAAATTCTGCCTCATCGTAGCAATACTAGAAATATATTTTTATGGTTCACCCTTACGTATTACATCCATACAATTTTCAACAAGCTCACTGCTTCTCCTTTTTCATCCGTCTTTCTATTCCTAATTGTTTCTTTGTGAAGTTCAGTAAAGCTTACGAATTTCGTAGAATCCATCTCTATGACAGTGTGTCTCTTTGATGCCATGCGTACTACAGTGAACCATCCTATGGGATCGAACACATCTACGTGCTTGCTCTAATTTTCTATGCAGGCATGTACAGAGTCCACTTCCATCTGTGAGTGGCCTGGTTCGAAAAACCGCTGATTGATTACTGGAATGTTCATATTCTGGACGGCGTATAACAACATCGCACACATGTAATATTTCGGATTTGTCCATCACATGTATCTGAAAATAGTGTTATTTCCTTTCCATTTGCAACATCTCTCAGAAAGTTCAAAACACACGATGCCCTTCTGTTGAACCCCTTTTCGCTGTTGACTCATCTCACATGTTGGCTTGGTTGTTTGATAAATTCAAAATTGTCAAGTTATAGACAAAAAATTTTCGTTTATAAAACAAAGACTTGGTATTTGTCTTAGGACAGTACAGTACTGCCTCCAACTCATATTCTGCCATAACACATTCACCTTTGTTTGCTTCATCCTTTTTCTTATTCTTCATTTCTGGTGCCAATTATTTCTTCTTGATGTGATCATCATTGTTTTTGTTCGTATTTTCATCTTCCTTCTCCATCTGTGTAAGATTAGAATATTTGAAACATTCATTGTTATACATGATCCGAATATTTAAATATGCAGGTAAGTATTCCTTGTCAAACTTCTTCCTGGAATAATGAGATGGGAGAACTGAAAATTTCCGGATATGGTTTCTTATTTCCTCCTACTTATCTTCAGGTGGTTTCCAATCAGGTGCATGGTGACCTCTTTTCTCCTTCTCTATTACGTTGTGATCACCTCTTTTCTTAATGGTTGTACTTGCGTACGTTTCCGATATGTCAAAGGTAGTGAGGAAAAATTGCTTGTATACCTGAATTTTATCAAATCCTTTGACTTGGAAAAGACGTTTACTATTTTTTCTTCTAGAATGTTCTGATTGTGTTCGGATACTTTCCTTTTCATATTCATCAACTAATGAACTCAAATACTGTCTCTGTAAAACCAACCAAGGTCCCGGAAAGCTTGATGGACTTTTTGTCTATCATCGTTATTGAAATTATCATTACATTTTCGAATACACCTTGAACAAACTTTTTCACGCACCCTTCGAGCTGGAACATCTTGATTTGTGGTAGAAGTATATGCTTTCGCCGACTGTCTATTAAGTCTTTAGTTTTGTTTCTTTTCCATTTTTCCATAACAACCCTCTTCTTTCTTTTCCTTGTAACGGGGTCTTCACTGATTTTACCATTAGTTTCTTTAGATTTTGCAATCTGCTGTCTACATTTTCATTGACATCCCTTCTTGTTGGTCCATCATAGTTGGAATGTGTAATAAATTAATAATAAATGGTAGCTATAAACAGGCGTATTCGTAAATGTAGGAATAAATATGGTTTAATAAAAAGATAGTTCCCTAGGTTCTATGGTGACTCACCCTTTCACACAGATCATCTAGAACAGGCTCTTTGCCTTAATTAGTACTATCCATTTCTATAGATTCTGCAACCTGAACCATGTTTACAGTAATAATGCCTATCTGCGTCTCATTAGAATCTGTAATACATTATATTCCAAAATGTAGTACCTATGTTAATCAGAAGAACTCTCAGGTGGTTATAAGATTATCACCCTTCTCATCCAGATAATTATAATCGTTACTGGGTTCATTAACTGACTCAGGGTTGTTAATTTCCATAGATTGTGCCACAAGAACTCTGGCTTTCACATTAGGATTGACAACGCCCCTCTATACTTGTTCATCATTAGAATCTGTAATAAATGAATGTGTCTATAGTGTAGACCTCCAATATACAATAATAACAACCACAACAATAATAATAATAACATGGTGTAGGAGTAATAATAACCAGTACAAAACCATAAGATCACAATTACTCACCATTCTCACTTAGATCACGTTTTGGCTAATAATCAGGATCAGGATCTGAGAATTTATAGCAGCAGCTGCTATAAATTCTCTAAACAATGCTTCTCCTTCCTCATCTTCTGATGTCCCACTGTCATAAACTATAAAATAACAAAGTACTGAATGCTTTAACTAAGTTACAACGTTTAAATGACAGTTCATATATAATTCAATTATTATTTAAATATCGTATATACAAGTTTAATAACTAATAAACATATACTTATTTATATTTTGTTCCAATGTATTTTATGCTTACGTTTATCATTATTTTCATTATTCTTCTGTTCACTTACTAACTGATCCATTCTTCTCGCTCTGGTTTCCATAAGAAGGTTTCACTAATTTTTAAATCTACATATGTAATGCTTGTGAGCCAAACACACACTGCTAAACAATATTGCACTAAATAACAAATTTCCTTTAAGCTTTCATGCGCGATTTGGTGATGGTCACTCCTTCAAATGTGGAATTGTGTTTGTAAAGGCAATAATTAAAAAATAACAGGTAAATTACAGTGGTCGATCACGTAGGCAGGAAGGATGAGACAAACGAAAGAGCTTATCAGGTGTCAATAATAAAACGAAGCGTTAGGGTCAGACAAACGTATCAGCTTTTACCATCCTCTGATCCTTACCAAAATTATTATTTTGCAGATAGCGTTAGGGACAGTCAAACGTAACGGCTTTTACGTTCCTTTGACTCTTACATAAAGTATTACATTGTAGTTACGTCGACGCTTAACGTGGACACTATTATAGCTAGAGATACGATTGTTTGATCCTAAGATAGAGCGCAATTTTCTGATTACGGAAGTAGTCGTAACTCAAAAACAGCAAAAAGTGTTGTTACGTCAGTCTGATCCTAAGGTAGCGAAAGTAAACATTGGAAATGCTAATACTGTAGTGGCTCAGGGATAACATTTTCTAATACGGTAACACATTGTTATTGATTGTAGTAATAATTTTATGATACTCATGTTTTAATGTTGGTGTGCTGTCACTGCAACGAAGTTTTTCTTTCAGAAGGTTGTATTAAATTGCGTTGTGAAGGCGGTGGCATATCATGGAATGCTAGTTGCTAGATAACCTCTAGGCCGACTGTGCACGATTTATAGCGTAATAACAAGCCAGTTTTAATTGCAATTGCATACGTTTTATTATGCAGTACAATATCTGAAAATATGAACTAATAAACAGATGCTGAGTAAAATACACTTGCAATTACTCATTAAAGTGGAAACACCTGTAAAATAGGCATAGATCCCTTGACAATAAAATGAAACTTATTTTGTGATATACTCATAAACGTCTTTTATGTAATATTCACAGGAATTTATCTGCTAAGTATAATTTATTTTCATATCTATTTTAGCATTTGGTTTACTGTTTACTTTTTTAAACTTTGATTAATAATATCTGTATTAAGAACTAAATAATAAATTTTATTGCACAAAGTAGTCTGAGATTATTTTTAATATAAGTTACATATTAATTGAAGCATGAAAAAGGTATGAACGAACATTATAAGTATTGCACTTTAAAATGTTTAAATGAACAATAGGTAATGTTTCAGAAGCAATTAATTCGTAAGTGGCTTATCGTTACCTCTGGTTATCGCGGTCATTGCATATAATCTCCTTAAAATGAAATTCTCACCCCATACACCTTCATTGTTAATGAACCCCACATAGAGTCGTAGTGCACCGTTGTCATATTTCTTCTGGTACTTCTTAGAGTCCAGTCCACTTCCTAGCACCGAGAGCAGGAAGCAACGAGGCAACATTCCATCTGACACACTGAAGTGAAGAAATTGGCTGAGAAAGCACTTGAGTGGTAGTGAAAGTGACTTTACGCTAGTTTGTAGAAGATTCTGAAATATATTCTAATCATAATTATTACACATAAAATAATTCGAAAAATTACTTTTTAAGAAAATTAAAAATAATATAATAATTTATAATTCTAAGAAATTCTCTTACTTTAACCATAAAATAACTTATTTACATATAAAATTATGATATTTAAATTAATTTTAGTGTTTGTTCCATACATGCACGCGGATATTTATTTGAAAATGATTTTTATTCCGGGTATCTTAAAATGCTTCCTTCTGTAAAATCCCCCTATCCTAAAATTGGGTAGGAGGTAGAGAGTTAAAATAAAAATGAAATAAAAATATAAATAAATAAAATAAAGCATCCTTTTGCTGGTAGTATTGAAGAATATTAATCGGTATACACTAAAACTCAATACTTCAAGATTAATCACTGTCAATTTTAATTGACACCTTGTGAAAATTAAATGAAACTAACAAATACATACTGCAGGAAAATAACCCTTAAGCATTAAATTCCACTATAGCTGAAGTATACGCAAATGACCTCTTGTTCATTGAACATAAGTCACTGGTGACCTATGCTCGTTCTTAATTTCACCGGTTTCCTTAGCTGTACTTGTGCAACAGGAAAAGCAAGGGAGGAAAGAAGAGAAAGAATGAAAAAAGTTTAATAGAAATGAAGTCGAGAACGAATAAAAACAACGACTTAAAAGAAGATGAAAGTCAAGCTTGCGAAAGAAACAGACAGCTTCAATAAAACAACTGACAATCTGGACACGACATTTGTTGCCTTTAAACTTGTGAACATCAGGAGAAGAAAAATCGAATGCGAGTTGAAAGAAGACAGAAAAGGTGTTAATAAAAGTAAAGAAACTAGGAATAAATTGCAGCAAGTTACCAAACCGGATCAGAACTGATATTGCATTCTGTTTTCTGTTTTATTTTTCGCTCCCAATAAACGGCCAAGGTGTTTCATATAACCAGTTAACACCGACCATGTTCGACTTGGCGTTTTATACAAACTATTAATCCGGTTAATAAACGTTAGTAATGTAGTTTCAAGGAAATATACTAAGTACGATAAAGGATTACATTAAAATTTCTTATGTTGCCCGTATATTTTGTGTAAATATTAAGAAAACAATTATAATTAATTTTCAAGAGAAATATAATTCTAATAGCAGTTTCTATAGCCGCATATTTTCTGATTTATGCTTGAAACTTGGTCGTTGTGACTATCCTTGCAGCGTTTAGGTTTAGAAGCGACGAATACTTCAAGTACGCAAACCCAAGTTGCTATTCTGAGGGGAAATTAAAAGAATGTATTACCTACTTACCTTAAATCAGCCAGACTTATGATAGAGTTTTTCTTAATTTTGTTTAGGAAAATGTATTTGTATAAGATTTTACAGGACTGGGATTAAATAAAATACACAAGGCTTCTATGTGGAAAAACGCAAAAAATAAAAAAAAAACAACACATTTGTTGCATTCACATTGACTTTCCCTACTCACTCTTTTACAAATTATCCTTAAATAATTCCTCTATCTACTTCTTGCTAATACAGAGAAACCTTCACTGCTCATTTACAAATTTAATTGTAGTTATAAGAATACGGTAAGCTAAAGCGATATTTGAATGTTTTCAAAGCCAATTAATGATGGCTTTTAAATTATATTCTCTTTGCATGAACATGAAAAAGAAAGGAAGGAAAGAACAAAAGAATAGCGATTTGCAGTTTGTTATAAAGTATTTGAATATTCAAGGCAATAACAAAGAATATCTCGGAAATTCTTAACGCCACAACAAATTTATTTCACATAAATTGTTTGTTTTTACACGTTTTGCGTACTAATATCTTGTCTATTTTTTACGGTTTACTAATTATATAAATGTCACTCAAAATAAATAAGACTTCACATGCTGTTCCAAAAAAATTCAAGATATAAATTTTGTTTTCATGACTGTAGCTTTTAAACATATGGTATTTCAATAAACATCCTTAGGGCCATTATCTATAAAATCAAAAATAATGAAACATTTTGAATGTAAGTATGTATTTTGGAATGGGGATATTTTGTTTAGAATCTTCTTGTCCCATCCTAAACTTAAATCCCAAATGTGGTATTTAACAAAGTTTTAGTTTTTGAGTTATGCTGTTCACAGACATAAACACAGATACACACACGCGCGGACCTTTTTCTAAAATGCTTTTTTGGGGGTTCAGGAGGCCTAAAAATGTGTATTTCGGTGAAATCTAGACTTTGGAATGCAATATTTCCTCCACTTTCTGTAGAGAAAGTAGTCAAAGGCAGAATAATTTTTTACAGAACATCCTCAATGCTTTAAATATTTTCATCAAGGCTATTTGTATTACGTTTCTAAATATTTATTGTAAGGATGGCCACATCATTTATCAGCAACAAAATTGGCATTAGACCATGTGGACATTCAAACCGCACTATTAGAAATAGTAATATCACTATGACTGAATTACTAATATGGTTTTCATACATTACAGTTAACAGTATAGTATTCTGCTCTCTTGAAGCTTTAGATTTTAGATCAGGCTTGCAAAAGAACCTCTCTGAGAGCGGCGTGATCAATCCAGCACGTTGCCACGACTTTGCTATTGGCACTCATGAAACGTTGACGCCTGTCTGTTTCAAAACATCCCACACCTAAAGTTCCGATTGTTTCTGTATAATAGATCTCTAATACATAATAGCTTCAAAAAGTTCCCGAAATAAATGTAATTTTTAATACATACTATAACAAAGGATATTTTTATTATATTTTGTTGGTGCCGTTCGTGATGTCACTTCTATATCTTTGCAAGAAACCAGTTCTTATTGAGGCAGTATTATTAACACTTAAATGATTTAGTCAAATTATATAATATATAAATTCAATAACAGCCCGCCTTGAAGCAATATGACTATATAATAATTTGTAAAATGTATGTAACAGTCATTGCATATGTTTATATTATTGTATCCATGTGTAATAATGTTATGTGAATGCATTACGTAATTTAATAATGTAGGAGCTGTGAGAATAATAAGTTAAAAGTTGTCAACAATGAGGTAACAATGAGGTAACCTTAAGGCAATAATGAGTTTGAGAGTTTAACAATACTACTTGTGATACTTGGAGTAATAATAATAATAATAATAATAATAATAATAATATAATTTTAGTGACAGTTTATAAAATAGGCAATTAACAAAAGCTTTAGTTAAATAAAGGTATTTATTCTATTGGAGTAGGATTACCAATCAGAGCCTAAAAATATAGAAATTTACAACTTCAGACGGTTGAAATCAATTCAGTTGCCTCCAAACAGTGCTCATAACCAGACGTGTTGCTTCTAGACAGTGATCATAACCAGACGCGAGATGTGTCCTCGAGAAATTAATTAAGTATTCGTGTGAAACGAAAATAGTATACGTGTTAAAAAGTGCAAGTATTAAATAAAAGAATCTCACAGCTCTCGATATCAGTGAAGTGCTATTTAATTTGTGTCAAGGATTAATAAAAAGGAGTGAATTAAAACTTAAAAATATGCGTAAGCCTACATTCTTGTCGCATCACGCCCTGCCAAGATATTCATGTCTCTAAAATAATACTGACGCCGCCGAGGCAAACATAAATATATAATATTTAAAGAAACAGTTAAACTACAAAGCTATTATTAGTAAACTTGGGGCAAAGACCACCTGAAAGTACATTTGGGGCGAAGGCTACCGGAAACTGTTTACTATACGTGCGGTTGCAACGAATTTTAATTTCGGCTCCCCAACGGTTGAAATATAATACAACTCTTTCAATACAAAATACTACAAATTGACGCCCAAAGTGTGGTGCAAACCGTTGCCGTCCATACGTGGAACTAATAAAACATCTTCTTCATTATTTATAGATGTTCGTTTATCGCATTTGATAATGTCGGCCACAGAACGTTACAAAAATCTCCTTCTAAAATAACTCATATTTAAGTGTGTCTACCATAAACGTTTCAGTGAGGAACACGATAGCACCAAAGACGACGGCGGAGAGGTCGACGATCAACTATCACATGTACCAGTCATTGAATGTGCATGTGCATTATTTGAAGGGTGACTGAAGGAAGACTATTGAGGAGATAGCAGCAGAGGGGATTTTCAGTTGGAAGTATTCACGCAATTCTTCACAAACATTTAAACGTGAATTAATATTTCAAAAGTTAGTTTAAAAATGTTGTATCCTACGTACAAGTAATTCAGAATGACTATTTCTGGGATTCATTCAGTATGTATGATCATTATAATGACTTTTAAACAACATAGTTACAACCCGGTGCCTAAACGACAGTCACATGAGTGGAAATCTAAAACATCTCCTTGGACGCAAAAATTTCCTAAGCATACTAGCAGAGGCTAGAAGGTTTTTATCGTGCTCAGGTCTCGTCCACTGTGAGCTTATTCCAGATTATGGTACTACAACGAAAGAACTACACTATGTGATCAAAAGTATCCGGACACCACACAAACATACGTTTTTCATCTTAGGTGCATTGTGCTGCCACCTACTTCCTAGTACTCATTATCCGCGACCTCAGTACTCATTAGACATCGTGAAACAGCAGAATGGGACGCTCCGTGGAACTCACGGACTTCGAACGTGGTCAGGTGATTGGGTGTCACTTGTGTCAGAAGTCTGTATACGAGATTTCCACACTAAACATCCATAGGTCCACTGTTTCTGATGTGATAGTGAAGTAGAAACGTGAAGGGACATGTACAGCACAAAGGTGTACAGACCGACCTCATCTGTTGTCTGACAGAGACCGCCGACATTTTAAGAGGGTCGTAAAGAGTAATAGGCAGATATCTATCCACACCATCACACAGGAATTCCAAACTGCATCATTCCAAGCACTATGACAGTTAGGCGTGAGGTGAGAAACCTTGGATTCCATGATTGAGCTGCTGCTCATAAGCCACACATCACGCAGGAAAATGCCAAACGACGCCTCGCTTGGTGTAAGGAGCGTCAACATTACACGAATGAACAGTGGCAAAACGTTGTGTGGAGTGACGACGGCAGATGTGGGTATGTCGAATGCCCGGTGAACGTCATCTGCCAGCGTGTGGTACCAACAGTGAAATTCGGAGGTGGTGGTGTTATGGTGTGGTCGTGTTTTTCTTGGAGGGGGCTTGCAGCCCTTGTTGTTTTGCGTGGCACGATCAAGCGCAGACCTAAATTGATATTTTAAGCACCTTCTTGCTTCTCACTGTTGAAGAGCAATTCGGGGATGGCATCTTTCAACACGATCGAGCACCTTTTTATACTGTACGGGTTGTGGCGGAGTGGTTACACGACAATAACATCCCTGTAACGGACTGGTCTGCACAGAGTCCTCTCTTGAATCTTATAGAACACCTTTGGGATGTTTTGGAACGCCGACTTCGTGCCAGGTCTCACCGACCTACATCGATACCTCTCCTCAGTTCCGCACTCAGTGAAGAATGGGCTGCTATTCCCCAAGAAACCTTCCAGCACCTGATTGAAAGTATGCCTGCGAGAGTGAACGCTGTCGTCAAGGCTAAGGGTGGGCGAACACCATATTGACTTCCAGCATTACCGATGGACGGCGCCACGAACTCGTACGTCATTTTCATACAGGTGTCCAGATACTTATTTTGCACGAAACGCACCATCACAACAATCAGTACTGGTAAAAAATTACCTTACCAGGTACAAGATCTCTGCTTTGAAGCAACCACCTCCATACTCTCTAGATCTATCACCACCTGACTTCTTTATCTTTCCGCGGCTAAAGACTCATCTGGCGAAGATTTGCAAACGTGCTGAAGTTACGCAAATACGAAGATAGCACTGCGATTTCTTTCATTAATGGCCTTCCAGCAGTGTTTCCAGTCACTTTACTTGTGCTGGCAGAAGTGTGTGACTGTGAGGGGCAATTATTTTTAATAAATAAATAAATAATAAATTATTTGCGTAACCTACATTATGATTTCTGTGCAATTAACCAATTCAGTTCCGGAACTATATATACATACTTCCTATATATACTATATTCTTTACACAGAATATAACGCCACCCAACATTCATTTTTAAAATATACTATAACTTGAAGCGTTATTAGCATTTCGGTCAGGTATTCTGTTGGTTGGGTGGTCAAGTGCCCGTGTCTGGTAATAAAACAACCTCAGTTTACTCACATTAAAATATTAATTCTATTGCTAAACATAAACTAGCATCGCAGTAACAAATTAATACACGCGGCGGAGATTTAAAAGTATGCATAACCTCGGACGCCAGGAAGTCTAATCGAACTTTAAAGGTGTATAGAGTTAAGAACAGAAAATGTTTGAAAAGAATAGAAACTTAATTTTAGTATTTCACGAGGTGAAGTTTTAATCTTCTTTAACCGGATAAGTCATAATATTATACTCAAATGAGTCCGGGCTCCAAGCAGTTTGTCTTCTCAGGATAAGCGAAAACTCCGGAAAAACAAAACAGTACTTTATGCAATTCAACTTAGAAATTCGAACTCCCGACTTACGGAAAATTAGGCAAACACGTCACCCCTACACATTGTAAATAAAGCATTAAATTTAATTAAGAATAATGGAATGCATGAATCTTTTTAAAATGTACACTTCGGTGCAAAAAAAAAAAAACGGTGTCGATATAAAGAATTGCCTTTTAAGTTCGTAAGGAATTCCTCCACATTCATGGCCCCAACCAACCCCACTGCGTACCTATTTCTGGCAAACCACGTTGTTTGGTGGCTTTTGTATTGCCTTTTTTCAATATGGCGGATGTGCACCAGAGGCTAGAATTCCCAGCAGTTACGATTCGTTGAGAAAACATAATCAATTCAGTTTTATTACTTGATTGTTCTTCCGCTGCTGAGAAGGTAGAATCACAGTGAAATAGTATTCAAGTCGAAATAGGGGTACGCTTTGTGTTATGTAGGAAAACTGGAGTAACACAGAGAATTGCATGAGATGTTAGCACATCGACATCTAAGCTCAGACGACGGAGCAGCAGTGCAGGAGGCTGAAAATCAGTGGTTCGAATCCTGACTTTGGCATTGAATGCTTTAATCTGATTTTACCTTTCCATAGTTAATTCGAAATTAGTGTTATCTTAAATAAATGTTATAATCAGAGTTTTTCAAGAAATGGAATATTAAGAAGGTTGCCAACCTTTCGAAAATCCTGTGAAAATGCTAAGTTTTGAAACTTTTGTAATGCTTTTATTTTTACCTGTTCACTTCGTAAAACTCAGTTCCTTACCATGCTTGTTTATAATATTTTATAATTCAAAATCAATATGTCTGTTGCTCTTGTTGCTTTGCAAACAATTATTATTAGTACAACATGATGTTGATGATAATAATAATATTAATAATAATAACCCCATAATGATCTAACGTATTAAATGAGTTATTCAAAGTAATACTTTTTTATCTCTGCTTAAAAGTTTGTTTATTAAACTTTTTTTCTTCTTCACACGTCCTTTAATTTTGCTTTTTATCCCATTGTCTTTAAAACTTCTGGTGCCATGCGGACTGCATTATGCATTTATAACTAAATACGCCGTCTGGTTTGCGTGCCAAGAAACCACGTTCGAGGTATTTCTTCCACTAGTTTGACGCTGTTCCTGGAGTGCTGCATAGCTCAGCAGCCCTCGCTGTGCTATAACCTTGCTCATTACGGGCAATAATTTTCGGATTGTTGTCCATATCCTTTGTTCCTTTCAATTTACATATATGATAAAGAGGACATTGTTTTACAAGAATTTCATCCAACTACTTTGCTTTATTGGTTACTTATAACTAAAATGTGCTCTTATGATTTGCATGCACTTAATTTTAAGTTGCAACTCTATATAACTTATCTTGTGGCTTGTAAACTCTACAACATAAAAGTAAATATCTATCTATTACATAGTGTTTATCTTACCTCTTCCCCCTGCTTCCTTCGTTCCTGAGACGGAAATTGACAACTGTTAATTGGTTAGACCAAGTGGTAGTAGACTTTTGACATGAAGTCAATTAGAGACGGACGAGTGTCTAGGGAGTCATCGCAGCCATTTAGATAAAATGCTTCCCTTTACCGCTCACCTTGTTTAAACCAATAAGAGGTTAGTACATCCGGGCAGGAGTGACACACAATTTATAAGGGGATTCTGCCAACATTATATAAAGAAAAATACTATAGGAAACTAAAGGCATCGGGACTTCTTTTTTTTCGCCGGACTGTTCTAGAAGTATGTGCAGAACAAAAACTACATGAAGTGATAGAAATAAAATAATTTGATAGCGGTAGACAGTTGTAACAGAATAATATATGAGACTTACACATTTTAATTTTCATTGTGTTACATTTGATTACTAATTTTTATTGTTTCATATTGTTTTTAAAAACGAATCTATATTAGTTTAATTGTTTAGTTACATTATAAATAGCTTTTTTGTTTATATCTCAATTATGAATTTGCATTTGGTTTAACTCATGTTTAATTTATAACTGAACACATTATCACGTCCTTCGTTTACATAGAAATTAGCTCCTATGAAAAACATAACTGATCTGTTTTATATCCATGTAGAATAAATAATTTGCTGATTCGTTTACTTTTTCATTGGAGAAACAACAAACTAGGTAGATAAACATTTTCCACTCACTTCATTTAGGTCATTGAGTGTAGAAATGCTAATACAACAAGCCGTTACACATTTAAAAAGTAAAGGTAACACATAAGGGTAGATAAAGTGAATAATTGTGAATATTTTTTATATTGTGAAAGTATTCATTTATGTTCAACAAGTTTTATAATAAAAAGTGAAGAAATTTATTTAAATTATCGTTCTCGTCTCTAACGCCCCCCCCATATATGGACTATGATCTTCGGGGTTACATCATTCCACCAAGCGTAACATGTATCCATTCTAGCCTCTGGTAACCGAGGTTGCGAGCTCATACCCAGCGGAGGGCGATGGGCGATGGGTCGGGCGTAAAAATCCTTAGCATGGCTTCCTTCGGAAGGGAAATAAAGCCGGGGATCTCGTGTCGTAGATTTATGGCACGTAAAAGAATCTCAAGTGTGATAAAGATGCCTCTGAGCAAAATTTCTGGTGTTTCACGCCCAGTATAGAATGGGACGCTAAGGACTATTGCAGTTAAACGGAGTCCATTTCTGGAATGCAGGCATCTAGAGGACGGAGGCCGTTACCTCTGATGGTAAGGTGATGATGAGAATGGCGGTGGAATGAGAGGATCTACAGCTTTTACTGTAGACTTCAAACCACCTTGGGCTTTGGGAATACTTCACATGTGCAACTTAGAGATGAAGGCGTGAATAGTCGACTTAAAATCGCCACCCCAAAGGCGAGAATCTAACCTTGGACCCTCAGAACGAGACGACTGCGCTACTCTGCGCCGTTATTTAAATTAGTTCGCTCTCGTGATTACCTCAACACTGAGATAAAAAGCTCGTAGCCAAATAAATACGCCGGCGCAGTAATAATAATAATAATAATAATAATAATAATAATAATAATAATAATAATAATAATAATAATATTTAAGCAACGTCACAACGTCAAATAACTTTTTTAATTCCACTTCAAATGGCGCATGTCACCATGGGGCCAAAGGAACTGTAATGAATTATGCTTGATTAAAACGCATTGTTTTCGTTTTATTCGTCGAAAGTAGCATGACGCGTAATAATAATAATAATAATAATAATAATAAGAAGAAGAAGAAGAAGAAATAATAATAATAATTATAATAATAATAAATATCTGTCAGAAAAGTCATAGGGGAGAAGTAAACGCTTCATTTCAGATAACTAGTGTCGTAAATTTCATTGTTCGTGTCTCTGGAACACTAGGACAAGGATCCATAGTTCGAATGCGGGTCATGACAACTTCGTTTCATTTGTTTTGATAATAGATGCAGTATTGCTAACGAAATCTTAGCTTTTATACAGAGCATTTCATTAGTAAGGCATAATGCAAATGAAACTAAAATTAACCAATTTTTAAATATGCTCGGAGGCGTCAAATTTAATATTTTGAAAGGAAAATTTTTTCACAAAAAAGAAGCAACATATTCAACCATTATTGTACAGAGTGCGACATCAATGACAAACATTTTAAAGGTTAACATATTATTATGTTTCATTTTATCTGAATGTCAGTTATCTCATTTAGTTGCATGAACAATTTCATGTGTTACAAACTGTTTAACAATTTTCTCCACAATTTACACAACTACTTAAAAAATCTGATGTGTTACACTCACATGACTTTCTCTACTCTTGTACAATCTAATTTTACAAACGCTTATTCTCCATATGGTTCATGTTAATCGAGATATCGAGATGTCAATCTTATTGGTAATTTTCTTGTAGATGCAAGGGAAATATGGTAGCTTTTAAGCGATAGTCAAATATTTTAACGCTGGTTGCTATGTGGCGCATTCCATTCTCTTTGCATGTCCAGGACATAAAAAAATGAATAACGAATGTGAGAAAAAGTGTAAGTATTGTAAAATTTAAGGAAATAACAAGCAATATCTCGAAAACGGTTCACTCAACAAAAGAAATGTATATGACATAAGTTGTGTATTTTAACGCGATCTACATTTTTTGTGTAGTAAAATTTTGTCTATCTCTTATGGTTTACCAGTTATGCAAAAGTCGTTCACAATGAAGAATACTTTTGGAGACATTCCCAGAAAATTCGAGATATACATTTCATTTCTCATAACATTATCTTAAACATATGATATTTTAATCAAAATCGTTAGAGCCATTTTTGAGAAAATTAAAATTTTCGAAAAATCTTCCATGTAAAGGGTAGTCTGGGGTGGGGGGATTTTCTTGAAAACCTTCGTGTCGCATCTCTGGAAGATACTGAACCTAAATACCAAGTTTGGTGCTTATCCGACTGTTCGTTTTTGAGTTATGCTGTTCACAGACACACACACAGACACACACACAGACACACAGACACACACACAGACACACACACGGACATGTTTCCAAAAATGCTTTTTTTGGATTCAGGAGGTCTCAAAACATGTATTTCCGGTGAAATCTCGGTATCGAATTTTTGGGTGGAATGCAATACTTCCCCTACTTACTATACGTAGTAGAGAAAGTAAAAATTACATTCTAATTAATAGGGTGTTAAAAACCAGGCAATGGTTAGGTCGAAGCGTGAATTCTTGTTGAACATCACTGCTGGTGGTATATATCTGCATTCTTTTCTGGTCCTCAGTTTTAACTCTTCCATATTAGCAGGCGTCGTAACAAAGACTCTACATTTCAAATATTACCATAAAGAGCAATAAAGTGGTGGAGATCTGTTCTCATAGTAACCAAACATTTCTATTGTTACATGCTGGGCTGAGGGTGAAAAGATTTCCAGCAAATGATTAAATTTCGATCACCCCAACACGCACATGGGGAGCGTAACTCCCTAACGGCAAGTGGACCGGGACCTTGGTGTTTAGATTTAGATGAAGGGTGAGGTTTTACATTATAAAAATCATTACATATCACAAATTACCTGAAATTTATTGACAAATGTTTGGCAACTCTACATTGTGCACTTAGGAAAACAAGATGGGGGGAGATGCCCCGAAGCTGAGGACTGACCACACATGCAACTTGTTGCTCCCACTGATTTCACTCAAGCGAGCCTAACTATATTCACCCCCTCCAACCGTGTCTAGGCAAGACAACCAGGGTTGGCGTCATACCAGGCCGTTTTTAAACAAAGCTCCCTGTCTGGCGTGTTCCGCGCCAAAGGAGGTATTGTTAAGCCATAAAAAATAATCAAATGAACCCAATAATGCTATCGACAATGTAACATAATAATGCGACATTGCACTTACTGATAGGCCACAGTATGAGACATGAAATTGTGCATGCAATTAAATAAGAACGAAAAAATGAAAAATATTACATGTTGTCATTTAAAATTGTCGATAGCGTCACATCCTGCAAATTAATAGGTTAATGGCATATAATAATGTGGTTAGATTTGTTTGTTTTTTGTACAATATTCGTTTCAGAATATTAAAACTTAAGTTTCCGAGCATTTATTTCAAGATTATTTAATTTTAGTTTTACTTGCATTATTTCTTACTTAAGAAATACCCTGTACATTATCCAAGTATGTACGGAATTCATGACACCGATTTCTTAAATAAGTGGGAGACGGGAATTAATTGACATGGAGTGATTATATTATAATAAGATAATGTAAAGCATTAATAATATTTGGAAATTGTAATACATAGTGAATGTAATAATATAAAAGGCAAAAAAAAAATTCCAAGAAAAGTTAAGAAAAGAAAGATTAGGAGGGATTTTAAAGTTTAATATGCAAATATAATATGTAGGGAAACAACAGTTAAAACAAAAACGACAAACGCCAGAAAGGAGGGAGGTTAGCAATAACTTATCCGTCGTCAAAGGAGGAGATAAATCAACAAGTTAAAAAAAAAGCAGGCCATTGTATCTTTTGTAAAGCAGCCGCGTGATCGACGCAGAAGAGAAATTATTGTTGAAGATAAAGAAGAGAGAAGAAATAGTAAGAAGATATTAAATGGGAAGTTGAGCACTAGTTCAGTATCTGTATACAGTTAAGTGGAAAGAGCTCCGTGACGAGGTGTTAAAATAGAAAGTTTCGCGAGACGCAGACAAAAATAGAAAACTATCCGTAGAGAAGTTGGACTTAGATTTTCCTTGGCTATTTCACTCATGTCATAACTGGGAGGTAATGACAAATTACGTTTAAAGGAATGTTATTTTTTAACCAATTGCGGTCATGATTCTACTCAATGTGCATCGAAATATCTTTATCACCTCCGCCTTTAGACTCTTCCTGCTTTTAGCACCCAGAAGAGATTCGGGTATCATTTTGCAGTAACTCTCTACCAACATCAATGCCGCTACGTTTAAACATAAAAATAGCAGAAGCGAGATTTGGTAACGCTTCAAATGAAGATATAAACGAGATATTAATTAGGCATCCCAATTCTAGGGCAGCGATAAGGAGGTACTTCATTTTTAATCCTTCAGAGATAATCTCATCACATAAATTGATTATTATTCCATATTCTTCGGACTTAAAGCCTCTGCACTAACCTTTATTTTTTCCGGTAACTTTTGAGGCAGTTTTCTTTTCGCGTTCCTGACATCTCTCGCCTCTTGAAACTCCTGGTCTTCAAATGTATTGAACTTTATATGATATTCCGCAAAATGCATTTAGCGGTGACATTCCATATTGTTTTTATAGCTTCAATATAAAGAAATGAAATGTAGAAGAGTACAAGTCACTATAAAATTAACGAGATAATTGTGTTTTGTGATAATGTTCATGCTAAATCAATGAATTGAAACATTTAACATTTATAAGCCTTTTTCTGTAAGGAAAGTCATAGCCTATATTGTTGATAGCTTTTATTTATTTCACATTTGTTCTACTGGGAGCATTCTTACAATCACAGATAAAAGAATAGCGAATTCATACTGCAATATCTGCACGCCAGATGGCAGAAAATAATACCTGTATGATCAAGTTGTACTGATCGATCAAACAAACAAAACGTGACCATAGGATTCTAGTTGTTTCGCCACTTACATTGCAAATAAATATGAATATTTTGTGATTTAATTACTATAATCATGATTTTTGGGTAAATCAATTAATAAAATTCTCATCGTGACTCGAGAATTTATCGATAATTGGAAACCACTCGTGGCATTAATACAGATAAATATATTGTTAAATTAAATTAAATTGAGTTTTTTATGGACGCTGTTTAATTGCTGTGATCCTCAGCGTCCCATTCTATATTGGACGCGAAAGACAGGTAATTTTGATCAGAGGCCTCTTTCTCAGGCTTGAGGTTCTTTTACATGCCGCAAATCTACGACACGGGACCACCTCCGAAGCAAGCCATGCTAAGGATTTTTACGCCCATAAAACTCCATCGCCCTCCGCCGGGTTTGAACCCGCGAGTAAATATATTGTAATTAGCTCCCTACAAATATATAAGAAGTTAACGAAAGATAATAATTAAATATATAAAATTCGCGCCACACAAATAAATATAATATTAGAAATGAGATAACAGAATCCGGAACGTAGCAACAATTACTAGGGCGTATCGAAAAGTAACGCACAATAATTTTTTTACAAAAAAGTTTAATAGTTAAAACAACAACAACAACAAAAATCACAAATGAACTTACACCTTTTACCTACTTTTCGGCATATTCACCAAGTTTCTCAACACATTTCTCCCATCGTGATACCAATTTCAACATGCCCTGTTCGTCGAAGTCCATTTCCTTAGAGTATAGCCATCTGCGGACTGCTGATTTCACTTTCCCATCTGTCGCAAAGCGTTGGCCGACCAGGAATTTCTTCATGGGACCAAACAGATGAAAGTCCGAAGGTGCAAGGTCTGGACTGTATGGTGAATGCTGGAGCACCTCAGAAAAAAGTTTGTTGATTTTCTGACGAACAGCAGCAGCAACATAGGGGCGAGCATTGTCATGAAGAATTGTGACATCGTTAGCATTCATATTGTCACGAAGGGCACGACGCAACTTCACCAAAGCTTCCATGTAGGCTGTACCATTCACAGTGGTCCCGAGTTCAGCAAAGTCCACCAATACAACACCATGCATATCCCAGAACACCGTCACAAGCACTTTCCGAGGAGATTGAGTCACTCTGAATTTTTTTCTTCACTGAGGAACCAGCATGTATCCAGTCAATACTTGCGTGCTTGGTTTCGGGTGTGTAGTAGTATACCCATGACTCAACACCAGTGACGATTCCTTTCAGAAAGTTATGCCCTTCTGCGGTATACCAAGCTCGTCATCATTTTCTGGCCCTTGTGGTTGTCTGTCAGGTTCTTAAGCACCCTGCGAGCACTAACTTTACGGAATTTCAACGTGTCATGAACAATATCGTACACTGCATCATAGAAAAGTTTGAACTGTTGCGATAAGGTTCGCAGTTGTACACGCCGGTCGTTTAAACTTGGCGCCTCAATGCCTCTGACATTCTGCGGGGTTGCAGCTCCCGGAGCGTGGCGAATCACTAAGGTTCACACGGCCCTCTAGGAAGAATGCACACCACCTGTAGACATTACTACGGTCCATAAATCATCCCCATACACGCCACGCATGACGCTGTGAATATCACTCGGTTTATGCCCTTTGGCTCACAAATATCGAATCTCACCTCTCTACTCTTCACACGTGGATGACAGTAACATGTGCGCCATCCTTGTTGCGTAGTTCACGCTTCTCTCGCTAGAGCTGCACATGAAACAAAAAATACCCTCTGTAGTGAAAACTTCAAGGTATATCTGTGTGAAATTGGAACGTTCCAGCGGCTATAGCAAGGCAGAAACAAATTATTGTGCGTAACTTTTCGATCCGCCCTCGTTCAATGTCTTTCTTGAGATTTAGTTAGGTAATAATCAATTTAGAGAAAGAACAAATTAAAATTATAATACACAATTATGTAAAATTGAAATTAGTAAAATATCTAATTTCGAAACAAATATCAAAACGAATGAAAGAAAAGGTAAAAAGGCAATAATAAATAATTATTTTCCAAACGTAAAAATGTTTATTAATTTCAGCACAAGTTTATAAAACCTGAATTTTCAGAGTGCTCCGATGACACAAAACCGTTGCAGAATTGGTGCAACCTCTGCAAAGGCCAAAACCAATGCACTCGTTATGTTAAGCCTAGAAAGAAAATAAATACTGAGTACGATTTTACACCTCATAAGCATCCTGTATTTTTGGAGATCATAATTAGGAGGATGTATAGCGCTTTTGTATTTTACTGAATCATTCTGTGCAAGTTATAGCTCAACTACTGCTAAAGGTTTTAAAAAAAACTTCACTATAGCTGCCACTGTACTGCTCTGTGGATCTAATAATAACTTGCTTTTATTTAAATGAGATAATACCGAACGAGATGGCTCCCGGGCCACTCTGATCATAGGTTTCTTCATGGTTTCCCCTAGTCGCTAGAATAATACAGGTGGTTCCTCTTCTAACTCGAATTTTCTGTCCATTCGTTTCCTGTCTCCAACATTTCCTTTCATAGGTTTCATCTTCATATATTTCAGAGTTTTAGGACCAGTCGACGGCGATTGGTACGTTGCGGCGGGACGGTGGAATTTGCGCTGTGTAAAGTTTTCTCTCCGGCGTTTGGCTGGCCGAATGGGGTGCCTACCGGCAGCGGCTGGTTTTATTCTGGGGGCCCCAGGTTGTAGATACTAAGATGGGATTGTGCGGGCGACAGGTGTGGTGTTGTTCTGGAATCGTTAGGGAGCCCATTCTTGATAGCGCGCATCGTCTTCCGGATCCGGAAGCCCTTCGCCCTTCATCCGTTCCTCCCAAGGGCCACTTTGTAATTAAAACGGATCTACTATGGCCTACGTGCGGTGCTGTGCGGCCGAGACCCTTCTGGGTCACTAATCGTAATCCTAACATAATATGTTTCTAAACATACAACCCATATGACGCACAATTAGGAGCGGAGGGAGACTTAGCACTTAGATCTAAGGAGATCTTGGTGCCTAGCGCCCGGGAGGGAGGGGTGAGGTAAGAGGAGACAGAGAGCGGTCGCATCAGGAGGCACGACAGAGCAGAGGGCAGGGTCCACGTCGAAACTCCCTGGGGCAGCTGGTACAACCGGCTCCCCTCCCTCTTGCAATCATGCACATCCCACGGGGGGGGTGCCCGGGACCGCCCCTATTATGGGAGATGAAGTATAGAGAACATTTGTTTTCCCTGCCAGCAACGCCGAGCCTCCCGGCGACACTTGAAACCCTGAAACAACCAAGCATATGAAAAGTGAAGTGAAATGAGAAAGAAGGTGAAATGGAGGGACAGAAAATTCGGCGGATGCAATTAACCTTTCCATCATTCTCCTAGTGAGCCAAGAAACCTCCGAAAAAGCCATGGGGCAGGAAAGTCGGCCGCGGGAATCGAACCCACGACCTCCTGAATGTGAGTCACACACGCTATCGCCTGCGCCACCTCGCTCGATCACATCCTGTAGGAGACGGTTTAAGAGATTTCTATAGGGCATATAAAATCAGATCTTATCGTATTATGTTATTGGTTTGCTAGAACAGTGAAGGTGGTAGAGTGCAACATCCCAATAGCCATAATTCTGGTTGTATTGTGCAGGTAAATGATAAACTACCTGCTTATTACCTGTCAACTAGTGAAACTTTATAAAAATAAGAATGTGGGCTTCCTGCAAATGTTAAACCAGAGAAACAGGAACCCATCATTTGGTAAATTTTAGTTTTAAAATTATTTATCCTATTATTCTTTATTTTTGAGTTGTAGCCCTCTTGCAACTAGGAGTGAGATTTGTAACCATGTTCTTACTGATGCAAGCAAATATGAAACTGTCCGAAAATCAAACTTACCATGGCATGTTAGGGTTTTCCCTAATGTTTTTAATATTTAGGATTTTCCCCTTAAACACTAATACAGCGAACTTTAACGTAGAAAGAAAACGTAGACTAGAAAGACAATCAGTAACTTAATTATAGTTTCCAGTCGAAAGATAAAATTCAGCCTGTTTTTTACTTTCCCATTTTCCACTTCCACTGTATCATTTTGGAGCTTAAAGAATTTCACAGTGGATTTTCTAAAATCCGCAAATTTCAGTAAAATGTTGAAATGTTTCTTACGGCTCATTTATTTTTACAAGAACGTATTTAAAATTTGACTTTTATAGTTTTTCCAAACTAATTAGGTAATACTAAGGCGTTCATATAAAGTGATGTCAGCTTTGTTTAAAAGCTCCATTTCATTACAATTTAGTCATAGTAAAATATTGAATTTTTTGTTACAAAATCTTTTTTTCGAAAATTTTTTTGAAAAGCCCCAACATAAACATAATAAATAGGGATATACATTGAAAATTATAGTGACAGTTTTTCAGAAGTTTCTTCTGCAGGACTTCATTACTATATAAATTTTAATTATCATATAAATATATGTGAAAATATAGAAAATGGAATTAATTTTACTTTTATATCAAATAAGTTTTTATTAAAGAATTTGTACGAGAAGCAAAAATAGCACTATTAGCGTAATTTTGAATGTTATAAATTGCAAACCATAACACTAATTGAGCACACATGACTATTTGAGAACGGACTTAATACTTTTCAGATGCTAAAAATCTAAAGTGCTTAACAAGATTGTGGAATTTATGAGTTATTTAGTAGTTCCCGATTTCGCGGGTTCAAACCCGGTGGAGGACGATGAATTTTTTTCGGGCGTAAAAACCCTTAGCATGGCTTCCTTCGGAAGGAAAGTAAAGCCGGTGGTACCGTGTCGTAGATTTACGGCACGTAAAAAATCCTCAAACCTGATAAAGAGCCCTCTGAACAAAATTACCGGTCTTTCACGCCCAATATAGAATGGGACGCTAAGGACCACAGCACTTAAACAGCTCCATAAATAAAACTCAATTTAATTTTTGAGCTATTTAGTCACTTATAAGATCTAAAATGCATTCGCTTGTCTAAACATTTGTTTATGCTAATTTTTTGCATTCATATACAAATAAGATATACGTGGGAAAAGATTCAAGTTGAAAGTCTTGAAGGAAGCCTGTTCATTTTTCGGTTTCCCTGGATGTTGGTCGTGTTTCTTTGCAATGATTTTCCAGAGTGTTTCCACGAATGCAACGCAATATCAGGTTGTTAGACCAGTGATTTGAAAGCTAATAAACTTGCCTCTACGCAGAATCACCCACGTTCTTCAGAACTTCATGTGAGATCGTTAAAGTAGGGTGGGCCTCTAGTGACGGCTGGCCTCTTAGGTCAAAACTGTCACTGATGGATTGAGATCATATACATGTCCGTGTAGCACAATATGTTAATCCAGTCCAGTGCAATTAATGTCCGCTTGTCCGCATAATACCTTTGTCGATTACGACTACACTTTGAGTAGTCTTTATTTGTCTCTTGAGTAAGTGCCCATAACCATTTTTGACATTTGTCTGACCCCTCCCTTGGAAAAAATGTGTGCGATATAGAACGATCTCTTCTACTGGTCGCATTCAATCTTTTTGTTTAGCTATCTTTTATATATCCTTCAATCTAATTCATATATCTAACCCATTAAACCCCTGACTTTGATGTACGATATACAAAATAAATTTCACAGCCATAAAAATATTAATACGGGTTTATATAAGCAGTGTATTTCTTTACACGACATGTTCTCCTCTGTTCCACTCAAGTAGATACTTGAATAGCTACTTACCTGAGATGAGTGTTATTATGTCCAAACACATAAAGTGCTTTAGTAGCAAACATTCAGAACAGACTTACATTTCAACTCGTATCAATAATGATGACAATAATATTAATGAATAAGTGAGCATATGCTATGTACCAGGATTTTGTTCAACGGCATTATAAAGGTTCAGATTAAGAAATCAAGAGCAAGACTCGTTTGATTATTCCATTATTACGATTATTTATTATTATTATTATTATTATTATTATTATTATTATTATTATAATTACTCTTATACGCAGTTAAAACTGTGCTAATATTTTCCAGAGGGATGATTCAGATTCCGGTGCTACTATCCAATTCTAGTCTGGCCAAAAGCAAGAAGATAGACTGAGAATGTCTTTCCAAGTTTTTTTTTTCATCCGAAAACGCATCCTGCCAAATTTACCTAAGTAGGCAATATTCTCTTGACGCTAACATAATATTTAGCATAATATTTATCAAAAACATGGCCTTTCTAACACGCACATGTAGATTAAGATGACACAACAATTTTCTGCGCATTGTTTGTGCTATAACGAAAAGTAGCTGAAGTTTGATTTTCACAGGGGTTCGTAATTTTAATGAAACATCAGTTGCACTGGGAATTGAGATTACTCTCTTTAAAATAACAACTTCAACAGAACGGTGTAGACCTTTTAATCTGCTCGATCCCCATTGGAATTGTTGGCTCCATCGGGTTCTCGGAGGACCAACTCTCCTTTTTCTTTTGGACAATATCGGAAGGCGATTCTTTTTAAAAGCAACATACTATTATACCAGTAGTGTTTTTAAATTAAGTACCGTTTTAATATTTTGCGGCTGTAGCTTTGCAGTAGCATTTCTGAGCATGTGCGATCACTTTCTCCATTCATTAGGAAGACTGACGCAGTTGTGAACAATCGTCGCGTTGTGGTTTTCTTTTGTTACAGCGTTTCGAAATGTTAAAGACAATCGAACGGCCTGTCGACTGTGAAGTCAGATCAGTGATTCGTTTTTTGAGTGCGAGAAATGTTACACCAGCAAAATTCATTGCCAATTGTGTGAGGTTTATGGGGAAACAGTAATGGGTGATGGAGTGGTGAGGAAGTGGGTTATACAGTTTAACGAAGGTGGTGAGAATGTGCATGATGAGCCGAGCCGACCAATTCTGAGCAAGGATGATTTGGTGCAAGCTATGGAAGAAAACATTCGCGAGAACAGACGTTTCACAATATCGGTGCTGTCTTCGCATTTTCCATTAATTTCAAAGTCAGTCTTCCACAACATTGAAACAGAATTGAGCTTAAGATGGGTGCCCAAAAATCTTACTGGTGAGCCAAGAATAAGCGATCGGCCACTGCACTGGCTTTTCTCACGCGATATTTTGAGGAAGGCGATGCTTTGCTAACGCACATCGTTTCAGGTGATGAGACATGGGTATCTCACAACACTGCTGAATAAAAGCAACAATTCGTGAAGCGGTGGCACGCATACCCGTGAAGAAGAAATTCAGATAGACGATATTCGTTAGCAATATCATGTGCACGATTTTCTGGGACAGAAAAGGTGTTTTGCTGGATGAATTCTTGCACAGGAATGCAACAATTAATGAAAACGTCTATTGCGAGACACTACGAACCCCAATCGTGCAATATAGAACAAAAGGCGTGGGATGCTTTCGCGTGGAATGCTTTTGGTTTATGACAATTCCCGGCCACACACAGCCAAACAAACTCAAGATATGACCGCATCATTTGGTTGGGAACAATTTGAACACCCTCCCCGCAGTCCGAATTTGGCACCAAGCAATTTTCATTTGTTTTTTCATCTGAAGAAATTCCTTGGTGGAAAACATTTCAACGACGATGAAGTGCATACTTGACTTTCATCAAGGGCGACATCGTTCTTTGACGAAGGCATAAAAAAACTAGACTTTCCGTTATAAGAAGTGTCTGAATAGCGGCGGTGACTATGTGAAGAAGTAACGTAAGGTGTAAGGTAACGAATGATAAAGTATTTGCAAAATAATGTTTTGTTATTTTTTAACAAAATCATCTGTACTTTAAAAATATGTCTCGTATATTATAGAGTATGTTTAGTTGTTTTACGTGGTTTATATATTGTAATTATGCGAAATGGCATACCTCTACTGTATTCAAAAGTAGGATTTACTGCCTTTGAAATTGGACTAGGTACCTGAAATGAGGACGAAGCTTTTAAAGAGGATTGCAGATTTGTCACTTAAAATAATTACTCTTTTATGACAAGCTGTTTCTGATTATCAACAAAGAGTCAGGGTTTCTTGGAGATTGGTGGAATCAAGATTAGCTAACGATGAAACTAATAAAATAATGTTTTAGGCAGCAGTGTTCTTAATAAATTCTTGCGACTACAAAAGCGTCCTGTCCCTGTTACTTCATGATAAACGGCTTTCTGCAACAACTAATTAATGTGAGACTTAGCCTCTCACGCAGAGGCTTTCAGGTATTCTTATAATGTTTTGTATTGTGTGAAGAAGATGCTTTGTTGTATTGTTGTTTTTTGTTTTTTGTTATTTGCCCCACGCTTTGGGAGCCAATTTCAAGAAGTTTTATATTTCGACTGTTGGGGAGCCGAACTTGAAGTAGTTGCAATCGCACGTATGGTAAAATGTTTCCGGTAGCCTTTGCCCCAAATGTACTTTCCGGGTGGCCTTTGTCCCCTCCAAAAAAAGGTTAAGAATAGGAACTTTGTAATTTTTTGACTGTTTCTTTAAATATTATATATTTATGTTTGCCTCGCTGCGTCAGTATTATTTTTTTAGATACATGAATTTCTTAACAGGGCGTGATGCGGCTGAAGAATGTAGGCTTACACAGATTATAATTTTACTTCACTCCTTTTATTAATTCTTGACACGAATTAAACAACACTTCACTGATATAGAGAGCTGTGAGATTCTTTTGTTAATTACTTGCACTTTTTAACACGTAAACTATTTTCGTCTCACATGAATACGTATTAAATTTCTCGAGGACGCATCTCGCGTCCGGTTAGAGACACTGTCTACAACCAACTGGCAACTGAATTTGTAAATCTTGCTCCATTTTAGTTTCTGATTGGCTATTTATAAACTATCTCAAAATTTACATTATTGTTGCTCCAATAATGACTAGCAGCATTATTAAACTTTCTTACTCATTATTGCCTCAAGGTTACCTCATTGTTAGCAACTTTTAACCTATTTTTCTCACAGCTCCTACACTATTAAATTACGTAATACATTCACATAACATTATTACACATGTATACAATAATATAAACATATACAATGACTGTAATATACAATTTTTATATCTTGTTACACACACATATTGCTTTAAGGCGGGCTGTTATTGAATTTATGTATTATATAATTAGACTGAAATCATTTAAGTGTTAAAAATACTGCCTCATGTGAAATATTACTTAATTATAGTTTTATCCTTAATGCTGTGTACTCATTGTAAGCACTTATAAACGACGCCTTCACCATGCTTCCTTCTTTTTCACTTACCTCTCCGTCTCTGGATATGGTATATCTTAGTATCGTTTATCGTCTATTATCCTCTTCCTCGAACCTGTATTATATTTACACTTCCTTCTGCGACAATCTTACTAAGGAATTTCTTCTCGTTCATCTCCTCATTTCTTTACCTTCTCCTGATTAAGTCAGAACTGCTTTTCTTCTCCCGCTCTTTATCGCAATGAGCGCAATTGTGCGCAGGTCATTCAGGTAATATTTATTTTCAGTTACATATTGCGAAATTACCCAATGTATGGCAAGAAAATAGCCACTATGGGCAGATGATACGAAGTGAAATAAACTATGAGATGTTCCGTGCTGAAAAATATACAGAAATAGTTGATAACCACAAACTATTTAAACGTGGGTTGCGCAGAAAGGAGGAGAAGTGCTTAAAAAACAGCCAAGTGAAGATTTTTATTTCCCATATCTCGAAAGCAGTTTAAAAGTGTGTATAGTACCTAACACATTTTATAGAACTCGCATATTTTGAAAATAAACAGAAAGTACAAAAGTAATCTGATGTAATGGGAACACATGAATAACGGAAGATGTTATATCCAAACAGTAAGACGATTGATTGACATTTACTTGAGCAAGATAATGTAAGTGAGGAGTACAATGAAAAGTAGTCGCCTAGTAGTCTGTATACGACATAAGTTGGTTTGTAACTCTCTTCTTCCTCTTCTTCTTTTCCTCAAGGATACATCCCGTTACGAAATCAAAGCCACTAAAATTGTTTCCAACGCAGGCTTCTTTATTGACAAAATGAATCAATATGGACTGCATTCAAGATGTGTCTAACTTTTATTCAAATTAAATATAACATTTCCAATATTTTTGTGTGTACATTCAAATATAGGCTGTTGGTTAGTAGTACTTATACTTAGTAGCGGTGGTGGTGGTAGTGGTAGCTGTAGTAATGACATGCTTATCTGAGAACGAGGCCTGCGGGCACTCTCTGGGAGATACATCTGTGGGGTTTCTAATTTTAAGCTTAGGATTAAACAAACTGGTGCTGCTATGACCGGCTAAAGAGTTTCTCATGTTTGTCCAGATGACATCACTGAAGCGGTCAACCTCCCAGGCTTTATGGCGCCGAAAGACCATCAGCATTTTTCTTGAGAACGCTTAACAACGCAATGGGGAGTATTACCCATCTGATGACTACTTCTTCGGCTACTGGTATTTGAGCAAGGACTCAGCAAGAGGCCAGGTCCGGTCTCTCCGGTGTCGCCTTGAAGATCAAGTTGGACTCTTGAAGGATTGCTGACGTTGGGAATGGCTTGTTAGGAATGTCTTTATCTGGCAGAGTAATGGCATGCGCAATGGGCACGACATGTTGCACCAAGATATACTGCAACACTTACCACAAATAAAAAATGTCTCTACTTCAGTATACCCCTATTCTGTCCGGATATAATAGTAATAGATCAAGGATGTACAAAGGTTCATATTTGGAGTTATTCTGCCTTTTTTATAGCTAAAGCTGTCTTCAGCAAATGTTCGTTATACGCATCGATAAGGAGTAACAACATCAATAGTTTCCAGACACCATGACACCTATTCGCGATTTCTGTCTTAAAACATATTACGCCCCGCTACGGATCCAATAAAGCTAACAACGATTAGCAATCTTATGACAATAATTTAAATAGCTTATAAAAAGTATTATTCTCATGTAATCGATACAAACTGAAGTCATATCAAACAAACTGTACTTAATTCCAAATATTTAAAAGATTCCATGTTCTAATTCTTCTCCCAGTTCCCTTCTGTATGTTATGAATGCGAGTGGATGCTTCAAAATTAGCTTACTGATGATTTCATTAGTGAATTTGTGTACATCTCTGTTCTTCCAATCTTTAGAAATTTGATAAACTTCATCAGATGTTTCATCCAGATATTTTGGAGGAAATATTCTCTCCTCTATAGCACATTACTAAATTTCTCCAGGCCCTGCAAATTGATAAAAGCTATTTTGCTCTGACTAATGCATGTACACACATTTAATTGTTGTTACCAAATGTAATTTCTATTTGGATCAGGTGTATTCTCTTTCAGTATCTTAAAAAAGAACATCGAGTATAATGCAAAGGAATCAGTCGAAATCGAAACAATTTCATTCAAAGTTGCATTCATATTTGAGGTGAGATTTTATAAAGTATGTTGATAATGGCAACGACGATGTGATAATAATACTAATAAAAATCAGTTGTATATTTAATTAATGATGAGGTATGTCTTTCCTGAAGGGGATTGTAGTATGGTGCATTACGTCATAATACACATTGTATCGGCACGCATGATTAAATTGTAATGTTTTTCTCGCATAAATAACTTACGTTTTCATTTACCTTATCATGTTGATCTCATAAATCCGCTCCGGATTTTAATGCCTAAATCTGTAACATAACGTCATTATTTTATTTTCTACGTCTAACAGTTTTTAATTAATTTCTCAAGCACATCATTGAAATTACTTTGATTTAAGCCATTAGCAATTAAAGTCATATTTTTTCTTAAAGAAATCCAAGTGTTCGTATTCGTATAGAAGTTGTGTTATTACAATAGTGGAATTTGTAGGCCTAGAATATACCAAATACTTCTTAACAACCTTAGACAACACAGTGCATGTTAGTAATCTTTGTATTGTAAAAGCAAGTGGGCTTAAATCATCTGTAATTGTTAATTAGATCATGAAGAGAGTGGACAAGTATTTCTTGACGCGTATTTTTCTAGCAAGAGTTTCAACCTGCTTGAGGTTGCAATGCTCTCAGGTCGGTAACAATAGCAATCTGGTGATACAGTCATTTTGAAATAACAGACATGTGTTGTTAAAGGGTTGGTGAGTTGCTCAAGTACAGTCTTCTTCGAGAGAAGTTTGAGGTCATATTTTAATGTATCTGCGTAATTGTAAACTATCCTAATTCATCTCCCAACAATAATTCACATCAACCATTGATGAGACTGCGATTAGCGTTGTACACACTTCTGCGGTCGTCCTTTACAGTCGTAGGAGCCTCTGCATTATTCCAAGGACATTACAGCTCTGCTGTAGAGATATATCCAATGAATCAAATCAATCATACCTTCTGTCCAGGGACAGGTTCTTCAATAGAAACCCATTCTTCTCTGACATTCCTCATTCCGCTTTCTCCTTAGTTGCCGCAGATAGACGATTTATTTTTAAATTTTATGCTATTTTACGCTCCGAATCCTTTCTCGTAGTATTCAGCTTATCTTACAGCGAAATTATTTCCTTTGCTCAGTCCATAATGTGATATGCAGAAACACAAACATATATTTCGTACATGATTTGCTTGTCCACTACTATTTTCTTCGTTGCGTAATAACGTTATAATAACAAGCAATTACAATTTCAGTTACTTAGAATCTATGGCGTTACGCTTATGTTTTGTTTTAACGGCTTGTTCTTCAGCGGTACAATAATAAAAATATGATATGATACATTCACCTGGCTTTCTCTAGCCGCTATCATTTATTTTTATAGAGTTTTTACGAAATATTGTTACAAAAGTTTAATTTTTCGGTAAACTTCCTGTTAATCGAGATAAACGTTTGTAGAAATAATCTGTTTATACCCTTCATTGTAGGTACAAGGTATATACAGGAGACCCAAGCGACAAGCAAATGTTTAAACCATTTTGTTTACGTCCGGGTTTACTGGTCACACGAAGTTATACACAAATCCTTCCGAATGAAGAGGACTTCATAGGCTATTTACATAAAATTCAAGATGTACTTTTAATTGTCATGTAAATATCTAAATATTGATATTTTAATCAAAATCGCCAGAGCGGTTTTGAGAAAATAAAAAATATGAAAACATTTTCCATTCAAGTGATAGTTTGTGGTGGGGGGATTTTCTTGAAAATCTTCGCGTCGCATCCTTGAAACACACTGAATTTAAATACCAAATTTCGTATTTACCCGACTTTTCCTTTCTGAGTTCACACTAGGACAATTTTTTCTAAAAATGCTTTTTCTTAAGGGGTCTCAAAACATGCATTTCCTGTGAAATCTCGGTATCGAATTTTTGGGTGGAATACAGCACCCGCTGTTAACTATTTCTCTCCGGCTGACGCTCGTCATTCAAATAGCAAAGACCTGAGCCTACAGTGGTGTTTCCAACTCTTCCGCGACGGCCTGGGTAGCGGAGTGAGTTGTACGATGGGTATCTGTGTTTGATTCCATCTCGGGTCAATGTCTAGTAGATGATAGAAACGCAACAGTTTCATATCAAAACATTTACTCAAAAAAGAAAGAAAGAAACTAAGAAAACTTCTATACAATAAAATTCCGGCTCCTTGGCGGCACTGATCACCAGGATCTGAATCCGGATAACATACCATTTTTTAATTGTTGCATCATAGGCATTTCCAATCAATACATAAATCCTTATCATGAGTCCCAGATTATGAAAATGCATATTTATTAGGTTAAAGTTTGTTCATTTTATACTATTTAATCTTACGGCATTTTTTCGATTTTATGTCATTAATTTGTCGTTTTCTTCCCTTTACGTCTTTAGTAATTTTCAATCCAGTGTAAAAATGATTTTATATTATTGACATTTTGTATAAGGATAACTTTTAAACATTAGAAATGTCAGTATTTAACTGAGAAATAAGGGTAACCTTGTACATCCTTTACTGCATTCTTGGAAAAAATCACACTCCTATTAGTCCGGAAAGGATTACATACGGCTGTTGTGTGTTGTGGCTGTTGTCAGGGAGCAGGTATCATTATAGTTATGAATTAATGTCTCAAACCAGGAATGAGACAGGACAGTTTTCAAATTTCGCGTTAATGAGTCAAGTTGTTTTTAACCTTATCCTCGTGTCATGTCATAGGGCGTGAAGTTAATTAGCAATGAATTTTGTAAATATAGAAATCAACAAGTTTGAAGTTGTTATTTTGTTGTGTTGTTATTTTTACGTGTTATTTGCCCCACGCGTTGGGAGCCAATTTGAAGTAGGAGTTGTATTGTAGTTCAACTGTTGGGGAGTCTAACTTGAAGTAGTTGCAACGGCACGTATGATACCCGGTAGCCTTCGTCCCAAATTTAAAAATATTAAATTTGTAATTTAACTGTTTCTTTAAATATTATATATTTATGTTTGTCTCGGCTGCGTCAGTATTATTGTTAGAGATATGAATTTCTTTGCAGGGAGTAGTGCGGCTAAGAATGTAGGCTTACACAGATTATAATTTTTACTTCACTACATTTATTAATTCTTGACACGATTTAAATAACACTTCACCGATATAGAGAGCTGTAAGATTCTTTTATTAATTACTTGCATTTTTAACACGTAAATTATTTTCGTCTCACACGAATACGTATTAAATTTTCTCGAGGACGCATCTCGCGTCCGATTAGGAACACTTTCTACAACCAACTGAGTTGATTTCTACTGCATAAATTTGTAAATTTCTATATTTCAAGTCTATGATTGACTATTCCTATTCCAATAGAATACTTTTATTTAACTTAAGCTTTTATCTGGTTGTTGATTGGCTATTTTATACTCTGTCACAAAAATTACATTATTGTTGCTCCAAGAATAACTAGTAGCATTATTACACTTTCTGACTCATTATTGCCTCAAGGTTACGTCATTGTTAGCAACTATTAACCTGTTATTCTCACAGCTCCTACATTATTAAATTACGTAATACATTGAGATAACATTATTACACATACAATGACTGTAATATACAATTTTTATATATTGTTTATATACACATATTGCTTTAAGGCGGGCTGTTATTATATTTTATATATTATATAATTATACTGAAATCATTTAAGTGTTAAAAATACTGCCTCAAGTTAATGATACAGTTTTGTAAGACTTGTGTGAAAAATAATTCTTTCAACTTTCTTTTCAGTTTCTTCAAACAAGTACATGGAACAAATAGATTGTTTAATTCATTTTCTAAATTACTTCAACATTTTTCTTATATGTAGTTTTTCTACATATGTATAACTTATACCTGTTTTAATAAGTTATATCTAGTTAATTTATAACTTTATGTACACTAATTTTCGTAAATCAAAATAAATATAAGTTTTAGGTCATTTAGTGTAATTATTACCTATTTTTAAAGGTTTTAAAGTGATTTTATAACTGACTTTTCAAACATTTTTGGGTTATCAAAATCTGAGCACTCCTGTTCACCATAAAGGCTCTAGCATAGCGAAATAAACTTAGTGAAAACCATACTTGAGTATTTACTAAGGCCTTCTTCAGGGTTATGACGAATGATTACCCTGAAGAAGGCTGCGGAGTGTGGAGGGTCGGAAGCTTGGACATGGAACCGAACATCAGTCAGCCTGATGTTATAGTAAATAACCAATGCGAAGAACGTTTCAAGCCATCAATAATTATACTTGGTATTGAGAAGAAAAAAAACGTGTATGTAAGGTGTATATTCGAAACTCCATTTAATGAAACCTAGTAATTAGATATTTTACAATTGATTTACTCAGTTACCGAGCGGCATGGTTCAAGCAGCAACATCTGTGATCCGCGGGGCGGTTCCGTGTTCAAACCCCCGGGGCCGACCCTTCTGACCGAGGTTTCGTCGCGTTTTCCGCTGTCGTTAGGCGAATGTTGTATTGGATAATTTGATGCGCAAATTTCTTTATCGTCCCTTTCATCATTACACTTCGTTTTCTTCTTCTTCACCGCCAAATCAGCCATTGGCCTGATCATCCATCCTGGATATGCTAGATCCAGAGTTTGCTTGCTCCTCGACAGTCTGCTGACCTAAGGTATTGGCTTTTAAGTCCTTGGGGGTTTAAGTCCTAAAAAGAAGAGGGTCGTTCGTTAAAGAAAGAGAAGAAGAAGAAGAAGATTTAATCGATTCTGCATATATTGGACGTCAATGAATATTTACAAGCATACTTCTGTTAATCCGTGGCCTCTATTGCTCATTAAGGTTAGTGCATGTTCCGTACATATTTTATAGACTTCTCCAAAGGATATGGTGTGTATTTAATTCGTTTTCTGGATATTGTGAAAACTGTAATTAAGGGCCAGATTAATTTTTTTAGAACTAGAGTAATATTAAAGCTCACATCCGTTGAGGGACAGTTACTGCGAGTGTTAGTCTCTTACGTGTACACTTTCACCAACAGATCCTTAATAGATGTTAGGTACTATTAAAACAAATCTGTAGATGGCTGAAAGTATCCACGTGTGAATGATTAAAATAAAAGGTATAAGCATTGTGTTTGAATACACTTATATTATGCACTATGCTGTTCTTAAACTTTTGTAGTTACGTGATTAATTAATTATGTTCTTAGTTATTATGTTATTAATTATAATTTTGTGCTGTTATTATACTTAAGTTATTAAAATGTATATTTGTTATATTTATTTATATAATTTATATAACTATAAATAATATACATGTTTATAATTATGTTATTAATTATACTTATGTTATTAATTAATTATATTACTAATTATTAATGTAATTAATTCTGAATAAACACAATCAAAGCGACAACAGTTCAGTGGTTACAAAGGAGAGTTAGGCGGAGACTTTGATATAGGACACTTGCGATCTTTGACTTCATGGTTGTTTGCAATACATCAAAATCAATAGCGAGCCAGTACGCCACTGGCAAAACTTCTCTGATTTATTGGTACGTGCAGGTAATCGTAGCCATGTAATGTTCAAACATTCCACGTAAATACCTCCGCAACATATACATAAACTTTGAAAGAAACGCGAGAAATTAAAATTGGCTCACTCCAAAAGTATGTCATTCATCTGTTTGGGAACAGAATATGTTTAACCGCTTATACGGGGTTTAAACCCAGCACTACCAACTGACAGCCGAGCACGCTGCTATCTGCGCTATTACTACAGCGAACTGTTGTTTGTCTCTCTGATAGGATGATTCTCCATACGAATGCGGAGGTATCAGTGGTGCACTGGCCCTTGCAGACGGAGCGTTTTTTAGAAAGTGATACCTTAAAAATATTGCAATCTGATAGCGTAACTATTGACGAAGATATAAATAAAGAAATAAAGAAATAGCAGTCGAATATAGAAATGTCATAACCATAAAAATACTACAATCTGATACCGTAATTATTGACGAAGCTATAAATAATTAAATGAAGAAATAAGAGCAGGATAGGGAAATAATCGTAATAAATAATTTCTGTATATTAAATCAATGTACAGTGTAACAAGCTTAAGTTGAAAGCATCGTCATTAGCGAGTCATCTTAAGCAAATTCATTAGTAATAACCTGAGAAGCATTCTTTGATTACAGTTAGGTTATAAGTCCAGTCCGTTTGGACAGTCACGTAGCTCAGAATTCTGTAAAAGATAAAGGTAAATGAAATTTTTATGCTCGGGGAAGAACCGCCTAGTGACAATGTCACATATGGATACATGGAATTTTGAGATTGGAGGGTAAATGAAGGAACCTTGGAGGGGCAGTGAAAGGTAGGCGGTGCTTAAAGTAACAAAAGAGAGTGTATTGTTAAAATGAGCGTCATTCTTTTCTTCTTCTTTTTTCGTGCACAGCCTTAGAGACTTTTACAGTGATCGGCAGTTCGTAGCGCCTAAGACCACGCTGGGTTATCAGTTACTTTGCGGTAGCCGCGAGGGATTTTGCCGGTAAGCATTTTAGCGTCTCACGGCAAGTTACGCCTTTAGTTTCTTTTATTGTGGACGCAGTTATTTCAAACCGCAAGATTGTACTGTAGAAGTCAGCAGGTATAATAATTCAATTGTTATAGTTTCGAGTGCTACGATTAATAACAATCAGTTTCATTTTCTATCCTCAAACAGTGCGCAATTCGTTTCAGAAGCTCAAGTATTAGATCACATTAAATTTCTCAGTCAATTTAAACTTGTGTTATGCTTTCACACCTGCCCACGCATACCCTGAGAGAAAGATCTCATACCCAACCACTGTAGCAGCTGGCAGCATAATCAACAGTAAATGTTGGATACGACATCTAAAAGGTGACACCTGAAACCTCTGAAAGTTTGTGGGTTCAATTCGTAACATCCTATATAAATAATTTTTGGATTTGTAAGATTTATCTTAAAATGTTACGTTTTCGAGACAAAGCTTCCACTATGGCAGACTCGATGTCATCTTCCAGCAGAAGTCAGCCATGAGTTTCTCGCTATTTCAAAATACTGAGCAATCAATAATGGTCTCAAATTAATTGTTATGCGTTGAAAGCTTATTTCTTTTACGTAGCTACTGCTCATTCGTATTAGTTATTCTGTGTGTCATTTCTTAAAGGTAACGTCGCATTTATATAATCATTTATATTATTTCAAACAATAAACATGTTTTGGTCTTAAGGTAATGCATCTGTGATAAGCTTCTTAGGCTACTAATTGCAATTTTTCTCCTAGTTACAGGAATGCAATACAAATGCCACATGCAACAGGTGTTTTTAAAGTTAGTACCGATGCTTTTTTAAAAATAATAAAACATTCTTTTCCAAATACCTTATGATCATTGATTGCCTTACATTACACTACTTATCTACATAGTCACCGCCGCTATTCACGCGCTTGTCGTTACGGGAAATCAGTTTTTGTACACTTCGCTAAAGAACGATACCGCCTGTGATGAAAGCCAAGTCTACACTTCTTGTTTCAACACATCATCATCGTTGAAATGCTTTCCACAAAGAAACTTCTTCATATTATAAAAAAAAATAAAAGAAAATAATTTGGTGCCAAATCCGGACTTTACGGAGGTTGGTCGAATTGTCCGCAACCAAATGATGCGATCAGATCTTGAGTTTGTTTGGCTGTGTGTAGCCAGGCATTGTCATTCATTATTGTTTCCCATAAACCTCACAATATTGGCGATGTATGTTTAATTGCGTAATATTTCTCGCATTCCAAAGACGAATAACTGATCTGACTTCACAGTCGGCGTATCTTTCGATTGTCGTGAACATTTCGAAACTCCCTAAGAACAGGAAAACACAAAGTGATAATCGCTCACAGCTGCGTCTGGCTTCCTAATGAATGGAGGAAGTACCGCGAATTCTTAAAATCGCGACTGTAGCACTGTAGCGGCAAAATATTCAAACAGTACTTACTTTAAAAACATTCTGAGCTGTTATAGAAAAAAAATATTTTTATTAACTATATAGATCCAAATTTCGAATCACTCCTTGCGCTGAACCACAATAATTTCAAACCCAAAATCTGATGGTGCTTTTAAGAAATGGCTATTTTATTGTCCTAATACACTAGGGACAATAGGTATAGAAAATGATTACTACTTTTATCGTTCTTTTAATTTACACAAAAACCTCAAATCAGTTTTTATTATCTATACTACAGATCTACAGTAAAAACGAAGTAGTAGAGCATTCCACGCAAAAAATCGATACCGAGATTTCATTGAAGATACACGTTTGAAGCTCTCTGAATAGTATTACTTTCTCTACTACGTATAGTAAGTAGGGGAAGTATTGCATTCCACCCAAAAATTCGATACCGAGATTTCACCGGAAATACATGTTTTGAGACTCACTGAATCCAAAAAAAGCATTTTTGGAAACATGTCCGTGTGTGTGTCTGTCTGTGTGTCTGTGTGTTTGTCTGTGTGTCTGTCTGTGTGTCTGTGAGTCTGTGAACAGCATAACTCAAAAACGAAGAGTCGGATAAACACCAAACTTGGTATTTAGGTTCAGTATCTTCCAGAGATGCGACACGAAGGTTTTCAAGAAAATCCCCCCACCCCAGACTACCCTTTACATGGAACATTTTTCGAAAATTTTAATTTTCTCAAAAACGGCTCTAACGATTTTGATTAAAATATCATATGTTTAAGATATTGTCATGATAATTAAAATGTATATCTCGAATTTTCTGGGAATGTCTCCAAAAGTATTCTTTATTATGAACGACTTTTTCATAACTGGTAAACCATAAGAGATAGACAAAATTTTACTACACAAAAAATGTAGATCGCGTTAAAATACACAATTTATGTCATATACATTTCTTTTGTTGAGTGAACCGTTTGCGAGATATTGCTTGTTATTCCCTTAAATTTTCCAATACTTATAGTTTTTCTCCAATTCGTTATTCATTCTTTTATGTCCTGGACATGCAAAGAGAATGGAATGCGCCACATAGCAACCAGCGTTAAAATATTTGACTATCGCTTAAAACCTACCATATTCCCCTTGCATCTACAAGAAAATTACAAATAAGATTGACATCTCGATATCTCGATTAATATGAAGCATATGGAGAATAGGCGTTTGTAAAAATAGATTGTACAAGAGTAGAGAAAGTCATGTGAGTGTAACACATCAGATTTTTTTTACTTTCTTTACTACGTAGAGTAAGTAGGGGAAGTATTGCATTCCACCCAAAAATTCGAAACCGAGATTTCACCGGAAATACATGTTTTGAGACCTCCTGAATCCAAAAAAAGCATTTTTGGAAACATGTCCGTGTGTGTGTGTCTGTTCGTGTGTGTGTGTGTGCGTGTGTGTGTGTGTCTGTCTGTGTGTGTGTGTGTGTCTGTGTGTCTGTGAACAGCATAACTCAGAAACGAACAGTCGGATAAACACCAAACTTGGTATTTAGGTTCAGTATCCGCCAGAGATGTGACACCAAGGTTTCCAAGAAAATCCCCCCACGCCAGACTACCCTTTACATGGAACATTTTTCGAAAATTTTAATTTTCTCAAAAATGGCTCTAACGATTTTGATGAAAATATCATATATTTAAGATAATGTCATGAGAAATGAAATGTATGTCTCGAATTTTCTGGGAATGTCTCCAAAAGTATTCTTCATTGTCAGCGACTTTTGCATAACTGGTAAACCATAAGAGATAGACAAAATTTTAATACACAAAAAATGTAGATCGCGTTAAAATACACAACTTATGTCATATACATTTCTTTTGTTGAGTGAACCGTTTTCGAGATATTGCTTGTTATTTCCTTAAATTTTCCGATACTTATACTTTTTCTCAAATCCGTTATTACTTTCTCTACTACGTATAGTAAGTAGGGGAAGTATTGCATTCCACCCAAAAATTCGATATCGAGATTTCACCGGAAATACATGTTTTGAGACCTCCTGAATCCAAAAAAAGCATTTTTGGAAACATGTCCGTGTGTGTGTCTGTGTGTGTGTGTGTGTGTCTGTGTGTGTGTGTGTGTCTGTGTGTGTGTGTGTGTGTGTGTCTGTGAACAGCATAACTCAAAAACGATCAGTCGGATAAGCACAAAACTTGGTATTTAGGTTCAGTATCTTCCAGAGATGCGACACGAAGGTTTTCAAGAAAATCCCCCCACCCCAGACTACCCTTTACATGGAAGATTTTTCGAAAATTTTAATTTTCTCAAAAATGGCTCTAACGATTTCTATGAAAATATCATATGTTTAAGGTAATGCCATGAGAAATGAAATGTATATCTCGAATTTTCTGGGAATGTCTCCAAAAGTATTCTTCATTGTGAACGACTTTTGCATAACTGGTAAACCATAAGAGGTAAACAAAATGTTACTACACAAAAAATGTAGATCGCGATAAAATACACAACTTATGTCATATACATTTCTTTTGTTGAGTGAACCGTTTTCGAGATATTGCTTGTTATTCCCTTAAATTTTCCAATACTTATACTTTCTCTCAAATTCGTTATTCATTTTTTATGTCCTGGACTTGCAAAGAGAATGGAATTCGCCGCATAGCAACCAGCGTTAAAATATTTGACTATCGCTTAAAACCTACCATATTCCCCTTGCATCTACAAGAAAATTAGCAATAAGATTGACATCTCGATATCTCGATTAACATGAAGCATATGGAGAATAGGCGTTTGTAAAATTAGATTGTACAAGAGTAGAGAAAGTCATGTGAGTGTAACACATCAGATTTTTCATTTTTTTTATGTCCTGGACATGCAAAGAGAATGGAATGCGCCACATAGCAACCAGCGTTAAAATATTTGACTATCGCTTAAAACTTATCATGTTCCCCTTGCATCTACAAGAAAATTAGCAATAAGATTGACATCTCGATATCTCCATTAACATGAAGTGTATGGAGAATAGGCGTTTGTAAAAATAGATTGTACAAGAGTAGAGAAAGTCATTTGAGTGTAACACATCAGATTTTTTTATATAAAAAGGTCTTTGTCTGCGTGTCTATGAAGTGTAAAACTCAAAAAACAAAAAGTGGGTTAAATACTTGAACTTTGTATTTAAGTTTAGCGTCTACCAAGGATGCGATAAGAAG
Organism: Deroplatys truncata; assembly: GCA_030765065.1. NCBI lineage: Eukaryota > Metazoa > Arthropoda > Insecta > Mantodea > Mantidae > Deroplatys > Deroplatys truncata. The sequence continues at coordinate 59,785,340 of CM060980.1, forward strand.
ATTTTAGAAAATCCCCCCACCCCAAAATACCCCTTGCATGGTCATTTTTTGAAATTTTTGGTTTTCTCTAAAATGGCTCTAACGATTAAAATGACATATGTTTAAGATATTATAATGCCAAATAAAATTAATTTCTTGAACTCTCTGGGAATATTTTGTGAAGTCCTCTTCATTCTGAATGACTTTATATAATTAGTAAATTCTAAAATCTTACTAAACATAAAATGTAGCTCTGCTTAAATCACACATTTACGACAAATAATTCTTTTGTGGCGTTAACCATTTCCGAGATATTCTTTATCATGGGTTTAAATTTTCGAATATTTTATACTTTTTCCAACTGCAACATGTTTTTTTTTTTCATGGTCAAGTAAAGACATCACATAGCCCACTTTTAAATATTTGGCTATCGCATTAGTTTAGTGTATTCTTCTTATAGCTACAATGAAATGTTTAAATGCGTAATAACTGCTTATCTCGATTAAAAAGGCGTAGATAGAAGGATACGCATTTGTAAGAAGGTTGTAGAAGTGTGAATAGAGAAATTCATGTGTATGCAACACACCAAACTTTTTAATAAAGATTAATACATTAGTATCGGGCGAGGGGCATCTCGCATTAGGGAGGTCCCGGGTTCAAACCCCCGGGGGCCGACCAATCTGACCGAAGGTTTTTTTTCGTGGCTTTCTTCGGATACTATGAAAATGCTGGGATGGATAATAATATGATCTACGAATTTTTCTACCGTCCATTTAATCATTACATTTGGTTTACTTCTTCATTGCCACTCCAGGCATTGGGCTGATCACCCATCCTGGGTATGTTATGATACAGAATTTGCTTATTTCTTGACAGGCTACTGACACAAGGCGTTGGCTTGTAAGTCATCAGGGGTGTAAGCCCTACAAAGAAGTGGGTAATCCGTTAAAGAAGAAGAAGATTAGTACATTAGTGGTGAAACATTCAGGCTGAGTGCATAAAAATTGCATTGAAAGCTGCATTTTTAATATTATCGTATGTGTATTTTGAAAATGAACTAACAGAAGGAATTGTGCAGCCCTGTAAATACCGACTTTTTTATCCCATAAATATGCGAATAAAGAAAACACAGTATGAACATTAGGCGGGCTGAAGGCAATAGAGCAGTGAATAACAAAAAATTCTTCATTTGGGTATTTTAAGATACCTTACCCTAAAACACAACCAGGTATAGGACCTATTAGTTTTATATTAATATCCCTAGAGCAAGGATTAACCCAATCTCATAAGGAGAAATGGGATTAGAGGAAAAGTCTTTGGTTATGAACAGATAAAGCAGGTGCAGAACTTTGCTAATCCTTTACATCTGAACCTAAAAATTCACTTAAGTCATTTCATTCAAATGAAACGTTGTCCATCCCTGGAAAAGAACGTAATAAACCAATTTCACTCACAGCGCACGTATCTCACATCAAAACAGACCTGTTGCCACGAAATAACATAAGCTTGTTAGTTTCTTTCCACACATCTTGCATCCAAATCAGTAAATAACACAAAAAGGCAGAAGAAGAGTAAAGGGAACCTTAGAACAAAAAAAGAAACACAGATATTCGTGTTGGTCTTAATTGCGGGCTCTCAAAAGCAACGCGTGTTATTATTTACACACTTTAGCCGATGGACTTGGGTAAAAGGTTAAAGAAACTGGTAGGGGGAGAGTGGTAACGACCGCGGACGATTGACAAATGAAACACGTCGCAGTGCAACTGGCGAACGTTTGTCAGCTCTTCTGCTCAAGTTGGGAGAGCAGCAGACGCTGCACGCCAAATGCAGCTAAGATATTACAGGGTCAATACACTAAACGTCGTTAATTTACCGGTCCCAATGCAATAGTTCCTTACTTCCAGAAAGGTATGTATTATGAAGCTATTAAAATATCTATTGCTCTTCCCACTGATCTTAAGAAAAAAACTGACAATTTCAATGCCTTCAAAACTGCTGTTAAAGAGTATCTTTGCTCCGTCATTTTATTTTGTAGAAAATTATTTGAATGAGAAATTATCCTAGTATGAACACACACACACACACACACACACACACACACACACACACACACACACACATATAGGGTAATTCCGTGACTATGTTACAAACCTTTGGGGATGATAGAGGAGACATTTATGAATAACTTTCACGTCCAAAAATGCTTCATAATGATAATAATCAACCCAAACCTTATGAATTCTTATTATAAACTTTTATTTATTGAATTCATTTAAAGTTATAATACTCACAACAATACAATTACTGTACTAACACACATTACAAGAACTGTACAATATAACCTTGCAGCGCGGCACCATCGACTGTCGTACTCGATCAAAGATTCCTGCATGCACCTAATTAGTAACCTTGCTATTAGGTCCTCTTCCGATTCGATCGGTGTGTCATAAGCTTTAAGTTGACCCACAAGAAAAAATCTACTGATGTCAAATCAAGTAAACGGTCAGGTCAATGAACTGAACCATCGGAGATATATCCCTCATATCTAATCTAATCTAATTGTTTCTTTAACTTTAAGTATCAACCATGGTTCCTTTCAGTTTTTTACCTTAATTTACTTTAATATTTTTATACTCACATTTAATTCTTATTTACTAATGTAACCAAATTGTACTTTCCTTGAAATATTCTATCTTTACAGGTCTCTGTGGCTACCGTGAACTTACCAAATCAGCCCAATCTAAATCTAAAATTGATTGTTAACTGACTTCATTCAGAGTTTCTACTAATTTCATAGAGGCGGTTAAATGGAAATGTGACATTTGAGGGTAGATTTTAGGAATAATTGTATTTCAGACCATATAATTGAGAATGAATAGTTTATGCCGATATTAACTATTTTACGTCCCGATTAGTCCGGCTATTACTTTGGAGATTTTCGGTAATAAAGAGCCCCCTGTAGGCGTTAGACCCCAAACCACAATGGAAGGCATGCGCAAGACTTTGCACCCATCTTATTAAATAAAAGCATTTGCATAGATTATTCAACGCTCTATATAACTCTAGAGTTTGCTAATTCCTAACTTTATGCTTGCACTGCATAAAAACAGGAGTAATTCTGAATTTCTTTCTCCGTGCACTGCCAGCTTCCGAACAACACACGATCGCAATGCGCAATTTTACACCATTTACCTTACAATCACGGTGCTCGCCCTAGACACCGATCTGTTGTTTGCTTGATATAACACATTTTATATCGTATTTATTTATAAAGATTGGATGAATGTTCATATTAAACATTATTAGTTATGGTATTCAATTTAAAACTTGCAGTACACTCAGAAGATCTCCGCATGCAATTTACGGACCTAGATACCCGTGACAAACTCTTGCGTTACGTCTACGACTGCATTGTGGATGGTCTTACCTCATTCCTGGCCTTGTGTTGCGGTGTGTTAGCGTTACGTCTTCGTTGTGAATTGGGTCTTAAGTACCTGCGCAGGGCAAGACTGATGATAGTGCTGCTGCCTCAGTGCTAACACTTCAATGTACTGTCTCCTACAGCAAATGGATCTGCCGTGCCAAAAATCCCCTTAACGGTCTTCGCCACCGTTGTGTAGCAGTCCACAAGCTCCGGCTACTGATAACTAGATATACTCTAAGATTGTTCAGAACTATTCGAAGGAACTTGAGAAACAAAATTCAACGTTTAACACAATTAAAATTTTATAAAATGTTGGCTGTTTCAGTGTTGTCTTTAAACAGAACAACCAAAAGAATACTTGAATGAAATTAAATAAAGCTCCTCCGAAATGTTGCAGAATCAACTCTTTTAGATCGTCAAATTATATACAAACTATATAACTAAAGCTAGATATATTCAAACTCACGGAAAGAATGCATCATCAATACAGAATGGGTTACTATATATAAAACGAATGTAAGATAACATATTACCTAAGCAAAGAATTATGTACGACAAGAAAAGAATGTTTATCGGCCTCAACCAAGATGTGCGGACGATAAAAACTTTGACGACCATAAGCCTAATTTATGTAGCTGAAGAATAATAAGCATGTTTACTACCTGGTGAAGGGAAATCCTTCAGACAGAAATGTTGCATTTCCTTGACTTTCAAGGCAGTTTCGCTCGGTCAAGATAAAGTATCAAACTACGGCCATCAGCAGCTATCTGGATCTTTCCAGATTCTTCTTATGCAAGTCCGGTTAGAGGAACCCGTAATGTAATGCCTCCTGTTGGAACGTAACGCAAAAACTGACTAGGAAATTTAAATTAGTGGAGCAGTTGATTTATCTTTCTACCTATAAGATTACCTTCCTTGAGTCTGCTTTTTTCCTTCCTTATGTCTCTCTCATAAGTGAACACTGAAAAACACCAGGAAATTTATAGAAAACAATGCTGGAGCTTATAAGTAAGATGCAAAGAAACTGGCTGGGATACAACAATAAACCATTTGCTAAGAAATGCAGCAGAAGGAACGGGAGATGAGTATATGGTCTCGGCACAGTGAAATAATGTAGATAATGATGTTGATAGTGTGATTATGGTTATTATTGTTATTATTATTATTACTATTATTATACGCAAAGGAGAACAGGAGCGCTGAAACGAGACAAGAACAGAAGAGGTTGAAACACTCCGTTGTGTAGAAAGCTTATGATTAATGACTGCTAATATATAGCTGCAATTATATTTAATAAACATAAAAATTGTTTTAAACATGTTTTACTACACTGTCTCAATTCTGAGCAGAAATGCTATGATTTTATATTGCACTAAGGGTGTAAGTTTACCATATCATTTTAAAGCATTCTAAATGTTTGCAGAACTATTGTCTCTAAAGCCTTATTTTACTTTAAAAGATTTCAAATGATTCAGAAAGAAATATAGTTTAGTACTTAGAATGTATTTTTAACCTAAAATTTGGTAATGCGTATTTTGAAAATGTGGGGGATATCGTGACGAGTGTTAGACCGCTTGCTTCTCACCTGACACTTGAGCAGATATCCCCTGCCAACTACTATCATTCCTCCATTTGTTGTGTTGTGTCATTTTCATCTCCAGTCAGGCAATGTAGTGTCCACCAAAGTAAATGTACGAATTTCAAACGAGTTACACTGTTGGCCCTAACTCCTGTAACAACCTATACACAGCTGACAGCAATTAACATTCTTATCAGATTTGTAGATGTACGCTGATTATTATAATTACTTTATTATTTACGTTGTAGCAGTTATAATAAAAATACATGATGTTGACTTAACAGAAAACTTACCTGATGCGTTAACAATTTGCTGTTCGCTTATGCTCCTTAATTAATATAATTCTCATGTTTCTTAATTTTCTATTAACCATATATATGTATATATATATCCAGTATAATGAGGAAAAAATATTAAAATAACCAAAACTTAAAATTGCGTGGCCAATCTTAAAGAAAAGTTTCATTAAGGAAACCAATTTACCTTTTGTTTGTAACCACAGAAAAATAATAATTAAGAATGGTTGTTGATGAATTGTCAAGCAGATAGTATGCATATGAGGAGAATTTTCAGGAGAGAAGCCCTTATTATTCTTCAGTGTTCTGTACAGGCAATAACCATTAGTATTCAATCTTCAGCAGATGTATTATCATGACTTTAATATTGTATAATTAGTTGGCATGTTTAAAACATACAACAAAGTGAATTTCACTGTTATTATTATAAAACATCTTAATTTTGAAATATAATAAACCAGAGAATTAAAAAGTAGATAAACTTATTTTGTATTACATTCTCTGAACCAGTAATCTGGGAACAATACAAGAGATCTCATCGCTTCAAAAAGCACAAAACCAACTTCAGAATCCAGACGCAGCATTAAAGAACCGACGCAACTGAAACTTCACCCCGACATACTTTTAAAAACTGCCGCAATTGGATCCCAAATGTGTGGCACGAATAAGGAAGATGGATAGACAGAACTAATTAAATCAACACTTGAAAAACCAACATCCAATTAAAGTCGGAAGAAGAAGCCACCTCGACAACGTCCGAAGAAATACTGAGAAGCGGAAGACATCGGAACCACGTCTCACTGCAAAGAAGAAAGGACTAGCAACAAACTATGAGGTATTGGCACTGTGGACTCAACAAACTTTCAAAGGAGGAAGAAGAGGATGCGGCTCCAGACAACTGATGAAGACACAGGAAACCAGGAAGCAGCACCAAAATAGAATATATACTTCTAAGAAAAAACAAGCTTATTAAATCAATAAAAATGAATAGGGAAAATATAGGTATACAAATGTCACAGAAATAGAACGAGCTAGAAAAGAGGATGTGGCTAGGAGAAGAAAATAAATGGCAAAATTAAAACAAGATATAGAGGAGGGTAGTAAAAAATGTAAGAAAATCATGAAAGTGATACATAGTAATTTGAAACAAACAAAGTGCATCTTAGAAAATAAAACAGAAGACACAAGAAACCAAATGGATGATTTATAAATAGAAATGAAAGATAAACGTTAGAGGAAGAGATAGGGAAGTGCAGAAACGAAATGATAGAATGCAAAGCTTGAATAGAAAGTGAAGTCAGTAGGATTAAAACAGATTTGGCTGAGAAAGTAGACATTTTGAACGCTCAACAACAGAATTTAGAAATAAAATAAAAACAGTAAAAGTACATTAGATCATAAAATAGAAATCATTAAGAGGGGAAGTACAAAGCAAATAATCGCATCTGAAATTACAGAAATTACAAGTGTAATGTAATCACAACAGATGATAGACAATGTAAAATAAAACCAGAAGGAAATAAGAAATGAAATTGATAATGAATTTACGGCAATGAAAGAAAATTTACAGAAAGAAAAAGAGAATATAGAAAACATAAATAACGTTATGATTGCACTGCATGCGCAAAAAGAAGTAGGAATAAAAATTAACAACCATGGTTATGATATACTTCATGCAAATGATATAAGTCATGATGCCGCACATAAGAATGTAAAAACACACACACACACACACACACACACACACACACACACACCTGTAATGCATAACACTTATTACACAAACAGTATTTTATATAAAATAAGTCACCCATATTTAATGAAGAAAAAGCAGACAATCCGAAGGTGTTCATAAAGGAGATTGAAGTATATTTAAAGGTAAAAAGGATACCGAACGAATTAAAGATTGTAAAGAAACGTCTAAGGAACAAAACATTAGAATGGCTAAGGTAGTGGGTCACGAGTAATACTTATCATGCATATATTGGGGTCCTGCCTAACAAAGTCAAGCTAGAGTTGAACTCTCTAAAGGGAAATACGAACCATTAGAAGGGTTATCTTTGGCTATTTCATGTAAATCGCAAACAAAGGAAATTGTTTAGATCCAAGCATGTCAGAATCAAAATTAATCTCAAGTATAACTAGGAATTTAGTATAGGATAGTGGCCAAACCAGTAGATTTCGTGGCTGTAATAGAACTTTTAACAGCATTCAGATACAAAAAAAATCTGATGTGTTACACTCACATGACTTTCTCTACTCTTGTACAAACTATTTTTACAAACGCTTATTCTCCATCTACTTCATGTTAATCGAGATAAACATTAGCAGAGTCTATCTTATTGCTAATTTTCTTGTAGATGTAAGGGGATAATATATTTACAAGGGCAATTTGGAAATACAGTAGCCTTTAAGCACATACATATCTCTTAATAGCTGATTGCTAGGTGCAGCACCATTCCCTTTTCCACAGATTAATACTCTTTGCATATCCAAGACAAAAAAATGAATAACGAATTCCCATTTGAGAAAATAAGCATTGAAAAATTTAAGGTAATAACAAGCAATATCTCGAAAATGGTTCACTCAACAAAAAAATGTATGTGACATAAATTGTGTATTTTAACGCGATCTACATTTTTTGTGTAGTAAACTTTTGTTTATCTCTTATGGTTTACCAGTTATGCAAAAGTCGTTCACAATGAAGAATACTTTTGGAGACATTCCCAGAAAATTCAAGATATACATGTTATTTGTCATAAAAATATCTTAAACATATGATATTTTAATCACAATCGTTAGAGCATTTTTGAGAAAATTAAAAATTTCTAAAAATCTTCCATGTAAAGGGTAGCCTGGGGTGGGGGGATTTTCTTGAAAACCTTCGTGTCGCATTCTTGGAAGATACTGAACCTAAATACCAAGTTTGGTGTTTATCCGACTGTTCGTTTCCGAGTTATGCTGTTTACAGACACACAGACAGACACACACGGACATGTTTCCAAAAATGCTTTTTTTGGATTCAGGGGGTCTCAAAACATATATTTCCGGTGAAATCTCGGTATCGAATTTTTGGGTGGAATACAATACCTCCCCTACTTACTATACGTAGTAGAGAAAGTAAAAATCTGATGTGTTACACTCACATAACTTTCTCTACTCTTGTGAAAACTATTTTTACAAACGCTTATTCTCCATATGCTTCATGTTAATCGAGATATCGAGATGTCAATTTTATTGCTAATTTTCTTGCAGATGCAAGGGGAATATGGTAGATTATAAGCGATAGTCAAATGTTTTAAGAGGTGGTTGCTATGTGGCGCATACCATTCTCTTTGCATGTCCAGGACATAAAAAAATGAATAACAAATATGAGAAAAATTATAAGTATTGGAAAATTTAAGGGAATAACAAGCAATATCTCGAAAACGGTTCACTCAAAAAAACTGTATATGACATAAATTGCGTATTTGTGTAGTAAAATTTTGTCTATCTCTTATGGTTTACCAGTTATGCAAAAGTCGTTCACAATGAAGAATACTTTTGGAGACATTCCCAGAAAATTCGAGATAGACATTTCATTTGTGTTGACAATATCTTAAACATATGATATTTTAATCAAAATCGTTAGAGCCATTTTTGGGAAAATTAAAATTTTCGAAAAATGTTCCATGTAAAGGGTATTCTGGGGTGGGGGGATTTTCTTGAAAACCTTCGTGTCGCATCTCTGGAAGATACTGAAGCTAAATACCAAGTTTGGTGTTTATCCGAATGTTCGTTTCTGAGTTATGTTGTTTACAGACACACAGACAGACACACACGGACATGTTTCCAAAAATGCTTTTTTTGGATTCAGGGGGTCTCAAAACATGTATTTCCGGTGAAATCTCGGTATCGAATTTTTGGGTGGAATGCAATACTTCCCCTACTTACTATACGTAGTAGAGAAAGTAAAAATAATAAAAAAATAATTATGGCCTAACTACACTAAAAACCAACGTGGGAGTATACCAAGAAATTTTTAAAAATACTACTACGAAAGAAGGGAGGCACACTAATCTATACATTTAACTATCACAGCAGAAAGTACAAAATGTGAGGAATAGGTACTACCAAACAATTCCTAGATACGAGCAGAACCATGGAAATCTCAACTTACACAAACAGGCAACCGAGTAGGAATTATCAAATAAACCATGTAAACCTTTGGCAGAGAGTACTTAAGGAACCAGAGAACATTAAATACAAGGGTCTTGGGACCAAAAAGTAGGAATTACCCGAATATACATGAACCAAGTTAAACAGGTACCGATAGGAGTGAGCAAACTGAACAAAATGCGACACAGGAAGTCCTACAGAAAAAATAATGAAGGATATTTCGATTTGCTTCCATATACTATACCACAGAGATCACACCTCGTAGGTTGACAAATGTTCATACATTAAGGAAATCATAAATAACGGAATAAATTCAAAGACTAAATTAGTCCCCATTAAATTGATGCTAAACAAAAATCTAAATAGTCATCGATATTTCTACCAATAAGGCTGCTCAAAGGGAAATGACAGAAAAAGAAAAATGTCAATTAGCTTTCAAAAGACTGCAACATAAAAGAAGAAAAGGAAGGATAGGAGAAAAAAATTAATAAAAATTGTTGCTAAAAGTTGGTGAATAATTATTTTTAAAAAGCATATTTCGAAAGCATCTGCAAAGGAACAGCAAAATCGTGTTAATAGAAACAGGTTCCTTTGGTTATTGTATAGCAATTAGGAGACCATACTATGAGCTATAACATCCAAAGGGAAAAACAATGGGAAGCTATCACAAACATAAGCTCAAACCATTTAAAGAAGAAAATATTTCGGATAATATAACCCAAAACTAAAACAATGTCTGGAAAATGTTGCATACGCTTACATTAATACTTACTTGGTTCTTGTGTGTAGATAAAATACATTATAAATAAAAATAAATTCGGTTTTTCTTAAGCTATAAGACAAGTATATTAAACGAAGCAACTGTTGAATATAAATACATATTAATATGATATTTTTGTATTGTTAAGAATAATTTAAGGTAACATTGGTGAATAGAGAAAATATACGTATAGGATTTAAAACAACTAAAATAAATAAAATAATTTCGATCGTGTAAACAAAGATCACCCTTATGGGTTCCAACAAGAGTAGGAAACTACTAGAACATGAATAATTGATTTGCATAAAGTGCTGTATATGAGAATATTAAATTTTCACAATCGTTATTGGAGACAAATATTAATCGCAATTCAGGAGAGATTTAATTCTACAATTAAATATAATTATATTTTTGACAGAGGCATATTGGTCAAGAATAATAACAATGAACGTAGCCACGACGTAAGGATATATAGAAGTTCCTGGTTGGTGAGAGATGCTTATGCGACGAATAAGAGTTAAATAATAAGTTACATGAAATAAAATAAATGTGTAATGCAAGATAAATAAATAAAGAGCATGATTAATAAAAATTGATTTTCACGTAGTAATGCTATGATGACGGGATCAATAACTAGAAGTTATTATAAATAATGATGAATATGTGAAAAATATTACACAAACAAAATAAGGATTGCGCTTAAGATAAAAAGAATAGTATGCATACATTCACATTACTTTCTCTACCCTCTATCGTTTATTAGTGGGTGTACAAACTATTCTTAGTAAAGCTTATTTGTATATCTCCTACGCTTTAATCCAAATAAACGTTTGCAGAAATAGCTACATTACCCATTTCGTATAACGTAGATATTACAAAGGGAATAGCGATTTTTAAGAACTGGAGTTATATGCTGGCCTTAAAATTCCATACTGTTTCCACACAATGGGGAGAAACAACTTAATGTTGGCAGGACTTTAGAGAATGACCAAGAAATTAACAATTCGAACATTTAATAACGGATATCTCAGAAAAAGCTATGTCACAAAAAAGCTTGTTTGAAATAAATTGTATGTTTTAAAGAGATCTACATTTTTTGTGTCGTATGATCTCGTCTATCGCTTAAGTATACCAGTTATACCAGATTATACGAAATTCCTCCGGAATGAAGAGGATTTCATAGACTATTCCCAGAAAATTCTAAATATACATCTTATTACTCATGTAAATATCCTTAATATATGGTATTCTAATCAAAATCGTTAGGGCAGTTTTTTAGAAAATACAAAATTTCCAAAAATGTTCCATGTAAAGGGTAGTTTGGGATAGGTATTTTCTTGAAAATCTTCGTGTCGCAGCTTTGAAGGATACTGAACTTAAATACCAAGTTTGCTTTTTATCAACATTTTCGTTTTTGAGTTATGCTATTCACACACACACACACACAAGCGTGCGTGCGCACAGATCTTTTTCTGAAAGGCCATTTTTGTATTCAGGAGAACTCCAAAAATTTTATACAGAAATATGAGTGGAATGCAATACCTTTTCCATCAACTATATACGTGATTGAGAAAGTAATAATAGTAAATGTTAAAGAATTAATTGAACATTTAAAGGTTAGCTCTGGAATGTTAAAAGAGAAAATTGGTCTGAACTGGGAATTTAGGCATACTATGGAGGAGACCATAGCAATAAACAGCTTATATTTCCTATAACAAAATATTTCACACACGACAAATCAAGAAGCTTATCAATTATAATATGCAATGGGGGAAACTAACAAGAGACAATACGATTATATATAAAAGTAACCTCCACATTGAAGCAATTTCTATGTTTCAATGACAACTGATAGAAAAGTGATACACAGTTACAAACATCATATACATATGGGTAGGAATAAAAACAAGAATGTAGTACAATGTAATGCAAATTATAAAATGAAAGGAATTATTGCTTAAATAAAAGAATTGAAATATGCATGACTGAGAATAAAATAACTTAAATTTAAGGAATAAGAGGCAATTGAAGCAGTTATAATAAGTAATACCCGATGTTGCCTTAGTAAAAAATTTACCTAATATGTTATTTGTTAACAGATTTGTTGTTTGCTTATGTTCTTTAATTGCTATAGTTATAATTTTCTTTATTTGTTATTAATTATACTTATATATTTCAATCTGCATATATGTCCAATACAATCAGCAAAAATATTAAAATAACCAAAGATTAAAGTCCAGACCTACATCCATTTACAGATGATAATAAGGAAAATACTTTACATTTTATTTATAACTAGAAAAATTATAACCAATGGTTTTTGATGAATTGTCAAGGAGATATATGCATGTACAAGGATAATTAAAGGAGAGAAGCCATTATTACTCCTCAGTATTCTGTACAGGCATAAGCATTAGTATTCAGTTAATCTTCAGCAGATGTATTATCATGACTTTAATACGGCATAAGTAGTCGGCTTGTTTAAAATATACAACAAAATAAATTTCACAGTTATTATCATAAACATCACAATTTTGAAATAAAATAAAACCACAAGTGAGGAAGTGTATCTGGCATCTTCAGTTATCATCAAAGTCACACCTGAACCAATGCAAACCCTAAAGAAGCAAGATAAGACATACTTCAATAAAAGTTCAGTCTAAATGTCTGGAACTGAATTGGTTTTATTTATGGTCGCTATTTAACTACTATGGTTGTTAGCGTCCCATTCTATATTGGGTATGAAAGATCGTAAATTTTGCTCAGAGACCTCCTTTTGGACTATTTTATACAAAACTGAAAACATAAAATGAGGGTGGAAACGTCTGCAAACAAAACCAAAAACAGATTGATAAGTACATACTTTGGTATATTCTAGAATGTTCTAAACAATGTTACATAATATTTTGCTATACACGTATAAACTCCAAGCCGCTGGTTGGAACTTCAACCTCTTGACCTGGGGATTTGACAGTATGTAATACGTGAATTAGATATTCTTTGCGACATAAGTGTTACTTCCTAACATTTGAATTTATGCAGAGTTACGAAATACCTCTCATTGCAAATTTGTGACGTACACCTTCTTAGGAATAGTCAGATGCAGGAGTCTCTGTAACACATCGCTGCACGTGGGCTATAGTAGGCCCTTTGTGCTTCTAACATGATCCCTGGGGGAAAGGGATGAAGGGGAGACCCGAAGGGCTACCAGATCCGGGCGACGATGTGCGCTAGCAAGGATAGGGACCTAGCTTCACCAAACCTGACGCCTTGGCCACTCGCAATCTGGGGCTCCCGGGGGTAGACGAGACAAGCTCCCAGGAAAGAAGGGGACTCCTGCAGTCCCACCAAGCTCCAACAAGAAATCTTACTAAAGCACAAATTCCACCGCTACCGCCTGGTCCTACAGCTCTGAAACAGATGAAAAGAAATGGGGACAGGAAATTCGTGGTAGCAGATGTACCACCTCAGTGTTCGGCCATAGACCTGGAGCAACCACGATAAACCTAAGGTCAGAGAGGCCGGCCCGACGGGAATCGAACCCGGGACCTTCCGACTGTGAGCCTCACTGTTACCGGTACTACGGCTTCTTACACACATAAGTCATCACTTGATGTTCATAAAGAACCACACATGTATGTTACAGATAACACTGTAATCTTAAACTTATTTACTCGCAGCGCCAGTGAAAATAACGTACTAGGGGGTACGAGGACATAGCGAATTTGCAGATGAAGGCAACTATCTGCTAGGCTACCTTCCTGTTCTGCCTTATAACAGGACAGGAACAAAACCCTTGGAGATTCCGTAGACATATTGTTATGGAGCCACATACGAGCCATTTATATGAGTGATAAAAGTGTCAGCGGAATAAATTACTTGTCGCCGTGCCTCTAGTCAGCGAGAGAGAGCGAGAACTCACGTGGCAATATCGGGCAAAGACACGAGGATTACCGTTGCCGGTGGTAAATCCTTACTTTGTATAAATGTGGTGTTGAGCAGCAGAATGTATGTGTTTTACTCAAGTTATGAATTTCTCGCCTAAGTATTACATGGATATAATAAGACGAGATATGGAAAGAACACTTCACATTTTTTTTCCTTTCCTTTCATGGTCAAGAAAAACTCTTTAAGCTCTGCTCATGCAGGGATTCTTAATGTGTTCAAACGAAAAGGAGAGAAAGAGGCACAATCCACATTTTTCTAGTCAGCTGAGCTAGGTGTTCGTTGTTTTGGCGAATCCACATAACTCTGAAAGGATTACTCAAATGTATATTTAACTCAGAGACTCCATAATCACTATAGGTTAGAAATACAATTGAGTTTTTATAATATTCATAAGTTTAGCTCATCAGATAAGTAATATACAGATAAACAATAGCGACATGTTAAACGGGGCACTAAAAACGAAAAATGAACACAGTCGTGAATTGAGACTTTTTGTTGGGATACTTTATATTTTTATGCTATTTACTAACGAGTTGATTTTGTTGCCTTCATATCACAAATGTTATTCTAAGAGGAAATTTACACTAAAATTTAACATTCTGCGGCATACGAAAATATACTACAGTGTTAAAAGAGCATTAAAATGTTACACATTAGGAATTTGATGGTGTAAAGGAAAACATAATTGATCACGCTGTTGGATCTAAAGCATTTTGTAAGCAATGTTGTAGTATTCACACATACACACACACTTAACCCTTACATGATTATTATAAATTAATCATTGGAAATTACAATCCATTGCAATATTCGGATTTGTATAATTAATAGTTTTCTTCAATAAACCACACCTCGTAGACTCCAAGGAATCTTCAATGCTAATCGTCATTAATGCTTACAATGAAATTATCTTTTAAAATTTTTCAATTAGTGCCCGCTAAGATAGGATTGCTATACGTCCTGAAAAAGAGAGATTTTATTGAATTTTAAGCCACGGAGAAAGAGTCCCGTCAGATTTTCAACAAATCGTCAAACGTCCTGAATAATGAAGATCCTCACGACGCTGCTTTTTCTTCATTATGAGCAAACACGGCACCCATCTTGCGCACAGCTTTCTCAAGTGTAAATTTTCAGTTGGTATGTAATGTACAGCTCTTTTTGAAATGCCTAGATGTCTGCTAGTTCGCACACTTTCAGTCGACGGTCATCTGATACAATTTTGTGGATTTTCTTCACAATTTCTGGCGTGGTCACCTCATTTGCTTAAACTGTCACCCAATATTTTACTGTTGTAAACGAAGGAGCACATTCCCCCAGAGCAGAATCTAGCTCAGCTTTAATATTAGTTGGACTAAGAACTTTCAAATGAAAGTATTATATCACATAACGATGGTCAATTTTACCAATGTTTACAAATTCGCTGAGGGAGTTCACCATTGATAGTTGCCAAGGTAGGATCGTTAAATTCAAACTTAAGCTTTATAAGGTCGGTACTTTCTATCATGGTCATTTGTTTGAAACAATAACCGCTACATATAGGTCAGGTCAGGTACTTCTGGGACTGCCCTCGTAGTTCAAAAACGAAATGTGTAAATTAGTAATGAAGGTTTATCTGTAGACACATCAAGAAGTAGACAGAAGAATAAGCTTTTGTAAGGATATTTTGTGGAGGAGTGAACAGGGAAGGTCACGTGAGTGCAACATTAGGCGTTTTAAATATTATTGGTATTCATTTGTTTCTCGCAAAGTTATGGAAATAATATGGTAATTAAAGGCTAGTGTATAAGACATATGACTATAGGTTCTTTCTGTATCCCCTTTACACCTACAATGAAATTTGTAATGAAACTTTTCTGCAAACATTTGTTTCGATTAATATGAAGCAGGTACAAAAGAAAGTTCTTGTAGGAACAGTTTGTATTGTTTATATAAAAATAAACGAAGAAGTGTAGGAAAGATAATGTGAATGTAAGTATCAGCTTTCTTTTCTTCACTCAGAACGTATTTTCTACGAGTATAAGGCATTTTGAAAAAACTTGTTAACTAAAATGCATACTAAAAGTTCTTACGATTTATATAAGCTTAAAAATTTGAAACTATATATACTAAGCATTCCAAAATAGTAACAGCAATTACTTGCTTCTTCTGCAATTACTTCTGAGAAGAAAAAAAGAGAGGTGGAAATAAGGAGAGAACAGAGTAATACTTCTTTAGTTATTCTCTTCTTTTAAAAGCTGCTACTAGTCTGCATCATATGTATCAGATTTTCTTCATGCACTGCGTAGTTTCTCTCGGATTTAATTTCGCGTTTTGCGGTCGGCCTCTCACTTTGCTAAAATATGGTAAAATTGTAAACATCCTTAATTTAAAAACCCAAAAACTATTCCTGGAATAAAAAAACCCAAATATACTCAAATACTTCTCTTAAGCAGCTCATGTTTCCTAATAGTAATTATTTGTCATTATGTTTTCAAACCTCTTTTAAAACATTTCACTTTTTACCTTTAAGCTCTCCACTTTCCAGCAGTTGCCTCCATTCCTGTTTTCCGGAGCTTCCTATCCAACCATTGTCCTTTTTCCAGGTCTCTCTTTCTTCATTTCATGTCTTCCGTGCTCTTCCACGTTTATTCGTGCCAGGTGCAGCCTAACTGATATGTTTGGACCACCTCTCTTCCAACATTCGTTAAACATGCCCATACAATTACAAAGATCTTTCTGTTCTATTAAGAACGGTTTCCTCTGCATATATTTCATTTCTTATGTGTATATTTCTCATACATTCTAGATATGCTTCATTGCAGTCGATTCATTTCCGTTGTCATTAGTCCTTTCGGAATTTTTTACTTTCTCTACTACGTATAGTAAGTAGGGGAAGTATCGTATTCCACCCAAAAATTCGATACAGAGATTTCACCGGAAATAAATATTTTGAGACCCCTTGAATCCAAAAACAGCATTTTTGGAAACATGTCCGTGTGTGTCTGTGTGTGTGTGTTTATGTGTGTGTGACTGTGAACAGCATAACTCAGAAACGAACAGTCGAATAAACACCAAACTTGGTATTTAGGTTCAGTATCTTCCAGAGATGTGACACGAAGGTTTTCAAGAAAATCCCCCCACCCCAGATTACCCTTTACATGGAACATTTTTCGAAAATTTTAATTTTCTCAAAAATGGCTCTAACGATTTTAGTTAAAATATCATATGTTTAAGATATTTTCCTGACAAATGAAATGTAAATATCGAATTTTCTGGGAATGTCTCCAAAAGTATTCTTCATTGTGAACGACTTTTGCATAACTGGTAAACCATAAGAGATAGCCAAAATTTTAGTACACAAAAAATGTAGATCGCGTTAAAATACACAATTTATTTCATATAGATTTTTTTGTTTAGTGAACCATTTTCGAGCTATTGCTTGTTATTCCCTTAAATTTTCAAATACTTATACTTTTTCTCAAATTCGTTATTCATTTTTTTTGTCCTGGTAATGCAAAGAGAATGGAATACTCCACATAGCAATCAGCTCTTAAAATATTTGAGTATAGGTTAAACCCTACCAATTCCCCTTGCATCTACAAGAAAATTAGCATGAGATTAACATCTCGATATCTCGATTAACATGAAGCATATGGAGAATAAGCGTTTGTAAAACTAGTTTGTACAAGAGTAGGGAAAGTCATGTGAGTGTAACACATCAGATTTTTTCATTTGTGTCCAACTTTCTGCACTTCATTTATGGATAATCTCTGCTACACTTTTTACAATGGTTTTTAACCTTTGTTGCATTCATACTCAACAGAACACTATTCAACAATATAAGTGGTTTCGTAGCCTGATTCACTCTTTGATTAAGATCATTTATGGGTACCATATTTGTCAATAACAGATGCTCAAATTTGTCAATGTCATGTCGTTTACTTTTAACGCATCTTTCTTCCCACCAACCGTCATATATTATTTGGGTTTACTTTCAAACCATCTACTTCAAATGTGCTTACAAGTTAATGAAGTATATACACTAAATCATCCTTCTACTGTCCTATTCTAACCTGTTTATCAGCAAACAGTGGACTGTGCATAAAATGATTGTTTATGTCCAGTCTCATTCCTCGGCATGCCTTATTCCAATTTGACGCAGGTAATTCTTTCTGCCCCAAGTTTAGGCGCAATATGACGCAGCCACGCTCCGTCCTCCAACAATGAAGCAATACCTTTGCCTCACGGTTGCTGCTTGTCTTCTCCCAGTTGGTTCTTCTTTTGCCACGGCTGCTCCAGCATGAAACCTTAACCTCAGGGTATGCGTGAGTGTGTACAGAGAAACACATAAACGCTGTCTTGGAGCACTTATATTCACTATTTAAAATAATACTTTAGGTTTGCCGATCAGTATTAAATGCATACGCTGATACTTTGTCTTTACCAAGACCAAAGAATATTAACTACAGCTAAGCGTTCTACCCTCTAGCATGTTCGCCACCATTCTTCTCCACACGACGAGAAAGTCATCCTGCACTCACCAGGCACTCAGACAGACTGATCTACCCATGCTGCACAAGGAAAACCAACGCCTAAACTTCTCCTCTCTCCCCTCAAACGCTCCTCTCAAACTTAGCGTCATGATGCCTCTAGAGTGACCTTCACCAGGCTAAGTGCAGCTGTACTTGGCTGTTTACCAGGAAAAACTTGCTTCAATTGTATTTACCCTTTCTACCTGAGGCTGGTCCCTAATTAACAAAACTGTGCCTGTCTGGTCTTTCTGTCGTTTTTACAGTCAACAATTTTCACAATGCTTCTCCTTTTTATACATACACTGATTTTAAATATATTATTACTTATTTTATATCGCTATCCTTCTCAGCATATGATGATACTTATTGCCTTTGTAATTCCGGCTTCAAATTTTCTGAAATGTCTTCTAAATCTTGGGACAATCCACATCCTTGTCTTACTCCTTTCGTTACAAAAAACTACGATAATTCCCACTTTTCAATTTTTACAGATGCTTTACGTCAGAAATTCGATTTGTAAAACGAATAAGAGGTTTAGGAATATCCAATTTTATCAATGATCTCTATGGTATAGTTATTGGTACAGAGTCATATGTTTTTATATTTCTGTAAACCTCATAAGTGCTTCTTCATGATTTTCCTGTAGTAAAAGCTGCTTGATCGCCTTATATTTTATCTTTCTAAAACTAAGTTATACCTTTATGAAGCATCATTGAAAATTTCATCTTATTCATTGGCTTAGTGCAGAGAGAGATGAATGTCCTTAGCATGGCTTCCTTCGGAAGGGAAGTAAAGCGGTGGTCCCGTGTCGTAGATTTAGGGCACGTAAAACAACCTCAAGCATGATAGAAGCCTCTGCGCAACATTTCCGGTCTTTCACGCCAATATAGATTGGGACGCTAAGAAACGCAGTAGTTAAAGAGCGCCTATAAGTTAACTCAAATTAATTATTTATTTATCGGCTTAGTGATTAAGATCCGAGCGAGGTGACGCCGCGGAATCGTGTGCGACTTCATTCTTGAGGTCCCGGGTTCCATTTCCGGGGCCCGCCGACTCTGACCCATGGGCTTTTCGTGGTTCTCCGGACAGTAGGCGAATGTTAGGGTGCTTCCTCTTCTACTACGACTTTCCTGCCGCTGATTTTCTATACCTGACATCTTACTTATCATCTTCGGCGTTGTACAGTCAGGCGTTCGGTGGGTTGTGGCTGGGCGGTGGTATGCGCTGTATAGAGATTTCTTCATTGACCCACCTCCGGGTTCTCTAGGACGGACCCCCGGACTAGAGACTTGTGGATGGGCCCGGGCAGCGTCGAATGAGTTCGATCTGGAAACGTTAGAACCACATCCATACTTACGCCATTCGTCATCCGGATCTGGTAACCCTTCGGGTCTCTCCCATCATCCCTCCCGCCCAGGGGTTACGGTAAAAGTAGAAAAGGGTACTTGGAGTGCCTGACCTGGTTTCGGAGGCCCCTCCGTTCGTCCGTATCTTTACACTTACCTTTTAGTGAATAAGAGGAATGCAGCACAGCTTGAATTTCGACTGACGGAGTTGCCTGAATAGGCATCTTCACTTTATTCAGCATTTCCGTTGAACCAAATGTCCTAAGATGGTTGAACTATCATAGAAATTCCCTATTCTACTCTTTTAATTCGTTTTAGCTCCCTGTCTAAAGATGCACTATAATAAAAGGCTATAAATTGAAGATATTAAATCGTTATGCTTTATTTACAAATCCTGGATACACATATATCTAACAGCACAACTCACGCAAAGACATAGCTTTCAAGATATGATACCCAGTGTTAGTGCTATCCTACTCACCTGTCACGATCTACAGCCTCAATGGCTCATCTCGCTCTCTCCCAAACGTTCAGCTGTTTTTATGACACCATGACCATTGGCTGTGAAATACCATCTTCGAATGCTGACGAGAGATTATGCCATTTGCTCGAAATAAAAGTAAGATTTAAAGATAAAATGTTTGCATATACATCAGCTAAAGCTGAAAAAAAGCTTTGAATTTTAAGTTATTAAGTATTATATGATTACAAAAGATGTTCCCGAATCTCTGTTCACTTCTTGAAGTTATATCTCGAAGTTGTGCAGGGCGCGCCCGTAATGTTGGCTGAATGCTACAGGAGGTTTAGGGACGGTACAAATTTGTACATTCCGCCACCGTAGCTCAAGGATAAGAGCACTGGCACGGAAGGCCAAAGATCCGTGGTTGAGAGCAACATTTCTTGGGTGTATTTATCTCTCTGTCTCTCTAGATCTCTACTTTTTTATTATTTTCCTTTGCATATCTACTTTTAACTATCGAAATACTTAAAAGTGATCGCTTTGTGTTAACCCACTTACATTACACTATTACATGTTTATGTTAATATTTTCCATTTTTCTATACTCCATTGTCGTAATTCATACTTCCACATTTGTGGAGTTTGGGGGATTGATTCTAGTTAAAAAATATCTTATGCGATACATTCATATGACTTTCTCTACACTCTATCATCTATTAGTGATTATACAAACTATTCTTAATAAAGGTTACTTTTCTATCTACTACATTTTAATCCAAACAAACCTTTACTGAAATAGCTACATTACACATTTCGTTGTGATACAAAGAAAACACATGTAATCAAATGTTTAAGAACTGGTCACTATACACTGGCTCTAAAATTCCATACTGTTTCCAAACAACTGAATATCGATGAGGCTAAAAAATAAGTATTGAGCAACTCGAGCATTTAATAACGGATATCTCAGAAACGGCTTATGCTACAGAAGAACTTATTTGAAGTAAATTGTGTGTTTTAAAGAGGTCTACATTTTTTGTGTGGTATGTTTTCGTCTATCGCTTAACGTTTACCAGTTATACAAAATTATACAAAATTCCTTCCGAATAAAGAGAAATTCACAGGCTATTCCCATAAAATTCAACATATACATGTTATTTGGCATGTAAGTATCTTTCATGTATAGTATTTTAACAAAAATCGTTAAAGGCATTTTTTAAAAAATCAAAATCTTCGAAAAATGTTCCATGTAAAGGCTAGTTGGGGTGGGAACTTTCTTGAAAATCTTCGTATTCCATCTTTGGAAGGTACTGAACCTAAATACCAAGCGTGGTATTTATCCGATTTCTGGTTTTTCAGTAACACTGTTTACATACACACACGGATTTGTTTTCCAAAAATGCACTCTTTGCATCAGGTGCCTCAAAGCATGCATTTCTGGTAGAATCTCGGTATGGAATTTTTGGGTGGAATGCAACACCTTCACTACGTTCTATGAACATGTACAGGAAGTAAAAAATTTTATGTATTACATTCTCATGACTTTATCTACCATTATCGTTAATTATTATGTAGCTAAACTATCCTTCGGAAGGTTATTGTTTCTATCTAGTTCATTTTAATTAAGGTAAACATTTACAAAATGTTTCATTACACATTTCGTTGTACGTACAAGGAGGACAGCAGAAAACAAATATTCAATATTTTAAAGGTAGACGGCATAAATGGACTTGATATTCCATACTGTTTCCATGACATCGCAAAAAAAAAAACAAAAAAAACAAAAAAAACAGATGAATCCTGACAGCACCTTTAACAACGACAAAGTGTTGAGCAGTTCAAAGCAATAATATCGAACATCTCGTAAAAAGCTATTGTCATAAAGTTATGTAGTACGTTTTTGACTATCTCTTAAGGTTTACAAATTACACAAAACTATATAACATTTCTTCGGAATGAAGAGGAACTTATACGTTATTTCCAGAAAATCAAATTATACATTGCCATGTAAAAATCTTTAATATACGGTATTTAATCAAAATCGTTAGACATTATTATTTGAGATAATAAAAGATTTTAAAAAATGTTCCATGTAATGGGTACCTATCTTGAGATGGAGCATTTTCTTAAAAATCTTCATGTTGCATCTTTAAAAGCATAATATTTATCAGAGTTTTCGTTTTTTAGTTACGTTGTGCACATAAACACACACGCATATGAACCTTTTCCTAAAAAATGTTTCTTTTTAATTAATTATTTTTGCGGTGAAACTTCGGTGTCGAATTTCTGGGTGGAATGAAATACATTCTCTACCTACTAAGTACGTGGTAGAGAAAGTAAAAATCCTTCACCTCAGCCGGGAATGAAACCCAGGACCACTGCGTTGAGATGTCTATACTGTAACTCAAGTGTTTCTTTCAGAGCATATTTTCGTAAGCTCTCACTGGATGTAAGATGAAGCCTTTACAACGACCACATTATCTGATTTATCTCCTGAATCCTGCACAACTTCCCAGTTCCAGCTCCAGGCAAACACATCGCTTTGAAAGCACCTTCGGGACTGCTGTATCAATGTTTGTATAAATATTTTAAATGCGATAGACAGACCTTACTTTCTTATATTTTTTCTTTTGGTTGGTCTTCAAACGATAGCAATTTAAAGCGGAAGGAAATTTTGTTTTTTCATGATTTCTATTTTGAAAGAGTGCAAGGCAAAAATATTTTATGCTTGTGTACTACTGCACACACCGAATTCATGAATGCTTCACTGAAGATTTTGAATTTATCCATAATCTCTGAAATATCTATTTTCTGTTAAATGTGCACTTTTGTAGGAGTATTGGTATGGAAATTTTTACTAATAAAACCAAGTCATTGACAATAAGGAACCAGTTAGATGAAAATTAGTAATTAAAATAGTATAATACAACAAGAAATGATTTCAAATATTTAAGGGTACAAATATCCAGTACTGGCATATTGCAAACCGAAGTAATTTCACAAGCAATAATAGCAACACAGATATCTGGTTTTCTGAACAATGTCATATGGAAAAATGAATATCCACATACGAACGTAGATAAGGATTTATAAAGTATCATTAGAACAATATTAAAATACTCATTTATGATTCGAGTAGACGCTATAAAGACAAAGAAATTAAATAAAGTAACATACATAAACGAAAACCCTTAAACATTAGTGGAGGTAATAAAAATTGATAGAAACAGGAACGAAGATATTAGGGATAAATGCAGAATGGATAGAGGAGAAAAGAGAAGAATGGAATAATCATATTTCAAGAATGATACCTGATAGAGGTGTAGGGATATTTAGAGATAATATTCCAGAAGGGAGAGAAGCCCTGGAAGATCAAGGAAAATATGGTGCAATTCATACTCTAGAAGAAAGAGGATAGTAGCCTAATTCAAAAGAAGAAGAAGAATAGGAAGAAATTCACTTGATGTAACATTTTATGTTTCTAAATACATTACTTTTAAAAAAAAATGTCCCATGTCTTGAACTGCTGCATCAAGACTTTTTAAAAATTGTTTTATCATTTTTGGTCTTATTAAGCAAAAGTGATATCTTTTTAGTGATATAGATATATTTGCAATCGATTAAATTTATGTTTTTAATACAGTCCTTTTTAATTTTGAATACATTGATCACTAGTGTTAATTTTTTTAGCTTATTTGTGCAAACGCTTTGAAAGCATTTGTATAGAGTATTTTCTATTGAAAATGCTAAGAAGAATAAAGAATGGAAATAAATGTTTAAAAATTCACTATTCCACATTTGCTTCACACTATTAAATATCTCAAAAAGCAACGAAGAAGCAACATTTCAAAACATGCACTTAGGGTTGAAACCATTAATCTCTGCAACTTCTTTTGACGTCGGAACATTAACTAATCTGTGTGTCAGGCGATGGAAAACTGCATATTGGTGTTGAACTGAGTTGAAGTTATTACTTTTAATATAATTGTCAACTGGGAAAATGCAATCTTAAGGGTCGCATTAATATTTATTTTTATTCTTATTGTTAAAGCGCTCAAAATTCTAGGTATTTCCCCTTTGCCATATGCCCAGCAAAGAAACAGGGAAATAAACAATGGCAAAATCGAAATCACAGCTGTTTTGCGGGGAGGGGGTCTCTTATCCTGGCAACAGTTTCTTGTTAAAAGAACAGTTTTCATAAAACTAATGAAATGCAATCAACCAAGACATTATTTGATACTTATAAATTAACGAACGGAATGTCTAAATATGTTTAACATTTCTGAATGTACCCATCGAGAACTTAACAAGACTTTTTACCAATGGGAATGGCGTAGAGGTCCCTGAGAATGAATGTTACCCAAGGTAATAAACAAGTTGAGGTGCTTGGATCTATACATTATTTCAATAAAATAGAATATTATAAAGAAAGCAAACAGCCAATCCGACTGGGGATTTTTCGTGGTTTCCCTCAGACACCAGTAAATACCGGATTGAATATGAATACCACGCACAATCCATAGTTCCACCTACAGAACGAAAGAAATATGAATAAACATAGTTGGTACAGGGAGGCAACTACGGAACTAGGCCATCTGACCAGCACCGCAATGCATACTGTACACTCAAAGAACAGCCAGCAGTCCCAAAGATCCACAACAAATTAGATGTCACAGGACTAAACGCGACTAAGGCTGTCTATCACAGGAAGATACCTGGTACAAGAAGGTGGCTACATAATTAGAGCTAATCTGTCTGGTATACAGTGACTTAGTAAGCCTATGAATTTAAGTACCCTCGCGATATGACCAAGAAGTGAAAAGAAATGTTAATTTTTTTGTTTCCTCAACTCGTATTTCATACTTGACATTGGTCTATAAGGAGATAAAAATCAATCAATTGGGAGCTGTAATTTAATTTAGTTGTGTACTGGTCAAGTTAACATGAGAAAATAACCCCTGGAGCGCGATGTACCGAAATATACCAAAAAGTGGTTAAAAAACACCAGACATTAATAGGTCTCTGATGGCAGTTTTTAAATTCGGTACAGGAACTACCATATGATTAAAACGGTACTATTTTTCGAATTCCATAATGTACTTAAATCGGAATGTTTTATTTTTAATGTTTTAATGTTCATTTTTTCCAATTTCATTGGATATTAAGGATTCAAGGTATCCATAGATATGATTTAAAAATGAGTTAATCTTGTTAAATTAAACTAATTAATTTAATGTTTCTAGCTATAAATTATTGCTAAAAATATAGGGTAAACACAGAAATCTGTTGGCTTACAGCCATAAGACTATCTCTACTCACCATAAATTATTTTAATGGATATTTTACAGTTTATTGTTAAAAAAAGGGTTATTTTCTTCCAACTTCTTAAGCTAAATGTTGGCCAAATTGATTTCAATGTACATTTTTTGTAGCTGCAGTGGATATAAGAGGCTAGAATTATTATGTAATGACCTTGATATTTCATGACCTTTGAATAACCCCATGACAACAGAAGAAGTGACATTACATTTCAGATGAATATTGTTTAAAGTATTTCAAAATTCAAAAGAGGCACACATAGCCACGTAAACATCTAAATTAAAACAATTATTTAACAAAATTGCATATTTTAATGAGTTCTGGAATTTGTTTTGCAACAAATGTATCTCCCTTATGGCTTCAAAGTTTTATAAAATACACTAAAGGTGTATTCAACAGGAACATTTACAAAAATCCCCAACACAAAACTTCACTTTGCTTGTATAGGTTTTTCAAACTCTTTTTTAACTAATTTGACCAAAATGACAAGCTCTTGCGATATTAGCATGACAAATAAAATCCATATTTTGAATTTCCAGTGAAAAGATTCTGTAATCCTCTGGACGTAATTACAAGATTGGTATTCATCTGACTCTTAGATTTGGTGAGGGAAAGGGCATTTCTCGTGGACACAGCTGCCTGGTTAAACGGGTCATTCATCGCTCTCTCTGGGCAGCTCCAGTAGTGGATCGGGTCTTCCAGCCGATAATGTTAGGCACCTCCGCGGGTCTCTGTGGGCTGCCTGCCCACCGCAACAACGTGGTTCTTCATTTCATTCCATCGTCTTGGGGGGGGGCAGCCGCAATAGATTTCCCGTAGGTCGCAGTGCAGAACGTGTCCACCTCCATTGTATTTCCTATACCCTGATTTTTTTGTAAAATACAGTGTTTCTCATCTTATGTAAGCGGTAGAGAAAGTAAAAAATTAGATTTTGGAAAATTATCGACTCTGAAGAAACCAATCATAAAAACGTTCATATTTATTTTTCGATAAAAGTTCTGCTATTTAAGAACAAAGCGCCATCATGACAAAACCTTAATGAAAACAGCGTGTATACGTAACCTTGAAAGAAAAACTAAGCTCTTTAAAGAACAAATTCTGATGTGTTACATTCACATGCCTTTCTTTGCCCTCTGCGCTCATTAGTGGGTATACAAATTGTTCTCACGAAAGTTTATTTTCCTATCTTCTTCATTTTAATTGAGAAATTATCGAAAATAATTACATTACGCATTTCGTTATAGATTTGAAGAGAATAGCGGTAGTCAAATGTTTATGAACTGGACGCCATCTACTTTGTGTGCAATCACGAGAAACAGTTGAATATAGAAAGGAGTTAAAAAGAATGACAAAGTATTGAACAATTCGAACCATTAATAACTGATATCTCTGAAATAGCTGATGCCACAAAAATTATATGAAATAAATTGCGTGTTTCAAAGAAATCTATATTTTTGGTATAGTTGGTATGTTTTCGACTATCGCTTAACGTTTACCAGTTATACAAGATTGTGCAAAATTTCTTGCAATGAAGTGGACTTCACAGGCTATTCCAAGAAAATTAAAAATTGACATGGACATTTTATTTTTAATGTAAGTATATTTAATATAGTGTAGTTTAATAAAAATCGTTAGAGCCAATTTCTGGAAACATTTCGAAAAATCTTCCAAGTAAAGGATAGTTTGGGGTGGGGGATTTTCTAGAAAAGCTTCGTGTCGCATCTTTGAAAGGTACTGAACCTTAATACCACGTTTTGTATATATCCTACTTTTCGTTATTGAGTTGTGTGTACACACACGCACACTCAAGAAACGTACATACGCACCTTTATTCTAAAAATCCTTTTTCTTGGATCCAAGTGCCTCCAAACATGTATTTCCGGTGAAATCTCGATATCGAATTTTTTGGTGGAATGCAATACCTTCTCTCCCTACTATGTACGTGTTAGAGTACGTAATGGTTTGCAAGAACTGCGTGGAATATTTCCATATCTTTATCTACTATAGTCTAAAAGTTACTAAAAGGAAATTTTCTGACCTAATTTGGATGTAAAGAAAATAATTAGGTGTTAGCTTATCGTTTTGTGGAAGTGACAGCAAAATAGATGGTGTAATATATTAAGACTAGTAAGTACCTACGTAAAGCCAGGATTACGATGAACTTAACGCAACTTTACTTACCGAGACGTAACGTGAAGGTCTAAAACATTGCAATAAATAGAACTATATAGAGTTGACTAACTTAACGCGACAAAACTTACGAGTTTGGCAATGACACATTTCTCCTTCCGTTACGTTAAGTTTGATGTCGCATAATAGTTGGAATCTATTGGCATGAAGCACTACCATGAAACAATAAAAACACCCAATCAAGAATCACCCCCGTTACGTTCGTTATGTGAATCGTAATTAAACCTTTAGATTAGCGGCATTTCTGAATTCATGTTACGACACGGATGATTGTTTCATGTCAAATTGGTTTATGAAATAGACTGTAGTAATCTCTACATATGATGTTATTTTCTCAATTGATTTAGCGGTGGTAAAATCAGGAGTAATTTAATCTAAATAGTACTAAAACTGCGAATCAATTTCACGACTGAAATACGCTTTTATAAATATGACAGGAAATAAAATAGTGTAAAACAATAAAAATACAATTCAAGCATAACGTGTAAGTTAAGTTCTTATCTGTAAGTTGTTGGATCCGTTCTCTGTAAATGTTTAAAAATAAGAAACATTTTGAAGAGAAAGCTGTTATAGCATTGATTCAGCTTGATTACTGTCAAAATACGTTATATTATTATACATTGTGGTATTACTAAAACGATTACAGGGGCTATTATTGTTCAATTGGATATTGACAAAAGCTAGAGAATTGGTAATTGATTAATGCTATAGACAGTCTCAATTGGTTGAAGTTTTGGAGGTTATTCACAACGAAAATTAAACATTAAAATAACTAGGTACGTAAAACTTAAGCACAAATTTAAACGTGATTTGTTTACATTCGCAATTAAATATAGAAAATAAATAACAGCCAATGGCCAGAGAGTGTGAATCCGGCAATACACGTATAAAAAGAGGTTATGTACACTAGGTCAAACTAAAAGTGCCGATCTCTTGAGCAGTTAAATTTTCAAAGTCCCTTTTAGTCCGCCGGCTCTCGTAGCCTTGGTCGCTGGAGTGTATAGCTCCACCGCTCCGCTAAGCTGCAGGTCGTGGGTTCGAGTCCCGCCATGGACATGGGTGTTTGTGTGTGTTTATGTGTTGTATAATTGCGGTAATAAACGGTAAAGAAAATATTAACAACACAGTATAAACTGGGTAAAACAAGGGAACTTTAAAAATAAAGTGAGTCGCGATTCATTACCGTTTTGGCTAACTCTATAATACAGGCCACAAAGCCTTGATTTGGGCTACCTACACCGTGTTTGGCGTGGAGCAGTGATTAAGTTACTTAGCTTCTATGAAAGCACCCTAATTCGATTCTGCAGAGTAGAGTATTATACTTTATATTTTACAAGTAGTTATAGTTATAGTTTACAAGTATAATACTTTTACTTACAAATATAATTACAACAATGGTAAAATTTGTAGTTACAAAATTAAATTGACTATGAAACCACCTTTCGACCGATAAATGAATGTCAAAGTTGCAAGCTACTAGTGTGACGGACAACTAAATAAACGCCACACACATAAAAAATATGATGTGTTACACTCACATGACTTTCTCTACTCTTGTACAAACTATTTTTACGAACGCTTATTCTCCATATGCTTCATGTTAATCGAGATATCGAGATGTTTATCTTATTGATAATTTTCTTGTAGATGCAAGGGGAATTGGTAGGCTTTACGCGATGGTCAAATATTTTAAGAGCTGGTTGCTATGTGGAGTATTCCATTCTCTTTGTATTACCAGGACAAAAGTATTGGAAAATTTAAGGGAATAACGAGCAATATCTCGAAAATGGTTCACTCAAAAAAAATGTATATGACATAAATTGTGTATTTTAACGCGAGCTTCATTTTTTGTGTAGTAAATGTTTGTCTATCTCTTATGGTTTACCAGTTATGCAAAAGTCGTTCACAATGGAGATATTCCTAGAAAATTCAAGATACACATTTTATTTTTCATGAAAGTGTCTTAAATATATGCTATTTTAATCAAAATTGTTGGAGCCATTTTAGATAAAATTAAAATTTTCGAAAAATGTTCCATGTAAAGGGTAATCTGGGGTGGGAGGATTTTCTTGAAAACCTTCGTGTCGCATCTCTGGAAGATACTGAACCCAGATACCAAGTTTGGTGTTTATCCGATTGTTCGTTTCTGAGTTTTGCTGCTCACAGATAGACAGACACACACACAGACAGACACAGACACACACACGGACATGTTTCCAAAAATGCTTTATATGCATTCAGTGCACCTCAAAACATGTATTTCCTGTGAAATCTCGGTATCGAATTTTTGGGTGGAATGGAATACTTCCCTTACTTACTATACGTAGTAGAGAAAGTAATAATGAAAAAAAGCTGATATAGTTTTATTCTTGTATTTAAAATGAAATGGAAAAAAAGTTGAGTAGATCCACAGTATTTTAACTTGTAACTAACTAACGGTAAGCTCTCTACCACTGAGCTAAGTGTGTTTATTTTTAATTTTTTCAGAGTTTTTAAAAATAAATTAAGAAAGTATTTTAGTAATGGAGCATTCTATTGACGCAGTAACCGTTTTAGAGAAATAATAATTTCTTTACAACTCCCACTATTATGATACCGCATTCTGTACATATTTCGTTTTTGATGCGAATATCTGCAGAACTAAAGAAATTCAGAGCGGGTAGCACACATTTCTTGCTCATACGTGGTCTGATTCTGTACCTCACACACGTAAATGCAAAATAAAACACTTTCTTGTTTCAGCATAATCGATTTACGGACCTATCCTCCTGCCCGTTCGAGCAGTAAGGGAGCTGTTTCTTTTTGGATGTCAAGCAGAATATGCGACAAAATGGGCTTGGATTTATCTCTTGTACCCAACTCTTTCTCTCTGGTCCAGGAGTGATGTTGAGATGGAACAGTCTTCCCTTGGGTGCTGTTTAGGAAATTTCAGGCAATATCATCCCTTGTCTCCGAGAGATTCTGCAAGCCTATTCAGGAGCTTGGAGGAAGAAGAAGCGATCTATAGTAGTCCTCTGGGACCTTCTGTCGTTCGATGTAATATTATTTAGAATTTTGCTACAGAAGGGGAAGGGTCGATATTTCACAGAGAATGCAAATGTGTAGTACTGCGCGTGGCATACCATAAATATATTGTTCTCTATCTATCGAGATTACCAAGGTTGAAAATCATAAATAAGGAATAAATAGATTCGACCTAAATAAATGAAAAATATCCAATAAACCACCCGCATGGAGGTTTATTTCTTCTCTCACTTGAAGCTACAAGTTTTCAAAAATTAAGTATCTGTGGGTTCGCCATCTTTGCTACAATCTAGCTATATTTTATTTTCTCTACTGCACTAATTGTATTTTTATTTAAACAATTATAACTAAAGAAAACTAGCTACAGAATTCAATGCCATAACCGGAATTTGAACCACCGTTCTTACGATTTCCGTCCAGATTTCTCTAACCACTGAGCTGTCATGACAAAATGCCGGCATGACATTTAATTCTCCAAATAAGTCGCATTCAACTAACTGAATTTTTCATTCTGATTCTACCTTTCCAACCTGATCTGCACACAGCCTGTGTGAAAGAAGAATTACCAATTGTAACTATTATAAGGTGGTTTTGTTGCCATATTCTAAACAAATAAATGAAAATATAATTGAAATGAGTGTTCATGATTGCAGGTGAGCTTGTCAATCAGGTTTATTATAAAATGTTTTGAAAACCCTCTGTGAATATGTGCAACATAGGAGACCAGACTTATGGACGAATGCCTCATGGATTCTCCACCAGGACAATGCTTGAACACAAAAACTCCGTATCTGTGAAGAGTGATTTGGCGAAAAACAAAGTTCCAGTGACGGAACATCCACCATATTCACCGGATTTTCTACTGAGCGACTTTTTCCCGAAAGTCAAGTCCGTGCTCAAAGGAATCCCGTTTGAGTCCTTGGATGCAGTGAAAGCAAAGGACGCAACTGTTGAACAGCATAGCACAAGATGACCTGCAGCGTTGCTTCCAACAATGGAAAATTCGCATGTGAAGACCGGGAAGGAGGACTATATTGAAGGGGATAACATTGCTATTGTCTGTTGTTTCTTTTTTAAATAAAGTTTTAGAGAAGAATCCAGTTTCTTTATTGCCACACCTCGCATTCATTTCCCTAAGAACAGGAGCAACCCCTCTCTCTCAAATGTCTACTCTTGTCTCCAATCTTTATCATTTCAATGTGGGAGTATTTTCAAATCTACATATGTGCTTTGATCATGTAGCAACGTCTGGTATTTCTCGACTACTTGGTGCTCCGATTTGTTTTGTTGTTGTTTAATGATTAAAGTATTCTATCCCATCGAAAATCCTGGGATACTCCTTAGAGTATCCTGTGACAAATCCCAGGTACCTGCTAGAAATAAAATAAAGTTTCAGCAAATTATAATAAAACTGAAGCAATGGGCGAAGAAAGCACAGACATAATTGGACTGTTTGAAGATGAGAACTAAACAAAAGCGCAATGTTAATAATCAGATAGTAAGAAGCTGTCATTGAGGAACTT
Organism: Deroplatys truncata; assembly: GCA_030765065.1. NCBI lineage: Eukaryota > Metazoa > Arthropoda > Insecta > Mantodea > Mantidae > Deroplatys > Deroplatys truncata. The sequence goes on from CM060980.1 coordinate 59,817,856, forward strand.
GTAAGCTGTACCTACTTTACGGAATGCTGAATGGAGATTCCAGTCTAAATACAAAATCGTATTATATATGATTATATATAATGTATCAATTACAATGTTTACGGAGCCATAAAATATGGAAATTATATTTATTCTTTGCATATTATTAACTAATTTTAGATTTTATTATTGCACCTTATCGCACCAAACTGAAGCTTATAGCAGGAGATGAGCGGTGTTATTGTCTTTTATGGTGTGTAGCTTTCATTTTCTTTCTAGATTAATCTTATGATTATTTAATCCCTTAGGAATGTCCAGATACGCGGAAGTTGCTGGAGGGCCTTGAGAGTAATATGAATTAGTGTCTTATGATACCTCATTCTATGCAGGTATTTCGTAAATCATTGTGATTGTGGTATCTCATACAGATATTAGGCTAAGCAGTTTGCATTCTAACATAATACAGAAAAATCATGATTTTGCGATACCTCGCCTTTGCAAGACTTCCGCTTACTTATTATTATATTCATTGATAATAATATAAAACTTCAGCATAGCAATATGCCGGTTTTTCCCCAGAAGTACGGTAGATTTGGAGATAGGGGTGAAAGATGAGATAATAAACAACATTCAAAACATTAATAGGTGACCAATTTTAAGTATTGTGATACTGAATATCTTATCAGAGACAACCGGATACAGAAGAGAAGCTTCATAAACATCAATATACATGTAGAAATGTAAGATGGTGTTTAGGAACAGAACCCTTAGGGAAACACAATTACAACTTTATATATCTGTAGCAATTCCACAAATTCTTTATGGAGCAGAAACATGGACACTAACACAGAATGATAAAAAAATTCTGATGTGTTACACTCATATGACATTCTCTACTCTTGTAAAAACTATTTTTACAAACGCTTATTCTCCATATGCTTCATGTTAATCGAGATATCGAGATGTTAATCTTATTGCTAATTTTCTTATAGATGCAAGGGGAATTGGTAGACTTTAAGCAATAGTCAAATATTTTAAGAGCTGGTTGCTATGAGGAGTATTCCATTCTCTTTGCATTACCAGGACAAAAAAAATGAATAACGAATTCCCATTTGAGAAAAAGTATAAATATTGGAAAATTTAAGGGAATAACAAGCAATATCTCGAAAATGGTTCACTCAACAAAAAAAAAATGTATATGACATAAATTGTGTATTTTAACACGATCTACATTTTTGTGTAGTAAAATTTTGTCTGTCTCTTATGGTTTACCGGTTATGCAAACGTCGTTCACAATGAAGAACACTTTTGGAGATCATTCCCAGAAAATTCAAGATATACATTTTATTTGTCATGAAAGTATCTTAAATATATGATACTTTAATCAAAATCGTTAGAGCCATTTTTGAGAAAATTAAAATTTTCGAAAAATGTTCCATGTAAAGGGTAATCTGCTGGGGGGATTTTCTTGAAAACCTTCGTGTCGCATCTCTGGAAGATACTGAACCTAAATACCAAGTTTGGTGTTTATCCGACTGTTCGTTTCAGAGTTATGCTGTTCACAGAGACAGACACACACACTCAGACAAACACACAGACATGTTTCCAAAAATACTTTATTTGGATTCAGGGGGTCTCAAAACATATATTTCCGGTGAAATCTCGGCATCGAATTTTTGGGTGGAATACAATACTTCCCCTACTTACTATTCGTAATACAGTAAGTAAAAAACGCCTGGAAGCATCAGAAATGAAATTTCTAAGATCGGTGTTAGGTATAAAATTGACGGCACAAATAAGAAACGAAGATATTAGACATAACTTAGTACGCAAAAAAGTCAAGATCGTCAAAAGAGCTGCATGGAACATCTGGAAAGAATGAACGAATCCCCCATCTCGAAAAGCTTTCGACTACTCTCTAAGAGGGAGAAGAAATGTTGGTTGTCCACATTATGTTGGAACCAGCAATTCTGATGTACCTGATCGGGACTATAGGCTCAAGCCGTGCAGATGCTGATTGTGATGATAGAAATGAGGTCCTAGCTACGACTCTACAAATGCGACATTTCTTTAACATATTGAATAAGCTATATATATATATATATATATTCGTTTATGCTATTTGGCATTCCAGTGTTTAGAAGGGAGTCTACGGGCCTGACTATGGTCCCTTATTTTTGTTTGGGTATTGTTTCTTTAGTATCTCAAAAATAAGCACTAAATTGTGTACCTACCACAATTTTATGTCAGCGACGTGAGCTATTAAACTTAGCTATCTTTTGTAAGTTCGTAAATGCCTTAAACCTTGAATTTTGGAGGAAAAAAACTATGCCTCAAATCTCTAGTTCCTCTTCTGATCATGGAACATCCTGGAATCAACTCTCATTCGATATCCATTCAGTGACGAATCCTCTCTCATCTCTAGTAATACGCTGAAACAAAACAGGGCTACCTCTTAAGAGAATATTATATATATATAGAAAATGCCCATCACCACCATCATCATTTTGTTAGTTTCTGTTAATTTTAAGTATCATACCGGAAATAAAGCTTTATTCTTGCTCTCAAACTTCTTAGAAACCAAAGAGTATAACTTTAAATTCTTAAAATCTTCCTAGAAACGAATTAGCAAATATTAACAGAACGATCAGATAGCGAGCAATTTTGTAGAAATTTTTGTGTGTATTTCATTTTATGGGCAGTGTTAAAGTATGCCAGTGAGTAGATAGTTGTCCTATCGCAACTTAACATTTTGATTTTCCTCCCAATGATACGTTATAAATGTTTCAACAAAAAAGAAAATGTAGTACCAAAGATTTATCAGTCGCACTCTTTGTTGAGTCATACCTTTAATAACCATTACAAAATTCAAGTTTTTAACAACTATATATACATATACAGCTTTGTCCAAGACCGGTATTTAAATAGCACTAACAGCAAGTTTGACACATGGCAGAATAAAAAATAAAACACTTCGTATTCGAACACACTTTTCTTATTACTATGTTTTAGAAATAGACAAGCTGTCTTGCCAAACCATTTTTAAGGATTGTACTATTAATAAAGCGGGATGCTTCCTTGGCTTCTGCCAATGAATATTTTGGGATTAACGTCAATTCTCTCTCTCTCTCTCACACTCACACATCCTTTAGTTCAGAGGAGAAAAGATCACGTCTTGGAGTAGTTCAAAACCACCATCACCGAAAACAATTCCCGCTCTACGGATGCATGGTCTGACATACATTTTGACACTCTTAGTGTGGCAAGATTTTCTTAGCATTACCAGACTTAGGGCAAATTTTCAAATAAGGTAGCGATCGCGGAAGATTTCGAAATAAAATAGTGATGAATACGTTAGCGAGGGCGAATTTAAGACTATAGAATGATTAAAAATGAAGAGATATGAAATTAACTAAAGCACAAGCCGAGATGTTTTCATTCCAACTTCAGGAATGAGACAATTTATAACTTGGTATAAAATAACATGTTATATACTTTAACCTTTCACTCTCCAGTAAGTACATAAAGTCACTCCTCTTCACTCTGCATTTAATATGGATCACAAAATAACTTTCGAAGCTCTCATTCTTACAACAATGGAAATAATGTTTGAAATATGCAAGAAGCGACCTCGATCCGACAGTTAAGACACCTCCCTCTTAACATAAAATGAGGTTTCACATCGTATTTCGCTTTGCTAACTGCCATCTTAGAAATCGACCCTATTGGGCTATAGGATATATTTCACATTCATTTAAGCCTTCTTTTATGCAACTTCGAGGCGCAAAACGCAAAACGCTTGATGATGCTGCTTATCGGAGCATGAAAGTAAACCTTTGAAACGTTTAGCAAATTCTTTGGCGTTTGTGTAAAGAATCGCATCTTTACATGGAAGCACCTTTCGCCTCTTCAAAGGAAACCCCAGTGAAAAGCTGCCTCATCAAGCAAACCAATATTATGGCATCAAACATACTTCTTTAAAATCTCAATGAGAAAATCTTCCTCTTGTTTCTGAATAGAAATCAGGTTTCCTTAAGGGAACGGGAAGCGTAAAGTGTTTTGATATATTCAATGATACTTCCTGTATAAGAATATATATCGTTTATTGGTCATTTAGAACACTTCATCCTTTAAAAAGCTTTTAAATGGACTGTGTGTTAGTTTAAACCTTGTTTGTACGAGTTGCTCATACTTACTCTACCCATTTTTCAACATACTATTCTTACAAAAGCTTATTTTTCTGTTTACTCCATTTAATCAAGCTTTCTAAAACGTTTAATATCTCAATTTACTCAGTGGACCTCACAGGCTTCGTTCAAGTGTCCCGGGACAAAAGGCATAGGATTGTAAATCAGGAAGCAGCACAGCATGCAACTAATTATGACTACCTCCCTGGAATGTACTATGTTAGTAAGTTTCACCTGTGATTCTCTCAAAGCTACATCTTTCCAAACATATATTCCTGTTTCTGAAAAACTTAAATGCTCCAAGGCTGAAATTTGGCACATTTGTGTGAGACAGTCTATTGCTATTGCATGCACTGAAATAAGGTTATGTTTTTAAGTATAATACATTTTTTTCTCGTAAAGTCTGAGGATTTTGTTTAAAAAAATTTAGATGTAAAATTTTCTTTACTTTCTGCACAGAGGAAAACGAAATTTAGAACAGAAATACTATTCCTTATTACTTCCTTATTTCAGTCAAATGAATCAAACTTAAACAAATTTTAGTTCTCTGCTTCAGCTGGTGTCTGAGAAAAACGAACCGAAAGATATCGAAATTTGTCTTTTGTCTAGCAAAACCTTTACAAGTTAATACTTTTTTCATACAAATTAAAAAAAGCATATTATTGTAAAAATTTAAAGGCAGATACAGGAATATATAATATCCTACCCGACGTTGATTTTTAAGAGGAAGAATATTTCTTTTACTTTAATACCCCTTAATATTAGAACTCTTCACATGTTTAATTAGAATATTGTCTTAAATAACCTTGCATTTTAATCCTTATAATCACAATGTTGTATCTTTTGTGACATTCATAATAATGAAAGTAGGAATTAGTAGATTAAAAATTCACAAATTTGAGTTTCATACTAGTGGATGCTATATTTACAATCTCTCCAATTCTTCTTTTCCAAATGAATTAAATTTTCTAGTAACGTCATATATATTTCAGACATCTTTCCGTAGTGAAGGAATAGTCTGTAGTGATGGAATAATCATAAAGGACAAATTCTGAAATGGTACATTTTCATGACTTTCTCTAGCTATGTTATATATCTTCTTACAAAAGCTTATTTCTGTATCTGCTTCTTGTAAATTGAGATAAAATTTTGCAGAAACGGTTTTATTTACACATTTCGTAGATACACCCACTTGCATTTATGCCTCCACCACAGCTTTGGGAGGCAGTCTACTGGCCTTCACAGGTGCAGTATGTACAGCAAGGAGGAGGTGTGTGTATCCGTTTTATCTTTTCGTGCATGCAGTGGCGTACTGTTTTACGTGCACAATTCTAGATTATTCACCTATGCATATATAACTTTAAGCAATAGCTTTACTCAGCATCACTTATAACAATCAAGTTGAAATATAAAACCAAATAAAAACCTTTTTTGCACAATATCTCCACGAATACATGTTTTTAGGCAACACAATGTAAAACTGAAATACATTATACCTTTTACACTCAAAAAGGATACATTTACTAGGCATTGTTGGAATCTATGTCCAATCTAAATGTACCTACTGTTGAATAAAACACTGCTTTGGATTATTGTTCCCATGTAGAAATATTTTTAATGAAAAATATAATGTAAAACTGAAGAATATTATACTTCTTACTCTCAAAGAGGGCACTGAGTCCCTTAGATGCTGGAATAACTCTGGCTTTAAACGCAAATGTTACCACATTTCATTGCAGTACTCCGAGAGGGTGACGTGTGATTCAGTGCTTAGGCGGCTAAATCAGGTATTAGATAAGAATGGGGATTGGACGGATTATTAAAATAAAGGTGTCCTCTTTGAGGGTAAGAAGTACAATGTATTTCAGTTATACATTATGTTGCCATTAAAAATATTTTTGTGGGATATTGTGCAAAACAGGTTTTTAGTTATCTACGTTATTATGAGTGATGCCGAGTAAAGTAAAACAAATATACATCTTCCTATACATTACTCCACCTGTGAAGGCCAGTAGAATACCTTCTAAAGCTGCGGTGGCTGGAACCCAGTGTACAAGTGTATAGTCAAATCTTTTACAAGCAAAATAAAAATTTAATTGAGTTTTATTTATGGACGCTCTTTAACTACTATGGTTCTTATCGTCCCATCCTACATTGGGCGTGAGAGACTGGAGGACTTTGCTCAGAGGCCTCTTTATCAGGCTTGAGGTTCTTTTGCGTGCCGCAAAATCTGCGACACTGGACCACGGCTTTACTTCCCATCCGAAGGAAGCCATGCAAAGTATTTTTTACGCCGAAAAAATCCAGCGCCCTCCGCCGGGTTTGATTCTGCATCCTAGGGTTCTAGAGGCTAGCATGATACACCTAGACCACGGAGGAACGACATTTTTTACAAGCGAATCGCTTTGTGATACTTTGAGATTCTGTTCTCTTTACATCACTACGAGTAAAAACGAAAAGCTATACATACCTAGCAATTCAAACCATTATAGAGATATTTCGGAAATAGTTAATACTACAAAAGAGCATTCGTTATAAATTGTTTGTTTTAACGAGATCTGGATGTTTTGTTAAGTTTTTGTCTACCTCTTACAGTTTGCAAGTTATACAAAATTTATTCAGAATGAAGACTTCACAAGCAAACAATTTAAGAAACGAATTTTATTCGTCGGGCATCCATCTGAAACAAGAGTATTTTAATCACAATCGTTCTAGCCATTTTTGAGAAAATAAAAAATAACCAAACATTTTACATGTAAAGAATAGTTTGAGTAGTGTTTTATTTTCTTTTAAATCTTTGTGTTGCGCCCTTGGAAGATGCCGAAATTAAATACCAAGTTTGTTATGTAACCAAGTCATTGTTTCTGAGTTACGTTAATCAAAGATAGACACGCGCACACACAAACACACACACATATATGCACACACTGTACATTTTCCTAAAAGTACCTTTTATGGATTCAGGGGCCTCAAAACATATATTTTTGGTGAAATCTCGATACCGAGATTTTCGGTGGAATACCTACAGTACTCCCTCTACTTACTATAGGTAGAGAAAGTAAGCATGGATTAAATTATTTGAAAACACAAACATGTAAAACAAGAAGCTTAGCATTTAAAGGTAAAGAACGTATTATAAGCAAGGTTGTAATAAGTGATGAAACAGTCGCGCAAATTTCCACTTAGGTAGTCAATTGTTTCTGTATTAGAAGAAAGAAGCGTAGAGAATAAACTCTTCAAATATAACCTTGTGTGTGACGCAATAAGTACCAATAAATCAGGGAAGGAGATAGAGATGAAGTTTTATAAGACAATGACAGCTCTCGTACTGTTATATTCAAATGAAATGTGGGATCTAAGCAGGAAGCAGAGGAGAAAAATTGAAACAACAGAAATTAAATGTTTACGATCTGTTGCTGTATACCCTTTGCTAGACTGTAAATAAAATCCGGATATAAGAGAAGAATTAAAAACATTTAAAGTTATAAAACATTCATTCATTATCTGTTTACCCTCCTCTTATGTAGGACTTACACCCCCCAGGACTTACAGGCGGGTGCCTGGGGTCAGAGGCCCGTCAAGGAGCAGACACTCATGGATCAGACAGAACAGCCAGGATGGGGGATCAGTCCGATGCCTGGTATGAGATGAAGGAAGTAGATGAAACGAAATGTTGGTGAAATGGATGAAAGGAAAGGTGATGATGGAGCAGTTGGTGGAATGAATGGCGGGGGAAACCGGAGAACCCGGAGAAAACCCGCCCAGACGCCGCTTCGTCCACCTCAAATCCCACATGCAGGTCCCTGGGATTGAACCCGGGCCGCCTCGGTGGAAGGCGAGTGGTCTAACCACTCGGCCACGGCGCCGCCCTAAAGTTATAAAACAAATTACTCAAAATATGGAAAATGGTACATAACAGATTCAAAGGCAATGAGGGGTGATTACCAAAAGCATTCAAAAAGTACGAATCACCACAGAAAAAAGAGGAGAGGTGGTGTTGGAACTGATCTTGAAAAAGGGTCATAACTTAATAATGATGACTGTGATGATGAATAATGGTAATATGATATATCGGAATTCCAAGCGTTGTATTTTCATTTTTTTTAATTTCTCTACCACGTACATGGTAAGTATGGAAGTAATCAGTTTCATTCTTTATCTTCAAACGGTCGGTAACTCGCTTCAATAGCTCAAGTACTAGATTTCATAAAATTTCTAAGTCAATTTAAACTGGCAATATCCTTTTAAAACACGTCCACGCATACCCTGTGAGAAAGATCTCATAGCCAACCACTGTAGTAGCAGCTAGCAGAATCAACAACAGATATTGAAGCAAAGGATCTGGCTTCAAAAGTGAGGACCATCGCCCGGCTTCACAAGATAGGCAACCATTTAAACAGAACAGAGCACAAAGAGTTTTCTGAGTTGAAGGGCCAATATCAACCTGCTGCAAGTTCAGATAAAGTCCATAAAGGTACCTACCTCATTACCGTCTTTAAATTCACACCTATGTAGCATGTTATGTTCGGCTAAAATTTAGCTCAACAGTTGCCGGCGCAAGTGGGCCACAAAGGTTGTACACAGAACAGAGGAAAGAAAACATATTGCAAAACGTTTCATCAAATATTTGTGTTTCTTTATTTCGGTTCCCGCAAATTAGATACATTCATGTATCAGAAGTTAGCTTCTGCAGTGATTACTATCCATGAAAGAAGATATGATCTGTTTCCCTTGGCCACTTCTGTACCATCCAGATCCATTGTGTGCTGGGGATAAATTCTTCCATAGAAGAAGGATTGGTCGGATAAAGAATTCAAAGCCGGGTCTCCCTCTGTATTTGCATAAGAAATGTCATCCGAGGAAAGAAAGGAATAAGAGGAGGAAGGAATCGTGTGTAAAGGAAAAAACCAAACCAATCGTGAAGAAAGTTAAGCAATAAGAGATGACACAAGAGGCATCTCTTCCAGTCAATCCTCTCCTTGTCTTCTCCCACTCCCCTAAAAATGCTTTTCTTATTTAGATAGGGCAGAACGAGAAGAGCACAACAAAAGACGAATGTCTAGCGTAGGCATGCATGCGTGCGCCTTCACCCGTTTTTGTTTGAGCTTGACTGGTTTGCCTGATACGATGATGGAGATGCTCCCGATCGAAAGACATCTCTTCTGCTTTAGGTCTTCTTATTTTCCTTTTCTTCTGTGGGGGTTGTGAAAAGAAGCGTTATTAGTGGTAGCTAAGAAAGTAAAGAGTTCTTTATTGAGCATTCTTACGCAAAACTACCTAATTTTGGAAGAGTGCATTATTAATTTTAAAAAATCTGGATGTGTGCATTCCACAACTCTCCCTGTTTCAAAATGTGGGTCGCTATGTGATGGCTTCCCATGCTCTTTGGTGACAAAAAAGAAAGAAACAAAACAATAGGGAGTTCCCATCTTAAACAAAATATGTTTTTGAAATTCAGCCCTAAAAAAGAATATCTCAGAAATTGTTAACAACACAAAAATATTTATTTGAGATAAATGTGTGTTTTAACAAAACCTGCATATTTTTTGGCAGTAAGATTTCGTTATACAAACGTTATTTAGAATGAAGAGTATTTCTTATGCTATCCCTAGAAAAATCAATATACGCATTTTATTTATAATGAAATTATCTAAAACATATGATATTGCAATCAAAATCATCGGAGCTACTTTCGAGAAAATAAAACAATCCAAAAAATGCTCCATGTAAACAGTAGTTTGGAATGGGGGATTTCCTTGAAAATCTTCATGTCGCATCCTTGGAAGATACTGCACTTCCAACTTTTGTTAGTGAGTGATGCTGTTCACAGACACGGACACACATAAACGACCTTTTTCTAAAAATCGGATGTGGTACATTCAGCTGACTTTCTTTATCCCCTATCGTTTATTAATGAGTATACAAACTATTCTTACTAAAGCTTATTTTTGTTTCTACTTTATTTAAACCAGTAAACCTTTGCAGAAATAGCTACATTACACATTTCGTTATAGACACAAAGAGAACAGCGACAGTCAAATGTTTAACAACTGGACGCTATGCGCTGACCTTAAAATTCCATACTGTTTCCATGAAAGTTGACAGGACTAAAAGAATGGTCAAGAAATGAACAATTCGAACCTTTAATAACGGATTTCTCAGAAATTGCCACAAAACAACTTATTTTAAACAAATTGTGTGTTTTAAAGAAATCTACATTTTTCTGTGATACGTTTTCCTCTATCGCTTAACGTTTAACATCAATACAAAATTGTACAAAATTCCTTTAGAACGAAGAGGACTTCACAATACCCAGAAAATTCAAGATACGTATTTTATTTGTCATGTAAATATCTTCAATATATGGTATTTTAATCAAAATCAATAGAGCCAGTTTTACAAAACCAAAACTTTCTAAAAATATTTCATGTAAAGGTATTTGGGGTAGGGGGAGTTTCTTAAAAATATTCGTGTCACATCCTTGAAATATATTGAATTTAAACATCAAGCTTGGTGTGCACACGGATGTTTTTCTAAAAATGTTTTCTTTTTCGATTCAAGGGGGCCCAAAAATGTACTTCTCGGTATCCAATTGGGTGGAATGCAATACCTTCTCCACCTACTAGATACGTGGTAGAAAAAGTAAAAACAGATAGCTATGTGATGGCTTTGAAATTCCATGCTGTTTGCATGACCACGACAAAAATATTATCAACTTATCACTTGAAAAAATCTGATGTGCTACCTCGCATGACTTTCTCTACTTTTTATCTACTACTGGTTAATCGAAATAAACGTTTGCTGAAATATTTTCATTATGCATTTCATTTTAGGTTCAAGGAGGTTAGAGGAAACCGAATCGAGGTGTTTAAAATCCGGGTCAGTATATGCTGACCTAGAAATTCCACTCTTTCCATGATATCGCGAGAAGCAACTGAAGAGCGACAGGACTTTGAAAAAATGACAACAGTTTGAATTATAAAATACCTGATGCCACAGAAAAGTTGTTGTTGTTCACCAATGGCACTGGCGATTAATTGATCTGGATCATTTTCCCTTTGGCTTCCCAATATAAAGCTGTAAGTTATCACTTTTAAGACCTTTGCAATTGGCGAGATGTTGTTTGTTCTTCACAGAGAGTGCACTTGGGTGTAGGTAGGCATCCTATCTTGTAGAGGTGTTCTGCGAGGTAAACGTGGCCAGTTGCCATCCTAAATAAGGCACTGAAATCTTCCTTGATATTTTCTGTATGTGAACTCTATCTTTAATATTCTTATAATATTTATCTTTTAATTTATCTTATTCATCAAGTCTCTGCTGTCTTTTGAAATGTTGTTTAATGTTATTTAATTGTTTATTTATTTCTATTTGTCTTACAGGATTTATTTGCTGTATTGCACCCTTCTTTGCTAATTGATCCGCATGTTCATTGCCCAAAAGTCCGACATGAGCTGGGATCCATTGTAGAGTGACATGATTTCTAGTTTCAACTCCTTTAATTAGGCTTCTTATTTCCTTAATATTTCTTGTTGTTTTATTATTGAAATTTACTACTGCATCTATGGCTGATTTTGAGTCTGATAAGATGACTATTTTTTGTTTTATGTATTGTATATATAAAATGTTCTGTAATGCTGCTTTTATAGTGTTAATTCTCCATCATAGTGGTTTGACGTTTCATCTAATGTTAGATACTGTGTAAAATGTTTACAGTATACTCCTGCTTCGGCATTTTGTTTATTTTTATTGATGACGGATCCATCTGTATGTATTCGGAGCCATTCTTTTTCTAGGTATCTTTCATTTTCCGTAGCTATTACTATTGCTCTCATTTCATCTGGTATATTGAAAAAGTGGTTTGATGTTAACTGTATTTCTTAAAAGATTTATATTTTTGCATAGTACGTTCTTATCTATCTCTTATGGTTTACCAATTGTATGAAATTATAAAAAATTCCTTTCGAATAAAGAGGGCTTTATAGGGTAGTCCACGAAAACTCAAGATATGCATTTTATTCATCATGCAAATATCTTAAACATATGGTATTTTAATCAAAACGCTATAGGCTTTTTGAGAGAATAAAAATAACGAAAGTTTTTTCATATCAAGGGTAGTTTGGTTTGGGGGATCTTTTTTAAAGATTTTCTTGTCACATCCTTGTAAGACGCTGAACTTAAATACAAAGTTGATATTTAACTTCATTTTTCGTTTTTGGCTATACTGTTGTCAGACAGAAACACACACAATACATACCTGAGCCTTTCTAAAAATGCGTTTTGTTTTCAGTGGAGCCTCAAAACGTGTATTTACGTGAAACCTCGATATGGAATTTTTAATGGAATACAATACTTCCTTTACTTACTATAAGTAAGTCGTAGAGAAAGTAAAAATGAAAAATATTGAGAAACGCCAGGACACGTAAGCTACCATATTGTTTGTTCTTTCTGCACATTAAGTATTATAACGTCTTCTCGGTTAATTTGGCTGTAGAATTTTTGAAATTGTGTAAACACTTCTGGAGTTGCTTTATATTATATACCAAGTTTCATAGTTGCAATTCAGCCATTCACTGATGAAAATATAACACCCACACGGTTGGGTGGTAAAAAGTGTCCCAATGTTGGCTGGTGATGAAATTTGTAATTCCATGCACCTTCCTACCTCTTACCTCTTGACTGCAAGTTGCTTACATTATCTTAAAGGATGGAACGCAAAACTGCCAATGAGTTTATGTTCTTGCTAATTCCCTACCATTGTGTGGGGAATTAACAAGAATGTAGAGAATGTAGACAAGATAATCAAGATATCAATATAGGTAAGGATGAGATAATAATGCATTTATGTATTGACGCCTTTTGACCACCAGGGTCATACCAGTGTCGCGTAAATGAAGTACATATAATAATTTAATTTTACCATAAACTATACACACTATTATATTATTAATATTATTCTGTACCGTGGTGTAGTGTGCTGGAGCGTAGTGCTTCGGTTCCCAGCCGCGGAATGCGCGTTATAGCCCAGCATCCATGCTGATGCAGATTTTTCGGTCCATGCATAAGAACTGCTACAGGTCAAGGAAGGGAACTTTCCGGCTGGGGTAAGCATGATGCTGACCAAATCATATTTTCGTATCAGCTGGATAATCATGAACTTCTACTTTGCGTACGTGAGCATAGGCCAAGCTCATAAGAGCTGCAGATAGTGCCATATATTTAACTATTATTATTATTATTATTATTATTGCGTTTATGGGTAACTAAATACTTGTTGAGTAAAGCTACTGTAGTAAACTGCAGGTCACCAATTTCTCATCCACCCCTCCCTCTATGGATTGAGTACTATTACATAAGGCGAGCCAGTTTACACCAATCAGAGTAGAATTCATTAACGGAGTCTATTTCTGACGCCATACGTATATTATCGCTCATTTGCTTTAAAATTTTCTTGGAATTTGTTTCAAACCAGTCATAGTGATGATAAAGTGCTGAATGGAATCCAGTTTAAGTTAGATAAGTGTGAAACCCTACGGAAGGAAAAAACACTTGCGTTCTAGAGGAACGGACCGCTAATTTTATATCCAAGTGAAGATAGATGTTTTAATACGACTTATGAAATTTGGCGGTCATTATACATTTTAAGATCCAAAACTAAGAGGGTATTGTTGTGGTGGCGGCAGCGATATCGCTATCCAGCATTTTTGAACTGTTTTACGGCTTGAAATATATTACCTTATTTATTTATTATGTTTGATCCAGTACCTTTATAATAAAGTTGCTTGAGAACCTGATTATTCTTTATACATAGTTACTCTTCAGCAGGATGCTTACTGAAAGGCCTGAACTTTTCGGGCTTTTTATCTTTTGCAATACTCTACTTAACATTACTGCAAGTTAAATTAAATTGCGTTTGAAAATTTATATTTTTAATTGTCATACACTCGCAGTATGCCACACAAAAGGTACTACAGTACACACAGCACGCAAAAGGTTTGAAAATCTAACTTTAAGGAACAGGACATTGGCCAATAAATAAATAGACACAAGAAATACTACGTCATAAGTTTATTCCGGTAATTCCCAACAAATAGTCTGCTATGTCCTGTAGCCAGCATTGAGATCCGTAACATGTTGCTAGAAAACCTTTGGGAATGGAAAGAAATGATACCAACAATATATCTCGTCTATACGCCAGGGAAGAGACATCGTACATAATACCTTGACCTATTATTTATCAGTATTTTGACACTGCCATCTCTCTTGCTGGTAGCTTCAGCGAGAGAAGGCCACAACACTCCTCTCTTTCCCCACGTACATTCAAAAGGAAACAAAAAAGCAAAGGAAATATATAAAAGGAAAGGAAACCATAGATAGAGAGACTCGTCTTGAAAAGCTGGTCATGTTCGCACATAAATTGTGAGATTCGAGGTTCCAATCCCTCCCTCAAAGCACCCCAAACCCCACCACACATACGAGCGACAGGTTGGTAAGAACTATAGAGGGAACCTTCAACCACAATCCAGATAAATTGTCACCAAGTCCATCAAGTTTTGAAAAATATATAGAAAATCTCTTTCCGACGTTTCAGAGAGGGGGATATAATATATATTTATACGAATATGTAGCACACCCACCCAAGAAGACGGCTGCTCTCGAGAAAAATTTACGATTTATACATGAAGTATTCGGGCGGAGGCTAAAAAACTGCCAGGCGACGTCCGCCTATACATAAATCAACTTACCGAGGCTCTTGGCCTGAAACTACAATGCTTTCTGTAATAACACTACTGGCATGCAAAACTTCAGAGCTTTAAGAACTCTATGGACATTTTCCACCTCATTTGTAAATCGGAAGTAAGTACCCGAGCCAAAGTTAAATATTTCAATAGGCTCTTCGAGAGAATTCACTGAAGGAATACAACTCTTAACACGTGTACGTATAAGGCTAGCCACGTAGCTCACTCGGTAGAACACTTGCCTGCTGTGCGAGGGATCCCGCATTCGATTTCCGGCTGAAGGGTGGGAATTTTTCTGTATCCAAGATTTTTCCCTATCCTCCCCAGAATCTGGAAGTATGAATAAGAGTGTGAATGTGTGTGTTATCTTATGTACAAAACCCGAAGAAATCTAAAAATCCAACGATAAGTTCATATAAGTTAACAGCATTGTTGATAAGGTAATATGTTCCAAAGTAAAAGGCGGCCGACGTGATCGTAGCAGGGCAGGGTATAAATGAAAAAAAAAAGGTATATCGTCATTCTTGGCATCATGTATGCGTTGTTTACGCGATGTAAACAGAACTGCTTGGACCAGCACTTTTTCATTGGTTATGGTCATTAATGCTTTAGAAAGTTAACCCAAGAAGTAACAGAGCCAAACGTATGCTTCCTAAATTAATAAAAGTATAGTATTGAGTATTTTAACCCATTCCTTTCTATAGTGGCTATAAAATGAGATGTAAAATAATAATTAATGATATAAATATTGAACAAATAATAATTTTTAATAATTAGTTAATTAGTAACTGATGTGCCATTTTATTATAATTCACATCACAAAATAAAATTTAAAAAAATGTGTGGGTCAATAGAAAATTAAATGCGTATGTAGCAAATGCATTATGATGAAGTTTTACAAATTTATGGTGGGGTCCACATTGTTGTACGGATTAGAAAATGGGCGATGAATAGGTCGGATAGAAGAACATTGGAAACGGCAGAAATTAGTAGATCCAATGCTTTGAGAAAAACTTTAAATCGAATCGAATTGGGCAGAATTCCTAAACTTTAGGGGGTTTATATATTAATTTATTTGTGGTAAGGGTCCTTTGAAAATATTAATTATTTTAACAACTGCAATTAAAGTTAAGAATAAATAGGAAATTTCTAAGAACAGTTGCTGATTGCACACATCAAAAATGAAACCATCAGACAAAACGTGAACGTTTTTAACTTTAACGAAAGGACAAATTTAAACAAGGTAGAGTGGAATGAACACATCATGAGTATGAATCCGATAACAATAACACATCGGGCACTACAATACACTCCATTAGAAATTCGAGACATTCGACGACTTCGACGTAAATGGCAAGATGAATTGGAAAGGGGCCTGGACGCCCCTTTCCAACTAAAAATGGCAAAAGGGCTGGACGCCCACCTTGCAGATAATGATGATGAGTATTTTAATAATTATGAGTTATATCAGAACACATATAAAGTATTTGACAATTCAAACCAATAATAAACAATATCTCGGAAACGCTTAATGCCACAAAGTTTAGCATAAATTGTGTGATTCAATGAATCATTTTATTGTGAAGTAAGTTTTTGTCTGTCTCTTAAGGTCTACACTTAGAAAAGTTCAATCAGAATGAAGACGACTTCATAGGCAATTGAGCAAGAACTTTACTCAATTTGATACATATAAAAAATCCAATAAAAAAATTCACTACTAATCCATGAATTAAAATTGTCGTTAAATGAAAAAAGTAAAATGCCTGATTCAAAAGGATTATCATATACTATTACATACGAATTATATATACAACATTCATAATTACAATTCCCAGAAAATTCAAGATGTACATATTTTTGTCATGTCTTAAAAATATGTTATTTTTATCAAAATCCTGAGAGCCATTTTTGGAAAATAAAATAAAACATGAATTCTTCAATGTAAAAGCTAGTTTGAGTGGGGGATTTTCTTTAAAATATTCATGTTGCATACTTGGAAGATTCTGAACTTATATAATAAGTTTGGTACTTATCTGGCTTTTCGTTTTTAAGTTATGCTGTTCACACACACACACACACACTAACACATCTTTTTTCTAAAAATACTTTTTCTGGATTCAGGGGGCCCCAAGATGTGCATTTTCGATGAAATCTCAATTTCGAATTTTTGGGTGAACTAGAATACTTCTTACCTACCACAGGTAGATGGAAGATAAAGTAAAAGGTTAGAGGACTTAATAAAGTCAGGCACATACGTGCAGTAAAATAGTCAAAATCACAGGTAGGTTAGGTTACCAACACTGAATGTAGGAAATTCAACTTTACACAGTGACAGCATAGACCAGAATTGTATAAAAACGCTAATGTCGAGAAAAATATTTAAAGAGAAATTTAAGCTACATATGCAGCCCAAAAATATTCATGCAACAGAATACAGTGTGATGGGGTTAAGTAGGAGATACTAGTATATTTCGGTCACATATTAAATTTTTCATGCATTGAATTGGAAATCCTTATTTCCTTATATGACTCTCCCTTTAATTACAGATGCCCTGTTGTATTATTATATAACGTAAATCTAACTCTAAAAAAGGCTTGCTTAAAAAATCCTCATTTTTGTTTTGTTATATTTAAGATTAGAATTAGTCAATTATTCAGCTGAAGGGGGCTCTAATCACTGGAGTACAACACCGTAAGTAGGCCATGGTACAAGTCTTTTGTGCTTCCGACGTAACCCCTGGGGGGAAAGGATGCAGGGAGGATCCGAAGGGCGACCAGATCCGGATGATATGAGCTAGGAAGGACGGGGCCCCTAACTACTCCAGAAAAACACCAATCCTGACACTGGCACGATCCCACCTTTGCCATCTTCAACATGGGGGTCCCGGAATGATACCAGGCGCTCCCAGAAAGGGCCCCAGTCGGCCAGCCTAGCGTAAGGGGAAAATCGTTATGCAACGCTAAGTTCACCATCCCGCAGCAACGCACCAATCGCCGTCTTCTGGTCCTGAAACCCTGAAACAGGTGAAGAAAATGATCGGGACGGAAAATGGACCGTGGTAGAAACTTCGGAATGCAAGCCTCACCGTAGAATCATCCCGCTCGGTTTTATATATATATAAAACTCAGTAAAGATCTAGTGAGGATATTGTACCTATGCCCAAACAAGGGGGTGCTCCCGGAAGGGAGGAGAGGGTGAGAGCAGACACCGGGCGCCCGGGACCAGGAGTAACGGCACAGTAATGACAAGGTCCTTATAGTTTCCAGATCGGGACGATACGACAGCCCACACAGAGGGTCCAACATCCCGCTCCAAAGGAGCAGGTGTTTACCTTGACAATCAGGCGAAAGCTGAGGGATGGGAAAGTTCCACAGAGAGCATCCGTTTTCCCTGCCACCGCACCGAAACACCATCGCCGATACTTCCAACCCTGAAATAGACCTGAGTGAAGGTTGAATGAAACGATGAATGGAACCAAATGGAGAGACAAGAAATTCGGAGACTGATAGAAACCAATCCAGCATCGTCTGATGGCCCGAGAAATACCGAAAGAACCAGTGGTTCAGAATGGGCCGTCGCCCAGAATCGAACTCGGGACATCCCGAATGCGAGTCGCACGCGTTACTGCGGCGCCACCTCGCTCGGTTCGGTTATATTTAAGAACTACACTATAATTATTGCAAGCTTTGATTGGTATTTTTCTGCACACCTATGGTCAAAGTCATAATACTATTAGGTATATTAAGAACCAAGTTGATCACGACAGCGTGAGAAACAAGTACATATAGAATTCTCTAAAAACTGCAAGATGTTACATGCCCGCGTACTGAGGCCAGCCATTTGTATATTCACGCCAGATTAATTATAGATCCACCAAGCTCTCTACCTTCTTATGTATAGTTTCTTCACGATTTACAAAACGTGTTTAAGTACTAAATTTTATCAAAGTGTCGCTAACATGCTCTCAGCATGATATATAATTCCAAAGGAGGCAAGGCGAATAAAAACACACACTTTCTGATATTGTAAACTTGAAAGCAAAAACATTTGACGATCGAACTAAGAGTGAGAAAACGCGTTTCTGAAATGACCCGTGTGTTGTGTGAGGTCTAGCGACTAAGTAGTCCAATATGTCAGCTCTAACGTCTCCACGTGTACCATGTTAGTGCAAGAGTGGCACTGCCAAAGTTAGAGCTTGGGTGCAATATCATCTTAATTGCGGTTCTTAACATAGTCAAGAAATAAGAAAGGATTTTAAAAATGTATTCTTTCTTTCTCCTCCTCTTCTTCTTCACTTCTAGGCTTAGGCATTCCACTTGTTCCGTCTTCGCATTCTTCACTTTACTTCCATTTTTTTGGGGGCGTCCGAGTCTCCTTTTCCTGAAGGTTTACATTTAACTAAAAGTAATACTATTTCTACACATATGCGGTTTATGTGCTCTTTACAATTACGTTTCTTTTCTTAAATTTTATGATATAATTTATAAACATCCACTTTTTCTCTAATTCTGTCATTTCTTAAGTCTAATCTAATGCACTCTTTAGCCTTCGTAAAATTCTCTGTCTAAACTTTAATTTTGTCCTTTTTACTTTCTCTACCACGTACATAGTAGGTAGACAAGATACTGCATTCCACCCAAAAATTTGATACGAATATTTCACCGCAAATACATGTTTTGAAGCACCTGAATCCAAGAATAGACAAAGGTACATGTGTGTGTCTGTGCATGTGAAAAAAGTCAGAAAAACATCAAACTTGGTATTTAGGTTCAGTACTTTCTAAAGCTGCAACACAAAGATTTTCAAGAAAATCCCTCCACCCTAAACTACTCCTTAAATGAGAGATTTTTAGAATGCTTTTATTTTCTAAAACTGGCTCTAACGATTATGATTAAACTACCATATATTAATGATGTTTACATGACAAATGAAATGTATGTCTTAAATTCTCTGGGTGTAGCCTTTGAAGTCCTCTTCATTAGAAAGAAATTTTGTATAATCTTGTGTAACCAGTAAACGCTAAGCGAAACACAAAAACGTACTACACAAAAGATGTAGATCTCTTCAAAACACACAGTTTATTTCAAATAACTTTTTGCGGCTAAACCATTTCCGAGATATCTGTTATTAATGGTTCGAATTGTTCATAATTTGGTCATTCTCTTCAAGTTGCTTCTCACGATCGCATGGCAAAACTACGAAATTTGAAGGTCAACATATAGCGTCCAGTTCTTAAACATTTGACTATCGCTGTCCCTTTTGTATTTGTAATGAAATGTGTAATGTAGCTATTTCTGCAAAGGTTTATTTGAATTAAAATAAACAGATAGAGAAACAAGCTTTAGTAAACATAGTTTGTATAACCATTATTAAGCGATAGAGGGTAGGGAAAGAAATGTGAATGTATCACATATTTTTGTATTATTATCCACGATTTGTTGCCATACAAGACACAGGGACTGCCATGGTTTTGAAGAACTTCAGTTCTGCTTCTTTCTTTGCTTTTTATTATAGAGTTCTTGTTATGGTTCCACATATTTGTTGAAATGTATTTATCTTATTTTCTATACCTCTATTGACATCGAAAGTTACGTCGTAACCCACGCAAATAACATTTATTGCTTTATCTAGGATATTATTTCCTTTGAATATAGTGCCTAATGCTAATTTTGAAAGCAAAACCAATTTTAAACCCCTGACTAGTTTATGTAACAGGTTCCTACTGCTTGTCTAATGCAAAGGATTTTGTTTGTTTGTTTGTTAGTTAGTTTAACGTCCCTTAACCCGGTAGGTCATATTGGAGGGTGAATGAATGAAGTGGGTAAAATCTTACTCTGATGAGCTCGGCGTCCATGGAACTTAAAGTTACCCGACATGCGTCTTTTCAGGATAAGGAAAAACCTTGCAAAAAACAAAAAAGCCCTTATCCGGGTAACTCACTCTAACCGAGATTCGAACTCGGGACTTCTTGACTGTGAGGACGCTGCGGCCAAACCAGGAAGGTGGGCTAAAGGAATTATTGTATTTGAACAAAAACTACAATATGGGTACTTACTAAAGAACCGACCAGAGTGGCGCCGGGTAACTGCATTCGGGAGGACCCGGCTTCGTTCCCCGTACGTCCGCTCACTCTAACCCATGGGTTTTTTTTTTTTTCATAGTTTCCTCGGGATGACAGGCGGGCTCATCTTCTACCACGACTCCTTCTACCATTTCCTGTACCCATCATCTTCCTTGTCAGCTGTCTCAGGATTGTAGGAGCAGATGACGGTAGCGGGTTGCGGCTGGATGTTCAGTCTGGAAGCATGGGGCCCCGTCTGTGCTTGCGCCCGTCGTCATCAGGACCAGTCGCTCTTCGGGTCTCTCCGTTCATCCCTCCCTCCCGGGGGTCACGGTAGAAGCACAAGGTGCCAATTGGCCTGTTTGCGGTGTTCTGTCCCAATATCCAGCCCCCCCCGTTAGTCCGTACCTTTATCGTTTACTTAGTAAAGAGGTGTTCCTGACGAAAAGTAATTATCAATTGAAATTGTCGTTGTTTATTTACATCATACGTAATAATATACATTATTATTTATAATGAGGGATCTGAGTTTTCATCACTATAAAATCCTCTGAAATCCGCGTGAGCGTGCTGGTTTATATGTGTCTGTCTGTTTCTTTGAACAGCATAGCTAACAAACGTGTAAGTTCCGAAGCTTCCAAGGATGCGAAAATAACATTTTCTAAAAATCCCACCACCCTCAAGAAAGGACCAGAAAATAAAGGGGGGTAATGGGTCAGTAATGGTAGAGACGATTAGGGCTTCAATAGCCCACCGCTTCTAAAGATAAATCTAAATCTAAGCCGTCGCCCCAAACTACCCTTTATGTACAAAAATGTCCGTTATTTTTAATTTTCTCAAGTATTACTCTAACGATTTGACTAAAATACCATAAGTTTAACATATTTGCATGAAAAAAAGTATATGTTGAATTTTTTTCATGTAAAATACTTTCATTCTGAATGATTTTGTATAATTTGTAAAAAATAAATTTTACTAAACAAAAAATTTATATCTCGTTAAAGTACAGGATTTATGTCAAATAATTTTTGTGTCGTTATCCATTTCCGAGATGTTCTTTATTATTGGTTTGAATTTGTAAGTACTTAAACATTTTTCTACTGTAAAGTCACTAGTGTCTTTTTACTTTCTCTACTACGTATAGTAAGTAGGGGAAGTATTGTATTCCACCCAAAAATTCGATATCGAGTTTTCATCGGAAATACATGTTTTGAGGCCCCCTGAATAAAAAAAACATCTCTGGAAACATGTCCGTGTGTATATCTGTCTGTGTGTGCGCTTATGAACAGCATAATTCAGAAACGAACAGTCGGATAAACACCAAACTTCGTATTTAGGTTTAGTATCTTCCAGAAATGTGACACAAAGGTTTTCAAGCAAATCTCCCACCCTAGATTACCCTTTACATGGAACATTTTTCGAAAATTTTAATTTTCTCAAAGATGGCTCTAACAATTTTGATTAAAATGTCATATATTTAAGATACTTTCATTACAAATGAAATGTATATCTGGAATTTTCTGGGAATATCCCCAAAAGTATTCTTCATTGTGAACGACTCTTGCATAACTGGTAAATCATAAGAGATGGACAAAATTTTACTACATCGCGTTAAAATACACAACTTCTATCATATACACTTTATGTTGGGTGAACCATTTTCGAGATATTGCTTGTTATTCACTTAACTTTTCCAATACTTATACTTTTTCTCAAATGGGAATTCGTTATTCATTTTTTTGTCCTGGTAATGCAAAGAGAATGGAATACTCCACATAGCAACCAGCTCTTAAAATATTTTACTATCGCTTAAAGCCTACCAATTCTCCCTGCATCTACAAGAAAATTAGCAATAAGATTAACATCTCGATATTTCGATTAACATGAAGCACGTGGAGAATAAGCGTTTGTAAAAATAGTCTGTACCAGAGTAGAGAGAGTCATGTGAGTGTAATACATCAGATTATTTTTCTCGTGGTCTTGCAAACAGAACGGAATTTCAAAGCCAACACATAGCAATCCAGTTTTAAAAAAATTATACTATTGCTTAAGCATACTGTATCCCAATTGTACCTGCAAAGAAATATGTATATTAACATGAAGCAGTTGGAAGAATAAACTTTTCGATAAACAGTTTGTAGAATAGTGGGTAGAGAATGTTATATGAATGTAACACAGGACTTCTCATGTCATTGTTCATAAAGTTATCCTTAATATACATCGCAGATAAAGCAAGTTCATACATGACAAAACCAGTTTCTTACAATTTTGGAATACCTTCTCGCGTTAGTAACATATATGCACTTGTATCCCTTATACCTTCAGAGGACATCGGTGCTGCGTGGTCATAAATAAATAGCCATGTAATACTGAATTCATGTACACTGATCACGAGACTTCAGCGGGAAGATGCATTATCGCTTTTTATTGTACAATCGTGTCGAAACTTTCTCAGCCTTGAGTTCACCTCACAAGGTCCTTTTGCAAGACATCAAGCATCTATCTGCCAAGAGAAACCGACCAAGGTCCTCAATCTTTTTGCGGAAGACCTATTCTGCAACGAGAAGAAAATCTGCGGGATGATTCTTAAAGACTGTTATTTATTTCTTCTAAAAGTTACACAAATAAGACACAAGGAAACGTGAATGTTTATCTTATAAAACCCTTAAAGGACTCGGATGACATCCGAGATCACAACCTAAAATAAAGTGACGTTTTAGCCTTCAACTCTAGAAGAAAATTAGTGTAGTAAAGTGATGAAACACTCCGATCACTTACCTGAAAACATGTCGAAGGGTAACTACAGGACTTGTGCAACTCAGAGGGAAAGACATGTAATACCTAGAACCTCTTTTGCATGTTTCCCTATTTTATTGTGTTTATTGTAAAATATGTTACTTCTTTCAATATTATTAATTCCACACAGTTTGTTCTCCTCAATGAATGACAATCCCTCTAATGCATTTTAATCACTTGTTTTTAGAGAAATGGAGAAATGGTTCAAGTCTACTGTACCATTTTGATTTTCTCCTGCTTATCTATGGCTGTTTAACTTTCCCTTTGATGCAAAGTAACCACATCTCTTAATTCTAACATATATCATTATCAAAGCCAAGCGGGATGGCGCAGGTGAAATATCTGTGGCCTACATTCGGGAGATCATGGGATCGATCCCCGCGACCGCCCACTGTGACCCATGGGGTTTTCGGGGGTATTCTCGGGTCATCAGGCGAATGCTGGAGTGGTTTCTTTCAGCCCCCGAATTTCCTGTCCCTCCACTTTGTTCCATTCTTCATTTCATCCTTCTCTTTGCAGGATCGGAAGTGCCGGCGATGGTGCTCGGTGCTGCGTGGCAAGGAAAAAGGAGTTCGTCGAACTCCCTTTGAGGGGCGTTGGACCCCTCTGTGTGTGGTGGGGTTCCCGGTCTGCCTGTCAGGGTTCTACATCTGGAAAATTAGCGACCCTGTCATTGCTGTACCGTCGCTCCTGGATCCGGCCGCCCTGTATCTCCTCTTCCCTCATTCTTCCTCCCGGAGACGTCCCCTCGTGTAGGTACAAAGAGCAGCAAAGAAAATCTCACTTTACTTATCGTTGTACGTGGCTTGCGAAGCAAGGATACAAAGGATACAAAATGACGTAGAAACGAAATATATGTTTACGCTCTTGATCGTATTGGCTAAAAGAGAAAGAGGTAACGTGAGTGCATTCAATTTGTCATACAGACCTCTTATAGTGATTGGAACCCCATTCCTTATCGACTAGTGCAGGATACGCCTTTGAAAGGGTTGAAAGCTAAGGGGAAAGCTTGATGAGCGCCCAATTTAGCGAAATGTAGAATGTGCAGCTGAGAAGATTTTCAAATTAAAGCTTGAATGGTATTCATTAAATACATAGCAATACTTTATAACAAAAAATAAATAGAACTGTATTTTCACAGTGGTATCAATGCTTGTTGCTGCACAGAAACAAACATAACTCAACAATAAATAAAGGAGCATGTGTTCCCTCTAATTCAAAGTATAATTGGTTAATATACCTTTAAGAACATAGTGCTGATCACAGGAATGCAACAGGATTATAGATAAAAATATAAAACAATTTTATTGCCATAATATGTATGTCATATTCGGTAAACCATATACATATACACATTTATCGGTAGTTTCTAAACATAATTAGTTAATTATAAAAAAGAGTATTTTAAATTTAGTAAACGAATATCAGCATCTGCGGATGTTTTACGGGGAGTGCCCACTTTCTGACGAGAATGTAGACCGTCTTCCCCACTTTCCTGAAATATTTTTATCCAGTAATTTACTATTAAAGCACTTTTATGCACTGTCGTTGCAATTGCTGTAATAGTGCGACCAGCCTCCCACATATCCATGATATGTCCACAGGTCATTTAGTTCGTATACGGCAGTGGTGGCGAAAGTGCGACTCGCGAGGCACTGTGACTCGCAGGCACAACTCATTTTCTAGCCGTCTATTCATTTGTTTTCCATGTGCTGCTGAGTGCTGCAGTGCGTGTTGCATATTTGGTGACTCGCGAAAGGCAAGCGTTTTTGCCACCCTTGGTATATGGCATGACTGTTTCTGAGAAAATAAACATGTTTTGGTTTCAATAACACCAGAAAAAGCAAGCGCATCAACCTCCCTTCTTTTCCCCCTTATTGCTGTGTTATCAAGCCACCACGCTCTACGATAGGTAAGGTGAAGGACAGGCCTCAAAAGACCCCAGAATACAATAAAAAATCCGCCGAAGATTTTCTTTGGTGCTGTTTGTACAATAACCTCCTTGGATCGGTGACGACTCACCTTCGTAGTTGAAGATAAGACAAGACCAAAGGAATCACAGTTTAAAACCCTGGAATAGCTGGAATTTTTACCCGGACCGAGTATAACACAACTGATCTGTCTTTATATGAGAAAAGGTAGTAGCTGACCTTCTTTATTTACTCCTGTTGGCTGCAATTATTACATTCGGAAGCAATGTGCAGTTTCGTGATGGACACTATTATCCGAAACAGAAAAAGAACAATACCTACATTGTTTCCTATCACATGTAGCTAAGGACTGAAAGACGAAGGAGAGCTTGCACTAGGTATATAGTTAGCACTTACATTTGGTTCTATATGGCATCATATCCATGCAAGACGCAAATAAAGCATATTTAAAGTTACTTGAGAACGAAAAAACGCAAAAAGCATTAGTTTCCTCCTTTACTGTCAGCTTTTAAAATATTTCATTTACGCAACTATTAAATTATATTGGATAGGTCCTTCATGCCAGGAAATTTTTAAGGATGGAAGACGAAGGTTTTCAATTCTACCTTAGAAAGAACTTTGCGTGCCAAAACATCTATTAGTCTTTTCAAAAATGACTCTCAGATCTGTGGAAAGAATATGACAGGTTTCAGATTCTGTTAAATGTTATTTTTGGATGTTTTGTAGAAGTACATTCTTCTCCTTGAATGTGATGTGACATACACAAAACCTTACTGTACGAAAAATATAGATATCGTTCAGGTGTAAAAGGTATGAAAAAAACTTTTTCTGCATGAACCATTCCCAAAACTTTCTCAGTTGTGCGTTTATATTGTTAAATATTTAAACAAGTATGCTTTAAAATGTTAATGAATCGTTATTTTGTTTTCATGAACTTATGAAGAGTATCGTAACATCATGATTGGAAATTCCTATCAATTCCTTCTGTATGGTCTACAGAAAATTTATTTACTTATTATTATCATCACCAAACTTTAAATAACCTTCAGTATATTTATCATGATAAAAGGAAACAAACAGAAAAATAAGCTTTTGATTGACTAACAACTAAGTAAATTATAGTGGGATACAGAAAGCTTTCAATCTCTCTCTTTGCTTTGGTGAGTGCAATTTAATGTAAAAAATGGCGACATAATATATACTTCTTCTTCTTTCTTCTTTCTCTGTTTAACCTCCACATGTGTAGGACTTACACCCCCCAGGACTTACAGGCGGGTGCCTGGGGTCAGAGGCCCATCGAGGAGCAGACACTCATGGATCAGACAGAATATCCAGGATGGGTGATCAGCCCGATGCCTGGTATGGGAGGAAGGAAGTAGATGAAATGATGGTGAAATGCATGAAAGGAAAGGTGATGATGGAGCAGTTGGTGGAATGAATGGCGGGGGAAACCGGAGAACTCGGAGAAAACCTGCCCAGACGCCGCTTTGTCCACCACAAATCCCACATACGGGTCCCTGGGATTGAGCCCGGGCCTGGTGAGAGGCAAGCGGCCTAACCACTCGGCCACGGCGCCGCCCGACATTATATATACAACTTTGCAAAATGTTTCGGCGCTTACAGTACATTTCTGTTTGCTTTCTTTCCTCAGCATGCTAAGAAAGTTCTGATCACAGCATATGATTCACTGCTGAGCACAGAAACAATCAAATTAATTAGTTGCTTCAATTTGAACATTAATTTATATTATTATTATTATTATTATTATTATTATTATTATTATTATTATTTCTGTCATAATTTAACGCACTCTGTAAACTTCCTTAGAAATGTTGATCAACGTATTTTAGTTGGTGTTCCGTGGAAGTTCATTAATATCCAACGAGGATCTTTAAATCATAGGTTGTATATCTTATTGAAAGAGAATAATAATATTGTGGTAGTCTGTTGAGGTTTCTCTTTAGCAATGTTAAGTTTAAATGTTGCATGATATGTTACTAAATAAGTAATCTCTGAAGATGAGAAACATTTTCTAACAAAACAAATGTACTGCATATTTTTAATACGAGCCTACGTCATTTTTAAAAAAATGCGAATGCTATCAGCAGTTTAACTTCCTTCATACTTAGATGCAATGCGTATACCTCACTTTCTTATATTGCGTTAGAAACCTGTATTTTCCATTAAAAAGTTGGTTTTTTTTTCCTTTTCTCCAGAACTTTCTGTTTCATCCGCGGCGATGTTATTTTGTCACCACGTTTAACAAAGATAAGTCTTAGGTGTCAAAGTAACAAATGACCACGAAATCTTAGATTCCAAAGAGTGCTCAAGAATTGTCCCTTTTGCTCGGTAGATGCTGTAATTCAAAAACCATGTGCGTGCTTTACTCTCCCCCCTCTTAGCTATCACTTTATTGAAAGCATTATTTTTTCCTGACACGAAGCGACCCGA
Organism: Deroplatys truncata; assembly: GCA_030765065.1. Classification (NCBI taxonomy): domain Eukaryota; kingdom Metazoa; phylum Arthropoda; class Insecta; order Mantodea; family Mantidae; genus Deroplatys; species Deroplatys truncata. The sequence goes on from CM060980.1 coordinate 59,845,998, forward strand.
TCGATTACTCTCGAAGCATGTTACGGGGCTTTTAAGCCGATAGATAAAGTGTGATGTTGCAGGCATTTGTTTCCACTCTGTCTCTCTTTTACTTTTTTTTTTTATGTATTACACACGACTCGCGAGAAGCGCGCTTCGAGAACGATTAATCGACTGTCATTTGCTCGTGAAAGGTGAGTAAAATGCGAGTCGACTCTGTGTGGCTGTCGATACATCACAGTCGATGCTGACTGCTGTAGAGAGGCCAAAACATGGCACAAACACCTGAGTACAGTTATGGCGCGACGCAATTGGTACAAAATTCGTGTAGGGTATTAATTTCCATCGCCATGAGCTTCTTGGAGGCTATGTATGCAATCACTAAGCTGTCCGTAATCCAAAGAACTGGATTTTCTGTGGAATTAGTTTAGAAAAATGTATTTCTGAGAAACAGGTCTTCACAGTCACTTAAAGACCACGAAAAAAAAACCTGTAAAAACGACTGGGTCTTATGATAATGGCGGCAAAATAAGGACTTAGTTACGAAAGATATTCACACAGCATAGAACAACGTAAAACCAAAAACCTAAACATCACGCAGGTGAATAAGATAAGCCAACCTGAAAGTTAATCTTTAGTAGCTGAAGACGAGAACTACACCAGGTGTTCACTTATTTTCGATGTTAATGGAAGGGGATACTCACAATTCTATTTTTGTTGCTGTATTTCGTAAACAGTTATTTTAAACATATCTGGATCTGTAAAACACTATTATGAAAGCCGATTTATGTACTTTAATTTGAAAAATTAAATCATGTGCTCCCTCTCTTACAGGGAGCACATGATCCCCAAAAAGTATAATTTTAAACTTGTTTATACATCTCAGCCATTTTAAAATGAATTTGCTTCATTTTTCATTAAAATGTTGCAAACTAAGTTATCGTTCTTCTCCAAGGAGAAAATTGTAATTGTTCTTATAGTTATTTAGGAACAAGTATTTTAAAATGCAATAAAACTTTCCTAACGTACATATTGATTTAATATTGTTTGAAAAAAATCAAGTTACGTATAAAATAATTTTATTCTTAGAGAATAAAATGAAGAAGACATTCAAAAATATGAAGCAAAAACATAAAGTAGTTTTAAATATACATCAACATTACTGAATGCGTTGGAAAAACTAGTTTTGAAAAAAGTGCATTTTATCTTTGGTTGTAATTTTGTAACAATCGCATGAAAACAAAAACATTTTTTTAAGAGCGCCATCTGAGACTGTTTGAAGCACTAAGATTCTCTCATCTGTTGTCTAGTACAATCTAGAGACAATTACCTATTACGAAGTAGGAAAAGCGAAACAAGCCGCTAATTTCAAATACACAACAGGAAAGATCCAGTGAGTAGATTAAAGCTCGAGTCACACTTCCTCACTCAACGGGCATTTAAAAACGACGTCATTAGGGCCAAATTGTCATCAATGGTCACAAACGTTTAACATTTGATTGTACGTATACACGTTAAACTTTAATGCTATGCAAAAACTGAAACATCGATTTTTTTGAATTAACTAATTAATTATTTTTGGGATATTTTCTCCTGTTAAAATTGTAGACACTTCCATTGAGTCTCCCCATTCAGGTTAATGTTATACGGGGTCTTCTTATTTGTTCGGCCTTTGTCGCCAGTCGGTTGTTTGCGTATGACATAAACACTTTGAAGCGAGTTTATCACCAGTGTCTCTACCAGAGGACTAGCGCAAGCTGAGTGGAAAGGGTGGATGTCAACTGTCACGAGGTCACCTTAGTGAATTGGGAATTGCATCGTATCTTTCCAGTATTTATATTTGGAACTTCTTTCGCTCGCGTCTCGTAAATTCGCAATAACAGCATGATGTTGATAAGTAACTCGATAATTAGATCGGTTTTTGTAGCGTAGAGTGACTCGGCTTAAACGGTAAAACATTGTTTTTTTACTGAAAAATATCTGAAGTTACTTTTACGAATATTTCAAATATGTTTAAATATTTTACTTGTTCCTCTTTTTTTTGCTAAATGAAAAACAACGTTTTGTCATCAAACAAGGTTTTTGTTTATTACGTTTTGTCTCGGGACTTGATGAAATTCTGAGCAAGAACGGAGAGTATCATTCACACAACGGCCAATATCGTAACGATGGACTCCCCCTCTTATTCTGCACTCAACCATGCAAATTCTGTGATTAGTGTTCACCTCCATCTAGAGTGCAAAGAACGCACAAAATAATCTAGTGAAAACCAGTTCTGCACCACCACTTTACGTCTACCGGTTTATGAAGTCGGAAAATCATACGGTCCGAGGTTCAATTCCGCACCTCCCCTTTAAGACTAGGGGCTCGTTGAACTAACAATGACGTCATTCATTTAAACCAACTGGCGGTAAAGGCTGAATAAATTTGAAGATCCGTTATTCATAAATGCTTGCCAACCAGCGACATGTCATATCCAAAGGCATAGGCATAGAATTTCGAAAACAAATGAGCATCAGATACCTGTCATTTTAAAAACGGATGGATGATTTTTTTTGCTTTAAGTGGGAACAAAAATAAATTAGATCAGATAGACTAAGTTCTCCTGAGCTTCTTCACAGAAATAAGTGTAATGTAAATTCTACATACTACTCCGCATTTGCACTGATGTGTTCTGTACATAAGAGGTTGAAAATAAGGTTAGGGGTGGCTTTTGAAAGTCGTAAGCAGCCAGCAATTTTCACTACCCAAATCGTTAGTGTTCCAAGTTTTGTCAAAATTGGTCAACTGGTGAAAGTTTGTATATAAGGAGTTGAAAATATAGACCAGGGGTAGTTTAGAACCTGAAAGACTTCCTATCATTTTCGCTATTCCTATACATTAAATACACAATTTTGTGTCGGAATTGACCAAGAAATATGGTTTTGTCTATAAGAGTTACAAAAATGGGCAAAGACAATTTTTAAAAATATCGAGGTATTACATGATTGAAAATAATAGTAAATTAAACTGAGTTTTATTTATGGACGTTCTTTAACTGCTGTATTTCTTAGCGTCCAGACATTTTGTCCAAAGGCCATTTATCAGGATTGAGGTTCTTTCACGTTCCATAAAACTACGACACGTGAACCACCGGCTTTACTTCCCTTTGAAGGAAGCCACATTAAGGATATTTACGCCCGAAAAAAATTCACCGTCTTCCACCGGGTTTGAACCCGCGTCCTCGGAAACTAGGGTCTAGATGGTACCACTGCACCATGGAGGATGACGAAAAAAAAATACTGGTTGGATAGAATTAATTGTTATTCCACACAAGCCGTTTGTTGGACAGTGTTGGAAAGGTAGAATCAGATGAGTGAAAAATTCAATGCCATAGCCGGGATATGCAACACGGATCTCCCCGTCTCCGTCCGGTTTCTCTAACTGAGCTATCGTGACAACTTGCCAGTACGGTATTCAATTCCCCAACTGATTCGCATTTCGCAAATGAACAACCGGAGAAAGGTTCGAGCAACCGGACGGAGAACGGGAGATCCGTGGTTCAAATCCCGGTTATGGCATTGCATTTTTTAGTCGTCTGATTCTACCTTTCCAACTGTTTGGATAGTTTTTACTTTCTCTACTATGAATAGTAAGTAGGGGAGTATTCTATTCCACCCAAAAATTCGATGCCGAGACTTTATCGGAAATATGTGTTGAAGACCTGATTCCAAAAATAGCATTTTTGAAGAAGGTCCATGTGTGAATTTGAACAGCGTAACTCAAAAAGGATAAAGTCGAATACATATAAAATTTATTGTATTTAAAATTAGTATCTTCCAAAGATGCCACATTAAAGTTTTCAGGAATATCCCCCCACCCGAACTATCCTTTATATACACTACTAAGGACGAAAGTAATCTTCGCATGCTGTGACGCTGCCAAGTAACACAGCTCGTTGGAACTTGAATCATACATAGAGGGAACTACTACGGTATGCTACAGTAGGCAACTAAACGAAATATTCAATGAGACGAACAGAAATGCCACTTTTATTCATAGACCATAAGCTACACTAAAGTCAATACGACATATGATGGCACTCTAGATTTACATAAATAGATACATGGTGCTTAAAAGGGTGTATGATCACTACGGGCAGCAATACATGCTCTGCATCGTGCTCCCATTCTGGCCACAAGGTTGGTAAGCAGTTCTTTTGATAGGGCGTTTCATTCCTCCACCAGCCTTGTTGACAACTGTTGAATGGTCATTAGTGCATGTGAATGTGCTGCAATGTGTCTCCCCAAAGCATCCCACATGTGTTCGATGGGATTTAAATCGGGGAAACGGGCAGGCCAGTCCATTCGCCGAATATCCTCTCGTTTCAAGAGACCCTCCACCTGCGCTGTTTAATGCGGTCGCGCATTGTCATCCATAAAATTTAAGTCAGGGCCGACTGCACCCCCGAAAAGACGAACTTGAGGAAGGAGCACAGTATCACAATAACGTTGAACGTGTTCAAAGATTTGGAGGTCGGTGCGCCCATGCAAAATTATGCCTCCCCAAAGCATAACACCCGGACCACCAAAACGATCATGATCAAGGATGTTCCTGGGTTCATTACTTCTCGATAAGATGAGGGTACGTGGAGAATCACTACTTAGACTGAATCTGCTCTCATCCTAGAAGGGCACGCGACCCCATTCCTCGTTTGTCCAATTTTGATGCTCTTGGTGACGCCGATATGCGGATATCAATGGAACACAACGTACTGGCCATCGGGCTAAGAGACCACCTCTGTGTAGACGCCGTGCCACAGTGTATGGTTAGATTGCGTGCCTAGCGGTGCTGTTAAATGTGGTTGCAATTTGTGGGTGATATTAATGTTATTTATTTAACATTATTGTGTAGCCCCACGTTGTGGTAGCCAATTTGCGGGTGTATTACTTATAATGTTTGTGTATTTGTTTTTACTTCACGCGTTGAAGTCATCTTGTGACGTGATTCATTTGTTAGGTTTGTTAGCTCCATCTGGTGTTAGCAATTTGCGGCAGTATTAGTTTTTTTGTTTAAAAAAAATGCTACTGTTATTTTATTTAATTTTGGTTCTTTGTCCTCCGGCTAGCTATTATCCTTTTGGTCAAGCACTTCTCTTTATACAGGTTGTGTAAACGGAAAGGAATCTTTTATCCAAAGATAACACTGATGAAGAAATTTGTTTTACACTTTTATTGTCGAACACGTTAACTATCACATTTACACATTGATCTTGACACTCGCCAAACTGAAACTGTTATAATAACTTCATTACTGATAATTCTTAATTCGCGTACTTCAACTTTATAACACTTGAGATTTTTCATAACTCTGTTACGCGTAACCTGCAAATTGATATCCGAAGTGTGCCGTACAAATACTTTCGATGAACTGACGGGAATGCGACGTGTAGTGTACAAAGAATTTTGATGAACTGACGGGGTCTACCTCTAACCTACTCTTTTTATACTCCTTCACCCAGATATGCCTAAAGATTATAACTGAACTGCAATTGGCTAATAAAACGCGCCAACATTAGCGTCTATTTTTATATCCAATGAAAATTATGAATGCATATGCTCTAGGGAAACGTTCCAGAAGATTCTCAAGGAAAAACGCGCCAACATTACGTAACTTCCTCGTTTCCAATAATGATAAACAGCTCACCCCCTCGCTGCATTATTGCACGCTATTATTGTCAGTTTCAGTAAGGCATTAAAAACTTACTTCTCAACAATAATTACAATAAACAAATATCTCAAATTAATGTCACATAAAAATGCATATTCATAATATAATCATTCTTTAAATTTAAATAATTTATGATACAAATTACTGCATCAAATTGGACCCGCTGTTTGGCGTGGATCCCTTCTTGCCTGTTGCACAATGTAGTGGTCATCTGCAGAGCGTGGCCGATCACCACCTCTCCTTGGGACAGCAGTGCCTGTGGTTTGGAAGGTTCCCCATGCACGTGAAACAATACTGTGAGCAATTCCAAACTCCTGATCAACTCTCGTACACTTCACCTTTCTTCCAGTTTCCCGATGATTCTTCCCCGTGTGAAGTCATCCAAATGGTGTTTACGGGCCATGTTGCAATGAAGAACACCACTACAGTGCACCGTAACAGCTCGCTAATTGCCACACACCGTCTTGTCCTGTTTCGTCAACTGCCCCGTGTTGCGGGACTAGACCCATTTGGCACTATAGGCTCGCTACACTCATGCCATGTGACGTCCAGCTTTCTGTGTACCTGTGAGAGACCTCTGACAACATGCTCCCGCACCTTCATCTACTTCCACCAAGTAGTTCATTTATTATGTTACTTTACCCATCTCGTCCTTAGATTTTGCACACCAGTGTATATAACTTTACATTTTTTATTTTCACAAAAATGGCTTTAACGATTTTGATTAAACTATCAAATATTAAATCTATTTACATTAAAAATAAAAGTATATATTGAATTTTCTGGGAATAGTCTGAAGTTCCACTGAAATGAAGGAATTTTGTATAATCTTGTATAACTGGTAAACCTTAAGCAATAGATAAAAACGTACTGTACAAAAAAGTAGATCTCCTTAAAACACACAATTTGATTAGAATAACTTTTTTGTGACATAAGCCATTTCTGAGAATTCCGTTAATCTGAGAATTCGTATCGTTCATTACTTGGTCATTCTCTTGAAGTCTTGTCAAAATTCAGTTGTTTCTTGCGATTGAATGAAAACGGTATGAATTTTAAGGCTAGTATACTCGTATAGCGCCCAGTTCTTAAACATTTGGCCATCTATGTTCTCTTTGTATCTATAACGAAGTAAGTAATGTAGATATTTCTGCAAAAGATAACTTGATTGAAATGAAGTACCTAGATAGAAAACCGCTTTATTAAATAAGCATAGTTTGTATACCCACCAATAAACAATAAACAGTAGAGAAAGTCAGATTAATACAACACATCAGATTCTTTTAAGTTGTAAGGTAACCTATGATTTTTGTCATGTTCCATAGTATAAATATACAATATTTTGACTCAGTGGGTTAAGGGGAGACTACTATGAATTCTGAACCACCCTCCTATACAACTTTAGCCCATCTCTTAGGGGAAGGTTTGCTCCAAAAATTGGTACTGCTGTTAAGATGGCAGCCTATATTTGCCCACCCCATGTGGTTTCTTTCTTTGAAATATATGAGGGTTTGTTTTAACCACTTTTGCTTTGGACATCTTTTTCTGTGAATGAAATTTTCGGCTATAAATGACCAGTTGCTGAGAAACTATTGAAGATAGCTAAACTAAACTTTAGGGATGATAAAGACAACCTCTAAGTGCTGTTGTGGATATACTTCGGAGCTAATAAGTCGGTTGGTTATATAAAAAAATCTGATGTGTTACACTCTCATGGCTTTCTCTACTCTTGTACAAACTATTTTTACAAACTCTTATTCTCCATCTATTTCATATTAATCGAGATAAACATTTGCAGAAACGATCTTTTGAAATTCAAAGAGAATTACATTTTACACATAGCGATCAGTTCTAAAAATATTTGACTATTGCTTAAGGCCTACTATGTTCCCCTTGTTTTGTATTTGCAAGAGCAATATAAGCACAGACATATCTCTTAATAGCTGGTTGCTATGTGCAGCACCTTTCTCTTTGCCACAGATTAATACTCTTTGCATATCCAAGACAAAAAAATCTGATGTGTTACACTCACATGACTTTCTCTACTCTTGTACAAAGTATTTTTAAAACGTTTATTCTCAATCTTGTTCATGTTGTAACGGCATTACTTATAATGTTATTACTTGTGATGTTTGTGTATGTGTGTTTACTTCATGTGAAGCCATCTTGTGAAGTCATTCATTCGTTCGGTTTGTAGCTCCATCTAGTGTTAGCATTTTGTGGTAGTATTAGTGTTTGAAAGAATTTTAAATTTTGTTTACTGTCCTCCGGCTAGCTATTATTTCTCAGTCGAACATGTATCTTGATCAGAGTGTGTAAACGGAAAGGAATCTTTTATCCAAATATAACACTGATGAAGAAATTTGTTTTACACATTTATTGTCAAACACGTTAACTATCACATTTATACATTGATCTTAACACTCGCCAAACTGAAACTGTTATAATAACTTCTTACTGATCACTTTTAATCCACGTACTTCAACCTTTTGTATAATTAACCTTACAACACTTTAGATTATTCATAATTCTGCTGCGCGTAACTTATGAATCGATACCCGACGTTTGCCGTACAAATACTTTCGACGAACTGACTGACTAAAGACGACGTGTAGTGTACACAAATTTTTGATGAACTGGACGACTGAAGGCGACGTGTAATGTATTGAGATTTTCGATGAACTGACCGCGATCTACCTCTGACTTGGCTTTTTATACACCCACTCCCCGATATGCCTAAAGATTATAACTGAGTTACTATTGGCTAATAAAACGCGCCAACATTAGCGTCTATTTTAATATGCAATGAAAATTATGAATACATATGCTCTAGGGAAATATTCCAGAAGATTCTCAACGGAAAAACGCGCCAACATTACTTAACTTCCTCGTTTCCAATAATGATAAACAGCTCACCCCCCCCCTCGCTGTATTATTGCGCGCTATTATTGACAGTTTCAGTAAGATCGTATAAACTTACTTATCAACAATAATTACAGTCAAGAAACATCTCAAATCAATGTCACATAAAAATGCATATTCATATTACAATCATTATTTACATTTAAGTAATTTGTGATACAAATTACTGCATCATATGCCCCACTAGAAACATAATTATGAATATTTACAACTTGTTTGGAAATTTTATAATTGGCTTTTTAGTCTCCTAAATCTTGGAACACACGCTATCACTTTCACTTAACACTTCACACGTATTTAACACACGACATATGTTTTTTTTTTATCTCGCCACTACTTACTGGCTCTGGTTTAATGTGTTTAGACATTAATCTAACATTACAATTTTTTATAGCAAATACTGTACCCTGAAGTATTTAATTACTGTTACAAAAAATGGTTTACTTTCTTATATTGTTAACAAAAATTTGTGCATTTAAGAATTTTTGTAATTACTATACATATTTACTAAAAATATTCACCCTCTACATAAATATATTTATATCTCTTAAATCTAAATACTGTTTCACATTTTCTGTTTGCTACATAAATATTTGTTTTAAGTACTTTTACCCCATTTTTGTTATTTTGTACTTTATTTTAACAATACTCTTGGAATTGTATTTACGTACTTTTACTTTAATATCATATTAAGTTCCAATCTTTACATTCTTAATCTTCAAATACTGTTACAGTTACTAAAAGAAAGTTATTTTCCTTTTTTTTTTAAAAATTAATTATGTCCAAAATTTTATTTCTCCTTTCACATGACATATATAAATAATTAACCCTCTTACGTTCCAATACATTGCTCTGCATTTCGTCTTTAACTATCCAGCATCTACTTTACATCTCATTGCTATTTACCCTCCTGGATCAAATTGTGTGTGGCTAAACATTACTCGTAGCTGTATCCTAACCTTCAAATTTTTGTTCATGAATAACCTCTTGTATTCATATGAAATTTCGTCCCCTGATAACATTTGAAAACAATCTAAAGTTTCCTGAACAACACATCTTTTAACAACTGTCATTTTCAATTCTTCTACTATCTCTTTAATTTGAGAGTACTTTAACAAATCTGTACTAAACTGTACTGGACTGGAGTTTTCAATTTGAAAAGCTTGGTACTTGTTAATTTCGTAAGTTAGCTTTTGATTATTTACAGGCAAAACTTTAACTTCTTCGTACAATTTATTTCTTTGCATTACTGACTCATTATGTATTTCTGATATTTCCCCTCTGAAATTAACTTGCGCCTGATTCACATCTACATTCATAACCTCTTTCATCTCTCTTAGCTAACTTGAAATACTACTCACTCGACTACCTGACTCTGTACATTCTACATCAACATGTTCACTTTTAGTATTAACCTCACTTTCTTTGTTACCTATTTCCCTGCTCATGTCTAACATTTTCTTTGAAACTTCTCCTATCTCACTTGCTATTATTTCCTTTTCATCACTCATTTTTGGCATACTGCTATCTAGCTCCATAGATTTCTTTTCAATTTCTTCCCTGCTTTGATCTACTTTTTGCCCTAATATCACATTACTCCTACCAATATCTTCAATTGATTTCCTATGATCTTTTTTTATAGCTTCTCTCAATTCCTCAAAACTCTGATCTACTTTTTGTTCTACACTCTTAATAATATTTTCACTCAATTCCCTATTATTCTTTTGCATATCTTCCCTTAATTTCTCATTACTCTGAGTTAATTTTTGTTCTAATTTCTCATTATTCTTTTGCATATCTTCCCTCATATTCTGAATATTCTTATTTACTGTTTCGGCAAAATTTCTCATCATTTCCATCATCATACTAGCATCAAAATTAACATTTCCTGCTATTCTATTCTCACTTTCTGCACTAACATTTCCTCCCTCAAATTCTACATAGTTTGAGCTATTTTCTGTAACCTGTATTGAATTACAGCTAACTGTTACATTATCCCCTTCCATCATTGTTTCTTCAATATTATTAGTAGCCATTGTTTCCTTTATCCTACCACTCCTCAAGTACATTTGAATGTTATAAGTTTGTTTTAAAAAAAAATTACTATACTCTGACCTTTTGTGATGCTGTCTGTTGCTGTTACTTTGATGTCCAGCTTCCTGCCCCTCTCTCCTAGGTTTGTATGTCGCTTCTGCGTTGTATTATGATGAATCTGCGTTGTCTCGATGTTTTTGTGTCCACTCATCCGCGTAGTCTGTCGTTCCTAAAGTTGTTTCTGGAATCTGCGTCTTCTCGATGTTTTTGTAGTTGAATTCCCCTGTTGCCTTGTAATCTCGGAATTACGATGTCCAATCACCCGCGTAGTCTGTCGTCCCTTTTGTTGTTTCTGGAATCTGCGTCTTGTAGATTAATTCACTGCTCCATTCATTCCACATCCTGGTTAATTCTGCTACTTTCCTGCTTAATTCTGCTACTTTCCTGGTTACTTTGCCCCTTTCCTGGTCACTTTGCCCCACGTTCTGGGTGCCAATTTGAAGTAGTTATGTTGTTTATTTATTTAACATTATTGTAGCCCCACGTTGGGCGCCAATTTGTAACGGTATTACTTATAATGTTATTACTTGTGATGTTTGTGTATGTGTGTTTACTTCATGTGAAGCCATCTTGTGAAGTCATTCATTTGTTCGGTTTGTAGCTCCATCTAGTGTTAGCAATTTGAGGTAGTATTAGTGTTTGAAAGAATTTTAAATTTTGTTTACTGTCCTCCGGCTAGCTATTATTTCTCAGTCGAACATGTCTCTTGATCAGAGTGTGTAAACGGAAAGGAATCTTTTATCCAAATATAACACTGATGAAGAAATTTGTTTTACACATTTATTGTCAAACACGTTAACTATCACATTTATACAATGATCTTAACACTCGCCAAACTGAAACTGTTATAATAACTTCTTACTGATCACTTTTAATCCACGTACTTCAATCTTTTGTATAATTAACCTTGCAACACTTTAGATTATTCATAATTCTGCTGCGCGTAACTTGTGAATCGATACCCCACGTTTGCCGTACAAATACTTTCGACGAACTGACTGACTGAAGACGACGTGTAGTGTACACAAATTTTTGATGAACTGGACGACTGAAGGCGACGTGTAATGTATTGAGATTTTCGATGAACTGACCGCGATCTACCTCTGACTTGGCTTTTTATACACCCACTCCCCGATATGCCTAAAGATTATAACTGAGTTACTATTGGCTAATAAAACGCGCCAACATTAGCGTCTATTTTAATATCCAATGAAAATTATGAATACATATGCTCTAGGGAAATATTCCAGAAGATTCTCAACGGAAAAACGCGCCAACATTACTTAACTTCCTCGTTTCCAATAATGATAAACAGCTCACCCCCCCCCTCGCTGTATTATTGCGCGCTATTATTGACAGTTTCAGTAAGATCGTATAAACTTACTTATCAACAATAATTACAGTCAAGAAACATCTCAAATCAATGTCACATAAAAATGCATATTCATATTAAATCATTATTTACATTTAAGTAATTTGTGATACAAATTACTGCATTAATGTTAATCGAGATAAACATTTGCAAACTCTATCTTATTGCTAATCTTCTTGTAGATGTAGGGGAAAATATATTTACAAGGGCAATATAGAAAAACAGTAGCCTTTAAACACATACATATCTCTTAATAGCTGGTTGCTAGGTGCAGCACCATTCCCTTTGCCACAGATTATAGCTCTTTGCATATCCAAAACAAAAAAATGAATAACGAATTCCCATTTGAGAAACTTATTGAAAAATTTTAGGGAATAACAAGCAATATCTCGAAAATGGTTCACTCAATAAAAAATATGTATATGACGTAAATTGTGTATTTTAACGCGATCTACATTTTTTGTGTAGTAAAAGTTTGTCTATCTCTTATGGTTTACCAGTTATGCAAAAGTCGTTCACAATAAAGAATACTTTTGGAGACATTCCCAGGAAATTCAAGATATACATTTTATTTATCATAAAAATATCTTAAACATATGATATTTTAGTCAAAATCGTTAGAGCCATTTTTGAGAAAATTAAAATTTTCGAAAAATCTTCCATTTAAAGGGTAATCTGGGGTGGGAGGATTTTCTTGAAAACCTTCGTGTCGCATCTCTGGAAGATTCTGAACCTAAATAATAAGTTTGGTGTTTATCCGACTGTTCGTTTCTGAGTTATGTTGTTCATGGACAGACACGCAGACACACACACACACACACACACACACACACACACACACACGGACATGTTTCTAAAAATGCCTCAAAACATATATTTCCGGTGAAATCTCGGTATCGAATTTTGGGTGGAATATAATACTTCCCCTACTTCTATACGTAGTAGAGAATGTAAAAATAATTTCTGGTAAACTTTAATCAAAAGATGCTATAATTAAGAAAATAATCCTATTTTCCTGAAGGGAGGCTCTAGTACACCCAATTTGCTGTAACTATCTAGCTGTTTAAGATAATATACTGAAACTTAGTATCAGCATTTGGAATACATTTGTTCACTAATACTGAAAGTTTGAAATATATTGAGATCATCATTGCTAAACAAAATTTAAAAACCAAAATTTCCTTATGCTAGATTTTTCTACGTATTCCACCAATCAATTGTAATAAACCTCTATGCCCAAAACTTTGATCCCCTTGTGCATGATAAATTGTATGCAGCAACATTTTGATGCTGCTAGTTTTTTAAACAAAATATTTTAAGTTTTTGCTTGAAAAAAACCTTTAAATTTATTGGTATGCCTAATCATAGACACTGTTATTTTCAAAACTTAAGAAACCCATGCACAAAATTGTTAATTGTACACTTTTAGAGGATGCTATCAAGTTTCATTGCTCTGAGTTATGTAGTCTCAGGGAAAAACTTACACTAATTGTGGAAAAATGTCACTTTATAGATAATACTGCAAAAGATTATTTTCTTTTTTAAATTTGGATAATTTATGTAAATTCCGGTAAATTAGCACTCAGTATTGTAAAGCAAATAGCGCCGCATAAAATAGTGCTTATAGCTTGATTTGCATCAAGAAATATCACACAGTTCATGCTGAGACTTCAAGACTGCAGGTTCAGTTATTATTTTTATTACGTTCTAATGGAAATGAATGGTAGCGTTACGCCTTTAGTTTTACTTTTGTTCTAATTTCAACACCTGATGACAGAGTTTCTTGTATTGTCTTTCGTTGTATCTTTTTTTTTTTTGTAATTTTAACACGTTATTTTCTCACGTAAAAAAACTTGAATTACAATTGAAAAAGGGAAGTGGCTAAATTACGTATTCTACTAAAGATTTTAAATGTACTTAGAGGTAGAAAAATAAACAAAATACTCTTGGAACATGTGCTCAAATGTCTAATCTATCAATTAAAATGTTAGAACAAATAAGTTGTTTGACAAAATTTGTCTACATGTTCCCTTAATAAACAAATTTATTCTATAAAATTCAAATACCTACATCCCGTAAAAATTTCAGTCTGATATTTTCAATAGTTTCTGAGGTAATGTGTAATGGATTTAGCAGATTCAACATTGTCGGGATAGGGTTTTTAATCTCACCTTAAACAGTTTAGATCTCTGTATGTGTTGAAAATATGGTAGGGGTAGTTCCTGAAAGTCGTAAGGTAGACTATTAATTTTGTAGGGTGCAACGTTATACGATGACTGTCCCAGAAGTACCCGACCTAACAAAGAAAACACAAAAAGTTTGAAAATTTCTCTACATAGTTTCCTTTCAGCTCGATACACTTTTTCCAGTAATGTTCAATCGCTTCGATACCCTGCTTATAGTGAAACCGTTAAGTCTGCAAAATAGCCATCAACTGCAGACTCCACCTCTTCATTGTGGCAAATCTTTTACCACCAAGTTATTTCTTGAACTTTGGAAACAGGAAATTTTCAGAGTGGGCTAAGTCTGGCGAATAGGATGCATGAGGAAGCAATTCGAACTTTAACTCATTGATTTTGGCCATGGCGATAATGGATTGCGAACTGGTGCATTGTTTTGATGAAACAGAACTTTCTTTTTCGCTAGATGCGGCCGTTTTTGCTTGATTTCATCATTCAAACGCTGCAATAGGTTCGCATAGTACTCACCAATGATTTCTTTTCCTTTTTGAAGATAATCAATGAAAATTATCCCACGCGCATCTCAAAAAACTGACGCCATGACCTTGCCTGCAGATGGAACTGTCTTTGCCTTCTTTGGCTGATTCTCCCCTTTCAATCCACTGTTTTGACTGTTTCTTAGTCTTAGATGTGAAGTGATGGCTCCATGTTTCATTCATAGTTATGAATTGACGCAAAAGTTCGGCTGTATTGCAGCGAAACATCGCCAAACACTCGACTGAAACGACGCTGTTTTTGTTCCATTGCGAGAAAACACGGCACCCATCTTGTGCACAGCTTTCTTATGTCCAAATTTTCAGTCAGTATGCAATGTACAGCACTTTTAAATGCCTACGATATCTACTAGCTCGCACACTTTCAGTCGACGGTCATCCAATGCCATTTTGTGGATTTTCTTCGCAATTTCTGGCGTGGTCACCACTGCTATGTTCGTCTTGGCAGCTCCTACGACCTCACTTAAGCTCTGCCACTCAATATTTTACTGTTGTAAACGAAGGAGCTAGATTATACCCCTCCAGAGTAGAATCTAGCTCAGCTTTAATATTAGTTGGACTAAGACCTTTCAAATGAACGATGGCCAGTTTTATCCATGTTTACAAATTTGCTGAGAGAGTTCACTATTAATAGCTGCCAAACACTTACTAAACAATATAGCATTGTCAAACTTCAGACTTAAGCATTATAAGGTTGGTATTTTCTACCATAGTCATTTGTTTGAAACAACAAGCGCTATATATACGTCAGGTACTTCTGGTACTGCCCTCATACGTGCAAACATTTTGTCTAGATAGACCAAAGAGTGTTGATTGGTATATTAGGGGTGGAAAACACAGATTGAAAACAACGGAATTTTTTCAAAGTTAAAGGTTAGCTTATCATTTTGTAAGATTCTAAAAGCCAAGTGTTTTAATATTTGTATCAAAATAATACCAAAAACACTCGTTGACAGAAGCGTTCTTGCGAAATTTGGTGATGTGAACACGAAATGCAACTCCCTCCCGCTCTATTAATTCAGTTTTAAAAGCTTTTAAGCTCCATTTTTGGTCTGGAAGTCATTGAAAATCCGCTATGTTTGCAATAGAATATTTAAAACAACAGGGTTTGATATTGATATCCAATGAAGTGGAATTAAAACTGGGCGATTTAAATACTAAAGTCACCCTATTCGCCTTAGTTTTAATATTTTTGGAAATAGCGCACGTCCCTCGAAAAAACAACTCTTTTCAGTGGTGAAATGAATATAATTATTTTAATAATGATCGTATATTAGTGCCAGACCTTATTAATAATTAAATATCACAATGAAAAATAAAAAGTATTATCGTTTTCCAGATCCTCATTATGCTATGCGAAAACTTCATTGAGTGAGATTTTGTTTAGTTTTCTGTAACAATGTAGACAGTGACGTTCTGTATACCTAAGGAAGCCACTTCTGTAAAACGTAGTTTATTTTTTATACATAAAAACTTTCTAAGCACTTGATCCTATGTACAAGTCGATTTCGAAGATAATATATGAAAGCTAGCTCCATGTTTGTGAAGATTAAAAAACGCATTAATCAAATAGTGATTTTGAGGCTTATTGGGGTATTGTTTGTGTTAATTGACTGAGTATGCTATTCTGAACTAAACACTAGACTAAACAGACTATTGTAAAATCATATGAAGTAATGTGAAATTTCTGAATTTATATGGAAAGGAATAAATTGGGTAGATAACGCTTTTATTGAGCTCCACAGATAAATTTCGCTGACGTTTCTACTGACGTTTACAATATACTATCTAAACACCTACTTGCGTAATTATCTTGCTTAGTCAAACGGTATCTGCACTAATGGGACTATCGTCACTTCCTGATCATGTACTTAGAGAATTGTGGGTACGTCTGAGAAATTCACTCCTAGGCATACTGTGCATCAGGGATATATATGTCGTATATCGTAAGCTTTAGCTTAAATCGTCATTTCGAGAAGAACCTTGGCAGATCGTGAAAACCGGATACACTACCCCCGGAAGATCGGAGATAATGTGACTTCATTTTATACACCATCTGATGGGGTCTCTAATAGCTGGCAGAGAGCGAATCAGATCAGATTAGGTTAGGATTACACTATATGCATAATAAGCTGCATCATTTCATTCATGTTGCGGCAGAGCGTGTACTTTCGTATGGTTTCAGCGTGCGCCGGCTATTCTACAATGCAGAACATTGTTGAAGAAGTTTATGAAATTCTAGATGCAGGAAACCAGCCTTGGGATTATTTCTTGACCAAGCTAAAGCTTTTGACTTGGTTGACCATGATATATCAATTTACAAATTGTGCAATTATGGTATAAGGGGAATTCCGTTAAAGTGGTTTGAATCATATCTTAGCAATAGAAAACACCCAACTGAAATTGAATCTTAAATAAGAAATTCAAAAGAAATTAAAGCTTCTCGTTCTGATTTGGAAAATGTTAAATATAGAGTACCTCAGGGCTCGATACTGGGCCCCTTTTTATTTTTACTGTATGTTAATGACCTGGCTGTAAACAAACTAACACTAAGTTTACTGTTATTGCAGGTGACATAAGCCTTTTATTTTCTGGTAAAGGTAAACCAGAACTTAAAGTAAACATCGATAGGCAACAGATTATGTAGTAAATTATTTTAGTAACAACAGACTTATTAATAAAAGTGTTGCATTAGGATTCTATCATAAAGTTAGCAAAAACTTAAATAAATAAAATAATAGAATTAAATTTCATGGAATCTGAGTTGATAGTAACCTTGACTGGGGAATCCATATTGATGGACTATTTAAAAAGTTATCCCAGACATTCTTTGCATTATACACCCTTAAAACTTTAGTTAATCTTGACGTACTTAAAATGGCCTACTTTACATATTTGCATACTCATTTATCATTTGTCCGGTTATAAAAATACAATGTTTATAATACAAAAAAGGGCAATCAGAATAATGTTAAACCTTTGCAGCAACACCAGCTGCAAACCTTACTTCATACTGCTTGTTCCTTCTCTATACATTTTTGAAACTCTAATAACAATGTATAAGCAGCGAAATAGTTTTAACTCAAATGCTATATTCATGACCATAATACAAGAAATAAATCTAAAATGCATAAAATAACCCTATATGAAAAAAGTTTATATTATAATGGCATTCAATTATTAAATAAACTTCCCACATATTTAAAAAGGGTTAAAATCTTGACAGTCTACAAAAATATTTTAGAATATTCCTAATATAGGGTTCTTTTTATTCAGTGGAAGAATATATAGAAATTGAGAAAGGTTTGTTTATGTATTTGCACCACGCTTTGGGCGTCAATTTGAGAAAGGAGTTGTCTTTACGTTGTTTGCCCCATGTATGGGTACCAATTTGTGAAAGGTTTATTTTTTTACGGTTTCGATTTGAAGTAGGAGTTGTATTGTATTTCGACTGTTGGGGAGCCAACCTTGAAGTGTGTTTGCAACCGCACGTATGGTACCCGGTTTCCGGTAGCCTTCGTCCCAAATGTACCTTCAGGTGGCGTTTGCCCCAAGTTTAAAAAATATTAAATTTGTAATTTGACTGTTTCTTTAAGTATTAAATATTTATGTTTGCCTCTGCTGCGTCAGTATTTTTGTTAGGGACACTTTTCTCTTAGCAGGGTGTGATGCGACAAGAATATGGCTTACAGAGATTATAATTTTACTTCACTCCTTTTATTAATGCTTGACACGATTTAAATAACACTTCACTGATATAGAGAGCTGTGAGATTATTTTGATTAATTAATTGCACTTTTTAACACGTAAAACTATTTTTCGTCTCACACGAATTCATATAAATCTCTTGAGGACATTTTTTACGTCTGGTTAATAACGCTGTCTGCAACCAACTGAATTGATTTCAACCGTCTAAACTAGTAAATTTCTGTATTTCAAGTCTCTGATTGGCTAATCCTTCTCCAATAGAATACCTGCATTTAACTAAAGATTTTTCTAGTTGTTGATTGGCTATTTTTAAACTGTCTCAAAATTTACGTTATTGTTACTCCAAGAATCACAAGTAGTACTGTTAAACTTTCTTACTCATTATTGCCTCAAGGTTACCTCATTGTTAGCAACTTTTGACCTATTTCTCACAGCTCCTACACTATTAAATTACGTAATACATTCATATAACATTATTACACATGGATACAATAATACAAACATATACAATGACTGTAATATACATATTTTTATATATTAAGCATATTGCTTTAAGGCGGGCTGTTATTGAATTTATATATTATATAATTAGACTGAAATCATTTAGGTGTTAAAAATACTGCCTCAAAATGAATTTATAAGATTTGTTATGGAATAAACTATGTTTACAATTCCAAAATTTAGTTTATGTACCTACTCATGTAATAAATTAGGATTTATGCGCTTGTGTATTACATCTAATTAGTCCTGTTCTTTTTGCACTAATAATTGTATTGCTGACGAAGTCAATATTTCTGTGTTGAAATCAAATGGTGAATAAAATTTAAATTGAATTTTCATGATCTGCCTAAGAATCTTCGTGAAATGTCGGTTTTCAGCTAAAGCCTCCGCTATATACGTATACATAATTACCTCTGTTTTGAGAGTGAAGTTGGAGTGTCGAGTAAAAGAACTGTTTTCAGCGTTTCCGTCCCTTACATCGTTTACCAGAGCAATCGTTAAAATTCCGCTGGTAACTTCCAAATGACTTAGCTATGTGTATGTCATTGTTCAATTTCGTGGAGCTTCATAATGATATTTATGAATATGGTTCTTGCAGTTACGACAGTGCGCCATTTTGGTTGTGTAGCAAGCTGATTGCCTGTTATAAGCAATGCTATTAATTACTTCATACGGCTGTTATTTCTAATGGTTTTAAAACCTAAATTTAACACTGTTTAAAGCTGATTGTGGTGCGACACTTTCTCTTCAGATGTATGCTGCTATCTGGAAGTTGCATCCATTTAGATAAAGTTTAATGTTTTCTGCTTTGTTGATGAGTCCTACGATGACGTTATCTCCTAGCTGGTTCTGCGTTGTCTAGTCTGCCAGCTGCTTCAGTGGTAAAGCTATGGGTTCTTTATCTCAGGATATGCGCCAGTATATTTTGAAAGGATAACACTAGTTTAGTTAGCTGATAAATTTTAATTTTGAATAAAAAGTTCAGTTTGAGAATAGTCGCCGACTGTTGAATTTACTAACTAATTACTTCTATAATAATAATTAAGCGAAGTGTCAGTTGCCATAAATCGCAGAAATGTTCCTCGGAAGGATCCCTCACGACAGTCGCCAAATATTTCTAACGCCGGCGCGTTCATGTGCAATACACAACTTAAAAAATCTGTGTTACACTCACATGACTTTCTCTACTCTTGTACAAACTATTTTTACAAACGCTTATTCTCCATGTTCTTCATGTTAATCGAGATATCGAGATGTTAATCTTATTGCTAATTTTCTTGTAGATCAAGGGGAATTGGTAGGCTTTAAGCTATAGTCAAATATTTTAAGAGCTGGTTGCTATGTGGAGTATTCCATTCTCTTTGCATTACCAGGACATAAAAAATGAATAACGAATTCCTATTTGAAAAAAAGTATAAGTATTGCAAAATTTAAGGGAATAACAAGCAATATCTCGAAAATGGTTCACTCAACAAAAAAATGTATATGCCATAAATTGTGTATTTTAACGCGATCTACATTTTTGTATATTAAAATTTTGTTCTATCTCTTGTGGTTTACCAGTTATGCAAAAGTCGTTCACAGTGAAGAATACTTTTGGAGATATTCCCGGAAAATTCGAGATATACATTTCATTTTTTCATGAAAATATCTTAAACATATGATATTAGAATCAAAATCGTTAGAGCCATTTTTGAGAAAATTAACATTTTCAAAAAATGTTCCATGTAAAGGGTAATCTGAGTTGGGGGAATTTTCTTGAAAACCTTCGTGTCGCATCTCTAAAAGATACTGAACTAAATACCATGTTTGGTGTTTATCCGTATGTTCGTTTCTGAGTTATGCTGTTCATACACACACACAGACACACACACGGACATGTTTCCAAAAATGCTTTTTTTTGGATTCAGGGAGTCTCAAAACATGTATTTCCGGTGAAATTTCGGTATCGAATTTTTGGGTGGAATACAATACTTCCCCTACTTACTATACGTAGTAGAGAAATTAAAATTACACATGAGAGTCAGCATTCTCAGGAGAGTCAACATTCGTATTAAGAATGGTTTACACTACAGGTTTTGTTCTACAATTTACTCAAAAACTACAGGTAAACCAAACAACCATGTCATCCAAAATATTCTGCAAATAATTTCCGGTTTGTTCGTTTACTGCATCTGTTTTTCAACACGTACAAAATCCTGTGTATTAGTGCAATGCAGCACTAAAATGTACAATAAAACACATCTATCAAAGCGAGTGTAAATTATACTATCAATAATTATTTTAGTATTCCTTTCGGGAGCAGAAAATCTAATTTATATTTTACGATAAATCCGTCGTTAACGGATATTCTGTGCTGTATTGGCACAAAATAAATCATTTACAAATCTTAAGCACTCATACCTGTAAACGATGCTGCTTTTTAAACATATTTCTTTTAATTTCCTACCTTCTTAATAGTTATTCAGACGTCAGAATAAGAAACAAATTCTTAAGTGGGGTCACGTAGAGTTTATTTTAGCTCGTTGCCCAAATTTGTTTCGTACCTAGACAGGTATGTGTTACAAGCAATCAACAACACGCATTGGCAAAATGTTCAAAATCAAATTAACTGTAAGAAATTCTTATGCATCAACTTGCCTTGAAGAAAAAAAAATTATATAAGCCTCGACTATAACTAAATTAACCTAATTAATAAACTTGTACATGAAGTCCATTCTCCTCTCCCTCTTTCAGCAAAATGTTGAAATCAGGACCTTCTCAATATAACATATGGTAACACATTAAGTCCGTCTTTTTTCTATTTACACTATTCATTACGATTCCTTGACTAATTAAACTTATAAATGCACACTTACAGATTTTTAACGGTCTCCACCAAGAGCATACCACTTGCACTGAATTAGTTGGTTGAGTTAGGTATTTTGCACAACACGTGCTTCCGAATACTGTACGCGTGTGGATCACATCACTGTGTGGGCGCGTGCACTGTGATTACGTGACGGGAAACAAAAGCGACAAATAGATTGTAGTATAAGGGGAATTATATTTTGTTTTCTTCTCTGAATCATTTTGATTCTACAATGCTATATTTTAAATCGCAGCACAACCTCAGAATTTATTTAAATTTTAGACATGACTAAGTACATTTTTTTTCATACAGCGGTGACAATGAAATTGAATGACTCCACGTGGAAAAGACCGCGTGGAGAAAAACCCAATAGCGAAACGCTTCGGACTCTGCCAAGCTCCTATTACCTCTCTGCACCCCTCGCCTTCATTCGAAGTCTTCCCGTCCGCACGTCTCACCTCTAGCAGTATCCTCAAACGGGGGGTTCCCGGACGGATTTGATGTAGTCGGAAACACACTCCGTAATTAAAACATTTACGCTACTCACCGTACAAGCGTCGCAAAAATATTTCAGAAAAAACAAAATCCATAAACTACATTGCGGAGTGCAGAAATTAATACTACAATAACATCCGACGTTATCCTTCCTTTCCTGTTTTTATTTTTTATTTAAGGGGCGTTTATTTATGGGTAGGGCGCCGGACTAGAGCCCTTCATCGCCAGCCACCACTTTTCTTAACTTAAGCTCCGCAGACATATCGTTACCACTACCAACGTTCCTTCTTACCCGGTCCAATATTAAAATTTACATTCTTAACTTCTTGCTAAGCCGTACATCCTCAAATATCAGAATTTCATTCCCTTTTTATTTAGACAATTCCTGCCTACGTGAGTTTGCAAACGTACTGAACTAAAACCTAACTGTATTTCAGAACTTTTATGCCAACGCGTTCACTACTCGGCTGTTACTAATGACTTTCCTTCACAATGTTCGCTAATGACCTGTTTCTGCAGACAAATCTTTCAACTCAGGCTTATTACATTATACTTTGATTTAATATAAGGACATAATTTACTGTAAGTATTTCTCTATCTTACTATTATTTCTCTATTTAATTGTTTATATCTTCCTGTCAATAATTAGGGTATCGTGTTACAGTTGCAATGATATCATTTTATTCTAAAGTGAATAACAATAGAAGCTTAATAGTTGGTCAATACATCTAATTAAAACAATTGTTTCTTTCACCGCAAACCGTGTAGCGGGAAAACGTTGTTCCTCTGGTTGATGCCCTCTGCTGCAGTGTCCTGGTCTCCGGCTATTGTTGCTCAGCGGCTGCTGATTTCTCCATTCCTAATAATTACCTATCTAACTAATTTCCAGATCTCACGGTTTTCGTAGGTGAGGCGAATTAAATACATTGCATTTCCCTTAAAAATGTGGTTTATTATCAAATAAATACTTATGGATGTCTAAGTTTATCCCATTGTAACAATTCCCACCATAATAATAATTAGGAACCTAATTTAACTGCACACGCTTTCCCACCCCTAAGCACACACGTGCATCCGTCGTCCAGAGAGTATCACTATGTGTCGACGAGATTCTATAAGAGAGTGAAAATCTGGGGCTTTCTTTCCCTTTTTATACCCAAGCTTAGTGACACTCACCTTTGCGCCTCAATATCTAACGACATTCCTAATTGATCCTCAGACCGCGTTACTTTATTATGTATGAAAATATTCTGCTCCAAATTTTTTCGCATACGGGCCCTAGGGACGCGTACAGAAGCAGATTCAATATCTTTATCTCTTTCCTTTTTATATCTGTCTCTTTCTATTTCTCCTTATTGCTTCCAGTTCCCTGCTCATTAGCTTGGTGAAAGGTGAGCTCTACCTAGAATTATCTTTTTTCTTAAATTAGCTAGCTCACCCGTCCCTTACTTATCTAAGTTACAATCTGATTTTTACATTTCTTGGCTGCTAAATAATCTAACACCTTCTTGGTGAATTATATTATTATGTACAATTCTTGTTTAATATTGATTTATATGTCTATGTGTGTATGTAAATATGTGTGTGTGTGTTTGGTATATCCCCTTTCATGTACCAGTAGAATCGGTGCTTTCTAAAACGATACAAAATTCCAGAGAAACCTTAATTTTCTTTTCATGATGTTTGCCATGGCGATCGTCGTGTTGACTTTAGGTTCTTTGTTGGTTGCTCCTTTTTTGCTCAGCTGTGGATATAGATTGGCTTTGCTTTACTACATGCTGCTTGAGAACGTTTTGAACATATATTTGGGGATCTCCCATACACCAAGAGCTATTTGACACACCGCCAGCGACTAGCAACTAATGGGTTAAAATGCTCAAGAACAGGGCCGTAAATCTCACATCTCTAAGAATGGTTCTTTCTCCACAACATTCACCCCATTCTTCGCGTTCTAAGGGGTTGGATTTTTCGAAACTCTTGCAACCTCAGGCTAGTGTATACATATATACGATAAAACAGATAAATCCTGGAGCACCGACCGATGGTAGCGACATTCTCGAGAGGTTTGTGGAGGATAAAGAAGTTAAACCACTCGATTCCCTCTCTTCCTTACCACTCTCCTCCACATTTGTCTTCCTCGTTCCTTGGATTTATACCCATCTTTCGCCCTTCCTCCTCTTCCCATCAATATGGCGTGGTCTCCGGCATTCCAAACATGTGGATTCAGTTCCCTTGTCTATACAAACGACAAATATATCTTCCCTCTGTGGAACAGCGATTTATGGGCCAATGGGCAATAAACTAAAACTGCTGATGAATAAAACGGCTTGACCTTCATTGTAAGGTTACTCAACCAACTGCTTGTGCAATCAAGAAAAAAGCATGGCATATTTTAGAACCTAGAGCGCATTCACTTGAATGAAAGTGAAAGGTATAACAGAACTTAGAAATAATATTGTGTAACGCAAACGGGTTCAATATAATAATTCAGTTTTATGAGAACAAATGATTTTAAAACTTTATCAGTGCATTAAGAGTTGTATTTGTGTATCTATCTTCTATGAAAGTAGATGTTTTGCAAAGCTAGTCATACATTGATACTGGACTTATTAACTCCTATGATTAATAATTTTATAGAAACATGGTAGAGAGATATATAAATAATTGTAATAAATAATTTCCATATATATAATCAATGTATAAGGGAAGAAGAAAGGGTTACAGCTTTGTAGGTGAATAAGTATGTCAGTACCAGGTAGATTACGTGTTCAGGAAAAGCAAATAGTTAGAACGTAGAGTATCTGAGGCAATTAGGTGTTCCGGCGAACTCAAGTCAACAAGAAACCGATTATCTCAAGGTTCAGGAAGCTAGAACTGAGTATGTTAAGAAATAAGATGTGTATGAAAGTGCACGACCAGTTCTGAAAATTTAGAAAGGAAAACAATTCTTAGAATTTAGCAAGTAAAAGTTGTGCTTCAGATGCAATAGATTCGGCAACGTTTAATGTGGAAGGCTATAAAGTAAGCGTGACTTAAGTTAATAAAAGAGCGCGTATTGCTAAAATTAGCGTCTTCCGTTCGTGTACAGCCTTAGGGGCTTACAGTATTTTACTATGATCGGCAGTCCTGAGTGCCTAAGACCGCACTGAGCTATTACTTACTTAGTGGTAGCCGAAGAGGTAATTGCCGGTAAATATTTTGGCGACCCACGGCAACTTACACCTCTAGTTTTTTTTTTATTGCGGAAACAGTTACTTCAAACTGTAAGTAGATTCGGCAGAAGTTAACAGGTATATTAATTCAATTGTTGCAGTTTCTGGTGCTACGATTCAGAGTCAGTTTAAATTCTTCATCTTCAAACGGTCGGCAACTCCCCTCAATAGCTCAGATATTAGCATACATTTAAATTTCTCAGTCAATTTAACTGGTGTTGTGTGTCCTCACACTCATCCAAGTATACCCTGACAGAAAGATCTCATCGCACACCACTGTAAAGCTGATAGCAGATTCATCAGTATATTGGAGACGATGTCAAAAGGTGACACAGGTGGGTACGTCGTCAAAACGTGTAGGTAAAGCTCGTCAATATAATTTTATAATAAAATTGCAAACACCTTTTTCAGTCAATGCTCGAGTTTGGATAAATAACTGATCGGAACTTGTGAAATGGTTTATTTAAAGCCATAAATAAAAATTTTGAAACGAATGTGTGAACGCATGTTACATTTTCACTCACGAATGATTAAACTGACTGCTGTTAAACTAGGTATCTAAACATATATGCCTTATCGTATTCCAAAGCGTCTGTTGGGCTGGAGTAAGAATTCAAAAATATATAAATATCTTACTTATTATGAAGTGTTAAAAAATGCTGCAATAAAATAAAGCTTTACTACTTACATTTTGATATCAAGAATATTTAAAGAATTACCCAACCTTTAGTTATGAAAATAAATTCAATGAATATTCTGTTGTTTTTACTTAATATGCCAGATCATGTAGTTACAAGACCCAGAGGAAAATAAGGTGCCTTGGAAGAAACGAGTTGCCTTAGTGAGGGCTTTATTCGCCGGCTTTCCTCCATCCTGGATGAATGCCATATAGCTATTGCGTTTCAGATGTCCCGAGTTCATTTGAGTACTCATTGAATATTTCATTCCTCATCTGATATGATTCTCTGGTTAAAAAAAAACATACCAGAAGGTTTTCATAAAAGAGACATAAGCGTGTTGAATAATTTAGAGTATTAAAACTTTGGAAAGTACACAATGATTAGGCAGTTATTTAATACATAGTATTCCTGGAAATTAAATAAACTATTCGCCTCGTTTAATATTCTTCCTTCTATCTTAACTTTGTATAGATTAAAATATTGATTTAATTCTTACATATAACGAGTATCGAAGCATCAGGATGAATCCTTTAACACCTGTGCAACACAACGTGATGCAATGATCCGTTCTAAATATTGTTCTTGATTAATTTTACATTTTGTGAGATGTCCCAAAAAATTACTTTGTCTATCCTTAAAGTACTTAAACTTCATAGCTTCTTAATTATATGCGTTTCTCAAAACTCAATGCTGCTAATGATCATTATATGCCACGCAACCACCAGGTTTCAGCTCCCACTATAGTAGATCCAGCCTTAAACCTTGACTTGATGTAAATAAAACATTTTGTATTCCTCCGTGTTAGCCTCGTGTTCTTATCAGCTGTGAGGAACATCATTATCGTATGAATGTAGAAGGAGGGTGAACGACACCACACAGAATTAAACGAAAGCTACAATATTCTTTTGTTTTAATGTTCATTATTGTTTCACATTAATCATTGTTTTTATGTCTGATTACCATACTTCTTTAAAACTCATAGCTAATCGCGCATATTTAAGGTACTATATGTTACGGTGTGCTTTGGTTAGTATGTTAATGGAGTTATGTGTTTACATCAAGTTGTGTCCCAAAAGTGGAGCGATTTTATATGAACTAGGTAGACGTTAAAAAGATTTCTAAGCAATCTGCCGTTCAGCTCGTTGATACCTCGGAAATAAGAGTATTTATATTTCTATTTTATATACCTCAGGATAAATTATTCACCAACAAGCCACAAAAATGGGAACGCAGCGGTTATTTTCGTAACTTTGTAGCCGAAGCACGTGCACCAGTGATGTTCGGTGTGGGTTTCTTTTGGGAATCTTCATCAGAGTAACAACATCCTTTCCACGGCAATACTGTCGAAAAGGAAATGGATCGAATGGAGGTCGTTACCGTAGTGACGCACAAACATTGATGGGAAGGACCAGTGCAATAAGAACGTTTACTGCCGTTTGGGTCGGCGATCCCACCGGGAGAAAGGCACAACGGCTCAGCGACATGCAATTAACTGACCGCGGCCCTTTCAATTCGCAGAAACTGCCCCTTCACTGGTAGAACAGAAAATATACAGATGGTCCGGCAATATCGTAAAGGTAAGTGGGGTGCTGATAATGATCCGCTACCAACTTCTTTCTCCCTAACCGCAAGGCACATAAACGTTTACACAAGGAATCATCGTGATCAATAGATCTGCTTTCTCAGATATCTATTATGTGAGCCCCGAATGCTTTTCGAATAGTTATAATAATATTGCTTAACCGACACGGGTAGCCTAGGTCGTTAATGCACGGACTCGTGAACGAGAGGTCCCGGTTCAAATTCCGCCGGGACGGTCCTCCCTGACTGAGGTTTTTTCAGACATTCCTCAGTCCTCATATCTGGTCTTCATAAATCTCAGGGAGGTACCCTAAGCCTAGAACTGGAATGTTTTCTTTCCCAATTATCATCACTTCACTTCATTTATCATGAGTATCACCTGCCTGTGGTGCCACACGCATTAAGAGCGGGCGTTGAACACTACCAAAAGAATCTGATGTGTTATATTCACATAACTTTCTCTACCCTCTATCACTTATTAGTGGTGCGACGGTATTACTTATAATGTTTGTGTATTTGTGTTTACTCCACGTGATGAAGCCATTTTGTGACGTGATTCTTTATTAGGTTTGTTAGCTCCATCTGGTGTTAGCAATTTGCGGCAATAATAGTGTTTGTTTGAAAGAATGATACTGTTATTTTATTTAATTTTGGTTCTCTGTCCTCCGGCTAGCTATGATCTTTTCGGTCGAGCACTTCTCTTTATACAGGTTGTGTAAACGGAAAGGAATCTTTTATCCAAAGATAACGCTGATGAAGGAATTTGTTTTACACTTTTTATTGTCGAACACATTCACTATCACATTTTACACATTGATCTTGACACTCGCCAAACTGAAACTGTTATAATAACTTCATTTACTGATAATTCTTAATTCACGTACTTCAACTTTTTGTGTAATTAACTTTACCACACTTGAGAATTTTCATAACTCTGCTACGCGTAACTTGCGAATCGATAGCCAACGTGTACTGTACAAATATTTCTGCTGAACTGAAGGCGACGTGTAACGTACAAATGTTTTCGACGAACTGACGGACTGAAGGCGACGTGTAGCATACAAATATTTTCGGTGAACTGACGGACACTGCCTCTAACCTAGGGCTTTTTTTACTCCTACACCCCGATATGCCTAAAGATTATAACTGAGCTGCTATTGGCTAATAAAACGCGCCAACATTAGCGTCTATTTTTATATCCAATGAAAATTATGAATACATATGCTCTAGGGAAAATGTTCCAGCACATTCTAAAGAAAAATGCGCCAACATTACGTAACTTCCTCGTCTCTAATAATGATAAAAAGCTCACTCCCTCGCTGCATTATTGCACACTATTATTGACAGCTTCAGTAAGGCAGTATAAACCCACTTCTCAACAATAATTACAATCAACAAACATCTTAAATCAATGTCACATAAAAATGCATATTCATTCTGTAATCACTCTTTACATTTAAATAATTTATGATACAAATTACTGCATCAGTGGGTATACAAATTATTCTCACGAAAGTTTATTTTCCTATCTTCTTCATTTTAATCGAGATCAAATTTTCCGAAAATAGCTGCACTACACATGTCATTATAGATACAAAGGAAATAATGACTGTTAAATGTTTAAGAAATGGACATTGTGAACTGGTCTTAAAATGCCATGCCCTTTGCGTGCAATCGCGAGAAACAACTGAATATCAAAAAGATTGAAAAGAATGACAAAAGAGAGAATAATTTGAACCATTAATAACGGATATCTTAGAAATGTGTGATGTCACAAAAAAGGTTATAAGATATAAATTGTGTGTTTTAAAGAGATCTACATTTTCATCTATCGCTGTTAACCGAGCACACTAGTGTACTTACGATAAACATGAGGTTATATCTATCGAGCGCTTTGTATCACTGCAGACACTTAGTACAATCGCTCCTGTTACAAAGGAAGAAGAAAAGAAGAAAAGCCATAAATTCTATGCTAACGCTCACATTTTTAAATGGTAATATGAAATCTGCACAGGTTTAGTGAGAATAGGTTACCAGAATTGCGCCTGCATTGAGCCCGAGAGCAACACTACTCAAACACGCTGGTGAGTGGAATGTCACATGGGCGTACATCGTGCATTTTCGGAAGCGTTCGTTGCAGTGAAGTGAAACAAATTTACTGTTATTCTTACGCCTGTGCCACTTTGGTGAACTGAACAACACGCAGTTGCGGCGCACTCTGATATAATCTGTCTCAAATAAGAACAATCCTCTTGTAAACATATGGGAGGGAATAAAGGGGGAGACAGGTAAAGCCAGTGGGACAGAACGCTAATACGCTGCTGATTGGTGGAGGGAAGTTTATAGGTGTTTTATTTTTTTATTTTTTTTTGCACAACAACCGCCTCTAAGAAGTACAGAGCTGTATTTTCTAATCACTGCTCAGCGCGAATTAATTTTGGAGAGCGAAAGGTCTATAAATGTTTACATTTATTCTCTGCACGTATTCCACATGCAGAATCATAGAGATATAAATTTATCAGAAGATAGGCACAGTTAGGTATAACAATAGACTTATTATTGCTAATAATATGTAGCCTAACTTTGTATTATTAATAAAACAATTGTGTAACACATAAGTTGTATCCCTATAACACATGGTCTCTTGGAACAAAGTAGGTCTCAAAGTTAATGCTGATTCAGCCGTTATTGCTTACCTTGCACAGTTGTTTCTGTTATTTAAGACTGTATTTCCTACACCTCTCACATACTTATCATCATGGAGCAGGCCTGTCGATCTGCCGAAATAAAACACAGCCGAGGCAAACCTTTAGATGTGGCGAGAGGCAAATTATCACGCATTGATGCGTAACTTAAGAAATAATCTCCAAAACGCAACCATTATCCTAATACACGATAATATTAATTCGTTAAACATAGATTTAATACGTTATTGCCAATATCTTACTGGATTTATTGTCAAGAAGTTAAAGCTGCTACGCTAGTGTTGCGAAACTTACCTGCAATGTAGCGTCAAACACATGGCGGGTTGAGTCCATTCCTCCTTGTTGTTTGCAATAGAATCATTCTTGTCTAAGATAGAGTATAGCTTTTCTGTGCCTCAAACACACTTCTCTATATGCCACCATACGAACGCTCGAACAATTATGTGACCGATACAGCACCTATATACTGCAAAATAAAAGTAATCCTTCAATCAGTGACTCATTTTGTAAAACTATCTTTCTCATAACCGAAAGCAACAACACCATTAATATAACAACGTGCTGTATTGTAACAAAATGAGGAATTTTTATGACTATGTATTTCAAACACAAAGAATGAAGGGAGCTGCCACTTCCAGGGTATTCAATTAGAGAACTCCTTGTGTTGTACGTCGCCAAGTGAGGGTGGTAGAGGGCACGTCAATAGATAGTTAGAAAGGCAATGACGTACGACTGTTCAAGATTCAGTAGTTGTCATTACGCTCCAGTAATGATTGCACGCTGAGTCTAATAAAAGGTCAGTCATCTCTGCTTGTTATGAAGCTCAATTTCGAGTGTGCGACCTCTTCAGGATTGATCATCCTACGCTGTAATAACAGCGATTGTGAAATGGCAGAGCTACACTGTCATTATTTGCTACCGAGCCCTAACGACTGTTTATCAAGGAATGTATTGCTCCCTTAATTTTTAGCTCCCTTGCTTGTTTGTAAATTAAGTTGCTTTTCTTGTTCTAAAATAAAGAAGTAAGTTTACAAGTAGGAACATTTGATTTTCCCCAGCAGGTTAAGAATAAATATGACTTTTTATTTTCTATAGACCTATACTGGCGTGCATAAAATTTGGCCCGTAATGGAACAGAGCTGTTTGTGTTGGTACTAACGAAATCTAGCCGCACACCTTACTAGCGTGACCATCTCTGTTTTTACTTTCTCTACTACGTATAGTAAGTAGGGAAAGTATTGTATTCCACCCAAAAATTCGATACCGAGATTTCACCGGAAATATATGTTTTGAGGTGTACTGAATGCATATAAAGCATTTTTGGAAACATGTTCGTGTGTGTGTGTCTGTCTGTGAACAGCATAACTCAGAAACGAACAGTCGGATAAACACCAAACTTCGTATTTACGTTCAGTATCTTCCAGAGATGCGACACGAAGGTTTTCAAGAAAATCCACCCACCCCAGATTACCCTTTACATGGAACATTTTTCGAAAATTTTAATTTTCTCAAAAATGACTCTGACGATTTTGATTAAAATATCATATGTTTAAGATATTTTCATGACAAATGAAATGTATATCTCGAATTTTCTGGGAATGTCTCCAAAAGTATTCTTCATTGTGAACGACTTTTGCATAACTGGTAAACCATAAGAGATAGACAAAAGTTTATAACACAAAAAATGTAGATCGCGTTAAATACACAATTTATACCATATACATTTTTTGTTGAGTGAACCGTTTTCGAGATATTGCTTGTTATTCCCTTAAATTTTCCAATATTTTTTCTCAAATGGGAATTCGTTATTCATTTCTTTACGTACTGGACATGCAAAGAAAATGGAATATACTACATAGCAACCAGCTCTTAAAAGATTTGACTGTCGCCTAAAGTCTACCATAATCCCCTTGCACCTACAAGAAAATTAACAATAAGATTAATATCTTGATTAACATGAAGCATATGGAGAATAAGCGTCTGTAAAAATAGTTTGTACAAGAGTAGACAAAGTCATGTGAGTGTAACACATTCAGATTTTTTTTAGCATAATTCTATCCACTGGATTGGCAGAGTAGTCTACCTACTCCAAAGTGTGGTCGAACTGCTGAAATTAGCATTCCAGCTTAAACCTTATATTTTCTTGCCATATTACCGCTTTCTTATTGCCGTTTAGTATCGGCAACAACCTTAACCTTCTTAGCTCTCATATATACAAATGTTTTCTATTCAGTTTAACCTCGCATGCAAATAATTATTCACCTATTCCTCTAGATGACAAATTATTTAGCCTTTGCCAGTGTACCAATTGTAGCGACACCCTTGCATAGAGTATGGTAACCGAATCACTCCTCCATGTGATTATAAACATCGTTCATTGTTTAGTGTGTATGTCCCTGATTTGTTTTTCAGGCAGTCACATAGAGAACTGATACCGGTTGGGTGGAGTCTAAAGTTGGTTACCCGAAAATGAAATCTTCCGGAGAGAAAATCACTATGACGATCTAGGGGAATCGGCCACATCTTATGCACGACAGTGAACATAGTAGATAGAGAAAGTATTGCATTCTACCAAAAAACTCGATACGATATCTCATCGTAAATACATGTTTTGAGGCCCCTCGAATAAAAAAAAGTTTTAGAAAAAGATGTGTGTTTGTGTTTGTAAACAGCTTAACTAAAAAACGAAAAGTCGGATAAATACTAAACTTAGTATTTTAGTTCAATACCTTCCAAAGATGCGATACTAATATTTTCAAGAAAATACCGCTATCTCAAACTACCCTTCCATGGAACATATTTCGAAATTTTCGATTTTCTAAAAAAATGGCTCTAATATTTTGATTAAAATATCATATATTAACGATTATTACATAATAAATAAAATGCATATCTTGAATTTTCTGGGAATAGCCTGTGAAATGTTCATAATTTGGAAGAAATTTTGTTATAAGTGGTGAAAGTAAGCGATAACGGAAACGTACAGAAAGGTAGATCTCTTTAAAACACGCAATTTATTTCAAATGTCTTTTTAATGGCATCAACCATTTCCGAGGTATCCGTTATTAATTGTTTGAATTGTTCAATACTTAGGCTTCTTTTAAAACCCTGTCGGTTTGCAGTTGCTTCTCGTGAAGACATGGAAGCAATATAGAATTTCAGGGCCACGTATATCGCTATTCCGTTTGTATTTATAACGAAATTTGTAATGCAGCCATTTCCGGAAAGTTCTAACTCGATTATAATGAAGTAGACAGGAAAATAAACTTTAGTAAGATTAATCTATACCTACACCTGCTAATAAGCGTTATAGGGTAGAGAAAGTCATGTGAATTTAACAAAAACTATTTTTTCTTTACTTTCCATATGCATCTACTGTCTTAAACTTGAACCAATTTATTTAATTTAACAGTTCATGGTTAAATATGTCCCATTAGTTGTAAAATAATTCTGGACAAGAATGTTAAAACCTTCAAATGTTTACACATGCAACACAAGCATTTTATTTCTCAATGAACCTATTTTTATGAATTAAAATGTTATGCAATATATTTATAAAAGGTCATTACTTTGCGTGGCAAAAATGCACAGATTTATTTATCAAAACGTAACTCACTGTTTTCCATAGGCCCATGCTACCATATGTTAGTTTTAGGTCCATTATGTAGCCATTTGTGATTTAATACACCTGAAAAGTATTAGCAACTCGTTTAAAATATTTTTGATAAAATAAAATCGAATTTATTCCAAATTTCTAAAAATAGATTTATTGTTTATATCTAAATTCTCGTATTAATATGGTAAACATTTCATTAAAAATAAATGGATAGCCAGTTAGAGAGAAAACGGCATTGAAAATCTCAAATAACTTGCGTGTTCCCTATTCGCCGCCCTCTTGTAAACTGTTTCGCGTATAAGGCAGGTATTTAATTGCGACGAATAGCAGGTAACTGTTAAGCCTGGCTTAACTAAATTGTACAGAATACTTGAGAAACAAATATGTTGGTGCTGGATATAATAAATGTCATAGCTTGAGCAGCTGTAAGGGAATCAGTATTGTAAACCTCAGTTTATTATGTAGCTGGTTGTATTTTCTTAACATATCGCTGATATTAATTTAATATCCGTTGTTGAGATCATGTTTGTTGATTCACGGAGTAATATCAATCTTTATTGTTTCCGTGTTTTGTTCTGGAGTAAAACAAATGCTTACAATAATGAGATTTATATTAACATTTCCTTTTATGAATGTAGTTCAGTATTGTAAATATTTACTATTCCAAAATCTTTAAAATAATCTTTTCACACGGTTGTCACATTTCCGAAAAAATATTGCCCGTGATCTGTACTTGTTCCTAATATTTAGTAAGCAAGCTAACATTAAGGTAATGTGCCTGCCTGTAAAAGTAAAAAATAATCCATAGTTTTGTTTTGATTACTTCGACCCTTTTACCATATGCTCCGAACATAAAATATATGCACTGCCGGTCAAACGTTTCCGACATTCTGAGTAGTAAGTGTAATACTAGGTAAGTTAAAAAAACTGACAGAACAGTAAATATAAAAAAGCAAAAATCTTGACATGGTTTATTGTCTCATCAAAGTTTAATGTGATAATAATAATCATTGTTTTGATTTTGATTTTATGTTCTCTAATTTCAACACCTGAATGACAGAATTACACCTTTCTTAAACTTTTTTCTGTATTTTAGCACCCAAGTTTCTCACACGAAAGTGTTAATTACATTATTATATGCTTATATATAGCATTTTATTTCAATCTGGAAGCAGCAGCATATTTTTAATTTTATTGTAACTGGAAACTCTCGAAGACTAATTAATACTAACTGAAAACTGCAATTCATTTGGTACGAGTGGAACTGCTCTCTACCGTTAAAATACCTTCTATTTCACGGCCGGAAGTATGCTATTGATGAAGTGTTACTAGATCTGCTGGGTACTATGTCGACTGTGAATTGGGATGGGGTGGGCTCAAGTTAAATAATCGGTGTTACGGCATGCCTTGATGATACCTGTTTTGCAAATTTTTGAAACATATTCTTATACTTATTTTTAACTAATATTGCATTCTAAACAGTAACTTTATGTTATTTGTATTTACTTGGAATGAATAACAATTGCATTGCTTTCACTGAGTGTCCGTAAACTTTTGATTGGCAGTGTAGTGCAAACAAAATTTTAACCAGCTATATGAAATCGTAGTTAAGATACTAATTATTTTATTCATAATTAATTCTTGATATAGTAATATTATGATATATTTATACTTTACAAGTGTAATAAATATAATTTTATAAGGCTACTATGTTCAGAACAAAATTTATTTAAAAGGAACGATGAAATTTGCTTTAGAAATTCTGGCAAATCATTCTCCGGATGCTTATATAAGCAGGGGTTATATCGCATGAACCTAAGGGGATTGTTTTCCGAATATTCGCGAATGTATCGACAGTTGGATGTATTATGCAAATCATGCTCACGCCGCTTACATCAGTGCTGTAGTAAGCACAGGATCAGCATGTTCACTGGTATTTAAAGTTACAGTTTTTTTGACCGTTCGCTCTGTCTTTCATATGCCTAGCAGGAATTTATGACGCTCAGTTCTTTAAATTATTTTGTGTTAGCCTTCAACTTTGACATAGGCCATAGGTACAACTAAGATGGAATTCCGGACCCTGGCCCTTAGCCAGGTAATTATTCAGTTGTTTCATTCTGTGGTGACCAGTAATGTAATGTAGCATAGAGAAATTAAAGTAAATCTTTGGATCAAAGTTATAAGTCAATAATTTGCCACCCTTCACCGCTGCTTTTTCCTGCCACCCCTCTGCTAAACTTAGTCTCCTCACGTGAAAGTCTGAGCTATCTCCTTCCTTGTCCCATCTAATGAGGGCTCCGATAGTGTCGTCATGTGAAATAGAATGGTGTCACATCAGGTGTGAGTCGCCAGGGTTCCGTTTTAATATGAAATGCTCCTTGGACCTTGCAATTTATCGTATTGCTCCCAAAGTTTTAATTTGAGCTTAGTTTGCAAACAAATAAACTGCTGTTAATTTGTTTAAGAAAATAATCATATATAAGTAGATGTTATTTAATTTTGGAATTGTTTCAATGTGGGTTGTGAAAAATATTTAATTTCAACTGAGCTATTTGATATATTTAACCACTGCACAATAATTTTTAAACCCTTAATCGCTGAAAATTACAAGTTAATAAACATAAACGTTGGTCCAAGGAGAATTCTTAATGGTTAAAATGCTGAAAAAAGGAGCATAGTAACGTTATTTAAATTTAAATATGGTAATTTACCTAAGTATGAAAGCACCGATTCAATAGCCATGCGTGGCTTTAAAATTGCTGACAGTATAACATGAAGGGACAAGTTATAACATAATAAAAATGTAATAAAAAATTTAAATGTTCACACAGTTCTTCTGCCCTAGGGCAGGTACTACAATCCCCACTTTGACTATGCCGTGGGTAACAGCCTCAAATAACCAAACCTATATTCTCCGCAAGAAGATACTGAGAAAGTTTGCCACTACATTCTGCAATATGGGTGTGAATTGACTTTTTTTCAGCCTCTTCATAACCAAAACATTTCCCTCCCTGGCAGGAAACCGTGTTATTTTGCATGTTTTAGGCAGAGACCACAAAGCCACAGATACGAACAATAATACAGAGTAAATCTTAATACTGTCTATGTAATTATGTTCACAAAACAGTCTTAGAACTCTTGTGATGTATGTGGATGATATGTCGTAGCAACTACTTACATCAGTTATCTTCTTCTTCTGCTGCTTCTTCAATACACAGAGGTGCGATTGCCAGTTTCTGCTTCACAGTTTCTCTGGTTTTCCTCCTTACAAGCTTCCTATATGTCTTCCATTCGTTCTCTAGTTAATACAGTTTTTGGGAGTCTGGTATTCTCCATTCTGTTAATATGCTGGAACCTTTTATTAATGAAAACCTGTAAGTTCTTTCTAATTTCATTTCATAATCGATCTGCATTCTCCTTAAACATGTATTTCGGCACGTTATACTTTATTCTGAATCTTATTTGTGTTTACCCATGTTTATGATCCATAAAGAAGATGAAGAGGAGGAATAGCCATTTTTATAAAACTTAATTCTAGGGTATTTCCTCATTTTTTCATTAGCTTCCGATGTATGGTGTCACACATATTTGACATTTTGTTAGCTTTATGTTAACATATTCTTCAGATTCATTACATAATACGTTAATATCACAAACAAAATAATTAGAGTATTTAATTTCTTCTATGGAATTTCTTTCTAAGGTAATCTTTGAACGTATGTTTGGGTTTTCCCAAAATTCTGGGATCTTAGTTTTCTCTGTAGAAATCTTGAAATCAAATTCTTTACAGATATTACTTAAATAATATGAATATCTGTATGGATCATCTTCATTTTTATTATTATATGGGGATAACTTGTACGGTTACGAACAGTAACTAGTTATTTCAGCTATAACAGTTGCTGCTTCCTTATTTGACTGAAACTGAAGAAAGCCTCTGAAAATCCAAGTTAACCAATGAATAAATATCACGACAGTAATAAACAAATTAGCAAATTTGCTGCAATTGGTTGTAAGTAAGATGAGCATGAGTTGGTTTAATATGAAAGCCCAGTAGCATAACCTTCCAGAAAGACTGTTAAAATTTCTTTGTTAGTCTGGCTAAAGCAATTTTGCGCCTCTTCATTAGTTTCAAACATGGTAGAAGCAGAAAATTTGTATTGAATGGTGGTGTTTATCATTTTAATACCAACTTAAAATACTGCGTTGTATGTCGCCGAGATTTTTTGCAAGTGACTGTATATGTTGGTGACAAAATCAACAGCTATAAAATTAACAGATTTAAATAAGTACACTAAGAAAAACATTAGTAATATTAGTAAGCCTAAAATAAAATGAATTAGGAGTTGTATTGTAGTTCAACTGTTGGGGAGCCGAACAATTGAAGTAGTTGCAACCGCACGTATGGTAAAAAGTTTCCAGTAGCCTTCGCCCCAAGTTTAAAAATATTAACTTTGTAATTTGACTGTTTCTTTAAATAATATATATTTGTTTGCCTCGGCTGTGTCAGTATTATTCTTTGAGACATGGATTTCTTTGCAGGGAGTAGTGTGGCTAAGAATGTAGGCTTACACAGGTTATAATTTGTACTTTGCTCCATTTATTAATTCTTTAAACGATTAAAATAACACTTCACTGATATAGAGAGCCGTGAGATTATGTATTAATTACTAGCATTTTTTAAAACACGTAAACTATTTTCTTCTCACACTGGATACGTATTAAACTTCCGGAGGACGTGTCTCGCGTCCAGTTAGGAACGCTGTCTACTAGCAACTGACTTCTGAATTTGTACAATTTGCCCTATTTCAGTTTCTGATTGGCTATTCCTACTCCAATAGAATACTTTCATTTAACTTAAGCTTTTTTCTAGTTGTTGATTGGCTATTTATAAATTTTCTCAAAATTTACATTATTGTTGCTCCAATAATGACCAGTAGCATTATTAAACTTTCTTACTCATTATTGTCTCAAGGTTATCTCA
The DNA here is from genome assembly GCA_030765065.1 of Deroplatys truncata. Taxonomy (NCBI): domain Eukaryota; kingdom Metazoa; phylum Arthropoda; class Insecta; order Mantodea; family Mantidae; genus Deroplatys; species Deroplatys truncata. Next base: position 59,885,138 of record CM060980.1, read on the forward strand.
TTGTTAGCACCTTTTAACCTATTATTCTCACAGCTCCTACATTATTAAATTACGTAATACATTCACATAACATTATTGAACATGTATATAGTAATATAATCATTAATACAATGACTGTTACATGCATTTTATATATTATATTATACACATATTTTTTAAGGCGGGCTGCTATTATATTTTATATTATATAATTTGAGTGCAATCATTTAAGTGTTAAAAATACTGCCTCAAAAAGAACAAATAAAAAACTGTAAAATACCTACATAACCCATAAATTGCATACCTTAAATTTGATCACTGAGTTACACAACCAGAAACCACATGTCACCAAAGTACAATTCGAACATAAACGTCATACCCAAGGACTTGACGTTTAGATACTAATTCTTATCAGGACAATCAGTGAACTGATGTGTGATAACACACTTAATATACAAATAATATTTGTAGGATTTGTAGTAAATTGTTGAAGTGTAATTTAAAAAAAATGTTTGTAAGACAGAATTTCAAATATTAGAGACATACGCTTCAAAAAATCCTTAATTAAGAAGAAAAGAATATTTATCGAGAGACTGTTACCAAACTGCGGTTAAGTAAATGCGAAAGTAACCGGAAATGAAATAAATAAAACTATTATTAGAAACACGAAAGCCGTCACTAACGGAGTCAGATGTAGGCTCTACAAGCTCAGAAATTGTGCAGTTTACAAAATCATTATTATTATTATTAGTATTATTATTATTATTTATTGTTGTTATAAAGCTCAGAAATTATATATGTACTAATTTTAAAAGAAATGTATCAACTAAGTGATATTAGTACTTTAGAACATGATATTAAATGCTTCTGTTAATAATAGAAATACTGTTGTTATTACAAGAATAGAAATATTTCTGCCGCATTTCTCAAGAACTCTGAATAATTTTATATAACATCCCTCAAGAAATTTTAATGTAGTAAGTAGAGAAGGTATTGCATTCCATCCAAAAATTCGAGATTTCACCGGAAATATCTGTTTTGGGATGTCCTGAATCCAAATAAAGCATTTTTGGAAATATGTCCGTGTGTGTGTCTGTCTGTTAGTTTGTAAACAGCATAACCAAAAACCGAAAAGTCGGACAAATAAGAAACTTGATACTTGAGTTTACTGCATTCCAAGGATGGGACACAAAGATTTTCAAGAAAAATCCCCCCCTCACTATAGGCTACCCTTTAAGGAAAATTTTCAAATTTGTTTATTTTTTCATAAATGGCTCTAACGATTTTGATTAACGTATCATATGAATAAGATATTTTCATGGAAAATTAAATTTATATCTTGAATTTTCTCGGAATGTCTCCAAAAGCCCTTCTTATTCTGAATGACTCTCGTAAACCGTAATAGATAGACAAAATTTTACTACACAAAATGTAGATCTCTTTAAAGCACACGATATATTTCAAGTTCTTTTTTGTACATTGAACACTTCCGAGATAGTCATTGTTATTTGTTAGAATTATACAAATACCTATACTTTTTCTCAAACGGAAGTTCGTTATTAATTTTTTTATATCCTGGACATACAAAGAGAATGGAATACTCCACATAGCAACCAGCTCTTAAAATATTTGACTATCGCTTAAAGCCTACCAATTCCCCTTGCATCTACAAGAAAATTAGCAATAAGATTAACATGAAGCATATGGAGAATAAGCGTTCGTAAAAGTGGTTTGTACAAAAGTAGAGAAAGTCATGTGAGTGCAATACATGAGACTTTTTTTGCTAGGAAATAGTAATTGATGCATAAACTGAGCTATTACAGCGCAGGTAAACCTTTGGCGCATTCATTTACCTAACACTCACCTTTCCAGAATGAAGGCAAAGAAAACAAAACAAACCTTTCCAAACTTCGGAAGGTAAGTATCTTACCCTCACATCAACTGGTGGGAAATTCTAAAATGTGTATATATTAGCATTTCCTTTTTAAAAAAACTAATTCTGCCAAAAGAAACATTCAATTCTGTCTTAGTGACTATAAAAGTCGGAGAAATGGTCACCAGTGTAGGAGACTATTTCAGAATATGGTAGATATTGGTACACTCGCTTCTATTTATGCTTGGGAGGCATTCTACTGGTCTTCACAGGTGGAGTATGTATAGCAAGCAGGAGATGTGTGTATCTGTTTACGCTTCCGCGCATACAGTGACGCCCTATTTTACATGCACAATTCTAGATTATTCACATATGAATATATAGCTTCAAGCAATAGTTTTACTCACCACTTACAATAACCGTGTTTAAATACATAACTAAATGAAACCCTGTTTTGCACAATACTCCACAAAAAATACTTTTAATGACAACATAATGTAGAACTGAAATACATTATACCTGGTACTCTCAAACCGGACACATTTATTAGACATTATTGGAATAAACTGTCCAATCGAAATGTACAGCTAAATAAAGCAGCGTTTTGCACAATTTCTGCGTGAATAAGTATTTTAATGACAATTTTATGTCAAACTGAAGTAAATTACACTTTTTACTCTCAAAGATAACACACTTGCTAGATATTATTTTAATACTCTGTTCCAATCTTTTCAGCCCCCCACGGAAAAAAAATCGTGTACGAGTCACATATTGAGTCTCAAAATTCAATAGTTGTTTTATAATATGACAAAGGGTTTATATTAATATGTAGTAATTACACTTACGTGGTATTTAAGTGCCACCGGTTCAGATAAATTGCTAATTACGCAGCACTTGTCTTTGATATTATCCAAAATAGGTAATGAATTATGTGGCACACTTTAAAAGGCATTCCTTTGTTTTAAAAGATAAAAATCTTCGTGTCGCATCCTTGGAAGATACTAAACTCAAATACCAAGATTGGTATTTATCCGACTTTGTGTCTGTGTGTCTGTCTGTCTGTGAGCGCTTGAGTATGCTGTTCACAGACACACACATGGACATATTTCCAAAAATGCTTTATTTGGATTCAGAGTACATCAAAACATGTGTTTTCGGTGAAATATCGATATCTAATTTTTGGGTGGAATGCAACACTTTCCCTACTTACTATAGGTAGTAGAGAAAATAAAAAAATTCCAAGGCAATCGCTGTAATATTAGTATATCATGCAACAGTACTATAATGGTAGTAATTAAGACGCGAGTATGTTTATGAAACGAGTGGTAGCGAGTATGCGAGATGCACAACAGATGGCAGCATTGAAAGGTCGACGCAGCATTTATTGATTTTTGCAGGTAACGCGAAAGCAACACATATTGAAGCGAAGCAATTAACTAAATTTATTAGACTATTAAAATTACAATGAACAGAATCTATTTTATTTTAAGTACACACATTTCATTGTTTATCTAGGGAATGGATTCCAGTGGATTGCTACTTTGATGGTGTTGGAAGATAAGGGCGATGGAGAGCTGCGCACGCCACCAAGTAAGATCATAATGAATCTTGAAGTATTATGGATGCCATATAAGCTCAGCCACGTCCCATGTAATAGTCGTACTGTAGTATGGTCGACCAAAACAAGAATATACACGGAGCCAAATTAAAGGTTTATGCATATTGTTTCTTAAACGCTAAAATACGGTCACATAGGGTGGTCGTAATGCATCACCGAAGATCTTGGACATCAATTACTCTCATTAATTTATAAATAATTCTGGAATATATGAACAACATAAAGGGAATGGCATAGTATGAAAATATAATGTTATGGAAAATTCATAATTATACTCAAAAATAAAAACTATAACTGTTAAATAAAACAGCAATTAGTTCACAACGTAGAAGTTCAAATTCCTTACAGTCCCATGACGTTCTCTGTCCTATAACATTTACTGTCGTATACATTCTGCAAATTCTTCACATTAGTTCATGTTTTATGTGTACTTCTTTCTAATTAATGCAAAATATTTTAAAATTCCAACACATAACACAAGTATTTCAGAAATGGCGAATACTACGAAAAAGTGTATTGGACAAAAATGGTATGTTTTCACAAACTCTGTTTCTACCAAAGAAAGTGTTTATATATCGCTTATGATTTTTCAATTCATGTAAACATATTGCAGCATCCAGTAACAAAAACGAGTCATTGGCAGATTATTTACAAAACCATAAATTGAAGATAAAGATTTGATTTGTATGCTAATATCTTCAACGTGTAACTATATTTAAATAAAATTAGTTTAAACAGTTTTTGAGAAAATAAACTGTGACAAATTTTCCGCGTAAAGGATAATTGATTTTCATAGATTTTCGCGGAAATTTTCACCTTTGTGTGACTCAAGTATAGGTTTGGTATTTATGCAACTTTTCGTTTCTGAGCTGCGCTCTTTACAGATAGAGAGACAGGAAGATACATATGTATCGCTTTCTAACTTGTTTTAATCAGGGGACTTTAAAATATGTATTTTGGCGGAACAACTATATCGATTTTGGTGGATGGAATGCAATACTTACCCTATCATTGTTAAAGTAAACAAACTCATAAAATCATATTACTATTACTCTAAAGCTGCTGAAAACGTACTCACAAGACCAAAAAGTGTGGTATACGTTAAACTGTATAGGTGCATATAGGCTAATATTATCGCCACACACATTCTGTTAACAAGCTTAGCTCAAACACAACTTTTTACTTTCTCTATTACGTATAGTAAGTAGGGGAAGTATTGTATTCCACCCAAAAATTCAATACCGAGATTTCACCGGAAATAAATGTTTTGAGACCTCCTGAATCCAAAAAAAGCATTTTTGTAAACATGTCCGTGTGTGTGTCTGTGAACAGCATAACTCAGAAACGAACAGTCGGATAAACACCAAACTTGGTATTTAGGTTCAGTATCTTCCAGAGATGCGACACGAAGGTTTTCAAGAAAATCCCCCACCCCATATTACCGTTTATATGGAACATTTTTCGAAAAATTTAATTTTCTCAAAAAAAGCTCTAACGATTTTGATTAAAATATCATATGTTTAAGATATTTTCAAAACAAATGATATGCATATCTCGAATTTTCTGGGAATGTCTCCAAAAGTATTCTTCATTGCGAACGACTTTTGCATAACTGGTAAACCATAACAGATAGACAAAATTTTACCATACATAAAATGTAGATCGCGTCAAAATACACAATTTATGTCATATACATTTTTTTTGAGTGAACCATTTTCGAGATATTGCTTGTTATTCCCTTAAATTTTACAATAATTATACTTTTTCTCAAATGGGAATTCATTATTCATTTTTTTTGTCCTGTTAATGCAAAGAGAATGGAATACTCCACATAGCAACCAACTCTTAAAATATTTGACTATCGCTTAAAGCCTACCAATTCCCCTTGCATCTACAAGAAAATTAGCAATAAGATTGACATCTCGATATCTCGATTAACATGAAGCATATGGAGAATAAGCGTTTGTAAAAATAGTTTGTACAAGAGTAGAGAAAGTCATATTGGGTGTGTAACACATCATATTTTTTTTTCATATTTAACCTGGCTCCTGTTGGCATGTTTCGTTCTGCTCTCACTGTACCTGGATCAAGGAAACCAGCTATTAAAGGAACGAGGGGAAACGTGTTGTAGCAGTGTACCTGAAGTGTAATCGTCAAATGTAACCTCAAGATGTGAGTAGATAACGAAAATATTCCATTAGAGGAACGTTACATAAGTGATCCGAATTCTGCGTGATAATCCGCCATGGAAACATTTTCCCCCATGAGTACGGCGAAAAAAATCTTATTTCTGTCTTATGGAAGACTAATTTGCCAATTGAAAAAATTTCTAGAGCAATTCCATGCAGCATCCGCATGAACAGATTATTAAAATAATGCCTAGTAAATGTTTTGAGAGTAAACCGTATAACTTACTTCAGTTTTACATTATATTTGCATTACAGTAAAACACGTTTTAATTGAGAAATTGTGCAGGAGAATGTTTTATTTAGTTGTATATTTAAAATGGACATATGATTTCAGTGATATCTAAGAAATGTGTCCTCTTTGACAGTAAAAAGTATAATGTACATATTTCAATTTTACATGCCATTAAAATATTTTTTCGTGGAGATTTTATGCAAAACACGGTTTTATTTAGTTATGCGTTTAAACATGGTTATTATAAATGATGAGTAAAGCTATTGCTCAAAGTTACATGTTCATATGCGAATAATCTAGAACTGTGCACATAAAACAGCACGCCATTGTATGCGCGAAAAGGTACACACATACACACATCTCCTCCTCGCTATACATTCTCTACCTGTGAATGCCAGCAGATTGCCGCCTGAAGCTGCTGTGATACCATATATATAAATGTCAGCGGGTGTACCACTTTATCGTTATGCAGTCTCGAGAAGTGAACGATTAACCTAAATCCATCTCTATAACTTTAATAGTAATTTATGCAACAAGTGGACAGGAATAAATGTTTTTCGCACGAACAATAGTGAGTGTCATAGTAACATTACTCACGTGTTGGTTACATTTTATGTAATTTTACATTATAAACTGAAGGAAATAAATAAATAAATTAAAAAATCGGTATTCATAACTGGCATACTTCTTCATATGCTCGTAGCTTCTCTCCCTGCATTTCATTTATTATTAACTGGGTGTTGTATTAACTGGGGGTATGTATTCTTTCTGTGGGAGAGAAGTGGGTAGGTGCGGCCGACTGTGATATGATTATCAGCACAGCATGGTAATTATAAGTTCAGATCCTAATTATTCTATATTTAACAATCTACGGAGGTTTTTGTATCTTCGTTGCTTAGAGAAAGTAATTTCACAGAATTCTTTCATATTCTCTCTATAAGCCAGGGCAATTTGTAATAACAGTAACAACATGCAGAAAAGGCTCATGACTATACATTCTGCATGTTCACAATGAAATGGCGGGAATGGAACCTCCCAGTAGTTTCGAAACACGTTATCAGGACTAAGGATGGTGATAAGATAGTAATAAAACGGCTGGTCTGGTTTGAATGTTCTCTTAGCGCCAGGATCATTGGAGTGTTAAGAGCGAAGTGTGTGCTCGTGGCTTTTGCCACAACATGTAAAATTTACATCGTGTAAATAACAGGTAAAGGATCTTTTGTTGTTAAAATGGATGTGTTCAAATTGAAATAACTTCTTCTTTTTTAGTATTCCTTAATGTGTCTGACGAAAGAAAGGGTTTTTGTTTTGCCTGTTGATGTGTACATAATTAAGTACACCGTGTTAAGGTAAGAACGAAGTAATGAACAAATTAAATTCTATTGGAGATCATGGAATGGTATGGAGAAACTGAGAGAAGCTTCCACGCTTGTACACGTTACCTACATCTGCTACAGTGACTCATAACTTCAACCGTAGTGTGCTACAACCTAGTTGCACTAATGTAAAATTATAGTGATGGTATGGAAACAGTGCGGGAAAAACTTAGCGTGCTAGTGCACGCCTTTAAGTGTGCAAGACGCGTATGTATTTCGCTCCACAAAGTAATTACGTCATACTAGTTGCACATGAGCAGAAGCTCCTTAAAACATGAGCAAGTCAAGATATGTTAGGGTCCCTATTGCCATGTTTCATCGAGTTTAGAGGAATAATGCCGTAGATTTTAAATTACCGCATTACGTTACGTTTAGTAGCATTCAAAGAAAGAATAACCAATAGATCCAAAAAGTGTCGAAGGCTCTTGACGTGCTCTTGTTCTCATATGAAGGAGCCACTACTGATGGTAGTGTTGTATACAATAATTTAGGTATGCAACTGTTTCCCTTTAAAACTGAGACAAATGGAAACATCTAGAATGAAGTTGGTGTAAGCTTCTGTTCCTTCAAAACGGAACAGTCGTGATTTATCGGCATCGACAGTAAACCTACTCGCAAGCATAATGACGCATTCATCATGAAATACCAAACGAAAACAGATAGCGCACTTGTTTATACACATCCTGTATCCATCATTGAGGACAAGGAAGCCTCTGGTTTTGACAGTGTGTCAGAATGAGGAGGGTGACCCCGATCTTTACATCAGGGGGTCCGGACACAGCATCGAGTTGATGACATCACGATTGCCACCACTACTTCAGCCGAACGAATAGAATTCATTAAGGACTAAGGAGGACGAAGCATCTCAAAGGCATAAAAAGATTGAGTCAATTCAAACAAGTAGCCAGCCAGCCAGGAAGGAATCAAAGACCTGGATGGGAAAATTGTGAAATTGGCTTCGGTATTGTGGTATCATTAAGGACCCTATCCGTTTCTATCCATCATCAAGACGTCTATTTGACTGCCAGTCTCATAAATTTTGAGTTCAAGCACCTCGGCTTCTAATAAAGAATTGCTTTGGTGACATGAGAGACGACCCCTGGGGTTAAATGATACAGCAATTGCTTAACGTTGTCGTGGAAATATATCTCAAATACATTTATGAATATTTTACGAATAGTAAATACCACTCTGATATTTTCTTAGCATACACAATTAACGTAACCGTACTTTTACAAACAGGTTGTATTCTATATCTTGCATAATTGGCTAATAATGACAATGACATAATACCGTATTCTAAGTTACAGTAGCTTATAGAGAGAAGATAAACCCATTTTGTTATATGCTTTTCTCTGTGCAACGAATACGAACAGAGATCTGTACATTATTAAATATATAATGATTATGATATGAATTCATAATCATTTTCCATGTTGTGCTGATAATAGGCAATCTGTAACACCTGCTCACTTCTCTCTCAGAAAGGGAACGCATGCAATTGACTGCTTGTTCATCGGTTCAACATGCCAGGTAATAAATTAAATGCAGGGAGAGAAGTCAACATCTCATTTACGAACATATGAAGACGCTCTCACTTATGTCAATTATGGATTCTGAATTATTTTGCGACTTATTCCCCGAATTTATTACCCTAAAATTGCGTAAAATGTTGTACCTAAATCATAGATAATCCTATTATGGGACTCTGAAAATTGTCGCACTTATTGTCTTCGTGGGACAATTATTCACTCGTTCCATAATAATCAGAATCATCCACTTATTGGTGAAATTGCTATTTCGCAATTGCATATGTTATAAATATATCCGAATTTCAAACGCGAGTTACTACATTTTTAACATTAGTCAACCGTTTACGGATCTGTTAAAATGAAGTATTTTATTAATAATCAAATGCTATCCTGGTTGTACTCGTAAGGACGAAAGTTTCTTAATGGCTAAGTAATACATCTTGTTTCACGCACAGAAAACTGGTAAGGAAAATTAAGATGAGTATACAAGCTGCTCATTACCTTCTCCCAAAATGGTTTAGTTTTATTGTGCTCAAATTACATACTAATACTTATCAAGATTGATTACTTATTTTTGCAGTTTTGTTGGTATTTTTAAAATACTACTTAGTGCAACAATTTAAAAAATCTGATGTGTTATATTCATATGACTTTCCCTACCTATTATCGTTTATTTCATATAGCTTTTACAAACTATTCGTAGCTTCTATCTACTTCATGTTAATGCAGGTAAATCTTTGCTGAAGCAGTTTCATAACACATTTGGCTGAAGGTACACCCTAAGGACCCCTCCCCCCAAAAAGCAACAACGAGCAGACCCTCGAAGCATATATTTGCCGAAGTCCAAGAGTTTTCGCGGCCGGTTCATAATGGTGTCTCGGGACGCGTGCTTAAATTAAGTTGAGTTTCATATATGGACACTCTTTAACTTCTGTGGTTCTTAGCGTTCCATTCTATATTGGGCATTGAAACGGCAACTCTATGCCGAGCCCGAGAACTGTAATTATAGATAATTTATTAATTAACTTTTATTGATGTTAAATCATACTATGTAAATATCTTTTTCTCATACTGCTTGTATATTTTAAGAAGGGTGATTTAGCGTTAGGTATCTATCTAGGTTACTAATATTATTAGAGTTATAAATGGTTTAATGTAAATAATTTAAGCGCTATGTTAAAATACTGTCCACGACGAAATGTTTTAGCTACAGGAATAGTGCTTTCGAAGGCAGAAAACTAGTTTTATGGCCTCTCTTCGGTCACTGCGCCATTATTCCCACAGCGAGGGTGTAACGCCTTTGTCCCTTTATTTGATAATTCGCCGTGACCAAGTGAGCGAGACAGATAGCTTAACGGTAAATGTAGGAAAAGCCGCGATTTATATTAAACTTGGACCAATGAGATCCCTGGAAGTTTATTCGAAATAGTTAGACGCGTCGAGTGGCGCTAAAAATGGACCAATAGGAAAGGAAGCAGCCCCAGAAGCCTGAGACTATAAATGGTTCTGTTTGGAGCAAATTCGGGACAGTTTTTGTCATGTGTGGTCAGGGAGAGATGCTGCAGGATGTGTGAGATATCGCGCTAAAAAGGGAATCAAGACAGTTTTAGAAACACACCTAAGATCCGCTACTCGTAAAGAGATAATAAGCATATTTAAACTTCGTGTCATATCCGCGCCGTAGTTTAACAGCGGTGGACAGTATTTTACGGCGGCAATACCAGTGTTGTATACTACGAGTGTTAATTGAATAAAAAGAAATGGCAGTGTCATCTTTTCATAAACAAAGCACGTCTATGTCTTCCTATATCACCACCCGAGATCTACGCTTCCTTTACCGAGGATAAGTCCATGCTCCTATATAGGTTAAAGAAAACTACTGCAGCTAGCCGAGGATAAAATTGAAGAGAACCAACACACGGCGAACTTCTGGAATCAACGGGAGAAGCATCAAGGTAAGCCTAACAGCAACGGACGAAGGAGGTGACTGCCGCAGCATCAAAGCCCAATAATTTTGCTGAGAGGTCCTTTATCGGTCTTGAGGTTCTCTTACGTGCCGTAAATCTACGACACGGGACTAGCAGCTTTACTTCCCTTCCGATGGAAGACGTGCTAAGGATTTTTATACCCGGAAAAATCCATAGCCCTCCGCCGGGTTTGAACCTCAAGAACTAGAGGCTAGCACAGTAACCACCACACCACGACAGGACGCATGCCTTTAGCTTTTTCTATTGTCACCTTTCTTATGGAGACCCGCAACCACATATGCGCTGACAGCCGAGCGGTAATAATAGGTACATAGCAATGAGGCCTACTGAGGTTCCTATACTGAGCCTACCTTCTTTTTTGTGTGTTTATTATTTATATTATAATATAATTTCCATATGCTAAGGGTTATTTGATTTCAATGCATTTATGCTTACACATAAAAATTATAATAATTATATTCCTAAATGGAAAAGTAAATAAATAGAAATTAACTTAATATCGGGTGTGTAGAGCCTCTGCTTCTATTACTGCCCTCATTCTACGGGGAATGGATGATATCAAATACATAGTCAAATTATTTTCACGAGCAGATACTTTCATAGAAGCGTCGTGTATTTGATCCCACAAAAACTCTTATGACTTTCTTTGTCTTGCAGGCCATTATAACTCCAAAACTTAATTCACCTCTGCCCACACATTTTCAAATCTGGTGAGTAAGGAGGCCCATCAATCACTATGATATCTTGCCTTTGCGAGAACCAGTTTGAAACTGCCGACTTGTGTGGACAGGGTAGTTATCCTGCTGCAATTCAATATTCCTCGGAATACCATAGGGAACCACGATGTTTTCGAACATGCCTTTATACTACTGGCTATACGTATAATGTGCCATCAAGATGCCACAACACATCTAGACCATCTCGTAACATCAAACTGCAATGCGATATAGATATGCGACACCATGGCGATCCATTTGTGCCATATATTTTGCGTCGTAACGCTTTTTTATTTTCCCTGGTTTGTGAATGTAACCCTATTCAGTTATGGTTGACATTTTCTTCTACAAATGCGAGGCAACATAATCTGTGATCATCTATAAGACACTGCTTCTTAGCTGCCGATCGAGCAAAGATCCCTGCTATAGTCAAGCGACGCAAGCTTTTGCGGTTCGACCCAGGGGAACTAGAATTACTTCTAATTGTAGACACATGCTGGAACAGATTGCTGTCTGCCTCTTCTAGAAGTGCAGTGTCCTGCTGAGCAACTGGACAAACGTTTTCGACCCGAACTAGGTCGAGACGAATAATCCCTTCCCTGTATACCCGCACTCACCTCGTAGCCGTAGATGTAGTGACAGCGTTCTTGCAGCCTGAGACACAGAGTATCCAACAACGTTCACTAACATAAGCAGAGATCTTGTTGCTTCGTCTTTATGTGTGCGTTCAGACATAGTAAAAGTCAGTATGCATGCAGAACTCAAAGGCTATGAGGTGCGCGTGCATGATCACGCCAGTGCTATTCAAGAATGAGACAGAGTTTTCACATCCAGTATTAGGTCAATTAAATATATGATTTAGTTCTTCACTTTAGAATTCAGACTGATATGGAATATATTTTGAAAACGAAAGGGTGCTTGTTTAGGTTTTCATGTATGAATGTCTTAAAATCAATACATATGTTATGCAAGGAAAACATATGCCATGTCATATATTTAACAAATTAAAATAGAAATAACAAAAAATATATATACACCGAGAATTAGAATCTAATTACAATATACATTCTTTTCACCTCTCGACTAACATGCACACAAGGAAGCTGAAAAGTATATTCCCACTTATCGCATAGCTTTGAAATGAACTCAGTGTCGTATTAAATCGTCTATTGTGAACGCAGCGTCGGCGAATGCTTCCAAAGTTTTCCGAATCGAACTTATTCTCTAGATGTTGCTCATTTATTTTGTCTTAGGCTATATAAAATAGATAATGTAAACTTAATCAGTACTCGGATATTTAAAAACCGGATCGCTATGCTGTCCAAGAAATTCTGTAATCTTTCCATGACATAGTGAGAAACAACCGAATAACGGAACTACTTTAAAAAATGACATGTATTGAAAATTCATACCAATAATAATGGAAATGGCCAATGCCACAAAAATTCTTTGAAATAATTGTGTGTTAAAGAGACTTACATATATCTTTTTGTAGTAGGCTTTTGTGTATCTTTTAATGTATGCCAGTTAAACAAAATTTAACAAAATTCCTTCCAAATGAAGAGATCTCTGAAGCTATTCCAATAAAATTCAGTGATACATTTTATTTACCATAAAAATGTCTTACGCATATGGTATTTTAATCAAAATCTTTACAGACATTTTTGAGAAAATCAAAACTATCCAAAAATCATTCATGTAAAGGGTAGCTTAGGGAGGAAATCTTGAAAATCTCTTGAAAATCTTCGTGTCACGTGTTTAAAAGATGCTGAATTAAATACTAAGTTTAGTACTTAATTGGACATTTAGTTTTTTACAGTTATGCTGTTCATAGTCATACACACACACAGACAAACACGCACAATACATACACGGATCGTTTCGTAATTTTTTTCTGATCAAAACATGTATTTCCGATGAAATACCGATATCGAGTTTTTGGATGGAATGCAATACCTTCTCTACTTACTATGTACTGGTAGAGAAAGTAAAAATCTGATCTGTTACACTCACATACTTTCTCTACTCTTGTACAATCTATTTTTGCAAACTCTTATTCTCCAACTATTTCATATTAATCGAGATAAACATTTGCAGAAACGATGTTTTGACATGCAAAGAGAATTAAATTTTACACATAGCGACCAGTTCTAAAAATATTTGACTATCGCTTAAGGCGTACTATATTCCCCTTGTTTTGTATTTGCAACGGCAATATAAAAATACAGTAGGCTTTAAGCATAGACATATCTCTTAATAGCTGGTTGCTAGGTGCAGCACCATTCTCTTTGCCACAGATTAATACCTTTTGCATATCCAAGACAAAAAAATGAATAACGAATTCACATTTGAGAAAATAAGTATTGAAAATTTTAAGAGAATAACAAGCAATATCTCGAAAATCTACATTTTTTGTGTAGTAAAATGTTGTCTATGTCTTATGGTTTACCAGTTATGCAAAAGTCGTTCACAATGAAGAATACTTTTGGAGAATTCCCAGAAAATTCGAGATATACATTTTATTTATCATGAAAATATCTTAAACATATGTTATTTTAATCAAAATCGTTAGAGCCATTTTTGAGAAAATTAAAATTTTCGAAAAATGTTCTATGTAAAGGGTAATCTGGGGGGGATTTTCTTGAAAACCTTTGTGTCGCATTTCTGGAAGATAATGATCCTAAATACCAAGTTTGGTGTTTATCCGACTGTTCCTCTCTGAGTTATGCTGTTCACAGACACACAGACACACACACACACACACGCACACACACACACAGACACACAGGGACATGTTTCCAAAAATGCTTTTTTTGGATTCAGGAGGTCACAAAACATTTATTTCCGGTGAAATCTCGGTATCGAATTTTTGGGTGGAATACAATATTTCCGTTACTTACTATACGTAGTAGAGAAAGTAAAAATTCTAGCGATAAGAACAAATCCATTTCAGTTCCGGTATTTTCATTTAAATTACTAATCTTGAGAAATAAAGTAGGTGTATAGTACAAGTTTTGTATTTAAAGTATAACATTACGCCGGAGTATTCGGTAATGTATTTGAAAAACTTTAGCTTCGAGTTACTGAGAGATAGTAAACTACCTTTTTTAAAAATACATTTTTGAGAAAAATGAAATTAAAAAGGCATCTCGAATTTAAAAAGAGGTATTGTCGTTTAAATGCTGCTTAATTATTTAAACATGCTTGTAAAATCATGAAAAGTATAGCTTCATTAACAACCTCGGGGTATTTATCGCAATAAGAATGTTTTGGGGTAAAGAAAACAAAAGCTTTGCATCCCCCTTATTTGAATTTTAATAGAGACTTAAGTAGACATATTGTTTATTAGCAACCATTATTAACGTCTGAAAGTTGTGCTTCTTTATTTTCTGTAATTTCGATTTGGAAAACCTTGAGAACTAAACTCAACCTAAAGATGCTTTGAGAATCATTTTAAAAGTATGCAACTTTCGTTGTTATATTTTTATTATTTATTTTAATATAATTTCATTATGTCAAGTTCAATCCTTATACCAATATTTGTGGAAGTATGAAGAAGCTAGTTCTCAAGGGAGCACAGGGTCCATACATCTAAGAGTTTGCTTTTTTTTTTAAGATAAAGGAAAAATATTGTTTTATTATTTGTGCTTTTGTGCCGTTGTAAGGTGTCATATTCTTATTTGAAATATTCCAATAATAAAATTTGTAGATGTATGTAAACAGATGGTTAGGAAATGATTAATTAGGCCTAAAGATCCACTTTGCACACTATTTTCAACTTTAAAGAAGATAATTTCGTCTAAAGAAAATGATTTGACTTATTTCATAAATATAGGCAGGCTGTGATTTATGTGATCCTGCAAGCAGTTTTAACCTCAGAAAAAATCGGTGAAATTGTTTTTTCACAATCGGTGATATTGTTTTTATCTACTTCTCGTTCATACTATCACACGTGGGAAGTTGAAATTCCTACACCCAATGCATTTTGCATTTTTGCCGCAGATGTCAATAAAATGTATTTAATCTTCAACTATATTTTTTATTGTAGACATGCAACATAATATTTGATAGTTGTATTATACCATTTAAATCTTACCATCTTTTTCAGCAAGACAAGATAAAAGTAAAAACTTACATAAAGGTATACATAAAAATAAAAATAAGACCCTTATTTGCTAATAAAAAGAATCTAGTAATGATTCACTTCTGATTAAAAAAAATAAAACATTACATGAACACTAATCTAACCTCACGCGCAATTATCTGGCTACTACACGTAATCCTCCTTCCCCTTATTTGATATTTACTTACGATTTAATTCATGCAGCATTTAAATAACTTTTTCGGCGCAAGCAGCCATCTCACCTTCGGTTGTCGGCTGGCTTTGTTAACGCTACCAGGTGTGAGGTAGCGATGCGACCTTCAAACTGCTTTTAAGCATCTGACATACATTATTTCGTTTAAACTTTTAATTAATCTCCATCGGCGAAGAAATAGTTTGCAATTAAGTCCTTTGCAGAAACTCGGAAGTGAAAATACGAGACTTCTTTCTCATTCTGCAAAGGCACTTACCAACTCGTATCTCAATATACTATTATATTATGTTTCAATAGCAGGTTTATTATTGCTCAGCTGTTTCGTACTCACGCAAACAAACAAAGTTGGGAATTTTAGTATTAAAAATATAGTAAAAGTTTGAAATCAGTGCACAATGCTTAAATTACTCATTTTAATACCTACTACTTGTTTGGATTTTGCAAACAATTAAAATAATGCCGCTTATTTCCTAATCCCCTAAACTGTTTTTCAGATCTAAAGACAGAAACCA
This sequence comes from Deroplatys truncata, assembly GCA_030765065.1. Lineage (NCBI taxonomy): Eukaryota > Metazoa > Arthropoda > Insecta > Mantodea > Mantidae > Deroplatys > Deroplatys truncata. The sequence continues at coordinate 59,901,469 of CM060980.1, forward strand.
CATCTTCAGCTGATAACTGAGCGTTGAAGTCTTTCGGTTGACATCCAAAGGAGATTCGATACGTTGAAATTTGGAGGAGCAATGACAAATGATGCTACAAAAACTTCTGTATTGCACACTATTACCTTGCGCTCGATTTTCTTTAGATGCATCTGCTACCAAACTACCCCTATACTTCACTTGGCTAGCTCGTTCGCGTGATATATCGATATTAGCGTCGTTCGATGAGTCGGAAAATGCAGTGGGAATACGAAGAGCTATCCATTCATTTTTCCTCCCTGTTCCTTTTTTCCTCCTGTAGGAGGGCAGAAGACGGAGGGCTGGAGGTGTCCAAGGGGGCATTTCCCACAATGTGGTGGATTATGAGGGAAAGTGAGAACAGGGGCCAAGATATATCAATAATTTCGTCATTTTTCTTCTATAACTCGTTTTTCTCTCTTTCTTATCTTCTTTTTCAATTTATTGTGGCATATCGTTGCTACACGTTAAGGGCTTAAAGGTTTGCTGCTCTTAAAAAATACGGGCTGTTTGAGAGAAAATCTATATTGTGGAAGGAAGGCTGTCTATGTAGCTTAGATTCATAGGTATATTCAGATTTTTTAATTTTTATATTCACCTTTTGCGTTTTAAATTACATTTAATATTTGTTTTAACTAATATAATTATATTTACGCAGGATATTTAAAGCGACCCAAATAACAACTAATCCACTGTAGGACAAATTTAAGAAATAATTAAGAAACCAGAATTCTTACTTATTTCCCTCCCCCACACACCAGCATTCTCTATTCCGTAGGTATAGTAAACAGAGAAAGTATCATACCACACCTAAATTTTGAGTTTCCCTGAATAAAAAGAGCGCTTATGTGTAATGAGTGTTTAGAGAGAGAGAGAGAGAGAGAGAGAGAGAGAGAGAGAGAACGCTGTGACACAAAACCTCAAGTGGAATAAATACCAAACTTTGGTTTAAGTCGAACATCTTCTAAGGACGCTAAGGAATACTTTTACAATTTTTCTACCCATCTAAATAGAGAAAAACAGCAGCTGTTCTGGATTTTCCCTAAAAACTAGTATAACGATTTTGATTAAGATGTCAAATTTTAAGCATGTGCATGCCAAGCAAATCATTAAACTATTTTATGCTTGTAACGCCATTCTTATGTTGTAAGAATAATTAATAAAATAAAATCCTACGTTTCAGGATTTCATTTCTTCCCTTCAGGGAAGTAGCATCTATATATTAAATACTTTGTCTGCAGTTTCTGAAGTACTTATTATTTTTTCATTTTTTGTAACGTAGCCGTTTCTCAGATATTTTCTCTTGTTCGTTTGCTAGCTGGTGTCAGGCGAATTTCCTGTTCCTGATATTGGTAAAGAAAAGCACTTTCCTCCCCCACCCCTTGGTATATCCAAAAGCTTTGAATATTCAATTTTTCAGAGTAAGCTGCGCATCTACCTAAACGATAAAACTGTTGAAGCCATTTTAACGAGAATTAGATGGGAAAATAATGTTTGAATAATTTGTACACTAGCTGTGAAAATAAATTACGTCTAATAGAGAAAGCTGTGTGAAATCCACAAATTAGATTTTGCTTAAAAGTATTTTAAGGACATTAAAAACTATACTTATTAAGAATTTCCTTATAAAAAGGTCACTGTATGTCTTTTCTACGTACGAAATATAATTATTGCAAGAGAAGGTAAAACTAAGTTTCCTCATTTCTAACATATATTCTTCCTTTGTTTTAGAAATGGAATAAAATAAAAATGTCTTTGCTTTTAAATCTTTAGTAATTTTAAATTAATAACATCTGAGTAATATTTCCAAGATGGAATAACTTAATTTTGGTGGTTAATTTTCACATTTATTGTATCACCTTATCTTTTTTATCACCCTAAAACGTTGTTTACTTATCTTCATGAGTTCCTGAAAAACGGTCATTTATACCAAAAAATGTCATTCATATAAAAAGTTGTTAAAAGCAAAAATGGAAAGCTAGTATGTATTTGCAAAAAAGAAACCGAATGGCTTGAGCACACAGAAACTTCCATATTTGATAATAGTTCCAATTTGGTAACTAAAACCTTCTCTTAAAGGTGGATTAAGCTTTATCTCTCTACTTCAAAGGGTGTATGGTGGAGAATTCACAGTAGAAAATGATAGATGCAGTGACATTTTTACTTTCTCTAGCACGTCCCCAGTAGTTAGAGGAGGTATTGATTGCATTCCACCCAAAAATTTGATACCGAAATGTCACCGGAAATACATATTTTGAGGCCCCCTGAATAAAGAAAAGCATTTTTAGAAAAAGGTTCGTATATGTGTCCGCATGTGTGAGTTGGTCTGGGTGTCTCAGTTGATTCAAGGTCGCGGATTCAAAACCAATGGTTTTTAAGTTTGCTTAAAAGCGACAGCCTCATGTCAGTAGATTTATTAGCATGTACAAGAACTCTTGCGGGATGAAACTCCGGCACACTGGCGGCGCTATATGAGCCTTGTAATTGAAAGCTTCGTTAACAAACAAAATATTTTTTTCAATTTCTCTACCATGTTCACAGTAAGTAGAGAAGGTATTGTATTCCACCCAAATGTTCGAGATTTCACCGAAAATACAGGCTTTGAGGCCCCCTTAATTAAAAAACGGATTTTTACATAAAGGTCCTTGTGTGTGTGTGTGTGTGTGTGTGTGTGCGCGCGCGCGCGCGCGTGTGTGAACAGCAGGACTTAAAATGAAATTTCGGATAATTACCAAACTTTGTATTTAAGTTTAGTATGTTCCAAAGATGCGATACGAAGATTTTCAAGAAAATCTCCATACCAAACTATCCTTTACATGGAATCTTTTTGGAAAATTTTGATTTTCTAAAAAATGGCTCTAAAGATTTTGATTAAAATACCGTATACCATTAAAGATAATTACATGACAAATAAAATGTATATCTTCAATTTTCTGGGAATAGCCTGCCAAGCCCTCTTCATTGGGAAGGACTTCTGTTTAATCCTGTACAACTAGTAAACGTTAAGTGATAGACGAAAACACTTCACAAGAAATCCAGATCTATTCCAAACACACAACTTAGTTAAAATAATCTTTATGATATATTATTAAAGTTTCGAATTGTTCATTTCTTGGTCATTCTCTCGAAGTCCTGTCAACATTCAGTTGTTTCTGGGGATTGCATGGAAACAGTATGGAATTTTAAGGCCAGCATATAGCATCCAGTTCTTAAACATTTGACTTCTTGTTTCGTTTGTATCCATAACGGAATGTGTAATGCAGCTGTTTCTGCAAAAGTTTATTAGGATTAAAATGAAATATATATATATATATAAAATAAGTTTTAGTAAGACTAGTTTGTGTACGCATAATAAACGATAGAGGGGAGAGAAAGTATGTTAATGTATCACACCAGAATTCTCCTACAAGAATAAAAATATATCAAATTAAAGAGGAACTTCTAATTTATAAGACTGAATAAAACAATGTCATTTTTCCAATTTTCTCCATTTGGTTTTCCCTTAATAATTAAATACTTGAGATTCAACGATTCACTTAGACAACATAAAGTTAAGGCGAATTCTGGTACATCGTTAAGGTAGCTCAGGGATTTTACCTCAGCATGGAAACCCCAATATCCGCGGTTCTACTTGCATCCATAGCGAATTTTGAAAATCAGTTTCAACCTTCCAATGCAACCGAATATTTAAATGCATAGGTATGTCAGAATTAAAAAGTGGTGGCATTGTTAAACTCTTGTGAATAATGCTGAATTCAGTAATATTTTCTGCGATGATGCTCCTAAAATATCCCAAGTGAAGGCTAAGATTTCCTGAAAGGTAAAAACAATTCGGCAGGAAGAAGTGATTACGTCTGGTGTGTTACACGGGGTACATATACCTAGTCCAGAGCAGAGTAGGGAAGACCACTGGTCATCAGTCAAGCCGCAGCCCCAAAGGTCCTAAGGGAGCACCCCCGGGTAGTAATCACTTTTCGCTCTCAACCCTCTCAGCTCCCTGACTTTCTTCACCTTCAGATGCTGGGGAGCTTACTCTTTCATGCTTTGAATTTCATTCCACATTATGACAAAAGATATGTTAACGTATTCATACTGAAGACTTTTACTTCATCAACCATTATCATCATCTTCTTCTTCGCTTACTACACAACTTTGACTTCCTAAATCCTCGGAAGTGACTGTGTCCTTTACTCTAGCGAGTTTGCAAAATATCTGTATTGCCTTTTTGTATTCATTGTGTTATATTAACTTCTCTCTTAAACGTCCAGTTGTTATCTTAATGCAACATTCCACTTTTTGATAAACTTCACTTCTGACTTATTCCCCATATTTGTGTACCAAAATTTCGTTGTTGCAATTATGAGAATATTAGCATAAGCTTATTGTACAAAATCGGATGCAATACAATGACATGACTTTCTCTGCCCTCTATTAGTTACTGTACAAACTAGTCTTACTAAAGCTTAGTTTTATATCTACTACAGTTTAATCCAAATAAACCTTTGCGAAATACCTAATTTACACATTTCTTTATAAATGTAAAGGGAACAGTGATGTCAAGTGTTTAAGAACTGGGTGTTATATCCTGACCTTAAAACTGCATACTGTTTCCATGCAATCGCCAGAAACAACTGAATGTTGAAATGATTATAAAGAATGACCAAGGAATGAACAATTTGAGTCATTAATTCATTAATCATCAATAACGGATATCTCAGAAACAGCTTATTTGAAATAAATTGTGTGTTTTAAATAGATCTAGATTTGTTGTGTAGTACGTTTTCGACCATCGCTTAACCTTTACTGGTTATACAAGATTATACAGAATTCCTTCCGAAAGAAGTGGACTTCTAAGCTATTCCATGAAAATTGAAGATATACACTTTATATATGTCATGTAAATATCTTTAATATACGGTATTTTAATCAAAATCAGGCCAGGGAGCCAAGCAATCTGAGTGGCCCAAGAAGAAAACAAGCACCAGACAAATTGTACAACAGATATAGGGGTATAAATGAATATAAATTGTATGTATTGTAAACATGTAGAACAAATTGTACAATAAATCTATCTATCTATCTATCTATCTATCTATCTATCTATCTATCTATCTATCTATTTATCTATCTATCTATCTATCTATCTATCTATCTATCTATCTATCTATCTATCTATCTATCTATCTATCTATCTATCTATCTAACTATCTATCTATCTATCTATCTATCTATCTATCTATCTATCTATCTATCTATCTATCTATCTATCTATCTATCTATCTATCTATCTATCTTTCTATCTGTCTGTCTGTCTGTCTGTCTTAATCAAAATCGTTAAAGCCATTTTTTAGAAAATCAAAATTTTCGAAAAATACTCCATGTAAAGGGTAGCTGGAGGTGGGGAAATTTTCTTTAAAATTTTCGTGTCGCATGCTTGGAAGATACTGAACTTATATACCAAGTTTGGTATACTTATCGGACTTTTATTTTTTTGGTTGTGCTGTTCACAAACACACAGACAAACACACACGCGCGCACACATATGTACATTTTCCAAAAATGGTAACTTCTTTTGCTCTCATCATTTGACGGGCGAAGGAAGAAATCCAAAGCAGCGGGGAATAGTTGTATGTTTTGAAATGATGGTGGGAGGAGAGTTGAGCCGTATTCTCTACCCATTAAAGTTTCTTTTGTAGCTTTTCTACAACGTCTTCATACATTCATACAAAAGCTTATGTGAACTTCCTTTCACCCGCAATAAACATTCCCCAGAAATGCTTCAAATTAACTTAAACTTAAAGTATTGTGCCTTTAGTTATGAGTACATAGTACGAGACAACAGTCAGTTGTTTAAAAACGCCGTTTAATATAATCATGCTAGATATGAAATTAACTATAATTTGAGAAGGTTTATTTTAGGAGGAGTTGTATTGCAGTTCCACTGTTGGGGAGCCAAATTTGATGAAGTAACTGCCCCACGTATGGTAAAGTTTCCCGTGGCCTTCGCCACAATTCTACTTTCCGGTGGCCTTCGCCCCAACGTTTAAAAAATCAATTTTTTAATTTTTTTTGTTTATTTTAACATTATATTTCTATTTATGTTCGCCTCAGCTGCGTAAGTATTAATTTGTAGAAACATGTATCTCTTATCAGGGGGTAGTGCGGCTGAAGAATGTAGGCTTACAGAAATTTTAATGTTTACTTCACTCCTTTTATTAATCCTTCACGCGATTAAATAACACTTCACTGATATAGAGAGCTGTGAGATTATTGATTAATTACTTGCACTTTTTAACACGTAAGCTTTATAATATCCTCGCCATAATGAATTTTATATGTCTCACACTGAATACTACCGAGCGAACAAACTGCTCAGGTACGTTGCCTTCTAGCGACTGGCGTTTACCGCTTAAATTTGTGAATTTTTCTATTTCACGTCTCTGATTGGCTAATTTTACTCCAATAGAATACTTTTATTTAACTTTCAGCTTTTCTGTTGTTGATTGGCTATTTATAAACTGTTTTAAAATATTACATTATTGTTCCAAGAGTTACTAGTAGCATTATTAAAGTTTCCAATTCATTATTGCCTCAAGGTTACCTCATTGTTAGCAACTTCCGGCCTCTATTCTCAAAGCTCCAACATTATTAAATTACTTAATACATTCGCATAACATTATTATACATGTACACACTAATATAAACATAATACAATGACTTAAATACATTTTCTATATATTGTTGTATACACATATTGCTTTAAGGTGGGCTGTTATTCTTTATATTATATAATTAGACTGAAATCACTTAAGTGTTAAAAATACTGCCTCAATTTTGTCTGAGCGCATGCCAAGCAAAAATGCCACAATTTTATTTTACATAAATTGTACGTTTTAGAGAGATCTACAGGGTCTTTATGCTACAAGTTTTTATCTGTATCTAATGATCTCCCATTTATAACAACATTCATTCACCGTGCCAATATATCAAAATTTTCATCAAAATCATTGGAGATTTTCCAGAACAACCAAAATATTAATGCATATTTCATATTCAAGTGGTTGTTTTGAGTGAGAAGAGGCTCAAGCCTTAACTACCAAGTTTACCGTCATCTGACTTCTCGTGTCTGATTTATGCAGACAAACAACGCATGCATATGGACGTTTCCTCAACATGCGTAGGTTGGATACGATGTGCTTCAAAGCATTTCCTGTGATCGATATCTCGATCAGGAATTTTTGGAGGTTTTTCAAATCGATAAGTCTCCTTCTGTGGAAAGGTTTACAGCATGGCCCTACAGCGCATGGAGTAGCCTCATCCTGTTAGAACTGAACACTAGCAAAGTCAAACTCAGTATTTGCAATTCCTGTATAAGGAATTTTAGCAACACACTCAGAAGATGTAGCTATTGAGTGTGGCAGTCCGATCTTTAACGTCCACAATCAAATATTTATGGGCTGGTAATTGCCCCTTTCTTCTACCTCTTATGATTCAGGCACTATGGCTTGTTTGGGCCTCATCCCACATTTGACTTGGTCGTCCAGGCTCTTAGTCCTGTTGGTTTGCATGTCATCGTTATGTTTGGTATTCTTTTGCAATGCATCATTTTTAGATGTTTCTTCCGGTTATATTTGTTTTCCTCTATTTTTTCATTTATTGAAATAAACAGATCAATTGAATGAATTCATAATTTCCCCCCAGCTGAACACACCTACAACGAATTAACTCTAATTACAAATTAAAATCTGAATTGTTAATAACTTCCTAAATTATTAACTTTTGGATTATAATTTGAATAATAATTCATTTTGGGAAAAAATCGATCTTAAGTTACTTCTAAGCTCCTGATTTCTGATTTCACCTGATTTGGTTTACTCTAAAGCAATGTTCTAAAATTCTCACTTCCATCGCCTGATGCGGTTATAATCTATTTTCCTAATCGTCGAAGACTCGCTATTACACGTAGGTATCAGTACCGCCGTCACTGCAAAAAACTTCATTTTTGTATCCGTTCATCTTGTTTTGAGTCTTCTTTTAGTAATTCCATATGTCTCTGATAGGTATTTAATTTGCTTGTTATATTCAAATATCAACAAAATGTAACATCAGAACACAAACATTTAAAATGTTTGACTCGTTCTAGAGATTTATTATCCAGTAATCTTTTGACTCTTACTGGATATTTATCCCGGAATGCCTTATTGTGTTTTCAGAAACATACATTTTAATATTATACTATGTTATATTCTGAAGAAATATATAAACTTCCTTTTGAAATTTATTCTCTGGATCCTGTATAATTATGATGTCGTCTTGCATGCTAAAATGTCCATGTCATATCCTCCAATTTGAATACCGGACGGTGATATCGTCCATATAATTTTTAAGGAGTGGCCGATAGTGCACACCCTTGTCTTACACATTGACTTCTTAATATATTTCCAACAAAATGCTTAGGAAAATTGATTTTAAAGCAGGTGCCACGTAGATACCTTTTTACAGCTTATTAATTCACCAGTACAATGCATTAAAATGGCTGGTAAGTTATAACACATACAACTGGTATATATGTATATAACAGTTATATAGTCCTTGTGAAATTCACCAGGACAACGCATTAAAATGTTTGGTAAGTTATAATGTGGCATGTGGTGTTGGTAACACTATAATATGTGGTGTGGTAACATTGTATAGTTAACGCTTAGGTTGGCAATGAGAACAGGTTGAGCCTCGCCAGTGAAAAGAGCAAGCACGTGTGTTAGGATGACGCTTCGCCGAACAAGAAGGTAAATTGTATCATTTTTATTTGCTATAATATATTTGACATTTAACTCTATACTATGTGAATTATTCATGTAGGTGGTTCCCTCCTTCCTAGGCCATGATGATTTAGTAATATTTTGGTGGGTTTTAGGTGTTTTCAGTACTTTGTTAGCTTGCCCCCGTCGGACCTTGTGTTAGGAAAATGTGTAATGGGTTACTTTAGATCTCGGTCCTGTGCTCTACCCCCCGTAATGGAGTGAAATAAAGGAGGTTCCGACAATAATATATACCTTTGTTAAATGCATGTTTGAATACTTTACTTAAAAGCAGATACATACAGGACTATATATGTAACATATTTAAAAGCATTTGTCACAAATAAAGTGCGATCTATCTAAATGTAATAAACCGCTCATGAACCCAGGTTAATATGTGCACGTGTATGCATTATTAAATTTGAAGATATGATAACCGGCGTTTAATAATATACACTGAGTGTTTTCTGGCTGTTATTTGCTATCGAACGGAAATTATTTAAACATATATACGCTCTCATAACAATGTCTACAACAATGTAAATAGGCACCATGCTGGCCTCTAGTTCCTGAGGTCGTGAGTTCAAACCCGGCGGAGGGCGATGGATTTTTTTTCCGTGTGTAAAAATCTTTAGCATGGTTTCCTTCGGAAGGGAAGTAAAGCCGGTGCTCGCGTGTTGTAGATTTAGGGCGGGTAAAAGAACCTCAAGCGTGATAAAGAAGCCTCTGAATAAAATTACAGGTCTATAACGCCCAATATAGGACCACAGCAGTTAAAGGGCGTCTATAAATAAAACTCAACTTAATTTTTTGGGATCATTACTCCCTTTGAGCCGACGATTACAAGTGCTAACCTGTAAATAATATATATATATACATATATATATATATATACGAGAGATTCTGTAAATTACGGTAATATATATTTGTTTTATACCAATACAGTATTATGTATATCCTTCATTAATGAATCAATGAGGGTATGTAAATTAATATATTAATACTTTCACTCATACTTCTATTAATATTGTATAACTCTTTCTTGACGTGTTTTTTTAAAAGATTGGTTTATTAGAAGTTCTCCCTCAAAGCGTATATTATATATAGCTGTTTTATAACTAAATAAAAAGACAAATGGTTACTAACAGAAAACATCTTTTTATTGATCCTTTCTTCATACATTACACTAATCCTCTTTACTGTTCCATTGTGCATCAGCAAAAACACACCACTTTACAAGATTTCCTCATTTACGTAATAAGTGTTGGAGTAGCTAGTGTTTATCAATGCATGTCCATAGAAGGCACTCTTTTATCATTTCACCATTCCTGACCTTTAGTATGTATATAACAGGTTAGGCACTGTTCACACGAGTAACCTAAAGATTTCAAAACTCCAATTAGATTCAATTTTTTTTTCTTTCAAAATGTCCTTTAGGTTTAGATTTTCTGATATAATCACCAACACTAAACTTCCTTACACTCCTCTTCTCTCTTCGATCTTGAGTATAGTTATACACGGTCAGTAGATACTCACTTCGTTAGGTCTTATGCGGATAATTGAATGAAAAGTATTATTGCATTTTGTAATGATCCTGGGTAAAATGTCTAACCACTTGTATTATCCCTGGACTGAATACTCGCGGTACATCATATTCTTAACTGCAGCCTTCACATTGCTATAGGTGCTGTAGTGGTTAACATTAAAATTTTAAAGAACTTGTTATAAAATTATTTCCCGTTATCGCTTTGAATGCCTAAGTGGCGCCTCCAATTCTTGTAGTATATCTTCATAGCCTTTGCAGCATTAACTCCGCCCTTATCCTTTAGGCCATTTTAGAGTAAAAACTGATCTCGATTAGGATATAGTTCACATTTTTCTTGACCCTTGTATGTGTATCGTTTCAATCAAGCCAATTTGAAATAAATCGTGAATCTTGCTGATAATTTTACGTCGTAAAAAGTTAGTCTTTGCTGGACTATGAAATTCTTTTGTGATATTCTGCTTGGCCGTCATGCTATAATTAGATGCTTTCAACTCTCGGATAAATTCATCTCTTGAGTATGACTATAATTGCCAGCGTCTCTCGATGCAATGAGTAGCCTCAGTCTATTCACTAATGTGTTAAGATTCCTCCATATAAACAAATGAATTATCACTTTTGCACTTTATGTAGAGGGACGGAGTGTCATAGTATAGACAGATGTTCACGCTGTGCAAGGGGGATATGTCAATGCCGTCAAGCATGAGGAGTCGATTCTCCGTTCTCTGCTGGCAGCTGTTGAGTATCTTCAACAAATAAGAAGATCGCGTAACCGTCGTTGAGCCTCATCTTATATGCGCGCCTCTGCCTTTTCTGAATTGTCACGTTCTTCCTACTCTTTCCCCTGCTCCTTGTTGTCCTGTAACACATATTCGAAATAATCTTAGAATCAGGCTAAACATATAATTTCATACACCTGAAAGAAGAATATATGTGTTAGAGATTTCTCTTCACACCCTAAAGCAAACAAAGGTAGTATTAAAGACCGACATACGCACAATGAGGTTTTTATCTTTTCCGACTGTATCGCAAGATGCGTAGCTTCCTCATCAGGAGAAATATCATCAGGCACTGAAACGGCATGCTCGTCCATAGGTAGAGTATCACACTCTGCGATTGGATCCAATTCCTTTGCTGGTACGAGGGTCATAGGTTCACTCATTCTCAACCTGTAAAAACAAGTTGTAGGTTAGTCACACAGAAATAAGCGAATATATAATTAGCTTACTATTTATACTACTTGCTCAAGGGTCCTCTTCCTGCTTTGGAAGACGTAACAGTTGTCATTGCATAGACATTAGAGCATAATACAAAATTTAGGTATCCATCGCATGATTCTGTATCGCATTCGGAGAAGTGCTTTGCTACAAGCATAGCACTTTTCTCAGGATGTTCTCTGAAGGAATGAAAGGTTTTTCAAATTAGATTTTATAATCAGGCGTACTACACCTTTAATGTATTAAGGAAAAATATTAATAACGAATTCTTTCTTCGACAAACTGTACAATTGTCCGTACACACATCCTATGTAGACATCTGATCGTGATACGAAGGCTGATTACATAATACTGTTTGCATTAAGTCGTTGCTAGTTTAGCCATGAGAGTATACATAATGGTGGGAATCTTTCCCGGACTGGCTGCAGTAATCGTGCTGATTCCATGTACGTGTAACCTTAACACTAGGCATTTTGAACATCGCTGAAATAATGGTGTACCAACAATAAATGATTGCGATGAGCAAGATTGCTGCGTATATACACAGCGACATTTATACCCGTTAATGGCGTGATACCTCGGTGGTGGAGTGGGGTAGATTGCAGGATAAAACTTGTTACTAACATCCTGGCAGAGAGGCGCCAGCTACCTGTTCTCGATTACAAGGGCGAAGGTTTGTTAGACAGATTCTAACACGTCATTGTCATTAGAGACAGAGAGGCGCCAGCTTAGTTTGCAAGCCAGAACGTATTAATGGTGTCCAAATAATGCGATTCATGCAAGGGAATACAAAAATAACCTCGAATACATATGAAGGGCTGTTGGACAGGAGCCAAGTGTCTAAGATGTAGTAACATATCTGACTCCCTCCTCGTCATTCGTTAAATAGCTTTCATGAGTAACACTCTTGAATATACCAATATGATCACTTATAAATCACTTATTTATATGAACCACACACTCGATATTTAAAATAGAAAATCCTGTCGTTAACTAGCCAAATCGATCGTCGAGCTAGGTGCGCTCCATATCTAGCAAAAGCCCAGCTCCTCCAGGCCATTGGTTCGATTCTTTGCGCGAGAATCTCCTCACCAATCCAAGATGGATTCAATTATGATTCGCTTAATTATGTCACGAGATTCAATGGCACGCTAATTTTTCATTGCCTTTAACCTTTGAACCAGTCGAGTCACACATTACTAATACCATTAGATTCAGCGGGAAAAATCATTTGAAATTACCCTAGCGGTAATATTAAGCAATTCTGATTATCACTTACCATTTAACTCTTCAATAAAAATGCCTCGTGAACCAGTCCTATTGTGCAAGGCGTATAGAACCTTCAATTTAAACGCCCCAGCCTTGAGTGCTGCAACCCGGGCATTACGTTAAGAGTTTTGATGTCCAGACATTATCTCGCTTAATAATGTGTACATTGCTCAACTAGGAGGGGGGAGACCACAACCAGGAAATATTCTAGACTTGGACGTGGAAGGGGGTGGAATTTGATATCAAATGTTATCAAAATTATACGCAGAGTGTTTTAGAACTCTCAAAAGAGCTCTACTGTGGACCCTACCACTTTCACTAAAATACGAATGTTTAAAAATCTGCATGACAAATAAGATAAATATCTTGAATAGCTCGCAAAGTATTTTGTATAACTGATGAACTATAGGATACGGACGAAAGCTTACTAATACGAAAAATTTAGATCTCGTGAAGGACACACTTTATACGGAATTTTTTTGTGGCATTAAATGTTTCCTAGATATTCGTTGTTATTCGTTTCAAGTTCTAAGTAACCATTCAATTGTTTCTCGTGTTCATGTAAAGAGAGGAATTTCACAGCATCATATCCCGTTCCGCTTTCCAAAGATTTGACTATCACTTGAGTCTCCTGTATCTTGTACCTACAACGAAATGTGTAACAAAACCACTACTGGAAACTTTTTCTTGATTAACATGAAATAGATAGAAAAATAAGCTTTTGTAACAATGGTTTGTAAAACACTGAGAAGAGAAAGTCGTGTGTTGTAATACAGAATTTTTTATTAATGTGACCATAAACATTTGCTCTGATTTTACGCAATTATTCTGCATAATATGCACATAAACACTATATTTGAAGGATCTGTTAAAAAAAATTTAAATTTATTTATTAAGGAAACTTTGCTGAAAGGTAGTTTGAACAGTACAGTTGTACACATCATTAACACGTAACATGCGTTTGTTTTGTTACCCACTGTTAATCCCTATGTATGTTTACAATCTTCAGTTAGCATAATTAGTTAGAATTTGCTGGTATCTGTAGTATTAAGGGGTTGTGTTGTAAAAACGAGTTGTCGAATCTCTTGTAGCTATCTTCGAGGAATGTAGAAATCTCCGGAATCCCTAGATGTCTATGAGGAATGGTGTTGCGAATACACTAAGGTACATCAGTTCTATATACTTTGGAGAGATTTTTCTGTAGAGTTTGTATTCTTCGAATTTGTGATGAAGCGGAACCTCAGATTGTACAGTCAAAGAATAGATGAGGGAATTTTACAATGCATTATTCTAATGACGAGTTTCTTGATATGGAGGTCTTCAGAAGACGAGTAGGATATCTATTTTTCTGAAGTAAGTTGGTGAAGCGTTCATTCCATGTGCATCTTAAGCCGAGATGTCTAACAATCTGTGATGTGGATATTAATGTATGTTTTAATTTAACAGGATAACCGTTTATGTTTCTCTTGTAAATAATTGGAAAAATCCCTTCATACTGAACCTGTGTTCCGCAATACAGAAGATACGTAAACAACTGGTCGAGAAAATTTGCGGCTTCTAATTTGAGACTACCATGCATTATTTATTTAACGGCTATTAAAAAGTCACCTCAGTATCTTTAAAAAGTGTTATTAAGACCAGCAAGCTGCTCACGAATTCCATAGAATCCTTCTCTGATACTTCCAGAAAATAAATAAGGACGGCGTTTAAAGTTGCTGACGCTTCAAGCGTATAAAAATATGAACCTCTAAGAATAACATCCAAAAGAAATAAAAATTCCTGACAAGGAGAGAAATCCAATACAGCAGGTGACACTGTATAGACCTGCTATTTTGTTCAGGCAAGCGTGACCACTTAAAAGCCATACAAGTAACTTCGACAGACTCAGGCGATTTTCCCACACTAGTGTTTTGGGATACGCGCACAAACAGGCTTCTCTTTCTAATCGAACTTAAACTTCGGCATGGGAAGATTGTAACACAAAGGAAACCGTTTGACATTTAATTTGCTTTTAACAAAAAATAACACTCAGGAGATAAAATATTTTACTTCCCAGCTGGAATTCCAATTTTCTTTTCGTTTCTGCCGAGGCATGCAATGAATCCGCAGTGTAAATTGTCCTGAAATAGTTCGCGGTTCTTCGATTGCTTTGCTTATCACCAGCTCTGTTGGGAAAAATGCATGAAATGTAATAGTACTTCCTTTATTTTAGTCTGTAGAATGTCTTCGGATAACTTCCTTCATGCAAACAGTTCCAAACAGTTTCTAATGATATTTTATTCGGAGATTCTCTCTTCGCACAAAGAGGAAGAGAGTATCTAAATTTTCCAGTTTGTTATGAATAATTTCCATGTTTTAGTATGTTGCTTTAATTTATTTTGCATTAAATGGCCTTAAAATGACCTTACAAGTTATTATGAAGAAAATCACATTCTCATTTTATTTGTCTGCAAATATAAAAATCTAATGTCTTATATTCTCATGACCTTCTCCACTCTCTATGGGAATATCAGTGCGTAGACAGATTCTTCTTACAAAGTTTATTTTCCTATTTACTTTATTTTAATCCAAATAAACCTTTCCGAAAATAGCTACGTGACACATTTCGTTAGCAAACCCCAGTCTCACCATATCGCATTTTCCTTATGTCGCGGAAAATTCCCTAAAATATGTCTAAATAATGTAGAAATTGCCTAAACATCAACTTAAAATCCCTTGGATTGTACTTAGATGAACACTTAATATGGAAACATCTCATTATGACGAAAAGAAAATAAGTAAAACTAAAATTCTAGCAATTATATTGGTTACCGCAAAAGCATTCTTATCTGTGTCTCTACAACAAAATATTAATATATAAGACCATCACTAGACCCGTATGGAACTGCCAGTAAGTGCAATATTGACATCCTACGAAGATTTAAATGTAGAAATCTTCGTTGTCTGGCAAGCACACCATGGTACGTCTCCAACGCCACGCTACATAACGATCTTCACATCTGTACAGTACAGAAGAAATCACTTCCTATAGTCTTTAGTATCAGCAGCGCATAAGTAACCATCCGAACCCTATTGCCATCAATCTACTAGACAACAGCCCCACGATTGACCGTCTACAGCGCTGTAACATTTCGGACATAACCTTCCACTTTAGCTACCTTTAGTGCTCCAGAAATTACTGAATGTTCTGTTAAGAACAGATTGTAAAATTTCAGTTAATTTAATAATAATAATAATAATAATAATAATAATAATAATAATAATAATAATAATAATAAATATGCTGTGTTACAATCACGTAACATTCTCTACTCTTGTACAAACTAGTTTTACAAACGCTTATTCTCCATATGCTTCATGTTAATCGAGATATCAAGTGGTTAATCTTATTGCTAATTTTCTTGTAGATGCAAGAGGAAATGGTAGGCTTTAAGCGACGTCAAATATTTTAAGAGCTGGTTGCTATGTAGAGTATTCCATTCTCTTTGCATTACCAGGGCAAAAAAAATGAATAACGAATTCCCATTTGAGAAATAGTGTAAGTATTGGAAAATTTAAGGGAATAACAAGCAATATCTGGAAAATGCTTCACTAAACAAAAAATGTATATAACATAATTTGTGTATTTTAACGCGATCTACATTTTTGGTGTAGTAAAATTTTGTCTGTCTCTTATGGTTTACCAGTTATGCAAAAGTCGTTCACAATGAAGAATACTTTTGGAGACATTCCCAGAAAATCCGAGATAACCAATTCATTTGCCATAAAAATGTCTTAAACTTGTGGTATTCTATTCAAAGTCGTTAGAGCCATTTTTGAGAAAATTGAAATTTTCGAAAAATGTTCCATGTAAAGGGTAATCTGGGGTGGGGGGATTTTCTTGAAAACCTTCGTGTCGCATCTCTGGAAGATACTGAACCTAAATACCAAGTTTGGTGTTTATCCGACTGTTCGTTTCTGATTTATGCTGATCATAGTCAAACAGACACACAGACACACACACACACACACACACACACACACACAGAAACACACACGGACATGTTTCCAAAAATGCTTTATATGCATTCAGCGCACCTATAAACATATATTTACTGTGAAATCTCGGTATCGAATTTTTTAGTGGAATGCAATAGTTCCCCTACCTACTATACGTAGTAGAGAAAGTAAAAAAAAAAAGATACAAAGAGAACAGCGGTAGTCGAGTGTTTTAGAACTGGACGCTATATCCTGGCCTTAATTCCACAAACATTCTATGACATGGCTTGAAACAATTGAAAATCGACAGGACTTTATGGTTAAGTATTGAACAAATCGAACCAGTAATAACGGTATCTCGGTTGTTTGAAATAAATTGTGTGTTTTAAAGGGCTCTACAGATTTTCTATAGGGCATTTTCGTCTATCGCATTTTTTGCGTAATTCTTAACGCTTACCAATGAACAAGATTATGTAAAAGACTTCCGGATGAACAGGACATCACAGGCTGTTCCACAAAAATTAAATGCATACATGTTGTTTGTCATTAAATATCTTTAATATATGGTATTTTAATCGAAATCGTTAGAGTCATTTTTGAGAAAATAAAAAATTTCTAAAAATGTTCCATATATACTGTAGCTGGGGTGGGAAATAGTTCTTGAAAATCTTTGCATCATATTTCTGGAATGTATTGAACTGCACACACACAAGTACCTTTTTCTAAAAATACTTTGTTTTTAATCAGGAGTGGAATACAACACTTCTCTATCTACTGTCTACGTGGTAGAGAAAGTAAAATGTTGGATATTATAGGAAAACCTTCCCCTTAAGTATGAAAGTAAGAAAACTAACACACCATAATGTGTGTCTGATTCTGTCGCAGTAATCTGTTCGTGTTATCTTATTTGCTGAGCGCCTTTTATTGTTTTATTATTTTAAGATTTGGCTACTTTGTCCTCCGGCTAGCTATTATTACTCAATCGAGCAAATATCTCTGAGCAGGACGTGTAAACGGAAAGGAGTTGTTACTAAAAGATAACACTGATGAAAGAATTTGTTTTTACACTTTTATTACCGTCACACTTAATTAATTTCACGTCTTTAATCTTGATACACGCCTGACTGAAACTGTTATATTTCCGAATGTAATTACTATCTTATTCGTTGCCGCGTACTTCACATTTTGTAACTAACTTTTCGAAGCGAGAAATTCTTCCAAACTGTACGAATTCACCACACGAGAGATTCCTCAGACTGCGCGACGTATATCTCGTGAATGATTCTCTAGAACTGCGTGATGTGCACCTCGCGAATGATTGCTGAGAACTGCGTGATGTGTATCTCGTGAATATTCCTTAGAACTGCGTGATATGTACCTCGAGAGTTTCCTTAAAACTGCGCGACGTTTACCTCGTGAATGATTCTGTAGAACTGCGTGATGAGTACCTCGAGAGTTTCCTTAAAATTCAGGATAAGTAAAGCTGAACTGCAGAACAAAGTATTGGAATGTAAGAGGGTTAACTATGTATACGTGTCATAAGCAAGGATAAATAAATGCAGGACAGAAATAAATGTTTAAAGGGGTAGAGGAACATTTTCTTTGTAACCTGTAGCCACATTTGAAATGAAGCATGTAATAAGGATAAATTAATGTCATATTAAAGTAAAAGTAAGCAGATATAATTCAAAGAGTATTGTGAATATAAGGTACAAAACAATAAAGAAGGGTAAGAATAATTAAAGCCAAAGACTTATGTAGCATACAGAAATGTGATATTATGTCTAGAATTAAGAGATGTAAATATATTTGTGCAGAGGATGAATATTTTGGTAAATATGTTCAATAATTACAAAATGAATCAGGGTAAAAATCTTAAGTATATAAATTTTTATGTCAATAACCTAAGAAAGTATAACCATTTTGTAACAGTGACCTAAATAGTTCAGGGTACAGTATTTTCTGTTTAAAAAAATTGTGATGTCAGATGTATGTATATAAACACATTAGACCCGAGCCAGTGAATTGTGGCGAGAAAAAGGCAAAATGTATAACGTGTATTAAAATGCGTGTGCAGTGTTACGTGCAAGTGATAAATACCGTGTGTTACACGATTCAGGAGACTAAAAACCCAATTATAAAATTTCCAAAAATAGGTTGCAAATATTTATAATTATGTTTCTAGTGGGGCATATGAGGCAGTATTTTATATCACAACACTGTGAATGCCAGAGGGATTGTAGTGTAAATTAACATTATTGTATGACAATGATTTTAGATGTCTGTTAGCGATAAGCATTGTTAGGAAATAAGTATACACGGCCTTACTGAAACTGACAATAGGAGCGGGTAACAATGAAGCGATGGGGTGAGTTGTTTAGCACTTAGAAGAGACAAACAAATGACGTCAGGGTAGCTTGCCTTTCTTTAGAAATGGAGGGAATATCTTCCCTAGAGCATATGTGTTTGTAATTATGATTGGCTGACAAAATAGACGCTAATGTTGGCGCGATTTAGTAACCAATAGCAGCTCTATTATAATATTTAGGCTTATCGGGGTGAGGGAGTATAAATTCTTGAGCCAAAAGCAAGTATCGCGCAGTTCTAAGGAAGCATTCACGAGGTACACATCACGCAGTTCTCAGCAATCTCTCGCGAGGTACACATTACGTAGTTCTACAGAATCATTCACGAGGTAAACGTCGCGCAGTTCTACAGAGTCTCTCGCGTCGTAAAGTTAGTTACAAAATGTGAAGTAGGTACGCGATAACTATTACGACAGTAATTACCTTCGGAAATATAACAGTTTCAGTCGGCGTGTATAAATATTACAGATGTGAACTATTAATTAAGTGTGACGGTAATAAAAGTGTAAAAACAAATTCTTTTATCAGTGTTATCTTTTAGTAACAACGCCTTTCCGTTTACACGCCCTGCTCAGAGATATTTGTTCGACTGAATAATAATAGCTAGCCGGAGGACAAAGAACTCAAAATTCAAAATAGTAAAACAATAACAGGCGCCTAGTAAAAAAGATAACACGAACAGATGACCGAGACAATTCCTGGTTTTCGAATCATGCTGAGGTCTCTCTTCCCACCAGTTGCACACATGCACACACATTTTGCCTTTTTTGTTTCTTTCTTACAAAATAATTTTTGAAGCGGGGGCGGGGTGTTCAGGGAATCTTAAAACATGCATCTTCTGTCAAATCTCAATATAGAGTTTCAGTGCCAAATGCAATACTCCCTCTATGTTAGTACCTAAGCGATAGAGTTACTTAGATTAGACTTGAAATAAGTATCAAAATAGCCTGCTAAGGAGATTCTGGGCATCCAACAGAAGGAAGAAGGAGGAAGCCCATTAAAGAATGAATGCATGCCTCACTTGAGCATACCTCACTTACAGCATTGTCTCAGTTTAATTTGAGAATAAAGTAGTATTTCCATAACATTGCAGAGTCAATAAAATTTCCAGAAAGAATCGCAGAGGCAGGAGATATTCCGGTTTATTTCCTTAATAAGGGATTAATTAATAACAAGGGATGTGCGGAAGCAAGGAAGTGAAAGAGGAAGTGTTTATTTTATCCTTAGGCACGATTTTCGGAGATTTCAGAAGAATTATAACATGTCGCCTATGCCAGTATATTTGCTTTAATATTCTGCCAGAACTCCTTTGAAGAGCGCCGCATCCGAACTATTTAGATTATCTATATTTATGCTCTGTTCTTGTTATTACATACTGCAGAAATATCTTGCTTTTATCATGATTTCCTTATCATATCAGAATATTAATCGCATACTTTTTATTCTAAAACTTTTTGTAGTATTCGGACTTAGAATGTTAAGATGTTCCTTGATATTCGACATAAAAATAGATTTTTGAAAATAATGTAAGAGATGGACAAATGTGAAAATTGTAATAGAATGTAACATTTTTATACTTTGATAACTACTTGGGCGGCGCCGTGGCCGAGTGGTTAGACCGCTCGCCTCCCACCGAGGCGGCCCGGGTTCAATCCCAGGGACCTGCATGTGGGATTTGTGGTGGACGAAGCGGCGTCTGGGCGGGTTTTCTCCGGGTTCTCCGGTTTCCCCCGCCATTCATTCCACCAACTGCTCCATCTTCACCTTTCCTTTCATCCATTTCACCAACATTTCGTTTCATCTACTTCCTTCATCCCATACCAGGCATCGGGCTGATCACCCATCCTGGATGCTCTGTCTGATCCATGAGTGTCTGCTCCTCGACGGGCCTCTGACCCCAGGCACCCGCTTGTAAGTTGCTTGTTAAGAAGCATTTTTGAGAAAACTGAAATTTTCGAAAAATGCTCCATGTAAAGGGTAATCTGGGGTGGGGGGGTTTTCTTGAAAACCTTCGTTTCGCATCTCTGGAAGATACTGAACCTAAATACCAAGTTTGATGTTTATCCCACTGTTCGTTTCTGAGTTATGCTGTTCACAGACACACACACAGACACACACACGGTCATGTTACCAAAAATGTTTTTTTTTATTCAGGGGGTCTCATGTATTTCCGGTGAAATCTCGGTATCGAACTTTTGGGTGGAATACAATACTTCCCCTACTTACTATATGTAGTAGAGAAAGTAAAAATAGTTCCTGATAAGCTTTAATCAAAGGATGGTATATTTGGGAAAAAGAAGTTTACCTTCCTTAATAAACAAAATTATTGTATAAAAGCAGATGAGTGATTTTCGAATACAATCATCTATATTCTCTAAACGTTCAGTGCGATACCTTAAATAGTTTCTAAGATAATGTGTCATGAATCTGGCAGTTTTAACATCGCAGGTTAAGACTTGTAATCTACCCTTAAAGGTATTATAAAATATCTGAAGAATTTTAACGAAGTTATTGTGGGAAGTTTTTAAGGGGCCTTCTTTCAGTTTATTCTTTGCATTGGTCTTTAACTTTATTTTTGAGATTTGTCTTTCTACATCCATTTTTCTTGAGAGTTGTACCATATCTACATTTATGACCTGGACAGCAATTCTTGCAATGACACGGCCATTCTCGCTTCACATGAAAATCTTCATTCAGAATATGTCCAACAACTTCTGGACTTGCTTCAACAATAGCTAAACAAATGAAGAATACAGGCAAACCCCAGTAAATCTATCATATCACGTTTTTTTATGTCACGGAACATGCCTTAAAGTATGTAGAAATCATATAGAAATTCTCGTAGCATCAACTGTAAAATACCTAAAATACCAATTATTTTGGTTATAGAACAGGCATTCTCATCTGTGTCTCTAAATTGCAAGACCATCATTAGATCCGTATGGACCCAGCTTTGGGGCACTGCCAGTACTGCAATTTTGACATCCTACGAGTCTTAGAACTCTTCGTTGTCTGGCAACCGCACCGGGGTACGTCTCCAACGCCATGCTACATAACGATCTTCACATCTCTGAATAAAAGAAGAACTCACTTCCTGTAGTCTTCAGCATCAGCAGCGCTTAAGTAATCATCCGAACTCTCTTGGCATCAATCTATTAGACAACAGTACCACGATTGACCGTCTACAGCGCTGTAACATTTTGGACTTAACCATTCCGCTTTAGCTACCTTTAAGTTTAGACAATACTTGCAACCCATTTACTAAACTAGAAACTGAAAGAAGTCTTTTCGTAGTGTACCGTTATAAAATTTAAACATAATCTACGGTACTTTATTGTAGCTACTCGTTTGTTTCTAGTCTTTTTTCATTAATTCTATACCTCACTTGTCCATATTTTACGTACTTTATCGACGTTCGAACCAATGAGAATACGATATTTGTTTTCCGCACTACTCCAACATATGGCTAAATGCTGGAGAATATGGCTTACAATGCTTCCTTTTACTCTCACTGTCCGGTTTATTATCACAGCTGCCACATGAAATGCATTCCAAAAAACAACCATTGCCCTTCTGGATCCTCAGGTTCGGAATGTTCTAGCTTAAAACTATGGTAGATTTACTGGGGTAGTGTGTTCTAGCTTAAAAAATTCACCCAATAGCCGGCCTCCCTCATTCGCACATCGACACAGTCCAAAGGAGGCCACAACATAGTCTCCATAGCCCGACCTCTCAGGCAATACAATATCATTTTTACAATATTTGTTTCATTATCTATAAAGCAATCAATAATTTTGATATTTTAAGGTTATTGTATTCAATTATCTCATCTTTACATCTTATTTATTTCAACCCTCATCCCCTTTTTCAGAGATCATAAGGGACATCATGGCAAAATGTAGCATTTAGAATGTAACAGATGGAAACCTGATTGTAGGAATAACTTATTACACGATGTAAAGAATGTCAATGACGAAATATACATGGAGAACCAAAACACCGATTTAAACTACAGTCATTGCCTGTACTGCACTGATCTTAATGGACTACTTTATAATCACGCGGAGGCGAGAGAGGAAAGAGAATTGTCAACAGACACATACAATTCCTCCACTCTTTAAAAAGGCATAAGCTTCTGCATCATGCACTGTGCTGCCATTACAGAATTCCTACTTCGATTTTGGTGCCTTTCAGCTTAAATTGCCATAAGTACTGCATTTCTGCCAAAAATCCATCTAGAAGATATAACCCAAAATACGCAAATACAAAAACAAAAGAAACCAAGAGGTAGGTATCCGTGAGTGTGTGGGCGTGTGTTTGTTTGCGTGTGCAGTATAATCAAAATCGAAAATTCAAATAATATTAATCCACAGTTTTGACGATAGACAGCGAAGATTTTCAGGATATTCTCAAAATCCAAATAGTACTATATTTGGATAATTCTTCGTTGTGTTGTATTTTATAAAACTTACGCCAGTAATTTTGATTAAAACATCATTAGATTAAGAGGATCAATTAAACTTGATCATTAATCAAATTTACAAATTGAACCTTTAGTGAAGCACTCTCCATCACCACCGACTTATATAACTTGGAAACAATAAAATTTAGTTTACTTGTTCTTTCCTTTCTCATGAGCTCATGTAAAGAGTATATGCAATATAAGGCTAGCATTTTCAGACCTGCTGTTTCAGTATTTGGCTTTTTCTGAGCTTCCTATATGCACTTGCAAGAAAATGCGTACTGAAGTCGTTCCTGAACAGATATCTATCATCATCAAACACCGGAATAATTCTTTCTATGAAAAAGTGGTATGATTATTATGCGGCAATTTTTTGGAACGCTTTATCATTTCTATTTCACATGGTTTTTCCCATAGGAACTTAAAGAAAAACTTCTGCACGAAGATTTGGATACTTCCCTTATCAAAGCGACGACTGTAGGTAGACCTTACTCTATCTAGAAGATAATGCTTTAGTTTATTTTGGAGACTGTACAAAGAATTGTTCCTGTTTTTTACTTTCTCTACTACGTATAGTAAGAAGGGGAAGTTTTGCATTCCACCCAAAAATTCGATAGCGACATTTCACTGAAAATACATGTTTTTAGGTGCCCTGAAACCAAATAAATAATTTGTGGAAACATCTCATTATGTGTGTGTCTGTGTGTTTGTCTGTGAACAGCATAACTCAAACACGAAAAGTAAAAAAAATCACCCAAAGATGTAACACAAAGATTTTCTAGAAAATTTTTTCATCCCAACTACTCTTTAAATAGAAAAGTTTCGAAAATTTTGATTTTCTAAAAAAATGGCTATAACGATTTTAATTAAAATAACACATATTATCGATATACACATGAAAAATAAAATGTATATCTTGAGTTTTCTGGGAATAGCCTAGGAAGTCCTCTTCATTCGGAAGGAATTCTGTATAATCTTGTATAACTTGTAAACATTAAACAGAGAAAAACGTAGTACACAAAAAATATATATATCTCTAAACCACACAATTTACTTCAAATAAGTTTTTATCTGTGGCATAAGCCGTTTCTGAGATATCGTTACTAAAGCTTCGTATTGTTTAATACTTTTTAAAGCCCCATCGATTTTCTGCTGTTCTCCTGATTTCATGGAAACAGCATGGAATTTTAAGGCCGGTATATAGCGTCCAGTTCTTAAACATTTGGCAGTTGCTGTTCTCTTTGTATTTATATACAGAAGTGTGTAATTTAGCGATTATTACAAAGGTTTATTTGGATTAAATGTAATAGAAAAATAAGCCTTAGTAAGAATAGTTTGTATAGGCACTAATAAAGACAGAGGGTAGATAAAGTTATGTGAGTGTATCACATAAGATTTTTATCTATATCGTCAACTGTGAGGCACAGTTTCCCCAACTGCTTTGAGCTTCTTCTAAACCTTTTTAATATAAGTGTAGCTTCATGACAGCTGAAATAAATTAAAAATTGTTCGTTCATTAATACAATAATTAATTAATATAAATCTTTCTTGCTAAAAGTGCTTTATGCAGCACTACAACTGGATTTGTTAGTAACGTGTTATGTCAAGGTTTTCGTTTCTGTGGTGACGAGTCTGAGCACTCGATCCAAATCAAATTGCAGACGTCCTTTGCACTTCCCAAAAACCCCAATGGGGACAGGAAGTACTGCAATAACAGATAGAAGGGCTCGATAGCAAAACCCAATGGAACAGCCTGCAGTAGATCCAAGAGTTGGCTTGTCTTGCTTCCTTCCTCCTTCAGGAGCCTGACAAATGGGGCAGAGTGGCAAATGGAGGCATCGGGAAACATAGATTGATGGCAACTGGAGGATTTGAACTCGGGCTGTGAAGAGATTGTACCGAGGTGGAGGGGGGAGGCAAGGAAGAAGATAACAGCGGAGAGGACCGATTGATGGAATCTTAGAGTATCGCGTCTTAACTCTCTGCCTGCATTACTGTCCCAAGACAGTGCCAAATTCAAGTCGATGTGCTCTTAACGCTGTGATGCTATACTTCAGCTTTGATACTACGTTCTGAAGCTTTAGTACCCATCGATAATTCATATCTATGCATGTTCAAAGGACTAGGCCTAAAAACCTTGGTTACATAACCCAGCATTTTCCGTATTACCTTAAAAACTGCAACAGATAGTCCTTAGATTATTTATTCTTTTTCAAACAATTACTTACCTTTATTATTTATCATAAGCTGTGCATTTTTACTTCAAATTATTTTGAGTATTCCGTTTGTGTGCTAAAAATTTGATCAAATCAAATCAAGATAGGCTAGGATTCAACACAACAAGATGCCTACTGCCATAACTTTTTTACTTTCTCTACTACGTACAGTAAGTAGGGGAAGTATTGTATTCCACCCAAAAATTCGATACCGAGATTTCACCGGAAATACATGTTTTGAGACCCCTGAATCCAAAAAAAATATTTTTGGAAACATGTCCGTGTGTGTGTCTGTCTGTGTGTGTATGTGTGTCTGTGAACAGCATAACTCAGAAACGAACAGTCGGATAAACACCAAACTTGATTTTCCAGAGATGCGACACGAAGGTTTTCACGAAAATCGTCCCACCCCAGATTACCCTTTACATGGAACATTCTTCGAAATTATTAATTTTGTCAAAAGTGACTCTTAACGATTTTGATTAAAATATCATATGTTTAAGATATTTGCATGATAAATGAAATGTATATTTCGAATTTTCTGGGAGTGTCTCCAAAGTATTCTTCATTGGGAACGCCTTATGCGTAACTGGTAAGCCATAAGAGATAGACAAACTTTTACTACATAGAAAATGTAGATCGCGTTAAAATACTCAATTTATGTCATATACATTTTTTGTTGAGTTAACCATTTCCGAGATATTGCTTGTTATTCCCTTAAATTTTCCAATACTTATACTTTTTCTCAAATTCGTTATTCATGTTTTTGTCCTGGTAATGCAAAGAGAATGGAATACTCCACATAGCAACCAGCTCTTAAAATATTTGACTATTGCTTAAAGCCTACCAATTCCTCTTGCATCTACAAGAAAATTAGCAATAAGATTAACGTCTCGATATCTCGATTAACATGAAGCATATGGAGAATAAGCGTTTGTAAAAATAGTTTGTACAAGAGTAGAGAAAGGCATGTGAGTCTAACACATCAGATTTTTTTCTTTCTTCTTGTATCATTTATACCGTGTGTATCATAATTAATTGCATAAACCGAAACGGTTGAAAGTATACAATGACAGAAGCAAAATGGTTCAGTAAATATGGCTCCACAAACAAACCTTGTGCGAGATTTATTATTGTGAATGTGGTTATGAGCAGCTACTGATGTCCTTATTTGTGCTTCCTCGATCACCTGATCTCAGTCCTTTGGATTTTTCTGTTTGGGGTCACCTCAAAAGTGAAGCACTTCCATTGATACCGTTGAAGTACCGGAGCAAAGAATTGTCAAGTATTCCGAAATGATCCGGGGGTGTTTCAAAGAATTCAAAACTCACTGCAGAGACGAGTGCAGTATTGTAACCAGGTGCAAAGACGACACTTTGAACACCTCCTTTAACAGGAAGACTGTACAGTATTAATAACATATAACAAACTGAACTTATTAAGTTCAGCTATGAATGAATTCCGAGGCAACTTAAAATGGCAAACAATGAAAAGTCTACTTTTCAAATTCATTTGTACTCACTAGGAGACGTTTCTTAATGAAGTCAGTGGCGGCTCAGGACCACACATTCGCACGGCTTGTTTGCGAAATCATGTTTACTGGAGCTTTTTTGTTTCTGTTATCGTATGCCTTCAACCGCTTCGGTTTGCACTATTAATTACGATACATCCTGTGTAGCCCCCTTTTACTTCGATAGTCACATTGGTGGCTTTGATTTTAGAATCAACTGATGGCGTAGTTTTTGCGTCTGTTTTATTCAGTTTTACTGTTAAACCCACCCACCTTCATACTTCCAGACTCTGTGGAGATAGCAAATGTTTCTGATTAAAGAGAATTTCCCGGACCCAGCCGGAAGTGGAATTCGAGAACTCTGGGTTGTGAGGTCAGAACTAGTACTACTGATCGCAGAGCCAGTCTCTATAATCTTTAGAAATAATCTTATTGCACATGATCGTCCACTTATTTTACGTCGCTTTAACCACGTGGTCATATCGCGACGGATCTGTTGGGAGATCTCTCGTGGCTCGCTGTGTGGCGGACAGTTAACGTTCTAGGTCTCATCCCTGTCCTGTACCATCTTGCTTCGTTACATGTTCACAAAGGCCTCAGTGTTAGGCAACTATACCTTTGTTTCTATACGTGACCGGCAGATGGCAGCTTCGACACGTGTCCACAGAGACCTTAATGTCAGGCAACTGTACCTCCGGCTCTACACGTGCCGGACAGATGGCATTAGGGTGCTGTCCAGTCTACCTACTTTCATTATTGCGGATAGATGGCAAAGCATTCGCTATTACCACATGTTCTCATTTTTACTATTGTTTTAGACTTAAGATAGAACTTTGGGTCGTGGTATTAAATATCCAACCCGGTGTTTACCTTGGTCAGATTGGGTCAGCTCACGGAATTTGAACCCGAAACTTCCAAAATTCTACCAAATTAGCGCACATGATTTTGCTGTTCATAACTATTAACATGGAAAATCCGCCTCTCGGTGAATTATTATTATTATTATAATAAAATTCATAAAGTGGGTGTAATTGTATCTTAGTCGCCATCTGACCAATGTTCTAGACATTGGTGTATTACTGCAATTATTCCGGGATGGTTCTAAGGCCTCAATCCAAGTTAAAACCAAGAAAATAAGAATGTATTTAACATAAGATAAAACGAATGTTGTGAAGAAACCAGAAACTGAAAGCAAAATACCCTGTGATATGCTCTTCATTCGAATTGAGGTTTGATAACTTTGTATAACTGGAAACATAAAATATAGGCAAAAAAATACTACAGAAAGAAATTGCAGAGCTCATTAAAGTTTACAACTTTTCTAAAATAGCCCTTTTCTTCTTTGTAGAATTATTAGTTTTCCACATACTCCATGTTAAATAATTCCATTTTTCTATGTAGAAATACGTAATCAGCTGGAATACTCTGAAAGATTTGTGCTTTTATTTTCTGTTTTCCTTCGCCCCGAGAGCGTTACTAACAACAGCTGAAGACTATACACATGTGGTTAACTAAATATATGGAAATTGCATAAAATACACTGCTTTATTTTCACACTGTGACCACCGCAGTAGGCAGCTCGCCGGCCGACGCAATTCGCACTCTCGCTTCAATAAATCCCCAATTAAGAGAAAACACCAATTTCGGATATTGAACACTCGACTATAAATGAAAATTTCCTAAGAGGATGCCAGAAATTTGTGGTTAGAGAAGGACCACATTTCTAACATCTCTTATGCTAAGTTATGTGCTTATTTATTATTGTACAGGGTTATTCTAAATTACTTACCTGAAAGTATGAATGAATTATTTCGAAACTGTTGACAGAAATTTATTCCGATGTTTAGCAAACCTTATATCATATCATCAAGTTTTAAATATGGTCGGCAGACTTCGCTACATGCACTCGCTCGCTCGTCTGGCGGGGAAAATGTGAAGCACTCATAACACATGGAGCTAAGTAAGCAGTCGCCATGGAGTCTTACAGCGGTGCGGAGCGCGCGCAGTGTTGTCTGTGGTTTCATGAAACTAAATCGCAAATTACCACACAAAGATGTTTTCGTACAAAGTATCAAGAAACTCCCCCGCAGGTGAAAACTATCAAAACATAGTATGATCGATTCGTAGAAACAGGTTGTGTGGGACTCCGAGAGAAAGGGACGCCCTCCTGTAGCAGGCCACGTTATGGAAGCCGTGAGAAGAACTTATGCACGAAGTCCAAAGAAGTCTACAACTAGAGCAAGTTTGGAGCTGACCATTCCACAACCTACGGTATGGAGAATTTTACGACGACGACTGCAGTGTAAGGGGTGCAAGTTGCAACTGGTTCAGGCATTGAGTGTTAATGACAAGCTTCAAACGTTATGAGTTCTGCGCGGACATGCTGAACAGGATGGAAGAACACGATATTTTTTAATAAGATGGTGTTCAGTGACGAGGCAACTTTTCACCTTAGTGGTACAGTTAATCGCCACAATATAAGGATATGGGGTACACAGAAACCAACGGAATGCCTGGAACATACACGTGACTCACCAAAACTGAATGTGTTTTGTGCGCTAAGCTCCGTGAAAGTGTATGGACCATTGTTTTTTTATGAGAAGACTGTGACTGGCATCACATATCTAGATATGTTAGAAAACTACCTGATGCCACAGCTGCAAGAAGATATGAGAGATAATTTCATTTTTCAACAAGATGGAGCACCTCCTCATTACCACCATGAGGTCACTACCCCACACCACTCCCACTTGGATTGGCCGTGGCGGGAACATAGCTTGGCCTCCACGATCTCCTGATTTAACACCGCTGGATTTTAGTCTGTGTGGTTACATTAAAGATAACGTGTACAACCCTCCACTGCCGACCAATCTCGATGAGCTTCGTCAACGAATTAACGTAGCGGTAGCTCGGGTAGATGCGGACATGATCACGCGTATCTGGGATAAACTGTCGTACAGGCGGGATATCTGCCGAGTGACAAAAAGGAGTCACGTTGAACATTAGTAAACATTGCAAACAAAACTTAATGTTAATGTCAATGTATGTAACGGAAATGGAAATAAACTACGTAAGATAACTATGTATAATTTAGCTCCATTATCAGGTAACTAATATAGAATAACCCTGTATTGTAGTTGTAACAATAAGAACGTGCGGCGGTTGCAGGAATATAACTTTCGGCGGTAGTCCCGAGCTGCGGCGACGGCGCGTGAGCAGCCATGCGGTGGCCAAAGTGTGAAAGAAAAGCACTGTATAAGCAATGCTCGTGCATGTGTAGTGGTAGAGAAATCCTGAGAGTTTTTCACATAAGGCTTTTTTAATTGTTCTATTTTTCAATCTTTATGGGTGTTTCTTGTGTAATTGTGCAGGTTTTTATTATTGTTTTAATAATAATAAAATTATATATTTTCTGCGTTTGAAGTATTAACGGTATTTGACAACTTAACATTCACAGTAGCTTTGCCCTATTCAACCATTTATATGTGTGTTTATTGGTATTCTGTATTTGTTTTGCTTTGTCCAAGAGGCAGCCTTTCAATAAAGGATGCTTTAAAATTTTACGTTATGTGACCTTTGAAACTTCATATACAATTAAATACGAAGCTTTTACGTGAGAAACACTACATGAACTCTGCTTGTTAATGTAGTACATAGTTTCCACAGAAATTACAGAGAAATTTTAGATAATTCAACACATTCGGAGCTTTTCTAACTTACATTCTGTACTGCAATTTGTTGGCTCTTTTAACGCTCAGTATATGTAAAAAATGCAATAGAGATGCAAAATGTTATGCTAAGGCAATGTACCTGTGAAATAGAGTAAAAAAATCTAAAGTTTATGAAGTTATTATTTTTTTTTTTTTGCATTTTATTGCAAATAATTTGCACTTTCGTGCTACACAATTTCTTAATATCAGGAATTTTAAAGCCACTAATGGCTATTTAGTGGTCCTGCACCATTTATATAAAGCGTTCCGTTGAATTTTGAAGTCAGTATTTCTCAATTACTTTTTTCAGTCTTATTGCACCTCGGTTTATAACTTATTATCTTATAATTTTCAGAAGAGCTTAAGAAATAACGATTTAAAAACTGTTGTGCATGGTTAAAAATATTAAATAGTTCAGCTGAATTTATTTTTCATAACTGAAAGAAAAATGTTGACAAATTCAATAACATGTAATGTTGTTTCTCTTTGTTTTTAAGAAATTCCTTCAAAAATTTGTTTATGTTTGTCTATTAAGCACCATAATAGGTACAATGAAATCAAATAGTATGGAAAAAGGAGTAATTCTAAGACAAATATCGAGTGGAACTACACCGTAAAGAAGAAAAAGAGGTCGTCGCAGAATTACCTGAAGGAGTAAAATACACAGATAATGAATACCAAAGAGTTGGAGGAGGAAGAATGGAGATATGCAGAACAATGCCATAGGGCAAGCGGAAGACGATGAAAGCCATTGTGATGCCGGTGTACTACTATTTGTGTACTAAGCTCAAATTAAACATCTGAGAGCGACATTTAAGCCGTACGGTCCATGGGGCTAATCATATTAACATATCAAAAGTTCATTAATTAATATAAAAATATCATCTTAACAACGATTTGACACAGCTCGTTAAAATTTTGTGTGCTATTATGTTTTACGTTGTGAGTATATGTTAAAATTTCAAAACAATCAGAAGAAAACTGTGAATTTTTTTATTTTCATAGATACACTGCCTTAAGAATTTAGGACTGGGAATCCTTACTCCTTATAAATGCTTCTGTAATCATAATATATGTTATAAACGTAATAATCCACTACTTCAGCATGAGATAATATGCTATGGTCATCATCAGCATAATGAAGTTGTTCTAAATACGTACCACCGATATCCGTGACTTTGCTATGAAGTAAACAGCTCGCTCACTAGACATTAAACCGGCGCTACCACTCATGTGTAGGCTACAAAAGCCAGAATTGAATTCATTGTAATTGCGTAAACTGACAACTTTCTCAACGAGAAATTTCAAACGGATCATTTTAAGTGTACTGGGGTGACAGCAAAGCTGATCAGGAGAGAGCAGGTGCTCAGAAAAGAGAGTATTCTTTGAGTCTGACATTCTTAGAGAATATGCTTGTAGCTGTTCCATAGCTGTTGTTACTATTTTTTACCAGTTAAATACATTGTTGCATTGGAATCTACCAGTATTTAAATGGATCTGTTTGACCAAATATCACAAAACAATCTGGTGCGTTATATTTACATGAATATTGAGAGGGGATATACTACATATATATACACATATAAATCAATATTAAACAAGAATTTTACATAATAATATAATTCACCAAGAAAGATGTTACAATATTTATCAGGCAAGAAATGTAAAAAACATTGTAACATAGATAAGTAAGGGACGGGCGAGCTAGCTGATTCCAGGTCAAAGATAATTCTAGGCAGTGCCCACCTTTCACCAAGCTAATGAGTAAGGAACTTGAAGCAATAAGGAGAAATAGAAAAAGGCAGTTATAGAAAGGAAAGAGGCAGAGATATTGCATCTCATTCCGGGCGCGTCACTAGCAGAATATTTTCATACATAAAAAGGTAACGCGGTCTGATGATCAATTAAAAATGTCGTTACATTTTGAGGCGCAAAGGTGAGCGTTACTAGGCTTAGGTATAAAAGGGCAAAGAAGGCCCCAGATTTTCATTCTCTTATAGAATCCCGTCGACACACAGTGATACTCTCTGGCCGGTAGTTGCACGTGTGTGCATATGAATGGGAAGCGTGTGCAGTTAGATTAGGCTCCTAATTTATTATAATGGTGAGAATTGTTACAAAGGGAAAAGATAGCCACCCAAAAATATTAATTTGATAATAAACCAATTTTTAAGGGAAACGCGGTGTATTTTAGTTTGCCTCACGTACAAAAATCCTGAGACCAGTGAAATTAGTTAGATAGGTAATTTATTAGGAATGGAGAAATCAGTAGCCGCTGAGCAACAATAGCCGGAGACGAGGACACTGCGGCAGGGGGCATCAACCAGAGGAACAACGTTTTCCTGCCACAAATGATGCACAACGTTTTCTCGCTACAATATACCCACTACCGTTTGT
Source organism: Deroplatys truncata (assembly GCA_030765065.1). Lineage (NCBI taxonomy): Eukaryota > Metazoa > Arthropoda > Insecta > Mantodea > Mantidae > Deroplatys > Deroplatys truncata. Next base: position 59,934,953 of record CM060980.1, read on the forward strand.
TTTTATATAGCTGCTACAAACTTTGAATACGAAAACTTACTTTTATTTATACTTCATGTTAATTGAAATAAACCTTTGCAGAAATAGCTTTAGTGCACATTGCATTGTAGGTGCAAGGTGGATACAGAAAGCAGAATCGATAGTCATATGTTTCCATATACTGGATTTGAAATTCCATACTCTTTCCATGACATCGCGACAAACCACGGAATGGACAGACTTTAAAAAGGTGACAAGGTACTGAAAAATACAAAGCAATAATATCGGATATCTCGGACATGACCAATGCCACAGAAAAAGTTATTTTAAGTAAATTATGTGTTGTAAAGAGACCTATATTTTTTGTGTAGTAACCTTTGTGTAAATAGTATATGCTTAATCCGTTATAAAAATTGTATTAAGTCCCTCTCTAATGAAGAGAACATCACAGGCTATTCCCAGAAAATTTAGGTATACGTTTTATTTGTCATATGAATGAATACCTTAATGTGTGATAGTTTAATCAGTTTAATCAAAAAGCCAATTTTGAAAAAATAAAAAATAACAAAATCTTATCCATATAAAGGGTAGTTTGGGGTGGGGATTTGCTTGAAAAATTATTGTTTCACATCCTTGGAATATGCTGAACTTAAATGCCAAGCTTGATATTTAACTCGCTTTTCGTTTTTGAGTTATGCTGTTCATAGTCACATGGATACACACAAACGCGGACCTTTTTCTAAAAATGGTTTCTTTTTATTCAAGGGGTGTCAAGACGTGTATTTGCGGTGAAATATCCATACCTAATTTTTGGTGGAATGCGATTATTGCTCTGCTTACTATAGGTAAGCAGTAGAGATATTAAAACTTATAGTATCTGCTGGTATCACCCGTCCTTTTCTGGAGTCACAGTTTTGTTAAATATTGTGAAATATTCCCCTCAGTATGTGCACATCTGTTTGTTTATTTCGGCCGTGATGTACTTACCAGAGATTCACGATTTTTTGTAGAACTCCACGCACACTCTTGCATGAAATGGCTACATATAAAATTGACAGGACTTGAAAAAGGATGACAAAGCATTGAACAATTTGAACCATTAATAATGGATATTTCAGAAATGCCTTATGCCATAAAAGGTTATTTGAAATAAATTGTGTTTTAAAGAGTCTGCATTTTTTGTGTAGTACAAAATTCTTTCCGAATTCCAGAAAATTCAAGATATACATTTATTTGCTACGCGAATATCCTTAACGTATGTTATTTTAATCAAAACTGTTAAGGCCATTTTATAGAAAATAAAAAAAAAATAATAGAAAAATATTCCATGTAAAGCAGAGTTGGAGGAGGATTTCCTTGAAAAATCTTAGTGTTACATCTTGGAAAATATTGAATTCAAATACTAAGTTTGGTGTTTGTTCCACTTTTTATTTAGAGTTATGCTGTTCACAGATACACACACACACACACACACATGTACACACAGATCTTTTTCAAAGAATCATTTTGGGTGAATTCAGAGGGCCACAGTACGTATATTTTTGGTGAAATCTCGACATCGAATTTTTGGGTGGAATACAACTTACTGTATACAAAGTAGAGAAAGTAATAAACACGTTAAAAAACTTAGGCATGATTTTTTTGTATGGAAATATATACGAAAGAAACGGTTTTATATTCTTTTCATCGAAGATTTCCCTTAAGCCCTTCTTACCGGTAAGAATGAGTGGTGAGAGGAAGGTGAGAAAGAGAAGGATAACATCGAAACAGTGAAACAAAGCTGACAGCAAGACGAAGTGAGGAAGAAAGACTATTTCGACAGATCCCGCAATGTGCCTGCCTAGGTTCTATGGTTTTTCTTAAAAAGACACGAGGGACGTGAAGTTGGGGCTGGGCTGCAATAAATTTTACATTAACGGAAGGTCATTAAAAAGGACAATAACAAGAAGCAACAACTCTCGAGTAATGGGTCTCCAGGAGTTGAGCTGACGGGCTACAGCACATTTCTCGACGTTCACCTGCCTATGTTTACTTCACTCCTTCTTAAGCCTCAAAACCACCAACAAAAGGCATATAATTACGTGGGATAGCGTAGATCTATATGTACACTGCATACAGTTTGTTAACAAGAGGTTCTGCACTGAAAAATATGAGCTATGCTATCTCCAGCAGGACATTAGGTGTATACAATGTGTGCTTTCAGTATATTCCTTTTACTTTCTGTACTACTTATTCTCCTATAGTAAGTAGAAGAACTTTTGAATTTTATCCAAAAATTCGATACTGATATTACACTTTTGAGGCTACTGAATCCAGAAAAACAAAATCATTATTAAAAAAAGTTGTGTGTGTGTGTGTGTGTGTGTGTGCGTCTGTCTGTCTTCTGCGAACAGCATAACTGAGAAACAGAATTACCAAACTGGGTAATTAAATTCATCATCTTTCAAAGATGCAACACAATTTCCAAGAAAATCCCTCCCGTCCAAACTACTCTTCACATGGAAAAGCTTTCGAAATTTTTATTTTCTCAAAAAATGGGTGTAATTGTTTGATTAAAATGCCATATATTTAATATATTTGCACGATAAACAGAATCTATGTCGTGTATTCCCTAGAAATATTGTGTGAATTTCTCTTCATTCGGAAAGAATTTTGTATTAATTTGGTTAATTACTCGTAGAAAAAGTTAAGAGATACTTTATGTCAAATGACATTCCTGTGAAGTTAACTATTTTCTAGATATTCCTTGTTTTTGGTTGGAATTTCGAATACTTAAACTTTTTAAGTGGTAACTCCCTATATCGTTTTAGCCTCCTGTATCCTTCTTATACCTACAATAAAATGTGTAAATGTGTAATGAAAGGTTATCCCCATTAACAAGAAGCAGATAGAAGAAAAAGTTTTATAAAAATAGTTTATAGAATGGTGAGTAGAGAAAGTCATGTGTGTGCAACACATCAGATTTTTACGGTGATGATGCTTCTGCATTTTGTTCTGTGTAGTGACTTTATAAAGGATGTCTATAAAGATGATCTCCTTTAGAAAATCGGTATTAAATGTTGATCAGTAGATTAAACTAAACATAGCACATAGTAACACGATTTATCACAGATCTCTCAATCACTGTGCAATTTCATACCCAGCCCTAGTGTCACGACGCTGGACGTAAAAACCTTTTCAAGCATCGGAGAATTAATTTTGAGAACTACATGCCATTGGGTAGTGGAGTTGTTAGTAATAAATGATAATTGCACGCGAGTGCCTTTAGGCCAAGGTGTGATCTTACTGGTGCTTTATTCACCAATCAGAATTCAAGGTAATTCATAGTTTTAAAGCCTGATAGCTTTTTTCTCTCATACAGTAATCTTTTAATTCCTGTAACCTCTACTTCCATTCGACTAGGGATCTATAAAGCCTGTTCTCGTGCATTTTCCTGTTTGCTATTGGTGCTTGGTATAAAAAACTGTAAAAATAACAAGATTTATTGACCTGCGAATTTCAAGATATAACGCCGCGTAATACAAAAATAAGCTAATAGTGGTATGGAATCAATTTTCAGAATTTTGCGCGAACGAAATTATGAGATTGAACAAACGAGTGATAAAGAAATTGCAAGTATTAAAGAACAGCGGTTATAATATGAAGAAAAAGAGAGATGAAATTACAAACAAGCTCTTTTAAAACTTATGTGGAATGTGACTGCAAAGATAATTCAAGAAAATGTTATACAAGACTTACAACATAAGAAACGATCCGAAGTTACAAAAAACTGGAATGTTCTTGCATTCAATAATAATTATTAATGAAAGCACAAAAAATGCACGTTCGCGCATTGTAATTATCTCAACGAATCCCTCTCTGGCAAAGGTATAATTTTTCTTAAACAATTAAATTGAGCTATAAAACTCATTCTTTCTGTCATTAGGCAATTCTTAAGGATTATCAAAGGTCTCTAAATAATTATGACAACAATCATTCGTTAACCACAATTAAATTACCAAAAAAGTATCAGCATCGTGGTATTATTGAAGATACTATACCTGCCACGTTATTATCTCATGAAAAATATAGGGTACTGAAATCCAGAGAAGGTGGAGATCCAATTCGTTGGGATTTCTTATCAATGCACCTAGGTGGAAATGTTGCAACCAGGTGCTCGCGAACAATTTGTGCAAAGTAGGGGAGTTTCATCCTGTTGGCCACCAAGGTGTCATTTTGATTCAAACTATCGCTGCATATCGAAATACTAAAAGGGTGCTGCAAAGTTCGACTGTATCTGAAGGAATATAACTAGCAGAAGGTGCTCAGTATCACACCTGAAGTGCTTGGAAAGATGTTTGGTGTAGCAATGAATAGGCGGTTGTGAGTGGAATCGCAATGCGCTAGTGTTTTAGAACTTGGATTACGTGTTCGAATCTAAAATGTGTTTTTCTCAACACGCTGTAGACTACTCATCTAAATTTTTGGAGATTAAAACCTGATTAGAATTTTTGGTTCTAGGTTTCCTTCTTCCTACAAATTCATTCACAATCGCAATACTAAGTAAATACCAGTGAAGAGGTTTGCAACTACATACATAGGCTTGTTAATCTTCGGGACCGATAGAGTGGAACGCAGGGCTTTCAGTTTATCTGATCTCTTGACGGAATGCATGTGTATGTAGCCCAGTATGCAAGAGTGAACCGGTTTTATATACTATGCTACAGTTAACTTTTGTTTTCGGTTCCCAAGATTACAACCTTCTCAATAAATATTAATTTGTAGCGTATTTTGCCTAAAACCACATGTGAACTCTTGGAAGACTTTCATTGCTTTTAAAAGTCTCTGTAGCATACACAAAAAAGTAAATTTCTAATAATAAAGATGTTATTGATAAGCATATTAAAGGTTAAAACAAAACAATATCCTAAGCAATATTACGTTTATAAATAAACAGGAAAATGTGGACATTATATGCTTCTCTGTGTAACACCAACCAACATAAAATATTAAATACAATTTCGGTAATAAGTCTTTATTTTCCTAACGAATAAGACCTTTCTATGTATGTACTGTTAAAAGCATGAAATAAACAACTTAAATTCACGTCAGCAGCTACAAATGTGCACTTGTACAGTGTATCCAGTTGTAACTACTTTCTCTACTACGTATAGTAAGGGGAGGTATTGTATTCCACCCAAAAATTCGATACCGAGATTTCACCGGAAATATATGTTTTGAGGCCCCCTGAATCCAAAAAAAAGAATTTTTGGAAACATGTCCGTGTGCTTGTCTGTGTGTGTGTAGGTCTGTGTGACCGTGAACAGCATAACTCAGAAACGAACAAACGAATAAACACTAAACTTGGTATTTAGGTCCAGTATCTTCCAGAGATGCGACACGAAGCTTTTCAAGAAAATCCCCCCACCCTGGGCTACCTTTTACATGGAACATTTTTCGAAAATTTTAATTTTCTCAAAAATGGCTCTAACGATTTTGATTAAAATACCATATGTTTAAGATATTTTCATGACAAATGAAATGTATATCTCGAACTTTCTGGGAATGTCTCCAAAAGTATTCTTCAATGTGAATGACTTTTGCATAACTGGTAAACCATAAGAGATAGACAAACTTTCACTACACAAAAAATGTAGATCTCGTTTAAATACACAATTTATGTCATAAACATTTTTTTGTTGAGTGAACCATTTTCGAGATATTGCTTGTTATTCCCTTAAATTTTGCAAAACATACTTTTTCTCAAATGGGAATTCGTTATTCATTTTTTTTTTTTGCCTGACATGCAAAGAGAATGGAATGCGCTACATAGCAACCAGCTCTTAAAATATTTGACTATCGCCTAAAGTCTACCATATTCACCTTGCACCTACAAGAAAATTACCAATAAGATTAATATCTCGATTAACTTGAAGCATATGGAGAATAAGCGTTTGTAAAAATAGTTTGTACAAGACTAGAGAAAGTCATGTGAGTGTAAGACATCAGATTTTTTGCTTTTTGTTTAGTACTTACAATCTTAGTTTAACAATTTATTTTTATTTTTCATAAATTTGTGTTCAGCAGTTAGCTTTAGTCAATTTTTTCTGAGATTTTTGCTCTTTTATATATTACTTTCTCTACTACGTATAGTAAGTAGGGGAAGTATTGCATTCCACCCAAAAATTCGATACCGAGATTTCGCCGGAAATACATGTTTTGAGACCTCCTGAATCCAAAAAAAGCATTTTTGGAAACATGTCCGTGTGTGTGTCTGTGAACACCATAACTCAGAAACGAACAGTCGGATAAACACCAAACTTGGTATTTAGGTTCAGTATCTTCCAGAGATGCGACACGAAGGTTTTCAACAAAATCCCCCTACCCCAGAGTACCCTTTACATGGAACATTTTTCGAAAATTTTAATTTTCTCAAAAATGGCTCTAACGATTTTGATTAAAATATCAATATCTTTAAGATATTTTCATGACAAATAAAATGTATATCTCGAATTTTCTGGGTATGTCTCCAAAAGTACTCGTCATTGTGAACGACTTTTGCTTAACTGGTAAACTATAAGAGATAGACACAGTTTTACTACACAAAAAATGTAGATCGCGTTAAAATACACAATTTATGTCATATACTTTTTTTTGTTGAGTGAACCATTTTCGAGATATTGCTTGTTATTCCCTTAAATTTTTCAATACTTATTATCTAAAATGGGAATTCGTTATTCATTTTTACTTTCTCTACTACATATGGTAAGTAGGTGAAGTATTGCATTCGACTCAAAAAATCGATACCGAGATTTCACCGGAAATACATGTTTTGAGACCTCCTGAATCCAAAAAAAGCATTTTTGGAAACATGTCCGTGTGTGTGTGTGTGTGTGTGTGTGTGTGTGTCTGTGTGTGTCTGTGAACAGCATAACTCAAAAACGAACAGTCGGATAAACACCAAACTTGATATTTAGGTTCAGTATCTTCCAGAGATGCGACACGAAGGTTTTCAAGAAAATCCCCCCACCCCAGACTACCCTTTACATGGAAGATTTTTCGAAAATTTTAATTTTCTCAAAAATGGCCCTAACGATTTTGATGAAAATATCATATGTTTAAGATAATGTCATGTGAAATGAAATGTATATCTCGAATTTTCTGGGAATGTCTCCAAAAGTATTCTTCATTGTGAACGACTTTTGCATAACTGGTAAACCATAAGAGATAGACAAAATGTTACTACACAAAAAATGTAGATCGCGTTAAAATACACAACTTATGTCATATACATTTCTTTTGTTGAGTGAACCGTTTTCGAGATATTGCTTGTTATTTCCTTAAATTTTCCAATACTTATACTTTTTCACAAATGCGGCATTCATTTTTTTTAAGTCCTGGACACGCAAAGAGAATGGAATGCGCCACATAGCAACCAGCGTTAAAATATTTGAGTATCGCTTAAAAGCTACCATATTTCCCTTGCATCTACAAGAAAATTACCAATAAGATTGACATCTCGATATCTCGATTAACATGAAGCATATGGAGAATAGGCGTTTGTAAAATTAGATTGTACAAGAGTAGAGAAAGTCATGTGAGTGTAACACATCAGATTTTTTGTCTTGGATATGCCAAGAGTATTAATCTGTGGTAAAGGGAATAGTGCTGCACCTAGCAACCAGCTATTAAGAGATATGTCTATGCTTAAAGGCTACTGTTTATCTATATTGCCCTTGTAAATATATTTTCCCCTTACATCTACAAGAAAATTAGCAATAAGATAGAGTCTGCAAATGTTTATCTCGATTAACATGAAGTAGATGGAGAAAAAGCGTTTGTAAAAATAGTTTGTACAAGAGTAGAAAAAGTCATGTGAGTGTAACACATCAGATTTTATATACACATTCACACACAAACACACACATATATATACACATATATATATACAAAATCAAAATGTTTACAAATATTTCTGATTCCATAGTTTTCTCCAGTCATCCCTCTCATTTGATTCTTCCTCCTCCAGTCCTTTTGATTTCATCCCGCCCTTATTTCCTACATCTAAGTATTGCTGAGTCTACCCCTTCCTCTTCTCCCAGGTGAACAGCATTACCAAACTTGTGTGAGTATACTTTCTTCTGGCATTCTCCTGATGTGTCCATACCAGTCTAATTGTGTATGGCACAATTAAACACCACGGAACTCTTAACATTCTTTCCTTCCTTAAATGCAATAGAGTTCCTATTTTTTTTTAATTTTGAATGCCTTGCTGATCTTCTTATAAGTCCATTTTCATAGACAATAACTTCGACATCAACATGTTTATTGAGCTTCCAAATTTCTGCCCCTATGCGACAGTACTTCTTACCATGATTTGTAAACTTGCAATTTAGTTTCGTTGTTATATTTCTGTTCCATGAAATACTATTTAACATGGCTGTTATTGCTCCGTCTTTGTTAATTCTGTTCTTTATGTCACTCTCCTGTCTACCCTCTTTATCAGTTATAACGCCTAAGTACTCAAATTCTTTGCAAAATAACATTGTATATCCAAAAGAAGTAGAAAATATAGTTACATGAGTATAACTTAATCCCTGATTGACGACGTTGATTTAACATGAAGGAAATTTTACATTAAATCAAATATTTGCCTATCCTGTTTTGTAAAATAGTGCATCTCCTAGTAAATTGAGTAAATCCAGCTTCGAATCTCGCTTATGTATGTTTCCTTGGTCCAGAAAAGACAAATGGCAATTGCTTTCAGTTCTTTGGGCCCCGGGTTTATTTGAGCAATCAATTATTATTGTTTATTCATCGCCTCTAAAGCACTTAAATGTTTAAGGGACTTCAATCTGTAAAAATGCTATCCTATACCTAAAACGCAAAATTCGGCCGTGTATATTCCAAACATGAATTTTAAAGTCTGCTTATTTTAAAAACGTTTGTTCTATCTGGTCAAGAAAATGGTCTAAACTATCGATTATTAAATGGCTAAATGATTAAAAAGGATTTGCAAGGCTTGAATTTAGAGTAAGAGTGATGCAACTATCATTTCTATTATCAAGGTGAATCAGAGGAAATCAAAAGCTCGTTGTACTAAAGGCTTTGAAATTTTATTAGGATAAACGAAAATTAGAACGCCATCGGATGTGACTGTGCTTATAACGTATAGCTATGATATTTTTTGTCTTAACAGTTTTATAATTGTGGCAAAATAAACACGTTAGACCTTACCATAACAATATAGACAATATGCTACATCACAAGTGATGAAGACTGCAGGATTTTAAAGGTTAAGAAATAATGTTTACTATTTATCTGTTTTAATATGGTTATGTCGGAATTGCACACATATTGCCGAGTTTGTGTTCATAAAGTTTTCAAAATGATTTTATGTGTGTTCTAAAAGGAGAAGTATACTGTAACAGGGACCATTAACAATTTTTGGTGGTTTTAAATTGTTTTTTTTGTTGTTTTTTTGTTTGTTTTTTCATTTTATTTATTGTCGCTTAACTGCAAGCGGATATATTGCAACATACAAATTATAGAACAATACACTAAGGTGGATACAATAACACAGTGCAACAATGTTATTACGGTACAGATATGCACAATATACGGTACTGTTACGTACAATAATTAATTCAACATACAACATTTTGCAAAACAAATCTTTTACAGTTGTATAGTCAAAAGTTAAACAATGATGTGGAGTGAAGAAATTTAAGGATAGCTTGGATAGTTTTCGGGTTACTGAATACTTTTGGACGATGAGCCGTTACATTGTACTGTTTTCTTTTTTCCTCTTATGCTGGACATGATGGGAAAGATGGTTAAGATTTGATGACAATGTTGACTTCAGGTGGCTGTTTCTTGCGTAAAATGGGCATATGTGAGTCTTGTGTGGCCAATGCGAAGTCTTGTTATTTTTATTTGATCGCGGCGTCTTAAATTTATTAATATAGCGGGAGATGCAATCTTAGTAGACACTGTGACATGTAATTTGGTTTGGCCATTACTAAGCCATCTGTTGGTCCAGTTACCTTTTATTTTATTTGTCACATGAGATAGACCTCCTAATGGTAGCTATGTTAGGGTCGGTTTGCGGATGTTTGGTGACTTCTCGCGCTGTGAAGTGCGCTTCTTCATTGCCTTTAACACCTACATGGGAAGGAATTGTGATTTGTTGTACTTCCTGGACTATAGCGTTGCGTGAGTATCTGTCTTTTAAGGCTTGTATGCGCTCATACAGTACGTGAAAATTATAGAGTAGTTGCATTTATTTCTGGATCTCTGAAGTCTTTGTTTCATGGCAAACAATTCGCATGAGAATGCTGTATAGAATCTGGTGTCTGTACAGAATTGCAAAATCAGGGTGTACACATTCAGCTCCTTTTTATATTATAAACCTAATGCAAAAATTTAAAGCTGTTCTACCTTTTTAACATCTATTTTAATGTATTTATAAGATGTAATCTTCTTTATGCTTTGGATCTTTAAAAGCTTCAACTTCAGCAAATATAAAATTACAGAAATCATGATGTTATTTTCACATATTCTTTAAAGAATAAGTATTGTTGGAATGGTGACGAAAACTTCAATGTCATAGCCGGGATATGAACTGAGCTGCCAAATGAGCTGCCATTGCAACATACTGATACGCTTCTACCTTTCCAGCCTTAGTTTACACACGACATGGGTGAAAAAACAAATAATTAATAAACATTATTTTCCATTAAAAAGCAGCTTAATAAAAATTCAATCTTTGTGTGTTTTTCAATATTTTAAAAATTAAATTAGTAACATATTTGGTAAAAATATAAAGAACAGATTACAAAATTGAATCTGAGAAGCCGAAAGAAAATTAATAAATTAATTCAAAAAGGGCATGTCGCTATGAAGTGGGAGTACTGCAGTAAGAAACTGACGAGGGATAAAATACCAAATTATCTGAAAAAATCTGATGTGTTACACTCACATGACTTTCTCTACTCTTGTACAATCTAATTTTACAAACGCCTATTCTCCATATGCTTCATGTTAATCGAGATATCGAGATGTCAATCTTATTGGTAATTTTCTTGTAGATGCAAGGGGAATATGGTAGCTTTTAAGCGATAGTCAAATATTTTAACGCTGGTTGCTATGTGGCGAATTCCATTCTCTTTGCATGTTCAGGACATAAAAAAAATGAATAACGAATTTGAGAAAAAGTATAAGTATTGGAAAATTTAAGGAAATAACAAGCAATATCTCGAAAACGGTTCACTCAACAAAAGAAACGTATATGACATAAGTTGTGTATTTTAACGCGATCTACATTTTTTGTGTAGTAAAATTTTGTCTATCTCTTATGGTTTACCAGTTATGCAAAAGTCGTTCACAATGAAGAATATTTTTGGAGACATTCCCAGAAAATTCGAGATATACATTTTATTTGTCATGATAATATCTTAAACATATGATATTTTAATCAAAATCGTTAGAGCCGTTTTTGAGAAAATTAAAATTTTCGAAAAATGTTCCATGTAAAGGGTAGTCTGGGGTGGGGGGATTTTCTTGAAAACCTTCGTGTCGCATCTCTGGAAGATACTGAACCTAAATACCAAGTTTGGTGTTTATCCGACTGTTCGTTTTTGAGTTATGCTGTTCACAGACACACAGACAGACAGACACACAGACACACAGACACACAGACACACAGACACACAGACACACAGACAGACACACACACGGACATGTTTCCAAAAATGCTTTTTTTGGATTCAGTGATTCTCAAAACATGTATTTCCGGTGAAATCTCGGTATCGAATTTTTGGGTGGAATGCAATACTTCCCCTACTTACTATACGTAGTAGAGAAAGTAAAAATGTTGACTTATAGTTTTGTCTTTGTTTACAGTGGAAATAATTGAATGTAATATTTGAAACAATGAAAAGCTGAAAGTTCTTGTCTGACATATACAGTCAGTTCAAAAATGAATGTGAAGGCTGTGTGAGCCTATATGGTGCCAAGGTGGTCCTTTAGTTGTAAGCGCGAGTCCATTCATTTTCAAAGTTGAAATTCATGCAATACAGATTGTGCCTGTGAGACTATCAGGAAAGACATTGAAGCAAAAAGATTTATATGATAGTGTCTGAGTGTCAATCACCTTTATGCACACTTAGTTTCTCTAGCATTCAGTTAAAGCTGGTCTGGGTGTATCTACGAGTCTTCAATCAACTAGTCAAACAGAAAGGCTTAATCTAATGTGGGTTCCAGGGCATGAGAGAATTGAAGGTAATGAAACTGCAGATCGCCTTCCAAAACAGGGAGCTTCATCTCTCTATACTGGTATAGAACCGTTTTGTGAGTTCTAGTCTTCTGTTTACAGGATACAGTAAGACTCTGGAACACGAAAAAGTAGGTAAGCTTTGGAAATCAGTTCCAAATCCTACCAAATCATGCTCAATCATGCCAAAGAGTCTATAGACATTTCGGCTAGTAAAGTTAAAGGGTTTATTTTATAAAGCAACACTGAAATTGAAAGTATTTAGTGGTCTCTTAACTGTACATAGTCTTTTAGGAGAACATCTTCGTGTGATGTATGTAAGCTAATATAAACATTTGACCCCCCCCTGCAATGAAGAGAAAGAAACCGTAAAACATTATCCGTGAATATATCACGCACTTTAGATCAAGGTATCGTGACTTTCTCCAGCTTTCATTGCCACTTCACTTACTTTTCACCGTCACTTCACTAATGTAATCTAGTTCAGTTTTCTCTATCACTTCACTTTTGTGAGTGCGCGTGGCAGTGAAGCAGCCTCCTCTTCTTTCTGCTTCACTCCTTAAAAAGCTCAACACAAGACTTTGCTAATCTGTTGCAGTAGTAGCGCTTGCTGTACGTCACAAACTCACTCTTAGAACCAGCACTTTATGCCGCTTCATAATCACTTTATCTCACTAACAGCGTCATTCGCCAATATGCTCGATTATATAGCCGCTGGAGTTTTCGAGACAGCTCTAGAGAATTCGGGAGGTGAAGAGAAAAAAGGTTTCCGAACAATCGATAGTACCTTTGGTGTTTGCGCTAAGTGAGAGCGCTGCTCCGTAGGTTTATCACTTCACCCGGCCAGTCGGCTGGTCGTTCTTCGACCGTCGACGTCTTCTATGCGGTAACTAAGGTGCATAGCTGCGACACAAGATTTTGGAGTTCCTTTCTACATATACCACTTTATTAAAAGTATGAAATTGAACTGAATCTGCAGCAGATGAAATGTGGTTTATTATATTTTAGGTGGCGCTCCGGGAATCGAGAGTGATTTCCTATCTACTGCTTAAATCAAACAGTTTTACGTTTGGAAAATCAATTATTTATTTTTTACTTTACTTAGCTTTCCTAAGAGCTATGGGACTCTTTCTTTCTTTTGACATTTCTTTCGAAATTATATTTTTTACAATTTTCTATTTCAGACAACTATTTGTTATTACAATTTTGATTTCTTCTTTCTGTAAATTGATCATCACGTAACAAAATCTCAAGAGCGTTGTAATTATTGCGTTCCAATTCTGTTATCTGATTTCTAGTTTTGTCTTTGTTCTTTTGTGTGGCGCGAATTTTATATTTACTTCCCTTTCAATTAACTTCTTATACATTTGTAGGGAGCTAATTACAACATATTTATGATGGAAAACATAAGTCCAGGTACTTCTATGCTTGCGCATGTTTTATTATTTCTCTAGCGTCTCGCGGAGCTTTCTATTTAAATACCTCATCACTACACTACACCACACTACGCTTATTACAGTTACCATGAAATTAGTACTCAACTTTCCACCAAATATCTTCTCACAACTATTCTCTCTTCTTTAGCAATAATTTCTCTTCTCGCCGATCTCGCGACTGCCTCACAAAAAATACGATGGCATCTTTCTTCTAGCATGTTGATTTTTCTCCTTCTTTGACGACGGATAACTTATTGTTGCCCTCATTCGTTGCTAAGTTCGACGTTTATTTTAACAGTTATTTCTCTACACATTATGTTTACACATTAAACTTTAAAATCCTCTTTATCATTCTTTTCTTATCTTTTCTTGAGATTTTGTTTGGGTTACATTATTAAATTCACTATATATTGCAGTTTCCAAATAATATTAATAATTTACGTTCACCTTTTCTGCTACTTTCTTTTCTTCGTCTTCTCTTGATGTGCACTTATATAATCACTCAATGACACTTAATTCCCGTCTCAATCGTGTATAATACATTAACTAGGGTTTCAAAATAAACCTGTTACTATCGCAGTGGTGAGAAGCACAAGTTAACCTTTATCATCCATCATTTAATCTTTCTAGCTTAGTAATTACAAAAACTATATTTTAATAGTGTTTAATACCAGTTCTTACTGCATACGACACCACAGAAGGTGGACACTGATAATACGTAAACTGATTTTGTAATAAATTGAGAAAGTATATTTAGGAAAGAAACGTTCCAGGCCTAAGCTTTGGTTACCTACCCGGTATTTACCAGATATGAGGACTGAGGAAAACCAGGAGAAAACCTCATTCAGGAAGGACAGTGCTGCAGGTATTTGAGCCGCAGACCTTCCGTTCAAGTTCGTGCCTTAACGACCTCGACTACCCATGTATGTAAATATATTGTATGTTTAATTATACTGTAAACATGTTTATAGTAATGGAGAAGACGTGATTGCAAGAATGTCATTTGTCGTTGACAGTCATCATATTTCTCACTATCATTATTATGTGATATTACATTGTTGTTATTATTATTAATAATAATAATTTTACCGGCAGATTGATGAAAACCCTTCGTCCGATTTTTCAGAGTAGGGGATTAAGAGGTTTTTCCTTCTAAAAGAGATTAATCAAAAATATTTTTCGCAAAACAACAAATCTTTCGCTATACATGTGTGAAAATTTAGAATCCCATAAGCTCAGAAAATATCCATTTGTGTTAGGAAAGAAAGAAAAAAAGAATGATTTTTGCCAGAAGCACGCATCTTGACACCCATTGTCCATTTGCTGAAATACGTCTTTCAATAGAAGGTGGAGAATATGCGAGCGCAAAGCAAAAAACTGAAAAAAAAATTCTAACCAAGAGGGGTTGGAGAGGAATGAAAAATTAAAATGCAAAACTCCTAGTCACTCTGCACCGTGAATTCTCATTCCTACCGAGTGTAACTCCTTTTTTTTCTTCTCCTCCTAACATCAGCCATTACCGAATGATCTCCCGTTATAGATATATACACCCTATCTTCGCTGAGGTACTCCTTTTTTTCGCTCCCATCTCCACTCCTTTTTACCATTCTTTTCATTTACCATTCACGCGCCACTTTCCTTTATTTCGGATTTGTGTGCGTGGTAGTGTGGGCCCTGCCTTCTCTTATTTGCCTGATCGATGGAGAAGAGGAAACGGCGAGAAACATAGCTGCTGGTTCCATTTCACAGATTGACTGTCTGGAATATTGATGAGGCAACCAAACATGTAACTCGCAAGGTAGGATGCTGCAGATGTCTTCAATACAAACATAAGGTGTCCCCTTCCATCCATTCCACTTGTCAATAACTTCTTCCTTGCCTCAGCACAGAATTATTCCTCTGGGAACTCCATATTTGCAACCAATTCTAATTAAACATCCCCAAGTGTCGCTTTACAAGTTGGCAATGTTGTGATAGTTACAACTTACATTTGCTAAAAGCTTCGTGTTAATGGCAAGCAAAAATAACAATCATCCCTCACTGAGATGCACTAGATGCTTTTTTTAATCTTATTTCCAAACTTTATAACTGAGGAATGTCATCACAAAACTTGTCATTTATGAAGCCTTTTCACAAAAGACATAATCGTGAAGTATTGCTTTAAATTTCAGGATTATTCCTTCCTTTTCAGAATCAAGCGGTAGAATTAACAAAATTTGTAGGAATTATTGGTAAACTTTGTTATACTCTTCTTATTCATTCTTTAATTTTGTATCAATTTAACAAAATATGAAGTGTATTCACAATAATACGATACTCGTACATTGCGATACAAGCGCGTTAAGTTTATCATTCAGAACGAGGAAGAAGTTTAAGATTACGAGACGAAGTCGAATATTTTTACTTCCGAGTTTCTATAAAAGACATAACAAATGTGCATAGATACTATTTCTTCGGTAGATGGTGAATAATATAAATACTTACGTAATAATAAAGTTAATCATTATCAGCTATTCAAAAATACGATAGTACAAAAATCGACCGCGCCAGGCTCTGCAAACTGGTCGTGTTGACCAATCGGTCAACAACTGAAGGTGAGATGTCTGCTTGCGCCGAAAGGGTTATATTTAAATGTTGCATGAATGAAATCGTAAGTGCATCTTAACAAATAAAGGGAAGCAAAGAGGGTAGGATTTAAATGGTAACGGTTAAATATAAAATATTATTATACTGCATGCCTGAAACAAGAAACATACATATCAATAGAGGATTATTTAAATGTTAATAATCAAATTATATGATATTTTGGTACAATGATAAGTTGGTTGCTTGAGAAGTTCATGAAACGCTACTTAACGACGTATCAAATGAGGTATTGTAATGAATTTACTTTGATATATTTTGGATAAAAATGTCCCGGAAAATGGAAACGACGGATAACTTAGAACGCTTTGAAATAATAAGCATTTCGAACCAAACACGTGTGTAAGATAAGTGGTAGTTGATACAGCTTTTGCGAAACAGAATGCTTCGTGCAAAAGCACTGCGTGTAAAGGGAAAGAAGTGAGTATTTTTACGTTTGGCGAAAGATGGAGTGCTGCGGAATAAGTCAGTTCATTTTTAGTTTCAAGCTCAGACTATTATTTTAAAGAGGAACAACCAGAGGCTATAAAGATATAACAGTCATACAAAACCAGGAAATAAAACGAATGTGAAATTCAGTGTCACAGTATTCTATGTGAGCGAGGAAACAGAGTCAGCCAGTGTAGATAGGGATTATTGATAAAGTTTATAGTTTATTTTAAAGGAGGATAGTGGAAAGTCAAATAGTTTTCACCAGGCCCTGATTTTGACGACCTAAAATGTTTAGTGATCAACATTTTTATAAATGGCATAAATAATTTAAAAGTGCCTACAATTGAGATTTATTTAATGTACTAAAATTAGTGCATAGAAAGTTTAAAATAATTTATACATAGGTATAACTGATATAATAGCAGAAAAAGTGGATAAAAGAATGATAAAATAATTTAGACATTAATTAAAATACATTTGTCATGTGTTTTGTTTGTAGAATGTGAAAATAAAGTCAATAATAATATTGTTTTAGTAGCAGGTCCTACAAAACTGTAGCATTATCTCCTTTGAGTTCTCAGATTATAAAAAATTCATAGGAAATGAAGAGAACTTCATAGCCTATGACACGACATAAGGGTAAGGACAATAGTAATCTGGCTGTACACACTCATTAAAAGGAAAACTGTCCTGTCTCATCCCCAGTTTTTGACATGAATTCATAATTATAATGATAATTGCCTCCCTTGCAATAGCTACCACTCTACCCACAAGCAATAATTTCCAGATTAACGATTAAATAGTAATGCAATATTTTTCTCCAAGAATGTGAGTAAAAAATGTACAAAGTTACTCTTTGTTCTCAGCTTAATAATGAACATTTCTGATGTTTGAAAAGTTATGGTTATGTAAAATGTAAATAATATAAAACTTTCTATGACGATAATAATAATAATAATAATAATAATAATAATAATAATAATAATAATAATAATAATAATAATACCGTGGCGCTACAGCCCATGAAGCGCCTAGTCTTGCAGACCCGACTTTTTTTGGGGGGGGTTAAGGATGAGGAAGTTTATGAGGTGTTGGATAGGAGTCGACAGGAGATAAAGGTGAGGGATGGTTGAGTACCGTGTTAGCACCTCCGTTAGTACATGTTAATACTAGCTGCCGGGAGCGATGGAACTGGACCGGGTTAACAACCATGGCACAAACAATTGCTCTTAATTTTCAAAAAGTTTCTGGCATGTGGGGGTTTCAACCGTTGTTGCGCCGGTAGTTGTAGATGGGTGGATGTGGAAGTACGTGTGTTTCCATAAACGCCCGGATAAGAGTGTAGCCTTCCTGCAGTTGCTGATGGTTGTTCTGAAGTTGTTGCAGTTTCTGATGAACGGTGGTTTCTGATTGCAAGTGCTGCTCTCGAAGCCCATCAATCGAGGCCTCAAGGGCACTCAGTCGCGCGGGTCGATCGTCGCAGTCGCTGTCAGTGGCGTAGTCTGGTTCCATGAGGTGGCGCTCGATGCTTGGAAGCCCGTTGCAGCGCCTCTAGGCGAAGGCCGAGGTCCCGAAGGGTGTGCTGGATGCTCTCAACGGCATCCTGGATGTCTGGAGTCATGGAAGTGCAGGAAGGCCCTTGTGCGGTGTGTGTGTGTGTGTGTGTGTGTGTGTGTGTGATGCTGGTGTGCTCTGTGCTGGTGTGTTCCGCGTTGTAGTGTTCTGCTGTGTGTTGTTCGGCGCTGTTGGTGCTGGAGGTGTGTCCGGCGGTGCAGAAGGCGATGTTTGTTGACGGCGAGTTGGTTGTGCTCGTGGGTAGAGCGGGCAAGAAGCCTGGCCTGTGAAGTGGTCACCATCGCCGCAAGTAGCGCAGTAACGGTGGCGAAATGCCACATTAGACCCTACTATTGGTCTCATGCCCACATAGGCACGACAGAAATGGGCGATCATCCAACCGATATGGGGAGGTGATGTGGCCAGTATCGCGCATCATCCAACTGGAATGTACTTGTAGGCCTCCTTGGTCGGGATCGCTACCTATCGCAGCTCTCACTTTCCTCACGATGCTGAGTGGGCACCGGTCATATAACCGGCACTTAAAAAACCTGCACGCCATGAGAGTGATCGAACCCGGACGCTTTCCGTGACCGCGAACCAGAGCACCATGCATTAGATTGCTGTGACACGGCGTAGGACAGAACACGCATATACCCAATGTAAATCTAAGAAAATCATTAAAAAACGCTTAGAAAATGCTCCAAAATAAAAATTGAAATAAACCAACAAAACATTGCCTAATAAATATGTATTTTCATGATCTGGGACCCATGATAAGGATTTATGTACACATTAGCTAGCAACGCCTATGTACAAAAATTAAAATATGACATGTTCTCAGAATTCGGGTCCTGGTTATAACAATATATGACTCTAGTATTTCTCATTCTATATTGTAAGTAAACTCATTGTTATGGAATATTTTATTTAATTTCAAAATCACTACAGGGATGTACGGGTTAGGAAAATTTGTCAAATGCTTTTGTATAAAAAAACGATTCCTAGGAATATCGTACTTTTGTTCAATGAACTATACAGCTAATGCATCGCCCAGACTGAATAGCACTAAAACGTAATTTGTGCTTCATGGTTTTGGAGCCAAAGGAAGCATAAAAATAAAACTTTTCTTTCCTATTACAAAGAACCGGTGGGCTTTTCATGCAATAAATTTTTACGATGCGCCCTGCTTGCTCTCCGCCGCCCATCTTAAACATTAATTTATGTTACGGCTGATGTATTGTGTGGAAAGCTTCTCCTAGTGTTCTTCTTGTCACCCTGATCGTTTAAAAAATGGTTATACGATTTGTACCGTACCTTTTTATCTATCTTTCATATTCGCTTTTTTCTCTCTTTGGGAGCGAGAAGAAGAGAAGAGGATGTATTTAAACCCTTCAATGTCGTGTGAAATGAAAGAAGTGAGACCACCCCCTAAGGCAGTTCGACGTGGCTGCAATGCCCTCCATGCAGCCAGGAATGTAGTGGCTTCTTATTTATGGCAACAGTTAAAAATAACAAAATATCCAGCATTGAACCGTGGCTCTAAATTAATATTCCAGCAGTCTAAAGCCAAGAACGACAGTGGCAAGAGGGGAGAGGGGCACATGTCGAATGTTGGAGAACACAAATGGCCTCAGTGCAGGAGTGGAACA
The DNA here is from genome assembly GCA_030765065.1 of Deroplatys truncata. Taxonomy (NCBI): domain Eukaryota; kingdom Metazoa; phylum Arthropoda; class Insecta; order Mantodea; family Mantidae; genus Deroplatys; species Deroplatys truncata. The sequence goes on from CM060980.1 coordinate 59,954,902, forward strand.
ACGGCGCAGGTGTTAAATTTATAATAATAGCCATATGGTGTGATAGCTGTAAAAACTTGGGACTGTACAAAGGAAAAACCAACATAATAGTGATATTTGTCACACAAATGAAAAACTGAAAATATGACTTCGATTTGCACTCTTGGAGATGAAACCAGCCAGTTAATATACATGCAAAAGAAAAACGGTAGGCTATGGCTTGCAACTAGATAATTAGTGTTTCTTAAGGTAAACTGCATCTGTGTAATTTGTCCAAAAATTGTGAAACATTACACAAATTAGGTTTATTTATAATAAAATAATATGAATTCTATACTTTAACAAAACATAGTTCTTCTACTTGGCATATTTAAACTGCCAATTAACTGGACATGCGCATGCTCATTACTGGGTATGTCCAAAGTTATACCCTGTTTCCTCATAAAGTGTTTTGTTCAGCATTTTTCCATACTCAAGATATTTCACACAATACAATTTTTTACTAATTTATTTCAAAATGTTTGTACTGTCTCTTAAAGCTACATTCAAGAAAATTACCATATAGTTTTTTAAATCAAGGTTCCGATTTCAATAAACATTATTAACTTTTGAAAAATCAAGAGATTTGGAGATACAGAAATTAATACATTTACTGCAATAATGAGGGTTTAATATAAGAAATAAGATATAATAGTTCATTTCATAAACTAGTTTTACGTTAAATCTAAAACTTTGATGTGAATATTTTTAAAAATACTTTTGTATGTAGCAGGTTAATTAGAACAATGAATTTATACAATAAAAACTAATGTTTAAATAACTATGCCAGTTAGAATTTTGAAACATGGAAAAAACATTACTGTTATTATCTGTAATAAGTAGCATAAATTTCAACATGGTATGTTGCATATTGAGGATTTACCAAACTTCAGAGATGATTTATCTTAAGTAAGTTAAATGCTGCAATTGTTGGATTTACAACTAATATTATGCAAATATATTTTAAAAAGTCTTGTGTTACATTCACATAAAAGTCTCTACCCACAATTGCTTTTTTGTATAACTTCTACAAACTTTTCTTACGAAAACTTATTTTGATATGTATTTCAGGTTAAACGAGGTAAACCTTACAAAAGTAGTTTCGTTGCATATTTCGTTTATGTAACAAAGAAGAAGAAGAAACCGAATAGCTTTTTAGATGTTTAAAAATCGGGGCATTGTCTGCTGGCCTAAAAATTCCAAAGTCGTTTATGACATCGTGAGAAACAACTGAACAGCAACAGCACTTAAAAATTATAAAATCAATAACAACGGATGTTTCGGAAATAGCTAATGCCACAAAAAGGCTTATTTTAAATAAATGTTCTGGTTTAAATAGATCTACAGTTTTTTTTGTGTAATACGTATTTTGTCTATCTTCTTTGGTTTACAAGCTTTACAAAACCATAAAAAGAAATGTTTTGGAATAAAGAGGAGTTTTACAGGCTATATTATATGTTTTATTTGTCTTGTAATTTTCTTATTATGTGGTATTTTAATCCAAATAGATTTAGCCATTTTTGAGGTAACAAACTTTGAAAACATTTCCACTTAAAAGGTAGTTTTGAGTGCCAGGTTTCTTTTGAAAATCTCCGTGTTACGACTTTGGATAATACTGAACTTAATACCAAGGTCGGTATTTATCGACTTTTCATTTTTCATTTACACGTTCACACATGCGCGCGCTCATGGATGTTGTTCTAAAAATGTTTTTTTTTTTACTCAGGAGGTTCAAAAAATACATTTCCATTGAAATTTTGATATCGAATTTTGGATGGTATACAATACCTTCTCTCCTACTGGGTACTTTGTAGAGAAAGTAAATATATATATCACCATATAATTATATAAACTGAATCAAAAGACAGCTTGTATTGATTGGCAATTACACTTATTTTCAGTTGCGTTAATTCCACTCCCAATTTTTGTAAGACGAATTCATTTAAAATTGGCTTGTATTACGCCTTTTTACTACTCTTGTCTTTAAACATATAGAAGTAAATCTCATTTACTAATCAAACTGGACCTGAGCCAGTAACTGATAGAGAAATTAAAAATAAAACAAAAATGGTCCGTTCACACAACCTCCTCGACCTATTACAAATTTACGTACATTTCTTATACACTACAGCCTTCATGAGAACGTTATTAACTGTTTTATCCACATTGCGTTATTCGCTATCAGTTTTGCTAATAAATGCCTTGAAACTCAGGAATAAACACTTAACTGTTTACAATATAGGAAAATCTTTGAATGTTTATTAGAAGCACAAAGTTAATCTTTCGTAAGCTACGAGCATGATGGAATAGACTACTAATCTGTGGTTGCAGAAATAAGCTGATGAGAAGGAAAAAACATTCGAATCAGAAACTTTCAAGCATCCTTTTCATATGGGTAAGTTATACCTATATTGGAATATGTAATCAATAATCACACAGTATAGAATATATCGAAAACACCTAAATACTATTTGACACAACCTGTATACATTAGTGAGTCTACATGTTATTCTGATATAAGGTTTAGCTTCCAAGCTACACACGATTATACAGAATTTCAATCAGAATAATAGAAGGGAACGTCACAGGCTAATCATTGAAAACCCAAGATATACATTGTATTCCTCATGTCACTGGCCAAAGATATATATATATATATATATATATTTGAGTACAAATTGTTAAGAGTTTCTTTTGAGAGCTAATTAACGAAAAGCTTTCCACATACAGGGTTGTTAGAAAGGGTGAGAGAGATTTAATGAAAATCTTTGTGTTGTATAGTTTGAAGATGCAAAACATGGGTTTGGTTTGTTTGAAATGACTTTGCTTTTAAGTTATGCGGTTCACAAACAGACAGACAGACATCCCCTTTTCTAAAAACACTCTGGGTTCATGAAACCTCAAGATGTCTTTTCATGTCTGGATGAAATATAATACTTTCAGGGTTAATCACTATAGAAAGAAGAAAGCCAAAATAATAAAGCCGATAAAATCATAAAAACTGAGAGGTGTCGTTTGGAATATTGTGTTTATCCATACGTTCGGTGTACCAGAGCATACAACGAGCGAGGTGGAGCCGCGCTAACGTGTGCGATTTACATTCTGGAGGCCCGAGTTCGATCCCCGGCGCTCGCCCTCTCTGATCCATGTCTTTTCGTGCTTTCCCCGGTTCAGCAGGCGATTGCTGGGGTGGTTTCTTCTCTACCAGGATTTCCTTTCCAAAATTTCCCTTTCATTCCGTATCCGTCTTGTCTTTCCTTTCTGGTGTGCTTCTAGCTTTCGTGGCCTATGGCAGTGGCGGAAGATGGCGCGGATGCTTGCTCAATGGACAGAGTACTCCTTGTGAACACCAGGGGGCTGCTTAGGTTGTTGGGTCATTCATCACCCAGTCTCGGCGGCTCCAGCAGTACGGGAGTCTGCGAGCTTAGAAACGCTAGGGACTTGCTCGTGTCTCTTTCGCCTGTCTACCTGCGGCCTATAGTCTCCTGTGGTTCCTTCACTTCATCCCTGCCTCCTGGAGGGGTGGTAGCCGCAATAGATCTGTGCAGGTCGCAGCGCGTGAGGTGTTCCCTTCCGTTAAATCATCTATACCTATACCAGAGCATACAGATCGTTGAAACCACGTGTGAAATATTTAAGTTAAACATAATCAGAATTTCACATTTTTAAGAAATAGTTTAAGATATAAGCAATACTCCATATTTCTTGTTTTGTCGAAACTCTTCACAACCTCGAAGACAAAGCAACGACTGAGATACCTCAGCTGATAAACGCACCCTTGACACGTCCTGCGCCTCTGCTACGCAGTGGTATAATACCGAGGTCAATGCCTCCACACAACATACTTTATTAATTCCCCCATTATTATATACAGAGTATACGTTACTACAATTTGTTATTTATTTTGTATTTATTCTGAGTTCTTAAAGGTTTAGTAACAATCAAACTAATGTGAAAAATAAGCGAATACAATTTTATATAAAATTTAGTCCTTCATCCCCTCCCACTGCAACTACATATTTAGTTGTTCCATCATCGTCATAAACATCAAAGATAGGCCAAAGCTCCGCTTCAATCTCACTAGGATGCTACATGTCGCATAGTATTGTGTGTAGTAACTATGGAGTCATTCCAATTTTCTTTCATCGCCGAATCATGACCTTTAAGGTAAAAATTTGCAGTTCATATTTTCTTCCTTATATCTTCATCAAAGAGGACATTAGCGCGCTATATAAATCTCATTCCTGTTGAATGTTTTCAGAATGCCATATCGTATTAAACACCACATTTACACCTCACTCGCACTCTCACTCTCATTCTCACTCTCTATCTCTCCATCTCTCAACATTTTTCTGAAATATTTCACCTTTTACGGGAGGGGTTGCAAATCGATAGTCGGGAAAATGGAACAGCATAATTTGGTATTAGATTATTTCGAGGATGTCACTCTCAAATTGTAATGGTGTGATCTACTCACATACAAAATTTAAAACTGTACACAAATTAGCATTATAAGAATATCAATGACCAGCTCGGATTCCATTTTTGTGTGTGTGTGTGTGTGTGTGTGTGTGTGTGTGTGTGTGAACGCGCGTGCGCCTTGAACATCACATCTCAAAAAAAGAAAATTAGAATAATTATCAAACTTGGTGTTTAGGTATCAGTACCTTCCAAAGATGCGACACGAAGACTTTCAAGAAAATCCCCCGCCGCAAATAACTATTTACATGGAACATTTTTAGAAATGACTTGAATCAAAATACCATATACTAAATATATTTACATCAGAAATAAAATGTATATCTTGAATTATCTGTGAATAGCCTTGAAATCCATCTCATTCGGAAGGAATTTTGTTTAATCTTATAAAACTGGTAAATGTTAAACGATAGAGAGCACTACTACACAAAAAATGTAGATATCTTTAAAACACACACTTTATTTCAAATGACCTTTTTGTGGCATCAGCCATTTCCGAGATATTCGTTATTAATGGAATTGCTCAATATTTTATTTAGATTCCCGGTTGGGGTATGGGATTTTTATCTAGCCAAGATTATTCCCTATCCTCAGCAGAGTCTGGAAGTATAAATGAGAGTATGAATTATGTGATCTAATGAATAAAACCGAAAGTTTACCAGAAATCCAATGACAAGCGAATGCAAGTTAACACAATTGCCTATACGCAAGGATATGTTCTAAATGAAAGGTCGCCGATAAGAGCACTGTAGTTAAAGGCGGGGTATAAATGGAACTAAAAAAATTGTCAGTCATTCTTTTCAAGTCCTTTGATATTCAGTTGTTTCTCGCAATTGCACGCAAAGAGCATAGCATTTTAAGGCCAGTATATAGAGTCCATTTCTTAAACATTTGACTGTCGCTATTTCCTTTCCGGAAAGGGTTATCTCAATTAAAATGAACAAGATAGGAAAATAATCTTTCGTAAGAATAATTTGTGTACCCACTAATAAACGATAGAGGGTAGACAAAGTCATGTGAATGTAACACATCAGATCTTTAAATTTAGAAGGCGTTGAAGTCAAAATGATAGAAACAAATGCTAATGTTCCATCGGATTCTATGTATAGGAATGTGGATCTCTCATAAGTAACACTAGTTTCTAGTGAAATGAGTGTAAAAACGCTTTTAATGTAAATCATATCGCAAACCAATACTAGTGTCATCCAATGGAAATGTCCACCAAAATGGGTTAGAATTGAATCCTTATGGCGAGCATTGATAACGGTGCAAACAGAGCTAACTAATAGTTTAAAAAAATCGGTTATTAAGCGTTTCTTAGATTCCCGTAACGTAGATTTACGACACGTAAAAGAACATTAAGCCTGATAAAGGGGGCTCTGAGCAAACTTTCTAGGCCGTGACCGTAGAATGGGACATTAAGAACCAAGGTAGTTAAAGCTCGTCAATAATTTTTTATGTTTGTTTCTGAAATTATGGTCAAAGCTACACAGATAAACATTGTTTTCGGATCCATTAATGCAACCTGTATTATTGTATAGCCATTTTAAAGTAAAAATGAAGCATACGTGCGAAACAAACAACTTTACATATTTCAAGTCCCGTAATGGTATAACTGTTACATTTATTACAGGTACTTACTTATGCATTATCACCTAAACAGCCATCATAGGCACAGAGAATTTACATATCCCTCAACATTTAAAAATGAAAACAAAAAAATCGGTAAAGATATAATGTGGGCAGTGCTTATTCACTGTTATACACTTGGTGGTATGAATACTCCTGCACTAACTTAACCTATGTACCCTGGCTGGCCTTCTGGCTCATCTAACCATCCCTTGCTGCCTTTTATCCCTATTGCTCATCCACTTCCTCCTGCGTTTGTCCTTCTGCCTTTCTTATCTCTCTTACTTTTCTAATCCATTTCTCTTTTACTTTCTTTAGAAACTCCCCCATACTCTTATTTTTCTTTTCTTCTTAACATTTTAATTGCTACTATTTTTCCATCCATTTTCCCCATTTATCCTCCCATACTTCTATTCTGCATTCTGCCAATTCCTTGCATTCTATCATATAATGCTCTGTGCTTTCACTACCTCCGCAAAATACGCAAATTCCGTTTTTTCTACCTCTTACCCTCTCAGATACAATGATCCTGTTCTCATCCATGCAAACGCTTCTTTTTCCGCTCTATTGCAATAATCCACATACCCTTTTTTTTCCCCATTTCCTTTTTACTAATATATAAAACCCCAATGGCTTTTTATTTTCTAAGCTTCCCCAAATCTCTTGTCTTTCTATGTCCTCCACTCTGTTTCTTACTGTTATCCAGAAGCCGTTGCTATTTCTTTCTCCTGTTCTCCAAATATCTCCCATTCCTATCTTCTCCATAATTTTTTCTACCCCTGTCCACCAGGTATTTGTGTTTTTATTACTTTTTTGTTGTTCCATGCAAATATTTAAAATTTCCCCTTCATCTTTTCTCATGCATCTAAACCCAAATTTTAATATCCTTTCTAGTATCACTCCCTTTCTTCTTGTTCTTCCTAATTCCACTAATGCTAATTCCCCTCGTGCTGATCTTGGTAATCCCAATGGCAATTTACAAAGCATTTTATAGCTCTGATCAATTTTTTGTTTTTGTTTAATTCGGATCCCACCCAAATTTATACTGCATATATCATTCTTGCTTCTACCAATGCTTCATACATTCTTTCTATCCATTTAGTTGGCATTTCTAATTTGTATTTGCACATCCTTACTCCAATCATTGCAGCCTTTTCTTTAGCCATATCCTTCCTATTATGCGCTCCCCATTCACTTTTACTGCTCATTCTTACCCCCAAATAATTAAACACCTTGACAAACTCTAACTTTAAACCTCCCATCTGCCATTTTTCTTGTTTTTTTAATTTATTTCCTCTTTTAAATGCCATAACTTTTGATTTATTTATATTTACTTTAATTCACCATTCTTTGCAGAATTCATGTATTTCGTTGATTACTTAGCTACGCAGTTAACTGTTCGGCAAATAATGAGCGGTTTCAGGATGCCTGTAAGATTTCTTAATACTAGCAATTCCTCTATTCCTTTCTACAAATATACCACAGTTACTTTACCTTCTTCTTTTCCGCTTCATGGACTAGGCTAATTGCCTGTTCCGCCATAGCAGTTGTTACTCCATGTTCTAATAAGTCTTCATAAATTCCTTTTACCCTTTGGTTTATAATTAATAGGTAATCTAGTAGAATTCATTCTTTCCGGGTGTTGCTTCCATTTTGCTTGATATTCCTTGACTTTATTGTTTACTATATGTATAGAATTCTCTTTTTATATCTTCAATACATACTTTATCCATTTTTTAAAACCTCCTGAGAAAATTCATCTCTCCAGCCAGTGTTCTACATTCCAACTTCTTTGTCATCATCCAGTTTCATGCCCATAAAAATCATAGGAACAGCCATTGTTTTATAACACTTTAATCTGAGGTATCTTTCCTTGTTTTATGTTTTAAACTTTATGAATAGTTTCGCACATCACTTGGAATCTGCGTACCGTCACGTTTATCTCCATTTTTTCTATTTATACTAAAATTGCATTCTAAATAACGCTTGGTCGTTACAGAAAAATTTAGCTATCAGTCACAATTTTTTATCTTACACTTTCATTTCATATTTTTCCAAAGTGTTATTATTTTAGTTTAATCTTTATGTATATTAACGTCATATTCTTCACATATCTTATTTAGCCTTCTGTAAACTACATTCATAACCATATTCTTATTATTGTAACGTCGTCAGCATATGGTAAAATAGCTCAACTAAATCTATTTAATTTTATTCCCGTAGTGAAGTATTTTTATTCTTCTGGAAAGATGTCATTCATAAATAAATTAAACAGTATAGTTGATATACTACACCACTGTCTTACTCCTTTATTAATTTATACTGGCTTTACCTTGGAAGGAAAGTATATCAACTGCAGTTGCAGCAAGGGCAGCGGCCTAGTTGATAAAGAAAACAACAAAAGCATTATTAGCTTTTGAGGCAACTCTGCTAACGTCAAGCTTTGACATTAACTTCAGCACTAAAAGTTGGCTTTATAAAGAACAAAAACCCAGAGATGTTTATTTAGCACAGGTCGTAGATTTAACAGTACATGTGACATATGAATACTTTGTTATAAAAGGTATTGTGGCGGTTAACGTTCATCTCCGAGACACGGGTGCCTTAAAATAAATATTGTGCCAGTAGTACACCTAATCGTAGCACCTGTTTTGTTTCCTTTTAAGTGCAACATAACTTGTGTAATGCATTAAATAAAGGAGTAATAACCTGCGTAGTCTTTTTATGTTTGCAGATATATCCAAATAAAAACTTTTGTAATGGGCTGATCGTATCAAGTACATTCTTCAGTGATAACATTCTTGAAGGAAAACAAATGCCTTAGAAGAAAACGACAACTCAAAGTCTTAGAACTTTTAGGTTTAAAGGTTTACTTGCCTTCAGTATCTCAATAATTGCTTTAGTTGGAAGAAATTTATCCATGTGCAGTTCTTATAAACCTCAACATTTTCATTAATAGTCCTTAATCTTGGTTGTGACCTCTCTCTCTAAAGAAAGGTCATTCTGAGTTAAAGGGAATACAGATTATTTAAAACAATATTAACTAGTGAAAAGGTAGATTCAGAAATTGAAAAATGCAATGGTATAGCCTGGATTTGAACCACGGATCTTCCGGTTTCCGTCCATTTATTCTAACTTACTGAGTTATCATGGCAAAATGCCGATATTAAATTAAATTCCCCAACTGACTTACATTGACCTAATTGTTGGTTCAACTGTGAAGCCCGGGACTTAAAGTGACATTGTAAGTCAACATTGGGGTATGTCTTCTTAAAACAATTAATTTGAGGGACAAAATTCCATATACGTAAAGGATCCATGGATCTTTTCAGTGAAGGTTCAATGAATCTTTTCAATGAATTGGATCTTTTGAATGATCTTTCGATCTGTTATTTATAGTGAATATCTTAATACACTTTAAACATTTTAAACACATTTCATATTCTAAGCCTAACCTAACCTACCATAGCGCTTGGGTGTAATGCGTTAGGTATATGAAAAGTATTTAAAATGTTTAAAATGTTTAAGGTGAAATAAAATGTTCACTATAAATAACAGATCGAAGGATCATTCAAAAGATCCGATTCATTGAAAAGATTCATGAAACTTTCACTGAAAAGATCCGTGGATCATTTACGTATACGGAATAATAGCGAATTTGAGATCTTCCTGTGGTTTACCGGGGAAAATGTGAGTCAGTTGGTGAATTTAATGTCCTACAGGCAAGTTTTCCTTGATAGCTCAGTTGATTAAAGCAACCGGACGGAAACCGAAAGTTCCATGGTTCATATCCCGACTAGCATTAAATATTTCAATCATCTTATTTTACCTTTCCAACCTTATCCAACATATGCTTGTGTGGAAGAACAATTAATTACCGGTAATAATTAGTGTTCGTGCCAGGCTTTTCTTTGTAGTAAACATATAATCTGACTACCGAAGTACCTAATACTCAGAGGGGATGATAAACCAAACACACAAGGTAACATTCGATGCTCTCCTAAAACAAGCATACCAACCTGAGGCCATGGGTGATGGTGTACGCTTAAGCGCCCTGTCGGAGTGGAGCAGTTTACCAGAAAAATAGAAGAGACGGATGGTGACTACCTGAGAGGTGCAACACACTTGACAACTTGAAAGAAAGTTATAATGAAAGAGTGAGCAGTAACAATGACATTATAAATTTAGTTATCTCCAATTAAAGATCTGAGTACCAGGGAAAGAGAACTTACTTATAGTTAACAAAATTTAGGGAATTTTAGCTGCGTAAAAGTTAGGGATACCTAGCGTTTCCTTTTGCAAAAGGCATAGTACCTTTTTTTTAATTCAAATTATTGAATGCAATTATTACACTAGTCTGCATGATATCGTATGACTGAAAACTAATAAGTGATTCTGACTCACATTTTTATGCTGACTTCAGAACTGCTTTTAGTTTTTTTCTATCACGTACAGTTTTTTTCACAATTTACAGGAAATTTCCCTTCATTACACAAGACAAATTAAATGCTGGAATTTTTGTTGGTCCTCAAATAAAGAAATTGATGAAGGATGAAGATTTTGTGAAGACAATGAATGAGATAGAAATAGAAGTATGAACCGCCTTCCGATCAGTTACTGAAAACTTCTTAGGCAATAACAAAGATCCTAATTACAAGGCCACTGTCGAAACAATGTTGGAAAATTTCAAGATGGGTTGTAACATGAGTGTAAAGGTGCATTTTCTGCATTCACATATCGACTACTTTCCACAAAATCTGGGACATTAGATTAGATTAGATTAGATTGTATTCTGTGAGTTCACTAGCAGCCATAAAGGCTTGTGAACATAGAACATGTCAAGGAAATGTACAAACATTACATATAAACATAAATATTACATAGAATATGGAACATTTGAAATAAAATAACACATACTATATGCGTGTCAAGGAAATGTACAATAAAGTTACATATATACATAAATATTACATAGTATACAGAACATTTAAAATAAAATAAAGACATATTATATACAAAACGAAACAAATCAAGTGTAATTTTGTACAGAGTTGAATACCTCCTTACTGTTATAAGGTTAACATACGTATAGGCAATAACAGTTATTTTAACATTCACTAGGATTTTACCTTTGTTCGTCTGATCATTTTCTTCTATTTAGTGAAGAGCAGGGTGAACGTTTTCACCAAGATATTAAGGAAATGGAGAGGAGGTACCAGGGGAGATGGAATGAAACTATGATGACTGACTACTGTTGGATGTTGAGGAGGCACAGTCATCTTCAAGGATCTGCAAGGAAGTCAAAGAAGAGAAAGTTTGAAAGAAATTAAATAAAACACTTTGGCTTCATGTTTTGTTAAAATATCGTCATGAAATAAATTAGGGGAGTTCTTGAGAGTTCTTAAAATGTTTCTTGAATAAAAACTTACCTTGTGTGAAATGGTATTTAGATAATTTTCTACGCTCATTAGTAAAATTGTCAAAACATTATTTATTTTGTTAAAAACCTGACGTGATAGGAAAAAACGAAGTTATTTCTGAAATCAGAATAAAAACTTGATTCAAGAACACCTACTTTTATCATCTGATAAAAATTTTGAAAATGCAGACTAGTGTTATTATTATTGTGTTTAAGTGACCGTTATTTCCCTGCGTCCATCCTACTACTGATGATTACCCTAGATTCACTATTAGTTTTTGACACTCCCGCTAATATTTACTCAAATAAAGGAAGAATAATAAAAATGTAGAACATTATATGATTAATTGTAGCTGTGTGTTGGTTGTATTTGTAAGGAAACACTACGTTTCCGTTGTGCACATATAATTACAGCGCAAGATAGGTATATGTTTTTATAAGGATCACCTCATTTCTTTATTCTTTAAAGAGCAAAAAAAATTGATGTAATACATTTACATGACCTTCTCTACTCTTTAGTGTTTATTAGTGGATATACAAACTATTTTTACTAAAGCTTATGTTTCTGTCTACTATGTTTTAAACCAAATAAACCTTTGCAGAAATATCTACATTACACATTTCGTTATAGATATAAATAGAATAGCGAGATTCAAATATTTAAGAAGGATGCTATATGCTGGCCTTAAAATTCCAAACTGTTTGTATACAATCGCGAGAAACAGCTGAATGTTGAAAGGACTTTAAGAAAATGACTAAGAAATGAGCAATTCGAACCATTAATAACGGATTTCTCAGAAAAGGTTTATGGCACAAAAAAGTTATTTGAAATAAATTGTGTGTTTCAAAGAGATCTACATTTTTTGTGTAGTACGTTTTCGTCTATGGCTTAACGTTTACCAGTTATACGAGATTATAGAAAATTAGAGGATTCCACAGGCTATTTCCAGAAAATTCAAAACAAACATTTTATTTGTCATGTAAATAATCTTTAATATATGTTATTTTAATACAAATTGTTAGAGCTCTTTTTAGGAAATAAAATTTTTCGAAAAATATTATATGTAAAAGGTAGTTGGGGTGGGGCATTTTCTTGAAAGTTTTCGTGTCGCATTCTTGGAAGATACTGATTCTAAAAATACTTTTTTTATTCAATTGACCTCAAAACACGTATTTCTGGTGAAATCTCGGTAACGAATGTTGGGGTGGAATGTAATACCTTTTCTATCTACCATGTACGTGGTAGAGACGGTAATAAAACTTGAAAATTTTCGTACGTTTTGTTTATAAATTAAATATTTGGTTGTAATGTGTATTTCTAGCCTCACTAGTAAAGCTCATCCTAGTTGTTATCCCGTCAGCATATGAAACGCAACTGAAATATAGCATTATTCGTGTATCACTTAATGTTACTAATATTTAAGTAATGAAGAGCAGCAGAAATAACATAATCAATGCACTGTTATGGCTCGTGTCACGTTTCACTTAGAGTTTGTAATCGCTGTACACAACGGAGAGGTGATTCATTTGCGTCTGTGTAGTGCCGTTCTCTCGCTAAAGCTCGACGTGCTTTAGTTGGAAAGATGTTCGTCTTTGTCTTTATAATTAAGAATCTGTTGGTATAGATATTTTGGCGGAATATTAACATATAATATTAAAGTCCAGTAAACAAAAAAACGCATTGAAAGGTGACGACATAAGGTTTATAAGCAAATCTCACAAAAATATTTTCTATGAAAAATTATTTTCCATATTATTTACGTTGCGCACTATTTAAAATGACAGATGTTATGAAATCTGTATATATTCGTAGGTTTGGTAGCGATGAGTCCGCATCTTTTACCTGTAGAGAGTCGTACCAGAAGATGTGATTGTGATGGCCGTAATTATTGCCAGGAGGATATAAATAATTAAATATAGAAATAAGCGTAAGATAAGGAAATAATTGAAATAAATAATCTCCGTATATTACGTTAATGTAACAAGCTTGAGTTGAAAGAATTGTCCGAAGAAAAGGGTTATTAGTGTGTCAGGTTAAGCAAAATCATTAGCAACAGCCGAATAACGAACGCGTTAGCATAAACGTTCCTGGAGTGAAGTTACGACTGGGTTCGGTACGTTTGAACAGTCATGTAGGTCAGAATTCTGTAAAAGAGAAGGTTCCGCATAGTAACAGTGTCAGAGACGCACTGTAGAGTTTTTAGTATTGGGCCGCATATGTAGAAACATTGGTAGGGGTATTGGTATGTGGGCGGAGGTTAGGTTAATAAAAGAGCGTGCATTGCTAAAATTGGCGTCTTTCTTTTCTTCGTGTACAGCCTTAGGGACTTACAGTCTTTTACGGTGATCGGCAGCTCGTAACGTCTCAGACCGCGTTATCAGTTATTTAGTAGTAGTTATTTTTATTGCGGAAAGTTATTTCAAACTGCAAAATCGAAATGCAGAAGTTAGCAGCTATAATAATTCAACTGTTATAGTTTCGAGTGCTACCATTCATAATCAGTTTCAATCTTTATCTTAAAACGGTCAGCAACTCGCTTCAGTAGCACATTAAATTTTTCAGTCAATTAAAACTTGTGATATACTTTCACACTACGTCCACACATACCCAGAGAAACATCTCATAGCCCACCACTGTAGCAGCTGGCAGCAGAATCAACAGTAGATATTGATGCAAAGGGTATGGCTTCAAATTATAGCACCGAGTACGGCTTCAGTGATAACTGATAACGCAAATTTGTTATGGAAATTTGAAGACTATTTATTTTGTAGATTCGATGATAATCTTGATTATAATAACAGTTTTGCAAATATAGAGCCATATTAATGTCTATCCCTGTTTAACACATCACAAATTATATAAAAGCTTGCAACATGTAATAAACTTTAAGCGCTTATTGCGTAATGGACGGACAAGATGCCGGCTTTTCCAATTATTTAAACAATACTTATTTACCTGAACCCCATTGATATAAAAACCACTTTTCGTTCCTCCTTCTCTGATATTCTACTCATTGATCCAGGGTATTCCTCGAAGTTTGTATAGAATAAATGTACTCAAATAATTTCCAAAGCATGCTTTGTGTTTTATATGGTAGTTCAGGCTGCCCACATACGAAACCAGTGCTATCCTTCATGATGTTTCACAAATTTGTGTCACATTACAAGCAAATTTAGTAAAAAATGTGAACCATTTGTTGTTTTTGAGAGTTTTAGCATTTTAGAACACTTATAACTTGTGCTTTGTTATACTTGTACTGTTGTACAATTGGTTTTTTTTAATATGAAAAATTTTAAAGCCACAAATAGCTATTTAATTCGTCATTTACCATTTAGGTAAGCACCGCATTGAACTTTAAAACTCCATTTTTCACAATTCTTTCTTTTCATCATTTTTCAATATTCAAAATTCTGCTTGGACCACAACATATAATTTGTTAGCTTTAAATTTTCAGATGAGCTTTATGAATTTAGATTTAAACATTATGTGTAGTAGTTAATAAAATATATCAATTAGTTCAATTGAAGTTAACCCACAATGAAAGGTTGAAAAAATTCAATAACATGTGAACGATTTTTTTTCTCTTACACTAATTAAAATTAAGAAAAACCTGCACGGTTTGTATATTAAGTCAAATTAAAAACTTGGGAGCGATACGTTAAACCGTAGGATTCAGGAGAATTCCATATCACCATATCAAAAAATGATTAATTATGAAGAAAAAGTTGGTATCTTAACAACGGTTTGACATAGCTCGTTAAAATCTTGTGTGCACTATATAGTTTATGTTTTGAGTTTATATTAAAGGGATCAAACGAATCCAAATAAAATTATAGATTTTTTTGTATTTAGACACATACATTGTCTTAAGCTCCTTTAAAATAAGCATGGAATGAATGTTACATATAATATATGAATAAAAATATACAACATAAATTTGAACACTAAGAATGAACTTAATTTCCGCCAATTATATTGTTTTATTATCTCCATTAGCACTTAGCGTATTATGATAATTGTAAGTAAGAAACTTTAAACAATTGCAGAGCTCAGAATTCAATAATAAATAAGGTTTCAAGTTTAAGAACTTAAGTTTAAATCAAATTTAGATATTTAAATACTATTAGCATTAATGATAAATTCGGAAATTACAGGCGAAAATGGAAAGAGCATTTAGAAAGAATGAGCAACTCAGTATTGACAAAACAAATGTAGGCCAGTGGGAATAAGATCAATGGAAGGACCCAGGAGGAAATGGTTGGAAGATCTTCGAATACGGAACAGCCAGTTTCTGCCTATAGAGTAGAATAAGAAGTTTAAGAATATAACTTTTCTTATTTATAAGAAGTATAATATAAGCATAAAGATCTTCCTCGTTTATTTGAACAATTAGGGACCAAATCACCTTACAGAACTAATTATGCTTTAAGAACCTGAAACCATAATGTTTACTCGCTTAACCAACTTAATCGTTGCCTTTTTATTGTGAAACAAATTAGAATGCTAATTTATCACATAATAAAGGTTTATAAACTTAAGCTGTAGAAAAATGGTCGATTTAAAAACCTTAAGAGCCCTAAGCATATCTCAATGTCATTTAGTTTGCTGGAGAGAGCCGAGACAAGGCCTGTAGATTCCCTCCGAGATAAACACTTTTACAGCTTATAAATATGCTTAAAATATTTTAACAATTTTATGTAATGTTGTGTGCCGCAGAAAGGAATGCCCATTAATGTGACGTGCTTGATTTCAATAGATTTCCGCGCCAAGAACATATTTTAACATCAACGTCATGTTTCTGAAAGCGAATCCAGCCAATATATCGAATGCCTGAACATGATAACACATAAATATACATGCCAAAAACATTGTAAAGGAATGTTACATCTTTTCTCGTGTTGGTCAGTGGGTGGGTGGAAGGTTGCGATGATCGTGGGACACCGATGACGTCACGAGGATGGGGCGGGGTGGCTGCGGGGCCCCCCTGTCGTGAACAACCAGTAGGACTACTCCAGGAGGTTTTTCGAGATTGGAATCAAACTATAAATATTGTCACAACTACTGCACCACCCCCTCCACTTCTCTTTTTCTCTTCCATCGTGTTTTCCATCTCTTTTCGTCCCTAATCTCGAAGGGCACTTGTTTGTTTGTCGTGTTTCGTGTTTTCATCGTTAATTTTTCGACATGTTGCACCGGTCTGAGAAGTGTAAAACATCGTGGAAACAAACAAGTGCGAGAACTGTGATATATGCTCTTTTAGGCAATCTTCGAACACACATATAAATGCACTGGCCAGTACTCATTTAATTTCTTCTTCAAAGTAAAAATATTTATCGAAAATTTGACAAATTAACCTCATAATACTGAGTAAATTTTCGTGAAACTTGCCCTAGTTGACTTTTCTCCAAATTTCAGAGCACATCTACACCAAAAATTACTTGTGTTTTCCGAAATGTAGCATAACAAGAAAATACTTTTTTTCCCTTTAAGTATTGCAATTGCGTTTTCTGGCGGTGTTACGCTATAATGTGTTACATTCTAACCACTATACTTTATTTTTATAAGCTATTAGAAACTATTTTTACGAAAGTTTATTTTTCTATCTATCGAGAGAAGTAAGAATCGACTGCACGGTGTTTTTTCACTGGACGTGCGGATACATCATTCCGCGCTATTGCTGCTGCAATCAAGCTCACACTAGTGACGCGGCTTTCCTCTGCTCTGGCTCTACAATACTGAGTTATGGTGTAATTTAGTTATTGCGAGTTATTATTATTTTGTCCTGTATTTAGTTACGAAGTATATTATGGCTCAGTATATGTTTTCTACTGCGCAGCGTGTATTCACTTATGATTCGTATATGTTTAACTCAGTCAGCTCGGTAAGTGGAAATGCGATTTGCAGAACGATTTACGGATCTTAAAGTTCCAGGTTGTAAAACAGTCCATATACCCTACAATAAATTTCAGGGCACAGGAAGTGTTCAATCTAAGAAACCTAAAAGACAGCATAGGGTTCTTACCGAAGAAACATTAGACGACGTCGGTCATCTTTTGGAGATTTCCCTCCAAAAATCGCTTAGGCGTCTTTCACAAAAGGCAGGCATTTTTTAAGGCTCTGTGTAAAGAACTACTAAATTGTTTAATTAAAACCACTGTATCACATGCTCTTCACTAGCTGATCCTGCAGTTAGCGTTCATTTTGTGAGCGAAATCTAAATAGTGTATACAATGGCGAAATACAGAGAGAGCCAAAGAACTACGAACCGGCTGCGTGGTGTTTTTCCTGTCCGCGTCCTCGGCGCACGTTGCCATCTACCGCTGTCATAAATAGGCGCAGATGAAACCATACAACATTTTTAAAACTGCCTTTATAGGCTTTACTTACCAACTTTATGAAAGGAGATGCTGAAACTGGCCACCGTCGTTGTCCATACATTTTTGGCACCTCTTTAGGAAACTATCCATCACTCGCCGTAGTTCACGTTGAGAAATGCTGACAATTTCCTGGCGGATATTTTGTTTTAATTCTTTCAGTGTGTGTGTGTGTGGGTTTGTCTTGTACACTTTGTTTTAAGTTACCCCAGGGAAAGAAATCGCAGGGGGTTAGATCAGGGGACCCAGGGGGCCACAAATCTCTACTAATAATTCTGTCCTCAAACACTCTTTCATAAAGTTGTTACGTAAAGCCTTTAAAAGTAGTTTTAAAAATGTATGGTTTCATACGCGCCTTTCTATGATAGTGGCAGGCGGCAACGAGCGCCGAGGACCCGGACAGGAAAAACACCGCGTAGCCGGTTCCTAATCTTTTGACTCTCCCTATACATCCATGTTTAATACATTTCTCGGGCGAGAAAAATGATATAGCATTATATATATATATATATATATATATATATATATATATATATATAATCACGGATATGTGTGTACACAAAATAATCGTTATTGGACCTCTGACAAACCTAATATTGCTCATGAAGTAATGACGAAAAAATTGGTGTTTGGTACGTCATGAGTGGAGAAATTTATAGGGCAACAGTTGACGCCCCTACATACTTAAATACAACTTTGCCCCAGTTTTTAGAGAATTAACAGACAGGGAGCAAGTTTTTGCCTTTTTTCAATAGGGCAACTCTGCAACAGCCTATATGGCCAATATTTTAATGAGAACGATTAGAGTGTGTTTGAGGACATAATTATTAGTAGAGATTTGTGGCCCCCTCACGTCGGTCCCCCGACCTAACCCACGGCGACTTCTATCTCTGAGGTAAATTTATACAAGTGTACAAGACAAACAAACCACACATCTTGGAAGAATTAAAACAAAATATCCGCCAGGAAATTGCCAGCATTTCTCAATGTGAACTACGGAGACTGACGGATAATTTCTTAAAGAGGTGCCAAAAATGGATAACGACGGTGGCCAGTTTCAGCACTTCCTTTCTTAAAGTTAGGAAGTAAAGCCTTTAAAAGTAGTTTTAAAAACGTTGTATGGTTGCATTCGCGTCATTCTATGATAGCCACAGACGGCGAGTGCCGATAACGCGAACAGGAAAAACACGCACAGCTGATATTTCATGTAAAGATAAACCTATAAAGAAGTAGTTTTATTGCACATTTCGTTGTAAGCACAAGGGGTACATGGAAAATAGAATCAATAGACAGATGTCACTATATGCTGGCCTTGAAATTCTATACTCTTTCCAGGACATCTGAGAGCACTTTAAAAATGACAAAAGTAATGATGTGTTAAAACCAAAAATAACGGATATCTCGAAAATGACTGACGTCACAGAAAAATGTATTTGAAATAAATTGTGTGTTTGAACAGAACCAGTTTTTTTGAAGTAAGCTTTAAAGCATGTCTTATTTACACGAAATTGTGTAAACTTCCTTCCTAAGGAAGATGACTTCACAGACTATTTCCAGAAAATTCAAGATATACATTTTATTTGTTATGTATCGTATTTTACATGTATCGTATTTAAAAAAATCTTTGAGCCATTTCTGAAAAAAAATAAAAAAAAATCGAAAAGTTTTCTATATAAAGGGTAGTTGGGGTTGACGGAAATTTTCTTTTAAACCATCATGACGTATCTTTGAAAGGTAATGAACTTAAATACCAAATTTGATATTTATCAGCCATTTTCTCGAGCAGAACAAATTTTATGCTACATTTCGAAAAATATAAAGTTAATTTTACTTTCTCTGTCAGTTACCTATAGTAGATAAGAGGAAGGTTGCGTTCCACCCGAAATTCTATTTCGAGATTACGTCGGAAATACATGTTTTCAGGCCTCTGTACACAAAAAGCAGACGTATTGTAAGTAGGGGAAGTATTGCATTCCACCCAAAAATTCTATACCGCGATTTCACCTAAATACGTGCTTTGAGGCCCCCTGAATCCAATAAAGCAATTTTGGAAACAGGTTCATGTATATCTGTGTGTCTATGAACACCATAACTAAAAACGAAAAGTCGAATAAATACCAAACTTGGTATTTACGTTCAATATCTTCCAAAGATGCGGGACGAAAATGTTTAACTAAATCCCCCAGACCCTATTACCATTTACATTGAATATTTTTCGAAATTTTTTATTTTCTGAAAATTGGCGCTAATGATTTTGATTAAAATACCACATATTAAATACATTTACATGACAAATAAAATGTATATCTTAAATTTTCTGGGAATATCCTATGAAGTCATCTTCATTCGGAAGGAATTTTGTATAATCTTGTATAACTGATAAACTTTAAGCGATAGATAATACACACTGCACAAAAAAGAATGTAGATCACTTTAAAACACACAATTCATTTTAAAATACGTTTTTGTGGCATAAGCCGTTTCTGAGAAATCCGTTATTAATGGTTCGAATTGTTCATTTCTTTGTCATTCTCTTAAACTCCTGTCAACATTCAGTTGTTTCTCGGATTGTATGGAAACAGTATTGAGTTTTAAGGCCAGCGTATAGTGTCTAGTTCTTAAACATTTGACTGTCTTAAAATTTGTGTCTATAACGAAATGTGAATTGTAGCTATTCCTGCAGAGGTTTATTTAGATTAAAATGTAGTAATTAGAAAAATAAGCTTGAGTAAAAATGATTTGTATACCCACTAATAAACGATAGAGGGTAGAGAAAGCCATGCTAATGCATCACATCAGCTTTTTATAAAAAGGTTTGTATATGTGTTTGTGTCGGTGAACAGCATAACTCAAAAACGAAAAGTCCAATCAATATAAAACTTGGCATTTAATCTCAAAATCCTCAGAGAATACGACATGCAGATTTTCAAGAAAATCTCCCCAAAACTATTGCTTACATGCAGCGTTTTTCGAAATTAGGGATTTTTTTTCAAAGAGATTGCAATGATTTTTATTAAAACTACATATGTTTAAGGTATTTATACAACCAACAAATTTATTTCTTGAATTTTCTGGGCATAACCTGTGAAGCCCTTTTCATTCGGAAAGAATTTTGTGTAACCTGTAAACCATAAGAGATAGACAAAACCGTGCCCCACAAAACATACACAATTATTTAAAATAACTGTTTTGAGGTTTAGCCATTTTCCAGTTCTACATCATGTTTATCGTGTATAATAAATTGCTTTGAATTATTCAATGCTTTTTTTAGCTTTTTTAAAATGCTGTCGCTATTTAGTGGTTTCTCGCGTCATGGAAACAGAGTGGAATTTTAGAGCAACATATAGTGACCAGCTATTAAGTATCTGACTATCGTTTCAGTTTCCTCTATGTCCCCAGTACCTTGTACGAAATATTAAACTATTTCTGAAAAAGTTTATCTCGATTAATATGAAGTATGTAGAAAAAAATAAGCTTTCTTAAGAATTACTTGTAAAAGCTCTATAAAAATAAATGATAGTGCATAGAATAAAGTATGTGAATGTGGTGCATTAGATTTTTTATACATAAGGTATTTTGTTTCAGCATGCTTCTCCGTGATGGTTCTGAATAAAGCAGTTCTATACAACGCATTGCTTTCACAGGTTTACTCAAGAGATAAGTGCAGTGGTTTGTGGCTCAGTTTTTGGTACAACCGTACCCTCACCCACTCCAGAGGTTTGGTATAAAAAGAAGCAAAGAAAAGCAAAGTCAATTCCAGACAGACAGACGATATAACTAGAAATACACACAGAGGAAACAGACGCGCGCACGACCATACATAATGTGTGTACCTGCTGAAAATCGAAGTTTACTTAGGAATCCTTCTGCTGCTGTTATTGGACAGACAATGTCAATAGTATAATATTTGACTTCAATCGCGGTACACTCTCTGAACGTAGGCTATTGTCTTCTGAAGGATCCCCGTGTTGCAAAAATATGGCAGCGAATAGCCACATCTTTCCTGTAAGGTAGACAGAGGGGAAACTTTTATTACTAGTGTTTAACGCCCGTTCTTACTACACACGGCTCCACAGGCGGTGGACGCTGATGATATATGCAATGAAATGACATTTGGGAAGGAAATTTTGGGAAGGAAGCGTTCCAGGTCCAAGTGTTGGGATACTTCCCGGAATTTTCCAGTTATGAGGACTGAGAAAAACACGGAAAAACCTCAGTTAGAGAGAACGTTCCTAGCGGGATTTGACCGTGGACCTCTCATTCATGAGTCCTTGTTTTAACAACTTTGGCCACCAGTGTCGTTGAGAAGAAACTTAGAAAGCGTTGTTTTGAAATGGAAAACAAGCATAATAATGAACGCAATTAGTAAATAAGAAAGGTCATAGGTTGGAAATATCGCAAAAACAAAGCATATTTATATAATTATGTCCAAACTTCTTAAAGCTAATTACAAATCCTCATCTAATTTTACTTCTTTTTCGCTTACATTTTCGTAAAGTTTCCTATCATACAGATCCGGTTTTTTTCCAAATCAGCACTCCTTTTAGACACCTCATAACCAGCTGTTTCTCCTCACTCTTTTCCTTTTCCTTGTCATCTTCAACAATGTTTTTCCTTCGCCCTTACTTTCTTCAACAGTTTCATTACTTCTTCATTACTTTGTTCATGTTATAGGCTGAGGGGGGCAAGTTGGCACAATTTTTTATATTTTACTGCAACATTTCATTAATATCTATTAATAATTGTGCCATTATTTTACGGCCACTTAAAGCTAAATTTTGTAACTTTTCAAAACAATGCGTAGTGAGTCAACTTGCACCACTAGGGAGGCAGTTTGGCACAGGATGTGGGGTAAGTTATTTAAATGTAAATGTTATTTATGTTATTTAAATGTAAAATCTGCGTTTTAAATAATTTAATCGGTTTATTAAGAACACTTCAGAAATATAATTGCAGATTGATCATAGTAAAAACACATAAGCCAGAGTAACATTTTGAAACAATTGAAAAATTAAAGTAAGATAAAACGTCAAAGTTAAACACTTAAATTGCAATAATGAAACGAAACACTGTACATAAATGAATGAAAAATGCCCGAAACAAACTACCTGTTATCATCGTGTACCACTTGTTTGCCTACAATCTACACTTCAGGCACTAAATCTAATCCTCACCTGGTAGGCTTGTACAGTAGGACTTCATGCAATTTAAGCAGAAAGTTTCGTCGTCGTCTTCACTTTCCTCCCTTCTCCTTTTCGCAGAAGAGGTCACTTCTTCTGATGCCCTTGGCTATTGTCCCTCTTTGGTTTCCTTTCTTTTAGGGTATTTTTTACAGGAGAGTCTGCGAGAATTGCAGTCGAAAACTTCCTTCTGGTATTTGTATTCTTTCTCGGATCCACGTTCTCCAGTGGCCTCAGCACTTCAGAGGAAGCAGTGGTGCTACTAGTAGAGGGCCCAGAAACAGAGAGGTCCATTTCCATCTCAATGCTGGCTGCATTAGAAGGAAGCTCCTCTTCTAAAATACTTGATGGACAATGCTTATCGGCATAAACAGGCAGTTTGATAGCCACGTGCGCATTTTCAGTTTCTGCCCTTAGTGCGGAATCCTGGATATTACCTATGAACAATAGGCCTAATCCGTTGCATACGCAGACATGATTCAATATCTCGGAAAATATTTTCATTGAATGGCCAGATCCCTGTTGCTGGGATACTGACTTTATATTGGCAGGGGTAGCAGCAAGATTAATTAAAATATGAGAGAACATTAATTAGCATAAATTATTAATGAGCTATTTTTAATTATATGCACATTAAGTTAATGATATAAGTGATGTCATTCATTTTATAATACTAATAATCAACGCCACTTGGTTAATGGCGTAGGTTGGCACATTTTGCCAATCTGTCCCTTTTTGTTGTGCCAATTTGCCCCTGGTCGTCTTGTTTTAATGGAAGCTCGATAAAGCGATCAAGAATAAGGAATTAAAATACTTAAAATACCAGCAATAAGGCAATTTAAAAGCACTTTCAAACAAAATATTTGGAAGCCATTTAATGTTGGATATGTATGCAGAAAAGAAATCCCTATGAAGTGAATACATACTAACCTCGCTGGAAACACAACTTCTAGGCTTCCTTTCACTATAGCTTCCTACAAAGAACTATCGCTTCCATGGGACGTCCATTTGGAGGCATGAAATAGTATGTCGGTATTCTGCTGCAATCTGTTGACTAAGGGCTAAAATAAGAGCCATGTGCCAATCTGCCCCCTCATTCCTATACTTTATCATTTTACATATCCATATTTAAAATGCTTGCATCGTTTTCCTCATATCGTCGCTACATAAAGAACTATGCACTATACGGTGCCACACTTCACATAAAGCATTTGTAATGCCTTTCTTACTTATTTCTTCTTATGTACTTTTTCTTTTAAAAACTTTGCTTGCAACTGTATTCTCTGTTTCAATTCTTGACAAAAGCTCATGGTGCTGTTTATAGTACGCTTATAATCTGTCCACTGGAGGCTCTACTTCATCTCGATTTGACCTGTTTTCGCAAATAGCAGTTTAAATCAAATTTAAATTAAATTAAGTTTAAATAACATTTAAATTAAAA
The DNA here is from genome assembly GCA_030765065.1 of Deroplatys truncata. Classification (NCBI taxonomy): domain Eukaryota; kingdom Metazoa; phylum Arthropoda; class Insecta; order Mantodea; family Mantidae; genus Deroplatys; species Deroplatys truncata. Next base: position 59,979,443 of record CM060980.1, read on the forward strand.
AGTGCCAGTTTAAACGTTCAGTGCAGAATTAGTCAAATGCCCAATCTATTACAATCTTAATCGTTATATTTAATTTTTCTTTTAACCTAATAAAACTGCATTTACTAATAGATCTATTGAGCCTATTGTACTACTCTACTTTAGATTGCTCACAGATGTCCAAAGATTAATTACCTTAAGGATAGAATGTAAATATTAAGACTATATATTAAATATAATTCTCCAGGCCAGTGGAATGGGACATAACATTTGGAGCAAACATACCACGCATCTTACTAAAAAAATTGTATGAAAATATCAAATATAAACTGAGGGAATTTATTTAAAATCTCAATAAATGTACTTTTCATTAGACAAATAGCTACATAAATAAACCGGTTTAACTACCTAAAATGAGTAAATATTACAAATATGCAATTCATGGACTACACCTATCTTACCTTCCATTACATAGTTCGGAAGAAGAGTTTGTGTAACCTGAAAATTAAGAAAATAAAACTCAATGAAATGATACTTTATGTATGATATTCCATTGATTATGAATTCTCAGGCCGTTTGCAAGATTTTGAGTTGGTATAATAGAGCTTGGTAATTAACTTCTTTTCTATATATGCAGAATGTAATGATAATGGACAATTAGAACTTAATTGAAACAAGTGTGACAGTCAAATTTTACATAGCAGTAGAGAATATAAACATGCTTAAATTATAAAAGTTCGAAAATCTTCTCCTTTTGAATACGCATATATGAGTTCTTACTCCTAAATAGTCGAATATTAGGCACGACTGGTATAGTCGAATATTAGGCACGACTGGTACATCCTTCGTTGTATTAATGGTTATTAGTCGCAATTCCACCTCCAATATATAAGATATATGCTTATATGAGATATGCTTGGTGAGGTGCGTTTTACATAGTGGGGAATATTTCAATTCTTCCCAAAATTGGAGTTTTCTCCAGTTAGAAGAATATAAATTCTGGGAATTTAGATAATAGTGTGTTTTGATTACAGCGAATCTAAAGAAATTAGGGCTGGAAAAAAAACTGGTAGAAGATTGGATAAGTCTCCTTTCGTATCTGTCCTATATACCTAAGCAAGTGTCAAATTACAAACATTCTAAGTGACGCAGCCTTCGTTCTGCTCAAGTGCCTATAAATTTGTCTGGGATAGTATCTGGAAAGGCAACCATAGGCTATTCTTTTTATAATTCTTTTTCTTAATGAGGTACGTACCGGAGGGGGACACTTCGCCACTGCGACCAGTTAGATCTATTGTGGCTACACCTCTCGGAAGGTTGGGATGGAGTGAAGGAGCTGTAGGAGGTCTCAAGTCCGCAGGAAGACGGGATTACAGAGACGCACGAAAGTCCCTATCATTTCCAGTGCCAAACACCCGCACTCGACCAGTAGATGCGGAGCCCCGCGAAAGGGTGACAAGCGGCCCTTGCAGGCTGGCCAACGCGCCCTGTCTTTGGCGGGGAGAAATCTTTCCAAAGTGCAGCGACCACGCACTCTGACCATCATCAGACGTGCTATGGAACCTGGAGACACTGCCTGAAAGATGTAAAGGAGAAAGATAGAATGACAGGAAATGAGGGAAAGGGGAAATCGTGGTAGAATACACCAGCATTCGCCAGTATTCGCCTAGGCGACCAGGAAAACCACGAAAACCCCCATAGAGTGGGCGGCCACCGGAATCGAACCCGGGACCTCCCGAATACGAATCACAGGTTGGGGCCTGAGCCATTCCTCTCGGTTTCTGGCCTAACGCTTATGTTGGTAACTAAATGTGCATTAAGCTTTCATTCCTTGTAAACGATTATCAAATAGATGTGCTGTCAACTATCGCATTTCGCTAGTTTGTATTGCTATTTTTCACATGTGTAGTTATCTTTGGGTTGCCTTTCGGGCCAGTATTCTGAAACCTTTTGCTTGAGTCAAGTACACATTAGATATCTCCTATAACTGCTTGCCTTGTTATAATTTCTCATATAACTATGCCACACCTGGAAATGTAAAAGTGACATATCATTTAATTGCCTTTCTTGACAAATAGTTTTTTCGTCAGCAAATCCATGATTTACTTTAATTTCAATTTCAATTCGATTGCCCCCTTTTAATATCAGTGATATTTAATATTAATATGTATCTACTAAGTTATACTATCTACTAACTTCTGAGGGGGTATTTCATATCACAACACTGTGAATGCCAGACTGATTATAGTGTAAATTAATATTATTGTATGTGCAGGATTTTAGATGTTTGTTAGCCATAAGTATTGTTAGGAAATAAGTTTACACGGCCTCACTGAAACTGACAATAGAAGTGGGTAACAATAAACCGAGGGGGTGAGTTGTTTATGACTAAGAAGAGACAAACAAATGACGTCAGGGTAGCGTGCCTTTCTTTAGAAATGGAGGGAATATCTTCCATAGAGCATATATGTTAGTAGTAGTGATTGGCTGACAAAACAGACGCTAATGTTGGCGCGATTTGGTAACCAATAGCAGCTCTATTGTAATGTTTAGGCATTTCGAGGTGAAGGAGTATATATTCTCGAGCCATAAGCATGTGTCGCGCAGTTCTAAGGAATCTCTCGTGAGGTGCACGTCATACAGTTTGGAAGAATCTCTCACAAGGTACACGTCGTAAAGTTAGTTACAAAAATGTGAAGTACGCGGCAACTAATACGATAGTAATTACATTTGGAAATACCACAGTTTCAGTCAGGCGTGTATAAATATTAAAGATGTGAATTATTAATTAAGTGTACGGCAATAAAAGTGTAAAAACAAATTCATTTATCACTGTTATCTTTTAGTAACAACTCCTTTCCGTTTAAACGCCCTGCTCAGAGATACTTGCTTAACTGAGTAATAATAGCTAGCCGGAGGACAAAAAATGAAATTTTAAAATAATAAAACAATAACAGGCGCCCAGCAAATAAGATAACACGAGCCGATTACTGCGACACTTCCCAAGAGAAGAGAGAGAAACCTGGCAGTAATCCAAAATGCAACATTAAGCCGGTTTGAAGCAGATAGTTACTCGAAAGTAATCTATTCCAACCAGTAGTTCCAAGTTCGTTCCAGACAATCAGTTAATACTATTGCTTCGTGGATCACGATGGAGGCTCTGAAACGTCGAAGTAATAGCATGATTGGACCCCATAAAATCATAATTCACTGTTGAAGTAGATTATATTTGTTGGTAGTTGGAAGATGCTTCATGTTTATCTGCTCCACGTATGGGAGCCAATTTGCCGCGGTAACTTTCGTGTTATCTATTTCTGAGCGCCTATTATTGTTTTATTATTTTGCATTTTGGGTTCATTGTGCTACGGCTAGCTATTACTACTACTCAGTCGAGCATATCTCTTGAACAGGATGTGTAAACGGAAAGGAGTTTTTACTGAAAGATACCACTGATAAAAGAATTTGTTTTTACACTATTTTTGCCGTCACACTTTATTCATTTCCCATAATTATTCTTGATACACGCCCGACTGAAACTATTGTTTTTTTATGTTACTATAATCACTTATTTGCTGCACATTATTAATTCGCGTATTTCACATTTATAACTAACTTTACGACGCGAGAGATTCTGTTAAACTGTGCGACGTGTAACCCTTTGTATGATTCTGTTGGACTGAACGACGTATTACCCGCGAATCCTTCTGTTGGACTGAACGACGTATTACCCACGAATCCTTCTGTTGGACTGAACGACGTGTAATGCGTGAATTATTCTGTCAAACTGCGCGTTACCCGTCTCTGGCACGGAATTTATACTCCCTCACCCCAATATGCCTAAACATTATAACCGAGCTGCTATTGGTTAATAAAACGCGCCAACCTTAGCGTCTATTTTTATATCCAATCAAAATTACGAACACATATGCTCTAGGGAAGGTATTCCCTCCATTTCTAAGAAAAGCGCGCTAATCTGACGTCATTTGCTTGCCTCTTCTAATTAATAAACAACTCACCCCCTCACTCATTGTTGCCCGCTCTTATTGTCAGTTTCAGTGAGGCCGTGTAAACTTATTTGCTAACAATGCTTATAATTAACAAACATCTCAAATCATTGTCATACAATAATGTTAATTTACACTACAATCATTCTGGCATTTAGTGTTGTGATATAAAATACCGTCACTGTGTTTATCTGACTCGTGGAAAATTGTAAAAATGAATATTGTACGTATTGCCCATGATGGCATAAGTGTTTTGCATTGAAATTTGTGAAAAGTAGTAATTTATAATACAAAAAGGTGATTATTATTGATAAAACTTTAAATATTTCAATTATTTTTCACCATGTGTGTAATAAATATGATCTGTTTAGAAAAACAAGTGAATTAAGTTTGATAATGAAGAAATAAATAATTATAAAGATTAAGTGTCAAGAAACCCATTAATGAGATGTACCTTTTTCAAACATTCTTCATATAGCGCAACATTTAAAAAGGTAATGTCCATCTCCCAACAGTTGCCTTACCATTCGACGAGTTATGATTGATATCTCTACAAGTCTACAGAGGTTCCTAAAGCAACACTTTTTTTTTTAAGTTTGAGTGGAAGTACTGAAAAAATGCAATTCAGAGGTAAAGCGTATTTCACTGAATTATTTAACCAGCCTCATCATAGGTTTTCTACTTCCTAAACGTTCATCCTTTGTCTTGAAAGTTTTAGACCGTTGAGTGACCCACTGGTACCTCTTTTACGTGGAAGCGACTTTCCGAGACCACCATCAATGCCTTGCTGAACCCAAATACCTGATTTCTCTTACATATTATAACATCTATCCCTCCCCGTAGCCAACGTTCCAAAAAGTAAATAGCATAAAAATTCTAGCAAGCACGTTTCTGTACCAATGCCACCCTTTTATTTTTCCTCCCCTGCCTCTCTCCTTTCATCGCTTCAGAAATCAAAACCAAACATTTTCCTTTCACAGACAACCAATCACAACAGAGGAACCCTTTAAAAGCTCTTGAAGGCAGACACAATGGAGAGGACCATGAAAGTATTATAATCGCGTCTATACATACAGCCCGGTTGAACTTCGTCCCAGCCAGCACAAGAACTCCGTACAAGATCCATTGTAATTCGAAACTCTTCCGGGAATTCATAGCAGCAAAATCTGAAGCGCGTTCAATCAAAACGACTAGTTAAACATTAAAATACATCATGAGCGAAGAACATGCTATGCGAAGGAGAATCGCTTGGAAAACGGCAGTCCAACCCTTTTCTGTTTCGTTGAAACACTTCGAGTAACTCCAATATAAGAACTAGGAAAGTATTTCGCACTTTTACTTTCACAGCTTACAATTAACAATAATAATAATAATAATAATAATAATAATAATAGTTATAAATAGTTATTTCTCTGTTTTCAATTCTGGACGAGGAATTATTAGTATGGAGTACAACGGTGTACAAACTATTTTTAAGATTTAGATGTGTCTCCTTTTCCGGGTGTGCGCGCGGTGGCTGTGCGTGCTGGCATATGTGAATATGTGTGCATGGGTGCGCTTTATCCTTTCTTCCTTTGGAAAACAAAATTATATTATTTATTTGTATTGTATAATAAATTAGTATGAATAATGTCCAAAACGATTGCTGTTAATTTGGTACACAACATGCCGCAAGGTTTACTTAGAAAATGACAATATATCACCTTAATTTCCCCATGGGAAGGTTCTTAAGTGGCACAACATTAAAAACGCAAGTAAACCAGATAGATATCTCGCTTATTATTTAGTATTTTTTAGTTCAGAGGCACAAATTTCTGGCAAGTTTCTTTATTTACAAACTTTTGGTGTGATGAATGTTTAAAAAGCTATACGAAATTGTTATTGCTATTAGTCGTTACACTTTGGAGCAGGAAATGTGGCTCATATAGTGAAGAGAGAATTAAAGTTGGTACGGACATGTGTGACTTCGCCCCCTCCGAAAGGCACCTATCCACTTCCCCACTTTCTTAGATCTAACCATTTGATTTTCAAGTTCTTTATGTCATCCCATAAAACTCGAAAAGCGTAACGCTGTTGATGAGATGCCTAAGCTTAATAATAATAATAATAATAATAATAATAATAATAATAATAGCTCATGGACCAAATTAATTAATGAAATTCACAAATATGCATTGGAATAATATTCCGTTGGCAGCAATAATTTAATGACACTAAGGTTTACATTTCGTTTCCTAACGTACTTTAGAAGTAACGTTTCACATAAATGTCATGACCGTAGTAAATAAATTATAAATTGGAGTTTTATTATGGACGCTCTTTAACTGCTTTGGTCCATATCGTCCCATTCTATGGTGGACGTGAAAGACCGATAATTTTACTCAGAGTCCTCTTTATCAGGCTTGAGGTTTGCGTGCCATAAATTTACGTTGTGCATTTCAGCGCTGCAGGTTTAGGCATTTCTCCTCCTCCCCCGCCTTATACAAATCGAATCGCTAATCCGTTGTATTGGGCTAGCCATATCTACTGTTTATGCGAATTAAAGAAGAATTCATTAAGTGAGACTGCTCTTTCATTTCACACCGAGCAAAGTTTCGCTCATTCGTTTTGTTCAAGTTTGTTTTTTTATAATTGTTTTAAGTCAGTCATAGTGAGAGTAATAAAAGCTCAGTGGAAATTAATGCTGGTTAAATAACTTGGGAACCTTACAGTATAACATATAGTATTACAACATAGGGGAGTGTTCCACTGGCTTGTCTTTGTGCTGGATTGGTTTGCCTGGTGCTGGTGTGCTTACTGAGGTTTTGGCATTACGTGTACCGATTCCGACCACGGATTCAGGGCCAACATAGGGTATCTTAGTACCTCTTTTAGCCAGCTGATCAACTTTTTCATTTCCATAGATGCCCTGATGTCCCGGCACTCACTGCATTTCGAACCTGTTGCGAGGAGGTAAGGCAATCAGGATATTTAGGCATTCCCATAACAGTTTTGATTTTACTTGGTCTGAGGAGGGTGCTTTTAAAGCACTTTGATTGTCTGTGAGGTTGAGAATTCGTTTACCATGGTAACTTTTCTCAAGAGCACAGCTCAAGATCGCAAATACTTCTGCCTGAAAGACCACGTTTCCCAAGGCTTACACTAATATTTGTCCTTGGAGATAGGCTCTGTATATCTATCTATACAGCCGATTATGTCGATTGGTACCATCTGTGAACCAAAACAGCTAGTCACTTTCTTATCAGGTGTAATTTTGTGAAATAACTGTAGTAATCAGACCTATGAAAGTTGAATTTGCCATAATAATGTTATAAATATCTTAATCAAGATGAATCGCACAATGTATTCAGTGCAACAATGCACATCATACATATAATTATTTTAAAATAAAAGCTAATTTAATCTTTTTAATACATTGTTGCTTTTCAGCTAGATGTAGTAGCAGAGCAACAGGTCAAGGAACATTTAAGTATTCAGCTAACTGCTTGAAATGGATAACCAACGAATCCATGAAAACAAACGAATACAACTTAACATTTCATAGTGTAACCACTGCTTAAAATTTGTAAACTGTAGCCCCAAAAATTCCTCTAGTAATGAACAACGGTACGTAAGGGATTACTAATATGAAGTATGACGACTTCCTTTGCTCTTAGACCAGTCTTACCGTTTTGTCATTCCGTATAATCTTCTCCATTCTATCTAAACTGAGCGAGGGGCGTGTTAAAACTTCTCACTCAAAATCCCAATATATGTATGCTGGGCTTTTTCTAACATTTTTGCATGGACTGTTAGAAAGAAAGAACGTGTAATTTCAGAAAAGTATAGCCTGAAATCTTGGAAATTCTTATCAACGACATGAAATACCTCGTAAATGGTTATAGCTGCCAAAAAGCCACATTCTTTTTCGTGTAGGTTTCTGTTTATCCTCTGTAGTTTCATAAATGAAGGCATCTTCACAGAATACACGCATAAAGTTCGAGATATACAATTTATTAGCCATTTCTTCTACTTTAAGGAATACTCTCCTCTTTGTATGACTACAACCCCAAAGCAATTAAAAGTACAGTGCGGTCGTTTTATGGTGAGGCCACGGATCGCACTTCTGCCTGCTACGCACACCACTGTCTATCGCACTGGGGATTTCTCGTTCCGAACTCCCGCGTTACTTACTCACGAGTAATGCACTCACATGCACTATAATGAGTACTAACCTTGTTATATGTGGTATCAATCTGCGTGAAGACAGATAAAGTTTCCATTCACACGCATAAGTTCTTCTTGCGTAATGTTCTTAATTTCTGTTTGCACATTGTTCTCAAGTTCATTTATGTTATAAGGATTGTTCCTATAAACATTATTTTTTAGGGTTCCCCACAAATAGAAACAACAATGTTGTCAATTCTTACCTCCATTAGAACATTTCGTTTAGGTTTAGCGATTACATTCTCCTAAACTATTAACCAGACGTCTAAGAGTTTCTGTACCTTGAACTAGAATACCAGGAAATTTCTCCTGAAATTGTCTACACACCTGTCTCGACTTTTACATGTGTTTCGTAAATAAACAAATTCGATGTTCAAGCGTGAATTTCTCGGCAGACATTGCAGTGGACTAAAAACAAGACGTTAACACTCTTAAGAAAATCACACACAACACACGTCTTGGATAAACGTTCACCTCTGAGATGTAGATTGCACAAATTAAATATATTCTACATAAATAATAAATTCATTATTTTAACTTTATTAAATTCAAATATATATTAAACTCTCTCTTTACAGCACGAACACAAAGCAGCGACTGAAGTACAGCTGATAAAAATAACCCTAAACGCGTCATGCGGCGCCGCCAGTTGCACTTTGGAAAAGTACCGCGTGCTGCACACATATAGGTGGTCTGTGGCCTCGCCTTAAAACGACCGCACTGTAATAATATAGTGTTAATAAATTCATGCTGCATTAGCGAAAGAATACCTTCTGTAAAAATTTAAAGAAGCAGAAACCGCTACAATGCATATGCACCAGGTGAAAATAAACATATGAGCTATATAACGTTTATGATAGGCTTCAGCAAATCTATGTATGACAGATAAGTGTGATTATTCCGTAATACTGGAAGACTACAACGCTAGAGCAGGGGATCTTAAGCTCAGAAATGAATATAGGTATGTTATAAAGCCATCTTGAACTCAAATGCAAGAAACCTGAGAAATTCCAGCTGCTTTAATAAATTAAGAATTACTTATACGCTGTATAGACACAATATGTACACAAGTATGCTTATAAAGGAATTAACAGAGGTCTACTATTGATTATATAATTTTGCTTCAACTATGAGCCTGCAAAAACATAAAGAAAAATAAATATGTACAAAACCTAAGCATCGAAACACAGTAGTTGAGCAAAATTGCCGGACATAAATACCAAATAGCTTTTCTACTGCTACAGTAGAAAACAAGATGTTGGTTGGGGCAGAAGTATGGGGAGTAGATGGTGCTCGGAGAGAGGTTGACAAAGTCAATAGATTCCTTTGCAAATATGTTTTAGGTCTACCGATAGCATCACCAAATGGGGCAGCACAGTTAGAGCTCGGTAGGTACTCCATCAAGATCAAAATTTTCACAAAAGTTATGAAATATGTATATAGAATTTCCAATTCGGAGATAGTGATATTATCAAAGAAGGTTTTCATATACAAGGGAAAGGTAAGTGGAAAGTGCCATGGTTATTTATTAACATCTCAAGAAGTTATGAAGCAGATAGGTTTATGAGATGCGTGCATAAATGCACATATCAAATTAGAGGCTTTTGGAAAGAAGTAGAATTAAGGCTGGAAGATATCGACAGACAAGATCTTTTTGGCAGTACAAGAGAGAATAGTTCCTTGAGGATGTATAAGGAAACAAAAACATTATGGGAGAGGGAAAAGTACATCAAGATATGCAGTAGACTAGAGAGAAAAGGATTTGCATAGGCGAAAACAGGAGTTAGAAGCTTGAAAGGTATGACGAGGATATAGAAAACTGTCCAATGCGCTGTGAAGTGAACACGAATTTCCACTGTATACTATATTGTAATCAAAGACATGGGGAGAACAAGTTTGGTAACAGGGAAGCATTAATAAGGAAGATTCTGACTGAAAAAGGGGATAAAAATATAAAAGCTATGGAAAACCTTTTGGATAAGGTCAAAGAGAAATAGTTAAGAACAACTACAAAGAAGTTGGAGCAAAAGACAGACGAAATAGACTAATAATGTAAGCAAATAGACAATGGGTCACCAATTCACGCAAAACCAGGAATTGTGCGTATCGAGACCGTAAATTAGCATAGACAAACAGTCAAGAAGTGAATTTATAGTGTGAGTAGCCTAATATGTTCAAATGTTATTGTTGTTTAAAATATATGTTAATGATGTAATTGTGAGTATTGAGGAATAAATATTCATGCACTCATTCATACTATTAGAGCAATCCAATTGTAGGTATGTGTATCAGGTTAGGAGGATAATAGTATCACGAGGAAGGAATGGAGAACCTGAACACTGAAAAAACCTAAAGAAATAGTAGGAATGCAGATGATACGAAAGCCAAAAGGATTCAAAGTTTAAAATATTGAACATGAATAACAATAAATCAAAGAAAATACAATGTTTTAAGTGTTTAATACCTCTAGTATATATGACCACATTCATTATCACAAAGCAGTAGTGAAAAATCTGATGTGTTAGACTCACATGACTTTCCCTACCCTTGTACGAACTATTTTTGGTAACGCTTATTCTCCATATGCTTCATGTTAATCGAGATATCGAGATGCTAATCTTATTGCTAGTTTTTTTGTAGATGCAAGGGGAATTGGTAGGCTTTAAGCTATAGTCAAATATTTTAAGAGCTGGTTGCTATGTGGAGTGTTCCATTCTCTTTGCATTACCAGGACAAAAAAAATGAATAACGAATTTGAGAAAAAGTATAAGCATTGGAAAATTTAAGGAAATAACAAGCAATATCTCGAAAATGGTTCACTCAACAAAAAACAAAAATATATATATATATATATATATGACATAAATTGTGTATTTTAACGCAATCTACATTTTTGTGTAGTAAAATTTTGTCTATCTCTTATGGTTTACCAGTTATGCAAAAGTCGTTCACAATGAAGAATACTTTTGGAGACATTTCCAGAAAATTCCGTGTATACATTTCATTTGTCATAAAAATATCTTAAACATATGATATTTTAATCAAAATCGTTAGAGCCATTTTTGAAAAAATTAAAATTTTCGAAAAATGTTCCATGCAAAGGGTAATCTGGGGTGGGGGGATTTTCCTGAAAACCTTCGTGTCGCATCTTTGGAAGATACTGAACCTAAATACCAAGTTTGGTGTTTATCCGACTGTTCGTTTCTGAGTTATGCTGTTCACAGACACATAGACAGACACACACACACACACACACACACACACACACACACACACATGTTTCTAAAAATGCTTTTTTTGGATTCAGGGGTCTCAAAACATATATTCCCGGTGAAATCTCGGTACCGAATTTTTGGGTGGAATACAATACTTCCCCTACTTACTATGCGTAGTAGAGAAAGTAAAAAACCTGCAAGACATGCACAAAGAGAAAGTTCGTAACAATTTATTGAAGGGATAGGATAAATCTAACAAGAGCTTACAGATACGGTTTTAATATGTTTAAGAATATTGTGTAAGGAAATACAGAATTAAGTAAAGATAAATATTATTCCGTAGGATGAACGGTCAAGAAATGCTAATTGAGATGACGGCCAACATGTTGAGACTCTGGAGTATAACTGGCGACCTGGTGGTCTCACACTATGGCGTGAAATTGTTAGGCTTTACAATGAGATGTAGAAAAGGTCACACCTGCTCCTCATTAAAGGAGACCGCTCCAACAATGTCTAGCCGTGCAAGAAACGAGATGGGAACATTTTCCACAGACTAAGACAACTGTTTTATACCGTGTCACACATTGGTCTCGTACAGCCGCCGCCGTGTGTGTCCGTGATCAGTGGCGGCTTCCGTAGAAACCTCTACACCATGCTGTTTGTTTCCTTTTGGACAATACGTGCTTTCCTTAGGGTATATAGGGAAAGGGTTCCAAACCTTCAGCCGATATGCGCGACCGCTGCGTGCCCTTAGATTGAAGAAGTTTAAGTTTAGGAGGAGTTATATTGTATTTCCGTCGTTGGGGAGCTGAACTTGAAGTAGTTGCACCCAGGTACGGAACAAAGTTCCGGTGGACTTCGCTCCAACTTTAATGTTTCTTTAATATTATATATTTAGGTTTGCCTCGGCTGCGTCAGTATTAATTTGTAGAAACATATATCTCTGATAAAGGTGTGGTGCGGCTGAAGAATGTAGGCTTACACAAATTATAATTTTTACTTCACTCCTTTTTATTAATGCTTGACACGATATATAACACTTCACTGATATATAAGAGAGCTGTGAGATTATTTATTAATTACTTTCACTTTTTAACACTTAAACTGTATAATATCCTCGCCGTAATGAATTTTTGTCTCACACACTGAATAGGTATTAAACTTCTCGAGGACGCGTCTCGCGTCCAGTTAGGAACGCTGTCTACTAGCAACTGATTTCTACCGCATGAATTTGCAAATTTCATCTATTCCTCTCTGATTGGCTAATCCTACTCCAATAGAATACCTTTATTTTACTTTCAGCTTTTCAAATTTTTGATTGGCTATTTATAAACTGTTTTAAAATATTACATTATTGTTGCTCCAAGAATTACTAGTAGCATTATTAAACTTTCTAATTCATTATTGCCTCAAGGTTATCTCTTTGTTACCTCATTGTTAGCAACTTTGACCTATATTCTCACAGATCCTACATTATTAAATTACGTAATACATTCACATAACATTAGTAAACATGTACATAATACTATAAACATATACAATGACTGTAATATACACTTTTTATATATTGTTACATACACATATTGCTTTAAGGCGGGCTGTTATTGAATTTATATATTATATAATTAGACTGAAATCATTTAAGTGATAAAAATACTGCCTCAAGGTAGTTGTGGCAATTCTAGAAGCACACCAGGCCGAATATCTAAGCACCCTCCGATGGAGAATATTCGGCTGAGCTCAATCGACCATGGTCCTAATACTCATGAGAGATTTAGGGAGGTCTCGGTTTTGATTCCCGTCGGATCGGCCACTCTGACGATGGGTTTTTCGCGGTTTCTTCGGGTCCGTAGGTGAATGCTGGGATGATTCTCCCTTCTATCACCAACTTTCTGTCCATTTCCTGTTCCCATCATTTCTTTCCATCCGTTTCAGGATTGTAGGGCAGTTGGTGTGCCATGCCTGGATAGTGAAATTTGCGCTATGGAAAGATTTAATTATATAGGTGTGGTACAATCAAACATTATTAAACAAAAGAAGAAAAGACATTATACTAAAATGTTATAAAATGCTAACAGTGCCATCTGTTTTTTGGGTGTAAATGTTGGACGCTAATGAGAAAAGAAGCCAGACAAACAGAAGTTGCAGAGACCAGGTTTCTAAGAAAGATGGCAGGCTATACAAGGTAGATAAAAAGAAAAACGAAGACCTCAGAAAAGAATTAAAAAATATCTATGTTAAATTCACATGACTTTCTCTACTCTGTCGCTTATTACTGGGTATACAAACTGTTCTTGCTAAAGCTCATTTTTCTATCTACCTCATTTTAATCCAAATAAACTTTTACAGAAATAGCTGCATTGCACATTTCGATATAGATACAAAGGGAAAGCTCTTAGTCAAATATTTAAAAATTGAACGCCATATGCTGCCTTAAAATTCAACTGAATGTTGAAAGGAAAGTATGGCCAAGCAATGAACTATTCGAACTATTAATAAACTATTAACTTATGCCAAAAAGTAATTATTTTAAAATAAGTTTTGTTTTAAAGAGATCTAAATTTCTTGTGCAGTTCTAAATTTCCTCTCGATTTCGTCTATTGGTTAACGTTTACTAGTTGTACAAGATTATACAAAATTCCTTCCGAATGAAGAGGAGTTCAAAGGCTATTCCTTGAAAATTCAAGATATACATTTTATTTGTCATGTAAATATCAATAATATACGGTATTTTAATCAAAATCAGTCCTTTTCAGAAAGTAAAAGTTTCGAAAAACCTAGTTTGGAGTGGTCGTCTTTAGAAGGTACTGAACTTAAATACCGAGTTTAATGTTCATCCTGCTTTTCATTTTTGAGTTATGCTGTTCACAGACACACACACACACACAAAATATACATTTCCAGTGAAATCTTGGTGTCGAATTTTTGGATGGAATGCAATACCTTCTCTGCCTACTATGTACGTAGTAGAAAAGTAATATACAATTTGAATGAAAGAACAAAATAACATCAAATAAACTAATCTAGCATAAATACAAAGGATGGAAGACCATCGGATTCTAAAACAGCTACTAAAGTATAGACCAACAGGTAAAAAGAGTCGAGGGCGTTCAACGAAGAGATGGAAGGATCACAATTTGAGACCGGAACAGGTCAATAGGCCTAAACCATGAAGATGATGATAAGATTTTTTCTGGCTCTTGACTGGACCGCTGGAGCCTCCTTCCTTCCAGGGTGTGTCTCGTCTGTTTCTGGGACCCCCAGGTTGACAGGGTTGGTAAGGCAGGGCTAGGTGGCGACAAGATTGGAAATGTTGGAATCGTTAGGGATACCGTCTTTTCCAGCGCACATCGTTGTCCGGAAGTAACGCGCTGTTTTTCTGTTCTTTTAAAGTAAACTATAAGCATCCTCACACAAGCACAAAATAAGAACTAGTTATAAGCTTACAAATGCCAGCGCCACATCAAAAGATTTCAGTGAAGCGGTGCTATCAGTTTTTGATTAGCAAAGCTTTCCCCAAAGAAACTCAGATCAGTTTAAGGACCTAAGTCTTGCCAGTGAAACACAGGAGCCGCCACTGGCCGCGAGGTTTTACAACTTATTACAGGCCCAGGAGAAGTCGAAGTTGAAGAGGTCGTTGGAATACGGTCGCCGTCTCTTTGTCCTCTGCCGCTAAACCGAAGTCCCACTCGACAGCCGAAACAAACATTTCCCGATTTTATAGCATCGTAAAGAGGATGAAAAGGCCCAGCCATGTATTTCATTGGCTCCATTTTTATTTTCCTCCCTCGACCTCCCAGTTAGGATGTGGTACACGCATGCCTAATGAGTCTCATTGCTTGTTAGACATCCGTTCTCTAACATTACCTAGTGATGCAACATTGCTATTAAATCTCAAATGTGCCTCATGTTCTGCAATGTTGGTGCTATAAATTCTATAATTAATATGTAACTAATAATTTTATTACAGAGCGGGATGGCTCAGTGGGCTGCATTCGGGGTTCCCGAGACCGATCCCCGGCAACCGCCCACTCTGGCCCATAGGTTTTTTCGGGGGTTTCCCGGGTCGTCAGGCGAATGATGGAGTGATGTCTTTCACCCCCTAAATTTCCTGTCCCTTCATTTCCTACCTTTATCATTCAACCCGTTTAGCCTCTTTCAGGGTTGGGAGTTTCGGTGCAGCGTGGCGGGGGAAAACGATGCGCTCTGTAAACTTTCTCCGTCCTTCGGCCTTTGCCTGGTTGCCGGGGGATAAGCACCGATCCTCAGTCTGCTTGTCCGTCTACCGGGGCATTTATATCCAAGAAAGTAGGAAACTTCTCATTGCTGTGTCGTCACTCGTGGTTCCGGCCACCCGGTGACCCCTTCACCTCATCCCTTCCTCCCGGGGGCGCCTCTCTTGGGGGGGGGGGGGGGTACAATATCCGGATTCATTGGATGGGTGTCGAATCCCCTCCGCTTCACAAACCAATCCAAATATTGTTACTCCTCCTGCCTGAAGTAGTACTTACTGTCGTTGCCCTACACGTATTTTGAACAATATTTATCTGTGCTCATTTGCAGCAGAACAACAATGCTCGGAACGGTGAGATTCGCTTCATCTTTCCCATGGCGTGATTTGCAGAAAATAATATTAATTAATCAGTATTGGCACAACTTCCATTGTGCCAAAACATGATGTATACTTCCATCCAAATCATTTATTTTGCACTTTTAGTTTATGTATATAAAAAGAAGTACAATACTTTACACAGTCTTTTTGTAATGTCCCATTTATACGCGCCTTTAACGTCTAAGGTCATATCGGCGGCATTCTACCTTTGAAACAGTTGCTTCGGCAATGATGTTCCCTCGCTTAGAGTGGTGGTAATCTTTGGTTTGGTATTAGTTTGGTTATTACTTTAAATTCACACGCACTTTCACATTCTTCTTCATACTTCCAGACTCCAGGAAGGATAGGGAATAAATATTCTGACTAAAGAAAAATTGCATTGTTAACCACCAGACCTGAGGCAGTTACAGTCTTTTTGTAAGGACGGTATTGGCGTGTTGAACGTACAGGGTTATTCATAAGCCAGTGTCACATTTGGAAAACACCTTGTGCGTGATGTATGAGACGTGCGAGTCCGAATCATGTACATAGGAAACAGAAACTCTCTAAGTTTGTGTCACGTGAAGTACGCATGTTGTGGTGACGCGGTTGGCAGCTAGGCGGTAGGAGTGTACAAAATGGCGTTTGCAGGCAACGAGAGAGCGTTTTGCGTGATAGAATTTGCAAAAACAGAGGTTATTGTGACTGTTCAGCGGCGATTTTGCTCTCATTTTCACAAGGATACGCCAGATCGCAAGACCATCAAGAGATGGTATGAAACATTCGAGCGCACTGATTGTCTTTGTCCACCCAAACGACCTGAAAGGCCAGGACCGTCAGACGCTACTGTTGCAGGTGTTCGTGGGTTGTTTACGCGCAATCCTCAGAACTCTGCAAATCTGCAGCTGGGAATGTCTCAGTCGGCTGTGTGGCGGATTCTTCGCAAGCAACTGAAGGTGAAACTGTACAAACTAGAACACCTGCAGGCGCTCACAGATGGTGACAAGGAGGTTCGCACACAATTTACCATTGACATGCAGGCTGCAATGGCAGGTGATGATGATTTTGGTGACAGACTCCTCTTCAGCGACGAACGAGTTTTCACTTGTCGGGGAAAGTGAACCGTCACAACGTGCGCATTTGGGGAAACCAAAACCCACATGTGACAGTCGAGCATGTGCGCGACTCCCCAAAGATCAACGTGTTCTGCGTCCTGTCAAATTACAACGTTTACGTGCCCTTTTTCTTCGCCAAATCCATAGTGATTGCCATCAGTTGTCTAGATATGTTAGAACAATGGCTTATGCCGCAACTGACAGACAGAGGTGACTTCGTTTTCCAACAGGATGGCACCCCACCCCACTTCCATTGACTCGTACGCGCGTACGAACCAGAACTTCCGGCGACGTTGAATCAGACGAAATGCTGACAATGACGTCGCATTGTTTCGGTGGCCGCCCTGATCCCCGGACTTAACACCATGTGATTTCTTTCTTTGGGGATATGTAAAGGATAGGGTGTTCATTCCACCACTTCCAGCTGATTTAAAGGACTCCGAGATCGTATTACCAGCAGCGATAGCAACGATCAACCGTGACATGCTGGTGCGGGTGTGAGCGGAATTGGACTATCGCCTGCATGTCTCCCGTGTAACCAGAGACGCACACATTGAACACTTGTAAGATATACCAAACAAACTTTGGGAGCTTGCCATTCATTTGGTATATCATTCACATTGATATGTCAAGTACTTATTTCAAAACAAACGTCCAAAATGTGACATTGACTTATGAATAACCCTGTATTTGTATCTCTTCCTTGCGGTGAACTTATATTATTTAGATTAACTGGACTCGCAATATCTAATATCGCCCTATTAAGTACTTTTGGAATGAATCGACGCCGAATCCCACAAAGGATGTCATAAACATACCTGCTCTGATTATAATGAAAATATCTTGTCTTCCGCAACGCGTCTGGTTACACGAAGCTTTCACCTTCTTCTTCTTTAACGAATTACCTCCTCGTTGTAGGACTTACAAACCAATGCTTTGGGTCAGTAGTCTATCAAGGAGCAAGCAAACTCTGGATCATAACATATCCAAGATGTTAACAGGCAGAGCCCGGTATAGCAGTGAAGAATTAGGAAATTAAATGTAGCGATGAAAGGGACGATAGGAAAATTCGCGAATTAAATTATCCAACGTAGCATCTGTCTAGCGACTGAGGCAAGTCATGAAGAAATCGTCGGTCAGATAGGTTGTGCCTGGGAGTTTGAATCTGGGACCTCCCAAATAGAGGCAACTCAGACGTAAAGTAGATGGTTTGTTGTATTGTTATTTTTAAGTTATTTGCACCACGCTTTGGGCATCAATTTGAAGTAGGTTGTATTGTTCGTTTTGTTATTTGCCCCACGCTTTGGCTGGCAATTTGAAGAAGGTTTGTTACTACTACGTATGGAAAGTCAGTTTGAAGATGTATTATATTGAAGGACTTGTATTATATTTCAACTGTTGGGAGCCGAACTAGAAGTTCGTTGCAACCGCACGTATAGTACCTACCCGATTTCCGGTAGCCTTCACACTAAATGTACTTTCCGGTGGTCTTTGCCCCAAAATGTTTAAAAAATATTAACTTTGTAATTTGACTGTTTATTTAAATATTATATAGTTATATTTGCCTCGGCTGCGTCAGTATTTTTGTTAGAGACATGGATGTTTTAGCAGGGCGTAGTGCGGCTGAAAAATGTAGGCTTACACAGATTATAATTTTTAATTCACTCATTATTAATTCTTGACACGATTTAAATAGCACTTCGCTGATATAGATGTGAGATTCTTTTCTTAACTACTTGCACTTTTTAACACGTAAACTATTTTCGTCTCACACGAATACGTATTAAATTTCTCGAGGACACATCTCACATCTGGTTAGGAACACTGTCTACAACCAACGCGTCCAGTTAGGAGCACTGTATACAAGCAACTGCCTTGATTTCTACCGCCTAAATTTGTAAATTTCTGTATTTCAAGTCTCTGATTGGCTATTCCTAATCCAATAGAATACTTTTATTTAACTTAAGCTTTTTTTCGGTTGTTGATTGGCTATTTTATTAAACTGTCTCAAAATTTACGTTATTGTTGCTCCAATAATGACTAGCAGCACTACTAAACCTTCCTAATCATTATTGCCTCAAGGTTACCTCATTGTTACCTCATTGTTAGCAACTTTTAACCTATTATTCTCACAGCTCCTACATTATTAAATTACGTAATACATTCACATAACATTATTGAGCATGTATACAATAATATAAACATTTACAATGACTGTAATATACACTTTTATACACATATTGTTTTAAGGCGGGCTGTTATTATATTTTATATTACATAATTTGACCGAAATCATTTAAGTATTAAAAGTACTGCCTCAGACGTTACCGCCTGAGCCATCATGTTCCTGCTTCATTTGGATGACAATGCATACTGAAGCTATCCGATTGGTTTAAAATCCGTCTGAGCCAAAATATATTAGGTACAGAATTTGTGTCGTCCTCCGATTGGTTTAAAATCCACCTGAGCCAAAATATATTAGGTACAGAATTTGTGTCGTCCTCCATGGTATAGTGGTTGCCATGCTAGCCTCTAGTTCCCGAGGTTGCGGTTTCAAACCCGGAGGAGGCGATGGATTTTTTGAGGCGTAAAAATCCTTGGCATGGCTTCCCTCGGAAGGGAAGTAAAACCGCTGGTCCCGTGTCGTAGATTTACGGCACGTAAAAGAACTTCAAGCCTGATAAAGGGGCCGCTGAGCAAAATTTCCGGCCAATATAGAATGGGACGCTAAGGACAACATCAGTTGAAGAGCGTTCATAAATAAAACTCAATTATAATAATTTAATTTACAGAATTTGCTAAAAGTTAACGGTGGTTCAATGGCTAATTTACAATGTTTGTGTTTTAATATGAATATTAACACAATCCTTACTTAGCTCAATGATACTGAAATTGCCATTATAATCTGTTGTGGGCCATTATCGTCTGAGTACGCATGTATTTAGTATCAATGTCCTCTGCACGTTTTTTTTATGGGAAATGCATGACACAGAAAAAAAGTTATACTTTGTACGTGTATACAACAAATGAATAATAAACTATGTCCCTGAATATACTCATACTAATTGCATATTTATGTTTTAAATATAATTCCACAACTTATTAACGCATTAGTCATAAACTTTAAATAGTTATTGACAAAGTTGCTTTGCTAGGATTTGTATGTACAAACTGAAATTACTCTTTCCTGTCCCATTTAATTTTTCACTGGTATATATTCTCTCTCATCCCTGGAATTCGCTTATTTCTATTCCACTTCAGTATTTATTTATTTTCTTCTTTATTTAGTAAAGTTTCACCAATGAAGCGCATCCTCCCCTTAAATAAATCGTATATTACTATTTATATTGGTTGCCAGCAGAACCTACACAAATTCTGCTTCTGTTGCTAAGATCTGTGTTGGTTGCTAAGATCAACCTTATATATATATATATATATATATATATATATTCGCCTCTATTTTGGTCATATCGACGTCTTTGTTTTCAGAAAAAAACTCATTGCCAGTGTCGCCTCGTTGATGGTGAAATTTTAATTTAGGTTTTACAATTAATAACTCTGAACACACTCTTATTCATTCCAACATTCACATTTCCGGACTACCGTAATTAAACACAGGTTTCTGAGACGTTACTCGAATCAAATCCAAATCTCTGATTTGAGAAGTGAATGTATTGACCACTCGGCTTCACATTTTTCTTCTAGATTCTTCCTTTGTCTCTTTGACATTGTGCCTATTAAGAAATGTTTTAAAAGTCAACAACTATATTCCTTCTTCCTAGGCAACATAAAATATATTTTTTGTAAATATATTTTTAATTCTAAGAGTTAGGCAAAATAGTTATAAACTACAGAAAATTCTTTGACATTTAGAGTGCAAGAGATCAGTAATTTTTGCTTACATAATAACCCCTTTAAAATAAACCGTTTTCAGAGCGGTGAATATGCTGATTTCTGAAACCAGATATTCCGAACTGAACTCTCGGCTTACCTTAAGTATTCACAATGTAAATGGAGCAAAGGTTACATGATAGATACAAGCAACTTCCAAAACCTGAGAAGCCTGAGACGCTATGAGAGTGATTCATCGTGTGCTAATGCGAGAAAGCGACTGGAGAAATTAATGTCTAGCAGAAAATAAAAGCGTTGCGGAAGTGAGACATGGGGAAATTATAAGTATAACATGTGAAGGTCAGCAAAATTGAACAAATTAATGCATAAAGTAATTGACTAACATATACAAAAGATTCACTGCTATTTACAGGGTTCGCCGCTGGTGAGTGAATAAGCAGGCACACCACATAAGCAAGGCTTAGAATACCATCACTTACTTGCTGCTGTACTACTAAGTGCATTTATTAACACCCGAGCACACAATCCCAAAAATGTCGAAATGAACAATTAATGACGAGACCAGAAGTCCAGACCAGACCACCGAAAACAACAAGTGGTCCTGTTCTTACTTCGTTACTCTTGATTTGTTTTTGTGGTCGGTAGTAAAGATTCTTCTTCACTCAAAACCAATTAAAATCGGAAATTATTTTCCATTGAAATAAAATGTCAACAGACAAAACTGATATCCCTTATGATGATACAAAGTAACAGCCATGATATCGCGCACAGAAGTATGCTGGAAAAATCCATTGGGGATGCAAAGTTGTATAGTAGTTATCTATGTATGAATATACTCCACCACAACATAACTCCACATTGTAAAACACAACATAACTTTAAAATATTGTGACGTATGCAAAGATGATAGGACATACGCGTCTCTGGTCACCGAGATTCGAGATGGCAGTTGGGTTTGGAGTAGGGAGAACTAGACTTTTTAGGAGGGGATGAATTGTTTAGCGTCACTGACGCTTGAGGGTAGCGTGGGTTTGAGAAGGCGAGTCAGGAGGTAACGTTCGTGTGGTAAAGAGTGCAACTGCTTTCTTCGTGCTAAGGCATGATGGCTTCGCTGACAGACATTGGGCTGAGTGTAAGCACTGTTATCTATCTTTATACATTAAATTCAGTAGCCATCCATTTTCGGAGAGTCTTAATTATGATAGAGTAGAATCCTTCCTTCCCCTTAAGCCATGTGACGTTCTGGAATAGTAATTATTTGTGTGTTTAACTTAGCTGCGTCCCCGTCGTAGCCTCGCCATGTGAAGATCTTATTAATTTACCGGTACCTTTTGCAAGCGAGTGTCTCCCCATTATTTTCTGAATAAATATAAGTAGAAGCTACGACAATATCTTAAGAAAGTTTGAGTGTGGTATTACCTACTTTTAGTTCCTCTGGCAGATATTAATGAACACGTATATATTTCTGTATAGTGTTACCGTATTGTTTTATCATAGCTGTAAAGAATATAGTTTTAAGATTTCAGTTTCTAAGACTAAGCTTAAGGCATTCTAGGGTAAACACCCAATAAGTGTTAAAATCCTCTTGGGAGACAACCTTTTAGAACAGATCCAAACTTTGAATTATCTGGTTGTAAACTTTCATATGATAGAGATATATACACTGATGTTAAAACCTAAGGACCAGATGGGTAAAGTAACATAACAAATGATCTACTTGGTGGAAGTAGATGAAGGTGCGGGGGAATGTTTCCAGAGGTCTCTCATACGTACACAGAAAGCTGAACGTCACATGGCGTGAGTGCAGCGAACCTATAGTGCCAAATGGGCCTGGTCCCGCAACACGGGACAGTTGACAAAACAGGACAAGACGGTCTGTGGCAATTTAGCGAGCTGTTACGGTGCACTGTAGTGGTGTTCTTCACTGCAACATGGTCCGTTGGCACTATTTGAATGACTTCACATGGGGAAGAATCATCAGCAAACTGGAAGAAGGGCGAAGTGTGATGAGTGTAGCTCAGGAGTTACGAATTGCTCACAGTATTGTTTCAAGTGCATGGGGAACCTTCCAAACCACAGACACTGCTGTCCCAAGGAGAGGTGGTGGTCGACCACACTCAACTACAGCAGCAGATGGCCGCTACTTTGCGCAATAGGCAAAAAGGGATCCACCCCAAACAGTGGATGCAATTGCAACCACATTTAACAGGGCAGCTAGGTACGCAATCTCACGATACACAGTGGCACAACGACTACACAGAGGTGGTCTCTTTGCCCGACGGCCAGTACGTTGTATTCCAATGACATCCACACATCGACGGCACCATTTGAGATGGTTCCAAGAGCATCGAAATTGGACCAACAGGAATGGGGTCATGTGCTCTTCTCGGATGAGAGCAGATTCAGTACGTAATGAACCCAGGAACATCATTGAGCATGATTGTTTTGGTGGTCCGGGTGTTATCGTTTGGGAGGCATTATGTTGTATGGGCGCACCGGCCTCCAAATGTTTGAACACGATACGCTCACTGGTCAACGTCATTGGGATACGTACTCCTTGCCCATGTGCGTCTTTTCAGGAGTGTAATCGGCCCTGATTTCATTTTTTATGGATGACAATGCGCGACCGCATCGAACAGCGCAAGTGGAGGATCTCTCGGAACGAGAGGATATTCGGCGAATGGACTGGCATGCCCGTTCCCGCGATTTAAATCCCATCGAACATGTGTGGGATACTTTGGGGAGACACATTGCAGCACATCCACATGCACCAACGACCATCCAAGAACTGTCAACAACGCTGGTGCAGGAATGGAACGCCCTACCACAAAAACTGCTTACAAAATTGTGACCAGCATGGAAGCACGATGCAGAGCATGCATTGCTTTCCGTGGTGATCATACATTCTTTTAAGCACCATGTATCCGTTTTGTAAATCTAGAGAGTCATCATATGTCGTATTGACTTTAGTGTAACTTATGATTTATGAATGAATTTGTCATTTCCGTTCGTCTCATTGCATATTTCGTTTAGTTGCTTACTGCAGCATGCCGTAGTAGTTCCCTCTATGTATGATTCAAGTTTCATCAAGCTATGTTATTTGGCAGTGTCACAGCATGCGAAGATTACTTTTGTCCTTAGGTTTAGCACACCAGTGTATAATAAAATGTGTAAACATCAGTTAATGTAGGGCCACTATAAGGAGAACATTAAAACACGAATCGATACACAACTGAAGTTTTATCTTGGGCAGTACAACAGAAAGACCATGGCCGTATACATGCTACTGAAATGAAATTACTAAGACCATTATTAGGGCACACAAGATTAGATAAAACAAGAAACCAAGGAATGCGTGAAAAATTAAATATACAGGCTGGACGGGAACTTATTACATTTCTTTAAATATGTACTTCATAGAGGGCTACGTCAAGGTATACAAAACAGGTAAACAAAACAGCCTAACTGAACTTGGAGGTAAAACAGCCTAACTGAACTTGGAGGTGGGGAGACTAGAGATTTTGTGCTTCATACGATCCTTAATCCAAACAAACACGACGAAAGGGTAAAAAATTAGTTTTATTTATGGACACTCCTTATCTCCCGTGGTCCTTAGCGTCTCATTCTATATTGGGCGTAAAAGACCGGTAATTTTGCTCAGAGTTCTCTTTATTATCAGGCTTGAGGTTCTTTTACGTGCCGTACATCTATGACACGGGACCACTGGCTTTAATTCCCATCAGAAGGAAGACATGCTAAGGAGTTTTACGCCCGAAAAAAATCTATCGCCCTCCGCCGCTTTGAACCCCGACCTCGGAACGAAAGGGTGGTGTAATGTTTTGGCGAAATGACTAGTATAACTTGGTAGCTATTGGCCTATACTAATAGTATGGAAATAAAGCCTCCATCGTCCAATAAGCTGAAAAGTACACCATATTTGTGTCACCTCCACTAGAAGTTGAGCCATTATTAGAATAACGTCGCACTACGCATTGTAACTCATGAGTTTAGTGATAAAAGAAGCCAAGGTGTGTTTAGTGAATAATAACCACACAACGAAAGTAGTTACAGCTGAATTACTTCTGATTTTGAAAGTGAAAGTGCCAGTTACCGATTGAATGCTGGTCGGCGCTCCCAGCTATCGGTGGCTGCTACTGCAAATGTTGCCAGAGCGCGTTTTATATTATTGAAAAACCTAAAATCTCGGTAGAAAATGGTCATAAAAAGTTGAAATATACAAATATGTTCCAAATTATGCGATCTGTAACCGATTTAAACCATTGTAATGACTTCCCTTTCACCAGGTATTTGCAGTACAATATAAAATGATAGAATACAGGGAGAATTGGGAAGAACAACTACAGATAATGGACAGCTTAAGGATTCCAAACAGAACGCTATACTACAGATCTACAAGCAGGAGAATTCTGGGAAGACCCCGACTAAGATGGATAGAGGCTGGAACAGGCCGATTGACCTAATCCCTATAAAGCTGAAGAAGAAGTGTTATCATAGGTAAACCCACCAGAGGTTACTAATTGGTCTGATAAACTCATAACCTCAAATGGGATTTATTAACACAATTTCATTAATGAAACGTAACAAGGTATAGGCATAAACAATAGGCATAATAGGCATAATAGGCATAACAATAGGCATAAACAATAAAACTACTTGCCTACTTGTCTTGTTAAAATCAAATCAGCATTTTATCAGTTGTCAGATCACGGCATGCCTACTAAATGAACAAATAATCGAATGTGTTAAGGAACACTAAATAATGCTAGCAAATGTGGGAAAAGTTGACCTCAAAATAAGCTAAAATAAAAACACAAGAAAGACACCTGTGTTGAAGGGCTTAATTCATTTGAAAATTACTGACTCTAAAGCAACTATAATATCCAAAGCATCTAATACAACAGCAAAAACCTAAATGTGGTAGAATGCCAAAAAAAATACAAAATGAATAAGTAATATAGATAAAAGTGTAGTACTTCAATGGATACCAACACACTAGGGAATAGATGTTAATGAAACAACTGATTTATTGGGAAAGAAAGGTAGTAAAATTACATCAAAACCATCTGGTCCATCAATATATAATACAAAAATTAAAGAACAATATGTGCATATCACAAACAAAAGGAAAACAATGGGAAAATTGACATAACGACATGACTAGAATTGTTACACTACCAAGAAAATCCTTCGTAGCAGTTTTTGGATTACTAACAGGCCATGACTACCTCAACAAACATCTACACAGGATTGGTATAGCAGAATTTCCTATATGCCCTTTATGTGAGTTTTAAGAAGAAATGGAGAGAAACCACCTACTCCACTGCCCAGCTTTCGATCAACCTACCAACCTATCATCAAAATACTGTAGTGCAAGGATGGCGAAAATGCCTTTTTCTCTCTCGAGTCATCAAATATGCAACACGCACTACACCACTCAGCAGCACATGGAAAACGAATGAATAGACAGCTAGAAAAGGAGTTGCGCCTGCGAGTCACAGTGCCTCGCGAGTCGCGCTTTCCCACCACTGCTGTAGTGCAAGAGAGCAAATGGTCTCATTGCCAACTGTGCAACATTAGATACAAACAGTTTGGAAATAGCTATTGGTAGAGTGCAATAGTTACTTCTGTTACAATAAAACTATTAATGTACAGAAATCTGAGTTCATAGTTTTTTCTGTTATGTCGCAAATTTTACATGTAGAATGATGTATTTTCGAAATACATTGAACATAAATCGCAGGCAATTAGCACGTAGGTCGTTATTATATTCTGAAAAACTACATTCCACAGCTCCCGACGTAGTAAGAGCATATAAAAACGGAATATAAGACTTGCTCAAAATTCCCTGCCTCAGTAGCGCGTCCCTGGTTTCACAAATTTCTGCGTACCTTAATTCTTCTCTAGAATACTTTTAAGTTTCTTTGCCATCATTTCTTATAGTTCCAGCTTCATACCTTACTCAGTGTTTCCGAAACCTGTTCTATTGCCTCAAGAGCTTCTGGTATTTTAGTGTCTATGCTTGTAAATACACCGCTGTTTGTGAAAATTGCAACACCAAGAAAGAATTTCCCGAACAACTCCAAACTTGGTGGAAGTATAGAAGAGTGTGCAAGCAATAAGTGATTAGGTTTGCAGAGAGATGGGGTATACGTAGGCCGAGCGAGCCCTCTCGTGTCGGTTCGACAAGATCAATGTTGCGCCCACTGTAGTCAGTGCAGAGCTGTCAAACAAGGTGGAAACAATAAAGAAAGTACCATTATGCCTCGTCGACGTCAAAGGGAGCCATATCGGCATGTGAGTGAGTTCGAACGGGGCAGTATGATCGGTCTCCCGGAAGCGGGTTTTGCAGTACCGTGACATTTCGGCTCGTACAGGGCATGCTGCTACGACAGTGATGCGTGTGAGGAAGCAGTGGATAGATGAAGGTCGTACGCAGCGAAGAGCGGGTACTGGACCACGGAACATGACCACAGCACGGATGACTGTCTTCTTGTTTTCATCCACAGTGTTGGCTTGACGCTGGAGCACTGCAGCAGGTGTGAACTTGTCTGCGTGAACAGTTCGTCGCCGTCTGCTGCAGGTTAGACTGGTTGCATGCATGCTCTTACGTCGCCTTCCATTGTCCAGAAACCACAAGCACCTCCGACTGCAATGGGCATGTGAACACCGTCACTGGGGTGTTGAGTGACAAAATGTAGTCTTTTTCGACGAGTCCCGCTTCAACGTGTCCTACAGTGATGCCCGCACACGTTTCCGCGGTACCGTGGTGAGCGCAAACTGGAGGGTTGCATTGTTGAACGGCATAGCCGACAAACACCAGTTGTAATGTTTTGGGACGCCATTGGTTACAACAAACAATCTCGCCTCCTACGAATTGAGGGACTTTGAACAGCAACCGGTACCTAACGGTGGTTGTAGAGCCTGCGGTACTCCCCCTGCTTTAGGCATCTCCACAACAATACCCGGTCACATATTGCGAGGAATGTACAAGCCTTCTTCGAAGAGCGACGGGTACCATTGATTCCCTGGCCTGCACTTTCGCCTGACATGTCGCCCATCGAAAATGTCTAGGATATGGTTGGTCGACACCTGGTGCGTCACGGTCCTCCAGTAACCAGTGTCACGGATTTGTGGACTCGAATACAAACTGCGTGGAGGGAAATCCCTCAGGAACTTATTCAGATCCTTTTTGATTCAATGCCACGGCGTATAGCAGCTGTAATTGTAGCGCATGGATGCCAAACCAAATACTGAATGTTAGGGTTCAAAGGCCATGTATAAGTTTGACAAGTTTATCATTTGTTACTTGTCATGTACCTAACCTGTGTTATTAAATTCATTGAATTTATGCCTTTCCTTCTTGGTGTTGCAATTTTCACAAATGCAGTGTACATATATTATTGTAGTTGCAATATTACTGAAATGATTCTGAATATATAAAACATCTTAAAACAAAGCTGGTGAATTATTTCCTTCAATGAACGTATAGCAGCATTTTTCTCTCGTCAATGACATTAATTACATTAACAACGTTATCGTAATATTTAGCTTAGTACACTGCAGCCTATAGCCATGTCCCGGTTGTGGAGCTAAGAGAACTCAAAGTACCGTCCCCTTAAATATTTTTATTCTTGAGGGTGCCTTGCGAAATATCTTTTTCACGCTAGCTATAAAAGTATCAACATCTTGAAGACAGGCTCTAATTTCTTCCCCAACTCGGCAACGACCATGTGATAGACTGTTTAATGTATTAATGTTGCACACTGTTTAAGTTCTATGTGACATATATTACACTTTATGATTTGCTATTTCGCTGAAGTTTTCCCTGCCAAATTTCGCCACAAACGATGCTAATTGTGATTATGGTTTCGGTGTGTGATTCTTCTTTACTTTAGGTATATTGTAAGAGTCCTCTACTGCTTTGTATGTAGCGAATAAATGAAACAATCGCAACAAAAGAGTGTTGTGAAGGAATGGTGTGGAGTATGTCTGCCACAATACTTGACGTCCCACCTATACTCCGTGCGGTAACACGATTGCTCTGTTGGCTTACTAAAACCACTCTGTCTGATTAAAAGATAAATAACCATGACAATATCACAGTGTTTCTAAACATTATTGATCAATATAAAATACGTGGAGTATAAATGGAATAGTCGTCATAATTTCTGAGGTGATTGAGGTGTTTCTGCATAAGGTAATGGCATTTTCTGTTCCTAGACACAGTCATAAAAATAATTAACCGAGTAAAGTTAATTTTATCGTATCGACATCGGCGACTTCTCTCTAGCAAGGCTCTTGGGTGCGGTCACACAAGAAACCGCAGGTGTTAAAGGTGCCACCTTTCATAGGGCTAAACATTACCACCTGTACAATGTATCGAAATCTTTATTGTTTGCTGGCGAATTTCCGCCTCGTTTATATGACCGGAATATTATTAAATTCTCAACATCACCTACCCGTAGTTCCCCACCCTCTTTTGTCCAAGTCTTTCCTTTTAACACCCCGGCTTCGTGCTCCAAGTTTCCTCTAAGACCCAAGATTTTGTGCGTTCAGTTACCGTCAGAAGTACCCTCCACGTAGAACACAGATTAGAGGAAGTATTTCCTTTCCTTTCGGAGCTTAATTTTCGTCTTACCCCAGATGAGGTGCTCTTAGGTACAAACCATGTCATGCCTAATTGATTGGCACTTTTATATGTTTTTAAAAATACTTTATTATTATATTTACTATCAATCTCTTCAACTCGGCGAGTAATATGGAAATCTGAATAGCAGATTCGCTTAGGAAACAAAATATACCTTGCAATTGCACACGTAGATTCACTTTGTTAGTTTGTAGAGCAGTTTATTTTTAATAACTTTTATCAAATTATTAACTAATTGATAATATATATATCCAAAAATTGAAAATTAGTTGTAAGTAGAGTTAGGACAAACACCCATTTAGCTACACCCTACTTGTTACACGTGACGTCGTACTGAATACTCGGACTCAGGACTGCAAGTCGACAGTAGTAGTTCGCTTGCGTTTTCGGTAGGTAGACTTGCTCTCTGTGAGCTCTGCGTTTATGTTCTGTC
Source organism: Deroplatys truncata (assembly GCA_030765065.1). Taxonomy (NCBI): domain Eukaryota; kingdom Metazoa; phylum Arthropoda; class Insecta; order Mantodea; family Mantidae; genus Deroplatys; species Deroplatys truncata. Next base: position 60,009,506 of record CM060980.1, read on the forward strand.
TACATCTGACCAGTTCAAGGTTATCTGTGGCACCTCCTTCCTCTCGCCGCACCGTCGATACAAAGTCGCTGCGTGCACGCTTTGTAAGCCAAAGGATACTTGTCCTAGCTCTGGTTATAAAAAAACTGTCCTTCTTCTGCAAGAATCCCCTCTTTTTGATGAACAAGACTCGGTTTTATTGCTGAAGCTGAACTAAGTTTTTGGGAAGCTATACATTTTTACTTTCTCTACCACATAAGTTTGTACATGACAAATTATCTTATACCACCTGAGATATCCATATCAAGATTACACAAAAATGAGGCCTTGAGGTCCCTTCAAACCTAAAGACCATTCAAAAGGAATCGTCAATGTGTGTGTATGTGAGAGAGGGAAAGAGAGAGACAGAGAGAGGGGGAGAGCCCAGGACAGCTCTAAAACCATAAGTCAAATAAATACCGAACTTGCTGTTTAAGTTCGGCATCTTTCAAGAATGCTACGTACAGAGTTTTAGGAAACTTCCTCACTCAAACAAACTTTTACAAAGAAAATTGATTGTTACTTATGATTTTCTAAACATTGGCTACAACGAGTTAGTTTAAATACAATAAGCTTAAGATATCACATGACTGATAAAATGTACATCATGATATTTCTTAGAATAGGCACGAAGTCTTCTTGCTGGCCTCGTAGGTTAGTCGGTAGAGTACCTGGCTACTGTGCGAGGAGTCCCGGGTGGGAGTGCGAATTTTTCTCTAGCAATATTATTCCCTATCCTCCCCAGAGTCTGGAAGTATGAATGAGTGTGTGTGTGATCTAATGTATAAAACCCCAAAAGTGCAAGGGAATACGAGTTAACCCAAAGCAATAGCTAATTAGTTCCAAAAGGAAAGGCCGCCGATAAGACCAAGGCGGGTTTTAAATGGAACTAAGAAAAATGTCCTCTCCCCACATATTTTTGCATAATTTTGTACAGCTGGTAAAACATAAGAGAAAACACGAAAAAACTAGATCTCAGTGCAGTAGTACAGTTTGTCACTTTTTTGTGACTCAACCATTTCTGAAATATTGGTTGTTATTATTTTGAATTTTCTAATACTTATTCACACATTCTCTTATAACCAGAGCTAGGACAAATATCCTTTGGCTTACAAAGCGTGCACGCAGCGACTTTGTATCGAGAGGAAGGAAGTCATCAGTAGTTTTTTTTTTTTTTTTGTATTAGCAAGCGTAGCATGGACAACACTGTTTTAAAATATTTTGTAGCAGATAACCTTTATTTGGCTTTACAGGATCGGACATTGATAAACAGCAGTCAAGTCTGCTAGCACATCGCAAAAACACTGCTTGTTCTGCTTAGTTAGCTCTTTGAAATTAATCAGCCTTTTAATTATAAATCGTTGAAGGTTCGACATATATTTCAATAATTATTCCTTCTTTGTATAGAAATTACCGTAAAATGATTACATCGGTGTAGGAGTCTATACCTGTTTCTTGCAAGACCTTACGCACCAACAAAACAATCGCCAGTGGTAGATAGTGCCGCTTACTCTTTCTTTACAATAGAAAGCAATGCATTTCCAATTGGTTAAAATTTTCAGGTGGTAATGTAGGGAAGACAATCGAATTTTTCTTTATTTCAATGCATTTTGATTTTAAAGGCTTCTGCACTTCCTAGCGATTGCCTTGTAATTCCTGCCTCCAATTGCGACGGTCTTCCCATGATCCCATGCGCATTCTTCTGAATCTCATCGCTTCTATTATGGCTCCTATCCAGGTAAATCGTGGACGTTCCTTCTTCTTATGTCCAGAAGGGGACCAATTAATCACTTTCTTAGGCCACCTCTCCTGTAACATACGCTGTGCATGTCTCATCCGTGCAGAGATTTACTCTCTAGCCGATATCACTGTTTCTTCAATGTTTAACCGTTCCAAAATGGTATTATTCCTAAGCTTCTTCAATACGCGAGATGCGTCAACTTCCCCGTAATCCGTCCATCTCAACAGATTTCTGTCTTTCAGTTAGCGTCCAGGTTTCTGCGCCGTAGAATAAAATGCTCTCAATAATCACCTACTTTAACTGTCGCCATATATGGTTAATGCTGAAAATAAAAACATAATTGCAATTATCAGGTTAGGAGTTAGGAGCTGTCAGACGAAGGGGCCTTCAGCACACATCACCGCACGTAGTTCAGCACACATCACCGCACGTAGGCCATACTGGGCTTTGTGCCTCCAACGTGATCCTTGGGACGAGAAGATGAAGAAAGTATCCCAAGGGTGACCAGATCTGGACGACGATGTGCGCTAGTAAGACGGCGAAACTAACAATTCCAACATGGCACAAATCCTATCGCCGGCTAGACTTGCCGGAACCATCGGCAACCTGGGCTTCCCGCGTTCAAACGGGACAGTCCCCAGGAAGGAAGAGGGGCTCCAACAGCTACGCCATATGCCACAGAAAAATCTTTCCAGACCACAAATTCCACCGTCCTGCTGTAACACACCAACCGCCGGCGCCCGATCTTACATCCCTGAAACAGATGAGGGGAAACAGCTGAAAAGATGATGAACAGGATATTTTTTGTAGAATTAGAACCATCTCAGCATTCGCCTACCGACCAGAGAAAAAACCCTATGGTCATGTTACCGCGGAGCCATTCCCCTCAGTGTGGTTATATTTTAAATAGTTCCACAGTTATTTTATAATATGTACTTCATTTCTCTAAATTAAGTGTTAGTACCTACATATAGTGATGCTGCTTACGCTGTTCATACTGTAAGGCTATGAATACATTCAGACAGCCGTTCAGCGACAGTTCGCAGACATTTCAGGACGTACACGCAAGCAATTATCCAAAAGATTTAATAATCCATAAAAATAAAGTAATTACGTGTGGGAGTCAAACTTGGGTCCATGAAATGTTGTTCACCAGTTGCGCTAAGTACATAGCCGATAATAAGGTTGCAGAGAAAGAAGGTAACATGTTCAGTATATTGACATGAATTGACGAATTGTCTTTTATTCGATTTGGAATAACTAACCAAGCTTAATGTGTATAATGGGCTACCCTGAATCCAAAGATCGCATTTTAAAACGCCACTTCTTGTACATGTACATTACCCTTTATTGAACAAGAGCGCAGAAAAGATTACTATACAGTTTAATATAAGCACATCTTAGTAGCTCTTTAGAAAACAGGCTATATGGCATTTTAATTTCTTCTCCAAAGGAGAGTTATAATAAGGTACGAAGTTAAACAACAAAATATCTCTCTCATTATTGATTTGGTGGAAACTACAATATAACAAAGTTTATAAGCATTTTTTATCAATATGTGGTTTATAAGGTTTTGCTGTGATTAATATTTTCGGAGTTAGATATTACTATTTATACAAACCAGTTTGATTACCTTGGTTTCCATTTACCATGGTAAACATTTCTCTTATGCTAGTAAATCCGAGTGAGAAAACAGCGAGAGCGAAGAGGGTCAGAAAAGGAGAAAGGGCGAGTGTAGGAGGGAGCGAAAGAGGAATGAAAGCATAAAGAGAGAGGGATTGAGAGAGTGAGAAGGTGAAAAAAGTCCCAGAGAATTAAATAGTGCAATCGAAATTCTGGGTTCCGTTAGTATGTAATATGTCTTTGTAGCATAAGTATTTTCTTAAGATATAAAAATTAAATACCGTATTAAAGCAGCCGTTTTCTCTGATAATCAAATGTAAATTAAAAATAACAAACACTTAAATTATATAATTACTTAAGACTGCATTTCAGAAAAAACTGTAGGAATAGAAAGCGTTAAACAGAAACTGATGTTACTATTCGTATAACGTTCACTCAAAACCTATTACTTTCGCCAGGTCATGCTGACTACGCACTGAACCAACATTCTGGAATTCTCCGAGTGCTCTATTCGTTCAAGGCTGTCGATACGCTGTTATGTAAGATAATAAATGAAAGGGGTGAAGATGAAAGAAAGAAAGAAAGAATCAAAGGAGCGCATAAAAAGCTACCATAAATATTACACGAAAGAATACCACACACATAGATTCTCCCGGCCAGACCAACTGTTGGTTTCGTGTTGACGAATTTTAATACGCTATTCTGGGGCTAGCTATTGTGCTTATATTCAACTTCGTAAAGAATGGAGCAAGATATTAAACTTGGAGCAGAGGGGTGGGGGATGTTACGGCCTCATATCGTTTTACATAAGTGAACCTTTCTTTCAATTTAGGGGGACCCGCCTCTATGATGCAAGAGGTAGTGAGTTTACCGAATAATTAAGAAGGCCTTGTTTCGAATCTCAGTTGTGACTAGTTGCCTGAACAAGCCCTTTTTTTCGAGAGTTTCTCTTGTTCTGAAAAGCGAGTGAACAACAACAACAACAACAACATAATAATAATAATAATAATAATAATAATAATAATAAACACTAATCCCTAAAGGTCAGTGCAAATATAGTTGATGATGGTTTCTTTTGTCCATACGACAGCACAAGGGGTAATACTGGTCATATTTGAAATTAAATGATAATTTGGAAAGGAAATTTTGGAAGGAAACGTTCCTGGTCTAAGCTTAGGGTACCTCCACCGCATTTGCCAGTTATGAGGACTGAGGAAAACCTGGAAAAACCCTCAGTCAGCAAGGACCGTCCTGGTGGAATTTGAACGGCAGACTACACGTTCGCGAGTCTATTCCGTAACGACCTCGGTCTGCCATGTCGGTTGATGATGAGTTGATGGCAATGCTACTTCAATCAATCATAGTATAATTTTATTCGCTGTAATTAAGTAGATATAAGCACAGGTATTGTGGCCAAAAAATTAAAACTGGATCAAGCACTCCCTTTTTACGAATTTGATGCGTTTTCTCTCCTTATACTCTCTGCATCCTCTTAAACCATGAAAAAGCCTTCCAAAATTATAAACTGAAACAATATATTATGTAACAACAATATAATGGTAGTAATTAGGATGCGAGTATGTTTATGAAACGAGCGTTAGCGAGTTTCTTAATTTTCATACGAGTCTCTTAATTGCCATTATAGTTAAGTTGCATACGACTATTATTGGTCAACCAAAACTCCACTTATTAGAATATTAAAATTACAAAGAACAGATTTTTTTAAATTTTAAATGTGCATATTTCGTTGTGGTTATTCTACATGCGTGAGAATAGGTCTGGTTTCGCTATCTCATGACACTGACACATCTGAATGAGTCTTTTATTGCTTAGGATGAGCGAATAAACATAATAAACACATATATATGTTGTTAGCACACTTTAACACATTTTAACACAACATAAGTAATAATTATGTTCATTATAGTCACTTGAGTCCGCCATTAACGCGTCACATGAAGCCAGTCAAATGCATCCCATCCGAGGCATCATGGGAGCCTGCTTGCGTTGTGCTTCTGTTGCCAACATTGCAGAACCAAGCGTAGCCGAAGGTGTAGGCTGAACTCGCTTATCTATATGCGCAGGAGCTGTACCAGTCCATCATCACTTGGGAAGAGTGTTCGATCAGTAGTAACAGAGTAGCAGGCGCGTACACAACGTGAGATAAGGTGACATTAGCATGCGTTCCGAGTGGTTGTAGTACAGTCGCGTGCTTAATTATTGTTACTATGTAGCTAAAAGTAAATTGGGTGGAAGTAAAGTTCTGCATTCTCAGACACGGGTAGTGATATAGAATGTGTATAATTACTTTAAGAAGAATGTAGATCAAGAACAGTCACTTTACAGTTGAAGAATCTACCGGTGTATCTGTGAACAGGACAGTTTTTAACAGTACTGTACATGCTTACATCTGTGCTTCGGTTGAGAACCTTATGCAGTCCTGTCGTTCCACGCAAGGGAAATACTGCCAACCGTTCTCCGCCCCCACTCTAGACTACCTTTTCTCCTATGCGTTCCTGCAGGGTTAGGTCAAAAAAATCCACCTGTACACCTCTAGAGGTTCTAAGCCGCAAAGTGTAGACGAGGAAGAGTGGAGCAGTAAGTCTGCAACTGCAGAGCGGCGACAGGGCGTAGCTGCAGGATCTATGAAGTGATCCACGTTAGCGTATATTCTTAACTGTTTTTGTAAAGTTGGCAGAACCTACCTCAAAATGTCGCCGGTTTCTGCTATATAACCGATGTTACTAAAAAGGGTTGGGGGTTGGTGGGTGGGCCAAATGACTTCGTCGAGGCAACATATGAAACTTTCTCTGTTTATCTGGGAAATGGATCCCAGTGTACTACTACCTTAAAGGTGTTAAAAGGTATGGGCGAACTGCGCGCGCTGACGAGTAAGAACATTATGAATTTTTGAAGTATTATGGACTCCATAACAAATCAGCATATTAAAGTGTGGTCGATCACTGCAATATGCTGATGCTTAACCTTGAAGCACACAAGAAACTGATACGGCAACTGGATTAGTCTGGTACTGGTACTGATATTTCTTGAAAACTAGTGGTTTCCACTGTATTGACATGTTTCTTTCTGAGACACTCGCTTCCATTTATGCCGTCACTGCAGTTCCGGGAGGCATTTTATCAACCTTCTCAGCAGGCGCGTACATGGCAGGGAAGGGTGTGTCTGGAGCGTTTTGCCTTTGTTGTTCAACCAAGCAGCGGTGTGTGTTAACTTTAGCTTACGCGATGTATGCAAATATTTCGGAGTGCATCGGAGAAGAATTGTGGGTATGTGGGAAACCATTAAGGCCAGTTGAGGACATTGCTGGGGCAATTCAATACCGCATTCGCATGAACGGATAGTTAAAATATGTCTACTAAATGTATCCTCTTTGAGAGTAAAGGTATAATGTATTTCAGTTTTACATTATCTTGCCATTAAAAATATTTTTTCGTGGAAATATTGTGCAGAACAGGGTTTCATTTAGTTATATATTTATTATAAGTGATGACGATTAAATCTATTGTTCGTATGCTAATATTCTAGAACAATGTACGAAAACAAAGCGCAAATGCATGCGCGAAAAGGCTAAACAGATACGTACACCTCCTCCTTGCTAGACAAACTCCATCTATGAAAGCCAGTAGAATGCGCCTGAAGCTGCGGTGATGGCATATGGAAGCGAGTGTACTAGCTAAGCATCAACATCGTTGTTGTAAAGCTCTCCATTCTATACATCTCTGACTACTTTCAATAGCCTTTGTGGCCTCTAGTAAAGTCAGCCATATTCTTAACGTTTAGGGAATACTCCTATACTCACAGAGTTAGAGTATGAGTTTTTCAGGTAAGTAACATTTCTCAGGCACTATGCATGTTTTGGCTGTCTCGTGGGTTTTAAATATTAAAACCTTTAGCCTCAAATTAAATATGAATAAACATTTTGTGACCAAAGTTCCTATTAAAACGCTGGAAGATCGAACAATATTAATAGAGAGACTACAATAAGGTAAAACAAAGATAAACTTGTAAAATATTTGTAGGAGAGCTGGTAAGTGATACAAAATCTATTAAAATCCAAGAGCGCAATTCGGCCAGGTTTAGAATATTATTTACGACATTCCGTGCAAAGACTACTTTAAATTCTAGAAAAAAAATAAAAAATGTTATGCATTACATTCCCATAATTTTCTGCCTGGTATCGTTTATTGCTAACTCCCTTCTAAAGACTAATCCTACATTCATACTTCTGTCTACTCCATATTAATCGAGATAAACATAGTTTGATCTCATAGTTTGATATTGTCAAACATTTTGTTATAGGTAAAAGGAGAGTATAGGAGGCTGAAGCTATAGTCAAATATTTAAAAAGTTGCGTCGCTATATACTGGCTTTGAAATTCCACTTTTACATGGCATCACGAAAACAAAAGAATTTGTAAAGCATTGAAAATTTTAAACCAATTTCAGCAAATGCCTCGGAGATGCTTAATGCTACAAAAGGTCGCAAGAAGTACATTTTTGTGCAGTAAGGGTTTGTATATATCTATGATTTAGTAGTTATAAAAATTCAAAATCGGGAGACGTTCACAGGCTATTCATATAAACATTCAGATATTATTATTATTATTATTATTATTATTATTATTATTCGTGCAAACATCTTATACAGGTGTTATTTTAATCAAAATCGTTAGAACCATTTTTAAGAATACAAAAAGTAGAGAATAACTTTGTAAAGCATAGTTTGAGATAATGGAATTTCCATCAAGGTCTTCTTCACATTCTTAGAATATACTGAACTTTAATTCCAAGTTTTGTATTTATCCGACATTTTTGCTGTTTTCTCTCTCTCTCTCTCTCTCTCTCTCATGCATACACATACACGTCTACTGAGATATGTCAGTAAATACACTTCTACTGGATTACAAATATAATTTGTTTCAAATTTAAATTAAGAAAGAAAAAAGAAAGCGATTTTAAGACGAAACGTGTTAACGTAACTTAATCAGAAACAATCCTGAATGCAAAATAAGAACTATAACAAAATGAAACAAAAATTTCATTTTACTGTATTAAAAGTAAGATTGCAATATTTTAGGTGTTGCAAGGGACTACTAGGATTTGTTTGAATAACAGGGAACTTGTATTTAGAAACAGATTCATTATATTTTGAGTTATCAAAGATTTCCTAAAAACACATTTACTGCTTTCTATTCGCCTTAGCCAATATAACGAGGTTTATCAGGGAAAGAAAAAATGTTGAATGGGAAATGATGTAGAAAGAGGCATCTACATAAGTAGCTTGAGGTTATATCGCGTTATGACGACAACGTGTGATGTGGGGAGATTGATGAAATTGAGAGAGCGAGGACAGATTGCGTAACGACTACCTCATAAATTATTAATAGGAGAATGGAAAGCTGTAGGCAGGAGAAATTGATAACTGGCTTGGTGTCAGCGGCTTTTTAGAAAGAACCGCCTCCACACAGGAAACTAATTATCTCAGTCCTTGTCTGCTCCTCTTTCACCTCACTTTTAGTAAAATGTTCTATTTTAAATTATCAAATTATCAGAAGTTATTTCAACAGTGCTATCGAACAATCGTTGGATGTTGGGAAAGAGTACTTTCAGAATTTATTGTTGTGAGAGATAAAGCATGTACAATAAGTTGTACATTTCTGTGAAGTTCTTCAGTTTTAAACACTCCTCTATTTACTGTTATTTGGAATATATTTTCCTTTAATTACATTTTCTAGTGCTGAAAACGTTTAAACGTGTTTTAGGGCGCTACAATCCGACTGCCGGCCTCACGCCCACTTACGCACGGCAGAGGTGGACGATTATCCAACCTATGTGGGTAGGTGATGTGGCCAGCATCACGTTTCCCCCAGCCGAAAGGTTTATTCACCTGGCCAGGACCGCTGCCTATCGCAGTTCCTCACTTTCCTAATGCTACTGAGTGGTCACCAGTTCTATACACGGGACTTAAAATCCACACCCGCATGGGCGGGATCAAACCGGGGATTACTCAGTAGCGAGGAGTTGCATGCTCTTGTCTACAGCACCACTGAGCAGGAGCTATATCTTAACGATATTCTAATCAGAACTGTAAGCTAATTCCCCTAACGTCAGCAGATTTAATTGACGAGAAATATACATTAAATCAGTTTTTATATACGCAATATAGACGCTTCAGATAAACAATTCCACAAAGAACATAACCAGAGGAAGGACAATATCCTCTGGCTTACAATGTGTGCACACAGCGACTTTGCATCGACAGTGCTGCGAGGGGAAGGGGTGCCACAGGTAAACTGGAACTGTAAACAGAAGCGTCAGGGGTAGAGCAGAACATAAACATAGAGCATACAGAGAGCAACCTTACTATACCAATAAAGCAAGGCGAACTACTGACTTTCAACTGTGCAGCCCTGAGGCTGTGTATTCAGTACGACGTCACAAATACTAGGTAGGGTGGTAGATGTTGATTCCCGCTCACTGGATGTTCGTCCTAGCTCTAATAATAGCATAAATAATTCAGCTCCAAACACTGTTCATCTATTAATGCATTATTCCATCAAGAGTACCTAATCATTCCGGATAATTTTTAAAAATAACATACAAGTCTAAAAATTCTTATATATTGCATTCACGTGACTTTTTCTACTAATTCGTCTACAAACTATTCTTACAAACGCTTATTCTTCTAAGTGCTTCTGTTAATCGAGATAAACTTTCACTACACATGTACATATATACTTCGTTATACGTATAATAAATGCTAAAGCGATAGTCGGATCTTTAAAAAAGCATATCGCTCTGTGATTGCTTTGAAGTTCCAAGCCCTTTGCATGCCATTTTGCATAGAGAATTTCCACTTGAGAAAACCTATCTACGAGGAGTGTTTTTAAAGTAAATGCCGGTACGTTTTTAAAAAACAACACAACATTATTTTTCAAATACTTTATTATCATTCATTACCTACACCTAACATTACGACTCCACTTAGTTGCCACCATTATTCAGGGACATGTAACAGGAAAACTGGTTTTGTATGTCTTCGTCAACAAATGATGCCGCCTGTGATGAAACCCAAGTCTGCATTTCTTGTTTTACAACATTATTATCGTTTAAAGTTTTCCACAAAGGAATTTCTTCAGATGAAGAAACAGATGAAAATCACTTGGTGCCAAATCTAGACTGTAGGGAGGGGGTTGAACTGTTCCCAAGCAAATGATGCGATGAGATCTTGAGTTTGTTTGCTGTGTGTGGCCAGGCATTGTCACGAACCAAAAGGATGCCACGCAAAACCATTTTATTTGTGTTGTATTGCATGATGGAGCTTTCGCAGTGTCTCATAATAGACGTGTTTGAAGATTGTCGCATTCCTTGGCATGAATTCACCAGTAAAGCACTTTGTCTGTCCCAGAAAACCGTGTACATGATCTTACGATATCGTCTGTTTGAGTTTCTTGTTCGCGGGGGATGTCTTGTGCCTCCATCCATGGGTTATTGCTTTTAAGGTATGAGGTATGCGCCACTGCGGCCAACTAGATCTAATGTGGCTATATCACCCGTGAGGCAGGAATGAAGCGAAGGAGCCGCAGGAGGTCGCCAGTCCGCAGGCAGAAAGAATTACAGAGACACACGGAAGTCCCTATTATTTCCAGTACGACACACCCGCACTCGGCCAGTAGACGCGAAAAGTGCCACGAGAGGGCGCCGAAACGGTCCTTGCAGGCAGGTCAACACGCCCTCTCGTTGGCGGGGAGAAATCTTTCCAAAGCGAGCGACCATGCCATCTGTCTATCATCGGGCGCACTATTGAACCCAGAGACACTACCTGATACATGAAAGGGAGAAAGATGAAATGATGGAAATGAGGGAAAGGAGAAATCCTGGTAGAATACACCACCCCAGCCAAGAAAAAACCCATAGCCACAGTGAGCGGCCACCGGGAATCGAAGCCGGGACCTCTCAAATGCGGGCCACAGACGATGTCACCTGAGCCATCCTTCTCGGTTGACTATTATTGCTTTATTCAGGAATGATGTGACACACCCACGTCTCATCATCTGTAACAATGTGCGTTACCAAACCAACGCCTTCCTCAGCATTTCGCGTGAGAAAAGTCAGATCAGATCGCTTGTTCTTGTGCTCATCAGTAAGGTTTTGGGCGTCCATCTTGAGCACAATTTCCGAAATCCTAAATGTTCTGCTACAATGTTGTGGAGAACTGATGTTGACACTTGTGGAAAATGTGAAGACAACACCGGTATGGTTAAACGCGAAATGTTCTCTTCCACAGTTTGTACCAAATCATCCCTCATCACCAGGCAGAGGGGTTTTAGTAAGTAAACCATCAAGTTAGCAACGCACCGAGGATTAATGGCGAGATAAGATGGAAAAGCTGTGACCTCGCAATGTTCTCTTTAAACAAATATGATGTACAGTTTGAAAACGTACCCCTACTTCGATGGCAGACAGATCTGAATTAAGGATTATTAGAAGGAAAAAAGTAATGTATATTTAGCCATTGATGGTGTGCAATAAAGCGATTTAATTAAGGCATTAATATACAGAAATCTGAGTTACATTGTCTTTTCTTTTACATCGAAAGCTGTAAATGTTTTAAAGCATTATCCGCTCTTATTAGCGTATGATACACATCCTTGAAAAATTCTGATTCATAGTTTGAAGCTCAGAAGGTTGAAAGTTCACTTTCCTCGTTGTTCCTGTTTAATAATCTTACGCGGGCATTGTGTTTCACTGAATTACAGGTTGTTTAAGATTGTGTTTTAAATGTCCTTTGAGCTCAACATCTGATGGTTTCGCCATTTGTGCTGAAGTCTTCCATGTCAAATTGCGCTATAAATGATGCTTATTGTGATGATGTCTTTTATGTATGAAGTCTTCTTTAGTTTAGACATAATACCACAGTTCCTTACTGGTCTATACATGCATGAAAGAACGGTTGCAACGAAATCGTCTGTTGGGTTGGGGGAGGGGCTCCGTTACAATATTTAAAGTCACCTATGTATACTCCTTGCGGTAACGCGATTACTCTGTTTACTTACTAAAACCCCCTTGCCTAATAATCACAGACGGTCGGCCGTTCCGCGCCATCATTCATTATTGTTTCCCCATAAACCTTCAAAAACCGAATCACTGATCTGACTTCACAGTCAGCGAGTCGTTCGATTGTTTTGAACTTTATAAACGCTCTAACAACAGGCGTGACGATATTTCATACCTGCGTCTGGCTTCCTAATAAATGAAATGATCGCGTATGCTCAAAATCGCGACTGCAGCTACAGCGGCAAAATATTAAAACGGTACCTACTTAAAAACACGCCTCGTATAAGTATTTGAAAATGCAAATAATTAACAAAGATCGTACATGGTTAACGTCACAAAAAATTGATTTTGTCTAAGTCGTGTGTTTTAACCACATATACATTTTTTGCGTAGTAAGATTTTGTCTTACAGTTTAATCAATTATAGAAAAGTCATTCAGAATGAAGAAGACTTCAAGACAATTTCCATAAAATTGAAGGCAAAAATTTTATTTGCTATGTAAAGCTGTTTTCCAAATGTTACAGCTATCATATTACAGTTGTAAAAAGTTAATTTGAAGGCGCAAATACCATTGGACTTTCGTTCTATTGTAACTGTCTTAAATACATGGTATTTTAATCAAAATCGTTAGAGCCATACTTGAGAAAATAGAGGATTTCAAAAAATCTTCTATGTTCAGAGTATTTCGTGGTGAAGGGATTTTCTAGGAATCTTCTTCGCGTCGAATCCTTTGAAGATTTTGAATTTAAATACTAAGCTTGGTATTTATTGCATTTTTAGTTTTTTAGTGATGCTGTTCACAGATACACACACAGACAGAAATGCATAGACCGTTTTTCAAAAATCTCTCACTAAAGCTTATTTTCCTATCTACTATATTTTAATCTAAATAAACCTTTTCAGAAATAGCTACATTACACATTTCATTATAGATACAAAGGGAACAGCAATAGTTAAATGTTTAATAACTGGCTGCTATATACTGGCCTTAAAATTCCACACTGTTTCCATGTAGTCGCAAGAAACAACTGAATATTGAAAAAAACGTTTAAGAGAATCACCAAGTAATGAATAATTCGAATCATTAATAACGAATATCTCAGAAATGACTTATACCGCAAAAAAACTTATTTGAAACAAATTGCGTGTTTTAAAGAAATTTACATTTATTGTGTATGAAGAGGACTCATAGGCTATTCCCAGAAAATTCAATATATAAACTCTATTTATCATGTAAACATCCTGAATATATGGTATATTAATCAAAATCGATAGAACAACTTTTAAAAAATAAAAAAATTCGAAAAATGTTCCACGTAAAGGGTACTTTGGAGTAGGGGGATTTTCTTAAAAATCTTCGTGTCGCATCTTCGGAAGGTACTGAACATAAATACCAAGTTTGGTGTTTATCCGACTTTTCGTTTTCTGTTCACAACCACACAGAGATTCAGACACACAAGGATATGTTTCTAAAAATGCTTTATTTGGACTCAGGGGGTATGAAAACTTGTATTTCCAGTGAAATCCCGGTAGCAAATTTTTGGGTGGAATGCAATACTTTTCTACCTATTAGGTACGTGGTAGAGAAAGTAAAAATGTATTTTAAGGTTCAGGGGATTTCAAAACATGTATTTTCGGTGAAATTTCAACGTCGAATTTTTGGGTGGAACACGATAATTTATCTTCAATAGTTAGTTAGGTGGCAGATAAAGTAAAAATACACAACAGTTTTCAGAAATGTAATACAGCCACTGGAGTTATTTCTGCTGCCAAAATGAAACAATTGAAACATATATGTTTACTTTAATCGCCCTGTTTTTCCCTTTCGTGGTCCTAAAACGAAAGTTTTGAGACGCCCAGTAGATGCAACAGGTGAAATACCTTAGCGGTCTATCAGGGATTCAAACATCTGTTCGATTTGCGATGCTCAAATAGAATTACAGAAGAAAAATGCTCGAGATAAGGAAAAAGAACCCTCTCTTAAGTCCATAAAACGCAAAGAACTGTTGACACAAGTTACTCCGATCCACTGAAGAGGAAAACTACAGGAACGATATCGGCCGTCGCAAGAACCGAACCTTTTCAAATAAAATCACTTGTTCTTTTCTTTGCACCATTTTCCTTTCTCCGCTGTAACATTGTCGTCGGGAGCGGAGGATGGGGAAAGAAGGAGATCGAAGTGAAAGCGAAAGGGAGGATGGGGAACGGATTGTATCACTAAACGATTCTATAAAGTAGCTGCCGAGGATGTCGATAGCTTCTACAGCCGCCTATAAAAGAGGAACGGCTACACAAGATCCGGAAAAGGGAGGAAAAAGAAAAAAAGAGACAATTTGTGCTTGGTGGAAAAAGGGAGAGGCTTGCTACAATTCATACGTAAATTATTTCTATACAAAGAGGAGAAGAAGAGCTCCTTTTATTTGTGTTTAATACTTATCGACAATTGCGGTAGAAGGGAAATTATTTTGTACATCACTCTCTCGAGCAGAAGAAAGAGAACATGAAAGGCAAATTAGCTTACATGTTCGACGAGTTTCAATGTAAAGAGAAACGTGTAGCCATTAAAATTGTATACTACAACAAAGATTGGGTCTCTATGCGCTTTTTTCTTTAGAAAAACGAATATAAAAGATATGTGTCGATAAAGAATAAAGAAGAAAATAAGTGGGTTTAAATGTGGTACTTGAAACGAAGTTTAATTAAGGAAACAGTATAACCAGCATTTGAAAATAAAGATGAGTTCTGGGAGTCTCTGTAAATAAAACTTATAACGAATTATACGACTACATAAGTACGAAAGAAATGCCTAAACATTCCCAATATATGCTACAGGAATGTATTGGGGGTACTTACATGGCATACTGGCGTGCATAAAATGTGGCCCGTAATGGAACGGAGCTGTTTATGTTAGTACTGACAAATCTAGCCCCACCCCCAACAGCGTGACCATCTGGTTTTTTGAGCCACTGGATTCGCAGGTATTTATAAACGCTCTAACAACAGGCAAATAAAGTGACGATATTTCACAGCTGCATATGGCTTCCTAATAAATGAAGGAAGTGATCGCTTATGTAGGTACAGCCGAACTGCCGAAGGGTAACATTGCAACTTAAATCTTATAATTGTTTCCTACACTACCGTTTTCTTAATGTCGGTTACCGTTTAGTAGCGACAACTACTTTATCCTTCGTCTCCATGACGCTGATGAAGGCTGTCATATATGTAAATGTCGTAGCTGTCGTTCAATTTAACGTCACATGAAAATAATACTTCACCCTTTCCTCTAGAAGGCCAATTATTTTTAATTCGTTTAGCCTTTCCTTGTGTACTAATTGTAGCGAAACTCTGTCTTAGAGGTGGTACCCGAATTGCCCCTCCATTCCACCTACATTATAAACGTCGTTTATTGGTTATTTTGGTATGTACCTGTATTGTTTTTCAGGCCAGTTACACAAAATACTGATATCGGCTGGGTGAAGTCAAACATTGGTTATCACTATGGGGAAACCACTATGTTGATCTAGGGGGGAATTGGGTCGCTTTTTATATACAGTCCACACGTTCGAAACTGAAATGTCATTCATGCTGCAAGGATGGCTAGCTGAGGGAGTGTGGCTTTCATAAAGTTAAACCGCTTTACCCTAAAGCGTTATTTAGGACCTTTTTAACTTTTAGGGGCGAAAATGGCGAAAATTGCCCAAAAAATAACACTTTTAGATTTTTGTGGTCTTATCAACTGGAACCCCCTTAATTTCACACACATATATATATGTGATAAGATATATATATATATATATCTTATCACTGAAGGCGAAATACTACGGTAGATTTTAATCGTATTTTTTTTAAAATGTGTAATTTTCAATGCGAATTCTACATCACTTCACAGAAAAAAAATTGTAATTTCTACACATCTTGCTGTAGAGAGGAAAACTTTAGCCCAAATTTTAGGGAAAGCTTTGCTGAACAAATTAGTTGAGTATGACAGCTTCTGTATGTTCAAGCCATGTAGATTTTCCTTTTACAGGTTTATTAAGCACTTCTACAGAAACGACTTTTCTGTAAATGGAACTTTCTGGTATGAATGACATGTTTTCTCAGAAATTTGTGAAGATAGCTAACATAAGTTTTAGGGCGACTGTCGCACTCTTACTACGTCAGTGAACAATTCGAGCCATTAATAACGATATCTCGAAAATGGGTTATAGCACAATAAAGTTCTTTAAGAGTTCATTAAAAGTTTTAAAGATATCTATTTACATGTAGTACGCTTTCGTCTATCGCTTGAGGTATATCAATTATATAAGATTATATAAAATTTCTTCCGAATAAGGAGGGCTTCACAGGTTATTCCCAGAAAATTAAAGATTTACGATTTATTTGGCATGTAAATGTCTTAAATATATGGTACTTTAATCAAAATCGTTTGAGCAATTTTTGAGAAAATAAAAAATTTTGGAAAATATTTTACGTGAAGGGTAGTTTGGGATGGGAGATTTTCTTGGAAATCTTCATCTCGCTTCCTTGGAATATACTGAACTTAAGTTTGGTCTTTATCGTATTTTTTGTATTTTAGATATGCTGTCCACAGAAACACACACACATTGGAACATTTTCTAAAAATGTTTTTGGATTCGGGGAATATGCATTTCTTGTGAAATCTCGATATTGAATTTTTGGGTGAAATACAATACCTTCTACTACTATGTTGGTAAATGGTAGAGAAAGTAAAATAAACGGGTTCTGTTCGGTTCAAATACTTTATATTACTGCTAACATGGTTGAACTCCATACCTACTGAGATATTTGTTGCACCAAGCTGCAAAATGTCCCCAAGCTTTCTGTCAATGAATACTGTTTGAGGCAGTATTTTTAACACTTAAATGATTTCAGTCTAATTATATAATATATAAATTCAATAACAGCCCGCCTTTAAGCAATATGTGTATGTAACAATATATAAAAAGTGTATATTACAGTCATTGTAAATGTTTATATTATTGTATACTTGTTCAATAATGTTATGTGAATGTATTACGTAATTTAATAATGTAGGAGCTGTGAGAATAATAGGTTAAAAGTTGCTAACAATGAGGTAACCTTGAGGCAATAATGAATTTGAAAGTTTAACAATACTACTTGTAGTACTTGGAAGCAACAATGTAAATTTTGAGACAGTTCATAAAATAGCCAATCAACAACCAGAAAAAGCTTTAGTTAAATGAAGGTATTCTATTGGACTAGGATTAGCCAATCAGAAATTGAAATACAGAAATCTGCATATTTAGGCGGTAGAAATCAAGTCAGTTGCTTGTAGACAGCGCTCATAACTGGACGCGTTGGTTGTAGACAGTGTTCCTAATCGGATGCGAGACACGTCCTCAGAAATTTAATACATGTTCGTGTGAGAGAAAATAGTTTACGTGTTAAATAGTGCAAGTAATTAACAAAAGAATCTCACAGCTCTCTATATCAGTGAAGTGTTATTAAACTCGTGTCAAGAATTAATAAAAAGGAGTGAATTAAAAATTATAATCTGTGTAAGCCTACATTCTTCAGCTGCATCACGCCCTGTTAAGAAATTCATGTCTAAAAATAATACTGACGCAGCCGAGGCAAACATAAAGATATAATTTTTAAAGAAACAGTCAAAATTACAAAGTTAATATTTTTTAAAAAAAATTTTGGACGAAAGCTACCGGAAACATTTTACCATACGTGCGGTTGCAACTACTTCAAGTTCGGCTCCCCAACAGTTGAACCACAATAATACATCTTCAAACTGACTTTCCATACGTAGCAGCAATAAACCTTCATCAGATTGGCTCCCAAAGCGTGGGGCAGATAATAAAACGTAATAAATACAACTTCATGTTCGTTAAAACCTCGGATCACGGAGGCAGTGCGTCCGAATAGACTGAACAGAGGGCTCTATGGTAAAAATATTCCAAGGTAACATCAAATTTCTATGGTCAAGAAATTGGAGAAGCAATGCCGCTCTTCAAAGCAAATAATCAGAGTTAAGACGATGCAAATTGCAATCTGTCTTAAAATTCATCCTTTTCACTGAACGCTGCTGAGGAATACCTCCCAGAGGGTACAAAATTGGATAGGAAATACTATCAGATGCTATTTTTAAAAAGTGCAGTGTCAATGCAAATTATTTCAATATAATATCAAATTACTACACGTGTAGCAACGCATTTATTGGATTTGAAATGTTTACGTATAACATTAAAATACATTCTACACAGAGCTGAATAATGTGCATATAACTATAAATTTAATATGGCTAGCTCCATCAGTATACTGCTTTCACGAGAAAGTAATCTCATGTTCCTCCTTGGTTCATGATCAGGTTATTAATATGATTCTTCAAGAAATTCAGGCGTGTACTCTCACCACGTGTATTTAGCAAGCAATTATGCAGGATTTACTATATGAGTAGATGCAAATAAAGGAGAATTAAACTGACTGATGAAAGATATAGGTTGTAAGAACTATATATATTCACTAAAGTTTACCCACTCTCTCTGGCGGTTGGAGACTCCCAGTTGTCCCGATGCCTCGGCCAGGCTGTACGCAACCAGCACTGCGAAGAAGCTGGAGACGTGGAGGTAAGCAGGTGTTAATTGGTGAATGTACGCCGTCCCATTCATTTATAATTGTCCATCTCTGCCTCTTTGACAGCGTGTATGTCAATAAGAAGTGCCTTTGACTGCTGCGCTGCAGAATTACTGCTTATTACTAACGTTAGCGATGTATTGAGAACATTCTTGAGTCCAACAAATGGAATGGGATGTGGAGATGCTAAGTTTTATATGTATAGCAAATGTCAGATGTGGTCTGATTAAGCTCTAAGGTGCAGAAAAGTGGCAATTCTAGCGGGGGATTTTGTCTTTCTGGTTAAGTGAATCCAGCGGGAAAATGTAACAAAAATAATGTTATCAGAGATGTTTTTAAATGAATTGAATGTCCAAAGATACATTTTTGCACAGAATAAAAAGATACAATACTCTTATTGCTAGTATGTCACATTACCCAGTAACTTTAGCTATTCGAATTTCTTCCTTAAATGAATTTCTACAACTTTTGCTCCTCCGCAATCAGTTTCCCTTTCCTAAGGTCCCGGATGCGTTATTCCTCAGCGCTCTAGCGTCCAAGGCCCCGTCTGTGTCGTCTTTTTAAGACCTGGTGGCGTCCAGTGAAGAACTCTGTTTGACTCTCTCTTCTCATTCATCAAAATTGCTTGAATTTATTGGTGTTATATTTGAATGGCGACAACAATGAAACAAGAGACACGCACATATATTAAAATGGCCTCAGTAATACTGGACAACTAATTAATTTGATGATCGACTAATCTTGGTAAGTGAAAAGAGATCAATCCCCTTAACTAAAATGACTAATTGAAAGTCGTATTTTCTTAATCAGTACAAACTTAAATGTGTTTTTTGCTTGATTTTCCACTGTTTCTTTTAAACAAATCTTATGGGTGAAATTCACATGACATGATAGCCAAATGTTTAAGAACTGGAGCTAAATATGGCCTTAAAATCCTTTATTATTTCCATGCAATCGCGAGAAACAATGAATTGCGTCAAAACTGACAAACAATTGAAAACTTGGAGGCATTAACGGAAATCGAAAATTGCATATGCCACAATAAAAATTATTTGGAATAAATTTGTGTTTTAAAGACGTCTACACTTTTTGTGTAGTACGTTTTCGTCCATCGCTTAACGTTTACCAGATATACAATATTATACAAAATTCCTTCTGAGTGAAGAAGACTTCACAGGCTATTCCCAGAAAATTCAAGAAGTGCGTTTTATTTTCATGTAAATACCATTAATATGTGGTATTTTAATCCAAATCATTAGAGCCATTTTTTATAAAATACAAAATTCAAAATTATTCCATGTAATGCGTAGTTAGGTGTGAGGGGATTTTCTTGAAACACTTCGTATCTTTGGAAAATGCTGAACTTAAATACCAAATTTATGTGACTTTTTACTTTTGAGTTATGCTGTTCACAGACACACAGACCGTTTTCTAAAACAAAAATTGTTTTTGTTATTCGCGGGGCACCAAAACATATTTCCAGTGAAATTTTGATATCGAATTTTTAGTGGAATGCAATACCTTCTCTCCCTACTATGACGTAGATAAAGTAATGTAACGTGGTGAGAAACAAATTATATATTCGTTTCGGTGCTTCAAAACATTATAATCAGAATGAGAACAAACACTTGGGGAAATATTCCTTTAAGAAGCAGGGCTATTTTATTTACAATAATTTTGATAGCCATAATAATATTTGTTGAGGAAGTTAAAGCCTTACTCTAATATCGCATTACTAACCGTGCTAATTAGATTTTATGCTTGGTACTTTTATACTTCGTCAGAAACATTTTCTTCTTCTTTGAGACAGAGAGAAAAAACGTGTTTCACCCTTTTTTCGAAGAACCCTCGATTTAAGATTCAATTACTTGAGAATTGATACGCCACCAAGGGAGGAGGTGGGGTGAGGGAAAAGGACAATGCTTCCTCTCTCTGCCGATCACCGAAGCTTATAAAGGACCTGCTCAACAAGTTTTCGCATCCTTCTCTCACCTTCCTTTTCTTCCTCCCCCGCCCCCTCTTCCTTCGTGGAACGATTTCCGAAGTGAATTGGGTTCATTCAACAAGTTTCCTTGCCGATTCACCCCGTTGGGTATCGGTTGCTTCCATTACCCCCTTCACCTTCGTCATCGCTTTCCTTCGTCTTCATCTTTTACTTCCACGCACGTTCGCACACTCTCAGCATCCCTGATTCCCAATCCTTTTCCCATATTTCCTGTTTTACAACCCGATCGCTAGGCCCGAACGATTACTGCGGTCTTTCCCCTTCCTTCAGGAATACGAGAAGGGAGGAAAAAAACTCCGAGGAAGAAGCTGTAAAGTGTCGAGGGAAATGTTTTCGAAGCTAATAAAACCGGATTCTAAGTTAAATTTATATAACCAACACAAGCAGTTCCGTGAGATGAGGATAACATAAAAGCTGAAATGTCGATAAAAACACAATTTAGTTTCTTGATATTATCTTAAATGTTTAAAATGCTCAACTATTACACTGATAATGCGGCTACAAAATAAAACGGTATTAGAAGTGGTTTTATTGCAGTATGTGGAAATATACACTTGTGAAGAAACTAGTTTTTTCCGTTTTTAGTTCAGAATTACTAACTTGGTATGCACCTTATTTTCCTAATAGAGGTGTACTGTTAGGGATAGGCTATTTCAAGAATCGGCTGAAGGATGAGCTTGCAGCACTTCCTCCCATGGATGCAATATAAGCTAGCATGCTAAAGAAGGTTGTGAGGGAGGGGCATGGCCGAGCGGCAGGTTGACTTTCAGTTGATTCACCAGGAATGGATGTAAACATCAGCATCAGGTTGGGAAGTGCCTAGCGAGAAGGTACAATGCGATTGTCAATTTTTGATCACATGGTTTTTTTAAGAACTGCTCAGTTCAGAAAATAAAATTGCATTCTGCCTCCGAATTGCTGTAGAACACACCCTGAACTGCAAGTTCATGAATTCATCTATATCTTGCTTTCAGCACGCTAGAAACAGAATTTGGTCATCTGATCCAACACCAGCGAGATACATCAAGTTTTAGGTCCACTATGTGCTGCATCATAAAGCTTTTCACAACAGAGGTGAATATAACAGAAATGTTTCCGTATATTCTTGTAACCTTTTTTTACAGTGCTGCAGTGTTTAAGCTGCAAGGAATACAACCACAGATTATGAAGCATAAAACATCAATCAATACTACGGAAGAAAAAAATACATGCTGCGATATGCTGTTTTAGAAGACGACTGCACGATAATATTTGAGTAGTCTACATCATATAATAACACTTAATACAGAATTTGAATCTTAAATGCGTATATTTTGACTTATTTTTAATTTCCCTACTACGTATAGTAGTATTTTTGGAAACATGTCCGTGTGTGTGTCTGAGTGTCTGTCTGTGTGTCTGTCTGTGAACAGCATAACTCAAAAACGAATAGTCGGATAAGCACCAAACTTGGTATTTAGGTTCAGTATCTTCCAGAGATGCGACACGAAGGGTTTCAAGAAAATCCCTCCACCCCAGATTACTCTTTACATGGAACATTTTTCGAAAATTATAATTTTCTCAAAAATGGCTCTAATGATTTTGATTAAAATATCATATGTTTGAGATATTTTCATGACAAATGAATTGTATATCTTGAATTTTCTGGCAATTTTTTCCAAAAGTATTCTTCATTGTGAACGACCTTTGCATTACTGGTAAACCACAAAAGATAGACAAAATTTTACTACACAAAAAATGTAGATCGCGTTAAAATACACAATTTATGTCATATACATGTTTTTTGTTGAGTGAACCATTTTCGAGATATTGCTTGTTATTCCCTTAAAATTTCCAATACTTATACTTTTTCTCAAATGGGAATTCGTTATTCATTTTGGGGGGGGGGCCTGGTAATGCAAAGAGAATGGAATACTCCACATGGCAAGCAGCTCTTAAAACATTTGACTATCGCTTAAAGCCTACCAATTCCCCTTGAATCTACAAGAAAATTAGCAATAAGATTGACTTCTCGATTAACATGAAGTAGATGGAGAATAAGCGTTTGTAAAAATAGTTTGTACAAGAGTAGAGAAAGTCAGATTTTTACTCTTTGGAACACTCACTGTTATTTTGCATAACGTTCAACATGTGCAACATAAGTGTAGATATATTTCAACATAACGATATCCGTGTTGTAATAAAGAGAGCTTTTGTTCGATTAAGAAACACTATATTATTTTATACTCATTAGTGGTCTAAAGCGATACAGGAAGCACTTTGCTTAAAGGCTACCCGGATGTAAAGTTTATAAAATGTTTAATAACGAAAATGTCTATATTGCATTGCATATATTCAAATTATTTATCGATAAATTTTATACCCTTATCATTCTGAAAGAATCTACATGATGGAATACACTTCTCCATACATATTGCATAGATATACCCTTCAAAAGTGCGAAATACGTATTTATTTTATACCTTATTTATTTTGCGGAGTACCTACTTGAATTTACAGGATAAATTGATAAACTATCCGCAGGAATTTTTAATATCCCTCTTATCTTAAGCGAAAATGAATCTTATATGCGAGAGTTTAGATATTCTTTCTAATTTCACAACTTTTAAATTGTGGTATCAGTAACACGCATTTTAGCAAACACATTTCTTGTCGTTAAATAAAAGCATCTGCACCAAACATTTAGATTGAAAAATGGTTAGTAAGGAACAATATAAAGAAGAAAAAACGCAGAAAAATTAAAGCACTTGAAAGTAGGTGAAAACTTTGTGGATTTAGCTACGTTCACCTCATTTTTCGGCTCTTGTGCAGCGAATTTGAGCTCATAGTTGGGGCATAGGTATGGTTTAGGAAAGGGGGAGTATTTCAGCATAGCACGGTTGCATTGCAGCGAGATCCCTAGGGTTTCAAGGTAGGAATATCCTTTACAGAGCGTTCCTCCGATATCCACAGGGAGAGGCCGGCGCTATCGACAGAGCCCTATCCTCAGGGACAGGTACAAAGAACGTCAAAGAAAATCTCACTGTACCTCGCGTCTATGTCACATTATTTATCGTTATACGTGGTTTTGCGAAACCATGGCCATTTCATTGATTGCTTTAGACCATAGTGCAAGGATGCGCCATTCCTTCTGCTAAATAGTTACACCAATAACCACAACAAAGCTTACAAAATGGCGTAGAAACGAAATATATGTTTACGCTCTCCATCGTATTGGCTAAAAGAGAAAGAGGTAGAGTGAATGCATTCAATTTGTCATACATACCTCTTACCATCATTAGTAGCCCTTATCGGCTAGTGCAGGATACGCCTTTGAACGGGGAAAACTTATGAGCGCCCAGGTTAGCGAAATGTAGAATGTGCAGTGCGAGAAGATTTTTAGGGGATGCAAATTAAAGCGTGAATGGTATTGATTAAATACATAGCAAGGCAGCACTTTATAACAAAAAATAAACAGAACTTTATTCTCACAGTAATATTAATGTTTGTTGCTGAATAGAGGCAAACATAACTAAATAATAAATATAGGAGCATGTTTTCCTCTAATTCAAACTGTAATTGGTTAATATACCTTTACTAAACATTGCTGGTCACAAGAATACAACAGGATTATAGAAAAAAATATAAACCAATTTTATTGCCATAATATGTATGTCATATTCGGTAAGCCATATATACATATTTATCTCTAGTTTCTAAACATGATCAGTCAATCATACAAAAGCGTAATTTGCATTCAGCAAATGAATATCATCATCTGCGGATGTTTTACGGGGAGTGACCACTTTCTGACGAGAATGTAGACCGTCTTCCCCACTTTCCTGGAATATTTTTATCCAATAATTTACTGTAAAAACACTTATGCACTGCCGTTGCAATTCCTGTAACAGTGCGACCAGCCTCCCACATACCCAGGATACGTCCACGAGTAATTTCGCTAGTGTACGGCATGACTGGTTCTGAGACAATAAATATGATTTGATTTCAATAACACCAGAAAAAGCAAAGATACCAGTCTCCCCTCTTATCCCCATTATCGTTCTGTTATCAAGCCACCACGCTCTGCGAAAGGTAAGGTAAAGGACCCCAGAAAACGATACAAAATCCCCCGAAGATTTTCTTTGGTGCTCTGTATACAAGTCGAAGGTATCGATACCACGGAAGAAACAGTTCTGTCCTCAAAGTATACGCTGCATACCACGTCCACCGGGACTGGGCCTACAACTCTGAAAAATGATAATTCGATACGAAAACTCCGGTAGTGCATAATATACCCCAACATCCGCCTACCAATTGGGAAATCCATGTAAGATAAAAACAGAGAGACGTTTGCTTGTCGAAGGGAATGGAACCGGAGCTATCGAAACGGTCATGGTTCAGACGTTACCGTTTGAGCCATGCCACTCAATGTGTGCGTTTTGAGACCTCTCTTGAAAGAGATTTTCTCTATTCCTTTGCTTTGACATAGTAATTACTAATTCTTCGTAGCATCAAGCAGTAATTTAATAAGACACGTAAAAGGTTTATTGGACCGTACGGCTATGGTTTTATAACTAAAAAGTTGTAATTTTTGGAACCTTACGATCTAGTTTAACAGGGATAAACTTAAGCTATAATTGTGTTTGTAAGACTTCCACTTTCTCGAAATAAACTAAGCTGATGGCATTTTTAGGAAAATCAGTAGAAAGATCAAAAATAAATCTAGAAGATTACGCAATTGAATAAATCTCCAATTGAATATATCTAGGCTGCGAATTCACTACGGGTTTGAAACATAAAGAGACAATTATATAAGTTGTCAATATCTCAACAGATATGCAGTACATTCATAGGATAGTAAAACGAAAAACAATAAAGTTCCATAAACAACAGCATTTCCTTTACTTTTTGTGGTAGTGAAACTTGTCATTAATAAGAAAATTAATACAAGAATTCAGAATATAAATGACTTTCTTGAGAAGGATTAATGGTTGCATAAGACTAGATCACATACTAAATGAATACACCAGAAATTAATTACCGATATATCCCATACACAGAGTAGTCTAAGGGAAATAGTGCCTTTTCAGCTGATTATTAAGGTATTAGCGCATATTTACATCAATATGACTTATAGGCAACTGTTCTACAAAAATTGCCATTACTGGAAAACACAAACACAAGTTTATTTCTTAAATAGTACATCACGCAAATGCTTCCATAATTTGCGATGCTTTGCTGAAGACGTTCGCGGAAGCTCCTCATTACGTTCTCAACCATTTCTTGAGGAGTGGCCTCAATCTCTTCCTGGATTGCGGTTTCAACTCATCAGTGTTGTGGAGTTGCCGTGAAAAAACTTTGTGTTTGAGATGACACGACCCCCCCCCAAAAGAGCTGAAAGATCAGGTGATCTCGCCGAATATGGGATATCACTAAATCATGAGTGCATCTATGTGGAAAGCGGCGTCTTAGTGTAGTAATTGAAATACGGGTCCTCTGGGCTACAGCCTCATCTTGCTGAAACCATATCGCGTTAGACGCCAATGTCCTTCCAGCAGTGCAATGAAGAAATTGTTAATCATGGTTGCAAACCAATCGGAACTGACAATCACTGGCCGGCCGTTGTCTTAAAAAAATAGGCCCAACGATTCCAATTGACTGTCCAATAGCACATCAGACGACCATTTTTGGGTTACCCTGCGACATTATATGAATGACCTGCGGGTTTGTGTCCAAGATAAACTTAAGCTATATACACTACGTGATCAAAAGTATCCGGACACCTGGCTGAAAATGGCGTACAAGTTCGTGGCACCCTCCATCGGTAATGCTGGAAGTCAATATGGTGTTGGCCCACCCTTAGCCTTGATGACAGCGTTCACTCTCGCAGGCATACGTTCAATCAGATGCTGGAAGGTTTCTTGGGGAATGGCAGCCCATTCTTCACGGAGTGCGGAACTGAGGAGAGGTATCGATGTAGGTCGGTGAGGCCTGGCATGAAGTCGGCGTTCCAAAACATCCCAAAGGTGTTCTATAGAATTTAAGTCAGGACTCTGTGCAGGTCAGTCCATTACAGGGATGTTATTGTCGTGTAACCACTCCGCCACAGCGCGTGCAGTATGAACAGGTGCTCGATCGTGTTGAAAGATGCAATCGCCATCCCCGAACTGCTCTTCAACAGTGGGAAACAAGAAGGTGCTTAAAATATCAATGTACGTCTGCGCTGTGATCGTGCCACGCAAAACAACAAGGGGTGCAAGCCCCCTCCAGGAAAAACACGACCACACCATAACACCACCACCTCCGAATTTCACTGTTGGCACTACAAACGCTGGCAGATGACGTTCACCGGGCATTCGCCATATCCACACCCTGTCATCGGTTCGTCACATTGTGTACCGTGATTCGTCACTCCACACAACGTTTTGCCACTGTTCAATGGTGTAATGTTGACGCTCCTTACACCAAGCGAGGCGACGTTTGGCATTTTCCTGCGTGATGTGTGGCTTATGAGCAGCCGCTCGAACATGGCATTCAAGGTTTCTCACCTCACGCCTAACTGTCATAGTACTTGGAGTGGGTCCTGATGCAGTTTAGAATTCCTGTGTGATGGTCTGGATATATGTCTGCCTATTACTCTTTACGATCCTCTTAAAATGTCGGCGGTTTCTGTCAGTCAACAGACGAGGTCGGCCTGTACGCTTTTGTGCTGTACATGTCCCTTCACGTTTCCACTTTACTATCACATCAGAGACAGTGGACCTAGGGATGTGTAGGAGTCTGAAAATCTCGCCTACAGACTTCTGACACAAGTGACACTCAAGCACCTGACCACGTTCAAAGTCCGTGAGTTCCACGGAGCGTCCCATTCTGCTGTTTCACGATGTCTAATGATTACTGAGGTCACGGATAATGAGGACCAGGCAGTAGGTGGCAGCACAATGCACCTAAGATGAAAAACGTATGCTTGTAGGGGGTGTTCGGATACTTTTGATCACATAGTGTATGTGTTTGTAAGGGTTCCACTTTCTCAAAAGAGAAAACTAAAGAGATGGCATTTTTAGGAAACTCAGCAGTAAGATTAAAATTAATCTAAAAAAATTGAACAAATCTCCAAATGAACATATTTAGGCTGTGAATTCCTACCGGTTTGAAACATAAAGAGACTTTTATACAAGTTGTAAATATCTCAACAGATATGTAGTATAGTTCATAGGGTATTAAAACGAAAAAACAATAAAAGATCCAAAGCCATTCAGATGAACGTTTGCCTCATCAGACGTCATAAACTTTGTCAGAAATGCGTCATCCTAGCCAATTCTGTCCAGTAATACTGTGCAGAAATTTTGCGCACTCACTCAATCACAAAGTTTTTTCACGGCAACTCAACAATATTCAGTTGAAAGCCGCAATCCGTGAAGAGATTGAAGCCATTCCTCAAGAAATGGCCGAAAACGTAACGAGAAGCTTGCGCTAACGCCTTCAGCAAACATCGTAAATGATGGAAGTATTTGTGTGATGTATTTTTTTAAGAAATAAACTTATGTTTGTGCTTTACAGTAATGGCAATGTTTATAGGAAGTTATCTATAAGTTACGAGGGCTGATCAACAAAGACTGAGACTAATTTTTTTTCACAGGTGTTTATTACTCCAATTCAATGTTTACGTGATCTTTTTCAAAGTAGTCCCCTCCTACTTCAATTCACTTTTTATAGCGTCTCTGCCAATCCTCTAACACTGCTGCAGACCATTCTTTGTCAGATCCTTGAGAATCGCCTCACTTTTCTTGAGCACTGCTTCAGAGTTCTCAAATCGAATACCCCTAAGCTTTGCCTTTAGTGATGGGAATAAAAAAAATCACAGGGTGCAAGATCGGGGCTATAAGGTGGATATGGTACACAGGTAATGTTGAATCGAGCCAGAAGCTGCATGACTTGATTTGCGACGTGAGGCCGTGCATTGTCATGATGAAGTCGCCACCCAGTCCAAGAAAGCTCTGGTCGTTTCTTTGCAATGTGCTTCCTCGGTGTAGCCAATACTGACGTGTAGTATGATGCTGTAACAGTAGTGTGAGGGGGAACTGCATGCTGTTAAATCATTCTATTACAATCAAAAAATGTGATCACCACCATTTTCCCTGCAGATGGAACAACTTTTGCCTATTTTGGTGTTGGAGAACCTGACGATTTCCACACTGTGCTGGCTTGTTTTCCTTCAGGATCATAATGATGCAGCAATGACTCATCACCGGTGATAATCGATTTAAAAAATGCATCACCTCCATTGGTATGCGAAATGCACGTAGAGTCTACAAAATAGAGCATTACTACCAACCTACCAATACGAGAGTGCTGCCGCCTACCAACATTATACATAAAAACCCGCTCTTTTCAAATATTTATGTTACAGATACGAAACTATTACGGAAGGTACAGGAAAAAAAATCAGTCTCAGTCTTTGTTGATCAGCCCTCGTATATAGGTGTAAATATACGCTAAATATCTTAATAACCAATTGAAAATGTACTGTTTCCTCTGTGTGATAAAATTCAACAAAGTCGAAATAATTGGAAACGGCAATTAAACCGTACGGACAAATCAAGGCTTTCAAAATTAGCATACAAACACGGAGCATAGATATCGAAACAGCCAACAAAATATAGAAACAGATACTGCGAATACAAACAGGCGTCCCGCCTAAACCGCGAAGTGAAGAAGAAGAAGAAGTGTTCAACTTTATATTTTTCAAATACAATTTCTATTTATAAGTTGCGTTCATAAATCAGGCTATTAATAAAAATATACAATTTTCATCCACTTTCATTAACCATATTCAAGAAAAAATCTGTTACATTGAAGTGATTTTCTCTACCGTATATGGTTCATTAGTAGCTATAAAAATTATTCTTACGAAAGCTTATTTTTCTATGTACTTCACTTTAATCGAAATAAACCTCTACAGAAGTAGTTACATGTCACACTTTGTTATGCATACAAAGGAATAGTGACAGTCAAATGTTTAAGACCTGGACGTTGCCTACATGTTGGCCTTGCTCTGCTCATGCAATCGCGAAAAGCAACTATTCCGAAAAGCAACTTTAAAAGAGTGACAAAGTGTTGAAGAAATCGAACCATTAATAATGGATATATCGGAAATGGCTGATGCCATAGAAAAAGGTATCTAAATAAATTGGTGTTTTAAAGATATCTACAGTTTTGTTTAGTGAGTTTAGCTATATCTGTTAATGTTTACCAATAATTATAAAAGATTATACAAAATTCCTTCCGAATGAGTACTTCACAGGCTATTCCGAGAAAATTCAATGTATACATTTTATTTTTAATATAAATACTTTAACGTATTGTATTTTAATAAAAAAATTGTTTGAGTATTTTTTTTTTTTTGAAAATAACAATTTTCGAAAAATGTTCTATGAAATGGGAGCTGGGAGTGCGGGCATTTTCTTGAAAATCTTGGTGAGAGAAAAAACTGAGTTTTATTTATGGACGCTTTTAACTATGTGGTCCTTAGCGTCCCAATCTATACTGAGCGTGAAAGGCTGGAAATTTTGCTTGGAGACTTCTTTGTCAGGCTTGAGGTTCTTTTACGTGCCGTAAATCTACTACACGGGACCACCGGCTTTTCCCTTCCTAAGGAAGCCATGTTAAGGATTTTTACGTCTGAAAAAAATCCCACCCTCCGCCGGGTTTGAACCCGCAACCTCTGGTACTAGAGACATGGTAACCACTACGCCACGAAGGACGAAAATCTTCGTGTGGCATCTTTACTGTGCTTAAATACCAATTTTGTGTTTAATTAGTTTTTGAGCCAAGCTGTTCACAGGCACACACATACAGATATACACGTGGACTTTTATTAAAAATTCCTTTTTGGGATTCAGGGTGCCTCAAAATATGTATTATCTACCGGTGAAATTTCGGTATGGAATTTTTGGGTGGAATTCAATACCTTTGCTACCTGCTAATGCAATATTCTTGACTCCATACAGGTTTAAAACTAGCTGAGCTATATACGAAACAAAATTAGCTATAGAAGCCAGAAAGTCTGCCATCTCCCCAAATTCGAAAGCTATTTGTGGCAGTGTCGTCACGTTTACAAGGGTATGTCTCCCCATGAATAGGAAGTTTTATATCGGCCATCAAATGGCTACATTTCATCATACCACCCCTGCTTCACTACTATAAAATTCCGTGGCCTCCTTTATAGGTTTCTCTCCAGAATGGTGGAAATCAAACGATTTGATAACGCTCTCTTGCCCTTTCATTCTTTTTCATTTTTTTTTCGGAAAGCGAGGCTCGGAAGGGTAGGAAGTGAGAAAAAAGATGCAAAGGGGAGAAGGCGCTCTACCGCCCCAAATATTCTCATCACTTTTTCTCCTCTTCCTTTTTGAGGAAAAACGTCGAGAAGGAAAAGGCGTACCAAATGACCCATAAAACTGCTCTTCTCTGACTTGTGTCTGCCACCGTTAACAGCAAACCATTCCTTTACATAATCAATGAACGTTTAAAAACATCCGTTCGAAAAGAGCGGCTGCGAGAAAGGCGGAAAAATTATAGGGAAGGAACGACTACGTGGCCAAACCGAAAAGTGTGAATTCGCCACGAACATAAACGGATCAAGTTACATAGTCTGACACAAGAAGAAAATATAATGTCGTTTCTGGTGGCGTTTCAATAATAAACAGCTTACAACTTTGTTATTGCTTCTCGGTCATAGCTAAAGACAGGCAAAATATGAAGAAGAATTTGCCAAAATTATACCTTTTTTGTTGCCAAAATAAGAAAATACAGAGAGAAATCCCTACATATTATGAAATATATTTTTTAAAGCTAAAACATCTTATATTTTAAGGATTTGTAGCAGATTATCTTTATTAGTTTAAAAACAGACTGTAGATTTATTTTCCATATTTGTAATAAAAAATAAAATGAAATACAACAAATTACATGGAGTTCATATACTTTAATCTATAAGATTTGAAAGAAAAATTTCATGAAAAACAAATCTTATTATCTGTCCCTGCCTAAAATATTAAAATAAGTACGGCGATTTAAACTTTTGCGTGGATTTAAGAAAACTATGTATTACATTAACTACCTGTTTATTGCTTAATAAACATGGAGTCGTTATAAATCAGCAATGCAAAGGGAGTGGAAGGTCCCTTATACACACACGAGAGTGGAGAAGAACAGAATCCTCCAGTTGAGGACATCCATGTAGGAGTTATAGAAGCAAATCCTATAACTGTCACTGTTATGACATCACATATCAGGGTGTTCCCAAGCTTCATTTGGAAGGCTAAACGGTCTAGTCAGCAAAGATGGAAAGATATCGCTCCCACCTCAAACGGTTCTGGTTCGATGCCAATCCATTATCACCTCAGATGATTGATTGCAGGGCGACAGATGGCAAATGGAACGTAATTCTATTATCTATTTGGTCCGGAGTGTCATGCCATGGCTCTTGGCCGATGACGCAGAACTGATAATGCTTCACAGATTTGCATAGGTATCGCCCGCACCAAACCTGGCATGTTATGACTTATTTCCTCAATGGGGCTGACGAGCAGGAGCAAGGGAGGGAAATCGCTGTGCTTTCTAGGAGGCACATATGGCTGTTCGCTCTATGCAGTTCTCGTGAACACCTTCTATCACGGTTTATTAATGAACCATTTATTTGACAAAGAGATTTCTAAAATCACAACTCCTTTACAACTTTACCTTACCCTCTGATTTACCTGCTTGGCACTACTAATAGTGGAATGGTGTCTCTAGAGATCTCTGGATCGATCCTGTTAAGGACGCACTATAAGGTAAACTTTTTCTCGATATTTTCCTTTATACTGGAAAAGTGAGTAGCATATAACTACACTGCATTTAAAAATGTGGGGTATGTTGCTTTATGAAGTTTAAAATGCATTTCAAAATAAGCTTAATATTCTAGTGTTGAAAAAGTTGTTTACTAGAAAGTATATATTGAAGAAAAGTCACTTTCAAAACGTAAAGCCATATAAATGTTAAAATACTTGAGGAAAAAAATGAAAGTCTCATGTGTTGATCAAATATCGCGGTTCGGTTTTCATTTGTTTCGTTTTAATTCCATATTTACTATAGTTATATTTTGTACTTTCTCTACCACCTATATAGTAGATAGAGAAGGTATTGCAAACCACCCAAAAATTTAAGACCTCTTGAATCCGCCCCCAAAAAATTTAGAAAAAAGTTCTCCCGCAAGCGCGCGCGTATGTGTGTGTGTTTGTGAACAGCACAACTCAAAAATAAAAAATCAAATCAATACAAAACTTGGTATTTAGGTCCAGAACCTTCCGAAGTTGCGACACAAAGGTTTCAGAAAAAAAATACCACACTACAAATTACATGGCACATGTTTCAAAATGCTTGATTTTCTAAACAATAGCTCTAATAATTTTGATTAAAATACCGTACATTAATGATACTTACATAACAAATCAAATGTATATCTTGAATTTTCTGGGAATAGCGTGTGAAGTCCGCTTCATTCGGAGGAAATTTTGTATAACCTTGTATAACTGGTAAACGTTAAACGATAGACGAAAACGTACTACACCAAAAAGTAGATCTGTTTTATAGTACACGATTCTTTCCAAATAAGCTTTTTAGTGGCATCAGTTATTTCTGAGATATTCGTTATTAATGATTCGATTTTTTCAATACTTTGTCACTCCTTTTTATGTCCCTTCGATATTCAGTTGTGTCTGGAATTGCACGCAAATAGCATGGTATTTTAAGGCCAGCATATGTTGTCCAGTTCTTAAACATGTGACTATGGCTATTCCCTTTGTATTTATTACGATATGTGTAATGCAATTATTTCCGGAAAGTATTATCTAGATTAAAATGAAGAAGATAGGAAAATAAATTTTCGTAAGAATAATTTGTATATTCACTAATAAGCGTTACAGGGTAGACCAATTCATGTGAGTGTAACACATCAGATTTTTTCAATAAAATACTAATGATTTGTAATTTTCAGGCTATAGCTCTGTCACTAAATATTCTAATATAGCCGGTGGAATGCTATTATGTATACACTAGGAGTCTTTTTCAACATATAAGACAATTTAGAGCAAGTCGATATTTGGTTCTTAATAATATGGGGATTAAATCAGAAAGCTTGCGAAGCAGGTCTTTGATTATTGGTCAATCAGTTGGCGCTTTCCAACAATATGGTCTCGCAACCATCAGATCTCCATTAGGCCTACTTTTAGTTGGGATTAACATTAAGAAGGGGTTTTCACAAAGGCATATCCAACAACCTCATTACAACTGAAAAATGCCATCTTGCAAGAAATTGTCAATATACTAAGATATTAACTGCGAAATGATGTGCAAGGTATTGTAGAAAGATCAGTAGTCATACACCCAAAGTTTTGTAAAAATCAAACCACACTGTTTGCGCAAAACCATGACATTTTTTTTCTTGGCATCTGAAATATTATATTTATAATACTTCGAAGTTTAAGTGACTTTTGAAAGACGACATATATAAAGCAGCCTTAAGTAGACGACGATTTCCAGAATGACACGTTTGAAAATTTGAGATATTGAGAGTATTTACCATAGGTAGACAAAGTTTCATATCAATTATTTTAAAATGAAATATCGGCTATTTACTTATTATAAAGTAAACGACAGATACTGCAAAGAATGGCTAATCACTAATAAGGCAATGTGTTTTAAAACACCACTAAATGTGTAAGAGGTAATGATATTCAATGAAGCAATAGAACCGAGTTGCAGTTATCGAACCAAATACAATCATAAGTGAATAAGTGTCAAATAATGTAGGTAGGTAGGCAGGCAGGCAGGCAGGCAGGCAGGCAGGTAGGTAGGTAGGTGGATGGTTAGGAAGGTAGGTAGGTGGGTGGTTAGGTTAGTAGGTGGGTAGGAGGGTGGGTAGGTAGGTGGGTGGGGGTGGTTAGGTAAGTAGATGGGTAGGTAGGTGAGTAGGTAGGTGGGTAGGTAAGTGGGTGGGTGGGTAGGTAGGTGGTTGGGCAGGTGAGTAGGTAGGTTGGTAGGTGGATAGGTAAGTAGGTGGGTAGGTGAGTAGGTGGGTAGGTAAGTGGGTGGGCCGGTAGGTGGGTGTGGATAGGTGGGTGGGTAAGCGGAGAGGTAGGTTGGTTGGTGGGTATCTAGGTGGGTAGGTAGGTGAGTGGGTAGTTAGGTAAGTGGGTAGGTAGGTGGGTAGACGGGTAGGTAGGTGGTTAGGTAGGTAGGCAGGTGGGTAGGTAGGTGGGTGGGGGTGGTTAGTTAAGTAGATGGGTAGGTAGGTGGGTGGGTAGTTGAGTAGGTAGGTGGGTAGGTGAGTAGTTAGGTGGGTAGGTAGGTAAGTGGATGGGCAGGTGAGTAGGTAGGTGGGTCGGTGGGTAGGTAAGTAGGTGGGTAGGTGAGTAGGTGGGTGAGTAGGTAGGTAGCTGGTAGGTAGGCAGGTAAGTGGGTGGGCGGGTAGGTAGGTGGCTGTGTAGGTGGATGGGTATGCGGAATGGTAGGTTGGTAGGTGGGTATGTAGGTGGATAGGTAGGTGGGTGGTTAGGTAAGTGGGTAGGTAGGTGAGTGGATGGGTAGGTGGGTAGGTGGGTATGTAGGTGGCTAGGTGAGTAAATAAGTGGATGGGTAGACGGGTAGGTAGGAGGTTAGGTAGGTAGGGAGGTGGGTAGGTAGGTGTGTAGGTAGGTGGTTAGGTAAGTAGGTGAGTGAATGGGTAGGTTGGTAGGTGGGTGGGTAGTTAGGTAAGTGGGTAGGTAGGTGAGTGGATGGGTAGGTGGGTAGGTGAGTAAGTGTGTGGGTGGGTAGACGGGTAAGTAGGTAGTTAGGTAGGTAGGTAAGTGGATGGGTAGGTGGGTATGTAGGTGAGTGGATGGGTAGGTTGGTAGGTGAGTAAGTGAGTGGGTAGGTAGGTGTGTAGGTAGGTGGTTAGGTAAGTAGGTAAGTGGATGGGTAGGTGGGTATGTAGGTGAGTGGATGGGTAGGTTGGTAGGTGGGTGGGTAGTTAGGTAAGTGGGTAGGTAGGTGAGTGGGTAGGTAGGTGGGTATGTGGGTGGTTGCGTAGGTGGGTAGGTGTGTAGGTAGGCAGGTGGGTAGATGATACGTAGGTAGGTGGGTAGGTGGGTAGGTGGGTAGGTAGGTAGGTGGGTTGGTAGGTAGGTGGGTAGATAAATGGGTGGGTAGGTGGTATGTAGGTGGTTGGGTAGGTGTGTAAGTAGGTAGGTGGGTAGGTAGCTAGGTAATTAGGTGGGTAGCTAGGTGGGTAGTTGGCTAGGTAGGTAGTTAGGTAGGTAGGTGGGTAGGTGAATAGGTGGGTAGGTAGGTAGATGGGTAGGTAGGTGGGTAATGTAGGCAGGTAGTGTAGGTAGGTAGATTTTAAGGTATCTCTTATTGGTTTCAAATTATTGAAGTTATTACACAAGTATTTAGTGTACATTGACCGTACATGCATATTTATGATACAAGTATGTTGACAAAATAAACAACAGAAAAACAAAACAAAACAAAAAGAACAGCAAAAGGGAAAATTTGATCTAGCTTCGGGCACTTTAGCCAAGAAATTGCCATGTTTTGCCAGTTCCTCTGGTCAGCCAATAGATGCCAACCAGTTTCTTGACGACTTAAGAATTTTTCTTTGAGTTTAATTGTTCGCTGGTCCTCCCACTGTGCACATTCCGCCAAAACATGTATCCAGTCCTCATCCAAATCACAGAATGGTCAGATTCTCCTGCCAGAATCGTCAGTCATTTTCTCTGTCCTCCAGCTCCCCAGTCTAAACCATGCCATTCCTTATCTTTCCTTTCTTCCTAAGTCAAGTATATATGCTTCTTCACTCCAATTCAATTTTATTTCATTTTCTAGACTTAGAGAAGGTTTAATTTTACAATCCGATTCTATTTCCTGTTGCTTTGTCTCTCAGTCTTCTTTTGACACCTTTCCATATGTTTTTGTCATTTGTTTCACCTCTTTGCATACTGACCCCATTCCTATTCTCCTCGAGCATCTTTCCAATTCAGCTGGGCAAAACGTAGGAGACAGGTTTTCTCGCTAGTATTTATAACATTTGGGTCATGCTTACTTAGGCGTAGTATAGTTCAAGAAAAACCCACTGCATGCTGCCTATGCTATTTCATAACATTACATGATTCGGCTTTTGTTCAGGGAGGAAATGCTATTAAACGCTGTCCCCATCATGCAGTAATATAACAAGATGACGTATACCAAAAAATATCAAAATATCTACACTTGTACTGAGGAAATGTAAAGGAAATGAAACAGTGCAGAAACCCTGCTGATATTTAAATAAGGTGAATGATTCAGAGATATGGACGTTTAATATTAAGGAGTTTAGTACTTACGAATGACGTGATGAAATCAAATGTTTACCAAATAGGTAAATAGACTAATTGAAAAAATTATATTACATAGAAATGATGTATAATAAGTGAGACCAAGAAAGTTGTAGATCCTAGACACCGGGCGGAACAAGACACTAAAGACGTGAAGATGATTATGTGCAAATGTCTTTGTAAGAATTTTTAATCGAAAGGAAATATTAAAAAGAAGTAAAGCTTGAAGGTAATGGAAGTTTCTTGGCGACTGAAGATTACTAATTCGTCTTTTACTTTCTCTACCACCTACCTACAGTAAGTATTATATTCCATCCAAAAATTCAATGTAAATATTTCACTGGAAATGCATATTTTGAGGTCCCATGAATTCACAAAGAATATTAAAGTTCGGCATCATCCCAAGATGCGACATAAACGTTTACAAGAAAATCTCTTCACCCCGAACCACCCTTTGCATGGACTTTTTCGAAATTTTGGATTTCCTCTAAAATAATTACAAGAACTTTGATTAAAATAGGATATATCAAAGATATTTGCATGACAAATAAAATGTACGTCTTAAGTTTTTGTGAATAACCTATGAAGCCATGTTCATTAAAAAGGAATTTTATATAATTTTATAAACAGATGGAAAAACGCACTGCAAAAAAAGTAGATCTCTTTAAAACACAGCATTTATTTCTAATAGTTTTTATTGTAGCATCGGCCATTTCCTAGATATCCGTTGTCATTGGTTTGAATTTTCAATACTTTGCCATTTTAAAGTGCTGTCGCTATTCAGCTCTTTCTGGTGATGTCATGGAAAGTGTATGGAATTTTAAGCTTATTGTGAGCCGCTTTTGAACACCTAACTATCGATTCGGTTTCCTCTACCCCTGTTGTATCTACAAGGAAATCTGTAATGAAATAATATCTCCAAATGTTTTCCTCGATTAACGTGAAGTAGATGGATAAATAAGCTTGTGCAAGAATAGTTTGTAGAATCTATATAAAATAGATGATAATGGGTAGAGAAAGTCGTGTAAATGTAACACATAAAATTTTGTTTATCTTTAATATACTATTTGACCTTAGCAATATTCCATTACCATATTTATTTCAACTGAGTGTACTGAATCACCCCACATAAACATTTTATGGATGTTGGTCCCTTACTCCACTCTTACCGCCTGGCGGAGTTCTGATTCGAAGATTGGAACGCGCCTGGAAATGTGACGTCGATTGGTTTTCAAAGTTAGACATGCGGATAAAATTGGAGTTGGAGATAAAGAGACAGTGGCTTGGGTCAGAGAAACGGCTGTTCCTGAGGGAGGAACACGCAGGGAGGATGGGAGAAGATGAAAGCGAGCGATCGGAAGTGATGGAACGGGACAAAAAAGAAAGAAAAAACGAGGGTGTTGTAGATTGTTAGGCGTTTGGTGAAGCCGCTTCGAGAGGGTGAGGACACTCCTTGGTGGTCCTACATCTTTCAGAACAGAACTGGAATAACTGAAATATTTCAATACTCTTCTCCTACAATACGAACATTACTTTGTTACTGTTTCAAATTATAGAGCCAAGGTGTTTATGATCAAGGCTTTGTAGCACTAAATGTTCCAACCACATTTTGAAATATTTCATTTCCCAGAAGAAAATATTTAGAGAGATTAAGTTAAAGGATTGGCAGTTAGGCAGCTAGGTAGTTACTTTTGTTGTCACATACATTTACATAACTTGGATAAAAGCCAGTAAACTGGTGATTCGTCAATTTGACAGAATTTTGTCTAGCTAAAACTTTACAGTAAATAATATGATAAAGTTACCAAAACAGTTATACATGCAAACTTACGTGCAAATATATATTTTAATTATTAAACTATGTCTAACTAATTGAATTATATCTATATGTTATTTTTGTTTACATGGTTTAGATGGTTCTAGAGTCTTTCATACATAATTTTACCGATAGTATGCCTTCCGTGAGGATTTTTTTCAATTTATTGAGTAATACAGATTTTTTCCTTTCATTTCTCTATATTTTGTAACCATTTTTACCTTCTTTACCACATCATTTTTAGAAAAAGGTTCGTGTTGCATCTGTTTGTCTGTCTGTGTGTCGGTGTGCTTATGAACGAAAATTCGGATGAGCATCAAACTTGATATTTAAGTTCAGTATCTAACAAAGATACGACATGAAGATTTCAAGAAAATCTCCCCACCCCAATTATCCTTTACATGGAACATTTTCTGATTTTTTTATTTTTCGGAAGGCATTTTGTATAATCTAGTGTAACTGGTAAACGTTAAGCGATAGACAAAACCTACTACACGAAAAATGCAGATCTCTTTGAAACGCACATTTTCTTGCAAAAGGCTGTTTTGTGACATAAGAAATTTCTGAGATTAATGGTTCGAATTGTTCATTACATGGTCATTCCCTTTAAGTCGTGTCAAGATTCAGCTGTTTCTCGCAATTGCATGGAAACACTATGGAGTTTTTAGGCCAGCGTATACCGTCCAGTATAGTCAAAACTTGCCTATCTCTGTTCTTCTTGTGTCCGTAACGAAATGTGTAATGTAGCTATTTCTGCAAAGGTTTATTTGAATTAAAATACAGTAGATAGAAAGATAAGTTTTAGTAAACTAGTTTGTATACCCACTCATAAAGATAGAGAGTAGCAAAAGTCATATGTATGTATCACATCGGACTTTTTATAATATTTTACTCCAGAATAGAATGAGCTTCTTTTTCAAACCATGTAAATCTGTGGCAGATACATTTAGGAAATATTTTCTTCTAGTTCCATGATTATATATATATATATTATATACATACACGCTATAGTATCCGGACACTCCACAAACATACGTTTTTTCATCTTAGGTGCATTGTGCTGTCACCTACTGCCTGATACTCATTATCCGCGACATCAGTAGTCATTAGACATCGTGAAACACAGAATGGGAACTCACGAACTTCGAACGTGGTCAGGTGATTGGTTGTCACTTTGTCAGAAGTCTGTACGCGAGATTTCCACACTCCTAAACATCCCTAGATCCACTGTTTCTGGTGTGATAGTGAAGTGGAAACGTGAAGAGACATGTACAGCACAAAAGCTAGAGGCCGACCTCAGCTGTTGACTGACAGAGACCACCGACATTTGAAGAGGGTCGTAAAGAGTAATAGACAGACATCTATCCAGACCATCACACAGGAATTCCAAACTGCATCAGGATCCACTCCAAGTACTATGACAGTTAGACGTAAGGTGAGAAACCTTGGATTCCATGGTCGAGCGGCTGCTCATAAGCCACACATCACGCAGGAAAATGACAAACGGCGCCTCGCTTGGTGTAAGGAGCGTCAATATTACACGATTGAACAGTGGCAAAACGTTGTGTGGAGTGACGAATCACGGTACTCAATGTGGCGATCCGATGGCAGGGTGTGGGTGACCGTCATCTGCCAGCGTGTGTAGTGCCAACAGTGAAATTCGGAGGTGGTGGTGTTATAGTGTGGTCGTGTTTTTCCTGGAGGGGGCTTACACCCCTTGTTTTGCGTGGCACGATCACAGTGCAGACCTACATTGATATTTTAAGCACCTTCTTGCTTCCCGCTGTTGAAGAGCAATTCGGGGATGGCTTGCATCTTTCAACACGATCGAGCACCTGTTCATGCTGCACGGCTGTAGCGGAGTGGTTACACGACAATAACATCCCTGTAATGGACTGGCCTGCACAAAGTCCTGACTTGGATTCTATAGGACACCTTTGGAATGTTTTGGAACGCCGACTTCATGCCAGTCCTCACCGACCTACATCGATACCTCTCCTCAGTTCCGCACTCCGTGAAGAATGGGCTGCCATTCCCAAAGAAACTTTCCAGCACCTGATTGAAAGTATGCCTGCTAGAGTGAACACTGTTCTCAAGGCTAAGGGTGGGCAAACACCATATTGACTTCCAGCATTACCGATGGAGGGTCATTTTCAGCCAGGTGTCCGGATACTTTTGATCACGTAGTGTATATATAATTGCCATATATACCAAGGGCCCACAAAAGCTGTTAATTGAACTTAGTTTATACGATAGCTTGGATGACAAAAAATTTCCTAAGTAGAATTGCAAAGGAGACTCCATACCGACTGAGAGGAGATCGCTAAATGAAAGGCCAATGCTTGAAAACATACACTTTAATTGTCCCAGAGTTCATTCGGTAGAGAAATTGTCTAATATATGAGGTGTTCTGAGTTATAATCTCGGTTGGGCTGTCTTTAAACAAAACCATTTCACGGTATACCAAGGGTATGTGTTTGAAAGCGAGAGTACCTTTGTGCCTGCCTGGGGGGCGGATTTTATCGGTTATTTAATAATCAATTCACCCATTAACAAAATTCAGGATTGCCGCTTGACGCAAACCTGAGCACACGTATTAAGTCATTTAGTTCCATGACACTTACTCTAAAATCAGTACAACT
Source organism: Deroplatys truncata (assembly GCA_030765065.1). Lineage (NCBI taxonomy): Eukaryota > Metazoa > Arthropoda > Insecta > Mantodea > Mantidae > Deroplatys > Deroplatys truncata. The sequence continues at coordinate 60,051,428 of CM060980.1, forward strand.
ATATGGCACCAATTAGTGTCATAAAGTAAACAACATTAAGCAAAATTCTCTTTTTTTATTGTATTTATGTAACCTCAAAGGTGCGTCAGAAATAAGTTATCTTCCAGTACTGTCTTATCCATAATAAGCATGTGCAAAAACATGCCCGCTTTGTGGATGAATTGATGTAAGAACCTCTCAGATCCATGTTCTACCTGGAAAGATCCTTAATTTCTTAATGTTCTTTCTGTACTGCAATGAATTGCGCTGGTCTCGCCAGCACCCAAAACATTGATGTCACGTCTTAAAATGTTTCAGCTTCAGCTGCATTTTGGTGCGTCTTCGTGCGGATTGTAACATATTCGTGGTTAGAAAACGTTTCCTTTTAGTCTGAATGACCTGGCTTAGGTAACCACGCGACGCTTATCAATACAAACTACCACGTAAACACATACAGATATCAGCACTGCATCAGTGACCTTTTGCTTTGTGCCTGCACTGCTCCTTTGGACATCAGTGATTGGTCAACTTCTTTTGCACCTATGTATATGGGAAACATAAAACTGCAAAGGACGGCTTGTTTGGATGACTTGGTATCTTTAACTAATTCATGAGGTATTTGTGAAGGCAGGGTAAGTAGGTTTAATTTTCTAAATAAATATCTGCAAAAAATTTTGAGACTGACGTGTCATAACGCGAATAATTTTTACTTTCTTCTACCACTCACATGGTTAGGTAGAGAAGGTATTGCATTTCACCCAAGAGTTCGTTATCGAGATTTCAACAGAAGTGCGTGCTTTGAGGCCTCCTGAATCGCAAAACGTATTTGTAGTAAAAGGTCCGTGCGTGTGTCTGTGTAGTCTGTGTGTGAACAGCTTAACTCAAAAACGAAAAGTCGGATAAATACCAAACTCGTTATTTAAGTTCAGCATCTTCCACAGATGCGACACAAAGATTTTCAAGAAAAGTCCCTCACCCCAACCACCCTTTACAGGAACAGTTTTAGAATTTTTTTATTTCCTCAAAAATGTGACTATTTTGATTAAAAACCATATATTAAAGATGTTTACCTGAAGATGATTTATTTATCTTGAATTTTCGGAAAAAGCCTGTGCAATCCTATTCATTAGGATGGAATTTTGTATAACGTTATAATATAAGAAGCAGAGATTGCTCAATATCTCCACTAATGCAACTGCTAACCAACAGCTTCACCAATAAATGCCTTTATTAGTATTGAACAATAAAGGAGATAAGCCCCATGCTGACGTAACCCTATGTACCCTTTGGTACTTCAACTTCTCCTGTCAACCTATTTCATGCAATATTTTAATTATTGCATTAATAAGAGACCAATAAAACCAATTTCCTAAATAGACAAAGTTATATGAAAATCTACTATTGTTATTACAGGAATGAGCAACAATGACTCAGGATTTTCTTTCACTTCTCTCTGAAAAGTTTCCAATTATAAGACATTTGAGACTGTATTCTCTAATACAATATGTGCTGAACTATGACAGATAGTGAAAACAGGATGTGTTCCTTATGTGAGTGAGTAAAAGGTAAACGTATGGATGAACGAGGGGCCCCGCAACCGAGACAGAACATCGCAAGTAGATCACAAGGGCCCTTTTTTGCTTCTACCATGACCCTTCGGAGGGAGGGTCGACCAGATCCGGATGATGAGGGCGCAGGCATGGTCGGGGTCCTTAACGTTTCCAGATCGAACGCATCTGACTTGTCCGGACCCACTCATAAGCCACCGAACCCCGGGCGGGGCCGTTCAGAGGAGAGACCTAACTGAGCAGTCCTGCAACAACGGCAGGGAAGCAACCTCTACAGATGCACAGCCACTGCCCAGCCACAACCCGCCGAACACGTCGACTGGTTCTAAAACCCTGAGTTAGATTGCAAGGAAGATGTCGGCTAAAGGAAATGAGGGACAGAAGAAAAGTGGTAGAAAATGAACCACCCCAGCATTCACCGACCCGGGGAATCTACGAAAAGCCAATGGGTCAGAGTGAACGTTCGCCGGGGATCGAATACGAGAGGTCCCGAATGCGAGTTGCACACGTTATCGCGGTAGTATGGTGGTAGTATGAGTAGTAATGGTGCCATCATAATGCCACTGACTACCAACCATGTAGAGTGATACTATTGTAGTTTATTTAGTGCAAAAATTTTCATAGAAGTCATTTAACAAGGATGATTTGGTATATTATTTACATAAAACATGGTTACTAAAGTGTTAGTGAAGACATACTTTGCAACATAAGCTCTATTCAAGGAGGAACTCAGTAACGGCTCATAGTTTCCTATATTATGAACTACTGTTTCGAAATTTGTGAATTGTTTTAGAAATGGAACCTCGGATCTTCGGCACGGAGGAAAGCATCTAACTAGTACTATGTGAAGGAGCAAATATTTATTATTAAAAGCAATAAACACGTTTTTAGAGTCGGCTCATTATTACTCTCATCACAAATGGACTTGGTGTTGGTGGCCATAGCACCATTTTGGTGTCATTATACCTCAGCAATGTACCGATACTGTCCTAGACATTTTGAATAAACAAGACAAAAATATTTAATTTACTATTGAAATAGAAAAAGATAACATTCTACCTTTTTTAGGTTTAACAATAAAAAGAAAAGAGAACAATTTAAAGCTGGGAATTTATAGAAAGCCTACCCATGTGAACAATCACATAAAAAATAATAACTGTAAGCCTATCTCACACCAAAATGCAATGTTAACAAGCCTGGTTTTCAAGTTAGTACACTTCTTGAGGAAGATGAATACAATAATGAATTAAAATATATTAAGAATATAGCTAACGAAAATGGATTTACTTCAGAGATAATTAATAACTTAGTTACAAAATATAAGAAGAAACCCACATTATATACGTCTAGACCTTTACAAAATCCAAATAAGAAAGATATGGCGTATAAAGAATTCACATACCACCCAGTCGTGTTCAAAGTTTGAAAAATTATATAAGATATAAAATATCCATCTTGCACCTCCAAACACTTTTAATTTGAGAAATACACCCTTGGGTATTAAATATACCCTTGGCTAACCCTGTAGATAACTTTAAAACATTCAGAAGTGTACCAGATTCAATGTCAAGACTGTGAGGGTTCCTACATTGGCAGAACAGAGAGAAACTTAAAGATACGTTTGGGAGACCATGAAAGAAATAGTAAATTAAAACAATTATATAAAACTGCTTTCGCTAACCACTTCTAGACTTCAATTCATGAGAATGGGCCGTAACATCAAGCTACTCAAAGCTATTCATGTTTCTTTAAAATTGGAAATATGGGAGAAAATATTTATCCAGCATAATATCAATAATGTTTTGAGCTTTGAAATCCCACCTTTTGATGCCATGATGCAGCTCATCCAATCAGCTCGGGAAAGATGGGAGGGAAGACATGGGAGTCTTACAGCTGGCAGTGGCTCCAGTACAGATGGGAACTAAAGAAAATTATTCAAGTAGCAACCAGTCTCAACAGAGGGCAGCAATTTCACCTTCTACTCTACACATTGGGGTTAGGAGAGAGGCAGTGCAGATAGTCGACAGCTTCAGCTGAGGATGGAAGGACTTCTCCTTTCGAAAGTACTACAGCTATGGCCCACCAACACCAAGTGCCTTTATGATGTGAGTAATAATGAGCCGAATCAATACATTTTAGTAATGAATGCAACATCACTTTTATATCACTTGTTATAATTACAAACATTTTTAGAGATCGTTATTTTTGTGCTCACAGAAATTTAAACTTGGAGTACTTCACCTGCTCAATGATGTTTTCGAATCTACATTGTTTCAATATGGGATACTAGCAACAAAGGCCTTCTTCAACATATCCAGTCGGCAGTAGCTTCAAGCAGAAACGTTTATGCAGCTGCGATTATCTCCTCTCATTATAAAACTTCTCTGCTGGAAAGTCAGTAAAAGAACAGAGGAGAAAAGAAATCGGGGAGTTGGAGCTGTAAATGGACGTCAGGTCTAGGAAAGAAGGTGAAGAGAGAAGTAGGGAACAAGAATCGTAAAATTATGAGTGACTGAATGAATCAATAACGCAGTATTTATTTATGTTAATATATTTTTAGCCGATGTGCACGATGAACAGTGAGTACATTCTAGTATGTGCTTTTAGGTTTGTCTCAGGAATACTGGAAATTGCTGAGAAAACGTTTGGATACAGTCGAGTTGAGGCAGTATTATTAACACTTAAATGATTTCAGTCAAATTATATAAATATAAATTCAATAACCGTCCGCCTTAAAGCAATACGTATATGTAACAATATATAAAAAGTGTATATTACAGTCATTGTATATGTTTATATTATTGTAAACATGTTCAATAATATTATGTGAATGTATTACGTAATTTAATAATGTAGGAATTGTGATAATAATAGGTTAAAAGTTGCTAACAAAGAGGTAACAATGAGGTAACTTTGAGGCAATAATGAATTAGAAGGTTTAATAATGCTACTAGTCATTCTTGGAGCAACAATAATATAATTTTTGTGACAGTTCATAAAATAGCCAATCAACAACCAGAAAAAGACTTTAATTAAATGAAGGTATTCTATTGAAGTAGGATTAGCCAATCAGAAACTGACGGAACCGAGGCAAACATAAATATATAATATTTAAGAAACAGTAAAATTACAAAGTTAATATTTTTAAAGTTTTTGACGAAGGCTACCGGGTACCATACATGCGGTTGCATCTATTACAAGTTCGGCTCTCCAACAGTTGAAATATAATACAACTCCTTCAAACAAACTACTTCAAATTGACGACCAAAGCGTGGTAAAAATAACGTAACAAACCATCTCCTCAAATTGGCTTTCCATACGTGATGCAAAAACTCGTTTCTCAGAGTGCACGAAAACGTGCCGATTTTTTTTTGTTTCCTGTTGTTTTGGTAGCAACTCCTTTCATGTGTCTTCCACACCATCCTAAGGAGCTGATCTCTTATTAGTTTGAACCAAATCCCACATACTCGCATTAGCCTATGAACAGAGGTTAGACTTAAGTGAGCGGCGAATGGGGATGGCTAAAAGCAGTTTACCTGAGTAGCAACGACGGTCCACACCAGCCCCTAGTTGAGCCCGTCTCGTATTGGTTTGAGGTCAAAATTCTGACACTAAACATTACGCTATGAACACAATTCACTTTCAGGCTCAGGAACGAAGGAAAAGGGGCAGTAAAGTAGACATTAAGTGGAGTGCTAGACGAATATACGGTGTGTAGGTTGGGAGTGGCAGAGAGGTTTAGTATTTCCTTATCAATATAATCTCTGATCATTATATCGGCACGATTCCATGCACTCGAGTGTACTCATAGTGTACATTATAGCAGTGTACCTCAAATGCTGCTAATCTCTTCAAAGAAAAATATCAGAGAGTGATTTATCAACACTTTTCGTCCTGTGAGTGCAAGGAAATGGACGTGGGAGAAAAAGCGTTGGAAGGCGCACTCAAGATTCACGGAGTGTTGATACACGAACTGTCAAATTGTAAACACCAGCAACAAATGGCTAAAGCAGCATGCCAGTGTAATAAGTATCTGATGACTGGTCACGCAAATAAAGCCATGCCACATATTAAAGCAGTAGGTGCGGCATAGTATAAAAAAGGCAAGTGAAGGATCTGGTTTTAGAACCAGTTTTTAAGATTTCTATGTAAAAATAGCAGAATTATTTAAATAAAAATGCATGCTATTTTCAAATGAAAAACATTTATGAATTGTAAATTAATAATCGCAAAGAAGCTTCTTTTGTCATTTGTTACGTTGGTTCCACAGTTACGTGAGTTCAATACGGGGGGGTCTCATTATTTGACAACTTTACCCTACACAGATGCTGAAGCGGCATAAAGAGAGAGCTCACGAGTAACCACGGAAGTCAGTAAACGAATTAGCCGAAGTTATTCAGAGCGAGATGAACCGCATTAAACCTGAGCAAAAGGGGTTAGTAGTTAACGTTCAAACGCTAAGCAACCTATAATTCAGGAAAACGTACTCCCATGCATGGCGTATCGCAGTAAAGGAGGTTAGGCTGCTGTTTAATTTCAGAAAATAAAAGACAGAACAACAACATTATTACACAGCATCCAAAGTCAAAATAATGAACCCTAGAATGAAAATCTGACACTTTTATATCCCTTGAGGAGAGTACATGCATATTACTAGCCTCTCTCTTGTACATATTCTCTGACCTGCGGTGTGTAGCGTGTGTATGTAAGGTTAAGTAGACGAATTATAAATAATTATCGCTAGCCCTACCTCCACTCCCCGTGCCGTTGTATAATTCTCTCCGGTCTGCGACGTATGTCGGGGGAGGGGAAGGAAGCTTTAACGAAAAAAGATAGAAGAGGGGGTAGAGGATGGAGATGAGCCGTTCCCTGGGGACATGTTAAAGCATGTAGTAGCACCAATGGTAGCCAGGTATCCACCTAGGTTCCGTTTTGTTTGCTGTGTGTGTACACACATACGGAACTGGCCGGGTCTCTGCATCTCAGGATACATCATGAAAGCGCCACTCCAAACAAGAACTTGCCCAGGTCTGGTAAAAAATCTGATGTATAATACTCAGGCAACTTTTCTCTACCCATTATCCATAACACATTCAGTATATGTTATACTATGTACACATTAGTTATGATAAATGTTTGCCTAATAATTCTTTCAAATTATGCGATAAGGGCTTTTTTACACGATTTGCGTGAACATCATACAGCTATTTATATCCCAGGTTGACACTTTTCCCTTCCTGCAATGATATCATCGAAACAAATAAAGAAGAACATCTGATGTGTTACATTCACTTAACTTTCTCTACCTATTATCGTTTGTTACTTTCTCTACTTTGTATAGTAAGTAGGGAAAGTATTGTATCCCACCCAAAAATTCGATGTCTAGATTTCACCTAAAATATATAATTTCACACCTTCTGAACCCCCCCTCAAAAAAAAACATTTTTAAAAAGATGTCCGAGTGTTTTGCTGTAAATGTGTGTCTGCGAACAGTATAACTCAAAACTACATTTGGAATTTAAGTTCAGCAGCTTCCAAGGTTGCGACACAAACATTTTAAGAAAGTCTCTCCACCCTAAACTACCTTTTAGATGGATTTTTTTTTAAAAAAATTCTGATTATCACAAAATTGGCTCTTAAAGTTTTGATTAAAATGCCTTATATTAAACACATTTTCATGACAAATAAAATGTATATGTAGAATTTTCTGGAAATATCCTCTGAAGCCCTATTTATTCTGAATGAGCTGCCGGCCCTCGTAGCCGTGGTCGCTGGAGTGGTCGCTCCGGCGCCCCGCCAAGCTGAGGGTCGCGGGTTCGAGTCCCGCCACGGGCATGGGTGTTTGTCTGTGTGTGTGTGTGTGTTGCGGAAATAAGCGGTATGAAAACAGTAAAAACACAGTAGCTTAAACTGGGTACAACAAAGGAACTTTAAAAAAAATGAGTTCGGTATAACTCGGCGCCGTGGCCGAGGCGCCAGAGTTCAATCCCAAGGACCCACATGTGTGATTTGTGGTGGACAAAGCGGCGTCAGGGCGGGTTTACTCCGGATTCTCCGGTTTCCCCCGTCATTCATTCCACCAACTGCTCCATCATCACCTTTCCTTTCGTCCATTTCATCATCATTTCGTTTCATCTACTTACTTTCTTCCTCCCATACCAGGCATCGGGCTGATCACCCATCCTGGATATTCTGTCTGATCCACCCGCCTGTAAGTCCTGGAGGGTGTAAGTCCTACATAAGAGGAGGTTAAACAGATAAAGAAGAAGAAGAGTTCCGTATAACTGGTAAACTGTAAGAGACAAAATCTTGCAACAAAAAACAATTGTAGATTTCATTAAAACATACAATTTATGTCAAATAAGTTTCTTGTGGAATTAACCATACCTAGATATTCCTTCTTACTGGTTTGAATTTTCAAATACTTACATTTTTCACAAATAGGAAGTCGTTATTCGATTTTTTGTGTTTGTTTATGAACACACCTTATGATATATGGTGAAAAGTAAAGCCATGGGCGACGAGTTATGTTTGCGTAGCACATTCTTCTTGCTCGCCTTCTTCTGGTTCATGTGCACCTTCACATGACTCTATCTGCCCTCTATTGTTTATTAATGCGTACACAAATTATTCTTAGACTTTTTTTTCCCTTTATACTTCATTTTGATTGACATAAATCTTTCCGAAAATAGCTGCATTACACATACAAAGGGAAAAGCGGTAGTCAAATTTTTAGAACTGGTTGGTACATTTTTTCGTATTCTTTCCATCATACAATCATAAGAAACAGCTGAAAATTGACAGGACTTTAAAAGAATGCCCATGTATTCAACAATTCGAACCATTAATAACGAATATCTTTGAAATGGCATATACTACAAAAGGTTTATTTGAAATAAATTGTGTATTTTAAAGAGATCCACACTTTTTGTGTAGTACCTTTTCTTCTATCGCTTAACGCTTCCCAGTTATACAAGATTATACCAAATTCTCCCGAATGAAATGGACTTCATTTCCATGTAAAAGGTGGTTTGGAATGGGGAAATTTTCTTGAAAATCTTCGTGTCACATCTTACGAAGGTACTGAACCTAAACACCAAGTTTGTACTTATCCGCTTTTTCGTTTTTGAGTTATAGTGTTAACAGAAAAACAGATAAACACACAGACACACAGAGCATTTTTCAAAAAATGCTTTATTTGGATTGATGTGACCTCAAAACATTTGTGAACTCTTGGTATCGAATTTTTGGGTGGAACGCAATACCTTCTTTACCTAGGTGGTAGAGAAATTGACTAGAGTAAGGTCTCTATGTGCGACCCGCAAAGTGTGGAGGAGTTAGGAGTAGTCAAGACGGACGGGTCTCCAGTAACTGGAGCACAGCATCGGACATAGTGGACTATTTGTGCTTCCAACGTGACCCCTTGGAGGAGGGGATGAAGGAAAGACTCAAATAGCTACCAGATCCGGACAACGACGTGCGCCAGCAAGGACAGGGTCCCTAACGATACCAACATAACATCAATCCTGACGACGGCTAGCCCAGCCTTAGCCATCCGCAACCTGGGGGGCGGGGAATAAGGGGAAGTGAGCCCGAACAGTCCCGCCAAGACAAGAGAGAAATCTTTCCAAGGGGCAACCTCAACCATCCTGCCGCAACACTCCAAATACCGTCGCCTGGTCCTATAAGCGTGAAACAAATAGAAGGAAATGACGGGGACAGGAAGTTATGGTCGGGATATTCGTGGTAGAAGGGAAACCACCTCAGCATTCGCCTACCGTCCAGGGGAAACCACAAAAAACCAATGGTCAGTGTGGCCGGTCCGCTAGGAACCGAGCCCGGGACATCCCGAGTGCGAGCCTCACACTTTAGCGCGGAGCCACTCGGTCGCTTTAAGTGTGAAACTATTCTCTCTCTCCTACCTTACTCCTTCACCTCTTTATTCCACTATTTAACTTGGTTTTGTCAACCCAGAGTAGCAAGTCAGGTGGGAGATACACAAGTCTACGCTGCAGCGTTGATCTAGAACCTTATGCTTTGTAATAATGTAACGAAACCAATAATGATATCTGGTTATGTAAGTTAATGCATCTGTGAAAAACTAAACTCCGCAATTTTCTTTTGATTAATTTGCAAGTCTTGCCACATATACAGAACGTACAACATTCATGAGGTATGCCAAATGCCCCTTGTAAAAACAGATTTTTTTATATCTGTCCTAAAAGTTATTTTTAATTTAAAAAGGTCAATATAAACATTTATTTATTAATTTTAATTAGTCAACTAAACCAATTTTTCTTGTATATGTTATTGAATTTCTCAATTTTATCAAAATGGGTAATAGAAAATATTTAATTGCAAATTTAATATACAGTAATATCTAAAAATATAATATAATAATTTCTTATCCTCAGATATCATTTATATTCATTCTAATAATATTGATATTTAAATTAGCAAATTCATTGAAATTGTTGTACAATATTAACTGTATTAGTTTTTAGCTAATATATTAGAATTTTATTATGTCATGATTGATATGTATTATTAATATTTTATTTGAAGTTGATTTTTATTAATTTGATAGGTTTTCTATACTTAGTGTTATAATTTAATTTTAGCATTGCAAGTTTTTAAAAAAGCGTTAATTGTAAGGTTATACTTTGTGTACTGGCAGACCTCAAATAAGGAAAGTATTTTAAACAAAAAATAAAATAAGCCATATTCTGCAATAATTGAAAATTTATAATTCCATATTCTTAGAATCTCTCTTGAAAAATACAATCACTTACACTAAATCCTATGGTTATCAGAGTTTTATGAAACTAAAAAAATGCTGAAAACGTATGAGGTGTTACAGTAACATTTTTTTCTTTGTCCATTCTTCCACAAACTATTCCTACAAGAGATTGTTTTTCTATGTGCTACATGTTAATCGAGTTAAAGCTGTGTATAAATGTTTTCACTGTGCATTTCGTTGTAAGCAGATACAAGGGAGATATAGGAGGGGAAACGATAGGATAGGATAGTACTTAGGGGTACTTAGCACCTAGACCTACGTTGATCTTTTGTGCCTAGGCCGTGACAGGGCGCCTCCGGAAGGGAGGGATGAGGTGAGAAGAGAAAGAGCCGGCCGGACCAAGAGGCACACAGACAGAGGGGCAGAGTTGCTATCCTTTACAGATTTGAACTCCTCCGCAACCGACCCCCCTCCCCCCTGTGGTCTTACAAATTCTCTGAGGAGCCCACGATCCAGACACCGTTTGCAGTTTGGGGAAGAAGGTTCCTTTAGAGCTTCCTCTTCCCCTGCCGAGACCTCTTGCCGACACTTGCAACCCTAAAAGAGACCAATCAGATGAACGGTGAAGTGAAATGGGAATGGAGATGAAATGTGGGGACAGGAAACTCGGGGGATGTGTTGATCCTTCCCAGTGTTCGCCTGGCAACTCGGGGAAACCCCGAAAAATCTATGGGTCAGGAAGGTCGGCTACGGAAATCGAACCCATGACCTCCCTAATACGGGCCATAGACGTATCCGCCTGAGCCATCCCGCTCAGTAGGATGAAACAATAGTCAGATGTTTAACAAGCAGGTCGCAATGTGTAGGCTTTTATATACTTTACTTTTTCCATGATTACGAGACGCAACCGAGTGGTGATTTAAAAGTAATATTTGATAATTCAAAGCAATAATGAACACCTTGGAAATGTTCAATGAAACACATTTTTATTTTACATAAATTGCACGTCTTAACGAGATCTACAGTTTTGTGTAATAAGTTATGTTTTACTAATTATAGGAACTTATACAATATTAATTCCGAATAGAGAGAATCGCAGGTTATCAGAAAATTTAAGATACGTATTCCGTTTGCCATATGAGTATCTTATACATAATGATGTTTTAATAAAAATTGTTACTGTTACTTTTGAGGAAATGAATTAAGGAAGCATTTTCCTATAAAAGGTAATTTCGGTAGTGAAATATTTTGAAAGTATTCGTGTTGCATCCTTGGAAATGCTGAATTTGAACACCAAGTTTGGTAGACATCCGACATTTATACATTTTGCTAATAGTAACGTACCTATGCTGTTTTAATGCACCTTCATTCATGCTGCAAGTGTGCATACAGCATTTTATGTCCCCATTATGAGCGAAGTCATGTATAAGCGTAAAGGTTTCAAGTCCATGAAAGGTTTCAGAAAAAATGGCATATTTATTTAAAATAATTAATTTCTCAGAAATGCTATCTAAGCAGTGAATGTGAATAACAGATACACTGGTAAGAAACAAGCCCAAGAAAGGAAAATATTATGCAGAAAATACTGTCATGGAGTTTCATCTCAATTTTAAACAAAATCGATGCCACTTGCTCACGAGTCGCCATATCGAACCCAGAAAAATTTATTATTTTAAGCAAATACAATTTAGGCGCTTGATCAGGGAAGGACGTCGAATTTGCACAAAATACAAGAGATGAACCTGTCCTGAAATTTATTGAAAGAAATATAAAATATCTCACAACAATAATAGTAATAATAGTAATAATAATAATAATAATAATAATAATAATAATAATAATAATAATAGTAAAGTAATTGCACTTCACTACCAAGGATTAGGCTTGCAGTCTGCTCGGTCTTTACTCCAACCATTTCTTCCTAGGTCGTCGTATTTCTCGTCTCCCTGCTGGTTCATATTTTACTATTTTTTTACTATTTTACATGTTCCATTCTTTTATCTGCTGTACACATTGTTATTTGTTTTCTTGTATACATTCATTAATGGAAAATATTTTAAATTCTGTTCTTATTTCTTCGTTTCGCATTTGATCTAATCTTGTACGACCTTTTACTTCTCTTAACAAATTCATCTCTGCAGTCTGTATACTTTGTTGCTCTTTTCTGTTATTGTCCAGCGGTTAAAACTGATATGGATATTAACTTATAACATTTTAATTTTGTCTCTTCCTTTATTTTGTTTTTTAGTGTTCTTTGTATTGTATTACACATAATTTGAATTGTATTGTGTGTATTACTTATAATTTTCTTTCGTAGGTTATTCCGCAGTGAAACAATTTAAAATAAGATATTTGTTAAGTTATGTTATCAAGTTAAGTTATAACATAAAGTAAAACAGAGAACGACTGTCCAAATTTGAATGCCCAAATTGCGTCCTCAATGATAAAGAACCAAGACAAACGAGGTGCGGTAACATCAGCATTACCTATCTAAAGCGTAAGCTATGTGCCACCATTTAACCATTTATTGCAATCTGCTATTATTGTTCAGAATAACAAGAATTGATTTTACAGATTTAACAATGCAAATGTACTGCAGAAAACAGGTTATGAAATATTTGTCGTAATAAAAAAAAGTTAGCCAGAAAAGTATATATACACTGGTGTGCAAAACCTAAGGACGAAAGTAATCTTCGCATGCTGTGACACTGCCAAGTAACATGGCTCGATGAAACTTGAATCATACATAGAGGGAACTACTACGGTATGCTACAGTAGGCAACTAAACGAAACATGCAATGAGACGAACAGAAATGCCACTTTTATCCATAGACCATAAGCTACACTAAAGTCAATACGACATACAATGGCTCTCTAGATTTACAGAAACAGATACATGGTGCTTAAAAGAGTGTATGATTACCACAGACAGCGATGCATGCTCTGCATCGTGCTCCCATGCTGGCCACAAAGTTGGTAAGCAGTTCTTGTGGTAGGGCATTCCATTCCTCCACCAGGACCATTGACAACTGTTGGAAGGTCATTGGTGCATGTGGATGTGCTGCAATGCGTCTCCCCAAAGCATCCCACACGTGTTCGATGGGATTTAAATCGGGGGAACGGGCAGGCCAGTCCATTCGCCGAATATCCTCTCGTTCCAAGGGGATGCATTCGATGCAATCATAAAAATGAATTCAGGGCCGACTGCACCCCTGAAAGGAGGGGGAAGGAGTACAGTATCACAATAAGGTTGACCAGTGAGCGTACCGTCTTCAAAGATTTGGAGGTCGGGGCGCCCATGCAACATTATGCCTCCGCAAACCATAACACCCGGACCACCAAAACGATCAAGTTCAAGGATATTCCTGGGCTCATTACGTGTTCCTACCTCTCGCCAGATGAGGATACATCGAGAATCACTACTTAGACTCAATCTGCTCTCATCCGAGAGCACGCAATCCCATTCGTCGTTGGTCCAATTTTGATGCTCTATCATCGCAAACGGTGCCGCCGATGTGGGGATGTCAATGGAACACAAGGTACAGGTCGTCTGGCAAAGAGACCACCTCTGTGTAGTCGCCGTGCCACTGTGTATCGTGAGATTGCGTGCCTAGCTGCCCTGTTAAATGTGCTTGCAATTGCACCCACTGTTTGGCGTGGATCACTTCTTGCCTGTTGCACAATGTAACGGTCATCTGCTGCTGTAGTTGAGCGTAGTCAACCACCACCTCTCCTTGGGACAGCAGTGCCTGTGGTTTGGAAGGCTCCCCATGCACGTGAAACAATGAAGTGAGTAATTCCAAACTCCTGAGCAACACTCGTCACACTTCGCCCTTCTTCCAGTTTCCCTATGATTCTTCCCCGTGCTAAGAGATCCAAATGGTGTCTACGGGCCATGTTGCAATGAAGAACACCACTACAGTGCACCGTAACAGCTCGCTAATTGCCACACACCCTCTTGTTCTGTTCCGTCAACAGCGCCCTGTTGCGGGACCAGACACAGTTGGCACTATAGGCTCGCTACACTCACGCCATGTGACATCCAGCTTTCTGTGTACGCGTGAGAGACCTCTGGCAACATGCTCCCACACTTTCATCTACTCACACCAAGTAGTTAATTTGTTATGTTATTTTACCCATCTCGTCCTTTGGTTTTGCACACCAGGATGAACCAGAACTCCACCGAAAACTTTCGAAGGTTGTTCATGGATATCTTCTGAGTATTTTGGTATAAGGGAGCCATGGTCTCCAAAAATTAAAAAAGAGTTTTATTTATGGACGCTCTTTAACTGTGGTCCTTTAGCGTCTCATTCTATATTGGGCGTGAAAGGCCGATAATTTTGATCAGAGACCTCTTTATGAGGCTTGAGGTTCTTTTACGTGCCATAAATCTACGACACAGGACCACCGGCATCTCTTCCCATCGGAAGGAAGCCATGTTAAGGATTTTTACCCCCGAAAAAATCCATCGCCCTCCACTAGGTCTGAACCCATGGTCATGGGCGACTCGTTACAGAGCAATAATGTAATTATGATTTATTGGGATTGTTACCCCAATCACCCCTATTTCTGTGAAAGTACCTTCACAGCAGTGAAGAAGCATTTATAATATGCAATAAATAATGCGTACAACACACAACACAGAGTAATGCAACATCCCGAAGACAAAACACGTACACTTTCATCACAAGTACACAGTTTATCACCTCAGTCTCAACTGTCAGTGTACAGTACAGTACATAATAAATGCGGAACTGTTCGTTCCCTTACGCGTTGTTCAAAATGTTGACCACCCCATGATCAGGGCAGAGTGCACAACGACGCACCATCCACACCTTATTCCAGGAGTTCAGCGGCTGCGATAATCCTCGCAACCAGATCCATGCGTGTACCGACCAAGTCTCATAAACTAGGCTCTTCACATGACCCCTGAAGAAGAAGTCCATTGGTGTAATGTCTGATGACCGAGATGACCATGGAACAGGAGTAAATCCATTGTCGTCCAAACTGTACATCAATATAATTCCTAACATCGAGTGCAAAGTGTGCCGCAGGACGTAATGTTGAAACCACCTAAACTGACGAATTCTCAACCGCACATGTTCTAAAAACTGCGGGAGGACATTTCGAAGGTACTTAAGTCCGTTTAGTGTGTTAGGAAGTCCAATCACAAAATCGTGGACAATACCAGCTCATACATTCACAGCAAATTGCTGTTGATAGGATCGACATACCAGCGAGTGTGGATTTTTGTGTTCCCATACATGTCTATTCCTATTGTTGAACATGCTCTCTCTTGTAAACTTTTCCTGGTTATAAACAACACCAACAGGAAAATTGTGGTTTTCTGCAAATTGCTTTAAGGTACCAATTTGCAATCTCGACTCGAAATGGGCAGTTCGCTGGCTCAAAGACTGCACCTTCTGTGGATGATACGGGTGCAATTGTTGTTCATGTGCGACTCTCACAACAGTTGATCGGCGTATATTCAGAGCTTTTGCAACGCTCCGACAGGATTGTCACCAATCGCATGTAACACATTCTCTTCTAGATCGGGCGTTCCGGCATACCTCTGCATTCTATTCTAGCACGGAAGGATGCAGTTTTCGTAGGACCTATGTCCAGAAGCAAAAGTACTGTGATGTGGTTTTGTCGCCTTCTGTGGTCTAGGGGTACGATGCTATCCTCTAGTTCCCACGGTCAGGATTTTAAACCCGGCGGACGGCGTAAAAATCCTTAGAATGGCTTTCTTCGGAAGGAAGTAAAGTCGATGGTCCCGTGTTGTAGATTTACGGCACGTAAAAAAACCTCAAGCCTGATAAAGAGGCCTCTGAGAAAAATTGCCGGTCTTTAACGTCCAATATAAAATGGGACTAAGAACCATAGCAGTCAAAGAACGTCCTTAAATAAAACCCAGTTTAATTTAATTTGTGATGTGGTTGCCTCAGTACCGGAACAACTCGGCATAGCGTCATTGTGCCGCTCTTCTGTTGCATTCAGTGAATCCATACACGAGGTGCATATCGGCCAACTCTTCATCAATAAACCTATCCATATTGCTGTGTATCACTGTTAACGCACAATAAAAGCAAGATCCTAGACAGAACCGAGGAGTACTGGATAGGAGCTTGAGGGCAACAAGTTTAAAAGGGCATTATTGTTGTCAACAGCAGGCACCATGAGCTAATGGAAACACTTATTTTTACAGACAAGACACACAGTGTATAGCGTCGTCATTTGTGATGTGCAGTATTTTAAATGCAATACAGATACAAAGCTAATTGGGGCAAGCAACCAAACGTAATGCAATTACTGTAACGAGCCGCCGGAGACTATGGGTCCCTTATACCAAAATATTCCAGGTATCCCTGAACAACCTCTGTAAGCTTGTCGCGAAAGTTCATTGAGGTAGTGCTTGCTCTCCTCATACTTTTACTTCGTAGTTTCTACTTATAAGCGTTGCATAGTCGCCTGCTTGCAGTTCGAGTCAGGTCATTCAGGCAAACAGGTAATATGTTCACCAGCAATAAATACATGGATATAGTTTTACATGGGAAAGCGCACCGAAATACGGTTAAGGCTCAAAGACTGTATTCTGAACGTTTTCCGAAGTGATGTAAGCCTTCTGCGCGGGTTATTCGAATTACAAAGATGCAATTAAGAACTGATTGATAGTTCCAGGTATTATTATATCTTAAGCATTAATTTTTCTCATCGTATTTAGAGCAAAGAAGAGCTGCAGCTAACCTGGGAGTTCAGGGACTTCAACACAAGTATTCCTGTAAATTGCACTCACACCAACAGCTTTATGAGAACAATTTCCAGAATCACGCATCTGTTTGGTGAAGGTATTTAAAGAAAATCAACAAAAATCCGGTTTTGACCAGGCATGTGTTTATGAGGAGATGAATGTCATTTCCTCAATGACTCCAATGCAAAAAAACACAATCTCCATTATTGGGTTCCTGAGAATTCTAACTAGTTAAGACCACATCACACACAGGCTCAGTGCAGTGGGGCTACATGTGCTTCTGGGGGAGAACATCGTTGGGACAGTTTATTTGGCTCCAAGACATATCGGGCGTCTTTATTTGTAATTTCTCCAAAACGGGCTCAATATTGAGAATCTTATAGAAGACGCTCCACTTAAGTTAGCTCTAAATCACTGATTTCAGCACAATGGCACATCATCCCGTTATTCTAGAGGCTTAAAGAAACTCTCAACTATGTGTATCCTGGACGGTGGATAGGCCATAGTGGCTGCATTCGATGGCCAGCGAGATCTTCCCTTTGATTTTTTCTTATGAGGCTATATCAAAGGCAGGGTTTATGAAACGGAACCAAAAAATGCAGAAATGTTAAAAGAAAGGTTAAGTCATGACTGTGCTTGAATATCAAAAGAAATGTCCCGCCGTGTCCATGCTGATACTGAGAGGCTCTTGCATCAATAAATCCACCAAGGAGGGTGTACATTTGAACATGTTTATTATGAATTAATGCACCAATATAATATAATGTAATTCTAGCGTAGCTTTAAACGAACATAAATAATATAAAAATAGCATTTTGTTTAATCTTGTCAACTCTGTAGCACCAATTGGCGCCGTATAGTTATATTGATTGTAGATTAACTGCAATTTAATCATATGACTTAAACGTGTGCTGAGGTTTTTGCACAGCGGCAATCCTGAATTCTTGTTTATCGGCAAATTGGTTATTAAATAACGGATAAAAAACACACCTTTAAACACAGATCGTGGGCATACCATGAAACGTTATTGATGGAAGAAAAATTTCTCGAGCCCAGCTGTGATTCGAATCCGGGACTCTTCACACAGCAAGTCGGTACTCAGCTGACTGAGCTACGGGATCAGCATGGCAGTTAGTGTTTGTTTTCAAGCATTGGTATTTCATTTAGCAAGACCTCCTCTCTGTCGGATTGGAGTCCCCTTTACAGTTCTAATTAGGCAAACCTTTTGGCATCCGCCCTATCCGAGATAAACAAACTTCAAGGAAGAATGGCTTGTGTGGGCCACCACTCTTTTTAATATAGAAAGGAATATAAAAGAATAGCTACTCTCTCGTCCTGTTGTTGCACTGTAGATCGTGATGGCTTGCCTATATCCGACCAACCTCTAGTCCGGAAGTCTGACCAGCTACACTTCTACACGACGCAAACATAAATGTCGCAGCACGCCAAAGAGGACAGGAGAATAAAAAAATTTGATGTGTTACACTCACATGACTTTCTCTACTCTTGTACAAAAGCTTATTCTCCATATGCTTCATGTTAATCGAGATATCGAGATGCCAATCTTATTGCTAATTTTCTTGTAGATGCAAGGGGAATATGGTAGGTTTTAAGCGATAGTCAAATATTTTAACGCTGGTTGCTATGTGGCGCATTCCATTCTCTTTGCATGTCCAGGACATAAAAAAAATGAATAACGAATTTGAGAAAAAGTATAAGTATTGGAAAATTTAAGGGAATAACAAGCAATATCTCGCAAACGGTTCACTCAACAAAAGAAATGTATATGACATAAATTGTGTATTTTAACACGATCTCCATTTTTGTGTAGTAAAATTTTGTCTATCTCTTATGGTTTACCAGTTATGAAAAAGTTGTTCACAATGAAGAATACTTTTGGAGACATTCCCAGAAAATTCAAGATATACATTTTATTTGTCATGAGAATATCATAAACATATGATATTTTAATCAAAATCGTTAGAGCCGTTTTTGAGAAAATTAAAATTTTCGAAAAATGTTCCATGTAAAGGGTAATCTGGGGTGGGGGGATTATCTTGAAAACCTTCGTGTCGCATCTCTGGAAGATACTGAACCTAAATACCAAGTTTGGTGTTTATCCGACTGTTCGTTTCTGAGTTATGCTGTTCACAGACACACAGACACAGACACACACACACACACACACACACACACACACACACACACACACACACACAGCCACACACACGGACATGTTTCCAAAAATGTTTTTTTTTTTTTTGCATTCAGGGGGTCCCAAACATGTATTTCCGGTGAAATCTCGGTATCGAATTTTTCGGTGGAATACAATACTTCCCCTACTTACTATACGTAGTAGAGAAAGTAAAAATTAACTGAAGAAGCACAAGAGAAGTTAGATTATTAAGTATGCAATAATTTAATAAAATTTACTTACAGTAATCAGAAAGCCTAAATAGTACCTATTCCTTTTTCTCTTTTTACTACATACCTATAGTAAGTAGAGAATTATTGCATTCCACCCAAAGTTTGTTACCGAGATTTTAATTCCCGATGTTCAAATCCGAAGGAGGGCGATGGAATTTTTTGGGCGTAAAAATCCTTAACATGGCTACCTTCGAAAGCCGGTGGTCCCGTGTCGTAGATTTACGACAGGTAAAAGAACATCAAGCCTGATAAAGAGGCTCTGAGCAAAATTTCACACCCAATATAGAATGGGACGCTAAGAAGCATAGTAGTTAATAAAGGTACATAAATAAAACTCAATTTTGTTACCAAGAGTTCACGTTTTAAGACTCCTGATTTTAAAAAAAAAACATTTTTAGAGCACTGTCCGTGTGTTTGTATTTGCGCGCGCGCTCGCGTTTATGCCCCTGTGTGTCTATTAATACGATAACTCAGAAGCGAAAAGTAGGCTTGGTATTTAAGTTTAGCATCTTCCAAGGATGCGACACGAAGATTTCCAAGAAAATCCCCCATATCCTTTTCATGGTAACACTTTCGTTATTTTTTTATTTTCTCAAAAGTAGCTTTAACGATTTTGGCCAAAATTACATAAGATATTCGCATGACAAATGAAATGTAGGTCTCAAATTTTCTGGGAGTAGTATGTGAAGTATTCTACCTTCTGAATGACTTTTGTATAATTGGAAACTGTAAAATCTCACTACACAAAATGTAGATCTCATTTATTTAAAATAAATGTTTTTGTAGAGTTAATCATTTGCAAGATATTCCTTGTCATTGGGTTGAATTTTCAAATATGTATACTTTTCTCAACTGAGAAGACCTTATTGGTTTTTTTTTGTTTATTATTATTCTCTCGTTGTCATGCAAAGAACATGGAATTTCAAATCCAGTCACTTAATCTATTGTATCCTACACCAAAATGTTTAAATGTGAGCATAAAGTTCAACTGGATTAAACTAAAAAGAATAATGAGCCATTGTAAGAATATTTTGTTGAAGAGCGAGTAGAGAAAGTAATGTAAATGCAACACTTAAGGTTTTTAGAAGAGTTTCGCATCTAATTTTTACAATTCACCGAAATAACAAATCTCCAGGAGTTTCTAATGTAGAATAAAATGGAAAGAGCAAAGGTTATTTTTTTGGTCTCTCGAAACAAGGGAATGTGAACTTTGTTCCCTTTCCCAATAATTGATGACTCAATTACATTCCTTATTTCTACGAGATTATGGATCTGTAATACACCAAGAGAAGTAACCTAGTTTAGTAATGGTAGCCCTATTCCATTTCAGTCAATAGTTTGCTTCCAAACCCAAGCACAAAAAGAGAGTATTTTTGTGGTCCGCATTCAGCAAACCTCTCTCAGCAAGTGATGAGCTTTCTGTGCAAGAAAATTGCCCAGGCCAGAAAAAAATAAACGACCGGCTCTAATTCACCCTTCTAGATGGTGCAAAACGACATCCCTCGGATATAATACACGTATCATCAAGCTCTGTAAATTTACCCACGGGCAGCTCATACAGGCCCGAAGATCGCAAGACAGACCCAAAGACTTTCACGTGACTAATAACCTGTGTCCTATCCTAACAGAGTTGGATAGATGATGGAAAGTATTAAGGGTGGTGGTAGTGGCGGTGGTGGGGTGGCCGGTAATGCTTAATTGCCCCTGTGAAGGCACAAAACTATAAGGTACAGTAGCGAACGGGAAAGTGGAATATGAATAAATGAGAAGCGCAGGGGCACCGTACCGAAATGAGAAAGATAACAGCAATGGCATCGGACAGGGATATATTCTGAGGGAAGGAGGGATGATGGACGCTTTGCTGCGCTCCGAGGATGCAAAGTAAAGGTGAATGGCGCCACCCTGACCACTTCTCTGCGGAAAAACGGCATATGTGCACCTAAGACTAGATCATTTCTGTTAGCCGTAAGATTGCTCCCTGCAATGTAGGAGCACTAAATCTCCTGTGACAGTGCTTCAGAGTAAGGGATTATTACAAATAGTGTTTATGTTGTGATTAGTTAAAATTCTTTTAAATATTACCTATAGAATGACTCTATAAGGCTTTAGAATATTACATAATAATTACGAAAAATACCGAAAACTCAAATTTATTTAATTTATTAAAACTAGTGCACAGAATTGTTGGATATTACTACTGTACAAGTAGAAAAACTAGGTACCTGACGAATAATAATGAGATGCCTAATTTAGAAAATTAATTTAAAATATATTTGTTCCATATATTTATTTGGAAAAGCTGAAAAAATAATAAAATTGTTTTTGAAGCAGGTCTTAAAAAACTGTCGCATTAACTCTTTCGAATTCTCAGGTTATACAAAATTTATTGCTAATAAAGAGGACTTCACAGCCTATAACAACAGTAACCTGATTATACGCAAAACTGACTTGTCTTATTCCAGGTTTGGAACCTAACGGTAATAACTATACCTCCTCCCCTGAAAACAATCTCTCCAGCTCTTTCCAAAATAACTATTAAACAGGATTTTTCCCCAAGAATGCGAGTTAAGGATATATAAAGTTATTTTTATTGCTAGTTGAAGAATGACATTTTTGATGTTTGAAAATTATGTTTGTGTAAAATGTCAATAACATAAAAGTCCTTATATACTCAATGTAAATGCAGAAATACTACTAAATAAACATGTAAAGCCCAAGAAAATGTGCATGACGTAAAATCGAAAACGCTTCAAAATTAGATAATAGCTAATAAATCTGCATTTCAATAATCTGAGACCCATGATAATTAATGAATAGGTTTGCAAATCCTATGATGTAATAATGAAGAGACCATATGTTATAAAAATCCATGTCTAATCATTACAGTGGGTTGTTAAAACAACTAGTTACTATGTAGTATTTTTACTTTCTCTACTACGTATAGCAATTAGGGGAAGCATTGTATTCCAACAAAAAATTTTATACCGAGATTTCAGCAGAAATATATGTTTTGAGGCCCCCTGAATCCAAAAAAAGCATTTTTGGAAACATGTCCATTTGTGTGTCCGTCTGTCTGTGTCTGTGAACAGCATAACTCAGAAACGAACAGTCGGATAAACACCAAACTTGGTATTAGGTTCAGTATCTTCCAGAGATTCAGCACGAAGGTTTTCAAGAAAATCCCCCACCCCAGATTACCCTTTAAATGGAACATTTTACTAACGACTTTGATTAAAATATCAAATATTTAAGATACAAATAAAATGTATATCTCGAATTTTCTAGAAAAATGTCTCCAAAGGTATTCTTCATTTTGAACGACATTTGCATAACTGGTAAACCATAAGAGAGACAAAATTTTACTACACGAAAAATGTAGATCGCGTTAAAATACACAATTTATGTCATATACATTTTGTTGTTGAGTGAACCATTTTCGAGTTATTGCTTGTTATTCCCTTAAATTTTCCAATACTTATACTTTTTCTCAAATGGGGAGTCCATATTCGTTTTTTTTGTCGTGGTAATGCAAAGAGAATGGAATAGTCCACATAGCGACCAGCTCTTAAAATATTTGAACATCGCTTAAAGGCTACCAATTTCTCTTGCATCTACAAGAAAATTATCAATAAGATTAACATCTCGATATCTCGATTAACATGAAGCATATATAAGCGTTTGTAAAAATAGTTTGTACAAGAGTAGAGAAAGTCATGTGAGTGTAACACATCAGGATTTTTTTTAATATTTATCAAAGTTAAAATACTTTCCCGCAAAAGGTATCAAATTCTATTAATTACAAAATTAGTTATTTTTATTAATGTCAAGTTTACTTAATTATTTAAAATAAGACAAGATATTTAACTGACCCGCTGTGCAAATGGGCTTCAGAAAGATTAAACTGATAAATTCTGAGAAGCTTTACTCACATCTCTTTAAGCTTCTGGTTAAAACTTTGTAACCTCAGATTAGCATGGCTTTCGTAATTATTATCCTGCTACAAACACAAGGCATGTTTAAAATTTTCCAAATAAGTGATTTTGTTATGACGATTAAGTTATTAATGACTGCCTGTGGTTTAGTGGTTAGCGCGCTAATTTCTCAACTCAGAGGTCTCGGGGGGATTTTTCTTTGGTTAGAATTTTTTTGTAGAACCATTCCTGGAATATGGAAGGTTGAATGTAAGAAACTAAAGGAAAAAGCTAAAGAAAATGAAACCCAAGGATAAGAATCAGATGTAAACACGTTATTGCTAATGCGCAGGAATAAATATGTGAGAGCAAGAAATAAAGGTTAGTTTTTGGCAATTCAAAGAACCCTTTAGGAGTGTAAGCACATAATCATAATTTTTCATAATTATTTAATAACGAACGTCACTAATTATATAACATTTGTGGAACATTTATTTTAGACCTCAGATATATTTCATAAGAAATAAAGTTAACTAAGTTTTTAAACTTCAGTTAAGCAGTGGTGGTATTTATTAAGTATTTAGTATTACATTAATTGCATAACACAGTCGCATGGGTCATAAGACCGTACATGCTCTCTAGATAAATACCTGGTCTGTATACGTGACTTGCAGTATCAACCAGAAAACAACTATTTTTTTACAATCACCGCACTATATACATACATACATACATATAAAATTGAAAAAAACACACTGAATCACAAACTCAAACACACACACACACACACACACACACACACACACACACACAGTCGCGCACATGTACTCAAGCACCACATATGTTTAAAGAAAAATTACATAAACACCTTATCTCTTAGTACACGTACTTCCATTAAGTATGTGCCCAAGCTTGGCCAGTTTTGGCTGTTTAGAATCATGTCCCAGCATGCTGTCCTCCGTCTGTTGGAAGCCAAAAATACTTCCGGTAATAGTTTTTTCCTAATACCCTCCGTCTGCACGCATGCTGCCAAAATATGCGTCCAGTCTTCTTGTTCCCCGCATAATGGGCAAATCCTCCTGCCATCGTTATCAACAATCTTGCGAGCTTTCCACCCTCCCAACCTAAGCCATGCTATTCCAAAGCAAGTGATAGATACAGATATTACATAACACCAACACTTGTGGCCAAACCCGTTAGGACTCGTGAACGGGAGGTCCTGGGCTCAAATTTCGCAGAACCTCCAACCTGACTGAGTTTTTTTTTCAGGTTTTCCTCAGTCCTCATATCTGGCAAATGCCGGGGAGAGATAAAATTAGGCGTAGAACGCTTCCTTCCCAAAACTTCTTTTCCCAAATATAATTTCATTGTATGTATCATCAGTGCCCACCGCCTTTGGTGCCATATGTAGTAATAATGGACATCAAACACTACTAAATGTTAATAAAAATTAGTATTTCGACAAAACTTTTTAGCTTAAAAATTAAAAACCATTAAAACTCTAAGCTGCGACTAATTTCCTTTCCTTAAGACTGTTTCTTTATTCATCAGTATCAATATGTTCATTGTTTAAACAACAAAAAGAAGGCATATCATGACAAAATGTTAACCAAAACATTGGCAAACATCTCACGCGACTGCCTCTAGGTCTGGTGGTTAGCATGCCGGCTTCTAACTCCAGAGGTCCAGTGTTCGATTACCGTATGGCAATTTTTCTTTAGCCAGGATTATTCTTCATCCTCCTTAGAGTCTGAAGTATGTGTATGTGTGTGAATATAATAGAAATGTGACATCCTGATGCCTAATTGGTCTTTGAGGACCAAAGGCCAAATTACAATCTCACTTAAATTTTTCAATAGTAATAGTACTAGCTTTTGGGTAACACAATACTGCTGGGTCATCAGCGCCACACTCCGGCTATATATTTATCTACATCCAGGTACAAAAACAATACAAACTTGAACACCATAAAATTCAGGAAAGGGAAAAATGGAATGCACAAAATTATGCATTCTAATTCGATATACAGTTGTAGCAAAATATTTAAGAACATTCAGAACAAGCAGACAATAATGAATACACTGGGTTATTAAATTCCATCGGGTTCAGAAGCTTCTTCCGGAAAATCCCCAACTTCAACACATACAGGTCTGAAAAGTCCACCATACTTCAGCGGGCAGTCCAAGGATTTGTTGCCATCAACACTACCAACAGTCTTTCCCGGAGGCTCACCATACTTGACACCAGTCCACTAGCCTAGATTGAATTATATATAACCCACGTACTTTACTGTAGATCTCCTTGTTGGATGGCCGGATATCCTCACCACACAACTAACATCAAGTTTCGCTGCCTCAGCTGCAGCCTCCTCTGTTTCTCTCTGGTGGATTTTCTCACCCTCTCTCCCTTTTTCCTTTTTACATTTCGTCCACTTTGTATCTTCTCAGGTGATTACAAGTAAAGATATGCTCTAAGCACATTTGTTCCAATGGCAGTTCAAACTTCTCTAATTTCGAAAACTCTTTCATTTCATTACGTAAAACAAACTTACCAATCACATGTCGTTCTCCACCGAATAGGATCCAAGCACTGCATTGTCATCATCTAACCTGACACCAAGCTTGCTCTCTTTGCTGTACACCTCTAGCTTCATTTTTGCGCAGTATCTGCATTCAGAAGTTCTAATTTACCCCTCCAAGTCAGCGACTGTCAAACTTTTCTTGAAACGGCTGTCCACACACAAAGGATGAAGAACGCTGCAGTTTTACCGGCAGGGCTGTTGACCCTAACCCAACTTCCAAAACTTGGAGGACCGGTGGCTCGAGACTTCGAACGACAACCCGTACTTACCGAAGTAAGCCCCTAGGGGTTAAATTTTTATAACTACAGTGCCTTTCTTTCACATTGTGGCCGCTGCACGGCAGCTCGAGCGCCGGTCGTCGCAACACGAACTCCCGCCGAAACAGTTATATTATCCTCGCAATAGCCTTATGTTCTCATAGTTGCAGTTACAATAATTATAATCATCCTTTTCATAAGCGTAGTTGGAAATGTTTCTCTTCAAACGCTTCTGCCATCTCCTCAGTAATTTTCATTCACACTCGAGAGTTCAATATCTGAAATTGAATGAATTTCTCACCTAATGTTTTCTTTTAGTTCTTACAATGTTTGTTGCATACACTTCATTTCCCTTTATATGGAAAATTGCATACAGTTAAATCTGGAAATCTTGAGGGCCATAATACTTTACTAATTACCCATCTTCAAAAACGTTAGAATTAAATTTAATTATTCGTCAGCTGTATGCGCGGTAGCAGAGTCTTGTTGGAAAAACCCAGATTCAAATTCAAAATCGGTCAGCGGTTGAAAAAAATGGTGAAGAAGCTCTGCATTTCTTTTGTTTGTTCAGAAAATATAGTCCTATTAGTCTGCGTATATTTACTGTACACCACACTCCAATTTTTGCTTCATGCACGGGAATCTCTGTGTAAAATCTGGTTTCTCTGTGCTTCAATATCTGTTATTTTATGACGAAAATAACCATGTAAGTGGAACTACGCTTCGCCGGAGAAGAATATTAAACGTGGTTTAATCCTTCTATCATTGACATTTTGTAAAATCCAGTTACAGAAATGTACCCGACTCTGATGATCACGTGAGAATAAAGTGCATGCAACAAACCCCATACATTAGAAGAAACATCAGCGAGAAATTCGCTGTTTTGAATATTCAACTCTTAGTGTAAATTAACATTTTCTGAGAAAGTGGGTAGAGAACGACAATATTTCCAACATCTCTTATGATTAAGGTGTTTATTATTATTTTAATCGTAACTGTAACTATGAGAATGCAACTATGGTTACGGATATTATAACCGTTTCGGCGGGAGTCCGTGCGTTGGCCACAGTGTGAAAGAAAAGCACTGTAGATATTGCAGTGTGGTTAACAGAGAAATAGTTCCTTCTTTATTTCAAAAGATGAAGCTTTGCTAATGAAAAAAACACCAAGGGGTTTTTATTTATTTATTTTAGGTCGCACGAACAACTAGATTATGAGCGACCATGTAAAATACATATATTATTACATTGTCTTTCAGTAAAAAGTATGGGAAATAACAAATGAACAACAATGTTTTCAGAACGTGCTAGTATTAATATTAGATTAAATTAGCATTAAAACAGTGGTTTAAAGTATAAAAATAATAAAACATAGTGTATAAAGAAACTTCAGAATTTTGTTAAAATCTTGACAATTTTAAACAACAATGATTTTACAAACAATGATATTACATAAAAGCAGTAGAAAAAGATATCTTAAAATTGAAGAACAAGCTTATTATAATACAGTGGAGCATAAAAGAAAAATCTCACGACATTGGTAGTTTAATGGTATGGATAAATGTAATAGTGTTGAAAACAGCTGTAGAGTTATTCAGTGCTTCCTTTTGGCCAGGAGGAACTTTGTATTTTAGTCTATAAGGTGCTAAATGTTTGCATTCAAATTCATATTTTACTGCAAAAGTTACTTTGCAGTGGTTACACAGAGTGGCTTGACGTTTAGTTAGGAGCTGTTCATGTGCCAGTTTTGAATAACAATTCGTAACCAATATAAATTATCTGGTCCTTTCCTTTCTAAAGAATACCAAGTTTATTTTAGCCAAAGTAGGAATATATTCCTTATTATTCTCAGCTATTCTTGCTTCACAAGTCAAAGATACTCGCTAAGAATAAGCGGGATGGTTTTCCGTGGATAAAAGGACTGCGTATTCGAGTCCGCCTAGGGCATCGGTGTTTGTGTATATAGAAATGAACATCGATAACCACAAAGAAAATAAAACCAAGAAGTGGTAAATCTCAGATTAATTGAAACAAACGAAGATGGCTTACAAGTGAAACAACGTAGCATTGATTTTTACCCTAAATTTCTTCACAGTGAACGTTTCTTCAATTTGCAATGTTTGTAACGGTGAAAATTATATCCATGTTTAAAACAAACGTTTAATTCATAAAGGAAATGGCCATTTTATAAAACACAATTCTTAAAATTTCATAAATATTTAACAGTCATGAATTTTAAAATAAATTTGCAAAAATACAAAACAATTTAAGTAAAGAATTCAATGTCGAACTTCCAAACGTGATAACTCTTAATTACAAAACTAAAACGAAGTAGGAGTAACAATAAAACTAATAAACCGATAATAATTTAAATAATAGCTTATAATTTAAACTTTTTAAATTTTTAATGCAAGGAAAACTACTTTCAAGTGGTATGTTGACTGCATTTTTCAGCTAAGCTCCGGTTTGTAAATATCGCAAAAACATTAGATTAATGCAGTAAGCACATGTTTTTCAGAGTTAATTCTCTTTATGAATATTGACTTTTTTCTTTTATTTTATCCAAAACTTCTAAACAAAAACATTGAGTAAAACCACTACTATTTTTGTAGAAGCAGAAGTATTGTTAACAGATTATATGATAAATCAGGCCCAAATCATTTAGTCTCAGATAAGACAAACTTTGAATTTGAAGGTCCTATACATCTTAAGAGAACAATTCGTATTTTTATGAACAAACACACCCTTTTTTTCGTAAGGTTTTCAAACACTTACAACATTTTTTTGTGTAGGAAAATGTATCTTAAATGTTATGATGTACTATTTATGAAGGCCCTAGTATCACCTAAATGTGGTCCTTAATGCATTCTTCTCTCTTTACATGTCTTTTTGTAAGTTCTTTTATGTAACATTTATCTGACTTTAAAAACTTTTACACTAGAATTTTTAACATAATGATTTCTAAAGCTGTTCATGGAATTAGTTGGTATAGCTGATTTTCTTCCACGATCAGAGTTCAATGTCGGTTTCTAAGTTACCAAAAACGAGAAAGAAATATTAACACCTCTACTTCTACATGTTTACAGCGATCTAATCTTAATGAATACTATACTAATTAACTTAACAAATGCACCGTCATTCGTCCATATTGTAGAAGCCTTGATTTCCTGCCCTATTTCGGCGAAATAAACCAACAAGACATTTTCTAAATACATTTGTACATTCTTCAGTTAACACGATTTTTTAAACGAGTGTACGCTCCTTCATATAATCCCCTGTATTTGTTTCGGTAACAAACCACTAACTATATCACTGGCAGCACACGTTATTGGTTTTGCCAATTATATAGCTTTAACGGCCACCTCTCCATGATATACTTCTGAAATGGCCTTCCAACTTAAACGTCCTCTTTTAAGTATATCAATAAAATTTACTGTTGCCACTTGCATGTGTTCTCTATAGTGCCATTTCGGATTCTATGAACTCTAGAAATACAGGAATTCTTCATAATCGGTTTCCGTCACTTTTTGTTTTAATTTGTCTTGGATACCTCCAGAGTTCAGAGCCATACAAAGCAATACTTTCAATTACATCCTTATAAATAGTTTTGTTGCAAATTATGGAATGTAATTGTCTTATATCAAGTCTTCCTTTTTGCAGTCTGTGTCAAATTTCAGTCTCACTGCCTCCTCCACTTTACATTATTGTTCCTAGGTACTTATACGCGCTACATTTAATGATTGACTCATCTTCCATCACTGTGTCACTTGCCCCTCCTCCAGTACTCCGTTTTAATTAAATTTATTTGTAAACCCCAGTTTCCAAATTCTTCATTCAGTTTTCTGAACAGTTTATATCATGTTCATCTTCAGCAAAAAATAATTTGATCTCGAAAAGTTCTCAAAAGTGTCATTTTGCATTTAAATTCACAATGTAAACAATGTAACGATATAAACAACAACATTGCTAAGCATACCCTTTCAATAATTCCAAAGCACCTCAATGAAATAGTTCCAGGAAATTCAATAAAAATAAATAAAATGCCACAGTTTAACCCCGATCGAAAAAAATGTTATATACAACACGGGATCGAAACAGATTTCCCCCTTAGTACATTTGTAGCCCTCGGGATCAATTCCTCGGACTCCAATTATATATCTCGTGGAAAACCATGTGTTTCTTTCCCTTAATGTATGATATACTATTATCAGTGTTATTTGAACTAAATCATGCTCTTATTATGGATTCTGTTCCTGTGGCGCTTTGATTAGCGCTCGAGGCCAGCACGTAAAAGGACCTGGTATCGGCTCCCGACCGAAGCGGTGAATATTCACACAAAATCTCAAGCATTGATTCAAGATTGGATTAATGTGATGTCACTTTATTTCATTCAGGGTAATGTTGCAAATCACCATGTCTAGAACGTCCTCGGAAGAGGCGTGATTACCACCAGGCTAGCCTAATGAAAGCAGAAAACCCCTTATTATGGACTATTACTTTGCTTTACTATGTGTATTTCATTTATTCTTACGTAAAATTACTCGTAAGCTTTCTTCTCTTCCATTTTATTTCTATGTATTTTATTCTTTATACAATCCATAGGCCTTTAACTTCCTCATCTCTCCTTTCTAACCATTGTGATCTATGATAACTCCAAGTTGTACAAACCAAGAGAATTCTTAAGCGAGTGTACGAATAATACATACCAAAACATTTTAACGAAAAAATATTTAGACGTTTTACAGTTCTACAGTCTTAAAACCGTTTTGCCTCGTGAATTACAGTGTTTTATAATACAACATTTGATTGCCCTATGAGGTAACAATCGGGATTGTTTTTCCCTCACATTTGAAGAAAATATATAATACTAAACGTGAAAGCCATTAAGAGCCTAAAAATAGTTCAAAACGGTGATAAAAGAGCAAGAAGTTTCCT
This sequence comes from Deroplatys truncata, assembly GCA_030765065.1. Lineage (NCBI taxonomy): Eukaryota > Metazoa > Arthropoda > Insecta > Mantodea > Mantidae > Deroplatys > Deroplatys truncata. The sequence continues at coordinate 60,082,576 of CM060980.1, forward strand.
TTTAAGTTACATAGTGCAAACTAGTTCTTCTGTCATACTGTTTATTATAACAAAATCATTTTTAGTCCCTTGTTTAGGATCTATATAAGTGAATTTGGTCAATTTTCTATCTAACTCTTTAAATTGGCTTTGATAACTTCAAATTTTGAAAATATTATAAAAGTGTCTTTTCTGTAATTTATGCTTTTTCTATATAAGTGGACAATAATTTGTACTTTTGACATCGTAAATAAGTGCTTTTCTAATGAAAAATGATCTAAACATTCTAATTTTATACAACTTAAATCTTTGATTATCACTGTTTAGTGCTTTGGAAATGCTATCTATGCTATCTTTGATAAACCATCTGAAAAATAAATTTATCAAAGGTGGGTTTAGTAATATGCTTATAGATTTAATAATAAATACTTTTACTTAACTTGTAAGCATATACCATAATTTATTTAATCTGGTCCATACATTCAGCTCCCTCAAGAGAAACAGCACTCGACGGACCTACTACGCCCCTAAAAAGTGTATTTTTGGGCAAGAAATTAAGATAATCTTAAGGTACATATTGCTTTACAAATTACCTAAACTTTCGGATAATGGCCCGCTTGGAATTATTCCAGAATAAAACATTCTATGCTACCGAGAAAGGACAGGTCAGCATAGAATAACTGACTGCTTTTGTTTAAATGGAAAGGTAGTAATGAAAACGAGATATGTCACAATCATCTGTATGTGATTTCTCAAATACTCTCTTATATCCGCTCTGTGGTACAAGGAAATTCAACTATCTTATTTTCGATTACTAAAATAGTAGAATGCTTCACTTGAGCATTTATTTTGCCTGATATCACAGGCATAATTTACAGGAATACCTTAACTGCATGTTACTGTGTTGTATTTTTTTAGAGGTACTCCATAATCATAATGCAAAATTCGACTTAAACTTATTAACTATAATATATTCCTGCATATAAGCTATCAATTCTGCATGTATCCTGCATATGCGTAATTTAATTGAAGCCATTTTCTATATTTTCAGTTTCATAAAGTTCAAAACTCATGTGGATTTGAGAACTACAAGCTTGTAATTTCATATGTGCTCAGTATAACCGACTAACACAACTTTCGCAACTTTACTGTTTCCAATTTAGGCATTTTTGGAGCTCCTTTTAACAGTTTAGGTATTTTTAAGGGGTCAATAGTTATATTTTTCTGATGTAAGTAGACGTAAGTAAATAATTTATTCCACAATAAACATTAAAGATTTTTCCAAAAATATGTTATATGTTCTTTATAAACAACAAATGATTCAGATAAAAAAACAATGATTTAAGAAATTTAGTTAACAATAAACATAAGGTGTTTTACTAGCAGAAAGGTGTGTGAATTTTAATGATCGATATTTTATTTTACACAGTGCTACTTTAAAATGTTTAATGCTACTGGATAAATACTAATCTTAATTCGTCGATTTTTGGTAATATCTTTGAACAGTCTTTTATGTTTGATAAAGCCACATTCTTCTGGTACTTTGAAATGACAAAATTTGCAATTAAAATCGATTTACCTGTTAAAAATATTGAAATATGGTTAAATTATTTTCTTTAATGGTTACAACCAAATATTGGTTATATGCTTGTAAAAGCAACTGAGTAGATATTGTTTTGAAAAGAAACACATGTCTGGAAATGTACAGTATGCTTGTAAATGGTACAATAGTTTAAAATTGGATGTGTAATCTCTCACTTATATTGGATGAAATGGTGTATTAGTTTATTATTATTTAATAATCAGTAAATAAGTAATATAATATAAATAGTAATACATTTATGTAATTGTTATTATTTAATAATACAATGAAAATCCTGGTTCTCCATCTCAGATAATTGCGTCCTACTCTTCTTTTCCGTCCTGGATTATATTCTGAAATATTTCTTGGTATTCTAGTGTGTTCCATCGGTTGTAAATGTTGTTTCCATTGTTTGTTCTACAATTTTTTCATTAATCTAAGAATTAATTGTTCCCTAATGTTTCTGCTTCCCTTTTTATAATTTTAATAAATCCCCCAAAATCTTAAGAATCTCATTTCAATTCCTCCTATTGCATTTTCCTTCTTTTTTCTTTCTTTCTTTTTTGGTCAATTTTCAAAACTTCAGAACCGTTTAGAATTGTTGGTATTCCCACCACTTTATAACACTTCTTCTGTGTCTATTTAGTTAACCTTTTATTTAAGTTCTGTAAAACAGATAAAATGGAAGTACCAAGCTTGACATGGTGAAGATGAATACTTTTCTCCTTAAAAGAATGACAAAAGTCTGTGGAGCTGCGATTAAAGCACATATTTACGTGATTTGTAATATAAATGTCTCACAGCCACATGAATGAAGCAAAATGCTGCTATAAAGTTCAATAAACTCTCACTGTTTTTTCATCAAGTTCAGTAGCTGGGAAACGAATCCACCAATGTGATTTAAAAATGTTCCCAGAATACTTAAAACATATTATGCTGGTGAGTCACAATTCGGTTGAATAGGTGTGAGTGCAGAACCATAGCAGCAGGTAATAGGGGCGATGACCAGGCTGATGAGCTTGCCAAGGCGGATTCAGTTGGCATTTCCTGTGTCTCTGTAAGACGGGTAGTCAAATACCAAAGAAAATCTTTCGACGAGAATTAAACAATTATTAATTTGACTCCTGTGTGGTCTGTTGGTTGGTATGCTAACCTCCTAATCCAGAGGTCCGGGTTCGATTCCCGGCTGGAGAATGGTAAATTTTCTTTGGTCAGAATTATTCCTTATCCTCTCTAGAGACTGGAAGCATGGATGAGTTTGTGGATGTGTATGTAAATTTCATGTAATAATCAAAAGTAATATTAACCCAAATATTAACACCACTGCGAGTGAATATCTTGCTGAAGAGTAATTGTTCCAAAGGTAAAAAAAGTCGCCGATATGACGTTAGATGTTAAAAGCGGTATATAAATGGAACATAACATATTATTAATTTGTGAGTAGCTATTTATTGGTAAACCATACTGGGATTTAATCAAATTAAAATTTTATTTGTTTATTTTTTATTGCGAATGAGGCCATGTAGGACTACGCAAAGTACTTAGGGACGTTGTTTTATTTTCCTTTGAATCCATAGTTCTCTCACTCTTTGGCTATAGGCTTTCTTTCTCTCTTCTGTCCATGCTGTTCCAGTGGTTTTTTTTCATTAGGTTTATCCTTTTTTTCAACTTGCCGCTAATGCTAAAGATATCTCTGTTTAGGATATCTTCTTGCGTAGTTCCTCTCATTTTAAGTTTCCTTCCCAATAATTTACCAACTTCACTACTTCATAGTGCTTACTGGTGCTTTACTTATATTTTCGTATAACCCCTATTTGTTTTGTGAGTGACTGAATTCATTCGTTTAACATGTCCAGAAAATGTATCCTTCATTTTCTAATGTCGTTGTAAATGTCTGTATATATTTTATTTTTACTTCTGAGTATGTATTGTTCATCTATGACTTGTGGACCTATATTTTTTCTTAAAATTGTGCATTCTTTTTAACAGTATTTTCAATATCTGCTTTTCTGTTAAGATTAATGTCATTTTATTAATATTGTTTTTGTTTAATGTTTCTTAAACATAAAGCATGGAAATATGTATTGTTATAAGTCTTTTAATGTAATTAGCTTCTATTTATATTTGTTTTCAAGCGTGTGCATGCAGTACCATAAAAGATAATTGTATATATTTAAATTCAACGTTACCTATAATAGACAATGTACACAAAGACAACATCGACATTGCTTCATAAACATAGCAGTTCTTAAAACCAATGAATATCTGCTTAAACAAAGTATATTAATTTGCACACACGCTTAACCATAGAATTGTACATACGTTATATTAATACTGCTTTATGTAGGAATATAAGCCATTCATGCTTAATGCCACATTTGTTTATCCTGTAAATAGCATAACAAGCAACGGCTTGTAGTCTATCATAACAAACGCGTATACACTTCAGTTGGATACAGATATGCAAGGATTTTCCTCAGTCCTCAAAACTGGTAAATGTCGGGGAGGTAAACTTAGGCTGGAACGTTTCCTTCCCAATATTGCTTTCCCTAATATCATTTCAGTGCATGCATCATGGGTGTCCACCACCTGTGGTGCCTTATGTAGTAAGAATGGCACTAAACGCTATTAACAATCTGCACGGAAAGGAACTATCACTACATCATCAAGTCTTAAAACGGCAACTAAAATTCGAAAGTAAAAATGCATTAAAGTAAACTATTGGGTAGTCTCATAAGTTCGTTCGTTTTGCTCGCAAGTTCCATCTATAGTGCCTGAAAACCCTGAACCCTCTGTACACTCAAGTTATCCTAGTTGCCCAATTACCCCTACGACTTAGAGAACAACAACCAGAGTCACTATTGGTTATGTCAGTGTGTATTTGTGACTGACGTTGGATAGATCGGCGTGAACTTGTGTTTAAAACCTATGGAAACCAAAAAGGAACATTTCTGACATCTTATGCTTTTTCTATCGTAAGGGTAAAACCGCCTCACAATGCCGGCAGAAAATTTGTGCTGTCTGCGGGGAAGATGCAGTAACGAAGCGAGCATGTCAAAAGTGGTTTAGTCGATTTCGAGCTGAGAATTTCTCCCTAAAAGACAAACCTCGGTCTGGACGGCTAATTGTTACGGACGTGGAAAGAATTCATGAAACGATAGTCAACAATCTACAAATTACAACTCGGGTGTTGGCATTGAAACTCAATTTAGCTCGTGCTACTGTAGCCAGGAACTTGGCAATATATCGTCGACAATAATGGTGTATACGGCAGGAAATAAATAGTTTGTTTATAAAACCTAACTGCCGTACTTATTTATCTTTTGAACTACCTTGTGTTTAAAGTTTGTAAACGGAAAGTTCGGCAACTACGCTGTCGTAGCTATGCTGCGGGTGAGGTGTGTACCCAGGCGTTCATAGTGATTGAAACATAACGAAACGCGAACTTATGAGACAACCCTTATTGGTATTATTATAACACCGTTTACATGTTGCCATGACCTGAAGTATCTGAAATACTAGAGACACCTTGGATACTTTAAATCATCATCCGGATAAGCGTTAGGCCATATGGCCTGGTACGATCTCATAAACTGGAATTTCCTTTCCACGCTTCTTGGGATGTGCCAGTGATCTCTTCCCATGTGTTGGTTACGGAGCATAGCTTTAGGAATTCTATGGGATCTCATTCGTCTTAAATGACGCGTCCAGTTGTTCTGATAGATGCATAAAATGAACAGGTTCCAGACCAAGTTCTACCATTATAACTTCATTTCATATATAGTCCCATCTTGTGTATGCTAAGCATTTCATTTGGTGTTATTCTGATTTCTTCCATCCGTGTTAATGTCCATGCTTCGCGATCATAACACTGTAGTGGTCTTGCTAGATCTTATATACGCGTACCTTGAAATTTTCTTGATTCGAGAAGGTTTCATTAACTTTTTTATCATTTCTATACTTTTCGAACACTTTATCATTTTATTTTTATATCTGCATTATCTTCACATGTTAGAGTATAGCCTAAATATGTGAAGACACCCTCTCTCTCTCTATCTCCCTCTCTCTCTCTCTCTCTCTAAAATCTTATTACCAAATATAATTTACTAGGGACAGGGTATTTATAATAAAAGCCATAATTTTTGTTCTTCCTACCTTTATTACCATGTTATATTTTTCCCAATGATGTTTAGATTATGAAAAGGCATTTTAAATCACTTTCAGTACGTGGTATTAATATTAAATCATCTGAAAATGCCAAAACTATTTCAACAAAAACCTACTATTTCAAATAATGTTACCAACGAAATTCCTACTTCAATTATTGTTGAGGAAAAAGTGGGAAATGTAGTAAATACTTGGGATGTATACTGTATATGTTTCAGTTTTTTTATAACTTTTTCTCTTTTAGTAGCACGTGTGTACATTTACCAAGTAGCACAGCAAACACCTTTAGAATCAATTTCTCCTTTAAATGTATTATTCTAGAACTAACAACAATACCTCACCTACCCAGCTCAGTACTTTCAACGTTTTAATAATAATAATAATAATAATAATAATAATAATAATAATAATAATAATAATAATAATAATAATAATAATAATAATAATATCAGAATAAGTAAAATGAGGCCTGTTTTTAACTCAGTAAACACAGTGCTTATCGTGGTGATAGTGAACTGCCTAATGCCTCAAAATTAGACTCAAATTTTGGCGCATATGAATTATTGCTCGCAAGATACCATAGCATAGAATTATATGTTCTAGAATGTGGCTTCGAGGTTGGCAGTCCTATAGTTGTTACTACGATGCGTGTAATTCTATACGATATTTTTAATGCCTTAGTAATTGCAGGAAGATGTGTAAACTACAAGCGAGTATGTATTACCAACACTTGCCGAAGATACATTCTGATAATTCCTTGGAAAAGCTGCAAGCTGGAAGATTTCTTGAATCTTCGAGACTTTTTTAGCATTTACGAGCAATTTTTCACATCTCTTTTTAACTTTAATAGCAACATATGTATACACTGTAAGTTTCGTTTAAACTCTCCTAGGAAAGAAGAATTGTGCTTGTGCACAGGAGTAATAATAATAATAATAATAATAATAATAATAATAATAATAATAATAATAATAATAATAAAACGAGAATTTTTGTATCCTTCAAAAGACCATTACACCAAGATGAGAAATGCTAGCAATTTCATCCATTTTAGATATAACCAAGTACAAGAAATTGAAAATTATATTTTAAATCAATGAAAGAAAGAACACTTGTAAATTAAGACAATTTTTTTCATATGAGTTACATTCTCTCATTCCATGATTCACCGCAGCTCCAGTGAAGGTCATGAGACAATAATATAAGAGGCTCGCCGCAGGAATGAACCAGCTGCAAGTTAAATTTGCGCATGCGTGAAAAACGTATACACCGACAGCTGTCAGCTTAGTTGTGAAATATAATTATAATAACATCAATACGTACACTAAACCAAAGCCTTTACTTTGGACAAATCTAGAAACAACAGGACCGCTTGGTTTTAGAGCGACTCACTAGGCATGATGACTTACGCTCGTCTGCTGTCGTGGTCCGCCTTCGTGTAGTGGTTACCATGCTAGCCTCTAGTTCCCGAGGAGGTCGCGGGTTCAAACCGACGGAGGGCATGGATTTTTTCGGGCATAAAAATCCTTAATAAAATTCAATTTCAATTAAGTCTCCTCGTTTTTCGCGCATGCACAATGTTGGATTCGTAGCCAAGGTTAATTCCTGATTGGAGACGTTTGTATAATAGGAAGCTATGTCATATACCATAGAACCCCATTACTATGCCAAAACGCTATTTGTTTAAACGTATTCAATTCCTAAAAATGCACATCTATTTAAATTGTTTTTTTCTGAATGATAAAGGAAGAGCGATTCAAAGTAAAATCGGTTTCTATCTTCGATCCTTACATCCAATTTTGTGATTTCGGACTATCTTACGCCTACCAGCAATAAATGGAAACTGGCTCTCAAAATGACAACTTATGTATATCCACGGCATTCGATATCAATAACTAACTTACTTGGGAACGTTGAGGCAGTAAGACAACCTCTTAGACACGTTTTGGTGCCTGTCCTTGCAGGTTCTGTAGAACTCCAGACATAATGAAGTTAAACTTATCGTTGCTGAAACCTTGAGGAATAAACATCATTGTGTCTAAACGTTCATGACATATCCAAGGAGGAAGCCTCTCAATGTCACAGGGTCTTTCGTCTTCCTATATTAGTAACCCATTATAAGATTTGACTTGCAGGCACACGCAACAAATGCAAGATTTACAGGAGCATTATGCCCCTCTACCTATATAAATACATCAACTTCATTGAAGATATACTCCTAGATTGGAGTAAGACGAACAATAATTCTTGGCTTCCTTGTAAAGAGTCCCTTTTACTTTCTCTACCAGGTACATAGTAGGTGCAAAAGCTATTGCATTCCACTCAAAAATTCGATACCGAGATTTCACCGCAAATACATGTTTTGAGGCAAATAAAGCCTTTTATAGTAAAAGTCTGTGTATGTATGTATGTATGTGTGTGTGTGCGTGTGTCTGTGTCTGCGAACAGCAAAACTCAAAAACGAAAAGTTGGATCAATACCAAACTTGGTATTTAAGTTCAGTAGCTTCCAATGATGCGATATGAAGATTTTAAAGAAAATCCCTTACCAAAACTCCCCTTTACATGGAACATTTTCCATCTTTTTTTGTTTTTTCAAAAATGGCCTATGGATTTTTATTAAAATACTATACATTACAAATAAAATGTATGCATTTAATTATCTGGGAATAGCCTCTGAAGTACTCTTCATTCTGAATCAATTTTATATAATCTTGTATAACTGGTATACGTAAAGCGATAGACGAAAACGTACTATACAAAAAAGTAGATCTCTTTAAAACACAACATTTATTTCAAATAGCCTTTTTATGGCATAAGCTATTTCTGAGATATTAATTAAAATACTGCAAATTATTAATGGTTCGAACTGCTCAACACTCTTGTCATTCTTTTCAAGTCCTATTGGCTATCAGTAGTTTCTCGCGATTGCATGGAAATAGTATGAAATTATAAGGCCAGCATATAGCGTGCAGTTCTTAAACATTTGACTATGGCTGTTCCCTTTGTATCTATAACGAAATATTCTTATATACCGGGGTGAGGCCAAAACGTTTTACAGCTAAAATATTAAATTTAGTTACCTCGCAATAAACATTGGGGAGCGTAGACTGAGAGGCAGCGAGAGGACCAGGAAATTCAACTGTACATTCTAAAGCAGGCGTGGGATATTCATAACAAAATACATATCATTTCACATTTACTGTAGTTTAGTATAAATTTATCTTGGTGGCACTACATCATTCACAGAAGATTACAGAACAGACATTGGAGGGAGATGTTCCACACTCACGATCCACGCACTCTACATACACAACCCCTCGCCCTGAAAAGACTCACACGACTGACCCACGCTATTAGACTGATGCCACTAGACAAAGAAGCTAGTCCCTCTACTTTCACTCACCCCCTTTCCTCTCTCCACCCCTTACTAGGAGCTGGGGAGAGAAATGCCGCGTCGGACGAAATTCAAACTCTCAAACGAAGTAATTATGCCCATCAATGTCATGCTACAAAGCAATAATGTGTCCGATGCGACAATGCACACACATACACGCTAAAATATGTGTAATTTACTATTTCCGCAAAGGTTTATCTGGATTAAAATTATATATATATTATATATATAGATAAATAAGCTTTCGTAAGAATAATTTATATAGCCACTAATAAACAATAGAGGGTAAAAAATGTCATGTGAATGTAACATGTCGGATTTTTCTTTAAGAGGATCGATTAGGTAGTCAGGTAATAATTCATTTCAAGTGTTGCTTTCAGAAGATGGTTATCAATTAAGAGAGCACTTGTATCGCATACGTGGGAGATTCTCTTTTGTCTTTCTTAACTTTATTTGTTTAATTTAACCTCTTTATTTAATCCTATTATTTTTTTAAGTTACTGCTGTTTTCACAACCCCTTTCTGTCGTTTCTCTATGCTGTGTAAATCATGTACTTTGCATGTTCACCCATAATGTTATGTTTTGCCCGTTGTAGCAATCTCGAAATTAAGACGGTAGCCATTTTTCTTTTAGAATACGTATACTTATATGCATTTCCCTAAACCTCTGATAAATTATTTTATGAAGCTAACTCAGAGATCGTAATATTTACTCTCTTTTGAGTTAATATTTGTTCAATCACAATTATGTAAGCAATGAACGATAAAACATGCTCAGTAGAGCACAATTCCAACTTTCTACAAATATCTCCAATTGGAGTTAATTTGTATAATATAAATACATATTTAAAGCTAGTACGCGATGTTATGTGTGTTTGTGAATGCTACGGAGCTTACTGTATTTGACGTTTTGAAGTAGCTGCTATTAATGCAATTTTTAAACGAGCTGAAGCTATATTTACGGCATACATTACCGTATTACAGGACGATTACCTCCGGACGGTGTATTCATCTTGTCCGGGTGATTCCTTATAATAACTTTTCAACTTTCCTGCAAATGTCAGACCATACCAGGAGGATGATCTCTCTCATCCGACGTTAATTTCATTATGCTAGATTAAACAATGCACATTAGGAAAAAATAATTATTATTGAACAATATTCTATGCATGTCGACTTTTGATTACTCTGTATATTAAAGGTTTATAATTTAACCCTTTAATATAATGAAGTAGCGACACGTGGTTGACTCAAACAAATAAAAACACACTTATTATAAATGAAATAAAATTCTTTATGGCAACTCCAGGTTATAGAAAAATCGACCATACGATATATTAAGAAATAATAGAGAATTAGCAATATATAAACTGGATGAAAAAGCAAAAGTACACAACAAATTGGGTAACTCACACACACAGAACGAAATTCTAAAGGCTGTTACATTTATTCATTACAAAGGAGTAGAAGTGAAGTCGGTGAATATGAAGATTCCGCTCTCCCTGGCCACCAATTTAACCTCTTTGGAAAATACACATAGTCTGCGGCCAAGTTGTTAATTAGAAAATATTGGTTCGCTGAGTTCTAATGAAAGCTGAGCATAACTTCCTTTCTTTATACAATTAACCTAGTTTGAACATAGGATTAGGTGAACGGAGGGGACACCTAGCACAAGCGCATGGCTCCCTTTTAGTTACAGGCTTGACTACCCGGCCGAAGAGCGTTCGGCGGCGACTCTCCCAAGCCACCGGAGGGTGCTCACAGGCTCTCCTCCAGCGGAGACCGAGGAAAGTCGACCCAGCTGTCAACGGTTCACATCTGACGAGGTCAAGAAGGAGTTCTAGTGTACAAGACCCCGCATTGTCCACTGCCGACCAACACACAACCCCAAAGTCAAACTGTAACGTGAAAGAAGGAGATGAAATGAGAGGAAATGAGGGAGAGAGGAGAACCGTGGTAGACAACACCACCTCAGCATTCGCCTTGCCGACAGGGGAAACCACGAAAAAATCCAAGGTCAGAGTGGGCGGTCACCAGGAATCGAAACCGGAACCTCCCGAATGCGAGTCTCGTACCTTACCGCGGCGCCATGGCGCTACCCTGAACTTATAAAGCAAAATATAAAATCTCTCACATGAGGGTTATTAAAATAAGTTGACATTGGTATCCCATGCGTTTCGTACCGTTATAACAAGATTAGGTTCTCTTTCGTTTCCTGTCTTAGTTGCTATCGTGACCAGTGGCATTTGTTTTATTTTAAGTGCATATTCTGTGGAGTAACAACTTGTCAAAGCTTTCTTGGCAAGCATGTTCTTTTAAAACTCCAATTTGTTCATATTAAAGTACAGGGGCATTTTAAATCGTGTTTGTTCTCTTAGTAGTTTATAAAATGAAACGTGAAAGTGTTTTATAGACCATGTCCATCAGAAGGAACTGGGCTTATCAATGGTGAAATATTTATCAAAATCGCTTGAGTGGTTTGAGGTTACCCTACATACACTCTTATATACAAATTTTTCTCCTTATAATATTAATCTAGATTATTTATGAAATTATACACTGTTGAAAGAAGAAACAGTGAAAGACCTATGCTGAGACGGTCGGATCAATTCTCATGAACACGGACAAGCCATCAAGGTTTATACAGTGAAAACGAAGAATTTATAAATAAAAAGGGAAACGATGGCAAAACTAGGTTAGTATACTGAAACCGATAGAAAATCTAAAGCATGAAGGAAGCAGCAGGCTCTAGCTTATCATAATTTATGCAAAAACATTAAAAAGCTATATGTCGGAATGCTCACCTTTTTGCAGTTATTGTTTCTTTTTACCCTAAGTGGTAAGAGGAAAGATCTTAGAATTTCAATTTGCAATCCGCTTTAATGCGTATCGTTACGCAATAAAGCTGAAGATAAACACAAGAATGTCCCGAAGGAATTATCCCGGTTGCATAGATTTCAAGCAATGTTAGGTTTTGCTGAGTGTAGACATTTAGTTGAACAACCGTTGGTGCAAAACAAAACGTAACTTGTGAATTTTCTTGGGCTACCTTGTTTGAATGTAGGTCAACTTAAGGTAATTTACTTTTAAGGAATGATAATAAATTGGTTGTGACAGTGCTTGCAATTATATTATTACAACATTTTTCTAGGTTTATAGGCTATGTTATTTTTCAAATCCGCATTAGTCTGCTATTCTACTTCCAAAGGAAAATTTTCCTAATGTGGACTTACACAGAAACAATCCCCTCCTTACATTTAATGTTGATGAAATTAAATTAGTTCTATTACTCTATTACCAAAGCTTCTAAGGGGGCCACTCACAAGGAGAATTAAACATTGACATAAGGACGTAAAGCTTAAACATAGATTTAAATCCGATATGTTGTCATTCCCAACCATAAATAGGAGCATAAACAGCAGCCAATTGAGATAATATGGCTGACTGCTAAGCGATCACCGACAGTATACACGACAAAAGACTATGTACTCCCCGTCAAATCAAAAGTGGCCAGTATTTTGAGCGCGCGGTTTCTGTGCGCCACTTTGGCTAACCCCGTGATACAAGCCACAAGGCACTGATTTGAGCTACCTCTTCACCGTGCCTGACGTGCAACAGTGGTTAAGCTATTAACTTCTGCTAAGCAGCTCGAGTTCGTTTCTTCGTAGTGGATTGCTATCTTTTATTTTTTACAACGGTTGACTGTAATATGGTTGCAATCCTTCATTTTACTTACAAATATAATTACGTAATAATGGTGAAACTTTTGCTTATACAATAAAACTTTCTAAATATGAAACCTCCTTCTGAACAATAAATTAGTATCATGTTTGCCATCTACAGATATGACGAACTACTAAATAAACGCCACTTGGATAAAAATGAAAATCTGTTATAATTTTAAACATGTATTTAAAATGACAGGGAAAAAAAGTTCAGTTACTCCACGGAGACTTGAACCTGCAAACAGTAAGCTAACTCTCTATTACTGAGCAAAGAGTGCTACAGTAAGAGTGGCATTGTAATGAAGTTTAGTTCTATCCCACCAGAGAACCATAAATCAATAAAGTGTGTTTTGGTTACAAATATTCAGTGTTAAAGCACTCTGAAACATTAGTCTGTTTTGAAATCTCGCATATCTCATCTTCTCGGAAGACTTCTGTGTTTATAGTTGTGTTCCCCATTATAACTACTACAAGAATATACACAGTCTTGTGAACAAAGCCTGACTGCTCCGAGCGCTCACGGAAGTACCCAATTCTAGTTCCGTCTCTGGGGCGCCAGCAGTTTTGCATTGATCGAGTGAGCAAGGTTAAAGAGTGTTACACTAAGAAAAAACACCATCTAACATCATTAGTTGTTTTACTGCAATTTTTATGGATATCTCAGTATTCCTAGACCGTGATCTTGCATAGAAAGGCATTTAGCCAAGGATATGACTAATTGCTCCAAGACATGGAGACAGAAAATCTGATGTGAGATAACAGAATAATCACGTAATGGAAATCTCCTTCTGATAGCTAGTTTTTTACGTTTGACGTAGACATAAACTTGAAAGCTTGAACCCTTTAAGCTTTAGTTTAGTTTAATACAATTTTTGTTTTTATGTTAAAAAGAATGAAGCTAAGTTTATGTTCACAATTAGAAATTTGAGCCACAGTAATTTTGTATTGAAGCTAGTGTTTATGGTTATTCTAACTAAATGCTTCTGTGAAACTGGTATCTTCCAAGTTGCAATTGTTGGTGTATTTAGTGTGAAAAAGGAACTGCAAGTAGAATTATACATAATATTAAAACATTACTCTTGTTTATACTTCTGTAAAAGAGACAAGGAAAATCAAATGCCCTTGAGGTACAACTTTGCTTCACATCTCCTCTATGACTGTCATTGATATCGAACGTCAAAATACTGATGAAGTGAATTAAAATCATCCTTCAAAATTTTAAATGTTACATTTTATGATCTTATCTACCCACTATGATTTGTTTATATTAGCACTACAAGCCATTCCTATGTAACGTATTTTTCTTTTTCGTATTAATCAAAATAATCCTTTGCAAAATATTTTCATTAAACTTTCTTTGTAAGTACAAGAGGGATACGAAAAGCAGGATCAAAAATCAGATGTCACTATATTATGCTGGACTTGAAATTCCAATACTCTTTCTATGACATGGCTGGAAACAACTGACCAATGACAGCACTTGAAAAAATTGAAGCATTTAAACCATATCTCCAAAATGGCTTATGGCACAGAAAAAATAAACTGTGCGTTTTATGGATATCTACATTCTCTGTGTAGCACGCTTTTGCCTGTCCCTTAACGTTATAGTAAATTATACAAAATTTCTTCTAAAGTTCTTTTCAGAAAATTCATGATATACATTTCATTTGTCATGTAAATATCTTAAACATATGTCACTTTTATCAAAGTGCTTTGAGGCATGTTTTTGGAAAATCTAAAATTTCGAAACTTTTTCCATATAAAGTATTTTCTGGAGTTGGGGATTTATTTGAGAATCTTCGTGTCGCATCTTTGGAAAATACTTAAACATCAAGTTTGATAGGTATCGAAATCTTCGTTTTAGAGTTATATTGTTCATAGACACACCCATGTCGACCCTTTTACAAGAACGGCTTTTTTGATTCAGGGGTCCACAAAACACGCATTGCCGGCGAAATCTTGAAGTAGGTGAATTGTCTTTACGTTATTATTTGCCCCACGTTTAGGTGCCAATTTTAAGAAGATTTATTGTAGTTCCGTTGTTGGGGAGCCGAAATTTGATGAAGTAACTGCCCCACGTATGATACAAAGTTTCCGGTGCCTTCGCCCCAACATTTAGGAGTCAACCTTTTATTTTAACGTTTCTTTAAATATTACATATATATGTTTGCTTCGGCTGCGTCAGTATTAATTTGCAGAAACACGTATCTCTCAGCAGGGGGTGATGTGGCTAAAGAATATAGGCTTACACAAATTATAATTTTTACTTCACTCCTTTTATTAATCCTTGGCACGATTAAATAACACTTCATTGATAAGAGAGCTGTGAGATTATTTATTAATTACTTGCACTTTTTAACACATAAACTTTAATTTTCTCGGTGTAATGAATTTTGTATATCTCACACTGAACACGTACCGAGCAAACGAACTACTCAGGTACGTTGCCTTCTAGCGACTGGCATTTACTGCCTAAATTCGTGAATTTCTCTATTTCAAGTCTCTGATTGGCTAATCCTACTCCAATAGAATACTTTTATTTAACTTAAGCTTTTTAGTTTTTGATTGGCTATTTATAAACTGTTTTAAATATTACATTATTGTTCCAAGAATTACCAGTAGCATTATTAAACGTTCTAATTCATTATTGCCCCAAGGTTATCTCATTGTTAGCAACTTTCGGCTTGTATTCTCACAGCTCCTACATTATTAAATTACGTAATACATTCACATAACATTATTATATATGTACACAATAATATAAGCATAATACAATGACTATTACATACATGTTATACATTATATTATACAGATATTGCTTTAGGTGGGCTGTTATTATTTTATATTATATAATTAGACTGAAATCATTTAAGTGTTAAAAATACTGCTTCAATCTCGACATCGAATTTTTTAATAAAATGCAATACTTCCTCTTACCTACTATGGGTAGGAGGCAGAGAAGGTAAAAATGAATCACAGTTAACGATATTTTATACAACAGGCTTTAAGTCATTTATTTGCTTATTACAAGGCAGAGATGAGGAAAAACAGGTAAAACTCCGAGACCGGATTCTGGGCTGAGGATCACGGGGTGGCAAGGGTAAAAAACTCCAGCCGGACAGGGTTTCAACCGGAACGACAGAGATTCAGCTTATGCTCCGACAGTTTGTATGCATTTTTAAATATACGGCTCGTAAAGTTTTGTTTCTGTGGTTCCATATGTGCTGGAGAGAGAGAGAGAGAGAGAGAGAGAGAGAGAGAGAGAGAGAGAGAGAGCGGGAGGTGTATAGGGCCTCTCCAGAGACCTGTGTCTATGGAAACGGGCAACTAATTCGAGACCTTGTAATGGCTGTACGCTGTCATCATCACTGTCCTCACAAACAAAGGAGTCAATACTGCCGTATCACTGTGAGGTTTCACTCTTCTTGAGTCATTTCTTGAGAGTGGAAACCATACCAATGTTCAATCTTATGTCGCTATATCCGGGACCTTGTTCTCTGTCCAATGTTGTGCAGTTTCGGTTCATTCTGAAAGGCACCCATCCAGCTTATCTCTCTCTTCATTGCAGAAGTTGTTGAAACTAGAGAGAAAAATTAGATGATTAGTTTGATGGAATTTTTGAAGAATAGTTTAATATTATCTTACTATTTTTACTTTCTCTACTAAGTATAGATACTAAGTAGGGGAAGTATTGTATTCCACCCAAAAATTCGATGCCGAGATTTCACCGAAAATATATGTTTTGAGGCCCCCTGAATCCAAATAAAAGCATTTTTGGAAACATGTCCATGTATGTGTCTGTGTGTCTGTCTGCAAACAGATAACTCAGAAACTAACAGTCGGATAAACACCAAACTTGGTATTTAGGTCCAGTATCTTCCAGAGATACGACACAAACGTTTTCAAGAAAATCCCCCAACCCAGCTTACGCTTTACATGGAACATTTTTCGAAAATGTTAATTTTCTCAAAAATGGCTCTAACGATTTGGATTAAAGTATCATATATTTAAGATACTTTTATGACAAATAAAATGTATATCTTGAATTTTCTGGGAATGTGTCCAAAAGTATTCTTTATTGTGAACGACTTTTGCATAACTGGTAAACCATAAGAGGTAGACCAAATTTTACTGCACAAAAATGTAGATCGCATTAAAATACACAATTTATGTCATATATATTTTTTTTGTCGAGTGAACCATTTTCGAGATATTGCTTGTTATTCCCTTAAATTTTCCAACACATACTTTATTCAAATGGGAATTCGTTATTCATTTTTTTGTCTTGGTAATGCAAAGAGAATGGAATACTGCACATAGCAACCAGCTCTTAAAATATTTGACTATCGCTTAAAGCCTACCAATTCTCCTTGCATCTACAAGAAAATTAGCAATAAGATTAACATCTCGATATATCGATTAACATGAAGCATATGGCGAGTAAGCGTTTGTAATAATAGTTTGTATAAGAGTAGAGAAAGTCATGTGAGTGTAACACATTAGATTTTTTTACATTAATTTATGCGCTGTTTATTTTTATGAATTTTTTTAAAAGTATTTTATCTAATGTAAAGGTGGCGAAAACGCCTTCCTCCCGTGAGTCACCAAATATGCAACACGCACTGCTTCACTCAGTAGTATGTGAAAAACAAATGGACTCTGGCAGAGATGGAACGGCGCCTACGAGTTAAAATGACTTGCGAGTCCCATTTTCGCCACCTCTTATCTAATGCATTACATTTTATCACCTGCATCACATTATTACATTAAGTTTCAATATAAGGACAGTTGTATTATCTGAAAATCTCGCATTCCGTAACGATAGTATGCATTCCGGATGATTTTGATTTATAAAAATGATTAACAGAATAAACTGGAAGTGTTGCCAACCCTTGTTGCTAGGTGATATTTCTTAAGAAATACAGCATTTTGGGATAGCCTGTGTACCATTCTTATAAACTATTCATCCAAGGACTCGTGAATTAACATATAACTGTATTCACATACAGGTACTTGGAAATAGAATTTCGGAGAGAAAGTTATTCAAACAGCATTTGTCATGCTGTTTTGTTAAATGTGCACGGTGCCGGTAATTGCGAACAATTTAAGTGAGGAACGAGAAAACATACGTTGGTTTATTTCTATTGCCTATACTTAACAAATTAGAAAGGCCGTAGAAACGCTTAAGTGATGGGCAGAATCCTGGCGGTCTCATGCCAGATAGGTATGCAGTATTGTCGGATTCTTAACAGTATGTAGAGTATGAACCTCGTCAATAACTAACCTATAGAATACAGCCTATGAATGACCTCGGCCTACCTAGCCGACTGCCAGTCTCACGTTCACCTATGCAAGGCAGAGATGAGTGAACATCTAACCGATACAGGGAGGTGATGTGGTCAGTATCGCATATCTTTCAATCATAAAATTGACTCTCAAGGTCCGGACAGCTGTCTGTCGCAGCTTCTCACTTTCCTCAAGATGCTAAATAGGCACCGGCCCTATATCCAAAAGTTAAAATCCGCACTCCCATGGGTGGGATCGAAGCCAGGCGCTTTCTATAGCCGGGAACATGAACACCATGATCTAGCCCACGGTGACACAGCGCAGGACTTACACATATATACAGGCAAAAAAACTAGCATTTAGAGCCCTGAGCAGACCTGTAAATCAACCTGCTGTTGTTGTATCTAATCAGAACTCAACGATAAAGGGTATACAATATATGTTTATTTTTCTGGTGAATTAGAATACACAACAGGTTTTGGTACCTAGCTTACTATTATTATTTAAATCCCCTAAAATAGATTTGTTCTCAACTTAAACGAAAAGCAGAATCAATGAACGCTTTTGAGAGAAAAATATTAATAAACAGATGATTTGATGGCGAATTACACAGAAAATAAATTAGTATAAGAGACAGTCTTATTATTTGAGACATATAAAAATTAAAGAAATAATGCAACTATAAAATTTCAAATCCTAATATGATTGCAATGACCCACAATGAAGAAGGTTCAGATTTGAAATAGTATTTAAGGATTATCAAGTATCTAACCAACAGTTTATTATATCTGTTTTGGCTACACCTGATTAAAATGACCATGCATATTTAAAAGTATCAAATAAAAGAAGAGAAAACATGCACAGAAATGTGATTAAATCAGCTAATGAATTCCATATGTAATATAATTACAGGATCAGAAACGTGACGACACTACCAATGTTTGTCACCCGTCAAAGTACTGTCTTTGCATAGCCCCAGCCCTCTCCAAAACTTTATCGCCGTGACTGTAAATGCTAACTCTATCTAGAAAATGTAGAAATTAATTATTGATTTTCGCATTTTTACTTATGGGCAACATTTAGATTGTGGACCAGGGAAATAGATGGAGTTGTGTGGAAATATTAAGAACTGCCATTGTGATATTGACAGGTAATAAATAATTGCACAATGCTCAGAGAAAATTTCGCTGGAAGTACAGTCCATGCTAAAATCTAAGTAGAGTACGGAGCAAAACATTAAAACAGATGCCAAACTCATTAGACAAATTCATTAAACTTAAAGGATTGTGGCTGATAAAAATTACTGAAGAAAATTGTATGAAAATGTGTTACATTTGCGAGAAGGAAGAATTGTGGGAGCACATCTTGACTAGTTTTAGGGGCACCGCGATTCTTTACCACCTCGAATGGACTGTTAAGGGTATGTTGGAGCTACTGACAGGCAGGAAAGAGGTGGAAGGTATAGGAAATTTCTGTTTAAAGTGAGACAGCTGTGATCTGAGAAGGCTGATAACACTGGTCAACAAAATTTAAAAGAAGTTAAAAAAATTGTTTGTTAAAAGAAGTACAATTGATGATTCTTACTGACTTTTTTTTGCTGACTTCAAATATTTTTACATAGTTTTTAAGTAATTGCATGAATAACATTTCTGGTAATTATCCACTTTAATATGTGTAAAAACTTAGCTAGAATACCTTTTACGTACCTAAAATGAAAGTGAAGTAGTTTTTTGACTGTACTTTGCTTGAGGAATATCTCTCTTGAGTGTCCAACAGTAGTCTGCCAACATATTTGGAGTCAATTTTCCCTGGTCTTTCTATTTCAGCGATGTCCTGATCGAAACGCTCGGCATGTTCATCGTGACAGCGCCGAGGTTCTCAGGGAAGAAGTCAGGATGGGAGTCCAATATGTGTATTTTCAAAGACATGTTACATCCCATGACTTTGTAGATCTCAATCAGCTCACTGACAAGTTCACTTTAATGTTCAGACCTGTAGTTTCCTAGACAGTTTATGACAATGTTTTTGAAATAGAACCATGCATTTGAAGGCCAACAAGTATTCCCTCTAAGTTTTGCTTCCCTAATCTTAGTTTTCAGAGAAAAAAATGCACTCCCGTCACGATCCACTGTTTTCACAAGTTCTTAATCAAACCCAGTTTGAGGTGTAATGGAGGCAATAAGGTTTTGTCAGCACTTACAAGTCGTTGATTAACAACACTTGTCCTGGATTGAATGACTCTCTTTGGCCAGCTTTTTTAAACATAATGATTGTTTTTATCTCTACTATCTCACATACACAAGAAACAGCAAATTTTTGTTAGCCAAATTGTACTCTAAGTAAGATAGCCATCACTTTGAAATCTGCACATATCTGCCACGAATTGTCATCATACCGGATACTGGATAGCAAAAGATGCATGTTCACGTAACTCTCCCTATACCAATTCCATGGGTTATAGGAATGGATGGAAACATGTTTTCATTATGTAGCAAGATTCCTTTCAAGCTTGTTTTCGAGGAGTCCATGAACAAACGCCAATCTTCAGGTTTATGTTGAACACCCAGGGACTCCATCAAAGAATCAACATTATTACAGAAAACTGGGTCCTCCTGTTTAGAAAATAAATGCTCAAATTCCTTTTGGCGTTGACGAAAAGAATTTATTTTGATGCCATCCTATAGAAGAAGCCAGTATTTCAGTCTTGAAGCAAGTAACTCGGCTTTACTTTTAGATAACCCAAGATCACGAATCAAATCATTTAGATCCTCCTGTGTTAGAAAGTGCGTTTTCTTTATGGTAACTCCTTCTACAAAATATGGGTCACTTTATTGTAATTCACCACTGTCATTAACACTTTCAAAATCTTCAGCCTTATTTCTGTCGTCTGGTGAAGTTTGTTTGGGAAGGTCTGGTCCATGAGACACGGGTCGAATTGCTGATTCTAAAAATGGATATTTAACAGTATGTTTGGACTTTGAACTTGTTCCAGATACATTTGTGAAGCAGAAGTAGGAGTCTGTTATATGATCCTTAGATTCCCGCCATATCATAGAAACTGCAAAAGGCATATGGCGGGAGCCTTTTAACCAGCCGGTTAATAGTGTTACACATTTGACACAACAGATTTCCAGAGCCCAAAACTTATTCTGGTCTATTTTATTGTCAAAATAATACTCATAAGCTCTTTTAATTCGAGGAGTCAAATTTCGCCTCTGCGTTTTTAAAGTGAACTCACCACAAATGTAACAGAAAATGTTTTTATCGTCTACACATTTGCGAGACATTATCCTCCTCCTAATTCACAATGCTTAAGAAAACACACTATGAGATGACACTACACTTGTTAATTCACAACTGAGAACACACAGGATTAACTGCTTTCATTACACAACGCTTCTACTCCTCTGGCAACTACTAGGATCTTTTTATCTTCCTTCCTTTTCTGTGGAAGTAAACATTGACCTGCGCGGGAAAGCCATAGTTTTGGTGGAGAATCTCATTGTTGAACATTGTCATTCTTGAAGTCAGAGACAACAATCACCTGAGGTAAATATGTCATTTGTTGACCTAATGGAATAAAATTATTTTCTTTTAATTTACATGAAAATGAAAATAGTTTGTTTAAATTGACAGATGCAAATACATAAGACTCAGCATAAATTATTTATTTAACATTTTCATTGTTGACCAGTGTAATTAGGGAATGGAGATGTAAGTAGAGCTAAACGTATGGAGTGGGTTTAGGCTCTTTATTTTTGTTACTTCA
Organism: Deroplatys truncata; assembly: GCA_030765065.1. NCBI lineage: Eukaryota > Metazoa > Arthropoda > Insecta > Mantodea > Mantidae > Deroplatys > Deroplatys truncata. The sequence continues at coordinate 60,104,480 of CM060980.1, forward strand.
TGGTATTTTTCTCTTATTGATAGTATATTCTGTTTATCTTTCTTCACTTTTCTTTGGGTAATACAGCAGGGCATAACAATGCATTGTAATATGGTTTACGAAGTATTGTGGGTTGTATGGCTTTAAGATGCTATATCTGAACATGCTTATATGACTTATTTTTGTGTAATGGTGTTTTCTTGTAACTTATGTTTCTATTTCTTCTATTTTTTTTGTCGTTTTTTATTTTGCTTTATTACCCTGTGCATTATAAAAGCACGTACGGTCTGTCAGATCCGTTCGAATGATAGGGATAATTTGCTTTTAAGTAATACAGGGATGGAGAAAAGTAGGTGTAAATACATACAACTGTACACACAATTTCATGGGTGGGTGCCACAATGATGAAAAGTTATATTTTCAGCAAGATAGATCTCCAGCTCACTAAAAATGATTTTTGCAAGAACTCTTAGTTGAAGAATTTCCAAACAGGCGAATATGGTGAAGGAAATCAAATGAATGGCTAGCGGATTTCCAGATCTTAACTCTATGAATTTCTTTCTTAAGTATATTCTTAAAACATAAGGTTTCTGCAAGAAGACCATGCACTATTGAACACATAATTCTGTTCTTTAGGGTGCCATGCCAAGAAATTCATACAAATAAGGAACTGAATAGCAAAATGCGCTTGAGTGTTAAATCTAAACTACAGCAGTGTGTAAATTCTGAAGACTAACATTTTGAATATTGACAAGAGAAAATTCTAATGCTATGTGTTATTTCATACATCTTTATCACATTACATTAGTATTCCTTTGCATGCTTCATATTTCATTACCATATACCTAACCCTGTACATTCATTAATATCAATCAGTAGAACGGCAGGTAAAATTTCGAAAATTAAAATAAACTTGTGTAAAATAACTATACACTTATAAAACATACAGCACATGTGCATATATCTGTGTATGTTTAGCTTTTCATAATTTCTTCACAGAAAAAATCTGATATGTTACATTAACATGACTTTCTCTATCGCTTAGCCCTGGATATGCAAATTATTCTTAGTTTATTTTACTATCTACTTCATTTTTATCGAGATAAAACTTTCCGGAAATGGTTGTTGTTTAATAACTGACTATATATTGGCCTTAAAATTATATGCTCTTTGCGTACAATCGCGAGAATCGACTGAATATGAGAAATTGAAAAAAGTACTTTTTCGTCTATCGCTTAATGTTTACCAGTTATAGATTATGCAAACTTTCTACTGAATGAAGTGGACTGTACAAGATATTTCCAGAAAACTCAAGACATACATTTTCATTGTAATGTAGGTATTTTTAATATATGATATTTTAATCAAAATTGTTATATTCATTTTTTTAGAAAATCAAAAATTAAAAACTTCTATTAGGGGAATTTTCTTGAAAACCTTCGTGACATCTTTGGAAGATATTGAACCCAAATACCAAGTTTGGTATTTAGCCTATTTTTCGTTTTTGAGTTATGCTACCCACATATGCACACAGACAGACGGATACACACGAACCTTTTTCTAGAAATGTTCTTTTTGGAATCAGGAGTCTCAAAACATATATTTCTGTTGAAATCTCAGTTTCAAATTTTTGTGTGGAATGCAAAAGCTTTTACAGGTACTGTGTATGTGATAGAGAAAGTAATTAACGAAAATAAAAATGCAACAAAGGTAAACTATCCTATATTATTACAACTGTCATATCATAAGTGATTTCCGTAAAGTAAAACGTAAGGTCGTGAATACAGAAAAGTGCCAAAGGGGCAAACGTCATTGGTGAAGCTATTTCTAGCCCATCATAGTTCGTTTTTTCTTTTGGAGGCATTTGGAAAAATATCTTCCTCACTGCAACCCTCACTACAGAGAAAAATGACAGCAGTGAAGTTACATTTTCGTAAGAAGCAGTTTAGTGATCAGGTACATGGGCCACTGTTGTTCCAAAAGGGAGGAAGGCTCGAATAAAAGGCCGACGGCGATGGCAAGGGCCTGCCAGGAGAGAAAAGGATCATTTCGTACCCGGGAACGAATAGAATATGAGATATACGGGACCGTCCCTTTGCCCCTCACTCTTCACTGACCGCCGCCCCTTCCACTCCTCAACAGTCACAAGAAATTATGCTAGCGCCAAAAATTTACTCACGCTACCATCACGCTGAAAATTGAAGTTCTGCTGCTCGGTATTACAGGGGATGAAAGAAAACTTAGGGAAAAAATATAGCGAGTCCGGTTATACAGAACAAGTCTAGTGGATTGAGTAGCCATTCGGCTATCTTGTGCTTTACAACAAATTATGAGGGGGGGGGGAGGTTAGAAGATGCAGCAGAAATAATTGTGAAAATGCAATTCTCTTTGGTTCATTTACAAATCGTGAATTTCATTCTTTACTTAAAGACTCTGAACTCTTACTGCAGTTCGACACGAACTGAAACCTTTTGTTAAAAATGTTTACTTGCTCTGACTTGACAAATATTGCAGAGTGATTCGACTGTGTAGCACATATTACGATACATAGGTTAATCACTATTTGCACAAATCTGACTTCAAATATTATTTTTATTCTATTTGTATGCTGCCTAATCGAGTGGGACGGCTCAGGAAGCAACGTCTATGCCCCGCATTCTGGAGGTGCCGGTTTCGATCCCCGCCAACCGCCCACTCTGACCCATGGGTATTTTCGGGTGTTTTTCCGGATCATCAGGCGAATGCTGGAGTGTGTTCCTGTACCTAAATTTCGTTCCATTCATCATTTCACTCATTCTTCATCCCATTGGTCTCTTTCAGAATCGTAAGTGTCGACGATGGCGTTTCGGTGCAGCGTGGCGGGGGAAAAGGATGCTCTCTGTGAAGGCCCTCCGTATTTCGGTTGGCTGCTGGGGTATTCCGAAACCCCTTGAGGGGCGTTGGACCCCCTATGTGTGTGACTGGATTCCCAATCTGCCTGTCCGTCTGTTGGGGTGTCTACTTCTGGAAACTTAGGGACCCTGTCATTGCTGTAACAATGCTCCTGTATGCCCCCTCGTGGGGCGTAGGTACAATATCCCCTCTGGATTGGTGCCGAGTCCCCACCGTTCAGGAAGATAAAATAACATAGGATACACTGCCTGCAGCATCTAAGGACTTATAGGCAGCTTTGCCTTTGGAATAATCGTTCATTGGCAATGATATTCACTCGTTTACTATTGAGATACTCTGTAGGTTTGGTTTCGTTGAGTTTTCTTTATAAATATTAAATTCACACACACAAACAATATTTGCATTCTCACTCATACTTCCAGACTCTAAGGAAGATGGGAAGTAATCCTGACTAAAGAAAAGGTTTTATTCCCCAGCCGGAAATTGAACCCGAACCTGTGGTTTCAAGCTAATTGACTAACTACCAGACCACATGGGCAGTCTGTCAAATATTGTAATGGGTATACCTATACAAACGAAAATAAATGCCAGAGTAATGCTCCAAAATGACTTACACATTGGCAACACATTAATTGCAGCTTGAACTTAGCCTCTTGGAATCGTTAATAACCAGGCATAGGAATTCTGAAGCAGTTAGCTTTAAGTTATCTACACTCAAATAATTATCACTATAAAGAATGGAAAATAAGGAGCTAAGGGTCACTGGCAGGCAGATAAAAACCGGTCTGAGTGGTGTCTGCAGACGCCGAAAAATTTGTGCAAGGGATAGGAGTGTTTGTTACCTGCGACGTCACTGGCTATAGTCCAATAACGGTTCAAACCCATTTCCTTCCGTTCTGGCTTTAATGCTTAGAAATGTCTATGCCTGGTAATATGTATTGGAACCTCGTGAACCTAACAGATTACACACCAAAGAAAACCATTTTACTAGTTGACTCATTAAGCCTTTTCTTGGGATTATTACAATCCTGATCGAATGAAGTCTCTTGTTCAGGAGATCTCAGTTGAACCGAAAGATCTTTTGGTTAGCCAAGCTACATTACATCATACCTCCATATTCCGAAGAATCCTTCTGTGGAGCATTATGAAGGCATTTGAGCTTATCAGAGTAATACATTTTTGGTCAAAAACGCCACAGGTGGCCTTTGCTCTCGTGCTGCCACCACCTTTGCCTATGGCTCTTAATACCCGGGGCTCTAGCTTCAGCCTAATCATCACGATCACGCCGGTTCTATGACGTCAGCGTTTGAATGATTTAAATAACTGTAATACTACAATAAAAATGATCGGTATTTATTTTTGATCAGATTTCTCGTACTGTAAAAGGTGTTGTTATAGCCTTACAAATTATTGATAATAATCAACGGATTATAATAAATAAAGCATAAAGTTTCAAAATCTTAACGACAAGGATAAAAACCAATTTTAAAAACAATACTATAACTACACGCTTTAGGCACACATACATCCGATGCTGTTTTCATTCCTTCGTGTATACACACATAAACTTTAAAACCCTGTTGGATTGTATAAGCGCATTTTCAGCGATAGAATATGTGTTTGCCGGGAACCTACAAAATGCCGATTTTTACAAGAATCCTATCACAATAATAAGTGTTCTGTTTGACTTAGAATAGCAATAAATCCGTATAAGTATGGACGTCATATATAGTGTTGCATACGATTAAGAGTTATTGCGTCGTGGCGTGACTCTAAATGACATTTCATATCAACAATTACTTAATAAAGGTCGCCATTTTCATTAAATAAAAAGAAGCATTGTTCTTTAAGATAAAGAGCACACAGTGAGGGGGACGCGTGCCTCAACCTATAGAGATTATTACGTTACCACCACTCAGAAGGAAGGGGTGAGATGAAGGAACCACGGAGGCTACATGACACAAGCAGAAGGCCCCAGGGATCCGCGGAAGTCCCTAACAGTTCTTGGCTCGAAGACCCAAGCCATTACTGGATCTGTCCAGAGAGAGTGATGAATGAATCATGCAACCAGGAGGTCCTCCGGTGTACACGGCGAATACGCTTTCCTTGAAGCAACCATCCGCGCCATCTGTCCAGCACCGTGAAACCTAGAAACACACTTGAAACATGATAAGTAAGCGGAATGAAAGGAAAACAAGGGAAAGGAAATCGTAATAGATGAGAGAGTATCCCAGCATTCGCCTACCGATCAGGGAAAACCACGTAAAGCTCAAGGTCAGAGCGATAACTTTGTTCTATATAAAGATATGTTTGTAGTGGAAGCATCCTTGAAAATATTTACCTTACAGCATTAAAACGATTTCTGAATTGTGGTAATCACGCGACTTTACCTTAATCAGTCACGTCATCTGAAGATTATTAGACGCACGTGAATGGGCGGATGCCTGGAAACTCAGAACTCGTATTTCAAGTAAAATCCTTTGCAATCTTTGTTATATTTCCTTTGCATCAATTAAGCAATACAGGAAATAAACAAATACACATTTCCGTAATACGTTGTGTTGGAATAGATTGGATGGTGAAACGGAGAGGATTCGGCACCGATCCAGTGAATCCGGATATTGTACCGACGCTCTAAGAGGGGGCACTCGAGGGAGGGAGGGAGGGATGAGGTGAAGAAAGACAGTGGGCGACCGGAAGCAGGAGTAACGGCACAGCAATGACAGGGTCGCTACACTTTCCAAATTGAGACGGAGACCCCGCTCCATAGGGTCCAACGCCTTCCAGGAGAGGTCCATATACTCTGGCAGCCGATCGAAGCCCGAGGGACGGACAAGGTGCACAGAGAGCATCCTTTTCCCTGCCACGCTGCACTGAAACACCATCGCCAACATTTTAAACCCTGAAATAGACTAAATAGGAGATGAAAGAAACTACTCCAGCATTCGCCTGACGACCCCAAAACCCCCCCTAAAAACCCATGGGTCAGAATGGGGTCGCCGGGGATCGACCCTGGGATCTCCCGAATGCAGGCCAGAGAAGGTATCGTCTAAGCCATCCGGCTCGGTTGCCTTGTGTTAGCTTCCGAAGTTGCTTCTTCAGTCTAGTTTCTTTCCACCCTGTATATCCTTGCTTAATGCGTTCCCAGAAGCAAATTCCATATCATTAACACTTCAGTGAACTAACTCAGACTTTCTGTGGTTTTCTGTTTGCAAAGGAAGGTGACCATTACGTAAATCCTGTGTGTATTTATGCGATAGGAAATAGTCTATGGAGGTATTTCGCTTGATATGCTCGCTTGCCTTTTGATGTCACATGGGGAAGGTTTTGCTTCTTCTTGCGATGAAAGGGCCAGCCCGCAGACCGCTACAGCTGAATACAGATGATAGCAACAAGCAAAAGCCATCCATCGCCCGCATGTCTGTCGGCCGCCATGACACCTTGCGAAAGACAGAAACATGGCTATGATGTCCAGAGTCTCTCCTCATTGATTCTCGATATCGCTTAAAGGCCAACTTGAGTGAACAGATTCCATGTTTAACGGCTGGTGGTCGGAAGTAATGAAGAAAAACTGGATAACCGCTAATGGTACTCTACAATTACAATAACACGGCAGTTACTCGCTAGGAAGAATGTTACACTGTTTGTCGTACGTCAGGGATTCTCCGCTCTGATTTTTATGCATCTTTTCGCTGTTTCGATAGTCTTTATCAATAATTTAAATCTGTAATTTGTTATTGGTTTCTTTTAGTTAAACTGTAATAAATATTTGTTTAATTGTATTGTCTGCCTAAGAAAGGAAAATAAATAAAGCGTGATAATTTTAAATAGAAACAACAGCATCTTTGATTAAACGAGATCTTCAATCCAAACAATACTATTTTTATTACTCGTAGTTTACACATGAAAAAGTTTACATTTAGAGACTTATTATTATGTTTTTTTCTGTCTTTATTGAATATTAAATATGAAAATGTAACCTGGCCACTATGTTTACTAGGGTTATTACCGTTATCAAAACCAAAAAGTATCCCTCCTCCATGTTATCTTGTGTCGACATTTCATTATGTTGGTTCCCTTGTAGCCACTCACACACTCCTAAAATAGGAAACAAATACAAATTATTTTCATATAGCTTTAGTAAACATTTTCAGTGCAGGGATTTGAACCCCGGTTTCAGGTTTTACGCACCTAATGTCATAACCCTCTGAGTTACCCTGGAATTCATTCCGCTTTCATTCAACTTTCTTGTCGGCTCGTCATTCACTTAGAATGCCTGCAACTAACTCTGAATTCATATACAACTGGCCACAAAGTAAAGTTTTGTTGCATCGATACTGGAGTTTAGGGTAGATAAACCAAACTTGCTTGTCGAGAGAATTCCTGCTGAAAATGCGGCGGCCTAAGAAAAACGTGATGTCACAGTCACAAAAAAAAAACCATTCACAACGCACGTTCCAAAATTTTTTCTGAACCTCATTCAATTACGAATTAGGTATTTCAATCTAATTTCTTCATTCTTTTGTTTCGATTCTGCTCTGTTTTCCAGATAGTGTTACAAACTATATAAGATACAGAATGTACTCCTAAATCAGCCGAAGCTACAACTTCAAATATTTATGGAACGAAAGGTGCTATTTCTAAGCTTTTTTCAAATATATGAAGACAGATAGGACTTCTTCTTAACATGTTAATCTTTTAATATTTAGTTTGACAGAGATACCAGAAAGTATGTTTGTCAAGCAGTAATCTCGATAACATAATTTATATAACATATAATATTTCATTTTTATTTATATAACTTTATTGCAACGAAGTTGCATTACAGTTTTGTTAACATGTTAATCATTTTTCTCTAAGATGAGGCATGTGTGTTGGAATTTCATTGATCAGTGTATTAGGATGATCAATGAAAATCAGATGAAGTCTTGTGTATTGCTTAAGAGCTTCGATGACCTCAGGAACTTTAAGACCTCTGCAGATAATGGCGTTACAAACGAACTAAGGTGCATTCATTAACATTCTTATCATCCGATTTTGGATAGTTTCGATTTTCTTGATATTTGCATTTGCTGCAGAGTTCCATATGCTATAGGAATAGGTTCAAATTGGTCTAATTATGGCACAGCAGATTAGAGTGCAGAGGGAATGGAGAATTTCCTTGCATTAAGAATTTTACTTGTGAATTATATTTCTTAGTTTTTGGACTAAATGTGCATAACAAATGCATTTCATGTTCATCGTGTGTCTAGGATCAGACCTGGAAATCTTACTGTTTGGCTGTCTGATAAGATTTCTCTTCCAAGGAAAACAGGATACTTATGATGTGCTTTTAGTATGTATGTGTTACTATTTTAGGTTTCAGGAAGTTCATCTGGGCTCTCTTAGACTAATTGTAGATCAGGTCAACAAATTTTTGTACCTCATTTACTAAAGTTTCGAAGGTTTCTTTGCTCAAAATAGCTGTATTTGGTAAACTGTGCCAATTAAACTCTGTTGGAAGTTGGTGTGGGAAATTCGTGGGTATATAATTAAGGTGTATAAGGGAACAAAAAACACTTCCCTGTAGAACACCAACTTCCCTTTTGCGATATCCTGATCTTCAATTTTGATAATAAAGCTCTTATTATTGGACAGAATTGTAAAACACTGTAATATGCGTCTGGATGAGTTTTCATATGGAGCAAACCTCGGTGCCAAACTTTGTCGAAAGCCTTCTTGGTGTCTAAAAATAAACCCATGCATACTTGAATTTTGAGGCACCATTTTTAACACTTGAATAATTTTAATTAAATTACATAATATGTAAATTCAATAGCAGCCTGCATTGAAGCAATATGTATGTAATAATTTTTAAAATGTATGTAACAGTCATTGCATATGCTTATATTATTGTAAACATGTTTAATAATGTTATGTGAATACATTACATTCTTTAATAATGTAGGAGCTGTGATAATAATAAGTTTAACGTTGCTAACAATGAGGTAACAATGAGGTAACCTTGAGGCAATAATGAGTTTGAGAGTTTGAATTCTACTAGTCATGATTAGGGCAGCAATAACGTAAATTTTGTGACAGTTTAAAAAATAGCCAATCAACAGCTAGAAAAAGCTTTAATAAAATGCTAGTATTCCATTGGACTAGGATTAGCCAATCAGAGACTTGAAATACAAAAAGTTAAAAGTTTATACGGTTAAAATATGCTAAGTTGCTGGCAGACCTTGGTAGTGACCGGATGGAAGATGTGTTCTCTAGAGAAATAATACGTATTCATGTGAGACGTATAAAATTAAGTATACGCGATAAAAAAGTGCAAGTATTAAATTAAGGAATCTCACAGCTCTTAATATCAGTGTAGTGCTATTTAATTTGTGTGAAGGATTAATAAAAAGAAATGAATTTAAACTTAAAATCTATGTAAGCCTACATTATTGTCGTACCACGCCCTGTCTAAGAGATATGTGACTCTAAAACAATACTGACGCAGCCGAGGCAAACATACACATAAATAATATCTATAGAAGCAGTTTAATAACAAAGTAAATATATTTTTTTAAACTTGGAGTGTAACAACAATAAACTACAAGAGTTGAAGAAATATACTTCTTCAAGTTGGCTCCCATACGTGGTGCAGTTAAACAAAGCAACTATTTTACTTCTTCAATTTTCATATGTGTTTAAAATAATATCAACGACTCGGTGGAACTGCCGCGGGTGTGAATGAGATTGTCTGAAACCAAATTGAAAATAAGGAATTAGTCATGAGAGGTGTAATAATAGTTGAGAGAGCAAGATCTTCGAAGGTTTACTGGACAAGGGATTGTCTTTAGGCTTTTCCGCTTTATATTGGCATTTTTCCAGCTATGTGGAAAATAAGTGAGTCCTAATATGGCATTATATATTTAGGTCAATAAGATAAGGAGGAGCTCTGTTTTTCGGAAACGCTTGGAAAATGGTTGAACTAATAAATGATGTTGCGGAGTTTTCTTTGAAGGCATTCTCATAATGGCGATCTTAACTTGTGAAGGAATAAACCTATAGGAAAAACAGAGATGGCTGTAATAGCTGGAACATGTTTTCGGTCATAATGTCTGTGAAGCCTTGGTTAATAATCGGATTGGCCGTAAAGTGACGTTTGAGAACATCACTAAATATGTTGGTTTGTTCTTGTATGGAATTCACCATCTATATTTTATTTTCAGTGGTGGTATTCTTTCGTGTGATTTTGCTAAATATTTTGCTTTCCTTCATAGGTCACCTTCTGCATTATTCTGTTGAACTGAAAACTGGCAGCCACGCTGCTCAGTTGTTTAAGCGCACTGTATTTAAGTGTTCCTCTGTTGTATGCCATTTTATGCCGTGGATATTTAATACATTATCAAATCTGACGATATTTTTTTCTTCTATTTATGTAATAACTAAGTATGAGGTGGGAAAGGAGCCAAAGAATAGTGATTGTTATTAATTCACTGATAGTTGCTTGATTCAAAATAATATTTCTTGTTAAACTACAAACAGCTGTGTCTATATCACGAGGGATCCTCAGTTGGATTCTCAAATCGGTAACATCTTCCAGAACTTCCGCATAGTGATACTAAACCAGCTACTTAGCTGGTGCAGTTTTTGATAATTTTAATATCAAAATATGGGGAGAATAAAATCAAATAGTAGCTTTTTAAAGGACTTTGTAGTACAAAATAATTTTGCAGATTTCAAAATTTACTTAAGCTGTAATATTTTAAATACAGAGGAAGAGAGCACCAATACAAAAGGAAATAACTAATTTTTAATTTGTGAAAATATATGCATTACCTGATACTGTTATACACCGGGGTGAGACTAAAAGGTTTTTCAACTAAAATATTAAATTTAGTTAGCCCGGCATACACATTGGGGGACGTAACTCTGAGGCGGCGAGAGATACCAAGAACTTGCTGCACAAAGCTAAAGCGAGCGGGGATCTTTAGAATATAAAAATACATAAATTCACATTTACCTCTGATTTGTTATAATTAATAAATTACAAATGAAACAATCAGCTTAACAATATTATTATATGTACAATAATGTGTCCGACGGACAATACACACAAATAGGCTACAATACTACTGTGCATTTTGGAATATTTATAATGTCCAAGAAACTGGTAAGAATGTCTTGCAACGAGTTTTTTTTCATCGAAGTGTTATGCAGTTATGTATTTTAATTTGAACATAATGAAGCTTAATCTAAAAAGCGTGTGTCTAGGAAGTAAATATAAAAAATCTTATGTGTTACATTTACATGAGTTTTCTACCTACTATTGTTTATTTTGATATAAATGCTACAAAACTATTCTTACGAAATCTTATTTTTCTATCTTCTTCATTAAAATCGAAATTTCATTAAAATTTTCGTTGATCATACGAGGGAGATGCAACACAAATGTTATTCCAAATGAGTAATTTTTGTGTTTTAAGGGAATCTAGATTTCTTTTAAAGTGTGTTTTCCTTCCTCTTTTATAGTTTACCAGTTATAGCATTATACAAAACTGCTTCTGAATGAAGAGGGCTTCATAGACTATTCCTAGAAAACACAAGATATACTTTTACTTGCAATTTAAGTATTTTAAACATTACATAGTTTGCAGCTATTTTTGAGAAAATCGAAAATTTCGAAAACTTTTCCATGTAAACTGTAGTTTGGGTTGATGTGAGGTTCTTGAAAATCTTCGTATCGAATCTTTAGAAGGTGCTGAACGTAAATATCAAGTTTGGTACTTATCGGTTTTTAGTTTATGCCGTTCGCAGACACATTCGGACCTTTTTCTAAAAATATTTTTTTTTAGTCAGGGCCTCAAAACCTATCTAACCTATTTAAATTCCCTTTGGAATGTCCTTCACAAGTCTAGCAGCCTCGCATCAGAACCTTCAACTAGCAAAGTTCTAACTGTGCTATATTGCTAGTTACGCAGGTGGCAGAGTGGCCCAAGTTCCTCTATGTCTCTGCCCCTCCTGATGTCTCACGTCCACATTATTTCTCTCAGCGGTGTATCTGTGAATACATCAGCAGCCTAGAAACATTGGTGGAATAATACTGTTGATATTAACACTTGTAAGAGAGAGGATTAATAAGAGCAGATGAGGACCTGCTAGTTGTTAATTTTAGCTTCAAGATGCCACGCCCCTTTCCAAACGTGGAGACTATATTCTCTTCTCCCAATTTTTTCAACTTATTTTTCCTCAGGAACTGGAGTAATGGAGGGGAAAGAGCTGTTAATGGCCTGAAGAAATTAAGTGCCTAAGATTCATGCACATAAATTAAAACTCTTGACTACCAACAGAGCCAGAGTGGAAGCATCCTCAAAGATATCCTTCTGAAATTAATTAAGGATAGACGGGGAGAGACCTTGTAACTTTCCTGAGGAAACGTGCATCAAGTCTGCTGAAATACATCATATGCCTCTAGAAGTATGGATTCGATAGCCACTCTCAAGATTTTTCGTAAAAGTTAAAAATACTTTATGCACACTAATGGCCGGCAGAAATGTAAGGGCCTTGAGATGTGTTACACTCACATGACTTTCTCTACTCCTGTACAGACTATTTTTACAAAGGCTTATTCTCCATATGCTTCATGTTAATCGAGATGTTAATCTTATTGCTAATTTTCTTGTAGGTGCAAGGGGAATATGCTAGTATTTAAGCGACAGTCAAATATTTTAACGCTGGTTGCTATGTGGCGCATTCCATTCTCTTTGCATGCCCAGGACATAAAAAAAATGAATAACGAATTTGGGAAAAAGTATAAGTATTGGAAAATTTAAGGGAATAACAAGCAATATCTCGAAAACGGTTCACTCAACAAAAGAAGTGTATACGATATAAATTGTGTATTTTAACGCGATCTACATTTTTTGTGTAGTAACATTTTTCTATCTCTTATTCCCAGAAAATTAGAGATATACATTTACTTTGTCATAAAAATATCTTAAACATATGATATTTTAATCAAAATCGTTAGAGCCATTTTTGGGAAAATTAAAATGTTCGAAAAATTTTCCATGTAAAGGGTAGTCTGGGATAGGGGGATTTTCTTGAAAACCTTCGTGTCGCATCTCTGAAAGGTACTGAGTCTAAATACCAAGTTTGGTGTTTATCCGACTGTTCGTTTCTGAGTTATGCTGTTCACAGGCACACAGACACACACACGGACATGTTTCCAAAAATGCTTTTTTTTTGGATTCAGGGGGTCTCAAAACATATATTTCTGGTGAAATCTCGGTATCTAATTTTTGGGTGGAATACAATACTTCCCCTACTTACTATACGTAGTAGAGAAAGTAAAAATATAAGTTGAATAATACTGAGTAAAAACTCTACAATTTATGCGTGATGTTTTCCACATTCAAACATATAAAAATAAATAAAAACAATGTACGCGTCCCCCTAAGGTAAAAAAAAAAGTAAACTGTCATAGGAAAATGAATCCTGAGCTAAATACAGAAGCACAGGGAGATAACAGTTTAATATTAATTTTACACTTAGAGAAAGTTGCTTTCGAACAGGAAATTTCGGCGCCAGACTACTGGAACAAAAACACATGGGTCACATGTGGTACAAGCTAAGTTACATGAAATGGGTTTTCTAAGCACCCTCCTAACAGAGATGGACGGGTGCCAGAGACAAATGCCCACCCAGTTTTAGAAGGCCAAAGCCGCCTCAGGTGATATTTCCATTCAGTTTATCAAAAACAGCAATAGCCAGTAATACATTTTTATTCCGTGTATAAACACTGATTTAGAAGCGGGAGGTCAACGGAATCATGGCCGAGGCAAAGAAGTGTGGTGCGTTATCCTCGAGGCAAAGGAGTCTGATGCCGACAACAATGGAGCACGATATGAGCTACAAACTTCCGGATTTAAAAACGTGTGCTGTAACACTGCCATTACCTATGGCCAGAATAGTGCTTAGTGCTAGCTAGTGATGTAAACAAATGGCTAAAATGGGAATTATCTCCAAAAACATAATGCGGTAGGGGGATACAAAGAAGGGGATTAAACAGAGGAGAGTTTTCAAACAAGGACGTGGATGAAATAGTTATGCATGTGCACAAAATTGCACCGAGAAGACACTCTTGTTTAATAATAAGCACACCTGGGCAGGTAGGTGCAAAAGAAGCGAACAACCGAGACGGACAAGACCGCGAAATATCCTTAGCTGATCAACTCATTCCGCAAGGTTTTTATCCTTGATCGCAAATAATTTCTTATGAGGCAAGATTAGCACTAATTTTACTATCTTTTATTTTTTTATTAATAAGTGCAAATGATATAATTATAATTTGAATGAAATAATTGTTAATATCAATATAGCAATTTCTAAAAACAATTAACAAAAAAAAAATAAGCAAAACTTTCCAAAAATCTTCAATAGCTGTACTTAAATTGTGCGATATTTCACAAATCATGCGTAAATATTCCTTGAAATGATCCTTGTACGCATAGAGATATGCACCTGTTATCCCATGGAATTTCGGGCGTGCTGATGTATCCCTGGAGAATTCTTACTGGTCCCTCGTATTTCACCATACGGACACTAAGACATTCTTCATCTTGCAAAGGATTTTCACATAAGTATTTTTCAAAAGCTATATGACACGTTAAGCACGTTTTTGACTGCCTCTGTGGTAGAGTGGTCAGTTTTCTAACTTCTCAAACCAATCTGCGGTTCTGGAAGTATGAATGTGGGAGTGAACGTATGTTTTCTTAACGAACATGAATAAAAATAATTAAAAAGCTACATGTTATTAACACCACCAGCTGTTTCTAAAGTCAAAATCCTCCATGATCATAGACGTTAAGAGGTGGCAATAACAAGTAAACAATTACAGTAATAAACATTTTCCAAAGAAGATTTATAATGGGGATGAAGTTACTCTTACTTCTCACTGAGGTTTGTGGAAAGTTATAAAAGAAAAGCTGCATAAGAAAAGCTAATCTTTCGTTCCAGCCTCTATCTTTGCTTTTTTTTTACTTCATAATGCTGAGCTACCATTAGTGCGGAAGGAAAGTGTTGCGAGATGTTCTCAGTTTCCAGATACGAGTCTGGTATTTGAACTGTAGCATAACGTATACTCTGTAAAAAAAAATAATAAAATAAAAGAGAGAGAGAGAGAGAAATTTACTTTTTTATCCTTTCTTTCTTGGTTTGTTCTGCTGCATATTACGGCACATTACATTACATTCTCCTAATGGTGGAGAAAAATGAATGATTTTAGAAATAGAACCATCAAATACTTGAAAGAGAGATACGAATCTTAGGAAATATGAATAGGAATACCCCGATATATTTTTTTTCGAAGGGGGCCATACACAGCTTAACTATTTTATTTCTTTTAGAAACTTAGAGTTACATTTCGAGTTACACCACATCATACCGAGCGAGGTGGCGTTGTGGTAACGTGTGCACCTCGCATTTGGGAGGTTCCGGATTCAACCTCCGGCGACCGTCCACTCTGAGCCATGGGTTTTTCGTGGTTTCTACGGATCGGCAGACGAATGCTAGGGTGGTTCCTCTTCTACCACGGCTTTCTGTCTCTCATTTCCTGTACTCATTATCTCGTTTATTGTTATCAATTTCAGGACTGTAGGATTAGGCGACGGTGTTGGCGGTTTATGGATGACGGCTGGATGTGCGCTATGTAAAGGTTTCTTCCCTGGCGTCAGTCGGAACTGCCTCCGAAATGGACTCCACCAGGGGGACCACTGGAGGTTAGGGGTTCCTGAGAGGAGTTGGGCGGCGTCGAATGCGCTCTATCTAGAAACTTTAGGGACCCCGTCCATGCCTAAGCCCGTTGTCATCCGGATCTAGTTGCTCTTTGAGTTTCTCTTCTCTTTGCTCCCTCCCAGGGATCACGTCAGAAGAAAAAACGATGTTGAAGTGTACTTGCGGTGCTCTACCCCGGATTCGGCCACCCCCCCCCCAATGCGCACATCAGCTGAATAACTGTCTCTCCCTCCCCCTCTTTCTCTCTCCCACCTCACACGCCTTTGGGGTTATGGTATTTCGTGACCGTTCAGGTGCCCCTGTCTTCGGTATGAACATTGTTATTCACATTTTGTCTTGTTTATTAAGTGCTTAGATAAAATTATTTACTTTGTTTTACTTTGGTTAAATAAAACTAACAAAAGTGTTACTTTTTCTTATAAATGTTTGAAAAGGACCTGAAATAATTTGACTTTGATAGTTATAAAGTGCTGCACGTATTTGTTTTTGCTATAATATGCTAATATTTAAGTTAAAGATTCTCCTTGTAATGTTTCATTCTAGATTAAACAGTATTTTTCAGTGTTTTTCAAGCAGTATTTGTTGAATATTAACCATTTCGTTGAAAATATACTAATGAAATGTTTTACACTAATAAGTAAGCTGAAATCGTTCCCTAATTCAGCATCAATTTCGCAGTGATTTCGGAAAAAGAACGTGATTTCTACTAGATAGCAGGTATGTTCTTCCTCTCATAACAGACGCAAATTTCCATTCGCCTGCTTTTCAAACCGTCATCCTACAATCTATTAAAGTTGGAATATAAGTGTTCATAAAAGACGTATCTCTGGTTTAAAAGATGGCATCTATATTATTTTTCTTCTTCCTATTCCTCTTCTTGGAGTAGGATAATCTCCTGTTCCGTCCTCAACTCACCATCTTGCTCTCGGTCGACCAGTCTCTCTTCTCCTATGTGGTTTGTAAATCAGTGTCTGTTTGGGGAGTCCTTCCTTATTCATTCCACTCAGATGGATCCATTCCACTTAACCAACAAGTCCTATATTCTAGATTAACTGGTAGTAGGTTTAGTTCATTCCTTACGTCCTAGTTTTTATATTATGTAATCCAGTTTTGTGCATCCTTTTTTGAGCGCCCTTAAACATAAATATACATTTGCGCTGACTGTATTCTCTTAACATCGCTTTTCTTTAGCATCCATATTTCATATCCATACAACAAAATTGGTACAGCCATATCTTATCAAATTTTATTTGTGTTTATTTTCTTGCTTCCCTTTTTAGGCTCCTGGCAATATTCCTCCACAAATATCCTGAAAACGTTGTATTTCAATATTAATTACTTTATCATATCCATAGGCATTGTCACAACCTAAATATCTGCAATGGCTCACGTGATCTAAAACAGTGTTATTTACGAGATTATTATTTTGCTTTTAGATTAGATGCTTCCCTATGAAAGCCATAGCTTTCGTCTTCTGCAGTGAGATATTTAATTTATGTTCTTCACATATTACACTTAGTTTTTGTATGACCTTTTGTAAACTATCTTCGCCTTCTTGGATAATTATCTGGTCACCCGTAAATAAAAGAGTGCATCCATACTCTCCACCTATATAGAGAGAGGGTAAAGCTGGACCTCAGGACTCAAATGGAAAACGCAAGCTAAGTGTGGTTTCTGCTAGTTATTATTTATAATTGATAATCCTAAACCGAAGGATAATTTTATTTCATTGCATTCAAAACTGCCGAATTTTATTCACGCTCCCTTGCTTTATACTTGCTTTTGTGCGTTAGAATATCCACAGCAGTTTATCCCCAATAATGCAAGCTAAATGTTTGTAGACTAATTTTACTAATCCCAATCATTTGCTCTACCTACTAACCTTTAGGGGCAGTTGGGGCGCAAGCTGAAATCGGTCATCATAACTTAGAGCCCGATTTGGCAGGAAACAAATTAACCATTACGAGGGTCGTGCAGCGGTTCCTGCAATGTAAATATCGGTATTTTAGCTTCTATATGCAGTGTTATTGATAGCGCTTTTCACAAAACTACCCATAAATCAGCCACATCACCAGATTTATTTTCGTCTAATCTATCATGCGACTAAGATTATTTAGCTGTCTATACTAATACACTGCAGTTTGTTATGGAACAAGTATATTTGATACTAAATTGTCAGCAAGTAGTGTAAACGAGCAAATTCATCATTCATTTGGAAAAAATCTAATGTGATATATTCACATGACTCTCTCTACCCTCTATCATTTATTAACGGGTATAAAACTAGTCTCACTAAATCTTATTTTTATATCTACTTCATTTTAATCAAAATGAACTTTTGCACAAATAGTTATATTACACATTTTGTTATAGATACAAAGAGAACAGCGACGTCAACTACTTAAGAACTAGACGCTATATACTGGCTTTAAAATTCCATGCTGTTTCAATGGAATCACGAGAAACAAATGAATGATGACAGAACTTCAGAGGAATGGCTAAGTATTGAACAATATAAACAATTAATAAGCGATATTTCGGAAATAGCTGATTCCACAAAAAAACTATTTGAAATAAATTGCGTGTTTTAAAGAGATCTATTTTCTTGTGTAGTATGTTTTCGTCTATCGCTTAACGTTTACCAGTTAATATAAGATTATACAAAATTGCTTCCGAATGAAGAGAACTTCAAAGGCTATTGGCCGAAATTCAACATATACATTTTGTTTTTCATCTAAATATCTTTAACATTTTTAATAAAAATCGTATCAGCCATTTTTTAGAAAATAAAAAATTTCTAAAAATGTTCCATGTGAAGGATGTTTTGGTGTAGGGGGTTTTCTTGAAAATCCTCGTGTCGCATCTTTGGAAGGTACTGAACTAAATACCAAGTTGGTGTTTATCTGACTTTTCGTTTTGGAGCTACGGAATTTCACACACACACACGAATTTTTATCTAAAATTTGTTTTGTATTCAGGGGTCCTCAAAAGATGTATTTCCGGTGGAATATCGGTATCGAATTTTTGGATGGAATGCAATAATATCTCTACCCCTAGATGAGTGGCAGAGAAAGTTAAAAGTGAAGGCTTTACTTAAAGCTTGTATTTCATCCATATACTTAGTGCTTAGGTATGTTGATGTAAATTTAAAAACACGCTCAACATGTATAGAATTTTATTTTTAAGTAATAACCAAATACAAAGCTGGTTGTTATGAGAGGATGGACAGGCTGTCATTTCTGTTTGTCTAAGCTATGTTACGTGCTTAATAATACATCTGCCAAATAAAGAGAACTCATAGAGTCAGTGTTCCAATAGAGTTATTCTAACATGTAGGTGTAAGCCACTGATGATCCTCAGACTAAATAATTAGTTAATCGGCAGTCAAATTTCAGTTATTTTACATAAAGTTAAAATATCTATAAGATTATGTTAAGAATAAACTTTATGTGCTAACATCTCTTAAGGCATTAAGATTCATGCTTCATTAAATGTTCCTTTCGGAATATCACGAATGAAAAACAGGAAGGGCAAAGGGTATAAATAGAAACGGAGGCATGTTACATTCAGACATGTGACCGTGTACTATGGTTTTCAGTTGTACAAAGAACGGAGAGAAACGCATTTAATTAGCACATGAAGAGGGTTTGCCGTCCCACCTTGGCGGCTCATGCCGGCATCGACACTGTCTTCTCCCGGTGCGAGATTCGCGTTTGGTCCCCGTTTCAAGATAGGAACAACACTGTATCAGCGTTTATTTACGGGCGGCTTCACATGCTATATAGCATTTTGAACACACAGATAAGTGTGTTCAACATGCTATATAGCATGTAAAACATTAATCTTTTGCACTTAATTATTTATTCAGGTAAGGTCAGGTTCATGATCGGCTAATAAAATGAAAAGGTTGATATGTTACTGTCAACTGTAGACACAAGAAATGGTCGGATAAGGAAATAATTTTATAGGAGGAAAACTATTTTTATTTAAACATATCTTAATTATACGAGATACCGGAAGTCGCAATCAAAGCCATTTAGCCATACTAGCATAGAAAACGTAAACATATCAAGCATTCGAATCGGAAGGAGTGGAAATAGTGCCAACTGTTTGCAATAGGCTTCGGCATGAAATACTTCGTGCCAGATTGAATAGGGTGAACTTTAAGCTGGTTCATTCATTAGCAATACTTATATCTTCGACTAATTTAATATCCAAAGCTTTTTAAAATTGATGGTTAACAATATGGAACATACTAAACCTTCCTCATATTTTGCTCCAAAATTTTGAGATTGTTAATGTAGTGCAGTAAAAGAAACTAAATATGAAATTTGAAAAAAATATACTCGAAGGTGCAGGAAAGTAACAACTTTCATATAAAACATCTCTCTGAATATAAGAAAATGCTATATAAGTTCCTGATTTGGTTATTTATGGAAACTGATGAACAATAAAAACATTATTTTTGTATTTTGATATAAAAACTATACGCGTGTATTCAAAGCAGGGGTGTTGTTCATCACTGAACACAAAAACAGCAATCACGTTCCCTTCTTATTCTCAACACACAGAAAATACTGTTTTAGAAACAAGAGAATAGCTGTTTATTATTTTCATGAAATGATTACAGGCTTCTAATTTATTTCATTACAATGTATTAATTCAGCAGATAACCCACCTATTCATATTGGAAGTCTTATTGGTATATTCAAAAAACATTTTAAGACTGTACCCTTGAGAGTATTCATATAAATAACCCAAATAGGTAAAATTTGGGTCGCAAAACAATGCAAATATAAAGTCATTAGATGTATTTTCAATCTAAATACTTTCTACACTATACTCTTTTCGAGGTGTTACAGTTTTCAAATTATGAATATCTGGTATTATTAGTGACAGGAGGATATGGTGAATCTATAAATAGTATCGATTTTGTACAGATTGTTCACTTGCCATTGTGTTGAATTTAACATTTTAATGCTTTTTACATTCTCTAACGGTATCTAGTAGGTAGGGGAAGTATTGCATTCCACCCAAAATTCTATATTGAGATTCAACAGAAATACACGTTTAGAGGCCCCTTGACTACAAAATTGAATTTTTATAAAATAAAGTCCACGCGTGTGTGTGAATAGCATAATTCAAAAACAAAATTTCGATAAATTCAAAACTTGTTATCTAATATCAATATTTTACCAAAGTGGGGCACGGAGATTTTCAAAACACCCTTTTTATTTTATCAAAATGGTTCAAACGATTTTGATTAAAATTCCATGCATTTAAGACATTTAAATGACAAATAAAACGTTAATCTTGAATTTTCTGGGAAAAGCCCGTGACACCCTCTTCATTCGGAAGGCATTTTGTGTAATTTTGCATATCGCGCAAACCGTAAGAGATATACAAAAACTTACTACATAAAAGTTGTAAAACTATTTAAATCTAACAATTTATTTTAAATATTTTTACATCAGAATTGTTCGAGTTATGCGTTGATATTGGTTTGAATTTTTCAATACTTAATCATTATTTATTGCCTGTCACCATTCAGTTGTTTCTCGGGATGTCATGGAAAGGTTATGGAATTCAAGCCAGCATATACTGACCCGCTTTTTAACGTTTTGCTATAGCCTTTTACCTACAAGGAAATGTGTCAAACTATTTCTGAAAATGTCTACCTCGATGTTAGCATGAAGTGGGTAGAGAAAAACGCTTTGGTAGACAGTTTGTAGAAGCTATATGAAAATAAATGATAGTGAGTGGAGAAAGTCACGCAAATATAATAATGTTTACAATTACAATTATTTTTATATAATAGTAAAAAATGTACTCGAGGACACAAGGAACGTTCACTAAAAAACGTATATCTAAATATCAGAAGATGTCATTTAATTTCCTGATTTAGTTATTCATGATAAACGGTGATTTAAACATTTTTGAATACTGTTATGAATAAAAATGTATATATGTAACATGAAGTACATAGAAATAAAATTGTGTATTATAATATTTCTGGAAGCTGTATGAAAATATACGATAGCGGGTATAAACGTAACAGCTCGGAATTTTTATTTTTAACCTGGATGCGTATACTCATAAGCACAAGGCTATTTTTTGTGATTTGTGCACCTGTATATGTTATATACCTAATGCATTCCATATATGAGTGTTACTTGTATCACTAAACTACTTGCTCTTTTCTGAACAAAGAAAAGAAAAGGGGTAGAGAGAGAGAGAGAGAGAGAGAGAGAGAGAGAGAGAGAGAGAGAATGTCTGCCTCGATTTTCGGATTTGGCATGGACGTTTTCCTTGCACAAGGATCATTCCGTACTCCCTACTGTATGGCAAGCATTAGTGTTGGAAGGTTTTACTCCTGAAGAATATTGCTTATAGTGTGCTTTATGGTAATAAGCGCTTACCAAATTTAAATAATTAAAAGTAACCGAATTAGGAATTAGAAGTAACCGTTTAGAGGAGACAAGGAAAGAGACGAAAGAAATAGAATCCTTATTTCCCCTAAAGCTTTTTATTTGGCGTTAAACAACTTGCAAACAGTAGCTAAAGCGCTATAAGCTACACGAGAGTAGGTGTAGTGCGAGGACAGGAAATCGACGGATTACCAAATCCCGAGCGTTCTCAGTCTCTCTTACTTAGAGATGTCAAGCATATGGCATCTGTCTTCCACCAGGAACGAGTGGCCGCCCTCGTATAGATTAAATTTGGCAGGAGCTAGGTGATCCCACCGCTCGGACTTCAGGCTACTCAGGACAAAAGTATACTAACATACATTTCAGATCTTCAATATGGAGATCTGCGGTTGTACCTTCATTCAACTGTCTTTACTCTAGTGTAGAGCAAATGAGGATTTCCTTGTCAATCCGCAAAACTTACAAGACCGGAAAAAGGTTTTCTAGTGTTTTACATTCACATGACTTTCTCTACTTAACATCGTTTATTTTTATATAACTATAGTTACGAAAGTGTTTTTCCATTTACTTCATGAATGACAGCGTTTTAGAAAAGTTACAGAGTAATGAAAAATTCGAACTAATAATAACAGATACCTCAGAAACGGCTGATGTCACAAAAAAGTAAAATAACTGTTTTAAGGTAATTTAAATTTTTGTGCGCTACTTTTTTGTCTAGCTCTTATGGCTTATGAGTTTTACAAAATTATACAAAATTTCTTCCGATTGTAGAGGGTTTTACAAGCTGTTCCCAGAAAATTCAAGATATGCATTTTATTTGTCATGAAGAGATCTTAAGCATATGGTATATTGATCAAAATTATTTAAGCCATTTTTGAGAAAATCGAAGACTTCGAAAAACTTTCATGCCAAGGGTAGTTTGGGGTTGGGATATTTTCTTGAAGATCTTCGTGTTCCATCTTTGGAAGAAGCCAAGCTTAAATACGAATACATATCGGACATTTCGTTTTTAGGTTTTGCTGTTCAAAGACACACACATACACACAGGAGTTTTTTTAAATAAATAATGATTTTTCTCTTGATAAAAAGTATTTGAAAATTCAAACAAATAAAAAAGAATATATGGGTAATATATATGGGTAAGAATATATAATGGTTAGGACCAAAAGATTTTATATGGCATAAATTGTGTGCTTAAACGAGATCTAAATTTTGGTGGAGTAAGACTGCCTATCTCTTACGGCTTACACGTTATACAAAAGTCATTCAGAATGAAGAGGACTTCCAAGACTATTCTTAGAAAGTTCAAGAATTACATTTTATCATGTAAATGTATTAAATATTTGATGTTTAATTTGACAAAATTAAAACTATAGCAAATTTTTCACGTAAAGGGTGGTTTGGAGGGGAAGATTGTGTAGCATCTTTGGAAGATACTAAACAAAATACCAAGTTTGATATACTACTTTTAGTTTTGGGGTAATGTTATTCAGAGACACACACACAAGCACACTGAACTTGTCTTAAAATGCGTTTTGCGGTTCAGGGGCCTCAAAACATGTATTTCTGGTGAAATTTGGACATTTATTTATGAGTGGAATAATATACTTTTCCTACTTACTGTAAGTAGGCCTTAGAGAAGGTTAAAAAAATCTGATGTGTTACACTCACATGACTTTCTCTACCCTTGTACAAACTATTCTTACAAACACGTATTGTCCATATGCTTCATGTTAATCGAGATATCCAGATGTTAATCTTATTGCTAATTTTCTTGTAGATGCAAGGGGAATATGGTAGGCTTTAAGCGGCAGTCAAATATTTTAAGAGCTGGTTGCTATGTGGAGTATTCCATTCTCATTGCATATCCAGTACATAAAAAATGAATAACGAATTCCCATTTGAGAAAAAGTATAAGTATTGGAAAATTTAAGGGAATATCTCAACAAAAAATGTATATGATATAAATTGTGTATTTTAACGCGATCTACATTTTTTGTGTAGTAAAATTTTGTCTATCTCTCAGAATTTACCAGTTATGCAAAAGTCGTTCACAATGAAGAATACTTTTGGAGACATTCCCAGAAAATTCGAGATATAAATTTCATTTGTCATGGAAATATCTTAAACATATTATATTTCAATCAAAATCGTTAGAGCCATTTTTGAGAAAATTAAAATTTTCGAAAAATGTTCCATGTAAAGGGTAATCTGGGGTGGGGGATTTTCTTGAAAACCTTCGTGTCACATCTCTGGAAGATACTGAGCCTAAATACCAAGTTTGGTGTTTATCCGACTGTTCGTTTCTGAGTTATGATGTTCACAGACAAAGGCACACACACAGACACATACACACACGGACATGTTTCCAAAAATGCTTTTTTTGGATTCAGGGGGTCTCAAAACATATATTTACGGTGAAATCTCGGTATCGAATCTTTGGGTGAAATACAATACTTCCCCTACTTACTATACGTAGTAGAGAAAGTAAAAACACATTTTAATAACTTTGTTATATTCTATGTTTATGGCTTATTTTTGTTCATTCGTTTGCAAAGGTTTGATTATTAGTTTGGTGATCCAAACCGGTTTCTTTGTTACTTTTGTCATTCATTTTTAAGTTCTATATTACACTTGCATCACAATTTAATAGGTTGAACCTCCTCGTGTGTACAAATATACTATGTTTTATTCTGTATACTTAACGTAAATACAGTACTGGTATCTGCTAATATAAAAGCGTACCTTGAGCAGATTCGACTAGAAGAAGAGAACCCCACTCGCGGATCTGAGGGATAACGTGTAATCGAATTATAATCCACCTCTGTCCTGCGGCTCGTAATTGATGTTCCATTTGTGAATTTAGCAAATACGCTTTATTGAGAGCCTGTCATGTCTGTGACAACAAAACCAAATTACAACTTTATAGCTTAAAACGTACTGGTAGGTAGCTATATGGTTTTCCATTTACCTAAATGGGGAAACATTAAACATCGAAGCGAATGGCATATATTCGGAGTAAGATCATCAATCTTTCATTAGTAAAATACCGCCGCTAGAAGCAAATATTGGAGGTATAGCTTTTTATTACAAGAATCAATCAAACAGTCATGCATGAATTCCGTTTTCTCGATACTTTATTTTTCTGACTATAAAGACCTTAATGGTGTAGCCTGTGTTTTTATCCTAAAATTAACAAATGCTAGTTGTAGTTTAGATTTCAGAGCACACAGAGAAAACTGCGTTTAAAGTTACATGACGGTGGAAAGTTTTACTAAAACTCAGTAATGTGTGGTTATGTTTAAACAAAAGAACTGCAGTTTTGAAGCATTCAGTTGTGTAACGTGACAGTGTGACTTAAGGGGAGATTAAAAGCCCAATTTGTTCTATTCACAGAAAATCCGCTATTCAAGATATGCATATACTATTTTTATAAAAAGTAAAACATATT
The DNA here is from genome assembly GCA_030765065.1 of Deroplatys truncata. Taxonomy (NCBI): domain Eukaryota; kingdom Metazoa; phylum Arthropoda; class Insecta; order Mantodea; family Mantidae; genus Deroplatys; species Deroplatys truncata. The sequence goes on from CM060980.1 coordinate 60,130,001, forward strand.
GGGTGGGAGGATTTTTTTTGAAAATTGCAAGATTCTGAACCTAAACACCCAGTTTATTTTTATGCGACATTTCGTTTATCCGCTGTACTCTTCACACACACACACACACACACACACACACACACACACACACACACACACACACACACTAACATCTAAAACAAAACATGCATTTCTGGTGAAATTTCAACACCAGAACACAATACTTCCCTACCCATTATAGGTAGGTGATATGAAAAATCTCATCTTTTATTCATATGAATTTCTTTTCCCAATATCATTTATTTTCATATCTATTCTGTGAATTATTCATAAAAAGTTTCTACTATGTATGAATTATGATAAATGTTAGCAGAAATTATTTCAGTATACATTTGAAATAGGTTCACAAGAGCATACTGGAAATTGAACTTAACCGAAATGGTATTTGAGGTTTTATTACTGAAAATAATAGGAAACTCTAAAGAAGAATAGGGAATGCATATCTCGCTACGAAAAAGAGGAATTATTTTAAACAAAATTGCATATCTTTATGAGTACTACGTCTTTGCTATAGCAAAGTTTTGTTTATGTGTTATGGTTTTTTTTTTTTTTTAGTCTTAAGGTTTAATAACAATGAATATCACATCAGCTATGTAGGGGTAGCGTGTCTGCCTCCATTTCAAGAGGTATAAATCGAGTCAAATCTCGGTTAGGGTGCAATAAGGGACTACTTGTTCTTCTATACAAGCCGTGTGTAGGACAATGTGGAAAGGTAGAATCAGAATACTGAAAGGTTCAATACCACAGCCGAGATTTGATCCACAGATCTTCCGGTTTCCGTCCGGTTGCTCTAACCAACTGAGCTACTTCCCAGTATGACATTTAATACATTTAATCCTACACACGGCTTGTATGGAAGAACAATTAATTCCATTAACTGACTTAATAGTGGTTAAACTATGAAACCCGGCACTTATAGTGCTTACGACATTGTAAGTCGCCATTAGGATATGTCATTTCAAAACAATTTCAGATCTACTTCTGGCTTTGCCGGGAAAATGCGAGTCAGTTGGGGAATTTAATGTCGTACCGCAAGTTGACGTGGTAGCTCAGTTGGTTAAAGCAACCGAAGGGAAAGCGGAAGATCGCTGGTTCAAATACCGGTTATGGCATTGAATTTTTCTCTCATCTGATTTTACCTTTCCCACTTAGATAAGTTTTTCTTTTTCCGGCTCATCCCTTGAGACGAATATGGGTTGACACTAATCTCCAGTACCCAGTTTGCATTGCAGCATCATTTCAATCATTTCATTCATTCACCCTTTGGTATATTTAACATACCCGGTCAAAGGAGACACACAAACGCACGATTTAGCAGGTTGTTCACAGAGGATCGTAGCTGTGCACTTCCCTTCTAGTGTGTGTATCTCAAATATATGATATTTCAATCGAACTTTTCAGGGCAATTTTTGAGAAAATAATGAAAAAACGCTTTGCAAAGCATAGTTTACTGTGGAGAATTTTCTTGAAATTCTTCCCCTGGTAACCCAAGTATAACTCGAGCATGACATTTATTATTAAGCTGACTTTTCATGGTGCTTTCTGTTTTCTCTATCCCCCCTCTCTCTCACACAGACATACACAATTACGGAGTTCAACAGATCTCAAAATGTTCCAGGGGAATTTCGATATCGAATATTTAAATTAATGTACTACTTTCTCTACTTACTATAAGATAAGCATACCGAGGAGGTAGCGCAGCTGACTCGCATTCGGGAGGTCTTGGGTTCGATTCCTGCGGTCGATCTTCCTAACCCATGGGTTTTTTCGGGGTTTCCCCGGCTCACTAGGCGAATGCTGGGAAGGTTAATTACATCCCCCAATTTCTCGTCCCTTCATTTCACTTCATTTCTCATTTCATTTCACCTTTCACTGCTTATTGTTTCAAGTTTGCAAGTGTCGGCCGGAGTCTCGGTGTTGCATGGCAAGAAAAAACGATGCTCTCTGTAAAACTTCGTCCCCGGAATGAGGCATTCCCTGAGTCCCGGTACTGGCCTCTAATCCCCGAGGTCGCGGGTTCAAAACCGGCGGAGGGCAGTGAATTTTTTAGAGCGTTAAACTCCTTACCATGGTTCTTCCTTCGGAAGGGAAGTGGGTGGTCCCGTGTCGTAGATTTACGGCACGTAAAAGAATTTCAAGCCTGACAAAGAGAACTCTAAAAAAAATTTTCTGTCTTTCACGCCCAATATAGAATAGGATGCTAAGGACCAAGTAGTTAAAAAAAGCTAAAAACTCCGAGTTCCGGGCCTCCCAGTGGGATGTGCAAGCAAGTGGAAGGGGAACCGTTGTATCAGATGCCGCCGGGTGTTTCAACCTGGAAAATGTAGGGACCCTGCCCTCTGATCTGCCGTGGCTTCTGATTCGGCCACCCTCTATCTCCTCTCACTTCACCCCTCCCTCCCGGGGCGTCCCATTAGGGGCATAGGCACAAAAGATAGCTCGAGGTGGTTCCCCTCACTCCTATTCATGCGTCATACGTCATAGATAAGCATAAAGAAAGTAAACATGCCATGTACATAAGTGGAAAATACATTTCTGCAAAGACTGACGTATGATGTCTTACAACTATTAATTGCTCTTGCGGTTAATGTCATTTATTCCGAAAATTTCTATTATTTTGGAAGAAACCAGATCTGCGTCCCAGCACATGAATCTACAATAAAATTATTTCACAAAGCTGTTCTGTTGGTATGTATGTCTTAAGCAGTAAATACTCAAAATTGCCACACTTTCTGTTTTTATTACATAGCTGAAGGCCCGGAAAAATTGCATTACTATTGCTCTCATTACATGCTTCCATATGTTGAAGCCGTTTGGGCCATTAGTGTACATGACGCGATTTTTAAGTGTGCACACAGTTACGATGCAGCCGGTAATAGGGGTTTTAACTTAGTTAAAAAGGTTCCGCATTGCATTCCGCAAAATTCTCTTAAAAGCATGAATTTAATTTGCCTGAAAGCTGAATATGGAGGTAATCAATACTATGAATTAAAAAAGGAAATGATGTGTTGCCTACCTTCACTCACATGACTTTTTCTACTGACTTTCCTTTGTTCTTATGTAATAATTACAAACTGTTCCTAGGAAAGCTTACTTTTTTACCTACTTTATGTTAATCAAAAGATACATTTGCAGAAATAATTTCATTAATATTTCATTGTAGGTACAAGGTGAACACTCGCACAGAAACCACAATCGATATTTATATGCTTTATAAGTTGGTCTTGAAATTCCATAATCCTTCCACAACATGGAGAGAAAAACTGAATAGCGGCAGAGCTTTAAAGAATTGATAAAATACGAAAAAATTCAAACCAATAATAACGGATATCTCGGAAATGACTAATGCCCTAGAAGATGTTATTTGAAATAAATTGTATGTTTTGAAGTGTAATTAGTTTGTCTGTATTTATAGTTGGCCCACTATTGGAGCTCTCGATGAAGAAGACGTCACAGGCTATTCGCGGAAAATTCACGATATACATTTTATTTGTCATATAAATATCTTAGATATATGGCATTTTAATCAAAATAGCTGGGTCATTTTTAATAAAATAACAAATATACAAAATTTTTCATGTAAAGTCTTCCACATAAAGCTTGATATTTATCCGACATTTCGTTTTGGAGTTATGCTGTTCATAGAAACTCACAAAGATAGACATACACAGATCTGCTAAAATACTTTTCTTTATTTAGAGGGCCTCAAAACATTTTTATTCAATGAACTCTAAACGTAGAATTTTTTGGATGGAACACGAAACCTCGTCTACTTACAATAAGCACGCAATAGAGAAATAAAAATTACATCGTCAATTTGAATGTTTTCTGTCTTTACTGGCAGCAGCCCAAACTTATATATTTTGAACAGAATACCTCATTTGTTATATAACCAAACAGTAATCTTGAGGCAGTATTATAAATATCTGATTGTCAACGGTGTAGTATAATATACTATCCTTTAAACACTGATTTTTTGAAACTTGATGTGAAGGTATAGGTACATAATGTTTATGAAATAATCAATTTTGTACTTCTATTGTGACGCCAGTCTCTATTTGAAGTGAAACAAAAATTATTGACAAAAAATGTAAAACTTGTAACATTTACGTAATGTTTATTTCCTAGTGTCTATTTGATCACACATAGGTATAAATGATCAAGTAAAATAAACTCGAATACTAAAACTAATCTGTGACGCAGCACTTTGAACTAACCGTTTGTATATGTTATTTAGTAAATGAAGACCAAGCGGAATGGCTCCGGCGGTAACATCTGAGTCTCGCGTTCATGATAGGCATATGCTGGAATAGATTATATATTACCACGATTTTTCCTGCCATTCATATCCTCTCATGTCATTTTCTTTCTTCTGGCAGGGTAGCCGGATTAGACGCAGTGGACGGTGGTGAGCGGCATATGCGCGGATGTTCTTTGAGGAGAGCACTATTTCTTTTCTGGTTTGGAACCTTCTGCCAAAACCTGTTCGTGGAAACGTTAGCTGCGCTGTGCCTGCCGCCGTTACATCTGGTCGGCCTTGTACTCTCTCGATTCATCCCTTCCCCCCGGAAGTAAAGTAGGTGCAAAAGACGTAGCCTTGGCCACGGTCCTGAAGTCCTGACGAATTGCTATCCGCACATAAGTGAAGAGTTTCCAGTACACTCCTTAGCTTTCCTTAGCCATAAATATACTGTAAATATACTAATTATCGGCGATAAAAGAGGCTTTGCACAAAATAATACCTTTCTTATGTTGTCACACTCTTAGAGATGGGTTTGTAAATAAATATAGTGACAACACTAACAGCGCTGTCCGATGCTTTCCATCAAATATAAGCATACAGAAAGATTCAGTTCAAGCTATTAATCTAATGTTTGTCGAAAAAGTTTTAGGAATGTTTACCAATGAAGCCCAACCTGTTCTCTTAAGAGCTAAGGTTCAAAGTCTACAGTTCACTCCACCTACTATATTCGAAGAGATTGACAGGCTAAACCAATCAAGTTTTAGTCCTTGGCAGCATGAGTAGAAATGAGTGGGACGGGAAACTCCGTTCATCCCCTCTGTCTGTAAGGATGGGCATCCGAAATGCTTACCAGCATGAGATAAGAAGCATAAGTTTAACTTCAATGTTTTGATACGGTTATTTTAATACCAGACAACTCACATGTAATTATTTAACTTTATTCAAGCATAACAGCCTTTACTTATAGGAGTAGGATTTCAATAAGAATTTCAAGGATTGCAACAAAAGAAATAAAATTCTTCTTCAACTGCAGGAATTGGTCTTCATAAATCGACCTCTCCTCAAGAAAATCTTCAAACGCTCTCCCTGTATAACTGGTCATCCTCTTATTCTTAGTCTTTAGCTTTATATTTGTATAATACCTTAGGATATCTATTTCTCCATTCTTTTTGGTCGACCACGCTATAATACTCTGATTACATGTGACGTAACTGAATTGTTATGATATCCATAATACGCCAGCAACTCATTATGATGTTATTCGGCGGCGTGCGCAGCTCCCCTATCGCCCGTACCTCTTAATACCTTCAAAGTAGCAGTTCACTGAGATCCATTACCCAGATAAACCATGAAATGAAATACGTTTATTTAAAATAAAATACTTTGTTCATTCTAATTTCAATGTTATAATAAGTTGAATTCATTTCATTTGCTTCAATATATCCAGCTCCCCTATCGCCCGTACCTCTTAATACCTTCAAAGCAGCAGTCCATTGAGATCCATTTCCCAGATAAACCATGAAATGAAATACTTTCTGTTCATTGTAATTTCAATGTTATAATAAGTTGAATTCATTTCCTTTGCTTCAATATATCCATTCCTCAATTAAACCATAAAATGAAGCATGTGTATTTAAAATAAAATACTTTCTGTTCATTGTAATTTCAATATTATAAGTTGAATTCATTCCCTTTGTTTCAATATATGTTGCTTTCACGTTGCCTGCAAACAATCATTAAAGCGGCGTGACACAACAGTGCTGCCATCTGTTGCACTACTCGCAAATGCGCTCAAGGTTTTGCCATCAATGTTACTATTCAATGAGAATTTAGTTATACACAGTTAACAAGTTGAGATATGTTTGTAAAAACCCAAAGTTTTGAATTGCAGTGTGGTCGACCAAAAATAGCCGTATACAACTTAACTATAATGGTAATTAAGATGCGAGTATGATAATGAAACAAGAGGTAGCTCGTATCATAATTTTCATACGAGAGTCTAATTAATACCATTATAGTCTTGTTGCATAACATACTGTTCTACATGGTCATGCCAGTTTGGACGATATTCGTCAAAGTTGCTAAGTTTAATATCTAGGACGTTAAATTTATCAAGACTCATATCACAAGTATTTAAAAGAGCTGGCATGTTTAAATGTAGAAGCGTTTAAAATAATCTTGCATCGTTTTGGTTCTTTCCCTTGAAATGTCATTATTTTAATTCTTTAGGTATGAAATATTTTGAAATACTGGCGAATAAACCGAAGATGAGATATGTGAATAAAACAAGTGAACTAGTTCTGGTAAATTCTGGACCTCAATGCACCAGTTTACAAAAATAACAGATCTTGCGTATTAATGTCTGTCACTGATGCGGGCAAGCTCCTGGTATAAGCTGTTGGTCAAAATTCGCGAAGGGCAAAAGGGCCAGAATGCGAAAGTGCAAACCTTCTAGACACCTTAGATGTTTCTTCAGCTTTATATATATATATATATATATATATATATATATATATAGCCCCCTTTAACATCTTTAGTAGCATAGGAGGCTTTGACTTGAGAAACAACTGATGGTATATTTTTTCCCCATTTATATGCTACCTTAAAAATCTAAGGTCTTCTCGGTGGATTAGCCTTTGAACAATCGCTCATCGGCAATGACGTTCACTCGTTCACTTGTGTATCTTTGGGATTGTTTACGTTGATTTTCTTTCTAAGTATTAGATTCACACACTTACATTTACATTTACATTCTCACTCATACTTTCAAACTCTAGGGAGGATGAGGAATAATCCTGGCTAAGTAAAAAATCCCATCTTCCACCCGGGATTCCAAACCGGGACAACTGAATTTAGAAGGTAGCATGCCAACAACCACCAAATCACAGAGGCAGTCAACTGATGGTGTTATTGCTCGCTGATTGTAGGTTGTTCTTTTCTAATTTTTTTAAGGCTGTAATTTCTGGACTGAGAAACCATAACCTCACCATTCGACCGCAGAGGCAGTCTATTGAGCCTTTAAGTAGCTAAGTATTCAATTAGATTCAACAATATAACCAATATAAACAGAAGAGCACTGCTACTATGCTTCTTTGAATCTGACCATATGCATAATAGAATTTTTCAGCAAACTTCATTAACAATTTCAGAAACGAATACCCGACTTTAGGTCCACTGATGGAATGTATGCTCTATAGAATCGAAACATGATTTTGCCTTGATATTTGATATACTATAATTCAATTTAAGGAAATTATTACAAGCTTGCAAAAGGAGCATTGCGCAAATATTTGTAAAATTCATTAGGAATATTTTGGTTTAAAATGCTTAAAATCCTAAAATCTAAGGAATGTATAAACAGACTAACATTTTCTTCAAACTCCTGTTTATATTAAGGATATCCATTCATGGTTATTCCAAAATTCACAATTTTAGTTTAAATTGTTTGAAATGTTCATACAGCAATCAGGTGTTCATGTATAATATGCACACAAAATTTCATGCAAATGTTTAAATTAATTCTAAGATATTAATGTTTTACTGTTCCATACTGTTTTGAAAAATTCCAAAACAAGGTACAATCATTTTTATAAACATTTAACATTTGATAATTAAACTTTTCATAAGCATATTAATTAATTATAAATATAGATTTTTATTACAACGCTAAAGCAATACCATTTCTAACTTTATACAGTTTAAAAGGCATTTAACGTATATACGGGCCTTTCCTCGTCTTTTTCTGCTGTTATGCAATTAATTTACTATTTGAGGATTCCTGAGACCTTTCTTGAATGGTTTGGTCACTTTTATTACGCTAAACTTTTCCTACAATTTTAAGGGAATTCAAGCACACAGGCAGACATTTAAATAGTTATATGACGTGTTTAAAGCTCGTACAGCTATAAAAACTATATTAAAGTAAAGTAGAAAGTTGGTAGTACTTAATAACAGTAACGCAAATGTTTATGAATTTTGGCAATCTAGGTGCCCGTTTTCAGAACCGCTTCACGCCTGTGGACCTATATGCAGAAAGCGTTACCTAATTCAGACTCCACAGTAGCAAATACACATAAAACTGTGTTTTATATAGTAGTTTTAGTAGTGTTTAACTCTCGTTTTACTACACACGGCACCATAGGTAGTGGACATGATGATACATGAAATGAAATGAATTAGGAACGGAAATTTGGGAAGAAAACGTTCCAAGTCTAAGCTTAGAGTACCTCTCCATTTGGCAGTCGTGGGGACTGAGGAAAACCTGGAAAAAGTCGGTTGGACGGTCCTCACAGGGTTTGAACCGAGAATCTATCGTTCGCGAGTTAAAGCCCTAACGACCGCGACTACCCATGTCGGTTTATTTTATGTAAGAAGATAATTTATTATTGGCAATTAATTGTTCTTTCACACAAGCTATGTGTAGGACAAGGCCGGAGAGATAGAATCCCACTGAAAAATGTAATGCCACAGCGGAATTTGAACCATGGATCTCCCGGTTTCGCTTCCTCCGGTTGCTTTGAACCAACTGAGCTACCATGGCAACACGCCGGCAAAACATTAAATTCTCCAACTGACTCGTATTTTTCCCGGTAGACCACAGGGAGATTTCAAATTCATTTTGAGATTACATACCCCAATGGCGACTTACAATGTCAGAAGTAAGTAAGTTTAAGTCCCGGGTTCATCGTTTAACCAACTATTAGGCCAATCAATGAAAATTAATTATACTTTCACACAAGTCGTATGTAGGACAAGGTTGGAAAGGTAGAATCAGACTGAAAAATTCGATGCCAGGATTTGAACAACGGATCTTCTGTTTTCCGTCCGATTGCTATTATTATTATTATTATTATTATTATTATTATTAAGGTATCTTTTAATTGCCTTATTTTTAAGACAATTAAAGTATTTCATGCGTTAAAAGTGAGATTTCTGCATGCTAGTGTTGGTGCTATCATTATTGGAGCAATAAATATATGATAGGATTGCTGAAGGACAAGAAAAGGCCCCTGAAACAGGTGTCATGACCGGAAATAAGTCACTCTTGCCCCCAAGAAAGAGGCAATCCCCTCCCAAGGCCTTCTCACTGGTCTACTGACTTAGCCTGACGGTATTGCATTACTATGGCAAAGGATAGGTAACAGCAGCAGCAGCAAAGCTTGACTTGAATACTGCTATCCTATATCTCTTCTGTCTCCTCCTCCCATGGGTAACTCACGTCTGTCCAGTTTCTAATGTGCGGTCGCTCCTCCGTCCCTTCCTCCTCCTAAAGCTACATCCTTCAAGTGAATCATCTATCAAAATCTCAAAGGCGTCATTTTGATCACTTTGTAAGAATTAAGCAACTTATACAAAATTAACGGCATGTATTTTGCAGTTTCGTGCTACAAGATGTATTGCTTTTAACTAATAATATCTTGAAACACCAAAACAAATAATTTCAACGATTTTTCACTGCTTTCCAGATGAAAATATTCCGCCCTCCAAAAAGTAACATTCAACAGTTCCTTTGTTTAAATTTTTACTTTCTCTACCACGTACCTGGTAGGGAGTGAAGGTATTCCGTTCCATCCTAAAATTCGATATCGAGATTTCACCGGAAACACATGTTATGAGGTCCCCTTAACCTTAAAATCAATGTTTAAAAAGGTGCGCGCGCGCGTGTACATTATAAAGGCTGGTTCACAACCACCTGAGAACGGTAACCAGAACGGAAACGAGAACGGGAAGCAATGCACCATGCAAGATATTGGTTGACAACAGCCCGGTAACGAGAACGGGAATGCATATCGATCATAAAGTGAAAGTCGATTTTGCGCATGGGATTTCATTTGTTTTTAACTGATTAATGATATTTTTTCGCCTACTTCCAATTTAGCCAAGCCTACGTCCAATTTCGATAGAGTAAACATTGTCTAAATGCATACTCATTACATTTCCGATTCCTCTACTTGTGCCAAGCTTTCATTCCTTTATTTACTGGCATACATTACAGTTGTTTGTTGTTCTTTTTTAATTTCCACCGGTTTTAGCTGATCCTTGTAGCTTTTGCCATCGTTTTTAGGTAATAGCCAGGTTTGAGTTGCATATAAACAAACTACAAATGGCCTTTTCAACAGAGGGACCAACGCTTATTGGATTTGCGGGTGTCGGAATGAGGTTAGGAAGCACATTTACTACTAATTTCTTCCAGTTTCATGTTTCCAGCTTGCGATAGAGAGCACCAGCGGCTGTTTCATGTCACGGCCGCCTAGAATAACCTCTAGAGTGAATAGAGTGCTCTAGGAATCTAATATGCCGTGCCCGGGATCGAGAACGAAAAAGTTAAAAGTTGGGCAACTCTTCTTTCCCGTTCCCGGGGCCCAGGAAGGCTTCCCGTCGAGTGTGAACGCTCCCATTTGAATACATGCATTTCAACTTTCCCGTTCTCGTTCTGGTTACCGTTTTCGTTGGTTGTGAACCAGCCTTAACCCAAAAAACGATAAATACCAGACCTGGTATTTAGATGCAGCATCTTCCTAAGTTGCGACACAAAGATTTTGAAGAAAATCTCCCCACCCAAACTACTCTTTACATGGAAAAATTTTAGATATTTTTTATTTTCTCAAAACTGACTAACGATTTGTGTTAAAATACCTCACATTTACGGTACTTATATGACAAATAAAATGTAATCTTTCATTTTCTGGGAATATTCCGGGAAGTTTTTTTCATTTCGAGGGATTTTTGATAGTTTTGTGTAACTGGTAAACCATAAGAGGTAGATAAAAATGTACTACAGATAATTTTTGTGACGTTAACCATTTCCGAAATATTCCTTGTAATTGGTTGATTTTTGCAATACTTTTGTCATTTTTAAGTACTGTCGCTCTTCAGTTTTTCTTGGAAAGAGTATGGCATTTCTAGCCCATAAAATAGTCTAGTTTTTAAACATATGTTTCTATTTAGTTTCCTCTACCCCCTTGCACCTACAACGAAATGTATAATGAAAATATTTCTGCAAAGGTTTACCACGAGTAAAGTGAAGTGGATAGAAAAATTAAGTTTTCTTAAAAATGTGCGTACGGGATTTATTTAATTTAAAAATACAAGTTATCAGAAAATTTTGAGATGTTTCCCAACACAGAAGGGAAATTCTAATTACATTAGCAGTTAGAAATCTGTTAGGAGAAACGGAATGCCTTGACCGGCAAGTCGATCCATGGATCCTCTGCTTTCAAGAGCTAATGAAATGACTGTAAGAAACACTGGATATCTCTAATGTTATTTATATATTTGTGGATATCTTCCAGATAATTTATGGATGGCTATTAAAAACTTTAGTTTGACTCCATTTTGTCCATAATGTTTATATATTCCAATTTGATTGCACAGGAAGCAAGATCTAGTTTGTAAGGACTTGGCAAAATAAGTTGCTTATTATTATTATTATTATTATTATTATTTATTTATTATTATTATTATTATTATGGTTGCTGTTATTCCTATTGATCGTACCTACTTTTCTTTATGGAACTGACTCATAGATATTGGCTGTAGTTGACCAAAAAAACAAAAGAGTTTGCTAATAACGGTTTCTTAAAAGCAATGAAAGAACGTATTTCTTTGGGTAAAGTTTCAAATTGTAAAACAAGAGAAGGGTTAGAAAGGAGTTCCTTGGAGGAAACAATCACAATCTACAGAAATGAATGCAGAAATTATATCAACAGATTGATACCAGGTAGGATCCTAATAACAGTATCTACTCAAGTACATGACTAGAGGAAGAACATACTCGGAAAGACAAAGGAAATGATAAGTAATACTACCCAAATATATAAGTTAATCTTCGTTAAAATAATCAATATTTGTCATGCCTTGAAGCTGAAACACACTTTTACCTAATCCTCAACCATCATCATCATCACTATCCCCATCCGCACCACGCCTAATACCATCCATCACCACCACACCAGAGGTAACCTAGATTCTCAAATCAACATTTATACCCGAACAAAATTAATCATTATGTCTGACACATTCTTCCATATCAAAACCATTCTCTGCAATTTCGAAATGGTTTGGTAACAGACCAGCTAGATAGGACAGTTTCTGTATGTGTAGATCTGCAATAGTCCTGTCATCTAGTATCCTGCATATGTACCTTTCGGTATATATCCTGAAATAACTGCTCTTAGAATTACTGTAAATAAAAATAGATATTGCAGGTTAGTAATGAATGTATTGCCATTCATTTACGTAACATAAAACTTCTCTTATCCAGCTCCGTGTTTTGGCGGCAGCATTTTTGCCTCACATTCAAGTATTCCGGGTTCGAAATCAGTTACGGTGAGTTACCTGAAGTTACACGGTTTCTCCAATCCCCATAGGACGAATGCTTGGTGTCAAAGTTCCATTGACCTCGGCATATTTGAGCATATATTCACCCATTTGATATGACCTGCTAAATAGGACACCAAACTCACAAGAACAACAAGAAAGGAGGAAGGATTCCATCTATAATGGAAAATAAATACATAAATATTGTTTAAAGAGTTATTCATTGAATTTAATATTTAAATATGCTCACACACAGAGTCTGCCAACAGCCCTGTCTCCCGTTGATTCGGATAGCGTCCGCAGATTATCACCAGATTCTCATTGCAAATGTTAATCCTACACTGAATGTGGCATCTGGTGAAGGTCCGAACTTCTCTCTTTCAAAGTTGATAACTGAAAGTCAAAGAACCAAGGGGATTTTGAAAGGATCAGGGTAGAAATTCGAAGATGTGCGTAAAAAATTCAGGGCGTCATAAAGCCTCAGAGATCACAGAAGGAGAATCCTCGAAACAAAGTCACTAAAGCTCAACTTTTAACAAGAGGGGGTGGGGAAAGAGTGTTAAAGATCTGTAGAACAAGAAACAAAATCGCTGGGAAGGGGCAGAAAACTTTCCAATACCGCCACAGAAAGAAATTGAAGAGTGGAGGAAAACAAGAAAAGACGAAGAGTTTTGGAGGGTGGGAAGAGGGTTAGAAAGGAAGCTCTTGAGTGGAAATCGACGCCACTTGACAAAGAAGAGAGGGTAGTTTAGTTCAGAGGGGTGAATTGACGTCGAGCGGCTTCTGTCTGCTCCACATTTTGGTTCAGGTCAAAAATGGTTCATATAGCCTTTGTTTTTTTTCTTCTTCAGGGAGGTTAGAGAGTTGCGAAAGGCTTCCATGAATTGGTTACAAAACAAATAATAATAATATCGATATTTAAATTCCTTACTTAATAGGGACTGCTTTCTACTGCAAGGAGATTCGTTGTTAACTGATGACGCTGATAAAAATTGGAACGTCGTTCGAATGAGTAACAAATCATTTGGAGAATATAAGCCATCTCCTGTCACAGGTCTACTATAAAGCGAACAACACAGAACAAAGCATATGGCGGGGACACAGGGCAAAAGAAGCGGCAGTCTCGATAACTTCAGCGAATTAAGTCACTAAAATGTAAATTGGAAAATTGGTTAGATAGTATAAAAACTCATTCCTTCTTCACAAATGATTACTTTCTTCTGTTTCATCCCATTTTCGAATATTCTTGACAATCATATGGGTAACTACGCAGTTTCTGTCATTTGATTTTCCTACTTTTGTTACAATCAATGCGATCCAAGTAATGCTGGTTTAATTCAGTTTGCTTTTCTTCAAATTTTCAATATAAGGTCAGATATAAGAAGAAAAAACTACCATTTCCTAACTTATTTATGATGCTCTAGATACTTGGAATTTAGTTTGACAAAATGCTAACGGATTTAATGGTAGAAGAATCAGGAAATTTCCTCAAACAGCCAGAGAAGTTCCAGAAAATCTATTCAACAGTTTACTTTCTTGGATGTAAATCATTGTGTTAATAAGTTTTTTAATAAGAAAGCTATATTGGTATCGTTTAGAACATTTAAATTAAATATTATAAAATTCAAATGGAATAAATTTTACTTTCTCTACTACGTAGGGGAGGTATTGTATTCCACCCAAAAATTCGATACCAAGATTTCACCGGAAATATATGTTTTGAGACCCCGTGGATCCAAAAAAAGCATTTTTGGAAACATGTCCGTGTGTGTGTCTGTGTGTGTGTCTGTCTGTCTGTGAACAGCATAACTCAGAAACGAATAGTTGGATAAACACCAAACTTGGTATTTAGGTTTGGTATCCTCCAGAGATGCGACACAAAGGTTTTCAAGAAAATCCTCCCACCCCAGATTACCCTTTACATGGAAAATGTTTCGAAAATGCTAATTTTCTCAGAAATGGTTCTAACGATTTTGATTAAAATATCATATATTTAAGATACCTTCATGACAAATAAAATGTATATCCTGAATTACCTGGGAATGTTTCCAAAAGTATTCTTTATCGTGAACGACTTTTGCATAACTGATAAACCATAAGAGATAGACAAACCTTTACTACACAGAAAATGTAGATCGCATTAAAATACACAATTTATGTCATATATATATTTTTTTATTGAGTGAACCATTTTCGAGATATTGCTTGTTATTCCCTTAAATTTTCCAGTACTTATACTTTTTCTCAAATGGAAATTAGTTATTCAGTTTTTTTATGTCCTGGACATGCAAAGAAAATGGAATGCGCCACATAGCAACCAGCTCTTAAAAGATTTGACTATTGCTTAAAGCCTACCATATTCCCCTTGCACCTACAAGAAAACTAGCAATAAGATTAACATGTCGATTAACATGAAGCATATGGAGAATAAGCGTTTGTAAAAATTATTTGTACAAGAGTAGAGAAAGTCATGTGAGTGTAACACATCAGATTTTTTCAGTAACAAATAATACATATCAACACCACATATTCATAGTGTACATTGTGTTTGAAAAACAGTCTAAAATAAAAATTTGGACATGTTTAACATACAGTTTTATCGTTGTAAACCCTTAAAAGGTAACGTTAGCCAATTTAGCTGTAAGGTAACAAGATTTTACAGCTACAATGGGATAATGAAATAATGGGCAATCGGAATGTCATCAGTGTAAGAAGGAAATGGAAGAAAGCTTACAAGATATGTCGTATACTACTGGTAATGGAAGGCAAGTAGCTACCGTAACCCTCGTACCAGGTCTAACCTAAGTTTTACCTCATCTTTTTGTTAAATAAAGCTTGGAAGATAGCAGATTGTTTTGGACCAACACAAAATGGGTTTCTCTGTTATATTACTTAATTTGGCCATATTTATCAAATACAACATTTATAGATTTATTTTTAATGAAGCAACGTGGGTATTTAAGCTTTGTAACACTTGGTTCATTGCTATTGCTCCACCGCACTATGCATATAGCGTCTGCGGGTGGCCACCTTTGACATAGTTGAATGCTCTGTAGAATATCCGGTTTTTGGACAAGTTAAAGGTTTATTTTCGCGAACCGGTGCTTTTAGTGACATATTGCAATTAGTATTAAGTAAGGACATACCAACAAGTAACTGCTATTCCGTTTTGTTTTCTAGGTTTAAGGATTTCATAATGATTTAAGTCTATAAACTACATGTAATTTGTTGTATTTCATTTCCCATTTTATTATTAAATATGGATAAAAATTCATAAAGCCTGTTTTTTAAACTAATGGAGTGAACTTGCTCTAAACTCCTAGGGTATAAGAGTTTTTGCTTCAAAATATATATTTCATAATATTCTGGGACTGTTTCTTCATATTTTCGAAAACAAAATTAATATTTTGACAATTTCTTTTTCATATTTTGCTTGTCTTTAGTTATAACCTGTAATACTTAAAATGCAGAAAATAGGACTTTGATTATTTGTCGTTATATCACTACCAAATGGGAGTAGTTTCGCGAAATTCACGGAAGTTTGAAAGGTACACAGGTGCAATTCATTTCCATGGTGAATTTATCCATAGTTAAAAATCTCCAAATGATCTGCTGAATTCCCTTCGATGTCTAAGTAAGATGTGAAAGACTTGAGCAGGTTTTGCTCTCAGTGAGTTATTGGAATGATTTGGCCCCAAGACCAAGAAACCGACTGGCCGAACAACCTCCAGAGCAGGGGTGAGAAGAATGGAGCTGCAGCATCCGGTTCACTGGGGAGATGTTCGACAAAATATCGGATAAGAAAGATTCCAGTTTAAGTGGCAACCAGAGGAAAGGAAACAGAATCTTTTCTCTTGTTTTTACAAGTGATCCCAAGCGATCTTTCCAGAGAGACGAAAATATTCCCTTAGCGGCTGCATTACTCGCTGCTTCAAGGAATTGGTTTGTACGAGATTCCGGCTGCCAGTGAGTTAATGGCAGTAGACACAACTTTAAACAGTTTTATTCACTCCTTCCATTATAAGCAGATTGTTACTGCATTCCAGTATCCTGCATAATTGACTCATTATCACACTAACGTTAGCAATGACATTTCCTAGAGAAATAACGTAATACTGATATTTCAGGTTGCTGTGTCTTATAGAGAGAGAAGATGAAATCATTTTGAGATATTCTTTTCTCTTTGAAACGAAGATACAAAAACCTCTGTACATTATTAGATACAAAACAATTAATATTTAAATTTATAATTACTTATTCTGTGCTGATAATAGGCTACATCACAGTCCATAACACCTGCTCACTTCTCTCCCTTAGAAGGGAATACATGCAAGTGACTTGTAGGGAAGTAAAGCCGGTAGTCCTGTGTCGTAGATTTACGGCATGTAAAAGAACCTCGAGGCTGACAAAGAGTTCTCTGAGCAAAATTACCGGTCTTTGACGCCCAATATAGAATGGGACGCTAAGGACCATAGCAGTTAAATTCTGCCAAATTGACCCTCCCCAGAGAAATCTACTCTAGGCAACTACGGGCTGAACCAAAGGAAGGTTGACGTCTACGGGAACAATAGCGAAATGACTATACTGGTGCTTTGTAAAGGAAACGTCAAGACCAAGAAGAAAGGGCACAGTTAATTTGATTCATGTAGTACGTCGGCGAATGTTGTTGCCGGTTCAGTCTCAGCTCTCCTCACCGTGCAGTGGACGAAGCTGAATTCAATCTTTCTTCGACGGTGAGGCATTTCACGAGGAAAACAGCAGGGCAACGTTTAAGCAGAAGGCATTGCGGACAGTGTTTCTAAATTCCTTTTGGTTTAACTTATTCAAAATTATCTTTGGTAATTATTAACTGGGAAAGATCGATCGTGCGAAATATAGACTTATTGGTGTTTTAAATTTGAAATATGTCGGTAAATGTGAGAGCAGGAAGCAAGTATGTAATAATTATAATTTAATTCAATGGATTGAACGTAAAGAATTTAAAGAATTGTGGAACAATAAGGGTTTCTGAAATTGCAATTATGTATTTTATGGAAATGTAAATTTATTAAATGAAAGAAATTCGGATTATTAATTAGTTTATGTAATATATTGTCAAGTAGTAATTTGCCATCATTCCTACTTTAATCCACTTCGTATTGGGACAGAAGCACACGTTTCAAAATAAAACAGAAAAAAGTGGAGTAGGGACATAACATATAAAGACACTCCTACTTATGTCAGTTATGCATGCCGTAAGTTTCGTATGGTTTATAATGCTAAGATCCACATCTTTGATAATATTAATATGTCATTCGTGAAAATTGTTACATAATTGTGCCATAATTACCAAGTTTATCTACTTGTTGCTTAAACTATTATTATTATTATTATTATTATTATTATTATTATATACCATTCATAAAACAATATAAATGTGAGATTACAAGTGCTAACGTTTAACTACAGAAAACGCAATTAAATAAAAACATTAAACAGACTAATCAGATAATAAATATACCTGAATTCCAAATGCTCAGTGATATGATTTATAAAGTACTACAAATAAAACGGAAAGACTATTACATTACTGTCTTATACTGGCTGTTAATTAAAGTGTGCCATGACATGCTCTATGACGTCACTTGTCTAGCGGTGGAGCCTAGAATTCACTCATCCTAGTTCTTTTGCAGAGGCGTATGACTCGTATGTCGTGGAAATTGCCTAGCAAGGCGTTCAATCTGGAAAACCTTCCAGGAACAGACAGTGATCTGCACGGTATGTGACCTCCAAAACCCCTACTACTGTGCTTTATTTGTTCGATATCGAAGGTCCGCGACAGTTTAAGCGGGATACTTATCATCATCGCTAGCTTAAGGCGATTTGTCAACAGAATGTATTGGGGCTCCCTTCTGCAAGTGTAAATCGAGAAATTGTCTGCGCGGAACGAATGAACGTTGATTGGTTTATGCAAGAAAGATAACATGCTATAATGTTTATTCTATTTTACACTTTTGCATGTGACATTGTGAGGCACGTTATTTCTTTTTTTATGATTAATGCTGTTACCATATTAGTACTCCTCGGATTGAAGGCCTTGCTTGCAAGGCAACTTCTACGCCACACTTGTACTAGTTGAGTTCTTCCCCTTAAAGATCGCTTCAAAAAATTGCCTCAAAATAATGACGTCATGACTTATTTTGAATTAAACTCTCAACATAATCTTCTTACAAAAATGAACCTTGAGTAAAAATCAAAACTTGCAGAATGGAATTTAACGCGAAGGGTGTATTTTTTAGGAACAATAAGATTAGGTCGATGTGTGTTTTATTCCGTCAGCGCAGGACATCCAACGCTCAAATGTTTTATATTGAGGTCTTACATATTAAATGATGGAATATGTCTTCCACTCTTCTGAGAAGAGTTGCTGATAACGTTGAGTTCCTTCTCTGAAATGCAATTCATATTGCATACGTATAATTGACATTCGACAGTTCTGCAACAGCGACAACAGAATTCCTCCTAGAATGCTTGTAACTATGTTTCTCCGTTGTATATATTACTATCTGCTCTACATATTCGGGGATATAGTTTTCAATTAGCTTATATTACGCCATTATAAATGTGTAGGCTAATAATTTGATTCTAGTCATTATAATGCATATTTTTGTAGAAGCTTACTATGAGAAAAAGTAACGAGCACACAACACTTCAAAGTACACTGCTAAAAATGTGGAGAAAATAATCAAATGTAACTGCAAATACTTTGGAATTTATTAGTACAAAACAAGAGTGTGTGTGTGTGCGTGTGTTTAACGCCCTTTTTAGCAACTTAGATCTGCAGAGAAGTAAGTAAATGGAATTGTGAATGGATGAGCGCGAATAAGTTGAAAGTTGAAACGTGTGTTTCTGTCCCAATAGGAATTGAGGAATGATGGTAGATTACTACTTGACCATATATTACATAAATTAATTAATAAGCCCAATTTCTTTTAATAAGTTTACACTTTATAAAACACATAATTGCAATTTCAAAAACCCTTATTCTTACACAATTCCTTTAAATTCTTACGGCTTCAATCCAGTGAATTAAATTACAATTATTACATATTTGCTTTCTGCTCTCACATTTACCGCTATATTTCAAATTTACAACACCAATAGGTCTACATTTCGAACGATCTATCTTTCCCGGTTAATAATTACTAAAGATAATTTTTAATAAATTAAGCCAAAAGGAATTTACAAATACCGTCCGCAATGCCTTCTGTCTAAACGTTGCCCTGGTGTTTTCCTCCTGACATTCCTTACCGTCGAAGAAAGACTGAGTTCAGCTTCGTCCACTGCACGTTGAGCAGAGCTGGGACTGAACCGGCGCCTGCGCAGTCGACGACAACATTCGCCGACGTACTACATGAATCAATTTAACTGTGCCCTTTCTTCTTGTTCTTGACGTCTCCTTGACAAAGCACCACCATACTCATTTCACTACTGTTCCCGTAGACGTCAACCTTCTTTTAGTGCAGCCCGTAGTCGCCTAGAGTAGATTTCTCCGGGGAGGGTCAATTTGGCACAAAGTTAACCAACGTTTATCTTAAACAGTGTTAAAGAAAATCTCGCGAAGCCTTATTCGCACCCAAGATTTGAATTCAGGTTCAAAGGTGGACAAGCTATCCTTGCACCATGAAGCTAAGCGTATACAATTGCATGTTACAACGAAATTGCATTTTGCCTGTGTTAACTTTTTCTATCTCAAGCTTTCGCAGCTATAGGTATAGAGTACAGAGCTGATGAGGAGAATTTCAAAGATATATATAAAACAACTTTCGAGACCATGTGATGCAAACAAATGCACTGCCGTTTTATTATCTATGCATACAGAAAATTAAACTACTCCACAAACAGCAGTTCCTAAATGAACTGTTAATTTTAAGCAAGGACAATAAAAAGTTTACAAGAGAAAACAAATAACAGAGTAACTTCATTACATAAAAGCTATTCAAATAATAACAATTTTCTAGAATAAAAATAATATCAGCGACACTAACTATTCCTGCTCAAAAAGAGAATTACAACGATCTAGGAGCATTCATAAGCTTTAAATAGAGACATACATATTTTAAACAATCTAATTAAATGACACAATTTCAAAGTTACTTGCAGAAAGTTCAAGACACACATATTATCTTCTTCTGCTTCAAGATCCTTTAGCTAGGATTACCCTCCTCACAAGGACTTAACCTACAAGCCAATGCCTTAGGTCAGTAGCTTGTCGAGGAGAACGCAGTCTCTGAACTATAGCAACATATCCAGTATGAGAGATCAGCCCAATGCCTTGAATAGGGCGAAGAAGAAGGAAATGAAATGCAGTGATGAAAGGGATATTAGGAAGATTCACGGAGCAAATTATCGAACCCATCATTTACCTAGCGACCGAGGAAACCCCAAAAATAAAACCGTCGATCAGATTGGTTGGTTCCGGAATCTCCCGAATGGCCACAGACGTTATCACCTGAGCCATTCCTTTTGAATGCTGCAATAATTCATGTTTATACCTCTACTTCCTCATCTGTATAGGAGAATATCGAAGATAATAAGTTTTTCATAGATAATCCAACGGGCGGTTACGAATTTATCTAATACCATTCCATCTAGGACCATTCCGTGAAAAAACGTATCATATTATACAATACGTTTCAACAATAGAGGGCATAACTTCAGGTATGCATTCCCCATATGTAGACAATAAAAAAGTCCATTACAACATGTGTCCAGAAACACTTGGTTTCTGAGTTATGGCCTTCAAAACAGTGATATTCACAGAACGTATTTCTTACTGCAGGTAGTTTTCTTCACAGATGCTCGAAGTGTCCACCTCCTGTGGAATACAGGCCTCACATCGACGTCTCATGGCCGTGCAAACACGACCCTAAATTTTAGGAGTATTGAGTATTTCCACCAACCTACCACAATTAGATTCTGAAGAGGTTCCATGTCAGGCACCGGAGACGACTTACACCAAGGATTTCAAATGGCCCCACAATTATAAATCGACAGGTTTGAATCAGGTGAGCGTGGTGGCTAAACAATTGGGCCACCTCTACCTATCCATCGATCAGGAAATCGGCGAACGGTACGACTGAAGTGTGTAGGAGCCCAATCATGCAATAAATGAGCTTGATGACGAATGTCAGTGGAGTGTCTTCATGCACACGAGGTATGCTGTTTTCCAGGCAGTTTGTGTACGCCCGCTCCGTAAGTCTGTTTAAAGTACATGGGGTCCAACTAACCGATCACAAATGATACCGGCCCACATGTTGAGAATGAACCGCACTTGGTGATGAGATGGAACAATTTCACGTGGGTTTTCATGTGCCCATACATGCTGATTTTGGAAATTTGTAATGCCATCTCATGTAAACTGTGCTTCATCTGTGAATAATACCAAGGCAGGAAAGTTCGTCTTTGTAGCACACTGCTACAGGAACCGCAGGCAGAACATCAACCGAGCAGGGTAATCTGCTGGTGACAGGCCCAGTACACGTTGCACATGATGAGGATACAATTGTTGCTCTTACAACAGTCTCCAGACAGTCGTATGAGGAAGATTCACTTGTAACCTTCGTGCATTGATAGAAAGAGTCGTGTGTACAGAGTTCAGAATCCCCTCCTCTACGTCTGAAGTTGTAATTGTTGGTTGTCCACTCCCCAAACCAGGAACTGTAAACCCACGAGCGCACAGATGGCGATGCAGACGTTCAAGTGTCTTCCGATATAGACATCTTCGCTGTGGGTACCTCTCTTGGTACAAACGACGAGCCAGCGCAGCATGGCCACCCACCTTACAGTACAAGAAGTGCATTTCTGCCACCTTCTGATTTGAGCACATGTCGCTCTGTTGAACCCTTCGTCTCGGAATGAACTGTCAGAGTGTCTTATTAATATCTTCTGTCACAGCAACTACCTGCGGGAAGAAAAACGCTCCGATGAATATCATTGTTTTAAAGGCCATAACTCAGAAACCAAGTATTTCCCGACATATATTCTAAATAGACTTTTTTATTGTCCACATATGGACATTGCATACCTGAATGTATACTCTCTATTTTTGAAACATTCTGTATAAATAATACTTGCTTTCTTATTTGAGTTGTTTAAAATCAAATCACCAGCTGTCAGATCACGGCCTAATATGAATGAACAATCGAATGGTTGCGGAATGCTTACCAATGAACCGATGCTCACCAGCGCGAATGAGAAAACAGTAAACCTCAAAATAAGCTAAAATCAGAACGCATTAATGGCGTGTTTTTAAATACATAATTTATTTTGAAACTGACACTTTTTGAATGTGCATTGATTAAAAATACAAGTGGATGACGTAGTCTATTAGTCACTTCACGATACAGAAACGAGCTGAGGTTTAATCGATTAAATAGCATCCTTTGTAAGCGTATTATTAGATAATAGGCCGTTAGTGGTCAATATCCGAGGCATTTCTCCGGTTCGAGCATTCACGGTCCAATATTACATTTGTGGTTGTTAAAGGTTTTTCAAATTAAACCAAAAGTGGCAAACATATCATTAGAGAGAAAGAGCAGTGTTTGATTGGAAACGAGATATATTTAAATTCGCCATAGTGTTAGTGTATTGCCTTAATAACTGAGACATGCTATGCTTATTAAAGGAACCAGACTCACGTTCTATTAGATGTATTAATAAAGTGAAATTCTGGAAAACGTTTATTTGTAAATAGCTTTTCTAATTACAAACGCAATAGCATTCATGAGCATAAATCTAATGTAGTTGTAGAAAAAATACTATAAGTAAACCAATGTTTTAAAAAATCCTTGTGATCGAATTTGATTTTTTTTGGCCTCATTTTAATTATATTACCCTCCTAAAAACCGAAATACTATCTGAAAATTATGCAAAATCCTGATTTAAGAAGAATTAAATGTATTGTAGCTTGGCAGTACAATTTTAATCCAAAATGAATATAAAAAGATTGGCTACCTGCAGGAAGTTACCCATTTTCTTTCTCTAACACCTACCTATAGCAAATAAGAGGAGATATTGTATTCCACCCAAAAATTTGAAGTTCGGATTTCAAAGAAAATACCTGTTTTTGGGCCCCCTGAATCCAAAAAAGTATTTTTAGTTAAAGGTCCGCACGCACTCCCGTGTGTGTGTGTATGAACATCGTAACCCAAACATGAAATTTCCGATAAATAATCACTCAGTAATAAAGTTCAGCATCTTATAAAGATGCGACACGAAGATTTTAAAGAAAATCCACCCCACTTAAAACACCTTTTGCACGGAAGATTTTTCAAGATGTTGGATTTTCTCAAAAACAGATCTAAGGATTTTTATTAAAATACCACATGGTTAAAACATTTACATGAAAATAAACTGTATATCTTGAATTTTTGGCGAATAGCCTGTGAAGCCTCTATTCGTAAGAAATTAATTTTATATAACTGGTAAACCAAAAAAATTAGATGAAGGCACACTACATAGAAATGTAGATGTAATTAAAACACACAATATATGTCAAATAGCTTTTCTTGTGACATCAGCGATTTCTAGGTTGTCCGTTGTTATGGTTTGAATTTTTCAATGCCTTAGTCATCCTTTTAAAGTGCGTGGCTCTTCAGTTGTTTCTCGCGGTGTCATGAAAAGAGTATGGAATTTCTGGTGCAGCATATAGTTGGATGCTTCCTGACAATCTATTCTCTATCCCTCTTGTACCTTCAATGATGTATATTGAAACTATTTCTGCAAAGGTTTATCCAAATTAACACGAAGTAGATAGAAAAATTCGCTTTCGCAAGAATAGTTTGTAGAAGTTATATAAAAATAAACGACAGTGGGTAGAGAACACAATGTGAATGTAACGCATCAGATACTTCTATCGGTGCTTGACAACCGCATGGGAAAAACGAAGGTTGCAAAAAATGGGAGATGAGGAAGGCCGAAGTAACTCAAGACGTGACACTGGATTCTTATCGTCCGCGACGATAAGAATCCAAGATGAACCAAACTGCTCAATTCATGTCACTTTACTACTGACGGTTTCTGCTGCTTTTAATATACAGAGCACATTATCTGCTCCCGCCGCAAACCACTACCCCCGAGAAACCTTATCATAGGTAAACCCAGGAGCAATTGCAAGTTTATCTGATAGAAATGGTAATCTCGAGTGAAATTTATTAAGACTATTTCATGAATAAAATGTAACATTTATATAAATATTAATTATTTCCTACTTATGTTGTTAAAAATCTAATTACTTGTGTCAGATGTCGGATCACGGCATACCTGTTAAATGAACAAACAATTAAATGTAGTACGGAATACTAACCAATGTTACCAACAGAGGGAGTGAGAAAATAGTTAATCTCAAACCAAGGCTAAATTAAGAATACATAGACATTTTTTTTCAAGAAGACCTTGTTTAAAATTGACATACTTGAATGTGCACTGGATGGTGTAGCGTATTAATTACTGCATTCTGATACTACTAGAGTTCAATAACATAGGTAAGCGAGCACAGTTCTCTTATTACTGTGCATAGTGGCGGTTTGGCTGACTAGTGTAGCGTCTAATGTGGCTATGAAAACCAATATCCCTTTTAGAAGTGATGTGATACAAAATGGTAGTAAAATAATGGTTAATTTACCATATTATTATTATTATTATTATTATTTTAAGCTGTATGAAGAATACGTATCTGCAAGTCATTATTATTCACTATTGGAATTGGTTTAGTGTTATAGCATACCTATACCTTTTATACTTTCAGATGCTTGTTAGATTACATAAAGGTGTGATCCAAACATCCTTTTATCTCATTATTAAATACTATGCTGTAGAAAATAGTGTTTGCTTATTCATAATTACGTAAAAGAAACTATTTCGATCGAAAATATAGGATGCCGCAGTAGGATATGACGGTTTTTATTGACCTGCTATAGGACATTCAGAACGAATTAAAAGAAAACGCATATTGGAAGTAAGCTAGTATAATGCACTTTATTGTTGTCTCATTGCTTTTTAAAAACGACATTTTGTAAGCAGCCGTTGGAAACGAGCGCGTTCTAAAAACTGTCATATTCCTGCCGCACCCTGTAACGCAAAGTTACCAGTCAAATTCCAAACTGAAGAAAGCCTTCTCTATTATCATTTACCTTCAATTAAAAACATTAATAATCTTATTTTGATTACTTTAGGTACCGATGTATTAGTCCGTAAAGTATAATGTTACTGTTGTTCCGTGATTCCTTATCCTTGTTCCCTGCAGATATGCTGTTTCGGGCTTTGACAGCAAGCCTCAAGCTGCCTTAAGCAGGCAGCTTCCGTGTTCATCACAGATCAATTAGTTGATGGTCTATCAATCTTATACCCTCATCGGCTTCAGCTCTGTTAAGCCAGAGAAGAGAACCTCTAAAGAATTTCATCAACATGGCTGGTATTGGGAAACAAACACTTGGCATTTATCATTCTTAGCTGGGAATATACAACCTCCACAGCAGGTCAGTTCAGAATGAAAGAATTAAAATGTTAGTTATAATGCGATCTCTCCAGAGGAGATGTGTTGTAGATTTCGGCATTTTTCAACTCGAAGCGTTATTAGAGTAAACGTATACTTCACGTTATGAACAATGAACAACATCCATAAGAGAATTGGAAATAAGCCGCTGTGGATTATGATCGAAGCCACATCTGCAGAACCGCCCTGGTTCTTCATATCATTCTGTACATACCCAGATATATATCTATATATGTTGCGGGTAAGCCCTGCTGCTTTGGAGGTCACAAAAGTAGGGGAGTGGAGAAAAAAATGCACAGGATTTGTCAGGCGAACGGAAAGGAAAAAGAGGAAGCAGCCTAGTCCTGAAAAGAGATTTGGTCGCGGTTCGAGCTGGAATCTCTTAAGAGGCTCAAAGGTAGATCAGCGAGCCGAAGACAACACCCTCTCCCCCTACACCACGGCTACTGCAGCTTCCGCTCTAAGCTGAGCTGCTTCCGCTGGCTGACGGTGAAGGTAGTGGACACGGCCTGACCGGAGGAAATCTCTTTCGAAAGCCTCTTCTATATTCCACGAACGTAGGAGGAACATCCAACCCTGATATTTTTATTCCTTTTCCCCTTGAGGGAGATACGAAAAGAGGGATGTAATCGACAGGATAAGGATTTCCCTTATTCCTTTCCTAGTGCACCATTTATTTTGAGGTCAACCTTCGCTTAAGCAAATATAAATAATTTAAAAGAACGAAACAATCTTCTCAAGACTGGGCAGCCTTTTCCTCTTCGATTACTTCTTCATTCGCCAAATGGTGCAAACAAATTCTGTCTAACGTTCTATGGTTCTTTAACATTCTGTTTCATTAATATTTCTTCTGCTGTCTAAATCCTCCAAATCCAGACGTCGATTTGTGGCTGGAGGGTGAAGTTTCTCTTTAGTTATAATTATTTTCTGTCATTCAGAGATTGCCCCCCCCCCAAAAAAAAGTGAAATGAAAACTTGCAAAGATGTGCAATTCAGCATTTAAATCAGAAAACGTAATAAATGCAGTGATTACAACAATTATAAATGAGTGTCATTGTTGATGAATAATTGTTTCCAACTGAAATCCTGTGGTAGCGTTTTATGAATATTTTCCAAATTCTTAGTTACCTCGCATTTAAATTAAAATAACTGATGTTAATAACAATGAAGCCATTAGAATTTATAATAGCTAAAGAAATATTATTGCTACTGATTTAATGGGATATGTACTTTGGATTGTACAGAAACCTCGGAAGAAGTACACATTAGCGAGCACAGGCTCAGATTCTTAAACTATCTCAGAATTGAATAATACGCCTAATAGGTAGAGAGGTATTGTACTCAACCCAAATACCTGATACAGAGATTTCAGCGGAAATGCACGTTTTGAGGCTCCTGAATCTAAAAGAAGATTTTTTAGGAAAAATACCCGTGTGTACGCGTCTTTCTGTGTGTGTGTGTGTGTGCGCGCGCGCGCGTGTGCGTCAACAGCATAACTCAAAAATGAAAACTCGAATAAGGTATTAAGCTCAGGATCTCTCAAAGACGCGACATGAAGATCTTCAAGAAAAACCCATACACCTCGCTTTACATGCTGTTTTGATTAAATGCCACATGTTTAAGTTTGCGGGAATAGCCTATGAATTCCTGTTTATTCGGAGAACTTAAGAATTTTGTTTCGCCGTTAAGCCTAAAGGTAGACAAAAACATACTACACAAAATATAAAACTCTTTAGTGTGCATAATTTGTATGAAGTTTCTTTCATTGCATCAGCCATTTCCGAGATACCCATTGTTATTGATTTGAATTTTCCAATACTTTTGTCGTTTTTCTTTCACCGCCACCTACCAAAAGTGGATAAGTGCAAAAATTGGAATTTAAGTTCAACATCTTCCAAGGTTGCGAGGTACAGATCATCAATAAAATCCCCGAAACTTAAACTACCCTTTATATGGGCAATGTTTCGTTTTTTTTTATTTTCTCAAACATGACTAACGATTGTGATTAAAATACCACACATTTAAGATACATACATGTAAAGGGCTCTTCCTTCGGAAAAAATGTTGTACAATTTTATATAAATGCTAAACTATAAGGCATAGACAAATACGTGCCATAAAAATATAGATTGCTTTAAAACAAACATTTTAAACAATCTTTTTGTGGTATAAGCTACGAGTATTTACGGTATGTACTTGATTATTGCTTTGAAATTTTTGAATACTTCTGTCATTTTTTAGCTGTTATTCAGTTGTTTATCGAGATATAATGGAAAAACTATGGAATTTAAAGTCCAGCATATGGTGTCTCGTTTTTAAACATATGACTGTCGATTCGATTTCATCTATACCCTTTGTACGAATATGTAATAAGACTAGTTATGCAAAGGTCTAATTCATTAGATTGTAGTTATAAAAATAATATTTCGTAAGAATAGTTTGTAGGAATTATATAAAAATAAATGATAGTGGTTGGAGAAAATTATATGAATGTAACGCTTCAGGTTTTTAGCCAAGTGCTGTCGCTGTTCAGATGCTTCTCGCGATGTCGTGGAAAGAGTATGGAATCTCAAGGCCTATATGTACCGACCACTTTTAAACATCTGACTATCGATTCGGTTCCTTGCATTTACAACGAAAGGTGTAATGTAACTATTTCTGTTAAGATGAAATGGACAGAAAAAGAAATCTTATGTGTTATATTTCCATAATTTTCTTTCTCTTCTCTCTATTGTTTATTAATGGGTATACAAATTATTCTTACTAAAGTTTATTTCTATTTACTTCATTTTAATTGAGTTAAACGTTTGCAGAACTAGCTATATTAGATATTTAGTTAGGGTATAAAGGAAACAGCGATAGTCAAATGTTTAAGAGCTGGACGCTATATGTGACCTTAAAATTCCATACTGTTTCCATGCAATCGCGAGAAACAACTGAAAATTTAGGGACTTAAAAAGAATGACAAGGTATTGAACAAAACAGATCATTAATAATCCATTAATAATAATTAATAGATATCTCGGGAATGGCTGATGCACAAAATACGTTATTTGAAATAAACTGTGTGCTTTAAAGGGATCTAAATTTTTTGTGTAGTACATTTTCGCCTGTCGCTTAACGTTTACCAGTAATACAGATATACAAAATTCATTTCTTGTACAAAGATTTACAGGCTATTTCCGGAAAATTCAATATATACATTTTATTTGTAATGTAAATATCTTTAACATATGGTATTTAATCAAAATTGTCGGAGACATTTTTAGAAAATAAAAGATTTTGAAAAATGTTCTATGTAAGGGATAGTTTGGGGGTTACTGAACCTAAATATCAAACTTGGTATTTATCCAACTTTTCATTTTTGAGTTGTACTATTCACACACACACAAAGGCACAACTTTTCTAAACAAGCTTTATCGGGGATACAAGAAGCCTAAATAGAAGTATTTCTGGTGAAATCTCGATATCGAATTTTTGGGTGGAATGGAATACCTTTCCACCTACTATGTACGTGGTAGAGAACGTAATAAACTTTCT
The DNA here is from genome assembly GCA_030765065.1 of Deroplatys truncata. Taxonomy (NCBI): domain Eukaryota; kingdom Metazoa; phylum Arthropoda; class Insecta; order Mantodea; family Mantidae; genus Deroplatys; species Deroplatys truncata. The sequence goes on from CM060980.1 coordinate 60,159,679, forward strand.
TAAGAATAGTCTGTAGAAGTTAATTAGAAACAAAACGAAAGTCGGTAGAGGTCGTGTGAATGTAATGCAGATTTGCTCAGGTATTGTAAAGTGCTCGAGTTCACATTAATGGAATAAGACCTTTGTCTGTAATACCTGGTATGCTAATATTACGAGGTTCATCACTTTAAAATTGCATTTCAAAACGATTCATTTTTCAATATACCGCCGATTCAAGATTTTACGTCATATGTAGGCTACAGAGAGAGCCAAAAAACTACGAACCGGCTGCTCGGTGTTTTTCCTGTCCGCGTCCTCGGCGCTCGTTGCCGTCTGCGCTATCATAGAGAGCGCTTATGAAACCATACAACATTTTTAAAACTACTTTTAAAGACTTTACTTACCAACTTTACGAAAGGAGATGCTGAAACTGGCCACCGTCGTTGTCCATACATTTTTGGCACCTCTTTAGGAAACTATCCATCACTCGCCGTAGTTCACGTTGAGAAATGCTGGCAATTTCCTGGCGGATATTTTGTTTTAAATCTTCCAGGGTGTGCGGGTTTGTCTTGTACACTTTATGTTTTAAGTTGTTTCTTCAGAGATAGGAATCGCAGGGGGTTAGATCGGGGGACCACAAATCTCTACTAATAATTCTGTCCTCAGGCACACTTTCATAAAGTTGGTAAGTAAAGCCTTTAAAAGTAGCGCCATTTCCAGAGGTTCTCATAAGAAGAACAAATAATACTTCATATTTCTGCATGGCCTCCACAGATATTGATAAAATGGTTGAAAGTGTGAAATGTGAAGCAAAATGGGATTAGTATACAATTAGACATTTGGTGCCTGAAAGTAAAAAAGGCAGTTTGTGAATACCAGTAAACAGCTGAAGTAACAATGTAAGACTTAAACAGTAACTTATATGCAAATTCCAAGCTGAAACTCCCATTCTCTGGGCTTTTCGTATTAATTATTCAAACGCTTTTTTGTCTGGACGCCAATAATCACAATTAATAAAGTAGTGCTTGTTCTCTTATTGAGAGATATTTTCTATAATCAGTTATATTTTCGAACTTCAGAACTTCAGCCTCAGGAAACGCTGCGTTTATGCATTTGCATTTTATGACATTGTATTATGGTTATAGGTTTTAAAGTACATCCCGCATACATTTTAACGCCCATAATGACTAATTTCATTCAAATAATTTTAACTGCCTTACGGTACACAAATTAGTAACAGAAACTTCAATATTAACTTTGGTTGCATTATAAGCTTCATTTTCAACTTCGAAAGTGAATTCCTATTAAAATAGTAAGAAGAAATTCTTTGGATGATAGAAAATTCTGATTAAAACACGTAGCAGTTTGAAAATGTGAATAAATTTGCTATGGTTAAGAAGTTAGAATATTACAAAATGTAAGCTAATTCAGTAAACTCTAAAAGAAGTGTTGCATGTCACTTATCGTAATTTTATGACAGGTGTAAAACGCAGGAAGGTAAATGAACACCAATAATTTTGTAGTGAGCAGTTATTGCATTTTTAACACCGTTGTGACTTTTCTAAACCTGGATATTAAAAATAATTATCATAATAGTTGCTTATACCACAAGTAGACCCTTGATGATTATGGTACGAGTGAATATTTAACTTATCCACGAGTTTCATGCAAAATTTTACGCAAACTTAGCATCATAAATTGTAAAAGATAAATCATGAAATAATTCGTCATGCATTCGGTTGACATAAGCGAGCGAGTCTTCATATGTTCGTAGGTGAAGTATTAGCTTCCCTTCCTGTATTTTATTTTTTTATTAACTGGCGTGTTGAACCGATAAAAGAGAGAGACTCATTTTCATGCATTCCCTTACTGGATAGAAGTGATCAGATATTATGAACTGTGATATAGCCTATTATCAGCACAGCAGGTAATTTAGCTATAAGCTCAAATACTCTTTGTTTAATAAGGTTTTCGCATCTTCGATACTCAGTTAAAACAATATTACAAAATTATTTCATTTTCTCTCTATAAGCCGCCACAGCTTGAAATACCGGTATTACGTCATTATGGTAGAAAATACGTCCATTGATATTGTTGGCACGTATGCCATAATGAGCCAATTTTGCATGGTATTGAGTGCAGCAACGTGTTTGTAATGCTAGAGTTGCATAAATAAGAGTAAATGCTAGTCTCACGTGGCTAAAATATTTTTATATCAAATTATTAGTAAGAATTCAGGTAGGATAGTGCTCCAGAAATTCCATATTATGAATATAAAATATTTTAGACTCTCGCTCTATTAAAGAAGTAAGAATTTGAAAGCCAAAATGGCGTTAAAAGGCAGGAATTAATGCAACTCCTATATCAGAAGATTTGTAATGCTTTTCCATTTCAGTGACTTCAGAAAATGAAGGTAGGAGTATCAGCGGGTATGCTGAGGTCCAGTTCCACGCCCCTTCACTCCGCACCTGTGTCCATCAAGTGCATCTTGTTTCGCCCGAGTAAATTCCGCTCCTCATGAGGCGGTAGATCCAATCGCCTGCCTTGTCCGATCTTCATTTTCCGAACACGTTTTCATCTAACTACCAATCAAAACCGCTTCCCCGCCTCCAAAACATTACCTCCGTCTGTCGCTCTTTGAATTCCTTTTTCCTCGCATACGATTTCTTTCCATTGTTCATTTTTGTTCTTCTAAAACACATTGTGCTTTCAAACACCTTTTAAACAGCTTGATGATTGAGTTTTTAAAATTCACCATTTAAGAGAGTAAATGTTATTTATGGACATTTCCGTAAAGACTTTTTGACACTGATTTATGATTTGTGTAATCCCTGTTATGTGTTTTATGCGTTCAAGGGGACACACCACTAAACATGTTTTTTTTTCTAAACATAATGTTAATGTCCTACTCTGAATGTTACATACTATGAAGTTTTATAAATGGTCTCTTTTGTAATACCCATGTTATACATCTGACAGTGGAGAACAAATTTGTCATATATATTTGATCTACATGTATATTACTTAGAATGAAATGCCCGTAACATTTTACATGTATATAATATGGAGTATCAACAATTATTTTCTACCCTATGGTATTCGCCTCTTCGCAAGCATGTTCTTTTATCTCCATTGTGTTTGTATTCAACTACAAGGGATTTGTAAAACCTTTTTAATCGGTTAGTAATTTAATAAATGAAGTTGCAAAGTGTTTTATTGGAACATGCCCCAGAGGAAGAATTGGTCTTTTCAGTGTTAAAGAAGTGTGAGTGGTTGAGTGGCTTTTTAGACTAGTCTACATACAAGCATCCCATATATACATACTTACAAACAGACACACAAATTTTCTTTCTTTATAATACTAATAGATTACATCCATCCCACACCTGGTTATTTGCTTTTGATATATTTTAAATGTCCCATGTGGGTAAGTAAATGTAAAAGGGAAGACTAAAACCAGACCTTTAGAACTCAAGAAGCAAGATAACAACCGATAATGATCAGCCAATTTTCAACTATTGGACTTCAGTAACTCTAATTTGAAAAGTCAGGAGTAGGTAAAAAACAGGACTAACTTTTTATGTCGCTATTTCGAAATGTAAGTAAGCCTCGGGTACTCAAGTCGGGTGAGTGCATTGTGTTCTGAAGTAGACTGGAGAGAACAGTAATTTAGTTTCGCGAACCATTCCTGCGAAAATATAGAACAAAACTTACCTCCTCCAAACACACCGCCTGAACAAGTTCTCTATCTATTGACTACAGCATCTACTTGTATATAATTACCGTTATCTGATCAGTAATATTGTGTCTTCTTACTCCTGATGGTAGCAATGTATTCATCAGAATTTAGAATAAACTAAAGGTTCACTATGAGCTTTGATCGTACGTGGTAGGGTGGCAAATTGCGGGAGATATTCCCTGCTTGAGTGCTTGTCGTCGCGAGGAATTTGTTTTAGTGTGAATGTGCATATGACACTGTACCGTAAGTCATCGTGTCTTGTTGAAGAATGTTCATACTTCACACTGTACCATCTGTAGGCAAAACCTCCCTGTCCACCTTTTACTCCAATGCCCGAATTTGAACCTTCTGCGGAGTTATTTTCCGCTGGCCTCCACCGTCTCTTGTATTCTAGCAGACGATATATTTGCGATTGAGCAAGCTTTTAACCATCTTCGACTTGCAAGTTCTTCACAAGAGTTTAAGTTTCAATCTGCTACTCACGTGTTCAAATACACACAGCTTCCCCTTTTAGTTGTATTACTGCTATCAAATTTTAGCGGGAGTATTGTATCATTTTGCCTTCTTTTTTGTTTAAGGACGCTCTTTAACTACTATGGTCCTTAGCGTCCCATTCTATATTGGGCGTGAAAGACCGGTAATTTTGCTCAGAGGCCTCTTTATTACGCTTGAGGTTCTTTTATGTGCCGTAAGTTTGCGACACGGGACCATCGGCTTTAATTCTCTTCCGAAGGAAGCCATACTAAGGAGTTTTACACCCAAAAAAATCCATCGCCCTCCGCCGGGTTTGAACCCGCGACCTCGGGGACTAGAGGCTGGAACCACTACACCACGGAGGACGGCATTTTTGCCTTCTCTACTACTTATAGTAAGTAGGGGAAGTATTGTATTCCTCCCAAATGTTACAGCATAACTCAAAAAGGAAAAGTCGGATAAATATCAAACTTGGTATTTGAGTTTAGTACTTTCCAAAGGTGCGACACTAATATTTTCAAGAAAACCCACCACCACAAACTATCCTTTTTATTTTCTAAAAAATTACTAACGATTTTGATTAAAGTACCATCCATAAAGATATTTACATGACAAAAAGATGTATAACTTGAATTTTCTGGGAATGGCCTTTGAAGTCCTCTTCACTCGGAGAGAATTTTGTATAATCCAGTACAGCTGGTAAACGTCAAGCTATAGATGAAAAAGTACTACACAAAACATGTAGATCGCCTTAAAACATATAATTTGTTTAAAATAACTTTTTTGTGGCGTAGGCCATTTCCGAGGTAGCCGTTATTAATGATTCGAATTGTTCAATGCTTAAATCATCCTCTAAAGATACTATAATTTTCAGCTATTTACAACCAATGCACTATTCTCCTTCCTGATGCACTCACGACTGAAAACTGAACATCTTACCTTTGGCGTTTTCCAAGAAAGCAAACACACTTTGCTCGAATATCTAACTTTTAACATTTGGTTTCTATACCTGTAGGCATATCCCCACCCTTTTTGTAATTTTAGCTTAATACAACATAGGGATGTTAAGCATCGGGTCGCAAATGTTAAACACAAAAAATCCAAAGGTCCATCTTGATAATGTGGATAAGAATCCATAGTGCTCCGTTACCGTACAGCCATATTGCAACAAGTGGTAGACCAGTCAAAAGAGCTATAGCAGACGGGAGAAGTAACCAGGCCTAATCCGGTAAGTAGAAGAGGAAGGGAAAATAAAAGAATACTCCATACTCTCTCTTTGTGAACATTGGATTTTGATCAGAGACACGGGCACATACTGATGATCTCTTGGATTACCTAAATCAGAATATACCTTGGAGCTCTATGAAGTTTTTGCTTCCGACGTAGATATAGAAATTGAATGAGATATGTGTGTTTGGTGAGAAAAGCAGAACGGCGAAGTTGAAGTTATTGAAGTAACGACAATTATTTTTTAATAATGTAATAATTTAAATAATTTTTAAATACAACACAGACTATCCAATCTTTTGCACCTTTACCGCTGATACTCAGGAACCTTTCGTTGATGGTCTCTTCGGTCACAAAGTCTGCGACATCACACGTTTCCAATTGGTTGACATGCTTTAGTTATATGACCATTGTGTGGGATATTAACAAAATATTAAGCACTATTATATTACTGCACATACGTTTATGTATTATTGAATAATTACACAGATATTGAAATGTTAATTAGTACAGCACCCGGAACTTAATCGGACAATCTACATTCGGTAACCCAATGTATTGCTGAGTCTTATCTTGTCTTGTTCGATACACATTTCCGTCATTGCTCCGGCTGCACTTCAGCCTTAGGTTTATTGTGCTACCTGTATCGGTTTAAAGCCAATTCATTATGCTTGCACCTTTACCAAGAAATAGATGTCATGAAAGATATGGTTTCAACTTCTTCTGGTTCTAAAAGCATTTTCCCAAAGCAATATATCTCCTGAGAGCCAAGACCGCACTGGGATACAATGTGCTGGGGTGTTTCGGTTACTTTCTTGCACAGTCTGCATTGTTACCCTGAACACTTCATTGTGTTAAGATGTTTTTTTCACAGGAGCATGTCCTGTGAGAAATGCAGAAATTGTTCTCAGCTGAAGTCTGTTACATTTAAGTAAGCTTTCAGCTCTTTTCTTACGTAGTTTTCTAATAAATAGTTTACCGTATTTGTTTCCTGGGATTTTAAGCCAGGTTTTATTATGTTAGTAGCCTCTGTTACTAAAAATCTATGTTTCTAGAGCCGGCTCTGCCACAACAAATTGCAAAGCCGCTTCTTGTCTTGCAAGTTTATCAGATTTTTCATTCCCCTCTATTCCATTATGACCCGACACCCAGATGAGTTGAACTTCATTCTATTCTGCCAAGCTTGTGAGATGTTTGGGCAGTTTAAAACTGTCCTGATGTTACCGTATGACTACTTAGAGCCTTTGCAGCCTAGCTACCTGAGAAGATAAGGATCTGTTTACCAGTAGCATCCAACCCAAGGGAAAACGCTTTTTCACTTGAGTATTGCCGAATAGTCTTTTGATTGCTTTCTACTAACTGATGCTGATCTCCAAGCTACGGCTATTGGTGATGTAAAGTCGATTGCACTGAAAGTGCCAATGCTTTTGGTTTTCTATACTGTTTTTCTTTATTTTATGTTGGCAGAAATACCTTATCATCCGTGTTCCACACCAGGATTGTTTGAGTCAATCTCTTATTAGTTTAAATCCAAGTCCAACACACGCGAATTGCTCATAAACAAAAGTCAGAGTCAAGTGAGTGGCAAAAGGGGAAGAGTGAGGAAACATTTCACTTGAGCGGCTGAAAGGCATTCTTCACAACTAGGGTGCACACAAGCCCTGGTGGAGACCGCCTCATATTGGTTTGATGTCAAACGTCGGGCACTCAAACATTAACCTATTAACGCAGTTCGGTATCACACTCAGGAGCGAAGGAAAAGCGGGAGTAAAGCAAACATCAAATGGAGTGCTAGAACCAGGTAGCTAGAGAGTTGCGAGTGGCAGCGGTTTAATATTTCCTTACCAACGTAAACCACTGCACATTATATTGACATGATTCTCTGCACTTGAGTGTACGTCTTTAAATTATGGTGATGCTTCATTGCATATGGAGTGAATTCCCAATTGGCTATCACTTTGGTATTTGCCAGGGTTTCGTGTTTTCGCTCGCCTTCTGAACTACTTGTATGAGTAACGCACTCTATTAGTATTACATTATTTGGCCTTTCTGTGTACTAAATTTCATGTAAAGCTTCCACTGAGAACCGAGTTCCCCCATTTCTAAACAACTACAATTTCTCTATGGTAGTTAAGAGATAGCCTACACAGTATAGCAATTGAACAGTACGGAAGATGATAGACCATTATATGACGAAGGGAATCAACCATACTGTAAGCAACAGAACGGGACAAACGAGATAGGATTCTCATTTTGAATCTCTAATTATTAGTATAAAGGGGTTTATCTCCCATTCAAGTCACCAGTATTAATGGGGAAAGGCACAGGGCTCAATACTTAATGCCATTATTTAATGCAACTTCAAGTGAAATCTGGAGCAGTCTTAACTTTTGGTTTGCCTAATTAATGTTGCGATTCTACCCCCAAAATGACATGTGCTTCAATTCCTTTATCGCATATTCACTTGTTAATTGCCTCTTTCTTCCACATTCATAACATGGTATTCCGCCCAACTGGCCTTAAGGTTGCTCCCCAAATTTAACGTTACATCTGCTGTGTGTCTGTACGCGTCCGTCCTATTCTTGGGTTCCACAATGTTCTCTTACAGCTCAATCTGCTGACTTAATCTTTAAGAGAGTTTCTTCTCGAAAGGGAAACCGAATTTAAATCTTCTATAATTCTTCCTTCCGCTTCAATCCTTGAGACACAAACGACACAAAGTGATGCCGAATTAAACTTTATGGATTCAACTTAAGACACTGTCTCCACCTTCGGAAAGGAGACACGAAAGCTAAATATAAAGCACTAAAACCTTGATGTGTGTATACCAAATACGAAATGTAATGGAGATAGAAGTAACTTAGTGAAGATCCTGGGTACAACTACAACGGAGATTCATTTTTCTAAGAGGTTTTATCAAGCACTATGGTACAAAAGGCACTCCAAATGCAAACCCCTCCTCCAGGAATGTTTATACTACTGCGCTGTGTAAGCAAGTTAGGATTGGGCCGTGGCTTCACATAACCACAACGACGATGAGGTAATTAATCTACTTTTAACGTACACATCTGTCCCTAACCCCGCAGGAGTGTCACCTCAGCCAACTCACCTAGCATACCCACCATTATGACGTCAAAATGGCTTTACTGTTACCTTTGTAGATCACTGCCCATCTGCATATGTGGGTATTAGAGCCCCTTTCTCTCACTCACTGCCTCAGGCTCTCACAGAGAAACCACCTTTTTTTATTATTTAATTAACATACATACATTTTAATGCGTATAGAGGCAGAGAGTCATGCGCGGATTTTTTAATATAAAAAGGTCGTACTTTATAATCACTAATGCTTTTTTTCGGTGTGCATGTGTGTGAGAAGAGAAGTGGGTGGCAGTGGCCGAGGTTCCGCAGATATTTTTTACGCAATGATTCTAATGTGTGTATGTGTGTCGCTACTAGTTCGTACGTGTTAGAGATGGTATTTGCAACTGTGTGATTATCAAAAGTAGATGGCAGCAGTGGCGCTTGCTGGTAGGGAGATTCATTTCGTTGATACAATTTGATGCTTTCTCTTTCTGCCACACGCCGAGGTTTACAATATACTGTATGTCTGTGTATATCTGTCACCACATCGTTTGCGTTTTATTCTCCCCCACCTCTACCTCCCGGACGCCCTTTCCCCCAATTTCTCTCTTTCTGCCGTAGAGCCAATTAAACCGACGGTGATGGTGTTGCCGGTGGTGTGGTGTGACAAATTCATATTGCTTTTTATTCAACATATTGTGTATGTAGAGGAGAGTGGTAGCTTGTTCATTGACAGAGATATTTGATTTCCACACACACAAGGAACTTATTGGTTCACTATAAAAGGGTAATTCATCATTTCGTTAGCACATTTCCGATCGCAGATTGCGAGCTTAATCAGCTGGTATTCGTGAGCAACGTGTTTTGATTGTTTGCAATTTGGGGGAAAAATAATACGGGGTTAACAAGTGCAATAACTGGATGAATGTTTGACGTTTCAATTCTTTTAGAGAGAAGCCAGTAGGTCGGTTTAGTCAACAATACTTGCTGTTCGAATACCTCGGACCTTTTTTCACCCCAGTGGATTTTCAAGGGTGAATACCAGAATTGGTTATCCACTTGACGAATTTTCCTTCTCGCTACATTCTTATTCTTCTTCTTCCACAAGGTATAAGCCATTCGACCTCTTCCGTCCTCAAATATATCCTTCTACTATATTGTTCTTGGGCTTCTTACTTGGCGGTATCCTCTAGGTATATAATTTAATACAAACTTTTATATTTATTCTTATTTCATCCTTAGTATAAGCTAGTAACAGTCACTTTTTACCTTTCGTTAATGTTTTTTACTAAGTTGTATATATTTATCCGTTTACGAATTTCTTAATTTCTTTGTTTGTCTAAAAGCATGAATTCCGCTACTGTTCTTAAAACTCTCATCTGCGCTGTTTCTATTCTTTTTCTGTTCTGTCCTAATCATTGCCCAATTTTCACTTTCATGTGTTTTCACTGATGCTGTCATCGCTTTATAGAATTCCATTTGTGTTGCTCTTGTCTTATTCTTTAGTGTTCTCATGATTGCGTAATTAATTTGTATTTCATGGTATAGTTTGATATTCAGGTCTTCATTTTTACTATATGATGCATAAAAACCTACATAATTAAAGCTAGAGACATGTTCTATTATTTCATTTATAACTATGTTATACCTTACACGATTTTTGTCATTAAAATCCATTGCTTTTATCTTAACTGTTGAAATCCTTAAATTATGACTCCATGTTTATTGACTCTTCAGTGTAATACATCCTCCATTTTTTCTAAAATAACCTGACTGTCAGCATGCATTTATTTATTAGATTACCCCAATATAATACCATTTCCACTCTTCTACTGGTTCGTGTATTACATATATATACAGAGTGGACTATTTAAGTTAAGACTGTACAATATCTCCAAAACTAAGCGTTGTAGAAAGAAATGCCTGGAATAAAAGTTGCTTGATATTATGAGGGAAAGTAAATGTCATTTAGGGTCAATTTAAATTATAGGTTGCATTTAAAAAAAATTAAATTGACACTAAAATGACCATCATAACGTGCTCCAAACAAAACACGACTAATGACGTTTACTTTTCCTCAAATATCAAGCAAATTTCATACAAGACATTTCTTTCTACAATGTTTCGTTTTGGAGATATTGTACAGACTCAACTTAAATAGACCACCCTGTATATAAATGTATATATATATATATATATATATATATATTGAGGCAGTATTTTTAACACTTAAATTATTTCAGTCAAATTATATAATATAAAATATAATAACAGCCCACCTAAAAGCAATATAAGTATGTAATAATATATAAATTCGATGTAACAGTCATTTATTATGTTTATATTATTATGTACATGTATAATAATGTTATGTGAATGTATTAAGGTAATTTAATAATGTTGGAGCTGTGAGAGTAGAAGCCGAAAGTTGCAATGAGGTAACCTTGAGGCAATAATGAATTAAAAAGTTTAATAATGCTACGAGTAATTCTTGGAACAATAATGTAATATTTAAAACAGCTTATAAATAGCCAATCAAAAACAAGAAAAGCTGAAAGTTAAATAAAAGTATTCTATTGGAGTGGGATTAGCCAATCAGAAACTGAAATAAGGCAAATTGTACAAATTCAGAACTTAGTTGCTAGCAGACAGCGTTCCTAACCGGACGCGAGACGCGTCCTCGAGAAGTTTAATACGTATTCAGTGTGAGATAAAATAGTTTACATGTTAAGAAGTGCAAGTAATGAATATATAATCTCACAGCTATCTATATCAGTAAAGTGTTATTTAAATCGTGTCAAGAATTAATAAAAGGAGTGAAGTAAACATTATAATCTGTGTAAGTCTACATATTTAGCCGCACCACTCTCCGCAAAAAATTCATGTCTCTAACAATAATACTGACGCAGCCGAGGCAAACATAAATATATAATATTTAAAGAAACAGTCAAATTACAAAGTTAATTTTTTTAAACTTGCGGCGAAGGCTACCGGAAACTTTTTACCATACGTGCGGTTTCAACTACTTCAAGATCGGCCCCACAACAGTCATAATACAATACAAAACTGTTTTCAAAATGGCGCCCAGCTGCGTGGGGCCAAAACAGGCGAAAATTGGCGAAGAATCTACGAAATTACAAGACTTCACTTCAGAAAAACTTCAGGGAACTTCAAAAAAACTTCAGAAAAACTTAAGAGAAATTCAGAAAACTTCTGAAAAAGTTCAGAGAAATTTAGAAAACTCCAGAGAACTTCAGAGAACTTAAAAGTCATCATCATCCAAGGACAGCAACAATTCTTTCAGGAGTATGGGGCATGCAGTCAACAATTCAACTACAATCTGCGAGGGAACACCAGAATAAAAAGGTTTACTAAAAACAGCCAGAACAAAAGTTCAGCAAATTCCAATACTTTATATATAATAATTGTCAAAATAGTTAAGAAAATATATTGTTATTAAAATAATTTCATGCTGTTAAGAAGCGGTAAATTAAAATTGAGCAATTCCAAACCAAACATAACAAAAGAAAATATACAAAATAAAATGGAAAAAGAAAACAATGAGAATATGGAAGTAGGAGAAGATAGGTCAGCCATTACAGAGTACAATGTAACTTTACAATCAGAGCTAGAGGAAACAAATAGGTTAGATGCAGAATTACAGTTATCTGTAAATTCACAGGAAGGCATAGAAAGAGATGGCAGTAGTACACAAGGTCAATCACCTTTACATATATTAATGCAGGGAACATCAATAGAAAGTAGTCGTCCTCCGTGGACTAGTGGTACCGTGCTAGCCTCTAGTTCCCAAGGTCGCGGGTTCAAAGCCGGCGGAGGGCGATGGATTTTTTCGGGCGTAAAAATCGTTAGCACGGCTTCCTTCGGAAGGGAAGTAAAGCCGGTGGTCCCGTGTCGTAGATTTACGGCACGTAAAAGAACCTCAAGCCTGATAAAGAGGCCTCTGAGCAAAATTACCGGTGTTTCACGCCCAATATAGAATGGGACGCTAAGAACCATAGTAGTTAAAGAGCGTCCATAAATAAAACTCAATTTACATTTTTATTTATTTACAATAGAAAGTAATACGTTCCCTCTGACATCTAGCCAACAAGAACACTTATCGCAACAAAATATTAAAGCAATAACTGAAAATAATAATAATAATAATAATAATAATAATAATAATAATAATAATAATAATAATAATACATGTCAATGATAGATGCAATTAAAGATAAAGTGCAAGAAAGTAGCAAAGAAATTGATAAACTTAGAAATAGTTTTGAAACTTTAAGTACCAGTGTACAAAAGGTAAATGCTAATCAAATACGTGACAATAATACAAGTGCAGAAAGAAGCGTATCGCCTTTGTTAACTAATAATACAAGAGACGCTACTGCCTTTTCCATAGCATCAGCCTCTCAAACACAAAACAATAATGATAACACACATGTGCATGTAACAATTCAAATGTCAAATTATTATTCTGTGCTTAATGAATTACCATTATCTTATTTTAATGCTTTCTCAAGTCCAGTACAATTTATTCATGATCTAGTAAAATATTTTAAATTGAAAATGTGCCTGAAGCTTTAACAATGATACTTGTTAGAAAATGCTTGGATAACAAAACCTTAGAATGGTTACGTATGCTAGCAGACAGTGAAATGAATCTTGAAACAATTACAGTTATATTTATGAATAAGTTTTGGAATACCACTGTGCAACATAAGATTAGGGTAAGCCTAAGTTATTCACAGTACGGTAGAGATGACAGATTATCTTATAAAATATGCAGGATATGTAATATATTTAACTCCAGCAATGCATGAGGAAGATTTTATTAGTTTAATTACCAGACGCTACCCTCTACACATACAAAACTACATTCTTATTGCAAGACCTAAAACTATTTATGAGATGACGGAGGTAATATCATCATTAGAACAGCAAGGAAATAGTAATAGTAACGAAATTTGGAGTCCACACAGACGAGACGCACAAATTAGGCACGATAGGCGTAATGATATGCCTTACAATACACGCTATCACCATGAAAATAGGAGAAATAATGAATTTTAGGGCCAAAACAGATTCAATTACAATACAGAAAATATCAGAGATTCAAGACAACAGGGGAGACAAAAACACAAATTATATAAGAATGGAATGGATGAATCAGCATAATTCTACTTCACCTAGGGGTAATAATAAATTTAAGTATAGAGGAAGTATGCAAAACACGGGAAAATTCCCCAACTATAACCATAAAGACAATACAAATACAGAAATATATACACGTGGAGGACATAGTAATTATAGCGGGAGAACACGAGCTAGGGGGCGTGGCTCATACACAAATATTAATGATAATGAAATAATAGCAACTGCGGTACAAAATGGCAATCTTGTAAATACTGAAAATACTCATCAGAAAACTAAATTATGTATTGCCTGACGTAGATTCTGGTAATACTGTACCTTCTGCTCTAAGTGGCAAGAGTAAAATATCTAGACACTTTGATTGTAACCGTCTAAATACAAACACTAGGAATTATGTAAACAAATATGAATCACCGTATATACAAACTATTATAGCAGGAAGGGAAGTAAATGTTGCAATAGATTCGGGATCATCAAGCTCTATCTGCTCAAAGAAATTTTATGAACAACTGTTAAATGAAGGGATAAAACGTATGTCAGCCCCAATTAGTAATATTGTATGTAGGGTAGCCATAGGTACAATGACCCAAACTATTAAATCTCAAGCATTACTACCTATACAAATAGCGGATGTTACATTGGAGGTCACGTTTTAATAGTTCCAAACTTAATATGCGAAGTTATAATTGGGTGTGATGTATTAATAGAGTTCTCTGCGATAGTTGATTTTAAGGACAGACTTATATTAAATAAAGAAGAAAAGAATATATACGTGCCTTTTATAAAAGATAAAGTATGTAGAGTGCAAAAAATGGAACAAGAAAATGCAGTATATGAAGAAGAATGCTTCATACAAATAGTAAATGTCCAAGCATGCAGGGAAAACAATCAAACGTTATTGACCCTTAACTTCGAAGAACAGAAAACTGACCTTACCAAAGGGAACCCTTATACAAAAGAAAATATGCTAGAGCAGGTAGAAAATATCTATGCAACAGAGATAGCCAACAGGAAAATGCATACAGATACTGATGATAAATACAATACGGACTGACCGTGAAAAGAGAATAATGAAAAAGGTATTAGAAGACAATAAGCATGTATTCAATGAAATTCCAGTCGGTGTACATCATATATTCACACTTTCACAGTAGAAAATGTACCAGTATTTAAAAGAAAATATAATAACCTACCAGTAAATCTAAAAAACGAAGCTAAAAAATTAATAGCTAGTATGTTGGAAAATAACATAATTGAGCTTAGCAATTCACAATATATAAATAGAGTTTGTTGGACGGTAAAGAAAGATAATAGTTTAAGAATCACTATAGATGGAAGATATTTAAATAAATTCATGCTACCAGACCATTTTCAAAATGAAAGTATAGAACAAACAATTGCAAAGTTATCACGTGGCAAATATATTTCTTCTATAGATCTTACAGCTTCATTTTGGCAAATTGAGCTAGATCCCAAAGTACGCGATTATACAGTCTTTCAAGTTTTTGGATTACAATATAGGTATTGTGTAAACCCATATGGATTAAAGAATAGTGCTAGTGGATTCCTGAGAGCAATGCATAGTATCTTTGGTGACCCAGCAGATGATTTCTTAATCAGATACACTGATGATTTTCGAATAATAAGCCAAACCTTTGAGGAACATTTAGAGAATGTAAATTATGTATTAAATAAATTACATGAACATGGCATGACCGTAAATCTTAAAAAGTTTAAATTCTGTGTACGTGAAATCAAATTCTTGGGCTATGTAGTAAATGAAGTAGGCATTCGACCAGATGAAGAAAGAATAGAATCCATATTAAAAATTCCACACCTTAAAATATTAGACAGCTACGACGCTTATTTGAAATTTGGAATTATGAAAGTAAATCTTTACTAAGATATACCATAGAAGTAGAACCTTTAAGACAACTTCTAAAGAAAACAAATAAATGAAAGTGGACAGCAGAGTTGCAAAAATGTTTTGAAAATGTAAGAAGTTTATTTGCAAATGCAATACTGCTGGAACGTCCACGAGATGAATTAGATTATGAGTTGTATGTGGATGCATCTTGTCATTGATATGCAGGAATACTAGGGCAAAGAGAACATGACAGCACATTTCAGTAATAAGTACTGCTTCACGTGGCTTAACTAATATTGAAAGAAATGCATCAATAACAATGTTAGAAGTTGGAGCACTATATTTTCCATTACTTAAATTTAAGACACATATATTTCAGAAGAAAGTGGAAATGTATATCGATCATATTAGCTTGACTTTCATTCAGAAAAATTAAGTTATATAGCGGCAAATTATTTAGAATGATTCTCGCTATAATGGAAATTGATGTAGAGATTATACATATTCCAGGTAAACAAAATACATTCAGTAATTTAATATCAAGAATCAACCACAACAAACAATTTCCTGAAAGCTGTTGTAGACAACAATATGAAATTAAAGTGCTTACGATAGACATTCCAATGAAGAAAAAATGAATGAATCAATTTAAAAATACTAAAGAAGAGCAAGATAAAGACATTAAACTAGCAAGTTTGAAAGAAAAAGCTCCGAAGATAGAAGCAGCAAAAAATAGTACAATTGCCGTTAAAAATGGTATATTATATAAGAAACATGGAAATGAGATAAAGAGTTGGAAATCATTTATTCCAACAAGTATGGAATTAGAAGTAATAAAACAATTTCATTTAGGATTAATATATGCAGGCACAGAGAAGACAACCCTAACTATTTTGGAAAATTTATATATATCTCTAAATTAAGACATAAAGTAAGAAAATACATATCATGTTGCAATCTTTGTCAGAAAGCAAAACAAATTAATGTAGCTTATGTATATACAACGAACTTAGTACTTAGAGATAAACCAAGATGTTTATTATGTTTAGATTTTCATAGTCCAATGCCTGTAACTACATTTGGATACAAATTTTTATTTGTATGCTATGACGTATTTAGCAAATATGTACGAATATATGCACTCAGGAATGCAACCAGCACAACATGTTTAAACAAATTAATAAAACCATATTTCTCAGAGGAAGGAATAGTTCAAGCCATAGTTTGTGATAATGCAGCTGTGTTTAACAGTTCTAAATTTATGAATGGAAAAAAAGATTTGGAAGTTAAACAGTATTTCTCATCAAGATACAGACCTAATGCCAATCCAGTAGAAAGAGAGATAAAAGAAACTTCAAATTATCTATGTGTAGTGTGTCATAACAAGCAGGGCAGTTGGTACTCATACATCAGTATTATTCAAAATCCACTAAATCAATCCATAAATAGAGTAACAGGATTTAAACCAATAGAATTTCATTATGGAAAATTATACAATACTTTGAGCCATAATGTACCAGAGGTTTTGAAGACCAATCAGTTAAATTGCCAGAAAAAGTCGAAATTTTTAAATTAGCATTTTTAAAAATACAAGCACCCTGAAGAGAAAACAAAAACATGAAGAAAGAAAAAGAAGAGTTTGGAAAGTAAAGATAGGAGATCAAGTGTCAGTGAAGAACAAATGGTTATCAAATAATCTTCGTAAAGAATATTGGATATTGCTTCTGAGCTATCATGATCCTTATGAAATAATAAATATATTTGGAGCAGATACATACGAACTTAGGAACAATAAAATAATTGGAAGATTCATAAAACAAATGTTAAAGCCGTATAAATGTAAACAGTCTGTGGCAGAAGAGAAAAATAAAATGAAAATAAACTATCTGGAACATCAAAGGGGAAAGCAAAGTAATTTAAAAAAGTATAATAATATCTTTACTAAACGTAACAAATGGTCAATATTACAAAAGAGAATTTAGATAAAAAGATTAATAAAAGAAAATTCATTGTTGTGAGAAAAACATAATAAATTTGAATAGCAACTGCATTTATATTGTATAAGGTATACATTTTTTGAAATTGTAAGAAATATAAAAATGCTTAAGAAATAATTATAAAGAAAGGGTAACAAGTGTTAATATGCCTAATTGTCAAATGTCTAGCAAATAAAATACTTAATAGTGGCTGTGTTAGTGAATAAACAAACTTCACTCAGTGAACACCAGATCATTGACCTTACACCAGGTCGTTGACCTTAAAGTGTCGAACAAGTGGAAGAACAAAATAAATTATTCTGCTATACCGAGTGAGCGTTAAATAAAAGTGACAGTCAAAAATAACAAGTGTTATAATAAAGGTTATGTGTCTTTCTTTCAGGAGACTTTCAGAAAGTATTTAAAAATTAAAAAAAAAACATAATTTTTTAATATTTCTAAAAGGGGGCAATATATATATATATATATATATATATATATATATATATATATATATATATTCTACACATATATGTAGTAGAATAATGCTGGCTATAAAGGTTCTGGTTATATCTTATGAATATATTTAAGAGTAAAGAGAAATGGTTTAATGACGCGCGGCGTTACTTAATATGTCTTCCTCAATGTCTGAGGCAACCAACTTTCTCTGAGAATGGCGCATTAAGAGGGGATCAAACTACATTAAATACTGCCTAGCTAATATGTTGGACTTCTGTCCTGTACAAGCCACCCTTGTAGTCTCTGGCTACCGTTTCGGTTTCCTCATTCCACACCTCCCTATCGGAAGTTCGGAAGGATTACGCATGAGCGGCCCACCTTCTTAATCTATCTGATACATTGTAACATATCTGTATTATCTGAGAACATTAATTTTGCTATAAAGCCATTTGGACAAAGTAAGTTTGATCTGTATCTTAAATGTTTTTCAACAAAACAATCAAGCCTCTGATAATAGCACTTGATAAGTTTAGTGTGACTTCGTCCAGCTTTTCAACTGGCACTGCTTCGTTTTTATGTACTTCACTTTCACCGTGAGTTCACTTCACTAAGGTGAACTAGTTCAATTCCACATCACTTCACTTCTTTCGTGACGCAACTCTCCACTCCTGATGGTTCACTTCATTCGGGAGTCGAACACAATACCTCGCAGTAGCACTCGCGGCACGTCACAACATTCTTCACGATTTCGCTCAGAGAATCGCTCACTGTCAGACTCGCTTGAACTTCTCAACAACCACAACACCTCGCACTTGACTCGACTCCCCGACTGTCGCGAGAGCGCTCGCTTATATACGGCTACATACTTCTTGGAAGGTCATACTGAATGTTTTGAAAGCCCGAGGACAACAGAAGGATCCAGAACGATCACCTTACAGCTAGAAGGCCTTGCTGGAATTGTTTACATTAGCTGGACACTCTTCCACTAAGTTAGCTGCTCGCGTTGCGTATCGAAGGTCATGGTATCGATGGCTGACTTCGTCACAATACTCTCATAATTAAATTCCTCCATTTTCAATGTACACAAGCGTCAGCGAAATATTTCTTCATATGTCCATGGTATGTACTACTGAAATCCAATAAGTTGGGGTTGAGTTCAAGGAAATATCTGGAAAGGAGTGTGACATTTTAGAGTACGTAAACATTGGCGAAACTTGACACTGCAATGTTAACAGTGCTAAAATTTTATATACACACATTTCTGCATTCAAAAGCCAGTTTTATCATTTATTGGATGTCACTTAACTGCATTTGGCATAATAGTAATAGAGCACAATAGAATTAATAGAGTATATGGCAACTAATGTAAGGTTTTACAAAGTACATCTTTTAACAAAGTAGTTTTAAGGTGCAATGAGTTTGTTGTACAGTGATGAGGAGTTAAGCAATTTTAGAACAGATTTTAGAATCAATATCTGAATACAGGGTGTTGTTAGAAACTGATATATATGTTGCGCTGTTCCTTGTTTTCTCCTATATTGGACATTCTGTGAAGATGTACTCGGTGGTCAAGGTCTAATAGCATTCAGGTAGCAACTGCTTGCATCGAATAGCACCATGGAGAATCCAATACATTCTTGTGATTGCTAATTGGTTACAACATTTTACGTTGGTAAGTGTAGTGGATAATCAGAGCTTAGTTGATACTACTCCGTGTAGTTTCCAAAGAAAATTACATTTAAAACCATCGAATTTGTGCTTTGGAGATATATACGAAAATTATGCCCTTGAACAATTTCATTAATTGGATTTAAACAGAGTGCTACACTATCTACAAAATAGAAGAAAAATAATGTTTTCTCTGTAAAATAAAATATTTTATTTTACTTGTTTAATTTTCTTTCCTAGCTTTTCATGCATAATTATGTGACTCCAAGCTGTTAACCTGGTGCAAATCGACAATACAGATAGTATTAATATAAACAACAAAAATACTAATATGACATTTATAAGAATAGGACAAAACAAAAGCATAAAAATAGATAGGTATATAAAATCTGATATGATAAATTCACATGATGGTCTCTACTTTCTATCTTTATTAGTGGATATACAAAATATTCTTACTAAAGCGTATCTTTTCTACTACATTTTAATCTAAATAAACCTTTGCACAAATAGCTACACTATGCATTTCGTTATACAACAAAAAGAACAGCGACAGTCAAATGCTAATCAACGCGACGGTATTTGCGGGACTTAAAATTCCATACTGCTTCCATGCAATCGCGAGAAACAATGAATGTTTACAAGACTTAAAGAGAGTGACCATGAGCAATTCGAACCATTAATTAAATGTACCTCCGAAGTAGCTTATGGCACCAAATACTTATTTTAAATAAATTGTGCGTTTTTAAGGACATGTACGTTTTTTTTGTGTAGTACGTTTTCGTCTATCAAGAGGACTTCATAGCTATTCCCAGAAAATTCAAGATGTACATTTTACCTGCCAAGTAAATGTCTTCCATATATGGTGCTTGAATCAAAATCGTTAGAGTCATTTTTAGAACATAGAAAAATGTTCCTATAAATGGTAGATGGGAGATTTTCATGAAAATCTTCATGTCGCATTCTTGGAAGATATTGAAGTTAATTACCAAGTTTGGTACTTATACGACTTTTCGTTTTTGAGTTATGCTGTCTACAGACACACGGACAGACAGACAGACAGACAGACATAAATATACACACACAGATATTTACTAAAAATGCTTTTCTTTATTCAGAGGGTCTCAAAACATGTATTTCCGGTGAAATCTCGGTATCGAATTTTTGGGTGGAATCTGATATCTTCTCTACCTATTATGTACGTGGTAAAGGAGGTAAAAGTTATCTTACACTAAGTTATTCTAATGTTTGAGATTGCTTTGTGCATGCAATTACAACATGCAGCTCTTTTCTGAGAGATGAGCCCGGCGGAGGGTGATAGATTTTTTTGGGCGTAAAGATCTTTAGCATGGCTGCCTTCGGAAGGGAAGTAAAGTCGGTGGTCCCGTGTCGTAGATTTACGGCACTTACTGAACCTGAAGCCTGAGAAAGGGGCTTCTGAGCAAAATTACCGGTCTTTCACGCCCAATGCAGAATGGGACGTTAAGGACCACAGCAGTTAAAGAACGTCCATAAAAAAAACTCTATTTTGAGAGCCGCTGTAATCTTGTGGAATTGAGTTCTGAAGCGAACACATTAATTATATACGTGAGGTTCTTCAAGATATGTGGTTATTTGATCTTAGCGATGTATATCAGAAACTAAAGGCTATTATTATTAACATATTCATCTTCCATGCTTTGATGTTGTGGCCCATTGGTTTTCATTTTAAAATATGACGTTTCTTCCACCACTATGGTGAACGTCTTCAGTGACATTGAATACTGCTGTTACATCTTGTAGCGCTTGTATATTGTGACTTCGTCGAATTTTAACTGCCACCTCACTAAGTTCTCTGTGTTACTTCACTCTTTTGATCTAGATCAACTTTCACCGTGACTCACTTAGTAACTTCAGTAATGTGAACTACCTCAGTTTTTGGTCACTTTACATTCTTTGCGACGTAGACAGGTTGTGAAATACGCGTGAAGCAGCCTAAGAGTGCCTAATCTCCCCATAGCCGCTGCGTGTCACATTATAGAACCGAACGTACTGGATGTCGTCCTCCGTGGTCTAGTGGCATCATGCTAGCCTCTAGTTCCCAAGATCGCGGCTTGGTGGTCCCGTGACGTAGATTAATGGCACGTGAAAGAACCTCAAGCCTGATAAAGAGGCCTCTGAGCAAATTTTCTGATCTTTCACGCCCACTATTATAATGGGATGGAAAGGTAGAATCAAGCGACTGAAAAATTCAATGCCATAGCCGGGATTTGAACCACGGATCTCCGGTCTCCGTCTGGTTGCTCTAACCACTAAGCTACCACGACACTAAATTCTCCAGATGATTCGTATTTATCCCGGTAAACCACAAGGAGATCTCAAATTGTATTGAGATGACATACCCAAAGGCGACTTACAATGCTGTAAGTACTTAAGTCCCGAGCTTCATATTTTCAACCACTATTAGGTCAATTAATGGAATTAATTGTTCTTCCATACAAGCCGTGTGTTGGACAGGGTTTGAAAGTTAGAATCGGGAGACCGGGAGATCCGTGGTTCAAATCCCGGCTATGACATTGAATTTTACAGTCGCTTTGATTCTACCTTTCCAACCCTGTCCAACACACGGCTTGTGTGGAAGAACAATTCATTCCATTATTATGGAACACAAGAGCCATAACAGTTAAAGAGCATCAATTTAATTTAAATTCGATCTGCTGGATGCTTAAAATTATTCAACATGAGGCGCAGTTGTGCGGGAGGTTGAACTGGGAGGTGCAGCAGCGTTCAGTTCTTTCGAAGATGTCTATCATAGCTTTGAGTGAGACGTCAGGCTTTAACATGAAAATCAATGGGCCAGGGATTCAAAAATGAATATGTAAATACGTGCTCAAATCCTGTAACACTATTTAAGGCTTTTATTTTAAGTAAAGGGCACTTTGAATTGGGACTAACCAACTTTTATTTTGTACACAAGATTAGATTTGGCTTGGCTTGTCAACTTACTTTGTTTTTGTTTAGCTTTAAGTCGAAAAATAGTTCTTTCTCCGAAAATCATATTGACAGCAAATCATTATTCAAGAAATATTGAAAGTTGATAATAAATAAGTGCACCTGCAGCTCTGATGCTGCTACAGGGCTGCAGGAATATGGAGACACATGAATGTACAACGTATTTTATTAGGACTTCGTAAAGTGTGGGCCTGCTCAACGTAGCTTTCTAATTCATGGCATAATAAGGTTAAGGCCAGTAACATTTTGGAGGTTACTCCCAAATCAGGAAGCAAATCTAAAACTAGTGAAAGAGCTCTATAATACATTCATGGTGGAAACTCACAGAACATTTCCATATTTAATTTACCCAAGTTACATGTACAGAAAATAAAAAAGGGGAATTTCTTTTTTAAATACTAGCAGTGCTATATCATCACATTCATTAGCTCATGGGTAAGTCTTAACACATGAAAAGCGGACAGCGGTGTTATTATTGCAGCCCCTCTTCCCCACCAAAATCTGCACCCCATTAAAAAAATACTTGTCTCTTTCACAAAGGTACCGCCATGCAGAGAAGATGTTACATGATTTAATAAAAAGCCATCATGCCTTGCATTCTGATGGAATTGGTGTTGTTTTATAGATGCCACACCGTGTACGTATGTAGGGGCCAGTGTAGGAACGGATAGGTGTTAAAACATTGCGGTATGATGGAGGTGGAGGAATAGGTGGAGAGACTGTTTTTTGCATTTCGTTACTGTGAAAGCTTTTGATGATGATGAAGATGATGATGGTTGCAGCTATGCAGGGTTATTCTGATTGAGGCAGTAGGTATATTAGTTGATGTCATTTTTTACACTCTGAAGTAGCTCTCCGCACGCACATATATGTGTGCGGATTTTCCCTTCAGCTCCGCCCTCCATTTTTGTTATTTATTTTTTTTCCAACTCATGCTTATGAGTGGGTGCATTTCTCACTTTCTCGGTACAAACCATATGCAAGGGGGCGAGGGGGACGTAGTAGGGGCACTATGTTGATTTCCTCCCTTTACAAACCCCTTCCTTCACATCTGCCCTTTTATTCACCTATGTGATGGTGGTTTCTCTCCTCTGTGCTACATTCGTGACTATTCTTTCATACACGTGTATGTACTTAAGAGGAGATTGCACAGCCTATGTCAACGTCACATTATTGAACTTTGGGTTTACTTTCTCTACCCCTTACCAAAGAAACAGGAGGTATTGCACTCTATGCAAAAATTCGATTTTATCAGATATGCACCTTCTGTAGGCCCCTGAAACAGGAATGCGTTCGAAAAAAGTCTGTTTGTGCATGTGCTCGGTAAGCTGCACTTGCATGACAGTAAGTCTGTGAACACCATCCTTTAAATCGGGTGCATGTCTAACTTCATATTGAGTAAGACAGTTTTAAGAATGTGAGGTGAATACTATACAAGAATTGCCCTCATCCTAAAGACCTCTTTTTATGGAAAAAATATAATTTCCTGTTTTCTCAGAAACGCCTCTTGACAATTATTATTCAGTTACTCGTAGAATCTGCATCTCCCCTTGCGGTAATTGTAGATATTCTCTGTATTTTCCCGCTCTATCTACCTACCTCCCCTTTATCGCACCATCTCTCTCTCCTTTCTCTTCCCCTATCTATTTCTGTTCAACGTATATAACATTTGATGCTTTTAAACCCGGTAATCAAATATTAAATCTTAAGTAACTTATTGCTTATGATCTTTATACATTCCGCACTGCATGCGCTGTTTCCTATGTGAACAATGATGACATTAAAAGATCCATAATTGCGTGCTAAAACTAACTGATTTATATATATGAGTAACACTTTGGTGTATGTTCTTAAATACACATCTTCGCAATAAAAACTGTCAGAAGTATATATACTTTGGAAAGTCTGTTATTTAACGTTTCAAATAGAACTTTGAGGCAGTATTTTTAACACTTAAATGATTTCTGTCAAATTATATAATATATAAATTCAATAACAGCCCGCCTTAAAGCAATATGTGTATGTAACAATATATAAAGGTGTATATTAAAGTCCTTGTATATGTTTATATTATTGTATCCATGTGTAATAATGTTATGTGAATGTATTACGCAATTTAATAATGTAGGAACTGTGAGAATAATACGTTAAAAGTTGCTAACAATGAGGTAACAATGAGGTAACCTTCAGGCAATAATGAATTTGAAAGTATAAATGCTACTAATCATTATTGGAGCAACAATAATGTAAATTTTGAGACAGTTTAAAAATAGCCAATCAACAACCAGAAAAAAGCTTTAGTTAAATGAAGGTATTCTATTAGAGTAGATTAGCCAATCAGAGACTTGAAACACAGAAATTTACAAGCTTAGACGGTTGAAATCAATTCAGATGCCTGCAAACAGCGTTACTAACCAGACGCAAATGTGTCCTCAAGAAATTTAATATGTATTTGTGTGAGACGAAAAATAAGTTTATATGTTAAAAAAGTGTAATTAATTAATTAATAAAAAGAATCTCATATCTCTCAATATCAGTGAAGTGATATTTAAATCGTATCAAGTATTAATAAAAGGAGTGAAGTAAAGTTATAATCTGTGTAAGCCTACATTCTTGTCGCACCACAACCCTACTAAGAGAAACGTGTCTCTAACAATAATACTGACGCAGCCGAGGCAAACATAAATATATAATATTTAAAGAAACAGTAAAAATACATTTGGGGCGAAGGTTACCGCAAACTGTTTAATATACGTGCGGTTGCAACTACTTTAAGTTCGGCTTCCCAATAGTTGAAATATAATACAACTCCTTCAATACAACCTACTTTAAATTGACGCCCAAAGCGTGGTTGCAAACTGCTACAACAAAATAACTACCTCAACTTGAAAATAAAAAAAAATATTAAGGTTTTTTTTTTACGTAGTGCCCCATTATATGCCTTTTAAAGATTGATATTTCAGCAAAGCGTATGTGCACGTTAACTTTAGCTATTTATCAGTCAGCGAAATTTACTAGAACAAGTTTTTCTTTACAGTCTATACATACTGTAACCAAACTTATGTGGGAGTTAATTTTCTCCAAATTGGCAGTAAGATTTCTCCCATTACGATCGAGTTTTTGTAACCGGGAAACCATTAAATGCCAACTAAAGAAAATTTAGTTTTATATGGGAAATACGCGCTATTTATAAAGGTTTCTTTCTTTTCGTTTCTTAGCTTGATCCTTTCACAAATGTTTATTATAGTATGTATAAGTTTACCGTAATTTTAAGTGCCGTGTATTTATTTTGAAACCTTAGCGTTTTCGTTATTTCGCTTCTTAGTAGCCCTTGACTGGTGTATACCTATTTATTTTAGTAACACTCAACTAACGGAGGACTTTTATTTGTTGCCAAATGAATAAATACTACATAGAATTTCTGTAGGTAAAGATAGATCAGCGACAGAAGCATACTAGTTTACTCTCCAAAGATTTTTGCAAAAGAAGCTCGATTCCTTTTTCTTTATTCTTCCTTTCTCCCAATTTTAAACTTTAGCTGCTCGGTTGTACACTTTAATCTACTTAACTCTTATAGAAAATGCGTAACTTCACTTATATTTTCAAATTTTTACTTATATTTTTCATTTGGATTGTTAATATGCACTGAAATTAGCATCACTATATCAACGTATAAAAATATTTATAAACATTTTACCTTACTGTTTGAAAAAATCAAACAACGTTTGATAGTTTTTGAATATCATGGTCAAGATTTGTTTTCATTCTCATGCTCAATTGGTGTTCTAAGGTGCAGGCTATTATAATATTTCAACTCACTGGTTATAATTCTTGCCCAGTAAGGAACACTCATGCAGACACAAAGCTAGTAACCATAATATGTAGTACTAGGACTAGGTACTCAGGGGAACTTAGTGCCTCGACATACAAGATCTTGGCTTATTCCAGAGGTCGGGGGTTCAAACTCGGCGGAGGGCAATGTGTAAACCCAGTGGAGGGCAATGGATTTTTCTCGGGCGTAAAAATCCTTAGCATGGCTTCCTGTGAAGAGAAGTAAAGTCGGTGGTTCCGTGTCGTAGATTTGCGGTACGTAAAAGAACCTCAAGCCTGATAAAGTGGCCTCTCAGCAAAATTTCCGATCTTTCACGCCGAATATATCGGACGCTAAGGAGTTAAAGAGCCCAGAAATAAAACTCCATTTAATTTTTTATGAGATCTTTTGTGCCTAAGCCCCTGGCAGGATGCCTCCGGAAGGGAGGAGTGAGATGAGAGGAGACAGATGGCGGCCGAACCAGGAGTTATGACAGGGCAGAGGGTGAGGACACTACTTTTACTGATTAAAGCTCCCCGGTTTGCAGTTGGTGCAGCTGGCTACCCTTCCCTTCGTGCGGGATTGCGCTGGGGGGTGCGAGAATCGGAGACCGCCCCCATTCCGGGGAATGAAGTATGACATAGAGCATCCTTTTCCCTGTCATGCAATGCCGAGACTCCCCCTGACACTTTCAAGCCTGAAACAAATCAATCAGATGAAAGGTGAAGTGAAATGGGAATAGAGGTGAGATGGAGGGACAGCAAACTCGGGGGATGTAATGAATCTTCCCAGCATTCGGTTAACAACCCGGGGAAACCTCCGAAAAAACCCATTGGTCAGGATGGTCAGCCGTTGGAATCGAGCTCACGGTCTCCCTAATGTGGGTCACAGGCACTACTGCCTGAGCCATTCTGGTCGGTATTTTGTACTATCAAAAGAATATACCTTTAAAGTAGCAAACGTTCTAGAATTATAGTTTTATAAACTTATGCCAGCACAAATCGGAACTTATGGAGCTGAGTCGGAGACTGCAAGAAAGAAAGACAAACCAGTACCGGCTTCGGAAATGAAGTTTCTAAGATCCGTCGTCGGAATAAGATTATCCAACAGTATCAATAACGTGAGGCAGTATCTTTAACACTTAAATGATATCAGTCTAATTATATGATATAAAATATAATAACAGCCCGCCTGAAAGCAATATGTGTATAATATAATATATAAAGTGTATGTAACAGTCATTGTATTATGTTTAGATTATTATGTACATGTATAATAATG
Organism: Deroplatys truncata; assembly: GCA_030765065.1. Lineage (NCBI taxonomy): Eukaryota > Metazoa > Arthropoda > Insecta > Mantodea > Mantidae > Deroplatys > Deroplatys truncata. Next base: position 60,187,395 of record CM060980.1, read on the forward strand.
TTATGTGAATGTATTCAGTAATTTAACAAGTGGGAGCTTTGAGAATAGAAGCCGAAAGTTGCTAACAATGAGGTAACAACGAGGTAACCTTGAGGCAATAATCAATTGGAAAGTTTAAAAAGGCTACTAATATTCTTGGAACAATAATGTAATATTTAAAACAGTTTATAAATAGCCAATCAAAAACTAGAAAAGCTTTAAGTAAAATAAGTGTATTCTATTGGAGTACAATTAGCCAATCAGAGACTTGAAATATAGTAAATGTACAAATTTAAGCAGTAGACGCCAGACGCCACAAGGCAGCGTTCCCGAGCAGTTCGCTCGGTACGTATTCAGTGTGAGACATAAAACAAAATTCATTACGGCTTGAATAATATAAAGTTTACGTGTTAAAATGTGCAATTAACAAAAAATATCACAGCTCTATAGTATGATATATCAGTGAAGTGTTACTTAATCGTGTGAAGGATTAATAAAGGGAGTGAAGTAAAAATTATAATTTTTGTAAGCCCTTATTCTTTAGCCATACTACCCCTGCTAAGAGATACTTGTTTCTGCAAATTACTACTGATGCAGCGAGGCATACATATATAATATTCAAATAAACATTAACAAATACAAAGCTAATTTTCTTTAAATTTGGGGCGAAGCCACCGGAAAAGTAAACTTGTGGCGAAGCCCACCGGAAACTTTGTACCGTACGTGCGGCGGACACTCCAAGCAACATCTCAAGTTTGGTACCTTATGTGGGGCAACTACCCTCTCAAGTTTGGCGCCCAAAGCGTGTTGCTAATAACGTAAAGATATTCTATCTCAAACGACAAAGTAAGAAACGATCTGGGAATATCTGCATTAAATGCAATAATTGAATAAAATACAAATAAATTGATATCATGTGAAGAGTGAGTGATGAACGATGGTAACGTAAGTGAGTGAGAGGGAGAGAGAGAGAAATAGGAAGAAAAGGAAGAGATGGTCTGACCAACTTTAATTGGAGCAAAAATATTTATATAGGTTCAGTCTACGTACAAGCACGATGATGATGATGATGATGATGATGTTAATGATTCTGACAAAATCAGCATAGCTTCAAAAATATTAGATACAGTTCTGATTGTGTGTTTACCATGTTTGAGAAAAGGAGAAAATCCAACCTCCCTCTTTAGTAGACGGAATAACCTGTAGAGCTTTACTTGGCGATTAATGACTCTCAAGCGCGCCCGGTTTTATCAGAAACGAGTATTTCTGTATCTGGCCGAGCTGAGACCATACTCGCTATTCCGAGCTTCTCCAAGTTAGGCGTTCTTACAATAACAACCATTTAAAAAGTGAAACAATTATCCTCTATGACATTTTCTAGGATAGTTTAATCCATTCCTGGCAAAAAGACAATCTTATTTTATTTTAATAGGTATGCATCGGTGATCATCGATCATAAACACTCGAATTTTGTTTGGCTTATGAATCTTCCAATTGACAATCTCTAGTTGTTATTTAACATTAAGAGTGGAAATGACGTCGATTCTTTTGTAAGGTCCCTGCGTTCTAGGCCAAATGGTCAGTTAAATGTTCTATTTCCCGCTTTTTTGCTCTGAGGTTCAAAACGTTTGGAAATATCACGTTTTGTTCAAATTTCTTTTTCAAATCACTACGACAAACCTCGAAACAAACTGAATAAATAAATCCAAGATAGATAATGTGGATACTATTGACCGGTAGTTAAGACAAGGACTCGTTAACCTGAGGTCCATGTGGTTCAAATCCCGGCAGGGTCGTCCTCCGTAAATGAGGTTTTTTCATTGTTTTTTTCTTCAGTCTTCATAACTAGAAAATGTCGATGAGGTTATCCTAAACTTGGCCTGGAACGTATCCTTACCAGATTTCCTTTCCCTATTATCATTTCATGCATCTCCAGAGTCCACCGCCTGTGGTGCCGTATGGGCGTTAAACATCGCTAAAAGTCGTGCACCTTTTGAGCATAGTTCATAAACAAATGGGGCTAACTACTGCATCGTTAATGATATGGAGGAAGCTCTGCCTCCCTACCGGAGGGTGCATGCCACTAGTGGTGAAGCCGGTCCAAGGACAATTTGCAGACTCCGTATTCACTAAGAAGATGATGAGCAAAAGGACTAACGGTTAAAAGATGAAACAAATATTAATTGGAGCCGGAATATATCACTATGGTCTAAACCTTAATGAATGATGAAGCATAAAAATCTGTTGTATTACATTCACATGACTTTCTCCACCAATTCTTCAAAAAACTATTCTTCTTCTATCTATTTGATATTAATCGAGAGCGGGTCGACGTGTGATGGCCTTGAAATGTCCTCTTTGTATGGACACGAGCAGAAAACGAAAACAGGGATTTTTCCGCTTAAGAAAAGCATAATTATTTGAAAATTCAAACCAATTGTAAGGTATATCTGGGAAATGGTTAATTCCACAAAAATTGTGTGCACTTTAACAAGATCTACATTTATGTGCAGTAAGATTTTGTCTATATCTTACGGTTTGCCAATTATATAACAATCATTCAAAATGAAAAGCACTTCAAGGCCATTCCCAGAAAACTCAAGATGTACATTTCATTTGTCACGAAAATATCTTAAACATATAGCACTTTAATCAAAATCGTTAGAGGTGTTTTCGAGAAAATCAAAATTTTGAACTTAAGGAGTAGTTTAGGGTGGAGGATTTTCTAGAAAATCTTCGTGTCGCATCCTTGCTTACCAAGTTTTGCATTTATTCGGATTTTCCTTTTTGAGTTATATCTACTGTTCATAGAAAGACACATAGGCACACAGACACACACATGTCAAATGCCGGGGAGATACCCTAAGCTTGCGTCTTTGCTTCCCATTATTCCTCTCCCAAATATCATTTCATTTCATGCATCACCAGCGCCCAGCGCCTGTGATGCCGTATGTAATAAAAACGGATGTTAAACTCCACAAAGAAAAAGAAGACACTATTTTCTAAAGCAGCTTTTGGGGGGTTCGGAGGGCCTCAAAATATGTATTTCCGGTGAAATCTCGATATAGAATTTTTGGATGAAATACAGTACAGTGACTGCGGCGCGAAGTACATTCTGGCCACTAGTAAGCGCATACCAGCCCGTACCTGCCCGGCTGAGTGCGGCTAACAACCGCCCCTCAGAACAAAAGCCGCGCAACAAACCCATTATGTGTCACGTTCCCGCAGTTTGAGTAATCCTGCTCAAAAGGATTTGTTTCGACAGTTTCGAGTAGTTTCCCCTTCTAGAATGTTCCGCTCTCTATGTGAGGCCCGGTTGGAGTTCAGTTCAGTTAGTCAAAAAGTTACGAACATGAAAATGTACAGTGCCGAGTGCAGTTCAGTTGTAGTTCGATTCAATGTATCATTGGTTCTATTCTGAGTGTGTGTCAACAGTGTCTTAAGTGTAACGTCGTACTACGCTGAGCACCTAAGTGATAAACTGTGTTTAGTAGCAAATTGTGCTCTCATTTGTTACATATTTCCTCTTACTTACTATACGTCGGTGGCAGAGAAAGTAAAAATATTACGAACCTGAATATTTTAAAGTATTCTTTTGGTTGTATTCCCTGTCTTCATGATTATTTCAAAAGATTATAATACGTCTGCTTTCTAAAAACCAATATTCTTTTGATAACTAAGACGCTTCACTAAAACTATTTTTATTTAATATTGTCAAGGTTTTATGTCCTAAACTTCGCGTTTGCTTCTTTATCGGGGTATTTAATTATATAACTTACGCACCAGTCATTGGTTACACATCAGACGAAATGAATAGTTAGAAGATACCAAGAAATGTAAATAAACAAATCAAACTATTTGGTATAGTGGATGAAGCAGTAAGAAATTCTGGAATGGCTGTACACTTGATATGCAAGGTTTTCATCATGTAGATTGTAGGCTTTGTAAAAAGAGCGTCTACTCAAACATACATACTGTTATCTAAAAAATTATAGGTTCTCGAAACTAGCCTCATTGCAGGGAAAAAGCCTGAGAAAGGAGGTGCTACCATAAATCTGAATGTAAAGGGTACCGCCTGTCGCCAAGGATATCGCCTCAGTTTTGTACGAACAAACAATGGTTACAGTTATCAGAAAGCAGAGGAGAATTTTGGCACTTAAGCGCACACGAAGGCCTATTGTGCTTCTGGAAATATCCGGGAGGAGGGATATAGAGGGCGACCAGATACGGGGCAGTAGGCTTTGATACAAGTGGTGTCCCCTCCTGATATTACATCCTGACGTCTCACACAAGCCTATCTCTCCCCATGGTTAGGTCTCTCTGGGGACCCAACATCCACCAACGCCTGGTCAGATAGTTCCTTAAAGCAAACTCCATCCCTCACATCTCACCGACCATCCACTTGCCTGATCACCCTGAAACAAAGAAATGAAATGGAAACATGGGGGAAAGGAAATTTAAAGTATTGTATAATCCACCCAGCATTCGCCTACCAACCAGGGAAAGCCGCGGCAAAACCTAAGATCAGAGTTGTCGGCCCGAAGAGAAGCTCCCGAATGCGAGCCTCACACGTTACGACGTGGCCATCTCGCTTGGTTAGAGATATATAACACTATTTTTGTCCGCTGCCACGGGGTTCCTTAAAGTAGTGATCTGGATGAGTAGGAATGGGCCTTACTGTATATTATTCTATAGACGTTTACTACAAATTGGAATGTCCCGAAAAGAACTGCTTTCAGGATTAGCTATGTCCTATGCTAAAGTAACAGACCTTTTCTTAATATTCTCTAAGTTTGTTCAGAATTAGAATGCGCTTATGTTATCGATTTATTTGTAGTGTCTTGTTCGCTGGAACAAGACGCATGTCCCCATTCCGTTTTCATATCTATGTTATAAACTCTTGACACTTTTGTCAATCAAAGCAGCAATGACTACAACTCTTGTTTGACCGCTTTCCATTAGTATTTTGCTCTGCTTTTAATGCTCCCATTTAGCATAAGTATGCCTAATTATAGACGTATAACATTGTGCTGGGGAAGATTTATTTTCGTCCTTCATATCTTGATTAAAATGACACTTTATACATAATTGATACATTTTGGTTTACTCCCACTTCAATTTTATTTACATCCCAAAGATTAGAATACATTACATTATTCCTAGAAACACCTGTGTCTTTTTTGAAAGGAAGATTTTAAGGTCTTCCAAACTTTGGAATAGTATTGAGACGGCAAGAGCTGAAACAGTTTTATTTATGAACTACAAGCCTATGTTATAATTTATTTTTATACATTCTTCAATTTTGTGCCAATAGTCTGTGAATTACTCTTCATTTTAAATGACTATAGCATAATTAACAAACGTAGGAGACTGAAAAAATCTTATTACATAAAAAATGTAGATATCGTTAAAGCACATAATTTAAGTCAAATAAGTTTTTTATGGTGTTTAGCCATATATTGTGTGTAATTTGTTAGGATTTTGAAATAGTTATACTTATTTGAAGTGGTTGGTAGATTCATTTTTACTTTCCCTATTACTTACCGGTAATTAGAGGAAGTGTTTCATTCCAACCATAAATTCGATATTGAGATTTCACCGAAAATTCACTTTTTAGGCTCCCTGAATCCAAAAAAGTCATTTTAGAAAACGGTTCATATGTTCGTGTGAATAGTAAGTGTCAAAAACTAAAATTCGGTTAAATGCCAATCTTGATTTTTATGTTCAGCATCTTCCAAGGATGCGACATGAAGATTGGCAAGAAAATCTCCCTTTATCTAGAAAAATGTTTGTTATTTTTATTTTCTGAGTAACGCTCTAACGATTTTAATTAAAATATCATATGTTCAAGAAATATGTACGAGAAATGATATTTTTATATTTAATTTCCTGAGAATAGACTGTGAACTTCTCTTCATTCTGAAAGACTATAAAATCTTACTACACAAAACTAGTAGATCTCCCTAAAGCACAAATTTTATGTCAAATAAACTGGTGTTAACCTTTCCGGGATATTCTTTGTTATTGACTTAAATTTTCAAATACTCATTTGTTTTATCGTGGCCATGCAAAGAATAAAGCCGTCACAATGCAATCCGCTTTTACTTTCTCTACTACGTATATTAAGTAGGAAGTACTGTATTCCACCCAAAAATTCTATGTGGAAAGTTCACCGAAATATAAATCTTGTGGACCACTGAACCCAAAAAAGCATTTTTATAAAAAACTTAAGTGCTCAAAAACTTGTGTAAAGAATAAAACAAATACCAAACTAGGTCCAAAGATGCGACACGAAAATTTTTAAAAGATTTCCCCAACCCTAAACTACCCGTTACATGGAACATTTTTCGAAGCTTTCTATTTTCTGAAAAATGCCTTCTACGATTTTGATTAAAATACTATATTTTAAAGAAGTCCTCTTCATTCGGAAGGAGTTTTGTATAATCCTGTATATTGGTAAACGTTAAGCGATACACAAAAAATTTAAATCTTTTTAAAAGAAGCAGTTTATTTCAAATAACTTTTTTTGTGGAATACGCTATTTCCCAAATACGTTGTTAATCATTCTAATTGTTCAATACTGAACTATTCTTATAAAGTCATGTTTGCCAGCGTATGGCGTCCAGTTCTAAAACAGAAGGGATTATCTCGAATTAAAATTAAAACTTTCATAAAAATGATGTTTATACCCATTAATAAATGATAGATGGTAGAGAAAGTCATGTGTATTTAATACATCTAAAGTATTTAAAAAATCTAAATAGACTTTAGCCCTTATTCTTCTTATATCTTCAACGAAAAGTGTAACGAAATTATATGTAGACGGGTGAGTAGAGAAGCTGATGTGAATAAAACGCATCAGAATTTCATAATTGCTTCATTATCTGAGAGAGTAATATTTTATTATCTCTGAGTAATATTATTATTAATGTATTTACTGCTGTTTCTTAGTTTTAGTAGTTTCCATCCATTTAGGTACAACTGAAGTAGCAATTGTAACACATGCAGGCCACAGTTTCCTTTGTTATTTTCTTAAGATTGTTAATGTTTAAACAAGTGTTTTAATAGAATTAAGTTAGAATGTACTTTATGTTTTCGATTTACTCTCTTATACGTCGTAATATCAATTAAGAATAAATCTATACACAGTTGTACCATCAGAAGATTTTCAGAAACAATATCGTAATGTATTCGTCAGAAATCTTTGCCTAAAAAACCATGGCTTCCCCTTTCAAACGCTTTCGAGAATAAGGAATAATGAACAACAAGCAAACCACATGACACTTGAATGGTTCCATTTTCCTCCGCTAGGCTTGAATATTCCAAATTCCAGGAGGACGCAACGCAAGCCGAGGATAACAGAAAACTGTGATACCTTTACAGTTGATGAATATGATGGAACTCGTGCACTGTGGTGATGTATTTTTTGTGCCACCGACTCTCGCATTAAGTTATTGCTATCCATAGAAACGATTGTTTATTAAGGTGAGATGGAGTGCGAAGACAAGCCAGGTATGCCATCTTTTCATTTCGCGGCCGTCACTTGGGGAATAATTCCGATTCCCTAACGCCATTGTCACCTGACAATGCCTAGACTTGCTTGCGGAATGTGATACGCACACGATATTATGCAACCATGCTCGAACGAACGGTTTGCATTAACAGAGAGAAACGTGAAATGTGGATTAGAAAACAGTGGCGTATCAGAAATTACAGACCCAGCAATGTTTAATTATAAGTAAGGGGTGGATCAGCGTGACCGTTTTATGAAGCTAACTTAACCTGTACCGCAATCTGTTGTCGTCCTCCGTGGTCTAAGGTTATCATGCTGGCCTCTAATTCCGAGATCGCGGGTTCAAATCCGGCGGAGGGTGATTGATTTTTTCGGGAATAAAAACCCTTAGCATGGCCTCCTTCGGAAGGTAAGTAATGCCGGTGATACCGTGTGGAGATTTATGGCACGTAAAATAATTCACGCCCAATAAAGAATGGGACGCTAAGAACCATAGTAGTTAAAGAGCATCCATAAAAAAATTGTAGTCTGTTTATGTTGAAGGAGAAAGGATGTAAACAATGGGCGCACCCTGTAATGCTCGTACAGTTTGCATCAAAAGAACATGCGGAGATTGTCGAAAGTGAATGTTCTCCGCTACTTACTTAAACAAAAGCTCTTTCGTGAGAAACTCCTTTCGACATCGCAAGAGGCAATAGGTGCATACAAATAATACACTTATATCACTGACTAGTATATTCTTTAATATGTTTGCGAAGCGGAACATCATGGCTACTATGATATGTTTCTTTACCCACCTCTGTACCCAGGGGACACGTGCCAAGACATTAAGCTCTCTGGGTCGGTAACTTGAAGTCACGCACCAGGTCACTCTAATCCGCCCTCTAATTTTAAAAAGTAGTGTCAAAGTTTCGCCTAACATATTACTCCACGCTGCTCTACAAGTTTATTGTTGTTATTTAATAAACTAGTTAACATTCGGTTTATATCACAGTCACCAGAACTTTGTCCGTAGCAGTTCCTGTATTTACCAATAAATTTGTTTATAATACTGAAATATTTAGTGTTTAAGGCACTCGGAGGCCAAAAAATACCTTTTTTAGGTGTTTATGCATAAACATACATTGGACCAATATATTCTGCTTAGTTCACTTCCCTGTCATTTCACCTTTTGTTTTCTTTGCGCGTAGCGGTGTAATAAGTCACACTCAGAGCAACCCCTTCTTCCTTCCGCTTCAATCGCTGGAGAGTCGAACACACGACTCTACTTTCCTCTTGCATATGCTCGCTAAATTTCGAACACAGGACTTCTCTCCTATCGTTCGCAGCGCAGCAATTGCTGAGCCTCACTGAATACCCCCAGCCAGTGAATCATTCAAAGAAGAGGTTGCTTCCTGCGTATTTCATTACGTGGGTACGAACACGAAGAAAAGTGAAGTGACACGAAAACCCAAACTAGATCACATTATCAAATGACAGTGAAAGCTTGACAATGTTCATAATATAATTATTTCAGCTTTATAGCCCTGTTTAACTTCTATAGTCATAGTCTTGGCTTGAGAAACAACTGATGATGTTTGTGTTTTACTCGCTGAGCTGTAGATTTGTTAACGTTGGCTTTTATTAGCTTTTATCATAAAATACACCCCCAAACCCATAACTTCCAGACTTTGCGGAGGACAGGGAATGATTCTGGTTGCAGTAAGATTCCCCACCACAGCCGGAAATTGAATCCTGGACCTCTGTTTTGGGAGTCAGAATGCTGACCACTCGTCCCAGGCAGTCTAGCGAAAAGAATTACAAATAAATTCTAGAAATCCCAAGGAATACAACAGAGAATAAGTAGATATGATAAATTGGTGCAGATCTTGAATTTTTGCACGATCGCTGCGTGCTCTACGCAAGACATCATGCGGCTCCTGAGGGTACCCCGTAGGTTAAGCATGTTGCAACGGGCCCAAGAGATAACAGGACCCACCAGATGTATCTTTCACATTGGCAACAAAATGGGAACAATCAAATCCCCAAAATGCTACAAGCCACAGGATGCGAGTGTGCCACAAAAGGAGTATCCCACTTTATCCTGGAAACGGTATTGAAAACTCTGCACATCCCATACTTACCTACAGAATGGACAGCAGCAGCATATGAAATAGTCAACAAGTACGAGCAAGTAAATAGTTTCTACAGCAGACAGATTGTACCGACATAATGGGGTTTCTATTCCCACTTTGTCCAACCTGTAATCAACAGGATTCCATCCCACAACGCGGTATAGGAATATTCTGGAGAAATTGTAATACGGATGTAGCTTTTAGACAAATTTGATTGCTGGACTGGAAGTGCTTGGAAGCCAACGCACTCCGGAATACGATTTTATGGTTACTTTTGAGCTTCACCTGCCCTGGGTACAGCAGGCAGGCCGCTCCACTGCTTAGGTCCTGGAATCCTTCATCAGAAGCACGATCTTTGATACAGAAGCATGTGAACATATATACACCAGATTTTTAAACTGTAAACTGCTTTCCATTAATATCCTCATTGATGAAATTTGTGCATATAAGCCCTAGTTTATGTGGTTTTGTGATGCATATTACATTATTTAATCAATCAGACGTCTTAAGTTAACAGCCACGTATGAATTCAACAGCTAGGTATTAAAAAATCTGATATGTTATATTCGTATGACTTTCTCTATCCGCTTTCATTCATTAGGGAGTATAGAAATTGTTCTTACGAAAGTTTATTTTCCTATCCGCTTCATTTTTATCGAAATAAACCTTTCCAAAAATAGCTGCATTACACATTTCGTTAGAGAACATCGAGAGTCACAATGCATTTTTGAACTGACGCAAGTTCAAAGTTCATAGAACTTAAAATTCTATACTCTTATCATGACATCGTGAGAAACAATTGAAAATCGGCAGGACTTTCAAAAAATGGCTAAGTATTGAACAATTCGAACCATTACTAATGGATATCTCGAAAATGGCTAATACTACAAGAAAGTTATGGAAAATAAATTGTGTGTTTTAAAGAGATGTACATCTCCTGTGCATGAGGTTTCGTCTATCGTTTAACGTTTACCAGTTATACAATTTTTCATCATTCATTCATTATCTGTTTACCCTCCTCTTATGTAGGACTTACACCCCCAGGACTTACAAGCGGGTGCCTGGGGTCAGAGGCCCGTCGAGGAGCAGACACTCATGGATCAGACAGAACATCCAGGATGGGTGATCAGCCCGATGCCTGGTATGGGATGAAGCGAAATGTTGGTGAAATGGATGAAAGGAAAGGTGATGATGGAGCAGTTGGTGGAATGAATGGCGGGGGAAACCCGCCCAGACGCCGCTTCGTCCACCACAAATTCCACATGCAGGTCCCTGGGATTGAACCCGGGCCGCCTCGGTGGGAGGCGAGCGGTCTAACCACTCGGCCACGGCGCCGCCTTACCAGCTATGCAAGATTATACAAAATTCCTTCCGAATGAAGAGGACTTCAAAGGCTGTTCCCAGAAAATTCAATATGTACTTTTTATTTGCCATATGAATATGTTTAACATATGATATTTTAATTAAAATCGATAGAAGCATTTTTTAGAAAATAAAAAAAGTTCCACGTAAAGGGTAGTTAGAGCTGGAGGGATTTTCTTGAAAACTTTTGTGTCGCATCTTTGAAAGGTACTGAACTTATACCGAGTTTGATGTTTATCCGACTTTTCGTTTTTGATTTATGCTGTTCACAGACACACATAAACGGACATTTTTCTAAAAATTCTTTTTTTATTCAGGGCCTCAAAACATGCATTTAAGGTGAAAAATCCATATTGAATTTTTGGGACGAATGCAATACATCCCAACTTACTATGTACGTGGTAGAGGAAGTAAAAAAGAACAAAAGTAATTAAACTATTGAAAAGTGAGAGCAGAATCTCAAAACAGCAAACGCTAAGGGGGAATAATGTCGCCGAGTTAGGCATTCGAGTGAAACAATTCTTTTACAGCTTTAATGTAGTAAAATAGGACAACTCAACGTGATTAATTAGCATCCCTTCAGTAGAGATCTTAATGACATTAAAACCAGGAGCATAATTAATTATGTAACCACAGCACCATGCAAAGCCTCAGGTCTAAAAAACACGAAAGTATCTGCAGATGTGTTACTAAAGCAGATGAAAAATCCCAAACGTTGCGATTCGTTTAATTAAGAATATTAAGACCTTAGGGTTAATCTTCAATATCATAACTAAATGAATGTAATACAGAGGTAGATAAAAGCATATATTTAATTTTTAATGTTATTTCGTGAGCTGCAGGGGTTAGGAATCTTCTAAGATTAGTAAAGCAGAACCCATAATGGTGAATATGCTACTGTTTTTAATCAGAAAATTATAATAATATTCAATGCATACATGAAAACTAAGAAGGGCTTACACTAGTAAACGGATCCTTATCTTCTCAGATAGCCAGGCTGCACCTAAGGCTCTAAGTAGACATAAAGTAACGTCAGGACTGGTTTTAAACTGCCTAAACATGCTCACAAGCTTGGTAGAACAGTTCAACTCATCTAGATGCCGGGTCATAGTGGCATCGAGGGAATGAAAAGGCTGATTAACTTGCAAAGCAAGGAGGAGTTTCATAATTTATTGGGCCAGAGTCGGCTCTAGGAACATCTCGATGTTTAGCAAAAGAGGCTAGTAAGAACTGGTCCAAAGAAGAACGTCATAAAACCTGGATTAAAACTCCAGGAAATAAACATGGTGAACTATGTATTAGAATATAATGTTAGAAATGAGCTGAAAGTTTACTTAAATCTAACGGACTTCAGCTGACAACGATTATTGCATTTCTCACAGGACATGCATATTAATACGATGGTAATGTTTCAGAGTAAATTAGATTGCAGATTGTACAAGAAAGAAACTGAAACAGCCCAGCATATTATATGCTTCTGTGAGGCCTTGGCTCACAGGAGATATATTGCTTTTGGGAAAATGTTTTTAGAACCAGAAGAATTTGAAACATATCTGTTATGAGTCATAATGAATTGGTAGTGTTACAGGTAGCACAATAAGACCAAGACCGAAGTGCGGGCCGAAGTGCGTCTGTGCAATGACGAAATTTGTATCGAAAAGGCAGGACAGGACAAGAAGCATGAGCTGCAATTACAAATAAAGATTTTAAAAGAAACTAATTATTTTACGTGGCCCCTTGAAAAGAGACTTTGAACTTGAACAATATAGTGAAATGAGGAAACGATTTAATATAATGAAGAACGTAACAGGTAAAATAGAAAAACAAATAAAGCAAGAAATTTGTTTTAGAAGAAGCGAAGAGGAAATGAAACTACTAGGTATATTTAATGAGAAGAAATTAGATGCTAAAGGATACATTGGAAGAAATAGTAAATCATCAAAGAAGAGTCCAGCAAATACGCAATTTTAAGACATATAGCTAATATATAGAAATGAGAAAGAAAATGGAAAAGAAGAAAGGACGGAGGAGAATTGAAAGACAGAAAACTGCCATTCATCATATACTGAAATTTTCCTTTTTCAGTACAGTATGAAAGTTTAGGACTTTATGTACAGGCCAAGAGCATATGCGGTCGCTAACCACGTCCCACCCTCTAGTGCTGCATCCCAGTCGTGGCGCCTTATGTGGGCAGAGGCGGAGGATGCAGCGGCCGAGCGGTAGGCCTTGGCCCGGCAACGGGCTGTTGTGCCATGGGTTTGGTTTACTTTATGAAGGGTTACGATGTCTAGGTAAAGGGCACAATTCCCAGGTCTTATGTACTTGCTTAAGCAGTTTTTAAATGTTCCCTTGTTTTTCCTCAGTTTATTATGTATTACTGTGTGTTGGCTAGTTTATTTTGCCGCGTTATGCCGCAATTACTATTATACATACCCAAACACAGGCATACGCACACAAACACCCATGACCGTGGCGAGATTCCAACCAGCAACCCTCAGTTTGACGGAGCGACGAAACGTACAGTACAGTGACCACGGATACGAGGACCGGCAAATGTACTCGTATTTAACCCTCTTCTTTGAAGGGCTCACAAGCCAATTTCTTGGGTCAGTAGCCTGTTGAGGAACAAGTAAACTCTGGATTATAGCATATCCAGGATGGGTGATCAGCCCAATACCTGGTATGGCGGTGGAGAAGGAAATGAAATGGATCGATGAAGGAATGATAGTAAAATTCGCATATCAAATCATCGAACCCAGAATTTGCCTAGCGACCGAGGAAAAGTGCGAAAAAACCTTCGGTCAGGTTGGTCGACCCCGCGAGTATGAACCCGTGACCTCCCGAATGCGAGCCACAGACGTTACTACTTGAACCATCCCCCTCGGTCAAGCATTCAGAAGAGCGAATTCAATAGAATGCGCAATTCGGAGACTCTGTTATCCTGTTTTACTACTACTTGTAATTGTTTGTGTAACAGATAACTGCTGAGCGAGTTGGTTCCGCGGTAACGAGTAAGGTTCGCATTCGGTAGTCCCGAGTTGGATTCCCGTCGACCTCCCACTCTGATCTGTGGTTTTCACCGTCGGTTGCCGAATGCTGGGGTGGTTTCTCATCCACCACGATGTCCTTTCCTTCGTTTTCCTTTCATTCTATTTTCTTCTCGTGTTTCAGGTATGCTTCTGGGTTTAGTGGACATTAGAGGGCTGCCTAATTACATGGGTTGCTCATTGGTCTCTCTGAGCGGCTCTAGTAAGGTCGGGTCTTCGAGCCAGGAAATACGAGAGGCTTCCGCGAGTCTCTGTGGCCTGTCTGGCTGCAGCATGTAACCTCCTGTGCTCCCTTCACGTCTTCCATTCCTCCTGGGGGATGCTGGGCGCAATAAATTTATACAGGTAGCAGTCCGTTGTATACCCTATACAAGAAATACTTCAGCAAGAGAATGAGGCTTACGCTTTACCAAATAATCAAAATGTACATTACTGTATGTCAAACACATTTACAGACATACTATAGGGTAGTTAAATTATATTCGAACCCACTCGCGGCATCTCTCTATTGCGCGAAATTACGCCGGCAGAGGCGGACTAAAATCCTTACCTTATAATAGATGCTGGAAATGTTAACCTGCTCCCAAACAGGGCAGCATATCTCGTCTAAATATTCTCGCTCACCTTCCGAAGCTCAGCAGCAGGAATTCTTGATGAAACGCCTAATTATGATCAGAAAATTGGAGTATGGTGTGCGATAAGTGCTAGATGTATAACAGGGCCCATATTCTTTGATGAAACAATAAATGAAGAGCGATATCAGAGGTTAATTCTCAGGTCATTTTGCATTCGCTTGACAGAAGAAGAGAAATCGTATGGTTGGTTCCAGCAAGATTCTGCAACAGCACATACGGCTGCTGAATCTTACATGGAATAAGAAAGGTGTTTGATGACAGAATAATTAGTATTGATTTGTGGCTCCCTCGTTCTCCTGACCTAACGAGTTGTGATTTTTATTTATGGGGTTCTTTAAAAGATAAAGTGTATCGTTCCAATCCTCGCACACTACAGGAACTTAGAGAAAACATTGTACAAGAAATAACAAGAATTCCTGCCGCTGAGCTTCGGAGAGTGAGCGAGAATATTTACACGAGATATGCTGCCTGTTTGAGAGCATAAGGTCAACATTTCCGGCATCTATTATAAGGTAAGGATTTTATTCCGCCTCTGCCGAGTAATTTCCCCGGCGACTGCCGGCTGTCTCGCGCAGTAGAGAGAGCCCACGAGTGGGTTTGAATATGATTTAAGTACCCTATATTTCGAACATCTTATTTAATAACCTACCAATAAAAATGTTGTGCGTAATGCAAGATGCAAAATAGTAAGAGAAAAATCTTATGTGATAAAACTCACACATAAAAGTGATCCATAACATTCTCTACCCTCTATCATTTATTACTGGGTATACAAACTATTCATACTAAAACTCAATTTTATCTTTAATTAATTTTAATCCAAATAAACTTTTGCAAAAATAGCTATACACATTTCGTTATAGATAGAAAGAGAACATCGATAATCAAATGTTTATCAACTTGACGCTATACGCTGGTCTTAAAATTCCATATTGTATTAATGGGATCGCGAGAAACAACAGGAATGTTGATAGGACTTTAAAAGAATGACTGTTGAACAATTCGAACCATTAATAACGGACATCTCGGAAATGGCTGATGCCACAAAAAAGTTATTTGAAATAAATTGTGTGTTTAAAGAGATATACATTTCTTGTGTAGTACGTTTTCGTTTATCGCTTAACGTTTACCAGTTATACAAGATTACACATAATTCCTTAATTAAGTGGATTTCACAGGCTATTCCCAGAAAATTCAGATATACATTTTATATGTCATGTAAATAACGTTTATATATGGTATTTTAATCAAAATGGTTATATCCATTTTTTAGAAAATTAATCATTTCGAAAAATGTTCCAAGTAAGGGGTAGTTTGGGTTAGGGAGATTTTCTCGAAAATCTTCCTGTCGCATCTTTGGAAGGTACTGAACGTAAATACCAAGTTTGGTGTTGATCCGAGTTTTCGGATTTTAGTTATGCTGGTCACAGGCACCACATATACGAAAAATGCTCCATGTAAAGGGTAATCTGGGGTGGGGGGATTTTCTTGAAAACCTTTGTGTCGCATCTCTGGAAGATACTGAACCTAAATACCAAGTTTGGTGTTTATCCGACTGTTCGTTTCTGAGTTATGCTGTTTACAGACAGACAGACAGAGAGACACACAGACACACACACACACACACGGATATGTTTCTAAAAATGCTTTTCTTGGTTTCAGCGGGTCTCAAAACATGTATTTCCGGTGAAATTTCGGTATCGAATTTTTGGGTGGAATACAATACTTCCCCTACTTACTATACGTAGTAGAGAAAGTAAAAATATTCCTGATTTGCACCGCGTTCTGGTTTCCGTTCCCCTTTTACCCAGCCTTAAAGGATGACTCAGCTGCCATATGGGAATCAGAACTACTCTCCAAAATAATGACAAGCTTATCCACAATTCCACAGCACTGTCGCACTCAAAACAAGTTTCCACATTTTATCCTCTTCTGTGTTCTATTACGTCTGTTTATATTCCGTGCTCACTTTGGTTACACTTCTCACTGAAACGCCTGTAAAATCCGATATTAGTTTCGTAATATGCACTAATGCAAGTGTCGGGTAGTTTCTAATAGTAAGTTAAATATATGAAGAGGCGTTTGTTTTTCGCCATTTTTAACTGTTTCCCGCTTCTGTGTTTGAAGAGTT
Source organism: Deroplatys truncata (assembly GCA_030765065.1). Lineage (NCBI taxonomy): Eukaryota > Metazoa > Arthropoda > Insecta > Mantodea > Mantidae > Deroplatys > Deroplatys truncata. Next base: position 60,204,176 of record CM060980.1, read on the forward strand.
TATTCGCACTACACGCACCTTCCTCTGCCATGTGAACTCAAATACCAACTGACTAAATCACAAGATTTGACATTAGCTGAGCATATGTTTGTTAGCGTATTATGAATGACTGTTTGCTTATCATATATCCTGTGTTACGCAAAGTGATATCCTGTGTTACGCAAAGTGTTTATTCGGTACTCAGATAGCACATCTGGGAATTTATTGCTGCATTTCTTGTATATGTAAGAGAGTGGCAGTCATGCATACGGTTGGTATTAACAAGCAAAATGCTCTCGTCGTTAGCACAATAGCAGACGAAAATCATTTTGTAATCTCTTAACTGCTATTATATATCCATTGCCTTTAACGATGAATTCTTACGATAACCGCAAAAAATGTGCTGTTCTACACCTTTCCTGCTCTAATATTTCATAATACAATACATATATTAAGGAACAATTTACGTTGGCGTAAGAGTGTGTTTTTGGGTTCGTGACAAGCAGAAGCACGTGCTTCTGTTTACATCAGAGGGAACTTTGGTTTGGAATGGACAGTAGGTCGTCCAATTAGTGACTTGTCTTCCAGACTAGTATCTCCAACAGTTACATGCTGTCATGACACTGACAATACCTTCACCATCTACATGACATACTTCTCCAGCTGCTAAATACCCTTGTAAAGAAATAGTTTCAATGCTAAGAATAACACAACTTGCAATTTCCTAAATTTTGGGTAAAATAGTGAATACTTGATAATGCAATAATAAACCGGTCATACACCATTCTTTAAAACAATAGCTTGAGGTAGCATAAGTTTATCATCTGTACCTAGTACATAAATAAAGACTTCGTTGAAAGTTCATATAGTGAACCGTATTAATGCTGTGCAGACGCTTTTGGACTGGTTTAATTAATTTAAAACATGCTTACTCATTTATAAGCAATGCATACTTCAGAGAAACTTCAGTAAAACACCGCCAGTGATTCACGGAGTTCTTTTATGTTTTTATAACAGTTGTAAGCAGCTTTTGTCGTCTGCAGAGTGTTGCTCTAAGTTTATAGCCTGTTCATTACGATACTTCTAATACAATTGCAAAATGTTTCGTGCTATTGTTGTGCATTCTTGAGCTCCAATGCCTCGGTTTCCGCGCCATTTGCCAAATCGTTTCCTTCTTCCCCGATATGCTAGAAGCTTCGTAACTCCACCAAAACTCTCGAATTTACAGAACCAAGGTGCCATTCATGTTACTGATGTAACAGTTATACCTACTCAGATTATTAATAGGTGTGTTTAGTATTATGTATGAAGGAGGAGTTAAGAGTAGTCAGACCGAGGTAACTACACCGCAGCACCGCACGTAGGCCATAATGGGTCCTTTGTGCATACATCGTGGTTCTCCTGAGGAAGGGATGAAGGAGAGACCTGAAACGGGACCTGATTTGAACGATGATGTGCGCTAGCGAGGACGGGGTCCCTAACAATTCCAATATGACATCAATTCTGACGCCAGCTATCCTGTCTTAGCCATCCGCAAGTTTAACAACAGTTAGCTCCCAGGAAGAAAAGTGACCCAGTAGTCCCGCCAATTGCAAGAGTGGGATCTTTCCAGAGCACAGATTTCACCGTATTGCCGCAATACACCAGCCGCCGTTACCTGATCCTATAACTCTGAAATAGATGAAAGGAAATGATGGGTAAGAAAATGATGGACAGGATATTCGTGGTAGAAGGAAACCTCAGTATTCGCCTACCGATCTGTTGAAACCAAGGTTAGAGTGGCGGCCCGAGGGAATTGAACCAGTACCTCCCGAATGCGAGCCAAACCCGTTACCCGGTTCCATCTCGTTCGGTATGTATGTAGGAGTAGAAGTAGTAGGACTAGGCACGGAGGGGGTCTTAGCACTTCGACCTAGAAGACCTTTTGTGTATAAGCCTCTGACGGGATACCCAATGGAGGCGGAAGTGAGTTGAAAGGAGATAGAGGGTGGCCGGACTAGGAGACACGGCAGGGCAGGATCCTACCTTTTAAAAAATGACACTACCGGATAGCATCTGGTGCAACCGATTCCCTTCCCCCCTGCAGGCTTGCACATCCCACTTGGATGCCCAGGACTCAGAGACCGCCCCCATTCCGGGGATGAAGGGTTACGGAGAGCATCCTTTATCCCTGCCATGCAACGCCGAGATTCCCGCCGACACTTTCAACCCTGAAACAGACCAAGCAGATGAAAGTTGAAGTGAATTCGAAGAGATGTGATAAACCTTCCCAGTATTCACCTAGCAACGCGGGGAAATTCCTGAAAAAAAACACGTGTCAGGAAGGTCGGCCAGGAATCGAACCCACGACTTCCCGAATGCACGCCATAGACGTTATCAGCTGAGCCATCTCGCTCGAAATGAATGTATGTACTGATAGACCACGAGAAGAAGGCAAGCGAGCGGTAATGTGTAACATCAACACTTTCCTGCGTCCGTATCATATTTACGCTCGCCGTGTGGATACGATAAGCATGTTCGGAGGTTACAAACTACTACACAGCGTTGTCAAGTACTCACCCATGGCAAGAGCCAATGCGTTAACACCTATTACGGCGGTTGCTGTTCTACTAGTATCAGATCTAGCAGCATGGGTGGTTCATTTGCACACATAAACACATTTCGTAGTAAACGTAGTAAACAATCGACAGTACGTGAGCAGATAAACAGTTACAGAACCCAGCTCGCCCCTCAGGCCCCGCTAGCCTTCTTCTCGTTGTATGTAGTATGCATGTATGTATACGTATATATGTATGTTTATCGCAATAAATATATTGACCGCCATTAATTTCAAAACACTGTGCCTACTATCCAAATGAAACACTAAAGAGGTTCGCAATCATATGGAACAGTTGCTTGCTGAGCAATTCCCCGAATCTGTACCTTCATTTTTTCCACTCCAAACTTGATGGAAGCGCAAACAAATAAGCTTAAGGGGGACAATTTTTGAATAAATATTGGTTATACTCGTGTTGAACCGCTGTATATTTAACTTCTGGAAAAGCTTTAGTTAAGGTGTTTACACAGCAAGTGCAAAATGAAGGATTGATTCCATCCTCTTAAATGTATTGACAAGAGTAGGTTCTCTTACTTTTATTGGGGCGGATTTCTGAAACTATGTTGCACACTTAAAAAGCACACAGTTAATTATCGTTAATTGATCTTTTATTTTAGCCTGAAGTAAACAAAATTCCAATTTTTGCTCAAACATTGGCAAAATGTATGCCCATTAAATATTCGTTTGCCTGTCAGATCTGATTTAGCTCCTTCGGGTATCTCGTGTAGTTCAGATATTACAGGTGCGGCAAAACTGAACATAAAAATCTCAGACGTCTTTTCAGAATAGCAGTATGGTTACAGACAAAACATATAGGCTTTGAACATAAGCAGCTCTTCAAAAAGGTTCATTATGTGGCAGATTAGTTAAATTAAAAATTAATATGCTTCCAAAATATTTTACCAGGCTTGTTTAACAAACATCTCTCACAGAGAACGCCACTGGAGGAATACAGGGGTGCAGAGACCCAGGAATTGGCCATGAGTTATGTTGTTGTTGTTATTACTGTCGGATAGAATGGGTGGATAGACGGATAGGTGGATGGATGGGTGAACGAGCGGACAGACAGACGGACGGATGGATAGATGGATGGCTGGGTGGTAGGAGTACACAGATATATATATAGAGGAAGACGCAAGGATGACAAAGTGGAGCGATCAGCATTATAGAGGCATGCATGCTCGCATTATACACACAACGTTTGGAGAATCTCTCTCCCCTTCACCTCACTCCAGTGACCGACCACTGTAGACAAATGGTCTCCGTCCCACTGCACACGCACACACATAGCGGTATGTGTGTATGTGGTTGGAGAAACGATTACACGTCACCGCTGGCTATATGTATGGGCTAGTCCGGTCGAACTGCAACCCCCCTGCGCGATGACGAAAGGGGAAGATGACAACAGAGAGTGGAAGCCGCGAGATTTCCTTCTGCTGCATGTTGGTACCCTTGCGCGGCGCTGGCGAATCTCACCTCGACAAGTTCTGGAAGTGCTCATAGAAGTTGATCCTAACCAAAGGAAATGACATCATTGCATCTCTGGCGGTATAAAACTGCAGATATGGGCGCCTGGGTAATTGGGCCAGTTTCGACTTCAAAAAACCTAAATTTTTCTTGTCATCTTAGAAGCGGTCTACCACTGTTTATGTACACTCGGTCAGTTTAAAACTGGCCGGCGTCCGAGAGACGGAGCTCGAATCGGATACTTCCGTACGCGCTCGTCCCGAGCTGTCCCGGCCAAGCTTTGTTCATAAAGCTACGTACATTCCCCATTATAATTACACATAGTAGTTATAATGGGGAAGACAACTATAATCATAAAAGTCTTCCGAGAAAATAATTCATGTAAGAGATTTCAAACTGGCAGATGTTTCAGAGTGGTTCAACAGTGAATATTCGTAACCAAAGCACACGTTATTTACTTATGATTCTCAAGTGGAGTATGACTCGTTACAATACCACGGTTACTGCAGCAATCTTAGCTCAGTGGTAGAGAGTTAGCTTATTGTTCCTGAGGTCAAGTGTTTTTCCCTTTCATTTTAAATACATGAGCACAAATATAACACGCTCTCTTCATATTTTATGTATGTGGAATTTATTTAGTAATCCCTCATACCTGTAAATGCCAACCATGACATTAATTTATCGGTTGGGTCGAGGTTTCACACTCAGTCAATTTAATTTTATAACCACAATTTACATCATTATTTTATGTATATTATATTTTAAGTAAAATGAAGTATTATTTAACTGTATTACAGTAAAACGAGTTGTAAAAAATAAAAGACAACAATCCACTACAGAGAACCGAATTCGAGCTCCTTGCGTAGAAATTCGGTAACATAACCTCTGGTCCACGCCAAGCACGGAGTGGAGGTGGCCCAAATAAGTGCCTTGTGGCTTTTACTCGTATTATAGAGTAGCCAAAGTAGGGCACAGAACGTGATGGTTGTGAATCGCGCGCTCAATCGAAGGGACTTTGAAAAAGGTCTAGCTGCTCAACAGACCAGCCACTCTTAATTTGACCAAGTGTACATTCAAGTGCATGTAATAATCCTATTTAATGCGCAGTCGTTTTTGTTGGTAAGAAAATACCAAATCGTCTCTGCCATCCCTAGTCCCTACTCCATAACTGGTACTAGCACTACACTTAATATTTGCTTTACATGCTCCTTTTCTTTCGCTCCTGGGTCTGAAACCGTCTGTGTCATAGGTTAATGCTTGAATGTCATTAACCATTGTAGCTTAATGTGTCAGTGCCGGACTTTTGACATCGAACCAATATAAGACGGACTCAACCAGAGGTTGGAGTGGACGGTAGTTGTGAAGGATGCCTTCCAACCACTCAGGTGAAATGTTTCCGTACTCCTTTCTTTTCGTCACTCACCTAAGCCTGACCTTCGTTCATAGCTAATGTCTGTGTGCCGGACTTACACTTTATTATCAATGATAATTTATCATTCATTACCTTACACTACTTCTCCACATGGTCACCGCCGTTATTCAAGCACTCCTCAAGCATAACGGGAAAGCTGCTTTTGTATGCCTTCGTCAAAGAATGATGCCGACTGTGATGAAAGCCATGTCTGCAGTTTCACACAGTCCGGATTTGGCACCAAGCAATTTTCATCTGTTTCTTCATCAGAAAAATTCCTGGGTGGAAAATGTTTAAAGGATGATTTTGCATCCTAAATGACTTTCTATGGAATGATATTGTTTTAGTTTTTGTATGCAAAAATTTAAGCTTCATTGTTTCCTACTTTATCTAACTACAGAGTAGTCTTCTGAAGATCATGTTGTGTAGCAGCAAATATGAACTTCTCCGCAAAAAGCACTGCACCTAAGTGTTTTACTCCTTGACTCTAGGCTAATATTGCACGTTAGCCGGAGGAGATGGACCATGTTTCATCTCATTACTGGTGCATCCTTCTGCCCTCATCCGCACAGGACATCATGGGCATGTAAACCCTGACTAAGAAGCCCTACTTCTCAATCAAGTAGTTTCTCAATTGGCGCCAAGGTCCTCGCTAGGCCGATTGTATTCAGGTCAGGACCGTGCCATTCCAATACCACATATCGAAGTGCATTTTACATTTCGCAAAAATCCTTAAGAAACAGGCTACTCTGAGAATTCTTCAACGAGCATAGACTTGGACAGTATCAACATTGTACCTATAAAAAGAGTATGTAGTGATTATCAAAATAAAATCTTCCAAATTATTCTCTTGCATTTTTAATAAATTGTATACATTTCGATTCTTTTAAACAGGACGTTGTGAATATATTTAGAGTCTTACTTTTAGCTACTTTTGGGCAATATGACTACTACAACAACGTTTTACATTAAGACAAATGTACACAGAAAGCTTTAAATATTAGCATAATTAATTCATAGTAGTAAACACCTTAAAATCAAAACTAAATATACCTTAAAACCCAAATCCTGACAACACATTAAAGATCACTGTGGAAATCAGACAAAATATAAGTAACATATAGCCAAAGTGAAATAATTGATAACACGAGTAAAACGAAGTCTTATAAGGAGGTCAAGAGGAAATCCGATGCATCCCACGGAAAGAGATACTCAGAAATACATCTTTCCTACTATTACCTATTATATTAGAGAGCTACTAGTCGGCCACGATATCAGTGCGTTCGGTTGGAAGAGGAACTAAACAGTTACGGAACAAGTGGGCAGGACATTGGAAGAAAACATCCGCAGTTCCGAGTTGCAATTACTAGCAGGCTGAGACTTGAAAATGTACTACTATTTTCATTCTGCAACTCCGGTCTTCCTCCGTGGTCTACCATGCTAGTCTCTAGTTCCCGAGGTCGCGGGTTCAATTTCGGCGCAGAGCGATAGAATTTTTCGCATAAACAGCTTATCATCGCTTCCTTTGAAAGGAAGTAAAGCCTGTGATCTCGTGTCGTAGATTTATGGCACGTAAAAGAACCTCAAGCCTGACTAAGAGAATATAGAATGGGACGCTAAGAACCATAGTATTTAAAAGCGTCCTAAATAATACCTAATTTTATTTTTCTGGTTTGTACATTCCCTATCGCCTTGCCCCTTACTCCCCTCTGATACCTAACTAGCGAGGCTAAGGCTGTAAATGCAGTACTTTCATTGTGCGACTGCACATTTCCCTATCGCCATGTCCCTCACTCTCCTCTGATCCCTAGACCTTGATGACGTTAGGCATGCCAACAAAAACAGTGGCACCCTCCTTCAATTGCAGTCATATCGTAACCGACTAGTACCTTACTATAGACGAGTGCTGTCGATCAGGGCGCAAATGCGCTAAAGAGAACATATGCGCAGCTAGAACATGCTACACATGCTGCAGTGGACGGAGCAGTCCTGTGAGGATTGTACAGTTAGCCTTCAACTTGCGCACAGGAAAGAGGTCGTTTCAGGTTGAATGGACACGTTATATCCACTGCAAGCAACAGGGAGCAGGTATGTGAGAAACGTTTGATGTGTAAAGAGAAGCAGCATAAAGCGACAATTTACACTGTACAACATACACAGACATCGAATAGGAAGAACGGTTAAATGATTCAATTTATCACAATAATATGAGAGGAAATGTATAATTCATGGATTACAGTATGAATGTAGTATGTCATAATATAAAAGGTAATTTTTATTACGTTCTGTCTTGACAGCAGTAATGTTATGGACAAGAGTGATCTATTATGTGCTAAGTAAGAGATGTCCGCTAAAGCTGCACACAAATATTGTCTCTTCACTAATGGTTAATTTATCAAGGTTTTCTAATTCAGACAGAAAAAATTTTGCAAACAAAAGTGGAACAAATTTACCCTGAAATGCTAGCGAAATTCAGGAACTCCCTCAAGATGTGACTTCATCTTCTTCATGATTCGTTATGAATGAATCAAAGTTCAGAACCTATTGTATTTCTACACGGAGTGAATAAAGAGATTTTTGTTGCATAAGAATTGCTTAATTTATTTCCACTAATTGGACTACAACAGTAGCAAACACGTTTGGAGAAATCGAGCAATGTTTTCACCAATGGAACTTTCGTTCAAAAAACGAATTTCAGTAACTGCAGACTGTGTACCAACTTTGGCAGGAAAACACAATGAGTTTAAAAAGGGTTTTAATGAACAATTTGGAATCAGAATTCACTAATAATCACAACATCTTCCCTTCGCTGTATCATCTCTTAGGGATGTCATGCAGCAAATGTTCTCAACTCACGTAATCGATATTGTGGTCAAATCCGTTAATTTTATTAAGGTGTATTCTCTTAATGTACCACAAATTTAATAAATTCCCCCAGTCATCTGATTTAGAGCATGTAGATATTTATGTTCACTGTGATGTCCGTTGGCTACAGCGTGGAAAGATTCTCTCTAGAATCCTTGAATTAAGAGATGTATGGAAGAATTTATGCATATTAGAGACATAGCAACACTTGCAATTTCTGAGCGAAGCTGGATGATGCAACTTGTGTTTTCAGTTACATTTTTAATACTTAATTTAAAAGTTTATAATATGACAGACAAGATTAACAACTTCAAGGTCAGGGTTCCATTGTGGATATCTCGGATATCAGAAAGGAACCTCTTAAATATATTACACGGGACATATAACTTTGCGCTCGGTTTGGTGTCGCTGTTATCGTGTTCACGTGTAGCGCTGGTAAGTCATCACTAACAACACACGTGGTTCCTCCTTGGGCCTCGGATAAACAAACGGAAAGCTATCTGTCCCAAGTAGTATTCAGAAATTGAAATCTTAAATTGATACAGTAAAGTACTGCACCATACTGCATGTCTCAAAACATATAGAATTACAACAAGCGGTGGACGATATTGTAAATACCACATTATTAACGTATTCATATAAAAATCAGAAACCCCTCATCTTTTACAAATCGTTTCATTGTGAACAACATCTGATGGTTCGTAAATATACAAGGGTTATACTACATGAATACTGGTTTTTCAGTTGTGAAACTAGCAAAGCGAAGATAACGGGACAAAATATCCAGTGTTAATATCCTGGTTTGTAGTTTCAAATATCATATTACCAAATATTAAAAAGATAAACTTCGGACAGAAATAATTGTTGCGAAGAAACTTCAGTTTTAAAGCTTCATTTCCACACCTTCAATATTTCAATGAAGAGAATGGTTTCAATTAACATAAAAGAAAGATTCATAAAACATTATCTGTTGTGTTATTACTTATTAGTTTCTCTACCACGCGCATAGTAGCTAGATCAGTTATTGTATTCCACCCAAAAATTCGATACCGAGATTTCACCGCAAATACATGTTTTGAAGCCCCCTGAATAAAAAGGCATTTAAAAATTGTCCGTGTGTGTGAACAGCATAATTAAAAAACGAAAAATCCGATAAATACCAACAGTACCTTCCAAAGATGGTACACGGAGGTTTTCAAGAAAATCTCACTACCTCAAACTACCTTTACATGGAACATTTTTCGAAATTTTTGATTTTGTAGAAAATGGCTTCAACGATTTTGATTAAAACACCATATATTAAGATATTTACATGACGAATAAATTGTATGTCTTGAATTTTCTGTAAATAGCGTAAAGTCCTCTTCATTCGGGAGGAATTTGGTTTAATTCTGTGTAACCGATGAATGTAGATATCTTTAAAACATAATTTATTTTAAATAGGTTTTTATGCCATAAGCCATTTCTGGGATATCCGCTATTAATTGTTCATTACTTCATCATTCTCTTAAAAGTTCTGACAAATTCAGTTGTTTCCCGCGATTGCATGGAAACAGTACGGAACTAAGGCTAGCGTATAGCGTCCAGTCCTTAAAAATTTGACTATGGCGGTTCCCTTTGTATCTTTAACAAAATGTGTAATGTAGCTATTTTTGTAAATGTGTATTTTGATTAAAATGTAGTAGATAGAGAAATAAGCTTTAGTAAGAATATTTTGTGTGCCCACTAATAAACCATGGAGGGTAGGGAAATTGTGAATGTATCACATCATATTTTTTAAACAGAATTGTAATACGAAAGTAACTGATGTTGTAAAGCATATACAAATCCTTCAACTATAAGACGGCTTCATTCTAAAGAACTTCATTAAACTTGCATTAACACCGCTGGACACTACATAATGTTCATTTTATTCACCTCTGCTTCCTATTAGTTTGTATTTACAACAGTCGACTCTAGCATGGCTCAACGCCAAGGACTCGAACAGTCGTGTCTGCACTCTTTCTTTGACACCGCTGGTGTACACAGTGCTATGAGGTTACGTGAGTGCCCGAAGAACTGCAGTCGCAGTATTATAAACTGCTGAAAGCTCAAGAAAGCCCACTTAACGTACGGTAACATAACGCATTTTTACTTTCTCTACTACGTATAGTAAGTAGGGGAAGTATTGTATTCCACCCATAATTTCGATACCGAGATTTCACCGGAAATACATGTTTTGAGACCCCCTTGAATCCAAAAAAAGCATTTTTGGAAACATATCCGTGTGTGTGTCTGTGTGTGTGTGTCTGTCTGTGTGTCTGTCTGTGTGTGTGTCTGTGAACAGCATAACTCAGAAACGAACAGTCGGATAAACACCAAACTTGGTATTTGGGTTCAGTATCCTCCAAGGATGCGACACGAAGGTTTTCAAGAAAATCCCCCCACCCCAGAGTACCCTTTACATAGAAGATTTTTCGAAAATTTTAATTTTCTCAAAAATGGCTCTAACGATTTTGATTAAAATATCATATCTTTAAGATATTTTTATGACAAATAAAATGTATATCTTGAATTTCCTGGGAATGTCTCCAAAAGTATTCTTTATTGTGAACGACTTTTGCATAACTGGTAAACCATAAGAGATAGACAAAATGTTACTACACACAAAATGTAGATCGCGTTAAAATACACAATTTATGTCATATACATTTTTGTAGCTGAGTGAACCATTTTCGAGATATTGCTTGTTATTTCCTTAAATTTTCCAATACTTATACTTTTTCTCAAATTCGTTATTCAATTTTTTATGTCCTGGATATGCAAACAGAATAGAATGCGCCACATAGCAACCAGCGCTTAAAAGATTTGACTATCGCTTATAACCTACCATGTTCCCCTTGCATCTACAAGAAAATTAGCAATAAGATTGACATCTAGATATCTCGATTAACATAAAGCATATGGAGAATAAACGTTTGTAAAAATAGTTTGAACAAGAGTAGAGAAAGTCATGTGAGTGTAGCACATCAGATTTTTACTTTCTCTACTACGTATAGTAAGTAGGGGAAGTTTTGTATTTTCTCTTCTACTTACCTATAGCAAGAGAGGAAAAATTGCATTCTAAAAATTCGATACCGACATTTCGCCAGATATACACGATTTGAAACTCCTTGAGTCCATAAAAAACTGATGTGATACATTCACATTACTTTCTCTATCCTCGATCTTGTATTAGTGAGTATACAAATTATTCTTATTCTAGCTTATTTTTCTATCTGCTACATTTTAATCCAAATAAACACTTGCAGAAACAGCTACATTACACATTTCATTATAGATTCAAAGGGAATATGGATAGTCAAATGTTTAAGAACTGGACTCTATATGCTGCCCTTAAAATCCCATATTGTTTTCATGCAATCGCGAGACACAACTGAATGTTGAAAGGACTTTAAGAGAATGACCAAGAAATGAACAATTCAAACTTTTAATAATGGATCTCTCAGAAACGGGTTATACAAAAAACTTATTTTAATTAATTGTGTGTCTTATAGAGATCTAGATTTTTTGTTAAGTGCACTTTCGTCTGTCATTATGTTTACCAGTTATACAAGATTATACAAAATTTCTTCCAAATAAAGGGAACTTCTCTGACTATTCCCAGAAAATTCAAGATACGTACTTTATTTGTCATGTAAATATCTTTCATATATGATATTTAATCAAAAGCGTTAGAGAAATTTTTAGAAAATAAAAAATTTCGAAAAATGTTCTATGAAAATTGAAATTAAATTGAGTGTTTATTTATGGACACTCTATAACTGCTGTGGTCCTTAGCGTCCCATTCTATATTGGGAGTGAAAGAGCGGTAATTTTGCTCAGAGGCCACTTTATCAGGCTTGAGTCTCTTTTGCATGCCGTAAATCTACGACACGGGACCACCGGCTTTACTTCCCTTCCGAAGGAAGCCATGCTAAGAATTTTTGCGCCCGAAAAATTCCATCGCCCTCCGTCGGGTTTGAACCTGGTAGAGAAAGTAAAAAAGCATTTTTAGGAAAGGTTCCGCGCGCATAACTCCAAAACAAAAAGTCCGTTAAGTACCAAACTTGGCTAGTAAGCTCAGCATCTTCCATGCATGCGGCAAAAGATTTTAAAGTAAATCTCGCTACCATAAACTGGCCTTTACGTCGACAAATTTTCGCTATTGGGATTTTCTCAAAGCTGACTCCAAGCTTCGGATTAAAATGCCAAATGTTTAAGATATTTGCATGACAAATGATGTGTATCTTGAATTTTCTGGGAATACCATTGAAGTCCCTTTATTCTGAATGAATTTTGTACAATGGAAAAGCGAAAGAGATAAGAAAAAAAGCCTGCTGAACAAAAAATGTATATCTCGTTAAAGTTCACAATTTATCTGGAATAAACATATTTGTCGAGTTAAGTATTTCCAAAATGTTGTTCCTTTTGTCGCAAAACTCTGTTTTGTTTTGTTTTGCTTTGTTTCCTCTCCTGGTCATGCAGATAGAACGAGTTTGTAGATCGTCACACGTAGATCCGCTTTTTGAAAATCGACTATCGCTTTAGCCTACTGTATTCACCTTATATCTACAACGAAATGTGCAAGTGTATAATGAAGGTAAGTTTTCCTCAATTAACAAGAAACGGATAGAAGGTTAAACTTTTAAAAGAATAGCTTCTAGAAGAGTGAGTACAGAAAGCCATGTGAATACAACAGTCCGATTTTTAAGCTAGCGTGACGTAACGTGCCGTGACCAATTTGAACAGCTTTATCTGTTTTAGTGCTTCTCTGCCACAGTAAAGTGATAGTTTACGCCGGCGCATTCTCTACCCTTCGCCACACGTTCTGAACTTGCAGTTGAGATACCACCGGCAATGCAGCACAAGGAAGTAGTTGCTGCAATATCAGGCGCTTGTTCACCTGTACAGTTCATCAAGGCAGTTGTGGACTCTGCGGTGCAACGAATTTTATTTCGAGAACATTCATTTGCGAGCAGCTTTGCTTTCACAATTAGGACTTGCTTTTACAAAGTACGGAGACCGTCGTCCTTAAATCACAGCACTTAGAAGGAGGAGGAAGTCTAAGTGCGCATACCATCGGTTAACAGTGAAATCTCACTCAGCCACGTGATAAAGTCTCATTCTGCTGCTTTTATCATGGTCATCTCCTCTTTAGTTACTGCTGCTTACATTTTTCTTTGAGAAAAAGTATAAGTATTGGAAAATTTAAGGGAATAACAAGCAATATCTCGAAAATGGTTCACTCAACAAAAAAATGTATATTACATAAATTGTGTATTTTAACGCGATCTACGTTTTTTGTGTACTAAAAGTTTGTCTATCTCTTATGGTTTACCAGTTATGGAAAAGTCGTTCACAATGAAGGATACTTTTGGAGATATATATTTGATTTGTCATTAAAGTATCTTAAATATATGATATTTTAATCAAAAGTTTTAGAGCCTTTATGAGAAAATTAAAATTTTTGAAAAAAGGGTATTCTGGGGGGATTTTCTTAAAAACCTTCGTGTCGCATCTCTGAAAGTTACTGAACCTAAATACTAAGTTTGGTGTTTATCCGACTGTTCGTTTCTGAGTTATGCTGATCAAGACAGACACACAGACACACACGGACATGTTTCTAAAAATACTTTTTTAGGATTCAGGAGACCTCAAAACATGTATTTCCGGTGAAATCTCGGTATCGAATTTTTGGGTGGAATGCAATAGTTCCCCTACTTACTATACGTAGTAGAGAAAGTAAATAGTGTCTGGGTTATCCGGTTTTATTTCACCAATATATGGTTCCTATTGACATTTTACCTAAGCAGTTGGACTTGTAATCATGATAGAGTGGAGTGCTCTCCTCCATTTTATACTGACTGCCAGGTGTAAAAAGGTTGTGTAAGCAAAGCTCGTAGCATGTTGACTCAATACCCAACTGAGAAAACTGTTCCGAAATATTTTAATAAGCATAAAGTACAGTAGAATCCCATTGATTTTAGTTATTTGGCGTAAGGATTACATTCATCTGAAAAGTTTTACTTGACTGTAATACCTTACTTTACAAGCACAACTTGCAGCATATTTATTGTTCCACCACTAGCACAGCTGTAGCCAGTGAGTGGAGAGTGGCTTATTATAACATCCAGCATATTGTACCTATAAACACTGTGGCAGAACAAAAAGACAAAAGAACTGCATTTGGTGGGTTAATATTTAGGATCGTGTAGATATTGATATTTGAAGAATAAAATATATACATAATGTTTAAATGTATTAGCTTTATGGCCGCGACTAGAACAATAGTTTATAGGCTTAACACTTTATCCCTGGGTGACCTGACCGAAGTCTCTGAAGGTACATTAGAATACCTGATTTACCAACGTTGCGGAGAATCTTCATTTAAGTCTCAGATACTTTGCTTTGAGATAATTGGAATTTTACAATTAGATTAATTACTATATATTATTTTTCACAAATATATTTGGGGTATTTGGCCACTAAAGTTGTAAGATAGATTTAGAACCAATCGCTGTTCTTTGGCTTTCCAGTAATTGTGATCAATGTTTCTATACAGTGAATTGCGCATCTCCGGAAGAACCATCAAGGCGATTTAAGTTAATCCGAGATATCCCTTAACCGTGACTTGCAGTGCTTTCAGTATTTATTTATTTTGATCTATTTAATTACATCTGTCTATATTTATTGAGTATTTTAGATTTATATCTGACAATAGCTCTTTCATTTAGTAATTTGTGCTACAGTATATGCGAATTAAACTCATATTAGCCTAGTTTCGTTGGCTGAGGTACGGGGCACCACTGTATGCTTTAATGCGCAGAAGAAATATTATACCAATTAAATAAGCTCCAGGCTATATATTTTTTGTTGTAGTTATTCTAAGCAGACTATCATCATCATTATCATCATCGTTTCAGCTTATAGGCTAGTCTCGTACCCTTAGAACTGCAGTCTACAAAGAAATTAGGGTATCCAAAATTTCTTCTTCATTTTGGAATTCTTCCTCCATGTTGCGAGGCTCCTCTAAACTATCCAAAATTATCCAATCTCTCTTCCTGGGTTCCCCTAATTCGTTACTTAAATAATAAAAAAAATCTTTTTTTTTTTGGACGGCTTATTAAAAATGCCATAAGACTTTGTTATGAAAAAAGCGAAGTTATATATTTTTCTCTTTGACATTCCTTAATTTGTTTACAGTGTGTCCAAGAAGTATCCGGACAAAGAAAGAATCCTGTTTCTTAGCTCAAGAGAGATTAAAATGGCCCACGTTTGCTTGACAAAGACTTGATAGATAGCACCAATCCTGTTTCAAGACATGCCCAGTGAAAGTCATGGCTCGTAGGCTTGAAAAGTTTAAGACACACTGCAATTAGTTTTAACATATTGTTATTTATTTAGCTGAATGATAGGCAACACCGTATCGTTAACTATATATCTTCCAATGGTATGTTGTCACATATCGTTCAGGCTTACAGTCACGCAAACCGCGACGCAATGGTCAACCTTGATGCAAGGATTCAACAACTCATAAGTGGAAGAGCGCCAATATCGAATATATGAGTTTTATATTTGGACTCGTAATCTTATAGACTTCTGGTACTCCGTACAGTTTTATTCGTCAATTAGTATTCATTTTTTCTACTTTTCTTTATTTTCTTCTTGTTTTATTATCACTTTAGATCTTAAAACCCCTCTTTGCATCAATGTTGCTGAATTTCATTTCAGCTTTAATTTGGATGTGTTCCATGTTCCTTTAAAGTATATATTGTTTCGTTTATTTTTATAGGTGTCAACAGATTTATTATTTTCTTTTACATAAACCAGGATGGAGCAGACAATAATATTAGCCATGAAGATGAAACGATCTTGTTACCAATCATTTCACTCAGTAGAGCAAGAATGCTCACCGGTTAGAATCCAGGAACCGATAAATGTTTTCTATGGTTACTTAGGCGAGTTTCAAATATGCTATTTATAGAACAGATGTGAGAAATTAAAAAGAAAAACATGACAAGGAAGAAAGAAAAAACAAACAAAGAAACAATAGTGGATAATATAACGTAACATTTCACTTATTGCAATATTTAAAATACATAATTTTCAAACTATGGTTATTAAGGTTCTGGATGTAGTGAGTAATGTAGTTTAAAAGTTATAGAAAATTGTGTTTTCTTATTCATTTGCGTTAATAGTAGACTAGAAAAAATAACCTTTTTCTACTTCATGTTAAACGTGTATTTAAATGGCTCCATTGCATATTTTGTTGTAGGTATCTACAAGAGGGATGCAGAAGGCTGAAGTGCCTTGAAATTCCATATTTTTAATGACATTGCGATAAGTAACCGGGGGGTGGCAGAACTTCAAAAAACATATTGAACATTTGAAACCAATAACAACGTACATCTCGCAAATGGCTGATGTAGAACTAAAAAATGTTGTTTTAAATAATGTATGTCGTTTAAAGACATCTACATGCTTTGTCTTGTAACGGTGTCAATCTCTTACACTTACGCCTTCCCGGTCATTCAAAATTATGCATGACCTCATTTCCAATGAAGGGTACTTCAGAGGCTATTTTATTGGTAATTCAAGTATTTTAAATACATTCTATTTTTGAGAAAACCAATTATGAAACATCCAAGAGTAGCTTGGGGATTGTCTTGAAAATGTTAGTGTTGCATCCATTCCAGATGCTTAACTTAAATACCAAGTAAGCATTTATCCGACTTATCCTTTTTGTTGATCTCTCTCTCTCTCCCTCTCTCTCTCTCTATCCCTCACAGAAACACACACAAAAGCGGACAATCGCACAAGCATGCGAATGTTTTTCTAAAAATCTTTTTCTTTTTGGAATTCAGAATAATATATGTTTGTATATATTAAAATATATACTAAATATGCATGAAATATCCTCTACTTACTGTAGATAGGGACTATAAAAAGTAATCAGCAGCAAATCCACATAAGCAAGCATAGAAATTTCTACGAAAGGGAATGAAGTTGATCTGTTACTGGATTTTACGTAGTGACGTCGCAGATCACAACCCCACCCTCTCTCGTACAGTCAGTTCGTGTTTGCGGACAGCACTCACCAGATGGCGATAACCTGTTTGTCAGTGACTCATAGCCAGTGTTGTTTACATTCTTTGTATGGGCATAATTGTCTGAGAGTGGAAGCCATGTGCCTGAGCCTGCTCATAAGAATTGCTAGAGGGATGACTAGCTTCCTATTCTAATGCACTACTCACCGTGGATTAGGGACAAACGGTTCTTTATGTTTCAGTATTACCATTAAAAATTAAGTGAGCTGCAAAATTTATTCCGTGTAGATCTTTATCGATCTTAGTGCAAATGAATGGCTGCTAGCAAATAGGGCTAACCATAAATTTAAAAAAAAATAAAAAAGGCACAAGCTTTCGATCTTGACGAGGAATAAAAATATGCCATTTTTAGCCAAATTAGGCTCATTTGGCACTTTAGATGGGAGGTCCCGCAGATACGTAACTGTAAGATGGCTGCATTGCTATTTTTATTTCTCTGTATGCTAGAGTTAATGGGCAATTTGTTATATTGATATTTGCATAGGCTGACTTTTCTCTATTCTGATTTATGACTACCCAATATCGTATGCCAGTGTTTTAAGCAACTCAACTTGTCGACTAACCTGATAGGAATCGCCTGTGGCAGGAGAGCGGTTTCTTGCTTCCGATCCTAAGCTCCATCTTTTGAGGGAGAGAATGCTACGGGTATGGGATATTTCCCGTGTCCTTGACTAGCACAGTCTCTCAAGTGTGGAATTAGGTGCGAAGATTACAAATAACGCAGTTCGAGAAGTGATATACATTACGTTATGTGCATTTTACTAGCACATACAGCGTTAAGGATCTGATTTACAGCATATACAAAGTTGATCACTCCAAGTCAAATTATAAATTCAATAGACTTTGAGAAACTCACCGAATAGAGATTAGGAATATGAAGTAGAATGAGAAAGTGCTATGTTAAGTTAATCATTCTTTAGTAACAAAATTCTGAATAATTACCAAAAAGGGACAAGATTAAGATGCAAAGTAACAAAGAACAATCTAATAGCAAAGCACAAACAGTTATGTTTATACACAATAAAATTACAGGTATCAATAGGTACTAAGCATCCATGTAAGTGCCTATAAAGGCATGAAATGCTACTATCCAGTAACGCAGCGTGGTAATTAACAATATAAAAAAAAATACGTCCAACTTAGAACTGCACTCGGTACCAGTTCAACAATTTGTTGCTGTGCTTTATCACTTGTTAATCCTGGCTCAATTTTACCCTCTTCCTTAAGCTTTATTTTCCCACGTGACTCTTACTGACTTCTTATATCCCATATTTAGCTTATCTTATATCTCGGTGATTTGCATATCCACTTTTTACTTTCCCTACTATGTATAGTAAGTAGGGGAAGTATTGCATTCCACTCAAAAATTCGATACCGAGATTTCACTGGAAATACATGTTTTGAGATCCCCTGAATCCAAAAAAAAAGCATTTTTGGAAACATGTCCGTGTGTATGTGTCTGTGTGTTTCTGTGAACAGCATAACTCAGAAACGAACAGTCGGATAAACACCAAACTTGGTATTTAGGTTCAGTATCTTCCAGAGATGCGACACGAAGGTTATCAAGAAAATCCCCCACCCCAGACTACCCTTCGCATGGAACATTTTTCGAAAATATTAATTTTCTCAAAAACGGCACTAACGATTTTGATTAAAATATTATATATTTAAGATATTTTAAGGAGAAATAAATGCATATCTCGAACTTTCTGGGAATGTCTCCAAAAGTATTATTCATTGTGAAGGACTTTTTTATAACTTGTAAACCATAAAAGATAGACAAAATTTCACTACACAAACAAAGTAGATCGCGTTAAAATACAAAATTTATGTCATATATAGTTTTTTTTGTTAAGTGAGCCATTTTCGAGATATTGCTTGTTATTCCCTTAAATCTTCTAATACTTGTAATTTTTCTCAAATTCGTTATTCATTTTTTTTGGCCTGGTAATGCAAACAGAATGGAATACTTCACATAGCAACAGCTCTTAAAATATTTGACTATCGCTTAAAGCCTACCAATTCCCCTTGTACCTACAAGAAGATTAGCATGATATCTCGATTAACATGAAGCATATGGAGAATAAACGTTTGTAAAAATAGTTTGTACAGGAGTAGAGAAAGTCATGTGAGTGTAACACATCAGACTTTTATGATTGTTTACCTTATAACCTCAGCTGACATCAGTATTAGCAAAGTATTTCTATGACTTTCACTGTAAAATTTACAATTGCGAGTCAACTAAAGATTTTAATACCAGTTGGAACAGCAATGATTATGGCTGCTCCTAAATCTTCTAGAGGCCCGGTAATCTGTGCCCTGAATAAAAATCGGGGCCGACAAATAGTTCAGTTGCTGAATAGTGAACTAAACTCAGCGCAAGAACAATACCTCTAATAGAGTGTCTTCCAGAACAATGCTTACAAGCAGAATTGTCTCCTGCCCCTTACCTACGTGTGCATTGGTTTGAGTGTTCCATTTCATGTATCCAACTGCCCTTCTTAGTTGTTTAATATTTTATCTAAAACATATTAGAATATAAAACCACCAGAAAGAAAAAACAACTAATGGATGGGTATTGAGAGAAAAGAAACCAATTGCCAAGCGGTAAACGGGAAAAAGATTCGGCGCATAAAATGCACCAGAGAGTAGACAACAGGTTCCTTTGAGGAGAGGAAGAGGAAGAATGGAGAAGACTGTTTTGCAAGTCACTGAATAAAAAACACTGATTGTTTGTTATTCCCATTATAAATTAACACGAAGTTAAACAATTGTTATCGTTTCGACATATGCCGCTATTGATTGTTGTTGATATTACTGAATGCTGTTTACTCCTCGACATCAGATGATGAAAGTGGCTGTAGAAATTATCTGTGGAATCACTATTTTGACATACAATACAATATATAGAGTCCACCTCCGTGGTGTGGAAATCGTCATCTACCAATCAGGGAAAACCACGAAATACTCAAGGTCAGCGTGGGCGATCGATAGAAATCGAATCCGGAACCTCCTGAATGGAGATCACTCGTTAGGCTGACCCATCTCGCTCGGTTCGCAAAGCACTAACATCAAACTGATTTAGGTTACTTGAATTAGATCTTTTTCACTACAAGTGAAGTTATCAGTATGGCTATCAGTGGTTCTGGCCATTTCGGACTGTCTCAAATCCAAGAAATTCCTAGTTGAAATCTAGGTTAGGATACATTATCCGGATAAGGATTTTTCCGGGGTTTTCTCTTATGCTGAAAATATGAATTTAGGGTAACTAGCTCTATATATTTCTGGATCATTTGAGCTTAATTTCACCGTCTTCATTCACTCATCTTCCCATATTTCGTACAGGTTAAAGGACAATGAACTATTAAGAAATATGTGAAACCTTGTTCTTTAGAAACATTAGTAAATGTTTTGAATTAAAAAAACGGATTACTCCATCCATCCAGCTTATTCTGTGAGACTTTTGAGAGATTTTGTTTTTATGTGGCAGGTTTATAGCCCAGCGCACAACCACCATCCTGGAGTATCAGACCATTGCCTCATTTGCCGATTTTCAGGATTCCTGAAGAACCTTTTCGGCTACCGTAGCCCCTTGGGATACACGAAGTCACCACCGTACCTAAAAACATTTATTTCAAGCAATTTTTGAACGAAACATAGGAATTTTTAAAACAGAACTAGAAAAAAGACAAAATTGAGGTTTTATTTTGTAATGTTACTAACATTAATACTCCGTGGAAGCGAAGCATCGACTCTTAAAACAAAATATAAAAGCAATATGCAAGCAGTAGAAATGAGAATCTTACGCGCAGTGAAGAATGTGCAAGAGAGTATAAGAAGTAAGAGAAGAGGTAGGAGTTAAACAATTACACCAATTTATACAATAATATAGGCACAAACGAGTAGATTTTATTTTAGGAATAAAAAGTTTCTAAACCAGTTTTAAAGTATAAGCCTAGAGGACACGGATAGGGTGGAAGACGAATGAAGCATTGGAGAGAACAAATATGTAGCCTAATTCATGTGAGAAGAATAAGAAGATCACACTATTGGTACAGGATAAAACAGTTCTCTTGACACATTCAGTTGGTGTGAATAACGTATTTTAAAAACATGATAACATATCGTGCCCTTTTTATGTTTCATAATGGAGAACGCAGGGCAACTCTTAAGCTATTCGCTAATCCAATTAAAGTACTAGGGGGAGAGAGGAAGAAAGGAAGAAAAAATTCCCCAACGTTATATTAAATTTATGTAATTGAAACAAAGTTGAGGTATTGAATACCAATTTTTGTTGTTCACCAACCCTGGGTCACCGGTGGAAGCGTTTGAGGTTAAAGAGCAATTAACGCGGGAGTAATTGTTGAACAATCGAATTAACGAAACGAATGACTCGACTACTTGTCACTCCAGTCAGGCAGTCCAGTCCGCCAGTCAGCTAGGCAGTCATCCCAGGTCGGAACCAACCCCTTCCACCCTCCTTCGCATCCAGCCAAATGACTGAGTGATAGATAGACCACGCTACGGTTTCAACAGCAATATGAATAGCAATTGCCATGACTGTGCTCCTGCTCATACATCATCAACTATGGGGCCGAGTTGTGTTGCTTCTATTGACAGATGTTACAACAACGCAGATGGATGCAGGGGTAAATTTGGAATGTGTGGAGGCGGCGGGGAAGAGGGGAGGATAATAATTATATCAACAAATTGTAACATTGTGGGCAGTATATATGGATGTGTTGGAAAGGGAACTCGGGGGTAAGTTATGGGGGTGCGGCAGTAAGCGATCACCTATGATACTGTCACCATATTGTATTCAACGTGATTACTGATTAGAGACAGACAGACAGACAGAGAGAGAGGAAGGACGGACGTACGGGGCGGATAGATGGATGGTTGAACAATGACAGAGGACGTGTATGGATTGTTGAGAGGAACTCGCCGACGTCCTACGGATTCATTCACTCACACCACACAAGCAATAATAATTATAGGTCTCTGTCTCAGAGAGGGTTGGGCCGAACTGTGATTTTCAATGCCTGCAGCACCCCTTTCTCTCCATCACTGTCCACCCCTGCGTATGTGGGTTTTTAGTGAACCCATTTGTTAGCGACCATTCAAAGTGGAAAGAGTGATTTCCTCGAAATTCATAACAACACGGTGCTCGTCCCTTCCTCCAAAGAAGTGTCTCGGCGTAAATTACGCTATTGTCTTTTAATATGGACGAACCATCGCTTCCAAGAGTACTGCCTCGTTTTTATAGATCACCCCTTAAAGTGCTAAATACATACTGATTTACTTATAGCACATGCAGTTATTTCCCAAATACTCGATTTGTATTATTTAAGGAAACCATTAGTATCGTTTATTTCTAAAGTTTATGCAGCAAATAAAAATTCCTGGCTAGGTTGTGTCTCAATGCAAGTTCCCAATATAATTGCTAAATCTCACATCACTCCCGTTTAGATTATTGAATTAGACAGAGAAAGGCTGAATATTTCTTTGCGTCCTCACTAGATAACCACCAAAGGAAATCGATTACAAGTGCAACTAGCGAAGGCATTTAATATAGTGGGATTTATTTTCGGATGTTTACTTTTTTTAATCATAAAATAACAACAAGGTGATTCTTGTAGTAATCCGTTTGTTTCTGTGCCAGGGTACATGCAACGTTTAAGGAATTGCTTGTTTATGGTAATATTTTAACGTGGTTTTTTGTACTTAATACTACGAAAGTAAAGTTTTTGTTACAGTAACCTGAAGTTTTCCTATACTTATAAATCATTCAAGACAACAAGAATCATTCTGCGAAACATTAAATTAAAATACATCCTGAAACTTATGGATATTAAGGGTCCTTTATACAATATCAAAACGTTTTAGCCTGCTAAAGATAACATTTTCTCGTCCAACTATTATCATACTAAAATCAATTATATTTTTATTTGTTTGGGAATCTAAAAAATACTCTCTTAAACTGAAAATTTTCTACAAAGATGCTACAGGATGTTGTTTGCTGCGTTATTTGTGTGAAAAATTACATTAGTTTTTTTATTCAAATATTTCCATACTAGAAGGATTCAACACCTGTGTATAGAAATTAACATTAGAATGTCTTTGGGGATTTTATTCAGTGGTTTTAATTACAATATACTGAAAATTTAGATCGTAAATAAACATGCATGATATAGTCTTAAGAAGTACATATTTGATTTGAGAAGATATATTTTTTATTTATTTTTAATTATGTAAGTACTCTCAACAGCATTAAATATGCGTTATATTTTCTTTGCTTCGCTTCCAAAGTATAGCAATGTCTATGTATCAAGTCATTCTTCATTCTTAAGAACCACGCCGTTCTGCTAATCATCCGACTATACATATTGCTCGAAACACGGGCTGGAAATATAGCTTTACTTAGACCGAAATGAAAACTGGGATCCGAGTTAAGAGTCTTACTTTCTCATCTTTAGCCACAATAAAGCTTCTACATTTTATTCCTGGTAAGATGGTTTAGGTACACTGTAACGACGGACAGAATTATTCACTTTTTTAGCTATACCGTCCACATCCACATAGCCCTCCCTCATGCTACTAATACAGGCGGAATGGAAGCATTTCTTCACAATTTTACTCAGTTCCAAACGTATTGCTTTTTATTATAAACATAGATATTAAAAGATGTTACTACGTTAGGGATTCTGTGGTAGTGTACATTGTCTCAAGAATGAAAGGTTAGAGCTGGTAACCTCGCTGGATCCTTTAGCAGCTCCTTTTTAGGGATGGATAAATGTCGCAACTGCAGGGATTTATTTGCAATTAATATAAAGCTTCTACAATTAAAGATAGATTAGCAATTTATACAATGGTTATCCGACAACCTAGCATGGTCTGAAGGATCTCATAATCTGCCAGCACACCGAGCGAAGTGGCGCCGTGGTAACACGTGCGGCTCAAATTCGGGAGGTCCCGGGTTCGATTTCCGGCGATTGCGAGTCTGAGCTATGGGTTTTATGCGAGGATTTCCCGGGTCATATGCGAATACTGGAGTGGTTTCTTTCAGTCACCGAATTTCCTGTCCCTCCATTTCGTTCCATTCATCTTTTCATTTATCCTTCACCTCGTTAGGTCTGTTTCAGAGTTGGAAGGGCCGGCGATGGTGTTTCGGTGCAGCGTGGCAGAAGAAAAGGAGTCTCTGTGTGAACTCTCCGTCCCTCGGCTTTCGGCTGGTTGCCGAGGGGTAAACGCACCACCCCTTTTGAGCGGGGTGTTGGACTCTGTGTGGGGCGGGGGTCCCCGGTCTGCGTTCCGTCTGTAGGGGTGTCTCAATCTGAAAACTGTAGAGACCTGTCACTGCTGTAACGTCGCTCCTGGTTTCGGCTGCCCGGTGTCTCCTTTCACATCCCCCTCCCTCCCGGAGGCACCCCCTTGTGGGGCATAGGTATACTATTCTCACTGGGGCAGTGCCGAGTCCTTCAGGTAATCAGGAAAAAAGGAATATTGTCAGCAATTTAAGGAACACATAGTTTTTACGATTTTGCTTTTAGTGCTGAAACCCTTCCCTCATAAGAGGCACCTGGAAACACTGCGATAGGTTTAGGGCGTGTTTCTACTTTCATTTTTCTTCTTATTCTTCTGCTCTTCAAGGTTTACGCGCTACAGCCTTTTCCAGTGCCCATTTCTCCTTCTGTTTTCCGAAATCTCTCTTTCTTTTCGGAGCATATATCATTGCTACTGCGGTAGGCTTTATCCGGACGTCCTTTCTAAATGTTGACATCATCTTCTATTGTTTGACCTTATTTTATCTATTACTGGTTCCACCTGTAATTTTCTAATGCAATTTCAGCCGTCCGAATGTTTGATTTATTTGTTTTTGTAGTTATCATGGATTCGCTTCCATACATCAATACTGGCAATGCGACAGCATTAAAAACTTTTATGCGAGTTTCTCTTCTTGTCTGGGGTTTCTGTGAATATTCCCAATGTATTTCTGAACTTATTTATTGTAAGGTCCAGATCTCTATCTTTTTTATATGAGACATAATTCCTCAAATATTTAAAATACTTGACTTCTTGTATGGCTTACCTTCTGTTACTGTCTTTGTTCTTATCGGCAACTTGCCCTTAACTGCCATCGTCTTTCTTTTTATATACATATTTTAAAATTATAATCTTCTGCTAAATTATACAATTCAAACATACTATTTGCAGTCTGTCCTTCCTATTCTGTATTATGACTTGATCATCTGCAGAAATCAAATAATTGCAAATATTTTTACCAAGACATATTCCTAGATGAATATAGCTTTTCTATGTTCTGGTCATGCCGTCCATGTAAATATTAATTAATGTTGGCGAGAGACTACAGCATGGTCTTTCACCTATATTATTAGGAATTTCTTCTGTTAATTTTCCGTTTCGAACCAGAGGTACCGTTGTTACGTGATAAAGGCATTTTATTGTTCCTATTAAGGATCTTTTCTCAGGTATTCTACAAAATAGTTATCTGTTCACTTTGTCAAATACTTTTTCTATGTCTGTAAATGCCGAGAAATTCATTTTTAAATCTGATTAATCACCAACCTTTGTCCCACAGAACGTTAGAGTTCAATGAATTAAAACGAAGAGGACACCTCATACTTTGATCCAACGCGGACCTTTTGTGCTTACCACTCACAGGAGGTGAGGTTGAAGTGAAAGGCCGACCGAAAAAGATGCACTGAGGTACCTGGCGATTCCAACAGAGAAGGCTTCCCTCAGGCGGAGCTGAGGAGAACTCGAATCACCTGAGGCGGCTCAGTGAAGGCTACCATGTGACAAGATGGAGAACTTTCCAACTTTATAGCAAGTATTTGCGCCATCCGCCCGACACCGTAAAACACTGCACAGCCCTCAGCCTACCTGCAACATGGATTATCATTAAATCCAAATTGATTGAAAAGTCAATTTTTCACGATATTTGTAGGAGAGACGAAAATTATTAATTAATAAGGGTTTATTAAATATAATACCAGGAATGACATTATGATGATTTTTACTTTTATCTAATATAGTAGCTCCTCCTTTAATTTATGAAAGGGGAATTGAAATGATGACAAATGGGGGGAGAGGAAATTCGTGATAGAAGAGAAACCATCTCATTGTTAAGTCGCCATTGGGGTATGTCATCTCAATACAATTTGAGATATTCTTGTGGTTCACCTTAAAATGCGAATCAATGTCGTACTGGTATGTTGCCATGGTAGCTCAATGCTTAGAGCATTTGGACGGAAACCGGGAAATTCGTGGTTCCCAGCAATGGCATTGAATTTTTCATTCATCTGATTCAAGCTCTCCAACCATGTCCCTAGCCACGCGGGGAAAACCATAAAAAACTATGGTCAGAGAGGCCGGCCTCGGGAATGAACCCGCGACCTCCTGAATGCGAGCCTCGCATAGAGCCATCTCACTCAGAAACGTTAGTGTTAAGCAGCTCTTGAGAATAAAATGTAATATATTCGCTTAATTAAGACTTTTTGCCTATTCCATCCCAGTGCACAAGGGCAATGTCCACTAAAGGCGCTGTACTGTACATGTCATAAAAATTGGAAAACCTGCACTGAATTGTAAATCTCTCCCCCTCTCCCTCTGTCTCTCACAACTACACTACACTAATTAAGCGAATTTCAGAACTTGAGCCATAAGCATATATTCAGAATACTTATTTTCATGCAAGTCAACCACTGTTCTATTTACCCGGAATAGGTTTAACGCTTCAGCTGGCATTGCATTTCTTCCTTGAAATGTTTTGTTTCCATAAACGCCGACATATTGTTGTTTCCTTTGCTATTTACTACTCATAACGTCCATTTACGTTTTTGCTCGAGTTTAAACGTTAAAATTATAGAGCATTAAGAATTTGGAGCTGAAAATTTATTGGTACTTTATTAACCAGGCGATGTCTGTGATGCGGCTCTAAGTTTTACATACGCGATGAGTGGAGAGAGATGAGAACATTTGTCGCTCCTGTTGTTATGTTTCCATTCATTCATTACATCGCTTAATACCAGATATGACTTTAGAGGCGACTGCAAGCATTAAACCCTGCACCATCCATCTTCCCCCATTCGTTTCGAAAAAGTAATTAAAGACACACGATGCAGATAGTTAGCAATAAATTTGGGGATATTTTATAAAGGATTTAATTTAGTGTTGAATACCCTGGACTACTTGGTTTTTAAATTTACTTCGGTTTCGGCCGTACGGTTTTTGAATATTACGTTGAAACTTTTATTCGTGAAATATGCCCTTGCAAGTATTTTGATTTATGCTATATGAATATATATTCTATTGTTGTGGACGTATGTTTGCATCTCAGACCGGAAGAGAGAGAAAAGAGGAGAAAAATATACCTTTTTTGACGTCCGTGCTGTTTTATGGCATTCGTTTATGTTCACATATTAGGTGGTACGGTTTACCTGCATTCAGAGCTGCTAACATTATCATCTATTTTACATGTTTACCTCAATAGTGCGTTAGTAATATTCAGAGTTGTGGCATCGTTTAACACCGTACCTAGGTTTTTGGTATATTACCAAATCGGGGTTTTATGCGGTATGGAAGGTGGTAAAATTGGTTGGATTGGAGACAGGAAAGCTTGTAAGGAATGTGAATAGATTCCTGCCCCATTTATATACCGCTTTTAACATCTAAGGTCATATCGGCGGCTGCCTTGGTTTTTTTTGGTGTTCATAAATATCGTTTATAAATATTGTATAAATAAATAAAATATCGTATTTATAAATATATAAAATATCGTATTTATAGTTTAAAATACGATGATAGAAATCTTGGTGATAGAAATTTGATGATTGAAATTTCGTAGTTGCGGCATGATGTATTTGAAATTCGGCTGCAGACAAATCTTCATTCGTTTATCGATTGTTGATCACGTGTACTGCTTATGGTCGCATTTCTGTTGTTAGTTTTTTCAAGGTAAATTATTTTTCCACTGCAGAAATTACTTAAAAAACCTCAAACAAAAGTATTTCTAACGGAATGTTCAGGAAAATCCTGTCAGCTGTCATGGATGGTACTGCATGTCATAAAAAAGGATAATAACAATGTCTAAGTTTTTCAGTTAATATTGTACATTTTCAAATGAATTCTCATGCCTTTACAGACACATCTTCAGAATGAATACTTTTTAAAAATACCATTTTTTTTGTTTTTATCGTAAAAATGAAGATT
This sequence comes from Deroplatys truncata, assembly GCA_030765065.1. Lineage (NCBI taxonomy): Eukaryota > Metazoa > Arthropoda > Insecta > Mantodea > Mantidae > Deroplatys > Deroplatys truncata. The sequence goes on from CM060980.1 coordinate 60,232,854, forward strand.
TTCGCAGAAAACTCGGGACACAATTACAGCAATAAATTGGTTACATTTGTCACAAATCGCGCATGTACTTCTTGCTGCATATATCTGTTACATTTCGCGGTTATCATTAATAAAAAAAACCTTTCTCATTGGCAATGATGTTCACTGGTTTACTATTGGTATCTTAGGTTTGTGTACATTGGGTTTTCTTTATAAACTTTAAATTCACCCTCAATCACATTTCCTGACTCTAGGGAGGATGGGGAATAATCCTGGATAAATAAAAATTCCCATCCTCCAACCTGGAATCAAACCCGGGCCTTCCGAATGCAGGCTACAGTCGTTGCCGCGTGAGCCAACCCGCTCGGTTAAATCAAATTAAATTGAGTTTTATTTATGGATGCTCTTTAACTTGCTGTGATCCTTAGCGTCCCATTCTATATTGGATGTGAAAAACAGGTAATTTTGCTCAGAGGCCTCTTTATCATGCTTGAGGTTCTTTTAGATGCCATAAATCTACAGCACGGTACCATCAGCTTTACTTCCCTTCCTAAGGAAGACATGCCAAGGATGGAAAGGTAGAATCAGGATTCTTCCACACAAGCCGTGTGTTTGACAAGGTTGGGGAATTTAATGTCGTACCGGCATGTTGACATGGTAGCTCAGTGGTTAGAGCAACCGGACAGAGACCAGGAAATCCGTGGTTCAAATCCCGGCTATGGCATTAAATTTTTCAGTCGTCTGATTCTGCCTTTCCAAGAATGACTTACCAAGTCCGAAAAATACTGGACGCTAGTAGGTTACGTAGTCCCTTGGCGTGTCTTAACTCAACAGTGTTGTTGCTTTTGGTGTGCCCGGCAAAGGTTCTTGTCTTCTCTTTTCCTTACTTAAACCGTGGCCCACTTGAGGGTGAAGAGATATGTCACACGCCACTTGTGGTGCCCCCAGTGCCGAAAAGATAATTTTCCTGCAGTTATTAATTTTGGCGGTCGATTCGAAGACAGAAATATAGCCCTGCAGGGAGTGGGATGTAAAACGGCACACAATTATTATTATTATTATTATTATTATTATTATTATTATTACTCCGTTCTGATAATAATTGTTTGCATAAACTGCAATCGTAATACATGTACATAATATTTTTTAATTATAAAATACCGCAAATAAGCATGGTAAGGAATTGAGTTATACAAAATGAACTACGGAAAACGAAAAAGCGTGAGAAAAAATGTCGCAAAGCATAGCATTTTCGTATTATTTAAAAACGGTTGGCAACATTTTTTATATTCCTTTTCTTGCAAAACTCCAATATTAAAATTTATTTTAGATAGTAATGATTCCGATTAACTAAGGAGGGTGGTTTGATAAGTTCTCGGAACGGAATACAAAAAAGTACTTACATCACTAAAACTTTTTTTATTTTTCAATGTAGTCTCCTTGTAGATTAATGCACTTGGTCCAACGATATTCCAGTGCCTTGATCCCATCTCGAAAATGAGATTCCTCCAGGCCTGAAAAATAGTTCAATTCTTCGTTTGAAGCGAATCTTCGTCCACCAAGAAACGTTTTCAGTTTTGGGAAGAGATGGAAGTCTGACGGAGCCATATCAGGTGAATAAAGCGGATGCGGCAACAATTCATACCTTAGTTCGTGTAATTTTGCCATGACGACGGCACATGTGTGCGTGCGCGCATTATCTTCCTTGCTAAACCTGGCCTTTTTTCGCGTATCCTTTGTTGCAATTAGTCCAGAAGGTTAGTATAGTATTCTCCAGTAATTGTTTGCCCAGTTGGGAGATAATCTACAAACAGAATCCCCGTCACATCCCAAAATACTGTTGTCATGCCCTTTCCAGCCGAATGAATTATCTTTGCTTTCATTAGTGGCGGGGAATCAGCATATTTCCACTGCTTTGACTGTTGTTTTGTCTCTGGAGTATAGTAGTGCACCCCAGTTTCATCTGTGGTCACCAATCGGCGCAAAAAATCCTGTTCGTTTCTCCTAAAACGGGCCAAACATTGTTCCGATATTTCCATTCTCATGCGTTTTTGATCCAGCGTCAAGAGTCGCGGCACCCATCTCGCAGATAATTTTTTTCATATTTAATTCTTCAGTTAAATTGTGATATACCCTTTAGATGACATCCGCAGGCATGAGCAATTTCACGCACTGTCAATTGGCGACCCTCCATGACCATTTTATGCACTTTTGCAATGATTTCTGGAGTAGTGACACATATTGGCCGACCACTGCGCGGATCATCATCTAAGCTCTCCCGACCAAATTTAAATTCATTTGTCCACTTGGCAACAGTTGAATATGAAGGAGCAGAGTCTCCCAGTGTATTCTGGAAGTCGGCATGAATGTCCTTTGCTTTCATACTTTTCTTTACGAAGTACTTAATCACTGCTCGAATCTCGATTTTTTCCATCTTCGCAAATCACTACGCAGGAACATCAACAGAGCCACTTCACCACCACAGTTTTCTTCCAAGAGCACTGACGTGGCACGTGTTTACAGGCAACAGTCCAATGAACATCATGTGAACAACTAGCGCTAGTGCTGACCCTTCGTGTTGATGTCGATAGGTAAGGAGTGGTGGCTGAACTGTGAAGGGGGAAGAGCTGCTTTACTAATCCCTTACTAACTTAACATACAGCTCATATCGGCACATATTTTTTCGTCCCAGTGTATACAGTCAGCCTTCGCTTCCTTTCCCTTCGCACCACTAACATTCTCTGGAACCTGCGCTCTTACGTAACAAAGGCTCTGCTACTTCACATGTCATTTAGCTGCTGGTCCTTTAATAACACCACTCGAAAGAGACGACTAAGACAAGGACGGCTTAATAAAAGACAGACTGTATAGGAAATTATGAAACCTTAGCAGATAAATATTGATTCCGACGATTTCTTCATTATTTATTTATGGACGCTCTTTAACTTATCTAGTTCTTAATGTTCCAGTTTATATTGGGCGTGAAAGGAAATTTTGCTCAGAGGCCTCTTTATCAGGTTTGACGTTCTTTTACGTGCTATAAATCCACGATACGGGAGCGCCCGATTTATTTCCCTTTCGAAGGAAGCCATGCTAAAGACCTTTACACACGAAAAAATCTGATGTGTTACACTCACATGACTTTCTCTACTCTTGTACAAACGTTTATTCTCCATCTACTTCATGTTAATCGAGATAAACATTTGCAGACTCTTGTCTTATTGCTAATTTTCTTGTAGATGTAAGGGGAATATATATTTACAAGGACAATATAGAAATACAATAGCCTTTAAGCATATACATATCTCTTAATAGCTGGTTGCTAGGTGCAGCACCATTCCCTTAATACTCTTTGAATATCAAAGACAAAAAAATGAATAACGAATTCCCATTTAAGAAAATAAGTATTGAAAAATTTAAGAGAATAACAAGCAATATCTCGAAAATGGTTCACTCAACAAAAAAATGTGTATGACATAAATTGTGTATTTTAACGCGATCTACATTTTTTGTGTACTAAAATTTTCTCTATCTCTTACGGTTTACCGGTTATGCAAAAGTCGTTCACAATGAAGAACACTTTTGGAGACATTCCCAGAAAATTCAAGATATACGTTTTATTTGTCATGAAAATATCTTAAACATATGATATTTTAATCAAAATCGTTAGAGCCGTTTTTGAGAAAATTAAAATTTTCGAAAAATCTTCCATGTAAAGGGTAATCTGGGGTGGGGGGATTTTGTTGAAAACCTTCGTGTCCCATCCCTGGAAGATATTGAACCTAAATACCAAGTTTGGTGTTTATCCGACTGTTCGTTTCTGAGTTATGCTCTTCACAGACAGACACACACACAGAACAGACACACACGGACATGTTTCCAAAAATGCTTTTTTTGGATTCAGGGGGTCTCAAAACATATATTTCCGGTGAAATCTCGGTATCGAATTTTTGGGTGGAATACAATGCTTCCCCTACTTACTATACGTAGTAGAGAAAGTAAAGATTTATCGCTCTCCTCCGGCTTTGATCGCGACCTCGGGAACCGTAGTTCTCCATGGTGTAGTGGTTACCATGCTAGCCTCTAGTTCACGAGGTCGCGGATTCAAACTCGGCAGAGGGCAATGGATTTTTTTCGGGCGTAAAAATCCTTAGCATGGCTTTTTTCGGAAGGGAACTAAAGCCGGTGTTCCCGTGTTATAGATTTACAGCACGTAAAAGAACCTCAAGCCCGATAAAGAGGTCTCTAAGAAAAATTACGGTCTTTCACGCCCAATATAGAACGGGATGCTAAAGACCACAGTAGTTAAAGGGCAACCATAAATAAGAAAAACTCAAAAACTCGACCTCGGGAACTAGAGACCTTTAAGGTACCCTAGACCACGAAGGACGACGTGAACATGTCCAAGCAGTCCTGCGAGATGCTCCTCTGATCTGCGGTAAACAAACCCAGCTCCCACTGCACTGAGAGTTTTCTCATTGCAATTTTCCGTGTATAATGTTCCAGAAACGATTCGATGTGAATTTGCCAATGCCAACAAGCTCACGTACATCCATTCATCTATAATTTTAAATAGTAATGATTATTTTAGCGACGTTTTCTGCAACCGTGACAGTAACTGGACCTCATGCACTTTCGTCATCAAACATGGAAGAACGGCCGCGTTTATACTCTGCGGACTATTTCTTCACCATAGAAAATAATGGTAAGGAATCTTCTACAGTGGAATCCAATTTCGTGTTGGATTAAACATTTGGATATGTATGAAGCATTTAATGACTTTGGTTTTACCCATTTACGCTAGAAAGTTCAATTTATTTATTTTATCTCAATTGTTTATTTTCTAGCAAGAGCAACCACGCTCTACTACCACTGTTCTGTTATTAAACGGGTATGAACAAGCTCATGCAATTAAAGACATGAAAAATGTCACATGTAAGTTACCTTTATAATTCTAGAAACATTAACCAAAGGGGATCTAACTCCAAGCAAAGTTAATAAAACCCACACAATGAGGTTATAGAATTATTTCACTTGAAATTGAAAATAATTTAAGTTAGTAAGACGTAAACCATGTCACAGGATAAGTTACCTTTTAATTCTAAAACCATTAACCAAAAGATGTAGCAATTAAAGTATTGAATCAGTGTGCAATGAGATTATGCAATTGTTTCACCTGAAACTGAAAGTAATGTGTGCTAGCCAGACTTAAAACATGTCGCATGTTCAGTTACCTTTATCATTTTATAAACATTAACTAAGGGAATTTAGACTCCTAGCAAAAGTACTGAATCATTTGCAATGAGCTTTTACAACCATTTCACTTGAAATTGAAAGTAATATAAGCCAGCAAGACATGAAACATGTCACATGTTAGTTACTCTTATAATTTTATAAACGTAACCAAGGGAATCTAGGTTCACAGCAAAAGTGTCGAATAAGTATACAATGAGGTTATGGTATTATTTTACTTGAAATTTACGTACATTACGTAAGCTAGCAACACTTGAAACATGTTCATGTTAAGTTATACTTATAATTCTAGAAGCATTAAACAATGGCATCTAGGCTCCCAGCAAGCGTGCTGATTCAATATGGAATGAGATTATGCAAATATTTCACTCGAAATTGAAGATAATCTAAACTAACAAGACATGAAACATGTCAACCGTTAACATATCTTCATAATTCTAGAAACATTAACCAATGGAATCTAGGTCCCCAGAAAAAATATTGAGTCGGTATACAGCAATATTATAGTTTTTTTTACTTAACAAGCGAACTAGTGCAACGTGAAATATAACTATTTTGGGTCACTTATAAAAGTCTAGGATTAGTAAATGAAGAATATGATTTAAAGCCTTCAACACATGAATTTATTATCACAAAAGAGTTTAGCTAACTCACGCCCCATTCAATCTATGTACCATTAAGGCCAGAATACTGCTAATTTGTGTTACTCAAACCGTAAAATGCAAATATAACAAATGGCTCTAAACGTTCTAACATAGCCCCATAACTCTGACGCACAAATGGAATATAAAACATCCAACAGGCAAATAGACAAAGAATTAAAACATGTACATATTGTCCCGTGGAAACGTGCCTTCAGGCAAAAGCAAAACCGAGCACTGCCAAAATCTAACAAAAATTCTAAAACCCCCGAAAGGGCCTTTACATGGCCAAGAAGTGGTTCGTCCTAACTTTGTCAGACCTACGCCATGACGAACCCGTCTGTTAAATTCTTCTATACCACTCACAGGAAGATCAGACCACAGGCTATACCCAAGCAAGAGTGTGACGCCTGATGCGATCGCTCCCTCCCCGTAGACCCATGCCCATGTTAAGACAATCTATACTCGTGCACCAGGTGGGAAGTCGCGACAACCGTAAAACCAGCAAAACTGACTGCAGGAGTAATCAAAACCATGCCATTTGTGATAGAAAGGATAAACCAGCATTGCAGATAAAAAGGTAAGATGCAGATCTTGGTAGCATCAGGAAATATTACTTCGCGAGTACGAGGATGGTAGAAAAGAAATTAAATCAAAAATAGCGTCTACGGGATATGGCCTAATGTACATGTTAGCAATGTCTACGATGCAACTATTAAAAGATGACATGTTAGAAAGCATACCTGGCTGACACTGTTCAGGTATTTTTCCGTTCATATACACATGTAGTCAATATATCATTTATGCTCATATTTTATCGCACATTTTAAATATTCTGAATTATTTTCGAACATTTTCATTCTCTAACTTCTTTACTGTATCAGTAATTCTTTATTTGGAGTCCCATATTCATATTCTTAAAATGATAACAACGCAACTGAAAATTTGTAAACTTTAAATAGTACGCCTTTAAGAGCTTTTCTTCATACTATTTGTCTAAAGTGTTACGAATGTGACTGATTTTTTCTTCATGTTTTTGTTTCTGTTATTGCCAACATGTATGTAAAGGGTCTTTCAACAGGAGTGCCCTATCTTTAACATAGCTACCGTTGTTATTGAGTTACAGCAGTCATTTTATTCATGTGGTTACAGTTGTTATTGATAAATAGTCATGGAACGATTCAGCATTCAGCAACGCGTAGAAATTGTAAACATTTATTATCAAAATGGATCATCTGTTCGCCAAACCATCCGTATATTGCGTGAAGATTACGGTGTGCATAATCGTCCCTGCTGGAGAACGATTCGGCATTTGATCGATAAATTCGAAAGAAGTTGTTCTGTCAGCGATCAAAGAACGCCTTACGTAATCGACGTAAGCGCTCCAACGAAAACATAGGCGCCGTTCGTGATAGTGTACGCGAGAACGGAAACAAGTCAATTGCTTGTCGAGCGCAAAAATTGGGGCTTTCGCCGACCACAACTTGGCGAATTCTGCATCTGGACTTGAAGCTTCACGCTTACAAAATGGTGTTAGCTTAAGAACTATAGTCCAATGACCATAGGTTGCACCATGTATTCGCAAACTGGGCCATGGAGCAATTGGAGGCTGACCCGGATTTTTGTCGAAAAATCATCTTGAGCAACGAAGCCCACTTTTGGATGAATGGCTGTGCTAACAAACAAAATTGCCGATATTGGAGCAATCACAATCCAATGCAGATTCAAGATCGACCGCTTCATCCCCAAAATGTTACTGTGTGGTGTGGATTTTGGTATGGTGGAATCATTGGTCCATATTTTTTGCAAGATGAAGATGGAAAAGCCCTAACTGTCAATGGAGAAAGATACCGGGCTCTTATAAGGGACTATTTTTGGCCTCAATTGGATGGTGGATCTCAGAAATATCTGGAATACATTTTGCCTTTTTCTCGCACTATTTACTGGCTCTGGTCTAATGTGTTTATATACATAATCTGACATTACAATTTTTTATATAGCAAATACTGTACCCTGAACTATTTAATTACAAAATATTTATACTTTCTTAGATTATTGACATAGAAATTTATATACTCAAGATTTTTAAGCTGGTTCATCTTGTAATTATTGAACATATTTACCAAAGTATTCATCCTTTATACAAATATATTTACATCTCTTAATTCTAAACATAATTTCACATTATCTTTGTACTACATAAGGGTTTTACTTTAATTATCTTTACCCTTTTTATTGTTTTGTACTTTATATTCACAATACTCTCTGAATTATATCTACATACTTTTACTTTAATATGACATTAAATTTTCATTATTACATGCTTCATTTCAAATGTGGTTATAGTTTACTAAGAAAATGTTTTTTTATAACATTTCTTTATTTCTGAATTTATTTATCCTTTTTTATGACATATATACCTAATTAAGTCTCTTACATTCCAATACTTTATTCTGCAGTTCAGCTTTAACTATCCTGGATTTGTTTGCTTGCTTTTTTTTTAGCGGTCATTGCTATTCTCTTTGCATTGCTCGTAGCTGTATGGTAGCCTTCCAAAATCTGTTCATGAATAGCCTCTTAAAGGATTCATATGAAATTTCACCTCATGATACCATTTGAAACCAATCTAAAGTTTTCTGAACAACACATCTTTTAACAACTATCATTTTCAATTCTTCCAATATCTTTTTAATTCGAGAGTACTCTAACAAGTCTGCAATAAACTGTACTGGATTGCAGTTTTCAATTTGAACAGCTTCGTGCTTATTAATTTCAGAAGTTAGTTTTTGATTCAAATCTATAGACAAAACTTTAACTTCTTCGGACAATTTATTTCTTTGTGTTTCCGACTCCTACTGTATTTCAGATATCTCCGCTCTGAAATTAACTTGCACCTGAATTAAATCTGCATTCGTAGCCTCCTTCATCTCTCTTAGCTTAGTTGAAATGCTATTCATTCGGCTACCTAACTCTGTACATTTTACATCAACATGTTCAATTTTATTATTAACCTCACTTTCTTGGTTAGATATTTCCCTGCTCATGTCTGACATTTTCTTTGAAACTTTCCCTATCTCATTTGCTATCATTTCCTGATTTTCATTTCTTATTCTTGTCATACTGCTATCTAGCTCCACAAATTTCTTTTCCATATCTTCCCTGTTTTGATCTATTTTCTTTTATAATTTCTCATTACTCTTACCAATATCTTCCCTTAATTCCCTATGACTCTTTTCCATACTCTGAGTTAGTTTTTGTTCTAATTTCTCATTATTCTGAATTAGTTTTTGTTCTAAACTCCTATCAATATCTTCTCTTAATTCCCTATTATTCTTTTCCATATTCTGAGCTAGTTTTTCTAATTTCTCATTATTTTTACCAATATCTTCCCTTAATTGATCTCTAAAATTTCTCAGCATTTCCATCATCATACCAGCATCAAAATTAACATTTCCTGCTATTCTATTCTGACTTTCTTCACTAACATTTCCTCCCTGAATTTCTACATTGTTTGAGCTATTTTCTGCAACCTGTATTGAATTACAGCTAACTGTTACATCATCCCCTTCCATAATTGTTTCTTCAGTATTATTAGTAGACATTGTTTTCTTAATCCTACCACTCCTCAACAACATTTAATTTCTCACAATTTTTTTCTTTCTTTTAGGATACAAAAAAATTACAGTTTTCTAACCTTTATGATGCTATCTGATGATGTTGTTTTGATGTCCAGCTTCCTGCCCCTCTCTCCTAGATGTATATGTCGCCTCTGCGTCGTACTACGATGGATCTGCGTCGTCTCGCTGTCTTTGTGTCCTGTAGTTGAATTCCCCTGTAGCCTTTTATTCTCGTAGTTACGATGGCCACTCATCCGCGTCGTCGGTCGTTCTGGTGGTTGTTTCTGGGATCTGCGTCTTGTAGTTAATTGCACTGCTCCATTCACTCCACGTTCTGGTTCTTCCGTCCCTTCCTGGTTATTTCGCCCCACGTTGGGCGACAATTTGAAGTAGAATATTTGTTGGTAGTTGGAAGATGCTTGATGTTTATCTGCCCCACGTATGGGAGCCAATTTGTCGCGGTAACTCGTGTTATCTATAGCTGAGCGCCTGTTATTGTATTATTAGTTTGAATGTTGGGTTCTTTGTCCTCCGGCTAGCTATTATTATTACTCAGTCGAGCATATCTCTTGAACAGGGTGTGTAAACGGAAAGGATTTGTTACTGAAAGATAACACTCATAAAAGAATTTTTTTTACACTTTTATTACCGTCACAATTAATTAATTTCACATATTGACTCTTGATACACGCCCGACTGAAACTGTTATATTTTTATGCTACTATAATCACTTATTTGCTGCACATTATTAATTCGCGTATTTCACATTTATAACTAACTTTACGACGCGAGAGATTTTGTAGAACTGTGCGACGTGTAACCCGCGAATGATTCTGATGAACTGAGCGACGTATAACCTTTGTATGATTCTGTTGGACTGCACGACGTATTACCCGCAAATGCTTCTGTTGGACTGAACGACGTATAATGCGTGAATGATTCTGTTGGACTGTGCGTTACCCGTCTCTGGCTTCATAATTTATACTCCCTCACCCGATATGCCTAAAGATTATAACAGAGCTGCTATTGGTTAATAAAACGCGCCAACATTATCGTCTAATTTTATATCCAATCAAAATTATGAACACATATGCTCTAGGGAAGAAATTCCCTCAATTTCTACAGAAAAGCGCGCTAATCTGACGTCATTTGCTTGTCTCTTATACTTGATAAACAGCTCACCCCCTCGCTGATTGTTACCCGCTCCTATTGTCAGTTTCAGTGAGGCCGTGTAAACTTATTTCCTAACAATGCTTATAAATAACAAACATCTCAAATCATTGTCATACAATAATGTTAATTTCCACTACAATCACTCTGGCATTTACATTGTTGTGATATAAAATACTGCCACACAACGAAGCCCACTTTTGGATGAATGGCTGTGCTAACAAACAAAATTGCCGATATTGGAGCAATCACAATCCAATGCAGATTCAAGATCGACCACTTCATCCCCAAAATGTTACTGTGTGGTGTGGATTTTGGTATGGTGGAATCATTGGTCCATATTTTTTGCAGGATGAAGATGGAAAAGCTCTAACTGTCAATGGAGAAAGATACCGGGCTCTTATAAGGGACTATTTTTGGCCTCAATTGGATGGTGGATCTCAGAAATATCTGGTTTCAGCAAGATGATGTCACATGTCATACTGCTCTCGAAACAATCGATCTTTTGAAGGAGAAGTTCAGAGGTTTCATCATTTCCCGTGGTGGTGATGTTAACTGGCCCCCGAGGTCTTGTGATTTAACGCCGTTGGATTTCTTCTTGTGGGATTATGTTAAATCTCGAGTTTATGTCAACAAGCCAGAAACAGTAAATGATCTTATGAATAACATCACGCGTGTTATACGTGAAGTTGGACCTAATTTACGTTCTTCTGTCATTGAAAATTGGGTCAACGGTATACGCGCAACCCAACGAAGTCGCGGCGGTCACTTAACTGATGTTCTCTTCCACACGTAATGACATGTTCCAGAATAAAAAAAGAAATAAACCTCTATCATTTATAGAACGTGTTTTATTTAAGTTCAAAGGTAGGACACTCTTGTTCAAAGACTCTATATATGATTAAAAGCCATTAGTTGTTCAAAAAAAGGGTTTTATTATCCTTTGTTCTGATTACTTCTTTCCCAAAAGTATCAAACCTACAAGGTGCTATCAAGAAATGGGGGCTTGTTATTTGAAGTACAAAATTTCTAAGAATAATTTCGGATAGTTGAGAAGAGCACAGCTCAGAAATAATGAATCCTTAACTTTAAACCACATTAATATAAAACAATACATAAAATAAAAAATATATATTTTAGAACAATAAACTAAAAACTTTGTCGGTTTTGCAGTTTTCATAAATGTAAAAGTTTGTGGCTTTCTTTAGAAACATTTTACGCATTTAAAATGAAAACAACAATTAAAAGTAATGAAATACTACACTGAAATGACAAGATTTAATGCAATTCTACCCGGATGTGTTCTTAAAGCACGTACATATGTGGATATCAATAGCGATGTATAATGCTGTTCTGGTTTTCAGCAACAAACAGTGGTATTCAAAAAGACACCAACACTAAAACAAAAGTGCAAAATTTCAGTATTGCAGCATTTTGTTTTAGCAGAGTACTAAATTTATAAAAAGAATTATTTTGGAGCAAAACCTTCACAACTATATTTCTGGCTATTCTTGTTAATTGCTCGAAATTCAACTCTCATTGAATATATACTTAAAAAGATAATCTACATAATTCCATAATATGGTTCGACTCGTTGAGTACTTCAATAAACCTCATCCCCCAAATTATTGTTAAATAACTTCAAAAACTGCACAACGAAATACTAATCTCAAGTGAATCACCATACGCCTGACTCCGTCTCATGTCGGAATTCTGAGAAATGAATCAGCTGATCAGGCAGCAAAAGAAGCCACTAAACGTCCCCCTCAGGACATCAAGATCCCAAACACGGATTTCATCATCTTCATCAAAATGTCTTGCATTAATAAATGGAGACAAACATGGAAAGCCACATCTAGAAGCAAGTTACATGATGTCTACCTTTCCGAGTCCAATCTTTAATACTATTATTTCAACCGCAAGGACCAAGTTGTATTGACTCGACTATGTATTGGACATACTTCTATAACGGACAAACATCCCCGTGACCTTCCTGCTATGTGCGACCTTTGCAGATCCAATCTCACAGTTCATCATCTCGTTACAGCCTGCCGTCGCTATGTACAGCACCCAACAGCCTACCAGACGCCCCAAATTCAGCAAAACAAAGAACTTTAAACTTTATGATATCGACAGAATTGTGCAACAATGTGTAGCGCACCTATCTAGAGAATTCAATGGTGTATGTACTGTTACTGTTTATACATGGTATTTTCATTGTAACCATGTTCTGTATTCTAAAGTAGTCGTGATATGACTTTAAAGTTTGAACGACAATAAAGAATAATAATACTTTGAACTGTCTCACAAAAACTTTTCCATTAGGCGTGGTGACAGTGGCTTCATTCTTGAGCAATACGCAACTTGTAGAACCATATGAGGACTGGAAAAATTCAAATGGAAATCAGATTCAGCTCCTACTAGAAGAGAATTGACGGAGGGCGCTCAAATTAAGTCACCTTTTCAATATGTCTGATTAAAAGTGATGAGTATTCTAACAATCAAATAGGGCACACGAATATAATATTATATTTTACCAGAGAAAGCCTTAAGACGTTTATGTAAAATAAAAATGGGTCCCACTTGCATTAAATCCATCTCCTTTGTGTGAAAATATCGGTCGACCATGATCTACCCTACAAACCTACGCACTAACTTCGATTTAACAAATACTTTTAAAGTACATTTTATTCTAGTGTATACGTGCCAAGCTTAGTGCACCTAAATATGTTTCAAATGAAGAAACAGATTTTGGTTTGTCTATAGAATTTGCTAAGAGAATATGTCGCTACGATCTAAGAGATAAAGAACAAAACGGAGCCATTAGTGCAGGTGAATTAACACCAGTGATAATAAAGCAGTTGTGTCCATCCGTAGTTAAGAAATTACTCTATCGATAAAATAAATGCTTGCCTGTATGTAGTCCATCACAGCATAATGCCGTCAGGGATTATTGACATTATTGTAATGCGAACCATGTAGATTATCGGTGCCCATACCGGAAAGTCCATGGGCAGGTATATACAGAGGGCCTGGAGAGCAGTTAGGGAGGTCCTGTCTGCCTCTCATATCCTGATTTATTGCAAACGGTCCAGGGGCGGAGGAGACAGATTAGGGAATCAATCAATGGCATGAAATGATTCAATTGTTCGATCGGCAGGCTCCTATTGTTACAAACGGGTGACAACAATCCAGCAGGGCTATACAGCAGACAGGTCCACCACATATGTATACAGTGTTACGCAGTTTGGAGGAGGTAGAGCTTCATGAATGAGGGGCACATACGTTCCGACTTCCTGCACTGATTTGTATATGCATGCTGCGTCGGTGCAGTTTTAATGAAAACGATGCAATCTCCGCTATACGGACAATGGCTAAACAGTGCAGGGAAAACTGGAAGTGAGAGCTATTAGTTATTGATACACGAACGTGGTCAACGGTTGTCGGATGTTAGGGTTGCTTCTCAAAGATACCCTTCACTTCCTCTCAAGTGCAACTGCTTTCTTTAAATGAAATACACTTTCACTCCCGCGAGCAAACATCGGATAGAAATGCCAACTGCCCTGTAATCTTTAAAAACTGCCCTGGATTTTATAACATTTTAACGTAACTCCTAAATACCTTTACGGCCGTTGTTTCCCTTAATTTAAAATGAACATTAGAATTTTCTATGTGCTTCAAACACATACAGCTCAGCTGTGTTGCCTAAAGGAAGAGATGCTTTGGAGACTCAGCAAGCCTAAATCCCTGATGTATCGCAACTTGTGGGTTTCACTTCTGTATCGGGATGATCTACTCTACACGTCCTCCGTGGTGTAGTGGTTACCATGTTAGCCGTTAGTTCCCGAGTTCGCGGGTTCAAACCGATTTGGATTTTTTCGGCCGTAAAAGTCCATAGCATAGCTTCCTTCGGAAGGGAAGTAAAGCCAGTGGTCCCGTGTCGTAGATTTGCGGCGCGTAAAAGAACCTAAAGCCTGATAAAGAGACCTCTGAGCAAAATTAGCGTTCTTTCACGCCCAATATAGAATGGGACGCTATAAATCACAGCAGTTAAAGAGCGTCCGCAAATAAAATCTAATTTAATTTAATTTTATGATCTACTCTACTGAAGGTGGAAGCTCAGCTCGATATCATAAGCGCGTGTAGTAGAGGGTTATCTTATTCCGTAGATAAAGTAGAGAAATTACCCGCATATGACAGGAAATTTGAATTTCTGAAGCGCATATTACATAATGGCGAAACACAATTAACTGGGCTTTACACATCTGAAACACACTGTGCATTGCGTCAGCATATGTACGTAAGCCTGGTTCGAACATATCGAAGTCATAAAGAAAGAATAAAGAGGTGTTTTCAGGTGTTGAGTGGTATGAGAAATACAACACCAATTCTTCTAATTTACATTGTTGGCAATATATAACTTCTCAGTTCAAAAAGCCTAGTTAGCTACAGAACGTAGCTTCACATTCCTTAGCAATTTACTTTATTGAATATTTCGCGTAGTTAGGAATTTATACGAGTAGGTCGATTTTGTGGGATGACTCCCTTTTTGGGAAGAATTAATAAAAGACATTCATGTCTAGACGTATTTAGTGGGTAAAAGATACCTGGCTTTTGATGCAGAAGTAGTCTCTGCTAGCAAAACACCGTACGTTTCGTTGAATGTCTACTACAGACTTATCCCTTGAAGCGAGTGTTTTCTGCTAAACTCATCATATCAGAATGTTTTTCACACACCCAGCATCTTAATGTACATATGTTTGACCATACTTATTTCGGAATGTCTTGTTTTATATTGAAATACAAAACATAGAACTGCGTTATTCATAGAAATATTGATTTCTAAGGGTAGTAATTCCCATGTGCTGTGCAGGAACTGCGGGAATCCTTGTCAGCTGGACAGTCGAGTTTGAACTTGCGACGGTAAGGGACATTAAAGTGTGTATATGTATCTGTGTGGACCAGATATTGAAAGGTTCGTCGTACCTTAAACTAATCAACTATACAATATAGATTAAAGACGCATGACAAAAGGCATGAAGGAAATTCCCACACCTATATGAAAAAAAGAAGAAGAAAAAAAGATGTTAAAACATCTTTGGCAAACACTAGCCCCATGAAAATTTGAAATTTGAACTAGACCTACAACGACACTGTCATCTTAAAAGAAATCAAAGAAGCCAACTATAATTACTAATAATAACTAAATATTTCCTGGCCAGTGCTGAATCTAACTACAATTGTCATCCTGAAACCTAACAAGGACCCTACATCCCTTTGCTGCATTATGAGAAAAATTCCATAAAAAGTAATTAAGCAGAAGACAACGATGATTCTTGGAGAATAAAAAGGGAAACAACTCAAATTCATCAATAACGTCTTGAGCAAAACAAGATAAGTATCCAAGTCAATGATGATAAAAAACGGCGTCCTTCAAGGTTCTCTCCAAGGTGTCACCCAATTACTGAGTATCTTGATAGTATCTCCTCCATTGTAAAAGGCTTCCTTTTTCTGATGACGTCGTAATGATTGTGAAGGTTAGTCTTTGTTTTACATAGGAACTGTTTACCAAGACATCATAGGAAAAATCCAATGCAAGGTGCTGGAAATAGGTAAGTTAAAAATATACATACTTCATAAAACTTCATTACGTCACTATAAATCAGGATTCATGTTGATTGGAAAAGTTTTTGGACACAATATTATTATGTAGTTAAAGCAGGAGCTTACGATGGCTGGACATCCTTAAAACTGTGGATAGCTGGAGTGCCGATTTGCAAGTTCTACATAAAGGAATCATGCAATATTTAAAAGTTGAACTATGAGTGGAAAATATAAGATTTTTCAAGTCGTGTACTAAAATTTGAATCTTATTCAGAATTGTGCTATCAGGATAATTCATGGAGCCTAGAGTCTTGACATTTTGCTGCATTTTGTGGAGACGTCTTAACTGTTGACATGTTGATGTCAAGCTCCGGTTGTAATTTTCCTTAAGAATTGTACGAGAAGTAGTCATTGAACATTTATTACCTCAAATTAATCCCGGTAACGGCTGACAAATATGTCAGTCAGTTTCATTTTGTGGATATTTTAGCTGTTAGTAGAGCACAATAACCTCAAATTACAAATTTCTTCCATTCGTTCGGTTTCAAACGGAATTCCACGAATGAAGGCACTTCCCTCTTCCAAATGTCTGGACAAGCGAAACAGGATGATTTTTACTCCATTAACTTCATGCCTCTTGTTACCTGTATGAATCGTCAATGTCGATTCAGTTGCGTAGCGTTGGTGAATGGAAGAACATTTTGAAGACTGAGATGACACTTGATGATGCAAATGTGACGATGAGGGACCGAGGAATAAACAATGAATAAAGATCAACAGTGACTTACCAAATAGTCGTCATTGGCCTAACTAGTAGATGACTCGTGGTAACGTGTGAATGTCATATTTGGGAGGTCCCAGGTTCGATTCCCGCCAACCGCCCACTCTGGCTTTGGGTTTTTCGTGGTTTTCCCTGGTCAGTAGGCGAATGCTGTAGTGGTTTCTCATTTACCACGAATTTCCTTTCAATAATTTTCATTTCCTCCGTTTCCTTCTCATCTTTCAGGTGTGCTTCTAAGTTTTGTGGCGAATGTGAGTGCCAGACAGATGGTGCGGATGCATGCTCAAAGGAAAGAGTACTCCGTATGGACATTAGAGGACTGCTTGATGACGGGTCGCTCATTGCCCTCTCTAGGCAGTTTCACCAGTGCGACCTGTCTTAGAGCGTGGAACTTTTAGGGACTTTCGCGCATCTCTGTGGGCTGTCTGCCTGCGGCCGTAGACTCCAATGGCTCCTTCACTTCATCCCTTCCTCCTAGGGGTTGGTAGCCACAATAGATCTATGTAGGTCATAGGACGCGAAGTGTCCCCCTCCGTTGCATAACCTAAACCTAAACTAGTAGCTTTAGGCCACACATAAGATAGAGTATTCTTGAATTCTCTTTAGACTAGCAATACTACCTGCACTCCTTTGCCATCCCTATTATCCTATCACAAAATTATTCATCTTATGCACAAGTTTGAAACAATTACGGAACTAAAGGGATGAATTCAGAAATTTCTGTACACTAATAAAATCAGCAGCAACAACAATAATAATAATAAACATAATATCAGATTACGGTGTGAACAAATTAGTTTCAGTTCCAGTTCTTAGTTAGATGTCAAGTTTTCACTAGATACACATATTTTCAGACATCTGATTAAAGTAAAAGTTACTTTCTTTGTCACTTACCTATAGTGGCAAAGAAGTATTGTATTGCACCAAAAATTCGATATCGAAAGACTCCTGTTTAACAACAAAACAATAACAAATAACAAGTTTAGCAAAGATGTAAGCGTATGTGTGTCTGCAAAACAGTGAACAGCATAACTCAAAATCTAAAAATGGAATAAATACCAGTCAATATTTATGTTCAGCAACTTCTAAATATGCGTCAATATAGACTCCAAGGAAGATATCCCACCTTAAACCACCCTTTACAATATAATGTGTTGTTGTTTGTTTATTTTCTCAAACATTTATTCTAATGCACGCATTTTCTCACTTTTGGAGCCGCGAGGCCTTCCCGGGATCAACTGCTATGGCGGAGTCACTTAGCCCGTACTGGGGAAAAGGAAGATAAGCTCGACAAAACTTTACTAAACAGAAATGAAAATCCGGGTTAACCACGTGACTTATCTCAAACTTCTTGTGATATTTAATTTCTGAGATATCCACTTATATTAGTTTATATTCTTCAATATATATATATTTTGAAGTCTAAGACGCATTTCTTTGTTTCTCGCGATGTTATGGAAAAAAAATGGAATTTCAAAGCCAACATACATATAGCCAACAGCTTTTTAAGATTCAACTATCGCTTCATTTTCCTGTATCCCCTTTGCATTACAACGAAATGTGTAATACAACTATTTCTGCAAACGTTTATTTTGATGATCATGAATTAGATAGAAAAATAAGCTTGTACAACAAAGGGTGGTGGATAGAGAAATCGTGTGAATATAGCTTATCAGAATTTTGAAAACGAATCTTATACAGCATAGTAGCATGAATAAAGACTTAAATTTGTATAAATACAAAAGTTAGTAACTAAAACAGGACCTTTTAAGAATATAAATCTTCATCGGATTACCCTCCTCGTTGTAGGACTTGCACCCCAAGGAATTAAAAGCCCTGGGTCAGTAATCTGTTGAGGAGCAAGTAAACTCTGCATCGTAGCATATCTAGGATGGGTGATCAGCCCAATACCTGGCTTGGCGGCGAAGCGGGAAATGAAATACGATACCGTAATTATTGAGAGGAAGATATAAACTATTAAATAAACAAATAATAGTAAGATAGAAAAATAATTGAAATAAATAATTTTCGTATATTAAATCAGTGTACTGTAACAAGCTTGAGTTGAAAGATTTGTCCGAAGAAATAAAGTCATTAGCGTTTCAGGTTAAGCAAAAGTCATTAGCAACACCGAATACGAACGTGTTATCATAAAAGTTTCTGCAATGCAATTAGGACTGGGCTCTGCACGTTTGAGCAGTCACGTTAGCCAGAATTCTGTAAAAGAGAAAGGTAAATAAAACTCTTAGATTCGGGAGGTTCCGCATAGTAACAGTGTCAGAGACGCATTGGGCACATATGTAGGGACGTTAGTAGGAGTATTGATATGTGAGCGGAGCTTAAGTTAATAAAAAGGCGTGTATTGCTAAAATTAGCGTATTTCTTTTCTTCCCCATACAGTCTTAGGAGCTTACAATCTTTTACGGTGATCGGTAGTCCGAAGCGCCTAAGACCGCGCTGGATTATTAGTTACTTAACAGTAGTCGCGAGGGGTTTTGCCGGTAAGCATTTTACCGACTCACGGCAATTACGCTTCTAGTTTCTTTTATTGCAGAAAAGGTTATCTTAAACCGTAAAATTGATATTGCAGGTGTAATAATTCAATTGTTATAATTTCGAACGCTACGATTCATGATCATCATTGTTATTTTCAAACGGTCGGCAGCTCGCTTCAATAACTCAAGTATTGGATCACATTAAATTTCTCAGTCAAACTATACAGGTTTTCCTTTCACGTTACGCCCACGCATACCTGAGAGAAAGATCTCATAGCGAACCACTGTAGCAGCCGGCAGCAGAACCAACAGCAGATATTGGAGACGACGTCAAAAGGTTATGGCGAGTGCGGCTTCAAACGATGTAATGAAAAGCTTAATAGAAAAATCCGCGGATAAAATTATCCAACCCAGCATTCGCCTAGCGACCGAGGAAAATAGCGAGAAAGCCTTCGTTCACACTCTTCAACCCCGCGTTTTGAGCCTAAAACAACCCGAATGCAGGCCACAGACGTCACCGTCTGAGCTATCCCACTCGGTAAGGCTACTAGTTAGGCCAATGATTTATATTCCGAAAATTCCTGTATACCAAGCACCGCTGACAAGAAATATTCCTTATTTTTAATTTCTTAAATATTGCTTCTTATGATTTTATTTATGATTTAACATAATTAGTTACAAATAAAATTGATATTTTGCGGTTTCCGGTAAATAGCTTGTGAAATATTCATTATTCTTATGAAATGTCAGTAGACAGAAAACCATAAAATGGATGGAGATTTTTCACAGCAAAATATGTAAACTCGTTTTGACTTTATGTTAAATAAATATCTTTAACATTAACCTTTAAGAAAATATTCACTGGTAATCACTAACATTTTCAAAATTTTAAGGAACACCTTTATAAATGTTAAATAGCCATACTTTGTTTCTTATGAACTATACAAGTACGAAGGCTAGCCTATTTTCACCTACTTTTTAAGCAGCTGTGATTTTAATTTGCTGTATGCTCATGTGTACCTATCTGTCACAAAATATGCATCACAATCGACGGGAAATGCATAGAAAAACAATAGTTATGAACATATGCGAAAAAGTATCTAGCTGTTACGCATTAGACTTTTTAAACCTAAAGCAAGTTTCCTTTTAGCAAACAGCGGTAGAGTAAGGGCATTTAAGTTCAATGTCGCATCCGAATCGTATGGTTTGTCTGCCAGTTCACACAGCTAATAAGGAAGTCATTAATCAGCTATGTCCAAAACTGTCTTTAAACTTCATGCTCAGCTGTCATATATACTCTCGCTCCTGACAAAGTTGTAATAAAACAGTGTTGATTATTATCTGATGATGCGTGCCATTGCAGACTTTATGCTATACAGATAAATACGACCTCATCTTATTCTGTTGGAATTACAATTAACAATGATAAAATAAATAAATAACAATTGTATAGCCCGAATGCATATTCTTTTTATATATATTTAAAGGTATACGTAAATGATATACTTTATTAATCATGCTTTCACAGACAAGGTGAGTAAGGTTTGATAATACATGTAAATGCACATGTTAAAATTTTAATACAAAATTGCATATAATATAAAAATGTATGCACATGTATGTATGATGTTCCACTGGAACACCTGGAGGAATTTCAACCAAACTCGTTAAAAAAAATCTTAGCAAGCCATTCAAAACAAATGTAGTGGCAAGCTGACATCCAGTGTTTTGCTTTTGCATAAATACAAGCTTGAAGAACTCAGGAAATTTTGAATAACTTTAAATGTAAAGTAGGTAATTATTAGCTCCACACTTTGGGCGTCAATTTGAAGTTGATAATATTGAAGGAGTTGTATTATATTTCAACTGTTGGGGAGCCGAACTTGTAGTAGTTGCAACCGCACGTATAGTAAACAGTTTCCGGTAGTCTTCGCCCCAAATGTACTTTCAGGTGGCCTTTGCCCTAAGTTCAAAAAAATATTAACTATGTAATTTGACTGTTCCTTTAAATATTATATATTTATGTATGCCTCGGCTGCGTCAGTATTATTGTTAGAGACATCGATGTCTTGGCAGGGTTGTGATGCGACAAGAATGTAGACTTACACAGATTATAATTTTACTTCACTCCTTTTATTAATGCTTGACACGATTTAAATAACACTTCACTGATATAGAGAGCTGTAAGATTCTTTAATTAATTACTTGCACATTTTAACACGTGAACTTTTTCGTCTCACACGAATACGTATTATACTTCTCGAGGAAGTGTCTCACATCCGGTTACAAAACTGTCTGCAGGCAACTGAACTCTAAATTTGTAAAATTTTCTGCTTTTCAGTTTCTGATTGGCTAATCCTACTCCAATAAAATACCCTCATTTAACTAAAGCTTTTTCTGGTTGTTGATTGGCTATTTTATAAACTGTCACTAAAATTACATTATTGCTTCCAAGAATCAGAAGTAGTATTGTTAAACTCTCAAACTCATTATTGCCTCAAACTTACCTCATTGTTAGCAACTTTTGACCTATTTCTCACAGCTCCTCCATTCTTAAATTACGTAATGGATTTATTGAACATGTTTACAATAATATTAACATATACAATGACTGTCATATACACTTTTTATATATTGTTACATACACATATTGGTTTAAGGCGGGCTGTTATTGAAATGTATATATATACATATATATATATATATATATACACATATTACACAATTAGACTGAAATCTTTTAAGTGTTAAAAATACTGCCTCAAATGGGACAAATTTGGTCATCCGTGTTACAGCCCCTCCTTACTTGGGGCAGAGTGATTTTCATCTCTTCAATCACATTAAGCTTTTTAAAGATTTTTTTTAAAACTAAATCTTAACCTCGTATTTGGGGGGATTTTCTAGCGCGGCACACATTCTATAAGGTTAAGGTGAGCGAACGCGTTGCAGTGTGATGTTCTTACTAGCGCGGCGATGTAAAAATGACGGGGCTATACCCAATACTTCCCGTGTTATGAGTCAACGGAGGTTAGTTTCCGAATTGGTCTGGTATTTTCATTCTTTCCTCACTTAGTTTCACATCACAGAACTACAGAAGTTACCTGTATTAATTATTACCGAATTTTCTACTTTTACTTTTCAATATGCAATAGTCATTACACACACTCTCTCTCTCTCTCTCTCTCTCTCTCTAACGACGTAAAAAAAAGATATGAAAATGGATTTTGAAAATTCATTTCCATGTACTTGCTAGCCATCAATCTTTGGATTTTCTTGTCGATAATCTGTCAATGAGCTACTGTGATGAAACGTAACTTCTCTCATATAATTCGAACATTCCGTGCTACTTATAAGAGCAACTCAGTCACCGAAATATCGTACGCTAAAGGCTCTTAAAATGGTGCAAGTATTTCTTATTTAGATCTTCTATTTAATTACAAAATTGATTTAATTATTAGCCTAATCTTCCTCACGGTGAATATGGGAAGAAATCGATGTAGGAAGTTAAAAAAACTGAATTGTACATATATTTTTTGTTAATGAAAAACCTGTTTGTAAATCTGAATTTTATACACAACTTTAAACGAATTTTCTCGAAAAGTATTTTCAAAAACATTAGGCAATCTTTTATCTCATCTTTTATTTGTAGCTATTAATAAGTCGAACGTTTTGCTCAAAGTAAAAAACGAGCTTAAATGTCCACTTCTTAGCATTTAAAGCTATAATTCTGATAAACGAATCGTATATTAGTATGTTTAATATATCTTCTATGTGAATGTGAATATAAAAACCCCATTTGCTCCAAAGTTATTAATACGAGTAATTAATTCATCGCAACTATTAATAGATACAAAAAATACCCTTTAGTCACAGATTTATTTTCACTTTCCTCAATCGCAGAAATGCTTCCCAGATTTTTACAAGGGTAATCCTGAAAGTAACGACCATTGTTTTATTAAACAAAATAAAGGACTTAAAACAATTAAAGCTTGCTTTACTTCTCCACTTAATCACCTCCGTTATTTAAACATGTCTGCGAATTTTAGAATTCCATGTTGTAGTCGGCTGTCGCCAGTGCATTAAGCCAAGATCTTCACATACAATTTAATCAAGAAAAGAACTTGAAATGTTAGGGATAGAAATCTGTAACTCATCTAGGGTTAACATCTGTCCTGACGATTTTGTTGTTCACTTGATTATTGAAATCATCTGTGATGAGTGATGTACATCAGGGTCAAGTTCCATCATGACTTTGTTCGTCCACTATTAAGCATTTCACAACACTTTCTTCCATTTCTTTTGTTAATTACTGTATCTCCATACACTTCCTTCAGTTGACGATAAATTTCTGCAGGTCTCAACTTCCGAGCACTCAAAAATCGAATGACATCTCTCACCTCACAGTCAACTGGATTTGTATCACACAGTTCATTTTGAACAATCACAGAATACACAATAACAACTCATACAACATTAAGAGATCTCGAGGAAATCATTCAACTTTGGATATAAGCCCGATAGCGATGTGTGTAGCGGTAATGCTCAAACGGGCGTTACTTCCTGCATTACCCTTGTATAAACAAATACTTTTCTGGATTTTGTTACGCTAGAAATCTTTTCACACGAATTATATTAACATTTTCTTGTTTCCAATTCCTTATAAAAAGCAAATAAAATTGTAATAAAATGTATCAAAATGCACAAAGAGGTATGTGTTACATTCACTAGACTATCTCTACATACTTGAAAAATATACAAGTATTTGAAAATTCGAAGTATGTGGGAAAGATTTTACTTGACACAAAGATTTGATCGCACAAAGATTTTATTTGTCACAAATTGCGTATACCTTAACGAAATCTAAATTCTTTGTGCAGTAACATTTTTCTGTTTCTTATGGTTTAGTGATTCTACAAATGCCATTCAGAATGAAGAGGACTCATAGTCCACGCTATTTCTAATGTAAACGTCTTAAATAAAATCGTATAACTGTATTTCAGAAAATAAAAATTAACAGAGTTTTTTGCATGCAAGTGGTAATTTGGAGTAGGGAATTTTTTTGAAAACTCGTGTCGCATCCTTGGAAGATGCTAAACTTAAAAACAGGTTTGGTTTTTATCCGAATTTTATTTTTTTTAGTTATAGTACACTCTCTCTCTCTCTCTCTCTCTCTCTCTCTTACAGACGGACGGAAAGACACACATACGCACAGTTACGTAAATTTTTCTAATGTTTGGATCCAGGGATCCTCGAAATCTGCATTTCAACTGAAATATTGGTATCAAATTTTCTCCCAATTTCACGTGTATAGGGTGGCCGGACTTTACAGCGACGTAGTGTTAATAGAATATAAATTACTTGAACGGTAGGCAAACCAAAGAACAAAAAGGGAGATGGGATAAACCTCGTGTCCGCTGCAGTGGCAACCATGCCTGGTATGGGGTGTCATTTCCTAAAACTGTATCAAAGCTTAAAGAGGCATACTATGCCAACAAAAAATCTTATTGCTTTTTATTCTGCTGTTATGCTGTACGAAAAATCGTATTGCTTTTTCTTCTGCTGTTATGCTGTACACAAAATCTTATTGCTTTTTATTCTGCTGTTATGCTGTACGAAAAATCGTATTGCTTTTTCTTCTGCTGTTATGCTGTACACAAAATCTTGTTGCTTTTTCTTCTGCTGTTATGCTGTACGCAAAATCTTGTTGCTTTTTCTTCTGCTGTTATGATGTACACAAAATCTTGTTTCTTTTTCTTCTGCTGTTATGCTGTACACAAAATCTTGTTGCTTTTTCTTCTGCTGTTATGCTGTACACAAAATCTTGTTTCTTTTTCTTCTGCTGTTATACTGTACACAACATCTTGTTGCTTTTTCTTCTGCTGTTATGCTGTACACAGAATCTTGTTGCTTTTTCTTCTGCTGTTATGCTGTACACAAAATCTTGTTGCTTTTTCTTCTGCTGTTATGCTGTACACAAAATCTTGTTGCTTTTTCTTCTGCTGTTATGCTGTACACAAAATCTTGTTGCTTTCTCTTCTGCTGTTATGCTGTACACAAAATCTTGTTGCTTTTTCTTCTGCTGTTATGCTGTACACAAAATCTTGCTTCTTTTTCTTCTGCTGTTATGCTGTACACAAACTCTTGTTGCTTTTTCTTCTGCTGTTATGCTGTACACAAAATCTTGTTTCTTTTTCTTCTGCTGTTATACTGTACACAACATCTTGTTGCTTTTTCTTCTGCTGTTATGCTGTACACAGAATCTTGTTGCTTTTTCTTCTGCTGTTATGCTGTACACAAAATCTTGTTGCTTTTTCTTCTGCTGTTATGCTGTACACAAAATCTTGTTGCTTTTTCTTCTGCTGTTATGCTGTACACAAAATCTTGTTGCTTTTTCTTCTGCTGTTATGCTGTACACAAAATCTTGTTGCTTTTTCTTCTGCTGTTATGCTGTACACAAAATCTTATTGCTTTTTCTTCTGCTGTTATGCTGTACACAAAATCTTATTGCTTTTTCTTCTGCTGTTATGCTGTACACAGACCGAAGAACACACACATTTTTTCACAGTAAATAGAAAGATGTATTTCCTGTGAAATCTCAATATGGAATTTTGGATGGTGGGCAGTGTTAGCTGTGCCTAGAACAGGTAAGTTGTAGAGAAAGTAAAAGTCAGTTCTTTTTTTTTGGGGGGGGGAGCTTCAGCTTAGCTTATTATAGCATATTAATATCAGTTGTTAATCGCAAATAGACAATTTTTCACAAAAATGTTCAATAGAGGTTTTATTATATATATAGATAAATACAGGACTCTAAATTTTAATACATAAATTTGAAACCTAATGAGCGATGAGTTAACCATAATCAAAGAAAAATGGAAAAAGATTTTCTTTTTTAAATTTTGTTTCCACCGTTAAGAATAGACCAACTTTGAATAAGGACATAAAAGTATGCACATTCTTTACTAGAAGTTGGCATTCATATCTGAAAAATTAAATTTTAAGTTAGTAGGGAGTCTGCAGCCAGCGATGCGTCAATGGCTACAAAAGCTCGTGCCAGAACAAAGGGCGTGTTTTTGGTGTTACTTAACCCTCTTTTCCACCCAGTTTCTCCTCCGTGGCCGCGGTCCAGGCAATGCGATGCGGTAAGGGACAGACAGAAGCGGAGGCAGCCATATTATAACATTATGACGTATGGACGTGTTCCACAGCTGTTACGTCATGCATAACCTTCGTGATGGATTGCTATAGTTAACTGCCGCGGCTAGAGCTGGAGCTTAGGGAACTGGTCGCATGTAACAACAGAGGATCCGATGGCCATCAGCCATGTTTGGAGCTCACCGTGCGGAATTTACAGACCTGCCAATAGCCTGATAAGGCGCCCTAAGCTCGGCTTACTGGGGATTATCTAGATCATAATAAAGCATAAGAAGTTTTATAGGTATCTGTGCATGCCTCATGCAAAGGTTGGGGTAGGAAATGCCTAAGCACACCAAGTGATCACAGGAGTGCGCCTACTTAGTATACGCAGAATCATTCACTTGACCCTTACGTTTAAAGGCAAGCAAACCTTCATTCCAGGACATTCACTTTCTATTTCAACCAGTCCCTTTTAGGTTTTATTTGCAATACCAGGTGATTTAGCCAACGTCGCACGGGTAGCTTTTTAAACTCGAATGACTATATAATTTATTTCATTTACCTAGCCCCCATTCTATATGAAACTACAAGACACTTAAAGGAAGAGTTAATTAAAACTCTCAAGACACTATAAAGAATAAAAAATTCTTATGTGTTACACTCACATGACTTTTTCTATGCACAAACTATTTTTACAAAACGCTTATTCTCCATATGCTTCATGTTAATCGAGATATCGAGATGTTAATCGTATTGCTAATTTTCTTGTAGATGCAAGGGGCATTGGTCGACTTTAAGCTATAGTCAAATCTTTTAAGAGCTGGTTGCTATGTGGAGTATTCCATTCCCTTTGTATTACCAGGACAAAAAAAAATGAATAACGAATTTCCATTTGAGAAAATATATAAGTATTGGAAAATTTAAGGGAATAACAAGCAATATCTCGAAAATGGTACAAAAAATGTATATGACATAAATTGTGTATTTTAACGATCTATATTTCTTGTGTAGTAAATTTTGTCTATCTCTTATGGTTTACCAGTTATGCAAAAGTTGTTCGCAATGAAGAATACTTTTGGAAACATTCCCAGGAAATTCCAGATATACACTTTATTTGTCATGAAGGTATCTTAAATACCTATATGATATTTTAATCAAAATCGTTAGAGCCATTTTTGAGAAAATTAAATTTTTCTAAAAATGTTCCATGTAAAGGGTAATCTGGGGTGGGGGATTTTCTTGAAAACTTTCGTGTCACATCTCTGGAAGATACTGAACCTAAATACCAAGTTTGGTGTTTATCCGACTGTTCGTTTCTTAGTTATGCTGTTCTCAGACAGACACACACAGACACACGAACATGTTTCCAAAACTACTTTTTTTTGGATTCAGGGGACCTCAAAACATATATTTCCGGTGAAATCTCGGTATCTAATTTTTGGGTGGAATACAATACTTCCCCTACTTACTATACATAGTAGAGAAAGTAAAAATGTTATGTTTTTTTTGGCAATTTTCGTAAATCTTCCCTTAAATTCAAGCCGCCTTAAAAGGACCTAAGGTGGCATTTTAACCAGGGAGTTGCCCATGTTTTACCAGTTCCTCTTGTCAGCTAGTAGATCCCAACATGCGCGGCGTGTGGAACTCCTTCTAGTGGAACTTAAGACTTTTTCTGTGAATTTAAATTTGACGGGTCTCCCACTATGAGCATTCCGCCTAAGCATGTACCCAGTCTTCATCCAAACCACAGAATGAGCAGATTCTCCTGTCAGAATCGTTAGTTGATCTTGCAGTAGTTTTAATCTGAGGCAGTATTTAACACTTAAATGATTTCAGTCTAATTATATAATATAAAATATAATAACAGCCCGCCTTAAAGCAATATGTGTATGAATAACATAAAATGTATGTAACAGTCATTATATTATGTTTATATTATTATGTACATGTATAATACCGATATGTGAATGTATTAGATAATTTAACAATATAGGAGCTGTGATAATAGAAGCCGAAGGTTGCTAACAATGAGGTAACCTTGAGGCAATAATGAATTAGAAAGTTTAATAATGCTACTAGTAATTCTTGGAACAATAATGTAATATTTAAAAACAGTTTATAAATAATCAATCAAAAACTAGAAAAGCTGAAAGTTAATTAAGAGAATTTTATTGGAGTAAAATTACACAATCAGAGACTAGAAATAGAGAAATTTACAAATTTAAGCGGTAAACGCCAGTCGCTAGAAAGCAACGTATCTGAGCAGTTCATTCGCTCGGTAAGTATTCAGTGTGAGACATATAAAATTCATTACAGCGAGCATATTATAAAGTTTACCTGTTAAAATGTGCAAGTAATTAATAAATAATCCCACAGCTTCCTATATCAGCGAATTGTTATTTAATTGTGTCAAGGATTAACAAAGGAGTGAAGTAAAAATTATAATTTGTGTAAGCCTACATTCTTTAGCCGCATCACCCCCTGCTTAGAGATACATGTTTCTAAAACGTAATACTGACGCAGCCGAGGCAAAATAAAGAAACATTAAAATACAGATTTGATTCCTAAACGTTGGAGCGAAGGCCACTGGAAAGTAAGCTTGGGGCGAAGGCCACCGGAAACTTTGTACTGTACGTGGGGCGAACACTCCAAGAAACTATCTCAAGTTTTTGGCTCTCCAACAGTGGAACTACAATACAATACAACTCCTCCTAAAATAACCTTCTTCAAAACCACGCACGTAATGGATGCCAAACTTGCGGGAGATTGGTTCTTGGAGTTTTCGCCCCACGTACGTACAAATTTTCCGTTGGTCTTCGCCCCACGTTTACTTTTTCGGTGGCCTTCGCCCCATGTTTAAGAACCAACTTTTTATTTTAATGTTATTTATTTAAATAGTATATATATATGTATACCTCGGCTGCATCAGTGGTCATTTTCAGAGCATGTATCTTTGGGCAGGGCTGATAAGGCTAAAGAACAAGGCTTACACAAATTATAATTGTATTGTACTTTTTTTTATTAATCCTTCACACGATTTAAATAACACTTCACTGATGTAAGCTACTACAGAGCTATGAGATTATTGTTAATTGCACTTTTTAACACCTAAACTTTATATTATTCTCACCACAATGAACTTTTATGTCTCACGCTAAACACGTAGTATACCGAACTGCTTGGTCACGCTATCTTGTAGCGTCTCCCGCCTGACATTTCTCCATTTCAAGTCTGTGTTTGGCTAATCCTGCTCCAATAGAATACTTTTATTTAACTTAAAGCTTTTCTAGTTTTTGATTGGCTAGTTATAAACCGTTTTAAGTATTACATTATTGTTCCAAGAACTATTAGTAGCCTTATTAAACTTTCTAATTTATTATTGTCTCAAGGTTACCTTATTTTTAGCAACTTTCGGCTTCTACTTTATAATTCTGTTTGCTACGAAAAGCAGCTTGCTTCTATTCTCAAGCTCCTACATTGTTAAACTACGTAATGCATTCACATAACATTATTATACACGTACATAATAAAATAAACATAATAAATACATTGACTGTAACATACGTTTTGTATATTATATTATACACATATTGCTTTAAGTCGGGCTGCTATTTTATTTTATATTATATAATTAGAGTGATATCATTTAAGTGATAAAAATACTGTCTCAATCTCCAGCCTTCCAGTTTAAATCATACCATTCTTCATCTTTTCTTTCTTCTTAAGTTAAGTATATGCCTTTTCATACCAGTTCACTTTGGTGGCTGAGGAAAACACAGATACTTCGAATTATAAAAATAATTTAGCTGTGGATTAAATTAATATCTTGTGTGGCAAACACAAGATCTTCTCTATCCAATGCGTTTTTTTTTTAATGAACCGTTTTCCTAACATAGGTGTTTTTCTATCCCTCATGGTTCCCCATTTAGTGAAAATGAGAACGGCATCGTAAAAATTCCACAGAAAATTTAAAATATGCATTTTACTTTCATGTAATATAATATATGTATAAATCTTTCTCATTCACGCACTGCCACAGACAGATACACACTCACACTCACATTTCATAAAGAATGCCCTAAATAAGAACCAAGGCACCTCTAAAGGTGTACTTCCTATTTGCTTTGAATTTTGAGATCTAATTTTTGGGTTTATTGCAATATTTCTTCTGAGTATCTAAATAAGTGGTAGAGGAAATAGAAAAATCTTAGGGCAAAATTGATGCTACTGCGAGAAAGATCTAAATTTTGGGCTATTTTCGGCATGAACGTGAAAAGTTGAAATGTTTAACCAAAATCATGAAATTTCAACTCTATATACTATACGCGGATGCAAGACGACGCTTTACAGGAGATTTTCTAGGACTAATAACCCTTTATATTAAAATTTTTCTCATTTTAAATTTCTTCAAACATGTCGTTAACCTGATTGGTTAACGTAATGTATATTAAGCATTTGTGATACTGGAATATAAAATAAAACACATATTTAAAATTTAAAAATAATGTGATTTACTCTATATTCATAGGAACTTTGATACAACTGGGAAACTATAAGATACAAATAAACGTACTGCAGAAAAGTGCCAATATTTTGAAATAAATAAGTAAATAATAAGGAAGTAGTAGAGAAAGAAAAAATGAGCTTTCATGTTACCTATTAATTTCTAAATTAAGTAGATACCTGTTTTTTCTCGGTTTTTATAAAAGTATTTTTATGATTTCTTCTTCCTTTTTTAATGAATTGCTTGCTCTCAAATTTTGCAGGTCCTTTGAAATAATGGATAATAAATAGAAAGGGTGAAAGAATAAATTCCTTTCAAAGAAGAGACATCGCTCATGCTCCTGTTCATATGATTGATTCGTACATTTACCAGTATTTAACATTCTTTTATCTGCAAGGCCATACAGAGACCGGTTTTCTGTTGGGTTTTGATACCTAGGAATCAGCATGTGGCACGCAGATAGCCTTAATTTCGTAGTTTCCTTTTAAGTAACTTGATATGTTACCTTACTTAACTTTCCTTCATCATCTGTTTTATTTGTATTCCTTTATTTCTATGGTTGGGTTTTGGGCCATGGTATTTATCTAACGACGGATGGAATTCTGCCACTGGATACTGGCACTCCGTACTGTCAAATTGCACTAAAAAGAGACATTACATTAACTTTTTGGCAACTACCTGGCTCTTACTTTGATATAGCTTTTAATTATGCCTCAAGCATTTACTTAAAACGTGAAACTGCTAATTATTTTGGTGTAGTAAAGCATATTTTGCTTCCAAGAATCAATACTAGGTTTCGTTGCCTTAAACACTTCAAAAATGAAAAGCATCGTTAATTTTCAATGATAACTGATTCTATTTAAATTATCTTATAAAAAAGAAGTTTAATTATTTTTGATAAAATATATTATTTTATTAAATTTACCTTTAGAATAAAAATCCTTGTTGTAAACGTTCGTAAAACAATATTTCTATTTAACTGTTGATGGAATTCAAAGATATTTATTCCTGAAAAAACTAATTCTCAGAAATTGCATTATTAAAACGGCTGCCTTTGTTATTTTTCTTCCTCCCGACTGCTTATAAAAATCTAGATTAATACCCATGTTAAAAAGTGTATGTATGTAGAAAGAAAATTTGCAGTCGAGTGATCAGACTTCTGGCCTCTCAAAGCAGAGGTCGAATTCCTGCTGAGGTCGGTGAATTTTTCTTTAATTAGAATCATTCCCCATCCTCCACAGAGTCTGGAAGTATGAATGTGGGCGTTAATGTGTGTGTTTTGTAATGAAAGCTAGTAAAAACCTACGTCAAGTCAAAACCGCCGATATGACCACAGAATTTAAAGGGGACTGCGCAAAAAAATAAATGTTCGTATTATTGGAGAACAAAGCAAAATAAAAATCATCCATACAGTTTTATTTACCTGCTGTTATGTTTACACAAATAAATGATTGAGAATGCAGGGCGAAGCAAATTCAACACACGTCAAAATTCTAAGTCTATAGAAATGAAACTCTGGTTGCCAAGTGTCAGCAGTAAAAGCGAACATATAAAATAATTAAACAAAATAAAAGGAATGATGAGGAAACACTCTATGAAACTCTACAATTTATATTTTGTAGTAGCATTGAGTTTCAAAATATAATACAATTTAAACCCTATCCGTGAAAAATAGTAACTTATTTGCTTCGTCTACATAACATCACTGAAGTCATTACTGGTAAAATGGCTTAACCCACAAATTATTTTATTACAGGTGAGGAAAATACATTTTTAATGTGGCCGCAACGCGTTTCCTGGAATACAGGAGCCTTTTCTCATATTTTAACTTAATTTGATTGCTTGAGGATAGACCAACATAGTAAAATAATTCTCGTAACCGACAACAGATAGCAGGTTTGAGAGTAATCGGTTCTCCTTTCCACATTCTCTCTTAAATTATATGCGGTGTATGTTTGTGCAACATTGAATATATCAAAGATTTGCTGCATGTGTCAATATAAAGTTTACTAAACGAGATTCTTGGGAAAAATCTAGACATTAATGAAAACAAAAAGAGATGAAACCAAATAAATATCTTAATAGGACAAAAAGGACAGGTCATCATCATTTTTGGTGTTGTAAAGCATCCCTGAAGGAAGCAACATGATAATGACGAACTGAGTGGATTTTTTGTGTACGTAGAATGCGTTTAAATTAAAATAAAACGTGTAAAAGAGCTTGTGTTTTAAATTTTACGTTTTTACAGTTACCAGTACTCATTGGTAAAGCCTGAATATTTCCCACTTCCTAAGTAAAGAAACAAAAAGAAATACCCACTTGAACTACCCCCACCCCCTGAGGGACATCCCTTAAGTAGCCTAATAATAATTATAAGAACGGTCTGAAAACCGCTCCCTTTCCATCTCCATTATTTTTCTCTTTCTTCTACCGCGTATTTTCATTTTTAATGCCATCTATTTCCTATACCCAACAGCTTTACGTCAACCCATGCGTAACTAAGTATAACGAAGAGATGAAAAAAAAATTCTGGCCTTTTCTCTTTTAAAAATGCGGTAAAAGGCTAGGGTGGAAATGTAATACTCGCTTGGATTCACTTAATGGAAATAATATTAATATTCAACGACAGTGTTTACGAATGTTATATGTTATTTTTTCCCTCCGCTGTCGTAGTGCAGGAATTTCCTTTCTGTTTCATGACAAAGACTTTTCGTTGACTGGGGGATTAACAAGTCGTTTGGTCTTTGGCTCTTCCTTTTAATTTTATTGCGGGGTGGAAAACATTAACATGGATAAAAAACCTACAGAGGGAAAGAATTCCACACATTTTATATTTTAAGTTCCTTTCTTCTTAAACGATCCGACTGGAATGTTCCAGCTCTTAATTCTTCCTTTGAAAAATGAACGGCTGCATGAAGAAGACATCAAGAAGTTAAGAGTTTTGTTTACGAAACCGAGAGATATGTCTCCGCGGTAAGGTGAGAGGCTCGCATTCGGGAGGTTGTAGGTTCGATTCCTGGGGCCGAACATTCTGAACATTGGTTTTTGTGGTTTTCCCTGATCGGCAAGGCGAATACTAGAGTGGTTTCTCTTCTACCACGAATTTCCTTTCCCTCATTTTCCATAAGTTCGCTTCCCCTCTCATTTGTCACGTAGACTTAGGGGTAGTGTAATGCCGGTTTTGGAAAGTTCTTCTTGGCCCTGCCAGACAGCAGCCTTCTCTGAGTGGCCTCAAATGGGTCGAGTTCTCTCCGGTTCCGCCAGTGGGAAGCCTTCTCTGAACAACCCGCTGTGCCGGTACAACCAAGTCATCAAGCTTGGAATCGTTAGGCACCTCTACGCGTATCTGTCGGTTAGTCTGACTGCAGCCTATGGCCTCCTGCGGTTGCTTCACCTCATCCGTTCCTCCTGGGGTGGTAAGCTCCGCGGTGGGTCGAGGTGTCCGTTGTGCCCCGTTCTCTGCCGTGGTCACAATCATTAGTATACGAAAGTTAGGCAAAATATGTTGGAGGTGCCTTCAGAGAAGGCAGGCATTAGAAGTGAGTAACAACAAGCAAGGGAAGACCCTTCAAAGTATCTGTACGTAAGTGGTTTTAACATTAGTGTAATTATTGGTGGTCTCTCGATAGCTGCACTTACATCAATGTCGAATACATCCAAGATTCTGTTGAACACTGAACTGGTTGGAGATTGCAATACAGAAGAACCTATATAATCTGACCAGTAATTTAGTTTTAAACACAATATGTTGAGCATGTTGAGCACGTAGGCGGGTAGTTTTCCTCCATAGGTTACGGTTGGTTGACAAGTATAGCTAGGTGAAAAATGGTATGTTTTACTTAACAAATATTATGGTGAAAATGACAGGAAAGTATTACATATGTAGAACATTATTACAATTGTTATTATTGACGAATGCGACTTAAAAACGAAAGTTCATGCATGTTGCAAATTTGTAGGAGAAAAATTTTATAATAAATGAATAAAGTAAACTTTTGTTAATTAAACAAAACCCATGATTAGTTCACGTTGTCGTAACTTGCTAACACATTGTCTGAATTAAATAAAATATTTACGCAGCTGTTTTAAAAACACAATAAAAATAATAATAATAATAATAATAATAATAATAATAATAATAATAATAATAATAATAATAAACCTAGTTCACGGATTAGGTTCAAAAATTAATTTTAATTTTATTTATGGACGCTCTTTAACTGGTGTGGCCCCTAGCGTCCCAATGTTTATTGTACGTGAAAGACCGGAAATTTTGCTCAGACCCCTCTTTATCAGGTTTGAGGTTCTTTTACGGATGTAAATCTACGGATCACCGGCTTTACTTCCCTTCCGAAGGAAGCCATCTTAAGGGATTTTACACCAGCAAAAATCTATCGCCCTCAGCCGGGCTTGAACCTGCGACCTCGGAAACTATAGGCTAGCATGGTACCCCTAGGCTACGGAGGACGATATGGATGGGACTCGAAGAAGCTTCGACTTTTTTACTCTAAGGATTTCTTGGCCCACCAAAAGAAGAATTCTAACTTGGAAACAAAGCGTTTCTGGACCCATTTTTATGTTTAGATCCACCTATGATACAGAACAATGTATTTGGATCGTCATAATACACACCTAGGTATTAAATACTAGGGACATTACAACTGAAGTATTCATCAGTGTAGAGAATTACATTTTTAAGAGCCAAGCAGTTATAGCATGTTTCAATGCAGTCATGTTTAGTAATCTGTTTGCATCTTTTTCAGATGTTATTAAAAAGTTATTTCTAGTTTTGTTCAGCTTACATCTAAGAAAGTTTAAGATAGACATCATCCCTGTATCGTAGTTGTGAATTTTACTCCTCCTGGTAAATAAGTACCAGCTGTCTTAGTATAGATGACCAGCTGTAAAATACATATATAGGCTAGTCACTATCACAATTTTTTTATTCTCAAACAAAGGTTTACAATGTTTCTGATAAACTGAATTTTTAATTCTTGTAATGGCATTCTTCTGCATAAATAAAACTTTATTAACGATGGACTATTACCACATAAAATCAATCCATAAGAAAGTACATTCTGAAAAACAAGCAAATACAGCAGATTTCAAATAATTATGCGGAATCAAAGATTTTTTGCCTCCTAATTTTTTTATTTATTTAGGAATTATCTACCATACAGTAGTTTTCCTACAACCCATTCATAATGTTATTCCTCCATAAATCTCTAGTCTCTGTTAGGCCTTTAGACGCCATGCTTCTTGGGACACCATCCATCCATTTTTCTGTTGGTCTTCCCCGTCTTCTGTTTCCTTCAGCTTCCCATTCTTACTATTCCATTATTTCCCATTCTTTTCGCCATTTTAATCTTCCCTTTTTATTATTTGTTTTTTGCAGTCATTATTTCCCGGATTTTTGCATTTCATAAAGGTATATTCTTAATAAAAACAATTTGTGCTAGAAAATTTAGTATAAACACGAGTTAAGAGGTGTTTCCAAGCTAACTTCGAATCAATAAAAGTACCTAACATGTTTATTGCACTGTCAATGTAGCATTTTCTTTTCTGAAAATTGTCGTACGTTATAGTTGCAACCTGTATAAATAATCTAAGACAAGTTAAAATTTTGGTAACACAGATGGAAAACTTAGAAATGATGTACTGCTAAAGTAAGTGTAATTTGATACTTATAAATTGATATTATACGTCACGTGTTTTTAAAGTAAACACTGTTATAATATTTAGTCGCAGCAGCGCTGCAGTCGCGTTTTTTGATTCGTTTTTTGAATGCAAGAAATGCTATGCCAGCAAACATTCACCGCTGTGTGAAGTTTATTGGAAAACAATAAAGAGTAGCAATGCCCGGCCATACAGAGCCAAAGAAACTCAAGATCTAATCGCATCATTTGCTTGGAAATAATTTGACCACTCTCTCTACAGTCCGGATTTGGCACCAAGCGATTTTCATCTGTTTCTTCATCTGAACAAATTCCTTGGTGGAAAACATTTCAACGGCAATGTTGTTGTGAAACAAAAAGTGCAGACTTTGCTTTCATTCTTTGACGCAGGCATACAAAAACTGGTTTCCCGTTACAACATATCCCTGAATAACGGCAGTGACTCTGTGGAGAAGTAGCGTAAGGTATAAGGTAATAAATGGTAATAGAGTATTTGGAAAATAATGTTGTGTTACTTTTTAAAAAAATCTGATGTGTTACACTCACATGACTTTCTCTACTCTTGTACAATCTAATTTTACAAACGCCTATTCTCCATATGCTTCATGTTAATCGAGATGTTAATCTTATTGCTAATTTTCTTGTAGATGCAAGGGGAATATGGTAGCTTTTAAGCGATGGTCAAATATTTTAACGCTGGTTGCTATGTGGCGCATTCCATTCTCTTTGCATGTCAGGACATAAAAAAATCTGATGTGTTACACTCACATGACTTTCTCTACTCTTGTACAATCTAATTTTACAAACGCCTATTCTCCATATGCTCTATGCTAATCGAGATATCGAGATGTCAATCTTATTGCTAATTTTCTTGTAGATGCAAGGGGAATATGGTAGCTTTTAAGCGATGGTCAAATATTTTAACGCTGGTTGCTATGTGACGCATTCCATTCTCTTTGCAAGTCCAGGACATAAAAAAATGAATAACGAATTTGAGAAAAAGTATAAGTATTGGAAAATTTAAGGGAATAACAAGCAATATCTCGAAAACGGTTCACTCAACAAAAGAAATGTATATGACATAAGTTGTGTATTTTAACGAGACCTACATTTTTTATGTAGTAAAAGTTTGTCTATCTCTTATGGTTTACCAGTTATGCAAAAGTCGTTCACAATGAAGAATACTTTTGGAGACATTCCCAGAAAAGTCGAGATATACATTTCATTTCTCATGACATTAGCTTAAACATATGATATTTTAATCAAAATCGTTAGAGCCATTTTTGAGAAAATTAAACTTTTCGAAAAATGTTCCATGTAAAGGGTAGTCTGGGGTGGGGGCATTTTCTTGAAAACCTTCGTGTCGCATCTCTGGAAGATACTGAACCTAAATACCAAGTTTGGTGTTTTTCCGACTGTTCGTTTTTGAGTTATGCTGTTCACAGACACACACACACACACACACACACACACACAGACACACACACGGACATGTTTCCAAAAATGCTTTTTTTTGGATTCAGGAGGTCTCAAAACATATATTTCCGGTGAAATCTCGATATCGAATTTTTGGGTGGAATGCAATACTTCCCCTACTTACTATACGTAGTAGAGAAAGTAAAAAAAATCTGATGTGTTACACTCACATGACTTTCTCTACTCTTGTACAATCTAATTTTACAAACGCCTATTCTCCATATGCTTCAAGTTAATCGAGATATCGAGATGTCAATCTTATTGGTAATTTTCTTGTAGATGCAAGGGAAATATCGTAGCTTTTAAGCGATAGTCAAATATTTTAACGCTGGTTGCTATGTGGCGCATTCCATTCTCTTTGCATGTCCAGGACATAAAAAAATGAATAACGAATTTGAGAAAAAGTATAAGTATTGGAAAATTTAAGGAAATAACAAGCAATATCTCGAAAACGGTTCGCTCAACAAAAGAAATGTATATGACATAAGTTGTGTATTTTAACGCGATCTACATTTTTTGTGTAGTAAAATTTTGTCTATCTCTTATGGTTTACCAGTTATGCAAAAGTCGTTCACAATGAAGAATACTTTTGGAGACATTCCCAGAAAATTCGAGATATACATTTCATTTCTCATGACATTATCTTAAACATATGATATTTTCATCAAAATCGTTAGAGCCATTTTTGAGAAAATTAAAATTTTCGAAAAATCTTCCATGTAAAGGGTAGTCTGGGGTGGGGGGATTTTCTTGAAAATCTTCGTGTCGCATCTCTGGAAGATACTGAACCTAAATACCAAGTTTGGTGCTTATCCGACTGTTCGTTTTTGAGTTATGCTGTTCACAGACACACACACACACAGACACACACACAGACACACAGACACACACACAGACACACACGGACATGTTTCCAAAAATGCTTTTTTTGGATTCAGGAGGTCTCAAAACATGTATTTCCGGTGAAATCTCGGTATCGAATTTTTGGGTGGAATGCAATACTTCCCCTACTTACTATACGTAGTAGAGAAAGTAAAAAGGAATAACGTATTTGAGAAAAAGTATAAGTATTGGAAAATTTAAAGAAATAACAAGCAATATCTCGAAAACGGTTCACTCAACAAAAGAAATGTATATGACATAAGTTGTGTATTTTAACGCGATCTACATTTTTTGTGTAGTACAATTTTGTCTATCTCTTATGGTTTACCAGTTATGCAAAAGGCGTTCACAATGAAGAATACTTTTGGAGACATTCCCAGAAAATTCGAGATATACATTTCATTTCTCATGATATTATCTTAAACATATGATATTTTCATCAAAATCGTTAGAGCCATTTTTGAGAAAATTAAAATTTTCGAAACATTTTCCATGTAAAGGGTAGTCTAGAGTAGGGGGATTTTCTTGAAAACCTCCGTGTCACATCTCTGGAAGATACTGAACCTAAATACCAAGTTTGGTGCTTATCCGACTGTTCGTTTTTGAGTTATGCTGTTCACAGACACACACACACAGACACACACACACGGACATGTTTCCAAAAATGCTTTTTTAGGATTCAGGAGATCTCAAAACATATATTTCCGGTGAAATCTCGGTATCGAATTTTTGGGTGGAATGCAATACTTCCCCTAATACGTAGTAGAGAAAGTAAAAATTATCGGCGGTTACTTTAAAAACATATGTCGTACTTAATAGGACTGAAATGTATGTGATAATAATCTCACCGGTTCTTAATAAAAAATATGCACACAAAGTATAACCGAAAAATTACGGATAATTTTCGATTTGGTACAACGGATTTGTCACTGTAACGGTGGCAAAATTTATCGTGGTTTACTTCAATTATATAGGTAGCTAGGTTTACAGGCAGGCATTTAAATCGATATATAACATGCTTACAGCTACAAAAGCAACATAGATCTCAGGTATAAGATTTGCAGTGTTCTATAACACTATCCTCTTCTATCTACCTTAAGTAGAGAAAGCATTGTATTCCACCCAAAATTTGATACCGAGATTTCATCGTAAATACGTGTTGAAATAGCGTTTTCAGAAAAATGTTCAGCTGTGTATGTGTGAGAACAGCATAACTAAAAAACGAAAAGTCAGTTAAATACTAAACTTCGTATTTAAGTCAGCATCTTTCAAGAAAATCTTCTAACTTAAATTACCCAT
Organism: Deroplatys truncata; assembly: GCA_030765065.1. NCBI lineage: Eukaryota > Metazoa > Arthropoda > Insecta > Mantodea > Mantidae > Deroplatys > Deroplatys truncata. The sequence goes on from CM060980.1 coordinate 60,273,364, forward strand.
AACATGGAAATTTTAATTAAAATACTACATGTTTAATATTTTATGACAAATTAATTGCATATGTTGAATATTCTGGTAATACCTATAAAGTGCTCATCATTTTAAACGACTTTTGTAGCTTGTAAGAGAAATCTTACATCAGAGAATGTAGATCTCGTTAAAGCACACCATTTATGTTAAATTTTTTTGGTGAAGCTAAACCATCTCCGAGATATTCCTTTTATTGGTTTGAATTTTCAATAATTTCTAATTTTCTGAAATGGTAAGCTCTTTTTTTTTTTCATGCAATGAGAACGGAATTTCAAGGCCATCACATAGCGATCAGCGCTTTAAAGATTTGACTCTCGCTTATTCCTACACTGTTCCCTTGTTTTCTTTGAACCTACAAGGAAACACAATAAAACCATTTATGCAAATGTTTATGTTTATTAATGTGGAGTATCTAGAAGAATAAGCTTTGTAATAATAGTTTGTTGAAAAATGGGTAGAGAAAGTCATGTAAATGTATCACGTCAGATTTTTCACAGGGATGGGTATTCTTAAAGCTCATATTTGAGATCATTGACATTATGGCAGGGAGAAGCACCAGCATATGGTTAAGTAAAGAGAGCGAAACGTTAACCTGATATGGCTTACATTGCGGCGACATTTTGCCACATTACGAGCGAAGCGTGCCAAAAGCTATGTTTTAAGATTCTAGGAACGCAATTCCACGGGCGAGAGCACCTTCACCGAAGACTCCGGATGTAGGCCGTAACCCAAGACCAAAGATTTCCGCAAAAGAAAGACAAGTGTAGAGTTGCCCACTCCTCACTCCAGCGGACACACACAAAGAGCACCCAGCCTACTGTATCGCTGCGGTTACAAGTCATATGGAAATAAAAACACCTTGTATCGCCTGATTGTGTGCCACTCTCACTGCCTAATCCGCATATAGGCATGTAGGTTCATATATTGTCTCTGTGAATACTTAAGGGGAAAAGGGTTTCCACATGTTTATAGAGTTGCTCAGAGCCGTCATACACAAACTACACACTTTCCCTACTTTTTAATTTCTCTACTACGTGTAGTAAATAGGGGAAGTATTGTATTCCACCCAAAAATTCGATACCGAGATTTCGCCGGAAATGTATGCTTTGAGACCCCCTGAATTCAAAAAGCACGTTTGGAATCATGTCCGTGTGTGTCTGTGAACAGCATAACTCAGAAACGAACAATCGGATAAACACCAAACTTGGTATTTAGGTTAAGTATCTTCCAGAGATGCGACACGAAGGTTTTCGAGAAAATTCCCCACCCCAGATTACCCTTTACGTGGAAGATTTTTCGAAAATTTTAATTTTCTCAAAAATGGCTCCAACGCTTTGATTAAAATATATGTTTAAGATATTTTCATGAAAAAATGAAATGTATATCTCGAAGTTTCTGGGAATGTCTCCAAAAGTATTCTTCATTGTGAACGACTTTTGCATAACTGGTAAACCATAAGAGGTAGACAAAATTTTACTATACACAAAATGTAGATCGCGTTAAAAGACACAATTTATGTCATATACATTTTTGTTGTTGAGTGAACCATTTTCGAGATATTGCTTGTTATTCCCTTAAATTTTCCAATACTTACACTTTTTCTCGAATGGGAATTGGTTATTCATTTTTTACGTCCTGGACATGCAAAGAGAATGGAATACTCCACATAGCAACCAACTCTTAAAATATTTGAGTGTCGCTTAAAACCTACCAATTCCCCTTGCATCTACAAGAGAATTAGCAAGCAATAAGATTAACCTCTCGATTAACATGAAGCATATGTAGAATAAGCGTTTGTAAAAATAGTTTGCACAAGAGTAGAGATAGTCATGTGAGTGTAAAACATCGGATTTTTCATTAACTATTCTTACAAAAGCTTATTATTCTATCTACTTAATGTTAATTGAGATAAACAATTTTATTACATATTTACTTGTAGGTACAAGGGGAATAAAGACATATACTATACTTAACCCATAGTCAAATCATTTTTGGGAATAGGCCGCTATGTGATGACTTTGAAATTCCGTTTTCTTTGCTCAAGGAGGAAAAAAAACGAATAATAACTTCTCATTTGAGAAAAGTATAAGTATTTAAAATTAAAACCTTCTTCTTATCTATTCTTACGAAATGTCTCGGAACCACAAGAGCTTCGGAGACTATTCCCCTATTCTCCATGAAAAAGCACTTGGTATTTCAATCGAAATAGAGAATCCAAATTTTCGAAAAATTTTCCATATAATTTATAGTTTGAGGTGGGGAGGACCTTTTTACGAAAATGCTTCTTTTGGGTTCAACATATATTTCTGACAAAATCTCAACATTGAAGTCTAATACTGTGGAATACAATACTTCCCCTACTTAATATACGTAGTACAGAAGGTAAAAATACGAATATAAAGCGGTGATAGAAGAAGCAAAGAAAATATTTTAAAATGTTGGGGTTCGACAAGAGTACCCAATATTGCTCATGCTGTTTAATTTATACATTGATTAAGTCATTAAAGAATGGCTAGATTCTACAAAGAAATTCTATCAACTTCTTCGCAAACCTTTCGTTCGCTGGCGATCAGTTACTTATTGATGGATGCTTTAGAGGATAACCTCCAGGAATTAATGTATGAGTTACAAAATAGCTTTGAGATATAAACTATCTACAACGCCAACAAAACAAGAGAAGACACAAGTGAAAGATTTAAAATATTCAGGCTGTGAAATTGGTAATACAAGAAAATTATATCAACAAAGAAATTACAAAATGTTAATAACATAGGATAATACGATAACCTTTATTAATAGAACGCGGGAAGATACTGTTTTAACATTTTTATGAAGTTTTAGTGGTATCATGTCTTCTATATGGCTTAGAATGCTAGATGACCACAAAAATTGAAAAACAAAAAATAGAAGCATCAGAAACGAGATTCTTGAGAGCGTTCGCTGTATATAGGACAAAAAAAATACGTAAAGTAAAATATTATGCTCCTCTGAGATATTCCAGAATCCTGCATTCCCAAGAAGATTCAAAAATACAAACCCAAGGAAGAAGAGAAAATGTAAAGTCCATGAAGAAATGGATGAATCACTTTCTTTGAGAGGACGAAATAAATCGAAAAACCTAATCCTTAATGCTGCTGCTGCTGATAATGATATCGGCCCAGTAGTGGTTCTTAGAACACGTAACACTCAGGAGCACAATAACAGCCAAGGACAATCACCTGACTATTTCATCGTGTAACTTCATTTATACAGGTTATCACTTTATCACTGGGGAGTATAGTTGTGGAGAGAGCATAGCGGTCTTCCTGAGTAACCTACCCTACCCCGTCCCCATCCTGCTGGCCACACACCCAGGATGTTGATGTGTGTTTTAACAGAGTTGTCACTTCTTTGTTTGTTTGTTTTGCTCTCAACTGCTGTAACTAGCCGCCTTCGCGAATTTTCTCACACGTTTGGTTAATGCAGTGCATTTATATTTCATTACAGATTTAAAGTGGCATGGAGTTTTTTTATGGACGCCTAAATGCTGTGGTCCTTAGCGTCCCATTCTATATTGGGCGTGAAAGACCGGTAGTTTTGCTCAGAGGACTCTTTATCAGGCTGGAGGTTCTTTTACGTGTCGTGAATCTACGACACGTGACACGGATGCCTTTACTTCTCTTCCGAAGGAAGCCATGCTAAGTATTTTTACGCCCGAAAAAATTAATCGCCTTCCGCTGGGTTTGATCCCGCGACCTTGGGAGCTACAAGCTAGCATGGTAATTACGACACCACGGAGGACGAAAGCAGTGATGATCATCAGCATTATCATTATCAGCTTCTACTTCAATCAAAATTGTTGTGACATTTTACGATATAGGCAAATAAATCAACGAGCAACTGTAAGCTAAAATTGCATTGCTAAATTAAATTAAATTGAGTTTTATTTCTGGACGCTCTTTAATCCTTATGATCATTAGCATCTCATTCATCAGGGTTATTATAACTAGTATCCAAACCGAAGCGGTTGAAAGTATACGATAACAGAAGCAAAAAAGTTCTAATAAACATGGGTTCGCAAACAAACCGAGATTTATTATTGTGAATGTGTGGCTCTGAGCCGCAACTGACTTCATTAAGCAACATCGTCCTAATAATTACAAATGAATATGAAAGGTAGACTTTTCGTTTATTTGCCACTTTAAGTTACCTCACAATTCACTCATAGCTTAACTTAACAGCAATACTGTACGCTCTTCCTGTTAAAGGAGGTGTTCAAAGTGTAGGACTTGCACCTGGATGCACCGCTGTATTCGTCTCTGCAACGAGTTTCGAATTCTTTCAAACACCTCTGATTCATCTCGGAATTCTTGACAAGCACGTATCCTTCTTTCCTCCAGTACTTCAACGGGAGTGCTGTACACTACACTTTTGAAGTGTCCCATACAGCAAAGTCCAAAAGATTGAATCAGGTGATCGAGGAGGCCAAGGTACAGGACCCTCCTCGACCTATCCAACTTGGACCATATCTCCATGTTAGATGTTTTCTTACAGTAGTATAAAAATGAGCCAATTCTCCACCATGCATCAAGGGAAACATTCTCAAGCAATACTAGAAGATTGCGCCGCAGAAACCGAAGGTAACTCTGTCCAATGAATTTTGTTGGAAGAATGTATGGCTCTATGAGACAATCACTTAGTCCCCTAATAACACATCCAATTAGAATGTTGCTGATGTTGTGACTCATGAAAAGCATATGGGTTTACTTCACACCACACATGTTTATTAGAATTAAAAATGCCATCGCGTATGTGAACCCCGCTTCATCGGAAATACAATGTTATTGTAAAACGAGGGTTGACTATAGCTTGCTGTTGCATCCACTGGCAAAACTTCACTCTAGGACTAAAGTCCCGATCACATTGAGACATTGAACTCTTTCAAGGTGGTAAGGGTACAGTGCATTGCGATTTAAAATTCTATATACACTATTGTAGGTTAGTACAGACACTTGTGTGACAATTCTTGAAATTCTGCATTGCGTCCAACACCATGTCCTCAACTGCAGGCGTAATGCGTGCATGTCTTCCTGCTCCCCTGCCACGTGCAAAACTACCGTGTTCGCTTAGGCGCTGGTGGATCCTTGTAAATGTGCGACTTGCCGGGTATCTTCAATCATGTATTTTTCACTGTACAAACATGCAGCCTCCCGTGCAATGCCGTTAGCCAAACCATGCATGAAATGCATTTCACATACTCTTCGTTGCTGTATGGTTCCATTTTGTCTACGTAGAGTTCAGCACACCTGACACTGTTCAAACAAGTGATCACTGCTTCGACTGTGTACTGTACCCATTGTCTGTCGTGTATGGTATGATTACAACTCCAACTGGTGGCAATGTTCAGAGTACATCGCGGATCGCTTCTGTGTGCGTCAGTGCGTTCTAAGGACGTCAGTGACGGCTCATAACCACACATTCGCAATAATAAATCTCTCACAAGGTTTGTTTACTGGAACGTTTTTGCTATTGTAATCCTATACTTTCTGCCGTTTCGGTTTCTGCTATTAGTTATGATATACCAGGTATATTGGGCGTGAAAGACTAGAAATGCTGCTCAGAGGCCTTTTATCAGGCTTGAGGTTCTTTTACGTGCCGTAACTCTGCGACACGGGACCACCGGCTTTACTTCCCTTCCTAAGGAAGCCATGCGAGGAATTTTACTTCCGAAAAAAATCCATAACCCTCCGCCGGATTTGTACCCGCGATTTCGGGAACTAGAAGCTAGTATGGTACTTCTAGAGCACGGAGGACGACAAATTGCATTGCTGTGCGATTTTATTTATTTATTTATTTATTATTATTGTTGTTGTTGTTGTAATTTACGCAGCAATAGCTGAAGCAATTACTACAAACCTCCTATTTATACAATATTCCCTGTATCACTGTTACAGTAGGACATTTGTCTCAATTACATCCCAAAAGCGTTTATAAATGGGTCTAAATAAAAATCTCAGTCTTTAGATAAAATAAGGATAGGCATAAGTTTTCTGCCATAGTTTGTTACTTAGAAATACGAATATTTAATGGATTACGCCGTAAATCGGAGTCTTTTGCGATAAGAACCAAAATTTTGATGTTCATGTTGGGGAGATAATTCGACACTTATCCACGGTTGAAACATAAAAGACATTCACTTCCGTCAACACGTCCAAGCAAGTAGGAACTGAGATATGAGAAAGCGCTGTAAAATTGCTGGAATGGGCAACCGCACTTTTTGAAGTCTGACAGTGTTTGGCACCAAAACAACTTTTGTTTCGTGTCATAAAATGTACGAGTGAAATGGGGAAGTCATCTCCCTTCCCCTAGGTAAAAATGTCGCTATGTTCTTCCACACTTATACGAGGGCTCCTGGGCGAGGTCCACTAGACCAGGAGTCGTCGTGTACCAATTAAGTAGCCCCTCAATTGGTCTGCAAGGATCTCACGAGGTTGAGTGCATCCTGCATCATGCGTACCAGAAGGAGAAAAATCTTATGTTGGATCCACTTGCACCAGTGGTAACAAAGTCACAGTAGCTGTAAGGGGTTAGTGTTAAGAGCCACGGTCGCTGGAGTATATACCCCCGGCGCTCCGCCAAGCTAAGGGTCGCGGGTTCGAGTTTCGCCATGGGCATGGGTGTTTGTGTGTTGTGTAATTGCGGAAATAAGCGGCAATGAAAACAGCAAAAACACAGTAAATATAAACTAAGTGAAACAAGAGAACCTTAAAAATAAAAAATAAAAGGAATACGCCTGCCTAACTATTAATTCCATGTATGGCCAATTTGATGCTAAGTAGCACTGCGCTTTTACATTTTCATGCAAAATTTCATGCCATGCTCAAATGAGGATTGAGCAGCTATAATTTTGATTTTTTGTACACTATGTATACTCACAAGTCATTTCAAAAACCACTTAGGCTTATAATATATGTTTAATAATATTCCAGAACAAACAAAGCCACCGTTAAGTTGTAGAGTTATTGACATTTTGGTCTGCAATTTTAATTTTTGCCTATAGTTTAATTGAAATAGAATTTAGTTAGCATAGCAAAATAGCTTTAAGATGCAATTCATAGTTAATCACAAAAATTTAATACGACTCTGCTCCAATACCAGTATAAAGCAAAATCAGTCATTCTATATATTTGAGAAAATTTGCAACATCTGTAGGAATTCTCCTACACCACTTCTAAATCTCACTATTGCAAATCAACTGGCGATCATAGCATCAGCAGGCGCATTCCCACAACCTTATTTCGTCCGTCCTTCTTTGCTGGGTTACAACACAAATTTTGATTTACCTTCCTAACCGAAGATTATGCCCGAGGAACACAGGAAGTTACGTTGGCAGAGGGTGGGGCTAGATTTGCGAGTACCAACAAGCAACTTCGTGGGCGGCCATTTTTATGCACATCAGTATAATCTTATAATACAGTAACATGTAAAGCCGGTTATCGAGTCCCAGGAGAGAAAACAACAACAACAACAATAATAATAATGTCGAAACCGTAAATAGACAATATTAATATAAAAAGAACATAATCAAACATAACGATAAAAATGCTGAAAACAGATAAAGGGTATAAAGAGAAAGAAATTATAAAAAAAGATACTCGCTCTGTAAATGCATACTAGGAAGGAGTTTTGTTGAAAAGGCAGAAAAACAATTTTTAATTTCCTCGAAAGGAAAGCAGATGTACCTGCTATCGGCGACAATAAGTCTACCGGAAGTTTTGCTTTTGTACTTTGGCTCGGACGTGAAGTTAACAATGGTCTCAAAGCTTAGCAGGGTCAGAAAGCATACGTGTCTTATCTCCGACTTAAGAACATTCGTGGGAAGATTTTAAACTCAAAATAAGTTGTAAGAAGCAAACGTGAAAGTTGTCAAAGTAGGGCTAGCCAATAATAAAATCATGAAACAAAAATGATAACCAATCAAAGATCGCGTATACATCATATCATACGTTTGAACTTAAAACGGAACGAAACATAAGAGAGGTGGGGGAAAATTCTAAGTTTGCGAAAGGCGTAAAAAAGAAAAGAAACGCCGAGCCACAGTCGGGTAAAAACTAACCACGAGGACGGTTGATGAAACAAAAAAAGAAGAAAATAATCAAGAAAATTTGAAGTGTAAACATGAAGTGTCGAAATCTAGGCAATTCGAGGGCTAGTCGGAGGAACACATAAGTAGCGACTTCGCAAAAGTTATAACAATAATAACAGTGGTTTTGACGACGAAGGTGGTGGGTTGACGAGATAGGAATTTTCGTAACAAAATAAATAAACAACTCAATCTTAGCCGGCATTATTAATATCATCAAGGCAGTGTCACCACCCCTGAAAACCAGAATCCTAATCCCTGCTATCCAACAATCGAACCCGGGACTCTGAGTCTCCTGAAGTCACAGCCAGGAACAACACAGATGTGTCAATGGTCAGCGTCACGGTATTACCTGCTGAGTGTTCTGCATTGTAGATTTTCACACTTTTCAGTCGAGTTTGTTCCAAAAATAACCTTGAGAGTAAGTAGGCACTAAGATTTATATGGACCAATTGGATTAGGCAGTTATGTAACTTCGATAAGGCACGAGCTACTTGAAACGTTAAATGTTATGCTCGGTAAAGTTCTCCACATTTCGCGATATAGAACGGAAATAGTGTCACTTACATTCATGTATTATATCCGAGATGGGAAGGTATCTCAGATATCTTCCCATGTATCGTGTGTCAATGCGTGTCTGATGGTGAAGGGGTAACTTCACGCTGGGATAAGCAAGTAACCTGCTACAAATGCTATATACACCGGAAGGTCGGCTTCGGATTCCTGTCTCAATGGTAAAAGATCTTTCGTTCCTTAACCCGTTCCACACAGCTGTTCCAGGGGGATAAATTCACAGTATCATAGGCTATAATTTAAGGTCTCTTCTCTCCGGTTGATGTCTATTGTAGATTAAAATAAAATAAACGAAAATTTTGCATTAATGGTTGCATGCTGTGTTGTTAGGCTTGCCAGAACTTTCGGCATGACTAGAAACTCCATTAATAACCCATCTCCCAAGAAATGATCGATATCCCCGGGACTATACGGGTCATTATAATACAGGGTGAGCCAAAAGACTCCGAACCGCCTGCGCGGTGTTTTTCCTGTCCGTAACCTCAGCGCCCGTTGCCGTCTGCCGCTATCATAGAAAGGTGCGGATGAAACCATACAACATTTTTAAAACTACTTTTAAAGGCTTTACTTATCAACTTTAGGAAAGGAAATGCTGAAACTGGGCACCGTCGTTGTCCATACATTTTTGGCACCTGTTTAGGAAACTATCCATCATGGAATTTTCCAAACAATGGCCTATTCGTCTAATATTTCTTCTGTACGAACCGAACGCCGTCTTTTAGATTTCTTAGCGTGAACACTTCCTGTGGCCTGAAATTTACAGTTGGATTGTTGTACGTCCTGGAACTTTTACACTAGGAAATCTTTCTGCAAATCGTTCTTTCACTTGGCGAGTTGACCGAGTTAACACATACGAATCATAAATAAATACACGATGTGCAGTAGAAAACATATACTTTGTGACTAAGTACAGGACAAAATAATAAATAACTCGTAATAACTGAACTACATCACATCACCGTCAACTAAAAACCGCACTTCACAATGCACAGCTAGACCTCAACAGCAGTGTTTGTTTATAGCAGCAGTGCGATATCATGTTTTTATCATATTCCACACGTCCAGTGGAAAAACACCGGCAGCCGGTAATATTGTTCATAAAATACCCCTCCGGGGTAACTTAAAACATAAAGTGCATAACATAAACCCACACACTCTGGAAGAATTAAAACAAAATATCCGTCTGGAAGTTTCTCAACTTGAACTACGGCGAGTGATGGATAGTTTCCTAAAGAGGTGCCAAAAATGTATAGACAACTACGGTGGCCAGTTTCAGCATCTCCTTTCGTAAACTTGGTAAGGAAAGCCTTTAAACGTAGTTTTAAAATGTTGTATGGTTTCATCCGCGCCTTTCTATGATAGCTGCTGACGGCAACGAGCGCCGAGGACGCGGACAGGAAAAACACCGCGTAGGCGGTTCGGAGTCTTTTGGCTCACTCTGTACTTGAGAAGATGTAAGGGATTTCTTGTCTTCTTTCTGGTTTCCGTGCTTCGGCGGTATCGGTGATTGATTCTACAAGATCTTTCGCGCGGTAGAAGTTACTACGAAATTTGTTGTTTTGGGCAATAAGCAGTTGCATTGTACACTAAATAATGATGACACAGATACTGTATTAATTCATTTATTGAAATAATGATTGAAATTTAGGGACTGTCATTTGTAGAGATGGTAAAATAGATGCTGATATTAGAAGAGTGGCTATGGGTAAAACGGCTACCAGAGCGTTACATGGCCTCATTTGGAATAATTCACTGAGATAGGAAACAAATAAAAGAATCTTCCACAGTGTGGTGGAGACTATAGTATTATATGGGGCAGAGATGTGGGATTAACAATGAAACGACGGGACAAAATAAGAACTGTGGAGTTAGATTTTATGAGAAGTTTATAACATACGAGGATCGACAAAGTGCGAAATGAGGCAGTATGGAAGAGGGAAGAATAGCTAATTCAGTAACAAAAAACACTAGAAAACAGGGCAGTTCAGTTGTATGGACATGTAAAATGAATGGAGGAAACGAGATAGCCTAAGAAGATGCTGGAATGGTGTTCCCAAAACAAGCCGTAAAAGAGAACGTTCAGTGCTGCCATTGGAAACATATTATATTAAAGAAGCTAAGAAAGAAAAAGGACTTAACGCAGGAGATTGGATAAACCAAGGACTATGACAATCCAAAACGGAAAACCGAACTGGGTAAAATCCGAAGAAGAAGAAGAAGAATGATGACGTAGGTAGTGTATTAATTCAATTACTGTTTCAAGCTTAGTACTACAGTAAAACTCCACTTAACCGAACTCCGCTTAACCAAAACCGAGGAGGGGAGTAAAATAAAGTAAGAAAGAATGGAAAAAAAATACGAGATATTCAAATTCTCTGTGGCAACGTTGCTGTGACAATGTTCTGCTGCCTCAACCCTAAATTTCAATTCAGGTGCTTGGTATTGTATGCAGTTAATCCTCGTACCGTTATAACAAGTGTTACCTGCTTGCACATGCATTCAAAGCGGAGGTCTAGTGTTACTTTACTGTTGGTGTTGATCAGTGTGGTTTATTTGTGTTTTATGATGTCAGCCTAAAGAAAACGTATTGTATTAAGCATTGAAGCCGTTAGCAACAGAGTAACAGTGGACGAGGGATTCAAAGCATTAAATGTAAGAAAGACTGCAAGTTCATACTTAAATCTTAACGGGAAATACTGAATTATGACATTATAAATAACACCAAACTTTCTGTTTTTAAGTTCGCTTCGGCTTTGTGGAACAAAACATTGAATCAATGCCAACAGATGGTATGTTTATCAAACGGAGGTGATATATAGCTGCTCACCAGCTTGCAAGAAGATAGTTCAGAAAAAAATTACTGATTTTATTTTAATAGTCTTTGTAAATACTGAAATTATATCTTAATACTGTACACATTGGTAGTTCTTTTGTTTAACATATTTACGTACATTTGGAACACAACGATTTTCTTAGTTTCGCTGCTTAGAATTATTACCATCGATAATACGAAAAAAAAAATACATTATCTGAAATGTCACTTCCCCCTTTAGTTCGGTTAAGCGAGGTTTTACTATATATGTTATATTTAAGTAGTCGCGTTAAATTGTGCAGTAACCCTCAGAGCATAATTTATTGTGTATGTCAATGATTAGTTAATAGGTCATTTTATTACTATAAATGAATCAAGGGGACATTTTATGCCCGTAAAATAAAGGAAAAGAAAAAGAAATAAGTTAAAGTGAATGTCCTGTATCCTTTCCTTTGGATAAGACGATAAGACCATAGTAGTCTCTTGTCCCCTTGGTATTTTGTATTTAATGTTCAGTTTAAAACACACTAACAGTTTCAGTTTAATTTTATTACAATTAGTACTGTAAAATACAGTCTTTGTTTCCTCTAAAAACCTCTTTATTTGTCCTTCAAGAATTTATTCATTGCTAACATATTGGCCAGTAACCAATGGGTTAGTGAAAGAAAGAATTTAATTGGTTTATAAACATTAGCTCATGTTATTTTCAAAATTATAGTGTTGTGAATGCTGAAACTTGGAAGGAATGTATGTACACGCATGCGCTTACACATAATGAGACAATGACATTATAAAATGGCTTTCTTAAAATTTGGGTTGAATGAAGAATTGGTTTGTTCATTTATTTGTTTTAGTACTGTTTAAGTCCCGCTCTTACTACTTTCAGCACGACAGGCGGTGATACTGGAAGTGAATTATTGAGAAAGGAAATTTGGAAGGAAAACGTCTTAGGTCTAATTTTAGTGCATCTCTCCGAAATTTTCCAGTTAAACAAACAAAAAAATCTGTAAAAAAGCTCAGTCAGGGAGGAATTCCTGACGGGAGTTTAACAGTGGATCTACCGTTCACGAATCCATGCCATAACTATCTTGAACGTCTATGCCGGTGAATTTACTTGGGGATATTATAAATATTATAAATTCATTAGGAACTAGGAGTAAACAGACGGAAGGGCCTCCAATAACTAAAGCAGCAAACCACAAATAAACCATAGTTGGAAGCAAACCGGACCTACGTGACCCCAGGGAGGAAGGAATAAAGCGGACAGCCGAAGGGCGACCAGATCTGAACGTCGATGTGCGCTAGCGAGGATGGGGCTTCCCCAACATGACACCAAATCTGACGCCAGCTAGCCCTGCCTAAGCTACTCACAACCTGGGGGTTCCGTGGCAGTCGAGAAAGCTCCCAGGGCGGGGCCCCAACAGTCCCGCCAAACGCGGCCAGGGAGAAATCTATTAATGTCTTAGTGTAAGATCTTCTGGATCTCTTAGATATCTACAATTTTTCAATAATTTTACCTCAATTATACAAGAATTTTAGCTCATCATGATTCAAATTTGTTCTTTTTCCATTGGAGATCAAGACATTTTAGTGCAACCTATGGTAAGTAGTGCTGTCTTGCATTAATGGGTTAGTGCGAAACTGGACCATTATTATTACTCCGACACCACCTCTACTACTATTACTTTTACACTTAAAGGAGTAAATAATGAACTGTCTGTTCGCCCTCAAAGATTATTACGCATTCCTAATCTTCTCCCTTCGTTAGGATTTCATGCTCATATTCAATCAGAATGCTGCCTGCAGTGTATTGTAAATTTCACATTCGTATTAAAATCGAGTGTGTCTTTTCCATTATCAAGTTGTCTTTTTTATGTATGTGTTAATTCCTCTTGTAAATTTCATTTCTAAAGGCGATTTTTATCTCTTTTCAAGAGCTCTCTTCCGCAGTACGGCGCATATTTTCTCTTTATAGTTACTTCACAGATCCTATGCAATTTCCATAATTAATGTTCTACATCATAGCCATTTTCATAAGTGATATAATTTCGTACGATTCACCTTTGGTATGAGTTTTGGTTACTGTTTTGGTTTGTACAGATGTTTTCTTTAAAATTGCCAGTACTTTAATTTTTCACTAGCTCGACAATGCAGATTACCGCAAACAAATACCGCACTTCATCTCGTATTTGAGTTCTGAGTCTTTCAATGATGCAACGCGAAAATTTCCCAAAATTCCCTCAATCCAAAATATGGTTTATACGATAAAGTTTTTATTATTTTGTTTCTAAAAGTTCTTCAAACTGTTTTGATTAAAATGTCACAAGTTGACCGAATTCACATCTTGAATTTAAAAACTATGTGAGATAGATAGAAATTTATTATGGAAAAACATACAACTCATTAAAATAAGGAATTTGCGTTAATAACTCTTTGCAACTTTGGCCGCTTACGAGATATTTTGTTATTTGAATTTTGTATTATTTTAAGTAACAGACTTTTGACATGTTTTATAGTTTCTCGTGAGGCCTGGCATGCAGTATCCAGTTTCAGTCAGTATTAAAAGATGGGCTTTTCAAACATTTGACTCTCATCTGAACCTCTTGCATGCCCCTGAATAGCTATAACAAAATATATTTCGAAACAATTTCGACCCCTAGTGTCATGCTTAAGAGGAAGTAGACAGAAAAAATCGTATGATGAGTTGTAGCTAATGGGCAGAGAATATCAGCAATTATTAGTTCAATAGAAGAATTGGAAAAAGTTCATTCCCATTATGGGAATATCTTTGCAAGAAATTATTGTTGAAATATCTTGGAATGGGATGTAAACATAAGGTATTGATTTATGATTTGGGGATTTATATTTAATAAAGATAAACAAACGTCCTTAGAAATATGTAGAAATTTGAAAATGAGCTGGGGTACAAATATATGGTATAACAGGAAGTAAAAGCAAGAATTCAGGGTTAAAAACAACTAAGAGGGAAACTTGGTATTACATGTTTTCTAAAGTCACGCTTTAAGTTTAACAGGGAGTTTTAATACTTGCAACCGTGGTTTTATTCAGCTCCAGTAAATCACATACATAAATGGTGATAATGGCAGATTTCAAAGAAATAACAAGTATAAAAAAACTTGTTATTGAGTTTGTAAAATGGATGACATGCAGAGGAAATTAAAAAATGAATAGAAAGAATTTTGAATAAAAATACAGAAAGGTTTATTTTAGAGTTAGCAGTATGTCCAGTAAAGTACGAACTTGCGTGGAAGAGGAATATTATTTGCAATAATTTTGTCTATTGCACATCAATAACAAGAATGTTGGTGTGTAAGGAAGGCGTGGTCTCATGGTGTCCGAGGTGGTACACCTCAACTATAGAGCTCCAGAAGGCTAGGAATTTGCCATCATGGCAATGTGCAGTTTTACAATCATTAAACGATTCATGTGAATTTATTATTCTGTTTGTTCTTGTGTGCATTCTCGTAGTTGGTTGCTCAATTTTCCTCTAAGTTGATTTTTATTGTTTTTTCTGATAAGTAATTTGCCCTTACAACAGAGTTTTCTTCGGAAGAAGTCACCAAGACACAGAGGAAGTGAATACCTTTTAAAATGAAAGTAGCTATTAGAGTTTGCAAACTTTAAAATTTAACGTTCTTATTAATATTAATAGTTATTTAAACATTTTTAAAGTTCAATTTTGTGTAAGAAAGTGCGGTACTACACTCCTCAATGGAAGGCCTCTAATTTGATTCCTATTATTCTTTTTGAGACAATAACGAATATATGTAAAGATTTTGGAAGGTTCTTTGAAAACGTTACCCCATAACTTCTACTTCAGCAATTAATTGGGGTTTAAAAGTGATTGTCTATTTTCTATGTTTATTTATGGGCTCTTACTATTCTTATAGTCGTATCTCATTCTTAGTGTTTGCAAAGATTCACTTTTGTTATCTGTATTGTAACATATTATTAGTGCTACTTCTTTTTTATGTATTAACTGCCACAGGTAGGTTTATTTCCGGAACCCTTTTGACACTTACGATTAAAGGTACACTTGAAGGAGGGGGTTGATAAACAGTTTACAGATTTTACAGGAAAGCAACCGTAATTCTTGACATTCATTTAATGTAACTAATGCTATCTTTATTTAAGTGAGCTTAACTATCTAAAAACACACTAATGTACGTGAAATGTCAACCTCCCACTTCTCAGGTAAGCAGAGCTTTTTAAGTAAACAATGATATAAGGGGCTCATTGCTTTCCAAAAACATCATTCTACACATGCAATTGTCATCCAGTTCACGACTTGACAACTTTAAACTCGCTTACACATTTCTCATATTGCCATAAGATTATATTTTCTTGGCTTTAGGTTCCACTGGCTTCTCGTTAACTTATTCGCTTTTACTAGACAATTCCATTGCAGCTACAGTAAAACTATGCTAACATAGATTAACTAATAAACGACACTGAATCACTTCATCCTGAAGATGCCAAGCGCTGTACTTGGCGAAACGTCGGTATCCACGATGCCTTCTAGACCACGGCCTACAAGCCCGGATAGTTGTAATTCATTTATTAGTTATGATGCCGGCCGTGAAAGCCTCAGTATGTACACTAACATAGATTGATTAATTATAGGTAGAAAGTGGTAGAAAACAAAATGATTCAAAAATGCAAAATTTAAACAATGAATACTAGATATACCAATACATGCATAAGACAAAAATGTTCGATGTGTTGCATTCACAAGACTTTCCCTACTCTTGTACCAGCTATTTTTACAAACGCTTGTTCTCCACATACTTCATGTTAATCGAGATATCGAGATGTTAATCTTATTGCTAATTTTCTGGTAGGTGCAAGGGGAATATGGTAGTATTTAAGCGATAGTAACATCTTTTAAGAGCTGGTTGCTTTGTGGAGCATTCCATTCTTTTGCATGTCCAGAACATAAAAAAAACGAACAAGGAATTCGCATTTGAGAAAAAGTATAAGTATTGGAAAACTCAAACAAATAACAAGGAATATCTCGGAAAGTTTCACTCCAAAAAAAGAGAATTATATGACATAAATTGTGTGTTTTAACGAGATCTATATTTTGTGTGTACAAATATTATATCTATCTCTTACGGTTTACCAGTTATGCAAAAGCCATTCAGAATGAAGAGGAGTTTTAGGGACATTGCTAGAAAATTCATGATATGCATTTAATTTGTCATAAACATCTTAAACACATGATATTTTAACTAAAATCGTTAGAGCCATTTTTGAGAAAATTAAAATTTTCTAAAAATGTTCCATGGAAAGGGTAGTCTGGGGTGGGGGGATTTTCTTGAAAATCTGGGTGTCGCATCTTTAACAGATATTAAACCTAAATACCAAGTTTGGTATTTATCCGACTTTTGGTTTTTGAATTATGCTGTTCACAGAAACACATCCACACAGACACACACGGGCCGTTTTCTAACAATTCTTTTTTCGATTCAGGAGGACTCGAAACATGTATTTCCGGTGAAATCTCGGTATCGAATATTTGGCTGGAATGCAATACTTCCCCTACTTACTATACGTAATAAAGTAATAATTTTACCAATAATATAACTAACCCCTTCTTTTTGCTTCCTGTAAGTTCATACAATCAGCTCTTAAAAGATTTGACTGTAGCTTAAAGCTTACCATATTCCCCTTGAACCCACACAAAATTAGCAATAAAATACACAACATGATCAAAAGTATCCGGACACATGGCTGAAAATGACATACAAGTTCGTGGCACCCTCCATCGGTAATGCTGGAAGTCAATAAGGTGTTGGCCAACCTTAACCTTGATGACAGCGTTCACTCTCGCAAGCATTCTTTCAATCAGGTGCTGCAAGGTTTCTTGGGGAATGGCAGCCCATTTTTCACAGAATGCGGAAGTGAGGAGAGGTATCGATGTAGGTCGGTGAGGCCTGGCATGAAGTCGGCGTTCCAAAACATCCCAAAGGTGTTCTATAGGATTCAAGTCAGGACTATGCAGGCCAGTCCATTACAGGGATGTTATTGTCGTGTAACCACTCCGCCACAGCCCGTGCAGTATGATCAGGTGCTCGATCGTGTTGAAAGATGCAATCGGCATCCCCGAATTGCTCTTCAACAGTGGGAAGCAAGAAGGTGCTTAAAATATCAATGTAGGTCTGCACTGTGATCGTTCCACGCAAAACAACAAGGGGTGCAAGCCCCCTCCAGGAAAACCACGACCACACCATAACACCACCACCTCCGAATTTCAGTGTTGGCACTACACACGCTGGCAGTTGACGTTCATTGGGCATTCGCCATACCCACACCCTGCCATCGGATCGCCACACTATGTACCATGATTTGTCACTCCACAAGATTTGCCACTGTTGAATCGTGTAATGTTGACGCTCCTTACACCAAGCGATGCGTCGTTTGGCATTTTCCTGGGTGATATGCGGCTTATGAGCAGCCGCTCGACCATGGAATCCAAGGTTTCTCGCCTCACGCCTAACTGTCATAGTACTTGGAGTGGATCCTGATGCAGTTTGGAATTCCTGTGTTATGGTCTGGATAGATGTCTGCCTATTACTCTTTACGACCCTCTTCAAATGTCGGCGGTCTCTGTCAGTCAACAGACGAAGTCGGCATGTACTGGATCCTGATGCAGTTTGGAATTCCTGTGTTATGGTCTGGATAGATGTCTGCCTATTACTCTTTACGACCCTCTTCAAATGTCGGCGGTCTCTGTCAGTCAACAGACGAGGTCGGCATGTACGCTTTTGTGCTGTACATATCCCTTCACGTTTCCACTTCACTATCACATCAGAAACAGTGGACCTAGGGATATTTAGGAGTGTGGAAATCTCGCGTACAGACTTCTGACACAAGTGACACTCAATCACCTGACCACGTTCGAAGTCCGTGAGTTCCACGGAGCGTCCCATTCTGCTGTTTCACGATGTCTAATGACTACTGAGGTCGCGAATAATGAGTACCAGTCAGTAGGTGGCAGCACAATGCACCTAAGCTGAAAAACGCATGTTTGTCCGGATACTTTTGATCACATAGTGTAGCTTCTGCAAATGCTTGTCTCAATTAACATGAAGTACATGGAGAATAAGCGTTTATAAAATTAGTTTATACAACAGTAGAGAAAGTCATGTGAGTGCAACATATCAGATTTTTTCACGAGTGTAATGAGCCCCCGTTTACATAGTTAGGTAAGTGCTTCTTCAATCGAACTTTTTTCAGTTAATGAACCCATTTATTCCAGTGAAGTTTAAACCAAATGAAATTCCTCTAAACTTCTACAAATGGTTCAATAAACGAAATTTCATTAAAAATGCCACCAGCTCCTTCTGCATGCGTGCAATGGAGTGCGTGGAATCGTGTCGATATAGTGCGCAGTGGTTTATATTGATAAGGCAACACTAAACCGCCTCTAAATGTCCCCCATCTGGTTCTAGGACCTCACTTAATGTTTTACTCCCCCCTTTTCCTTTACCTCCAAGCCTGAAACCGAACTGCGTTAAAAGATTAATATTTAGGTGCTAGACTTTCGACATCCAACCAATACGAGATGGACTCAAACAGAAGCTGGTGTAGACCGTCGTTGTGAAGAATGTCTTCCAGCCACTCAGGTGAAATGTTTTTAAAGCTCTTTCCCTTTCGCCGCTCACCTAGATCTGATTTTCGCTCAAAGGCTAATGCGTGTGTGTCGGGCTTGAATTTAAATAAGAGATTATAAGAGATTAATGTAATAAGAGATTAGCTCACCGAGGGCTGATGCTAAGAAGTTTCTGCTAATATTTAATAAAGAAAACCAGAAGCATTGACACGTTTCCGTGCACTCGACTGTACCAACACACGCCAGAAGGGAAAAAATCCATTAATACACATGTGTGAATACATTAGCCCCTCCTTTCAAAGTTCAGTTTATTTTTCTATTTAACTTTTTACAGTTAATGAACCCATTTATTACAGTTTTTTAGATTAAATAAATGTCCGCAAAATACTACAAAGAGTATTAATAAACCAGTGTGCATTAAAGTTGCAATCAAGGCCTTCTGGACGTGTACACTCGGGTGCAGGAATAATGCCGATATAATGCGCAGTGGTTAATGTTCTAAGGTAATACTAAATCGCCTGTGCCACGCCCAGCACCTATTCCTTACCTGGTTCTGGCACTTCACTTAATGTTCGTTTCTGAGCCGAACTGCTTTTATAGGTTAATGTTTGGGTGTTATACTTTTTACATCAAAGCAATACGAGGGACTGGTGTGGACCATCGAGGCGAAGAATGCCTTTAGCTACTCGGGTGAAATGTTTCAGTACTCCTCCCCATTCCCCACTTACCTAGGCCTAACCTACTTCATAGGCAAATACGTGTGTGTCGGACTTGAATTGAAATCAATAAAACTTTGGCTCACCTAGAACTGGTGTGCGACACGCATGACACAGTGTTTCTGCCAACATTAAATACAGAAAAACAACATTGGAAACAAAAAACCTCGGCACGTTTCCGTGCACTCGACTATACCTTTTAATTTATAATTTTACATACTTTTACAGTGAAGAAAACAAGTGGCAAAACGAAATATGAGAGCAGAAATTACTGAATAAAAAGCGTTAGTTCTATCATTAAGGTGTAGCTGCATCGTGAAAACGTGAGAAAGTGTTTAGTTGGGACAAACGATGTCATTTCTGAGTGAGACAGTGTTGAGAAAGCAGCATATGCAGTTAAACAGTCGCCCTTCCTGAACCAAAGCGAACCAGGTCAGGCTTCAGTGACCGGACTGTATATTGTTCCTACTGGTTTTAAAAGAACGCAGCACTCTCTTCGGGCATGAAGACAAATACATTCAAAGTTTGTGGACCGTGGTTACCTCCTCCCACTGGGAGTCTCAGCGAGGACGACGACGTCGCCGAGGAACCAAACCATCACCCCACCCTCCTTGCCCTTACAAGAGAAATCCTAACAACGGACACGCCATCTATTCTCCGCCCTCTTTCCCCGAAACTACCACTACTCCTTTTCTAGAAATTTAACCCTCCTCTGCAGTCCACCCTCTTGCTGTTGCTGTGTTTCTCCGACCCTTTCTCCTATTATATGGACTTGGGTTCCTCCTCCTACGAGTATAAACTTTATATAGGCAAAGTGAATAAATTTAACGCCATTGAAAATCAGTGGGAATCACGCACCATATCGGCCTTTAGAGCCTCGTAGACAAAGTTTGCACCATCCCCGCACCAAACTAGCCTTTCCTCTCGAATTCTGGCCACTACACTACCATACCTCGCGCGCCTGTGTCTGAAGGTTTATGTTAGTGCTTTAGTTACTAGTGTGTGGTCAGTCGCTACCCTCCTGATTTGACCTAAACCCACTCCCTGCACATTTCGCTACAGTCCAACTCCTTAACTCGCAGCGGCAGGGGTAATCTCGCTTCGAAACTCAACTGTGGAGGGAATTCTGTTTATTCGCTCGAGGATGAAGTCATAATGTATTAATTCGAAATTACTGTATCTGATCCTTAAAATGTATTCCTACTTTTTAAATAGTTATAAAAGTGTTTTAAAAATTGAACGTGTTGCATACACATGAATTTCTCTACTCACTCTTCTAAAAACATTCTAAAATCATACTCTGCTGCATATTTCTTGTTAGCCCATATAAACTTTCAACTCACAATTACACATTTCGTTGTACGATAGCCAGATAGTCAGATTTTTAAAGAGCATGTTTCTATATGACGACTTTGAAATTCCATGTTTGCATGACCTCCAGAATAAAACCAATAGCAACTTACCAGTTGAGAAAAGTGGAAGTATATGAAAACTAAATTCAATAACAAGAAATATCTCGTAATCAGAAAAATAATTTATTTGACATATACTGTGTGCATTAACAAGGTCTATATTTTTTATGGATTAAGATTTTGAAATGTTTTACGGTTTACCACTAATACAGATGTTTTCAAATTGAAGAGGACTCTACAAACTATTCTCAGAAAATTCAACATGTAAATTTTGTCATGCAAATATCTTACAGATATTTAATGTTTCAATCAATATCAGTTTTGATACAATACAAAATATGGAAATTTTTTGAGCGTAAAGGGTAGTTTAGGGTAGGTTGATATTCTTCAAAATTTCCAGTCGCTTTCTTAAAATATGATGAACTTAAATATCAACTTTGGAATCTAACCGAATTTTCATTTCTGAGTTATACACACAAAACATACATATATATATACGGACCTTTTTTAAGACTGCTTTTTTAATTCATGGGGCTTAAAACATATATTGCCAGTGAAATCTCCCTCTCGATTTTTTGTATCTATTTACTATCCCTATTAAAGTGTATGCGTCGATTCAAGTTAATCACGATATAGTATTTGTTTACTTATAAATTATTTTAAATAAAAAAATGTGGACTTGGTTGCAAGTAGAATGAGGAAAGAACATTCAGCTGCATATATCACAAGGCAAAGTAAAGTTCTAAATTCATAGGCCGCAAAAGTAAACCAAACTAACTTAAACATACAGCAATGAATATTTTGGAAATGACTAATGCAAAGAAGAATTATATTTACATAAATTTTGTGTTACTATGTGTTCCGCATTATTCCTAGTAAGAATTTGTCGTTTCTATTTTTGTCTTTTATGGTTTTCCAGTGCTTTAATGTCAATGAGAATTCACTAAGGCATACATCTTATTTGCAGTGATGCATCTCAGATATATAGTTAAAATATTTGAACTATTTTTAGGAAAACTAAAAATAAGACATGTTTTTCTTGAAATTTTTCGCGTTTGAGTTATGATATTACTCCGTCAAAACTCACATAATTTTATCTGAAAAAACATATTTTTGCTAAGGGACCTCAAAACTATATTTTTGATAAAATATAGGTGTCGACGTTTTAGTAAAAATTCTAATATTAATGTTAAAGATCAAATTTAAAAACTTGTAAAATGCAATAAAACTACTTGCTTTAAGGCAATGCGTAAGCAAAAGTAAGGCAATAAAGGTGAAAATGCTTATAATCTCTATAAGTTTAATTTTAATTTTTAGTTTTTCCAGTCTGTTTCAATATGTAGTATTCTTTGTGCAAAAGATTTCCGTCCGATTTTGATGGAGTTGCCAGAGAACGATATTCATTTTCCTTTTAATATAACAACCGAAAAACGTAATGCGGAACTAGTTTTTGTTTCCTGAGATAACTCGTATAATGCAAATATTTGTATACATTTAAAGCTATAAGCTGCTTTCAGTAATGACTCTTCTTAAATATAAGAACAGTAAAATAAGTTTTGAAGTGACTTCCTTCCACATAGAGTATTTTATAAAGATAGGGAATATTAATTTCGAAGTTAATATGATTTGCAAAACGAATGAATGTACGAAATATTCTACTAACTGTAGTTACATAAGTTTATTAATCTTTTGAAAATACTTGGATAAATATTACATGGTTTAGAATTTATATCTGTGCGTTGCTTTAAATTAAAGCACGAGCTCGTTATAAACACATCCAACCTGTATAACAAATTCCAGCTCTGCATCTGCCAGGAATATATTACAAAGCAATCTGCCACACTTTTCCATTTCATTCTCTTGAAATCTGTCTTCCGTTGTTTTTATCTTAGTTAAATAGTTCTTTATATTATCCTAAAGATTCACTGGATAGTGGTTTAATCGATACAGCATAGAATATTATAGTATTGAATTTGAATCCAAGTTTGTTCAGTTGATCGTTTCCTTTATAGCATAATTTGAGTGTAATAGTCCATCCCATCGTTGTCAATGAAAGTTTCATAAAAAAGAAACACGCAGGATTCGACTTCATTCACTAAAGTATTAAAAGTATCCAAAGGTGAAATTTGTAAATCTTACAGTTTTTATCGTTGTCATATACTGATCTGCTACAATTGTGTGTTTTAAATACTATATTTAATATATTTTAGAAAAAAACTTATTTTAGCTTTTATGCTAATTAATTAGGTGTTCCATACGGCGCAGGAAACGTAATTCTGAAGAACTAAAAATGCTACCATATTATTTATATAGGAATATATAAAACTGGCATTTTCACTGTTCTGGTTATTTCAGAAAATATGTTTGAGCCTTAATAAAAATCATATGCAAGTTTTTTAAGTTTCTTTTCTCTTAAGTTTCTGTCTAAAATTTTAACAAGTTTGGTTACAAATTACAAAGTATGGGGCATTTTGAATGCATAAAGGCTTTGGATGCAAATCCAGGCCATTAGGTCGTGTTGAAGCTTTAAAGAGCTCTGAAAGCAAAATCCATAGGATGTAATTGGAGTTAAAGGTTCAAAGTATTCTTGGATATATAAGCTAATTTTTGTATTTTCGAAAACGTTAAACAAACTTCAGCTATGGTTGCCTAAAGTGTGGGTAATGAAATGTGTGAGTGATCCAGCAAAACTTCTACTTGGTTTAACCACAGAAAATTTATGTTGTATGCATTCAAAGCGTAATTTTATAAATAGTATTTCGGGCTTTGCTTAATAGTAATTGTGTTGGGATCATATTAAGAGTTTCATTTTCTTCACCACTTAACATATATTTTTCTAGAATGCAAAAATTAATCTCTTAATAATTATATAACTTCGTTTTCATTTCATGGATTACACCTACGTCTGTTCCATTTTCACAACTTGTTTAGTTCTATCTCTTTCTAGGACGCTTCCTGTGGATTGATATTTATAAATAATTTTAATGTTTTTTATTCACTCATTCGATTTAATTGGCATTCCCAGTTTTCCTTTTGTTGTTATATTTCAGTAATAAATTGTGTAGTTTAAGTTCTTTGCATATATGTTCATTTCTTATTTTATCGATTCAGTTCATTACACTTCGGAGTACACTCATTTTGCTGTGTGCATATTTATCTTATCTGTTTCTAAATAATCCAACATTCAAACATTAACATTTTAAACAACAAAAAATTTTAATTCCGTACATTGAAACTAGAGAGGCCATAGTTTCACATAATAGTTGGGTAGCTTTTCTTGTTTTGTTTTTCAGTGTCTGGTATATTATTACGCAAATCATCTAGAATTTACTTAACTTATTTTCCATAGTAAGAGATGTGGTTCTGAAGATTCTAAGGAGATCTCCCCAGACTACTCAACGTGGTGATGCTAACTTTATTTGATGATAGACCACCATTAATCTTCACACAGGAATACCGGACGGACTTCAAAATTACAGTTGGTAATGTCTGAACACCTTGAATGTGACTGTAAACTTTGTTTGCCCCTGTTAACATACAAAGTAGAATTGGTGGTTGCGATTATAACTACAACTGCTTATTAGCAATAATATCTTGTTAGTGCTTTGCTGTTATCCTTGTTTTTATTAGTTTAGGTTTTAAAATCGCACACACATTAATTCTCTCGTTCATATTTCCATAATCCTAAATAGATTTCGATTTAAGTAAAGATAATTCCCGATCCACACGCGAAACAAACCGGGAAGCACTGAATTTACAGGTTAACCACTAGACCGTGAAGAGAGTCGACTGCTAAATATTACCTAAATAAAACTGGCAAGGAGCTGAAAAACCTTGAGAGTTGAAATTCATGCTCAACTGTCATTACAGATGGTCAATGATGAAAAGTTAATTCAATATATGTTAATAATTAAACAGCGACATACGTTTTAAAGCATTTATTTTATAAATTCATAATTTAGCACGAATAATTTGCAAAATCTTGGTTTAATATTTGAGAAGTTGTAACACAAACTGGATTAATGAGGGCAATGAGCACATGTATCCAAACATGTTTTGCTCAGTGTTTTCTTTTCTCTGGTATTTAATAAATTGCTGAATACAGACTCGTGAAACTGTGACCTTTATGCAGATATGCCTACGAAAGATACGAATTTATTTCCTTATCTTGATGGTTTTCTTTTTGTGCAATTCCTAAATAAAATGTTATTTATAAAACACTGTTACTCTTCAAAAAAAATAAAAATACTTATTTCCGGAAACTTGAACATTATCAATGCAATAACTCTAAAATATCACAAAGAGATATTTATCAAGAAATTCTGTGTACTCCTTCATGCACAGTAACTTCTTATTTTTTACAAAATCTTTTATCATACTCTTGAGACAACTATATCGGATGAATAAATTTATAGTAATATTCCTTAAAGAAAAGGGAAAATAACTCTGAATCTTAGAATATTCCTTCGAGTTTTTAATTTATCAAACATTACTTTACATTTCTTATGCTTAGGTAACGTAGTTAAATATTAAAATATAACGAATTAAATAAGATATCGTATCAATATATCTACTAATAACATATAATTATACTCTAGCGTATCTATGAAGAAAATAGAGCAAATAAAGCACGCATAATGTAAATTCATTATATGGTAATGAAAGTTGGACGCTAACAAAACAGCAACTAAAGTTACGTCAGTAGAGATGAAGTTTTTACGAGGTGTATCAGAATATACTAGCTACAACGTAAAAGAACTGAAATCAGAAGTTAATCGGGAATGGACAGTTTAACTGAAGTTATAACAAAATATAGGAATAACAAATGGTGATGCGTGTGCCCGAAGACAGAAAAGCAAAAACAATAATAACATAAACCCTAAGTTAACAAAACGGTTGGAAGACCTATAAAAATATGTTTGCAGCAAGGCTTTGAAGGAGCCATGAGCTTTTGCCATGAAATTGTTGATCATAATGATGACGATGTAAGTTTATAAATCCCTGCTTCTGATAACTCGAAGGCCATGTCTAAAACCAACGCACCAAGTAAAACATACTTATTGTTAAGTTGTGGTGTTGCTTGTGTTTCGGAAGCAACTAAAAGGTATGAGGCGTTAACTCAAAATTCTAGAACACAAAAAGAGAATAGTATTATAATTTTCTTGGCTGTAATTTATATATAGGAATTTAGAAACAACCGCCACAAAACTGAGCTCATGCTTTTACTAGTAACACCGTGTTACAAGAGTAAGAGATACTTTTAGATATTTTATTTACCATTATCCTACATATATATTGCTAATGTTAAACACAACTGAAAGACTTATTTCTACAACCCCAACTGCGAACACAATCAAGGAAATCGCTGTCTTGAAGTGTAACTAAAACAACATTTGTATATTGACTCAATTTGACAAGATTCAGATTTTCCAATTCTTCTTCTCATTGCGACGTGGTTTATGCGTCGCATTATATCCCTTTGCTGCCTCTTTCTTATTCCTCTACCTTTATCCTGTTTCTTTTCGTGTTTGTCATTGTCTTCCCAATTCACGTAGTATTCTTCCACTTTGTTTTGCTGGTTGCAGATGTGCAAGGCAAAAACCGAGGCCGTGCAGTTTCTCAAAGCACCGCTGGAGGGCAGCACTAACCAGGACGTTTTCCCTCTCGCTGGTTCTTCGACCCGCTCGTTACGTGTTAATATCTAAACACGTTTCGGTCATTCAGGTATTTTAGAGTTGAAATATAGATCTTTTTTCATCTGAAGGATTTAAGAAGCTCCATTGAATTCTCAGATACATTATTTGCATTCGCAAAGTAATTATTTTATGCTCCAGCTTGGTGTGTAAACCCATTTTAATATACGATACTTGTTATAAAATATACTTAGAGTAATATTTTATTTACATATGAAATAAAATATAAGAAAACAAATATAGAAAACAGAAGGAGAATATTTGTCCATGTAAAGAGCAGTAGAAGCCAAGAGTGATTATGCTGGGACAGTTTATGGCAAGGTTAAAAACATCCAACATTTTTGTGTGTTTTTCAATTAAACAGAGCTACACTAGATGTAAAATTCAAATTTTTGTATTTAAATATGAATCTAAACATCTCCTCTCTCTTTTAGCTAAACATCTACTTCAATTAATGTTAACTAACATAGTAACCACGGAAAGCTTATTATTTTCAGAGTTTAGAGTTTCTTTAGGGATGAATAAAATAAACCTTCGAAGTGCGCCATTAATTTTTACTTTCTCCACTACGTATAGTAAGTAGCGGAAGTATTGCATTCCACCCAAAAATGTTATGTCGAGATTTCACCGGAAATACACATTTTGAGGCGATCTGAATCCAAATAAAGCATTTTTGGAAACATATTCGCGCGCGTGTGTCTGTCTGTGAAAAGCATAACTCAAAAACGAAAAGTCGGATAAATACCAAACTTGGTATTTGAGTTTAGTATCTTCCAAGAATGCGACACGAAGATTTTCAAGAAAATACCCCCACCCCAACTATCCTTTACATGGAACAGTTTTCGCAAATTTAGATTTTACAAAAAATGACTCTAACGATTTTTGTTAAAATGCCATATATGAAAGCTATTTACATGACAAATAAAATGCACATATTGAATTTTCTGGGAATAGCCTATGAAATCCTCTTAATTCGGAAGGAATTTTATTTAAATCTTGTATAGCTTGTACATGTTAAGCAATAGACAAAAACTTACCACACAACAAATGTAAATCTCTTTAAAAACATGCAACTTACTTAAAACAATTTTTGTGGCATGTGGCATAAGCGGTTTCTAAGATATCCGTTACTGAATGTTCGAATTGTTCAATGCTTACCATTCTTTTAAGGTCCCATCGATTTTGAGGGTTTCTCGCGATTAATTGGAAGCAGTATGGAATTTTAGGGTCAGCTTATAGTGTCCAGTTCTTAAACATGTGTAATGTAGCTAACTAGCTATTTTTCCAAAGGTTTATTTGGATTAAATGTAGTATATAGAAAAATAAGCTTTAGTAAGAATAATGTGTATATCCACTAATAAAGATAGAGGATAGAGAAAGCCATGTGAATGTATTACACCACACTTCTTTATTCGAAATACACTTTCAGGCTTTCATCAAACCGTAAATTTCCTTTTCTAATGAAAGAAGCTCTAATAAAGACATTTTGTGAAAAGCTTGTTTATTCACTTGATCTTACATACTATTTCTTAGCCATTTGTGTAAAGTTTGTGAGTGTGCCACATTGGATTCTATAACATAGGAAGAAATTGAAATAATTGTTTCTCCAAATTGAAATACTTCACTAAATTGAATTGCTTTACATTTCCGCTGGTATTTCCTGCAATCACACATTGAAAATCAGAATGAAGTAGAACATAAGGATTTAAAAGAAATGATTGTGAAGTAAAACTTCCATTTGCTGTAATGCCTACCACAGTTACTTTTATTAACCTAATATTGATTTTTGAGAGTGTTGTTGCTTCTCCACGTATGGGAGATTCTTTCTTGGAGTGTTCGCCCCACGTACGGTACAAACTTTCCGGTGACCTACGCCCCACGTTCACTTTTCCGGTGGCCTTCGCCCCCACGTTTAAAAATAAACTTTGTATTTTAATGTGTATTTAAATATTATATATGTATGTTTGCCTTGGCTGCTTCAGTAGTAATTTGCAGATACACGTATCTCTTAGCAGGGGTTGGTGCGGCTAAAGAATGAAGGCTTACACAAATTATAATAGCATTTAACTTCGTTTTATTAATCTTTCACAAGATTAAATAACACTTCACTGATATATCCTACTGTAGAGCTGTGAGATTATTGTTACTTGTACTTTTTAACATGTAAAGTTTATATTATTCACACCGTAATGCATTTTTATGTCCCACACTGAATACGTACCGAGCGAACAAACTGCTCAGGTACGCTATCTTCTAGCGTCTGGTTGGGAACGCTGTTTTGTAGCGTCTGCCGCTGAATTTGCACTTTTTCCTATTTTAAGTCTCTGATTGGCTAAGCCTACTCCAATAGAATACTTTTATTTAACTTAAGATTTGTCTAGTTGTTGATTGGCTATTTATAAACTGTTTTAAATATTACATTATTGTTCCAAGAATTACTACTAGCATTTATTAAACTTTCTAATTAATTATTGTCTCAAGATTACCTCATTGTTAGCAACTTTCGGCTTCTATTCTCACAGCTCCCACATTGTTAAATTTCATAATACATTCACATAACATTATTGTACATGTACATAGTAATATAAACATAATACAATGACTTTTACATACCTATATATATCATGATAGTATACACATATTGTTTATAGGCGGGCTGTTATTATATATTATATAATTAGACTGATATCGTTTAAGTGTTAAAAATACTGCTCATTTTAACATTAATATTTTTCATTGAATCCACATCACCTAACACAATACATTAGAGTTTAAAACTTCCATTAAACTGTGGTAAATATTATCTTTTGCCGAGTTACGAAAGGAAGGATTCTACCATAAATTACCTGCCAACTTATAAACTGAGGGAGCTTTTACTGCAGCTTTATTTTGGTACCTTCAGCTTTTAAATTAAATAATTATTTCTCATGTAATTGCTATATAGAAGAACAAATCGTTGCCCTTTATTGTAATTTTGTGTAAGTTAAAATGTCTCTTGAAAGAAACAAAAATAAGCACACTATGTTACATTTCTAAAATACAACAGAGTTTAAAATAATGGAAAATGGTTGCAAAACGAGATGCAACACAACAATAATGTACAATACAGAATCCAATAGAAGACAAGTAGAAACCAAATTAATGATACAAAACAGATTATTGTTTTAGCAGCTCTCATAAACAATCAGTACGTTTATTTACTCTCAATGTGATGAAATGGAAGATTCCTGATTTGTTTATTCATTTAAAAATGACGGTTTTTCTTAGAGTTCTGAATACTTAAGTTTACCACGAATGGTTAGCTGGTGCTTCTAGGCAGAGAAATATTATATTAAGAGTTAACAGAAATGAAATTGGTTTCCTAGTTGACCAAGTTTCTTCTGTACTGTGTCTTAAAACCAATTAGTAATTTTGGGAATCTAGTTCGATGTTGTTGATTTGTCTATATGTTCATATTGCATGTTGAAACAGTGATTTAAAAGAGTCATAATTAGAAATATTTCAATGAACAAGCTTTGAACACGGAGTTAAAAACAATGATTTGAATAATTCTTGAAATATGTAAGTGGTTATTAATCACTATGTAGCACTATTTTTTCCTTGAATAATAAGTGTTATTTCCTGGTTGCTCATGTCTAAAACATGGAAAAAGTGGAAATTATTGTTAACAAACTTTGCTTTTTTAAGCGGGACTTTGATATTTTTAAATTTCTAAGTCTTATTTCTCTCTTTTAAAAGTAAACTCACTTCATTTCAAATATGTTTGTGCCATGAAAATAATGTAATAAAACATTAAACTGATATTTTTCAGATATTTTCGGTCTTATTGCAAATCACTTTCACTAATAAGTCCCCAAATACAGTCTCCCACCATGCTCTCCTTGATAACGTTCGAAGTCCAATATATCTTGGTGACAGCGTTCACCTTGGTCCTCCGAATAGACTCCCAAGTTTTTCTTGAATCTTTCATCAAGCATATGGACTTTAAGTGACATTCTGCAACCCATTTTACCAAAATTTTGTACCATACTTTCAACTAGTTCCACATAGTTGTCGGCTTTGTGATTTCCCAAGAAATCCCTTACAACTGCAAGAAAACTATTCCACGCTTCTTTCTCCGTCGCATTAAGCATGTTGGAGAATTATGCACACTCCATTATCTTCTTTATCTACGGTCCAGTGAATATGCCAGCTTTGACCTTTGCCGCAGACAACTTAGTGAAGTGTCTAAGATATTGGAGGGCTACTGAGTTCTTTGATAAAGCTTGAACAAATTGCATCAACACTTTGGTGAGACTTACTAATGGTTCCCATTTGATATTGTTCCCCACAGAAAATGGTTCCCGAGGTCACGGGTTCAAATCTGTAGAAGAGCGATGGATGTTTTCGGGTGTAAAAATCCTTAGCATGGCTTCCTTTGGTGGAGAAACAAAGCCGGGGGTCCCGTGTCGTAGATTTACGGCACGTAAAAGAACCTCAAGCCTGATAAAGATGTCTCTGGGAAAAACTTCCGATCTTTCACGCCCAATATAGAATGGAAAACTAAGGATTATTGTAGTTAAAAAGCGTTCATAAATAAAACTTAATTTAATTAACTTAATTTGAATAACTCTCAGTGCTCTGGCCAGTGTCGTCTATGACAGAGCGCCTTGGTGTAGTAGCTGCTGTCCCAAGGGCAAAGATAGCAAGGAATTTGGTAAATGAATTAAGAATGCCACCATTGGAGAACCGTCAATAATGGCACCGTTTTAAAATCACCAATTACTTCCCAGCCATATTCATTATACTTCAATGATTGTAGCAGGTTTTCGATGCCATTGTACTCCTCCTTGAGGTGCACAGAATTCGCCAGGGGGAGAGATGGATATGTATTCCCATTATGAAGTAATACGGCTTTAAGACTTCTGGATGAGCTGTCAATATACAAGCGCCACTCATTTGGATTGCATTGATTTTCGAAGGCTTCAAACAAGCCGGACACATTGTGACAGAAACAGAGACCATCTTGACAATATAAAAGCTGGAAAAGGCCTGTAACGTTTCCTCTGATTTGTGACAAGTACTCTTTTATCTAACAAGCCCGACCGCTTTAGCCCAGAAGTAAAACTTTCAGCACTGGACTTGATAAGACCAAGGTCTCTGACCAAGTCGTTAAGGTCTTTCTGGTTGGAGTAATAGGATTTCTCTCTTCATCTCCGATTCCTCCACTGTATTCAGGATATCCAACTTCGTGTTCGCTATCTGAAGTGGTGTTCTTTTCTGGATATGATTGCAGCAGTCTTTTCGGAGGACTACGTGGAGGTCAGGACTACGTGGGACCATGGCGATGGATGAAGGAATATCTAGGTATATTATGTCTTGTGCATGCTTGCCAATGCGACGTTTCGAAGGATCTACCATGCAAGAGTAGCAATTAGTTGAATGGTCAGTAGATTCTTGCCAAATTCTCGGGATGCCTAACTTCATAGCTCTTTTTCCCCTCTGTACCATCCTGTATAAATACGAAGGTATTAAAATATGGCTATATATTTGTTATATTGTTTTACTTAAGCATACAGGTTATTTCAATACTATAAAAATACTAATTTCTTTCACATTCTAGGGTTCGTCAATAGTTGAGATTAGATGTGCATTGCTTATCAGAATCTCCAACAGGAATACCGAAATATGATTTGTAGGCATCACACAGAACACTATATGATTTTAGGTGGTACTTTTTTGACCATGTCTTGATAAATTGTCCACACATAACAAAAAGCATCTGCCGAATGCTAGCAGCATCTTGAAGCCATCACATTTGCCGCTGAACTGACTATGTATTCAAGACCACGCACTTGCTGTATACAGGTTAAAGATAATTCTAGAAGTTCTGGAAGTTTATTTTTCAGATACTGTTAACTGTATCCATATCAAACTAGAAACAAAGAAATTCAGTATTTGTCCGAAAGAAGTCCTGGGCATGGAAACAAGTTTTGTTGAAAGCAATTGTTATGTTCTAAACAACTAGTGAGACATAAGAATGTAAAAATAATAGCTATTACCCAAGGACATGAAAAAATAATATTTTTTGTTATATAGGTCGTGATTAATGCTTGCATTTTTCTTATCTTTTCATGAACCATTAACATGAGAAGGTCAATGCCTTATTATGCTTAACACCCCATTTTAATGGCTGTGAAGGCATAATAATTTAACGTTGTGGTAAATTTGTTTCTATATAAGCAACCTTAGTGTTCTATTTATTTCGTTAGATAAGAATATTAAAATGAAACGCAAATAAATGTTTAAAATAACTCCCAAAATTGCACGTCATAAGTAAAATTTCCCAAAATGAACTCTTCCACTGTAAACAACTGTGCAACATTTCATAAATATATTAAGCGTAGCCTTTTTAAAGGAAAGAAAATAAAACTCAAATTTAAAAAATCTTAAACTCTTTTTGAGTAAAATGCTAGAGGAATTGCTAATCATATATCTAGTCATATAATAATAAATGTCATATAGTAATGGTAAAAGATAAGATGGCTATGCGGTTATTGTGCTTTCGTGACATCTCGGTTAATGAACCAAGAAAGTTGGTGCAGCTGACAAGAAGCAGAGAACACCACAAAAAGACGTGCGTGTTTACAGAACAGAGGTTGTGACGAAGACGAAGAAGCAGGCAGCAATTTGCAGTGTTGTCACTTCGACAGCAGAATATAAGGCAATGGACCGAAGAAAACACTCTTTATTCTTCTACAACCAATATGTCTGCTCTCGGGCTTCATTACAAAATGAAAAACATGGCTAGGGGAAGATTGAAATGGGACAGAAAAGACACACTTCGCTCTACCTTTCCCTCCCTCCCCCTTCTTTTTTAAGAGCAACGTTTTCTTTCTATCTTACTTGCTATCGCCTTGGGCGATAAATTTCATGCCATTTTTTTTTCTCTCCTCCCTCTTCTTCGCAATCAAGGTTTTCGTTTCTATTCCTCCCCATTTCTGTTGCTGCCAGTGGCGTAGCGCCCGTCTTTAGATGCCAAACTCTTAATAAAACATAAAATGTTAGTTTACGATTTCAAATTGTTAAGAATTAAAAGCAATTAAAACAGATTACCACATTTAAAACAATTCTTGTAAATAAAAGCAAAAAATACAAACTTATATTAGAATATTCCTTAGCCTTATACATCAGACTGAACGTTCTTATCTCACAGATTCTTATTGACTCCTATGTTTTGAAGCTGGTTTATTACTGCGTTTGATTTCTTTGAAGAAATAGATTCTTATTTTGCATTGCAAGTTCCTTTTCTTTCTTTCCGTAATAAATTCAGCATAGGATTTTTTAATGTATATTATGATTGTGTGTGCTGCATTAAAATCGTTAATACCTTAAAATATTGCAAATAAGTAAAATTAAGGATATTGGGTCAACAGGCAAGCCATAGACCCACTTTATTTATAAATCAAAATTTTCTACGCCTTTCCTGAATTATGTTACACAATAGTTCTTTGTCGTCTTAACCAAAAGTGCAAAGCTTTGGATGCATTCAATTTCGTCAGTCACATTTAAACCTTAACTATAAACACAGAACTCAATGAAGTACAAATGTGAATTAAAACCAAAATTATTAGCAAATGGCTAAACTCATTAATTTAAGGGTAAACAGATATAATTTCATTCATAAATTTGTCTTCTCTTTCAAAGAATGTATAGTCAATTACTAAAAATCTATATAGCCTAGAAGAAGGACTTGTAAGAGGTAAATAAATACAAATTAATAACAAATAGATAAAGAATAGTATAAAAGCAGTATTGAATGAATGTTCTTTCACACTAAGGGCATTACATGTTTCAAATCTAATGCAACTTTGTAATGTAAAATTGAATTTGTTACTGACGTTGCAGCAAAGTGAGTAAAAGTAATTAGAAGTATGGTCAAGCAGAAGAATGGAGCATGTCAAATGCACAGAAAATATTAATTATGCAGCTACCTTGGAAAGAGTGAGAAAGGTTACTAAAGTTTACTATTCAGGTTACGCGGAGGGAAGAAATCGTCTGAAACTTTGGATAAGAAGAAATTATTTCCAATAAATGTACACGAAGTAAATGCGAATTGGGTAAACGTTCCCAAAAAAAGAAGGAACCAGATGAGACCTAATATTTAAATACTTCAGAAGCTGAGACAAAGAAAGTGGAAAAGAGGGATAAATAGAGTTGTCTGGGTTGTAAATGAAGGATCTGACCTTGATGGAAAATTATCTTCGACTTATTATTAGTTAACTGATTGTTTTATTGATTACTTCACAGACAGTTCTTACCAATGCATATTTAAATCACAACGTGTAACACGTACAATTAAAAAAAATTAAAAAAACAAATAGAACGCTAATGATCAAATCTGGACTTCAACTCCACATAAAATATTTTCATACGCCTAGTTTTGAGTGTATAAGCTTACGGATTAACTAATTAATGCTTTGATTGAAGGACTTTGAAACGGCTGATATAAATCTCCCAGCACAAATCTTTTATTTTTTCTGCAAAACGCTGCAAAAGGGTTTTAAATACTATCTTAGACGAAGGTTAGTATTGAGGTTGGTTATAATAAATGCTCTGTGAAATGTCTATGAAATTAAAATGTAAACATATGCAACATCACAGAATAAGTAGCCACTACTCCTAAAAAAATTATTCTTTAAAACAAATATGTTCACTTCAAGGGAAACTGCATGCCAACCTATTAGACAATATCTGTAGATATTTCAGAACACTTTCATGTATGTATAAACAGTTGTGGTGCGTCTAGTATGAAAAGTTAGAATGGATAAAAAGGAGTTTTGAAGCTTTGGATACATTCATAAAACAGGCAAAATCAGAAAAAACCACAGTATTTCGACCAAAACTTTTACCTTGTAGATAGTAATTTTATTCCAATATGGATTTCATCTCAAAGTAAATAGACAACAACAAAGTTATTAAAATGCAAATCTTAATTGCTGCATTCAGTAATTACACTTAAACGGGCTTCCTTTCTCCCAATGTTTCAGCATATTATTACATAACTGCATAACACTTAAAATATTAATCTAATAATTTAAATTCGCCTTCTATGCTTTCTGTAGAGCTCTGTACAATCTTTTATTTAAGAATTGAGGTTCACAGAAGATTTCAGAGGAAACGTATATTATACAAAACATATTTTACTTAATGTCAATAAATATAATTAAAACCAATAATAATTGAATTTGTTGCTGTCTCCGACGATATTCTGTGAACTATTAAAACATAAAGGCACAGAAAAATAGATTGTGAATAGTTAAACAATTTCATAATTTCAAATTCAAATATGGCTGCTAAAATTTTCAGGCAATTCTCCAAAGGCATATAACAATTTTTAAGAGCAGGAACTAAATTGTAGTTTTTTTAACTGAATATTTTTCCCCATTTACAAGTCACCTTAATAGCTCCAAACATAATGCTTCACGACATGTTTTCTTCTATAAGACTTTCGTTTTTCATTAGTCATCATTATGCATGCTTTTTAAATTACTGCAAGGGTATTCAAACAAGGCAATCCTTTTCTATAGTTGAAAGTTTTCAAAATTGTATGTGTAAGTTATCCATAAAGTAAATTTAAAACTTTCAATTGAGAAATTTACAACACTATAGGTAAACACCAAGAGGTTGCATCAAAAGTCATAAAAATTGGAAAGAAACATTTTAAAAAAACTGTTGTGTTGCAGTCACATGAATTTCTCTCCCTCTGTGGTTTAGTAATTGGTATAAAAATTATTATAATATTATTATTACTGAAGTTTATTTTGCTATCTACTTCATTTTAATCCAGATAAAACTTTCCTGAAGTAGCTGCATTACATGTCGTTATAGATTCAAGGAAATATCGATAGTCAAATGTTTTAGAATTGACGCCATGCGTTGGCCTTAAAATTTCATATGTTTCCATGACATCGCGAGAAAACAATTGGAAATCGACAGGACTTTAAAAGAATGGCTAAGTTTTGAACAATTTGAAATCTTGGAAATGGTTGATGCCACAAAAACTTTATATGAAATGAATTGGTGTTTTAAAGAGATTTACATTTTTTGTGTAGTACGTTTTCATCTATCGCTTAACTTTACCAGTTATAGAAGTTTATAGAAAATTGCTTCCGAATGAAGAAGGCTTTCAAGAAAACTTAAAATATACGTTTCATTTGTCATGCAAATATCTTTAATATATGGTATTTTAATCAAAATCATTACAGCCCCCCTTTATTGGTTTTTTCCCAAAATGAATTATGATTCAAATTATGATTCAAAACTCAATAATTTCTTGTAAAGGGTAGTTTGTGGTTGAGATATTTTCCTGAAGATATTCGCGTTGCATCTTTGAAAGGTACTGAACTTAAACATCAAGTTAGGTGTTTATCCGAATTTTCGTTTTTGAGTTATGCTGTTATGCACACAGACAACGAACGTTTTCTAAAAATGCTTTTTTGTTGGATTCAGGAACTCTCAAAACATGTATTTGCGGTGAAATCTCGGTATTGAATTTTTGGTTGGAATGGTAGGTACATGGTTGAGAAAGAAAATTCAACCTAATATTTTTCCACTACGTGGTGAAGTCATTAGAAATGTCTTGAAAAAATAAATAAAGAGCAAAAAGATCGGTACTGATACTCGTAGACATTAAATATGAAAGAAAACAGCATTTAGAACAATTGTTGATCTATATAAATATCTTAACGGAGCCATGGACCTCAGTTACCTCGTAAATAGATAAGTCGCTCTCACCCAGTGTAAACACCAAAAGTGCTATCCGGAGATAACGGGATTGTTCTGGAACCTTATTTCTCCCCGCCTTCCGAACATTCTAGAAATCTCTGAAAAATACCAGCAGATATATAAGCGAGCGCGCTCGCGAGTGAGTGAGTGGGTGAGTGAGTGAGTGAGTGAGTGAGTGAGTGAGTGAGTGAGTGAGTGAGTGAGTGAGTGAGTGAGTGAGTGAGTGAGTGAGTGAGTAATTTAGTAAGTGAAATGGTTAGCACGTTTCCATAGAAAACTGAAATCGCTTTAAGTACACATTCCAATTGAATACTGAATGGAAACACGGACTCAGATCGAACTGAATCTTAGATTCGATCCTCTAAGAAGTAGGATCGGGTCGAATTTTTGTTGCATGGAAACACCTATCGTATTGAAATCGTTGGTTTACGCCAAGAGTACTAACTTCTACTGTACTCACTGTCGTTTGTTTGTATTTTTTGTTTTGTTTTTTCTAAACACTTTGAAATCCGTAAGAACTTATTTGCTGCGCTATGAATATGGTTCAATCCGCTGCATTATGAATGTAAAGGTGGCATGGCTCATTCGGAAAAGTTCAAACCAATCTTCCTCCCTAAATTGTGACGGCATTATACGTTCTCTTTCACCAATATCAGCTTCTTTCTTTAACCCAACATCAGGGCTACGTTTCGCTCGTTTATTCTGAATCAGTGTTGTGAACTGCAAGTTTTGGTCTGTAATTTTGCTTTGTTGCATCCATCGCTGTTGTCCTCAAGGAACAACAAACGTATCAGAAACTGATGCAATAATAGACACAGCAGGGCCGCTTGTATCATTTTTATATTAACGTCATACATTCTTCGCAAAAGAATTTAGTTAACGGATGAAGATTTAACACCTCATATCTTCGACTAATGCATAGAACAACAAAATTTTTATGTAATAGATTCGTCCTTCGCCAAAGTTAAGTCTAGTTTGATTTCAATACGTATTGAATTTAACATGGAAACGATGGTCGTATTCAGTACGGAATGTGTACACAAATCGATTTCAATTCCCCATGGAAACGCTTTGAGTGAGTGCGTTTCTGATGCGACAAAAGGTGCTGAACTACGAGTGAGTTTTGACGACTGAGCTGCCTCTACAAGAGATTAGAGAGGCATGTGTTCGACTCCCTGCGAGTGAAGAGGACGGAAGAAGAGGCTGCTTCGCGCGTTTCTTTACGCCGCTACGTCGCAAAGAAAAGTGAAGTGACAAAAAAATTCAAACGGATTACATTAGTGAAGTGACAGCGTGAACTGGACAAAGTCACAATACAAATGAGTGTGTGTGTATACGTTTAAGGTTTCATGATGGTTAACGTATGAACAAAATATTCCCCAAATCCGCGTATAAGCCCAAAATTTGATAACATAAAATTTGGGATGGTTAAGATTATATTTTGTCTACAATATTGCGGAAAATGTAAATAAAAAGTTGTTTCAAGCAGTTTTAAATAGCTAATGAAACGCAATACATAGGTGCAAAAATGACAGCTTAACCTTTATAATCCTACAAATTGCATTAGCTACATTTTCTGAAAATTCGAAACATATATCAGTTTCATGCTGTTTAGGTAAACAGTTTCACTCCCAAAAGGAGTTCAACATAATAAATGATTCGATTTTAAGTATTTTGTGATAAAGATGCAACCGAAATACACATTTAAGTTTTATTCTTTTCAAAATAGTTGCAAGTATACGACTACCACAGGCGGACAAGCTTAAAATTTGAAATTGCCTTTTACTCTAAACCATAACCGATAAAACAGACAATTTGCAAGAACGTGCAAAGCAGCGCTTTACATTATTAAATTTCTAAAGTTCTACACTCCTGCGACAAAGGAACCGCCCGTTAAGGTATTCTGCTAAGTATAGTAAAGGATTATATATGGGAAAATGTAGTATCACATTGTTGGTATAGTTCTGCAATCAGACACATGAGGATGCGTGCACTGATAAAGTCTGAGCTGCAATTTGCGTGTAAGGAGATATGTTCAGTTTTATGAATAATGTCTGTGCCGTTCTCGCTCTTCCGCAGTAAAATTGGGGGTGCTAATGCGGAACCCCTTCCCCCACCTCCGACATTGCCTATATTTTTTCTCCTTCTGTCCAATGTCCAATATAAAACAATTCTCTGAGGAAACAACTGAGGAGCTTACTGATTGAAAAATAGTGGTTTACAGTTTCATAAAATGGCCCAGAGGAGGCGACGTGTTGACCACATCGCATCTTCCGTACTGAAATCCACACATATTTAAGCCCTGCATGAGTGTAAGTGGAGAATATAACGACCGTGGTAAGCCTTAGCCAATTAAGGCTGTCCTACCAAGGGCTTGTGTTTAAATGGAAGTGAATGAGGTTTTACCTGTGACGACAATGTAGTGTATGATTAGGTCTTCACTTGCTTGATTTTATTCAAGGCAATACATGTAACATTGAATTAGTTACATGTGTTAAGTCCAAGAATAAAGAAGAGGAAACTGATGTAATGTGGAACAGAAAAATACGAGGAAACCCAACAATAGGTATGAAGCAAATTTTTAACAAATGAAATTAAGAAGTATGTAGACTTGTGTTTGATACAGTGTTTCATTTATAAGATAAACTGAGGCTTAGAAAAAAACGCAGGAAAATAAAACTATGACAAGCTGGGTGGTTTTCATTATTATAGTTTGCAAAACTACCTATCATTGTCGCCCATGCAGGTTATTTTA
Source organism: Deroplatys truncata (assembly GCA_030765065.1). Taxonomy (NCBI): domain Eukaryota; kingdom Metazoa; phylum Arthropoda; class Insecta; order Mantodea; family Mantidae; genus Deroplatys; species Deroplatys truncata. Next base: position 60,313,880 of record CM060980.1, read on the forward strand.
TTAAATTTTAATATATATATATATATATATATATATATATATATATATATATATATATGTGTGTGTGTGTGTGTGTGTGTGTGAGTGTGTGTATTAATTAGATTTTCTGCTCTATAGGAATACGTTACTTGAAACATTTCTCCATTAGTCCATTTTCAGGTCATCATTCAGTGTATTAGGAGGTCAGAAGTTGATGGTGAAGTGATATTTGTGGTCTTCAGGAATGTCTACTTCGAAATGCGCCGTCATACATTTTAGTGGAGGAAAATATTATACATGTTCATCGTGTTCCTTAAGCTAGTCCTTCAAATCTTCAGCTACCTCTTACGCAGTAGCTCAAATATATTTCTTCCTCATCTCTCATTAATTTTGAAACCTAAATGCGTAAGTGTTAAGTAATAATATAACGGAGGTCGATATTATTAAAATTATTATTATTATTATTACCATCATCATATTTAAAATAAATATTTCAGCTATATTTTTTTAAAATTTAAATATATTTTTGTCCTTGAATGCAATAAAAAAGAAACTTATGGTCCCTAATGACCCTATTTCAAACTTAATTAATCATTGGTGCCTAATCTTAAAACTCGTAACCCTAAATAAGTTGCACCAACCTTTTAAAATTATTTAGACTATAGGAGTAATAAAATACATAAATTGGTTAGTCTATCTCCGTAAAAACAGACACAAAGCTCAAAATAGCTTATATTGTGTGACACAGAGGACTGTCATTTTCTATGGCTCAAATAAAACCACCAATTTCCCGCCCAATGAAAACCATAACCGAAAGAGATCACTCAGGTGGTAGTACCTGTGGCTTACTTTCGGCAGAACGCGGTATTTTCATGGTTTCCCTCGTTATAGGCTGGATCGTTACCTGATTGGATATCCAGTATCAAGGCCCAAAAATATTTTTTTAAAAAAATTAAAAATAAAACATTATGTAAAACAAATATAAAATAATGTAAAACGGAAATACATTGTATTTTTTACTCCAGTAAATCAGTCGTCGTCCTCGTGAAGCATTGTCATGAAACGTGGGAACATTTCTATTTAGAGCCAGACTTCTTCTAGCACCTAGGTGATTCAGTGCCTAGGCGGCTAAGTCAGTATTGGACAAGATTGAAAATTGGTCGGATTATTAAAATAATGCATACTAAACGTATCCCCTTTGAACGTAAAATCTATAATGTATTTCAGTTTTACATTCAATTGTGATGAAAAATGTTTTTCATAGAGATATTGTGCAAAACATGGTTTTCTTCAATTACGTATTTAAACGTGGTTTTTATAAATGATGACGAGTAAAGCTGTTGCTTAAATTATATATACATATGTGAATAATCTAGAATTGTGCAGTAAAACAGGACGCCACCGCATGCGCGGAAAGGTAAACAAATACACACACCTCCTCTATGCTATATATACTCCACCTGTGAAGGCCAGTAGAGTGCCTCCCAAAGCTGCGGTGACGACATAAATGAAAACGGATGTACTAAACCCCCAAGCTGAAAGAAGAGTGCACGTAAATATACTCTCTCTTTCAACGACCACTAATGTTGATAAACTCGACTCGCCCAAGAAGTCTACAGCAGCTATCCGTTTGAGTCCTACAGCATGGAAATTATCCTCAACTGGCATTGTTTGGCTCTGTAAGTGGTGCATATGTTATACTGTTTTTTTCGCACAAACCTATATTCTACAATCCCACATAAATATCTGATGAGTACATGCTCCTACTAACCTACAACTTCAAAGTATGACAAGGGGTAGACGTGAGAAGCTATGTTAAGCGAGAAGAGAAGTTTGCAGGGAGTAAAGCAACGCCACTGCTTCCAGTCCATTCCACCCCTTTACCAGCCATCTCAACTCCTCGAAGAAGGCAAGAAGGGTGACGACGAAGACAACTGGGGAGAAAAAGTAACTAAAAGAAAAAAAAATTAAAAATTACTACTTGGTCGTTCCTTCACGTTTATTTTTCATCTACGTAGGGAAGCGATTAAAATAACTATAAATAATTGAAACGAAGATTACTTTTCGATAAGGAATAATTAAAATTTCGCTCGCTTTAACCTCGTCTCTTACCCGACCCCCTCTCTCTTGGTTTTCCGACGCTTACTATCTTTTTCGGTAAAAAAAGGCTTTCCGGTCTCCACTCTCTCTCTCTCCCTCTCTCTCTCTCTCTCTCTCTCTCTCTGCAGCCGCCAGCCGAAAAAAGATAAAGATGAGCAGGAGTATGCGAGGCGTGGGGATGAGAGCGGAAAACATAATTTAGCCAGGAAGGCCCTCACCGATAACGCTAATTAAAAATTACTGAAGTTTAAAGGGGGAGAACGATGTGGCAGAGAAATGTGGTGGGGGTGGCGGTGGGTTATGGTTTAGATAGGAATTGATGTAACAATATCAGCCTACGCTTGATTAAAGATTTCTCACGGACCAAGTTTTTGTGCCTCGTGTTTACGTCATATGCCTCAGTTCTGCACTGCAAGGGAAGTCTTTAGCGTCTTCTATAGAAAGCGACTTCACTGCTTCCACAGATAACCTAGTTTTTGAATAAGCATTGCAATTGTTTGCTACATTTCAAGCTGGAGGTAGTTCTGCGTCATTATATTTGCGTTCGAAATTAAAGTCAAAATATTGCAGTTATGAATTCGAGGAAGATATTACAATGAATTAGCCATAGCAATTGCCTGCTTCAGGGAGTTACAACCCTGTCCACGCAATGCACGAGGTATCCTTGCCCGAGAAGTTACTACCTGCAGAGAGGCCCTTACCAGGTTACGAGTGAGAACTACAAAGATCTCGAGGCATCAACTGAAGAGCAGTGCAATTAGCGAGATCAGAGGGAGCAACCCTCCCTTATGGAGTTAATGCTGTGATTTTGTCCAGTTTCTTTCAATGATCACTTTCCTCAGTTCTCACCGTTGCTGTTTCGTTTTTATGTAGTTCACTTTCACTGGAAGTTCACTTCACTAGGGTCAACCAGTTCAATATTCCGTCTTCGTGATGTAGCCTATTCACACGAACCAATTCACTTCACTCGGGAGTCCAACACCAGAACTCCACAACCGCAGTAGCACTCGCTGCACGTCACAACAGCCGTCTACAACTCGCTCGGAGAATCGCTCTTGATGTACCAGAGACGCACTCGCTAACTCGCTCACTCACTGGCTGATTCAACTCAACTTTGCTCTCCTCACCTCGCACCAACTGACGCAACTCAAATCACAGCCGACTCACCTCGACATGCACTGACCGCTTAGGCAATCAACTGAATCTTTCCACGAAGTTCTCGAACGTTCTAGAAATATTGACACCTTTCTGGAGGAAAGGGAAATAAAGCTTCCAGAAGGTTCCATTTATCTACCGATCCACGTCCGGTGTTTACGCCGGCAAGCGTCTGTTATCGTTGTTTACTCGGACTACTCGGCGCCCACCTCTCGATAATCTTGAGCCATAGCCGCTGCGTCACAATACACAAAGGAAGCTGGTAGTCCCACCACAAACCTAACCCTGTACGGGGCTCGTACTGAGGTCAGGAGACATTATTATTACTATAGAGTTTCTACAAATAAACCAGATTAAATTCAAAGAGGTTATATGTTTTGAGGATGGAACAAGTCCACATGCCTATACTTTGTAGAAGAAGAAGAATATTCACCATGGTAGCTGTCTAGTTGTATACACCATGTGGTCTACCGCACCTGTGTAATTCTGGACCTCTGCAATACCGCAATAACCTAAAGCTAATTGGATTAATATTGCTCCGTTTTCCCATAATGTGGTACGCTATGCACTGAATTTGTGCGAAAAATGTACAAATCTAATGTGATAAATTCACACTACTTTCTCTAGCATTAGCAAACTGACATGTACACAGGATGGACTATTTAAGTTGAGACTGTGCAACATCTCCAAAACCAAGCGTTGTAGAAAGAGATGTCTTGAATAAAAGTTGCTTGATATTATGAGGGATAGCTATTGCCATTAATCGGACTTTGTTTGGGACACGTTGTGATACTCCTTTTAGGATCAATTTGATTTTTTTAAATGCGAACCTACCTTTTTTGTGTTTTTTCTGACTGCTCATAAAAAACTAAACAACATTTGTATGAAGCACTTTGCAATTGTTCTTATACAGCGTAAATAAAAACGAAAATTATGAATGGCTGTTACGAAGAGCGCAATGAATGGTTGGACCATCCATGGATGGTCATTTGAGAGTGAAATTACTTTTCATAATTGGAAACCACCATTTTTATTTTGTTTCCTTATTACTCATCACAAAATAAACAGCTTTTTATAAACCATTTTCTAATGAGAAAACTACATACAAAATGTAATTCTCGCTTTATAAAATTAAATTTACCCCTTAATGACCATCATAACGTCCTCCAAACAAAACACGACTAACGGCATTTACTTTCCCTCATAATATCAAACAACTTTTATTAATGACATTTATTTCTATAATGCTTAGTTTTGGAGATATTGTACAGTTGCAACTTAAATGGTCCACACTATACTCTTATATTAGGTATTCATAGAAAGAGTTATTTTTCTATCAACGTTACGTTTCTCCCGACATGCATATTTCTCCTTAGAAGTGATTTCAAATTAAGAAAGAAGCTGTTCATAACAAGCTTACAACATGCGGAATAGCATTAAAATGCTTATTACTGTCGCCATGCGTCGTTCTCAGTGGTGTAATGGTTACCATGCTAGACTATAGATTCCGAGGTCGCGGGTTCACACCCAGAGGAGGGAATGAATTTTTTCGGGCGTAAAAATCCGTAGCATGGCTTCCTTTGGAAGGGAAGTAAAGCCGGTGGTCCCGTGTCGTAGATTTACGGCACGTAAAAGAACCTCAAGCCTAATAAAAATGCCTCTTAGCACAATTAGAGATCTTTCACACCTAGTATAGAATGGGACGCTAAGGACCACAGCAGTTAAAGAGCGTCCGAAAATAAAACTCAATTTAATTTAATTTTGCTCTCGCAACACTAAGAAAGAACAAGAAAACTAATCTTTCAAGTATAACCGTTAGATATCGCATTCTCATTTTGGAAAATCGTTAATTTGCTAAACGGAATATTTCAAAAATAGCTAACACCACAAAAAATACACACACATATATTTTAATGGGCTACATTTTTCCTACAGTAAGTTTCTGACTCTTTCTTACGGTTTCCTTACAAATTTGATACAAAATTCCTTCAAATAAAAGGGACTTCGAAAACTATTCACAGAAAATTATTTACAGAAAAATATTATAAGATAACATTTAACTTTTCATTAAAAATGTTAACTATAAGGTATTTTCATCAAAATGTTTAGACATTAAAAAATTAAAATAACCAATATTTCTCTATGTAAAGGCAGATTGTGGTGAGATACTTCTTGAAAATCTTCGTGTCCCATCTTCAGAAGATGCTGGACTTAAATAGAAAGTTTAGGATCTATATGATTTTTTTTAATTGCACTGTTCACACACACACACACACATACACACACACACACATGCACGAGAGATTTTACCAAATTGCTATTTTACTCGGGGAGCTCATAACGTGTATTGTATTTCCGTTGCCATTGGTTACAACAACCGATCTCGCCTCCTACGAATTGAGGCCACTTTGAACAGCAACCGGTACCTAACGGTGGTTGTAGAGCCTGAGGTACCCCTTGTGCTTCAGGCATCTCCTCAGGGCACACTTCAACAGGACAATGCCCGGTCACATATTGCGAGGAATGTATAAGGCGTCTTCGAAAACGAACAGGTACCATTGCTTTCCTGGCCTGGATGTTCGCCTGACATGTCGCCCATCGAACATGTCTGGGATATGATTGGTCGACACCTGGTGCCTCACGGTCCTCCAGTAACCAGTGTCACGGATTTGTGGGCTCGAATACAAACTGCGTGGAGGGAAACCCCTTCAGAACTTATTCAGAACCTTTTTTATTCAATGCCACGGCCTATAGCAGCTCTAATTGCAACGCATGGAAGCCAAACCAAATACTGAATATTATGGCTAAAAGGTCATGCATAGATTTGAATAGATTTATCATCTGTACTTAACCTGTGAAATTAAATTCATTGAATTCATGCGTTTCCTTCTTGGTGCTGCAATTTTCACAAATGACAGTGTACGAAAAAATGATTTAAAATTAAACATTAGGTGTATAAGTAGAGAAAATAATATTGTCAGGCGTGAACTAAACAGTTACCTTGGTTGGATGGGTAAGTATACAATTTCTCGTCCGCAACAAACTTCTAAACGCGAGAGCATCCTGGAAAAAGAAAAGAAGTGTCCACATTATTTCATAAGTCACTCAAAGTACTAAAGCTACTTTTTAAATATTTGAAATAAGAAACAAACAAAATTAAACACCTAGATTTTTTTCAAAAGATGGAAAATTTGTCGTACTTATCACTCTATAATCTACCTTTAGTTGGTAAGAAGTATTGTATTCCACCCAAAAATTCAATGTTGAGATTTCACCGTAAAAACATGTTTTATATCAAAAAGGTCCGCAATCCTTTTACTAAAATAACCCTATGTTGCATGACAAATGACAGGTATATGTTGAATTTTATAGGAATACCAGTAAAGCTCCCTTTTATATAATTGGTAAACGTAAGAGATAGAACAAAATATTAATACAACAAATATCAAAGTGCAAATTGTGTCAATAATTTTATTCCCGTAACCATTCTCTAGGTATTCCTTGTTATTGGTTTGAATTTTTTAAACTTTGTCAATTTTACTTTCTCTACCAGGTTGCATTCCACCCAAAATTCAATACCGAGATTTCACCGAAATTAAATTTTTAAAGCCCCTTGAAAAAAAAAAATTACACAAAGATCCGGCTTGTGTCTGTCTGTATTCCGTATGTGTCTGTGTGTGTATATCTATGACAAGCATAACTCAAAAACCCAAATTCGGATCAACACCAAACTTGATATTTAATTTCAGTATCTTCCAAGGATGCGATTCGAAGGTTTTCAAGAAAATCCCTCACCCTAAGCTACCCTTTTATGGCTTTTTTGAACTTTTTGATTTTCTAAAAAATGGCCATAATGGTTTTGATTAAAATACCATATATTAAAGATCCTTACATGACAAATAAAATGTACGTTTTGAACTTTCTGGGAATAGCCTTTGAAGTCCTCTTCATTCAGAAGAAATTTTGATTAACTTTGTATAACTAATAAACGTTAAGCAATAACGAAAACGTACTAGAAAACAAATGTAGATTTCTTTAAAATACACAATTTATTTCAAATCACTTTATTTGTGGCGTCAGCCATTTCCTAAATATTCGTTATTAATGGTACGAATTGTTCAATACTTAGCCACTCTTTTAAAGTCCTATCAACATTCAGCTGTTCCTCGCGATTGCATTGAAGCAGTATGTAATTTTAAGGCAGCGTATAGCGTCCAGTTCTTAAACATTTGACTGTCGCTGTTCTCTTTGTATCTATAACGAAATATGTAATGTACCTATTTCTGCGAAAGTTTATTTCGATTAAAATAAAGTAGATATAAAAGTAGGTTTAATAAGACTAATTCGTATACCCACTAATAAACGATAGAGGGTAGAGAAAGTAATGTGAATGTATCTCATAGGATTTTTAAAAATACTGTCGCTATTCAGTTGTTTCTCGCGATGTCATAGAAAGAGTATGGAGTTATAGATAAGCATTTAGCGACTACCTCTCACATCTGTCGATTCGGTTTCCTCTATCTTTGTACCTTCAACCTAATGTGTAATGTAACTATTTCTACAAATACATATCTCTGTTAACATGAAGCACATAAGAAACAAGCGTTGGTATTTTGTGGAAGCTATAGGTATGAAAATAAACGATAGTAAGTAGAGAAAGTCATGGAATGTAACCCATCTGGTTTTAATAGTAGTGTAGTAGTAGTGGTATTTATTAAGTATTTAGTATTACATTAGTTGCATAACACAGTCACATGGGTCATAAGACCATACATGCTCTCTAGAAAAATACCTGGTCTGTGTACGTGACTTGCAGTATCAACCAGAAAACAACTATTTTTTATAATCACCGCACTGTATACATACATATAAAATTGAAAAAAAAACTCTGAATCACACGCTCAAACACACACACACACACACACACACACACACACACACACAGTCGCGCACAAGTACTCAAGCACCACATATGTTTAAAGAAAAATTACATAAACACCTTATCTCTTAGTACACGTACTTCCATTAAGTATGCGCCCAAGCTTGGCCAGTTTTGGCTGTTTAGAATCATGTCCCAGCATGCTGTCCTCCGTCTGTTGGAAGCCAAAAATACTTCCGGTAATAGTTTTTTCCTAATACCCTCTGTCTGCACGCATGCTACCAAAATATGCGTCTAGTCTTCTTGTTCCCCGCATAATGGGCAAATCCTCCTGCCATCGTCATCAACAATCCTGCTAGCTTTCCACCCTCCCAACCTAAGCCATGCTATTCCAGTCCTCTGTTTCATACTCAATTCCAAAATATATGTTTCCTTACCTCACCTAGTTTTTATTTCATTTTGTAGCTCCAATGTTGATCTTTGTCTACATTCTATTTTCTGCCTGTTTATATCGCATAGTCGTCTTTTGACTTTTCTCACGGCACTGTGTGTATTTTCATTACCCCTTTGCCAGATATCATTTAAGCCAATTTTTGATAATTCGCGTTGCAACCCCGCCGCCCACCATTTTGGATGCTCTATGTTGTTCATTTGATGACGATAACATATTGCCCTCAGAGTTGTTTGATCACCTTTAATTATTCGCAGCCAGTACCTAACTACGTTTAGTTTAGCAAATACAGCATCTTCCCAGCATCCTACCTCACGAAGAACTCCGTAGTTTGAAGTACCCCTCCCCAACCCTAGAATGCGCTTCCAGAAATTGCATTGTATTTTATTTACATTATCCGCCCTCTCCCATCTCCACACTTCACTGCCGTATAGTAATGAGGACCTAACCATTGCTTCATACATGGTCTGTAATGTTTTTACTGGCATATCTGGTACCCGGGTCAATATCCTTAATACTTCAGAAAGTTGTCCAATCCCTTTGTGTTTTATAAACTCCATGTTCTTGTTCCATTTTCCGCCCATATCAAACCTTACTCCTAAGTAATCGAAGTGTTTAACGTTTTGAATTTCTTCCTCCCCGTAGGTCCATTTTTCATGTTGGCCGTACACATATCCATTTTTAAAGGTGACTGTTTTAGTTTTAAGAATATTTACCTCCATACCCCATTGCCTACAATATTGTCGAAGAGCGTTTAAACCAGACTGCAAAACTTTTATCGTTTTAGAAAGAATTACAATATCATCCGCGTACAAAAGAATTGGTATTTTTTGGTCTGCGATTGTCGGTGCATCTATGTCTTCCTCCGTCATCACGCTAACAACATCATCAATAAACAAATTAAAAAGTAACGGAGATAGTATACAACCCTGTTTACCCCCCCTCTGCGCTATGTTACATTCTGATGTATTGTGCTGATCGGTCTTTATAACAAACTTAACTTCTTTATACATTGCCCTGAGTGCTCTAATCATTTCCCCGAAATTCCTTTACGTGTTAATTTCTCCCAGAGAGCACTGCGTTCTACAGTATCAAATGCCATTTTAAAATCTACAAATACAGTATATACCTTACCACCTTTATTTCTCAAATTGTCATCAATTATTGTTTTCAGAACAAAGACATTGTCAATAGTCGAAAAACCTTCCCTAAATCCTGCCTGAAATTTAGAAATCCTATGATGTGTCTTAGCCCAACACTTAATTCTTTCATATAAGATTCTACTGTAAATTTTTCCAAATACTACGCTGTGATGCAGTTTTCAGGTTGGATCTTGGAATTTTCCCAGTTTCTTATTGGAAGGAATATTCAGCTATAGTAGGGTTGTTGGTTAAGTCATTGCACATAATTCGTCCGTTGATGTAACCTTATAGAGGACAGACTGATGGATCGATTCTATAGATTGCGAATACCAGGTTGACACAATACCTGCTGTTAATATGGCAACCTGAGGTTTGCGAATCGAGTAGTAGTAGTTGGAAGCGTATGCTAGGGTTGGGAAGGGTACTTCAAACTACAGAGCTCTTTGTCTGGTAGGATGCTGGGAAATGCTACATTTACTAAAATAAAAGTAGTTAAGAATAGTTAAAGGTGACCAAAACTCTGAGAGCAATACGTTATCGTCACGTCATCAGAAGAATTACGTAGAGCAGAGGTAGCTAAAACGGGACTCGCGAGTCATTTTGACTCATAGTCGCCATTCCCTCTTTGCCACTGTCCCTTTGTTTTTCACATGTTGCTGAATGATGCAGTGTGTTGTAGATTTGGTGACTCGCGGATGGAAGGCGTTTTCGCCACCCTTAACATAGAGCATCCAAAATGGTGAGCGGCGGGGCAAATACAGGGATTATCAAAAAATAGCTTAAACGTTATCCAGCAAAGCGGTAATGAAAATAGATATCTACAGTCCAGTGAAAAAAGACATAAGATGATTATGCGATACAAATAGGCAGAAAATAGAATATGAATGCAGAAAAAGATCAGCATTGGAGCCACAAAATGAAATAAAAACTGGGTGAGGTAAGGAAACATGTATTTTGGAATTGGGTATAAAACAGAGGTCGGGAATAGCATGACTTAGGTTGGGAGGGTGGAAAGATCGCAAGACTTTTGACGATGCTGGCAGGAGGAATTGCCCATTATTCAGAACAGGAAGACTGGACGCATATTTTGGCAGCATGCGTGTAGATGAAGGGTGTTAGGAAAGAAGTATTAGGTAAGGAACAGACGGAGGATAGCATGCTGGCACTTGATTATAAATAAAACTGTCCAGGTTTGGGACATACTTAATGGAAGTACGTGTACTAAGAGATAGGTTATGTAAATTTTGTGAAAACATATGTGGTGCTTGAGAATTTCTGTGCGAGTGTGTATATTTGTGTGACTCAGAGTACTGTTCCTTTTATGTGTATGTTTATAAGTTGTGATTATAAAATAGTGTTTTCTGGTCGCTTCATCAAGTCAAGTTTTCAGACCAGGTATTTTTCGAGAGAGCATGTACGGTCTTGTGACCCATACGACTGAGTTACGCAATTTATGTAACACTAAATGCTTACGAAACGTTCTTACAGGCCGTTAAATGTACGTTTTCTCACGCGTTGAGTACTCCTTTTACTCTCTAATAGGTTTCAGCTATATTTAACAATTAATGCTCTATAATCATGATTCATCTCTCAAACTTTTTATTGCAGTTCTCTTAAATGATTATTTAATTAGCATAGTAAATACAGTCGAGTGCACGAAAACGTATCGATGCTCTTGGTTTCTTATAGTATCTTTTATCTAATGTTGATAGAAATTCCTTAGGTATCATCTTTGCACCACATCAGCCCTGGGTGAGCCAATCTCATATTGGTTTGAATTTAAGACGGACACACACGCATCTGGCTATGAACAAAGTTCAGGCCTACGTGAACGGCGAAAGGGGAGGAGTGCGGAAACATTTAACCTGAGTTGCTGGAAGGTATGCTTCACAATGACGGTCCACAGTCTCGTATTGCTTTTATGTCAAAAGTCTGGCGTACAAGCATTAACCTATGAACCCAGGTTGGTTTCAAATTCAGGAAAGAAGGAAATGGGGGAGTAAGACAACATTAAATGGAGTGCTAGATCTCCAGGTAAGACGTGAGGGGTGGGAGTGACAGAGGCTGTACTGGACTGTACCCAGTAACTGCACAACATAATGGTGTTTCGTGTTTGGTATTTCTTCGGCGAGTTTGCCTGTGAGAAAGGTGAGAAATGCCATGACTAGGAGCGATGCAGAGGTGAGACAATATGGTTTCCAGATCCAGCCCGTGGAATTATGCAGAGAGTTACAAGTGAGGTATGCGAATGTTATGAAAGATAGTACAGCAGACTAAAGAGAATCATTACACAGTTATTACATAGATAGGTATACATAGTCGTACGAGACTAGAAACCGCAGTTATTAAAGAAGTCTATATGCAGTGGTTACTAGTTCTTGAGAAACACCTTAAAGGACAATTAACGTTTCGAAATACACTGGACTTAAAATAAGGGAAAGCGTTTAACGCCTTACAATTCAGAATGTCTAATTTATATGATATAACTAGGATACAATCCAAATTTCTGTAAATAAATAAAAAAAGAGAAAAAACAGCAGCGAATGCTTCCGAAATACATAATGCTACTAAAATGTCGTTTTATAAAAAGGTATATTTTAATGAGCCCTACGGTTTTCTCTAGTAGTTATATTGTCTACTTTAGCAGTTAGGTAAAATTCGAAGGAAAATGAAGAGTATTGTGCAAGCTATCTACAGCAATATTAAGATATGTATTTTATTCATCATTCCGGTTAATTTTGTAGAAAACAATAAATAACATAGAAAATTTTGAGAGGAGGGAGGGAATTTCAATAACAAATTCTGTCTTAAACAGATATAATCTGTTTGACTTGAGTGTGGTTATTTTGGGATTCAGGGGGAGGTGAAGGACGCGTTTCTAATGACAGGAAATTTTTTGATAAGCGAAAGAAAAAGCAAAAATAAATTAAACCAGTATTATTATTCGATGTTTGCATTTTTTGATTTCTTATATGGTTCTCTAATACAAGCACCCACGAGTTAATGGACTATAATTTTATCAATACTAATTATAGTAATAATTACTATTACTGTATATTATCATCGATCACCTATAAAGGTTGGAGAGTTTGATAATTCTTTATTTACGCTTATGTTATTCATTCGCAAAAAAATAATAATAAAATTTAAATTGAGAAATATCAAATGAAAACATGAAATTGTTATACATTGACTGTAAGTTATGTATTTGAAGTTTATTAGTCATTCTGACCTTATGCATAAACACTTAATTTAAAATTATAATTATACATATTTTGGCCATACATTTTTACTATTAGTCCAAATGTGTTTACAATAAAATTTAATTTTTTGACATTTTTTATGCGTTGTGCGTAACAAAGTATCCCATTCTTTATGAGTAGTCTATATTCAACAAACACCATATTTGCTTAATTACTGAATTAAGAAATTTTGTTTTACATTAAAAATGCAATATTTTGTATTAAACGATATAAATGTAGGATGTAAATGGATTTATGCCAGTATATAGTAGAATACAAGAGCTATATTTTACCCGTCTACGTAGAAGGTAATATAGATGTCAATTTCTAAGAGCTTTCTCAAGCTTAATATAAGACTCGCTTCAGCTTTTTCGAGAGTTGACCCTACTTGTACCTCGATCATTAAATTTTCCATTACTTCAATATTACCGGTGGCAGATGCTAAGAAGTAGCGAAGACAGTGGCGGATTAAAGGTTCACGTTTTTTCTCGCGCATGTTGTGGAACTGTTGGATGCTACTTCCTCACGTATTTTTAAGACGATTGTGAATAACCAATGCTACAATATAGAAAGAGCTGTAGAACTTTAAGAACCATCTTAAGAAAAGCAGATAGAAAGTGGATATGTACACTGGCGTATGTAAAAAGCAACTCATTTCCCTAGGACACAGTAGTTTTACCTCCGTAAGATAACCTTCAAGTAACCAAACTTTGCCTTCACCCTTTTGGTGTTAGTTCTCTATGTGACTGACCTGAAATACAATTCAGGGACACATAAACGAAACAATGAACGATTCTTGATCGGATTGAAATGAGGGGATGGTTAGGATATCACCTCTAGGAAAGAATTATGCTACCATTGGTATACAGGAAAAGGCTTAACCAATACAGCATAATTCGGCCTTCTAGAGAAGCCGTAGGAATTATTTGCATGTGTCAAACTGTTTAGTATATTGTGTGTTTAATGACGTTTTAGCCATTGAAATGGGGTGGCTTATCTCTCAGATAAAGCTTTAGCTAGTAAGAGGGGTACACAATATGCTGAACTCCGCCGTGTGTAACAGCGGAAAACAGCCAACAGTCTTTTACTATCGCGCGTTTTTATCCCTCACTTGCCTCATATCAAGTAAACACTACTCCTTTCCCACCCGCTTGGAAGGACTACATAAGCCCTAGCTCTAACTAAAATGTCGCTGAATATACAGTTCAGATTTCATCGGCTACATGGAGAAGAAGATTAAAGTTATTGCCCTATTGAATGCGAATAATAAAACTGGCAATAAAACAAAAGTGTAGTATACATATACAAGCTTTAAGTGTATTAAAAGAATAAAGAACAAAGCGTTAGCTTTCGTCTTTATTTCTACATTTTCTTACATTTATATATATTTCTTTCGCTCAAATTGAATGAAGCATTTCCTTAGTGCTACTCCGCTAGTAAGAATTTAGACAACTGCTTGCAATGTTACCCTTCGGCAGTTCGGCCCAAATTTGCGGAAGGTAAAGTAACCTGTCAATCCAGTGCATAGAATTATGTTTTCGAGGAAGAGAACGGTGGCAGAGGGTGGGACTAGAGCTGTGTTCCATTATGAGCCACCTTTTGTGCATGTGAGTATTAAATGAAACAGAGAACGATTTTTTTATATTATTAGACATATGGAACATATTACACAAGGTACTGACAATATTTTGGATGAATTAAACCCCCATTTCAGGAGTAAAAAAGAAAGACTTCATATATAACCATTGATTATATCAGCAAAATGTTAGTTCCACGTGTGTGTGTGTAATATATAATGCTGTAATAATGTAATAATGGCATTTAGTATAACAGTAGTCAATGCAGACATCGTGAAGAAGGTTATATGCTTTTCTGACGGTATTTCTGTAAGTTCTGCATTCCAGAGAAAGCAGACAAGATAGAGACTTAGAAAACTAGGATACCTCTGTCTTACTCATTCTGCTTTGGAAGTTCATAAATTTTATGGTAGCTGTTTATTGGCTAATTAGACGCTGAGGTTGGATCCCAGATTAGTGCTGGAGTCTTATTCAACCTAAGAATTTTCGATTGTCATGCTTCTTGTGATTTTGATTTTCAAGTGGCTGTCACTCACTTCTCTGATCCTATCTCGCTGAAGATATGCACTTTCTTACATCTTCATAATTGACTTTGAAATGTAAAATAAATGTTTACTTTGTTTTAATTTTTCTACCACCTGTCATAGTAGCTAAAGTGTTGTATTCCAGCCAAAAATTCAACATAGATATTTTGGTAAAATTGGAGTTCACTAAACCCTCCAAAAAGGGATATTAGAAGAAGGCGTTATTGCGCGCGCGAGTTTGTGTGAACAATTTAGGGCTATTAGTATACAAAATTTGCATGAATTCTTTTGTAGCGTTAGCCGTCTTCGACATACTCCATGTTGCATGTTTATGCTTTTCCAAGTACACCATCTCATGGACAAGCTGGAACACCTGCGATTCTTCCATTTTCTTTCCATCGCAAGAGCTAGCTATCGCGGCTAAACATTTGAAAACTTTTTGACTGTTGTAATAAATAAGCACTTCCTGCTTAGTTGGGATTATTTATAGGTAAAATACATCGTAGTAACGTAACGTAGGTAGAAGAATAACCTTTTATGTAGGTTGCCCAAGCAAGGCGTACTTTGCAGTTTTATGTATCCCGCATACATACGTGCAGAAGAAGTTGCTACATCACTACTGTTCAAAGGGGCAGTGCAGGTACAAAGCGAAAGGTCACTGAGGTAGTCTGCAGGTGTTTACGTGGTAGTTTCGTACTGATAAGCGTGGCGTGGTCGCCTGCATGCACTTCGAGCCACGTCATTCAGAGGAAAAGGTAACGTTCATCAATAACGAACATACAGATATGGTTGCGATCTGTGCGGAAGTGCACTAAAATGCAGATGAGGCTCGAAGGCTGTGTCCTGGACATTTTCAATCCGGCAACTTTCTTCTGCGCACGTTTTTTATTTTTATTTATTTAATATGTTTTTGACGTAGAAATAATATTAAGAAAAAGTGGATCATTCCGGGTAGAACGTCGCATCAATTCGTCCACCAAGGCGGGCATTACTTTTACATGCTTATTATGAATAATTAACTTCTGAAAAACCAAGTAATTCTAACGTATTTTTAAGGGTAGATAAATATAATAAAAATATAATTTTGTTTAATCTCGTTAACTTTGCCGCAACAATTGGTGACACATAGTTGTGCTAAAAGTAGATTAACTTTCATGGAACTAAATGAGTTAACACATGTGCACAAACTCTTCCTCGAATTAGGTGTTTTTGCATTCCTATCAAAACGTGAATATGTTGTTTTAACACAGATCGACAGATTTTTTATTTGTTATCTGTTATGTTTCTTTCTTTTTCTTCTCTTTTTGCTTTCTCTGCCGCTTTTCTTTGGTAGTAGGGGAAGTATTATATTCCACCAAATATTTAGTACCCAGATATTACAGGAAGGTTTGAAGCTCCACTGAACCCCCAAAATACACTATCAGAAAAAATTCTCTGCGTGGATGAACAGTGTAAACGAAAGTCTGATGACCATCAAACTATATACAAATGCCTAGCATATTTCAAAGCAAAAGCATGAACAGGAAGTGCCTCTCACCTCAAACTATCCATCACATTTACATTTTCGTTATTTTCTTATTTTCACCTAAACAGCACTAATAATTTTTATTAAAAGCAATAAGTTGAGATTTAACATAAGTAAAAGTACAGATTGAATTTTCTATGAATATGATATAAAGTAATGTTACTACAAAAATTTTAGACCTCGTTAAAATGTATAATTTCTGTACATTAACCCTTTTTGTGGCAGCTTTAGCCCCTTACGAGATATTTCCAGCTTTTCGATTGAGTTGTCCAATATTTTAAGCAAGATACCCTGGAAATAATGTTCTTTTTTCTCGTGAAGTAATGCAAAAAGTGTACAATATCGAGGTCAGCATATAGCGATCTATTTTTTTAAAATTTGACTGTTGGCATGCCCTCCTGTATCATGCTGTATAGCTAAAACAAAATGTATATAAAAAAATCCAGGAAGCGTTTTATCATTTTCGTTGTTGGTTGTCTATGCTTGGCAGAATGTAGGCCCAAAAGGCAAGATTTCTTATGGACAAATTAAAGAAACCTATATGCAATTAAATTATAATGGGGAGAGAAAGTCGTAATGTTAGTAACACATCAGATTCTTCTAAGCTAAAATGTTTATGAACCACTGTACCTGATATGTAATGGTACTAGTGGCTCTTTATCCTAATCTCTTAACGAACAGCTATGCTGAGAGTGATAACTTCCAGAGTAGTTTACATAAACAGTGCTCAAATGTAGTATATCAGTCTCCATATTACGATGTGAAACAAACCTGAAGGATGTAGAACCTTACCTGTTTTTTAATTTTATGAGTAAAATTTTTGTTTCTTAATTTTTGTTTTTTATTTTTTTTAAATATAAACACTTTGGTTTGAAAATTTGACTCCTAGTGCCCACATAGTATAACAAATGTTATAAAATTTTAGAGATATACAAGATGAACATAAAATATTTAATAAGGAGTTGGAAAATGTTTAACATTTCGCATTTAGATATAGAGAATTCAGTTACAATAAATTATAAATTCCTAATCATCTTTTGACAGTACTTTAAGTTTTAACTATGAAAAGACTTATATTTCTAGTTTACATTTTTTGGATGTAGGGAGAAGCTGAAGTTTGCAAAGGTTTGGAGTTTCAAAAAGAGATTAAAGATCTGCAGAATAGGTAATTTAAACCCGTAGTCTTTCTAAACTCTTCAACGTAGCCAATGGAAGCGTCACAGGGACTTGAAAATTGCTATTAATATAAATTAAATTTAATATACTTAATTTTAGGGAAACTCTTGAAATTCTAATACCGTTGTTGTTTTCCTGAGAAGTCACGTCAAAACAATGAATGCAAATATATGCAACGGAGCTAAAGTGCTAACATTAACTTCAGACTAGTTCCAAGGATAAGGAAAAATTACTGATAAAATGTTAGTCAGGCAGCTTGAACACAGCGAGAGTCAAAACCGGCAGTCGTCGAGTCTCCAGCTCTAAATGAGGATTGCGGAAAGGTTCCTTAGATCCGCCACTGCAGGGCGTTAGTTTGGCCGCTATAAAGTATCATGCATTATCAATGGCTATTACCAGAGACGACGCCGGCCATGCAGGCGCTACATATGTTATCGTTTGGGAAGAGGTGACTTGCCACTTAAATATTTCATCCAGAGGCTTTCAACACTGGCTTCGCAACGTATAGGAAAGCGAACGAGGGGTAAAAAATAATGTGAAGGGCGTAAGAACACATCACCGTCGTCGGCGTCGGTCGGCTTCGTGACGCTCTTGACAATCGCTGCGAGTTGGGTTGTGTTCATCCTTCATACTTGCTATTTATACTTTCTACCTCTAATGTCAATGTCCTAACTGGGACCTTATGTTCTGATTAAGTATACATACATAAATAATACGGAAGTGCTTATTAGCCATTCCATATAAAAGGTAAACAAAGTATTTGGAGAAGCATATTTACCACATCTTACTTTAACATTTCCCGTGTTTGGAGAAATAGAACCAGGTTGAAGAATTCAATGCCATAGCCTGAATTTAATCACAGGTCTTCCGGTTTCCGTCCGGATGCTCTAACCAACTGAGCTACTATGGCAACATGCCAGCACGACTTTAAATTCCACAACTGACTGCATTTTTTCGCCGTGTGTAGGGCAAGTTGGAAAGCTAGAATCAGACAAAGAAAATTTCAAAGCCACAGCCGGGATTTGAACCACGGATCTCGGTTTCCGTGGGGAATTTAATGTAATGCTAGCATATTGCTCTGGTAGCTCAGTTGGTTAGACCCACCGGACGGAAACCGGAGGATCCGTGGTTCAAATTCCGGCTATGGCATTGACCGATTTTCCTTTTTCAACCTTGTCCTACACACAACTTGTGTGAAAGAACAATTAATTTCCATTTGCTGTGTTTAGTTGTTTTTAAAAATCTGATATAAAACTGACCGCAAGACATCTTTTCCCATATTTTAATAACTATTCCAGAAAAATCATACAAAAACGTATTACTTCCTCTACTACGTACCATTGCGTTCCATCCAAAAATTCTATACCAAGATTTCACCTGAAATATATTTTTGAGGCCCCCTGAAACCAAGAAAAAACATTTTTAGAAAAAGGTCGGTGTGTGTGTCTGTATGTCTGTGAACAGCATAACTAAAAAACGAAGAGTCAGATAAATACCAAACTTTTTGTTTTGGATTCAGTATCTTTCAAAGATGCAACATGAAAATTTTCAAGAAAATCCCCCACCTCAGACTACCCTTTACATGGAACATTTTTCGAAAATTTTGATGTTCTCAGAAATGGCTCTAAACGATTTTGATTAAAATATCATATATTTAAGATATTTTCATTAAAATGAAATGTATATCTTGAATTTTCTAGGAATGTACTCAAAAGTTCTCTCCGTTCCGAATGGCTTTTGCATAGCTGGTAAACCGTAGATGATAGACAAAATTTTTCTACACAAAAATGTAGATTTCGTTAATACATACACTTTATACAGTTTTGTGGTGTAAACCATTTCCGAGATATTCCTTATTATTTGTTTGAATTTTTCACTACTTGTACTTTTCCTCAAATGGGAATTCATTATTAGTTCTTTTTTGTGCTAGGCATGCAAAGAGAATGAAGTGCTCCACATAGCAACCACCTCTTAAAAGATTTGACTATCGCTTAAAGCCTACCATATTCCCCTTACACCTATAAGAAAATTAGCCATATGATACTTTCTACAAATGTTTATCTCGATTAACATGAAGTAGTCGGAGAATAAGCGTTTGTAAAATAGTTTGTACCAGAGTAGAGAAAGTCATGTGAGTGTAACATCGCATTTTTTTACTTTACGAATTACCCACATTACACAGAGGAAGTATTGTACTCCACTCAAAACTTAAGATACGGAAATTTCACTGAAAATAGATGTTTCGAGACTTACTGAATAAAAAAATAGTAAAAGGTCCATGTACGTGTGTGTATGTGTGTGTGTGTGTCTCTCTTACAAGAATAGTGGTGACAACGTTAGTTGGATATCGGTTCCAGCTACTATCTGCTTAGGCGACATTGTATTTAAATCTTCTTTCTCTTCAGCAAGGTTTGTGTCAGTTGTGATGTTGGCAGTTTCGTTAGATACTATGCATTTGTCCGGATATAGTGAGATTAGATACATATTATCTGTTGGACAAGCCTGATTTGCTACAAGAATCTGGTGGGAGGGTGTATAAGTGACGTTCTATAGAATCAATTCTTTGCAATGCTTAGAGATGCGTCCATCCTGAAATTGCTAATAAATTTCTTTTGTTTCTTAGTCAGTAATAATGATAATGAAATCACCCATTCTTCCACATTTAGAAGTTTCAAAACTACAATGATAAAATGACTAATTTTCGCATTACATGTTTTTAATTGTGTCTTCCCAAACGGATCGCTCTGTATATTGCGGAGAGAGAACTGGCATTCTCTTAATTCTTACTATTAGCACTACGACTACAGTTTTTGATGCGTTACTTTTAGGAACATCGTCAATTTTCGAAAGTAGAATTTACGACATAACTCTTCGGATATTGATAAAATGTCAAATTATATACTTTTATATTTGTCTAAAAATTATTACGCTTAGAGTGTATAAATTTCAGTTCAGTAAAATCATGCAAAGGTTGATTTCTATCCTGTGAAATAGCATATAAAAGCTAAGATTTATATTTGAAAATGTTATCGTTCATAGCCTGAGATCATCGTGTATAATGACGACATTGAATTACACTGCTGTGTGTGGTACAAGCGATTAAATTTACATTTGGATCGAATGTGGTGAACAACCAAACAAATCTTGGGCAAACAAAAGTGTTTAAACTTGCTAAACTCCACCTGTTGCAATGCCAAACTTGCAAAGCTTATAATCCAGACCCAAGAGATTTCGAAATTCGACATTGTGCGGAGATGCATGTCGTGTTAATTAATGACAAGAGAGGAAGAGAAAGAGAGAGGAAAATAGTCACTTCCAGTATGTGTACCATTTACTATTTCATATTTTCTCAAAATGAAACAGGTTGGCACAAAAGAAAATATCTGACGTGTTACACTCATATAAATTTCTCTACCCATTTTTCAACAAACTATGCTTATAGAAGCTTATTATACTACCCATTTCATGTTAATCGAGATTAAAATTTGTCGAAATGGTTTTATTATATATTTCCTTGTGGGTATAATGGGTAATGGGGAATAAAGTAGGCTTAAGCAATAATCAAATGTTTAAAGAGCAGGTACCTATGTGATGGCTTTGAAATTCCGTTCTCTTTGCACGACCACGAGAAGAAAAGGAAAAAAAAAAAAGAAAAGAAAAAGCTAATGAATTCCCATATGGGAAAAATATAAGTATTTGAAAGTTCGAAAAAATAGCCAGGAACAACTGGGAAATAGTTAACACATAACTGTGCGCTTTAACAGGACCTGCATTTTTTTGTGTACTAAGATTTTGTCCACGTGTTACGGTTTACCAGTTATGCAAAAGTCATTCGAAATGAAAAAGACTTCATAGGCTATTTCAAGAAAATTCAAAATATATATAAATTTTCACGCAGATATCTTAAACATGCGGTATTTTAATCAAAATCATTAGAGCCATCTTGGTGCAAATAACAACTTTCGAAAAATTTCCAATATATGTTACTTTGTGATGAAGGGATTTTCTTGAAATTTTTTGTGTCACATCCTTGGAAGATGCTGAACTTAAATACAAAGTTTGGTATTTAACCGACTTATCGTTTTTGAGTTATGCTTTTGACACACAGATACACGCGCCTTTTTTCTAAAAATGATTTTTTGATTTTGGGTTTCTCAGAAGCTATATTTTCAGCGAAATCTACACGTCGGATTCTTAGATGGAATTCAATACTTCTACTTTACATGTAGTGGAGACCAGTTTCCATGTTTTCTTCATTTAAGACCAACTACAACATTGCTTTTGTCTTCACTGCTGCAATTCTACCAATAGTATCCTCTAAGGATGACTAGTCCACTGATATTTTAATCGTAGTAGATATACAGAAAGACTAGAACGTTTTAAGTGATAGAAGACAAAATGAGATGAATAGTTTAGGTCGTCATATCTAAAGAGAAGTTATCTACGTAAGAAGAGCATTACCAAGAAATAAACATATGGAGAGAAAAACCATCAAATTTAAAGCAATATGTAGAAAAATAAATAGAAGGTCACAGCAAAAGAGTTGAAGGCAAGCTATTCAAGCGAATTAGGTTTTACTTAACGGATTAGAAGCTATATATAAAATGATTCTAAACAAAATACGTGGTGCGATAGTCCATGCTAACCAAGACATACTTCACTGTGCTCTCATGTTTCACTCTGGGGCACTGCAGATCACCACTAATAAGACTTCGGACTCCTTTCGACTTGAAAAATTTATGCCGAATGACGGTGTAAAAGAGGGAAAGTGTATGGCTCCCTGTTGTAGAAAATACTAAAGCTAATATAATAATGTTTTCTTAAACCCGAGCACCTGTACATTCAGCTCACCTAGAGTTTTGAAATAAAACATACGTTTTTATTTACTACCAACATATAGGATTCACACCATGTTCATGCGGAGTAAGATAAATTATATCTATATCTAACACAGTTTTGATCCTGTTAAATTAAAGCCAGCCACATTGCATGTTTGCTGTGTAAATAAATAAGTAGATAAATAAATAAAACAATGGAATAATTTGCTTTTATATTCAGGTATTTGCAACATTACGTACTCTTTGACTCAATACACCTTTGCCACTGGTTAGCTGATGTTTCAATACTTGTGTCTTAAGATATTCAAAATGATAAGCAACAAAGTAGTATGAAAAAATCATAAAAACAATACCCACATTAATAGTCTACTTTCCGAACATAGTATGTAGTTCACCAAGCCACCTGGCGTAAACAAGGTAGAAAAATTCTGAAAAAGGGCTCATGTCCTTAGTGATTTTAATGTCTTAGTGTATAATTATGATCGATATGGATCTACATTGGTTGTACATATTTGACTCCGATTATCCTTCATTCAGGAGTAGATTATATAAGTAGATTCTAAATGGCCTCCATATCGGGAAACTTGAACATAATTTTATTTTATTTAGGAATGAAGCATGCTTACACCTACATGGTACATAAATACATAAAATAATCTGTAATGGAGGGTTGAAGAGCCTTGTCTTGTTCTTAATTTTCTGAATGATCAAACAATAGAAGTATATTGCGTTAAATGACATAGCTAATAACATATAACCGCTTCTATCCCATTATCTTAATCTCCCCCATTAGTACACATTTCTAGGGGATATCAGAGAAGAAGTTGTGCAAGACTATTCAATCTACTTGAGATAAACTCAAACCCAGCATTTGTGAAGAAATGTCTTATATTTCTAGAAGAGAAGAGCGTATAAACTGCCAGAATAATGTGTAAAATGAGGCAGCACTTTCAGAATCCTTGTTTTTAATTGTTTCATTTATAGAGCTCCAATTAACCTAAATGGTCATATCGGGGCTTTGACTTGAGAAACAACTGATTGCGCTATTGCTCATTGAATTCCTAGCGTTGGTATTTTTCAGTATTTTACTACTAAACCACGCACATTCACTCCCACATTCATACTTCCATACTCTGTGGGAGATAGCCAATTAAAGGTAAAGGTACATACCATGGAGCACTCGGAACTGGGGCAGAACATTGCACGCAGGCCAGTCGGCCCATGGGAGAGGGGATGAGGGGAGAGACCCGAAGGGTGACCAGATCCGGATTCCGACGGGGGTAAGCATGGGCGGGGTCCCGAACGTTTCCAGACGGAACGCATCCGCCGCCGCACGGTTCCCGTCTACAAGCCACCGACCTCCAGGTCCCCGGAAGCGGTGCCCCACGCTGAGGAGAGACCTACCTGAGCGGTACCGCAGGGACGCCAGAGAAGAGACGTTTTACAGAGCGCAAGCCACCGCACAGCCGCAAGCTGCCGAATACTGCCGCCTGGTCCTATAACCCCGAAATAGATGACAAGGAAGATGATGGGTACAGGAAATAAAAGGAAGCAGAGTCTTCGTAGAAGATGAACCACCCCAGATTTCGCCTGTCGACCCGGGGAAACCACGAAAAACCCATGAGCCAGAGTGGTCGGTCCCCGGCGATCGATCACTGGATCTCCCGAATGCGGACCACAGACGTAACCGCCTAAGCTATCCCGCTCGGTGAGATAGGGAATTCCTTTGGTTAAAGAAAAGTTACCTCCCCTGCCGGGAATCGAAGCCGGACTTTAAGGAAGTCAGAACGCTGACCACTCGACCGCAGAGCAGTCTCTAGAATCTTCTTGAGTAACATGGAGTTGATTATTTTACTGTTTATTATTAGTAATAACTATCAGAAAACCTTATGAAGCTTTTACTACAGAATTCCTCATAAGCTTGTATCGCCGCATAGGCCTGACCTTTCCCAGACGGAGATGCAATGCGGTTCCATGAATGTTGTTCACCTAACATAATAATTAACACAAACCTTCCACATCTACTACTACATTTGTCACAAGATAAAAGTGGATACCTGGAACAGCCTGTGCATACTAAAAGAGAGATATTATCAGATTTAATTAACCAATGCAATTATAATTCATAATATGAGTCAGCAACACTATGAAATTTTCGGTTTACAAATAAAAGACAATCGGGTGATGTAGTTTATGGATTGGATATTAGTCGTAGCCATCAGGTAGAAATTAAAGAGTCCAGATGAAAAATATTATTTTATGAGATTCACAATAGGCGCTCGGTACACGATAGCAACAGAAATGATACATCATAATGGTGCATTTGGCCAACCCTGACATTAGGTATTCAGCGGTAATGATCCAATAACCCCAACAGGTTACGCACGTGTGATGGAGTAACAAAACATTCATAAGTCTATTGACTGTTATTACCTACTCATGTTTGGCCGCGAAATGATTACGGAAGTAGCTTTTAAGTAATTTATAACTGAATTATAGTGGCATAACCAAATTACATCATATAGTTTATTCAGCATTGAAACAGCCTTATGAACACTTGAATTTAACAAATAAATAAAACAATTATGCTGTTTAAACGTTTCATTCTTATCAAAATATCCTGCCTTTTTTATTATTAAATATTTGTGACGTTTAAGTATATAGTTTGATTTTATACTCTTTCTACGTTAAAATGTCTACTTTTTGGTGTGTTTTAGTAAGTATGTTCTTTATTGTGATAAATATCTCATGTTTAGTGACACAAATTATTTTACACATTGCATGTGAGAGTCTAGCATACCATGACGAATTCAAAGGAAAGAGGAGTAATTTTTTAAATAATCGTAGCATTATCATTGCCCATTGACAAATCTTACATTGACTACAAGGGATACTAAGATAATTTTAATGCAAACAACACTCAAAGATACATTATTCATAAGGTGTTCTTGCATGATTAAGATCATGTTCATGCTTTCAAATAAACAGAAGAATTCAGGCGTAGAAAAGAACAGCAACTTATACTCCACCAAAGAAATTACTGAATGCTTACTCATTCGTAATGGTATCCATAATCTAATTAACCCTTCAGTAGTCGCGTGGTTCATGACACTTGGCAGCCAGAATTTTGTTTTCATTGTTGTGCTTCTCAGAAAGCGATGGCAGCCATGCAGCCTCTGGTACCTTCTAAAGAAGGCAAAAAAACTCTCAGTTTCAACATTTTACTCTCGTATTCTACGTTTCATTAATGCTTGTTTTATGCTTTATGGCTGTTAAAATTTCTTAAGATTTTCATCAAGTTAGGTCTATTTACACCTACTTTTTCTACTGTTTATTTATTTTAGCACTACCACCATCCTCACTCTCGAAACATACTTTGGTACCGAACCAGAGGGACACTGTGAGCTTAATAACTCAACAAAGGATGTCGGTATGAGACTACTGATCCATTTTGGAGGAGTAATAGGAATATTACGAAGATAATTGCTTTAGCAACATTCCTCTTACTGAAAGCCTGAAAGAAAATGTTTTGTGTTACGTGCGTTCTTTGTGCAAAAACTAAAAGGAAATTCGCAAACAATTCATAACACTGAAACAAAGATCCTTAAAATCTTATT
The DNA here is from genome assembly GCA_030765065.1 of Deroplatys truncata. Classification (NCBI taxonomy): domain Eukaryota; kingdom Metazoa; phylum Arthropoda; class Insecta; order Mantodea; family Mantidae; genus Deroplatys; species Deroplatys truncata. The sequence goes on from CM060980.1 coordinate 60,340,085, forward strand.
TATTTGATAAGAACAAAAAGCCTTTTTCGTGCTGTACCAAAAAATATAAAGTCATTCTATTAGCTTTTATAATACATTACAAGAAATAAGCCACACATAATATTCGAGTGGAATTCTAACAAGGCATACCTGGGAGGTTTGCGATGAGGTAAAGACTACTCAGGTATATTTTCACAGAGAGCACTGTTAGTGCAAGCCTTCTAAACTCTTTTTCAAATTGTAAATGAGAGAGGTACTTGAATTTCATTAATAAAGATTTATGCATTTTTATGAATATAACTTTTATTCTTCACAGATGTTTGTTTTCATATACAAGTAAAACATACATCATTATAGCACACATAACTATCCTTATTAACAAGATCTCCAAAACCGTTGATTAAATAAGAAATATAAAATGGGTGACACAAGTCCACCATGCGAGGTAACACTTACAGTAACTCCAACGAGTATAAAGGGTTGATACCCGTGCCACGTGTCCCTGCTTGCTGGTCATCACACAAACGGCACATTTTCAGTTCTGGGCCGAAAAAGGGAGATTATAATCTAGATATTTTACTTTTGATTCAGTACAGAGTGAGCGTTATATCACTTCATTCCTATGCCACCACCACAGTAGGCCCTTGGGCGAGTCCCGGCTGCCATCCACTATCCTTCGTGCAGTAGACACATAATCGATCTAAATTAAATTTGTATAAACTATTACAATTCTGTAAATTGTTTAGTTATTAGCATTTAAATCGTTCCCAACTGAAAAATTCAAATACTATTATGATTCATTTTTTGCACTCCTACAGTTGCTCTTATTTTACTTCCAAATTATAATATACTACTCGTAGTTATATTAATACATTCAGTCCAGCATGGCTTCCTGCTCGAGGGAGATTCTTAGCCTACCTCATTCTTCCCTCCTTTCTGCTCTCCTCTTCGTTTCCGTAAATGAAATATTTATCTTGATGTTGCCCATTATCTGATATCTCCGTCGGCCCTGAAACATTACCCTATCCTTCGTTCCTTCTAATGCATCGGTAAGCAAGCAGTCAACTTATTTTCCGTTTCTTTGATTGTTTCAACATTATTTTTAAAATAGCTTCATTACTTATTATATCTGCTAAGTTTTTCTAAAACTTCAAGAGTGTTCCTCACTTCGTCGCAAAGTTTACTCACTATATTGTGCCACACACTAATAAAACATGTCATTAATGCCTTCGTTGGTTCTTGCTTCACGAGTCCACATGCAAGTTTCCATTAAATGTACTATTCTCTGACTGTTTGACAGCAGCTCATAAATATTCATCCTCTCTTCTCAAACTCCTATGTGTCTTCTTTGCTTTCTTCCGATAACTAAACAGTTTGTTTTCTTTTGTTATCATCACATATTCTTATAGCTTATATTTAGCTTAGTTTTTATATTCCTTTCTGCTAGACATACTTATCAGGAAGCTGATGCTTACTGTACTTCTGGAAAACGTCAGTAGCAAGGGATGAGGCGAAGGACATAGGACTGATAGTTCTGCGGCAGTAGGCTCGCAACAGGCGGGGTCCCTAACGTCTCTCTAATTACATACTGATGCAGGCGGAACCTCCAATGCAGTTGGCTTGAAGATCTAGTTCAGGGGAAGGCGTCAACCGAGTGACTCTCCATCCTTTGGTTCCTTCCGTTAGGTCAATACTTGGAGACTAAAATCGCCTCCCCGCTTGTGCAGTATCGAAAGTGGATACGGCACCTATGCGCGTCAACCCTAAAGTAGAAGGCTACCGAAATACTTCGGTAGGACCGACAATGACCTAGCACAGCGTCTACCGCCTCTCAGGTCGATACCGGAGGACATTGAGGCATCTTACAACCCTGCCTGGGCATCACCGCCCAGACGTACCCAATCTCCCATCGGTGTCGGGGACCCCTGCGCCGTCGAGACCAACCCAATCCGAAGGGCTCCCATACGGAAAGGGTTCAGATGTTCAGCCCAATGTACTTCAGAAGTACCACGAGTGCCAGGGGCACACAGCGCCCGCACCTCGGCAATTAAAGGGGTCTGAACCCTTCCCCTATGGACTCAATATAGGCCTATCTCTCCGCATGCACCGAACGCCATAGCAGACAGTTCCTAGTAGCAAACTCCACCTCCATAGCCCCCGCTTTCCCTCCGCCGTCCTTCGACCCTACCATATAAGAAAATGGTGGATAGGAAAATTTGCGGCACTATAATATTCACCCAGCATTCGCCTACCGAGGGAAAACCACGAAAAAAATACGGTCAGAGTTGTCGGCCCAACGGGAAATGGATCACATTCTCTTAGTTGTGTCACCTCAATGGCAAAAATTCTCAAAACACAAAAGCAGACGCACGTTCTAAGGGGCACACACAATTAAGGATGTATCTGGCTCTGAAGTAAAAGCAACCTAATTCGAATCGCAAAAATCATGAGCTTATATTCAATGATCTAGATCTCACATAAAATGTTGGTAAGTTTCTTCGTAACTTATAATGTCAAGTTATACCGAGCAATACAACAGCGGTCTGAGGCGTATTTGAGGTCAGCTACTTCATGGCGCTGTTGCAACCAAAGTGAAGACAAGAATAAATGTATCTTCAATAAAACTAGTCTTAATCACTCTATCTGTAAATTATGTTAAAAAGTATTTAGAAAGCTTTAAGCACAATAAAATAGAAATTTTCGACTGCCATGATGCATAGCTAAGAGCTTTCACCCAGTGTAGCGGAAACTACAAAGATGATCATCTAAGCAATGTAGAAATTGTTAAGGAGACTGCTTGGGTTATCCTAATATAACTTGATTAGTAATCAGTTTTAACCAATGTTAGTGTCAGCGGTATCCAGCATGCCCATGTATTGAATCCTAATCTTTAAAAAGCGTAACAGTGAAGGAGAAATTATTTTAGCCCCACATTCGATACAAAGTTTCCGGTGGCCTTCACCCCAAGTTTACTTTCCGGTGGTCTTCGCCCCACTTTTAAAAAGTATCAAATTTGTATTTTTAATGTTTATTTGAATATTTTATATGTATGCCTTGGCTGCGTCAGTATTAATTTGCAGAAACACGTATCTCTGAGCAGGGCTTGGTGCGGCTAAAGAATGAAGCCTTACACTAATTATATTTTTTTACTTCACTTCTTTTAGTAACCCTTCACATGATTGAATAACACTTCACTGATATATTCTGCTATAGATCTGTGAGATTATTTTATTAATTGCACTTTTAAACACGGAAACTTTATTTTATTCTCGCCGCAATGAATTTCATGTCTTACATTGAGTACGCATAAAATGAACTGCTCGGGAACGCTGCCTTGTAGCGTCCGGTTGGGTACGCTATCTTCTAGCGTCTGGCTTCTACCGCCTAAATTTATACTTTTACTATATTTAAAGTCTCTGATTGGCTAATTCTACTCCAATAGAATACTTTTATTTAACTTAAGCTTTTTTCTAGTTGTTGATTGGCTATTTATAAGCTGTTTTAAATATTACATTATTGTTCCAATATTTATTATTAGCTTTATTAAACTTTCTAATTCATTATTGCCTCAAGGTTACCTCATTGTTACCTCTTTCGGCTTCTATTCTCACAGCTCCTACATTGTAAAATTACGTAGTACATTCACATAACATCATTATACATGTGCACAATAATATAAACATAATACAATGACTGTTACATACACTTTATATACTATTACATACACATATTGCCTTAAGGCGGGCTGTTATTATATTTCATATTATATAATCAGACTTATATCATTTAAATGTTAAAAATACTGCGTCAACAGGAGCTACAAATATAAGAACAAGTGCCCTTATAATATTAACGTTGTAATATTTACACTAAGAATTACAGAACAAGGTGGCTCCACGGCAACGTACGAAGCTCGCATTCAGGAGATCCGGCATCGATTCCCATTGACCGCCCACTCTGACCTTGGGTTTTTCCTGGTATTCGTCGGTTGGTTGCTGGGATTGTTTCTTATCTACCACAATTATCTTTCCAGCGTGTCCCTTTCATTCTAATTCTTCATCATGTTTCAATGTGTTTCTAGGTTTTGTGGCAAGAAGTGGTGCTGGACAGATGGCGTGAATGCTTGCTCCAAGGAAAGTGCATTCCCCGTGGACGCTAGAGGGCTGCCTGTTGCACTAGCATTCAGCGTCCTCTCTGGCTAATTCCAGTAGTGTGTCGGGTCTTCGAGCCAGGAAATATTAGGTACTTCCGTGCATCTCTGTGGCCTATAGCCTCCTGTGGTTCCTTTACTTCATCCCTTCCTCCTGAAGTGGTAACCACAATAGTTCTCTCTTTAGGCCGCTAGGCAGGCGTTCCCCTCCGTTGTGTGCTTCATACACTTAGCATTTAAAGCATAACACGAACCAAGTTATCCGTGCAGTCGTAGTGCTATCAGTTACACAACTGTAGCTTTGGGGAGTATGGGCAGCCAAATTTAAGGTTAGAAAATGTAAATTAAATGCAACGTTACAGTTTCTTTCTTACACTGTTTAAGTTATTACTTTTAAGTTGTTTTACTAAACGTAGGCTTTATTAAAGTAACCGTTGTGAAATATGTGGTATAACGTTTTATAAATATATCTTTGTGGGCCTTAAAAACCCAATAAGTGCCATTGAAAAGTTCCGGTGAACAAGTCACTGACCTAAAATCCATTTATTGCAGTTATAGCTAAGATCTGTTGTTTCGGCAAGACAGTCATTTTCTGTGTCCATTCTCTCATTAATACGCCCGAAGTACAATGTTTCCATGAAAACGTCAGCATTCTTTCCGGTGAAAACATAATATCAATGGGTGCGGATATTGTACAGCCGAATGCATTGAATCGTGCCGATATATTGCGCAGTGGTTTATGTTAGAAAGCAGATACTAAACCGCCGCTGCCCACTCAGCACCCCGCTACCTGGTTCTAGCACTCCAACTTAATGTTTATCTTACTCCTCCCCTTTCCTTCGCTCCTGAGCATTAAACCGAAATGAGTTCGTGCCTTAATATTTCAGTGTCATACTTTTGACAGCAACCAATACGAGATGGATTCAACTAGGAGCTGGCGTGGACCGTCGTTGTGAAGAATGCCTTCCAGCCACCCAAGTAAATGTTTCTACTCCTCCCCTTTGGCCATTCTGACCTTCGCTCATAGGCTAATGCGTGCATGTCGGACTTGAATTCAAACCAGTAAGATATTGGCTCACCCAGGGATGGTGTGGAACACAGATAGGGGAGTTTCTGCCAACATTCTGCCGGCCCTCGTAGCCGTGGTCACTGGAGTGGTCGCTCCGCCAAGCTGAGGGCTGCGGGTTTGAGTCCCGCCACGGGCATGGGTGTTTGTGTGTGTATGTGTGTTGCGCAAATAAGCAGTATGAAAACAGTAAAACACAGTAGCATAAACTGGGTACAACAAGGGAATTTAAAAAAAAACATTAAATAAGGAAAAAAACATTAGGGAAACCAGAAGCATGGAAATATTTTCGTGCACCCGATTATGCATTTATATTTTATTTGTAGAATATAATCCTGAAAGTCCTATTTAATTAATTTGATTATTATTAGACAAAAGTTCTGTTTATCCAGAATTCTCTACTCTTTCAATAACAATATCTTATTTTTTGTGAACAGGATATTACTGATGATACAGTCCTTAAAAACAACATTCATAATAATTACTGTTAGCCACACTTTGTGTCAATACGTATTGATGTGAATAATTTTCAAATTTAGCCAAAACCAAGATTTGGTCAATTGACGATATCATAAGGAACTTCTCACTGTGAAACTAACATGTGCAAATTAAATTACAAATATAATTTTTAAATTAAATCAATTCTCTATGTTTCATCTGTGTTTTTTGATGAACAAAGTTGTTATAAGATAAGAAGACATTAGATGTGTAAGATCTATTACGTCTGCGAGGAAGCCCGACAGGAGGAATGAGGGCTGTTTGTTTCAGAAAGGCAATTGAAGGACCAACCATGAACTATTCTGAAAATGAAGTTGTGAAATAGGCGCATGGAAGTGAACCCCGAAAAGTAATGATAATTGAGAAAGAACATTTCTGAAGGAAACGTTATAGGGCTAGGTTTAGGGTGAATCTGTGACAGCTGTAAGGAGTGACGCATCTACAGCACATATTTTCTTTCTTGACCCTTCTCAGCTGGATGCGCAGTAGCTGGACGAGCCCATTATCTCCCGGGAGGGGGGTTAGTTGTAGATACGTAATTTGCATTCCTGTTGCACCGCGCGAGGGGAATACTACCGGTCTCCCCCCCTCTCCAACGTTCTTCTCCTTTGCGTTTCTGCAGGATCAGGTCGAAGAAATCGTATTGCACGGAGATGGAATTTGTTGATTTATACGGAGCCCAAAACATTCCAGGAAATGGTTAAGCATAAACATTTTAGAAAGTAACACTTACAAGAAATAAACTGGAGATGGCTATTATAATCCTGGCCTAATGGCGACTTAAAATCAATTCTGGCCTGTGTGGCTTACGGAAATTACGGCGAAGAAAAAGGTTACTACAGAACGACGTCTCAACCATTGGTAATTATGAAAATATTGTAAATAAGTTTAATACTGAGTTAAAGAAAAAAGAAAAAAAAACATTCTAAAAAGTAGGGAAGCGAAAAGTGGTGTTTCCTGAAACGACAAAAAGTCGGCTGAATGTCTCTTACAATCTGTATAAAAAGTCATTACTCAGCACCAGGTCAGTTCCAGCATCTCGCAACAGCACGAAATCCTCGCTTCACTCATCACCGCCGCTCACTCCGCCAACAGAACAACAACTCCGCCGTCTTGCCGCAATGGAATCCGCCATCCAGGACCTTCACACCATCACCACCGCCTTCTTAACTGCCTTCCAAAGCTTCACCACCCGCTGCCTGCAACGGTTCGACAGCGCCGACTCCGCCATCAGAGGCCCGCGTGAATCCATCGCCAGTCTGCCACCGACACCAGCACCGCCAGCTCCGACAGATTGCCTGGAGGAGATTAGGCACACGACATCAGGTCTTGCTGACCTAGTCAAATCCCTGTTCACGACGATGGCCGAGTGAACGTCTGTACTCTCCGACCTGAAGAGTGGGCAGGAGCGAATGAGTGGCTTCAGGACGGCACTTGAAGGCTCTCGCTACTATCCGACTACAAGACCGAGCTGTCATCGCCAAAACTGAGTGCTCCTCTCGAGGGGCGTTCAATAACGCTTTACGTTGACACAATAAAGGAAACCAGTCACAATCCCTTCCATTTCATTTCCACGAACCTCCCCGTGTGTAGCGGCCAGGGCCTTAGTCATGGTCGTCACCCGGACATTCCCTTACACCTCTGCCAGCGCAATAAGCTGGCAGTTATCCTACCATGCACTAACCGGGGTGCAATAGCGGAACCCCAATACCCCTCCTAACTTCTCCTTTCTACTCCACGTTTAATCCTATCCTATTCCCGAAGCCCCCCCCCCCAAATAATAAAAAAAAGGTTCTATTCACAGCGTTTTAGCATGACTCTGCCGCACTCTTAACCCGATCTAAGCCAATTCGATGCTATTTTATGATCCTTAATGCCTAATTTACCTAGACGAATAATTGCTATCATTTTATAAGTATATTCATACTTAAGCATTCAGCAACAATAAGCATATTTTGTTGTTAATTTAAACCAGGTGTTGTACATATACAAAGTAATACACATGTGCAAATTTTCATTGCAAAACCTTTTATTAACACTCATTAGTGTTCGTTTGGTGTCAACATTCCGCTTCTGACTCACCAGGTACAGGAAAAGACTGTAGAAATGTATTTCCGTGGAAGTGTCACTCCGTACAAGTGTTTCCACCGGGCTTAGGATACCTTCCCGGCATTTGCCAGTTATGAAGAAATTTTATAAAGCTGTTAACTTCTAATTGATGTTATTTAAAACTTAAAACTTCATTTTTCTCGCCTCTCATCTTCTGTGAAATCTCAAAATTTCAAAAAACGTCCAAAACAGAAACTCCGTATTCTAGCAGTAAACGGAACTCCCCAGCAAATTTACTAATTTTATACGCCGCATAAGAAGATAAGGCGCTGATAGTATTAATACATGGGTAGCCGGTATCTTTGGTATTTCATAATGCAATTAGTGTTCTTCAAAGATAGCTGCACATTTTTGGAGAAGTGTCCAGCCCGTTTTCGTGAGCGCTCCACATTAGAAAATCGCGTGCTTGTCTCGACTAATCGTCGCGCAAGATGACGACAGTGTAATCTTATGCTCTAACTGCCGTTCGTGACGATGACGTGGCAAGGATTGAATGCTAATTGCTTTCATTAGCCAGCTTTCCCTCAGTCTTTCTGTATCGCGGCTACCTCAGCAAGACTGGCCACGTTTTCGATTCCATTTGCCCTCTCCAGTTGCTGGAAGCTAATGGGTCACTAAATGCAAACATTCGTTCTGCTTAACCATTCACAGCTTCCTCTCCCTCTTTTAAGATAAAATGTTCACAACAGTAATCAAGATTATTTATATGATCATAAAACAATAACTATAAGTTTTCCGGTTATTCTACACGTCATATAATCTTAAATGCACTTTTAAAAGATATTCTAAAATTATATATATATGCGCGCGGGCGTGTGTGTACACAAAACGTATGCTTCTTAGAAAGTGATCCCTGTATATGTGTGCGTCCGTGTGTCCGTTTGTTAATGTGTGCGTGTAACCGTGTATCTGTATATTAAATACCAAACTTCCTCTAATGATGCCACATGAATATTATCATGAAAATCCCATCCAAAACTACCCTTTATACGAAAAAATTTTCATGTTTTTATTTGCTCAAAAGTGGTTTAAAAATTTGATTATAATACCACATGTTTAAGATACTTGCATTACAAGTAAAACAATATATGTGTGTGTGTGTGTGTGTGTGTGTTGAATTTTTTGAGAATAGCCTGTGTGGTCCTTTTCACTGTCGATGACTTTTGTATAACTGGTAAACCGTAAGAAATAGACAAAAATCTTAGTACACAAAAGTGTAGATCTCTTTAAAAAACATAATTTATCTCAAATAAAACTTTTTGTGGTGTTAACCATTTCGAAATATCTTTGTTAATGGTTTAAATTTTAAATGCATTTTTTTCAGATGTAAGTCGCTATTCGTGTCTTCTTCTTAGTTTTTTCTAGTGATTATGCAACGACATGGAATTATAAATCTTTTTAAAAATGTTACTATCACATTAGCCTATACATAAAACAAAATGTGTAAATCTGTAATACAATTTTATCTGGAGTGATTAGAAGAAGGTAAAAGAATAATATTGTATAAGAATAGTTATCAGAAGAGTTAGAAGAGAAAACATGTGAATGCAACACCAGAAGGTTTTAAAAAAAAAGTTCCTTAAGTGGGCTTCATGGATCTCAAAATGCACTTTCGATGAAAGTTCGATGTCGAATTTTGCGTGGAAGGTGTTTGCATGCTATAAGTAGGTGCTAAAGAAAGTAAAAGTACCTAAAAACGAATATAACGTCTTAAATATCTCTGTTGTCGAAATTTTTTTATAACAAACTTCGTTAGAAATTTACGTTTATTTGTTCGATAGGTTTTTATGTAAAATTTTCACAAAACTCAATATCTAGCGAGATCTTTTGAGTTCTGCACTTAGATCCGCCTTGTAACCCCCTATTTGGGTAAATAATTAAAACATTCTATAAGCAGTTCGCCAAGTCGGATCTGATGTATGCTGGATACTAAAGTTTACAGCAACTGATTCAGTATTCCTGAGTTAAATGCAGTGCCGTAAACCCCCCCCTCGCATATGTTTTTTAAAATATTACTTATGATTCTTTAACAAGTTGGTTTATGCAAAATTGCAGATTTTCACAAAAATTTCTGTTTCAGCGTGTTGTGGTGTATAGTAGGTCAAGCTATTAATCTCAGAGAATATCCATGCCTGAACCATCTCGGCTATGTTTGTATTTGTTGATGGTGCAAGTAGTTGAAAAATAAACATGCTTTTCTGTTGAAAACATTAATTAATATAATAAAGACAGGCGATGCACTGTTTGAAAACCAACAAACGTCAGTAGCATTAAATAAATTTTGGAGTGATTTAGAGCTGTTAATTAAGGAAGTTGCGAAATTAGTTTACTTAAGGTTTTTAACTGTCACCAGGAAAACACACCAAAATCTAAATTACACATGTAATTGTCCGAAACTCCTATATTCGCAATGGCTGTGGTAAAGAAACCAGGCTGAAAAGTATATTTTGGTGTTGCAAAAAGGTTGTGTGGGGATTTGAAAAGAAACTATATAGACTTCCAAATAAACTATGTAAACAACATAGTTATTTGTATTGTTGCAACACCTATTGTTGCAACCTATTACATGTTAGTAATTAGACATTGGGTATGCATATTGTAAGATCAGTGTTCTGAAGGGCGCCCATACAGAAATTTGATGAACTTTTCAAAAAATTCAAAATTAGTTCGTAAGTCCAAAATAATTTGAACCTTTAGCTTCAATTACACATAATCGCCAAGCACGTGAAAATTTAAATACCCATAAATGGCCTGAATTTACTTCCTATGCCTTTTACTGGACTTTGACTTTTCTTACAATTTTGTGCATTAAAAATGTTCTATGTGATGTAATTTTCAATCCATCTTGTTCAAATTTTCAGCACAAACTCAAGAGAGAGTGAAAGTTAAAATCTGCCAAATGGTTTTTGCTATACATTTAAATTACTCAAGATATAATTAATTCCATCTCTGAGGATAATGGTTACAAAAAGATGTTTTTAAGCTTACATTTTTTTCTGAGACAGTCAAAGTAAGAATAGAATTCTGTACACCAGTTTTGTATATTAGCATTTAAATAATATGGTAGTAATTTGCTTTTAACAAATATATTTTTGCATAGCGGAACATCTAATGGATTAGTGTAATTAAAGTAAAAAATATTTTTCTGAAAATATATTAAACATATTTGTATGAAATTTAAAACACACTTATAATTGAAGAACACGTTATGTTACCAAATTTGAAAACATTTGGATAAAAACTGCAAGATTTAGAATTTTTACTTATAGATGCCCTTAATACTTGTTTGTGAACAAACCTGTACAGGAGGCGGTTCTACCGCGATTTTAAAATTATTTGAAATTCTGAAAAAATTTGGAACAAAATAGGTTACCGGAATCCAAATAAAAGAATTGCCGCAAAGAAATAATGTACGGTATACAGAAAAATATGAATAACGCAACAATCAGAAACACAATAAAAAAAGAAAGAATGAGACAAAGGAAAGAAAGGTTTCAAAAATTAAGAAAAATGGAAGAACAATAAAGATTGTGTTGAGGGCAACACCAACAGCATCGTGACTTTGTTTATTGAAAGCGTAAGGTTAGCGTAGACCTCGGAAGGCTCTTCATCTCTCAGAAAGCCAGCTAACAACGAAGAAACTTCAAGAATACAAAATTATGAAAAGCATGTCCGACGCGGCGGAACGACGTAGTTCATTTTAATATTGAAAACAAAGGTTGAAATATGACTTCAATCTCCTTTTGTTGCACGCCAGGCTCTGTTGTAATGAGATATTACGATGCTGCATCTGTTACGTTATGTTAACAATATTTTATTATTTCGCAAGAGTGAACGGAACAGAATGTGCAAAATCGCCTGGGGTTTACACCTCAGCGCCCCAAACCTATACCCACCAACTTTTATACCAGCCATGTTTTCAGAAAGAAGCTGCTACTTTGTAAAACCACGTACTTTATGCATCACAGCTCTTGTATACTTTACGGGCCAAAACTTATTTTATTTATGGGACTACACCACGGATGTTTCAATGATAATCACTCCATATTGGGCTTAAAAGAAAGTTGCTCTAACGTTCACGCTCTAAATCTAACGTAAACAAAACGCGATAACAATACACACATTGTTAGATAAGCTGCGAGGTTTTCTGAAACAAAATTCCACAGAAGTGCATTGTTCCACCATACCGAGGGAGTTCGCCCCGGTAACGTGTACGGCCGGCATTCGTGAGGTTCCGGTTTCGATTCCCGTCCATCGTTCACTGACCTTGGGTTTCTTCTGGTTACTACTGCTCGGGAGGCGAATGCTAGGGTGGTTTCTCATCTGCCACGATATTCTTTCCCTCATTTCTCTTTCATTTCGTTTCCTTCTTATGATTCAAGGTGGTTTCGTGGTGTGAGGCAGTGACGGTAAGATGGTACGGATGCTTTCCCCAAGAAAAACATATTCTCCGTGGGCACTAGAAGGCTGCCTGGTTGTATGGGTCGTTCATCGCCCTCTTTGGGCAGCTCCAGTACTGGGTCGGATCTTCGAGCCATGAAGTATAAGGAACTTCCGCGCGTTGTGTAGTCTCTCCGCCTATGTCCCGTAGCCTCCTGTGGTTTCATCACTTCATCCCTTCCTCCTAATAGGGGTGTAACCGCAATAGATCTAAATGGGTCGGAGTGGGCGAGGTATTTCACTCCATTGTATATCATATACCCTATTCTTCCATAGTTTCCTTCATTTATCTGAAACATTTGACAATGTTTATTGGTTCCTTATGTTCTTACATGAAGTGTTTAGTAAACAAAAGTGCACGGCTTACTTATTTTCGTCTACTGAAGCATGAAGCCAGTTCTAAGAAAAACAAAGCGTCCATTGCTAAAGATTTTCAACCAAAAAACTTAATCGCTTTTATAACACACATTTAGATAGTCCCTAAGTGACTGTTTAGAGATCAAGAGAAATCAGTATGTTCGCGGACTTGTGTAACTTCGAGCATCAGTACGTGATTTAATTAATTCTCTGCCCCTTTTCATCATTGCACCTTATTTTCTGGGACGGAATATACACTGCACCTGTCATCACAAGTCAACACACTCGTATTTTTCGCACAGTATTTTACTGCACCAAAATTGGAAAAAGAAAGAAAGAAAAGTACCTAACCGATGATTTATCTCAAGTATATTTCACAACGTTTAATAATAGGAAGTTCAGCTACTATAATTACATATTACTACTACACTAATAGTAAATACAGATACAAGTCTTGCAGTGACATTGTCATTAGTCACCTGAATCATAACATCTTCTCTTCACCAGACGGATTGCATCATTGCAAAATTTCATCGTAGAAGTTAGGCAAGTCTTGGAGAATGCAATAATACAAGGCGACGGGGGATGGAAACGTTAGCGACCCCGTCCGTGCTTGCTCTTCGCCTTCCGTATCTGATCGCCCTTCGGGTCTCTCCGTTTAACTCTCCCTCCGAGGATTACGGTAGATGCAAAAAGGCCCGTTGTGGCCTGCTTCCACCCAGGTTGCGGGGGGTCGCTGTGTTCCTTCGTACCTGTACCTTATGACTGAAGAATTCCAGCTTATTTATCTCTATTGCAATGCTACAACAAACAATGATGTTTTATTGGTTCAGAATTGTATTTTTAGTTAGTGCGATTTTTCTCAAGTCACAAACGTAATTTTGAAATGCTTGTATTATTTGTACAGCATGTACGCCTTCAGAACACCCGTCATTAATTGTATCATTGCGAATGAACGTTCAACAGGATGCTTTAGTACCGTTACTCGAGCGAGGAAGCAAAGGCGACAGGCGGCAAGGCATGTTGTTTTAAATCGATAGGTAGAAAAAGCCTTTCCGCACAGCAGGGGGATGTTATGAAATTTTATGAAAAGTTACGATATTAACGGCTAATAAAATGCAGCAGAAACCTTATATTACAGCAACCTGAACTACCGCTATATTGAAAAAACAAATATAGGGAAATAACTGTGCAAAGATGAAGCAGAGAGATGAAGACTTGACGGCACGTACAGTGCTGTTCAAGAATAGACGGAGCTGGATGTACAATCCATGCAGGCTAAGCGGTACAGTTATACGTACTTTTATTACTTAAAACATTTCTATAAAAGCTTTTTATATTTTCTCATGATATTCTTTTCTCTTGCTATTCTCAGTGTTTACTTTCTCTGCTACCTATCTATTGTAGGTAAGAGGCAGTATTGTATATTACACCCAAAAATTCCATCGAGGTTTCATCGAAAATACATGTTTTGAGATCTCGATATAACAAACATTTTAGAACGAGGACCATATATGTATGGGTCTTTGAGCAGCTCAATAAATATCAAACTTGTTCTTTAAGTTTAGATCTTTAAAGATGCGACACAAAAAGAAATTCCCCCACCCTAAGCTACCCTTTACATAGAACATTTTAAATTTTTCTTGTTTTACTTTCTCAAAAATGCCTTCAACGATTTTGACTAGAAAGGCTTATCTTTTCTAGATAAGACTGTGAAGTCTTCATTCGTAAGGAATTTTGTTTAATTTGTGTGTCACGGTATTGTTAAAACTCAAAAAGATAGAACTCTTTAAAACGCACAACTTATTTCAAATAACTTTCTTATTACATTATCCACTTCCGATATGTCCGTTATTACTGGTTTGAATGTTTCAATATTTCATAGAAGTCGTGTGAATATTAACTTAAAAGTTAACGTAAGTCGCAAGCAAGTCAATTGAAACAATTCTAAATGCAAGCACTAAGGAGGTATTAAGTGTACATATTGGCTTTAAAAAAAACAAAAATATTCTTAACAGATAATTGAAAATATTTAAATATTTCAGAATTCACCCATCAATCCCGAGAAGGAAAGCAGGAGAGAATTAAAATATAAATCTTGAAAAACAATCGCATAAAATATACAAGCAAATGAAAAAGGCAATAAACATATTGAAAAGATCAAAAGAAAAAAAAATTAAAATATGTTACATTCATATTACTTTCGTTTAATTTATACTTTTTCTATAAACTATTCTTATGCAATTAATTACGTAATTAATTGCTCTTTCACACAAGCCGTGTGCGGTACAAGGTAGAAAGGTGAAATCGGACTGAAAATTTCAATACCATAGCCGGGATTTGAATCACGAATCTTCCGGCTTTAACCAACTGAGCTACCATGACAACATCCCGGCACGACATTAAATTCCCCAACTGTCCCATATTTTTTCTGGTAAACCACATTCATTTTGAGATGGCATATTGTAATAGTGGCTTGCATTGTTGTAAGTACTTTAAGTCTCGGACTTCATAGGTTAACCAACTTTTCAAGCAAGCTTATTTTTCTATCTACTTCATGTTCTCAGAGATAAACATTTTCAGTAAAAGTTTCTTTACACATTACTCTGTAAGTGTAAAGGAGGATAGACGAAACCGAATCGATAGTCTGTCACTACATACTCTTCTCATGACATTTCAAGAAAAAACTGCATAGCGAGAGCACTTTAAAAAATGGAAGTATTGAAACATTCAATAATCACATATCTTAGAAGTGGTTAATGACTAATAAGGCTATTTTAAATAAATAGTGTGTTTTAAAGATTTATACATTTTTGTGTAATACGTTTTTGTCCATCTCTTATGATTTACCTGTTACACAAAACTATACAAAATTGCTTTCGAATGAAGAGAACTTAAGAGCCATATTGTAGAAATTTCAAGATATTATTTTGTCAGGCAAATATTTTAAATGATATGATAGATATTTGAATCAAAATATTTTTCAGAAAATAAAACAAATGGTGAAAAATCCCATATAAATGGAAGTTTTAGGCACTGTAATGTTCTTGAGAAACTTTGTGTCGCATTCTTGGAAGATTCTGAACTTAAACACGAAATTTGGCGTTCACACAACTTTTCGTTTTTTAATTAAATTGTTCATAGACAGACACACACACGCACCTTTTGTTTTACCAAATATGTTTTTTTATTCATGGCACCTCAAAACGTGTATTTTCAGTTAAATCTCAATATAGAATTTTATATGGAATGCAGTAATTCCTGTTGTTTTGATGTGTTTAATTGTTGTGGTTGCACGTATGGTATACCAACATGAAGTGGTTTTAGACTACACACGTAATGGACGCCAATTTGCGGGAGATTGTTTCTTGGAGTGTTCGCCTCACGTACGGTACTAACTTTCCGGTGGCCTTCGCCCCACGTTTAAAAAATCAACTTTGTATTTTAATGTTTATTTAAATATTATATATATATGCCTCGGCTGCAATAGTGATTTTCAGAACACCTATCTCTTAGTAGGGCTGGAACGGCTAAAGAACAAGGCTTACACAAATTATAATTGTATTGTACTTTTTTTTATTAATCCTTCACACCAATAAATAACACTTCACTGATATATCCTACTATAGAGCTATGAGATTATTGTTATTTGCACTTTTTAAACACTTAAACTTTGTATTATTCTATCCGCAATGAATTTTTATGCCTCACACTGAACACGTAACGTACCGAACGGGTACGAAATCTTGTAGCGTCTGCCGCTTGAATTTGCGCATTTCCTCTATTTCAAGTCTGTGATTGGCTAATCCTACTCCAATAGAATACTTTTATTTAACTTAAAGCTTTTCTAGTTTTTGATTGGCTATTTATAAAATGTTTTTAATATTACATTATTGAATTATTAATAGCCTTTATTAAACTTTCTAATTTATTGTTGTCTCAAGGTTACCTCATTAATAGCAACTTTCGGCGTTTACTTTGTAATTCTGTTTGCTACGGAAAGCAGCTTGCTTCTATTCTCACAGCTCCTACATTGTTAAAACTACGTAATACATTCACATAACATGTACATAATAATATAAACATAATATAATGACTGTTACATACACTTTATATATTATATTATACAAATATTTCTTTAAGGCGGGCTGTTATTTAATTTTATATTATATAATCAGACTGATATCATTTAAGTATTAAAAATACTGCCTCAACGTATTGTAGCCAAGTAGTAGAGAGAGTAAAATGGTGCTACACAGAATGTACATTGACATTACTCTGGATCTTAGTTTAGTATAACATTTCAAGTTTTGTTTTTTCTTTTAATCCGAAACTTTAAACACCTGTATTATTACTTTATCATAATAATGGCTCCTAAATTTTCAGGTTGCAATACAAAACAGTGGACGTAAGATTTAATAAAATTATAACAGAAACATAAGGGTAATCCTATCTCATAGAAAATGAATTATCTAATAAAAATTAAACACAGTATCTATATAAAATTTGACACTTACTATGGAACGAAGGTATTACGAGAATAAGCAATTCATACTCCACACAAAGTGTCCATATGTTTAGATGAAGAAGGTATTTGATATATACATGGCTACTTCTTAATCGTCCTCTGATATAAATATGACCTAATTTCTAATAATACCAATCTCAGCAAAAAAAGTTTAAGATCCATCTACGTAGAGTTTATTTGCTATTGGTATTATATTTTTTCTGTTTCACCTTTCTGTTAATTTTTCCGCAATATACATTGCAAACCAAATATTTTAGAATAGAAGAAGTGCGAATACTATTGACGAAACCACACAAAAGTTACGTTTGTTTTAAGTTGAAGAAATATAAGAATCTGCACTTTATTTTACAATAAAACTTTATAGTTAGAAGTAGATTACTATACAGATACCCAATTAATTTACTAAGAATATTTTAGTACAGAAAACATAACGAGTTTAGTTATATTTGGCGGGTTCTCTGATTCTATAATTGGAATTGAACCAAAGTGACGGTTTTGGAGTTGTGTTTTTAGTTTATTTTAAATCCCTCCCTCGTTCCCTCTGATGTTGTAGATCCTGTATAAGTCATCTGTGAAATTTCGGATCTTGACATGGTGATCTCGGTTACTCCATATATGTACAATGATGTACATAAAACGTGGCTCATTCCCCTGTACGCTATAATGTTTTTCTCTCCGTAAGCTTTGCACCTTCAGGTAACAAGCCTCTGGCTTTACTCAGCAGATATCAGTTCTCTACGTGACTGGTCTGAAGAATAATCCAGAGACACAAAATGGAAATAATGAACAATGTCATAATGGATGTGAAATGAAGGGGATATTCGGATACCGCTGCTATGAAACAGTTTTGCTACAAATGGAAACGCTGAAACAATACGACATATTTCAGTCTTTAGAGAATGTGTCGTTAAACTACAGCTGTACCATTTATATGAGATATTTCATTCAGTTACATGGAGACGCAGATAAAAAGCTGTTGGTGTTTATTTCTATGTTTTGTTATATTTTATTTTTGCTCCTAAATTCAACGACACATTGCTACGCCCCGATAGAGATCATCGTGTAGGGTTACTCTTTTGCGGTTCGGCCATTTTGGGGGGGAGTGAAAGTATCCTGCCAATCTAGCGGCTATAAATTATGCTCGAAGAACAGAGCAACTCATGTTGCCCGGGGGCGGGTCTATATTTGTCATTACCGACATTTAACTACGTTCCATTATGGGCCACTTTTTATGCACACCAGTATACCGTAAAGATTACTTGAAATGCTGTATTTTACTTCATTTACTACGCGCTTACAGTAGGTAGAGAAAGTACTGTATTCTACCCAAAATTTTGATGCCAAGGTTTCACCGGAAATACATGTTTTGAGGCACCCGAACACAAAAAAAATAGAAAAAGGTCAATGTGCACGTGCGCTCGTGAATTTTTGCGTGTCTATGAACAGTCTAACTCAAAAATGCAAATAACGTTTAGTGGAATTAGCCATTTCCGAGATATACCTTGTTTTTGGTTTGTCCGATGTCGTGGAAAACGTATGGAATTTATAACCAGCATATAGCTACTAGGCGGCGCCGTGGCCGAGTGGTTAGACCGCTCGCCTCCCACCGAGGCGGCCCGGGTTCAATCCCAGGGATCTCCATGTGGGATTTGTGGTGGACGAAGCGGCGTCTGGGCGGATTTTCTCCGGGTTCTCCGGTTTCCCCGCCATTCATTCCACCAACTGCTCCATCATCACCTTTCCTTTCATCCATTTCACCAACATTTCGTTTCATCTACTTCCTTCATCCCATACCAGGCGTCGGGCTGATCACCCATCCTGGATGCTCTGTCTGATCCATGAGTGTCTGCTCCTCGACGGGCCTCTGACCCCAGGCACCCGCTTGTAAGTCCTGAGGGGTGTAAGTCCTGCATAAGAGGAGGGTAAACAGATAATGAATGAATGAATATAGCTACTAGCTTTAAACATATGACGCCGATTTTTCCTCTATTCTCTCCCCCTTGTACCTTCAACGAAATGTGTAATGGAACCATTTCTGCAAAGGTTTATCTCGATTAACTTGAAGTAGATAGAACAATATGTTTTTGTAACAATAGGTTATGCAGCTGTATAAAATAAACGATAGTAGGTGGAGAAAGTCATATGAATACAACAATAAGATATTTTGAACTTCCGGCTGAGATAGCATTTATGTGTTTCGATGTTCTTTCATACCGACCGTGAAGCCTAAGGTTAGAAAGCTGAATTAGCTGCAGTCGCGGTAGGGTACAGTGGGACTTGTTGATTTATTCTAAGTTCTCAAAAATCGTCTTAATGTAATAGGAATACTTCCGTTTCTAATGGATAAATATACGATCCCTATGAGCGAAATATGAGTTTACTACAAAGAAAATGTAGTGGTTTCCTTGGTAGGCCCCACTACGTTGATGATGATGGATTCTGTATTACGTACCTCTAGGTCGTCTTGATGACCGTACTCTCGTGATGCATCTTGAGGTTCTCGTAGACTAAAATCTGATGATCATGTATCTGTATTCGTGTGTGTTAGTATGTTGTAATTATTATTTTATAATTGTGCCAAGGCTGCTGTATTTGTGTCGGAGAGCACTTGTGTCTTGTCAGGGTTGGGTATGGAGAATGTTAAAATATTTTGTACACACGTACTCTGTTTAATTATTTCACTTGTATTTTGAATAAACCGTATGTAAATAGCCACAATTCACTATCATCTTTGTTATATTAAAATACGTATAATATTAGATCTTAATACTTAATTTTACGAGCTTATACACACCCTTCCTGCTTGAACAATGACAAGCTTCTGTTAGCGTTCCATCCAACCGTTCTTCTTAACGTACGTATTTGAATTATAGGCATGTATGTATATACTGATTGGTGTTACTGTCCAATAACACCAAATAGCAGTTTATGTTACATATACATGTATACATATTTATATATGCTTATAGACTTCCATCGTCTTAATTATAAATCCAAAGTTGTTACCTGCTTACGTAGACACTACTGCATTTCTGGTAATTTTATATTACTGGTTATATAACTAACAACGACCTTTCCCAATCACATTATATTTTATATGATATAACGTTATATGATATATGTTCCCTACCATGTGTGCATTATGAAAATATGTGTTTTAACATCCTCTTAATTATTATACGTACAATATTGGCAAAGAAAATACATAACACGTAAAACTTAGAACAAAAATATTAAAGATAGAAATTATTAATATATTGATGCTGAGAAACTGTGAATTAGATATTTTGTTACATTAATGAGTTATTGTAGTAGTTTATCCCTGGTTAGTATTGTATGTTGCTTCAAACATCAACATTAAGCCATACAGCCATACATTTACATCCATATATTTTGCATTCAGCGTGTCTGTTTGATATGGTGTTAGGTTTCAACGAAATGAAAATAAATATATTTTCAAAGCATGCTGATCCCATTGATGATAAAGTATGTGCTGATACCGTCCACAAAGAACGGTTACAACCTTTGCGCCTTACACAGTATTCGTGTTACAAGATATTAAAGCTATCTCTGGCATTTAATCTCTCTTTCCATCTCCTACTTTGCTTTAATCTGAGCCACTTTTCTCGGTAAAATCATTTCCATTGGGTCTGCTTGTGCCATAACATTGCTAAGCGTAAAATCCAAATCCTTCTGTTTATAGTTACGAAAGTTTATTTGCCTTCACCAAGTTGGAACATTATTCTCCATACCTTTCTATGAGAGATGACATCAAATTCTGACTCTCTGAGATTCAAACGGAAGATTCTGAAAAGCTTTCCTTTTATAGTGTCTTTCGGCTGAAATAGATTATCAGGGAATCTTCTTGAAGTTGTCATCCTCTATGGTCTAAGAGTGCCATACTAGCCTCTAATTCCCGAGGTCGCGGGTTCAAATCCGGCGGAGAGCGATGGATTTTTTTCGGGCATAAAAATCCTTAGCTGCCTTCCTTCGGAAGGGAAGTAAAGCCGGTGGTCCCGATTTACGGCACATAAAAGAACGTCAAGCCTGATAAAGATGCCTCTGAGCAAACGTTCCGGTCTTTCACGCCCAATATAGGATGGGACGCTAAGAACCATAGTCGCTAAAGAGCGTCCATTAATAAAACTAAGTTTTAATTCTCTTGAGGTTCGAAAACAGATCTGCCATAGTAGTTGTATTACATATTAGCTACGCGTAGTAAGGAGCTCACTCAAATACTCACAAATGACACCATAAGCAGTAGCCTATGATATAGAATAACTGAATAAGTAAATGTAATGCAATGCTCAGCATACATTGCATTGAATAGCAGATAAATCTTAGTGAAAGTTGCGTAGCCTTTTGCTCAAGATGACTTAATTTTCCTTATTATGTATACCTGAAGACTAATTAGTTAACTGTGTAATGGCAGGAAAATGAAGAAACGTTTTCACTGCACAGAATAGACCTTCATCAGCAAATGCACTCCCTCAAAGTGATTTCACAGGCGCTGCTCGTACTTGGTACATGAGCAAAAGCTTAACATTATTTACATAGGCCCTTTTTCGTAAACTGAATATTTGGTTCGTTTTCCGAGTGGCAATATATTCTTGAAGTGTGATACAGCTTTTTTAACCTTATAACATACATGCATCCATCCATGCATACATATATACATACAGTTTAATGACAATAATTGCTAGATAGAAAGAGTATAATTATGCATTAATAGAGCACTTTGTACTTATAGGTTTTTCTGGAACTGCCTATCGTTAAGAAGATATTTCTTCTTTTAAGATAAAAAAGGTTTTGTTATATTGCAAAACGACCTTCGGCGTTTCAGTTGACCAGCTGTTTTACGCAAATGCATTTCTATAAAATGACGACCTCCGTGCATTTTCACTAAAGGTCGATAAACGGATAAAAATATCCATCAAAATCAATATTACCTTTGAGATTATTTAGTATACACTATCTGCGCTTTTATCTTCAAGAATTACAGACCGAATCTAGTGAAATGGCCTTCGAAGATGCCGTCGAAATCCCAGGCGCATTCCCCATAGGGAAATCACATGTGAGTCAAGATTTTCCTGGAAGTCTCTCCATCGCATCGCGTCCCCCTCCGCCTTGAGACACTTCTATTACGATAGGCTCCGGGCGCAGTTTCCGTGGCAATGCGGCTCAGAGGCGCGTAACCTATTTTACACATCTCCGGGTTCGGTAATGGTATCCGGGTCCCGGTTGGCCTCCAAGGAGCCATTCTGACCGGACTCACAGCGGCGTGGCAATCAAGCCATCACCAGGACAGATTGTGAGTTGCAACATTCCTTGCTGCTAGCCTACTTTCTGGCAACGTCCATATTTGGATTTGTAAACAAGAAGATTCTTTCTGACCTGTATCTAAAATGATACTAAGGTCTAAATGCGTCTCAATCTGACGTGATTTTCTTACCCATTAAAGCTTTCTATACAACGAATATTTCGTGGTGGCCATCGCTATTCGTATCATCATCAATACTATTATTCTTTTAAGTTAAATTAGTTATTAACTTTTGCTTTCAGCGCCCCTTGAATCCACAGGCTATCCTCAACCCTCGCTGGTCTCCACAACAGCACTTACAGCGACAGTATGATTCTCAAAACGTTATACATATTTCTCCAAACCAATTTATCTTCTTCGCCTATTATTTCATGCGAGAACTCTTCAATTACCAAAGCAATAAACCCGGGAAAGAATATTTTAAAGTATTCACCTAATAGTATTAATCATTATTTGCAAACATAAAGGTTTTTATTTTTTGAAATAATACAAATAAAGAGTTTTATCTTACTTAATTATAACGTTAAAGGAATTTTTGTAAAAATCATAACAGAATTAAAGTAATTAAGCAATATTTGAGAACAGAACAAGCAATACATTTTATATATCTACTGGTAAACAGACGCAACGTAAAACTGATATAATTTGATTCACATATGAAACACAAAACACAATAAAATAATTGCAACTAAACATAGAAAGTTCAAGTAGCGGAAATGAGATCTCTAATATCATCCAAAAGCTTTATTATAAGATACAAATCTAATATTAAAATGTGTAACAGAATAAAACATATGCGAAATATTGAATTGTAAAATTACTTAATATAAGAAACCAATGGTTCTCACGCGCAGAAAAATAATTCTTCCATGTATTTTAACGATGAAATTTTCAAATGTACGAACAGAAACCGAACAAAGATCACAAAATACAATAAAATAATTGCAATTAAGCTTAGAAAGTTTCAATATCGGAAATGAGATTACTAAGAGCTGCTAAAGGCTTTATTATAAGATACAAAGTTAAGATTAAAATGTGTAATTCTTCCATTTATTTTAAGCACGCTTGTAACTGTCAGGGCAGTGTCATCATTGTGATGTGAGGAAATTTTGTCTCTTTGGAGTTACTCTACTTGAATGAGATTGTCAAATTTAAGTGTATTTCTGAGCTAGGATTGAACTCGGCACTTTAGACGCATCAAACACAGCGCTCAGCCAACTGCACCATTCAGGGCTACTCTCTTAGGAATAAGAGCGGAAAGAGATACAGTTACCAATATGGGGATGCATCATCAACCCAAATAGATCAAATGCGAAGGCTCTGTAAAGCAGCCATGGCCAACGAAGGCCTTGATTACCAATGTAACCGCTACCTTCCTGAGGCTTACAAGGTTACACTCATTGGCCTACATCTAAAATCTCTGAAGCAGAATAAGGGTTCTGTTTTAAATATTAACGCTAACAAATAGCAAACACGGTATAACTAACAAACCGTAGCTAACAGTAATTTTTAGGCCGAAGTCTACGTATATCAGTAATATGTAATTATGACACATCTAATGACCCCTAACTTATCTGTTTGCAAATATTGTATTTCCAATTCAAACATCTAACAAGAAAGCTTTATGTATGACATCATTTCATTTACCGAGATTCATATTGGATCAGGTGGCAAATAGCCTTCAGTTACATTATGCGTTTTAAAGAGAAGTGCTTTTGCACTAAACTTATGTTAAAAAATTTCATCGTGCAAGTGGTTGCAAAACGATATTTATAGACTAAGTTTAAAACAGACAAGCAAATGAAACCGCTGGAGGTGACAAAATCAACTGGGTTTTCATTAAAAAAGGTAATGTCACAAGCACTATACAATCAAGAGCGAGAAAATTGTATTTCGTTTGGCAGTATATGTTTACTTTATTAAAATTAATACTTAAGAATCTTACGAGCAACTCGAGAATAAGATAAAATTATGTTTTTCGGTTCTTGTATTAAAAA
Source organism: Deroplatys truncata (assembly GCA_030765065.1). Lineage (NCBI taxonomy): Eukaryota > Metazoa > Arthropoda > Insecta > Mantodea > Mantidae > Deroplatys > Deroplatys truncata. Next base: position 60,364,529 of record CM060980.1, read on the forward strand.
TACTGGAGTTACTTCCATATCAGAAATGGTATCACTTCACCTCTTTACCACTTTAAGCCCATGGAGCGCATTTTGAAAACGAGCATATGCAGTAGATGAAGGATTCATTGGGTTTTTCATTTATTGTTTTTCTGGATTAATTGTTTTCTAAAATTTGTATAAAAATGATCCTTATGTAACACATTATGTTAGAAGAACTGACAAATGTTTTATTACAGAGTATAAGTTGAAAAAATTTCAATAATCCATATTTTTGGCTTTTATACGCAATGAATGTTTTGTATCATTTGATACATTCACTTTTATTACTGATTATCTGTTTAATAAATGAGTATAAAGGAAAGCTTCACATTTTAGAGAAACCTGTTCCAGTATATTAAAAACGCTACTATAATTGTAATTTGTTATAAATAAGGAGCCAATTGGCTGCAGGATTTACTTAAACCTCTTATTCAGTGATTTTATATTGGTTAATAATGGAGCATAACTACATAGTAATGTCCAAGGAACTGCTAGGTCTACTTTGTTTACATTTGATATAATGGTTTCTAAGGAGCATAAATATATTAAAATGTGATATATTTATATTTGATAACGGAGATAAAAGCAAAGAATAAAAATTTGCTTTAAGGGGAGAGAGCCTATCTCGTGCCCTATATGACCGAGTTAACTACATTTCTTTTGTCTCCACTTTCGTTAAAATTGAATACAGATATTAATTTGAAACTTCTATCACTTTAGAACTTATCGTTAAAAGAAGCAGGATTTTTCACTTTAGTTGCACAAAGGTAGTAATTTGTTAAATAAATCAATTTTCCCCACAAGAGTTACAAATAATTAACATGTTTCAAAAATAATCCACTTAGAAACGGGCAACAGAACTAAATAGGTAAATAAAACATATTAGCTCCATTAAGTGCTAGATCTGCTATATTACTTTCGGAAATACTACTATTTAAAACGGCTTTATAGAAAATTAAGCGCATCAATAAACATTAAAAAAAAGTGTAGAGCGCCTTCCGGCCAAAGAGGAAGACTGCACAACAGGACCGCTAGAGAAGTTGCCTAACGCTCACGGGGCACCGTAGATTTGCTGCATTTCCCTTTAAAAAGAATACCGGTAAATGGATAGCCGTAATCACAGTTCAAGTTTTACAAGGACAAATTAGCAATTACCTCGAATATTGGAAACTGGCCGTCCTGCAATCTGTCATGCATAATACATACGTTATTAGGGCCGAACCCTCCGGAATTCCTGCCGTTAGTTATTTTACATTGGTGTGTAACAGATCATTTCATTACAGGGTAGGTCTCCTGATCACTTCTATCACCACATATCATCCTATTATCGGTAATGGTTTCCACCGCGTGCTCAGCAACAAGTCATTTGTAATGATAACACTTTAAATTAGAGAACCAGTGAAATCTGCCCTGTTACAAATAAGATTATTTTTAACCCCAAACTTGTTTCTCCGAAAATTGACATTCGAAACTGCAATCGGCTCTAAACCTACGATTTCATGAAAACCTAATACACCTATGGGTGCTTTATTACTCGTTTTCCTCTGAATATGATGTGTAATTTCTATCGGGACAGACACGATTTTATACCTTTCATTATATTATTTTATGAAGCTAACTCCGCTTATCGTTTTTATAAGAACAAGCTACATCAGTATTTTCAATTGATCTATAAAAGACGACATTAAATGTCCCGGGTACTGGGATTCTGGGCAAAACAGACAATATTTTCTAATTATAGATAGCCTGTACTTAGTGTTTCTTTCTTCCATTTTTAAGAAGTATTAATAGTGTTAAAACGGTCAGTAAGTGGCGTTTAAAAGCACATGTCATGTTTTCCTTTATAATTCTTTCAAGATAAGAGTTGTTAGTCGAGTTTCACATGTGGTCTAATTTTAATAAAAATATTAATGTTTGATCTTGATAAGAATATTCACAACTATAGTTACTATTTTTCTATAATGTATAGTTTGAACAAAAACAATTTTAATTAACCAAAGTTACTTTTTTATAGAAAAAGTCTGAAAAGAAAGAAAAATAGTATCTCGGAAGTAAAAAATACGATTTTAAAGTAATAACTAGTATTATTTTTAAGATAGTAAAATAGTACAAAAATAGTAAAATGTTTTGTTATACTTCAAAATTTATGTTTCAGGGAATAAAAATTTGTTAAAATTTTGTCTTAATTTTGTTACAGAATCTAATATCTCAAAAGGTGATTATTATATCAAATAGAAATACTATACACGAACTTACCTTATCATAAGAAAACTGTGTATACATTTTGAACTATATGACCTTAAAATTACAGAAACTAATAAATTCACCACTTTATTATGTTAGAAAAGAATTGGACAAGCCAAATTAATAGTTACGTATATTCAAATCAAGTTATGATAAATTTAAGAGAACAATAAAATGTTCAAGAAACGGCATAAGAGAAAGAGAGAGAGGAGGGAGAAAGAAAGGAAGAGAGAGTGATGTTTTAAAATACCTTTGTAACCAGATAAAATTAGTTAATTCATATTTTACAATAAAGAGCGGAGTTATAAACATAATTATTTGACAACGAAATCACAGCTTCAGAGAGAATTTAACATCATAGAGTTCGACAAAACAAGAAAATGTGAAACAAAGGTTTCATTACTACTTGCGCATTCCTGAATTTTTGGAGCAGCTTAAAGTGAGATTTTAAGGATTAATACTTTTAATTACCTTGAAGCAGGTATGTTAACTTTAGTTTGTATATGGTCAAAACGAAACGAAAAGAACAAAAACAAAAAAAGAAAAAGAAATAAATACATTCTATAAAACACTTATTTGTAGACAAAATAACTGAAAATGTTATTATCCGCATTAGTTTGTAATAATATCTTCACAAATGTTACTCACTGAAGTTTAAGTTTTTGTAAATTACTGCCGTAAACATTTTATACTGATTTTATAAATTACAGGGTGAAAACACCGGGATATAAAGAGTTACTTCACTTATTTGGCATCCTCAAATGTTGATGGAAATGTGGATGCGGCATTTTCAAATGCGCTTGTAAAATATACCTATTTTTTATGTGTAAAGTACTTTGCGATTCAAATTTATGAAAAAAAACTTAAATTTTAGGAAAATTTAGGACTTCCTTCAAAACATATCTTGTCTGGCCCCTTAAAATATCGGATAAATGATTTTCGATGACCCTTTCAGAAAGAATTACAAGTACTGATGAATAGCAAGCAGAGGAAGCATTTATGACAGAAAGTGTTTTAAAACAATAATAAAAGTAATATTAAGATTTTCATAAACTTGGGTGTTTTAGAAAGTATTGTGAAATTTGTAACCAATTGTGCAGTAACTGAGTCCTGAACACTATGATTCCTAAGAAATGTTTTCTTACCATCCGTATATGCATTTTACAATAATAGCTATTTCCTGTCTTCTATGTTTCCTCTAACAGAAGCGCAGAAAACATCTCCTTCCGTTTGCATATGTATTTTTCCTAATTTTAGGCATTTTGAGTTTATCATTTAACGCTTAGACCTTTCCAACTTGAAATATCTTTTTCTACTTACAACCTCTATATTCCCTCATAAAGAAGTTCTATCATAACAGTCGCTTCATACATTATTTTCCGTCTTTATCCTTAAATACCATAAGGTGCTTTAAATATCTCAATAAGAAAAAAAATATTTTAGTTCGCAGTTTCAGAAATTTACAAGTCTATGTTGCGATGCAACAGAGGCCTTAGAGATGGCATTAAGCAAATGATATTCTCTGTTGAATATTTTGCATTTTCCTTCAAAGTTTAATAACGTTATGTACACATGACGTTTATGCATCTACCTATGTAACTATATACTTGCAGCCATGATGCCACCTTTGTTTCGATAAAAGTAGTTTTTGAATGAAAATATGCAATAAATAACTGATAAAACTATTGCAAGCTGACAGGGGGAGAAACTGGAAGGTAATTTAGAACGAGTGCAAGTGAATACTCATTAGGTCTAACATGCATTTTAAGGCTATTTTTAAATTTTTTCAAAAATATAGAATATAGGAGACAACGTTTACAAATTGCCTCTATGGTCAGCGTTTTGGCTAGTCACCAGGATTGCAGCATTAGGAATCGATTTCCGGTTGGGGCATTTTTCTTTAATGAGTATCATGCCTTGTTCTCCGCGGATTCTGGAAGTATAAATTTTGGAGTGAATAATTACACATATAAGTATCTAACCAAATAAAAACTTAGTTTCAATGAAAAATACCTAAAACACAAACACTAAAATTCGAAAATTTCAGGAAAACGTTTAGTATTCAAAAAAATACTTCATAAAATATTTCCCGAAAGCTTAACCTTTTATATGTATGTACCTATAAAATCTGGGATTAAAGTGCACTCTCAAATAGTTTCAAAACATTAGATTATAATCCTATAAATATGAGTTGTAATTTAAAAAAATGTAACATCTTGGACTAGATAGTACAGTCTCCCTTAAGACATATCTGGAAATTATTAGTGGTAGGCAAATTCAGGTATATGCACCGATGCAGTAATAAAAACTAGGGAAGTTATAGCTATAATTTAAAAATATTAACTGCAATTGTATATATAGTAGGAGTTACATTTTTATGTAACGAAATATAAAAATTAGTATGATGTTCTTGGGTTATCATTTGTAACAGTTCTCGTTGCGGGAATCTATAGATGCTAAAATGCAATCAGCCTCAAATTTAAAGACGTTTATCTAAACTGGATTTCTCCGAGCCCTCCCTTTCCCCTCGACGGTCCAACTTCTTCTATTCCTTAATTTTCTCCTCATATCCCATTATTTTTTCCTCTTTCCAATTTCGAACTAAAACTTATTTTCCCTCAGGCCTCTTAAAGTTAAAAACATTTTTTTCCACTTGAATTGCGGATCGAGTCTGCATATATATTTTTGGATAAGAGCGGTAGAGTGGGTAGGGGAATTGGAAGACAGAGGGAAAAAAACTAAAAGAAAATCGCACACCAATGTCGTTTCACAAACATGCTATAGATATTTCTCTGCGCCTTTTATTTTTACGCTAAGAGGTAGAAATAAAATAAAAAAATATACGAGGAGATGAAATTCTGATCGTTGGAAATAAAGGCAGAGGGGGAGAGGAAGGGAATTAGCTGCTTTGGTCTTACTGCAAAACGAGCCGTTGGGGAGAGGAACGGCAGAAAAACCAAACCAATCCGTAAGTTATTTTCGCCAGGGGCTAAATTACCAGAGCAGAAGCTGGCCGGCAAGGTTCAGGCAAAGGCGTTGTAATACAAAGCTTTGGTTTTGCTTCGGAAACTGCAAATGACACAGAAAGAGAGGGGGTGTGGAGAATAAACATTGAGAGGACGCCGAACGCGAGAGATGAAGCAAAAAGGAGGGGGGTGAACATAAAGGAGACAAAGATATTACTACAGATTTTCGATGTCCGTAAGAGAAAGGAAAAGGATAGCGGTGGAATAAAAAATATATATATTTCCCTCTTCCCTTTTCACTGTAATTAGAAATACTGGGAGCCTCTTTTCGTTCACTCGTTCGGAAAAGGAAATGAAGATTTCACAGCTAAGGGAGGGGGAGAAGTGTCAAAAAAGGGTGCACCCGACAGTAGTAATTAAGTAGCCGCTTCCTGCCAAATTTCGATATTAAAATCAGATGTCCACAGAACGTAGCGACAAAAAGAAACTGACAGTTTAAAGAGGTTCTGCTAATGAAACCTCTAAAATTTTAATTTTTCAAAAGGAATGACGAATGAGTTGTAAGATATTAATTATCCTTCTTCATCACTCACTAAAAATGAAATATTTTAACTGAAACCTTCTCTAAGTTAGCTGAGTAAAACTAAGACATAGAATGATGAAATAGTGCTATAACGTATAAGTATTGCGAATTCTTATTTTACCTAAGTACTGATATAACAAGAAAAATGATATGAAGAAGCCATATGACTTCTGTGATTACCAACTTCCGGTTTTGCACGATCTTTTGTTTCAATATTCCTCCGATGATATTTACGCAGAAGGAAATTTAGAATTCCAATACATATATTTGTTTACAAGGAAACCCATGCCTACAATTGGGTGGCTGCAGTAACATACAATATGCACTAGGGCGGGAAGTAAAGACAACCCATTCATACAAAAAATGATTCTTTCATACTTCAAATAAAACTTAATAAACATTTGTTTAAGCTTGAATATATGCGAAACCGAAAATAACACAAGTATTATACCACGATGATACAAAATTTTCTCATGCGATATAAAAGAAATTAAACATTTTCAAACACATTAAGCTTTGACACGAGAAATTGTAACCACATCATGAATATTTTAGAAAGTGCTAATGCGTCGAATAAAAGCTATTCAACATAAATCCTGTATTGGAATATTGTCCAAAAATTTCGAGTTGCTAAAGCATAATGACACTTAAATTTCTGTGTACTGAAAATTCAAGGTAAACTTTAGGTGAATACTTCCAATATATTACAATTCTTTTTTAAATACAGAGTCATCAGATTAAGCGGCCACGCGCTAGTGACACCTGAGTCGCAGGCGCGCGCCACTCGCCTGCCGACACTGCATCACCGCGTGAATCGTCATATGCATCGAACAAATACGATGAACGGACGTGGCCAATGAGTACCATTAATATTTCTCAAATTACAATATTGAATGTCCCTTACATTCTTAACTTCAAATATGTTGTTGGAAACGTTCGCCTTGTGCTCAAAGATAGGCATTGCAGCGTCTTAACAGATTATGATTCACATATCTTGGGAAATGTTGGTTATTTCTTTTTGTATATTATTTTGCAGTTCCTGTAAAGTTTAGGGTTTTACGTTAGACATATTGTCTTTTAAATTGCCCCTTGAGTAAAACATCGCACGGCGTAAGGTGTAGGGTTCGAGCGGGCCACAACCTTGCACTGATCACTCCGTCAGCAAAAACATGAGCAATTGTGTTCCCAAAGAAGTCCGAGCTGTAGCCCCGTCTTGTGGAAATGCGCCGTGCATTCCCCGTCTGTCAATGGAGGGAAAAACTGCTCCAAAATTAGGGCTTGGCACCGTGCATCATTAATTTTTTCGTGAAAGAAAATAGGGGCAGATATTCTAGCCGCACTTGCAGCACACCAAACACCAAGCTTAGGATCATGTAGTGGACTTGGATGTATGAGATTGAGGGAAGCAGTGCAGCAATGGGGACTGGAGTCTCGGGAGGGAAGCGGCGCGCGACCGCGACCAAGTACCGCAACAGCCTCGCCGCTTGTTGTGATGGCACCGCATAAACGATATTCTCTGACAATAACAAATTCACATATATTCACATTATATTACACTATTTTCTTTTGTAGAATACGAAAATAATGAAATATTTACAACATAATATACCTAGGTAAATTATTCCCTAATTGCTCAGGTTTTAAGCAAAAATCAGGGTTAGTACGTCTGTTGTCCAATTGAGCATAACTTACAATAAAAAAAATCGTAGTATTAGTGATTCGCAGGCTGCACTGCACTCAACGAAAGAAAGGTACAGTATGAATGCAATAGCTGTTATAAGATCAATGATTCAACAAAGCTCTCCCATCTGTCTCCTGTGGATTCCTGACATACAGAATGAATCGGAAATGAAAGAGCACACCAACTTGCGAAAACAATTGCTGCTTCTAAAATGGAAGTCATTTACAGTAAATTTCCTATTTGTTATACAGAAAGAAAATCAGAGAGCATTAGTGGAATGATGTATGGACCTCTACTTCAAAAGATCCCGTCGCGATAAATATATTTTTCCATGAAGTGCATCATCAAATCCAGCGTAAATTGCTAATGCCTAACTTTGTACTCATAGAGTATTTAACAAGTAATGAGAAGTTTAATTCTTATTTCGAGCGTTTTAAAATTATTGCCCTAGGTGATTACTTGAGCTTTTGTGAATCTCCCTAAACAGTAGACCACTGCTAATTGAATGCCCGTTGTTTGAAAAAAACATACTTTCCAAATTATCACTTCACTATTATAACCTGGATCTTTCAAAACCACTGCACCAGACGTTAAAGAGACCATGTTGTTACAAAACGTTCTTAACATTCATTCATCACATTATTCGTAGTTTTTTCCTAACTTTCTTTAATGTGTCATTTTCTCCTTATTTATTATTAAACTGTAACTCTAATATGCACTGCAAAGTATGATTCCTTTGCTGTATTGGATATTCAACAACAACAATAATAATACAACTGGTTGTGGGAAATTGAAAATTAAGGATTTATTGCCTAGCATATGCAGTTGATCTAGCAATTCTTACTGCTGATGTCGTAACAGCTCAAAAAAAATTGAATTACTACAGAAATTGCAGAGAAAATCGGGCTGCAAATATCCTTCGAAAAACCTAAATACATTTCATGCAATAAATAAACACCAAAATACGGCAAAAATAAGCAGTTTTACGATTTAAATACCTAGGTGAAATAATTAAGGAAAATGGGGTCGAAACTAAAGTTAATAAAAGTAGATGCCAAAAAATGGAAATAGTATATCGGTTTACTCAATGCAACTACAATAAAAAGCGCGTGTCTAAGCATACTAAATTATCTGCTTACCCTCCTCTTATGTAGGACTTACAGCCCCAGGACTTACAAGCGGGTGCCTGGGGTCAGAGGCCCGTCGAGGAGCAGACACTCATGGATCAGACAGAGCATCCAGGATGGGTGATCAGCCCGATGCCTGGTATGGGATAAAGGAAGTAGATGAAACGAAATGTTGGTGAAATGGATGAATGGAAGGGTGATGATGGAGCAGTTGGTGGAATGAATGGCGGGGGAGACCGGAGAACCCGGAGAAAACCCGCCCAGACGCCGCTTCGTCCACCACAAATCCCACATTCAGGTCCCTGGAGTTGAACCCGGGCCGCCTCTGTGGGAGGCGAGCGGTCTAACCACTCGGCCACGGCGCCGCCCCTAAGATATTAGAACATGTAATTAAACCGGAGTGTCTCTACGGAGAAGAAACTAACTTTGAACAGAAAAGCAGATATTCAAAACATTGTGAAAAAAAACCTACAAAATCATAGGAAATATTTTAGGACTACAAATCAGAGATGAACAATACAGACTCAGAAGTAAACATGAAATAATAATTGATTATAATACGTGGTTAAAAACTGGATTTTATTTAGCGAGTAGGATTTTTTGCGAAATGTAAGCCGAGTTTCGCAATCCTGCGAGCAAAATAGAACCACTTTTAACACGTTTGGCATATGCTATTTTTAGACAGCACTCGAATTTGTATAACATCAATAATATCATATTGTTTCCTGAAACTAACAGAACGTGGTTCTTGAAACAAGAAAAATGACGTTAAAAATGCGAGATGTCAGATGTGATGTTTTGTTGCTTCGCTAGCTGTTATCATCATAAAACGTACGGTTTGGACCTGAAGATCCGTTCCGGTTACACAGATCTACAGCTGATCTGTCCTTCGCTTATTGGGTTTTCCTACCTTTCTTCTACTAGCTGAATGGTAATTTAACACTTGGAAAGGACTACGGCGTGACTCCATTCTGCGAAGGTGCGTGCACCATTCATCTCTTTTATTTTCCACAGTTTCTACCACATGTGTAATTCCTAATTCTTTTCTTATATCTTCACTCCGTTGATGATCCAGCAGAGTGTATTCAGCCATTGGACGCAGCAATTTCATCTCCGATGCCTCAATCTGTTATTTATATTTACTTGTGAGGGCCCATGCTTCTGCTTCATATAGCAGGACTGGAATCGCCATGACTTTATAAAATTTTAAAACTATTTCCTTGTGTACCTTCTTACATAGTATCCTTTTGATAGTTCCTATTAACCGATTATACTTAAGAAGCTTATCATTAATATAATTTTCTACTGTATAGGAAACTGTACACCATAAATAATTGAATCTGGGAGTTGTTCTACTATTTTTGTATTTAATTCAGTTTTCGCTAGCAGGTGAAATTATTTTCAACATGTTTTCCTTACACCAGCAAATGACGCGATTAAATGCTGTATCATACTGCTTTCTGGATATTTTTTTGGGTAAGTACTTGTTGTGTTATTCTTTTTGCTGCTTCTTAATTTCACCTGGCCCTTCCAGTTTGATTTCTTTGAATTCATAATTTCCAAATTTAATCTTTATGGATAAAAGAATAACGTTTTAGATCAAAGAAAACAGAAGGATGCCAATATTACTTGTAGATTAACTCTACAAAGAATTGCGATAAATTTAAATATGACGATTTGTATTGTGAATAGATAATGCGAGCGCCATAAAAAATTAATCGTGTAAACAGACAATGAAAAGTAAAACCTAATCAAAACAAGTCGAGTTATTAAACATGCACAGATGGGATAATTGTCATGTGATTGGACTTGACATGAAAGTTTGTAACAATGTGTGATAACACAACTAGTGCGATTATCTAAAGCATTTAGCTCGTGTGCACTGTGTTAGAAATTCTACTTTTAGTCCATGCTGTCAAAAAGATACACAGACATTCACAGCGACCTTAGAAAACGAAGGTTAACCTTTTATGGACATATTAAACGAATGTACTCAAACAGTTTCAAAACAAATAATGGAATTCTACAAAAATAAAAGTAAAGCATTAGTAGATACCATAAGGGTATTAGTGAAGTAAAGATGACTTTAAATTGGCAGGAATTACGCAAGAAGATACGCTAAACAGAGATATCTTTAGACGAAATGCGTCAAACCGAGGAAAAAACCTAGAACAAAATGGATAGACGAGAAAAAGAAACCCACAACCAAAGAGTGAGACAACCATGGATTCAAAGAAAAACCATTAAGTACTTTGTGTAGTCATTCGCATATAAAAAGTAATGATATACCTCACTATTCATAAAAAGAATGATTCTTCTATCCTCGGTACGTTACTGAGGATATTACATACGAATTGTTTCAAATTCAGCAAGGATTCAAATACTAAAACAGCATTCAAATGCATATTCGATGTAACAAGCTCTTGTGAAGCAAAGAGAAGAAATGAAAGTAAGAAACCCACACTTTAAAAGTGTGTCCGTTAGGCTATGCTTAGGAAAGGTCTAAATTTGCAAGATAGAATATTTCGGAAACGGCTAACACTTGATGAAAATTTGACGCAAATTATATATTTTAAATTACATTTTTCTGTAGCAAGCTTTTGTCTGTCTTTTAACATTTTGTTGTTGTACAACCTTGAAGATAATTCAGTCAAATAAAGTGAAGTTCGCCAATTAATACAAGACTATAGACAAAAATAGGTAGACCATTTTTACGAATGACTGACGCCTAGAGGATACAGATTTGTTGGAAGGCCAAAGAAGCGTAGGAGAGAGAAGATGTGACACCGGAACGAGTGTAGCCTAATCTGTGTGGAAAAAGAAGATAAAAGGGAAGTTCACAAGAAATTCAAGATATACACTTTTCATGTTGATATATCAAACATATGATATAACCCAAATCGTTAGAGTCGTATTTGAGAAAATAGAAGACAAAAGACATTTTTCCATATATAAGATGTAGGATGTGTTAATCGGAGGGAGACACCCCGCACACTGCGGCCATATTTATCTATTTCGGGAGACAGGAATGAGGTGAACAAGTCTTAGGAGTCCCAAATCCGCAGGCAGACAGGCTCACAGAGATCCGCAGAATTCTCTAATATTTCCAGTTGAACACCCGAGCACTATTCGGCGAAAATCTTAAGAGGGCGACTTAGCAACCCTAACAGGCGGGATAACTCACCCTGGCTCATACATCCACGCCATCTACCCGGCACCGCCTGCAGGACCTAAAAGCACACTTGAAACGTGGAATGGAAATGAAATGAGAGGAAATGGGGGAAAGAAATACATGGTAGAATACACCAACCGCACCAGCCTTGGTGACCGGGGAAAACCGCGAAATACCCCATGGTCAGAGTGGGCGGTCACCGGGAATCCAATCCGGGACCGCCAGAATGAGAGCTTCACACGATACCGCGGAGCCATCTTACTCGGTCATATAAAAGGTAACTTAGGATGAGAGAATTTTCTGATAATATTTGTGTGGCATTTTTGGAAGATGCTGAACTTAAAAATATCAAGTCTTGAGTTATGCTGTTCACATCACATACACGCGCGTGGTTGGAGCTTTGATTTTTAAAATGAATGGTTTTTTAGGTTCAGGGAACCGAAAACTTACATCGATATAAAACATTTGGGTGGAATACGATACTTCCTTTTACCTATCTTAGGTTGGCGGTAGAGAAAGTAAAAATCGTTAGAGCAGTTTTGAGAAACTAACATTAAGGAAAACTGTTCTTTGAATCGTTCTCTCTCTCTCTCTGTCTGTCTTATTTTCTCTCTCTCTCCCTCTCTCATTATTTTCTTTTAAAAATCCATTGTTGGGAGTTCAGGAAACTCAAAACGCGTAATTTCCTTTAAACAGTGCATCAAATGTTTGGGCGATACTTCCTCTAAGTGGTGGAAAGAGTAAAATCATTCCTCAGAAAAAAATTATCTCTTTAACTATTTAAGATTTTCGAAAACACTTGCTTTAATTGTAATTATAAATTACATACTGTGAAATTTTTCTATAGTGTTTTCGTTTTCGCCAGTCCACTCACGGCCATTTCTCCCCGCTTTGCAATGTCCCTCCACTCCACTCAGTTCTCCGAGAGTGGGGGATTACAATGCGTGACTTTGATGGGCTGGCCGGAGTGAAACCAGTCTAAAATAATGTAAATATTTTAATCACTATAGCGATATTCTAAGATATTGCAAAGAGTTCTGTATTTGGATTTTGAAAGCATCTTTACACGTTGCACAGTAGCCGATATATTTCTTTATTCTATTATACAAGCAATTTCATTAGAGCGCTGTGAATACGTTAGCACAAGTTAGTTGAACTAATCGCAGAGCATAAACAAGATATTATTTTAGTTTCTCAAATATAAATACTTATATTACACAAGACCTGCTTTGATGTGGGATGTTCGGTCTGTTTTACGGAAGAAGTTTGGAAGGCAAAGGTGCTATGTGCTCGGCTGGTTTCTGTACAGCAGGTAGCTCTGCATGATGGATTCTCAGATATGAGGCTCTCTCTCAGAAACTGTGGATCGGATATAAATACACACTGATGATTTACGCCTTAATTACCCCTTTATGTTTCTCTGTACAATGAATAATTTTTCCTAACACAATAAGTTTGTGTTCGCCAAATCCCACGCTCAAACAAAATTATTAATGTTGCTTCTAATTTATTTGCCTTAAACTTCTTTCAGTATTACTCCCCTTATTTTAACCATTTTCCCAGACCCAACTTAGCTGAGATTTGCCTAAGTCACATTCTCACGGCTGAATTCCGGACATGTGTTGTCTATAAACTAAGATAAGACATTGAATGACGATGTGAACACTGTCAGAAGCTGAGCTCCTACGCTGAACAAATTTTCTATTTCACGCCCGTTTCTAGTCCCTCCAGTATCTTTCCTAGTCGCATGGTTTTCGATTGCTTTTTTGGTTTACGTGACAGATTCTAACTCATCTTATTGGTTCTCACGTTTTATAAAATACGGATATTTTCCATCTGCAATTGTCACATTATTTTCTCTTGATTACGTTTTCTGTTCGTTTGACTGATTTTGAGTGACTCGGTTTTGCTCTGTATTGTCTAACGCTCCCGTACAAATAAGTTTTCCTTCGATCTCAATCCTTTTGTCCTCCGCTATCTGAGAGCTGTTTGAATCTGCCCACCTACCGTTCTCGTCACGAATTCTGCTTTTAGCTTAATACATTTTCTTTCTTTAATACATATTATGAAACTTAATACTTATTCTCTTTTAATGAGTTTCCGTAGTGTTGCGATTCCTTCACGTGTATTTATTTCTTTTTCATATCAATTTTTATTTTATACCTTATTTTCTTTTGTTCTATTTAATTTTTTTCTAGGTTTTTGATCCCATCGGGCAAATACTACTACCTGTAATATTTCCAATAATATAAGCGGTACATATTAGTTATACGAAAAACTAAGAGTACAAATGTTACGATTTTTCATACGCATATTAATAATTAATTACTGGTCTTAACCTCTTTTCAAATGCAATTAGGTGTACCTATGTAGCTCGGTTACCGTAAACCTGTATTTTCCGGTATAGTTTTATTTGCATCTGAATTTAATGTCCCCATATATCAATCTATTTAAAAATATGTATGTATTTGCCGTAATCAAGCTTCGATTTGCATGAACTTACATTTATACATATTAAATGAAGCAAAAATATATAAAAGTAAATTTCATATAAAAGCCAAAGTGTTTAGTGCGAAACAACTTTGTACAGAGAATTTGCTGGATTCTAGAGCTCCTGGCACCCGATTAACAAGACAGTTGTGTGAGACAACCAGTACATTCTGAAGTAACATTATTTGTATATGTTTGTATTTGTTAGCCCCACATTTGGGAGCCAATTTGCGATGGTAAATTTATAATGTTATTTGTGTATCTGTTTACTCAACATGGTGAAGCCATCTTGCGACGTGATTCATTTGTTAGGTTTGTTAGCTCCATCTGGTGTTAGCAATTTGCGGCAGTATTAGTTTTTGTTTGAAAGAATGCTACTGTTATTTTATTTAATTTTGGTTCTCTGTCCTCCGGCTAGCTATTATCCTTTGGTCGAGCACTTCTCTTTATACAGGTTGTGTAAACGGAAAGGAATCTTTTATCCAAAGATAACACTGATGAAGAAATTTGTTTTACACTTTTATTGTCGAACACGTTAACTATCACATTTACACATTGATCTTGACACTCGCCAAACTGAAACTGTTGTAATAACTTCATTACTGATCACTCTTAATTCGCGCACTTCAACTTTTTGTATAATTAACTTTACAACATTTAAGATTTTTCATAACTCTGTTACGCGTAACCTGCAAATTGATATCCGACGTGTGCCGTACAAATATTTTCGACGGACTGAAGCACTTTACCTCTAACCTAGCTTCTATTTATACTCATACACCCCGATATGCCTAAAGATTATAACTGAGCAGCAATTGGCTAATAAAACGCGCCAACATTAGCGTCTATTTTTATATCCAATGAAAATTATGAATACATATGCTCTAGGGAAATGTTCCAGAAGATTCTAAAGGAAAACGCGCCAACATTACGTAACTTCCTCGTTTCCAATAATGATAAACAGCTCACCCCCTCGCTGCATTATTGCACGCTATTATTGTCAGTTTCAGTAAGGTATTAAAAACTTACTTCCCAACAATAATTACAATCAACAAACTTCTCAAATCAATGTCACATAATAATGCATATTCATACTATAATCACTCTTTACATTTAAATAATTTGTGATACAAATTACTGCATCATATGCCCCACTAGAAACATAATTATAAATATTTACAACTTGTTTGGAAATTTTATAATTGGGTTTTTAGTCTCCTAAATCTTGGAACACACGCTATTTATCACTTTCACTTAACACTTCACACGTATTTAACACACGACATATGTTTTTCCTTTATCTCGCCACTATTTACTGGCTCTTGTTTCATGTTTTTAGACATTAATTTAACATTACAAAAAAAAATTTTATAGCAAATACTGTACCCTGAATTATTTAGTTACTGTTACAAAATTATTTACTTTCTTATATTGTTGACAACAATTTGTGCATTTAAGAATTTTTGTAATTACTATACATATTTACTAAAATATTCACCCTCTACACAAATATATTTACATCTCTTAAATCTAGACACTGTTTCACATTTTCGTTTGCTACATAAGTATTTGTTTTTAATTATTTTACCCCATTTTTGTTGTTTTGTACATTATGTTCAGAATACTCTTGGAATTATATTTACGTACTTTTACTTTAATATAACATTATACTTCATTTCAAATGCTGTTACAGTTACTAAGAATTTAATTTTTTTTAAAAAAACATTTCTCTTTTTTTTATAATTTATTTCTCTTTTCACATGACATATATAAATAGTTAACCCTCTTACTTTCCAATACATTGCTCTGCAGGTCATCTTTAACTATCCAGCATTTACTTTTTATGTCATTGCTATTTACCCTCCTGGATCAAATTGTGTGTGGCTAAACATTACTCGTAGCCGTATCCTAACCTTCCAAAATTTGTTCATGAATAACCTCTTGTATTCATATGAAATTTCGTCCCATGATATAATTTGAAAACAATCTAAAGTTTCCTGAATTACACATCTTTTACCAACTGTCATTTTCAATTCTTCTGCTATCTTTTTAATTTGAGAGTCCTCTGACAAGTCTGTAATAAACTGTACTGGATTGGAGTTTTCAATTTGAACATCTTGGTACTTGTTAATTTCAGAAGTTAGCTTTTGATTATTTACAGGCAAAACTTTAACTTCTTCGTAGAATTTATTTCTGTGCGTTTCTGATTCTTTCTGTATTTCTGATATCTCCCCTCTGAAATTAACTTGCGCTTGATTCACATCTACATTCATAACCTCTTTCATCTCTCTTATCTCACTTGAAATAATACTCATTCTACTACCTGACTCTGCACATTCTACATCAACATGTTCTATTTTATTATTAACCTCACTTTTTTGGTTATATATTTCCCTGCTTATGTCTAACATTTGCTTTGAAACTTCCCCTATCTCATTTGCTATCATTTCCTGATTTTCATTTCTCATTCTCATCATACTACTATCTAGCTCCATGAATTTCTTTTCAATTTCTTCCCTGTTTTGATCTATTTTCTTTTCTAATTTCTCATTACTTTTACCAATATCTTGAGTTAGTTTTTCTAATTTCTCATTAGTCTTACCAATATCTTCCCCTAATTTCTCATTATTCTGTTCCATACTCTGAGTCAATTTTTGTTCTAATTTCTCAATATTCTTATTTACTGTATCGCCAAAATTTCTCATCATTTCCATCATCATACTAGCATCAAAATGAACATTTCCTGCTATTCTATTCTGACTTTCTTCACTAACATTTCCTCCCTCAAATTCTACATTGTTTGAGC
Source organism: Deroplatys truncata (assembly GCA_030765065.1). NCBI lineage: Eukaryota > Metazoa > Arthropoda > Insecta > Mantodea > Mantidae > Deroplatys > Deroplatys truncata. The sequence goes on from CM060980.1 coordinate 60,381,619, forward strand.
TATATTCTGTAACATGTATTGAATTACAGCTAACTGTTACATTATCCCCTTCCATTATTGTTTCTTCAATATTATTAGTAGCCATTGTTTTCTTTATCCTACCGCTCCTAAGGTACATTTAAATTTTTTTACCTTTTTTTTGGAATTAACATAACACTTTTCTAACCTTTCTGATGCTGTCTGTTGCTGTTACTTTGGTGTCCAGCTTTCTGCCCCTCTCTCCTAGATTATATGTCGCTTCTGCGTTGTATTATGATGAATCTGCGTCGTCTCGATGTTTTTGTGTCCACTCATCCGCGTCGTCTGTCGTTCTTCTAGTTGTTTCTGGAATCTGCGTCTTGTAGTTCAGTTCACTACTCCATTCGCTTCACGTCCTGGTTCCTTCGCCCCTTCCTGGTTATTTCACTCCTTTCCTGGTCACTGTGCCCCACGTTCTGGGTGCCAATTTGAAGTATTATTATTAATGTTATTTATTTAACATTATTGTAGCCCCACGTTGTGGTAGCCAATTTGAAGTAACATTATTTGTAATATCTATTTATTGATTGAGCCCCACGTTTGGGAGCCAATTTGAAGTAACATTATTTGTATATGTTTGTATTTGTTAGCCCCACATTTGGGAGCCAATTTGCGATGGTAAATTTATAATGTTATTTGTGTATCTGTTTACTCAACATGGTGAAGCCATCTTGCGACGTGATTCATTTGTTAGGTTTGTTAGCTCCATCTGGTGTTAGCAATTTGCGGCAGTATTAGTTTTTGTTTGAAAGAATGCTACTGTTATTTTATTTAATTTTGGTTCTCTGTCCTCCGGCTAGCTATTATCCTTTGGTCGAGCACTTCTCTTTATACAGGTTGTGTAAACGGAAAGGAATCTTTTATCCAAAGATAACACTGATGAAGAAATTTGTTTTACACTTTTATTGTCGAACACGTTAACTATCACATTTACACATTGATCTTGACACTCGCCAAACTGAAACTGTTATAATAACTTCATTACTGATCACTCTTAATTCGCGCACTTCAACTTTTTGTATAATTAACTTTACAACATTTAAGATTTTTCATAACTCTGTTACGCGTAACCTGCAAATTGATATCCGACGTGTGCCGTACAAATATTTTCGACGGACTGAAGCACTTTACCTTTAACCTAGCTTCTATTTATACTCATACACCCCGATATGCCTAAAGATTATAACTGAGCTGCAATTGGCTAATAAAACGAGCCAACATTAGCGTCTATTTTTATATCCAATGAAAATTATGAGTACATATGCTCTAGGGAAATGTTCCAGAAGATTCTAAAGGAAAACGCGCCAACATTACGTAACTTCCTCGTTTCCAATAATGATAAACAGCTCACCCCCTCGCTGCATTATTGCACGCTATTATTGTCAGTTTCAGTAAGGTATTAAAAACTTACTTCCCAACAATAATTACAATCAACAAACATCTCAAATCAATGTCACATAATAATGCATATTCATACTATAATCACTCTTTACATTTAAATAATTTGTGATACAAATTACTGCATCAATTCAAGGTCATTCATGATTATCCTTCTGCTATCACTAGTCATATCTTTACTTCTTTTTATCCAATATCGAATCGGTACTCTATTTCAATCTTCTAAAAATTATTGAATTGACGACGATAGCTGTTGCTGTTAAAGAACAGAATATGCAGCAACTAATGTTTTTAGTAGTATGATCCGTAAAACTCTAAAAATAATAAAAGTAACTTAAAATTGTGATAAATGTACTAAATATATTCTTTCAGTGAACAAAGAAACATTATATAACTATAAAAGTCATCGAGAGTATATTTGTAGACGTAAAACAAATGTGTTTCTATTTAAATCAGAAACACAGTAGATTATATCACACTTTTTTAATGCTTCGGTACAGTTAATAAACTTTGCAAAATAAAACTTTGAATCTTAATCTATTATTAACCTCTTTTCAGAGTAGATATCGAATCGGTGCTTCATTTCAGTCTTCTAAAATTTATTGACCTGACGACAATAGCTGTTTCTGGCAAAGAATAGAATTTGCAGAAGCTAATGTTTTTAGTAGTATGACACGTCAAATTCTAATAAATAATAAAAGTAATATACAATTGTGAGAACTGTGTTAAATATATTTTTTCTTTTATTTAATAGAAAGATGTTTTAAGGAACAAATTGAATGTTGTAATTTCTGAAAATATTTTCAAAATGTTGAAATATAGCAGGATGATAAGTAAATTTTTATAAACTATGTTAGTATATGTACTGTATTTGAATTATGTAAAGTGCTGACTCTTTGCTTTTTGTTTTTATTTTTATATTTCTTGTGTAAACTTTTTATAAGTTGTGCATTTAATTCATTTTAAATAGCAATGTTAATTGTATATTGTATCTCTTTTTTTAAATTTTTCGCTTTTGAGAGATACATTTATTAATCTGTGAATTAAACTGCCATAAACTACATATAATTATCCATATGAGTGTGCTCTCTATAAATTACAAATTTTAAAGTAATATTTTTTCTTGTTTTTTTTAAATCCAAAAAGGGTATCATATAACAATTTTCTGTTTCCATAGTAAATTTAATATTATTATCTTGTGCATTCAAAATGTTCAGAGCAGTGTTTGTAGCACGATATAAGGTAATGGCAAATACATCATCCACATATTTGAACCAGATTTTAAAAAATTCTGTATGATATATAGTGACTTCAGTTTCACTAAAACTCATGTAGAGCTCTGCTAAGAAATGAAATGTAGGATTCAGCATGCAACCAGCGTTACTATGAATATTGCTTCTTTTTATCATCAAACAGCATTATCATGTTTGCCGTGTACAAAATTTGAACAACATTTCTGATGGAACCGAAGTCCCCCATTGTCATAATGGATGTTAGGTGTGGTCTAACGAAAGCGCCTTCAGTAGCTGGAGCACTGCACTGCATGTAGCCAAAGTGGACCCTTTGTACTTCCAATATGACCCCTGGAAGGAAGGGGTGAATGGGAGACCCGAAGAGCGACCAGAGCTGGACGACTATATGCGTTAATAAGGACGAGGTCGCTAACGATTCACAATATGACCTGCAAAACGCCAGAGAGAAATATATTCAAATCGCAAATTTCACCGTCCTGTCGAAGCATACCATCGCCTGGTCCTACAACCACGTTGATGAGATGAAACAGTCGAAAGGAAATGATGAGGACAGGAAATGGACAGAAAGAGTAGTCACCTAGCATTCGCCGGCAACCTAAGGAAACCACGAAATAAGCCCATAGTTGAGTGAGCGGCCAACGGGAATCGAACCCAGAATCTCCCAATTGCGAGCCTTATACGCTACCGCAAGTCTCTTCGCAGGTTTAGATGTGTCAAACATGTTCGATTAGTTCAAGAAAACTGCTGGATTTGACATTCCTCACAGTCCTAGTTCGTGCTGTTGGCGTATCAAACGATACATGATCTTTAAACTGTTATTGCGGAGCTGTAAACTGAGAATTGATCAGGAGAAGCCGTTCAGGTCAACAATATCCGTTTGAACGCTAACTCTAAAGTGCCTGTCAAAGGTTTTCACTTCGCACCTCGCAGTGCCACTAAACGAGCCAATCCCCATAAGAGTCTATCTATCACACCCAATGGCCAGTCTACAGTGTTTGAATTCACCCTCGACTCGGGAGCAGCGGCATCTTTAACAAACGTTTAATATAGGAACGTAGCAGCGGCAGAGAAGCTTTACAATCCAATTACATCACGGACTTCAATCCTCTTCCCTCTGACTGAAGCAACCCCCTCCCCTTCCCTTCTCCCGCACCCTCAACTACTCAACTACCCGCAGTCCATTTCCTCAACTGACCAGTTGGTCAAGACTAGGGGGTGAGGTTTGGTTGGAGAACAGCGGTTAGTTTGTCTATTCGGATTCTATCTCCGTTCAAGTATCTTTCTTGGTCGATTCCCAATGTCCACACAGAGCAGTTGCTTCTTAGCTCTTGAGAAGTTCACCAAGATGTGGTTAACATTGTCAATTCGATTAAGATAATTCCTCCCTCAGAAACGTACGCACGCTAGAAGATTCTGATGTATTTAACGTATTCTTGTGTACTTTTACACTTCTTTGCATAAGAAACTTGCGGAAACCTCAAGTGAAAAAGTTTTGTGTTCTATTCATCTTTAATTCTATATTACTATTAGATCAACAAACTATATTCAAACCAGAATTATAATTATTATTATTGTTAGAAGCGTTGTAATATTCAAAACAGCATCAAAAATTTGATCAAAATTATGAGATATGAATCGGTTTTTGATAATGTATACCTTTAAGACGGTGTACATATTGCAATTTTTATTCACCGAGAATGCAAATGCAAATCACTACACAAATTATTTTTTTTCGTAGAATTTCTAGATTCAGGTGAGACTAATGACAAAAAAATTGCAATTTTACTTTCTTTGCGCACTCCCATTAATTTGAATTTCCTCTTTAATTGCCTATATTAATCACTGTAGGCAAATTACTTATATTTTCAATACATTTTTATAAATCGCATTGCACCTGCCATTTTTACTATGAATTTTGCACCACTTCACAGAACAAAATTATACCTCCTTAATATTTTGGAGTGGAGTGGTAAATTTTAGCCCATCTTTAGGGAACGTTTCTCTCTTAAAATCGGTACTACTGTTAAGAGCTTACGGCAGCTGTGTATGCTCAAACCATGGAACGCATCCTAACTCGGTCCCATTATCTTCGTGAGTAAAATGTCAACAACCCAACTCATTCCGGTAGGATATCCTGTCAACAACCTAACTCTGTCCCGTAGGATATTCTGTCAACAACCTAACTCAGTCCCGTAGGATATTCTGTCAACAACCTAACTCAGTCCCGTAAGATATTCTGTCAACAACCTAACTCAGTCCCGTAGGATATTCTGTCAACAACCTAACTCAGTCCCGTAAGATATCCTGTCAACAACCTAACTCATTTCGGTAGGATATCTTGTCAACAACCTAACTCAGTCCCGTAGGATATACTGCCAACAACCTAACTCAGTCCCGTAGGATATCCTGTCAACAACCCAACTCATTCCCGTAGCATATACCGTCAACAACCTAACTTAGTGCCGTAGCATATACTGTCAACAACCTAACTCAGTCCCGTAGCATGTACTGTCAACAACCTAACTCAGTGCCGTAGCATATACCGTCAACACCCTAACTCAGTTCCGTAGGATATACCGTCAACAACCTAACTCAGTCCCGTAGCATATACCGTCAACAACCTAACTCAGTCCTTATCTTCGTGAGTAAAATGTCAACAACCTAACTCAGTCCCGTAGCATATACCGTCAACAACCTAACTCAGTCCTTATCTTCGTGAGTAAAATGTCAACAACCTAACTCAGTCCTTATCTTCGTGAGTAAAATGTCAACAACCTAACTTAGTCCCGTAGCATATACCGTCAATAACCTAACTCAGTCCCTAGCATATAGTTCGAAACTGTAATAAAACTCTGGTTTAGTGAAGTGTAAAGTTGTGTGGCATCCCTGTTTCGAAAAATTGATAGTGGTACTGAGCATAAGTAGTTGGTTGTGAACATTGCTGATAGCTCTTCAAAAGAACAAACGTTATTACAGATTACATATTTTGGCCTTTTTAGAAATCTGTCATTTAATTAGAGTTAGAATTTTTTAATGTACATCGGCTTTCAACGGTTTTGTGTGTGGAGTTTACAAAATTGTTACATGCATTTAGTAGAGCAATTTTTTATATAACATCTGATTTTGCTGTTCAAATAGGTTATAGTGAAACATAAAACTGCAATATCGTTTTTCAGTCACTATAGTTCTGCCGAAAGTCATAAACCTTTTAAAATTAACGAAATTGTGATCAATTTCCTACAGGACCAGTTGGATTGTTAATATGTTGGAAAAGGCATTCCAAAGTAGAAAATGGGACCGAGTTGGGTTTCCCGAAGCCATGTGGTTTCTTTCTTTGCAAATATATGTCAGTTTACTTTCTCAATTTTGCTTTGAACAGCTTTATCTGTGAATGGCATTTTCCGGTATAAATAACTCGTTTTCTCATAAACTATTGAAGATAGTTGAATTAAAACTTTGGCTGACAAAAAAACCACTAACTGCTATCGTGGATATACTTCAGTGTTAATAATATGATGGTTATTTTTTAATACTAACTTCTGATAAATTTTAATAAAAATGGTATAATTAAGAAAATAATCCTTAATAAACAAACTTATTTTACATACCTTAAACAGCTTGAGGTAGTGGATCATGAATTTAGTAGTTGGATAGGGGTTTTAATATTACCTTAAGGGAGGTGTACAAAATAAATGTATAATTTAATCATCCTCAAACAAATATAAGCTAATCTAACAATCAGTGTATCCGGCGGCTTCTACGCATAAACTTGACAAACTTTTTACATTCACTCAATTTCAGTTTAAAACACTGAACAACAGTTTTCCAATGACGCATACGATTGAGTATATAATTTCCATTATATATATAAACGATGAATGTACAATATTAATATTAGAATTTTATGTAAATCTTTTTTAAAGTTCCCTTGTTTTACCCAGTTTATGATTGCTGTGTTTTTTACTGCTTTAGTTACTGCTCATTATCGCAATTATACAACACAAAAACACCCATGCCCATGACGGGACTCGAACCCGCGACCCTCAGCTTGGCGGAGCTATACACTCCAGTGACCACGGCTACGAGGGCTGGCAGTCTTAAGTTACGATTGCATGAAGAAAGCCTAATTATTATAATTCAATAAACCGTTATAGAGGTTTTTCACTATAAATCTCGGAAAACATTCTTAAGTGGGGGGTAAAAGAACTTCGGATGACAATGTCCGCAGCACAGGCAAAACGCTTTGTATTAATAAAACTGGTTGAGAATAGAAAATAATTTTACATTTTAATAAACAACAATCCTCTGACTTTAAAGGATTACTTTAATAATTTATACTGCGCACTAATATTATTCTGATATTAACAGTATTATTGCAAGGCTAAAAAAATAAATAACAGACACTACGGTTATTATTCTCGAATGGAACCAGCGGTAGTCAACAATTAACTTGCCAGTAAACACTGTGTTATTTTACTGCACATTACTTTCTGAAAATGATACACTGGGACATTTGCTCCAATTTGCTCCCTAGAAAGGAATCTATAACCAACATTTGTACTTAAAAAGAACCTGAAAAGTTTATACTTTACTCCTCGCGCTTTGGTTGGTTGTAGGCACATTGTTTTATATTCTATGCTCTTACAAACTGGTAAGAGCAGAAAAAATTAACTTGGGTGGAGAAAAATAGCCCATTAACCTACATCGTTTTATTGCCTCATCTAGCACTGGTTTGTGCATAGCCTTTAACATTTCTCTCTATTACTGGCCTAATACAAAAAGAACTAATGAGTGATGTGATATTCCGTGTGAAATCAAGGGCGCGTAAGAAATATTCTGTCTTAATGAATTCCTCTCTGACTGCTGCAAATAAATAGAATTTGGGGTTTTCTTAAAATGTACAACATCCACATATTTTTTCTGATGTACACATATAGAGAATCTGAAGTACTTATTGCCGCCAACGAATAAGAATGTAATGGTGCAGAATTTCTGAAATACCGCGAAGCCCTAAAACAGTTGGGAAAAAATTATCAAGGATGAGGCTATTGTTGCGACGTATTTTCAATTTAAGTAACTACTTTGGTCTATAAGCATTTAGATATCAACAAAAATAACAAAAATAAATCATATATAATTACAAAGTATACCTATATGTATAATACATACATGTGTTCGCGTGTGTGTGTGTGTGTAGCAACCAAATATTTTGTACTATAAGAGAAATGAAATTATTCATATAACCAAATAAAATCACTAACTTTCAGCAAAGAAAGCGAAGAAAATGATATGTTGTCATTTAAAATATTTTAGATGACGTCATTTCCTGTACAACAATGGCTGAAATACAATACAATTTGTTTTTTTTTTTCTAAAGTTTTACTTTCAAAATATTAAATTTGACGTATCCGAGCATTTCTTAAAAAGTGAATTAATTTTAGTTTTATTTGCATTATTCCTTACCTGCATATATTACTCTCATCACTTATATGACCCTAATGTTCAATAATGGTCGTTAAATAAATGACAATTGTCGTCAACCTTGTTAATATTACCATAATTGTTATTAACTTTACGCTACTCAACTAGAAAAAAACGTGTAAGCTATGGCAGATTTAACCTCCGCCCATCTTCGAGAATGACGTAAGTAATTTAATAATAAAATAGCTAGAATGATACAAGACGAAAGGTAGAAAGACGACACTTGGGGAAGACGAAGCTACACATTTGAATACCAACTTAAATCGCCTATACATCCACTTCCTTTTAGCACACAAATGTGTGCGCAAGATAGCCTATGACTGACTCATGTACATATAAGCGATTTCCTCAGTTGCCACTACTGACAGAGAAGAAGTAGTAGTAGTGGTTTTAGGGCGCACAACAGCAGTGGTCATTAGCGCCCAAACAGACAAGAAGATTCTTGGTGGCAAGAGACTGGAGTCATTTAAGAGACACATAAATAATGTTTTATACTTAGTTGAAAACATTCCAAAATCTTAGAGTGATCCAAAATATAAAATACAAGGTATAAAAATGAGAACAAATCTGACATGAGAATATAGATTTATTGTTAAATATTCTCGAAGATGGAAGAAATCGCTTGAAAAGAAAAAGAAAAAGAAACATAATGCCTATTTGTGTAAGGTTGTCGTAATTGTTAGTAAAGTAGCAATTCCAAGGATTATAAAGTATAAAAATAATTAATCAAGAGTTGAATAAATAAGTAAGTAAAATATTAAATATCGCTTTTGAACCGATTACGGGCGTATTGTCCAGAAAGAGGGAAACTGATTTGAAAATCTCTCTCTCTCCAATTTTCTAAGAAGTGATTTTATACTTTAAAGACAAAATAACTTAGGGAATCTCAAAAAAAGCAAATAAACATAAACTAAAACAAAATAAAAAAGTACTAACAAGACAATAAATCTGGAGTAAACATTATAGTTTACATAATTAGGTTGCTATGTATCTATTCAGGATATATACTCAACATTAGGCAAATTTCAAATAATTTGTGGCATTATCAACAATACTTAAAATTACAAAAACGAAGGATACAAAAATTAAACTTGACAAAATAATGGCAGTTTCTGTATTGCTATAGAATATGAAAGGAAAAGATGATTTAATTTTTGTTTCAATGGAAATTTAAGGTAATCATTATTTAGTATACCCATACTGAAAAATAAATTTCTGAAGGTAGCTTAGAAAATTTCTCTCTGGTGCAAAATACGAAGCGTTAATTACATTGTTTAAACAAAAGCGTTTTGTGCCTATTGATATATTAATTTTATTTAAGCCTGATTTAGTGCACCAAGGTCTATAAAATTATTAAAATTAATCCTAGCAATATCACACTTCTTTGGTTCTTTGGGATAATTCATATTAGCTATTCTGACATGTCTCAAGCAATTAAATGTGTTCACTCTACAGACCTGAGATGTTCGTACACAGTTTATAATCACTATTTAAAGTTAAATAACACAACAAAACTCCCCAAATCTGATAATTTACCATTAAATAGTACAAGCATCTTGCCCAAGTATCCGGAAAAGATACCTACTCAAGTGACGCAACCAAAAGGGCGTAACAGGGCCAAATGTTGCTGAGGTATTAAACTTCAGAACTCTTCTGCACAATATATATCTAAGAATGTTGACATAGATTTAACATTATTCTGCAATTTTTTAAGCAGAAAATTCGATTAGTTGCATTTTCTTCCTCTTATATGAGGACACTTGGCGAAGTCAGCCTGTTTCCAGAAATGCAGCTGGATGAAATGATTATGGCGCTCTGCTATCATATACTGTGTAATTATACAGAAATCCTTCCCCGATAGGTAATTTCCTCCGATGCATTCTGTAGGAGTTAGTTACTGCTAATAACAAAAAACAAACGCCATAAAATCTAAAGCACAGAAATATACGAGGGTAATCCAGAATATAACGACCGTTTGCTTTAATAAGCTAAAAAAAATTTAAAAATACATGTCACTTACAGAATTATGGCTCACTTTATTTCCCCAAACAATTCACCACCATTATTTAAGCATTTGTCATATCTGTCAAAAAGCTTCCTATGTTGTGGTTGTCTGCCACCAGCCCACTAATTCAAGGTGTTGGACACATTTCACCACACAAAGAACAAGAAATGTTTGGGAAAGAAATCTGTAACTCATCTAGGATTACGCGTCTGTCTTGTACGATTTTGTTGTTCATCTCATCCTTCAAATCATCTGTGATGAGTGACAGACGGTATGGTCAAGTTTCGTCATGCATATTTGTTCATCCATTGTTAAACATTTCACACCTCGCTCTCACATTTCTTTCGTTCATTAGTGTATTAACATACATTTCCCTATTTGGTGGTAAATTTCCGCAGGTTTCAACTTTCGAGCATTCAAAAATCTAATAATCCATCTCACCACACAATCGTTGGGGCTTTGTATCACAAAGTTCATTTTGAACAATCACAGAATGCAAATAACTTGTTTCGACCAGCACTCACACAACACTGAAAAATATGTCGGAAAAACCATTCGACCATGGATAGAATCTCGATAGCCAGCTGCGCGGTGGGAATGCGCAAACGGTCGCTTCTTCCTGGATTATCCTCGTATTTTTAAGGATGAATAGAAGCCTGCACAGTATGAGATACATTCAGTATTGAAGACATCATATAATAGAACTGCTGATAATATTCTTCATCAATGACAAGTTACAGCAACACAGGAGTAAGTGCTTTCACTAATTAGAAGGTTGGTTAGGTCAGATTGACAAGAAAACTGTACACCGTTCATACTCAAATGGCAGGAGGACTGTATGGTAAATAAACCGAAGATACGTTCGGATAATCTCTGCACTTCAGAACAAGAAACGTTTAGCTAATTTTAGAGTAGCCCGAGTAAGTGAAATAATGTGTTTTAAAAGCATAAAAATATACAAAACCGATCAATAACGTTTTAGTCCTTTTTGTAACGATAAAATTTAGACTTATTATAACTTTATTAAAATATACAGAGATGTGAAGACGGATTCAAACAGCTTCTCTATAAAAACAGTTATTCACTGCGCATTCTAAAATAATTGTATTGGCAATTCAAAATAAATCGACACAGTGTCTATTTCAGCTTTATTGGAAAATCGAAGCAAATTCACACATATAACAATACTCGCATATTGCTCGATACATATTAGATAATTATATATTTTCTTCAACATACATTTTGTTATTGTTACTAAATTAATGGCAACTAATTGTTGACAATTCGACAGTAATGCATTTGAGATTCACCTTGGAACTGCTCCCTAGATTTTTAACGAGTGTTTTATCTGTAACTACCTAATAGTACTAGAGCAATAGCTAGTTTTTATAGCAGTAATTTGATACATATAGTTATTGAATAATCATTAATGGTGCATATCAAAATTCTACATAGAGTTTATCTGCAGTAATCTCGCAAAGGTTTTGATTTTATCAGCAAACTTATGAATGATGAGGTCACGGTAAATTATTTAGAGAAAATAAAGGCTCAAGTGAGATTTAATTAAACTGTTTCACGAATAAAATATAGTAAATTATATCAATAATAGATATTATAAAATTAAGTAATAAATAGTTATTTTTACTTCCAAAAACAAATCACTATCGCAGTAATGGAATAACACAAACACCGAAAATAATAGCATTCTTAACCACTAACAGCACCTTTTAAGGTCTACGAAATAAACTACGGAATGTTTTAAACGAAAATTAAGTTAAAGTTAATTACTATGAAATAAGAATAATTTTAAAAATACACTTTTGAAAACATAAATCTGAGGCGTATTTTAACACTTAAATGATTATTATATATAAATTCAATAACAGTGTATATTACAGCCATTGTATATGTTTATATTATTGTATACATGTGTAATAATGTTATGTGAATGCATTACATAATTTAATAATGTAGGATCTGTGAGAATAATAGGTTAAAAGTTGCTAACAATGAGGTAACAATGAGATAACCTTGAGGCAATAATGAGTAAGAAAGTTTAATGATGATACTAGTCATTATTGGAACAACAATAATGTAAATTTTGAGACAGTTTATAAATAGCCAATCAACAACCAGAAAAAGCTTTAGTTAAATGAAGGTATTCAATTGAAGTAGGATTAGCCAATCAGAAACTGAAATATAGCAAAATTTACAAATTCAGAAGTCAGTTGGTTGTAGACAGTGTCCCTAACCGGACGCGAGATGCGTCCTCGAGAAATTTAATATGTATTCGTGTGAGACGAAAATAGTTTACGTGTTAAAAAGTGCAGGTAATTAATAAAAAAATTTCACAGCTCTCTCTCTCTCTCTCTGTATCAGTGAAGTGTTATTTAAACCGTGTCAAGCATTAATAAATGGGGTGAAGTAAAATTATAATCTGTGTAAGCCTACATTCTTCAGTCGCACCACTCCCTGCTAAGACACTCATGTCTCTAGGAATGAATACTGACGCAGCCGAGGCAAACATAAATATATAGTATTTAAAGGGACAGTCAAAATTACAAGGTTAATATTTTTTAAACATTATTTTGGGCAAAGGCCACCGGAAAGTACATTTAGGGCGAAGGCTATCGGAAACGTTTTACCGTACGTGTGGTTGCAACTACCTAAAATAAACTTACTTCAAATCTGACATCTCAGCCGAGCTAAGATAAGCTACTGCATAACGATTATATTCTGGAGATATTTATGAAAGAAACACTATGAAGTTATAGTTCCAAAACAAAGCATTTATATCTACATATTGTTTCCTTTCATTTCAACACATTTTCTGTTTCACTGGTCGAAAATAATATCATGTTATATATGTGAAATAGTAAAAGCTTCAATGGCTTCCTGAAACACCTTTGTACGGCAATAAAAACAAAACATTTTTATTTTGATATAATGATTTCCAAATCCATTTTATTCGATTTTTGAGAACCAAAAATGCGGAACTGTGTAGGAATATATTGGACACAGTAATAACCTGAGCTTCCCCGATAACGTGGTGCGAGGTATAACCAGAGGCAAATTCCCTTTAAATCCAGAGAAGGCGCTGGCCGGGTGGGTTTTCCTTAGGAAGATAGCTTGTTTCCGAAAATAACTCTAACAACTTAGGCGGGACGGAAGTAAATACGCTCCTTATGCACATCAAACCAAGGGGAAGACTACCCTAGAACCTCGGTGCAGGTCCACTGTCTACCAGCTGTCTACGCTGATATAGAACGCATTCATGTACTACACAACCTTGCCAGGGTTTTGACATACAGATATCCCAAGAGATAGGGAGCAACTGCTCGTCGAGACCAACCCAATCCGAACAGCTCCCCTACAAGAGGGGTCAGACGTTCGACTCCACGTACTTCTAACCTCACCAAAGTACCACGAGTGTTAGGGATCCGCAGCGCCGCGCAACAGTGAAGGAGTAAGTAAATTCATGTACTGCAACGGAAACAGTAAAGAACTTTAATTGTCTAATAAAAAAACCTTATAATTATCATCATCATCATCATCAGATCTTCATGGTTCCGGAGACATCTCCTGTTCCGGCTTCATGCTTCTTTCCATCGTTTTGCAGGTCTTCCTATACTTCTGTAGCCTAAGAGTTTGTATCTATATACCTGGGGTATTTTAAAAAGTTCGATTTGCAATAAAAGACAAACTTCTGAACATTTTTCGATAGTTTTGTTTTATCTGACTCTTCAAACCTTACACTACTTTTCTGCCTGTTATCAATGTTTGTTTTATCCTAGCACAGTTTCTTAGAACCTCGTTACAGACTTCGCCGCTAGTACATCTAGGTAACGTGAGCTGCTTCTGAAGTTAATATTTTTTGCATTTAAGTGAGCTGTGATAATCTCTTAGGGATCATTTGCGTTACATGTACGAAACCCTCTTAAAGGACCTAAATAATAGATTTTATATTTTTGGTTAACAGCACATTAACTTGCAGATTCACAATTGTTTACTTTCAGCTACACTGTGGTAAATATCTGACTCCAGACCACTAGTTTCCGTGCCCATCCATTGAAACTAACGGTACCAGTAACGCAGTTTCTTCTGTCACGGAATCTTTGCCACAGAAAAATGCATCGCAGAAACTGTAGGATTGTTTTATGGACTGGCGACAAACTTCTATTAGGAGGAGCACTAAAATTTATTCTTTGCCAGAAAGATAATAAGCTATACCTATACAATGGAATAAAACAATTATTAACCAAAAATATTCAGTAGTGCTTATTTAATTGCATAATTGACCATACTTTAAAAACTTCCCTCGTATTTTAATTCAAATGTGGCTATTATCCATTCCTTATAAATGTCTCTTTCATTGTTCTGCTTCTTTAGTATTTTTGTTTATCGAAAGTATACCTAATTCTTTTCTAACATCTTCATTTCTAATTCGATCTTATACAGCCTTTTACTGTTCGTAGATATTTCATTTCTTCAGCTTGTATCTGTTTTTATTCTTCTCTTTTTGCACTCCATGTCTCCAAACCGTATAGAAAAACAGGAACTGCCATCGCCTTGAAAATTTGGCTTGTTTTCTTTTCAAGGTATAGGTCATTATGTTGAAACGTTATTCCTTGTTTCTTCACTGTTTTATTTATACGCTACACTGCAGCCCAGATAGTTAAAATATCCTACTTATTCTAGTGCTTTATTATTTAAATGTATCTTCGTTTTTTATTTGCGCCTTAATCTTCGATTTCTCCACTGAAATGTTTTGGTTGTAGATTTGAGTCAATTTCTATAGCTTATCCATAATTAAACTTATTTTCAGACCTACGTATATTTATCTGACTTTTGGGAACTAAAAATTGCGCAATTGTATCAGAGCATATTGAACAAAGTAGTAACTGGAGCTTCTTCAACAAGTTAATTGATCAGAAGTATAAAACTGCACAAGAAGTTTCAGGAAAATGCATGTGAATAATTTGCAGAATGAGACACATTGGGACGCAGCCGTTCGACCTCTTACTACTTGCTGCTCTAGCGGTGAGCCCACATTCTGCTAAGGCTACTCTGGAGCTGCATAACCGCATTGTCCGAGGAGGTCCGGCCAACCACTAAAGTTAAATTTATGTTAAGAGGGTGAAGCGATGCCCGAGGATGGACCACCTGTATGAATGGCCCTCGCAAGGAGATAGTATAACCTGCAAAGTTTGCAATCAGCGGCTGTATTCAATTTGCTACCTATGTCTTAGCTCTTGTAATGCTGTTTACTCCAATTGAATCCAGTTCCTTGGGCAGCTAAAAATATAAGCGAGTGCTATGGGCTTGCAAACATTTGCGGCAAATTCTGCCGTAACAGTTTCGTACAATTTATGGAGCAATTAACAAAGTTGTGCAGAGATTGCTATTAAGATAGTGTGTATATTAAATATAAGGTTTATTTTAATACATCCTAAATGTATTAATACATGAACATGCAATTAGGGAATATCAGCTTTCTAGAGAAGTTAAAAAACACGCTTTTCATTTTCTAAGACTACAATAAAAATGTTACTTTAACACACACACACACACACACACACACACACACACACACACACATACACAAGAGTTCCAATATTGAAGGAAGCAGTTTGAAACTAAGAGGTGAAGTCAAGTGTTTTCACATCCAAGTTTCTGCAAAGCACTTAACGCATGTTTATTGCGCGAAAATGAAATTAATCTCTATCAGGTGTTCAAAAGCAGTATCTTCGCCGACCCCGCTAACCTCTGCAAACTGATGATTGATTAGTCTCATCTGGTAGTGCTGACTAGCCAGTCTCAACTGAAGGTGAAATGGCGTTGAAAGAGTTATATTTAAATGCTGTACAAATTAGGATTTCAATTAGGATAACGCTGCGGAGAGGACACCTAGCACCTCGACCCGCACAGAGATCTTTTGTACATGCACTCCAGGGAGGAACGGATGAGATGAAGGAACCGCAGGTGACCGGCCGACACAGGCAACAGAGACGCGCAGAGCACCTAACAGTTTCAAGCTTGACCACCCAGCCGGAGAGTTCTCAAGACAGCCCTACCACACCATTGGTGAGTGACTCAAGGTCGCCTTCAGCTGATACCGAGGAAAGCTAGACACAGCAGCGGAGACTCGAGTGGCCTCCGTATGACGGGGCCGAGAAGAAATACCAACGCGGAAACCATCTACGCCATCTGTCCGCAGTCGTCCGACATATAGCCCCGGAGCCAACCTGCAACATGAAAGAGGAAGATGAAATTCGGAGGAGACATTCAGCCTTCCCAGCATTCGCTTAATGAGTCGGGAAACTCCCGAAAAATCCCATGGGTCAGGAAGTCAAAAACCCACGATCTCCCGAATGCGGGCCACAGACGCAAACACCTGAGCCATATTCGGTTCTGCACAAATTAAATCTTAAGTAAACGTTAACAAATAAAGTAAAGGAAAGACAGTATGATATAAGTGGTGGAATTCAACTATCAAATATGATAATGTTGCATGTCTAAAAAATAAATATACATATCAATATTTGGAGGATTAAATACACTTTGTTAACCAGAACGCTCGTATATTAAATCCTGCACCAGAGTAATATTATAATACACTGATTTACTAGACTTCAAGTCTGGTGAATATACGAAATTACCTTCTTACCAATAATGAGGAATGCCAGCTAAAATGCTAAAGGAGGAAAAGCCTTGTATAGCCAAGTGGTCCAAATTGGGGATTGAACCAAATCTTGCTAGCTTCAGGGAATGAGCTTCTTTCTTTAAAACAAATTTATAAAACGATAACGTTCAGTAATAAATTACTGATAATTCTTAATTTATTCTGTACAAATTACTAAAAGGATTTTCACAAATATTGAATTAAGGAACAGTTAGTTTTCGTACAATACGATACAGCGTCGTATTTAAGTTTGTAACATTTTGGGCAGGCAAACATTTTAGAGCAAGTAGATCACAAAGCTGTTCGCCACCAAAGAGATACTCGCTCTCCAACATTTCTATTGTGTCAGTATGTCCAACATCGACCGGCGCTCCTGAAGGGGTGGGGGGCCCTAAAAACTCAAGTCTTTCTCCCATGATGATATTAATATTTATACATACCTCAAGCAAGCTTTTGCGCACGTATGGAGCGAGGTTTTTTATTTACTTTTTTCTCACTCACGCTAATCTTGTTTCCTCATCCGTGATGGCATAAACTTTTAGATGTTTGAAGAACGTAAAGTGAAAAAGGGAGGAAGGAAAGGAGGGAGGAAGAAAAGTCCTATTACTGTGCACCATGTTTCATTACCTCTCTACTTTCCTAAGTGTTCAGTTAGTGTAACGTTAAAGAAGTCTTCAAAAAGCATCGACGATATACAAAATGGATGACGTTAAAAAAAGACGCTCGCAACACCCTCTTATATTACGGCCCATCATAGATTGTGGCGCCGCCAGTGGTCTTGTATCACATAGAGCAGATGCTATATATTACGTTTAATATACTCATGAAACTGTTGCAAAGTAAAAAAGGGAGAGACATGGGGAAAAAATGGAACGGGCCTGACAATTCCATCATCTATCTTATGTTTAAGCAACCAGAAAATCTGGCGCTTTAAGTGTATGCGTCCCAGAAGAGTATGGCACAGAGGACATCAAGTGTATTTCTGAATAGTTAAACAGTATACGGAGCTAGGAACTGAAGAGGCTCATGGAAAGTGATGAGTATATGGCATATGTGTAATGGCGTTCTGTGTAACAGAGATCCTTAAACCTGTCCTCCGTTCTGTCCATCATTACGTCATATTTAAATCTACTATACTCCACGACTTCTTATAACACAAAGCGAAGCATCGGAACACAAACGTAGCGGCAGCGAATCCTTCTCCCTATCGGCTATACTTATAGTATACGCGAGTGATGCCATCGACAAAGCTACAACATATCAGTTTTGTATTTAATCGGGATAGCCATTCCATTGTTTAATTATTTTTTAATGTACTTATTTAAATGCCATAAAAATGTACCAAAATAGCCTAGCATGTTTACCAGTGCATAAGTAATAACTGGAGTATTGAAGAAGTTGTTTATATTGTTTACCCCACGCTTTGGGTGGCAATTTGAAGAAGATAGTTGCTTCGTTTTTGTTATTTGCCCCACGTTTTGGGAGGCAATTTGAAGAAAGGTTTGTTGCTGCTGCGTATGGAAAGTCAGTTTCAACATGTATTATATTTCGACTGTTGGGGAGCCGAACTTGAAGTAGTTGCAACCTCACGTATGGTAAAAAGTTTCCGGTAGCCTTCGCCCCAAGTTTTAAAAATATTAACTTTGTAATTTGACTGTTTCTTTAAATATTATATATTTATGTTTGCCTCGGCTGCGTCAGTACTATTGTTAGAGACATGTTTATCTTTGCGACTGAATATAGGCTTACACAGATTTTAAGTTTTTCTTCACGCCATTTATTAATGCTTGGCACGATTTAAATAACACTTCACTGATATAGAGAGCTGTGAGATCCTTTTATTAAATACTTGCAGTTTTTAACACGTAAACTATTTTCTCACACAAAATACATATTAAATTTCTCGAGGACGCATCTCGCGTCTGATTAGTAACACTGTCTGCTAGCAACGCGTCCAGTTATGAACACTGCCTACAAGCAAATGACCTGACTTCCACCGCCTAAATTTGTAAATTTTTGTTTTTCAAGTCTCTCATTGGCTAATGCTACTCCAATAGAATACCTTTATTTAACTTAAGCTTTTTTCTGGTTGTTGATTGGGTACTTTATAAACTGCCACAAAAATTACATTGTTGTTGCTCCAAGAATGACTAGTAGTATTATTAAACTTTCTTACTCATTATTGTCTCAAAGTTACCTCATTGTTACCTCATTGTTAGCAACTTTTAAACTATTATACTTACACTCCTACATTATTAAATTACGTAATGCATTCACATAACATTGTTACACATGTATACAATATTATAAACATATACAATGACTGTAATATACACTTTTTATATATTGTTACATACACATATTGCTTTAAGGCGGGCTGTTATTATATTTTATATTACATAGTTTGACTGAAATCATTTAAGTGTTAAAAAATACTATCAGTATTTGTCTTATGAAAGTGAAGTAGCAAGTAAACCGTTAACAAACCTTAGTTATTTTATATTAGTTAAAACACTGAACATTCAAGAAGACGAAACCCCGATTTTTGTGTATAAAATTTAGGAATAAGTAAAACTTCTGCTAATCTTACGAATAGTGTTTTATTTTAATTATCAATATATTTGTAAGTTCATTATTATTCAATTAATTCGCGATACTATAATAAAGTAAGCATTTCTAAGGCGCTGAATAACGTCCTGTAGTTTTCGAAAACTTAGTATTCCACAAATAAATACTTCTGCTCATTTCAGATCGTGGCATCTGTCTTAATTCCAGCAAAGTTCAAGAGTTTATCTTATCCATTAGGAAACGGCAATGAAAATGCCTTATCTTTTAAATTTCTGGAAGTTGTTGATTAAAAGCTGGAAGTGGTTTGTAAACCACCTTTAGGGTAGGCTTATGTACTTATTCATACAAATGACATATTTGATAGCAGAGGTTTTCTCAAAAACTACCACTACTTTTGTTTTAGCAATTTACTTATCTCCGGTACTCACTTGTGAGCCAATGTTGTGAGTATTAACAAAGTGAAAACTCCGTAAAATTTAAAGCACTTTAACAATATCAGATATTAATACTCAGTAAATAAATATACATTTCTGAACGTTTCTATTCATAATCATCTATATCCATTTCATCACCTTAAGAAAAGTAATTTTAATAGTTTAATTCTAATAATTATAGTAAGAACCATCATTACTTTATAAAGAAAAGCTACCTCCCTTTGCATTTTAATTGCAGAATGCCTAAGTGTGAGTTTACAAATCTCCACTGTAACCATTCACTGAATAAAGCACTGAGTTTTTATAGAGCAATAAATATTATAGGCGTTAATTAAAGAGAAGCAGGGAAAATGTGGAATCCAGAGAAATAGAGAACTATAGGTATATAAAAATAAAAACTAACAATCATAAATTTTATTAAAGTGAAGAGATTAGGATGGATTAGGTAGGATGTCAGATGAGAGGGCTAAAAGAATATATAAATTAAAATCCCTCGAGTCTAGTACAAGAGGAACACCTATAAGTAGAGAGGAAGACGATATAATGAGATCCCAAATGATATTTGTTTGTAGCTTCACGAGAGCTTTCCGGTGGCTTAGTCCCAACGTTCAGGAATCAACTTTGTATTTTTATGTTTCTTTAAATATTATATATATTTATGTTTGCCTCGACTGCGTCAGTATTAATTTGTAGAAACATGTATCTCTTATCAGGAGGTGATGCGGCTAAAGAATGTAGGCTTACACAAATTATAATTTTTACTTCACTCCTTTTATTAATCCTTTACAGAATTAAATAACACTTCACTTATATAGAAAGCTGTGAGATTATTAATTAATTACTTGCACTTTTTAACATGTAAACTTCATAATATTCTCGCCGTAATGAATTTTCGTCTCACACTGGATACGTACCGAGCGAATGAACTGCTCAGTTACGTTGCCTTCTAGCGACTGGCGTTTACATCTTAAATTTGTAAATGTTTCTATTTCACGTCTCTGATTGGCTATTTATAAACTGTTTTAAATATTACATTATTGTATCCAAGAATTACTAGTAGAATTATTAAAGTTTCCATTTCATTATTGCCTCAAGGTTACCTCATTGTTAGCAACTTTCGGCCTCTATTCTCACAGCTCCAACATTATTACATTACTTAATACATTCACATAATATTATTATACATGTACACAATAATATAAACATAATACAATGACTGTTACATACGTTTTATATATTATATTATACACATATTGCTTTAAGGCGGGCTGTTATTATATTTTATATTATATAATCAGACTGATATCTTTTAAATGTTAAAAATACTGCCTCACAAAAGCATGAAAATTAAAACTGGAGTGAACCGATTAAGAACGCATAGAATGGAGTACTATTGTTGAGAGGGAATAAAGCTGTAGAGCTTACTAAGAAGAACTACAGGCGTTAAAAGTGTTACATTCATCTAGTGAGAGGATGTTTGACCATTTAAAAATAAAATACTAAGGTACATTTTTAAATACGGTGGTGTTTATTCTTGCTCTAACGGATTATATTTAAGGAAGTGAGAGATGTACATTCTTCCGAACTTGGAACCTTTCTTAGCCATAATCTTCTTGAAACGACTACAGAGAGGAAGTCCGAGTCTTTCATGGCTATGCAATGTGCGAAGAATATACATCAATAATTAAAAACAAACAAGCGTTTTTTTTTTTCTGTGGGGGGTAAGCATCACAGCTCGGTATTTATTTTGTGCGACATAAAGGTCCCTGAGGTTGTGGAACTCAACAGAAGCGTCGGTAGTAAAAATCCATCCATCCGTCCATCCCATTGTCGAGTGGCACAAAAGCCAACGATGTCAAGAAGCAGCAAGCCAGTCTAGTTGATATTCAAAGTAGCTGTGATGCGCGCAAGCTACTTGCCTAATGCCACCAAGGGGAGAAAAATAGAACATCACTCAGAAAAACTCTTCCTGGGCTTAGCACTCTTCGCTTCCTGCAATATTTTACTCCTTTTCCTAAGTGACTCAACTCGCTGTGTTTATCGAAATGGACTGCATGTGTATCAGGCCCATGTTTTCAAATCCGATGGTATCTTACAGCATCTCATTTACTCCGTTATACTTATCATTTTTTCTGACGAATCTTTAAAAACAGTTCGCTCCATTCTGTTTATCATAAAATGCGCCGTTATAATCTGATTGTTATTTCTAACATTTTGATTATTGCATATCATTAGGGCTGTAGTCTCTTTCCAACATTATTATATATATATGGACGACATGTTTACAACACGGAAATTAAATACTTATCCTGGATTTTTCCTTGGCAGAAGCACTTCAGTAAATTCTTTGTTTTATCCCACGATCAAGTCTTAATACGGAATAGTGAAGACAAACTGCAATCACGGTGTTTAGTTTACATAATTTAGCAAAGGACTATAATTTTAAAATATCTGTATACAAAAGAACAACGATAGTAATAGGAGATAAGGTAATGGGACATGTAAAATATTTTAAATAATTGGGGTGTTGAGTCTCGTATACATCTGGAGATCCGGATGCAAAATTAAGTCCTGATGAACTGCAGTGAATTCAGAATAAGAATAGAAAAATATAAAACAAAAATTCAGCCCAAATCAAGTTTTTAAGAAGTACTGTAGATTATACCCTATTAAATAAAAAGCGAAAAGAGGAACTAAGAAAAAATTACCGGGGAACCAGTATTAGATAACAAAACATCAAATAGAAGATGGTGTCAACATTTAGGAAAGATGCCAGAAAATTGGCCACCGATAATAGTTATGGGACATGCTCGGAAAGTAAACCGGGAAGCCCGAGGGAAAAAATAGGCATCGGAACAAGCTAAGAAGCCTTAATCTTGATGATGAAGAAGAAGTGTAGCGTTATGTTGTCATATGTTAATAGCGCTGATGTATGTGTCTGGTTGCGCATGCAAACCATAAGGTGTTGAACCCATATACGATGACGATGCAATCAGCTATGTCTTTCTTTCGGTTTAGAGGCTTCGTGCTGCTGCCCCTGCTTCGAACAATTATTCTCCCAGTCGTTCCTCACAACGGATTGCGAGTAAGCATTATTTTAAAATGCCATAGTTACTGAAGTTTCATTTAGGTGGTAACTTAATAACGATATTCTCATAATTACATTGCTTTATTATGTATTATATTATATTATTATCATTATTATTGTTATATATTCATACCAATGATTAAGTGAATGGGCATAGTTGTTGATATGCCTATATCAGCCAAAACAAATTTATTTATATACAGTCAAGGACCCGCATCTCTGTGTATTCAAAATCTGAATGGAATATGAAGTTAATTAAGAACAGTAATAAGATGTAAAATAATTCGAGGGTATTGTTAATTACATTCAATGCACAATTTATGAATTCTTGTTTTAACATACCTTTACAGAATTTTCTTGATCTATTAAGTATATTTAGTTTTGAAAAGTGCTCATTGTACATCTTGAACGATGAAAGTTTGTTCACTAAATACTTATACAGGTTCCAAAATATTCTTTGGGAATCTTCTTCCTCAACTGATTACCCTCCTCGTTATATGACTTATGACCCCAAGGACTTACAAGCCAATACCGTGGGTCATTAGGTATCGAAGAGCAAGCAAACTCCGAATCAGATGATCAATCCAATCTCTGGTATGGCGGTGAATAAGAAGGAAATAAAATGTAGTGTTGATAGGAATGATAGGAAAATTTGCGCATCAAACTATCCAACCCAGCATTTGCTTAGCGACCGAGGAAAAGTAACCGCGAAAAAACCTTCGGTCAGATTGGTCGATCCGCAGGCCACATACATTGACGCTTGAGCGATCCCACTAGGTTCCTTGAGAACCTATGAGTTGCATCAAAAGGCTACAAGAGAACGCTAAACGTGGTCCTGCAAGGCACACCCCTCAATCCTGTCAATATCACTGTATCATCACAGTCTAATGCTTAGCGGCTAGCCTTCCCGGGTAATATTCCTAATGCGTTATCCAGTCTGCGACGTTTTACAAGTCATACAACTGAGGAGATAAGGAAAACATTTTCTAATGCAAGTGGACTATAACATTACGCATAAGAAACAATATCACATTGCTTAAGATCTTAAAAGTTATTTGTGCAGATAGTTTAATATGAAACTCGAGTAGTGGGGTAGTTCTGTCTTCGTGAATGCGGGAATTATGTTCTATCCGCAGTTAACAAACCATACTTTTCCATGATAATTAAATAATGCCTAAACATTTTTATTTTAAGTACATTAAAATTCCACTTTATCGAATTGCGCTTAACTAAAACCCGGCTTAACCGAGAAAAATAAAAAAGAAAGGGGAAAAAAACAAGGAACGAAATTCTAAAGTTTAGCTGGAGCATTGTTGCGACAATTGGCAATATTCTATTGGCCCAACCCTAAATTCCAGTGCAGGCACCGATGCAGTACTTGGTATCGTATGCAGTTAATCTTTACCCCCTACCCCACAATGTAAGAAATATTGTATACCATTATAACAAGTATTAGCTGTTTGCACATGCATTCAATACGAAGGTCCACTGTTATTATAATGTTGGTGTTGGTCGATGTGGTTTATTTCTGTTTAAGATGTCAGCGTAAAGAAGGCGTGTTGTAATAAACATGGGACAGAAACTCAAAGCCGTTAGCTATAGAGTGCAGTGGATGAGCTATTCAAGGTATGGCGCAGTTATTAATGAAAAGAATGGATGCATTTAATAAATTTGTTAAGCCAAACTAAAATCACAAACGAAAGGGAGTGGACAAGAATTCACATATATTATTATGAATATATTGTGTCATAAATAATAAGTACTATTTTTTGAAGATACCAATTATATAATTTATAATAATATTGTAACGTAAGCTCGTCCCAGGAAATCGTGTAATGAATTAGCATGCAATGATGGTGTTATTTTTTGTGTGTTTGTTGGTATTTTCCTGCATGATATAAATACTGCATTAGCTTAATCTATAGTTTATTCTGCTTCCAAATTATAACATAAAGACATGCAGGGGCTATAAAATTGATAATGTATCAAACATTTATCAGCAGAATTCTCTATAACTCAATAATATTCATAAATTAGATGATTCAGAGAAAATTCAAAACAATACGAATACTGCGAATGATATGACATTAACAGTAAATACTCAAAGGGTTTATTCTTCAAATAACTGAATGTGCTATTGCTTTAATGCAGTAAGAAATCGAAAATCGTAACAGATTTAAATGATTACCAAGAAAATATATAACTAAGCTAAATATTATTTAGTACCATGTAGGTGCAGGGTGCAGATTTATATAGTGTAGTTACTAGGCCCCCCCCAAAAAAATTGTTCAACTGCATTGGTATAATAAAAAAATTAGCATGAAATATAGCAAAAATTATAAAAACAAAAGTAATGGGTTTCTTAATCTCCAAAATCTCAACAATTTAACAATCTGTATAAGATTACAAGTAAGTCAAACTTCAAATTATATTGTAATAACAATTATAAGCAATAAAATTTTTCATAATTCTATGAAACCATTGACAATTTATGGAAAACGAATGAAAATCTAAATATACACTATGTGATCAAAAGTATCCGGACACCCCACAAACATACGTTTTTCACCTTAGGTGCATTGTGCTGCCACATACTGTCTGGTACTCATTATCCGCGACCTCAGTAGTCATTAGACATCGTGAAACAGCAGAATGGGACACCCCGTGGAACTCACGGACTTCGAACGTATTCGGGTGATTGGGTTTCACTTGTGTCAGAAGTCTGTACGCGAGATTTCCACACACCCAAACATCCCTAGGTCCACTGTTTCTGATGTGATAGTGAAGTGGAAACGTGAAGGGACATGTACAGGCCGACCTCGTCTGTTGACTGACAGAGACCGCCGACATTTGAAGAGGGTCGTAAAGAGTAATAGGCAGACATCTATCCAGACCATAACACAGGAATTCCAAACTGCATCAGGATCCACTCCAAGTACTATGACAGTTAGGCGTGAGGTGAGAAACCTTGGATTCCATGGTCGAGCGGCTGCTCATAAGCCACACATCACGCAGGAAAATGCCAAACGACGCCTCGCTTGGTGTAAGGAGCGTCAACATTACACGATTGAACAGTGGCAAAACTTCGTGTGGAGTGACGAATCACGGTACACAATGTGGCGATCCGATGGCAGGGTGTGGGTATGGAGAATGCCCGGTGAATGTCATCTGTCAGCATGTGTAGTGCCAACAGTGAAAATCGGAGGTGGTGGGCTATGAGTGGTCGTGTTTTTCCTGGAGGGGGCTTGCACCCCCTGTTGTTTTGCATGGCACGATCACAACGCAGACCCACATTTAAGCACCTTCTTGCTTCCCACTGTTTAAGAGCAATTCGGGGATGGCGATTGCATCTTTCAACACAATCGAGTACCTGTTCATACTGCACGGGATGTGGCGGAGTGGTTATATGACAATAACATCCCTGTAATGGACTGGCCTACACAGAGTTATGACTTGAATCCTATACAACACCATTGGGGTGTTTTGTAACGCCGACTTTGTGACAGGCCTCACCGACCTACATCGATACCTCTCCTCAGTTCCGCACTCCGTGAAGAATGGGCTGCCATTCCCCAAGAAACCTTCCAGCACCTGATTGAAAGTGTACCTGCAAGAGTGAACGTTGTCATCAAGGCTAAGGGTGGGGCTGCACCATATTGACTTCCAGCATTACCGATGGAAGGTGCCACGAACTTGTACGTCATTTTTAGCGAGGTGTCCGGATACTTTTGATCACGTAGTGTATGTGTACTTGAGAAAGTTACTTAGGTGTAGATATTTCACATAAACAATTTTTTACTTAGAACAACATAATACTTACAAAACGAAATAAATCACAACATTCAAAGAAATACCACTACTATACTCAGAATAGTCATTGATCCTATTCTTCAATGTCTAATAACGTTTACGCAATCTCTTTTGGGAATATTATTTTATTAATAACCCAAAATTAACAGCATTAGAATTCTGAGAAAAAATTCTGGAAAGAAAGAGAATTTAAACCTGCGTCTAAGCACCCTGTTGGAACCAGAATTACATGTCCATTATGATTTACAGTGAGAGGAATTATGCACTTAAAAGAACAACCACGCACTCGCACAGTATGCCAAAAAAGTAAACAAAAAAAATTGTGGACCCAAAAATTTAGTAGCAGCGCACCCTTACCACTGGGGAAAATAATGCGGGAAAAATACAATAGCCCCATATAGACATGGGTGGAAGGATGAGAATCGAGCCACGAGCCTAATAAAAGGAAATGGGAACAGCGCCTCAACCAGATGTGACGTAACGGTACCGGCCCGGCGCCTCCAACATTTGTGACTTAAGCCCGACGACGACGTCATCAACGCCTTCACCAGACGTCACGTAAAGGGTGGGGGAACGTAGCAAGGGTTGTCTCGAGTGAATTTACAGTTCGCGGTAGTTGGAAGGGAGGTGAAAGTGTGTCATTATTAGAGTAACTCCTATTTCCAATATTTCTTATCTTTAATTTGTCTAGAATAACCTAAAATATAT
The DNA here is from genome assembly GCA_030765065.1 of Deroplatys truncata. Taxonomy (NCBI): domain Eukaryota; kingdom Metazoa; phylum Arthropoda; class Insecta; order Mantodea; family Mantidae; genus Deroplatys; species Deroplatys truncata. The sequence goes on from CM060980.1 coordinate 60,409,064, forward strand.
TTCAAAAAGAAAGAATTAAACAGCTGGTGGATTTACCTACGTGGCAGAGGAGGTCCGGCGGTAATCTTCGTCGGGCCTAGGTCGAGATTGCAAACTAACTCTAAATAAATTTATGAAACGGAACAGAAAAAATTCCTGCTAGAGACGTGGTTGGTCGAGAGAGAGAGAGGGGGAGAGAGAGAGACAGAGATAGAGTTGTCAAAAAACCGAAGTTTAAATACCCGACAAAATGCTAATTGGTGTCTAGCTTGTAACTGACATAAGCATATGTCAGCAGAAATTAGGTAGCTCATCCACGTGGCGGAATGAAGTGATATTTTACCACAAACTGCATTTCACCTAATCTCTGCGTACCGCAACATCCGGGAAATAACGCGCAAGAAAGCCATTTTCTGGAGTTACTTAAAAGTTTGCACTGAATATCTCAAACGTTATAAAACATATTTATCAAAATTTAAAATATAAATATCACTGTCGCAACTTGTTTGTGGTGTAGTGTTTATCATGCTAGTCTCTAGCTCCCGAGGTCGCGGGTTCAAACGCGGCGAGGGCGATGGATTTTTTCGGGCGTAAAAATCCTTTGCATGGCTTCCTTCGGAAGAGAAGTAAAGCCGATGGTCCCGTGTCGTAGAATTACGGCACGTAAAAGAACCTCAAGCCTGATATAGAGGCCTCTGAGCAAAATTACCAGTCTTTCACGCCCAATGTAGAATGGGACGCTAAGGTTCACAGTAGTTAAAGAGTGTCCATAAAAAATCTCAATTTCAATTTTAACCGTCACAATAATTGCAGAAAGCATTGTATGTTATGAAAGGTCTAATAAAATCTATTAATCGTAAATGAGAGAAATGCAACGCACCTCCTCTCGTCGAGTTGCACAAATCATTTGCCGAGGGTGTTTTTGGAATTCCCTAACTTCCTAGCTGGTTCGTTTAACTTGGAATCTGAGGCAGTATTTTAACACTAAAATTATATCAGTCTGATTATATAGTATAAAATATAATTACAGCCCGCCTTAAAGCAATATGTGTTTGTAATAATATATAAAAGTATTTAACAGTTATTGTATTAATGTTTATATTATTATGTACATGTATAATAATGTTACGTGAATGTATTACGTAATTTAACAATGTAGCAGCTGTGAAAATAGAAGTCGAAAGTTGCTAACAATGAGGTAACAATGAGGTAACCTTGAGGCAATAATGAATTGGAAATGTTAATAATGCCACTAATAATTCGTGGAACAATAATGTTATATTTAAAATATTTTTAATAAATAGCTAATCAACAACTAGAAAAACCTTAAGTTAAATAAAAGTATTCTATTGGAGTATAATTAGCCAATCGGGAGACTTGAAATTGAGAAAATTATAATTTTAAGCGGTAGACGGCAGTTGCTAGAAGGCAGCGTTCCAAGCAGTTCGCTCGGTACGAAATCAGTGTAAGAGATATAAAATTCATTACAGTGTGATTAATATAAATTTTACGTGTTAAAAAGTACAATTAACAAAAATCTCACAGTTAGATATATCTGTGAAGTGTTATTTAATCGCGTGAAAGCTTAATAAAACGAAGTTAAATACCATTATAAGTTGTGTAAGCCTTCATTCTTTAGCCGCTCCAACCCTGCTAAGAGATACGTGTTTCTATAAATTACTACAGATGCACCCGAGGCAAACATAAATATATAATATTTAAAGAAACATTAAAATACAAAGTTGACTTTTTTAAACGTTGGGGCGAAGGCCACCGGAAAGTTAACGTGGGGGTGAAGGACACCGAAAACTTAGTATCATACGTGGGGCATCAATCTGCTTCAAATTGTACTGGGTTTAAGAGGCTAAGGAAACTCCGGTATTGATAGGGGAACATAAATAATTTAAAGAGTAAACTGGAATGAGTAATAATTATTCAACAATCATATGAATACAATTTGTAAAAATTTCACATATATAAAATATAGTGAGGTGTGTATAACACTAAAAGTTATTTGTCTGTGATCTGCGCAGTCAACTATTTGGAGATAAATACTAAAATGACCTGTAAACTATATAGAAATGAGAATGCAGTAATATTAATTTAAATGTGAAAGCATCGTATTCATATTCCTTACATTTCGTAATAATTTGAGCTAGCAAAGGACATATAGATGGTGTCTCATAAGTAATGTCGGTTTTTAAGCAAAACTTTATCAGAACGCTTTCTGACAAGAAATTAAACTACTCTTTAAAGTAGAGACCATCAGATTCTACGGTCTTAGGCATCTTTCAGTGAGGTTTATTATCCCGCGATGGTTCCGGTCTCTGGTTTTTGATGCGAAGAATTCTGTGATACCTACTTCCACAACTTCAATGGTTTCGAAATTTCTTCCACGCTAGAAATGCACCATGGGTCGAAACAGATGGAAATCTGAAGGTGCAAGATCAGGGTTGTATGCTGGCTGAGGTAGCATTTGACTCCTACCAATTTGTGAATTTTTGTCATGGTTGTTCGTGCAGTACAGGGTGTTGCATTGCCCTACTGCTAGAGAACTCTATTTCGGTTAACTAATACAGGTTATGCCGATCTCAAAGTTTCATGAACTCGTTCCAGTTATTGGGAATACAGATCCGCATTGACTGCAGATCCGTTTGGAACAAACTCCCAGTGAATAACTCCTTCAAAATTCCACCAGATATGCATTACTTTGGGACCGAGGTGACCTCTTTTAACGATGACTTTGGCAGGTTGAAGGGGACTGAACCACTGTTTCGGGGCGTCAGGGTTGCGGTAATAGACCCATTATTATATGTGACAATTCTTCTGAAAAATCGATTATCCATGGGATTAGTGATAAGCTGAAGACAGATATACACTCTAGGTTTAATCCGTTGAGGTGTCAACTCATGAGATACAGATCTACAGCTTCTGATTGCTTTTCCAATTTTCTTAATCTGACTATATGGTATACTTTGATAGACCAAGCTCTTCTGACAGTCTGCAAGTACTTTTTTGCGGGTTTTCTTCCAAAATTCTCAATATCTTAAAGTTTAAGTCTTCCAGAACGTGGTTAATCTTTAGTGTTTTATTCTCCAGTGTTGAAACGTTGGAATTATGGTTGTGCCATACGCTCATTAACGACACCTTCTCCTTCCACTTCACATATTTTTCGAACCGGGGATGCAGCTTTATAATATTGTTTCTAGTAGTATTTTAGGACACTAACCTCAAACTTTGCAACTTCCATGTTGTGATGTATTAACAGCTGATGACTGACAAATTCTCGCAATATACGCAATACTAGCCGTGGCATTCCGTAACTAGATTGGCGAACCAAAGAAAACCAATTCTATGTTACAAAACACCAAGCTTAAAAACTGAAATTCCTTATGAAATTAAATTGAGTTTTGTTTATGGACGCTCTTTAACTGCTGCGGTCCTTAGCGTCCCACTCTATATTGGGCGTCAAAGCCTCTTTGTCAGGCTTGAGGTTCTTTTACGTGCCGTAAATCTACGACACGGGACCACCAGCTTTAGTTCCCTTCCGAAGAAAGCCATGCTAAGGATTTTTACGCCCGAAAAAATCCATTGGCCTCCGCCGTATATGAGCCCGCGACATTTCTTATGAGACAACATAATATAAATAACCATTACATAAAAGGTAGCATAAAAGCGAGTACTATATATAACCCTCAATTACAACCCAATTGGCATTAAACCAATGAAAGGCTGAATTTACTGTAATTATTACCGCATATAATGTAATTCACTGTTTGGTCAACTCATACCATAGAACATAAGAAAAGTTGAATTTGCAGTGAGTTAACTGCCCCATTAATACAGCTGAATAATACGCTACACAACATTTAAAAGAGTTGAAAAAATCACCATATTATACGTCCGCATTAAATAAGAATTTAGAATATTGAATGATAGACAATGAGAGATACCCAAATTCTACCAAAGTTAAATACAAAACGAAAAACAATATCAAATAGAATCATGATCTAACGTGGTCTACTCGTGTCGACGATGTAAGCAACTAGCCAATGCAGAATGTTGACTCGTCGAGTGTTGGAATCGGTCTCTCTGTGTCGAAAATCAAGGCAGGCCAGCCGTGCTGAAGCGAGGTAGATGGAAGGAGGAGCTTCCACGTTTCAATGATGTGGCGTGGCCAAGTTAAGCTACCCTTGTTGTTGCCAATTGAAGATGCAAACCAAGTGGCGAGGAGTATATACCGCCACAGAATCTCTCTTGTGGGAAAAATATATAAACATATTTTTTGCTGAAGATCTCCATCCAATGCGACATCTGGTGATCTCGAAGTACTGGAGCGGAACACATAAGTTCCAACAGTAACTGCAGAATTGTGGCATTTCACTTGATGATGACGGTATGCCTTATCAAGCCCCAGCAGCACTCCACAGCCAATCTGGAACATCGGTGATTACGAATATTAACTCGTGTGCACCACACCATCGCTCCATCTTACACCTGCACCACCAGTATCCACATCCAAACATCCTCTTGAACATCTATGATGCATTTGCAATCCCACGATGTCTTGATGTGACTCGTGAGACCAAGTTAGCCATAAAACAATAACAAATTTTAATTATGAGGTGATCCATACAAACAAATCACAAACAATATACACTTTACACTTTTAAAATAATGGAGAATCGAGCTTAATAGCGCTTACATCTTAAGCAACTGTTTCTGTGATGCATGTGCTCTTAAATTATCGCTTTTCTGTAGAGCCATGCAGACAGGAGTGTAAAACTTCTTAATTAAATAAGGACCCACATACCTAGGTGCAAGCTTGGCTGCAAATTTACTTTGAGTATTCCTTACAGGATAATTGCAAGAAAAACTCGATCGCCTACTGCAGATGCATGCTCAATCTTACCCTTATTACAATACGCTGCAAGCGTAACCTTACTTTGTGTAAATTATTCCTTAACCTCTTCCACTGTTCTTCAATATCTTGAGCAATTAAATGTTGGGGTAAAATATCTACCAATTACCACAAGTTCGACAGCGGGTAATTTGGAGGAATCACATGAGAAGCTCAAAACGACATTGGCCATGTGCTTTGTATATTACTGAATGATAGTAATGCGTCCCAATATTCGAATTAAAAATAAAGGTTAACATCATGGTGATTTACCTTAAATTTGTACGCAGATATTTTAAGAGCACATCTAGAGAGCCGTCCAAATCTTCTTGGCCTGGCCAGAATCCAGGAAAGAGCCTGGTTAACGCATAATTTTCTGAAGAAGAACTGTTGAAAAATTTTCCCAAGAAGAAGAAGCTTTCTAAAAAGCTAAAATCTCATATCGATTCTCACGGCTAATTATATTGCACTTTATACAAGAAATGGTAATAATTAACCTTTGAACTACCAAAAAATGTCAACAAGCATTATTATAAAAATGTAAGTAAAGCATTCTACTCTAAAGATAAATTGTATTCATCGTTTAGACATCCACATTGCTCGTGAAATAAAATTCACTTTTTAGCAAAATTATTCCAGTTACTATTTAACTGTTCTACCTTACAAAAATTAGAATAGCATTGTGTATTAACAACACCGTATTGAGAAGAGTCAATTGCTATAAACTGAGCTATACGTATTTTAAATAATTTAAAATACACTGGACAAATAAAATAAGGTATTAAAAGAATTATTACGCGTAACACATGCTGTGTATATTCCAAAAATAACAAAGAAAAGGCAATTTTTGCCAAGAATCACCTCTGCCAAGCCAGACAGATACCTATATTACCACTGTTTTAATCTGCGCGGTAAATTCAAATCTGGCAATTCCAAATTACAGCACCCGAGACTACAGATCATCGAGAACTTCGATAAAGAGATCAATCCACGAGGTAAGCCGCTTGTAGAGGTATTAAAGATTACAAATTCGTGTTCAAAACTTAATCGGAAATATTGAGTTGCGGCACTATCAATAACGAAAAACCTATTTGTTTTTTGGTTACCTTGCGTTTTGTGGAAGCAGTAGTGTATCAACGCCAACAAATACAATGCATATCAAAGGGTGACCTGATACTACCTGATCGCAAGCGTTCCGAGAAGAAAGTTAAGATAATAAATAGTGATTTTATGAAATTGTCTTATATTATTAGACGCATTTGAAGTACATCTTTCTTTCTTTCACTGTTTAAATCATTTCCATCGATTATCGAAAAATATGTTATCCGAAACGGCTCTGTTTCCATTAGTTCGGTTAAGCCGAGTTCTGCTATAATAGCATAATTGAATTGCACTCTAATGCACTGAGATACAATGTTCACTATGCTAGGCATTCCATAGATCATACCTGTATATCAAGAACAACGTAACGTTTTTAACTGGTATGTAACAGCGACAGATAAAATTTAGCTGAAGGAACAAAAAGATGGAAGGGGGGAATAATTGGTTTTCTAAAATGAGAATTTGAGGATCGCATCCTTTCAGATATCAGACGTAATTACTGCTGTTGTCAAATAAATTGGCAGTGAAATAATATTGGTGCTTGACCGCCTCATGAAATTATGCGAAGGTGAAGTGAGTAATGTGATAAAGAAGGGTTTGGTGGCAGATATTGAGACTTCATAAACCTTCATCTATGTGTGTGTAGTGCTCTGATTTGCAGATTGTGATTTCCGTGAAAACAAATATCAATTTTAGCACCTAATAAGCTGGAGTAGGTGAAATAAAAGTGAAGATAGTTCTCCAGACAAGAAATGACACTGCTAGTCAAAATACAATTGTTAGACGTTTTTCTGTTTTAGAATATTTACTTGTTATATAATGCATGCTAATTTGCTACACAACTACACCTAACCATAATTTATATACTGATTTATGGTTATTCCTAGGTCAAGATTTCAAACTATATTAATATTATAAAAAGAGAACATTTGTATGTAAGTATATATGTAGGGTAATCTCAAAAACAACTCAACCAATTTTGAAGATTCCTTTGCCATTCAACAGCCCTTTTCGTTCTGGCGGACATGGGCTATAATACGCCTTTTAATTTAAATTCATAAATTGCTAAAAACTAAAAGTGAATGTTAAAAACTATATACTAGAATGTCCTGCTCCGTGGCGCTGTGCGTTAGAGCGTGGAGCTCTGTTTCCCGGCCATGGAATGCGCCCAGGCTCGATCCCACCCATGGAAGTGCGGATTTTAAGTCTGAGTATAGGACCAGTGCCTACTCAACATCGTGAGGAAAGTGAGGAGCTGCAATAGGCAGCGATCCCGGCCATGGAAACCAACATTCTGGGGAAGATGCACGATACTGGTCACATCATCTCCCGGAACGGTTGGGTGATCGCCCACCTGTGCCTTGCGTACGTGGGCGTAAAGTCAGCATATCTAGTGGGCAGGTCAAGGCTCTTCATGGGATGTTACGCCACGGGATTATTATTATTATTATTATTATTATTATTATTATTATTATTATTTACTAGAATACAGCCACATTGGAATTATAAATTTGGATACTTGCGAAGAAGGCTTTAGGTCTTCGTTAAGAATGCCATGGAATAGAACCTAGTTGTTACTTCACAGAGAATGCACGTAAAATACAACAGATAAATGTCGTGAATATTCCATTCCAAGCAATATAGTCTATGGATGGTCACGATTTAGTAACTGAGACAATTCAAAACTAAAGAGAATCGAACCACCCAACAACGTTTCGATACGATGCGATAGGTATGCCAAAATAATTTAGTAAGTCTCATATAAGAAAGTTTTGCTTTCTTTCCTCTGTATATTGTAATACAATTCTTTAGGCAGGGTATGCTATATAACTGAAGATAACTGCTTTCTTTCCTCTGTATATTGTAATACAATTCTTTAGCAGATAAGTGAAGAAGGAAAAGTGTGTCAACTAACATTAGAAGTCTGTCCATTGATATTTTATCATTAACAACAAGAGAAGGTTATTTTGCTCGATGACCGCAGCCTGTACACACGTTAACTGGATGGTCTGGGAATGGGGAACTTTTATATTTACCAGCTGCACTCTATTTTGTTGTATAATATATAAGGGTTTCTCTATCGTGTGACAACTACGTAGCTTAATGTGATGTAACGGTGTAACCAAAGAGAAGACACTAAAGTTTAAAATTTCATCTACTGTATGTATCTAAAATCTGTCATTGCTACCGATGCTTCTTCGATAGCCAAAAGGTACTTGTAGGCTATACTGCATTTGAAGAACTTGGAAGACTATCGGGCATTAAAAAATAGAACGCTCCGCCTATGTTTCACATCCTTTTTCGTGAGAATCATAGGAATAGGCGTACGAATAGGGAATAGCTGTACGAAATTATGATTATAAGGGATAAAGAGAGCATTCAGCACAAAACGTTTCTAGATAATTGTACGATAATTTCATAAAGGACGGAGGGAGGTAAATTAAATTGATTAAATCACTCGGGTTTAAACAGCTATACATGCAACGTCGTTTAAGCACATAACGATGTAAACAACATAAAATATGCATCGCGAAAATATTTTGGTTCGTGACTCTTAGGAATATGTAACGCGTACGTTACCTAGAATTAAGTATGCAAAATGTAAATGGAAATCAGGCCAACTATGGACCAGAGGTACAGCGGCGGAGGATGCTGAGATGCAATTGAGACTAAATTTTCCGCTAATACTGTAGTAATGACAAAAATCAAATAAAGCCGAAGAAGTTATAACAAAATAGTTTAATGCGAGTTTCCTTTCTAGAGAAAACGGGTGTGGTGGTCGAAATACATAAATGGGCCCAATTTTTAATTTCTCTGCTGCTTACCTATAGTAAATAGAGGTATTATTGTATTCCACCCAAAAATAAATTTCACTGGAAGTATATGTTTTGAGGCCCCCTAAAACAAAAAAAAAACATTTTTAGAAAAATGTCCATATATGTGTGCATATATGTTTGTGAATACACTCAAATCGAAAAGTCAGTTAAATACTAAACTTAGTAAATAATTTTAGCATCTTCTTAGCATGCAAGATAAAGATTCTCAAGAAATATCCCCACTCCAAACGGCCCTTTACATAGAAAACGGTTCGAAGGTGTTGATTTTCTCAAATGTGGCTCTAACGGTTTGGATTAAAATACCATAAAATTTATATATTTTTACGACAAATCAAATGTATATTTTATATTTTCGGGAAGTAGGCTCTGAAGTCCTCTTCATTGTGAACGACATTTGCATAATTGATAAACCGTAAGATATAGACAAAAGCTTGCTAAAGATATTGAACATGTTAAAGCTCACAATTGTGTCATATATACTTGGATTTAATTTTGAAGTACTTATACTTTTCTCAACTGGGAAGTTGTTATTCTTTCTCTTTCTCTCTTGTGGTCATGTAAAGAGCAAGGAATTTCAAAGACATCTCATAGCCGCATGCTCTTTAAAATCTGACTATATGTTTGCTTGCTGTATCCTACAACGAAATGTGTAAATGTGATGATATTATCTGAATTAACAAGAAGTAGATAGAATAATAAGCTTTTGTAAGAATAGTTTGTAGAAGAGTGGGTAGAGAAAACCACGTGAGTGTAACATATTTATTTAAAGTAATTCAATGATTTATACATTTTTTCACTCTAGAATTTGAAAGAAGGTTGTAGCCCCACGTCTAGGTGCCAATTTGAAGATAAGTTTACTTTGAGGGAGTTGTATTGTAGTTCAACCTTTGGGGAGCCAAACTTGAAGTAGTTGCAACCACGTGCGATACAAAGTTTCCGGTGGCCTTCGCCCCAACGTTCACTTGCCGGTGGCCTTTGCCCCAAGTTCACTTTCCGGTAGCCTTCGCCCCAACGTTTAGGAATCAACTTTGTATTTTAATGTTTCTTTAAATATTATATATGTTTATGTTTGCCTCGGCTGCGTCAGTATTAATTTGTAGAAACATGTACCTCTTAGCAGGGTGTGATGCAGCTAAAGAATGTAGGCTTACACAAATTATAATTTTTACTTCACTCCTTTTATTAATCCTTCACACGATTAAGTAACGTCACTAATATAGAGAGCTATGAGATTATTTATTAATTACTTGCACTTTTTAACAGTAAACTTTATAATATTCTCCCGTGATGAATTTTATGTCGCACACTGAATACATACCGAGCGAACTGCACAGGAACGTTGCCTTATAGCGACTGGCGTTTACCGCTTAAATTTGTAAATGTTTCTATTTCAAGGCTCTGATTGGCTAATCCTACTCCATAGAATACTTTTATTTGACTTTCAGCTTTTCTGGTTGTTTATTGGCCACTTATAAACTGTTTTAAATATTAAATTATTCTTCCAAGAATTACTAGTAGCATTATTAAGCTTTCCAATTCATATTGCCTCAAGGTTACCTCTTTGTTATCTAATTGTTAGCAACATTATTAAATTACCTAATACATTCACATAACATTATTATACATGTAGACAATAATATAAACATATACAATGACTGTAATATACACTTTTTATATATTGTAGTATACACATATTGCTTTAAGGCGGGCAGTTATTATATTTGATATTATATAATTAGACTGAAATCATTTAAGTGTTAAAAATACTGCCTCAAATTATAGCGCTCTGTTCACACGAGCGTAAATTGGTCTACGCTAGGAATGAAGCGTAGTTTCTCCATCCAATGCTAACGAACTTGCCAAGTTTCCGTTTAATGCGTCTTTGCACACAAGAAAGGAATTGTCTGGTGCGTTAACCGAAGAAGGCAACAACTTGGTATTGGCCGATCTCTTATTCTTTTCCATCCAGCATGAATATTAATAACTCTTGTGACATTCTGCTTTCTTCCCATTCTCCCTCTTCTAAATGAATGACAATAAAAACAAGAAAAATTCTGGTCAACGACGCGTAAAGACTCGCCATTACTTCCTCTCATCTATGTTCCATTTTAATAGCGACACACACCATTTAATAATTTCGGAAAAGAGAGAAAAGGCGAAGGGAAGAATCTTGGAAAAGGAATATATTTCGCATTAAAACTCTTCCAATGAATTGTCTCCTCTGGTCTATATTTTCTGGTTCCGTTCTACTTGCTAAACCGAAATGAGCAAGCTTTGCTCTGTATCACATTTTACGCCATTCTTTTCAGAAGTAAATTATTCGTCTGTATTAATCTGGTGCCACTTTCACTGGCTGTTGTTTTGAATTTCACTTTGAATGACTACAGTACAGCACGCACATCTTATTTGAGCATCTAGATCCTGCTTAACAATGTTGAGACAATTTTTCTTAATTGCAATTATTGTTTTAATTTTTGATGTTGAAATTTCCTTAATTTTACCAATAACTAATACACCTTTTAGATGAAATATAGTAATTTATAGTAATATAGTACTTATTTTATCTAAAAGGTGTATTAGTTATTGGTAAAATAACACACACACACACACACACACACACTCACACAGTGGTACCTTTTATAAATACTTTTTTTATTCAGGGAGCCTCAAAACGCGTATTTGGGTGAAATTTCAGTATAGTATATTTGGGAGGAATGGAACACTTATGCTTACCATAAGTAAGTAGAGGATGTAAAAATTTTGATGCGTTACATTCACATGCTTTCTCCATCTCCGCCTATTAATGAGTATACAAATTATTCTTACCAAAATTATTTTCCTACCTACTTCATTTTATTCGAGATAAATCTTCTGTGGAATGGCAGCACCACACACACACACACACACACACACACACATACACACACGCATATATATGCAAAGGAAATATTCATAGTTAAATATTTAAGAACTGGACCCTATACGCTGGTATTTAAATTCCATACTCATTGAGAGAAAGAGCTGAAAATCGGCAGTATCAATAATTCGAACAAGCATTAACGGATATCTCGGAATTGACTGATGCTACACAAAAGTTATTTGATATAAATTGTGTGTTTTTAAAGAGATCTGTATTTTTTGTGTGGTACGTTTTCGCCTATTGGTGTACACATTATATAAGTTTCCTTCTTAATGATGAGGATTTTACAAGCTATTTCCGGAAAATTCAAGATATACATTTAATTTTAATGTAAATAATTTTAACATATGTTATTTTAATCAAAAGCGATAGCCATTTTTCATAAAATAAAAAAAATGTTCCATGTGACGGGTAGTTTGGGATGGTGGATACTCTTGTAAACTTTTGTGTCGTATCTTTGGAAATTACTGAACTTAAATGCCACGTTTGGTACTTATCCGACATGTAATTGTTTAGTTATGCTGTTCACAGACACGGGCATGTATCTAAAAAATTTTTTTTAAGGGCTCTCAAAAATATTGATGTCGAATTTTTGTGTGGAATGCAATTCCTTCTTACCTACTATGTACGTGGTAGAGAAAGTAAAAGAGGCTTCCCCGGTAAGTATTAGATTGCAAGATGAAAGGGAAGCAAAACAATCTGATGGTTACACTCACATGACTTTCTCTACTCTTGTACAAACCATTTTTAGAAACGCTTATTCTCCATATGCATCACGATAATCGAGATATCGAGATGTTAATCTTATTGCTAACTTTCTTGTAGATGCAAGGGGAATTGGTTGGCTTTAAGTGATAGTCAAATGTTTTAAGAGTTGGTTGCTATGTGCAGTATTCTATTCTCTTTGCATTACCAGGACAAAAAAAATGAATAACGAATTTGAGAAAAAGTATAAGTATTGCTAAATTTAAGGGAATAACAAGCAATATCTCGAAAATGGTTCACCCAAAAAAATGTATATGACATAAATTGTGTTTTTAACGCGATCTACATTTTTTGTGTAGTAAAATTTTGTCTATCTCTTATGGTTTACCAGTTATGCAAACGTCGTTCACAATGAAGAATACTTTTACAGACATTTCCAGAAAATTCGAGATATACATTTCATTTGTCATGAAAATACCTTAAATATATGATACTTTAATCAAAATCGTTAGAACCATTTTTGAAAAAATTAAAATTTTCGAAAAATGTTTCATGTAAAGGGTAATCTGAGGTGGGGAATTTTCTTGAAAACCTTCTGTCGCATCTCTGGAAGATACTGACACCTAAATACCAAGTATGGTGTTTATCCGACTATTCGTTTCTGAGTTATGCTGTTCACAGACACACAGACACACACACGGACATGTTTCCAAAAATGCTTCTTTTTTGTATTCAGGGGGTCTAAAAATTTCCGGAGAAATCTCGGTATCAAATTTTTGAGTGGAATACAATACTTCCCCTACTTATTATACGTAGTAGAGAAAGTAAAAACGCACAGGAAGAAGGCACAAGAAATGGCTTGGCAGTGGAAACCGGAACAAATGGCATCTCTTAATGTTAATTGGAAGTATATATTTAAATACCTTATTCAGTATAATATAATATTGAATTAGTTAAAACAATCACTTAAGGAGCAGTAATTAATTCAATTTTAACAACATGAAAGGTGAGTTTGGTGTTGGACTAGAAATGTTAACCTCTTCCTATTTCCCGTTTAAATGTTTTATTTTTTTTCGGGCGGTCTGTATCCATTGCTTATTTTTGCGATATAGGCTTTAAAACCCTTTAACTCTGGAAGGGAAAGAAGTCGATGCTATACCTTTGAAACGGTGAATACAGAATTCTCTCCACCTGTATATCGTGTGCCTTTCACGTAGCAATGGTGTGGAGCTCGTAAAGTGTATCTGTCTGCAGAGGAGGTTATCGCGTATTGTTATGGACGGCAGACGCGGTATGCTAATAGCTAAGTGCCTCACGTTAGATAGAACTGGAGTGAGTTTGGAGACTCCAAGGAGGAAGTGAGGGGGAAAAGAGAAAGAAAAAGTAATACTCGTGTGTGGTGAGATCAGGGTTGTCCATCGCAAGAACAGTAGCTGGTGAAATGTATACATTCAGGTGAAATTACATTTCTAATTTGCTTTTCGGCAGGAAACAAATAAAATCGAGTACACTGCAGTGCATAAATGTGGCCTATTCCTCTAGATCAGAGGTGGCGAAAAGGGACTCGCGAGTCATTTTGACTCGTAGACGCCATTCCCTCGCTGCCACAGTCCATTTGTTTTTCACATACTATTGTGTGATGCAGTGCGTGTTACATATTTGGTGACTCACGGAAGGAAGGTATTTTCGCCACCCTTGCTCTAGATCAGTGGTGGTGAAAATGGGACTCGCGAGGCAGTGTGACTCGGAGGCGCCACTCCTTTTCTAGCTGCCTGTTCATTTGTTTTCCATATGCTGCTGAGTGTTGTGCATGTTGCATATTTGATGACGAGAGAGAAAGGCATTTTCGCCACCTTTGATCTAGATCATAATAACGTTTTCTGCTCCGTAAGGTTTCCACTTACACGTAACCAACATTTGACACCAACCAGCCGGTATTAGTTCTCTATGTCACTGACATGGAAAACAATTCAGGGACCTAAAAGTGAAGCAAATGAATTATGTTATAATCGATGTGAAATGAAATGGTGGTTAGGATACCGCCTCTATGAAGGAGTTTCGCTATGATTTGTATACAAGGAAAGGCTAAAAGAAATCAACATCATTCGGCCTTCTAGAGAAAGAGATGAATTATTTGCATGTGTCATGAAATTAGACGACAGCTACGATATTTATAGGAGAGCTTTCATCAAATTCATAGTGAAGAAAGTTAAAGTTACCGACGTTCGATTGCGGCAGTAAGAAAACGGTGGTTTAAAATGAAAATAAAATGTTTAAGTTTGTTAAAAGAACAAGCAAACGAAACTTATTCCTAAATTTTCAAAATATTATATTTTAGTTTTGCGCCAAAATTCAAGATACCCTTCAAATGCCTCCAGTTCGGCAATTCGGTCATATTTCGGAAGGTAAAGTACTCTCCCAATCCAATCCAATGCAATCTAGAATTATGCTCGAGGAATAGGAGGAGGTCACGCTGACAGAGATTGGGGCTAAATTTGCAGTACCAGCATAAACAGCTGCGTTTGATTGTGAGCCAAGTTTTATGCACGTCAGAATACAAGGAAAGAAAAATCCAGATAGGTAAACATGAAATTGAATAATTTGATGTTATCGGATTTTCAGCTTGAACAGACTGGAATCAGATCAAAGAATATAAAAAAGGTTTATAATAATAATAATAGTAATAGTAATAATAATAATTATATATGGCCTAATGCTAATGATGATAGCTCAAGTCAAATCTTGTTATTAAAGAGCGGTTCAAGTGAACTTGCGATATTTTTTATTTTCCATTGATTTTCACTTGCCAAATTTGACAAAGAATACTTATACAAACCTTGAAAATTTAGGGATTCAAAGCCAGTGATAAAAACGTACCTAATTACCTTAAGAGAAGATGGCATTGGCATAAAGTCAATGCTTAGTTTCAGCTTTATTTTAATCTTTCGTATTTGAAGGATTTATTTATAAAACTTTTAGAACGCAACAATAATTGCCCGAAATTGACAAACTATTCTTACTGTGCCTGCCCTTTTTCATTAATATCAAATATCTTGTCTATTTCTTAGATATATAATATCCATTGTTACTCCTTGAGGCGTTAAAACCCTGCAAGTGATTTTCATGTATAGTCACACAAAACAATATATTCGAGTGAATGGAATTGTGCCGTTATAATTTCTAGTGGATATGCTCATAAGGAGATACTAAACCGCCTCGTCCGCGCCCAGCCTAGTTCTGGCACCCCACTTAATGTCTTATTTATGCCCCCTTTTCCTTTTCTCCTAGGCCTGAAAGCCAACTGTGTTGATAGGTTTATGTTTGAGTACCAGACCTGAAATTACCCTAATACGAGATGGATTCAACCACAGGCTTGTGTGGGATGTCGTTGCGAAGAAAGCCTTCCAGCCATTCAGGTGAAAAGTTTCAGTACTCCTCCCCTTTTACCACTCACCTAAACCTGGTCTTTGTTCTTAGGAGAATGCGTGTTTGTTGGACTTGAATTCAAACCAACAAGAGATTCGCTCGCCCAGCACTCTGTGGAACACAAATAATATGGAGTTAAATAAAAATATTATAGAAAAAAAATCTGATGTGTTACACTCACATGACTTTCTCTACTCTTGTACAAACTATTTTTACAAACGTTTATTCTCCATATGCTTCATGTTACTCGAGATATCGAGATGTCAATCTTATTGCTAATTTTCTTGTAGATGCAAGGGGAACATGGTAGGTTATAAGCGATAGTCAAATATTTTAAGCGCTGGTTGCTATGTGGCGCATTCTATTCTGTTTGCATATCCAGGACATAAAAATTAAATAACGAATTTGAGAAAAAGTATAAGTATTGGAAAATTTAAGGGAATAACAAGCAATATCTCGAAAATGGTTCACTCAACTAAAAAAATGTATATGACATAAATTGTGTATTTTAACGCGATCTACATTTTTTGTGTAGTAAAATTTTGTCTATCTCTTATGGTTTACCAGTTATGCAAAAGTCGTTCACAATAAAGAATACTTTTGGAGACATTCCCAGGAAATTCAAGATATACATTTTATTTGTCATAAAAATATCTTAAACATATGATATTTTAATCAAAATCGTTAGATTCATTTTTGAGAAAATTAAAATTTTCGAAAAATCTTCCATGTAAAGGGTACTCTGGGGTGAGGGGATTTTCTTGAAAACCTTCGTTTCGCATCCTTGGAAGATACTGAACCCAAATACCAAGTTTGGTGTTTATCCGACTGTTCGTTTCTGAGTTATGCTGTTCACAGACACACACACAGACAGACACACAGACACACAGACAGACACACAGACACACATACGGACATGTTTCCAAAAATGCTTTTTTTGGATTCAGGGGGTCTCAAAACTTGTATTTCCGGTGAAATCTCGGTATCGAAATTTTGGGTGGAATACAATACTTCCCCTACTTACTATACGTAGTAGAGAAAGTAATAAAAGCATCGGCACGCTTCCATGCACTCAACTGTACATATTTTCCCAGAAGTTTATTTTAGCCACATATGAAAAAAATTAGGGTGATAGTTGGAAGACAAATTTTATTCTCCGAATATTATTGCTTTTGGTAATCACACACTCACATCAGAAACTGTAAAATGGAAGTTTATCATAACAGGCACATTTGTTTAATTTTGTTTAGGTGTAACAAATCTTAACAGCCTGTAAATTTCACTTTTAATAGGGTAATCTGAAGTAATCTAAGAGCGTATTTTTGAAAATTGATACCAATGTATATGAAAAGAAAACCACACGTCACAAATAAATTATCCTCAAATTGAAGTGCCTAAATACATATAAAATACTATTGCGTAACTATTCAGGTAGATATTTTAATGTTACCTATTAGAACTATAAAACTAAAACAGGAATATCTAAAAAATGTATCCCAATGAATCTGGTTAATATAATGGATGAATTTAATTTAAAATGTCACACTTAAATATCATCTCCAGTGCATACTTGTGCATAATACAGATGGTATTCTTTTTTGGAATACCAATATTTTTAATACTCAAGGAAGCTTTGTGTCTTAACTGCTGTACATATAAAACTGTCAATGTCTATGTGAATTGCTGCTTGAATTACACCATTGTTGTGTAGAGAATTTCTCAAGAAAGGTTTAGGTATCAGTCATTCTAGAACAACAACATGTAGTACGAGAAAGCAGCTATATGTCGTAAAAAATAATAACAGGGCTATTATTAGGAAGGAATTTATTTATTTTATCAGAAAGTTTCTTCCTCTCCTTCTTACGAACCTTTTATCACAGTATTCTTTCATAAACTATTGAAATTGAGGTATAAAACGACAAAAATGTGTTCGAATTTAATTTACCTCGGTTTTGCCACCAGTTGTTTATTGTATATGTTTCTCAGTGTATGATGGAAAACAGAAATATTTTACGACTATGTACTTCTAAGCCTAGAGATTTGCTCAATTAAAATGAAAAGTGTTTAAGTACTATCAAATAATGGCTTTTTCTTCAAAAAGGCTTGAAAGGCTTTGTAGCTTTGTTTATATGAAAATATATTTCTATATATGTAAATAAACTGTATAAACCTGATGTAAAAATATTATGGGTTCATAATTGAAGTTTTAATTAAGCGTTAGGATATAGCATATACTTGAATTTGTATTTTTATGGATGTGAAAAGAGCAGTGAAGTCGCAGGTCATCTAGGTTAGTAAACTTAGTGACTTTACCGAGTAGGATGCTCAGGCGGGAACGTCTGTCTTTCGTATTCGGGAGGTCTCGGGTTCAATCCCTGGTGACAGCCGACTCTGATCTATGGGTTTTTCGTGGTTTCTCCGGGGTCGACAGGTGAGAAATGGGGTAGTTTCTTTTCTACCGCGATTTCCTTTCCGTCATTTCTCTGTGCTTTCTTGGTGTTTCTTCTCCCTATGCTTCCGCTGTGTTTCACTGTAGCAGCCGGCAACAGAATCAACAGCAGCTATTGAAGACAAAGTTCAAAGGGTGACATCAGGCAATTCGTCGTCAAACTTGACGCACCATCGCGGGGCTTCGAATTGAGGATCATCAGAAACTGAGGAAGCCACACTACAAATCAAACCCAGTGACCAATAACACGAAAAGGAAGGAAGGAAGGAAGGAAGGAAGACAATCCAGCACGGCCGTAGCGCAGATACACTGGGAGCAAGAAAGATAACATCAGCATCAACAGATGACAGGGAGTGCATCAGCTAATCAGGCACTGACTTTTAATTTATGGATTTTAATATTATTCATGTGGATGTGGTCAAGAAGTTGAAAAAAGTAGGTGAAAAGAATTCAGTAGAAATGGTGGAAATTTGGGAAGGACAAGGTAATACTAGGCATGAAATTGTACAGAATAGAGCAACAGACATAAGAAAAAATAGCCGAAATGTGCGGAATAGCTTAGAAGGGGAACAGGAAGCAAGAAACAATAAAAGCCAGGGAGAAGGAGTAAATAATTCAGGAATGGGAGGAAGTTATTTAATGGCAGTGATGGAGATGTTAAAAGGTCTAGAAGAGAAAATAGAAAATGGTATAAGAGAAAAGATTGAAAAGGGGCAAGAGAAGCTAGAAAATAGTCCACAAGAGTAGGAAAGAAATTAGGGGATGAGCTAAGAAAAAAATTATAAAAGTCAGCAAAGGTTAGAAAATAGAAAACAAGAGCTAAGAAAGAAGTTAGAGCAAAAGATTGAGAGTAATAATCAGAAATTAGAAAGGGCCAACAGGAGCTAGGAAAGTAGAAAATCAATAGCGTGCATTAGAAGCATTCAAGGATGAAATTAGAGGGAAAATAAGCAATATTAGAAGTGAAATAAAAGAAAGGAAGAAAACAGGTTCAGGAAACATAAAATGTTAGGAAAGAAATTAGCCAAGAAGTAGATAATTCTGACAAAAAATTGTAAACAAGTCTGTGAGAAATCAGAGATAGAAAGTAGGAAATTAAGGGAGGAATTGGCAAAGAAATTTGAAACAGAAAGGGAAATAGCGAGCAAAGAAATGCAACAGGTTAGGGGAGCAGCTGAAAAGAATTAGAAGGAAGTAGAAATATGCAAGAAAAAGCAGAAGGGGAAGATAGAAGTAATCACAGATCAGGTTAGGGATATAGTAACAGAAGTAACAGAAAGAGATGTGTATTAGAAAATTTAAGAATAAGTATAAATGTACCAAACTCAAACTGTAGTAATGTAAGGGAACCAGCATCAAGAGATGAAGCGACCAAAATGTGGTAGTAGACATCTCTTTACTAAATGTAGGTGCAAGCACTTGCAGTAGCGAACTTAGACGAAGTAATGTTCAGAGAAATAGCGATCAGAACCATAATATGTATTGGCCTAATCACATCTTAATTCCAACATCAACTTTTGAAAATGAGCACTCAGACGATCAAAATCTATCACTGAGAATTGCAGGAATATTTCACTGTAAAGTGTATACCGGGGGAGTACGAAATGACAATAGTTGGAAATGTTTTAAGGGAAATTCAGCAAATTTGTTAGATACGACAATGACTTCAAATATGTTCATGAGTAGATATTGGGGAACATATAGACAATAAAGGTATATATTAGAGTTGAGTAACGGAAAATATAACCAGAAAACTGACTATTCAGTGGTTAATTATTTTATGAAATTAACAAGGAATTCTAAAATGTAAGATCCACCAATAAGTGATAAAGATCTCATAAATATTGTCACATTCTTCAAAACTATTCAGCACTATCTAGTAATAGCAAAGTCTAGCAATGTATCAGAAATGATTGATTTGCTGATGCAACTAGACAGTAATAAACAAAAGTCCAAGGGACACATAACAGAAATGAAGTAAGAGATGCAACAGAAAGTTCACATTTCTTTGAGCAAAGCGCACAGTTTAATAGAAATTGGAATCCTAATGACGTTAGGAATAGATATAGAAGTCCAGTTCCTAGATCAGAAACAGCTCCATGGAAAAACAAACAGAAACCGTTTTCATAAGTGTCATTAAAATATAAATTCAGACAAAGAGGTAGACATGATCAGGTTAATTATTTGAATATTGGAATATTTGATATTCAAGATGTCCTAGAGGAGGAAATCAGCAGTTTAGAGGGAGACATAACTCAGGTAATGAATATTCGAGACCAGAAAATAATTATGAATTTCGACCCAGATCACTAGACGAGAGGATAAAAATGGAAGTGGGAAAAATTCATCAATAGAAAATGACCAGAAAAATAGTAGGAAATACCCATAATCAGAGAAATTATAAATGCAAATAATAGTTCAGCAGGAACAGGTGCAATTAGTAGGATACAATCAGGTACTTCTAACTTTCGATAATTGAATTTGTGGATGCAATTCTTTATAGATGATTATATAAATATGTATAACGTGAAAGATAAAATTCTGAAAATGTAACTAGATAAGAAGTAAAAATTGTAAAAAAAGTTATATTAAGCAGGACGTAGTGAAAGTGAAGTGAGGTGAACAAAACGAGCATTAAAATCAGCGTTTCAAGAAAATAACGAAACAAAGACTCTTGGGAATTTATATAAATACCAAAAAAATGTAGAATGGCATACAAAACTTAGCATAACTTAAATTAAAATTAAATTGAGTTTTGTTTACGGACGCTCTTTAAATACTATGGTCCTTATCGTCCCATTCTATATTGGGCGTGAAACACCGGTAATTTTGCTCAGAGGCCTCTTTATCAGGCTTGAGGTTCTTTTACGTGCCGTAAATTTACGACACGGGACCTCCGGCTTTACTTCCCTTCCGAATGAAGCCATGCTAAGGATTTTTACGTCCGAAAAAAATCCATCGCCCTCCGCCGGGTTTGAATCCGCGACCTTGGGAACAAGAGGCTAGTACGGTGACACTAGTCCACGGAGAACGACACATTTAGCATAAGAAATAACGTATTTAATTTGTGAAGATAAAAGTTATCAATTGTTTTAAATACATGTATGTAATAATGAGCTGTAGAGAAAAACAATTTGTAAAACTATGTAAGAAAATTGAAAGGGTTACTGACAGAGGATCAGATAAACTGAAAGTTAAAATCTTATTCAGGCAAGCGTGTACCTACATTCTTTAATTATTGCGAATAATAAACGAATATAACGAGGAATTTTGATACCGTAATTATTGACGGGAAGATATAAATAATTCAATAAAGAAATGGTGTGAAAATAAATAAATAATTGCAATAAGTAACTTCTATATATTCAATCGATGCATAATGAAAGAAGAAAGGGTTACAACTTTGTAGCTGAATAAGGAAGTCGGTACTAGGAAGATTTCGGTTCAGGAAAAGTATTAATTAGTTAAAGTGTAGGGCAGCTAAGCTTATTAAGTGTTCCGGCCAACTTAAGTCAACAAGAAACCCACTAGGGCAAGGTTCAGGTAACTAGAATTCAAGACGTTAAGACATAAGAGACGTGAAACGCAAGTAGGCAGGTTCGTAAAAATGAGAAAGTTAAATAATTCACTTGGGAAACAATTAACTTTTGAAAGTTTCTTTTGTTGCGGAAACATTTATTTCAAACCGTAAAGTTGATACTGCAGAAGTTACCAGGTATAATAATTCGGTTGTTATATTTCGAGTGCTACGATTTATAATCAGTTTCATTCTTTATCTTCAAATGGCCGGCGACTCGCTTCAGTAGCTCAAGTATTAGATCACATTAAATTTCTGAGTCAATTTAAACTGGTGTTATCCTTTCACACTACGCCCAAGCATACATTGAGAGAAATATTTCCTGGCCAATCACTGTAGCAGCCGGCAGCAGAACCAACAACAGATATTGGAGACGACGTCATAAGGAGACACCGGGCAATTCGTCGTTACGAGGCAAGCTATATTGAGTATTTATTATGCTATAATGCAAACCCGTTCATTACTCATAACACTTACTCCTTCAGCTCCTGCATAATGCCGCTAGGTAAGCCTTCTCAAGAATAAAAGAAGTTATGTCCACAATTTCATGCCCGGATTTTAGTTCGGATTAAGTGCGAGTGCAGCAAATAGAGAATTTTGAAAGAATACATTTGCATGTATCGGGATATTCATCCAAATAATTAAATTGATTTGGAGTGAAGAGAGTATCGCTAATGCATCAGCACTCATAGATACTGCTGCCGAACGCAGGAAGACTAGGAGATGAGAAAACCAGCCTGTCATTCTCGACAGCTCCATTATACTATGTGATAAGAAAGCATTTTACTACAAACAAAATACTCAATAGGCCAATAATACTCCAAATTTCTGAACGTGGATTTTATTTCTTGGTTTGTGGTTCCGAGGCATCTAAGCATTGCAACCGTTATGTCAGATGGTTTAAGCCCTACCGGAATTGCTTTGGTGAAAAACTACTCTTTCTTTGTCTTTAAACACTCCGTAATAGTTTAAGTAATAATGTTGTATAAGTACATTCTTTTTTCAATTTACTCCAGTTAAATTCTTGAAAACAGGTTTTTGAACAAGGTCGCAAAGCCCTTTGTACATATAGTTAATAGTTTATTTTAGGCTTAAGCTCACAATTACATGGTTATAATATAAGATTATTCTTAGTTACACACTCTCTAAAACATAAAAATAATTTAAAATTTATTAGTGCTAAAGCCTATTTTAAATAGGATACTTTGATGGTATTTTATTAAATAATTTCAGGCCCATAATTGAATAACTAGATCCCATTTACCCAGTAAGTTGTAATATCAAGGTTCACAAATTGATAAAGATATCCTTTCTCTATCAGGTAAAATTTGTTAAATCATAAATATATACATTTATTACCATGGTAAATTTAAATGAATAAAAAGAGGTTTACGATGCTTCTGGTTACTTTGTAAAAACTCTTATTGCCCCCTTTGTAAGGTAAGCTAGTAGTAATTTTCCTTAAATTATTATTTTTCGTTATAAGTACATGCACATAAATTTAAAATCGCTGCTGAACGGATAATTTTTTAAAATCATGTTTTGTATGAATTTGATATTGTTAACAAACGTCTCTAGAATATGAAGTCCTGAAGGCTAAAAAGAGGTAGGAATGGATGATAGTTACCGCTGATTCAAAAGATAAAAGAAACATTCATGTAATAATAAATGTAAATGGGATACTATTATTGTTCTTCCAGTATTTATAGAAAATCGCTGGACTTATTAATGAAATTTCTATACCACATCAGTTTTAAAAATTAATTGCATGCATAAAAATCATAAGCAATTTAACCAGTTATCTTAAACGAAATAAAATGAATGTTAAGTAAAATTCTCCTCAAAATAAAAGCTTTTGCGAAATGCCTACGTAAATGTGCTGATATGATCTTCTAACTTGCTTGTAAGTTATATTTTAATACTGTATTTATTATAAGGAATTGACACTAAAGAATTACAAACTATGTGTAGATATTAAGAAGGATATTTTACACGAATGGGGAAAGCTTCATTAGCTTACCATAGATATCACTGGAAAGCTTGAAGTTTCAAAACTGCTAACATTTAATCTGAAGGTGAAAGAAAATAGATTTAAAGTGCCTTAGTACAACACGGATGTAAGCATCAGGAAATGCTGTGTCAACTTGCAGTGAAGGAAAAGGAATGGTAGTGATGGCTGTAAGGGCATGCTCAATATTCTTGCTTTGTTATTTGCCGGAAACCTAAATTTGGAATGTAATAGGACGTGCTGTTTGGGATGACTCTTTCTTTTTATTTTTTTTTACTTTATGAACTACATATAGTAAGTAGGGAAAGTATTGCACTCCACCCAAAAATTAGATACCCAGACTTCACAAGAGATAAATGTTTGAGGCGCCCTGAATCCCAAT
Organism: Deroplatys truncata; assembly: GCA_030765065.1. Lineage (NCBI taxonomy): Eukaryota > Metazoa > Arthropoda > Insecta > Mantodea > Mantidae > Deroplatys > Deroplatys truncata. The sequence continues at coordinate 60,433,348 of CM060980.1, forward strand.
AAAGCATTATTTGGAAACATGTCTGTGTGTGTCTGTGTGTCTGTCTATCTGTGAACAACATAAATGAAAAACAAATTTGAGTAACGTATTTCAGTTTAGTGTCTTCCAGGGATGCGACACGAAGATTTTCAAGAAAATCCTCCGCCTCCTACTACGCTTTACATGGAACATTTTTGGAAATTGTTTACTTTCTAAAAATGGTTGTAGTGATTTTATTAAAATACCATAATATATGAAAGGTACTTATATGACAAATAAAATGTAGATATTGAATTTTCTGGGAATAGCCTAGGAAGTCCTCTTCATTCGGAGAGAATTTTGTATGATCTTGTATGAATTGTAAACGTCAAGCGATAGACGAAAACGTACCACAAAAATCTATATATCTTTAAATCACGTTATTTACTTAAAATAAGCTTTTTTGGCATAAGCTGTTTCTGAGGTATCCGTCATAGTTTTCGAACTGCTCAATACTTGTCATTCTTTCAAAGTCCCATCGATTTTCAATTATTTCTCGCGATTGCATGGAAACAATGCAGAATTTTAAGGCCAGCATACAGCGTCTAGTTCTTAAATATTCACTATTCTCTTTGCATTTATAACGAAATTTGTAATTTAGTTAATTTTGCAAAGGTTTATTTGGATTAAATGTAGAGAGATAGAAAAATAAGCTTTAATAAGAATAGTTAGTACTCTTACTAATAAGAATGTCGTCATGTGAATGTATCACATCAGACATTTTTATCTTGGAATGCAGTGCTGTTGTTTCAAGGTGCGTACAAAATGCCGCGATTTATGTCATGTGAATGTATCACATCAGATTTTTTTTACCTTGGAATGCAGTGCTGTTGTTTCAAGATGCGTACAAAATGCCGCGAATTCTAGTAGCGAGCACTTTGTATACTTCTCTCTTTCTTTGTTCCTATTGGATTCATTAAGGATAAGTGTCTATTATCAAACTCCTATACATTCAGGATTTCAATACAAAACTTGTAATCTGAATCCGGTAATGAAACATTTAACTCAAAAGATTAAATTGGTACCCGTTATCAGTTATTTAATCCATAAAATATTTATAATAACTATTTGTCTTTCCTTATCCTCAATATATCATTAAAATCCAACAAGAGGTTTAAAAATGACTTTCTCCACTCACTCTTATGCAAACTAATCTTAAAAAAGCTTATTTTTCTGTCTATTTCTTGTTAATTGAGATAAACTTTCATTACACATTTGGCTAAAGCGATAGTCGAGTTTTTAAAAAGCGGGTAGCTATATAATGGCTTTGAAATTTCATGCTCCTTGGATGAACATGTGAAAGAACGAATAGCGATTAACTACTTGCCCCAAGTATAAGTATTTGAAAATTCAAACCAATAACGAAGTATATCTCGGAAATGATTAACGCCACAAAACTTTTATGTGGCATAAATTCTGAGATCTACATTTTTGGTGTAGTAAGGTTTTGTCTATCGCTTATGGTTTACAACAGTTATTTGGAATAAAGAGGACTTTATGGGCCACAAACGTCTTATTTAGCAAAATCTACACTAAAATATGTGTAGTAAGATTTTGTCTGTCGTTTACGCTTTATAAAAGTCAGTCAGAATAAAGAGGACTTTACAGGCTATTTCCAGAAATTTCATTTCTCATGCGAATATACTAAACATGTAGTATTTTAATCAAACTCGTTACGCCATTATTGGAAAAATAAAAGTAATGAAAATGGAGTCATGTAAAAGTGTTTGGAGTGGAGAATTTTCTTGAAACTCATCGTGTTGTATCCCTGGAAGAAGCTGAACCTGAAGTGCCAAGATTAAAGTATTTAATCAACTTTTCGTCTTTAAGTAATGCTGTTCACAAAAGTTAAATTGAGTTTCATTTATGGACGCTCTTTAACTACAATGTTTCCTAGCATCCCATCCTATATTGGGCGTCAAAGACGAAATTTTTCTTAGAGGCCTCTTTATCACGCTTGAGGGTATTTTACGTGCCGTAAATCTACGACACGGGACCACCGGCTTTTTTCGATTCGGAAGGAAGTCAGGCTAAACCATGCCCGAAAAAAATCCATCGCCCTACGCCGGGTTTGAACCCGTGGCCTCGGGAACTAAAGGCTAGATGCTGTTCACAGACATGCAGATATAGAATTCTACCCAAGATGTTTTATAAACACCTTTTTCGATTCAGGGACCTCCTGTGTATTTCCACTGAATTTATATTGGAATGTTAAAGTGGAATACAATATTTTTCTGCTTACTATAGGTAAGAATTAGGGAAGGTAGATAACCATGAAATCCCTACTTGGAGACAGAAACTCTAATGAAGCTGCAAAGTTTTTTTTTTAAATGGGCTCCCGAATGTTCAAATTGACTATAGGTAGCAAAATTACTTCGTCTAACTGCTAATTATTTTAAATGAATTACATAATATAGCTAGCATTTACTGAAAATCTATTTGATAATATGCATACAATTCAGATTTGCACGATTACAATTTTCTCGTATAACATATAGCTGATTTTCCGTCTCCTGGAATTCTCCTGTGGATAATACGTCACGTCAGAGAGTAAATTTATATAAATGTCTAGCGGCAGGGTTTGAACCTGTCACATTGGGTTCCGGTGGGAGCTTTGCGGTACCGCCGACCCCGGATCTCCAGTAATGGACCACCGTGCATTTATGTACTATGTAGATTTTGTATTTAAATACTGCTGTATTTCACGAAGGGGGCGATTCGGTAGTGTAGGTATGATACAGTCCAAATTCATCGTAACATTGGTCGGATAAGGATGTATCCATCCTAAGATGAAGAAGTGGAACAGGAATAACATCAAATGCCAAAGATATGGTAAATTTTCTTTGTCTTAAAATTCTTATTAATTTCAACTATTTTAAAACCATTGCATAATAATGTTCTCCGGTTTAAAAAAGTAACTAATGAGTTCTTGATTAGACATAGTATTCCTCCTGGAATTCTTTATTTTATGTTGATCGGAATTTCATAGAGCATAATTCATTAAAAATATGAACATAAAACTAACGAATCCAGATTAGAACAACGGCAATGTTCAGCTGCTTAACTGAGCTTTATGTTATGGGTTTTCCTAATGAAATGATGATTGCTCTTAGGTACCAGAGCTATTTATACTTTCACTTATTGCCTGATGTGACCAGTGCGATGTGAAAATGGTTAACTTAAAATATGAAATGAGAAGGGGCGTTTGATGTGATCACCCACACGATTTTACCTGCCTATGACAAATTCACATATATCGCCTGATATTATAGAGTGCGGGCATTTTAAGGTAGTGTCGCAGACCGGCCATACGAGTAGCACGATGTAATGCAGTAACCACGGTACTCGGCATCCTTGGCCTTACCTTACAACGCACGCACTGTAGTATCCACACAGAAATGAACTTTGTGGATGGTAAAGTGCAGAAAATGTAAATAAAACTCAAGTAGCGTTTTGGAAAAGACCTCTTAGAGTTTCATGAGGCACAACAAATTCTGGAATAATTAGGGAGTAGGAATGTTATGAAGACAGAGTAATCTGCAAAATAAGAACACTGAAGTACTAGCTGAGGCTAATGTAGGGATAATTCCACACTGCTCTCCCAATCTTATAAACATCAGCGAGAAAACGTTTCTCCTGTGTTTTGGGCAGCTGATTTGAAAAATGTTTGTGGAGAATAGACATGGGATCAGTATGACAAAGACATACGGTAAGCCGTGGCGGCCCTCGTAGCCATGGTCGCTGGAGGGTATAGCTCCGGCGCTCCGCCAAGGTGAGGATCGCGGGTTTGAGTCCCGCTATGGGCATGGGTGTAAAAACACAGTAAGATTAACAGAGTAAAACAAGGTAACTTATAAAGAAACGTTAAAAGGAGACTAATAGACACCACCTGATAGGAAATTGAATCAGATTGTGAAATTAAGTCTTCTATAGGATAAAAAATGCATTAAAATTGAATTCGAGTAAAGAGACATAAATACCTAACTTAGGAAGAAAGCAGAGATCAGTATGACATGGTTTAGACTGAGAGACTGGAGGGCACAGAAAATGACTGCCGATTCTGGAAGGAGAACCTGTCCATTCTGTGGTGGAGATGAGATGATATTTTGGCGGAATGTGTACAGTGGACAACCGGTGAAAAATTAAATTCTCAGTCCAGCTAGAAGAAAATTGTATGTACCGATCTACTGACTGTCCAGAGGAAGAAGTGACAAATCTGGACAATTATCCTACTAAAGTACACAAAGCCAGATGACAATTCTTAGTTAGTCAGAGGCATTTAATCTCCATTTTTACTTTTGTTTTTTTTTCCTTTTATCGTCCTTAACTTACATTTTAAATGTGCATGTGCAGTCAAAGTGGTACAAGTTTTTGTTTAATAACTTTAATAGTTTGACTCCAATAAGGATATTCAATTAAATTTAATGTAACCTACCCATCTATCCACCTATTTATAAAAGATGATTATTCTACTTTCGGTACATTTTTACCTGGGAATGGTACCAAATTAGGCAATAATAGTCTGTTACATACAATATGCGGAAGCAGCATTAAAATATTTAGCGATAATAACCAGATTTTGCAAAGACAAAAAAAGAAACGCAAACTTTATAACATGTTCCTCAGATGACATACTTGAGAAAGTACAAACATACAACATGGAATATTTCGAAAACGGATAGCGCTATGAAAGGTTTCAGTTGACACTAATTGTGTATTTTTATGATCTCTACAATTTCCTGCAGTAGACTCTTGTAGCTATCTTATGATTATACAGTTTTGCAAAATACATTCACAGATATTCGCAATAAATTCAAAGAATGATTTTAATTTATATAAGTGTATATTAACTTTATATTAATATCGCATTAACAGCTGAAATATCATTTCAATTAAAATACGTAGAACCATTTTTGAGAAAACTAAGACAAAGAACTTTTACCCATATGACGGGTAGATTGGGTAGGGGAAATTTTCTTGAAAATCTTCGCCATGCATACTTAAACAGCGTCCGACTCAGGAATCGAATTTGGAATTTATCCGTCTTCTTGTTTTCCAGTTATACAGTTCATAGACAGGAAGATTAGGTACCCTTTTTGTCAAAATGCTTTCTTGCGGGATGTTCAATGAGCTTTAAAACTTATATTATCGTGAAATGTCAAGTCAAATTAGCTGAAATAGATTACTGCTTCTATTTACAGGTAGGTGGTACAAAAATTAAGAGAAAGTACAATAACTGGCATGGTTTCTTATATAGATGGAATTCATTGCGTTTGCAACACACTAAAATATCAGTTTGTTTAATAAAACCGCCATAAAATTAAAAAAGTTGATATGTTATATTCGCAATACTTTCTCTAATCAATATCTCCTCCATAAAATATGATTTAATTTTCTATCTACTTCAATTTAATTGAGATAACCGCTTGCATATTTCGTTGTAGGTGCGAGAGAGGTACAGAAGGTTAAGCGATAGTCGTATGTTTAAAAGCGTTTCTCTATATGCTGACTTTAAAATTTCCCACTTTGACACCATATCACGGTAAACAAATGAATGGTGTAGCACTTAACAAATGCAAAGGTACAGAAAAATTCAAACTAAGAGCAACGAATATCTCGAAAATGGTTAATGCCTTAAGACGTTTATCTGAAATAAAAGACGGGAATTATAGTTTTTGTGTGATAAGTTTTTGCTATCTCTTATGGTTTATCAGAAATATAAAATTACACAAAATTCGTTCTTAGTGAATGATTCACAGGTTATTCGCAGAAAATTCAACGCATACATTTTATTAGGCATTCAAGTATATTAAAATAGCGTATCCAAGTTCTAGAATAAAAGACATCGTTCTATAAACATCAAAACCATATTTGTGATTAAATATTTCATGTTACCGAGCGAGCTGACATTTGGGTGGTCCCGGGTTCGATTCCCATCGATCGCCCAATCTGACCTCGAATTTTTCGTGGTTTTCCCTGGGCGGTAGGCGGTTGTTGGTGTAGTTTCTCATCTATTAGGATTTCCTTTCCCTCGTTCCATTTACTTCTAATGTTTCAGGTGTGCTTCTAGGTTTCGTGGCGTGAGGCGGTACCGGACAGATGGCGTGGATGCATGTTCCAAGGAAAGAGTATTCCCCATGTACACCAGAGGGCTGCTAGTTGTATGTGTCGTTCATCGCCCTCTCAGGACAGCTCAAGTGGTGGATCGGCTCTTCGAGCCAGGAAATAGTAGGGACTTCTACGCATCCCTGTGGCTTGTCTACTTGCGGCCTGTAGCCTCCTGTGGTTCTTTCACTTTATTCCTTCCTTCTGGGTTGGTGGTAACCGAAATATATCTCTCTGTAGATAGCAGTGGGCGAGGTGCCCCCACTATTGTGTACCCTATACCCTAGTTATTGTATTTTACTATTGCCAGACATAAACATAGATGAATTATTTATTAACATTGTGTGATATCGTTTCGTGTGTCCTTTAACCACCACAGAAGTGAATACAAGCGATAATTGCGATGGGTTTTTAAATATTTAATATAAATGCCCAAAGATGCTGTACACCCCTGTATTACGGAGAATGGAACGTTGATGGTCCATGCTGGATATAGAAAGATTTCTGTATTAGCCCATAAAGTTCGAGTTTTTTTTAAGATGATAAAAAGAGAAATATTTTATCGCTGTGGCCGTTAAGAGACGACTCGTTTTAGAATATGTTTCCTGTTTCCTGTATTTTTCGGATGGTTCGGCGTATGACAAATGACGATCAAGAGTGAAAGTGTTTCTCTCCTTCGCTTCTTCTTATTCGAAAAATGCAAAAGCAGGAAATGGTAAGGGCGGAATGGAGGCCGCAGGGGATGGCAACGTAAGTGGTGTGAGTACAAATAAAGAATCCAGAGCAGCGGAAGTTTTAAAAGGGCTTGGTTTTGTGTTCCTATCGGCAGCAGCAAACAAAGAGTCGTATTAGTATTTTGTCGCTAACATTATTGATGTGAGTTTTCACAAAGTAAAGGAAAAATGCTCACGTCATTAAAGATATTAACACGTATTGCATGTATATCAAAGGCCTTTGAAACCAATTTCCTAATCACACACTAAAGACATCAAAACAGCAAAATTCCTTTAAAACAAACCTCAAGCACTGCGTAAAACATCATCGACGAGATTAAAATGCTTTAGCGCCGACCACGAAATAAAAACTCTATATGCAACCGTTTCAGTTCATTCTCAGAGAAGCAGGAGCGGGAGAAAAGTGTGGGAGAGAAGAAAGATGGATAACCGTGTTGCAAAACACAAAGAGGAAAATTTCATAATACTCTCCTGTACTTGAAATATTATTAAGATTCGCCTCGTAAGCAGTTTCTAATCCCCTCTTTGAGAATCAAACTTCAATAGTGTTGATATTGTGATCCATTGTTAAAAGATGGAACAATGCCTTTGCCGCAATAAGCAAACAGGCCGTCTTTCAGATGTTTCTACTTACTAATCCTGCAGTGAAGGAAAAAAAGTATGGATAGAAAACAAAATCAAGATTCCCAGCTCTTTTTAACCGCCCACAGCTCGTATATAAGCTGGGGGAGAAGCCTTAATAAAATAACAAAACCTAAACGGGAGCGAAGCTACGAATATTGAAGTTATTTTATATTCTGTTATACGGTTTTTAATCACTTAAGAGACTGCATTGTTTCTAGAAGGTACAGTTTTCGGTTTACTTTTGAGCTTAATTTTTATTTTTCAAACACTTGCTTCTCTCTCATCTCTTGGAATGGATTTGCTCGCCTACTTCTCCCCTCTTGCTTTACGGCAAATCCTTTCGAAGTGACCACGGCATTAAGCATGGTATCAAGTAGAAAAATTAATTGCAAGTAGTGCTACGCAAAAGTAGTATTTGCATATCCCCCAAAATATAGCACAGATATATTAGAGAAAACGATACCTACAGAAAGTAGTAGATAATATAAAGCAGCAAAATAATATACATAACACATTCACAGCAGTAAACAAAAAAAATAAATGAACTTTATAATTAGCACTCTTATAAGGTAAAAAAAACAAAACATAATGTGTGTGTACTTACATGACTTTCTCTATTGCTATTGTCTAAATTATTGTTACAAACTCTTATTCTTTTGTTTACTTCATGTCAATAGAAATAAACATTTGCAGAAATTGCCTTATTGTATATTTTCTTGTGGGTACAAAGTAATAGGGGAATACAGTAGGTTTAAGCAATAGTCAAATATTTTAAGACCTGGTGGCTATGTATGACTTTGAAATTAGTTTTGTTTGAATGACTAGGAGGGAGACAGAGACAGAGAGAGAGAGAGAAAATGACTTACCGTTTGAGAAAAGTATGTTTTTGAAAATTCAATAACAAGGAATATAACGCAATGGCTAACTCCACAACAAAATATTATTTGACATAATTCATACTTTTTAATGAGATCTACATTTATTGCGCAGCAAGATTTTGAGTATCTCTTACGGTTTCCAATTATTCAAATGTCATTCAGAATGAAGAGAACTTCAGAGATTATTCCTAGAAAATTCAAGATTTGAATTTCATTTGTCATAAAGGTATCTTAAACATATGGTATTTTAATCAAAATCAGAACATTCGAAAAATTTTCCACGTAAAAGGTTATATGAGTTGGGGGATTTTCTTCAAAATCTCTGTGTTGCATTCTTGGAAGATTTGAACTTAAATATCAATTTCCATGTTTAACCGAGTTTACTTTTTGAGTTATGCTGTTCGCAGACAGGCAGATAGACAGACACACACGTACGCACGCGGATCTTTGAGGCAGTATTTTTAACACTTAAATGATATCAGTCTAATTATATAATATATAAATTCAATAACAGCCCGCCTTAAATCAATATGTGTATACTATAATATATAAAAAGTGCACGTTCCAGTCATTGTATTATGTTTATATTATTATGTACATGTTTAATAATGTTATGTGAATGTATTATGTAATTTAACAATGAAGGAGCTGTGAGAATAGAAGCCGAAAGTTGCTAACAATGAGGTAATCTTGAGGAAATAATGAATTGGAAAGTTTAATAATGCTACTAATAATTCTTGGAACAATAATGTAATATTTAAAACATTTTATGAATAACCAATCAACAACTAGAAAGGCTAAGAGTTAAATAAATGTTTTCTATTGGAGTAGGAATAGCCAATAAGAAACTGAAATAGTGGAAATATACAATTTTTGGCGGTAGACGGCAGATGCTAGAAGGTAACGTTCCTGAGCAGTTCGCTCGGTAGGCATTCATTACGGCGTGAATAATATAAAGTTTACGTGTTAAATAGTACAAGTAACAATAATATCACAGCTCTACAGTAGGATATATCTGTGAAGTGTTATTTAATCGTGTGAAAGATTAATAAAACGAAGTTAAATACCATTATAAGTTGTGTAAGCCTTCATTCTTTAGCCGCACCAACCCCTGCTAAGAGATACGCGTTTCTGCAAATTACTACTGACGCAGCCGAGGCAAACATACATATATAATATTTAAATGAACATTAAAGATACAAAGTTGATTTTTAAACGTGGGGGCGAAGGCCACCGGAAAGTGAACGTAGTGTGAAGGCCGCCGGATAGTTTGCATCGTACGTGGGGCGAACACTCCAAGAAACATATCTCCCGCAATACTTGGTGCTAAATAATAATTTAAAGATATTCTACTTCACATTTTACAAAAATCTGTTGTGATGGATTCACATGACTTTCTCTACCCTCTATCGTTTATTAGTGGGTACACAAATTATTCCTACTCAGGTTTATTTATCTACTGCATTTTTATCAAAATAAACCTTTACACAAATAGGTACATTGTATATAGATACAAAGGGAACAGCGACAGTCAAATGGCCTTAAAATTGCAAACTGTTTCCATGGAATCGAGAGAAACAACTGAACGTTGAAAGGACTTTAAGAGAATGGCCAAGAAATGAACATTCGAACCTTTAATAACGGATAACTCATAAACGGTTTACACAGCAAAAAAATTATTTGAGATGAATTGTGTGTTTTAACGATCTACATTCTTTGTGTAGTAGGTTGTCGTCTATCACTTAACGCTTAAGAATTTTACAAGATTATACAAAATTCCCTCCGAATGAAGAGAACTTCATAGGCCATTCCCCAAAAATTCAAGACATGTATTTTATTTTTCGTGTAAATATCTTTAAAATGTGGTATTTTAAGCAGAGCCATTTGTTATAAAATCAAAATTTTCCAAAAATGTTCCAGGTGCAGGGTAGTTTGGGGTGAAGGAGTGTTCTTGAAAATCTTTGAAAGATAATGAACCTAAATACCAAGTTTAGTTTTTATCCGACTTTTCGGTTTTTAATTATGCTGTTCACAGACAGACATATAAACGCTTTATGTGGATCCAGGACCCTCAGAACAATTATTTTCGGTGAAATGTCGGTATTGAACTTTTTTAATGGAATACAATTCATCTAGTTTAAGTATCTACGTAGCAGAAAAAGTAAAAATAATTATGTTATATATAATTACATTCACATAACTTTCTTTACCCTTTGTCGCTTATTAGTGGGTATACAAATTATTCTTGTGAAGGTTTATTTTCCTATCTACTTCATTTTAATCGGATAAACCTTTCCGGAAATATGTGCATTATATATTTCGTTATAGAAACAAAGGGAATAGGAATAGCCAAATGTTTAAGAATTGGACGGTATATGCTGTTCTCAAAATTCCATACCCTTTCCATGACTTTACAAGAAATAACTAAAATCGAGTGACTTGAAAAGAATGATAAATTATTAAACAATTCGAACCATTAATTAAAGATACCTTGGAAATGGCTCATGCCACAAAAGAGTTATTTGAAATAAATTGCGTGTTTTAAAACATCTACGTTTTTGGTTTATACGTTTTCGTCTATCGCTTAACGTGCCAGTTATGATTATACAGAATTCCCTTCGAATGAGGAGGTCTTCGCAGGCTATTCCCAGAAAATTCAAGATATACATCTTATTTATGTTACAGATGTTTTTAATATATGGCATTTTAATCAAAATCGTTACAGCCATTTTTTAAAAAATTCAAAATTTCGAAAAATTTTCCATGTAAAGGATACTTTAGCTTGAAGGATCTTGTTGAAAATCTTGGTGTTGCATCCTTGGAGGCTACTGAACTTAAATACCAGGTTTGGTGTTTACCTGACTTTTCGTTTTTGAATTACGCTGATCACAGACAAACACACACGTACACGGACCTTTTTCTAAAAATGCTTTTTGTTTTGTTTTTTTTTTGTTTAGGGGCCTCGAAATATTTATTTCGATGAAACCTTTGTAATTTATTTTTGGGTGGAATGCAATACCTTCTCTACTTACTATGTACGTGGTAGAAAAAGTAAAACTTGTTGACCAAATGACAGTAAAGTTTCTTAGATTTAAAAAGATTCTGGTATCTAGGAGATGTGAATGTAAATCACAAAACTAAGTATTTTAATTATGTGTTTGCTACAATTAAATTAGTAAAACACGTCGAGAATAAACGCCAGAGTTAAATTAAAGAAAAGCTTAAAACATTTAGCTATCTAAACGGAACAATAAATAGACATGAATTAAACTGCTTTAACTATGTTAATAGGCGAAATATCTCAAGTTGAATAGATAGTATCTAAATGTGTGTAGCATATTTATTGTGGGACACTCATATGAAATTATTTTAAATCTTGCTCTAGATTTTATTGATCTAAATTATTTTCTCAGGTGGTGTGAATCGAAGATATTGTTTTTTCAACTTATTATCAAAAACAAATTCATTAATTTTACGCCATGTTTTACTTAAATGTTTTCTCGTCAACTTAATGTACACATAAACCTAGCATCAATGCGAACCGAAATTGTTCAAGTCTCCGAATATAGGTAATATATTTTAAATTTGTTGCTTATTACTAACATGAATATTTTCGTTTATATTGTCAGTTAATTATTTTATAATTTAAATCCGCGGTGCTACGAGGCGTGTTTTTAAACTAAGTACTGTTTTAATATTTTGCAGAGCTGTAGTCGCGATTTTGAGCAAGCGCAATTGCTTCCTCTATTCATAAGGAAGCCAGACGCAGCTGGGACCGATAGTCACTTTGTGTTTTCCTGTTATGGAAGTGTTTCGAAATGTTCAAAATAATCGAACGACCCCCGACTTAATGTCAGATCAGAGATTCTTTTTTTAAAGGGGAGAAATGTTACGCCAGCAAAAATTAATCTCGAATTGTGTGAGGTTTATGAGGAAACAATAATGAGTTACAATTCCCGGCTACAAACAGCAAAAAAACTCAAAATCTGATCGCATAATTTTGTTGGGCTCAATTCGACTACCCTTTCTATAGGTCTGCAATAAAGAGGTAAGCTTTTTTACTGTATTTTCTGTCATGTTCACTATTCATATGAGACCGTGTACATTAACTGCCGCGATTAATTGTACCGTACGACTTTTTTTCTGTCTGAAAATAATCTCAAATTTGTTTGATGCATTTTATTAAGTCCAATAATGGAGTCTAACGGTACAGCATATCAAGACAATACTAATTTGGTAAAAGACAATTTTTTTAAGCTTTACTAATTTTTATGTAAATTATATTGGTTATTTATTTAACATTTGAATTATTTTAACAAAATATGATTTACCGCATTAAAATATATTTATAAATTTATTCTTCTGTTTAAGGTTTCTGCCGAAAAAGGAGTCATTTAATACAACACGAGAAAACTTACAATGCATCAAGCAAATTCTAAAAAGAAAGATTCTCAGAAGCAAAGTTTATTTACACAGCCCATGCCCTGAAAAATAAAATCCCAGTTCTATTTTTATAGGTGTAAAGCATTCGCTGAGGCCAATATTCCTTGGAATGTAGTTGAAAATACAACAATGAAGTCATTTTTAGAAAAGTATTGCAGAGAAAGTATACCCTCCGAATCGATAATTAGCAAAAAATATATTGAGATGGTGTATGAATCACAGCTGAATGAAATAAGGTCATAAATAGGAGATTCATACATCTGGATTTCCGTAGATGAAAGCACAGACACCCTGGGGCGAAGTATATCAAATTTAATTGTATGGAAATTAGATGAAGAAAATTATGGAAATTCGTATTTGATTTGTTTTAAGGTGTTGGAGCAAGCTAATGCTCAATCAGTTGCCTACTTCGTAAACTCCGGACTAAAGGTACTGTATCCGAATGGTGTAAAGCATGAAAGGGTGTTGTTGCTTTGCACTGATGCAGCACCATACATGCTAGCAGCTGGGAAGCTTTAGAAGGTATTTTTTCAGCATTTAACACACGTTACTTGCTGGCTCATGCACTTCATCGAGAAGCAGAGGAGGTTCGAAACCAGTTCCCCAAAATCAATGATTTAATATCCTCCATAAATAAAGTATTTTTAAAGTCAAATACTAGAATTGCAAATTTCAAAGAAAACTGTCCCGATCTGCTTTTGCCACAGCGCCTATTTTGACAAGATGGGATACGTGGCTGCAGGCAGTGAAGTATTACAGTGAGAACTTTGACAGTGTTGAAGAGGTTGTAAATAGTTTTTCGGAAGAAGAACCGCAGTGTATTAAGGTTGCAAGAATGTCCTACGAGAGAAAGGTTTGAGACAGGATCTGTCAAATATTTGCGCTAATTTAACATTTTAGCAGATACTATAGAGCAATTAGAATCATCAAAGCTCAGTCTCATTTAATCAATGACATTATTTATAAGAGCAGAAAGTCAGTTAAACAATGCTGTTGGTGAGGTTGGGAAAATTGTTTCCAAAAAAACTACAAATGGTGCTCGCCAAAAATCCTGGATATACGGTTCTGATATTTTAAGCGGACGTGAGGCAGATCTCCCTACATGATTTTATCCGCATATGGTTTCTCTTTTCAAATATGTTCCAGTCTCCACCGCAGACGTTGAGAGATCTTTTTCAGCATTTAAACTAATTATCACCGACAAAAGACATAAACTTACCCCACATCATCTGGAAATGCTTCTTGTTAATTATTGCGGACAAAACTTCGGCCAAAAGTGAAACTGAAGAATCTGTCATTTAAAAAATATTAATGTTGCATTAATTTTTAAAATTCATGTAAGTCATAAATGTATCCTTTATATTTTAATTAACTGACAGTGACACAGATTTTTTATAGAATGGTTGTTCAATTACTATATTATCTTTCTATCCTATTACATTTAAGTGTGTGTTGAAATAAAACATTAATCACTGTGTTTTGCATGGCGTGAGGCATAAAATTTCTTTATTTATTGTGTCTATTAAACACCTATTTCCCTGCTTTTTAGGACTTTTTAGGCGCGTAAAATCATATTTTTAGGACCTAAAGTCTACTGATGAGTTTAATTTTAACATGCTTAGTCGTAATTATTATTAAACAATAATACTTACGTAGGCTGTTCCAGAAGTACCCGACGTAACAAAGAAAACACAAAAATTTTGAAAAAAATACCATCTTTATTTCTCTTATGTCTCCTGTCAGCTCGATACACTTTTCCCAACGATGTTCAATAGCCTCAATACCCTGTTTATAGTGAGAATCGTCGAGTTCTGCAAAATAGCCATCTGCAAACTCCAGCTCTGTATTGTTGGCAAATCTTTTACCACCAAGCCATTTCTTCAACTTTGGAAACAGAAAATTATCAGAGTGGGCTAAGTCTGGCGAATAGGGTGCATGAGGAAGCAATTCGAACTTTAACTCATTGATTTTGGCCATGGCGATAATGGATGTGTGAACTGGTGCATTGTCTCGAAACAGAACTTTCTTTTTCGCTAAATGGAGCCAGTTTTGCTTGATTTCATCATTCAAACGGTGCAATAAGTTCGCATAATACTCACCATTGATTGCTTTTCCTTTTTGAATATAATCAATGATAATTACGCCACACTTATCCCAAAAAAACTGACGCCATGCCCTTGCCTGCAGTTGGAAGGGTCTTCAAGCCTTTGGAGCCGATTCTCCACTTTCAATATACTATTTTGACTGTTCCTTCGTCTCAGGTGTGAAGTGATGAACCCATGTTTTATCCATAGTTATGAATCGACGCAAAACTTCGGCTTTATTGCAGCGAAACATCGCCAAACACTCGACTGAAACATCCTCATGACGCTGCTTTTGTTCCATTGTGAGTAAACGCAACATCTTGAGCACAGATTTCTCATATCTAAATTTTCAGTTAGTTTGTGATGTACAGCATTTTTTAAATGCCCATCTTGGCAGCTCGTACGGGCACGCTTAAACTCTACCAATATTTTACTGTTGTAAACGAAGGAGCAGACTCCCCCAGAGTAGAATCTAGCTCAGCTTTAATAATAGTTGTACTAAGACCTTTCAAATGAAAGTATTTTATCACATAAATTTGGCCCGATTTATCTATGTTTACAAATACGCCGAGAGAGTTTACTATTAATGGCTGCCAAACAATTATTAAACAACGTAGCATCGTGAAACTTCAAACTTAAGCTTTATAAGGGTGGTACTTTCACCATAGTCATTTATTTGAAACAACAACCGTTATATATACGTCCGGTCGGCTACTTATGAGACTGCACTCGTATTATATGTAAATTAAATTTTTAAGCAAAACATTGAAACCTCACAATTAAAATATTTTTTCTTCCATACCATTGAGATAATTAAGCATGAATCTTCACAGTTTATTAAGATAATGATGAAGAGTTAAATTTAACATACTTTTGAAACTAATTTAATTATGTGAGGAAATTTTTAAAAAGAGTAAAAAGATCAAAATTATCTTAGATATTATTTGTATTAGTTAAAAATGTGCAGAAAATTTGGCGGGAATATTATAATTAAATCTATATTGCTGCATTAAAACTTTGAATGAATAAGAATAAAATTGTGGATTTTAGACATTTCACAGTTGGGCAAACTTAAAGAACACTTTATCCTGGAACACGCATCTTTCTCTTGTGTTCCGATCCAAAGTTATTCTTTTTCCTAGCAGTGGCATCAATACTTGTTACAATTATAATTGTAATTTTTGCTTATAATAAATCTGATTGGCTTTACAGATTCAATTATTATTTGTGTAATGACAAAATATAATATTATGACTATAATCTCTTAAGTATTGTGTAGCCGTCTGCCTATTTCCTTGGTTTACATTTCTTTCCTACTGAGGTATTCTAAGTGCGTTGCTTCAATTCTACATTCATATACAACATTTGTTTACAGCTTTGTTAATTTTGATGGGTTTCACTGCTCTTTGTAACAAATTAAAGACTATTTTACTTCCTATTCGCCCTTTATAATTTTTA
Organism: Deroplatys truncata; assembly: GCA_030765065.1. Taxonomy (NCBI): domain Eukaryota; kingdom Metazoa; phylum Arthropoda; class Insecta; order Mantodea; family Mantidae; genus Deroplatys; species Deroplatys truncata. The sequence goes on from CM060980.1 coordinate 60,449,692, forward strand.
TTTTCTTATTATACTAATTATTGTTTTATCACTTATAAACGGACATTAATTAAGAACAATGATAATATTATGGGTGTTTTATATTACACAAGGTACAGTAGGCTTGGGATTTCTATTACGTGATGTTAATTCCTGTTTTAAGAACTAAAGCAGCTAAAGTCTTTTTTTTCACCCTGTAGCCGCCGCAGGGTGGCTCGCGCCCCGACCGCCGCAGCTCAGACTCCCACCTAAGCAGTTATAATAAAGCGCAATCGCCTTACAGTCTCATATAGGGTCTTTAAACAAGAGTGCCCTATCTTTAACATGTGATAGCTGCCGTTGTTAATGAGTTACAGCAGTCATATTTTTTCATGTTAATACAGTTGTTATTTACAAATAACCATGAGACGTTACAGCATTCAGCAACGCGTAGAACTTTGAAAACTTATTATCAAAATGAATCATCTGTTCTCCAAACCTTCTGTGTATTGCGTGAAGCTTACGGTGTGCATAATCGTCCCTGCGAGAAAACGATTCGGCATTTGATCGATACATTTGAAAGAAGTGGTTCTGTCAGCGATCACAGAACGCCTGTACGTAATCGACGTAAGCGCTTCAACAAAACATAGGCACCGTTCGTAAGAGTGTACGCGAGTGTACTATTGCTCGTCGAGCGCAAGAATTGGGGCTTTCGCCGACCACAACTTGGCGAATTCTGCATCTGGACTTGAAGTTTCACGCTTACAAAATGGTGTTAACTCAAGCACTAAAGCCCAAGGGCCATAGGTTGCGCCGTGTATTCGCTGACTGGGCTCTGGAGCAATTGGAAGCTGACCCCGATTTTTGTCGAAAAATCATCTTCAGCGACGAAGCCCACTTTTGGATTGATGGTTGTGTTAACAAACAAAATTGCCACTATTGGAGCAATCACAATCCAATGCAGATTCAAGAACGACCACTTCATCCCCAAATGTTACTGTGCGGTGTGGATTTTGGTAAGGTGGAATCACTGGTCCATATTTTTTTCAAGATGAAGACGGAGAAGCTCTGTCAATGGAGAAAGATAGCGGGCCCTTATAAGGGACTATTTTTGGCCTCAATTTGATGGTATGGATCTCAGAAACATCTGGTTCCAGAAAAATGGTGCCACGTGTCTTACTTCTCTCGAAACAAGCGATGTTTTGAAGAAGTTCAGAGGTTTCATCATTTTCCGTGGTGGTGATGTTAACTGGCCCCCGAGGTCATGTGATTTAACGCCATTGAATTACTTCTTGTGGGGTTATGTTAAATCTCGAGTTTATGTCAACAAGCCAGAAACAGTAAATGATCTTATGCATAGCATCACGCGTGTTATTCGTGAAGTTGGACGTAATTTACGTTCTTCTGTCATTGAAAATTGGGTCAACCGTATACGCGCAACCCAACGAAGTATCGGCGGATGACATTAATTATGTTCCAAAATAAAAAAATAAATAAACCTATCATTTATAGAACGTGTTTTATTTATGTTCAAAGTTAGGACACTCTTGTTGAAAGACCCTATAGTTACAGTTACAATTAAAATGTTAATAAGTACATATCTTATCATAGGAGAGATATAAATGTTGTCTTACCTCTATTCTTACAATTCTGCTATGCTCTCAGGAAATGTTTATTCTACAATTGTGTGAATTTCTCGTCTGACGTTTTCTTTTAGTTATTCCAATACATGTTTGTTTATTTATTTGCTTATACTTTATTTAAGTTCCCCCTTAGATGAAAATCGCATACAGTAGTTAAATCAGGAGGATCTTGAGTGCCATAATCCTTTACTAATTACCCTATCTTCAAAACATTATCTGAATTAAACTTGATGATTCATCAGCTATATGCGCGATAGCAAAATGCTTGTTTGAAATACCCAGACTGACATTTAACGTCGGCCAGCTGTTCAAAAAATAGTAAGTCATTCCTGTACCTCTCTGCATTTATTGTTTGTTCAGAAGGTATAGATTGTATTACTCTGTATGCATTTCCTGCATGCCACACACAAATTCTCGCGTCAAGCTGAAGTACTATTATTAATGTTATTTATTTAACATTATTGTAGCCCCACGTTGTGGTGCCAATTTGTGAGTGATTTACTTGTAATGTTATTTGTATATATTGTTTTTTTATTGAGCCCCACGTTTGGAAGTCAAATTTGTGATGGTAAATTTATGTTATTTGTGTATGTGTGTTTACTTCACGTGGTGATGCCATTTTGTGACGTAATTCTTTGTTAGGTTTGTAGCTCCATCTGGTGTTAGCAATTTGCGGCAGTATTAGTTTTGTTTGAAAGAATGCTACTTTTATTTTATTTAATTTTTGTTTACTGTCCTCCGGCTAGCTCTGATCTTTTGGTCAAGCACTTCTCTTTATACAGGTTGTGTAAACGGAAAGGAATCTTTTATCCAAAGATAACACCGATGAAAGAATTTCTTTTATACTTTTATTGTCGAACACTGTCACTATCACATTTACACATTGATCTTGACACTCGCCAAACTGAAACTGTTATAATAACTTCATTACTGATCACTCTTAATTCGCGTCTTTAACTTTTTGTATAATTAACTTTACAACACTTTAGATTTTTCATAATTCTGCTACGCGTAACTTGTGAATCGATAGCCGACGTGTAATATTTCTGCTGGACTGAAGGCGACGTGTATCATACAAAATATTTTCAACGAACTGACGGGGTCTTTACCTCTAACCTACCTTTTTATACTCCTACACCCAGATATGCCTAAAGATTATAATGAGTTGCAATTGGCTAATAAAACGCGCCAACATTAGCGTCTATTTTAATATCCAATGAAAATTATGAATACATATGCTCTAGGGAAATGTTCCAGCAAATTCTAAAAGAAAAAACGCGCCAACATTACGTAACTTCCTCGTTTCCAATAATGATAAACAGCTCACCCCCTCGCTGCATTATTGCACGCTATTATTGTCAGTTTCAGTAAGGCAGTATAAACCCACTTCTCAACAATAATTACAATAAACAAACATCTCAAATCAATGTCACATAATAATGCATATTCATACTATAATCACTCTTTACATTTAAATAATTTGTGATACAAATTACTGCATCAAAGCAAGGGAATCTCGTGTGTAAAATCGGGTTTTTCTTTGCTCCAGTATCTGTAATTTTACGACGGAATATAACTATCTAAAAGGAACTATGCTTCCTCAGAGTATATATTAAGCTTAATTACTCTTATCATTGCCTTTTCGCTTAACCTAATTACAGAAATTCGTCCGAATCGGATAATGACGTGAAAAATAAATGTATGCAACAAATTCCATACATGGGAAGAACTGAAGGAAAACATAAGGCAAGAATTTAACTTAATTTCAGATATCGAACTCTCGAGTGTCAATGAAAATTTGATAATGCCGAAATATGTGGTTAAAGAAGCCAACATTCCCAGCATCTCTTATGATATGTCATGTGCTTATTATCATTATAATTGTAACTTTAACTATGAGAATGTGAGGCTGTTGCGCCGATATTATAACTATTTCCACGGAGGTACAAACTGTAGCGCCCAGTGTGTGAGTCGCCGTGCGGAGGCCGCAATGTGAAAGAAAAGCGTTGTATACTTAAACTTTGAATAAACTGTTATACTGGAATGAAAAATGAATACTAACAGAAGAAGATAAAATAAAAATTCAAGTCAATGAAATCAGATTTTTAATGTCTCTTGGTTAATAAGACATGAGACGCGAAGCGATTTAAAAATATATAACATAAATTCTATAATAAAGTGACATAGAATAAATGAATGTACATGCAATGTATGCTCCTAAACTGTCATATAAAATTATTCTTATAAAACTATAGGGAGAGTAACCATCGAAGACCCCAGGAAAGAATGGAAGGATCAAAAACTGAAAACTGTTACACACGATAATGTGTCCCAAGACGTGGAGGATAATGGTTATGAATGCTTAAAAAGCAGAAAGGTGCAAGCAGTAAAGCTGCTGTTTTAAGACCATTATTAAGAGTTAAAAAGCCATAATATAAATAAGTATGATATTATGCGACAAATATGAACATTTTTTAAATAAAGGAATAAGCAACAATTTAAGTAAATGGCTAGAGCAACACAGTTCACAAAGAATACCTTATTCACAGAAATAAAGTTGGAGAAAGCCGCAGAAAGGATGCAACGGGCTAATTTAAACCTGATGGTGGTAGACGAAGATGGCCTTAAAAAGGAGGAATGAGAATCGAAATGGTCTGTCTAGATTGGTAGGCAGACGCGGCCTTGATTAAGGAAGCGAATATTCTTACTAAAAGAACAAATGTTGAGGAAGGCTGTTTCTGCTGCAGGAAGACACTAGCGCACGAAGATTAAATTACATAATCAAAGAAATGAATGTCACAATCTCAATTGCATACCCATAATCTTAAACGGATAGTAGGATCATACAGCCGTGAAAGTTCAAAGTGGTTCCTGAATCATCCTATATATAATACATATACAGTGCCGGGTTTCGGCGGCAGCCTTAATCAGCGGGAGAAAAGTGGGAGATGGACGGACGAAGGATAGTGAAAGAGGGTGAGGATGGACTGGAAGGCAGTCAGGGTTTGAAGGTTTTTGGAGATGGACACACACTCACGCAGGGAATGATGGGAAGGGTTGGACGAGTTAGGGGGGTAGGACGGGAAGAGAAATGGAAGGGACATTGGCGAAAGGGGAGGGAAGGCCTGAGAATCATCTCCGAATGAATATTCATGGGCAGAGTTTTCGTCGTGGAGGCTTTAGCTGCATGCGGCGACGGCGACGTTGTCTGTCTCTTGGTTCGAGTGAGATTCGCGACAATCCACAGATGAAATATTGTGTGTCCAATTCTATAAACGTGGCTACGTCGTCGCCACTTGCAAGTATTAGGAGGGAACAACCTCGCCACAATCGATGGTTCCCCTCCGCATTACCATAATATCGACAGCACTAGTGCCAACAGCAGTCGCCGCCGTCTGAAATTAGAAACGTTTCTGTGATGCGGACCCAAGGACTCTGGCACCACCGCCCACCCCACATACACACGAGGGTACCATGAATATTAATAATGTTGGAAGGACGACGATATAGCTCTGAAATGTTCGACGCCTTCGTCGGGGAATTATTTTATTTGTTGAAACCCTGATGGTACATTCCGAAGGTGGGAAAATTAATTTTCCATCTATGTGCTCAGTGACACCCTTCTATTTTAGTTTCATTAAATTTACAAAACTGATGTAACCATAACCAATAGGAACCATTGAATTGTAATGTGATTTTATTAATTTTCAAGGAGTCACTCAAATACTACATAAATCAGCCAAAACATAGAGAAGACGTGAACCAGAACTATCGCAGTTTACCAACAGAGGTGAGCAAAATGAAGAGACAATATAAGCTAACCGAATGCATAGTGCCCGAGTTAGCTATCAATGCCACCTGTAGCTCAAATGTCCCGTATTATGTAAATTAACCTTCACTTTATTGTGTCTTAGACTTAAAAACTACTGAGAGATTTCTGAAATGAAGGACCACTTATGACACTTAAATAGAACAATGGTTTAGGGTTAGGGTTATGGCTATGCAATGGAGGGAGACACTTTTCCACTTAGACTACATAGGTCTATTATAGCTACCACCTACCAAGCGGAAGGGATGAAATGAGTGAACCGCATAGGCGCGCGGAAGTCCCTAAAAATTCCAGGCTCAAAGACCCGTCCCGCTGCTGGAGCTGCCTAGAGAGGTAAGCAAGCATACGCGCCGACTTTTCGGCACCGCCCTATGCCAGGGAATCTAAAGCGCACTTGAAATATGAGAAGGAAACAAAATGGAGGTAAAACGATGGAAAGGAAACCGTGGTAGATGAAAAATCACCCCAACATTCGCTTACTGATCCGGAGAAACCACGAAAAACCCTAGTCAGAGAGCGCGGTCCCCAGGAATCGAATCCAGGAGCTCCCGAATGCAAGCCTCACAAGTTACCGCGGAGCCATCTCGTTCGGTTAAAGAGAACTATACTTCGAAGTTACTTGTGTGTCAATATATTGAAAGTGAAATAGAGGAAACGAATTTAATATTTTTATAAACCATTCAGCATCGCATTGTCGTATATTATGTAATATCTTTATCGATCGTGATCTCTGAATGGCAGGAAAATGTTAGCAATCCCCTAATTGTACTTAGTTGTTGATTATAAGATAATGTATTATTACACCTATTAAACAAATTTCAAGTATAATTTAGAAATTCTCACATAAAAATCATAACTTTTAGAATAACCAATTGGATCCAAAATGATAATACATAACCCTATAAATGTACAAACTAGAGATTTTAGATGAGTTGCGTATTAGCAATATACAAATTTAGATTAAAAATAAAACATAAGTATTTTTCTGTCTATATGGGACAGTACAGGAGTAAAGAAGCTCAAAAAGCGAATATTCTAATACGTTGATACCTTATAGCAGCCACACTTTCTTGTAAGGTTGTGAACGTTGGGCGCTGACGAGACAGAGCATTGAGCGCTGTATTTCTGAGAAGAATAGTTGAATATAGAATAATATATAAAAATAATAAAGATATGATGATAATTGAAAACGAAAAGAAAAAATCAGTTTATTAATGTCCACCAATAGTACTAACTCATAGCACAGCAAATATATGGATGGATCAACTCGAATGACAAAGGCCGAAACAGTCTAAAGGCTGAGGCAGTATTTTTAACATTTGAATGATTTGAGTCAAATTATATAATATATAAATTCAATATCAGCCCGCCTTGAAGCAATATGTGTAAGTAATAATTTGTAAAATGTATGGAACAGTCATTGCATATGCTTATATTATTGTATTCATGTGTAATAATGTTATGTGAATATATTACGTAATTTAATAATGTAGGAGCTGTAAGAATAATAAGTTAAAAGTTGCTAACAATGAGGTAACAATAAGGTAACCTTGAGTCAATAATGAGTAAGAAAGTTTAACTACAGAACTTGTAATTCTTGGAGTAACAATAATGTAAAATTTGAGACAGTTTAAAAATAGCCAATCAATAACCAGAAAAAGCTTTAGTTAAATGAAGGTATTCTATTGGAGAAGGATTAGCCAATCAGAGAATTGAAATCCAGAAATTTACAAGACGGTTGAAATAAATTCAGTTGCCTACAAGCAGTGTTCGTAACCGGACGCGAGACACATCCTTGAGAGATTTAATACGTATTCGTGTGAGACGAAAAATAGTTTACGTGTTAAAAAGTGCAAGTAATTCATAAAAGAATCTCACAGCTCTCTATATCAGTGAAGTGTTATTTAAATCATATCAAGTATTAATAAAAGTAGTGAAGTAAAATTATAATCTGTGTAAGCCTACATTCTTGTGACACCAAAACCCTGCTAAGAGAAGCGTGTGTCTAACAAAAATACTGTCGCAGCCGAGGCAAACATAAAAATGTAATATTTAAAGAAACAGTTTAAATTACAAAGTTAATATTTTTGAACTTGGAGCAAAGGCCACCTGAAAGTACATTTGGGGCGAAGGCTACCGGAAACTGTTTACCATACGTGCTGTTGCAACTACTACAATTTCGACTCCCCTACAGTTGAAATACGGTACAACTCCTAAAGTATTACTTTCTCAAGGCGTTGATAATGATGATGATGATGTTGATGATAATAATTATGGCGGTGATGATGAGGTGAAGATAATGACGATGACTCCTGAAGCAACTGTGAACTCTGGATACATATCCAATGAAATGATATTTTAGACAGGAAGCTTGGAAAGAAAACAGAATCCCTTATCATGTGAGTTCAACAGAAACCCTGAATGAGCCGATCTCTTACTGATCTGAACTAATACTGATACACAGGCAGTAGCCCTATGAACAAAAGTCACTCCTAGGTGAACGGCAAAAGGGGGAGGTACGGAAAAAATTCACCTGGGTGGCTGGAAGGCATGTTTCCCAACGATAGTCCACACCTAAATGAGTCCGTCTCGTACTGGCTTGATGTCAAAAGTCTGGTACTCAAATATTAACCTAAGAACGCAGGTCATTTTCGGGTTCAGGAGCAAATGAAAAGGGGGAGAAGCATGGCAAACATTAAGTGAAGTGCTAGAACCAGTAAAGGGCGGGCGTGGCAGAAGCGGTCTAGTATTTCCTTATGAACTTAAACCAGTGTGCATTATATTAGCACGATTCCGTGCTTTGACTGTACGTTCTTGACTCCCGTTTGGTGATGTATCATCATGACATTGCCCTCTGCAACCTTAAATTTTGGATGCCGCAAATTAGAGGAATTTTCTTAGAAACAAACATCCATTTTCTCTGCAAGGAAGAGAGTGTGAGAAAGAAACGAAGGGCAGTCTTACTGTGGAGTTTTACTTAAGGGAAAAGCATATATTGTTAAAATTTTCTTTTAGCTTTACTAAAAAATATTTTAAATTTCCTTCCAGTGTTCGATATTGGATATATTAAACATTGAAATTTCAGCGGAAATGCATTTTTTGAGGTGCCCTGAATCCAAATAAAGCAGTTTTGGAAACATCTCTGCGTGTGTGTGTGTGTGTGTGTGTATGTCTGTGTGTCTATCTGTGAACAACATAACTCAAAAACGAAAAGTCGGATAAATACTAAACTTGGTATTTTGAGTTTAGTATCTGCCTAGAATGCGACACGAAGATTTTTAGGAAAATACCCTTACACCAGACTACCCTTTACAGGTAACATTTCTCGAAAAATGTTGTTACTCTAAAAATGCCTCTAAGGATTTTGATTAAAATATCATATATTTAAGATATTTTCATGGAAAATGACATTTATATCTTGAATTTTCTGGAAATGTTTCCAAAAGTCCTCTTCATTCTGAATGAGTTTTGCATAACTGATAAACCGTAAGAGATAGACAAACTTCTACTACACAAAAAAATGTAGATCTCGTTAAAACACACAATTTATGTCCTATACATTTTTGTCGAGTAAACCATTTCCGAGGTATTCCTTGTTATTTGTTTGAATTTTCCAATATTTATACTTTTTCTCAAATGGGAATTCGTTGTTCGGTTTTTATATCCTGGACATGTACTCGTAAAGACAATGGAATGCTCCACATATCAACCAGCTCTTAAAAGATTTGACTATCATTTCTGTATATGTTTATCATGATTAGTATGAAATAGGTTTGTAAAAATAGTTTGTACAGGAATAGTGAAAGTCTTGTGAGTGCAATACATCGGATTTTTTGGATTTTTTTTTCGTATAGCATATTTTGTAGTTTTAAGCGCCTATTCCCATGAATTGCTTACGCCATCTTGTTTTTTTACAAATAATTTGTGATTTTAGCTTCAGCTTGGTATAAATGTTTTATTTATTTCGCAAAATTTCGATTTGTATATTTATCGTGATGTGAGTTTATCCTAAACAATAGAACGAATAATCCATGTAACTATTATACAGCGATGGCTTAGAAAATTTTAGTAACACACACACAATAACATAGCTGTTACTGTGAACCAACACTAATTTTTTTAATTTAAATAATAGCCGTATTAATAACAAATACTACAATAAACCAGAGCCTGGATTCTTATGACATATCATATTTTAACTGTTGCGTCATAGGCATTGCTAACGTGAACATTTATGTATTATGGGTCCTAAATTATGAAAATCCATATTTATTTGTCGTTTTTGGTCATTTTGTGCCACTTTTTATTTTAGGTCATTATTTTGCGTCCTTATTTAGTCATTTCCTTGCATTTGCTTTAGTATATAACGAGTTTCATATCATTGACATTTTACTTTTAAAACATTAGGAATTGCACTATTCAACTGAGAAACGAAACAAGTTTAACTTAATGCATTCTTGGTAAAAAATCGCAATCTTATTTAATGATTATTCTGGAATGGGTCGCTATTATCAGGACAGCAGGAATAATCACAGTTTGGAATTTATGTCCCAAATTAGGGATGAGACAGGTCATTTTCTTTTTTCGCACGAATGAGTGATTATAGGCTGTGAAGTTCTGGAAAATTCTCTATGAATTTTAATAATCTGAGAACTCACTAGAGCCGCTGCTATAGTAGCTTTTTTAAAGAGTAGCTTCAAAAACCATTTTATTAATTTTCTTTCGAGATTCTTCAAACAAAAACATGAAACAAATATATATTTTTAATTCATTTTCTAAATTATCTGATCATTATCCTTATACATCCGTTTCTGCTTGTATAGCTGCAAAATCCACAATAATTTAATTTATAACTTTCTATACACTAATTTTAATAAATTATATAAATCTTAGTTTTAGGTGTTTGTCGGTTTATAAAACCTTTAGTTCTTTATTGGTCGAATTTTCAAACATTTTAAGTCATCAAAATTCGGAGCCTTATAATAACCGATATTTTCTCAAACTTAAAGCAGGCGACATTCATACCAAATTTTAATGTTGTACTTAATGTAGAGATTGGCATGCTGGGTGCTACTGCTTGATCAGAGGAACTGGCAAAACATGGGCAACTTTTGGCTAAAGTGCGCGAAGCTAGGTCATATTTGTTCAGTTAGACAAAGGTAACTTATTTCTATTTTCCTTTGTCTTGTTCCTTTTTGTTTTCTTTTTCTGTTGTTTATTTTGTCACCCTACTTGTATCTATAAATATGCATGTACGGCCAATGACCCATTCACTAAATACTTGTGTAACTTACTGCTGCCCATAATAAACATAACCACAAATCTGTAGCTTTCCTTAATAGCTTTCAAGTAAACTATTTATATTTTTTGCGCCTTTCATGCAGAGTTACTGTCATAAAATTGTAATAGAGTCTGGCAATATGTTTGCGTTTTGCACTTCATTTGTTTCCGAAGTACGGATTTTATTGGAGTGTATATTTAAATGTTCTGTCCTGTTTTCTGGATTATTCTCGTCAACCTCACTTGAGGTCAGCTGATTTTAAAAAAAATTATATATTGCGTAATGTATATGTAATAATTGCAACAAATCACAAACTAAGTAAGGGTACACTCGAGTGCATGGAACCGTACTGATATAGTGCTCAATGGTTTATGCAAGGAAATACTAAACCGCCTCTGCCTCCTTCATTCCCACCCCTTACCCGATCTAGCACACCACTTAATGTTTGCATTACTCTCCGTCTTTTCTTTGCTCCCCAGCCTGAAACCGAACTGTGTTCACAGGTTAATATTTGAGGGTCAGACTTTGGACATCAAACCACTTCGAGACAGACTCAACTAGAGATTGGTGTGGACTATCGAAGAATGCCTTCCAGTCACTCAGATGTTTGCATACAGCTCCACTTTCGCCAATCACCTAGGCCTGACATTCGTTCATAGGCTAATGCGTGTGTAACGGGCTTGAGAATTCAAATCAATAAGATATTGGTTCAACCACGGCTGATGTTGAACAAGATAAGGGGTTTCGATCAACATTATAAAGAAAAATACTATAGGAAGCTAAACGCATTGGCACGTTTGCGTGAAATCCACTGTACTACATCGTCGGTGGAAACAGTAAAAATATTTCTTGGTATTCAAGTGCTATCACGTAAGGAAAAGAGTGAATGGACGCTAAATATTTGAGAAAAGTAACCGTTGTTCAACCTTGTATAGCAATATGGTGTATGACGTATAAACAAATCATTAAATACTATTTTAATTATTTTTATATTGGCTGTTTAATTAAATATTTATTTTAGTTAATGTCTTATTACTTTTGGAGCACATTTTTTATGTGTTCTAGATGCAGATTTTATGTCATATGTTTTAAAGAACCGAGCGCATGCAAGTAGGCTACGGTTTCTGTCCAGATGATGTTTGTAAAACAGCTAACATGGATGCACATGTAGTTACATATATGCATCGCGTGTCTTGTTGGATATTGTGTTTCTCATTATGCCTGTTGTTTTGATTTACATGACCGTAATTATACGAATGCGTTTTCACAAACATGGCGCGTCCTCTCTTACACTTGCATCTAAATTAATTATCCTGCATGTTGACAGTGCGCTCAAGCATAGCATTCCCTAGGTAAACTATAAGACTGCAGAAGAGTTTCTAAAATTACATATTCTTTGGACGAGCATCACACGTTTGCTGTTATTCCTTCTATTAATGTATAATAAACTGGATAACAGCTTTACCTTAGTGAGAATAATTACGGCAAACTGAATACAAACAGCTGCAGTGAGCCGAAAGACTGTTGTTATATCAATATTTTGGAATTGCGGTTACGCACTGTATGCTCATAATAGGGCAAAGTTTAATAACAAAGATTCGTAGCACTTCTGTGTGACAGAGAGGGCACTACTTTTAATGGAACTATATAGTTTAATCGCAATACCTTTTAGTCATTATATGCTTACTATTTCAAGCCGCACATGTTGAAAATTACATTTTATTGATGACATTTCAGTACTAGAATCATTCTTAAAGGTTATTAACTTTAGACATGTAAAGAGTTTTAGTGAATTAAATATTCAGCAGTAGCAGCGTCTGATTTACTGATGGCACGAAAAATAAAAGTTCTGACACAGGTACTGCAATACTTGTGAACTCGTGTCTTAGGTTAAGGAATTAACCATTAAAGTTTTATGAAAATATCGGGAATGTGGACCTTGGGATTGCACAGAAAACAACAAAACTATATTTCCAGACTGCACTTTTCTTTTGATATGTGGATTTATCCTCATATGCAGAAAGGTAGTTAATCTAGAATTAAATTTCTCTCGATTTTAAAATTTGAGTTTTTATAAATATTTTTCAGCATCTTTGCTTGTTTAAAATGTACCATGTGATGGCGTTTTCATCCAATTTTTTTTAAAAAAAATTATGTACATTCAGAAAATTTAAAATTATAATCTTGGTATATAAATTTTACATGGCGTTTTGATTTTGAGGTATTGATTTTTAAAATAAAAAGAACACATAAAAACTATAAATTTACAATCGGAAGCTTTTACAAATTATTTTAATTTGAACTAAAATTAAAAGATCAAATATATATAGGCAATTTTGTGCCTATGAACGGATAAACGATAGTGGTATTTAAAAGACATTTCTTAAAATTTCATCAGGTAAAATGTTTGGCATAAGAAAGTAAAATTCAGTTTTTAAAACTCAATAGCTTTAAAACAAAGGATGATATTGAAAATCATTTAAAACCGTACGGTGTTTATGGAAGATAAATTTAAAATTTAAATTGTCTTCAAAGTGACCGAAAAATAGCACTTCCAGTGCATATCTAAAGCTAATTCCTGCTAAAGTCAAAAGTATATTTGTATTCATAACTTGATAAATTAGCCAAACAAGCAACAAAAGGTAATCACATGCCGATGATCTATAGAAGGATACCCAAAATCAAGCAGTAGAAACCGAGGGGAAGAAAGTTGTCAAACACTTGTGGTCAAACGTAACAAAAGAGACGATTGCCAAGAGATTCTTATCATCAGTGACAGATGGAAAGAAGATCAACAGTCCAAATATAGCAAACTTAACAACGATATTAACTGGACACGGAAACCTGAGCTCTTATTACCCTCTCTACCAACTATTTTGTATTTCATTCCACCCAAAACTTCGATACCGAGATTTCACCATAAATATACGTTTTGAGGCCCCTGAATACAAAAAAGCATTTTACAAAAAGGTCCACGCGGGCGTATGTGTGCGTTTGAACGGTATAGCACAAAAACGAAAACTCAGATCAACACAAACTTGGTAATTAAGTTCAATACATTCCGAAGATGCGACACGAAGATTTCAAGAAGATCCTCCTAACCCAAACTACCCTTTACAGAAAACATTTTGAGAAATTTTTTCTTTTGTAAAAAATGTCCCCAACAATTTTAATTAAAGTACCATATATTAAATACATTTACATAACAAATAAACTGTATATCTTGAGGCAGTATTTTTAACACTTAAATGATTTCAGTCTAATCATATAATATATAAATTCAATACCAGCCCGCCATAAAGCAATATGTGTATGTATTAATATATAAAAAGTATATATAAGAATCATTGTATATATTTATATTATTGTATCCATGCGTAATAATGTTATGTGAATATATTACGTAATTTATAATGCAGGAGCTGTGAGAAATAGGTCAAGAAATGCTAACAATGAGGTAACCTTGAGGCAATAATGAGTTTGAGAGTTTAAATGTTACTTGTGATTATTAGAAGCAATAATGTAATTTTAGTGACAGTTTATAAAAATAGCCAATCAACAACCAGAAAAAGCTTTTGTTAAATGAGGGTATTCTATTAGATTAGGAATAGCCAATCACAGACTTGAAATATAAAATTTACAATCCAATAAGTTGGTTGCAGACAGCGTTACTAACCAGACGCAAAAAGTGTCCTCAAGAAATTTAATACGTATTCGTGTGAGGCGAAAACAGTTTTACATCTTAAAAAGTGCAAGTAATTAATTAACGAATCTCACAGCTCTCTATATCAGTGAAGTGTTATTTAAATCGTGTCAAGAATTAATAAAAAGGAGTGAAGTAGAATTATAATCTGTGTAAGCCTACCTTCTTAGTCGTACCACAACCCTGCGAAGACATCCATGTCTCTAACAATAATACTGATGCAGCCGAGGCAAACATAAATATGTAATATTTAAAGAAACAATTAAAATTACAAAGTTAATATTTTTTTTTAAACTTGGGGCAAAGGTCACCTGAAAGTACATTTGGGGCGAAGGGTACCGGAAACTGTTTACTATACGTGCGGTTGCAACTACTACAAGTTCGGCTCCCCAACAGTTGAAATACGATACAACTCCTTCTAAAATACTCCTTTCTCAATCTTTAATTTTCTGGAAATAGCCTGTGAAGTCCTCTTCTTTGTGAAGGTATTTTGCATAATCTTGTATAACTGGTAAACGTTAAGCGATAAGCAAAAACGTACTACAAAAAAAAAAAAGATCTCTTTAAAACACACAATTTACTTCAAATAACTTTTTTGTGTCACCAGCCATTTCCGAAATATCCGTTATTAATGGTACGAATTGTTCAATATTTAACCATTCCCTTTAAAGCCCTGTCAGCATTCAGATGTTTCTCGCGATTCCATTGAATCAGTATGGAATTTTAAGGCCAGCATATAGCGTCCGGCTCTTAAACTTTTGACTAACTCTGTTTCCTTTGTATCTATAACGAAATGGATGTAGCTATATCTGCAAACGTATATTTGAATTAAAATGAAGTAGATATACAAATAAGCTTTGGTAAGATTAGTTTGTATACCCACTACTAAACAATAGAGGGTAAGAAAGTCATGTGAATGAATCACATTAGATTTGTTTTACAGATTTAGGATAATGGAAAGCCCAGGATGTCCTTGTGGTAGCGGAGACCAAAGAGCTGATCATCTGTGGGAATGCTCTTTTATTAATCTGACAAGACGACAGTTAAAAGTGTTAGTAATTGGCCAATTAATGATTATTATGAGATAACCAAAAATCACTCCAGGTAATTTGTGGGTTTCGGTAAGATTAAAAATTTTTAACAGTTGTAAGCATAAGACTATCACATCCTCAATACTAAATATGAATATATGTATCTTAATTTGTTTAAAAGAATAAATTTTGAATAAAATATACACCAATATTTATTTTGCATTTAAATAATTGAACGGTCGTGTTTCTAAAAATACATTATATTATAGGGCATGACGTTAGATATAAATAATATATATTCGTATTCATTCTCTTTTTGAAAGGGGCGCCGTGGCCGAGTGGTTAGACTGCTTGCTTCCTACCAAGGTGGCCCGGGTTTGATTCCAGCGGCTCACATGTTGGATTGTGGTGGACAAAGCGGCGTCTGAGAGGGTTTTCTCCAGATTCCCCTGTTCTCCGTGGTATAATGGTTACCATGCTTACCCCGAGGTCGCTGGGTCAAACCCGGTGGAGGGCGGTGGATTTTTTCGGGCGTTGAAATCTTTAGCATGGCTTCCTTCGGATGGGAGGTAAAGCCGGTGATCCCGTGGCGTAGATTTACGGCACGTAAAAGAACCTCAAGCCCGATAAAGAGGCCTCTGAGTAAAACTACCAGACTTTCACGCCCAATATAGAATGGGACGCTAAGGACTACAGCAGTTAAAGAGCGTCCATAAATAGAAACTCAATTTTTTCCGGATTTTCCGGTTGTCACCGCATTCATTCCACCAATTACTGCATCATCACCTTTCCCTCCAATCGTTTCGCCTTCATTTCATATCATCTTCCTCACCTTCATAGCTCGCTACGGTCCGATCCCCCGTTCTGAGTTCTTCATTCTCTGATTCAAAGCTCGTCTGCTCCTCCACAGGCATCTGACCCTCGGCGCGGTTGTAAGACCTAGAGGGTGTAAGCCCTACATAAGAGGAGGGTAAGCTGATCAAGTAGGTAAGTTTATTTGAAAGCTATGCAATCATCATATCCCCAAAACATGATCTAGTAAATATCTTGTAACTATTCGCATCAGAGAAGTTACAAGTATTACGTTATGGATGTTACATATGAATTAATTTCCTTGTTTGTCTCAGTATCAAAGCTGTTATGACATTTTTAACAAAAAATGCTCGCTTGAACTGTAAGATGAAGCATTCTAATTCAAATATGACTTACAATCAACAAAATAATGAAAGTACATAAGGGAAACGAATTTATAGTTATAAAAATCTGGGTTGTTACACTCTCATGACGTTCACTACTCTTGTACAAACTAGTTTTACAAACGCTTATTCTCCATATGCTTCATGTTAATCGAGATATCGAGATGTTAATCTTATTGCTAATTTTCTTGTAGATGCAAGGGGAATTGGTAGGCTATAAGCGATAGTCAAATATTTTAAGAGCTAGTTGCTATGTCGAGTATTCCATTCTCTTTGCATTACCAGGACAAAAAAATGAATAACGAATTCCCATTTGAGAAAAAGTATAAATATTAAAAATTTAAGGAAATAACAAGCAATATCTCGAAAATGGTTCACTCAACAACAAAAAATGTATATGACATAAATTGTGTATTTTAACGCGATCTACATTTTTTGTGAAGTAAACCTTTGTCTATCTCTTAAGGTTTACCAGTTATGTAACAGTCGTTCATAATGAAGAATACTTTTGGAGACATTCCCAGAATATTCAAGATATAAATTTTATTTGTCATTAAAGTATTCTAAATATATTGTTTTTAACCAAAATCGTTAGAGCCATTTTTGAGAAAATTAAGTTTCGAGAAATCTTCCATGGAAAGGGTAATCTGGGGTGGGGGCATTTTCTTGAAAACCTTCGTGTCGCATCTCTGGAAGATACTGAACCTAAACACTAAGTTTGGTGTTTATCCGGCTGTTCGTTTCTGAGTTATGCTGTTCACAGACGGACACACACAAGGGCATGTTTCCAAAAATACCTTTTTTGGATTCAGGAGGCCTCAAAAGATGTATTTCTGGTGAAATCTCGGTATCGAATTTTTGAATGGAATGCAATACTTCTCCTACGTACTGTACGTAGTAGAGAAAGTAAAAATATATTGTAAACTGCAAAGTCGAGTGCATGTAACTTACTAATGTATCAAGCTTCGAATAATGTTTTGCATTATCTAATTTTGCCGCAACTGTTTTGGCATTCATTGTTCAAACTACCCCTATCGTTTTGAAATACATTTTGACACGTAAGCATTACCTTATGAACAAGCGCTAGGAACAGATCCAATGGAGGAGGGAGTAAGGATGACTTTAACTGTGTGGTTGGAAGGTGCTGCATTTGAAAGGCTATCCTCCATACTAATATATTAGGTACATTTTACGAAGCGAACATGGACAGCCTCGCTAGAAAGTAGAATATTATTTTGTTTTTCTACAACTTCATCTAAATTCTTTTGGTTCATATAAACTATAGGATACTACAATTAAGTTATAAATTTTAAAATGCAATTTATATACCCACTTTTAAATTTCTGAGTTAACACTGAACAGCCTTAAGACAATATTTATAGAAAACTTTTAGCGCTTAGCTATTTCGTAAATTGTACATTTTCTTAACACCTCAAGTCTTAGGTTACGTGATGATGTGTTATTTATAAGTTTACTTCCATATTTTCATATTGTTGCCGACGAACAGAGTTAAAATGTGACTTTTATGCCTTTTTCTATTCTAGAATGACAGTGACTTCTTCCTCCACCTCCTCCATTATTCTGGAAACGTTTTCTCACTAAATTCTCATAATTATGTGGAATGGGAGAGCCAAAAAACTACGAGCCGGCTGCGCGGTGTTTTTCCTGTCCGCGTCCTCGCCACTCGTTTCCTCCTGCCGCTGTCATAGAAAGGCGGAGATGAAACCATACAACAATTTTAAAACTACTTTTAAAGGCTTTACTTACCAACTTCATGAAAGGAGATGCTGAAACTGACCCCCGTCGTTGTTCATACATTTTTGGCACCTCTTTAGGAAACTATACATCTCTCGCTGTAGTTCACGTTGAGAAATGCTGGCAATTTTTTTCGAGTCAACAGTTGACGCCCGTACATATGTGAATACAATTTTGCTCCCCCCTCTTTTTTTGAGACTTAACAGCCAGAGAGCGTGATTTTGTCTCTTTTCAACAAGACTCTGCAACAACTCATACAATATTTCGTTGAGAACAATTGAAAGTGAGTTTGAGGACAGAATTATTAGTAGAGATTTGTGACCCCCTCGGTCCTCCGACTTACCCCCTTGCGATTTCTATCTCTGCGGTAACTAAAACATAAAGTGTAGAGGACAAACCCACACATCTTGGAAGAATTAAAACAAATTATCCGCCAGGAAATTGCCAGCATTTCTCAACATTTAGGGATACTTAAAAACTTCTCTCACTTCCAAACCATAGAATTTTTTTCTGGTATTTAGGAGTTTCTATAACGGATTGTATTTAAAAATCGAAAACACGTATTTTCACATGTTGCCTTTGTTTTGATTTTTGTCATAGTAAAGAAACTAACTGTAGAAGAACTTAGCAGATTTTCACGTCCACAATAAAGTCACTGTCCAAAGTGAAATATTACCGTTGATGACGTATTATTGAACACCAGATTGAAAAGCTCTCAGGTTGGTTGGCTATGAAGGAAGCAAGGAAGCTTGAACTTCTCTAATAGGCTGTATTGTTGATGTAGAGCAGCTTATACCGATAATAAGTAAACACCTCAGATAGGTAAGGTAAGTGTTTCTGAAAACATTTACTTGTTTAACTTCATGTCTTCAGTGGTTCAAATTTAAAAGATTAATGCACAGGAGAAGCTGTAAATTCTTGATTTTCTTACGTAAGCTATTACATAAAATGGATAGTCCTAATACAAACTCGCTTTTAGATTCAAACATACCACAAACAAATTTCAAAACATGTTCTTTCAAAAGTTAAGGTTGAATGCTATCTGCATTCATCCATGCTCTGAAATCTAATGGTGGGGTTTCTAGAATTTAAGTTGACCCTTCTTCTTCCACCAATAATACAGTCATTTGTTCCACAATAGTTATTCAATGTTTACATTGTGCATAGTAAGTCTGGAAAGTTCAAACAGAATTGACAATTTCAATTTTCAACACTGAAAACACAGCATATGACATACACACCGCTGTATAATCATAAAACCTAAAAACCTCATTTTGCACACCTACCTGAAAAATCCGATGTGCTACACTCATATGACTTTCTCTACTCTTGTACAAACTATTTTTACAAACGCTTATTCTTCATATGCTTCATGTTAATCGAGATGTTCATTTTATAACTAATTTTCTTGTAGATGCAAGGAGAATATGGTAGTATTTAAGCGATAGTCAAATCTTTTAAGAGCTGGTTGCCATGAGGCGCATTCCACTCTCTTTGTATGTATAGGACATAAAAAAATTAATAACGAATTTGAGAAAAAGTATAAGTATTGAAAAATGTAAGGGAATAACAAACAGTATATCGAAAATGGTTCACTCAACAACAAAAATTTATATGACATAAATTGCATATTTTAACGTGATCTACATTGTTTGTGTAGTAAAATTTTGTTTATCTCTTATGGTTGTTTAAAAGTCGTTCACAATGAATAATACTTTTGGAGACATTCCCAGAAAATTCGAAATATACATTTCATTTGTCATAAATATATCTTAAACATGTGATATTTTAATCAAAGTCGTTAGAGCCGTTTTTGAGAAAATTAAAATTTTCGAAAAATGTTCCATGTAAAGAGTAATGGGTGGGGGATTTTCTTGAAAACCTACGTGTCGCATCTCTGGAAGATACTGAACCTAAATACCAATTTTGGTGTTTATCCGACTATTCGTTTCTGAGTTATGCTGTTCACACACACACACACACGGACATGTTTCCAAAAATGCTTTTTTTGGATTCAGGGGTTTCAAAACATATATTTCCGGTGAAATCTAGGTATCGAATTTTTGGGTGGAATACAATACTTCCCCTACTTACTATACGTAGTAGAGAAAGTAAAAAGAAAATCGCTACAATATTTCACAAAATGAATATATGGTGGGAATAGACAAAAGAAACTTAGAAATATTATTAAAATTATGTCACATAAATGTCATTCCGTATAGTAAGTTTTATATATACATATTTATGCTACATTAAATTGTTCTGTTTGATCAAACTGCACTCTTTGTTTTGAAGGCAACCCATAGTAATCGGTTATATATGTATTTATTTCATTCACCCCACCCGTTATTTATGAAGTTATATAAGTTATGGCGAATCCTCCCATTTATCTCTTATAATTGTAATTTTGTACAGATCCGGCTGTTTCTAATACCGAATGAAGAATTCCCTGTTATTCACACAAAAGCATATGAAAATCGGTGGAACATTCCAAATTAACCTTCCCCGACAGTATTCCAAGCTCTGGAAATTATGCATAGCTGTAAACACCCTTTGATGGTGGAAAAGTCATTGCTGGAGCAATTCTTTAGATAATTACAGTAGGTAAAACTTTAAAACTTTGTACATTCTCTCCGGTTACGTAGTTATTTAGTAACATAAAAGCTACATAGTTTTCAGATAATACACAAACCCTTAACCTATAGGTACAAACAGCACCAAAGAAAATCTTCGGCGGATTGTGTATCGTTTTCTGGGGTCTTTTGAGGCGTGTCCTTCACTTTAACTTTCGCAGAGCGTGGTGGCTTAACACAGCAATCATGGAGAAAAAGGTGGAATGTAATACTTCCCAGTGCTTTTCTGGTGTTATTGTTTATTGTCCCAGAACCAGTCATGCCGTATACTAGCGAAATTATTCGTGGGCGTATCGTGGGTATATGGGAGCTGATTGTACTGTTACATCAATTGCAACGGCAGTACCTAAAAGTGTTTTTGTAGTAAATTACTGGATAAAAATATTCCAGGAAAGTGGGGAAGACGGTCTACATTCTCGTCAGAAAGTGAGCACTCCCCGTAAAACATCAGCAGATGATGATATTCGTTCTGAATGCATATTACGCTTTTGTTATAATTGACTGATCAAGTTTAGAAACTAGAGATAAATGTGTATATGTATATGGTTTACCGAATATGACATACATATTATGGCAATAAAATTCGTTTATATTTTTTCTATGATCCTGTGGTATTACTATGACCAACAATATGTTAGTAAAGGTATATTAACCAATTATAGTTTGAATTAGAGGGAACACATGCTGCTTTATTTATTTTTTATTTAGTTATGTTTGCTTCTATGCAACAACAAGCATTCATCTCACCGTGAGAATACAGTTCTGTTTATTTTTTGTTATAAAGTGCTTCCTTGCTATGTATTTAATGAATACCATTCAAGCTTTAATTGGAAAATCCTCTCACACTGCACATTCTATATTCTACCTGGGCGCTCATCAAGTTTTCCTCTTAGCTTTTAACCCTTTCCAAGGCGTGTCCTACACTAGCAGATAAGGTATGGGTTACCTATCACGATAAGAGGTCTGTAGACAAACTGAATGCATCAGTCTACCTCTTTCTCTTTTAGCCAATATGATCAAGAGCGTAAACATATATTTCGTTTCTACGCCATTTAATAACCCTTGTTGTGATTATTGGTGCAACTATTTAGCAGAAGGACCTGGCACATCCTGCACTGTGGCGTAATGCAACCAATGAAATGGCCATGGCTTCGCAAGACCACGTACAACGATAAATATTGTGACGTAAACGCGAGATGCAGTGAAACTTTCTTTGGCGCTCTTTGTACAATATAGCGGTGGATCTGGGGAATATGAAGACTCCGCTCTCTCAGGCCACCAAGTTAGCCTCTTTGGAAAAGACAGCCTGCGACCATTGAGAAAAACAATTCTTAGTTGTTTATTATAAAACATCGGTTCTCTCTTTATATGGCTATTTAGCATGCCCTGCTAGCGAACTTTATTACAACAAAGGTTTTGTCAATCCGTTTTAGTAATGTATGAATTCCAATTAGAAGGTATTTTTATAGCTACATGTCCGTCCAAAAGAATAGGGCTTTTCAATTGCGCAAGAATTATCGTAATTAATTGAGTGGTTTATGAGATTACCCTTTTGAGATTACCCACGTGCATACATACATTACAAACATATTCTCTCTCCTTATAATATAGTGTAGGCACTGTAGGCTATGAAAAGGCAATAATTAATAAGCTCAGCTATCTCGGGTTTGTAGTGTTAAAATTATGTTAACATAATCACAATTATATATAAATAATGTTCTAAACCAAACACGTTGAGGAATGATACAGAAGCAGCATGTGTAAATCAACGCTTCATACAAGGAAAACCTTGTCACCAAATTTTATATGTCTATTGATGAGGAATATAAATAAAGGAATGGTTGAAGACTATAAATTACGGATTTATAATAACTAATAAACAAGTTATTGTATTGTTACTTGCTCGTGATGTTTGATAATAATAGGTGTATGTAAATGTAATATTCAAGGGGCTTTTTTAAGCTGATCACTCCACATTTACTATGTTAACTATTTTGCAACGCCTGTTAAAGTTTAACAACTTGTTAAACACGCTAACCAGTTGCTATGCGCTATTTGGTATTCTGTAACATCGTAAAAACATCATCTTGTTGAGAGGAACAAAACTATGGTTAACGTTGCCAAGAGTCGAGACCACGTTGTTAGTGCTAGCAATACTACTAGTAGTTGAAAATGGGCACACTTTTAATGCTTCTTGATCTTAACGTAACAATCTTCTTAACCAGAAAGTTACAGAATAGTCGCGAATATCATAATACTTTTGACCAATAAAACGGAAGTAAAATTCAACTAAATGTGGGCTTATTATCGCAACAGCGTTTATAATATGGTTGAGTAAAGTTATCATAGCGTTTTCCAGAAGAGGATGAAAGGGAACAAGTTATAGTTTCTGGCTACAGCTTTAAAATCACAGATACTATTTGTGTTATATTAGAACAATTTACTGTTTTCTAATCCACACATAATTTATTTAATTCTTGAAATATTATAATTAAATTCTACAAGCGTTAGGATTCATTCTAGATACATTTACTTCTGAATGCATTGTTCATAAATGTATTTATAAAATCAAAATTTTCATTGATCTCCTTCTTCTTCCTTCCGAGTATAGGCCAATGACCTGCTCCGAGGCTAATTTTCAATGTCAGTTGTTATGATCACTCCATCGTCTTCGTGGTCGTACCAAGTCTCTAGTTCCTTTAGGTTTATAATACATTGCTAGCTTAGGTAATCTACAAGGTGACGTTCTCATAACATGCCTTTTCCATTGCTTCTGGTAGTTACATACTTCGTCTACTATATTCTTGACTATCAACTGTATTCTTATGTCTTAGTTTCTAACTCTGTCTCTTCTAGTCTTCCCCACCAGATATCGCATAAAATACATTTGTGCTGCTTCTAAACGGCATTTATCCCGGCTTCTCAGCGTCCAGGTTTCACTTCCATATCTCTGGGCTGGCGTGGATACTATAGTATACAATCTCTGTTTTATTTCAGTTCTCATACTCCTTCCAAAATGTTTCTTAATACATCCATTCAGTTTGTTGCATTTTACAATGTTCGTTTCCAGGTCGTCATTCATTTGTTCAGTACTTATATGACATCTCAGGTATTTGAAAGTGGAGACCTGTTCTATTATTTTATTATCTACTACCATTTCCACTCGTCTTCGATGTTTCCCATACATGGCCATTATTTCGTTTTCTGAAATGATATTTTCACATCATATTCCTTTGTCATTCAACATCTTTGTAGGTTATCTTCAAAAGATTGATCATCAGGAAACAATATTGTTTTTATTTGCTTTTCTTTACTTAAGTGAATTTCTTTCGGGTCTTTTATAAGCCATTTTTCCAGACTTCTATTCATATTTATACATTACAAACAGCAGAGGTGATAGACTACATCCTTTATTTATCCTTTATTTATGTTTGCTGCGCGACTAATGGTCTTAATTTATATTTTGTTATTTTTATACACAGATTTAATAGAATTAATTAAGCTAGGTTCTATCTTATAGTCATATAATTTCCCTATAGCTTTCCACGATTCACCTGGTCATATGCTTTTTCATAGTCTAAAAACAAAAGGTACAGCGGTTCATTAAATTCTCTCTTCTTTTCCATAATCTGCTTCAGTGTAAATATGGTATCAATGCATGATCTTCCTTTACCTAAGCCACACTGTTCTTCCAACAATAGTGTTTCTGTAATTGGTTGTAGTTTTGTTTTCAAAATACTGGTGTACAGTTTGTAGCAGGTAGATAAGAGAGCTATACCTCTGTAGTTTTTGTACTCATTTCTGTTCCCTTTTTTGTAAATATTTATTGTTTGCGCCGTGTTCCATTCTTCTGGTATTTTCCCGGCACCCCATACATCATTCAACGATTGTTTCAATCTAATTTTTAGTTTTTTACTTCCGTACTTCCAAAGTTCCATATTTAATCCATCTGTTCATGGAGTTTTCCTATTTTTTGCATGTTTCATGCTACTTCTAGTTCATTCATTTTTATTGCATTCAATTCATTTGTTTCATTAGTTTCTGTGTTTTGTATAATATTCCTATTTACCAACAGTTCCTCATAATATTTGAACCATTCATTCTCTTGTAACATCATTCTTTGCCTCATCTTCTGTTGTTCCTCTTAAGTTTTTCAGAATTTTGAAGCCATATCTTTGAGATCCTGCTACATCTCTTTCTAACCGGCTCACAAACTGATTCCAAGTCCCTCTTTTTACCTTCCTACTATGTCTATATACCCGTGCTCCTCTGTGTTTATAATTTATATAATTTTCTTGTTCTTTTGTACTAAGCCATTTCCTGTAGGCTTCTTTCTTTAATCGTATTGCTTCCTGTAATTCCTGATTCTATAGTTTTAATCTCCTTTTCTAGCGTACTTTTTGAGTACCTAATCTCTCTAATGCAGCTGTATAAAGAGGAATATCTAATTTCTCCCAATCTATGTTCACATCTCCAGTTCTATCCTTCAGCTGTTTGTCTATTCTTTGTTGATACTCGGTTCTTCCAATAGTTGTATTTTAAGTTTTCCTTCACCAACCGGTATTCTTTTATATATCTCTCTGGCAATCTGAATTTTTAATATAGTTTGGTTTTGTTTTGTTTAAGGGCGCTCAACTGCTAGGTCATTAGCGCCTTTTTTTAATATAGTGCATAATGATCAGTCCCAATTGTAGGGCCACAGTTTTTTATTGACCATTATGTAATCTATTATTGATCTGGTATTTCTTCTTTCCCAAGTATATTTTAATTGATATTAATAAATAATATTCTACCCAAAATAATTTCAAGATGTTGAGCTAAAAGTATTGCTTTAAAATCGCAAATGGGGTAAACGTAGTAGTAGTAGTAGTAGTAGGAGTAGTAGTAGTAGTGGTATTTATTAAGTGCTTAGTATTACATTAATTGCATAACACAGTCACATGGGTCGTAAGACCGTACATGCTCTCTAGAAAAATACCTGGTCTGTATACGTGACTTGCAGTATCGTCTAGAAAAAGCTATGTTTATAATCAACACATTATATACATGCATATAAAATTGAAAAACACTCTCAATCACACACCAAACACACACACAAGTGCTCAAGCACCACATATATTTAAAGAAAATTTACATAAACACCTTATCAACACACACACCCACACACAGTGCTCAAGCACCACATATATTTACAGAAAATTTACATAAACACCTTATCTCTTAGTACACGTACTTCCACTAAGTATGTGCCCAAGCTTGGCCAGTTTTGACTGTTTAGAATCAAGTCCCAGCATGCTGTCCGCCGTCTGTTGGAAGCCAAAAATACTTCCGGTAATAAATTTTTCCTAATACTCTCCGTCTGCAAGCATGCTGCCAAAATATGCGTCTGGTCCTCTTGTTCCCCGCATAATGGGCAAATCCTCCTGCCATCATCATCAGCAAACTTGTGAGCTTTCCACCCTCCCAACCTAAGCCATGCTATTCCCGTCCTCTGTTTTACAATTAAAAAATATATGTTTCCTTAACCCACCTAGATTTTATTTCATTTTGTAGCTCCAATGTTGATCTTTGTCTACATTTAGACTCTATTTTCTGCCTGTTTGTATCACATAGTCGTCTTTTGACTTTTTTCACGGCACTGTGTGTATTTTTATTACCCCTTTGCCAGATATCGTTTAAGCCTATTTTTGAAAATTCCCGCCGCCCACCATTTTGATGGCTCTATGTTGTTCATTTGGTGACGATAACATATTGCTCTCAGAGTCGTTTGATCACCTTTAATTATTCGCAGCCAGTACCTAACTACATTTAGTTTAGCAAATACAGCATCTTCCCAGTATCCTACCTCACGAAGAACTCCATAGTTTGAGGTACCCCTTTCCAATGCGCTTCCAAAAATGACATTGTACTTTATTTACATTATACACCCTCTCCTATCCCCATACTTCACTGCCGTATATTAGTGAGGACCTAACCATTGCTTCATACATGGTCTGTAATGTTTTTACTGGCATATCTGGTACCCAGGTAAATATCCTTAATACTTCAGAAAGTTGTCCAATCCCGTTGTGTTTTATAAACTCTTATGTTCTTGTTCCATTTTCCAGCCATATCAAACCTTACTCCTAGGTAATCGAAATGTTTGACAATTTGAATTTCTTGCTCCCCATAGGTCCACTTTTCATGTTGGCCGTACACATATCCATTTTAAAGGCGACTGTTTTAGTTTTAAGAATATTTATCTCCATACCCCATTGCCTACAATATCGTCGAAGAGCGTTTAAACCAGACTGCAAACCTTTTATCGTTTTGAAAGAATTACAATGTCATCCGCGTACAAAAGAATTGGTATTTTTGGTCTGCGATTGTCGGTGCATCTATGTCTTCCTCCGTCAGCACGCTAACAACATTATCAATAAACAAATTAAAAAGTAACGGAGATAGTATACTACCCTGTTTGACCCCCCTCTGTTCTATGTTACATTCTGATGCATTG
Source organism: Deroplatys truncata (assembly GCA_030765065.1). Lineage (NCBI taxonomy): Eukaryota > Metazoa > Arthropoda > Insecta > Mantodea > Mantidae > Deroplatys > Deroplatys truncata. Next base: position 60,477,217 of record CM060980.1, read on the forward strand.
TGCTGATCGGTCTTGATAACAAACTTAACTTCTTTATACATTGCCCTGAGAGTTCTAATCATTTTCCCAGAAGTTCCTTTACGTGTTAATTTCTCCCAGAGAGCACTGCGTTCTACAGTATGAAATGCCATTTTAAAATCTACAAATACAGTATATACCTTACCACCTTTATTTCTCAAATTGTCATCAGTTATTGTTTTCAGAACAAAGACATTGTCAATAGTCGAAAAACCTTCCCTAAATCCTGGCTGAAATTTAGAAATCCTATGATGTGTCTTAGCCCAACATTTAGTTCTTTCATATAAGATTCTACTGTAAATTTTTTCCAAATATAGAGAGCAGCGATATACCCCTGTAATTTCCTGGGATGCTGTATCTCCCTTTGCCCTTGTAAAGAGGTTGGATAATGGTGGTTTTCCATGCTTCCAGATATTCTCCGCCTTCAAATATTTTATGGAAGCTTTTTCTATAAATATCTCCCATTTTATTAACTTCTAGGGAAAAGTAAAACCATGATTGATGACAAGTCACTAAATGCCTGGTTTTCACTAGACAACCAGATGCCTGGTTAATAGTATCACGTATACAAAGAAGAGAATTACGTGTAAATAAAATTATATGGAGTGTACAACATAAGCAAGTACGCTTAAGTTTTTAAGCTAATGACACTCCCCAAGTGGTAAATTGAGTGTATTAATATTAACGTAGACAAGTAGTGAAAAATTCAAAAAACTAAGATAAAGTTTTTTCCATAGTTGTTAATGAAATCATAGATGACAAAAGAATGATGTTAGAAATGAATTTAAAATTAATATTGCCATTGTAATAAGAAGAAATGTCGAGAAGTTATTTATAAAGAGTACCAGATAGCGAAATAACGAAAATACCTTGTGGAAAAAGGAACCTTTATGGTGGTGGTGATAGTGGTGGTAGTGGCGGTGGTGCAATGACGAGGTGTAATGCCACTCACTTGAAGTTCAGACACTGGATCCTGACAGAGTGCATTATTGTAGTCAATTTTTATGCTGTATAACTTAATTTTCAGCGGGCTGCATTGCACCGAATGATAAGGTGGTTGTGAGGAAAATGACAATGATGTTGGAGGAATTGTCGAAATGAGTGAAGAGTAAATCACAGAAAGTCTACCAAAGCAACAAATGCCATTACTACGTCCACCAGAAGTCCCACCTGCTACTCTGAGATCGAACCTTTGTTATAGGCGAACATTCTCTCGGAATATGGCTGCCTGATGACGATGTCGATGTTGGTGTAGCTCATTTTAAATATTTCACTGATAATAAGGAATTATTTCGTAATATTGATAAGTTGGCAGTATTTCATACAACAATTATTTCCAACTTAAACTAAGTGCTATTCTAGCAGACTGAGCGGTTCATTATTGGAGCTTTAATTATCAGCCTATCAAATTATCCCTACTGTCACATTAACCGTAGCCACCCTACCTGTCAGAATGCTGTCTTCTCCTGTGGCCATCAGCGGTTTATTTTGCTTTTTCCTGCTAGTGTCTCTTGTGCTCTAGGATGTAAACCCTCTTTCTTGATAAGCTCTTTCTTGATGAAATTTAACCCTTTTTGTGTTTTATTTAGCAGACAGATAAGGGGTTTGCATCTCGGTCTTTATTCAATACAGTACTGGTGATTTTTATTCTTTTTGATTAAGGTAAAATAATTACTTGTCTCGTTTAAGCTTAAATCTGCATCGTGGTAAGTTAATAGAAGCCTTCAGTAGAGTTGGCATATTTATCTACAAATGTAACGAAGACAAGGAATAAAATATAGGGGTCTCGATCGCGCGGAATGCATTCAACAATGGGCAAATACGATCGCTGATTTTGTGATGTATACTTATTCGTAAGCAGTATTAGGATACCATAAATATGAACGAAGTGAAGGAGTTCATTCATTTTATGCCTCACAGCATTTTCACCAGGTAGGGGCTCATTTAAGGTAAAGGATGCTCTTTTACAGACTATCCACTGGTCCTCAGTTTGTTCACATGTTGCAAAAATGGCTTTCTTAAAATCTTTTTACCCTCAGTAAGGATTGTATGTTGGCAGAACCCTGCATGCAAAATACATATCTGTTAATTACCAATATCTCCTTGCGACAACAAGATATCGAAAGTAACAACACTAAAAACGCAAAAGCAAGCATATCAGTTACCTGATACTTTAATTATAACAATACAAGCAGGAAATCATCTACCGCAATGTCAATGCATGCAAGGAAACCTACACGATATTACGTCAAGATGGCGCGTTTCCTCATATTATCAGAACTTTAAAATAAGTACAGCGTATATTTAACCCAGAAATTCATAAAATGCAGTGCCTGAGCTTCCAGTCTTATTTTTCACGGTTTAGGATATTGCATTTCTTCTATTTGTCGTTTCTTTGGTCAGCGAACTCCTGTAAGTTTGTAGTTTAAGGTTGAGACCCATCCATTGCATGTACCTGTATGTCGTTCTATAGTCAGTAATTTTTCTTATTACTAAATATCTTTCCTGGGTCTGACTGCAGTCGTGAGTATGAATTCTCCTCTTCTAGTACCAGGCGTGACCACTAAGATGCTATGCTTTATTTGATAAGTAAAATCTCAACCGGATTAATTTTCAAATTGTTATATTTATTGGTAATTAACACTCTATACACTTATCAGCTAAAACAAAGTAAGTTCTTCTGCTCTTGTGAAGATCTCTCGTGATGCATTTGCTCACTTGCATTCCTCTCCTCAAAGTTTTGTTCTCCCAAGCAACACATCAGTTTACTTTGGAACATCATCTGAAATCTTCTTAGGAAATTTTCATTCGCACTTGAAGTTCAATATCCGAAATTGAATGAATTTCTCGCCTGATGTTTACTTCTAGTTGTTACAATACATGAGGGTTCATTACAGACACCTTACCGAAAGAGATGACTCAGGCGGTAACGCCGCATTCAGGAGGACCCCGATGACCGCCCACTCTGACCCATAGGATTTTTGTGGTTTCCCCGAGTCGGCAGGAGAATTCTGGGGCGGATCATCTTCTACCACGACTTTCCTGCCCCTCATTTCCTATACCCTCCATCTTCCTTATTATCTGCTTCAGGGTTGTAGGACCAGGCGACGGTGTTCGGCGGATGGCGGCTGGATGGTGGTTTGCGCTCTGTAGAGGTTTCTTCCCTGGCCTCGCTGCGGGGACTACTAAGGTTTCTTCCCCGAGTGGGCTCTAACCGAAAGCGGCCTGCAGGGGGCTCTGTGGCTTCTAGGTAGACCGGACGGCGCTGGAATGAAAATCTGGAAACATTAGGGACCCCGCCCATGCTCGCGTCGTCGGCATTCTCATCTGGCCGCCCTTCGGGTCTCTCCCCATCATCCCTTCCTTCCAGAGATCTCATTGGAAGTAAAAGGAGCCGTTACGGCCTACTTGTGGTATTCTGCCCCGGCTTCGTGGGCCCCTCCGTGATAAATACCTTTACCTTTTTACATACTCCTTATCGTTCATGTGATCATCAAAGTCAGAGAAATTTCTATAAGTGCATTGAAATGATAGAGTAACTACTCACGCTTAATATTCTTCTCTGTCGATGGATAGTTCCATTTATCTGGCTATGTTTCGTCGTAAAATAATATATACTGGAGTACATAGAGACCCGATTTTACACACGAGTTTCCCTTTCATAATATGAAAATCGGTGTGCATTAAATCATATAGAATAAACACAACCTATATGTTTTAACAAACAATAAATGCAAAGAAGTACAGGAATGTCACATTACGCCATTTTTGAACAGCTGATCGGCGTTGAAAGTCAGTCTGGATTTTTCCAACAAGACTCTGCTACCATACATACCATGAGCCATTAAATTTAATTCATTTTTTGAAGATAGGCCAAATACTAAAGCATTATGGCCCTCATGATCCCCTGATTTAACTGTATGCGATTTATGTCTATGGGGAACTTGAAAAATAAAATGTGTGCAACAAACTCCTATACATTGGAGAACTAAAAGAAAACATAAGGCGTTAATTCATTTCGGATATTGAACTCTCGAGCCTGAATGCAAATGTCCTGAGAAGTTACCAGAAGTGCGTGGATAGTGGAAGACAACGTTTCCAACATCTCTATGACAAGGTATGTGCTTATTATCATTGTAATTTTAACTCTACCTATGAAAACGTGAAACATTTGCGGGGATTATATCTCCTTCGGTGGTAGACCGAGCTGAGGTGGACGGCGCGCGAGCTGGAGACCCGTGGCCGCAGTGTGAGGGAAAAGTACTGTGTATCAATGTTTTAACATAACTCACTATAATTTTGTATGTTACACTTATGTTATGCTCTCCCTACAATAATCTTTAGTTAGTGAAAACAATATTTTGGACTTTTAGTTTTCTCATGAATGCGTGGCCTTGTGGTCCTTGCTTCTCCTTCATAAATTATTCCTGGTATTCACTATAATCTTCCTACTCTATGCTTTAGTGTCTTTCAAATTATTCCGTAGAACGTACAAACGTTTTGTATTCAGCTGATTTTATTTGATGTGCTACAATACATTTTAATGTCTCCTTAACACAGAAGCTTTCATAACACTGGGCATAAATTGATAAAAACCAAAGTAGGCATGAAATAATGCAGCAGTCAGAATGTAAATGTTATATTATGGTAATTTAGGCATCTCTGATTTGAAAAATAGAACTTAACAGTTCTATAGCATCATGTAACATACATGATTATTTATTCAATAATCTATTAAGCACTTCATAGTTAAGACAACTGGATAAACTGAACGACATTTTTGAGTTCAGCCTGGAAGAGTCTTTCTATAACTGACACTTAGATAAAAAATGTAAATTATATTGCAACATGCAAAACAATGCATTTATTACATTTAAAAGCGCAAGAAAAATAAAAATCAGTTTAAGTAAACAATCCTTATATTTGCATTGCAACAATTTACAGAAATAGGGGACATGATACAATTATAAATTGTGTTGTAATTCTAAAACTCTGATTCTGAATATTCTTAATTTAGAACTACTTGTAATGTTTACTATTCATGACTCTCCTGCTTATGACATCTAGCAAAGATAAGCAATTCATGCTGGGATATAAGTGAAATTTCTACTCATTGAAGCTTGGCCAGAAAATAATTTTTTCCAAGCTTTTATCTTGAAAACGAAAGACCATCGAGCGTTAAGAGCTAACTTTTGCTACAGTTCAGAAATAACAGAGATATGCTCTGTAGCTAAGTTTACTTCATCTTTATCTTCAATCTTCCGGCATCGAAACGTCTATAGGTTTTGTCACTATCTTGTTCATGTGAAAGTGGCTTTTCAGTAGCAGTAAACAGCTCCAAGTTTACAGGAAGGCCTAACTATATCTTCTACGTGTATTGCAGATCACACGGACCAAGCAGGTGCACCATATTCTACATTACCGAGTCATTTTCAGGTTCGGCTACCTTGAATGCAAGAGGTCAGCACTGGGTAGACTAACTTCCTACTTTTATTACCTTTTTTCATGCTTCCTCGCCGAAAATCCGTGGACAGAAAGTTTGTGGGGACGACAAACTGAGTTAGGAGAGGTATATTCAGAATATAGAGTGCTCTGACACATCACCATACACACACACTCCCACGCCAAGGCTTGCTTCTCCTACTCTCGAATGATAACCATTTATATTAATGTATATTTCCCCACGTATCAATGGGTCCCAAGTTTACCATTCTCCCATTCTCTCCGGGCTGCACACCGCCAGCGGTTTGAAATATTCGCCGTCTCTCTTCAGCGCTCCCACTCACTTTCATACCCCTCCACAAACCCATTCTACCTCCCTCTCTCACTCTGCGTCGCTTCTTGATTTGATATGCAAAGAGTAGTTTAGTTAGCTAATTGCTAATAATAGGATAAGATGAGAACCAGGGACGGGCATAGCACCATGCCTCGCCTGCCAGGTAGGTTGTCCCGTGCAACAGTGGAGCATCGTCTGCCTACACCAACACATTTTTTCCGAGTAATGGACATGTTTAGAAAGATTGCACAGTATTATATTGGTATATAAGTGCGGTATGTCATCATTTGAGAACGAAGAAGAATTTGAAAACAGAAGACAAGAAGAGTATTTTCTATTTCAGCGATTCTTCACTGCACTTAACGCATGTGTGTTGCATACTATTTTTCGAACACAGAGCATAATAAAAACAGTACTTAAATGAAAGTAACATTATAATTTACTAATATCTGTTGCACATGTTTGTTCTAATATCTAGGTCACCAACATTAACCTTGGCAAGTGACGATCAATTAACCTTAAAAAAATCAATAACTTACAGCTCATACTTAGTTGCTGAATGAATTAAATCGTAAGTAAATATTAATAAATAATCTAAAGAGAATTATACATTAATTTAGAAATAATAATGGGATATTTTATTGTAAGGATAGGGGAAATTTAGGTGCAGGGAATAGAAGATTGGCAAAGAGATGAACCATTGAACAAAAACAAAAAGGTCAGATCTTGTAAAGATATAGTGGCAGAAAGAGATAGTGAGATATTTAGAGTTTTGTGAACTAAATTTATTTGGCATGTAAATGGAAAGTATTGAGGGGATGAGTGTGGTGAATTTGCATTTGCAAATAATAATGGCCAAATGTAATGATTATATTTTGTGGCCTATCAGTATTAGCCACATAGCAAATAATTTTAAAGTTTTAAACTGTGCTCAAATAGTTGTAACTTTCCACTAGTAGTGAATGTAATGGCTGGAGATGATAAAGGAGATAAAGGATAGCAGGAATGTGGGGCAGTTTTTATTTAGGGTTAAAATAAGTACAAAATAGTGAAGAGAGAAGAAGAAAATGAATACTTATGTAATAGTGTAATAATTTTTGTATGTGGAGTTGATGTCTACTGAATTATAGTGACCATGACCAAATTGTAAGTGGGCAATGCTATATGTTTTAAACTACTTAGCACTAAATAAATTCAAATAACAAATAAACTGGAAGTAAAGTTCCAGGTAAGATTTAAATGGTAAAATTCAACTATCAAATATGATTATATTACAAATAAATCAAAAGCTAGAGAACTTAACAAATATAGTCCATACACATACGTGTAGAAAAATAAGCAAAATACAGGTAGGTCAGATTACCAGCGGGAAATTCAGCTTTCCACCATGATACCATGAACAAGATGAGTATAAAAACACTATCGCGAAAAACTTAACTTTTTAGCTAAAAGAGAAAAAAGAGAAAAACAGTATACCTTTAGCAAATTATTGAGCATACTAACAATGTTGAACGCTATTTAAATGCTGTTTAAAACAATTTATTCGAAAAAGGTGCACCTCTATTATAATTGTTTTTCATACTAAAATAGGTATTCTGTCTTAAGAAGCAAAGCTGCAAGCGTTACTCTATTATGTACCCCAAAATTGGAAAGCAATTAACGTTAACAGTAATCCATTCTAGGATTCCCAGAAAAGCACTTCAGAGCTGCATAATGATCTTAGAGCATCATTTTAATATAAGTACTACTTAAATATAAAGGTTGAGAACCTTCTTAAAAAGGTTCTATAATATTTTTGTAAAGTTTATTTTAAGTTTTATTAATTGTTATTTTTTCTATATGGTTTAACTTTATAAAAGCAGTCATTTTATTTTAATAATTTCTGGATTATTTGCAGGACTTGAGAAATGTATGACTTACCTGAAGAAGTATCGAGTTCAGAAGCCTTCTATAAGAGAATATACCTATCTGATTATAGTATAAGTCTTTGTGAAGTTGGGTGTTTACATAACTATACGTATTCTGAAAAATTATAGCACATGAAACGTTACAAGGAGACTCCCAGGAAAAAGCGAGTAGTTTATTGTTTCTGAGAAACTACATAAATCAAGCTAGGATCCATCAGCACAATTTAAAGCATTCCAGTTTGTACTTGCACGTTATATAAATTTAGCTTCTAAAGTATCTAGCGTTTAAAATGTCTTTGAATGGAACTAAATCAAATCTGCGTGATATAAGGTGCAGTATTCAAATTTATAAAATTATTGAATTGAAACCTATACCAGTTTGCTGTACTCAGAGGATTTTAGTTGCGAAATTTCAAGGTTATAACAGAAGTATAGCTATGATTAAAATATTTTGATATCCTATCTTTAATCTAAATTATAAAGCCTAATATACAGCAGGATAAAAATTGTTAACTGCATCCGTATTGGGTAGTCTGTCCTAGCCACTACTAAAATAAAATATTAACATTCACCAAGATATTACAAACCATTTACAATCTGGCTGCAAAGGGCATGTTACACCAACATTTAAGGAAGTGATATATATATATATATATATATATATTTTAATTTAAATCGTTAATATTTGAAGCTCCTAATATTCCATATGTGTCTCAATCAAAAATAATATAGAACGTATTTAGTAGGAAGCGAAAGTTTCAAATTTGGCGCTTCACGTTTAAGAAACAATTTTAAACGCCATAGGCGGTTACATGCAATCTTATTGAATGTATTCACCTGACTTTGCCAGCTTAAATAAATTAGAAAGCCGAATCTTGTTGAGATCACTACAAAGGAATGATTCCCATATATTAAGCTATAAATATGCGATACTGCTGTAGAAATCTGCCGTTCCAACAGGCCTTCATTCCACAATCTAATTAGTTCAAAACTTCGATGTTTTAATTACCCTTCGCATATTGACATGGAAAATTACTTCAGGTAAAATACTTTTTGTTGAATGTGTGGGGTATATATTCATAATATTTCCCCTGGAAACACAAAATTTCCTGTGTATTATTGGAAGGAAAATTTTGATTATATTAGCAGTGCGCAGTGAATTCGAGCAACACAAACACGCCGTACCAACAACAGTAAATACCAGTATTTCCCTGTAAATATATACTCTATCTCCCCAGACCCGCAGGCACTTACGCAGCCAAACAATATGATAATGCTTACGGGGCAATAATTAGAGAGGTATAACGCATGTCATTTTGCTTTTACAATTGCGTCTTTACGTTTGGCATATCGTGGGACACACAACAAAACGTCAATTTTTTTGTTTTTCATCAAACGCGTGGTTATGTGAGTGTAATCCGCAAACAAGCATTTTCTGATCTGAAGCCCTGTAATTAAAACAGACATGCAATGGTTATGGATTATGAGCAACAAAAAGCGAAAAACCCGGCATTAAATCATTTGCGCGGCTGGAGGCCATGTTGGGGAAGATGTCGCTACTCGTTGCGACAAGAAAGAAAAAGGTTTCACAAACGGGGCGTATCAAAGAAGAGAAGTACGTTCATACACTGGAACATTTTCTGTTCTGTGTGGAAAAGAGCTGCTTTTGTTGGATATCGACACATACGAATTACTGGTAACGCAGCAAAACTTGCTGCAAGGGTAGCCAAAATGATTACAACGCTTTGTTGCGTGCTGCAAATAGCTACATCCAAATGTCTACATATATAACGTGAGTAAAAATATAGGGGGAAAAATAAATATACTGAGTGAGCACAATTCTTTCGTGATTTTGAAAAAAACGTAGCTACTAAACATGAGAACAGGATGTGTGGTATCTAGCAAAGGTTATTAATTTCTAATTTCTCTACTGTTTACCTATGGAAGGTATAGGAAGTATTGTATTTTGTCCAAAAATTTTACATCAATATTTCGCAAGAATATACCTGAAACCGCGTATAAGATTTTAGAAGATACACGTGCGCGCGTGCGTGTATACGTTTATCCGAACGTCACTAATTCAAAACAAGAAGTCTGAAGCACACCAACCTTTATATTTAAGTACAAAATATTTCAAGGATACAAGAAGAACAAGATATTAGCAATTGTCTAAAATAGACTTCCTAAATAATCGAATTAAAATCAAAGGGCACTTTACGTCTGTTTCCTTTTAAATGCCAATATTCGAACTTGATTGGTATACATATGGCTGTGGGTGACAATACAATTATGATGTGTAAGTTTCTAATTAGAATTTAACTGGTTAAATCTCAATAAAGTGTATGACAGACTTCTATATGATCTAGGAGACAAATAGAAAATTCTGATGTGTTACACTCACGTTTCCTTCTCTATACTCCATCGTTTATTTGTGGCTACACAAATTATTCTTATTAATGTTTATTTACATATCTACTTCAATTCAATCCAGGTAAACTTTTGCAGAAATTGCTACATTACACATTTCGTTAGGAAACAAATAGAATAGTGACAGTCAAATGTTTAAGAATTGCAAGCAATACGCTTGCCTTAAAATTCCGTACTGTTTCCATGCAGTCGCGAGAAATAACTGAAAATCGATGCACCTAACACAAATCTGATGTGTTACACTCACATGACTTTCTCTACTCTTGTACAAACTAATTTTACAAACGCTTCTTCTCCATATGCTTCATGTCAATCGAGATGTTAATCTTATTGCTAATTTTCTTGTAGATACAAGGGAAATTAGTAGGCTTTAAGCGATAGTTAAATATTTTAAGAGCTGGTTGCTATGTGAAGTATTCCATTCTCTTTGCATTATCAGGACAAAAAAATGATTAACGAATTTGAGAAAAAGTATAAGTGTTGGAAAATGTAAGGGAATAACAAGCAATATCTCGAAAATGGTTCACTCAACAAAAATGTATATGACATAAATTGTGTATTTTAACGCGATCTACATTTTTTGTGTAGTAAAATTTTGTCTATCTCTTATGGTTTACCAGTTATGCAAAAGTGTTTCTGTTCTTTTCTGAGTTATGCTGTTCACTGACAAACACACATACACAGACATGTTTCCAATAATGCTTTATATGCATTCAGTGCACCTCAAAATATGTATTTCCTGTGAAATCTCGGTATGGAATTTTTGGGTGGAATACAATACTTCCCCTACTTACTATACGTAGTAGAGAAAGTAAAAATGACAAAGTATTGAACAAATCGAACGATTAATAACGAATATCTAGGAAATAGCTAATGCCACAAAAAGGGTTCTTTGAAATAAATTGTAGGTTTTAAAGAGATCTACATTTTATTACTTTTACCACTTATACAAAGATTTTCCAGTATTCCTTGCGAATAAACGGGACTTCACAGGCTATTCCCATAAAGTTCAAAATATACTCCTATTTGTCATGTAAATATCTTTAATATGTGGTATTTCAATCAAAATCGTTACTAATTTTTTAGAAAATGAAAAATTTGAAAAGATGTTCCATGTAAAGTGTAGGTTGACGTAAACAGATTTTCTTGAAAATCTTCGTGTCGCATCTTTGGAAGGTACTGAACCTAAATACCAAGTTGAGATTTACCCGATGTTTCGTTTTTGAGTTATTGCGTTCATAGATACACACACATTTATGGACCTTTTTCTAAAAATGCTTTTCTTTTTATTTATTTTTTTTCAGGGAGTCTCAAAATATATATTTATATCACAGTATCAAATTTTTTGGGTTGATTGCCATCCTTCTCTACCTACTAAGCACACTAGAGAGAGTAATAGCTTTTAACAATATTGCTTATTATATCCCTGAAATCATTCACCGACACAATTGAAATAAAGCATTTTTGGAAAATGACATCGTCCATAAGAGTCCAGTGACTGGTTTGAAGGATTTGCGTCATAGAATCATAGCTGTTTCTGTAACTGTACTTGAAGAGATTCTGGAGAATACATGGAAACAAAGCCTAGTATTAGCTGAACGTTTGTGAGCCCGAGTGATTTTATCGTATCTAAAACTTTGGAAGTTCAGGTCGTTATCAGACCAGTATTACTCGGCGGATTATTAAACGTTTTTATTCCAGACACACTGTGTTAGGGAACATGGTGGTTGATGATTTGCAAAGAATACAACGAAGTAATGGAACATTATCAACATTACTGAAGTTGCATGGTAACACTTCCTTTTTTAATTTTTTTTAGAAACTCAGTGTTTGTTGAGGGATTGTATCTGTTGGTCAGAAAATAATACGAGTTACTTTCCATTGACTGATCCGAAATTAAACTGAACCACGTAAAACTTAATCACTTTAAAATTAAATTAATTACACTTCATTCGTTTCTTTAATAAATTTCAATAATAGAATAACACGTAGCAGAGAAAACTGGGTTAAATTTTGCATTCAGTACTTAAATGGTTGTAAACCAAAATAAAATATAAAACATGTATTAAATCTTGAATTGCTTACAAAATGAGTAAGGGACCACAAAACTGATTTACTGTATCAAAAATACGAAAAACATTAATTCAGCTATTGGCTGTATGTAGTCCCAAGTTTCCAGTTTTTGCATATATTTAAATAGGATTAGAAAACAGAAAAATATGTCAAGGGGAAAAATATATCTATATCCCAGAATGCGAGTGATCATTTGTTTAAATAATTGCCTTCTCATAATATATACAATGTTCTTCTTTCACGCTGGGGCGGCTGCCGCAGCTCGGACTCCTGCCGAAACATTCATAATATCCCCGCAATCGCCTCACGTTCTCATAGTTACAGTTGCAATTACAATGATAATAAGCACATGCCTTTACATAAAATATGTTGGGAATGTCCTTCTCTATTCGCATATTTCTGGCACTTTCTCAGGTAAGTTTCATTCACTAGGGAGTTCAACATCCGAAGCTGAGAGAATTTTTCGCCTGTTTTCTTTTAGTTCTTTGGATTTGTGGGGTTTGTTGCATGCATCTTATTTTTCATTTTCCCCCTTAGATAAAAATCACACACAGTTAAATTAGCGGATTGTGAGGACCATAATTTATTACTAATTATTCTTCTTCACAAATTTCTTGAATTCAATTTAATGACAGCTATATGCACGGTAACAAAGTCCTGTTGGAAAAATCCAAAGTCGGCCAGTTTTCGAAACTGGTGTAAGTCATTCCTGTACTTCCCTACATTTATTGTTTTCTATAAATATAGGTCCAATTATTCTGTAGGCATTTACTGCACACTATCCTGTCATGTAAGGGAACCTTGTGTATAAAATTGGGTTTCACTGTACTCCAAAATCTGTTATTTTGATGAAACGAGACCATGTTTCGTTAGATAACATTAAGCGTGGATCAATTACTGTATCTTTTCGCAAAATTCAATTACAGAAATTTACCGGACTCTTGTGATTGCATAAAAAATAACATGTATGCAATACGTAACCTGATAGGAGCTACAACTTTTTACTTTCTCTACTACGTATAGTAAGTAGGGGAAGTATTGCATTCCACCCAAAAATTCGATACCGAGATTTCACCGAAAATACATGTTTTGAGACCTCCTGAATCCAAAAAAAGCATTTTTGGAAACATGTCCGTGTGTGTGTCTGTGTGTGTGTGTGTGTGTGTGTGTGTCTGTGTGTGTGTGTGTCTGTGTGTCTGTGAACAGCATAACTCAACAACGAACAGCCAGATAAACACCAAACTTGGTATTTAGGTTCAGTATCTTCCAGAGATGCGACACGAAGGTTTTCAAGAAAATCCCCCCACCCCAGACTACCCTTTACATGGAACATTTTTCGAAAATTTTAATTTTCTCAAAAATGGCTCTAACGATTTTGATGAAAATATCATATGTTTAAGATAATGTCATGAGAAATGAAATGTATATCTCGAATTTTCTGGGAATGTCTCCAAAAGTATTCTTCATTATGAACGACTTTTTCATAACTGGTAAACCATAAGAGATAGACAAAATTTTACTACATGGAAAATGTAGATCAAGTTAAAATACACAATTTATGTCATATACATTTGTTTTGTTGAGTGAACCGTTTGCGAGATATTGCTTGTTATTCCCTTAAATTTTCCAATACTTATACTTTTTCTCAAATTCGTTATTCATTTATTTATGTCCTGACATGCAAAGAGAATGGAATGCGCCACATAGCAACCAGCGTTAAAATATTTGACTATCGCTTAAAAGCTACCATATTCCCCTTGCATCTACAAGAAAATTACCAATAAGATTGACATCTCGATATCTCGATTAACATGAAGCATATGGAGAATAGGCGTTTGTAAAATTAGATTATACAAGAGTAGAGAAAGTCATGTGAGTGTAACACATCAGATTTTTTGAACAGTAATGTACTACAGAAATTGCAAATTATAAGATAAAATGAAACAAGTAGCGTTGCTCCCCGTGGTCTAGAGGTACCATGCAGCCCTCTGGTTCCCGAGGCCGCAGGTTCAAACCCGGAGGAGGGCGATGAATTTTTTCCGGATTCCTTCGGAAGGTATGTAAAGCCCGTGTTCCCGTATCGTAGATTTACGGCACGTAAAAAAACCTCAAGCCGGAGCAAAATGTCCTGTCTTTCACGCCCAATATAGAATGGGACGCTAGGTACCATCGTAGTTAAAGAGCTTCCATAAGTAAAACTCAATTTAATTTAATTTGAAGGAAGTAGCGCCGAAGTCTGAAGTAAATTCTAAGTACTATACTTCATCCTGCAGGATGAACAAACCCTGTTGAAGCATCGCACGTTAGATTCCTCCATCCCTTCCTTCCTCCTTGACTTCCTTCTTTTTCCCACGTGTCATTTTAACAAGGTTTCACTTCTTCCACCCCCACCTCTCTAGCCCTCGACTCCTTTCATTGTTGCCAAGTGCTAAGATTTTATTATATTAACTTTTGTTAGTACGGTGTATATATATATGTATTGTGGGGTGATGCCCCTCGCAGACTGTCTTTCTTCGACCTACCCACAAACCAACACTTCTGTTTATAATGTGAGAGGGCTTGCAACGCGGAACGCATTCCTTTCAGCACTTATCTTTGGAGACAGTTGAGATGTGGATAGAGATTGGAGTTACAATTAAGGGGTAGCAAGATATCCAAGGTCTTCCCTTTAAGGAAGAGTACGCCTCAACACTTATGGTCTCTAGTTTCGAGTTTAGCTCATACGCCGAGAGAAGAACAACTTTTTAGAGCGAGCAGACACCAGCATTTTAACAGAGGTTTGATGTCTGTTTCATTAAGTTGTGTTGTTGGAGTAACTTAACATAGGTAAAATGGTTTTAGGCAAATGTTTCTTCTATCAGCTTTGTGCAGACAACGGTGTTTTAAAGGTTTGTAGAATACTCCTAACGATATGTATTTACTTAATTTTCATTTAAAAACTTACTTTCATCTCCTATATGTTGTTTTAAAGTAAACATATTTAAGGAAGTACTCAGAAAAAGCCTCTTCTTCTCCTCATGAATATAGCTAGGCTTATAGTTTGTACGATCCAGAAATTAAAAGTCCTTCCGACGTTTCTTTGGCCTTCTAGGTGACAGCCTTCCATTCGTCGGTAAGTTATCTCTTGATATACGAACTATCCTATTTGGTCTATCCCGAGATAAGTGCAGGTTCTCTTCATATCTCCTCCTATTCACCCATTCATTTATTGCTTGAAAGTTTAAATGTCTCCTTACTTGCTCATTGTAAACTTTATCTCTCCTGTTGTATATGAGATTTTTCTGTATATATTCATCTCAGTGTATGCGAGATCTGTTTTGTTTTTCTTATATCAGTTGACTATGCTCTGAGATATAGGATAGTATTGGCCGTAATACCGTTTTATAAATTCTAGTTTTCTTTTCCTTATTTAAGTTTATTCTTCCAGATTATATCACTCATGCAACCTGCTGCTTTATTTTCTCAGTTCCTAGACACTTAAAAACCAATCGCAATCTCCATTTCCTCGAGTGAAAATAGTACATTTTAAATTAATAAGGCTTTGTTGGAAGTTTATTTTAATGACCACATAAATAAATACTTAATCCATGTTTGAAAGCAAAAGAATTTATGAAAACTTTAATCATAACTAATCATTTCTAAGCAGTGTTCAGAACAGATTGAGTTCTTCTGTAAAACAATTATACACTCTAATGGAAGCCGAATTTCCCATGCCCGAATACTAGGATAATTTGAATACTATAGGATTTTAAAATGGCAATAAAATAATAAACTTTATCCTTTCTACCTTCTCTACTCTGTACATAGTAGATAGTCAAGGTACTGCACTCCACCCAAAAATTTGATACCAAAATTCCAACAGAAATACTTACTTTGACGTTCCCTAAATATTTTTTTTTAGAAAAACGTTTGTTTGCATGTCTGTGAATAGCATAATTCAAACACTCAGGTTCCGATAAATACCAAACTTAGTGTTTACGTTCTGTACCTTCCAAAGATGCGAAACGAAGATTTTAAAGAAAATCCCCCACACTAAATTACCTTTACATGGAGCATTTTTCGAAATGTTTTATTTTAAAAAAGAATTGCTCCAACAATCTTGAGTAAGATACCATATATTAAAGATATTCACATGACAAATAAACTGTATACCTTGAATTTTCTGGGAAATGCCTGTGAAGTCCTCTTCATTGGGAAAGTATTTTGTATAATCTTGTATAACTGCTAAACGTTAAGAGATAGACGAAAACGTAATCGCAAAAAATTAAGATCTCGTTAAAAAATCAGAATTTATTTCAAATAACTTTTTTGTGGCATAAACCATTTCTGAGATATCCGTTATTAAAGGTTTCGAATTGTTCATTACTTCGTCATTCTTTTAAAGTCAGTCAACATTCAATTGTTTCTCACGAGTGCATGGAAACTGTATGGAATTTTAAAGCCAGCATATAGCGACCATTTCTTAAACATTTGAGTATGTTTTTCTCTTTGTATCCTAACGAAATGTGTAGTGTAGCTATTTCTGCAAAGGTTTATTTGGATTAAAATGTAGTAGATAGAAAAAAAGTAATAAGCTTAATAAGAATAGTTTGTATACCAACTAATAAACGACAGAGTGTAGAGAAAGTCATGTGAATGAATCACATCACAGTTTTTTATCACACAGATTTCCTTTTAATAGATTGTGCCAATCTATGATACTCCGTCGTTTCATCTTGTCGTAGTAATTGATAACTAAACAGCTTTTACGTATGGAGCTCAAGGAATTAAATAGGTCATGTGATCGAAAACCGCAAGGAAGGCCTCAACGGAATTGCATTGCAGCTGCAAGTGTAAACGTTTCTTGCAGCAATTGTACTTCTAAAACGGTTGCGTTATATTTTTTCCAGTTCTTGGAACAAATCTTTTCTGCAAGCCATGCTTAGAATTTGCTGGTTCGCGAAGATGACTCTTGAACTTTCTGTATGTGTCTGCGAAGGACCGAATCCTTAGTTTATATAAATGACTTCTTGAAGTTTTCATCCTATTGCTGTGCAATAAGTATCCAATCAGTTTCTGCATTTGTAATTGAAAAGACGTCACGGCGTCAACAAAGTGTATCAAATGCTGATTTCATGTCATATCAGGAAATCTTGTACTGATCCTAGAATGTTCACCGTAAACTTATACACATAGTGGCCTTGTGTATTTATTAGTTTGATTCGTTCACCTATTTAATTAATAATTAATTTAATAATTAATTTGTGTTTCTTAAACACAAAAGAAAATTGCTTCCCTCCTAAAAATGAAGTCATAAATTTTAGTTTTTTATGTAACACCTAGATTACTTTTTATATTCAATAATTTCCAGGTTAAAAACTACGAAATTTTGGCCAATAAAATTGTGTGTTCTCTTTTGGAAATAAAATTTAACTTCATAAAGAGTATAAGTAGACTGGCCAAGTTTATTAACCCCTTTGAAATGGAAATCTACTTTTCACTAAATGTACAAAAATTGATTTTTTAAACTGAATTTCTTTGAATATCTATGTAGAAATACTTTTTGGCTTCATTTTTTTACAAAGAAGTTTTTGCACTTTTCCCAGAAAAAATCCTTTGTTTCTCTAAAGGTAAGTTTCTTTGTAACACTGATCATTTTGGTTAAATCTCAGAAATGTCAGTATGATAATACGTATTTCTGGGCGAAAAGACGCTTTTCTGGACACCATATGGTGTTTACCTAACTCATTTGTCTATTTTGCTAAATGGTGTGATACATATGTTTATCGTGTGAATAAGAGTACGACATTAATTTGGATGTACTTACATACATTTTTTTAAACTAGAAGATTATATTTTTTAAGTTGAACATGACTAAAACATGACAACTGCACAAAGAGACTATCATAATTTTGTTTGTTAGAGATTCTTTGATGATTTCGGAGATACTATAGTTTCGCAAAAAGCCGACACGAGTAGCCGAGGTCGTTAAGACATGGACTCGCGAAGAGAGGTCTGGGTTTCATTTCTCACCAGGACCTTCCTGCGAGATGAAGTTTTTCCTGGTTTCTCTCAGTCCTCGTAACTGGCAAGTGTCGGGGAGATACTCTAATCTTAGGCCAGGAATCTTTCCTTTCCAAATTTCCTTTATTATTGATCATTTCATGTATCATTACTGTCCACCTCCTATGGTGCGGTATGAACTAAGAACGGACCTTAAATACTTTTACTGCTCGCAAAGAAGGATGTATTTCGTTTTATGTAAGCACTTCTAAGGCGTGTATATTAAAACCAATTATTTCGTAAGAATGGTGAAGATAAACGATCACTTCATCAAAATTAAGATATCTTCTTAGGGGATATGAGTGATGGTAATCTTGAAGCCGTTCTCTGTGCATAATTTTGAATCCGTTTCTGGCGCGACGCTTTTGAAGCCGTACCCTTTGCTACAAATTTTCATGCTATCTCGAAGTTGCATCCATTAGATAACGTTTTAAGTTGCCTGCTCTGTTGATGAGTTTTATGATATCATTTCATTCTGCGCTATCTCTAGTGGTATAGGTATAAGTTCTGTATCTCAGGGTATGCGTGAGTGTATTTTGAAAGGATGACTTTAGCTGATAAATTTTAATGCTGACTAAAATGGTGGTTTGAGAAGCGCAGCTGATTGTTGACTTTAGGAATTAATACTTCTATAAAAATAATTAAGCGAAGTGTCAGTTGTCGGATACCCTCTCAACAGCCGCTAAATCCTTCTAACGCCGAAGCGATCATGTGCGCTACTCAACTTAAAAGTTACACACGAGAGTAAGTCACATGAGAGTCAAGAATCTAGGAAAGTCAGAATATGTACGAATGTATACATAAATGTGTCTCTGATTAGAATGCTCCAACGTTTCTTAACTTAAGCTTCGCCCACATATAAATACCTCTACTAACGTCCCTTCTCGCGTGGTCCAACTTTAAAATTCTACCAATGCGCCTCTTATCTTGTTCCTAAGTAGTATCTTTAACTTTTATAATTTACATAACTGCTCTTAAGTGACTTAGCAAACACACTGAACTAAATCCTGACGCATTCCAAGAATCTTTAAGCTGTTGTCTTCTATACTCGGCTGTTACTAATGTCTTCCTTGTGTGACTTGCTAATTACCTTTTTCTTTCCGGACAAATCTTACAACTCAGGATTATTACATTAAACATTCATTTAATATGCAGAAATTATTTATTGCAATTATTTCTCTTATTATCTCTGTATTTAATTGTTTATATCTTGTCAATAATTACAGTATCAGTATTTAAAATGAGGATTTCCAAAAATTACAATAATATACATTCCATGTATGACAAACAGATAAACTAACGGAGTCGCTAGATAGCTGTTTAAAGTCTTCATTGAGTATTACTTACTTATTCATAAGTATCTTATGTTTTAAGACAATAATGTAAAGTTTAAAGATAAGCAATTTCAGAACTATCTGTGAGGTTGCAGTTGCTTCAATTTACTTTCTGGGAGAACGGGATTCTAAATCTCCTTGTTCTTCGGCAAAAATGTTTCTTTAGGATAGAGATGGTTAATGAGAATGTATTTTTGTGTACTTTGATAAACTGAAAAATCTCTTGTTTATAATTTTCATTAATCATTGTATTTCCTTTATCAAGTACAATTCCCTGGGAAAGTATATATAATGGTTATGTCAATAGACGCAGTGCTATAAGTTCAGACAACCAAACTGGAAGACTCTTGAAGGGAATGGAGTCAAATAAAAATTGACTGTGAACGCCGTAAGTCCTTATAAAACTGGCTGAAACAGTGTCACTGTTATGGGTGGAAATTCATGACAATGAAAGGACAGATGATTTGGCTAAAAGTATCAGCTACTCCATCAATCGGACGGAATCCATTTTAGGATTAGCATATGAATATTTTTGAGGGATTATCGCTGGGTGAAATACTGGAAAACATAAGGAGTAGTGGGAATCAATTGCAGGACAGAGGTACTCAAAAATAATAATCCCTGATCTGGAGAATGAACCGCTTCCTATGAACAGTCTCCAACTTCGTTGGACGGCTGGAATGATAACACGACACGGCTATCTCAAGCAACACTTATGCAAGTTGGGTGAAGAAGGTGATGCAACTTGTATGAGATGCAAAACGGCAGTTGAAATGTGAGGCAGTATTTTTAACACTTAAATTATTTCAATCTGATTCTATAATACAAAATATAATAACAGTCCGCCTAAAATCAATATAAGTATGTAATAATATATAAAGTGTATATAACAGTCATTGTTTTATGTTTATATTATGTACAGGTATAATAATGTTATGTGAATGTATTAAGTAATATAAAAATGTTGCACCTGTGAGAATAGAAGTGCTAACAATGAGGTAACCTTGAGGCAATAATGAATTAAAAAGTTTAATAATGCTACTAGTAATTATTGGAACAATAATGTAATATTTAAAACAGTTTATAAATACCAATCAAAATCTAGAAAAGCTTAAAGTTAAATAAAAGTATTCTATTGGAGTAAAACTAGCCAACCAGAGACTTGAAATAGAGAAATTTACAAATTTAAGCGGTAAACGCCAGTCGATAGAAGGCAACGTACCTGAGCAGTTCGTTCGCTCGGTACGTATTCAGTGTGAGACGTATAAAATTCATTACGGCGAGAATATTATAAAGTTTACGCAATTAATAAATAATCTCACAGCTCTCTATATCAGCGAAGTGTTATTTAATCATGTGAAGGATTAATAAATGGAGTGAAGTAAAACTTATAATTTGTGTAAATCTACATTCTTTAGCTGGATCACCCCCTGCAAAGAGATACATGTTTCTACAAAATTAATACTGACGCAACCGAAGCAAACATAAATATATGTAATATTTAAAGAAATATTCAAATACAAAGTTTATTCTAAAACGTTGGGCGACGGCCACCGGAAAGTGAACGTTGGGGCGAAGGCCACTGGGAACTTTGTATCATACGTGGTTGCAACTACTTCAAGTTTCGGCTCCCCAACAGTGGAACTACAATACAACTCCTCCTAAAATAAACCTTCTTGAAATGGCGAGTCCTCTGCTATAGGACTGCGAGACATTTGCTGGTGGAAAGATTAAACACTTTAACCAAGAGTTTTTATACATTTATATGAACTTCAAAAGGCTTCAGTAAGAAAGCTAGCCTACTTAATAAAGGATGCAAGCATTCTGAAAGACTAGAAAATAAACTGGTACACAATGGATCAGTAATGGTCGAGGTGCTTAGGGCTTCGATAGGCCACCACTTCTAAACCTAATCTAAGTATATTTCTATACAATTCTACAGTGTTACTCGTACTATTCCTACCAAAATGTCTGTATCAAATTCATAAAGTTTTTTCCATTAATTATTGAATCACAGGCGTCATTTTTACATTGTATACTGCAATCCATATAACCCTTCAGATTTTAATTTTTGAATATATATTTTGGATTTAGTATACACTTTAAATTTATACTTCTAAGGTAAGGAAGAAACCATATTTGGCATAACTGTCGTTCATTCTTGACATTGAGAAGAAAATATATTTTTCCTACCTTTCTCTGTTTTTCTCTCTCTTTCCCTCTCTCTCGCTTTCTTACATACACACACGACTACTCTGACGTCCTCGCACGCACAAACTTATGTATATTTCTACTAAATCTTGATAGTGAATATTTTGATGTAAAATTTCCTGTATCTAGAAAAATTAGAAAAAGCAATTTGTAAATCATCTGTAGTAAAAAGGTTTTGGGAAAGGTCTACAACGATCTAGTTCCCTCGATGTATTACATGGGAACATAATGCCATTGCCGTGTCAGAACAATCATCTTCTTGAAGATTAACTGAAAGAAGGGAATGGAGATAGTCTGAAGGAGAAAGACGGAGTTGGAAAAAAATGGTCAACTTCACCCCATGACTCCCTCTATGTAATCTGCATAGCAAAATTATTAGCAGCAGCTGAAGAACTTATCTCGCGCAGTGTAGCGGTAACAGGGAGACTAATTGTAAGTTAGAGAATCCCTCAGTAAAATCCCACTCTCTTGCCTTACCCTCTTCCCTCCCTTTTGTGCGATTTTACGATTCCCGCGATAGCCTTTCATCCCTAACCAGGTCCTCGCGTATAGAGCGAATCTTGTAATCCTGGACCGCTTCTCCGAATACTTCATCTGTACCAAGAGTTTTTCTCTTCTTCTTTCTTCTTAACGCTTCCATACGTTGATTAATCGGTCGAGAGGGAAATTGATTAGTTAAAGGGGTTTCATTTAAGCGAAGTGCTTCCAACGCAAAGTTTAGTGGAAAAACGAGGGTGAAATGTAAATCAGATACCTTAAGATCCGGTGTGGTCATGAAAATAGGATCTGTTTACACTTTCACTCGCCACTTTTTTTATCTGGTAAGACAATGTTATATATCGAAGTTATTTGGTTCATGTCATGCCCAGAACTATATTTTATGACACAGTGCTTCATATGTTTGTGTTGGATGTATAAAGGCAATGCTTCTATGAAATTTGGCAAAATATGAAAACGTTTTCAAATTTTGTTTTTGCGATTTTGTTATGCTTATAATTCAAACGTGCGTGCTATACGTATTAGTTTTTAATACCCATAATTTTAAAACCACAATGGCTATTTAACTGGCCATGTACCATTAGGTAAAGCACCTCGTGCACCTTAAATGCCATTTTGTTCAATTCCCTTTTACTTTCTCTACCACGTATCCTGTAGGTAGAGAAGGTATTGTATTGCACCCAAAAATTCGATACCGAGATTTCAACAGAAATACATATTCTGAGGAAGCTTAAACCCAAAAAGCATTTTTAGAAAAAGGCCCGCGTGTGTGTTTGTGAACAGTATAATCCAGAAACAAAAATTCGGATAAATACCAAACTTGATATTTACGTTCAGTAGCTTCCAAAGATGCGCCCGAATTAAAAAAAATCCCAACCCCAAGATACCCTTTACACAACCACCTTTCGAAAATTTTTATTTTCTTAGAATGTCTCTAACGATTTGGCTTAAAGTACCATATATTAAAGAAATTTTCATGACAGATATAATGTATTATCTTGAACTTTCAGGGAATAGTCTGTAAAATCCACTTCATTCGGGAGGAATCTTGTATAATCTTGTATAACTAGTAATCGTTAAGCGATAGACGAAAACACACTACATAGAAATGAAGATGTCTTCAAAACACACAATTTATTTAAAATAACCTTTTTTGTGGCATCAGCCATTTCCGAAATATCCGTTGTTAGTAATTCGAATTGTTCAATATTTAGCCATTCTTTTAAAGTCCTGTCGATTTTCAGGTCTTTCTCGCGATGTTATGCAAAGAGTATGGAAGTTTAAGGCCAGCGTATATTGTCCAGTTCTAAAACATTTGACTATCGCTATTCCCTTTGCATCTACCTCCCAGGTGAATCAGCCGTCCCTACCAATCGAGTTTTATGCAATCCAGTTTTATAATCTAACATCAAAACATCGGGCCCCATAGCATTTAAGGAAATTCTATGATATATCCGTATCTTCTGTTTCAAACTTTACAAGATGACTAATATGACAGATATTACAATATCGCTTTTAATACATTTGTAATACACAGCTGACGCTAAGCAAACATTTTCACAACTGAAAATGTGCACTGTGACAAGCATGTAGTTCATATTATGTTAACTTTATTAGCAAGCTCTCGTGCTTCTAAATAGCTTGGTTGGAAGAAGTGTATAGTCATAAAATTACTGTTAGAACTAAAGATGGCTGGAATCATTTGGGCAAACTTAAATTTTAATGTATTGTAATATTCATAAATAATGTTGTTTTAAGCTAATATTATGTTTCACATTGTCAATATCGTTAATTTGCAATTATGTTTTATTCTTATTTAACAGCTTATTATTGTTTAGTGTTTCTTTTTCGTAAACTACAGTTAGGCAAGTGTTTAAACTCAACATAGGTTTGTACATTTGATGTACAGGTGTTTATGGTAGCCCTGAAAGGACCCTTTTGTAACAAAGTTCTACTTGTTTGAAATCACGTATGATTAGGAATTTCTAACACGACTCTTTTAACGAAAAGTACTTACACTGGTGTCTGTTGGTTAATGTACACCTAAGCACGTGGTTGCATTAAAACTCTGAATCGATGTAAACATGATGGATTTACAGGCCACCGCAATACGTTGGAGAAGGCTCTCTGGATCTGCTGGCGCCTCTGCATAAACTTGTTGCTTTAAATAACCCCAGAAAGGAGTGCAGAGGCATCGGATCAGGTGAATTGGTTGGCCAGGAGACGTCATTGTCTTCCTATCCAATGACCAGGATATGTTGCATTTAGATGATTGCAGACGATCATCGACCATGCAGTAGAGCACCATCGTGTTGAATCCACAGCGTTAATCGCTCTTGCAGGGTACACTTTCTAGTAGTAAGGGGAACGCATTACTGAGAAGTTCTAGGTAACGTGTTCCTTAGATGTCTCTCGAAGTACACTGCTCCAATAAGATGGTCGCCCAAGATTCTGCCCAAACATTCACTCCCCACTGCTCTTGGAAAGCTTCCTCCCTTACCAGTGAGGAATATCAACAATAATGTACGTTGTGGCGATTTATGGTCCCGTTGTTGTGGAATCTTATTTCATCCGAAAACAGCATTCTGGAGATGAAGCACATATCATTTGCCACTTGGCCTAGCATCCATTCACAGAGGTGTATCCGAGCTTCTAAATCTCTCCCGTGGAGTGCTTGGGATAGGTGCAAATGATATGGATGAAATTTATTTGCTCGCAGTACTAGCACCACAGAATATTGGCTAAGATTTACCTCTTGTGCAACTGCCCGTGTACTAGTATGCGGATTATTTCGTATGGCATTCAAACAGCTTCTGCATTAACACTGGATGTCACTGGTGGTATTTCTCACAGGAGGCATCCTTGCAAGTGACGATGTTGTACGCAGACGCTTTTCAACATTCTGGAAAGTTTTTGGTGTTAGTTGCAGTCTATTTGGATATCTCACATGGTATAAATGCTGAGGTGGTGGCTCATTCGCTCTCGCCTCCCCGTAGAAAAAGAGCGTATCAATGTACTCGTCTGTCGAAGAACTGGCATATATGTGACTGTATGCTCTCATAACTAAATGCATGCGCAAGAGTGAAGACAGTCAGCATTCAAAACATCACTTTGCGGTGTAATACCGGTCAAATGGGACAGAAATATATAAAATCACAGTTTGTGTTTAGGCTATTATACATATTCCATTACAAAATTCATACAATCAACCTTTATTTAGATTATAATTTCGTAAAAACAAAAGTTAAGGTTACCGATTCATTACAAACAAGATTCCATTTTGACCTTAAGTTTGCAAAGCAAACATCTAACAGTACACCAAGGTGGAGGTTTGATTAGGATGTTAATATTATTTAGCTATAATACCTATTTTAGGTTTATAACATTAGTGGTGCTTATAAAAACACTACATATTTAGTATTCAATCCTCCATGCATGAACGTAAATCTGAAGGACGCTATTTTCAAATGTGTAAGAACCATTACACCCTTTGATCATTTTATCTTCATTTGTGTGTCGTTAACAAAAGCAACTAAAGGAACTATACTCCACACTGAAAACTGCGATATTCATATTTGTTCTAGATAATGTTCTCCTTTTATCGTTTATAAACGTAAACGAATTCTAGAAACAAAAGCAAAATATTTAAACCATTTTTCAGGGTGCTACGAACTTTACGCCTTGCAATGAAATTTGTTGTTGAGTTAGCGACAGAATAAAACTTAATATCAGATGAATAGAGTGCAAAACATCTAACTTATGAATAGCCGTGAGCGTTGCAACGTTATCCGTAGAATCCAAAAGTGCCAGCTTTTGGTGGTTCCATCCTCGCCTCTCGTATGCTCATTTCCTGAAATGGAAAGCTAATAAACGTCTTTGATTCATCTGGATTCTTTTATCCGGAATGGAGAATTAGAATAAAGACACACCTGCAGAAATTGAGTTAATCGTATAGGCTTGGAAATAAACAAAATGGGAACGCTGCTAGGTACGAACGTTTGCTTCACGTTCTAGTAATCTACAACTGCCTTGTATTGTGTTTAGTACATCATTAATTACCTTATTCACTGGCATCCAACAACGCATTTTTGTGACCATTAATACCATCTTTTAATTATTAAATGCTTTCCCATTATATGTAATGTATTAAATTCATTTGCTTTCGGTTCTCACATAGCATGGTATTTGTGTACTAATACTATAGAATTAGCTATAAAGAAATGTAATCATCCTATTTCGCTCAAAATTTCTAAAATATATATTTTCATTCTTGTGCATGAAACATTTTAATTCCCTTGTTCATCGAGACATTCTAACATGAAGATACAATGCTTTCTTCGATCCATCCATTGTAAGCTAAGGTAAACATTAACAGTGCATAAGTAAAGTAAATTCTTTAACATGGCAATGGTCTTCCAGATTTATAGAGAGATGCCTTTGAATGTGGGTATTTCAAGTAAAATGTTATTAATTTTGGGAGGAATGATTGACAGTTGAGGTAGGCGTATTCCTCATTTTGTTTGCAGCATTTTCAATTAATATTTTATAAAAAAATTCAGTTAGAAACTTGCAGCGTTTGTAAGACAGCGGCAAACATTACAACGCTATGCGAAATAAAAATAAGCATGTAATTTACCGCTCTCAAGGAAGAGCTTTATCAGAAAGGGTTTCCATTAATTTGTATAATTTTATATTAATTGGCACAGGTTATACAAATAATGATGTTCCCTATAAAAATAACTGTATGTTACATGGGCCTCAATCCAGTTTCGCCACCAGCAGCAACACGGTTTAACGAGTTCAGTTATTCTATGCACAGAAGCAACATCTTGGTGATTAAGCTTACGTTTGTAAGCCAAGCATCCAACACAATTGTTTTTACTTCTTCCACTACTTAATCGAAACACAATAACCACATAATTTCTACAGGTGTACTAAAGAAAAATTTGCAATATTTACCCGTTAGTTTACAATGGTTGCTGAAATATTGCTTTTCAAAACTGCAAGGTGAGCTGATGGCTACCGCCTTGCGCAACAACGGAAGCATTTGACAAATTTCATTCTCTTACCATCTATGCAAGAAAACGCCTAAGAATTAGGTGACCCTTTGCGCAGGTCGCATTGATGTTGACCATTTACTTTTGTGAAAGATGCAACGTAAAAGTTGTTAAAATCTGCTGGAATCCCCGAATGTGCTGCCTTTAAATGAGTCGTATGATTTTGAACTGTACTTTAGTGCGGAGTATCCTATGTCCCTTTAACTGCTTTTTCGCTGAACGTTGAGCGTTCGTCTATCTAAAAACGTCAGTTAATAAGTTCATAAGTGAAGAAAATGCACTTAGAGTCCAATTGCGGCTTCAAGGGTGGCCTATCTTCCAAAATCGGTAGGGACAGCTGACTCTCCTGAGGACTCCTCATCAAGATGTCGACTGCGCCGCATCAGAACCGTCTGTTTCAGACAGCACACTGGAAACACCGCTACGCCCACGGCAACAACCAACGGAACAGAATGGGACTATGGGCCATGGGGAACGCCACAGACACATCGGCATTCGCCGAAGCGTCGCAGCCATTGCACAGGAGCAGCCGGCCGCAGTAGGCTCCGCCTCCTTCCCGAGCCGGAACAACCAGCATCGCCGCAGGCTACCAGCCCTCAGCCGGAGCAGGGCAACACCACGAAGAGGCAGGCCTCTCGGCCTTCTAGGCCGAAGCTGGCCTCCTCAGGGACTCAGACCTCTCGGCCTTCTAGGCCGAAGCAGGCCTCTGCTACAACCCAGACCACCGCCTTCTCGGCTCCTCACAGGGAGTCGAGTACTCAGACACCGCCAGCTACTGGCCCGGCCTCTCCAAGGGAACCAGGCCAGCAACCAACCACCGCCGGTTCTACTGCCACGAAGCAGCAGAGCCAACCGACGCCGCCAACCACTCGCCCAGCACCGACGAGGGATCTGGGACGACAACCGACGCCGGCGCACTCACAGATCGATGGGCGTCATAGCGTCATCATCTGTTGTGTGCTCAGAGATCTACCACCGCACTTTGTGCTGGAAGCAGCACGACAGCACTGGCGCTCGGCAATACGGGTCTCACGCATCACTTCCGCTAGAAGCCCAACTTTGCTGGTCCGCCAGCACCTGGGAGCCGCATCGGACGTGGAAGTGGCCATAGCCACAAGCCTGTCTCTACTTGGGAGGAGCCTGCGCGTTG
Source organism: Deroplatys truncata (assembly GCA_030765065.1). Classification (NCBI taxonomy): domain Eukaryota; kingdom Metazoa; phylum Arthropoda; class Insecta; order Mantodea; family Mantidae; genus Deroplatys; species Deroplatys truncata. The sequence continues at coordinate 60,505,710 of CM060980.1, forward strand.
AGGCCACCAGAGGTGAACGTCCGGTGCCCTGCCGACGCTGCTGTGCCTTCGGGCACTTAGCGGAAGCCTGCACCGCAGAGTCCAGATACCACTACTGTGGGTCAGGCTCCCTTACGGCAGCCTGTACTCAGCACGACGCCGACGCTTCTGCGCCACTTGCTCCGGGAACACACACTTTACAGGGCAGGCGCAATGCCCCCCTGTATCCCCGGGGCAGACAGCCTTCAAGACCCACAATGACACCAGCTATTTCAAACAACAACCTGACGCAGCCCTCAGGAAGGGCTCAGCACTCGACCAGCGGCATCACAGACGAAATGCACCACGGACTTCAAGGCCTCCTGCCAGCCATACAGGCTGGAATACAAGACCTTTCTTCACAACTGGTTAAGCTACGCCGTGAAACCTTCACACGTATCTCGGCTGTGGAGGCCAAGCAGCGAACCTCAGCCAGGGTCATCAGCGCACTCTCCAATAGAATCTCCGATCTGCAAGAGGACGACGAGGTGCTCGCGGTTGCCTAGCGCAAGCTGGAACGAATTGAGTGCCACCTAGTCGAAACTTCCACCGATGGCAGCGACGACCGGCCAACGCGACTGGGTGCCCTTGGGGCCTCAGTCGCGGGGATCCGAGAGCTCCAAACTACAACAAACAACGCCATCAAGGGACTTCATGACCACTTCAACCAACTTCAAGACAGCTACATCCTCATCCGCAACTTCCTGGAAACCCACGTGATGCCACATTCCTCTCAATTCTCTTAACTCCTATCGCAAATTCAAGCGCCACTAATCCTTCACTATCACCTAGAATCACACTATTTTCTCCCCTACTTCGCTGCGGGTGCAGACTGGGCCCTGGTCAAGCCTGTCTCCCGGCAACAATTCTTTACTCCCCTGGTGACCGCACTGCGGCCCAGTTTCAACCTTCACCTTGGAATGCGCGGTGCTTTAGGCGGTACCGCAGCAAACCTTTCCTTTCAATCCGGTGGAGGAGTTTTTAGTGGGTACGCAGTCAGTGAGTCCCACACTCTCAGTCCCGACTCCCATCGGGGCTGAGGTTAGTGATTAAATCATTTTCTCCTCCACTCGAAAATAAAACGCCTGATATAACGAAATATGTAGTGTAGCTATTTCCGGAAATATCGCTTAAAATGAAGTAGGTAGAAAAATAAACTTTTGTAAGAATAATTAGTATACACACAAATAAGCAATAGGATAAATAAATTTATATGAATGTAACATCAGATTTTTTTTCAGCATTTTTCGCTATTCAAAATGCTCCTTGGACCACAGTTTAAAACTCGTAAGTCTGAAATTTTCAGTACAGCTCAAGAATTACGGATGTAAAACGTTTTGTGCACTCTAATAAAAAATGCTAGAATTAATGATTTTCCGTAGCTCAGCCTGTAAGATTGAAAAGTTAAAATTTGTATGTGTTTTTCTCTTGAATTAATTAAAAGTAAGGTACGCCGTCACAACAGTTTCTTTATGTTTGTGTGCTAAGCTCAAATTGAAATTTGGGAGACATTCAAAAAGCATTTCATATTGTCATGTCAAAAAGTGATTAATTGTGAATAAAATATTTAATATATTAACAATGGTGTGACATAGCTCATTGAAATTTTATATTCGGTGTGCTTTATATTCCAAGTATAATGTAAAAAATCTTATGTGTTGCACTCACATGACCTTCTCTACCCTTATACAAACCATTTTTACAAAAGCTTATTCTCCATCTACTTCGCGTTAATGAGATAAACATTTGCAGAATTATTACTAATTTTCTTGTAGGTACAAGGAGAATATGGTCTTTAAGCGATAGTCAAATCTTTTAAGAGCTGGTTGCTATGTGAAGCATTCCGTTCGTTCTCTTTATATGCCCAGGACATAAAAAAACGAATAACGAATTTCCATTTGAGAAAAACTATAATTATTCGAAAATATAAACAAATAACAAGTGTGTATTTTAACGACATCTACATTTTTTGTGTAATAAAATTTGTATGTCTCTTACCGTTTACCAGTTATGCGAAAGTCATTCACAATGAAGAAGACTTTTGGAAACATTCCTAGAAAATTCAAGATATATACATTTCATTTGCCATGAAAATATCTTAGACATATGTATTTTAATCTAAATCAATAAGCTATTTTTGATAAAATCAAAATGTTGTAAAAATGTTCCACGTAAAGGATAGTCTGGGGTGGCGAATTTTTTTCAAAAGCTTCGTGTCGCGTCTAGACTCAAATACAAGTTTGGTGTTTATTCGACTTTTCGTTTTTGAGTTATGCTGTTCACAGAGAAAGACACAGACAGACACACACACGGACATGTTTCCAAAATGTTTTATTTGGATTCAGGGTACCTAAAAGCATGTATTTCCGGTGAAATCTCGGTATGTAATTTTTGGGTGGAATGCAATACTTCTCCTACTTACTATACGTAGTAGAGAAAGTAAAAAATCAAAGAAATCGCAAGTAAACTCTGGACTTTTTAATTTTCATATATGCATTGCCTTACATATGCCACAGGAAATGCAGGTGATAGTTAACCAACTGCTTTACATCCCTTAGGTAACACTCGCGCTACTGCTATATATATATATATATATATATATATATATATATAAAATCTGATATTTGTTAGCCAGGATGTACCTAAAGGATGCTATTAAAAATATGTATTATCTTTCACAACAGCGAAGAATTACAAAACGTAACAGGTAGTTTCGTTTTAAACCAAATAATACAGTGCGGGCGTTTTAAGTTAAAGCCAAAGACCGGTATATACGTAACCTGGTTTTACCTTAAAGCGCCTGCACTGTATTATTGTTTTAAAAGAAGCTACCTGGTAAGTTTTTGAATAGCGGAAGCACTTTTAAAATCTGAAATAATACCGAATATCTCGGAAATGGCTGATGCCATAGAAAAAGCTATTTAAAATGAATCGTGTGTTTTAAAGGGATCAGGATTGCGTAGCAAGTATTTGTCTATATATTATGGTCGACACGTTACACGAAATTACAAAATAAAACAAAAAAAACTCCCGAATGAAGAGAGCTTCCCAGGCTATTTCTATAAAACTCAAGATACACATTTTCTCATGTAAATATCTTTAAAATATGGAATTTTAATCGAAATATATTATCGATAAAATGTACTATGCAAAGGGTAGTTTGAAGTGAGGGTTAAAATTAATTTATCTTAAATACAAAATTTGGCATTTATCTGGAGTTTGTTTTGGGGCTATGCTGTTCACAGACATGCATTTTTCTAAAAATGTTCTTTTGGGTTCAAGGGGCCTCAAAACATGTATTTCCGGGTAGCTCATGACATCGAATTTTAGAGTGAAATAGAAAACTTCCTCTACTTACTGCAACTACTAGTAGAAGTAACAATTCTTGGATTTAAAAGAAAACTTTGAAATTGCTTCATTTACCGATTGTTAAAGATTAGATGGTCACGTGTTTGTACTCTTGAATCAATACAGTTTCCGCAAATAAACATTATATTTTGAATAATTTAGGTTATTCGTAAGATAGTTTTTTGTGTGGTCTTTTTAGTTCTTTTTTTATTTATATGCGCTCTTTAACTGCTGTGGTCCTTAGCGTCCCATTCTATATTGGGCGTGAAAGACCTGACATTTTGCTCAGAGGCCTCTTTATCTGGCTTGAGGTTCTTTTACGAGCCGTAAATCTACGAAACAGGACCACCGGCTTTACTTCCCTTCCGAAGGAAGCCATGCTAAGGATTTTTACCTCCGAAAAAATCCATCGCCCTCCGCCGGGTTTGAACCCGCGTCCTCGGGAACTAGATGCTAGCATGGTAACCACTACATCACGGAGGACAACATGTGTGTTTAGTGTTGATATCATATTATAGATTCTGGAAGAAATGAGATTTCATTCACCTGACTATCGAGGAAGTGTTGAAACTTTCTCAATTGCAGGAATATCACGTATTCTTACCGCCACTTCAATATGTGAAAAGCTGGCATAGAGCAGCAATGATTTATTTTCCCTCTTCTGACAGAGCTGTTAAGTATTCTAATCACGAGGCGAGAAAGGAAACCGCAGTTCAACTGTCTTGAACTGCATCCGCTAGGAATCAACCGGTATTTAATTACAGAAGCAGGAGAAGAGAACAGCAAATTGACAGAACAAAAAAGTATAAAGACGTCCTCAGTTCCTTTTCTTAAGTTGACCTCTTTCTGTGCTGCTTCTTTTCCTAATTCCAGAGTACACTCTTTGTCTATTAAAAACTGAACGTCCAGTTGCTATCACCTACACTTTGTATTTTTCATTTTTATGGAGAGACTGTATTCAGAGGATTGTCATATCGCAAACAAACATTTTTATACAGTTCTGTATAATAGAGTATATTACCTATACAAGTAATACAGTATATTATTTATATTATGCAAGTAATATATTAGATAATAATAGTAATAATAATAATAATTCATACCATAACATTCTTGTAGGGGCGCCAAAGTAGCGCAGTGGTTTCGTTCCCGATTACGGGGTTCGATTCCGGCTCCTGGGTGACTATTTTAAGCCGGCCCTTCCAAACCTTCATCTCTAACTCGTCCAACGTGCTTCATAGTCCACGGTGAAAGCTGTAGGTCCTCCTATCCCACCGCCATTCTCATCCGTAACATCGGAGGCAAGCTATTCTGCCCGCTAAGTGCTTCCACCTCAGAAATGGGTCCAATCATCGTTTAATGGGATGAGGTCATAAGGGGAGCGTTACAAAGACATTCATTTCTACGTTTAGATTTTTGTGGAGGGAATTCTTAAAATGCTCATTGAATATGTTCTTATGTTTACTACAATTTCATTTTAAACTAAGGCTAACTTAGGATCGCAAAGCATGTACTAAATATTTACATTCTTATAGATAGTTAGAGCAAAATGCAGCAGATATAATTTCAGAAATACAGTGAAAATTCAGTGATGGTTAAGAGTATAATAAACAAAACTAAGTTAAGCGTGTCACTTTACGAAATAAACATATTATTTTATGAATTTACAGCATTTTAGAGTATAAGTTCTGAAATTGTTTATATCTATGAGCTTATCACTTAAGGAAACATAAAATTTTGTCGCTGTCAGAAATAATTTTATATTGTAAAGGACAGGCATAGGAACTCTTAAGCGGTTGGCTTCAAATTATGTATACTCAAACCATTATGTGAATACAAAAAATGTAAATAGCGGAGAAAGGGGGCAAGTAAGCACGGTCTGCTGAGTGCTGCCGACAAACACCAACAGACTCTACGAGGGATGGGAGTGATTTGTAACCTGCGACGTCACTGCGTCAAGTCCAGTAACATTCAATTCATTTACTTTCGTCCTGGCTTTAATTGTTAGAAATTCCTATGCCCGGTCATGGGAGGTCAAACTAGTGAGGCATATCAGCAACTTCTGTAATGCGAAATAGAAGAGTAAGTGATTGCAGTTGGTATAACATCTTTAATACGGAAGTTTCCTGTTTTGCTGTGAAATAGGGTTTTCTCGCATATAGCGCCAGAGTGCAACAAGTAACATATTTTCTCTTTCGGTACAAGGGTTCTTCTAGCATCCCTTATCTTCGCAGCAATTTGCATTAGGGTTCACATTAACTTTCCTGTTTCCAATGCTAAATAATCACAGCTATAATTTCTAATAGTAAAATAGAGTGCTCTTAAGGTTGAAGACTTTGTTCATCTTGTAATTTTCTTACATTTTCTTAATCACTGTAAATGATTGTACTAAGTATGCTCAAGCTAGAGCTTGTTAGCTGTTCTACATTTATGGTAAGATGAGGACACTTCTGGTATTATACTTAAATCAGTCAGAAAAAGTATATATGGAAGGTTAAACTGAGGATCTGTATTCTTTTGGTATTCTGAATTTGTTTTGAAAAATTCTCTAACCCAGTAATAGAATATTTATGACATAAGATGAATAAAAAATATTGCATTTATTGCATTTAGCTTAGCTTTTAGCATTTAATTTTTTTACGAAATTCTTGATGTATTACTAAATGATAAGATTATCTTCCCCATAATTACCCGCGTTTATTCTGTGTGGCCTTAACCTAGTGCCTTCAAATATATTTCCTATTAACTACAGAGAAATTAAAACACAATTCTAAGATATCATAATGTGCACTTTCGTGCAGAACATGCATAATATGCCCCTATAATAGCGTTATTCTTCCGTAAAGTTCTGTTTATATCACTAGCTTCTGACTCCGTTCAGCCCTTGTTTCTTTCTGTGGCTGGCCAAACAAGTTCAAAGACACCAAATTGAGCAGTGAGGTATGTTATATTTGGTGCGAATTGAAGACAGGGTCAGAAGTAGCCTTTCTTAATGGATTACGCTACGATCGGTGCAAATACGGAGAGATGGGATAGTCCAAGTATTACGATTACTGGACTTTGTAGAAGGGGTGAGAAATGAATTACTTGTACTATTCAAATATGCATCAGCTATTTATGTCTAAGGTTTCTTAAGTAGACATGAATAAGAAATTTTAAGTTATTGCCGCCATAGAAAGTGTTATTCAACTGTGGACAAATCTGGAATAAAAAACTAGGATTTGAGTAATAATTTATTAAGGATAAGAGACATAATATTATTGATTCCGTATTCCCAACTGGCTTCCGTAGGTGAAAATTCTACATTTTTGGCAAAATATGTAATTGTTTTTAAGCCATAAGCACTTAAATTAGAATAGTAATAATTCCATTGTTAAATAAATCGTTTATTCTCCATTAACATATTGTTAATATTAGACGCTAGAAATTAACTTTGATTTCTTTCTTTCTTGCAAAAGTTAACATCGCTTATGACATCTCAGGTGTTCAGAGACATATAAATGATATTGACTGTGAATATGGAGCAATTGACTGAATAATGGGAACCGCAATACTCTTGAGAAAACTTTCCCTTGTCCGCCACGAGTCTCATTTGCAGCTGCTGGAATAGAACCCGGGTCGCCTTGCTGGGAGAGAATAACCCAAACTACTCAGCAAGCTACCACCGAAATTTTGGTGTGGGATGGGCTACTTGTCAGTCAAAGTTGTGACAATTATTCAGGAGAGTGTAGGAAGGTGGTCGACGCCGGGACAGCAAGAAGCTGAGCTTTTCATTACCAACCTAACTAGCCCCGTTCCTTGTAGATTAGTTTTTCCGCACACAATTTTACATAATGCTACATAATAGATCATTAACTGCAGAAAAATTAATATATTTGCACCCTGAGGAAACATAATAAATATTTGAATTATAAACATTTAAGGGGGACTGATAGCCCTATATCGCCAATGTTAAATCTGCTTATTTTATAACCCATTGTCTTAGAAACTGTTTGAGATAGCAGACTGAATTTTTACAGGATGCATACGTTGCATACCCTGTCTACTTTTATCAAATATATTTGTTTCTTAATGAAGATAGGATATTTCTAATTATACCATCTTTCTAACAAAATTTATGGGAATTACTTTTTTAAAAATAATCAACAATTAAAGCGAAGTAGATACAAAGCAGCACTTAGGGGTTAAATAATTATCCAACAATTTAATTTAATTAATTCAATAGTTACTAAGAAAACTGGTCATTTATACCAGAAAATGTCCTTTACAAAACATCTGTTCAAAATAAATATTGATAAATCAAACCAACATATTGCGACTTTGTCCAGCTTTTCCACTGCCACTTCTCTTAGTTCTCACTCACGGTTTTGATCTGAATCAACTTTCAGTGAGACTTCACTTATTTCACACTGTTACTTCACTAATGTGAACTAGTTCATTTTCCCGTCACTTCACATACTTCGTGACGCAGCCTCTTCCGGTGCACTCCCTGGGAGTCGAACACAAGGCTTTTACAATCTCTCCTGCAGTAGCAGCACTCACTGCTCGGCACGGCAATCGTCACAAACTCGCTAGGATAACAGCACTTTTCATCGCACCTATATCACAATTGCTAACTTGCTCACCCACTGACTTCTCTCGCGAGAACGCTCGCTTATATATCTGGATGCACGTTCTGCAGGCGAGAGGGGGAGAGACTTCCAGAAGATTCCGGTTTTCTGCCAAAAGTGCTTCTGGCGTTTATGCCGGCGCGAGCGCGACTTATCTTTGTTTACCTCCAACTGCCTAGCGCCGACCTCCCGATAACCTTGGGTAATAGCCGGCTGTATCACAATATATTTGCAATGAACTACATTTTTGGAGCACACAGAGGTTGGTATACTTACCTGTAGTACCAATTTATAGAGTAGACCTTCCCCTATGAGATGGGCTTAGGTTTACCATTCCATTCCAAAGTGTGTAAGAGTTCTGAATTTTTTCTGTAAAGTGGTGCAGAATTCACGGTACAAAAATAGCAGATGCAGTACCAGCTTTTAAAATGTAATTATGGTAAAGAGGACATTGCAACTAATCAGGCTGTACAAAAAGATAAGAAATGATATTCTTTTCAACTTTCGTCATATCTCCCTTTAGTTATTTTCGTTTACTTCTAGTGTTATAAAAGGTTAAGAGCGTTATTCACAACCTGACGAGGCAGCTGTAAGGAGCTATGTTATAACTCACCTGTCTGTACGACAAGTACCACTGCCCGGAAACAGTTGAGATTTGGTACACAGAAGTGAAAGGTTTTCACCCCTTCCCTTAAAGAGTCACACTACTACAGCTACTGAGTAGCACGGAGGTTAATTAAATTTAATTAACATTAGCACTTGAAAGCTTATATAGTATGTGTCGGGTATAGGATTGCAATATCGTCTCCCCTTACTCTCACATCAGCGAACTTGGAGGGGGGTATCGTTCAGAGAAACATCACCCCTCCCTCCCTCCCACCCTAACATAACTAGAGCCAAACAATTCAAAAGCATGTGCTCTCAGATTACTACTTAGAGAGTTAGCGCCTCTCTTCTCCTTCTCTCTATTGAGTGCAGTGAAAGGGGATGAGGAGTCTTGAGGGGAACACTGGATTTTCTAAAATCTGTTCTTCTCACTGCATTTAACTCAAAGAACACTAATAGCGGATAGGGTTTCTTACTAATGTTCCTCTGCCAAAGAATATGAAGGTGTGTCTCGGGTTTACTTGACAACACAAATACATTTGTTCATGCGTCATAAAAGATCGAAAAGAAAGGCTTATGCATCGACTATAAGCCATGAGAATAATGACGAATAAAACAGAAAACAACAATTTGTTGTGCGTTTTCAGATCAGCAATTATTCAGCTTATTCTGTTGCAATTTTGGTCACAATATAACTTTAAGCTAATAAATAAGGATGTTTTGAACAATATGTAATGTAGTAGGGATTTTTGGTCTTATTCCATGTTCAGTTTCATCAACGTGACCAAGTAAATTCTAAAAATAACCGTCATTCTTGTGTTAATCTAATATTTGTACACATAACAACTAATTACAATTATTAATTTTCGATTTGGGTCGCCAGGTATAGGAATTACCCAGCATTAAAACCACAACGGAAGAAAAACAGGTTGAACTATCACTAGACTACAGGCATGGATGTTCGATGTAATACACCATCCCCCCATAAAAAAATAAATAATAATGTTGTCAGTTGCCAGGATCATATCAGAATTCCCTCCCGCAAGAATTCCTTTACATGCTAATAAATCTACTGACATGGGACTGTGGCTTTTAAGCACACTTAACAACCACCGTCTCGGGCCGTGTTTGAAACCCTGACCTTCTCCTTTTAGCGTTTGCAAACAGCACTCGGATGGGCATTTACCCGCCTATCAGCGACCCTTGGTGTCTGTTATCTACACTCAAAATCCTATCACTACAGGATTATTTGTGGTGTAATGGTTTGAGTACAGACAATTTGAAACCAACTGCTTGAGAGTTCCTATGCCTGCTGATCACTAAGGCTCGGAACTTGGGAACCGGTGTGCCCTGCGGTCAACTGGGGTTACAGCTATAACGTAAAAAAGCCTAACACAACATGTTACTCGGTGACAATACTACGTCCGCCATGATATGATTGCGATTGGAGGAGTGCGCCGCTGTTTTTGTTGTCAGTACGTAACGTCATCAATCTAGGGATCACAGGGGAGTAAGGGACAAGGCGATAGGGAATAAACAGTTGCACAATGAAAGCAGCACTGCATTTGCAGGCCTCAGCCTCCCTAGTAAATACAGCTAGGAACTGCGGAGGTTTTCTTTATCGGACTGTCTTTCCGATACTCCGCCCACTAATTCCATAACGGTTTAGCTCTTCTTCCCACCAAAAGCATTCATATCATGGCTAACTAGTACTTCTGTGGTAGTATGTGTTTGTTGACATTGGGTACCGGTCCCAACTTCCGAACCTTACTGACTAATGACTCCTGTCAACTTGATTAATGGGCTACTCTAAAGAAGCCAATGCTAGTATTTTTAAGTTTGTGATGTGTATATAGAATAGTCGAACGGGTTATTATAGTTAATTTAAATACTAGTAATAAAAAAGGTTAAATTGTATTTTAATTACACAGTAAAGCATTTACGGTCATGCATTAATAAAGAAATACATGTTCCATTTCATTTTAGCCGGGAAAAAACAGACTAATGACAATTAAGCACAATATGAAACATCATCCTATATAATCTACAATTGTTCATTGTTTTAATTTCACACAGAGGTAGTTAAATTCAATAGTAAACATTTGGAAACTACTTTATGAACCCAAGATTTTCCTTTTCTGTTTCTTCTCTAGGTCAACTGATTGGGAGTCCTCTGCGACATCTAAAGTATGCCCTTTACCCACATAAACAGAATACTGCACCACATCGCTTCTTTGGGAATACGTTTTACGTTGAAAAACATACATATACGGATATATCTTAAATGTACCTTGCTGATTCCTACGCAATGCATTTTAAAGCTCTTAGAAGAAACCCATGTGTGGAGGATTTGCTAATTTGCTAATTTTCTTGTAAATGCAAGGAGAATTGCTAGGCTTTAAGCGATAGTCAAATATTTTAAGAGCTGGTCGCTATTGGAGTATTCCATTTTCTTTGCATTATCAGGACAAAAAAAATGAATAACGAATTTGAGAAAAAGTATAAGTATTGGAAAATTTAAGGTAATAACAAGCAATATCTCGAAAATGGATTACTCAACAACAACAAAATGTATATGACATAAATAAATTGTTTATTTTAACGCGATCTGCATTTTTTGTGTAGTAAAATTTTGTCTATCTTTTATGGTTTACCAGTTATGCAAAAGTCGTTCACAATGAAGAATACTTATGGAACATATATACATTTTATTTGTCAGAAGTGTATCTTAAATATATGATACTTTAATCAAAATCGTTAGAGCCATTTTTGAGAAAATTAAAATGTTCGAAAAATGTTCCATGTAAAGGGTAATCTGGGGTTGGGGATTTTCTTGAAAACCTTCGTGTCGTATCCGTGGAAGATACTGAACCCAAATACCAAGTTTGGTGTTTATCCGACTGTTCGTTTCTGAGTTATACTGTTCACAGACACACAGACACACACACAGACACACACACAGACACACACACGGACATGTTTCCAAAAATGCTTTTTTTGGATTCAGGGGGTCTCAAAACATGTATTTCCGGTGAAATCTCGGTATCGAAATTTTGGGTGGAATACAATACTTCCCCTACTTACTATACGTAGTAGAGAAAGTAAAAAGGGATGTCAGGTGGATTACAGGACTTCTACGTATTCACATGTCCTTCTAAAGCTGCGTTATATACCTTTTCGTTCCTAAAGTCACTATTTTTATTATATGAGGAAAATATGAAGCTGTTACCAAACTAAAAATATTTGCTGTAATTGTTTTTCCTCATAAAGCATACAAACCAAAATGTTTAAGAAAATGGATAATAATAGTTTACACTAATGTGGTGGCGGGATTAAAAATGTTACAACATTGTTGTCAGTGTATGTATTTATGGAGAAAAAATTACTTTGGTTAATAATAAAACGCTCTTAACGTAGAAGAACGTGTTAAATATCAAGTAATGCTAATAAATTACTGACTGGATAAATTAAAAATGAGTGTTTCCCACTCCAAATCATACAACACGCATAGAAACTTTATTTCTAAAACTACGTCGTTACATTTAGCCAGCGCTCTTTTTTTCTTTTTCCTTTTTTTTTAATTTTCATTTTCATTTACGCACAACGGGCTATAAAACACTTACTTCTTAACCATTCTGTTTATGTGAAAAGCGTCCTCTCTTGGGGAGGGCCTAGTATATTCTATAGAGAAAGAAAATAAATAAACATAACCATAAAAATTAAACTCCATTATCTGTTAAAATTATCTATGGCGCTACAACTGTATTTCATCTCATTAAAAAACTTGAAAGTTTACGTGCGGAGGGAACTGGAGCCCATACCAAAACAGAGAACATTACTCCATCTTTGTGACATCTTTCCCCAGCTGTACCGGGTGGTTACCATGGTAATTAATGCCGAGAAATGCTGCCCTTACGGCTGACACTGCAGATGACACATAACACTTGAAAAGGTCCACTTTTTAACAATTTTCATCTCTTACTACGATTTGTAATCTCTATTAGGACTTTTTAGGTTTCTTATTTATTTTAATTTTTGATTAAAACAGTATTTATCACTTATAAGCTATAAAGCTGAAAAGGAAAGTGTCAGATCCATCAAGCCAATCAATCATAGTTTTCGGCCTTTGTGCAGGTCCTTCTAAGCTATCCTCGTACATTATCTCATTTACTCAGCTTTCCTCTTCGTATCCGCATGTGAGAATTTTACTTTAATGTTGCTTAACTTTCTCTTTTGCCCTGCATCTTTTTCCTACTTTCTCTACTGCTTAGCTATATAGAAAAATTTGACACTGAGATTTCACCGGAAATACACCTTTTGATGTCCCCACAAAAAAGCATGTTTAGAAAAAGTTCTTTGTGTGTGTGTGTCTGTATACAGCATAATTCAACATCGAAGTCGGTTAAATACCAAACTTTGTATTTAAGTTCGTCGTCTTCCAAAGATACGACAGGAATTATTAAAAAAAAATTCCCCACCCAAAATTACTCTTAATACGAAACATGTTTCCTTATTTTTCATTTCCTCAACAATAGCTTAAACATGTATTTTAAACAAAATCGTTAAGATCGTTTCATGTCAAATAAAATGTATATCTTGAATTTTCTGGGAATGCCTATGAAGCCTCTTTATTGTGAATGACTTTTGTATAATTGGTAAACCGTAAGAGATAGACAAAGTCATACTACATAAAAAATGTATACCTCATTAAAGCACACAACTTTTACGTTAAATACAACTTTTTTGGCGTTAACCATTTCGGAGATATTCGTTGTTATTGGTTTGAATTTTCAAGTACTTACACATTTTACTTTCTCTACCACGTATAGTAAGTAGGGGAAGTATTGCATTCCACCTAAAAGTTCGATAGCAAGATTACACCGGAAATACATGTTTTGAGGCGTCCTAAATCCAAATAAAGCATTTTGGGAACAAGTCCGTGTGTGTGTCTGTGTGTCTCTCTGTGTGCCGTGAACAGCATAACTCAAAAATGAAAAGTCGGATAAATACCAAACTTGGTATTTGAGTTAAGTGTCTTCAAAGGATACGACATGAAGATTTTCAAGAAAATTCCCCACCCCAAATACCCCTTACATGAAACATTTTTCGAAGATTTTAATTTTCTAAGAAATGGCTCTAAGGATTTGGATTAAAATCGTACATAAGAAACGTTTTTACTGACAAATAAAATATATCTTGAATTTTCAGGGAATAGCCTAGGAGGTCCTCTTCATTCGGAAGGAATTTTGTATGATCTGTATAACTTGTACGTTAAGCGATATTAAAGGCTCTAATTGTTCAATACGTATCCTTTAAAGTCCGAACGTATCTCAGTTGTTTCTCGGGATTGAATGGAAACAGCATGAAATTTTAAGACCAGTATATAACGTCCAGTTCATAAGCATTTGACTATCGTTGTTCTCTTTGTATCTATAACAAAATGCGTAATGTAGCTACGTCTGTAAAGGTTTATTTGGATTAAAATGTAGTAGATGAAAAATAAGCATTAGTAAAAATAGTTTGTACACCTACTAATAAAGATAGAGGACAGAAAAACCATGTGAATATATCACATCAGATTTTTTCAAGTGCTAATTCGCGATTAGTTTTTTTTTTATCGTAGTCATGTAAGCAACATGGAATTTCAAAGCCGTCACGTAATGACCCAGTATTTAAAAAATCTAACTATCGAATTAGCCTACTGCAGCCTTCTTATAGCTACAAGAAATTGGTAAATGTATTGGTAAATATAAGAAGAAGTTAGCAGAAGAATAAGATTTTGTAGGAATAGTTTGTAAAAGAGTAAAGAATGTCATGTGAATGCAACATATCAGATTTTTTCACCAAAATTCCCTTCAATTCATTTCTTGTCAATCGGTCTCTTCTCATTCAATACCTCATTTATTTATGAAGTTTCATTGTTGTTTCCTCTTCAATAGCTTCTTTAAGCAGTCATTACTTATTACATTTGTCTATATCAAATGTTCTATTATTTCTAATATCTGCATGTTTCCAGTCATTTTCTCCCTTTCGACGCATCGTAAAAATTTCCGCACTATACACTGTCACATCCCATATAAAGCATTTCACTGATAGGTTCCCCTTTCTTCAAGCCTCCAGAGAAAAATTATCTTTTGGTATTGCCATTCTCGGTTTGACTAATAACGACAGTTGAAGTTGATGTATCCCCACTGTTGAAGAGCCAAACTTGAAGTTGTTTAGACCACGCACGTAATGGATGCCAATTTGAGGGAGATATGTTTCTTGAAGTATTCATCCACGTACAATACAAATTTTCCGGTGGCCTTCGCCCCACGTTCACTTTTCCGGTGGCCTACGCCCCCACGTTTAAAAATCAACTTTGTATTTTAATTTTTATTTAAATATTATATACATATATATGCCTCGGCTGCGTCAGTAGTAATTTTCAGAACACGTATCTTTTAACAGGGCTGGTATGGCTAAAGAACAAGGCTTACACAAATTATAATTGTATTGTACTTTGTCTATTAATCCTTCACACGAATAAATAGCACTTCACTGATATACTCTAGTATTGAGTGTGAGATTATTGTTTAATTGCACTTTTTAACTCGTAAACTTTATATCATTCCCCCCGCAATGAATTTTTATGTCTCACATTGAACACGTATCGTACCGATCGGGTACGCAATCTTGTAGCGTCTGCCGTCTGAATTTGCACATTTCCTCTATTTCAAGTCTCTGATTGGCTAAGCCTACTCCAATAGAACACTTTTATTTAATTTAAAGCTTTTCTAGTTGTTGATCGGCTATTTATAAACTGTTTTACATATTACATAATTGCTCCAATAATTATTAGTGGCCTTTATTAAACTTTCTAATTTATTGCTGTCTCATTATTACCTCACTGTTAGCAACTTTTGCCTTCTGCTTTATAATTCTGTTTGTTACGGAAAGCAGGTTGCTTCTATTCTCACAGCTCATACATTCTTAAATTACGTATTACATTCACATAACATTATTATACATTTACTTAATAATATAAAAATATACAATGACTGTTACATACACTTTTTATATATTACAGTATACATATATTGCTTTAAGGCGGCTGTTATAATATTTTATATTATATAATTAGACTGATATCATTTCAGTGTTAAAAATACTGCCTCACAGTTGAAGTTGCATATGGGACATCCATAGAATTATATTAGTTTAGTTGCAAGAATCTGCTTGCTTTCTCCGTTCCATCGCAATATTGGTTCCTAGACTAAGGTTTGAATTGATAATTCTATCCGCTACATGATCATGCAATAATCCTGTGCTTCAGCGACTTATGAAACAATTTTCGATTTGCCACATTAAAGGATGCATTTTTAAGACACATTTCTACCTGGCAGTATTCAGTGGCTCTAATTTGTTTTTATTTTTTTCAATATAGCGTTGTCTTATATGTGAATTCTTTAATGTGTTTACTCTTTTAACTCCCAGTAAGGATCTTAAGAATTATAAATCTTTTTATCTCCATAATTTTACAGCAGCAGTTATGTATACTGGTCAGTCACTATTTGAATGCGCTTAAAGGAGGAAGCCACTGCTTTTGTTGACAATCCTAACGGCATCAAGGCTAGGGATCAGAGTGGAATTAGGGGCAAGGCGATAGGGGAATGCATAGTCGCACAATGACGACAGTACTACATTTGCATGCCTTAGCTTTGCTAGTAAATGCAATTCGGAACTGCGAATGTTTTCTTTACCTGACTGTCCTTCCGATACCCTGCCCATTGTTCCGTAGCTGGTTAGTTCCTCTTCCCACCAAACGCATTCATATGCGGTCATCTAGTATCTATCGCTTTCTTTATTTTTTCATGTACCTATCGTAATATCTTTTTACTTATCAATATATGTTTCTGTATTCTCTTCCGTTTCAAAATTCACCTTTGAACTGTGATATAAAATGTTTTAAATGCTACATTTTGCCCTCTTTTTGTGTACTGCTTCATCCTTTGTTCGCATAAATTTTAGACTAATTCACAATGTAAAAGAAGATTACAAGAAGATCTTCTCACGATTTGCTAAGTTGTAAGCTTTGGCTTATAAAATAAGATAAATTCCTATTATGTCCAAACTTTACGAGCTTTATTTGTACAAAGCAGGCGGACCATAAGATTGTTGTTATTATTATTATTATTATTATTATTATTATTATTATTATTATTATTATTATTATTATTATTATTATCATTATTATAAGCTTATTACCACATTTTATGAGTATTTTTGTATTTCAGGCAAACGTTTTTATAAACTCATTGACAACATAACAGCATGGTTTACCCTTAAACCCGTTACGGCTGCACGTTTAACTGCTTTTCTATCTCTTCCTTGGTCTTATGTTTCCGTGTTGGACGGCAATACCTTATTCTAAATGGGATGCTGGTGTTAGTGCCAGTTATTTCTGCATTTTATTGTCACGTTACTTATATTTCACATATTCAGCGGATGTAGAATATTGTCATTATGAACCAGCAATGTGTATCCTGCTAACGGTCTTAACAATTTTATTTTAGCCGCTTCTATCCCTCATAAGTCTTATTGTCAACACATATAGTTATGATTCATACAGGGGTGTAGGGTCTGATATACTTTCATACCATGTTACAATAGTTTTTCTCTGAATTCCTCATAATATTTCTTTTCCCTCTAACAAGCTTCTAATTTTGTTAAATTTTAATTTCACTCTGCTGGTCCGAAGAGGGAAATGATACACTCCAAGCGATTAAGACGATTCATTTCTTTTAAAATCCTACACTAATTAATTACTGTCTTGGATTCAATAATTTTTAAGTGCATTTTTCGAATTACGTTGCCAAACAAGAGTTTCAAGCTTTGCACGACATTCTTCTCCAATCTTGTACAACGGCTATTTAGTTTGCGATTGTCTTTCACATTACTTCTGCCATTTAATGTTTTTGTTGTTCCCTTCTCATATAATTCACTAGGGACATATAACATTGCAGAAGCTTGCTACGCAGAGTAAAAACAAAAATAATCTGATGTACAGATTCACATGATTTTCTCTACCCTCTATTGTTTATTAGTTGAGAAGATGGTTTGTCGTATTGTTGCTTCACATATGATAAGCTAATTTGAAGGAGTTGTATTGTAATTCAACTATTGGGGAGCCGAACTTGAAGTAGTTGCAACCGCACGTATGGTACCCGGTAGCCTTCGTCCCAAATTTAAAAATATTAACTTTGTAATTTGATTGTTTCTTTAAATATTATATGCTTATGTTTGCCTCGGATGCGTAAGTATTATTGTTAGAGACATGGATTTCTTTGCAAGGCGTGTAGGCTTACACAGATTATTATTTTTAATTCACTCCTTTTTATTAATTCTTGACACGATTTAAATAACACTTCACTGATATAGATAGCTGTAAGATCCTTTTATTAAATACTTGCACTTTTTTAGACACGTAAACTATTTTCGTCTCACATTGAATACAAACTAAATTTCTCGAGGACGCATCTCGCGTCCGGTTAGGAACGCTGTTTACAATCAACTGACTTCCAAATTTCAAAAATTATATAAGTGCAAGACAAAAAGTTAATCCATTTTACAATATTCAAGAATGTCTTAACACTATTTCTAAGTTCTAATGGTAGGTTTTCCATTTTATGAATATTGTATGTTTTATTTAAATGTTATAACCTAGCCAATTGTATTTTATACTTAAAGGCTCAAATAAATTATCAATTATCAATCAATTACGTATTACTTAGTGCGTGCCCTAAAACAGTGTACTTAATTATGTACGCAACAACAAACATTAAAAAGTCTTAAGTATTATCCAGCAGATGCTATTTCACATTTTCAGGTTTCTCTGACTTTTGCGAATACCTAAAATGTATACTCAGGAGCCGCTCTGCTTGGAACCCAAATTGATGTATACACATGACGTCATTTACTAGTACGCAATACGCAGTAAACAAAAGCACACTATAACAATTAGTACCTACCTTATATACAGACGATTATCTGTGGGTTTTCAGGAAGGTGTTAGTTAAACATAGTTCGAAACCTTTGATTAATATGAAATATAAATAGTATGAATGATAAACCTAAAGAAGGTTATAGCTACCGTGTAATTCTGCGCGGTGTCGTTCACCCCTCTCCGATGAATGGTTAGTAAGGTGATAAACATGGCTGCTTCTATAAATGCTGTTAGCTTGGTGAGACAATAAAGGTGAAACAGTGAAGCATTCTAAACGTAAGCCGTTAAATGCTGCGAGAAACGAATTGTGTTGAATGTCTTTAAGAAACTAATGCAGGGGATAGATATCCACAACTGTCGTTGTGGATAATATGATATCGGTGTTTCCGAGTGAACGGTGCATGTGCGCGTCAAGAACTAAAGGAAACGGGAGCTTTGCGAACACCAAGGAAGAAAAGAAACACATTTAAGTCAGAATTAAATAAAGCAGATGACTTTACCAACTATGCTATTCGTAGGAAGGTGCACGAGTTTTATCTAGTAACGAACTGCCACGTTAGACGAGCTTTTAAATTATGTCAACAATGATCCAGGGTTGCCTTATTTTAAATGATCCAGCTTTCATAGATTATTGATAGAAATTATATTCATGATTGTGAAGAGAAATAAAGTGAATATAGTTACTGACAGAGAGGATATCGTGTGATGCAGCTAGAAACTAATATAAGTTTTATTTTAATTATGCTGTATTTACTTTCAACACACATTTTATTTCTGTTCTATTAATATTATTATTATTGTTATTTATTCGAATAGTGCCCGCCCTACTATACTATAAATATGAGATACAAGCCCGTGTGGCATTTATTTATTTGTACCTCACAGCTGATATAAGCACGAGGCTAACGCGGATGATTACAAAATGTTTTGCTTGAGGCAGTATTTTTAACACTTAAATGATTTCAGTCTAATTGTATAATATATAAATTCAATAACGGAGCGCCTTAAAACAATATGTGTATGTAACAATATATAAAAAGTGTATATTACAGTCATTGTATATGTTTATATCATTGTATCCATGTGTAATAATGTTATGTGAATATATTACGTAATTTAATAATGTAGGAGCTGTGAGAATAATAAGTTTAAAGTTGCTAACAATGAGGAAACAATCAGGTAACCTTGAGTCAATAATGAGTAAGAAAGTTTAACAGTACTACTTGTGATTCTTGGAGTAACAATGATGTAATTTTAGTGACAGTTTATAAAATAGCCAATCAACAACCAGAAAAAGCTTTAGTTAAATGAAGGTATTCTATTAGAGTAGGATTAGCCAATCAGAAACTGAAAATGAGAAATTTTTACAAATTTAGAGTTCAGTTGCCTGCAGACAGCGTTACTAACCAGACGCAAAAGGTGTCCTCAAGAAATATAATATGTATTCGTGTGAGACGAAAAATAACTTTACGTGTTAAAAAGTGTAATCAATTAATAAAAACAACCTCACAGCTCTCTCTATATCAGCGAAGTGTTATTTAAATTGTATCAAGTATTAATAAAAGGAGTGAAGTAAAACTATAATCTGTGTAAGTCTACATTCTTGTCGCATCACAACCCTGCCAAGATATCCATGTCTCTAAATTAAATACTGACGCAGCCTAGGCAATCATAAACATTAAATATTTAAAGAAACAGTTTAATTACAAAGTTAACATTTTTTTTAAACTTGGGGCAAAGGCCACCTGAAAGTACATTTGGGGCGAAGGTTACCGAAAACTGTTTACTATATGTGCGGTTGCAACTACTACAAGTTCGACTCCCCAACACTTGAAATGGAATACAACTCCTTCAATACAAACTACTTCAAATTGACACCCAGAGCGTGGTGCAAACAACGTAAAGACAATATCTACTTCATGCTTTCATCAAGTCTGACTCTAAGGCCTGATCAGGTATAGGAACTTCACCGAACACACTGGAGATGTTGCGTGTGGTATTGTAGATTAAGATTTAATAGGCAAAATATCGCGGAAAAGCTAACATTAGTTTGAATGAAGAGAAATCATAGTATTGGGAAACACACCTGAATACCCTGGCAAACGTAGGAGAGAAGCATTATTACAAAACCTGCTGATCGCAGGAAAACCCTCCTGTTCCTGCCACTTGCACACACAAATGGTCCTTAAACACATCCATACCCATTAACGAGATTCTTGGGAGGGTTCGCGCACGAACTTGGAAAGTGTTCTTAGTTCTATTTTGCCAACTTTTCATCATTAAACGGGATGATATTATTATAGACAAATTACAGCGAAGTGGGTTATCGCAGTCACCCAGGGTATGGGATAGAGGCAGATCTCTAGCACGGGTAATTAGAGCTTTTGCCTGCGAGAAGAGAGCTGTTTAGTGTTACCGCTATATCTCTCTGGAACCCCCTAGCAATCCGAGTTTGTTTGTTGCAAAGTAAGATTAAGTACCTGCAAAAGGATGCTTGCTTTAATGTGACCCTTCGAGATTTAACAAAACGATATCTCACATTCTTTACTCCCTTCTGTTCAAACCTGCTCTTATCTTTGTGGTGCAAGCAACAACCAAACCCGTTAATGTTTAACAAGTGGTTGATCTTCATTTTTGTGTAATGGCTGTAGGTGTCGGTCGTCATACATTTAAATACTATATATTATAATTCATTAGTATCATTCCTGTACACCACGTTTATCAGCTGGGTCTCAGGATGTTTGCAACCAACACATTAAAGTCTTACGAGAGAACGAAAAAACATCTGATGCGTTACACTCATATTACTTTTCAACCCTTTTGCATAAACTGTTATTAGAAAATCCTATTCGTCGGTCTACTTCTTGTTTAATCCATAAAACGAGATTGTTGTAGGTATAAGAAGTATACCGTAAGTTGGAACATAAGTCATATTTTTAGATAGTGGATTGCTAAGTAATGGTTTGGAAGTTCCATGTTCACTGCAATCAGGAGAAGAAACGAATAGCGACTTACAACTTGAAAAATAATATCAGTATTTGAGAACCCAAACCAATAGCAAACAAAATCTTGGAAACGGCTAAAGCAAAAAAAGAAAGTTATTTTACATACATAAGGTGTTTTAACGAGATTTACATTTATTGTTTAGTATCACTTTGTCTTTCTCTTACGCTATTAATTATACAAAAGTCATTCAGAATGGAGAAGACTTCACAGGGTATTCGCATAAAATTTAATATGTGCATTTTATTTGTCATGATTATACTTAAACATACGGTTTTTCAATCTACATTTTCAGAGCCATTTTTGAGAAAATAATAAATAACGGAAAATTTTCCATGCAAAGGGTAGTTTGGGATAGTGCATTTTCTTGAAAATCATCGTGTCGCACACTTAGAAGATGTTTAAATTAAACAGAAAGTTTTGTATTAAACCGAGTTTTCCTTTACTAATTACACTGCTCACAGGCGCACACACACACAAATACAAACCTTTTTCTAAAACTGTATTTTTTATTCAGGGAACTTCAAAACATGTATTTCCGACGGAATCTTGCTATTGAATGCAATACGTCCTCTAGAGTAAGGATGGCGAAAATGCCTTCCTTCCTTTTTTCTTTGTATATGTTTTTTTTTTTAAGGGAGACAGAGAGTAGGTAGGGATAAAGAGTCGGCTTATTTCGCCGAAGAAGAAGGAATTTGTAAGAAGGAGTTCTGGGTTCTAGTTAGGTAGGTAGCAAGGTGAGAGTAGTGCGTGTTAATGTTTGCATGTGGTATTGAAGACCTAGTGAAGTTCGACATTAGCACCTCCAAAAGTTCTGGTTGTACTTGCTGCAGCGTTGTGTTGTCAGCGTTTGGTATGGACACGGAGACAGCCCAGCCATGGCGAGCCCTGACTGCCCCCGGGTGGAATTAGGTTTTAGTTGGCCTGTAGTATATGATGCAAAGTTTTTCCAATATCCAATTTGTGTGAGAAGGAGGTTCCGTAGCCTTTCCTGACCACTCTTCAGGTCCTCAAGTACCGAAGTTCAATCGGCCGTCTTAGTGATCAGGAGGCTTACCAGGTTGGTGGGACCTGCGATGGTGCCCATAAGCTCTTCCAATTGAACTGTTGAGGCAGGCGGTGGTGAAGTTTGTGGTGGGCAGACGATGACATGGCCCAGGTTGTTGAGTCTGCGGAGTCAGATCGCTGTGGACAGCTGGTGGTGATGTTGTTGAGGGCGTTGGAGAGGGCGGCGGTGGTGGCGTGGAGTTCTTTCTCAATGGTGGCGAGTCGGCGTAGGTGATGGTCGGAGATGGTGAAGTTTACGGCGCTGGTGAGTGATGGAGTTCGTTCATCCTGTGGAGAGATGCGGGACCCTGTATGGGCCGCATCTCTTCGTGTGATGTCTATGGTGTCTGCAGATGGTGGTGTCGTTGGAGTTGGTGGTGTGTGCACAGTAGCAGGCGGAGTCGATCGGCGGTTTCTTGTATACAGGGGACACTGCGCCTGCCCGGTAAAGTGACCGTGACCGGCGGCGGAGGTCGTGGCTGTTGCACTGAGCAGTTAGGCTTGGGGCACCTCAGTAGTGGCACCTGGGAGTGCAGCGGAGGTTGTGGAGTTGTGTCCGTAGCAGTAGCATCGTCGCCATGGCTGGTGGCTTTCTGATCGACTAGGCTCTACAGGCAGTACCCGGCCTAATAAGGGCAGGCCATACCTTAAGGCCGTCTCACTGAGTCACCCTATATGCAACACGCACTACATCATTCAGCAGCTTGCAAAAAACAAAGGAACAATGGGATAGGGAGAACTGCGCCTACGAGTCAAAATGACTCGCGAGTCCCGCTTTTGCCGCCTCTGCTCTAGAGAAAATAAGTGCCATTCTGCAACTTTCCTTATTGTTCCTGTGCCTAACCAGTATTGCTTACACTGGAAAAAACAGTTTGAATCTCTGTGTGACGTGACTGATTTTGGGCATAGACGTATCTCTAATTGGTCGTAATCTATAGCCTTTGTATAAGATTTGTCATTTTCTTTTGGACTTATTTTTACTTTCCTACATAGATAGATAAAGTCTTATATTCCACCGGAAAATTCCATATAGAGACTTGGCACTTTAATATTTAACAGCAAAGAAGCCTGTTTTCTGAGGTGATTATGAATAAGATGTGTTATTGTGAAAATAATTTAGCAGAAAGAAATAAAAAAAAGCGGGGCTACAAAATATTTTGGAAACAACCTTGACAGTATGTATGTAATGTTTCCTCTTTACATAATCGTTTAAATTCCTATTAAAAACGCATAGAACGTATGTGTTGTCTCCCAAACATTTCTTAACTTTCATGTTCCTAATTTAAATTCAGGCATTATTTAAACTTAAAAATGATAGGTTAAAAATACCTATTAAATTTAGTGAGAATCAAAAAGTATTTAGCATACAACGTTTATAAAAATAATCTTCTATACTAACTTAAATGTGCGTTAAGTAACGGGCTACTTCGACATATATTTATAATGAACAAGAAAAAACGCATTTATTTTTAAGTAAACCTTTTTCTCGGAAATGTAATATCCATCTATAGCATTTTTATATGGGAGACTGGTAATTCAGCAGTTACTTCTCCTTTAGTAAAATTATCAAACATTACCATTCATATAACATTTTGGGGTTGAATAAAGCAGATTATTCATCCCTACTCACCAAAAGAAACCTATGTATATGCAAATTTAAAACCGGAATTATCAAACTTCGGTCTTAGAAACCCAAAGAGGTTAAAACCATGTTTGAGTACACAACCCGTTCGATAGAGGTGTTGGAGAAATTTTCTACAGATCACAGTTATTTCATTACATCCTTGAATGAAGGTGAAAAAATAATCAGAGAAACAACTGTGTTCAAAGCATTTAAGGTTTTGGAATAATTGTTATTAGTGTTTAAGGACCGTTCTTACTCATACGGCACTACAGACGGAAGGATCCTGTTGATAGATGAAATAAAATGGTAATTTGGAAAGGAAATTGGAAAAGAAAGGATCCAAACGTAAGTGTTGGGTCCCTTTGCGCCATTTACCAGTTATGGGGACATGCTGACTAAGGAAAACCTGTAAAATAAAAACTCAGTCCTAGACGACCTCACCCCTGTCGGTGTTTTGGAATCAGGGGTCCTAAGTCACATTACGAAAATGTTTGAATAGATATAACCGTTTGTGCATGCATAAGTCTTTTTACTTCTTACTTCTTAATGCCCGGGTGTGCCATGCAAAGATGATACTGGTTATGATAGTAATAAAACTAATATCATATTCGGTAACCGTTTTCTGATTAGTATGTGTTACCATGTTCACAAACATTCCATTTAATCAAAATAAACAACAAATACCAAGGTAAATAATTGAATAAACTCAACAATAAAAAAATCTAATGTATTACACTCACATGACTTTCTCTACTCTTGTACAAACTATTTTTACAAACGCTTATTCTCCATATGCTTCATGTTAATCGAGATATCGAGATGTTAATCTTATTGGTAACTTTCTTATAGATGTAAGGGGAATTGGTAGGCTTTAAGCGATAGTCAAATATTTTAAGAGCTGGTTGCTATGTGGAGTATTCCATTCTCTTTGCATTACGAGGACAAAAAAATTAATAACGAATTCCCATTTGAGCAAAAGTATAAGTATTGGAACGTTTAAGGGAATAACAAGCAATATCTCGAAAATGGTTCACTCAACAACACAAAATGTATATGACATAAATTGTGTATTTTAATGCGATCTACATTTTTTGTGCAGTAAAATTTTGTCTATCTCTTATGGTTTACCGATTGTGCAAAGTCGTTCACAATGAAGAATACTTTTGGAGACATTCCCAGAAAATTCAACATATACATTTCATTTGTCATGAAAATATCTTCAATATATGATCTTTTAATAAAAATCGTTAGAGCCATTTTTGAGAAAATTAAAATTTTCGACAAATGTTCCGTGTAAAGGGTAATCTGGGGTGGGGGGAGTTTCTTGAAATCCTTCGTGTCGCATCTCTGGAAGATGCTGTATCTAAATAACAAGTTTGGTGTTTATCCGACTATTCATTTCTGAGTTATGCTGTTCACAGACAGACAGACAGACAGACACACACACAGACGCACACACAGACACACATGCGGACATGTTTCCAAAAATGCTTTTTGTTTGGATTCACGGGGCCTCAAAACATATATTTCCGGTGAAATATTGGTATCGAATTTTTGAGTGGAATACAATACTTCCCCTACTTACTATAGGTAGTAGAGAAAGTCATAACATAGCTAGCCTATAAATATGAGGAATCGGAGAAATATCCACTTCTGAAAATAACCGTAAAAGACATAATCGGCATTGGCTATCATTTATAAGATAGAAATATAAGTGTATCTCTCCGTCACATTTTAGGTTATATGCTCTATGCAGTCGTGTCACTTTTTCGAATAATGTGTTAGGTTGGTCCAGATCTGAGCTGACAGGAGCACAATTCCCATTGTGCTCTTCCTGACAGGGCCAATATTTTGTACATTTTTATCTCTCTATAAATAGAAACAAATGAATGTACACCGAACACATTTGCCGGTCCTGCCGTGGTCCCTGGAGTCTATAGCTTTGCCGCTCTGCCAAGCTGTGTCGCGGGTTCGAGTCCCATCATGGGCATGTGTGTTTGCGTTTGTATGTGTAATTGCAGTAATATGCGGTAAACTAAACAGTAAAACACAGTACTCATAAACTGGGTAAACATGGGAACTCCAAAAAAAAAAAAAAAGCAGAAAAGAATATGCTTTAAATGAGTTCTCTTGCCAAAGATCACACAGGAGATATTCACGTCGGGATAAGGAATTCGTTTCTTAAGCTGCAGTTTAGTTTAGCATCAGTATAAGGGTTTCTTTATTCTGCACAGTATTTGAGAAGTTTGTTGCTTCACGTATGGAAAGCAAATTTGAAGAAGGTGGTTTGTTACGTTATTTGCACCGCGCTTTGGGCATCAATTTGAAGTAGTTTGTATTGTTGTATTGAAGGAGTTGTATTATATTTCAACTGTTGGGGAACCGAACTTGTAGTAGTTGCAACCGCACTATAGTAAACAGTTTCGGTAGCCTACGCCCCAAATGTACTTTCAGGTGGCTTTGCCCCAAAAACGTTTTAAAAATATTGACTTTGTAATTTGACTGTTTCTTTAAATATTAAATATTTATGTTTGCCTCGGCTGCGTCAGTATTCTTGTTAGAGACACGTTTCACTTAGCAGGGTTGTGGTGTGACTAAGAATGTAGGCTTACACAGATTATAATTTTACTTCACGCCTTTTATTATTGCTTGATAGGATTTATATAACACTTCACTGATACAGAGAGCTGTGAGATTCTTTTATTAATTATTTGCACTTTTTAACACGTAAACTATTTTTCGTCTCACACGAATATGTATTAAATCTCTTGAGGACACTTTTTGAGTCTGGTTAGTAACGCTGTCTGCAACCAACTGAACTGATTTCAACCGCCTAAACTTGTAAATTTCTGTATTTCAAGTCTATGATTGGCTATTTCTAATCCAATAGAATACCTTCATTTAACTAAAGCTTTTTCTGGTTGTCGATTGGCTATTTTTAAACTGTCTCAAAATTTACATTATTGTTGCTCCAATAATGATTAGTAGCATTTAAACTTTCAAATTCTTTATTGCCTCAAGGTCACCTCATTGTTACCTCATTGTTAGCAACCTTTAACTTATTGTTCTCACAACTCCTACATTATTAAATTACGTAATACATTCACATGACATTATTACACATGGATACAATAATATAAACATATACAATGTCTGTAATGTACACTTTTTGTATATTTTTACATACGCATATTGCTTTAAGGCGGACTGTTACTGAAATCATTTAAGTGTTAAAAATACTGCCTCATGTTATATACAGAATTATATGTTTAAGAACTGAACGCTATATGCTGCCCTTAAAATTCCATACTGTTTCCATGTAATCGCGACAAACAACTGAAAATCGATCGGACTTTAAAATAATAAGTATTGAATAATTTGAACCTTTAATAACGGATATCTCCGAAACGATTTATGCCACAAAAAACTTATTTTAAGTAATTTGTGTGTTTTCAGAGATTATACGTTTTCGTCTATCGCTTAACGTTTGGTCCGTTTGGTCTTAATACCAGCATCGTTCATGATACAAGGTTTTCATTGACAGTAATATATGCCTACATATGTAATTTACTTTCCACATAATCGCCGCTCACATATATACATTGCTGTAACGCTGTAACTCATCTTGAGTTCATCGTCGGTTTGAAATCGTTGTCCACCCAGCCACCGTTTAAAATGCAAGAAGAGGAAATAGTCGCTTGGTGCCAGGTCGGGACTGTATGGAGGGTGGTCAAAGAGTCCCCAACAAAACCCTTGAATCTTCTCTTTGATTTTTGCAGCGTGTGCGGGCGTGCGTTGTCGTGCAGGAGGATGATGCCAGACAGTTTCCCGCGGCGTCGATTTTGGATCGCACGTCTCGGTTTGGTAAGCGTTGCGCAGTACACGTCAGCTGTAATTGTTGACCCAAGGTCCTTAAAATCAATCAAAAATACTTCTTGTTCGTCCCAAAACACGGTAGCCATCATTTTGCGATTTGTGTTCGGCGATTGCTTACATTTTTTTGGTTTGGGTGAACCGGAACGGCGGCACTGCATTGACTGTTGTTTCGATTCCGCGTTGGGTACGCTATCCATGTCTCGTCGTCCTTAAACAATGTAGGAAAAGAAACCATATCCATCTTGTCTATAGCGCTCCAAAGACTGTCGTGCACTACGCATTCGTTAATCCTTGTGCTGACGAGTGAGCAGTTTTGGCACCCACCTCGCATAAAGTTTCCGATATCCAAGCTGTTCGATGACAATACTGTAAAGCGAAGTTCGAGCAACATTTGGAAATTCATCAGCCAGACCTCTAATGGTCAAACGCCGATCACTTCGAAATTTTTGGATCACTTGCTCAACGATGTCGTCGGTAGGAATACTGGACCTATAACTCTGCTGTTCATCAAGCACATTTATCTGCCCATTTCGAAATTCTCGACATCAGTGATGAATGAACCTGTTTATCACTCATTACGTCCGGTCCATACAAGAGGCATTACTCACGATGGATGTCCGCAGTTACGATCCTTTTGCCAGCAAAAATTTAATCTCACGCGTACTTCACAACTGGCGGCATCTACGATTGTCGTGGCCATTGGCAAACGCTTACTGCATTACACCAACACTGCGGTGGGTTCCTCAGGAATCGCTAAACAGAGCTGCAGGCATGAAACTTCATTTAGGCCTGCATTCCGTTAAATATTGTTCACCGCACCTTAGTTTTGGAATACGCCTCGTACATTGAATTTGTCATGTAGATAGCTTTTAATCTGGTATTTTAATCAAATTCGTTACATCATTTTTTAGAAAACTAAAATTTTCGAAAAATGTTTCATGTAAAGAGTATTTGGGGTGGGGAATTTTCTTGAAAATCTTCGTGTCGCATCTTGGGATGATACTAAACTCAAATACTAAGTTTGGTATTTATCCGACTTTTCGTTTTTGAGTTATGCTGTTCACAGACACACACATGGACATGTTTCCAAAAATTTGGATTTAGGCCA
Organism: Deroplatys truncata; assembly: GCA_030765065.1. NCBI lineage: Eukaryota > Metazoa > Arthropoda > Insecta > Mantodea > Mantidae > Deroplatys > Deroplatys truncata. The sequence continues at coordinate 60,534,935 of CM060980.1, forward strand.
CCTCAAAACATGTATTTCCGGTGAAATATCAGTATCGAATTTTTGGGTGGAATGTAATACTTCCCCTGCTTACTATACGCAGTAGAGAAATTAAAAACGCAACAAAAATGGGAATTCTGAGTATCTGTTCTCTTAGAGACCAGAAACTCAGTTTTCAATCTGTAATCTCAGAAACCACTCAACCGATTTTTATAGCTCTTTCATAATTGAAAAGCGCTATTCTTCCAGATGGTTACAGGCTAAATGATGTTTCCAAAATTTGAAAACTGAAGGTTTCGTTTATATTCGTATCACCATATTTCAATCGCGTTTCATTGAATATGGATATCAGAGGTAGCCTTTAGGACTTTATTGCAAATATTACAGATTTTTAATAACTTCAAGCGCAAAGGGATAAATGGTGAGGTTTAAATATTTTAAAATTTAGCTACTCTACGGGGAGTTATATAGCGTTCATATCAACACATGTTGCTTATACTTGCTTAAGTTCGGTATTTGGTATGTTTAACCCCTAACATACAACTCAACATTCTTCGGATTATCTAGATGAAGCTTTTTGCGCTTATAGCATAGAACCCAAAGAAAATTATAATGGGTCTTCAGATTTACTAGGCCTGACGTCATTATTAGTCCAGCGAGCCCCTTGTCTCAAAGGGAAGGTGCGGAATTGAACCTCGGACTCCATACTTTTCCAACTTCGTGGTCAGGTTGATGCTCTGCGGCGGTGCAGAACTGCTTTTTAGTAGGAAATATCCGAGAGATTAACCGACCAGTTAGTTGAGCACTTATCAGCATACATGCTGAGACTGCGCGCTCACGAGACACAAGTGAAAGACGTTCCAAATGTAAATACTGGAAACGTACGATACAAGTTCCATTTCACTAAAGTGACCTCGAAACTGTTGACCTCCACCTTTTCCATTCATCTCTCAGGCAAAGCACTGGTGACAAATTCGCTTCAAAGTAATGGCATCATGCGCAAATAATCGAATGGTGGCAATGGTCGAATAAATCTGTGGACCCCCTATAAGGTATATTACAATTTTAAAAAACTACTCCTACCATATACTACTACTATTTACCCCCTTATATAGAAATCTGCATTGTTTAAACCACATGGTCAAAATATTGCACAATTATAAAATAGTAGTTGTCAAAAATTATAGGTTACGTTACAACTTCCAGAAACCACCTAATCCTTATTTTGAATAATAAGTACGCAGACATTTTGAAACCTACCCTTACTTTATAGATAAAACTATACTTCTTGGTCAACCAGGGCAAAAACTTGTATTTAGATTACAGAACTTGACGAACATTATAAGAAATCATACAACTTAAAAAAGTTACCCATGTAAATATTTTTAAACCCCTTATGTACAAATTGTCACTATTTGATCAATGTGGAGAAAACTTTACATACTTAAGCTTTAGATAAAAGTACAATTTACAGACAACTGACGACTTTAAAAAAAGTCATCTCTATCCTTATTTTTAATTCCGTCTCATAGAATGTACCAATGCAAAGCAGGAAAAGACAGCTAGTACATCATAAACAATAAAATACAAACTTTTACATAAAGATAAACTGCGGGGGAAGTATTGTTTCGCTTAGATTAAATCGCCTGAAATTTTAATGTACCGCAAACAGTCCGAGTTTCACCAACAGAAAATGCCAAACACCGACTAATGAGCTGTATCTTTTGCTATTTAGTTTTTCTGTCCCTTTATTAAAGTTAATAACATCTTTAGACTGCAGTTTATATAATACGAATAAAGAATTAATGACATGAATGCCAAAATGAGTTCAAGAATCAAGATCACTCTTTATGATAATAAGCCCTTGTCTATGATAATAATCGTCTAAAGGGATGACGGAAACAATCCTCAGGATAGCTGCAAACGGTGTTATAATTAAGGAATGAATTTTTTTAAATCACCGCCTTAATACTTCCATATGCGCACGTAAATCATCTTGAGCCATTAGATCGTGATACAGATATTTTCTGTTATGGATAGCCTGATAGTTTTATTAATATTTTTCCGTAACCTCAACCAAACGCATGGAGTTTTTGAGAATTTTAATAATATATTTAGTAGTACATTATGATAAAAGGGGTAAAAGTAGGGTTTTATTTTGCGAATAGGAACGTTGACGACACGAAGACCGTAGGCCAAATTTAACACGTGTGGCATATACTATTCGTGGAAAGCGCTTGAATTTGTAAAATATCGATAATATTATATTGATTCCTGAAACTAATTAAAATCACGTTTAAAACGCGGTTCTGAAAACAAAGAAATGAGATTCAAAAAGGAGATATCATATGTGTTGTTGATTCGCAAGCAGTCATTTTCAGTGAAATTATTTTCAACATGTGTTGCCTTACACCAGGCAATGAAACGATAAAATGCTATATCATATTGCTTTCTGGATTTTTTGGTGGTAAGTACTTATAGTGTTACACTTTCTGCTGCTTCTGTAATTTCATTTCCATTTCTCTTCCATTTCAGTTTCTTCTGAATTGATAATTTCGGTCATTTAATTTTTATGTAGGTTAGATAAAAGAGCAACGTTGTAGATCAAAGAAAGCTACCAATATAAGGTATACGTTAACTCTATAACGAATTGTGATAAATTGAAGTATGGCGATTTGTATTGGGAACAGGTAATGCGAGCGTCATGAGAAATTAACCATGTAAAAAGATATAACGAAAATGTGGACAGTGTGAGAACTTCTACTTTTAGGCCTTGCTGTCTTAAATAGTAAATTATGCAATAATAGGTGGATATTGTTATGATTATGAAACGAGTAAAAGACAGTTTTACGAGTATCATATTAAAATTATCCAGAGTTCGACACAACATTTAATGCAATTTAGCGTTATAAATTGCAGGCATCCATAATTGGAAGGGTAAAGGAGTTTTCATATGTTCATAACAATGAAAATTATGATACTGTAGTGGAAATAATTGAGACGTTAGCTTCTCTCCCTGCATTTCATTTGTTATTTCCTGGCGTGTTGAACCGATAAGCAGGGCGGTCACTTACAAGCATTCACTTCTTCAGAGAGCAGTGACAATATGTTACAGACTGAGGCAGCTTCTCCTAGAAAACTATATCACAAAAGATTTCATCTTCTCTCTATAAGCCGCGATAAATTGGAATACCGTTATTACGTAATTACTATCAGAAATACGACATTGCTATTATTGACACGCGTGTCATAATGAGCGAATTACGTACGGCATTGAATGCAGTAAAACCCTGTTTATAATGGTAGGATTGTACATTAAAAATCAGTGTTCGCATCGGATCGATTATACTGATGCCTCAGATTCAGACGGCGTGTGTGTATGTGTTGCGGCTATGTTTTCCAGCATAAGCGGGCCCTTTTAGAATGATGTGAGGTATTATAATAGGAGTGTGCTGCGTTTAAAGGAATTCGGAGATACAGAGGGAATATATACACTGACATGCATAAAAAGTGGCCCATTGTCCTAGATTCCTTAGTGTTTTTTCTCCTTCAGGTAACCAACTTTTAACTGAAAAGCAATCCAGATACACAAAAACCGAACCAATGGGATGGTTCGGATATCGCCTCTATGAAAGGGTTTCGCTACAATCTGTACATGAGGAAACGATAGAGCAATGCGTCCTAATTCGGTCTTCTAGAGGAAGGGTGAAAAATTATTTGCATGGTTAAACTGAACGATAGCTACGCCATTTACATAACTGAGGGCTTTCATCAGCAACATGGTAACGAAGGTTAAAGTTGTTGCAGCTACTAAACGGTTATATGATAACCAGCATTAAGAAAACTATAGTGTAACATGAAAATATATGGTTCAAGTTACAATGTTACCCAGTTCCGCCATATTTTGGGGGAGATAAGGTACCCTGCCAATCCAATGGCTAAAATTATGCTCGAAAAACACGGTGGACACGCCGGTTGGCGTGGGGCTAGATTTTGTCAGTACTATCATAAATAGTTCCGTTCGATTATGTGCCACATTTTATGCACGTCAGTATACATGTAGTAAGGTTAAGAACCACCTAGGTATGAGGTATTTAAGCAAAAGACGTCAGCATATCGAGATATTTTGAAGAAGATACAGCAGTGCTTTCAAAGAACGACCAGATGCATTACCTAGATTCTCGCTCGTTTTAGACTTGGTGGTGACGGATGATAAAACATCAACAATGAAAATGATTGAGTGTGTGTCCCATATCAGGAAAGGTAGAATTAATGGTAGATGGATATCTTTGAAACGATAGGGACACGAAAGAATGGAGGGTAAGCTGCCTATAATAAGGTTTTATGTTAGAATAGGGCGCTACTGGCAGGCAGGAATAGGTAAATTTCCGTCTAGCGTAAGACAACTCAGCTGTAAACATGCTGATAATCGGAGAGAGTACAGAATATATTCTGCGAATTGTTTTAATTGTCCATTTTTAATTGTAATTTATTTTTCGTGTTTATGGATTATATAATAAGGGCTTAAGGGTTTAGGACAGACTAAAAGGCGAAAATTACCAAAAAAATACATTTTCATTTCTTGTGCAACCTTATTAATGGGAATTTCCTCTTTAATTTGATGTATATCGTACCATTCTTGGTATAATTCTTATACTTCAAATATATTTATAACAATGGTACTGTATACACTCTTTGGAATAGAGTGGTAAACCTTAGCCCATCTTTTAGGGAAAGTTTGCTCTACAAATTGGTACTGCTGTTAAAAGTGATAGCTCTGTCTGCTCAAACAATGTGAATTCTTTTTTTGCAAATATATGCAAGTTAGCTTACTCCCCTTTTGCTTTGAACAGTTTTTTCTGTAAATGACATTTTCTGATATTCTACTTTAGTGTTAATTACATGATGTTATTGTTTATAAAAAGAATTGTTACTGCCGTTTAATAAACAATGGTATAATAAAGAAAATAATTATATGTCATTAATAAACAAGCTAGATGTATAAAAGTAGATCAGTGAACTTAGAAAATATACATCTACTTCCTGTAAAAATTTCAATCTGATATCTTAAATGATTTCTGAAATAATGGGCCATGCGAAATGGGGCTTTTAATCTCCCCTTTAAGGGTACCTAAAGGTGAAATTTCTAAATGTTGCAGTTTGTATCCAAATGTTTTCAAAAGTTTGTCATCTGTTGCTCTTAAAATTGTAAGCGTATTTTAAATTTCATACAGACAGCTTTAATATTGTTTTAGAAAAAATACTGTTATTATTCTAATTAATCAGGTGTTTCACAAGACGCAGAAATACAATTTTGAAAAAATAAAAATACTACCTTACTATAATGAATATTTTACAAAACTGGCATTAGAATTATATTCACTTTTATGGTAGTTTCAGAAAAAATTTAAACCCTTAAATATAATTTTTTAAACAATTTAGCCTCAGTGGCCGATTTAATTATGTCATAGCTTGAGAAATTTAAAAGTGTACAGAAACCATAAGCCAGTTTAAGTTCATTCTTTCCGAGATTATTCTGAAAATTCGAGCAAGATTTGCTAGAAGCTGTATCACGTGGAACATTAATACGCGAAAGTGGAGTAAATGACACTGGAAATAAATATAGGCCTTTAGACCGTGTTTTCTTGGACATATAAGCGGCCACGTGTTGAATCCTTAAAGAACTCTGGGAGAAAAAGCTATAGCATGTAATTGAGGCTGAAGGTCCAAAGTGCTTTTTGGACATAAAACCTAATTTTGTAATTCTTTTATATTTTTTACCAAATTTCAGCAATGTTCAGCACTTAATTTATATTTAACTTTCTGCAATAATTTTTTTCTTATCTATTATGTTGTATTTGGTCATATTTTTCGTTTATCGTGCTGTGAGACCGCTTGCCTCCCATCAAAGCAAGTGTTCAAGGCAAGCGTTCTGTGTTCAATCCCAGAGGCCCGCATTGGGATTTGTGGTGGATGAAGCGGTGTATGGGTCTGGGCGGGTTTTCCCCCCCTCGCCACTCATTCCACTAATTGCTCCATCATCATTTTGGATTTCCTCCATTTTGCCTTCATTTCATATCATCTTCTTCCTCACTCTCATACCTGGCTACGGGCCGACACCCCGTTCCGGGTTCTTCATTCTGTGATTCAATGTCCGTCTGCTCCTCTACGAGCCTCTGACCCTAGGCGCGGTTGTAAGTCCTAGAGGGTGTAACTCTTACATAAGAGGCGGGCAAGCCAATTAATTAAGTATATATATATATTGTACGTATATATTGATGGTTCATTTTATCCACGTTATTGTTATACTAGATCGAATGAAAACAAATAACCTCATTCATTTATAAATTTGGTTCCTGGATAATTGTAACTAATAGAAGTTATCGCAGCAAAATTTCCTCTACAGATTACACTGCACCCCCAAACAAGCTACGTCACAGCGAACAACTGTTTTTCAAGTATATGCAGCGTTCTCGCGCCTAACATGTCGCTTCCCTACTCGCTCAACTGTGTAGATGGAATTAGTTGTCGTCACAGTCATCCTTGTGGAGACGTTGTAAAATTTGGTTTGCTGGCTGGCTTGCCCTGAGAGAGAGCGAGAGAGAGGGTGGTTTGTTTCTGAAGGCTTTTGTCATATTTCGCGTGTCATCCGTGCTGCGACCCTGTGTGTGTGTGTGTGTGTGCGCGCACACACTTCCCCTTGTAGTGTTGTACCATGTCTAGCTAGCTGAGCAGCTTCTGTAATTATTGCTACTGTAATTACACTGTGGATTAATTATCCAGCTTCTACACGCTCTTTTCCTCCTTGCAAAAGATGTCTTTGTACCGGGTGGACGCCAAACAAATAGACGAACCAGTGTATAACACAAAACGTGTACAACCTGATGCCTAATGAAGGATAGTAAACAAGGTAAAGAAGCCATGTGCTATTCTGCAAGCTTCGCAACAACTGACGGTGAATTGTTTCATTAAGGATTACATTTTATCATAGATAATGCCACGAGTGATTTCCAAATCATCGATAAATTCGTGAGTCAGGAGAGAATTTATCTAAAGTATTTGTGAATCAAAAGTACCATATGTTTGTAGTATTTCACGAATAAAATGAGTTTTATCCAAATATCATGATTATAAATGCAGTCATAAAATAACTGTACACTGCGGGATAGCTCAGGCGTTAACGTCTCTGGGCCACATTGGTAGGTCAAACCCCAATGACCAAACCGGGGGCGACCAGTCTGACTGAGGGTTTTCCTTAGTCGTTAGGCAATTCTGGGTCAGATAATTTGATCCGTGAATTTTCCTATCCTTTTTATCACTACACTTCATTTCCTTCTTCTTCACCACCACACTAGGCATTGGGCTGATCACTTATTCTGGTTATGCTATAATCGAGAGTTTGCTTGCTCCTCGAGAAGCTACTACTCCAAGTGTGGCAGGAAAACGTTGTTCCTCTGTTTGATGCCCTCTGCTGCAGTGTCCTGGTCTCCGGCTATTGTTGCTCAGCGGCTGCTGATTTCTCCATTCCTAATAATTGCCTATCTAACTAATTTTACTGGTCTCCGAGTTTTCGTTGGTGAGGCAAATTAAAATACATTGCATTTTCCTTAAAACAAGTGGTTTACTATCAAATAAATAATTATGGACGGCTAGCTTTTGCCATTATAACAATTCTCACCATGACAATAATTAGGAACCTAATCTAACTGCACACGCTTCCCACCCCTTGCACACACGTGCATCCGTCGTCCAGAGAGTCACTGTGTGTCGACGAGATTCTATAAGAGAGTGAAAATCTGGGGCTTTCTTTCCCTTTTTATACCTAATCCTAGTGACGCTTACCTTCGCGCCTCAAAATGTAACAACATTTCTAATTGGTCCTCAGTCGCGTTACCTTATTATGCATGAACATATTCTGCTCCAAAGTTTTTCGCATACGCGTCCCAGTGTCACGTCCGGAAGCAGATTCAATATCTCTGTCTCTTTCCTTTCTATATCTGTATCTTTCTATTTCTCCTTATTGCTTAAGGTTCCTTGCTCATTAGCTTGGTGAAAGGTGGGCTCTACCTATATTTATCTTTTACTGGAATTAGGTAGCTCACCCGTCCCTTACTTATCCAAGTTACAATCTGCATTTCACATTTCTTGGTTGCTAAATATTCTAGCATATTTCTTGGTGAATCATATTGTTATGTGCAATTTTTGTTTAATATTGATTTATATGTCTTCATGTATATATATATATATATATATATATATATATGTGTGTGTGTGTGTGTGAGTGTATGTGTTTTTGTGCGTGTATGTATAGTCCGATTACGAAGAAGAATAAAATAATTGTATTTACTTACAATGCAAACAGCATTGATTTGAAAGATCAGAAGCATGTAATCACACTTCGTTTATCTGATCAGTACACCCTAATTATTTCATATTACTTGGCGTGGCAAAATAGTAAAAATGTATGCAATATTATAAGGATGCAATAACCAACATTATAGGTTTTACTGCAATAAACATTATTTAAAAACACAATTACTGAGTACCCAATCATTATATCTGTAGGTATTGGAAGAAACTTATTCATTGTTTCTATGTTTAATGTACATGACGAAGTAGGCATATTGTTTCTTAATTTGCGTACAATGTTTAAATAGTTTTCTTTATTCAGTTTCAGTGCAACTATGAAGATTAATACTCTGACCTGCTCAGAACATTAACAAATCTGATGTGTTCTAATCACATGACTTTCTCCATTCACTCTTGTATAAACTATTCCTACAAACACTTATTCCTCGATCTACGTCGTGTTAATCGATATAAACATTTGCATAAATTGTCCTGTTGAATGATTTCCTTGTAGATACATAAGGATTAGGGAAATACAGTAGATTTTAAGCGATAGTTAAATCTTTTAAGAGCGGGCCACTCTGTAATGGCTTTGAAATTCTATACTCTTTGCATCACCAGAGAGAGAAAGAGAGAGAGAGCGAGAGAGAGAAATAATGATCTCCCATTGAGAGAAGTATTAAATACAAACTAATAACAAGAGAAAATCGCGAAAATGTCTAACTCTACACAAAAAAGAAAACAAAAAGAGAAAATTGTGTGTGCTTAACTACATTTTGTGTCTAGTAAGATTTTGTCTATTTATTATGGTTTACCAGATATACTAAAGTCATTCAGAATGAAGAGGACTTCAGAAGCTATTCCAAGAAAATTCAAGATATACATTTAATTGTCATCAAAATATCTTAAACATGTAGTAATTTTATTAAAATCGTTAGAGCCAGTTTTAAGAAAATCAACATTATCGAAAAACTTTTTATGTAAGAGGTAGTTTCAGATAAGGGGTATTTTCTTGGAACTCTGCGTGTCGCATTACTGAAAAATGCTGAACAAGCATATCAAGTTTATCGACTCTCCGTTTCCAAGCTATGTTGTTCACAAACACACACACAGACCTTTTCCTAAAAATACTTTTTTCTTGGGTTCAGGGGGCCTCAAAACACATTTACGGTGTAATCTCGACATCAAATTTTTGGATGAAAGTCAATTCTCCCCTACTTAATATACGCCGTAGAGGAATTAAAAACGAGGAGCTATGATTTTCACGTAAGCAGGAGAGGGTAGAGAAATTTTGATAAAATTTGAGCGTATCAATTAAAAGGGGATATACCACACACACACATATATATCAACATTAAGCAATAATTGTACATAATAATATAATTCACCAAGAAATATGTTAGAATATTTCACAACCAAGAATTGTACAAACGCAGATTGTAACTTAGACAAGTAAGGGACGGACGAGCTAGCTAATTCCAGGTAAAAGATAATTCTAGGTAGAGCCCAACTTTTACCAAGCTAATGAGCAAGGAACTGTAAGCAATAAAGAGAAATAGAAGAGACAGAGATATAGAATCTGCTTCCGTGCGCGTCAGTGGGACGCGTATGCGAAATCTTTTGGAGCAGAATATTCTCATACACAAAAAGGTAACGCGGTCTGAGGACGAAGTAGAAATGTCGTTACATTTTGAGGTGCGGAGGTGAACGTCATTAGGCTTAGGTATAAAAGAGGAAAGAAAGCCCCAGATTTTCACTCTCTCTTATAGAATCAGTCGACACGCAGTGATACTCTCTGGGAGACAGATGGACGTGTGTGCATTGGGGTGGGAAATATGTGCAGTTACACTAGGCTCCTAATTTATTGTAATGGTGGGAATTGTTATAATGGGAAAGCTAACCGCCCATAAGATGTATTTGATAATAAACCACATTTTTAAAGGAAACGCAGTGTATTTTAATTTGTCTCACCTACGAAAATCCTGAGACTCGTGAAATTAGTTAGATAGGTAATTGATTAGGAATGGGGAAAAACAGCAGCCGGCGAGCAGCAATAGCTGGAGACAAGAACTCTGCAGCAGAGGGCATCAATCAGAGGAACAACGTTTTCCAGCTACAAGTGATGCACAACGCTTTCCCACTACACAATCTTTCTAACATGATTGGGCGCAAGCACCGAAATACAATCTTCGATAGAGACAAATAATACTACATAGAACTCAGGTTCGCTACTGGAGCTACAGAGTTGGCACGAGTAACACTAATAGCGCCCTAGACCAAAAACATTTTGATTTTATGTTTGTCTCGAGGTTCTCAACTATATTAAGTGATACGAATAATGTGATACGTCCACACAACTTTCCCTACCAATGACAAATTCACACACATCCACTGCATAATACAGTAGTTATATAAAAAGTTATTTTTTCTGTCTATGTTATTTTATTACGTATTTTTGGCTAGGAATAATTTCAAATTAAGCAAGACGTGCTTATTTACAACTTTCGGAAACTAGTTAATGCATATTCGTCGTAACAAGCTCCTGCAATGGAAGGAAAGAAAGAAAGGAGAGGACAGCGGAGCAGGAATAGCAAAATTTCAGGCCTATCCACTCCTAGATGCACTTAACCGGAATATTTCAAACATGAAACTGAACAGTTTATTTAAAACAAATTGTGCATTTTGATGAGCTGTACAGTTTTCCTGCAGCAAGTTTTTGTCTACATTTTAAGGTTACCTTGTCATACAAAATTCGATCAAATAAAGAGGACTTTACATGCTATTTGCAGAAAATTAACGATATAGTTTTATTTCACATGTCAATATATTAAACATGTAACATTTTAACTAAATTGGTTAGGGAAGTACATGAAAAAGTAAAAAATAACATTATACAAAGGGTAGTGTGGTGTGCGAATTTTTTTTTGAGAATCTTCTTGTCACATTCTTGGAAAATGCTAAAGGGTCTCACTCATTTCTGGGTCCTTAGTTTCTACCATAATAATTACACTACTCCAATGATCCCACAGAGCAGCAATAAAGTTATGTGCACCCCAATGCAAATCTACATAACTCAAATTATAGCCATTTTTAGTTATGGCTTTGATGGCAAATATATGGTCGTTTTTCTAACACAAGCAAAATGTTTGCTTGAAATACTTAAAAGAATACTGAGAAACTTCATTTATCCATAAGTTTAATTTCAGAGGGAAGAGTGTGTCATTCCAGTACCTACTTATTTCCTTCTCTTCTGAAAGAAACACGTAGCTACACACCTGTCCTGATCTTTGATACCAACATGGCTTCTCACCATATCGGTAACCAATTGAGAAGATACTGTGGCGGTTATAGTTTTATTTTACAAGAAAACGATAAATCTAGTGTTATAAAGTTCGAGATATTCAGGACAAAACTTGTTAAGTAACTATGAAATTGACTTTAGATTGTTGCAAGGTCTTTCCCGAATCCTTATGTAAGTAGGTGTTAGATGGTATTATCTTTAGGGGAAATGATCGCTTCAGATTCATGGATAGTTCGACACGAGAGATTATGCAAATCATGTTGACACCGCTTACGTCAGTGCTGGGTAAAGCACAGGATCAGCATGGCCTGCTGGTATTTAAACTTAGATTTTTGGACGGTACCTTTTGTATCACTTGCCTAGCAAAACTTTGACGGTAGGTCCTTTAAATTTAGATTGTGCTACTTTTCAAATTCTACATAGGCCCTAGGCACGACGTAAATGGAACGCCGGTCTTCTCCCGTCCGTCCGGTACTCAAAACTGTCTAGCTAGATTATGTATCAGAAAGATTAAAGTCTCTCTTGAAATCCGAATTACAGGTCTAATAGTATCACCCTTTACCACCCCTCCAACTCCCAGCAACCGATAATCCTCTCAATGAAATCCCTGAGCTAAACCTCCCGTCCATTCCTGTGGTGTCACAGTATTGTTGGCATGTAGGAAGTAAAACTGATTACCAGTGAGACAGTAATATTAATATAATGTTGCGCTGGATTGAGATCAAGCAATAAAACAACGAGGTCATAGCATAGCATTACCTGACATTCAAAATCACAATCTTCAAGCAACAAACAGAACATCATAAGTACATCTTCCACTCTGTTTCCCACCCCTCTATATTTAATGCTTCCACTCCATATCTTTACTACAATTAATTTGATAATGTGCCATCACTCCCATGCGTTTATTTAAATATTCTGAGTAAAGGTAATAGCTTATTTCGCGTTTTACACCTAATAAAAATTTCAACCAATAGGTCCACCCCAGTGCATAATGTAAAGAAACAACAGAATACCATAATTTTCTTCAACGAACCAGTGAAAAGCTTATGATTTAAATCTGTAACAGCTGCCTTACACTGATCACAGTCATGAAGTTACCGCTATTGAATGCGCTTATTTCACAAGATGCTTAATTAAACAACGTGCTATGATCGCAGCTATAGTCTCAATGAAAGTTGCTTGTAATGGCCACTGGAAAGAATAGTTTCTAACACATTCTTTCGCTTCACAGTGATCACAAGCTCATAAGTTTCAGAAAATTGTAGATATTTAGTATTAACCTCCGAAGCTATGAGCAGAGGTTTTAATACAAATTAGTGAAAATAAATTTCTTATGAGCATTACAGCATATAACACTCTCACGGACACATTTGTAAACTGTATTCCGGCACAAAATTATACAGGAGAATAAACCGCTTATTGGCTAATACAGTGCGTATTTTTTTTCTTAAGAATGCTATGACATTTGCGACATACTCATAAATAATACTTAAAACCAAACACAAAACCTAAAATTCTTTCTTCGGTTTGCAGGCAAATAAATCAACGTAGGCCATAAATTCAAACATTTTAATATTCTCTGAAAAATCACATCGTATTGTAGCGTATGTGTATGCATTGTCGCGTCGGACGCATTATTGCTGTGTATAATGATATTGTTGATCTAATTATTTCGTTTGTAACTTTGAATTCTTGTCCGGCGCGGCATATTTCCCTCCAATTCCTAGTCAAGAGGTGTGAAGGCAAGTTGAGAGAAGAGCCTCTTTGTCTGATAGCGTGGGTCCGTGAGTAGCGTCAGTCGAGTGTATATTTTGAGAGTGTGTGGTTTGTATGTAGCGTACGTGGGCTGTGTGTGCGTTGCGCATCTCCCCCAGTGTTTGTCTGTAACCTTCTGGGAACCATGTCGCCGCATCAGGTAACTTTATAATAAATGTGAGTTAAACGTGAATTATTATGTATTATTTATAAATAACCAACGCCCGCTTTAGCTTTGTGCAGAAAGTTCCTGGTATTTCTTGTTTGCCACTGATGCTACGTCCCCGAATGTTTATGCCGGGGTAACTAAATTTAATATTTTAGCTGCAAATCTTTTGGCCTCAGCTCGGTGTATAACAATATGATGATATGTTTGAAAGTTATTTGATTATGTTGAAATTTACTTTCCCAAACTAAAAATTGCTTCGGAAACTTTAGTAGCTTTTTCATGCTAGAACATACACATGACAACAAGCCCTACATTTATAATTATTAATATTACAGCAATATAGTACATCACAGTAATATAAATACATCAGTTACAGAATAAGATTTGTGTAATTTTAAATCATTTTACATTTCTTTAAAAATCGCGCAAAGATTGCATTTTTATAAAAATTTTGATAAGTATGCCCATAACAATTTCCACATGCTCTTAAACTCTAGAAAACAAACAACGCTGCAATCAGATGCTTGTGCTCAATGAGAGCACATAGGAGAAAGAGGAAGAGTTTCTACTTTCGAATTTCTCCAATGCAATTAACGCATGTGTATTACACACTATTTTTTGACGATAGTGAATAATAGAAATATTACTTACACAAATCAAAATTAATTATTTACTAACAGCAGTTGCACATGCGGTTCCAGTAGCAAAGTCACCAACATTACATTTTATGGTAAAATGGTGACAGATTATTACGTATAGTTGTTGACCTTAAAATCAATAACTTGTAGCTCATACTTAGTTGGTGTATGAATTAAATCCAATGTAAATATTAACAAATAAAAGGAAAGAAAGTTCCAGGCAACATTTAAATGTAAAATTCAACTATCAAATACATTCTATGTAGACAATAATAAATATATAACACATTGGAAGATTTAATCTAGTTCATGCACATAAGTGCAAAACACGATTACCAGTACTGAATTTAGGAAATGCAGCTTTCCTCATGGCAGCATGAACGGAAAGTGAATCAAAAAGTGTATTACGTAACAACTTGAAACACTCATTACCTTACTGGATATCGAAACACGCACATAAAAATTACTTTAAGGTAATGTTTTCCCAATAAATATGGTGTTCGTTTTTAGGTCTCATGTCTGTAGGTCTGTTTTCATGAGTTCTGTAATTCTCCCAAGTAGATCCTTACTTCGACACTAAAACTATTGTTTTATTACTATGCAAATATGTTGTTTCCAACGCTCTTTGTACATGAATGTTAAAGAAATTTTCGAAAAAAATAGTAATTTTAATTTTATTGAAACATTTGAGTATTATCATTCAGCATAGTACCATATTCTTCTTTAATATGTATAATCATAGGAAGTAAGTTTTATAAAATCAAGGAAAGGCTTTAAAACCAAGTGAAACCAGCTTTCACGTACGAGATTCTGTAAAGCACTTAAATAGATTTTACAGTCATTTTTGGACGTTATATGTTCTGAAAATGCAAAACATTTAACCCTGAGAGTACCCCTTAAGCCCAAGTCTGAAGTGCGTCCGGAGCAATGACAGAAATCTGTCTTGAAGAAGACAAGGAACCTGTTTAATAGTTACTGAGCGAACGATATCATTCCGTTGCCGATGTAAATTGACGGTGTGATAGACTCAGAGGAGTGGTGTCGTAGGTATAGGCTCTATACATCCACTTGTAGAGTCGAGGACAGTCGTGTACAGTCGAGGACATGGAATCTTACCGATTTAATGTGCAGTGATTTATGCTGGTAAGGAAATACTAAATCGCCTCTGTCATGCCCAGCCCCATCTCCAATTTGGTTCTAGCACTCCGCTTGTATGTCCTACCATCGTTCCCCTTTTTCCTTCGCTCCTGAGCTTGTTTTCATAGATTAGTGTTTGAATGCCATATTTTTGACATCAAACTGATACGAGACGAACTCATTCAGGAGATGTTGTGGACCGCGTTGCGAAGCATGCTTCCAGCCACTCAGGTGAAATATTTCCGTACCTCTCAGCATTTGCCTCCTACCTAGGCCTGATCTTTATTTATAGGCCAATGCGCGTGTGACAATAAGAGGTTAGCTCACCCAGGGATGCTGACGTTAAGGTGTTTCTATCAACATTAAATAAATAAAAACACTATAGAAAACGTACCAAGCATCAGTACTTTCCCGTGCTTTCGTCTGTACATCTTTATTATATAACGCCAAAAGAAAACATGATCGTGCATAAATATCTATTCTGGAGTGTTTTCACAGTTGCATTTATAACATACTTGGAAAATATCTGTTTAAATTAAGAAAAAAAAGCAAAAAGCATTTAATTATAGCTTCTTATCATTTCGTTCCAGTGATAACTATAGAGAATGGCACAATGCTAGAACATAGAATTCTACACACCTTAATCATGGACAGAAAGCACAGTGTTAGTGAAAATAAATGTCTTTGTATCACATAAACGGCTAACTGGTTACAACAAAGTAAGCTTATTTGCATTCTCAATAGAAAACGGAGACTGAGTTGAAGAGATTGTGTTACTACTTGTGATACATACACACATTTTCTTAAGTAAGGATTATGTGACAAGAAATAAAATACATATTAATTAAATTATGAAAGGCATAATAAGCCCAATAAGAAGAACAGTCATACGCATGAGTATTTAATATTAAATACAGTAATTAAACGTAAACCAAATTAATAAATACATATTACAACCCCAAATAGATGCACAGAAATGCTACATTAGGAACAGGCCATTCTATAAAAAGGCAGTATAGCTAGCTTCAATGCGAGAAATGTGATAATGGAGCTACAGTGCGGGCGTTTTAAGGTAAGGCCAGGATGCGTGTATGCCGACTACCGAGGTCACTACAGTACAACGTGCTACGCATATAGTGTGTGGCCTTACCTTAAAACGTCCTTACCTATACCGCTCCGTACTTGTATCTATTATATCCGACTTAATGCTATGATTTTTTTTTGTACAACTGCGATTTAAAAATTGTAGCAATACATTATAACAGTTATGCAAAATGAAAAGCTTTTGTTATAATGACTTTTAAGGCGGTTATTTTAGAATTTATAAACTGTAAGAACTGCCTGAAATGTTATTATATGCATAGATAGACTGATCAGTTAAAATATTTTTAGACGTGTCCCAAACGCAGAACTTCTAACACAGAACACACGAGGTAAAAAGCTCTGCAGTGGAAACTTTGGTTTTAAGTCCAATCACATGGCAATTACCTTTTGTATTTGCACATGTTTAATAACTATTTGGATAAGTGTTACTTTTCATTATGTGTTTTTACATGATTAATTTCTCATGGCGCTCACATGTATTGTTCGCAATACAAATCGTCATACTTGAATTTATTCCAATTCGTCGTAGTGTGACCTATACGTTATATTGGAAGCTTTCTCTGATCTAAAACGCTATTCTTTTATATAACCTATATAAAGGTTAAATGGCAGAAAAATTATGATTTCAGAAGCAACTGCAATAGAAGTGAAATTACAGAAGCAGCAGAACGAATAACACTAGATATACTTACTAAAAAAGGTCCTGAAAGCAATATGATATAGCATTTAATCGCTTCATTGCCTGGTGTAAGGCAAAACGTGGCAAAAATAATTTCACTGACAATGACTGCTAGCAAATCAACAAAACATCAAAACATGTGACATTTAGCATTTTTAACGTGTTTCTCTTGTTTCAATAATGCGGTCTAAGCGTCATATCTGTTAGTTTCAGGAATGAATATAGTATTATTGATATTTTAATCTTCCAGCGCTGTCTAAAAAATAGTATATGCCACACGTGTTAAAAGTGGTTTTATTTTGCTAGTAGGACTACGAAACGTAGCCATAGGCTGTAGGCTTTCGTAACGCAAACATTCCTACTCGCAAAATAAAACACTACTTTTACCCTTTGTGTCATAGTTACGTACTTTGTAAATTGTTAAGTACTTTGTAGATAGTTAAGTAAATTGAGAATAGTTAAGTAAATTGTGAATAGTTAAGTAAATTGTGAATAGTGAAGTAAATGGTGAATAGTTAAGTAATTGTGAATAGTTAAGTAAACTATTAATGGTTCAGTAATTAGGGATTTTAAAAGCTTCGTTAATATTTAAAATTAATCATTTTGTATTGTTAGTCTTGTTTATTATTATTATTATTATTATTATTATTATTATTATTATTATTATTGTAAGCTAGTCATGGTGATGTAAATTTTTTACGGTTTAATTCTGCCACCGGGAAGTACCCAATTGCAGAATAAATAAATACATACATACATAGTCCACTGTTAAATTCTAAGCTGCAAATGCTGTTAGTTTTAAGCAATTGAGAGTGACCATAAAATAAGTGGTAATTACCTACGCTTTTTAAATTCTTCAAAATATCAATATTAAATTTATAACAATACTTTCTGCAGAATAACCTTACCTATGTGTTATGTGAACTTCCTAAGTCTGCATATGAATAATTTTTATTACATAGATCATCTTATAACAGTATGTATTAATTTATTGTAGTTATTGATTTTACGCGCCCATTTTCATTACTACCGAAGCTACGAAACAATGTTTTCACTCCTAAGGACACTCTATAATCCTGAAACAGGAAGTGACAAACAGGTAACTATTAATAAGTATGAACACAGTTTTCGAGCTCCCTGTGTTTTCCAACACCATCCTGTCCTACAGAAACATGTTTTCTGTATTAGACATGTCTTCTCTTATTTTGACTTCACTCACTCTCTCCCACTATTCTCTATCTCTCTCTCTCTTGCCTTCCCTTTCCCATTTCCTGTTCTTTTGATCCTTCTCTTTATCTATGTTTTACATCTCTTCTCCACTTCACGCTTTACATACACACAAACACTCAGGGGGAGAGCAAAGGGGGTATGCACAGCGAGAAAATTTGGCAAAGTAAGGGAGAGGGAGAGAGGACAAAGGAGAATGTATGAGTAAAAGCTACGTGGATGAACCGAAATATTAGCAATAACTGAGCTCATTAGTATGTGAAGTATTTGCGTAAGCAGACTGCTTTTAAAGCAGATATAATCAGTTCTAAACACATCTTATGGTGCTCAAAGTCATATATAGTGTTCACCAACCGTCTTATTTCATTTTGCTGGCTTTTTAAATACAACCTATTTATAGTACAAGAGGTATATAGTATGAAAGTTTTCAAACACTTAAGGGTACGCATAGGTCATCTCTAATAATGTTGAGTGTGATAAGAATCCCTTGACTCCACCACTTTTCGTTACTGGAAACTTTAAGAACAATTACAGCTATAGGACGGATCTGCACACAAATAGTAATACACAGAACTACTGTTTGTATTACTACATCACTAGGAATTATCAGGGAGGCGTGAAAATGTTCCTTATTATGGAAGTGTTGCATACAATATTTTGACGTATTGGGTATGGTCCAAGGTTTTCGGGATGTCGGCGCTGGACAATCGGAGAGATAAACAGAGATATTGTAGCGCTCTCAGCAAGCATAAACATTAGAAGCACTATCGTCAGATATCTAGAATCTTCTGGAAGTTTCCCTCCCCCTGGCCTCCAGAACATATGTCCAGGAAGTTCTAGGATGTTCTGTGGAAGATTTCATTCTATATTTAGGTGAGGGTTCCTGCGATTCAGTGAGCGAGATAGTGCGTTTCTGGTGCGATATAAAGTGCGTTCTTCTAGTGAGGTGGTGACGTATACTCGCACAAAATGTGGCCCATAATGGAACAGAGCTGTTTATGTTGGTACTGAAAAAATTAAACCAAACCCCCTACAGCGTGACTACCTCTGTACCTCGAGGATAATTCTAGCCACTGGATTGGCAGCGTACTTTACTTTCCCAAAAGTGGGTATGCCCGAACTGCCGTAGGATAACATTACAACCTAAACCTTATATTTTCATGCTACACTACCGTTTTCTTATTGCCGTTTGGTAGCTTAACCTTCGTCTTCATGTCGCTGATGAAAGCTCTCATGTATGTAAATGTCGTAGTTATCATTTAGTTTAACCACATATGCAAATAATCCTTCGCCCCTTCCTCCAGAAGGCCGAAAAATTTGTAATTGGTTTACCCTTTCCTTGTGTGTCGATCCTAGCGAACCTTTTCATAAAGGGGTATCCAAACCATCCCTTCATTTAACACAGATTTAAAGATCGTCCATTGGTTAGTTTTTGCTCTTGAATTGTTTTTCAAGCCAGTCACATAGAGAACTTATATCGGCCGGGCGGAGTAAAACGTTGGTTACCTGTAGGTGGATCTAGGGAAATGGTACACCTTTTATGCACTATAGTGCATAGTGAGTGTTGCTACTGCGAAGGATTAAGAGAGATTTGTGTTCGATTCTCCAGCAGTTAAACCATCCGAAGAAGAGGCTGCGTCGTACGTATTTCATTACACCGCTACAGCGCGAAGAAAGTGAAGTGACAGGGGAATTTGAACTAATTCACATTTGTGAACTGACAGTGAAGTGAAGTACCGGTGAAAGTTGAACTAGATCAAAACAGTGACACTACTGAAAAATGCACCATTCACTACGTAGCTACGAGTAGTAAAGCTACTAAATGAGTTTTTACATTATCTACCGCCTATCTATAATAGATAGAGGAAGTATTGCATTGCTTCCAAAAGTTTCATAACAAGATTTTACCGAAAATATATATTTTTGGGTCGCTTAAAAATAAAAATATTTGATCAAAACTGACGCACGTGATTTTTGTACTATACCCGTGTGACGCTTGTGTGTAAGATGAGTTATTCAGGCGATAGAGCGCAATGTTGCGATGTAGTAACTCCAGCGTAAATTACGATTTATACAAAACAGAAAATATTAAATTGTGGCGAGACGAGGCAATTGAGAACTATAGGTAACAAAAAGGTAGATTAGCTGCTTTTCAATCCTATACTTAAATTGTGCTTGAACAATTTCATGACGAGTGCATTCTTAGGCTTTTTAATTCTTACAACTTGTTTCACTATTCCTTACGCCTATCTAGATGGTTTAAGGCGTTGGAATTTCTTGAATAGAACTCTTGACTGTTCTGTAAGCAACGGAGGGGACAAATAATGTTTTGGTTGTCTCTCAGTTTTCCTATATATCCACTGATTGAGGAAACAAGTTGTTCTGCGGTGGTTGCACTCAGCGCCACTTCAATAATATTTCCCAAGATTTTCATATAATATTAAATACAGTAAATGAGCAGCTATTGTTACTTTTACTGCCGTCGTAGCAGTGTTATGCAGACATAAGCAGCACATTCCACTGTTTATCAACTTACTGCTTTCCAGAAATATCCACCGTAACATCCGTAAATAGAAGATACAGTTGAGGATACGTCCGGATCAACTCAACTGATTTTACTTTTCCTGATATCTGATACTTGAATTGATGCGTTTTCCTTTGATGTTACACGTTAACTGTATATAATACTGAATTATCACAAGTTTGATTATAATGCAGCAAGACTTAATGTTCAAATTTGATTCAGAGAAAAACTAATTAATTTCAGGGGAATGCTTTTGGTTTAAATATCATAATTGGCATCTTATAGGACGCAGTCAATCTTTACTTGACAGGAGATGTAGATAATTGTGTCAAAACTGAATTTTTTCTACCATGTTTGCTTGATAGATTAGACATTTAAGAACGGTTTCATTTTGCTTGTTTTTCAACTCTGAATTAATTTAAAAATGGAGCAGTGGAACTATGCCACACCTCCTTTTCAAAAAGATATGTGGTTTTTGTTTGTGTGGGTTTGTATTGTTATTTATTCCTCTAAAATTGTAAAGTATTTAAAACATTAAATATTACTATTTCTACAAACAGTGTACCTTTTCTCGGAGACTACGTGACTCATATCAGTGAAACTTTGCAGTACCTTATAGACGTGTGCAATGAACAATAGTATGCAGCCGTGTTTGTTATGTTGAACATAATTTGAATAGTTAGTATTTGAATAATTAAAATAATGTAAAATATAACAGGAAATATAAGATCGTAAGAATTTGTCCTGTTAAAATATAAGTATCTTCTACTGATCGAGTTCCAATTCGTGTTAAAATAATAACAATTGCAACTATTGATACAAATATGAATTGCTTAATGTGATAGCATTGTAATCTCGTAAATTTGTAGTTGTATAAAAAAAAGCAATACATACAACCAAACAACTAAAGCATTTATCCCCCTTAATTTATGACAAATAGAACTAAAATTTCATTGACGAATAAGAAATATATATGGTATTTATGACTACAGATAACAATGAATTTAAGGAACTTTTTTCAAACTTTTTATTTTTTAAAAGGCTAGGATATTAGTTCAAAATTTTGCTTCATGCTGTTTACCATCACTGCATATGGAACTTGAGAACAAAAATGTATTACAACTGTTTGGTTTAGGAATAAGTACAAATAAAAAAACTTTTATTTTTAACTTCTTTTGCAGTGATCTTGAGATGCCAGGAAAATATCTCAGTTTTTCACCATTAGTGAACAATTGTATTTTAATGCTGATGCCAAGTTTCATTACCTATTTTTCCTTTTAAAAGCCTCTCCCTTTTTCAGCGGTTGCCTTCAACTGCAAAATCTTCTGTCTTGCCAATCAATCGGCTTCATTTAAATTTCTTGCCTGCATTGCCCTGGCTACTCCACCTCTCCAGGTGTTACGAGGTCTCTGCCTTTTCCTCCTGCCATATGGTGACTATGACAAGATCTGCTTGGGCTATCTTCTGACATCCTCTGAACATGACCCTACCATTGCAGCGTCTTCTTCTCAAGCCTTTCCACTAGCGTTTCTTCTTGTTCCATTCTTTTCCTTATTGTTTTATCAGGAACTTGTATTCTAGAGACGCTACTCAGTGTATCCATCTCTACTGCATTTAACATTTGTTGTCTCTGAGTCAAAGTCCATCATTCATCTTCATAAATGCGAATACTTTAAATAATAGCATTTAAGATAATTGTTTTTATTATGGTTAAGGTTGAGGTGTGGTTAGCAGCCCTATCTTGGAAAAGACCTCTAACTACGTTGCCTGAAAAAGTTTCATTACATTATCTTAAAAACTTAGTAAGATATTGCTAGTTGTTTGTAACCATATATTTTCACCTATATTCCTCCTTAATAAACAAGAGAAAGAAATCTGAAAATCATGAGGACACTCCAACATGCTGAAAGAATATCTTTACGTTATTAGCACCACGTTTATGTGCCAATTTGAGATGATTGAAGCCTCACGTTTAGGTGCCAAACTTGAAGTAGTTTGTAACCCCACGTATGGTACAAACTTTTCGGTGGCCTTCGCCCCAACTTTACTTTCCGGTGACTTTTGCCCCAAGTTTACTTTCCGGTGGCCTTCGCCCCAATGTTTAGGAATCAACTTTGTATTTTTATGTTTCTTTAAGTATTATATATATATATATATATATGTTTGCCTTGGCTGCGTCAGTATTAATTTGTAGAAACATGTATCTCTTATCAGGGGGTGATGCGGCTAAAAAATGTAGGCTTACACAAATTATAATTTTTACTTCACTCCTTTTATTAATCCTTCACACGACTAAATAACACTTCACTTATATAGAGAGCTGTGAGATTATTTATTAATTGCACTTTTAAACACGTAAACTTTATGATATTCTCGCCGTAATGAATTTTCGTATCACACTTGATACGTATTTAGCTGCTCGGGAACGCGTCTAGCGTCCGGTTAGGAACGCTGTCTACTAGTGACTGACGTTTACCGCTTAAATTTGTAAACTTTTCTATTTCACGTCTCTGATTGGCTAATCCTATTCCAATTGACTACGTTTATTTAAGTGAAGCTTTTTTCTAGTTTTTGATTGGCTATTTATATACAGTTTTAAAATATTACATTATTGTTTCCAAGAATTACTAGTAGAATTATTAAACTTTCCAAATTCATTATTGCCTCAAGGTTACCTCATTGTTACCTCATTGTTAGCAAATTTCGGCTTATATTCTCACAGCTCCAACATGATTAAATTACTTAATACATTCACATAACACTATTATACGTGTACATAATAATATAAACATAACACACTGACTATTGCATACATTATATATGTTGTTATACACATATTGCTTTAAAGCGGGCTGTTATATTTTTATATTATATAATTAGACTGAAATCATTTAAGTGTTAAAACTACTGCCCCAATGCTGCAGGTTGCTTAGTAGCTAGTTTCTATGAATTCCGTGAGTAAATGAAAACAAGACGAAACTAAGACAGTGTAACTGGAGCATAATGAAATTAAACTGAACATTTAACAGTGAAATTACCAACATATACGATATATAAATTACTTGTACTGGTACTAATGGGCCGCAAACCATCTTGCTGGACATGATAATGCAGGCAATGGTTGTAAAGTACAAAGTAAGTTTATATACACTAGAATTTTACTGGGTGGCTACGTTTGTTTGCCAACTTAACGGCGTAGTGAAGCCTCTGGTTAAAGGGAAATGTTAATGAGAGCTTCATATCCTTTTTCTTTCTTTGCCGTGCGTACTACGGGCGCAGAGTTTGCGTACACTAACGTACAACTGCTAGCTCCGGGTACAAGCACGAGAAAAAATGGAGTAGAATTTTATATACGCGATAATGATTCAACATTTTGTATAATGGAGGGAAAATACGCTTATTTATTCCAGCAGCGCAATACGTCAGGATTTCTTGCCCCAGGTCCAGCCGACTTTCTGAACTTCACAAGTTTCGGAAAACAGAAACATTGCCAGGAGTTCTTTCATTTCGTTGTAGTTCATGCTCCGCCCGCAGAATTATTTTTCTCTGGTAATATAGGCTCTTTTAAAAGTCGCTTCAAACTTTAAGGCATAATAAATATATACACGCTTACAGCCAGAACAAGCATAGCTAAGAAATGCAGTTAATGCAGCTTTGCTCCTCATTTTTCATTGGATGTATTATATTTGCCATTTAATTACAATATAATGTATGTAGCATAGCAATAAGAATTTTTATGATACAAACCGTGATTCTATCATTAAATGCTGTAATATATCTCGTCCAGTGCCTGTAAAGGAAAAGAATATTTGCTCGATTTTAAGAAAAAGTTTGTACACCTGGTCAATTTAAAACTTTTGGCTTCTGAAAGACGGAGCTCGAATCGAGTACTTGTGAGCTCACGGGACAGCCAGGCTGTATTCACAAGACTTGCAGATTTTTTGTGGTAGTTATAATGGGGAACACAGCTGTATTCACAAGAGTCTTCCGAAAAAAGTAATTATACACGGATTTCAAACAGACAGATGTTTCAGTGTGTATCAACACTGAATATTTGTAACCAAAACACACGTTATTGAGTTATGGTTCTCAAGTGCAGTACGACTAAAGCTCGTTACAATGTCATGCATACTGCAGCATTCTTAGCTAAGTGGTACAGAGATTTGAGGCAGTATTTTTAACACTTAAATGATTTCAGTCTAGTTATATAAAATGTAAGTTCAATAACCGCCCGCCTTAAAGCAATATGTGTATGTAACAATATATAAAAGATGTATGTAACAGTCATTATAAATGTTTATATTATTCTATCCATGTGTAATAATGTTATGTGAATATATTACGTAATTTAATAATGTAGGAGCTGTGAGAATAATAGGTTAAAAGTTGCTAACAATGAGGTAACAATGAGGTAAGCTTGAGGCAATAATGAATTAGAAAGTTTAAATGTTACTTGTGATTCTTGGAAGCAATAATGTAATTTTAGTCACAGTTTATAAAATAGCCAATCAACAACCATAAAAAGCTTTAGTTAAATGAAGGTATTCTATTGGATTAGGAATAGCCAATCAGAGACTTGAAATACAGAAATTTACAAGTTCGGGCGGTTGAAATCAGTTCAGTTGCAAACAGTGTTCCTAACCGGACACGAGACAGGTCCTCGAGAAGTATAATACGTATTCGTGTGAGACGTAAATAGTTTACGTATTAAAAAGTGCAAGTATTTAATAAAAACAGCTCACAGCTCTCTCTCTATATCAGTGAAGTGTTATTTAAATCCTATCAAGCATTAATAAAAGGAGTAAAGTAAAATTATAATCTGTGTAAGCCTACATTCTTAGTCGCACCACAACCCTGCCAAGACATCCATGTCTCTAAAATAAATACTGACGCAGTAGAGGCAAACATAAATACATAATGTTTAAAGAAACAGTTAAATTAAAAAGTTAATATTTTTAAACATTTGGGGCAAAGGCTACCGGAAAGTACATTTTGGGGCGAAGGCTACCGGAAAGCGGTACTATACGTGCGGTTGCAACTACAAGTTCGGCTCCCCAACAGTTGAAATAAAATGCAACTCCTACTTCAAATCGGCTTTTCCATACGTGAAACAAAAATCTTCTCAAATTGGCGTCCATACGTGGGGCAGAAATTATCTACTTCAGATTGCATGTTCAAATCTCCGTGGTGCTACTCCACGTTTTATTGTTTTTTTATTTTAAGTACATGACTAAAAATATAACGGATTTTATTTATTTTTTATACTTAAAATAATGTTTTCTTTATTATTTTGACTTCCATTTTTGGCCAACAAGGAAACAAAGTGAAGAGGGCAAATGATTTTTCACAATCCTGTATTTGTGGCATAAAATAAAATATTTAAATTCTAAAATAGAAATAAAATGTTTACTTTTCTATTTCAAAATAAATAAATAAAAACCAAAACCAATGAAAACGCCACATTCTCAATATCCACTCCAGTATTATGGAGCGTCAAAGTGGCACACGAAGATGACGGTTGTGAACCGCGCTCTCACTCAAAGAAATCTAACTGCTCAAGAGACCAGCCACTTTAGTTTGACGAGTGTACATCTCGACCAATTATGTATGTTGTGAACAGGATCATTTTATCAGCCTCAGTATCAAAAGATCAATCTATCCTCTACTACCGGCAGCGGAGTTATTTTATAAAACAAGATTTCTTGCCTTTCTAACAACCAAATATTTCCTTCCGGGAAACCAACTTGGAAAATTCAAAACCACTGTGTAAAAAATTGTGCATAACATCATATATAATATGGTAAATTATGGCTATAACCAGTTTCAATAAATTCTCAGTGTATATTTTCTCTATATATTTTAATTGTTTAACTTCCATAAATATTTCTGCGGCTTTGTCTATAGAAACAACTCATAATAACTCGTTGACTAGGATTTTAGCATTAATTTTATTCCTTTTTAGGTATGAAATACACTCATGTTCATCTCCACAGTCATGTCTCCAGATTCTTATTTCCAGGCTCCTAATTATAATTAAGAAGCATTATCTTGTCCCTGGTGGGAATCGTACCGGAGACCTCTGGACCACATCAAGTTTCTTAATATTTTGTGAAAGATAAATTGCATTGCTTGACCAAAATCATGTACATTTTGTTTCTCTGTTACGCCAAATATTAAAAACTGCACCAATTAAACGACCTTTCCTGACTGAAATTTATATTGTCACGTATACAGAGAAAATGAAACCGTTGGCTTCACTCACATACTTAACATATATTAGAAAACCATTTCTTGGCATCATTTCTCCAATCATCTTTCCGGACGTTGAACCAGGGACTCTTATGACCTGAAACCTTATACTAGTCTGAATTTTCTGTAAAGAGAAGGAAAAAGGAAATAACAATCGCATCATGAAACATAGGGCGTTCGCTTGGCGGTCTGAGGATCTCCGGTATGTACCTGAAGTTGTCTAAAGGAACACTAAAATCAAACTACACTTATAAGTTTATTAATGCCCACCTTACATTGTGAATTAAATATGAGGAATCCACCTGATATAACCAACCGTGGTCGTCGTCTCTGGCTTCACGGAGACGTCTTTGCTCCACACTTCTCCGTGTTCAGCTTCTACTCACTGCGTACCGACGCCAAAAATTGTCGCGTCTCCTTCCATAACGCATGCATAAATCAGAAAAAGAAGCTTCGTGAACCAAGACCGCCCCCCATACATGTGTTAGCAAACTGTCTGGCTATCATCAATAACTTTCAATAATGCATACTTCATAAAGCTATAAACGCTACAATATTATACTGTTCTATATACATATCATGTATAAGGAATTTGTGTCTTCCGTCTGTTGGCTGTTAAACATGATAAATGTTAAGGCGAAATGGTTTCAATGTACATTTTGTTGATGTTATACAGCGGAGTAGGTGTTGAAAAGTAGGTCTTTAAATATTCTAACCTTGATATTGCATACCCTTCCATTACCTTATCAGAAATAAACAAACAGGAATTTAGCACTACAAAAGATGTACGACATAAATATTGGAAAGTCATTGTAATAACAGGAAATATCAACAATTTTATTTGACATAAATTTCATATCATAAAGATCTCTGTCATTAAGGTCTGTGCTACATAATCTATTTGCGGAAATATCAGCCTATACATTTTCTTGTTCAAGTCATATCCCAAACACATCATAGTTTCGACACATGTTTGAAGGTATAAAAAATGCATTTTTACATGTAAAGGGTAACTTAGAATTGGGGAATTACTTGAATTCTTGTATATTTGAAAAATTGCATTTAAACTGCACAGGCACGCCTGTGACGGTTAGTACGAGGGCTGATCAATAAAGACTAAGACTGAGACTAATTTTTTTCTGTAGTTTCCTTGATAGTTTTATGTCTCTACCCCGAATAGGGGTAACAGGGTTTCATGTATAATGTCCATAAGCGACAGCGCTCCCGTAACGGTAGGTTGGTACTAATGCTGTATATTGTTAACCCTACTTGAATTTCGCATACCACAAAATGGAGGTGACACGAGAGGAGCAATACAACGCAATAAAATTTTATTTTCGTTTAAATCATACAGCCTTGAAACTTTCGAAAAGCTGAAGCAAGCATACGGTGAAGATGCACTACCTCGCGCAACGGTGTTTAGGTGATTCAAGGACTTCAAAGAAGTCCGCTGTGCTAAGCAAGGTGGGCCTGGTGTTTCGGAATGGAATGATTTACCAGCATGCAGTTCCCCCCCTCGCACTACTGTTATAGCAGCTACTACACGTCAGTATTGGCTACAATGAGGAAGCACATTACAAGGAAACGTCCAGAACATCATCGGAATGGGTGGCGACTTCATCACGACAACGCGCGGCCTCACGTCGCAAATCAAGTACAGGAATTTTGGGCTAAATTCAACATTACCTGTGTGCCGCATCCGCCTTAAAGCCCCGGTCTTACCCCCTGTGATTTCTTTTTATTCACATTACTAAAGGCAAAGCTCCGGGGCATTAGACTTGAGAGCACTGAAGCAGTGCTAAAGAAAAGTAATGCGATTCTCAAAGCCCTGACAAAGAATGGCCTGCACCATGTGTTCGAGGACTGGCAGAGACGCTATAAAAAGTGCATTCAAGTAGAAGGGGACTACTTTGAAAAAGATCATGTCATCATTGAAATGGAGTAATAAATATCTGTGAAAAAAAATCAGTCTCAGTCTTTATTGATCAGCCCTCGTAGTTTACGTTCCTCTCGAGAGTAGCGTACGTTTTGCTTTCAATGGTTTGCTTTTTCCACCATTGTGAGCTATTGTCGCAAATTTAGCTTCGCTAGCCCGCGTTAGCTTGTCCCGGAGAGTGTTGGTATTTCTCTTTCGACCGGTATGCTCGAATCCCGGAGGTAAGTTTC
Organism: Deroplatys truncata; assembly: GCA_030765065.1. Taxonomy (NCBI): domain Eukaryota; kingdom Metazoa; phylum Arthropoda; class Insecta; order Mantodea; family Mantidae; genus Deroplatys; species Deroplatys truncata. Next base: position 60,564,215 of record CM060980.1, read on the forward strand.
CTAATATGGCGTAGATGCCAGTAATAGATATTCTACACCCTATCTGATTACTTCTTCATTGCGGTTTTCCAGGTGCTTAAAAATGGAGTTTTATTTATGGACACTCTTTAACTGCTGTGGTCCTTAGCCCCATTCTATATTGGACGTGAAAGACCGGCAAGTTTGCTTAGTAGCCTCTTTATCAGGCTTGAGGTTCTTTTACGTGCCGTAAATCTACGACACGGGACCACCGGCTTGACTTCCCTTCCAAAGAAAGCCATGCTAAGGATTTTTACTCCTGAAAAAATCCACCCCCTTCCACCGGGTTTGAACCCGCAACCACGGGAACTAGAGGCTAGTATGGAAACCACTACATCACGTAGGACGACTTTGTCAGTTGCATTTTGCTTTCTGATTGTACCCGTAAGGATGTTGGAAGATTTATAATTACGCAGTGCCACAAAACGTCTGTTTAGATGCCATTGTATTTTTGTAGCAGTTCGGAATTATTTACTTAAATGTTTGTGGTTTATTCAATTAGTTTTAACCTTCTGCTTTTATTCAGAGCCGGATATTTGAATTGTTTGTTAAAATGTTTGGGGTTTATTTTAATCATTGTAATGTTAGGCTTTATTTTAAGTATTACGATTTTCATAGTCTACTTAAGTGGTTATAGTATTCAGAGCGAATTTGCTTGTCATAATTCTGAAGTTTATGCCAAGAGTACATTTGACCACAGAGATATTGTAAGAAAAGGGAGTTAATGTTTATGAGCAAGTATAGTCTGCCGTCCTGGATTACTGCTGCCGCCAAGAGTACATTTGACCACAAAGATATTGTGTGAAAGGGGAGTTAATGTTTATGAGCAAGTATAGTCTGCCGTCCTGGATTACTGCTGCCAAGGTTACTCTAGGCCGGAATCTTATTTTATGTAGCACGAGTTGCCGACTAGACAGGCAATAGGTAAACTGTGTGCCGTTTCCATTTGTAAACCTTTTGTTTCCATCAGTGCAATTTCTTTAGCTGTTGTTATATAGTGTGAGGCACTTGGTTATATATCGGCCATTTTACGTATTGTGACTAACTTCTATATACATATAATATATGCATATATTATGCATACATCAGTTTCATGATAAATGTACGAAACGAGTGAAGGATTTGAAATTAAAAGGCAGTCTCTCTGTTTACATGTATCATATATAAATTTTCTGGGAGGCAGGCCATTGCCTCTTTTTGGGTTTGCTGTTAGAGCTGTCAAGGTCATGCGTTTTACTCGTTTGTTTCATATGTTCCATAATGAGCCTCGCTCACTTTCTTCCAGTCCAACTCGTTCGAAAAGCAGCAACGAATATACCGACTATGGTCGATCTTCTGGTTCACATGCCCGCTCATGGGAAATGGGTATTTACCCGTTCGCGTATTCGTTTGTTCAAGCGTACACATAGCGCTGTTGTCAGGTGTTAAGGCTAAGGAATGACAATAGCCTACCATGATGCTGCGTTTTTTACTTTGTTTCTACCTGCTGTAGCAGTCAAGATTTCTTTTACCACATTATGATATAAAAATTCCATTTTCATGTTTTGTTTTATGGTTACACCTAAGCAAAATATGTACGAAAAGGTGTTCCAAAAAATATAAAATATTCATATACAATTTCATTCGGAATTTCTGTGAGAAGAGAAAACAATTCAGCCATCTGTATAAACATTTTTAAAATAAACATTACAAATTCTATATTATAATGCAACAAATGAAATAACGATTATTCTATTAAGCCCAGAATAACATCCTCCTATTATTTACACTGGAACTGGGGTGTAAACCAAAACCATGCTGAAAGTTTTACCTAATAGGATTATAAATGAAAGGGTGGTCTAAAGATTTCATTGGGTAAGGGTTATATCCAATAATCTGCCATGCCAGATCGGCCAAATATGGGTTCATAGAAGGGGCAGATTTAGTGTTTCAGTCAAAAACTGGTGGTGATTATCGTAAAGACATGAGTAATGTAGTCTCTAGGGGATGTTGTTTTCTCCTTCAGAGAATCCAAGGGTATGCGAGCTATCATTCTATGCTTAATGAAAAAATCCCGAATAAAAATTCTAGGAAAGCTGAAATTTTTCATGGCTTCAAAGCAAGAATATGCCTCATAATCTAAATACACAATAGCCGAATAATAAACTAATTGTAAAACAGTCAACAAAGCTTATTTATTGTTACTAATTAATTGTTAGTGCATTCATTGCGCTTGCATTTCACTAGTAACATTCAACTCCATTATCATGCGGCTTTGAGCTACATATATGGAAGGCAACCATGCTAGTCAAGAAAACAGACTGGACCTTGCCTTTGGGTCTGGTCACTCTGGGTGTTCAAACAGGAAATGAGGCATTACCCGTTCGTATACCAAATGGAATGGTCTGAGAAGGCGACACCGCTCGGAATTCAATACACCTAATTCACCTATATGCAGGAGCTCATTTGTGGTCGAAGGCATGAATGGTATACAATAGTGTACCAAAATTCGTTCAATGGACAGCTCTGTTTGCCGTTACCCCGTCCTTCATCCGAATGCATTCCACTAGTTGGTATCTCCATGGATTATGTTAGTGAAGCACGAAGTAGGTAGTAAAAGTTTGAAGTTACTTTTGAAGGATGCATATAATTTATGGTGTCCTAACCTCTCTACTATTCTAGCTCAACAGGTACCGTGAACATTTAGAATATTTATCACACATTATGCGAGGTCCGACGAGGCGCGCTCAACGAAATTCTGAAAATATAACTAAAAAGTCCCTAGCAATATTCAAAATTCATGATGTGGGTGAGGGAAGGATCTATCTACTATAGAAATTCATACTAAGATCACTCGGATTGCGAATATTTATTATAAAAAGAAATTACAATACCTCCTTGTCTCCTTACCTCTAGGTGGAGACACCATGCTGCACGCATGGACAAGCGGCACACACTCTGGCCTTGCTACTAGCAGAACCTCGACTCGACTGACTCAACCCACGCTAAACTCGGCGTGGGTACGCTACGCTAGAACTGGTTTTTCATCCCCTCCACTCTTGCACTATCCGATCTGGGCCACCAGGTCACGTATGCAATAATGCTAATGATATTACAAATGTCACAATAGTATAATCTGAAAGTAGCATAATCTCACCGATGTTTGCATCATGCTAAACAAATCACATTTGCAGACGTTAAATATATACAGCCCAAATATATTGTAACAAACAAAAACAACAGAAATGCTTTTACTTGACTGTTAGGTATAAATCTTTAAGAGTATGTCAAGTAAGCAAATGTGCATAAGATAATAACAGTTGTCTTAGTGCGTGGATTATGTTTGTTTGTATCTCATAACAGCTCAAGGACAAAACATTCTTCTGTATCCTAAGTTTCACTATGAAAGGTGAGCTGATGTTTGTTAGTTTAATTTATACTAGAGGAACCGTGAAAATAATTCGTACAACCTTGATAAATATCTAAGTACACGCCTAAGTACTGAACTCGCTTGGCTGAAAATAATGAGAGAGTATGATTATAAGCATGTGCACACAGTTCTTTATATTTATTATAAAGTACTTTAATACAATTAAAGTCGTATTCCGTAAACAATAAATTGCAAAATTTTCATACACCCATGAGAAAATAGAAGCTTAGCGTCATTCACTCAATCACATCCGATACCAACATGGTTTATTATGGGCAATCCTTTTTTGTTGGATTTGCTGTGATATGAAGAATTTTTGGCAAGATAAGGTGCATATTATGTGCGCTGCATTCTTTGTGTAAGTTGGTTTCAATGGTGTCACCATAAATTCATTAGTAATTCTTCATACTTTATTCTATAGAATATATATTGCCACATTTTTAAAGATACTAAACTTAAATATTAACATTTAAGTTCTTGGACATATTGATGTATGAGTTCTGCTGTTTACAGACACACTCCCCCGCGCGGACCTTTATCGAGTAATGCTCCTTTTGAGATAACTACATTTCTGGTGAAATCTCGACTTCAAGCTTTTGAGTGGAATATAATACTTTCTCTAATTACATAGGTAGGTGGTAGAACAAGTACTAAGCAAATGAGGAGCACGAGAACGCATTAAATGGCTACTGGAGGTCACTTGAAATGTTTAAGTGACCAATTTAAGATTATCTCTAATTGAAACAATTAATATCCACCCCAAAATACGTAAACAAAAATGAAACTCCAAGGAGTAGTTTGAAAAGACGAAGCGAAGTCGAATATACTCCATTTCCGGGATTGTTATGCACTTCACACATATACACATACACACGCGCGTATTGGACACTATTTTTGTACGATCGTGTGTTTCATTATTTTGAGTGAATTCTTAATAAAAAATATCTGATATGTTGTGAAGAAGGTTTATTTTAGAAGCCGTTGTATTGTAGTTCGACTGTTGGGGAGCTAAAAACTTGAGATAGTTTCTTGGAGTGTTCGCACCACGTACGATACAAAACTTCCAGTGGCCTTCGCCTCAACGTTTAGGAATCAACTTTGCATTTTAATGTTCCTTTAAATATTATATATATATATATATATATATTTACGTTTGCCTCGCTGCGTCAGGATTAATTTGTAGAAACATGTATCTCTTATCAGGGGGTGACGCGGCTAAAGAATGTAGACTTACACAAATTATAATTTTTACTTCACTCCTTTTATTAATCCTTCACACTACTAAATAACACGTCATTGATATAGAGAGCTGATAGATTTTTTATTAATTGCTTCCACTTTTTAACACGTAAACCTTATAATATTCTTGCCGTAATGAATGTTCGTCTCACACTGGATACGTACCGAGCGAATGAACTGCTTAGGTACGTTGCCTTCTAGCGACTGGCGTTTCCGCTTAATTTGTAAATTTTCTATTTCACGCCTCTGATTGGCTATTGTTGATTGGCTATTTATAAACTGTTTTAAATATTACATTATTGTTCCAATAATTACTAGTAGCATTATTAAACTTTCCAATTCATTATTGCCTCAAGGTTACCTCATTGTTACCTCATTGTTAGCAACTTTCGGACTTCTATTAGCACAGCCCCTATATTGTTAAATTAACCTAATACATTGACATAACATTATTATACATGTACATAATAATATAAACATAATGACTGTTACATACATTTTATATATTATTTGTACACATATTGCTTGAAGGCGGGCTGTTATTAAAGTTTATATTGTATAATTAGACTGAAATCATTTAAGTGTTAAAAATACTGCCTCAGTTGCACTCTTCTAGAAAGTAGTCTTACAAACTTTATTCTTCTATTTTCTTCTTGTTAATCGGGATAAACTTCAGCACACCTTTACGCATTTCGTTGTAACTATAAGGATACGATAGTTAGGTTTTTAAAAAGCAAATCGCTATGTAATGCTTTGAAATTTCGCCCTCCTTGCATGTGCACGAGAAAAAACAAATAGTGACTTGCCATTAGAAAAAACTATGAGTATTGAAAAATTCAAACTAGTAACAAAGAATATCGCGGAAACGGTTAACACCACAAAAATATTTGGCATAATTTTGTTTAGAAAGATTTGTCTAACTTCTACAGTTTACCAGTTATACAAAAGCCATTCAGAATAACAGGACTTCATAGGCAACTCCCAGAAAATTCAAGAAATACATGTTATTCATTATGCAAGTGTCTTAAACATATGCTGTTTTAATCCACATCTTTAGATATGTTTTTGAGAAAAAAATAACGAAACATTTTCCACGTAAAGGGTAGTTTGGGGTGAAAAAAGTTTCTTAGAAATCTTCGTGTCGTATCCTTGGAGGACACTTAATTTATACAAGCAGTTTGGTACTTAATCGAATTTTCGTTTTTGAGTTATGATGTTCACCCACACTTACACACCTTTTTCTAAAACTATTTCTTCTTGGAAAACCTCAAAACGTATATTTGAAATTAAATTTTGGTGTGAAGTTTTTGGGTGTAACGTAATACTGCCTGTACTTACCCTAGGCAAGCAGTAGGGGAAATAAACAATTTCTAATGAACTTGCCCATCATCAACTCGGATTTTCGATAGCGCAATGCAGCCAATATGGATATGACTAATACAATGGCTTAGAAAATATAGGGTTGTCTCATAAGTTCGCGTTTCGTTACGTTTCAATCACTAAGAACGCCTGGGTACACATCTCACCCGCAGCATAGCTACGACAGCGTAGTTGCCGAACTTTCCGTTTACAAACTTTAAACACAAGGTAGTTCAAAAGATGAATATCTACGGCAGTTAGGTTTTGTAAACAAATTATTTATTTCCTGCAGTATACACCATTATTGTCGACAACATATTGCCAAGTTTTTGGCTACAATAGCACGAGTTAAATTGAGCTCCAATGTCAATACCCGAGTTGTAATTCGTGGATTGTTGACTATCGTTTCATGAATTCTTTCCACGTCCGTAACAATTGGCCGTCCAAACCGTGGTTTGTCTTTTAGGGAGAAATTCCCAGCTCGAAATCGACTAAACCACTTTTTACATGCTCGCTTCGTTACTGCATCTTCCCCGTAGACAGGACAAATTTTCTGCCGACATTGTGAGGGGGTTTTACCCTTACGATAGAAAAAGCATAAGATGTCGGAAATGTTCCTTTTTGCTTTCCATAGTTTTTAAACGCAAGTTCACGCTGTTCTATACAACGTCAGTCACAAATACACACTGACATATCCAATAGCGAGTCTGGTTGTTGTTCTCTAAGTCGTAGGGGTGGTTAGGCAACTAGGATAACTTGAGTGTACAGGGGGTTCAGGGTTTTCAGGCGCTATCGATGGAACTTGCGAGCAAAACGAACGAACTTATGAGACAACCCAACACTATAATTTAGGAGGCTTTGAATCATTTGTTTGATGGCTAATGCCGTGACATGATTATGAAGTCACTGACATTGAAGAGACGTGGAAAATTGGATTGCATTTTGCTTCCTGTCATAATGTATAGTGTAAGTTATTACTAAGGGGCGGATTATGAGTTACCTTGTACTGTATACGCACATTGCGAAATAGAACATCATGCCTTCTACGGTATATTCCTTTACTCACCGTCTGTAACTAGGGGACAAATGCCAAGACGTGCTCTCTGCATTGGTAACTTGAAATCACGGACCAGGTCACTCATATCCGCCCTCTAGTTATTACAGCTATCAAATTTATATTGGTAGAATATATGTTTTGGAATTCTAAATTTCCTTCTGTGCAAATATCATCGGAAAGACGTAGAAAACACACGATGGTGCAAAAATATAACATGCATGAATTATATATATATATATATATATATATATACAGAGAGAGAGAGAGAGCGAGAGAGAGAGAGACAGAGAGAGAGAGAGGTCTTACTCTTAGCGGTGAACATTGATTCTGCGGTATAAAGGAAAATTTGTTACTTTAATGGAAATCAGTGCCCTGATTTGCAAAATGAAGTCCGATTTTGGCTATCACATCTACTTTTATGATATATGCATATACGAGTATGTCTATGGTGCTAAATCCATTAAGCTTATACAGCTTACTGTTAAGTTTCATTATATTATTCTAAATATGTTGTTAATTTTCTTCCTAATTGGCTCACTTCCGCCCTCTCTTATCACCCAGATGTTTATGTTTATATTCCAGCACTTATCATTTTTGTTCTATGTATCATGTCTGTCTTCTTGTGATGTCTTTATGTTTACATTTACAGCTATCATAGATCTCAACTTCAGTTGGAGCTGAAAACTTGTGTTATTACGTATGTTCGTCTTCTATATGTGTAGTGCTAAAATAAAAGTTCGAGTATGACTTATACATCAGGATTACGCAGGGGAGAGTGTGTGCAAAAAGTCCTCAAAAGTTTCATTAAAATTGTGGGTATTACATGTTTGACGGGAAGGTACGTAAAATAAACTCCCGAACAAATAAACTATATTTCAAAGAGAATGTTGGTGATAAGATAAATCGTTTGCCTCATATTTCATGTAACAGTTGTATTGAGGGATTACGTTATTGGTATGAAGTAAAACGGAAGGCTATGCCGCTTGCCAAACCAATGATATGGAGAGAGCAGTATAATCACGATTGTTACTTTTGCATGTGCAAAGTTGCTGCCTGCAACAAAAAATAAGGCAGGAATTAAATATCCAAATATGAACTCAGCTACACTGGCTACTCCGTATGGGCCCAAACGAATCCACACCTACACCACCAGCAGACGTCAATTTTAGTGAATCTGAAAGTAGCTCCGTGTCTTCCGATAATCAGTTGGTCTCTTATCAGAATAATTTGACAATTCACCACACCAATTTATCAATTTCAGTTAAATGATTTAGTAAGGGATTTAGGCCTCACAAAACAAACAAGTGAATTACTGGGCAATACTACAGGAGAAGAATTTGTTATCACCTGGCGACACATTTTCGTGGTATAGGAATCGCGTCTTTGTATTGATTCTTTCAAACGAAGTCTTAAGGCAGTGTTACTTCATACTGGTAATAACTTAGCTTCAGTATCGCTTGCACATTCTACGAACTCAAGAAAGTCTTATGAAACTCTAAAGCACATTCTCGAGATACCTAAGTACCGCGATCAAGAGTGGCAAATACGTGATGACTTGAAAGTCCTTGGTCTGTTACTAGGACAGCAGCGAGGATACACAAAATTCCCTTGTTTTCTCTGCAAATGGTATAGCAGGGCGAAGGTCAAACTTCGGGAAACTGACCAATGGCCTCAGAGGCAACAACTGGAATCTGGATCAAAAATGTTATATACTAATGCGCTTTTTATTCATCGTCAAAAAATTCTACTCCTTCCATTACGCATAAAACTTGGCATGATAAAACAATTCGTGAAAGCACTTTACAAAAGTTGCCCTTGCTTCCGGTATCTAATTACGCACAAAGTTTCCGTCATTGACACAGGCTAAAATAAGAGAGGGAGTATTTGATGGACCACAGATAAGGGAATTGATGGAAAATGTCAAATTTACCAGCTCTATGAATGAAATTGAAAAATATGCGTGGAGTGCATTCAGAGAGGTTGTTAAGAACTTTTTGGGCAATGTAAAAGATCCTCAATGCAAATAAATTGTCAGAAATATGCTTGAAAATTTCAGACTGCTCACCTGTAATCTGAGATTAAAGCTTCATTTCATCAAGACACGTATTGAGTACTTCCCGTCGTTTAGGAGCTGTCAGTGAAGAGCAAGGTGAAAGGTTTCATCAGGACTTGAAAGATGCTGAACGACATTATCAATGACGTTGGGACGTACATATGATGGCCGATTACGCTGGTATCTTGCACGCGACCAACCTACCAGAGAACACACAATAAAATCACGTACAGGGACGTTCCATGGGAAGGGAAAAAGGGGTATATAACTTAACTAACACATATTCTCAAATTCAGGTCCGTTTTCATGTTATTATTATTATTCTTTATTTTCTTAAAAGTTGTATATGCGAGTGTAACATTTTTTTTTTCAAATTTTACAATTATATTTGCTTTGAACATTGTTATATTGCCAAAACGAGATGTGCTACGGAAAAACAGAAAAAACATTTTTTAATTCTACGCACCCAAATTAGTAAAAGTCACGTATTTTTAATCGTGCCGCAGAAAAAATGTTTTCATTTGTAACCTAGTGAATCGATATCTTGGAAATAAAGTAACATAGACTTGAATTCTTGCGAAGTAATGTAGTTTAAAGCTTTCTCAACACTGACAGTCATTTTTTGTGTTCAAAGTGACCACCAGTGTCCATAGCGCTCATCTCTAAGCAAACTACGAATATCAGCGTGTCCGGTATATGCGTGGATAGATTCCCGTAGCGCATGCAATGTAGCTGGCTTTTGCCCATAAACTTTATTCTTCAAGGTCCCCCATAGGTAAACATTCAGAGATGTTAGGTGTGGAGAACGTACGTGTGAACTCAATGGCAACTTTTCGACCTTCTTATTTTCCAGGTAAACTGTCATCCAAGAGTGCCCTGACATCTCGATAGTAGTGAGATGGAGCACCAACTTGCTGATAGCAAAATCACTGCGCAAGAGATTTAAGTCTGTGTCATTTTTTTCAAGATATCGATTAATTATCAAAGAGTGAGTACATAGTTTTGACTCCTCTGCATATTAATATTATAAACAGAGAAAATTTGTAGGCCTATATGTATGCATGTAATGCAGGTAATCTCAAAAACCATTCAAACAATATTGATTATTTGTTCTTTCACCACTGAAAAATCCTATTCGTTCTGACTGGTAGTCTATAAAACATCCTATAATTTCAAATCATATTAATAAAGGACTAAACTGATTTATAAAGCCTATGTAGTAAAATACGAACACATAATGGTAATAAAAGAACATATTTGTGAAGAAGGCCTTGTGTTTTGTTTGAGAATGTTATCGAGTAGAAAACAGTTATTGTTACTCGGCAGAATATCCTCGTAAAATAAGACAAACGCTGCGTATATCAATATAGAGTGTCACGATTTAGCAACTAAAATACTCAGAAATACAGGAGAAAATCAAAACTGCTTATAACGCAGATTATCTGCTTATACACTTTCGATACCAGTGCCAAAAAATTGTAATAACCCTCATTTAGCCAAGTTTTGTCTCATTTCATTTGTATATTATAATGAACTTTGTTAACAGATTAGGTATGTTAAATAACTGTATAAAGAGAAAACTGTGTCCTGTTAGCATTGTAAATTTATCAATCGACATTTTATAATTAACACCTGGAACATTTTTTTTTCGATGGTCACAGAATATGTGTCTCTTCCAAAGCGGTTAACTTGGTGGCCTAGGAGTGCGAAATCTCCATATTCACCAGCTTCACCTGTATTTCCTTGATGTGGAGAGTCTATGTATTATGTGAAAACTATATAGATTTTATATTACTAAATAACCATGGTACGAAAGAGAAACTACAAAGATTTAAAATTTCACCTACTGCTATGCAGAACTTCGTGGGGGTCTTAAGTAAGTCGGACGTTCCGCCGATGTTTCACATTCTTGTTTAAATATCAGGTAATTTTACATCCGTTATTAAGAATAGTAACATTGTAATGTCTGTATGACATTAAAATTATAAAGGGGTAAAGAGGAGGATTCACTATAAAAATCTTCTAGCCACTGTAGAATAATTTCGTGAAGAACGGGGGTGGTAAATGCAATTAATTAAATTGTTATTGGAGTTTAAAAAGCCACCCGTGCAACATGGAGCAGCCATCTAACATCACATACACTTAAAACGTGCATGTTAAGAATGGGATTTTTAACTTCAGGGCAACCCAATATACAACTTAACATTTGTTATTTACCCAAAGTTAAAACTACCAGGAATTGTGGTTACAGTTTTGTTATACACATATCTAGTCACATGCTTTGGTTGCAGTGGACCAATACGGGAGAAACAAGGAGCATAGATATGGGTAACAAACCATCCATTCCCTTATCTTTCGCTTGAAATGGAGTCGAAGTAATGCTATAAATGGCTTCGTGAAACTGCATGGCGTTACTTCACGCTTCCGCTAACCATATCTAACATAATATCGATGTTTGTACAAATCAACCATTTCTGTTGTCGAACGTAATACAATGCGCTGCTAATTTTCGCGACTAATATTGACTGTGGACCAACATTTCACCCCAATTATTTGATTAAACTACATTCTACTACATGCGATCTCCTGAATCATTCGAACGTATTCAAAATTCATCGTGTCTTTAAAAGCGTAAATGTCTTTTGTAACTTCATACAAATTTAAAAGCAAGCATACGTATCTTATTTACTATACTTTGTTGCAGCTTAAGAAATACTTCTAATTATGCATTCAATGGGAATTTTATATACCTATGTAATTATATTAGCCTTTATATGCCACTTGCTTATGATATTGATTATACTAATCTCTTACTATGTGAATTTGATGTTGATGTTTTATGTATTACTGAGCATTAGCTCATAGCTTTGGATTTAAGTTTAATCACATTTCCTGACTTTATTTTATGTGGTCATTTTTGTAGGCCTAACAGTCGACAACATGGGGGCTAAACCATCTTTGTTAAGAACAATTTACATGTATCTAAATTTGATATTTTAACTTAAATTCCATATATGACTACGAAGTAGTTCTAATTAAGAAAATTAATGTTGTGTGTGTTTTTATAAGAGAACTGATACTAGTAAATGTGATTTTGAAGGTTTCGTAACAAAAATGAATTAATGTTTAGTTTTCTTTTTAAACCTAGTGCTAACAAATATATTCTATTAATGGGTGATTTTAACACTGACTTTTGCTATCAAACCCGTGAAATATTTGACCTTCAAAATTTGCTTACTGGTTTTGATGTCAAACACATCGTCCATCGTTATAAACTTGATGGATCTGGTGGGTCAACGTTAGACAATATCGTAACAAATTTATGCAATGATAGCTGTTTTGTCCATGTTGTTCCAAAACCAGTGTCCGACAATTTGTCTTATGATTAAGACACCTAGTGCTGTTAATAATTCAAATAATTCTGTCTTAAATTTTATACGATGTTTTAATGCGTATAATATTGCTTATTTTATTTATTTATCGAGTGCCATCAACCGGTTAACCATGTATAGTATAAGTGATCTTAATGATAAAACTAAATAGTTTTATCCATGTTCTCAATAATCGTGGCCAAAGTTTTGCTCATAATGTCATATAGAATGACAATATTAAGAGAACTAATAAAGAATAGTACAATGGTGAATTACATAAACTAAAGGAAATGTACGCCCATTACTGTGTACTGTTTACTAAATAGGTAAGATGGAATATAAAGATAGTATAAAAATCTACAGAAATATTGCAAGATAAAACTTAAAAAGAACAAACTCAACTACTATTCCTGTAAAATTAGTGTTTCCAGCAACACATCCAAGGTTACTTGGTCTATAATTGCAAGTATGTTAAATAAAAATAAAAATATATAATACTTTGAACAAGGAATGGGAATTCTTTTTACAAGTATTAATAGCATTACTGATCCAAAGACCTTTTAAATGGGGTGACACATTTAACAAGATTTGCATTTCAGCATATACGAGGTTGAAGATATTTACTCCATCATAATGAATCTTAGTAAACTGCATGTTGTGATTTTATTGGTTTGAATGCTAAAATATTTAAAATTGCTGTTGCTGCTGCTGTTTTATTTCTGAACCTTTGACACACATTTTTAATACTGGCATCGATACTAGCAACTTTCCTGATGCATTTAAAGTTATTAAAGTTGTTCCTATGCTTAAGAAATATGTAAAATTAACTATTTCAATTATCGATAAATTAGTATTGTGCCAATTTTGTCAAAGATTGTTTAAATATTATTAAACAGACAATTGAGTAATTACTTTGAAAGTAACATTATTCACCCCTGATCAGTTTGGATTTAGAAAGGGCCATTGCACTGTTGATGATGTTATTGAATTTACAAAGCAATATTTTTCAATTTTTGAGAACGCTGACCAAGTAATATTTTTTATCTTAATATGGTATTTGACACCGTTTCAGAATTGTTGTTAATTAGACTATATTTTTATGATTTATTATTGATTATATTTAAATCAAAGATATCCATTTGTGTATTATAATAATATAAATTCTGATCTTAAGATGGTTTTAATATGGTGTTCCTCAAGGATCTATTTTGGGCCCTTTATTTTTTATAATACTAGGGACGTTTAAATGACAAGCACTGCAATTTTTTGTTTTTATATTAAGTACTTATGTAAATAATTGAACGCAGAAAATTAGAAAATTATGGGTATTTTCCACCAGTGTGCATACATCTTTGCCAGTGTTCTGGCAGTTTCCTTAATTGCGTAACAAACCATTCTTTGAGGGTATCCTAGCCCCACTGGTGGACAAATGCTTGAAGCCATCATTGATGGTGAAGTTCTTACTCCGCAAGTCCTCTTTCATTGCATCAAATAGAGGTAGTCGTGGACAAGATCTGACGAATATGGAAGATGAGATAGCACGGTAAACCCTATATTACACAGGATGGCAATGATCTAGTGACTGACAAGTGGCCGAGCATTGTCTTGGAGAAAAACACCGCGACCACAGCGTTGCGGAAAGCATCGTCAGACCTGGCGCAATAAACTGCAGTACTGTTGATGGTCATGTTGGATGGAATTCAATCCACAAAAGGATCCCTTCCTATTCCCAAAGCACGTTGGCCATTTGTTTGCGGATGGATAGTCCTGTTTATGGCTTCTTAGAACGAGGGCTCCCAGTGTGCTTCCACTCCATAGACTGGTTTTTCTTGAGTCTCATGCAAGTAACATTACTCGTTGGCGATGACCCGATGCTCAAAAAACTCTTCGGGATCTGCTTTGTACAGTTGCAACAACTGCTGGCATACCTCAATACAGTTCCGCTCATTACTGAAGTTATGGAGCACCCATTGCGCAGACACCTTAGTCATCTTCAACTCCTCATGAATGATAGTGAAAAGAATTCCCTGTGATAGTCCAGTTGTGGTCATTAGTTCATCAAACGCTTTTCTCCATTATCAAATCAGACACACGTTGGATGCCTGGGTTACGTGCCTGTGATAGACGTCCACTGCTTTTGCATTTTTCAGCACAGTCCTTGCCGTCTTTGAACTCTGAAATCCAATGAAACACAGATCTGCGACTTAGTACCCACATATAGCAGCTAATCTCATGTGAATGTCTGAAGCAGCCACTCCTTCCCTCCAGAGAAATCACACTGTTCTATCGTCCCACGATTGTCTACTTCCATGTTGTCTTCGTGCTGTCCACGATCTCACTAGCATGCTGCAGCAACTGACGTTGCAACTCTCACATTGCAGGAGTTATGGGGAGAATGCCAATCATTCTTGAACGAACTACATATATGTTAATGACCCCCTCCCTTCTAATATAAAAGAAGATTGTCTTAATACTTTAATGTATGCTGATCATCTTGCTTTAAGTGGTCAAGTCCAGATATAGATCTTTCTCATGCAAATTTGAAAATTGCTCGGCTACAGTTGTTGAATGGTGCAATGCTAACAATCTAGGTTTGAATCCTTAACAAAACTCATATGAGGTACAGTTTTAATCCTGTGAATTATGATAAAACTGCTTCGGTTTGCCTTTTAGATATTCAACTTCAATCTAATTCATAGAGTGTGTTGCTTGTATTATTAATAAAGGTATCTTTATACTCAAGAGTGCTCAGAATCTCGGTTGACTTAAAAGCTATCTTACTGATGTATTTTGGATATGTATTTAGATATGGTGTATTGCTATGGAGAGACCGCTCGAATGATTCTTACGCTGCAAAAAAGATGGTTAAGAATTATTTGTGATATCTCACCTTTATCTCATAGTAAACTACTCTTTATTAAACTTCGTATTTTAACTCTCCCATCAGTCTTTATTCTCTCAGATCTTATGTATCTTAAAAACAATATTGATAGATATATTGAGTGGTTAAATATTCATAATATTTTTGACTCATAATACATCTATATTGTGTATTAACAAATGTAAATACTCTGAAACGTAAAATCACTTTGAATACGTAACATTAAATTCATTTAACCACTTACCTGAGGATATCAGACACTTAAACTCTATAGCCTTTAAAAGGCATATTAAGTCTACTCTTTTAGCTAATCCTTTGTATACTGTACACGTATTTTATGACCTGCATTTTAGTGTGTATCTCTTTTTGACATTGCTATATATTTGTTTTAAATGTCCTCAGCAATAAATTATATTCTTATTTTTTATTCTGCTGTAGTAAGTAAAGGAGTATTCCATTCACAGATTCCATATCAAGATCTCACCGAAGTACACTTTTTATGTATTCCTGAAGCCCCCCGAAAGAAAATGGTTGTACTGTGTGTGTATGTGTAAACTGCAAAATAAGTAAAGAAAAGTCGAATAAATACCAAACTTACTATTTAAGTAATGCTACTGAAGAATGTTAACTAAGAACAGATTTGTATGCATAATCAAATAGTAAAATATGCGAGTAAATATGCATAAAAATGTAAAACAAATGCGCCATAATATGCAAAAACTAATGCAAAATCATATAAACAATTTTTTGTGGATAATCTCAAACCGAACACGAGCAAGAGATCTTGTACCTAGCCAGCATAAGCACATGGCCATTAGGCCGTAGCGAGCTCCAGTGAAACTACGGCGTCATCTGGTTTTGGGATTTAACCCAAGATTAGGCTAGGGTATGTACAAATTGGATTTAAACTGGTTGCGAAGAAATCTGTTCATGTCAGCGACCCTTAAAATATGGATTCGATTCTAATCTCTATCATTTTGTACATTTTTAGCCCCTTCTGAACCCATGCTGAAGGGATGCTGAACTTGGATTTAAATGGAATTGGGAATGTTACTATTCATCTCAAAAACCATGAAAACTATGGATTCGGCACCAATATCCTTCGCATTTTTATTATTTCTTCACTCCTTCCCATCCCAACTCTAATTGTTTTCCAGATTCTAAGTCATACGTATACAGAGTTTGGTTGAAATTGCTTCAGGTGTTCCAGAACTATGCTGGAACATACACACATACATACGCACATGCATAATACATACATACATATATACATTTTTGTATTATGTATTAACTGCAAAAACTTTATTTGGCTCTATAAATTACTGATTAGCTAAAGGGGAGTATTATAATTTAGTAACGCAATTAAGAGTAAAACATGCATTTTTTGCACTAAAATTTAAGATATGCGTTTTCCTCTGGAGTGTGCATTTGTATCAACTGCTCAAATTGTTTGTGAAAGTACGACTTACAAAGTATATCTTTTCCGCATACCTTTTAATATATAAAAAAGAGTATGCATTTTGCATATAAATCCGGACTCTAATAATAACCCCTGTTAAATTAAATTACACGTTAAGTACGGGTGGACGGGAATGCCTTCATTCGCCGAATCACTAAATTTTAACTCCCAGTGCACAGAAGATTGACGGAAAATCAGATAGAACCGGACAGTCACTGGAGGTCCAATTATAGTTATACACTACTGCTCACGCACTGCCCATGTCCAGTAGAAGATAATTCCTTCTGTTCAACATTGCTCAGACTTCTGAATCCTTATATTTAGTTGTTAGTATTTATGTTCATACTAAACTATAATAAATTAGCAAACTCAGTTGGTCAGGTAATCCATGATGTGGTATGATACACAACAAATATCTTCCTTGTCATAGAGTATCAGAGAGAATTGAAAGGGTCTGGAAATTGTCACACAACATTTATTAGTATCTTAATGCTTCCGTATTCTATTAAAAGACATTGTTAATAAAATAATTCATATTATGTTAAAAATGCCTTCAAATTAGAAGCTTCATAATACAGAAACTTCTACATGAACCTGAAGTATATATTAAATACATTGGTCTTAATTTGTGCGCTACCTAATTAATGCTCACCTATTCTGCCTCTTAAACGTTTTTGTGCAATCCTATTAGTTTAAATAGGTTGTTACTCCATTCAATGGCGTGTATGATTAGGTCTTTGTGGCAAGCGTTCTAATAAAATTAATGACGTAATACTGGTATTAAAAGTTGACAAGGTGAAAACGTTTTGGGATATTATTTTCTCTGAGCAATTGAAGATACAAAAACATTATTAAATATAGAATAATTAGAATCTGAATTTATAATCACTTATCGTACTGATAATAGGCTACTTTCAGTCTGTAAGTCCTACTCTATTCTCTCCTAGGAAGTGCATGAAACTGATTTTCAACACACCAGGTAATAATAAATTAAATGTAAGTAGAGAAGATAATGTCTTATAACATATGGAGTCGCTCTCATTTTTGTCAACAACGGTTGGCGATTTATTTCATGATTTATTTCCTACAATTTATAATGATAGGATTGATAAAATGTTGTACTCAACTCGTGGATAATCTTAATATAACACTGCTGAACGAACGACAGTGAATGCAACATTCACTCGTGGCATAATCATCACAATTATCTAATTGTTGCATAAATTACTATTTTGGCGCTCACTTTCAGTTCATTATTCTAAGCATACGAGAGCGACGCTGAAAAGTTTTAGAAAATAAAACCTGTTACTTTATAAAAATGTAAATGATTTTATTGTTTTTCAAAATATTCCCCTTTAACTTCAATACATTTTTGATTTCGATTAAACCATTCCTTAAAGCAGTGTGACCAGTCTTCCAGAGACACTTCAGAAACCAGGTTTTTATAATGCTCCACTGCTTTATTTGATAACGAAAAAGTGATTCCGCACATTTTATCTTTAATTTTTGCAGACAAAAACAAATCATAATGTGCTGGGTCAGGGCTGTATGGTGGAGAGTGCGTGATGCTGATCTTTAGGGTATCCAGATACCCAGTTGTTACTTTTGCTGTATGCGATGATGCGTTATCGTGATGTAACATTATTCTTCTTTTTAGGCGTTTTTCACAATTTTTTTAAATTGCAGTAAACATACATTTATGTACCAATGGGCAGTAACGCTATGTCTATCTTCTAATGCTAGAGCAGCAATATGGACCGTTTTAGAAAAAAAGAAAACTATCAACCATCTTCTTAACAGCACTGCGAATTCCTCAGAGTTTTGTAGGCTTAGGTTCTGTTCGAAAGTCTTATTTAGCTGATTGACATCTCTTTTCGGAATCACAACAATAAATACAAGATCTGGACTAGTGGTACCGTGCTAGCCTCTGGTTCCCGAGGTCGCCGGTTCAAACCCGGCGGAGGGCGATGGATTTTTTCAGGCATAAAAATTCTTAGTACGGGAAATAAAGGGAAATAAAGCCGGTGGTCCCGTGTTGTAGATTTACGGTACGTAAAAGAGCCTCAAGCATAATTTTCGGTCTTTCACGCCCAATATAGCATGGGGCGCTAAGAACCACAGCAGTTAAGGAGCGTCCACAAATAAAACTCAATTTCAATTTCATCATCTTGATGAACGATATTCCAAACGATGTAGGTATATTTCAAACCAAATTGGAATTTGTCCAGAGTTTTTCTGCACCAATTATTGCGTCGGAATTTTTGATCGGGAGTCAGTTTATGTGGAATTCATCGACAACAAAGTTTTCTCAGCCTAACTGTTGATGTAAAATGTTTTGGATTTGACTCACACCAATTCCCAATGTGCCCGAATAAATTCATGAGATATCTAGCATTACTCGAACAACTGCAAAATATTCATTCAGTAACAGCACGAAATTCATCACTAAGAAAAAAACCGATCTCTTTTGAATTCGCTGTACCAATTATAAATTGTTGCATTAGATGAAATTTTTTCGCTAAATGCATTTCTAAGGCGATCTTCACATTGTTTAGGTGTTAATGACGATTCAAAATCGTAAAAATCCATAGCCCTGAAATGTTCTTAGTCATGTTCATTTTTGGGTGATCATAAAATCTTTAAATTATGATAATTAACAGACTATTAGAGAAAATCAATTTACTATACGGAAATTAGCCCGCAATCCATTAGAAAGTAGTTATCAAATATAAAGAAAGTTCATTTGTTTTTAGAATCATGTCATCTAAAATGTTGAGTATCGCCCTCGTAGTCGTGACTATTACTGCCTCTTTTCAATGTGGGTTCCCTAATTACTCTCAATGTTGGTGAATATAAACAGTAATTGCGAAAATGAAAGCTGTACTAATTTCTAATTAAACTAAAGCATTTTCATAGCTTGGAAGGTAGTAAATAAAGGACTGTGTGTGGTTCTGTTTTGTCTAGTTTTTCTAGTTTCTAGATCACGCTCGGCACATTTGTACTTTCCTCGCTGTTTATTTCTGGATCTAACTGAAGATCATGCTGGCTCAGTTCCGAAGCTCTCTAAGCAGCTGGTTAACAATCGCCGCTCTGCCTTCTGACTTCGTTTATTGTCCTGCAAACCACAAGTACCACACTTCTTGACGCGCTAGTTTCATTACTGGCATAGCTGTGCCATTATAGCTACAGGGTTTCGTAAGATTATATTTTCATAGTTACGGTAACAGGTATCTATTTATTTTTATATAACTTTTGGAATATTAATCTGCCTCCCTGCAAAAACAATTTCTGCTGACCCAATGATCGCTTCGGCGATGTGTCGGCTCTCTTTTGCTCTTATGCTTTTAAAGCGCTTGTGTTATGAAATACCGCCAGGTATAATGTGATTCCTGAGTTATCATTTACAAATGTAATTAGATTTTTGGATCTCTAATATTTATCTCTAACAATATTTTCTGTGCATTAAAATATATTATGTTTTGCAGTCAAATATCCAATCACAAGGTGCCCTGTCCCTTATGATTCGTCAATACACATTACTTTGTATTACATTATTGTGTTTTCTGTAGGGGAATGAAGAGCAAAGGCGTGACATGTAAATGTATTGCGTTCTAGGTTTCGAGAGCACTCGATCAGCGAGGTGAATTCTTTTGATATCGATACTGCGGTTTACGGAAGAGATTCTCAATAACTGCCTTTTTCTGCCGCTGAAGACAGATATGAATATCTAATTTACATGCAGAAGGGTTGGAACATCCCTGATTAATTTTTAAAATGTAAAAGGGGTTAATATTGAATCGACAATCAATAAGTGGTTTTCGAGCCGACATCTCTTTTTGTCAAAGTATCTTATTGGTATTCAATGAAAATTAACGGAAGCTAAAAATGCAGACTTTGTATGAGAATGGGGAATTTCTTTGAAATTCGTTTATTAATAATAGAAGAGAGTCCTATAAGCAGATTTTGCTTTCTAAAAAGTGAAATTAAAGAGAAGTAATCGATATATTTGTTTGAAGGCAAAACCGTTAAAGCCAAACAATTAACATTACGAGTATGGCAGCGTTCTAAGATTACCTTTTAATGGAGTTAATAACATGTAAGCTGTTTTTTCTTTCGTTGAGAAATACAGTGAAGAACAGGAGTTATCTTCCGCTCCGAAGCTTTTTATTCCAAAATTTATTTCACACATTTTCTATTAGGAAAACGCTTGGATTAAATATAGGTAGTCACGTAACTGTTAACAGAACTATGAATTTTTAAACTATATGTTCATGCATTAAGGGAGTTGACTGTGAAATTTTCTTTATTTTTGGTCAAAATTTTCATTTTTGTTGCTTTTCTTTAGTAAAAAAAATCTAGTATATTGTATACGAATGACTTTCTCTACCCATTCTTTTACAAACTATTATTACATAAGCTAGCTTATTCTCCTATCTAATTCTTGCTACTACCGATAGACCTTTATTTCGCATCCACACGTCTCGTTGTAGGTATAAAAAGAGTACGGTAAGCTAAAACGTTAGTCAAATTCTTCTAAAGTCGGTCTCTAAGTGATGGCCTTGAAATAAGTTTGTTTTCCAATAAATTTTCAGTTAGAAAAAGTGTAAAAAATTTGAAAATGTAAACCAATAACAAAGAATATCTCGGAAATGATTAACGTCATAAAAGAATCTGCCTGTTAGGATTTACTAACTATGAAAAAGTCATTCTGAATGAAGAGTACTTCACAGGCTATTCCCAGAGAATTCAAGATAGGTATACATTTTATTTGTCATGCTAATATCCTAAACATATGATATTTAAACAAAAACTTTAAAGTAAGTTTCGGGAATCTCAAAAATAACTAAACTTTTTTCTTGAAACCATAGTGTCATAAAACTTTGGAAAACACTTAACTTAAATTCCAAGTTTGGTATTTAACCTACTTTTTGTTTTTGAGTTGCGCTGTTGACACACACAGACCATCTTCTAAAAATGCTTTTTTTTATTCAGGGAGTCTCAAAACGCGTATTTTTTTATGAAATATCGAAATCTCAAATTTTTTAATGAAATACAATACTTCCTATACTCACTACAGGTAAGCAGTAGGGAAATTAAAAACCATTAGACACACAATTTTACTGTAATTACATAACATTTAAGATCTGCATGTATTTAGCATTGAAAATCATGCTAAAATTTAACGCCGTATTCCCATTCTTTGACTTTCACTTCATTTAGATATAACCAAAAACTGCATGCATCTGCAAATTAGATGCCAGGAGAAACAAATTCTGCAAGACACATACTACAACTATAATGTGTGAACAGAACAGAATTTTTGAATCATAAGATTATCGGCGAATATAAAAGATTCTCTCTTCTTGTGTAGTAAAATATCAAAGCATAATTTTTTCTAAAAATACACTATGCAGTATTTTTAAAAGTTCGAAGAAAATATTGCGCGACATTTTTAAATAACACAAGATTTTCAAAAAACAATTTTAGTACAAGAGGCTTACAAAGATAATATGCATAACCATTTCTTCTTACACGTTAAATGCATACCAAATACAGTTTCAAGTTTGGAAAGCTCAATAAAATTTGAAAACTCCAATGTCACGGAGGCCACTCGAACCACGGAGTTTGTAGGATGAGCTACCTTGAACCTGCTCCTGAGCGCACGCTTATTTTGAACTTCCCCATGTAGCATCAATAAATCTTTCAAGCGATCTCAATTACTCGGAGACACCATAACTTAAAGACGGCTTGAAGTGTTACAAGCAGTGCTGGCCTAAAGAATAGCAAGCCATCTGTGAAAAAGTTCCCAAATGTTGCCGAAATTTATAAATATGGATTTAGTGGCTTAGCGTTATTAAATATTGCAAACTTACTACTTTAGCTCTATGTAGATTTCGCGGATGTAAGACCTTTTAAGTTATGTCACATAAAGATTTAAATATTTGCATGTAAGTCTAGTTTCTATAAAACTGTAGTAAAACATCTGATATGATACATTCTGGGAAAGTATTAAGGCTGCCCCACGTATGAGAGCTAAACTTGAGAGTTTTGTTGCCCCACTGTTGGAGAGCAAAACTTGAAGTAGTTGCAGCACCACGTTTGGCACAAAGTTTCCGGTGGCCTTCGCTCCACTTTTACTTTCCGGTGGCCTTCACCCCCACGTTTAACTTTCCGGTGGCCTTCGCGCCCACGTTTAAAAATCAACTTTGTATTTTAATGTTTATTTAAATATTATATATGTATGCCTTGGCTGCGTCAGTAGCAATTTTCAGAACACGTTTCTCTTAGCAGGGGTAGTACGGCTAAAGAATGAAGGCTTGCACAAAGTATAATGGTATATTTCACACGATTAAATAACTCTTTACTGATCTATCCTACTGTAGAGCTGTGAGATTATTGTTACTTGTACTTTTAACACGTAAAATTTATATTATTCACGCCGTAATGAATTTTTTATATCTCACACTGAATACCTACCGAGCAAACTCTTGTAGCGTCTGCCGCCTGAATTTGTACAATTTCTGTATTTCAAGTCTCTGATTGGCTAAGCCTACTCCAATAGAATACTTTTATTTAACTTAAGCTTTTTCTAGTTGTTGATTGTTAATAAACTGTTTTAAATATTACATTATTGTTCCAAGAATTATTAGTAGCATTTATTAAACTTTCTAATTTATTGTTGCCTCGAGGTTACCTCATTGTTACCTCATTGTTAGGAACTTTCGCTTCTATTCACACAGCTCATACATTGTTAAATTACTTAATACATTCACATATTATTATACATGTAAATAATAATATAAATATTAATATAATGACTGTTACATACACTTTATATATTATATTATACACATATTGCTTTAAGGCGGGCTGTAATTCAATTTTATATTATATAATTAGACTGTTATCATTTAAGTGTTAAAAAATACTGCCTCAATTCACATAGCTTTCTCTAACTTCTATCGTTTTTAGTGGGTATAAAAACAATTCTTACTAAGCTTATTTTTCTATCTACTATGTTTTAATCCAAACAAACCTGTGCAGAAATTGCTACTTTAAGCATTTCGTTATAGATACGAAGGGAATAGTGATAGTTAAATGTTTTAGAACTGAAAACTATATACTGACCTTAAAATTCCATACTGTTTCCATGCAATCGCGAGAAACAACCGAATTTTAACAGAACTTAAGAGATGACCAAGAAATGAACAATTCGAACCATTAATAACGGATGTCTCAGAAATGGCTTATATTACAAAAAGCTTATTTGAAATAAATTGTTTGTTTTAAAGAGATCTGCATTTTTTGTGTAGTACGTTTTCGTCTATCGCTCAACGTTTACCACATTATACAAGTTAACACAAAATTTCTTCCATATGAAGAGGACTTTACAGGCTACTCCCGGAAAATTCAAGATGTATTTTAGTTGCAATGTAAATTTCTTTAATATATGGTATTTGAAACTAAATTGTTAGAGCATGTTTTAGAAAATCAAAATTTAAAAAATGCTCCATGTAAAGGGTAGTTTTGCTTGGGACATTTTCTTGAAAATCTTCGTGTCGCAACGTTGGAAGATTGTGAACTTAAATCCCAAGTTTTGTGTTGATCGACTATTCGTTTTTGAGTTATGCTGTTCACAGATACACACACACCCGCGGATCTGTTTCTAAAAATGCGTTTTTTACTTTCTCTACTACGTATAGTAAGTAGGGGAAGTATTGCATTCCACCCAAAAGTTCGATACCGAGATTTCACCGCAAATACATGTTTTGAGACCCCCTGATTAAAAATAAAACATTTTTGGAAACATGTCCGTGTGTGTCTGTGTGTGTGTCTGTGCGTCTGTCTGTGTGTCTGTGTGTCTGTGAACAGCATAACTCAGAAACGAACAGTCAGATAAACACCAAACTTGGTATTTCGGTTCAGTATCTTCCAGAGATGCGACACGAAGGTTTTCAAGAAAATCCCCCCACCCCAGATTACCCTTTACATGGAACACTTTTCGAAAATTTTAATGTTCTCAAAAATGGCTCTAACGATTTTGATTAAAATATCATGTTTAAGATATTTTCATGACAAATGAAATGTATATCTTGAATTTTCTGGGAATGTCTCCAAAAGTGTTCTTCATTGTGAACGACTTTTGCATAACTGGTAAACCATAAGAGATAGACAAACTTTTACTATACAAAAATGTAGATCGCGTTAAAATACACAATTTATGGCATATATTTTTTTTTTTGTTGAGTGAACCATTTTCGAAGTATTGCTTGTTACTCCCTTAAATTTTCCAATACTTATACTTTTCTCAAATTGTTTATTCATTTTTTTGTCCTGGTAATGCAAATAGAATGGAATACTTCACTTAGCAACCAGCTCTTAAAATATTTGAGTATCTATACCTTAAAGCCTACCAATTTCCCTTGCATCTAAAAGAAAATTAGCAATAAGATTATCTCGATATCGCGATTAACATGAAGCATATGGAGAATAAGCGTTTCCAAAAATGGTTTGTACAAGAGTAGAAAAAGTCATGTGAGTGTAACACATCAGATTTATTTAAATGCCTTATTGTCCCATCAACTATAAAATCATGTCGCGACTACATCAGAAAACAGTCATAATTACAATCTTTTGAAACAGTAATAATTCGCTTAACATTAAATTCACTAGATAAGTGTATATACAGTTAAAAATGTTGATAATCCCAGCCTTTGAGTATTTTTCTTTTCCCTTACATCAAAACCCAATTTTATCGCTTCTTCAGCTATTATAGGCAAACAATTGACTCTACCAATTGCAAGTAAAAGAATTTGTAAACATCTCACAAAAATAAGTTAAAAGATAGATCCGATTTAAAAAAATATATACAACTAATAAAATGAAAAAATTTAATATCATCAAAAAGAAAGCACAAAGTATAATATCGTTTGTACTTTCTACATAAGGAAATAACTATTTTATCGCGTAATTTGACTGTAGAATGCTTACTTTATCTACACTCTACCTATAGTAGCTAATAGAAAGTATTGTAATTCACCCAAATTTTTTATATCCAGAATTAGTTTACCGCAAATACATGTTTTGGAATCCCTGAATTTTTTTAGAAATAAGTCCGTGTGTGTGAGTGTGTGTAGCAGTGGCGGCCGCTAAGATATTCTACCGGTGGTACCACAAAAAGAGAGTTAAAGGAAATCCCTAAATTATATATGTTTACCAATTTCGTGCAGTAACATCGAACGTACTAGGCAATTGACAAGGATTGAATGTAATTTTATTTAGACTATATATGCCCAATATCAGTTATTCCGTCCTCATACAATGGACATCTCCCCAAATAAAACGTAAGGAAAGCTAAAAGAGACTGCAGTTTTCCATTTGCTGTTTTGATAAATTTTCTGATTGAATTTACATGGATTATTGTATGCTGCTGCAGATCGAGATTCGGGAGTGGCATACCCAATGTTTTCATCTGAACTTTTCACTGACAGACCTGTTAGTAAATGGAATTCTTAATATTTCACTTGGTTTGTAAGTTTCACACACAGCTGAATATCTGATTAAAGAAAACACTCCATACTGTTTTAGTTATTTGACTTCACGGTGAATTACGTCTTTGGACTGAACTGTTATTACACAAACATACATAGAAATACTTGGCAATTGTTTTGTAAACAGGTGCTCAACACGTGGTGAATATGTTAGCTTTTTTGTTCTGTGGTAAGATACCACATATTCAATCATAACCAATAAACCTGCTGCTACAAATATTGAAGTAATGCCTTTAGGTTTCAAACTTTCCGAGAGAATTATGTTGAAAATAATACATTTTTATTCATAAGGATATTTTGGTGTATTATTTCTGCATCCGATTTAATTAAACATTAATCTGTGCTTCCAAACGCATTAGCATTAACTTGTAGCAAGTTGTTAATACTGTATTAAAGGAAGGCTGATCCTGGAATATGTATCCCTCGTCGCTATGTTCTGTGCTTTACTGCGCTCTAGCGGCTGGAACGTAAGCTCCGAGCCAGAGCAATCTTGGCTCCACCTCTCTCATAAGTACTGTAGAAACTGAAAGGGGATACATTATACATATATAGGAATTGTGCATGTGAAATGGGAACCATACATATAGGAATTGACAGTAATAATTTAAGTCACTAACATGTTAAAATCTGCAACATCTAATATGTTTACAGAGCTGATTGTAAGAAACGGCGAGCTAGCAAAAATTCCAGGAAAACATAAAGAGTGTGCCTTTCACCAAGCCAACAGGCAGGGAACCGGTAACGATACGGAGAAATAGAAAGAGACAGAGAAAAGAAAGAGACGGAGATATGGAACTAGCCTCACAACGCTCCAAGATGGCGCTTAAGCGCACGGATCTGAAGCCACACATTCTCATACATGTTAAGGTAACGCAGTCTGAGGGCCAATAGGAAACGTCGTTACATTTTAAACGCAGAGGTGAGCGTCACTGGACTCCCGTATATAAGGGCAAGTAAGGCCTCAGAGCCCACTCTCTCTCTCTAACTGATCAAGAATTCACGTCGACACGAGGTGCTACAGTTGCACGTGGGTGCACAAGGGTGGGAGTGCGTGTACAAGTAGCTAGGCTCCTGACTATTTTAAAGTGGTTGGATTATAATAATGGGAAAATCTAGCCGCCCATAATTATTTAAATTGTGAATAAACTTCATTTATTAAGGGGAAATTGCAGTGCATTTCTTAAACTTGCCTCACCTACTATAAGCTGAGAATTAATAATTAGATATAGCTAGGAATGGAATACGCAACAACCGACGAGCACCAATAGCCGAGGAAGAACCAAGAGCAGCTGTTTGCAGAAGACCGCAAGAACCCAGGAACGACGATTTCCTACTACAAATGGCACCCAACGACGATTTCCCGCTACAAAACGTAAGCCCTAGCCTTATACACTGTGCTTATGAGTGCAAATGGTGCCACTCTGGAATTGGCTCCAAGCTTCAGAAAACTACCGGCAGAGCGCGTCGCTTAACGCGCTCATTCAAATAAGAGAATACATGCTCGAAAACAATGCTTTATACGCAATTCCTATACATTACTCTTTCTTTTCTTTCCACACCACAGCGGCACTACATCAGAAGCCGCCCTGTGCACAGTATAACTAAAGAACTAATAGTTGATATTTAAGCTCCGCATATTCCAGGAATGCGACACCAAGATTTTTAAGAAAATTTGCTACTCAAATTACGTCTTTACATGGAAAATTTCTCGTTTTTTCTTATTTTCTCAAAACCGGTTCTAACGATTTTGAGTTGT
The DNA here is from genome assembly GCA_030765065.1 of Deroplatys truncata. Lineage (NCBI taxonomy): Eukaryota > Metazoa > Arthropoda > Insecta > Mantodea > Mantidae > Deroplatys > Deroplatys truncata. Next base: position 60,592,368 of record CM060980.1, read on the forward strand.
GTCATATTTTAAAGATACTTACATGACTGGTAATATATATATATAATATATAAATTAACAATCATGTTGTATAAATTATATTCTATGTATGCAGAATTTTCTGAGAATAGCCTTTTATGTCCTCTTCATTGGAAATGAAGTTTATATAATTTTGTACAACTGGTAAACCACAAAATATAGACAATAACTTAATACCAAAGATGCAGATCTTTTTAAAATAGGCAATTAATTTCAAATAATTTTTGTGGCATCAGCCATTTCCGAGATATTCGTAGTTATTGGTTTGAATTGTTCATAGATTGATCAATTTTTGAAGTGGTCATAATTCAGCCCTTCTGCGATGTCATGGAAAGAGTTTGAAATATTAACGAAAGTAAAGAGCTGCCTATCCTTTTAGACTCCTGTATTCATACTGTACAGTGGAGTGTATGGAAACGTAGCGAAGTTTTTGATATCTTATTGTGTTTTTCTTTATTTAATGTTGGCAGAATTCCTTAATATGTATTCCACACTAGCCCTAGGTAAGCCAATCTCTTATTGGTTTGAATTATGGCCCGACACACAAGCATGAGTTTATGAACAAAGGTCAGGCCTAGGTGAGCGTCGAAAGGAAGGAGTCCGAAAACACTTCACCTGAGTGGCTGGAAGAATGCTTCGCAACGACCATCTACACCAGTCTGCCGCGTATTGGTTTGATGTCAGAAGTCTGGCCCTCCAACGTTAATCTATGAACACAGGCTCACGAGAGAAAGGAAAAGAGGGGGACTAAGACAAACATTAAGTGCAGTGCTAGAACTATATAAGGGATGTGGATTAGCTGTGGTAGAGGTGGCTTATACATAACAAAACTGTTCTCGGTGGCCTAAGGCTGGCCTCCGTATGGATTCTGCACCAAATCAGAAAACTCATTATATTATGTTGTAAATTGTAAATATATGTAAAATTTTGCCTGTCAGCCGGGCCCCATGTACCGGCACCAGGTCATTCTTTCCTAATAAACTAAACTGAAACTGGTAGAGATGGCTTTGTATTTCCTAACTAACATGAAACACTATGCATTATTTCGGTACGATTCCATGCAGTCGACTGTTCCTACAATGTAATGAATTGAAATTCATGTAATTGTAATGAAACCATATGCATACGTTTATCACAGCTAACATAAAGTAGATAACAAAATAGGCTTTGTACGAATAATTTGTAGAATAGACATAAACAAATAGCTGATGTATTACATTCACATGACATTCACTACCCTCTAGCGCTCATTAGTGGGAATACAAATTATTCTTACGAAGGTTTATTTTCCTATCTTCTTCATTTTAATTGAGGTAAAACTTCCCGGAAAGAGCTGCAATACACATTTCGTTATAGCTATAAACGTAATAGCGATACTCAAATGTTTAAGAACTGGACACAATGTACTGGCTTTAAAATTTCGTGCTCTTTGCGTGTAGTTGCAAGACACAACTGAATATCGAAAGGACTTGAAAAGAATGACAAAGTATTGAACAATTCGAACCACTGATAACGGATAACTCGGAAAGACTGATGTATTTTTAGAAAAATGTCCATGTGTATGTGTGTGTGTGTGTGCGCGCGCGCGCGTGTGTGCGCGTGTATGTGGACAGCATAATTCAAAAACGAAAAGTCGGATAAGCCAAACTTAGTATTTAAGTTCAATATCTTCCAAAGATGCGACGCGAAGATTCTAAAAAAAGATTTCCATCCCCAACTACCCTTTACATGGAACATATTTCGAAATATTTGATTTTCAAAAAGATGTCTCTAACGATTTATATTAAAATACCATATAATACCATGTATTATATATATTTACAGAACCAATAAAATGTATACCTTGAATTTTCTGGGAATAGCCTCTGAAGTCCTGTTCATTCTGAAGGAATTTTGTATAATCTTGTATAACTGGTAAACGTTAAACAATAGGCGAAAACACACAAAAAATCTGATGTGTTACACTCACATGAATTTCTCTACTCTTGTAAAACTATTTTTACAAAATCTTACTCTCCATCTATTTCATATTAATCGAGATAAACATTTGCAGAAACGATCTTTTGACATGCAAAGAGAATTATTTTTTACACATAGCGACCAGTTCTACAAATATTTGACTATCGCTTAAGGCGTACTATGTTCCCCTTGTTTTGTATTTGCAAGGGCAATATAAAAATACAGTAGTCTTTAAGCATAGATATATCTCTTAATAGATGCTTGCTATGCGCAGCACCATTCTCTTTGCCACAGATTAATACTCTTTGCATATCAAAGACAAAAAAAATGAATAACGAATTCCAATTCGAGAAAATAAATATTTAAAAATTTAAGGGAATAGCAAGCAATATCTCGAAAATGGTTCACTCAACAAAAAAAATGTATATGACATAAATTGTGTATTTTAACGTGATCTACATTTTTTGTGGAGTTAAAGTTTGTCTATCTCTTATGGTTTACCAGTTATGCAAAAGTCGTTCACAATGAAGAATACTTTTGGAGACTTTCCCAGAAAATTCAAGATATACATTTTATTTGTCATGAAAATATCTTAAACATATGATACTTTAATCAAAATCGTTAGGGCCATTTTTGAGACAATTAAAATTTTCGAAAAATATTCCATATAAAGGGTACTCTGGGGTGGGGGGATTTTCTTGAAAACCTTTGTGTCGCATCTCTGGAAGATACTGAACCTAAATACCAAGTTTGCTATTTTTATCTGACTGTTCGTTTTTGAGTTATGCTGTTCACAGACACACAGACAGACACACACACACGGCCGTGTTTACAAAAATGCTTTTTTTGGATTCAGGGGGTCTCAAAACATGTATTTCCGGTAAAATCTCGGTATCGAATTTTTGGGTGGAATACAATACTTCGCCTACTTACTATACGTAGTAGAGAAAGTAATACTGATCTCTTTAAAGCCTACAATTTATTTAAAATAAATTTTTATAGCATTATCTATTTCCGAGATCCGTTATTAATGGTTCGAATTGTTCAGTACTTAGCGATTCTTTAAAAAATTCTGTCGATTTTCAGCTATTCCTCGTGATGTCATGGAAAGAGTATGGAATTTTAAAGTCATCGTAAAGCGTGAGGTTCTTAAACATTTGTCTATTGCTATTCGCGTTGAATCTATAATGAAATGTGCAATGCAGCTATTTTCGGATAGGTTATATCGATTAAAGGAAATGAGATATGAAAATAAGCTAACGTAAGAATAATTTGTATACCCACTAATAAGCGATAGAGAGTAGAGAAAGTCATGTGAATAGAACAAGCATCACATGTTTTAATGTGAAGCGGGATAGTTTATGGAGTCTGTATGAATCAGATGAGGGAAGTATGGAGGACGTTATGGAGTTCAGAGATGGATCTTCGTAATGCAAAGCCAAAGAGCCGGCCCTCGTAGCCGTGGTCGCTGGAGTGTAGAGCTCCGGCGCTTCGCCAAGCTGAGGGTCGCGGGTTCGAGTCCCGCCATGGGCATGGTTGTTTGTGTTGTGTAATTGCGGTGATAAGCGGTAACGAAAACAGTAAAAACACAGTATAAACTCTATAAAACAAGGGCACTTAAAAAAATGGTTCGTGTTTTGGCCGAGAAACTTTGAGACTTTACTTTCTCTGCAACCCACCTATAGTAGGTAAGAGAAAGAAAGTATTTGCATTTCACCCAAAAATTAGATTTGGAGATTTCACCGGAAATTCATATTCTAAGACTCCTAATCAGAAGTATTGTCCGCGTGTGTGCGCGCGAATGCGCGTGTGCGATCAGCATAACCCAAAAACAAAAAGTGAGCTAAATATCTAACTTGGTATTTTGGTTCAGGGTCTTCCAGTGATGCGATACGAAGACTTTTAAGAAAATCGCCCAACCCCCAAACTGCCCTTTACATAGAAAAATTATCGTTACTTCTGAATTTCTCAAAGATAGCTAACAATCGTTATTAAAATGTCATATATTTAATATATTTTTATGACAAATGAAATGTATATGTTTAAACATTTTGAAAATGCCTGTGATGCCCTCTTTGAAAACCGTAAGATAGACAAAATTCTTGCTACCCAAAAAATTTACATCTCTCAAAGCACACGATTTTTGCCAAATAATTTTTTTGTGACAAACATTTCCGAGATATTGTATTGCTTTAAATTTTCAAATACTTTATACTTTTATCAACTGCAAATCGCTATTTGTTTTTCTTTGTTTCTTTCTTTGATTTTACGTTTTTATGCAAAGAGAACGAAATTTCAAAGCCAACCGCTTTGATAACCTTTTAGCTTATTGTATTCTGCCTATATCTTCAACGAAATGTATAAATCTGTAAGAAAGGTTTATCCATATAAGCAAAATGTAGATTGAAGAGTAAGCTTTTGTAAGAATATTTTGTAGAAGAGTGTATAGTGAAAGTGACGTGAATGCAACACATCAGATTTTCCGAATCTGAACTGGCTTCCCTTATCCTAAGGCCAGTGCGAATAGATGAAATTTCGGTAGCATTTGGAAAATGCTTCACCGCAATCCGTTATAGCAAGGAGTCCCATTCTGTGGACAAGGTAAGTAACACTGCGTTTTAACCCACTCTGTCACGAATGCCTCAAATGAAACAAAGTTACCCACACACAAGCGCGCACACACGGATACTCATTCACTGCATTACAACATTACCTTACGCATGTCTGACTTTCATGTGACGTCGCCTGTAAACACACACACACACACACACACACACACACACACACACACACACACACACACACACACACATTGGGTGTATCTGACGTCACAACATCTCCAACCCTACCAGGCTTTGCTGATATGTTCCCTCCCGCTCCCTCTAGCCACTGACTTCTGCCTCTTAATGTGTTTTAGGCTTTTAGACCTCCCTCTCCCTTGAACAACACACATCACAAACAACAACAGCAGCGCTACAAACGGAAACGTCGTTGTCATTTCTACATTTTCCGTATGTGTGTCGCGCACTAGTAGTTGTTAACAACTGTGACAAACACATTTAATTTGCTTGGGAAGTTTTCCCAAGGCTTTAAAACAACAAACATCCATGAGCAGGGGGTAGGCAAAGGGTGAGGACAGCTGAAATGTTTCATGTGAAAGCCAGAGGGAGCACAACATCGCTAATGTTTAATTTCTAATTTCATTATTATAGTCTAGAGAAGTTAATATTGTGTTCCATTTCCTATTTTGCTCACCCCAGCAATCATCTTATTTTACTCGCTTTTAAACTAAGTTACGCAGAACGAAGGTAAAGAGAGAAAACGCCAGCAATTACTCGCAACGATGAGATTTCGTAAGTTAGGTCTTGGTAACATTTCCCCTTTCTCTACTTCCTCTGTTTATGAATTTCGAGCCTGTGCATTCAGTTTGGGGTTTAGGACATAAGTAACGTTGCCTGCGATGTCCGTACAATACTACCAACGATACAGAGCCTGTTTCTTAAGCCGCTTGTGCACGATCAAATTTTTGTCAAATTCAATACTTTACAAGACTTTTCAAGAGTTGCCACAACCTTACAACTTTTATTGTCAAATTGCTTCCAATACTTTTAAACTCTTTGAAAGTCTTGAAAGCAAGTAAGGACCTGCTCTAAACGGTCAAAGATTTCACAATGATTTGATGGCTTTGGTCAATGAAATGCGGATATTCCAGTACGTCACGAAATCTGCAGCATGACTGAAAGCAAAAAGTAAACAAAAATGGCTACCCGGCCAAAGTGTGTCGTATGCGAAGTGATTAGGTTATACATAAGCTGGTCATGTCTGTACATCGAGAGCTCACAAGAAGGAGCAGATGAAGGCGATTATGAAGAAATAATTGCCAGGCAGTTTTCCGAACTAAGTATACGTTAATGCAATGTTATATAGTGTTGGGCTAAGACACATCATAGGATTTCTAAATTTCAGGCAGGATTTAGGGACAATGTCTTTGTTCTGAAAACAATAATTGATGACAATTTGAGAAATAAAGGTGGTAAGGTATATACTGTATTTGTAGATTTTAAAATGGCATTTGATATTGTAGAACGTAGTGCTCTCTGGGAGAAATTAACACGTAAAGGACTTTCGGGGAAAATGATTAGAGCACTTAGGGCAATGTATAAAGAAGTTAAGTTTGTTATCAAGACCGATCAGCACAATACATCAGAATGTAACATAGCGCAGAGGGGGTTTAAACAGGGTTGTATACTATCTCCGTTACTTTTTAATTTGTTTATTGATGATGTTGTTAGCGTGACTACGGAGGAAGACATAGATGCACCGACAATCGCAGACCAAAAAATACCAATTCTTTTGTACGCGGATGACATTGTAATTCATTCTAAAACGATAAAAGGTTTGCAGTCTGGTTTAAACGCTCTTCGACAATACTGTAGGCAATGGGGTATGGAGGTAAATATTCTTAAAACTAAAACAGTCACCTTTAAAAATGGATATGTGTACGGCCAACATGAAAAGTGGACCTATGGGGAGGAAGAAATTCAAAATGTTAAACACTTCGATTATTTAGGAGTAAGGTTTGATATGGGCGGAAAATGGAACAAGAACATGCAGTTTATAAAACACAAAGGGATTGGACAACTTTCTGAAGTATTAAGGATACTGACACGGGTACCAGATATGCCAGTAAAAACATTACAGACCATGTATGAAGCAATGATTAGGTCCTCATTACTATACGGCAGTGAAGTGTGGCGATGGGAGAGGGTGGATAATGTAAATAAAATACAATGCAATTTCTGGAAGCGCATTCTAGGGTTGGGGAGGGGTACTTCAAACTACGGAGTTCTTCGGGAGGTAGGATGCTGGGAAGATGCTGCATTTGCTAAACTAAACGTAGTTAGGTACTGGCTGCGAATAATTAAAGGTGATCAAACAACTCTGAGAGCAATATGTTATCGTCATCAAATGAACAACATAGAGCATTCAAAATGGTGGGCGGCGGGGTTGCAACGCGAATTATCAAAAATTGGCTTAAAGAATATCTGGCTAAGGTGTAATTAAAATACACACAGTGCCGTGAGAAAAGTCAAAAGACGACTATGCGATATAAACAGGCAGAAAATAGAATCTGAATGTAGACAAAGATCAACATTGGAGCTACAAAATGAAATAAAAACGAGGTGAGGTAAGGAAACATATATTTTGGAATTGAGTATAAAACAGAGGACTGGAATAGCATGGCTTAGGTTGGGAGGGTGGAAAGCTCGCAAGATTGTTGATGACGATGGCAGGAGGATTTGCCCATTATGCGGGGAACAAGAAGACTGGACGCATATTTTGGAAGCATGCGTGCAGACGGAGGGTATTAGGAAAAAACTATTACCGGAAGTATTTTTGGCTTCCAACAGACGGAGGACAGCATGCTGGGACATGATTCTAAACAGCCAAAACTGGCCAAGCTTGGGCACATACTTAATGGAAGTACGTGTACTAAGAGATAAGGTGTTTATGTAATTTTTCTTTAAACATATGTGGTGCTTGAGTACTTGTGCGCAACTGTGTGTGTGTGTGTGTGTGTGTGTGTGTGTGTGTGTGTTTGAGTGTGTGATTCAGAGTGTTTTTTCAATTTTATATGTATGTATATAGTGCGGTGATTATAAAAAAAAAATAATTGTTTTCTGGTTGATACTGCAAGTGACGTATACAGACCAGGTATTTTTCTAGAGAGCATATACGGTCTTATGACCCATGTGACTGTGTTATGCAATTAATGTAATACTAAATACTTAATAAATACCACCACTACCACTACCACTAGTGTGGTTAAGCTATCGGTTGGTGTTATTTTCATTGTATTCTACACTCATGATGTGATTTCATTATTATAATACGTGAAAGTGGTACATAATATTAGAAAAGAACAATATTTAATTGCGAATTGTTATGTGTGACGCAGATACTAAATTGCTTTGCGCGTGATAAATTATCAATGTGTTCTGAAGGGTTTCAGTTTGGCGAAGAGACAGCTAGTAGATACACATTTTTGCCATTATCAAGTGCTGCCAGGTCTTGCCAAGTCTTTTTCAAATCTTGTCACATATTGAAAAATATTTCACAACTTTTCTTGTAAATTCTTGAATTGAAAAAGAGTTTGATCATGTACAAGGGCTTTATGCTTGATTTCTATATACTAATATCTCAACAATTTCATTATAAAATCCTAAATGAACCTATACGAGAGCAGATGAAAGTAAATATTAATCGTGCAATTGTGGCAAGAAGCTTAAGTTGGTATGGTAATCTCAGAAGAATGTCACCGGAGAGGTGGTCATTAAAACTACATAATTACAACATCTCAACGGAGAAGAGAGGAAAACCACGGCCGGTGTGGAGTTATTGTGTAAGCCAGTCTACGGAAAATAGCCAAATAACATGATGAGTGGACGGATAGAGGAACATGAAAACGTGGATGCGAAAACGTATATATATGACTATTATGTGTATATAACATAATTTTGAGAAGCAAATTATATATCTAAATAAAACACAAATGATAAAATTATATTTAGATTTGGAGGCACTCACGTGTAGCGATTTTTCAGGGATGTTTTCACTACAGAAAGGGATATGTTACTCATGTATTCTGATAAAATAAGCTATCGTTTTTTAAATTTACTAACTTACCGGTTATTTATCTCCTAGCCAGTAAATTAGGAAATACACACACGTCCTAGGAATATTAGCCCTTATAAGTTAACTAGAAAAACAGGAATAAAATGATGGAAGAATATTTGGGAAACGTAAGGGAGAAATGGATTAGAGCAGTTAAGAAGGGTGAGGGAAATGAGATATAAATTGATAAAATCCTTAAATAGTAGAGTGTAAATAGTGAAGGGCCTTCATTATACAGATAACCGTGGGATTGTGTGTAAGGAAGTCTCGTAGAAATAGACGTTAGACTTATTAGATAGTAAATTTAGGTTTAGTATTTTAGCTGTAATTGTAAAAATCATGTTTGTTTTGCTTGTATATGTATATTTATGAAAATGCACTAAGGTTACAATAAATATTCACATCAATATCTCCTAGTTTCTACCAGCAAACCAGTAACCTCTATAAATAATATGGTTGCTTCCCTTGTAATAGAGAACAGTACACCACAAATATCACATTTTTACTTTCTGTATTGCCTACCTATAGCAGGTAGAGGAAGTAATGCGTCCCAAACCAAAATTCAATATCGAGATTTCATAATAAATAGCAGTTTTTGGTGTCCATTCAACCACCCTCCAATCAAAGTACTATTAGAAAGGCTGGTGTGTATGTGTATGGGTGTGGGTGAGATAGAACAGCATAACATACAAGCTAAAATTTGGTTAAATATAAACCATGATATTTAAGTTCAGCATTTTCCAAGGATATGACATGAAGATATCTCCAATAAATTCTTTCCAAACTACCCTTTAAATGGAATGTTTTATTATTTTGGGTTTCTCAACAATGACTAATGATTTTGATTAAAATATCGTATTTTTATATTAGTATCAGAAATAAACGGTATATTTTGAATTTTCGGTGAATAGCCTATTAAGACCTTATCATTCTGAGTGAATTTTGTATAACTACGAAATCATACCAGTTAGACATATACTTAACTTCACAAAAGTAGAGAGTAGTTTAAAATACACAATTCTGTTAAATCGCTTTTGTGTAGGCTTAACGGTTCACTACATTGGAATATTTCCTGTTGTTGGTCGGAATTTCCCGCATGTTTAAGCCGCAAAAAATATAAATATTATTTAAGAAAATAAAATGTGATTAATTCATCATAAAAACTGAATCAGTTAAATACATAAATATCAGTGAAATCTATACAGCTTTGTCTGATAGCAAACTAATGTTGTTTGATAAAGAAACAAAGCAATAAACTTATTTCTTTAGGCGTGTTTAGTCTTAAACCCTTTTAACATTTCCTGAGAGTACTGACATACATCTTAGTTGTATACAGGAGACAAAAATTAAATGTTGCTGGCTCTTGCAGGTATTCATTTGAGTTGTGTCTGACGATTTCTGTTTTGCTTCAAGGTCCATTACATTAAATTTAAGTGCGGTTACGACGGAGATGAAACTGTATGTCGTCTTTTGCTGCTGCTTCAACCGTAACGTGTGTTATTTGCAAAGAACATGTTCAAAGGAAAAACTCTACAGCGGTAAATACTAAATGAAGACTTTAGGGTTTAAAATGTTTTACTTTCTGCTTAAGAGTTTAAAACTTTAGAAACTGTCAAAGCTGTAATGATATTAGCAACCCTTCAATTAGATTAATTTAAAAACTTCGAAAAGCATATGTATTGAATTCTGATAGCTGCAAACAGCTCTTCAATAATAAAGTAGTGCGTTTAATTTCTCCATGAACTTTAGGCTCGTTTTTTGTTCGGTTCTATTCCTTTAAGGCAATTCACTGCTGAAAACCTAAAATATCATTACTTTCTTTTCATTTATTCCAAATTTTCACAAGATACACTTCATATAAACCACGTATGAATTATTATGTTAATTAATCATGTCAAACAACTTAATTTTTACCATCTCTACCATGTACATAGCAGGTAGAGAAGGTATTATATTCCCCCAAAAAATTCGATATCGAGATTTCACCGGAAATACATGTTTTGATAGCTCGTGAATAAAAAAATCTGATGTGTTACACTCACATGACTTTATCTACTCTTGTACAAACTATTTTTACAAACGCTTATTCTCCATATGCTTCATGTTAATCGAGATGTTAATCTTATTGCTAATTTTCTTGTAGATGCAAGGGGAATTGGTAGGCTTTAAGCGATAGTCAAGTATTTTAAGAGCTGGTTGCTGTGTCGAGTATTCCATTCTCTTAGCATTACCAGGACAAAAAAAATGAATAACGAATTCCCATTTGAGAAAAAGTATAAGTATTGGAAAATTTAAGGGAATAGCAAGCAATATCTCGAAAATGGTTCACTCAACAAAAAATTGTATATGATATAAATTGTATATTCTAACGCGATCTACTTTTTGTGTGGTAAACTGTTGTCTATCTCTTATGGTTTACCAGTTATGCAAAAGTCTTCCACAATGAAGAATAATTTTGGAGATATTCCCAGAAAATTCAAGATATACATTTCATTTATCATGAAAGTATTTTAAATATACGATATTTTAATCAAAATGTCGTGTCATTTTTGAGAAAATTAAAATTTTCGAAAAATGTTTCATGTGAAGGGATATCTGGCGTGGGGGAATTTTCTTGAAAATCTTTGTGTTGCATCTCTGGAAGATATTGAACCTAAATACCAAGTTTGGTGTTTATCCGACTGTTTGTTTCTGAGTTAAGCTGTTCACAGACAGACACACACACGGACATGTTTCCAAAAATGCTTTTTTTTGGATTCAGGGGCCTAAAAACATATATTTTCGGTGAAACCTCGGTATCGAATTTTTGGTTGGAATACAATACTTCCCCTGCTTACTATACGTAGAAGAGAAAGTAAAAATGGCTCTGACGATTTAAATTAAAATATCATGCATTAAACATGCTTACATGACAAATAAAATGTATATCTTCAATTTTCTGGGAATAGTTGTGAAGTTCACTTCATTTGAAAGAAATTTTGTATAACCTTGTGTTAACCTTAGCGATTGACGAAAACATACTGCACAAAAAATGTACTTCTCTTTGAAACACACAGTTCATTTAAAATAAGAATGTGTGTTGCGGCACGACCCATTTCTGAGATATCGTTATTAAAGATTCGAATTGTTTATTTCTGGGTCATTCTGTTAAGTCTGTCAACATTCACTTGTTTCTCGCGATTGCATGGAAACAATACGGAATTTTAAGGCCAGCATATAGCGTCCAGTTCCTAAGCATTTGACTATTGGTGTTCCCTTTGTATCTATAGCGAAATATGAAAAGCATTTTGGATTAAAATCTAGTAGACAGAAAAATAAGCTTTAATAAGAATAGTTTGTATACCCGTTAATTAAAGATGGAGGGTAGAGAAAGCCATGTGTTTGTATCACATTAGATTTTTTATTTATAGTTAGTTTCTCTTGATATGCTAATATATAATCCTCCGTGTACCAAACGGTTGGTTACACTTATTACAGTTTTATTTTTGCTTAAATCTAATGTAAATGAATGGTTATGCGCGCTCGATGTAAACGAAAAAATTCAACAAAAATGAAAAAGTGCGTGGAGACTACTTCTGTGGTCCCATAATTAGCATGCTAGTCTTCAAAGCCAGAGGTCCGAAGTTCTCTTCCCAGTTGGAGAGTGAGCATGTTTCTTTAGCCAGAATTATTCCCTATCTTTCCTAGAGTTTGGATTTGTGAACGAGAGTGTGAATGTATGCGATTTAATTTTTATAAAACAACACCAGAAGTAATAAAAAGTAAAGTAAACGTAAGTCCACGAATAAACATCAATGTCGTTTGGCAATTGTTCCAAAGACGAAGCCAGTAATAAGACCTTGGATATTAAAGGCGACATAGAAATGATATAGGAAAGAAACTGGATGGCGCAATTTTTCTAAATATCAGAACAAGGACTTCAAAATCGGCCTTAAGCAAGAAAAGGTTCAATTTGGCTGTTAATCGTTGATTTATTACTATTATTAATCTATTTCATCAGTAACTTATCTCTGGATTTGCGATATCGGGAAAATTACAGCTGTAAAACCTCAATAAGATCTTCGTCGACAGCTTTTATTGTTAACGTATTGCGATGCATCTGCCAGTGGCGAAAAGCGTAGTTTTTATGGATTCATTATCTCTATACATCTAAAAACAAGAAAAAATATCAAAGAAGAATAACAGGATATTAACTTGTTCTACTTTCTGCTTAACAGCAGAGTAACTCATTCTTTAAAAAGGGAAATCTGCAGCAAAAATAGCTACATCAACAGTGTTAGATTTCTTCATGTACCTTCAGGTTCCAACCATCATAAGTAGGAGGAAATACACATGCAATACGGTTTTAAATTTTTTGTGCGAGGGTTCCAGTAGGTATAATGAACAGTAGTCAATGCCATTAAAGACGAAATGCGCGTTTAAACTCAATTGAAAGAGTTAGGTATAGCTAGTTTTGTGTGCCATCAAAGCGTTAATCTATGTAACCTATATACACTAAACCTGTATTCGAAAATATTTAGTAATATACGATTTTGTATTAATAATTCATAATGGATCCAGTGGGATAGCTCAGGTGGTAACGTCTGTGACCTGCATTCGGGAGCACCCGGGGCCGATCAATCTGACCGGAGGATTTTTTGCCATCTTATCTTCTAGTTTTCGAGGACGCGGGATCAAACCTGGCGCAGGGCGTAAATATCTTTAATATGGCTTCCTTTAGAAGGGAAAAAAAGCCGGTGGTCCCGTGTCGTAGATTTACGGCACGTAAAAGAACCTCAAGCCTGATAAAGAGGCCTCTGAGCAAACTTTGCGGTCTTTCACGCCCATTAAGAATGGGATGCTAAGAACCATAGTAGTTAAAGCACGTCTATAAATAGAAAAAGCTTAATTTAATTTATAGGAGGCATTTTGCGGTTTTCCTCGGTTGCTAGGCAAGTGATGCTTTGGATAATTTTATAAGCAAATTTTCATATCATCCATTTCATCGCTATATTTCATTTCCTTCTTCTTCACCCCTATACCAGGTATTGTGATATGCTAAGATCCAGACTACTACTATGCTACTGACCCAAGACATTGGCTTGTAAGGCCTACAACGAGGAAGGTTACCAGTTTAAGAAGAAATAATACGCTACCTTGAAACAAAAAATAGGACATTCATTTCCTTGTTTCTCTCTCCGAGTTTGTGTGTGTGCACGCGCGCGCGTGTGGCATGCCAATTACTCCCCCCGAAGTGCAATATTTAACCCCAGAAGTATTACACGTATTCTTATGTGTAAAATACTATATCATAACAGTTTGCAAGCGTAATGTTTCTGAATCTATTGTTATTTAGAAAACGTCGATAGTCTGAATACTTAAGAAACGGAATAAAATGTTCGTACTGTTATATCTGCACTACTCGACCAAGACATTATTGCATTTGACCTTGTGGACACCTGCACGCGGAAGCCAGGCCAGCAAAGTACAGTTATACCTTAACCAGTTACCAGGGGAAACACTATACAGCCGTTTCAGGGACGTTTTAGTTAATGGTTGGAGACGCCTTTTGAAGCAGGTAGGGGTTTAGCTAGTGGAAGAAGCAATGTTTGACAAGTGAGGGATATAGACGCATGATAGAGTGTACGCGTCACGAGCGGCACGAGTTAGCATACTGTGTACCCCTCCCACCAGCTAAAACCTTACCTGGGAAATAAGCCACCCTACCCTCTAGCTAAAACGTTGTTGAGTAGACAGTAGTTGCGATCATATTGCAAGCCCAAGGAAAGAGCATACATTTGTATATTTTAGTTATGTTTTAATGTTTTTATTTAACAGCCAAGAAAAAACGGTATTAACGGTTTTCAAAGTATATGTAAGTTGTGGTGAAGGTAGGAAAACGAGAGGGATGAGGAGAGACGGGGGAAGGAGAGCGCAAAAGAGATACGTTGAGAAAGGGAGAGATAATGAGAAAGTGAAAGAGAAGAGCATAGTTTCCACATTTGACCCAATAATTCGAACAAGTTTCTCCTAAGAGGAGAGTTTCTATTCGAATTATTATTTAGTTATTGAATCGCTGACGATTGTTATTCAGATTGTTTGATGTTACACAACAAACATTTATAAGAATAATGTTTCCTTCATTCAGTTCGAATGTTCAAGAAACTATAGTTATTGTCTTACATAACCCAGTCAGCATGCAAAACAGCATGGTTACGATCCCATAACAAGCTTAAGGAAGGAGCACAGGTTTGTGTAATGCCAAAAACTTTACCTACATTTTAAATTTTATTAACACCCAGAATATGCGGTTATATTATCCGTTTTCAAAACAACACATGACAACTTTCACAGAGTGAAGGACGGCGAAAGAATGAGTGGAATGGAGGACAAGGGTTAGGGAGTTTAAAAAAAGTGTAAAGGGAGACAGGGAACAAAGGAAAGAATAAAGAGGTGACAGAGAGGGAGGAGAATGAGAGAAGGGGAAATAGAGAAGAAATTTCACATTTAATGCAATAGCGGGTGCTTTGCTGTGGTTATTTTAGTTATATACACTGCTGTTTGTGAAATTTGCAACACCAAGAAGGAAATGCATGAATTCAATGAAGTTAATACCACAGATTAGGTACATGACAAGTAAAAACTGATAAACGTTTTAAATCTGTACATGGCCTTTAAGCCCTAATATTCAGTATTTGGTGTGGCCTCCATGCTTTGCAATTAGAGCTGTTATACGCCGTGGCGTTGAATATATTTCATAACAACAATAAATTAATTTTCTTAACTTAATTATTTTATATATTAAACTCTATAGGGTCTTTTCCTCCCTACCGTTCTAGTCCCTAAGGTTCTGAATAAGTTCCTGAGGGATTTCCCTTTACGCAGTTTGTATTCGAGCCCACAAATACGTGACACTGGTTACTGGAGAACCGCGACGCACCAGGTGCCGACCAATGGGCGACATGTCAGCCGAACGTGCAGGCCAGGGAAGCAATGGTACCCTTCGCTCTTCGAAGAAGGCTTATACATTCCTCGCAATATGTGGCCGGGCATTGTCCTATTGAAATGTGGCCTGTGGAGATTCCTGAAGCAGGGGGAGTATCTCAGGCTCTACAACCAGTTAGGTACGGGTTGCTGTTCAAAGTGCTCTTAATTCGTAGGAGGCGAGATCGGTTGTTGTAACCAAAAGCGCCCCAAACCATCACACCTGGTATTTGTACGCTATGCCGCTTAACAATGCAGCCCTCCAGGTTGCGCTCACCACGGTACCGTAGGACACGTTGAGCGGAACTCGTCCGAAAAGACTACATTTTGCCACTCAGCACCCCAGTGACGGTGTTCATGAGCCCATTGCAGTCGGAGGAGCTTGTGGTTTTTGGACAATGGAATTCGACGTAATGGCATGCATGCAATTAGTCCATTCTGAAGCAAACGGCGACGAAACCTTGATGCAGACAAGTTCACACCTGTTGCAGTGCTCCAGCGTCGAGCCAACACTGTGGATGAAGCTGTACGGTCCGTTATGGCCATGCGGACAAGATGACGGTCGTCTCGTGCTGTTATCTGTTCCGTGGTCCAGTACCCGCTCTTCGTTGCGTACGACCTTCATCTATCCACTACTTCTACACACGCATCACTGTCGTAGCAGCATACCCTGTACAAGCTGAAATGTCACGATATGACAAACCCGCTTCCCGGAGACCGATTATTCGGTCAGTTCGAACTCACTCACATGCCGATATGGCTCTCTTTGACGTCGTGAGGCATATTGGCAGTCACTTTATTGTGTCCACCTTGTTTGACAGCTCTGCACTGACAACACTGGGCAGACTAACCTTGTCGGACCGACACGAGAGAGCTCAGGCTCGGCCTACGTGTACCGCATTTCTCTGCAAGTCTATTCACTTATTGCTTGCACACTCTTCTACACTTCCACCAAGTTTGGAGTTATTCGGGAAATTCCTTCTTGGTGTTGCAATTTTCACAAACGGCAGTGTATAAACGGTTAGGCGTGTTTCTGTGACGCCATCTGGATACTATAGTACGAAGTCCAAAGAGATCAGTGAACAACTGTTTTAAAGTAAGTAGTGCTATGCTTATAATTAAATGGTTACACGGTACGGGGAGGGCGACTAAATGGCAAAAATTGCCAAAAAAATAGCTGTTTTACTTTTTTGTGAAGTCTTAGTGATTGGAATTTCCTAATTAATTTTATATATGTTTTATTATCCATATATAGTACTTATAGTTTAAATGTATTTTTAAAATGCTACTGCATGTGCATTATGAATTCTGTACCATTTCAAATAAAGAAAAACAAAATCATAACTTCTAAACGCTTCGGAATAGAGTGCTAAACTTTGGCCATGTTTTAGAAGTTTTGCTCGACAAATTGGTACTTCTATTATGCAGGTTTTGCTATGAATTTTTCATGAATGAACGTCTTCACAGAAACTTTGAAGACATCTAAATTAAATGTTAGGAGGATAAAAACAACCTCTAAGTGCTTTTGTGGATCTAATTTGGTGTTAATTACACGGTTCGTTATTTAAAAAGAATAATTGATTATAAATCTTAATACAAATCTGTATGCTTAAGAGAATAACTAACCTTAATAAACAAACGTATTGTATAAAAGTAGATCAATTAGTTTAGAGGGCATGTATCCACCTCCTGTAAAAATTTCGGCTTGATATATTAAATATCTTTTAATATTTCCGTTAACAGTTATTAACCACTATGCTTTCAAAGAAGCTTCCTATATATATATATATATATGCTTGATCTTATATCTTGTATACTCTTTGCATAGCCCGGTGAGAAACAAAGGAACGGACATAATATTTAAGAAATGTGTAGCTCGAAAACTACAGAATTGTTTTATAAACGCTAAATCTTTAAGAATATAATTTAACAAAAACTGCACAATTTAATAGGCTCTAAATTTCTTTTGAAGTAAGTTTTTCTATACCTGTCATGGTTTCACACGTATACAAAATTCAATCAGAAGAAGTGACTTCAGAGATAGAAAACTCAAATATAAATGCTATTCCTTATGTCAATGTATCAAACATACAATATTAGAATCCAAACCATTAGTATTGGAAAATGAAAAATGTCAAAGACTATGTGAAGAGTAGTTGAGGAGGGGGAGATTTTCTTGAAACTCTTAGCATCACAGCCTTTAATAAAAAATCTGATGTGTTACACTCACATGATGTTCTCTACTCTTGTACAAACTATTTTTACAAACGCTTATTCTCCATATGCTTCATGTTAATCGAGATATCGAGATGTTAATCTTATTGCTAATTTTCTTGTAGATGCAAGGGGAATTGGTATGCTTTAAGCGATACTCAAATATTTTAAGAGCTGGTTGTTATGTGAAGTATTCCATTCTCTTTGCATTACCAGGACATAAAAAAATGAATAACGAATTCCCATTTGAGAAAAAGTATAAGTATTGGAAAATTTAAGGGAATAACAAGCAATATCTCGAAAATGGTTCACTCAAAAAAAATGTATATGACATAAATTGTGTATTTTAACGCGATCTATCTCTTATGTTTTACCAATTATGCAAAAGTTGTTCACAATGAAGAATACTTTTGAAGACATTCCCAGAAAATTCAAGATATACATTTTATTTATCATGAAAGTATCTTAAATATATGATACTCTACTCAAAATCGTTAGAGCCATTTTTGAGAAAATAAAAATTTTCGAAAAATGTTCCATGTAAATGGTAATCTTGAGTTAGCAATAACATAATTTATGAAAACGTTTATCTCGATTAACTTGAAATAAATGGAGAATAAGGTCTGTAAAAATAGTTTAACAAGAGTAGAGAAGGTCATGTGAGTGGAACACATCAGATTTTTTGATATTTGATTACTTACACATAAATTTTGAGAAGATAAAATTTATGTGATAACACAATTTGACTAATGAACCTCTGCTGCAGATTTCTTCCAAAAGCACTCAGATTACTGACAGTTCATGTTGCTGTGAAAGTTTGTTTAATTTTCCCCAAGTTCGTAGCTATAATATGAATGTAAGTTAATATATCAGACATTAATTTTAAGGGAAAATGTAGGTCAAAGTCACACTAAATATTGAATTTACAACTGATCATAAACTTTAGTAAAGTTTGAAATTTTGTTGGGTGCTTTAGAATAATTGCTGAAAATTCCAAAATGATCTCAGAACTTTTGCTTTACATGATGTCGAATTATAAACTGTTATAATTTAATCTGACATTTCTGGAGATAAGGAACTATTGTACATATGGAACTGATCATTTTCACAGTTTCACTGCATTATATGTAACAAAATTTCTGCAGGCATATTTTTAAAATGATGATTGTTTAGTTTTTAAGAAAATAAAAAATTGTAGTATTAATTAATTTTTAAAAACTATCACTCGCCTCCACGATAGATACTGCAACTTTATATTTAGAAACCAGTCTGGAAGGAATTTTTCATTTTTAAACGATAAATAACTGTAAAATCTCAGATTTACTCTATTGCAACACATGCTAAATGCTAATATTTAATTCTACCTCTAAAACAGCCAATGAAGTTATTCTTGCCTCTTGAAACTATATTGCTACGTCTGCTCACAGTTTCTAATACATAAAAGAACCATTCCTGTACTTTGAGCGCATAGATTTATAAAACTAGGTAAATGTATAGTGGCTGAAAAACAAAATGGGGCGTAGCATTGTGCAGGCTGGGCCTCATTAAACTTTAAAACCCAGTAGACTAATAATTTGACTATAAAGTTTTGTGGAGATATCCCCAAGACTGCATTCTTAATTTTGTATCCTTTTTGAAAATTGTGAAATTGGTTAATTTTCAACCTACTGGTATCCACACAAGGTAGATATTCCATTGGGCAGAAAGTTTTGGTTTCGCAAGATTTCATATGGGAAGAGAAAAACAGGATTTTTGGTAAGAGGTTCGTGCTATCATATCACCGCCCTAAGTGTTACTATGGAAAAGAGACAAACTAGGTACTTCACGGAAAACTGGGGGGAGGAAAAGGGCTCCTTATTCTTCTTCCACTTCTTTGGGCCGCGTTCACTTCGAGTTTCGTACACGTCACATATTTCAAAGCCCTCCCCAAGGTTTTTATTGCCAATAAAAAAGTTCTCCTGACGATTATAATTCTTATTGTTATCAGGAAGGTCCTCCCCTCCATCTTCCCACCCCCGTGAATATGCGAGAGGAACAAAATTATAAGTTTATGTACGACAAGAGAATGAGAAAGCCAGCTAGTGAAGTAACTAGCATGAAGAGAGACGTCGAAAGAAAGAGAAGAACATGTTGAGAATAGTGAAGGAAGACCTATGAGGGAGCCAGAGACTTTCATAATTACTTTTTTTGGACTTTCTCAGTTATCGATAATCATAAATCCTTATTATCTTACCAAGAATGCAGAATTTATTATATATTTTCTTTCTTTTTAAATGAACCAAAGAGGGGAAGAGGATGGAACGAAGAGGCTTGGGAATTGTTATACCTCTCTATTTTCTTTACCATTTGACGCAGGTAAGCGAAAAAAATTGTTACAGAATTCAAATTAGGTTTAGAGTTATGATATTGCACCACGTTATGGCCAGGGAAGAAATATTAAAACTGGAAAATTATAACAGTCTGCAGTAAAAGCGGTATTCAAAATATAATTTATTGCTTCTGGAAGCGGCGTTCCTCACGAAAATTAATTCATCGTTAGCTCCCTATCGGGTACAAAATGCAATGTATTTCCTTCCAAGGGTGCGCATCATCCAACAGTCGATGAAGTCGGTATTATTCAGTATATGTAAGGGATGAGATGAACTTTAAGCTGGGGAGACAAATATTGATGCAAGTGCTGATAGATTTTTATTTAAAAATGCAAATGTTTATAATTACTTAATATTAACAAGGAAACCTTTTTTACTAAAAACTCTTTTTATTCAACTGTTATACACTGCAAATCTTACAGTGCTGATAAAGATTATAAAGGAATTCTATTTTAGAAAAAAATGTTTGGTCGATTTAGGACATTTTCTGTTTTTATAAATGCAGATGCGAGTGCTTAAAATGAAATTTAGGAAGGGTAACCAGATCTAAAACAAAACTATTTGTCTTAGTGAGATAACAGCATCAAGAGTAACAATAATAATAAATAATTCAACGACAGAACACCAGAAAATTTAATATTTTGGATGTGAAATTGGAAACATAAAAAAGGAAGATGTACAAAATTAAATTAAATTCAACTATTCAATTATTAATGTGGAACAATCAAATATTTTTGATTGCTAAACAAAGCTAGAACGAGAATAATCTTTGGATGTTTTAGAGTATTAACTGTACAATCTCTTTTGTCATTAAATAGATAAGAGTCCGCAGAGATGCAATTCTTGGGAATGGTGTTAGACCATCAAAGAATAGACAGAAAGAAAAATGAAGAAATTAGGAAACAGTTAAATATTCCACCTAAATGAGAAAATAAAACAGTATCAAAACTTATATTACAAACACATTTTAAGAATGAAAGACCATAAACTCCCCTTAAAGGCGTATATATACACCTACAGAGGATGTCCATCAAAGAGATGGATGGTTCAAGGAGACCTTAAGTATAGGTCGGAACAGGCCAACAGACCTAAAGTGTGTTGCTCATGATTATGATGATGCTGTTATAGGAAGAGCTATAATAAAGGTATGGGGTAAAAAAGAATATAAATATCTTCAGAATCACGCTATATGAACTGAAATTTCAATTACATTCTTCGAATTCGTCATAATATGTAATTTAACTTCATAGATCTTAATGCAAAGAATATTGTTGAAAAGCGCGATACAAGGAGGGGCAACTGGTTGGATGTTGAATGTAGTATATGACTAATGATCCAAATGGATAATTGTGATACACAATGTAAAACATCAATAGGAATTAGCCAAAGTAAGATAGAAATAAGTAAAATAGCTTTAAGTTTGAACCCCAGATACATATTTCTGCTCTCCAATTCATAACATGGAATTAAATCATCTATTTAGTTTGATTCGTGCTCTCGTGGAAATCTAGTATATTTAAAATTCCACTAAAATCTTAAGCCAATGCACTGGTGAAATTGGGGAAAATTCTGCATTCCTTTTGTTTTTATTATGTTTATACTGCATGCTTTTCCTTGGAGCCTTTGATTTACTAATATCGGCAAATTTTGTACTCTGTGTGGCCTTTTAAATACTCCTGTATATACGCAGTATTTTAATACACATTACAAGTTTAACTTTTGTTTTTCTCGAAACTTTTTCTCAGAATTTTTCATTGCTTAAAATGCTCCACGCCTGAAAAGTTTTAATTGATTAACTGCTAATTTTCAGTTAACCTTCATGAATGATTGCTTAAGAGACTCACATAGCCGTTTTTACTTTCTCTACCACGTACATGGTAGGTAGAGAAGGTATTGCATTCCAACTAAAAATTCGATATCGAGATTTCACCGGAAATATAAGTTTTTATTCTCCCTTAATAAATAATTTAAAATAATAATTTTTAGAAAAATGTCAGTGTGTGTATGTGTATATGCGTGCGTGCCCTTGTGTGTGCTTTGTGTGTGTGTGACTGTGAACAGCATAATTGAAATATAAAAATTCGTATAAATACCAAACTTGGTATTTAGGTTCAATATCTTCCAAAGTTTTGACAAAGATTTGCAACAAAATGCGTTCACACCGAACTACCCTTTACAGAGAGGACTTTCGAAATCTTTTTATTATCTGACAAATGGCTCTAACAGTTTTGATTAAAATTCATATATTAAAGATATTTACATGAAAAATAAAATATATATCTTGAATTTTCTGGGAATAGCTTGTGAAGTCCTCTCATTTTAAGGAATTTTGTATAATCTTGTGTAACCGGCAAACGTTAAACGAGAGGAAAACAGACTACACAACAATGTGGATCTCTTTAAAACACAGTTTATTTCAAATAAGCCTTTATGACACCAGCCATTTCCAAGATATCCATTATTAATCGTTCTAACTGATAATCTAAAACATTTGCTATTCCTTTTGTATCTTTAACGAAATGTTTAATGAACCTATATACAGAAAGGTTTATCTGGATTAAAATGAAGTAGATAGGGAAATAAAATTTAGTAAAAATAATTCTATTTGTATACCTACTAATAAGCGATAGAGATTAGCGATAGTAATGTGAATATAACACAGATTTTTAAATGTATAATTAAGTAATTTTATTAAACATTTTTATAGCTTAATTTTCATATATATTTTCATGAGCAAAGTATGAGACACGATGATCATGATTATTATTCACGATGCAACTCTATTTTAAATTTATCACAATTTAGATTAAGTAAGACTGTTAAATCGTATTCATATTTTGTTCTTAAATGCTACAATACATAACCAGATAACATTAAGTGTATAAAAATAGGAGGAGATATATAGATTAGGTATGCAAAAGGCTGACTACAAATCGTTTATATGTTCTTGAGCAGTTTTAGGTTTAAGTACTTGTGATATAATGTCTTAAAGCTTTCTTTTTCTGTCATGTCTATATTGGAAATTTGAAGCAGTATTTTTAACACTTAAATGATTTCAGTCAAATTATATAATATAAAAAATAATAACAGCCCGCCTTAAAGCCATATGTGTATGTAAAAATATATAAAAAGTGTATATTATGGTCGTTGTATACGTTTATATTATTGTATACATGTAATAATGTTATGCGAATGTATTACGTAATCTAATAATGTAGGAGCTGTGAGAAATAGCTCAAAAGTTGCTAGCAATGAGGTAACAATGAGGTAAACTTGAGGCAATAATGAGTAAGAAAGTTTAGTAATGTTACTAGTCATAATTAGAGCAACAATAGTGTAATAAATAGCCAATCAATAACCATAAAAAAGCTTTAGTTAAATGAAGGTATTCTATTGGTGTAGGATTAGCCAATCAGAAACTGAAATATAGCAAAATTTACAAATTTAAGCGGTAGAAATCAAGTCAGTTGCTTGTAGACAGCGCTCATAACTGGACGCGTTGGTTGTAGATAGTGTTCCTAACCGGACGCGAGATGCGTCCTCCAGAAATTTAATACATATTCATTGTGAGACGAAAAATAGCTTACATGTTAAAAATTGCAAGTAATTAACAAAAAATTCCCATAGCTCTCTATAACAGTGTAGTGTTATTTAAATCGTGCCAAGCATTACTAAAAGGAGTGAAGTAAAATTATAATCTGTGTAAGCCTACATTCTTCAGTCGCACAGCTCCCTGCTAAGACATTCATGTCTCTAAAAATATATAAATACTGACGCAGCCGAAGCAAACATAAATATATAATATTTAAAGAAACGGTCAAAATTACAAAGTTAATATTTTAAACATTTTTGGGGGAAAGGCCACCGAAAAGTACATCTTGGGACGAAGGCTACCGGAAACTTTTTACCATACGTGCGGTTGCAACTACTTCAAGTTCGGCTCCCCAACATAAGAACTACAATACAACTCTTACTTCAAATCGACTTTCCATACGTGTAGCAACAAAACTACTTCATTTTGACACTGTGAGCCAGTTTCCCTTCCCACTACACTTTATTTACACGAGCTATCAAGGTTGCACTGAGCAGCATCCTTCGTCTCCCAGTTCAGCATACGCGATCAAGACAGCGAAACAGAAGTCGCTGTATCACCGTATTGGCTGATCTTTTGCCAATTATATGACGACAGCATTGGGGTGTCGACAATTGGAACTACTCACCTCCTCCAGATTTTCGTGAACTGCACGTATGAAGAAGGAAGGCAGACGCAGAGAGACCGGTATAGAGGTAGAACATGATCGGGACAGCACAAGGTCCTTTTCCAAATTTTCATTCCACATGTTCTTGTGAGTGAACTAAAATTTAATTAATTGCGAGATGGCACCGAGTCGGGAGAAAAGCAAACAGAATTTGAGTTTCTCAAAGAGGCCAGTTTATAACGCTGTGAAGGATGTTTTAGTGACTGTTAAGTTTGCAAAGTTTAAGGATTGTTATTAGAGTCAAAGTCACATAGCCTATGTTGAATTCTGATAATATTTGTCAATACAAATACAACTCAACAGCCATAATAGGAGAACATTGTGTAGCATTTTTGAAAACTACGTGAGTAGATATTGTTACTAAACATGAGCGTTGGTGAGCTTGTTCTCGGAAAATTACATGTTCAAGTGAAGCAAGCAAATACACACACACACACACACACACACATATATATATATATATACATACATACATATAAAGTTATAAATGAGTCGCAGGAAAGGAAACTATCAGTTTAAATATGTTTAATTAAGAACATTCCCTGCCCACAGTACGTAAGGTTTAAGTTGAAACATGACTATTTTGTTGCTACCTGACAGGTCTAAGAGGGGGGGGGTGCGCTTACGATGGTCCGAGTGTTGAGGAACCCTGTCACAGTCACTCTTCAGTGTCTAGTCTTACAGTATCAGCTGTAGTGTTATTGCCAGTTATTGCGCTTTTGGCAGTGAAATATGGAAAATATTCTGATATCTTCGGCCGTCCTTGCTTCGCTGGCTTTCGTATTGTTAAAACAGGTGTTGCTTGTTCTGTTCTAAATTTCATGTTTCAACCTAACCCAGATTTTAAATAGTAAGTTTCAATAGTAAAAGTTTTGAGACTGCGCAGTGGAGGATTAACAACTGTCGTCTTAGGTCTCCCACAACATACATTGATGTGTGTATATACCGCGTGAGTCTTCTCATCCTGCGGATTGGTAACCGTGCATTTTACACTCATGCAAAATGCAGGTGCTGACACCGTATTCACCAGCCCGCTGATTAGAGCTACGATGGTGCTCGTTGCTAACGTGTTCTAGTAACGCAATAGTTAATATTGTGGAAGGTATACGGGGAAGCACAGCAGAATGCAACGGAGACTCGTCGCCTATACCAACAGAGGATTCCGCATAGAACACTTCCTACAGATCACACGTTTTTGCGAGTTGCGAACCGCCTTCTGGAATCAGGAACAGTATACAAGACACCACACCCACGAAGAAATCACCCTGTCTGTGACCAAGCAACGACGGATCGTGAGATTGATTATGTCATTCATCATCCGCATTGTAGTATGAGGGACATTCACAGACATTTTAATATTGCCCAAGCTTCCGCGTGGAGAATACTACATCATGCAAAGTTTCACCCTTATCATCTTCAACTAAGGCAGGAGCTACTGCAGCCGAACATTGCACGCAGAGTGGCGTTAAATTTACTAAGCATAAAAAGTACCTTGAAGTGGCAGTATTTGAACCTGGAATCTTCACCACTAAAGGCCAACGCGCACACTGTTGCGCTACGAGTGCAAATCACTGCACGTATAGCGGTGCAAAGCAGTCATTTAGACCGAACTTGATACGAGGCGATGCAGTGGACAGTGTTTACACTGTTGCGCTACGAGTGCAAATCACTGCACGTATAGCGTGCAAAGCAGTCATTTAGACCGAACTTGATACGAGGCGATGCAGTGGACAGTGTTTACACTGTTGCGCTACGAGTGCAAATCACTGCACGTATAGCGGTGCAAAGCAGTTATTTAGACCGAACTTGATACGAGGCGATGCAGTGGACAGTGTTTACGGCATAGCGTGCACAACGCCGGGACTGCATAAGTTCTCAATCTGCAGGCTGAGAAGACTCACTGGCATATACGAGTGTATAAAACAGTTATTGCAGGAGACAAAAACTAACGACTTGGTCAATGCTTATATTGTGCCTTACGGGATCGATAATGCATTACTAATACATTACATTACTGAAATTGTGCATGTGGCATTTATATTAAATTATCATACTGTGATAAAAATTGCAGGTTTTTCAAAAGAAAATTGGGATGTTTAGGTTTCTCACAGGTGCAGAATATTAAGATAAGTTAGAAAAAGGCAATATAAAATATAATGACGCACCTTACATTTAAACTTGAACACCAATTCAGCTAAATTCTTCCTCTCAGAACCTATCGTTTGTACTTGTCTAGGGAGAAAGACGATGGGACCCTCAGAAAGGAATCCCTTGTCACTGGCCACAAATATCGTAACTTACGATGCATAAGAAGACAATGCTCTCACACTTGTGATGGTGAACGCACAAATCGCTCAATCCTAAGGAAGAAGGCTCATAATTAAATTACATACGGCCAACAGAGCTCCCGTACTCTCCAACTTCGCCAGAGGAATATTATTTCCGACCCAAATGATGCACCACTTATATTTATATTTGATTCCCAGTTTACATTTTTGTTAGTGTTTACAGTTTTTAAATAAAACAATATCATCCTTGATGCACGTTTGCATGTCCAATTATCTTACCAACTCAAGAGTTCTATTCGAGTGAATAAATTTTTATGGTTACTGTAATGTTTCTCTGTGTTTACTATAACATAATGTTTCGTGTTTAGAAACGGGTTAAAATGTAAAATGAAGATAGAAGGAAGTCTAAATCAAACTCTTTCTTAAACAGCAACTGACGTCTTGGTCAGCATTATAAGAAAATCCTTTATACAAATTATTTTGTCTTCATTATGGTCTACAATGGCCTTCAGATGAACCTTATCCCAACAAACGATGAGTACTACAAATTATTAGCTGACTCTCAGAGTGCGGTGTCCATTACCTCGGATAAGGATGACATGAAGATGGCAATGGAACGATAGGACCTACAGCTTTTATCATCTTGAACCTTGTAGATACTTAACAAGAGCTAATCAGGAGTATCGGGGACTTTAATGCCGCCACCTAGGAAGCAAACCATGAATCCTCATTACTAGAGCCGCTAACGAAATCAATGAATTACTCCGACGCCCTTTTTTTAACAACTTTTTTCAGATTTGAGCTGAAATTACTCTATTGTAAGAGAAGCTGAGATGAAGTCAATACTATAGGCTGACTTTGCAGGACAAAATAAATGAAATCATTAGACGGTATGAGATAGAACTATCGAAATATACAACAAACGCAAACACAAACAATTTTACAATGAGAGATATCACCAGACTAATAGGGGAAGTGTTAAAAATAGCATTTGGTGACCGAGAGCGAAAATAAAATCCAAGCTAATGGGTCTTCTGGCAGATGAATGAAACTTCCAAGAAGCATCAGAATAAAAAGTTAATCAAAATGTTATTTTAATGCAATTTTATTTTTTCCCCAGTCCTTTTTTACTTTCTCTAATACGTATAGTAAGTAGGGGAAGTATTGTATTCCACCCAAAAATTCGATACCGAGATTTCACCGGAAATACATGTTTTGAGACCCCCTGAATCCAAAAAAAAGCATTTTTGGAAACATGTCCGCGTGTGTTCTGTGTGTCTGTGTGTGTCTGTCTGTGAACAGCATAACTCAAAAACGAACAGTTGGATAAACACCAAACTTGGTATTTAGGTTCAGTATCTTCCAAGGATGCGACACGAAGGTTTCCAAGAAAATTCCCCCACCACAGAGTACCTTTTACATGGAAGATTTTTCGAAAATTTTAATTTTCACAAAAATGGCTCTAACGGTTTTGATTAACATATCATATGTTCAAGATATTTTTATGACAAATAAAATGTATATCTTGAATTTCCTGGGAATGTCTCCAAAAGTATTCTTTATTGTGAACGACGTTTGCATAACTGGTAAACCATAAGAGATAGACAAAATTTTACTACACAAAAAATGTAGATCGCGTTAAAACACACACTTTATGTCATATACATGTTTTTGTTGAGTGAACCATTTTCGAGATATTACTTGTTATTCCCTTAAATTTTTCAATACTTATTTTCTCAAATGGGAATTCGTTATTCATTTTTTTGTCTTGGATATGCAAAGAGTATTAATCTGTGTGAAAGGGAATGGTGCTGCACCTAGCAACCAGTTATTAAGAGATATGTACGTGCTTAAAGGCTACTGTATTTCCAAATTCCCCTTGTAAATATATATTCCCCTTACATCTACAAGAAAATTAGCAATAAGATAGACTCTGCAAATGTTTATCTATTAACATGAAGTAGATGGAGAATAAGCGTTTGTGTAAATAGTCTGTACAAGAGTAGAGAAAGTCATGTGAGTGTAACACATCAGATTTTTTTCTTCTTTCATCTTTTAGTGTTTGATTTGCTGTTCATTACTTATCACTCACTCCCCTCTCTCTCCCTCTATCTCAAACACTTACAACATGGTTCTAAAATGCACAGCCATGCATGAAATGGGACTAGAACCTAGAGTCCTCTGTGTCACAATATCTCACATCGAAGTACTTTGCCGCAAGAACTGGTTTCTGAGGAGGTAGTCGTGAGTTGCACCGAATTTTAGCATATTTCCTCATGAATGTGTTTAGTTAAGAACAGAGGTAATTATTCAATTATGAGTTAGATTCAAGGAGTAACAGTTCTTATACATTTGGCCGGGTTTACAATGCCAAAGGAAATATGTTTTGTTTCAGGGTAACTCAAAACATTATTTTAAGGTTTATCCTCACATTTTTTAGGTGTGCTTTAGCATTGCTGAGAAAATAAGCCAAGTTAACTGGAGACGACCGAATACATAGCCCAACCCTAACAGAAAATATAAAATATAAACGCATATCAAAAAGAACTACCGATAGTAAGGAAGTAAAAACAAATTAGCCGCGAAACCGCACTCTATTGGGCACAAATACAAATTATTTTCCACTCGCCGCTTTAAACTTCCTATCATATGAGAAGTTTTGTGAGGGTATCAAATTAAAATCGGCACATTTTACCTTTTATGCTCCACACATTTTTCATGGTGCAGATATTTCCCTTTACAAACAAATCCACAGAACAAAAGAAATATTGAATGCAACCAATTTTAGTCATTCAGCGATTTGTTTGAAAGCATTAAATCACAAGAAGAATATATGCTGTCGAAATATGACGATATTTCTTTTCGTGTTGTAAAAATCCAGTTTATTTGTTCAAGAGGCAAGACTGGGTTGGGGTAGGGTGCCGGCGCTCATCCAAGTGCCATGAGGTTCATTATTACGAAGCCATTGGCTGAATAATACAACGCCTGTCGAACGGCGCTTCTTGAAAAGGATATTAACAAAATTCCATTAGCGTCGAACTCCGCAGAGAATGTAGATTTCTGAGGATAAGAACGACTTAACGTATACTTAGCTTCGCAAACATTCACTGCAAAGTTGCTTTTTAAAGAAGAGTGGTAAATAAAAGTACAGGGATTGAGATGGATGAATCTGCTGGAAACATCAAATCCTTTCTTCCTCTTGAAAACCCTTTGTAAGCGTGCTCGCATCAACAACGGAACTGTTAATGGTGGAATCTTTTTTCAAAGAGTAAAATAATCATTTATATCTTTTGGCTCGATTAAGCGTTTAAGATTCCTAAAGCGAGATTTTACTGTAGCAGTTCTCTGGAAATCGTTCACAGGCTTTTAAATAGATGATTCTTATGCTGTAACAAAAGCTCTTCAAAATGCTATACAAACTTCCAAATGAAAAGCCAGTGCGCATTTTGTATTATACAGGATTTATATTTAAGAAAACACTGTCTTTGTTATCAAATACGAAATCTAATTTCAATGCATTTGTTTGATTGTGCTTTAATGGCTGTTTCTTTAGACTAAGAAATTAGAAACGTTAAAGTAGTTGGTAATTTGTTGCCAAAACTTGAAGATACGTCTATTCATGGATATTCAAACCAGTCTGTTATTAAATTATTAATATCTGCCCAGAGTTTGTATTATATAACAGTTACTCTTGCAATTGGAAAATGATATATTTGGAATAATGTAGTGTTTCTGAGAGATATCTTAGTATCTGCGCACATAAAGGACTAACCCAATTTAATAACTCCTTAAAAATTTACATTTTTATATAAATAAGGTAACAGATATTCCTTTATTGCTTTCTTTGACACATACCTATGGTAAGTAGAGGAAGTAATTTGGCTGTTGCATTATTTTATATTAATCATACTATAATCTTGCAGTAACATTCATACAAAACGTTGAACGTTGTATAAGTTATATTATAAAGAATGAAGTCATGTTTAGAAGCTGGGGAAGTACTCATGAAATCGCTATCAAAATATATTCAAATTCTATAGGCCTATTTGAAAAGATCACGCGGAATACCTATGCTAGTGGTGTGAGGGCAAAAGCTGCGTAACAAATAACGCGTCCACTAGCCAAGCAGAATCACAGTTGTGAGAGGTTGAAGTGAGAACATGTGATTGCCACACTCTCCGGCAGGTTCAACAATTCCTTCTTCTACATTCTCAGGTATGTAAATTGTACTAAATCTGTAATGTATATTTTGTGAATAATATAATTAAACCACATGTAAACCCTGAGTGTTCCGTGGGACGATTTCCAGTACAATGTAGCTATCTTTTGCCAATGTTTATTTACCTCTGAATTACACCTCTGGTCATACCCAAGAGGATGATAACCTGGTGGACATCATTATAACATTGTATTTCACATAAAAATTCTATATTGAGTTTTCATTGAAAATATGTACATGTTTTGAGGTTCCCTGAACCAGAGGCGGCCGGCCAAGCGAATTGAGTGGGTGAGTGGGTGAGTCGGTGAATGGGTGGCTGAGTGGGTGAGTGGGTGGCTGAGTGAGTGAGTCGGTGAATGGGTGGCTGAGTGGGTGAGTGGGTGGCTGAGTGAGTGAGTGATTCTGTGAATGGGTGGCTGAGTGGGTGAGAGGGTGGCTGAGTGATCGAGTGAGTCGGTGAATGGGTGGCTGAGTGGGTGAGTGAGTAACTTAGTGAGTGAGAGGGTGAGTGAGTGGGTGGCCGAGTGAGTCAGTGGGTGGCTGAGTGAGTGAGTGGGTGGCCGAGTGAGTGAGCGGGTGGCTGAGTGAGTGGGTGGCTGAGTGAGTGGGTGGCTGAGTGAGTAAGTGAGTGGGTGGCTGAGTGAGTGAGTGGGTGGCTGAGTGAGTGAGTGGGTGGCTGAGTGAGTAAGTGAGTGGGTGGCTGAGTGAGTGAGTGGGTGGCTGAGTGAGTGAGTGGGTGACTGAGTGAGTGAGAGGGTGAGTGAGTGAGTGGGTGGCTGAGTGAGTGGGTGGCTGAGTGAGTGAGTAAGTGAGTGGGTGGCTGATCAAGTGAGTGGGTGACTGAGTGAGTGAGTGGGTGAATGAGTGAGTGAGAGGGTGAATGAGTGAGTGGGTGGCTGAGTAAGTGAGTGGGTGGCTGAGCGAGTGAGTGGGTGGGTGACTGAGTGAGTCACAGAGTGAGTAAGTGAGTGGGTGGCTGAGTGAGTAAATGAGTGGGTGGCTGAGTGAGTAAGTGAGTGGGTGGCTGAGCGAGCGAGTGTGTGACTGAGTGAGAGGGTGAGTGAGTAAGTGAGTGGGTGGCTGAGCGAGTGAGTGGGTAACTGAGTAAGTGAGAGGTTGAGTGAGTGAGTGGGTGGCTGAGTGAGTAAGTGAGTGGGTGGCTGAGCAGTGAGCGAATGTTCTATAAATTTAATTCATTTTGTGGGATTATACAGGAATTAAATTCAATTGGACCTTACTTATTCTATTTTTTGTATACCGCTGTTTAAGAATATATTTTTAGATAATTTTCTGAATTAAAAATAATAAACTTAAAATATATCTTAACATTGCAATAAACTAAATGAATTAAAATAATCATTCGAGTGAGTGGGTGACTGAGTGAGTCAGAGGGTGAGTGAGTGAGTGGGTGGCTGAGCGAGCGAGTGGGTGACTGTGTGAGTGAGTGAGTAAGTTAGTGGGTGGCTGAGTGAGTGAGTAAGTGAGTGGGTGACTGAGTGAGTGGTTCAGGGGTGGCTGAGTGTGTGAGTAGGTGGGTGGATGAGTGAGTGGGTGGCTGAGTGAGTGGGCGGGTATGTGGCTGAGTGTGTGAGTGGGTGGTGGCTGAGGGAGTGAGTGGGTGGCTGAGTGAGTGGGTGGCTGAGTGAGTGGGTGGCTGAATGAGTGACTGGGTGGCTGAGTGAGTAAGTGAGTGGGTGGCTGAGTGAGTGAGTGGGTGGCTGATTGAGTAAGTGAGTGGGTGGCTGAACGAGTGAGTGAGAGGGTGAGTGAGTGGGTGGGAGTGAGTGAGTAAGTGAGTGGGTCGCTGAGTGAGTGCGTGGGTGGCTGAGTGAGTGGGTGGCTGAGTGAGTAAGTGAGTGGGTGGCTGAGCGAGTGAGTCGGTGCCTGAGTGAGTGAGAGGGTGAGTGAGTGGGTGGCTGAGTGAGTGATTAAGTGAGTGGGTTGCTGAGTGAGTGGGTGGTTGAGTGAGTGATTCAGGAGTGGGTGAGTGGGTGGCTGGCTGAGTGAATGGGTGACTGAGTGATTGAGTGGGTGTTTGGCTGATTGAGTGGGTGACTGAGTGAGTGAGTGGGTGAGTGGGTGAGTGGGTGGCTGAATGAGTAAGTGAGTGGGGTTTAAGGGTTCGTCGACAACTAGGGCCCATTAGGGCCCGGCAAGTGAAATAGGTGAAGAATTTTTCACCTCATATTTCCCGTTTACACCGTTTCTTAATTTGCTTTAATTGCAGTATTTAATACAAAAATCAAATTTGCTAATAGTTGTGAAATGTTTAGTCTAGATAGTGTAGAAGTTGAAGTCACCAACTTTCTCTTCTTTTGTATCCTGACTTCGAAGGCAAGTCCGGGACCTCTGTCCCGAGGGGCTGGAAAACCACAAGAGCTCAACCTTCCAGCAAATGAAATACTTCGGCACATGCGGTTCAGTATTTCTGTTCTTTGGGCAGATTGCCATGGTAACGTGACGACATTATTGCTTGTCTAGCTATGGAAGTGAGGAACTTTTATGTTGACATTGAAGTATTTCTTTTGCACCTTCAGCAGGGTGTAACGTAGGAGCTTTAGACGAGTAGTCAGTCAGTGAATAGGTGTAAGCATGTGAACACTGAATGTCTTAGTTTCTCCTTTTTTGTTTGTTTGTTTATGTTTTCAACAAAATAAAATGTGATGTGTTTACTTACGAGTAGTCGGTATGTAGTAGAACGTGTGAATACTGAATACAAGTAAATTTGTGACTCTTTTGGTTTGTTTCAGTAATGTCGAGTGTATTTTGTTAGAAAGTCCGTTTAATGGTGGAATGATGAGGAAAAGAAACACCTTTAATTACTGACAGCTAAATAACTCATTGCAAATTTCCACAAAGAAACAAATTTAAAACTCCGAGGTGTCAAAAATTATAAAATTTAAAGATCTTTCATTTATTGAACTTTGTTGGTTATGCACTATTGTATACATTCAAATAATAAATAATGTTGCTTCCTTAAAGGAAAGGAGGATTTACTTAGTCTACAAAAAGTAGGGTGAGTATATTAATAGTTATTCCATTTTTGCGTAACTTTTTTTTCCAAACAGCATATTTCACCTTTTTCTACACCACGAGCCACCACTGCCCTGAACCTCTAAAAAATTGTGTGTGTGTTTGTTTGTTGTAGGTCTGTAAACTTTTAACACCAAAACGACAGACCCGATTACCATTACATATATTAAACAAGCATACTTTAAAAAGCATATTGTTTTGTGATGGCTCTGAAATTCCATGTTCTTTGTATGACCACGAGCACAATACGACTAGCGACTTCCCATATCAGGAAAGTGTAAGTATCTGAAAATTCAAATGAATAACAAGGAATATCTTGGAAGTGGTTAACTCCACAAAATATTTTTTGACATAAATTGTGTCCTTTAACCACATCTACATTCTCTGTGTGGTAAGCTTTTCTCTATCTCTTAGGTTTACAATTATAAAAAAATTACTCTGAAGAGGAACTCACAGGCTATTCTCAGAAAATTCAAGACATACATTTCATTAGTCAAAAAAATGTTTAAAACATAGTATTTTAATAAAAATCGATAGCCATTTTTGAGAAAATAAACAATAATTAAACTTTTTCCGTGTAAAGTGCGGATTTTGGTAGGGGAATTTTCTTGAAAATATTGTGTCGTATTTAGCCAACTTTTCGTTTTTGTGTTATTATGTTCACAGACACGTGCAGACGGACCTTTTTCTAAAAATTCTTTTTTCTTTTTTTGTATTCAGGGAGTCTCAAAATTTGTTTTTTCTATACATATGTTTGTGCAATACAAAAAACTTCCTCTGCTTATGCAGATAAGTATTAAAGCAAGTAAACATTTGTATATTTGAAATATCTACATCATACGTGTATATAGAGTCGTTAGGCATAAACAGAACCAAACAAGACAAGATACATAACACATTTTCTCTTTTACTTGTTCAACTCAAGCTTTTATAGCCTATAGACCATAAACCGTACGCTTATTGTACCAATGAGCCCGAAGTCCCTAATGCAGAAGTTATCTCATTTCTTCAGAATAAAAAGAATGCCGGAGAATAAAAGGAAACTCCGAAGTAACTTCTCCCAAACGAGAGACGAAGTATATTTGCGTTAGGAAGCCTTCACAGCACC
Organism: Deroplatys truncata; assembly: GCA_030765065.1. NCBI lineage: Eukaryota > Metazoa > Arthropoda > Insecta > Mantodea > Mantidae > Deroplatys > Deroplatys truncata. The sequence goes on from CM060980.1 coordinate 60,627,473, forward strand.
ATCCTTCTCACCAGATGAGGATGCTGCCGCTGCTGGTAGTAATGAAGTATTCTATTGACATTCCTTCAAACCGATGCTATACATCAAGCGGTAGTGTCTGAAGCTAGATTCGGCAGCTCCATTGCACCAGTCACCTTGACTTTGCCCCCCACAGGTTAATAGTTGAATGCGGGGTGAATTATGTACTACCACGAATTTTCCTGTCCTTCATTTCATTTTCCTTCAAATTTCAGATTGAAGGGCCCGGCGCGATGGACGGTGATGGATACGCTTTAAAGTGAGAACTATTTACGTCCTGGCAAGCAACCTTCTGTTCTAACCTGTTCGTGTGTATAGGGGGCCATCAAATGGATGTCAAGGGATACTAAATCTGTAAGTGTTAGGTAACCTGCAGCACTGAGCCTACGCTATCAGATCCGGCCACCCTTCGTACTCTCTCACCTAATCCCTTCCTCCCGGAAGTTCACTCTGGTTTTATGTTACTATGAAGTTCCCGTAGGAGGGGGGGTTCTGATCCGTTTAGCTGCCGTGGTGCGGGCGCTGCATACCCCTAGCACATGACGGACAATCTGACGTTACTAGAAGTAATAGGGACTGAACATCTGAGTCCCTCCCGCAAGGGAGGTGTTCGGACTGGGTTGGTCTCGACGGGGCAGTGTTTCCCGATACCTGTGGGAGATTGGGTACGTTTGGGCGGTGATGTCCAAGCGGGGTTGTGAGACGCATCAATGTCTTCTGGTACCAACCTGGAGAACTAGTAGACGGTGTGCTAGATCACTGTCGACGCGTCGAGGTTGTCGGTAGTCTTCCCTCTGGGGTTGACGCGCGTAAGTGGAGTATCCACTTCTGTCCCTGCGTAAGCAGAGGGCCGTTTTTGTTTTCAGGTATTGGGCTAATAGAAAGCCCCAAGGGAGGGAGAATCACTCGGATGACACATACCCCTGGTACAAGAGGGGATCTTCAGCCCCGAGTAGGCCTTCGATACTAAACTTTTACCATGAATCGCTCTGCCGTGCAGTGCATATATTATAGTCTGTCGAGCAGATGGTTGAGTTTGTGCCCGCCCACCATTTACTGTAGGAAGAGGTAACCGAAAAGCATCAGATCTATTGTTATTTTTACTGTTATTACCATTAAACACCTAGGATGCGGCAAAACTATTTAGCATAAAACTACTCTTGTGGTTCCATTAGTTAGATTCTGGAAGCTACCAAATTCCCTCAAAATCCAAGTGCCTAGCATTCTTTTCTCTCACTGCATATGCTCGTTTTACACACACAAGTGACTCTTAAGGTTAAGGTCAGAATGTCATCTATGATGAGTTGCATACTTCTCTCAAAGCTTATTACTCACGTCAGAAGGACCTGTTTTCTCCTCACTGTTTAAAAATGTTCCTTTTTTATGTTCCGCAATTGCATAAGACGCACACTGCTCGTTTTTCATAAACAATGGACTGATTTGAGTGTAACGTTGGTAATACTGCAGCAAAACAGACGGGTTTTTTCTTCAATCCCCAATCCATATTCTCTAATAGTGTTTATATAATGCTAAAATGTCACCTGTATGACCTAATTGTTACAAATTACGTATATGCATGCGAACTATTTATGCGTGCGCAAACAAGAACCCTTACGGCTAATGTGCATGCTTATGTCTTGCTTCACTTCAACCTAAGAATAAAAAAGTGCAGAATGCACAGTAAGTGACAACAGGTATGAAACAAGTGTATGTGAGTTCCATAATACTTTCGCCTTAGCATGTAGATTATCGATTTAAACAAAATATTCTTTGAAGCTTTTAAGTATAAAACATAAATTTTGCTCTCTCTTTCTATTTTACGTCGCGTTAACTATGTGGCCATATCGCGACAGACTGATAGGAGTTATCTCTTGGATCGGTGTGTGATGAAGTTAGCTTTGTAGGTCTCATCTCTATACCATATCATCTTACTTATTCACATGTCCACAGAGGCACGTGCATAGCCACTGTACATCTGCTTACGTGACGGGCAGATGGCAGCTTCGACGCGTGTCCACAGAGACCTGTACATAGCAATTGTTTCCCTGCTTCTATACGTGTTGGGTAGATGGTATTGGAGCGCTTCCATTATCTGTGGATAGATAGCAGAGCATTCGCTATAATATCTAATTTTCATTTTTACTATTGTATTAGACTTAAGCTGGAACTTTGGGTCATGATAATAAATATCCAATCCGGTATTTACCTTGCCGACTGAGGGAAACCACGAAAAAAATAAAGTTGTCCGAAGGGATTTGAATACGGGAGCTCCCGAATGCCGTCCACAAACGTTAACGGCTGAACTACCCCACTTTAGGCTAAATTAGCTCTAATTTCAAAATAGTTAACTTTTTCTAGGGCAAAATTATATTTTTATTTTCGAACACGATTCATAAAATGTTAGTTTCTACATTAAAATACGTTGTCTAGACAAATCAGTCGGTGCAATTTGTAAAATGACTACTAAAACTGCAAACCATAATGGCTACAACAACAAATCAATGGAAATGAACAGTGGCACATAATGTTATTTTAGTTGAAGATAAGGTAATGGGGTACTTGCAATGTACATCGCACTTCCAATCTACAAGGCTTTATTTTAGGCAAATGGCTTCACTACGTAGAGGCTCTCCCTTATTGTAAGCAGTAGATAGGCCCGTATTGCACAGTGTCAGAGGTGTGCTAATAGGGATTATCTTTCCCCAACTGTTCTGAACCTTTTATTGAATAGGGGAACACTTCGGAAACGTATTACCAACTTCTGCATGCGCTTTCCACAAAACATGGAACTCTCGCACCTGTTTGTTTTCCTCACTGATTCAGGGCTGTCCATCGACACAGAAAAGGCCCTTAACTTTATCATTGGCTTTCACTAAAACATTCTGGTACAATATCTTCATATGCCTTTCTCTATTCATTCTTCAAGAAACTATTATTATAAACCTGATGCATTATATTAACACGACTTTCTCAACAATCCTTAACATGGCTTCTTTCAGAAAGGAAGTAAAGTCGGTGTCCCGTGTCGTAGATTTACGGCAGCAAAAGAACCTCAAGTCTGATAAACATGCCTCTCAGAAAAATTTCGGTTCTTTCACGCCTAATATAGAATGGAACGCTAAGTACCATAGTAGCTAAAGAGCGTTCATAAATAAACTCAATCTAAATGTTTATTTCCATCGGTTATTAGTGAGTATACAAATTATTATTATAAAGTTTATTTTCCTATTTACTTCATTTTAATTGAGATAAACCCTTCCGGAAATAACTGCATTACAATTTTCGTTATAGATACCAAGAGAATAGCGATAGTCAAATGTTTTACAACTGGACGCTACACTTGGGCTTAAAATTTCGTCCTCTTTCCATGACATTGCGATAAACAATGAAAATCGACAGGACTTTAAAATAACTGCTAAGTATTGAACAGTTCAAACAATTAATAACGGATATCTTGTAAACGGATGATGCCATAAAAAGTTTATTTGAAATAAATTATTTGTTTTAAAGAGTCCTACATTTCTTGTGCAGTACGTTTTCGTCTATCACTTAACGTTTACCAATTATACAAGATTATACAAAATGTTTTCTCAATGAAGATGACTTCAAAGGTTATTCCCAGAAAATTGAAAATTATACACTTTATTTTTCATGTAAATATATTTAATGTATGATATTTTAATCAAAATTATTTAGAGCCATTTTTAGAAAATAAAATTTCGAAAAATCTTCCATGTAAAGGGTAGTTTAAGGTGAAGGGAATTTGTTTAAGACTTTTATGTTGCATTTTTGGAAGGTACTGAACTTAAATGCTAACTTTGGTGTTTATCTGACTTTTCGTTTTTGAGTTATGCTGTTCACAGACACACACACAGACCTTTTTCTAAAAAAGGTTTTTTTTCTGGATTCAGGGAATCTCAAATCCTGTTTGGTGAAATCTCGGTACCGAATTTTTAGGTGGAGTGTAATACCTTCCCTATCTAATATACACGTGGTAAAGAAAGTATAAAAGCTTATTATTCTATCTGCTTCATGTTAATCGAGATTGACATTTTAAAAAATCTTTTAATGCATATTTCCTGTAGGTACACGGAGATTTAGTGGAACACAGTAGGCTTAAGTGATAGTCAAATATTTTAAGAGCGGTTCGCTATATGATGGCTTCGCAATTTCGTTCTCTTTACATGACCATGAGAAAAAAATAGAAAACAAAACACAAATGAATAGAAAATAATGCGTCGTAAATGGTTAACTCCATAAAAAATGTTATTTCACGTAAGTTGTACGTTTTAACGAGATCTATATTTTGTATGTAGTAAGATTTTGTCTATCTCTTAAAATTACCAGTTGTACAAAAGTAATTCAGAATGAAAAGGACTTCACAGGCTATTCTCAGAAAATTTAAGATATATATTTTGTCATATAAATATCTTAAACGTACTGTTATTTAATAAATATTGTTATAACTATTTCTGAGAAACAAAAAATTTCGAAAAATGTTCCATGTAAATGGTACTTTGTGGTGAGGGATTTTGTTGAAAATCATCGTGTCGCATCTTTGGAAGATAAATGCAAAGTTTGCTATTTATTAATGTTTCGTTTTTGAGTTATGCTGTTCACAGACACACTCGCACACACGCGCTTGCACCACACAGACACACACACACTGACATACACACACAGAAATCCTTTCTAAACTTTTTTGGCTCAGGTGCCTCAAAACAACAATACTTCAAGTTACTTAAATACATAGTAGAAAAACTAAATATAAGTAAGAAAAAGAAAGCAATGTGAAATTAAAGAACAAGCAAAGGCCTAGATTTTGTTCAAGTTTTTATGTCTCCTTAGGAGAATTTTACAAAAAATAAAATAAAAATAACCTGCATTAGATTCCAACCTCAATTGCCTGTCAACCTTAAAATGTTTAGTGTCATTTATATATCCAAATACACATCCCAAACGTCCTCCCATAGTTGTTACTATATTGTCGTACCCAGGAGTTGAGTTACTGCAATAAGTATAAGGAGGATTCGGCATATAGGTAAATTTTCAGAGTTGAAAAGGGAGAACATCTGCTTATACATTATATTTCTAAAACAATTAATATTAATATTGAAATTGTTGTTGCTCCTACGTATGGAAAGCCAATTTGAATTAGGAGTTGTATTATACTTCGACCGTTGAGGAGCCGAACCTGAAGTAGTTGCAACCGCACGTATGGTACCCGGTAACCTTCACCCCTAATGTACTTTCCGGTGGCCTTTGCTTCAAATGTTTAAAAATATATTAACTTTGTAATTTTGACTGTTTCTTTAAATATTATATTTTTGTTTGCCTCGGCTGCGTCAGTATTATTGTTAGAGAGACGTTTCTCTTTGCAGGATTGTGGTGCGACTGAAGAATCTAGGCTTACCTACACAGATTTTAAGTTTTTCTTCACTCCATTTATTAATGCTTGACACGATTTAAATACCACTCCACTGATATAGAGAGAGCTGTGAGATTTTTTTATTAATTACTTGCAATTTTTAACGCGTAAAACTATTTTCGTCTCACACGAATACGTATTAAACACTTCGAGGACACATCTCTCGTCTGATTAATAACACTGTCTGCTAGCAACGCGTCCAGTTATGAGCACTGTCTACAAGCAACTGACGTGATTTATACTGCCTGAATTTGTAAATTTCTGTATTTCAAGTCTCTGATTGGCTAATCCTATTCCAATAGAATACCTTCATTTAACTAAAGCTTTTTCTGGTTGTTGATTGGCTATTTTATAAACCGTAACAAAAATTACATTATTGCTTCCAAGAATCACAAGTAGTATTCTTAAACCTTCAAATTCATTATTGCCTCAAGGTTACCTCATTGTTGCCCCATTGTTAGTAACTTTTAACCTATTATTCTCACAGCTCCTACATTATTAAATTACATTGTGCATTCACATAACATTATTGAACATGTATACAGTAATATAAACATTTATAATGACTGTAATATACACTTTTTATATATTGTTACATACACATTTTGCTTTAAGGCGGGCTGTTATTGAATTATATATTATATAATTAGACTGAAAAGTATTGAAGTGTTAAAAATACTGCCTCAATATTTATACAAATATTTTTTTAGTGATGGGATGATACTACTATTTCTCGATACCGATAATAATCTGTTACCACCGATATTCCATATTCGATACCCATAGAAAAACTGTAAAGCCGATAACTTGTTCACTGAATTATATTCTTATTAATAGCTTTTGTGTATAAACGCGTGTAACCAATTTTGTATTATATACTAATTCCAAAATTGTTCTTGTTTGACCTTCTCCGATTGGCAGTAAGTTTTTTATGTTGATAATGCCACACGTTATATACCCTGTATTGCCACTCAATAATAATAATAATAATAATAATAATTTATTTCCTTCCCTTTTCATGTAACTATATTTTGTACTGAACAACCATATGTAACGGATGTCCTCCGTGGGCTAGTGGTACCGTGCTAGCTGGTTCAAACCCGGCGGAGGGCGATGGATTTTTTCGGGCGTAAAAATTAGCATGGCTTCCTTTGGACGGGAAGTAAACCCGGTGGTCCCGTGTCGTAGATTTACGGCACGTAAAAGAACCTAAAGCCTGATAAAGAGGCCTCACGCCCAATATGGTATGGGACGCTAAGAACCATAGTAGTTAAAGAGCGTCCATAACAAAAATAAAAAACGGCTGAGAGGAGTTCACCAAGCCAGGTTATTGCAGAAACGTGATTTAGTGCGTGAACTAAATCTGCTTCATTTACATCTGAGTTTCGCTGTTTCGCTGTGTACCTCCACTCATTTCACCATTGTTTTGCATGGTTTCATTTAGACACAAGAATCTGTGAAATGTTGCATTCATTCACCCGCGGGAAACGCAGCCAAGGTCTATCAAGAACTATACTCCAGTAACTCTTTAGATACACGTGCGAGGCAATAAGTTAAATGCAACAACTTTCTATAATGAAAAGCTTAAGCAATTAAAAGTATCGAAAAAGCATTGAAGGTTTATCTCAAAGTATTATACATATTTCGATACCACCGAGTGTCGAGAGTATCGAGTATCGACGGTATCGACGTCCAACCGAATTGTTTTTTTTTTTAGTTTTAATACATTTAAATTCGTTTTAATCAGAAAGTTTAAATCAAATTAAAATCATGTTACAACGAGGAGTTTTCTGAAAAGCTGTTGTCCTGTGGTTAGGAGTTAGGAGCAGGCAGACGCAGAGGCCTCCAGTAACTGGAGCACAACATCACAACTAGGCCGTATTGGGCCCTTTATGCATTCAACGTGATGGAAATGAACAAGGGGAGACCCGAAGGGCGACCAGATCCGGATAACGATATGCGCTAGCAAGGACGGGGTCCCTAACGGCTCCAATATGCCTTCAATCCTGATGCCGGGTAGTTCTGCCTAAGCCGCTCACTATTTTGGGCAGTTGAGACAGATTCCAGGAGTCCCAGCAGTCCCACCAAACGCCAGGAAGAAAACTTTCCAGAAAGCAAATTCCACCGTTCTGACGCAACACATCACCCGCTGTCGCCTTAACCCTGAAACAGATTCGCTTAAACATTTTAAAAGAAATGATGGGGTCAGGAAATAGACAGAAAAATCGTGTTATATGGGGAACCAACTCAGTATATGCCTACCGACCTGGGGAAACCATGAAAACCCGTGATCAGAGTAGCTGGCCCAATGAAAATCGAACCCGGGACCTTCCGAATGTGAGCCTCACATGTTACTGCTCGGTAGGTCTTATGATTACTCCCTTTTACATCAAACACCAGACATACTTGTTTGGCCTAAACCTTAATTGAAATAAAAACACCTAATGTTACCGATACTCCCCAGTTTTCTAGTAAGATTAATGCAATAATGTCCCTTCAATTTAGAAATAATAATTTTCATAAATATTCAAATACTGTTTGCAGAAGGTATTCGATACTACTCCATTTATCACCTCGCCAATTTCGGATTTGGGGAGTTGTTATCTTCTGAATCTTGCTTGAGCAAGGATTTCTTCTTAAAAGGAAAACCGAAAAATCCATTATTCAGTCTTCCCACTACCCTACCTGTAATAAACTCCAATCATCAGTTTCTCTTGCTATCTTTCCCGCAGTCCCCAGTAACTTCTAATCATAAACTCGCAATGTAGGTTTAGAAGGGGGAAGGGTGAACGCAAGAGAGAAAAAGAAATATGACATACACACATTCCACCGAAAAGAAAATAAATATAAATCTTTATAAATGAGTGTCTATCCCTACTTAGCTGTATTCTCGCACTCCATCTATCTCCCTATCCCTCGAATTTTACCTCCCTCCACAGCCTTTGCTATATAGCTATACAACACCATCCCTTGGAGAGAGAGTGTCTACCTTCTCTCTCTCTTGCACCCCTTTCTACATAACGATCTGATTTATCGGTATTCATCAAAGCCCCGCATACACAGAGTCGGCCTGGAGCACCAGCATTCACATTAGCATGTCGCCATTCAAAGTTCCTTTAAAATTATCGATGCAAATGAAATGACTCGACTCGAAAAGGAAGGAGAGGAAGAGAGACTGAACACGGATGACTACTGTGGGGGTGATGGGTCGAAGTGAGGAAAGTGAGCCCTGGCTTGACGCACGCCAAACAAGGGACAACAACGTCGTCTGCGTCACCACAACACACCTCACAAAACTTCTTCTTGTATGATAACAATGCAAAATTCCGACGAACAGGTGTTTAATAATTGACTTGTTATTACCACTCTATTTCCAAATTATGCGACATTCTTTTGTACAAAAGATTTAAAACTTTCATTCCAAAATTGAAAAATACTCTAAGGTCAAGAAACGAAGAAGACTCCATCTCCAACAGTAATATAACGAAAAAAATTCTGATGTGTTACACTCACATGACTTTCTCTACTCCTGTACAAACTATTTTTACAAACGCTTATTCTCCATATGCTTCATGTTAATCGAGATATCGAGATGTTAATCTTATTGCTAATTTTCTTGTAGATGCAAGAGGAATTGGTAGGCTTTAAGCGATAGTCAAATATTTTAAGAGCTGGTTGCTATGTGGAGTATTCCATTCTCTTTGCATTACCAGGACATAAAAAATGAATAACCGATTCCCATTTGGGAAAAAAGTATAAGTATTGCAAAATTATCTCGAAAATGGTTCACTCAACAAAAAAATGTATATGGCATAAATTGTGTATTTTAACGCGATCTACATATTTGTGTAGTAAAATTTTGTCTGTCTCTTATTGTTTACCAGCTATGCAAAAGTCGTTCACAATGAAGAATATTTTTGGAGACATTCCCAGAAAATTCAAGTTGTACATTTTATTTGACATGAAATTATCTTGAATATATGATATTTTAATCAAAATCGTTAGAGTCATTTTTGAGAAAATAAAAATTTTCGAAAAGTGTTCCATGTAAAGTGTAACCTGGGGTGGGGGGATTTTCTTGAAAACCTTCCTGTTACATCTCTGGAAGATACTGAACCGAAATACCAAGTTTGGTGTTTATCCGACTGTTCGTTTCTGAGTTATGCTGCTCACAGACACACATACACACACGGACGTTTCCAAAAATACTTTTTTTGGATTCAGGAGGCCTCAAAACATATATTTCCGGTGAAATCTCGGTATTGAATTTTTGGGTGGAGTGCAATACTTCCCCTACTTGCTATACGTAGTAGAGAAAGTAAAAACTGTAAGGATTCGGTGCTCCAAAACATTTACATGTTTTAGACTATATAATTGTGTGATTTAACGTTACAAGGAAAGGAACATAACTCAGAAAGGAAACTAGGAGAATAGGGTTAGGAAAAATTAAAACAAAGCTTCAAATCCTATTAGATAAGGTTTGTTGTTATATTGTTTCGGTTTTCTTAGGCCTAGTCCACACCTGCATACAAACAAGCAAACACATGTCTGCAAACAGTTTAAAACTTGTATAAATCTGTTTGTGAACATTTGTTTCTGAGCAGTATGCTAATGTTTGTAAATAAATGTTAGTGTTTTTTATTCCATTCAAGATGTAAATCAAGTGCAATAGCGATCACCAACATGCAGGATTGAGCGTGTCTGGGGTGAGTTGCACACACCGCCAACAGTACTGCAGTTCATTCAATTGCGTGAGGATAACCTCAGAATGAGATATTTTGGACAATGTGAGCTACAACAACATTGTTAATGATTGACGACATATATTCTACTGTATGGTTGTGGAACGTGCAAAATAAGGATTATGAGAAGAGGATTAAGAAAATCGATGGAATCGAAAACCCGTCAAGAAAACATGGCTATTTTAATTCAAGCATTAAAAAATAAACATCAGCATGAACATAAAAAAGCTGACGGATTAGTGGCGCAGTGATTTTTCTTCAAAAATGCACGCTGGTTTGGTCTATTATTATGATGATGATTATTATTATTATTATTATTATTTTTTTTCTTTATTATCGCTGCAACTTTAAAGTCATATCGCGACTACTTTAGAATACAGAACATGATTGCAATGAAAGTGCAATATTTTAAACAGCAATAGTACATACAAAATTAAATTCTCTAGATAGATGTGCTACACATAGTTATACAATTCTGTCGCTTTCATAAAATTTAAGGTTTTGTGTTGCGCTGAATTTAGGGTGCCTGGTAGGCTATTGGGGATGTCACATCTTTCTCTGTGTTGTACATAGTGACGGCAGGCTGTGACGAGATGAACTGTGAGGTTGGATCTGTAAAGGTCGCACGCAGTAGGAAGGTGAATGTTGAGGAGATGTTTGTGCTCTATAGAGGTATGTCCAATACATAGTCCAGTTAATACAACTTGGTCTTTGCGGTTGAAATAATAGTGTCGAAGTTTGGACTCGGAAAAGTAGACATCGCGTAGCTTTCTTCTAGATGTGCCTTTCCATGTTTGTCTCCATTGATTAATGCATGTCTTTTTGATGAAGTTGATGAAGTCCATGTGTGGGATCTTGATGTCCTGAGGGGGATGTTTGGTGGCTTCTTTGGCTGCCTGATCAGCTGATTCATTACCCAGAACTCCGACAAGAGACGGAGTCCAGGCGAATGATACTAATTTACCTGATATTAGTATTTGGTTGTACAGTTTCTGAAGTTCTTTAACAATATTTTGGGGGGTTGAGGTTTGTTGAAGGGATGTTAAAGCGTTCATCAAGTCGGAGAATATCATGTAATTAAGTAGGTTATCTTTTTTAATTATATATTCTAGTGAGAATTGAATTGCGAACAATTCACAAGAACAGACAGAAAGATAGTTGGGAAGACTATATTGTATGTTGTAATCAGGAAATACCGCTGCACATCCATTATAATCATCAATTCTAGATCCATCGGTGAACATATTCAGTACTTCAAAATCGCTTGGTGTCGCTGAAAAAATGTTTAAAACCAGTACCATCATTTTAATTGAAAGTCCTTTTCAGTATATTGTGCACTATCTGACACAAATTTACCCGTCCACCAACATATTTTGTCTTTTTCTTGAACGATAAATATAATACTCACATGTAAGCAGCAGTATTAATGCCCGCAGATATTTTTCGGTTCCACAAACCGTTCACTAACTTTCAATGCATTTGTTTGTCTCTTCACAAATCATTAGTGTATTTATTTGAAATTGTTGTTGTTTGCGAACAATTGCATTCAGGTGTGAACTAAGCCTTACTAGATATAAAGTCATCCATAGTTGCTGTGTTCTGAAAACCAAGAGATAGTTTAATTCGAAGCCGAAATATGTATAGTGTGATCGTTTTATGGTGAGGCCACGGATCGCGCGTAGGCGTGCTACGCACACTATTACATTGGTGGCTTTTCGTTCCGTAACTCCCGCGTTACTTACTCACGAGTGTTAGTAACGTGCACTATAATGGGATTAACCTTATTATAAGTGGTGTTGGAAGTGATTCCTATCTGCGTGAAGGCATTCCTGGCATCTTCAAATGAAATTTCCATTCAAACGCATAAGTTCTCGCGTAATGTTCATAATTGTTGTTTTTATATTGTGCTTAAGATCGTCTATGTTGTGAAGAATGTTCCTATAAAAGTTTTTTTTTTTTTGGAGGGGGGTTCCTCCACAAATAGATGCACCAATTTCGTCAATTTTTGTTTCGATTATAACAATTCGTTTTCGCTTCTTAGGTTTAGCATTAGCGATCCTGTTGTCCTAAACTTAATTATTAACCAGACTCTAACGGTTTCTCTACTTGGAATTGGAATACCAGGAAATTTCGACTGAAATTGTCTATACATCTGTATACATGATCCGTTTTTGCACTGTATCGTACATAAAAGTTCGATGTTCAAGCGTGAATATGTAGGCAGGCATTGCAGTGGACTAATAACAAAACATTAACAATCTTAAGTAAATTACACACAGTACAGATGTCTTGAATAAACTTTTACCTTTGAGATGCACAATGTGAACCCAATTTACAGCACGAACACAGCAGCGACTGAAACACGGCTGATAAAGATCACCTTGTACGCGCCATGCATCGCCAGTTGCGCATCGGAAAAGTAGCGTGCTACGCATAAGGCCGGTCTGTGGCCTCACTTTAAAATGCCCGCACTGTATAATGGCGCAATTGACACATACCGGACCACGAACCGCGATAATTTTACAAGCACAGAAACAATGTAATTTAAAATGCTGTACAAGTTTTATGAACTTTCTTAGTTAAATGTCTTCAGTTTTCTACCGAGACTTATGCCTATGTTCAAGTGAATACATATAGAGAAATTTTAGAAAAACAAAATCCAAATATTTTCTCATACTGTTTCTACCATTATCACTGAGGTACATATGATCTGGACTCCCTCAGTCACACAATGGCGACATTTGGGATTAAAGTCATGATTGCACTTCTTCAGCTCTTCATCAAAATTCTTACCACTGAAAACCCCCTTCAAATAAGGTAGCAGATGAAAATCATTTGGTGATCATGGCTATAGGATGAACGCTGGATGAATCATTTTGCTAAGAATAGCTAAGAATAGTTGTTTTGTTTTTTTCTTTTCTTTTTGCCCTCCAAAAACGAAGTTTTCCAGGCATTAGCAATTTTTTATAAGATCAGTTGAGTAATATATTTGGAGATGTATAAGCTACTACTCGAGTGGTTGTCCACGAAACTACTATGCACTTGGTATTTAAAAACGCGCCTGGTTGTGAAAATTCTAGAAATATTCCTTTCTTCAAGATGGAACTCAAAGCCTACCTTAGGATGAACCAATGCTCTGTACTATTTAATTAGTGGAAAATTGATTTTATGTAATGGAGATGCGAACCGAATTCATTTCATATCAGTGTAAAGAGTATCGATTTTATCACACCTCCACCTCTAACTTGAGCAATGTGGTTCGCTTAACATTCTTATTTCCGATATGCTTTAAATGTTTTATTGTGCATAACAACTTACTAACTGGTTTTATTAAAGGAAAACTCTGACGCAAATAGTGTATCTTTTAACTTTCTTTTCTGATGGATAGAGGAAGTATTGTATTCTATCCAAAGTTTCGGTATAGAAGTTTCACTGGAAATACACCTTTGAGACCCTCTAAACACCAAAAATATTGTTTAATAAAACTGCGCGCGCGCGCGTGCTTATGCGTGTGTGAGTGTGTGTGTGTGTGTGTGAATATAACTCAGAGAATTCAGAAGAATATATTACTTCACATTTAAGTTTTTCAAGGATAAAACATATCACTTTCACGAAATTTTCCTACCGCAAAATAATCTTTACAACGGAACACCTTTTTTATCTTCGTTTTTTTGGGTTTTTTAAAACAAGTTCTTAAAAACTGTGATAAATTTAGGAAATTTGCATTACAATTATGTATAAATATCTTGAATGTGTTGCCCATTCCACTCTAATTGAATTTTATTTATAAACCGTAAGAGATAGACAAGACTATAATTATGAAAAATGCAGAGCTCATTAATTTCAAATACATTTGTGTGCAATTAACTGTTTTGAAATATCTGTAATTCCGACATTAAGTTTTCTCAGGTTGAACCGTCATGCGATATCTAATATTTGGTAGAATTCATATTGTTTAATATGAGATTGGCGGCGCCGTGGCTGAGTGGTTAGAACGCTCGTCTCCCACCAAAGCGGCCCGGGTTCAATCCCAGGGACCTGCATGCGGCGTCTGAGCGGGTTTTCTTCGGGTTCTCCGGTTTTCCTCCACACACACCTATGCTTTTATCCATTTCATCTTCATTTCATACCATCTTGTTCCCTCACTCATACCTGGCTACGGGTCGATCCCCCGTTCCGGGTTCTTCATTCTATGATTCAATGTTCGTCTGCTCCTCTGCAGGCCTATGACCCTAGGCACGGTTGTAAGTCTTAGGGCAGGTGGGCAAAGCTTGTGTCACGATTCAGAGTGTAGTCAAACGTTACCGCGACTGAAAGCGCTCGCAGCCGGGGTCAGTGTTGCTAGCTAGTGGCGAGAGGGTGGTTGGTAGTACTCGTAAACATAGTACTCGTGATGGCATTGTCTACTAAACCATCTTTTACCGGAAAATGAAAATTTCCTTCAGAATGGGAGAATTTTTTTACTGTGCAGAAGGAGAGAATGTGAAATGTTTAATTTGCTCAAAAACATTATATGGGTATTTAGATGCAACATTCAAAAACTTTGCGTTAAATGCTATGCTTCATATGGTGAAATTAAAGGTATATGTTACACAGGGAAGTTATTGTAGTTTACTGTTGTTAGTGTTATTATTTTGTATTTTAGGAATTGAACCTGCGAAACTCGTGTAGGAATTAACAGCAAAGAACATTGTACTGAAAGTCCCGAAAATTGATGGCTGTAAATACAAAATTAGATATGCCAGTTGCATACTTACCTGGGTTCTTGAAACCTTTTGAAGAGGGTGAATTTCTGAAACTATATCTGACAAAAACTGTGGAAGTTATGTGCCCTCAAGAACTTCCCAATTTTAATAATATTAATTTATCTCGAAGAACAGGAGTGTGATAAACCTTTCAAAAATGTATAAAACCATTTTAAACACACAATAATAATGAACGAAAATGCTATCTATCGAGCTCTACAATCGTAACTCCCCCCTGCCCTCGCGGGAATGCCCTCGTACTTCCATGTTTCTTATGAGGGTTGCGTTGTGTTGTGTTGGGGCAAAACTGACTTCTGCCCACTTCTGTCCCAGGGAGTGTAAGCCCCACATACGAGGAGGGTAAGCCGATTAAATGAGTAAGTAATATGAGATTATTTCTACTCAAGTGTTTATCGAGAGTTAAGTACCGCGAATAGAAGAATTGTTTTCTATATGAATACTGAAGTATATAAGCATTATATGAAGTTTTAATGGTTATAGAAAGTCATGGAATGTGAGGCATTAGAATTTTTATTTAAATAATTCTCAAGATATGAGCACCAGCGGTAGCTATATATATCTGAGCGCGGTGAGAGTAATGGAACTAGAAAATGAAATCTAGAACATGTAACAGGTAATGAAACCTGTATGAATATGTGTAGAATTTTATTTAAAGAATGTAGCTATATTTTTGCTATAGCAGCATAATTAGATTAAAGGTATATCTATAAACGCATTAAGAGATGAGAACCATTGAGATTGACTCTCTGTTCCCACACGTATCAGCCCGGCATATCTACTGTTTACCATTCATTCTACCTAGATAACACACAAATATTTATCAGAACTTGTGTAACAATTAGTTAACTTGTTTTCAGCATCACAATTACTTCCTTGGCCCCTCAGATTGTTTCTGAACTCCCTGAAGTGATGTTGCGTATTTGATAGCATCGTGAACTACGAGGCTAATCCAGCAGATAAATTAAAAAAACGATTATAAAAGGAAAACATGTCAAAAAGATGAAGCTTGCTTTATTTCTTCACATAATGATCTCCGTTAATTAAGTATTTGTCATATCTCCCCACGAGCTTTAGAATATGTGTTGTAGTGGACTGCCGCC
The DNA here is from genome assembly GCA_030765065.1 of Deroplatys truncata. Taxonomy (NCBI): domain Eukaryota; kingdom Metazoa; phylum Arthropoda; class Insecta; order Mantodea; family Mantidae; genus Deroplatys; species Deroplatys truncata. The sequence goes on from CM060980.1 coordinate 60,643,527, forward strand.
AGTCCATTAAACCAAGATCCTCTAACTCATCGAGGGTTTCGCATCTGTCTTCCACCATTTTGTTGTTCACTTGATTCCTCAAATCATCTGTGATAAGTGACAGACGTCCGGTTCGAGTTTCGTCGTGCACATCCTTTTGTCCATTGTTACAAATTTTACACCACTTTCTTAGTTTTCTTTTTTTTTAATTACTGTGATCGCTATACACTTTCTGTAGTTGATGGTAGATTTCTGCAGATTTCAGCTTCAGAGAATTCAAAAATCAAATAACAGCTCTCCACCTTGAAGAAGTTGGTTTGTTGTATATTTATTTGCCCCACGCTTTAGGAGCCAATTTGAAGTAGTTTGTTGCTTCACGTATGGAAAGCCAATTTGAAGTAGGAGTTGTATTGTAGTTCGACTGTTGGGGAGCCGAACTTGAAATAGTTGCAACCGCACGTATGGTACTCGGTAGCCTTCGTCCAAAAAATTTAAAAATATTAACTTTGTAATTTGACTGTTTCTTTAAATATTATATATTTATGTTTACCTCGGCTGCGTCAGTATTTATATTTTTTTAGAGACATGAATGTCTTAGCAGGGAGGTGATGCGACTTAAGAATGTATGCTTACACAGATTTTAAGTTTTTCAACATCTCCATTCATTAATGCTTGACACGATTTAAATAACACTTCACTGATATAGAAAGCTGTAAGATTCATTTATTAAATACTTGCACTTTTTAACACGTAAACTATTTTCTCACACAAAATACGTATTAAATTTCTCAAGGACACATCTCGCATCCGGCTAGAAACACTGTCTACAACCAGTTATGAGTGCTGTCTACAAACAACTGACTTGATTTCAACAGCCTAAATCTGTAAATTTCTGTATTTCAAGTCTCTGATTGGTTATTCCTAATCCAATAGAATACTTTTATTTAACTTAAGCTTTTTACCTGGGTGTTGATTGGCTATTTTATAAACTTTCACAAAAATTACATTGTTGCTTCCAAGAATTACAACTAGTTTTATTACACTTTCTTACTCATTATTGCCCCAAAGTTACCTCATTGTTAGCAACTGTTAACCTATTATTCTCAGAGCTCGTACATTATTAAATTACGTAATACATTCAGATAACATTATTACATGTATACAATAATATAAATATATATAATAACTATAATGTACACTTTTTATATATTGTTACATGTACATATTTTAAGGCGGACTGTTATTGAATTTATATATTATATAATTTGATTAAATTAATTTAAGTGTTAAAAATACTGCCTCAACCTCACAATCGGAGGGACTTTGTATCACATAGTTAATTTTGAGCAATTACAGAATACACAACAACAGTTTGTTTCGTCTGACACTCACACAAAACCGAAAAAAGAGTCGAGGAAACCATTCGACCTTGGACTGAAACGCGATAGCATCTGCGCAGTGGGATGTGTAAACGGTCGTTACTTCTTGGATTACCCTCGTAATTTTTAACAACCACATAAGTTAATTAATTAATTTTAATTCTCCAAACATACCAGCTACACATTATTACTTGTTACTTAATTACTAACATAACTAAATAAATAGGAATATAAAACTAACCAAGAAATGAAAATTAACTTACTTTTTAGGATTTGTACACTTTTCAGTAGTTACCCTTTACTCCCACTCTCCATTCTTCACAATTCTGCCAATCTTCCTCCTCCAGATACCTACTCGTGATACCTACTCATCTTAACTATACCACTTCTCCAATTTTCTCGCGGTCTTCCACATTTCCTCCTCCCTGATGGTGACCATTCCAAAATAATTCTAGGCCATCTTTGTTCTGCCATTCTTCGGACGTGACCATACCACTGGAGAACTTTTCCTTCAATTCTGTCTGTAACTGGTTCGTCCATCCCCATTAACTCCCTTACTTCTTCATTCCTTTTCCCCTGCAGCCTAGGCACCCTGGCTTCTCTACGTATCCCATCTATCTCCACTGCCTGTATTTTAATTTTTCTGACTCTCAATTAATGTCCAACTCTCTACCCCATATGTCATGATAGTTTCCACTACCGTTCTAAGAATATTGTTTTATTTTTCTAGATATAACTCTACTTCATAAAACCCCATTCAACTCTTTATAGCCCCTCTTGCCTGTAACATTCTGTAGTCTATATCTGCTTTACACCTGCCAGATTCATGTAAAATCGATTCCAAGTATTTAAATTGTTTTACACATTTAATATTGGCTTGTGATAGAATAATATCTTGGCCTTCACCACCCACTACTATGTTGCTTATTCCACGTTTATCCTCAGTCCTCCTGCGAGAATGAGTCCAATAGCTTCCTCATCATATATTTAACATATTATTTAATTAATTCATTGTTGTTTAGAAAGGCCAATTTTAATACCTCTACATGTCAAAAACGTCTTCAATGAGGGAAGAAAGTGTAGTTCCTGAATGCTTACAGTTATGATCGCACCGAGGAGCAAGTATTACCGGTTACAACTAAGCGCCTAAGTGAAAAACTCCATTTTATAGTTTTTTTAACAGATTCAAACAAACTTTGTAAATTCAAATAAAGAATATCGATGTTCGTACTTATGGTGTGGACCAGGGCAGACTAGTGATAGTTGATTATGTTTGGTATTGTCTGACGTACTCTTCTTTATATCTATTGTCCAATGCTAAGCTCAGTACGATTACCGCTGTATCTGCAACAGTAGTACTAGAAACATCGGCAGAGACGAATCGATTAATGATGGAGCATGTTCAGAAGTGTTACCAGAAAACGGCCATTTCTATGAAGGCGAACTTCCAAAGCTGCTCATGTAAGAAATATGACTGCACACCTAAGTAGTTCCTTTAAGTTATTACTTTCTCTACTACGTATAGTAAGTAGGGGAAGTATTGCATTCCACCCAAAAATTGATACCGAGATTTCACCGGAAATACATGTTTTGAGACCTCCTGAATCCAAAAAAAGCATTTTTGGAAACATGTCCGTGTGTGTGTCTGTGTGTGTGTGTGTGTGTGTGTGTGTGTGTGTCTGTGTCTGTGTGTCTGTGAACAGCATAACTCAAATACGAACAGTCGGATAAACACGAAACTTGGTATTTAGGTTCAGTATCTTCCAGAGATGCGACACGAAGGTTTTCAAGAAAATCCCCCCACCCCAGACTACCCTTTACATGGAACATTTTTCGAAAATTTTAATTTTCTCAAAAATGGCTCTAACGATTTTGATGAAAATATCATATGTTTAAGATAATGTCATGAGAAATGAAATGTATATCTCGAATTTTCTGGGAATGTCTCCAAAAGTATTCTTCATTATGAACGACTTTTGCATAACTGGTAAACCATAAGAGATAGCCAAAATTCTTCATTATGAACGACTTTTGCATAACTGGTAAACCATAAGAGATAGCCAAAATTTTACTACACAAAAATGTAGATCACGTTAAAATACACAACTTAAGTCATATACATTTCTTTTGTTGAGTGAACTGTTTTCGAGATATTGCTTGTTATTTCCTTAAATTTTCCAATACTTATACTTTTTCTCAAATTCGTTATTCATTTTTTTTGTCCTGGACATGCAAAGAGAATGGAATGCGCCACATAGCAACCAGCGTTAAAATATTTGACTATCGCTTAAAACCTACCACATTCCCCTTGCATCTACAAGAAAATTACCAATAAGATTGACATCTCGATATCTCGATTAACATAAAGCATATGGAGAATAAACGTTTGTAAAAATAGTTTGTACAAGAGTAGAGAAAGTCATGTGAGTGTAACACATCAGATTTTTTTATCTTGTAGTGGGAAAACTTTGATCCTCTTAGTTGATGCCCTCTGCTGCAGTGTTCTGGTCTCCGGTACCTCTGCTCAGTGGCTGATGACGTCTCTATTTCTAATAAACTACCTATCTAACCAATTTCACTGATCTTAGGATTTTCGTAGATGAGGCAAATTAAAATACACTGTATTTCCCTTAAAATGTGATTTGTTATCAATAAAATACTTACGAGCGACTAACTTTTCCCATCTGTAGTAATAAATTAGGAGCCTAGCCTAACTGCACACGCTTCCCACCCATATGCACACGCGTGCATCCATCGTCCACCAAGTCTCACTGAGTGTTGAAGAGATTCTATAAGAGAGTGAAAATCTGGTGTCTGCTTCCCCATTTTATACCTAAGCTTAGCGACGCTCACCTTCCCACCTTAAAATGTAACAACATTTCTAATTGGTCCTCAGACCGCGTTACCTTATGTATAAAAATATTCTGCTTCAAAACTTTTCACATACGCGCCCAGTGACGCATCCGGAAGCAAATTCAACATCTCTGTCTCTTTCCTTTCTATATCTGTCTCTTTCTATTTCTTGTTATTGCTTCAAGTTCCTTGCTCATTAGCTTGGTGAAAGGTGGTGGGCTCTACCTGGAATTAGCTAGCTCACCCGTCCCTTACTTATCTAAGTTACAATCTGATTTGTACATTTATTGGCTGCTAAATATTCTAAAATCTTTCTTGCTGAATTAAATAAAATGTACAATTCTTGTTTGATATTGATTTATATGTATAATTAATGATATAATTTTCTAATAATTTAATTCTGATAATTATTTTGTGAGTGCATATTTTAAAATAACAGCACGTGTGTCTATGTGTGTGAATCAGAGAGAGAGAGAGAGAGAGACAGCGAGAGAAAAGTGAGACAGACTATCAAGACATAATTCAGCTAGTATTCCAATTATGTTATTTTGTATCTCATTACTTGAAATTACGTTATTCGTATTAAATATTGCAGTCTGTATTAAACATTTAAGCAGACATTTAAACAGACATTTCACGATAAATCCGATTGAGCTCTGTTTTATTTTCTGCAGTCGTGTAGAAACTACTTTGAGAATTACATTAGGTACACTAACAAATTTCTAGAACAAAGTTTTTTTGTACAGTCTTTCAGAAAACTTAAAATACTGCAGCGCCACGAGGACTGACAATTTTTTTCATATTTATTTGAGTAATACTATATCCTGTTATGATACGAAATACTGAAATAGCATATATTTCCTTGTGTATACTGGTAAGCATGTCTTGAAAAGACATTTACATGCTCGTAAAGCTACAATTTCTGTAATACATTTATTTTGGACACATTCTGTTTCGACATGGTTTGGAATTATTTTATGTGATTATCAAAAGATATCATTTTAAAAGCTGTACATTTTCATTTTAATGATGATTATAAATGTAAACATATCTCTTTTTAGTTACATTTATGGACGCTCACTAACTACTATGGCCCTTAGACTTAGTGGCCCATTTTAAATTGGGCGTGAAAGACAGAAAGTTTGCTCAGAGGTCTGTTTATCAAGCCTGAGGTTCCTTTAATGTGTCGTAAATCCACGAAACCACCGGCTTTACTTCCCGAAGGAAGCCATGCCAAGGGTTTTTATGCCTGAAAAACTCCATCGTCCTCCGCCAGGCTTGAACCCGCGACCTCGGGTACTAGAGGCTAGCGTGGTACCCCTAAACAACGGACAACAAACGTGTATTTTATGGCCCACCTCTGTTGTGTGGAGTTAGCGTGTCTGCCTCACATTCAAGAGGTCCCGAGTTCGAATCTCGGTTAGGGTGAATTACCTGGAAAGGTTTTTTCCGGGTTTCCCCTTATCCTGGAAGATGAATGTCGAGTATCTCTAAACTCTACGGACCCCAAGTTCATTTGGGCATTACTTCATCCATTTCATTCATCGCCCGATATGATGTTAAACCTTTAAAAGAAACTCTTATGACTAAACACACGGGAAGGCTTTTATAGTGAGTCTGCAAGGTGGTATTAAATATATGCATAGTAAGAAATTTCAATATTGTTAATAATGCCTGCATGATTCAAAACCAAATATAACATAATTTGCAAAATATACAATGCTATTTACGTATCAACACTGAAATACCAATGGTGCATACCTTGATTCAACACCTGTAGTGTTCAGCGGTTTCTTAGTGTAGGCAGTGTCATAGTTTTGTATTTTTTTTTGTAGATTTTTGTGGTCCCTGAAGTTTCTTATGCTCTTGTAATTGTTCCACCCATACCATAAACAGGTAAGCAGTAAGCGTTAAACCGAAGTAAATTAAATTTATAAATAATATATTATGAATCACTATTTTGCATCACATGTAACCAATCCCTGCAAAGGGCTTTTAGCTAAACTACGGAGCATGGAGCTTCGGCGAAGTACATATATGAAGATGGTAGGAAAATTCTCCAAATCGGACACTTAAAATTATTATGGACCCTAAGGAATCAGTTTTCCAGCATTATATTCCATTAAAACAATTCGTCATTTAAAACGAATTATTTTCTTTAAATGCATTTCAAGAAAATTGAAGTAGTATATTTGTAGTAGTAGTTGGAAGATGCTTCATGTTTATCTACCCCACGTATAGGAGTCAATTTGTCGCGGTAACTCGTGTTATCTATTTCTGAGCGCCTGTTATTGTTTTATTATTTTGCATTTTGGGTTCATTGTGCTTCGGCTAGCTATTATTATTATTCAGTCGAACAAATCTCTTAAACAGGGTGTGTAAACGGAAAGGACTTGTTACTGAAAGATAACACTTATAAAAGAATTTGTTTTTACACTTTTATTACCGTCACAATTAATTAATTTCACATATTGACTCTTGATACACGCCAGACTGAAACTTTTATATTTTCTAATATCACTATAATCACTTATTTACTGCACGTTATTAATTCGCGTATTTCACATTTATAACAAACTTTAAGACGCGGGAGATTCTGTAGAATTGCGCGACGTATAACCTTTGTATTATTCTATTGGACTGAGCGACATTTACCTCGTGAATTATTCTGTCAAACTGTGTGTTACCCGTCTCTGGCACGGAGTTTATACTCCCTCACCCTAATATGCCTAAACATTATAACCGAGCTGCTATTGGTTAATAAAACGCGCCAACATTAGCGTCTATTTTTATATCCAATCAAAATTACGAACACATATGCTCTAGGGAAGAAATTCCCTCCATTTCTAAAGAAACGCGCGCTACTCTGACGTCATTTGCTTGCCTCTTCTAATTAATAAACAACTCACCCCCTCGCTCATTCTTGCCCGCTCTTATTGTCAGTTTCAGTGAGGCCGTGTAAACTTATTTCCTAACAATGCTTATAATTAACAAACATCTCAAATCAATGTCATACAATAATGCTTATTTACACTACAATCTCTCTGGCATTTACATTGTTGTGATATAAAATACTGCCACAAAATCTGATGTGCTGCATTCACATGACTTTCTCTACTCTTCTGCAAACTATTCTTACAAAAGCCTATTGTTCTAGCTACTTCTTGTTTAACCAGAAAACTTTCAATACACATTTACACATTTCATTGTACAATGCCGGAAGTAAATACATAGACAAATTTTTATAGAGCATTGGCTTTGAAATTCAATGATCATTGCAAGTCCATGAAAAAAAAAGAATAACGACCTCCCATTTCAGAAAATCGTAAGCGTTTGAAAAGTCAAACCAATTGCGTGAAATATTTCGGAAGTGGTTAACTTCACAAAAAAGTCATAAATTGTATGCTTTAAATCAGTGGTGGCGAAAGCGCGACTCGCAAAGCACTGTGACTCGCAAGCGCAACTCCTTTTCTAGCCGTCTATCCATTTGTTTTCAATGTGCTGCTGAGTGGTATAGTGCGTGTTGCATATTTGAGACTCGAGAGAGAAAGTCATTTTCACCACCCTTGCTTTAAATGATCTACATTTTTGTGTAGAAATAATTTGTCCGTCTCTTACCAGTTATCCAAAAGTCATTCAGAATGAAGAGAATTTCAGAGCCTACTCCCAGAAAATTCAATATATACATTTCATTAGTCATAAAAATACATTAAACTTATGCTATTTTAATCAAAATCATTACAGGCATTTTTGCAAAAATAAACGTTTTCTAAACGTTTTCCACGTAAAGGGACATTCAGAGTGGGTAATGTTTTTGAAAAATATTAATTCCGTATGCTTGAAAGATGCTGAACTTTAATACCGATTTTATATTTAACCAAATTAAAGTTTTATTTATGGACGCTATTTAATTACTACCATGGTCCTTAGCGTCCCAATCTATATTGAGCATGAAAGACAGGAAATTTTTCTCAGAGGCCTCTAGCAGGCTTGAGGTTATTTTTCGTGCCGTAAATATACAACACTGGACCACCGGATTTTTACGCCCAAAAAAATCCATCGCCCTCCGCCGGGTTCGAACCCGTCATCTCAGAAGCTAGAGTCTAGCATGGTACTCCTATTCCCCGGAGGACGACTGGTATTTAACCGGCTTTTCATTTTTTAGTAGTGCAGTATTTACAGATAAGTAGACACATATTTTTCTAAAAATGTATTCTTTTGTTCAGTGTCTCTCAAACGCGCATTTCCGTTGAAACAATCTCTGTATCGAATTTTTGGTGGAATACAATACTTCCTCTACTTACGACACTTGAGTAGCGGAGAAAGCTATTAAAGGGGCCTCGAAAGTGTCTCTTCAGCAAGCATAGAGAGTCAGTTTGAAATTACTGTTTGATTCCGGTTACTATGAAAACCTGAATCAACTGATCTTAAAGAGTTGGAGTCAACCAATAAATAAGTTGAGCAAGACCCCATCCTGTGTGCGAGCGTCCCTGGAAGAAGGGACGACTACCACCAGAAGCTGTAGAAAGAGAAAGACAGACTTTAGAGAGATCTATGGATTAATATTTTGGCACTGAAGGGTTGAATGGCAAACCTAGCGACATCACAGATGAAACGAAGGGTGGGGGAGCATGGTTTGAGGTATGGGAGGGAGGTAGAAAGAGAGAGTGTTCGTGATGGAAACGAAGAGGGGGCCGTCTGATGAGAAAGATGGGAACAGAGACAGTATGCAATATAGGTTTACGTGTCTTTGCTTTTGCAAAGGGAATCTACAGTACAGCGTGGGTGTGTGTAGTAGAAGTCGTCATCGGCGAGTGAGACGGAACGACGGTTTTGGCATTTCTGTATGTGTGAGCGAGTGCGTGATTGGTTGATGGTGACGCAACACCGAAGGCTATTGGCTTTTCCTTCAGGAGTGAGCGAGAGGTTGATGAGGGATGAGGAAAAGGGGAAGGAAAGATATATATTTGGAGTGAAACCTTCGCCAACCCCCTTCCATCTTTTTCCTCCCTTCTACTCACCCCTTTAGCAGACACTAGGCTCTACTAACTATAAAGCATTATTGCTCTGGCTGCTGTTATATATTTTCCTTAGCACTTTCCTTCATTTGCATGTGGAATTAGTAATGGAACGCTATGGCATCAGCCTTCCATCTCCATTGGGATTTCTGCTGCTGGAGCAGTCCTAACTCGTCAGACGGTGTAGGGGGACCCTGCAAATCCCTGGGAGGATATGCGAACGGCCTCTGACTGAAGTGGACATCGCCAAGATGCGGGGTCCACTCAACTGCAGCACTTTACAAAACTGAAGATCCCTCGCCGAGTCCTTCAGTTCCAAAATCTCAGAGGACTCATAACGTTTGAGTTCCATTCCTGATTTTATAAAAAAATCATAGTTTTACTGGGTTCAATATTACAAAGCCACACTTACAATACAAACAATTAATGACTAATTTTTAATTCAAAATATCGTTAATTTGTTAAAAATAATTTGATGAAAAGCTTAAGAAATTAAATCCGAAACTTTGCAATTCATTACTCGCAAATTTCTGCTATATCGTAAATTCAATGACCCGCAGATTTATTTAAGGTAATGCGTCCATGAAAATCCAAAAGACCACAGTTTTCTTCTTATTGCTTTGAAGCTTTACCATATACAAAACACATAAAGCGTATAGTTCACATAAACGTTTAACGAGTTATGCCAAACGGTTGTTAAGATATTAACTTTTATTCAATTTATCACTTTTTTATATGGTAATATAAAATGTACCTCGGACATGAAAGTTTATTGTACAGCTCCCAAGTTTTAAATTTGAGCTTACTCTGGAAACTTTAAGACATTGTTGTGAAGGAATTTCTTAATTTTAATTAGTTTAATATAAAAAATCCGAAGATATCATCCACGTGTATTTCTCTACCCTCCATCGTTTATTAGTGGGTATACAAACTATTCTTACTAAAGTTTACTTTTCTCTCTACTACATTTTAATCTAAATAAGCCTTTGCAGAAATAGCTGCATTACACCTTTCGTAATACTTACAAAGGGAACAGCGTTAGTTAAATGTTTAAGAACTAGACACTATACACTGAACTTAAATTTCCATATTGTTTCCACGCAATTGCAAGGCTTATGCCATAAAATTTATTTGAAATAAGTTGCATATTTTAAAGAGATACACGTTTTGTGTACTACGTTATTTGTCTATTTTTTAAATTTTATCAGTTATACAAGAATATACAAAATTTCTTCCGGATCAAGAATGTTTCACAGTCTATTTCCAGAAAATTCAAGATATACCTTTTATGTCATGTAAATATCTTTAATATATGATATTTTAATCAAATTCGTTAGAACCAATTTTTTAGAAAAACAAAACATTTTAAAAATGTTCCGTATAAGTGGTAGTTTTGAATGCAGCGATTTTCTTGAAAATCTTTGGAAGGTGTTGAGCTAAATACAAAGTTTGGCATTTATCCAACTTTACGTTTTTGAGCTATGCTGATCACAGACACACACATACAAACACTTTTATAAAAGACGACCTTCTCTACCCTCTATCGTTTATTAGTGTATACAAATTATTCTTATGCAAACTTATTTTTCTGTCTACTATATTTTAATCCAAATAAACCTTTGCAGAAATAGCTACATTACACATTACGTTATAGATACAAAGAGAACAGCGATAGTTATGTTTAAGGCATGGACGCTATTTGGTGCCCTGAATATCCATACTGTTTCCATGCAATCGGGAGAAACAACTGAATGTTGAAGGGACTTTAAGAGAATGACCAAGAAATGAACAATTCGAACCTTTAATAACGGATATCGCAGAAACGGCTTATACCACAAAAAAGACTTATTTTAAATACATTATATATTTTGTGTAGTACGTTTTTATCTGTCGCTTAACGTTTACCAGTTATACAAGATTATACAAAATTTCTTCCAAATTAAGTGGACTTCACAGGCTATTACCAGAAAATGCAAGATATTCGTTTTAGTTGTCATGTAAATATCTTCAATATATGGTATTTTAATAAAAATTGCTACAGTCATTGTTTTGAAAGTCAAATGTTTCTAAACATTTTCCATGTAAAAGGTAGTATGGGGTGGGGAAAATTTCTTGAAAATCTTCGTGTTGCATCTTTGAAAGGTACTGAACCCAGATACCAAGTTTGGTGTTTATCCGACTTTTCATTTTTGAATTATGCTGTTAACAGTCACACACATACGGACCTTTTACTTAGTGCTTTTTTGGATTCGGAGCCTCAAAACATGTATTTCCGGTGAAATCTCGATATCAAATTTTTAGGTAGAATACAATACTGTCCCTACTTACTGTATGTAGCAGATAAGCTGAAAATGCTTCTTTTGGATTCAAGAGGCCTGAAAGCATGTATTTCCGGTGAAATCCTGATATGGAATATCTGAATGGAATATAACACCTTCTTTACCTAATAGGCACAAGGTAGAGAAAGTATCAAATTGTATACAGGCTATAAAATTTTCCAATGTTACAATGTGAGTTAAGGAAAATAATAATTTCAGCTGAGCTATTTAATATTTTAATTAGTGTACAACAGTATCTAAAATAGTAATTCCTGAAGCTTCAGTTTGATGCTTTAATCTATAGAATACCCCAAAGACCTCTTCCTCAACACAGATGGGTGAATGCAGTCTTGGTACTCAAATAGCATTTCCATAGCTGTAGTGGTGGTGGTTCTCAATGCCCCTGTATGACAAAGAAAAACACCCTTTGCAACTTTCTAAAGTTCATTTTTGCACGACCTAAATTTACTCTTGGCCACCAATAAAATGTATCATAAGAGAAAAGTAGTCTAACCATCGTGGTGTATGTCCAATACATCACTTTGGGTTTTAGTCCGCCTGTCTTGCCAAAATGGCTTCTGAATGTTCAAAAGACCCTGTACCTTTGGTAACAAAGTGACCTAAATAGTCTTTCCATGTCAATTTCTTGTCTAAAGAAGACCAAGGTATTTAACTTCTGACGAATATGGTATAGTTTTACCAAATAGAATAGGTGCCTTTAAGTATTCCTCATTCTAGTAAATGTTATTACCACTGTTTTACTGGATTGACATAAAGTTTGGTTCTGTCGCACCATGTCTCAGACTTATTGAGTACAGATTGAAGCAACTCTGCAAAAGTATTAGGAATTATATAGCAAAATCGTCCGTATATCCAAAGATTGGGAAACCAGCATAATTGAGTTGTCCCAATAGTCTATCCATCCCAGGTTCTAAATCATGTGTGAGAAAGCAAACCGATCAAGCGTCTCCCCCAAAGTGCTCAAGGTCAATTCCGTGTTGTTTAACATGAAATATATCCACCTGCAAATAATACGTGGCACAACATGCTCTTGAAGGCCTTTCAGAATAACGTTTCAGAAAGTCTTATCAGAGGCACCTTCTATATCGAGAAATTCACCAATGAAAATCTCTTTGGACGCCAGCGACTATTCATTACCAGACACCACATGATGAAGCGCTCTTTTCGTTGGTTTCCCAGACTGATAGGCAAATACGTATCTGTGTGGTGGGGTATTCTCCAGTACATTGTCCCTTAAGTGTCTTATAAATTAATCTTTCTAATCCTTAAACAAAAGGATGAGCGACTTAATGGATGGTGTGCCTTTGCCTCTGATTAGCTAGGACGCCAAAGCTTGAGTATAATGTCGCTCAGATTGTCACGGGGTGAATAACCTGAGACCTAATCTTAAAGCCGATGTGTTTGTGATCAGATGCCAAAACATCTGAAGACGCATGCCGAAACATCTGAGGACACATGCCAGTTATAAACTAAGTTTTCAATAGGTGTAGTCCCTAGTGTTATATCAATGATTTCCTTCTTGGGAAGTAACAAAAGTAGGTTCATTGCCTTTATTTAGGATATTTAGCTTTGTAATTAGCAAAAGTTTGATCAGTTGCTCTCCTCTCGGGTTCATGTCAGTGCTGCACCATAAAACATGGTGAGCAATGGATGGGTTCGTTATCCATCTTGTCCAAGTGAGTTACCAAATTCCTCACTGCGCTTCCCCAGAGCAGCTTTCTCCCCTTACAGCGCCCTGGTACAGTAGGTTTCTATATAAATGATGTATCGATGTTTTCCTCTGCCAGAGTTTTGCTTAAAATAGCAGAGGCTTCTTTGCAATGCTTGCAAGTTAATCTGCGCTACTTTAATAGCAAGGTTAACCACGCAACATTCCTCAGACCAGTACCCTTCTCAGTGACTGAGTGACCAGTAACTTTCCTCAGATTCAGACCTCAAACCACGTTACTGGTTGCGGATAGCCCCCAGTTCTCCCCGTTCCTCTGGCTTCCTTTTTATTCATCTTGCTACACTAGACAAATGTTCGTCCAGGTGTAGTCTATTCATAGATGATGTAGTTTTGCTCATAGCTTTTTCTGATGATAGGTTTCCCTCAGCTAGAGGATCCATATCACTTCTTTTTAATTTCAGTGTTTCCATGAAGGTCCTACGTGTACCCGACAAATATAGGTTACCCTGCACACATTTCCGATTATGCTGGGAAGACTAAACACTGCAGGATATCGCTTGGTGCCCTGCAGAAATCGTTCATGTCACCTTTTAACTACCAGTGCCACACATCCATCGACACATGCATTTCCACCTTGGATTGCGTAGATCAGAGACCATACACAGTGGATGATTCTCCAGCTGTAAACCCCATCAAAGTTATCCAACTGGGAACTCCATCAAGGTGCTCCAACTGGAATTCCCTGGGTTGGATTTTGAGATGGTACGCCGCCTCTTTGCCTGGTACCTCTCCTGTAGCCTCCCTGACATGAGTAACTCTACTGGTGATATCACCTGCAGTACAGCTCAGAGGTTCGCAGTTACATGGAAGCTCTCTCATCAACTACAAGGTCCTGCGGCTTCTAGGGAAAGTAGATAAGAGCCTACTATAGGAGAACATAGAGGTCATTAAAACTCACAGTTTATATCTATTTTTTCGTAGCGTTGACATTTTCGAATTATTCTACGTTAAATGTTTACACTTCTTAAATTTGTCATCCAATGGATATCCTACGTCCTCCATCCTTCTTTTCACTTTCCACCGCAACAGTTCCTTACCACGCTTAAATATTTGAATGTTGTTACTTCTGAACGTGGTATCAAACTAAGCGCTTATTGCTTAATTTGCCTCCGTAGAAACATATCAGAATAACGTTTCTGGACAGAAAAATCTCTTTTTATACTAATACCACAATATATGCTGCGCCCATTTATTTTTTAGTTTATGCAACGAGCTAAGCGACATATGTGACTTACGCCTTTCTTGAATGCCTTCTAATGGCTGATTTGCGTAACACTATAGAGGCGGGACACATAACTCAGTGCATAAGTGTTTTTGCGGGACAGAATGGAATCGCTATGTACGTCGATGCAAAAAAAATCATCCCACCCTGACGCTGAGAGTTGCAGTAGCAATTTAGCCAATTTTAGAAACTTTTATTCTTTAGCATACATCCATGCACCCCTTTGATAACGCCCCTAAAGGAACAACCCATCACATGCAACGGTTGACAAAACCATTTGAAAGCAAAATGGCAGATCTACGTAGTGCGACCAATTGGATTTAAGCCGTTAGTCAATCTACAGCCAATCTAAACTGTTAAGCATTAGGCAGATAATTATTCTTATTTCACAAACAATGGCGCATTTCAGATCATACAGTAATTGTAATGACTGATGCAGTTTATTTGTTTGAATTAAAACTACCAAACCGAGCTCAAAACACTGTATGACGCTGCAAAAGCGTGTAAAGATTCGAGGTGGGGTCTAGTTCTGCGATTACTAATTCGTATAGGAACCTCAGCTCGCAAGGTAGCATTAGCCGAATGGTGTTATCCTGGTTGGTTTATCACTGTGCTACTTTAATTCTGGTTCAAATCCTTTGGGTGAATTTCAAACATTTTAATTACCCTTTGTTTTATCTCTTTGAACCTATAATTTGATATTATGATAAAAATAACATTTTTATAACATTATAAGTGTGTACAAAATGGAATAATCGTCATGTTTTTCCACTGAAAAGAAGAACCGCAAAGTCCAAATCATATACGGGCACACTCATACGTGAAGAAAGCAGGCACATTACACCGCGCTAGTTACAGCATGCAAGAAGGTCTCTCTGGCAATGTACCCAAATGTGCATTGATGAAGGGGGTCGTCATTTTGAACATTTACTTCCTTGATGAAATCCACGCTTTTAACCAATTTATTATTCTGTTTAACGTGAACTTAGCACATTTACAACTCCTTTGCCAATAGAAGAAGTGAAACATAAGATTTAAACATGAAGCAAAAATTGTTAGATTTAATATCGTCGATATGCGCCCAAGAGAATGAAAGCTAGCTACGTAACACGTTTACAACACCAGATAGGTACAGGGTAAACATAATACAAAATTATCTGATTGCAATTCTTATGTCTTTGGCTCACAGGAGAGCCAATAACAAAAATAAATAAATTAGTACACTAAAATACAGAAAATAAACACAAGGAGAAAAAAAACAGAACCAGAACTATTTTATGTTTGTACCAGATTCGAACCTCCGAGGCTAACCTTTGCTTCATCACATTCCGGCAGCTAAACCACTCGGCCATAACCCACGTAGTTTAGTCCGCTCTTCGGGAAACATTCCTATATCTCCTTGCAATCATTATATCCATGAAACGCCGTCTTTTTAAAGGCTTTCCCAACTCTTTCGTTCTCATTCAGGTCTTTAATCATTAATGGATATTGCGTATAGTACCAAATGGAAGGGCAGAGCTACAATTTCAGTTTGTTTGCTAAAAGGATCAATGTTTGCACATTAGGTTATAAACTGCGGGTTGCATAGATATCTAGGGGCAGCTGACTCACATGGTATAATGGAGATGTGATTTTGTCATGCGCAAAGTTGTGTGAATTTTCACACCAGATTTTTCATATACAGGATTTAAATAAGTACAAGTTACATGGCTAGGTAGATGGACACCATGTAACAATATTTTGTTTATAAACCCAAGTGCGAAACGCTTTCTTTACTTACTAGGGTCTCTGGAACCTGGAGGAGGACGTAGGCAATGCGGATTACAAAAGATAGGAAATAAGTAAAACACAAAACTGAAATATTGTAAATAAGCACACTTTTAATGGACACCTGAAGGGGTTTAAAATGGCTGCCGCCAACGAAATGGATTTTTTTTAACATTTGATTATGCCTAAGGCGTGTCCGCGTACCTCCACATGGATGTTTGTTAGGTTGTAAACTGTCCGTTTTACTAAACCGCGTCTCCAATATTGGAAACATTGTATGGGTTGGGTGACGCCTGTTGGGGTAACCTTGTTGATATAACCGGCACCTCTTGCATTCCTTCAGCCTTCTCCAAAGTTGAGAAGCACCTCGGTGTACCTTACATATTTTGTTTGCAAGGTTTTGTTCATTTCCACTTGATTTCATATACGGAAATGAATAGTGAAAGGTTTACAACTACTAAATAGATTAAAACAGTAAACATTACCGTTGTCTGTAGATATGGTGAAGCACTGCTGTGAAACATGCAACAGGTGATACAGTACCATTGCCGAACAACTCTTAACTAATGAATAACAACATCCGGTTCCTGTCGCGGAGCCTACGATTTATTTACCTAGTCTTTCCCTTTCCCGTTTTGGATAAACAAAGAATTTCTGGACATAGAATTATCAACAAAAAATGATCACATGGTTAATATCTATCTACCACCGAGCCTTGAAGTAAACTTTCTTTACACCCTGTATGTTCACCTACTAATTTCATAAGAATTTTCAACGTACCTACTGATTATGTTTCCGTATTAGCCAGAAGCATAAACTAGGTTCTGAAACAAATCGCATGCTTATTTCAGAACCCCATTTGTAATTTGGTATTTTTACGCTTGCACAGGCCATATGGAACATCGATTTCTCAGTTCAAGGACGCTGAAGCATGAGTATTTGCATACGAAAAAAAGAAATTTTCATATGCATTCTTCATTAAAACCACGTAATTAGTAGCTTATATCACTGGAGCTACTACCATTTTCGCGCCCTCACAAAAGCAGACGACTCGTCGATATTTGGCAGCGTCGAACTTACTCATTATTTTTATAGGGACGTATGCACTTATCAATGGATCTTCTTAGCCGTGTAGAGAGCTCATTCTGCGTGTGAAAAGTAGCGATGCATATAAATATCTGAAAGGATGACAGAAGGGAAGGCAAAGATGAATAGATATCTGCAAGAGAGGAGGGTTGGGAAATACTCGTGCATTTGCGCTTTCAATACGAGGAAGAATTTAAAGAGTGAGCGTGTATGTGTGTGGTGCGTCGCCCAGTTGGAAAAGTATACTTGTCATTATCTTCCCCTTCACGTACGTGTATGGTCCATATTCCAAGTACAAAGCAATGATTGATCCAGAGTCGTAAAGCGCCAACCAAGCATATTACGTAGGTATTTTATAATCCAGCTCCTCTCTCTCTCTCTTTCTCTCACTCTCGCGTTAGTACTGCCATTATGGGGGGTGACTCATGTAAATTTAACCATTCTTCGTAATGATATATTAAGGTTCTCTTCTCGACGACACTGAGGGGTGATATTCATTGCTACGACCATTTTTTTCATTTTAAGTGTGGCAGGAACTTTGATTGGCTTAATGTATTCGATTCATAAGTCGTGAATACTTTTGTAACATAACTAACAAGCAAACACTATGATTTAAAGATCTCACAATTTTCTCCAAAACTTGATGTACAGCACGCACATGACTTTCTCTAATCACTCTTCCACAAACTATTCTTACAGAAAACTTATTCTAGATCGACTACCATTTTGTTCCATTTATATGCCGCAATTAACATCTAAGGCCATATCCGCGGCTTTGTCTGTGAAACAACAGCCTATGTGCAATGATGCTCACTCGTTTATTATTGTGTATCTTTGGGTTTGTCCACGTTGCGTTTTCTTTATAAACATTAAATTTACATTCACAATTACATTCACTCAAACTTTGAATGTTATGAAAAGGCTCCATCTCGTGAACGGGATGTCTGAGGTTAGATCCCACCAGAACTATACTCCCTGTCTTAGGTTTCTTCCTGATTTTCTTCAGTCCTCCCACCGGGGAGGTACCCTGTAGATATAGGTTGTACAACGTGCACTGCGGCCAATAGTTCTACTGGTGCTACCACCCCCAGTAGGAAGGGATGAAATGAAGGAGGCTTCAGGCCGTAAGCAGACAGAGCACAGAGAGCTCCCATTGCTGGAGCTACCTATGGAGGGCGAACGACCCGTCAACCAAACAGCCCCCTAGTGCCATGGTGAGTGCTCTTTCATTTGAGCAAGCATCCCAGCCAACTTTCTGGCACCTCCATACGCCGAGAAACCTAGAAGCATAGTTAAAATGAGAAGAAAGTGGAATGATAAATGAGAAAACAGCCCAACATTCGCATATAGATCAGGGAAAACCACGAAAAACCCAAGTTCTGAGTGAGCGGTTGACGGGAATCGAAACCAAGACCTCCAGAATGCGAGCCTCATACGCTACCGCGGAGCCATCTCGCTCGGATCATCAGTGTCCTCCACCTGTGGTGCCGTATGCAGTAGGAACGGCGTTAAATACTGAAAAAAGAACTCTTTGTCTCATAACTTGTGCATCACTTTACTCTATAGACTATGTATCGAGTCAATAAGTGTAAATGTCGCTTGTCAGGTTTTAATCGCAACATATGATTTAGTTTCTGCCAGTGCTTTTGCTAATTTAGAAACTTTTTGCCTCTTATTTTCATTGCTAAATATGGGTAGAAGAAAGATGCCTCTTTATACAAATCTATAGGAGAGAATAGTGGATACTGATAGTGCGTCTGTTTATAATGATTCATATTTATAATCTGTGTCATCTAACTGCACAAATCCAATTATTAATGAATGATCAACGTAATAAATTAATGTAACTGATAAGTACTGACAAGTAAGTTTGTAATCTACGTTTTTTTCTGGTTTACTTTATGAGCTAGAAGCTGAGCGTTACTTGCATTTATTTTTATAAGTTTAACTACTTCAGTAAATTACTAAATCAATGCATTAAGGAATGAAAGATTTAAGTAAACACAGAAACTTAGTTTCAAGGTCATTACATGGTTTTACTTAGCAGAAACAAAATTAAATGTTACGAACAGTTACTCTTCCGTCCTTTTGCTGGCAACAGGGCAAGGGAACTGCTGTATAGGACACACCTAACATACTTCATAGACCAGCAGTAATTCTTGATACATTTTCTCAGGCTTGTTTTGTACCTGCATTATGATGAAAGTAAACAAATATTCTAAATATATGTTACTTACATACTCTATCCTTGAATGTGTTATGCATACTCAAAGTAATAATTGGATTACGATTTCTAGAAACTAATTTAGATTTGTAATGTTGCCATAAGATTAATAAAATGTAACACTTTAAGAATGAAAAGATGCAAATTTCCAAAGCTATAAAGAGTAAATTGTCAATAAAGGCGTTTTTTGAAAATTTTAAAAAAAGAGGTATAGACCATAATACTGCTGTAAGGGGTCTGTAGATGTCCATAACTTAAGGGTGACTCCACGTGGTATATTGAATGAAGTAATACAGTAACGTTGTCTTCATCGAGTTCTAGATTCGCCGTAAAATTGATTTTATGGGAGAATTATCACATTATCACTCTGCACTACGTTCCAGCATGAAAGCACACTTAACGCTGTACATAGTTTTAACGAAACTGAATAAAATTTTCCTTTACATGTTTTTGTAAAATCATTAAGTTTCGCACAACTAGTCACTGAAGTTTCCGCAGAATCGTAATTTTCCTCTGATAATGCTGGGTACCGCCTCATTTCAATTGTTCCATCCATGACTTAGGCCAGCTGCGCAGTGTTTTATGGCAGAGGAGAGCAGTATTACTTTCCATCGAGTTAAGTGAGATGGAGTAGCAGAAAAAACAATAACAGCTATAAAACATTGTGCGAATGTTTGAAATTGTGATAATGTACCCAAATGTACCCTTTGGAGCTGAAGAGAAAGCCACCAATTTGGGTTCAACACATATAGAGGTGTTTTGCCTTTACCTATTGAGATAGACAATTTACTCCTGTATATTCCCTATGCACAAATATATTTTTGAAGCCAAGATAGTAAGATATACAAACGAATAATACAGATATAACTTACATGCTTGAATTTTCGCAAAGAGTTGTTATACGAACATAAAAAATATGAAGCAAACATTGAGCTTAGCCATGCAAACTATTGCAGTATAAGAATAATAGAGTAGGATTCCTTAATATTTAACGGGCCGGAAATCACGTTACAGACGCTAGTGGCAAATAATTTTCACTTCAATTTTCACAATAATCCTACGTGGACAGAAGAGAATACACATATTAAAGGTAAGTGAATTTTAAAGAATGACTTTCCAATAACTTACTCAGGTAAATGTTTCGTTTTTGTTATCCTCATTAATATTTTTAACTTGTCTTTGTCTTGCTTGTAATTTCTTATTAATTTATTTTCTATAAAAAGCTGTAATCCAATAACGAAAAAGTTTCATTTGGTGGCATATTGCATTTGCCTTTGTAAAGTTTCCATCATGAAGTAAGATCTTTGTGATGCGAACATTTTGAAGCAAGACGATGGTCGTCACTAAACCGTTTACTTTACCTTTGCTGATTCCGATGCCATGGTCTCATAGCTCGTTCTGTTGTCTCGTGCAGTGACCAGTGGTAAGCTACGAGATACTTCTCTATGTGGATGTATGGTGAAAAGACTACACCAATTTAAATTTGCTGAGAAATTTCAATGTGATCTGATACTTGAGCTATTGAAGCGAGTTGCCGGCCGTTTGACGATAAAGAACGAAACTGATTATGACTCATAGCATTCGAAATTCTAATAATGATTATTATACATGCTAATTTCTGCAGTATCAAAGCTACGGTTGTAAATAACTGTTTCGAATATAAAATAAACTAGAAGCGTAACTTGCTGTGAGTCACTAAATTGCTTATCGGCGAGACCTCTCGCAATAGCCGCTAAGTCTTACATAAGCGCGTCAACTAGCCGCTAAAAATATCACACGAGCAATACGTACCGGTGACGCTAACAGAGAGAGTAGCTCTCTGATTTAAAATTACACACTTTTATTACTTTTAGCACCGCCTACATATTATTCCCTCCTCCAAATTTACACCTTGCGCGGGTCAATATCAAACTCTTCATGCACGTCTCTGACTATTAGTAACTCAGCCTCTCACATTTATCAGAATTGATTTTGCCTCTCTGATTTACAGAATTGGCCTACGTGACTGCAAACGTACTCAGCTTATAGCCTAACTAAGTTCCCAGAATCTTTAAGCTAATGTGTTCGCTACTTCGGCTGATATTAATGACTTTGGCTAACTTGGCTTCCTAATTACCTTCGTATTTCCTGGCAAACATTTCAACTCAAGCTTGTTATATTATGCATTGGTTTAATGTACGGAAATTATTTATTACAGTTATTTCTCTATATTACTGTTACTTCTTTATTTAATTATTTATATTTGCCCGTCAATAATTACGGTATCAATAAATAGGCCGAAACATTAAATTTTGTGTTACACGCCTATAATTATTTAATTTATTCATAATAAATTCCAGAGTTTGCCACAAAGTCATGCGAGACCATACTTGCACCTGTTAGCCCTTGAACGGTTTCGCATACAAATCTCCCTCCTCTTCAATCGTATAAATGGTATTCCAACTGCATTTGCACAAAACCAAACTGTTTACCTCTTAACTGATCTGTGATACAATGCCTCTCTTAGGAGTGTAGTGCGTGAGTAGAGCGCAGAGCACTGTCAAATTATAAATAATTTACTGTTAGACAAATGTTTTTGTTGCTATCAGCGAGTTTTATTCGTAGGCTAAAAGTGAACATCTATAAACCTTCAATTCTGTAAATGCCTAACCTTTATCATACAACTTTATTGCATTTTTTTCTACATTCCTGTGTAGCCTATGGCTGCATGTTCTAAAAATATTATGCCACGACACTAGTTTTTTACAATAAAAACGCCGGAAGAAAGAGTTTAGTAAAAATCTGTTTCTTCATAACCAAGAATGGCTGAATTACTGTTTTAAAAAATACTTTCTCAGGGAATATCTCAAAGTTTGCATATATTGCTGTCATATTATGTTTAATTTATTCTTTACTACCTTACAGAAGTTGAAGAAAACTGTGAAAATATTTTCCACTTAAAGACAAAAAGCTAAGATTATAACGTGTGTATATTGTTCCACTTACGCCCTACCATTAGCTACAATTGTAATATATGCGACGTTTTACTTTTGAGTCATTGGATTTCTGTTTTTTTTATTTGAGTTTTATACATTAATCTTGGCTAATAATCTTGGGTAGAGAAGATTTTCGATACCCAAACGGGAATCGAACCCGGGATCCCTCGCACAGCAAGCAGGTGCTCTAACGTCTAAGCACGGATCCAGCCCAATAATTTTGTTGTTACTTAAGTAACAGTTACCTTGGGGATGATTTTGTGTGTCGTGTAATAGCCCAATAACAAGCGAAATTTATTTTGAAACTTATCTTAATGCATGTAGAACTGTAATATGTATTACAAAATATTCATTCGTTCTTATTTTATTACATAAAAGGCTCTTCATTAAAGGGCCCTATTCTGCATATCGCACGAACTAATCCAATGCTTTATATGCTAGTCTGTGCCTCCAAATTCACAAGGCAATACTTCTCTACGAGTTATTTCCTTTGAGAACATGGAGCTTAAAGTTTTAAATCAAGCAGAGCTCCGTAGGAAACTGAAAATCCGACACTAAAGTGAGAAGATATCTCCGTGCAAACCTATTGTTGTAAAATCTACTTACTATTGCTGCTGCATTTATAGCTGAACACGTCCTTACCTTCCTTCATCTATATCTCACTCCTCCTTCCCCTCCATATCCGCTGCCTTGTCTTCCAGTTTTACTGCTCCTGGAAGTCATTAGCTCCAGGATGGCAGGGAAAGAAAGACGAAGCAGTACCGGAGGAAGGACCTGGGAATTTGAACATGACGCGTAGACGTACACCCAAACTAGCGGTTTTGTGGGCAAGGAACCCAAAGCCTAATCTGGCAAACAAACAACCACACTACATGTAAATGAACAACCACTAGATGAATTTCCGAGGAAATGTATGGAATATCTTCAGCTTAACCAGTCATTAGAGGGATCCAAGAACAGTTACTGACATCGATAACAGTAGCGACCTGCACGGTTAGTGAACGTAACTTTTATTTTAAAGCATTTTCCCATTTGAACACATTAATCAATGCAGAAAATAAACGTAAAACGTAAATACGAGTACTATTCACTATAGGATGCAGCAAAATGTATATTTGTATTTAGTGAAGATCTGAAAATAATGTTTACTTAAAAGCAATTTCGACTAAGTAATTTCTTCCTGTACCTATAAATTAAAAAAAGTCTTATTATTACATTGATTTTACTTTATCTGCCGACTATCGTTTACTTTGATATAATTTATACAAACTATCTACTCTTACGAAAGCTTATTTTTGTATATAATGCATTGAGGTGACGAGGTGGCGCCGTGTTAACGTGTGCCACTCGCATTTAGGAGGTCCCGGGTTCCATCCTCGGCGACCGTCCACTCTGACTCATGATTTTACGTGGTTTCCCAGGGTCGGTAAGCGAATGCTGGGGTGGTTTCTTCTCTACCACGATTTCCGAAAGTTTCCCTTTCATTCAGTTTCCTTCTCATTTTTCAGGTGTGTTCTAAGTTTCGTGGTCATGGTGGTGCCGGGCAGATGACGCGGATGCATGCTCAATGAAAAGAGGGTGTAGACATCAGAGAGCTGTCTGATTGATGGGTCGTTCATTGCCCTCCCTCGGCAGCTCCAACAGTGGGACGGGTATGCAAGCTTGGAAGTGTTACGGAATGCTGCGCTCTCTGTGGCCTATCTGCCTCCTGTGGTTCTTTCACCTCATCCCTTCCTACTCTTGCGGCGGTAGCCGCAATACATCTGTGCAGGTCACAGTGCGCGAAGTCACCTTTGAGTCACCTATACCTATTTACTGCATTATAATCGTGATAAACTTTTGCACAAATAAGTTTCATTACACAGTTCGTAGTAGGTAGAAGGAAAAATGAGTAAATGGAATAGAGAGTCAGATGTTTAAAACCCGGTTCGCTATATGCTGGCCTAGAAAATCCATACTCTTTCCACATCGTAAGAAACAGCTGAAAAGCGAAAACACTTTAAGAGAAGGTGACAAAGTATTGAAAAATTCAAACCAATTGTAGCGGGAAAGCGTTGTGCTAATTTCACGGGTGTCAGGGTTTTTGTAGGTGAGGCAAATTAAAATACAGTGCATTTCCCTTAAGAATGCGGTTTATTATCCAATATATATTTCTGGACAGCTAGCTTTTGCCATTATATCAATTCCCACCATTAGAATAAATTAGGAGCCTAAACTAACTGCACACGCTTCACACCAAATGCACACAGGTGCATTTGTCGTCCAGAGATTAACACTGTATGTGATAGGAGAGAGTGAAAATCTGTGGCTTTCTTCCCCTTTTATACCTAAACCTAGTGACGCTTACCTCCGCGCCACAAAATGTAACGACGTTTCTAATTGGTCCTCAGTCCGCGTTACCTTATTATGTATGAGAATATTCTGCTTCAAAAGATTTCGCATACGCGTCCTCGTGACGCGTCAGGAAGCAGATTCAATATCTCTGTCTCTTTCCTTTCTCTCTTGAGGAAGTATTTTTAACACTTGAATTATATAATATGTAAATTCAACAGCAGCCCGCCTTGAAACAATATTATGTAATAATTTATAAAAATGTATGTAATATTCATTGTATATGCTTATTTGTATTGTAAACATGTTCAATAATGGTATGTGAAGACATTATGTAATTTAATAATATAAGAGCTGTGAGAATAATAAGTTTAACGTTGTTAACAATGAGGTAACCTTGAGGCAATAATGAGTTTGAGAGTTTAAATACTGATCATGATTACAGCAACGATAATGTAAATTCTGTGACAGTTTAAAAATAGCCAATCAACAGCTAGAAAAGACTTTAGTAAAATGCAGGTATTCTATTGGAATAGGATTAGCCAATCAGAGACTTGAAATACAAACGTTTACGGGTTTGTACGGTTGAAATATGTTCAGTTGCCTGCAGATCTTGGTAGTGACCGGATGGAAGATATGTTCTCTAAAGAAATATTACGTATTCGTGTGAAACGAAATTTAAGTAGACACATTAACAAAGTGCAAGTATTAAATTAAAGAATCTCACAGCTCTTAATATATCAGTGTAGTGCTATTTATTTTGTGCCAAGGATAAATAAAAAGAAGTGAATTTAAGCTTAAAATCTGTGTAAGCCTACATTCTTGTCGCACCACACCCTGTCTAAGAGATACGTGACTCTAAAACAATACTGAATCAGCCGAGGCAAAAACAAACATAAATACTATTTATAGAAGCAGTTTAATAACGAAGTTAATAAATATTTTTTAAACTTGGAGCGTAACAACAAAAATAAATCTTCAAATTAGCTTTTCATACGTAGCAGCATATTACGTAACAAACAATACTACTTCAAATTAACGCCCAAAGCGTGGTGCAAACTTCAACTTAATTATCTACTTCAAGTTGGCACCCATACGTGGGGCAAAAATAACAACTTCAAGTTGGTTCCCATACGTGGGGCATATCATCTTCACTCTCTGTCACTTTCTATTTCTCCTAACTGCTACCAGTTCCCTGCCCATTAGCTTGGTGAAAGGTGGGCTCTACCTAGAATTATCCTTTACCTGGAATTAGCTAGCTCGCCTGTTCCTTACTTATCTAAGTTACAATCTGCTTTTGAACAATTATTGGTTGTTAAATGTTCTAATATATTTCTTGGTAGAATTATATTATTATGTAAAATTCTTGTTTAATATTGATTTATATGTTTATGTGAATATTATATATATTATATATATGGGTGTGTGTGTGTGTGGTATATCCCCTTTCGCAATAATAATGGATATATTGGTAATGACTGATGCCAAAAAAGAGTTGTTTGAAATAAATTGTGTGTTTTAAAGAGATCTACATTTTTTGTGTGGTATGTTTTTATCCATCTTTTATGATCTAC
Source organism: Deroplatys truncata (assembly GCA_030765065.1). Classification (NCBI taxonomy): domain Eukaryota; kingdom Metazoa; phylum Arthropoda; class Insecta; order Mantodea; family Mantidae; genus Deroplatys; species Deroplatys truncata. The sequence goes on from CM060980.1 coordinate 60,670,003, forward strand.
CAGTTATACAAAATTATACAAAATTCCTTCCGAATGAAGAGAGCCTGTTCAGCTATTCCTAGAAAACTCTAGATATAAATTTTCTATGTCATGAAAATGTCTTAAACTTAGGGTATTTTAATCAAATTCGTTGGAGCATTTTGAGAATACCAAAAATTTCAAAAAGTCTTCCATATAAAGGATAGTCTGGAATAGGGGGATTTTCATGAATCTTTGTGGCGAAACTCTGGAAGATACTGAACTTAAATGCCAAGTTTGGTATTTATCGGGCATTTTATTTTGGGGTTAAGCTGTTCTCAGACACACGGACCTTATTCTAAAAATACTGTGTTTTGAAACACGCCCTCAAAACATGTATTTCCGATGTATTCTTGACATAGAGTTTTTGGATGGAATGAAATGTTTCCTCTGGCCTACTATACGTAGGGGGTTCAGAAAGTGGATGATTATTTTTGTAAATACTTTTCACACATAAATATTTATCAAACATTTTATGAATATAGTAGTGAAGGTAGTAATGTCTGTATTGGTTGAAGCATAATCGACTGCTTCATGCGCTCTAGCCAATCAACACCGCGACACTATAGGGTATACGCTTGAACTGTTTATAGGATTAGGAGGGATACGAATATTTTTCTTATTGGAGGCATATCAAGGTTGAAGCACGGTGAAGCCACGGTACCATTCTACAGGGAACTCCGTTCCACCGCTGGGTGTCATACTACTTCATACTTGGTTCAAAATTGTCATTTTTCCCGTTAGTTGCTTGTTATGATAGTGAAATGTTGGTTGCTACCCAAATTTGCCACAGCTTATTCTTAGCGTTGACCTTCACATCTCTGGTGTATTCACTGGTGTTTCAGCCAGGCGAGGGGTGAGATTATGACCCCGGATTGAGTGGGCGTGCTACCTAAAGTGAAAAACAGATTTTTTATAAACAGAACAGCGTTACTGTTTAGAGTCTTCCATGTGCAATTATCCTACTTGAACAGGAGTATCTATAACAGTAGTAGACGTAGAGTACTCATGTCCGCTGAGGTGTGATGTTAATCTTAATTTAAAATATCACGAACTGTGTAGCAGAGTGAGTGAGATAGTGAAAGAGAGAGCGCACACACACACACACCGGTTACTTATCCCCATCAGGTGTAGGCTCTGTAAGAGCCACTCCCTTTGTAGTAACTGCCCAACGATATATTTAGAGGTTTTAAGCCAAGTATGGCATTACTTGACCCCACGTGTCACCGCGTGTCGAGCGACCTTAAACCCTTCCCTTCTCGTCTGCTGTTTGGAACACACAGTAGTCTTCTAACCCAGTGGCAGGACACTGCTGTGCGCAATTAAAAGATGCAAACCATAAGAGTTGGTTGAACATTTGGAGAACAATGGGCCCTCTGATATTTTGTAGCACACAAAGATGTTGCAGTGTACTTACACACACACACACACACACACACTTACACACACGTATCTATACATTTATTACCAAATTCAACTTCCACCAACTAGAGGCTTCGATAAACAAAGCAAACTAAGCACATGCACAATTTAAATACACAATTCAATTGTATACAATACTAACAATGGTTAACAAACACTACCTGAAAATAATTATAATCTACATATATGGCTCTGATTTAAAATAAACAAATTTGCGAATAGGAATAAATTTGTTTGCATATCATACAAATGACTTTTCAATGTAGCTAGTGACCCTTCAATAACACTGAGTGCCACTGCTTTAATAAATTAAATAATATAAAAAGTATGGAATAGTACCCCTGGCTCCAATTACTAAGTCAACTGAAGCAAGATGGTATTCATTTACTGTAAAAGCTGTAAACTTCCCCTGCAAGTTTATCAGCGATATTACATGTATAGGTGGTTCTTCAGTTCGATAAGAACCCTGAGATACTTGAGTTTTAAACTTTATTATATGAATAATAATAATAATAATAATAATAATAATAATAAAGCAATTAATTTTGTTTTATCATTTAAGGTGAACCTTGCATTTTAATAAGTATGCATTTATACCTTTTCAAAACTAAGAAGAGCATTACGCCACTATCCCGGTGGCTACGTTACGTCACAGTATCCCTCTACGGCCCATCCTCCAGGATGTGACACGCGGCTCGCCCATACCTTTTTCAAGTATAGACGCCTTTGTGACTATGTTAATACCGTCATATGTGTCGCTTCATGTCTAACACAGTGGTCTGGTGCCACTGGTTAATTCTGCTCTCAGTAAAAGAAAGAAAAAGTTAGTAAAAAGTACCAGAAAAATTTGATACAACGGTATATTCGGACTCGTAACAGGGTTAATATGCAACTGCCAGCTGTAAACTCAAACTAGGATTAGCAGGAATTGAATAATATGAGACAAATTTCCAACATCTAAGGGTTAACCGGTCATGGAATAAAACCTCTAGCATATTAAATTAATGAGCAGCGTGATAACAATATGCTTTTTATTGCTGTCTAAGGTTTTCAACTTTTGCAAACACAAACATTATACGTACACACACATATGCCTACATATATACACACATATATATATGTATATATATATACCGAATTTATGATTATCTTCTAACGTTTCTTATTTATTTCCCATCATAGCAGAAACGCAGTTCTGCTTGTGTTATCGCTTTAAATTTCAAGCAACCTTCCCCATGCCACCTCTCTTTCTCTCTCTCGTTTATGTGCGTTTTCAAACATCATAACAGTTTTTATAGAACATGTGAAAGGATGTGAGAAATAAAGATACAAATAAAGAAAGAGATTTGAATTCATTACACATGAAACACTTTAAATGTTTGTTTTGCGAAATATAACACATGGGATTTTCCAAAGAGCAAGTACTTCAGTGAAAACCTAGCCTTCACCATTCTTCTCCAACAATTCTTTTTAATTGCTCCCTTTATACGCTGCCTTTAACTGAAGTGGTCATCGGCGACCTTTTACCTTTGGAACATATTGCCCGTCAACAATGGTTTTAATTCCTATAGCGTTGTCATGGGATTTCTACTTTTCCTTTGGGTTTTATACACCACATCACAAACACATTCTCAGTCATACTTCCAGACTCTGGGCATGATAGGGAATAATCTTGGATAGCGAAAGTTTCCCATCCCCAGCTGGGAATCGAACCCGGAACCCCTCCACAGCAGACAGGTGCTCTACCTACTGAGCTACGAGGCCCAGTGAGTAAAGAAATAAGGAGGAAATTAGTAAAATAGTTTCTTTGAATTACATAGTGCGAGAAATTTGACGTGTCGACATTTGAAATGTGAATTTACAGAAGTATGAAGCACTTGAGTAGAAGGAACAAATAAGTTTAAATAGAAGGAATGGGTGATGCAAAAACTAATCAACAGGTGAAACAAAATGACGCAATATTGAATGAGGGGAAACTGCTTGCTAAAGGATGATCTGGAACCAATTTTATGGGTAGAGAAACATGTCATATGCAGAGTAGACTAGGAAAATGGAAAAGAGGGAAGAATGGACAGGCTGGGTTTGCAATGAAGGATCTGCCCTTGGACGGAAAACTTGGACTGGCTGATTCTATTAATTTCTACCAGCCCATAAATACAAGTTTCTGTAATTTGTGGGATTTGATCGTAGTTTTCTCGGTTTTAGATAATGCGGAATTAATATTAATATGTATTATCTTCTTTGTTAGCTTTATAACAAACAGACTTGCAACAAACATTTAAAAATCATACATTTTTCAGGTATTTCATACTATATACTAATAAATAGGAAACTATTAATCATATCTATTAGTACAGTTTAGATGACAACGCTAAAGAATAGATTTAAGACCAGCATACAAAAGAAAGTCTGTTGAAAGCTGAAAACACAGGTGTATGATTAAATCTTAAATTAAATTTATAAGGAAAAGAAAATATCTCATGCTTCCGTTACCACTTCCACTGACGCAGGAAATAAAAATTATACAAAACGACAAACATTTTACAAGGGCTTGCAGAATCCAAATGCGGATGAACTGCGGTGAAAAGAGTAACGGTGATAAAATATAAAGAACTTCTAAAGTTTAGAGTAATTCAGAGAGATGCGAAATGATATCTTGAATTATGAAAGCGGAATCTCTGCCAGGTACCTAGTTAAACGTGTAAGACATTAAAACGCAAAGTCTTGGGAGAGATGAGAGGGGGAAGGGGGCCAAGAACGCGGGTCTTCCTCTCCCCGACCTCCGTTCCCTTCATCACATTCTATACTAACAATACAGCTTCCTTAGAACGAAAATCTCTAATGCAAATTATTCCTTCACGGTTCTGAGGCCACGGTTAACATTTTAGCACTTTAGACTTCACTTGGAAAGAAGAAAGGCCATCCCGCCAAGTATAGTAAGCTATATCTACTTGTGCGCCGTTACGACTTCCGACCATCCCCCCTCCCATTCTGTGTCACCGCCGACCCCTCCTCCTTTCTCTTTCAAGTAAAAAATAAGAGAACATAAAAGAAAAACACTAGAGGAGCAAGAAATAAACACAATATACAATAATTCTCAAAGGCGACTCCTTTATTTTAAACTTTATTATTATTACCTTTAAGATTTCCTATTAAAGCTGTACATGGGGATAAGAAATACAATGTGCCACAAAGTATAGTGCGTTAAGTTAACAGTATATATAATTTGAAACTTTACATGAATTTATGTTAATCCTGGGAGTACCGACTAAGAGTAGTATACCAATCGAACTCCTCAGTCTCTAAAATTATTTTGTTCTGTTCGTTGTGCCATTGCAAAATATGCGTCAATTTAAGTCAAATGTCTGTTTTAAGTACATAGCCACCTACATTCTTTGCAATCAAACAGAAGAAAGTGTTTATTTACCACTGATAAGTTGATCACGGCGATGGTAACCATGTTACCAAATATTTATCCGCTAAAATGAAGATGGTACCACATGCTTAAAACTAAATATGCTCTTAAAACTAAATTATTTTGTTCTGTTCGTTGTGTCACTGCAAAATATGCGTCAATTTAAGTCAAATGTCTGTTTTAAGTACATAGCCACCTACATTTTTTGCAATCAAACAGAAGAAAGTGTTTATTTATCACTGATAAGTTGATCACGGCGATGGTAACCAAGTCACCAAATGTTTATCCCCTAAAAGGTAGATAGTGTCACCTAAAACTAAATATGCACTTAAACCTAAATTATGCTGGAAAGGTAGAATAAGATTCGTATTTTTCCCAGTAAACCTCAGGGAGATCTCAAATTGTATTGAGATGACATACCCCGATGGCGACTTACATACATTGTAAGTACTTAAGTGCCGGGCTTTATAGTTTCAACCACTATTAGATCAATTAACGGAATTAATTGTTCTTTCACACAAGCCGTGTGTTGACAGGGTTGGAGAATCAGTTGGAGAATTTAATGTCGTGTCGGCATGTTGCCATGGTAACTCAGTGGTTAGAGCAACCGGACGGAGATCTGGAGATCCGTGGTTCAAATCCCGGCTATGTCATTGAATCTTTCAGTCATCTGATTCTACAACACACGGCTTGTGTGAAAGAACAATGAATTCCACTAAATTATGTTTGTCGGCTAAAAAGAAGACGGTGCCACAAGAAAAAAGGTGTTATATTGTTTTGTTCTACTCGTTGTGTTATATTGGTTTATTCATTAATAAGTCATTGTTTAAGAGGAGGTGTAAAACGGCGTTGTATAGTGCTAAGGGATTCTTTAACAACAAGATACAGAATACGAATGATGGCTTTTTTAATATTCGTGAAAGATAGGCAAGTCCCTTAGAACGCAACACTATTCAAAATGGAAACTCTATTGCACGGTAGAAATTTACTCGCAGTATTGTGTTTAAGTTATGCACAATTATGTACATGAACAGTTACAGTCTTTAATTCGTAATTAAAGCTTCGATTAGCCAATAGAATGCATAGAATTCAGTGTGTAACAGTAACACGAATTTCTCTATCCAACAGAACTTCATAGGTAGTTTACTGCCTGCTAAATTTAGTCATAATGATCTAATGACTAAAAACCAAAGTGCAAGAAACCAAAAGACAAGAGTTATGTTAGTAACACCATTGCAAATAGGCAATAAGTTCCAAAGGAAAGGCCGTCGATAAGACCAATGCAGTTAAAAGTGGGGTATAAGGAAAAAATATATATCTACATGGAAACATTGAGAAACGTGTTGTTGCTTGTCTGTATGGAAAGTCAATTTGAAGAAGTAGGAGTTGTATTGTAGTTCCTATGTTGGGTAGTAATTGCCGAAGTAAAACGTTTCCGGTAGCCTTCGCCCCAAGTTTAAGAATATTAAATTTGTATTTTTTGCTGTTTCTTTAAATATTATATATTTATGTTCGCCTCGGCTGCGTCAGTATTAATTTGTAGAGACATGAACATCTTAACAGGGAGTGGTGCGGCTGAAGAATGTAGGATTACACAGATTATAATTTTTACTTTACTCCATTTTTTCATCCTTTACACGATTTAAATAACACTTCACTAATATAAAGAGCTGTGAGATTATTTATTAATTACTTGTACTTTTTAAACACCTAAACTATTTTTCGGCCAAACAATGAATACGTATTAAACTTCTCGAGGACGCGTCTCGCGTCCGGTTAGTTACGCTAGCAAGTGGCTTCTGAATTTGTAAATTTTGCTCCATTTCAGTTTCTGATTGACTAATCCCACTTCAATAGAATACTTTTATTTAACTTAAGCTTTTTTTCTGGTTGTTGATTGGCTATTTTATAAACTGTCTCAAAAATTACATTATTGTTTCCAAGAATTATCAGTAGCATTATTAAACTTTCTAATTCATTATTGCCTCAAGGTTACCTCATTGTTACCTCATTGTTAGCACCTTTTAACCTATTATTCTCACAGCTCCTACATTATTAAATTACGTAATACATTCACATAACATTATTGAACATGTGCATAATAATATAAATTAATAAAATGACTGTTACATGCATTTTATATATTATATTATACATATACCTGGTACATTTGGTGCTACGTTTGTAATTTTGTTTTCTTTTAATTCACTCATTCTTTTTCGGTATTTTTTCTCTCCGTTATGTTAGTATGCAGTAACCACGCGTAGAATTTAGTGCTGTTATTTTTCTATAAGATTTCAGGAACCGGATAATCTTGTATGACAATGAACCACGACTGTTGTATTTTACTGTTTGACAATGAAAGTCCTACTTCTACTACACGTTTTAAAGTACGTGGGATACAAAGGAGTAGTCATCTCCCCATAAAACTTGTCTTCATAAAATGAACTCACTAGAAGAAAACCAAAGCGGATATGTTTGTTGATAGTTCTTTCACACTAGTCGTGAATAGGCACCTATTTGCCTACCGGCATAATAACTCATCACGGTAAGTTGAAGGTCCGTGGTTCGAATCACAGTTTAAATATTTCAGGTATGACTAAAATTCCCAAAGGAAAGATTAATTTAGCAAAGGAAATCACGCAGCAAGTATCTGTGACTTGCATCACGGACGTCACAGAATCAAATTCTGTATATCGACCTATCTGACTGGGAGTTTTTCGTGGATGCCCCTCAGTTTCCAATTAAATACCGGATTGAAATTCATACCATGACCCAAGTTTCTACATAAAAAACAAAAAGGAAATTCAAATTAAATGTATAGTACATATAGGCGACTACGCAACCAAAGCATTGACTTAATGTACGTCCTACCCACGATCGCAGAAGTTCACCTTCCAATTAAATAAAAAAATAAACATAATGGCTCACGAAAATGACTATGCAACTGAAGCCATATAGTAGGAAGTTACTCAAGCAGATGATACCTGTAGGAAGGTGGCTATGTAATTTAACTTTAATATATGTGGCACACACTGAAAATAAGGAGGTTTTATTTTCTTTGAAAATCTAAACCTACAAGAGCGAAAATTTTGGTAAAATTATTATATTACATGTGTTAAACGAGATACTATTTTCACCTAATTTCCTTCTTCCTGTGTTTTATGGTTTCCAAATTGTATTAAATTTCACGAAAATAAAACGGTTTTAACCAAAAATTGACAGAAAATTCACTATCTCAAACTTGTGGTACACAAAATCAAGAATAGTTGAAAACATTCTAATCAAAGAGTTAATAATTGAATGGTAAATTTATTGAAAATAATCTTGTATCTTTAAAAGACTTCCGAAATAAATATGATATTTAATGTTTGTACAACGATCCAGTGTTCGCTTCCAATGGAATAAAAGTAACTACATTTACTTTTTACTTTTTTTACCACACTTTTTACCACATAGCAGGTAGAGAACGTACTACTGCATTCTAACAAAAAATTTGATACCGAGAGTTTACCGAAAATGCATGCTTTGAAGTCCCCTAAATCCAAAAAGAGCATTATTAGACAAAGAACCGTGTGTGTGTGTATGTGACACATGTGTCTGAACAGCATACCACAAAAACGAAAATTAGGATAAATACCAAACCTGGTATTTAGGTTCACTAACTTCCAAAGATCCAACATGAAGATTAACTGGTTACTGGTATCCGCCGCGTCATGTTAACTGTCCTCAGCAAATAGGAAGTGTCAAATTCCGGGTCCTTTTGGGATAAAAGGGCGACAACCCGCAGCATGTGGCGCAGTGCAGCCCTGAGGACGACCTCAACAAGGTGTCGAAACATTAGCTATTCTAGACAGTTAACATATACGGCAGATACCAGAAACCAGTTATATCAAAGACGCTGGCCAAGGAAACCTAAGAGAAAAATCCAACACGAAGATTTTTCAAGAAAATTTTGACTCTCTAAAACTGGTTCTAACAATTTTGATTAAAATACCATACATTAAGGTATTTTACGTTACAAATAAAATGTATACATTGAATTTTCTGGAATTAACCTATGAAGTCCTTTTTATTCAGAAGGAATTATGTATAATCCTCTATAACTGGTAAACGTTAACCGATAGACGAAAACGTGCTATACTGAAATATGGATTTCTTTAAAACACACAATTTAGTTCAAATAAGTTTTTATGGCATAATACCTTTCTAAGGTATCCGTTATTAAATGTTCGAATTATTCCTTACTTGGTGATTCTTTCAAAGTCCTGTCAACATTCAGGTGTGTCTCCCGATTGCATGGAATACATATGGAATTTTAAGGCCATCATATAGAATCCAGTTCTCAGATATTAGACTATTGCTACTCTCTATGTATCTATAACGAAATGTGTAATTTAGCTATTTCCACAAAGGTTTATTTGTAGTAGATAGAAAAATAAGCTTCAGTAAGAATAGTTTGTATACCCACTAATAAGCGGTAGAGAAGGTTATGTGAATGTAACACATCAAATATTTTTATATTATTTTACTAGCTGCAACTTCAGCAAATATGTGTACTTCAAATAAGATTGAGTAAAATTTTGATAGCATGTAAATATCGCAACGTCTCTGCTTAAATTTGTATCTCATGCCTGTAGGTGTATTACAAGTATTTAGGCATTGCCTTAGATGAGCTATTGCAAATAGAATATGCGTACTCGTTTGTGTTTTATGTGTCCTTTTTACATATTAACTTTTTAGTTAAAAGTTAAAAAGAAAAATGCTTATGCTCATAATTTATTGCGTTGCCGCCTTAATTCGTTTCGTTTAAGCACTGTGTATTTGAGTTGAGATATAACAAGTGATACTAATCAATGAAACCATTTGCAATTCTAAAAATATAAGTAACAACCTGCTCCTCCAAGTCAGAGTAGGCGCGGATATCTTATAACACCCCACCTTACTCCAAATCTTTAATAGTATATTATGATACAAGGGGTTAAAGCTGGATTTTATTTTGGGAGTAGGAATGTTTGTGAATGCCTTCTTTTGACAATTGAACGAGAAAAATAAAACCACTTTTAACACGTGTGGCATCTACTATTTTTAGACAGCGCTCGAATTTGTAAAACATCAATAATATTATATTGATTCCTGAAACTAACAGAGATCACGTATACAACGCGGTTATATTAAAAAATCTGATGTGTTACACTCACATGACTTTCCCTACTATTGTACAAACTATTTTTACAAACGTTTATTCTCCATATGCTTCATGTTAATCGAGATGTTAATCCTATTGCTAATTTTCTTGTAGATGCAAGGCTTTAAGCGAAAGTCAAATCTTTTAAGAGCTGGTTGCTATGTGGCGCATTTCATTCTCTTTGCATGTCCAGGACATAAAAAAGTGAATAACGAATTCCCATTTGAGAAAAAGTATAAGTATTGGAAAATTTAAGGGAATAACAAGTAATATCTCGAAAATGGTTCACTCAACAACAAAAATGTATATGACATAAATTGTGTATTTTAACGCGATCTACATTTTTTGTGTAGTAAACTTTTGTTATCTCTTATGGTTTACCAGTTATGCAAAAGTCGTTCACAATGAGGAATACTTTTGGAGACATTCCCAGAAAATTCGAGATATACAATTCATTTGTCATGAAAATATCTTAAACATATGATATTCTAATGAAGATCGTTAGAGCCCTTTTTAAGAAAATTAAAATGTTCGAAAAATGTTCCATGTAAATGATACTCTGGGTTGGGGGTATTTTCTTGAAAACCTTCGTGTCGCATCTCTGGAAGATACTGAACCTAAATACCAAGTTTGGTGTTTATCCGACTGTTCGTTTCTGAGTTATGCTGTTCACAGACACACACACACACACACACACACACGGACATCTTTCCAAAAATGTTTCTTTTTGGATTCAGGGGTCTCAGAACATATATTTCCGGTGAAATCTCGGTATCGAATTTTTGGGTGGAATATGTCAGATGTTTTTATTATTATTATTATTATTATTATTATTATTATTATTATTATTATTATTATTATTATCATCATCATCATCATGATTACTCTATTTATTTTACTCGCTTTAACTACTTGGTCATATCGCGATGGGTCTGTTAGTGGATAACTCTTAGATCGATGTGTGGCGGACAGTTAGCCTTCTAGGTCTCATCCCTATAACCATCTGCTTCGTCACGTGTCCACAGAGACCTTAGTGCATAGCAACTGGATCTTCTGCTTCGTTCAGTGCAGATGGCATTAAGGAGCCGTCCAGTCCAACTGCCGCCATCAAACAGAAAGGCAGACAGTTACACTTCTAGGTCTCATCCCTGTTACCATGCCATCTTGCTTAGTCACGTGTCCACAGAGACCCTAGTGCAAACAGCCCGATCTTCTGCTTCGTGCCGTGCAGATAGCATCAGGGTACCGTCATGTTTTGTTGATTCGCTAGCGTCATTTTCACTGAAATTATTTTCACCATGGTTCGCCCTTAACTAGGCAATGAAGCGATTAAATGCTATATCGTATTACTTTCTGCATTTTTTGGGTAACTACTTCTAGTGTTATTCGTTCTGCTGCTTTTGTAATTTCACCTCCATTTCAGTTTCTGAAATCATAATTTTTCCGCCATTTAATCTTTAGATAAATGAGTAACGTTTCAGATAAAAGAAAGCTGCCAATATAACTAATTGCGATAAACTGAAGAATGGCGATTTTTATTGTGAATATGCGAGTGCCATGATATATTAATCATATAAAAAGACATAATGAAACATAATCAAACCAAGTCGAGTCATTAAACATTTGTAAATACAAAGGGTAATTGCCATGTGATTGGACTTGAAACCAAAAGTTGCCACAATAAGGATTATCGCAATACTTTGTGTTAGAAGTTATACTTTTAGGCCATGCTGTCAAAAAAAAAGTATTAGCCGAAGTCAAATTCTATATTAAGTGTTTAAAAACAAGACTGCGGCAAATAACAGGAGCATGTGCTGAAAGAAATCACTGCCTAATTAATTTATCGTCGGGGATGTTTAATTTATATTGGGCTATAAGGGGTTTGATATTTATGTACGATACTTTATGGGTTCGTTGATTCTCTATATATATATTGCACAAAACATATTTTACTCTTATTTCCAATAATGTACCATATACACTATGTCTTACATACATAATTACATATATTTTAACCAGTTGTAGGCGGGTTTTTTATGACATTAATATATATATATATATATATATATATATATTATCATCATAATTGCTGCTTAAGGTCAGAAATACTGCCTCAAACCGAAATTAAAATTTTGAATATTATAGCGAGATATAAAAGAATAAAGATGACATTAAGAGCTAAGCCATAGGAGAGAACTTAGAACGTTCAAGAAACCGTTTGATAAGCAAAATTATATATTGTAGAATGGCGTTATACCGGATTGCCTTTAATTTATAAATACAAACCATACTAACAAGGCCAGAGTGCGGAAACACTGTGATCATATAAAACATGGAGTAGTAAATTTTTAATAAACACTTGAAGACAGATCAATCCTATAGGAAGAAGACAATAATAATAATAATAATAATAATAATAATAATAATAATAATGGTGACTTGTAGCAGCCTAGCATAGTTCAGTACTACAGCTAGAAACTCGAACCATTGATCTTCGGCTTTCCCTGCAGATGCTCTATCGCTGAGTTGATATTCTTTTTTCTTTTTTTTTAAGTTCCCTTGTCTTACCGAGCTTATGATACTGTGGATTTTTTTACGGTTTTTTTCATTACCGCTTATTGCCGCAGCACACAACATACATACACACCACAAACACCCATAGCCATGGCGGGACTCGAATCCGCGACCCTCAGCTTGGTGGAGCGCCGGAGCTATACACTCCAGCAACCACGGCTACGAGGGCCGGCACTATGGCGGCATGTCCGCAAGCACAATAAATTTCTCATCTGATTCATGTAACCCAGAAATCTTTGAGGCGATCTTAGTAACTCAGAGATGTTAAATTTTAAAGGCGATTTACACTGTTGGAAGCAGCTTTAATTTCTGAAGTTTATATTTAATCATTATAGGGGTTAAGCTTTTTGAAAACACTGTTTCACACTAGCTGAAATAATTTTAATAGCATCTATTTATCTTCAAATACGCTTTTCTTATCAATTTGGATATTAATTATTTTACACAAGCGTTCTTCTATATTAACATGTTGAAAGGATGTTTTTTAACATGAATGTGCACTGAAAACAGATTTACTTAACGCACATTTTAATTTTCAAAATAGAAATGAACTCGAGCACAAATTTGCATTATATATTCTTTCTCTATATTTTTTTCGAATTTCTAACAAATGTTACTGGGAAATTAGCTAGCTCTTGTTAGGACTAAAGTATATTTTTATCTGCAAGAATCGAAAGTAAAGCTGTCCTTAGGCCTTAGATAAAATTATTTTCTTGAAGCAGCTGCCAGATATTGTCATTTTCTGGATGCAACTTGATGGCAGACAAGATTCCAGAGACGAACGAAGTCCCTATCATTTCCAGTTCGAAACACCCGCACTTGGCCAGTAGACGCGGAGTCCCGCGAGAGGGCGACGAGGCGGCCCTTGCAGGTAGGCTAACGTGCCCTGTCTTTTCGGGCAGAAATCTTTCCAAAGCGCAGTAACCATGCCATCTGTCCATCACTAGGCGCACTACGGATCCCGGAGATATGAAAGGGAGAAAGATGAAATGACAGGAAATGAGGGAAAGGGGAAAGCGTGGTAGAATATACCACTCCAGCATTCGCCTAGGCGACCAGGAAAACCATGAAAAACCCCATGGTCGAAACCCCGAAAAAACCACGAAAAATCCCCAGAGAAAAGAATATCATAAAATACTCTCATCTTTTTATAAGCGAGCCCAACTTGGAATATCGATATTACCTCATTGCCATTACCGGCACACTTGTGATAATGAGCCAATATGCACGATATTTATTACAGGATAAGGTTGCATATAAATAACTAACTCACTACTTCTGGTATAATTTTTAAAAATAACACTTTTCTATATGATAGCAAGGGACGAGAGTACAGGCTGTTTTTGTTATGTTGGTAGTATTGAGATGCGTTTCCTTCTCACTAGCGAGAGAAACTAAACTTCTCTCTCATCTTCTCCCACCCGCCTCTCGTCCCACCTCTGCTCCTTTTCAGTTAAATATATGTGCAAAGTTATAATACAAGGAAATGTGTAAGAGAGAATATGCAGTTGTATGGCTGGTAGCGGGGGAGGGGTTAGTCGTGGAAGGAATAAACCTAACTACAGCCAGCTACTCCCTTCTGTTAATGCAAAGCAAAGGAGCACAGAAACCTGGCTTGTACATATGTGCACACAAAGAGCAAATGTGCGATACACGCGTGTGTGTGCGCTCAAGAAAATCAGAGTGAATGACCAGCAAAGATGCAAGTTTTAAAGGGCTATGTTTACACGCTCAGAGTTTGTAAATCCCGAGGGGTTAAATTTGCTATAGAGGGAAAAATACTTCTCATGCTCGAGTTGAAATTAGAAACAAATCTGGAGTGCAACAGCAACAACCTTCTTTAGCCGTTGCAGTTTCCATGGTGCTGCACGTGTTATTCGTGTAATTGCGTTACTTTTACATTCACTTTAATGTGATGATAAATACCTGACAAGAGATGACTTATTCTTCTTTTTAAAACGGATTAGACTTCTATGTCTATTTCAGTTTCCACAATTTCGTTTTCGGTATTATCTCCCTTTTCCTTTAGGTTTAAATTGAACGGGTGCTCACAAAACGGGCGAACCAATTTTTACTTTCTCTACTACGTTGGTTCACTCAACAACAAAAAATGTATATGACGTAAATTTTGTATTTTAACGCGATCTACATTTTTCTGTGTAGTAAAATTTTCTCTATTTCTTGTGGTTTACCAGTTATACAAAAATCGTTCACATTAAAGGATGCTTTTGGAGACATTCCCAGAAAACTCAAGATATATATTTTATTTGTCATGAAAGTATCTTAAATATATGATATTTTAATCAAAATCGTTAGAGCCATTTTTGAGAAAATTAAAATTATCGAAAAATGTTCCATGTAAAGGGTAATATGGGATAAGCGGATTTTCTTGAAAACCTTTGTGTCGCATCTCTGGAAGATATTGAACCTAAATACCAAGTTTGGTGTTTATCCAACTGTTCGTTTCTGAGTTATGCTGTTCACAGACACACACGGACATTTTTCCAAACATACCTTTTTGGATTCAGGAGGCCTCAAAGCATGTATTTCCGGTGAAATCTCGGTATCGAATTTTTGAGTGGAATGCAATGCTTCCCCTCCTTACTGTACGTAGTAGAGAAAGTAAAAAGCGACTATCGATCATTTTATAACAGTTCGAATCGCATGTTATATTTATTTCTTTAATTGACATTTATAAAATACTGCATATGTGTGTGTGTGCTTGTGTATGTAATGAAATATCTAGTGTCAAAACCTCTGAATAACCTTTATTGTAGTTTTACAGATGTATGCACTGAACAAACCTTCTAATGATCCTCACGTGCGAAATGTTTGCTTTATTTCCTTTGTGAGTATGTTGTAATCAGCTTCGTTAGCTAGCGCTTAAATAACTGTATAAAAATAGAGCATTTATAACATTAGAAATCAGTGAATAAATATTTTATAATTAACAGCTGGGAAGATTGTTTTTCTTAATGGCCGTAGATTATTTTACAAAGAGGATAATCTGATGGCCAGGGAATGCTTAATCTTCATATTCAGCTTCACCTCTATTTCGGTGCAATATGTTACAAAATTGAGTTTTATTTACGGACGCTCTTTAAATGCTGCGGTCCTTAGCGTCCCATTCTATATTGGGCGTGAAAGACCGGTAATTTTGCTCAGAGGCCTCTTTATCAAGCTTGAGGTTCTTTTACTGCCGTAAATCTACGACACGGGACCATCGGCTTTACTTCAATTCCGAAGAAAGTCATGCTAAGGACTTTTACGCTCGAAAAAATTCATCGCCCTCCGCCGGGTTTGAACCCGCGACCTCGAGAACTAGAGGCTAAGCTTGGTAACCACTGCACCACAGAGGGCGACAGTGCATATGTTAACATTTTCTGCATTATGTGAAAACTACGAAGCGTTTTTTTTAATTTTTAATAACAATAGAACTAAACAGAAGGTACAAGGATTTAAAATCTCACACACTGTAACTACCTAAAAAATTAGTCAACCATTCCGACGATGAGTGTTGCACCGCTAAAGGGTACTTATAGACTATAAGCATTTCCAGAACTTAGAAGACTGTCGGAGGAAAGTAAAGAAGTAAGACGCTCCGCCGTTGTATCACATCCTTTTCCGTGAATTTTCATCCGTTATTAAGAATAGTCGGGCTGTACAAAATTACAATTATAAGGTGTTCAGGATAGGATTGACCATAAAAATCGTCTAGATCATTGTACAATACTTTAATAGAACGAAGGGAAGGTAAATCAAAATTAATTCGTTATTGGAGCCTAGAAAGGTAAATGTGCAATCCAGCTAGTGTTAAAACTCAATACATAAATACTTTGAATTGTCTGTTGAGGCAGTATGTTTAACACCTCAATGATTTCTGTCTAATTATATAATATATAAATTCAATAACAGCCCACCTTAAAGCAATATGTGTATGTAACAAGATATAAAAGGTATATATTTGAAATGATATATTTGTTATTAGTTGGTAGTTGGAAGATGCTTCATGTTGATATGCCCCATGTATGGAAGCCAATTTGTCGCAGTCACTTCGTGTTATCTTATTGCTGGGCGCCTGTTATTTCCTAACAATGCTTATAATTAACAAACATCTCAAATCAATGTCATACAATAACGCTTATTTACACTACAATCACTCTGGCATTTACATTATTGTGATACAAATTTCTGCCACATATTACAGTCATTGTTTATGTTTATATTATTGTATACATGTAATAATGTTATGTGAATGTATTACATAATTTAATAATGTAAGAGCTGTGAGAATAATAGGTTAAAAGTTGCTAACAATGAGGTAATAATGAGGTAACCTTGAGGCAATAATGAGTAAGAAGGATTAATAATGCTATTAGTAATTTTTGGGGCAACAATAATGTAAATTTTGAGACAGTTTATAAATAGCCAATCATCAACCAGAAAAAAACTTAAGTTAAGTAAAAGTATTCTATTGGACTAGGAATAGGCAATGAGAGACTTAAAATAAAGCAAAATTTACAAATTCAGAAGGCAGTTGCTTGCAGACAGCGTTACTAACCAGACACGAGATGAGTCCTCGAGAAATTTAAAACGTATTTTTGTGTGAGACAAAAATAGTTTACGCTAAAAAGTGCAAGTATTTAATAAAAAAATCTCACAGCTCTCTATATCAGTGAAGTTTTATTTAAATCCTGTCAAGCATTAATAAAAGGAGTGAAGTAAAGTTATAATTTGTGTAAGCCTACATTCTTCAGTCGCACCACTCCCTGCTAAGACATTCATGTCTCTAAACAATATAAATACTGACGCAGCCAAGACAAACATAAATATATAATATTTAAAGAAACAGTCAAAATTAAAAAGTTAATATTTTTTAAACATTTGGGGCAAAGGCCACCGGAAACTACATTTAGGGCGAAGCTACCGGAAACTTTGTACCATACGTGCGGTTGTAACTAATTCAAGTTCGGCTCCCTAACATTTGAACTACAATATAACTACTTCACTGTATTTGCCGTAATATAAAATTCCATATAATGAGACTAATAATGACAACACTTCATAAGCCTTACTTAAAATCCTTGTGGATGAAGCTACGCCAGTGTCTCGGATTTCCAGTCAAAATATTAACAATAATCGACGCCGAAACTCGTAAGCCCCTCGCCTAAGCTCGGAATAATAACCTGAGTTCCATGATATGAGTAAACTTTGGGTCGACTGAAGGAGATAGTTTCGATATAGTACGGTCGGCCGAGTTTTGGCTCAGCGTATCATTGTGTGTATGTGTGTCTTGGAATTAAGTCCGGACCATTGAATGCCCATATTAGTTTCTCCAACAGATATGGAAATTCCTATACACAGAGCAACACCCTGGTATTATCCAATACAATTCCTCTCCGCCCCATTCTAATTTCTATACTGTTTTTCGCTTCTGCTCAGATAACAAATGAGAGCATAGAGGCGTAGGAACAGTAATACTATTGGAGTTTGAACTACCGCACGCATGGTTGCAGAATATCGGCCCCTTTCCGTTAAGATGGTCGATGAAATGTAAATAATTCCTTCACAGAGGGCAACTTGGTTCTTCATATGGGAACTTTAAGAGACAAGGCAACTGAACTTTAGGGAATATAACCAGTGTCACGCAGCATTATACGAGAATCCAAATGTATAAATTTCCATTTGGTTATAAGTTCAATTAATAACTGAAATAAGGGGATTAAAGCCCACGGAGCTGGGCTGTTAGAGCTGTTCACGGAGCCCACAAGTGACCTAAAGCCATGCTATCCAAATAAAATAACTATTGCCCATCTTTCTAACAAATTAATCCTGCTAAAACGCATTATTGAGTAGTCGAGATTGAAACACTTTCAGATACCTTTTCTCTCTCAAGACAAACATCAGGTCGGATATGTTGCCTGAAATGACATAATTGATCCCCCATTTATAGAACGCCAAATAGGTCTTTGGCATGGTATAGCATTGTATGGATATCACATAGCATAGTACCTAACTCGCATTATCTAGCGAGTTATTCTTCTCAATTTTTTATAGTTTAATATCCCTTGTAACAGAAGGAGTGAAGATTTTATTAACGAATCCTAAAATGATCCCTAGGTCCGAAAATCTGAGTTGCTCAGATCTGTCCAGTATGAAGAAATATTCCGAAAGAAACATAGAGGCAACTCGCTTCAATCGATATTCGAACGCGGGCCTCCTGAATTACATTACCACTTTCATCTCGGTGGTGATGTTTCAAAAGTTCTCGATGATGGCATTACATCATCATCATGAATTGGGCCTCTGTTCCGGTCTCATGAAAGCTAAATTTGTTCAATCCATATACATACATACACACATACGTACACATACATACATACGTACATACATACATACAAACATACATACATACATGCATGCATACATGGTTTATTTTTAATGATACTACGGCAGCCACCGGGTCTGACTCGATTAGGTATCGTTTTGAATGACCCCAGTCTATGGTAACCTAGCTCACGCAACTACGGAGGGCAACTGTAGTTCAGTCTAACGTTGTTTGGGATGCTATATAGTGGGAATAGCGTCCTGTAAATATCTGTTGGTTGCATTTATTGTTTGTAGTTGCCATACAAAACTGCGTGTGTTTGTGTTAGCTTTTGCTCGAGTGTCACCGTTCCTAAAAAATCCACAATTGATAGGTTATTAGACTGAGTCTGTGTTAGACAAAATGAAACGTAAAGAGTCAATAGCTCCAACGGAGGAAAAATTAGACGAAAAAAGGACTGTGGTGAAAATAAGTCCAAAAAAATTGTTGCCTCACATTACAACGTATTTTTTTACGACAGAATATTTGACTGGTCTGCTCGTGCTCGATATATAAATACATGTGATTACTTTCCTTGGTGGAGTACTTAAAGATAAAGCTTATGCAACAAATTACCATATGCTTGACAAATTATAATACAATGCCTGGCGTGCATCTTCCTATATTTGGGTTAGAGAAATTCGTCGAGTGTTCGACGATGTGTTCAACAGGTTCAGGCCGCCTCTACTGTAAGAAAGGATTCGTAAAGGGTTGCCGCGGGAGCGACAGTTGTCATATCACGTCATTCAAGAGAAATCCTGTGTGTATGAATACATATAGATTAAAACATAATTTGAATAGGAACCCACAGAGCAGTTACAACCGATATTTTTTAGATCTGCAGATATAATTATAAAGTTTTCTGTTTGCTATAAAGTGATTTTGGGCATTATAGTACATAGCTGTGCTTGTTCTTCGTCAGGCATTTTGTTGAAGACTTTAAGGAAACTTTGCATTCACGGAACCAGCAAAAGGCAATTTGTGGTATCTGAATTTGGTAGACTGTGAGCTGCAACAGCGACTGCCAATGACACCTAAGGGTTCACTGTAAATGATGTTTATTTTAACTTTTTGAAACTTCTAGCCCTATGGATGAAAATACGGGCTTTACTGCGCTCAATTCCAGAAGTAAAGGTAAATACTGGTTCTGGCAATGCGTCAATTTGTCTGAAGGATTCACTGATCACATAAGTACACTTCAGTCAAGCACTAGCTCATTCCTCACTCGGTTAGCTGTGTTACTCCAGCCTAGTGCCAACATGCAGCTCATGTAAACTGCTTGCAAGTGGCGAGCAGTTATAATGGCTAATAACGTTTAGGTGAAATATAGCAGCAAATGTCTCCATCACTCAGAAGCTAAACGTCTGACTAATCTAGGATCGACCAGATGTGTCATCTTCAGCCTCTCCACTGTTCTCAGTATGTTACAGGAATACAATGTTCCTCACTATGGTATTAAGGTATTTTGTGTATCTCCTTGTTCTTATCCTTCATATTCATCCTTTTTCTCTGATTAGTACCATCCTCTTCTTCCTCTGTTTCTCTTTCCATATCCTTTTCCTTCTATTTTTCCTCTTCCTCTTCCTCCAAGATTCCTTTTACTCTTATTATCTTTTTCCTCTTCTACTAGAATAAGATTTGACCTTAAACTCCTTCTGCTAATAATACAAATTCGATGTTTCACATTCACATGAATCTCTCTATTCTCTATCATTTATTAGTGGGTATAAAACTATTCTTAATAAAGCTACTATGTACTTCATTTTAATTCAGATAAGCTTTTGCACATTTATAGTAGTAGTAGTAGTAGTGGTATTTATTAAGAATTTAGAATTACATTAATCGCATAACACAGTCACATGGGTCGTAAGACCGTACATGCTCTCTAGAAAAATACCTGGACTGTATACGTGACTTGCAGTATCGACCAGAAAACAACTATTTTTTTATAATCACCGCAATATATACATACATATAAAATTGAAAAATCACTCTGAATCACACTCTCAAACACACACACACACACACTCACAGTCGCGCACAAGTACTCAAGCCCCACATATATTTAGAGAAAAATTACATAAACACCTTATCTCTCACACACGTACTCTCATTAAGTATGTGCCCAACCTAAGCCATGCTATTCCAGTCCTCTGTTTTATACCTAATTCCAAAATGTATGTTTCCTTACCCCACCTAGTTTTTATTTCATTTTGTAGCTCCAATGTTGATCTTTGTCTACATTATATTTTCTGCCTGTTTATATCGCATAGTCGTGTTTTGACTTTTCTCACGGCACTGTGTGTATTTTCATTACACCTTAGCCAGATATTATTTAAGCCAATTTTTGATAATTCGCGTTGCAACCCCGCCGCCCACCATTCTGGATGCTCTATGTTGTTCATTTGATGACGATAACATATTGCTCTCAGAGTTGTTTGATCACCTTTAATTATTCGCAGCCAGTACCTAACTACGTTTAGTTTAGCAAATACAGCATCTTCCCAGCACCCTACCTCACGAAGAACCCCGTAGTTTGAAGTACCCCTCCCCAACCCTAGAATGCGCTTCCAGAAATTGCATTGTATTTTATTTACATTATCCACCCTCTCCCATCCCCACACTTCACTGCCGTATAGTAATGAGGACCTAACCATTGCTTCATACATGGTCTGTAATATTTTTACTGGCATATCTGGTACCCGGGTCAATACCCTTAATACTTCAGAAAGTTGTCCAATCCATTTGTGTTTTATAAACTCCATGTTCTTGTTCCATTTTCCGCCCATATCAAACCTTACTCCTAAGTAATCGAAGTGTTTAACATTTTGAATTTCTTCCTCCCAGTAGGTCCACTTTTCATGTTGGCCGTACACATATCCAGTTTTAAAGGTGACTGTTTTAGTTTTAAGAATATTTACCTCCATACCCCATTGCCTATAATATTGTCGAAGAGCGTTTAAACCAGATACATAGAGAACAGCATGGTCATACGCTATATGCGGACATAAAATTCCATGCTGTCTCCATGCAATCGCGAGAAACAGAAACTGAATATTGAAAAGACTTTAAGAGAATGACAAAAGTATTCAGATTTCGAATTATTAATAACGAATATTTCGGAAATGGCTTATGCCGCAAAAAATTAAAAATAAATAGTGAGTTTTAAAGATATCTAATTTTCTGTATAGTACGTTTTCGTCTATGGCTAAACGTTACCAGTTATGCATGATTAGATAAAATTCCTTACGAATGAACAGAACTTCATAGGCTATACCCACAAATTTCAAGATATATATTTTATTTGTCATGAAAATATCTTAAATATATGGTATTTTAATCAAAATTGAAAATGTTTAAATAAAAATAAATGTTGATCCTTTATTAATTTTTTCCAATTAATAATTTAAATTCTTCATGTAGTTTTTTGATAATTAAATTTCATAGTATTTTATCAAAATCGTTAGCGCTATTTTTATAAAATAAAAAATGTCGAAATATGTTCCGTGTGAAGGGTAACTGGTGTGGGAGGATTTTCTTGAAAATATATGTGTTGCATCTTTGGAACCTACTGAACTTAAATACCATACAGACACACATCCGGACCTTTTTAAATGTGCCTGTTTTGGGATTAGGATGCCTCAGAACATATATTTCCGGTGAAATTTTGACAGAATTTTTGCTGGAATGCAGTACTTTTTTTTACTTACTAAAATTTGAATTGCCTTCCTTCTTAGTCTGAGTTATTTCCATGTTTTCTGTACTCTTATATATGATACGTTTGTTCTTTCCTCGTCTTATACATTATTTATTTTATTTTTATTTATAATTAATACTCAGAATTTGTAGTTTCTGAAGGATTATAAAGTTATTTAATTCATCTCTTAATGTAAAGCTACTTGCTTAAAAATTCCAAGTTACAATTTCCGTTCTGATGTCTCCAAAATTCAAGTGTCATACGTAAAATGAGGTGTATGTAATTTATTGCGTGGCAAATCGTCATAGCTGTTTTTGGGCCAGAAAGATGTTTTGCCATAGACAACCATGACTGACTTTATAAGCACATAGATATAGTTAAATTATAAACATGTAAAATATTTACTGTAATACTTACTATACAATACCAACTGGTCATCCTCCAAACATTTAGCTTTAAGAATGTAGGACTGCAATCGCTTTGTAAGCTTCCAGTAGAATTTAGAAACTACTGATGAGATAAATCTATATAACACTTCAAATTAGCTGAAAACTAGTTAAGAAATGTTATTCTCTACCTGCTACATATATACCCGTATGAAGCATGAGAGAATAATTCATAGCCCTTTTTCGGCTGATTGTAAAGTTCACGCAGAGCACATGTGGAAGATGTTTTAACCCATTAAGCAACATCTCGAAAATCTTAACAAATAATAACAACCTATTCCACAGATAGGCATAAGTAGACAACGCATGGTTACTGATTGCTATTTTTAGTTCCAAATATTGCTAATATAATTTTGCATTGATGCCGATAACGAACCCAATTATCATTTTGAAGTTTTATTTATCTGAATTGTAAATTCATGAAGAATTTCTAGAAGAAACAAAAAGATTCACTATATCCTAGATACGCAGAAACAATGAAAGAAGTGATTGTTAACAGAGACCCTCAAATGTGCGCGGGGTGCAACGCGTTGAAGGTTATTCGATATTTATCCCATGAGATGCGGGAAACCCCGGAAAAAATCTACTCAAAGCAATTCTTATAAACCGTAATTACTATTATACAACGAAATTATATTAACAAAAACTAATTCGATAAATAAAACTAATTACAATGAACAGGAATTTTGGCTTTTTCAAGTTGTATTGACAGAAATGAGCATAAAGTAGTGAATAGTAATAATGATGATAATCATAATATACTTATTATATGTTGTTAATTGTTGTATCAGCATTATTATATTTGTTTGTAACGCAATATTATATAAGCCTACATATAATAAAATCAACAGAAGTGTTACCGGTAATTATTAGCATTTATGTTAACAATTCACACTAACGCATACAATAGGCTATACGGAAGTCCATTGCATTTACAAATTGCGCTGGGTTGTGTGTGTGTGTGTGTGTGTGTGTGTGCGTGTCTGTGTGCCATGAAACTTGGTCTGCAACACACCTTAGATCGCAATTAAAAAATCAGCCATCTGTCATGTTAAGCACTTTATGGTTGTAATGTGGTGCAAACTAACAAATCCCAATATCTCCATTATTATTAATATTATTTTTAACGTTACATAAAAAGAGAATGTATCTAGAAATTGTGCTATTTACACAGTTTGAATGGGATGGATAATTAGCAATTTTTTTCATATACATAAACCGGTTACCACGAGATCGAATAAGACGCACAAGGGAAAGGTAAAAATTTGTACAGTGTTAACCCTTTTACTAATGTTTAAATTTTACTAACACCATAAAAAGACCCTTTAATTGCCACCTTTAAAAATATAGCATTACTTCGAAGTTGCACAGAGAAAAAGAGTGAGCATGCGGTTGATGGACATAGAGGGAGAGTGAGTGAAAAAAGAAGAAAGAGAAAGACTGAAAGAGGGACACAAGAGTATACGCATTTAATGCAATAAAGCGAGCAGAGCTGCGAGTTGGATAGCTTGTAAATGTATTATTTCACAAGCACCTTGGACGTACCATTAGTTGACGTATTGGTCAGCCAACCTCACTGTGAACAGCAATAAAGGAACTGGACTCGAGTATCTGCTCAACATCGCTGCACGGCCATGAATAACATATCAATACGCAAGCATCGGTCGTATAGTATGTAGTAGGTAACAGCAGAAATTACAGCTACAATCACGATTTCCCTCCTTTCTTCCACTTCTCTCTCCCCCTTTTCATTTCTGTTCAAGTATGTTTAAAAATTAAGTGCTATAAAACTGGCTTATCTTTGGTAACGGCTAAAACTAAGCTATACTAACTGGTTAATAGCCTATTTAACGCCCCTCAAACGAACAGAAGAAACCAATAAACGGAAATTAGAATCTTGAGAATTTTACAGAGTATTTTGATGTTTACTGAATAAAATGTGGACAAAACTTTATACAAAACCAGTTCCAAATCTCTTCGTACTAAAAAATATCAACTTCAAATCTGGAGAGAAGGAGAGAAAACAACAACCACAGAGAGAAAGAAGACAACCCAGCACTTATCCCTATTTGGCATTCAGAACTACTCTCTTAATGTAGTCATTGCAAATTACGGCAACCATATAGTGTTTAACAAGAGAAACAATAGAAATTTCATCACTTAATTCCATAAAATGTGTTTCATAGCAGTATTATTATTTGTACTAACCCTGCATAATATGGTCTTGGATATGAAATGAAAATTTGAATCTTCTTTGAGATACACCGTGCAGCTTTCTGTAAGGCACATTAATTTAGGTCGTCTAGGACTGAGGTTTCAAAAATTCTATAATTTTTATTAGCTGCTTTTGATACGGTAAATAAGTGCGTTACTAATAAGCAGCATATATTAATTTTTAAACAATTTCTAATATGCAAATGAAACAAATTCAAAACATTCATTATGTACTTTCTTATATAATATTAATATATTTTAATGGGAACTTAAGCAATTTTATTTTAAACTTTTACTTATCCTGAACCAGCATACGGCATTGCTTTAAATTCTGTTCGAAGAATCATTTCCGATTATTCATCACCACAGTTACGATAGTTTCGAACAAAGGCATGCAAGCACAGTAAGCGAATGATGAGTAAAATGTCCCCTTGGCTCAGTGAAGATGTACTTAATCTCAACAGATACCAAATAAATCTGATAACCGGGCTCTTGACTGGACATTGTAGATTACAGAAAAACCTACATACAATGGAAGAACCAGTATGCACGTTATGTAACGAAGAGGACAGAACTGCATATCATATGATTTTCTAATGTAGGAAAAGATATAAACCCAGATGATCATCTTCCTAAGAAACATTTGGTTAATAAACTACGTCCCTTATTAACTGGACAGGGCTATTTAACTAAAATGATAGAGATAGGAGATAATTCAATAAACCCTATAGGTTTCAATGTTAAGGGCAATCGTAACCCGATTCATCTTTACATAAATCAAGTCAAGCTATTTTAAATCAATTTGAGATTGAACTTGTTGGTATAAACCTGTTGGTTTACACAATTTTTATATCCTATGAATTATTTTATCATAGGTAATTCCACTAGAAGTTACAAGTTTATCGATAATTCGCGAATGAATTTATCTGATGAAACTCGTAACCTCGTATGAGATCTATTAAGACTATTTCTTTTGGCTTTACTGATGGTCGGTTTAAATGATGACGGGAGTCTCAAAGGGCGTGGGAATTGAATCTCGGACGGCATGAATCCCCGACGTCTTAAACAGGTTAATGTACTGCGGCGGTGCAGAACTGTTTTTCACTAGGACATTTATGCGTTTTTTGCACGCGAGATGGAAGTGACCAACGATCACAGAATTTGCATGGCTGAATGCTACTTCCGAACTGAAAGGATACGAGCGGGAGTCTATCGTTACGATATTGGCCGCTGCATGAATGATTTTCTCTATTCTTGCACAGAATTTCATCAAATCCCGAGACAAAATATGATAAAAAGATTATAAAATTCCATTTGCTGCTTTAAAGAGTATGAACAAGCTTTTCTTGTAATGGAAAAGTTGTGCCATTAAAGCCGAGACACTACGCTATAAAAACCGTCCAATTATTTGAGTTACCTATCAGCATACATGCTCAGATTTTGAGTTTACAAGACGCAAGAAAAAAGTTTCAAGTGTAAATACTGAAGAGGTAATATGCAAGTCCCGTTTCACTAAGGTGACCTCGAAACTGTTAACATCCACCTTCCACTCATCTTTCGGTAGTCCTTTGCCAGAGACACGCGATAAACTCGCTTCAACTATTGACGCCATGCGCAGACAACCGACTGGTGACAAGGACCGAATAAATCTGAAGACCCATATAACTTGTGTTGTTTGAAGTCAAATTGCTACTGTGTCAGCCTTCAGATCACAGCATACTTACTAAATGAATGAACAGTCGAATGTGTTACGGTATGAGAAAATAGTCAACCTCAAAATAAGCTAAAATCAGAACGCAATAAAGACAAATATCTTTGAAAAACGTAATTTATTTGGCAGCTGACACTATTTGCAGATGCAGTGATTTAAAACAGAATTGGATGACTAGCCTATTAATCACTACATACAGATACTATTACAACTGACATTTTATTCGATAAAATAGCATCCTTGAAAGCAGTTTATAACATAGCTGGATATTTGTAGTACTGCTAATCTTTATTGCTCGATATCAAATACGCTGCGTATGAATGGAATAGGCAATCAAAATTAACATCTCTTTTTTCAAAATAAAAATTTATCACAGCTTAGATTTGCATTTCAGAATTTTATTTTGGTTATTCTCGAACAAATGTAAAAATAAAATTGGAGAAGAATTCGCATGCATGGGTTGTTTTGAAGATGAAAAATTTTGTTTTGATAAAATTGCATTTTATTCACGCCATTTCATTTATTGTATAATACGAATTTGTACGTTAGGGTCATTGGGAGTTTCTAGGGTAAAACTTCTACTGTTATCATTCTTTCTAAGGTTCAAAGATTGTTTTTATGTAAAAATCCAAATATAAATTATTTTAATGCAAACTCAGTGACTTAGTCCCCTTAAAAACTGCTCTAAAATATAAATAGATAATTTTGGGGTTTTGTTATAACTTCATTCGGCATTATATATAAAGTATTTACGAACAGTATAAATTAATTTATAAACAACCAGAATAAATTGCGATTATGGCTTATGTTTAGAAAGCTTATGTAGTAAAAGAGGTTTCAAAATTTCTGTTCATACAATGAAACCGCAAGAAACAAAAATCTCATGTGTTACATTCACATGACTTTGTCTACGTACCATAGTTTATTTTTGTACTTTCCGTGCTTGATGCTAAATCGAAATGAACCTTTGCAGAAACAGTTCACAACACATTTCTTAGTAGGTACCAGGAGGATACAAAAGGCACAATCAATAGGTATATGTCTCCATATAATGGTCTTGAAATACCGTACTCTTTGCACGTCATCGCAAGAAAAAACAGAATAGTGGCAGCATTTTAAAAACTGACAAAGATCTGATAAATGCAAACCAACAATAACTGATATCTCGAACATGACTTTGCCACAGAAAAAGTTATTTGAAATAAATTGAGTGTTTTAAAAGAGATCCACATTTTTTTGTACTAGATTTTTGTCTGTATGTTATGGTTGACCAATTATAGGAAATTATATAAAATTCCTTCCGGATAAAGAGGACTTTAGAGACTAGAAAATTCAAGAGATGCAGTTTATTTGTCATGTAAATATCTTCAATATATGGCATTTTAATCAAATGCCTTAGAGGGATTTTTGAGAAAATCAAATATTCGAAAACTTGTACATGTAAAGGGTAGCTTGAGGTGGGGGAGTTTTTTGAAAGTCTTCGTGTCGCATCCAGTGTGGCAAGAAAAAAGGTGGATTTATGTGTAGGAATCCATTTTTAAACACTTTTTATCATGACATGCGACGTAAATACGATTTACCAGTGATACGATTGGGAAGTATCTCGTTTCCACTAACCCAGAGAGATGCTATTATTTTAATTAAGCTACCTTTGCTATTAAGTTTTACATTCTTTTTAGCGAAGGGGAGGTTCCAACCCCCAAAACCTAGCTACGCCTCTGCCTTAAGGGGGAGACGTAGGTCTGAATGCAGAGGCATAGGTAATTATTTTTATCTCCTGAACTATTGCAGTTAGAGTTATGAACATTTTCACACTCAATAAGTATAATATGTTTGTGTCTTAGAAATTTTTGTTAGGTTTTTTTCTTTTGTTTGTAACCCACTTAGAGATTTTTATGTTTTTCATGACATCGCTTATCTTATGTACCTTTTTTATGAAATCTTCTCAATGCAGCACTCTGAAATTTTATCTACTAATTTTAAATAGATTAATACAACTTTCCTTGAAGCCATTTCGTTTTACTTCTCCCCATTAATTTTCAAAAAAATTATTATTGAACAAAACCTAGACATTGAAAAACAGCTCATTTTATAATGTATGTGCCTTAAATATATCCGATGAAATATTGACATGGATATTTTGTACTATTATATATGTACTAATTGTAGTACGCAACAGAAAATAGTATATTATGCAACGAGGCTATAACGGTAGTAATAAAACACGAGTATTATTATTAACCGAACGAGCGAAGCAGGGCTACCAATTATCATACGAGCGTTTTAATCACCGTTATAGTCAAGTTTCATACGACTGTTTATGCTCGACCATGTATCTAAATTAAAGGTTTCATAAGTATTCGTTTCTGGTTTGAGTGATGTGTTACAATCGTTATCCCTTTATCTATAGTTACAATACAATGACCTTGTAGCAGCTG
The DNA here is from genome assembly GCA_030765065.1 of Deroplatys truncata. Lineage (NCBI taxonomy): Eukaryota > Metazoa > Arthropoda > Insecta > Mantodea > Mantidae > Deroplatys > Deroplatys truncata. The sequence continues at coordinate 60,699,493 of CM060980.1, forward strand.
TGTCAAACAAAGTTGCTAGCGTTGTGAGACGTACTACGCAGAATAATCGATACTTGCGCTTTCACAATGTTACGTGGCCGCTTCTGATTGGTCGAGTACCAATACTTTAATGAACAGGTGTACTTTAATGAGGCCCATTAAAGTACTGCTACCAGCCGTATAAATGCTACATTTTGGCATGCTCGAGCATAAAGTAAAAAGGAGCAAATGGTTGCGGCGAAATGAGGATGTAGCAACACAGCACAAACATGGCAGTTTGCTGGCATTCAAGGGAATTATTAATGCACACAATCGTTTATAGTGGCCCTTAGTTTGACACAGACAAGCTGTTGTTCTGTGTGTACTCACAAGGATAAGCAGACCCATAAGAAGGTATTAGCAAGAAGGGAGAGGTTTCGCCACGTGTCACCGGCGCGGTGGCGGTATCATCGCCTCAAACATATTACGTACATCAACCCTTAAGCCGTTCATCCTAAGGTCAGAACAATAACAGCACATTCTCCCCGTCCAGCCACTATCTTCACAGCTCCCTCGACTATTAATATACAAGGCGGAGGAACAGTTGGATTGTATTGGGCCACGATGATGACCAGAACTTAGTTCTAAGGCCACATTTGTTCACCTGTCGGGTTTCCAAGTTGAATAGCTCTAACCATTATCATTTCTCAGCTCTGCTCCTTATCCTTGGCATTAATTTTGATCCTCACTGTCGTCTTGAATGCACAAAGCAAGTATTTAACACTACAACTTGAGATATATATCATAACAAGAAAGATGATTCTGTGAAAACATGAAACGATATTCCCAACTTTCAGGAATTATCTAATTTAGAATTTCTTACAGATGTACAATGATTTCAATACTACTCTGATATCGCCTTTTGTAAATGAACGTTCTACTTCTTTCCCACGATTTTGTTTATCTCTAGGAACTGGCAAAGGCTCACGTGTTATAAATTTCTAGAAATGTGCTTTATTGGATCTTTAATAATTTAAGTTGCACTTTCCAGTGACACGACACCGCATATTTAACCTGAGTGTGATTGAGATGGAGATAGGTCATACTATAGTGTTTATAAAAATAGATTAATTTGCATTATGTTCTAGAAAATAAATATTTCATAAGCTTATTAGATATTTAACAGCACGTTTTATCAAGTAATGTATACACATTATTAAACTAAAGGCACTGGAATGCTAAGGTAACTAACGTATGACACTGCTTTAAATTCTGGTTACACTATAACTGCTAAATCAAAGCTAAATAGATTTGGGTTGGTTATATTTTAAATATTTTTTAAACTAATGATTATAAAAGTGATAATTTAACCATCGCTTAAAGTTGCCCAAAAGTTACGTAAATGACACACTGCTTCTACCTAAAAATTTCGCAACTTCAGGAGCGTATTTCTCTTATTATTCTGTTTCTATGATCACCACTTTATCCTAAATCACATAAAATATAATTTTATACTCTAAACAAACTATTATTCCAATTTTAATCTGTCTATAATAAAAATATTGCAGCATCATGTAGCATCAAAACGTCAATATTATTTTTCATAATTAGCTTTTTTATTTTCATGTTTATTTAAAAATCTTAAAAGATTAGTTAAGCATAAAGGGATAGTTTCCAGAGATACCCAGTAATTTTGGTGTACATATATTTAATTCTTTTTGCGAAAACTGCACCTGAAGTATGAAAACACCAACTTAGGGGAATCTGAGAAGAAAGAAATAATACAATGGACATGGATAGTACCACCGTATTTAAATTGGCAAATTTAAAGGGTCAAATTGGTCAATAAGCCCAATGATATATATACCCAAACGTATTTTAAAACTGAAGATTTATATATTTTTAATCACATTTAAAATGAGAAATCGAACCTTTTAAGCATCTTGATCTCCCAGTGACCTTAACAATATTCTTAAACAGACTGCCTCTGTGATCTGCTAACCTCCAAATCTAGAGGTCTCGAATTTTTCTTTAGCCAGGACTATACCCCATCCTGCCTAGAATCTTGAATTATGGATAAGAGTGAATATGTATGTGTATATATGTATATATATGAGTGAATTTAATGTAATAACCAAGAGTAATATCAATCCAGAGACTTAACGCCACTGTAAGCGAGTGAACTTCATTGCTGATGAGCAGCTGCTCCAAAGCTAAACAGCCACCGATATAACCTTAGACGTTAAAGGCGGCATATAAATGGAACATTAAGAAACATTATTGTTAAATAACTGCAATTTTAATGACTGCTCAACCATGTATTTAAAATGCACAGATAAAGTAAAGTACGCATATGAATTTGCAAGCATTTGCTCTAATACCAAGAACTAATTAACACCAAATATTACGTACCATTTAAGTATACTCTTAAAATATATATTTAAAAAGCCTATATGCTACCTAGTAATCTTTTATTTTCATAACAATTCTACAATTATTCATAAAGCAGCGATTTTTTCTGTCCGATCATTTTAATTACATCCACGTAATTCCATCTACTTTCAGTGTATCAAGGCATATGTTAAAATGCATTGCATATACCCTCAGATGATGAGCATGGATGTTTAAGGAGATCACACGATAATTTAAATAAGTTTAATAAGATAATTCTGTAATGTATGTTAAAACAAGAATTTCGAAATTAAACATTAACTACAAATTACATATGCAACAAATGTGCATTAATTTCACATTTTGCCTGGGGTTTAAAGTCTGATTATCCAAAGGATACATCACACAGGACATTTATTTAACCTTAATTTTATACTCTCCAAAATCTCTCACACTTGATTTAAGTATAACATCAAAACACTCGATTCAAATATTAGCATTAATATGACAGCCAACAAACGCTAGATTCAAAACAATTAATCCAAGTATTTAAGGGCATCCATAGTTGAAATTTCTAAATGTTGCACTTTTTATCCAAATGCTTTCAAAGGTTTGTCTCATACTGCTATACTACGATTTTAAGTGGTTTTAAATTTCATCGATATCTCTTTAATAGTTTTTGAGGAAACAATTATTTTACTTTTATTATACTAATTTATGAGGTGTTGCACACGATATAGAAATCGTAATTTTGAAAACAAATAAACAAATAATCACATTATTTAAATGCTAATACATCAAAATGGCATGTATAAATTTTTTACAGCCCTAGTTGTTTCAGAAAAAATGTTTAAACCTTTGAATATAATTTTTGTAACAATTTATCCTCAGTTTCATATCTCGACCAATTTAAAATATAGCAAAATCCATAAGCCAGTTTTTAAGTTCATTTGCTGTGAGTTTCAATAAGTTTGGTTACAAACTACATTACGTGGAACATTTTTAATGCGCAAAAGTGTAAAAAAATCAAAGTCGAGTAAAAGGCATTGGAAATAATTACAGTCCACAATGAGTACTCCTGGGTATTTAAATCGTCACGTGTTGAAGCTTTAAAAGGCTCTAAAAGCAAAATCATAATATTTAATTGAGGCTAAAGAACTAAAACAAATTCACAATTTTGACCAAATTTCAGTTATGTGTACCCTTAAAGTATGAAAATGTAACATAAAATTACAAAATGCATGAGGAGTTAAAGCGACACCTAAGACACCATTACAAATTAGAATCACTGTTAATTAGTGTTGTAAACAAAAAAATTCTTTGTAGACACACTGTTGCTGTGGGAAGCGCCTTCGAAGAGTAAATCGCCGACGTAATCCCCAAACCCGCGCGTTGGGAAGAAGTCTTTGTGCCAAAAGAGAAAGGACGTTTTCGCTGTACGTAAGGAAACATGAAAGTCATCTGTAGAACAGGGTATACCAAACTACGGCCCGGGGGCTTAACCCAGCCCGTCAGCTGCTATTATTTGATAAACTTAAATAAATATAAATAAAAAGAAAGGGTGCGCTGTATTATAATAATTTATTTGCGAATTTCTAAAGATTAAATAAAGTTAAGTTGCCAGATTTTTAATTGATATAAAGTGTAATGGCTTAGTGAAGGACAAATACAAGGAAGTTAATTTGGTTGATTTCTACAACTGTCTGCTGAGTAACATTTCTTGCTTGAAAGACTTTTCATGAGGGCTAATATCAGGATTCAAAACTGAAATGCGTCAAATCAAAATATTGGTCTACTATGACTAACAAATCTTTAGAATCCGTTTTGATAATAGGAAGCACAAAAATAGAACTAAAAGTGTATGCAATTATAGCATAAAAAGTAAGTTTTATTCCTCCATTGAATACGAACTGCTATTAATGTAAAAATACCATGTAACAGATGTTAATATGTATTCCAGATGAGTTATATTCTCATGAGTGCTATGAATGAGCTGACCATTTGTTAAGCATTTAGTTACATTGATTATTAATCTGTAAGCGTAGATTTTAGTTCAATAGAACACTGTGTTTGAAAGCTAACCTGATTTGTGCTCAAGGTGCCTGTAAGTTTATGGTTTCCATCTTAAACTTATGTGGCTTTTCCCACGGTTCATTCTCTGACGGTTAATGTGGCCCCCGTTATGAAAAGTTTGGCAGCCCCTGTTGAAGAGCAGTGGTAATGCTTGCACAATAACAGAACTAGCGATAGAAGGGCTAACGTGACGGTATTATAAGCGAAAACCATAACGGCACAAATGGGCAAATAGAGACTCAGAATTTTCATAAGATAAGATTTGAAAACTAATATAAATAGTTTTGCTGAGACAGACACAGTTGACACAACTTAGAAAGGTTTCTTACGTATCCACACGATGTCTCCCAACAGACTTCGGTACCCTCATACCTCCAACGTGTTGGAACAGAGATTTCCAGTGACAGGATAGAAGCTCATGTTTCCTCAAAACAATTAATCCTCTGCCATATCGCACACAACCATCCAGCACACCTGGCCCAGCGAGCATAAAGGATGAAATGGAAAGCGAAATGAGGGGAAAAGATGAACGGAAAATTTTTTGATGCGGGAGAATGCATCCGTCTAGGAATATGGAAAATCTAAAAAATAAGTCCTTAATAAGGATAATCCATTACTTAGAGATCGAAGGCAATTCTCAAGTGCTATCGCCTGAGCCATCCAGTTGATAAACTTATGAGCACATATTAATTTGGTTCGTATATGCTTATTCACCGCGGGATAGCTCAGGCGCTACCGTTTGTAGCCCGCATTCGCGAGGTCCCGGGTTCGATCCCTGGCGACCGCACACTTTGGTCCATGGTTTTTTCGGGGTTTTCCTGGGCGAATGCTGAAATGGTTACTTTCATCATCCGCATTTCCTATCCCTCCATTTCGTTCCATTAATCATTTCATTTATCCTTCATCCCGCTTGGTCTGTTTCAGGGTTGGAAGTGTTGGCTATGGTGTTTCGGTGCAGCTAGGCAGGGAAAAATGATGCTCTGTCCCTCAACTGGTTACCGCCGTGACCGCCGCTTGAGGCGGGGTCCTCGACCTGCCTGTCCGTCTACTGGGGCGCCTCAATCTGGAAATCTGTAGGGATCCTGTCATTGCCGTCATTCTGGTTCCGGTGTCTATTTTCACCTCATCCCTCTCTCCCATGGGTGCCTCCTGTCGGGCGTCGTCATAATATCATTCCTGGATTGGTGCCGAATCCCCTCCGCTACACAATCCAATGCAATATGCTTTATTCACAATCAGATGTTACTGACAGAAATCAGAAGGAAAGAGCAGCAACACGTTATATTAGGAGAAATTGACGAACAAATTATCATCAAGATAAGATAAGCCCATTAGATACCCGAAGGGCAAGGACCTGCTATCTTTATGGCAGGGATAGCTCTAAGAGACTCAGAGTGAGTTTCGTATTGTGCGTATTCCTAAATAGTTAACCTTATTTCGTCTACTTAAACATACTTCTAACTGTTATTCTATAGTCTAGTGTCTGTCATTTCACTGCCCTTATTTGCATTTCCGTCCTTTTTATCCCACATATTTGCTTCACTTCAACTATTTTATTTTATTCCTGCTAGTGTCTCCTTCCACCTTGTCCTGTCTCTTGCTACTCTTGATCACTACACACCCATCACTTCCCTGAAGTCACCCTCTGCTCCATTTTCCTATCATCAGGTTCCACGCCGTAGTGACATAGGCACACTTGCTGGCTGCATCCTGCTTGCGTGTCCTCCTCTCCATCTGACCTTATATGTTGTGGTGGCTGCATCTTCTAAGCCACTCCTTATTCATATCTCGTCATTTGTCAGTGTCTGATAGTAACGCGTAGCATTTTTCTTTTCATTTTCCGTTGACTTATTTGGATCTTCTGGAACCACCCAGGTTTGGCAGCCATATATAAGGAAGGGTTGGTATGACGCAAGCATCAGAATAAGGCCAGGACAAATCGATTAAAAGTTACCACTCATTTATGATAATACTACTTCTGAAACAAAATAGAATTATTTTGTATTCTATCGATAAGTGTAACAACTTATTGTTTTTCATGCTGTAAGATTATAGATAATGTTTATGTTAAGGGTACGATATTGTTTTAAAAAAAATGGCCTTATTAAAGTTTTCATAGAAAAATCCTCAAACACTGTCGAGTTAAGAATCAGCTGCGGTTTTGCTTTTATAACCGTTTAAATGTCCATTCGCGATATTTAAATGGACGTAATTGCCCGTAATTTTGTTTTCTTAGACTTTTCTACTCTAAAATGCCCCCCATAATGCAATTTTAGTTAAGATCTCCTTCAGATTTTCAGCGTAGATACTTTGAAGCTTGATGAAGGGATCTAAACTGCCTTTTCTTGGTATCAAGTACGGTTTTCGATTTGGGGTTTAATTAACGCTTAATCATTAATTTTAATAAACGAGCCTGCTATCTATTTTATTTATTTATCCTGGAAAAGTTAATTCTATACAAAATTTAACCTTTGATTATTGTATTTGAGAATGATATAAAAAGTTTAAAAGTTAAACTTTCCAAATTTCCATCACGAGGCATACAACATAGTAGACTCAATTTTATTGGGAAGTTATGTATGTAGGACCCCGAACAAAAGCTTCAACTAAACTTCTTGTAGTTCGTACAAATTATCTCATAATAGGCACAACAACCGTGCATAATTACTAAAATTACTAAGATGAAAACTTTAATTCGAATTGAAAAAGTCGGAACATCAACCATGATCTTTAGCTGTATGTGCCGATGCTCTTACCGCTTGAGCTACCATGGCGAAATACTCGTAGGTGCATTAAATCGTTTCATCTGTTTTAAGTTTCCCCCAAAATCTTCAAGCCGATCTAAACTACTCAAAACTTCGTAATAATATGCAGGTCCTTTTGATTTTCCGAGTTTCATACTTAACCAGTACTAAGCTTAATGTATCTTCGTTGTTCTGAACATGACCTGTAATAAGCACTATATCGCTTAAACCAGTTGTGTGAGACATTTGATTTTAAAATATCACATACATAAACTAATGTCATGGCATTCAGAGCAAAATATCCCATACGTTTTAAAATTATACAGAATGATAATATAATTCTACATATGTGCAATTTTAAATTTTTAGACTGCAATATAAACTTCGAAAGAGAAAATTATACAAACGAACTTATTACATTTCAAATGATGTGTGGCACAATACAAAGAACACAAAGAGCAAACCAAGGCAAGAGACAAAATTAAAATTCTATAAGATAATAGTCACAGCAGTTTTAATTCATGTAAATGAATCATATCAAAAAAGAGCAATACAATTACAGATTAGACAACTGGACTTTTTAAGGAAAGTAAATGTTGTACAATACTGGGTCAATTATGAAACGAAGAAACAAGAGCAGAATTAAAGTTAATGAATTTGTACAATAAAATAAAGAACAATAAATACAATATATTAAACGAATGGCAAATGGAGAAATTGTCAAACAAATGATAAAGCACAAACCAGAAGTAAGACAAGAAATTGGATGACCTAGGAGGATTGCTGGAGTGAAGAAGGAACAGGGTAGAGGCCCAATCCTTGATAGTGAATTGTTCTTTCACAATTGCCTCGTGTAGACAAATACAAAGTTGAATCAGATATACCATGGTAATCAAATTAAGCGTATTGGCATGGAGAGCCGTAAGTTTATAGTTCAAGTCCTGGCCGAGGCAGTGAATTTTTAAAGAATTTAACGTTCCGATTATAGATAACAGTGTTACCTAAGAATGAAATATCAACTTTATATATTAATTACTGTTGTTTTATTTTTAGTTTTTTAATTCTATGTATTTTTCCTGCTTAGTTATGAGATAAAGCTTTACAAATAGAATGTAAAAATCTGATGCTACATTCACATAACATAACTTCCTCTACCCTCTATTCCTAATTAGTAGGTATATAAATTATTCTTACGAAACCTTATTTTTCTATCTACTTTATTTTAATCGATATAAACCTCTTTTTTAATATGAATCTATATATATATATATGTATATTCTTTTAAGTTTCCTTGTTTACCCAGTTTTACGAGTATTATTACTGTGTTTTACTGTTTATGTTACTGATTATTACCGAAATTACAAACACACACAAACACCCATGCCCATGGCGGGACTCGGGACTAAAACCCGCGATCCTCAGCTTGGCGGAGCGCTTAAGCCATACGCTCTAGCGACCACGGCTGCGAGGGCCGGCAAAACCTTTGCAGAAATAGCTAAATTACATATTTTGTTATAAATACAAAGGGAACAGCGATACTCAAGTGTTTATAAATAGGAGGCTATATGCTGGCGCTAAAATTCCATAGTCTTTCCATGCAATCGCGAAAAAGAACTTATTCCACAGGACGCTAAAAGAATGACGAAGTATTGAACAATGCAAACCATTAATAACGAATATCTCGGAAATGACTGATACGACAAAAAGGTTATGAAATAATTTGTGTGTTTTAAATAGATATACTTTTTTTGTAGTACGTTTCCGTCTATCGCTTAACGTTTACCAGTTATACAAGATTGCAAAAAATTGCTTCCAAATGAAGTGGACTTCACAGGTTACAAATTATTCCCAGAAAATTCATGATATGGATTTTATTTGTCATGTAAGTACCTTTAATATATAGTATATTAATCAAAATTCTTAGAGCCATTTTCAGAAAAGTTTGATATTTATCCGACTTATCGTTTTTGAGTTATGCTATTCACAGAAACACACACATGGACACATGCCTGCTTTATTGAGAGGGTCTTAAAACATGAAGTTTCACTGAAATCTCCATCTTGCAGTAGAATACCTTTACGTCATTAGCACCAGGCTTTGGGCGCCAAACTTGAAGTTGTTTAATTGTTGTGGTTGCACCACGTATTGCGGGAGATATGTTTCTTGGAGTATTCGTCCCACGTACGGTACAAACGTTCCGGTGGCCTTTCCCCACGTTTGCTTTTCCGGTAGCCTTCGCCTCCACGTTTACTTTTCTGATGGCCTTCGCTCCACGTTTAAAATTTAATTTTTATTTTAATGTTTCTTTAAATATTATATATGTATGCCTCGGTTGCGTCAGTAGTAATTTTCTGAACACGTATCTCTTAGCAGAACTGATGTAGCTAAAGAATGAAGGCTTACACAAATTATGATGGTATTTAACTTTGTTTTATTAATCTTTCACACGATTAAATAACATTTCACTGACGTATACTACTGTAGAGCTGTGAAATTATTGTTAATTGTAGTTTTAAACACGTACACTTTATATTATTCTCACCGCAATAAATGTTCATGTCTCACACTGAACCCATATCATATCTAACTGACTGCTTGGGTACGCTATCTTGTAGCGTCTACCGCTTCAATTTGTATATTTCCTCTATATCAAGTCTCTTTTTGCCTAAGCCTACTCCAATAAAATACTTTTAATTTAACTTTAACTTTTTCTAGTTTTTGATTGGCTATTTATAAACTGTTTTAAATATTATATTATTGTTCCAAGAATTATTAGTAGCCATTATTAAACTTTCTAATTTATGTTGTCTTAAGGTTACCTCATTGTTAGCAACTTTCGGCTTTTACTTTGAAATTCTGTTTGCTACGAAAAGCAGCTTGCTTCTATTCTCACAGCTCCTACATTGTTAAAACTACTTAATATATTCACATAACATTATTATACATGGACATAATAAAATAAACATAATACAATGACTGTTACATGCACTTTATATATTATATTACATATATACATATTGCTTTAAGGCGGGCTGTTATTATATTTTATACTATATCATTAGACTGATATCATTTAAGTGATCAAAATAATGTCTCAATGTCGAATTTTTGGGTGGAATGCAATATACCTACTATGTACGTGGTAGTGAAAGTAAAACTTGTTTTGAAAGTGCTAAAATGTGCAATACTAAGCGTCCTGGTTTAGGGAACCAGACACAGGCCAACGTATTTCTGATTTTATATTTATTTTTTTCGTTTAGTGTTACTTAAAGGATTTTCGAGAATACACCACACATTTTATATACGCATAAAAATTGTCCGGCGGCGCCGTGGCTGAGTGGTTAGACCGCTCGCCTCCCACCGATGCGGCCCGGGTTCAATCCCAGGGACCTGCATGTGGGATTTGTGGTGGACGAAGCGGCGTCTGGGCGGGTTTTCTCCGGGTTCTCCGGTTTCCCCCGCCATTCATTCCACCCACTGCTCCATCATCACCTTTCCTTTCATCCATTTCACCACCATTTCGTTTCATCTACTTCCGTCATCCCATACCAGGCATCGGGCTGATCACCCATCCTGGATGCTCTGTCTGATCCATGAGTGTCTGTTCCTCGACGGGCCTCTGACCCCAGGCACCCGCTTGTAAGTCCTGGGGGGTGTAAGTCCTATATAAGAGGAGGGTAAACAGATAATGAATGAATAAAAATTGTCCAATCCCCTAGATCACCATAGTGCTTTCCCTTCGGAAGGTTTCCATCAAGTAACCAACTTTTGACTCCAACCAGCCTGTATCAGTTCTCTATATGACTGGCCTGAAAAACCACACAGGTTCATACAAACTAATGAACCACTATGGAAGAGTTTCACAACGATTGGTACACAAGGAAAGGCTAAACCAATTACTTCTAGAGGAATGAATGAAGAATATTTTCGTGTGTGGTTAAACTAAGCGACAGCTCGACATCTAGATATATGAGAGCTTTCATCAGCGAGACGAAGGTTAAAGTTGTAGCCGTTACTAAACGGCAACAAGAAAACCGGCATTAAGAAAACGGCAGTGTAGCATGAAAATATAAGGTTTATGTTGTAAATTTACCTTTCAGAAGTTCGGCAATACTTTGTGGGAGGTAAAGTACCCTGCCAGTCTACTGACGAGAATTATGCTCCATAAACAGTGGTGGTCACGCCAGTAGTAGATGGTGGGACTAGATTTTGTCAGTACAACATTAACAGCTCCGTTCCATTATGGGCCACGTTTTATACACGCCAGTATACATAGTAGATAGAGGAGGTAGCTATTGATTCCACTAAAAAATTCGATAACGATATTTCAATAGAAATACATGTTTTGAGGCCTCCTGAATCCCAAAAGAGCATTTTTAAAAAAGGTCCGTATGTGTGTCTATGAACAGCATAACTCAAAAACACAAAGTCGGATAAATACCAGACTTGGTATCTTCCAAAGATGCTGTATGAAGATTTTCAGGAAAATAAACCCACCTCCAACTACCCTTTATATGGAATATTTGTCGAAATTTTTTATTTTCTAAAACATGACTATTGATTTTGATTAAATATCATATATTGAAAATGTCTACATGTAAACAAAATGTATATCTTGAATTTTCTGGGAATAGCCTGTGAGGCCCTGTTCATTTGGAAGAAATTTTGTATAATGTTGTTTGACTGGTAAACGTTAAGCGATAGGCGAAATCGCACCACACAAAAAATGTAGATCTCTATAAAACAAACGATTTACTACAAATAACTTTTTGTGGCGTAAGCCATTTCCGAGATATTCGTTATTAATGGTTCCAATTGCTCTATACTTGTAATTATTTTCAAGCCCTGTCGGCATTCAGTTGTTTCTCGCGATTGCATGGAAACAGTGTGGAATTTTAAGACGAGCATATAACATCTAGTTCTTGAACATCTAACTATCGCTGTGCTTTGTATCTATAACGAAATGTGTAATGTAGCTATTTTTGTAAAGTTTATTTCGATTATAATGAAGTAGACAGAAAAATAAAATTTTGTTAGAGTAGACAGAGGGTATAATATGTCATGTAAATGTAACACATCAGATTTTTAACCACTGGCAGCTCTTTGTGTTTAATTTTGGTCGCACATTTGAACATACTCTCTCTCTCTTTAATTAGGTTAGATCAGAAATGCTATGTTATAACAAACGTTTGAAAAACCCATACGTGTCAAAGTCTATGTTACAAAAAAATGCCACAAGAGAGAAAGAACAACCTGTTAAACTCCACACAGAGGCGCCGCTATTTCACACATGTCTACATACGGTCTCTCTTGCACACATGTGGATAAATCCAATCCCAGGCACCAATTAATTAACACCCTCGGAGAGCAGGCCTACCTCTCAACCTCCCTTACCCTTTGTGCGAAGCCCACCCCCTGATTTCGCAATACCAAGTCCCACTCCACAATACTACTAATCATCACTGGCAATACTGTAACCAACCCTTTCCCGCTGCCACCCCGGACATTTTCCATCGCTGTATCAATACGCGCCGTACAAAACAGATTACTTCATTATTAACCCGAATGTATAGGGACTCCAAATGTTTTTGCTGCGAGAGTGTGTCGAGATGGATCGCATTTTTTTTTCCAGGTATAGATGGAGAGGGATAGGACGCAAACAAAAGATAATCATAAAAAGGGGAAGCATTGGGAATGTTAAATGAAGCGCCAGACAGGACGTTAAAATCAAGGTAATAAAACGTAGCTCCCTGTCGGACGTGTTGAAGTGTTATGTATTGGTTGCACACAGCACAGAGTTGTTTGTTTTCCTGTATCGCTCACCGCGATTGAGACAGCTGAGGAATTACAGAAACAAATACCATTCCCATCACGGGAAACAAATGATGCTTCTCTACAAATGGAATACAAGTGAAATGACACACACTTGCTATTTTCTGGGATCGTGATAAAGAGGAGCAGCGCCATTCTGTGTCAATATGCTTGACTAAAATTATCAAGCGCATACGAAATGTTCTATTCTCATAATGTAAAACTAAGTGTAATATAACGTAAATTTTCTCAAAAAGCACTAAAGCTACACACATTATATTTTGCAGTACTTTTATGGACAATGCATGTTCAAAAAAGCAATAAAAATTTGTTTTAAATAAAATATAAATGAATTTAAATCAGAATCAAGAAAGATAATACACATTAGTATTCCTGCTAAATAAATTAATAGTAATACATAGAAGAATCAAAATCTTAATGATATAAGCACTATACTAGTGCTATAAGTTTGTTTTAGGTGTTTTATATACCAGACATAAATTTTCCTGTTTAGATCAAATGGTTTTCTAATTACTTTCTCTACCACGTACGTAGGTAGATATTGCATTCCACCCAAAAATTTGATACCAAGATTTCACGGGAAATATATGTTTTGAGGCCCACGAATCCAAGAAAAGCATTTTTAGAAAAGGGTCTTTGTGTGTGTCTGAACAGCATAACTCAAGAAGGAAAAGTTTGTTAAATACCAAACTTGGTATTTAAGTTCAGTATCTTCCAGAGATGCGACACGAAAGTCTTCAAGGAAATCCCCCACCCCAAACTACTCTTTACATGGAATATATATCGAAATTTTTGATTTTCTAAAAATGGTTCTAATGTTTTTGTTTAAAATACCACATATTAAAGATATGTAAAAGATAAATAAAACGTACATCTTGAATTTTCTGGGAATATCCTGTGAAGTAGGAAGGAATTTTATATATCCTGTATAACTGACACGATAAACGAAAACGTACACACACAAAATGTAAACAATTTATTTCAAATAACTTTTTTGTGGCATCAGCCATTTCCGAGAGAACCGTTCGATTGTTCAAAATTTAGTCATTTTTTAAAGTCCTATCAACGTTAAGTTGTTTCTCGCGATTGCATGGAAACAGTCTGGAATTTAAAGGTCAGCGTATAGCCTCCAGTTCTTAAGCATTTGACTGTCGCTATTCCCTTTATCTGTAACGAAAGCTGTAATGTAGTTATATCTGCAAAAGCTTATTTGGATTAAAATTAAATAAATAGAAAAATAAGTTTTAGTAAGAATGGCTTGTATACCCACTAATAAACGACGTGAATGTATCACATTATATTTTTAGAAAAATATCTATGTGTCTGTCAACTCAAAAAGGAAAATTTGGATAAACACCAACCTTGGTATTTACGTTCAGTATCTTAAGGATGCGACACGAAGATTTAAAGGAAATCCCCTACCCCAACTACCCTTTACATGGTACATTTTTCGAAAATTTTTATTTTTAAAAAATTTCTCTAAGGATTTTTATTAAAATACCATATATTAAAGGTATTTACATGATAAATAAAATGTATATTTTGTTTTTTCTGAGAATAGCTTGTGAAGTCCTCTTCGTTTGGAAGGAAATTTATATAATCTTGGTAACTGACAAAGTTAAGCGATAAACGAAAAGGTACTATACAAACAGTGTAGAAGTCCTTAAAAGAGAGAATGTATTTAAAATAACGTTTTTATGGCATCAGTGATTTCAGCGCTTACTGTTATTAATGGTTCAAAATGTTCAATATTTTTGCATTCCTTTAAAGCTCTGTCAATTTACCCTGTTATGGAAAGGGTATGGAATTTTAAGGCTAGCGTGTAGCATCAGTTCTAAAACATTTGACTATCGCTATTCCCTTTGTATCTATAACGAAATATGCAATGCAGCTATTTCCGGTAAGGCTTATCTCAATTAAAATGAAGAAGATAAGAAAATACATTTTCCTAAAAATATTATACAGCTACTAATCATCTATAGAGGATAGGGGAAGTCACGTAAATGTAACACATTTAGATTTGTTTTCACTTATGTTAATTTTATCACAGCATTTATTCTTAACAATAGAAATAGTAGCATCAGCATTTGCATCAACAAAATATAAATAAATTCTGAAAGTTTCATGCTTCAGTGTTAGCTAGAACCTGAAAATATTCCTTAAGTAGAAAAAAAGTAAACAGGTGTGAATGGGTCTCTCAAGTTTTGCAACTTAATACAACCCTGTCTATAGCAGTTAAACCATGACATTTTGAGGCAGGAAACGAAGTGCCCAATACGTGGAAAATTAAGAATAAAAAACTTAGAGTTATAATACCCATATAATTGAGTCACCATTTTGAAGAGGGGATTTCAAAGCACTAGGAATTGTGTTGTAAAATCTATATTTTTAACGCAAAACCTACTCCATATACACCATCTGTAAAATTTGATAAATATATGAAAATTTTCAACCTTGTATATTTTAATTTTTATTGTAGATACTTATAACTTGTACTTTCATGCTACACAGTTGGTTTTTTGATATCAATAATTTTAAAGCATAAATGACTACTTAATCGGTTCTTTACCATTTAGGTAAAGTATTGCAATTAACTTTAAACTTCATTTTTCTCAATTAATTTTTGAAAATTACTCTTGGACATAGTTAATAACTGCTAGCTTGAAATTCTCAAAGAGCTTTAGGAATTACAGATTTAAAAATTGATGTGCACTAAGCTAAACATATTAAATGGTTTAGTTACAATTAATTACTTTATAAAAACACATTGAAAACTTTGAAGAATTCTTTAACATATGTATGTAAGTGTTTCTCTTAAACTAATTAAAATTAAAAATTCCTGCACAAAAATTTCCTTATGTTTGTATACTAAACTCAAATTAAAAATTGGGGAGCGATAATATAACTCGTAGGGTCGAAGAAGCAATTCAGGTTACCCTATCTTAAAGTGACCAATTATTATGAATAAAACAGTTAATATCGTATATTGTCTAGTACATTTCTACGTAGCAAGCTTTTTGTTTAAAGTAAGTGTGATTAAATTTTTAGTTTATACGCATTATGTAGCTCAAAAAAAAATCAAGTGCGAGGCGTGTTTTTAAAAACGCTACGTTTTAATATTTTGCCGCTACAGCGCTGCCGTCGCGCTTTCGAGCATGTGCGATCATTTCCTCCATTCATTAGGAAGCCAGACGAAGCTGTGAGCCATCGTCACTTTGAGTTTTCCTGTTGTTAGAGCGTTTTGATAATTTAAAAACAATCGAACGACTCGGCGACTGTGAAGTTAGGTCAGTGATTCGTTTTTTGAATACCAAAATGTTACGCCGACAAGCATTCATCACCAATTGGGTTTGTGGGGAAACAGTAATGAGTGACAATTTCCGGCCACACACAGCCTAACAAGCTCAAGATCTGATCGCATCATATCGCTGGGAACAATTCGACCACCCTCCGCATTTGGCACCAAGCGAGTTTTATCTGTTTCTCATCTGAAGAAATTCCTTGGTACAAAACATTTCAACGTCGATGATGTGAAACAAGAAGTGCAGACTTGGCTTTCATCAAAGACGGCATCATTCTTTGACGATAGCATACAAAGACTTTTCCGTTACGATAAGTGCCCGAATAACGTTAATGACTATGTGGAAAAGCAGTGTAAGGTGTTCTGGTATTTTTTAAAGAATTATTTGTACTTACTTTAAAAACACACTTTATTATATGGCCAGAAATCCCGTGCGTTTACATAAAGATTTACAAGTGTATAACTTACTCATGAGTTTGCTTTATTAATAACATGTCTCTAAACTTATACAATTTTAAATCAAATGTGTCAATAAAATTAAAATATAATATATGCCTTGTCAAACATTCATACAAGTCCTTATAAATTGCGTAATTCCCATTTTAATCGAATTGTCTCATAAGTGTTACTCTCAGTGAAATTTATCACATTGGTTTAAATGTTGTTGGGTATTTATTGGTAAATATTATAACAGTTGTCAGCTTCATGTGTAATTTAATAATTCATTTTAAATTGTAGAAAAAATTAATGTCCTACTTTACAATGAATTAACCATTTGCTGCCAAGTAATACCGCGCGACACAAGCAATAATATCGCTTTTAAATAAATCCTCAGTTAGATTTATTAGAACTGGAATCTATTGAGAAGATTAGATATTCTTGAGACTACTATATATTATTATTGTTATTACTATTATTATTATTAAACACGTGTGCCTATGAACATATATGGTTTGAAATATATATTTTCTTTATTCAGAACATAACACATTTCCTTTATTTTTACAACCGCATTAAATGTAAATTTATAAAACATGTAATCCCTTTAGGATTAATAGTCAACAGAAATTTAAATGATTTATAAATTAAATATAACATCATAATTATTCATTTGAATACCATTTTATTCGCAAAAGTAATACCTCTAGTTTAAAACTTTGTGAAAAATAAAGATTGTTTATTTATACCCATTCCGAATATTTATCGTATAAATTCAATGTTATAAGCTGTTTACTTCGCTGATAATGTGAAGGCACTATTTTAAATGTGCCTTATGTCTATTTTTATAAATATATAGAGGAAAGGATACTGATACGTTCCTGCTTTTGTTCTTGACTATTTTTTACACCTTGTCTTTGATGTCACTTCTTAGATAATTTAAAAACATCCCCAGTAAAAATAATATACAATTTTTTAATTATTCCTCCTGAGATTCTAATGAAAATTTGCACATATTTACAACAATATTAAAAGATATCAGAAAAGTAAAAGTTAAGGTAAAGGTATTTTAACGAAGTAGAGGTCACAACACCTTGAGTGCACGGCAATTTAAATGATCACATGATAGAACGTAGAAGAACCAAAAGCGTAACGGGTAACCGTAGCTAAAGGTTCAAACTATTTTAAGGCATAAAAATTAAGAACATATTTTTTTTAAAAAATGACAAATTTTCACCTATGAGTATCCTTAATATCCGAAATATTTGGATCCTGTTGAAAAAAAATGTGTATAGTAACCCTTTATGGAATAATCAAAGTCTAATTGCTAAATTATAAAGCTTACAAACCGAGACTTTACTACCTTTTTTCTGCTTTACTAAGCAAATTACAGCAAAAACGATGTCTACTAAATCTGTTACAAGGCAGGAAAGACGTTACAGTTAAATTTTATATTTTTACTGTCAATTCTGTTGAGCACTAATCCAGATTCATAGCGTAATCCCCAAAGCTTTAGAATCATCTGCAACCCTCTCGAAGGGAAACTGAACAATTTTACAACCATCTTCTATTGACTCCAACCATTAAAAATATACAACCATGCATATCAATTTAAGTGACGGAGCTTGAGAAATGACAGGGGTAGGGGATTGCTGAGACGCAGTGAAAAGACGGCGAGGATGAGATGCCTATACTACTATATTATATTGGAAGTATATGTATGGAAGCTATGCATAATAAAACACACACATAAGAGCTCATGGATTGGGGAGCAATAGGAGTGGAAAGGGAGGGGGAGAGATTCCTTTACGTTCATTGCCTCTGCTGCTCCGACTACCTTCTCTTTTCTCTCTTCGAAGTCCCCAATGTTTATATGCATAAATGGTGGAGAGACAAAAAAGGCAAAAATATGGCAATATATATTTTATATTCCACTCGTCCTTACTCTGCTGGATCTTCTGATTCCTCAACTGCATCTTCGTGAAGGAATCTAGTCGCTTTGGGAGGGAAAATCCTGGGGAGACAGAAAGAACAGAAAGATCGAGCAAAAGAAGCACAATGAAACGAATAAGAAACCGCAATCATAAAACTGTCGAAATCCATGAGAATAAAGCTATATTCTGTGGAGAAGTAATTCAATTTCATTTTAGAGTAGCAAGGAGAAACAGAACAGGGCAGCTCGGTTAAGATGGCATGCTGGACCAAGATTTCCTTAACATGAATGCTGAGCTAAGCAAGATGTTGACAGAGCAATGAGAATTACTCTTACTTAGAATACGCACAAATAAAGGGATTTGTTTATTAGGGATATACACTCTCGGAATTATATTTAGTTTTGCTAGTGGCTTTAATTCATGTATTTATAGAAAAATTATAATGTACAATGATAGCAAACGAAAATACTCATTTTCTACTTTGACGGGAAGAAAGAAAGCGTTTTGTTAATTGATAATTTACTTACATGAAAATAATGCATACAAAGGCCTTTCACCAGCTGACATACATCCCAAAAGTTGACATGTATATAAACTTTTAATTAAAATAAGAAAAGTATATAATTTAAAAATTCCAAGAAGGAAAACAAAACAATTAAGGAAGACTAAGAATTAATATTATTTTTATCTAAAAGTTCAGTATAAGAAAATAAAAACAAAGACAATGTTAGGGACTTTGTTCATAATATGTGAAATCAGGACTGCATTGTAAATCATGTTAAATGAACAACAGCTCAGACAAAACTTCCTATATTATAAGATCAACTAGTCACAGAAATATGTTGAGAGTGTAGTATACAAAGTATTTATACAGGTGTTAATAAGTTGTAATATGCGACTATTTCAGAAATGGTTAATACCACAAGAAATTATATTTGGTATAAATGGTATATTCTAATATATCTGAATTTTCCTGTGGCAAGCTTTCAGTGGTACAAAATCCAATAAGAATGAAGGGGATATCATAAGCTATTTACAGAAAATTCTTGATATGCACTTTATTTGTAATACATAGATATACGTCAATCGTTAGGAGTGTTTTAAATTAGAAATACCGAATGGTATTGTATATAATGGGTTGTTTTTCTGTGGGGAAATCTCCTGGAAAATCTTCATGTAACCACTTAAACTATATCAGTCTTAAGTATGAAGATGGGTGTTCATTCGTGTTCTCGTATCTGTGTAATTCGGTTTATAAAGTGACTGGTACTTCTTTAAAGCCTCCTTCATAAGGAGAGACCTAACTGAGCGGTACCGCAGCGATGCCAGAGAAGCGTAAGCCCCCGCCCAGCCACAACCCGCCAAACACCGTCTTCTGGTCCTACAACCTTGAAACAAATGACAAGGAAGATGATGAGTACGGGAAATGAAAGGAAGGAGAGTCGTAGTAGATGAACCACCCCAGAATTCGCCTGGCGACCCGGGTAAGCGTAAGCCCCCGCCCAGCCACAACCCGCCAAACACCGTCTTCTGGTCCTACAACCTTGAAACAAATGACAAGGAAGATGATGAGTACGGGAAATGAAACGAAGGAGAGTCGTAGTAGATGAACCACCCCAGAATTCGCCTGGCGACCCGGGTAAATCCGAAAAACCCATGGACCAGAGTGGGTTGTCACCGAATCGAACCCGGGAACTCCTGAATGCGGACCTGACCTCCTGCTCGATGAGGGGATAGATAACTTTCTCAGCTGAGGTCTGAGAAAAATATTAGGGCAGAGTGTAAACAGTGCTAAAGGTAGCCCGCTGGGTGATGGAACTTTATTTTATGTTATTATTCAGGTATTGTTATTGTCTGTGTTTACTTATCTTTCTTGAATACTCTTTGATAATATAATAGTGCACAACAATACAAAGTAATAACATATACTGCTATTTCTGTTTTGTTCTTAATTAAACTACTATTTTTGATTATAATCTTGCATTTTTTTATTGTAATAGTGTTTTAATATGCTTATTTTCTCTGTTTCCTTATATTCTGCGTATTATAAAAGCGCGTACCTACGCGAATTTTAAGGATCAAAGCTTGTAAAATTAAATTTAAGTAAAAATACATTCATGCATGCTTCCACTTTTCAGCATTACCATTGTTCCGAATTATGAAATATGACTTGCTATCTATAGGTAGAATTAGCACGATTATGTAGCATTACTAGCTGCTTCAAAGTTGAACAAAGATTTAAAAAGATGCAATATTTGCTAAGTGCTTGGGATACGAACTTCAAAAACGAATCGTGGAAACAAAGTAGAGAAGAATTTCCATCCGTTTACTTGATGCGTTAGGGAGGTTTATGGAGAAGTAGGAACGTGACAAAAGAAGAGATCCCTCCTGCTTCTACCCACCCACCAACTCTAGTATTCGAGACCCGAAGCGCATGAAATGACGCGAGGGCCACAAATCATATGTTAGTTTTGACGTGGTATGCAAAATATTCCCAAACTGTTTGCCTCTCCACCCTTGACTGAAGATGACGCCATATCCCACTATGTATGCCGGAGTATTGTGAATATATATATCCGGGGGTTACGACTCTGAGAAGTAGGAGATGTGCAGGGGTGGAAAGAGAGAATCGAAGCAGAGGGAAACTGGCTTGGCTGCTGGATATCCGCGAAGTTGACAGTTATTACGAATGTCAAGGAATTCTTACTCTCCTCCTCCTCCTCCTCCTCCTCCTCCTATGACTATTTACATCCAACCTTCTCCCCGTGCTGTGCCTAATATTCCTCTTTTTCCATATATTGGCTGGAAAATAACGGGCGAAGAGCCTGGTGAGGCATATAATATATTCTTCGATACATACATGCGAGCGGGAAAAGGCAATGTCGTGGGGATATGTTGTTGTTACGCAGGATATGTAATGGAAATCTTTCATCTACATGCCTGCAAACGAAGATCTCTTCTGATATTGGAAAGTGGCCTTATTTACAAAGAGTAGCAGTTGCCGAAATCGTTCACAATCTGAAGGAAACCATAAAGGAGATACGACTCGGAATATCTGAATACACAACAAGCTGAGCCAGATTGAAAATTTTATTCCATTGTTATTTTTTCGTATTAGATGATATGCATCTCTTCAATCACATAAATCTCTACTTGTGTGGAGCAGATTCCAGTCGATGAAGTATTCAACTCTGTGTCTACAAGAACCCTGTTCAGAGCAGAACAAACAAATCTAATGCGGTACAATTACAGGAATTGCTCTATCCACTGCAATTTAATTTTAAAACTACTTAAAAATGTTCATGTTGCATTCTCATGACTTTCTCTACTCATTCTTTCACAAACTATTCTTACAGAATCGTATTATTCTATTTACTTCTTGTTATCCAGATAAACTTTTATTACACATTTGGTTGTAGGATATAGCAGTTAAAGCATTACTCATGTTTTTAAAGACCTTATTGAGAAAAGTGTAGGCATTTGAAAATTGAAACCAATAACTCAAAACAGTTTACTTGTCATAAATCGTGTGCTTCAAAGACATCTACATTTATTGTGTATTAAAATTTTGTCTATCTCTGACGGTATATACGTTATAGAAAAGGACTTCAAGGCTATTCCCAGAAAATTAAAAATATCAATTTATCTTGTGCAAATATCTTAAACATGTGGTATTTTAATAGAAATCGTTTGAGCCATTTTTGGAAAATAAAAAATAAAAATATTTTTTCTGTTTAAGTACAGTTTTGGATTGGATATTTTTTGAAAATCCTCATGTCTCATCCTTGGAGAACGCTGAACTTAAATACCAAATTTTGTGTATAACTGACTTTTCGTTTTTGAGCTATATTATTCACAATCACGCGCGTTTTTGTAAAAATGGCTTTATTTATTCAGGGAATCTCAAATGATGTACTTCTGGTGAAATCTCAGTATCAAAAGTTTGGAATAGAATGTAATACTTCTGTTCATAATAAGTTGTTTTTCTCTCTACTTCCTGTAACTCGTGATTCATTCTGTTAGAAATAGCTTCAATTAGGATTTTGTTGTGGCGACACAGAAGTATATGAGGAGGTTGAGACAAAGGTCAAATGTTTTAAAAGCAGGCCATTAATACCCACCTTGGTACTGCGTAGTTTTTATAGCAGCTCACGAGAAACAAAAGAACGCACCTCGTACATAAGAAGTGTGCAGCTTAAAATATTATAGACCTCAAACGAAACAACAGGAAAAATCTTACAAATACTACAAAAGCGTTACTTAACACAAGTTGTACATTTCAACTTATTTAACACTTTTCCGTGGTAAACGTGTGTCTCACATTGATATAGAATTGAATAAAATCCCATAAAAATGAAAAGGGCTTCATGGCCTATCCTCAGACAACAGGTAATTCAAGATATGTTTTTTTCAAGTAATAAATATATGAAATTTTAATCAAAAGCGTTTTTGAAATAATAAAAAATAAGTAAACATTTTTCATATAAAGGAAAGTTTGGGATTGAGAAATTTTGTGCAAACCTTGAAATAATATACTAGGTTTAGAATTCATTCGCATTTTTTATTTTAGTTACACTATTCGCTCATTCACAATACCGTTTGCTAAAAATATTGCAACTGTGGGTTTCAGGTGATTTTCAGAATAAAGTACTCAATAGTATTATAATTTATTACCGCATTTACAGAATATTTTTAGAATTATCTTTCCAGACAAAATACCATGTACATGTACATGAACCCTCATCTGCTGCACATAAACTAATAGTACACCAATGCTGGACTATAAAATAATTAAAATATCCAAGTTTCTTACATATCTTTTTTCGAATGGTCCACGTTTAGTGCCTGAGGTTTTTGTTTCGTTTTTTCGTCTGTCCTTAGGATGATGTCAATCAGTACCTTAGACAATTAGTTCCCCAAGATCGTTTGTACATTGCTGCATAATGTCATACCTTATCCAACAGAACCCAATTGCTTAAGAAAGATCAAAATCACAAAAAAGAAAGCTGAATAATCACAATTTTGTGTTGTATAAAAGTTTAAAGTCTTCTAATGTTTTCAATTTGAAAGTTTTATATCGTTCTTACCCACGAAAAACTTATATATTAACAATACATTAAATGAATAATTTTCTATAGTTCATAATATATATTTCCTTACTTATCTAAATAACATTAAAACACTTGTTTAATCACATTATAATTTTATCACATCCAAAAAGATGGGACATAATTTCGAAACAGTATTTTACAAAGAAATTGCACGAAAGACATAAATAAAATCTAAAAGGACAGATATCGGAATAACGGAAAAACATAGCTGCTTGTTATTCTAATGGAGCTAGAATGTTTATGAAATAATTTTGCAGTTACTAAGCACAGAATTATGGTAAATGTACTATAAGAACTGCTAAAGCATTAATTTGCATGTGAATCTTAATTTTATACCGAAAAGGGTAGGAATGCTGAAGAAGTTGGATGTACGTTATTAGCCCCAAGTTTAGGTATGCCAATTTGGAGTAGGTTGTATTGTAGTTCCACTGCAAATTTGATGAAGTAACTGCCCCGCGTATGGTACAAAGTTTCTGGTGGCCTTCGCCCCAACGTTCACTTTCCGGTGGCCTTCGCCCCAACGTTTAGGAATCAACTTTGTGTTTTTATGTTTCTTTAAATATTACATATATTTATGTTTGCCTCGGCTGCGTCAGTATTAATTTGTAGAAACATGTATCTCTTAACAAGGGGTGATGCGGCTAAAGAATGTAGGCTTACACAAATTATAATTTTTACTTCACTCCTTTTATTAGTCCTTCACACGATTAAATAACACTTCACTGATATAGAGAGCTGTGAGAATTTTTTATTAATTGCACCTTTTAACACGTAAACTTTAATTTTATTCTCGCCGTAATGAATCTTCGTCTCACACTGAATACGTATTGAACTTCTCGAGAACGCGTCTAGCGTCCGGTTGGGAAAGCTGCCTACTAGCAACTGGCGTTTACCGCTAAAATTTGTAAATTTCGCTATTTCAAGTCTCTGATTGACTAATTTGACTCCAATAGAATACTTTTATTTCACTTTCAGCTTTTCTGGTTGTTGATTGGCTGTTTATAAACTTTTTTAAATATTACATTATTGTTTCAAAGAATTTCTAATAGCATTATTAAACTTTCCAATTCATTATTGCCTCAAGGTTACCTCACTGTTCGCAACTTTCAGCTTCTATTCGCACAGCTCCTACATTATTAAATTACGTAAAACATTCACATAACATTATTACACATGTACACAGTAATATAAACATAATACAATGACTGTTATACAATACGTTTTTATATATTGTAGTATACACATATTGCTTTAAGGCGGGGCTGTTATTTTTTTTATATTATATAATAGACTGAAATCATTTAAGTGTTAAAAATACTATCTCAGTGCTAAGGCTTATTCGAATTCATAAACTTCATTGCATTTTCTCATTTCCTAATCTAGAAATAAACCTGATCCGTTACATTCAAATGACTTTCACTATACACTATCTTCCATTTTATCTCTATAACTGTTAAAGCTAAATCTTAACATAGCTCATTTTACTATAGATCTTTGCAGAAATATTTTTATTTGTATTTCATTGTAGGTATAATAACCTATAAGCTAGCCTTGAAAGTCCATATTCTTTTCAAAATATTGCAAGATACAACTGAATAGTGAATTTCAAAGAAGGTGGCAAAGTATTGATAAATTCAAACCACTATCTCGGAATATTTGTGTTTCAAAGAGATCTACACTTTTTTGTAGTAAGTATTTTACTATCTCTTGTTGTTTACCCGTTTTACAAAATTATATAGAATTCCTTCCAAATGAAGAAGACTTTGAGGCTCTCCCAGAAAAATCAATATATACATTTTATTTGTCATGCAAACATCTTAAACATACAGTATTTTAATTAAAATAATTAGAATTATTTTTGATGAAATAAAAAATATTATCGAAATCGTGTCCATGTGGAGTGTAGTTAGGAGTGAAAAAGAATTTCTTGAAAATCTTATTGTCGCATCTTTGGAAGGTGCTGAACTTAAATACCAAGTTTTGCAATTCGGTATTTATCGAACACTTTGTTTTTGATTTGCGTACGTTGTTCTCTCATTGTTCGGACCTTTTCTAAAAATGCTTTTTTTGGATTCAGTGGGACTCAAAATGTATATTTCCGGTGAAATCTTGATATCCAATTATTGGGTGGAAAACAATACTTCCTTTTACCTAAGTAATAAATAGGTGGCAGAGAAACTAATGCATTTGTATGAGGTTTAGTTAGTAGCACATAAACACCTTGCTTCTATTGACCTTCTTTCTCATATGTTCATATCGACTTTTCTCCATCTTGTGCAAAAATCTGCGTAAGATACAGAGCATTGCTTGGGGGAAGGTAGAACATCGCCCCCGCATGAAATCGAGGGAATGTTCGAGTGTAGTGAGGACGTTATCGTCATCTTCCTTGACCCATATCGTGTCACGCCGTTGTTTGTCCTTTTGACCCACCTCTTTCACTCCTCGATGAGTCCTCACTCCATTCTCTCCGCCCATTTTTTATTTAGAAGTTGAGCTTGAGAGCGACAGAGGTTCGTTCGCTTGGGAAATGGAGTGGCATGGCACATTTTCTGTGTGTGTGTGTGTGTGTGTGTGTGTGTGTGTGTGTGTGTGTGTGAGAGTGCGCGCGCGCGCGCGTGTGTATGTGTACGCGCACCACGAGGGTGAAATAAATGAGAACGGCATTTTGATGCAGTCTTCTCTTCTCTCCAGAGATAGCTCACTGTGTATGAAAGGGGGATGGGTGTTGCTGTGACCGCATGTTTTCCGTCAATTTAAGCATATGTTGCGATGCCAGTATAAACCGCAAGTTATGGTAGGAGCGGAGGTCAATGATTCGTTAAGTGAAAATGCTGTAAACACTAGAAGCATTTTATTTCAGTAGCAGATCTATAAATTCGTTTTGTTCGACACTAACCAGAAATTTATTATTTTTCATGCATGTTTACCAGTACACACTGCGAGAAATATAACTGTGTAATATTTAATGTAATTTAAAACTCTTATGTGTTACATTCAAATTAGTTTCTCTTCCTACTATCGCTTATTTTTATATAGCTTCTACAAAATATTCTTAGGAAGGCTTAATCTTCAATCTACTACATGTAAATATTTCACTTCAAATACCTTTGAAGGTACAAAGGGAATAGAGGAAAACCAATCGATAGGCAGATTGTTAAAAAAAATCTATGTTGCCCGAGAGATTCCAACTCCCATGTTTTCGCGAGAAACAGTTTTAAAAAAAGACAATGTGTTAAAAATTTAAACCACTAACAACGGATATATCGGAAATGGCTGAGATTAACTTTGGGACAATATTAGTACGTTTTACACCTCAAGAAGATCAGTAAACTATTCTTAAGCGATGCAATGCTTAAAAGTGATGGATAACAATAAAAATGTTTTAAAAAAATCTGATGCGTTTCACTCACATAACTTTATTCTTGTACAAACTATTTTTACAAACGCTTATTCTCCACATGCTTCATGTTAATCGAGATATCGAGATGTTAATCTTATTGCTAATTTTCTTGTAGATGCAAGGGGAATTGGTAGGCTTTAAGCGATAATCAAATATTTTAAGAGCTGGTTGCTATGTGGAGTATTCCATTCTCTTTGCATTACCAGGACAAAAAACGTCTTATGTGTTACACTCACATGACTTTCTCTACTCTTGTATAAACTATTTTTACAAACGCTTATTCTCCATATGCTTCATGTTAATCGAGATGTCAATCTTATTGCTAACTTTCTTGTAGGTGCAAGGGGAATATGGTAGTATTTAAGCTATAGTCAAATCTTTTAAGAGCTGGTAGCTATGTGGCGCATTCCATTCTCTTTGTATGTCCAGGGCATAAAATAATCTCATGTGTTACACTCACATCACTTTCTCTACTCTTGTACAAACTATTTTTACAAACGCTTATTCTCCATATGCTTCATGTTAATCGAGATACGTTATTGCTAATTTTCCTACAGATGCAAGGGGAATTGCTACGCTTTAAGCAATAGTCAAATATTTTTAGAGGTGGTTGCTATGTGGAGTATTCCATTCTCTTTGCATTACCAGGACAAAAAAAAAGAATAACGAATTTGGAAAAAGTATAAGTATTGGAAAATTTAAGGGAATAACAAGCAATATCTCGAAAATGGTTCTCCCAACAAATAAAATGTATATAACATAAATTGTGTATTTTAACGCGATCTACATTTTTTGTGTAGTAAAATGTTGTCTATCTCTTATGGTTTACCAGCTATGCAAAAGTCATTCACAATGAAGAATACTTTTGGAGACTTTGGAGGCTTCTGTATTTCTATATTGCCCTTGCAAATACAAAACAAGGAGAACATAGTAGGCCTTAAGCGATAGTCAAATATTTTTAGAACTGGTGGCTAAGTGTAAAATGTAATTGTCTTTGCACGTCAAAAGATCGTTTCTGCAAATGTTTATCCCGATTAATATGAAATAGATGGAGAATAGAGTTTGTAAAAATAGTTTGTACAAGAGTAGATAAAATCATATGAGTGTAACACATCAGATTTTTTCTACCTCTTTGCACTTCATGGTTATATAAAATAACATAAAATGCTTTAAGAATAAAGGAGACTTCACAGGCTATTCAAAACAAAGTTTATAAGATATATATTTTAATTTCTATGTAAATATCTCAAACACACAACATTTTAATCAAAATCCCTAGAACCATTTGGAAAAAAAAAAGAATATTGCCTAGCTAAGGTGTAGTATAGAATGGGAGATTTTTGTTTAAGATCTTTGCCTGCCATCCTTAAACTTTCTCTTTTATTTACCCAACTTTTGAGTTCTCCGTTCCCTCTCTCTATCTCTCTCTCTCTCTCATCAATTTCTCAAAGTGCTTTTCTTTCAATTCAGGTACCTGATAACGTCCATTTCCAATTACCTCTGGCACTCAAAGTTTGGGTGGAATGCAATACATCCTCTACTTGTCAATAATTAATAGTAGAGAAAATAATCCAGGAATTTGAATACATAATTGTAACTTTCAAACAGTTACTGGATATCAGCAATGATATCATTCATGCAAAACATGTTGACTATACGCTATGTCAAACGCTAGTTTGTGTGGTCTGATTAATTTGGTTAAGAAGTATATGAGCCTGTAATTATTATTATTATTATTATTATTATTATTATTTCTAACCTTACTTTCATATTTTGAGAGCACTTAAGAGCAAAAAAGAATTAAATTTAAGCTTTGTATACCTTAATCTTTTTATTTCAATTCAAAAATAACTTAAACAAATGATATTCAAGGAAATATAAATAGAATGATTTTGTCATAACAGCCAATTCTTCACATTGTACATCCATGTTCCTGTACTTTGTGCAAGCGTTTGCACACCTTATATTATTTTGTATATTATTCTCGTATTTTCAGTTTTATAATATGTTGCTGCATAATGAATTGGATATGCTTAAGTTTATAAGTTATTGCTTAATCACTTTCATCGGTCCTACAATGGACAAACTTTTTTCGAAAGCGCTTATATTAACATACACGAAATGTGGCCCATATTGGGACGCAGCTGTTTATGTTCGTACTGACACTCACTCTCTGCCAGTGCGACTTCCTCTGTTTTTCGAGCATTATTGTAATCACTGGATTGGTAGTGTACTTTACCTCCGCCAAAATATGACCGAAGTGCCGAAGGCTAAGATTGTAACCTAAACCTTCTATTTTCAGGCTACAATGCCGTTTTCTTAATATCGGTTTTCCTTTTCACGTTCAATAGCGGCAATAACTTTAACTTTTATTCATATATCGCTGATAAAAGCCCTCATGTATAATTTACTATATCGCTGATAAGAGCCCGCATGTAAATGTCGTACCTGCCGTCCAGTTTAACGACACATCCAAATAATTCTTCAACCCTTCCTCTAGAAGGCCGAATTATGTTGTATTGGTTTCGCCCTTTCCTTGTGTACCAATCGTAGCGAAACTCTTTCATAGAGGCGGTATCCGAATCACCCCTTCATTTGATATCCATTATAACCTCATTCATTGATTCGTTGGTTTTTCAGGCCAGTCACATAGAGAGCTGATATCGGCTGTATGGAGCCAAAGATTCTGAAGGTGGAAACCTTACGGAAGGAACAACACTATTGCGATCTGGGGGGATGGGCCACTTTTTATGCGCGTTAGTGTACATACCAGAAATTGTTGACATTGCTGTTTTTGTGCAATGCTCCATTCTACCCTTCAAAATGTCTACCACGGAAGATATTACAACGGATCATCATCAACAACTTTGAGGCAGTATTTTTAACGCTTGAATAATTTCAATTAAATTATATAATATGTAAATTCAATAACTGTCCGCCTTGAAGCAATAGTAATAATTTATAAAAATGTATGTAACAGTCATTACATATGCTTATATTATTGTAAACATGTTTAATAATGTTGTATGAATGCATTACGTAATTTAATAACTTAAGAGCTGCGAGAATAATAAGTTTAAAGTTGCTAACAATGAGGTAACAATGCGGTAACCTTGAGGCAATAATGAGTTTGAGAGTTTGAATACTACTAGTCATGATTAGGGCAGCAATAATGTAAGTTTTGTAACAGTTTAAAAAATAGCCAATCAAAAGCCAGAAAAAGCTTTAGTAAAATGCAGGTATTCTATTGGACTAGGATTAGCCAATCAGAGACTTGAAATACAGAAGTTTGCGGGTTTGGACGGCTGAAATATGTTCAGTTGCCTGCAGACCTTGATAGTGGCCGGATAGAAGACGCGTTCTCTTGAGAAATATTACGTATTCGTGAGAAACGAAAATTAAGTGTACGCGTTAGCGAAGTACAAGTATTAAATTAAAGAATCTCACAGCTCTTGATATCAGTGTAATGCTATTTAATTTGTGTCAAGGATTAATAAAAAGAAGTGATTTAAAACTTAAAATCTGTCTAAGCCTACATTCTTGTCGCACCACGCCCTGATTAAGAGAAACGTATCTCTAAACCAACACTGACGCAGCCGAGGCAAACATAAACATAAATAATATCTATAGAAACAGTTTAATAACAAAGTTAATAAATTATTTTTAAACTTGGAGCGTAACAACAAAAATACATCTTCAAATCAGCTTTTCATACGTAGCAGCATATTACGTAATAAACAATCTTCTTCAAATTGGCTTACCAAAGCGTGGTGCAAAATCATCAACAACAGTAACTCCTACATCTTCTTCAAGTTGGCGCCCAAACGTGGGGCTAACATAAAAACAATTACAACAAAATAAACACCTTCTTCAACTTCAAAAGCATGGTTATTATCCAGTTCCGACTTCAAGAAATTTTTGATCTTCCTATCTTGTGTTTGAGCGTTCACTTATTCCTTTCCCTTCTGACTGTGTATATATTGTTATAATTTGAAGTAGTCTTTCTTCTTCCCTTCTATCTGCATATTACTTCCGGTTTTATCTACTATTTATTATTCATTCATTTACATTGAATATTTTTTTGTTTTTGTCCGTGTTCTGTATTTCGTTTATGGTCTGTTCTTTGGCATCCGGCAACTGTTTTTAGAAATGGCATTTCTGTGATTGTATTTGTTGTGTTACACTTGTTGTTAGAGTCGAAGACTCAACAGTATATATTAATATAGGGATTGATATTGTTTTGTATCATTTTGTTAATAATTATTTTCTTCCTCTGTTGTTTTAAATTTCCAGTACAGTGCCTATTATATTTCTAAATAAATTAATTTTATTTTGCATGCTTTGATCTCGTAGATAAGTTGTTCTGCACGCCAGATTATTAAAATGCAACACAGAATGGGTAATAATAAATATTATTATAAACATTTCTCGTTTCTTAGGATCAGTCTTACCTGTGGTGCACACATAATTCGTGTTTTGTATTGCTAATAAAGCATGTTTTATCCGCAAACTCATGCAAACTTGGTAATCTGTGAACACATCTGCTAGCTGCACCTTTGGCTTCCCATGTTTTCCTTCCCTTATGCCTCTCCCATTCTTTTTGTAAAAAGTGTAATGATAAAGAGCCTGGGTAGGGCCGTTTTCTACTTCCTTTGCACTCCGTTCAACATTATTCGTAACAAATCTATATCTAAGCACCTCTACATACACCACGCCACATTCTAGAAGCAAATAAAACACATCTGTTCGCAGAATTTTCCCTACAGAACTGGAAGAATAATCCCGAATATCAAAATCCGATTTTCCCTCCGCCACCCTCCCTTACGTCCCTTCGTTTGCCCCCTCCTCTTTTCTCTATCTACTTCCACCGTTTTCCAAAACCGCAAACTTGAATGATGGCTTTATCCCTTCCTTATACTACACAACGTTTTGCGGGAAGAGCTCAGCCGAAGTTTCTCCATCTCGCTCGCTCGCCCATATCCTCCACAGCGCTGTCTTTGTCTATTCCCCAGAGCTTCGCTAAATCACACGAAAAGATGTTGTAATACATAACGATGCAGCAGAGAAGTGGCTAGGAACCGCTAGAAGCAAGTGTTACAAATGGCTAGCAACTCAGTTAAGTATGGATAGTACCCTTTAGCCGGTGGGTTGGTCGGTAAGGTAGCCACCACCACTACCATTATGTTACTAAATAATTATCTACAAATTGTAGCTCCATGTGTGTTTGAGGGAGCACGGTTTGTGCGAGATGGAGCCATATTCTTTCGGAATATTAAGGTGGAATTTATGGGCGGTAATAATGCAAGAGCCCGTCTGAGAGGCGCAGTGGTTTGGCTACAGCAGCTCTAAGTGCTGTGCGAAGTGGTGAATAGGAGTATGCATGAAGAGTTTACTCAGTATTCATTACCTCATCTATTATAAGCCGAACTGCAACCTAGTACGTATCTATCACGAATTACTGCATTAGTAACACACGTGTGAGCGCGTGTGTCTTTAGTACCCCTTGTAACAGCACAGGTGCACAAAGAAGCTCAATGTCGATTGAATAAAGCCTGTTCGAATGAGCACGGGGTCCAAAGAGATGAGCGTTATCCAACAATTTGCTTGATGTAGCACCCAGCACGAGATTTTTGGTTGACCACATTATAATACACTGATTACATGTGACGTAACTGAAGTGTTATGGTTTCCACAACACTACAGCGACTCGTTATGATTTTATTCGGAGGTGCAAGCAGCTCCCCTATCGCCCATACCTTTTAACAACTCCAAAGCATCAATCCGCTGGGATCCATTCCCCAGATAAATAATTAATATGTATCATTTAAAATAAAATAAATTCTGTTCATTGTAATTTTAAAATTCTAATAAAGTGAGTTCATTTCCTTTGCTTCAATATGTATTGCTTACACGTTGCCTGCAAAAATCAATAAATACGGCGTGGACTGAATAGTGCTGCCATCTGTTGCACTACTCGCACACACGCTTAAGGTCCTGCCATCATGCTGTCATCTCATCAACATTTAATTACATACAATTAACAATGTGTTATCTTTTTTGTAGAAACACAAAGATTTTAATGTGGCCGATCAAAAACAGTTGTATATGCTATCGTATGTAATTACTGACTATAATGGTAATTAAGATGCCCATATGAATATTATGAAACTCGCTACCGCTTGTTTGATAATTACGTTAATTATTACCATTATAGCCTTGTTGCATAATATACTATTCAGTTCGAGTCTTCTAGTATGTACACCACGGAAGTGGACGAAGTCATCAAGGACCTGTAATAGTAACACACTATACGGATACCAAATGGACTGCATTGTCATAAACAGGCACAGGAATTCTTAAGCAGTTGGCTTAGAGTTATCTATACTCAAGCCATTATCAATACACTGAGTATAAACAAAGCGGCCATGAGTCGCTGACGGACAGGTAAACACGGTCTGATGAATGCTGTCCACAAAAGTCAACAGAGTGTACGACTGGTTGGGCGTAGATTGTAACCTACGACGTCACTGCATAAAGTCCAGTAACAATTAAATTTCATTTCCTTTCGTCCCGGCTTTAATGGTTAGAAATTTCTATGTCTGATCATAAGTATCCTTTCACTAGGACAGTGGACTTAGATTACACATGAAATGATATGGAATCGGGAAACCAAATTTGGAATGGAAACTTTGGAGTACCGCCAGTTATGAGGACTAAGGTGAGAGTTCCGGCTGGATTTGAACTGCGGATCTTCCGTTCACGAGCCTTAACAAACCTCGGCCACCCGTGTCAGGTTTTTAGAAGTGAAGGTGCTATGTCCATTAGTGAGGTAACGCTAAACAGAACCGCGCTTCTTTTATACTGCGAATTAGACGCAGTGAATCGTTGGTTTTCACAATGTGCATAGCTTCCTAACACTAGATGTGGCTTCCGAGACCCGAACTAAATTACGTATTTCTGCATTTAGTCAGGAGCCTGTTGCATAGTAGTTTGCAAAACTATATTGTCAGTAACATGCTTGAAATTCTTAGTTTTTAAAAGATTTGCAGGGCAAAATAGTTCTAAGGGGACTTAAAATGATGATTAAAAATCTTGAAATTCTCAAGTGAATGTTTATAAGGTTATAGCGGTTACGGCACTGTTACACAGGATGGGTGGACCATTTAAGTTGAGACTGTACAATATCTGTAAAACTAAGCGTTGTAGAAACAAATGTCTTTATTACAAGTTGCTTGATACTATAGGGAAAAGCAAATGGCATTAGTCGTATTTTGTTTGTAGGACGTTAGGATGGTCATTTTAGTCAATTTATTCTTTTTAAAATGGGAACCTAAAATTAGAGTCAATTTAAATTCACTCTAAAATGACCATCACAACGTCCTGCAAATAAAACACAACTAATGTCATTTGGTTTCCCGTATAGTATCAAGCACCTTTTATTCAAAAACTTTCTTTCTACAATTCTTAGTTTTGGAGATATTGTACAGTCTCAACTTAAATGGTCCACCCTGTATATTAGTGCATTAATAAAGTCAGATAAGTCAAGAATAGAAGCAACAGAAATGAATCTTTTAAGGTAAATGCAAAATACTCTATTATTATTATTATTATTATTATTATTATTATTATAATACAAGAAATAGTGATATAGGGGAAGAACTAAACATACTTGAACTGAAAGAAAAGCGAATATATAGAGAAAACTTGACTTCCCCTACCTTCTAACTTTATTGGTGGGTATACAAACTATTCTTACTGAAGATTATTTTTCTATCTACTACATTTTAATTCAAATAAACTTTTGCAGACATAGCAGCATTACGCATTTCGTTATAGATACAAAGGGAACAGCGATAGTCAAATGTTCAAGAACATTTTTATTCTTTTTTAATTTATTATGATCAATCAGCATTACATACTTTACAGATCTTTGTGAACAATAGAACACAAATAAATGATTATTAACACTTAAGGAAGGCCAAAATGGCTCCTTTTAACTATAAAGTATGGGTAAAGTGATACATAGTGAGGCAGTATTTTTAACACTAAAATGATTTCAGTCTAATTGTATAATATATATAATTCAATAACAGCCCACCTTAAAGCAATATGTGTATGTAACAATATATAAAAATGTATGTAACAGTCATTGTACATGTTTGTATTATTGTATCCATGTGTAATAATGTTATGTGAATATATTACGTAATTTAATAATGTAGGAGCTATGAGAATAATAGGTTAAAAGTTGCTATCAATGAGGTAACCTTGAGGCAATAATGAATTTGAAAGTTTAAATGGTACTAGTCATTATTGGAGCAACAATTATGTAAATTTTGAGACAGTATAAAAATAGCCAATCAACAACCAGAAAAAGCTTTAGTTTAAATGAAGAAATTCTATTGGATTAGCAATATCCAATCAGAGACTTGAAATACAGAAATTTACAAGTTTAGGCGGTTGAAATCAGTTCAGTTGCCTGCAGACAGTGATTGTAACCGGATGCAAGATGCGTCCTCGAGAGATTTAATACGTATTCGTGTGAGACAAAAATTAAGTTTACGTGTTAAAAAGTGTAATTAATTAATAAATAGAATCTCACAGCCCTCTATATCAGTGAAGTGTTATTTAAATCGAGTCAAGCATTAATAAAAGGGGTGAAGTAAAATTATAATCTGTGTAAGCCTACATTCTTGTCGCATCACAACCCTGCTAAGAGAAACATGTCTCTAACAATAATACTGACGCAGCCGAGGCAAACATAACTATTTAATACTTAAAGAAACAGTCAAATTACAAAGTTAATATTTTTAAATTTGGGGCGAAGGCTACCGGAAACTTTTTACTATACGTGCGGTTGCAACTACTTCAAGTGTTTGGTTCCCCAACAGTTGAAATATAATACAACTCCTTCAATACAACATCATCAAATTTACGCCCAAAGCCTGATGCAAATAACGTAACAATACACCTACTTCAAATAGGCTTCCATACGTGAGACAACAATAAACTTTCTCAATAGTAATTAAAAGTGATTCTCATAGAGAAAATTGGTGTAGTTAGTGATCTGAGTAATCGGAGTTACTGAGTAGGAGGGACTGTCGTACTTGTCTCTTCAGGCGTGTGAGCTGGTGGATGTGTACAGCTCCTGGAACGTCTGGCAGTTGTGAGAAGAAGCGACCGGCGATCATACGTGTGTTTAAGAACTGGAGGCTATACGCTGGCCTTAAAGTTTCATAGTGTTTCCATGAAATCACGAGAAACAACTAAATATTGACAGGACTTTAAAGAACGTAGAGTAAAAACTGGAAAGAAGATGCAGTGAAACGACCAAATAACAACCAGCTAAAATTTCCAGAGGGATACCGAGGCCAAGGAAGAACAGTAAAGTACTCTGAAGGCCGGAACAGGCCATAGCCTACACCTCTTGGTAGGTGAAAACATAATGATTCAAAATTACTACAAATTATCAGTGGACATATGTTTACTTTCTCTACCACGTACATAGTAGGTAAAGTAGGTATTCATTCCACCCAAAAATTCGATATCGAGATTTCACCGGAAATACGTGTTTTGAGGTCCCCTGGAAAAATGTCGGTGTGTGTATCTGTCTGCGTCTGTAAATAGCATAACTCAAAAACAAAAAGTCGTATAAATACCAAACTTGGTATTTACGTTCAATATCTTCCAAAGATGCGAGAGGAAAACTTTAAACAGATTCCTCTATTCACAAACTACCCCTTACATGGAACACTTTTCGAAATTTCTGATTTTCTCAAAAATGACTAACGACTTTTATTAAAATAGCACATATTTAATGTATTTATTGTATGACAAATAAAATGTATATCTTGAATTTTCTGGGAATAGCTAGTGAAATCCCCTTTATTTGATTTGTATAAATTTCTATAACAGAAAACCATAAAGGATAAGCAAACACTTACCCGAGAAGAATTGTAGAGCTCATTAAAACGCAGATTTTGTGTTTAACAACTTTTTCGTAGCGTTAGCCGTTTTATTGTCATCTAATAGCATGCATGAAGATGTGCGATCTTCCTTTGTTTCTTTATTTTCATCGTCAGCGCTTGTTACTACGAATGAAACATTTGGTTTACATTGAAAAATCAGTTTACTGTGATTTTTATTTATTTTTAAGAAATCTGTGCTGTACAGTATAGTTGTAGAAAAAACAAAATTAATTTGAAACATGTGTTTGAGTTGTTACCCACTGGAATCCCAAAGTATATTTGCTGTCATTAGATTAGGTCTATCGGTCTTTTTCTTTCAAGTCGTCTGTTGGTGTATTCAGGTGTAGGGTTTGCTGGTATCTGTGGTAGTAAAGGATTGGGGTGTGGTAGAAATGAGTTGTTTGTCTTGTAGCTATCTCGGAGGACTGTAGAAACCTCCGGAATGTCTAGATCACTCTGAAGAGTAGTGTTGTGAATGTACCCAGGTGCATCCGTTATAATTCAGAGAAATCTGTTCTGTAGAGTTTGTATTCTTCGGATTTGTGATGAAGGGGAACCCCAGATTGCACATCTTTACTGCCATATAGGACAGATAAGGGAATTATATAACAATCTTTTGTACTGCAAATCAACTGCCGATTTCCTAGATATGATGGGCTTCAGAAGACGATGTTTGACCTACGTTAGTGATGTGGTCATTGCATGTGCATCTGCGATCTAAAATTAAGCCGAGATATATAACAATTTCTGGTATGGGTGTTACGGCATCTTTTAGTTTAATAGGATCATTACTGATGTTTCTCTTATATATGAACTTGACTAATTTTGATTTTAAAGGATTCATACTAATTCTCCAACGCTTACACCATAGGTTGATTTCTCCACAGAGTGTATTAAGCTGTCCGACTGTTGATTCACAAGTTCATTTGCTCAGAATTGCCATGTCATCAGCGTAATACTCAACAGTCAAGTTTATGTGTGATGGAAAGTCAGATGCATATACGATTTAGAGAAGTGGTCCAGGAACAATTGCCTGAGGTACACAGATTTAATTGCAGGTCATTATCACCGTCCTAGTTTCATTTTACAGAATAGATGAGATTGGATGAGCTAGACTTAATTATTCTGTAATATATATCTGAAGTCTTATTTTTAATATTGTATATAACCCATCGTGCCACACTTTGTCAAAAGTCTTCTCTGTGTCCAGGAAAACATCTAAGCAAACTGATTGTTCTTCGTAGGCGTCGAGTATGGTGTCAATAATTCTATGTAGTGTTGTGGACAGGAATGTTGTGATCTAAATCCAAACTGAAAAGGAGATATAATATCTTCTATGTCAATTAATAAAAGAGGCATACGTTCGTAAATTTTTAAAAAATGGAAATAAGACATATCGGTGATAACTTGTTGGATCTCTTCTGCTTTGTCGGGCTTAGGTATCATTATTATAACAGCGTGTTTTCACTTTTGAGGAAAATATGATAAACGAAAAATAGTTTTGTATATATAAGTTAGCTGTAGAAGTGATTTATTTTGTAAGATTTCTAGTAATTGTTGTACAATTAGTCCTTGATCAGGAGATTTATCTTAGGAAATATTTTTATTTTAATTTTTACTTCAGCAGGTGTAAAGTAAATTTTGAAAGGTAACAGCTGCAGAGGTTGAGAGATGACATTTTCGACTGTGCTAATAAATTCGGGACCCATATTTGGGTTCGGTTTAAACTGATCACTAAGTTGTTCTGAAAATAGCTGAGCTTTTTCTTCAGGATATGAAAAACATTATTTATTTACTACCTATCAGTGGTGGAGTCAAAGAAAACTGTTTTGTTATCTGTTTCGTTTTTCTCCATAGAGATCTTGTGCGTTGAGTGATCGTAGATGATTTTCCAGACTGTTATGTTATTCCTGTTGCAATGTATGCTTTAGAGCTTTAGTAGGCCTATTGTACTTATCTTTATGATCAAGATATTTTGTCTGTTGCCATAGCCTTCTATATTGCTTTTTAATCATATGCAAATTTTCGATAGTTGGAGAATTTAATGTTCTTGTTTTGCCTTTAGATGATTTAAGACATTTACTTGTTACATTTGCAGCATATTGAATATTTCTTGTAATGTGTGAAACTGCAATTTCATTGTCTTGTGATGTCTTGAAAGCGCTGTGATTATGTGAAAAAATATAAAAATCTATAATAACTTTATAAAGGGCACAAGTTGTGTATCTTCTTTAAGCAGCTTTTGCTTCCAAAGTGTGCTGATTGAAGCAAATTCGTAAGCCTGTTTCATTTTGTTAATTCACATCCTATTTTCAAGCGTTCTTAGTTTCTGTTCTTTGTTTTCGTTTATTACATTCTAACACATTTCATTATGCCTAGCAAGAGACGAATCAGCTTTACTTTTGATGTAAAGAAGTGTTTTTCCGTGAAAGCAGCCAAAGTTGTAGCTGGTTCTATGAGTCAAAATAATTATATATTGGCGAGGTTAAAAACACACAGAGAATTAACTAATTTACAAAGAATAGTTTGTATACGCGCTAATATACTATAGGAAGTAGAGAAAGTCATTTAAATGTATCACATCAGATTTCTCTTCTATACGTGCTAAATCTCTCACTTAGAAACAATTAAAAGGAGTCTTTGCAGAAACTCGACTGTTGATGCTGATCTCGTGTAGTTTGGGTACTTTTAACATTTCACTGATATTATTAGTAAGGTGTTGACTTGCGCGCATTATTCGCTAGAGTACGTTTTAAGTTGTATTTAGTAGATTTCCTCTGACAAAATGATAAAAATCGAGCACTAGGTTTGGTAACACTTTTGTCTTTCTTGCAATGTAGGGTAGGAATGTCAAATCTATCTGGACTAGGCAACGATCTAAATTTCCTACTGTGATTATGTCAGGGTAGGGTATGGGAGTGTTGAGAGCAGGATATTGTCTTGAAAGAAAGGCTGTTTTCACCTTTCTCACTCCGGCGCGTCTTTTGTTAGAAATCCTGCAAGATTCTGTGGTTTTCTCTAACACGTGCAATTCTTTAACAATGTCTTCCCACTATTATCTGTTGGTCCACTAACGTTTGCTCCGGCTAATTATTTAACATTTTGGTGCTCTATCACCGTTCCTTAGATTCGCGCGAACTTGAAGTAGCCACTTGACAAATACTAAATCGTTATATAATCTTGCATAAAAAGTATCTCAACGAATACTATCAGCACATTACATAAGTATTCCACAGATATACCTTATAGTTATTATAGTTATATAGTTGCGCGGCACTTAGCAAATTTCGGAACTTAGCGTCCTTTTGTAACTCGAAATACTACGTGTTCACTTAACGAAGACTCGTGACACATTGTGTGAAATCCACGCTTACGTTTACATATATAAACTCACTACTAGCCTCCGGATTTTTGTACATGCAACCACATCTTCCTATCTTTTCATTGCTTCTAACAATTATCCTGTATAGTTATTGGCTCTCTGGTTGAAAATTCGATGCCGAAACGGTAAGAAATAACCGTTGCCTACAGCGTCTACTTTCTCTTGAAACTTGGTTCTTCCCCTCGAAGTACAAAGAAACTTTGGATTTTTATGGCCCCAAGCTCGGAAAAATACAATGAACATTTTGAAGCGAAGATACTCTATTTCACCTAAATTTTACGGATTTTCTTACGCAATTACGCCTTTATTTATTGGACAACATTAATGAAACTTAAAACATATTTACACCTTTTAAAGGGCTCTTGGTTGATTTAGTGTGTAATACAGTTACTTTAAAACTGTTGAAAATTATCAAATTGCGTTTTAATTAATAATTTGTAATTCATAGACTATAATTATTTAAGGGTTCCTTTTTGTACAGGTGTAATCAGACAGAAATATTGATACAAAGTAGAAATAAACATATGAATATAATGCAGACGATATAGCAATAATACAGAACTGTGAAGATAATTCGCAACGTTTAGTATATAAGCTAACTCAAATTGGAAAATAATATAAGTTGCAAATATCTACAAGCTAAACGAAAGTGATGGCCCCTATTGTAAATACTCTGTGTGATAAATAATAATAATAATAATAATAATAATAATAATAATAGAAAATGAAATACTGGAACAAGTAGTTTATTTTATGTGGTATGTACGAGATATAGGCTATAACAGAGACGGGTTATTGAAAATACATTGAATATAGTTCAATAAATTTGTGAAACAAGGAATAGAACTCTTCAAAATAAAACCCGCAAAGATTCAAAATTAAAATTTTATAAGATAATGGCTGTACCAGTGTTACTGTTCGAATGTGAAACTTGAATAACATATGAAAGAGATAAATGTAAGATACAGTCGACGAAAATGACATTTCTCCGTAGAGTAAAACGATGCACAAGAATAGATACGGTACTAAATGAAACTATACGAAAAGAATTGAGCATATAGAACTTAAATCAAAAATAGAAGGGTATAAAAACAATTCAAGAGTCCACCTATCTCGAATGAGTTCTGAAAGAATCCCAGCCTTGGTGAATACCTCAAGGTAGAAGAGATGTTGGGTGTCCGAGAAAGAGAGGGTTATAGCACTGTGAAATCGGAACAGACAAGAGCGCCTAATCCTTCCAAGGACGATTATAATATAATAATAATAATAATAATAATAATGTTACGTTTTATCTCTATCCAAATTACAATGTTGTTAGATATCTAAAGACAGAAGAACATCTACTACAGGGTAAACCAATGGATCTGTCACCTCAGGGTCCACTAAGAGACAAGAACCAGAAGTAAAGCTCTGACTGAGCTACTTACCTTTAACCCCGTTTGCGTCTCTTCTCTTACTTCTCTATGCCCACCCTTTTCAGATACAAGAGAATCGTCGAGAGAAGAGAGACGAGTTGTCTGTGCCTGTGGGATTTTATCTGGACTCCCAAACTAGATGGTTTTCTCATTAGGTGGTTTACCTAAACGGACTAAGAACTGTCAGAAACAATGATGAACCGATCGCGAAAGAATCAGAAAATGACCCTACCTACCTACGGGAGGTAATCACTTTAAGATTCTACTCCAGTACTCCTGCAGAATTTAGAAGAAATTCCGTTGCTTTAGAATGCAGTAGAACCACTTAACCGGAAGAAAGGGGCAGCTGGTTTCAGTTTACCTAAATTTCAGATAAAAACAAAAATGTTTCTTTTAGCGTTAAGAAATGTTTTTTGAAGTTTTAGGTGAAAGTAAACAATACATATACATACAAAGATAAAGTAATTAATAAACGCAAGCTACTGTATTTACACACACACAAAGATAATCCATAATGCATACAATACTTTTAACTGTATATACACGTAATAATTTTGTTTGTAAAGGTCTTATATTTCCTTTTGCTTTTCCTTTTCACTTCGTTTCCAAGCCGCTATGTCACATTACGGTTTCATTAGTTGAACGTCAGAAGGTGTTGAAACTTCAGATCTTTGGACAAACCGTAATGCTATCTGGCAAGGGAAAGGCAAATTCACTCCCTTTACATTAGTTTAGGTACTTGATGGCAACTGAGAAATCCCTTCCATGAAAAAGTGGCGGAACGGTCTGTATCTTGCTGTCCACAATACTACGTTCCCAACGAGAATACTTACCTGCATAATAACAATCCGTCACTATGGCTGTGACCCTAAACGATTGACAGCTAACAAAAGGAAGTGCCGCCTGCCATTAACGAAAGAGCCAAAACAGTTGTCAATAGAGAAGGAATGGAAATAGTTATGGTCAGAGAAAACGCATTCCGTTATGCATCCCCTTTGTCATTCCTAACGTAAGTTAATAAACATTGCCTCTTCAATTTATTTTAAACAAAAATATTTGTTTCGCTTCGGTTAAACATTTTGTCGGTTAAAAGTGTTTCGAATAACAGAGGTTCTACTGAATATGATTAGTAGTATTTCTTTAGAATAGAAACTAAATTGTGATGCCCCAGATCATAAGCAGAAAAATGTCGTGAAACTACTTACCTATCTCTCGTTTCTCAGACATTAAGAAACTGTTCTTAGAACCACTATGGAGTTGTCACCTACTTAGAATAAGGGGTCGTTATCTACGGCTTCAGTACAGCAGTTTTGTAGGAAATATATAGGACTTAAAATACAATTGTAAATTCTCATCAGGTAGAATTAGTTCTAATTGCTTTCATAAAGAGTTATGCCACCTTATCTTTTTGTTCCTATTCCCCCATTAGATGACAACAGCACGTAGCAGTGAACGATAAAAAAATCGAGATGTCATCACCGGTTGAGACGTGTGCTCCTCTCTGACACTTGTAAAATCGTCCCTATAACTCTTCAATACGTTTCAAACCTCACCCCTTTGCCCGTCGCTCCCAGTCATACTCTCCCCCTCCACGTTTCCTTCATCCTCTTTATGCCTAAAGCCCACCCTTTCCTCCTTTCCCTTCGTCTCTTTTACCCTCCCTTCTAATTAAACCCCTTCATGTTCGCCTCAGACCCCCTCCATTTCACACCCCTTTCTACCATCTCCATCTCTCTCTTAGCCTTCACATCTTGTCGCTATTGATCTTGTATTGCCTATATAGATAGATAATTTACTAAATGGACCCAGCATCTCCATGGTAACCCATTGGAAGGAACGGATGGATTGATTTTGGGGTCCAGCGCAGAGGCAAGTAAGCCGTAAGCTGCTCCACTCCTCAGCAGTGGTACTTCGTTTTAAAACAAGACATGTCGGGCACCTATTGA
This sequence comes from Deroplatys truncata, assembly GCA_030765065.1. NCBI lineage: Eukaryota > Metazoa > Arthropoda > Insecta > Mantodea > Mantidae > Deroplatys > Deroplatys truncata. The sequence goes on from CM060980.1 coordinate 60,743,386, forward strand.
TTGGGGCGAAGTGGAAGGCTCTTTCGCATTGTGGAAAAGGGGGCTTTACGAATCAGCACTTTAACATATGAGCTGAAGGCAGAAGGGGTTGCGATAGGAAGAGAGAGGGGAAAAATGCTGTACACCAACCCTTGGCATCTTTGTCACTGTCGCTGTTGTATAGATGGCGAGACGATAATCCTCCAAAGTGGGAACCTGATGTGAAAAGTAGGTGTTGGTTCTTCTCTCTCCTACTCACTGCAATTTCAGATATTCTTTAGCTTTAATGAACAGGCGCTCCAGATAAACATTTCGTGCTAATGAAAGAGACTCGAATTTTTCTTCAAATAAAGAAAAAAATCGGATGTTTGCAGAGTGTCCTCAAAGTTCTTTCTGCCTTTTGAAGTGATGTTATTTTAAGGCATAGGGGTAAAAATGTTAGTGGCAACACAGCTCGCTCTGATGATACAGTCCGTCCAAAGTGTTGCCACACCGCTCTTACTCTTTACTTTAGCATGGACTTCGTCAAATTAAGATCACCTCTATTGAAGGCTGATGGGTTTCAAAGCAGAATTATTTTCGCGGGTTTTCTAACTGACGGGCCGAGAGTGGATGCCGCTCCGGTTACGCTGATCTCAGCGTATGTGTTCCTTGGCTCTCTGGTGGTCTCTGGTTCGAAGCTCACCGGCGGCTGGATCGTGCTGGGAAGTGCTGGAAATTAAGCCTACCCCTATCGATTTTATCTCAGGAGTGGGTGAAGGCAGTCATGTAATCACTTGTTCGGTTATTAGCTAGAGTTTATTCCAGATATGAAAAATGTGACGTGCTTCACTCAAATGACTTTCTCTACTCTTCTACAAATCATTTGAAAAACACTTATTCTTCATCTGCTTCATGTTAATCCAGATAAATATTTTCTGAATATATCTTATTGCTAATTTTCTTTAGGTGTAAGTGGAATATGGTATGCTTTAAGTGATAGTCAAATCTTTTAAGAGCTTGTTGCTATGTGCAGCATTCAATTTTCTTCGCATGTCCAGGACATAAAAAAGAAATGACGAATTCCCACTTGAGAAAAAGTGTATTGAAAAATTCAAATAAATAACAAGGAATATCTCGAAAATGGCTCCCTTGACAAAAAAATGCATGGGACATAAATTGTTTATTTTAACGAGATCTACATTTTTGTGAAATAAAAGTTTGTCTATCTATTACGGTTTACTAGTTATGCAAAAGTCCTCTTCAGAATGAAGACAAATTTTGGGGACATTCCCAGAAAATTCAAGATATAAATTTCAATTACCATGAATACATATGATATTTTAATCAAAATCGTTAGAGCCAGCTTTGAGAAAATCAAAATTGTCGAAAACTTTTTCATGTAAAGTATAGTCTAGATTGGGGGAATTTTCTTGAAAATCTGCGTGTCGCATTCTTGGAAATACTATACTCAAATACCAAGTTTGGTATTTATCGACTTTTCGTTTTTAAGTTATGCAAAGACACACACATTTGGATTCAAGGCACCTCAAAAGAAATCTCGGTATGGAATGTTTGGTCGAATGCAATACTTCCCCTACTTACTATACGTATTAGAGAAAGTAAAAATAGAAGTAGCTAGCAAGTTATTTCCCTTAAGTTATTTACTTTAATTAAGCTGTTTCTGTATTTTAACATTTTTCCCGTTACTCGCTATTTTTAGTAATTTATGGGAGCTAACCCATTATCGTCATATGGTATCTCACCCTACCCTTCACACAACGTTCAGCGCCTCTGCGTCACAATGTCTCAATAATGTGGGCTACTAGAACAAAATCTCTCCTTTTATATGAAAATGCCACGACGCGCAAATTCGCGCCAATAATTCTAACGACAGTTTTCATTGATGCTTTACATAGTATTGTATGAGAGTTCAATCGCTCGTATTTCTGCTGTCAGCTTCTTGGTGTCATGTTTGGAGTAGACAGATTCCATTGTTTTCTTACCTTATAAATCCAATCTGCCTACTTGTAAGAAAAGAATACTTTATTAAATAAAATTTAAGCAGTGGGTCAATTTTCACAAAATCCCGAAAAACACAAAATGAAAAAAAATTTAAGTAAAACTTTCCAAAATCATATATCTCCACCTCTTTCAGAGCTCGGCCCTCTCTCTCATACAAACTGTCATTTCTACAAGTCCCTGTGCTGCTACTGGTATCTTTGAGAATTACATGCTATTTCTGTATCTTTCCCTCGTCGGTCCTCTCTTTTATATAGGGTAGTTGAATTATATTCGAACCCACTCGCGACCTCTCTCTACTGCGCGAGACAGCCGGCAGTCGCCGGCGAAATTACGCCGACAGAGGCGGACTAAAATCCTTACCTTATAATAGATGCTGTTGTTATTTATGGAGTTCTTTAAAAGATAAAGTGTATCGTTTCAATCCTCGCACACTACAGGAACTTAGAGAAAACATTGTGTAGGAAACCACAAGAATTCCTGCTGCTGAGCTTCGGAATGCAAGCGAGAATATTTACACGAGATATGCGGCCTGTTTGAGAACAGAAGGCGTAATTTCCCCGGCGACTGCCGGCTGTCTCGCGCAGTAGAGAGATGCCGCGAGTGGGTTCGAATATAATTTAACTACCCTATACAAGCTCTTACTTTTACCAACCCCCTGTGCTGCTAAAATCCAGATGCTAATTACTTTACTTGCTAGCCGCTTTTCCAAATTTACCATTTTTATTCCATATATAGTTATAATGTTATATTACGTGTTATATAATAATATTTAAAATATTTCTGTTATATACACTGTTCTATTTTCTTATTTTCCCCTCTTTACTATATATTCTTTGCTATTTGTTTCCCTTCCAGTTTATTACCATATCTGATTACATAAATTACAGTCGCTTGTGCGTTGATTATGGGGTGGGTGTTCTCCTACACTTGACACTATATTGTAAATGCTTATGCCGTTTTAATCTGTTACAATCTGTCCTCAGGTTTGAAGTAGTGTTGTTTAAATCACTAAACATCACTGGTCAGGATTTTAACAACCAAGGTTAAGAAGGTTCAAAGGCTTTTCCGCTTCGAGCTCTCCTCCAAGCAACATGGGAAGAAAGAAGACAGCCGCAGCCTCCAAGCTTTCTCCCCATGAGGTAGCCACCACCGCAACCGATGAGGAAGAACAGTTCCTGCCTCTTCACCGCCGCTAGCCGAAGCGCCCAGCGCCATCTCTCCAGCCAACGCAGCCAGCCACACGCCGCTGAACCGCGTGCCTGCACGCTACTCCGCTACTCCGGAGTCGGCGGCCAAGGCGACAAGAATTCGGAACAACAGAGGTCAAACATCGCTGGTCCGACTCACCTTCATGGACGAGGACGAATACTTGGCGGCCCTGGGCGCAGAACTGCCCTTGTTAGGACAAAACCTGTCGCTCGAGGCCAGCCGCAGTGTGCGCCCAACACCATGCCACCCTGCTCCCTATACGGGCATACAGACACTTCATGTGACGCCGCTCACCGCTGCCACTATAGTAGCAACGGGACTCTCACCGCCGACTGCAGAACACACGAGACTTAACCCATCGCCACCGCTTCTGCGCCTCCTGCGGGGGCAATGGGCACTTCACCGGCCAGGACGTCTGCCCACTCTACCCACGTAGAGCATCGCCGATCAACTCCATCTTCACGACACCGCAGAACAAGTTCGACACCTCTCAACTAGAGCACCAGTTGGCGAACGCCAACGCGCTAGTTGAGCAGAACACAGCCAGCAACAACAGCATCCTTGAAGCAATTCAGGACCTTTACGCAGAGTTGCTGGACTTATCTAGCCGCCTCACCGCACTTGAAGAGGAGTTCACCACACAGTTCACCTCCATCACTGGCAACATAATCACAAAGCACGCGAACACCACCAACGAATTGGATACAACCATCAAACGCATTGTTTGAATGGGAAATGACTACCTACGTGATAGGATCGCAGACCATGCAAACAGAGTAATAGGACTCTCCAGCCCGACATCACGACACCTCCAAGAGAACCACATCACCACTACAAACGTCAACACAATCCAGAACTCCCTGGGTACACACCGAATGCCCGGAGGTGACAGGCCCGGGTACGGAGCATACATGTCCTGTTACATCACCACCGTTCATAGGGCTTTGGCCATGGCAAATACCTAACCACCACTGCGGAGCACTCCGCCACTTCATAGTAATCACCCACAAACAGCGGGTTTGCTTCGGCGGTACCAGCCACCATTTGAAGTAGGTGTTGTATTGTGTTCACGTATGGAAAAGCCGATTTGAAAATATATTTTATTATTAGCACGTATGGATGCCAATTTGAGAAAGGTTAATTTTATGGTGGTGTTGTATTGTATTTCAACTGTTCGGGAGCCGAACACTTGAAGTAGTTGCCACCGTATGTATGGTACCCGCTTTCCGGTAGCCTTCGCCCCGAATATATTTGCAGCTGGCCTGTTTCTTTAAATATTATATATTTATGTTTGCCTCGACTGCGTCAGTATTTGTTAGAGACACGTTTCTCTTAGCAGGTTTGTGGTGCAACAAGAATGTAGGCTTACAAAGATTATAATTTTACTTCACTCCTTTTATTAATGCTTGACACGATTTAAATAACACTTCACTGATATATAGAGCTGTGAGATTCTTTTTATTAATTACACTTTGAACAAGTAAGCTTATTTTTCGTCTCACATGAATACGTATTAAATCTCTCGAGGACACTTTTTGCGTCTAATTAGGAACACTGTTTGCAGGCAACTGAATAGATTTCAACCGTCTAAACTTGTAAATTTCTGTATTTCAAGTCTCTGATTGGCTAATCCTACTCCAATAGAATACCAGCATTTAACTAAATCTTTTTCTTGTTGTTGATTGCCTATTTTTATAAACTGCCACTAAAATTACATTATTGCTGTTTAACTTTGTTACTCATTATTGCCTCAAGGTTACCTCATTGTTAGCAACTTTTGACCTATTTCTCACAGCTCCTATATTATTAAACTACGTAATGTATTCACATAACATTATTACACATGGATACAATAATATAAGCATATTACATTTCACAAATTATTACACATACATATTGCTTTAAGGCAGGCTGTTAATCAATTTATATATTATATAATTAGACTGAAATCATTTAAGTGTTAAAAATACTGTCTCACATTTTCACCATTATATCCCATTTAATAGCTCCATTAAATCCTTTCTATTCTTCTTCCTTTTTCCTTCCTAACACCCATATATTCTTGTTTTTTCTTAAACCTTTATTCCTGTCCCCCCAAAAAGGTTCAAGTCCCCACCCTAATACAAATAAATATATTTCGAAATGACGGGATCGGACCATATGAAATAAAACTGGCCTAAGTGTGGTAGAAATCTGTTTTCTATACGAAGTAAAAGAAGGATATGAACAAATGGTATGGCACTACACCAAATATTCAACACCGCGATACCGGAAACACGCGTTTTGAGGCTCCCTGAGTAATAGAACAACATTTTTAAGAAAATGTCCATGATATGTGCGTGTGAACAGAATAGCTCACAAACGAGAAGTCATTTAAATACTAAACTTGGTATTTAAGTTCAGCATCTTCCAAGGATACGACACGATGATTTTCAAGAACGTTCTCCAGTCCAAAGTACCCTTTAAAGGAAAACAATTCGTATTGTTTTATTTTCTCAAAAACGACTATAATGATGTTGATTAAAGTACCATATGTTTAAGTTACTTACCTAACAATTAAAATGCATGTATCAAATTTTCAGAAAATAGCCTGTGAAGTCCTCTTCATTCTGAAAGAGTTTTTATAAGTAGTAAACCTTAAGAGATCGAGTAAATGTTATTGCAGTAATAAGTAGATCTCGTTAAAGCACACAATTTATGGCTTTGAAATTCCAACACCTTGCATGATCACGAGAAAAACTAATAGCGCCTTGCCACCAGCAAAATAAGAATTTCAAAATTCAAAGCAATACCATAGAATATCTCTAGAATGACTAACGCTACAAAAATTATTTGCCATAAATTGTGTGCTTTAAGAGATCTACATGTCTTGTGTAGTAAAATTTTGTCTATTTCTTATGATTTACCAAATTATTACACAAAAGTAAATCAGAATGAAGAGAACTTCACAGGCTATTCTCAGAAAATTCAAGACAAGCATTTTATTTGTCATGAAAATATTTAACATATATTGTATTTTAGTCAACATCGCTAGAGTAATTTTTGAGAAGATCAAAAATAACGAAAGGTTTACCTTATAAAGGGTAGTTTGATATGCAGTTTTCTTGCAAAACATTGTGTTATCTTTGGAAGATACAGAACTTAAATTGCAAGTTTTGCATTTATCGGACTCTTCATTTTGACTTTCTCTACTACGTATAGTAAGTAGGGGAAGTATTGTATTCCACCCAAAAATTCGATACCGAGATTTCACCGGAAATACATGTTTTGAGACCCCCTGAATCCAAAAAAAGCATTTTTGGAAACATGTCCGTGTGTGTGTCTGTCTGTGTGACTGTGTGTCTGTGTGTCTGTGTGTCTGTGAACAGCATAACTCAGAAACGAACAGTCGGATAAACACCAAACTTGGTATTTAGGTTCAGTATCTTCCAGAGATGCGACACGAAGGTTTACAAGAAAATCCCCCCACCCCAGGATACCCTTTACATGGAACATTTTTCGAAAATTTTAATTTTCTCAAAAATGGCTCCAAGGATTTTGATTAAAATATCATATGTGTAAGATATTTTTATGAGAAATTAAATGTATATCTCGAATTTTCTGGGAATGTCTCCAAAAGTATTCTTTATTGTGAACGACTTTTGCATAACTGGTAAACCATAAGAGATAGACAAAATGTTACTACACAAAAAATGTTGATCGCGTTAACATACACAATTTATGTCATATACATTTTTTTTGTTGAGTGAACCGTATTCAAGATATTACTTGTTATTCCCTTAAATTTTCCAATACTTATACTTTTTCTCAAATTCGTTATTTATTTTTTATGTCCTTGAGATGCAATGAGATTGGAATGCGCCGCATAGCAACCAACGCTTAAAAGATTTGACTATCGCTTATAACCTACCATATTCCCTTGCATCTACAAGAAATTTAGCAATAAGATTGACATCTCGATATCTCCATTAACATGAAGCATATGGAGAATAAACGTTTGTAATAATAGATTGTACAAGAGTAGAGAAAGTCATGTGAGTGTAGCACATCAGATTTTTTTTAGTTATGCTGCCAAAAAACACAGACACATACACAAACACACATGAACCTTTTTTCTAGAAAATGCTTTTTGGGTTCAGGGTGCTTCAAAACATGTATTTCGTGAAATATCAATACCGAATTTTTTGATAGAATACAATACTCCACTTCAAGTACCTAGAAGAGAAACCAAACATCTCAACTGTCGACATTACATTATCTTATATAAAAAAAATTCAATTGTATTCATGTATTTGCATCGAGTGAGGTGGCACCGTGATTACGCGTACAATGCACATTCCAACCTTCGTGGCCCACCGAAGGTTTTCTTCGGGGCTTTCCTCGGTCGCTAGACGAATGCTGTGTTGGATAATTTGATCCGCGAATTTTCCTATCATCCCTTTCATCACTACATTTCATTTCCTTCTTCTTCACCGCCATACCAGGCATGAGCTGGTCACCCATGCTGGATATGCTATGATCCAGTTTGCTTGCTTCTCGAGCTACTGAACTACACATTGTCTTTGCTTTTGCTGTACAGAATTGGTTTATAGTCTGTTTTACCCTGTCCTTTATGATAGACCATAAATGCGGGAGGCTGTTATTGTTTCAGTAAATAAACACGTAACTTTGTATTCAGTGAAAACAATATATTATATTACTTAAGAAAGCTGAATATTTATTTATTCCTTTACGGTCCTATTTTTTAAGTAATTTAAAATTTACTTTAGTTTTTCCTCAATTCTGTGACGTTAACTCGTGATACAGAAGAATATTTCTAGCGAAACAAATCAAGTACCTACATTTCTTCAGGTCTGAGTTCTATCAAAGCCAGTGACCCAATTGCAAAAGCTCTCCTCGCGAGCAAAGAGTGATGGAATGCTCGGCATCCTGCTAGAAAATGAACCTCACGCTTCGCGAAACGCTACGGTCATTGCAAACCCCCTAAGTCAGCGATTTTAGGTCACTCACTCTTTGTGAGACGATGTGGTCGTTCAATCCTTTGACGTGGTTCGAATGTCGTCCTTTGATGGGCGAGACGGTGGTTGGTTACGTCACGGACTTCCCCGACCATCCATTCACTCATTTTCGGTACAGCGCACTTTCCACTTCTTTGATCCCGGTAAATGAAGTGATTGCATAAAAACGCGCTTGCTTCAAACACCGCTCGGTGAAGAACTGATTAGCAATTTATATTAAAATGCAGAAGAGGACTTAATGAGCTTTGCTGAGTTAATGCGAGATAAACAGAATTAGCTAACAACATGTTATGCTGCTAACATAACTGTATAATGGGTTTAGAATTACACGCTTATATCATCAGACAAAACACTGAAGGGTAATTAATTGCTTTGCTGGAGTATATTAGGTTATATCTGTTGAAAACGGAACCCAAAAGACTACACTTTAAAACGACGTGTGAGAGTATGAGCCGCAATTTACACTCTGTATTGGAAGTGGACTCAAAGAAAGCTTCTGTATCATTTTTTATGGTCATTGTGATATTTTATTTACACTACGACAGGCCACTTTCCACCAATAGAAAGGAAGCAAACGTTTTAAATAATCATGGATATCAAATAATAATAAAATAATAATAATAATAATAAATTGAAAAAATGAATTGTTTCGTTGTTATTTGCACCACGCTTTGGGCGTCAATTTGAAGTAGTTTGTATTGAAGTAGTTGTATTATATTTCAACTGTTGGGGAACCGAACTTGTAGTAGTTGCAACTGCACGTATAGTAGTTTCCGGTAGCCTTCGCCCCAAATATACCTTCAGGTGGGCTTTGCCCCAACTTTAAAAAAATATTAAATTTGTAATTTGACTGATTCTTTAAGTATTAAATATTTATGTTTGCCTTGGCTGCGTCAGTATTATTGTTACAGACACGTTTCTCTTAGCAGGGTTGTAATGCGACAAGAATGTAGGCTTACACAGATTATAATTTTACTTCACTCCTTTTATTAATGCTTGATACGAGTTAAATAACACTTTACTGATATAGAGAGAGAGAGCTGTGAGATGTTTTTATTAAATACTTGCACTTTTTAATACGTAAACTACTTTCGTCTCACACGAAAACGTATTAAATCTCTCGAGGACACTTTTTGCGTCTGGTTAATAACGCTGTCTGCAACCAACTGAGTTCAGAATTTGTAAATGTTTCTCCTTTTCAGTTTCTGATTGGCTAATCCTTCTCCAATAGAATACCTACATTTTCTAAAGCTTTTTCTGGTTGTTGATTGGCTATTTTTATGAACTGTTACAACATTATTGTTGCTCCAAGAATCAGAAGTAGTATTGTTAAACTCTCAAACTCATTATTTCCTCAAGGTTACCTCATTGTTAGCAATTTTTTATCTATTTCTCAGAGCTCCTACATTATTAAATTACGTAATATATTCACATAACAGTATTGAACATGTATACAATAATATAAGCATATGCAATGTCTATTATATACATTTTACAAATTATTACATACACATATTGCTTCAAGGCGGACTGTTATTGAATTTATATTTATAATTAGACTGAAATTATTTAAGTGTTAAAAGTACTGCCTCAAAATATTTATCATAGGTGATCTCACGAGAGGTTCCGAATTTATCTGAGGATACTCGTAGCCTTGAATGGGATTTATTAAAACTATACCATGAATAAATAATAATTACTTCCTTTTATTGTTCAAAATCAAAACACCATTGTTTCAGCTGTCAGATCATGCGGTACTAAATGAATGAACAATCGGCTGTCTTACGGAATACTAACCAATACTACTAACAAAAACATTAACCTCTTAAGTCAAGATAAGCTAAAATCAGAACACAAAGACAAATGTTTCGAACATGCTTTGCTTGGAAACTGACTGAATGTGTATTGATTTAAATAATTTTCATAGTTGAACGTTGAAGGAACCTAACAGTTTTCGACAATGGAAGGTGAATTGGATTGGACTAAAGTGGATGTTGAGGTAATAGGATTTCGCAATTTCTCCAGATCTGTTGAATGATGAGATGGATATCGTAGCCTATCAATCGCTGCATACTGATTCTATTACGTTTCAGTAACGAACTGACGTTTTTCGATTAAATCGTATTCTTGCAAGCATACCACAAATTAAACGCGTAATTGGTGGATATTCAAGGAATTGTTAAACGTTGTTGATCGATATCAAATACGTGATTTATGAATGGAATAGTCGCTACAAACTTATCGTTCTGGTTTAATCACCTGCCCAGTTTTTGTTCTAATAAAATTTTCCAGAAGATGAAATGCAATGGCTGGTCGTAATCAAGCTTAGATATATGTTTTCAGCTGTGGCTTTTAAATTACTGACTATTCCAACCACCTTAATTAACATTCAGATTTAACTTAAATTTTATTTTTCTTCTTTACTTCTTATACGTTTGAGGCTAGGCATACTATTATTTCCATTGTTTGTATTAACTCATGTAAACCAATACTTATTTGTTTTTAAAAAGCCAAAAATTGCATTTGAAAGTATGTGCAACTATTTTGCTCCTTCAAGTGATCACATTAGCTATTATTTACACATTTTAAGGTCTAGATCATTATTCCACCTATTCTTTCTTTACTAAGATCATTATTCCTCCAGTCTACAGACTTCCTGTTGGATCTTAGAGTTAGAGAACAGTTACTATGATATGAGGAAAATAGTGGAATCCTGTAATTGGTCAGATACCACCTCTACATCACATATATTCCTAATAGTTGGTTTAACAGACGTTGAAATTCCGTCTAAGGTCTCCGCATAGCACTTCCAGTTGGTTTTTCTTGGATTCCGGTATAATACCGATGGTTTATCAGCCTGCGCTGATTTGCAATCTCATGTACCGGTGGTCTAAGAGGGACGGTTCATCAGACACATACCAGTTCCCAACCTGAGCTGCTATATGGGAAGATCCGAAGGTAATGTCTATAACCTCTTTCCGTCTCTGAGTAATAAAAGTAGGTTCATCACAACATATAATAATTACTTTTTTAGATATTATATAATCCAGTAAAGACTCACCTCACTTGTTTGTGTTGGTGCTGCCCCACACAGTGTGATGTGCATTTGCGTCAGCTCCAAAAATAATCTGCAAGTTTTGTTGCCCGTAGAAGGTTTTCAGTTCAGCCAGCTCTTCAGAGGATGGCAGACTTAGTAAGCCATACGGCGGTAAGCCGAGGATAACACAATGTTCTTCATGCTCCTGCTTGTGACAAGTCAATCTTGCCGCTACTAGGTCTCTGCGATAGAATTCCCATGGGGTAAGAAATTTTAAGTATTGTATAACAAATATGAAAGTCCTTACATTTCCGAAGTGAGTATCATATATTAACTTACTTCTGAGGTTGGTTAGCCCTGATACTCTGCCCTTGATAAGCCAAGGTTCCTGTATCAGGGTTCCTCCAAAATCTCTTCTCGCCAGGAGTTTTTGTAAAGAGGCCGAAGCTCCTTTCTGTGTTGAATATTTATCTCTATTACCTTCAACATCTTCAGGTTTTGCTTTCGGTTCTATTACTCTGAAGGTTAGTTGATTGAATCCCAGACAGCGTTTAAAATCCATTTTTCAAGCCTTCAGAAAGCCTTTGATGTAAAGTACCAAAGTCATTCCATTGGGTTCTTCTTTCTTGTTCATGACTAACCAATCGTCTGCCTTAAGCCCAGAATTTTGGGTTAACAGTAAGTCTCTTGAATCCTTCTCTTTGAGGAGTTTGACTAGGAACCATGCAACTACCCTGGTAGTTCGGGTTATTTCCCTAGCGGTTCTTAACCGCAGGATAGAACCTTCCCAGGTTTGATGCATGGCACCTTCTCCATCAACCATTTCATGGCTGTTTCATCAGCAAAAGTGATATGCAATACACCCTTCTCAGCATAGCTCTTCTTAAAATGGGGGCACCTCCAAACTTCCTCCAAAATAGCTGACTGAATTATTACTGACTGATACTCTGTCAGTTGTTCCTCTGGATACCTGACCAGAACAACCGCCATTTTAGGGAAGTCAAAGCTTGACTATGTCGCCCCAGAAGTACTGGGTTTGGCTGCAGTCTGCTCTCCACTCTTCGGTCTTTTTTGAACAGGCTTTTGATGCCCAGCTGGAGATGGAGTGCTGGTTTCAGACCTGTTCCTTTTAGTACCTATCCTTCATGAGAAAGCTGATCCTCACCTCCAAGAAAAATATGCAGTAGTACCAGTTTTCAAGATTTCTTAAACTGTGAGAAATGCAACTCTCACGATTTATAGTTTAAAACCATAGGGATATGAGTAGAGCGTTACCCAAAATTAGCACTTAAGCCTATATACTTCTTTAAGTAGAGGCCTCAGTTATGTACAAGCCCCGGGTATGGAATCGTGCCGATATAATAGTGGTCAAGGTTGGTAAGGAAATCCTAATCCACCTCTGCAACATCCAGCTCTTGCTTCTTACCTGGTTCTAGCACTCTACCTAAATGTTTGCTTTACAACCTTTTCCTTCACTTCTGAGCCCGAAACCTAGCCTATGTTAATAGTTAGTGTTTGAGCGTCAGACATTTGACATCAAACCAATACGATACGGGCTCATCCACGAGCTGGTGTAGAGCATCTTTGGGAAGCATGTCTTCCGGCAGCTCAGATGAAAAGTTTCCATCCACCTCCCCTTTTGCCGCTCACCTAGGCTGATCTTTGTTCATAGGCTAATTGGCGTGTGGTGTACTTGAATTTAAACCAATAAGATATTGTCTCACCAGGGCTGATGTATAACACAGATGATAAGGAGTTTCCGTCAACATTAAATAAAGAAAAACACCATAGGGAGCCAGAAGCATCGAAACGTTTCCGTGCACTCGACAGTACTAAGCACACGCAACAAAAGTGTCATTTTCCAGAATAACTCTACCATTTTAAGTTTTCTTGATCTTAAAAAACAGACCGAAGAGACTAATAATTTTGTGTTTCAGAACATAATACAAGAAACAGGAAAAGAAACCAGATTTAACTTTTATAAGACATTGGCGATTCCAACCCGAATGTATAGTCGTGAGGCATGAACTATAAAGAAAAAAAGAATGCTATAAAATAAATGATACAGAAATGCAATTAAAGGGCGTACAATAATGGATAAAATAAAAAGTTAAAAAATCAGAGACGAATTAGTTATTGGTCCGATAAATGACAAAATAAAACAAGATTGAGAAAGCATTTGCAGAGAATTGGAGCAAACCCGATATCCCAAAATGCATACGTACACCAACTATATAGGAAAAGAGATACTGGAAGACCGATGAGAAGATGGATAGAGACATGAGACCGGAACAGGAGATATCTCCTAATCTATGAGGAGATGATGATGAACATATTGTTTGCTTCTTTATAGGGTATTCCATTTATGTATGTAATTTTAAAAATCATAATTATGTGACTCAATATTGAATTTGTGGTTAATATCCATGCATTTGGAATATTAAATACATAAGTTGAAGGTATCGTTCCTTGAACGACTGGAAAAAAGCTTGTTGAAGCTTCAACGAAACCTATTTAATGATTAAGATATGTGTACTGGTTTTGAATAAGGGATTTATTTAAAGCTATGACGTCATTGTGTTAATAGTGCAATGAAATGAATTATAGAATTTTATTCTCTAATTTGAAGGATTTAATTACTTAATGTTACTGTTAGTAACATGACCTACCAGAAAGTGAGTCATGCCAATGATTTTTCAGCGTCAAAACGATGATGTCTTTACTGTACTAGTTTCAATAAATATATTTCTCCTGAGGATTGATTTTAAGCCATCCTTTCTACTAAACTTTAAATGATTCAGGCAGAGGTAAAATTAGCAAATCTGTGTAGTGGCTTGTGAGGCTTTATAAAAGCAACCGAAGCTAATACTGCACCCTTTTATTTTTAGGAGTTGGGTTGACCCTTGTGAAACAAAACCTCGTAAAGAGCTGCGTCCCTCCGATGTACTCTTTAATTTACAAATATCAACATTCGACTTGCGGATACAGCAGTAAATCGCCGTGCAGACTGCTTTACATCCTAAGACCGAGCGAGTGAGCGAGGGCAGGACAATCAAGTAAGTTTACAGAGACAATCAGGGACGGACGTGGAGGAGGACGATTTGGGTTTTTGGTCCGGGCTGGGCGGTGGATGTAAGGGCGAACGGCGGATTTACATATTCATGGCTGAGCGGAGCTGCCCGCAGAGCGAATACCACCCGCTGTGCCCAGCTCTTACAGAAGAAGAAAAGCGGTCACTATCACAGTGGCGGATCCAAGCGGCGATTTTTTCTATTAGTTGGACTTAGTTCTTGGCTTAATAAAGATGTCATTTTACAGCAAGTCAGCCTTGTGTAAACTCAATTCGCAAGTTGTAGACTCCATTCTTGAATATTACTCTCTCTGTTAGTTATGTACCTACAGAGGAAGTATTGCATTCCACGCAAAAATGCGACACAGGAAATACACATTTGAGGCTCCCTAAATAAAACAAAAATGTAACAGGGCTTGTATGTGTGAACAGCATAACTCAAAACCGAAAAGTCTGTTAAATACCAAACTTGGTTTTCAATTCAGCATCTTCAAAGATTGCAACAGGAAAATTTTCAAGAAAATCTCCCTCCCCCCACTCACTTTACTTGGAAAAATGTTCGTTTTCTTTTATTTTATTTTCTTAAAAAATATCTAACGATTTTGCTTTAAATACCATATGTTTAAAATATTTTCATGACAAATAAAATATATATCTTGATTTAAATCCATTTATTGTGAATGAGTTTTATAATTGGTAAATCATAAGAGAGATAAAATCTTACTCCACAAAAATGCAGATTTCGTTAAAGCCCACAATTTATGTCAAATAACATTTTTGTGACGTTAAGTATTTCCAAGATATTCTTTGATTTTTGTTTGAATTTTTAAATACTTAAACTATTTTGAAGTAATAAGTCGTTATTCGCTTTTTTCTGATTGTGATGGATAGATAACGAACTTCAAAGCCATTACATGGCGATGGAATTGATTATCACTTAAGCTTGCTGTATTCCCCTTATATCTGCAACAAGATCGTAATAACAATATTTCTGCAAATTTTCATCTGGATTAATGTGAAACATATAGAATACTAAGATTCTATAAGTTTAATTTGTAGTAGAGTGGTTACAGAAAGTCATGTAAATGTAACACATTGGATATGTTTTAAATTAAGGTACACTAAGTATTGCTTCTCTAAGGTAAAATGCTAATGTTACAGAGAAAGTGGCCATATCCTCATGATTTCCTATTAATTACATAGGTACATGGAATAGAAATATGTTGAAATTAATAATTAATAAACTTTAAAAAGAAGCCATAAAATAGTTAGTCCACGTATATGATGAAAACTACCTCATACAGAAGACTTCATTGAGTATCTAACTTCAGTAATGTGAAATTTTAATAATATAACAGTTATCTGATAACATGTTGCCCCTTCTTTGGTATGATTAGACAGGGCAAAAATGTCAACCTCACATGTATGTTACTGAATATGTTATCGTTCTTAATGCACAATTAAAAGAAAGGTTTGACATTTTGTGAGCGTATTGTCTAAATATAGAAAAGGTGTTAAAAATAACTTTACTATTAAATTAAATAATGTTTGCTGTAATCTAATTGATAGTGTGATCTCGCGCGAGGGTTGCCGGTAAGTGCCTTCCGGCTCGGGACCTGGGTGGGTACCTACGATGGGTGTCGGAATAGCTAGCGCGGAAACAGTAGAACAACAGCGAGTGTGAAATAAAAAGCACATTTATATGTCACGTACTTGTTTAGGAATTAGTAGGTTCTTCTTCACGAAAGTTCCGCTTTGTATGCGAGGCCTATATCAGGGACTGCCGTCGCCAGGACGAGTATTGTTGAGTTCAGTTAAATAGAGTTGAGTTGTCTTAGAAGTGACGAAGAGAAAAGTGACAGTTTAAGTGTAAGTTACAACGCAGCAGTCAGTTGTCAGTCGTGCAATTCAGCAGTTCAGTTGTGATTTGATGCGACGGATAAATTGTGTTGTATTCGAGCCATAACTCAAGTGTGACATTTGTGCTACGTTGAGCGCTTAGTGATAAATAATGTGTGTTCGCAGTAAGTGGTGTTCTCATTTGTTACAGTATTTCAGCTATGAAATGTAAAATGTAAGCGGAGAAGGGTAATTTTTTTTATTTTTTAATCTTCCTATAATTATGGGTCACGTTTAAAACGCAGAGTACAATTTGATCAAAAAGAAACATTTAAGGTAACATAAATATGTATATATACGTACATATGTATACATAAAACATAACAGTTTTATATATATACATATACAATATAGGTATATAACTGGTATATCGGTGATTTTGATTTGTGTGTTAAAAAGGCCGTATAAGTCTACTGGCAGCATACATGATTTTATTTGTATAAATTAAAGGAGAAAATTAGCACCTTTATTGAAATATAAAGATAATTTTCAAATCAGTTTTAATCAATTACATTAATCATTAATTTTATTCTACATTACAAAGGAATAGCATTTTACAAATAGAAAATAGTATGGGAAACGGAGCAGTTATATTTCAAACCAAATGTTTGTCAACATACACAGAAAGCGAAATACGAGTATATGAATTTTTCAAATCGGAAGAGGAAATTTCTTAACAATTATATAAAAACCAATGCTTTACTATTTCTGATTCTTACGTAATGCATCATGACTTTCTACGCTCACTCTTTAAACGCTATTCACACAAGAGCTTATTCTTCTGTTTATTTATTTCTAATAGAGTTAAATCTTTATTTCATTGCGACGTAGGCATAACCAGAGTATCTCAGTAAATAAACTAAAGCAATAGTCAAATGTTTTAAAAGAATAGGTCGCTATGCAATAAATTCCGTTTTCTTTGCATGATCATGAGAGAATAGCAATTTTCAGTTTAAAAAGGTATAAAATATTTGAAAATTCAAACCGCTAACAAAGAATATCTCGGAAATGGCTTCAGTCATAAAAAAAAGTTTGACATAAATTCTGTCCTTTAACGATTTTTACATTTTTGCTGTAGCATAATTTTGTCTCTCTTACGGTTTACCGGTTCTACAAAAGTAATTCAGCTAGAAGAGGACTTCATAGGCTTCTAGATATACGCACATTTAATTTGACATGCAAATTTCTTAAATAAATGGAATTTTAATCAAAACTTTTAGTGCCATTTTTGAGAAAACCAAAAATAACGAAACTTTTTCTATGTAAAGGATAGTATAGGGTGGGAAATTTTATTGAAAATATTTTTGTGACTTATTCTTGGAAGACTGAACTTAAATACCAAGTTAGGTGTTTAACTGACTGTTCGTTTCTGAGTTGCTACTTTTTATACTCATACGGACACTCAAACTCACAGGGACTTTTTCCAAACAAGATTTTAATCATGGGACCTCAAAATCCGTATTACCACTGAAATCTCGGCATCTTATTTTTGGCTGGAATGCAGTACTTCCCCTACTTACTATGGGTAAGTAATACTGAAAGTTAAACAAGTTTTGGAAATTTTTTCCATTGCAGAAAGCCATTGTTAACAAACGCGTGTATAGAGTTAGAAGATTGATTCTTTCATGCAGTCAGCGTTATATGTTTTGAAATAACAACTATGATAAAACTATGAAATTGGAAGTGACACAAAACTATATAGTTATGATTATTAAAAATCTAAAGTATTACCTTTAAAAATGTTTAGCACAAAGTATTAAAATAAAATTGAACACACACAAAACATTTATATATCAAATGATGTAAATAATGAAGTGGAGAAACAAGGCTTCAAGGTTTCGTTTACATCTGTAAGTTGTTTTTAACCTGTGGCCTTTTGAATGCAGCAAAATCTGTCACTTTGCACAACACAAGTATATTATCAAAGCTGAATACAAGAGACATAATATGTGGCCAAAACCAGAAGCACACCTTTTATCGTTAGTGACAATAAAATTCCATAACTTGATTTCTCGTAAAACCAAATAAATAATAATCGAGCACTATATTAATTATACAGTTAATTATAGGGTACTGCGTAAATAAGCATACTGATTTATGTTCACCAATATAGGTAGAACCTCCAACAGTTTTGATTGAATACTTCACATATGTTCAATACGATTTTCATTACTGAACACTAAGCTTTCTGTGTAATCATTAGTTTCCATTATAGGTTCCATACTCTCACATAGAGAGTTTTGTTATTAGCTGCGATTTCAGTACACGCTGTTAAAATGTCAAATACATGCACCATTCTTAGATATCACATACATATACCACGCTAGATCCGCAAGTGCGTGTCACAGAAATGACTTCAAGAATTATTAGTTCCATGTTAGAGGGTATCTGTAAGGAATTTGATATTAAGTCAGGTTTAACAAGGGAACTTATCTGCAACATTTGCAACCAACAGAAAATTTTATTTCTTAGTTTTCCTTTCCAGTACTACCAATCTTATATCACTAATTTCAACTAGTTACACGCGTTTCAAACTATCAACATCATTTTGCACTAAGTCTGTGATTAATATAAAATACCTGATAATTCCTTTCATATTTAATAAGCTGATTGTCATTAAGAGTATGTAATGTTTAATAATGTGTTACAAAATTAAAATTCCTGTTGATGTCATATTAAATGAGTATCCACAGATAAAGTTCTCCTCACATTTTACATTTCTCAAATGTTTGTATCACCCAGTGATTTTCATTACCGGGAGCTTGCAGTTAAGTGATCATTTATTTCACGATTTTAAATATAGGCTAAATATATAGGTGTTATTTATTTTACAATGTAATATGCAAAACCATATTGCTTTAGTTCATAAATGTATCACTAAAATAATATGTGAAGATTTCCATGCAGTCTCCACTAGCTCTTCTTGAATTATTTCATTTATTCTCGTTTGCTTCACAGTGTAATTTTAAAGATTCGCTTAATAAACAGTCTATAACTGACGAATGTGTTGAAATACTAAAAGTCACATATACGGATTACAATAAAATTAAACCTTCACTGTACTCCCTTTCGTGAACTGGAACTGAAAGAATCAGTGAATAAATTAAACATTTACCGAAAATCGAAATCTAATTTGCATAGCGAAAAATCCTTTTGACTAATATTTAATAATGAAAGTGTGACAAAATATTATGGAATGCGGGCGTTTAATAGTTCTCAGAAAAATAAAATTAATTAAAAACACCGAAGTTGTTGGAACTAATATGTTAGTTGAAGCATGTTTCACCCAAAGCGCACTAAGCTGCACTGTATCTCAGGAGAATACCCTGAGTTTCAATTTAATCTTCTCGCGTGCAGCCAACTTCACCGCTTTAATCCTTAGAAGGCCGATCTACTATTAAATACGAATACAATAGTCTTACCACAAGAGGAGGTGGTTAAGGTACTGAGATGGGAGTGATTCCGAAACTGAGGCAGAGCACGTACGCAGGCCATCCGGTCTACCGTGATCCCTGGGAGGGAGGGGGACCAGATCCGGATGACGACGGGCGAAAGCACGGACGGGGTCCTTAATGTTTCCAGATTGAACACCTCCAACGCCCATCCATTGTGCCTCGAGCAGCGCCTTCCGAAAGCACCTGGAAGCGGGTTTCCAACCGAGCTGTAGTTTCCAACCTGGACGACGTCAGGAAGAAACCTCCTCAGAGTGCACAGCCACCGTCCAGCCGCAACCAACCGAACACCGTCGCCTGGCCCTACAACCCCGAAACAGATGACAAGGAAGATGATGGATACAGGAAATGAGGAGCAGAAGAGTAGTGGAAGGAGATGAACCACCCCTGCATTCGCCTGCCGACCCGGGGAAATCATGAAGGACTCATGGGCCAAAATGAGCAGTCGTCGGGGATGGAACCCGGGACCTCCCGAATGCGAGTCGCACATGTCTGCAGCGTCACCCCACTCGGTAAGAAGAGGTGACCAGTGGGTTCGGAATCTCCGTAAGGGGGGAAGGTTCTGACCCCTTCAGCTGCCGTGGTGAGGCTCCTGCGGATCCTGAGCACTCGTGGTACTCCTGACGTTACTAGAAGTACGCTGGACCGAACATTCGAGTCCCTCTAGTTGGGGAGCTGCTCGGATTGGGTTGGACTCGGCGGGGCAATGGTTCCCGATACCTATGGGAGATAGGCTGCTTTTAGGCCCAGGCGGGGTTGTGAGACGCCCCAATGTTCTCCGGCACCAACCATGAGTGAGAGTTGGTAGAAGGCATGCTAGATTGCTATTGGCCCCACCGTGATTTACGGTAGTGGCCCCGTTTCGGGATGACGTGCGGGCTGAGGGGTGCTTGGGCTAAGGCTCTTGCCCTGGTAGACCTTCGCTCAACAACTCAACATATGGGTTGGGAAACATAGTACGGCGTAGACAACCCGAAGTGCAGCGAAGGCAGAGAAGTTGCATGTATATCAGGGGTTAGAATGAAAAACCATAAACGATTACTTTCACTATATACAATCAACTGCCATACTATGGATGACCACTCACCTTTGCGTGTGCATGTGAGCGTGAGGCCGACAGACGTATTGTTCGGCCCAGGCCCAACAGAACGATTGTGCCATCATCATTGTATTACATTACATTATATTAGCATTTGTTCCTTTCGTTTTATTACCCTTAAAATGTCCCCTATTATCTTACAAATTATACAGCTTATATTTTATGTTAGCTATATGAATACAGCACTTTATTTTCATGCAGATATGGCTTTATAAATAACGAAAACTTCATCATGTCAGAAAAAAGAAAACGAAAGTGGTTTATATTATTTATTGATTTGGTTACAAGTTTAACATCCTTTAACCAAGGAGGCAATATTCAGTGAATAAATGAAACGGTCAAATTATGATCAGAGTAACACAACATTCATCTTACCAGCATAAAGGAAAATCCCATAAAAACCCCTCTTTAAAATCTTTCCAAACCAGATTTGAACTCCGGGCCTCTTTAACATAAAGCGGTATAATGGATCATCCAAGAAATAGTTTGATGCTACATTTTATTAAGGGTGTAGAATTCAGTGTTTAAACAGTTCTGAATTTTTCACAATGAATATTATGGAATATGCTTTTCCCCGGTTGCATTTAATTACTGTCAAAATTATCAAATAAACTAAACTGCTGTCAATATTTTTCTTAGTGCATACTTATTTTCTGTCAGACATTGCATGTATTACACACATTTAGCTATATATACATGCATTTCTTTATAATTCAAGTATTCACTGGTAAGCATATAGTAGTATTACGACTATACTAAACCGCCATAGTTCAGATTTAAGGGTTTTGTATGCTTTTTAATGTTATTATTTTTACGTAAGTTTACATGTTGGCTGATAGTTTTAATATTGGTGCTTAGTTCATCTATTAGAAAATGTTTGAGATAAAATGCATGCCACCATGAATACTAACGGTTACCGGCAATGCTAATGCTAACAAATATATATTTATAAAATGATAAAATAGAAAAATGACGTTTCATTCACTGTATTTACAAACATTTTAACATATATTCCTTTAATCCAAAATTAAATATGTAGTATCAAATTGTCTCTAAAGTTGTGTAATATTAACGATTCTATATACTAGGGTAGTCAGACCATCACTACTGTACGCTGCAATAGTCTGGTGGACTAAGACACAAGAATTAAACTAAGGAGGATCCAAAAGATGTATCCACTCTAGCAATAACTGGGGTACTGGGCACGACGCCTTCTGCAGCAATGGAAACACTCTTGAGCCTGACCCCTTTGGATAAAGGGGAAGGTCAGAATGGCTTTCCGCAGACTGCAGCAAACCAAAACAACTAAGATTCCTAGGTCTGCATCGGGAATCTTTGCCGTAAAGAAGGAGGTAGTAGATCCGATTTTCGAGACGCAAACAGACTTCTCGGAAAACTTTACATCGCTATAAGAAATTCAAGAGGACTTTTCGAAGAGAAATTATTGCAAAAGTTCCATCAGAAACTACCTTAGTGTTCTTTGATCTGGTTCACAGATGGCGCAAAAACAGGCTCAGAGACGGGTTCTGGGGTATTTGGTTTAACACAGATGTAGTTTTAGTAATTAACTGCGTCTGGTAGCCTCAGTATTTCAATCCGAAGTATTTGCCATTCTACAATATGCAAAATAAAATCTTAGAATAGAGTATAAAAATAAACAATATTCATTTTTTCAGACAGCCAGGCAGCACTAAAGGCTTTAGTGTCACCTAGACTGGTAGGTGGATGTATTGCTGCTTTATCCAGCCTGGCAGAACATAAAGTATGTTTGTCATGGGTCCCAGGGCATAAAGGCATCGAAGGCAACGAGAAAGCTGACGAACTTGCAAAGCAAGGATCAAAACAGCTGAAACTCATACCATCTAGCCACCTCTAGACACACCTAAGTGTTCCATTAGAGCGGCTATAACAAACTGGTGTAAAAGACCTAGAAGAGGATTCCAGGAATTCGGCATTGGAAATTGTTTACCAAAGTATCATGCAAACCTTTAACTGACAGACTGCTTAAATGTAGTAAGTCTCAGTTAAAAACAATAGTAGCTGCTGCGTATATACCAATTAGAAAGCACCTACACATAGGAGGCAGGTTCCAGGGCAACATGACTGTAGATTGTGTGAGTCAGAAACTGAAACATCCTATCATATGTGCATACTGAGGCTTTCCCGGCCGGCATCATAACTAATAAATGAATTACAACTATCCGGGCTTGTAGGCCATGGTCCAAAAGGCATCGTGGATACCGACGTTTCGCCAAGTACAGCGCTTGGAATCTCCGACCACCGCAGACACTGAATCACTTCACCCTGAAGATCCCAAGCGCTATACTTGACGAAATTTCGGTATCCACGATGCCTTCTAGACCACGGCCTATAAGTCCGGATAATTGTAATTCATTTATTAGTTATCCTATCATATATTATGCTCCTGTGAAGCATTAACATCAAGGAGGTATAAGATTTTGGGGAAACTTTTTATGGAACCAGAATACTGCTACCCCAACACACTACGGGGCCTGTGTAATCTGGTGAGGTCACAGGACTAGTGTAAAGAGATAGCAATCATTACAGGGTTGGCACAATAAGCCGTTAGTGCAACCCGAGCATTTGCAGACGGGTCCAAGTCCACGGAAAAAAATATTAACGATTTGATATCAGATACGATTAACGGAGGAAAAACTATAACCATAAAGAGTCACAATTTAAATCCAAATGTCCAGTGCTGGTGCTTGAAACAAACACTTTCATATATAAAAATGATTATACACACGACGAATTTTAACAGGGAATGATGGGAAACCATTACAACTGGATTATATTATTTAGAAATGTATTAATATATTTATTTACTGCACCAATAATATCTCTAAGTACGTAATTAAAACCCTCTAGGTTTTGTATAGAATATAAAGTGATATCTTGCGCTCAGAGGTTTTGAATAAAACGTAATCGCTCTTAAGTAGCTTAGTTTGCAAAACAAGGAACAGCTAACGTGTGGTTTAATTAATACCTTTGAGATATATCAGAATAACATTGACTTGTCACAATTTCATTTACCAGAAGCAAAATACTTGGCTAACGGCTTGCCGGCGTATTACATACAAACAGGAACTCGCCGAGCTGCGGAGCGATGCACAAGGGATAGTTACGCTGCCGGCCGCAAACCTTGTTGGCGCCACCTGCCGGGACATTCAGAGCTGCACAGAGATGAATGGCGCATCCGATTATTTCCACACTTGTTGCGCGTTTCAAAAACTGAAATATAAAGGTTAAATTGCACGATGCGTGTTTTATACCGCTCTTAATAAGCCAGATATGTTTCATCTTCGTATCCATAATACATTCAACTTAATTTTAATTGGAATAGTTCAATGGAAACACGTATTCACCCGCTTAGGTAGAGTTTAGGCATTTAGCATTGAACATTGCTGTTGTGGAATTACGCCTAAGAGGTAAAACTAAATGGCTTTCATGGCATTTTCAATCAACGTTCTGAACGTTTTAAATGTTTTGTCAAGGAGGAAGACATTAATTGAGTTAAAAATTGACAACCAACAAAGACCAACAAAGCATAACCGTATATCAATCTAAAATGAATTGTACCGCGACACTAAGATCCTAGAGTAAGCAGTTCCTGCTCCGTTAATTTTAAAAGACAGTCTGGAGAAAAAAAGAAAATCTAGTTGCGACTTTTTGTTGTGACTGTTTATGTTAAATACACAGGAGAAAAGACTTTTTTGCTACAGTAACAAAACCTGTATTACAATGCTTTTCTCTCTTGAATAAACGCTATAGGCAAAATAAATATTTGAAATTATTCGATATTTATATTTTTCGTTATGAAATATTAGAGAGGAGATAATAAAGAGAGGAGTGCCGAAGTTAAAAGCTAAACGAAATAACTATCCACAAGATGAACACTCAATATGTGGAGGAAAGGAACATGTACAACATTTGAACGTAGAGAATGAGATTGGAGAAAACAAATCGTATGGTTCAGAATTAAAATTAAACTGAGTTGTATTTATGAACGCTCTTTAACTGCTGTGGTCCTTATTGTCTCATTCTATATTGGGCGTAAAGGCCAGAAATTTTGCACAGAGGTCTCTTTATTAGGCTTGAGGTTCTTTTTCCTGCCGTAAATCTATGACATGGGACCACCGGTTTTACTTCCCTTCCGAAGGAAGCCATGCTAAGGATTTTTACGCCCGAAAAAAAAATCCATCGCCCTCCGCCGTTTGAACCCGCGACCTCAGTAACTAGAGGCTATCATGATTAACAATGAATAGGAGAATTGATATTAATTAAATTTTAGACAAAAACTGTAAGACCATGTGTCAGTATTTTACAAAGTAACAAATAAATAGAATTGGATTGTTAAAAGAGGAAAGGCACAATGATATTATAATAATTATAATATGCCTTTATATATAATTCTGTGTATGTGTATGTGTGTGTAAAAATTGATTTATTTATAGACTCTCTTTAACAGCTGTGGTCCTTAGTGTCCCATTCTATATTGGGCGTGAAAGGCCGGCTCAGAGGCCTCTCTACCAAGCTTGATGTACCTTTTCCTGCCGTAAATCTATGACACGGGACCACCGGCTTTACGTCCCTTCCGAAGGAAGCCATACCAAGGATTTTTTTACGCACGAAAAAAATATATTGCTCTCCGCCTGCTTTGAATTCACGACCTTGGGAACCAGAGGCTAGCATGGTATCCCTAGACCACGGAGGAGGACATTGTGTGTGTGTGTGCGTGTGTGTGTGTGTGTGTGTGTGTGTTCCTTATAGAGTTCTACACAGTTGCACTGATTTCGACCAAACTTGGTAGAGATAACCTTTGACACAAGGCAAAAATTACTGTTTAGCTTAGAATTCGTAATCCCGCCCCATATCACAGAATTAGATATTTAATTTTATATGAGGCCTACGAAAGCTTGCAAGTCCATCTAATCTTTCTCGACGATATTTGTAATAGGTCAAACATTGCCAACATATGAATAATAATTACTTAGACTTTCACAACCTCACAAAATAACAAAGGAACATGAGTTCACATTCGCTGATCTCCTCTTTGATAGTCAAATAAATAAATTACAACGGTTATGCCACCTGTGGCTATGATTACGCAAATGTCTACAATCGGTTGGTAAAAATAACAACATTTCGAACTTATTGTATTGGACTGTGATAACGCCTAAACATCAAAGCAGACAAAATACTTCTTAATCTTCTTTCTCTTCATATGATTATTTATTGTGTATTGATATAAGATAACATTAAAGCATTAAACACAAATGCATTGACTATAAAAGTCTCTATTGTACTTAAACATTGCTAACATAAGAGTAATAAATCATTCTGTGATCATACTCCGATGTTCGGATACTCACCTATTATAATTTGTAGTTCCTCATTTTTGTAAGAAGCGGGTACTTTTCTCTATGAGATGTTTGTATTGATTTATAAGCATGAAAACAAAACCTGAGCGACATATAAAATGACAGTGAACATGGATAACAGCAACAGCATCAAATCAGTCGAAGAAATACGTTTTAATGTCATTTTTCTTTTCTTGTTATATTTATTTTGGCCTTAATTTTATTTTTTCTTTGTGTATTTTCTCAGTAGTTTAATGTATGTTGGTTACTGAGAATGAACAAGGTTGTATTCATGTTATTTAAATTGCTATTATTTCTTCCCAGGCGAGATTTTCTCTATAAATAACGACGAGGCATCCCGAATGTGACAGCGTGGAACGGTCACTCACCTGTATTCATGAGAAATCATCAGTACAAACTGTGGTATTTGTGGTTATTCATCAGTGCTTTTGCATAGTGTTTGCTCAGCATTTTTATTTATTTATTTGTGCTTTATAAAGCACCAGAATTTTTATTCAACTCTAAGTCTAAGTGTCTTATGTAATACTTTTTAAATGTCTCCATAGAAACTCAAGGCTATTGGGTAAGTGCAAGATAAGGCTAAATGTTGCAGAGATAAACTGCCAAACCACGGGCACCGCCAGGTATTTCAGGCTGGCGGACATATGAATGAGAACTAAATTAGTAATGTATAATGTATTGTAAGTTAAGATGAGTGCTTACCTGAACAGTGGCCAGCGCAATTTCAGTGGGCAGTCTAATACTGTAATGTCTTAGTTTTTCAATAAATAAAGTTTTGGTATTATTTTTAAGAAGGGTAGATTTCTCTATAAGTTTCAAATAAATACACCGTTATAATGTAATGCTGATATACATTTCACAAGTATGTAGAGAATTTAAAATCTCACACAACAATGGTTTATTATTTTTAATCTAAATCTTAACCTCTAAGAAAAACTAATAAGGAAATATTTGCCTTTTATATATTCCCTTACAGAAAATAATTACAAGAGTTTCCATAAATGAAGCTCAAATATTAAAAACATTTTTTGAAAAGTTGAATTAGGCTTGAATAATTCCATACCAAGGCTTAGATTCGTACCTAAGGTATTGAGATTTTCAAATATGATTCAACGTTACAACTTACCACCTGCACAGGCTAGTGTGAAACGAAAGTTTTAAAATGTAAACATATTTTTGTTTAAATCCTTAAGTGAAGGAACAAGTTGTGTTAGAAATGTTCATTACCTATATGCTAAGCCACTTGTCTTAAAACCTTAGCATAGCTTCCTTCGGAAGGGAAGTAAAGTCGGTATCCCGTGTTGTAGATTTACGGCACGTAAAAGAACCTCAAGCGTGATAAAGAGGCCTCTGAGCAAAATTACCGGTCTTTCATGCCCAATATAGAATGGGACGCTAAGGGTCATAGCAGTTAAAGAGCGTCCGTAAATAAAATTCAATTTAATTTAATTTCAAAATGAATTCGAGATCTTCTTGCGGTTTATCGGAAAAATACGAGTCAATGGAGGAATATAATGTCGTGCCGGTGTGTTGCCATGTTAGCTCAGTTATTTAGAGCAGCCGGACGGAAATCCGAAGATCCGTGATTCAAATCCCGGCTTTGGCATTGAATTTTTAGCGTTATTCTACCTTTCCATGTTATGATCAAGTTTATGTAGTACTAGCTGGCTTACCCGCCGTTGCACGTTAACGCGTAAACTCGAATGAGGAATTAATTAATTTCATTTACCTCCCTCATTGTAAATTAGAATACAATAATCTAAAGAATTTTTATGGTTAATCTTTGTCACAGTTCTCATGGCTTGTGTTATCTTATTTCCTCGGCACCTTTTATTGTTTAATTATTTTTTAAATTTGGGTTCTTTGTTCTCCTGCTAGTTATTATAACTCAGTCGAGCAAGTATCTCTAAGCAGGGTGTGTAAACGGAAAGGATGTTGCTAAAACATAAAAAAAAATTGTTTCTACACCTTTATTGCCGTCACACTTAATTAATAATTCACATATTTAATCTTTACACACGCCTGGCTGAAACTGTGATATTTACGAATGTAACTACAAGCGTTTTAGTTGCCGCACACCAATTAATTCGCGTACTTCACATTTTTGTAACTAACTCTGCGATGTGTACCTCGCGAGAGATTCTTCAAGACGGCGCGACACTTGCTTATGGCTCGAGAATATATATACTCCTTCACCTCGAATTGCCTAAACAGTATAATATAGCTCCTATTGGTTACCAAATCGCGCCCACTTTAGCGTATCTTTTGTCAGCCACTCACTACTACTAACATATATACTCTAGGGAAGATATTTCCTCCATTTCTAAAAAAAGGCACGCTACCCTGACGTCATTTGTTTATCTCTTCTTAGTGATAAACCACTCGCCCCCTCGGTTTATTGTTACCCACTTCTATTGTCAGTTTCAGTTAGGCCGTGTAAACTTATTTCCTAACAATACTTATGGCTAACAAACATCTAAAATCCTGTACATACAATAATATTAATTTACACTACAATCACTCTGGCATTCACATCATGTTAGGATATAAAATATTGCCTCATCTTCTCCTTTATCCCTTATAATTGCAATTTCGTACTGACCTTCATGTAAAAGGATGTGAAACATCGACGTAACGTCTGACTTTCTTAACCTCCCTCCTGACAGACTTCCAAACCCTAGAAATGCTGCATAGCCTCTTAAGTGCCTTTGGGCGGAGAACAATCATCGGCCGGAATGGTGGGTGGTGTAACTTTTTAGAGAAACACAGTAGGTGAAATTTTAAACCTTTTTATCCTCTTTTTGGACCCATAGTCGTTTAATAACAAAAAGCTACAAGTTTTTACATAATACAGAAACACCAACATATCAAAGAAACAGAGAAGAAACTAGTGAATATGAAAATCTTCCACTCCCAGGTCATCAAGTTAAACGCTTTGTAAAACACATATAGTCTGTGACCATGAGAAAAATAATCTTCTCGGTTGTTAACAACATATCGTTCGACTGACTTCTAGTGTTAGCTAGACACAAATTTCTCTTTTTATACAATGATTTAACATACCCTTGCTAACATCTTGATTACAACTTACATAGGAGATAAAGCGAAACATTTTTATTTGGGGGTTATTGGTAGATCTGGTTATCTTTTGTTTTTCTGTGTCTTGGGTGCTAAATTGTAATCTACATATAAACAGCTTGGAATGAAATATCCGCGGCAATTGTCTTATTTTACATGCGTATTCTGTGAAGTAACCACTATTTTCTACTCCATGTTATTCTAAACTAAAAGTCAGGACCTTCTGCGCAAGTATTTCCTTTTTAAGTCCAATGTGTTTGTACTCAAGTACAAGAACTTTGTAAATCCTTTATAATCTTTTAGTAATCTTTAAAATGAAATCAGAAGGCGCTTTGTAGTCTCATGTCTGTCAGAACTAAATGGGTTTTTCAATGTTGAAAGAAATATGAAAATCGGTTGAGTAGTTTTTGAGATAATTTATACACACATACGAATTGTTATCAAAAAGTTCCCGGAATGGCTTCACAACAATGCTGACGCTGGAATTTCTTTAATTCTTACCCAGACTGTACATGCAGCGTTCCTTTCCGATAAAACTGAGAGTTCACGTGACTTCCTGTGACCATGCAGTGACGAGGTAGACGCTCTGAAGTGAAGAGGTGTTTTGCCTATGCTGCGGTTTTTCCGCGTAGCAAAAATGTCAGATTACGAAGAACAAAGCACGAACATCAAATTTTGCTCTAAACTCGGTAAACCTGCAACAGAAGCCTATGAAATGTTAAGAACAGCTTATGTGGAGGAAGTTATGGGCAAAACTCAAGCATTTGAGTGGTATTCGAAATTTAAAAGTGGCGTGACAGCAGTTAAAGATGCAGATCGTTCGGGGGGACTCTGTTCCAGCAAAACTGATGAAAATATCAATCAGGTGAGGGAAATGGTCTTAAATGATAGGCGCATTAGAATAAGAGAACTTTTTGACTCATTAGGAATCTCCTTTGGAAGCGTTCAGAGCATTTTGAAAGACAATCTGGACATGTTCCTGCATCATGACAATGCACCCGCGCTCAAAGCCCTTGCTGTTCGACAATTTTTTGATAAAAATAGGATGAATACTGTTCCCCATCCCGCCTATCCACCAGATTTGGCACCAGAGGACTTTTTTTATTTTCCCGCGACTTAAAATGCGGGTCCGAGGACACCCTTTTGAGGACATTGATGTCACCCGACGCGAATCTCAGAAGACTCTGGACATGTTGAAAGAAGAGGACTTCCAGAGGTGCTTCCAGCAGTGACAGAAGTGCTGGGACAAGTGTATCAATTCCCAAGGAGATTACTTTGAGGGTGACAGTTCAGATTAGACAAAACAAACCGTTGTGTAGTATTTCATTCCGGAAACTTTTTGATCACACCTCGTATACATTTTATCTGTTCATACTATTAGTATACTCCAAATCCAGATATCCGTGACTCGATTCCCGGCTGGAGGATAGAAAATGTTTTAGCCAGGATTATTCGCAGTCCTTTCTGGACTTTGGAAGAATGACTGAGAGTGTAATTTTTGTAAAGAAAACCCAATGTAAACCAACCCAAATATTAACAGAATAGTAAATGAGTGAGCATCATTGCCGATAACAATTATTGTTCCAAAGGCAAAAGCCGCCGATATGACCCTAGATGTTAAAGGCGGCATATAAATGGAACACAAAAAAATATGTGATACATTCACATGACTTTCTCTAATCTCTATCGTTTATTACTGGGTATACAAACCATTCTTACTAACGCTTATTTTTATATCTACTACATTTTAATCTAAATAAACCTTTGCAGAAATAGCGACATTACACATTTCGTTATAGGTACAAAGGGAACAGCGATAGTCAAATGATTAAGAACTGGACGCTATACGGTGCCTTAACATTCCATGTAATCGCGAGAAGAAACTAATGTTGGCAGGACTAAGAATGACCAAGTACTGGACAGTTCGAACCACTAATAACGGTTATCTCAGAAATGGCTTGTGCCACATGAAAGCTTATTTGAAATAAATGCTTTAAAGAGACCTACAACTTTTGTGTAGTACGTTTTCGTCTATTGCCTAACGTTTACGGTTATACAACATTATACAAAATTCTTTCCGAATAAAGAGGTCTTCTCAGAAAATTCAAGATTTATATTTTATTTTTCATGTAAATAAGTTTAATATAAGGTATTTTAATCAAAATCGTTACACAGCTTTTAGAAAATAAAAATCTTGGAAAGATGTGTTTTGGGTGGAGGGGGATTTTCTTGAAAATCATCGTGTCGTGTTCTTCGAAGATACCAAACTTAAATGCCCAGTTTTTCAGTTATGCTGTTCACAGACACACACACACACCGAACCTTTTTCTAAAAATGCTCTTTTTTGAATTCGGGGCCTCAAAACATGTATTTCCGGCGAAATCTCGAATTTACTTGTGAGTTACACGAGTTTCTTGTGAGCTCCTCTACTCAGTTTAATTGTTTTTTACTCGAAAGCATGTAATTTCAGCCTGAAATTATAAAACTCAGCGGCTATCGTGTGTGAAGAGTGTATCCCTCAAAGACGGTAATAAGTTGATCATGTTAACACAAAGTGGTTCCGTTACAGCCTACGGGTACAATTTTATCGCGGTGATTATTTGGGCGGAATCTCGGTGAGATCAATTATGGAGGCTCGATATCCAGCATGGAGGGGTTGCCCCCTGGGGTGACAATGGAGGTCGATACCTCTCACCTGGCCACGACAGTCTCCAGCAGGGTGAGCGTATACGGGTCAGTTGTTAACCACCAACACATCCCTCTCTTCGAAACCTAACCACAAACCACCACCTCCTGTACCCAACTGTCATTCACCAAAGCTTGCACGGAAACAAAGAAACATGTTTGGTGGGTAGATAATAAACTCTTATTATTATCGTGCCTCTGTTATAGTACCAGTTCCATGCATCTACATTCGAGATTGGTGTTAACACTATAGAATTATATGGGACTAGTGGAAAAATCTGATGTGTTGCATTCACATGACTTTCTCAACGAATTCTTTTAGAACATATTCTTAGTAAAGATTGTAATTATTATTACATATTATTAAACTGATTATTATTATTAAAACTACCTGTTGTTAAATCAGATAAACTCACAATTCACATTTATACATTTCATTGTACTGCAGTAAGTAAAGCAATAGTCAGAATTTTAAAGAGCCTGTAGCTGTGTGATGGTTTTGAAATTGCATGCTCTTATGCATGACCACAAGAAAAGAAAAAAATAAGGAGTTCTCATTTCAGAAAAGTAGAAATATTTGGAAATAAACCAATAAGGAAACTCGAAAACAGCGAACTCCACAAATAAAAATTAGTCAAATTCTGTTATGATTTTGTCTATCTCTTATGGTTTGCCAATTATACAAAAGTCAGAATAAAGAATGCTTCACAAGCTATTCCCAAAAACCACAAGATATACACTTCATTTATCATGAAAATATTTTAAACACATAATGTTTTAATCAAAATCATTGGAGAATAAAAAAATAACAAAACTTTTTCCACGTAAAGGGTAGTTTAGGGTGGAGGATTTTATTGGAAATCTTCGTGTTGCATCCTTGAAAGTTTTCGAAGTTAAATTCCAAGTTTGGTATTTAACCGTCTTTTCCTTTTTGAGTTACCTGTTCGTAGACAGCACGCACGCACACATACGTTTTTATAAAAATATTTTTTCTTAATCAGGGAGTCTAAAAATCTCGGTAAAATCTCGGTATCGAAGTTTAGGTGAAATTTAATACTTCCTCCGCTTACTATAGGTAAATAGTACGGGGAAAATATATTTGTAATTTAACAACGCAGATATATAGACTTTAGCATCCATGTAGAGAATTCAGTAAACATTGTACGGTTAAATTTTAACCAGCTAATGTTAATGAGAACTTACAGCAGAAAAAATAGCATTTTAATGTATCTGTAAGCATGCATGTTACCTTTTCGCCCACAAATGACTGAAGCGACTGCTATAAAATTTTGTATTACGTATTCTTATGTCCCACTTAGACAGTATGCCTTCTTAATTTAGTTTCCCTAAAGAGAGGGGGATAATTGCATTTGAACGCTAAATCCATAGTGTTTATTTGAAAGCTTTAGGAAAAATATTACTTATAAGATTTTCGGCAAGGTTTTTTCTTTATAACATTTGAATATGATAAATTTTAAGGAATTTCAAAACGTTTGTTACAACTATTCCTGCAATTTTAAGGCAGGCACATAATTTTTAATCTGCCCTCGTAACCGTGGTCGCTGGAGTGTATAACTCCAGCTCTACGCCAAGCTGAGGGTTGCGGGTTCGAGTCCCGCCATGGGCATGGGTGTTTGTGTGTGTTGTGTAATTGCAGTAATAAGCGATAACGAAAAACAGTAAAAACACATTAATTGTAAACTGGGTAAAACAAGGGAACTTAACAATCTAGAAAAAGCAGTTTTCAAAACATCCAACACGTCAGAAGACAATAACATCAAAAGAAATGGTGAGTTTAGCTACTTTTAACAATAAGTTTGGCATCCAGCAGTATTCAAGTCCTGCGTTAGAAGAGCACCGTTCTTGAAATAAAACGTGTATGTTTTAATACAATATGTTACATAACATTTAAGCTAATAGCCGTTTTCAGTGATCATAAAAACAGCTAACAAAAGAACATTTAATTCTCACATAACCTTATTTCTCTATCGTTTTCGGCTCATTCTGAAGATCTATTAAAACTGAATTAAAACTCTTATCGGAAATATTCATAATTTAATGAAATTAATATAATTTTAATTATATTTAATGTTTAAAACCTATGGGTATGTTTAGAAATCGGCGTGTAAATTGAGGCTTCTAAGACAAACACATTATGAAGGGGATATGTTCTCTGTAACATCACATAACCTTTTACAACATAAGTTAAGACAATATAAAGACACAGGTGTACTATAGGAGTTTACTTTGTAGGTTTGTATAGCCGAGTGTTTATTACACTTGTTTATTTGTAAATACATTATAAGATATTAAGCCAGTGGAATTGTAAGGCTTCCTAAAGTAAACACCTCTTCCGTGAAAAGAGATCTGATTTCATACACTCTCATAACCTTCTCTAACCCCTATCTGTATTAGCGGGTATGCGAGTTATTCTTACTAAAGCTTAATTTTATGTCTATTGCATTTTAATCCAAATAAACTTTTGCAGAAATAGATACATTACACATTTCGTTACACAGGGTGAGTTTTAAGTCCACCGACAAATTTCAAGGGATGATTCCTAACTGGAAATAGAACACAAAAGTTCATATTACTTTATGTCCGAAAATGCATGGTTTCCACGGTATAGGGCACTGACGACATTCTCGCATAACTTTAGTGTGCGTTTTGTGTGTTGCAGATAGTGTGGCTTAAGTAACTAGAAGCACAATGGTCCGGTATTCATACCAGGAACACGCCGAGATGTGTTCGTGTATGGCCAAGGAGGCAGTAGATGTACCCAGCCTCCAGCCACTTATCCTGGCAGACAGCACCACCCACATCACACAACATTTGAAATCAATTTTCGGCGTTTGAGTATGGGACTTTTGAGACAGATGAACGTTCAGGGCGGCCACGGATTGTGCGTACACCAGATGTGAAGGAACATATTCTCCATGATATTGAGAACAGATCTGGTACAAGCTCCAGGCAATTGGCCCGCCAACATGGTGTAAGCCAAAGGATGGTTATCACACATCACACAATATTTGAAATCAATTTTCGGCGTTTGAGTATGGGTCTTTTGAGACAGATGAACGTTCAGGGCGGCCACGGATTGTGCGTACACCAGATTTGAAGGAACATGTTCTCCTTGATATTGAGAACAGATCTGGTACAAGCTCCAGGCAATTGGCCCGCCAACATGGTGTAAGCCAAAGGACGGTTATCTATACCTTACAATGATAATTGTTATTATACCTATCACCTCCAATGTGTGCAGGAATTATCACCGGCGGATTTTCCTTCACGGGAAAGAATCTGTCGGTAGTTTGTGCAACAAGCCATTACCATTATGGGATATTTATATTCAGTCTTCTTCACCGATGACGTGAACTAGGTGAAGCCCCAATGTAAAAGTTGAAGCAGATCAAAGCAATGAAATGAGTTATTAGACTAACAGTCTTATAAAATAATATTCAACATAACAGTGAATTGAGAATACAGTAAAGTGGCAGATGAAATACTGGACAAAGCCAAATATCTAACTTGAGCGCAAAAATATCAACATACGAGTGCGTTTCAAAGTATGGGGAAATCAAAGAATGATAGCAAAGCTCTCATATTTCATTCTGTTTTAAACTACTTTTGTTATTTACAACGTTTTCATATTCGTTTTATACTCCACTTATTTTCCTTAATGACTGAAATGCCAGTATTTCGAATATAACTTTGTGGAAGCTTTTTTATATATTCATTCACTGTGCTTTAACCTAAATATTAATTTTAAGACATTTCACAGAACAATGCATTGAGTAGAAACACATTGAACAGTTTGTTTCAAATAACTGATTCTAATGCAACTAATACTAGATGAATTAAATATCTAACTAAATCCCTAGTATTTTTATAAATGTAGAACATTATTTTGATCCCTGTACCATAACATCAAGAATAAAGCTTATAAATTTTGCTTATTGGTGCATCTAAACATCCTGAGTTGACTGCCATGGTATGCCGCTAGAAAAGGTTAATAAACCCCGTCTTAGGGCATTATTAAATTAATTTTAAGGGATATAGAGAACAAAAATATATTCCACATCGTTGTACAATAATTTATTAGAGTTCATGGGGAGAAGCACTAAACGGTAAAATCGAGATTTTAAAAGATCAGCCCTGAAAACACCGGGTACACCAGCTTACTGTATGTGTATCTCACGGAAATTATATGTATAAATGTAATTTATGCCGTGACTTTGTGGACATTTTATATATGCTAACTATTTTTAAAACCTTTAAAAACAAAAAGATCAATAAACGAAGAAATAAATCTAACCAGACAAAGTTTTTTTTTCTTCTCAAACTTCACCAAATTGAAAATTGTCCTGAATTAATAGAATACACACAAAAATGTCTATGAGTATAAAATGCTACTTAAAAGCTACCAAATTTAGCAGGGTCAACACGAATGATAACAATGTAGCCTTATGGAGCTTTTCAATTTTTCGAGGAGATAGAGCTGAAGAATATTACCAGACACTAAACGCAAGGGAGTTCCAATCCAGCAATCTGGAAAAATTTCGTTAAACGAGCTCCCATGAAGTAAATAAGAATATATATATATATATGCTGTATAGGTGGAGAACAAAAGTATGTCATCGTTTTAACGAACGGGATTTTACACCAGTAAAATGCTACAGTATTTTAAAAATGGTCGAAAAGACAAATAGGTTTGTCCGAAGGCGAAAACCCGCAATATTAGGATACAGCGGGCTCCTATTACCTAAACCAATATAAACTTTAGTTTCCCATTGTGCTAAATTGCTGTTATCTCAAAATATAGAAAGTTCTCTGACAGAAATATATTCCAGTAATTCAATTTTTACATTAATTTTGCATGTTTCATAATCTTTTTCAGTTTTACTTCATATTTTGTCAAAATGTTATTCATAAAACCTAGAATATATCACAAGGAAGCTCTCAATTGAAATACTCTTATGTTAGAAACAACGAAAAAAGGTTACACTAATGGGCATTGGAAACAAATATAAAAAGAAACCAAAATGGGAAAATACATAATGCGAGAAAGCACATATACTACATAAAAATTCTGGAATGTAGTTACAACATTGTAAGGAAACACCAAGACTATTTGATTAGGAAGTGCAAGGTCTAAGCTGCTTTTATCCGATATATTTGTAGTACACATTTCAACATACTAGGCAACCATCATCACACGTCTGCATGAGGAGTTGCATACTCTAAAGGCGTGATGTTCTTCATGCTGTTTGCAACAGTGCTAGTTACAGTCACTACTTCAACTATTTATTACTGTTCAGACAGGTTCACTATCTGTAAGAGCTTATAGATATATTATTTTTAGAATCGTAGGTCACGTAACTAACACAGAATAAAACCAAGGAGAATGTTCTTGTAGTTTTAATTTTGGATGAATAATTATTGATAAAATTATTTATTTAGGACCTATTATGCGACAAAAGTATCATTTTTAAAATATATAGTGTACAATACCTTTTCACCCAAGAAACTTGGTACAGAGCGGTCTTTTTATGGCCCGGCCCGGATCGCGCGAATGTGTGCTCCGCGCGCTGTCTACTGCACTGGGGGTTTTCCATTTTGAAACTCCCGCATTACATACTGATGAGTAATAGCAACATGTTCTATAATGCTGAAAGTAGTGTCCATCTGCATTAAGTCATTCCTGGTGTTCCTCGTAGTCACGAAGTTGTAATTCATGAGCAATATCACTCTACAGTGTTCCAATTTTAAAAATTTAGCAGCTGCATGAACAATTTTTAAACACCCACTTGCTGTGCAACACGTCTTAGAGGCTTCGAATGATGCACCAATTTCGCCATTTTTTCCATCCGTGGAGACGTCTTTCTCGTCTTAGGTTTAGCATTGAGCAATCCCGTTGCCCTGAACTTTTAACCAGACACCTGACAGTACCTATATTTAAAACCATAATACCAGGAAATTCTCTGAAATGTCAACACATCTGTCTACATGATTCAGTTTCCGCGAACGTATCCTAAATAAAACTTCTTGTTCAAGCGTGAATTTTTCGGTAGAGATTTCGGTGAACTAATAATAAGACAAGAACAGCAACAATAATAATAATACTCTTATATCAATTCATATTCAACACAGATGTTAATTAAGCTATCGCTTTTGAGGATGCACAAGAACAAACTCTAGTCATTACAGCTCGAACGGAAGGCAGCAATTGAAAGTTGATATTCGAAGGCAATAAAGTCTAGCCTTGAGCGGGTCAATCACCGCTAGTGCGCTGGCAGAATCTACTGAGGTCCCTGCAGTAGAAGGGAATCGCGCATACCTGCGATTGTGGCCGGGCCATGAAATGATTGCTCGGTATAAAACATACCTGAGCTTTCACTCTGAAGTCATTATTTGAAACCTTAATCATTTTTCCCAAAGGTAAGGCTTTCAACGTAGGATCATCACAATACATATCACGTATTATTCATTTTTAAATGTTACGTAACTTTATGGGTATAATAACTCTGAAAAGTTGTGTTATTTACGAAATTTTCAATATTTAAGAAGGCATTCCAATTTTTCGTTACTATTATTTGAGTACGTAAACCAGTTACCACAAAAAACAGTGTAGTTTCAATTGTTTTGAAAGCGTAGAACAAAGCATAAATTTATAAACTATTTTACTTATGATTTAAGTTTTCTTGATAATTTTAAGAATTCTATTAGCAGTTTTCACAGTATTACACGATAAAGCAGTTACGGAGAGAAGGAGGAAAGAGACAGGTATAAAGGCGGAGAACAATCCCACCACTGAGCTCAATAATGTGAGCAGATCTTTGGATTCTGCTATTTGTTAATAAAGTGATATAGAGTATTCTCGGTTTTCAATAAGAAATTATTCCTTTTTATAACTTTGTTAATACTCTTTTGTATTCTGTCGTTTTGCACAAACCTACCCCACGATAGTCCAGAGTATTATGACCAGAACCATCTACTCCAGCATTAAAACTAGAGAATGTAGCAACAAGTACCTGACGTCGCTATTAGAATTAGTCGGAAAGGTGGGCAAAAGCTCACCAGCTCGTCACTGCATGGGGAAGGGCAATGTGATCGCCAAGTTCCTCCCCTCCTCAACTGGAAGCGAGCAGCTCAACCAACGCTACAGGAGAAAGAGGAGAGACAGAGAACCTGGCGCGGCTCAGTCGGGGAGTAGCGAATTACGGCGTACGTCTAAGAGTTTCGGATTTATTCTGAATTCAACCTTAACCATGTTTATGAGTAGAACTCACAAATTTAAATTAACAGGCGTACCTGCTAATAGTCTCGGAAAGGCTTAATTTTCGTACTTCTCTGTTGATCAAGATCCGTAAGAAATGTGTAGATAAATTCTTAAACAGGGGAACGAGCCGAGTAGTTCTACATGTTAACTTGGATGTTTCTAATAGTATATTTATGTTTTGGGAAGCTGAATTGTTGAGAATGCTTTTGTTGTTATTCGTTTTTTATATTCTACACATGGGGAAGTTGATGTTAAACCATATATATATACATATATATATATATATATATTGCAGGTGTGCTGTTAACGTCTTATATGACGAAAGCGATACTTAAAATGTTTGAGGGGGGGTATAATGTTAAAAACTAGAACGAATATAACATGAATTTTTATACGATGACAGTATTCCAGATTGAAAGTTTGTTCTGAACAATCATCTGGAAACAAGAAATTTCCTTTCGTTACATTATTCCACGTCCTTGTCGTTTAGGCCTATAAGTTAATCAATATTGTGGCGTGTTTGCGTGTGTATTGTCACGCTAGACACATTATTGCGTCGTTGGCGACAGTATTATTGGGGTAATTCTTTCGGCTTTGGGTTTGAAGTTCGTCTGGCGTGGCGACTCGGCACTTTTTGGCTGGCGATCCTAGCCAGAGGTGGAGGGAATGGGGAAGTGAGCGTTACTTCTTTGTGTGTTGTGTGTTGAGCGTCAATTTTGCTCGAGTGTTGAGTTTGAAAGGTTGTATGTGAAGTTGTGTGAATGTAGCCTCGTGTGTGTGTAGCATCTCCCCTAAATTTATTTCTTCTTTTATCTTTTGTGTGATGTAGGGGTACTGTGCTTATACTGAATACATCACAGGTATTGTGATTAATGTGAAATTCGGTGTATTTTTATAATTATCCCACGCCTGCTCTGGAATGTGTTGTTTAAGATTCTGGTCCTCTTGCTGCCTCTGCATCTGTGCCTCCCAATGTGCATGTTGGGGTAACTGAAATTAGCTGTCTAGCTAGCTGTAAACCTTTTGGCCTCACCCCAGTGTGTAACATTTTGATACCGATCCACCCTCTCGGCATTGAATGCAAGTCATGAACAGTATTAAATACACTAATGCACAGCAGGATATATGCTCTAATTTACCTATTTTTAAACTAATAGTGTCTCAACTGTCCTGTTATAATTTCTAGTAAGGAAAGGTAATGAGATGATTATAGTATTAGTAATATTAATTATTCTTATTACTTTTGTTTATTTTTCTCTCTTGATAAATGACTCTTTGTAATTTACTCGCAAATTTTAATATAAAAAGTGCTATAGAAAACTACAAAACTGTAATACGCCAAATTACGAGTATATAAACAAGTAAATGAGGTACTTCTCAAGAATGCGATTGTTGTATATTTACACAAATAAAAGCAACTCAATTCTGTTTTAAATACAGAAATAGACAAGACTAGTGCTGATTCTTTGGTAAAGTAGGAAAAACAGCAATAAATATCGTATTTACTCGTGTATTTCAAGAAAAATAGAATTTGAGAATGATGAAGTTAGAAATTTTAAACGCCACGGGGGGGGGGCCGGAACCACAGATCTTTGACTTCCCGTGTCAAGATACGGGAGAACACACGTGTCAAGACGAAACTCTCATCCGATTTACGTATCCTGGCAAACTACAAGGCGATCTCAATACTCCCAATGGGTTTCTGAATTCTTTTAAGTGCTATTCAACGCTCTTACCTTACAAGACCAGTTTTAAAGAACATTTTCTTACGAGATAATCGTAAACATACCTGCCTATGTGGCAAGGCCTTAACGATCTGGCTATGGTTTGGAGGTCTGGGGTTAGATTGCCTAGTGGATCCAACTGTATGTTTATTACTTATGCTGAACATAATTGTACTTCAAGTTTGAAAATTACGTTATTCTTTGTTGCTCTCATTTCATTTATTTGCAGGTAACATATGGATATCTCAGCAAGCGCAGATGATATGTTCTTGAAACTGTGCCTTTGCAAGAGACGGACTCGACTTTGTGCTTCATTATGGAAAAACGCCATTTAATATTATGTTTTAACAACTTTCTGTTAAATTTAGCAAGAAATCATCTTCCATAAGCAATTAATATTTTAATTATGTAATCAATACCTTAATTTTCAAGTTAAAAGATTTCAGATATAATTGTGTACCTTCTAATGCCTGCTCCACATAATGAATGCTATAATTATGTTTTTAGACAGTCCAAGATAAAAGAAGCGGTTTTACGGTAGATGACGTTAATTAAAAGAAATCAATTATGCCACTAGGGTGTAAAATTGTATTACTCCAGGCATAATACTTCGATTTAAGATGCGAAGATCATTATCCATCATTGTATGTAGTGGTGGATAATTTCAATGCAGTAATTATGTAAACTAAACATCAGCCAAATTTTGAAGCAGAGGAGAGGCTAACATTAGAATTGCTGGCAAAAATCAAGGAAAGAGTACGGAATAGCATATAATAGGTTTCTTCAATGGTGCTAGGTTAAGAATGAACAAATTAATTGCAGTGAAAATGTGCTGTTAGCATATTTTGAAAATCAAAACAAAACGCGGATATCTGCAATACTATGGAAAAATTATCCAATGATCAAA
This sequence comes from Deroplatys truncata, assembly GCA_030765065.1. NCBI lineage: Eukaryota > Metazoa > Arthropoda > Insecta > Mantodea > Mantidae > Deroplatys > Deroplatys truncata. Next base: position 60,785,228 of record CM060980.1, read on the forward strand.
CTGTGCCACATTGTAAAGGATAACATAGATATTAGTAAGTACTATAAACTAACAGCATTCTTGAAATGGAGGTGTGAAGATTAGAAGCCGAATTATTCTCATAGCCTTCTTTATGTATAAAGTTTTCTTTCTAACTCATGTTGTTAGCACTGATGCTAAAAAACGATTATTAAAGCCGCGCTGAGCATCACAGATACGAAATAAAATAAAACCATTTTAATTCATAAACTATAATTTGTCTCTAAATATTGAGGCAGTATTTTTAACACTAAAATGATTTTAGTCTAATTATATAATACGTAAATTCAATAACAGCCGGCCTTGAAGCTATATGTGTATATAATAATTTGTAAAATGTATGTAACAGTCATTGCATATGCTTATATTATTGTATCCATGTGTAATAATGTTATGTGAATATATTACGTAATTTAATAATGTAGGAGCTAATAAAAATACAACAAACCAACATTTCTCAAATTGGTGCCCAACTGCGTGGAGCTCGAAGAGACCAGAATTGGCGACAACTGAAAAGAAGAGATCAATGAACAACAGAGAACTTCAGAAAACAACAGAGAACATCAGGGAACTGCAGAATCATCAACAGCATCCAAGGACAGCAACAATTCTTTCAGGAGTACGGGGCGCTCAGTCAACAATTCAACAACAATCTACGTGGGAACATCGAGTATAAAGGTTTACTAACAGTCAGCACAAAAGGTCAGAAAATTCCAGTATTTTATGTATAATAATTGTCAAAATAGTTAAGAAAATATATTCTTATAAAGATAATTTCATGCTGTAAAGAAGCGGTAAATTAAAACTGAGCAATTCCAAACCAAATATAACAAAAGAAAACATGCAAAATAAAATGGAAACAGAAAACAATGAAAATATGGAAGTAGCAGAGGATAGATCCGTCATTACAGATTACAATGTAAATTTAGAATTAGAGCTAAAGGAAACAAATAGGTTAGATGTAGAAGAACATTTATCTTAAATTCACAATTAGGTATAGAAAGAGATACTATCCCTCACACATCTAGGAAACAATGGCACGAAAACTTATCACAACCAATAATGTGCATTCTGAAAGCAATAACTGAAACTAATAATAAGATAATTGAAAATAATGTAGAGCTAAATAATAAGATAACTGAAATGAGAGGAGAGTTAAAAGAAACTAATAATAAGATAACTGAAACTAGTACAGAGTTAAATAATAAGATAACTGATAAGTTAACTGAAACTAGTACAGAATTAAGTAATAAGATAACTGAAACTAATAATACGTTAACTGAAACTAGTACAGAGTTGAGTAATAAGTTAACTGAAACAAATGCGGAGCTATCTAGTATCAAAGATGATCTTGTTAACCAAATAGAAAATTGTATGAAAGAAAGCAAAGCTGAAAGTAGGAGGTTAGAAATAAAACTAGAACAATCTTCAAAATCACTTCAAAGAGATATAAATTTAAAGGTAAATAAAGGTTGCAATCAGCTAGAACAGAAATTGTCAAATCATATAGATAAAAATATAACTGAAATGGAGCTAAAACTTACTAATACTAAACAAGGTATTTGTAATAAGTTAGGTAAACAGGGTGAAGAATTGAAAACAATGGTAGAAAATACATATGCAGATCTTGTACAAGTACAAGTATATTTAACAGGAGAAATAAATAAAATGCATGAAATGGCTAAAATAATGCAGATACAATTAAAGAAGCACACAAGTCAATGATAGATGAAATTAAAGATAAAGTACAGGAAAGTAGCAAAGAAATTGCTAAGCTTAGAAATAGTTTTGAAAATATAAGTGACAGTGTACCAAAGGTAAATGCAAATGTAGCTAATTCTGTAAATAATAATCCAATGCATGACAATAATACAAGTGCAGAAAGAAGTGTATCACCTTTGTTAACTAATAATACAAGAGACGCTACTGCTTTTTCCATAGCATCAGCCTCTCAAACACAAAACAATAATGATAAAACACATGTGCATTACCAAATCAATTGTTAAACTATTATGCTGTGCTAAATGAATTACCATTTCCTTATTTTAATGCTTCCTCAATTCCAGTACAATTTATTAATGATCTAGTAGAATATTTTAAATTGAAAAATGTGCCTGAAGCATTAAAAATAATACTTGTTAGAAAATGCTTGGACAACAAACCCTTAGAACGGTTACATATGCTAGCAGACAGTGAAATGAATTTTGAAACATTTAAAGTTTTATTCATGAATAAATTTTACAATACAACTGCGCAACATAAGATTAGGGGAAGGCTAAAAAATCTGTGGCACAAAAATAAAAAGAAAATAAAGCATGTAGGTTATGTGTGGCACAAAAAGAAAAAGAAGATAAATGTAAACAATCTGAGGCACAATAAAAAAAGAAAATAAAGTATCTGAAACATAAAAGGGGAACGCATTGTAATTTTAAAAAAAGATATATCATAATATCTTTACTAAATGTAACAAACTGTCAATATAAATAAAAAGAGCTTAGATAAAAAGATGCAATAGAAGAAAAACCATTGTTAATAAGAAAAACATAAGAAATTTGAATAGTAACTGCATTTATATTGTATATGGTATAAATTTTTATAAAGTGTAAGAAATATAAAAATGTTCAAGAAATAAGCTGTAAAGAAAGGGTAATAAGTGTAAATATGCCTAATTAAATGTTAAATGTGTAGCAAATTAAATGCTTAAAAATAGCTATGCTAGTAAAATAAACAAACTTCACTCAGGTTATTGACCACCAGATCATTGACCTCACACCAGGTCATTGACCTCAAAATGTCGAACAAGTGAAAGAACAAAATGAAGTATTCTGCTATACACTAGTGTAGTGAAAAACCAGTGAGTGTTAAATAAAAGTGACAGTGAAAAATAGGAAGTGCAATAATAAAAAGGTTATGTTTCCTTCTTTCAGGAGACTTTCAGAAAATATTTTTAAAAATTAAAAAAGAAGAAGAAAACAAAAAGAACAATTTTTAAATATTTCTAAAAGGGGGCAATTTGAGGCAGTATTTTTAACACTAAAATGATTTCAGTATAATTATATAATATATAAATTCAATAACAGCCCGCCTTGAAGAAATATGTGTATATAATAATTTGTAAAATGTATATAACAGCTCACCCATCCTAGATATTCTGTCTGATCCATAAGTGTCTGCTCCTCGACGAGCCTCTGACCCTACGCACCCGCCTGTAAGTCCTGGGGAGTGTAAGTCCTGCATAAGAGGAGGTTAAACAGAGAATGTATGAATGAATGTATGTAACAGTCATTGCATATGCTTATATTATTGTATGCATGTGTAATAATGTTATGTGAATATATTACGTAATTTAATAATGTAGGAGCTGTGAGAAATAGGTCAAAAGTTGCTAACAATGAGGTAACAATGAGGTAACCTTGAGTCAATAATGAGTAAGACAGTTTAACAGTACTACTTGTGATTCTTGGAGTAACAATAATGTAAATTTAGTAACAGTTTATGAAATAGCCAATCAACAACCAGAAAAATCTTTAGTAAAATGAAGGTACTTTATTGGAGTGGGATTAGCCAATCAGAAACTAAAAAGAAAAATTTTTGCAAATTTTAGACGCTAGAAATCTATTCAGTTGCCTGCAGACAGCGTTATTAAACAGACGCAAAAAGTGTCCTCAAGAAATATATTAAGTATTCGTGTGAGATGAAAAATAAGTTTACGTGTTAAAAAGTACAAGTAATTCATTAAAGAATCTCACCTCTCTCTATATCAGTGAAGTGTTATTTAAATCGTATCAAGTATTAATAAAAGGAGTGAAGTAAAACTATAATCTGTGTAAGCCTACATTTTTAGTCGTATCACAACCCTGATAAGAGAAACGTGTCTCTAAAAATAAATTCTGACGCAGCCGAGGCAAACATAAATATATAATATTTAAAGAAACAGTTAAATTACAAAGTTAATTTTTTTATCATATTTTTCTTTAAACTTGGGGCAAAGGCCACCTGAAAGTACATTTGGGGCGAAGGCTACCGGAAACTGTTTACTATACGTGCCGTTGCAACTACAAGTTCGGCTCCCCAACAGTTGAAATACGATGCAATTCCTTCTAAAATATAAAATTCTCAAATTGGCGTCCATACGTGGGGCTACGAAAAAGGGGCACACAACGTAAAGACAATAGCCTTTCTCAATATTGACATTATCTACTACAAATAGTGTATGAGATGCATGTTCAAAGCAATTTCATTCTGCTCGCAGGATAAAATTTGCTTTTAACTCTTGTATCATAAATAACTATTTAAAAGCTCTGAAATTTATCCGATCGTAGAATACAATATCACCTTCAGTTTATACAGAGTTGTTACTAGAACTAGTGGCCGCGGAGCGGCCGGCCGAATGGCTGGCAGAGCGCGGTAGGTTACGCGAGAAAGAGACTCCGAATCGTCAGGCGTAAAATATTTGCTGAACGCATTACTAAAAACAACTATAATAAATTAATAATAATAATAATAATAATAATAGAGCACTAGCTTGTGTTATGAGTGATGTTGAAAATGTTGTCCCTCGATGACATTTGCGTATGCAACTCCTGTTCACCTCCATTAGCTCCTGAGGCGTAATTGCAGCAGTTTGTTGTGTGATATTTGCTTTTAGGTCATCAATTATATGCAGATTATTCTGATATATCTTGTTCTTTAAGTCGTCACATGAATAAAAATCACAAGGCGCCAATTTTTTTGAAAAACACTACTGATGTAAGATATCGAAGAGACGTTTTAGAACCTTTCTGCGAATAAATAACAAACATTGATTGTGAGCAGTCATACTTTCACCAGGACTCAGCTACTGACACACTGCTTACGAAACAATTGATTTGGTTACCGGGTTTTTTTATGACAGAATGATCAGTACTGGGTTGTGGCCAGCTTGTGGCCCTAATTTGACGCCTTGTATTTTTATTTATGGAGAAACTTAAAGAACAAGGTGTATAAGAACAATCACCATACAATTGAGGATCTAAAAGCATATATCACACAACAAATTGCTGCTGAAATTGAATTTATTTATGGACGCTCTTTAACCGCTGTGGTCCTTAGCGTCCCATTCCATATTGGGCGTGAAAGACCGATAATTTTGCTCAGAGTTCGCTTTATCAGGCTTGAGGTTCTTTTACGTGCCGTAAATCTAGACACGGGACCAGCGACTTTACTTCGCTTCCGAAGGGAGCCATGCTAAGGATTTTACACCCGAAAAAAATCCATCGCCCTCCGCCGGTTTTGAATGGGTAACCTCAGGAACTAGAGGCTAGCATGGTAACCACTACACCACGGAGGACAACAAACAAACTGCTGCAATTACGCCTCAGGAGCTAATGGAAGTGAACGGGAATTTTATACGCAGATGTCATCGATGTATTGCTGCTGAGATTACATTTTCAACACCGCTTATATCAGAGCTACTATTCCATTATTATTATTATTATTATTATTATTATTATTATTATTATTATTATTATTATTATTAGTGTTGTTTATTTCACTCATTCGTTCAGTACACATCTTAAGCCTGCAGATTTGCAATCTTTTTCTCGCATAACCTACCTCGCTCTGCCGGTCACTCGATCGGTCGCTCAGCCGGTCACTAATTAATAACAACCCTTCCTAGAATGCAGATAATTTAATAAATGACATAAAAATAAATTGATACAAAATAAATTATAGTATAAAATACGAATACTTCTACCGTAACTGTAAGATTTTTTGATCCTGAGATTACCAAAATATGTCTACCTTTTGGGTTCATTTCATTGCCACCTTTCTCCACTTTTGGATTCGATTTAATGCAGAAGTATTGCGGATTTCACATTGGCAAGAAAATATAAATTACCGTTGTTTATATTTGAACGTATGCTTCTGTAGAGTGTTCGTTACTACCTTTTCCCTCTGTTCGCCTATCTGTATTGATGATACAATTCTCTATCTGCTACACTACAACGTTGAACTTCAATAAAACTTTGAAGAAAACCTGACACACTTCATTTTTTAAATTCGTGGAAGAATAAATGTTTAAATGGGTTTAGAAGAATTCTAATAGTATGTGTTGGTGTATTTCAAATCCTATTGGAATTGATACAAAAGTGCAGGAGAGACTGCCGGAAACTACGATTTTCTAGCAAATTGCTCCATATAGGGAGAAAATTTTTATGTTATATTTCATTACATTAAACCATGCGTTTCATTTATAACCGGCTCATAGAGCGTACATGCATACTTCGCTTGGCACTGCAGTGCCCTCGGTATGCCTCAGGTAACTCACTACCGCAAATAATTCACACAACACGATTGGTGTGATCGTCTGTGAATGTTAACTGTGAATGCTGCTGCCTCCTTTTTGTACTGCAAGGATTGAAGTTGTTCATTGAGATATTTTCGTTCTGTAAAGACTAGAGTTTGCCCATTGTGCATCTCAAAAGAGAAAGTTTATTTAAGACATTTGTGCTGTGTGAATTATACATTTTAAATACGTAAAAACAGAATAATATAGACAATAGTTTATAGGAACAAATCCAAAATCATAGACGAACTTAAGGACAATATAAGCACAGAAGTTATGCAACTTATACAAGAAGAGCTTATGCAGATGGACATCACTTCCATCATAACCTATAACAAGGTTATAAGTCATTATATGCATGTTACTATCTTCCATGTGTAAGAAACATGGAAGTTTTGGAACAAAAAATGTAATAGGGAGTGCGCGGAGCACGCATACGCACGATTCGGCAATATAAGAAACGCACTATATTATATATGAGTTTGAAGTACTTTGGTCTTCACATTTCAAAAAGAGTTGAGAGAGGTACAAAATTAAGGATGGCTTAAATTAAGAATTCGTGTAAAAATGTGGATTTTTTAAATTAACCACAGAATTGCGTAATCACTGAATGCTTCCATCAATTGTTATATGTAGTAATACACAGGGAGAGGATAAATGAGTTTAAATAATAAATCCATACGGATGTCAATTCCATTTACTTTTAGTTAGCTTAGTAAGGTAGAGATATTCCATGAAATGTATTATTAGGTATATAATTCCACCGCATATTTCCACACCAAATGAACGCAGCTGATATTTATTCCTATGAATAGATTTACAATTAGTAACAAAAACCTGCAGCACATATATGCGCGGAACATTTCAGATGAAAACATCAATGTGTGAGATATTCTCCGGAAAACTTAATTGCTGGAAAATAAGTAGTATAAAATAAGCACATTTAGGTTACAGTCATACAGCTTTTTCGATACCAAGTTATGGTATTTATAAGCTAAATACAAAAACTTAAATATTATTTTTGCATGCAAAGTGAACTTATGCTTTAGAAATTTAAGCAAAGTTCAGTGGTGTATTATAGCAAGCATTATTAATAGCAGAAATAAGGCGTTAAGTATAATACTTTTAAGGTGGAATTGCCCAAATCTTTGCATAGCATTACCAACATGGGTTACCCAGAATGTTGTTGTTGGTGCTAATGGTGATGTTGACAGTGGCTCCATATCATATAACCAGTGTAAACAATGGATGATGACAACAACAGCAACCACATCTAGCTTTAGAAATTATTCACAAAAGCAAATATCATAGCAAAAGTCAGCTCTGTGGGCGGTTGTATAAACACAATCGAACATTATAGACCCTAAGGTTTGTGTACTTTGCGGTGGTAACTAATGATACCTGACGAAACCTAGTGTAGGATCTGTTTTTACCTGAAGTTAAACCAAAATACTGGGCTTAAAATTAACCAAGAGCACATTCAGCACGCCTCTCTTGAATGTACACCCAGAGACCGTAAATGTCGCTTAAAACGAGAGCAAACGTTGTACATTGTTGTTTAGTTTCAGAATTTCCTGCTAAACATGCCAAAGCTTACTATAAATATCAAAGTTACTTCCTTTATTACCGGATGTGTTACCATGCATATAATTTGAAGTAAATAGTGTGGAATATACTCATATAAACAAGTAAGAATTTTCAAATAAACGAAAATAAAGGGTAAATAAATCAAATGTACTTCAAAACTTATTACCGGTTCCAGATTTTGATGATCTATAAAAGGACTTTTTAAAAAATTATATAACAATTACAACAAATGGTTTCAAAATCATAATTATATAGTTTATTAAAATTACTATACAGAAGATTATAAATTAATTTAGTCAATTATAAGAGAACTTTACAACTTATGATTGATTGTGCGCACCCTTAACGCGAAAAAGGGACAACTGACCTATCTCATCCCTAATTTGGAACATAAATCTATAACTGCAATTGTACACCTTCTCCTGATAATAGCCACATCTCAAACTGCAAGCAACTCTTTCCAGACTAACCATTAATAGGAATGCGATTTTTTTCAGGGAATACAAGTAAAGGATGTACAAAGTTACTTTTGAATAGTGGAATTTACATCTTTGGAAAGTTATGCTTATATAAAACGTCAGTAATATAAAATTCTTTGTATACTGAATGTAAATACAAGAAAACCACTAAATAAATACGCAAAGGGCAAGAAAATGAAAAAAATAAATATGTAACATTTCTGAGGATAGATAGAAAATTTTTCAAGTAGAAGTTTTAATAATGCTATTTTGAAGGTCTAAATTTCTAAGAAGTCTGCCACAGAGGACATAGTTTCACATGCTCTCCACCAATTCAGTAGGTAATTTCGACGTCTTAGAGAGTGCCTTGATTTATAATAGGTCATTTTAGCTCATAGTTTCGTTGTTTATGTGTACACATAATTATTCATTGCAATGGATCTCTTCAGAGTTTCAAATATAACAGACGAAATGTTCTTGATGCACTTTTTTGCAACTTCTGACTCTTGCTTTTGCTTCAAACCCGTTCTGGATTCCGTTCTAACCATACTAAGATATTGTAATTAAAGAAATGTTTAGGTTAATTTATATAGTGAAATATTCAATGTTATACACAGTTGGAAAATTTAAATACATTATTAATTATTATTATTATTATTATTATTATTATTATTATTATTATTATTACTGTATTCTAAAATGCACCCACAGTAAATGTAAGGTATATGTTTTAACTAAAACAGTTTCATGCCACAGATCCTAACGCCTTCGTTTACACTATCCCGAAACTTGCCATTCCTTTTTTCAATGGTATACACAGTTGGCAAATTTAAATACATTTTTATGTTTGTTATTATTATTATTATTATTATTACTATTATTATTATTATTATTATTATTATTATTAATGCATTCTAAAATGCACCCACAGTAAATGTAAGGTATATATTTTAACTAAAACAGTTTCATGCCATAGATCCTAACGCCTTCGTTTACACTATCCCGAAATTTGTCATTCCTTTTTTCAATGTTATACACAGTTGGAAAATTTAAATACACTTTTATGTTTATTATTATATTATTACTGTATTCTAAAATGCACCCATAGTAATTGTAAGGTATATATTTTAACCAAAACAGTTTCATGCCACAGATCCTAACGCCTTGGTTTAGACTATCCCGAAACCTGTCATTCCTTTTTTCAGGATGGAATATTTAAGCTTAGAAAACACTCGGGCCACTCGAAATACAAAACGCTCTAAGAAAGGTGTGTATAAATTTGAAAAATATGCCGGAATGAGGTAAAAATGTCTATGTATGTGATATTATTGGAAGGTACATTTTTAAAGGTAATTTTTCTTTTTTCAGAGTTAGAAAGTAGAGTAGAGTGGTGTATTTAGTACTCTTAAACATTTTACATATTCAAACTCATACATTGCACGGGTCAAATAGACCATACGTGCTTATATGATACACTGTAGTTCATATTTTTCAGACTATATTCAGTAGACTGTACATTAAAGTTAATGATATTTATAAGAAATGAAATCAAAAGAAAACATATATAAACTAACAACAAATATCACACAAATAATACAGAAGAAGAGAAAACACTTGTTCACAAGCACAAGCTATTGTTTACAAAATAAACGCCCCCCTAAGTCACTAACCCTCCCCTTCCCTCCCTCCCTTACACTCCAATATGAGCTGCATAACCTTTTGCAAAAAAGTTACAATTGCTTCCCCCTCTCCCCCTCCCAGCCAGCAAGTACAACAAGCTCGTAACCCTCTCCTTGAGTTCACATAGGAACCTGGCAGATAGCTTCTCCTCAACTGTTCTGTCTTAGTACAATGCGCAAGAATATGAATCCAAGTTTCTTCCTCTCTACACCAGGGACACACTCTTATGGCTTTATCTATATCTTTCTCCACAGAGTCGCTCTGTTTACAGATCCTTGAAACTAAATACTACCCATCCCTATTCTCTCCAGCCCTCTCTTGGTTTTCGCTGCCCACGTCTTGTGCCTGCTGTACTGTTCCTTATAGTATACTGTCCTCATAAGTGATTGATCCCCTCTCATAATTCTAATCCAACATTTGATCGCCCGTACCTTACATTCAATTGTTTCGCTTATGTACCATATTCTCTAAAAAGTCGCAGTTTGTCTTACCTCTTTCCACACCCAAGATATCTTTTAGAAAACCTATTCTTATTTGGTCTAGCCTTTCCGTGGGTTCCCACCCCCAGATCTCCGCCCCATACGTCATTGTGGATCTAACAATTGCCCCATATATTGTGTCTAGTAATTTTACCTGTATATCTGGGATTCTGCTCCAAGTGCGCAGAGTTTCCGTAGCTCTCATTGCTGCCTTGAGTTTCGTAACCTCAATGCGTTAAGTTCATCTTCCGTTCATTGTAACAGCCAAACCTAAGTATACGAAACTCCTTACATAGTCCAGCTTCTCCCCTGCGTTAAGTCCAGGTGTCTGTATGGCTGTATATCCTGCTGTTTCTAAACATAATTATTACTTTCTCTACTACGTATAGTAGGTAGGGGAAGTATTGTATTCCACTCAAAAATTCGATATGTTTTGAGACCACCTGAATCCAAAAAAAGCATTTTTGGTAACATGTCCGTGTGTGTGTGTGTATGTATGTGTGTGTGTGTGTGTGTGTGTGTGTGTGTGTGTGTGTGTGTGGCTGTGAACAGAATAACTCAGAAACGAACAGTCGGATAAACACCAAACTTGGTAATTAGGTTCAGTACTTTCAGAGATGCGACACGAAGGTTTTCAAGAAAATCCCCCCACCCCAGATTACCCTTTACATGGAACATTTTTCGAAAATTTTAATTTTTTCAAAAATAGCTCTAACGATTTTGATTAAAATATCATATGTTTAGGATATTTTCATGGCAAATAAAATGAATATCTTGAATTTTCTGGGAATGTCTCCAAAAGTATTCTTCATTGTGAACGACTTTTGCATAACTGGTAAACCATAAGAGATAGACAAACTTTTACTGCACAAAAAATGTAGATCACGTTAAAACACACAATTTATGTCATATACATTTTTTTTGTGTGGTGAACCATTTTCGAGATATTTTTTGTTATTCCCTTAAATTTTTCAATAATTATTCTCTCAAATGGGAATTCGTTATTCATTTTTTTGTCTTGGAAATGCAAAGAGTATTAATCTGTGGCAAAGAGAATGTTGCTGCACCTAGCAACCAGCTATTAAGATATATGTCTATGCTTAAAGGCTACTGTATTTCTATATTGCCCTTGCAATTACAAAACAAGGGGAACATAGTACGCCTTAAGCGATAGTTAAATATTTTTAGAACTGGTCGCTATGTGTAAAATGTAATTCTCTTTTATGTCAAAAGATCGTTTCTGCAAATGTTTATCTCGATTAATATGAAATAGATGGAGAATAAGAGTTTGTAGAAATAGTTTGTACAAGAGTAGAGAAAGTCATGTGAGTGTAACACATAAGATTTTTTGTTTTGTTTACATTAACAGTCAATAGCCATTGTCACAATAAGTCTGAAGTCTGTCTAGTCCCTTTTGCAACCCTTCCTTAGTAGTAGAGAACAATGTCATATCGTCTGAATGTAAAAGTGCTGGGGAAGTGACTGGTTATCAGACTCACTGATCCGATTAAGGATACTGGGAAGTGTTGTATTCAAACTTGATGTTTTCCATTTTTCGTGAAAATAAACTCTCTGATTCTTTCTTATTCAGAATATATTTTTTTTCAGCGAAAGTAATGTCAGGAGAATAATTTTGCACACTGCGTAAGAATTCTCTTGGTAAGACTATGGGAGTGACGGGTAGAATTCTGTCCTTCTGTCCGTGGTACAAATCGCTTGTTGAACGTTTCAGATCCACGCTTGATGTTGCGCGACATTTTAAGTTACTGTTATAAGATATTATAAATGACCCTAAAACTATGAAGCACAATTATTTGGAGTATTGTACTCCCCTATTTGATTTCTATACAATTTTAAAATGAATGCAATATATCTTCTTCCACCTTATAGATGTTTTATCCAACAACTAGAGACAGGAAAAATATGAGGAAAAGTTTTCCAAAATATGAAGAAAAGCTTTCACAATATTATGGTTTATATATTACCATAAAGTCTTATACTACAAGAGCTCGGTGTAGATTCAATTCATTAATTTAAGATATAGTCTTTACTGATTTCGTCCACGTACATAGGTGGAGAACATATTGCATCCCACCCAAAAATTCGATACCGAGATTTCACCGGATATATGTATTGAGTCCTCCTGAATTAAATAAAGCATTTTTAGAAAAAGGCCCCTGTGTGAGAGAGAGAGAGAGAGAACAGCACAACTTAAAAACGAAACGTCAGATAAACACCAAACTTGGTATTTATATTCAGTAATTTCCAAAGATGCGACATGAAGATTTTCAAGAAAATCCCCCCACCCCAAACATTCTTTAAATGAAAGTTATTTCGAAATTTTTTATTTTATAAAAATGGCCCTAACGAACTGAATTGAAATGCCATATATTAATGATATTTATATAACAAATAAAATGTATACCTTGAATTTTCTGGCAATAGGGTTTGAAGTCCTCTACATTCGGAAGGAATTTTGTATAATATTATATAACTAGTAAACGTTAAGCGATAGACGAAAGCGTATTACATAAGAAATATGGATCCCTTTAAAACACACAATTTATTTCAAATAAAAGTTTTTATGCCATCAGTCATTTACGCTATATTGTTATTAATGGTTCAATTTTACATTACTTAGTCATCCTTTTAAGTCCTTTCAACATCCAGTTTTCCTTTTCGTACAACATTCAACATTCTCGCGATATCATGGAAAGAGTATGGCTCGTACAATTTCAGATCTCTTTGTGGTTACCGGCAAAAAAAGCGAATCAGTTGGGGAATTTAATGCCTACCCTGATGTTGCCATGGTAGCTTAGTGGTTAGAGAAACTGGGAGATCCGTGGTTCAAATCCCGGCGATGGAATTGAAATTTTCAGTTATATGATTTAGTAAGAATAGTTTGTATACTCGCTAACAAGCGATAGATGGTAGAGAAAGTCATGTAAATGTAACACATCAGATTTTTTCCCATATTTAACATTCAATATCAAATGAAACAAATTATATAAAGCTTAATGATTTCAATAATTGTGAAAGCGTTAAGCTTAGAAAAGTGAAGTTATTAGCTGTTTTTTCTTCGCTTAATACTAATTACAATTTGCCACTAAAATCACCGGTTCGTGAAAATAAAAACTCTTCAAGAACAGAGGACGTTTAATTTCGTATGCGATGTCACAAAGGACATATTGCTTATATTTTCTCAAGTATACTTACTCGTTGGAAAAATAGGCTAGAGTTTTATAAATGCTACAGGAAACTCCCGTTTTCAATATTTGGAAAGATCAGTTTATTGTTAATGAAAATCACTTCAAAACCAAAAAATATTCAAAACTTAAAAAATATGAGTTAATACGAAGATTTTCACAAAATATTAAGAGATTAGTGTTAAAATATTATGAAATATGACATTTTTGAGAAGCCTATTAAGTGTTACACCTTGAAAAAGTAAAATCACTTGTTTTCATTATGATAGCAAGCACAGTTAGAACATAAAATTTCATATTTTGTCTGTCTGCCTTGCCTAACTTACTGCTTAGCTCCTCGATAGAGAGATTTCCCAACCTGGTAGACGACATAAGAATCTCTTGTAAATGAGACTGAATTGCTGAGAATATTACAGACAATGAACGATCAAAGGATTGTCATCATTTACTTTTAAGTTTCTGGAAAGCTGAATCACCATTAAACCCATTCTATCCCAACCGTACATTTTGGGTCTCCCAGTAACAATTCCTTAGGATTCATCACAGAGCTGCAGCGTGTAATTAATAAATCAATGTCCCTTAGATCTCGCAGCAAAGCAGCGGAAGCATACAGAGACAATTAATTTCTTTCTATCCCTCCCCCTTTCTCTTATCGGTCGTCGTCGGCGGCTCTCTCTGCCCCTGTGTAGCCCACCGCCCGCATGTCTCCTCCCTAGCAATGCATGCATATACCAGGAACAAGTGAAAATTTAATCAGTGCGTAAATCGGTGCCGATACGGGCTTGGGGAAAGACGGGGAGGGGCCAAGGAAAGAGAGGACAGGGAGTCTAGGATTAGGTAGAGACCGTCCGGGTTAAGTGGGGATTATAACACCTATCTCGCCCATAGACCAATTCCTTAGCTGTGTGCTTCTTCCCTAGCCTTTTAAACATGTATAAGAAATGCCATGTTTTAGATTCTTATTTCTGTTTACAACTCCCGTCACTTAAGTAAGTTTTCGCAACACAAATGTTTTATAGGAAGTTACTTAAAAAGTAATGGCAATATCATTAATTTCTGTTTCTTTTTGCCTTCTACCACATACCTATGGTAGATACAGTCTTCCAGCCCAAGAATGGATCCGCAGTAAACGCAGTAAACAACGCACATAGCATCACTCCGCGCTTGACATCTTGTGACCATACGGAGGAGCTTCCTCCCTTCCCCCCAGCTGTTTACTTCCGGGAACAAAGAAACTCCCAACATTACGTTCCAGTTTTATATTAATTACGGCACTATCTTTCACTGCCCCCCCCCAACTGAACGTTGAAGAAATCACGCTGTATACTTGATAACGAAACTAATGTATTAATTCAAGAATGGATGAACAAATGTTATGAAATACTCGCATATCTTATTACTGTTTACTGCAGAAATCACCTTATGTGTGGTAGGGGGGTTCATTGTTTAAGAAAAGCTATGCACCTTGAAGCGTATAGTAAGTCGCTTATTTTACCTAAAACGCGCACGTCAATTCCTTTTCTTTTTCCTGACATTGGAAACAACTTCACAGAACACAAATCATTTCGGATTACATAACTAATATTAACGTTATGTTTAAGTGAATCGATTATAACACACTATGCTTACACATATTCTTTATTATTTGAAGCACAAAAGAGGGTGATAATGCATTTAGTGCAGTAACAAATTTTTATTCACCTGAAAGGTGTGCTGCGCCGAACATCAGAACCCTTACTTGGACTGGTTTGAGTAAAGAAGAAGGGTTCTATTCCATCCAAAAGTTGGATATCGGGAGACAGGAAATACGTGTTTTGAGGTCCCCTATATCAAATAAAAGCATTTTTAGAAAAGTGTTCCGCGGGTGGTGCCTGTGCGTGTATTTGTTTGTATAAACACTAAAACCCAAAACGAAAAGTCGGATAAATACCAAGGAGTAAGGGACAGGGAGTAGAAGCAGCGTAGGGTTTCAGTAGTGTGGTCAAAAACTTCGGAGGAAGCAATGAGGCGAGAGAGGCGGCCAGATTCTGACGGTGGGGTGCCTATCGTTCCAGACTGAACATTCCCGGATGTACTTCGATGGCAACCCCAACCGGACAGTCAGATTTTGACAGAAGGTCCCATGACAGGGAAGACATAGTTTTCTCCTCACAACACATCCAACGCACACCATCGTGCATCGCGTCTGTCGCTGTAACCCTGAAAGATGAAATGGTATGAGAGGGTGAGGAACATTAGTGGTAGTTTATAACTCACCCCAATATTCGTCTACCGGCTTAGAAAAAGATACGATAAAACAAGGCCAGGGATAAATACCAAACTTAGTATTTACGTTCAGCATCCTCAAGAATGCGACACAATAGTTTTAAAGAAAATCCCCTTTACCCCAAAATACCGTTTGTAAGAACATTGTTTTATTTGTTACTTTCTCAAAACTAAGTAACACTTTTATAGTTTTACTTAAATACTATATGTTTAAGATATCTGAATTAATAATGAAACGCTTATCCTGAATTTTCTGCGAATGCCTCAGAAGCCCTTCATTCTGGATAGATTTTTATAAATGCTGATCTCGTTAAAACATACAGTTTATATGCAATTATGATTTTGTGGCATTCACCTTTTCCAAGATATTTATTGCTATTGATTTTAATTTTCCTAATTTTTGAGCCCCAATTTAGCATTATTTTGATTATGGTGATATTACGCAAAGGATGTGGAATTCAAAGCCACATTATAGCGACCGGCTTTTAGACAGCTGAGTATCGCTTCATTCGCCTGTAACCCTCCTTGTGCCTAGAACGAAATTCTTTAATGAAATCATTTCTGCAAAATTTTAAGTGGATTGCATGAAGTGGATAAAAGACTAAGGTTTTGTTAAAACTCTTAATTTCAGAAGAGATAAAATTAAACGGCTTTGGGTAGAAAATATCATGTGAATGTGAGTCACGTTATTTGCTGTTAAATCTAAGCTTTAGCATAATACTTTTATGCAATCCTACCATTATAAACAGGTTGTTACTGTATTCAATATCGTGCACAGTTGACTCATTATGCTCGCGTGCGAATACTAGCAATCATATACTTCCAATAGCAATGACATTATACCAGCATTCCAATTTGCCGTGACTTATAGAAGAAGATGAAATCGTTCTGTGATATGCTGTTTTCTGAGCAACGAAGGTGCAAAACTCTCTGTACATTATTAAATGCAGAATAATTAGGTTCTAATGTTTTGTAATTACTCACCAGCTGTGCTGTTAAGAGATTACATCAAAGTCCTACCCACTTCTCTCCTAGGAAGAGAATCATGCAAGTCTTGCTTATCGGTTCAACGCGTCAGGTAACGGCAAATGAAATACGGGGAATTAAGCTAACGTCTCATAGTCTCACGTTCTCTTATTTATGTCAGCTATGGATGCCAAATTATTTCATAATTTATTTCCTATAATTTATAATGCTAAAATTGCATAATGTTTGATAATCTTAATACAATACTTCTGAAACTCGTCGCATTCACTGTCGTTCAAACGACATCATTCCGTAACCATCAAGATTATCCACTAGTTACATAACATTAGTACATATCAGTTAAATGTCTAGTGTTAATTTATGTCGTTATGCCGCTGTAAGGAACATCGAGAAGTGTGAAATCTGTGTAAACAGCAGCAACAGAACTTTGATAAGGAATCGAAAGAAAATGTTAATGCTGTGAGCATTGTGATTTCGATGTCCTGTAATGCTGAAACAGATGGTATTCCCAGACTTCAACATTGGCTGGAGTAATTCTTAATAACATCGGAAAATATTTGACGTTAAGACATTTTATTAAATGTTACTCCTTTTAAAGAGTAAGAATAAATAACTATTGGACTACAGATAACAAGTCTTTCTCTACAGTCATTTTCCTAAACTCTTTCATGGAAAATGCTCTGTTATTTGTTGGAGTGTCTTGATCTTTAAATCTCCATTTTTACTTCCTCTATGCGTACATAGTGTGTAGGGAAGGCACTGCATTCCACCCAAAATTCGATACAAGATTTCACCGGAAATACATTGTTTTGAGCCCACCTGATCTAAGTAAAGCAGTTTTAGAAAAAGGCCCGAGTATGTATGTGTATGTAAACAGCGTAAGTCAAAAACTACAAAATAGATAATTTGATACTTAGGTTCAGTAAGTTTCAAAGATGCAACACGAATATTTTCGAAAAACCTCCCATTCCAAACTACCCTTTACAGTTTTGAAATATTTAATTTTCTAATAAATAACTTCTACAA
Organism: Deroplatys truncata; assembly: GCA_030765065.1. Lineage (NCBI taxonomy): Eukaryota > Metazoa > Arthropoda > Insecta > Mantodea > Mantidae > Deroplatys > Deroplatys truncata. The sequence continues at coordinate 60,803,262 of CM060980.1, forward strand.
TTTTGATTAAAATACTATATATTAAAGATATATGCACGACAAATAAAATGTGTATCTTGAATTTTCTGCGAATAGCCTAGGAATCCTCTTTATTCGAAAGGACTTTTGTATAATCTTTTATAACTGGTAAACGATAGACGAAAACGTATTATACAAAAATGTAGATCTCCTTAAAACACACAATTTAATTCAAATAACTTTTTGGGGGCATCAGCCATTTTCGAGGTATTCGTTATTACTGTTTCGATTTGTTCAATATTTAGTCATCTTTTAAATTCCTGACAATTTCCAGCTTTTTCTTGCAATATCATAGAAACAGTGTGCAATTTTAAGGCTAGTATATAGCGTCCAGTTCTTAAACATTTGACTGTCGCTGTTCCGTTTGTATCTATAACGAAATGTATAATGTAGCTGTTGTCGGAAAGGCTTATCTCGATTAAAATGAAGTAGACAGGATAATAAACTTTCGTAAGAATAATTTGTATATCACTAACCAGCGATAGAGGGTAGATAAAGTCATATGAATGTATTACGTGCATTGTTTTAGAAGTAACAAGTGAAGGATTTTTTTAATGAAGTTACCTGGCTTAGTAGGTAATTCTTATTGAGCCGGCAAACTTTATATTTCCCGATTCCAATTTGAATTTTTTTACGAAATGTAAGGAGATTCATAGAATTGGTGAGATAAATTAGCATCTGAACCAATACAGGAAAAGTTAATTTAATGGTCTGTTACGATTTACTGTAGTACGCTAGTGATGGTCATCAGACAGGTTACATAAGCTGGAATATACATAAAATGTTATTAATTCAGGGATAAACTAAGCTTTTAAAGCAATAGAATGAACTTTAATTTGAAAAAATAATATAACCTTAAGGTAGCAAAATATCGTGAGGTAAAATGACTCCAAGATTTCGGTAGTATAGTAAACAAACGCATTATTTAGAAATACATAATATTTCAATTTCAGTTTTCTTTCTTTTTTACTTTCTTTTGTCTCCGCATGTACATTTCTCTTTCTGGTTAGTATCTTAAGCCCCGAATATTTTTCCCAGTGGACCATTATTCATAGCCCACCTGAAAGCAAGGGTTTTGCTCTTATAAATGTTCCAATCAATTTCTTTTCGTCTTCCTATCCAGTTTCAGCATAGTTTCCCACTTTTTGTAAACTATTGACTTATCAATATCGTTTTATTCTGCTCCATATATTTCAAGTGAACTCTGTGTAATTAAACAAGATGTATTGTACATCCTGGAAGCCGATTCTCCAAAGTTATTAATGACTTTTCCAACTCCTGGAATGTTCACTGCTTGCAGTTCACTTTCTATCATCATCCGATATTCTATCAAAGGAAACCCAGCTGCTTCTTCACAAAGTTAACAATGAAGGTAAACATGTAACCTTAATGTATATACGTTCCATTCCGGAATTTTAGCACCGAATCGGCTGAGGCAGTATTTTTAACACTTAAATGATATCAGTCTCATTATATAATTTAAAATATAATAACCGCCCGCCTTAAAGGAATATGTGTATAATATAATATAAAAACATGTATGTTACAGTCATTGTATTATGTTTATATTATTGTGTATATGTATAATAATGTTATGTGCATGTATTAAGTAATTTAACAATGTAGGAGCTGTGAGAATAGAAGCCGAAAGTTGCTAACAATGAGGTAACCTTGAGGCAATAATGAACTCGAAAGTTTAATAATGCTACTAGTAATTCTTGGAAACAATAATGTAATATTTAAAACAGTTTATAAATAGCCAATCAACGAGAAAAACTTAAAGTTAAATAATAGTATTCTATTGGAGTAAAATTAGTCAATCATTTGCTCGGTACGTATTCAGTGTGAGACGAAAATTCATTACGCGAGATTAAAATAAAGTTTACGTGTTTAAAAGTGTAATTAATAAGTAATCTTACAGCTATCTATACACGTGAAGTATTGTTTAATCGTGTGAATGATTAATAAAAGGAGCGAATTATAATTTGTGTAACCCTACATTCTTTAGCCGCATTAATACTGACACAGCCGAGGCAAACATAAATATATTTATTTTAAACATTTTTATACTGCAAATGTTCTTATACAAGTAATTGTAAAGTCGGATAAGACTTTAGGTTTAAGTGACTATAAAAAAGGTTAAAATAAAAACATTAAAAATGCCTTCATTTCGTCGCACATTTCAAAGTTTCCTCGTTATAAATTGTTACACTTCACTCTAATCTCTTTCTTAATTCTCTTTTCAGCACTTCCTTTCTTATTAAAGGCTACATCTTTCCCGTTGTTATTCTTAACAGTTCATGATTTTCCCATAGTAAAGTCGAGTGTATGGAAATGTGCCAATGTTTCTGGTTTCCTATGTTGTTTTTCTTTATTTAAGTTGGCAGAGAGTCCTTATAATCCGTGTTCAACACCAGCCCTGGATGAGTCATTCTCTTGTTGGTTTGAATTAAAGTCCAATACACGCGCATCCTATGAACAAAAGTCGGTCCTAGGTGACCGGCGAAAAGGGAGGAGTACAGAAATATTTCATCTCAGTAGCTGGAAAGTATACTTCACAACAATTGCGCATCTCAGCCTCTGGATGGGTTAGTCTCGTATTGATTTGACGTCAAAGATCCGATACTCAAGCTTTAAACCTATCAACACAGGTCGTCGGTTTCAGACTCAGGAGGGAAAGAAAAGGAGGGCGTAAGACAAGCAGTAAAAGAAGTGATAGAACCAGATAAGATTTGGGGACAGAGTGGCAGAGGCTGATTACTATTTCCTCATCATCATTTATCCACTGCGCATTATATCAACTGTACAAACAATTAGCTGAAACAGCCTGATCCATATCGAATCTGCAAGTATATCTTCTTTGCTTTACTTCTAATAACCATAATGTTTCTTTTGGGGGCATTCGTCTTCATCTTTTACTCCTCACGGTTTTCATTTTTCTCCGTTAGTATATTCCATATAATCCTTTTCCTTTTCTGCCAACAGTGTAATATCAGCAGCGAATGTCATGTTATTCTATTCAATAATAATGTATTACAATATCTCCAGCATTTGTGGTGGGATCAGTAATGTGTACAATGACGAGAAAAATGCAACTTAGGAGGATACACAGGAGTGAATAATTTTTTATGAATTACTTTTTATAATAGCGGATTTTCAATTTAAAATTTGTGTACTGAACAAGAGTTTAGAAACAATATATCGTATTCTTTGCACCTTACAGTGGGCTACCGTAAAGTAAATCTATTTGGCAAGTGGTACTCTACATATTAGCCTCATCATTTAATTATTCTTTAAATTTTTAAATTGATTTACATTTATGGCCATTTATATACATTACACTCCATTCTGAAAGTAACTACGTTGCGATATATTAGTTCACCCTTTATTGTCATCGTTTTAGTATTTTTAGTGCTACATAATGATTTTATTTTTATATTTCATCTCCCAAACTGTGAATGTTCCATAATTTTAACAACTTAGCTGAGCACTACCAGATGTTCCAAGCAGTACCCGTGACAAGACTTGATGGTAATGCTGAAATATTCTGTTTCCTGGATTATTCATTTTTAGATTTAGAGATTTAATTTAATAGATATCAATGATTCAATTAAAAACTATATCAAACATAGCTTAATTTAATATATATTATTGCTTTATGTCATAGCCAAAAGTGCATGTTTAAGGTAAGCATTTACTAAACATACAATAAGTTTCAAAACGCAACTCAAAGGACAACTGACCTCATCTACGGTATATAGTTTTTTAAAATTACTCTCTCTCTCCCTCTCTCTCGTATAATTCTCTGTTTCCCTTTAATCACTTAACAAATGGCTTCTATGAATACAGCAAATGGACATTTTCATATATCTAGAAAACCATTTTCGCACACTCGAATAACTTTCTTTAACGGAAAGGTAAATTAAATTAAGTACAACTTTTTAATACAGAACTCCTGTTGGAGTCGAACCCTTCCCTCGTTCTTCAGTTGTGTCGCAGTCAGGATTAACTCAGTGGCAACAGAAAAAGACGTCACCCGGTAACTAACGGCTCCGAATCCCACTTGGATTGCAGGCAGCAGGCGGTAGCTGTTGCCCGGGTACTATTTAGCATTCCATCTTCGATTCCGAACTGGAGAGGGGATGGGACCCTGCCTCGAATTGCTCATTAAATTAGCGTGCAGCGCTATATCGCATGAAGGTTGGTACTACTACTCCAAAGGCTCTGGGCTAGGCTTCTGTAAACTCTGCTTTAATTCACCGGTGTTGGTAAGGATGTTTAAACCAGAACTTTTAGGTTACCAAGCAACTTGCTGGGAGACATACATCGTTCCATGTAACTCTAAGGAAACAGCAACCTTTGCTATACTCCGACAATCTTTTCATTAAGGCCACCCATAGCTGAAATTTGGTAAACAATTTTTAAAAGTTCAAAAATTAGTTTTTGAACATTTGAGCCGTAGGCTTCAATTGCATACTATGCTATTTCTCCCAGAGCCCTTTAAAGCTTAAACACGTGACCATTTAAATGCCCGAGAGCACACGGCCTAATGGCCTATATTTACTTCCAATCGCTTTTACTCAACTTTGACTTTTCTTACAATTTTGTGCATTAAAAATGTTCCACATAATGTAGCTTGTAACCAATCTTGTTCACATTCTCAGCACAAACTTAGAGAGAATAAAATTAAAAAACTGGCATACAGTTATTGCTGCAATTTTGGATAGCTCACGATATGACATAATTAATTCGACCACTGAGAATAAACTGTTTAAAAATTATATTTTGGAGTTTAAAATTTTTTCTAAGACAACCAGAGTGATGTAAATTTTGTATGCCAGTTTTTTACATTGGTATTTGAATAATGTGGTAGTATTTTTATTTTTGAAAATTCCGATTTCTGCATTATATGTAACACCTGATTAATTAGCATAATTAAGGGAAAATATAATTTTCTTCCAGAAATAATAGTAATATCTGTATGAAATTTAAAACACGTTAAAGCATCATCTGAAAAAAAAATTGAAAAGATTTGGATAAAAAGTGCACGATTGAGAAATTTTCCTAAGTCTTCGAGTAGTGCAGGATTAAGAGCACAAATTCAAATATACACAAGTCGTATTTACTAAAAATACTGTGTTTATACATCGAGTTTCCTTAATATAATGCAGTAGCAGTTTTGAAAAGTCAATTCGAGAACAATTTCTTTTGGATCGTCTAATCATCTAACCAAAAATAAAACACTCTCCAACACCAGAGAAGTTGTTCTAACGGCATAATGGTAACTTCACTCTCTCCCCCTTCATTTGCTCTCTATGAGTGTTTTTAAATTATAATACGTACCTCAGAATTATATAAAGAAATTTTAAAATTAGGTTTTAAAGGAGAATGATCTTAGGCGTTACATTCACATGATTTTCTCTACCCACTGCTTTACAAACTGTTCATACAAAAGCTCATTCTTCTATCAGCTTTTATTATCCGAGATAAACATTTCCAGAAATCATTTTATTACAGTTTTTGGTCAAGGTAAAAGAGGGATACAGCAGGCTGAAGCGATAGTCAGATGTTAAAATCGCTTAGCTAAATGATGAATTTAAAGTTCCATGCTACTTGTATGACGCAAGGGGAAAAAAAGAATAGCAACTAAGTAAAAATATCATCTCGTAAATGGTTATGCCACACAAAAGTTCATTTGGCATAAATTGTGTGTTTTAACACGATTTATATTTGTGTTTAGCAGGTCTTTGTCTATTTCTAAGGTTTACCCTAAAGTATATAAAATTCATCCAAATGAATACGACTTCACGGTTATTCATAGGAAGTTCAAAATATAAACTTTATTAGTCATGTAAATATTTTAAGCATATAGTATTTTAAACAAAATTTTTAGAGCCATTTTTGAGAATATCTTAAATAACAAAAACATTTCCGCATAAAAGGTAGTTTGGGTGGAGATTTACTTAATAAACTGAAATTAAACAGGAAGTGTGGTATTCATCAAACTTTTCGTTTATGAGTTATGCTGTTCACACACTCACCCTTGCGGACAGAGCTTTTTCTTGGATTCTGAAAACCCCAAAAGGTATATTTTTGGTAAAATATTTAAATAGAAGTTTTAGATGGAATGCAACACTTCCTCTGCCTACTGTAGTATAGACAGTAAAATATAAGAATACTGCAAGTAGGTGAATTCAAAACTTAAATAAATAGAAGAACCGCGATGGAAAGAATAGAACATAATGAGGATATAAGATATGAATATTATATATAATTCGGACAATAAAGCCAGCAAATGAAAATTATTGCAGAATTGCATAACGACTGTCAGGCGATTGAGTTAGTATAATGTATAATATGCTAACAGAAAACTAAGTAGTGTGTTTGGAGCTTTCAATTCCTCTTTGCATTCTGAACTACTTATGTACTGCTTGAAACTTTCAAGCACTTTATATTTGACTACCTACAGAATAATACTGCATAGTCGACAAACTTCAGCACGAAAACGCTTGTGTCGTGTTAGGATGTGCTTGTTTCCAAAACGTATACTGGCGTGCGTAAAATGTGGGCCATAATGGAACAGCGCTGTTTATGTTCGCACAGACAAAATCTAGCTTCACCCCTATCAGTGTGACCATCTCTGTTTTTTTAGCATAATTTTAGCCAGGGTAGTTTACCCTCCCCCAAAAGTCGAAGGGTAACATTACGGCTTAACGTTATATTTTCGTGCTATACTACCGTTTTCTTAATATCGGTTTTGTTACTGCCGTTTAGTAGCGGCAACAACTTAACTTTCGTCTCCATGTCGCTGATAAAAGCTCTCATACATGCAAATGTTGTACCTGCTTTTCAGTTTAACCAAACATGCAAATAATTATTCACCCCTTCATCTAGAAGGCCTAATTATATTCCAAGTGGTTTAGCCTTTCCTTGTGTGCCAATCGTAAAGAAACTCTTTAAGAGAAGTGATATCCCACCCATCCCTCATTTCACATAGATTATAAGCATCGCTCATTGGCTAGTTTGTATGTCTCTGCATTGTTTTTCAGGTCAGTCAAATAGAGAACTGATACCGGCTGGGTGGAGCAAAAGTTGGGACCTGGAGTTGGAAACCTTACGGAGGAAAAACACTATGTCGATCTAGGGGAATGGGCCAATTTTTATGCACGATAGCGTACGTAATTCATTTCTTTGGAGCAACAGTTCACATTGCTTTAAACAACAATAGGTTGTGGTTTCTTACAAAGTTGTGACAGAGATTAATTCAAGCAAAATGCTAATTGTTTTGACATTGATTTGTAAAATATCCTTCTATTTGATGTAAAATAAAAGTTCACGGAGACGCTTTAAAATCGGATATCACCCATATCTATCTTACTTTTTCTAAGCAAAAACAAGAAACTTTTTATCAGAGGACTATTTTTTGTGGGCTTCAAATGCTTCTCCTTGAGCTACGTTGCTAAAATGAGAAATATAAAACACTATTATAATTCCTGATAGACTGTTAAAATACTTTTAAGTATATATTTAGACATTACATAACAGAAACATCATAGTAATTGTTTTAAAGTTTAACTAATAAGCAGAAGCTAGTTTTCGAGGTGTTTTAACGTCTTTTTTAACAACTCCGTTCTGCAGACACGGCGAAGTGGATGAAATTATGCTCTCAAATGAGCACGGAATCCAGTGAGCTGAGGGTTACCCGACATTTTTTTCTATGAGAGTAGAGAAAACTGCGGTTAAAAACAGTCATTCAATTAACTCACCCTAAACGATATTCAAACTCAGGGCCTCCAGATGGGAAGTAGATACGGTACACCTCCACCATGCAGTTAGGCTGAGTAGCTTTAAAAAATCCTATTCCATTCAATGATTCGTTTCTGTATTTCAACTATGGATGCCGAATTACTTCATGATTTGTTATCTTTATAATGCTAAGATTACATAAAATTTTGTATACAACTCGTGAATAATTTTAATATGACTTCTTCATATGCCATGAGCCATTAGTTTATAAGACGTTAGCTGCTCTCCTTGCATTTCATTTGTTGCTACCTGGCATGTTGAAGAGATAAACAAGACATCTACCTGCATTATTCCCTTTCTGGGAGAGAAGCGAGCTTCTGTTACGGATTATCGTCATCGTTTATAACGCTTCCCATATGGCCTATGACCTTCTGGGCTTCCTCATTCCACCAAGCGATGACTACCCATTTCTGAGGTGGAGGCATCCAGCTGGCGGAATCCGTTGCCTCCAGTGTTAGGTTGATAATGAGGATGGTGGTGGAATGAGAAGACCTACAGCTCTTACCATGGACTCCGAACTATGTTGGGCCTTGGGGATACTTCACATGAGCAAGTCAGAGATGAAGGTGTCACAATCGAATTCCGGACCCGCAGTATGAGAGCCGAAACGAAACCACTTTGCTACCCCGGCGCTCGTGTTATGGATTGTGATGTAGTCCATTATCAGCACAACATGGCAAATAATTATAAATTCAGATTGTAAATACTGTATATTTAATAATGTACAGAGGTTTTTGAACCCTCGTTGCTCTGAGAAAAGTGTCATAAAATGATTTCATGTTCTCTCCATAAGCCACGGAAAATTGAAGTCACGGGTGCCATAATGAGGAAATTATGCACAATATTAAATGCAGTAACAACCTGCTCATAGTGGTAGGAAGCATAAATGATTTAAAAATGGTAATTAGTGCCACCCATATTTACATTACGTTTGTTTGAACTTTACTGTCGTAACTTGGAGTTCAGAATTACTGACATTCAGTAATATTTATCTTCATACTTTGTCATCATAAATTCTGGTCTCTGCCACCTTTTATTCTGATATAAATAACTATCCATTCTGCTTGCTGCTTCTAATGCAAGATGAATAAATGTTTTAACATTATAACGCACACTTACATTATAGAAATTATTCATTTCTTGTGGCAGTAATTTGTATCACAATAATGTAAATGCCAGAGTGATTGTAGTGTAAATAAGCATTATTGTATGACATTGATTTGAGATGTTTGTTAATTATAAGCATTGTTAGGAAATAAGTTTACACGGCCTCACTGAAACTGACATTAGGAGCGGATAACAATGTGCGAGGGGGTGAGTTGAATATTAATTAGAAGAGACAAACAAATGACGTCAGATTGGCGCGCTTTTCTTATAAATAGCGGAAATATTTTCCCTAGAGCATATGTTTTCGTAATTTTTGATTGGATATAAAAATAGACGCTAATGTTGGCGCGTTTTATTAACCAATAGCAGCTCGGTTATAATCTTTAGGCATATCGGGGTGTGGGAGTATAAAAAGCTAAAGTGAGATACAGCCAATCTCAAAATCAACAACACACTATCGGATACAATTCATCTAAAAGCCGGCACGCCGCAAGGGAGCGCCATTTCCGGCCTCTTGTATATAATCTACACTGCCGACACACCAAAACCAATAGTACCCACCGTCAATCTAGCGCAATATGCCGATGATACACTCTACTGGTGCTCGGAGTTCAGGCCAACAGTAGCCAAAAAAAGACTGGAACGCCAGCTCAAGGAGTTCGTACAATGGGCAAAAAACTGGCGAATTTCAATTAACACGAATAAAACCCAAATACTTACCATCAAGAGAAAAGGCCGCTTTGCAAAGACTGCACTTCGCGTCAACATCGATGGGAAACTCATTAAATCAAAAGAAACAGCCAAATATCTGGGCATTACAATCACAAATAAACTAAAAACTAACCAGCACTTCAATCAGAAAATAAAGCAGACCAAAGCCATGCTATCAACAATGAGATACCTGGCAAACAAAACTAACGCAGGCCTCACCACAAAAGCCCTACTCCACCTATATGTAGCACTCGTCAGGCCGGTACTAACCTATGGAACAACAGCGCTGGCGCCCATAACGTCAGCAACAACAATACATCTCCTACAGACAGTAGAACGTAAATGCCTTCGGATAGCAGCAAAGGTGCCCTACTGTTTTTCCAACAGGAAACTATACCAACTAGTAAAGACCGAAACGCTGCCAGACTTCATAGAGAGAGGGCTCCTCAACTACGCAGCAAAAGCAAGCAAACTCCAACACAGGCAACAACTACTGCAAAATTCTGAAAATTACAAGAAAGACGCACCTAACCAGTGCAAAAAAATCACGACACCACCCCTAGCATACATAAGGGCACTAGTCCAAGAGAGAGACACAAGACGAAATGGAAGCAACGCTCTATCTCCAGAATCTCCTTCAATGAAGCAAGAAGAATATCAACATACAATATTAAAATGACTGGCCATGGTTACCACACCTTCAAATAAAAATGAACAACCACAGACAAATAACCCTCATCCTAGTCCCAAGACAAATACAAACACCAGACCGAGAAGTGTGTTCTATTTACAAAAAAAATATATATATATATTAAAAAATTAAATAAACAGAAAAAAGGCATACAAAACTATGATAGCCTTAAAAAAATATATATAATAATAATTAAAACTCAAATAAATAGACACACAAACTAAGAAGCAATGGTCACCACAGAAAAACCCAAGACTCGACACTCGGCACCTGCGCGCTCCTCACCTTCTCCTTTGCCCCCTCCCCCAAACCATCATTACCATCAAGCTGCTGTTGCCAAGTGACTGCGGAGGGTCGAAGCCACCCCAAATAAAAATAACCATTTGGCTGAAGAGGGACATAAACCCTAACCGGCCATGGTTAGCCTAGGCTAACCTAAATTACGCATTTGTTTGTTTGTTTGTGCAGATTTCGTCAGTCCAACAGAAGCATTCACGCGTTATACGTCGCACAGTTAGTTCATCAGAATCGTTCGCGGGTTACACGTCGCGTAGTTCAACGGAAGCATACATAAAGTACACGTCGCAATTCTACAGAATCTCTCGCGTCTTAAAGTTTGTTATAAATGTGAAACGCGAATTAATAATGTGCAGTAAATAAGTGATTACAGTGACATTAGAAATATAACAGTTTCAGTTTGGCGTGTATCACGAATCAATATGTGAACTTAATTGTGACGCTAATAAAAGTGTAAAAACAAATTCTTTTATCAGTGTTATCTTTGAGTAATAAAATCCTTTCCGCTTACACACCCTGTTTAAGAGATTTGCTCGACTGAATAATAATAATAATAATAATAATAATAATAATAATAATAATAATAATAGCTAGTCGGAGCACAATGAACCCAAAATGCAAAATAATAAAACAATAACAGGCGCCCAGCAATAAGATAACACGAAGTGACCGCGACAAATTGGCTTCCATACGTGGTGCAGATAAACATGAAGTATCCTCCAACAACCAACTAATAACAAATATATCACTTCATTCTACAAACTTCAAAAATGTTTTAGCTCCACTCAAGGGTCACAGATATCATAAATGCGAACCTTCCTTCTTTGCCGATTTTAAAAGATTTTCAGGATCAGATAACACTTTCCCAAATATTATATTTGATTGAGATCAGTACTTGATTCATCATCTACAAGAGATTATCTTACTCCTATCCTCCTATCTTTCCAGTTCAGAATCATTAAAGCTCTGCATGTCCTCATTCTTCCAGGTGTTTTCTATTTTCCTTCGACGTTTACAAAGCATACCTCTCACAGTCAGAAGAAAGAACAACACATACTATTTTTGACATTATTCGTATTTAAAAAATGCTTTGAAAAACAGAGAATAATTTTACAGGAAGGATTATCAGTCCTAAACAAAACTGTCAGACTTGAAGGACTATTGGTTCAGAGCCACTGATGGGCCAATTCGTACTCACAAATGCAGCTATCCGGAGGTTTCTTACGCACCCTTTAATAGTCTCATTTTTCAATAAGAATCTTTCACCTCTGCTAAACGTTTGTTGCAAGATATAAGTGCACCTGAACTAACAGTATAAATCCCAATAATAGTTAGCCAATAAGTGAATATGATCCATTTGTAATTATACCAACTCCCCCTTTGTCCCACAATGATAGTACTTTTATATCTTAGGCACCTGGAGAAACTGTAGCCAGAAGACGACTAGCATTTTCTTCTTCTTTCTTTCAAGTATTAGGCACTATGCTTGTTATGATCTCACAGTTGAATTCTCAATCCAACGCTTCCTTGGTGAACCTAAAGATCCCTTCCCGTTTGGACAATAGTGAAGTATGACTTTTGGGATTCTATTTCTACGTACGCAGTACAGATGGCTTACACATTTGTTCTGGTAACCTGTATGTGATCAATTACAGGTTCCAATTTTAATTCTTCCATTGCATCCTCATTATGTTTGTGATCCTGTTTGGTATATCCTGCTGTGTATCTCAAATTACACTAGCATTACTCTTTTTTCTTTCTTTCTTTCTTTCTTTCTTTCTTTCTTTCTTTCCTGCTTAATGCCCATGCTTCACTGCCTTAACAAAGTACAGGTCTTGCATAAGCGAATTCTAGTACGTGTTTGTATTAATGAAGTTTCATAACATTATACATTATCCCCATTGTTTTGGTGTATTTAGAAATTTTGTGTGAAACTTCACTTCGTCGAAAAAGAATAATATGTATCCGAGGTACACTTTCTAAGACTTTTCAATCCAAACATATTTTGCTAGATATAGGGTATGTGGTAATATAACCACATCATCACATACAGAGGAAATACTGCATAGGCTAGAACTCCATATATTCAACCCGTTTTGGTCACCAACCCTTTGGCCAGTAATGTTCTAATTTACCAAGCAGCCTCGGACGACTGCATTGTAATTTCAAAAATCTGATGTGTTACACTCACATGACTTTCTCTATTCTTGTAAAAACTATTTTTACAAACGCTCCTCTTCATATGCTTCATGTTAACCGAGATATCGAGATATTAATCTTATTGCTAATTTTCTTGTAGATGCAAGGGGAATTGGCTTTAAGCATTTAAGACGTGGTTGCTATGTGGAGTATTCCATTCTCTTTGCATTACCAGGACAAAAAAAATCTGATCTCTACTCTTGTACAAACTATTTTTACAAACGCTTATTCTCCATCTACTTCATGTTAATCGAGAAAAACATTTGCAGACTCTATTTTATTGCTAATTTTCTTGTAGATGTAAGGGAAATATATATTTACAAGGGCAATGTAGAAATACAGTAGCCTTTAAGTACATACATATTTCTTAATAGCTGGTTGCTAGGTGCAGCACCATTCCCTTTGTCACAGATTAATACTCTTTGCATATCCAAGACCAAAAAATGAATAATGAATTCCTATTTGAGAAAATAAGTATTGAAAAAATTTAAGGGAATAACAAGCAATATCTCGAAAATGGTTCACTCAACACCAAAAATGTATATGACATAAATTGTGTATTTTAACGCGATCTACATTTTCTGTGTAGTAAAATTTTGTCTATCTCTTATGGTTTACCAGTTATGCAAAAGTCGTTCACAATGAAGAATACTTTTGGAGACATTCCCAGAAAATTAAAGATATACATTTTATTTGTCATGAAAATATCTTAAACATATGATATTTTAATCAAAATCGTTAGAGCCATTTTTGAGAAAATTAAAATTTTCGAAAAATGTTCCATGTAAAGGGTAATCTGCGGTGGGGGATTTTCTTGAAAACCTTCGTGTCGCATCCTTGGAAGATACTGAACCTAAATACCAAGTTTAGTGTTTATCCGACTGTTCGTTTCTGAGTTATGCTGTTCACAGACAATACACACACAGACACACAGACACACACGGGCATGTTTCTAAAAATGCTTTTTTTGGATTCAGGGGTTCTCAAAACATGTATTTCCGGTGAAATCTCGGTATCGAATTTTTGGGTGGAATGCAATACTTCCCCTACTTACAATGCGTAGTAGAGAAAGTAAAAATATGCTGGATGCCGAACAAAGCTTAAAGTTAACATGGGAAACGTATGTTTATTACTTTCTCTACTACGTAGAGTAAGTAGGGGAAGTATTATATTCCACACAAAAATTCGATACCGAGATTTCACCATAAATATATTTTGAGGTCCCCTGAATCCAAAAAAAGCATTTTTGGAAACATGTCGGTGTGTGTGTCTGTGAACAGCATAACTCAGAAACGAACAGTCGAATAAACACCAAACTGGTATTTAAGTTCAGTATCTTCCAGAAATGCGACACGAAGGTTTTCAAGAAAATTCCCTCATTCCAGATTACCCTTTACATGGAACATTTTTCGAAAAGTTTAATTTTCTCAAAAATGGCTCTAACGATTTTGATTAAAATATCATATGTTTAAGATACCACCGAGGCGGACCGGGTTCAATCCCAGGGACCTGCATGTGGGATTTGTGGTGGACGAAGCGGCGTCTGGGCGGGTTTTCTCCGGGTTCTCCGGTTTCCCCCGCCATTCATTCCACCAACTGCTCCATCATCACCTTTCCTTTCATCCATTTCACCAACATTTCGCTCCATCCACTTCCTTCATCCTATACCAGGCATCGGGCTGATCACCCATCCTGGATGTTCTGTCTGATCCATGAGTATCTGCTCCTGGACGGGCCTCTGACCCCAGGCACCCACCTGTAAGTCCGGGGGGGTGTAATTCCTACATAAGAGGAGGGTAAACAGATAATGAATGAATGAATGTTTAAGGTATTTTCATGACAAATGAAATGTATATCTCGAATTTTCTGGGAATGTCTCCAAAAGTATTCTCCATTGTGAACGACTTTTGCATAACTGGTAATCCATAAGAGATAAATTTTACTACACAAAAAATGTATATCGCGTTAAAATACACAATTTATGTCATATACATTTTTTTTGTTGAGTGAACCATTTTCGAGATATTGCTTGTTATTCGCTTAAATTTTCCAATACTTACTTTTTCTCAAATGGGAATTCGTCATTCATTTTTTGTCCTGGTAATGCAAAGAGAATGGAATATTCCACATAGCAACCAGCTCTTAAAATATTTGACTATCGCTTAAAGCCTACCAATTCCCCTTGCATCTACAAGAAAATTAGCAATAAGATTAACATCTCGATTAACATGAAGCATATGGAGAATAAGCGTTTGTAAAAATAGTTTGTACAAGAGCAGAGAAAGTCATGTGAGTGTAGGACATCAGAATTTTTTTTCAAAACTTGTATTGTTATCCATCGCTTTGAAGCATTACATCGCTTAAGAATAGTTTACTGGTCTTCTTGATGTGTAAAACGTAGTAATATTGTCTCAAAGTTAATATCTTAGCTGCAAAATAACTACTGCCAAAAGCATTGAGACAAAAAGGCTTCAGAACAGCAGCTATACTATAATCTACTCTATCCCGAAGATTCTGTTTAAAATTCCTAAGTTGTAGGAGTTGGCGAAAAAAACTGATATCACAGACTGCCTGACCAATCCCCAGAGTAAACGTTTTCCGGATTAAACGAATCTTCCTCAGCTCAGCTTCAGTTTGTTCGAAAGAACGGTGCAGATTAAAGCAAATAGGGGTTGTTTCGAGTTCCTCATTACAATGGAAGATTCTTCTCCTCTGGTTTTTAAACAAATTTCCTCGACTTTAGCATTTTCTCTCCTTTTTTATATGCGCTTTATTCCCGGAGAAAAGAAGATTACGGCCATAGTGGATTTCTGGCATCGTATTAAAACAAACCCTGTCTGATGTCCGCCCGGTATACCTTTATGCATATAACTCTAATCATACATTTCTTGGTGCTTTTCTGTTATTATCCTTAACGTTGAAGGTTCCCGTTTTAATGAAAAAAACATTATATTTCCATAAACATTATCCAAGGTCCTTTTTATTTTTAAAGATCAATGAAACAATTCTTCCATGGGCGCAGGAGAAATTTTTTGAAGCGTAAGTTGACCAGAGAGATAGGGGTAGATGTGAGGGGGGAAGTGAAGGGGATGGTCAGTCGAACTCAACCCGCATCGCCACGAGTTTTTAAGGGAGTAAAAAGAGATCAAGAGACGGAACCACGGGGAAGAGGGTGTGTGACGGCGGGCTCGAACTGGACCAGCAGGAGGAAGGGGAAGGATTTTCTGTTTTAGTGATGCAAAAGGAGAGAGGAAAAAGTATGGGAAGGGAGATACTGGTCAGAAAGGAGGTTTTGCGAAAGAAGGGGTGCCACTGCGGAGGGATGGCTTTGAGAGGAGACAACGGGGAACGGGAGAAATAGAGAAAATAAAAAAAGGAAAAGTAAAGAGGAGAAGAGATGTACTTGGAGATAGAGGATTTGGGAACCCTAGTCCTTCCCGTACCAACAGAGAGAGAGAGAGAGAGAGAGAGAGAGAGAGAGAGAGAGAGACTGTTGCTGTGTGCTACTGGCTATGGTTTTAAATTATCCGAATCCTCAAATTTATAACAGTGAATGCATGTTTCCGAAAGATTGGTTATCCCGGGTAGGAAACGCACTGTGTGGGAACCCGCAGCTTTTCCATGGTTATCGGTATTTCAGGATAAAGAAGTGTATGGGGGGATGCTGCTTGTAATACAGATATACAACTTTTCAAAAAAATAATGACCCAAACAGAAACAAGCAAGGGGCGAAAAATGTACATATCAAGTCTTGCTCATTTAATACTTCTTTAGCGTTTGGATTTCAGGACGAGAATGCGACGAAAATGTCTCAGCACCGAATGCAGAAACTTATAACTCTTACAATTTTCTTCAGTTGCATTGCGTTTACTAAATTCGTTACGTAACAAAATTGTTTTGAAAACATTAAAAAACATCTGATGTGTTGAATTCACATTATATCTCTACTCATCAGCCTACTAACTATTCTTACAAAAGCTTGTTCTATCTCCTTCTTGTTAATCGAGATAAACGTTCGTTAAACATTTAGACATTTCGTATTAGGTATGAGGATACAATAAGTAAATCGATAGTCAGATTTTTTAAACTCGTGTCCTATGTGATGCTTTGAAACCCAACGCTCTTTGCATCATCACGAGAAAAACGAATAGCGACTTGACACTAAAAAAGCATAAGTATTTGAAAATTCAAACTAAGAACAAGGAATCTCTCGGAAATGATTAACACACATATATATATATATATATATATATATATATATATATATATATATGAAGTAAATGTGCAACTTGATGAGATCTATACTTTTGTGTAGCAAGGTTTTGTCCATCACTTACGGTTTACCAATTTTATAAAACACTCCGAATGAAGAGGATTTCACGGTCTATTCCCAGCAAATTCAAGGTACAGATGTTGCAATATAAATATTTTCAATTTATGGTATTTTAATCAAAATCATTAGTCATTTTTGAGAAAACAAAAAATGTTAAACTTTTTTCACATAAAGGGTAGGTAATTTCTTTAAACTAATTATATTGCATCTTTGGAATATACTAAACTTAAACACCAAGTTTGGTACTTATCGGCATTTTCGTTTTTGAGTTACACTGTTCGCAGACACAGAGGAATATATTTTATAAAAATGTTTTATCAGGGATCTCGAAACATGTATATCCGGTGAAATCTCGATATCCAATTTTTGGTGGAATTCAATACCTTCTCTACCTACTGGGTACGTGGTACAGAAAGTAAAAAAGAATACCAGAATTATTGTGTACTCTAAGGTTATAACCGAAAAACCTCTGGAATAAATATATTATTTGAAATGGAATTTTAACGTTGGTGCCTAAAACCAAAATAGTTTCAAACCTCTGAATATTAAGCGAGGCTTGTTTGGAGTTCTTTAAAAGTATCGCCGAAGTTGTACAAAGTATGGTCAATGATATTTTATTATTGTTTTTTATTGTTTAATTTGTAGAGCCCACTTTTAACCGATGGCTATACCGATGGTTTTGATTTAAGAAAGAACTGATTATGATATAATTCGTTGAAAGTGTAGACTTTTAGTGTTGGTTTTGTTCATATTTTGCATGAAACACTCACATTCTCACTTACAGACTATGTGGTGGGTAGGGAATGATTATAGAAAGAAAAATTCACTCAAGCTGGGAATCGAGCTCGATACCTCTGGGTTTACAAGCCAAAACTCTGATCATTCGACCACAGAGGCAATCTATGTTATTTTTGTATTGCAAATAAGTGACATTTATGATACAGTAAGGACAGGCTTGCTTCATATCTTCAAAATTCGTTTATTTCAGGTAACCTCGAGGGGATAGAAGACATTCCTCCAGCTTTAATATGAAGAATTTAAACGAGAGAACAACCATTGTGTGTAAAAATATCACATACATGAGGCTTGGCATATTGAAAATGTTGAAATCAAATAGAGAAAAATGAAAGAATTTGAAACCACCTTCAAATTAATTTTCAGTAATTATTCATAATAAATATAATTTATCAGCATGGAAAAGCTTTTTACGTTTATCTTTAAATGTTTTGTTTTTTATTTAGGTTTAAAAGTTTTATTTTAAGGGTTTAAATAAGTAAAGTTAATAAGGGAATTAAAGTGGGGAAAAATTGAATGAATGCGGTAATTTGAATACATAAGCAGTAACTCAAAATTATTATTGCAATTTATTATATTTCATGTCATACGCAATATTATTTATTTACTTCCTTAAATCAACTTGAATACTATACTAATATAGCAACAGATTTGATACCTATATAAATACATACATCTGATATTAATGTACAATTTAGCCCCATTTCTCCTAGCTTGATTCAAGTAACAAATTTTCTATAAAAAAAATTGAAAATCTAAAAAACCATCACCCTCTGCAAAAACGTATGCTTGGACATTTGTTTGTAGTAGTTAGCTGTGCTTCAAAAGCTTCGGTGAGTCTTCAGAGGAAAAGCCTTCTAAATTACTGTGCTTTTTGTAGTTAGGGAAAGATAATTCTTTTCAAATAAAAACCTGTACAGGTTATTGACGTAAACTTTTTCAAACGAGCAGTCTATCTCCTGAATATATTCAGCACTCGCACATTCTATCTCCCCTGTATAACCTTCAAACTTCTTTACACTTCTTACCAGTGATACAGCCTAGCAATATTTTGATAAGTATTCAATGTCTAAATTTTCCTGTGTCCAATACGGTTGCAATTACAGTACCATTCAGTGAGTTGTGTGCCCTTATTTGCCAATATCCTTCAAATGCAGCAACTATGTTCTGGCTTTCACTTTATAATACTGCTTCTTCAGATGTTTTTATTTGGATTTTTCCCTTGCAACACTAAATACCCCACACACGATACTTTATTATATCCTTCAAATCTCTCTGGAGGTAATGGAAGTTCCATCACAGAGCATAAGGCGGGTACTTGTTTTCTATCTCTAATTACGCAATGCATTGCATAAGCAAAACGAGTGTCTCATAATATTTGCTATTTGTCTTTTCTAAAGTTATACAGATTTTTAGAGCCATACAAACACTACTAATTGCAATTTGCATACCAAACCCTTTCTAGTATTTACATCCTTAAAAATATCTACACAACTTTTCAGTGTTACAATTTTTAGGTTCACCATACATTTTACATATTTAGTCACAAGATAAATATCAACCATTTGGGCAATACTTCCGTATCTATCAATGGTTCGGAATCATTATACTCATATAATACTCTCTTACTCTTTTATTCCAGAACGTAAATATCATATCTTCTAACATGTTTTCCAACACAAATTATGAATGCAAATAACGTGAACAATATATTTAATCAACAAATGACAATTTTTAAAACTGTAAATTAGAAAAAAGTTATATATGTATCACACCGAAGCATTATGACCATTTTCGCAGCCAACATTCCGGGACCCTAAGCCGCAAAGCCAGGCCGAGAGATTCAGGGCCCAAAGCCTCAAAGCGTACCCAAAAGAAATTAAACTGAGTTTTTAATTTATGGGCGCCCTTTACTATGGTTCTTAGCATTCGATTCTATATTGGGCGTGAAAGATCGGAAATTTTGCTTAAAAGAACTCTTTATCAAGCTTGAGGTTCTTTTGCGTGCCGTAAATCTACGGAATGGGTGAATGGGAGCACCGACCTTACTTCCCTTCCTAAGGAAGCCATCTTATGAATTTTTACGTCCCGTGACCGGGAACTAAAGGTTAGCATGATATCCTTGGATCACAGGCGACGACACAAAGCGTAGCCAAGGGATGTTTTTATAGGAAGAGGAGTGGAGCAGTTGTGGCCGGCGGAGAGACAAGGCTAGTCGTAGAATCTGTGAAATGAAACCCCAATGATACATGTTAGCATTCACAAATGTTAGCGACTTTTTACTGATGGTTGTAGGGCTTCTAGCTCAAAATGGCAGTGGTTTTTGCTACATAAGTATCGTCGTTTAAAAGGGTGCGTGGATGGGTCACATCATTTCATTTGAGCGACATCAAGTGACTCACTAGCTCCTTTAACATTCTGGATTATTCTACACGCACTTTTTACTGGATTTAATAAGTATTTTTGCTGCAAAACCTTAATTGGTAAATACAGCACCAATAAAGTACTACACCTATGTCTTCGGTAGTACTTGCGGAGTTTCCCGACAGGTGACAGTTCCTACGCCTTGCTGAGCCTGCTTCATCTTGTTTTGAGAACTGCAAGTCTGCCAACATATGAATAACAATCACCGCTATGACTAACAAACAATGTCGTTCCTTCGCGAATAAAGAATATTCATTGCAGTTATTTAGTCGCAGTAGTGACCTTAATATTACTACTCCTGGCTTAGGTTGATTAAAAACCAGTAGTTACACCAGAGTACACGAGCGAAGTGAGCCAGCGTTTCTTAACGATATTTATGATTCACTATTTATTAAGCTTAGGATTCTGATTCACGGAAGGTTAGGTTAAGTTTAATTATTTTATAAAAACTTAAGTTAACTAGCAACTAGTAATTCACCGGAGGTTAGCTTAGGTTTAGTTTTTTTTTAATATAAACTTAAGTTAATTAGGAAGCAGTGATTCATAGGAGGTTACGTTAGGTTTACGTTTTTTAAAATAAACTTAGGTTAAATAGGAAGCAGTGATTCATGGGAGGTTAGGTTTAGGTTTTTTAATATAAACTTAAGTTAATTAGGAAGCAGTGATTCATAGGAGGTTAGGTTAGGTTTACGTTTTTTAAAATAAACTTAGGTTAAATAGGAAGCAGTGATTCATAGGAGGTTAGGTTAGGTTTACGTTTTTTAATATAAACTTGAGTTACTTAGGAAGCAGTGATTCATAGGAGGTTAGGTTAGGTTTACGTTTTTTAATGTAAACTTGAGTTAATTAGGAAGCAGTGATTCATAGGAGGTTAGGTTAGGTTTACGTTTTTTAATATAAACTTAAGTTAATTAGGAAGCAGTGATTCATAGGAGGTTACGTTAGGTTTAGGTTTTTTAATATAAACTTAAGTTAATTAGGAAGCAGTGAATCATAGGAGGTTAGGTCAGGTTTACGTTTTTTAAAATAAACTTAGGTTAAATAGGAAGCAGTGATTCATGGGAGGTTAGCTTTAGGTTTTTTAATATAAACTTAAGTTAATTAGGAAGCAGTGAGTCATAGGAGGTTAGGTTAGGTTTACGTTTTTTAATATAAACTTGAGTTAATTAGGAAGCAGTGATTCATAGGAGGTTAGGTTAGGTTTACGTTTTTTAATGTAAACTTGAGTTAATTAGGAAGCAGTGATTCATAGGAGGTTAGGTTAGGTTTACGTTTTTTAATGTAAACTTGAGTTAATAAGGAAGCAGTGATTCATAGGAGGTTAGGTTAGGTTTACGTTTTTTAATATAAACTTAGGTTAATTAGGAAGCAGTGATTCCCGAGAGGTAGCTTAGGTTTACGTTTTTTAATGTAAACTTGAGTTAATTAGAAAGCAGTGATTCATAGGAGGTTAGGTTAGGTTTACGTTTTTTAATATAAACTTAGGTTAATTAGGAAGCAGTGATTCACGGCAGGTAGGTTAGGTTTACGTTTTTTAATGTAACTTGAGTTAATTAGGAAGCAGTGATTCATAGGAGGTTAGGTTAAGTTTACGTTTTTTAATATAAACGTAGGTTAATTAGGAAGCAGTGATTCCCGAGAGGTAGCTTAGGTTTACGTTTTTTAATGTAAACTTGAGTTAATTAGAAAGCAGTGATTCATAGGAGGTTAGGTTAGGTTTACGTTTTTTAATATAAACTTAGGTTAATTAGGAAGCAGTGATTCACGGCAGGTAGGTTAGGTTTACGTTTTTTAATGTAACTTGAGTTAATTAGGAAGCAGTGATTCATAGGAGGTTAGGTTAAGTTTACGTTTTTTAATATAAACGTAGGTTAATTAGGAAGGAGTGATTCACGGGAGGTAGGTTAGGTTTAGTTTTTACTTTCTCTATTACGTATAGTAAGAACGTAAGTATTGTATTGCACCCAAAAATTCAATGTCAAGATTTCAATAGAAATAGAAGTTTTGAGGCACCCTGAATAAAAAAAGCATTTATAGAAAAACCTCCATGTGTGCCTATTTATGTGTCTATGAACAGCATAACTCAAAAACGAAAAGCTGGATAAATACCAAACTTGGTATTTAGGTTCAATACCTTCCAAAGAAGCGAAATGATTTTCAGAAAAGCCCTTCACTCCAAACTATCCTTTACATGGAAGATTGTGGAAATTTTAACTTTTCTAAAAAATGGCTCTAACGAATTTGATTAAAATACCCTGTATTAAGGATATTTACATTACAAATAAAATGTATATCTTGAATTTTCTGGGAATAGCCTGTGAAGTCCACTTCATTCGGAAAAAATTATGTATAATCTTATACAACGGGTAAATGTTAAGCGATAGACGAAAACATACTACACAAAAAATGTAGAACTCTTTAAAACACAGAATTTAAATATTTTGTAGCATCAACTATTTCCGAGATATCTGTTATTAAATGTTCGATTTGTTCATTGCTTGTCATTACTTTTAATTCCCATCGATTTTCAGTTGTTTCTCATGATTGCATGGAATAATGCATTGTAGGTATAACGAAGTGTGTAATGTATCTATTTCTGCAAAGGTTTATTTAAATTAAAATGAGGTATACAGAAAAATAAACGTTAGTAATCATAGATTGTAACCACTAATAAACGACAGAGTGTAGAGAAATTCATGTGATTGTATTGCATTAATTGTTTTAAAATATAAACTTAGATTAATTAGCAACCAATAATTACCCAACGTATACGAGCGAAGCGAGCGTGCGCTCCATAACTCCACAAACGATTTTCTTTAGTTAATGTATTTATCAACAACACAACTCCATAGCATTTAAGTTGAGACAGTATTCTATATCACAACACTGTGAATGCCAGAGTGATTGTAGTGTAAATTAACATTATTGTATGGCATTGATTTGAAATGTTTGTTAATTATAAGCATTGTTAGGAAATAAGTTTACACGGCCTCACTGAAACTGACAATAGGAGCGGGTAACACTGACCGAGGGGGTGAGTTGTTTATTAATTAGATGAGACAAACAAATGACGTCAGAGTAGCGCGCTTTTCTTTAGAAATGGAGGGAATATTTTCGCTAGAGCATGTGTTCGTAATTTTGATTGGATATAAAAATAGACGCTAATCTTGACGCGCTTTATTAACCAATAGCAGCTCTGTTATAATGTTTAGGCATATCGGGGTGAGGGAGTATAAATTCTGAAGCCAGAGGCGGGTAACACACAGTTTAACAGAAGTATTCACAGGTTACACGTCGCACAGTTTAACAAAATCATTCACAAGACACACGTCGCGCAGTTAAACAGAATCATTCACAAGTTACACATCGCTCAGGTTCAACAGAATCATTCACGGGTTACACGTCGCACAGTTCAACAGAATCAGTCAAGGGTTACACGTCGCACAGTTTAATAGAATCATTCACGGGTTACACGTCGCACAGTTCAACAGAATCATTCACGGGTTACACGTCGCGCAGTTCAACGGAATCATTCACGAAGTACACGTTACGCAATTCTACAGAATCTCTCGCATCGTAAAGTTAGTTACAAAAATGTGAAATACGCGAATTAATAATGTGCGGCAAATAAGTGATTGTAGTTACATTTGAAAATATAACAGTTTCAGTCAGACGTGTATCAAAAGTAAATCTGTGAAATTAACTAAGTGTGACGCCAATAAAAGTGTAAAAACAAATTCTTTTATCAGTGTTATCTTTTAGTAACAACTCCTTTCCGTTTACACACCCTGTTCAAGAGATTTGCTCGACTGAGTAATAATAGCTAGCCGTAGGAAAAAGAACCCAAAATTCAAAATAGTAAAACAATAACAGGCGCTCAGCAAATATGATAACACGGACGATACCGCGACAAATTGGCTCCCAGAACGTGGGGACGAATTAACCAGGAAGGGACATAATAACCAGGGCGTGGAGCGAATGGAACAGTGAAATTAACTACAAGACGCAGATACCAGAAACAACCACCAGAAAGACCAACGGCGCGGATGAGAGGACATCGTAACTACGAGAATAGAAGGCAACAGGGGAATTCGACTACAGGACACCAAGACAGCGAGACGATGCAGATCCATCGTAGTACGACGCAGAGGCGACATATACATCTAGGAGAGAGGGGCAGGAAGCTGGACATCAAAGCAACATCATCAGATAGCATCATAAAGGTTAGAAAATTGTAAATTTTTGGTTATCCTAAAAGGAAACACAAAAAATTGTGAGAAATTAAATGTTGTTGAGAAGTGGTAGGATTAAGAAAACAATGTCCACTAATAATACAGAAGAAACAATTATGGAAGGGGATAATGTAACAGTTAGCTGTAATTCAATACAGGTTACAGAGAATAGCTCAAACAATGTAGGATTTGAGGGAGGAAATATTAGTGAAGAAAGTGAGAATAGAATAGCAGGAAATGTTAATTTTGATGCTGGTTTGATGATGGAAATGCTGAGAAATATTGGTGAAACATTAAATAAGAATATTACAGATCAAATAGAAAATAATAGGCAATTGAAGGAAGATATGGAAAAGAATAAGAGGGAATTGAGGGAAGATATTGGTAAGAGTATTACGACCAATTAGAAAAAATAGAGCAAAAATTAAATCAAAACATGGAAGATAATAGTAAGAGTAATGAGAAATTAGAACAAAAACTAACTAAGAACATGGAAAAGAATAATAGGGAATTAAGGGAAGATATTGGTAAGAGTAATGAGAAATTAGAAAAGAAAATAGATCAAAACAGGGAAGATATGGAAAAGAAATTTATGGAGCTAGATAGTAGTATGATACGAATGAGAAATGAAAATCATGAAATAATAGCAAGTGAGATAGGAAAAGTTTCAAAGAAAATGTCAGACATGAACAGGGAAATATGTAACGAAAAAAGTGAGGTTGATACTAAGTTTGAACATGTTAGTGTAAAATGTACAGAGTTAGGAAGTCGAATGAGTAGCATTTCAAGTGAACTAAGAGAGAGATGAATGCAGATTTAATTCAGGTGCAAGTTAATTTCAGAGGGGAGATATCTGAAATTCAGAAGGAGTCGGAAACACTAAGAAATAAGTTGTCCGAAGAAGTTAAAGTTTTGTCTATAGATTTGAATCAAAAACTAACTTCTGAAATTAACAAGCACCAAGCTGTTAAAAATGAAATCTCCAATCCAGTACAGTTTATTGCAGACTTGTCAGAGTACTCTCAAATTAAAAAGATACTGGAAGAATTGAAAATGATAGTTGTTAAAAGATGTGTGTTTCAGAAAACTTTAGATTGGTTTCAAATGGTATCATGGGGTGAAATTTCATATGAATCCTTTAAGAGGCTATTCATGAACAGATTTTGGAAGGTTACGATACAGCTACGAGTAATGCTTAGGCATAGACAATTTGATCCAGGAAAGGGAATAGCAATGACCGCTAAAAAAAAAAAGATCAAGATGATGAAAAGTAGATTCAGGATAAGTAAAGCTAATCTGCAGAACAAAGTATTGGAATGTAAGAGGGTTAACTATGTATATATGTCATAAGAAAGAAGAAATAAATTCAGGACAAAAATAAATATTTAAAGGGGTAAAGATAATTAAAGCAAAACACTTATGTAGCACACAGATAATATGAAATTATGTGTAGAATTAAGAGATGTAAATATATTTGTGTAGAGGATAAATATTTTGGTAAATGTGTTCAATAATTACAAAATGAACCAGATAAAAGATCTTGATTGTATAAATTTTTATGTCAATAACCTAAGAAAGTATAACCATTTTGTAACAGTAACCAAAATAGTTCAGGGTATAGTATTTGCTGTATATATAAAAAAAACCTGTATTGTTAGATGTATGTATATAAACACATTAGACCCTAGCCAGTGAATAGTGGCGAGAAACGGGGAAAATGTATAACGTGTGTTAAATGCGTTTGCAGTGTTAAGTGGAAGTGATAAATACCGTGTGTTCCAAGATTCAGGAGACTAAAAACCCAATTATAAAATTTCCAAAAAGAGTTGTAAATATTTATAATTATGTTTCTAGTGGGGCATATGAGGCAGTATTTTATATCACAGCACTATGAATGCCAGAGTGATTGTAGTTAAATTAACATTATTGTATGACATTGATTTGAGATGTTTGTTAATTATAAGTATTGTTAAGAAATACGTTTACACGGCCTCACTGAAACTGACAATAGGAGCGGGTAACAATGAACGAGGGGATGAGTTGTTTATTAATTAGATGAGACAAACAAATGACGTCAGAGTAGCGCGCTTTTCTTTAGAAATGGAGGGAATATTTTCGCTAGAGCATATGTGTTCGTAATTTTGATTGGATATCAAAATAGACGCTAATCTTGGCGCGCTTTATTAACCAATAGCAGCTCTGTTATAATGTTTAGGCATATCGGGGTGACGGAGTATAAATTCTGAAGCCATAGATGGGTAACACACAGTTTAACAGAAGCATTCACAGGTTACACGTCGCACAGTTCAACAGAATCATTCACAAGACACACGTCGCGCAGTTAAACAGTTACACATCGCTCAGTTCAACAGAATCATTCACGGGTTACACGTCGCACAGTTCAACAGAATCATTCACGGGTTACACGTCGCACAGTTCAACAGAATCATTCACGGGTTACACGTCGCGCAGTTCAACAGAATCATTCACGGGTTACACGTCGCGCAGTTCAACAGAATCATTCACGAAGTACACGTTACGCAATTCTACAGAATTTCTCGCATCGTAAAGTTAATTACAAAAATGTGAAATACGCGAATTAATAATGCGCGGCAAATAAGTGATTGTAGTTACATTTGAAAATATAACAGTTTTAGTCAGACGTGTATCAAAAGTAAATCTGTGAAATTAACTAAGTGTGACGTCAATAAAAGTGTAAAAACAAGTTCTTTTATCAGTGTTATCTTTTAGTAACAACTCCTTTCCGTTTACACACCCTGTTCAAGAGATTTGCTCGACTGAGTAATAATAGCTAGCCAGAGGAAAAAGAACCCAAAATTCAAAATAGTAAAACAATAACAGGCGCTCAGCAAATAAGATTACACGAACGATACCGCGACAAATTTTATGTGAACGGGAAGGGAACAATAAGAGGAAAAACAATAAAATCAAAACATCGGCAATTTAGCGGATGCGATGCGCCGCTGTTGTTGTTGTTGTTCTGCGATTTTGTTGAAACGCAACGCATGCAAATTAACAGTGCGTATTTAATATAAAGCAAAATGGTTTGCACGGGATGTGAGAATACTGTCTTTAGCATTCTAACTCAACACGTGCTATGCTTATATAAAAAAACTAACCTAAACCTAACTTTTCGTGAATTCAGAAACGTAAGCTTATATAAAAAACTAACCTAAATCTAACCTTTAGTGAATTCAAACGTAAGCTTATATAAAAAAACTTAACCCAAACCTAACCTTCCGTGAATCCATAAACGTAAGCTTATATAAAAAAAACTAAACCTAACCTCCCGTGAATTAGAAACTTAAGCTTAGGAACGCACGCTCGCTTCGCTCGCGTGCTTTGATGTAACCAATGGTAACAAATTAAAACAAGGATATATAAAGGTAATTCAGAAAGCTATGCTTATATAAAAAAACTAACCTAAACCTAACCTTAACCTTTCGTGAATTCAGAAACATAAGCTTATATAAAAAAAACTAACCTAAACCTAACCTTTCGTGAATTCAGAAACGTAGGCTTATATAAAAAAACTAACCTAAACCTGACCTTCCGTGAATCCATTAACGTAAGCTGATATAAAAAAAACTAAACCTAACCTAACCTCCCGTGAATCAGAAACGTAAGTTTAGGAACGCACGCTCGCTTCGCTCGCGTGCTTTGATGTAAACAGTGGTAAAAAATTGAAACAAGGATATTTATAAAGGTAATTCAGAAGCCTATGGTTATATAAAAAAACTAACCTAAACCTAACCTTTCGTCAATTCAGAAACGTAATCTTATATAAAAATACTAACCTAAACCTAACCTTTCGTGAATTCAGAAACGTAAGCTTATATGAAAAAAACTAACCTAAACCTAACCTTTTGAAAGCTTACATAAACAAAAAATCTAACGTAAGCGTAACCTTCCGTTAATTCATAAAGCACAGGTTGTCTAAGATCCCTGGGCTACACTCTGTGGTTCGTTTCCGCATTCGCGGCATTAATTTTCGTTTTGGCGGCATTAATTTGTTATATGTTGGCAGCATAAACATATGACATACGTGACATGTGTTGAGCTAGTGCATGGCATAGTGTGACATCTGTTGGACAATATAACACATCATATTCATCGCCGTGGGGCACACTGTAAGATGATATTATCGTCAAAATCTTATGCTGTCACATACCTCCTGATCATCTTCAAGTTAAACTCATTTTTTAGAAGTATTGGGTAGAATTTACCTAACCTCTTTTGTATAGAATGACCGATTCCACACGGTTTTCACTCCAACACTAAACGTATTTAATTAAACGGAACACATGCTCACTGTTGAACTTCTTTAACCTCAACACGGCTAATAACAAGCATAAAAATAGCTAAAAATTCAAGAATTTGCACTTGTAAACAAAAAAATACTAAGCAATCACATGAAGCTCCTGAGCGGCCATAGAGTAATTAACATGCCGTCAGTTAAATGACAGGTTAGGCACAACACATTGAGGAGTAAAACAATAATTACCACAGTCAAAAAGTCATCCTGAAATAAACGTTTCATCTTTTTTAAGTTTCATTCCAAACTGAGAAAATTTAAACAGCCATAAATTGGCGTGGTTAGTACTTAGCCATGTTTAAGCGATGAATTAAATACCCTTTGGGGTCACATACATATCATGTATACCTGTATGCAGAAAGTATTGCACTTGGCGGGAGAAGAAAAAAGCTTAAACTTGATTTTTTGGCCCATTTTGACGTACATGTTTCCTTAAACAGAAATAGTTACAAAACATAAAATTATCTATATTCACACTGTGACGCAGCTATGGACCTAAGTTATTCGTAGAAAGTGCCAACCGACCGACTAATAGCGTACTCACCCACGTCCACACCAGAAGAGTTATTGAGAGACAAGGGATTGTTCTTGAATCTTCTTTCTCGCCGTCTACAGAACATTATAGAACTCTCTCGAAAAGACCAGTGACTATATAAGCTAACGCGCTCGCAGGTGAGCCGGTTAGTGAGTCGGTGAGGGCATTTCTGGTGCGATATAAAATGCTGGTTATTTAGTGTATTCTCCGAGTGAGGTTCAATGATAGTTGTGACGTACAGTGAGTGCTGCTACTGGGAGAGATTAGAGCTGTCTCTGAGTTCCCGAGGGAAGCTGAAGGAATAAGAGGCTGCTTTGCGCAAATTCATTAATCACTACGTAGCAAATAAAAGTGAAGTCGCATGGAAAACGGAATTACATCGCATTATTGAAGTGACAATGAGAACTAAGTGAAGTGACAGGGAAATTAATCGAGGTCACAATAGTGGAGAAAGTCACACTGAAACTTCACTAATGCGATCTAGTGCAATTTCCCTGTCGTTTCACTATTCTTCGCAACGTAATGAGATACGCAAGAAGCAGCCTCTTCTTCAGCTTCACGCGCTGCGTAGTCGAACACAAGACCTCCCTAATCTCCAACAGCAACGCTTATATAGCCGATGATCTTTTCGAGAGTTCTAGCATTTTCTGGAGACGGGGGAAAGAAGGTTCCAAAACATTCCATTATCCCTCGATAACGGTTCTGAAGTTTACGCTAGGTGAGCACTATTCAGTCACTTCACACGGCCAGTCGGTAGGTCGGCGCCTTCTACCAATAACTGAGGCCCATAGCTGCGTCACATAATAGTGTGTACTATTTATAAAAGTGTAATAAAGCCACCCAACGGTTTGTTGGCAATTTTCTATTCTGGATAAATAAATGGCGCTAAAATCAGCATTTTCAAATGTTGCGTTATGTGTGTGAGTATTTACCTTTTCAGTGAAGAATGACAGAACCTGAAGCCAGGCGATGATCGTCACTTTTGATGATATACCCTTTGCTTCAATTTAGATAAGGATTAATGTTACTTGCTCTGTAGACGAGTTTTAGTTGTCTTCTCGTGGCTCGTTCTGCTCGTGCGCCAGCTGCTCTAGTGGTATAACGATGAGTTCTTTATCTCACAGTATGCGTGAGTGTATTTTAAAAGTATAACACCAGTTTAGTTCGCTGATAAAATTTAAATGTTGACTCAAATGTTCAGTTTGAGAAGAGTCGCCGACTGTTGAAATCACAAAAGAATTACTTCCATACTTCTATAACAATAATTAAGCGACTCGTCATTTGCCGTAGGTCACAGAAATGTTGTTCGGAAATATCCCTCGTGATAGCCGCGAAAGCTTACTCACACGAGCGTGTCACTGAGCGCTTAAAATAACACACGAGTATAAGTCACCGATTAAGTCACAGAACTGAGTGAATAAGTCTCAAGGGAGAGTGTCTCTGATTTAGGATGCACGAAATTTTATTAACTTAAGTTTCGCCAACCTATCACCACCCTTCCTAAATTTCCTTCGCGCGGTCCAATCTCAGAACTCTGCGTCTCTGACACTCTTAGTATGCGATACCTCCCCGAATCTATGAATTACAGTTACCTTTCTCTTTTACAGAATTTCCGTCTACCTGACTAGGCAA
This sequence comes from Deroplatys truncata, assembly GCA_030765065.1. NCBI lineage: Eukaryota > Metazoa > Arthropoda > Insecta > Mantodea > Mantidae > Deroplatys > Deroplatys truncata. The sequence goes on from CM060980.1 coordinate 60,834,378, forward strand.
ACGTACTGAACTTAAGTCTTAACTACATTCCAGGAACTTTTATGCTAATGCTTTCGCTATTCACGCTGTTACTAATGTCTTTGCTTAATATGATGGCAAAAGATCTTTTTCTTCGGACAAATCTTTCAACTTAGGCTTACAACATTATACATTAATTTAATATACAGAAATTGTTTACTGTAATTCTATTCTTCCTCTATCTTGTTATCATTTTTAATTTAATTACTTATATCTTCCTGTCAATAATTACGGTATTAATAAGACTAGGTATATCATACTTTAGGTCCCAATTAGAAAATTGATTACATAGCATTGTAATTATCACGCCTAAAGGAGAGGAGGTTACTAAAGCAGCACCAAGTCAAAATATATCAATTATTAAACTATATAATGCAAAATTTTATTAACATTGTCAACTTTTATTACTTTCAAAATTTCAATGGCATGAGCATTTATGAATTTGAAACAATTCTTCTGACACGTAAGCCAGTTAGACATGTTATAATGCGGAATGTTCTGTTATTTTCTCATTACCAGGAAATTTCAATAGCATAACTAATATAAGAAAATGTACACGCTTGTAATTAATAATTTTCATTAATAGCAAGTTACTTAAATTTGTTTAAAGCTTTAATGCCGGTTTTTGAAATATCATATGAGGTGAGTATATCCTGAGATTACGATTATGGGGAAAGAGAGAATGATAGATAGAGAGAAAGAATAAGAAAGGGAAGAAAAGCGGGAGAATGTGTGAATCATCTGTGCTTTAAAGAAAAACAAGCGAGCTTGACCGCGGCTAATTAAAAGCTCCAGTGATAAATTCGTTTAAATGTTATAAGTGCTCTTTCTGACACTTCTATAGATGTGCAATGAGAACAATATGTGTAAGGCAAAGTATCGCATAAATGTTTATTTAATTTACCAAATTACTACTAAGGTTCACAGCGAAGAGAGATTCCTTTTGATGAAATGAATATGAAGGTAAATCAGCTTACGGATACGTCTAAATAAATTAAATTAAAAGGCTTCCTACCTTTTTGTTACCGTAAATCGAATAACAATGTGTTTTTTTTTAAATTCCCTTGTTTTACCCAGTTTATGATGCTCTGTTTTTACTGTTTTTCGTTACCGCATATGCCCGCAATTACACCACACACATACACACACAAACACCCATGCCCAGAGCGGGACTAGAACCCGCGACCCTCTGCTTGGCGGAGCGCCGGAGCTATACACTCCAGCGACCACGGCTACGAGGGCCGGCGATGTTTTGCCTGGCAACCATTTGGCGCATATTCAGAAGTTATACTTTTATAATATTGTGAAGAACGATATCCTAATGACTACAATTCCTTACCTGAAAAAGATTCTGAAAACTGAATGACAACATTTCCTTCAAGGTCTAAAGTAAGTAACGAAATAGTACGAATTATTCTGGAAAAAGAGGAAAAAAGAACAAGACATCTGAAAATACTCCTTTAAATCATGAGCTGCATACTGTCACGGTTAGTTTAGCTGATATCCATATCTACCGTTCCTTCAGGCTCTTGTTCAAGTCTCCTACAGACAAAAATGTTTAGGAGCTTAGAAGAATTGTTCATATGCCCAGATTCTACTGTTCTTATGCCAGTATATTCGTGTGATTCCTTTATTACAGTAAGCAGTTGGACTATAGCTGTATCCGTAGCGCAAAGATAGCATTACTGCCTGCGATTTGAGGGATTCGGGTTCCATTCTTGGTACCAATTTTGGAATCTTTTCCCTGCTGAGAGGTCTGAAATGGAGTTCGCTAGCCTCGTGTGGTTCCTGGAAACCATTTGAGGATCTGCTTAACGGTTCTGGTCTCGGAAATGGGACCAAAGTGGTCAGGAGGAAGCGGCATACTGACCACCTGTCAGTTTCAGTATTGAATGGATTGCTTATTGTCCGTGCTGTAGACTTTAGCCCACTAGGACTGCCGTGCCAGGACTTCATCTAGACATATGGACAAACGTTACGTGCTCCTATATGCATATCTTAACGAGTACAACTGTGTCGAACGAGTGGAGGAGTTACTTAAAAGTTTGCAAGTTGTCATCTTGCGTATTTCTCCTGCATAAAATAAGGGAGGGTGTTTGCATATTCGTGAAAAAAAAAATCTTTTCTAACATTTTTATTAAATAGATTATACATCTAGGCGGCGCCGTGGCCGAGCGGTTAGACCGCTCGCCTCCCACCGAGGCAGCCCGGGTTCAATCCCAGGGACCTGCATGTGGGATTTGTGGTGGACGAAGCGGCGTCTGGGCGGGTTTTCTCCGGGTTCTCCGGTTTCCCCCGCCATTCATTCCACCAACTGCTCAATCATCACCTTTCCTTTCATCCATTTCACCGACATTTCGTTTCATCTACTTCCTTCATACCATACCAGGCATTGGGCTGATCACCCATCCTGGATGCTCTGTCTGATCCATGAGTGTCTGCTCCTCGACGAGCCTCTGACCCCAGGCACCCGCTTGTAAGTCCTGGGGGGTGTAAGTCCTACATAAGAGGAGGGTAAACATATAATGAATGAATGAATGATTATACATCTCAGAACATGTTCCCAGGGTATTTTGTTTATTTTCCACCTGTAAGTCCATTTAAAGATTTAAATACCTGACAGCCGATCTTCATATGTAAGCCAGGCGGAAAAGGAGGTCGAAGAGAAAGCTGAAGGATATGAGAGTATTAGTATAGAGGATTTTAAAATTCCAATTAACCTGTTACGTGTTGAAATATCTTAAATGCATTTTTAAAATACATTTTCTCAAACTTACATTTTTTGGATTACTGGAAATCTTTTCTCAAAAACTGTGAGTGCTAAAACTATGAAATTTCCATATCTTTCTAAACACATTGCTAAACATTTGGAACTGGAACAATATCTTTCCTCAAAGCTGAATTATAGGTTTTCCAGGAAAAACTACTTAAAAATACTTAATAAACTTAAATAAATATTTAAATATACTTAAATTCAGATTTCTTATAAATAAAAAAATTTAAACATGTAGTAATGATTGTCCTTCAGCGATCCCATAGTTCACCTAGGATCATAGAGTAAAGCCTTCAAATCAATTCAAAATTAGAATATCAGTTAATGTAACTGTCGTAGCTGTGAATAGACATTTAAAATCATCTGAGCAGAACTCAGCAACGCATACAGATTCAGAATTGTATTACTTTTGGTGATAGAATGCCAGTTAAACACAAGAGACATTGGAAACAAATTATAAGTTTAGTAGCGTAGCCGTGGGTAGATGACAAACAAACAAATAAATATGATCGTGGGCTTTCATGGCCCGTATTATTAGTAAAATAAGTGGCACACCTTGCTAGACCCGGTGGGTGCTCTATTACCTGTGAATTAGGATGGGGTGGGCTCAGATTAAATAAACGGTGCTACGGCATGCCTGGATGATGATGGGGCAGGTAGAAGACCCAGTGTGATACATTTCTGTAAATTTTCGAAACATATTACTATACTAACTTTTTTAGATATTGCATTTGGGAAATAGGGGTGGCACAATTGCGTCCTAAGGTATTAAGAGGACAAAAACGTTGAAGAAGAGGGTCCCACTTATAAAGCAGGGGAGTTCTAGCTTATTAAATTTTAATTACAGAGCCACAGTTATATGATCACCTTTAATATTTTCTCAAAACTAAATATTTCCGTTTCGTGACATTCAAAATAAAAAATAACATTCCAAAAATTAAGAAAACCCTAATGTATATATCACATTAATTATAATAAAGTAAGGAATATTCTGAAGCAGAATACTAGACCTAAAGATTCCGACAAAAATATGGTCGATTGTAAAAATTACAATTAAAAACCAAGTCAAACATTACAATAAAAGTCACAGATGTTTGATAAATTAATAGAACTTAGTAATTCTGCTTCACAACATTCTGCATATTATTAGAAACAATTCAGTGAAAGAACATGAAAATTTATTAAAAATTAGCTTGCTTTGAGGTTTACAAGAAATACCTCTTTTTTCATTAAAAAATAAATTTGATAATAATGTAAAACCCAATTGTAAATTTTAATACCTAAGAAGTCTAATTGAATGCAACAAGAAGTTCACAAAACAATAATTGAGTTTGACCAAGAAATGTGGACCTTTTCTTAAAATTAAATTGGATGTTATTCATGGACGCATATTGGGCATGAAAGAACGGTAATTTTGCTTGAGTTCTTTTAGGTACCGTAAATCTACGACACGTGATCCACGGGCTTTACTTCCTTTCCGAAGGAAGCCATGCAAAGGATTTTTACGCACGATTTCTTAGGCTTTAAAAAATGCTAAAAAGTGCAATATTTATAGAAAAAAACCTAACCTTAGGTATTTCCATGTATTTTATCATTAAAATAAGTTGAATAAAGTTTTTATTCTTTGTGTGTACAAACGTTCAGGCCTGTAACTTAAAAACAGAGAAGATTATATAGTTGGGGATTTATCATTAAATCATTTATTTTTTGGGTTTTAATGTTTGTATTGTCAATAATGTTTTTAATTATTAGCCCAAATTTGATTAGAATTTTATTAGGTTGGTGGTTGTAATGATGTTTCAAATAAAAGCTTACATTTTCAGTAGCATCCCCTTCACAACTGCAGATTTTTATTCCACTTTTGTATACTTCTTGAGGGATTCCATTTCTGCCTGCATTACCACTGTGCCCAGTGACTTTTTCTAGTCCTATTATGGTGTTAAATATATTTCAATGAAAAGATCTCGTCAACAAAATGTTTCCATAGCTAAGGATGCAGCTATGCAAACATCTTTAAAACTTAAAAACGTTCAATTGATGTAACGTTACCTATATTTAAAGTAGTTTGGTGAAACTGCTTATTAATGCTTTGTGTGATTTGACCTCTCTGTTTAAAGGGAGGCTTCAGATTTGAATCAGGAACCTTGGCACGTTGATCATGATGCCCTTGAAGTGGTCAGTGACTTTTCAGAATAAACTAAAATGAAGGATATTGGAAAAGTTTGTTTGGAATGATATTTTTTGACAGGATATCCTCCAATGCGGTCTGTGTATCTGAGAATTTTTCGTACCGGAAGAAAGTACAGTGCTTACAAAAAGCTAAACAATATTTTGCTTTGAATTGTTTTTATATCTTTTTGAATAATTTGGTCTCAATCAAATCCCGCCGAAGAACCTTCAAACGTAATCTAAAAGGTAAACAAATCAAGCTTATAGAGTCAAATTTATGTTTACGATTGCGAGGAACATAGGTTTTCTTATTTTCTTTCCGGGAGCAAGTTAGTTCAGTACATTTCACAAATATTTTTTCACTATTAATCTCAGTGGGTAACCCATTTCCCCAGTGCCTTCTCTTACAAACGAAGGCACCCTCCACTCAACTCCTATCTTCATTCTGCCATAATGGTAGACACACATACACATCTCAATTCGACGTACACAGAAAAAGAAGAGAGACCTACCAGAAAATAAAATAAAAGACCACGCACACACACACGAACGGTAATGGCGCGGCTTGTTTTCACATCACTGAATACTTTTCGTACCCATCTTCAATTTCCAAACCCCTCTTCTTCTCCGGCAGGGGTATACCCCCCTCACTTCTTCCTCCAGCATCCAAACCATCGCCCACATGTAAACGTTAAAAACCTTCCCAAAGTAACGAATCAGTGACGCGAAATCGCACACGCCCCAGCAGTAGGTCCGCTCGCCGAAAAAAAAAATGTAAAAAGAAAAGAGAGAGAAAAAGGGAGAAAAATCCGCTGGTACCTCAAGTGAAGCGAGGAAACGGTGCGGTTAGAAGAACAACGACTTAAGTCCTATGCTAGGAAGTTTAATTTTAATTACTTCTCGGTACATCAGACGATTCTTACAAAACAGGTGTACAGTAGAATTTGTAGTTCAAGGGGACTGAGTAATACCAGGGCTGTTCTAGTGCTCAGAATATACACATGTTTAAGCCTCTGTATTTTTCAAACCGCTATAGGTAACTGTATGAAATCTTGCCACACTAAACTTATTTTAATGCAGATTAGGAAAAAATCTTGTGTTACTTTCACATGACTTTTTCTACCCCATATCACTTACTACTGGGCATACAAATTATTTTGACAAATATTAATTTTCCTATTCGCTTCATTTTAATCGAGATAAACATTTGCGGAAATAACTGCATTAAACATTTCGTTATAGATACAAAGGGAACAGCGATAGTCAAATGTTTAAGAACCGGGTTCTATACGCTGGCCTTAAAATTCCAAACAACTGAAACAACTGAAAATCGACAGGGCTTTAAAAGAATGGCTTAAGTATTGAACGATTCGAATAACGAATGTCTCGTAAATATTTGAATCCACAAAAAACAGTTATCTGAAATAAATTGTGTGTTATAAAGAGATCCACCTTTTTTGTGTGGTACGATTTTATCTATCGCTTAACCTTTACCGCTTATTCGAGACTATATAAAACTCCTGCCGAATTCGAAGGCCATTCCCAGAAAATTCAAGATATACAGTTTACGTGTCATGTAAATACCTTTAATATATAATTTAACCAAAATCGTTACAGCCATTTTTTAGAAAACAAAAACTTTAGAAAAATGTTCTATGTAAAGGGTAGTTTGGAGCGGGAGAATTTTCTTGAGAAGAATATTACTGTCGTATTTTTGGAAGGTACTGAACCTAAATGCCATGTTTGATATTATTCAACTTTTATTTTTGAGTTATGCTGTTCAAAGACACACACAGACTTCTTCTCTTTTTTTTTTTTGTTTTTTTTGTTTTGCATTCAAGGGGTCTCAAAGCATGTATTTCTGGAAACTCTCGGTATCGAATTTCTGGGTGGAATACAATACCTTCTCTATCTACTATACACGTGGTAGAGAAACTAAAACTTACTTTACGTGCTAATTTTTAAATATTTTTTCATTGACTGTGCATTATTCTTTTATTTAGCATGCAGGATTACGATTCTCGGAAATTGTTTGACCTAGGGCTGTCAAATTTTATGTATTGTTTTCTGAAAATTTTCAGTACACATTTGATCAATATGTAACATATTAGCTAAGGAAATATTGTAATGTGTTCCGAAAATTTTAACTGTTTAACAATAAAAACAACTTTAAAATAAAAAACCGGAGACAACCATTTCATAATTTTTCCATGAATTTTAATATTTATTGTTTAAAATGTACAGTAAAATTTAGTTAAAATATTTCAAATATTTTCTGAGAAACGTGCCCCTGAATGAGTGCATGCTAAGTAAAAACAGTGTACAGCCAATGAAAAAAGAATGCGGCGAAAGAAAATAAAAATGTACGATGACGTTTAGTTCTGGCTAATATGTAATGTAACCCAGAAAAAACATTTGCTACTATTTTACCAAATCAAAAAGTGCAAGGAGAATAGAAACCTTCAGTGGGCATTTTCTTCACATTTACCTGTAAACAAAAGGAAAATCTAATATTTGAATATTTTATTGTAAAACCATATGAAATTCACAATTGCATAAAAATTCAAAATACAAAGCAACATATGTATACTACCATATCGACTTTAGTACAGTAGTAACAAACTTGAGGAATGTTATATATCCGGTATGGTAAAACGTAGTTAAGAAGAGATGATCCATTGGAGGTGATTCAAATAAATGATGTGAAAGATTATAATTAAGTTAAGCTTGTATTTTTAATGGCTTCCTTTAATGATGGGCTTATAATTTTATATCAAAATATTTGTAGTCTACGAACTAAAGCAGATTGTTGTGCATTCAGAAAGTAATGTGTCGCTTAGAATTAACAAATCCCATTATTTGCATACACGTTGAGCGCCTCCCAATGATAAACACACTTTGTTAACGAAATATCTCGTTACGAACGCCATTGTGTTCTATTCTGGAGAAACTGACTGTAACTGGCAGAAGCAACTGAATACTTATTACTTTCTCTACTACGTATAGTAAGTAGGGGAAGTATTGTATTCCACCCAAAAATTCGATACCGAGATTTCACCGGAAATACATGTTTTGATATCCCCTGAATCCAAACAAAAAGCATTTTTGGAAACATGTCCGTGTGTGTGTATGTGTGTCTGTGTGTCTATCTGTGTGTCTGTCTGTCTGTGTGTCTTTCTGTGAACAGCATAACTCAGAAACGAACAGTCGGATAAACACCAAACTTGGTATTTAGGTTCATTATCTTCCAGAGATGCGACACGAAGGTTTTCAACAAAATCCCCCCACCCTAAATTACCGTTTACATGGAACATTTTTCGAAAATTTTAATTTGCTCAAAAATGGCTCTAACGATTTTGATTAAAGTATCATATGTTTAAGATATTTTTATGACAAATAATATGTATATCTTGAATTTTCTGGGAATGTCTCCAAAAGTATTCTTCATTGTGAACGACTTTTGCATAACTGGTAAACCATAAGAGATAGACAAAATTTTACTAAACAAAAAATGTAGATCGCGTTTAAATACACAATTTATGCTATATACATTTTTTTGTTGAGTGAACCATTTTCGAGATATTGCTTATTATTCCCTTAAATTTTTCAATACTTATTTTCTCTAATGGGAATTCGTTATTCATTTTTTGTCTTGGATATGCAAAGAGTACTAATCTGTGGCAAAGGGAATGGTGTTGCACCTAACAACCAGCTATTAAGAGATATGTATGTGCTTAAAGGCTACTGTATCTCTATATTGCCCTTGTAAATATATATTCCCCTTACATCTACAAGAAAATTAGCAATAAGATAGAGTCTGCAAACGTTTATCTCGATTAACATGAAGTAGATGGAGAATAAGCGTTTGTAAAAATAGTTTGTACAAGAAGAGAAAGTCATGTGAGTGTAACATATCAGATTTTTACTTTATCGTTGTAAGCAAAGTGCTACCATGATACAAAGACACTGGATTTGTTGTTTGTTGAATTGCTAATAGGAAGTGGCAGACTGGTGGTGGCCATGACTAAGCATGGCCAAATGTCACTTAGGGAACCAGGGATTGATTCAGTAACAGAAAGGTATAGTTTTTATCCACCCTAAATGGGTTGAATATATTCTTAATCGTCTACAACTTGTTCTGTTTTATTCTACCTTTAATAATAGATTAGATACCTCAGTGTGTCTGCATCACTTAGTAAAATAATATGATGGGGTCATGACTTCTGAAAATGTAAACATTGAAACGATTATTTTACAGTAATTAAACGAAAATACCAATTTTTGTAATAATAAAACCAGCAAAATAAAAGGAAAAACATTTTGAATAGGGGCTATAAATATTTAAATAACTTATAAACAAAATGTAAGAGGTATCAATGAGGTATTTAATGATTCAAAGAAAGAAAATATATCCAGCAGTTGTGAAATATTGTGTAAGTGTATACCGACAGAAATAAAATAAAACAATAAGATCATGAAATATCGCCAATTATTTAACGTATTATATAATTTTATTCGTCAGTTCCTCTTAAATATAACACTCATTCATTTTCTTAAATATCCAACACGATTTCAATAAATAACATACAAAATAAAAACTACCGTAGGAATGCTAAAACAAAATAATAATAATTTGGTCTCAAATGCAATTTTAACTTAAATTTAAGAAACTTTACGAAACACTAATACACCACTAAATATTAGTTATGACATTATTAATTATGAAAATATTTTTCTCACTAAATGGAGGTTAGCTACAATTTTGAAATCTGGTAATTCTAGAAGGGTTATAATCCAATAATAATTTATTGACTAAAGATAGTGGCCGTTTTATCAATCCCCACTGACGTATTTGAAATTATACTTTATAAATATAGATCGCCTGGTGAGAAACACAATATTAATATCACTTATTATAGGTATATGTCCAAATTATCCACCGTGACAATGTTATGCAATTTTTTTACAGTTTAACGTCTTTAAACCGATAGGTTATCAAACGGTAAATTATGAAATGAACCCGACATTTGTCTTCTGAGGGTAATGGGTATTCCATGGAATAAGCCTTTCCGAGCAACTTCGCCTAAACCAGAATCGAACCTAAGATCTCTTGATGTGAGAGAAACACGAAGGTGCGCTTGAAAAAGTTTTGTCCGCTATGTGTCAGACGAATTAATTAATAAATAGCAGGTTGATGCATATAAACACTTTCATAAAGCTTTTGATAACGCTAATACAACTCAGCAGCTCTGAGCAGCGCAGACCACGAATCATCATCACCCTGAAGATGCCAAGCGCGGTCCTTGTCGAAACGTCAGTATCTTCGATGCTTTCTAGATCACTGTCTACAAGCCCGGGAAATAGATAGACATATTATTCTCATACAAGCATTTAAGGGATGTTTAAACCCACAATATTACTATGAAAGCCGAAACCACAGGTAGTAAAATATAGAAATAATACATTGTACAGTTTCGAAGTTTGCTCTGAAATGCCCAAGCTCTTGTTTAGACCAGCTGTTGTTTGTTCTTTATCATTTATCATCAGTTCCTCTAATATCATACAGTTTTCGGAAAATTTATATTTTGTGTGTCTTTTGGTCTTTCTTTTTTTCTTTCTTAACCTGTTATATCTCAAAATTATCTTAAAACAAATGGAGTAAAGAGAACAATCTTCCGTTTAATGTATCAAAATTGTAGGTTATTCCTTCTTTAGACTCTAATGTTACTTTTAATTATAATATAGACTATGTAATAATGTAATATCTTAACACGTACATTATTTTCAGTTATACCACGAGTGCTGATAGTTTCTCGGCGATTTAATGGCACTTGAGGTTAACGAATGCTTGTAATGATTATAATTATTTTGATACCGAAGTTGAGAAGCAATTATCTAATGACAACCAGCATGAGTCTGAAAGCTCATTTAAATTACCTAAGAAACATTATAAGCAAAAGGGGGATTCATTAGGATAATTAAAATGCGAGAACGATGCCATTTTTTGTACTGTTAGTATAATCACTGAAGTGATTACAGTACGAGAATGTTGTCAATATTACTTTTGGGATAATCCTGAAGTGGCTTACCTTTTTGTATTATGCGACGTTAGATCTTGTACCGCTTCTTTTACATTTTGAATTCGCAAATCACAAACTCTTGCATTTTTACTGTTTGTATCAACTGCCAACAAGAAAATGTATGAGAACAAAGATTATAGAAATAAAAAAATCTGATGTGTTACACTCACATGTAATTATTGCTAATTTTATTGTAGATGCAACGGGAATTGGTAGGCTTTAAGTTATAGTCAAATATTTTAAGAGCTGGTTGCTATGTGGAGTATTTCATTCTCTTTGCATTACCACGACAAAAAAATTGAATAACGAATTTGTGAAAAAGTATAAGTTTTGGAAAATTTAAGGGAATAACAAGCAATATCTCGAAAATGGTTCACTCAACGAAAAAAAATGTATGTGACATGAATTGTGTATTTTAGCGCGATCTACATTCTTTGTGTAGTAACATTTTGTCTATCTCTTATGTTTCACAATGAAGAATACTTTTGGAGACATTCCCAGAAAATTCGAGATATACATTTCATTTGTCATGAAAATATCTTAAACGTATGATATTTCAATCAAAATCGCTAGAACCGCTTTTGAGAGAATTAAAATTTTCGAAAAATCTTCCATGTAAAGGAAAATCTGGGGTGGGGGATTTACTTGAAAACCATCGTGTCGCATCCTGAAAGATACTGAACCTAAATATCAAGTTTGGTGTTTATCCGACTGTTCGTTTCTAAGCTATGCTGTTCACAGACACACACACGGACATGTTTCCAAAAATGCTTTTTTTGGATTCAGGGGGTCTCAAAACGAATGTATTTCCGTTGAAATTTCAGTATCGAATTTCTGGGTGGAATGCAATACTTCCCCCACTTACTATACGTAGTAGAGAAATTAAAAAAATCTGATGTGTTACAGTCACATGACTTTCTCTACTCTTGTACAAACTATTTTTACCAACGCTTATTCTCCATATACTTCATGTTAATCGAGATATCGAGATGTTAATCTTATTGCTAATTTTCTTGTAGATGCAACGGGAATTGGTAGGCTTTAAGCTATATTCAAATATTTTAAGAGCTGGTTGCTTTGCGGAGTATACCATTTTCTTTGCATTACCAGGATAAAAAATTGAATAACGAATTTGAGAAAAAGTATAGGTATTGGAAAATTTAAGGGAATAACAAGCAATATCTCGAAAATGGTTCACCCAATAAAAAATGTATATGATATAAATTGTGTATTTTAACGCGATCTACATTGTTTGTGTAGTAAAACTTTGTCTATCTCTTATGATTTACCAGTTATGCAAAAGTTGTTCACAATTAAGAATACTTTTGGAGACATTCCCAGAAAATTCGAGATATACATTTCATTTGTCATGAAAATATCTTAAACATACGATATTTTAATCAAAATCGTTAGACCATTTTTGAGGAAATTAAAATTTTCGAAAAATGTTCCATGTAAAGGGTAATCTGGGATGGGGGGATTTTCTTGAAAACCTTCGTGTCGCATCTCTGGAAGATACTGAACCTAAATATCAAGTTTGGTGTTTATCCGACTGTTCGTTTTATGCTGTTCACAGACACACACACACGGACATGTTTCCAAAAATGTTTTTTTTGGATTCAGGGGGTCTCAAAACATGTATTTTCGGTGAAATCTCATTATCGAATTTTTGGGTGGAATGCAATACTTCCCCTACTTATTATACGTAGTAGAGAAAGTAATATGTGATTAAGGTAATAATATCCGAATTACTACAATAATTTGGAACATTCAAGTACGGATGACAAAATGGTGCCAAGTTTACAACAAAGAGGAGAGTTTTCTATTACACAATATTTGTAATTAAAATGCGCTGTAAATTTCTCATAAATATTAAGAACAATTCTTAGACTAAAGTTGTTTCATCCGTTTTTTATGGAGACACATATACAATTAACGACTCTTCATTGTATTTTTATATTACAAAAGAAACACGTCCCATTTTTTAAAGTAATATAAAATATGCAACTCATGTTTAAGTTTAAAAACTAGTAGAATCCGCAATGCTGTTCCCGTTATTACATTAACTGCAGTGTTCTTTCTCCCTGTCCATCGCTATCTCTCCCTCTCTATCCCTCTCTAATCCTCTCTCTCTCTCTCTCTCTCTCTCTGAGTGTTTGCAACGTATATATACTGATAATAAAATGACTGTCAGATTGGGCTGTTCATAAAAATTAGAGCATAAGTAATCTCTTTTTTTTAGAAACGATACTGCTTCTCAGCAAAACATAAATCAATAAGAGTTTCAGAATTGTAACGCCTGAACCTTAAATATAAGTAATAACAGTGAAATATTTGCAGAACCTCTTTAATATTCATGTTATCCAACATTAATAAATGGTTAAACTTGTCGGAAATATTATGGTTACAAACTTTATAACTTTAACTTTGTAACAAAATTTCAAATTTGTCTACGATTACAAATCCTACCACAGGGCAAAGTAATTAAGATACTTAAGATAATAAGTCTTAATATGACCTAATGCAGGGGTCTCCAAAATACGAAGGAACTAAATCCGGCCAGCGCTTGAATGAAAGTTTTTCTAAGGCGCTTTAGACCTTAAGGTTTTTTGTATTCTTTTTATTTTTTATTTATTTATTTAATTTTTTACACAAGGAATGTGCAGTTTAATGTAGGTATAGAATTTCCATTATTGACATTTGAGTGCATCTTTCACAATATTTTATAAATTTCTATAAAACAATGTACAATAAACTGCACAAAATGTGTAACGCATCCTTTAAAGTAGCAGGCGATTGTTCCCGCTCATTTAACTCTAAGAGAGGCCGCTAGGAGTACTGCATCGCTCAAAGCGTCATAATCGCCTTCGCCTGTTTATAAATAACAGAGACGCTACAGAAGCGTTCTGCCTGCAGCTTACTGTGATTTCCTGGTTGTGTTAGTTGTTTTGATTTTTCAAGTTTTCTTTCTTTCGAATACTTGTGCAATATGCCTGCTGAAACTAAAAAGAAAAAAGTGGATAGTGAGTGTCGTATCTTCAATACAAGTGGGCCGTAAAATACTTCGTTAGAGAGAAAGACAACAAACCAATGTGTGTTATCTGTAATGAAGTTATTGCTGTTCTTAAGGATTACAATATTCGTCACAACTACAAAAAAGCACAATGCACACTTTGATAAATTCAAGGATAAGGTACGTGAACATAAACTCTAAACACTTAAATGTGGACTTTGCTCAACAAAACATTTTTAGGAAACGTGTTTAGGAAAGTGAAGCCATAACTAAAGTAAGTTAACGAATTGCCAATAAAATCGGCAAACAAAGCAAGCCATTCACTGACGGAGATTACATGAAGAAGAGCATTTTAATTGCAGCTGAAGAACTGTTTCCTGATAAAACCCAACAATATAAAGCAGTTTCTCTTTAAGCAAATACAGTGGCTTTAGAGTTGAAAATGTTGCTTGTAATTTATCAAATCAGCTACAAGAAAAGGCCTCTACGTTTGCTTGGTACTCAATAGCCCTCGACGAATCTACAGACATCTGTGATACTGTTTAAGTCCCGTTGTTTTTAGAGTATTAATACAGACTTCGAAGTTATTAAAGAACTAGCAGATCTGATTTTCTTGCATGGTACAACAATAGGTGAAGGTATCTTTCAAGGAGTACAGTTAATTTTAGCTGAATAGTAAACCTTCCTCTTTCTCGGCTGAAATGTGTTACAACAGATTGGGGGGAGGGGAGGATATGTGTGGAAAATATGCAGGTTTCGTTGGAAGACGAAACTCAGAATGTGAAGCCAGTGGTGTTACAAAACCCTTGACATTACACTGCCTGCTTCATCAGGAAGCACATTGTGCGAAGTCAGTGGATATGTCCTGTGTGATGAAACCTGTGCTTTCTGTTGTCAATTTTATTCCATGTCATGGACTCAAACACCGTCAACTCAAGATTTTCCTACAAGAAGTAGAACCTTTGTCAAGTGATCTCACATACCACATGTAAGTAAAGTGGTTAACCTGTGGTAAAATGTTGTCAAGCTTCTTTTCTTTAATAACAGAGATTGAAATATTTCTGAATGAGAAAAGCAATCCTTTGAAGTCCTGTCGGACAAAGAATGGTTATGGGAACTAGCTTTCATGGCTGATGTTGCTCTCCATTTGAATTAATTGAACAAAAAGCTTCAAGGGGAACATAATATTACTAGTGACGTTTAAAAATACATTAAAGCTTTCAGACAGAATCTGATACTGTTTGAACACAGAAAATTTTCACTCATACAACAGACTAAGTTTGAGCCACAGTTTGAGAAAAATTTAGATTCAAAAGATAAATTTCATACCTCTTACTAAAGAGTATTAATTACACCTGAGGTTTTCTCTGAATATGTGTTTGTTAAACCACAATAAATTTCGTTATAATTTTCTTCTCTAATTGCTGAGTAAATGTGTTATCCGGCCCCTACTGAGATTCAAAATTTGATGCGGCCTTCATTGTCTAGCAATTTGGAGACCCCTGACCTAATGTATTTCCAGATTTCATAGCAATTGTTTCAATCAGCACACTTACATGTACAAAAGTTTTGAATAAAAAGTGTTGTTTTGGCTTAAGGATAGCTCATCTAAGAGGATATATAAGAAATAAAACCTACCACCCTACTTTAACGTATTATAAATCCAAATACCATCTTCAGGATATAGAAGTGATAGGGTTAATAGTGGAAACACGTGGAGCCATACCTCGGCATTTCGTCCACACCTGAAAGAGCTTTCAATTTCCCATAAAGAACATAGTGACATTGTAATATTCACACTTAGTGGATTCATAAAAAGCTCACGATACCCTATCTACAACATCTAATACTTAAGTTACATAATTTAATAATTAATATCACTTAAAAATTTATAAGAGATTTTGAGTAAAATTATTATAAGTATTAATCTAACTAAATACATCAAAAGTTTAACCATGAATGCGTCAGGAATACAAATGTGTTTTACTGTCTAAAATAGCAACCTGTAATCACAGGAAGTTAGTTTATAATAAATGTCATATTCTAGTATAGTTTTATTATACGTTATGTAACGGGCCTCAGATTTATTTGGCCTTTATCGCCAGTCTGTTTAGATAAATGAGTCATATTTAGTCCAGCAAGCTCCTTGCCTCAAAGGAGAGGTGCGGTATTGAACCTCGGACTGCATACGTTTCCGACTTCGTCAACAGGTTGATGTACTGCGGCGGTGCAGAATGTTTTTCCCTGTGCGTTCTTTGCACGCCAGATGGAATTGACCGCCGATTAAGAATTTGCATGGCTGAGTGCTACTTCCGAACTGTAAGGATAGGATTTTAAGTCCCGAAACAAATCATGACGAGAAACAAAAAAAGAAAATCTAAAATATGTTTAAATATTTATAAAGATTACTTCACTTGTTTTTTATTAAAAAATTAAAGTTTTGCCATTAAAGTCTAGGCATCCTACGCTAAAGAAAACCTTCCAATTATTTGAGTTTCCTATTAACGTGCATGCTTGACTGCAAACTTACAACATGCAGGCGAAAGAAGTTCCAAATGTAAACACTGGAAAGGTAGGATACAAATCCCATTTCACTTAGGTGATCTAGAAATTGTTGACATCCACTCATCTTTCGCTAGTCTTCTGCAAGTGATAGTGGTAATAAACTCGCTTTTAAAGTATTGATGTCATTTGCATATAATGACAATGGCCGAATAAATCCGAAGACCTGTATACATTAATTTTCAGGTGCAGTATGTTATTTTCAATAGAATGGAATGACCTAGTAGCTTAAATTATGATGGTAATGCTCAGCATGTGCAATGAAGTGAAATATTTCGAAGAAACCAATCGTTTCAAACGTCGTAACCACGCTCTACATGACCTGATAAAAAGTCGCTAGATACGAGTTGTGCAGGAATGTGTTTGCCAACTTGAAATTTTCAGCGTTGTTTGAATAATCTGTACTCGATAATACGTCCAACGCAATACCGGCTTCTTCTCCATCAATTCGACTTCCTAAATAAACAGAACCAGCATTACTCGTCTTGCCTCAACATAAAAAGTTGGAGGCAGGGGGAAAGAGGCCATTAACGTACACTGTATTGAAAAAACAAATTGCTCTTAGATCTCTTATTGAGAGGAATATCAACTCTGGTGTTACTATGAATATTGATGAAAATTTATATAGAGAGTGTGTACGTCACTCGTTACTTAAACAACATGAACGGTTGGTTACTTTTGAAGGTCCTGCTAATATTGGATTAAGAACCAATAAAGTTATCTGCCAGCATTTACAAGTTAATAGAAACACTTCAACAGCAACAACTGAAAGCGCATTCTATTGTATCCAAAGTTTATCAATATGGACAGGTAATGAAAATTAATCTTCATGTTAACACTGGATAATAGAACAGGTGATTCATTTTAATGGGGTCAATATAACTTATCTACAAGCTCCAGACAATAACAACATAATTGACTAATTTAGACATAAATACCACTACATTTACTGAAATGTAAATAACAAAGCAAGGAAAGAATAATTAAATTATACAGAACGATAGCAATCCCAACATTAACATTCAGAGGACGCCGAGGTAGTGTGGCGGTTTCGTTTCCGGCTCTCATTCTAAGGGTCCGGGGTTCGATTCCCGAGTCTCAAGTGGCGATGCCCTTCACTTGATCATATGAAGTATCCTTGAGGCCTAACGTAGTTTGGAGTCCCCGGTAAAAGCTGTAGGTCCTCTCATTCCACCACCATCCTCATTATCACACGACCGCTGGATGCCTCCATCTCAGAAATGGCTCCAGTCATCGCTTGGTGGAATGATGTAACACCGGAAGGGGAGCGTTAGAGACAATGACGAGGGCATTAACATACAGTAGTGAAATTTAGACTCAAACAAAACCATTGACACAACAAATGCAATCAGTTGAAATGTCATTCCTAAGAAAATTGCCGGGTACCAAACAACAGACCATTAATGCAACATATAAATCAGACAAGAATGTAAATGAATATATAATAGACAATAGATCAAACGGAAAAAACATGTAGATAGAAGACTACTTCAAATCATAACAGCATACTGCATGTTGCATACTGCATACAGCATCAAAAGGGAAAAGATGATTATGATGATGATAGTCATTTTATCACCAGAATGTATGAGCTCAAAACCTTGTAACATTTGACATAGAGAAATGTATTGCACACACTTTGCCATTCATTTCATATAAATTCTCTCAAAATACAAAAATTCTCGTAAAAGTAAAACTAAAGTTTGTAAGAAATTAAAGAGGACTACAAAGAGCACGGCTTAAAACTCATCGTATAGAAAACATGATTGATGCAATATTAAAACGAATAAAGTATTGGTGGTTTCATTATATAGAATGAATAAAAATATGAACAAGATAAATATTAATGAACCAGCCGAAAGGAAAACACAAGTATCAAGAAAGGACTGCTTGGTCTTTGTGAAAAATGCATCGCGATGGTATGGTCACACATGTGGTGATAGTGCTTTGTCAAAGCCCAATAGTGCACTACCATTCATTACGTTTTCTCCCGGTTTACAGATACGTCATATGGCTGAATTTGTTAAGCATTTGAGCCAAAAATTACATTTTTGTTTTGTTTTTGTATTTAAAATACTTTCAGTTATTTCTGTATCAGAAAATAGTGTTCCGCCACTTTTAAAACCGTCCGAAAGGATTTATAAAAGGTTATCTTTACCAAACTAAGACAGTGCATGCCACCTGACTGCAACTCTCTACGTGACGCATGCCGAAAAGGTGAAATATCTTCAACAGACCGAAAACTTAAGGAAGCCCACAGATAGCCACAGCAAAATGGGCTGTAAACTGAGTTCAACAGTTGTTGTGTTTTCCTGCACTAATATTTTTAATTGAATTACTATATGCTAAATATACAACCGTCTTTACTATGAAATCAGCAGTAAAATTTTAATTCGATTATAATTCCTATTGGTAAACCTCAGAACTCCAGACTTTGCTCTGGAGAATTTTAACAGGTCAGAGATGCAAACTTTCAGTGTAGAAGTAGCTCAAACCTTGATAGCTATTCCTGAAATTCTACTACGTATAGTAAGCAGGGGAAGTAAATTCGATACCGAGATTTCACCGGAAATATATGTTTTTAGACCTCCTGAATCCAAAAAAAAAAAAAAAAACATTTTTGG
The DNA here is from genome assembly GCA_030765065.1 of Deroplatys truncata. Classification (NCBI taxonomy): domain Eukaryota; kingdom Metazoa; phylum Arthropoda; class Insecta; order Mantodea; family Mantidae; genus Deroplatys; species Deroplatys truncata. The sequence goes on from CM060980.1 coordinate 60,853,638, forward strand.
AAACATGTCCGTGTGTGCGTCTGTGTGTGTGTCTTCAATCTGTGAACAGCATAACTCAGAAACGAACAGTTGGATAAACACCAAACTTGGTATTTAGGTTCAGTATCTTCCAGAGATGCCACACAAAGGTTTTCAAGAAAATCCCCCCACCCCAGATTACCCTTTACATGGAACATTTTTCGAACATTTTAATTTTCTCAAAAATGGCTGTAACGATTTTGATTAAAATATCATATGTTTAAGATATTTTCATGACAAATGAAATGTATATCTCGAATTTTCTGGGAATGCCTCCAAAAGTATTCTTCATTGTGAACGACTTTTGCATAACTGGTAAACCACAAGAGATAGACAAAGTTTTACTAAACAAAAAATGTAGATTGCGTTAAAATACACAATTTATGTCATATACATTTTTTTATTGAGTGAACCATTGAGATATTGCTTGTTATTCCCTTAAATTTTCCAATACTTATACTTTGTCTCAAATGGGAATTCGTTATTCATTTTTTTATGTCCTGGACATGCAAAGACAATGGAATGCGCCACATAGCAACTACTCTTAAAATATTTGACTATCGCTTAAAACCTAGCAATTCCCCTTGCATCTACAAGAAAATTAGCAATAAGATTAACATCTCGATATCTCGATTAACATGAAGCATATGGAGAATAAGCGTTTATAAAAATAGTTTGTACAAGTGTAGAGAAAGTCATGTAAGTGTAACACATCAGATTTTTTCTACAATGTTGTCCCTACTTCTTTTAGTAAATATTATTCCAATAATTTTTAAGATTGGATGATATTTAAAAAAACTATTGGAAACAGTTTATAAGCGGGAAACGTATGCCACAGGCGGTTTTAAAATGAGAGGATTTTCATTCATATTTGTCTTCCCTCAGTTCGTTATTTTTCAGCATTCTTCTCTGTATACATGTCCAAACAAATGAAAGTTTACACGAAATTCAGAGAATAACAGAAGTATTAAAAAGTTGTATTGCGTTTTTAAGAGCAACGCAGTTTTTGTATATTTTATGCATTCAATGATTATGATTAGGATTCAACACGGACGGCGACTTAGACGTCGGCTTACATAGATGTTTTGTAGCTATGCCCCGTACGGGGCAACCCCGGAAGGGAGGGAGGGAGGGAGGGATAAGGCGAGAGGAGACAGAGGGCTGTCGGCCAGTGGGTTCGACAGGTAGAGGTCCGAGGCCCTACCATTTTCAGATGGAGACATTTACACCGGAAACCGCCTCAGATCCGGGGACGAGGTCTCCACAGAGCATCGTTTTCCCCGTCATGCACACACCGACATCTCCCGCCGACCAGTACAACTCCGAAAGAGACCAAGCAGATGAATGGAGAAATGAAATGAGACTGGAGGTGAAATGGAGGGACAGGAATTTCGGGGAACTTAATGGTCTTTCCCAGCATTCGCCTAGCGACCCGGAGGTACCCCCGAAAAAAACCCATGGGTCAGGATATTCGGCCACGGGAATCGTACCTACGGCATAATTATGCAGACCACAGACGATGCCGCCATCCTGCCCGTTTGCATTCAATGATAATGGTAATCACAATTTTGTAGAAACTCAGAGGAGGTAAAGTTTATAATTTTTTGTGGAGTAACTATCCACAGGGTATTAAAACCCCGAACAATTTTTATTCACATTTTCACAATTTATCAGGCAAATCAAATTAAAACTCCAACGCAAGGAGCTTTTTATATCGACTGATAGTTAAAATTAATTAAATATTAATAGCTTCGGATAAATATTCCTATATTGCTCAAATTTGGTAACGTTGTCTCTGTTAACCATATTAACATGTGATTAAATTTGATAATGATAGCATTATAAATTGAACACTTCAGTCATATGTTTCCTTAGGGTGCAGAGTTCCCTCTACAGATAGTGTAGATTACTGCGTAGATAGAGCGTACTAATGAAGTACAGTATACTGATGAAATTACAACGGATGAATGATGGAAGACGGATGCTGTTTGGACATTTCAGCGATAGAGGGAATCCATTCTCTAGTGCCAGTACAACGTTGCTCAGATATGCAATATGATCATAGTGAAAGATTCGTTGCCGTCTATTTAGCTTCGAACTCTGCCAACGAAATGCCTTCGCCTACCTCAACGGAAACCGTACAAAAACCTCAGTTTTGGTGGACACATTCAAAACCAATTAGTTATCCAATACTCATACCTATCTGGGATTCCCATCCACTTAAAGTTTCGCCTTTTTAAGCGCTGATATCTCTCTCATATTTCATTCCTATGATAATCTAAGCTGTGGTTACAGAATCGGAAAAAGGTTACAGAAGGGAGGATTAAGATCTACCTGTTCTATGAGCCTAGTTTCCAGTGAGATTACTTCATGAGCATTCATCTCTTCCATACATGGAGAATGAAGTTAGGCTCCACTGGAAAATTCTGCTACAGTTTGCCAAAACACATCCGGTATGCTGGAGATTACCGTCCCGGATATCATCGGTTATGGTGTAATCGGGTTCACCGCAAGGCGTGCAGGTAAACCAAGTAATCTGCAGAAATTTCAAAAGTAGCAAAAGCTACACTCCTTTGAGATTCACCAAAAATGTGAGTTCAATTTAAAATTAAGCGCTGTTAAAATAAAACCAGAAGCTCCAATGCATCCTGATATCGTAGCTGTAGTGAAATTAAAAATATACTTCCTTTCATTCATACCATTCTAAATGAAGTTACTCCAGAACCCTATCCTAGACAATGGTTAATTCCCTCGTGCAGAGGCACGTTGTAACATTATTCAAGCTGCGAGCAGACCAAGATCAGGAATATAGGACTGGTTGGTATTTGTTCATTTAACGCATGTTTGTAAGTTAGTAGTAGCCATTATTCTCGTGTTGCAAGTAGATATCTCTAGAAATTCCAATATTGGACCTAAGCACAGCACTGATGTGTGTATTGTAGGACTTGTGTATTTATGTATATTTGTATTGAATTTTGTGGATTGCCGATAGACTCAGCATGGTTTGAGAAGAGAGGCCGCTGATAGGATACGAACGTTTTTCTCGTTGGTCGTATCAATTTACCGGAGTGGGAGATGGTCACTTCGGGGTATGACGTTGGTGTGTCTGTTGTCCTTCCATATAATCAGAGTGGGTTTCATTTTGTGAGCAATTGCAGCAAAAGCCTCTGACTAAAAGTCTATCCTGGTAAAAGGCAGCAAAAGCTAAAAAATGCAAAGTTAATTCAACTGCAATTTGCAACTTTCTTATATAAATCAAACTGTCAGATTATTGCTCAATTTCAGTAATTGCATTTGATCTCAAGCAAATAGCATTGACGATAAGTAGATATTCAATTAACGCAACGATATAAACATTTAGTTTTATTATGCCCACTCTTTTAACTACTATGGTACTTAACGTTCCATTCTATTTTGGAGGTGAAAGACCAGAAATTTTGCTCAGAGCCCCCTATCAGGCTTAAGGTTCTTTTACGTGCGGTAAATCTACGACAGAGGACCACCGACTTTCTTTCTTTCCGAAGGAAGCCATGCTAAGGATTTTTACGTTCGAAATGGTCCATTCCTTCCGCCTGGGTGCATGTAGGTGTGCAGGTAGGTAGGTGGGTAGGTAGGTTGCTAGGTATGTAGATAGGTAGGTAGCTGGGTAGATAGATAGGTTATTGGGTAGGTAAGTAGGTAGCTAGGTGGGTAGCTGGGTATGTAGGTAGGTAGATAGGTAGGTGGGTAGGTAGGTAACTGGGTGGGTAGGTAGATAGCTAGGTAGGTAGGTGGGTAGGAAGGTAGGTAGGTAGTTAGGTAAGTAGCTGGGTAGGTAGGTGGATAGAAAGGTAGGTAGGTAGGTAGTTAGGTAGCTAGCTGGGTAGGTAGGTAGGTAGGTGGGTAGGAAGGTAGGTAGGAAGGTAGTTAGGTAGGTAGGTAGGTAGGAAGGTAGGTAGCTGGGTAGGTAGGTAGGTAGGAAGGTAGGTAGGTGGGTAGGAAGGTAGGTAGGTGGGTAGGTAGATAGGTAGGTAGGTAGGACAGTAGGAAGGTAGGTAGCTGTGTAGGTAGGTAGGTAGGTAGGTAGGTAGGTAGGTAGGTAGGTAGGTAGGTAGGTAGGTAGGTAGGTAGGTAGGTGGGTAGGTAGGTAGGTGGATAGGTAGGTAGGTAGCTGGGTAGGAAGGTAGTTAGGTAGGTAGGTAGGTAGGTAGGTAGGTGGGTAGGTAGGTGTGTAGGAAGGTAGTTCGGTAGGTAGGTAGGAAGGTAGGTAGGTAGGTAGGAAGGTAGGTAGGTAGTGAAACGGCAACTCTAGGCCGAGCCCGAGAACTGTAATTATAGCAACGGGCATCAACAAGAACCACGACATCGGGCAGGAGGTGACTGCCACAGTAAGTAGAAAGGTAGGAAGGTAGGTAGCTGGGTAGGTAGGTATTAGTGGTCTCGTTCGCCCATAAAGAAGCAGAAAGTAAAATGACAACCCTGCAAATTTTAAATAAACAACAAAAAGGAAAATAAAAGGTTTTAGACGCAACCAAAATGCGTTGTTGAGAATATAAAAAAAGTCTGATGTGTTACACTCAAATGACTTTCTCTACTCTTGTACAAACTATTTATACAAACGCTTATTCTCCATCTACTTCATATTAATGGAGATAAACATTTGCAGAGTCTATCTTATTGCTAATTTTCTTGTAGATGTAAGGGGAATATATATTTACAAGGGCAATTTGGAAATACAGTAGCCTTTAAGCACATACATATCTCTTAATAGCTGGTTGCTAGGTGTAGCACCATTCCCTTTCCCACAGATTAATACTCTTTGCATATCCAAGACAAAAAAAAAATGAATAACGAATTCCCATTTGAAAAAATAAGTATTGAAAAATTTAAGTGAATAACAAGTAATATCTCGAAAATGGTTCACTCAACAAAAAAATGTATATGACATAAATTGTGTATTTTAACGCGATCTACATTTTGTGTATAGTAAAATTTTGTCTATCTCTTATGGTTTACCAGTTATGCAAAAGTCGTTCAAAATGAAGGATACTTTTGGAGACATTCCCAGGAAATTCAAGATATACATTTTATTTGTCATAAAAATATCTTAATCATATAATATTTTAATCAAAATCGTTAGAGCCATTTTTGAGAAAATTAAACTTATCGAAAAATGCTCTATGTAAAGGGTAATCTGGGGTGGGGGGAATTTCTTGAAAACCTTTGTGTCGCATCCTTGGAAGATACTGAACCTAAATACCAAGTTTGGTGTTTATCCGACTGTTAGTTTCCGAGTTATGCTGTTCACAGACAGACACAAACACAGACACACACACGGACATGTTTCCAAAAATGCTTTTTTACTTTCTCTACTACGTATAGTAAGTAGGGGAAGTATTGTATTCCACCCAAAATTTCGATACCGAGATTTCACCGGAAATACATGTTTTGAGATTCACTGAATCCAAAAAAAGCATTTTTGGAAACATGTCCGTGTGTGTGTCTGTCTGTGTGTCTGTGTGTCTGTCTGTGTGTCTGTGTGTCTGTGAACAGCATAACTCAAAAACGAAGAGTCGGATAAACACCAAACTTGGTATTTAGGTTCAGTATCTTCCAGAGATGCGACACGAAGGTTTTCAAGAAAATCCCCCTACCCCAGACTACTCTTTACATGGAACATTTTTCGAAAATTTTAATTTTCTCAAAAACGGCTCTAACGATTTTGATTAAAATATCATATGTTTAAGATATTGTCATGATAATTAAAACGTATATCTCGAATTTTCTGGGAATGTCTCCAAGAGTACTCTTCATTATGAACGACTTTTTCATAACTGGTAAACCATAAGAGATAGACAAAATTTTACTACACAAAAAATGTAGATCGCGTTAAAATACACAATTTATGTCATATACATTTCTTTTGTTGAGTGAACCGTTTGCGAGATATTGCTTGTTATTCCCTTAAATTTTCCAATACTTATACTTTTTCTCAAATTCGTTATTCATTTTTTTATGTCCTGGACATGCAAAGAGAATGGAATTGGCCACATAGCAACCAGCGTTAAAATATTTGACTATCGCTTAAAACCTACCATATTCCCCTTGCATCTACAAGAAAATTATCAATAAGATTGACATCTCGATATCTCCATTAACATGAAGCATATGGAGAATAAGCGTTTGTAAAAATAGTTTGTACAAGAGTAGAGAAAGTCATGTGAGTGTAACACATCAGATTTTTTTGGATTCAGGGGGTCTCAAAACATGTATTTCCGGTGCAATCTCGGTATCGATTTTTTGGGTGGAATACAATACTTCCCCTACTTACTATACGTAGTAGAGAAAGTAATAGTGAATTTGCCGACGTCGCAAACAATCTTGAAGCAGCAGACCAGATGTTATCATGTAATTGTTGGAACTCTTTCCTTATTACACATTGAATCATCATTGAATCAATTTTCAGGAATCTAAATGCCCTTTCATCTGCTTCTTGGATGACCGAACATATTTCTCACCAATTGTTTCTTTTATTAAGCCTCTGAAATTAATTTGTCTAAGCCATTTCTATCTTTCTGTTGAGCGCTGATGTATGGTCTTTGGTTTTATGGAGAGAGTTTGGAAGCAAAATGCCTTCAGTGATGCATGTAGCTCCTCACGAGGGCTTCTCGGAAATGAGGAATCGCCTCTCAGGATGTATGGATCGTAGGTAAATAAACATTGTCAGTTTACACATTTACTGCCCCTTTACGTTTTTCTACAGTAAGGACAAGTATTGTTTCCTTTCTCCCTAACACAAGATTTCGCGTTTGCCAAATTCCTAGCTCAAACAAAACTGAGATTTCTTCTAATTAACTGAGCTTAATGCCGAGTGTTACTCCCCTTATTTTAACCGTTTTTTCAGACCTAACTCAGCTGATGGTGAAATGTGCCTAGCTTGCATTCTCGTACGTCGTCCAAGCACCAAGACAAGACGTGGGCTTATTGTGCTACCTGTATCGCTTTACTCATAACAAATATGGTTTCAAATTATTCTGGTTCTTTTAAACATTTTCTCAAAGCAATATATCTCCCGTGAAACAAAGGCCTACAGGAGCTAATGACATGCTGGGCTATTTCAGTTTCTTTCTTGCCACTCTGCAATCTAATTACCCTGAAACATTCCCATCGCGTTAAGATGCTTTTTCGCAGGAGCATGTCCTGTGAGAAATGCAGTAATTGTTCTCAGCTGAAATCTGTTACATTTAAGCCTTAAGCTCTGTTTTTGCATGGTTTTCTAATAAACTCTTACTATCTTCGATTCCTGGAATTTTAAGCCAGGTTTTATGATGTTCTGCTTTAGACCAGTTCTTAATAGCCTCTCTTACTATACATTGAGATGTCCCTAGTGTTCCTCTGAGCCAACAAGTTGTGAAGCTGTTCCTTGTCATGCAAGTTCATCAGCTTTTCCATTTCCCTCTATGCCACTATGACCCGGCACCCAGATGAGTTGAACATTCTGTTCTGCCACGCTCGTGAATAAGTATATTTCCTAGTCACTAGTCTTATTTTTTGAATTTATTGGTTCACGTTCACAGATACTTATTACTTTCTCTACTACGTATAGTAAGTAGGGAAAGTATTGCATTCCACCCAAAAATTCGATACCGAGATTTCACCGGAAATACATGTTTTGAGACCTCCTGAATCCAAAAAAAGGATTTTTGGAAACATGTCCGTGTGTGTGTCTGTGTGTGTGTGTGTGTGTCTGTGAACAGCATAACTCAAAACCGAACAGTCGGATAAGCACCAAACTTGGTATTTAGGTTCAGTATCTTCCAGAGATGCGACACGAAGGTTTTCAAGAAAATCCCTCCACCCCAGACTACCCTTTACATGGAAGATTTTTCGAAAATTTTAATTTTCTCAAAAATGGCTCTAACGATTTTGATGAAAATATCATATGTTTAAGATATTCTCATGACAAATGAAATGTATATCTCGAATTTTCTGGGAATGTCTCCAAAAGTATTCTTCATTGTGAACGACTTTTGCATAACTGGTAAACATAAGAGATAGACAAAATTTTACTACACAAAAAATGTAGATCGCGTTAAAATACACAACTTATGTCATATACATTTCTTTTGTTCAGTGAACCGTTTTCGAGATATTGCTTGTTATTTCCTTAAATTTTCCAATACTTATACTTTTTCTCATATGCGTTATTCATTTTTTACTTTCTCTACTACGTATAGTAAGTAGGGGAAGTATTGCATTCCAACCAAAATTTCGATACCGAGATTTCACCGGAAATACATGTTTTGAGACTCACTGAATCCAAAAAAAGCATTTTTGGAAACATGTCCGCGTGTGTGTCTGTCTGTGTGTCTGTGTGTCTGTCTGTGTGTCTGTGTGTCTGTCTGTGTGTCTGTGTGTCTGTGAACAGCATAACTCAAAAACGAAGAGTCGGATAAACACCAAACTTGGTATTTAGGTTCAGTATCTTTCAGAGATGCGACACGAAGGTTTTCAAGAAAATTCCCCCACCCCAGACTACCCTTTACATGGAACATTTTTCGAAAATTTTAATTTTCTCAAAAACGGCTCTAACGATTTTGATTAAAATATCATATGTTTAAGATATTGTCATGACAAATAAAATGTATATCTCGAATTTTCTGGGAATGTCTCCAAAAGTATTCTTCGTTATGAACGACTTTTTCATAACTGGTAAACCATAAGAGATAGACAAAATTTTACTACACGAAAAATGTAGATCGCGTTAAAATACACAATTTATGTCATATACATTTCTTTTGTTGAGTGAACCGTTTGCGAGATATTGCTTGTTATTCCCTTAAATTTTCCAATACTTATACTTTTTCTCAAATTCGTTATTCATTTTTTTTATGTCCTGGACATGCAAAGAGAATGGAATGCGCCACATAGCAACCAGCGTTAAAATATTTGACTATCGCTTAAAAGCTACCATATTCCCCTTGCATCTACATGAATATTACCAATAAGATTGACATCTCGATATCTCGATTAACATGAAGCATTTGGAGAATAGGCGTTTGTAAAAATAGATTGTACAAGAGTAGAGAAAGTCATGTGAGTGTAACACATCAGATTTTTTTATGTCCTGGACATGCAAAGAGAATGGAATGCGCCACATAGCAACCAGCGTTAAAATATTTGACTATCGCTTAAAAGCTACCATATTTCCCTTACATCTACAAGAAAATTACCAATAAGATTGACATCTCGATATCTCGATTAACATGAAGCATATGGAGAATAGGCGTTTGTAAAATTAGATTGTACAAGAGTAGAGAAAGTCATGTGAGTGTAACGCATCAGATTTTTTTTATTGGTTTCCACATTTTAGAAAGTCCGGGCGTATTCCATCTGCAATTGTCACGTTAGTTTTACTCGATTACACTTTCTGTCCGCTTGACTGCCACGGGTTTTTTTTGGGGGAGAGGCTTGTTTTGCATTGTCTGAACTTCTGTACCAACTAAGCTTTCCCTAGCGCTCAATCATTTTGTTCTCCGCTAACTGCGGCTGCTTGTGTCTACATATCTTACCGTTCTGGTTCTAGTCAAATACATTGCCTTTCCTTAATACACATTCTGTTTAATACATATAGAATTTTATACTTACTCTATTTTAATACTTTCCCTTTTATTATTGCGAATTCTTCGCTATTTAACTTCTTTATCTTCTTATTCTTTACTTAACGTTTTACTTCCCCTTTGTTGTATTTACTTACTTTCTAGCGTTTCTATACTCAATTGGGCGATTAGTACTACCTCAGCCCGCAAATTTCCCATCTACATAACAAATGTTGATATGGCCATTATCTTATAAAACTTCGCTGTGATCAAGAGCATTTTAAGAATGCCCTTGTCAGTTCAGCACATAAATATTGAAATGCTTTACAAAGTTTGATATCCTGTAAAATTTTAGATTCCTTGCTGTATAACGTAAAAGCTGATGCACAATTTGCAATTTATTTTCTGAGCTAGCACAAAAAAGTGTTCATTTTCAAACAATGCTATATTTAAAATTCGATTACATAATCTAAAACTAATGATAATAATTAGTTTCTCCATACATGTATGACACCGCCGAGATAAATATTAAAATGGGCGACTGATATAGGCCAACCCTGCTTAACACCTTGATTTGTGTCTACACTAGAATGATCTAACTACCTTTATGAGTTTTAAAAATCTATTATTTTGAGGGTTTGTAGTTTTTTACGGTGGAATTAAGCCCATGGTCTTCCTAAGCTAATTTCATTTATAATACAAATAATTTACTCTGAGAAGCATGTTACGTTGGGATTAAAGATGAAACTTTTTGGTGAATTATTTACATGTTTATTTGTTTTGTCCCTCAACTTTAGAAACACAAGAGCTGCAAAACCAGGTTTAAAAAATTCCTTGACGATGTATGGTCGTAGAGAAGTGATGTAGATTTTAGGTACACCCTGTAGCTTGAATTCTAGTAGTTGTGGTGTATTGGTGTGGGTCTGTGTGCATATTGGGAAAAATTGTCCAAGGCATGACGGCGATTTTGTTTGTTTACAATTTGACACTGGGGTTAGGTTTCAGTCTGTGTCAACACACCGTATGCTACAATAGAACCGCCACGAAAATCACAGAGAGAAAAAAAAAGTAAAACATACGGACATACACACATTTTCAACAATTCCGTGCGGTTTTTTTCGAAGTATTTGAACAAGAAGGGAGTGGGGTGGAGGGAAAAACCATAGATGCATGGTGTAAACGTTGCAAACGGTGCGAGAAGATCGGGGAGGGGGTCGACAAGTTGTTCGCACGTCATTCGTGTTTGCTGCCCCGCCCCCTCTTTCTCGGACGCACGCTATTACTGTCAATCTCTCCCGCCGTAGGTTAAAATGCACTCGGCCGTGACAAAGGTGGACTTCACGTCCTATCGAGCACGATTGTTTTTAATTTGGTGGGCTCAGTTTTTTTCCTCCCTTTTTGGCAGTCTCTCGTTCGGTATTTGACGCAGCTCAAGTTGAATAGACAAAAATGTTTCAATGATTTGTGTGAATAAAATGGGTTTTTTTTTTGTAGAAGTGATGATATCGAGAGAATATTAAAAACCATAAAACCCTTGATAATATTGTTTCTCAAGCACCAATTGAATGTATATATTTATTTACTGAAAAGTAAAAAAAATCTGATGTGTTACACTGACATGACTATTTCTACTCTTGTATAAATTATTTTACAAACGCTTATTCTCCATATGCTTCATGTTAAGCGAGATGTTAATCTTGTTGCTAATTTTCTTGTAGATGCAAGGGGAATATGGTAGGCTTTAAGCGATAGTCAAATATTTTAAGAGCTGGTTGCTATGTGGCGTATTCCACTCTCTTTGCATGTCCAGGACATAAAAGTGAATAACGAATTCCCATTTGAGAAAAAGTATTGGAAAATTTAAGGGATAACAAGCAATATCTCGAAAATGTTCACTCAACAAAAAGAATGTATATGACATAAATTGTGTATTTTAACGCGATCTACATTTTTTGTATAGTAAAATTTTGTTTTATCTCTTATGGTTTACCAGTTATGCAAAATTCGTTCACAGTGAAGAATACTTTTGGAGACATTCCCAGAAAATTCATTTGTCATGAAAATATCTTAAACATATGATATTTTAATCAAATCGTTAGAGCCATTTTTGAGAAAATTAAAATGTTCGAAAAAGTTCCATGTAAAGGGTAATCTGGTGTGGGGGGATTTTCTTGAAAACCTTCGTGTCGCATCTCTGGAAGATACTGAACCTAAATACCAAGTTTGGTGTTTATCCGACTGTTCGTTTCTGAGTTATGCTGTTCACAGACACACACACAGACACACACACGGATATGTTTCCAAAAATGCTTTTTTTTTGGATTCAGGGGGCCTCAAAACATATATTTCGGGTGAAATCTCGGTATCGAATTTTTGGGTGGAATACAATACTTCCCCTACTTACTATACGTAGTAGAGAAAGTAAAAAGTATCTTATGTGTTACATTCATATAACTTTCTCTTGCGCACTATCATTTATTTATATACAGCTACTACAAACTTTTCCTATTCACTTCATGTATTCGTAGTAAACCTTCGAAGCAATAATCGCATTGCACATTTTGTTTTGGGTACAAGAGGTATACGGAAAGCAGAAGCGATAATCAGATGGCTGGCTCTATATGCTGGTCTTGAAATACCATACTCTTTCTATGACATCGCAAGGGCAACTAAATAGCGGCAGCACTTTAAAAATTAAGTACTGAAAATTTTAAAAAATAATATCATCTCGGATACGGATGATGTCATCGAAGAAGGTAATTGCGTGTTTTAAAGAGATCTATAATTTTTGTGTAGTAAGTTTGTGCATATATCTTATGGCTTACCAGTTATGTAAAAGTTTACAAAATTCCTCCCCAGTGAAGAGGGCTTTAAAGTTTATACATAGAAAATTCAATATATGCATTTTATTTGCCATGTAAATATCTTAAAGATATGTAACTTTCATCAAAATCGTTAAAGCTAATTTTGAGAAAATCATTAATTTTGAAAATTATTCCATGTAAAGGATAACTCGGGTTGGAGGTATTTTCTTGAAAATCTTGGTGTTGAATCTTTAATTATGCTATTCACACACACACACAGACCTTGTTCTGTAAATTCTGTTTTTTGGATTCAGGGTGCCTCAAAACGTGTATTTCCGGTGAAATCTCGACATCCTGATTCAGCAAGTCTCATTGAAGTATATGATGGAAGAATAGCTAGTTTAGATTTTTTCGTACACCTACATCATCTTTGGAATGTAATTCCCAATTCAAAGGAATCAATACCGTTCCTATTTCGTATGACATGGAATTCCGTGCCTAAGTCTCTTGAGAGGTGATTCTGGATCAAGACCCCTTGTTGATGCACTTCTGCGTGTCCCACATAATAATTCCAAGGGGTAACAGAATTTACGGTTCCTGTGGGGGAAAAAATCTACCCATGTTGTCACTCAATTCGCTTCTTGAGGGTGTCTGACACCAACTCACTTCTGTTCCATGTATTTTTCTTTCTTCCTCTACTCCTGTACTACAAAAGCAAAATTTAAAGAGATCTAAAACTTTTGAACAACAAACTTAACAGATTTGTTAAAGTGCCGCCAACTTTCCCAACATCTATAGAATAACTGTTTATGTTATTATTAGAACTGGCAATTTTAGGAATGAAGTAGTGATGTTTCAAGCACCTCAAGGTCATAACATTATTAAATTTAATGTTTACTTAAACAGTAACGTATTTATATATTTGCGAATGACACAAACACATTATCATATCATTAGTAATTAATAACATAGTACATTTGAGATTTTCTTTCACTTTCACCAACAATTGACTCTGTTTTCTGTGCTAAAACCATCTCAAAGACTGAAAAATACACTTATGTCATATGTGCGAGCTTAATATATTGTAACATTTTTCTTGACTCCCAATGGAGTATTTCTCCACACACCTATACAACGAATTGACCAATAGAATACCTGGAATTAAAAAATGCGAGTTTTGACAATTTTTTCAGTTTCACCATTACATTCCTAATTAATTCACCTAATCTCACTATATTTACTATAAATAAGTTGCATATGCTTTAAACAGGAATGTCTTAACTGCCCGTTTCATAAACGACAAAAGATTCTCCTCTTTGGAATTAAGATGTTTTAATCCACCAGCCAGAAACGAATTATTTTAGAAGCTTTCGAAGACCTGTATTTTGGTTTTATCTCTCCTCACAGTACTAAGCAGTGAACCTGCACATTCCGGAATATGAACACCGAATTAAAACGACACTAAAATTGAAATTCAGAATAACTATTGTAAATAGATCATTCAAAATCGTTTATCAGAATCCTAATGCTTAATATTCCATACTCGACGTGAAAACGAATATACGTCCGCTCTTCATAGACCTTCTCTAAACAATAGGATTTTAAAAATCACGTATTTCAGGCTTTTATAGGCAAAAAATAGCATATTCCTCTTAAAAATGTTATGCAGTATGAAATAAATTCAGTAGGTAGTCTTTATTTTTAACTATTCGTATATATATATATATATATATATATATATATATATCTGCAATGTTTTTCTACATCTGCCTTAAATAAACAAATATTTGCCTTAGAATCAGATATGCAGTTATTGCTAATTAGTCCTTTGTTAATAATACATGCTCTAAAATTGAGTACTAACATTAGACTCATTAGTGGATATATTTAGTTTTGGAACTGCGTTTACTTACACTCTATGGCGCCAATATGGCTAGTTACAGCTCCGCAGGCCTTTTTACTTTCTCTATCACGTGGCTTGTAGGTAGAGAAGGTACTGAATTCCACCCAAAATCTCGAGATATTGAGATATCAAATACATGTTTGAGACTCCTTTAATAAAAAAAGATAAAAAAAAATTGAAAAGGATCTGGGATAAGAATCACTTTGAAAATAAAGTTCAACTAATACCTTTTTACAAACATTAGATTTATGTACCTCAGAACAACATACAAATTCTATATTTCAGGCAAAATAAAGTTCAAAAATATAATTTGAAGTACAACAAATTTAAGGTACAATATAATTTCATTATCATAATTTACAGTTTTTTCAAATGTGAAAATCTTCCTCTTCATTGATATTATTCAGCTGTATTTCCTGGAGTCCATTTTTCTCATTGGCTTGCTGCTAATGATCACCATTAAGAACATTCAAGTAATACTGAAGGTAGGGTAACCCATGTCATTTTTCTCCGAAATGTTTACTCAAGAGTTTAACATAATTTTTCTTTTCCATTTTCACAAAGTTCTGGATGGTGGATTCCTCGAGTCTCGGGAGCTTTTCTTCTTTTTGTAATCTCTTTAAGGCACCAATATCGGTTCTGCAACTACCTAGGTACATTTCCTTCACGAGGACTTTACTAAAGTTTGCTTTTTTAAGACAAATTCTCTTTGTCGGACCAAATTTGAAATGCCACGATCCATTCGACCGTATAGCTACGGCTACTGTAAACTTCATGTTGTAGAATCTATAATTCTCATTGTATCGCAATATTTTTCCATGTCTTGGAAAAATGGCTTCTTTATTCTTCTGGCCTTATTATATCTTCTTTTTTCTTCACGTTCTTTTCTATTCTGCCAAAAATTCTCTACCACGGGAATGCCCTACCACGGGATATATTATGCGAATCTTCTTTACTTTTGCTGTGTCGGTTAAACTAGCCACTTGTGCAGCATTCCTATAATTTGATATCTTTACTTTGTCCAGGACATACATTTGCATGCAATTGAATTGTATGAGTATTCTCTTTAATTCTAACTTATCCAAGCAGTCATTCAGCATTAAAGCTATTTCATTAGAACCTTTAGCTATTTCACTTTCAAGCCAGCAATGTATGAAAACTTTGTATGCATTTTGAGGAGCGGTGGAATGCGCTTTGCTGATGGTAAAATTGTACGGGTGGATTCGCAGGAGTAGTATGCTGCTAGATCAGCTATCTTGGCCAAATAATAATTCCAAAACACCCTCCTCCTCTTTCTTCAGCATTTCATAAAGGGCATTTGCTCTTAACTTGTGCACTCTTAATCTGGCAATAATGTCCAGCTTTGCATGGCAAGCAGCACTGTCTAACATTGATTTCAAACTTATGCACAGAGAACACGCATCTGTGACAGGGCTCTTAAAACATATTGAAATCAGTTACAAATACATTATGAAAGTACGTTTAGATTAATTTCAACGTCATTATTGTATGCTCGCCATAATTTTCGAATATTATATTCGCTTGGCATATAAAACCTTGTGCCTTTTGCACGTGTGTAGTGCGATTCTACACAACTAAGCTTCTGTACGTAGGATTTCACACTTTGTTTACGACAAGCTTACTCCCTAGACCTCCTGTCTTAGGTGACACTCCCGTTCTAAAATGGATCCTACTTAAGCGCTAGGCACGCGTTTTTGAAATGCCTAATACTGTTGTAAAGGCATCACAACATATCTGGAGAGGACCTCGTGTTGTTTTGACATAATACTTCAATGGCATTGTCTTCCTGGAACTGCCTTGTGTCTTGTTTTTAGGTGCTGATTTATATGCTTTAGTATAAAATTGTCTTGGGTAAATTTATGTGGTACAGCATAAAAGCTTGATGAAATCGACGAATGTCCTGCATTTGCAATTCAGAGCAATGGAGAGTACCCTTTTTATGTATACAAGTTCGCTTTTTTTTAAGTATTTTTTATTTGTACCTGTAACAAGGGAGAATGTTATAAGTTGTATGTAGACGTTAACTGTAATCAATAAGCATGC
Source organism: Deroplatys truncata (assembly GCA_030765065.1). NCBI lineage: Eukaryota > Metazoa > Arthropoda > Insecta > Mantodea > Mantidae > Deroplatys > Deroplatys truncata. The sequence goes on from CM060980.1 coordinate 60,870,005, forward strand.
ATGTTATCTCAACTACAATGTGTAATTACACACCTTTCCTTCTTCAGAACCTCTTTTTTCCATTTTTTCCGTATTAATTTTCCTTTTCCTCCCTTTCCCAAGGAGTTACTTTCACTGAGTACATTATAACAGCTGTGAATATCGTGATTTCAACAAGGTTCTTCCGGACTGTTGCCTACAATTAGTTTAAAATTTAAATAGAAAATATAAGGGCAACCAAGAGTATGCTAATTCATTAACTCAATATCCCTGTAATTGCATATTTTAACTCACAATAGGATATGCTTGCTTCTGGAATGAGAAACAGAAACCACATGACAGCGATTTATGGGACAGGAGGTATTTTGCAACTAAACTTACAACTTGGATAAGATTTTGTTTGTAATTAAAGGACACTGGCACCGTGTTTTTAGGTGAAAAGTACAAAACCGTCTGTTTTATATTTATATCATACAAATATTCTATACACACCTGTGAATCATTTTTGCCAAAGACTTTCACAATCCACCATTTTTAAAGGCCCAGTGACATGTTTAAATCATAATTTCGCTATCTTTTCACCCTACTGGACCCTTTCTGTATGTTTTTTTTTCTCTTAGTTTTACATTCTTGCGCATGAAATTTATTCCTTGCGTTTCAGTTTTGCTCTGATTTGTACCCAAATTCACATACATAATCTAAAATGTACTATCTACGGATTCCAATATGCATTTTATGATTGCCTTATTCGTTGGCTCACAAAAAATGAATTTATACTGAGAAACAGGGAAATTTTAAACACCAAGAACTTCATGAATACAACAATTTATTTCTCTGTAGCTAATAACATCAGCTTCAATCAAATCCTTGCATTTATTTTCGCTGTACTTAAATATTAGAACATGCCACTATTAAACTTCCCTGATATACTTTAATGCGTAAACTATTTGAACTATATCTTTGAGCTTTTGCCAAGGTATTTCTTTATTTACTCATATTAAGTGTGCTAATTTTCAAGTGAATAGCTTTAAAATTAAAAGAAGGCTAGAAACGTCAGTACCGGTACCCCTTAAAAGATTAGGGATAAAGTTCATTTTGGAAACAACATGAGAGTTCTCATTACATTTACACATATAAAAGAAGTGATTTTATGCATAAATACAACAAAGAAGACAGATAAACACAAAACGTATAAGAATTTATATAAAACTCAAGTTTTAAGTTTTGGGAATAAGAGTGCCTTTGAAATTAAATGCCTCAATTGTAGTTTATAGTTGCAAGGCGATGCTCGTAGCAATGAGATTCTCTTCTTCATTCTCAGAGATGTATGTGGCTTGCAGAAAAGAATCTTAATAAGTTATCGTGAGTGAATACACGATGTTTTTTTCATTCAATTTGTTCTGTTTTTTGCATTTTAGAATTATATATTCCAAAGAATTGCAATATTTAGCATGCTGTAGTGACGTTATTTGCGAGTTGAAGTTCATTTATATTTACTCGAAAATCTTAATGTTATTAAGTTCAGTTTCTCTAGTATTATCTCTTAATGCCTTACACAATCCGATTGTTTTCAAATGAACAAATGCCGAATTATACTATGAATGAAGGTGGCGCTTAACCCCGCATCGCTCGAGTTACTTCTAATGTTGCTATAAGTACGTCGGGCTTTTCGGATTGTGTTGGTCTCGACGGGGCATTGAGTCCCGATACTCATGGGAGATTGAGTACGTCTGAGCGGTGATGCTCATGCGGGGTTGTGAGACACCTCAGTATGCTCCGGTACCAGCCTGGAGAGCTGGGAGACGCGTGCTAGATCGTTATCGACCCTCCGAGATTAATAGGTAGACTTCCCTTCGGGAATGACGCTCATAAGTGGCGTACACAGTTGCGTCCCTCTGTCCAAATGAATGGTAAATAGGTAATTATTCCGATTTAACAAAATAGCCTATTTCTCGTAACGTGTTTGGTCACTCGAACTTCCGGAAAATTAAGTAAATGTTCTTGTTGTACATATATGGGCGACAATAATATATATGTGAGGCGGTATGATTAATTTAAAGTCTGTTTGAGCATGCGTATTTTAATTATAGGATTTGCTATAAACACCAAGTGGTTGCTATGTGCAATGATACCTTTGTTTTTGCATGAATGTTGATATAATTCTGGTTTAGTCAAAATATTTTAACATTACAATTACATATTGTTGTGGCTCATTGTCGTCTGAGTGCGCATGGACTCAGGATAAATATTCTCTAAACGATTTTGCAACCATTACTATCTTAGTTCTTTAGCATGGGCAATAGATGTTATACAAATAAATCACATTATTTTGTAACCGTTCCCTTGGTAGGTCCCCACTACGTTGTTGTTGATAGATGCTGAGTTACATACCTGTAGGTCGTCTTGATACCCGTACTTTTGTAATGTATCTTGAGGTTCTCATAGACTGGAATCTGATAACTGTATATCTGTATTCTTGTGTGTGTGTGTGTGTGTGTGTGTTAGTTTGTTGTAATTATTATTTTATAATTATGCCACGGCTGCTGTATTTGTGTCGTAGGGCACTTGTATCTTGTCGGGTTGGGTATGGAGAATGTTAAAATACTTTGCACACACGTATACTGTTAATTATTTTACTTGTGTTTTAGATAAACCACATATGATAATCACAGTTCACTATCACCATTGTTGTGTTAAACAATGTATAACTGGTAGACTTTAAATATAGTTTTAGCGTTTATTTAGAGATGTGCTTATACACCACCTTCTTGCTCGAACACTTACAAGCTTCTGTTAGCGTTCCTTCCAACCGTTCTTCTTAACGTACGTATTTGAATTATAGACATGTATCAAGGTACCTGATTAGTGCTACTATCCAAAACCATCCAATAACAGTTTATGTTACACACATATATATATATATATATATATATATAATTATGAATCCTAAGTTCGTTACATGCTTACGTAGATACTACTGCATTTCTCGTAATTTTATATTGCTGGTTATATAGCTAACAATGACTTTTCCCCTCATATTGCATGTTATAACGTTATATATTTGTTCTCTACCATGTGTACATTATGAATATATGTGTTTTTAACATCCTCTTAATTATTATACGTACAATATTATCAAAGAAAATACATAACACGTAAAACTTAGAACAAAAAATGTTAAAGAAGGAAATTACTAATGTGTTGATGCTGAGAAGCTGTGAATTAGATATCTTATCACATTAATGAGTTATTGTATTAGTTTCTCCGTGGCTAGTACTATATGTTGCTTCAATTTAAACAAATAATATAGTAAATAACTGACAAATACATGTTTTGTAGTATACTAATATTAATTACATTCCTTTAAATAACATCTTAAACACTCATTCGTTTACTACTGGTAAAATTAAAATCTAACAAACAACAACTTTTTGCTCTAGTTAGGGCTTATATTAAATATAATTATCGTCCCAGTGCATGCATATGTGCCGATGTATTTAGAATAGGATAGGACAAATAGGAAGGATAGAACTAGGAGTGGAGGGTGACTTAGCACCTCAACCTACACAGATCTTTATAACCTAGGCGTCTGATGGGGCGCCCCCGGGAGGGATGAGGTGAGCGGAAACAGCGGTCGAACCAGGAGGCACGACAGGCAGAGGGCAGAGTCCCTACCGTTTACAGATTTAAACTCCCCGAATGACAGCTGATACAGTCGGTTCTCCTCTCCACATATCCTCTAGGGGGCCCGGGATTCAGTGACCGTCGCCATTCCGGAGGACGAAGATTTATTCAGAGCATCCTTTTCCTCTACCATACACACGCCGAGACCTCTCGCCGACACTTGCAACCCTGAAAGAGACCAAGCAGATGAAAGGTGAAGTGAAATGAGAATGGAGGTGAAATGGAGGGACAGAAAATTCGGGGGATGTAATGACCCTTTCCAGCTGCCGATACATATAGTTTCGTATGGTATTTTATCCTTTCTCAAACTTTTGTTTTAGACTACTGCTGCAGAATTAACTTCTGATTTCAGTCTCTAATACTATATGCAATCCGTATTCCTTCTTGGAAACCAGTTCACATAATTTGAACAGCATCTTGGATAAATGAGCAAATAATGTAGCTGTATGGTAATTGGAAGTCAGCAAAAGTTTACAAGTTACACAAATAAATACAGTATCAGAATGCAATGTATGAAACTCTAAATGCATACCTCATTCATTAGGTGTATACACAGCTCAAACAAATCTGTTAGCAAATTCTCCATTTGTACACACATGTTAAATTTGGCTTTTCCTATTTTGTGAGACGTAAGTAGCTAAAAGGAAATTAAAAGCTTTGTTTCACATGCACAGCTACTAACAATGTCCCTACATGTTAGCATTACAGGAAATGAAGATGAAAATAGAAACGAAGTGGCAATATCAATTGCCGTTCAATTCAAACATTGAAGAAGACAATTTATGGTATTTCTTAAAGGGAAAAACGTGTTATATGATATCAAATTTGTCTCAGGTACCTTGATGTTACCTTATGTAAATGATATTACATCACAAGCCTTAATGAATGGTAGTTCAACAGCTGTTGCGTCTCAGTGTGTGTGTGTTTCACACCAGGAGATAAAGCAGTAGTGTAAAGCATAGCGTACTTTGAACACAAGAACTAAAAATGCTGATACTAAACTAACCGAACTTTGTGAGCAGTCTTACGTTTCACACCTCCCAACTTTTCTGTTTTTTCCCCCATTTTTTGTATCCCCGCGTCTTGCTAACTTCGGTCGTGAGCCATTAACAGCGCTGAAAAAGAAAAGACAAACGACATCCCATCCACAAAGAATTGGCAAGTAGAGAGGACAAGGCCTGACAACAGATCAAGACCAAGTGGGAAACTTGAGATCAAAAGATGCTGAAGGGGGGCAGGAACAGAGGGGTTGAAGATGAAGTGGTTCACACTAAGAGAGAGTGAGGGAGTAGGAGATACTTAAATCCTAAATCTTGGTGTGGTAGCTTTTGTATACCGAGGGCATCGCTTATTTGTTTTCGAACATTATAGGTAGTGATTAATTCAACGTTACATTAGTATTATTTTCCTACAATAGGTTTTAATGATATTTCGAAATTTAGGATGAATCATTTTTACTTTCTCTACCACGTACGTAGTAGAAAGAGAAGGTATTGCATTCCACCTAAAAATTCGATACCGAGATTTCACCGGAAATTCAGGTTTTGAGGTACACTGAATCAAAAAAAAGTATTTTTAGAAAAAGTTCCGTGTGTGTATGTGAAAAACATAACTCCAAAACGAAAAGTCGGATTAATACGAAATTTTTTGTTTAAGTTCAGTTTCTTTGAAAGATGTGATAAAAGATTTTCAAGAAAATCCCCATCCTCAATTACACTTTACATGGAATATATTTAGAAAGTTTTTATTTTATAAAAAATGGCTGTAATGATATTTATTAAAGTACCATATATTAAAAATATTTACATGACAAATCAAATGTATATCTTGAATTTTCTGGAAATGGCCTGTGAAGGTCCGTTCATTCGGAAGTAGTTTTATATAATCTTGTATAACTGGCAAACGTTAAGCGATAGATGAAAACTTACTGCACAAAAACAAATGTTATTCTCTTTAACACAAGCAATCACTTTTTTGGGGGCATAAGCCATTTCCGAGGTATCCGTTATTAATGGTTTGAATTGTTCATTACTCTGTCATTCTTTAAATACGGTCGACATTCAGTTGCTTCTCGCGTTAGCATGCAAAGAGTATGGAATTTTAAGGCCAACATATAGCGTCTAATTCTCAAAATTTGACTATTGCTGTTCTCATTGTACCTGTAACGAAATGTATAATTTCTGCAATTTACCTCAACTAAAATGTAGTAGATAGACAATTAAGCTTTCGAGAGAATAATTTTTATACCCACTAATAAACCATAGAGGGTAGAGAAAGGCATGTGAATTTAACATCAGATTTTTCTGTTTATCTTACCTCCTTGCTAAAACATTTGGGTCCGTTACTAACAGAACAAATAAGTAAATTGTATAATAGTCATTAATAAATAATATTTATAATAATAATCAATAATAAATCAATAATAATAACAAAAACAATAATAATCATTGACTGTCTCTATGGTCGGGTGATTAGCGTTCTAGCCTCTCAACCCAGAGGTCCCGGTTTGACTCCCAGCTGGAGTGGGGAACATTTCTTTATTCAGAATTATTCCCTATTCTCCGCAGAGTCCGGTAGTATGAATGAGAGAATGAATGCAAGTTTGTTCAGAGTAAATGTTAACGAAACCAACGTTAAGAGAACGCATAGTTTAGAGAAAAAAACACTATCAGCCAGTTGTTTCTCAATCAAAGCCACATTATATCGACCATAGAAACAACTAAAAATGTTCTAACGTGATACATTCACATGAATTTCTCTACCCTCTATCGTTTATAAGTGGGTATACAAATTATTCTTATACAAACTTGTTTTTCTGTCTACTACATTTTAAACCAAATAAGCCTTTGCAGAAATAGCTACATTACACATTTCGTTATAGATATAAAGGAAATAGCGACAGTCAAATGTTTAAGAACTGGACGCTATATCTGGCCTTAAAATTCCGTACTATGTCCATGCAATCGCGAGAAATAACTGAAGAATATGACCAAGAAATGAACAATTCAAGCCTTTAATAACGTATATCTCAGAAACGGCTTACACCACAAAAACTTATTTGAAATAAATTGTGTGTTTTAAAGAGATCTACATTTTGTGTGTACTATGTTTTCGTCGGTCGTTTAACGTTTACAAGTTTTAAAGGATTATACAAAATTTCTTAGTGTACTGCAGAGGCTATTCATCGAAAATTCAATATATACATTTCATTTATTATGTAAATATATTTAATATATGGTGTTTTAATCAAAATTGTTACAGCCAATCAAATAAGGGGACTCGGTGGACTATTCACAGTAAATTAAAGATATATCTATACCTTATTATTCATGCAAATATCTTAAGTATTTTAGTTTAATGAAAACCGTTGGAGACATTATTGAGAATATAAAACCTAACCTAGATATTGTGGCGCTCACCTCCTCATCCGTTGCTGTAGCTTACCTTGATGCTTCTCCCGTTGCTTCCAGAAGTTCTCAGCGTGTTGGTTCTTCAATTTATCCTCGGCTAGCTGCAGTAATTTTCCTTAAATTATATGGGAGCATGGACTTATCCTCGGTAAAGGAAAACGTAGATCTCGGGTGGTGATATAGGAAGACATAGACTTGCTTTGTTTATGAAAAGATGACACTGCCGTTTCTTTTTATTTAATTAACACTCGTAGTATACAAAACTGGTATTGCCGCTGTAAAATACTGTCCACCGCTGTTAAACTATGGCGTGGATATGGCACGAAATATAACTATTCTTATTGTCGCTTTCAGAGTAGCGGATCTTAGGTGTGTTGCTAAAACTATTTTGATTCCCTGTTTTGGCGCGATATCTCACACATCCTGCAGCATCTCTCCCTGACCACACATTACGAAAACTCTCGAATAAAATGCAATACTAAGCTGACATGACAAATTTGACTTGATTCCCTTTTTGGCGCGATATCTCACACATCCTGCAGCATCTCTCCCTGACCACACATGGCATAAACTGTCCCGAAATTTCCCCAAACAGATTCATTTATAGTCTCAGGCTTCTGAGGCTGCTTCCTTTCCTATTGGTACATTTTTAGCGCGACTCGACGCGTCTAACTATTTCGAATAAACTTTCAGTGATTTCATTGGTCCAATGTTTAATATAAATCGCGGCTTTTCCTACATGTACCGTTAGATTGTCCTTCTCACTCACTTGGTCACGGCGAATTATCAAATAATGGGACAAAGGCTCTACACCCTCGCTGTAGGAATAATAGCACTGCGACCGAAGAGAGGTAATAAAACTAGGTTTTCTGCCTTCGAAAGCACTATTCCTGTAACTAAAACTTTCCCTCGTGGACAGTATTTTAACATAGCGCTTAAAGTATTTACATTAAACCATTTATAACTCTACTAATATTGATAACCTAGATAGATACATAACGTTAAATCACCCTTCTTAAAATATACAAGCAGTATGAGAAAAAGATATTTACATAATACGATTTAACATCACTAAAAGTTAATTAATAAGTTATCTGTAATTACAGTTCTTGGGCTCGGCCTAGAGTTGCCGTTTCAATATCAAATTTGTAATTTACGCTGTGTTTCGTTTTTCAGTTATGCCCTTCACAGACACATGCACAAACTTACACAAACATACACACATACTTAGACATTTTTAGAATTGCTCTTTGGATTCATTGGACCTCAAAACTGTTATTACTGATGAAATCTCCATATCGATGTACGTTTCTTACCCACCATAACATCTATGGCCGTAAAGAAACCAAAAAGTAAAGGAAAGCATTCAGAAACTACACCTTTTAGCACCTCGTTGTCTTGTTTTACTAATCCCATCTTCTCTGTAATCCTTTATAGCATAAACAGTTTTTAAATGGTGAAGTTTCTTCACTTTAATACATCTTGGAGCAGCGCCAACATACATAAACTACGGACTATCTGATATTACAAAGTGGTCGTGGCATCAAGATTCAGCCATCAAATTGTAATGTGATGTTTGGATTACCCCTGTCATTTGTTGCGGCCTTGCGATGCAAATGAAGCAATAAGAGCTGTAATTACGGAGACCACGCCATGTCAATCGAACAGATAGATCACATATCACCCATCTAATTAGTCATCTGTCCAATCAATCAGGTAATTAATCAATCGCTGACTCACCAAACATGTAAGTTGCAGACGTACACAGGTTCTCCATCCACCTAATCTGATCGCTGTTTGACTTTTTATTTTCCAAGGTACCATCAATTCTACCGCAAGTGGGGCTTCAGCTTTAAATTATTCCTTAATCCACATTTAAACAGATCATTGTTAGTAACAAAGATTTCTGGTATTCGCAAAAAGATTTTAAACAGAGCGCTCTGGATTAGATGGTGAACTTTTCGGCTCACATTCCGAAGGTTCCGGTTTGAAAATCATTCGGCCCGGCCTGCTGATTGAGATAGTATCAGCATCACCAGTAGGCCCAAATTGCTCCATTAAATCTGCTGGCATTAGGCCGTTACATGTACGGATAGAACCCGCAACTCGGAGCATAACCACCTGCACCATCCAGGCCTACATCACGAGCAAGCGCATAATATAGCCAAATTTTACAAAATTATTTAAAAAGTTCAGAGCCAGGTGCAGAAATCGAACCACTGCCAGCGCACTACAGTTGGACTACTATGTGAGGCAGTATTTTTAACACTTAAAGATTTTAATCAAATTATATAAATATATTTGAATAACAGCCCGCCTTGAAACAATATATGTATGTAATAATTTGTAAAAGGTATGTAACAGTCATTACATATGCTTATATTATTGGAAACATGTTCAATAATGTTATGTGAATGTATTATGTAATTTAATAATGTAAGAGCTATGAGAATAATAAGTTAAACGTTGCTAACAATGAGGTAACAATGAGGTAACCTTGAGGCAATAATGAGTTTGAGAGTTTAATAATACTACTTCTGATTATTGGAGTAACAATAATGTAATTTCAGTGACAGTTTATAAAATAGCCAATCAACAACCAGAAAAAGCTTTAGTTAAATGAAGATATTCTATTGGAGTAGGGATAGCCAATCAGAGACTTGAAATACAGAAATTTACAAGTTTAAACGGTTGAAATCAATTCAGTTGCCTCCAAACAGTGCTCATAAGCAGACGTGTTGCTTCTAGATGCGAGGTGTGTCCTCGAGAAATTAAATACGTATTCGTATGAGACGAAAATAGTTTACGTGTTAAAAATGCAAGTATTAAATAAAAAAATCTCACAGCTCTCTATATCAGTGAAGTGCTATTTAATTTGTGTCAAGGATTAATAAAAAGCAGTGAATTAAAATTAAAATCTGTGTAAGCCTACATTCTTAGTCGTATCACAACCCTGTCAAGACTTCCATGTCTCTAACAATAATACTGACGCAGCCGAGGCAAATATAAATATATAATATCTAAGGAAACAGTCAAACTACAAAGCTAATATTTTTAAACTTGGGGCGAAGGCTACCGGAAACTATTTACCATACGTGCGATTGCAACGAATTTCAAGTTCGGCTCCCCAACAGTCGAAATACCATACAACTCCTTTTACAATACAAACTACTTCAAATTGACGCCCAAAGCGTGGTGCTAATAAATAACATAATTTTCTCAAATTGGCATCCATAAGTGGAGTTAATAAAGACAATATCTACTTCAAATTGGCTTTCATACGTGGAGCTAAAAATACTCCTTTCTCAAATGACGTAACCCTGTGAGGCAGTATTTTATATCACAACACTGTGAATGCCAGAGTGATTGTAGTATAAATTAACATTATTGTATGACAATGATTTGAGATGTTTGTTAAATATAAGCTTTGTTAGGAAATAAGTTTACACGGCCTCACTGAAACTGACAATAGGAGCGGGTAACAATGTAACGAGGGGGTGAGTTGTTTATTAATTAGATGAGACAAACAAATGATGTCAGAGTAGCGCGCTTTTCTGTAGGAATGGAGGGAATATTTTCCCTAGAGCATATGTGTTCGTAATTTTGATTGGATATAAAAATAGACGCTAATATTGGCGCGTTTTATTAACCAATAGTAGCTCTGTTATAATGTTTAGTCATATCAGGGTGAGGGAGTATAAAAAGCTAAAGCCAGAGACGGGTAACGTTCAGTCCAACAGAATCATTCGCGGGTTATACGTCGCGCAGTTCTACAGAATCATTCAGAAGTTACACGTCGCCCAGTTCATCAGAATCATTCACGCGTTAAACGTCGCGCAGTTCTACAAAATCTCTCGCGTTGTAAAGTTAGTTAAAAGATGTAAAATACGCGAATTAATAATGTGCGGCAAATAAGTGATAATAGTTACATTCGAAAATACAACAGTTTCAGTCTGGCTGTATCAAAAGTAAATCTGTGAAATTAATGAAGTGTGACGGCAATAAAAGTGTAAAAACAAGTAGATGATAACAGCACTTATGAGAATTTTTAACATTTTATGGTTAATTTAGCTATCTTCATTGATTTGAGAACACGGGTTATTTATACCAGAAAATATAATTCACAGAAAAGTGTCGAATGGTAAAAATGGAGAAAACAAACTCACATACATCTACAAAGATAGAAACTACATGGTTCGAGCACACAGAAACTCTTATACTTAACAGTAGTGCAACACTTCCCCTAAAATATGGGTTAAAGTTTACATCTCTACTTTGAAGTATTTAGGAGTATTGCTTTTATTTTCTGTGAAATGGTGCAGAATTCACAGTAAAAAACGGCAGATGCAGTATAATTTCAAAAAATATATCTAAAATATAAATATTGTGTCGAAAACAATAAAATATACATCGCATTAAAGAGAAATTTTTGATAAGATCGCAAAAAAAATGAAACCGGAATCGGTCATTTTTACCGGTACAAAAGGGTTGCTCCTTAATCTTTAATCACCTGGTTGACACAACCCAGAAGAATACACAGTCGTACTTTTCCGTTGAATATTCGAACAGGTTATAATGTGTTTACTAATTATAAATATTGAGTATTGTGTCCAGGTTCTGTTAAGAGGTCAACTGAGAATGCTGTTGGGAACAAGAAGCCAAAATGAATGCCGCTAGACTAAACGACAATGGTTGCTGATCGACACCTTACTTAATGACACTGTCCTAAACTGTAGGAACTATAGCACGCGCTAGTGCAATACTTACCTCAACTATGCAACACAGTGTCTAATTAAGGGCACCAGACAACAATCGGTACAAAAAAGAATACGTGGTAAGATCCTCCCCCCCAGAAGGTAGAACTACTGAGGCGTTACAAACATTCTGTTGCCAACATTTACGAATTTAATTTATAAGTTTTCATAGTTGAAGCACAATCATTTTAACGTGATTAACGTTGATGGCACGCAAAAGCTTAACGTCCTTCAAGTTACATTTGTGGGTGGTTGGTGAAACCGAGTATACATCTTCAATTTATTGTAAACTACAGCGTTTGTTTTTACCTCATATACACTACAATATTTATTGTGGTTTAATGAACAGCGCTGGTAATACATTCATAGATAATGCTTTACCCTCACAGTGCGGTTCGTGCGCCAGCTGCCGCAGCCCGGACTCCCGCCGAAACAGTTATAATATCCCCGCAACCACCTCACGTTCTCATATTTACAGTTACAATTATAATGATAATAAATGCATACCTCATCGTAAGAGGTATTAGAAGTGTTGTTCTTCTCTATGCGCATATTTCTGGCACCTTCTTAGGAATTTTTCATTCACACTGGAGAGTTCAATATACGAAATTGAGTGAATTTCTCGCCTGATGTTTTCTTCTATTTCTTCCAATGTATAGGGTTCATTGCACTCACCCTATTTTTCAATTTTCCCCATAGATAAAAATCACACACGGTTAAATCAGCGTATCGTAAAGGCCATAATGCTTTACTGATTCTCCTGTCTTCAAAAATTTCCTGAACCAAATTTAATTACTCATCAGTTGATGCGCGGTATTCAAGATTTGTTGAAAAAATCCAGACTGCCATTCAACGTCAGTTAGCTATTACCTGGGTAAGTCAATTCCTGTACCTTTCCGTATTTATTTCTTGTTTAAAGAATATACCAACGTCCTATTACTCTGTATATATTTACTGCAAACCAATTGTCGCGTATAAGAAGGAAAACTCGTGTGGAAAATTGGGTGTCTCTGTACTCAAATTCTGTTATTTTGCGGCGAAATATAGCTATGATAGGGACTCAATTACTCTATAATTTCGCAAACTCCAATTACATAAGTTTAGCCGACTCTGATGATAACTTGAACAAAAATCTGATGTGTTACACTCACATGCCTTTCTCTACTCTTGTACAAACTATTTTTACAAACGCTTATTTTCCATATGCTTCATGTTAATCGAGATATCCAGATGCTAAACTTATTGCTAATTTTCTTGTAAGGGGAATTGCTAGGCTTTAAGCGAAAGTCAAATATTTTAAGAGGTGGTTGCTAAGTGGAGTATTCCATTCTCTTTGCATTACCAGTACAAAAAAATGAATAACGAATTTGAGAAAAAGTACAAGTATTGGAAAATTTAAGGTAATAACAAGCAATATCTGGAAAGTGGTTCACCCAAAAAAAAAAATGTATATGACATAAATTGTATATTTTAACACGATCTACATTTTTTGTGTAGTAAAAACTTTGTCTATCTCTTATGGTTTACCAGTTATGCAAAAGTCGCTCACAATGAAGAATACTTTTGGAGACATTCCCAGAAAATTCGAGATATACATTTCATTTGCCATGAAAATATCTTAAACATATGATATTTTAATCAAAATCGTTAGAGACATTTTTGAGAAAATTAACACTTTCGAAAAATGTTCCATGTAAAGGGTAATTTGGGGTGGGAGATTTTCTTGAAAACCTTCGTGTCGCATCTCTGGAAGATACTGAACCTAAATACCAAGTTTGGTGTTTATCCGAGTGTTCATTTCTGAGTTATGCTGTTCACAGAAACACACACAGACACACACACGGACATGTTTCCAAAAACGCTTTTTTTGGATTCAGGGGGTCTCAAAACATGTATTTCCGGTGAAATCTCGGTATCGCATTTTTGGCTGGAATAGAATACTTCCCCTACTTACTATACGTAGTAGAGAAAGTAATAAAGTATATGGAACTACCCCATATATTGTAAGAACCAAAAGAAAACACCGGCCAAGAAATTCACTCAATTTCGGATATTGAACTCTCAAATGTGAATGAAAATTTCCTGCGAAGATGTCGGAAGTATGTGGATAGAGAAGGACAACATTTCAAACGTCTGTGCTTATTATCATTGTAAATTTAACTGTAAGTATAAGAATGTGAGACATCGGCATGGGCAGAAAATAACGTAACGGTTACCTTAATGTAATTAGTTGCCCAGTAACCGTTACCAAAGTAACGAATACAGAGTAACTAGTTACCCAATAACGTAACTGATACAAAGTAAGTAGTTATTCAATAGCGCTTACTAAAGTAACGAAGACAATAATTAGTTATTGCGTTAATGGTCACTGAAAACTGTTATCGGGCCTGGGTGACATCATTGTCTGCATGTGCGCTGGAATCGACTATCGGGAATTAGATACCTCACCTCGTTTACAACTTGAGTCATCTCGCACGGAGTTGCAGGTATTTGCTTATTACAGCGTGTTGCTGATCGCTTCTAATATAGGTCACAGGCCAAAAATGACACATTAGTGAGTACTCAGGCAGCAAACCTGCATGCATTCCATTAAGACGGTTATTCACATACGATTATGTATTTTTATACCTCGTGGGTTGATGGGTATGAATAAACAATTAATGCTGTTTAGTATTAAAATATGCGTGACCCGCGCGGCTCTTTAAGTTCAGATAACGGTACATAAATTTTAACACTGGTGAATCAAGATCCCTAGTTGCACAATTTCATCAGGTCTAAGATAGCTTAAAGAAATCGTGAAACTCCTTCGACTTACGAATTAGAAAAGCACTATGAAAGTGTGAGTTTCCGCATTTTGGATTTGTCGTTATGGATATTTACACATTTAACCTTGCATGGAAAAGAACAATGAAAAACCGACAGATATACGACAGGGTTAAATCAGTATTTCCCATATCAACCCTCGAAGTTGAAAGGGCTACCTCATTACCAAACACACCATAATTGTAAACTGAGTATTATTTATTAATATTGCACAACTGCATGCTTTCGACCTCGATTTGCATGAATGTAATGATTTTTCATGTACTCACGGCTGTTCCCATATGCACGTGCTAAGGGAGGCGCACCTACGAGCGAATAGCTTAGGCAATAGAGAGAAGGCAACACGGAAGAATATGTCTTCGCGCGGGTATATGTGTGTGCACATAGGAATGTAGAAATCGAATGCATTTTGCAATTATAAATCACCGTAGTAACCAAAGTGTTGACACAGCTAGATATTAGACTGTATGAAAATAACAGAATAAAGTCAGATACAGCTAATCGTTACTGGTAACCATTAACGTAATGCAAAGCGAACGCGACAATCATGAAAACAAATAACTTAATCGTTACTAGTAAGTTACCTATAGTTACCTATAACTGCAACAGTTACAGCCGTTACTCGAAAATAACTGTCACGTCCCTAGTGAGGCGGTTGATATAACTTGACACGTGCGGTAGCTTGGGTGTAAAGGAAAAACACTGCATATATTTCATATCATCTTCTGTAAGATTTTACCCCATTTCTCTCAATTCCATCACCCAAAAATTACATAAAATGCAGAGCAGGTGGGTGTAAGGAGGAAGAAACAGAAATTATTTGTATTAATATTAGAGGGTTTAATTTTAATATTTTTGTGATGATAGGGGTTCCATATTTTATTTTATTGGGGTGTAAAGTATTTCACATTTTAGAGGTGGGGAGGAAGAGAGATGATGGATCCTGTAACGGAAATCCGATATACTAAACTGGCTCTAGCCGATGACCAAAGCGTAAAGAGAGGGAAAAAGGAATTTTTTCACCATCAGTGGTCACTTTTGTACACAAAAATGAGTTGAAGTTGGAATCAAAACCGAGAAAGTGAGAAAATCCCACAAATATATTGGCTTTCCTTCACGCTATTTCGCATTCATGGAGTTACTAACGGAAGTGGTTTCTCTACGGCGGCAGCGTGTCGAAATCATCCAACCGCCGAGTGTTCGAGTTTCAAATTGTAAGTATTATCATCAGCACGAAGCGCTTATGAAATCCAAACATTTATCCAATATTCATTGAGAAGAATCGACGAAGCATATTGATCTAGCGAGGTAGTAGAGAAAAAAGGGGTGGGGTGTGTGTTCCGATACGTAACGCAACTGGAGCTGGCTTTCAAGAGAAACCTAACAAATCCCCTCCTCCCTTCCGCCTTTTGCTCTGAAAGCTTGCCCGTTCATCATCTCTCACTTTTGTATCTCTGCGTACTAGTGCCAATACCAGAAAATCCACCGTGGCAGAGTAAGACAGACTCGCTTCAATTGTGTGGCATACAGTGATTCTGTCGATATCAAAACAGCCGGCGGTGCACTCCAAGAAACGAGATACGCTCTAAAACATCCCTTCAAAAATAACCTTTTTAAATGGAAACATTAAATGTATTCTTGAGCACAAATATGAAGAGTATTTTAACCTTTTCTAGCTTTCTCAATCTCCCCTCAGGGCTTGAGAGCGGTTTCCTTTATATTATTTACTCCCAGATCAGTCTAAAACAACTTTCTCTGTTTTCAAAATTTGTTACATGCTGCTGTATCACAATCATAAGTGTGTTACGTTTTATGTAGATATTTGTAATATTTTTTGGACAAAAATACTTTTACTATGCTACTTAATCAGGTGTTGTACACGATGCAGAAATCGTATTTTGAAAAATTAAAAATACCATGTTCTTTAAATAATAATACACAAAATTGTATTTTTGCACTCTTCTGGTTGTTTCAGAAATAGATTTTGAACCCTTAAAAATAACTTTTGCAACAATTTAACCTCAGAGATCGAATTATCTCATATCTTGAGCAATTTGTAGCAAAATCCATAAGCTAGTTTTTTCAGTTAATTTTCTCGAAGGTTCTGCAGAAAATTTGAACAAGCTGCCTTATAAATTAATCGTATGGAACATTTTAATGCGAAAAGGTGTAAGAAAAATCGAAGTCGAGTAATAGGCATTGTAAGTAAATACAGATGATTAGGCCGTGTGTTCTTGAGCATTTAAATGGCACGTGTTGAAGCTTCAACTAAGCTAAGAGAAAAAGTCATAGTATAGAACTGAAGCTAAAAGTTTAAACTACTTTTTAGAAATAAAAAACTAAATTTTTATTTTTTGAAATTTTTGAACAAATTTCAGCTATGGATGGGTACCCATAAATAAATGCTCCGAATATTTACAAGGACACAACTTTTTATACTATTGTAAGGATCATACAATTAGATGGCCCAGTCAAAATAAATCTGCATAAACACAGTAAAATCATCATAAAACTATAATGGAACAAGTGTTGCAAAGCAAGAATCATAATTCATCAATAAGATAACTAAAAATTAAAATATATATTTAGGTTCTTTTTTCTATATTTATAATAAAAATGTATCTTTTTTATTTTTTTTTATTTTTAAGCTTTTCTGAACGAAAAACTTGTACTATAAAACATCACTTGAATTCTATGACAGTTGCAGTGATTTTAAAACCCCACGCTGGCCTAGTCTTTACTAGTAGATATTAAGAGCATGTTTATAGTAGGATATGTAACTATTAAAATAGACCTTTATATGATTTTTCTTCAAATATCTTACCTCAATGGTACACATTTTAAAATCCTCTGCTGCAAAACTAGGGCAGAACTGTATTCCATCCAAAGGTCTTATACTTACCCTCAATGAAACAAATGAAGCCTTTGAGAGCGCAATACATTATTTGAGCGTTTATGTGTTTGCGCGGTGTAATTTAACAGTGAAAAGTCGGATAAATATTAAATTTCGTCATGATGATTTTCGGGAAACAGCTCCAAACCTAATTAACACTTTGAAAGATGCTGGTTGTTCTTCCTTTCTCATAATTGGTTTTAAGGACATATAAATTTGTGGATATATCACCGGGAATAAAACTATGTCTTGAATTGTCAGTAAAGCCGCCATTACCTCCAATTAATACTGCGAAAAGACAGAAAACGCTCACTGGGAAAAATTAATGCCATACTCAATTTATATATTATTGTAGCATTAGGCATTTGCAAACGATTCGTTCGCGATTGATATATCAATTTATTTAATTAAGAGTTGCCTTTCCCTCAATCCCCTGCAGAGCGCGGGATTCATCATTACATTATCAGCTAATGGAAGCGAAAAAAATAAAAATTTTATACGAGGGCTGTCCCAGAAGTACCCGACCTAACAAAGAAAACACAAAATGTTTGGGAAAAAGAATTTTTATTTCTCTACATAGTCTCCTTTCAGCTCGATACACTTTTCCCAATAATGTTCAATAGCTTCGATACCCTGCTTATAGTGAAAACCGTCGAGTTCTGCAAAATAGTCAACTACAGACTCCACCTCTTCATTGTTGGCAAATCTTTTACCACCAAGCCATTTCTTCAACTTTGAAAACATAAATTATCAGAGGGGGCTAAATCTGGCGAATAGGGTGCATGAGGAAGCAATTCGAACTTTAACTCATTGATTTTGGCCATGGCGATAATGGATGTGTGAACTGGTGCATTGTCTTGATAAAACAAATCATTCTTTTTCGCTAAATGCAGCCGTTTCTGCTTGATGTCATCATTCAAACACTGCAATAAGTTCGCATAATACTCACCATTGTTTGCTTTTTCCTTTTTGAAGATAATCAATAAAAATTATCCCACGCGCATCCCAAAAATACTGACGCCATGATCTTGCCTGCAGATGGAACTGTCTTCGCCTTCTTTGGAGCCGATTCTTCCCTTTCAATCCACTGTTTTGACTGTTCCTTCGCCTTAGGTGTGAAGTGATGGACCCATGTTTCATCCATGGTTATGAATCGACGCAAAAAACTCGGCTTTATTGCAGCGAAACATCGCCAAACTCTCGATTGAAACATTCTCATGACGCTGTTTTTGTTCCATTGTGAGTAAACGCGGCAGCCATCTTGCGCACAGCTTTCCCATGTCAAAATTTCCAGTCAGTATGTGATGTAAAGCACTTTTTTGAAATGTCACCGATATCTGCTAGCTTATGCAATTTCAGTCGACGGTCACCTCATTTGGTAGACCATTACTATGTTCGTCTTGGCAGCTCGTACGGCCTTGCTTAAACTCTGCCACCCAATATTTTACTGTTTTAAATGAAGTAGCGGACTCCACCAGAGTAGAACCTATCTCAGCTTTAATATTAGTTGGACTAAGACCTTTCAAATGAAAGTATTGTATCACATAACGATGACCAGTTTTATCCATGTCAAATTCGCTGAGAATGTTCACTATCGATGGCTGCCAAACAATTACTAAACAATGTAGCATTGTCAAACTTAAAACTTAAGCTTTATTAGATTGGTACTTCCTACCATAGTCATTTGTTTGAAACAACCGCTATCTATACGTCAGGTCGGGTACTTCTGGGACTGCCCTTGTAGAAGTATGGCGTAAAACGAAAGCTATTACTTACAACTATGTCTTAATAGTTTGGTTTAACTCTGGAGGTACTGATTTAGTTCCGAATGTTAAACAGCCCCTTTATGTATGTAGAATAATGACTCACCGCGCGGGCAAAGCTGTCTGCGGGCGCCGATGAGCGCATCCCGGCAGCTAATGGGGCTGCCTTCGACCAGCCTTTCAGGCAATAGTCACGGAACGGCTCATTATGTGCCATTTCCTCCAGTTTGGATAAATATTGTTCCAGAAGACTCCTTTCGGTAGGTCCTAGTAACTTCTCTTTCGATAACGTTTCTCTTTGTATCCGGGACCTATATAAGGAGCTGCTCTTGCCCGATAATTAATTAAGAAGCTACGAATCTAAGTACAGTCAAGAAGTCAAAGAGTTTGGACGGTTAAGAATGGAAAGTGGCGAGTGCAGTTCATTTGGGGTTTGATTTGACGGATCAGTTGTGTTCTGTTCGGAGTGTGTGTGTGCTACGCTGAACATCTAAGTGACACTAGAAGTTTAAGATTATAGCATTCGCTGGAATAAAATATGTGTAACACTCCATTGTTATTACCTTTATTTCCTTCAATGCATATGCATATTAAGCGGAGAGCTTGAGTTGATTAATGGAATTAAATAACTCGAAAATAGATTCGGCAGAACTGGAAGACATTTTCAAGCAGCAGAGGATAGTGTTGAAGTTGTTACCAAACAGATTGCCAATAGTGTAACGTTAAATGAGAATATTTCTGTATTTGATGTTCATAAAATGAAAAATGGAGAAACGCAGAACTGTGCATTCCACCCAAAAGTTTGATATCGAGATTTCACCAGAAATACATGTTTTGAGGCCCTCTGAATCCAGAAAAAGTCTTTTTAAAAAAAGTTCACATGTGTGTGTGTCTGTCTGTCTCTCTGTGAATAGCATAGCTCAAAAATAAAAAGCCGGATCAACACCAAACTGGTATTCAAGTTTAGTATCTTCCAAGAATGTAAAACGAAGACCTTCAAGAAAATCTCTCCAACCCAACTACCCTTTACATGGAACATTTTTTAAAAAAAAAATCTAAAAGGTTGCGCTAAAATTTTTGTCAAAGTACCATTTATTAAATATATTTACATGATAAATAAAATACATATATCTTGAATTTTCTGGGAATGCTCTGTGAAGTTATTTTACTCGGCAGGAAGTTTGTATAATCTTAAATTGGTCAACGTTAAGCGATAGACGAAAATGTACTACACAAGAAATGTAGATCTCTTTAAAACACACGCTTTACTTCAAATAAGTTTTTCGTGACATACGCCTTTTCTGAGATATTTTAAGTTTTATTAAAATGTTTAGAATCGTTCATTACTTGGTCATTCTCTTAAAGCCTTTTTAAACATTTAGTTGTTTCTCGCGATTGCAAAGAAACAATATGGAATTTTAAAGCCAGCATATAGGGTCCAGTTCTTAAACATTTGACTATCACTGTTCTCTTTGTATCTATAACGAAATGTATACTGTAGCTATTTCTGCAGAGGCTTATCTCGATTAAAACGTAGTAAATAGAAAAATTAGCTTTATTAAGAAGAATTTTTATACCTACTACTAAACGATACCGGATAGAGAAAGTCATGTGTGCGTATCACATTAGATTTTTTTTGTAACTGCTTTCTATATATTATACAATGTTATGATTCTGCAAGTGTTCATGTTATCAACACTGGTGCTAGGAAGGTAAACAATAACGAAGGCCAAACAACAGCAGAATGAACCTTACTATAGCACATGTCCAAATGTATAGTGCTATTTTCACACAAATGTCTGCTGGATACTTTATAATTTAGTATTCAGGGGTCTAAAATAGTATTCGAAAACACATGTTAAAAGTGGTTTTATTTTGTTTGTAGGATTGGTAGACTCGACTTTCAACTGTTTCGCAAACATTTCCGTTTACAAAATAAAACTCCTTTTTGAACACCTGTATCAAATAGCTATTTTATGTTCCACTGTAGTTGTCCATTGCAAATCAACCTACATACTCCAAAAAGTAGGATATAAACGTAACTCGATATGTTGATGAATTCCTATATTCTTTCAGAAACTCTGAACTGCCTGGAAGCGAACTGAATTATTTTCTCCGCTTCAGGATTTAATCAACAACACCTTTATGAGAAGCAGTTTCGTGTATAGCCTCTCGGCATCTGTATGCATAACCAGGCGAAATGTGGCCTGCAGAATTTCTCCAAGTTCTGGATCCGATTGGACGTCTTCTGATCTATGAACCATCCACCTCTGTCATTATTTCTCCTGTCTCAACCCTCAATCTACCCCTTTATCTGGCATCACCTCCTCCTCGCCTGTAAATTTCTCCGTCCCTCGCCCTCCTCTTTCAGTACAGCTCTCTTCTGATCTGTAATCCAAGCTGTTGTGAAAGACAAAGTTTTGGTGGCGCTGGGGGTTGGCGCGGAGAAACGATGGAAAAGGAGTGAAGGGTAAGGCGGGAGTGAAGCGTATTGAAAGGGGAGGGGTGAGAGAAGCCCATTTACATAAATTATTGATCTTTAATAACGAACGAAGGGTGGAATAAGGGGGTATATGGAAAGGTTGAAGTGTGGAAGAGTAAGGGGTAGTGATGAAGGGAGGAGAATTGGTGCCTCCCGATAATCAATATCTAAACGAACGAGGTTTTACTTGTAGCAGTCGGCCTCTAAGGCCAAGAGGTGGAAAGGGGGGTTTGCGTGAGGTAATGCAGTACAGTTTGGATATGCCAACAAGTAGAGTGAAAGCGACATATGTGTGTTCCTGAATTTAATTTAAATTCCCACAAGTGAGTAGTGAAAAAATGAATTTGTTGTCTTTCATGCTTAAGCAATTGTCCAGTCATAAACGATGAGATTATCCCTTTTATTTTACTGCAACAGATATCGTATCAAATGTCTATTTTATGCCAGGAAAGTATTATGCACATTCAGAAGTGCTCATCACCCATTGTCTGAATGGGCATGCGGCTATTTGGAATTTCAGAGATAAAATTACAACTAATGATTCTCGACTAAAAATACGCCATTCTGTTTATTAATCTGGGTGGTACACAACAAAAGATTGTAAGAGAAAATTATATTAATATTGTAGAGCACTTCATGCACACAAAGGATATTCTTCGAAAATGTATGTTTTTATGATGTAATAACATGAAATTGTTCCGCTTATCCGCCACTTATGCTTTTTCATGCATCAAAACCTCGAAGATTATTAAAGATTATCAGAGAGCGTTAACATTTTAGAAAGTTTAAAAAACGCTTATGCGTGAAAGTAAGTACAGCATACTCATTTTAAGCGTCATTTGTGACATGAGTTTATACCACACATGCTTACAATGCTCTGCTTGCTGAAACACTAGCAAGTTTTTACTTCACGTACTTACAGTAAGCATAGGAAGTATTTATTACACCCAAATATTTTATTCACCAAAAACAAATGTTCTGAGGCCCCTGGACACTCACTCAAAAAGCATTTTTAGAAAAAGGCCGCTTTGTGTGTGTAAGTGTTTATGTGTATGTGAAGAGAGAGAGGCAACTATATAAGTCGAAAATGAAATGTTCGATAAATATTAAACTTGGCGTTTAATGCGACACAAGAGGTCAGAAAATCTCCCAACCTAAACTACCCTTTACAGGGAAGAAATTTCGAAATTTTCCATTTTGTTAAAAATACCTCAAACGATTTTGATTATAATATGATACATTTAAGATATTTATATGACAAAATTAATATCTTAAATTTTCTGGGAGTAGCACGTGAAATCCGCTTCATTTGGAAGCAATTTCTATATTTTTGTATAACTGCTAAACCATAAGGTCCAGACAAAAACGTACTGCACAAATATATAGATTTCTTTAAAACACACAGTTTATTTAAATAACCCTTTAATGCCATCAGCCACTTCCGATGTATTCGTTTTTATTTGGTTTGCATTTTGAAATACAAGTCATTTTCTAAAGTGCTGTCGCTATTCACTTGTTTCTCGCAATTACATGGGAAGAACCTTTAGCGACTAGTTTTTAAACATTTGACTATCGATTCAGTTTCCTCTATCTCCTTTGTAATACCTACAACGAAATGTTAAATTGTTTCTGAAAAGCTTTATCTCGATAACAAGAAATATATAGAAAAATAAGATTTCGTGAGAATACTTAGCATAAATTGTATAAAAATAAACGATATTGAGTAGAAAAAAGCATGTGAATGTAACATATAAGATGCATTTTTCGTGGTCATACATAGAGACGGAATTTCAAACCAATCATGAAGCGACACCTACAACAGTAGGTAGAAAGAATAATAAGATTTAATTAGAATGGTTTTTAGAAGATTGAGTAGAGAACGTAATGTAAATGCAACGTATTAGATTGTTTTAAATCTAAAATATTAACTATATCCAAATTTGGGCCAAATCATTCAGACGACAGATATACACGAAAACCAAACCAAACTGCTTATGACGAACACGAAAGAAAACATCGCAACGAAATATCAGTGAAAGGTTGAATTACCTTCAGATGGAGCAGTCGTTTTAGTTAGCTATTGAAATGAATTAAGTTTCACGCAGTCGAACACGCCACTTCTTTCCAGCTGTTAGAGAAGTGTGCCGTCGATTAATCCGAGCGGAACGCAATGATAGGCGCAGTAAAATTGCGACGTCAGATGTCACCAGCTGACGGAGTCCTTTTCCATGTTCCACGTTATCCGAGTGCTTCCACTTTTCTGATATTTATTCAATTTAAAAATATATTTCTGCCCAATCTCAAGCATAATTTCTGTCTCGCATAGAACGGTTTCTGAACCTTACGGTTATATGGTAGAATGAGTAGCTGGCAGCTGGAGTTAATAGGTTCGAATTCCGTTTCTGCTATGGATGGGTGATAACGCGCTTGTCAATTGTCTTTGTGAAGCATAATGCCGTATCCTAGGAGCTGGGTGCACGTTATGCTTTACTACAGGGTAATACACATTTTAATACTGATATTGGGCTGAAATTAAAAAACATCTTCTGTTGCATTCTGTAGTAGGATATTTTGTTGTTTATGTTTGAGGTTGTAATTGATGTAAGCCCCACGTTTGGGGGCCAACTTGAAGTAGGTGTGTGCTTACTATATTATTTACGCAAGTTTTATTTTAGCTTCTTGTTTGAGAAGCCAACTTGAAGTAGTTATTTGTTTTGTTGTTGTAAGAGTTTGCTTTAGTTTAACTGCCCCACGTATAGGAGCCAACTTGAAGTAGATGGTTTGCTTACGTAATATTTTTTTACGTAAATTATTAAGCTTCATGCATTGGAAGCCAACTTGAAGAAGTATTGTTCTTGGAGTTTACTTTGTTTAAGAAGTTTGCAACATGCTTTCGGCGTCGGTTTGAATTTGTTAATTTACGTAATAGTTACTGTTGTTACGCAATATGCTGCTACGTATGAGAAGCTGATTTAAATATGTGTTTTGTTGTTACACTTCAGGTTTTACACTATAATATTTAACTTTGTTATTAAAACTGCTTCTATATATTATTTATGTTTGAATTTTCCTCGGCTGCGTCAGTAATGTTTGTACAGTCATGTTCTCTTAGGCAGGATGCGGTACGACAATAATTGTAGACAAACACAGAATTTAAGTTTTTAAATTCACTTCTTTTATTAATCCTCTGCACATTTTAATAAAGCACTACACTTTTTAAGAGCTGTGAGATTCTTTAATACTTTCACCTAGCTAACGCGTAGACATATTTTACGATTCACACGTGATATTTCTGTAGAGAACACATCTTCCATCTCGTCACTATCAAAGTTTGCCTGCAACTGAACATTATTTCAACCGTTAAACCCGTAAGCTTCAGTATTTCAAGTCTCTGAGTGGTTAATTCTAGTCCAATAGAATATCTGCATTTTACTTAAAGCTTTTCTTTGCTATTGATTGGCTAATTTTAAACTGTTACTGAATTTACATTATCGTTGCTCCAATCATGACTAGTAACTTTCAAACTCTCAAACTCATTATTGCCACAAGGTTACTGCATTATCACCTAATTGTTAGCAACTTAAAACTTATTATTCTCACAGATCTTGCATTATTAAAGTATGTAATGTATTCACATAACATTATTAAACATGTTTACAATAATAATAAGCATATGCAATGACTGTTACATACATTTAACAATAATTATTACGTAGATATTGTTTCAAGGCGGGCTCTTATTGAATTTAGTTATTATAAAAATACAATTGAAATTATTCAGGTATTAAAATACTGCCTCAAATCACATGACATTCCCTATTCACTCTTCTACAAACTATTCTTAAAAATATTTCTCTTTAATTTACTTCTTATAAAATCGAGACAAACTTTCATTACACATTTACACATATCGTTGTAGGTATAAGAAGAATAAAGTAGGCCTAAACATTATTCAAGTTTTTTAAAACCCGGTCGAAAGTGATGTCTATTTTAAGTTCCTTGCTTGACCACGAGAAAAAACGAATAGCTAATTGCGACTTAAAAAAAGTATAGGTATTTGTATATTAAAACAAAGAATATCTCTGAAACTGTCAATGGCACAAAACACATTATTTGACATAAATTGTGTGCATAAACGAAACCTACATTTTCTGTAGTAAGATTTTATCTATCTCTGATGATTTACCAATTATACAAAAGTAATTTTAAGCCCCGGGCATAGGACCATTGCCCATTCAGCATCCTGAGGAAAGCCAGGAGCTGCGATCTCGAACACGGAGGCCAACATTCTGGCTGGGAGATGCGTGATGCTGTCACCTTCCCGTATCGGTTGGGTGATCGCCCACCTTGGTTGTGCGTACGTGGGAGTGAGGCCGGCAGTCGGTTGGCAGATCAAGGCCCTTCATGGGCTGTAGCGCCACGGATTATTCAGAATGAAGTGGTCTTCACAGACTATTCGCAGAAAACTCAGAATATAATACATTTTCTTCTGTTCATGCAAATACCATAATCAAAACCGTGAGATCCATTTACGATAAACAAAAAATAACTAAAATTTTTCCATGTAAAAGGTAGATTTGTGTGAGGGGGATTTTCTTGAAAATCTTTGTATCGCAATCTTCGAAGACCTTAAACTTATTTAAGTTTGATATTTAACCGACTCCATGCTGTTCACACACACAATACGCGTTTTTTTCCAAACATTTATATATATAGGTAGCCCCAAAACGAGTATTTCCGGTGAAATCTCCGTATTGAATTTTTGAGTGGAATACGATACTACTTCCTATATTTACTATAGGTAAACAGTTACTTTGATTCTAAACGCTTACAAAATAGTTTCCGGCAGTTGGAATGTCAATATAGTAACTAGAATGCAGTACTAAAAGTGATATTCTCATTTTAAGGGGGTTTGGTTGCAACAATTGATGGAATTACAATAGTTTTTGTTTTTCATTGCCAAATTTTCTAACGATTAAAATTATAATTACGCACACCTATTAACTTGTGACGTAGGTTTAATTTTTAAATTAGTGTAGAATAAGCGCATGCTCTGTTTTTCCTAAAATGGAGGAAGTGTTGCATTAGACCCAAATTTTCCATACCGACATTTCACCCCAAATTAATAATCCTTTTATACATTCCCAACATGCAAATTCGAAACTAGGATTTTTAGAAAAAGATCCATGCGTATGTTTAAATAAAAAACGGCAAGTCGGACAATTACCATGTCATACTTAAATATGAAAATTATACAAAATGTCCATTATTAAAAAGAAACATTTAAGTGAAAACCTAACTTATTTTCTAAGACAATTCTTCATTAAAATATCAGAGCTATGACACAGGACTGACGCACTGCTATGGTAAATAAAATGTTTATTCTGAAATGCTTTTGTAAATTACTTGTGAAGTCTCCTTCATTCTTAAATTTATGCAAGTACGACACCAAGAGGGAGGGAAAGTTTACTAAACGAAAAATTTACATCTTGTTAAAAGAAACAATTTGTATCAAATAAAAACCATTTCCGAAGTATTCGCTTTTTAAATTGTCTTTTCTTGCTTCGTATTATTGATACAAATATTTTGCAGCTGATTAGCGTAGTGTATTGACTTGCTTTGTTGAAAGTTTATTAGTATCCCACCTTCAAAATGTATATTTTGGTGGTACTCCCAAAATTTATCATTAGTGACAGGAAAATAATATACAAAACTAGCTGTTATAATGCTGTAAATAGCTGTGAAAATAAACAATAATGTGTTAAGAAAGTGGTGCAAATCTTAGGTCTAAAATTAGCTTGCAAGATAGTTCTATGGTAAGGTGCGTGACTCGCATTCGGGAGGTCTCGGGTTCGATTCTCTTCGAATTTCTTTCCTGGTTTCCCAGGTCCAGCAGGTAAAGGCTGAGGTGGTTCCCCTTCTACTATGAGTTCCCTGTCCATTTCCTGTTTCCATCATTCCCTTCCATCTGCTTCACCTCATCTGTTTTAGGCTTGTAGAAGAAGATGGTGTTTGTATGTTGTGGCACGACGGTGAAATTTGCGCTATGGAAAGATTCCTCTCTGGAGCTTGGCGGGACTGCTGGGGTTTCCGTTACTTCCTGGGAGAGTCTCCTCTATTCCTTGGATTCTATTCTCTCTATTCAGGGCTAGCCTGCATCAGGATTAGTGTCATGTGGGAATCTTAGGCCCATCCTTGCTAGCGTACATCGTCATCCGAATCTGGCTGCCCTCCGGTTCTGGCCTTCATCCCTTCCTCACAGGGTCAGTTTGGAAGTACAAAGACCCACTGTGGCCTACGTGCGGTGCTGTGCTCCGTCTGGCTACTACTCCTAAACCTTCGATCCATAAAATCTCATTTTTCCAAGCAAGATCCAAACTCAAAGTGTTGTCCCATGTCCTCTCCAGGACGTGATATTCTCCTGTGTTATTTAGAAAAACGTTATATATTTCGTTTAAAAATATTGTAGTGTGTTTCTTACGTGCAAATTAGACAACGTATACCTCACATTTCATTTTACTAGCCAAGATGACTGCTGAAAAAAGAGATAATTAACGTTTTGGAATATCCCTTCCGAACCCCACTGATGGAAAAAGCAGTAAAAAAAAAAAAAAAAAACAGAGGTAAAATGGAATATTTCGATATTTTAATATATTTTATACCCAGGCCTTTAGCGTATCTAGGTGATTTATTTCAAGGGCAGCAACATTTTATTAAGACCAACACTAAGGATGTATTAAAACTACAAGTTTCAGGATCTTTTGGCCTTGATGGATCTTGCAAAACGCCATCTCTTAGGAATTGGAAACTGCAGCCGCTAACTTCCTAATTAGGACATTCAAATAGAACTGCACTCTTTTAAGATTACAGCTGAAAATATAAATTTATAATTTCAGTTAAATTTATTATCTTTATAGTAAAACTTCTAATATCTGGGATTACATTCACATCCTAAAGTTAACAAATGCCAATAAAAATAGGAAAAATATAAGCACAAAGGAAACAGATTACCAGGAAGAGTAGAATAACAAATCAATATGGAAAAAATCTTATGTGTTACACTCACATGACTTTCTCTACTCTTGTACAAACTATTTTTACAAACTGTTATTTTCCATCTATTTCATATTAATCGAGATAAACATTTGCAGAAACGATCTTTTGACATGCAAAGAGAATTACATTTTACACATAGTGACCAGTTCTAAAAATATTTGACTATCGCTTAAGGCGTACTAGTTCCCCTTGTTTTGTATTTGCAAGGGCAATATAGAAGCACAGTAGCCTTTAAGCATAGACATATCTCTTAATAGCTGGTTGCTATGTGCAGCACCATTCCCTTTGCCACAGATTAATACTCTTTGCATATCGAAGACAAAAAATGAATAACGAATTCCCATTTGAGAGTTTAAGTATTGAAAAATTTAAGGGAATAACAAGCAATATCTCGAAAATGGTTCACTCAACAAAAAAGTGCATATGACATAAATTGTGTATCTTAACGCGATATACATTTTTTGCGTAGTAAAATTTTGTCTATCTCTTATGGTTTACCAGTTATGCAAAAGTCGTTCACAATGAAGAATACTTTTGGAGACATTCCCAGAAAATTCAAGATATACATTTTGTTTGCCATGAAAATATCTTAAACATATGATATTTTAATCAAAATAGTTAGCCATTTTTGAGAAAATTAAAATTTTCGAAAAAGTTACATGTAAAGGGTAATCTGGGGTGGGGGGAGTTTGTTGAAAACCTTCGTGTCCCATCTCTGGAAGATACTGAACCTAAATACCAAGTTTGGTGTTTATCCGACTGCTCGTTTCTGAGTTATGCTGTTCACAGTCACACAGACACACACACAGACACACACACGGACATGTTTCCAAAAATGCTTTTTGTGGATTCAGGGGGTTTCAAAACATACATTTCCGGTGAAATCTGGGTGTCAAATTTGTGGGTGGAATACAATACTTCCCCTACTTACTATATGTAGTAGAGAAAGTAAAAATAGATATTTCTTGTAATATGAAAATGTTACCCAAGACAACGTTTGCACGGTAGCACTACGTCAAAATATTTTCGGACTGTATGGCTTAAAAGAACAACGCTTTAACGTCCTTCTCGGAAAAAGGAAAGAGACACACCTGCTATGAAATGGGAACGTACATCGAATACGTAATAAAGAAGTTGGGTACAAGCAGGAAAATGTAACAGTCTAGACAAGCGAAATGGAAAAATGTGCTCTTGATAGGGAAAACCTCGAAAACAAAGAGAGGAAATAGTATCCAGAAGGATAATAAATAGTAACCAAATAAGTAGTTAAAATTATTCAACATTATCAACTCCCACCAAAGCAAAAATAATTATTAAACCTAATATTTCGTACTCCATAGTTTTATAAAATTTAAAATAACCATATTTTCTCTCTGTGTCTGATTCCAAAGCCATATTAAGACAAAATAACCAACGTTCTTATAGAAAAACATGCCATTTTGTATAAACTGTAAAATTGCCTATATTCTCCCTTCAATTACATGCTTTATTGCCAGCTGAACTCTTGCTACGAGGCGTGTTTTTAAAGTAAGTCCAATACATTTATTAAAAAAATAACAAAATTATTCTTCAAATAATTTTATAATCACTTTACACTACTTCTCCACATAGTCCCGCCGTTATTCACACACTTGTGTAACGGAAACTAGGTTTTGTATGCCTTCGTCAAAGAATGATGCCACCTGGGATGAAAACTAAGTCTGCACTTCTTGTTTCACAACTTCGTTGAAATGTTTTCTACTAAGGAATTTCTTCAGATGAAAAAACAAATGAAAATCGCTTGGTGCCAAACCCGGACTGTAGGGAGGGTGGTCGAATTCTTCCCAACGAATCGAACAGATGTGTTCGAGATCGATCAGATCTCGAGTTTGTTTGGTTGTGTATGCCCGGGCATGTCATAAGCATAAGCATTCCACATCTTTTGTTCTCTATTGCACGACGGAGCTCGTAGTGTCTCATAATAGACGTCTTTGTTGATTGTTACATTTCTGGACAAGAATTCAACCAGGAAAACAGCTTGCTGGTTGAAATCTCAGAAAACCGTGCACATGATCTTGAGAATGCATATCTCTGTTTAAATTTCTTCTTCACTGCCTCCTCTCCATGTATTGTTGTTTTGATTCAGGAATGATGTCTGACACCCATGTCTCAACACCTATAACGGTGTGCGTTAGTAAATCATCGCCTTCCTCCGCATATCGCGTGAGAAAAGTCAGTGCAGCGGCAGATTGCTTTCTCTTGTGCTTATCCGTTAAGATTTTTGGGCATCCATCTTGAGCACAATTTCCGAAATCCTAAGCGTTCCATAATGTTGTAGAGGACTGGCCTTGAAATTGTGGAAAATGCAAAGACAATTCCAATATGGTGAAACGTCAGTCCTCACGAATGTTTTTTTTCCACAGATTGCACCAAATCATCCACGAACACAGACGGTCGCGGCTCTGCGGTTCATCATGCACATTTTCACTTCCTCACCATTATTTTACCCCATAATCCTCATACAATTGGAGATGAAAGTTTGCTGGCGTAAAACTTTTCATATTCAAAAAACGACCCACTGATCTGACTTCACACTCGGCGGGTCGTTTTGATT
Source organism: Deroplatys truncata (assembly GCA_030765065.1). Classification (NCBI taxonomy): domain Eukaryota; kingdom Metazoa; phylum Arthropoda; class Insecta; order Mantodea; family Mantidae; genus Deroplatys; species Deroplatys truncata. The sequence continues at coordinate 60,901,442 of CM060980.1, forward strand.
ATTTCTAAACGCTCTAATAACAGGAAGATACAAAGTGACAATCGCTCACAGCTGCGTCTGGCTTCCTAATGAATGGAAGAATTAATTGCGCATGCTCAAAATCGCGACTGCAGCGCTGCAGTGGCATAATATTAAAACAGTACTTGCATTAAAAACACGCCTCGTGGAATAAGAACTCCTTTGACAATATACAAACCAAAGAACATCTTTCCCCGACGTTGGCATCTCTGTTATAAGAAGACCATGCAGTGAAACAATTACGCTTTTGTAGGCTGGATTAGCTTCAATTCTGTGCCTTTGTAACAGCTAAAAGGTACTATAATGCTGGAAAAGAAATAATGTTGTCTTTCTAATGATCTGCCACATTTCTTTTATTTTATTTTAAATAAAGCCTCGTTGAAAGAAAATACAACACTAGGGCGGGCAGAGTAAGTAGAAAAGAAGAATATATCATACTGCCGCACCTATGTAAAGGGATGAAAGGATAAGGGATGGGTATTGGAGGGGGGCATACGAATAATAGAGAATTTTCATGAGGAAGGGTAAACGTCCATCGTGCGTGGGTGAGGAAAGGGTGTACAGAAAAAGAAAAGATTTCACCGCGCGCACGTGTATCTGCGGACGAACTTCAATTGCAAATGACATTGGGTAAAGAGAAAAGGGGATGAATTTTCGACTGAGAAGGACAACAAGGAGAAAGAGAGAGATAAGGTTAGTTTTGCATGTGGGGAAGGGGCAGATGTAGAGAAATGGCAGAGGGGAAGACGAGGGAGGAGTGAGATTAAGGATTAAATATTGGAAAGTGTGGAAAGAGGAGGGGGTTCTGGAAAATCGGAGGGGAAGTAGTTGCAAGAAGGTGGGGAGCTATTTGTGTGTACCTATGTATGTACGCATGTGTATGTGAAAGGGTGAAAGTCGATACTTATGCCGTGGTCTAACGTCAAGAACAATGGGCACTGTATTACGAAACAATTGCCGTGACCTCATTGTAGAGCGCCCCTTTCTGAGACTAAGTATTGAAGTGAATCTGGAACCGAGGCTTTTAAACGTTTTGATTGATTTCCACTGCGATTCGCCGCCTAAGTGCCGTATATGGAGCAGCTTTACTCAGCTCTGCATTTGAGCTAATCTCAACGTCGGTTCAACCCATTATCTCGAAGTAAATAGAGTTATAATATTTTCCTTATTTAGTTTATATTATTGGATGTCAAAGAATAACCACTGGTCACCAAAATGTCCCCCGATTCGGATTTTGGGCCTTTTAGCGGCCCACTGTTCTCAAAAATAAGGCACCTTTTCCATGTAGTTTTTGAGGGCATGGTATACATGCCAATACTGCTCTCCAACTTGGTGTCCCGTCGAAAATCAATATATTCAGTTTAATATATTAATCACATTCTCTATAGTGTATGACAAATAAAATTGAATTCAAAGACATATAGAAACTATCAAGAAGAGTAAAGAAAGAGGCATTAGGAATAAATTTAAGTAAAACAGAATTAATGACTACAATTAATGATGGAACAGAAATTGGACGGCACGAATTTAATAAAGCAGAAATGTTTGTGCTCAATATTACAGCATGAATATGCCAATAACCAGTGTGATAGCTCATGCGGTAACGTCTGTGGCCAGCATCCGCGAGGTGCCGGGTTCAAACCTTCGGGCCGACCAATCTGACCGAGGTATTTTTGCGGTTTTCCTCCGATCACTAAGCGAATGCTGGTTTGGATACCTGCATTAGCGAATTTTCCTATTACCCCTTTCATTACTACATTTCCTTTTTCTTCCGCACCACTATGCCAGGCATTGGACTGATCACCCATCCTGGATATGCTATGATCCCCAGTTTACTTGCTCCTCGAAATGCCAAGATATTGGCTTGTAAGTCCTTGGGGTGTAAGCCCTACAATGAGGAGGGTAATTAGTAGAATAATAATAATAATAATAATAATAATATTCCTAGATAAACGACATATTAATTTATTTCTGAAAAATCAAAGAAAGTAATCCACAAAGAGCAGTGAAGAGCTGATGTACAATGGTGCGGAAATTTGGACAATAATAGAGTATTAAAAGGTAAAATAAGAGCCCTGAAACAGTTTTTTGGAGACAGTAACCAAGAAATCAAAAATGGAAAAGATGAAGAATTTAGAAATAAGAGGCAAAAAGGTATCTTCCAAGGGAAGTAATACAATGCAAACCAAGGAATATATTGAGTTCATTTGAAAGTGCGTCGTTCCGTCACTGTTTTGAGTCAAATTTTTAAGCGAGTATCAGCTCTAGGGGGAAGGACTTAATGTAGTACACATGTGGCGGAGAAGTGCCTAGCAAGCACGGCATTCAATTCAAAAAGTTCTAATGCAGTACTCATAAAACGTAGACACCAAATAACTCACCTTAAAATGCCACATGCAAAAGGGAAATAAAAATAAGACATGTTAATCTTTCTTGCATAGCCCTTGCATAATCCATTGTTTCCGCACAGACATGTTTTCAATTACATTCGCAGAGGGAGCCGCAACACACGCTGTTAATAAATTAGCGTTGTCTTACACTAAGCTTTCAGGACCTTCGATATATTGGCCAAACAAAAGAGGTTTTGGTTAAGACATATACCGTACAGATTAACGTCAATTACTAGGCGTGGAAGGTTCTCACTTTCAGGCCGAATGCCGCAACTTCGACACAGTCATACAGCATGGCACACTCTGAAATGGACACCCAATATAGGAAAGGAAGATGAATTGAAAAATTTGTTCTCCAATCAGATAATAAGATATTTGGGACTGAAAGAATGAGATGTACAGGATTTGGACACAGGAAAGTATAGAATAGCTATAATTAAAAATAGACATTTCTTATGTACAACAATTACACGCTACGTATTATATTTTGTGTAGTTAAGCTACTGCATTGAAGAGTTCTAACAATAAAATAGAATATTTAATACACTAATGGTAGGTTACATAAATACAAATATGTGTTTAGGCAATTAGTTATTATTTTAGAGGCTGAACTTAACATTTTAAGAACATATAAAAAAGTTAATCGAAAATAATTCCTCTTGCACCTAAGAAGAGATTAACCTACTTGAACTAAGGTTATCATAAGCCACAAAATTACTCTTCTATAGCAAACAAGTATAAATGGCTATTGGTAATATTTGTAAGATTAGGTGATAAATATGATGAGTATTACTCTCGTAATTATTCGCTTAATGCATAATTAAATGTTTATTACATTTTCAAATTTCGCAATACTCTGGTGCTTTGAAAAACTAAGGTTTTGAGTCTCAGGGACTTCTAATGAGCCGCAAAATTCAAGAAATCCGCTCCCTGAGTTTTATGGTAAATATATAAAAATATTTTGTATATAAAATACCATGGTAGAAGAATGGAATTAAGAACTAAGAAAAATCGTGCATTGAACACAGGATTGTGATTCACCTCACCTTACATACTGCAAAACTAGAAGCTTAAAAGTGATTATTAGAGATGTATTTAATCTGAATAAAGAACATGTGTTTGGAAGCGTGCATAAAGTTACAATAAATACAAATTTTGAAATCATATTACATAAAACCCTCCTCCAAGAAGGATGGAAAAGAAAGCAAAATGTAAGTCTCTTTCCCATTTTTGCGATTACTGTACTATGTTCGAGAGAGAAAAACATCTATTTAAATGTAATGTCCATATTCTCGCTTTCTTTGGCATCCTATGTGATTTTTACTTCCTCTGCTACTTAGGTATCCAAAGAGAAGTCTATATTCGACACAAAAATTTATTTTATTCTGGAAAAACACGTTTTGAGATTGCATCAACACCTCTAAAAGCAATTTTTAAAAACGGCCCACTCTGTCTGTCTTTGTGCGAGCAAATTCTTATAAGTATCAAATTTCATCTTTAGTCAAACACCTACTGGGCGAAGTAGCTGCGGCTATAGTCTGATCCTCACATTCGAAAGGTCCCGTGTTGATAATTCCGAGGAGGCCGATCGTCCTGATCAAAATTTTCTTTTGTATTTTTCTCTGGTCACTAAGTAAACGACACAAATTTTCCGGTCCTTTATTCCCTCTCATTTCAATTCATATTTCAGCGTTGGCGTGTTTTAAGGAAAAGTTTCTAACCTCCGTCTGGTGTAGAACCTTATGTTCCGAAACTCTCGGAATCGTTTGGGGAAACCCCTGCCCAAATAATCTTGTATGAATAGTCAAGACATTGATAGGGGGGCTGGCATCGTGATGCTACATTTGGAAATATTAAGGCCCCCGCCTGCGTAGTGTCTACACTCTGTACCCTGTTATGTCAGCCCTTCCTCCCGGAGATCTAGGTGAAAAAGCCCTACTGCCAACCCTAATCTTCGAATTCTACTCCGTGTCTAAATTATACTTATAAGTGAAATACCTGTTTAGCATGCAAGGTAATTTTTTTGAAGGAACTTCTCCCACCTTTTTGTATAGAAAAATCGTTTTTTATTATCTCCAAAATAAATATTCTCTTTTAATTTGTTCTCTTTGTGAAATTCTATCATTTATACTACCATATTGTGTCATTTTACTAGTTTTCACTATCAATGTTTTAATCTAGTTCAATTTACTTAGTTCACACTGTCACTTCACTTCAATTTCTTCGCGACGTAGCGGCGTAATGAAATACGCATAACGCAACCTATTCCCTAGATGGTCCACTTCACTCGTTGGGGAGTCGAACACAAGAGGGCTCCAGTCTCTCCTGCAGTAGCAGTACTCGCTGCACGTCACGGCAGTCGTACTTGCTAGGAGAACAGCACTTATCATCGCACCAGAATCGCATCGCTAACTCGCTCACCGACTCTACCCGCAAGAATGCTCGCTAACATAGCCAATGAATCTTTCACGGAACATTCTAGAACTTTCTGGGCACACGTTTTGGAGCCGAGGGGAAGAAACTTCCAGAAGATACTGGTTATCTGCCAATAGCTCTTTCGGTGTTTGCGCTGGACGAGCGCGCTGCTTATCTCTGTTTACCTTCGATTGGTCGCCACCGATCTCCCAATAAACTTTGGCCATAGCCACTGCATCACAATATTAATCTATCGTATTAACTCCTAACTTGTTAATTCTTGAGATTATTCATTTTTTTAACAGTCACTCTACGAAAAAGTGAATATTAATTAATATGTGCATTCAACTGAATATTTTTCTCTAGGAAAAGCCAAAAATACACAGCATAAGAAAAACTCAAAAGTGCAAATTACCGTTTAAGAGCACAGTACTCTGGTGGATTCTTCGCGTTTAAAATTTACAACTGTATTTGGAGTATTCAGTATATTCTGTACAAATTCTATTTTCTTCTGTAAAAACTAGTGCAAATGAATCAATATTAATAAATACTTAGGTAACAGAGCAGTCGTGTATAGTGAGAATAAGCAGATTGTTTTCTCTCTATGGCATGTTTTATTAATGCTTTTTCGGAGGTCTCCAAACAGTGTCTGGCCCGTAATAAATTTCATAATTTTGCAGTTCAAAATGAAAACAAACGTATTTGAATTAACATTTTTACATAGGGCAAGGGATTTGAATTTATAGCCTAAGAGGGTTTTGCTATCTAAACTAGTCTTAACAAGATTATTTTCTGTAATTTCCAATACCTAAAAGACCATTTAAAAATTTAGGATAATAAGTTAGCCATATTCGACAGGTTCGTTTAGTTTACTTAAGTTTTTTTTAGAAGCCACTAAATGAAGTTTTGACATTTCTTTTCTCTGAGTGAACGTTTGTTTTGTAGAATTCCAATAAATGACTGCAATCCTCAAAATCCCGTTTCGAGCCATCATATTGTTAATTCTTATCCGAATTCAGAAACATTTGGACAACTAGCAAGTACATTGTCGTTTTCCCTAAACAATTAAGGGTCTAAGCATATATGCACAGATGCCTATTTAGTTACAGTGAAGATATAGGCAGTACACAAAGAAACTATATTAGATACTTCCATCAAGAAAGACCCAAGTTATGTTTCGAGGAGACTTGGTGAGGGTCTATTATTAAGTGTTGAAGCAAGATGAAAGGACGGGAACAAGAAAGCAGACAGAGTAAGTGAGATGAGAAGAATTCAATACGAAAAGGCGAAGCCTCCAGAAGGAAATGAGACAATACATCATCGACTCTCGCGAAACCGAGCAGCGACCGAAACGTTCGAAGTGTTCCTTCTTTTTGCCGTCCCATTCCATCTGTTCCCTTTGCACGTCGTCTATACCCCTGTGCCCATTTGTCTTATATGCTTTCTTATTATTTCATCTCCATTTATTATTGGAGATAAAGATGGAGTTCGGTTTCCGCTGCGCCCTTACCTTCCATCATAAACCATCTTCTCTTCGCATTCCCTTCCCTTCTACAGTTTCTCCTCCATAACTTTTAGCCATCTGTTCTTTCTTCAATAACCCAGGATTTTCATTGAAATTTATGAGCAATAAATGAAGTTTCTTGTCTATTTTCCGAGTCGATAACGCGAAAAAGCGCTTTAACTATACCTCATGTATTCATTACATTCACAAAAAGAAAATCAAAGTATATTGCTATGTTTTAAAGACATAATATCGAGTATTACACCATCATATTTCTGTTTAAACAGCATTATATTGTAACGTAGGCTGATTCAATCCACCGTCCTTCATATTACAATGTAACAACTCTCGCTATATTAACTTCTTAGCTGTGCAGCACTTGCGTCAAGTATTGTGTTCATTTAATAAGGATTTTATTATCCAATAGAATATGAGACATATAGAACATTCTATTGGACAATGCAATCCTTATTTAATGAACACAAAACTCAACACAAGTGCTAAACATTAATATTTATTAATACGAAAAGAATATTAAACGTTTCTCCCATTACAAAACAACGATAGGGATACTGTTTGCACACACAATAATGCAAAATCCCTTGCTTTCATAATCAGATAGAGCGTTTTTCTTTTTTTCTTTTTCTACTGAACTTCAAAATAACATAACGGTAGGAATATAATTCCTGCCGAATATACACTAAGTCTATAGTTAGTCTAGAACGGCATACCATTTTAACACTCGGTGTCATTCTCCTCCTTTCTCCCGCCAACTTCGTGTATTGGGGTTGGTTGGAGAGATTAGCGGCACACTGCTAACGTAATAAAACCTCCTTGAACGGCAGGCAAACCGAAAAATAAAACATATGGATGCATTAAACCTCGTACCTCCTCCAGTGGCAACCCTGCTCCCGCGAAGTTGGTCTGTGCTACAGTTGCTACATTTACCGTTCGAATTATGTATTAATAGACGGCAACTGTCGGATAACCTCGTTTAAAGTCATAAAAACATACTTGCATGCCTGCTTTATCTGCATTACGCTGAGTGAGTTAGCTCCGCGGTAATGTGTGAGACTCGCATTTGAGGGATCCGAGGTTGATTCTAATCGATCGCCCACTCTAACCTTGAGTTTTCGTGGTTTCCAAATCAAAACAGTGATATCAATATACATAACCTTCTGCTTATTTTTGCACCCTTACCCCTTGAAAACGATAATGTATATTCGCATTGACAGAAACGTATTGTCAAGTTCAAATAATTGTTTGGGCTTTGTAATAGTGCAGCATTTCGGATAATACCAAATGATCATTTCCAACATACTTCAAATCCGTTTCATTTTTCCAGTTAAAATGTCAGCCTGTAGGTCGTTGCATTCTACAGTAATTGTATTCCATTTACAAAGGAGGCGGTGTGGCTATTGCATTCAATCTGTGAGCAGTTATATAACAGCATTTTAGGATGTTATATTACGAAAAGTACCTAAACTGTGACTTGTCATTGCAATCAGCCATCATAATAGACTGGCATTGCAATTATAGAGCGATTCCAATACACGCCTCCTTGTTGGAATGTTCTAAGCTGGCAAACAATATCACAAAAACCTTTAGCACCCTACATGTGCGCACTCTTTGGTGAGCATTGGCTTTGGGGGAACTTCAGACTGGGGAGGGGGAGGGAGAAAACTGCTAGCTCACATACGAAGTTGATCGAAACCTCTAGAATGAGGACTCGGCAGCCGATTGCCCAAAAGCAAGACCGTTCAGAACAATTTCTCCGCTGTAAGAAATAGGAGTCACGTAATCTCTCCCTATTTGACACGGTTTTGACCTGCAGTACTCTGTAAGGTTAAGAAAGACTGTAGAACAGCCGCTGAAGGTCTTAATTTATTATTTCCAGGCAATATACAGCCTATATGGGCGAAATCATAGTCGTACAACCCATTTTTGGTGCACTTTCACAGGAAAAAGTTTTGAAATGAAATGTGACATATGCCAATCGTACTATATTGTAAACAAAGCACTCATAACTGGCGATTGTTCATTATTGGATTTGTAGTTCCATGACATGTTTGACAAAACAGCTAACATTGCGGAATTTACCAGAACTTATTAAGGCGAAAGATAAATAAAATTTTGCAGATAAAGATGAAAAAAACAATGTGTTAATAATTGTAATGATTGCTGAACGAGCCTAATTTTTTTCTGCAAAGTTGTAGAAAACAGAAATACTTGCTCCTGATATCTTAAGAGAGAATGAAAGAATTAATGCCAAAATCAATTTTGCGCCTACATGTTGAGATGTTTTGTCCGATGAAACAGGCTTTCCTAATGCCCATTCTTTCTCCGACGGCAAAAACTACCCTCCTAAACCGAGTTCTATGATGGATGATGTTTCCATTCGTATTTGGAGGGCTGGAAAGGGAAAAACTCTGTGACAGTTGCATCGGTTATTTATTAGTTATCGCTTCCACAATACTTGTCACCCTGGTCGGCGTGGATGTGGTCGAAGGAAAGAATAGAGAGACGGCGCTGGAGAAAGGCTGAAGGGGACGGCACAATCTATTGTTTTATGACAGAAAAATATTGTAAGTGAAAAACAAAAACACACAGAGCCCTTCTACTCTGCGGATGGGTCTTTTTGCTCCTTGTACGGGTGGAATTAGTTGGATCTCTACTGAAATTATTTTAACTGTTGAATGCCCTAGCGGCATGTGGGCTACGTTGCACTGGGTTGCTTTGGAATCGAGTAAGGAACACAGTAATAAAATTACCGCAGATTTATCAGCACGACAGAACTCTCATTATCTTAGTTAAGGAGGTATATAGTAATAATTCTGTAAAACAACCCCTTCATAGCTCATACTAGCGACTGCGATGGATACAGTGTGACAAATTAGTTAATTGTGATATGCATTGTATATTTTCTCGAAAAATAAATATGTGTTTCAAGCTCTTTTCAAATCATAGGGATTAATTAAGATGCATAGTTGTCATTTTAACAGTATTTAAAACTTTGATAACTTCATATTTAAGGTGTAAATACCTCCTAGGGAATTCTGATATGGCTCAATTTTATTACTTTGGCGCCACTATTAACAATAATAATGTCAAATATTGCACATAAAAGGTCGCTGAGTCCAGAATGACGTTCTTTAGGTTTTGGCGCGTTTTTAAAATATATCTGTCAGCATTCTCTCTCTCCCTCTCTTTCTCTCTAGCTCTAGTTCATTCTGTACTTCTCTTTTATTCTCTCTCCCTTTGTCATACGAGTTACAACATGTTGTACATCTGCTTTAAGTTGTCTGCCCTTAGTTAGAGTTGGAAAATAGTTATGAAATAGTTAATGCAATAGTTATGTCTAGTGATTAGTAGAAAGCGAAGAAGGGGAAACCGGCTCGGAAAAGAGAGTGGCACTCCACGGGTTAGCCAGTTGTCTAATCTTTTCCATTTGACTACGGTTTGTTCAAGGACAGTGTCATGTAAAATCAGATCAGACGAATATTTGAATATAATGAATATTAGAGCGTTGTTCCTTAGTTATGATACTTCACTAATCCAAAGATTACATTAAATTCATTTAATTAATTTGATATCATCATGGGCAAAACTCCTCGAAGATAAGCATCTGGAATATATGAGACAATATTAACAGCGTAACACGGCATAGATGTTTCGGATTGATTGGTGCAGCCAATACAATCCATCTTTAGGTGCGATTACTCTGTCTTCGCGTACTAAGGAAGCCCCTATCAGTTTGACTACATCAAAATTGACTTTAAAATTCCGTTAATGGAATGTACGTCTGTTTTCAGCCGGAGCTTCCTTGCTATAATATTGCATGGGGAGACATGCAACCAGCAGGTGTGAGGTATGACTGGTATATTGCTATTTGAGAAGGAAGAGGTTGATAAGCTTCAGCAGCTCTTGGAGAGGAGTACTCCAGCTGTTCGCTCTCATGATATCAAGGACGTCTCTAGAGATATTTCGAATCATACATTAAATCCCTTCTGTAGAACTGTTTTCTGACTAGGATGAACTCGGCAATACACCATGGACGATGGAATATGTGGCAGCAGGTAACTGTCGCTGTGAAGTTATCAGCGGCATTAAAACCTTCGGAAACTAGACCACTCCCACGGGTATATTTGGTAGTATTGGTGATTAGTTTAAAGTGCGTATATAGCACACATTTCTAATAGCGCAGGTAGGGTAGTAGCATAAAGCTCAATTTGACAAGGTTTCTTATTGAAAACAAATAGCAGTCGACTAGGCCCTAGGAATGTGGGTTATAATCCTCCCAACAGAACTCAAACGTTTATTTTTCCGTGAGATATGGGGGTAGAACCAAGGCCATCAGCATTCTGTAGTCTCCTTAGGGATGGGTTTCGATCTCTTCAAATACCGTGGTGCGAGCGCTGCGTACTCTTTGCAGTCATGGTGCTTTCGATGTTACTAGAAGCATATCGGGCCGAACATCTGAACCAGCTCTTCCAGAAGGGGAGTTGTTCGGATTGGGTTGGTCTCGACGGGGCAGTGGTTCCCGATACCCGTGGGAGATTGGATGTATCTGCGCATTGCTCCCAGGTGGGATAATGACACACCTCAATATCCTCCAAGCTAGAACGCTGTCGACCCTACCGAAGTTATTCGGTAGGTTTTCCCTTTGGAATTGACACGCCACTTACGTTCCTACGGAAGCGGGTGACCTTTCTAAGAAGTAAGGTATTGCTCTAATGGAAAGCCCCAAGGAAGGAGAGCTTCTCGGTTGGCACCTTCGCTGCTCCAGAAGCTGAGCTTCGGTATCGATTTGACCTCTCTTATCTAAAATCATCATCTTTATGGATTAGGCCTTTCGACCCGTTTCGCCTCAGAATTGTTCACGCCATCTCTTTAAATCACGTCTAATGTTCCTCTTTCCTGTTGGGTTACATTGCATTCCACCTTTTGTTGTTCTATTATTTGACATACGCGCATGATCTCTTCAATTTAGTCTATATTCTTCAATTATAGTTGTAATAGATTTTATATTTATTATTATCTAATATCACTACTTCTTTTATGACCCAGCAATGAATATCCTGCTACAAAGCGGAGGAACTTCATCTCTGAAGATTCAATTTGTCGTATTGATCTGATGTTAAGATCCAACATTCACTACCATACAGCAGCAAAGGCAAGGCCATTACTTTGTAAAATTTAACTATTGTTTCTTTTCGCAGTTGTGTATTAATGTACGTTATATGGTTCCATCATCTGACTTAGTAAATTTAAAATTGCACCCTAAATGTTTAAACTCTCCTACTTGTTCAATGTTTTGTCCGTCTATGACAGTTTTGGCTCTTATAGGCCCCAATCTTCGAAATGGCACCACTTTTGTTTTATTTGTGGATATTCTCATTCCATAATTAACAATAATTTGACTCAACATATGTACTGCAATTTGGACTTGATCTTCAGATGTTCCCATTGTGAGCTGAGTCAGTCTGGCGTGTAACTTTCTTTGGATTCTTACCATTTAATATGTCGCCTGGCCGCGTTGCAGGGCTGCTCGGGGTAACGACAGTGGTGGGGCGCCACCTTTAAACTTCTATCCCAGCTGATGTTATTTCGAACTTGGTCTCTCCTAAACAGGTTGCCTTCACAACGACTTCGGGAACTGTCCTCCCGTTGTGCTAGTTTTGGTCCGCCCCGGGTATTTTATTTCACCAGTACCCGCCAAAGCTGCTGAGAATCCCCTTATCCTCCACCTGGGGAGGCGCCCGATGGGAGACTAGTAACCTCCAGATGAGTCTTATATGAAATCCGTAGTGTATATGCCCGGTTATACCTTAATTTCTGTTCAACCTCTTGGAACTGCCAGAGATGTACTGAAGTGAGCTTTCAAGAAGTATTTTCTGGAAGGAAAATACAAAGACATATTTCTATATAAGTTTACCTGTAGTTCCCTTATGGGGATCTTTCTGGGTGCCTTGAAATTCTAACAGAGAAAAGGCTTAGTACATTTTAAATTAAGGACCATGTTTATAGATCAAAAAGCCTCTTCTAACCTATGTATACCAAGTTTAAGCTGCTTGAATCAGCATCGCAGACTGATTAATCAGTCATCCGTCTGGATAGAAATGTTAATATACAGAGAAATCCAAAAAAAACTACAAACCGGCTGCGCGGTGTTTTTCCTGTCCGCGTCATCGGCGCTCGTTGCCGTCTGCCGCTATCATAGAAAGGTGCGGATGAAACTATACAACATTATTAAAACTACTTTTAAAGTCTTTACTTACCAACTTTATGAAAGGAGATGCTGAAACTGGCAACCGTCGTTATGCATACATTTTCAGCACCTCTTTAGGAAACTATCCATCACTCGCCTTAGTTCACGTTGAGAAATCCTGGCAATTTACTGGCAGATATTTTGTTTTAATTCTTCCAGGGTGAGTGGGTTTGTCTTGTACACTTTGTTTTAAGTTACCCCAAAGATAGAAATCGCAGGGGGTTAGGTCGGGGGACCGAGGGGGCCACAAGTCTCTACTAATAATTCTGTCCTCAAACACACTTTCATAAAGTTGTTAAGTAAAGCCATTAAAAGTAGTTTTAAAAATGTTATATAGTTTCATCCACGCCTTTCTATGATAGTGGCAGACGGCAACGAGCGCCGAGGATTCGGACAGGAAAAACACCGCACAGCCGGTTCGTAATCATTTGGTTCTCCCTATATTTATCATTTACCATTTTCAATTATCTACTAGTCCTAATGCTAACAATAGGTTCATATGTTAATAAATTCCTATTTAGGTGTGTTCTACTCTTGTACAAACCATTTTTACAAACGCTTATTCTCCATATGCTTCAAGTTAATCGAGATGTTAATCTTATTGTTAATTTTCTTGTAGATGCAAGGGGAATTAGCGATAGTCAAATATTTTAAGACCTGGTTGCTATGTGGAGTATTCCCTTCTCTTTGCATTACCAGGACCAAAAAAAATGAATAACGAATTTTCATTTGAGAAAAGGTATAAGTATTGGAAAATTTAAGGAATAACAAGCAATATCTTGAAAATGGTTCACTTAACAACAAGAATTATATGGCATAAATTGTGTATTTTAACGCGATCTACATTTTTTGTGTAGTAAAAGTTTGTCTATCTCATATGGTTTACCAGTTATGCAAAAGTCGTTCACAATGAAGAATCCTTTTGGAGACATTCCCATATTATATTTTAATCAAAATTGTTAGAGCCATTTTTGAGAAAATTAAAATTTTCGAAAAATGTTCCATGTAAAGGGTAATCTGGGGTGGGGGGATTTTCTTGAAAACCTTCGTGTCGCATCTCTGGAAGATACTGAACCTAAATACCAAGTTTGGTGTTTATCCGATTGTTCGTTTCTGAGTTATGCTGTTCACAGACAGGCAGACACACACAGACACACAGACACAGACATGTTTCCAAAAATGCTTTTTTTGCATTCAGGGGGTCTCAAAACATATATTTCCGGTGAAATCTCGGTATCGAATTTTTGGGTGGAATACAATACTTCCCCTACTTACTATATGTAGTAGAGATAGTAAAAACAGGTTCTCAAAATTACCTTTCAGAAGCAATATACAGCACAAGAAAGACGCGAGTTACATAATTTATATCGCCCTCGCTGTCCTTAAGATTCAGCGATGAAAAGGGAATTTGAGCCGAGATAATTAGTAAGAGGATAAAGGCTTTACCGCATGAAGTTTACATGATGAACTTGAATGGTGTTTGAAATTGTTGGCTCTCATGGACAATTACAGGATGATGGAATAGTGCTACAATGACAGCTTGTTCGATTCCAATTATTGTCACTTAACCGGAGTAATTTCCTGACTGTGAACATGGTTAATAGCATTACTAAATTCTTATACTTAAAGGTGTAAAATAGTGTTCGTGCTTTACCAACAAAGCTTACCGACCATTCTAGAACAGAGAATACGGTCCATAAGACATTTTACTTTCTCAACCACTTACATAGTAAGTAAAGTGGGTATTGCATTCCACTTGAAACTTCGATGCCGAGATTTCACTGGAAATGCATGTTTTGAGGCTCTTGAATAAAAATCATTTTAAGAAAAGTCCACGTTTATGTGTGAACAACATAACTCAAAAATGAAAAGTCGCATAAATACCACACTAGGTATTTAGGTTTAGCACCTTCCTAAGATATGACATGAAGAATTTTCAAGAAAATCCCGCAACAACAAATTACCTTTTACGTTTTCAGAAATGTTTATTTTCTGAGAAAGGGGTAACGATTTTGATTCACATACCATATATTAAAGATATTTACATGACAAATAAAACGTATACCTTGAATTCTCTGGGAATATCCTGTGAAATCCTCTTCATTCCGAAGAAAATTTTCCTATCCTTATACAGCTGTTACACGTTAAGCGAAAAACTAAAACTCACTACATATAAAACGTAGACCTCTTTAAGAACACAGTTTATTTTAAATCCCTTTCTTGTGTCATAAGCCATTTTCAAGAGATCAGTTATTATTGGTTCGAATTGTTCAATACTTCCGTCATTAAAATCCTGTCGATATTCAGTTGTTTCTCGCGATTTCCTGAAAAGATATGGCATTTTAACGCCAGCATATAGCGTACATTGCTTAAATATTTTGACTACCACTATTTCCCTTCTATCTATAACGAAATGTGTAATGTAGCTATTTCTGCAAAGGTTTATCTCGATTAATATGAAGTAGACAGAGAAATACGCTTTCCTAAGATATTTCATATAGTGAATAATAAACCATAAAGGGTAGAGTAAATCATGTGAATGTAACACACATTTTTTTTTAACTAAGAGAACGCTTTTCTCCAAATGCAGATTCACTGGTGAAGAAGTAATGCATATACTCTCACCATAAGCTAAAGGTGTACACAAAACTGTACAGAACTAAAACAATCCAGCAAATCTAATGATATTCCAAGCGTAACTGTAGAATACTCAAACATATTACTTTGATTTCTTTAAAACCCTCTTCACATTAGATATGTAATGTCTATGCTCTAACTATCTCTGAAATGCACTTTCACTCTTCATTCATACTCACTTTAGGAATATTGCAAGTTTTCTTCTCTTTCCAGGAGCTCAAGCTGCTTCTTTTTCTTCTTGTTTTGGGCCAAACGTAGTTCCATCTTCATTCATGCATCATATCAGCGTTTCCGAATGGTTCTCTTCCCAAACAAGACTGCAGTATTCCGCGTGAAATACTATCCTCTTACATTCTCTTTGTGTATTACATACAATCTGGCTTGTACAGTGTATTTCTAATGCTAATCCTTAGTGGCTAATTCATTTTGATACAACCATTTCTCAGTTGTTCATTCTTATAGAGCCCAAAACGAATTTCGGAAATCTCATCTCATCAGCTGCAACCTTTGAACGTTTTTTTTCCTACAGTTCCATGTTTGGATGTAATACTGAATGTTTAGAACTCCTATTAAGTTATGAAATCTTGTTTGTTCTATGGTTTTTATATATTTATTTTACGATTCAATGTATTTTAACCGAGTGGGTCATATCGTACGATGAATGAATGTTGCAATAATGATCCATAGCAATTAGACTAACCGAGCATTTGTTCGCTGACGTCAATGGAAGGACCTGAGAAAAATTATAAACCTTGTTCAGAAAACTCGCCTCGAATTCTGGTAAAGTGAGGTGGACAGACATGTTACCCCCACATCATGGACGTGGGCTATAATATTACTTTCTCAACTACGTATAGTAAGTAGAAGTATTGCATTCCACCCAAAAATTCGATACCGAGATTTCACCGGAAATATATGCTTTGAGGTGCACTGAATGCATATAAAGCATTTCTGGAAACATGTCCGTGTGTGTGCCTGTGTGTGTGGTGTGTGTGGTGTGTGAGTGTGTGTGTCAGTGAACAGCATATCTCAGGAACGAACAGGCGGATAAAGACCTAACTTGGTATTTAGCTTCAGTATCTTCCAGAAAATGCGACACGAAGGTTTTAAAGAAAGTCCCCCCACCCCAGATTACCCTCTACATGGAACATTATTCGAAAATTTTAATTTTCTCAAAAATGGCTCTAACGATTTTGAATAACATACCATAAGTTTTAGACATTTTTATGGCAAATGAATTGTATATCACGAATTTTCTGGGAATTTCTCCAAAAGCATTCTTCATTGTGAACGAGTTTTGCATAACTGGTAAACCATAAGAGATAGACAAACTTTTACTACACAAAAATGTAGATCGCGTTAAAATACAAAATTTATTTCATTTACTTTTTTTTTTTGAGTGAACCATTTTCGAGATATTGCTTGTTATTTCCTTAAATTTTCCAATACTTATACTTCTTCTCAAATTCGTTATTCAATTTTTTTTCTCTCCTGGTAATGCAAAGAAAATGGAATACTCCACATAGCAACCAGCTCTTAAAACTTTTGACTATTGCTTAAAGCCTACCAATTCCCGTTGCATCTACAAGAAAATCAGCAATAAGATTAACATCTCGATATCTCGATTAACATGAAGCATATGGAGAATAAGCGTTTATATAAATAATTTGTACAAGAGTAGAGAAAGTCATGTGAGTGTAACATATCAGATTTTTATGTTAAGTTACGTAACTTTTGAAGTACACAAACTGTCCTAAAACTTTATTTTCTAATACAATTATAGAAATTACACCTTTTTCTCTGCATAGCCTTATTGTTAGAGTGGAAACTCTCCCTGGTTACGCGAAATCAAAACTAATCATCCATAACTAAAGAGATATGATGTTTTCTTAAATTATGTATTTTGTATTTATTTTCTACAAGCTTTGTGTGCAAACATATGCGACAGATATAACGCATTGAAACAACAGCATGTTTTATTTTTGTATGAGAAGTGCAAGCATTCCTTTAGGAAGGTGATTCTCCACACATTTTGACTCTCTCCACCGTTTCCCCACATAACGGCATTCTATGGGATATCCTTCTGTAGTTACTTGCGTCAATTCAGTGCCGGACTCGGACTCCAGTCTAGTAGGCTCGTGGGAGCCTAGGTCAGTTTTTCCCTGTACCTACCCTTGGAAGGGTTTAACCATGGGGATGATGGATCTATTGTAGGTTGACGGTTTGATTTTGATGATGTGGGTGTGATGGGAGGTAGCGCTATGTTTTTATAGTTCCTCGGTGGCTGCCTTTTCAGGAGCAGCGCCAGTGCGCTGCTCCACTGGTGTTTGTTCTTCCTTAAATTGTGGTTGATTTAATTTTGATTGACCACTCCCATTGGGAGAGGGGACTACTTAGTGACAGCATTTTTTGCTGTTGGCAGGTTCAAAGCCTTCGTTACCGGGGATGCCCACAAGCCTGCGGGGAACCCAGTAGCGTCTGTATCGACGATCTTGTGGTAAGTAGTCCCCCAGGGATCTGACAATGGCGTTCTCATGAGGCTGTTCGTGCTGCTATATTTATACTAAGAGGGCTCTTCGCGGATTGGTCCGGGTACCGGTCGGCTGGTGAGAGGGGCCCAACTGCCTCAAAGGTGTTGCTCCCTTCTGATTGGCTCGCTTTGTTTTCTCGTGTTATATGACGTTTCTTGCCTTGAATGACTGGATGCCAATTATTGCTGAACTTTAGAGCCTCTTCTTTCTCATTAAAATTGTTAGGATGCTTATATATTTCGTTGTAGTCGGGCATGGTAATGTGTCATGGATGAAAGAATGTTGGTTCCTGGAACTTAATGATGTGTTCGCCCTCCGCTTCAATGGCCTGCTTGGCGACTGCGGACTATTCTGTTTGGCCCAAGCGGCAGCTTCTTTTGTGTTCGGTAAGTCTGGTGTTGACACTGCGCTATGGTTCCAATGTAAACCGACCCACAAGAACACGGAATACGCTATACACTGGCTGATGACAGAAGTTCCCGAGGAACTTTAGCTGAACGTAGTAAATTATTTAATTGTTTTGTAGGCTTCAAAATAGTCTTGACGTTATATCGTTATAGTATGTGCTCCATGAGATCAATGACATTTTGAACTATGGCAGAAAGACTGTGCCCTTATTTTTCGGTTGAAGTCTAGCGGGGCGGCAAGCCCTTTTTACTTCTCGAGTTAAATAACCATTCGATAATAATGCTCGTTCCAGGTGACAAAGTTCTTGTTGCAACAATTGTGGTTCACAAATGTGAGAAACGCGATTTACGAGGGTTTTGATCATGGCCCGTTTTTGTCTGGGATGATGGTTTGAGTCTTTATTCAGTGTGAGTGGGCTTGCAGTAAACAGCGTGCCCAAGTGTACCATCTGATTTTTTGCTGATCAAAACGTTCAGGAATGCCAGCTGTCCATTCTATTCTTCCTCTATAGCTAAATAGATCTGAGGATTGATGTTGTTGATGTGTAGGAGGAAGTCCTGAAGAGCTTCCTTTCCGTGGGACCATATAACGAAAGTGTCATCCACGTAGCGGAGCCAGACTGTAGGTTTAAATGGAGCTGTGTCTAGGGCTGTAGACTCAAAGGATTCCTTGAAAAAGTTGACAACCACTGCTCACAGGGCTTCCCATGCCCACACCGTCTATTTGTTCATAGAACGTTTAGTTCCACTGTAAATATGTCGTTGTGAGAAAATGTTGAAAGAGTGCAATTATGTCGTCTGGAAAGATGTGTTTCAGCTCTGTGAGTGCCTCTTGTTTTGGAACCATGGTGAAGAGCGGGACGACGTCGAGGCTGACAAGAAGGTCGTTAGGCTGTAAGGTGAAATTCTGTAGCTTTTGGATGAAATGAGTAGAATCTTTAATGAAGGAGTCCGTTGAACTGACGTGAGGTTATAGCAATCAAGCTAGATGTTTGTCTATGGAGTAAGTAGGAGATCTAATTCCGCTGTCAATGGGCCTCAGAGGTACTTCTGGTTTGTGGTTCTTGGGTAGGCCGTATAGTCTAGGAGGCTGAGATTCCGATCTGGTGATGCGGCGTTTATCTTCCGTTGTCAAGGAAGAATTCCTGATAAGAAGGTTAGTTTTACGTAAAATACGAGCTATGGGATCGCGCTGAATCATGAGGCATGTGTACGGATTTAGAAGATCCGAGATTTTTTGTTCGTAGTCTTGCTGGTTTAAGATTAAAGTGGCATTCCCCTTGTCCGTTGAGCAGATAATGATGTCTTTGTTCTTGTTCAAACTCCTCAGGGTGGCCCTTTCTTGGAAAGATAAATTGCTTAGCGGAGTCTTATCATATTTAGAATCTCATTAGCTATTGCTGCTGGTAGGCCTCATATTCCTGATTCAATATTGAAAATGATGTCCTCAACTGGAAGATTCGGTGTTACCACTGCGTAATTACCTCCTTTAGCAAGCAGGGAGGTCTCGGCTGGTGAAAGCTGGTAGTCCTATCTGTGCGGCTGATGTCCACAGAAGTAGATAGTTGGTTTGAAGTCGAAAGGCCTTCACAGTTCCTCTTATGTCGAGTAGTAGTAGTGGTGTTCTGGTGGCAAGTCATGGAGTTGTATGTGATCCTGACTGTGTTGCCCAATCGTATCTGTGTAGTGAGTTACTCACACGGAGATGTAGATCAGTAACTGGTTGTTGTTGGAAGCAAATTCTCGTCTGGTTTGGTGAATGCGCTCTCGGAGCAAGGCACACTCCGAGCGGTTGTGGATGCGGTGAGCGGCAGCTGTTTGGAAAAGTCGCTTCTGTGGGACGAACTTAGGAATTATTTGGGCGTCACGGCAGCGTAGAAGGAAATTGAGTGAGCACAGAAGAGAAGATTTCTGTTTACGCAGTACTTCTAGTCGACGTTCATTTTTCAGTTATGTTGTTCACACACACACGCTCGCGCGCGTGGACCATTTTACTTTCTCTATTGCGTATACGGTCATGTATAAAAAGTGGTATGTCATGTGTATGTTGGTAATGACAAGTAGCCACACCGTCTGCCAGTGTGAGCTACTTGTTCCTCGAGCATCATTTCTAACCGCTGGACTGGGAGGGTGCTTTACCTCCCTGAAGATATGGCCGAATCCCCAAAGAGTAGGTAATATTACATATTATATTCCTCACTGACGGAGTGCTATTAAGGCAATACTTCGTTGAATTTAGGCGTAAAAATATAATATAATAAAAAGCTGAAATAACCACGAAAAGCATTGCCTTCGTCTCCACATCGCTGATGACAGCTCTCATTAATGTTACACTGTCGCTCATATTAACAACACACGGAAATCGCAAATAACACTTCATGCCTTCATAAAGGAGACCGAATTATGTTTTGGTATAACATTTAATTTTGTGCCAATCGTAGCGAAACACTTTCATAGAGGTGGCAGCAGAATCACTCCATTTTCGTTGATTATAACATCGTTCATTGATTCGCTTTTTGTGTCACTGAATTGTTTTCAGAACAGTCACATAGAGGACTGACACTTTCTGGGTGGAGTCAGAAGTTTACCTGAAGATGAAAATTTTACGAAGGGAAACACACTATGTGATCCATAGGTATGGGCCACTTTTTATGCGCGTTAGTGTACACTAGTAGGTGAAGGTATCACATACCACCCAATATTTGATATCGAGATTTCACCGAAAATACATGGCACTAAATAAAAACCAATGTTTAGAAAATGGTATGTGTGTGTGTCTGAACAGCATAAATAAAAAGCAAAAATTTCATCATCTTCCAAAGATGCTTCACGAAGATTTTTATGAAAATGCCCCCACCCAAATTACCTTTGCATGCATGATGTACTTTTTAGAAATTTTCGGGTTTCTCAAAAATGGCTAAGGATTTCATTAAAACACAATATTTAGCATTTGTTTAAGATTTTAAACACAAATTAAATGCGTATTTTGAATTTTATGGGAATGGCTTGTCAAATCCTCTTTATCCGTAAGGAATTTTGTGTGACTGGTAAACTATAAGAAAGAGAGATCAATCCTTTTAAATTCCTGTCGATATTCAGTTGTTTCTCGTGATTGCCCGGAAATAATGTGAAATTTTAAGGCCAGCGTATAATGCACTTCTTAAAAGTTTGAGTATGGCTGTTCCCTTTGCATCTATAACGAAATTTGTAGTGTAGCCATTTCTGCAAAGGCTTATCTCGATTAACATGGATAGATAGAGAAATAAACCTTGGTAAGAATATTTTGTACACACATTAATAAACGGCAGCGGGTAGAGAAAATCATGTGAATGCATCACATTTTTTAAAGTGCTGCCGCTATTCAGTTTTTTCTCGCGATGTCATGAAAAGGTATGGAAATTCAAGGCGAGCACACAGAGACACGCGACTGTGGAATCTGCTTTCTGTAGGTAACACCTCTTGTCCGTACAACGATATGTGTAATGAAAGTATTTCTACAAACGTGTATTTATTTCGATTAACATGAAATAGGTAGCCTTTGTCGGGGTATACCTATTTATGAAAATATTTTCTGCTAAAACAGTGCAACAGTACTACCTCTTTGTTAAGAAACATTCACAGTGGTAGCTTTAGGTGGTTTCCCTGGTATAATTACCTTTGTACTTTCAGCATTAGCTATATAAAAGTACACATATACAAATGTACTTACAGATGTTCTTAGCTTGGGATAAAAATTGGAAAATAATAAAAGGAAGCTGTAATTCTGAATGTAACATTACTTTAAAAATTGTTTTATGGTTGTTTCCTTATCATTATTAATTTTTACTTTCTCTACTACGTATGGTAAGTAGGGGAAGTATTGTATTCCACCCAAAAATTCGATACCGAGATTTCACCGAAAATACATATTTTAAGACCCTCTGAATAAAAAAAAAAGCATTTTTGGAAACATGTCCGTGTGTGTGTGTCTGTGAACAGAATAACTCAGAAACGAACAGTCGGATAAACACCAAACTTGGTATTTAGGTTCAGTATCTTCCAGAGATGCGACACAAAGGTTTTTCAAGAAAATCCCCCAACCCAGACTACCCTTTACATGGAACATATTTTCGAAAATTTTAATTTTCTCAAAAATGGCTCTAACGATTTTGATTAAAATATCAAACATACATAGATATTTTTTTGACAAATGAAATGTCAAAAATGTCTCGTATTTTTCATTTTGAACGACTTTTGCATAACTGGTAAACCATAAGAGATAGACAAAATTTTACTATACAAAAAATGTAGATCGCGTTAAAATACACAATTTATGTCATATACATTTTTGTTGTTGAGTGAACCATTTTCGAGATATTGCTTGTTAGTCCCTTAAATTTTCCAATACTTATACTTTTTCTCAAATTCTTTATTCATTTTTACTTTCTCTACTACGTATAGTAAGTAGGGGAAGTATTGTATTCCACCCAAAATTTCGATACCGAGATTTGACCGGAAATATATGTTTTGAGACCCCTGAATCCAATAAAAGCATTTTTGGAAGCATGTCCGTGTGTGTGTCCGTGTGTCTGTCTGTGTGTCTGTCTGTGAACAGCGTAACTCAGAAACGAACAGTCGGATAAACACCAAACTTGGAATTTGGGTTCAGATTCTTCCAAGGATGCGACACGAAGGTTTTCAAGAAAATCCCCCCACCGCAGAGTACCCTTTACATGGAAGATTTTTCGAAAATTTTAATTTTCTCAAACATGGCTAACGATTTTGATTAAAATATCCTACGTTTAAGATATGTTATGACAAATAAAACGTATATCTTGAATTTCCTGGGAATGTCTCCAAAAGTATTTTTTATTGTAAAAACTTTTGCATAACTGGTAAACCATAAGAGATAGACAAAATTTTACTATACAAAAAATGTAGATCGCGTTAAAATACACAATTTATGTCATATACATTTGTTTAGTTGAGTGAACCATTTTCGAGATATTGCTTGTTATTTCCTTAAATTTTCCAATACTTATACTTTTTCTCAAATTCATTATTCAATTTTTTATGTCCTGGATATGCAAACAGAATAGAATGCGCCACATAGCAACCAGCGCTTAAAAGATTTGACTATCACTTATAACCTACCATGTTCCCCTTGCATCTACAAGAAAATTAGCAATAAGATTGACATCTCGATATCTCGAGTAACATGAAGCATATGGAGAATAAATGTTTGTAAAAATAGTTTGTACAAGAGTAGAGAAAGTCATGTGAGTGTAACACATCAGATTTTTTGTCCTGCTAATGCAAAGAGAATGGAATACTCCACATAGCAACCAGCTCTTAAAATATTTGACTATCGCTTAAAACCTACCAATTCCCCTTGCATCTACAAGACAATTAGAAACAAGATTGACATCTCGATATCTCGATTAACATGAAGCATATGGAGAATAATATTTTGTAAAAATAGTTTGTTCAAGAGTAAAGAAAGTCATGTGAGTGTAACACATCATATTTTTTCAACTGTATATGTTAGAATGCAATCATGGAGACAATCTCAGTATGGTGATTATAAAATTTGTTAGAGGCCATGACTGACCTGCTATTCAGCAACGTTTTAGCCAGTGGGGTGGGGTGGTTTATCTCTGAGGTTAATCTGTAGCTGGTGAGAGGGGTACACAGTATGCTGAAATCCTGCCGCGCGTGACGCATACATTGGAAAATAGCCAGTTAGTATTTTACTATCGCTCGTCTTTACCCCTCAGTTGCCCCATGTCAAGTAAACATTACCTCCTTCCAGTAGCTAAACCACTAGCTAAACTGTCACTGAGCAGACAGTAAATACATAATTGCATTGCATCCAATATATTTAATTTCCATAAATTCCATGTAATGATTGCTGCAGTCAAGCGATGATTGCAACTATCAACTAGGCCACGGTAAGGACTCATGCGAAGGTTTGAAAGAAAAGAAATTGCAGAACTTGTGCGCTAATGGACGGATAGATGGGATATATTTCCGCGAGAGTGCCTCAAGAATCCATAAACACCCATCCACACGTTACATTTATACTTTATGTCCCACAAATGCAAGAAGTATGCCTGTAACGACATGTCTCTTCCCAAGAAAGCCTTCTTCGCACATTATGTCTATTTTCGGAATTCCGTTATTTCTTTCCGTCTTCGGTTCCTTCTACATTCCATTTTTACGAGGGCATAAAAAAAGACCGTTGGAAAGCACCTTCCAATATCATATATCATTACGTTATGGGCTTTTAAAGGTGACGGATCGCTCTAGAATACTTTCTCAATGTGGCAAATATATCTCTCATATCATTCTACAATAGAAAACGTTGCTGAAACTCTTGAGAACAGGTATTTTAAAGCAAATATTAAAACTTAACTTTTATTCTAAAACATATATAGTTGCTTCTAATTACACAGGATTTTTATTATTATCAGGGGTTCCCCGGGTGAACACTCGAAAAAAAGCTCCGACTAGCCTTACTATTAAAACTGTAACGGACTTCCCGTGTCATGTCAAATATGACACTTGCGGCAGCATTGAAGTTAAAAAAATATTATGTGCTGCGTTCGCATAATCTCTACTACTTTCTAACTATTATTATAAAAGCTTATTATTGTATCTGCTTCCTGTTAATCGAGATAAACTTTCAATTCACATTTACACATTTCATTTTAGGATACTGTAGGTAAAGCAACAGTGAGATTTTTAAAGAGTGGCTTTGAAATTCCATTCTTCTTCCATGACCACGAGAAAAAACAACTTCCCAATTGAGTAAAATGTTAATATTTAAAAATTCAACAAATAACTAGGAATAATCTCAGAAATAGGCAACTCCACAGAAAAACGTATAGGATATAAATGGCATGTTTTAAATATTTCATGTGACACGAATCAAATTCGTTAGCCGTTTTTGGGGAGAATCAAAATGTTCCATAAATGTTCATGTAAAGGGTATTTTAGGGTGGAAAATTTTATTCAAAATCCTTGTGTCGCTTCCTTGAAAGATGCTGAGTTTAATATCAATTTGGTATTTAACCGAATTTCGTTTTTGAGTTATACCGTTCAGAGAACGCACGACCTTTTTGCAAAATCCTTTTATTTTGGGGGGAGTTCAGGGGGGTTCAAAAATGTAAATCCGGTGAAATTTTAGTACAAAATTTTTGGGAGGAATACAATAGTTCCTCTATTTGAGTAGTAGTGTTACATTCACGTGACTTTCTCTACCCTCTAACGTTTATTACTGGATAAACAAATTCATTACTAAAGTTTATTTTTATCTGCTTCATTTAATCGAGAAAAAACTTCATTACACATTTCGTTACAGATATAAAGGGAATAGCAAGTAAAATGTTTTAGAACTGGATGCTATTTGCTGGTCTTAAAATTCTATATTCGTTCCATGCAATCGCAAGAAACAACTGAGTTTTGACAGGACTTTAAGAGAATAGCCAAGCAATGAACAATTCGAATCATTAATAACGCATATTTCGGAAATTACTGATGTGACAAAAAAGTTATTCGAAATACATGGGTGTTTTAAAGATAGCTATATTTTTTGTGTAGTACGTTTTCGTCTACACAAAACCAGTCTACCAGTTATACAAAATAAATTGCTTCCGAACGAAGAGGACTTCGCAGGTTATTCCCCGAAAATTCAAGATATACATTTTATTTGTCATGTAAATATCTTTAATATACGGTATTTTAATCAAAATCGTTAGAGCCATATTTTAGAAAATAAAAATTTTCAAAAAATGTTCCATATAAAGTTAGCTTAGGGTGGGGAATTTTCTTGAACTTTTTCATGTCACATCTTTGGAAGATACTGAACCTAAATACCAAGTTTGGTGTTTATCCTACTTTTCTTTTTGAGTGATACTGTTTACACACACACAAACACACACAGGGACCTTTTTCTAAAAATGTTCTTTTTATTCAGGGGTCTAAGAAATTTATTTCCACTGAAAACTTGATATAGAATTTTTCGGTGGAATGAAATACCTTCTCTACCTACAATGTAAGTGGTAGAGAAAGTAAAAATTCCTTTTGTGTTTTCTTCAAGGGGCCCCTAAACATATATTTCCGGTATCGATTTTTTTTGGGTGGAATGCCTTTTTGCCCACTATGTACGTGGTAGAGAAAGTAAAAGTCTAGTACAATTATTTCTATACTGATTCCAAGAATAGAATGCTGGAATCCCTACACAGTGGATATGAAATACGAAAGCTTAACTATAAAACCTCTTTTGTTGCAACTTGAATCTCTTTATCCTGAGGTTTCCGTTAAGTCCTTAGTGCTGGTGCAATTACGGAAGGTGTGTATGTATGTGTCCTAACCCATCCCACATCCCATGTGGCAGGCTAAGGTAATGCATCACAGACCGTGCACGACACTCGATCATAATGTCATACGCAGATTCGCACAAATCCACAACAATATTATCTGGGGTTTCAATCACTGTTCTCTGTATGTACATGTATCTATGTCTCACCCATCCCACCCCTACCTCCCCATCAGTAGCCACATTTTAGCACCGACAGCAATCTGTCCAATTGATTCATTGACATGCAGGCTTACTCCACACCCCTTCTCTCTCTCACTCTCTCTCTCTCCCCCTCTCTCGCTCAGTCAAACCCCATACACACATACATACACACGTTTGTCCCTCTTCCTCCCTTTCACCTCCAGGCGATCAACATCCACACATGCATGGATAATATATAGCCAGACCGTAACACCAATACTCAATGAATATTGAAACTTGTACAGTCCCACTCTAAAAGCACACATTTCCCCTTTATTTCCTAATACCAATTAACTCATGGTTTTATCTGCGAAATATAAAAGGCAAACATACAGGTTTGCCTTTTAATTTTTTCGTATATCCGTTATTAATTTTAATGGTTATTCCATTATATACGTTGATTTTATAACAAGTAATTAGGAACAGAATTCGAACGCCCAATATTATCCGTCTACATTATTATTTACTAAAATAGATTAACATCCATTTATAGCCCCTTATAAATTCTCGGGATGTACAAAATTGCAATATCTTGAAATTGCTCTGCTTGCACATGTACATTAAAATAAAACTAGCATTAGCAACACTCGTTAATTACACCCATTCCAAAAAAAAATACAATACCGTTGCCTGCTGTTAAATGCATATTACTGCATTATGGAAAAAGTAAAAGGCTCTACATTGCGATGTGAAATCGTAAAATATAGAACGAGCGCTTTTGTCGCGGTATCTTTCGTGTTATCTTATTTGCTGAGCGCCTGTTATTGTTTTACTATTTTGAATTTTTGGGTTCTTTGTCCTCCGGCTAGCTATTATTACTCAGTCGAGCAAATCTCTTGAACAGGGTGTGTAAACGGAAAGGAGTTGTTACTAAAAGATAACACTGATAAAAGAATTTGTTTTTACACTTTTATTGCAGTCACACAGTATTAATTTCGCATAATTTCTCTTGATACACGCCTGACTGAAACTGTTATATTTTCGAATGTAACTATAATCACTTATTTGCCGCACATTATTAATTCGCGTATTTCACATTTTATAACTAACTTTACGACGCGAGAGATTCTGTATAATTGCGTAACGTGTACTTAGTGAATGATTCTGTTGAACTGCGCGACGTGTAACCCGTGAATGATACTGTTGAACTGTGCGACGTGTAACCCGTGAATGATACTGTTGAACTGTGCGACGTGTAACGCGTGAATGATTCTCTTAAACTGTGCGATACCTGTCTCTGGTTTCAGCATTTACACTCCCTCACCCCGATATGCCTAAACATTATAGCAGAGCTGCTATTGGTTAATAAAGCGCGCCAACATTAGCGTCTATTTTTATATCCAATAAAAATTACGAACATATATGCTCTAGGGTAAATATTCCCTCCATTTCTAAAGAAAGACACGCTACTCTGACGTCACTTATTTGTCTCTTCTAATTGATAAACAACTCACCCCCTCGCTCCATTTTTATCCGCTCCTATTGTCAGTTTCAGTGAGGCCGTGTAAACTTATTTCCTAACAATGCTTATAATTAACAAACATCTCAAATCATTGTCATACAGTAATGTTAATTTACACTACAATCACTCTGGCGTTCACAGTGTTGTGATATAGAATACTGCCTCACTTTAAGCTATAAAATGGAAAGTAAGCGAAGAAATGAAAATAACATGCGTTGTCCACGCCTTCTAAGCGTGCACTGGGTTTCTACATATAAGTAGTTCATAGCAAATCGCACGAATGGTTGCAGCTCTATGATATACATATGCTTATTTATTCATTGATTCATATAGCGTATACCAATAAAATTACTTTCATTTTGCCCGAATACTGCATGAGCTTCTTTTCGACGAAAGTAAAAGTAGTCTACCTACAATAAGTACGCAACTCAATTAAAGTGAGATTATTAATCAGGTGACCAAACACTGTTTCAGGATTCGTTAGCAAGTTCTGTAGAGAGAAGAGAAGGGTAGGGCTTATGTCTTATCCATCCTGTAGTCCTTCGCCCACAGTAACATTGGCTTCCACCTCGACTCAACTGCCCTACACTTTCACTGAGTTCCTAGTGGAGAGCCGAGAGACTTGCTCGCTGACGTCATAGAACATTCAGTTAGTTAACTCTAGTTTACTCGCTTCCAAATTCATCATTAACACATACGGTTACTGTCTGATCAAGTGTTCAATGGCTGTCAGTAGAAAGTGGTGCGTTAAATACTGAGCAAAATGGCTAAAAGGGAAAATATATAAAAGAAAGGAAAGAAAAATTATAACAAAATAACGATAAAATGTAAGAACTTTCAAATGTTTTTATGTTCCCTTTATTCTGAGGAAGATTAAAAGCAAAACAAAAACTTGTCTAACATGCATTGAGCCTACCTGTCTACTTGTGTTGTAATCAAATTAGCTGGTGTATACCTGCAGATATGTACAGTATTCATAAACTAAAATACATCTAATTTAATTTCTTCTCTGGTGGAATTAATTAGTTTCCAATGCCGAATTTCAATGTATCCTAACGATTACTTCTCTCATTTAGTGTGTCAACCCAACACTGAATGGAAACTGGAACATACGTTTAAGGCTGTCTATAAACTGTGGGTTGGCTGGTGTATACAAAACCGGTATACAAAGGAGTGAGTTTCTTTATCGGTTCTCTATGTTAGTATAGGTGATTGAATCTATCGTATTTAGAATATGTATACGATATGAATAAAAATTTGCCCATAATGGAACGCCGCTATCTGTGTTGGTCCTGACATACATATCTAGCCCCACCCTCTGCTAGCGTGGTATCCTCTGTTCCTCGAGCGTAATTCTATCCACTGGATTGTCAGGGTACTTCACCTCCCCAGAATATGCCCGAACTGCCGAGGTTAACAATATACGCTAGTTGTCCGTGTTCTTACTAGCGGAGTACAGTTAGACAAAGTTTCGTTGTTTGGCGAAAAAATAAAATATAATAATAAAGATGACAGTTATGAACTTTTTGTTTGTTCTTTTAGTACAGTTAAACCTTGTTTTTTCATGCTACGCTACCTTAATGTCGGTTTTCCTTTACCGTTCAATGGCAGCAAATATTTTAACATTCGTCTCATGTCGCTAATGAAAGCTCTCACACAAATGTCCAGTTTAACGACGCACGCAAATAATTCTTCATGCTTCCTCTGGAAGGACGAATTATGTATTATTTCAGCCTTTTCACTACCTATTGTAGTGAAACTCATTCATAGAGACGGTATCCGAGTCATCCCTTCTTTTCACTTCGACTATAAAGTCAATCATTAGTCCGTCCTGTGTTCATGAATTGTTTTTCAGTCCAGTCACATAGGAGGAGCCATAGATTGGTTACCTGAATGTGGAAACCTTACGGTGGGAAAACATTGTTGCGACCTAGGGGAATGTGCCATATTTTATGCGCATCAGTGTGCGCATAAGTAATATTTAAAGGGGAATCTGTTAGTGTATTGTAAAGCTTTTAATTTCTACTTCAAAATGACTAAATAATAAAAAGAATTTAGTAAATCTGCATCTAAGAGTATGAATACATTGGATAATAGCAATCAGTGATATCTAGAAGTATCATTAAAATGCGTGTACACAAAAATAAAACGAAAACCTTTCGTCTTATTACCAGCAATAAAGTTGGCCACAATATAACACGTAAGCAAAACAGAATAGAAGGCAAAACAGCGTAGGAGTAAAATATTGGATCCTGTTTATTTATATACTACGTGCATGTGATTTTTTTTCCGCCTTCAGTTGACTTTTTTCTCAAATGCAGGCGATCTATCTAAATAGAAGTATGTCATGCCGAAACCCTTATAGCCTTTATGGAAGATATCCTTTATATTTCTTTATGTATTGCATTTAAGCTTATAAAAGCGAGCGAGATAGCTCCCCGGTAACGTGTGAGACTCGCATTCGGGAGGTCCTGTGTTCGTTTTCGTTAACCACCCACTCTGACCTTGGGTTTTTCGTGGTTTTAGCTGTTCGGTAGGCGAATGAGGGCGTCGTTTCTCATCTACCATGATTTTCTTTGCATCATTTCCTTCTCATCTTTCAGATTTAGTGTCATATAGCGGTGCCGGACAGTTTGAGGGGTTGCTTGCTCGACGGATCGTTCATCGCCCTCTCTAGGCAGCTGCAGCAGTGGGACGGGTCTTCAAGCTTGGAACTGTTAGGGGCTTCTGCACGTCTCTGTAGCCTGTCTACCTGAGGCCTGTAGTCTCCTGTGGTTCCTTCACTTCTTTTTTTCTTCCTGGGGGTGGTAGCCACAACAGATCTATACAAGTCGCAATGCGCAACTATAATAAATAACCTATAAGCCTATTAGCCAAAGAGAGAAGGAAAAAACTGTCTATGTTATATAAATAAATTAATTAATCGATATTTATATTCACAATAAAATTATTGCTTCTAACTTGATTAAGGGTTTATGCAATGCATAACATTTTAATTTGGCGAATTAGGAATTAAGATTACATCATATTCCCCGTCTTTATTCTTATATCAATGAATTGATTTGTGGGGATTTTAGGTATAATATGATTACGAGACCACGAGGAAGGAACCAAACACTAAGTTTCATTTATTTCATTTCGACCCTGAAGATAGTTACAAATGAATGGGGTAAGGAATTCAGAAATACAATGTCTGCAGATTTACCTCCCATTTCTCTAAGTATTAGTAAAATCAGCTAAATAATTATTCGTTCATTATATCGAATATTAAAGGGGCTTTACAACTTTTGAGTTTTGTGGTATAGCACTGGAGAATTCAGCTGGAAAAAAAAATCTTAAGGACCTTCATAAATGGACTGCATATTATTTATTTCTCAATAGAAGCATCTGATCGAGATTTTCGACTGAGCAAAAGATTCCAGAATGCATACCATATTATAGAAGAATATTACAAAATACAATAAGATTACAAAATTTTAAAAATAATAATTATAACTAAGAATAATTGTAGCTCATATTAACGTCAATGTTTTCTTTCTCTACAGCTTGCCCATGGCGGCAGAGGAAGTATTGTATTTCACCCAAAAATGTTATATCAAGAATTCACCGGAAATACTCATTTGAAGTAGGCGCGTGTGTGCGCGCGTTTGTGTGGTGAACAGTAAACTCAAATAAAAGTTGGAGAAGTACCAAATTTCATACTTGGCTCAGGGAGCATTTAAAGATTCCAGCGAAGATTTTCAAGCAAATCCCCCAATATATGTGATCTCTATGGGAAAAGTGTTAGTTTTTACTTTCTCAAAAATAGCTAAAGAGGTCTATTAAAATATCACCATAAAATTCACATGTTGAATTTTTTCATCTAGATTGGTTGTGAAATCCACAGAATTTTATATAACTGGGAACTATAGGAGATAGACAAACGCTTTCTATACAATAAAATATGTATAGCTCGTTAAACTAAACAGTTTATGTCATAAGTTTTTGGTAGCGCTAAACATTTCCAAAGAAATTCGTTATTACTCGCATTTCCAGGATGCACTAGTTCAATGAACATGCTTGAAAATATGATTGTCTCTTTTCTACATGTTCTCATTAGTCACAAAAACTTTATTACGTTAACAGCTGTGCATTACTTAGGTTTGCCCATGCAAAAATGTTCAAATGGTTAAATCATCCGTTTACACCATGAATGTAAACTGGATGCTGCAATGACTTTTTATATGAAATAGTACAGTATATAAGGAACCCTACCGATTGGTAACTCGTAGACAAAGTTTTGTGTTTACCATCGAGAACAGCTTGATGGATCACAGAGAGAGAGAGCCTTGAGGTCCGAAAGAAGCCTGCGACAAGAGCCAAATAATACACAAAGGAAGCAAAGCAATCTACTGTCAAATTACGCCAATCATAGCACCGATCTCTTAGAAATGAATCAAGAGTAATAAATTGCCCTACAGGTGCAGTAAGTGCATCATTGCAGAAAGAAAAAGAGTTTGGAAATCGAGACTAAGTGGGTGAGCAGTGAATTACACATGCCGCCTTCGACCGTTTGGTGGAATACATATGGCGAGTGTGAGAGTTAAAATGCTAACCATAATTTTATCATTATCCAGATTTCACTAACTTCAGTTTGACAGTTTGACATAAGCTGTTGTTACATGACAATAAACACACAGAATTTTAAAAGTTATGCTTATGGTACACTTTGAAATAGTGCAGTGAAATCCATCAAATAGGCTCGAGCTTGGAGCTTACGCTATGCAGACCATTGTAACATGTCTCAGTGCGTTCTCTCTCTCTCTCTCTCTCTCTCTCTGTGGTGACAATAATTATTAAGGTTACATCTGCTCTCTAAAGCATTCAATTGCTATAGCAGTGTTGTTGTTCATAGCCTGACATTTATTTAAGTTAATGGAAACATTTCACATATTCCTAAAACCTTAAAAACTCTAAATATAAGTTATTTAAGCGCATGTATTTCTGGAATACGTACAAGAAACTACATATTTAGGGCAAACCATTTCCTTTAAGAGCACGATGGACAAAGTAATAGCAGGACGCATCGCAACAGCATGGTCTAAAATCTGGTCCCAAAAATTGATACTCCTGGACAAATCCTATAATATAAACTTGAAAGGTCAAATAATGAATATGTGTATTTTACCAGCTCACAAACAAGGAGTTTAGCAAACAAACAAAAACAGAGGCAAGTGATAGCTATCTGCCAAAGGAAAATGAAAAGCGAAAATCTTGGGTATAATAATGAGAGATAGAATGCAGAACCAGGAAATACGGTAGAGGCCACAATTAAAGGACGCCGCAACCATAGGAAACTTAAAATGGAGATGGGCAGAACATGTTTTGAAACAGTACACTGATAGATGGACACAGAGAGTGACATCTTGGGGCCCAGGATTGATTAGAGGGACGTCGGCAGGCAGAGAATCCGCTGGGCAGACGAAATGAGGAGGACTTTCGGCAGCAGGTGGTCCACGATAGCCAAAGAGAGAGAACCTTGAAAAAAATTAGTGGACATATGCAGCAACAATAAATTAGGTTGACCTTTCCTGGAATAGCTAACTGGAACTGTAAAATCCAGCTTCCTTTCACTTGAAATAGGCCTTGCCAAAAAGGGATGTACATGGCTAGGTAATTGTGAATAGTGAAGCAGTCACAACCACACTTGTGAATTACCGTTGCATGTTTCCTTATTTTTGTATCGTTGGTACTGGTATAAACCAGGTGGTCGGTGAGTTATTTTAAATGTCTACTGCTTTCCTATTAACCCTGTGTTTTCCTTTAGAAAAACTGTTTTAAAAATTTAATATGTAACAATCACTTGCTCTCTACCCATTACAATCTACTGTTCTCTCTATTATTATTATTATTATTATATTCCACACAAAATATATATCGACGTTTCACCGGAAATGCACGTTTAAAGGTTCACTGAATTAAAAAAAGAAAATAATGTTTAGAAAAACGTTCCCGCCCGTGCATGTTAACAACATAGCTCAAACAGGAAATGTTAGGTAGATACAAAGTGTAGTATTTAATTTTAGAACCTTTCAAGGATGGGAAATATAGAATTTCAAGAAAACCTTCCCAATACTCCTCTTTAAATAGAAAACTTCTGATTCTTTTTTGTTTTCTTAAAATGGCTCTAACAATTCTCATTAAAATAACATGTTTAAGATTATTTGCATGTATATTTAAATATACATTTTGAATTTTCTATGAATTTTTCTGTGAAGTCCTCTTTATTCTAAATAGGTTTTGTATAATTATGTACAACCATTAAGGGAAGACAAGAATGCTTACGCACAATTTATGTCTTTCTCTATTCCATTAACCATTGCTATTCATTGCTATGTTTTGAATTTTCCAACAGTTTAGCATACAGTTTTTGAAGTTATAAGCACCATTCTTTTGTTTCTAGTGATGCGATGCAATGATTATTGTACTTTAAAGCCAGCATAAAGCAATCTTTTAAGAATTTACTCTCGCTTTAACCTTCTGTATCCCCCTTGTTCCTAAAACAAGAATTTAACGAAATAATTTATGGAAATTCTATCTCAATTAATATGAAGTAATCAGAATCGTATACTTTTATAACGCTTTAGATTTTTATGTCTATTCATAAAATTGTTTATGTGCCTATTCTTCTACTGTTGGTCATGATAAATTAGGCAATACTGCATTTTGTAGCATGAGACACTTACTCTATTATTTATGTGCTAGTCATACCACTTAATGCAGTTGTGCTGCTTAAAACGTGGTAAAATGCAAAACAACCGATATTTTTGGAAGGAAGTCCGTCGCTAAGAAGTTGACCTAAATCGTGGCTAACGAGACAGACAGGCTACGACGCGAATCAGAGTTACGTAGTAATGGTAGTCTTAAACATGGCTAACATTGAATAGTTTCACGATATAATTGTGCATTTTACACGTATTTAACGAGAAATATATTTGTTTGTTTCGAATATGGGTATATTAGGCGACTGTAATTTCACTTCATTGGGCCATGACTGCACCAGAATTATCAGCTGATTTAAGTTTGCGCCTTAGCCGGTCTACCTCGTTAGCCACGGACCTAAATTGAATTACGAAAGTTTATAGAAAGAACATTATACAGAGCGGTCCCTCAGCGCTCTGGCCGGGAATTGCACGGCACTCTTGTGCGACATGTCTGAATGAACTCAAGGCCACGGGCTCTTCCACTTATCGGACATGTGGCAGCGGGCTTCAGTCAGCTGTTATTGCTTCTTGTATATAGACGCGAGACGCGTGTGTATTTGTGTGCGATTGAATTATCGTATTATTACAACCCAGAAATGGTAATCAAATTTTCGCTTGAACAAAGACCTTTTATGTATGACACGTATGTGAAACCCGACTCACGTAGACAGGTGTGTAGATAATTTCACGATAAACTTCCTGGTGTTCCAGTTCCGAGTAGAGATACAGATATATAGTGAATAAAGTGAAGGGAACGGGACCATTTAATGTTGTAAGTTGTAAAAAGAAACGAAGGGTTCTAACGGAAGAAAATGTTTTTGATGACAGAATAATCTCTAAAGGGTTATGGCCGGCTCGATCGCCGGATCTTACTGTGTGTGACTTTTATCTGTGGAGAACTCTCAAGAATAGAGTCTACAGGAATAATCCTCGCACCATAGACGATCTTTAAAACAATATAAGAACATAAATTAGGAAAATTACGCAACAAGAACTTATGCGTGTGAATGGTAATTTCATCAGAAGGTGCCAAGAATGTTTATCTGCCGAAGGACACCACTTTCAACATCGACTATGAAAAAGGTTAGTACTGATAAAATAAAAAGTAATTATGTTTGTTCAATAGGTAATCAATATATCGTAATAATCATCATAAAGTCAGTAATAATATGGTATCAGTATCAATAATGAGAATAATAAACAGATACACTGAATATAGCCCGCGGAACACGCATCGCGACTACCGGCCAGAGCGCTGAGGGACCGCTCAGTATAATAGCAGATGTAATACTTAATAAATTAATTTTTTACTTCTAATACTTGTATTATGAATAATATGTTTAATTATTAATCCTAATTTGATTAGTATCTTATTAGGTTGAGGTGGATGGAAGAATATGTTCCATCCATACGTATTTTTCTTGAAGTATGCTTTACTTTCATATCTTAGGCTTCATCGTTATATAGAATTCAGTGGAAGTGAAGAGTACTTAAAACACTATTCATAGAAAATTAAAAATATGGTTTAGCAATCCAACATCTCAAACATATAATAAATATTTAATATAAATTGTTCAACGAATGTTAGAGAAAATAAAGTTACAATCTTTACCCCAATAGATTTGGGACCGCCTTGTATACTTAAGCAATATGCCTTGTATGTTTCATTTTGTTTAATTTTTAGGAGCATTCGCGTATTTTTCTAATTATCATTCAGGGGATTGCGAAACGTTTATTTGGAGTGAAATTTCGAATATAAAAGTTTTATAATTCAAAGCAATATTTCATCTAGCTTAGTAGTCATCTGAACACATAGAATAAAACGGATATTCCTGCAAGACCTATTGCCATAATAGTTGAAATGAAACTTGATAAAACTATCACTACAGATAATGCAACTTCACCATGTACTTTTCGATACTCAGGATTGTATTTTAATAGATACAATTATTGCAGGCTAAATTAATACTTCAAATATGTTTTTATCAAGTTATCTTAATGATTTACTGCATATCAAAGCATTTCAGATTTTATGATAATGGAAAGATATATTTTTGTTTTATGTCTATTTCATTTAGTTTTTTATACATTTTATTTATATCTGTTTACTTATCTTTAGCTTTCACTCCTTATAAATATTACCTATACGAATCTTGTAGTGAAGGGCATTTTAAAGTATCTGCATAGGAATGTCGCATACAATGCTCAATTGAACGACATGTGTTTCATCCAGTAGATAAAAATTAATTCCGCTAATTATAATATTTAAAAACAAACAAATCTAGCAAACATTAAAAAATATAAAAAGCAACAGTAACTAAAAGTATTAGGTTATGTGTTTGGTGAAGCAAAAAGTAACATGAAGCATTCATAAACGGCAGATAAGTTACTGAATTAGTAACCGAGCGAGAGAGCTCTGGGGTAGCGTACGAGGCCTCGCACTCGGGAGGTCCCACGTTCGATTCCCGTTGACCGCCTACTCTGATCTTGAGTGTTTCGTGATTGGTAGGCGAATGCTGGGGTGGTTTCTCATCTGCCACGATTTCTTTTCCAGCATTTCCCTTTTATACCGTTTCCTTCTCATTTTTCAGGTGTTTCTAGGTTTCGTGGCGCATGCAGACAGATGGCGAAATGCTCGCTCAAAAAAAAATTATTCCCCGTGGACGCTAGAGGACTGCTAGGTTGACCGGTCGTTCATTTCCCTCTCTGGGCAGCTCCGGTAGTGGGATAGTGTTCGAGCCAGGAACCGTTAGGGACTTCCACGCGTCATCGTCCTGCGGCCTGTAGTCTCCTGTTGTTCCTGGTAATGTACAGCTGGGTGTTTCATATATCGGCCAAGCAAGAAGATTGTTACAGCGAGGGAGAAGACATCCATGGCTCAGATGTGTGTGCGCGCGCGCGCATAACTCAAAAGCGAAACGTCCAATAAGTACCAAATTGAGTATTTAAGCTCATACCTTCCTAGGACGTAACACGAAGATGTTCAAGAAAACACCCATTAAGCCTAATCTACCCCTTACTTGAAAAGTGTTTCTTTACTTTATATATTATTAAAAATAACTATAACGATCTTGATTAAAATGCCACATGTTTTGGATATTTTCATGGCATAAAATGTATACCTTGAGTTTTCTGGGAATAGGCTCTGAAGCCCTTTGTATGATTGGTAAAGCGTAAACAATGTAGACCTCGAGAAAGACAACGCATTTTTTGTGGCGTTAACCATTTCCGAGATATTCCTGTTATTCGTTTGAATTTTCAAATA
Source organism: Deroplatys truncata (assembly GCA_030765065.1). Classification (NCBI taxonomy): domain Eukaryota; kingdom Metazoa; phylum Arthropoda; class Insecta; order Mantodea; family Mantidae; genus Deroplatys; species Deroplatys truncata. Next base: position 60,939,624 of record CM060980.1, read on the forward strand.
CTTACGCTTTTCTCAAGAGGAGAATCGTTTTTTTCCCTGTCTTTTTATATTTTTTCTTTGTTTTCTTTATGGTGATCATGCACAGAGGAATGGAATTTCAAAGCCATTACATAGCGACCCTCTGTTAAAAGATTTGATTGTCGCTTAAGTCTACTGTATTCCCCTAATTCTCTTGTACCTACAAATAAATATTTAATAAAACAATTTCTGCAAATCCTTATCTCAATTAACATGAATAGATAGAAGAATGAGCTTTGGTAATAATAGTTTGTTGAAGAATAGACAGAGAAAACCATGTGATTATAACATCAGATTTTTTAAAAAAATAAGTAATAATAGGACAAAACAAATATGTGCTATGTTATAGCACAAAAGGCGTTACACAGGTGTTGAAACTGCTGACGTCTTATAGGATGCCTTATCTTAAAAATGAGTTACAAAACGTACCATCGTTTGTGTCATTGAAGATACGAGCCATCGACACTAAGCGCAAAATATTTAATGAATGCAAAGTCATCAACAACAGCTCAGGCTGTCAGTTTCTTCCTATAGCACACAAAGTACCGAAACCCGATTTTCCTAGTTGGTGATCGCAGTAGTGTTACAACTCATTTGCCAAAATGTGTACATAGTCGAAGAAGTAGACAAAATGTTATTATCAACACTGTAGCTATAATCATAATCATCACCGATTGGTCATGTAGGTCCATTTCTTCATTTGAAGGAATGATAACAGCAAAGTACGAGTACATGTAATAATCGCGCACTTAAATTTGTGTCACAGCTTTGAGGATGTGAAGCTCTAATATCTCCAATAAAATTAGTTCATTAGCATACTGCGTGTTATGGCAGCGGGCTCAAACAAGTCACTGGCGTTGTCTAAGTAAAGAAAACTAAACCTTAAGTAAATTCAACCATTATGAATGAAGCGCTCACATAAAAAAATATATAGAGGCAGGACTTTCTGAAATAAAGACAATTTAGTAACACATTTTTCGTAATTGCATCTCGCAGAAGATCGTCTTGTGCGTTTTATTGCACTGTGTTTCTCTTCAATTCAGTCACTAAGAAAAAGGATTGTTGGGAGTCATGTGTCACCTGACTGGCTTCGGCCAATCAGGCGCAGCGTTGCATTCCAGCTGAAGAACTCCCTGCCACCAATAACCGTAACAATACACACTCTTCGTTAAACTAACCTATATGCCAACATTTTCAGTATCCATATGCAACATCGTTTCTCTTAGGACTTAATAGCTCATTTCCTTTCTCTGTACTGTCAGCAAGTCGATTGGCATGTTTAGACTTGAGGAGATAAGCACTTTTTTGACATAAAAACACTGCGATAACATGTTAGCTTATAAAGGTTGGTCTTTATATTTGTGGTTTTCCTTCACCTATCACGTACTTACAGTAAAAAGAGGAAAAATTGTATTCCACCCAAAATTTATATGTCGAGATTTCACCGAAATACATGTTTGAGGTGGCACACTGAACCCAAAAAGAAGCTTTATTCTTTTTTAATATCCGCGCGTGTGTGTGTGTGTGAACAGCATAAACAAAAATCGGATAAATACCAACTTGTTATTTAAGTTCAGTATCTTCCAAAGATGTAACAGGAAGATTTTCAAGAAAATCCCCAACCCAAACTACCATTTACATCAAAAAATTTAAAATGCTTGATTTTCTCAAAAAATCTATGTTTAAGATACTTACAGAACAACTAAAATGTATTCTTGAGAATAGCTTGTGAAGTCCACTTAGATCGGAAGGAATTTTGTATAATTTTGTATAACTGGTAAACATTAAACAAATACACAAATACGTATTACTCAAAAAATATAGACTTATTTAAAAACAATTATTTCAAATAGCTTTTTTGTGGTATCCGCCATTTCCGAGTTATCCGTTAATATTGATTTCAACTGTTTAAAACTTTTGAATGTTGTACCTTCCTGTCGCTATTCACTTATTTCTCGCGGGAATAGAAATTAAAAGCGACAGCGAGGTGCTTTTAAACATCTGACTATCGATTCGGTTTCCCCTATCCCTCTGATACCCACAACGAAACGTGTATAATGAAACTATTTCTGCAAAAGTTTGTGTCGATCACCATGAAGCAGATCGAAAAATAAGCTTGCATAGAATAGTTTATAGAAGATATTTGATAATAAATGATAGTGCGTAGAGAAAGTCATGTGAATTTAACACAGCAGATTTGTTTCTCAGCATTTTCTAAGGGTGTACGGCAGCGAAACTTTATTACGCGAGAGACAAAACCCAGTTAAACTGATTGTTTGTGTTATCAACACTATCACAACCATTACGACATTGTTTGCAGCTGTTATGCAGCGTGTCAGAATAGCTCCTTTATTAAAGGCGAGGCGAGGGTCGAAGCGCGGACCTACATTTGTTGCCCCGAATGTACACAGCTCGCATAATGTAGGACGGGAGGGGTGTGAGAGAGGAAGGGCCAACTGCTGTGGTGTGTGTTCTGTGTTTGATGTGTGTATGACGACGACATTGCTACATCATACACATACACACCCTCCCACCCTCTCTCTCTCTCTCTCTCTCCCTCTCTCTCTCACTCTGTCGCATGCTGAGGATTTAATTGATCAGCTAGCAGTAATACCTGTCAAAGTGACACTTCCGGACCTCCCCCTCCCTCGTTCCATATTAACCTCATTCTAGCCGCAGAGCCCATATCACACATATAGACAGGTCAATTACATGGCCAACCTGATTTAATTAGCCAGGAAATAATGTTGCTTGCAAAACGTAATAATGACTGAGCTTAAAAACCATCGACGGCATCGTCATTTAAATATGTAAAATAATGATTGGATTGTTCTAGATTAAAAGGTGACTCGCCATTTTCAGCATAATTGACATCTCCAAAATGATGTTTTGTTGTGGATGTGTGTGTTATGGTAATGAAAGCGGGCCATTAAGGACGATGTCTGAACTTTATCCTGCTATATGGTGATTGTCATATCACCGGCGGACAGTATTTATGTGATAGATTCATCTAGGAAGGGTACAATCCATTAATATACCACACGTGCCTGAGCACCGGTCGATTATTATTGGAATCTGTTAATTCTACGCTTCCGAGCAATAATATTGCAACGTCATGGGAACATTACAAAAGAACAGAATAGCAATCGAGCGAGATGGCTCAATAGTAACGACTGAACGAGCATTTGGGAGGAATTAAGATTTAAGCCTTGATCTGACCAACCTGATTAGTATTTCTCGTAGTTTTCCTCTCCGCACAGGTGAGCGCTGGCGTTCCATGCCTTGCAAACTCCACGTGGCAGTAAACACAGTATGGTACAAAAGGCAACTCTAAGACCATCCACTTGGCAAAGCTAATTTTTATAACCAAGGTCATTGCTTTTCGTTAAAAGCACTAATTAAGGTAATATAACGATAACATTTAGTAAAAGGGAGCACTAAAAAGATCTATACGCTATTTCACTTGCTTTCACTTTTTGGCTTACACAAATATGTATGGTAAACTTCAATATTTAGAACGGTGCGTGTAAGCACTTGGCTTCATAGTTGAGATTTATATATACATTTTTACATCATCTTATAATATTAAAAATACTCTTGTAATGCAACCCTCATGCATTATTTCTGTTTTTACTACTAGTGTTTTAACTGCAAATTAAAAATTTGATTTTGATTTGTTTTAATAGATTAAAAAATCACCCGGTAATAAACATTTTTATGCCACTTAATTTAAATGGCGAAGAAAAAGTATACTGATATTTGACAGGTATTATGGGAAACCAAACTTATTTCTTCAGAGCCCCAAATCAGATGGTTTATATTGTTCTGAAAAGCTTAAAATGAAATATTGTGGTTCAGAATAAACGTGGTTAGCCACAAGTACCATTTTGATAAAATTAAAAATTTACTTCTACACAATTCATTAAAGTTAAATTTCTCAATAATGGCTCATTGTAGAGTTATCAAATTTTGTATACTGCAATATTATGTCAGGGTCAAAATATATTTGATAAGCAAAATTGCAGATCTTTTTTAATCTTCGCAGATACGTTGCTTAACGGGAACATTAAAATCGTATGCGCATACAGTTATCCGCTCGAGTAGAGAAGTGAGATAAATAAATGTAGAAGTGTAGTCAATGAGATCATGGTTGTTTGCAATAGGTCAAAATCAATAAGGCGCCAGTATGTCACTGGCTCTCAGAGTTGTAAGTAATCTTGGCCATGCTATGTTTAAATATTCCATGTGCATACCTCTGCAGCAAGTCGGGACCTAAACTCTTTGAAAGAAATGCGAGAAATTAAAATTTGTTCACTCCAAACGTGTGCCATTCATCCAGAATTTTAATTTTAAAAAAGTTAAACCGGTTATAAGGGGTATGAACCCAGCTACACCAAACTGGCAGCCAAATACGCTAGTGACTGAGCTATTACTACAGCTAGCTGTTGTTTGATTCTCTGATACATGAAGTGGAGGTATGAGTGATGCGCTATTGTGAACATCTTCGTGTTTGATAAGAGAAATAACTATTCCAGGATAGAAGTAAGTACTACATTCGTATTAAGTGTTTGTTTATTTGCCTTTATCAATACGAATATTGAAATTACAAATCATTAAGTAAATTTAAAGTTTGTCGTCACAGACCATACTGTCCTATATCAAGTGTTCCTATACCATCCCCCCGTAGCGCCTGAAAGTTTTTCGGTTGAATTCTGTAACACTATATATATTATACCGCCTCTAATTATTAAAGATAGCTTTTACACCAGATCATACGTGCAGAACTGAAACACAGGCGTCACGCAATATGCCAGCTGATTGCATTCATCCTTCTTCGAACGGGTATATGCTTTAAGGAGTGCAATTCACACTAGTGTGTTTATGTAAAATATCATACTCTGCGCATGGACTGAAAGACAAACCTTACCTTCACCATTCTTCCATTCTTCCATCATTTCATAGTTATCCAACCCTAAATTAAACCTTTTGTCCATGCTCAAAAATAGTTTTTAGAAACAAAACATTAGGTTTTTCCAACTAATAATTTATTAATGGTTGCGAATGTTATTCATCGCATAATTCATTGAACGACAATATAATCATAATTTAAACAAATGAAGGTGATATACAGAAGTCCTTGTATGCATTAAATTACGTAAATTATATGATTTTAAGATACAAATGAAAAAAGGCAAAATTCCAATTTGATCTAGAACTGTCCTAGACGTCAAACTCTAGGACAAGTATCTAATTTCAAATATTTAGTACGTTATAACAGTTTTAATGCAGAAAGAATGCTGATATTAAAATAAATAATTTCCAGACTACGTGGAACTATACAGATAACTTTTAAAAACAAAGCAAGGAATGAAGGAAAAATAAAACTCTAGCAGTTACGGCAATTCCCCAATATTGTAGGGCTAAGAAACTTGGTTCCAACGAAAAAAACAGAAAGACAGAACTTAGACGGCGAAGATGTTCTTTAGACGACTAAAGGGTTGCACCAAACTCGCAACTCATATCCAAACTTTATGGAATCAAAAATGAAGAAATAAGGTATGAATTAAAAGCAGATCATTTATATGATAAATATATACAAAAAATGAACTGACTATGTGAACAGAATGAGTAAGGTGAGATAATCACTACTAACGAGGAACTACAAAATGCTGGGCGTTCTAGGTAGGATTGAGCAGATGCTTTGTGAAGCCGGAACGGGCAGTTGCCTAATCCTTGTGGCGATGATGATGATATCACGTGATGTTTTAGTTAATTTTAGGCGGAGCTACAATTAACTTCAGAGTTACATGCAATTAAAGTGTAATTGGCCTAGAATCAATATCAATGTTAGATTAATTAACGTATGAACGGTTCTCTTTTCTAAAAATGAAAGTCCATTATGATTATTAATTTTTCACTAGTTTGCTAAACAAATACACTGCCGTTTGTGAACATTGCAACAGCAACAAAGAATTTTCCGAATAACTACAAACTTGGTGGAAGTGTAGAAGAGTGTGCAAGAATAAGTGATTAGGTTTGCAGAGAGATGGGGTACACGTAGGCCGAGCAGAGCCCTCTCGTGTCGGTCTTACAAGGTCAGTGTTGTGCACAGTGTAATCAGTGCAGAGCTGTCAAACAAGGTAGAAACAATAACGTAAGTACCAGTATGTCTCGTCGATGTCAAAGGGAGCCATATCGACATGTGAGTGAATTCGAACGGGGCAGAATGATCGGTCTCCTGGAAGCGGGTTTGTCACACCACGACATTTTGGCTCATACAGGGCATGTTGCTACGACAGTGATGCGTGAGTGTAAGCAGTGGATAAGATGAAGGTCGTACGCAGTGAAGAGCAGGTACTGGACCACGGAACATGACCACAGCACGGGATGACCATCATCTTTTCCGCTGGCCATAACGAACCGTACAGCTTCATCCACAGTGTTGGCTCGAGCTGGAGCACTGCAACAGATGTGAACTTGTCTGCCTCAACGGTTCGTCACCGTCTGCTGCAAGTTGGACTGGTTGCATGCATGCCATTACGTCGGCTACCATTGTCCAGAAACCACAAGCTCCTCCGTGAACAGCATCACCGGGGTGCTGAATGGCAAAATGTAGTCTTTTCGGACGAGTTCCGCTTCAACGTGTCCTATAGTGATGGCCGCATACGTGTCCGTCGGTACCTGGTGAGCGCAACCTGTAGGGCTGCATTGTTGAGCGGCATAGCGGACAAACACCAGGTGTGATAGTTTGGGGCGCCATTGGTTACAACAACCGATCTCGCATCCTACGAATTGAGGGCACTTTGAACAGCAACCGGTACCTAACGGTGATTGTAGATCCTGAGGTACTCCCTCTGCTTCAGACATCTCCACAGGCCACATTTCACCACGGCAATGCCCAGCCACATATTGCCAGTAATGTATAAGCCTTCTCTGAAGAGCGACGGGTACCATTGCTTCCCTGGCCTGCACGTTCGCCTGACATGTCGTCCATCGAACATGTCTGAGATATGGTTGGTCGGCACCTGGTGCGTCACGGTCCTCCGATAACCAGTGTCACGGATTTGTGGGCTCGAATACAAACTGCGTGGAGGGAAATCCCTCAGGAACTTATTCAGAACCTTTTTGATTCAATGCCACGGCGTATAACTCTAATTGCAGTGCATGGAGGCCACGCCAACTACTGAATATTAGGGCTCAAAGGTCATGTATAGATTTTAAAAGTTTATCATCTATTACTTGTCATGTACCTAACCTGTGGTATTAAATACATTGAATTCATGCGTTTCCTTCTTGGTGTTGCGATTTTCACAAGCAGGAGTGTATACGTTGGTAATAATAGAAATCCAAAAGCAATTATTGAAGCCATAATACCCTATATCATATTATAACCAAAATGACTATAGGTACCGAGCGAGGCGGTGCCGCGGTAACGTGCGACTCGCATTCGGGAGGTATCAGGTTCAAATCCCCAGGGTCGACCAATCTAACCGAAAGCTTTTTCGGTTTCCTTGGGTCACTAGAAAAATGCTGGGTTGGATAATTTGATCCTCGAATTTTCTTATCAACCCTTTTATCACTACACTTTATTTCCTTCTTCTTCACCGCCATACCAGGCTTTGGGGCTGATCACCCATCCTGGATGTGCTATGATACAGAGTTTGCTTGCTCCTCGACGGTTTACTGACACACGGTATTGGCTCTTGGAGTGTAATTCCTATAAAGAGCAGAATAATCAATTAAAGAAGAAGACTATAATTAATCTGGAGCTCGTGCGGAGAGAAAAGCAATGACCGTTACTGAAATACGACTTGATAGAAACATCCTTAAGATAGCGTATGCTATTAAATAAGTGCACGTATAAATTAGTTTGTAACATGCTTAAAAGTCCTAAGAAAAGAAGAGAACCTAAATCTGTTTATAGTTCTATTATTACCTTGCAATGGAACTTTCAGGGCGAAAGAAAACTCAAAAGCAGCACCTTCAGACAGTTTCATCTTGGCAAGAATAAAAATTGGGCCTGAAAGTCTGAGAGAGTCAGGTGGGCTTATTAATTGCTGGCAAAAGCAGTGAGCGTTTTGCGTCTATAAACTGCATGACGTGAGAATACACTGCCCGCCCTGCTCTGGCCGGAAAGTTTAAGTTCATTTATCCACTGATTTTTATTTCAAGGTATATGAATTATTACAATAATACTATCAACACTTTAAATTTTTAATAATAATTCAAAATATACAACAGCACAATACTATAGTTTTATAATTATTTAAAACCTGTGAATCATAACGTTACCCAGTAGCCGAGGTACAGAGAATAGAAAAATTATTAATATTTCAACATTTTTAGAACAATCAAGCCTCTATAAAACTGTTCTCAAAGAAACGAATGATGGTGTGCTGCGCCATATTCCCTTGCAGACCACAATGCCTTCCTGCGGTGACCATCAGACTTTATGTGTCACTGCAGATACATGGATACATGGAAGAGAAGAATAATCAAGGCTAGACTGCCATAGAAATGAGAATGTTTCTTTAGCCAGGATTATTCCCCATCCTACCTAGAGTCTGGAAGTATGAGTAAGAAAGTCAAGGTGTGAATAAATGTAATGTTTATAAAGAAAATATGAATTAAGCAAACCCAAACAGTCAACGAGTCAACATCATTGCCAATGAGAAATTGTTCCAAACAAAAGTAACCGAGATGGCCTCAAACAGTAAAGATGAAATATAAATAGAAAAAAATGATGGAGAATAAAGTAATATTGACAACTGCATATGGAATTAATTGACAAACAATGAAGAATAAGTGGCTAATAGAGATAAGAGTGCAAAAACAAAGAAAACTGATATAAATACATTAATATTAAAGAATAAGGTGAAAACGAAAAGTAAAACAAAAATCAAAGCCAAGAAAAATGTATAATAAAGAATGTGGAGAAATTAAAACAAATGATAAAATAAAATAATATGGACAAGAGCTGAGTAAATAATAGAGGTATAACACCATAAAGTAAAAACAGACGTTGCAGTTCGTTTTAGCAGCTAAGAATGCAGGAAAAAAGAGAAAGTAGTAGTCATAAGAGATATGGATTCCAGTAGAAATAATTTAGATACCTCTGTATTAAAAATAACAAATTACAGCACTTCAACTAGATATTCATTATAAGAAAGTATCGACCAAATTCAAATTGATCAAACTGAGTACCAGAAGAGACACTGCACTGTATTATATAAGTTAATAAACAATCTAGTGGATAATCAACATTCGTTCAATACCTGAATTTTATGATAAATAAAACTGCTTTACGAGTATGGCCACTAATTCCACAAACTCCAGGCTCAGTATCTCTCAAGGATTAAGAATGTGTCTTACATATAACAATATTTTGATTGAATTCAACCGCTTTCAGTTTTCCCTCAGTTTCTGCGAATTAAAAAAGCAACTTTATAAAGTTCATGTTTAAACCTGTTTGATAATTAAGTTTGTATACGTGCGTGTTTGTGTGTGTAGTTTTATGTATATATGTGTGATGTATGTGTCTGAGTGCTTTTAATGTTTTCATACTTTCTGCAATTGGACTTATATCCTGTTGAAAGGGAGTAAACATAAATAAACATGGAATAAATACAGGGAAATATCTACTGCAAATACAAACAATAATGTTGGAAAAAATAAAAAACACAAATAATGAGATATAAAGCAAAGCATAGCAGTAAATTAATAGAAATTACACATAGTGTAAGGAAGCGTAAATGTGGGAGGGGAGAGAAGAGGACATGAAATACAGAGGTAATTGCAATATAAACCAATACATCGAGATTGCCCAAGTGCTTTGTTGGAGCACCGTGCAGTTAATATTGCCAATATACAACGCTTCACTTCGACAAAGTATGCGAATATATCCGTGAAAACCACACGCTATGTGGAAACAATATCTTTACCCTAATTGCCTTTAATACGCGATAATGAAGCACCGTTATCATGCAATCTGCTTTGTAATAGGGCGTACCTAGTGGAAACTGGCTTTATGAGCTTCCTTCTTCATTCTAAGGATAACCCGAGTGGCCTGCTACAGGTGTCATAGTAGTTATTGGTTTTGATACAGACAAGAGCTTTTTCTTCATATGGGTAATGGATACAATTCCTAATTTCTTTCCAAAATAAAACAATAATATCTTGTGTAATATTCACATTATTTTCTCTATCCGTTAACGTTTATTTTCATAATTCTTCTCTAGTCCGTAGCTATAAAAATAATACGTACATAAAGGGCAGAGAAGGTATTGCATTCCACCCAAAATTTGATACCGAGATTTCATCTGAAATACGTATTGAATCCCAAAAAGAGATTTTTAGAAAAAGATCCATTTATATATAAGGGGTGTAACAAAAATGTACGGCACAAATTGCAGGTCGCATTCTTCACACGTAGTCGAAGAAATTATGTTATATGAACATGGATCTAGAAAAGCTTTGTTTCCATGTTACAACTCATTTCCTCCAACTCATTACTCACGGGAAACACACAAGAATAGAATGTACCACCATACCACATGCCACTCTTTCTCACAGAAGAAGTTCAATATGCCCTCCGTGAGCATTGAGTCATATATCAACCCGCCATGGTAGTGAATCCCGGATATGTGTGTGTGTGTGTCTGTGTGTGTGTGAACAGTATAACTCAGGAACGAAAATTTGGTTGAATACAAAATTTAGGTTCAGTTCCATCCAAAGACGCGACACAAAAATTTTCAAGAAAATCCCTCTCACCCCAAACTACACTTTACTGGGCAATTGTTTGAAATTTTTTATTTTATGAAAATGGCTGACGATTTTTATTAAAACATCATATATTAAAGATAATTATATGACAAATAAACTGTATGTACTGAATTTTCTGAGAATAGCTGTGAAGTTCTCTTTATTCGGAAAGAATTTCGTGTAACCTTGTATAACTGGTAAACATTAAACCATAGACGAAAACTGCTACGCAAAATATGTAGAAGTCTTTGAAGCAAACATATTTCAAATAACTTTTTAGTGGCAACAGCCATTTTCAAGATATTGTTGATGGTTCGAATTGTCCAATAATTGGTCATTCTTTTAAAGTGCTGTCGATTTTCAACCCTTTCACACAATGTCATGGAAACAGTATAGAACTTTAAGGCCAGCGTATAAGTCTAGTTCTAAAACATCTGACTATCGCCATCCCCCTGTATCTGTAACGAAATGTGCAATGCACCTATTTCCGGAAAGATTTATCTCGATTAAAATGAAGTAGATAGGAAAGTAAACTTTCCCAAGAATAATTTGTATACTCGCTAATGTGCGATACAGGGTAGAAAACACATGTGAATGTAACATAATGGTGGCGAAAATGTGACTCGCGAGTCATTTTGACTCGCAGGCGCCGTTCCCTCTTTGCAACCGTCCGTTTGTTTTTCACATGCTGCTGAGTGATGCAGTGAGTGTTGTATATTTGGTGACTCGCGGAAGGAAGTCGTTTTCGCCACCCTTGCTGTAACACAAGAGTTTTTCTATGTTCTTTCTTTTAGACACGTAAATAATTTCAAAACAAAAAACATACCAAAAGAAAGGACCACAACATCAAAATATGTCCTTCAAATGTGGGAAAAACTAACAGCGAATATTTCGCGAATAATGAATACCAGAAACAATTATGACTTTTCATCTCTTTGTCTATCTCTTAATGGAATGGAATGTCTATGGAAGGAGACTCAATACCGATCCAGGGAATGCGGATATTGTATCCATGCACACGAGGGAGCGATGAGGTGTGAGGAAACACCGGGCGGTCGGAACCAGGAGTAACAGCACAGCTATAATAGAGTCCCTACAGTTTCCAGATATATACGTCCCGGCAGTTGGGCAATCAAACCGGGGATTCCGACCCACATAGGACCCAACGCCCCGGGGGCGGTCCTTATACTCCGGCAACCAGCCGAAGGTCGATGGACGGAGAAATTTACAGAGAGCATCCTTTCCTCCTGTCTTCTGCACCAAAACACCACCGCCGACACTTACCAACTCTAAAATACAGCAAACGAGATGAAGGATTAATTAAATGATTAATGGAACGAAGTGGCGGGACCGGAAATTCGGGGGATGAAAGAAACCATCCAGCATTCACCTGACGACTATTGAAAACCCCCCAAAACATCTATGGTCCAGAGTGGGCGATCGTCAGGGACCGAAACCGGGACCTCCTGAATGCGGCCGCGGACGTTACCACCTGCGCCATCCCGCTCGGTCCCTCTTTTAAGGTTTTGCAGTTATATGAAATTGAAAATAAAGAAAATTTTAAAGATGATTCACAAAAGGCTATCATTTCGTATCTAAATGCGATCTGAAAAGTATGAAATTTGGTATTTTTCCGAAGAATGTTAAATTAACTCCAAGAAATATTGTAAGGAATTAAATTTTAACCAGCAGAAAACAGTACATACGCGTCCTTAAGAACCTAAGCGGTAGGGATGTAAAAGGAAAAGAAAGAATAGAATAATTTAACTACCAATAAAATTCCATGTCCCACCATCACACCATTCATTACAACTTTACATAATTCCTTACATTATAGTACCCCATTTATATAAATAAATTTCACTAGTAATAATCTCATATTAAGCAATATAAACTTGGTTACATGCACAATACACAACTACTTGCATATCGTAAGTCACATTTTGTTACTAATGAAATCATGCGGAAAAAACTCTGATTGTTACATTCATATTCCCAAAACTTATTATTCTATCTACTTGTTAATGGAGATAATCTTTTTCATAAATTCTTTTATTATACTCATACATTTTCGTTGTAGGTATAAGAGCGACATAGAGGCCTATTCGATAGTCAGATCGATAGTTAAAAATCGTCTCGTTGTGTATCGGCTTTGAAATTGCAGTGTTTGCATGAACACGAAGGGGAAAAAATGAGTAACGACCTAGTACTTGAGAAAATGTAAAATATTTGAAGCTTCATTCCAATAAAAAGATTTTAGAAATATAAAATGCCAGAAAAATGTAATTTACATAAACTGTATGTCTTAATGAGATCGATATTTTCTGTGCAGTAAGTTTTTTTCTATTTCTTACAGTTTACAGGCTGTAAAGAATTATAAAAAATATAATTGTATTTCGAGAAAAGCCAAGATATACAATTCATTTGTCTGAAAATAACTTAAACATATAGGATTTTAAACAAACAAAAAGTAATTTGTGCATGCACCAAGACGAAAATGGTCTTCGTGATGCTAAACTTAAATACCAAGTTTAGTATTCGTCCGAACTTTCGTTTTCCTTGTTTTTGAGTTATGTCGTCCAAGTGCGCGCGCGCGCACACACACACACACACACACAAACAAACACACACTTGTCTTGTCTGTTCTTGTTCGATACAGATTCCGATCATTGTTCCGGACGCACTTGAGGCAGTATTTTTAACACTTAAATGATTTCAGTCTAATTATATAATATATAAATTCATTAACAGCCCGCCTTAAAGCAATATGCATATGTAACAATATATAAAAATTGTACATTACAGTCATTGTATATGTTTATATTATTGTATCCATGTGTAATAATGTTATGTGAATATATTACGTAATTTAATAATGTAGGAGCTGTGAGAATAATAGGTTAAAAATTGCTAACAATGAGGTAACCTTGAGGCAATAATGAGTTTGAGAGTTTAAAAATGTTACTTGTGATTCTTGGAAGCAATAATGTAATTTTAGTGACAGTTTATAAAAATAGCCAATCAACAACCAGAAAAAACTTTAGTTAAATGAAGGTATTCTATTGAATTACGAATAGCCAATCCGAGACTTGAAATATAGAAATTTACAAGTTTAGGCTGTTGAAATCAGTTCAATTCCCTGCAGACAGTGTTTGTAACCGGATGCGAGATGCGTCCACTAGAGATTTAATACGTATTCGTGTAGGACGAAAATAGTTTTGCGTGTTAAAAAGTACAAGTAATTAATAAAAGAATCTCACAGCTCTCTCTCTATATCAGTGAAGTGTTATTTAAATCGTGCCAAGTATTAATAAAAGGAGTGAAGTAAAATTATAATCTGTGTAAGCCTACAACACAACCCTGCTAAGAGAAACGTGTCTAACAATAATACTGACGCAGCCGAGGCAAACATAAACATATAATATTTAAAGAAACAGTCAAATTACAAAGATAATATTTTTTAAACTTGGGGCAAAGGCCACCTGAAAGTACACTTGGGGCGAAGGCTACCGGAAACTGTTTACTATACGTGCGGTTGCAACTACTACAAGTTCGGCTCCCCAACAGTTGAAATACGATACAACTCCTTCTAAAATACTTCTTTCTCAAATTGGTGACCATACGTGGGGCAAACAACGTAAAGACAATAAACCTTTCTCACACTTCAGCCTTGGGCTTATTATGCTACCTGTGTTGTTTTAAAGCCAATTCATTATTCCGCGCTCCCTTTACTAAGAAATAGTCTCATAACAGATATGCTTTCAAATTCTTCTGGTTCTAAAGCATATAATAACAGTGGCATATATAATGTGCTGGACTGTTTCTGCTTTCTTGCACAATCTACAATTTAAGTTACCCCGAAACACTCCTATCGTGTTAAGATACTTTATCACAGGAGTATGTCCTGTGAGAAATGCAGTAATTGTTCTCAGATGATGTCTGCTACATTTAAGTAAACTTTCAGCTCTTTTCTAACATGGTTCTCTAATAAATAGTTTACCATGTTTGTTTCCTGGAGCTTTGGGCCAGGTTATATGATGTTCTGCTTTGGTCCGGTTCTTAATAGCCTATCTTACATCGAGATATTCCTAGGGCCAGCCAGATAAGTGGAGCTTTATTCTGTTCTGCCAGGCTTGTAAGCATGTTTAGGCAGTTTAAAACCAGTCTTGACGTTACTTTATGACTACTTAGAGCCTTAAGTGCAGCCTGGCTATCTGAGAAGATAAGGATCTGTTTACCAGTGTAAACTCTCCTTATTTTTTCAGTACCTTTGAATAATAGCTTAAGTTTCTGTTTCAAAAACAGTAGCGTATTAATCCAAATGAAAAAAGATATCACTTACACACACACACACACACACACACACAATCTTTGTTTTCTAAAAATACTTTTGGGGGAGGTGTTCAGTGAATAACCTTAAAGCATGCATTTTCGGTGGAATCTCGACGTATAATTTTGGATATAATACGGTACTTCCCCTACTTACAAGGAAGTATGAGAAAGACAAAGAAAGTAATCTCGTAAAATATTTTATAAATTGCGAACGTAAGTTCAATCTGGAAAAACAAAAAAAGTGACAACGAATATTTCGAAAACTATTACTGCTACATAAAAGTAATTAAGTCTAAAGTTTTACTGTAGTGATTGTCTAGTTTACCATTACTCAAAATTATACAAAATTCATTCAGAATTAAGATAATTTTACAAGCTCTTCAAGGAATTTCCAGATATGGACTTTATGTAAATGTAAATATCTTAAACATGCAGTATTTTGTTCATAATATTATGGCCATTTCTCATTAAATGAAGTTTTCTTGAAAAAGTAATTTGACGTATGTAAAATCTTCCCCCGGCACGTTTAAACACTGTTGGACTCAAATATGAAATCTGGTATTCATTTCTTGGAGCTTTCATTCTTAAATTATGCTGTTCTTAGGGATATGGACAGATACACACACGAACGCGCATTTTTTTTTTAGTCTGGTGGATCTCAAAAAGTGTATCCTCGGTAAATTCTCGATATCGATTTTTTTTAATGGAATACAATACTTTCACTAACTATTATAGATAGTTGGAAAGGGAAATATGAAAGAATAGAATATACGATTACTTTGTTATAAGTACATTTAAGAGCTGGAAGTTATTTTATAGCACACTTGCAGGATACGTTTCTTCCTTCCCTTTTGAGAAAGGGTTATTTTAATTTTTGATTTTTAAAATAATGAAAGAGAATATAAATAAGTGGATTTTAAGCGCAAAGCCTAGATTTTGCGGGATATTAAATATACTTCAGATTTTAATGAATTTAAGCAAAACTAATGCATGAAGTTATGTCAACAAAACAAAAGGTAACCAACCATGCGCAGCGATTGTGATAATCGATCATGGTGTCAAGGTCACGCCAAGCAGCTGTTTACAGAACCAATGCACTTCAATGACATTGGCCCACTGTGTAGAGTTCCTCGGCCGCGTACCGAGACACAGTATGATGTTCCCCCCCCAAAAAAAATAATGTTTACAATCACATGACTACCTCTACTCATTGGTCTACAAATCATTCTTTCAAAAGCTTATTATTTTATTATTGCACATTTACACAATTCGTTTTAGATGAAAGAATGATAGAGTAGACTAAAGCAACAGTTAGATTTTTAAAATGCTTATCACTATTTGATGGCTTTGAAATTCCATTCTCTTTGCATCCACTACAGGAATAGCCACTTACTACTTGAAAATCGCATGCATAAGTATTTGCAAATTCAAATCAATAAAGAATATCTCGAAATGGTTAATGCCACAAAAAACTGCATTAATTGTATATTTTAATGAGATTATATTTTTTGTATAGTCCAATATTGTCTATCTCTTAAGGTTTACCAATTTTACAAAAGTAATTCAGAATGAAGAGGTACTTCTCATGTGTTCCCAGAAAATTTAAGATATATGTTTTATTTTTCATACGAATGTCGGTAATTATAAAGATGAGGTGAACTTTTATAACAGCTCCTAAATTTTAAAAGTGTTTCAATTTGGCCTTATTTTAATTCCACACTTCTTAAAAAACCGCAGAAAGCTTTCTTCTTTCTTTTAGTAAACCACACAAACTAGCTAATACTTAATTAACGTGATGTTTTGATTCGAAGTTAGTATTCTGTTGGTAGAGGACAATAGTATCGCTAGGATTAACGATGTTCCTTTATTTTGAGGTTTGAAATTCTTTTGCGTTAAATCTGGAGTAGCATATGCAATGGCAGTGGCAAGTACATCCTACGACGTAAGGGCACCTGTACAGGATGTAGGGTTGGAGAAATAAATTTATTCGTTTGCTTGAGGAATATTTAAGAGAATACTTAGTTTCTCGCGGTATTAAGTAGGCCATATATCTGTGATATTTGCGGTGATGTGGTTTATGCTAATTGGAATTCTAATTTATTTCGTTGCCAGGAGTATGCCAGTAACTAGAAAACAAAAGAGAAAATGTACGTTTTGTAAATCAGTGTTTTTGGAACGTTTTCAGTGGCGCGGAAACTATCTGTGGAGAAAGTGTGCCATTTGGTTAATAAGGGATCCACCTCGTCAGACATTTTTGGAAAGGGAACTCCAGTTAGGTGCTAATGCGCTAGTGAATTGGTATTCATTCTGTAGAGAGGTGTATGAATTGAGTGTTTCGTAATAGTAGTGTTGCTGTTATCCTCGAAATCGATGAAGCTAAAGTAGGGAAAATGAAATACAATTGTGGTCGTGTTTAAGAAGGACAATTGATTTTTGGTGGAATAGAAAGAGAAAAATCCACAGAACATTTTTGTTGTTGTGGTAGAGCAGTGTAATTCAGAGACTTTGTTAAGTGCTATAAAAGAATATATTTTGCCAAGGACAACTTTAATGAGTGACTGTTGGCGTGCTTTTGATTGTTTAGAAAACGAACGATGTAGACACTTTAATGTAAACCATTTGGTTAACTTTGTTGATCCTGATTCAGGAGCACATACGCAAAATATTGAAAGAGCTTGGAGGGAAGTTAGGATGAAAGTTCCTAGGTATGAAAGTAAAAAGAAGCATTGCAGTAGATATTTAGCAGAATTCATGTTTAAGAGAGCCTATCCGGACCATCGAGATCATGAACATCAATTCTTCAAGGCAATTGGAATGTTTTATACCCCACTCTATTTGAGAGGTGAGTAATTGTGGTTTTAGTGGAATATAGTGTGTATTTGAGCGTTAAAACGAGTAGGAGGCGAGTGTAGGCCGCCAGGCCGTAGCGAGCCGCAGTAAATCGACGGGATCCTCTGATTTTCTGTTTTACTCGAGGTTAGGCCTAAGTTACGGTGCAAAGAAGCTCGTTTTTCTGAATACTGGATTTTAGCGACTTGCAGGTAGCTTAGTAAAAGAAATTGTGCCTTAGTATTGTTTGCAAATTCGGTGGTATGTGTTGCAGGCTTGTTTTCCGCGCTTTTTTAAGAAGTGTGGAATTAAAATAAGGCCTAAATGGAGGCATTTTGAAAATTTTGGAGCTGTCGTATTGGATCATCAGATCCTTATAATTGCCAGTTTCCATGTAAAGGGTAGTTTGGGTTAGGAGATTGTCCTTACTTTGACAACTGTGGTAACATTGCCCTACTCTTCCTGTTATTGATAGAATGAAACAGGGCCCTTCCGACCTTGGCTTCCGTTATTTCAAATAATGAGGATATCTATATCAACAAGTTATGGTACGATTTAAATGTGATAATCAATATAAGCACAGCGTAATTTTCAGATGTATTTATTGCAACGTGGCAGTATTGCACTAATTATGAGCATTGTTAAATACTGCTTAAAATCGCTCAGGTTTAGGAGGCTCTCTATATTAACTGCGCCTAATTTTGTATTTATCTCGTAGCCGTTTACGCTGTTCACACACACACACACACACACACCGCGCGGACATATTTTCTAAAAATTTCCTTTTTGAATTAAGGGACTCCAAAGTGCGTATTTTCGGTGAAATCTCTATATACAATTTTTGGTTGCAATGCAACACAACCAACACCGAATTACAAAAAAATCTGATGTGTTACACTCACATGACTTTCTCTACTCTTTATTTTTACAAACGCTTATTCTCCATATGCTTCATGTTAATCGAGATATCGAGATGTCAATCTTATTGCTAATTTTCTTGTAGATGCAAGGGGAATATGGTAGCTTTTAAGCGATAGTCAAATATTTTATCGCTGGTTGCTATGTGGCGCATTTCACTCTCTTTGCATGTCCAGGACATAAAAAAATCTGATGTGTTACACTCACATGACTTTCTCTACTCTTGTACAAACTATTTTTACAAACGCTTATTCTCCATATGCTTCATGTTAATGGAGATATCGAGATGTCAATCTTATTGATAATTTTCTTGAAGATGCAAGGGGAATATGGTAGGTTTTAAGCGATAGTCAAATATTTTAACGCTGGTTGCTATGTGGCGCATTCCATTCTCTTTGCATGTTCAGGACATAAAAAAAATGAATAACGAATTTGAGAAAAAGTATAAGTATTGGAAAATTTAAGGGAATAACAAGCAATATCTCGCAAACGGTTCACTCAACAAAAGAAATGTATATGGCATAAATTGTGTATTTTAACGCGATCTACATTTTTCGTCTAGTAAAATTTTGTCTATCTCTTATGGTTTACCAGTTATGAAAAAGTCGTTCATAATGAAGAATACTTTTGGAGACATTCCCAGAAAATTCGAAATATACATTTTATTTGTCATGACAATATCTTAAACATATGATATTTTAATCAAAATCGTTAGAGCCGTTTTTGAGAAAATTAAAATTTTAGAAAAATGTTCTATGTAAAGGGTAGTCTGGGGTGGGGGGATTTTCTTGAAAACCTTCGTGTCGCATCTCTGAAAGATACTGAACCTAAATACCAAGTTTGGTGTTTATCCGACTCTTCGTTTTTGAGTTATGCTGTTCACAGACACATAGACACACAGACAGACACACACACGGACATGTTTCCAAAAATGCTTTTTTTGGATTCAGCGAGTCTCAAAACATGTATTTCCGGTGAAATCTCGGTATCGAAATTTTGGGTGGAATACAATACTTCCCCTACTTACTATACGTAGTAGAGAAAGTAAAAATGAATAACGAATTTGAGAAAAAGTATAAGTATTGGAAAATTTAAGGAAATAACAAGCAATATCTCGAAAAAGGTTCACTCAACAAAAGAAATGTATATGACATAAGTTGTGTAATTTAACACGATCTACATTTTTTGTGTAGTAAAATTTTGTCTATCTCTTATGGTTTACCAGCTATGCAAAAGTCGTTCACAATGAAGAATACTTTTGGAGACATTCCCAGAAAATTCGAGATATACATTTCATTTCTCATGACATTATCTTAAACATATGATATTTTCATAAAAATCGTTAGAGCCATTTTTGAGAAAATTAAAATTTTTGAAAAATGTTCCATGTAAAGGGTAGTCTGGAGTGGGGGGATTTTCTTGAAAACCTTTGTGTCGCATCTCTGGAAGATACTGAACCTAAATACCAAGTTTGGTGCTTATTTGACTGTTCGTTTTTGAGTTATGCTGTTCACAGACACACAGACACACAGACACACACACACAGACACACACACACACAGACACACACACGGACATGTTTCCAAAAATGCTTTTTTTGGATTCAGGAGGTCTCAAAACATGTATTTCCGGTGAAATCTCGGTATCGAATTTTTGGGTGGAATGCAATACTTCCCCTACTTACTTATACGTAGTAGAGAATGTAAAGAGAAATCAATAATTTTATGGGGAATAAGGAAACGAACACAACCCAATTTGTAAACAGACCAAACCATAAATCAACAGTCAAATGCGTCACGATACTATTGTTACAAAAGCGTACTAGTCTATCCACTTCTTGTTTATTCAGATAAGCATTCAATTCACATTTACGCATTGACTTTTACCGTACAGTGGGGAAAGCGATAGTCAGAGTTTTTAACCTGTAGCTCTGCGATGGCTGTAAAATGCCGTTCTTTGCATGACCACGAAAAAAAAACGAATAACCACTTCCCATTTCAGAAAAGTATAAGTATTTGAAATGCATACGAATAATCGGGAATGTCTCGAAATTGGTTAATACCACAATAAAAAATTTGACATAAACTGTGTACTACATTTTTGTTTAGCAAGATTTTGTCTATCTCGTATGATTTATCAATTATACAAAGGCATTCAGAATGAAGAGGAGCTCAGAGGCTATTCCCAGAAAACTCAAGATAAACTTTCATTTATTTTGTCATGAAAATACCTTAAACATGTGTATTTTAATCAAAATCGTCATCAGTAGAGCTGCGACATCGAAGTCGCCACGTGGAGGAAAATATATGTAGAATAGGAAGGTAGGGATAAGGTACAGTATATACCTTACGTGATCAAAAGTATCCGGACGCCTGGCCGAAAATGACGTACAAGTTCGCGGCGCCTCCACCGGTAATGCTGGAAGTCAATATGGTATTGGCCCACCCTTAGCCTTGATGACAGCGTTTACTCTCGCAGGCATACTTTCAATCAGGTGCTGGAGATTTCTTGGGGAATGGCAGCCCATTCTTCACGGAGTGCGGAATGAGGAGAGGTATCGATGTAGGTCGGTGAGGCCTGGCACGAAGTCGGCGTTCCAAAACATCCCAAAGGTGTTCTATAGGATTTAAGTTAGGACTCTGTGCAGGCCAGTCCATTACAGGGATGTTATTGTCGTATAACCACTCCGACATAGCCCGTGCAGTATGAACAGGTGCTCGATCGTGTTGAAAGATGCAATCGCCATGCTCTTCAACAGTGCGAAGCAAGAAGGTGCTTAAAATATCAATGTAGGTCTGCGCTGTGATCGTGCCACGCAAACAACAAGGGGTGCAAGCCCCCTCCAGGAAAAACACGACCACACCATAACATCACCACCTCCGAATTTCACTGTTGGCACTACACACGCTGGCAGATGACCGGGCATTCTCCATTCCCACACCCTGCCATCGGATCGTCACATTGTGTACCGTGATTCGTCACTCCACACAATGTTTGCCACTGTTCAATCGTGTAATGTTGACGCTCCTTACACCAACCGAGGCGTCGTTTGGCATTTTCCTACGCAATGTGTGGCTTATGAGTAGCCGCTCGACCATGGAATCCAAGGTTTCTCACCTCACGCCTAACTGTCAAAGTACTTGGAGTGGATTCTGATGCAGTTTGGAATTCCTGTGTGATGGTCTGGATAGATGTCTGCCTATTACTCTTTACGACCCTCTTCAAATGTCGGCGGTCTCTGTCAGTCAACAGTCGAGGTCAGCCTGTACGCTTTTGTGTTGTACATGTCCTTTCACGTTTCCACTTCACTATCTCATCAGAAACAGTGGACCTAGGGATATTTAGGATTGTGGAAATCTCGCGTACAGACTTCTGACACAAGTGACACCCAATCACCTGACCATGTTCGAAGTCCGTGAGTTCCACGGAGCGTCCCATTCTGCTGTTTCACGATGTGTCGCGGATAATGAGTACCAGGCAGTAGGTGGCAGCACAATGTACCTAAGATGAAAAACGTATGTTTGTGGGGGTGTCCGGATATGTTTGATCACATAGTGTATACGTTATGAGACTCTCCGAGTAAAACAAAAAGTATTTTTGAAAAAATGGCCTGTGTGTGAGAGAGAGGAAGAGAGTGAGTGAGTGAGTGAGTGAGTGAGTGAGTGAGTGAGTGAGTGAGTGAGTGAGTGAGTGAGTGAGTGAGTGAGTGAGTGTGTGAGTGAGTGTGTGAGTGAGTGTGTGAGTGAGTGAGTGAGTGAGTAGATAGAGTATAAGTGCTGTAAGAATAGTTTGTAGAACATTGGATATAGAAAGAAACTAAGGAAGTTGGACGTTCTACCGATGTTTCAGATACTTTTGCGTGAAATCTAGGATTTTTCATCCGTTATTAGCTGGTACTGTACAAAATTACAATTATAAGGTGTAATGACGAGGTTTCATCGTAAAAATTCGTAGGCGATTGTACAATAATGAATAAAGAACAGGAGAGGTAAATGAAATTAATTCATTCATTTGAGTTTTAAAAAGGTAACCGTGCAACCTCGGGTAAGTCAACAAGCCTTTGTAATAATTTCAAGCCACAGGTAGCGTTCAGTCTAAGAATTTTAAAAAAAAATCAGTTTTATTTATGGACGCTCTTTAACTACTACGGTTCATAGCGTTCCATTCTATCCTGATGGTGACCGGAAATTTCGCTCCTCAGAGACCTCTTTATCAGATTTGAGGTTCTTTTACGTGCCGTAAATCTACGACACGGAACCACCGGCTTTACTTCCCTTCCGAAAGAATCCACGCTAAGGATTGTTACGCCCGAAAAAATCCATCGCCCTCCATCGGGTTTCAAACCGCGACCTCGGGAACTAGAGGCTATCATGGTGCATGATACTCAGTAAGAAGCCTAATAGAAGCCTAGGTTTCTTACCTAAGAAGCATTTGGCGACAACAGTTATCGTTTGAAGAATTCCCTCAAAAAGTCATTTAAGAGTCTTTTACAACGAACAGGATTTCCTTTGACTCTGCAAAGAGGTACTAAATTGTTGAAGTTAAAATGTTGTGACTCATGCTGCTCAATAAGGTTATCCTGTACGTAGGCGCACATCTTGTTAGTAGTGTCTGGATAGTGTATTCAACGGAGAAATGCCAAATGTTTTAGATAAGGTTTGGTTTCATCTTCATGGTTATATATGTACCCCAAAAAGAAGTTATAACAGCTCTTAGAAGCCTGATATAGTTCATGAAGTACGCCCACAACACGAAAAACGTGGTATACAGTGCTAATGAACGCAGAAAGAATTATGGGACCATTTTTGCGATTCCTCATTTGATGTCCTCAAATACGTGATAATAATTTTTCTCCTCTCCCTTTAGATAATTAACCAACAGGAATTTTACCTATACAACAATACTCTGTCACGGTTAATGCATCTAATGGGTTGATAAGAACAATTGAATATGAGTTCACGGAGAGCAAAATTATTAATAGACATGTGGTAGTACTGGCTTCCCGACCTTTACCGTGTCTGGGTTAAATTAAGAAAATAATTTATAAAGACCAAACCCAAACATTTGCCAGAAAATGGTTAGCATTACTCAAGTGAACTATGGCGGGTGACACATAGTTTCTTGAGATAGTGCCAAAGATATATGGAAAATAACATTACCAGTTTCAACACCCCCTTTTATAAAACCTTTTAAACAAGTTAAGAAAGTTGTTTTATGGTACAATCAGCGCCACCCTATCATAGCATAGGCATAGCACTGTGTGCTGGTTCATAGTTCATTGGGTCACTCTGTACCTCTACGCTGTAAATGTGACCTGGAAATTTGTTAGTTTGAGTAACACAGGGGACAACTGTCAATCCTTTGTTAAATCATCGGTTAAGAAAGTGGATAAAAAAATTACTCTCATTTACACACAGCATATCAGTATTTGTAATACTCTCTTCATCAACCTCAAAATTGTTTATGCTGGAATTCGACAGGCGCTCTGCAAATAACGAACGATACCGCGACAAATTGTACTAGCTGTCTGATTTATATTTATTTTAGACGGTGCATGCCCTGTTTATCTCACCCCAAGTTCACAGAAAGCTAGCAGAAGGTATTCAGTGTAGCTTTCCCATTTATTGTCAAATGTAAATGAGACAATATAAAGAACGGCTGTACGGTTTTCTCAAAACCAGGTGACCCTATAAATTGTGCCCTTGTTGCTGTGACTTATGTTAGAATTGGCTTTAAATGGGTTGTATATTTTGCCTTCTGCACTCATATATTTACTTCTTCATACCGTATATATTATTAAAAAATAACAATCCCGTAGCGCAATAGCCCACAAAGGGCCTAGATCTGCCAGCTTCACGCCCATTTAAGCACGGAAGAGGTGGGCGATCATCAAACCAATACGAGAAGGTGATGTGGCCAGCATCACCATACCCCAGCAGGAAAGGTGGCTCACGAGACCAAGACCGCTGCCTATCGCAGCTCCTCACTTTCCTCACGTTGCTGAGTAAGCACCAGTCCTAAACTCGGGACTTAAAATCCGTACTCCCATAGATGAGATAGAATCGAGGCGCATTTCATAGCCGGGAACTAGTTCCATGCTCCCGCCTACCGCGCTACGGCGCAGGATAACTTGTTGTGTACTTTTGTTATAAACTGCTAAGTTACACCTTAATTGATGATAGGAATAGACTGTGCTTGTGTTTGATTGCTGTTGACTGAAATATTTAAACTAATAACAAGTATCGTATGTGTTAATTTATGTTCTTTGTTTGATACTTCACGTTTCATTGTACTTCTAAGAGAAAATTTCAAGCATATTCCTTGTGACATCTCTGAAGTAATGATGCAAAAGAATCTCCCGCTACCGAGAGTGCCTAGGGTAACCCATTTCCTTTACTAAGGAATCCAATTTCTTGAAGATTCCCTTTATATTGTATCCACGAGCAGACAGTCAATGTCCAAGAACCACGCAACAAAGCAGAAGTACAAACAATACCTGAATTGCCCTTTACAAAAGGTAGCCTCGTCGACAGAGCTATTCGATATTGGAAGAATTCCATTCAGCAGAGACCCGTCTGCGTTGGTATGATATGATTTCCGTCTTTCGAAAAGACTGCCGTAGCTCTGCAGGAATTCCATATCTCATGTTATTGCCACAAAGCAATAATATCTTATTCTAGCATTCCTCTAGAAACCGCTTCTGATGTGGTTTCCTCCAATATAGATGTATTGTGAACGTAGGTGTTGGCTCCGATACAGAACAGCCTTTCATTATTGAAGCACATACCCCAGACAATGTATATTAAATTACTTGTAACGTATCTACTTGTAATTTAATTACCCAAGCCGAATTTTATTTATAACCTGTATCACCAGCTGCCTGGCTCTTCTTGCTAAAAGAACACTCGGTCAAACTAAGTGGCCGGTCTGTTGAGCAGTTACATTTTTTTCAAAGTCCCTTCGAGTGAGTGTGTGATTCACAATCAACAATTTCTGTGCCCGCTTTACCCAACTTTATAATATAAGCCACAACAATGAGGACTAAACTTCACACCGTGCTTAGCGTGGGGCAGTGGTTAAACTACTTTACGTCTACGCAAGAAGCCCTAGTTCGATTGTCCGTAGTGGATTGTGAGGCAGTATTTTTAACACTTAAATGATTTTAGTCTAATTATATAATAAATAAAATATAATAACAGTCCGCCTTAAAATAATATGTGTATAAATAATATATAAAGTGTATGTTACAGTCATTGTATTATGTTTATATTATTATGTACATGTTTAATAACGTTATGTGAATGTATTACGTAACTTAACAATGTAGGAGCTGTGAGAATAGAAGTCGAAAGTTGCTAACAATGAGGTAACAATGAGGTGACCTTGAGACAATAATAAATTAGAAAGTTTAATAATGCTACTAATAATTCTTGGAACAATAATGTAATATTTAAAACAGTTTATAAATAGCCAATCAACAACTAGAAAAGCTTAAGTTAAATAAAAGTATTTTATTGGAGTAGGATTAGCAAATAAAAGGCTTGAAATAGAGAAATTTACAAATTTTAAGCGGTAGAAGCCAGACGCTAGATGGCAGCGTACCTGAGCAGTTAGTTCGCTCGGTACGTATTCCTAATACATAAAATTCATTACGGCGTGAATAATATAGTTTATGTGTTAAAAAGTACAATTAACAAAATTCTCACAGCTCTACAGTTGGATATATCTGTGATGTGTTATTTAAATCGTGTGAAAGATTAATAAAACGGAGTTAAATACCATTATAAGTTGTGTAAGCCTTCATTCCTTAGCCGCATCACCCCCTGCTAAGAGATACATGTTTCTACAAATTACTACAGACGCAGCCGAGGCATATATATGTATATATATATAATATTTAAATAAACATTAAAAATACAAAGTTGATTTTTAAACTTGAGGGCTAAGGCCACCGGAAAGCTTGTATCGTACGTGGTTGCAACTACTTCAAGTTTTGGCTCCCCAACAGTGGAACTACAATACAACTCCTCCTTCAACTGTTATCTTTTAATTTTACATCTTATCTTACTGTGACATAGTTAAATAATATCGCTTGTGTTATTTCACTTTACTTACAGGAGAAGTAAAGGAGAAAGCAAAAGGAACTACTCTAAAGGAGAAAGCAAATATCCAGATACATGTGTTCCTCCAATGCTGATAGCCAAACCGAAAGGGATGGCCCAGGTGCCAGTATTCTGGAGGACGATTCCCGGTGCCACCCACTTTGACCATGGGGTTTTTCGCGTTTTTCCCTGGTCAAATAGGTGATTTCTTCTTTCTCCCATTTCCTCTCATTTCAGGTGTCTCTTCAGTCCTGCAGTGCTGGCAATGTCGGACAGATAATCCAGATGCTTGATCATTGGAAAGACTTCTCCCTGTGAACGCCAGGGTGCGTTGTCCCGCCTTTAGGGTCGTTTCATGGCCTTCTCTCGGAATTCTTCGCCTCTACTAGGCGAGTGCGGGTGTTCAAACTTAAATATTAGGAATTTCTACACGTTTCTGTGGGCCTGTCTGCCTACAGACCTGTGACCTACTACGGCTCCTGAACCTTATACCTGCGTGTGGCCACAATAGATCCAGTTGGTCGCATTGGCGAGGTGTCCCCCTCCGATAAATGCATCCTGTACCCTATTCGTAGTCGATTTTATTATAGTGTGTAGTACGAGGTGCACTGATACTCTTGAGATCCTTTGGGACTAATTAAAGAACTACTTGTTGGAAAAGTTAATTCTTATATAAACGGCTGGGAGAGAGGCAACTTACTTCACATGCTACCTTCAGCACTGCACTTTACTTGTGGTTTCCTTTTTTGTCCTGTGAGAACGAGGAGAAGAAGAGAAAGAAGAAGATCAGAAGACTGCATCGGTTAGTCCGCCCTGGGCTGTAGCGCAGGAGTTACCTGTTACCTGTTATCATTGGCGCCTACAAATTAAAAGGAAGCATATTGTGAAGTTAGAAGTAATAACACTTCCTTGCAGCTTCATCCATATTTGTACAATACCCTTTATTTGTGAGCCTACGTTTATTTGTTTGAAACACTCTCTACAGTTTTATAGAACTATTTCTGTATTCACGAAAATACGTAAAATCATTTATGGATTTTCGATGTCGATGTAGAGAGTAAATCGGCATGCAATCTTTCGTCAATTTTTCTTTCATAAACTTTCTTTAAACTATCGCGAATGTAAGATAAACTTCATAACAGCTAATAGACGTAAATACGAGCACTTTAAGTGCTACTAATGGGTGTACATGTTTGCAATCGGCGAAGCGCGTGTGCAAACAGATCTATCATTGCCAATTGTGTGCAATGCTAATTAAACCGAACGAGGTTGTGTTTGCTTTCGAGTGCCGTTGCTCTCAGTATTCTGTCGCTTTAAAAAATAGCTCCCGAGCACAAAGAGCCTGAACATACGAACGTACGCACATTCCTCTCTTGGTCACAAAGAAAAACAACACACCGTTCAGCAGATGGCTGGGTTCCTTTGAGAGAGGTAAAGGAGTAAACATGAGGATAAGACGAGGAAGGGGAAATGCTTATCCATGTCCGTAGGTTCGTCTCAGCAAACACTGCCAGCTCCTTGAACTTGGTAATTGTTACTACAAGAGCGGCTCGTTGGGCCGTGTGTATTTAGCGTTATGTTGAGGGGACGGTGCGGTGGAATACATTTCCCACCCTCGTCGTGTTCAAAGTCTGCCCATGCCTTCCTGTACACCGGAGTTTGATTCCGCGGTTTGCTTCCTTCTCAGTTACTAGAAGAGGTGACACAGCTGTGGTACTTTACCTTATCTCTTGCGTTTATTTTTCTTTCCTTCTGTCTTTCTAGGAAGATTTCTTTATCTCAAGAACAAAAATGTGTGGCAGTATCAACTATTTTCCTATGATACTCATAAACTAATTGGAGACAAAAACAATTTATCATATAAGCAGAGAACAAAAACCATTTTTGAAATGGTCTGCTATAGTCATACAGCTATACAGTTCTGCAATTTTTAGACTCTCTGAATTGCAAATCCAGAAATTTGGTATTCGAACTTTGATGTCCATAGACAAAATCTAGTTGTGCCACCAAAATGCCTGATACTAGAGGAAGGTTTCTGACTTCAGGTTCACTCAGTAAACTAAACGAAGGTAAAAGAAGAAATGCAAATGTGAACGTGCTAGATTACCTTGCGAAACTGACCTGCATGACAAGTGATCTAATGACATTCAAAATGAAAACTCCAGCGATAACTCTGGTCTAAATATTTATTACATGGAGTTGAAGAGGAGGAGAGAGAATAAGAGGAAGAAGAAGTAAACCCTAAGAGTCAACCAGAAGCTCCGAATTAAAAGTACTGGAAGCACTACAAGTTACTTTCAACCTATAGGTTATACCTCTTGTGAGATCAACTTACAGGTTAAAGGCGGCTTATAAATAGAACAAAACATATTTATATTATAGATATTATTTTGCTAAAGTAACGCAGTCAACTTCCTGTAGCTAGTACTTTAAACATTTAAATATACTCACCCCCCTTGCATACTTATTTTGCTATATAGGTACTATGTATACAGAATAGTAACACAATAAATAAAAATTCCGCTATACCTAATTATGACACTGGAGGAAATAATATTTATTTTCTCAAATGACACAGATTAAGCTATTCAAATGCAAGCCTGATTATCTAGGACAAAGACTATTTAACAAATTTCCATCCAGCCCTATCAAATGCAGTACCAACTGCTAAGTTTAAATCAAGATAAGTCATATTTTTGTTAAAGCAAGCTAAGAATTCCTGGCAATTTAGCAAACAAAGTAGGTGCAAACTTACTATAGAGTAAACACAGTACAGTTGAAGTAAATTAAGAAGTCAATGTGCTGCCATATTTGCTTATGTAAACAGTATAGTCTAGTGATGGTGGAAAATAAAGTAGAACACATACTCGAATGAGAGACACGAGTGTATTTTACCTCTAGTCACGAAGCGGATTGTACACGGCCTCACATGTAAACAACATCCCAATGCGCTACCACACTCCATCATACTCTATGCGCAGTATACTTCACCTCACTCGTAAGTTGTCCCGGATCCTTAGCCTGATCATGAGTATCTTGAGGACCTTTCTGATGGCGTTAAATGACCTCTTTGCTTCATTGTGTGTGTTGTATATGCATGAGTTCTCTGCGAGAGAGTGAGAAGTACCTGACAGTGTTCATAAAGACGTTCACTGCCTTGCACTTTGTATAATGTCATACTGAACAATAAATTTAAATTTGGCGGTTTTAGGTATTAACGATTACACACTTATACCTCAAAAGCCGCAATAAATTTAAAATCACGTGCAAGAATGTCTAGCCTTCTTGTTGACAGAATTTTACAAATTGTGCCGCTATAAGTGTAAGGTTGTGGTCACGCACCAAACTCCTTTAGTCCTGGCACATCTTTATTTACATCACATACAGTATGATCACTGTAATTCTGTACGGCATTAAACCCATAATCCAGTGTTTGTATGGCCCAGTCGAGACTAAAGCTCCAACAAATTACAGGATTGCCGGCTCACATCTTGATAATGTAATTTAAAACGCAACCTTCGGCGCCGAAGGAAGAAAGGGAATTGAAAGGAGGCTTAGGGAGGGGGGCCATCATGCTACCAGTGATGTATTAAAGCGTGCGATACGTGATCGATCAAAATAACGTGAGCGCACCACGGGAAGGTGCGAGTGGGAGGGCACTGTCTATTGACAGGTAGCTCGCTACTGTGCGTGTACCGGGTTGCAGACACGGCAGGGGGCACCTCACGAGGGGAAAAGAAAAATACTACTTTGATAGAGTCCGTTGTTTTAATTCGAGAAAAGAGTTACGATTGGAGCACACGTACTGTGCACTGCTTGCTTCGATATCATGATCGGCATATCTAAAACCTTGCGTGCTTATTTACATTTTCATTTGTTTATTATTCATTTACCTACCTATATATTCCTCTGGAACTCCATTTTATTCAATATTCATTCACGTTGGCAAAACGAATTTCGACAATAACTAACAGAAACAAAGGAACAACACTACTAGTTAAAGTCCTAATGGAGTTACGATATGTAATTTTTTTCATCGATTTAGCACACATATTTTAACTATTCAATTATTTTAAGAGCCGAAACGTTATATAAATTTATTTCCTAACTCCAAATTTTCTCAGACTCCTAGCCAGGTAAATCGATTCTCCTCCTCCTCCCCCTCCTTGTTCATCTTCTTCTTCTCCTTCTTCACTTCACTTAGGCATTTCACCTGTTCCGTCTTTGGTTTTTTCACTTTCCTCCCATATTTTTCTGGGGTGTCCGATGTCTCTTTTTCTGGAGGTTTATATTTATTAATTAAAAGTAGTAGTTTTTCTTCACTCGTGTAGTTCATCTTCTTTTTCCGTTTATGTTTGTTTCCTTCAATTTTATCATATAATTTATAAACACTCAGTTCTTCTTTTAATGTTTCGCTTCTTATTTAGTCCTTTAGTTCTCCGTAAAGATTTCATTTCCGCTGTCTGAATTTTACTTTTGCTCTTTTCTTTATTATCGGCGATTCGCTGCCATACATGAGCACAGGGATCGCCATGATCTTGTAGAACTTCAGTTTTGTGAACATTAGTCTTATGTCGATATAAATATGGAGATCCATACTTCTGTTTTCATAAGTTTATCCTGAAGACAAAGATGAACACCTTTCAAACGTCGGCT
Source organism: Deroplatys truncata (assembly GCA_030765065.1). Lineage (NCBI taxonomy): Eukaryota > Metazoa > Arthropoda > Insecta > Mantodea > Mantidae > Deroplatys > Deroplatys truncata. The sequence continues at coordinate 60,971,240 of CM060980.1, forward strand.
GAAAATCATCCATTTAGCTGTCTAGAAGACTGAGAAAATTTGTATGTATTATGTCGCCTGGAAAGCCTCAGCTGTTGTTTTAAGAAATTTCCTTATGCGTTGTTTAAAATTATATAACTTTAGCCATATACCAGCAGAACCCGCAGCTCTGCTCCAGTTAGTGCGTTAAGTGCGGAAATTCTTCTCTGCCTCTGTCTCTCTCTTTCTCTTTCGCTTCCTCAAAATTTCTTTCTCTCCCTACATATGCTACATAATATATCACTCTTTCTCCTTTGCCTCATTATCTGACCTCTATCTCTTCCACTCACTCATTCGCTTCCCCTCTCTCCATTTTTTGTACAATTTAAATGTCACATAGTGGTTTGAAAACAGGCAATAAGACTGCTTTTTCTAAGATGTTAAGAAGCATTAAAGCATAAGTAAAAAGTTCAACATTACGCAGATGTGACCTTACCTTTCGCTCGTAACTATGCTGTTTGTGGGGGTGGTAACTGTTTTAAGTAGATGAATAATAGTGGTGAAACTGTTTTGTAACTACTTATAGGTAATACAACGGAGAGGGCTACCTCGCACACTTAGACCTACATAGACCCATTGGGGCTACAATCTCCGAGGAAGGGATGAAGTGAAGGAACTACAGAAGGCTACTGGCAGACAAGCTACAGGGACGCTCGGAAGTCCCTAACAATTCCGGGCTCGAAGACGCGTCCCATATTGGAGCTGCCTACAGAGTCAATGAACGACTCGTCCACCAAGCATCCCTCTAGTGTCCACAGAAATTACTCTTTCCTTCTATACTCATCTGCGCAAAACCTGTCTTAAAACTCCAAGAAACAAACATGAAAAATTATTTATTAGAAAACCATGCAAGAAAAAAGCTGAAAGCTTACTTAAATGTAACAGTCCTCAGCTGAGAACAATTATTACATTTCTCACAGCGCATGCTCCTATGGAAAAGCATCTTAACACGATCCAGGGCAACTTAGATTGCAAGACCGTGCAAGAAAGAAACTGAAACAGCCCAGCACCTTATATGCTCCTGTGAGCCAAAGCCTCACAGGAGATATATTGCTTTTGGAAAAATGTTTTTAGAACCAGAAGAATCTGAAATCATATCAGTTATGAGACTGTATTCCTTGGTAAAGGGTGCAGACATAAGAATTGGCTTTAAAACGATACAGGTAGTACCATAAACCCAAGACTGAAGTGCGTCCGTAGCAATGGCGGAAATCTGTATCGTATGAGAGAAGACAAAGCGAGACTATCATCCGCACCATCTGTCCGGCACCGGCATGAAACCTAGAAGCACACCTGAAAGATGAGGAGGCAGAATGAAAATGAAATGAATGGAAAGCAAATCGTGGTAGATGGGAAACCACCCCAGCATGTGCCTACCCACCAGGTATAACCAGGAAAAACCAAGGTCATAGTGAGCGATTGACGGGCATCGAACCTAGAACCTCCCGAATCCGAGCAACACACATTACAGCGGAGCCATCTCGCTCGGCTTATCTACTTAAATAATTATCCTACTAAAATGTTATAAACAGCGAAATTTTTCAGATATTAGGCTCATAAAAATTTATTATGTAACGTGTTACAAAAACCTTAATAAACTCTCTCTCTCTATATATATATACAAACATATATATAAACTTTCATAGAAACGGTATCCTAACCACCCCTTCATTTCACTTCATTATAACATCGTTCATTAGCTCATTTGTGTATCTCTGATTTGCTTTTTAGGCCAGTCACATAGATTAACTGATATCGGCTGGATGGAGTCAAAGATTGGTTAACTGAAAGTGGAAACCTTACAGAGGAAAATACACTATTGCATTCTAGGGGGATCGGCCACTTTGCGCCTTAGTGTATACACAGATACATATACTCTCACACAAACATTTTAAAAATGCTAATTTTGGCTTCAGGGTTGCTCCTTATCAATTATTCATCCAAAATCAAGCATTTCAGCAAAAAAAAATTACAATAAAGTTGTATTAAATGCATAGATAATCCTTAATGCTATCCTTAGTGATAGTAAGGATTAGGATACTAATAGATTAGTAATAGTAAGATAGTAAGAATTAAGGAAAGTAATCCTTAATGTATGCTCTACTTAGTATGTCAACTTTGGAACAATAACACGACAGGAATATTTGAATTTCAGTAAACCTTCTATTAGTAACAATAGAATCTGTTTTAACAACAATAAAATTGGATGACTAAAGCTATCACAGGATTTTACAAAATGTTCTTCTGTTATTTGGAATATGTTTCCAGGCGAAGGCAAAAGCAAATAGTTGGCAATGTAACTCTATTTATGGTTAGATTCAATTACTATTGTTATGTTGAAGTGATTTATTCCTCCTAAAATGTACATACATTGTTTAATTCGTGAAATAACCTAACTAAATCTTCGTGTCCCTTTATTACTAGTAACTCAAATTATCTATTAGTTTAGTAATTATTTTTATTTGCTACCGTGAATTTTTATTAAATGAAGTAACATCAGGTTATCTAGGAGGATTATAATTATTTTTATTTGCCATCGTGAATGTGCTATTAAACGTTGTAACTTCTTTTAAGTAAATATTAAAGAATAATTAGATTGTAACTTTAATTTTGAGCTAGCGAACGAGATGTACCAGCTGGTAGAGATTCGGGAGATTTTCGGTTCGAATACCTAGGAGGATCAAACACACAAAAATTTTACTTTGGAATTTCGTAGTTGCTTATATTGGAATTTCTTTTCTTTTTTTTTTTTTTTTTTACTTTCTCTGCTACGTATAGTAAGTAGGGGAAGTATTGTATTCCACCCAAAAATTCGATACCGAGTTTTCTCCGGAAATATATGTTTTGAGGCCTCCTGAATCCAAAAAAAAAACATTTTTGGAAACATTTTCGTGTGTGTGTCTGTGTGTCTGTCTGTCCGTGTGTCTGTGAAGAGCATAACTCGGAAACGAACAGTCGGATAAACACCAAACTTGGTATTTAGGTTCAGTATCTTCCAGAAATGCGACACGAAGCTTTTCAAGAAAATCCCCACACCCATTTTTCGAAAATTTTAATATTCTCAAAAATGGCTCTAATGATTTTGATTAAAATATCATATGTTTAAGATATTTTCATGACAAATGAAGCATTTAACTCGATTTTTTTTAACGTCGTGATTTAGTATGCCATTATTTTCGTAACGGTTTCCCTTTTGTTGTGTTTTCGATGGAGCTTAGCACTGAATTAGCAGCGGCGTGCATGCTTTGTGTAGAAATTTCCCGGATTCTTTAGAGAGCAGTATCGTAGATTGAAAGCAAAAACCTCTTCGAGGAACGCCACAATCCGAATCTTGTGGTGCTGAAATTTCGATCTGGAATTGTTAGGAAATACTGTGGGTTGCTCCTGTCAGCAGTACGCTCTCAGTTCACATCTCCCTCAGAGGCTTTTGATGCTTCTTTCCACCGCTTACTTACCGTAAATTTTACTGCAATATAAAAGTTAATCAGTTTGATGCTGCTAAGAAAACCGAATATTTCCGAATGTGAGCCACGAGCTCTACCAGCTAAAATTAAAGTGAAGGTATAATTAATATGAGAATTTCGCATATAAATCCCTGCGAACTCTGTGGCACCCTGTTATTTTGTATTTCTAAATTTAGGCGTGATAAAGACACAAACGTTTTATTATCATAATAATAGTTATATTACTAGGAAAACTCAAAATATGTGTGTACAGAAGTTATTTTAAAAATTTGGAATTGCAAACATGAAATTATGAAAAGAGCTGATGTTTACTAACACACGTTCAGGGGGTGAGGTCTGTGGCCCGCATTCGGGAGGTCGTGGGTTCGATTCTCGCGGCCGACCTTTTTAATCCTTGTGTTTTTTCGGGGGCGGCGCCGTGGCCGAGTGGTTAGACCGCTCGCCTCTCACCGAGGCGGCCCGGGTTCAATTCCAGGGACCCGCCTGTGGGATTTGTGGTGGACAAAGCGGCGTCTGGGCGGGTTTTCTCCGGGTTCTCCGGTTTCCCCCGCCGTTCATTCCACCAACTGCTCCATTATCACCTTTCCTTTAATCCATTTCACCATAATTTCGTTTTATCTACTTCCTTCCTCCCATACCAGGCATCGGGCTGATCACCCATCCTGGATATTCTGTCTGGTCCATGAGTGTCTGCTCCTCGACGGGCCTCTGTCCCCAGGCACCCGCCTGTAAGTCCTGGGGGATGTAAGTCCTACATATGAGGAGGGTAAACAGATAAAGAAGAACAAAACGTGTTTTTCGGGGTTTCCCCGAGTCGCTAGGCGAATGCTGGGAAGTTTCATTACATCCTCCAAATTTCCTGTTCCTCCATTTCATCTCCATTCTCATTTCGCTTCACCTTTCATCTGCTTGGTCTTTTTCAGGGTTGCAAGTGTCGGCATGAGGGTGGGTGCTTGACAAGGGAAAAGAATGCTCTGAATAAACCTTCATCCCCAGGAATGCAGCCGGTCTCCGTATCAGGGTGTGTAAGCCCAGGGGGGGAATCCGAAGAGTTTAAATCTGTAAATGAGAGGGACCCTGCCTCTTCCTGTCGTGCCTCTTGGGCCGGCCGCCCTCTATCTCCTCTCACCTCATTCCTCCCTCCCTCCCTCCCTCCCTCCCGGGAGTGCTCCTTCAGGGACCTAGGTACAAAAACTCTGCGTGGGTCGAGGTGCTAAGACCCCTTCCACTCATATTCCTATCCTATCCTAACATACTATTTAGATTATCTAGAAGAAAGTATATTTTCAGTTAATGTGAATGGGTAGGAAGTATTGTTATAAACTGCATTATGAATACCAGAACTCATTCTTTCAAGCCAAAATTGTCAAAAGAAAAGTGTCTGTCATTTCACCCTTTGCTGAGAGACTTTAATTGCCATGGAAATGTTTCTCAAACCGAGAAACATGCTCGCCGTCCCTAATTTTGAGCTCATTTAATTGCTTTTACACACACACAAACACACACACACGTGTTCCTTCGCATATCCAAATTTTCCAGACTCTGCAGATAACGAATTGTCTTACGTAAAGGGAGATTAAAACCCCTATCCTACCAATTTTAAATTTGCTAAATTCATGACTCATTATCTTAGACACTATTGTAATATACCCCAATGAAATGTCTGCTGGATACATGCCTTGTAAGTTTACTGAGCTACTTTTACTCAATGAGTTTGTTTATTAAGGGAAATGGAAGCATTTTTATTCTTTATACCATTGTTTGATTAAACTTTATCAGCAATTGCTCCTTTAAAAGACATTCAAACGTGTTATTAACACCAAAGTGGATCCATAACAAAATTTAGAATTATTTTTATCATTTTAAAATTTTATTTGGCTAACTTAGATAGTTTCTGTTAAAACGGATAATTTACACTAAAAAATGCATTTCACAGAAAAAGTTGTTCAAAATGAAAATGGATAAAACAAACTCTATATATTTGCAAAGGGAGAAACCGCTTGGCTTCATTACACAGAATCTTCCATATTTCGTGTTAGTACTAATTTGTAGAGCAAAACTTCCCCTAAACGATGGAATAACGTTTATCTCTCTACTCCAAAATGTGTAGAAGTCATGTAGAATTTACGGTAAACAAACGTCAAGAACCGGTGCCATTTTAAAAGTATATTTAAAATATAAGTATTCTGTCTACAGCGACAAAATATATATCACATAAATTAGAAAATTCCAATCTATAACAGGGCATAAAAAACTAAGAATGTCATTTTTGACAATTTCGTCATTTATTCTCCCCTTAAATAAACATTCTCATTCTAACATGAGATCAAAATAAAAACCTTTGAACTTAGAAGCCAGCACCCTAACCGCCAGACTGCAAAGGCAGTTGCATTTTATTTTTGTTGTATCTATATCACGCTCTTCCACCAAGTTTCATTTAATTTTATGGTACGATTCATTTAACGCATAAAAAGTCTTGGCTAGTTATTTTTTAGGTTATCTTTTCTACAATATATTACACAATTAATTTATAGTGCTGTCAACCAAGACATTCCGTACACCTCCAGCCACGCGAAGTCGGCACATACTCGGCTACGTATTCAATATTACCTTAGGGCAGAATCGAGATTAGCGCCCGGCTCACCAAGAAAAATTACGTTTGGCTGAATTACTGCCACCTTAAACAGCAACACTGATATGCAAATCTAACTGGGCTAGAACCCTATTGAACAATTTCTTTGTTTCAGCGACTGATTTATTCACGTTGCTATTTTATTTTCCTTTCCTTTAGCTAATCCGTTATGAACCGAAATATGTTACTCACTGCATGCTACTAAGTCTTACCTTTTGATAACCCAGTTAGCAAATGTAAACGTAAGCTCACTCATTACCATTTTTTTCATTATGATTTTTTTCATTATGATTTTTTTCTTAACCGTTGCGATACAGAAGGGAGCTATGTCAATCGTAAAAGTGTCTTTAAAAATTGATTATAGTTTCGAAATTATTTAGCTACTTATTTCTTTTGGAGCTTAATCTTTGGTTTTGTTTATTATTAATAAATTGTAGTGTTAAAATTTACCTGGAATTTGTGCTTTCAGTCCGGAAGAATGAAAGGGAGTTCGAGCCTACGAGCTGATAGGAATATTCGTTGTCTCCATGTTAGACATTCGAAAAGAAGGTATAACATACAAATATATCATTAAATTGGAGAATTCCGCAATTGTTTGTGTGGCAGTAAGCATATACATTAGAAAGCAACTAGCAAAAACTGAATACATTTTCAGGAATGGGGACAGTTAGCTGCAGAAATTATGTCAATATATTTTGATTTTTGTTCTATATAATCGAAAGAGCTGAAGCGAAACAAAACGAAAGAAGAACAAATTGAATATATTCTCTTAGGTTTCCGTAGCCGGTGTCATGGTAGACTGTGCCCGCCAGCTACCACTATAAAATGAGACAAGGTATAGAACAAACCGCGCACTTAACCTGAGGGACCACAACAGTATGATCGAAACGTCGGCTCAAAGAACGCCGCGTGATTTGTAGAGCCTGGACTAACGACAATTGGATATTCAAGTACATTCTGTCCATCCAGAATGTGCATTAAGAGACACAGGCGAAAGCCTATTAGAGCAAGAAGAAAAAGAAGAATTGATGGTTCCAGCATAGCTAAATTAATACTTTGAGTTTACGTATACGGTAGGTATTGTGCATCCTCTAAATATCTGTTTGTCTTCTCAACAAAATATAACAGCATTGAGCATTTCACACATTACTGAAAAATAGACTATTAAGCTGTACAAATATACCGATGTGATGCTATCAGCTGTAGAGTATTAAGTCTAATTTTAAATCCATAGGCCGAAAATTCTACACGTAATCAATTTGAAACCAGTAAAATTATGTACCTTAGACCAGTCACAGAAGTTGTAGATTTAAATTTCCATTTCTATACACAATTTGGTTTCTTCTTGTATCCGCTTGAAACACACAATATTTCAATACACAGCTTTAAATCTCAATGTTTCAAAATGTAATTTGCCTTTACATTCAGCTGATCGCCAAATATGTTTTATATATACACCACACATATTTTGACACATTAAATATTATGGCAAAATAAAATAATAGCAACTGTCAAAATGTATTAATTTAAGTATAAATACACATTATTGGCAAGTGTATAAGATGCTTTAAATCATCTTGGAACTGACAACACTGTTGATTTTCAATGAGGCACACTTTTTTTTCTGCCGGCATATTTTCATTATGTTAGAATTATGTTTATTCATTCAGCACATTCATCAGAATGAAATGTTGAATAGACAAGCTGATCAAGTCTCCCTTGAGCCAATTGTTACTCGTGCACTTTGACATCCAGGACTGTTGTAGGAGAAAACATTTATATCTCATAAGATGCAAATTACCAAGTGGTTCAAGAACCGGCAATACTGGAGTAGAGTTGGAATGTGTCACTTCATTGCGTCAGTTTATTCATTACTAGCAGTATGGTAATCAAGAAGCGAGCGTGGTGGGAGGTGTCGGTTCGATTCCCGTCGCTGTCATCTCTGACTTTGGGTTTTTCGTGCTTTAACCTGGTCGGTAGGCGAATGCTGAGATGATTTCTTATCTACCACAATTTTCTTTCAATCATTTTCCGATTCATTCCGTTTCCTTCTCATCTTACAGGTGTACTTCTAGGTTTCGTGGCGTTTGGCGGTACCGGATAGATGGCGCGGGTGCTTTCTCATAGGAAATAGTATTCCTTGTGGACATTAGAGGGTTGCTTGGTTCAGTGGGTCATTCATCGCCCTCTCTAGGCAGCTCCAGCAATGGGACAGGTCTTCGAGCCTGTAACTAAGGTCTTCCGCGCGTTTCAGTGGCCTATCTACCTGCGGCCTTTAGCCTCCTGTGGCTCCTTCACTTCATGACTTCCATCAAGATTTATGTGTCTTTCAGTGCGCGAGGTGTCCCCCACCGTTGTATCACCTAACCTATACTTATGGTAATCAAAAGGGAACACTATGAGTGGATTATGAATACTATAACATATTTTGAGCTTTAGATATCATCTGCTAAATACAATTTAAGCTATATAAGGATTTCCATTGTTTAAAAGCATTCAGCTGGTGTTTAATGAGATATTGTTGAAATCAAAATATGAACTAGAAATGATAGTATGAAGAATCTTTAATTAAATTGTCGGTTAATTTCCACCAATCCAAATTTTACATTAATGCAAACCTGACAAACTTGGACAGCTGTCTGCTAATGAGCTTAGACTCGCACAGAATTAACGGTTAAATGTGTAGTAAGCGTTTGAATTGTATTACGGTGCAGCGGAGAGCAATGAACTGAAGAAAAAGGCAACCTACAAAAAATAACATAAGCTTTCAACAGCAAATATTTTCTGAAGAATCTACCATGTAGAGCTTTTCTAAGTAAGTTAAAAGAAATTCTGCATCCATTCTTAATCATCTGTGAACAGATATGGAATAGTCCAGACGACATTCTTGTTGCAGTCTTTTATACATATGAAATGTTTCATTTCCTTTCATTATTTAGAATAACCTACATTGTCTTGTTCTCCTGCATCCCTGTACTTGTGAATTGTCCAACTGCTCTTTCAAAAATGCAACCGGAAGAAAATAAAGAACCTAATAACATAATTCTATGTAATATTATTGTTATACTAAAAATTTCTTTGTTTTTCAATACATTTAAGGTTCTTTCGATGTTGCTGTCTTGATGTATTTTATAAGCTATTTTAATTTTGTATAACATCGATTCGCTATAAAATAAATCTAAAATTAATGACGGAATGCATCTTGCCTGCTATGCTGACTATGTAAGTTAGTAGCGAACAAAGTAATAACAAAGACAAAAAAGAAATGGAAAGGAAGGGAACTTAAAATCCAGCAAGTTTGCTTCTTGAATGTTAAAATAGCAGTCTCAAATACATACATGACTTATTAAGTAGAATTGCTGATGCCCAGATACCTATCTCCTCATCTTTCTGTAACAGATTTTACACATGGGGCTTGAAGCACACTGTTTCATGTCACAAGGTAAGGAATTCATTTACATGAATGGATATTGTCGTAGTTTAATTTACAATGTCAGAAAACTTACCCTTTTCAGCAAACGTTTCCTGAAAATCCAAGCCAGGAACCGCACGGAAGTTCTACTTCTAGCCAATTTTCATACCATTATGTCTCATTAAAACCATAAAAATAAAACTAAAAGATAGTAATTTATCCAAACTTCAATCCAGTTCACCATAAATTACTAAACAACAAATAAACTAATTCTACTTTTACACACATGCTATGGTAGGCTATAGTTGAAAGGATAGAATCAGATGAAAATGTCAATGCCATAGCCGGATTTTAAACACGGATGTTCGGCTTTCCGCATTGTTGCTCTAACCTACTGAGCTACCATGGCAACATGCCGACATTAAATTCCCCAACTGACTCGCATATTCCCGATAAACCTCAAGGCGTTCTCAAGTTCATTTTGAGATAACATAGCCCAATGGCGTATGTCTACACGCGGCATGTGTGTGAAAGAAAGCTTAATTATCATTGAATCATCTAGAGTGTTAAATACACAGGCCGGGACGTAAAGTACTTAAGAAATTGTAAGTCGCCATTGGGGCATGTTTTCTCAAAATGAATTTTAGAACTCCTTGTGGTTTACCGGAAAAGATGCCAGTCATTTTGGGTAGCGCAGTTGGTCAGGTCACGGAAAGCCGAAGATCCATGTTTCAAATCCTGGATACAGTATTGAATTTTTCATTTTGATTCTACCTTTTCAAGATATAAATGTTAGTGGAAAGACAAAATAATTTTTACTGCCGAGGGGGATGGTTCAGGCGGTAACGTCTGTGGCTCACATTTCGATAATCTTGAGTTCAAATTCCTGTTTTCAGTTGCCAAAGTAAATACCGGCTTGGATATTTAATACCACGACCCAAAGCTGCGCCTTAAGTCTAAAGCAATAGTAAAATAAAAAGAAATGGTAATAGAAAACGCTCTGTCATCTATCCACAAATAATGAAAGCAGTAAACTGGAAAGCACCGTAATGCCAACTATCCGGCACATGAAGAAGCAGAGGCACAGGTGTCTGGCACTAAGGCCTCTGTGGATACGTGTTGAAGCTGTCATCTGTCCGTCAGGTATAGAAGTATAGACACAGCTGCCTAGCCCTAAGTCACCTGTAGTTACTGACGAAGCTGCCATCTGTCCGTCACGTATAGAAGCAGAGGTACAGTTGCCTAACACTAGGACCTGTATGGACACGTGCCGAATCAAGATGCTATAGTACAGAGATGATTAACTATCTGCCACACACCGATCCACGAGGTATCTCCTAGCAGACCCATCGCGATATGACCACGTAGTTAAAGCAATGTAAAATATGTAGACAGGGAAAAATTTTGGACTTCTCTAAAACAGGCTATCGAAGTAGTATCCTATAGACATGCTGGTATACACAGATTTTTCCGGATAGGGAGAGACAAAAATAATAGCAACAGAAAAGGGAAAAGAAACAGAAGAAAAATGGAGAGGAAGCAGATGCCACAGGGCCGATGATTTATTACTTTTTAGGGGCCTGTAGCATGATTAGCACGAAATGTTTTCGTCACGCAAACCAAACTTATTAGCAGTACTAGGGTGGCAACGTGGTCGAACGTTGCAGTGCGATCGCGTAAAACTCGCGGCTAATTAAAACAAACCATCCTCCGTCCTCACTCACTTCCGCCCGCATTAAAGACGCGTGGCAGTCCTGTTGATATCTCCACACGTGATTTCATTATTTCCATACTTGATGAAGTGCTAGCCCGCCCACATAGTATGTTTATATGTTGCGACGTGGCGTTGTAGTAGAAAAATATTAGATCTGATGAATCCCATAACGTCTCACCTATTCACGAAGAGTGAATAGATCTACTTTATAAGTTATCCTAAATTTATAAATTAATTTGTTTTAACTCATGATACCTTCGATTCCATAAAATGGTCCACATTCATTTTGCTTTCGTAACAGACACTTATTTTAATGTATTCTTTCTACTGGAGAGATCATCAACCACCTCATCCCCTTTCCAAACACCATTATTTGTTATTTTAGCGAGTGAAAAATAAAGCAAACAGAAATCATTTCGTGAATATATCCACGAAAGCTTGCAATCATCCACTGCTCCTAATTATTCGATTGTTTCTCCACTCTCCCAATGGCAAGGGGACGGCAAGAAGCTGCAATTAAACAATGCTCTGTGAATAACATGTAGTACGAGATATATATATATATATATATATATATATATATATATATGCGCCTGATACGTGGGCTTTTTGCATTACACGCTGTTTCGTCAGCATGTTTCTTCTGACGTCTTACAATCACATGACATTCTCTAGACCCTTTAATTCACTCACATATTGCACAACGTAATTTATAATGTAGAGCGATACAGAATGTGCGAGAATATTCTCCACAGTGAGTTTATTGTCAGAAGATGCAGGCAGGAGCAATTAATTTCGTAACGTTTCATCCACTTCTGACAATGATAGGGAAATGTTCACCACCCAGGTCTATGTATATCCCCTTACACGTCTAAAGGAATTCCAGTTGTTCATGATAGCCACTAAGGCTCGTGATTTATACTCATCATCCTTGACTAAATTCTGAAAAATTATGTAAGGTGAAACGATTGCATTATACGTACAATTATGTGAAAGAATGGAAAGGAAAGAAATTAATTTTGGTGAAAGTATAATAACCAGAAGTAGGATATATAGAGGAATTCGAGCACAGTTTTTTGCGTTTATATGGGAAAGGATAGGGAAAACGAAGGTAGATGCTAGGTTGAGAGAGGCTTCAAGGAGGAAAATGCGTTTATATGGGAGAGATAGGGAATACGAGAACTGACGCTAGGCTAGACAGTGGTAGGAGGGGAGTGCGCTTTATATGAGACAGATAGGGAATACATGGAGGGTGCTAGGCTAGACAGAGGCTGAGTAATGTATGGTTTATATGAGCGGTATAGGAAAACGATGAGAGGTGTTAGACTAGACAGGGCTTGAAACGTAGTGCATGGTTTATATGAGAGATATAGGAAAACGAGGAAAGGTGTTAGGCTAGGCAGAAGTCGAGGAGTAGAGTAAGGTTTAAATGAGAAGTATAGGAAAACGAGGAGAGGTATTAGGTTAGGACAATTGAGTTTGTGTTTATAAGGAGAGACGAGAAAACGGAGAGAGATCCTATGCTAGGATAGACAGGTGTTAAAGTTAGGTTAGATAGGAAACCAAGGAGTGATACTCAGCTAGAGGGGGGGCAGGAGGGAATGAGCTTTTGAGAGGTAGGGGATACGGGGAGTGGTGTTAGACTAGACAGGGCTTGAAACGTAGGGCATGGTTTATATGTATGAGAAGTATAGGGACAGGAAGAGGGGTGCTAGGCTAGACAGAGGTTGAGGAGTAGAGTATAGTTTATATGAGAGGTATAGGAAAACGAGGAGAGGAGTTAGACTAGGCAGAGGTCGAGGAGCAGAGTATGGTTTATGTGAGAGTCATAGGTAAACGAGAGAGGCGTTAGGCTAGACAGAGCTAGAGGAGTAGAGTATGGTTTATATGAGAGGTATAGGAACAGGAGGAGAGGTGTTAGGCTAGACAGGTAGTGTAGCAGTAGGAATATGGACTTATATACAGGAGAGATAGGGAATAGGAGGTGCTAGACTTGAAAGCGACTTTAGACGTGAACATAGAGGTCAATGTTCTAGACATGCCATTCACGTAACCTATTCAGGGAAAAGGTGACTCGTTCAGGGGAAAAAGGTGACTGCTCAGGGAAAAAGGAGGCCCACAAAGGGAAAAAGTTGACTAGCAAAGGGAAAAACGTAACCAGCAAAGGGAAAAAGGCGACCAGCAAAGGGAAAAATGTGACCAGCAAAGGGAAAAAGGTGACCAGCAAAGGGAAAAAGGCGACATGCAACGGGAAAAAGGTGACCAGTAAAGGGAAAAATGTCACCAGCAAAGGGAAAAAGGCGACCACCAAAGGGAAAAAGGTGAGCCATAAAGGGAAAAAGGTGACCTGCAACGGGAAAAGCTAACCCACTAACACTAACAGGTAAGTAATTCAGGTAGTATTGCAAGAGGCTGACTGGATCATAGCAGTGTATGATTTCACAGGTAATTCAGCTAGTATCGTATGCATTTAGGCTAATTCGTCTAGTAACACAGGATAGATTCCAGATGCTAACTGCATCATGGCTCTGCATGATTTCACAGATAATTTAGCTAGTATCGTAGGTATTTAGGCTAATTCAGCTAGTATCACAAGAGGATAGATTCTAGGGTTGGGTATAGCATAGTTTTATATTTCAAGGTAATTCAGAGGGTATCGTAGGTATTTAGGATAATTCAAGTAACATAGCTGTTTAGAGTAATTAAGCAAGCAAGGGTAGGTTACAGGGGTTGGTTATAACCTAGCTTCGTATTTCACAGATAGTTCAGGTAATATCATAAGTATTTGGATAATCAGCATAGTTTCACAGATGCTCGTAATAATTTCGATCAGAGATTTGTATCACGGCTATTTAAGGTAAATGCAGCTGATTCAGGTTGTATCAATGGTATTTGAGTCATTTTAATAGGCAATTCTGATAGTATCACAGGTGCTCGTACTAATTTAGAGCAGGAATTCGTATCTGAGCTATTTAATGTAATTTCACACGATTCGGGTAGTATCACAGGTATTTAAGTCATTTTAACAGGCAATTCAACTAGTATCACAGGTACTCATGGTAATATAGAGAGTAATTCGATTATAAAACTTTTCTCATCCAACGTTACAACAATTTATATACTTTTTTCTAAATCTTACAAACTTATTATATGTTAAACAGTTATTGTACGATGCGGAGAGGGATAAACTGCATATTGGTTCACAAATTGAAAATCTTTACGTCAACAAGCTATGCATGATTTCACAGCTAATTCGGCTAGTATCGTAGGTATTTAGGCTAGTTCAGGTAGTATCACAGGAGGCTAGATTCCAGGGTTGGGTATAGCATAGTTTCATATTTCAAGGTAATTCAGAGGGTATCGTAGGTATTTAGGATAATTCAAGTAACATAGGTGTTTAGACTTATTAAGCAAGCATTACAGGAGGGTAGGTTCCAGGGGTTGGTTATAACCTAGCTTCGTATTTCACAGATAGTTCAGGTAATATCGTAAGTATTTGAGGTAATCGACAGAGCTTCACAGATATTATTGATAATTTCGATTAGAGATTTGTATCACAGCTATTTAAGGTAAATGCAGATGATTCAGGTTGTATCAATGGTATTTGAGTCATTTTAACAGGTAATTCAGATAGTATCACAGGTGCTCGTGCTAATTTAGAGCAAGAATTCGTATCAGAGCTAGTTAAGGTAATTTCACATGATTCGGGTAGTATCACAGGTATTTAAATCATTTTCATAGCCAATTCAGCTAGTATCGTGAGCATTTAAGCTAATTCAGCTAGTATCACAGGAGGCTAGATTCCAGAGGCTAACTGCATCATAGCTATGCATGATTTCACAGCTAATTCAGCTAGTATCGTAGGTATTTAGGCTAATTCAGGTAGTATCACAGGAGGCTAGATTCCAGGGTTGGGTATAGCATAGTTTCATATTTCAAGGTAATTCAGAGGGTATCGTAGGTATTTAGGATAATTCAAGTAACATAGGTGCTTAGAGTAATTAAGCAAGCATTACAGGAGGGTAGGTTCCAGGGGTTGGTTATAGCCTAGTTTCGTATTTTACAGATAGTTCAGGTAATATCATAAGTATTTGGATAATCAGCATAGTTTCACAGATGCTCGTAATAATTTCGATCAGAGATTTGTATCACGGCTATTTAAGGTAAATGCAGCTGATTCAGGTTGTATCAATGGTATTTGAGTCATTTTAATAGGCAATTCTGATAGTATCACAGGTGCTCGTACTAATTTAGAGCAGGAATTCGTATCTGAGCTATTTAATGTAATTTCACACGATTCGGGTAGTATCACAGGTATTTAAGTCATTTTAACAGGCAATTCAACTAGTATCACAGGTACTCATGGTAATATAGAGAGTAATTCGATTATAAAACTTTTCTCATCCAACGCTACAACAATTTATATACTTTTTTCTAAATCTTACAAATTGTTATATGTTAAACAGTTATTGTACGATGCGGAGAGGGATAAACTGCATATTGGTTCACAAATTGAAAAGCTTTACGTCAACATACCTTTATTTTAGTTCGTTATAGATGTCTCTCCCCTTTTATCTAGGCTTGAGACTAGCACTAGGATTGCTCCTAATGGCAGGGTTACCACCTTCCCTTCCATCTTCTTCTTTCTTCATCAGGCGTCAGCTATCTGCATATACAGCACACAGATACCTTCTGTTTTAAGATTGTAGACTCACTAGAAAATCTTTATCTTTAACTTACATTCTTTTAAGCACTGTTTGTAATGGCGTAATGTCCATACGCATATGTTGTTATCCCGTCCTCAGCAATAATTCTTTTATCATCAAACGGAGTCAATGCAATTTTATTCACTTGTACTGTAGCAAGGGCATGCTTTCGTGATAGGATCAGATTCATAGGTGTTCTGATGATTTCACTGGTTTTAAGACAGTCTGTATAGCTGTCAAACGAAATGTACTGCTTAATAGCGCTACGTTTTATACCTTTAATCTTTTTTATCATTGACCCTTGAATATCTAAGGCATACATCTTAGGACGTAGTCCAACAAAGCGTAGGATGATTTTGCTATTAGCCTCATCTTTAAATTTTCCCAATACCTTCTTGTTCTGAGTAGAGTAACATATATGGTTGGCAGGGTAATCAGCTGTATCGAGATGCTCAAGAAAACGTAGCTTGTCCTGGTACACATCTTCAGTTGTTACACGATGAATGAACGAATCAGTGTCCATATACATAAGCTTCAGGTTTTCAGCTCCATAATAAGGCAACAAAACGTCGTAATGATAGTTATACATTAATGTCTTGGAGATGTCCAACACACTCATACCAATGTATATAGGCTTGTTGAATACAATCTGACGAGAGGCCATATGTACAGCAGCTAGATTATCAGCATATATCGTCCTGTCGATAAACGTAGGCTTGGCGATCAGCTTCTCTAGAGTTTTTTCATTGGTCACCAGTCGTATATCCATACGGTTACGCAGGTTCTCCATAGTTTTTCCAAACATAGCGTTGTTAAAGAGCTTGTAGAGATCCTTCTCGAAATCATTTGCAGCTTGTTGTCGTAGCCTGTTGTTAAATTCCACATAAGGTTTCAACCACTGAGACTGTCGGAATTGTAGCACACGATGGATTTTTGTTAGTCGTAGTCCATGACTAAGAGCTTGCTTCAAAGCCATGTAATGCACTACATACTTCTTTCGAGGTCCAAGATGAGGTATCAGTTTCTTTGTAGATGATTCCAATGGTTTCATACACTCTGGCAGGAAAGGTAGATCGTTGTGTAGATCGTGAAGTTCTGCAGGATACTCGATGTCGACTTCTAATATGTACCCATGAGGATCATCTTCTTGTAGTGTTTCTAAGTTGATTTCTTCAGGTGACACCCACTGAAATCCACCAAAAGGAAGGGCGTGACACATTGCCCACCCATATTGGTTATTTGCGTCCTCGTATGTGATAAATTGGGTTGGTCTCGTCGGATCAAACTTCTCCATATAAGTGTTATTAGCCTCAGCATACCGATGAGAAACTTGGCATAAACCTCCTCTTATACCTGATTCCACCATGAGTAGTTGATCATAATCTTGTAACAGCTGTAACTTAATTCCAGTATACAGTAACATAGCGTCCCATGTTAGACCTGGAGAGGTAAAATAATGGGCGGGATCGACTTTGTGTGTTTTAAGGGTTTGCTCTCTGAACGTCTCAAAGACGTCAGCTAGAAGAAGTACATCCGAAGTTAAGTAGAGATCGCTGTACTCTCCCAGGTTTCTCACACTAAACAGCTCCCATACATTTCTAGCATGATCGTAGTCAGCATCAGTAATTTCTTCTTCATTTAATCTATTGTAGAAGGAGTCCTTAGGAGGCAAGCAGGTCTCGTTCAGGGCATCCCATGACGTAACAAAATCATATGGAAATACACCCTTACGGGTCATCAACTTCAATTTGTCTTCTCCAAAGTACTTTAGCGTTTCAGGATACGAGGTTAGATTTTTTACCAACTTATCCAAGCTTGTACTGAGGAATCGGAAGCTATCCACAAATCGAAGCTTTATATCTCCTACATACTTGGTGAATGAGATATAGCTTTCTTCAGAGTTAGGAATTACCTCCACACGTTCACTTGTACAACCCAGCTCCTTAACAATGAAATGAGAGTCATATCCGCTAAGGTTATGCATGAAGACTGGTATATATTTAGGTGTTTTGCAGGCTAAATTACATTCATTATGAAGACTTCCACGATATTCACCGCTGATGTGATCATGGTCGCGTACTTTATAGTTCTCTTCTGTAAAGGGTTTTCTACACAAGTAGCATGTCGTAGAAGACTCGAAATCCTTTTGCTGTTGATCCGTAAGTTTCAGAGGCTTAGCAGATTTGTATATATTACCAATCATTTTTGCAAGAGATGTCAGGTACAGCATAAACTTCTGAGCAGCATCAGCACCACGATACACATAGGGATGCTTAGGAAGATCAGTTTCGAGATGTTCAACACTGGATGTAGGTTTCACGTAAACACAGAAGCTCATTGGTGTGTGCTCTTGATAAGGTGTTGTATAGGAAGTTTCAGGATTGGGTGTACACGTATGGCATGGAGTGAGAATACTCTCAAAATCAGCATAGATGACATAAGGTACTTTCAGCATCCTCTCAACATTTTTAAACTGTGCAATTGCTTTCTCCTTGCTAGGCATAACAACCCTTGCAACACCATGTTGAATACAGACGGCTGCATGTTCTTGTAGTTTTTCCAGTCCACTTCGTCCATATCGATTATCAAAATGTGTAAAACAGCGCTTGCAGGTATAAACACGTTCATTACATTTAGTTTTCTGGCGTCGAACGAGCTTCTCAAAATTCCTTATATACACGTAGTGATGTTTTCCACTGCTATCATTCAATAGTAGCAGGTCGCGATGTTCAGGTAGTTCAATATCAGCAACCTTTATCGGATACACTTCATGCTTCTCATCCAGCCCGAAAACGTTAATAGACATATTGTTAAGCTTCTCAAATTTAGGTATTTGGGAAAGTGGAGTAGGGTAGGAAACACAGCTGAAGTCATACTTGTCTTGAAGTTGTTTGTATTTGTTCACACGCTGTGCATTCTTCCCTATGAATTTAGCTAATACAGAGTACATGAAACATTTCTCGTCGGTAAAGTTCTGAATGTTTATACACGCTTCTTTAGCTCCGACAGATGACGGTAGTGGTATGTAGCTACTTCCTCGTAACGGGTTGTACTTGTTGATACGAAGTCGAACTCCTTCCACAGCAAGCAAAGCCCAGCTGCTACCCTTAAGCTGAGACTCCTCCATTTCAGTCACCAATTTCTTGAATTTCACTTCCATCGTTGACTCCAGATCAGTTTCCAGGAAAACAGCTTGATTCCGTGTTTTAAATGTTTTGTCACAGGTTTCTCCAATACTGTTAACAAATCGACACTCAGCCAGCAGATTAATTTTAACACTCTTATGAATGCTAAGCTCTTTATGCACAGCCTGGATTATACGTTGTTTTGCCTCTTGCAGATACATATTTAGCTCCTTAGCTGATTCGCATCGTATAAAATACGATTTCAATCGTCCTTCGAATGAAGTTTCGTATTCTTTCATATCACAGTCCTCCATTGTTGACAGTAACTGATGTTTAGTTGGCTCCAATCTTCTTTTCTTCTGAGGGCTGCTTATTTCACATATATCTTCGTGTCGCTGTCCCTTATAACAATCTTTGAAGGTTACATTACAATGTTTACATTTGAAGAGCTTCTTGCAGCTCATCTCGTGTCTTCTCTTGTCATAACCTCGGAGGAACTTCTTCCCACATTTTCCGCATGCATATCCAGTAGCGCTTGGAATAATATCCTTATACGCTGAGTTATTCATCTTTATTCTTGATGTAATAACGTATTAATCACTGATCAATGAAATGTAGACCTCTTCACCTTGACACCACTTTAGAAAGCTGATTATTCTTGGAGAGAACACGATGTTAACACCTCAAGACTAATTAGCACAATGAAGTCCAATGCCCTAGATCACCATATTTATAGAGGGAGCACGAACCTTTTAGATCAATCATAAACTCGCTCCATAACCACCTGTATATGATTGCTCAACGTTACCAACCCCCAGCCATATAACCTCAAGTCTAGAGACAGGATGTTTATGACGTCACACCCAGAGACAGGATGTCTGGCAGCATCAAACACGTTTAAACTCGTCTCATAACTACCTGCTTATGCTGTCACACCAGCAAGAGAAGTATTCCCACACGCTCATTCAGACATATATTTCAAATTCAAGCCCACCACCACCATCACCACCTATTGTACCAAGGTTAATTCAAGCTGTATTATCACAATACTTAAACGTAAAAGCTTAAAAGGAAACCTAGAAGATTTTCCCCCTTATTTACTTAATTATTTCATGTTTTTATTCCCTTTTCAATTCTTCCTTTCCATCTTCTCACAGAAAGACCATTACATTTCACTACAATCATGAGAAAAGCAATTTTTCCAGAGTTACACAGATTCTAAGCTTCTAAATCGAACCCGGTAATACTTTTAATAAATGTATTTTAGCTCCCCAATATCAGCATCTACCATTTAATCTTTACTCGAACCTGATATGATCCATGAGCTTGAAGATACATGAAATCACCCTTCGGGATTCGATCTAAGTACTTTAAAGTAATTTTTGTCACGATAACGATATTTAAGGACTAGATACTCTGTTTACGTTTACCTCGACATGTCTATCTAAATTAAATTACGAGTTATTAAATGTTTGCAAGTAAATTTCATTGAATCGGTATTCGAACCCAGAACACCAGGAACAAAATAATTTATAATATTAGTCTGACATGTTAAACAAAGTTGTATGCAGTTACATCATCGATCTAGGTGATATATTCTAGTGTACAGAGGAAAATTAAGGAAGTCATTAAAAGATGGGGAATCGAACCAAGCACAACTGATTGACAATTATATACAGCATTAATCACCCATCATAGAAGCTATCAATCATGCTTTGCTGCACTCCTCTACCTCACTTAGTTCCCGAGATAATGAAAATTTAAAAATTAAGGATCGAACCCAGGACGTCAGGCATCTAATTACACATTTACAAGATACTACCTAATAACAGAAACGCAATAAAGTTTATTTGGCGTCTTTATCTTAATTGGTTTAGGAGTTATTAAATTTATAATTAAATTCCATCGAATCAGTATTCGAACCCAGAACACCAAGAACAAAATAATTTACAATATGAGTTTGGTATGCTTAAAGGTGCTGTATGTAGTTACAGCATCAATGTAACTGATATTTTCTAGAGTATAGAGTAAAATTAAGGAAGTCATTAAAAAATCGGGATTCGAACTAGAGACAACTGATTGAAAATTATATACAGTATTAATTACACATTATAACAGCTATCAAACATGCTTTGGTCCATTCCTCTAGCTATCTTAGTTTCCGAGATAATGAAAGTTTTAAAATTAAGGATCGAACCCAGGACACCAGGTACCAAAATATACATCCACAAGAAACTACCTAAAGACATTAATGTAATAAAGTTTATTTGGCGTCTTTATCTTAATTAGTCTCTGAGTTATTAGAAGATGAATTTGCATTCACTCCTAGGATTCGAACCCAGGCATCCCGGTCAACTTGGAATACTACCCTTATGACGCGGCGCATTCCAAAGAATTGATTAGTTTTTATCCCAATGTTGTATCTCTTTTCGTTCAGGAGATATAAGCGATTAAAGAGTAGAAAATAAATGGCGACTCCAGCGCAAAGAGATGCCGACATCTGATAAAGGTTCTTTGATCTATGCCGGCATGCCACGCCCATTTTATTTCTACTCTTTAATCGCTTATATCTCCTGAACGAAAAGAGATACAACATTGGGATAAAAACTAATCAATTCTTTGGAATGCGCCGCGTCATTAGGGTAGTATTCCAAGTTGACCGGGATGCCTGGGTTCGAATCCTAGGAGTGAATGCAAATTCATCTTCTAATAACTCAGAGACTAATTAAGATAAAGACGCCAAATAAACTTTATTACATTAATGTCTTTAGGTAGTTTCTTGTGGATGTATATTTTGGTACCTGGTGTCCTGGGTTCGATCCTTAATTTTAAAACTTTCATTATCTCGGAAACTAAGATAGCTAGAGGAATGGACCAAAGCATGTTTGATAGCTGTTATAATGTGTAATTAATACTGTATATAATTTTCAATCAGTTGTCTCTAGTTCGAATCCCGATTTTTTAATGACTTCCTTAATTTTACTCTATACTCTAGAAAATATCAGTTACATTGATGCTGTAACTACATACAGCACCTTTAAGCATACCAAACTCATATTGTAAATTATTTTGTTCTTGGTGTTCTGGGTTCGAATACTGATTCGATGGAATTTAATTATAAATTTAATAACTCCTAAACCAATTAAGATAAAGACGCCAAATAAACTTTATTGCGTTTATGTTATTAGGTAGTATCTTGTAAATGTGTAATTAGATGCCTGACGTCCTGGGTTCGATCCTTAATTTTTAAATTTTCATTATCTCGGGAACTAAGTGAGGTAGAGGAGTGCAGCAAAGCATGATTGATAGCTTCTATGATGGGTGATTAATGCTGTATATAATTGTCAATCAGTTGTGCTTGGTTCGATTCCCCATCTTTTAATGACTTCCTTAATTTTCCTCTGTACACTAGAATATATCACCTAGATCGATGATGTAACTGCATACAACTTTGTTTAACATGTCAGACTAATATTATAAATTATTTTGTTCCTGGTGTTCTGGGTTCGAATACCGATTCAATGAAATTTACTTGCAAACATTTAATAACTCGTAATTTAATTTAGATAGACATGTCGAGGTAAACGTAAACAGAGTATCTAGTCCTTAAATATCGTTATCGTGACAAAAATTACTTTAAAGTACTTAGATCGAATCCCGAAGGGTGATTTCATGTATCTTCAAGCTCATGGATCATATCAGGTTCGAGTAAAGATTAAATGGTAGATGCTGATATTGGGGAGCTAAAATACATTTATTAAAAGTATTACCGGGTTCGATTTAGAAGCTTAGAATCTGTGTAACTCTGGAAAAATTGCTTTTCTCATGATTGTAGTGAAATGTAATGGTCTTTCTGTGAGAAGATGGAAAGGAAGAATTGAAAAGGGAATAAAAACATGAAATAATTAAGTAAATAAGGGGGAAAATCTTCTAGGTTTCCTTTTAAGCTTTTACGTTTAAGTATTGTGATAATACAGCTTGAATTAACCTTGGTACAATAGGTGGTGATGGTGGTGGTGGGCTTGAATTTGAAATATATGTCTGAATGAGCGTGTGGGAATACTTCTCTTGCTGGTGTGACAGCATAAGCAGGTAGTTATGAGACGAGTTTAAACGTGTTTGATGCTGCCAGACATCCTGTCTCTGGGTGTGACGTCATAAACATCCTGTCTCTAGACTTGAGGTTATATGGCTGGGGGTTGGTAACGTTGAGCAATCATATACAGGTGGTTATGGAGCGAGTTTATGATTGATCTAAAAGGTTCGTGCTCCCTCTATAAATATGGTGATCTAGGGCATTGGACTTCATTGTGCTAATTAGTCTTGAGGTGTTAACATCGTGTTCTCTCCAAGAATAATCAGCTTTCTAAAGTGGTGTCAAGGTGAAGAGGTCTACATTTCATTGATCAGTGATTAATACGTTATTACATCAAGAATAAAGATGAATAACTCAGCGTATAAGGATATTATTCCAAGCGCTACTGGATATGCATGCGGAAAATGTGGGAAGAAGTTCCTCCGAGGTTATGACAAGAGAAGACACGAGATGAGCTGCAAGAAGCTCTTCAAATGTAAACATTGTAATGTAACCTTCAAAGATTGTTATAAGGGACAGCGACACGAAGATATATGTGAAATAAGCAGCCCTCAGAAGAAAAGAAGATTGGAGCCAACTAAACATCAGTTACTGTCAACAATGGAGGACTGTGATATGAAAGAATACGAAACTTCATTCGAAGGACGATTGAAATCGTATTTTATACGATGCGAATCAGCTAAGGAGCTAAATATGTATCTGCAAGAGGCAAAACAACGTATAATCCAGGCTGTGCATAAAGAGCTTAGCATTCATAAGAGTGTTAAAATTAATCTGCTGGCTGAGTGTCGATTTGTTAACAGTATTGGAGAAACCTGTGACAAAACATTTAAAACACGGAATCAAGCTGTTTTCCTGGAAACTGATCTGGAGTCAACGATGGAAGTGAAATTCAAGAAATTGGTGACTGAAATGGAGGAGTCTCAGCTTAAGGGTAGCAGCTGGGCTTTGCTTGCTGTGGAAGGAGTTCGACTTCGTATCAACAAGTACAACCCGTTACGAGGAAGTAGCTACATACCACTACCGTCATCTGTCGGAGCTAAAGAAGCGTGTATAAACATTCAGAACTTTACCGACGAGAAATGTTTCATGTACTCTGTATTAGCTAAATTCATAGGGAAGAATGCACAGCGTGTGAACAAATACAAACAACTTCAAGACAAGTATGACTTCAGCTGTGTTTCCTACCCTACTCCACTTTCCCAAATACCTAAATTTGAGAAGCTTAACAATATGTCTATTAACGTTTTCGGGCTGGATGAGAAGCATGAAGTGTATCCGATAAAGGTTGCTGATATTGAACTACCTGAACATCGCGACCTGCTACTATTGAATGATAGCAGTGGAAAACATCACTACGTGTATATAAGGAATTTTGAGAAGCTCGTTCGACGCCAGAAAACTAAATGTAATGAACGTGTTTATACCTGCAAGCGCTGTTTTACACATTTTGATAATCGATATGGACGAAGTGGACTGGAAAAACTACAAGAACATGCAGCCGTCTGTATTCAACATGGTGTTGCAAGGGTTGTTATGCCTAGCAAGGAGAAAGCAATTGCACAGTTTAAAAATGTTGAGAGGATGCTGAAAGTACCTTATGTCATCTATGCTGATTTTGAGAGTATTCTCACTCCATGCCATACGTGTACACCCAATCCTGAAACTTCCTATACAACACCTTATCAAGAGCACACACCAATGAGCTTCTGTGTTTACGTGAAACCTACATCCAGTGTTGAACATCTCGAAACTGATCTTCCTAAGCATCCCTATGTGTATCGTGGTGCTGATGCTGCTCAGAAGTTTATGCTGTACCTGACATCTCTTGCAAAAATGATTGGTAATATATACAAATCTGCTAAGCCTCTGAAACTTACGGATCAACAGCAAAAGGATTTCGAGTCTTCTACGACATGCTACTTGTGTAGAAAACCCTTTACAGAAGAGAACTATAAAGTACGCGACCATGATCACATCAGCGGTGAATATCGTGGAAGTCTTCATAATGAATGTAATTTAGCCTGCAAAACACCTAAATATATACCAGTCTTCATGCATAACCTTAGCGGATATGACTCTCATTTCATTGTTAAGGAGCTGGGTTGTACAAGTGAACGTGTGGAGGTAATTCCTAACTCTGAAGAAAGCTATATCTCATTCACCAAGTATGTAGGAGATATAAAGCTTCGATTTGTGGATAGCTTCCGATTCCTCAGTACAAGCTTGGATAAGTTGGTAAAAAATCTAACCTCGTATCCTGAAACGCTAAAGTACTTTGGAGAAGACAAATTGAAGTTGATGACCCGTAAGGGTGTATTTCCATATGATTTTGTTACGTCATGGGATGCCCTGAACGAGACCTGCTTGCCTCCTAAGGACTCCTTCTACAATAGATTAAATGAAGAAGAAATTACTGATGCTGACTACGATCATGCTAGAAATGTATGGGAGCTGTTTAGTGTGAGAAACCTGGGAGAGTACAGCGATCTCTACTTAACTTCGGATGTACTTCTTCTAGCTGACGTCTTTGAGACGTTCAGAGAGCAAACCCTTAAAACACACAAAGTCGATCCCGCCCATTATTTTACCTCTCCAGGTCTAACATGGGACGCTATGTTACTGTATACTGGAATTAAGTTACAGCTGTTACAAGATTATGATCAACTACTCATGGTGGAATCAGGTATAAGAGGAGGTTTATGCCAAGTTTCTCATCGGTATGCTGAGGCTAATAACACTTATATGGAGAAGTTTGATCCGACGAGACCAACCCAATTTATCACATACGAGGACGCAAATAACCAATATGGGTGGGCAATGTGTCACGCCCTTCCTTTTGGTGGATTTCAGTGGGTGTCACCTGAAGAAATCAACTTAGAAACACTACAAGAAGATGATCCTCATGGGTACATATTAGAAGTCGACATCGAGTATCCTGCAGAACTTCACGATCTACACAACGATCTACCTTTCCTGCCAGAGTGTATGAAACCATTGGAATCATCTACAAAGAAACTGATACCTCATCTTGGACCTCGAAAGAAGTATGTAGTGCATTACATGGCTTTGAAGCAAGCTCTTAGTCATGGACTACGACTAACAAAAATCCATCGTGTGCTACAATTCCGACAGTCTCAGTGGTTGAAACCTTATGTGGAATTTAACAACAGGCTACGACAACAAGCTGCAAATGATTTCGAGAAGGATCTCTACAAGCTCTTTAACAACGCTATGTTTGGAAAAACTATGGAGAACCTGCGTAACCGTATGGATATACGACTGGTGACCAATGAAAAAACTCTAGAGAAGCTGATCGCCAAGCCTACGTTTATCGACAGGACGATATATGCTGATAATCTAGCTGCTGTACATATGGCCTCTCGTCAGATTGTATTCAACAAGCCTATATACATTGGTATGAGTGTGTTGGACATCTCCAAGACATTAATGTATAACTATCATTACGACGTTTTGTTGCCTTATTATGGAGCTGAAAACCTGAAGCTTATGTATATGGACACTGATTCGTTCATTCATCGTGTAACAACTGAAGATGTGTACCAGGACAAGCTACGTTTTCTTGAGCATCTCGATACAGCTGATTACCCTGCCAACCATATATGTTACTCTACTCAGAACAAGAAGGTATTGGGAAAATTTAAAGATGAGGCTAATAGCAAAATCATCCTACGCTTTGTTGGACTACGTCCTAAGATGTATGCCTTAGATATTCAAGGGTCAATGATAAAAAAGATTAAAGGTATAAAACGTAGCGCTATTAAGCAGTACATTTCGTTTGACAGCTATACAGACTGTCTTAAAACCAGTGAAATCATCAGAACACCTATGAATCTGATCCTATCACGAAAGCATGCCCTTGCTACAGTACAAGTGAATAAAATTGCATTGACTCCGTTTGATGATAAAAGAATTATTGCTGAGGACGGGATAACAACATATGCGTATGGACATTACGCCATTACAAACAGTGCTTAAAAGAATGTAAGTTAAAGATAAAGATTTTCTAGTGAGTCTACAATCTTAAAACAGAAGGTATCTGTGTGCTGTATATGCAGATAGCTGACGCCTGATGAAGAAAGAAGAAGATGGAAGGGAAGGTGGTAACCCTGCCATTAGGAGCAATCCTAGTGCTAGTCTCAAGCCTAGATAAAAGGGGAGAGACATCTATAACGAACTAAAATAAAGGTATGTTGACGTAAAGCTTTTCAATTTGTGAACCAATATGCAGTTTATCCCTCTCCGCATCGTACAATAACTGTTTAACATATAACAATTTGTAAGATTTAGAAAAAAGTATATAAATTGTTGTAGCGTTGGATGAGAAAAGTTTTATAATCGAATTACTCTCTATATTACCATGAGTACCTGTGATACTAGTTGAATTGCCTGTTAAAATGACTTAAATACCTGTGATACTACCCGAATCGTGTGAAATTACATTAAATAGCTCAGATACGAATTCCTGCTCTAAATTAGTACGAGCACCTGTGATACTATCAGAATTGCCTATTAAAATGACTCAAATACCATTGATACAACCTGAATCAGCTGCATTTACCTTAAATAGCCGTGATACAAATCTCTGATCGAAATTATTACGAGCATCTGTGAAACTATGCTGATTATCCAAATACTTATGATATTACCTGAACTATCTGTAAAATACGAAACTAGGCTATTACCAACCCCTGGAACCTACCCTCCTGTAATGCTTGCTTAAT
This sequence comes from Deroplatys truncata, assembly GCA_030765065.1. Classification (NCBI taxonomy): domain Eukaryota; kingdom Metazoa; phylum Arthropoda; class Insecta; order Mantodea; family Mantidae; genus Deroplatys; species Deroplatys truncata. The sequence continues at coordinate 60,999,152 of CM060980.1, forward strand.
TACTCTAAGCACCTATGTTACTTGAATTATCCTAAATACCTACGATACCCTCTGAATTACCTTGAAATATGAAACTATGCTATACCCAACCCTGGAATCTAGCCTCCTGTGATACTACCTGAATTAGCCTAAATACCTACGATACTAGCTGAATTAGCTGTGAAATCATGCATAGCTATGATGCAGTTAGCCTCTGGAATCTAGCCTCCTGTGATACTAGCTGAATTAGCTTAAATGCTCACGATTCTAGCTGAATTGGCTATGAAAATGATTTAAATACCTGTGATACTACCCGAATCATGTGAAATTACCTTAACTAGCTCTGATACGAATTCTTGCTCTAAATTAGCACGAGCACCTGTGATACTATCTGAATTACCTGTTAAAATGACTCAAATACCATTGATACAACCTGAATCATCTGCATTTACCTTAAATAGCTGTGATACAAATCTCTAATCGAAATTATCAATAATATCTGTGAAGCTCTGTCGATTACCTCAAATACTTACGATATTACCTGAACTATCTGTGAAATACGAAGCTAGGTTATAACCAACCCCTGGAACCTACCCTCCTGTAATGCTTGCTTAATAAGTCTAAACACCTATGTTACTTGAATTATCCTAAATACCTACGATACCCTCTGAATTACCTTGAAATATGAAACTATGCTATACCCAACCCTGGAATCTAGCCTCCTGTGATACTACCTGAACTAGCCTAAATACCTACGATACTAGCCGAATTAGCTGTGAAATCATGCATAGCTTGTTGACGTAAAGATTTTCAATTTGTGAACCAATATGCAGTTTATCCCTCTCCGCATCGTACAATAACTGTTTAACATATAATAAGTTTGTAAGATTTAGAAAAAAGTATATAAATTGTTGTAACGTTGGATGAGAAAAGTTTTATAATCGAATTACTCTCTATATTACCATGAGTACCTGTGATACTAGTTGAATTGCCTGTTAAAATGACTTAAATACCTGTGATACTACCCGAATCGTGTGAAATTACATTAAATAGCTCAGATACGAATTCCTGCTCTAAATTAGTACGAGCACCTGTGATACTATCAGAATTGCCTATTAAAATGACTCAAATACCATTGATACAACCTGAATCAGCTGCATTTACCTTAAATAGCCGTGATACAAATCTCTGATCGAAATTATTACGAGCATCTGTGAAACTATGCTGATTATCCAAATACTTATGATATTACCTGAACTATCTGTGAAATACGAAGCTAGGTTATAACCAACCCCTGTAACCTACCCTTGCTTGCTTAATTACTCTAAACAGCTATGTTACTTGAATTATCCTAAATACCTACGATACCCTCTGAATTACCTTGAAATATAAAACTATGCTATACCCAACCCTAGAATCTATCCTCTTGTGATACTAGCTGAATTAGCCTAAATACCTACGATACTAGCTAAATTATCTGTGAAATCATGCAGAGCCATGATGCAGTTAGCATCTGGAATCTATCCTGTGTTACTAGACGAATTAGCCTAAATGCATACGATACTAGCTGAATTACCTGTGAAATCATACACTGCTATGATCCAGTCAGCCTCTTGCAATACTACCTGAATTACTTACCTGTTAGTGTTAGTGGGTTAGCTTTTCCCGTTGCAGGTCACCTTTTTCCCTTTATGGCTCACCTTTTTCCCTTTGGTGGTCGCCTTTTTCCCTTTGCTGGTGACATTTTTCCCTTTACTGGTCACCTTTTTCCCGTTGCATGTCGCCTTTTTCCCTTTGCTGGTCACCTTTTTCCCTTTGCTGGTCACATTTTTCCCTTTGCTGGTCGCCTTTTTCCCTTTGCTGGTTACGTTTTTCCCTTTGCTAGTCAACTTTTTCCCTTTGTGGGCCTCCTTTTTCCCTGAGCAGTCACCTTTTTCCCCTGAACGAGTCACCTTTTCCCTGAATAGGTTACGTGAATGGCATGTCTAGAACATTGACCTCTATGTTCACGTCTAAAGTCGCTTTCAAGTCTAGCACCTCCTATTCCCTATCTCTCCTGTATATAAGTCCATATTCCTACTGCTACACTACCTGTCTAGCCTAACACCTCTCCTCCTGTTCCTATACCTCTCATATAAACCATACTCTACTCCTCTAGCTCTGTCTAGCCTAACGCCTCTCTCGTTTACCTATGACTCTCACATAAACCATACTCTGCTCCTCGACCTCTGCCTAGTCTAACTCCTCTCCTCGTTTTCCTATACCTCTCATATAAACTATACTCTACTCCTCAACCTCTGTCTAGCCTAGCACCCCTCTTCCTGTCCCTATACTTCTCATACATATAAACCATGCCCTACGTTTCAAGCCCTGTCTAGTCTAACACCACTCCCCGTATCCCCTACCTCTCAAAAGCTCATTCCCTCCTGCCCCCCCTCTAGCTGAGTATCACTCCTTGGTTTCCTATCTAACCTAACTTTAACACCTGTCTATCCTAGCATAGGATCTCTCTCCGTTTTCTCGTCTCTCCTTATAAACACAAACTCAATTGTCCTAACCTAATACCTCTCCTCGTTTTCCTATACTTCTCATTTAAACCTTACTCTACTCCTCGACTTCTGCCTAGCCTAACACCTTTCCTCGTTTTCCTATATCTCTCATATAAACCATGCACTACGTTTCAAGCCCTGTCTAGTCTAACACCTCTCATCGTTTTCCTATACCGCTCATATAAACCATACATTACTCAGCCTCTGTCTAGCCTAGCACCCTCCATGTATTCCCTATCTGTCTCATATAAAGCGCACTCCCCTCCTACCACTGTCTAGCCTAGCGTCAGTTCTCGTATTCCCTATCTCTCCCATATAAACGCATTTTCCTCCTTGAAGCCTCTCTCAACCTAGCATCTACCTTCGTTTTCCCTATCCTTTCCCATATAAACGCAAAAAACTGTGCTCGAATTCCTCTATATATCCTACTACCAGAGTATATCCCTATTCCACCTTCCATCTATACCTTATATAACCTATAGCCCAGTGTATAACTCTCAGCAACTTTTGGCTGTCAAGGTGTCAAAGCTTAGGGAGTTCAGAATCTCAGGTTAATGCACACTTGAACTTTTCTGCAAACTTTTTTTTCTACGGATGTTATAAGTACCAATAACACCGTGCTCACAGCTTCACTGCGCAAAGATATTTCATTTTTTATTTGCTGATCTCTAAAGTTTGCTTTAATGCAAAGGCTTTGTCATAAAAGTTCCGATTATTTTCCTTTTACTTAATTTAGTTTCCAAGTTATTCCAAAAATATTATCTTTGAACCATGCACACATCAGTAGTTTCATTAAATTAGTGTTAGATTCCAAATTTCTGATGAATTTATTAATGCGCCGCTTCCTCTCTAACTGTCTGTCCATTTGCTGAGAGGTGTAGCACATGTTGCATATTTGGTGGGTCGCGGAAGGAAGGATTTTGGGAACCCCTGAGATACTGAAAGGAAAATATACGATTCGTACAATTCATCATAAGCCCCCATACCGGACCAAAACTAAATGCAAGTGATAATTTAAAGATATAGGTACGTAAAGCATCAAGATGAAAGGGTACTCGCATGAATATTGTGACGCAGCGGTTATGTCTCAAGGTTATCTGGAGGCCCAAACATTCGGAAATAAACAAAGATAAATCGCGCTCTCGTCCAGCGTAAGTAGCAGAAGAACTATCGGCAGATAACCATAATCTTCTAGAAGTTTCTTTCCCCGCCTCCAAAATGTGTGTCCAAAGAGTTCTAAAATGTTCTGTGGAAGATTCCATTGGTTCTATAAGCGAGCGTTGTCGTGAGAGGAGTCAGTCAGTTGAGTCGGTCAATGAGTAAGAGAGTTGGCGGGAGCGTTTCTGCTGCGATATCAAGTGCGGTTCTCCGAGCGAGTTTGTGATGATGCTGTAATGTGCAGCGAGTACTACTGCGGAGCGAGAATTCCAGAACTCTTGTGCACGACTCTCCAGCGAGTGAGCCGTCCGGAAGAAGATGGTGAAGTGACCGGGAGACTGATCTGGTTCGCATTAATGTGACAGTTTAAAGTATGTGAAGTCCCGCGAAAGTTGAACCAGATCAAAACAGTGACAGTGACAACTAAGAGTAGTGACAGAAAAACCTGGACAAAGTCACAGTATACTTAAATGTAAGATTCACAGGATGGTAGTTCTCGACTTTGAATGCATCTAATATTTCTTCTATCTTCAGCCAGGCAAAACATGAAAACGGTTAAATCGTACTTATGTGTTAAAACTATTGTGCATTATCCACTTTCTTTCCGAAGACTTATTTATCTCTTCGTAACAAGTTTCATAAACTTTCCAATCCGTAGTGCGCTGTATTCCTCTGTCGCTGTCATTTGTGATTTGCTATGGATTCTTCCCATGCGTGTTGTAAGATGTGCTGACTATTATCTTAATGACCTGTGTTAATGACTTCGGCCCCCTTTTATTACTTTCTTTGCCGTGTACCTAATAGGTAGAGATGGTGTTGCATTCGATCCAAAAATTCGACATCAAGATTTCATGTGAAACAGTAGTTTGAGGCCCAGTGAATCCCAAAAATAAGCATCGTGTGTGTGTACGTTTCTGAAAGCAGCATAACTCAAAAACAAAATGTCCTATAAATACCAAACTTGATATTTAGGTTCAGTATCTTCTAAAGATGCGACACGAAGATTTTAAGGAAAGCTCCCCAATCTCCCTCACCAAAATTTTCGAAATTTTCGAGTTTTTTCAAAAGTGACTATAACGATCTTGATTAAAATACTAAATGTTTAAGATATTTACAAGTCAAATAAGATGCATATCTTGAATTTTCTAGAAAAAGCCTGTGAAGCCCTCTTCACTCGAAGGAATTTTGGATAATTTTGTATAATTGCTAAGCTATAATAGACAAAAATATACATCTAAAATGTAAAAATATATTTAAAGCACACTGTTTATTTAAAATAATTCTTTTGTGGCATTAGCTATTTCCGAAATGTACATAGTTACTGGTTTGAAGTTTTCATACTTTGTCATTTTTAAAGGACAGTCTGTATTCAGTTGTTCCATGGGAGTCATGGAAAGAGTATGGAATTTCCAGGCCAGCATATAGCGACCCGGATTTTAAACATTTGGCTATCGATTCCATTTCGTCTATTGCCCTTCCACAATCAACGAAATGTATAATGAAACTATCTCGATTAACATGAAACAGATATGAAGTAAGCTTACGTGCGAATATACGACAGTAGGTAGAGAAAGTAATGTGCATGAAACACAGATATTTTTTATTCGCGCACCCTTGAATATCTGTGTTTGCACAATAAATGACAACTAAGATTTATATGCGTATTATATATATACATATACCAAATCGTGTTTACATTCTCTGTTAAGTCTGCTAGGTATTCTGAGTGATAATATGGTTCCAGGGTTCCTATTGACTTTCTATAAATGCGTTGCGTATGCACGTTCTTTTTTCCCAACCTGTATTCACAGAAAGCTAGTAGGAGGCATGAGATAGTAGACTTATTGATATAAGGCAAGAAAGACAAATAACGTAGTGTACGTTCACAAATTAAGCGTAGATCATTCTACATTCTATTAGAGCAAATAAGATGAAAGTGGCCAAGTTAGCATCGCACGGTCCCTTCGTCTGAAGTGCATGGCAGTGGTATAGGAACAGAGTTTCAGATCTCAAATGGAGTGAGCTGCCAGAATGAGATTTTTCCGAGATTTTACTTTATCATTCACAAGAGAAAATGCCTTAGCTTCTAGCTCAAATGACTCCGGGCTCATTTAGTGATTACCGTTTTACTAATTTTGCTCAGTATTCTCCAGACCTAAATTGATAAAGTGGACATTAAATAAATAAACATAAAAGACAAAAATAAACATGAAGTATCGCACTCATGCGAGTCTCGTTACCCGTTGCAACTTCACATAATGGTTTATATACTATAATAAAAAATAATGCTTCTATTCATGGTACGTAGTTCATGACACAGTTTTACTAGAAATAATCTCTTTTATAGACTTTGTTACATATATGACATAACTGTTCACATATTATAAGTAAGTTTTTCTAAAGAATGCTATTCACCAAGGGAAGTAATTTTCCTATGTCCGGATATATAACTAAAGGAATTTTTGTTACATAAAATAACCCAAAGATAACTTTCTAGGACGTGTTTAAACGATAGAAAGTTTTCAAACACCTTGATTTTATCTTTGGGATTTTGATAATGTCTCTATTTTTGCTGTGTTTGGTTTCTAAATATTAAATTTGTATGTACTAATAAATATTGGTATATTTTAATAAGATTTTACTACTTTCCAATGTTTAATAGTTCCCTATGAATGGTTGATGTAAACAGTTCCTCGGACGTGTGCGTGCACGGAACCTGAACTAGACGGCAGAAGAGTTTCACCATATCATCAGTTATTTTACCGCATGAAAAATAAAATGTTCTTCCTGTAAGGCAGAAAACATATCCAGCCTTCTCAAAACGATTTTGGAACGTAATTCATCGATATCTTTTTGATGGCAGCACACCGAAATTTTTGTAATTACCCCTTAAGTCGCGGAAGAATATTCCAGAGCGCCCATTACAGTCAAACGTATACGGCGACCATTTAGAAATATGATACCTTTATTTGATAAGTACTATAACAGTTGCGGTGGGAATCCGGTTCGTAATGGCAATGATAAAAATTAAAATATGGCGGCCGCAACAAGAGAGCATACATGCACGAGGTAATGTTGTGTGATGTGGCCATATCGGCTAAACCGTTATAATGTACTTGCTTCTTTTGTTCGTAACGAGGTCTGAAATCCAATAATCCCCCTTGATCAATGAAAAACAACCTCGTCTCTCCCCCTCCAAACCCGAACCCCAATGTGTGTTAGAGTGAGGGGGAGGTTTGAAGTTGTTATAGTATTCCCTATGCATGTGTAAGGGCTATTGACCCATTAAAAATGCTCGTCGCCCTGGTCGACTGTGGAAGGGGCGTCCATATAGCCCAGTCGAGCCGAAGTCTTATCTTGGCGTTCGAGAAAACGGTAATAAATATAGTCCACCCCGCACCTCCGCTGTTTTGTGGTGGTAGTAGTATAGTATATCGGGACGGTTAATTGCGGATTAGCATGAGCTTCTGAACGTGCAGGAGGGGGCGCTGCGGTATCGGTCAGCAGTCGACTCTGCTCCTCCTTTTATTGGCTATAGTCGATAGTATCGGGACCTCGTTCAGAAACTTGCGTTTGTTATACGTGTTGGGCCGCCCGATCGTTTGCGACACAAAAACGCCATTGACTTCGATCGCGGGAATTTTCTTTATACTCCGTTCGTCCTACTACAGATGATAACTTAGAGCAGCGACCTGCAGGCACTGAACTGTAGGAGGCTACTTGCACCTAAACTCCGTTTTAAAACTATTAAAACGCAATCTGCTGTTATTAATTCCTTTTTACCTTAAGATTAATTACATAACGGGAACTATAAAGAGAACACTAAAAAATAAAATTAGAAAAGATTCAATAATAACACTGTATAAAGCAATGGCCATTCCCACAGTAGCTTATGAGTCTGAAACATGTACAGTGACAGCAAAAAATAAAAGAAGCATACAGACAGCTGAAATGAAATTTCTCAGACCTATAGCAGGATACACAAGATTGGATAAAAAACCAAACAACGAAATAAGGGAAAACTTAAAAATAGAAGAATCAAATAAAGTAATAATAGAATATAGAACTAACTGGAAACAACATTTAGAAAGAATGTAATTAAATAGGATACCTCGAGCAACATACAACTACAGACCTCAAGGATACAGAAACCCAGGACGACCAAAAAAGAGTTGGACACAACAAGATTTTGGAGCCGGAACAGGCTAAACGGCCTAAAACCGTGAAGTAGAAGAAGACTTTAAGTTCGCTAATCCGGATTGTTGGCTTCATTCTTTTTACTTTATCTGTCAACTACGTAAGACATATGGCATTCCACCCAAGAATTCTATATTGAGATTTCACCAGAAACACATGCTTTGAGGCTCCCCAAATCCACAAAAAAATACTTTATAAAAGTTCGGTGTATATACCTATCTGAACTTAAATACCAAACTTGGTGTTTAAGTTCAGCATCTTCCAGAGATGCGACACAAGATTTGCAAGAAAATCTCCCTACTCCAATCTAGCCTTCACATGGAATATTTTTCAAAATGTTTAATTTTATAAAAAATGTCTCTAATGGCGTTGATTAAAATACCGCATATTTAAAATATTAATACGAAAAATAAAATGTATATATTGAATTTTCCGAAAATACCCCCTGAAGTGCTCTTCATTCGGAAGGAATGTTGTATAAATTTGCGTAATTAGTAAATCCTAAGGGACGCTGGGACTGAGTTTTAGGTGATAATGACAGCATTTACGATTTTTAATTGTATCATATAAATGTTATATGAACAAATACAAATCATTTTGGCTAAACATTTTCCACGATCCACCACTTTTAAAAGTCAAGCGATATCTTTAAAGCATCCCTTTTTGCCCCCTTTTAGCCCAAATTGTCCCTTGTGTTTTTTCTTAGGTTTTCACCCTTTCTCTTGGGATTTATTGCTTAAATTTTAACTTTGCTCTAATTCGTATGCAAATTTACGTACACAATCTAAAATATAAACATATAAACATTCAAGCATACATTTTATTCACTGGTCACAAAAATAAAATTTATATTGAAAACCAGCAAAATTTTAACACCAACTTCATAATAGCAAAACTTTATTTCTCTACAACTAATAGCATCAGCTTCAATCAAACCTTACATTTATTTTCACCGACTAAAGTATAAGAAAATGTCACTATCATACTTCTATGACAAATCTGAATGCACAAGGCAATTTTAGAAAATTTGCATTTTTTCGCTAATAAAAAAATGTAATTATATTATATGAGAGACTATTTGAGCTAGAACTTTGAGCTTTTGTAAAGCCATTTCTTCATTTACTCATATTAAGTGTGCCAAGTTCCAATCGAGTAGATTTAAAACCAAAAACGAAATTCAGTCCCAGTGTCATACAAGGAATAGAAAAAACGGACTGCATAAAATATATGGAACTCAAAAAGCACAGGTTATAAATACAACATTCCATGCACAAACTATTGGCGATATATCCACCATCTCACAACACCATACCAGCGGTACGATAAAACCGTAGCTGGTTTGTCTTAAGCATAATGTACCGAAATTCTCTGTGCAGTTAGACCGTTCAAACTGATTCAAATTATGTATATATTTCAGATTGTGAAGCAAAGTAAGCACAGAATATTTACATTGTGTACGGCAAATTGGCGCCGGTTTTCAAAGCGTGCTTCACGAACCACCTGTTGTCCCGCGATGAACTGTAATCCTGGCGGACTACAGTGACTCCAGAAAGTATTCATCTGCTCTTTTAAAAAATGTTGTTATTCAAATTAACGGAGAGAAATTCGAGGAATGAATAATGGATATTACTTTTTGCCTGTTTTGGCCTTTTTTAAATATTTTTCATTTTACTGGCTTTATTATGTTGGATATTACATCCATTTTTCAAATTGTTATGTGTAGTGTTTAGTAAAGCAAACGTTTTGATATAATACTTGAAATTGTGGTGAAAATGGGCACTGATCTGTCGGAGGAAAAAACTGGCAGAAATTATTAAACTCATTAGTTTTACATTACTTATTTATTTCTCGGTTAGTTTAAATTATTCTTCTGTGGCATTTTCAGAATGCCACAGAAGAATATATAAAACATTGATCTACTAAATGCATATAAAATAATTTTAGAAACGTCACACATGGAAAATTGGAAATCGGTGCAATTTTCTAACAATTCTAAAACCACTGAAATGAAAAATCTAAAGAAACGCTAGAATACTCAAACTGTAATATTGTTTGCTCTTGACGTGTGTCAAACGTGAATTTTCTATTTTTAATTCGTTTGCTATAATATTTTTAAAGTAGAGAAAAATACTTTTGGACTCATTTTATGTGCGTGATGCTAGGAGTGATGAAGTAGCAGTTTTGTAGTTTGGGATGTTCAAGGCCATTTGTTATGGCAATTTCTTAATGTATGGGCATTTCTTATAGCATTAGAAATAAAACTCTTAAGCTGACCCTTTTAAATGGCGTTTTAAACAATTCGTGTTTGCAACAAATGCATAATGTCATTATTTTATTACCGGCGTAAACAGATTGCCAGTTTTCAAAATTCCGAAACAGCAAGATCGTAGTTCAGAATCACGATTTGTAAACCCCGAGATTCTGAAGTTAATTAGGGGAATAAGCTGAAATCCAATAAAACATTGCTTTTTGCATCATAGAATACTAAATTTCCACAGAGAAACTGTGTACGAAAATTTCAAATCATTGCTTTCATAAGCATGTAAAGAGGTTTACGAGAAATATATGTTTATTAACAATACTACAGATACTATCAAATTTCTGATTGGTTCAATAATGACTGTTAATTCTAAATGCATTGTTACACAAAGTAAGCAAGATGACTCGGGTAACCGAATAAACCAGGTTAACTGCCTCCAAACGGTAGATAATACTAAATTAAGCTACTGCTATCATATCCTGATTTTGAAAATAGTTCGTTGAAAAGCGGAAGCAGTAAAGGTAGAGGTAAAGGTGCGTGTCACGGTGGGACCGCCGAAACGGCGGCAGAGCAACGTACACAGGCCAGTTCGCCCATTGTGCTCCCAACGGAGGGAAAGATGAGGAGAAAGACCCGAAGGGCAACCATATCCGAAAGCCACTGATGCAAGCATGGACGGGATTCATAACGTTTCCAGATAGAATGCATCCGACGCCGCATGGTCCCTGCCCAAAAGCCACCAACCTCCAGGGTCCCCTGGAGTGGAGCTCCACGCTGAGGAGAGACCTAACTGAGACATACTGTGGCGACGCCAGGGAAGAAACCAGAGCGCAAGCCACCGTCCAGCCGCAACCCGCCGAACACCGCCGCCTGGTCCCACAATCCTGAAACAGATGACAAGAATAGTGATGGGTACAGGAAGTGAGAGGAAGGAGAATCATGGTAGAAGATGAACCTGGAGACCCGAAAAACCCATGAGCCAGATGGGGATCGATCACGGGATCTCCCGAATGGGGACCACAGACGTAACCGCCTGAGCCATCCCGCTCGGTCGAAGAAGCACTACTCAGCTGCATATATCACCAGCCGATTTTTTATATTAACCCACAGGGAGAAACAGTTAAATAAAAAGTAGTAATCTCCGTTTTCAAACATGTTACACAGATTCTCTATCCAACTTTGCTTTAACCTACAAAGAATAATACGTCAGAAATTGTAATTATATAAAAAATATTACTTAGCCTAAACTACGTATTTTAATGGATTCTACATGTTTCTTATAGTTTCTAAGTTGTGCAAAATCCAATAAGAATATAGAAAGCATTACCACCTATTTACAGAAAATTGTATGTTTTAATCGTAAATCCACTGCAGACATGCGACACATTACGGAATTTCTTGGAGAAAAATAAAATATGACGAAAATGTTTATATATAAAAAGCGTTTTGAAATGCAGCAGATTTCATGAAAATCTCCTGATAACCTACAATATTTGAACCTTGAATTTATCTTTGTTTTTTGAGTGTACTGGCATATAGGTCCTGCGCCGTTGTGCTGTGAGCTAGAGCGTGGAACTCTAGTTCCCAACCACGGAATGCGCCGTGTTCGAGCCCACCCATGGGGGTATGGATTTTAACTCTCGGGTACAAGACCGATACCCACTCAGCATCGTGAGGAAAGTGAGGAACTGCGATAGGCAGCGATCCCTGTCTCGAGAGCCTACATTGTGCCTAGAAAATGCCTGATAATGGTCATATCACTTCCCGGTATCGGTTGGATGATAACCCCCTCTGCCGTGCGTACGTGGGCGTGAGGCCGGCGTGCCTGTTTGGCAGGTCAAGGCCTTTTATGGGCTGTAGCACCACGGGGTTACTATTATTGTTACTGGCACATACACAATGTATTTTTGGTGAGATTCAGTGTACTTTAATGTATATATTTTTAGAAGTTCGATATGATACTAGATAAGCAACAGATAAAGTGAAATACAAGTGATAACGTAAGATAATACTAAATGAAATTGGTGAACATCTCCAAAGTCACTCACAGGATTAACAAAAACAACGTGGTTACTAAACCCCAAGCCGTAGGAGTTTACAAAGACCCCCCCTTGGTTACAACCTGGAGAGCCAGAAGCACAGTATCTCGTATAGGTGTTGTTCCTTTAATTCACAGGTTCCTTTAAGTACAGTGTGATTCTCTCGCTAGAGGCCCCAAACATTTGTCTATATGTTGGCCGTTTATGTGCGTTTTCGGATGAAAATTTGTGTACACATACCTTGAACTATGCACTGTCACATATCCAATGCTGAAAATGGTCCCCTCCCGCATCCAAACACGTTTCTACACGTCGCTCCAAATTCTGGAATACTTTTATTAAATTCTCCTCGGTAATGCCTTCAATCTCTTGACGTATAGAATCTTTCAACTCTGTAATTGTACGTGGTCTATTTCTGTATACCTTTCCCTTCATACATCCTCACAGGAAGAAGTCGAGTGGGTTAGCTCAGGAGATCTTGGTGGCCAAAGAGTTTTTGAGATGATTCGATCTTCAAAAAAGCTTTCAATTTCCCTCATGCTTGCACGTGACGTGTGACTTGTTACACCATCTTGTTGGAAATATCCGTGAGTTAATTCATCATCTGTTAACTGATTGACAAAGTCAGTGAACATTCTAATGTATTCTTCAGCGTTTACCGTATTCTCGTGAAAAATAGGGCCTATAATACGCCTACGTGACACTACGCACTACACTCCAATTTTCTGTGCGTGTAGAGGTTCTGCACGTAGAGCATGAGTATTTGTTTGTGCCCATATACGCGTGTTCTGAGAGTTTATGTATCCACTCAGATGAAACCACGCTTCATCTATGAACCAAGTAAAGTCCAAAATCTCAGGATTCTCATTAATAAAGGTTTGAAACCATACACAGAACTGCACACGTTTTTAATGGTCCGTCGGTTGTAATTTTGAACACATGTTCCACGGTAGGCGTGGAGGTTTGGTTTCTTAGCAGCTCTTTGCACGCAGAATATGGAACATTCATTTCCTGGGAAAGTCGTCGCAGGGATTTTGATGGTGACGTCAGTAATCGCTCCCTTACTTCTTCCATTACACCCACATTCATTTTCCGGCCGCCTGCATGTTTTGTGATCAAGGTTCCAGTCGTCTGTAACTTTGTTACCAATTTCTGAATACAACATTTTAAGGGCACACGTCGCGTACCAAATTCGGCCCGAAATGCCGTTTGACGTGTTTTAAATGAACCCGTTTGCCAGTAGTTATAACGAGAAACACGCGTTCTCCAATTGGGTACGACATTGACGATGCTGCTTCCAAGCCAACACTGGAGTATAGCGCGTGGAGACGTTCGTGTGACTAAGCAGAGCCAATGCCAGTGGAACAGTTCAAGCCTATTGGAAGAGGTGTGGCACTACATTACATTGTTCAAGGTATGTTTACACAAAGTTTCATCACAAAACTCACATAGATGGCCAACATATAGACAAAATTTTGGGGCTTTTAGCGAGAGAATCACACTGTATAAACAGCGCTCATAAAGAAAAATATGAAACGGGAAAACTGGTTTCACCCGGAAAAAAAAAGAAAGCGTGTGAAATGCGCGATACAAGTATGTGAAGATTTTGTGAAGAATGCAATTTGCGTAAGAGGGCACAATTTGTTTTTTTAAAAATGAGCCGCCAACAGTTGATAAAGTGCGGCTTCCAGAGTGCGAATAAATGGAGGTTATCGCATACCTGTTACTTTCCTTTTAGCTCGTTTCTTTTAGAATTAACTATGAATTTATGTGTAAACTTTTGTTGTTGTTGTAACTATGAATGTTATCTCCTTTAATCCTTAACAAAATATGCTAGTCACCGTTTAAGTTGTCGGAATAAGGGCTCTGGTCTTTTTGCATTACGTGTCATGTGTACTCTGCGGTATACTCGTGTTGGATGAGATAACTCGCAGTATGTCCGATATATTAATACATGAACTATGGTGATTATCTTGTATTTTGATTGTTACTATTAAAGTGTTATTGTTATTTCTTGCCATGGATGCTGTTGTTTGGGTTTTTGGTAGAGCTTGTTTAACTTTTCAGGGTGTGGTACGGGAAGGAACGTAATAAGTAACAACTCTAACAAAATATTAAGTCAATGAAGAACACAATGCTTTAATGGCACACGCATTTACTGACTTAGTACGGAACTACACAGTTAGTTTAGTTAGTTGGAGCTGTAGGACGGTCGCGTAGCAATCAAGTATTTTATAAGTGCTCTAGAAATAATGGTAGTATTTATCACACGTTCCTGTGAACTTTTAAATTGATAAAATTTCAACGTTCCTACTACATTATGAGAAGTAACTAATAACTCCTGCTTCTGAGAGCTTACCCGTATGTCCTTCACATCGCAGCACTTTATACGCAACCGCATTGGCTGATGGGGACGTTATAACTAGCTTTGCTGTACTTAAATATTTGACCATATTCTTTCTTAAAATCTCATTGGATGTCTTTGTTCAGCTTGAAACCTTCTAGAAAACTTACCAGGCTATCGTTCATTGTTTCCAAACATGTGGCCTCTCTACAAAAATATGTTGTGTTCGCTGTCCGCATTTTCCCTTGCACAAAGACTCAAAGTCTTGCTTTTATGACTTCCCACTACACGTCCTTTTTTCCTGGGCCCATATTCTAACAAAAACATGTTTGTCGGCTTTTAACAAGGCTTTCACAGCTCCAGCTAAACGCTTACACGTACATAAAACTTGCGCCTTAACATATATTTATATAACAAGTATTTTGCTTATTAATACCATTTCACACTATAATTCACATTAATGTATATATGGCATATATGACTATAGTTACTGTCTCAACTCACCACATTCTAAAATTATAACTGTTTCTGGCGCGAATGACGAAAGGATACATTACATTATAACGGTGCACTGGTCACCTGAGTTTTGTTTTGGCGCGGATCAACCTAAGAATGAATACAGTGTAGCAACACTGACCCTGGCTCTGTGAGCGCTTTCAGTCGCGTTACATTGTAACTGCATTCTGAGTCGCGACACAAACTTGTATCCCTCTCCTTTAATCGGTTTAATATATGAATGGATACTGTTCTTTTCGTAAAGAGTGGTGGTAAAAACGCTTTAAATTACCTATTGGAATTTAAAGACAAGAGTTACTTCTGCTACTGTACAGCCATCTTTGTCCTCTTATCTCCTCAAAACTAGCTCTTCTTATTTATACTTAGTGAGTTGACCATCATTATCTTAAACACTACGGTTTACGCTGCCTTGAGCCCTGTTCCATCTCCACGTATTTTTAAACCATGTCTCTCTCTCTCTCTTTTGCTAGCTTTCTTAGATTTATAAAGCGTCTTTCAACAAGAGTGTCCTATTTTTAATATGTGATAGCTGCCGTTGTTATTGAGTTACAGCAGTCATTGTTTTCATGTGGTTACAGTTATTATTGACAAATAGCCATGGAACGTTACAGAATTCAGCAACACGTAGAAATTGTGAAAATGTATTATCAAAATAGATCATATGTTCACCAAACCTTCCGTGTATTGCGTGAAGCTTACGGTGTGCATAATCGTCCCTGCGAGAGAACGATTCGGCGTTTGATCGATAAATTTGAAAGAAGTGGTTCTGTCAGCGATCAAAGAACGCCTGTACGTAATCGAGGTAAGCGCTCCAACGAAAACATAGGCGCCATTCGCGAGAGTGTACGCGAGAACGGAAACAAATCAATTGCTCGTCGAGCTCAAGAATTGCGGGATTCGCCGACCACAACTTGGCGAATTCTGCATCTGGACTTGAAGTTTCGCGCTTACAAAATGGTGTTAACTCAAGAACTAAAACCCAACGACCATAGTTTGCGCCGTGTATTCGCTGACTGGGCTATGGAACAATTGGAAGCTGACCCGGATTTTTGTCGAAAAATCATCTTCAGCGACGAAGCCCACTTTTGGATGGATGGTTGTGTTAACAAACAAAATTGCCGCTATTGGAGCAATCACAATTCAATGCAGATTCAAGAACGACCACTTTATCCCCAAAAGGTTACTGTGTAGTGTGGATTTTGGTATGGTGGAATCATTGGTCCATATTTTTTCCTAGATGAAGATGGAGAAGCTCTAACTGTCAATGGAGAAAGATACCGAGCTCTTATAAGGGACTATTTTTGGCCTCAATTGGATGGTATATTTCTCGGAAACATCTGGTTCCAGCAATATGGTGTCACATGTCATACTGCTCTCGAAACAATCGATGTTTTGAAGGAGAAGTTCAGAGGTTTCATCATTTCCCTGGTGGTGATGTTAACTGGCCTCCGAGGTCATGTGATTTAACGCCATTGGATTACTTCTTGTGGGGTTATGTTAAATCTCGACTTTATGTCAACAAGCCAGAAACAGTAAATGATGTTATGAATAACATCACGCGTGTTATCCGTGAAGTTGGACCTAATTTACGTTCTTCTGTCATTGAAAATTAGCTCGACTGTATACGCGCAACCCAACTTAACTGATGTTCTCTTCCACGCGTAATGACATTAATTATGTTCCAAAATAAAAAAATAAATAAACCTCTATCATTATTAGAAAGTGTTTTATTTAAGTTCAAAGATAGGACACTCTTGTTGAAAGACCCTATACTAATATAGTATTATAGATATTCTGTATTATTTAATTTGGTTTACATGCCAATGTAAAACATATATACCCAAACAATATAAGAACTAAACGCAAATATTAACAAGAAATAGTAATTTTAAAAAATCATTGCTCCGAATGAGGCTTCATAATATAACGTCTAATTTTCATGATTAATGCATATGACATATGGAAGCAAAATACAACAGCATACGTAAATTTCCTCTGTAGAGTTAATGACTATCTCTACTAGATAAGTTAAAAAACTATATACGAGAAAAATTAAGAATTTTTAATATTAACACAAAAGTACAAGAATATAGAGAAGTAGGAGTAGTCAGACTAAGGGGCCTCCAGTAACTGAAACACAGCACTGCACCAATCCCTGTCTTAGTTATCCACAATCTGATGGTCTCCGGAATAGTCGATACGCTTACAGGAAGGAAGGGCTCCCCAACACTCCAGCCAAACATCAGGGAGAAAGCTTTCTAGAGAGCAAATTCCACCGTCCTGCCCCAACACACTACCGCCGTCACCTCGTCTTACTATTCTGAAACAGATGAAAATAAGTGATTGATGGGAAATTCCTGGAAGTAGGGGAACCACCTCGTTATTCGCCTATGATCCAGAGAAACCCGAAAAATACATGGTCAGATTGACCGGTCCAACGAGAATCCAACCTGGGTTTTCCCGAATGCGAGCCTCACATGTTACCGCGGAGCTATCTCGCTCGGTAAGAGTATAGAGAACCTTAAGGGATCATTCAAAACGATTGGAAACCAAATCATGCCGAAGGAAAGATGTGGGACGCCTTGAAATGTGACGGAACTGATTGTAAATTATATTATGAAGGCATAAAAGGCATTGCATTGTTGTCTAACCCGTGTAATGAAGAAATGGAGGAATAAACTTGTCGAAGTTAATCGTGTAAGACAGAATGGGTGCTCCGGAAAAAAGAATGTGTGTTTGATAGAAGGAGGGTGACAGTTCTGTCATATTCCACAGAATTCAGATTTTGGACAGCGTGGCAGAAAAATAATTGTTGTCATTGACTAAATGCGTAGTATTCGATAGGTGAGTAGCCTGTTTTATAAATAATTATGTAGCGGGGTTCTAGAAACTGAAGCTTCCAAAAGCAGGAATCTACAAGAAGTCACAACACTGAAAGCATAAACCTCTCCAACTCCAGTGCTTCGCCGATAATGAGTACGTCTGAAGTAACATCCGATTAAATCCTTGAAACTGGATAGTGTTACATGAATGAAAAATAAGGTTTGACGGTATTAAGGTTGGAGTGTAGGGTGGCATTAGTCATCCCTCATTCAGTATGTGTCCTTGATTTACTTCACCTTATTTTTACAAAAATTAAATTGAGTTTTATTTATAGACCTCTTTAACTTCTGTGGTTCTGCATCCCATTCTATATTGGGCGTGAAAGACTGGTAATTTTATTCAGAGCTCTTTATTAGGCTTTAGGTTTTTTTATGTGCCGTAAATCTACGACACGGGATCACCGGCTTTACTTCCCTTCCGAAGGAAGCCATGCTAAGGATTTTTACGCCCTCTCCATCGCCCTCCCCCGTGTTTGAACCCGCGACCTCGGGAACTAGAGGCTAGCATGGTAACCACTACACCAAGGCGGACGACACGTTTTTATCTTCTCCATCTGAGGGAACATTTTATCGAGTCACACACCTCATTGAATGGCACGAGGTAGATGTATTTTGAATCTTTCGCTACCCAGTACACTGCTACCGACCATTGAAAAATACTGAAGAAAATATTTTGTTCATTTTCATTAAAACCAATGAGAGTACTATGAAGATGATATATATAGCCGATAAAATTACATCCTGTATAAACAACGGCCGCAAGTTTAGTCACGTGTTGGAGAACTGCGAAAGTGACAAAAAGGCCTTCTTAATTTCGAGCTCCAACACATTACGAACAAAAGAGACAACTGCGTTCGCCAACACTAAGAGAAGAGGAAGTACGGAAAAGAAATGTACTGGAGATATGAGTGACGGCAAGCTCTAGCTATCAGGTGGTGCTTCTGGGTAGCTTTGTTGACAAAAGTAATATAAACATAATGTTCTGAGAAGCCTAGATTAAAGTGAGCTTTATTGCAAAACTATGTATTACGTGCTAGCCATTACTTTAACTCAACTATTGTGTAACATTCATCACGTAACATGTTAGGATGCGCTAATTTTAAAATATCTGTCATGAAGTCAATGTAACCTTTTACAGAGACAGTTGAGTCAATGATCATAGATACAACTGTGTTTCTAGACAGTAATGCCTTTTTCGGGTTTATCGTAACAATACAAGCATCTATACCAAATGTGCTTGTATAGATTCATCTAGTTTAACCGCCTGGAACAGTCAAGTCTGTTCGGTACAGACGCAATTTATTATTCGACCCATTTTCGACTAAAAGTAAACCTGTCTACATGCAATAACTGCATGGACAAGATACGTCTATCTAAAAAGCCTGTTATGTGTGAATTATAATCCGTAAATCAATGGAGTCAGACGGGTTACGATCACTGTTAATGGAAACTAAATAACTTGACGTATGATATTGGGAAACACAATTCGTCCATAAATGTTGTCCGTATCAATTGCATGATCAGCGGCAGCAAACATCTAATGGCTTTATGGCTCCCATTTCTGTAAACGACTTGTGAAATGGCTTCGTGTGGATTTGTGGTAAAAATCGACATGAATTTGACTTTATGTTCTTTTTACACAAAAGCAAAAGTCTACTTCGAAGAAAAATCTATGTTGCTGAGTTTACATTAACACTTTTAAAACTAGCAAACTCGTAGCTTCGTTCGCGTTATCTCAATGTACAATGAGTGATAAAATATCTCCACTACTCTCTCCGTTTTTCATTCTCTTTTCCCCCTTCTCTCTCTCTCTCTCTCTGATTTAGGAGTAATTTCATTATGTAACTAACTTAAAGCTATATTTTAAGTATTTTAAAATCACATTTACGCAGAAAAACAAGACAAATTAAGAAAGAAAAATCTGATATGTTGCACATATATGACTTTCTCTACTCTTTCATTTGCCATGAAAACATCTTAAACATATCAATTAAAGCCATTTTTGAGTAAATAAAACGTTTCGAAAAATGTTCCATGTAAAGGGTAGTTTGGAGTAGGGATTTTCTTGAAAGTCTTCCTGTCGCATCTTTGAAAGATACTGGACCTAAATACCAAGTTTGGTATTTATCCGATTTTTCGTTTTTGATTTATGCTGTTCACAGACACATAGATACGCAGACGCACAGATACATAGACAGATCCACACACGGACCTTTTTTCTAAAAAGGTTTTTTTATTCAGGAGGCCGCAAAACGTGTATTTCCGGTGAAATCTCAGGATCAAATTTTTGGGTAGAATGCAATACTTCCCCTACTTACTATACTAGTAGAGAAAGTAAAAAGATGTCATTAAAAGACAATGTTGTGCAGAATGTGAATTACATTTTATGAAAGAGTCCAAATCTCATTAATCTGAAGACATTAAAAATCTTTTCTCATACATACATATATACACTCATGCATACAAAACAAAACAAACAATTGTGAGAAAAAATCTTGATTCGAATGTAGCCCTTTTCAACGTTAACCTCTGTAGTTCATTCAAAATCTAATATGAATCGAAATTGTTTTACACATTTATTAAAGGTCCTTATTGAAGATCGGTGAATGTGTATAATTTTGTATATATACAGAATTCCTGTATTAAATATCATAAATATTTACAGAGCTTTAGATATTGCACGAATATAATTTATCTCCATTATGCGTTACCTTATTAAGCTTGAACATATCGCTACTTGAGAGAAAGAAGGTTTTTTGTATAATCTTTTTGCCACTTTTGTGTTTATTTTGCTTTCTCTCTCTCTTTCTCTCTTGTTTTTCATCGATCCGTTAGATATATGATTCGTAACAGGGATCCCTTGTTCTCTCTAAGAGATCTTACAGTTTGCTTCAAAGTCATGGAGTATTAAGTAGATCAAGCCCTACAAAATACTCTTAGTCTCATATTCACCAGCAGTTCAAACTGCTCTTCCTAGAAGTCGTATCGAACCCTTTGATTCTCACACATCTGTACACCAACTAAGGATTGTAATTTTTACAATTACAATGTAATTAAGATTTTTGTTTATAATGGACCTTCAGATTTATTCGGCCTGTCGGTTTAAATGAATGGCGTCATTATTTTTAGCAAACCCCCTATCTCAAAGGGGAGGTACAGAATTGAACCTCGGACTGCGTGCATTTCCCACTTCGTAAGCAGGTTGATGTACTGCGGCGGTGAAGAACTACTTTTCACTATGACATTCTGTGCGTTCTTTGTACGCGAGATGAAAGTTACCACCGATCACAGAATTTGCATGGCTGAGTGCTGCTTCCAAACTGGAAGGAAACGAGGGGGAGTCTATCACGATATTGACCGCTGTGTGATAATTTTCTCCGTTCTTGCCCAGGATTTCATCAAGTCTCGAGACAAAACATAAGAAACAAAAAGCAGTTGCTTTAATTAACAAAGAAGGAAAAGCAACTAAAATACTTATTTAAAACATTTTAAAACATTTATAAAGTTTAATTCAATTATTTCTTTCTTTTTGTGTGTGTGTGTTAAAAAAGTTAAAGTTGTGCCATAAAGCCGAGACACTCTACCCCACAAAAACCGTCCAATTATTTGACTTACATATCAGTATACGTGCTGAAATTGCGAGTTTACGAGACACAAGCGAGAGAAGTTCCAAATGTAAATACTGGAAAGGTACGACACAAGCTCAATTTCACTAAGGTGACCTCGAAACCGTTGACATCCTCCTTTCCACTCACATTTCGCTAGTCCTCTCCCAAAGTCACTGGTGATAAACTCGCTTCGAAGTATTGATGTCATGAGCATACAATCAACTAGCGACAACGGCCGAATAAATCTGAAGACCCCGCATATGCTTAAGAAATCCTGCGTAAAGCATAGACTAAGTGGGCGTCGGGGTATCGCAGAGGTTTTGTGTACTGAGGTTCCGGGGCTCAATTCCCGGCTCTGGGGTGACGGCTTAAGTCACCCTATCCACGCCTTTACCTCTGACTTTCTCGTGTAAAGTATCCCCAAGGCCCAACGTAGTTCGGAGTCCACAGTAAAAAGCTGTAGGTCTTCTCATCATCACCCTACCATTAGAGACAACGGATTCTGCCCTCTGGGTGCCTCCACCTTAGAAATGGGCGAAATAAGGTATCCCTCAAAGTCATAAGCCATATGGGGAGCGTTGGAAACGACATAGACTAAGTGGAGAATTGTATTTAGTTTTCGTTGCTAAGGATCAAATTATCGGCCATGTGGTGTTCATGCCCGATCGCGAGAATTTGCGTCCTCGGCTGAAGCCTGGAAGTCAAAACACTTTCTCTTCCTTCGTGGGGACCTAGGGTTGCTTTGAGGTTCACTCTCTATTTTCCAGTCTGTATATATGGCTTTGTCTCTCCTTTCTACATATCTAGTAGGAAGAGTAGGTATTGCCTTCCACCCAAAAATTTGATATCGGGATTTCACAGAAAATACATGTTTTGAGGCTTCCTTAATGCAAAAAAACTTAGAAAAACGTAAATGTGCGTACCTCTGTCTGTGTATTTATCCGTGGTGTGTGTGCATGCGTGCGTGTGTGTGTGTGTGTGTGTGTGTGTGTGTGTGTGTGTGTGTGTGTGTGTGTGTGTGTGAAATTTCTAGGTCAGCATATAACTACCTGCCTTTAAACCTGACTATCGATTCGGTTTCCTCTATCCATATCCCCATGTGTCTTTAAAATGTATAATGAAATGTTTTCTGTATAGGTTTATCTCTATTAGCATGAAGTAGGTAGAGAAATAAGCTTTCGTAAGAATATTTTGTAGTAGGTGCCTAAAAATAAACGATAGTACGTAGAGAAAATCATTTTTGTATGGAATACAATACTTCCTCTGCTTACTGTAATTACGTAATGGAGAAGTAAAAATAAAAAAACATGCAATTTATTAAGTCTGTGTGAAGCCTTGTTATCGCGTACAAACCCCATCACCACGTTTTCTCCGCACAAAGAAATGTTAATCAGCAGCCGCGATTAGGGCCCAGGATTTCAAGAGCTAATTTCTCTTCGATGAAAACGTTGCGTTTAGCCTCAGAAAGAATATTAGTTAATATATGCAAATAAAGTGGTGCTAGACGGAGCTATTTGACAAAGGTTGGGGCAGCCGTTCTTTCTTTTCTTATCACTACTTCTTCGTTTGCTTATTATTTCATATCTTATCAGATCTTCCGTTTATTTTGGCATTTAATTATGCATTTTCTGCATATCTCAGTATTCATTTAAAGGTATTATGACCAGGTATGTGTAGAAGTGCCTCTTCCAGCGCTATTAAAAATAATGGAAGGCAGTTAAAAACTAACGACTCTTGCTCCCTTTACAGTAATCTTGTCTCCACATCTATGAAGGTTGAAGTAATTTTTGAAGTAAATCCCAGTAGCTTTATCAAGAAAGCTAATGTTGCTCCAATGTGTAATATCTGCCGTCTTCGTAGAAACGAACGAGCAACATCCACGTCTTCATCATCTTTATTAAAATGAATAAGATCTGAGCAGAATTCTAACTACCGTTTAAATACAAAATTATTTACTTTAAAGGCATAAGGAATGTCCTATTCTCATAACGTAAAACCACGTATGTGTTACATAAGGTACGCTTTCTCAGGAAACACTAAGGCTACATACATGCTTTTCTTACAGTACTTGTATGGATAATGTATATTGTAACTTTGTCCAATTTTTAACTTTCACTTTACTAAGTTCTATTAACAGATGGCTCCGTGGTAGTGTGTGAGGCTTGCAATCGGGAGATCCCGGGTTCTGTTCCTGGTGGCCCCCACTCTGATCATGGGTTTTTCGTGGTTTTCTCTGGTTGACATAGGTGAATGCTGGAGTTTGAGGCAGTATTTTTAACACTTAAATAATATCAGTATAATTCTATAATATAAAATACCATAACAGCCCGCCTTAAAGCAATATGTGTATAATATAATGTATAAAATGTATGTAACAGTCATTGTATTATGCTTATATTATTATGTACATGTATAATAATGTTATGTGAATGTATTATGTAATTTAACAATGTGAGAGCTGTGAGAATAAAATTAAGCTGCCTTCTGTAGCAAACAGAATCATAAAGTAGAAGCCGAAAGTTGCTATCACTGAGGTAACCTTGGGGCAATAATGAATTGGAAAGTTTAATATAGGCTACTAATAATTCTTGGAACGATAATGTAATATTTAAAACAGTTTATAAATGGTCAATCAAAAACCAGAAAAGCTTTAAGTTAAATAAGCGTATTCTATTGGAGTAGGCTTGGCAATCAGAAACTGAAATAAAGTAAATGTACCAATTTAAGCGGTAGAAGCGAGACGCTAGAAGGCAGCGTTCACGAGCAGTTCAATACGTATTCAGTGTGAGACACAAAAATTCATTACGGCGAGAATAAAATAAACTTTACGTGTTTAAAAGTGCAATTCATAAAAAATCTCACAACTCTACAGTAGGATAAATCAGTGAAGTGTTATTTAATCGTGTGAAGGATTAATAAACAAAGTACAATCATTTCATTTCCCTTTCATGTTTCAGGTTGACTCTGGGGCTGTGGTTTGGTCGGTGTTGGAAAGATGGCACAAAGGCTTGCGAGTTGGAACTTCTTCTCGGCTCTGCTAGAGGGAAGCCTGTCGAGTCTCCACTGCTGGGGCGTGTTTCCTCGCTGCCACTAGAGGGACGTCTCTGAGCGATCCTCTCGTAGTGGGGTAGTCAAACATTGAACTGCTAGAGACCTCTGCGCGTTTCTATAGACTTGCGCTCTGTAGCCCATACATCTCCTGTGGTTCCCTAATCTCATCCGTTCCTCCCAGGGGTGTACGCACAAAAGATCCATTGGGATCAAGGTGCTATGTGTCCCCTCCGTTAACTAGTCCTATCCCTAACCCATTACCTCATTAGTGTAATGTAGTTCAGTTTTCAATGCCGCTTCACTTAGTTCTCACTGTCATTTCACTAAGGTGATCTAGTTCAAATTTTTGTAGCGGGCGAGCGTTGTAGGGGCTCCACTTATGCGCGTGATATCTCACCTCTTGATGAGCTCCAGGTTGAAGTTCTCCGCCTCGGCTACCAGCCGGTAGCTGTGAATAAATTCCTACTCCTAGCTACCTGTATCTCAGGCTATTTTGGGTGAAGGCGAGTGAATACAATGGATATTTTAACGATTGGATTTATTCCAAATCAACAAAATAATTGAAGCTGTTAGCAACTGTTCCCCTTTGGATAATAATGAGATTGTTTACATACTGTACTTTCCATCTCCCCGCCATTTTAAATATTTCAGTGAACACGTCACACGTCATCTCCCACCCAAACGTTACGGGTACCTATCTGCCACTAGACAATTCACATGAATGAATATAAGAGAAGTATGTGAGCAAGAGTTGAAATTTGGGGTGAACCTCCTTTTTATACCCCGCTGCTATGACGCTAACTTTCGCGCCCTTTACCTAATCTCTATTTAAATTGGTTATTTACTTACCGTGTAATGAGAAAGAAATCGTTCACTTTTACCAGTCAGGCTTCATCTGAGCTCTTTGTGAAAACCCACATATCTCTGTCTCCCTCACAACTCTTGTTTCTCTTTCTACTTGTTGACTTCTTATCCAACTCCGTTAGAACTTGTAATTTTACCTGAAATTGTCGCTCTATCTCTATTCTTGTCTCTCCTCGGACCTCTCTCTCTCTCCCTCTGCTCATCACTACTTTACTAATCCTGTTTTCATTAGTGTGCATTGTTAGTGGGCTTTTGCACTGCTGCTAGCTCACTTCTTTCTGGCTAAATATAGTTGTTTCCTACACATATATACATTTGTAATATAATCTATTTTACGTATTATAGTATAATATTGCATATTCATGTCTTGATTATTGGTTTGTGATTTCCTGTTATTTACATTGTTTGCTCTATCAGGTGTATGTTCCACTACACTTTCCTTGTCACCTCAGTTTTCTTCACGACGTAGCGGCGTAATGAACGCGAGAAGTCACATCTTCTTCCGTCCGCCCTACTCATAGGGAAGTAGAACAAAATATCTCCCTAATCTCTCACAGTAGCAGCACACTCAGTGTAACTGACGTCACAAACTCACTTGGAGAATGCACTATAAGTGTGCACTCGCACTCGCTAACTTACTGACTCACTGCTCACTTGCGAGAGCGCTCGCTTATGCAGGCGTTGAAATTTTCCAGAGACTTCTGGAATGATCGGAGACGGGGAGAAAGAACGTTCTAGAACAAATCCTCCGATAACTCTTCCGGTGTTTGCGCTGGGTGACAGTGCCATCCTGTCGGCTTATCTCTTCCTGACCAGTCGTAGATCGGTTTGTCTGGGCCATACCCGTTGCATTGCAATGGTAATACTGGTGTCATTAGTTTGTTTTAGGTGTTTTATATCATGAGACATAAATGGCTACATTTAATTCAAAGTTTTTCTATTTTTTTAATTATATTTATTTTATTGCAGTCTTTAATTTTAATATAATCTAGAAATAATAGCATCAGCATTTGCATCATTACAACATAAACAAATCCTGAAAGTTTCATGCTACATTGTTAACTAGAAGCTAAGAGAATGTTCATTAAGTAGATAGAAAGTAAACTTACGGGAATCGTTTTTCAGAATGTTGTAACTTAATTCATCCCTACTCCACGGCAGCTTGAAGCATAAAGCACATATGGAACATTTTATTGAAAATTCAAAATAATGCACTTACAATTTCATATCTTTATAATTGGTACACCATTTAAAAGACAATATTTCAAAGCACTAGAAAATATTTTCTTTTAAATCCAGTTTTTTCAAGCGAAACCCCTTTCGGCATACCATTAAATGTAGAGCCCGATATTTATTAAATCAGAGACGGAGTATTTATTCTACCTGTACTTGACAGTGAAAAATAATTGTGGTTTTTCAAATGAGAATAAGAGCTTAAAAATTCGGAATTTTATGAGGCTACGCATCGATTATATTTGACATTTTCGTGTCTATTTCTTATTATCTTATACCTTGTATTTTAAAGTTATTCTATAGTTTTCTTAACATATTTTACTTTTTAAAATAACAAACCTTAAATTAAAACAGCTACGTGCAATTTAGGTAAACTACAATTTTAAATTTCAAATTTATTTTACTAGGTTATTTCATTTTCACAATTCGGAACTACAATTTCTAACTTACGTGCTTCAAATTTTCAAGGCAGCTCTAAATATTAACAACTCAATATTAAAAATACTGAGTAGTCAATTTGCAATTAAGGCAATGTATCCAAATTTGGCAAAATTCTGGAACTTTTACATGCTTTTCAATTTTACTGTGTTTATAACATGCTACACAATTGGTTTATTGTGTACATTTATAAACATTTATAAAATTTATAAAACTATAAGTAATTTTAAAAAATTACTTTTTGATTTGTGCTTTACTATTTAGGTAAAGCATCGCGTTGAAAATTAAACTCCATTTTTCTCAACTAACTTTTTCAACACTTTTCACTATTCAAAATGCTCCTCGGACCGCAGTTTATTACGTATTAGCTTGCAATTTTTATAAGAGCTCCAGAATTACGAATTCTTAAAATTGAAAACGAATATTGGCCATAGAGAACAATTTCTTTGTAGTGCACAATTGTTTCTTTGTATCTATTAAGGTAAAAGTACAAAGTTACGACAGATACAATGCACTATTTGGCACAAGGAGTACTATCACCATCAAAAGTGATTAAATAGGAAAAGGAAATAGTATCTTAAAAATGGTTTAACATAACTCATTTGCATGTTTCAAAAGTGTTATGATCTGCTCATATGGTAGAAGCCTTAAGTCAATAAATAAGAAAATTTTAATCTTTAATTTCTTTTCAACAACTTTGAAATAGTCTTTAAAATAAAAGCCCACTAAACATCTTTGTTATAAATCTTTCGTATTCAAACTTGTCTTTAAGTCATCAGATTTCAAAAATGAGACGAGAAATCCGTGGGCTAGCTTATGGGAGTCGTTGCTATAGCTCAATGGCTGAGAACTTCGTGCCGAGATCGAGTTCCAATCCTAAAGCGAATTTTTCAAGCCTGTTCACATTTTCTAAGCTACGTATGGTTTGTGAAAGTAATGTTCATTCATTGTTACTATCATTTTCATCATCATCATCATCATTATCAGCTTCTTCTTCTATCCTGGGACAAGATTCATGCTTCTTCCGGCTTCACACTCGCTCAATTTAACCTCTCTGTCGCATATATACTTTCTACCTTACAGTCTATAGTTAAATACTGTTCCAGGGATGCTTTTACAATTCAAAAGGCAAAAGCTTTAGCCAAAACTAAAAACCGCCTAAATTAATAAACAGACATTATAGTTAACCACCGCAATGTTCACATCATCTATAGCCTTCCATCTGGTTCCAAGTCTATTTCATTCAAGATGTTAGGAATTACTGCAGTGAAGCAATCTCACATCTCATGCTTTCCATAACAAAAGAACATTTTAGGTATTCACTAGATCTCCAGAGCTTTTCGGTCCAGTTTAGACACACTCTGTATAATGTTTACATATTTTAATACACCTGGCACGCCACCGGGAAGGAAAAAGAATTTGCATATACAGGTAATTAGCATAATTATATTTCACTATAACTTAATTGCTACTATACACTTGAGACTTTTTAAACCATCTGTCGTCATTCGCACGGTTATTAAAATAGTCTAATACCTTGCAGTTACGAATCAAGGAGGATTTGGCATGGACTTCCAAATTAAGAAAAGGCTGGGAAACAACAGGACAGCGGGTCAGGGGAATATAAGGAACGCTTTTATGCAGATTAGGGGTAGCCTAAATGTAATAGCCAATTCTGAAATACACAAAGGTCTCACTAGAACTACATATAATTTATAGAAGTAGAGAATTAAAGTCGGAGTGGAAGTTGGAGCAGTTTATTTAAATAACATGCTTGGCTTAAGCTTGGCGCATGACGTATGATCAACATTACTGATGGGAATTGATTGGGAATATAGGTTATTGTGAGGAATTGTGAGTACACAACTCTGGTGAGCTGCAGGAGTATAGGTGAATAGGACGAAAGCTATTTACCAATATCGTTTAAGATATCTAAGTGAGGGTGAATGGGCAACCTCGATACTAGCGGCAGGCGTGGAAAAGACTGCTTACGGCGAGACGGCTCAGGCTGACAAAGTTGGTAATCGGGAGGGAGGGCGGGATGTGAACAGCGTGACATAAGTTATACTTAGATTTTTACACTGTTATATTCTACGTTATTTTATTCTTTGTGCGTTTATGCAGTGTGATTCTGTGCTGTACTTTGTGTTATTTCACAAATGATCTTGTGTTTTCTTGCCTTTATTTATCTTTACAGTTGATCACGAACACTCTTTATACCAGGTGAGTCAGCTGCGCCTATTTATTTTTTAATTTATGCAAAGTGCTAAACGACATATGTGACTTACGCCTTTCTTGAATGCCTTCTAATGGCTGATTTGCGTAACACTTATAGAGGAGGGATACATAACTCAGTGCATAAGTGTTTTACCGGACAGAATGCAATCGCTATGTATGTCGATGCAAAAAACATCCCATCGTGACACTGAGAGCTACAGTATCAATTTTAGCCAATTTTACAAACTTTTATTCTTTAGCATGCATCCATGCACCCCTTTGAAAACGCCCCTGAAGGAAAAACCTATCACATGCATCGCTTGACAAAACCATTTGAAAACCAAATGGCAGATCTACGCAGTGCGACCAACTGGATTTAAGCCGTTAGTCAATGTACAACCTTGTCAAAAAATGCTAAGTATAGGTAGATAATTTCTCTTATTTCACAAACTGTTGCGTATTTAAGATCATACAGTAATTGTAATGACCGATGCAGTTCATTTGTTTGAATTAAAACTACCAAACCGAGCTCAAAACACTGAATGACGCTGCAAAAAGCGTGTAAAGTTCTGCGATTACTAATTCGCATAGAAAGCTCGCCTCGCAAGGTAGCATTAGCTAAATGGTATTATCATGGCTGCTTTAACACTGTGCCAATTTAATTCGGGTTCAAATCCTTCGGGTGAATTTCAAACGTTTTATTACCTTTTGTTTTATCTCTTTGGACCTATAACATGATATTATTATATAAATAACATTATAAGTGTGTACAAAATATAATAATCACCGTGTTTTCCACCGCAAAGAAGAAGAACCGCAAAGTGTAAATCATCTACGGGCACTCATACGTGAAGAATGCAGGCAGATTACACCGCATGTTACAGCATGCAAGAAGGTCTCTCCGGCAACGTACATAAATGTGCATTGATGAAGGGGGTCGTCATTTTGAACATTTACTTCGTAGATGAAATCCACGCTCTTTAACAATTTATTATTCTGTTTACCTGTGAACGTAGCACATTTACAACTCCTTTGTCAATAGAAGAAGTGAAACATAAGGTTTAAACACGAAAGAAAAACTGATATATTTAATATCGCCGATATGCGCCCAAGAGAATGAAAGCTAACCACGTAACATGGTTTGCAACACCAGATACGGTACAGATTATTAGGGTAAACATGATACACAATTATCTGATTGTAATTCTTATGTCTTTGGCTCACAGGAGAGCCAGTAACAATAATAAATAAATTAGTACACTAAAATGCAGAAAATAAACACAAGGAGAGAAAAAAGGAAAACCAATGCAATTTTGTTTGTATCAGATTCAAACCTCCGAAGCTAACCTTTGCTTCACCACATTCCGGCAACTAAACCACTTGGCCAGAACCCACGTAGTTTGTCCCGCTCTTCGGGAAAACGTTTCTCTATCTGCTTGCAAGCATTATATCCATGAAACGCCGTCTTTTTTTAAGGCTTTCGCAGCTCTTTGGCTCTCATTCAGGCCATTAATTATTAATGCTAGTTGCGTATAGTACCAAATAGAAGGACAGAGCTACAATAACAGTTTGTTTGCTAAGAGGGTCAATGTTTTCACACTAGACTATAAACTGAGGGTTGCATAGATACGAATACCTAGGGGCAGCTGACTCACCTGGTATATTAGGCATTTTGCATTAAACTGGCATATTTAAGTAGCTTTGACAGAAGCCATTCCATTTTCATAAATAAGAGCTAAACCAACCAGAAACATTGCGGCTTAAATGAGATTGAATTAATTTTGTTCTAATCAGCAACTCCGAACACCGTTATTCAAAATGTTCTTCAATATCTACAGAGCTGAGGTGGTCTTATAATCATTCTCTCGTTTTTAAATTGTTGGCGCAAAGCAGAGCCATTTCGGACGTATCAGCAACAACTTCGAAATTCTTATTTTCCTTTCATTAAAAATGCTTTGGAATTCCGTTTGTTGGATATTCTATGTCGTATTGGATATTTGCATAATAAGTGAATAATGGAATTCTTTAATTAATTTTATGAAGCTCGCGCTAGTTTATAGGAAACGAGTATGTAATGTTATCTCTTGTCATTCTTGGAGGTTACTCAAAGCACTGCAACGGATAATCAGGAAATGGTAGGCTTAAGACAAACCTTCAGGATGGATTACAATAAGCTGTGAATGTGAAGCACGATGCAGTTTGGAGTAATAGTGACTGTAATAATTTATAATAGACGTCAGTCTCTGTCAGATGGAAGGCAACATCAACCTCCTTTGAGTCCACACTGGACATTTCAATATCGTAATATAGCTAAATTATTGTCTACATTTGCAGCCAGAATGGCACAACAAATAAGTACATAGCCATTAATAATACCTGGCCTACTCAAGGTTCCGTATAAGAGCCAGTTATTCATTTATCAAAAAACTTACCGCAAAACTTTGCAATGATTAAAGTTAAGTTTAAGTATACAATAGGCTATTTGTAAATTTGCCTCAAACATGACATATAACAATTTGCGAATATTGCAACATATTAATTCTGTAAGAAGCACTGAAATATAATTGCTAATAGACCAAATCAGGAGGCAATATACGAACCCAACTATTATAACTTTATTTGTAGGTCTAAAATATTTCCAAAACGTTTTCTTCCGTAAACTACAAAAATGAAGGTAGTGTACTACGAGTTCCAACCAATAAGGTAATAACGCTACACTTTCTGGATAATAATTAGACATAGTACTGGTAACAGACTTCACCCAGGAAATAAAATAGTCCATAATAAAATTATAAGAGACTTTATGTCCGATTAAATAACTGAGTTCAAAACCGGGCTCTGTAGTTCAAAACTCGGGCTTGGCATTGCATTTTTCAAATATGATTCACTTTCCTAGCTTAGCATGCACACGACCAGGATGAAAGAGCCATTAGTAGACCTAAATTAACCTTAGAGTATATTTAACCCGTCCTCCGTGGTGTAGTGGTTACCATGCTAGCCTCTAGTCCCCGAGGTCGCGGGTTCTAACCCGGCGGAGGGCGATAGATTTTTTTCGGGCATAAAAATCCTTAGCATGGCTTTCTTTGGAAGGGAAGTAAAGCCGGTGGTTCCGTATCGTAGATTTACGGCCCGTAAAAGAACCTCAAGCCTGACAAGGCCTCTGAGCAAAATTTCCGGTCTTTCACGCCCAATATATAATGGGACGCTAAGGACCACAGCAGTTTTAACTAAAATATAAATATAACTAAAACAACCGGATTAAAAGCACTGGCAGCATTGCAGGACACGATTAAGATTCGATGCCTCAGTGTAACTGAAATCACATTGGATCACTGGAGTATATGAACTAGATAAGAGAATTAGGAGTATTCAGACGGAGGATCCTCTAGTAACTGGAACATAGCATCGCACGTACCATAGTAGGTCCTTTGTGCTTCCAAAAATACTCTGGGAGGTAGGGATGAGGGGAGATCCAAAGGGTGACCAGATCTAGACGACGATGTGCTTCAGCAAGGACGAGGTCCCTAACGATTTCAGCATGACATCAATCCTGTTGTCAGCTAAACCTGTCTTGGCCATGAGAGTCCTTTCATCTTCCCTTTATAAGCGACAGCAACTTGGAATGCCAGTATTATGCCATTGCTATAGGAAATACGACATTGCTATTATTAACACGTGTGTATAATGAGTTAGTTAAGTACCATATTGAATACACTGTAATGTTTATAATGTTAGGATTGCATAAAGTCAATTACCATTCCAATTGCATAGACATAATCTATGCCTTTTGGAAGTTTTTGCGGTAATCATATTATAAATGATCATATTTTATCAATAAGTAATTTAAATGTACTATTTTTTGTATTTTCAAACAGCCCATAATCACCCAAGGCTAAGAAAGAGGTGTTGTGTCTTACATGGAATAATAATTACCTACTTTCTACTCCGCTATAAGGTAACGCAGTTGGTGCAGTTTGACTCCTGGCTGAGGTCTATGGCATCTAAGTGTTCTTGCTCAGGAAATTTACTAGCAAGTAAAATTCCTGCACATCAGCGACGCTGAAACGACCCTGGCAGCACTAGCGTCATTAAATAAACGTAAGAGTATCGTCTGGGTTTACCAACGATAGAGGAAGTAATGAGTCAACCCAGTATTAAGTATCTAGATGTGTGTGTTTGTCTGTGAACAGCTTAACAAGACAAAAAATCTAAAGTATTACCTTTATTAACATTCTCTACCCTCTATGGCCTATTAGTGGGTATACAAATTATTCTTACGAAAGTTTATTTTCCTATGTACGTCATTTTAATCGAAATAAACCTTTCTGGAAATAACTACATTACACATTTCATTATAGGTACAAAGTGAATGGTGAGAGCCAAATGTTTCAGAACTGGACGCTATATGCTGGCCTTTAAATTCCATATTCTTTTCATGCAATCGCGAGAAATAACTGAAAATCAACGGAACTGAAAAGAATGACAAAAGTATTGAACAAATCGAACGATTAACAATGGATATCTCAGAAATGTTTGATGTCACATAAAAGTTATTTGAAATAAATTGTTTGTTTTAAATAGATCTACACCTTTTATGTAGTACGTTTTAGTCTATCTCTTAATTTTTACCAGTTATACAAGATTATACAAAATTCCTTCTCAATGAGGAGTACTTCACAGGCTATTCCCAGAAAATTTGAGATATACATTTTACTTTTTATGTAAAGATGATTGCTGTGAGAAGGGAGCCATTCATGGCTCAATTACAACAGAATATGTAGTAAAATCCTTACTACTGAATATGTATAATGATTAATGGAAGGTGTACAGAAAAAATCTGATGTGTTACACTCACATGACTTTCTCTACTCTTGTACAAACTATTTTTACAAACGCTTATTCTCCATCTACTTCATGTTAATCGAGATAAACATTTGCAGAGACTATCTTGTTGCTAATTTTCTTGTAGATGTAAGGAGAATATATATTTAGAAGGGCAATTTGGAAATACAGTAGCCTTTAAGCACATACATATATTTTTTTCTTAAAATGTGAGTTGGTATATATTAATTCACATCACATAAAGGCGCTAGTTGTTACCGTAGGAGCGCTTTCGAGAGATATGTTTCTCTCATCTTCAGCTGAGAGCCAACTCAATTCACTGATGTGAATTAATATATACCAACTCAAATTTTAAGTATCATATAACATCACAATAAGAAATACTTCTGGTTTATCATAAAACATACATATCTCTTAATAGCTGGTTGCTAGGTGCAGCACCATTCCCTTTCCCATAGCTTAATACTCTTTGCATATCCAGGACAAAAAAATGAAGAACGAATTCCCATTTAAGAAAATATTGAAAAATTTAAGGGAATAACAAGAAATATCTCGAAAATGGTTCACTCAACAAAAAAAAATGTATATGACATAAATTGAGTATTTTAACGCGATCTACATTTTTTGTGTAGTAAAATTTTGTCTATCTCTTATGGTTTACCTGTTATGCAAAAGTCGTTCACAATGAAGAATACTTTTGGAGACATTCCCAGGAAATTCAAAATATACATTTTATTTGTCATAAAAATATCTTAAACATATGATATTTTAATCAAAATCGTTAGCCATTTTTGAGAAAATTAAAATTTTCGAAAAATGTTCCATGTAAAGGGTAATCTGGGGTGGGGGGATTTTTTTTGAAAACCTTCGTGTCGCATCTCTGAAAGATACTAAACCTAAATACCAAGTTTGGTGTTTATCCGACTGTTCGTTTCTGAGTTATGCTGTTCACAGACAGACAGACACACACACACACACACACGGACACGTTTCCAAAAATGCTTTTTTTGGATTCAGAGGGTCTCAAAACATGTATTTCCGGTGAAATCTCGGTATCGAATTTTTGGGTGGAATACAATACTTCCCCTACTTACTATACGAGTAGAGAAACTAAAAATCTTGTGTGTTGTATTCACATGACTTTCTCCACCCTCTATCATCTATTAGTAGATATAAAAACTATTCTTACTAAAGCGTATTTTTCTATTTACTTTCTTTGTTTTAATCCAGATAAACCTGTGCAGAAATGGCTATATTAGACATTTCGTAATAAATACAAAGATAACAGCAATAGTCAAATGTTTAAGAACGTGGCGCTATACGCTGGCCTTAAAAAGCCATACACTATCCATGCAATCACGTGTTGTTGAGCAAAGGTCTACCAGGGTAAGAGCCAAAACCTGATAGTGGTATACTTCAAATGTTTATTTATTTATTGAGCCCCACGTTTGGGTGCCAATTTGATAGAGGTTTACTTCTGTTATATTTATTTTGTTTAGCCCCACGTTTGGCGCCAATTTGAGATGGTTTACTTCAAAGTTATTTATAATTTGTTGAGCCCCACGTTTGGGAGCCAATTTGCAGTGGTATTACTTACAATGTTTGTGTATTAGTATTTACTTCACGTGGTGAAGCCATTTTGTGACGTGATTCTTTGTTAGGTTTGTAGCTCCATCTGGTGTTAGCAATTTGCGACAGTATTAGTGTTTGTTTGAAAGAATGCTACGGTTATTTTATTTAATTTTGGTTCACTGTCCTCCGGCTAGCTATGATCTTTTTGGTCGAGCACTTCTCTTTATACAGGTTGTGTAAACGGAAAGGAATCATTTACCCAAAGATAACACTGATGAAAGAATTTTGTTTTACACTTTTATTGTCGAACACATTCACTATCACATTTACACATTGATCTTGACACTCGCCAAACTGAAACTGTTATAATAACTTCATTACTGATCATTCTTAATTCGAGTACTTCAACTTTCTGTGTAATTAACTTTACAACACTTGAGATTTTTCATAACTCTGCTGGACTGAAGGCGACGTGTAACGTACAAATATTTTCGATGAACTGACGGACTGAAGGCGACGTGTAGCATACAAATATTTTCGGTGAACTGACGGACTGAAGGCGACGTGTAGCATACAAATATTTTCGACGAACTGACTGGGTCTATCTCTAACCTAGCCCTTTTTATACTCCTACACCCCGATATGCCTAAAGATTATAACTGTGCTGCTATTGGCTAATAAAACGCGCCAACATTAGCGTCTATTTTTATATCCAATGAAAATTATGAATACATATGCTCTAGGAAGAATGTTCCAGCAAATTCTACAGAAAAACGCGCCAACATTACGTAACTTCCTCGTCTCTAATAATGATAAACAGCTCATCCCCTCGCTGCATTAATGCACACTATTATTGTCAGTTTCAGTAAGGCCGTATAAACTTACTTCTCAACAATAATTACAATCAACAAACATCTCAAATCAATGTCACATAAAAATGCATATTCATACTATAATCATTCTTTACATTTAAATAATTTATGATACAAATTACTGCATCAAGCCCAAACCACCCCCCCCCCGTTCTAAGCCGAGGGGGTTTCCCATGAGGCCAATATCTGGAGTCTAAAAAGGCCCCCCTCCCGCTTACGCGGAGATGAGGTGCATACGCCACTTACGCGCGTCATCCCCGAAGGGCGACTACCGATAACCTCGGTGGGGCCAACAAGAATCTAGCATGCCGTCTACCGCTCTCCGGGGCGGTACCGGAGGACATTGAGGCGTCTCACAAACCCGACTGCATGGAAAAACCCATGCAGTCGTACTCAATCTCCCACGGGTACCGGGAGCCAACCCAATCCGAACATGTCCCAGGTGAGAGGGTGAAGAAAGAATTGTTTTAACTCCACGTATGGAAGCAATTTGAAGAAGGTTATTATATCTTTACGTTATTTGCACCACACTTTGAGCGTCAATTTGAGAAAATGTTTGTTGCTGCTACGTATAGAAAGTCAGTTTGAAGATGATGTATTATATTTGCCCCACGTTTTGGGAGCCAATTTGAAGTAATTTGTATTTCTTTACGTATTGAAGGAGTTGTATTATATTTCAACTGTTGGGGAGCCGAACACTTGAAGTAGTTGCAATCTCACGTATGTTAAACAGTTTCCGGTAGCCTTCGCCACAAATGCACTTTCAGGTGGCCTTTGCCCAAAGTTTAAAAAAATATTAACTTTGTAATTTGTTTGTTTCCTTAAGTATTAAATATTTATGTTTGACTAGGCTGCGTCAGTATTATTGTTAGAGACATGGAAGTCTTGGCAGGGCGTGATGCGACAAGAATGTAGGCTTACACAGATTTTTAAGTTTTAATTCACTCCTTTTTATTAATCCTTGACACAAATTAAATAGCACTTCACTGATATCGAGGGCTGTGAGATTCTTTTATTTAATTACTTTTACTTTTTAACACGTAAACTTATTTTTCGTCTCACACGAATACGTATTATATTTCTCTAGAGGACCCATCTTGCATCCGGTTACTATCACGGTCTGCAGGCAACTGAATAGATTTCAACCATCTAAACTTGTAAATCTCTGTATTTCAAGTCTCTGATTAGCTAATCCTAGTGCAATAGAATACCTTCAATTAACTAAATTTTTTTCTGGTTGTTGATTGGCTCTTTTTAAACTATCTCAAAATTTATATTATTGCTGCTCTAATAATGACTAGTAGCATTTAACTCTCAAACTCGTTATTGCCTCAAGGTTACCTCATTGTTACCTCATTGTTAGCAACGTTTAACTTATTATTCTCACAGCTCCTACATCATTAAATTACGTAGTGCATTCACATAACATTATACAATATACATGGATACAATAATATAAACATTTGCAATGACTGTTACATACATTTTACATATTATTACATATATATTGCTTCAAGGCGGGTTGTTATTGAATTTACATATTATATAATTTAATTTAAATTATTCAAGTGTTAAAAATACTGCCTCAAGGGGCTCAGACGTTCGGCCCGACGTACTTCTAGTAACGTCAGAAGTACCACGAGTGCTAAGGGTCCGCAACGCCCGCACCGCGGCAGCTGAAGGGATCGGAACCCTCCCCTACGGGAAATCACGAGAAAACACTGAAAATCGACAGAACTTAATAAGAATGATATTGTCTGGACAATTTGAACCATTAATAACGGATATCTCAGAAATAGCTTACGCCACAAAAAAAAATTACTTTCTCTACTTCGTATAGTCAATAGGGGAAGTATTGCATTCCACCCAAAAATTGGACATAGAGATTTCACTGGAAATACACATTTTGAGGAGCCATGAATCCAAATCATTTTTGGAAACATGTATCTGTGTGTTGTGCGTCTGTTTGTTTGTTGTCTGTCTGTGTCTGTCGGACTGTGAACAGCATAATCCAAAAAGTCGGTAAATACCAAACTTGATAGTTGAGTTTACTATCTTCCAAGGATGCAACACGAAGATTTTCAAGAAAATCCCCACCCCAGACTACCCTCTACATCAAGGGTGGCGAAAACGACTTCCTTCCGCGAGTCACCAAATATGCAACACTCAGCAGCATGTAAAAATCAAACGGACGGTTGCAGAGAGGGAACGTGCGCCTGCGAGTCAAAATAACTCGCGAGTCACGTTTTTACCGCCTCTGCTCTACATAGAGCATTTTTTTAAAATTTTGATTTTCTCCAAAATGGATATAACGATTTTGATTAAAATGTAATATGTTTAAGATATTTTCATGGCAAATGAAATATTTATCTTGAATTTTTTAGGAATGTCCCTAAACGTCCTCTTCGCTGAATGACTTTCGCCTAACTGGTAAACCCTAAGATGATGAGATGGGGTTTAAGGGCGCTAAACATCTAGGGTCATCAGCGCCCTAACCGTAAGAGATAGACAAAATCTTACCACACCAAAAATTTGGACCTCGTTAAAAACACACAATTTAATTTGTATACTCTTTGTGTGTGTGCGCGTGTGTGTGTATGTGTGTGCGTGTGTGTGTGTGTGTGTGTGTGTGTGTGTGTGGTGAACCATTTCCGAGATATTCCTTGTTATTCGTTTAAATTTCCCAATAAAAAGTTTTCTCAAATGGGAATTAGTTGTTGGTTTTTTTTTTTTTTTTTTTTTGTGTCCTGGTAATGCAAAGAGAATGAAATGCTCCACATAGCAACCAGCTCATAAAATATTTTACTTCGCTTAAAGCCTACCAAAAATTGAGTTTTATTTATGGATGCTCTTTAACTGCTGAGGGCCTTAGCGTCCCATTCTACATTGAGCGTGAAAGACCAGTAATTTTGCTCAGGGGCCTCTTTATCAGGCTTAAGGTTCTTTTATGTGCCGTAAATCTACGACACGGGACCACCGGCTTTACTTCCCTTCCGAAAGAAGCCATGCTAAGGATTTTTACGTCCGATAAAATCCATCGCCCTCAGCTGGGTTTTAACCCGCGACCTCGGGATCTAGAGACTAGCATGGTAACCACTACACCACGGAGGACCACTTAAAGCCTACCATATTCCCCTTGCACCTACAAGAAAATTAGCGATAGATTGACCATCTCGATATCTCGATTAACATGAAGTAGTTGGAGAATAAGCGTTTGTAAAAATAGTTTGTACAAGAGTAGGGAAAGTCGTGTAAGTACAACACATTAGATGTTCGTATAGTACGTTTTCGTCTTTTGCTTGACGTTTATCAATTATACAAGATTGTACAAGATTCCTTCCGAATGAAGAGGACTTCATAGGCTATTCCAAGGAAATTCAAGATATACATTTTAATATATGGTATTTGAATAAAAATCGTTCGAGTCATTTTTTAGAAAATAAAAAATTTCAACAAATATTCCATGTAAAGGAAAGTTGGGGTGTTTTAATGAAAATCTTTGTGTCGCATCTTTTGAATATACTGAACAAGCAAATTTTATTTTTGAGTTATGCTTTTCACAGTCACACACACAGGTACAGAGTATGCACCTGTTTCTAAAAACCCTTTTTTTGGATTTAGGGGGCCTCAAAACGTGTATTTCCGTGAAATATCAGTATCAATTTTTTTTTGGAATGCAATAACTTTTCTACCTACCAGTACGTGTATAATTCATCATGCTAATAATTTTGGAATTATACTACAGGTATGGGAAAATGTATGACGGTTAGGCATCAATTTCGTGTATGTAGTCCTACAAAGCTACTGTGGGTATGACATAGACAATTGGTCCATTATTTCAAGATTTCTTGTCCAATAATCCTGAAAGCCTCAGCAATGTATACTGACAATAACATAAGCCGGGTAACAATCTGCTAAAGACCCATGTCACCAGCCAAGGGGAAGTTCAGATCCTAACGTATTCTTTGAAACGCTCCCTTTCATTTTATAATCCTCGGCTCTTAACGAAGGAGCAATAACAGTCTGAGGGTAATTTTCCAGTTTACACATAGACAATATGTCGCTCTCTCTGCAAGGTATTATATTATTGAACATCTGAAAATCGTCTTTATATTATTTCAGCCGTGTTCTCTTGGGATTTGAGATGCTTTTAAACCTTAACATAGGATTTGAACAGTGATTCTTCTCCAGGCTTTTGAGTCAAGACAATGAGCACGATGGTTAAATGGAAAAGAGAAAGAAAGAAGAGTCAAGAAGGAAAGACGTGAGCAGAGAGAGAGATAGAAGAATATAAAAGCAGAGGGGCATGAGATGAAGAAAAGGGAAATCAACCGAATAATTAGCCCAAATATTAGACTATCCTTTATCATATAAGGTTATAGAATAAGGCAGTGGTAATTGGATAAATGGTAGCGAGGGAATATGCAGTAAAGAGAGCGAGAGAGTTAAGGGGGTGAGAAGAGATCCTATAATATCTCCTCAATCCCTTCCCCTAATACCACCACCCCTCTTTCAACTCT
The DNA here is from genome assembly GCA_030765065.1 of Deroplatys truncata. Taxonomy (NCBI): domain Eukaryota; kingdom Metazoa; phylum Arthropoda; class Insecta; order Mantodea; family Mantidae; genus Deroplatys; species Deroplatys truncata. Next base: position 61,040,293 of record CM060980.1, read on the forward strand.
CCATTATTTGCACAGAAAATTTTACTTGGTCGAATTTACCCCTCCCCACCGTCTATAATTCGTAGAATCCCGCACCAGTTCTCCTCTGCCTTCTCTTGGTTTTAAGCCTTCTCTGCAATATTTCTATCTAGTAGAAATGAGGTACAAGGATGTACTTACTGCCTTTCAAAGACTGTAATTATCCTAAGAAAGTCACCGGTGTTGTTCGTCACTCACCACTTGAAATAACTGAATTTGTAACCCACTATTCACGAAAGTATATAAAATCACAAAGCCATAATTTTTATTTTCGGCAGCAACAAAAAAACAGCATCATCACCATCATCATCGCCATCACCATCATCATCACCATCACTATCATCATCGCCATCACCATCATCATCACCATCATCAAATTCAAAGCAGACAAGCATTTCTGAGGTGGTATAGGAATTATTTTGCATTGATTAATAGGGTGGCAAATTTAATTAATGTCTAAGGAACCAAAATCCCAATGGTTCGTATTACTAAAGATTAAGAAAGCATGTGCCCTTTATTTATCAACGTACTAGTTGATAAATAAAGGGCACTAGTTAAGTTTTTGTGCATCATTGGGAGTGATTGAAAAATATTAAAACATTCAAATGGGAAAATTCTATGTGTTCCATTCACATACTTTCTCTACTCACGCTTCTACAAAGTAGTCTTACAAAAATTTATTCTTCTATTTACTTTTTGTTAATACAAATTAACTTTCATTACTCCTAAACACACTTCACTGTAAGTATAAAAAATATCTACTATGCCAAAGCATAGTCAAATCTTTTCAAAGCCAGTCGCTATGTGATGGCTATAAAATTATGTTATTTTTGTATGAAAAGGACAAGAAAGAAAGAAAATAAAAAAGGAAAGCAATAGCGGTTTGTAGTTAAAGAAATATAAAGTACTTGAAATCCGTAATTAATAACAAAGAATATTTTGGAAATGGTTGACAAATTCTGTGCTTTAAGTGGGGATGATACGGAAAATGTAAGCTTTTTTAAAACAAAATAATTACAACTACAGTTTTTAAGATACAGAGTGAATTTTTACATATAGAAGGGATAAAGAGCTGTATATTAATGGAAAAACATCATGAAGAATCCTACTTAAGGCTTTTTATAAAAACATTCTTTTAATATTTATACCCTTTGTTATAAAAAGCCTTAACTGAAATTCTAGTTATGCAATCTGCCTGAAAATTTTACTCTCTGATCCTATGAGTGTTATAAGATCTTTGAAGTACAATCATTTATGTAGTACGTAAAAATGTGTTTACTTATAAAGCTTTGAATTTAACATAAACAAAATTAAGTATTTTTCTTGACATACAACTCTATAAATTAGAATTTAATTAAACAAATGTCGCTATTCTAGCTCCAAACATATAACAATATGTTCTGAACAGATTCTGAAAGGTCTTGGTTTTAGCAACTATATTTTTGAGAAACGACTTCTACTAATCCATAAAATATAAGTTGGAGAAAATGCATTTTAAACATTTAATTCAAATATTTCAACTACAATGATATCGGTGGCTTCACCAGGTAAAATTACGTGATGGAGCCACCGAAACCAAGAAGCCGCTTACGATAAACGTCTGCAACCTGGAGACTCCAGCAAGAGGATAAGGGAGGCCCTAACGAATGCCACAGGGGGTATCAAACAAAACAAATAATCAGGATGTGAAATCTAGTAAATGCACAAGGAAAACTGGACGCAAACCAAACTTCTTTTGTAATCACAAACGGAAAACCCGTATCAAAATGCTTTATTTTCTATACATAATCTCTCTCTTAGACAGAAAGAATCACGAATGTATTAACAATAAAATAATCAAAGAGCTAAAAAACAATAAAAAAGGAACAAGCAAACTAAACACAACAGACTCTATAAATCATTAATAAAAAATCAGAAGTATAATAAGCTGCCACTGATTAATTAAATCTTTGATTAAAGTTAATATCAGAAGTTAAATTCTTCATTTCAGCTTTACCAAAATGGGTAGGTAAGCACAGTAATTGAAACTTTGTCAGCAAGTAATAGCTTGAAAAATATTAAAGCAGATTTAAAGTAACAGCAAATTTAATCACGAGGAAGATAACTATCCCAGTGGCTTTTAAACAAATTAAAAGTAAAAGAAACTAACAAGAGAACTAAATATAACAATATCCTAGGTATACTAAGACAATTTACAAATTTTAAGCTATACCAAGGAAAGGAAAAATAAATGTAACCCGAAACAGTAGAAGTTTGATAAGAAATAAAACTTGTTTTTAAAATTCAAAGTCATTAAACCCCAATGAAATGTAACATTAAAATAGCCCCCTGTATGCATGAAAATGATACAGCACTATTTCCAAAATTTTAAAAGTAGAAACCAGTGAAAGAAACCCTGAATCAGAAACTTAATTACCTTTGCCAGAAATTTAACCTTCACACCAGAATAAAAAGTAAATGGAAACACTTAACCACAGAAGTTTTAGCAACAGCACATATGCACTAAAACGATGATAGCAAATCGTGAGAACTGTAAAGGTAATGCAAGTTAGATTCAAACTGTGATTAAAGGTAAGAAATATAAAAACTAAAATCAGGCTACACAAGCCAACAAAGGCACAAGGTTAAACACCTAAGAAAGCGTTTTACCAAAACCCACAAGGTAATGAAGAATGGCTAAGAGTCAACTTTCCAACCCCACTGAATTCAGTAATTGGAAATTTTAATGGATATGTGCTATATAGTGCATATGTGCATTACTCTAGTAAAACGCGAAATCTTAAAAATTAGTGGTGATGCTAGAATCTTAGTATAATGGTCTGAAAATTCATACAAAGCAAATAAATCTTGTATCCAGAGGAGAAAGCAATACAAAATTACTCCATGTTTAAGGTGAAGCTTGCTAAGGCATTTCAAATACGAAAATATATAAAATAAAAGCTCTTTCCCTGATATAAAGACAACTCTTACCAAAACCCAATATTAACACAGTGAAAGAATGCAATAAGCAAAGTAGGTATATTGTAATAATAATGCAGTCAAAGGCGGCAGAAGAGATTAAATCTACATTCGCCTTCACACTGCTAATATTTTTTCTCTCAGGGAATAAACCATTTAAAATATTAAAAACATATACACAATTCTAACATTGAACGATTTAACAACCCAAAAAGGTGATACAGGCACTTTTAAATTTGACTTTCCCTTGTAATTGACCTTCAACCGGAATGGCAAAGTGCCAAACATGAACCAGGAAAAACAATCTAGCAATATAAGGTCGTAAAAGTGGGGAAGATAAAACACAGGATTTTAAAGGAACCCCCACATTTCTATTTACTTGAAGGAGTAAGCAAAATACACAAGATTTAATGCACTAAAATTATCAAAAAATCTTTTACCTCCAGTCACTCACGATCGCTTCAAATAAATATTGGCTTACGAAATGGGCGTAATTACTTTCCACTATGAATCAACTTATTCACAAAAGTGAGCTGAATCACAAAATCCTACCTTGGACAGTAGCGGATATAGAATTCCTGTAGGAAAGCTCTCAAATTCAATAAGTCTTAAAAAAAACAGGCCAACACTTACACTGACGACTGCCACGCATTCACTGCCACACTCAAGCCTCCTCTCACCAGCAAGTGGCACGTTACCGACCCAAAACGAGGTCAGCCCTCAGGCCGGCAGGCAGCGCCAGGCAGGAAGCCCAAAGCCACGTCCCAATCCAAAGAAATAATATGCAAGCGCGACGTAACTTAAAAGCCAAAGAGACTAAACAAGGAACTCGGAATATTGCGATGTAAGTGACTGAAAGTAAATGTAAAAAAAAAAATTAATACATAACTTTACAATCATCACACAACATATAATAGACTAAATTATATTTTAAAAACCTCCATAGTATACTATTCATATCCTCCGCTTTCTTCTCTCCCCCTCACCCCTTTTCACTCTGGCTTGCATTTACAGATCAGACAATGTTCTGTTAGCTTTGTTGATCTTCTCTGATTAGCAGGTTCAATCATTGTTTTTATTTTGCTCCAGCGGTTTTATTCTAAATGTCAGAATCACACCTTTCTTTGGTTTTTGTTCTTCATCACAGTTATTACTTTAATACTTAGATTAATACCTGATTTTCCTTTAACAGCATTTTTAATTTCATTATTATGTGTTATAATTATCTGAAATCATCAGCAAAATTTAATTTCATTATAATTGCTATACACCATATTGAAGAAGATGGTTTTGTTACGTTATTTTTTTACCACGCTTTGGGCGTCAATTTGAGGTAGTTTGTATTGAAGGAGTTGTATTATATTTCAACTGTTGGGGAGCCGAAGTTGTACTAGTTGCAACCACACATATAGTAAACAGTTTCCGGTATCCTACGCCCCAAAATGTATTTTTACTGTTTCTTTAAATATTATATTTATGTTTGCATCGGCTGCGTCAGTATTTGTTAGAGACACGTTTCTCTTGGTAGGGTTTTGGTACGACTAAGAATGTAGGCTTACACAGATTTTAAGTTTTAATTCACTCCATTCTATCAATATTGACACAAATTAAATAACACTTCACTGATATCGAGACTGTGAGATTCTTTTTATTAATTAATTACTTTTTAACACGTAAACTTATTTTTCGTCTCACACGAATACATTTTAAATCTCTCGAGGACGCACAACCAACGCATCCAGTTATGAGCACTGTCTGCAGGCAACTGAATAGATTTCAACCGTCTAAACTTTTAAATTTCTGCATTTCAAGTCTCCGATTGGCTAATCCTACTCCAATAGAATACCTGCATTTAACTAAAGCTTTTTCTGGTTGTTGATTGGCTATTTTTAGCTGTCTCAAAATTTACATTATTGTTGCTCCAATAATGACTAGTAGCATTTAAACTTTCAAATTCATTATTGCCTCAAGGTTACCTCATTGTTAGCAACTTTTAACTTATTATTCTCACAGCTCCTACATTATTAAATTACGTAATATATTCACATAACATTATTGAAAATGTTTACAATAATATAAGCATATGCAATGACTGTTATATACATTTTACAAACTATTACATACACATATTGCTTCAAGGCGGGCTGTTATTGAATTTACATATTATATAATTAGACTGAAATTATTTAAGTGTTAAAAATACTGACCCAATATATAGGGTGGACCATTTAAGTTAAGACTGTACACTATCTCCAAAACTAAGCGTTGTAGAAATAAATGTCTTGAATAAAAGTTTCTTCATATTATGGGGGAAATTAAATGTCATTAGTCGTGTTTTATTTGGAGGATGTTGTGATGGTCATTTTAGGGTCAATTTAATTGTAGGTTTCCATTTTTAAAAAATTAAATTGACTCTAAAATGACCATCACAATATCCTCCAAATAAAGCACGACTAATGGCATTTACTTTCGCCCATAAAAATCAAACAATTTTTATTCAAGACATTTCTTTCTACAATGCTTAGTTTTGGAGATATTATACAGCCTCAGCTTAAAGGTCCACCCTGCATATAGACACGTTAAAGGATCTTTTCTTAATTGTTATTTATACAAGTGTACGTGTCTCAAGAAACGTTATATAGAACGCCTTATGCATACTCTAATTCCTAGATTATTTTGTAGTAATTTTACTTTGGCCTTTGATTCTGCGCTATGTTATGACGCTATAATTTCAACACTCATTTTTTGTAGTTGGGAAGGCGATGTTTATTTGTTTTTGTTAGCGGTATACACGGTCTGCAAAGTTTTGATAAAATAAAGGTTATATTCAGTAGGTCTCAGTTGTTGTAGTGGTAGCAGTTATAGTAGCAAAATGGTTATAAAATTTTCAAATGTGACAAATTGCACATTTAATGTCTATGAACATAAAAAACTTGTTTTTGATGTGTTGAAACTTGTATGCCTAAGAATTACAGTTTAGTACTAGATAAAAAATCTGATGTGTTACACTCACATGACTTTCTCTACTCTTGTACAACCTATTTTTACAAACGCTTCTTCTCCATATGCTTCATGTTAATCGAGATATCGAGATGTCAATCTTATTGGTAATTTTCTTGTAGATGCAAGGGGAATATGGTAGCTTTTAAGCGATAGTCAAATATTTTAACGCTGGTTGCTATGTGACGCATTCCATTCTCTTTGTATGTCCAGGACATAATAAAATCTGATGTGTTACACTCACATGACTTTCTCTACTCTTGTACAATCTATTTTTACAAACGCCTATTCTCCATATGCTTCATGTTAATCGAGATATCGAGATGTCAATCTTATTGGTAATTTTCTTGTAGGTGCAAGGGGAATATGGTAGCTTTTAAGCGATAGTCAAATATTTTAACGCTGGTTGCTATGTGGCGCATTCCATTCTCTTTGCATGTCCAGGTCATAAAAAAATGAATAACGAATTTGAGAAAAAGTATAGGTATTGGAAAATTTAAGGAAATAACAAGCAATATCTCGAAAACGGTTCACTCAACAAAAGAAATGTATATGACATAAGTTGTGTATTTCAACGCGATCTACATTTTTTGTGTAGTAAAATTTTGTCTATCTCTTACGGTTTACCAGTTATGCAAAAGTCGTTCACAATGAAGAATACTTTTGGAGACATTCCCAGAAAATTCGAGATATACATTTCATTTCCCATGACATTATCTTAAACATATGATATTTTCATCAAAATCGTTAGAGCCATTTTTGAGAAAATTAAAATTTTCGAAAAATGTTCCATGTAAAGGGTAGTCTGGGGTGGGGGTATTTTCTTGAAAACCTTCGTGTCGCATCTCTGGAAGATACTGAACCTATATACCAAGTTTGGTGTTTATCCGATTGTTCGTTTTTGAGTTATGCTGTTCACAGACACACACACAGACACACACACACAGACACAGAGACACACACACACACACACAGACACACACACGGACATGTTTCCAAAAATGCTTTTTTTGGATTCAGGAGGTCTCAAAACATGTATTTCCAGTGAAATCTCGGTATCGAATTTTTGGGTGGAATGCAATACTTCCCCTACTTACTATACGTAGTAGAGAAAGTAAAAAATCTGATGTGTTACACTCACATGACTTTCTCTACTCTTGTACAATCTATTTTTACAAACGCCTATTCTCCATATGCTTCATGTTAATCGAGATATCGAGATGTCAATCTTATTGGTAATTTTCTTGTAGATGCAAGGGGAATATGGTAGCTTTTAAGCGATAGTCAAATATTTTAACGCTGGTTGCTATGTGACGCATTCCATTCTCTTTGTATGTCCAGGACATAAAAAAATCTGATGTGTTACACTCACATGACTTTCTCTACTCTTGTACAATCTATTTTTACAAACGCCTATTCTCCATATGCTTCATGTTAATCGAGATATCGAGATGTCAATCTTATTGGTAATTTTCTTGTAGGTGCAAGGGGAATATGGTAGCTTTTAAGCGATAGTCAAATATTTTAACGCTGGTTGCTATGTGGCGCATTCCATTCTCTTTGCATGTCCAGGTCATAAAAAAATGAATAACGAATTTGAGAAAAAGTATAGGTATTGGAAAATTTAAGGAAATAACAAGCAATATCTCGAAAACGGTTCACTCAACAAAAGAAATGTATATGACATAAGTTGTGTATTTCAACGCGATCTACATTTTTTGTGTAGTAAAATTTTGTCTATCTCTTACGGTTTACCAGTTATGCAAAAGTCGTTCACAATGAAGAATACTTTTGGAGACATTCCCAGAAAATTCGAGATATACATTTCATTTCCCATGACATTATCTTAAACATATGATATTTTCATCAAAATCGTTAGAGCCATTTTTGAGAAAATTAAAATTTTCGAAAAATGTTCCATGTAAAGGGTAGTCTGGGGTGGGGGTATTTTCTTGAAAACCTTCGTGTCGCATCTCTGGAAGATACTGAACCTAAATACCAAGTTTGGTGTTTATCCGACTGTTCGTTTTTGAGTTATGCTGTTCACAGACACACACACAGACACACAGACACACACACACAGACACACACACGGACATGTTTCCAAAAATGCTTTTTTTGGATTCAGGAGGTCTCAAAACATGTATTTCCGGTGAAATCTCGGTATCGAATTTTTGGGTGGAATGCAATACTTCCCCTACTTACTATACGTAGTAGAGAAAGTAAAAATGAATAACGATTTTGAGAAAAAGTATAAGTATTGGAAAATTTAAGGAACTAACAAGCAATATCTCGAAAACGGTTCACTCAACAAAAGAAATGTATATGACATAAGTTGTGTATTTTAACGCGATCTACATTTTTTGTGTAGTAAAATTTTGTCTATCTCTTATGGTTTACCAGTTATGCAGAAGTCGTTCACAATGAAGAATACTTTTGGAGACATTCCCAGAAAATTCGAGATATACATTTCATTTGTCATGACATTACACTAAACATATGATATTTTCATCAAAATCGTTAGAGCCATTTTTGAGAAAATTAAAATTTTCGAGAAATGTTCCATGTAAAGGGTAGTCTGCGGGGGGGGGGATTTTCTTGAAAACCTTCGTGTCGCATCTCTGGAAGATACTGAACCTAAATACCAAGTTTGGTGTTTATCTGATTGTTCGTTTTTGAGTTATGCTGTTCACAGACACACACACAGACACACACACACAGACACAGACACACACACACACACAGACACACACACGGACATGTTTCCAAAAATGCTTTTTTTGGATTCAGGAGGTCTCAAAACGTGTATTTCCGGTGAAATCTCGGTATCGAATTTTTGGGTGGAATGCAATTCTTCCCCTACTTACTATACGTAGTAGAGAAAGTAAAAAGAGAAGGGTCTTGTTTTATATCAATATAAAGGTTTTTCAAGGTTTTGTTTCTTAATTATTAGACTTTTAATAAGGTAATTCTCTTATCTGAATGTTGGCAAGCTCGTCAGAGTGACTGAAGATTTCAGTTTTTCTTACAGATAACTTGTATGAAATTGTGTACAGAATGAAATTCTGACGTCATACCTTAGCAGTCCTGGCTAACCAGATAGGCTACGAAGCGAATCAGAGTTACGTAGTAATGGTAGTCTTGGCTGACATTGAATAGCTTCACGATATAATTGTCATTCTCCATGTATTTAACGATAAATTCATTTGTTTGTTTGGAATATGAATGTATTAGGCAAGTGTAATTTCACTTCATCGGTCATGACTGGACTAGAAGTATCAGCTGATTTCAGTTCGCGCCGTAGCCGGTCTATCTCGCTAGCCATATTAGGGGTGATTATAGCACCTAAGCCATAATTAACCGATCATGATTTATTTTTATAGAGTACAAGAATTGCGTAAAAGGCATTTTCTGGGTTCCAGGAACCTCAAACCTTATACATATTTGCGATTTGTACACTAACATGTTTTATTTACCGGATTAACCTTAAATTCAGGAAGAATAAGGCTTAAACTCAATATAAATGTTTTGGAACACAATACTTCCACTATCTACTAGAGGTAAATGGTAGAGAAAGTAAACACCTATGCTCAAGAACATAATTTAAATAACGATTAAATGGATACAGATCCTGGAACATTAGAAATGGTGAAACAAAAGCCGACAATGTGAATTCGTGTTCCTTAGAAAAAAATTTATGTTTGTTCAAACAGAAATCCCCAGCTAAGATATTGACTTAATTGAAGCGGTTGGCATTCTTCATTACTGCATCTGTCTCAAATTCTCTCTTCCTGTCATCCTCCCTCTCTCCATCTCTCCCCCCTCCCCCCCCATTCCGAGACCTCTTCGGTCTCTCTTGGGCCAGCAGAGTAAAATGCAAGAGTGCTTCTATTTTTTTATTTTAATTTGATGTTCTTTAACCGGCTTATCGAACTATTAATGAAGTGAGTGGAATGATGCTCAAATGAACCCGGCGACGGCAGAGTGTAGTAATAGTTAGCCGACATTTGTCTTCTTAGCACAATGAGAACCCATAAAGAAAACTTTATTGTAACTCACACCAAACTACATTCAAACTCACTACCTCTTAAATATGAGGTAACCTACGAAGGTATTTTAGAATCAATAATAACAAGATATTTAGAGTTTTTGACTCCTTAATCCATCAATATCCTGCCTTTGCTTATTCTCTATCCATGACCGGAATTGTCATATCAGACTACATAGAAATCGGTTTAACCCTTTTTGAATGAAAAGGTAATACACACACATAAAAACCATCAATAATATTTAATTTTGTTCTTTTACAAAACCCGTGTGAAGGACAGTGTTGTAAAGGTACAAATAACACAGAAAAATGCAATGCCATAACCGCGATTGAACCATGGTTCTCCTTGTTTCCGCACGATTGCTCTAACCAACTGAGCTACAATTCCCCAACTGACTAGTCTGATTCTGCCTTTCCCACATTGCTGTACACAGCTTGTGTGAAAGAAAAATTAATTAACATTGATTGGCCTAATAGTTGGTTAAACTATGAAGCCCGAGACTTAAAGTACTTACAACAATGCAAGTCACCATTGAGTATGTCATCTCAAAGTGATTTTGAGATCTCCTCTTGGATTACCGGAAAAATGCGGGTCACTTAAGGAATTTGTTTACTTCAGCTATTCTTCCAAAATTGAAAATTACCACAACAGTTTGCTTTCAGATTTATTATATGCGGAGCTATTGTCCACGGGGAATACCAGAGGATGCATATCCTTAAAAGTTTATACTCCAAAGAATTGAAAATTTATTTTATATATATACATAGCACATTTTATTATTACTATAAATATTCCATTATCCTTCCTTTCAAGATTAAAATGTAACGTATAAAAACTATTCTAAATGAGTTCACCTCTGATAAACTAGAGAAACTACAAAATCTATTTCCCCAAGAGAATTAAAATTAAATTTGATTCCTTGTGAAAAGTTAAATATATTTTCCGTTCCAGTCAGAGAAACAGCTAATTGTGTACTCGGTAAACAATCTGGAGGCACACCACTTTGCCGTACTGATCATTTTCTGAATGTAGTCATCATTCAATTGGTTCTCACGATGTTGGAAAAAATATGGAATTTCAACGCCAGTAAATAAAGATTTGACTATCACTTCAGCCTTGGTATTCCCTTAAATAAATAATTTTTTCAAACTATCTCAATTACATGAAACAGAATAATAAGCTTTTGTAAGAATAGTTTGTAGAAGTGGATAAGTTGTAATAGTGGAACAGGTAAATTGTGTTAACTATCATGGATGTAAAATATCACATCAAGGAGAAGCAGATGTACAGCATAAAATAGAACGATTTAACCGGGTAGGATGTGGTACAATCAGAAGAGTACTTAAAACTAAATCAAAAATGTTACAACTACAAAATTTATAAAATCATGTCCACACTTATGTGTTTATATGGCTGTGAGAGCTAAACGCTGAAAAAAGAGATATAAATCAAATACAAGCCAAGATGCGATTTCTGAGGTCAATCGTGGTGGTGACAAGGCAGAATAGGAAATGAAATAATAATACAATAATTGGGTGTATATAGCATAAACAAAAGAATATGCAACATTAGGAATAAATGGCTAGAACACGAACCTCGAATACCAAGCGAGAGACACCCAAAACAGCTCTAAGCTATAGACAATAAGCAAGGAGAAAACAGTAAGACCCAAATGAAAATGATCGACCAATTTGGAGACGCGAGGGGCTAAAGAGCTTGAAGCAAAAGAAAAAGAATAGTTTATAGAAGAGATGCAAAATATAAAGATTTTTCTAGAACAATTGAACAGCAGCTTTGAAAGAAAAATATGCAGAATATTCGCCAATTCGATAGACGCATTGGAGACAAACTGCTGCATTATCTTCAGCAGTATGGGAGCTGATCGTTTAGGTAATTTAATTTATCTTAAAGAATATGTGTTATCATGACAATTATTTGGAAACTTCCGTGAGAGACAAAAAATAAGAATTCAAAAGGGAAATTAAATTACCAAACGGAAACTGACTTTTAGCAGTAGTAATCAATAAAGACTAAGTACAATGTCATAATGCGACATTTTTTCAGTGACATTCGTTTCATCCTTCTTAGAATAATATACACAAAATGTTTTGGTTTTTATTCCATGCAGAACCGTGTATATATCTGAAAATTAGCTACGTTAATAACAACTGAATATTTGATGCTACAAAAACAAACCAACCGCCAGCATCGACAAAGGTATGTTTTTCCTTGCGTAATCGATCTGAAGAAGAGATATCGGAAAACAATAACGTCGAAGTAAAAAAAAATCACTCATTGATTTTAAACACCATCCATTGCAATTCGATAGTCATCGTAAATCCAGTAGTATTGAGCTCATTGTCCAAAGCCGCTCTCGTGCAATCATCAAATGTAACGGCTTGCGAGTTATCGCAGTTCAAGCTTTCTCACCAATCATGAGGTGTTAATCCAATCCATTGCAATTTAGCCTCCTTCTGACTTTACAACTTATCGGCTTAAGAATCGTAACATTTTGTAATCTCAGTCAGTAGCAGACGTGCGTGTATTTAGAAGTTGGCAATAGGTTCTAGAAGAATATAGAAATTGATGTGCTACCTCACCATCAGGTATAGTAGGCTGCATGGAGACGTGCCGATGCCTTTGGTTCCTTATAGTGTTTTCCTTTATTTAATGTGGGCAGAAACTGCTTATCATCTGTGCGAGTGAATTAACCTCTAATTGGTTTGAATTCAAGTCTGACACACGCGCATTAGCCTATGTACAAAGGTCAGGTCTAGGTGAGCGGCGAAAGGAGGCAAGTACGGAAACATTCTACCTGAGTGATTGGAATGCATGCTTCCCGACGGCGATCTACACCAACCGCTTAAATATTAACCTATGAGCATAGGTTGATTTCAGGAGAAGGAAAAGTTGTGAGAATAAAACAAACATTGAGTGGAGTGCTAGAATCAGGTAAGGGGTGAGGATGGACGTGGCAGTGGTGGTTTAGTATTTCCTTACCAGCATAAACCATGCGCATTATATACCGGCACGAGCCTCGCAAAGACAATGTCATCGTGAACAATGTTTGATTACCTATACTGTCTGTTTTTTTTTTGTTGTTGTTGTTTTTTATGAATAGATTTTGTTTGATAGCCAACATTGAAGCAATCCTTACCAGGAGGTAAATGCATTTAGAAACAAGAGGAGGATTTCATCAACGCCGCCAAGGCTAAACCTATTGCGCCTACCAAAGCTCCGGGAGGAAGGGATGAAGCAACAATGTACGAAAGGCGAGATCTGGTGGAAGCAGGTGCGACGCTGCTCCTAACGTTTCCAGATTGAGCATCTCTGAACGCCCCTTCAATTTAAATTGAGTTTTATTTATGGACGCTCTTTAACTACTGTGGTCCTTAGCGTCCCATTCTATATTGGGCGTGAAAGACCGGTAATTTTGCTCAGAGGCGTCTTTATCAGGCTTGGGGTTCTTTTACGCGCCGTAAATCTACGACACGGGACACCGTCTTTACTTCCCTTCCGAAGGAAGCCATGCTAAGGATTTTTACGCCCGAAAAAATTCATCGTCCTCCAGCGGGTTTGAACCCGCCACCTTGGGAACTAGAGGGACGCCCCTTCGATGCATCCCCCTAACCGCATGGATTGTTCGCGCAGAAAGTTTCTTGCCAGAGAAGCAACAATTATTCTCTCCTCAAAGCACATCCACCATTGTCTATTGCGTTTAGTTCTTTAGTTCTGAAAGATGAAAGAATATTAAATGAGAGGAAATAAGAAACAGAAAAATTCGTGATAGTATATACCCCATAGGTTAAAACCAGGAATATCATTAACAGTGAAGTACAAAACACGTTGGTCGACCTATGAACACCCTTCATTACATTTTTCAGTACTTTGAGAGAAGCACACTTTTGAAGGAATCCGTCCCATCATCAGCTTCGCTGTCTACTGCAGGTAATGGCAATCGTCTACCTCCTTGTACTGCTGAAATTTGGTTTTAATCCTGTTCCCCTGGTGACTGAAGTAGGAGTTGGATGAAGTTATCCAATGGCGAAATTTCAAAATTTAAAATTTTTGTTTGGTTTTGATACGGAACAGTTGGGCCATGGAAGCCGGTCCAATGGGATTGAAGCCGGCCCTTCCAATGCGAGTCTCGGGCTACTGCCTAAGCCATCCAGATCTACAAGAAGTGTAGCTAATCTTGTCCAAGCACTTGATTCTGTTTCACTTCCTACCCAGATGCTGATTTAAAACAGTGCGATGCTGGTGTAGTGATGAGCATAGTTGCCTTCCAAGCAGTTGATCCGGGTTCGGTTCCCGGTCATCGCAGATATTTTTTATACTGTCGTTCATAACAGTGCCTATATACTTAACCACGAAATATTTGCCAACGCGGACAGGTGATGTCACGGTGAATATAGTCAGTCACTCAGTGATTAGGGTTCGATATCCGACTGTAACAATCATCTTTCTTTATGACTGTTTATAACATAATAGTTGAAAAACTCTTTAATCAAACTAAAACTCCCCATTAAGCGATGGTGGTGTAATGGTCAGCATAGTTGCCTTCCAAGCAGTTGGTCTAGGTTCGATTCCCGGCCATCGCACTAATGTTTTTTTTTTATGCCGTTCATAAAGTGATTACACCCTTAGCAACGGAATGTCTGCAATCAAGGGATGGTGTTGTATAGTTGGATATTGCCAGGGTTCAGTAGCCAGCTTTTCCTTGCAAGTGTTCATAGCATATCTATATACTCTTTAAGCAGCAAGCATTCACCATCAAGCGATGGTAGTGTAATGGTCAGCATAGTTGCAATCCAAACAGTCAATCCAGATTCGGTTCCCGGCCATTTTTTCTATCGTAATAACCTAAGAGTGATAATATCCTTAACCAGAAAGCATTTGCCGATGGTGGTGTATGTAATGGTGAACAAGGATGTGTGAGTTAGTTGATTAGGGTTCAATTCGTGACTTCTTTATTGACTCATGAAATAAGATGTTATATTCTATTTAACCAAAAACGTGAGCAATCAACTGATGGTGGAGTACCGGTAAGCATAGTTGCCTTGCAGGCCCTTGATCCGGGTTCGATTCCCGGCAGTGCACTCAAAGTTTTACGGGAGATATAGACAAGGATGAAACTTAGTCCTAGCGTGGGCGCATTTTAGGTTAGTAGTTACTCGCCTATATAACCGTCACGGAGGCCATGGGTTCAATCCTACTGCACTTTGAAAGGAAAGGGCAACCTGTTATTGCTCGTCTTAGAATGAGCTCTCGCTGGACTGCTCTTAACTACTAGATTAGATTAGATTAGATTGTATTCTGTGAGTTCACTAGCAGCCATAAAGGCTTGTGAATATAGACCATGTCAAGGAAATGTACAAAAATTACATATAAACATAAATATTACATAGAATATGGAACATTTGAAATAAAAATAGACACATACTATATGCGTGTCAAGGAAATGTACAATAAAGTTACATATATACATAAATATTACATAGTATACAGAACATTTAAAATAAAATAAAGACATATTATATACAAAATGAAACAAATCAAGTGTAATTTTGTACAGAGTTGAATACCTCCTTACTGTTATAAGGTTAACATACGTATAAACAAGAACAGTTATTTTAACATTCACTAGGATTTTACCTTTGTTCGTCTGATCATTTTGTTCTATTTGATTTGTAACGCATAGCATTTACTGTCAGTTCTTAATATACATACATTTAAATAGATTCATTAATTCTAGAGCAGGCATCAAATATGACTGGCAATTGTCATTAATATTTACTAATACTACTTACAGAGCTATAACTCTATACCCCTACTCTCGCGGCGAACTGGGACAAAAGTCGTCTCCAAATATAAGCCAGCGGATGATGGTTAACCTTAGGGTCAGTTAATTAGGGTTCGATTTGCGGTTCTTTAAATTAAATTGAGGTCATGATATATAATTTTATATGTTTTTACCAACAGAATTAAACAATCAAACGATGGCGGTGTAATGATGAACATAGTTGCCTTCCAAGCAGTTGATCTAGGTTCCATTCGCAGCTTTGGCGCTCAATTTTTACTGTCGTTGATAACACAAGGGTGATACTATACTTAACCAGGATTTCCTTGCCAACAGATGCAGGTGGTGCAATGGTGAACATGTTTCCCTTGCAGTCATTTGATTGGGATTCGATTCCTGGCTGTGATAACCTGCTTAACGTTACAGAGTTCATAACATAAAAGTTGATATCCTCTTTAATCAGCAGACATATGCCACCATGCGACGGTGGCGTAATAGCTGGTATACTTGCCTTCCAAGCAATTGTTCATGGTTTGGTTCCCGGCCATCCCACACATAAAAGTTAAATTATCATTAACCTGGAATTATGTGCTAATTGATGATGATGGTGTAACGGTGGACATAGCTGGCTTATAGACAGTTGATTAGGGTTTGGTTCCCGGCTATAATAATCGGCTTTTCCTTATTTAGTTCATAAAAAGCAGTTTCTATTCTATTTAATTAGCATACATATACCATCAAGCGAAACTGGGTTAAGATCAGCATTGCTGCCTTCAATGTAGTTGAACCACGTTCGATTCTCGGCCTTCATACTCATTCTTTATTCTAGCTTATAATATAAAATTTGATGTACTTAACCAGCACTCTACAAAGATCGCTCAATGATACCACAATGGCGATCGTAGTTGATGTTATCCTTAACTAGAAGATAAATGGTGATGTGGCAGTGGTGATGTAAAGATTGTGTAGCTACCTTCCAAACAACTGTAAATGCTTTATCCTGCTCATCAAACACAGGTTTTGATTATAATTGCATAAAGGAGCAATTTATATGAACGGTGGATAGATATCGTTAGCGTAATGAGAGTATAGTTGCCTTCGAAGCATCTGATCTAGCTTCTATTTCAAGCACCAGCAGACATATTTCCTTGAACTTTTACTCGATCATTTGAATTTATCTATATAGTAAACAAGTTATATTGCAGTTCCACTGTTGGGGAACCAAAACTTGAAGTAGATGCAACCACGTACGATACAAACTTTCCGGTGGCCTTCGCCCTAACGTTTTAAAAAATCAACTTTGTATTTTAATGTTTCTTTAAATATTATATATTTATGTTTGCCTCGGCTTCCTCAGTAGTAATTTGTAGAAACACGTATC
Source organism: Deroplatys truncata (assembly GCA_030765065.1). Classification (NCBI taxonomy): domain Eukaryota; kingdom Metazoa; phylum Arthropoda; class Insecta; order Mantodea; family Mantidae; genus Deroplatys; species Deroplatys truncata. The sequence goes on from CM060980.1 coordinate 61,057,499, forward strand.
TCTTAGCAGGGGTTGGTGTGGCTAAAGAATGAAGACTTACACAAATTATTATTTTTACTTCACTCCCTTTTATTATTCTTTCACACGATTAAATAACACTTCACAGATATATCCTATTGTAGAGCTGTGAGATTATTGTTTAATTGCACTTTTTAACACGTAAACTTTATATTATTCACGCCGTAATTAATTTTTTTATGTCTCACACAGAATACGTATCGAGCTAACTGCTCCTGGAACGTTGCTTACTAGTGTCTGGCGTCTACCGCCTAAATTCGTATATTTCCACTATTTCAAGTCTCTGATTGGCTAATTTTACTCCAATAGAATACTTTTATTTAACTTAAGGTTTTTCTAGTTGTTGATTGGCTATTTATAAACTGTTTTAAATATTACATTATTGTTCCAAGAATTACTAGTAGCCTTTATTAAACTTCCTAATTCGTTATTGCCTCAAGGTTACCTTATTGTTAGCAACTTTTGGCTTCTATTCTCACAGCTCCTACATTGTTAAATTACTTAATACATTCACATAACGTTATTATACATATACATAATAATATAAACATAATACAATGAATGTTACATACATTTTATATATTATTACATACACATATTGCTTTAAGGCGGGCTGTTATTATATTTTATTATTATATAATTTGACTGATATCGTTTAAGTGATAAAAATACTGACTCAATAGTGAAGCATAGAATTGTAAAATCTGTTTGTAATAAAAACATTTCTCAAATGGTAATCATTTTAAGGGTGATGAATAAAAAAATGGTCCATATTTTTTTCCATCCGCACCATTTCTATATACTTGCATTAACACCTTTACTAGTGTTAATTTGGTGCCAATGAATTTAAGAGGAAAAGGTAAAGAAATAAAATGAAACAAGTAGTAGAATATTATTGGCACATTTTTTTACAAAACATTTCACTTTCAGAACTAACAAGTCATACTTAAATGTTTGTTCTGCGTTTTTCTATTGATGGTGAAGCAACCGTTACTTCTTTCCTGTGAAAGGCAGCCATTAGTCTAGGTTCTTTCCATACAATTAATATTCTTTGAATGTGACGGATGTGACACTGCCCTACTGCTCCTCATCCATTGAACCACTACATCACATTTTAAGTGACCACTCAGGAGCCAAAAATCACATCTTTGAATCTCAGGGCACATTCCAATAATCACAATGCTAAGTATTGTGACCGAGGGCACGAGTTACCTAAGGACTTGCGATGCGAGCGCATCCCGACTCGCCCGCCTGGCTGCTGGGTGCTGCTATTGACCGGTTTCTTCAGAATAAGTCGCGTAACGAGCTCATTGTGTGTCAGTTCCCGCAGTTTAGGTAATTACCGTCCAGAAGATTCTTTTGGGCCGGATCTAGTAACCTCCCATTCTAGAAATTTTTGCTTTGTATGCGGGACCTATATAAAGGGCTGATCTTGCCCGCACAGTCAGTTCGGAATTAAGAAGTTAGAAGTGAAAGTGGATAGTGCCAGTGCAGTTCAGTTGCGAGCTGTGACTCAGAATTTCAATACTGATTGGATTGGACGGATCAGTTGCGTTATGTTTCGAGTGTGTGCCAAAAGTAGCTCAAGTGTAACGTTTGTGTTACGCTGAGTGCCTAAATGATAAATAAAATGTGTTTTTCTGAAACTGGTGCTCTCATTTTTACTTTCTCTACTATGTATAGTAAGTAGGGGAAGTATCGTATTCCACGCAAAAATTCGATATCGATATTTCACTATAAATATATGATTTGAGGCCCCTGAATCCACAAAATCAATTTTAGAAAAAGGTCTGTATGTGTGTGTGTGTGTGTGTGTGTCTGTGAACAGCATAACTCAAAACCAAAAATCGGATAAATATCAAACTTGGTATTTAGGTTCAGTACCCTCTAAAGATGCGACATGAAGATTGACAAGAAAATCTCCCTACCCCAACTACCTAATACATTGAGAATTTTTCGAAATTGTTTATTTTCTAAAAATGGCTCTAACGATTTTGATTAAAATACTATATATTAAATATATTTACAGGACAAATAAAATGCTTATCTTGAATTTTCTGGGAATAGCCTATGAAGCCCTCTTCAGTAGGAAGGAATTCTGCATAATCTTGTATAACTGGTGAACGTTAAGCGACAGACGAAAACGTACTACACAAAAATGTATATCTCCTTAAAACACAGAATTTATTTGAAATAATCCTTTTGTGGCATAAGCCGTTTCTGAGATATCCATTGTTGAAGGTTGGAATTGTTCATTTCTTGGTCATTCTTTTAAAGTCCTGTCTGCATTCAGTTGTTTCTCGCGATTGCATGGAAACTGTGGAATTTTAAGGCCAGTGTATAGCATCCAGTTCTTAAACATTTGACTATCCTGGTCCCTTGTATCTATAACTAAATGTGTACTATAGCTATTTTCGGGAAGTTTTTTCTAGATTAAAATGAAGTAGATAGGAAATTAAACTTTAGTAAGAATAATTTGTATACTAAGTAATAAGTGATAGAGGTAGAGAACGTCATATGAATGTATCACATCGTATTTTATACACATGAATGTGTTACTTGTTAGAGCCTTCTAAATTACGTTCATGACGCAGAGATTAGTATCTCTTTCAGGATGTAGCAAAATCAACATTCCTTGAATACAAAATTGAGTTATAATTTTGTGAAACAAAGCGTGCATGATGTGTCATTTTGACTCAATTTCAAGTTTCGGTACACATAAAGGCATAGAATACATTTATATTTCCAATAGGTATATTTTCACAAGATACACCCATTTGTATTATTCTTATTGTTATTAATGTGTGTATGTGAGAGAGAGGTTGAAAGTGAGCAGCAAGCTCAAAAACGAAATGTCAGATAGTTACCAAACTTGATTATATTTTAAGTTTAGTATCTTCCGAAGAAACGACACAAAGATTTTCCAAAAACCACATCTACTCTATACTACCTTTTATGTGCAAAATGTTTTGTTACTTTTTAAAGTTCTCAAAAATGACTCAAACGATTTTGATCACAGTACCACATGCTTAAGATATTTTCCTGCCTTAGAAAAGGTATACCTTGAATTTTGTACAAATAAGTTCTGAAATAATCTTCATTCTGAGTGTGTTTTGTATAATTGTGTATAACATATACAGACACAATTTTACAACATAAAATGTGTAGGTCATCAATCATTATTCAATAAATATGTTTGTGGGGTTAAGCATATGTGAGATTTTCGCTGCTCTTGATTTGAACTTGCAACTACTTGGCAGTTTTGAATTGCCAAGTCACATTTATTTTATTTATAGTTAGATATGCATGGAGTGAAATTTCAGTCAGATACAAAACGAGCCACTTTTTAATTTCTCCACCACGTATATAGTAGTTAGAGAAGTCATTGCATTCCACCCAAAAATTTGATCCCGAGATTTCACCGAAAACTCAGGCCTCCTGAATCCAAAACGAGCATGTTTAGAAACATATCCGTGTGTATATATGTGTATGTCTGTCTGTGTGTCAGCGAACAGCATAACTCAAAAACGAGAGGTCTACCAAAATTGGTATTTAAGTTCAGTATCTTCCAGTGATATGACAAAAATATTTTAAAGAAAATCCCCTACCCCAACTACCCTTTATATGGATCATTTTTCAAAATATTGATTTTCTAAAAAAATGGATTTTAATGATTTTGATTAAAGCAACATATATTGAGGATATTTCATTGACAAATAAAATGTATATGTTGAACTTTTTGGGAATAACCTATGAAGTCCTCCTTATTCGGAAAAAGCTTTGTATAATCTTGTATAACTGGTAAACGTAAACCGATACGCGAAGACGTACTACACAAAGAATGTAGATCTCCTTCAAACACGCAATTTACTTCCAAAGCCTTTTTGTGGCATAAGCCATTTCTGAGATATCCGTTATTAATGGTTCGAATTACTCATTACCTACTTGGTCAGTCTCTTAGAAGTCTTGTTAACATTTAGTTTTTCCCTGGAATGCATGGATAGAGTATGAAATTTTAAGGCCAGGATATAGCTACAGTTCTTAAACATTGTAAGTGTATAAATGTTGTATTTATTTAACATTATTGTAGCCCCACGTTGTGGTAGCAATTTGTAACGGTATTACTTATAATGTTTGTGTATGTGTGTTTACTCAGCATGTTGATGCCATCTTGTGACGTCATTCATTTGTTCGGTTTGTAGCTCCATCTGGTGTTAGCAATTTGCGGCAGTATTAGTTTTTGTTTGAAAGAGTTTTAATTTTATTTTTTTTATTTAATTCTGTTTCACTGTCCTCCGGCTAGCTATTATTTCTCGGTCGAACATGTTTCTTGATCAAGGTGTGTAAACGGAAAGGAATCTTTTATCCAAATATAACACTGATGAAGAAATTTGTTTTACACATTTATTGTCGAACACGTTAACTATCACATTTATACATTGATCTTAACACTCGCCAAACTGAAACTGTTATAATAACTTCTTACTGATAATTCTTTTAATCCACGTACTTCAATCTTTTGTATAATTAACTTTACCATACTTTAGATCTTTCATAATTCTGCTGCGCGTAACTTGTGAATCTATATCCGATGTATGCCGTACTAATACTTTCGACGAACTGACTGACTGAAGACGACGTGTAGTGTACACAGATTTTTGATGAACTGGCCGACTGAATGACTTTACCTCTAACCTACTGCTTTTATACCCATACACACCGATATGCCTAAAGGTTATAACTGAATTACTATTGGCTAATAAAACGCGCCAACATTAGCGTCTATTTTTATATCCAATGAAAATTATGAATACATATGCTCTAGGGAAATATTCCAGAAGGTTCTAAACGGAAAAAACGCGCCAACATTACGCAACTTCCTCGTTTCCAATAATGATAAACAGCTCACCCCCTCGCTGCATTATTGCGCGCTATTATTGACAGTTTCAGTAAGGTCGTATAAACTTACTTATCAACAATAATTACAGTCAAGAAACATCTCAAATCAATGTCACATAAAAAATGCATATTCATATTACAATCATTATTTACATTTAAGTAATTTGTGATACAAATTACTGCATCAACATAGCTCGTTGTTCTCTTCGTATGTATAACGAAATGTGTAATGTAGCTATTTCTGCAAGGGTTCATTTCGATTAAAATGTAGTAGATAAAGAAGCAAGCTTTAGTAAGAATAGTTTGTATACCCACTAATACACGATAGAGGGTAGAGACAGTCATGTGGACGTATCACATCAGATTTTTAAAGATTTAGTTATCGTTTGAGCCTCCTGTATTCTCCTTGAGCCCTACAACGAAATCCGTAATGAAACCTTTTGTTTGGATTAACATGGAGTACATAGAAAAAGGTTTTGTAGGAATAGTTTTAGAAAACGTGTATTAGGATAACGATAATATTTAAAAGCAGACATTGTGAGTATCACGCATCAGATTTTTCTCTTCATCATCATCGCTCACGGTTTAGAGCAAATATACCCAGTGATCTCGGATTATGGCGCTGTTGGCAAACTACGAGGCGAGAACGATATCGGTTGAAAAGATAGTATCTGGCGGATATAAGGGAACTGAGAGCGGTTTCTTTACACAAGTAGAATATCAATTGCCAAGGTAGAGTGGTGGGGTGAGGAAGGGGAGAAAGAGCACCGGAGAGAATAGCTATGAACAAAACGGTTCAAGATTCAAAACCATTTTACTCTTAGGTTTCTGCAGCTGCCGCTGGAAAATCAGAATCCCCAAGTGAGGGCAAATGTTTGGACAGATTTCCTAGTGTACGGAAAGACGCGTATAGATTTGACTACTTCTCCTTCTCTTCCTCTCTCTTTATCCTTCCCCTCTACCTTCAATGTTACGGTTCCACCTCACCTCGTTCTTATTATTATCCTACCGAAAAGTCAAGAATAGAACACGAGGGAATTCTATTCAAAAGTTTGAGATTCACAATACATGAGGAAGGATTGAGACAGTATCCAGCGTCTTCTTGTTCTTCTTCTGCTTCTTAATGGTGAATGGAAGATGTCACATCCCCTGCGAAGTTTTAATTAGTCCCATTTTCACAAACACTCGGAAAACATACAAAAGAGCCGAAGAATTTCATCTTACTGATGATTTATAGAGTGAGATGAAAAGGATTTCTGCGCGACGTTTGCATTTCTCACCAAAGTTTGGTGTGCGGATTTTGGCTCATCGCTTTCTCTGCTCGGTTGACGGAAGGCGTATATCTGTTTGATGTTTTAATTAATTAACAGCGGGATGAAAGATTTTCGTATATTTGCTGTCTGCAGGGGCTCAGGCTTAAATCACAGATAACTTCTAATATCATTGATGCACAAATAACTTATGAGAGTGCAATTCACCTGTTACTTGTAGAGAAAAAAGGAGTTGATGTAAATGAAACAACAGCTGACTAAATATAAGAATTTGATGAATCAAAGAAATTACATCTTTTCTCAGCAGAGCTTCCACGTACTTCTCTGCAAGAAAAGCTGTAGATGTGTTCTCCCGTTTCAGAAAAATACTAGAGCGTCTGTACTGCGTCATTTACTCATTTTCCTAATGCTGATTTCCAGATGCTTCTTTCAGTGTTGTAGCAACAGTAGAAAACAATCAAACAGGAGCCGAAGCTCCGCTCCTCTGTCCAGGGAAGGACGCTAACCGAGTGGCCCTCCCTACTTGGGTTTTTCCGTTAGGACCAATACAGAGGAGCTCAGATGCCCGACCCGATATACTTCTAGTAACGCACGCATCACGCCTCGTAGTCGGAACCCCTTCCCCGGGGATGAAGTATCAGTAGTCATAGAAGGTAAGTCTGGACTTCCCTACTGAAGGAGAGCTGTTCGAATTGGGTTGGTTTCGGTGGGTCAGGTTCGGATACCCTTGATAGATTGGATACATCTGAGCGGTGATGTTTAGGCAGGGCTGTGAAACGCCTCAGTGTCCTCCGGTACCATCCCAGAGAGGTGGTAGATGGTGTGCTAGTTTGCTGTTGGCCCTACCGAAGCTGTTCAGTAGTCTTCCCCTTGGGGTTGACACGCATAAGCGGTGTATCCACTTTCATCCCTAGCCAAAGTATCATGGAGGATAATATCAATAGCTGAATTAGCCAGAATTACTCCTGTTAGTCGTCCTACTATGAAAAGAAAAATAAATAGAGTTTTGTTATGTTAATTTCTTCTTTGGTAATTTTATATACTGCAGATTTTACAGTGCCTTCGTTTTATGCCAAGGCCGCGAATCGCGCGAATGCGTGCTCCACACAGAGTCTACCACACTGCGAGGTTTTCCGTTCTGTAACTCCCGCATTACTTATGATTGTTTGTAACATATATGTCATGAGCACTAACCTTGTTATGTGTTGTTAAAAGTGGTGTCCATCTACGCGAAGTCATTCTTGACATTGTCGGATGAAATTACCAATTGCATAAGTTCTTCTTGCGTAATGTTCACAATTTATGCTTTTATATTGTCCTTAAATTTGTCTATGGTGTGGGGATTGTCCCTATAAACTTTGTTTTTTAGCTTTTAGCTATCCCGTTGTTCTAAATTTATTAACCAAATATCTCACAGTGTCTCTACCCGGTACTGGATAACCAGAAATTGCTGCTGAAATTGTCTATACACCTGTCTGAATGATTCAGTTTTCACGTATGCACCGTACATAAAAATAACGCTGTTCAAGCTTGCATTTGTTGGTAGGCCTTTCCGTGGACTAATAAGAGAATAGTATTCCTAAGGAAATCACACACAACACAGTCAAAGACAAGTATCCTTTTCACTCCTGTGCTTATTGTGCGCTGTGGCGTAATACCGAGGTCACTGCCGTCTCGGCCGATACGCATATAAGGCGGTTGCCACAACATGGCATAAAACGAATACACCGTATAATAGGAGATTATGGGCAAATATGTGTTTGATGTTACTGTTTCAACCAAAAAGTATAAATTTTAATGATAAAGGTAGGAGGTAAGTCTGGACTATGAGGGATGTCTATGAAGCGTTTGGTGATTACTCTTAATTTTTCTGTTCCTTGGTGAAGCTGTATTAGTTTGATTGAATATACTGGTAGCATAACCGAGCGGGATGGCTCAGATGGCAACGTCTATAGTGCGTATTTGGGAGGTCCCGGGATTGAGCCCCGGCGACCACCCACTCTGGCCCATGGGTTCTTCTTGGTTTCCCGGGACGAAAGGTGATTGCTGAAGTGGTTCATTTTCGACCACGACTCTCCTTCCTCTCATTTCCTGTACCCATTATCTTCTTTGTCATCTGTTTCAGGCATGTAGGACCAGGCAACGGTGTTCGGCGGGTTGTGGCTGGACGGTGGATTGCGCTCTGTAAAGGTTTCTTCCTTTGCGTCGCTGCGGCAACGCTCAATTAAGTCTCTCCTCCGAGTGGGATCCGCCCCGGACAACCCTGGAGGTTGGTGGCTTGTGGGCAGGGGCCGAACTGCGTCGGATGCGTTCTATCTGGAAACGTTAGGAAGCCCATCCATGCTTGCACCCGTCGCCATCCTGATCTGGTCGCCCTTCGGGTCTCTCCCCTCATCCCTCTCTCCCAGGGGACATGTTGGAAGCAAAGAGGGCTTTAATGGCCTACTTGTGGTGTGCCTCCGTGATACGTACCTTTGCCTTTACTGGTAGCATAGATCGTACAATGGAGCAGTACAAATGCTGAAAAGAAAATCGTGGTGGGAGAGTCGAGTATCCGATTAACCACACAGACGACAGGATATGAGGTTCGGGCGTACTCCAGCCAAATAGAAGGCAAGAGGCGAGGAGAAGGCAAATGTGGACCGCAAGGGTAGGCACGACAGAGAAACAACGCGTCAGAACGGTATTCTGATCACAATACCTGGCTCTCCTAATTCGGATTATGCCAAAGGTAGGAAACCTTTCCATGTATGTAAAAGAATTATTACTTACAAGCTACAAACAAATGAAAGCTGGACTGATTACTGCATGTCGACAAAGACAAGAAAAGGGATCAGGAAATGAGGATATAATAAATTTAAGACGGCAACCTGAAATGTTTGGGGTGTACGCCACTAAATAGAATAATTAGAAGAAGAACTCAAAGGCAAACTTATCGACATAGCAATAATAACTACAACAAAAATGAAACAAGGAGGCAGCAAAGAACTGAAATATTACATGATGTTTGCAGTTAGTAAACATAATAGAAATTGCTCAAGCTGGTGTTACTGCTTGAATAAATTAGAAATTTAAAAAGATCCTTAATGCTTATGACTGGATAATGGAAAAAATAATGAAAACCAAATGCAAGATTCCAAGAGCCAACCTATCAGTAATTGGAGTTTCTGCCCCAGAAGAAGCCAGGAGAAGGGAAAGCGAAGAATTCTGTCAACAACCACAAGACACGATGGAAAATATTAAACCCCAACGAAAAGTAATCGGAGTGGATACAAATGCCTGCCTAGGGAAAGAATTAGTGGCAAAAGAATCGGGCAATAACGAATACGTTCCAGCGGAACATGTTGCTGGACTTGAAGGACCTAGTGAAAGATGGTAGAATTTACCAATTATGTGATAAGCATATTTATTCTTATTTGCTTGTAAGTAAGATGACATTAAAAACGAGAGGACATGGACATTAGCCTAAAATTAATATAAGCGTAGAACAATATAATATTGTTAGGTTGAGAAATTACTTGTCTTTGCGTTATTTGCACCACGCTTTGGACGTCAATTTGAAGTATGTTAATTTTACGGTGTTGTATTGTATTTCAACTGTTGGGGAGCCGAACACTTGAAGTAGTTGCAACCGCATGCATGGAACCCGGTAGCCTTCGCCTCAAGTTTAAAAATATTAACTTTGTAATTTGACTCTTTGTTTAAATATTATATATTTAACGATTAAAATAACACTTCACTGATAAAGAGATAGCTATGAGATTATTTATTAATTACTAGCATTTTTTAACACGTAAACTATTTTTTCTCACACTGACCTTCTCGAGGACGTATCTCGGGTCCCGTTAGTAACGCTGTCTACTAGCGACTGACTTCTGAATTTGTACAATTTTCCCTGTTTCAGTTTCTTATTGGCTAATCCTACTCCAATACAATACTTTCATTTAACTTAAGCTTTTTTTCTGGTTGTTGATTGGCTATTTATAAACTTTCTCAAAATTTACATTATTGTTGCTCCAATAATGATTAGTAGCATTATTAAACTTTCTTACTCATTATTTCCTCAAGGTTACCTCATTGTTATCTCATTGTTAGCAACTTTTAATCTATTATTCTCACAGCTCCCACATTATTAAATTACGTAATACATTTACATAACATTATTGAACATGTACATAATGATATAAGCATTAATACAATGACTGTTACATACATTTTATATATTATATTATACACATATTGCTTTAAGGCGGGCTGTTATTATATTTTATATTATATAATTTGACTGAAATCATTTAAGTGTTAAAAATACTGCCTCAAGGTGATGAATCAATACGAAATCTTTATAGGCTAGATTGGAAGAGAATATAAAAGAAGAAATTGAAAAACAATGGGGAAATTTTAGAAGTGTAATAAGTAAAATAGCAAAATAAGTACTAGGAACTAAGCGGAGAGCGGAAAGACACATGGGAGTTAAAATCTGGAATGAAGAATTACGGAGAAGTAAAAATAAAAACGTTTAAAATGCGTTAATAACATTATAAACGAGAACACAATGTACGACAGCAAAGCGAGAGCTGAAGTTAAGAGATAACACGGCAGTCATGGGGAAAATACATAGCAGAAATAGATTATTTACATAGATAACAATATAAAGTGGATAAATTCATATGGAATTCAAATTTCTAAGAAAAAGAAAAAACAAAATTACAGATCACCTCAGAACAGGCCTTAGAAAAAAATTTCAAAGATAAGAAACAATGAAGAAGTTACAATAAACAAAATAGAAGGGTGCTTGACTGATATGGGCAGTATACAAATAGTGGAAATTAAAGCAGTCATAGAGTGGCTCCCAGAATTGATAGTATAATATTGAATTAATGAAAATTGTTACAATGAATTTCTGGGAATATTTATTGTGTTTCTATAACATACTTTGGAAACAAAAAGTTATCCCATAAAAATGGATAAACAGAAAAAATAGCAGCAAAATATAAGAAAGGGGACACAAATAACTACAAAGGAGTTGCTTGCTTTGCGCACCGTGGAAGCTCTTCGCAATGATAATGAATTCTAGATTAAATAAAATAACAACTGCAATCATTCTATTAGAACAGACAGGATTTAGAAAAGTAAGAAGGAGCTGTTTGGATAACATATTTACCCTAAAACAAATAATAGAAAAACTTAGAAGGTCAACCTTGAAAAATTATTAATTGTTGACTATAGTCGGGATGGTCGGGCCAGGCTCCAGTCGGGCATTAAGCAATGTAATAATCATCAAGAGAACGAATATATATTAACCTAAAAAAGAAAGACCTAACACGACATTAAAAGCAAAAAGTATGTACAAAGGAACAAAAAATCATTCAGCGAGAGCCTAGAATTCTAAAACCCATGCATGTTGCAGACGATCATATCTTGCCATCAAAAACTGGAGATGAACTGCAAAAAAAGTTATATACCTTGAACAAACTGGAAAAGGTTTTAAAATGGATATATTAGTTGAGAAAAAGTATCTGATGTGTTACATTCACATGACTTTCTCTATTGTCTACCGTTTATTAGTGGATATACATACTATTATTACTAAAGATTTTTTTCTATCTACTACATTTTAATGCAAATAAAGCTTTGCAGAAATAGCTTAATTGCACATTTCGTTATTGATACAAAGGGAACAGTGACAAACTAATGCTTAAGAATTGTTGGTCGCTATATACTAGCCTTAAATTTCCTTACTCTTTCTATGCAATTCCGAGAAGCACCTGAATGCTGACAGGATTTTTAAGAGAATAATTAAAATTAATGAACAATTCGAACCCTGAATAAAAACGGTATCTCAGAAATGGCTTATGCCACAAAATACTTATTTGAAATAGGTAAATTGTATGTTTTAAAGAGATCTGCATTTTCTGTGTAGTACGTTTTCGTCTATCGCTTAACGTTTATCAGCTAGGGGGAATTTACAGGCTATTTCCAGAAAATTCAAGATACAAATTTTATGTCATACAAGTACCTTCAATATGCGGTTATTTAATCAAAATCGTTAGTCATTTTTTTAAAAAATAAAAAATTTCGAAAATGCTCTATAATATAACTAAATATCAAGTTTGGTAGTGATCCGACTTTTCATTTTTGAGTTACATCCCTATGACTTTCTCTACCTTCTATCGTTTATTAGTGGGTATAAAATTTAATCTTATTAAAACTTATTTTTCTATCTACTTTATTTTAATCCATATAAACTTTTGCAGAAATACACATTTCGTTATACATACGAAGAGAACAGCGATAGTCAAATGTTTAAGAACTGGAACCCTATACGGTGGCCTTAAAATTCCATACTCTTTGCATGCAATCATGAGAAACAACCTAATGTTAACAGAACTTAAGAAAATGACCAAGAAATGAACAATTCCAACCTTTAATAACGGATATCTCAGAAATGGATTATGTTACACAAAAAATTGTATTTGAAACACATTGTGTGTTTTAAAGAGATCTAAATTTTTTTGTGTAGTAGGCTTTCGTCTGTGTTATATATACAAGGTTACACAAAATTCTTCCAAATGAAGTGGACTTCACAGGCTATTCCCAGAAAATTCAAGACATATTTTACTTGTAATATAAATATGTTTAATATGTGGTATTTTAATAAAAATCCTTAAAGCCATTTTTTAGAAAATCAAAACTTTCAAAAAATCTTCCATGTAAAGAGTAGTATGGGGTAGGGAAATTTTCTTCAAAATCCTCGTGTCGAAACTTTGGAAAGTACTGAACCTAAATACCAAGTTGTATTTATCCGACTGTTCGTTTTTGAGTAATGCTGTTCAAAGACACACACACACACACACTCCCATGGAGCTTTTTCTAAAAGTCTGATGCGTTGCACTTGCATGACTTTCTCTACTCTTCTACAAACTATTTTTACAAACGCGTATTCTCCATTTACTTCATGGTAATTGAAATAAACATTTGCAGAAATTGTCTTATTGCTAATTTTCTTGTAGGTGCAAGGGGAACATGTAGGCTTTAAGCGACAATCAAATCTTTTAAGAGCTGGTTGCTATGTGGCGCATTCCATTCTCTTTGTATGTGCAGGACATTAAAAAAACGAATAACGAATTCCCATTTGAGAAAAAGTATAAATATTGGAAAATTAAAACAAATAACAAGGAGTATCCCAGAAATGGTTCACTCGACAAAAAAAGTGTATATGACACAAATTGTGTTTTTTAATGAGATCTACATTTTTTGTGCAGTAAAATTTTGTCTATCTCTTACGGTTTACCAGTTATGCAAAAGTATTCAGAATGAAGAGGAATTTTGTGGATATTCCCAGAAAATTCATATGTACATTTTATTTTTCAAATAAATATCTTTAATATACGCTATTTTAATAAAAATTGTTACAGACTCTTTTAGAAAATAAAAAATTTCGAAAATGTTCCATGTAAGGGGTAATGAACTTAAGTATGAAGTTTTGCTATATATCTGACTTTTCATTTTTGAGTTATGGTGTTCATACACACACGCGCGCGCGCGAACCTTATTCTAAAAATGCGATTTTGGATTCAGAGAACCTCAAAACACACATTTCTGGCGAAATCTCGACATCCAATTTTTGTGCGGAATACAATACTTCCTCTACTTAACATACGTAGTAGAGAAAGTAAAAAGCGAATGCAATACCTTCTCTGGCTACTATGTACGCGATAGAGAAAGTACCAATGGCATTTATTAATGCATATCCATGCGTTCAGTGACTGTATTGGAAAATGGAATTTGAAGTAAGCGTAAATATATAATTTTCTTGGATTCGTAAAATATCATTAATTAAGGAAATAAACATATATGGAAAGATCAACCAATTTAACTATATAACAGAAATATTGGGACGAACATTAAAAAGTAAGGCAAGGCCAGATTAAGAACAGACCTGTCCACTTCATTTATGAAATTGAATGTGTATGGTTGGGATACTTTCATTGTAAGTTGTTTCTGATCTTTCCAAAATATTTAATGTGGTACATTAAAAACGATGACAAAGCTGGGCTCATGGCCTCATCTGCTGAAATTCAACAGCTTTATGCCTTAAAAGAACCCCATCCTGATGTCTTATGCACTAAAAGCCCTTCCTTTTTGTGCAAATGGAAATCTCATAGTTTATTACCCGTTCATATATTGAAATTGTGGTAGATTTCTGTACTGGAATAAGTATTCGATAACGTGTATAATGGGATAATCTGTAAGCATGCACATGTGCGTGTCTGTTACCTTACAACCCAAGAACCTTTAATCTGTTTGCTGTAAAACTCTGCACATAACATTGCTTAGGATCTATTTAGCAAACAGACCACGTGATGCCTTAATTCTATCCACAAAAGGAGGCCTATAATGACGCAAAAGTCGAAAAATCTAAGTACTTATTGAGTTCTAATGATTTTTAATTGTTGTGAAATATGCTGCATAGAAATAAGTGTAGTATAGGAACACAGATGAATGTTTAAAAACAATCATATAAGCACAAATTTTATAAGACGTCTTCTCATTCAGAAAATATTGTTGATATGAATACTTTAGAAGTTATGTTAAACTTTATTTATCTTTTGGCTTCCTAATCACTACTGAAAAGACCGTCGTTCTAAACGCAAAACAGTATAATGTCATCACACTGATTTCTATTACTTCTTAAGTAGCGTTACTTAGCATGTTATAACAATAAAATGTACAAAATTTCTGAAGTCACGCCTCCTGCTGACTTATCCCGCAAAACCCAAGTCTCTGCCCTTCTCTTAAGTACATGATTCCTTTTCTATTTTACCAACTTCTTCGAGTTCTGGGAAATGGACCACTATTTCTGTCTCTATTCTCTGCCCTCTCTTTCTATTTTCTATGTTTAGCCTGAACCCTGTGCGCATTAGCGCGTGTGTTGATTGACTTTCACCTCTCGTTTGCTAGCTCTCCTGTTATAATTATAGCTATGTACAAGTTGGTTTTACACATTTTAAATTATTCCCAACATTTAAACTTCTTAATCCTATTTCCAATATTTCATATGCTGTTATTTCCTATGCTTATTTGTTATCGGGTATGTCCCCTTACAAATGGCCCTCAGCTGCGTTCCTAAAATTGCGAACATAGTAATATTTGGGACTAGTTGATAGTCCCCAAACAAAACACATTTACAAGTAGCTAAAGCATGGCAAAGTTGAATAGCAAAAATGAATAATAAATTAGGTTGTGTACATACTATTTACATGCTATTCGCATGGTTGTTGTGTTTGGTTTGCTTTGCATTTTCATACCGTTTGTGAGTTTTTCTAGCAAAATTCGTTGTTGCTTTGCATTTTTTTAGATGCACTACAGAAAAATTCTCTTTCAATTTATTAGTTTTCGGGGTTGGTGCCACTGTAGCCCATTGTCCCCACTTTCTGAAAACCTTCGGGATCGTTTTATTTACTTTTGCTCTAGTCCTTGTTGCCTATTTTCTTAAGCCACTGCACTCGCGTTGGTTTCACTTACTTAAACCAAGTTACAGAGAATCGTTAATGCTGCAATGTCTTTCAGCGGTTACCTTCTCTCTTTGGGTTCTGTTAATATGTACTATTTACAATACAACAATATTTGTGAAACAATATTTTCTCCATAAATTTACGTTTCTTTAGCTCAAGGCGTGGCTAAACTCATTATTTACATTGTGCTTTAAAATGTGCTAGTATTCCCTTCTTTAGTTTTACAGTAATTATTTTAAAAGCTTGCACTGTATAAACTCTTACAGTTATAAGTCCAAAATGTTATGCTCTATAAATTACTATAATGCAAAACTACATCCTTAAACTATGTGCCGCCAGTAACAAATTTAAGTAAATAAATGTTGATCTTCCAATTAGATGCTTGTTTTCAATAGTGGCATTCTTCACACTATATAGCAACTATTACGTCTTGATAATAAATATGTTTCTCTCTCTCTCTCTCTCGCTCTCTCACTCACGCTGCAATCTTGCGTGTATTGTGCTTTTTGTATCTTGAGTCATTTTTAACCTAAGAAAATTAAGGCATTGAAAATTGTATACATTTTACCCTGAATTTTACTAGTTAATTCAATTCGCAATATAATCATGTCGCCCAAAATTAATAATATAATAGACTATTGGAGCAGTTTACTCATAATTTAAATGATTTTAATAGTTGTTTGTGGTCCTTCTCCAAATTTTGTTGATATTTATACCCCTTAGTTGCGGCGGTGTCGTGTGTTAATAAAGTTTATGTGTAATAAATTTTTAAAGTTTAATTACTTATGAATTTCTTATTAAATTTATTTATTTATGCCTCGGCTGCATCAGTTATATCTGGTAGAGCAAGTATCTTTAAATAGGAGTGGTACGGTTGCAGAATAATTTTACACACTTTACACCAATTATAATTGTAAATTTTTACTTCTTTATTACTCCTTCTCGGCAGTTGAATAACAATTTCTGACGTATCTAAATATGGAGCTGTGAGATATTATTCCTTACTTCATTTTTTAAAAAGGTAAAATTTATCTATTATCCTCACTGCGCTAAATTCTCACATCTGCACACTCTGAGGTACAACTACTGAACTGAACTGCTTGGGTACGCTACCTCTTAGCGTCCATAGTTTAAATTTTTACATGTTTATCTTTCTAGTTTCTGGTTGGCTAAAGGTACTCGTTCACGATGCCAGTTTTATGGCATGCCACTTTTTTTGCAGACCACAATTGTGGCACTCTCTGTTTATACTCAGCACGCAAAGTTGTACGATTTCGTGCTGCACCACTAGAAACGTGCCATGTTTCACAGAAATGTTGCACGAGCGTTTACACGATGCTATATTTGTGGCGCAAATTTTTGTGCATGCCACTTTCTAGTCAGCTGTGTTCTTCGTGTGGCGAATACGTCGTCTGAAATGAAGTTTTGTCCGCAGAGTGTTTGTCTCTGATTTTACGTGGAGAAAAACCTAAAGGGCAAGAAAATGTTGGGTAAGAGAGTGGATTTTAAGTCGCGAATATTGTGGGGTTGTAAGCAACCTGCTGCAAGACTTCTATGAGGGAGATAAAAATTCCTTTAAGAATTTCCTTCGCATATCACCGGTTGATTTTAATTATTTGCTTAGAAGAGAGGCGGAGCCGTGGCCGTGTGGTTAGACCGCTCGCCTTCCACCGAGGCGGACCGGGTTCGATCCCAGGAACCTGCATGTGGGATTTGTGGTGGACGAAGCGGCGTCTGGGCGGGTTTTCTCCGGGATCTCCGGTTTCCCCCGCCATTCATTCCACCAACTGCTCCATCATCACCTTTCCTTTCATCCATTTAGCCTACATTTCGCTTCATCTACTTCCTTCATCCCATACCAGGCATCGGGCTGATCACCCATCCTGGATGTTCTGTCTGATCCATGAGTGTCTGCTCCTCGACGGGCCTCTGACCCCAGGCACCCGCCTGTAAGTCCTGGGTGGTGTAAGTCCTACATAAGAGGAGGGTAAACAGATAATGAATGAATGCTTAGAAGAGTAGCACCTGTAATACAAAAACAAGACACGATAATGAGAAAGTCAATATCACCAACAGAACGTCTTGTGTTGACACTGAGATATCTATCCACAGGTAATTCGGCTTAAAATAATGGAGCGGCAACGTTACCGAGTTTAATATATAATACGTTCAGCTGTTATTATTTATAACTATATAATCAATGTGATTTTTTAGGCAGCAGCTATCAGTCACAGATGCATTTATTTCGAATACGTGGTACAAAGAGAATTACGACTTCGTGCTGTTGCAATGAACTGTAAGTATACATCCTCATCTGCAGCAAAAAACTTTAGGAATTCAAGAAGTATTTTTTGCCGTGAACGAGAGGTTCCATGGCAATATCGCTACATTTAAAGTGTGTATGTTGGTACTTACCAAAGAATCTACTCATCTACTGCATCATTATTGGTGCTGGTGTGGTAAAACATAAACTGTAGTGCATCATAAAATTCCCATTTTGTTTTATACTTGTCTTTAGCACCACTTCCAAATTTCCCTGCCTTCATTTTGTTCCTTTCGTTGGTGAACTGGGTCTCAACCTGTGGATTTTTACTTTAATTTCCTCTGCTGACATGTTGAACTCTATTTCTATATCATGTATCGCATTTTGTCGCTTTTCTTTATTTCTGTAATCCGCAGTGTCTACTCTCCACAAGCGATCTTTGGTCTCAATCAGTTCAATCAACTTCTTTGCCTTTCCCTCGTCCATTTATTGTTATGGACATTATTAGCCATGAAGAAATAAATTGTCACCGTATGAGGCGGTGCTTTTAACACTTAAATAATTTCAGTCTAATTATATAATATAATTCAATAAAGCAATATGTGTATGTAACAATATATAAAAAGTGTATATTGCAGTCATTGTATAGATATGTTTATATTATTGTATACATGTGTAATAATGTTATGTGAATGTATTACATAATTTAATAATGTAGGAGCTGTGAGAATAATAGGTTAAAATTTGCTAACAATGAGGTAACAATGAGGTAGCCTTGAGGCAATAATGAATTAGAAGGTTTAACAATGTGATTCTTGGAAGCAATAATGTAATTTAGTGACAGTTTATAAAATAGCCAATCAACAATCAGAAAAATCTTTAGTTAAATGAAGGTATTCTATTGGACTCTGATTAGCCAATCAGAAACTGAAATACAGAAATTTATAAATTTAGGCGGTAGAAATCAAGTCAGTTGCTTGTAGACAGCGCTCATAACTGGACGCGTTGGTTGTAGACAGTGTTCCTAACCTGACGCGAGATGTGTCCTCGAGAAATTTAATACGTATTCGTGTGAGACGAAAATAGTTTACGTGTTAAAAAAAGTGCAAGTATTTAATAAAAGAATCTTACAGCTCTCTATATCAGTGAAGTGTTATTTAAATTGTGTCAAGAATTAATAAACCTAGTGAAGTAAAAATTATAATCTGTGTAAGCCTACATTCTTAGCCGCACCACGCCTTGCAAAGAAATCCATGTCTCTTACAATAATACTGACGCAGCCGAAGCAAACATAAATATATAATATTTAAAGAAACAGTCAAATTTGGGACGAAGGCTACCGGGTACCATACGTGAGATTGCAACTACTTCAAGTTCGGCTCCCCAACGGTTGAACTACAACACAACTCCTACTTTAAATTGGCTTTACCATACGTGAAGTAACAATCTTCTTCACGTACTACAGTGAATTGTTCATATGCTTAGGGAAATAAAATGCTCGTATCTATCTTAATTCTGGATTTAGTGTAACACAAATTATGATCCTTGTACCTCCTCTCAAACAGCTATTTATTATCACAGCAGACGACATAACAAAGTTGCGCTGAATTTGAGTTGTGCGAGCAATTTTCCCGCTTGCTTTGCAGTTTACACGTGAAACTCCACTTTTCTTGCGCAGTTCGAGTTGCAAGCCATTTAAGTTGCATCGTGGACGAGTACCTTAAGCCTACTCTAACAGAACACCTTTAGTTTTACTTTGATTGGCTTTCTGCACCCTCGTGACCATTTACAAACGGGTTTGAACGTTACATCAGTATTGTTCGATGGATTGTTGGTAGCTTTTTTTAACTTTCTAAGTTATTCTTGTCTCAAGGTTACCTTATTGTTAGCAACATTCGGCTTCCACTTTGTGACTCTGTTTTGCTATAAAAAGCAGCTTGCTTCTATCCTCACAACTCCTACATTATTAAACGAAGAAATACATTCACATAACATTTTATACATATATAATAAAATAAACATAATACAATGGCTATAATATACACTTTATATACTTTAGTATACACGGATTGCTTATAGGTGGGCTACTATTTTTGTACTGTATAATTAGACTGATATCAGATAAACGATAAAAAATACTGCCTCATAGTTCATAGGTGTGTGTATGTGCCGAACTGGGCATTGATAACCGCTAGTTCTTTGTAGAGTAGGTTCATCCTATGGTAGTTCTTACTCCAAGTCTCTGACTACTTTTTTTCCTGACCAAAACCAAATCAGCGTTCTTTGGTGTCCATTTCTTTCTGTGGTGCTTAGTCTTTGATTTTCTGTGTTCTACCTTATTCTGCTAGTCAGATATCTCATGCATTTAGGCAGCTTTCTGCGAGTTTTAGAAACTATTTCCCTATCCCCAGTTACCTCGTTCTGATGTTCGGAAAACCTGTGTTTTGTTGTTTTTTTAATCTGTCCCTCGCTACCTGTGTTAAGTGTGAGGAGTCGCACATATTTTGAGTTATCATAAATCTCTTGGGTGCTCATGTGTAATAGTTCCTGCTCTGAATCTGGTTTCCGTTTGCAAAGTTACATTTCCCTGGTTCCTCGTTGGCATTAATTATGTCAATCATCAGTCCCTCGTTAACAGTAATAATTTCAACCACAGTTTCAACAAAGAAAGTTTCTTTAGCAATTTGTTTCTCACCTTCTGTGGGTATGTTTTTATGACTTATTTTGTCGTTTAGTGAATGCCACTTTGATTTTTCCCTTCTCTAACGTTAAACATTTCTCTTCACAATTGATCATTGCCTCCCATGTATTAAAACAATCTGATCTACATAACACCCTACTGTAGGCGTGGGATAATGAGAAAAAATCGCATTAAATATAGTATCTCCCATCTTTGCAGAAAACATAACCTGACGTTGCACTCCTTCTTTACTTTCTGAAATTGCTATTGTGGAGTATACATTCTTAATAGGCAAGTGCATTACGTTTATTTTCTGATTATTAACTTTTGGAAATACCCTTCTGAGCAAACGGAAACATTCGCGCCTGTGTCAAGTAGTACATTTGTTATGACACCCATAATTTTAATAGTTACCCTACGCGATTTATTTATGTAAAATACAATTAATGCATGCACTTTATGTGCATTGTTACAATTCTCCCCTTGTTGCATTTATTAATGCAGTGAAATGGGCCCTAACTTCGACGATTTGATTTTGCCAAATCTTTCTAAAGCCTTTACCTGCCCCTGCAAACACCTGGTTTTGTTCCCCGAATTCCGAGAAGTGCTTGGAACTTGGTTGTCTGTTTATTTCCGGGTTCGACCCCATCTCCTCCCATTATTTGAGCTTTCAATTGTTTGAGAGTTTTGCCAGAGTTATTTGAGTTTCTTCTGTACCTGTTATGGTTTCCTGTATACTGATTTTAACCTCCCTGATAATTATTGTGATTTCCTGAGAAGTTTCTACAGTCATTGTAATAATCCCCATTAGAATTGTTGTTATGCCCCGTGCAATGAACATTGTTGATTGTAGACTCCCTCCTATACGGTCTCTGTTGTCAGTCCCCATAGTATTGTTGTTGCTTTTGGTATGGTCTAGGCGCCTGGTGCCCATATCTTTTCCTTGGGGAATTTGGGTTCCTCTCATTGTTGAAATGGGGGCCATGTGCCCTTGTCCCTATAAAATAATGCATTTCTCGACTATCTTGAGAAAAATTGTTCTTCCTTGAACGTGTCTGCCATGTATTGACCATGCTGGGTTTCTGATCAAAAGCGGTAATCAATTTGTGGTTGCGCAACAATGAGTCCATTTCTGTTTGTGGGTCGAAATGGTTTGTTAGTAAGGCAATTACCTCCCTGGGTGGATCGATTTGTTTGCTCATTTGGGCCAGTTTTAATACATAATCTATAAGGCTACCATGCACAGTAGAGTTGCAGCGGCCATTGTTAAGTTCTAACCTAACTTTGTTTATTTCTGTTGGACCCCAATGTCTCAGTAAAGATCTTTGCTTGAATTCGCCATATGACAAATAATTCCCTAGGGTTAACCTAAGCCAGTTCAGCGCAAGTCCCTTTAAACTTTTCTTAACTACTAATAGTTTTGTTTCATCAGTAGGGGCTTTAAGTCTGAAATACTGCTCCAATTCTCAAATAAACTCTTTGCGTGGTCCCCCTTTCCCTCGTCAAAACATGGCGGAGATCATTCATTTAGTAAGTGCGAATTGAAATTATTGTTGCTAGTGTGAGAGCAGGTGGCCGGTGGAGTCTATCTGCGAGCATGCACATGATTATAATAAATAACTATAACTACTATTTGCATTGTTTGAGGCTTCGCCGAAGAGCAATGATGTGCTACCGGTGTCCTACGACATTTCTTGACTATCACTGGACATGGCTCTTGCAGAACTGTGTTCCAGCTCTAGTTTCTGCATACCCCTCCTTGTTTCTACAACTTCTTTGTGGTTTGCACTACATTCCTCAGTTCTACTATTTCTTGATTACATTCTACTTGAGTGTCAGTGACAATTCTTTTTACAGCTGCTAATTCCGAATTTACTCGGTTTTCCAGCGATTGCTGCCATAGTTCTACTATTTCTTGAACCCGTTTTAACTGTTTCCTAACTTGTACAGTGTTTGCACTTAGGGTTTCTACTTGAGCATTTGCATATTCTGAAAGGCTGGCAACCTCGGCTTTATTTACATTTAATTTCTGTCTTAAGCTGGTAATATCTGATTGGATTGTGATTTTCCTAAGCTGATCTGTTCCAATGTTTTACTATTATTCTCCAGCTTGGCTTCTAATCTTTTCTGCATCTGTTTACTGTTGATTTCTAATTGTCGTTTTGCCTCTCTACTATTGGCGTATAATCTTTCCTGCATCTGTTTACTACTGGTCTCCTAATTACTGCCGTAACTGCTACTAGCTCTTTCTAATTTCTCCTGTAGCTGTCTGTTTGAACTCAAAAGTAAAAGCTATCATGAACTGCACCATCTGCATCAGGTTAGCAGTGCCTTGTTCGATTTCTACTACAGTTTGCCATTGACTGGCTGCAGATTAT
Source organism: Deroplatys truncata (assembly GCA_030765065.1). NCBI lineage: Eukaryota > Metazoa > Arthropoda > Insecta > Mantodea > Mantidae > Deroplatys > Deroplatys truncata. The sequence goes on from CM060980.1 coordinate 61,080,526, forward strand.
TGCAACTCAGTTTACATACTATCATTTTGCTGTACCACAGGTGGAGCAATGACTTCTCCCTCTTTTGGTTATCAGCATTCATATTGTGTGTCATTGTAAGTGTTTTGTGGCTTCTGGAAAACGTGCACGTACAAGAATTTACAAAGTACAAGAATTTTACAAAATTAAAATATATGTGCACTTCTGTACGCTATACTCTGTGTCGTAAATTCTTGAGGCTCTGGTAGCGTGATTCCTCCTTGGTGGTGCTGCGTGGGTGATGCCTTCTCACTTAAAACCACGTTGACGCCATTTGTGGAAGAAGTACACGTTGGCTCATGTACATCCTGGATCTCCGTTGTTTTCTAGACGTTCTTTCCGGCTGCCAGTCAAAGAGCTGAGTAAAAATTCCTATCCTATCTAGTTGAATAATCCCTCTGAGATTTTGTGGTGGAAGGCAAAATAATAAACTGATTTTCCCATAGCCTCTATTCAGGCGGCTAGCAATTTTCCCTTATGAAGTGATTTTTAAATCTTATAGCTTAAACCTTCCCGCTATTATTTTATGTTATTCTGTGGACCTAGCTAATTCGTCACACGACCTTCCCACCCACTTACGTAGCATCTCCCACTTGGTTGCACAATTTAATTACATCACTGATTCTAATATCGGTTGCTACAGTAGTAGCACGCAAACTAATGCCAAGAGAGTATCTCAGAGAGTCGTGTAAACTCGGGGCCTCCCTACCTTTTTATATGTTTTCCAATGACACCGGAATTCGCGCCTTTGTTTGTTACAACAATTTCCATTGGTTCTTAAGTAGCGTTAGATAGCACGATATGACAATATAATGTGCCAAATTTCTGAAGTTATGCGTCCTGCTGACATTTCCGCCAAAACCCAGTGTCTTTGTCCTTTTCTTAAGTACACGTTTCCTTTTCTATTTTGCGAATTCCCCCGAGTTCCGGGAAATGGACCACTATTTCTGTATTTTTCTATTCTCTGCCCTCTCTTACTATTTTCTGATGTTTAGCCTAATCGCTGTGTGCATTAGCGCGTGTGTTGATGGATTCCCACATTTCGTTTGTTAGCTCGTCTGTTCTTATTACAATTGGTTTTACATATTTTAAATTATTTCCATATTTTTATATTAATTCCTAATCATATTTCCAATATTTTAAATGCCGTTATTTCCTACGCTTATTTGTTATCAGGTATGTCAAGATTTCACCAGAAATATGTTTTTGAGGTCCCCTGAACTCAAAAAAGCATTTTTAGATAACGATCTGTGTATGTGAGTGTGTTGTTGTGAGCTGCATAACTCAAAAACGAAAAGTCAGATAATTAACAAATCGTATTTAAGTTTATAATATTCCAAAGATTCGGTAAGAAGACTTTCAAGAAAATTCGCCTTCCCCAAATTACCCTTTATCTGGAACATTTTTCGAGATCTTTTATTATCTAAAAAAGGCTGTACAGATTTTTATTACAATACCACATATTAAAGATGTTTACATGACAAATAAAATGTATATCTTGAATTTTCTGGGAATAGTATATGAAGCCCTCTTCATTCGGAAGGATTCTATGATCTTGTATAACTCGTAAACGTTAAGCGATAGACGAAAACGTACTACATAAGAATTGTAGAACTGTTAAAACACACAATTTATTCCAAATAACGTTTTTATGGCTTAAGCCATTTCTGAGATATCCGTAGAATTAATGGTTCGAATTGTTCATTACTTGGTCATTCTCTTAAAGTCCTGTCAACACTCTGGTGTTTCTCGCGCTTGCATGTAAACACTATATAATTTCAAGGCCAGCATGTAACGTCTAGTTCTAAAGCATTTTACTCTCGCTGACCCTTTGTATCTGTAGCTCAATCGGTAGAGCACCTGCCCGCTGTGAGAGGGGTTCCGGGTTCGATTCCCGCCTGGGAGATGGGAATTTTTCTCCAGCCAAGATTATTCCCTGTCCTCCCCAGAGTTTGAAAATATGGATGAGAGTGTGAATGTGTGTGTGATATAATGAATAAGACCCACAGTTTACCAGAAATCCAACATAACACTATTGCCAATAGACAATAATATGTCCCAAAGGAAAGGCGGCCGATAAGGCTATTGCAGTTAAAGGAGGGTATAAAATGGAACTTTAAAAAATGTAGCTGTTTCTGTAATGGTTTATTTGGATTAAAATAAAGCAGATACAAAAATGAGGTTTAATAAGAATAGTTTGTATACCCAATAATAAGCGACAGAGGGTAGAGTCATGTGAATGTAACATATCAGATTTTTTCTTTCGCAGCTTGTCTTACATAAGTTTAAATGAGCTACTTATGCTTTGATTTCCATATCACAAAAATAAGATTAACACATTTTTAGGTGAGTTTAGAAATATGTATCAACAGATACGGGAGAACAGACGAGAAGCTCATAATCGCTCAGGCATAACTACACGAAGTTATAGGATCGTACTTCGCTGAAACAATTGAGGGATCTAAAATCTCCTGCTGATATTAATTTATATACATAAATTCAATAAGTTTCTATATATTCAATTCTTTTAATGCTGAAACATTTATAACAATAACACCATCGTAATAACCCGTGAGTGGCTTGCATCTCATCGATAATTTCATGAGGCGAGGTAGCGATTGCGACAGAAATTATTTGTAGAACCAGAGGCAGATACAGGATTGCTTTAGAGGGGCTAACATATTTTCAAAAATACTTTAACAGTGAGCAAACTGCAGTCAGTAATAGAGCACTTTTATTTCTAAATTTTTAAATATCATATAAAGATCCACGAATTATTCCTTGTATGCAAGGAGTAATTTAAATTTTGAATGCTTATGAAATGATTTATTAAACAAAGATGCATTTTTAACGTAATATTTAAATAGTTTGCGTAGTGAGTTTTAGTAAGCTGTTGATTCTTATTGTTTTAGAGCTTAATTTTTATCCATAAGTTACTTAATAGTAAATGTAAAGCATATTTGATTCAGTCTATCTGTTTCTTTTGGAGTTGGTGGAGTATCTTTGAGACATACATGTTCTACACTATATAAATTTACTCACTGACTGTCAGCTGGTTTAAGTAAATAAAACAGAAATGAAAGTATTTATTTTGATTTCACCAAAGCAACACTATTTTGTATGTTTTTCTATAATTAAGGGGGAAGGGTTATTTTATATATATTTATTACAGAATGTTGCATTAATACCATATGCTAGGGTAGCATCTTTGCATGAATATTTTAGCTCCTCTTAACCCTTCTCTGAGTCCACCTATGTAAAGAGCTGAAACCGCGAGTGGTGTTTGCTAAGACTTTCTAAATAGAATTCTTTAAAAAGCGTTAATATTACCTTGTAGAATTATTCAGTTTAGTATACTTACATATCTATCTGATTTCACGACTTTCCATAGTTCTAATTTGTTTATCAGCTACGAGCAACTGATTCCTATAAAATTGAGCATTAGATACAATTCACTTTGAGTGATTTATATTGACACACGACTGTGAAGGGGTTAGTTTCAAATTCTTGGCCAGTGAATGAAATGATCATATATGTGATAATGTATTTAAAGCGCACTACATACTAGTAAATTCCAAATTTCAGTAATGTCGTTCAACATTGTCTTAAGCGAATGAAACATTAATATTCGTTTGTTTTGTGTCCTTCGATTTCTTACCTGAAGTAAGCACGTTTAACAATGGAAATATCAAGCAGTATAAGAAACAAAACAGAGACAAGGGAAGGTAAAGTCATATAATCCTGCTATCATGCAAAATAGAAGACTTATCGCAACACAACAAAGTTTCAACACATTTATTACTTAGGAACACACAAACAGAAAGAGTTGAATCACATGGATGCAGTATCACAATCCATTGTTCCCGCCCCACTCCACCTCCTGTTTCTTGGTAGCAAAGCACGAGGCAAGGAGTGTGGGTAGCTTGATCGTAACAATGGAATAAGATCGTCATTATTTAGGAAACGCTGCTTGCTCCTACAAAGTCAAGGAGGAAACAGACAATAATATATCTGAAGAGCAAGAGTCTTGCGCCACCTATATACGTGGTGGTAGCAGTAATGGGAGAGAACTGCATACATATCTACCGCCATAATAAGAAAGGGGACTAGTGGAAGGGGCGTATAACCCATTTTATCATTATTATTGTTTAAACTGTTAGAAGAGTGTTTCCGTTACATACAGATATCTCTGTGTGCGAGAGACTCTCTGCTTTGCGACAGTCTTTACTTTCCTCAGGAGAATTCGTCCTCCGCCATGTTTTCCTTCCTTCCTTCCTGCTTGGTTGCCTTCCCAGACGTCGTGAGGTCGCGCATGAGTTCCGCGGGCTAAAGTGGCATATGTTTTCCAAACCACGAAAAATATGTCAACCGTCTTCAACATATTTTATGCTGGCAATCGCTTTGTAAACATATTCTGAACCTCTGTCCACAAGGCTCCGAAACAGAACCTGATCTTGAACCTTTGGGACCCAAGCTAGTCGAGATCTTTTGCCCTCACTAGTGTGACATTTACAGAGCAATTTACAATTAAAGCTTTTCCATTAAGCAATATATAAAGGTATTTCGTGATCATCATTGTCATCATCTTCCACTTCTTTTTCGTCTTCATGGCTTGGAACCTTCAATCCATTCGTCCTCAAATGTACGTTGCAGTTGTCCATCCTATCCAGTGTGTCAGTACTTCTACTCCCTGTTGGCCTACAGTTTAGCGATCTTTTGCGGTAGGTAATATGTCCCCCATAACAACTGATGTGGTGACAATGAGTGCGCAAATGAGCCCTGAATTTGGGCAGTACGCTCATCGTAATGTTTGAAGTAGGAGTTGTAGTTCCACTGTTGGGGAGCCAAAACTTTAAGTAGTTGTAACCACGAACGATACAACTTTTCGGTGTATGTATGTATGTATGTATGTATGTATGTATGTATGTATGTATGTATGTATGTATGTATGTATGTATGTATGTATGCCTCGGCTGCGTCAGTAGTAATTTGTAGAAACATGTATCTCTTAGCAGGGGTGGTGTGGCTAAAGAATGAAGGATTACACAAATTATTATTCTTTACTTCACTCCTTTTTATTAATCTTTCACTGGATTAAATAACACTTCACTCATATATCATACTGTAGAGCTGGGAGATTATTTATTAATTGCACTTTTTAACACGTAGACTTTATATTATTCTCACCGTAACGAAGTTTTATGTCTCACACTTAACCTGTACCGTATCGAAGTGCTCGGGAACACTGTCTAGTAGTGTCTGGCTTTTACCGCTTAAATTTGTAAATTTCTCTATTTCAAGTCTCTTATTGGCTAATTTTACTTCAATAGAATACTTTCATTTACCTAACTTTTAGCCTTTCTAGTTGTTGATTAACTATTTATAAAAATGTTTTAAATATTACATTATTGTTCCAAGAATTATTAGTAGCATTATTAAACTTTCCAATTCATTATTGCCTGAAGGTTACCTCATTGTTAGCAACTTTCGGCTTCTATTCTTACAGCTCCTACATTGTTAAATTACTTAATACATTCACATAACATTATTATACATGTACATAATAATATAAACATAATACAATAACTGTTACATACACTTTATATATTACATTATACACATATTGCTTTAAGGCGGGCTGTTATTTTATTTTATATTATATAAATTAGACTGATATCATTTAAGTGTTAAAAATACTGCCCCATGTTTAATATTTATAATACTAGTAATAAGAATAATACAATAATGTGCACAGAAATTATGAAGGACATATTGAGGAAAATATACATCATATAAATGTACAATATGAAACCACGCTAAGAGAGAAAGAAATGTTTAAAGGGATGTACTGAGCAAGGTGGCGCCACGATCACATGTACGATTCACATTCGAGAGGTCTCGGGTTCAATTCCCACGTTTTTTTATCATTTCCCAGGGATCTGGAGGCGAATGCTGGGGTGGTTTCTTCTCTACCGCTATTTCCTTTTCATCATTTCTCTTTCATTGTGTTTCCTTCTCACCTTTCAGGTGTGCTTCTAGTTTCGTGGTGTATGGCGGTGCCTGATAGATAACGCGGATGCTTCAATGGAAAGAATATTCCCCGCGGACATCAGAGGGCTGCTTAATTGGTGAGTCGTTCTTCGCCCTCTCTCGGCGCCTCCAGCAGTGGGACGGTTCTGCGAGCTTGAGAGACTTGTTAGAGGCTTCCTAGCGTTTCTGTGGCCTGACTGTCTACGGCCTGTAGCCTCCTGTGATTCCTTCACCTTCCCTTCCTCCTGGGGAGTGGTAGCTGCAGTAGATCTATGCAGGTTGCAGCGCACGAGGTGTCCCGTCCCGTTCAATCCTCTACCTCTGCCTCAAAGGGATGCAGTGCTATGAACCTACTGCATTTGTTATTGAAGTCCCATAACGGGTGGCTACGTGCAAGCCGTTTACCGGCTAAGTAAGACAGGACGTCGTAAAAAGTAAAAGTTCAATGCTGCTTTGCAACTACGAATCAATGTTAGGAATATAAATTAAAGAATTAACCAACAGGATACAAGTGAAGTTAAGTGTCCACTTAAATGGAAGTTACAGAATACATATTATGACAGTGGGCATAATCGAATTGTAAGTTTTGAGAAGAAAATAATTTTGGGGGTTCAGTGACAGCTGATTCTGCTTCGTGGGTGTAAGCAGAAGTCCACTTCGGAGCCTCAAACTGCGATGATGCAAATACGCCGCGAAACCATTTTACTGCGTGTGGCGAATCGGAGGCTGTGAGTTGGGCACCGTAGTGTGGTACATGTGTGTTAGATAGCAAAGATGCAGGAAGAATGCTGTGAGTGAAAAGTAACATACCACCCCTGAGAAAGATCTGTGCTCAGATATATAAAGCAACCGAACGCCTGTCAAAGACCTGCACCCACTCGACAATATTTCCTGGAACTGAGCTAAATCATATTACCTCCTTGACTTCCGCACATCACAAGCATACAACCTCAGAATCTAAAGAGCTGAAACTACTCAGCATTTGTCTTTTCGAGGCAAGGAAAACCCCCAGAGTGACCGCAATCCATGCAGATTTTTCTTACCAAAGTTCGAACTCGGTGCTTAGATACACATGATGCCCATACAGGTTGATATTTGGTTTCATTCATATTCGCAGAAAAAAGATACAAATGGTAACCTATTAAATGAGATTACTGTTAAATTTTGCTTTCTGGGAATTTTAAATTGATATTAAAATATTTAATATTTTATACATCCGAGTATATTTTATTCAGTAATCACAAGCCAACACCGCAGATCTTAGAAATTGCACTTCAGTTTCTTGTTTCTGTTTTAAAATCCAAATCTCTCAGCTTATGTTCACGTCAGAATTTTTTTTAAACTTAATCAATTTTTCTATATTGTATTTATATCAGTATGCTTTTTATAGCTCAAAGACTTTATTCTTACATAACGCGAGTCATAATCAGAAACAGTTAGAGCGAAGATCTACCCGGGGCAAGCCCCCCTCCTAAGCCCAGGGTGTGGCGCCAACCGAGTGGCTCTCCCAGCGAGGGTTTTCCCATGAGGCCAATACCTGGTTTCCTAAAAAGGCCTCCCCCCCGCTTATGCGAGGATGGAAGTAGATACACCACTTACGCGCGTCATCCCGGAAGGCCGGCTACCGTAAACCTCGGTTGGGCCGACAGCAATCTAGCATGCCGTCTATGGGCTCCCCAGGGCAGTACAGGAGGTCATTAAGGCGTCTCACAACCCCGCCAAATCATACAGACGTACCCGATCTCCCACGGGTTTCGGGAACCACTGTCCCGCCGAGTCCAATCCAATCCGAACAACTCCCCAACGGGAGGGGGTCGAATGTTCTGCCCACCGTACTTCTCGTAACGTCAGAAGTACCACGAGTGTTCGGGGTAAGCAGCGCCCACACCACGGCAGCTGAAGGGGTGGGAAACCCCCCTATCAGAAACAGTCGCCTGCACTTACCCATGGACTTTTCGTGATTTCCCCATAGTCTGCAGGCGAATGCTGGGGTGGTTTCCTCTTCTACCATGACTTTCCTATCCCTCATCTCCTTCACCGTCATCTGCCTCAGGGTTGTAGGACCAGGCGACGGTGGATGTGCACTTAGTAGAGGTTCCTTCCCTGGTGTCGGTCGAGACTAACCAGTCGGAACTTGCCACTGAAGTGGCCTCCACGCGAGAAGACCTGCCGGGAGTTAGGGGCTTGTGAGTGGGGTCAGGCGGAGTTAGTTGCGTTCTACGTGGAAACGTTAGGGACTCCGTCCATGCTTGCGCCAGTTGTCATCCGAATTTTGTCGCCCTCCGAATCCCTCCTCTTATCCCTCCCTCCCAGGGACCACATTAGAAGCAAAAAGGGCTCTTATGGCCTACTTGTGGTGCTCTGACCCGGTTTCGGGCCTCTCCGCAATATTTACCTTTATCTTATACACCTTCCTTTAAAAAGTACATACCCGGCTACCCTTCTCTGACCACACATAACACATTTAAAGTAATACACATTCTTCAAAGCTTTGAATCCTGCTTATTCGTCGAAGTTTACTATAAAGTGGCAGTCTGTTCTATTTTGCTCGACAGCTTTCCATTACAAACATTTTAGGTGATCCCATAACGAACAAAATGTATTTTAAGCGCACTACTTTATAAAAAGGTGAAGTCTAGTTTTTTTTCATTATATATTATATAAATTTGTACTATCTCTCTACCGTGCCTTGTATTCATTGGCGTTATCTAAAGAGAAGTGCAAAAACTACCAAGGAGTATTCGGACCATGGCTAAGGGTTAACAGCCAGACCGATAGAAGGAACCAGGAATGCCTCCCCCCAAGCACTTGCTGAAAAACAGGGAAGTCTTATGTTTTGGGTTTGTTTAACAAAGCTTTTCACAAAATAAAATATGCATCGTTTCGTGCAGAATTGCAAAATTCTTAGTCTCATGTATTTGAGAATAGTAGTGCATTATTATGTAAGTTTAATTTTTATATTTATTTATTATATAAATTTTTATTATATAAATTTTTATTATATATATATATGAAAATATGGGCAGAATAACGTAACGTAATCTATGCTGAACTTTTACTGTGTATCCCAAGCTCTCCACCTCACGCCAGCCTGGTCATGAAACAATGAACGCGACTATGGTAACTTCCCGTAAAGCCGCAGATCAGTAAATTACAAAACAAACCATAAAATAGACTTTAAACACATCAACAATTAACAAATAAAGTTAAAAATAACAATTTACTACACACTGAAAAAACTAACAAATTTAATAAGCAGTAAAGTATTAACAAATTTAATAAGCAGTAAAGTTTTAACAAATTCACGTAAATTTCCAACATTTAGCAATTACATGAAGCTTATCGACATAACAGTTATTTAAAACCATTAAAATTGTCTAAAACGACCAACGGAATCCGAAAATTACATACATTAAACTAAAATGACCAAAGCACCATTTTAACAACCATTAAAGTTAACAAATATGATTCCCGTCTCTGGCTCCGCGAAGAATTTCCTTTTATAGAAAACGGCAGACTTCTGAATAAATATCGACGGACGTACTCTACGAAAATCCCGGTTTGTAATCCCCCTAGGAAGATACAGATTTACCATCTTGCTAAGCCATTCGGAAAATCACCAAACTCAAAATGTGTCCCATAGCACTGTGAATCCGCCGTAAAGAAACACCCAACCCAAGCTAGATAAACCACCGACACGCCAAGAGCGGAGAAAAATCACGAAAGAAAAGTAATGTCACCTGACGGAATCTAATACAATCATTTAGAATTCGCGAAACAACTGATGTGCGATCAGCACAAACCGGAAAAGGATTAAGCAAAGAACTCATGACGTTAATATGTCTTAAATATTCACAACTACAGATTAAATGTTCCCAGATTGAACTCCACTTTAGTGCGGCATCTTTGAATGTGGTTTTTTCCCTTAGCCAACACTCCCTTTCATTAAATCCGACATAAAAAGTTTTCTCTGCATCTTGTATGCAACAAAGTTACCTGATATGAAATATTTGTGGTGATTAATTAAGGTTTGTACGAATAGTATGTATTGACTACCTCTGAACTGATTGTGGATAAGGAAAGCTGTTGACAAACCTAAATCCATAGTAATTAAATAGTTAAATAGTATCTCCGCACTCTGCATAAACAAAGTTCCTGTTGCTGATATGAAGCCATTTCTAGGGAGAGTTTAATGAATGGACAGAAATAAAACTTCTTTGTTTAAATTAAGCAATATGACTGTTACATATTAGATTCTTTATTTATAAATGTAAAGTAGAAACGTTTATTTTCTTTAAAGTTTAAAAATGGGGCTGAAATAAACCTCCACATAAGACTTTTAATTTGAAAAATTTATAAACTACTTATTTTTCTTCTAGCACAATAAGTAACAGTTAAATTCATATACATCTATGTTTCTTACTGTTTTACTTATAACACTTGTTCTAAAAAGTGTGCAATTAATAGATTAAACAAAAAGAAAAACCCAATGGCCTTGTTCACACTCTAAACTGCAATTTTCTGATTTAAGGCACATTTTTCGTTCACTCACCAGGGGACGGGGGTTAAGTGTAGAAAAGGGTTGAGGAAACTGAAAAGCTATGCAAGTAAGAATAGAGGAGGGAAGTTCTGGAGATAAGGCAAGAGGAAAAGACATTGATAAAAGTAAATGAAGGAGGTGCGAGAGAGAATGGTAATTAAATTAAAATACCCGTGTTAAAAGATAAGGACGCAGAAAATTTACTTCTAGAGAGAAGGAAAAGAGTAAGAGAAGAAGATTTAAAAAAAAAGTTAAAATATGATGATAACATGTCGCTTCTGAAGAAGCAACATTTGAAAAACGAAAAGTTTTGGCCGCACTTCCACCTTCCTTTCCTCTCTGGTTTTATTTTATTATTACGATTCCTTATTATTACAAAAACTTTTAGCTGTAAACTTGTGGCGGCGGTGGCTGCAGTTTATGAAGATACTACGTTAAAGGAGATTGAATCTTGTTTGGGTGGAAAATGTAAGGCAAAACTTCTCTCATCTCGCCGCTGACCTCACGTCCGTATCATGCTATATCTAATGAATTAGCAATACAACTGCAGCTACTGGAAGATGGCAGAAATTGTTTGAGCCAGGTGTCTTAACCTGGCAGATGAAAAATCACATTTATACTACTGCGACGTAATATTCCACAAGAAGAAAACTTAGGGATCGTAAAGGGATTGTATCCTTTAAATGGTAGGATCGCTATTATGTTTTTTATTTACAAATGTCTCTCTCTCTCTCTCTATCTATCTCTCACTCTCTCTCTCTGTTTAGTTTCTCTATCACGCAGGTACATAATAGGTAGAGAAGGTTGAAGAAGTTTTGCAATAATTTGAAGAAGATGGTTTGTTACGTTAATTTTTTACCAGGATTTGGGCGTCAATTTCAAATAGTTAGTTGCTGCTACGCATGAAAAGGCGATTTGAAGATGATGTATTGTATTTCAACTGTTGGTGAGCCGAACTTGTAGTAGTTGCAACAGCACGTATAGTAAACAGTTTCCGGTAATCTTCGCCCCAAATGTGTTTTTAGGTGGCCTTTGCCCCAAGTTTAAAAAATATTAACTTTGTAATTTGACTGTTTCTTTAAGTATTAAATATTTATGTTTGCCTCGGCTGCGTCAGTATTATTTTAGAGACATGGATGTCTTGGCAGGGCGTGATGCGACAAGAATGTAGGCTTACATAGATTTTGAGTTTTAATTCATTCCTTTTTATTAATCCTTGACACAAATTAAATAACACTTCACTGATATCGAGAGCTGTGAGATTCTTTTATTTAATACTTGCACTTTTTAACAAGTATACTATTTTTCGTCTCACACGAAGACGTATTTAATTTATCGAGGACACACCTCGCATCCGATTACAAACACTGTCCGCAGGCAACTGAATAGATTTCAACCGTCTAAGCTTGTAAATTTCTGTATTTCAAGTCTCTGATTGGCTAACCCTAATCCAATAGAATACCTGCATTTAACTAAAGCTTTTTCTGGTTGTCGATTGGCTATTTTTATAAACCGTCGCTAAAATTACATTATTGTTACTCCAAGAATCACAAGTAGTACTGTTAAACTTTCTTACTCATTATTGACTCAAGGTTACCTCATTGTTACCTCTTTATTAGCAACTTTTGACCTATTTCTCACAGCTCTTACATTATTAAATTACGTAATGCATTCACATAACATTATTGAACATGTTTACAATAATATAAGTATATGCAATGACTGTTACATACATTTTACAAATTATTACATACACATATTGCTTCAAGGCGGGCTGTTATTGAATTTGCATATTATATAATTTGACTGAAATCATTTAAGTGTTAAAAACACTGCCTCAAGGTATTGCATTCCACATAAAATTTCAATGCCGAGATTTCACCGGAAATACATGATTTGAGGCCGCCTGAATAAAAAGAAAGCATTTTTACAAAAAGGTCATTTGTCTGTGTGCATATCTTGAACAGCATAACGCCTAAACGAAAAAACCGGATAAATACCAAACTTGGTATTTAGGTTCAGTATCTTCCAAAGATGCGACACGAAGATTTTCAAGAAAACTCCCCACCCCGAACTATCCTTTCCATGGAACATTTTTCGAAAATTTTACTTTTTATAAAAGATGGCCCTAACGCTTTGATTAAAATACCATATATTAAAGATATTTATATTATAAATAAAACGTATATCTTGAATTTTCTGGGAATAGCCTGTGAAGTACACTTCTTTCGCAAGGAATTTTCTATAATCTTGTATAACTGGTAAATGTTAAGCGATAGACGAAAACATGCTGCACAAAAAATGTACATCTCTTTAAAACACACAATGTAATGTAAATAACTTTTTTGTGGCATCAGTCATTTCCGAGATATCCGTTATTAATGGTCCCAATTGTTCAATAATTCGCCCTTCTTTTGCAAGTCCTTTCGATATTCAAGTGTTTCTCGCCATTGCACGCAAAGAGCATGGCATTTTAAGACCAGCATATAGCGTCCACTTGTAAAACATTTGACTATCACTATTCCCTTTGTACGTATAACGAAATGTGTAATGCAGTTATTTCCAGAAGCGTTTATCTCGATTAAAATAAAGTAGATAGAAAAAATAAACTTTAGTAAGAATAATTTGTATATCCACTAATAAGCGATAGAGGGTAGAGAAATTCATGTGAATATAACGCATCACATTTTTCAGATTAGGAATTACGAGTTGGAGTAGTAAGACGGAGGAGCTCCAGTAACTGGAACACCTCGGGAAGAAGGGCTACCAGATCCGGACGTTAGCACGGGTTCCCTAACGATTCCAACATGACGCCAATCCTGACGCCACGTCGGCCAGCCCTGCCTTAGCGACCCGCAACCTGGGGTTCGCGCGAGTAGACGACAGCTCCCACGAAAGAATGAGACTCCAGCAGCCCTGCTAAGCGCCAGCAGAAATCTTTTCAGGGCATATATTCCACCCTCCTGCCGCAACGGATCAGCTGTCATATTCTGATCCTACAATCCTTAAACAAATGAGGTGAAACAGGTGAAATGTAATGATGGGGACAATAAATGATGGACAAGAAATTCGTGGTAGAAGCGGAACCAGCTCAGCATTTGCTTACAGACCCCGGGAAACCACGAAAAAGCCCTGTCAGAGTGGCCAGCCCGACGGGAATAGAACTCGGGACCCGAATGCGAGTCACTCCGAAGCGACGACACTCAATTTTAAACTACTCTCCTCCTTTAAAATTAAACCCTCAAGCACAACGCAGCCGCTGATCTACCGCAAGGACTTGGCACGGGTTTCTAGAACTGTAAATTGTATGCTTAAATCTTCGGAGCGTATCACAAGATTCTAATTGAATACCCTAACCAATGATATCCAATAAGAAAAATCAAGTCTTTTATAAATAAATAGGACCAAAAAGCTTTTGAACCGAACAAACTGAGCAGCGCCTGCCATCAGCATTTTAAATGACATTTTATATGGAAGAGCAGCATATGTGTACATTAGACAGTGTAAAATCTCGTGTGCTGTTGAAAAGCAGGCAATGCATGGAGAAATAAATGCATAATTATTTCTCTATGCACCCACACTAGCATAAATTTGGTTTACGTAACCTATTACCTGACTATGTGAATGCTTCCATTAAACAAAATGGGTGCAAAGTCTTAAGATTACGCTGCATCTGTACTTATTTCTCGTTGTGAATGCGGCTTAATACGTTTGGATCATGGCACACCCTGATCGTGCAATTAGGCCAAAGTACGAATGATGAGGAAAATGAAGCGCGTAGAAATTAAGGATAAATCTAGGAACCATACGATTGCTTAATCGAAGGGAGTAAGTAACATACTGATCATGCCTTATTGTCTTATAGTATATAACAATATTGTTCAACCGAGCGGGATGGCCCAGGAGGTAAAGTCTGTGGCCCGCATTTAGGAGATCCCGGGTTCAAATCCCGTGGGCCGACCAATCTGTCAGGTGTTTTTCGTGGTTTTCCTCGTCGCCAAGGTAAATACAGGATTGGATATTTAATACCACGACCCAAAGTTCCACCTTAAGACTAAAACAACAGTAAAATGAAAAATAAGTGGCAATATCGAATGCTATGCCATCTATCTACAGACATGTAAGCAGTTAGACTGAACGGCACCCTAACGCCATCTGCACGGCACGAAGCAGAAGATCCGGCTGCCATGTGGGCACGCGACGAAGCAAGATGGCATTTCCAGGGATGACACCTAGAAGGCTAACTATCCGCCTTTCTGTGTGAGGGCGGCGGTTGGACTGGACGACACCCTAATGCCATATGCACGGCCTGAAGCAGGTGGTTACAGGGATGAGACCTAGAAGGCTAACTGTCCGCCTTTCTGTGTGAGGGCGGCGGTTGGACTGGACGGCACCCTAACGCCATCTGCACGGCACGAAGCAGAAGATCCGGCTGCCATGTGGGCACGCGACGAAGCAAGATGGCATTTCCAGGGATGACACCTAGAAGGCTAACTGTCCGCCTTTCTGTGTGAGGGCGGCGGTTGGACTGGACGGCACCCTAATGCCATCTGCACGGCCTGAAGCAGGTGGTTACAGGGATGAGACCTAGAAGGCTAACTGTCCGCCTTTATATGGGAGCGGCGGTTGGACTGGACGGCACCCTAATGCCGTCTGCACGGCACGAAGCAGAAGATTCGGTAGCTATGAGTTAGGGTCTATGTGATACGTGACGGAGCGAGTGATTACAGGAATGAGACCTAGAAGGGTAACAGTCCATCACATATCGTTCTAAGAGTTATCCACCAACAGATCCATCGTGATATGACCA
The DNA here is from genome assembly GCA_030765065.1 of Deroplatys truncata. Taxonomy (NCBI): domain Eukaryota; kingdom Metazoa; phylum Arthropoda; class Insecta; order Mantodea; family Mantidae; genus Deroplatys; species Deroplatys truncata. The sequence continues at coordinate 61,095,924 of CM060980.1, forward strand.
AGGAGTTAAAGCGACGTAAAATAAAATAGAGTATAAAAATATTGTCCAATAAAGCAAGTTCAAGAGAAAAAATTGAAAAGTCACGAACGCTCATACATTACTACTGATACTGTGTACTACTGCGGCTATTACTGGTTGTTACTGGTACACTATTACTACTATACTACCTAGTGCAATTGCTACTACAACATTATAGCTGCTACTACAACTACTCTAGTTCTGCTATTACTACATTGTTACTGCTATTAGTACTACTACTAATACTACTTCTATGGCTACTACTACGTTATTGCCGCTTCTAATGCTGCGCTAGTATTGCTAATCAATGGTGAGAGAGTCGCGAGACTCTAAAAAGACTATTAAACTAGCAAAAAAGAATACATGGGACCAATTATGTACTGAAATAGACTCAGAACCATGGGATACTGCATATGAAGGGTCCAGGAAAAAAAGCAGGTAAGTCACTTTTTCTAAGAAGCCCATAAAACCAATTTTTAATTATAAAACGCATTGGGTGCTTCATAAACAAAATACTTCCTTCAAACAAAGTGAAATATTGAAGTTTCAGATGTAGTGAACCAAATAAAATGGTGCTTAATGTTTCTTGTATCAATAAAGTCACACAAAACAAAAACGTTCACCCCAACAGCACTTTTTTCAGGAAAAAAAAACAGGCAAGTCACCTGAAACAGAAAGAGAACCAGGCATGTCAGCTATCCGAGATTGTATGTAATTAAGATTGTATTACCAACATTTAACTATGATTCATTATTATTATTATTATTATTATTATTATTATTATTACTTATACTACTACTACCACCACCACTACTAGTACTACTACAGCAACAACCTTGCAAACTCACAGTTATCTCACAGGTTACCAGTTATGTGCCAATCCCTGGAAAAATTTCACTGCTGGTTGACCACAGAACTTCATGAGACTCATATCGTGGTACTTGGCTTTGTAAATATGTAGAAGACCTGCGCACAATACAGAAATTTATTGCATGTAAGCAACTTTTTCAGAAACTTTGAACGATAGAATAATATTTCTACTAAAATTACCTGAATAGGCCAAAGAAGGTAGCTCAAATTCTCCTGTCGTCTGTGTTGGATCAGCTTTCTCAAGCTTTCTTATGATACTGGATAACATTGCTCCGTTATGTGTAGGTCTCCAGTTCAGTAGACGTAGGTGGATGGATGAGGCCCCAAATTCCTTCACGGGCTGGGTCTTAAATAGACATTTCAGTACATATTTGTGCTAAAAACAAAACTGTCACTGCAAATTGACAAAATTTTGCAAATTTCAAAACACAACTGTCTGATAAGAGCAACAACGGCGAGATGAGTCGCACTGCTGTCTGTTGGCGGGCAGTTGACTTACTTGGTTCTTTCGTTGGAACAGTTGACTTGCCTGCTCCTTTTCCTGTACGCCAAAACTTAAACGGCAAACAAATCCATGACTAACCAGTTTCTTTTCCTGTCCCATACACCTAAAAGATGGTTTTTTCCATGGAGTATTCAAAGGCATATCAAACTCATTTAGAAAAAAAAATGACTTACCTGTTTTTTTTCCTGAACCCTTCATATAAAAATGTAACAGAAAAGATAGGGACCATATTAGCCTACAAATTACAATAGCTGAATACTATTTCTAAAACAAAACACTTGCCCATCTTAGCGTATATCTTCAACAGTGTTTAATAGCACCGTGCTAGTGCTATGGCCTGGTCTGAAACCGGATTGATAGTGGTCAAGAAGGCCATGTTTATTAATGTAATCTGTCAGCTGCTTATGTACGATACGTTCAAGTGATTTGGAAAGTATTGGTAAAATACTATTTGGTCTGAAATCATTAGGAACCTCGGGCGCTTTAGTTTTAGGTATAGGTGTTACACATGCCCGTTTCCATTGTACAGGATAAGTTGAGGTCATAAGGGAGGCATTGAAGATGTGCGTCACAGTCGGCAATATCACATTCAAAGTTTTATTGATTAGGATTGTATTAATGTGATCAGGTCCTTGAGATCTTGTCTATATACGTCTCAGTGCTCGCATAACTTCTGTTTCCGTGACGTATGTGAAGTAAACTTTGTCAGTTTCAGGTGTCTCATGCAGCATACTTCGAACAGCACAGTCCATATCAGTTTAATTTAGTTCAAAGAGAACTTTAATGAAATTGTCATTATGGTCATTTAGTGATAGAGGAGTGCCTGTACCCGTGGTAAAGTATTTTCCAGTCCCATTGTTCGAATGCATCGCCACATATCAGCAGCACTAGCCTTCGGATCAATGAGGCTGTAAGCATGTTTTAGTTTGTGCATTTCTGACTGCTTGAAATGTCTTATTACGAAGGATTCTGTAATACTCAAAGTTAGTCATTTTTATATCTTTTATATGTTCTATAAGCGTGGTCTCTATGAGCCATTAAAGTACGAATATCGGCGGTCAACCAAGGTGTTGGTTGTTTAGTTTTTATAGCAGCATGCTTGTCATTAAGTTCAGTAATGTATGCATTTCATTGGTCAAGCTTTTGGCCTACTGTGCGTTGCGTCCAAATAGTGTTCCAAGGAATTAGCATCGCGTCATTGATAAGGCATATGTCGTCAATGTTTTTTAAGTCTCTGTAAGTCACGGTCTTATCGTATCGTTTGGGACATTGTATTGAGTAGGCTATGTATACGAGGTCATGTGCAGATATGCCTGGCACTGGCAGCTGTCAGTGTGTCAGTACTTTGTCGGGATTGTTGGTAACAATTAAGTCCAATAATGTTTCCGAGTAATGAGTATGTTGGGTGAGAGCAAGAGGATGGTCATGTTGCAGGAGTGAAACACCGTCGTAAGTTGAACAGTTGAAGCAGAGTCTCGAGCGATAAGATTAGTATTGAAATCTCCCATGATTCTTACATGCTTGTAGTCAGGTAACAAGTTAAATAATTGAGTTTATAGGTCACTCAACAATTAACATTAGGAGGTTTATACACTACACCAAGTAAGCATTTCTTATAACTAGAGTTCTTATAACATAGAGTTCAGGACGAGCCATGTATAAACAGCTTTAGACTTCAGATCAGATCTAACATAAATTGCTACCCCTCCTCCACGTTTAACAATGCAATCGTTTAGTAAGTACATATCCATCTAAATTAACAATATCAGAATGAATTGTGTTGTGTAGCCAAGCTTCCGATACGATAATTGCATAGAAGTTAACAGAGAATAAATACCGTATGTCAAAGAAATGAAGTAACAGAGACTGTGAAATGTATAAAAACAGTAAAAGCGGCAGGGCTTGATGGAATCCCTCCAGAAGCCATTAAGGTCATAGCGGAACAAAACCGGATATTTTTTAAAAAACAATAAAATATAGATTCATTATGAAAGAAATTTTTCCTAAAGAATAGAAAGTAGCGAAATTATTATTAATTGAAAAACCAAAAACGTCGATAGCAGTAAATCATATAGATGATTCTGTTTAATAAATGTAATAGAGAAAACTTTTGAGTATATTACAATCAAAAGATTCATAGAAGAGATCGAACATAAAAGAGTTTGCACAAACACAATTTGGTTTCGAAAAACCCTATCGACACTAGATAAAATAGAGATTATAAAAAGAACTACAGACATAGAAATGAAAGAAATGCAGTCATGGTCACACTGGATGTAAAACAATACTTTTAACACTGCGCCACGGTTGAGTATAATAAAATATTAATTGAAAAGAAGGGAAATAGCTGAATTTTTAATAAGACTGATCTGTAGCTAGTCAAATACTGATAGGAAGAAATATAAAGGTGGACATGAATTGTAGAGTACCTCAAGAATCGGTATTGGGACCTACATTGTGGAACGCATGGTATTATGGAGTATTAAAAGAGGAATTGCCGATAGGAACAAAATCTATTGGATATTTTGACAATAGCTTATGGTAAATCCAAAGAGAAAGCGGAAGAAAAAATCGAATGGTCCATGAATAAAATCAAATTTGAATATTCAAAAAGGCACTAAAATTAGCTCCTGAGAAAACAGAAATATTTATTTTAGAGGGAAGAGAAACAAAAGGAAATAAATGACACTTTTGATGATAAAATAAGGTCCAAAAGACATCTAAATTACTTAGGTATACAAATTGACATATCATAAATAAGCAGGAGAATTATTGAGACAGTACCACTAATGATCACAATAAAAATAGCTAACGTTTACAGACCAATCTCCACCAGGGCAGTACAGGTGATATTGGGAACTATACTCAAACATTTATTAGTAAAAAAACGCACATATTAAAATAAAAGAAAGTCCAAGAAGAGAAGGAAGAAGTAAACACGACCAAACGTGACGGGAATGAAATAGAAACGGCTTAATGGACGAAGACATTAATACCACAAATAGAATCATGATTAACAAGAAAACATGGCGAAATTGGACATTATGTTACACAATTCTTGTCTGGATATGAAAATTTCAAAACATATCCATTCGAAATGAAAATAGTGAACATGAAAATTGATCATACCGCGGTGAAAGGGATACACCTGAACACAATGTATTGAAATGTGACATATAGGACAATATAAGGAAAAATCGTACCAAACAAATTATAACAGAGAAAATATCATAAGAGAAATTTCAGAACATTGACCATAAAATACTCCAGGACGATTAAATCAAAATGTTGCTTGATTTAATCGTCCTGGAGTAGCTCAACTTTAACTCCAATTCTTGGAATTGTTCAAGAGTGAATTACTTTTTTGTGTCATTGATTTTTGTAATAAAAATTATGTTGATGCAATGGTTAACTTATATTTAAATGCCTGAGAATGAAAAAAATGAAAATAATAGAAGATATGATAACAAATATCATGAAAGGGAAAAAAAAGAGGAGAAAGGAGGATAAACATGGAGCTGTATTGCGAAGCAATCCCGAGAGGTGATTCCGCAATGTTGAAAGATTTGGAGGGATTTTTAGAGTGGTTATACATTTATTGGGAGTCCCACACTACCATCCTTCGCGGGTAGCGGACGTAAAGTATTTTCCCCATTAACTTCAAGAAACTAATGCTGCTACTTCTACGCTACACTACTACTACTATTAATACTACCAATACTACTACCACTATTATTACTTCTATTTCTACGCTGCTCCTAGTGCTCTGATACTACTACTACTACTACTACTACTACTACTACTACTACTACTACTACTACTACTACTACTACTACTACTACTACTACTACTACTAGTCTGCTACTGCGTAGATTAAATCATTTCTTCACCGAAGGAAGTCTTTACCTCTGCTTTAGGACGATGGTGTATAAAAAAAAGGTTTCCGTTCACCAAATCTCTTGGACGCAGCTTTTTCGTTAACAGCAATCTATATCTTCAGAACATCACTACTCTTCATGTCATGTATACACACTTGTCAAGGTCGCAGAAGCACTCTGGAATCACATGGGGTCCCAAACGAAATATCTGCTATTGAATGTAATTCGATAGTTATCAAATCCCAAGTAGGCTATGATACTTATATCTGACGGCACTATAAATGACGACAAAAGACTAGCTAAGCTGTTAAAAGTTCTCCCATTGGGGCCCTAGAAATATTACTACGGTTCTCTCCTTGGTCTTTTCTTTACGTCAGATGCTAGAATATCCGCTTTTCGGCTAATTAGATTAGCAACTGGTGAGGTAGCCTTAAAAATGTCCTACTCTCTTTCATAGCCTCCTATATGTTAGAAAACCCTTACCTGACATGTTAACTGGACACATGACGGTCGGACATTCATTTGATTAAGGCTTTAAAATTGGCCTGGCATCCAGGTCAGATGGGCTGACAAAAGCTTCCTTAACAGCGTGAAAGTACATTTACCTTCTTTACGTGTATAATCTGATGCCCCGAAGCAAAAAATCACATTTTTACTTTCTCTGCCACCTACGTATGGTAGGTAAGAGAAATGTTCCTATTCTACCCCGAAATTTGAAATAGATGTGTTTCCAGAATCACATGTCCCGAGACCCACAGAATAAAAAAAAGTATTTTTAGGAAAAGGTCCACGAAATGTTGGATAAATATCAAACGATGAGAGGTATAAGAAGAATAATTAATAAGATTTTATTTGAATAAGAAAATAGTTCATTTAGGGAGTAAGAAAAATACCTTTAACTGTTAGTTTAAAATCAATAATATGTATTAATTTAGTAAGCATCCTCCAAAGAGGGGCACGGTCGTTTTCAATAAATTCACCCCAACCAAAGTATTGAACATTTTTCAATTTTTTTTTCTAAAGAATTACTAACGACTGTGATTGAAATATCACATATTTAAAATATTTACATGGCAAATGCAATTTACATCTTGAAGTTTCAGGAAATAGCGTCTGAAGTCCTCTTCATTCAGAAGGAGCTTTGTATAATTTTGTATAACGAGGAAACCATAAAAAATAAACAAAAACGCACTTAAAAAAATATAGACCTCTTTAATATACACAATTTATTAAAACATTTTTTTCTGTGGCATCAGCCATTTCCAAGATATCTGTTATTATGCTTTTGAATTTTAACACTGTTATTTTCATAAAGGGCTGTTGCTATTCAGTTGTTTCTCGGAATGGCATGGAAAGCGTATGGAATTTCAAGACTAGCATATAACGACTAGCTACCGAGCGGGATGGCTCAGGCAGTAACTCTGTGGCCCACATTCGGTTACGTTTTCATGCAAGAATAACCAAACCGATTGCCATGGAACTTAGTGTGCATGACACCTTAATGCCACTTATAAAATAGGTGATTTCATCTAAATTGCCTTTCCCAAACGTTCTAATGGGATCTAAATTTCAAAAATGGAAATAACTGTCCGAACATTTTTTAAACCTTACGCAGCGAAATCTATAAGCATAGTATTCCTCAAAGCTATGTCATTTACAAAATGTTGATAGGATAAATATTTGAGTAACTATGATCATTTTACCCAATTATTATTCGCGTAGGTAAAACCGTAAACGAGAAACAGTATAGCTCCAATCTCATGATAATCATAGGATAAAATACACCTTTATGTGCCTTTAAACCCTTAATTAGGTTTCAATTTTATTGGCACCGCAGAAAAAGCATTTTATTAGGGTTTTCAAAATTTCACACGATATGGAAGTTACACGCGGAAAGGGAGAAGAAGAAAGGAAGAAAGAGAGAGTTGAAAAGATCAGAAAACGAGAGCGAGAGAGAGAGAGAGGGAGAGAGATGGAGAAGGGTAAGAGAAGTAGAGAAACCGTAAAATGGAGATGTAGGGAGAGTATGAGTCAGAAGGTGAGAAGGGAAGAGAGGGAGAGAAATAAAGATGAATCTCTGCCTTTAACTCAACTGTAAAACTACAGTTTTTGCTCGTGCATTATTGTACACTCACTTCAATGCTACAGTGCAAGATATGGGTTTAGAGGACCATCAGTGATAAAGGTATGGGAGGGGTCCCCGCAACCGAGGCAGAGCACCACGCATTGCTTCTCGGTCTTTTGTGTTTCTACCGTAACCCTTGGAAGGGAGGGATGTAGGGAGATACCCGAATAGCAACCAGATCCAGATGACGACGTGCGCAAGTATGAGCGGGGTCACTAACGGTTCCAGTTCAAACGCATCTGATGCCGCTCATTCCCACTCACAAGCCCCTAACCCCCGGCGATATTCTGAAGAGGCCCACATCGGAGGTGAATCCTGACAGAGTTGTCCCGATCGACGCCAGGCAGAAACCTCCACAAAGCGCAAATCCACCGCCCAGCCGCAGCACGCCGAACACCGTCACCTGGTCCTACAACCCGAAGGAAATGATGGGTATAGGAAATAAGGGACAGGAGAGTCGTGGTAAAAGAGAAACCAACCCAGCAATCGCCTACTCACTCGGGAAAACCACGAAAAATCAATGGGTCAGATTGAGCGGTCGCCGGGAATTGAGCCCGAAACCTCCCGATACGAGCCTCACACGTTACCGCGGAGGTGGTAATCAGTGATAGATACAGCATGCTGGGAATGAATTAAGTGAGCAGTCTGAACATTTGAAAATCGGTTCATTACACACACTGTTCTCGGTATTCTACTGTTTTTAGTTTTACTGATGAAAATTCTGTTTACGGGTGAGTTGGCAGGTCCTATCTAGCCAATGTTGAATTAACCAACTTCGTATACTTTTGGGCACAGAACTATTGGAGCTACAATGCTCAACCTTGTATAGTATTTCAGAACGTATTTTCTCTACAGAGATGCAGATTTATTGTACTTTATGAGACATAATTAGTCTAATTTTACAGTATAACGTTTACGCAAAAGCAAACATTAATAATTAGTAATTTACGAAAAATTGCTGAATCAAAGTATTTGGGAACAGCACTAAAGGTTTGAAAAAAATGATTCAGTCATGTTTTCTCCGGATGTAACATATATAGAAAAATACTCGAATACAAATAACGTTATTAAAAATCGCATGGCTCCAATGATATATTTCACATTCTTTACCAGCACAGTAACACTGGAGCAACCTAGTGTGAAACAATAAAACATCCTCTTCCTGGTCCTTGGATTGGTTTGAATTGTGAAGCGGAGAGGATTTGGCACCGATCCAAGAATGAAGATGTAGTACCGATGTCCTACAAAGTAGCGTCCCCAGGAGGGAGCGATGAGATGAAGGGAGACACTCCGGAACCAGGAGTGAGGGCATAGAAATGACAGGGCCCCTACAGTTTCCAGATATAGACGCCCCGGCAGTCGGTCGAACAGACAGATCAGAGAACCCGCCCCACACAGGGTCCAAGGGGCGATCCTTATACCCGGCAACCAGCCGAAGGCCGAGGAACGGAGAAAGTTCACAGAGAACATCCTTTTTCCCTGCCACTCCATCAGCAATACTTTTCCCTGCCACTCCATCAGCAATACTTCCAACCCTGAAACAAATCAAACGGTGTGAAGGATAAATGAAATGATTAATGGAACGTATGGATGGACAGGAAATTCAGGAGATGAAACATACCACTCCAGCATTCGCCTGACAACCCGGGAAAAGTCCCAAAAGAACCCTGAGGTCCGTCGCCGAGGGCCAAACACAGGACCTCCCAAATGCGGGTCACAGATGTTATCGCCTTAGCCATTCCACTCAGTTCCTGGTCCTTAAAATTTCAACTAATGTGGGCAGCATCACGTATCCCCCAGCCGGAAAATTGGCTCACGAGGCCAGGACCGCTGCCTATCGCAATTCCTCACTTTCCTCGCGATGCTGATTGGGAACCGCTCCTATACACGGGATTTAAAATCCGCAACCCCATGGGTGGGATCGAATAGGGTGCGTTCCGTAGGCGGGAGACCAGAGCTCCATGTTTTACCAACAGCGACACGGCCCAGAACATACTACTATCTAGAAAGGAAAAACATTATTTATAAAGTTATTTTGCACTGTAATTTCCGTATTTTACTAATGTTCAATTAGATTCAATTATTAAAAGGATGACAATTACAAGATGACATGTTATCAGAATCCGGGCCCTGCTACTTGTACATTAGTTTAATTATTAATAAATAACTCTTATTGACTGAACTCCCTTGCAAGTTGCTGACTACTCTGTTGTTCCCGGTAAAATTTAATATTAGAGTTACCTTGCTACCGGTGCAACACTATATAAAATATTTACCATTTATGTCTTTCCGCTTATGTCCACTTTCTTTTCACCTTTCCTAAATAACTATTAATCTTCTTAATATCCGTGTCTGATTTTAATTTTAACAGTCTTCCGCCTTATACCTATTAGTAAGTTGCCCATTTCTTCAATCTTAATTTTCTCTCCTTACTTCAGTTTCTTCACATTCAAAAATCACACGCCAATAATTGCGTTTTATTCCGCACTTTGGACATTCATCAAAAGCTCTTCTCCCTCTTAAACCTTTCAATTTTACTACCCCTGTTCTAGTCATGTAATTCCTTCACTGAGGGCTTTATCTCCTTTTTCCACATTCATCAAAAGCTCTTCTCACTCTTAAACCTTTCAATTTTACTACCCCTGTTCTAGTCATGTAATTCCTTCACTGAGGGTTTTATCTCCTTTTTCCACATAATTTTACGTTCCTTATTCTAACTTTAACCTCCTGTAAATATCCAATGACTTGTTTTTAAAAATACTGAGTGGTTCCTGAATATTAGTATCATCAATTCTTAATTTAATTTCTTTCCAAAACCTCTTCATTTTAATTCTCTATCCATCCTAGTTATTCTTCACCATATTTTTCAAAACAATCTTAATTTAGGTAATACTCTTCCAAGAAATAAAAATATTATTTCAAAATATCTTCATCTAAACTCTTTAACCTAACCATTATTTTAAAATAGAAACTTAGATACACAAATAAATAACAAGCTTTCAAAATATACAAACATTAAGAAAGCTGGTAATTCTTTCACACAAACCGTGTGTAGAACAAGGTTTAGAAGGTTGAATCACACTGAAAAATTCAGTGCCATATTCGGGATCTGAACCACGGATCACCATTTTTCCTTCCGGTTGCTCTAACCAACTGAGCTACCATGACAACATACCGACATGGCATTGAATTCCCCAAATTGCTTGTATTTTCCCGGTAAACCACAAGGAGATCTCAAATTCATGTTTGACATGACATACCCCAATGACGACTTACAATGTTGGAAGTACTTTAAGTCCCGGGCTGCATAGTTTATCAACTATTAGATCAACCAATGCCAATTAGTTTTTATTTTACACAAGCCATGTATATGATATGGTTGGAAAGGTAGAATCAGACTAAAAAAAATGCAATGTCATAGGCGGTATTTGAACAATGGATCTTCCTATTTCTTCTGGTTTGCCACGGTAACCTATTTGGTTAGTGCAACCGGACGGGAAGCGGAAGATCCATGGTTCTAACCCCGGGTATAGCATTCAATTTTTCAGCCCTATTAAAAATGCTGAACAAGGCAGCTAGTTGAACAGTAAGTAACCAAGAGGAAGCTATAATAACAATATAAGGGTATCATATAAAGCTCTTTGTGCATTCGCTTTCATAGTTTCATAAATTATAAGCTGTAGTCCAAGGAATTCCAAATTTTGTCCTTGAAGTTTACTCTTGCTTCCCCTAAGGATCAAGTTTCTGCAAATGCTACTAATCTGTTATATACAATATTTCTAAAAATTCTAAAATAAAAATATTAGGCATTAATATGTTAAATTTAAACGATGTTTGAAGCAAACGTTTACCGTTTCTGATTATGGAAAAGGAACCTATGGATTAGCCTTTCGCTTGAGTAGAGTTGCTCGGTTCAACATCTCTACAGCTCCCTCTTTCCTTTGGCTTTGAAAAATTATGAGCATGTATGAAACGGCTTATTATTGAAGACAAAATGGAAAAAGAGAGAAAAAAAGAACCTGCAGAGTTGGGGGTAGAATTTTCCGGAACATAAAGAACATCATTTCGGATGAGCAAGAGAAGGAAACAAAAAGAACAGGAAAAAATATTATCAGTAAAATCGATTATTTCCATCCTTCTTTATCTCGCTTTCCATCTTGCTCGTTCTATATTCTTTACTCTGGGAGGTTCATCACTATCTTGCCTTAAAACAGATTCTTCCTTTTGTGCACATCATTCCATATGCTATCATCATATCTGCACTCTTAACAACAGCACCCCGCCTTTTCAACTCGCTTATTTTTTGTTCCGCGTTCTTTTTTCTCCCCTATCTCTTTCATCTCTTTTCTTCTCTTTGATCTCGTTCTTTATCACCAATGAGGCTTATCCAATCCGCTGTTATTTCACCACAAGAAAAGGCTCTTCTATAGCGTCTGTTTCAGAGGATTTTAATATGAATATCGAAAATGGCGAATTAATGAAATTAGTCTCGTTCTTCCTCATCCTGGTACAGGATTATAGCTGTGCCTCGGGAGAAATAATAGCTTTCCGCAGTGACGTGCAGTAACGTGATTACTATGGTCAAATATATACCTTGCAGTGAGAAATGATAATAGATCCTTTTTATTTCTTGTATGCAGCATGATAATTTGAATATCGGAGAAATTGAGATAGTTTTTTTGCAAAATTCAACTCGCGATCTTACACTTGTAAACCGACAGCAGTGTGAAGACTGAATGTAACGTAATCGTAGATGTATTATTTCAATCCTTTAGAGGAGGGTTTTCGACCCCATCACCTACCTCCAGCACTCGTGGTTTTTCTGGCGTTACTAAAGGTATGTCGAGCAAAAGTCTAGACCTCTCCCCCCGGGGAGTTGTTCGGATTGGGTTGAACTCGGCGGGGAGTAGTCCCGATACCCGTGGGAAATTGGCTATATGTGGACAGTGATGCTCAAGTGGGGTTGTAAGATGCCTCAATGTCTTGCCGTAATAGCCTGGGAAGCTGTCCATCCCTGCTCAAGCGAGGAGGCCGTGATGGAAAAACTCACGAAAGGGGAAAGTACATAGGTACGGTGAGACAAAAATATTATGGAAGGAGGGTAACATTAACGGAAAGGACATTGGAGATAATCTTGTTTGAGGTATACAAAAAATTTTAATTTTAGGTTGACGGATCCAATATATAATCCCATCATTAGATAACCTGGTGTTAAATATAATGGGGGAATGGAAGTAAGGCAACTCCATAAATCGGAGAATTTTAAATTATAAAATGCAATTGTAATTGTAGTAATAAGTTTATAGTAATACTGTACTAATATATCCACGTGCGGAGATGTGCCGGTTACTACCCCTCCATCTGACTACTCTAACCCTTTAACTGTCGCTGATGGGGCTTTGTAGCTTTTTGGTGAAAGATTTATGAAACTGCAGTTTCCTTTTTGCCTCAAAAATGGTGATGTTGTGAAGTAAAATAAAAAGATTTTTTTTTGATCGGAGAGGAGCTATTCCATTGACTTTTTTCTTGTATTACGAAAACCTATCTAAGCTGGATATGCTAGTATCTTGGGCAATCGAAGAAAGGTCTCAGGCTGTGTTCTAGGACTCATAGAACGAGATGAGATTACTTCTTTAGCACCAAGATGCAGAGGGTTCAAATCCAAACCTCCCCAGAGCTTGCGGTCTACAAGGATAAAGTCTAGTACAACAAAATGTTCAGCCATCAATAAAACTGGTTCATTGCGGTTACATGCCTCTGTGAATAAGCTGTAAAACTTGCCAACTGAAGGCCTGTGCAGTTTGATGCATATTTGAAAACCATACGGCAAAGTGGTTTAGCATATGCTTTGATTGCGCAATGTATTTGCTATGTTGCTCAAAGTAATAAATGCCTTGGGAATTCAAAAACTTGTAGCCTAAACTCTTAAGTATCATCTTCTGTGCTTAATTGTACAGTAGTACACGATTATTCTAAAGGTGAAAGCTGTCCATCATTATAATAAGCGCATTAGTAGTGTAAATCATTCTTCTTTACAGTTAAAGCTCATAAACTGCTGGTATATTAGGGGTTTACATATGAAGTTTGATCAGGAATGGCATGGTTTAGACTGGGAGGCTGGAGGGCACAGAAAATGACTGACGATTCTGGCAGGAGAATCTGCCCATTCTGTGATTTGGATGAGGACTGGGTACATATTTTGACGGAATGTGCACAGTGGGAGAACCAGCGAACGATTAAACTGAAAGAAAAATTCTTAAGTCCCTCAAGAAAGAGGTGGGCATGTTAGGATCTACTGGCTGACCAGAGGAACTGGCAAAACATGGGCAATTTTTTGGCTAAAGTGCGCGAAGCTAGATCAAATTTTTCAGTTATACAAAGGTAATTTATCTCTATTTCCCTTTTTCTTGTTCCTTTTTGTTGTGTTTTCTTTCTCTGTTGTTTATTTTGTCACCATAGTATATGTTCAATATGCATGTACGGTCAATGACCCATGCACCAAATTCTTGCGAAATAACTTCAATAATTTGAAACCAATACCTTATCTATCTATCAATCTATCTATCTGTCTAATTCTTTAGAACGCCTATCACTTTAAGCAAAACACAACTAGCTAATCTGTATATGGCGCATTCGCCAGAAAAGGCGATGTCTTTCTGACTTGACCGCATTGGAAATTCTTGTGAAAGGATCTGTGTTACATTCACATGGCTTTCTCTACACAGATTTCCTCTAACTATCCTTACAAAAGCTTATTCTTCTCCTCAACCCATGTTAAACGTTTGCAGAAATGCTTTTATTACACAGGCACAAGAACTGAAGCCATAGTCAAATGTTTAGAAATCGGGTCACTATTTGACAGCCTTGAAATTCCATGGTTTTGCATAATCAAGTTTGAAAAATGAACAGCAGTAGCAATTAAAAAGTATAAAGTATTTGAAAATGCAAACGAATAACAAAAATATATATCCGAAATCGTTATAGCTATAAAAAATATATGTTTAAGATAATTTCTGTGTTTGAAAATATCTATATTTGTGTGTGGTAAGTTTTGGTGCCCATCTCTTATGCAGTGGCGTAGCGTCTACCCTAAATCTTGAGACAATCCTTGTTTTGGTGATTTTTATTCTAGAATTCCGTCACACTTAACTACAATTTCATTGTACGTAAATAACTTATGTATAATTATTGTATATTGAAAGATAGATATTTTTCTCTCTTGCACAAAGCTATCCATTTCCAGTACCTTATGTGTTTGCTGTGCTCCTGCTAAAGCAAAGCGACAAAATATGTGGCTGCAATATTACCTTCACTTTCCTTACGCAGCCGGCTTCTAGCGTCTCTTAGTTTGCCACCTTCAGCAGTGTTCAGAATGCTGCCATCCATTGTTCTCTTTAACCCATACCACATGCTCGGTGTCAACACTTGATTGGACAGGATAGTATATAGTCGTACAAGAATGGCGCATGTATACCGCCCATTGACAAAATGGTATAGGTATTTCTTCTTACTGAGTGTGGTAGAGTGGTTAGTGCATCTGTGACTTTTAAAGTTGTAATTAATACAATTAAACGGCGTGTTCTTTGCGAATATGAGGCAGTATTTAATACTTAAATGATTTCAGTCTAATTATATAATATATAAATTCAATAACAGCCCGCCTTAAAGCAATATATGTATGTAACAATATATAAAAAGTGTATATTACAGTCATTGTATATGTTTATATTATTATATACATGTTTAACAATGTTACGTGAATGTATTATGTAATTTAATAATGTAGGAACTGTGAGAATATAGGTCAAAAGTTGCTAACAATGAGGTAACAATGAGGTAACTTGAGGCAATAATGATTTGGAAAGTTTAATAATGCTACTAGTAATTCTTGGAGCAACAATAATGTAATTTTTCTAACAGTTTATAAATAGCCAATCAACACCAGAAAAAGCTTAAGTTAAATGAAGGTTTCTATTGCAGTAGGATTAGCCAATCAGAAATTAAAATACATAAATTTATAAATTCAGGCGGTAGAATTCAGTTGCTTGTAGACAGCGTTCCTAACCGGACGCTAGACGTGTACGTACCCAGTGTGAGACGAAAATTCAATACAGCGAGAATATTATAAAGTTTACGTGTTTAAAAAGTGCAAGTAATTAATAAATAATCTCACAGCTCTCTATATAGGTAAGTGAAGCGTTATTTAAGCGTGTGAAGGATTAATAAATGGAGTGAAGTAAATATTATAATCTGCGTAAGCCTACATTCTTTAGCAGTATCACACCCTGCAAAGATACACACGTTTCTACAAATTAATACTGACGCAGCCGATGCAAACATAAATATATATAATATTTAAAGAAACATTCAAATTACAAAGTTATTTTTTTTAAAGTTGGGGCGAAGGCCACCGAAAAGTAAAGTTGGGGCAAAGACCACCGGAAACTTTGTACAATACGTGGGGCAATTACTAGATCAAGTTTTTGGCTCCCCAATAACGGAACTACAATACAACTCCTCCTAAAAAATTTAACATCTTCAAATAAAAATGACATGTTTAAAGCTTAAAATACCTTATCCTTTTCAGAAAGACATGGAAGTGACAGGAAAGTTCCATAGTAACTGATACCTAAAATGCAGACGATTTCCGAAGAAAATGCTTCGGTATGACTACTGCGGTGAAGACTCGTGCGAATTCAGTAAAAGGTTTTCAGGTAAAAACTACGAAGCACAAAGGAACAAGTGGTATTTAAAGTGCGATGCTTTGTAACTTTGGAAGAAATAGGATTGATGATTGTTTGTATAAAACCTCTCTAGGGCAAGTAATCCAACAATGAAAATGTGAGTATTGACCGAAGCTATTCGTCATCAGCACTGCAGCATAGAGGTTACAATATACCAAATATCAATTAATTCAACTTCGACATCTTTCAATAGTATGGAATAATTCACTACAATCTGGAGATTTTCGGGCTGTTAGGTTCCATTCATACCGGCATCTCCTCCGCAAATATGCAGTTACATGTATTGGGAAGGTTAATTATATTGTATCTGTTACAATATAACTGATACTGTAAAAGTGCGCCAAGCTAAGACAAATTTGTTCAGGTAGTCAAACGTAATTTATCTCTATTTTCCTTTTTCTTGTTTTATTTTGGTTCTTTTTCTGTTGTTTATTTTTCACCATACCTTGTATCTTAAATATGCATGTAGGGTCAATGACCCATGTACGAAATACTTGTGTAATAACTTCAATAATTTGAGACCAATAAAAGTATCTTATGTATCTATCTATTGTAACTGTTTTTATATTCGCAGGTGTTCAAACTTTGCATGCCAATCCTTTAGTCACCAATTGGCGCAATGATTATAATTTTAATTATATTGTATTAATCATATTATATATAAATATTATTGTTTAATTGTATAAGTTTTCCCCCCTCACAATTTTTTACAGATTTTTCATTTCTGACTGCCGTCCCTTGATGACCATAACAAGCAGGTAACGTCTCTAGAACATTTAGACGCAAGTAACACCTGGTTAGACGGAGCATCTTCCAATACCATGGCCGCAGCCTGGTGGTGTGTTTTGGAACCTTCTACTTAGAGCAGGTTCCGAAAGCTGCAGTGTGGTGAAGAAAAAACAACAGACTTTTAGAGAGAGGACGTATAGCTTTACACCAGACAACATCATGTAGGAGAATGCTCGTAAATATGATGATTAATTTCGGCCTATTCTAAATTAATGATCGACAACATGTTTGGTGAGTAAATTATTCTAAGTTATACATTTCCTTTACGCTCAATATTTTGAGGCCGTTTTACAGATCAAAGGAGAGATTCAAGCAGTAAAGGGGCAAAATAAAGTGTTATATATATTCTTAAAATTTACCAAATATTTAAAACAGAAAAATCCCATGCATAGATTTGCCAGCAAAGATATAGACTGTACTCCAAAAATAATTCCTCCAAGATCGGCGTAATTATGTTGTATAATAGGAAGTACAATAAAATTGTATAAAACATATATATTGTATTCGAATGTAACTCTGTGATATCCTTGACATATTTCGGAGGTAGGGTCCGATCCAAGTCTCCTAGCTATCCATTTGCTAGGCGATATCTCCCACTTTTAGTTATCCTAATAATCAACTGTTATAAATAAGCTACGTACGTAAACATCTTACAAAAAATATCATGGTTTTAATGCCAGATAACCATCTTGAATTGTACTAAGTTTTACATTTTTCAGATAACATGTTTGCTAGTATAGGTGTAAAGCGGGATCAATGTAATGTTACTAAGAGCTACATAATAACACATTACATATTATTATATTAATTATATTACTGTTTATAACGGATTAGTTATAGTTAGATATATTAATTACACTAATTATATGAGAATTTAATTACTAATTAATATTAGTTTAGGTTATTAGGCTATATTAATATTAGATTGATTACTGAGTCTTGCCTTTGCATTTAACTAGAAATTTGAATTGTTTTTGAAATGTTTGGTGTAGGCGTTGCCTATTTATGTGGGGTTTTATTTTTAGAGTAAGAAGTTCTGCGTAGAAGAAAACCAAGAAATTTAAGTATGGTTTAGGTTAGTACGCCAAAATCAATTTAAAAGTAACTATAGGTCGTTCTTCATACTACTACAGTACAGTAATTTGCAACGTTTAATAACATACGCATGTTATATAAATTAAGACCACAGAACGGTTTAATCCTTAATTTAAAACTTAAGGTGCATCCGGGTTATAGATTAGGTATAGGCAGCGATTATGGCTGAGGAGAAAGGTGATGACCAAAACCTTTGCACCGAAGAAAAGAATATTACAGAGCAGTATATATGATATGACAATGGCTCGTAATACTAGCAAAAGTGTCTTTTGTAAGTAGGTTATCTGGTGATTTCTGTGGTTATGTATCTAGTCACTCAAGTTAGAACGTTCAAGGCACTGACATGGCAGGCATCAGCCATATTTGTTTTTTATTAACCTCAGTTAGGCTGCGTCCCCTATAGGCATGCATCTGTTGAGAGAAAATGTCTAGCAAAACTTTTGTTACACTTCCCCACTGCTCTCATAGTTGACGTAATATAAAATTATGCAATACTCATTCAAAATGAAGAGGGTTTAAAAGCTATTCGCAGAAAATTTAACACATAACTGTCTTTGTCATGCAACTATCTTTAATATGAGGTATTTTAATTAAAATCGTTTCATCACTTTTAGAAAACAAAAGACAAGGAAACATGTTTCATGTAAAGGATATTTGGGTGGAGTATTTTCTTGTCGCATCCTTGGAAGATGCCCAACTTAAACACCAAGTTTGGTTTTAAACGAAATTTTGGCTTTGAGTTACGCTGTTCACAGACAGACACGCGAAATATCACACTGAAGGACATACACTATAACTCTTTTCTAAAAATCCCTTTTTTATATATATGGGACCACAAAATAAATATTTCCAGCGAAGTATACATATCGAATTTTTGGGTGAATGCAATACTTCCTCTAGGAGATAAAGTAAACCTACGTAATGAATCTTCTCGCCCACAATATAAACCCGCCAATGTTGTGATGATGGTAGTGATGGCGGCGATGGCGTTGGTGATGGTGGTGATAGTGGTGGTGTTAAAGGGGGTGGTGACGAAAATGGTGATGATGGTTGCATTGGTGGTGGTAGTGATGGTGGTGTGATTGTGGTGGTGATGGCGGTGGTGATGATCGTAGTGATGGTGGTGTGATTGTGGTGGTGATGGCGGTGGTGATGGTGGTAGTGATGGCGGTGGTGATGGTGGTGATGGTGGTGTGATTGTGTGGTGATGGTGGTGGCGATGGTCGTAGTGATGGTGGTGTGATTGTGGTGGTGATGGCGGTGGTGATGGTGGTAGTGATGGCGGTGGTGATGGTGGTGGTGATGGTGGTGTGATTGTGGTGGTGATGGTGGTGGTGATGGTCGTAGTGATGGTGGTGTGATTGTGGTGGTGATGGCGGTGTGATTGTGGTGGTGATGGCGGTGGTGATGGTCGTAGTGATGGTGGTGTGATTTTGGTGGTGATGGCGGTGGTGATGGTGGTAGTAATGGTGGTGTGATTGTGGTGGTGATGGCGGTGGTGATGGTGGTGTGATTGTGGTGGTGATGGCGGTGGTGATGGTGGTGTGATTGTGGTGGTGATGGCGGTGGTGATGGTGGTAGTGATGGTGGTGTGATTGTGGTGGTGATGGCGGTGGTGATGACGGTGGTGATGGTGGTGTGATTGTGGTGGTGATAGCGGTGGTGATGGTGGTGGTGATGGTGGTGTGATTGTGGTGGTGATGGCGGTAGTGATGACGGTGGTGATGGTGGTGTGATTGTGGTGGTGATGGTGGTGATGATATTGCTGGTGATGGTGGTGATGATGGCGGCGGTGATGATGATAGTGATGGCGGCAATGGCGTTGGTGATAGTGTCGGTGGCGGTGGTGTTGGTGATAGTGGTGGTGTTGATAATGGTGATAGCGATAGTGGTGGTGGTGATGGTGGGATAGTGGTCGTGATGGTGGTGGCGGTGGTAGTGATGGTGATGGCGGCAATGGCGTTGGTGATAGTGTTGGTGGCGGTGGTGTGGTGATAGTGGTGGTGTTGATAATGATGATTGCGATAGTGGTGGTGGTGATGGTGGGATAGTGGTCGTGATGGTGGTGGTGGTGGTAGTGATGGTGATGGCGGCAATGGCGTTGGTGATAGTGTTGGTGGCGGTGGTGTTGGTGATAGTGGTGGTGTTGATAATGGTGATTGCGATAGTGGTGGTGGTGATGGTGGGATAGTGGTAGTGATGGTGGTGTGATGGTGATGACAGTCGTGGTGATGATGATAGTGGTGGTTGTGGTGACGGTTGTGGTGGTGGTGGTACTGGTGAAAGTGGTGGTGGTGACAATGTTGGTGGTGATGAATGCGCTGGCGGTGATAGTGGTGGCCGTGGTGATGGAGATGGTGATAGCAGTTGTGGTAACAGTGATGGCCGTGGTGGTGGTGGTGGTGGCTCTGGTTGATAAGTGAATTTATTTTAACTAATTGGAGGAAAATATTTCAGTTTAGTAAAAAAATCTGACGGGTGCATTCACGTGACTTACTCTACTCTCTGTTCTACCAACTAATTCTTACAAACCCATACCTTTCTGTTTCTTAATACAGATAAACCTTCATTACACATTTTGTTGAAGGTAAGCAGAATATAATAAGCTAAAGCGATAATCAAATATTTTTAAAGCCAAACGCTATGTGATGGCCTTGAAAAACCCTTCTCTTTACTTGAACATGTAAATGAAAGGAACGATTCCGATTAATCAATGGAAATAACGATTTCCATTAAGAAAAGTATGAATTATTTGTAATTTAAAACTAATAACAAAGAATTTCTCGGAGATGGAGAATGCCATAAAACATTTTATTTGACATAAATTGTATGGTTTAACGAGGTTTACATTTTTTGTATAGTAGGACTTTGTCTAACTCCACGGTTTACCAATTATACACAAGTGGTTCAGAATAAACAGGGCTTCCAAAAAACTTTAAGATATATGTTTTATTTGCCATGCAAATATCTGAAATACATGGTATTTTAATCAAAATGATTCTAGTTATTTTTGCAAAAATCAAAATGTTTTAAAAATTTTCCCTGTGAAGAATAGTTTTCGGTTGGGGGATTTTCTTCAAGATCTTCGTGACGTAAATTTGGTAGTTGTGAACTTTAATGCAAGTTTCGTATTTATCGAACCCTTAGTTTTTGAATTATGGTATTCAACGATACACAAGCGGAAAAAAATCTAATGTGTTGTATCTACATGACCTTCTTTGTTCACTCTTCTACAATTCTTACAATAAATTATTCTTCTCTTTTTGTTAATGCTGATACTCATTTCGTTGAAGGTATAAGAAGCATACCTTAAACTTAAGCGATAGTCAATTTTTTTCCAAAGCCGTTCCTGTGTGATGGCGTTGAGGTTCTGTTCCCTTGCATTAACACGAAAAAGAAAGAATAGCCATTTTCAGTAGAGAAAAGTGTAAAGTACCTGAAAACTCAAACCAATAACAGAGAATATCTCCGAAATGGTTATGCACAAAACATTGTATGTATTGAAGCACACATAAATTTCGATAAGAGCTCTATTTTTTATGAAATAAGACTGTCTATCTCTTGCGGTTTACAGTTATACAAAAGTGGTTAATAATAAAGAGGGCCTCAATGGCTATTCCCAGAAAACTCAATGTATACATTTATTTGTCGTGAAAGAACTTTAACATATAGTATGTTAAACTATTAGAGCCAATTTTGAGGAAATAAAAAATAACGCAAAATTTTCCATGTAAAGAAATTGGATTGTAAAGCGGAGGGGATTCGGCACCGATCTAGGAATGAGGATATTGTACCCCACGAGGGGAGTCCCCGGGAAGGAGGGGTGAAGTGAAGGGAGACACCGGGCAGCCGGAACCAGGAGTGACAGCACAACAAGGACAGGATCCCTACAGTTACCATATCGAGACGTCCCGGATGCCGGACAGACCTGAGACCTTTTCCCTGCCACGCTGCACCGAAACACCATCGCCGACGCTTCCAACCTTGAAACAGATCTAACAAGGTGAAGAAGAATAAAATGATTATTGGAACGAAATGGAGGGACAGGAAATTCGGACGATGAAAGAAATCACTCCATCATGCGCCTGACGACCCGGGAAAACTTCCGAAAAAACCCTGTCAGAGTGGGCGGTCGCCGGGATCGAGCCCGGTACCTCCAGAATGCGAGCCACAGATGTTACCGCCTGAGTCATCCCGCTCGGTATGTAAAGGCTAGCTTGGGTTTCGGGAATTTTCTTCAAAATCTTTGTGCTGCATCCTTGGAAGATGCTGAAATAAAACACCAAGTTTGGCACTTAACCGGTTTTTCATTTTTGAGTTATGCTGTTCACAGACAGCAGACAGACAGACAAACAGATGCGCAGACAGAGATAATCGCACACAATTTTTCTAAATACACTTTTTTCGGCGGGAGGGGGGAGTTTAGGAGGTCTCAAACCATGTATTTCTGGTGAAATCACCACATCAAATTTTTGGGTGGTATTAGTTATTGTAATAACGTAGTAGAGAAAGTAAAAACTTTTTTTTCTGGATTCAGGGAGTCTCAAAACGTGTATTTCCGGTGAAAACTTAGTATCGAGTTTGCTTACTATAGGCAAGTAGTAGAGCAAGTAAAAAGAAAGCACGCCACTGATTTTACATACAACAGCTGTACTACATAAGGCAAACTCTGTTGAAAAGACTGTTCTTGATGTTAATTCACAATATTGAAGCAATACCTCGAGGGAAGTTTAGTCATTAGCAATTAAAACTGAATGTGAAAGATTCTTTTCGACATTTATTGTGTATCGTACTGCAAACGACGAGTTTACACCAAGAAACTGTTTTTATCCCATTTGAATGCTGTTCGCAGATGTAAGCGTGAATGAAGAAGTACTGATTTCAATAAACGATTCAGAGAGATCAAAGGAAGACGGAATAATACTCTCACCAACGTTTTCATAAACATATCAGAATTAATGTAGACATGTACGAGCCTTTGTACGTCAAAACAAAGCAAGAATAAAATGAGTTAAATTTGTGGGTTTTCTCTCCCAGCGCTCATTGTTCGCAGTAATGCATCTCTGAGTGCTTGAAAGCGACATAAACGGTTCCCTTTTCTATAAAAACTAAGTTACTGAATTGCTCCCTTGGTTTTATAAGGCGACAAAGGAAATGTGTATTTATTTATTATTGCTTTAGAAACCTGATGTATCTCTTTCCTAAAGAGCAAATCTCAATCAGCTACTACAGATTTTCGTTCGTAATGTAATCTTCCTTTATGCACTCGATTATTATTGAAAGATTGGCTGTATTTCTGGTATACAACAGGGTGATATCTGCTTACTAGTTTCTTATTTTATCTACAGAAAATTAACTTTATTATTCATGTTTTATATACGTAATGCATCTGTGACATTTTTAACATCCACAGCATTTAAGACGAATACTGGAATTGAAATTATTGTCACTTATTACATATCACAGCAGTAATGTCTTTTCCGTATTTCAAAATTCTAGCTTGCATGGTTATTTAAATATTAATTTTCCGTTTGTGTAACTTCATTTTGTAATACGGTTTTTCACAACATAAAATATTTTACAGTAAATGAGTATACAAAAAAACTTATTATATCAGATTTTATATTAACCCGAATTATTGTAGAAAAATTATTACATTTGTACTCTCCAAAAATTTTTAATTTTCCAAAAGTTAATAATTTATTTTAAAAAAAGTATATGATCATTTTCTTAAATGTGCTTTTGAAAGGAGGTACAAAAGTTCTAAAAAAATCAGTAGACAATTCCAACCTTTGGAGTATTTTGAGTATGAAAAAATACTGAAAAAAGGTTTGTAAGGAAACAAGATTTAAATTGGAAGTGTCTATTAATAAGCATAGCTTCAGCTAACTGATATTTTAAATGCACTAAGTTGAAAAATACTATATTTTTCTTAAAGTTTACAAATTCATATTATTTTTTATGAAAAAATATAATTTTTGAAATGTTCACGTTTGGTCAAATTTCACAGATAAATAACCTTAAGTTGTGATGGATAGTTATAATTCTATTTCCCAGAGTTCCAGCAGGAAAAATAAAATTAATTATATGAAGAAAAAAAACATTTACGTTGTTATTAATTTTATAATATGTTCATATATCCTGCGCCCATTTATTGCCGGTCTTTAAAGCCATTAATGCAGTAAGGAGCAAAGCCTGCTATTTTGGCTGTAAAGTGAATGTTCTTGTATGCTCTGTAGTTGTTACTTTACTACATACCGTAAAAGTAGGCAACCTTGCTCCTGAAATACAACTCTGCAACATTGTCATCTTTATATACAGTTTCTGAGTATACAATAAAGGAAATGTTCAAGAAGAATGTTAACATATACCTGGAGATTTGTGTTTCCATTTTATGTGAAGTTGTATTAATATTTCTTGTTTGCTTTTGAGCCTTTAATATTAATACTGTTGAATATATTCTGTTAATCTGGCGAAAATGCCCTTTCTTTCGCAAGTTGTAGGTAAATGTTATTTAAATGAGTGTTACCCAACGAGATAGGTTTGCGGTAAAGTGCGAGGATCGCATTCTGTAGGTCCCGGGTTCGATTCCTGTCGAACTTAGGTTTTTCGTGGTTTCCCCTGGTCGGTAGACGAATGCTAGAAGGTCTCTCATCTATCACGATTTCCTTTCCATCATTTCCCTTTCATTCCGTTTCCTTCTCAACTTTCAAGTTCGTGGTGTATGGCTGTGCCGAACAGAGGAGAGTATTCTCCGTATACACCAGTGGGCTGCTTGGCAGCTCCAGCACTGGGACGGTTCTTCGAGCCTGTACCTATTAGGAACTTCGCTGCGTCTCCGTGGCCTGCCATCTCCTGTGATTTCTTCATTTCATCCGTTCCTCCTGGAGGTAGTAGCCAGAATAGATCTAGGTAGGTCGCAGTGCGCGAAGTGTCCCCGTCCGTACCTATAAATGAGTGTTTTTGTAAGTATGAACTCCAACATCAGAGTATTTGAAATTATGTACATGGTTATTAGAATTAATTATCAAATTAGTTATTGTGAATTATAACTTGGGAAAGTGAGACTACCTATTACATATACGGTTATTTTCATTTATATAAATATAATTTTTTTATTTTTATCGTGAGACTTTTTTTTTCAGACACACTAATCAAGGACTGCAACATTTCCAAAAAAATACAATACCTGTAATATGTTATTACAGAAGTATACAAGATTCAAAACAAACAGGATATGATTTTAAGGATGTTTTGCAAGCGATATCTGAGTGAGCAATGTAGGTATCCCGCTCTAGATTTTTAATATTACAGAAATGCAAAGGTGTAGTAATAAAATAATAATAATAACAATAATAAGCCTTATTTGTCTTTTAGATGTGAAATTTGGAATGCAGTGGGGCTACTTTATACTAAATTGTAAATGGTGCTAATGAGTTTCTTACATCGCTTTTATCTTGTTTTGTTTTCCCTTGGCTTTAGCTAAAATCAAACATTACTGTATTCAACATAAATGTTTGGATAGTGTTTTTAAATGTATAGAAAGATAATAATATGTTTAGGCATACAAGAATTCATAATGAAAAGCTTTTCTTTCCAAAAATTTAAGGGCACTGAGAGTTAGTGGTTAACTAAATGTTTTACGAAGCCATGTCATCTTTGGGGGAAATGCTGATTTTAATACTCACCTACTGCAGCACTTCACGTTAGAGCAAGAACACTAATGCAAGTCTAAATGTGTCAAATAGGATATTCTTCCTTTTAAATAGTGTATCACAACTTATCATTTTTCCTTTGTTACCCCGCACCGAGGGGGATGGCTCAGGCGATAAGGTCCGTGGCCCGCATTCGAGAGGTCCCGGGATCGATCCCCGGAGACGCCCACCCTGGCCCATGGGTTTTCGTAGTTTCTCCAGTGCTTCATCTTCTACCACGACTCTCCTTCCTCTCATTTCCTGTACCCATCATCTTCCTTGTCATCTGTTTCAGGCATGTAGGATCAGGCGACAGTGTTCGGCGGGTTGCGGCTGGGCGGTGGCTTGCGCTCTGTAAAGGTTTCTTCCCTGGCGTTGTATACCGCTCAGTTAGATCTCTCCTCAGATTGGGGCTCCGCTCCGGGGGACCCTGGAGGTTGGTGGTTTGTGGGCAGGCACCGAACGGCGTCAGATGCGTTCTATGTGGAAATGTCAGGGACCCCGTCCATACTTGCCTTCGACGGCATCCGGATCTGGTTGCTTGTGGGGCCCTCTCCTCATCCTTCCCTCCCAAGGGTCACATTGGAAGCACAAGAGACCTACTGGCCTGCGTAGGGTTCTCTGCCCCGGTTCCGGGCCCCCCTTCGTGATACATGCTTTTGTTACCCCTTCTTGGATTTCCGTTTCCTGGTTTTTCTTTCTTTTATGTTTTTAAATATATACACATATATCTCCACACACACAGGTGACTATTACAGAGGAGAGGCTGAAATATTTAGTCTCTCTAGTCACGAAACGCCAGAGCGAAACGCTTAGTAAGTTAATCTAAGAAACTGATAATAATTACTCATATATTGCCAAAACTTGAGTTAGTTTTAAAGCAAATGAGACTATCCGAGAGATTCCTATAAGAGAGAGTCTAAATTTGCCCACTGATTGCGTGCTAAACTCTCTTTTTTATATAAGCCACCAGATGCTGTTAAAATGTAGTGGATTATCAGAATTAGCTGTGAATTTATAATTCAGTCACTCAATAAATAAACGACTGCAACAAATTTCAATTAACTTTAAATACTTATATTTGTATTTAAAGAGAAATAGTAGATAGAATGTGAAAAATGCAAATTAGAGTGAAATTGTGTTTCAACATGTTAATAATTGTCATACATCCCATGAGTTACGTTTTCTAGATCTAATGTTAAACAGAGTAAATAAAATTTGCCACTCAATAAAGAACTAACTGCCAAAATAAGGGACGGCAGAATCACCAAAATCGTTGCGTAGACAATTACGATAAAGATGCTGAATACGTAAGATATAAGTAAAAGAGATGAGATTAGCAAATTGCGTACCTCCTACTGGGAGATAGGTGGAAAAAGATTTCAGCCAATATTTCAGGGTAACAATTCAAATTTCCTGTTTTCTTGCCCATTGTGAACCAATCGCAGCTCCTCCGATTCACTAGCTCTTCACCGGCTGAGGACGCGGAAAAATCATCGTTCGTTATTTTTTTTTCTCTCTTCTTTATCTCCTCCTCATCCTAACCATACTGCACATACCCTTCTCTTCCTCTTGTCAAAGGGATGAGCCCATTTTTCCATCCCCTTCGCCCGCCCACCCCCAACAACCGCTTCGCTCAAAAACTCTTTTTTAGCGACTGAAGAAGATCAAAGTCATTGACGTTTTTAGCTGTTTGGTGGATCGTAAAGGAAAAATTGGAACATAGTTCTCCTCTAGCTCTGCTCTTTCTCTCTCTCTGCCGCCTCCTCCTACTCTCGGGCTCATATAGAGAGGTTTTTAAGGATCATAACTGGATGCTGGGACCGTCTATAACGGATAAAAAAATATGTAGAGCCAGTAAAAAGGAGGGGCCCTAGTAAGCGATAGCAATTTATGACGGAAAAAGCACAAAACCCGGTCGAAGCATACGGACAGATGGACTGCCGGATTACCGTCTGGCTTTACCCTGTCAAGTGGTTCTTCAGAGGAAAGCAAGGAGATTGCAGTCATATAGCCGCCGAAGCTGAGAGAGAAAATCGTTCGGCATTTTTTCCTTCTTTTTTCCGCTGGGACGTTGGTCTGGAAAGGCTAAAGTTTCCGCCGCGAAGGCCGGCAAGCCAGGATAATGACGTTTTTATCGCAAATGATTATATCCACGATGGCCGCTTTCTGCATTTTAAAAAGGTACGAAAACAGGATTTTAAAATCTTATTCCTTTTAATACTCTTTACGTTGCTCACGGGCAAGAGCAAATGCGGAATCTGTCTACAAAAAGCTCCTCTGTTAAACGAGCATTGGACGCAAAGGGTGGTGGAGGAATCATGCAGAAACATTGTGGACGAATGAAGTACTCGCTTGAAATGGGAATTAGAGTTTTATGCGGATTAATAATTGGATTATTTCTGATGAAATTATCCCTTCTGCTCTTTAATAGGTGCTGTATTTCATCTGAATACTTTGAATATGGAACTGAGAAGTCGAACCAGCCGAGGATGGTGCTCAATTGGAAACATACTGCTCTGCATACCACACGGGCAGGACTCGAACCGCGGATCTGTGGATCTTTGTACCGATGCTCTTACCACTTGAGCTACCATGGTGTGATACCCATACGCGCATTAAAACCCTGTCATCGATTCAGGTATCCCGATAAACCTTTCAAATTTGGTACAACTTTTCCCTGCATTATCAAAGAACAAACCATTCATGGTGTTTTTAAAAACTGTATTACATGTTGTTTGTAGATTTTTTGCAAATAATAAAGTTGTCTTTTATATTTACACAAATTAGAACTCTTCAACTGTCTAATATGAATACGGATCCATATCGGATGTTTTTTGTTTTATTTATTCTAAGATGCCAGAGAGCGCTCACCCTTCTAGCAATATAGGCATAAACCTAATTCATATGGTTTCATTTTCCCGGCCCTTCTTTTTTAAATAAGCTCAATATATATGACTATAAGGGCAATATATTCATTGACGGCCAAGCTTTCGAACAACACATTTAGCTTTCTTCAAGTCTGGTCGTTCCTGAAGGAGCAATAAATAGACAACATCGAGCTTTTAAAAAAAGATAAGAAGAAGAATATGGAATAGAAAATAAAATAGTATATATACCTGATAATATGAACATGCGATGTAATCTATGGAGAAGGCCAAAATACTAAAGCTTGCAGAAATCTGTGTAATAACTGCTAGGCTTTAACAAATTCGTTCAAAGAGGAAACAATGCTTAGATGTTATAAAACGATACCAAAATCAGTGATAACTTATCAAGGCAAAGCATGGAGTATGAAAGAATATGAATCTCAGTATTCTTTTTCTTTTGTCGCATACCTTACGTTGAACTTAAAAATTCATTATCAATATTTCACTAAAAGTCATGTTTTAAAGATCCCACATTTTCCAATATAAAAAGAAGGCCTTATTAGAGAAACCATGCGCTCATGCATCTGTCTGCTTGCTTGCCCGCCCGCCTGATGTCATAAATGATATAACTTCATCTTCTTCTTCAAGGTACGGAATTATTGCTCTCCATTTGGACAGTAGCTCATTGCTGCTTTTGTGGATCCTTGTGATTGGCATTATATTTACGCGATCTTTCCAATTGTATTGATATTCTTTTATTTGTAGAATATTTTCTACTTTCAGTTGTTCTTAATATCTTAAGTTTTTCTTATCTAATAGGGCACATATATCGATTTTCTTCATGTCCTTTTTTTTCTTGTCGAACCCACGATTAGCAACCATATAACAAAATCTTGCTTATAAAACTTAAGCAAGGTTTAACTAAAAACAAAACTTTGGATTTCATATTTAATTCAGTCACATTTTTAGGCTGTAAGGCAGTAATTTGCAGGAAATTCCCATTTCCAGACTCCCCTTACATTGAGAAACTTGAATACTTGAGTGGAGTTGAAATGTTTCCACACATGAGAACAATGATCGACCAGAAAATATCCTTAGCCTGGATTCCTTCGAAAGGGAAGTAAATCCGATGGTCCAGTGTCGTAGATTTACATTACGTGAAAGAACCTCAAGCCTGATAAAGAGGCATTTGAGCAAAAGTACCGGTCTTTCACGCCCAATATAGAATGGGACGCTAAGAACCACAGCAGCTAAAGAGCGTCCATAAATAAAATTTAATTTAGTTTAATTTTGACCAGAAAATACCATGAGGATATCGAAGCTGCCTATACGGAAAAAACAAGGATAAGAAATACAATGATTTCGGGACTATTACCCTGATCTCTCATTCAGGAGAGGTTCTACTGAGAACACTGAATAGATATCTACAGCCGAAGAATAATTGTTCTCCTTCACGAATGGAGAAATCACACAAGGGATGTAAATGGAGTCTGCGAAAAATCGGTGAATCTCGCTTAAACAAAGATAAAGAAGTATATGCGGCATTCGGGATCTAGCAAACATACATTTAACAAAGTATAGAAGAAATCGGTGAAGAAAGAAAGAAGGAAAGAATCTTCTAAGAAATCTCTGTATGAAGCAACTAATTGGATTCAGAAAAAAATGGGAGAAATAGAAAAAGAAGAGGTTCAACTTCGAGAATTTGGTGAAGAATTTTTTCCAGAGCAAATGAAGATTACTACTAGGAGGCCGAATAAAATGCATAAATTTGCCAATTGGGACACCTGGTAGAAGAGAAGGTACATGCTAATACATAAAACATGACAATAGTGAACAGTACGGAATGAAGTACAAAAATTACAATGATTATGGTTATCGGAAGAAAAGCAAATAAGATACACTTGCAAATTGGAGAAGAGCTAATGAAAAAGTGGATAGTTTCAGTAATACCTGGAACGCACCAAAGTAGTAACATGAACTACTGTAAGAAGACAAGGAGAAGAAAGGGATATCAAAGGAAGATTTTAATTTAAAAACGAAGCATTTTCTCCTGAGGAGGAAACTAGAGAAAAAGATTAAGAAGTACTCTTCACACCCGTTGCAAGGAGGTGTAGATATGGTCAAAATGTAAATATGGAAATATGTAGAAAAATGAAGCGTGTAAAAAGCAGTATTAAGTCTGTATAAGAAAAAAGTGGGCAATGGAAGAACAACATTAAGACTGATCAGGACGGGGAAAATATGCGGATTGGATGAGAAATCAGTATATACTGGATGGAAACGGTGAATTGAAATTAGTCCCATAATGAAAGGAGAAACTAGATGATGACACTATTAAAATAGGTGGTTTCATACGAGAAGAAAAAGAGAAAAGCTTAACATAGAGAAGAATGGAGCAGGTTGAGTTTGTATGACGTAATCCAACACAATGATTAGGCGATATATTTCTTAAAATCATTGGTTTTACGATTTTTGTCCAATCATTATAACCCTTTCATTCGTAGTGATTTTTATGATGGAAAACCATAAAAGGTAGACAAACTTGCCGCAGGAAGATGTAGATATTTTCAAAGTATACAATTTATGTCAAATAAAAAACTGGTTGGTGTTAATCATATCCCAAATTTTCGCTGGTACGTGCATCAAGTTTTCCACATTGTAAACTTTGAAATTAATATTAAGTGTTCGTTCTTTTGTGTTTTCAGGGTCTCTTGTACAGAATGTGTACATAATATTATGTCGAGAATATAGTTATCGAATTTTTATAAAACAAAACCGCTTTGTACAAATAAAAAGAAGAACTGGTTCATGATGGTCGACGACGTTGATATGGAGTCTATTTAACACTACAGAACATTTAAAAAAAAGAAGATATTAAGCTATGATCATTCAATGAAACCTTCAACTCAATATCAGTGATCCTAAAGTTTTCGTGCACGTTTCACGATCTATTTTCCATGATATTATCGTAGTTCAGTTTCAGTAACGAAAACTTCACCAAAAACCTCTATATATTTTTGAAACATCAGGTGGATCTCTAAAATGAAGATTTCCGAAAACTCGTGCCACTCTATGAATAATAGGTGGGCAGGAACATGACCTTCCCTATCAACTATAATTTACTTTTATATCCGTTCTACGAACTACTCATACGAAGGCTTATTTTCCTATCTCCTTCAGCTTGATCGAGATAAACAATTGAAGATATAGTTTTATTACACATTTCGTTGTAGGTACGAAGGGGATAGAGGAAACCGAATTAATAGGCGTTTAAAATCTGCTCGCTGTTGTATTAAAATTCCACATGTTTTCCATAACATCGCGAGAAACAAGTGAATACCACAGGAGTTTATAATTTTTTTAAAAGTATTAAACAATTGAAACCGATATTAACGGACATCTTGGAAAAGGCTAATGCCACAAAAAGGTTTTTGAAAATAAATTATGTATTTTAAAGAGATCTACGGTTTTCTGTAGTCCTTTTCCGTCTATCTCAACGTTTGCAGTGGAAACCCGGATCCCGGTCGTGTTGGTAGTTATCCTCTGGATGCAGCGGTGGCTATGTAACAATGTGGCATAAGATTTGTTACACATCTTTCCTGTATGAGCTCTCTTTCTCAGGGTCTTTACCTTTAGTTTTAACAGATTTTTAAATTTGAGCTGCAAGCCGATGTAATTCAAGTGTTACCAAGCAGTTAGGTATTTGTGTGACAACAATGGAAAAAAATCTGATGTGTTACACTCACAAGACTTTCTCTACTCTTGTACAAACTATTTTTACAAACGCTTATTCTCATATGTTTCATGTTAATCGAAATATCGAGATGTTAATCTTATTGCTAATTTTCTTGTATATGCAAGGGGAATTGGTAGGCTTTATGCGATAGTCAAATATTTTAAGGGCTGGTTGTTATATCGAGTATTCCATTCTCTTTGCATTACCAGGACAAAAAAAGAATAACGAATTCCCATTTGAGAAAAAGTATAAGTATTGGAAAATTTAAGGGAATAACAAGCAATATCTCGAAAATGGTTCACTCAAAAAAAAAATGTATATGACATAAATTGTGTATTTTAACGCAATCTACATGTTTTGTATAGTAAATTTTTATCTATTTTTTATGGTTTACCAGTTATGCAAAAGTCTTTCACAATGAAGAATGCTTTTGGAGACATTCCCAGAAAATTCAAAGATATACATTTTATTAGTCATGAAAGTAGGTATCTTAAATATATGATATTTTAATCAAAATTGTTTGAGCCATTTTTGAGAAAATTAAAATTTTCAAAAAATGTTCCTTGTAAAGGGTAATCTGGGGTGGAGGGATTTTCTTGAAAACCTTCGGGTCGCATCTCTGCAAGATGCTGAACCTAAATACCAAGTTTGGTGTTTATCCGATTGTTCGTTTCTGAGTTATGCTGTTCACAGACACAAACAGACACACAGATACACACACGGACATGTT
This sequence comes from Deroplatys truncata, assembly GCA_030765065.1. Taxonomy (NCBI): domain Eukaryota; kingdom Metazoa; phylum Arthropoda; class Insecta; order Mantodea; family Mantidae; genus Deroplatys; species Deroplatys truncata. The sequence goes on from CM060980.1 coordinate 61,128,978, forward strand.
TTCAAATATGTTTCTTTTTCCTTGTGTTCAGGGGGCCTCAAAACATATATTTCCGTGAAATCTCGGTGTCGAATTTTTGGGTGGAATACAATACTTCCCCTACTTACTGTACGTAGTAGAGAAAGTAATCAAGTTTTCTTTTACTCAATATTGTACTTATTCTCAAGTACTATGTATAGATGAAAATATGCTTTAGTGTAAGTCGATATTAAAACTTTATGAAAATAATTATTAATACTTTTCAGTAACAATTGATGCGTATATTTAAAATTTACAAGTAGCTTATACGGGAAGAATCACAAACTTACTTTTTACCTCCCAACCCATTTTTCTCTTGGTAAATACGAGTATTAATTGCACAAATACCTTAGTTCTCTTACTACATCTTGCTTTCTTTTATTCGTCAGTGTTATCGAATAAAGATTAATTAATGTAATGTTGGAAAGGTAGAATCAGATGACTGAAAAATTCAATGCCATAGCCGGGATTTGAACCACGGATCTCTAACCACTGAGTTACCATGGCAACATGCCGACACGACATTAAATTCCCCACTTAAACCACAAGGAGAACTCAAATTGTATTGAGATGTCATACCCCAATGGCGACTTACATTCATTGTAAGTACTTTAAGTCCCGGGCTTTATAGTTTTTATTAGGTCAATTAATTCCAATAATGTAACGTTTTTTCTCCTTCAAGCCATTTTGTGAAAAAGATTTCTAGAGTATTGATTCTCCATAGCAAAGAATAGAATCTCGTTTTCTCTTCCCTTTTTGTTTCATATATGATGTATTATAAATATTTAATTTTATTACATGAAATATCTTAAATTTCTAAAATAACAGTATAGTAATCAATTACACGTGAAATCATTTTAAAATCATTTAGCCAATGTCACTCACAATTATTAAACAACTAAATTTGTTTGGGTAATTTTACAAATCCCATATGTTTACATTGTTTATTTTTTGTCTCATAATTTCCTCTTCATCTTTGCCTTTTTTAGAATAATAATTAAACCAAATATAGTTAAACTTTTACTCACAATCCACACGTTTAACAGTTATACACAATTATACAAAATACCTTCACAATGAAATGGAATTTGCAGGCTATTCTCAGAGAATTCAAGTTATACATTTTATTTTCATGTAAATACCTTAAGTATATGGTATTTTAATCATATTTCATTTGTAAAAAAGAAAAATTCTTAAAAATGTTCCATATAAAAGTAGTTTGGAATGGGGGGGGGATTTTCTTAAGAATCTCCGTCTCAGATCTTTGGAAGTACTGAACTTAAATACCAAGTTTGGTGTTTATCCGACAGACACATACAAATTTCTAAATTAGTATTGTTTATTCGAAGCCCCAAAGCAAGTATTCCCTGTGAAATCTCAATATGGAATTTTTAGGTTGAATGCAATATCTTCTCTACTTGCTGGGCAGGTGTTAGAGAAAGTTATTAAAGACCTAGAAATGTTAAATACTTTTTGTATTACTACAAAACGGAACGTATTTAAAACATCCCTCCTAGTTAATGTGTGTTTTAATCATCAAGTTTATTTAAGGTAGCGAGGGTTTTAACTAGCACAATGTAACAATAGGAGAACCCGAATACCAACTGCGTTAACGCCCTTCTAAAACCCAAATTAGCATCTAAGATAAAAGTTATACCTAACAGTTGTCTTGTTTCCCATGACCTTCGACGCTCCTTCCTTCAACCAAAGCGGAGAGGAAGACCCTCAAGCCACATCTAACTCACTTTTCTTACTGTTTCCTTCATTAGCACTTCTAACCTCAAACGCACACACATCCTACGTGAGCATTTCACGCAAGAGATTTCGCTGGTTAGGAGAATAATTATATCGCGGTGTGGTGCGGTTTCAAGACGCTGTCTTACTTTCGGTAACGGCGAGCTTTGCTGCTAAGGTTTAACTAACTAAAGTTTTGTTTACTTATCCTCTGGAGAGTATTGTTGTAGTACACTTACACAAGGATGCGCGCGCCACATGAGCCCAACAAAGCGGTTCTATTCAGAAAACGAAATTGTCTACGAGGCGGCCGTTTACGGCCGCTAATGTCGTTGTAAAATTGTAATTTTTAAATTAAATCTATGTGATAAATTTTCAACAGCAGTAAACGCAGTTACATTCATTTAGCCCTCGGTAGAGATTAAGTCCTGTTGTTAAAATACATTTCTGTGCTTCTTTAAAGAATTTGAATGAAATAACTGTGGGAAATTAGCCAGTCAAACGTTAATTTAATTATTTCTTAACATTTACTTCAAGGCAATGTGTCTGTGAAATTTGGTAAAAATATTTGAAAATGTTCGATTTTTTAATATTTATTATATCTTCATGTAACTTGTATTTTCATACTAAACAGTTGTTGTGATATAAACCATTTTAAAGCCACAAATTGCTACCTGTTTAATTAGTAATTTACCATTTAGTTAAAGCATCGCGTTGAACTCCATTTTCTTAATTCCTTTCTTTCCACTATTAAAAATGCCCCTTGGTCTACAGTTTAAACTTATAGGCAAGGGGAATATGGTAGACTTTAAGCGATAGTCAAATCTTTTAAGAGCTGGTTGCTATGTGGAGCATTCCATTCTTTTTTCATGGATATAAAGAAAAGCAATAACGAATTCCCGTTTGGCAAAAAGTATAATTATTGGAAAATTCAAACAAATAACAAGAAATATCACGAAATGGTTCACTCGACAAAAAATGTATATGATTTAAATTGTGTGTTTTAAGAGATCTACATTTTTGTGTAGTAAAATTTTGTCTATTTCTTACGGTTTACCAGTTATGCAAAAGTCATTCAGAATGAAGAGAACTTTTGGGAACATTTCCAAAAAATTCATTATATACGTCTCATTTGCCATAAAAATTTCTTAAATATATGATATTTTAATCAAAATTATTACAGCCATTTTTGAGAAAATCACAATTTTCGAAAAATGTTGTATGCAAATGGTAGTCTGGGGTAGGGAAATTTTCTTGGCAGATACTAAACTCAAAGGCCAAGTTTGGTATTTATCCGAGTTTTCGTTTCTGAGTTATGCTGTTCACAAACAGACACAGACACTCACGGACATATTCCCCAAAATTCTTTATTTTGATTCAGGGCACCTCAAAACATGCATTTAGGTGAAATCTCGGTATTGAATTTTTGAGTGAAATATAATACTTCCCTTACTCACTATACGTAGTAGAGAAAATAAAAAGTGTATAACTAATTCCTGTTTGAGAAAAAGCATAAGTATTAAAATTCAAGCAAATAACAAGGAATATCTCGGAAGTGGTTCACTCAACAAAAAAACTGTATATGACATAAATTGTGTGTTTTAACGAGATCTACATTCTTTATCTCTTACGCTTAACTAGTTATGTGAGTCATTCAGAATGAAGACTTTTGAGGAAATTCCCAGAAAAATCAAGATATACATTTCATTTGTCATAAAAATGTCTTAAACATATGATATTTTAATCAAAATCGTTATACCTACTTTAGAGAAAATCAACATTTTCGAAAAATGTTCCATAAAAAGGGTTGTCTGCGTGTGAATTTTATTAAAAATCTTTGCGTCGCATTCTTGAAAGATACTAGACTCAAATGCCAAGTTTGATATTTATCCGACTTTTCGTTTTTTATTTATGCTGTTCACAGACAGGCAGACACACCCACGGACATGTTTCCAAAAATTCTTTATTTGGATTCAGGATATCTCAAAACATGTATGCAATACTTCCCCTAATAGTAAAGTAAAAATAAATATTGGGCCAATTCTTGCAATGCCTTCTTCCCACGTGTATAGTTTGCATTTCTTTATGAGTACATCAGTTAGGGAATAAGGTTTAAAAGTAGGTGCTACCTAAGTCTGAATCGTGCGAATAGCGCAAATGTAGTTATAAAAAGCTCTATCCCTGGAGCAAAATAAGCTACATAAGTGATATTTTAAATTGTTTTATACCGTTACAGCACTGCATTCCTAGACATATTCAGTGTTATTTAAAAAAGTATAATGGAACTTTATTCTCATGTGAGACGACGCAGTTTTATTATTTGGAGGAAAGTCTTGGAATGATGTCAATATTAACGCAAACAGCAGAATGAAAATAATTAAAAGATGTCCGGTTCAAATTTTGCCTTATTAAGTACCAATAAAACAATAGACATTTCCTTCTCTCTATCATTTGTTGGTAACTAACCCCTTGATTCTCCACTTCACATTAAATAGTTATGATTGCTGTCTTAATAATCGTAAATTCAGAGCTGTAAACAAATCATCTCAAACAATCTGATTCTGTGTGCTTGTCTGAACCTAAATGTTTAATAACAGCAGCCTTAACTTGGTCCCAGATTATGTTACAATTTAAAGTTAAAAAGGATCCAAGTTTAGGTTGGTATAAGATTTAAGTTATAAAACGCAATTATAACATTATTAGAAAACAAAATGCATAACTAACGTTATATTTTATGCTTTAAATTAATTTAGTAGTCTCTTTGTTTATTGTTGTATTACTTTGGCACGGTATTCTTTCTTCCATTTTAATTCTTAAGTGTTACATACTAAAACATTTCCACAACAAAATGAACTTTTAAACTTAAAACTATGTCTTACAATTAGTATTTATATAAATACTAATTTGGTGCACTCATTCTGGGTGGTGTTAGAAAGCTGTCATTATTGTTGTGTTTTGATAGTAACTTCCTAGCAGTAAATTCAATTTTAAGAAGTGTTTTCTATTATATGTATAAAATAATAACGACGCAGAACATCGTAATATTGCAAATTTTAAACTTTGTTTGGCAACTAACTATAAGAATATTACAGTTTCTAAATACTAGCTGTCATTAAAGAGTTTCATTAGATGATATGTAGCTTTTAGTTATTTCCTGGGTATTTATACGAAAATAAACCAAACTTCGACGTAAACTCCCTATAACCCAAAAACGCATTTAGAATACCTTGAAATTCACCATTAAATCGTCAAACAGATCCAAAAGAGTTTTAAATTAAATTGTTTTATTGAAGTAGCTTCAGCAGAACATTGCACCTTAATTTCTCTACGGTTAATCTAAGGTTAAGGAAGTATTGCACTGACTAAAAATTTCAATATCTAAACAAGATAAACCGAACCAGAACACTTTTAGGAAACGGTCAGTGAACAGCAAAACCAGAAACCGAATAATACCAAACTTCATATTTCAGCCAGGCATTTTAAGAACATATGGCGAACGAATTCTCTTCCCCCTCCAAAGAAATTATGCAAAATACACGTTTGAGGTATTCATGTGACGAATTCCCTCAATCAAATGCGAATTGCCTGTGAAGTGTTCTCCAATCTTATAGTATTTTATATAACTAGAAACTCTAAAGTTGAGACAAAAACTTGCTACAGGAAAATATATACTTTCTTGAAATATGCCCTTTAATAAAATAACGTTTACGTAGCATCGGCCAATTGGGAAGTATTCCCTGTTGTATGTTTTCTCAAATTAACACACCCTCAACTGAACATATTTGAAAGTGAGCGATTCTTCATTTTCTTCCGCATGAGCCCCTGAGAACATAATTGTATTTGATACAATTAGTTGCGATATTCGTGGGGTAAATAAGAGTTCGTGATGAGTGAAGAGGTTCCAATGGCTGTTATACGTCATTTGTTTTTCTGCTGTAAAACAGAGCTGGATGGCTAAGGCTTTAACGTCTATGATCCGCATTGGGAGGGACGTGAGTTCGATTCCCATACCGACCTTCCTGACCCGCAAACCCGCTGGTGGGGAGGGGAGCCGATTGCACCAGCTGCCTTCCGGGGAGTTTCAATCTGTAAAACTTAGGGACCCTGCTCTCTGCCCTGTCGTGCCTTCAGATCCGGCCGCCCTCTGTCTCCTCTCACCTCACCCTTCCCTTCCGGAGACACCCCATCAGGTCCTTAGGCACAAAAGATCTTGTAGGTCGAGATGCTAAGTCCCCCCCGCCCCGTACCTGGTCCTACTCCTATTCCCTTCTGCTGTAAAAAGGTATCAATTTTTAACTAGTTTGTTTTGGAAACAAGCTTAATATTTACAGCGCGTAGAGAAGAAAACTCCATGTATTTCAGTTTATATCTGTCAGTCATTCTAACAAATCTGATGTGAAAAATTCATACGAATTTTTCTATCCATGACAAATTCTCATACTTATGTTTTACCTTGTAACATTCATACAAAATAGGATTCTTCTATCCACGTAATGTTACTTACGATATATATTTACATAGAGATGATTTCAGATTAAGGCTTAAGTGCTTAGTTACAGTATGTGAAAGCAGCATTCAAATGTTTAAGAATGATAATTAGTTCTTGCAGTGGAAAACAAAAAGAATACCAAACTTTCAAACGGCCAACGGCACAAAAAAAAGTGTAATTTGCAATAATTGGATATTCGATTAGCTCTACCTTTCCGTGTTGCAAGATTAAGTTTATATCTTATGGCTTCCTACGTAAACAAAGCCATAGAAAATGCCATAAAATTGAGTGAACGTTACAGGATACTCACAGAAAATTCAAGATACAGGTTTTATTTATCGTTTCAGCATGCGAACGTATATTATTTTAATCAAAACTGTTAGCGTTTTGGAGAAACTAAAATATGACGAACATTTTTCACTGTAAAGGGTAGTGTGGTAGGGGAGTTACTTGAAAATATTCCTGTCACATTGTTAGAAGACGTTGAACTTAAATTTGACTTTCAATTATCTTGTTTACATACACATTCTGTGCGCGCGCGCACACACACACACACACACACAAACCTACACGATAGACATTGTTCTAATTGTTTATTTCAGGGACCTCAAAACATGCATTTTAGGTGAAATCGTGATATTGAATTTTGAGTCGAATATAAGACTTACTTTACAGTACAAGTATGATCCCACGAAAAAGTTTGTAAATAAATTACACGTCTTTATTGTTCCCATATCACTGCAGTATTTAACAAACTATCACTAACTTTTTAAACCTCTAATGACGAGTCAATTAATATCATTTACCTCCCCCCGTATTCTCTATGAAATTATATACCTACAATGATCCGAACCATTTTTGTGATGAATCCTCCCCTTTACCCCTTATAACTATAATTCCCCCGTGATATTCCTAGTAATTTCAAGTTACCAATGCAGAGAGCATAATGTCTTGTCACGTGTCTCCTGGATACAGAGGATATAGTGTATATATATGTGTGTGTATATATATATACATATAAAGGTGTGTGTGTGTTTGTGTATGTGCAGACATGACAGTGATACAAGTGTATTATTCGTATTTACCTATTACCTCCTGTGATGTCGAAAGGAGTTTCTCCGATATAGCTTTTGTTTAAGTTAGAGGCGGGGAACATTCACTTTCGACAATCTCCGCATGTAAATTATTGTCCACTGTAATGCACAGACTATATCTTAATTCACTTTATGTATATGTAAAATATAATGTTCTTTGACGGAATAAAAACATTAGCAGTCGTCATTAGAGCATAGTATACACATTCTTTTGATACAACTGTACGAGCACTGCAGGCACGCGCCGTTGTTTACATCTGGACTCATCCTCTCTCCTTCATCATAAACACACTACGGTACAGGGTAAGTTAACCTCATGAAAACGGCCACTCTAATCGCCCCTTACTAATAACGAATGAAACATTTTCTGATATTCATTGCAATGAGTATGAAATACCGGCCGATGTTATATTTCTGATTTCATAACCTTCCCCTAAGTCTTCTAAATTCTGGAAATAATGCTGTGTCGAATGACGGTATACGAAATATTAAACCCTTGTACCTCATATTTGGTCCTGTAATTATTTAATAACTTAAAGTCTCCACAAATAAAGAAACCACTAAGAGCAATATATAACGAAATAGAGGCGAAAATGAATATATGAGGAATCCCTAGTCCCTGATCACCATGATAAACGTTTTAGAAATGGTAGGTTCATAGTCTGTAGCTGCGGAAATATGTTATCTCCTCACTTGTTAAATATAAAATGTTGCTAAATTATAATGTTACGCTGGACGGAAGTTTTCTTATCATATAATTATTTAGCATATACTAGTAACGAACTCATTTACATAATACAAAAGAATCGAAAAACATTTCTTAAATAACTGTTATTTAAATATTTTGGCGGATGCAATTGCTTTTTTTCATTTCTGCGTCGTGTTTTCTTAGTTGCTAAATGCTGGCCAACTATACACGTTTCTTGTGTGAGACTCACATTTGGAAGGTCCCGAGTTCGATTCCCGCCGGTCCGCTCACTCTAACCTTGATTTTGTTTCGTGGTTTTCCCAGGACGGTAGACAAATCTTGGGACGGTTTCTCTTCAACTACGAATTTCCTGGACATCATTTGCTTCTATCGAGTTGTAGCGACGGCGGTTGGTGCTTTACGGCGGAACGTTAGAGGCGTAGGTAGGTACATATTATGGAGGGATCGCAAACCGGGGCAGAGCACCACAAGTAGGTCGCAACGGCCCCTTTGTGCTTCTAACGTAACTTAGTAGGGAGGGGTGATGGAGAGAAGGGCAACCAGATCCGGAAGCATGGACGGAGTCCCTAATGTTTCCGTTACAGTACTTCTGAGGGCGCCCGAGCCTCTGACACCCTCTTTGGAAGCGGGTCATGAATGGGCAGTCTCGACCGACGCCATGGAAGCAACCTCTACAAAGCGCAGATCCACCGCAACTCGCCTAACACCGTAGACTTGTTCTAAACGCTGAAACAGATGACAACAAAAAATATAATGGGTACAGGAAAGTGGTGGTAAAAGAGGAACCACCCCATCATTGACCTCCCGACCCGAAGAAACCGCAAAAAACCATGGGTCGGAATGGGTGATCGTCAGGGATCAAACCCGGGACCTCCCGAATGCCAGTTGCACGCTTTACAGCGGTGCCATCTCGTTCGGTGGCGGGACGGTGGAGTTTGGGCTTTGTAAAGACTTCTTCCTGTCGCACACTTTACAGCGGCGCCATCTCGTTCGGTGGCGGGACGGTGAAGTTTGCACTTTGTATTGACTTCTTCCTGTACTTTACAGCGGCGCCATCTCGTTCGGTGGCGGGACGGTGGAGTTTGCGCTTTGTAAAGACTTCTTTCTCGCGCACACTTTACAGCGGCGCCATCTCGTTCGGTGGCGGGACGGTGAAGTTTGCGCTTTGTAAAGACTTCTTCCTCGTGCACACTTTACAGCGGCGCCATCTCGTTCGGTGGCGGGACGTGGAGTTTGCGCTTTGTAAAGACTTCTTCCTCGCGCACACTTTACAGCGGCGCCATCTCGTTCGGTGGCGGGACGTGGAGTTTGCGCTTTGTAAAAGCTTCTTCCTGGCGCTTGGCCGGCTCCCCAGCTCGTTCGTTCCGGGACCTCCGGATTGAAGATGAACAGGTAGATACTCGCGCGCGTCAGGATTGGTGTCATTCAGGAATGGTTAGGGACTCCATACTTGCTGTCGCGCATCGTCGTCCGGATCTGGTTTGCCTTCGGGTCTCCCCATCACCCCTTAATCCCAGGGGTCACGAAAGTCACAAAGGGCCTAATATGGCCTAAATGCGGTGCCGAGTTCAAATGACTAAGAACTCTCTTCCGTCTAACTAATATTACTTCTAATATATGTTGCTTGGAATGAATATCCTTGGCTTTATCTTATTTTACACCCATTTTCTGCGGAGTAACAACTATTTTCTTCTCCATGGTATTCTCAACGAAAAGTCAAACCCTTTTTTGCAAGTAGGTACATATGTTGTTTTATGATTCTAATATGTTCGCATTTTAGGCATTTAGAAATTGGGAGCTGTTTTATAGGTAATATCCATTGGTAAAGATAGGGCTTTTCAATGGTGAAAGGAATATTAAAATAGGTTCAGTGGTTGTCGAGACTATCCGACAATCACAGACCACACACACACACACACACACACACACACACACACATATATATATATATATATATATATATATATATACACACACATTTTCTCTCTGCATACTTTGAAGATATACCTAAAAGTCAGATGCAATACTTCTATCAGGTACAGTCTGCCCATATCGCAACTGACGTGAACACTGTGTGGCAATTCCATGACATGCTTTACCAGGGAACAGAGGTGTGAAAAAGAATAAAGAATCAACATGCTGTGTTTTCTTGGCTGCGGTTTCCAAAACATACGCCACTCTCCTCCCACCAAAACCAACCTTCCTCTTCATTCTGAGCCCTTGTTCGTCTCCGGGGAAGACTTTCGGCGAAGTTTGAGAACTGAAATGTCTAAAGCTGGGTAAGGAAGCTGATGATTATTGCAGTTGGGGAGTGCTGAGGAGGTGATGGAGTAAACTGGTAGAGGGGGAAGTAAAGTTCAAACTTGGCTACACGTTGAGAAAATACCTTAATGTGTAGGATTAAACTTGAGGCATAAAAAAGAAAGTGTGGGTATCTAGATTATCTTCCTGAGTATGTAAGGATGGGGGAAACAACAGTGGGGCTGGCACTGCATAAAACAATAAAATACATCTTCAGTCATACGTATGTGTTAATTATACAGAATTTGTTCTGAACTTCAGTAATGAAATATAGCTAAGTAGTATTAATTACTTTGTCTACCACGTACCTGGTAGGTAGAGAAGGTACTGTATTTCACCCAAAAGTTCGGTATCGAGTTTTCACCGAAGATAGACGTTTTGAGACTCCCTGAATGCAAAAAAAGGAATTTCAGGAAAAGGTTCGTATGTGTATCTGTGAACAGCATATCATAAAAACGAAAAGTCGGATAAATATAAAACTTCTTATTTAACTTCCCCAATTTCCCCTCCCAAACTACTTTACATCGAAAACTTTCGAAAAAATTTTATTTTCTCAGAAATGGCTCTTAACGATGTTTATTAAAAACTATACCTTTAAGATGTTTTAAGACAAATGAAAAGCATATCTTGAATTTTCTGGGAACAGCCTCTGAAGTTCTCTTCATTATGAATGTCTTTTGCATAACTGGTAAACCGTAAGAGACAGACAAAATCTTACCACACAAAAAATGTATATCTCATTAAAGTACATTATTGATGTGAAATAACTTTTTTGTGGAGTTAACCATTTTCGAGATATTAAATGTTATCGGTAAGAACTTTCAAATACTTACACTTTTCTCAAACGGGAAGTCATTATAGGTTTTTTTTCTCTGGTGGTCACATTTAAACGTGCTCTTTAAAGATATGACTATCGCTTTACCTAGTACGTCTTATGACGAAAAGTGTAAATGTGAATTGAGTTAACAAGAAGTAGCTAGAATAATAGGTTTTTGTAAGACTAGTTTGTAGAAGGATTAGTAGAGAAGGTCATGTGAATGTGACAATTTTTATAGCTCTCTAAAACTCTCTTTCTGTAGCATTACGTCATAATACTTATGATGGGATTTAGGACCAATGACTAAATAAATACGAATAGATATCACTTCCTCTGTGTATTTTTGACATACACAACCTGATTCCTAATTTTATCATTTTCTGTTATTGAAGTCTATTAATTATTTATGCCCTCTTAAGCTCTCGTTGTATTTCTAACGCCTTTCTTCCTTAAAAAAGTGCCATGCAACGTTTCAATACCAGGTCGGATTCGAAGTACTGGTCAGTGGCGATATTATATGAGTTGCTACGGCGAGATGCCCATACGCCTACTAAACCTCATCACATTCCAATATCTCGGGATGCCTTTAAGGCAATATTTTTTAATGATGGAAGGGGTGACTGCATCCCTTGCACCCTCCTACAGCAATTTATTTATATTTATAATTTTAATATTATTATTAATATTAATTTGCACTTTTTGTAGAATAAATTTAATTTAATTTTATTTATTTTTTGAGAGTAGTATAATTCCAACTTTATTCTTAATTTTTGGTTGAGGGTATTATTATTTTTATAAATAGTGCTATATAAACTAAATAAGGAGTAAAAAAATTATTCAATTTAAAGTACTCCCCCCAATCACTGCAAATAATATTAAACCTAATATTCCATAAATCATTGTTCAGTTCTCTTCATTTAATTTAAATACAGATATCGCGTTAAAATCTCCTCACAAAACATAATAAAATAAACGGAAAGAATATCTGGCCTCCTTTTTGTCACCAATGAACCTTTTCAAAATGCTTGTTGATTTTATAAAAATTTTACATTATCTGCCTGTAAAGTGCTAAAATCTATGTTTAAAGCCAGTTGAGATATTTATTAATTTGATAAAACAAAAGCGCACCATATCCATCACTGAATTATTCTTTTCATCACCGTCGTGATTTCGTCCATCACTCAACAGTTCCTTCCGTCCGCTTGAACAAAAGCCTGGTCTCTCCATCTCTCATGTGGACGTCCAACTCCTGTTTTCCGCCTTGGGAAAGTTTATCAACTTTCTTGGTATATTTTAGTGTTCCATTCTCAGCGAATGTTCTTTCCAGTTATTTCTATTTTCTATGATTTCTCTTTTTAAGTATAAATCTTTGCCGAGCAAGGTACTGCCGCTGTAACGTGTGCGTCTCACATTCGGGATGTTCCGGCCAACCAATCTGACCGAAGGTTTTCTCGCGGTTTTCCTCGGTCGCTAGGTGAATACTGGGTTGGATAATTTGATCTACGAATTTTCCCATCATCTTTCATCACTACATTTTTTCCTCCCTCTTCACCGCCGCACCAGATATTGAGCTGATCGCCCATCCTGGATATACCATGATCCAGAGTTTGCTTGCTCCTCGACAGGTATACTGACCCAAGTCATTGGCTTGTAAGTCCTTGGAGGGATAAGTCCTACAAAGAGGAGGGAAAGAAGAACAAGAAATATAGACATTTAGCTTTCTCTGATTTTTCCCTTCATTTTATCTATACGAGGATTACGAGTAATTTTACGAGATCGCCAAGTCTATGCTCAACGATAATTTCTGCTGAAAATCCCCATCCACTAGCAGGGAATCGAACCCGGACTTCTGAATTTGTAGGCTAGCATGCTAACCACCAAACCACAGAGTCAGTCTCAATTCTTTTCTAAGGCATTTAATTTTAATTCTTACTTAGTGCATTACTAACAAGGTTTTTAGTAGTGTTTAACGCCCGTTGTTATTGCTTACGGCATCACGACGGTGGACACTGATGATACGTGAAAGGAAATGATAATTGGGGAAGGGAATTTGGGAAGAAAACGTTCCATGCTTAAGTTTAGATTACCTCGCCGGCATTTACCAGTTATGAAGACTGAGGAAAACCTGGAGAAAACCTCAGTCAGGGAGAATGGTCCTGGCAGGATTTGAACTCCCGTTCATGAGTCATGACTTAACGACCTCGCCACCCGTGTCGGTAATAAGGGGTTAATGTTCGTGAGTTCACAGTATCACCAGTATGATCTTTTTTCTTTAAGTGCTGTTGCTCTCTTTATACTTTGACGCAGTGTCTGGATCTCCCCAGTTGATAAAAGTTTACTCCCCCCCCTCCGACCGTCGCGGCGGATGAGAGCATTAAGAATCCTCCCCTTTCCATGTCAGTCCAATCGGGACCAACCAGAGACGAGGGAACTCATAAATAACACCTGAACTGTATTTTTAATAGTTCCTTCCCGTCGTCCTACACAGTGGGATCATATAAATCTTTCACTTTGAAATATTTTGTATCACAAAACTTTGCCTGGCAGAATATTTCCAGCTTCTGCTGTTGAATTATTATGAAGATTCTTCTACATTCACAAAATATTTGCTTTGGATAAAACTGTAGTCAGAGCAGTTTCTGTTTGCCAGAACTTCTAAGTGATTAAACATCCTTCATCATAATTTTTGGTTGGGATACATGGTAACTTTACAGATTGATTAACGTATCTCGGAAGGATCTATGAAAAGCATCTCTTATTTAAAAAGTATCATTTAAATGTACAAATGTAGCAAAAGCATTGGTATATATCTGAAAATGTCTTATAAGATCATTGTCAATAAATGCTTGGAACAAATTGTTTATTTTAATTATTTAAGATTGTTATAATATTTACAAGGACTATTCCGCTCATATTGTGACTGACTTATAGGGTGATTGTACCATCTAGAGAAAACCATAATCGTCACTTGTTCCCATTTACAGGAGACTCGAAACAAAATGCAGGTTTAGTACTTGGATAAACTAATTATTATTTAATCTCTTCTTTCTGAATGATGTTTGTATAACTTGTAAACCAGAAGAGATATACAAAATCTTTTTCTTTAAGAGTTTACCCTCCACTTTGTAGGACGTACACCCCCAAGGACTTAAAAGCCATTGCTTTGGGTCAGTACCCTGTCGAGGAGCAAGCAAACTCTGGATGGGAGATCAGCAGAATTTCTGGCATGGCGATGAAGAAGAAGAAGGAAATTAAATGTAAGGAAAGGGATGATAGGAAAACACGCGGATCAGTTACCCAACCCAGCATTCGCCTAGCGACTGAGGAAAACCGCGAAAAAAACCTGATCAGATTGGTCGGCCCCGGGGACTTGTCCCCGAGATCTCTCAAATGCGGGCCACAGACGTTACCGCTGTTCCATCCCGCTCGGTTACATAAAATGTTAATACACGAAAACCTATATCTCGTTAAAACACACAATTTAGTCCAATACAATTTTGTTGCAGGGTTTACATTTACGAGATATACCTTATTATTAGTTTAAATTTTCAAATACACAGCCTTTTCTCAACTGGTTAATTACTATTCGTTTTTTTACTTTCTCTACTACGTATAGTAAGTAGGGGAAGTATTGCATTCCACCCAAAAATTCGATACCGAGATTTCGCCGGAAATACATGTTTTGAGAACTCCTGAATCCAAAAAAAGCATTTTTGGAAACATGTCCGTGTGTGTGTCTGTGTGTGTGTGTGTCTGTGTGTGTGTGTGTGTCTGTGAACAGCATAACTCAAAAACGAACACTCGGATAAACACCAAACTTGGTATTTAGGTTCAGTATCTTCCAGAGATGCGACACGAAGGTTTTCAAGAAAATCCCCCCACTCCAGACTACCCTTTACATGGACGATTTTTCGAAAATTTTAATTTTCTCATAAATGGCTCTAACGATTTGATGAAAATATCATATGTTTAAGATAATGTCATGAGAAATGAAATGTATATCTCGAATTTTCTGGGAATGTCTCCAAAAGTATTCTTCATTGTGAACGACTTTTGCATAACTGGTGAACCATAAGAGATAGACAAAATTTTACTACACAAAAAATGTAGATCGCGTTAAAATACACAACTTATGTCATATACATTTCTTTTGTTGAGTGAACCGTTTTCGAGATATTGCTTGTTATTTCCTTAAATTTTCCAAAACATACTTTTTCTCAACTTCGTTATTCATTTTTAATTTCTCTACTACGTATAGTAAGTAGGGGAAGTATTGCATTCCACCCAAAAATTCGATACCGAGATTTCACCGGAAATACATGTTTTGAGACCTCCTGAATCCAAAAAAAGCATTTTTGGAAACATGTCCGTGTGTGTGTCTGTGTGTGTGTGTGTGTGTGAGTCTGTGTGTCTGTGTGTGTGTGTGTGTGTGTGTCTGTGAACAGCATAACTCAAAAACGAACAGTAGGATAAGCACCAAACTTGGTATTTAGGTTCAGTATCTTCCAGAGATGCGACACGAAGGTTTTCAAGAAAATCCCCCCACCCCAGACTACCCTTTACATGGACGATTTTTCGAAAATTTTAATTTTCTCAAAAATGGCTCTAACGATTTTGATGAAAATATCATATGTTTAAGATAATGTCATGAGAAATGAAATGTATATCTCGAATTTTCTGGGAATGTCTCCAAAAGTATTCTTCATTATGAACGACTTTTGCATAACTGGTAAACCATAAGAGATAGACAAACTTTTACTACACAAAAAATGTAGATCACGTTAAAATACACAACTTATGTCATATACATTTCTTTTGTTGAGTGAACCGTTTTCGAGATATTGCTTGTTATTTCCTTAAATTTTCCAATACTTATACTTTTTCTCAAATGCGTTATTCATTTTTTTTATGTCCTGGACATGCAAAGAGAATGGAATGCGCCACATAGCAACCAGCGTTAAAATATTTGACTATCGCTTAAAAGCTACGATATTTCCCTTGCATCTACAAGAAAATTACCAATAAGATTGACATCTCGATATCTCGATTAACATGAAGCATATGGAGAATAGGCGTTTGTAAAATTAGATTGTACAAGAGTAGAGAAAGTCATGTGAGTGTAACACATCAGATTTTTTTTTCTCAAATTCGTTATTCATTTTTTTATGTCCTGGACATGCAAAGAGAATGGAATACGCCACATAGCAACCAGCGTTAAAATATTTGACTATCGCTTAAAACCTATCATATTCCCCTTGCATCTACAAGAAAATTACCAATAAGATTGACATCTCGATATCTCGATTAACATGAAGCATATGGAGAATAGGCGTTTATAAAAATAGATTGTACAAGAGTAGAGAAAGTCATGTGAGTGTAACACATCAGATTTTTTTATGTCCTGGACATGCAAAGAGAATGAGATGTGCCCCATAGCAACCAGCGTTAAAATATTTGACTATCGCTTAAAACTTACCATATTTCCCTTTCATCTACAAGAAAATTAACAATAAGATTGACATCTCGATATCTCGATTAACATGAAGCATATGAAGAATAGGCGTTTGTAAAATTAGATTGTGCAAGAGTAGAGAAAGTCATGTGAGTGTAACACATCAGATTTTTTTTACTTTCTCTACTACGTATAGTAAGTAGGGGAAGTATTGTATTCCACCCAAAATTTCAATACCGATTTTTCACCGGAAATACATGTTTTGAGACTCACTGAATCCAAAAAAAGCATTTTTGGAAACATGTCCGTGTGTGTCTGTGTGTCTGTGTGTCTATGTGTCTGTGAACAGCATAACTCAAAAACGAAGAGTCGGATAAACACCAAACTTGGTATTTAGGTTCAGTATCTTTCAGAGATGCGACACGAAGGTTTTCAAGAAAATCCCCTCACCCCAGACTACCCTTTAAATGGAACATTTTTCGAAAATTTTAATTTTCTCAAAAACGGCCCTAACGATTTTGATTAAAATATCATATGTTTAAGATATTGTCATGACAAATAAAATGTATATCTCGAATTTTCTGGGAATGTCTCCAAAAGTATTCTTCATTATGAACGACTTTTTCATAACTAGTAAACCATAAGAGATAGACAAAATTTTACTACATGAAAAATGTGGATCGCCTTTAGATACACAATTTATGTCATATACATTTCTTTTGTTGAGTGAACCGTTTGCGAGATATTGCTTGTTATTCCCTTAAATTTTCCAATACTTATACTTTTTCTCAATTTCGTTATTCATTTTTTTTATGTCCTGGACATGCAAAGAGAATGGAATGCGCCACATAGCAACCAGCGTTAAAATATTTGACTATCGCTTAAAACCTACCATATTCCCCTTGCACCTACAAGAAAATTACCAATAAGGTTGACATCTCGATATCTCGATTAACATGAAGCATGTGGAGAATAAGCGTTTGTAAAAATAGTTTGTACAAGAGTAGAGAAAGTCATGTGAGTGTAACACAGCAGATTTTTTTCCTGGTAATGCAAAGAGAATGGAATACTCGACATAGCAAACAGCTATTAAAATATTTGACCATCCCTTTAAGCCTACCAATTCCCCTTACATCTACAAGAAAATTAGCAATAAGATTAACATCTCGATATCTCGATTAACTTGAAGCATATGGAGAATAAGCGTTTGTAAAAATAGTTACAAGTACAGAAAGTAATGTGAGTATAACACATCAGTTTTTTTAAATATGTGACAACTTCTATTATTTAAAAGGTAGAATCAGATGACTGAAAAATTCAAGACCGGGACGAGGACCGGGAGATCCGTGGTTCAAATCCCGGCTATGGCATTGAATTTTTCATTCATCTGATTCTACCTTTCCAACCCTGTCCAACACACGGCTTGTGTGAAAGAACAATTAATTCTACTATTATTGATTCATTCAAAGAGCTTTTCTCAGAAGTTCATAAGTCTCTCAGACAAACGTTTTGCCCTGCAACGTGACAGATTCGGAAATCCCTCGAGTAATCTCTCATCTCTACCTTTTTCTAAACATACCTCTTACTTTTTCGAAGATAGGCTCTTTGCGGTATCCTCCTAAAGACAGGTAAGCCACATTGAAAATTTTCTTTCAAAATTATATATATATATATATATATATATATATGTGTGTGTGTTACCATAAACTTCTAAACACTAATAGTAACAATAATAATAATAATAATAATAATAATAATAATAATAATACCTATATACAAGATGCAGTATGCCGTTACAAACTGGACACAACCCACATTAATAAATACTTGAATATAGCAAAAGCAAATAGGCAAATCTGTATTAAGTTGCATAGCAAATCTGTTTACTCGTAAGAAGGTAAACAGAACTATGTAGTGTTTCAATTAGCAAATCTGTTTATATACTCTACAATGTTGTTTCTATTAATTCCATGGAGATTTCCGCAGATACATGACGCATATAGATCGTATGAATGTGCAAACAGCTTTAATGATTCTGTATAATTTGTAATTTATTTCAGTGTAGATATCTCTGAAAGAGATAAATTTATACCTGCGTATTACGTATATTACGTACATTACCTCGTATTATGCTGCAACGACTAAAGCTTTTTTACTTTCTCTACTACATATAGTAAGTAGGGGAAGTATTGTATTCCACCCAAAAATTCGATACCGAGATTTCACCGGAAATATATGTTTTGAGGCCCCCCGAATCCAAAAAAAAACATTTTGGGAAACATGTCCGGTGTGTGTCTGTGTGTGTGTGTCTGTGTGTGTGTGTGTCTGTGAACAACATAACTCAGAAACGAACGGTCAGATAAACACCAAACTTGGTATTTAGGTTCAGTATCTTCCAGAGATACGACACGAAGGTTTTCAAGAAACTCCCCCACCCCAGATTACCCTTTACATGGAACATTTTTCGAAAATTTTAATTTTCTCAAAAAATGGCTCTAACGATTTTGATTAAAATATCATATGTTTAAGATATTTTCATGACAAATAAAATGTATATCTTGAATTTTCTGGGAAGTCTCAAAAGTATTCTTCATTGTGAACGACTTTTGCATAATTGGTAAACTATAAGAGATAGACAAAATGTTACTACACAAAAAATGTAGATCGGGTTAAAATACACAATATACAATTTTTGTTGTTGAGTGAACCATTTTTTAGATATTGCTTGTTATTCCCTTAAATTTTCCAATACTTATACTTTTTCTCAAAGGAAATTCATCATTCTTTTCTTTTCTTTTGTCCTGGTAATGCAAAGAGAAAGGAATACTCGACATAGCAACCCGCTCTTAAAATATTTGACTATCGCTTTAAGCCTACCAATTCCCCTTGCATCTACAAGAAAATTAGCAATAAGATTAACATCTGGATATCTCGATTTAATTAAGCATATGGAGAATAAGCGTTTGTAAAAATTGTTTCTACAAGAGTAGAGAAAGTCATATGAGTGTAACATATCAGATTTTTTAATATCCTTTCAACATCTAGGCCACACGGTGATGGTTATCTATAGATTTGTTAATACATGATTCAGTGAGCGCCGAACAGATTGCTTTAGTTGCGTAGTCGCCTCCTCTACCACATTCCTGGTTAATATTGTTTGCATCGAGAGGTCAACTTTCGTCGCTGTATGGTCGCACTTCTGAGGTATTGCGTGCAATCATTGTGATGCCAGACAGATGGTATTAGTATACAGTCACCTTTCTACTTCAGTAATTTGTTGATAAGGGCCTTAAGTACGTAGCCACTTTCCTGTACCATCTGTTCTTTGGGCGAGAACTTTGGATTATTGTACCAGATGTGAGTCAAGTTTGTGAATACACTGAATTTTTAACTCACGGCCTCCTAAATACAAGACATAGACACCATCACTCTAGCCAGCTCCCTGGACTGAATATTTTGTAATAACAAGAATGTAATATCCATTTTTATGCGGTATCCTTCACGATTTTTCAGATATAGCAGTTGAGATAGTATTTTTAACACTTAAATTATTTCAGTAAAATTATATAATATAAAATATAATAACAGCCCGCCTTAAAGCAATATGTGTATAATATTATACACAAAATGCATGTAACTGTCATTGTATTGATGTTTAAATTATTATGTACATGTTCAACATAGTTAGGTAAATGTATTTTTCGTAATTTAATAATGTAGGAGCTGTGGGAATATAGGTCAAAAGTTGCTAACAATGGGGTAACAATGAGGTAACCTTGAGGCAATAATGAATTGGAAAGTTTAATAATACTACTAGTAATTCTTGGAAACAATAATGTAATATTTTTTAAACAGTTTATAAAATAGCCAATCAACAACCAGAAAACCTGAAAGTAAAATAAAAGTATTCTATTGGAGTATAATTAGCCAATCAGAAACTGAAATAGAGTAAGTTGTACAAATTCAGAAGTCAGTTGCTAGTAGACAGCGTTCCTAACCGGAAGCAAGACGCGTCCTCCAGAAGTTTAATACGTATTCAGTGTGAGACGAAAATACTTTACGTGTTTAAAAAGTGCAAGTAATTAATAAATAATCTCACAGCTGTCTGTATAAGAGAAGTGGTATTTAATCGTGTCAAGGATTAATAAAAGGAGTGAAGTAAAAATTATAATCTTGTAAGCCTACATTCTTTAGCCGCACCACTCCCTGCAAAGAGAAACATGTATCTACAAATTAATACTGACCCAGCCGAGGCAAACATAAATATATAATATTTAAAGAAACATTCAAAAATACAAAGTTTATTCTTAAACTTGGGGAAAAGGCCACCGGAAAGTAAATTTGGGGCGAAGGCTACCGGAAACTTTGTACCATATGCGGTTGCAACTACTTCAAGTTTTCGGCTCCCCAACAGTCGAAATATAATCCACCTCCTAAAAAAAATAAACCTACTTCACAGTTTTGTAAGAAAGTTTTTATAAAATCATTAGAGTTCCAAGCTGTATTTAACTTTAGGCTGTCTTAAAAACTAAATATCAAACTCCCCGGTTTACTGTTTCTGAGAAACTGTAGTCTGTAAGAAATGGTCACGAAGAATTGAATACTTCTATTTAAAAAGTCAGCCTCTAGTAATCAGTCATCATAAAATATTTCAATAAGCTTAAATGTCTCTTCGTTCTCGTAAAATAGTTCCAAATAGCTTTGAAACATTAGATAATTTAATATAAAGTAATAGATTCTTAGATCACGTACAACATTGATACAGCTGTATTCATAATCTTTTTGGCAGTTCCACTACTTCTACAACATTTTAGTTCCTCTTAAAGAATAAAAATGATAAAGGAGACCTATGAACTGTAACAGTAACAACTGAGGAAGCAAGCTCTGAAACATATTAGCTTATTGAGCTTAGGTTCAGCCTAACTTGGCCCGGAATGTAAAAGCCTATCTGCTCTACATATATTCAAGTAATATTTGACACCTTAAAACCCAAATATTTACGAATGAGTGCATGAAAAGTTGCCGATAGAAGAACTAGTGGTTAATTTTGTAACTAGAAAGTTGAAATTTGTGTGTCCGGTCCTTATCTGCCTATAGGTATTCCCTTGTGTTGATTGTCATATTGTTTCTTCCCTCGGTTGCTGTAAGCAGACTGTAGTTGGCATTGGACTAAGGCCAAGACAGCTATAACTTTAAAGTTTTAAAATATGTTGGTTTGGGAAATCCCAATCAATATTCAGATTTTATCCTATATCGTTCGTTAATTATATGTCCTATGGTTTACCAAAAGATGAACTAATGTAAATATTTCGGTCTCTTTCATGCAACTAGAAAGAGATACTTTTGTGCTTTTACTGTGTTGAAGACTAATCTTAGGGTAAAAAATTGCCCATAACTGTTCTTAGTGTACATAAAACTACATTCGATCGTAAATTAAACTATGAAGTTAAAGTTGCTTAAAATAAATATTCATAAAGTATAGAAACTTAAAAACCAGGTTTATAATGGAGAGCATGTTGCCTTTTATGAAGGAAATTGTTTTAGCATGGAATTCAAAACTGAATGAGATGCTTTGAAGGAATTTTAACTTTGTCTACTACAACAAAACGATAATTTTAAAACATAATAATAATAATAATAATAATAATAATAATAATAATATAATTATTACATCCAAAAAAGTTAGATTCGATATATAGTGTTTCATAAATGCGTCATGTTTTCCGCGAATGATATTATAGCTTATTCAGTAAACTTATAAGGCTCTATAAACTTTTCCAGAAATTGCAATAAGTTTTGTTTATCTATTGATGATCACTTTGTAAAATGGCATGTTACATGACATGCATTAGCATAGCCACCAGCCCATTCATAGCATCGTCTTCCAGCCACTAATATTAAAGTGTTCATTAATTGATCTAGAATTTAATAGCTTAATGTATGTATGCTAGAATGTGCAACAACAGTCAGGTTCATCAAGAGGCTGCATAAGCACCTACGAATAGAAGCGAAAGTACTATAAAGAAAAACAAATGCATTGTCAAGTTTCTGTGCACTCGAGTGTACACTTCTGTTTCGGAGGCGGCCACCATAGTACATAGTGATAAGAACCTATCAATGGAAAGCGAAGATCTGTGGTTTAGATTGCCTTTTAAAAAATCTGATGTGTTACACTCACATGACTTTCTCTACTCTTGTACAAACTATTTTTACAAACTCTTATTCTCCAACTATTTCATATTAATCGAGATAAACATTTGCAGAAACGATCTTTTGACATGCAAAGAGAATTACATTTTACACATAGCGACCAGTTCTAAAAATATTTGACTATCGCCTAAGGCCTACTATGTTCCCCTTGTTTTGTAATTGCAAGGGCAATATAGAAATACAGTAGCCTTTAAGCATCGACATATATCTTAATAGCTGGTTGCTAGGTGCAGCACCATTCTCTTTGCCACCATATTCTTTGCATATCCAAGACAAAAAAATTAATAACGAATTCCCATTTGAGAAAATAAGTATTGAAAAATTTAAGGGAATAACAAGCAATATCTCGAAAATGGTTCACTCAACAAAAAAAATGTATATGACAAATTGTGTATTTTAACGCGATCTACATTTTTGTGTAGTAAAATTTTGTCTATCTCTTATGGTTTACCAGTTATGCAAAAGTCGTTCACAATGAAGAATACTTTTGGAGACATTCCCAGAAAATTCAAGATTTTATTTGTCATGAAAATATCTTAAACATATGATATTTTAGTCAAAATTGTTAGAGCCATTTTTAAGAAAATTAAAATTTTCGAAAACTGTTCCATGTAAAGGGTAATCTGGGGTGGGAGAGTTTCTTGAAAACCTTCGTGTCACATCTCCGGAAGATACTGAACCTAAATCCCAAGTTTGGTGTTTATCCGACGGATCGTTTCTGAGTTATGCTGTTCACAGACACACACACAGACACACACACACACACACTCACAGACACAACACGGACATGTTTCCAAAAATAAGTTTTTTGGATTCAGGGGGTCTCAAAACATATATTTCCGATGAAATCTCGGTATCGAATTTTTGGGTGGAATACAATACTTCCCCTACTTACTATACGTAGTAGAGAAAGTAAAAACGAGTAGCTTATTTTATTTTTGCTTCCCGTTATTGGACTCTGCGTGTATGAATTCAAATAATGTTACATCTTTAATACACAATGACAATTATACAATAAATCCTAAGGAAGTTAATGCTTCGATGTACACACATTCTTAAAGAAAAGTCATTTTACATTGTTTTTCGTCTTTAGAATACGAGACCAGTAGCGCCAGAGATATTCCAGTTTAAAGATTAAATAGCATATCTGCCACGAAGGGAATGCATTGTACAACCCATACAAAGCATCAACCTCCATAAAAGTTCTGTAAGCATTTCTGGCATGTGCTTCATCTTTTCCGTCAGATAATCTGAATATTGCAGCCTCGAGCAAATACAGCAAAGGGGATGAGCAAGTACCCACATAAAATAAATATCGATCCTATCGCACAGCCGATAATTTGTTTTCGAATCATTAGGTTTTATGTATCTTGGAGAGGAAAACAGAGGGTTTCTGACATGGAAGATGCCGCAAATCAACCCCTTCCCCTTTCTCTCCCTCAGGCAGACAGTGTTGGGAATAAAATGGGAATTTCTTGTATTGGAAAAAGAAACAGAAAAAAAAGTTTTCCCCTTCTTTTATTTTTCTCTCCCATAATCGAGTTTCAAACAACGCGATATCGTCTTCCTTTACTATCTTCCTTATTTTTATGATGAAATGAGGAAGTTTACAGGGCAAATGGCCTTTTTCCTAAAGAAGAACTGGTCCTCGAGCAGTTTATCCAGAGATAACATATTTTGTTGCGGTTCATTTATCTCCAAAGTTGTTATCGATACTCTGGCTGCCTTTTTGCAGATACAAAGGGCTGGAGCTTATGTGGCGGAAAATTACTGACAGCTTATCATAGCTCGATACCGGAGCTTGGATGTCGACAGTCGATTACTCATATGTAATATTTCAGCCGGATAGGTCATTCATTTCGATGTTTTTATGACGTCTTTGAATTCACCTCCAAGAGATACTTTTTCACTGAAAATAACTGCTTAAAAAACGCTAGATGTTTAAATTTTTTAATTAATGGAGGCTCTTTGACTGCTGTGGTCCTTAGCGTCCCATTCTATATTGGGGTAAAATACCTGCAATTTTGCTCAGAGACCTCTTAGATGTTCATGGGCGAAGTACATCATAAAATACTGTAACAAAGGGACTGGTGAGTTTCGAGATCCATTGTCGCCATCCGCCGGACGAGGAAATCTGAAGAAGTGCGGCGGTTACTAGAACTTTCTGGAAAAAATGAATTGAAAGTTAGTCTCGAGACTCGAGCGTGAAAACTGGGTAAAGTCAGAAACCACATAAAGAAATAGGTTCGTGAGAGTCATTCGGTCGGTCAGTTAGCAAGCTTCCAGCGTGGAAGTTAAGCTAAAGCTGACGGGGAAAGTGTATGTTACTGTACATTGTTCATGATGTTCTATGAGAATAGTTTTGAGGATACAGCGGTCATGCGGTAGACCTTAGACACAGGGCTGATATACTATGAGTTTTAAGTTAGCCAGCCTGTTAAGGAGAAGCGAACCATAATCATTTAAATGAAAGAGCGATGCATATTTTTGTGAACGTGTAATCCACCTCTCAGAGGATGTTGAAGCCAGGTAGCATGGTCTTTAGTTCGAACCTAATAGAACTGAGTGTAGTGTAGAAGCAGCTATGCAAATATTGTGGAAGATAGAAATACCGGGTAAAGACGAAGTTACGCTCATCGAATTTGGAAACATATTAGTCTCAATACGTTAAAAATATGAGGGGAATCGAAAGAAAACTGCTCTGCAATATTATAACACTGTTGCAGCATGGTTAGTCGACTCGGGGTTGCAGTACTCGTCTCGAGGCGTGCAGCTCTCGCGAAGGGGGTAGGAGCTAAGGTGAAAAAGAGAACTTCAGGTAACGCTCTTGGGCCATTTATTCTAGACTAGGGGCCTACGGCCCAGTCTGTAAGAAAGGCAGATGTGTTACATAAAGAGGTTTCCTGTGCACAAATTATAAATCAAAGTCTCGCGCAAATCTGACCATAGCAGAGATGTCCCGTATCGGGTTTTCGGGTGCTCTCCCGTGACCTCCGGTCAGCTTAAATATCTTACAATATGAGGCGTCAGCGCTCTGTTAATCTAGAGTCACCGTGTACACTGATTTCAACACTTCCGCGTCTCAATATGATATCTGGGATTTGTTTCCAGGCATGAGTAGTTTTCGTAATATTTCGTACAAAACTTTATTCAGCCAGGTTCAGGACAGCAAATACATGCTGCAGCGAGACACCCTACCTGGTACGTAAAGTATTTATTAAGAAGAAGAAGAAGAATCGATAAGGCATTTATATTTTTAGAAAGCAATTACAGTAGCGCAATGAAATCCAGTGGCTACAAAAAAGGTTGATCCAAATACTGAATCCACAATAGTAAAAGGCGCTTCGTTTTTTAATTAGATAACCGATCAAAACTGAGTGCGTTTCAGAGTAGACAGGGTCGTTATTTTACCTATGCTTTCTTCATCGGTGCGGTTTCTAACGCCTCGCTGCTAGCTAACCGATAAATATTAACTTTCCGTGTAACGAAACATGAACGTGTCGGAGAGCAAAATGCATAATGATCTTTATCATCCCAGGTTAATATGTAACGTTTGACTCATGTATCACCTTTACATCACGAGATGGGTAAGTACTCCAACAGTGAACCAATCAAAGCAAATCCTCCAAAAATAGTATACGCTACAGGCAAAATGGCTTTAGATGTTATTCAGATTTCATATTAACCATCTACATTTCGTGAGATCGGTGGTATAGAATTAGACAAGCGGAAATTTGAACAATCAATTTTAAAAGTTATCGCTGCTTCCTAACTACACCAACGTTTCAAATAGGTAAGTCATTTTAAGTTCCAATTTCCGTAACAACGTTAGAAAACAATAGAATCATATATTTCAAAATCTTAAACAGAGATCTATGATATTATTTTTGAAATACTGTAATTTAGATAAAATATTTCACTGCGGAAGTGTATGCATAGGTATGTGGCTAAACAAATCGCTCCTTTGATGTTTAATGACTGCTTCTTGTAACTATTTTCTCCAGTAATGTATTTCGCAATAGTTGTTGTTAACGATTAAAAAACAAATAAGATAATGCTATAAGTGGTTTTAATTCTATGATATCTTTGAACTAGTACATGGTCAGGATAATATAATAATTGGATTCTTGCTTTGCTTTTACAAGTTTCATTCACTAATGACAGGGTAAATGCTCCCTATAGGTAAATGCTTTTATTAATATAGTTCTATAAATAATAATTGCAGCTCTGTTCACAATATGGTTGTCTTCCAAGATCCTTTTCTTTCTCTCTCTCTCACTCTCTCTCTCCTCCTACTACCACTTCCCTTTTTAAATTTTCTCTCCTACTCCTTTATCCATCCCCCTCACATATTACCTTTTCACTCTCCCTGTTCCATTTTTTTCACCCGCTCTCCCTCTCTCCCCACAACTTATTGCAGGCGTTGTTTTGAAAACTAATACTAAATCTGTTATTTCACTATAAATTAAAACAATGAAGCCGTTCGTGGGGCAACAATTTTGAAGCCGTAACCTTTGCTTCAAATTTTGATACTGCTATCTGGAAGTTGCATCCATTTAGATAACGTTAAATGTTATCTGTTTTGTTGGTGAGTCTCACCTTCTAACTCGTTCTGAGTTGTCCGGACCACCAGCTGCTTCAGTGGTATAGCTTTGAGTTCTTTGTCATAGGCTATACGAGATTGCAACGGAAAAGATAACACCAGTTTAGTTAGCTGATAAGTTTTAATTTTGACTAAAATATTCTTGAAAAGAGTTGCCGATTGTTGAATTAGAGAATTAAATTATGTCTAGAATAATAATTATGCAAAGCGTCAGTTGCCGTAAGTCGCAGAAATGTTACTCGGAAAGATTCTTCACAATAATTGTTTAAGTTTTTCTAACTCAAGCACGTAATTGAGCGTTACACAAAACAATGTCACGAGAGACACAGGAGCAATCATACGAGTAAGTCACCGAATTAAATAATTACGTCTCATTTAGAATGCCCGCTCTTTTCTTAACTTAATCTCCGCCTACCTATCACTACCCACACCAACGTTTTATTATTTTATTTACCAACGTTTAACAATTGGTAAAACTCTACGTATGCATATATGACACTGTTTCCATGCGGTGCCTTGCTGGAATCTCAGAATTTTATTCCCTTTTCTAAATTTACAGAACTCCTGTCTACGTGACTTTTCAAACGTACTGAGCTTACCCTTAACTGCA
The DNA here is from genome assembly GCA_030765065.1 of Deroplatys truncata. NCBI lineage: Eukaryota > Metazoa > Arthropoda > Insecta > Mantodea > Mantidae > Deroplatys > Deroplatys truncata. Next base: position 61,157,015 of record CM060980.1, read on the forward strand.
TTCCAGGAATCTTTAAGCCAAAGCATTCCCTACTCGGCTGTTACTAATGACTTTCCCTAACATGACTAGGGTGACCTCTTTCTCCGGAAAAATCTTTTAATTCAGGCTTATTACATTATACATTGACTTAAGATACATGAATTGTTTATTGCCATTATTTCTCTATGTTACTGTCGTTTCTTTATTTAATTATTTATATGTTACTTTCAATAACTAAGGTATCAGCACGTTATCACTCATTTTTCGTATGCAATTCGAACTACGCAGTAAGAAAATGACAGTGGAAGAACCACCAAACCATCACTGTGTCAGATTAACTACTTATCGAATAATAGTATCGAACATTTTGTATGACTTCTTAAATATTCAGTATATATTTTGTAACCATAAGACATATCCATAAACCCTTAAAATCTTCACAAAACCAAAACATATTATAATATTCTGAATTTCTTACTTTGTATTTTATTGCAATTTCGTACCTTTTTTAAAAATAATTAAAATGCCATATAGTGCTTCTTCTAAGTGGGCGTCCCACTGCTGGAGTTGCCTAGAGAGGGCGATGAAAGGTCCCCGACCAAGCAGTCCTCTAGTGTAAACGGGAAGTAGTCTTTCCTTTGGACAAACTTCCACGTCATTTGTCCGGCACCGCTATACGCTACGCAATATACCTGAAAGATGAGAAGAAGACGGAATGAAAGGGAAATGATAGAAAGGAAACCGTGGTAAATGAGAAACCATTCCAGCATTGACCTACCATATAAAACCCAAGGTCAGATTGGGAGGTCGACGGGAGTCGAACCCAGGGCATCCTAAATGCGAGCCTCATGCGTTACCGCGAAGCCATTTCGTTCGGTCTAAAAAGCATATAACGTAATAAGATACGTTGCAATCGTTCCATTCATTCATGAGTGAAACGCTTATCTATCTACCTGCCTACATAAACGGTTCCAAAGGTTTCCTGAGGTCTCTCTTGGATGGTTTGTTTACTTTAATCCGGCAAAACTTATCGTTTTCTACTATGTACAATTATTTTACAGGAATTTAGGCTTGCAGGTAGACATTTAAATTGCTGTATGACATCCTTTAACAGATCGTACAGTTATAAAAGCTACATAGAATTAAAGTAGAAGGTTTGTAATGTTTAACAACGCTTAAACCTTTATTTATGAACTGTGTAATTTTTTCACAGATGGGTATTCCTATTGTTTTATGTGCTTCATTTAAATTTTTCTTGGCTATTTAAACAGTGTAGTTTGTTTTTACGTCATTCTCTTCACAATGTATTCGCACCTGGCAGATGTCGTGAGTGCAGGAAACTAAATCACAGCGTCAAAAACATCTTACATCTTATGAAATTTGTCTTCTGAAATTCATCTGACATCTACCTATGGCTTTTCTATTCTGGGCTTCACTTTAATTTCCTTTAAAAGCATTGGCGTCACTGCTGCAGGGAAAGGGAGGCTTTCTTGGTGCAAAGAACGCCTAGAGGGATGGCAAGAAGAGGAAATCACGCCATTACATCTGGAGCATCCTCCACATAAACAAACCCAATAGCAGAGAGGCCCGTTTAAATATTGTCGATGTTAAAGAAAAGCAGCAGGCGTAATGGGACCGCTTCCAACTCCAAAAAGGAAGAGGAAGCGGGACCAATATTATAGACTCGGCGCGAGTCTTCTATCGGAACCAACAGGAGGGGAGCGTACCCATATTTCAAAATAGTTTTGTCGAAAAGAAAAAGAAACACATTATAAGTGGGGACGCGGAGAGGAAGGCAAGAAATCATATATCCTGAAACTAAGAGAAGCATTGAAGAGGAACAGAACCGATTATGACGTAGCAGGATACCCGGCAGACGGTCGTCTTATGTTTTGAACTGAAACAAATGCTTCCAGAATAGAGCAGACTGTATATTGTGACGAAATAATAACAATAATATCGTTATATAATAAATTAGTATTATATATTTATAATTATTATTATATGTAAACAAGAGTAATGAGGTATGAACAAATAGTTTGTGCAAATACTCCCTTCTACATCACACTGAGCATAATATAAGGGGGGACTAGCATTACTTTCCAAAAATAAAAATGTCATGCGTTACATTCACAAGACTTTCTCTACCCAGTATTAGTTACTTTTATACAGCGTCTACTAACTATTCGTACGAAAGATTATTTTCCTATCTGCTTCATCTTGACTGAGATATACATTTGCAGATACAGTTACATTATATATTAGGTACAAGAGGGATAGAGGAAACCGAATCAGTAGCTACATGTTTAAAAGCGGCTCGTTATGGTTTTAATACTCCATACTCTTTCCATGACATCTTGAGAAACAAGTTAATAGCGGCAGGACATTAAAGAAACACAGCATTGAACACATGAAACCAATAACAACGGATATCTCGGAAATGGGTAATGCCACAAAAAAGTGTTTAAAATAAATTGTGTGTTTTAAAGGAATGTATATTTTTTGTTCAGCACGTTTTTGTTAATCTCTAAACCTTTACCAGTTATACAAAATTATACAAAATTCTCTTCGAAGAAGTTAGTATTCACAATCTATTACCAGAAAATTCAAGATATACATTTTGTTTATCATAAAATAGATTAAAAATATGATACTTTAAACAAAATCGTTAGAGCCATTTTGAGAAAATAAAAAATGTAGAAAATGTTCCATGTAAAGGATAGTTTGAGATAGAGGATTTTCTTCAAAATCTTCGAGTCGCATCTTACATTCCAAGTTTGATATTTATCCGACTTTTGTTTTTTGAGTTATGTTGTTCACACACCATAGACATATACGGATGTCTTTATAAAAATGTTTTTTTTTATTCAGTGGACCTCAAAAGATGTGTTTTTGGTGAAATCTAATACCGAATTGTTGTGTGTAATACAACACCTTCTCTACCTACTAAGCTGTATTATTTATTTTAAGTATATTGTAATGAATCCGGGGAGAAAGGGACCCTAAGCCGTTATCGGGGAACAATTAGAAGTAGAGTATTCGTGAGCGATGCGGGAGGGGTGGAAGAGGGTTCAGTGAAACACTGGATATTACTAAATGGACGCATATCCTAAGAGCTTTATTCTCTTAGATAGAACCTACAGTCCAGTGCTAAGTATTTGTGCATTCGTACATACCTTGAGTTCGGCACTGCACGACGTTGATAGTCACAAATTATATACCTACACTAATCAGAAACTTCACTGACGTGGATTCTGCCCTGGAGGAAGCTCGCGGCGGTATCTCCTTTTGACCTCAGTTCTGCAACCTTATAAACTTTCAGAGCTATAACTTTCTCTCACCTCAGCGTACTCGTAATATGCATATTCCGCCAGCCGACGTTTCAACACTTTATCCGGAACCTACATAGACACACGCACACACAAAAACACAAACACACACAATTCCTTCAGCAAGTATTCCCCTTTCATAGAAAAAAACAGTGATAATAAAATAGCCTTCCCAGGTAATTCACAGAAAATTCTAACGATATATTTTCTCTCATACCAGTATCTTAAACACAGACATAGTTAGTTTTCTTTGACGAATAGGGACACCCTAGTGATGCTTTCTTTAATCAGGTAAATTTCTACTGTCACTTATTCAGGAGCGCATGCTATGAGTTGATTAGCCCACTGACCATAGACAGCGCCACGGGAGAGAAGCAGGACATTGCTGGCGTTAAATGTCCCAAACCTTGTTCCGGGAGGTTCTTCTCTTACAATGTATGAGGTTACTTTTCTTGCAAATAAGCCTTACACGGGAACAACGGCTTTAACTCCCTTCCGAAAGAAGCGATGTTAAGGATGTTTACGCCCGAGAAAACCCATTGCCCTCTGCCGAGCTTGAAACCGCGACCTCTGGAACCAGAGGCTAGCATTCTTAAACTGTTTTAACCAAAACCATTAGAGGAACTTTTGTTAAAGTACAAATCTCATGTGTTGCGTACATATAACTTTCCCTACTCACTCTTGTACAAAACACTCTTATAATAGCTTATTATCCATCTACTTATTGTAAATACAGGTAAATCTTCATTACTAATTTATGCATCTATTGTAGATATAAGAAGAATACAATAGGCTAAAGCGACAGTCAAATCTTTTCAAAGCCGGTCATTATGTAATGGTTTTGGAATTCTGTTCTCTTTGCAAAAACCGAAAAAGAAAGCAAATAAGAACAGAGATGTGCAGCTGAGAGAAGTAAAAAGTATTTGAAAATTATTAACGTCAAAAAAATGGCATTTGACATAAACTGTGTGCTTTAATGAGATCTACATTTATTGTACAGTAACATGTTCTTCTATATTCTCATAGTTTACTAATTATACAAAAGTTATTCAGAATAAGGAGAACTCACAGGCTATTCCCAGAAAATTCAAGATATGCATTTTATTTGCCATGAAAATAAATGAAACATTTTATATTTTAATCAACATTGTTACAGCCATTTTGAGAAAATAAAAATGTGTACTGGGTAGTTTGGGGAGGGGGGAGTTTCTTCAAAATCTTCGTCCTGAACTTAAATACCAAGATTTGTATCTAATTGTAAGAAGCACTTTTAGGAGTGATACCACATTCATTATAAGCATGTGACCCAGTGGCCCCAACACCAAGAGCCAAAGTGATGTGAATTGATAAAGAAGAGGTCGACCCAGCAATAGTTATAAGCAAGTTTTGTATTGAACCGACTTTTCGTGTTTGAGTTACGCTGTCCACAAACACACATACACAAACGGGCCTTTATCGGAGACCTCAAACATGCATTTCCGGTGAAATCTCGATTTAGAATTTTTGGATGCATTATAATGCTTCTGGGGAATTTTTTATACATAGTTCTTTTTGTTTTTCTTCTTTAGGAGGAGAAATTTCTTGAAAATCCTTGTTATACATGTTTAAAAGGTTTCTGGCTTAAATATAAAACTTTATATTTATCGGCTTTTCGTTTATCGAGTTATACCTTTCATAAAGATGCATACTAATACAGACATACAAACACAACACTTTTAAAATAGGGTACATCAAAACGTGCATTTTTAAGTGGTGTAATGTATCGTTTAACATAGATGAGGGGCACAGATTTCCCATAGACATGATTATAAAACTCTGTTAATAATATTCTTTGGTCCGTTAATTTTAAATTTCTCATAACATTCCAAGGCACATCTCCATATCTTGCAAGAAAGAAAGTCTTGATAATGAAATATACCTATATTTGGAAAGCTACAGACTTTGAAGACAGCCTGCTTATCTTGGACAGCACAATTTCCTTTCTAATCTTATACTTGTCACTTCGTTTTCCCATGCACCTGCCCTGATTTCTCAGTAATGACTTATCATGACGTCATTACAAAACTGCCAGCCTACGAAGTTACTGTCGGCGTAGGCCTCTATTCAAATTAGCAAGGTGCGGGATCTTCGGGTGATACCCATCTCGTTGCTATCAATGTGAAGATAGCGAGATGAAAATTCTTGACGTGTGCTGCTGTGAAACTTTGTGGAATGAGGGAACATTTTGACGTTAATTTAAATTCTAGGATGGGGTAAGTAGTTGGGAAGGGTTCAATTATTCCTTGAGAAGAAACGTATATAAGCAAGTGGTGTTAACGAACCTATAGAAACAAACTTTAACTCCAGTGCAGCGTTGTACGTTAAACACTGCCAGATTAACAGACTCGTGGGGCAGGAGAGCACAAATCATTTTGATTTTAATAATAACAGTTATGAATTTCGTTTCACGGGTTACGAGCAGTGTATGTGTGCGTGTGTTTGTCTACGGCATGGCATTTAATCAACAGCAGATAGGCAGGTGGAACAATTCCATCCCACGGGACGCAATGCAATATTTGTAGAGAAAGGACCTGCCAGGAAAGAGCTGGAGGAAAGGGTTAACATTGCGAGGTGAAATTATTTTGAGGAAAACTCATTTGACAAGTATTAAACGAAAATGTTTGTTTCAGTGTGTACATTCATGCAAGATATGGTCCTATTCCGCATCAAAGGCGCTCAGGCCTGATGGAATATTAATAAACATTTGTGGAATGCGATATTTTGTTGCTGCTTGTGTTTCAAATGCTTACCTTCGAGGCAACAAACGCTGGGCTGTTTGCCTTTTTTCCTCTTCCAATGTGCTTGTTAGGTTAAATCACCCTCTGGGTCCTGAATTTGCTTCTGTTAGCGTATGCAACAACTTTCGTCAACACCGTCATCATATTCTACATTATTATTATAATTATTATTCAATTTTTAAACCGTGTTTATAACCCAAGGTACAAGCGTAGGACACATTTCAGTACATTGGACATTTTACTCAAGGCAATTCACGTTTTAAACCACCCTAAAGACTAGTAACTTCATATTGTTGGTGAAATTATAAATACTGCTTATCTTTGAAGAAAAACTTGCAGGTCGTAGGTAACAAAAACAGTTTTTCTTTTTTCCTTGATGTAAAAATATTATTGGTATCCACACAAACCAAACTGATCGCACTCCCTCCAAAAACAAACTACGGATACAAAAAACGACAGGAGTTTCCTGATATAACTTAAAGAATATTATGGTGGTTCTAGGTCTTCCCCGCCCTCGTCATTTCAAGGTAAGTGATAATATCGGGAGGAAAGTTCGCCACCAGGTCACTTGTCCTAGCAGGAAGTCGAACCCAAGACGCAGACGAAAGCTTTACCTCCACATTCCCGCGGTGCACTTTTATTCATCTCACCGACATTTCATATCATCTGCTTTCTTGCTCTCATACCAGGATTCGGGCTGATCACCCATCCTGCCTGTTCTCTCTGATCCAGGCTGTCTACTCTCCAATAGGCGTCTGACCTCAGGCACCCACTTGTAAGACCTGGGGGATGTAAGACCTAACAACGGGGAGGGTAAACAGAGAAAGAAGAAGAAGAATATACCTCCAATCTATGTGTATCTATTACTCCTTCTTGGATACCGCCTTACCAACATGGGTGACCGAGGTCGTTAAGGTTCGAACTAGTCAACAGGAGGACCGTAAATCACATCCTCCCTAACTGAGGTTTGCTCTAGATATTCCTCAGTTCTCATAATTGCCAAATGCCGGAGAGGTACCCTAAATTCACAGTTGGAACGTTTCCCTTCCAAATTTAATTTCTCAATAAAATTATCATGCCATTTCATGTGTTGTTGTTCACCGTCTGTGGTGCCTATATAGCAAGAACAGGGTTAAACACTACAGAAAGAACGAAAGAAAAAAATCTGATGTGTTACACTCACATGACTTTCTCTACTCTTGTACAAACTATTTATACAAACGCTTATTCTCCATATGCTTCATGTTAATCGAGATAAACATTTGCAGACTCTATCTTATTGCTAATTTTCTTGTAGATGTAAGAGGAATATATATTTACAAGGGCAATATACAAATACAGTAGGCTTTAAGCACATACATATCTCTTATTAGCCGGTTGCTAGGTGCAGCACCATTCGCTTTGCCACAGATTAATATTCTTTGCATATCGAAGACAAAAAAATGAATAACGAATTCCCATTTAGAAAAGTATTGAAAAATTTAAGGGAATAATAAGTAATATCTCGAAAATGGTTCACTCAACAAAAAAAATGTATATGACATAAATTGTGTATTTTAACACGTTCTACATTTTTTGTGTAGTAAACTTTTGTCTATCTCTTATGGTTTACCAGTTATGCAAAAGTCGTTCACAATAAAGAATACTTTTGGAGACACTCCCAGGAAATTCAAGATATACATTTTATTTGCCATAAAAATATCTAAAACATATGATATTTTAATCAAAATCGTTTGAGCCATTTTTGAGAAAATTAAAATTTTCGAAAAATCTTCCATATAAAGGGTACTCTGGGGTGGGGAATTTTCTTGAAAACCTTCGTGTCGCGTCCTTGGAAGATACTGAACCCAAATACCAAGTTTAGTGTTTATCCGACTGTTCGTTTCTGAGTTATGCTGTTCACAGACACACACACAGACAGACACAGACAGACACACACACAGACAGACACACAGACACACACACGGACATGTTTCCAAAAATGCTTTTTTTGGATTCAGGGGGTCTCAAAACATGTATTTCCGGTGAAATCTCGGTATCGAAATTTTGGGTGGAATACAATACTTCCCCTACTTACTATACGTAGTAGAGAAAGTAAAAATCTGATGTGTTACACTCACATGACTTTCTCTACTCTTGTACAAAAGATTTTTACAAACGCTTATTCTCCATATGCTTCATGTTAATGGAGATATCGATATGTCAATCTTATTGATAATTTTCTTGTAGATGCAAGGGGAATATGGTAGGTTTTAAGCGATAGTCAAATATTTTAACGCTGGTTGCTATGTGGCGCATTCCTTTCTCTTTGCATGTCCAGGACATAAAAAAATGAATAACGAATTTGAGAAAAAGTATAAGTATTGGAAAATTTAAGGGAATAACAAGCAATATCTCGCAAACGGTTCACTTAACAAAAGAAATGTATATGACATAAATTGTGTATTTTAACGCGATCTACATTGTTCATGTAGTAAAATTTTGTCTATCTCTTATGGTTTACCAGTTATGAAAAAGTCGTTCATAATGAAGAATACTTTTGGAGACATTCCCAGAAAATTCGAGATATACATTTTATTTGTCATGACAATATCTTTAACATTTGATATTTTAATCAAAATCGTTAGAGCCATTTTTGAGAAAATTAAAATTTTCGAAAAATGTTCCATGTAAAGGGTAGTCTGGAGTGGGGGGATTTTCTTGAAAACCTTCGTGTCGCATCTCTGAAAGATACTGAACCTAAATACCAAGTTTGGTGTTTATCCGACTCTTCGTTTTTGAGTTATGCTGTTCACAGACACACAGACAGACAGACACACAGACAGACACACACACGGACATGTTTCCAAAAATGCTTTTTTTGGATTCAGTGAGTCTCAAAACATGTATTTCCGGTGAAATCTCGGTATCGAAATTTTGGGTGGAATACAATAATTCCCCTACTTACTATACGTAGTAGAGAAAGTAAAAAAGACGTCGCCCTACCTGTATGTGGTTTGGAACTAAATTAGAATATAACCCTGTCATATCGACAGCGGCAGTAGTGTTGTGACACTGTTACTCTGAAATACAGTTTGATGTGTTATGTGTCAAAACTGCAGTGAAAATTTTCAATTCTAAACAAGCCTACTTCATCTTCGAACAGTAGCTCAAATGCAACATTGAGGCAGATGTCATACCACTCTCTTACGCTTCCCTCATTTCCGTAATAGCATTGTCTGCTCTACACCAGTGACCTCATAGTTTCACAGCAAGGAAATACGCAACGAACAGTACATATACGGTATAGAGTATACAACGAAGGGGAACCCCTCGCGCACTGCAACCTTCGTAAGATTTATTGCGGCTACTACCTCCCAAGAGGAAGGGATGAATTGAAGGAATCACAGGAGGCTGCAGGCTGTAGACATACATACCACAGAAACGTGCGGAAGTCTCTAGAAGTTGCTGACTCGAAGACCCGTCCTATTACTGGAGCTGGAGAGAGGATTACGAACGATTCATTAACCAAGCATCCCTCTAGTGTCTACGAGGAATACTCTTTCCTTGGAGAAGGAAACGGAATGAAAGGTAAATAAGGGAAAGGAAATCGTGGTATGAGAAACCACCCCAGCATTCTCCTATCCGGGGAAAACCACAAGAAAATCAAGGTCAAAGTGAGCGGTTGACCAGAATCTAACCCGAGACCTCCCACGTTACCGCAGCGCCAACTCAATCGATAATAGTATATATAAAGTATTAAATTAGAAATTTATATTCTCATAATTCTAGAGCTTCACTTCGTTTATCAATTGCTATTCTATGACCCTTTGCCTCCTTTTGTCTACCTTCTTCTTTTTAAAAATCTTTGACAGATAAATTCTGGAACATAACTTTCTTGTAATTAGGAAAGAATATATGGAAACAGCTGCAGGAGCTGAAAAAGGGAGAAGGAGAAGAAGCTACAGCGACATGCGAGTAGCACCACAAGCAAGACACGGCACTTGGACCCACCCAATCAAACGCCTCTACTACATCGCCGCAGGATCCAAATTAAGTGCACGAGGTCCGATGAGCGATCAAGCGCGAAACAAGGAGAATATCTTGCCGTCCAAATTAATTGCGTGCCCGTGTTGCCGAACATCCTGTAGGACAGAAACCGCTCTTAGCTCGGCGGCGGCGTCTGTAGGGAATCGAACGAATAAATGGAGGAGGAGGTGGAGGCCAGTGGTTACGACCCTAGTCAGTCCCTGAAGGCAGGCGTGTGGGCCGACCGAACGGCCTGGCTTGATCAGAATGTCAATGTTCTCAATCAAATTGTCGCTCGTCACCGCCATCCCTCTTTCTCCCTCTCTTTACTGTGTCATGCTTCAAGGAGAGAACGAACATGCTGAGGTGAATTGATATTAGAGCGCTCTCTGTGGCATTTGGAACTGCTTGCCCAAAGCAGAGTGGACTTCTAGTCAACAAAGCTTTTGTGGCAAATTATAAAATTAAACAAACTAACATGGTATTGAATTAAGCGATTAAATTACAGTTATTGGAAAGTAAAACTCTTTATTAAGCAATAAAAATTCAGCTAATATAAAAGTAAGATTAATATTGAATTATATAGTTTGTATGTATGTATATATATATATAGATGTGGGGGAAGGGGTAAAAGAATAAGATTGTTCTGACTGAATGATAAAAAAATACGCAGACACACTAAAAATATTAAATATTTCATGTTTAGCCCTAAGAGAGGATTAAAAGGAACGAAAACGTACAAAAACAAACATAATGAACAGCTTGACAATCGAATTTCCTTAATAATAATAATAATAATAATAATAATAATAATAATAATAGTCTTAACTAGAAAATTTTAACAGTTCAGGTAAGTAAACAAAAATAATAATAAAAATCTGATGTGTTGCACTCACTTTACTTTCCCTACTCTTGTACAAACTATTTTTACAAATGCTTATTCTCCACCTACTTCATGTTAATCGCTAATGTTAAACTTCATGTTATTGCTAATTTTCTTGTAGATGCAAAGGGAATATGGTGGTATTTAAGCGATAGTCAAACCTTTTAAGAGCTGGTTGCTATGTGGCGTATTCCATTCTCTTTTGATGTCGGACATAAAAAAAACGAATAACAAATTCCCATTTCAGAAAAATTATTAGGTATAGGAAAATTCAAACAAATATAAGGAATATCTCGGAAATGGTTCATTCCACAAAAAATATGACATAAATTGTGTGTTTTAACGAGATCTATATTTTTGTGTAGTAACATTTTTTGTATCTCCTACGGTTTTCCGCTTATGCAAAAGTCATTCTGAATCAAGAGTACTTTTGGGGACATTCATGATATGCATTTGATTTGCCATAAAAATATCTTAAACATGTGGTGTTTTAATCAAAATCGTTGGAACCATCTTTAAAATGTTGCATATAAAAGGTAGTCTGGGGTGGGGGATTTTCTTTAACATCTTTGTGTCGAATGTTTGAAAGATACTGAACGTAGATACCAAGTTTGGTGTCTACCCAACTTTTGGTTTTTGAGTTATGCTATTCACAGACACACACACACAAACCTTTTTCTAAAACTGATCTTTTTGGATTCAGAGGGCCTCAAAGCATGTATTTCAGGTGAAATCTCGGTCGGTGGGTAGAATGCAATACTTCTACTTATACGTAGTAGAGAAGGTAAAAATTGGGACCCAAGCTTTAATATTGTAATTGTCAATCAATAAAATGTTTTATATTTAAATGACTTCCAATAACATTAATGCGTATTATAAATATAGAGAAGAACTATGAAGAGACTACAGAATATATAGGTCAGTATACTTAATTCACCGTGCAAATTGTGTCAATTGATATTTGCGGCATGCACAATAAAACAATTGAGCCGTACAGTGTTTTGAGACCGAGAGAGGACTACATGGAAACACTGATTACCTTTTAGTGTAAATTTAAAAAATAAGCTTGCTTTTGGATGTGATATATTACTGATAAATGGTATAAAGCGTAAAAACATGATCAGTTTTTTCGCCCAATGGAGAAAACCTCAAATCAACTACTTCATTCCTTAATTATTGGCAAATTAACACAGGTTAAAATTATCACTGCTACTCCAAAATTATCGCGAGTGCGCCATATTTGGTTAGCACAAATCTTGGATCGGATTTATGAAATGTTTATTTTCGCCGTAAGATTTAGCATAATATTTCCCGTTTATTCCGCGACGAACTAAAAAGTTATACATCTGATTCCTCCCAAAAGGCAATATGCAGTCCAGTGCATCTCTCCCCATAACTCTTTAACGTAGGAAAATAATATATGAGGATCATTGCCAACCTCAGAGTTTAGCTACGTATATTTCATCGGGCAAAATATTTGCGACGGGTATATTTTATTCTAACTAAAAGTCCGATGTGGTGTAACTAAAGAATACGTCTGTATTTTTTATCTCCCATGGTTTTTTACGCAGTTATAGCTGGACAGCATGTGCTGTTGACAGGTTGCCTTCACAGGTCGGCATTGTTACTTTCATTTGCCCGCTCTTTCACTACCATTACGTACTATCTTTCAAGAAAGTAAATGTACACTTTTCGCGGGAAGTATCATTCAGGGGTTCCGTGAGTAGGAGGTATGAAAACTAAATCGACCGTGGTCGTAGATTATACTGTCGTGGTCGTCATTTTAGTCTGTCACTCACTTCAAAGATTTCTATGGCTATATTAACCCAGTATGGCAAAACATAGACTAAATATCACAAAACAAGTTGCAATTCTCTTGCTGCTGAGCTATTAACTACATGGCATTGGCAGGAAAACGGAAAACACGTGGAATGATAACTTTAATAGAACCAACATCTACGTTATATATAACCCATTTTTCTAACATCTACTGCTGTAACTTCTTGACAAAACGCACACTGTTTCAACTGTGCCGAGAGTACACGGTTCGAATCCCAGCATGTGATCGTACTTTTTATTCTAACTTTTTCACCTTGTAAGACACAGTAATATAAACAAATTTACAGTTCTTTTGCAGCTAAGTTATTACTACATGATAAAATCAAGATTTCGCTTTTGTTTTCCATTCTTTGTTTCGACAAGTTACTTGTTCCAGGAGAAATACATTATCTATAAATCTGAAATGTTTCAGAAATTAATTTATTTCCTCATATATGGCGTGGCCTCAGTTATGAAATAGCAGTTTAATTTGCTTTTTAAGCATCATTATCTTCGCCTATCGCCTTCTTTTTGTTATTTATAATAAGTGGAGTAACTATATTATAGCTAGCAGTTACACATAATATACCTTTTTAGTTTCATGTACTATACTCTATCGAATTATACATAATTATATTTGCAGCTGTAAGTTTGTTTTTCTCAAGATGAGAATTTATCAGTTTCTTGTTATTTTATGTATTATCTTATTGCTGTGATCAGATACATTGTATACAGTATTTAGAAGTTGATTCCATTAAAATTATCATTCAATCTCCTCACATTTTTTTCGAAATCATGTAGTAATAACTTAGCTGCATGAGAACTGTAAATTTGTTTGTTAACCACATGCTAGGATTCGAACCGTGAAATCTCCTCACACTTGAAACAGCGTGCGTTTTCACAATGAGCTATGACAGCAGATGCTAGGGTGTGGGTTATATATAACATAGATGTTGGTTCTATTAAAACTATCAATCCACGTGTTTTCCGTTTTCTTGCCAATACCATGTAATTAATAGTTCAGCAGCGAGAGAATTGTAACTTTTTTGTGATACTTAGTCCATGTTTCGCCATACTGGGTTAATCTTCGAAATCAGTGACATTGTTAAAATGGCGACTACACCACAGTCCATTTAGTTTTCACACCCCCTACTCACCGAACGCCTGAATGATACTGACCCGCGAAAAGTGTATATTTACTTTCTTGAAAGATAGTACATCGCAAGTGCCGATTGCCCCAATGTCGCACGTGAGCTGCCCTTTACGAGTGGAGGGTGTCCTTGAAGTTTCTAGAACTTCCATTACTTTCCTGTGCCACTGGCGATGGGCGGCAGCAAAAGGTTTACCAAGCACAGGCAGCTTGGTCACAATTATCCAATATGATTAACAGGCAGAATATGATGTATACAAATATATGAATATTATTTTCTCAGATATGAACATTTAAAAATAAGGAGTGCAGAAAAGGAGAATTACGCACCAAATACCGAGTAAGATGCAGTGACGCGTGAGGCTTGCATTCAGAAGCTACTGGGTTCGATTCACTTCGACCAAGAGTTTTGAGTAGTTTCTCTCCTAGTCGGTAGGCGAATGCTGGGGTGGTTCCCCTTCTAACACGAATTTCCTGTCCCCGACGTTTCCTTTCATCTGTTTCACCTCGTCTGCTTTAGGGTTGTAGGTCCAGACGACGCGGTTGGTGTGTTGCGGCACGACGGTGGAATTTGCTCTCAGAAAGATTTCTCCCTCGCGCTTGGCGGAACTGTTGGGGCCCCCTTTCTTCCTGGGAGTGTCTCGTTTACAACCGGGCTCCCAGGTTGCGGGTGGCTAAAAAAGGACCGACGTAGGTTTTGTGTCATGCTGGAATCTTAGGGACTCTGTCCTTGCTGCTAGCGCACATCATCGTGCGGATATGGTCGCCCTTTGGGTCTCCCCTTCATCCCTTCCTTTCAGGGTCACGTTGGAAGTACAGAGATCCCACTATGGCCTACGTTGATGTGCTCCAGTTACTGTACCCCCCTCCGTGAGTACCTACTCCTAACTCCTAAGCGTCAGATTTCCTGGTTCTTCCCAATGTGTTCTGTATGCGTGCTAACTTTCGTTTAACCTGGAACTCTTTCCCCTGTTAGAAAGTGGTTATTAAATAAATATAATTTATCGATCGCAATGCATCTAGGCAACAACTATGACAACACGCAAGTAACTACAAGTCGGCTGACCAATTTTTCATTCCATTTGGAAAATCCTGAAAAGAGAAAAAGAAGCTATTCTAGAACACGATGTCAGGTATATATTAAATGACAAGGGAAAACGTCATTTCGTGTCTTTTAAGCGTGTACACTGTGGAGAAAGGGTTGTTTTGTTGTAGTTAAAGCCCACAACTTATCCAAACTTGGGACGAAGGAAGCATCAGTATTTAGTGCGGGAAGTCGTGTTTTCACGGCAACTTGGGGTAAAGGCAAGATGAGCTGACAGTGATCACGCGATGACGTGTCATTTGGCCTTCTCCTGTCCGATACCTTCTAACGTCTCATCAGCGCTCCCTACCCCTTTGCTACAAGTACTAAACCAATTTAAACTTGGCGTGCCACTCGCTGTCTTGCTGTACGTCCGTGAACAATGAGGGCGTTCTTTCTCATCCAACACACGTGCGCTCTGATTGAAGACGTGGACAGGACCTAATTACAATAGGTTTCTCAGAAGTGCGGTAAAGCCGGGCTGTAGTAACGAAATAAAATAAAGTTTGGTTGTGACACACTTTTACCATCAATAAATGTTGCAATTCATTTCCAAAATTACCTCTAGAAGCAGAATTAATACTTTAATCCTAAACAAAAACATTACTCAACTTCATCTAATACGTTTGAAATAACATCATAGCACACAAACAGTGTTTGTTATTCTGAAGTGTGTTCGGCATTCTGTAATTCATGAAGTGTTATACAGGTCCACTGATAAATTTAAATCGAAGGTAGGGAATATGGGTAAGAGCTTTTGAAGTACATCTAAGGCGCCATTGGTTTTCCATTTCTTATAAAAATACATAAGTAATGTAAACTAAGCTATAAGGTCGTAAGCTTTTTATAGCGTTTAACAGCGGTTTATACTACACATGGCACCTAAGAAGATGGAAAATAATGATACATGAAATGATAACAGGAAAATTTGGGAAGGAAACTTTTCAGGTTTAAATTTAGGATAAACCCCGGCAGTTATAAGTACAGCCAGGAAGGACGGTTCTGGCAGGATGGGAACCGCAGGCCCGTGACTTAACGGCCTCGGCTACAATGTTGGTCTAGATCAGAAGATGTTTATATGTTTCTATAATCGCCTTTAAGAGTCTTTGTTTCTTGCTCAATGTAATAAGTGAACCTTTAACCAGAATCGGAAGAAATTTGTAGACAATAGAAATAATCAATTCAAAAGGCTAAGTAAACTCCAAACCAGTCCTCAGCGGCACTTATATATTATAATAGTTAATGATGTAATTGCTAAAGAAGTTGCTTAACTTCTTTGTTTGTGATATCTTTCGATTGAACTATGGAGTTGTTCAAATTTCAATCGAATTAGTAACTTGTAGTAGCCTGTTCCATGTATTTTGAAGTCTTCTTCCAAGACTTCGGACACCTGTTCCGAAGCTAATTTTCAGATGAATCCCTCCATATTCTTCGGAGTCGTTCTATTCCTCTGTTTCCAAAAGGTCTATAAAGCAATTCTTACCTAGGAAATCTTGAAGGTACCATTCTTAGTACATGTACTTCCCATTCTTTCTGGTATTTTTCTATTTCCTCGATTATATGCTCTTCTAGCAACCTCCCTGATATCCATATTTCTGTCTGTCTGCTTTTGTCACTCATGGTACAGATCTTAAAAATTCCATCTGTGTCGCTTCCAACCTTGATTTTTCTCTGTTTTAATACCCAAGTTTCACTTGCATGTTTTGACGCTGGCTTTGATACTAAGTTATATACTCTTAATTTGATATCTGTTCTCATGCTGTTTTTACCAAAATGTTTTAATGCATTCATTTACTTTATTAAATATTTTCATTTTTTTCTTCAATATCCCCATTTATGTTATTTATTGATATTGTGGAGCCCCGATATTTGAAGGTAGATATTTTTTTAATAATTTAATCTTCAATGACGAATTTTACTCTCAATTGGTCTCTCCCTTCTACGGTTATAATTTTAATCTTTTTACAAGATATTTCCATATTATAATCCTTGAAAATTTTAATTAAATTATTAACTGATTTCCATAATTCATATTCGTTATCTGCGAACAATATCTGGTCGTCTGCAAATAATATATCAATATTATTATTATTATTATTATTATTATTATTATTATTTACTGCTGTTTCCTTTGGCATATCTTTTCTTCTCCATTCCTCTATTATTTTTTAAAGTAAAGATCAAACAATATCGGTAATAATCCACAACTCTTCAAACCCATATTGATAGCTATACTTCCTTACCCATCATGAAACATAATTTTTGTTTTATTATACTGTGATTTTATTGAGTTTATCAAGTTTGAAGGTATGCTATATTGGTCCATTATTACCCATAATTTTTGTGATTTACTCTATCGTAAAGCTTTATCGCAGCCAGGAATATTAAATAAATCCTTAAATTATATTCAACTCTTTTCTCTAAAATATATTTCAGGCTAAAAATGGCATCGACAGTTGATCTCCCTTTCCTAAGTCCGTTTTGTTCTTCGTTGATAATTTTGTCTGCTATTGGATGTAATTTACTTTTTTAAAAATTCTGCATAAAATTTATATGCTGTGACCAAAAGAGATATATAATTCTCATATTCATTCTATTTCATTTTTGTATATTCTTATAATGTTAGCCACCTTCCATTCCTCTGGCAATTTTTCTTCACCCCATATTGTATTTAAGAGGTGAAATGGCCTTATGTTCAATGATCTTCCTCCATATTTCTATAATTCAACGTTTAGGTTATCCACTCTATGATCTTTTCTGGTTTTTTTTCCTTTTTTAGGACTTCTTTCAATCATTCATTATTATTTTATTATGTTGATTTACAGAATATTTTTGTATAACATTTCACTTTTATATATTAATAGACTACTATAATAATGTCTCTGTTGTACTTTTGTGATTACAGTCATCCTTACTCTGCCATTATCCTCTTCTCTTAACCCTCTGAAAATCTTAAAGCCAAAACCTTTGGTGCCAGTAACATTTATTTCTAATCTAACTACAAACTGATTCCATCTTTCTCTTTTAATCTAGCTTGCTAATTTTCTTACTACTCTTCTCTGTTTCTTATAGTTTATATGATCTAGAGGTCGTCCTCTGACAAATAATGTTTTGTAATATGGTTTTATTTTTTGTAATTCCTTCATTAAAATCTTCATTCCAAGTTTCAGCCTATTTGGTTTCCTTCTGTTTAGTGTTCCTAATACCTCTAGAGCACTACTTTTGACAGTCGTCTTCAATTTTTCCCGATCAATATTAATATCTCCGTGTCTTTCTTTTAAATACTTCCATACTCTTTGTTGATACAATATTCTAACACTTTCATCTTCTAAAAACTATATTTTATACTTCTCCTCTTTATTAGGTAGCTATTTATGGGTATTTTTCTTGAAATATTTTTAGGGGATCTTATTTTTTACCCTAATAGCTGGTGGTCACAATCAATTTGAAAAACCTGTATACTCTAGTGTCTATGAAATTTGGCCACATTTTTTCTTTTGTCATGATATAACCTATTATTAATCTGGATCCTCTGATTTCCAACGTAAATTTATGAATATTGTTATGTTTATAAAAGGAATTCATGATACTTATTTTATTAAACGTACACCAATCTCTCAATTTTCTGCCCTTACCATTTAACGTCTCTTTTTCATTGGGGCCAATTATGTTTGGGATTGGGTTTTTTTTTTCAACTCTTGCATTGATATCTCCGCTACAATAATATAATCATCTTTTTCTACCGTATTTATGTAACTCTGTAGCTGTTTATAGAATGTGTCTGGTTTTTGTTGTCACCTTAAACTGCCACATATGCCCCTACAATTCAGTAGTGTCCTCTATTCGTTCTTATTTTCAAAGTTATTTTCCTTTGGCTAATAATTGAATTCCTACTATCCGGGCTTGTAGGCCGTGGTGTAGAAGGCATCGTGGATACCGACGTTTCGCCCTGATTCAAGCTCTGACCACCGCAGTAACTGAATCACCTCACCCTGAAGATGCCAAGCGCTGTATTTGGCGAAACGTCGGTATCCACGATGCCTTCTAGACCACGGCCTACAAGCCCGGATACTAGGAATTCAATTATTAGCCATGACGCCGGCCGTGAAAGCCTCAGTATGTATATTATTATCCTTTAATTTTTCCATAAATATGTTACTATTTGGTTCCTAAACTTATTGTTTATTACTGTGTTAAACCCTGCTCTGGCTCGTTTCTGTTTATCTACTCCAGAACATATAAATTTGTTCTTAAATTCTCCCTTTGATCCCCTGCCTTTCATTTTTGCTTCTGTGATGATCGTAATGTAGATCTTTTTTTCCCCAAATCCCTAACCAATTATTCTACTTTCATCCCCAATTCTTCAATATTTCATGTGGCAATTGTCATATTATCAAATTTCATTTTGCTAGTTTCAAAGCTTTTGTCGTCAACCACTGAATCTGTCCTGGTATTTCTTGTATTAACCTTATGAGTAACGAGGTTTTCTTTTATCCGTGAGCGGGTAACTAGCAAGAAGCACAACTTCCACTCTAAAGTGGAGTGCCTTCTTCGGAGTAACTTCTCCTAGATGAGTGCCAACCAAGGTCACGGAAGTCCATCTCCCCCTTTTTTTATCTTAAGATGCTTTTTAGTTCCCCAAGGCGATAAAAATAACCTTGCCTGTCTGTTCCTCCGCTTTCAAAAGTAATCGTTAACAGAAAGGGGAATTACCTATACCAGCATTAGGTTCCTTGCAATGTCTAAGACATTGGGCAAAGGGATCTCCACATCCCTACGTCCTATTTGAAATAAAAAATAAAACTATTAATTATTTAATCATCTTGATGAATTTATTTCATGATGTATAGAAATGTATTTGATTTTAAAAAAATTGATGTGTTATATTTACATGACCCCCTACCCTCCATTACTTGTTATTAGATATCCAAATTATTCCTACGAAAGTTTGTTTTCCTATCGAGATAAACATTTCCGAAAGTAGCTACATTACAAATTCGTTATAAGTACAAAGGGAACAGTGACAATCAAATGCTTAAGAACTGGACACTATATGCTGGCCTCACTCTTTACGTGCAATCGCGAGAAACAAAATAAATAAATAAAGTCTGAATATACTAATTCCGGCACCTTGGTTACTACACCGGGACATACATTCAAATTTACATTTCTTCTCACAACATATTTGCATTTGATATTACATCAAATATTTTCAGATAAAATAACTACAAACTACACAAAGTCTACACAATAATAAATAAAAATAGAAAGAAAAGATAGAAAAAATAAGAAATTTTTAGATTAGAGTAAAGGCGTAAACAAAACTTAATTGCAATTCCAAATTCTATATTTATCTACTCTTACTGGAAATCATCAAAACTTAACAATTGATAACCAACTAATACTTACTCCAATTTAACTAAATTCACTGGTAAACAGACAAATGTACTGGTACCATTATAAAACCTTCTACTAAGCTTTTCATATCTTAATAAGTTTATTTATATTCCTATTTTATTAAACCTTCCTTAATAAAAATCATAAAGTTAAAGTTGTTTTTATAATATTTCATTACAATTCTCTAATTTATAGCAATTCAATATTTTGTTTAATTTTTTAATCCTTATTTGTGCATTTATGGGTGTATTTGTTTATTTATTTACCTTGCAACGTTTTATTTAATTTCCATGTTAATTTTTCTATTATTAACTTCTTTTTTATTTATTTTATATATCAATTTTAAATTGTATCACTATGTACTAAACCTTTACCTCTTTTAACCAAGCACTAAAACTTCTTTCTTCTATCATCACATATCCATTCACTTTACCCCACATCATTTCATTTCACTCACATCCTCCATTTTATTCTAACACCAACCCTACCACCAAACCTACATAAAATCCAACTCACTCTCCTTTAATAGCATAAAAGCAAAATCATGCCTCCATGCAATCACGAGAAACAAATTGAATGTGGACAGGATTTTAATAGAATGACTAAGTATTGGACAATTTGAACCATTAATGACGGATACCTTGGAAACGTCTTAAGCCACACAAAAAGTTGTTTTATAGTAAATTGTGTGTTTTAAAGAGATCTACTGTTTTTTTTTGTTTTTTTTCATACTGCGTTTTCATCTATCGCTTAACGTTTACCGGTTATATAGCATTATACAAAACAGGACTGCACAGGCTATTCCAAGAAAGTTTGAGATACACGTTTTATTTATATAAATATCTTTAAAATATGGTATTTTAATCAAAATCGTTACAACCATTTTTACAAAAATAAAAAATTACAAAAAATTGTCTATGTAAGGGTTAGCTAGAGGTGAGGAAATTTTGCTGAAAACCTTGGTGTCGCATCTTCAGAAGATACTGAACTAAGTTGGGTGTTTATCCGACTTTTCGTTTTTGAGTTATGCTCTTCAAACACACAGACAACGGACTTTTTTCTAAACATGCTTGTTTTGGATTCAGGGAGCCTCAAAACGTGTATTTCCGGTGAAACCTCGATATCGAATTTTTGGGTGAAATGCAACACCTTCTCTACCTACTATGTACATGGTAGAGAAAGTAAAATGCTTCTTTTGAATTCAGGGAGCCTCAAAACATGTATTTCTGGTGAAATCCCGATATCGAATGTTTGGGTAGAATGGAATAATTCTCTGCCTAGTATGTACGCGGCAACGCGTGTAATATGTGTTGTATGAGACCCTACTAAATTATTTTAATTATTTCCGGGAATATAGATACAACAAATCTTTAAATAATGTTAAGCAATCCTATCATTACAGACAGGTTGTTATGTATTGAATATAGTGAATATTTGACTCACTATGGCACGCACGCCAATGACAGTAATGGCGTATTCCTTTAATATGACACCGTAATTATTAATAGGTAGATATAAATAATTAAATAAACAAATAATAGTAATATTGAGAAATAACTGCTATGAATAATTCCTGTACATTAAATCAATGTTTAATGTAATAAGCCTGAGTTGAAAGATTTGTCTGCAGAAAAAGGTCATTAGCAAAGTCATTAGTAATAGTTGAGCAGAGAACGCATTAGCATAAAGATTCCTGGAATGCAGTTATAGGTTGTGTTCAGTACGTTTCAAAAGTCACGTAGACAGGAATTCTATAAATTAGTAAGGGAATGAAATTCTTTGGTTCAGCAAGGCACCGCATAGTAACAGTGTCAGACATACATACGTAGAGTTTTAGGATTGGGCCGAGTGGGTAGGAACGACGGTATGGATAGTGATAGGGAGGCGAAGTTTAAGTTAAGAAAAGCATGCATTGTAAATCAGACTTACTTAGTTACAAAATCATATGACATACCCGTGAGACGATACTTGTGATTATTCTTGTGGTATTTAGTTTCATTTTAAGTTGTGTAGCACCTATGAACGCGCCTATGTTAGATTTAGCGGCGTTTGCATGGGATCTTTCCGAGTAACACTTTTGCGACGTACGGCAACTGACGCTTCGTATAATTATTATTCTAGAACTAACCTATTAGTTTAATTCAACAGTCTGCGACTCTTTTCCAACAGAATATTTGACTCAACATTAAAATTTATCATCTGACTAAACTGGAGTTATCCTTTCAAGCTACACTCACGCATACCCTGAGGCAAAGAACTCATAGCTATATCACTGAAGCAGCTGGAAAACCAGACAAGCAGAACGAACTATGAGATGACGACATCATAGAATTCAACAGAAAAGCAGGTAACATTAAACGTTATCTAAATGAATGCAAATTCGAAATAGCAGCATCAAAATTTGAAACAAAGGATATAGCTTCAAAACGGCTTCAAGCATTGATATAATCCCGGTATTCTAAGTTGCCGAGGTTTATAGAGCAAGATGAAACCATTTTGTAATATTCTTTTCTCTGTGCAACGAAGATGCAAAACCTTTGTACATTATTAAATAAAGAATAATTAAGATCCGAATTTATAAACAGTTACCATGATGTGCTGATGATAAGTTACATCATAGTCCGTAACACCTGCTCACTGCTCTCCCAGAAAGAGAATGCACCCAAGTGGCTATCTTGTTTATCGGTTCAACACGCTAGATAATAACAAATGAAACCGAGCGTGATGGTTCGGACGGTAACGTCTGTGACCTGCGTTTGGGAAGTTGTGGGTTTGATTCCCGTGGCCCACCTTCCAGACCCATGAGTTTTTGGGGGGGTTTCCCAGATCACCAGGCATATGTCGGAAAGACTTATTATATCCCCGAATTTTCCGTCCCTCCATATCTTCTCCATTCTCATCTCACTTCACCTTTCATGTGCTTGGTTTCTTTCAGAATTCCAAGTGTCGGAGAGAGGTCTCGGCGTGTGCATGGCAGGGGAAAAGGATGCTCTGAGCAAACCTTCGTCCCCCGGACTGCGAGCGTCTCCGATTCCTGGACCCCCCAGGGGATGTGTAAGCCCACACGGGAGAGGGGAGCCGGCAGCATCAGCCACCACCCGGGGAGTTCAAATCTGTAAATGGTAAGAACCCTGCCCTCTGCCTGTCGTGCCTCCTGGTGCGGTCGTCCGCTGTCTTCTCTCGCCTCATCCATCCCTCCCGGGGGTGTCCCGTCAGGGGCCTAGGTAAAAAAGATCTGCGTAGATCTCCCTCTCCTAATAACAAATGAAATATCGGGAGACAAGCTAACGTCTCATAACATATAAGAAGACGCTCTCACTTGTCAGCTATGGATGATCAGTATTTAAGATTTTTTTCCCCCACGATTTATAATGCTGACTGTATAAAATGCTCTATCCAACTCGTAGATAATTTTAATATGACAAACATTTACTCCTGCCATAATATTCACAATTATCCGCTTGTTGCATAAATTACTATTACGTATTAGCTTCAACAAATGGTTTTATGATGCTGCAAGAGCACTGTCTTGAAAATCCTTTTGTGGAAGTTCTCTGCCACTACAGTTCAGGGCATTGCTGCTCCATGGTGCGTTAGAATTCCAGAATTTGTCGCAACTTGGTGACGCAGGCTTGAATGGCTTCAAAACAAACAGCAACGGCCGACATGTCCTAAAAGATCAGTAGCGCATTGCGCCGAGTTTGCTGGCTTCACTATCTTGTCCATCGGTAACACGCGAACAGGAAAAAAGGTAAGGAAAGAAAGGGAAAGAAAGAGAGGGTAGATGATAATAAAATGGATTAATAAAAAAATTGTACTCACGCAAAATAACTGGTGGATGGCTTTGAATCTGAAGTAATGCAGGGGAAGGTAAGAAAGGGGTGGGGGACGCGTTTAAATGAGCTGCTATGCGATGTCGTGATCAGCACTGAATGTTACCGGCAGTCTATAATAAAAAGAAGTCGATACCTGCGCCGCCCCTCTGCAACGCCACTACTGCCTTTTGCATATCTCCAAGGCGCATGAAACCAACAATTTTTTTTTCAATACAGTACTGTGGTGAAATCAAAACGAAAGTGAAGAGATTATATCAGGTCGTTTGTGATGTAATCTCTCGAAAATTCTCCAAACAAGATAAGTGAATTGCATTGCTGGTAAATGCATAAATGTTATCACATACACGCATATTTTTCTTGCCGCATGATTAGAAACAATTTGTAATAAAAGCACGACACCAAGAAAAAAAGTATTTCTATTTAGCAAGGAAAAGCGGCCCGACAATGTGGAGCTCTGCTGATCAGCTTGACATTTCTTCAACTCGAACTTTCCAAGGTCCCAATCAGGAGCTTTCTTTAGCCCGTTATTGTGCTAGATTGCATGCACGTGACTGTTTATTATTTTTTCAACGAAAGTGAAACGCTTGTGCTAGTATGCTTGGGAAGTTGAAATTGCTGCACTCCGTGCGTTTTTCATTATTACCACAGATATTAATAACAGTATTTAATTGTCCAACTATTGATATGCATATATATTCTTGCAGACTTGCAGTATATTAATATTTTTATTGCATACCATCTGATTTTTCATGTTTTTTAGTCTCCGAACCAGTACGTCAAATTGCACTTTCCGTTCAGTTATATTCCGAACTCCAACACAACATCCCTTCAACTGATTAACCAATCATTATCCAATAACTGAATTGTTGGCTGTGCAATAGCATATGAAACATGTCCATGCCCAACATAATATGTAGTACAATATTAAACCAATATATAATATTTCTATGAAACAAAATATCGATGTAACCTCAAGAAAGTGTTTTTTTCAGGTCTCGCTTGGATATCCCGGTTTCAGCTACATCTTGCTCGTCCTGAAAAAACTCACTTTCCTATACAATTACGTAAATAATTAATAGTTGAATAGTCTTTCATTCAATTTATTTGTTAACGTTTACTAACGATTTAATTCAAGCAACATTTAAACATCGCTATTTCGGTGCATGAAGTCATCTACCTTCAGTTGTTGACGGTTTGACTACCAGGCGTGACTAATCGATTACCAGTGCAAAGACCAGTGTGGTCGACCTTGACACTACTCTGAATAGCTGACAGGAATTTATTTTATTTAAGCGTAAATATTCCTATTATTCATATCGTCGAAGAAACAGTATACAATACACCTGAGTTAAGTCCTTTGCAGAAACTCGGAAGTGAAAACACGAGAAGCACTCGTTTTGCAAAGATGTCCTTACCGCAATGGTATCGCAATGTACTGTGAGGCAGGGGCTATGCGTTGTGTTGACTATGCGGCCCAAGTTTATCGGTGCTGGTCAGCTGGAGAGACAAACACAGGTAAGTAGACCGGGAACACACTCTCCCAACACCAGAAGCGCTATCGACAGGTAACCAGAATCTTCTGTAAGTTTCCCTCCCCGCCTTCAGAACATTCTGTAATGTTCTGTGGATATTTCCAATGGATATATATAAGCAAGTACTATCGCAACTGAAAAGTAAGTGAGTTTGTGAGTGCGTATCTGATGCGAGATGCGTCATAAAGTGCGTTCTGCTAGTGAGGTTATTACGACTGCTGCGACGCACAATGAGTGTTGCTACTGCGAGGAATTAAGAGAGGTCTTGTGTTCGACACCCCAGCAAGTAAACCGTTGAAATAAGAGCTGCGTTGCGCGTATTTTATTACGCCCTACGTCGCGAAAAAGTGACAGGACAGTGAAAATTTGAACCAGATCACATCAGATGGTGAGAACTTAGCGAGGTGACAGTGAAAACTGGACAAGGTCACAATACTAATGATCGATCATTCCGGATGCGAATTTTTCTTCCTCGTTCGAGTGCCGAGTAAATAGACAGATCCTGTGTCCGTATAGACAGGGATCCTGTCCCTGTTTTATGAAGGAAGATTTTCCCCTTTGTGCGTTTAGAAATAACAGTCTTTAACTTATTTTTGTTACATTTTTCTAATCACGTACCCCTTTCGACTGGTGGCGTTGTAATGTTTTATTTATAAATCACATACAATTAAATCATGCAATAAGATACAATATACAGGGTGAACCATTTAAGTTGAGACTGTACAATATCTCCTAAGCGTTGTAGAAAGAAATGTCAATAAAAGTTGCTTTTAATGGGGGAAAGTAAATGCCATTAGTCATGTTTTGCTTGACGGACGTTATGATGGTCATTTTGGGGTCAATTTAATTTTTTAAATGGAAACCTCAATTAGGGTCAATTTCCAAATAAAGCAAGACTGGTGGCATTTACTCTATCCCATAATATCAAGCAGCTTTTATTCAAGACATTCCTTTCTACAACGTTTAGTTTTGGAGATCTTGCACGCTCTCAACTTAAATTGTCCATCCTGTATATAGTACTAAATATTATTAGCATTATACTATTATTATTGTTGTTGTTTCCCATACAACTTCCCCACACAATTTTGATATATTATATATCCCCTCGTCCCAAAAATAATATTAATTTTACCTAGCTATTTACGGACAATGAACCAGTACGAAGAACATCGTAATGAGACACTAATAAAATACCATAAGAAAATTCTACAGGCAGTATTAAATGCATCAGATATGCGTTCATTTGCCCGCATCATTTATTGGAATGTCTTTCTCTACCATTGCATTGGATTTCCTAAGCAGATGTCCTCAAATACAATAATTCGGAAAGTAATGTGGATTCAAGTGCTATCATCCACTGCGTGGAATCACAATCGGAAATTTGGTTCTCCAATAATCCCGAAAGTTTCTGACGTACCGTGAGTCCAATGTGATTAAACCAATGGTCAAATTTGACTTCATGCATCTCTCTCTCCCCCTTCTCTCCCTCCCCTTTCGCTAGAAACAATGTGATACGTCTGATACGAACGAGCGGATGAGCGTGTATATAAAAACTACAGTGCTCTCATCTTGTTTAAATATAGATTGCACCCTTTGGCAGCAGAGCAAAATGCTAAGATGGAATAAAGGGTACATAAACAAGGGCTACTATTACATAAATACTTTTAACATAATGCTGCGGTAGAGAAAAATATATTAATATTCACAACAAACTTGTAGGAATAGTTTTGAAGAACATCAAGAAAGATATTTAAAAGTTCGGCATATATGACCTGCAGCACTTATGCAGACTGCAAGGAAGGGATTCCACCGTGGCGTGGAAAGAAAGAAAGAAGGAAAGAAAGAAAGAAAGCAAGAAAGAAAATAGAGTAAAGTAAACCTTTATTAAAAGGAATGTGTTGGTCACCCTAGAGTAACATACAATGACTTAGTAGTCGTGCAATTGTTGCGCGTTTTTGTATAAGAATGAGTGATTAAATGGAGTTTTTTATAACTGTAGAGACGGTCCCACACCTGCCGCCCCCGGTGATGATCATCCCCAAAATCTGCATCCAGCTTAACTCATGTTGTTTGTGAGTTAAACACGCAGGCAAAGAGGATGCTTGTTAGTAAGGGCCCGTGCAACGATGTGTCGGGTTCCGCATGAGCATCCCGATTAGTACACTACTGTTAATGCTGACATGCAACGCATGCAAGCGTGTCAATATGATGACCTGGGCGGCACGCCTGACACGACATGATTAGCGCCCAGGCGTTAGCACATGCAAATGAAGATAGGCAGTTAGTGAGGAAGTTTAAATTGAAGATTACTAACAGTGCACAATGAGCTTCGCCAAGCAGGACCTGAAAACTGTCGTGCAGTGAAGTAAAATATGGGGTGGGATGTGTCAAAATAGCATCGAAATAACATTATACCTTTTGTTTTTTTTATCACCAACACATCTCCTTGAGAGCAGCATACTCTGTCCTTTCATCCTGCACACTCAATATGCGGAGAAAAGGAAAACTACATGTGCCATACACTAGAGAAGAAGGATGAAGGAACGATTACAAACGTAGAAATTTGCATGCCTAAACTGGAGGTTGGAATAGCATATTTATTATTTTTCAAATTATTTAGAAACATAGAGAATGCAGCAGAGAGACTCGTACTAAGGTTACGAGTATAAGCTATTCAAAATTTATTGATTAAATAAAAAGAGACATTTATAGACAAATAATGTACAAGAGAGGGATACCAATGTAGTTGATGACGTAATTAAAAGCACATATTATAGTGACGATGACAAGGAAAAGATAAATTTTAAGCTTATTAATTAGAATTACGATAAGAGTACAGACTTCCCCGATATCAGTGATTTAATTAGACAATGGATCAAGGAGCTAAGTGTGTTACTAATTAGGTTTTGAAAAAATATGTACAACTTAACACGCAGGCGATCAGAGGATAATAGTGGCATCTGATGGAAATATGATGCAAAATATTTATAAGGAAATTGTTCAATAGTATAATGTTGTTATATCTACACAAAAACAATGGTTTCTAAGGTCAAACATAAGGAGTAATATAGATCCTATAAAACGCACAGAGGAATAAAGCTATATAAACTTATATATATATATATATATATATATATATATATATATATGATATTAGCAAATGAGCATTGCGTGTTAAAGTAACAAAACCATAAAATGTAAACTTCAATAAATCTAATGCAGTACCAATATGAATATATTAATATAAACTGAGAACTTTAAGAAAGGACACAAAAAAGTAGGTTCTAAAGTTAAAGTATTTAAAATCATTTGAGAGAGTAAGTAAGGACAGAACAATAAATTAATTGGTAACATATGTATTGAATGCAAAAGTTAAAGAAAGCTTAAACAACTAAATATGAAAAGAGAGATCTAGAAAGGGGAAGAATGAGATCTTGGGACCAGTTTTAACTGGAACCGGAACGGGTTTATCAAAGCCTAATCCTTAATTGATGACAACTACGAGAAAAATGAATCCGGAGAGTACAAAGCTGGGTTTAGGAGTAATAAAACAAAATAGATAATATAGTGTTTGAAGTTAATAATCCATTGTATATCAGTTTAGAATGAGAAAATGGTATTCATTCTAATTTAATATGGTTACATCCAGGCCATTCTAAGAATATTAGAATTGAGCTGCATTATATCCAGTTGGACGAAAGGAATTATTAGAGTAACAAGACAATTCTTATGGCTTGAAAGTGGGTTGCTTGAAGCCTGTTCCAAATGGTTGACCCTTTTGATGTAATTCCTTGTCTTTAATTTGTCTTATTCTTACTCTGAGGCAGTATTTTTAACACTTAAACGATTTCAGTCAAATTAAATAATATATAAATTCAATAAATATGTGTATAAAATAATAAGAAAAAATGTATGAAACGGTCATTTTATTATTGTTCATATTTAAATGTACATGTTCAATAACGTTATGTGAATGTATTACGTAATTTAATAATGTAGGAGCTGTGAGAATAATAGATTAAAAGTTGCTAACAATGAGGTAACAATGAGGTAACTTTGAGGCAATAATGAATTAGAAAGTTTAATAATGCTACTGGTAATTCTTGGAGCAACAATAATGTAATTTTTGAAACAGTTTATAAAATAGCCAATCAACATCCAGAAAAAAGCTTAAGTTAAATAAAACTTTACTATTGGAGTAGCAATAGCCAATCCGAAACTGAAATAGGGCAAATTGTACAAATTCAGAATTCAGTCGCTAGCGGACAGCGTTCCTAACCGGACGCGAGACGCGTCCTCGAGAAGTTTAATACGTATTCACTGTGAGACGAAAATAGTTTACGTGTTAAAAAGTGCAAGTAATTAATAAATAATCTCACAGCTCTCTATATCAATGAAGTGTTATTTAAATCGTGTCAAAGATTAATAAATGTAGTGAAGTAAAAATTAAAATCCGTATAAACCTACATTCTTCAGCCGCTCCAGGGGGAGGTATTTTAAATTGAGTAATTTTTTTTACTCCTTATCTTATTTATATATCATTTTTTATAAAAAATAATACCTTGTTAAGATATTCATGTCTCTACACATTAATACTGACGCAGTCGAGGCAAACAGAAATATATAATATTTAAAGAGACAGCAAAAATACAAAGTTAATATTTTTAAACTTGGGCCGAAGGCTACCGGGTACCATACGTGCGGTTGCAACTACTTCAAGTTCGGCTGCTCCTAAAATCACTCTTCCTTAACTCTCACCTAAACTTCTCAGTTCAATTCGCAGCAACCTCAGGTATGTATTCACTTCTGTGTATTTGTTGGAGGTAGTTAATCTTTTGCTGGACAGGTGGTCCTGATATTGAGACTTTGTCCAATTCTTCAATGTCACTCAATCCTTACGTCACTGTTCTAATTTCTTATCCGGTTCACTTCGTTCGCACTTTCACTTCACTAACATCACTTCACTAAGATGAACTAGTTCAATTCTCCGTCAGTTCACTTCCTTCGTGACGCAGCCTCTTCACGCCGGACAGTTCACTTTACTCGCGAGTCGAATGCAAGACCTCCACAACCCATCGCTTCGCAGTAGCACTCGCTGCACTCGCAACAGTCGTCACCTTTCGCTCGGAGAATCGCTCTTGATGTCGCGCAGTCACTAACTCGCTCGCTCGTTCTGACTGACATAACTCTCGACCCGCATTCAACTCAACTCAAACTCGAGTTGCAACTAACTGACTCCCACGAGAGCCCTCGCTTATATAGTCAGTGGAATCTTTCCACAAGGTTCTAGAACTGTTTCGACACTTTCTGGAGAGAGGGGAGAAGTAGCTTCTAGAAGGTTCTGGTTATCTGCCGATAGCGAACCCAGTATTTAGTCTTGCGAGCGGCCTTTACCTTGTTTACTCCGACCGCTCGGTACCGATCTCCCAATAACCTTGAGCCATAGCCGCTGCGTCACAATATGCATTCTGTACATCTATTTATTTCTAATTTTCATAACTAATCTTAAAGATACCTTATGTACAGGTCGTGCATAAAAATGATCCATATCTCTAGATCGCAAGTGGTTTTCCTCTGTAAGGCTTCTAATTTCAGATAACCAACCTTTGACTCCAATCAATGGGTGTCAGTTATCTATTTTACTGGCCTGGAAAACAATTCAGAAACAAAAAACGAACCAACCAATGATGTTATAATCGATGTTAAATGAAGGGGTGTTTTAGATACCGCCTATATGAAAGAGTTGCATTACAATTGGTAAATAAGGAACGGCTAAACCAATGCAACGGACTTTCAGAGAAAATAATGAAGAATTATTCACATGTGTGTTAAACTGAACGACAGCTGCGGCATTTATATCAGAGCTTTCACAGCAACGTGCAGACGAAGGTTAAAATTATTGCCGCAATTGAACGGCAATAAAAAATCAGCAGCATGAAAATACAAGGTTTAAGTGTATTAAAACAACAAGAACAAACAGTTCATAACTTTCGTCTTTATTTCTACATTTTTATTAGGTTATTTTTGTGCCACGACTCAACGAATCATTGCATAGACTGTACTCCGCTAGTGAAACATGGATAACTAGCTTGTAATGTTACCTTTCAGTAATTCGGCCATAATTTGGTGCTGGTAAAGTACCTTGCAATGCAGTGGCTAGAATTATGCTCTAGGAATGGTGGAGGCCACGCCGGCAAAGGATGCGGCTAGATTTGTCAGTACCAAAATAAACAGCTTTGTTCCATTATAGGCCACATTTTATGCATGTCAGTATACTCTTCACATTTTGGGTTTAATACTGTTTCGCCATCAGGTGACATTTTGGTTCGTGAGAGGTTAGTGTACCAACCCAGCGTCCACTATGAAACACCACTAGTCAGATGGATGGAACTAGAGTTATAACCTTATCTACCCGGGTTTGAGCCTCAGACTCGCCTTTTTACTTTCTCTACTACGTATAGTACATAGGGGAAGTATTGTATTCCACCAAAAAATTCGATACCGGGATTTCACCGGAAATACATGTTTTGAGACCCCCTGAATCCAAAAAAAGCATTTTTGGAAACATGTTCGTGTGTGTCTGTGTGTGTGTCTGTGAACAGCATAACTCAAAAACGAACAGTCGAATAAACACCAAACTTGATATTTGGGTTTAGTATCTTCCAGAGATGCGATACGAAGGTTTTAAAGAAAATCCCCCACCCCAGAATACCCTTTACATGGAACATTTTTCGAAAACTTTAATTTTCTCAAAAATGGCTCTAACGATGTTTATTAAAATATCATATGTTTAAGATATTTTCATGACAAATGAAATGTATATCTCGAATTTTCTGGGAATGTCTCCAAAAGTATTCTTCATTGTGAACGACTTTTGCATAACTAGTAAACCATAAGAATAGACAAAATATTACTACACAAAAAATGTAGATCGCGTTAAAATACACAGTTTATGTCATATACATTTTTGTTTTTGAGTGAACCATTTTCAAGGTATTGCTTGTTATTCCCTTATTTTTTCCAATAATACTTTTTCTCCAATTCGTTATTCATTTTTTTATGTCCTGGAATGCGCACATAGCAACCAACGCTTAAAAGATTTGACTGTCGCTTAAAACCTACCATATTCCCCTTGCATCTACAAGAAAATTAGCAATAAGATTAACATCTCGATTAACATGAAGCATGTGAAGAATAATCGTTTGTAAAAATAGTTTTTACAAGAGTAGAGAAAGCCATGTGAGTGTAACACATCAGATTTTTTTAAATCATGATTTCATTTTTTTTAAAGTTCCCTTGTTTTTAGCCAGTTTATGCTGTGTTTTACTGTTTTCGTTACCGCTTATTACCATAATTACACAACACACAGACACACACAAACGCCTATGCCCATGGCGGGACTCGAACCGACGACCCTCAGCTTGGCGGAGCGCCGGAGCTATATACTCCAGTAACCACGGCTACGAGGGCTGGCTACCATTGAACCATATCATCATGTCAGCAAAACGTTCTTGTATATTATACGTAGGTATGGTGTGTTGTGTTATATTCTCCTCCTTATGGTAGAACAACTACCTCAATATCCTGCATCCTCTCCTCCGATCACACGGGCAGAGCTATAGAAAACCTTGCTCTAAGCTTACCTCACCCTACTAACTACAGAGTGACAAGAAACCTTTAGGTTATTTTGTTGATTTTATTAATTCACCCTGCCCCATTGCCCTAACCAATATTCTACACTTGTTGTTAAAGCTTTGTATTACTTGTTATTACATCTGTTTTAAATTCTTGATAATTATATTTTTACTTGATATTACCTTTGAGTTCAACGTTTCCAAGTATTGCCATTACTGCTTAGAAATGTTCCTCCGTCACTCCTTCCTCTGTGCTGGAATTCTTGCTTAGTAATGTTTCGTCAAAGCCGAAAACTGACAACTCTGTTTTTTGAAGAATTAGCTTTGCGTTCCTTTGTTGGTCCCTAGCGTAACATAGCATGCCAGTTAGATTTACAGCCTCTTCTTCGGCAGAGTTTTCTAGTTGAGAAACGAAGGACAACGGATAGGGTAGGTGATTATTTTGTCAAGATTCCATGGCCACCAGTAGAAGTTTACGAAACCAAAAATCACATTTCACCCAAAAAGCTCCAAATTATGAATCCCCAGATGGCTGAGTGCATGCGGTTTCTGCCCTACCGGTATGAGAAAAATCCCATTTCGGGTCTGCCGCTCCGCAGACACCAACCTTATTACATCATAGAGTACGTTCACTTTATGCTAAGCACAAATATAAAACAAATGCTACTGCATCCTCTATTCGTTTTACCTTAATTAGCCATATCTTGACCTTGAGTTTGTGTGAATTTACTCTAAAGTAGCTCTTTGAATTTATATTCCACAAACACTTGCATAATTCACAAAAACAAATAATATCAAGAGCTCCCTTCTGTTTTAATGTAATTTTAAATTTCCTTGGTGAATTGCATGTAATATCCTTTGTCATTTTCTTCGTTGTAGGATGTGTGATTGGATGAGAGCAACTATTATACTAGATATGATTTCTATTATTGGGTTAGCTGACGAGTTCTGTAAACTACCATGCCTAACAATACCATCTTGCGAAGAAAAACATTTTTCAACAACTTTTCACTGTGTATTTTATGAAAAAAGTAAGGTTTAAAATGGCACATTGCACATTATTTTTCATAATGTAATAATTTGTATATTATTTAGTTCTGCGGAATATTAAAGCATAAATAGAAATGTCTCATAAATAATTTGGGTTTTTAAGCAAAACTTTATTTGGGACGTTTTCTGCCAAATTAAACTACTGTTCAAAGTAGAGAACATCAGATTCTATGACCTTTAGACATCTTTCATCGAGGTTTATTATCCCACGACGGTACCAGTCTCCATTTCCACAGCTTCAATTTTTTCGAAATTTCTTCCACAGAAGAAATGGGCCATGGATCAAAACACATGGTAATCTGAAGGGGCAAGACCAGAGCTGTATGCTAGGTGTGGTAGCAGTTCGACACCTTCCAATTCCTGAATTTTTGTCATGGTTGTTCATGCAGTATGGGGTGATGTATTGTTCTGCTGTAAGAAAGCTCGGTTAACTAATGCTGGGTATTTCCGTCTCAAAATTTCACGAACTCGTTCCAGTTGTTGAGAATAAATATCCGCATTGACAGCACGCCCGTTTTGAACAAATTCCCAGTGAATTACTCCTTCAAAATTCTACCAGACATACATTACTTTGGGGCTGAACTGATTTTTTTAGCGATGACTTTGGCAGGTTGATGGGAACTGAGCAACTGCTTCGAGACATTAGGGTTGCGGTAATAGATCCATGTTTCATCACATGTGAAATTTCATAAGATTACCGATAAGCTGGCAGATATCCACTCTACGTTGAGCCTGTTGAGGTGTCAATTCATGACGTACAGATCTACAACTTCTGTTAGATTTTCCAAGTTTCTTATTCTGGCAATGTATGGAATCTTTTGATGGACCAAGTTCTTCTGACAGTCTGCGAGTACTTCTTTGAGGATTTTCTTCCAAAACGCTTCATGTATTCTCAACATCCCATAATTTAGGTTTTCCAGAACTCGGTAAATCCTTAGTGTTTTCTTCTCCAGTTAAAACGTTGGAACCATCGTTGTGCCAAACGCTCGCTAACGATATTTTCTCCTTCCATTTCACATACTTTTCGATCCGGGGCAGCAGCTTTATAATCTTGTTTCCAGTAATGCTTTAGAAGGACTCCATTTTCAAACTTTGTAACTTCCATTTTGTGATTGCGTGTTAACAACTGACGCCTGATACATTCTCGCAATATACTCAATACTAGTCATAGCACCCTGTAAATAGCATTGGCGAACCAAATAACACCAATTCTATCATATAAAACACCAAACTTAAAAACCGACTTTACTTATAGGACAACCTAATATAACATAGACACTCCGTTACGTAATGTAAACCAATGACTCATATTCACATATGGATGCGAAAATTGGAATCTAAGGAAAACACTTAGAAGAAGAATGTTTCCTCTTCGATGTGATTTCTTTCCGCTGTGGCGCCCTCGTAAAGCCGGTTTTTCTCTCGCACAAAAGGAGGGAGGCGAAAAAAATGCGATGCAGACTTAATAGACAGACTGGACGAATAATGCCGAGCCCATAACGATTGATCACAGAAAAAGTAAAAAATCAGCTGCAGAGAAGAGGGCATTGCTTTATGCTTCAACTCTTTCATCTATAAGGGTAAAAATAAACAAAAAATAAATAAAATAAAATGTAAGTAGCAATTGTGGGAAAACAAGTAAAGTTGGAGTATGTTACGTTTTATGAAACTGAAGTAACCTCTTGATAAAACTTACTTTATTTCTTGAAATTGTAATTGAAAGAACTTTAACTAAGAATTTCTTAAACTGAATTTCAAGCCTACTCATTTTAATAATTAATCAATATATCTCTAATTGAGGAGGGGTTTTGCGAGGTCTAAAAATGAGGTCTAGACGTCTATAAATGTTATTCTGTGAATTAAGGTGTATTATTAAGGACCAAGATAGCACGGATATTCGAGAGATCAAATACCGTTTTAATTTTTAGGGGAGCTCAAGGAGGTTTTAGGGTTTATATTATATGATACATCAGTTTATATAAACTTTTTAGGGCTTTTTAAATTTTCCACCGACACACAGTAGACAGAGATAGAAAAAACATGACTATAAAGTGCAGAATGTATCAAGTGCGATACACATGACCATCATGACTTTGACCCGTTCGTAGAGCTATATACGAAATCTGATTGTCATATAATAATCATTTAATTATATTATTATCATCATTATTATAATATAATTATGAAAAAGGTTTCAAGATCTTCATAGAAAATTAAGAGTGGAAAATAATCCACATATATTTGGTTTTTATAATATAAGGTTTTCTTGAAATTTTTCTCATGCCCATGCTATGTGATACCATGCCATCTTATCGTGTATGTTCTTAATCAATATTCTGTTACTCAACATAAGTCAGCTCTTACTAGCGGATATTTAACACATAAATGTGTTTTAGGATGATGTTTTATTGACAGTGTATGCTTTTTAAGTAACGATTAAATAATTGGAAATCATTACATTTCTAATGATTAATTCAACGCATCAGTACATTAACACCTCTTCTACATCCTTTAAACTGCATTTTCCAAGTCTACTCGTAAAATGTGTAGGCTCACAATAAAATTACGTAGCTAGATTACCGGTTATCTTTCCGAAACCATAAAAAGCTACTAGTTTACATTGTTATTGTTTCCTTTAATGGCTATTCTTCTTTTGTACAAAAATGAATGGAAGAGAAAAAAGCAAAAACGAAATGTACACTTAACGTTCGTAGACAAACTGGACGAGTAATGCAGTGCCAAGCTATTTTCTTTATGAACGATTGATCACGGGAAAAAATTCACCTGCGGAAGACCAAGCACGAAATCTTTCCACCGTCTTCAAATATGAGTTTGAAATAGAAAGCCAACAATTTCTTTCACCACGTCAGTTCATCTTACTGAGGATTAAAATACGAAAGTCGTGACCTCTCTAATACCGAAAATTACTTTTAGCTGAACGTATCAGCAAATGTATACTCCTTTTAGTCATCGTTAGTTTTCACATGCCTTTGCTCACATCACTGATCTCAAATTTGCTTAAATAAGTATACTATGCATAATAGTGTACGTGTAACCACAATAATTGTTATTTGCTGATGCAAAATTATTGCCAGCAAAATTAAGCATCATAAAAGGTTTTCTAAAAATGGGTGCTACATTTATGATTTTTTGGCGTGTTAAGTACAAATTTGAGCACAGTTTGTCTCTGCTATTAACTGGTAACAATTTTATACTTTTGAAAACGATGAAAATTAAAATTCACCAACTTGCTAAACAAAAAGATGTATAACTCTGTAAAGTATATAATTCATTTCAAATGACTTATTTTGTGGCATCAGCCATTTCCGAGATATTCATTATTCTTGGTTTGTATTTGTCAATGCTTTGTGATTTTAAAGTGCTGTCGCTATTCATTTGTTTCTCACGCTGTCATGGAAATAATATGGAAACTTTAGGACAGCATATATCGACCCAGATTTTATTTCCCTTGTACCTTCAGCGAAATGTGTGATAAAACCTTTTCTACAAAGGTTTATCTCGATTAAGATGAAATAGACACATAAGCTTTAGTAAGAATAGTACAAAACTTATAGTGTATAAAAGTAAACGATAGTGGGTAGAGAAAGTAATGTGAATGTAACCATGAGGTTTTTTTTTGAATGTTTGTTTCAGTTTCTGTAAGTTTTCATTAATTTCCTGCAGAAATGTTTTAACCCATAGGGTCCCAGTGTATCATAATTATATGACATCGGATTTCGTATGTAGTTCTACGAACGGGTCAAAATCATGATGGTTGTGCGTATCATACTTGATACATTCTGCACTTTGCAGTCATGTTTTTTTTATCTCTGTCTGCTGTGAGTCGATGGAAAATTTAAAAAGCCCTAAAAGGTTTATATAAACTCGATGTATCATATATGATATAGCCCCTAAAACCTCCTTGAGCACGCCTAAAAATTAAAACAATATTTGATCTCTCAAATATCTGTGCTATCTTAGTCCTTAACATTACACTTTGATTTACAGAAAAGCATTTATAGACGTCTAAACCTCATTTTAAACCTCCCAAAATCCCCTTCTCAACTTTCTAGAAATAAAATAAATTTCTCCAAGAGGTTGA
Source organism: Deroplatys truncata (assembly GCA_030765065.1). Lineage (NCBI taxonomy): Eukaryota > Metazoa > Arthropoda > Insecta > Mantodea > Mantidae > Deroplatys > Deroplatys truncata. The sequence continues at coordinate 61,195,594 of CM060980.1, forward strand.
ATTCAATTTCATAAAATTTATCATACCCCAACTACACTTGTTTTCCCATAATTGCGTACTTACATTTTCTTTTATTTATTTTCTGTTTAGTTTTACCCTTGGAGATGAAAGAGGTTGAAGCATAAAGCAATGCCTTCTTCTCTTCGGCTGAATTTTTTCCCTGTGATCAATCGTTTTGGGCTCGGCATTATTCGTCCAGTCTGTCTATTAAGTCTGCATCGCGTTTTTTTCGCTTCCCTCCTTTTGTGCGAGAGAAGAACCGGCTTTACGAGGGCGCCACAGCGGAAAGAAATCACATCGAAGAGGAAGCATATTCCCTCTTCCCCGGCACCTGCTATTATTGCGGCGAACCCGCACGCTTAACCATTTGTCCACCAGCAAAGGGCCGAGGGGCGAAGGAAGGCTTCCTCATCAGGCTTCGGCCATCGATCTTCATCAGATAAGACCGATCCACATACACATCGGCGTCTAAACGCTCCCAACACGCCAAACGTCTATCAAGCTTTACCCTTCATTGTTATACCTTAATCGAGTTACACAACGCCGCATTAAGCAAATCGAAACCAATACACTAAGGAAACAGCGCAAAGAGATAAATGCACGCAATGCTAGGCAGCATCCAAATAAAATATGGACTTAATAATGACAGTATTAATGTATTTAACAAATTTAAAAATCTTAAAGAATAAATATATACCCATAATGTTTCACTTGATATACCTCACAAATATTAAAACCTTTTACTTTTCTTCTGGACTGAGGAGAGGCATTTAGAGTGCCTAACAACCAATTCAGTTAATTGGAGACAGTGCAAAAAAAACCTACACAGAGCTCAGCCATACAGAACCGAGTGAGATGTGTGATGTTTGTATTAGGGAAGTTCCGGTTCGATCACCGTCGGGCCGGCCACTCTTACCTTGGGTTTTTCGTGGGTTTCCCATAGGCCAATGCTAGAGTGGGTCCTCATCTATTGCGAATTTCTTGTCTCATTTCTGTCTCCATCATTTCGTTTCATCTGTTTCACCTTTGTCTGTTTCATGGTTGCAGGACCAAGCGACGGCAATAGGTGAGTTGCGGCAGGGCGGTGGAGTTAGCGCTGTATGAAAATTTCTCCCTGGCGTTTGTATAGCCGGGTGGTGCCCCTTCCTGGAGGAGTTCTTTGTCCCCGGAAATCACGGGTGTTATTGGAGCAGGAGGCTCGCGCCGGCTTCAGGATTTGTGTCATCTTGGAATCGTTAAGGACCCCGTTCTTGATAGCGCGCATCGTCGTCTGGATCTGGTCACCCTTTAGGTCTCTCCTCATCCCTTTCTGCTAGGAGTCACGCAAGTCACAAAAAGCCTACAATGCTGAGCTCCAGAGACTGGCGGCCCTCTCCTTCTGACTAACCCTAACCGTAATCAAGCATACAAACTGTAAGTATCACCTTTAGAATGAATACAGAATTCATCGAAATGAGCAAAAAGTTGAATAAGTATTCGAAATCCTCTCCATGCTTTAATGACTTGATTTAACCCTACAATGCGTTTAGTCCGTAACATTAGACAAAACAGCGTAAACACAATTAAAAATTGGCCATGGGGAATACTGATAGATAAAGGCGTTTCAATTAATTGCAGTCTAAAACGTGTGTTTATTCGCTCAAAAATAATGTCTCTGTAACTGAAATGGAAAACATTCTAAGGCCTGTTTGCACTGTTCTTGTCCATAATTATGGACTGTACACTCTAATGTAAACCTGGGAACTGCCTCTCAATGAGCGCAATCTGCCCATCGTCTTCGCTGATACGCAAGAGGAATAGAGCGAAGTCCATCACGTTACTGCGCCAGTTGCCTTAGAATTGCCCCGTTGTGTTCTGCAACTCTTTTAACGCAAGAAGGGATATCTACACATGTAAAATTCTGTGCTGTTGGGCCACCTGGTATAATAGACTTTGTGGACTGCGTTGAATACGGCAAGGTTAATGGTTTGGATGTTTGCAGAATTTTTGCTTGAAAATTTAGCTTGATAAGTTCTTGTTGCTTCTCTAAAGCGATTCCACTTTCGATTTGCAAAAAGTTCTAATCGACAACTTTATGCTACGCTCTATGACTTAATTTTATCCGTTTACCATGTTGCAAAATTCATCTTTTGTTGTTTACTGGAAACTTCAATTTCTTCATTACAGAGACATGTGAGTGAGGTCGGTCCGGTTTAGACAAATGACGAGGACACTCCAACGTTTTCAAATGTAGTTACTTCACTAATATTACGAATTATTGTTGTTTCTGGCCAGTTTTTTCGCGTTATTGAAGGAAGTGAGTAAAAATCAAATTTCCCTAGCAAAGAACACTTTGAAACATTTTTCACTAGGTAAGCTACATTGGTCTTATTGTTACAATGTTCTCTAATTTTGAACTTGCATCTTACCTCTGCAATGGCAGAGAAATCGCACAATTTTCTGTACAATGCGCCACCTGTTCCGTAAATATTTTAATTGCAGTTTTATAATGTTACAGCAGTGAATAGTTTATGCACGCTTCTAAGTTGATTTCTTTTAAATTAGTTATATTAGTTCTACTAGGTAAGATGAAGTACTGTATTCCACTCAAAGTTATATATGAGATATCAACAGAAATACACGCTCAGTGAGCCCATGAAATAAAAGAAAAGAAGTAAAAGAAAGCATTTTTAGAGGAAGGCCTACTCGCGGGTATGTGTACGAGAAACAGTTTGTTATTTAGGCTCAGCATCGAATTTTGAAGAAAAATCTCCGCACTCCATATTATCTTGGCTTGGAAAAAAATGATTTTTTATTTTCTAAAAAGCGGATTTAACGATTTTAGTTAAAATTCCATATGTTTAACACATTAACACGAAAAGTAAAATGCATATTTTCAGCGAATTCCTCTGAACTTTCATTTATTGATTGAATTTTGTGTATATTTTTTATAACAAGGAAATATCAACAGAGAGACGAAACTGACTTTGCGAAAAATATTGGGCTCATTAAAATACATTTATTTGTCAAAGGTTTTTCGTAGCGCTACCGTTTTTGAAATATTCCATGTTGAAAGTGTACGACTTACACAAGTGTCACCTAAAGGAAATTGCTTTTCTTGCTTTCTCCTCCTTTCTTTACTTTCAATTACAAGAGCTTTCTACCACTTAAACATTAGAATGCTGCTGAAACCTCCTTGTTCAATTTGAAACAATTCTTATGTAAGAATATATCGCGAGTAACGTAGCGCCTGATAGAATAATAACTTGTTACATAATAGTATTATATGTAATTAATATATGTGCATATTTGTCATCGGTAGGGAAAATCCTATGAATGCAACACATCAGATTTTTATTCCTATAGCGTACTAACTTTCCGCCAGATTATTATTGAGAAAGCCAAGGTGAAAGCTACCAATGCCTTTAATGCCCCATGTACAACACTCTTCGGGTATGAAATCTTAAGATTGTTGGAAAATGCTCAGTTTAACTAACATTTTCAGCTCTGAGATTGACTATGAGTGCAGTAGACCGAGCGATAACTTGTTGACTCGCATTCGGGAGGTTCCGGGCTCGATTCCCGTCGACCGCCACTTGGGATTTTCGTGGTTATCTCACGGTTACCTGGCCAGTAGGCAAATACGGGGTTGTTTCTCATATTGTAGCGGACCGGGTTGAGCGCCGAGGATTACGTCAGATGAGGTAACCAAGCAGAAAGTGTCGAAACACGGTTACCTCAACACGGGCGCGCTAAGGAATGCGAAGTCAGCACCTCTGTATGTATTTATACTGCGGGGGTCTGGCTCGCTTGGTGCGGAATAGGGTCGGAATCGTCGTCGGAATCAGTTGGAATCGTGAAGAAGTGAATTGTATCATCGACGATCTGTGGTCCGCTCACCATACACGAGTCGCCAGCGCAACACCAGTTGAACAGGTAAAGATGCATCTACTCTAAGATCTGCTGTGCTTGCACGTGCGTCACCAATCTCAGTGGCCCAACTACGGCCTCTAATGTACTCGCACTAAAACAATAATACAATTTATTGGGTCAATGCATCCCCTGGCATTAATTAAATACCCCTATCCTGGAACGCCACCCCGGCCTACCCACCATCCCAGTACAGACACATCCCCTACCTCTGAGCTATCACTCCACTAGCGTAACCAACTACTGCGGGGTAACCACACCCGGGAGAGGTTACAATATACCGAATTCCTTTCTCTCATTTCCCTTTCATCCCGTTTCCTGGTCATCTTTCAGGTGTGCTTCTATATTTCGTAGAGCACGGATGCTTCCTCAAAGGAAAGAGTATTTCCGTGCACACTAGATGACTACTTCGTAGAGGGGTCCTTCACAGCTCCAACAGTGGGCCGAGTCTGGAACTGTTAGGGACTTCTGCGCGTCTCTGTGGTCTGTCTTCTTGTGGTCTGTAGCCTTTTGTGATCGCTTAACTTCGTCCCTTCCTCCTGGGGAGTAGTAATCACAGTAGATCTATGTAGAGTGCAGAGAACAAGGTTGCATAACATATAGCCTGTATGAGTGCAGTAACTTTGTTTGTGAAGTCTGTTGCAAGACACAGGAGAAAGTTGATTTCATCCAGTACGATGCCTTCTTTCATTGATGTTTGTCTTTTACAAAAGGTGTAGCATAGCACCAATTGAATGCATTGTATATGCTGAAAGAAGATAGTTTCCCAGGGCCATTTGTGTATGTTTCGTTAATCACCGAATACAAACGCCTGGTGTTTATCAATTTCAAATTAATTAAGTTTATGTTTTTCTTGATTAATAATCTCTTCACTTAAGTTCATAACTGTTGAATAATATGTGTCACAATGGCTATCACTCCGTACTTGAAAGTCAGTATTGAGAGTCCAATATATATTTTATTCCATAAGCACCGAAATTGACAACAGTTTAGACAATAATTATGTAAATCGCAATATGACGGTGAAATTTATTTTCTCTTCATTTAAGTTCTCTGAAAAAAAAGCTTCATGACCATACACACAATTTTATTTATTTATTTATTTACCCTGGCAAGAGTTAAGGCCATGGGGGCTCCTCTTCCACTCTATCAGGCAACACACTACGATACAACATAGGAACATAAACATACAAAGGCCTAACAGATGCAAAAAAGAAAAATCATAACCAGAATGCTTTTAAGTTGAGGATATATGTGGGTGTGAGTGTGGGAGTGGGCATGTGTGTGTAAAAATTTCTCTAAGTAATTTAATATTTAAATTTGAAATATCAGTTACTAGCACATAAAATAATAGCAATACTAAATTAATTTGATGAGATATTTATCATTTTAATATAGCAGCAGATTAGGTTGACTATAAATGTATGCCCTAGATTTCCCTTGAACCGTATAACGTTCCGTCAGTCCCTTATGTCTTCCGACAGAGTTTTCTAAAATGAGTTAATGCTACGATTGAATGGTTATGAATAGAGAGTTGTATGATGAGCAGGTATAGCATGAATAAAATAGATTCGTGACCGAGATTCTCGATTATGACAGTCAGAAGGGCATTTAAAGCGAACATTTAAATAGTTTGAGAAGCAAGAATGAAGGAGTTGATGCAATGTTAGAACCAGTGCAGTAATTCCAATGATGGTGTAACTGATCAAACTCACGGAGATGGCATACAAAGAAAGCTACGTGCCTATTCTGGGCTCGTTGAAGTCTTAGAATGGAAATGGTGGTTAGTAAAAAGAGAGACACAATAATCAAAATGAACCATCACAAGAGTTTGTATTGATACTTTCTTAATTGAAGTTGAAAAAAGTTCATGTTTACGTTTTAAAATATAGATTATTGAGAATGCTTTTAACATGTACATATGTGTAACTTGTGTGTTCCAGTTTAAATTTTGATCGACATAAACTCCAAGATTGTTACTGTATTACGAAATTTAATTTCAAAATTATTTAATGCAAGGTGTTCCAATAGTTTCTAACAAGCCCTCGTGCTTCATAATAATTACTTGTGACTTTCCTGATTCAGTTTTAGTCCATATTTTAATGATCAGGTCTATAGTGAATTGAAGTCTTCACTTACAGCCTTAATTGAGTCTCCTAAACTATTATAGTTCATGTGTAAATATGTAAGTCATCAGCGAAAATATTAGGTTTACAATGTCATACTGTAAATGTCAAACAACAGATCCCTGTGGTACACCAGATTTTATTTCTTTCCAATGAGATAGGTTTGATTGATTTACACCTACAGCAGTTTGCTGGCGTTCACATAAATAATATTTGAACCAGTTGTAACACTATATGGCAGATTAAAATTTAAGGCTTACATATTAATAAGTCCATGTCCCCCGTAACAAAAGTTTTAGAAATATCCAATAATGTTAGTAAAGTCAATTGTCTGTTGTCTGCGGCTTCGCATGTGTCCTTGATAACTTTTAATAGTGCAGTATGTGCGTTGCGTCCTGTCTGAAGCCGGACTGCGTTTAGGAGGTGCTTTTTTGAGGTAGTCTGAAACTTCTCTATGAATTAATTAGCCATTCAAGTGTTTTGGACATGATAGGAAGGATACTAATTGGCAGATAATCATTCGGGAATGTGGAATTTTTAGGGAGGGAAAAATGAGGGCTTGTTTCCATAAGTGACATTTTCATGACTTTCATTGCAATTGGACAATTTTATGACCGGTAGACACTCTGAAAAATGTTAATTTTTGAAAAACTTCGGTTTATTATTGACTATATACGCAAAAATGTAACAAATTAATACTGTCATTTTAATAAGTCACTAAATACACACACTACATACGTAAATTGATGGTCTTCAAGCCCTGTAGCCGATGACCACCTACCTCGTGCTCAGAGCTATGGCCAATGTATAGTACGTTAAAATGCAAGGATTTATCACCCTAAATTAACTACATTAATAATGAACTCCTGCTGTTATAAAGATAGATCTTCCAGGAACAATTCACGTGTTAAGGTATATCCCTTTAAAGAAAGTTTCATGTAGAATGACATAAAAAGAGCTATGGCCGCTTCCTCCGATTTCTCTCTAAATCCAGAAATAAAAACTACACTTTTATCAGCTTGGTATAGCAAGGGAAGCATTAATCTTTAAATATTTACGTATTTCAGAGGACTTAAGAAAGTAATATGATTATTATTTTGCAATTTAAATAATAGGATAGATCATTGTTTTCACACGTCTAATATTCGATAGCGAATTAAAACCTGAAAAATATTTATAAGAGGATAAAATAAAGTCATCAATAGCCAATGGTTTTCGTGTAATTCATATACACCTTAAATTCAGCTTTAATGAACCTAGAAGATACTCTTTCGCTACTGCCAGAGCTCGAAGCAGCGACTACGAGTTTATAGTAAATCTCACTGACATTTTATTATCATAAATTCAAAAGAACGTCAATTTAAAATGCCAAATTTCTTTTCATTGCTTTTATAATGATAACAGAAGTGAGTAACTGAAAACCACAGCGGAAGAGTTATTTGTTATTTTTCTTGGAAAGCGAAGGGCCTAAATGTAAGGCAGTTTCTTCCTTAACGTTTGTTAACACAGAAGGAAACTGGGACGCCCACTCAAGAGACTGAGAGGTTTCGCTACACAAGAAATGATACACGAACGTCAATATTACCAGCAATAATAAATAAGATGTATACAGGAGAAGTAGAAAAGGAAATCTGTCTTGATAAAGGTGCCCCCTCCTCCCGCCTCAGCAGCGGATATTTGATATCGCCTTCCTTCAGACGTAATATTTAATAACGTTCCTGCGAAGAAGCTACCTATTTACTCCATCCCATTCGCTACCAACAAAGGAAGCGGTTAGAATTGTGCATCAATAATATATCATTTCTATTCAAGCTCCCTTCGCGTTCGTCGTCGTCATTTATTTTCGCTACCAACTGAATAGGGTGACGATATTTCGAATGTGCCATCTGCAGCGTACACAAGGAATCGACAACACACGATCTGAGCTACGTGTTCTTAATGTTTACGTGGCAGTTTACCTCGTTAGACGCCACTTGTTAAGTATATCTAAGTACCGAGTGACAACAGGAACATTGTATGAGGTAGTATTATATTCGATATTGTTATTTCAGCGATGAATAACAAAGCAAGGAAACAAGTCCACGAATGTGTGTACGCGTGAAAAATCCTCTCCATATATATATGATGCAATTAAAAAAAGCTTTTCTTAATTCCGAATACAGCGAAATACTTAAAAGCACAAAAACATGTGAAGGGTTACAGTACAGGCAATGTGCTTACTCAAATTGTCCATTCCGAATAATTTACGATTGTCTCAAAGAAGTGACTTGAATTTGAAAAATCTGATGTGTTACACTCACATGACTTTCTCTACTCTTGTACAAACTATTTATACAAACGCTTATTCTCCATCTACTTCATGTTAATCGGGATAAACATTTGCAGACTCTATCTTATTGCTAATTTTCTTGTAGATCTAAGGGGAATATATATTTATAAGGGCAATTTGGAAATACAGTAGCCTTTAAGCACATATCTCTTAATAGCTGGTTGCTAGGTGCAGCACCATTCCCTTTCCCACAGATTAATACTCTTTGCATATCCAAGACAAAAAATTGAATAACGAATTCCCATTTGAGAAAATAAGTAATGAAAAATTTAAGGGAATAACAAGCAATATTTTTAAAATGGTTCACTCAACAAAAAAAATGTATATGACATAAATTGTGTATTTTAACGCGATCTACATTTATGTGTAGTAAAATTTTGTCTATCTCTTATGGTTTACCAGTTATACAAAAGTCGTTCACAATGAAGAATACTTTTGGAGATATTCCCAGAAAATTCAAGATATACATTTTATTTGTCATGAAAATATCTTAAACATACGACATTTTAATCACAATGTTAGAGCCATTTTTGAGAAAATTAAAATTTTCGAAAACTGTTCCATGTAAAGGGTAATCTGGGGTGGGGGATCTTCTTTAAAACCTTCGTGTCGCATCTCTGGAAGATACTGAACCTAAATACCAAGTTTGGTATTTATCCGACTGTTCGTTTCTGAATTACACACAGACATACAGACACACACACAGGCATGTTTCCAAAAAATGCTTTTTTTGGACTCAGGGGGACTCAAAACACATATTTCCGATGAAATCTCGGTATCGAATTTTTGGATTGAATACAATACTTCCCCTGCTTACTATACGCAGTAGAGAAAGTACAAATGACTTCCCCTTCCCTGCCTTGCCGCAGTCTGCTGGTGGATTGCAAATTTAGGCCTAATAATTTACGATTTTCTTCCCGCAATGTGTGTGTATATCACATCGTTAATGTGATTATTATATACATTGAATGTAGAAGTAAAAGAACATAACATGCAAATATTAGTCCGAGAATCTTATGTGTTACATTCACATGACTTCCTCTAGCTTCTTTCACTTATTAGTGTGGTTTATAATTCCTACAAAAGTTTATTTTCCTATCTACTTCATTTTAAGCGAGGCAAAGCTTTCCGGAAATAGCTGCATTACACATTTCCTTGTACATACAAAGTTACAGCGACAGTCAAACATTTATGGACTGGGTGCTATATGCTGGTCTTCAAATTTCATACTCTTTCTATGAGAAACAACTGAAAGTCGACAACACTTTAAGAGAATGAACAATTAGAAACATTAATAACGGATATCTCGGAAATGGATGATGCCACATTTTTTGTATAGTTCGTCTCATCTATAACTTAGATTTACCAGTTATGCAAGATTATATAAATTTCCTTCCGAATGAAGAGGACTTCACAAGCTACACCCAGAAAATTCAAGACATAAGTTTTATTAGTCATGTAAATATATTTAAAATTGATATTTTAATCCAAAAAATCCATAAGGGATATTATGTAAAGTATTTTTTTTAAATGTTCCATGTAAAAAGTAGTTGGAGGTGGGAAATTTTCTTTAAAATCTTCGTGTCACAACTTTGGAAAGTACTGTTCTTAAAAACCAAGTTTGGTATTTATCCGACTTCTGGTTTTGAGTTATGGGTTCATAGACACACATATACGGATCCTTTTCTAAAAATGCTTTTTTGGGGGGTTCAGGAGGCCTCAAAACATATATTTTCGTTGAAATCTCGACATCAAAGTTTTGGGTGGAATGCAATACCTCCCCTACGTAGTAGAGAATATAAAAAGGGAAGCCATAACAGCGATGGAGTAGAATATATGAAATCGAAACCAATAATACAAAATAACAACAAAGAACGGACAGATAGGTTTGAGCATAAAATATACCTCATGGCTGCATAAAGCTCAGGATCAAGAAGAAAAAAGAAGCACATTCCAGTATTTAAATGCAACGATAAGCAAGATATACAGTATGGTTGGAAAGCCAATACCTTGTTTTTTAACATAAAATATTTCAAGCAGTGAACAGCTTATCGTACTTTTGTTTTCATTCAGTGTATTATTAGCGTGCACCATTTGGGTTAGTAAGTTATATTTTGACCTATGCACCCGCACTGTATACACATTTCTGGAACCTTTTTTGGAACAGCGTCCACAGAATTTCTTAGTATCTCAAGAGGCATATTTGCAAAAACTTGAATAATTATTACTTTCTCTACTACATATAGTAAGTAGGGGAACTATTGTATTCCACCCAAAAGTTCGATATCGAGAGTTTACCGGAAGTTCATGTTTTGAGGTCCCCTGAATCCAAAAAATAACCTTTTTAGGAAAAGGTCCGTATGTGTGTCTGTGGATGTACCTATATCTGTGTGACTGTGAACAGCATAACCCACAAATGAAAAGCGGATAAATACTAAACTTGGTATTTCGGCTTAGTATCTTTCAAAGATAAAACACGAAGATTTTCAAGAAAATCCCCCCACCCCAAATTACCTTTTACATGGATTTTTTTCGAAAATTTTGATTTACTCAAAAAAGGCTCTGATAATTTTCATTAAAATGTCACATGTTTAAGATACTTTTACGGCAAATGAAATGCTAATCCTGAAGTTTCTGGGTGTACCCATGAGTCCTTCATTTGAATGAATTTTGCATAACTGGTTAACTGTAAGAGATAGACAAACGTTCACTACATAAAAATGTAGATCTCGTTAAAACACACAATTTATGTCTTACACATTTGTTTGTAAAGTGAACCATTTCCGAGATATTCCTTGTTATTTGTTTGAATTTTCCAATACTTGTACTTTTTCTTAATGGGAATTCGTTATTCTTTTTTTTTAATGTCCTGGACATTCAAGAGAACGGAATGCTCCAAATAGTAACCATCTTTAAAAAGATTTGACTATCGCTTAAGCCCACCATATTCCCCTTGCACCTATAAGAAAATTAGCAATACCATAATTTATGCAACTTTTTATATCGATTAACATAAAGTAGATGGAGAATAAGCGTTTGTAAAACTAGTTTGTACAAGATTAGAGAGTGTGTAACACACACGTGAGTGTAACACATTAAGATTTTTTGTTCAAGACTGTCCACTTTCCCTGGCAGCTTCTCTTGCTGACTTTGTAGGACTTTATTGAAACATCTTACAAACAACATTCATATTGTCTTGTGATTTGGATGTCAAGGGTCTTCCAGATCGACGTGCAATTTTCACGCTACCACTTGTCATTAATTTCATATGAAGTTTTTTATAGTCTTCGGGTTAAGCGATGCATTCCTACGTCACTCTTGCTTCCACCATCTCTAAACTTGTACCACTGACCTCCACACTCTCTACCTGGCAATCCTCTCTCTTCTATGCTGAATAAACCAGTCATTGTTTTGTTTTCACTCCATCAGCCTCTGAAATAACTAATGATGAACCTCATAGTAGTCAAATTTATTTACATGCCAGCAAGAGCTAATGTAATTTCTCAGATAATCTAATCTAATAATAAATATTGACTTTCCAACCACTCTGTAGAATAAAATTAGGATTAAAAAGTTTTAAGATAATGTCAGTGTCCAAACTATTATATAAAGGTAAGATATAGATGCCAACATAAAAATGAAAATAAAAAACGAGAGAAGTTAGATTCTTAGGATAAATCTTAAGAGAGATGATATCCTAAAGAAATCAAATCGTAACTTAAAAGAATGAAAAATAATAAGTTGGCAAAATTATTCTTATATTTTCCATAGGAAAAATAAAGAATGGAAAGAACAAAACACCTAAGCTGCTACAGGTAGCAAGATACCTAAGGTATAAAGAATGATTATGATGACGATGACGACGATGATTATGGTTTACTCGAAACTTTGGACTCTAAGCGAACAATTTAGACGTCAGAAGTAAATTTTGTTTAATATAGAATGTCTCAATTCCTAATGCGCTACGTCTGAAGAATTCTATTGAAGGCGAATGATTCATCGCCAGGCTACGAAACGAAATATCGCAAATCGAATTATTGATGAAGCAAAGGTAGAAAGACCGAGACCCTTCTTTCTTCTCATCTGCTGAGGTGGGGCTTTGTAGATTTTGTTTAGCAGAATATTTTCACTTCAAAAGGGGAGAGAAAATTACCATCTCGCTCGTTCCCTTTTCATTTTGAATATTTTAATAGCAGATATTGGAAATAAATGTCTCGAAAGTGCAATGAAAAGTAATGAGTTTGCTTCAGAATAAGAGATGAAAAGACTGGCATTATTGATGTAAGAAATTCTAGAAATACAAAACAAAAGGGAAAAAAGCGATTACTTATTTTTGAGGAACGCAGGGTAAACCAAATTGTTCATATAACCATAATACCTTCTTTGGTAAGGAAGCATTAAATATTCTGCAAACACATGTTTGCTTTAGTCAGCTACTGATATATTTTATTGTGCTGTTTTACATAGCGCAGTACTTTGATATTGCTATTCCTCTGAAAACATCGGTTCTCGTCCGATCACCGAAGTTAAGCAGCATTGGGCGTTGTCAGTACTTGGATGAGTAACCGCTTGAACACCACGTGCCGTTGGCTTCAGCCACCCTTTTTATTGTCGTCCTCCGTGGACTAGTGGTATCGTGCTAGCCTCTAGTTCCCAAGGTCGTGGGTCCAAACCCGGCGGAGGGCGATGGATTTTTTCGGGCGTAAAAATTCTTAGCATGGCTTCCTTCGGAAGGGAAGTAAAGCCGGTGGTCCCGTGTCGTAGATTTACGGCACGTAAAAGAACCTCAAACCTGATAAAGAGGTCTCTGAGCAAAATTACCGGTCTTTTACGCCCAATATAGAATGGGGCGCTAAGGGTCATAGCAGTTAAAGAGCGTCCATAAATAAAACTCAATTTAATTTAATTTCCTTGCAACTATAATCATCTATTATAATAATAGAAAATCTTAAGGTGCCTCTCTCGCTGTTTCTTAGTCTTTTTCTTCTTCTTTTCTTAGTCTTTTCTAAACGCAGGCCTGTTCATGAAAACGAAAATTCGGTTTTGGAATATTGTAACACAAGTAATTCGTTTACTATTCCATTAGATGCTCACTTAACACATAAAACAAGCCAAAAATTAAAAATCATTGAGTGTATGGGGGCTTGTTATATAAGCGTTTTCTAAGCATTTTCCGGAAATAATCACATAGATTTATATTTGGAGGAAGAGAGAGAGGGGGAAGACAAATCAAGTATTTAAAATAAAAAACATTTTAATGCGTCCAAAGTCTGATTTTTTGTATGTGCAGTTACATAATCTTGCATAAAGTAACCATGGACAGGTTCTGCAGGTGTCAGTTATCTGAAAAAAGCCAGTAAATGTTTTACATATCTATTAAATTTTGTTTTCGTTAGATAAATTGACCCAATTGTAGCAGCCACATTCCCGTGTCTACATCATGCACCGTTTCTGAAGTAATCGGTGTGCATTTTCAGAACTCCAGTATACCTTGTTCTCATTGTTCAAGTGATCTGATAGGTGCGTCCAAGTTTCATCAGATATAGCAAACCATCCAGACTGTTCAATTTAGTCAGCTTTGACAGTAGTGTTACTTTATATAATCTTAATTTTAATTTCCGAACAGGCTCAATGTGCAGATGAAATTGAAACGCTGGCTTGAAGTGCTGAGCGAGGCATTGCTCTATACGCTGTAGGAAAGCATATCCTCTATAGCAGATTTGGCAAACTACGGCCCGCGAGCCCCTTTAGTATGACCCGACTACAAGCTTCAAAATATATAAATCAAAATATAGATTGATTTATTCAGGAATTTCGAAAGATTAAATAAAATTCAGCGCTTTGATTTTTAATGTATATGCATTGTAACGACTTGCTGAAGGACAAATACAAGGGAGCCAATTTGGTTTATCTTCACAGCTGTCCGCCAATTGACATATTTCCTCGTTTAAAATATTTTGCAGTGTTTGCATCAACGTATATCAGTGACAAGAATTTTCAAAAATAAAATATGTCAAACCAAAATATAGGTTTGCTATAGCTGGTGAACGTTTAGAGTCCATTTTGGTGACAGGCTACACAAAATTAGAACCATAAATGTCTGCAATTGTAGCACAGAAAATTCAGTTCGTTCTTCTCATTGAATATGAGCTGCTATTAACGTAAAAATATTTCATGTAACAGGTGTTAGTATAATTGCCTACAAGTTACATTCTCATGAGACTATGAATGAACCACTAATCATTTGTTAAGTATTTAATTACTCGGTTATTAATATGTAAGTTTAGATGTTAGTTCAACAAAACACTCTTTGAAAACTTGATATGTGCGCTTCATACACTGAGTTTATTGGTCCTATCTTAAGCATATGTTGCTTCGCCCGCGACTCATTCTCTAAAGATTAATGTGTCCCCCGTTATGAAACATTTGGCAACCCCTACCCAATAGTGCTGCTTTTTTCTTCGGTTAGAAATGTTGGTTGTCTATGATTCTTTTTGTCTTACGCGGGCTCAGTCTGCTTAAATTTGTCTAACAACCTACGAATTGTGGAATTGTTAGGAACGGTGGCATTAAGAAAAATCTGTGTATTTTCACGCTGACAGTCAACCTGAGACTCCGTTCCAGCAAAACTTAACAGAGTAAACAAAAACTATCCTGTAATATACGTCATAACTAAACAAACAGACACAGCTCCAGTTAACGTTATTAACTTCCATTGTTCACCATGCCAAATAACATTATACTTTAACGCAAATGTTATTCCCCCTCCGTAAACGCGTGATCTAGTTTGCCACAGAACGAGGTCATTCAACCTGATACCTGCTACGAGTCAGACTCGGTGGCTGCCAGTTGCGTCATTAAAGATAAACCCGATGCAATACGGATTAAAAGTTTTCAATATTTTCAAAATTGAAAACTCCGTGTTATTTGGTTATTATTTGTGTGTTTGAAAATTTATACTATATACAACATTTGTAATTTTATAAGTTATTTCAATGGTATCAATAACAAGTTAAGAAATATATGTTAAAATGGTCTGAGAATTTTTAAAAAGTACACAGTAATTTTTAATGTCCGATACCTGAGGCCCTAGAAGTTTATTGTGATCTGTGGCAGGTGGAGTATTTTAAATGATAGAAACACATTTCAGGGACATTGGGTTAAAGATTTATTTTTGAATTTCAGTTTGTGTTGCGGCATCAGGGTAATTTATATTTAAATATCCACACAATGCCTTAGTATTGGCCAATATAAAAAGACACGACAGTAAAAGATGTAAAGACAAGCAACACTAAATATACACAAAACTGTTTCAGGTACGTTGGTTAGCGGTAGCAGTATAGTAGCACTAGTAAACTTTATTAGGGATATCTTCGGAAATAATCCTAAAAAAACTTAACATTTCCGAGTTTTTCATATCCACTGCCTGAATTTTATATCGATTTCAACCAAGTTCATAATAGGTCAACAAAAGCTCTTCAAATGACCATAAATAAAACTAGAACGCTTACCCGAAGAGTAGCTTTTTAAATTCGAATGACGATGTAATTAATTTCATTTAGCTCACCCTTTTTCTTTATGAAATTATTTTACAGTGATCTAGAATATATTTATATGAATTCTGCACTTTACCTCTTACATTCGGCTATTTCTAGCAATGAATGAAGCCTCGTTATAAGCACACTCGTTTCTCGTTTCTCTATCCCTCCCCCGTTTGCTGTGTTTTTGTTTGTTTGTTTTTTGGTTTTTTGTTTCTTTTGTAGATGCTAAATCATGACCATCCATGTATGATACTTGGAATTAAATATCCGCAGCTTATATCTTATTTTTCATCCGTGGTTTAACAACAACTTCACAAGTGTGTTCTTGTATAATTCCAATGTGTACTTACTCTAGTACATAGTCTTTGTAAATCCTTTTGAGTCTTTTAGTGATTTATGAGTTTAAATTAGGTGATCTATAGTCCACGTCTATCAGAACGAAAAAGGATTTTCAGTGGCGAATTACTTGTAAAATTCACAACACACAACATACACACACATACACACATATATACAACTTTTCTCTCTTAATAATATTAATATAGATTACATGCAACATGCACAGCGGTACACCAGCTAAAAATAAGTTAATTTTTAGGAGTTTTTAATATAAATTTTACACTTAAGTCTAACCCGACAAATTTCGGAAATAGTCGAAGTTTTGTTCTTCCAAATTTGAATTCCGTATGAAATAGAAGGTTTGTTACATTGTTATTTGCCCCACGCTTTGGGAGCCAATTTGAAGATAGGTTTATTCCTCACGTATGGAAAGCCAATTTTAAGTAGGTGTTGTATTGTATTTCAACTGTTGGGGAGCCGATCTTGAAGTAGTTGTAACCACGTATGGTACCCGGTAGCCTTCGTCCCAAAAATTTAAAAATATTAACTTTGTAATTTGACGGTTTCTTTAAATATTATATATTTATGTTTGCCTCGGCTGCGTCAGTATTTATTTTTTAGAGACATAAATGTCTTAGCAGGGAGGTGGTGCGACTTAAGAATGTAGGCTTACACAGATTTTAAGTTTTTCTTCATTCTATTTATTAATGCTTAACACGATTTAAATAACACTTCACTGATATAGAAAGCTGTAAGATTCTTTTATTAAATACTTGCACTTTTTAACACGTAAACTATTTTCTCACACAAAATACGTATTAAATTTCTCGAGGACACATCTCGCATCCGGTTAGAAACACTGTCTACAAACAACGCGTCCAGTTATGAGCGCTGACTACAAGCAACGCGTCCAGTTATAAGCACTGTCTACAAGTAACTGATTTGATCTCAACCGTCTAAATTTTTACATTTCTGTATTTCAAGTCTCTGATTGGTTCTTTCTAATCCAATAGAATACTTATTTAACTTACGCTTTTTTCTGGTTGTTGATTGCCTATTTTATAAACTGTCACAAAAATTACATGATTGTTGCTCCAAGAATGATTAGTAGCATTCTTACACTTTCTTATTCATTATTGCCTCAAGGTTACCTCATTATTAGCAACTTTTAACCTATTATTCTCACAGCTCCTACATTATTAAATTACGTAATACATTCAGATAACATTATTACATGTATACAATAATATATATATATATACAATGACAGTAATATGCACTTTTATATATTGTTACATACACATTTTGCTTTAAGGCGGGCTGTTATTGAATTTATATATTATATAGTTAGACCGAAATCATTTAAGTGTTAAAAATACTACCGCACTTTCCAGTAGCTGTTTTCGCGTAGAAGAATAGCTATATAGTCAATTATGACTTCTTCGCTCAGGATACATTAGCGTACCGCAGGGACAATTGCTTGAGCTAACAAGGTGACTAAATGTAATATCGACAGTTTCCATACATCTTCTTTACATGTGCAAAGTATTCCAAAACATAAACCGTAGGAAGAAAATAATATGTAAGAACAAAATAATTAAAAATAAAATGATATAACAAGTTAGCCATTTTAGTTCATTAGGAAGTGACATTAGAGATAATGATGTAGAAGTTTTAGCATAAAAAAGTACGAAGAGAGACAAAAATAAATTTTGGCTATACCTCTACTGTTCAAAGAAAGCGAACTCTTGAGCATTAACTAAGAAACAAGAAAGTAAAATACCGACTTCAGAAATTAAATTTTTAAGTGGAGTTAAAATATGCACAACATTAGATTGCATAAAAATGAATAAATTAGAGAAGAATTGTAGACTTTAACATGAACGATGAACTGAAAGTACTTGAGCGACAGTGGAAGGAAGACGTAGAAAGAATGTCAGATACAAGCTAAAGGTAAAACGTACGGGCGAAGGGAGGGACTCCCGAAAGCGGCGCAGAGCACCGCAAGTAGGCCAAAACCTGATCCCTGGGAGGGAGGGAGGTATGAGGAGAGAGACCCCAATAGTGACCAGATCCGGATGACGACGGGCGCAAGCATGGGCGGGTCCCTAACGTTTCCAGATCGAAAGCATCCGCCGCCATACGAGTCCACCCACAAGTCCCTAACCCGGGGTCACAAAAGGGGACCCCAAAGCGGGTCCTAACTGAGCAGTTCCACAACGACGCCAGGGAAGAAACCTCTATAGAGCGCACATCCACCGTCCAACCGCAACCCGACGAACACACTCGCCTGGTCCTACAACCCAGAAACAGATGGCAAGGAAAATGATGGGTACAGGAAATGAGGGGCAGGAAGGTCGTGGGAAGATAAACTATCCCAGCATTCGCCTACCGATTCGGCAAACCACGAAACACCCATGGATCAGGTGGGCGGTCACCGTGGATCGAAACCAGGATCTCCCGAATGCGACTCGCACACTTCATAGCAGCACCACCTCACTCGGTGTCAGATACAAGGCTACCGAAACAAATATGAAGACAATCTGAAAGGGAGAATTTTCTTAGTAGAATTTAATGCCCTTTCTACCTACATATGGCAACACAGGCGGTGGACACTGATTGTACATGAAATGAATAGATAATTATTAGGAAAGTAAATTTGGGAAGGAAACGTCCCAGACTTAAATTTAGGGTATCTTCCCGGCATTTGCTAAATATAACTGAGATAACCCTGAAAAAAAAACATAGGGAGAACGGTCTGGACGGGGTTTGAGTCGCGGACCTACGTTCACAAGACAATTCCCACTCGTGTCGAGCCAACAGGGAAAAGATCTGTAGGCAGATCCAGAAAGAGGCTGTTGGAGAACTTTGAGGGCCGAATGGGTAGTTTGTTGTCCATACTTTTAAGTGTAAAATGAGAACAGAACCAACATGAGTCTGAGTTTCATTTGGATAATCTATAGATAGTAAATTTCCATTTTCATGAAATGTTACAGAGAGACACCAGTTGGTGCTCCGCAGTAGATAACACGTCTAAGAACCAGAGAAAGAGTTTGGTATTATAGGATAGTCCAAATATTGCGATGGTTTGCTTATTAAGGTCCTTGAAAGCATAGGCTCATAAGATTTTGACGAATCAATAAGGAATTTTCGATTGCTAACAAATTTGGGCATTTAATATGAAAAGCAGCTGGCTTATAGGTATCATATACCTTCCTTCTTGTTATGTAGTGTCTCGCAGCACCTCCTAATAGAAATTCAGCAAAAGAGAAGGACAGAAGGAGCTATAGACCAATGCAGAGTCATGATGAAGGGTGAAGGAGGGGTATTGAGAGGAACGGCAGAGAAATGAAGGGAGGAGCGAGGGGTAGAAGAGTGGGTTGGTGCAAGCAAGAGATAGAAAAGCTGTACTTCATTGAATATTTAATGTTTCATTACCGACTCCCTCTTTGAATGCCTTTTGAAATGACTCCAATAGCTTAACCTATATGAAGTCTCGTCTCCATCTCTTCGCTCTCAACTGTGTTTGATCAGAACGTCATTGATATTTTTTCTCTCCTTTCTCCTCCTGGAAATAGCGTACACTCGTTTACAAGATGAAGGTTTCTATCGCGACAAATCCCTGAGCGCTACGCCGGGGATTACTGCGTTGAGAATATTTCGACAGGATTTAAACCTCGACGGCCGGTGACTTTGACATCGCTGCTGAGGAATACACAAGAGAACAGCAAGGATTATTGGAAAGACTGGCAGATATTCGTATTAACAGGACAGGTCCTGTTGCTGCCCGGCCAATTGAAAACTTGTCTTCTGGGTACAAAAAGTATAGAATCATTTATGGAGATTATTCCTTTTAAGAACGGCGACCAGCACACAGCTCCATGAGACTTCGACTGCCTTTGATTACGATGTAATTGTGGAGAGGCTCTGTGCTCAAACTAATGAGTTTCAAATTTGCTCAGTGGATGCCACTCTAAACATTAATGTCCATACTGGGCCCAGATAGATAAATTATACGGATTTTTAATTTCTCTCCGCTCAACTATAGAATATTCCACCTAATATTCGCTATCGATTATTCTCCAGGACTGAACGTTTTGAGGTCCTCTGACAGCAAAAAGAATATATTTGTTAGTTGTATGTGCGTGAGAGGGAGAGAGGGAGAGAGAGAGAGCGAGAGAGAGAATACCAAAAATGGAGTACCATATTTCATACTTAATGGTACAAGGCGTATATTTTTGTGTAATACCACGTACCACACTCAAACGTTTACCCCCCAAAAAAACTTTCAGTTCGTTTTTATGCTACCGAGCAGGTTGGCTCGGCAGTACGTGACAGACTCGTATTCGGGAGGTCCCGCGTTCGATTTCCGCCGACCACCCACTCGCATCTTGGGTTTTTCGCGATTTTCCTGGTCGGTAGGCGAATGCTGGGTGTGGTTCCCATTTACCATGATTTCATTTCCTTTTCATCTTTCAGGTGTGCTTCCAGATTTCGTGGATGCTTGCTCCAAGGAAAGAGTATTCCCCGTGGACACCAGAGGGCTGCATGGTTGGATGGGTCATTCATCGTCTTCTCCAGACGGGTCTTCGAATCAGGAACTGTTGTGCTCCCAACATTTCTTTGTTCATTTTCCATCTAATTTTTGTGTAGCCTTGCTGGTTTCTTTTTTGTTTGTTTTTGTTATTTTTAAGTTCTCTTCTTTTACCCAGTTTATGATACTGTTTTAATTTGTTATTGTCATTGTATAAATTAATTAATTAATATACCTTAGCCTGGCCTTGGCAAGCTTTTAATATAGAGTCAAATGAAAAATTAAACGCCACAGCCGGGATTTGAACACGGTACTCCCGTTCCCCATGCGGTTGCTCTAACCATTGAGCTACATGCCAGTGGGGCATTGAATTCTCTAATTGACTCAAGTTGTTTCCCAGACAGACCACTAAGGCATCTCACTCGAGATGAGAAACTTAGCGGTGACCTGCTTATCGCAAGTACTTCAGTGCTGGGTAAATGTGTTTTTAAGGTTTTTAGTTTGTTATTGTTATTGTATAAATTAAGTATACTTCAGTTGACTCTATATTAAAAATTATGATACTGTGTTTTCGTTACCGCTTATAACCGCAATTACAAAACACACATAAACACCCCTGCCCATGGCGGGAATCCAACCCGAGACCCTCAACTTGGCGGAGCGCCGTAAGTATACACTCCAGCGACCACGGCTACGAGGGTCTACACTGTTGAAACATACACAAATGTTTGAATCAAATAAATTTTAGCTTTAAGTTGTTTTTTTTAATGAATAATACTGTTTTAGAGCTTACACGCCTCAATTCAATGTGTTTGGCATAGGGAAAACCACATTGAAGAATTTGTCATACTGTATCATGGTTTAGAGAGCGTTTCCGGTTGAGCTCGCCGGAATGAGGAACCGTTGTGAATAAGATGAAAATCGTTAAATAGTAATGGTTTCCCAATTTTAAAGTTTCACTCGGAAAAAAGTATATATTTTATTCTTTTACCCAATTTTTCAAATATTTTGTATAACTGAGAAACTCTTTGAAATATATAAAATGTTATATGGGGGAAATTTAGAGATCATTAAAATATGTCACTTATTTCAAACAATATTATTATTAGCTCTTTACGAAACATTCGTTGCTGTAAGTTCAAATTTTATCACCTTGAATTTTACTACCATTGTCCATGTTTTTTATTTTCCTCCGCCTATAGATACACAGAGTAACACATAGCGTAGCCGCGCAAAAACCGCATGCGAATAGGGAAGAATAAAATTACGCACTAAATGAAACATTTTGAAACCTTGGAATTCTTTTGTATCGCATGAGTTGTTTTCCAATAGAAATGGAAGGAACGTGAATCTGAGTTCACATTTTATGTGCTCCAAGCCTGTGTTGTCCAATTTGTTTCTATATGATAGTTTAGTGTCTTATGTGAACCCTGCCCGAGTTTTTTAGCAATCGATGTATCTAATATTTTGAACAAAATTTTAATTCTCTAAGAAATTATTTGCTACTTTAAAACACGTAGTTTTCAACTGTTTATCCCGCTGAGAATCCCTATCTAAATCATGTTATAGATAACATTGTTCAAATAATATTTTGCATATACATGTACTTATGCGGGAAGCGGTTTTATTCTTATTTTTTCTTTTCATTTATGAGGAAGTAAGAGAGAGATTATGGCTTAGTTTAAGGATTAAGTCTAGGAGCGGAGCGCCTCGACAGCGAGGATTTTTTGTGTCTAAACCTCTGACGAGGCGCTCCAGGGATAAGAAGAGACAGAGGGCGGCCGGACCAGGAGACACGATAGGGCAGAGAGCAGGCTCCCTACCTTTTCCAGATTGAAACTCCCCGTATGGTCACTAGTACAACTCCCCCCCCCCCTGCAGGCTTGCACATCCCACTGGGGAAGGGAGGACTAAGTGTTACATAGAGCATATTTTCCCCTGCCATACAACGCCGAGATTCCCGCCGACACTTGCAACCTTGAAACAGCCAAAGCAGATGAAAGGTGAAGTGAAATGAGGATGGAGGTAAACTGGAGGGATGGCAAATTCGGCGGATGTAATAAATATCCCCAGCATTCGCTTACCGACCCGGGGAAAACTTTGAATGAATCCATGGATCAGGAATGTCAGGATTCGAAACTACGACCTCCCGAATGTGGGTCACACACGTTGCTACCTGATCCATCCCGCTCGGTAAGGATAAGATTCAGTTAGATTTTGTATAAACATCCACAAGTAATGTTAACCAAACGGGATGGCTCAGGCGGTTACGTCTGTGGCCCACGTTTGGGAGGTCCTGGAGTTGATCACCGGCGATCGCCCAATCTGGCCCATGGGTTTTTCGTGGCTTCCTCTGCCCGCCAGGCTTGTGCTGGGGTGGTTCATCTTCTACCACGACTTTTCTTTCTCTCATTTCCTGTACCCATCATCTTCCTTGTCATCTGTTTCAGGGTTGTAGGACCAGGCGGCGGTGTTCGGGGGGTTGCGGCTGGGCGGCGGGTTGCGGCTGGGCGTTGGCTTGCGCTCTGTCAAGATTTCTTCCCTGGCATCACTGCGGTACCGCTCAGTTTGGTCTCTCATCGGCGTGGAGCTCTGCTCCCGTGGACCCTGGATTGTGGGCAGGGAACTTGCGGAGTCGGATGCCTTCTATCTGGAAGCGTTAGGGACCCCGTCCATGCTTGAGTCCGTGGGCATCCGGATCTGGTCGCCCTTCGGGTTTCTCCCCCATTTCCTCCCTCCACGGGTCACATTGGAAGTACAATGGGCCGACTAGCCTGCGTGCGGCGCTCTGTCCCGGTTCCGGGGACCCCTCCGTCATATGTACTTTTACCTTTACCTTTACAAGTAAGTTAAAAACCTCATGTATATTGTGATAGAGGTGTGTATTAGACAGTTTGGACACTTGTTTTAAAAAAGTTGAGTACTGTTTATGTACTTCCAATAAATAATAGGATGTCATTGAAATAATCTTCCTCCTTTTCAGTGGTGATAGAAGAGGGTAATTCTAATTAAATTATTTTAATAACATTTCATTTTGTTCTACATTTCATTTTAAGAACTGAACAAACAGATTTTCTCAGGGTGTTTTAACAGTATACACTGCCATAATGATCGTCCAGTCCATGAAGTTCAAAGTGCGTCTAACTCGTACTAGACCTTGAAGCAGGTAACTTGGTGTGTTCGTTTAATCAGGATAAGCGTGTTCCCTCAGTTGCAGAGGGTAAAACAACCCGAAGACAAGATATCAAATAAATCAAGGACGCTTATTATTGTGCTGGTATCCCTTTGAAGACACGAGATTTTATTTATATAAAATTACAAATAGACGAAAACATTACATAATGAACAGTGAAAAAACCCTTTTGAAAATGTAGGTTTTTATGTATTTTCAACTGCTGAATTCGCAAATGATATTCAAAACATCCTACCACCCACAGTTTTTGTATAAATCGCATATTTTGCAATAATAATATCACATATAGAAGTAGCACACACACATGCATGTAAATATACCAGGTGAGTCAGCTGCCCCTATTTATTTTTAAATTTATGCAACGTGCTAGGCGACATATTTGACTTAGGCCTTTCTTTAATGTCTTCTAATGGCTGCATAACACTTTATAGAGGAGGGATAGATAACTCAATGTATAAGTGTTTTATCGGACAGAATGCAATCGCTATGTATGTCGCTACAAAAAAACATCCCGCCCTGATACTGGGAGCTGCAGTAGTGCTTTTACCCAATTTTACAAACTTTTATTATTTAGCATACATTCATGCCCCTGAAGGAACAACCTATCACATGCATCGGTTGACAAAACCATTTGAAAACAAAATGGCATATCTACGCAGTGCGACCAATTCTATTTAAGTCGTCAGTCAACGTTGACAAGCCTTGTCAAAAATGGTTATGTATTAGGTAAATAATTTCCCGTATGTCAGAAACTATGGCGTATTTCAGACCATACAGTAATTGTAATGACTGATGTACTTCATTTGTTTGAATTAAAACTACCATACCGAGCTCAAAACACTGTATGTCGTTGCAAAAAGCGTGTAAAGATCCGAGGTGATTCTAGTTCTGCGATTACTAATTCGTATAGGAACTTCATCGCGCAAGGTAGCATTGGCCGAATGGTATTATCAAAGTTACTTTAACGCTGTGCTACTTCTGTTCATATCCTTCGGGTAAAATTCAAAAATTTTGTTACCTTTTGTTTCATCTCTTTGTGCCTATAATTTGATATTATGATATAAATAACTTATTACATTATAGGTGTGTACAAAATAGAATAATCACCGTGTTTTCCACCGCAAAGAAGAAGAACCGCAAAGTCCAAATCATCTACGGGCACGCATACTGAAGAATGCAGGCAGATTACACCGCGTTTGTTGCAGCATGCAAGAACGTCTCTTTTGCAACGTACATAAATGTGCATTGATGAAGGGGGTCGTCATTTTGAACATTTACTTCGTAGATGAAATCCACGCTTTTTAACAATTTATTATTCTGTTTACCCGTGAACATACCACATTTACAATCCTTTGTCAATAGAAGAAGTGAAACATAAGGCTTAAAAATGAAACAAAAATGTTGGATTTAATATCGTCGATTTGCGCCCAAAGAATGAAAGCTAACTACGTAACACGCTTTGCAACACCAGATACGGTACAGATTATTAGGGTAAACATATACACAATTATCTGATTGTAATTCTTGTGTCTTTGGCTCTCAGGAGAGCCAATAACAAAAATAAATAAATTAGTACACTAAAATACAGAAAATAAACACAAGCAGAATATAAAAACTCTGATGTGTTGCACTCACATGACTTTCTCTACTCTTGTACAAACTATTTTTACATACGCTTATTGTCCATATACTTCATGTTATCGAGATGTCAATCTTATTGCTAATTTTCTTGTAGATGCAAGGGGAATAAGGTAGGTTATAAGCGATAGTCAAATCTTTTAAGTGCTGGTTGCTATGTGGCGCATTCCATTCTATTTGCATGTCCAGGACATAAAAAAATGAATAACGAATTTGAGAAAAAGTATAAGTATTGGAAAATTTAAGGGAATAACAAGCAATATCTCGAAAATGGTTCACTCAACAAAAAAATGTATGTGTCATAAATTGTGTATTTTAACGCGATCTACATTTTTTGTGTAGTAAAATTTTGTCTATCTCTTATGGTTTACCGGTTATGCAAAAGTCGTTCATAATGAAGAATACTTTTGGAAACATTCCCAGAAAATTCTAGATATACACTTCATTTGTCATGAAAATATCTTAAACATATGATATTTTAATCAAAATCGTTTTATGAGAGAATTAAAATTTTCGAAAAATGTTCCATGTAAAGGGTAATCTGGGGTGGGGTGATTTTCTTGAAAACCTTCGTGTCGCATCTCTGGAAGATACTGAACCTAAATACCAAGTTTGGTGTTTATCCGACTGTTCGTTTCTGAGTTATGCTGTTCACAGACACACAGACACACACACAGACGACACACAGACACACATGGACATGTTTCTAAAAATGCTTTTTTTGTATTCAGGGTGTCTCAAAACATGTATTTCCGGCGAAATCTCGGTATGGAATTTTTGGGTGGAATACAATACTTCCCCTACTTACTGTACATAGTAGAGAAAGTAAAAAGAAACAAAACAATTTGATGTTTGTATCAGATTCGAAACTTCGAACCTAACCTTTGTTTCACCACATTCCGGCAATTAACCCACTGGGCCAGAACCCACGTACTCTATTCCGCTCTTCGGGAAAGCATTCCTCTATCTCCTTGCAAGCATTATATCTAATGAAATCTGCTTTAAGGCTTTTGCAGCTCTTTGGTTCTCATTCAGGCCTTTAATCGTTAATGTTAGTCGCGTATAGTACCGAATAGAAGGGCAGAGCTACAATAACAGTTTTTTTGCTAAGAGGGTCAAAGTTTACACATTAGACTATATAATGCGGATTGCATAGATACGAATACCTAGGGGTATATATGGCATATGAATCATGTATAAGTAGAATACAAGGTTAAAACAACAATATATTGAAATATGCACACACACACACACACCGTGAACAGATGCATACAGAGAATGTGGTACAAAGCATACACTAACATCATTCATTCCATGTTTTCTTAGTTGTCATGGCCTGGCTTCTGCTTTTCCTCTTATGGGGAATATCCGTGTGCTCTCGGTGAAGCATCCAGCAGTAGTCGCCCATCATCGTACATCCCAAATTCCCTGGTATCGTGGCTCCATGTCTTTGATTCCTGGTGGAATCTTTCACCATGTTCCTCACTTACAGCACCCAGATTTGCAGGAAACAATGTCAAGGTACAAATTTAAAAAATGTAACTTCAAACTCATTGAGCATTCCAGCATTCTGAATTTCGCCAGCACGTTCTTACTATGTGATATACTTTGGGCTACGATTGTTTCCCAAGACGTTTTGAAACACGTACTATAAGGCAGTCTAGGCTTCTAGCTCCACGGCGTTCATTGAATGAAGGGAATCTTCATCTAGCATTAGTTTCCGAATATCGGAACCAGTGAACTCGCCTTATTTCAACTTCAAATTGCGTGCCTCCTTCAAATTCAGTATCGTCCGTCTCTGCACGGATCTGTGTCATCACTGTCGATGGTATATAATGTCTGCAGAGACTGTGGAATAGATATATCCGGGCCATGTGGAACAGGACGAATAGCTGAACGAATGTTTTTCGGAATACTCAATATTCTTCTTGTTTTTCTTGTTGAAACCTGTAACCTTAAAGAGCAGAAGTAGCAGTCGTGGGATTGATTCTGTTATTCCCGCCAGACCATAGGGATGTCAAATCGTAATGACTTCTTTTTTCTTGCCGCCCACCGCCGTAAATCTTCTACACACACAACACCCACGATCTGTGTAGCTCATGCTTTATTGATGTCGCCTAGTTTCATTCCAAAATAGGCATGGTGGACCTTTCTCATGAAGGCAGTAATGTTTCCTCGTTATTTTTTCACCACAAATATAACAAAAACAGTTAGGAGGGTTTACACAGTCTCAGGTGGACGTAACCTCTATCACTAACACTTACTTTCTTGCACAAACACAACACAGTGACGGACAGGCAGTGCCATTTGCAATGTGACAGTGTGCTGTGTGCCGCTAGGAGCGCAAGTGTTGAACAGTTGAAAGCGATGCACCGCTTCTGAGCTTTATATGGTGTTTTCGTGCACATCATTATTGCAAAATATGCTATTTGTGCAAAACCTGTGTGTGCTACGATGTTTTGAGTATAATTTTCGAATTTAGGACATCAGAATACATAAGGAACATGTATATTTTCGAAGAAGGTTTTTGTGCCTTGCAATTTGTTGCATTGTGTTTAACAAAACATGATCGGAATAATGTCTTCTTTGATTCGTTTATTGGCGGGGTCATATTTCATTTGCATTGTGCATATCGTTTCTGTTCTTTGTTGAATAGCCATGGGCTAATGCACACAATGTTAACCGAGCTAGGTGGCGCCGGGTAACGTGTGTGACTTGCATACAGTCTATCCCCGGTGACCACCTACTCTGACCAGTGGTTTTTCATGGTTTCCCCCGCGTTCTGTAGAAGTTTCTTCCCTAACGTCGTTGCGGAACTGCTTTGTAAGGAACCGCCTCTGGGTGCTCACAGGCGGACGCTCCTTCGATCTGGAAACGTTAGAGTTCCCATCCATACTTGCACCCGTCATCTGGATCTAGTCGCCCTTCGGGTATCTCCCCTTATCCCTCCCTACAACGAGTCACTGTAGAAGCAAAAAGGGCCATTGTGACCTACTTGCGGTGCTCTACCCCAGTTTCGGAACCTCCTCCGTTCGTATCCGAACCTTTGCCTTTAATGTGCATAATGCTTGATTACATCCAAGTTCTTCCTGACATATTAAATAAACTTAATAGAAATATGAATTGAAAGGAAAATACTTGATATTCAATGAAATTTAAACGAGTTCCTATGGAAGCTTCCAAATCATTGCTGCCATAGTTACTAAGCATTATAAATTTTTCTATTTAACTACGATTTTATAAAGTAACACATCAAAATTCATAATATAATAAATACGCTATGATGCAAAGGTAATAAGTATTTGTTTATGTTTTATCTCTGAACTCTAATGTAAAAAAACTTTTTTTTTTTTTTTTTTTTTTTTTTGCTTACAGTATAATCATTATGGGAGTTCCACGCTAGTTTAAACTTGAGCAGAATTACTAGAAACCTAACAGAAAATTCAGCTCTACGAGCCTGTGTATGTACAATTTTCTTATTTTTTTAAATACAGATACTTAAAATGGACTGTGTGTATTTAATACACATATTAATTTTAGGTAGTTATGCTAATGTTATACATGTCATGCTAATGTCTTCTGCAAAGTATAAATATTGTTTTGAATATGGAATAATTAAAATAGCTGTTTTGACGTTTCTTATGTGTAGAAGCATTGCCTTGTTGCATTAAATAATTTATCATGAGTAACAATAGGACTTATATAAAATGTGTTTGCTTACTGGGAAAAGAAACGTCAGGATAAAAGCCTGAAGAGGGTGGGGCAGGAAATATAGCGGCAAGGTTTATGCCGTTTTCTCCATCATGGTCTCTCCATCTCATTTCTCTTTTCTTTTTTATTTCCAGTTTCACCCTCTTTCCTTTTTTTTCAGAGTAGCGTAGGTAAAAAGAATTGATGCTTTGTGTCAGATCAGCGAATCAATTATTAATTACGTTCGTTTTCCGGTGCTTGGCTCCTCTCTATACGCGTTAGATTCTATGACTCGATGTTAAAGGGGCTTCTCCTTCCATAATATCTAACGGCCTTCCCCCTTATTCCCTAGAGATCCTTATGCCGGCGAACTCACTCCGGAAAACTGTCTAAAGGTTGATACATTGTGGCAAAGGATCTTGATTCCTCTTGCTTTTGCATAGACACGTTAAAACACTCACTGCGCCTGTTCAGATAGAACAACGAATTCGATTTCACGTAGAGTATATGTTGTGAATAAAGTTAGTTTTTTATTTTCTTCTGATGAATTATTGTTGCTTTGTAATTACTAAAATATGACGCAATTCAACAGTGAACCTGTTTTGAACTCATGACTCAACAAATATCTAATTCATCGGTAATACGATTAATTAAATCTCATAACCATGAAAAAGATATAATTTTCGATCAAAATAATATATTTTAACACCTTCAAAACGAATTTATTTTCGAGCAAAACTGCTCCTTAAAGCTTCACACATATCATAAATAATTGTACCCCTAAAAGCCTGTCGTTATATTTTGGCTTATATAACTATAATTGGTAAATTTGCGATAAAGGACGGGGTGCGCCCAAGCATGCCCGTACCCAGAAAAAAATTTCGGGGAGGGTTTTCCACAAGTATAATTAAACTTAACACTACCCCACACAGTTTCCATGTACCTACTCCATAGTATATATATTTATTTATCCATATATTTAGATGCATACATAATTCATTAAATTTTTCTAGCAAAATTTACTACTAAACTAAAACCTATTCCACTGGTATCCAGAGGTTGCTTACTAATCTCCAGTACTATATTTCCTTCATTTACTTTTTTATTTATTAAATTCATCTACCTTTTTATATTTATATAAATAATTATTTTATAACACATTTATTTTGTAATTTATATTTTCCTTTCCTACTATCTGGATACTAATAGATTAATTGTGCCATTCTAGGAATTGCTTGAGATAGCATCATATACACTTAACACTCTGGTTGTCCATAGTATAAAGACGTTACATGGATACGAAAATTGCTTGGAGACATTATATAGACAAGAAAACCTCACCATATTGAGGACATTCCACCTTACAGCACAAAACATGGAGACTGCTTCAAAAACTGGAATGTATGGTCACCTTACCTATGTAAGGCAACGATATTAAGTTTCCCTTTTTCTTGTAGATGTGCTATTAGCAATAGAACTAATGTTATGTAACTACAATTTCGCATATTGGTTTGCTATGAATTTAAATAAATAAAATTGTCAGAGTTTCGGGGGGTCCCTAAAACTCCCTTAAATACGGCCCTGCGCCCAAGTAAAACAAATGGCAAATGGTGTGCATATTTGATGACAGGATTTCGTTAGCACTGTTATGGAACGCATATTTTACATTTAAATTAAACGATATCATTAATCGTTGTTTACTTTAAGTTCTTTGTTTTAAGCCATGCTCACACCTATTAATTCAAACTACTGAAATATATAGTAACAAATAAACAGAATTGTTAAAAATTGAAATGTTCTTACAGGCATTGTTTAATAAGCTTATAACTAAGAGGACAAATAAAAGTATAAAATCGAAACAATGACGCCAATATGCTCTCCAGAAATATGTTAATGTTACTATGAGGTCTGTTCATAAATTCACACACTAACCTCCTAGGATTCTACCCCATATATTTGGGGTACAAATGTGAAAGAAGCACATTCGTTAAACAATAAAATACGAGCATACCACATTAAGTTCCTGTAAATTACCTTATTCAGAGAGTTTATTTGTTATACATTTTTAAATAAAATAATATCGAGCAGTTCAAATTGGAAAAATGAGAATAACAATATTTTATTCCCACTTCTCCAACAGTATATATCTGACTGTTTACATAACACTTAGCATAAAGGTATCATCACAAATAAAACTTCAGTATCTCAGGGATGCAGCTTTTCACAATAACAGAAAAAACGAACAATTATAATGAAAGCTTTATTTTGAATAATCCATTTTTAAAATGGATTTTCATTCCTCATAAAACAGACCAGGACTTCGTGGAATTAATATTTGCCTCCTTTACAACGAGATGTTTTGTGTTACATTGATAATTTAGAACCAAAACAACCTGTTTATTCATTTCAGATAGTATCGTGCAAGATGTTCAAATATTTGCTCAGCAATGCTCGAATACATTGCCTTTCAGTTTTCTCAGTGGAACCGAAGCCTTTTCTGTTGTCAAGCCGTACTCCCGCGACTTAATGCTGTGGCCTTCTATGTCAACTCATCTTCTTTGCTCACATTGGGGATTGGGGATACTTGTACAAATGTGAATACTGCCTGTTGACAGTGTTTCTCTCCATTGCTGAATGAAAACAAACAGCAATGTTCTCAAAAACACCGTTAACATGTAGTACTCTATAAACACTGTAGACCAATATTGAATTAAAACAGTATTTGATGGACTCAATGTTTAATTTATTTACTTCTAACACAAGTTTAAATTTTAATTTTAATCAACAAGGATTTTACGCATTTATAACAGAGCGGTCAGGAAAGGAGTAGTTAATATACATAAATAAATATAAATAACATTATTTCCTCTCAGGATTGTCACAGAGAGATTTACTATAAGAAGAAGTGCGCTCCCGAAACAGAAATATTTTAACAACTTAATTTTGCCTCTTTCTAATAAAGAAGTAGTAAAATAGTTTTCTTACTTTACGGGAATAATAAGTAAGACACAGCCTAACGGTATAAAATATAAACACGATTAGCTAAAGCCACTTATAACAGTGATGGCATCCCTTAAACGCTAATTAGCTGTAACTACTAACTAGTTCATTTCCAAAAAGTTTCTTTTTCCTAACCGCAGTCCTTCAAAGAAAATATAACGCGTGTTTAAAGCATTACCTTCTATTTAATACGATGAGCACTGCCTAACTCCATGATGTAATGGTTAACATGTCTGCCAAGTTGCACAAACGTGGAGTGTCCCTAACGATTCCAGAATGAATGCATCCAGCGCCGCTCAAGCCTGCCCACAAACCCCCATTGGGATCCCTTAAGGGAAGCCGTTCAAAGAGGGTGGGTCCATCAGCATTCCGCCGACGACAGGAAGAAACCATCACAAAGCGTACCACTACCGCCCAACCACAACACGCCGAACACCGTTGCTTGGTCCTTAAACCCTTTAACAGATATTAATGAAGTAAATGATGGATACAGAAAATGATGCGAAAGAAAGACATGGTAGAACCACACCAGTATTCGCCTACCGACTCGGCAAACCATAAAAAACCCATGGTAGGTGGGTGTTGCCGGGAATAGGACCCGGGACCTCCCGAACACGAGCCTCGCGCGTTACCGCGGAACCATCTCGCTCGGTAAGAGATGAGGGACCCCGGGCTCATTTGGTGAACATCACTTCATCCTCTTTTTATACCTGGAAGCTTATACGGGTCGTTAAACTCTAAACAAAAAGATTAAATTTAAGGGTACGCAGCCCGCACCACTGCGATCAAATAAATTTCGGTACCTATAGTTGCTGAAATAGTAGCACGCGGAGAAGAAAAGTCTTAGGGAACGGCAAAGGGAATCACCTAAATAAGTTGAATATTATTTATCTACAAGACTGGCAGAAATGGATGATATTAGCTGAGAGCATTACAAATGCTTGGAGGAAATCTTTACCACAAATACTTTCGATTTAGTAATTTGCTCACTCCTGATAGAAGCGACTAATGATGTATTCATTGTTACGATACTGGTATCTGCTAACTTCCCATTAAATTTGTGTGTTTTTTATGCTTATACCAATGTAGCTCTGAGTTTAAAATTAGGGAAAATGGAATCGGGTAAGAGGAATCATAACTTCTATTTGAAAAATGCAATGAAATTTAGCTTCTCCTAATAACATTATTTTTGCTCCAGTTAAAAAAGCTGTCAAGGAAATGTACACTTTAAGGTGGATTACAAAGGCAAAAAAGCTGGAAGGACTATAAATTAAAATATCAATTGCAACCAAACTCAGCATACTAGTACAAAACCAATTTACGGACCGCATTTAAGGAGGAAAGGTGAAATTCCCCAGGAAATCTGTTGAATTAAGTTAATAATGTAAAAACGGTCTAATCTAACAAATATAGTATAAACTTTGATTTGCTATCCAAATTTTCATCCACAATTTGTTTTGTCCTAAACCTTGACTCCTTTTACCCATGGCTGAAGTTCAGCAAGCAATATATTACTCCATAAACAACAGTAAAATGCACTTTTGAAAAAATAAAATTGATGGAGAAGCCTAAAGATGAGTTCAAAAAGCTTTCTGTGCCAAATGTTATTCTAGAGTCAACACAAAGGCTCTCCAATATAAAGTGACTCCTCTTGCACTGTCTTTCTCTATACTTGCATGACAGTCAAGTTGCACGTACATTCACTTCAAAGAAACCAACGAAGAGAAGGAGAGATGGCTGAAAGTCTTTAGATTTCTACATGAAATTGCATATTTCTTCAAACAGTAATAGTTGCAAACTATATTTAACTGTCAAGTCATAAGGTGGACAAATATTAATAATTACAATCTTTATTTAACGGAATTGTGCAAACCTTTTTAATTCGCCATTACTATGAACTAAAACTAAAAAAAAAAAACGGAACAGTATATATTAAAGTGTAACCGACAATTATACAGGGTGAATCACCTAAAACTTGCACCTCAAATATTTCGGAAATGGAAAATGCTATTGATGTGCAGTTTTCACAGTATTGATTGGTAGTCAGGGGCTCTTACGTTTAGCCTATAAATAGATTTTAATGATACTGAGAAAGTGTACTTTTTGAGCAAATACAATTTTTAAATAGAACAATGCCTAGTTACATCAACAGAATAAAGGTAGGATAAATTAGAATGTCAATGGTCCGTGTTGCAGAATTCTAGTGTAAGTGGTTTACGAGAAATCGTATTTTGAAAAGTTTCCACCCCCACAATTGTTTGTCCCATTCAACCTCTTAGTTGCTAGGAATGATATTATGTTTGTTTGCATTGTGTTTTCTATTCATTGATTGCATTGCGACTTTCTAGTCAGTTAGTTTGTGACAGTTCAAGCAGTAAGTCGTGAGTGGAAGATGGGGTTTACTAATGCAGAAAAAGCCGGCATGCTCATGGTGTATG
Organism: Deroplatys truncata; assembly: GCA_030765065.1. Classification (NCBI taxonomy): domain Eukaryota; kingdom Metazoa; phylum Arthropoda; class Insecta; order Mantodea; family Mantidae; genus Deroplatys; species Deroplatys truncata. The sequence continues at coordinate 61,230,331 of CM060980.1, forward strand.
GAGAGTGTAGGAAGAATGCTGTTCGTTCCTGTACGGTGTATGCGGAAGCGTATCCCAATAGACGTCAACGTCAATTATTTATCAACCTCTTCTACCAATTACACGAAAGTGGTACTGTAACACCTAGAAAACAAACAAGTGACTGGAGAAGAGGCAGAAATTAATGTTTTGGCTGCCGTTGCAAATTAGTTCCCGCACTATCACACGTGGAAGTGGCATAAGTCAGGCAAGTGTACTGCGCATTCTCCATCGACAGATGTAGGTTCCATCCTTATCACATCTCCCTCCAGCAAGAGCTGCACGGAAACGATTTTGAGAATCGTGTTAACTTTTGTACATGGGCATCAAGACATGATACTCCAGATTCATCATGTATCTTGTTTAGTGATAAGGCAACATTTACTAATCATGGCCAGGTAAACTGTAGAAATATGCACTATTGGTCAGTTGACAATCCCCGTTGGCTTCATCAGGTGGAACGTCAGCGCCCATCGAGTTTAAACGTGTGGTGTGGGATAGTGAACCACCAGCTCATAGGCCCTTTATTCATAGAAGGAACAATGAACTCGCACAAGGAACGCAGCCTCCTGACAGACCATCTGCCACAGATGCTAGAAGACGTTCCTTTGCAGACTAGGAGGAACCTAAGGTACCAACACGATGGCTGTCCAGACGATAGTGCACGAAGTACTACAGCTTGTCTTAACGGATTGTTTCCAAATCGTTTGATTGGACGAAGGGGACCTGTACCTTGGCCGGCCCGTTCACCGGATCTGACCCCTTTAGACTTTTTTCTGTGGGGAAGGCTGAAAGACACTGTCTACAAGGATGCTACACCAGACGATATGAAACGACGTATTACTGATGCCTTCTCTGAAATTTCCGCTGAAACGCTAGAACGTGTACAGCAGTCTTTCCATAGCAGTGTGTTGAAGCTGCCGGTGGTCATTTTGAACACGACCTTTGAAGGCCTATGTTCTCTTTACTTGTAAGAATCCACAGAAGTATTGTAATTCCCTTTTGTTTTTCTTTAGCTTGTGATACCACAGGTTGTACAAGTGTCGGTGCATAAAAGTTTCTAGATAAGATTTCTCGTAAACACTTGCACTAGAATCTTGCAACAAACGCCACTGACATTCTAATTTACCCTACCTATATTCTGTTAATAACCTAAAATGACAACCAAAGCAAAAAAAAACAAATGCCACCAGTAAAAATACAGCGGTAATAGTACTAATTGAGATTATAGTGGTGGTGGTGGTGGTGGTGGTGGTGGTGGTGGTGGCGACGGCGGTAGCAACAGCAACTGTAGCAGTAGTAGTAATAGTGGTGGAAGTGGTGGTAGTGCTAGTATTGGTTATAGTAGTAGAAGTGGTAGTGATGGTAGTGTTAGTAGTAGTAGTAGTAGTAGTAGTAGTAGTAGTAGTAGTAGTAGTAGTAGTATGGTGGTGATTGTGCTGGTGGTAGCGTTAGTAGTAAAATAGCAGTAGCAGAATAATAGTAGTAGTGGTGGTGTAAGTAGTAGTAGTAGTAGTAGTAGTAGTAGTAGTAGTAATAGTAGTAGTAGTAGTAGTAGTAGTAGTAGTAGTAGTAGTAGTAGTAGTAGTAGTAGTAGAAGTGTAGGGGCGTTACTCTTAGTAATAGAATTAGTAGTAGTGCTTAGTAGTAATTGGTGGTTACAGTAGTAATAGTAGAAATAGTAGTGGTGTTATTGTCAGTAATAGAATAGTAGTAATAGTAGTAGTAGTACCAGTAGTAGTAGTAATAGTAGCAGTTGTAATGGTTAGTAGTGGTGGTAACAGTAGTAATGATAATAATGGATGTTGTGGTCTTTATACTACTGGCGATACTGGTGGTGGTGGTTATAGTAGTAGTAGAAGTGGCACTGGTGATTATATTAGTAGTAGTAGAGGTGGTAGTGGTGGTAGTGTTAGTACTAGAATACTAATAGTAGAGTGGTGGTAGTAGTAATTGGGGTAGTAGCAGTATTTAGTAGTAGAATTTATTAGTAGCAGTGGTGGTGGTAGTGGTATTAGTAGAAGTGGTTAGTAGTATTGGTAGTAGCGGTAGTAAAAGAAGTTAGTGGTAGTGAGGGCAGTGCTAGTAGTATAATAGTGGTAGGTAGTGGTTGGTAGTAGTGGTGGTGGCGGTAGCAGTATTAGTGATAGTAGTACTAGTGGTTTGCGGTACTAGTAGTAGTGGTAGTGTTAGTAGTATTAACAGTAATAGTAGAATATTGGTAGTATTATTGGTTGTGGTAGGAGTAGTAGAGATAATATTAGAAGTTTTATTATTAGTAGTTGTTGTAGTAGTGGCGATTATTAGTAGAAGTGGGGTGGTTGTAGCATTAGAGGTAGCAGTAGAGCGATAGTAGTAGTAGTAGGTAGTAGTAGTAGTAGCAGTAGTAGTAGTAGTAGTAGTAGTAGTAGTAGTAGTAGTAGTAGTAGTAGTAGTAGTAGTAGTACTTGTGGTATTAGTGGTGGCGGCGGTGGTTGTAGTGGTTTTATATATAAAACCACACATATATATATATATATATATATATATATATGTGTGTGTGTGTGTGTGTGTGTAGTAGGGGGAAAATCTTTCAAAGACGCCACCAGGCGAGTTGGATTTCCACCAACTAAAAAACCCAAGCTAGGAGTAATGCGCACATCGTTGGACTACCTTTCGGTATTACTTCGCGTATGTGGCAATCATATTTTAGTCCTTTTTTCATCTTTTTCTTTTCCTTTAAGTATGCTAGTTATTATTTCTTCAACGATTGTCCATTTCTTTTCATTTTCTAGCATTTGTGTCATAATATTGTCAACCGTTATATCTTGCCCAATTTGTCTCGCGTATTTCTGCCTTAAATTACTCCACTTGTTACATATTAATATTGTGTATTCAGGTGTGTCTTTTTTCTTCACAGTATTTGCAGGCCTCGCTGTTTACCAGGTTCATTTTATATAAATAAGTTTTAAAACGTCCGTGTCCAGATAAGAATTGTGTAAGGTAATATCCCACTTGTCCATGTTTTCTATTCAGCCAAGGTTCTATATTGGTATCAAAGTCTTGGTCCATTGTGCTGTTTTACTTTCTAATTCTCATTCCGTTTGACATGTTTTAATAGAAGAATCTCTTGCATGTGTTCTATATATCTTGTTGTTTGTATTTCCATATGACCGCTATAATTAATGTATGGATACAGTTCCTGCTATAACTTGAATTGCCTTGGTGGAAACTGTTCTGTATGCACTTGCTATTCTTATGGCAATCTTTCGCTGCACTCTTTCAATTAGGATTATGCAGTTAATTACGCTCCGAAATACTTTTAGTTTAGCTTGTTTCGGTCCTCCGATATTTTGGCATTTGCCGTCCCAAGGCTGCAACAGTTTTTTCTGCCTTACTAGCCACATATTTTATGTGTCCACATACTCATATTGTGTCCAATTTGGACACAGGCAGTTCTTAGCACTCAATGTCTAGTTATTAAAACTTATATGTATTGCTTTTAACATTCTTCTTCCCTCCAGGATAACAATTTCGGTTTTTTCAGGTGCCAAACTTAATCTTTTTTCGGTCATCCAGATATCAATCTTATTCACGGACCAGGCAATATTTTCCTTCATTTTCTCTCTTGTATTTCCAAAAACTAGTAATGCCAGATCATCGGCATATCCAGTCGTTTTAGATCCTGCTGGTAATTTAAAATTTAAAACCCCATCATAATATAGGTTCCATAATGTTGGTCCCAAAACGGAGCCTTGGAGTACCCAGCAGCTCACAACCAGCTTTGCACTTTTTCCTATTAATATATACATATCTTCGAGGTAGCTACAAATAACTCTAGAGCTATATCAGCTATTGGTTTTTTAGATTTTGTTGTATGAGCTCATCATACAACAAAGTAGTGGTAATATTAACGTTAGTAGTAGTAGTAGTAGTAGTAGTAGTAGTAGTGGTGGTGGTGGTGGTGGTGGTGGTGGTGGTGGTGGTGGTGGTGGTGGTGGTGGTGGTGGTGGTGGTGGTGGTGGTGGTGGTGGTGGTGGTGGTGGTGGTGGTGGTGGTGGTGGTGGTGGTGGTGGTAGAAGAATACTGGTGGTGGTAGTGGTAGTAATAGTAGTAGAAGTAGTATTGGTAGTGGTGTTTAGTAGTAGTAATAATGGTGGTAGTGGTATTAGTGGCAGTAGTAGTAATAATGGCCAGTAGTGGTGGTAATAGTAAAATAATGACCAGTAGTGGTGGTAATAGTAAAATAATGGTGCTAGTAGTAGTGGTTGCAGGAGAAGTAGTTATAATAGTAGTAGTTCTATTAGTAGTTATGGTAGTAGTGATTATTAGTAGAAATGGTGTTGGTTGTGGTAGTATTAGTAGTGGTAGCAGATTTGTGGCAGCAGTAGTAGTAGTAGTTGTTGTTGTAGTAGTAGTGTTAATAGTATTGGTGGTAATAAAGTAATAGTGGTGGTGGTAGTAGTAGTCATGGTGGTAGTGGTAGTAGTATTATTGGTAGTAGTGGGTGCTGGTGATAGTGGTAGTAGTAGTGGTTTTGATGGGGTAGCAGTATTAGTAGTAGTAATAGTAGTAGTAGTAGTAGTAGCAGTGGTTAGCAATAGTAATAGGACTAGAATAGTAGTGGTAGTATTAGTAGTAGCGTAGTGGTAGTAGTATTATTTGTAGTCGTAGTGGTGGAGGTAGTGATATTAGCATTAGTGATGATAGTACTAGTAGTAGCGGTTAGTAGTGGTAGTGCTGTTAATGGTAGTAGTAGTAATGGTGGCAGTACTAATGCTTATAGTAATAGCTGTAGTAGTGGAGGATACTAGTAGTAGTAGTAGAGTGGTAGTAGTTAGTGGTGGTAGTGGTAGTAGTGGTAGTAGTATTAGTGGTAGAAACAGTAGTATTAATAGCAGTAGTGGTTAGCAGAAATAGTAGTAGTGGTGGTAGTGGTAGTAGTATTAGTGTTAGCAGTAGTAGTAGTAGTAGTAGTAGTAGTTATTAGTAGTAGAGTGTAGTAGCAGTAGTAGATAGTAGAAGTAGTAGTAATGGTTGTGGTAGAAATATTAGTAGTAGAATGGTAGTAGCAGTAGTGGTTAGTAGAAGTAATATTGCCGGTAGTGGTAGTAGTTCTTGTGGTAGTAGTAGTAGAAGAGTGGTAGTAGCAGTAGTGGTTACCAGGAGTAGTAGTAGTGGTGTTGGTGTTGGTAGTGACAATAGTATTAGTGGTAGCAGTAGTAGTAATAGTAGTCGTTCGTAGCATTAGTGGTGGCTGTAGTAGTAATAGAAGTAGTTAGTAGAAGTAGTAATAATGGTATTGGTAGTGGTAGTAGTGTTAGTGGTAGCAGTCGTAATAATAGTATTGGTTAATAGAAGTACTCGTAATAGTGGTAGTGGTATTAGTGGTGACAGTGGTAGTAATATTATTGGTTAGTATAAGTACTAGTAGCAGTGTTAGAGGTGGTAGTGGTAGCAGTAGTAATAGTAGTGGTTACTATAAGTACTAGTAGTAGTGGTGATGGTAGATTTTTTGAGGGGAAAACGCCTTATGGGCTTTCCGAGTGGGATTCCCAGAGGGTTACCCACAAAAGAAACCCTCAGTAATTCCTTGAAGCATTGCGGAACCGCATAAGCATTACTTCACAATGCTACAATCTGGCTTATTCTTTTCTTTCATTTGCTCTTTTGCTTGGAGGATGTTACTTATCATCCTTTCATAAATATTCCATGTTTCCTGTGATTTCAACATCTCAGTAACAATATTATGTGGTGTAATAATTCTCCCAATTCGCTCAGAACATAAGCGTCCTATTATATCCCATTTTGGGCATTGTAGTACAGTGTTCTCTGGTGTGTCCCTTTCAGTACAGTAAGAACAACATTCCTTCTCGACTAGTTCCATTCTATGTAAATATACCTTGAATCGACCGTGGCCAGTCAATAATTGTGTTAAGTAATAACTTAAGTTTCCATGGCTTCTATGTCGGGTATAAGTATCGTGGTCCATTGCGCTGTGGTTCTCTCTTGGTTCCATTCCTCTTGCCAAGTTTGCATTGTATTCTGTCTCACAGCTGTTCGTTCAGCCTGAAGGTTATCATTCTTGGCATATGTTGCTCTTTAATTAACAGGTGAATAGGTATCAACCCAGCAATTACCTGTAATGCCTTCATGGACGTTGTTCTGTAGGCACTAAATATCCGTAGGGCAATCTTACGTTGAACCTGCTCTAATATTCTCCTATATTGCCTTCTCTGCCCAAGTCTTCCATACAGGTACGCAGTATAGAACAATTGAGTTCATAACACTTCCAAGGATTTTCCTTGTGCCGAATTTCGGTCCGCCAGTTTAGGCATCAGAAGACCTAATGCTGCAATGGATTTTTCTGCTTTACCGACTACATAACGAATATGGGCACTCATGTGCATGTTATGTCCAAAACGGACCCTAAGATACTTTATCTGGAGTGGTGATCTTATAGTTACACCATTAATACATATCTGAATTTCTCGCAAGGTTCTTCTACCTTCCAGGATCACAATCTCAGTTTTCTGGGGTGTTAATTGTTAGTCCCTTTTGCAACATCCAAGTTTCAAAGCAATGCGTCGATCATTCAATGTTATCCTCCACATCCTCCCTGAAAACACCGGAGACGAGTAGGGCCAAATCATCAGCATAACCAATAGTCGTTGTCCCTGGTGGCAACTCTATCCTAAAGACACCATCATAATAGAGATTCCAAAGTGTAGGGCCCAATACCGATCCCTGTGGAACACCACAGGTCATATCCAGTTGTTCCGTATCACCACCTAGGATAACCCTATTTTCCAAATAACTGCATACAAGTTTGATTAAATAGGGAGCAATATAACGCCACCCAAGTTCTTTAATAATACCAATCCAAAAGATCAAATTCAAGGCAGTTTTTATATCAAGAGTTATCAATACTAAAAATTTTGAGACTGTCTTGGCCTCCTCTACAAACTGCTGTACAGCCATTATTGCATCTATAGTCGAGAATTCTCGTCTAAAACCGAACTGTTGTTGTGATAAATTTTCTCATTCTCGATTTCATCAACTAATCGTTTATTTATAATATGCTCCAGGAGTTTACCTAGCAAATCCAACAGACAGATAGGCCTATAAGACTTTTGAGCTTAGCTTTCAATCTAAATTAGTTTTGCCATTTTCCATCGTTTCAGGACTTCGCCAGTATGAAGAATGGAAGTAATAAATTCTGTAAGAAGCCCTGGTTTATATAGAGCAAGAACTTTGATAGCCTCTGGCGGAATACAATCTGGACCAGCTGCCCTCCCAGGTTTTATTCGGTGGCCAACATTTATAATCTCCTCAACCGTACAAACAGGAATATCCAATATTTCAGTATTTACCTTCGGCCATTTGTGCCCTTTATGTACTGGGAACAGATTCCTTGCTATCTGCAGCTGTTCATGATCAGTAAGCATCAAAGGTGATCGCTGGCCAATTTTACCGATTACCGTTTGGTATCCCCTTCCCCATTTATCATCTTCTTTGGCACACAAGGTATTCCATGACGCTCTTTTAGCTTATGCTATCACACGTTTTAAAACACCGCGACAATGGCGATAATCCTGTAATGTTATTTGCTTATCAACTTCCATGGAGTTTCGTTTGGTAATTCTGGTGACCAAGCGTTTAGATCTGGTACACCTCTTCCGCAACTCTGCGATCTCCTCATTCCACCAATAGGCACCCTTCCGTTTCATACGAGGAAATTTTCGTAATAAAACAGAATTACAAGCATTCCGTATCGCCCGATCTATATCATATATCTGGTGGGCAGAACAGGAGCTTATTTTCTTTTCAAGCTGGACAAGTAGATCAGCCTGTTTCTCTTCCTTATAAATCCAACCACGTTGTCGGTTTTTAAACCATGTATCATGAGCTAGGAACTGTACCTCCACATAAATACTTTTATGATAACTCAGAGTTTCTTGATTACTCACATACCAATTCTTTACCTGTCTTCCCTGGTGGTAGTAGTATTAGTGGTAGCAGTAGTAGTAATATTAGTGTTTATTAGAATTACTAGTAGTAGTGGTGGTGATAGTAGTATTAGTGATAGCAGTAGTAGTAATATTAGTGGTTATTAGAAGTACTAGTAGTCGTGGTGGTGATTGTAGTATTAGTGGTAGCAATAGTAGTGCTTAGTAGTAGCAGTAGTGGTACCAGTGGTGGTACTAGTAGGTTATAATAAGCAATTTTGGTGGTGGTGGTTGAAGCAGTACGTTTTGAGTAGTTAAATAAAATTATAACCATAGATAAAATAAATATTAATAACAGTAGGAATAGTATTGAAAAAGACTGGGAAGTGAATGTTACTGTAAATGTGGTTAACGGTTGAGTAGACAGTGCCATCAGCGGCCGGAAACAGTTGGTTTTCCCTCTATTGTTAAGTGGCCCGTTAGGTTGCCTGAAATGCAGATGTGTAGAAAAGGGTCAATGTTCACAAAAGCCAGGTAGGCATCCAATGAAAGAAGCTAGAAATCAGGAATAGTGGAATGGGGAGATAGGATTTTGAAATAGAAAAACAGGAGAGTTTAGAAAACACACTTCGTCGTGGTAGCTCCTTGGAGATGGTTGTTAGAAAATGTATCGGCGGATAGGTGCGATGATATGAAGCGTAGCAATAAGGAAATGCGTGTGTGTGTCGACGCAATAGCAGGAATCATATTTTAAAACGGTTACGGGAAATAAACGAGTAGGAAAATAAAACAATCGTATTCACCACTAACCTGAGATCCAAGATCCATGCAAATCCCTGAGCTAGTACCGAACCCGGGACCATTCCTGAAAAACCCGTGCCGCCAAATAGCCAGTACCCCCGCAGAGAGGCTAAATACCACCGCACGGTGGTGGTGATAATAATAGTAAATAGCAGTAATAGTAGGATGATTGTACTGATGGAGATATTACGGAATAGTGATAAGTAGTAGAAATAGCAGTAGTTGTAGTAGTGGTGTTAGTAGAGATGGTGATAGTAGTAGTAGCAATAATAATAATAATAATAATAATAATAATAATAATAAATGGTGGTGATACTAGTAGTGGTAATGGTTGTTGCAGAGTTTGTAGCGCTGATGGTGATAATGATAGTAGGGTAGTGACAGCGGTGGTTACTGTAATATTATTAGTAGACGGTGTAAGTGATGGTATCTGTGGTAGTGGTGATTAGTAAATATTGATCATTCATGTTATTGTCATCAGTGTCTACCACCTGTGGTACTGTATAATGAAACACTACTCATTAAATTTGATTAATTATTAGCCAATGATGGCTCTTGCAGATGTGAACAGCGGATTATTTTTAAATAACGGGCCAAAGAATAAATATACATAAGTTGGCGAAAATTACCAATACAGGCATTTCGCATTTTTGTTAGATGCAGAATGTAAAACTTCAACAAGTGCACTTACTCTTAGTACTACATCATAATTACTACTACCATCACCATCACCATGATTGCTATTACTACTTTCGCCACCATAAACACCATCACCGCTACTTTCAGTTGATGCCACATCTGGTGTTACTCTCTTACAACCATCACCACCACCTATATAATTTCTGAAATTAGAATACTCTATTGTTTCTCACACACAATGTAATAATTAATCACCTTCGTCAGTACTACAGGTTTGAATTTAGTTTACCCCATGGCAGAGAAAATATTTGACAGGTAGTATTTTTTTCAGAAAGTTTGAACCTGTCCAGAAAGGCTGGTTCTTTCCTGGATGTGTATCTTTATTCCCTTCTCACCCAATGTCACCACCACCAGGTCGAACCCTCGCGAAGAAACCTCCTTTGCCTCTCGTGGGTTGATTTATTGTAGAATGGCTTTCGAGACGAACCCATAATATGATGCCTCCCTCTCCTGCACACTTCGCCAAAAATATATACGGAATGGAAATTCTAATAGACAATTCAGTAAGGCAATAACAGCTGTTGCTGACAGTACTGTTATTTTTCAACTTCTCTTACAGGATTTTTCCTCCAATACGGAATTATGAGAAAGGAAACAAAGAAGCATCTCATGATACAATAACCAGAACAGTAGACTGTGTTAGTTCATCTTAATCTTAGCAAAATCCTGCATATATAAAACAATCACACAATTTTCTTTGCCCATCATCTTTCTCATAGCTTGTCTAAAAAGCACTGATTACGATAAACATTCTAATTGTTTTAATTGGGTAATACCACGGAAGTATACATTATGTAGACTGAGAAAAAATAAATTAAAAATCTTGCGTTCAGAAACCTTCTCTATCCTCTATCGTTTATTAATGTCTATACAAACTATCCTTACGAAAGTTTATTTTTCCATTTAGTAAATTTTAGATAAGACAAACCTTTGCAGAAATAGCTACATTATAAATTTCGATATACATACAAAGAGAATAGCGATAAAATGTTTCATAAATGGACGCTAGCATTATTGGATGCATTTTATAATAAATTAAGAATTACAAAACATTTCCTATCGTAAATGTTACCATTATTACGCGGAATGCTTTATAACTTTTCACTTTGTAACCTTAAAAGCTGCCTGACTTAAGAATGGGCATCTTAATTTACGAGTAATATCTCAATATACAGCTATTAGATAAAATACAATGCTTCCTCTAGCTTAGTTAAATGGTTGAGAAAGTAGAGGAAATGAAAACAATTTCTTGTGAATTAATTGTTCTTCCACACTGACATGTGTGTAGACCAAAAAGAAGAATCAGAGGATTGAAAAATTCAGTGCCATAGCCGGGATTTGAACTACGGATCTCCCGATAGAAAGATCTGATAGAGGCTAAACTAATGAAGCCCGGGCTTTAAAGTACTTGCGGAATTGTAAGTCACTATTGGGTTATGTCGTCTCAAAACAATTTGAGATCTCTTTGTGGTTTACCGGGAAAAATGCGAGTCAGTGTAGAATTTAATGTCCTATCAGTAAGTTGCCATGGTAGCTCAGTAATTAGAGCAACCGGTCGAAAACCGGGAGATCAGTGGTTCCCAGCTATGGTATTGAAATGTTCAGTCCTCTGATTCTATCTTTTCAACAATTATGTTTTACCATAATCTAACTTGTGCCATTCAAATTGAAAAAATATGTTTTTTTAAAGAGAGTACGTTAAATCACTAAACTTCTGTCTTAATATCACCTGGTTTAAATATATTACCAAGTAAGAAAACTGAAAAGACCCTTACAGCAAATGAAGATTAAGGGCGATCGCATTACACAAAAACAAATTCCAAATAACGCTACATATGAGACATATCCATGCTTCTTAAGGCCAGTAATAATTAAACAGAATAGTATGACAGGTACTTATAAGTAGTGGTAAGGGCGCCTGAAGAAGGACGACTATGTCCCATTAAAGTATCTGTACATTAGAATATGTGGGGAATGCTCTTCATGGGAAAGCAAAAGAGAAGCGCATTACCAAAGTATGTGTTTTGCCCTCTCTTTTTCATGAAGGAGTCTTGTCGTTTTTGACTGCATGTTCATTGGTACCAGGCACAGAATTTCTTAAACATTAGGATTAAAGCAAATAAGCTTGAATTGTTACTGGGCTTTAGTCAGGGACGTCGCAGGTAACAAACCACCTCATCCCTCGTACAGTCTGTTGGCATTTCCAGAGGCTACGAATTGAAAACGCACCATGGTCGATTTTTATGCGTTATTGGAAACGATTCAAAAACCCACCAATTAGAAGCGCACAACATTTCAGCTAATCGACCGTTCAGATCACTCTACACGACGCCCTTGTTTCATCAGAATGAGTTGATTAGCGAGAACGGTTACTAATAAAGGCAACGACTGTGTTCTTATCCCCATTTACGAGTATAAGTACAGAAAGCTCCGTGTGTTAGCTAGTGGGGATATTTCTTGGAGTGTACTTTACGGTGTGTAATGCAGCCATCCATACAGATGAAATATAAGCGCTGTGCTACATGACATTAATATTCCCAGAGATATGAATTAATCAGTAGAGCTCACATTTGCCGATTTTTGTTCCTTTATTTAGAATCGTAGGCTATATATATATATATATATATATATATATATATATATATATATATATATATAATGAAGAATGCACATTTAAAGAAATAATGTTAACAGTCTACACTTCATTAAGAGAATAGTGGAATTTAGTAAATTTAATATATGGGATATGGCTGTTTGATATTTCTGTACTGTTCTGTCATGTCAAAATAGTTTTAAGTGATAAGAGAATAAATGATTGTGCCTACATCAATGTTTATCATCACAAATGCAAGTGTAGTGTCTATTTTGAACTAGTGCCTATTGTGCCGAGCTCTATGCACAGTAACGACATGAATTTAAATATAACACAAAGGCATGTTGATGATGTAAGACATTCTATTCATTGGGAACTCAGAAAGAAGTTTCCCGAAAATCCCGTTTCATTTCAAGAAGTCAAAGCAACCAAAGGAGATGAAAATTGCAACAAATAGGAAAGAACGGTTTTGTTTTCCAATTGACATCGTGTTTCTAACATGTGATACTAATCCAAAACTGTTAGTGTAATATGAGAAAATTGCTTTAACGGATGGAACATTTTATACAGACTACGTTTCCAGCAATTTAATACTCTACGTGTTTCCTATAGTGAACATTATTAATAGGTTTTTCGTTTTTTTTCCTTTGTTGTTTTCTTTTCTCACTATCTATCTCCCCCCGCCCGCCATTTATATGTTGCTTTTAACATCTCGAACCTTAGGAACAATTGCTCATCAGCAGTGATTTACACTCGTTTTACAGTGGCATAATATTTAGATTGCTACTACTTTTGATCATTGCATTAAATTCACACACACACACATTCACATTCTCAAGCACACTTCCAGATTCCAAGGAAGATAGGGAATAATCCTAGCTAAAGAAAAATTTCCTTCAGGTGGGAAAAATTCCCTCACGGGATTTTCGAATCAGGAGGTTTGCATGCCAACCACCGGAACACAGAGGCAGTGCTTAATCGGTTCTATTTTGTTTCTTAACATCTAAATCAACAGATTGTTAAGAAATGATGTGGGGGCGGATCATTTCTTTGTGCAATGAGCAATTTACCCTCGACCGTATAATTTTAGACTTTGACACAGCTGCATATGATGAAACAAAAATCTATTTCCTTCCGTCATGTAATTGCAATTGTAGTAATAAGTCTATAATAATATTGCAATAATGAAATTAATAATTTGTGTATGTATAGTCTGTAAATAAATTCATTCATCCATATACACAAATTATCACATTTACAACAAGTAAACAAACCTGTTAAAATATGTGCGTTATTTCTCATCGAAAGAATTCCTTTCAGTATCGTAACGAACTTGTTTCCAAACTAAAAGCACTACGAAAATCGGTTGCTACTTTTCGCACTACATGTTTCCAAAATATACCAAAAGAAACATTAAATTGCAATATTTTATATTATAAAAACACAAAATATCAAATTACGAACACATTGGTGTCATATTATTCCAAATTTGAATACTTTACATATTTAGAATCAAATAGAGCTTGCAACAATAGCGAAGTCAAAATATTCATATTTCGGATTTATATTCTCCTTTTCGGTTTCTTTACCACGTACAGAGTAGGTGGAGAAGGTATTGCATTCCACCCAAAAACTCGATACCGAGATTTCACCGGAAATACATGTTTGGAAGCCCCCTGAATCCAAATAAAGCATTTTTGGAATCATGTCCGTGTGTTTTTGTGCGCGTCTGTGTGTGTTGTGTGTGTGTGTGTGTGTGTGTGTGTGTGTGAGCGTTAGTGTGTCTGTGAACAACTTAACTCAAAAAAGGAAAAGTCGGATGAATACTAACTTGGTATTTGAGTTCAGTATGTTCCAAAAGTTTTCAAGAAAATTCCCTAACCCCAACTACACTACATGGAGCATTTTTTGAAAATTTGATTTTCTAAAAAAAATGGTTCTAACGATTTTTATTAATATACCATATATAAAATATATCTACATGAAAATAAAATGCATATCGTGGATTTTCTGGGAATAGCCTAGGAAGACTCTTCATTCGGAAGGAATATTGTATAAATTTGCTTAACTGTTAATCGTTAAGCGATAAACGAAATCGTACCAGACAAAAATGTAGAGCTCTTTGAAACACACAATATATTTCCAAGTTTTTTGTGGCATAAGCCGTTTCTGAGATATCCGTTATTATTAAAGGTTCGAATACTTCAATACTTGCCATTAATTCCCATCCAGTTTCAGTTGTTTCTCGCAATTGCATGGAAATAGTAGCACATAGTATCCAGTTCTTAAACATTTGGCTATCGCTGTTCTTTTTGTTATCAATAATGAATGTGTAATGTGGCTATTTCTGCAAAGGTTTATTTGGCTTAAAATGTAGTTCTTAGATAGGAAGATAAGCTTCAGTAAGAATAGTTTGCATACCATTATTAAATATAGGAGGATAGAGAAAGTCATGTGAATATATCAGATCATATTTTTATAAATATTGCCCCTTTGTAAATTACTGAATATTTTACTTTCAATGCAGATTATGGTTGGCAAGTTAAGGATGTAATTATAATACTTCTTTCGAAAACTCAATACTGAAATGTTAATGGAAAAAAGCATTGAGTCCCTCTGTATATAAGAAAAAGCATTTCAGAAAATACCTTTTCATTTGAGAACATAAAACTCAAAAACCAGGTATGTGCCGGATGTCTAGTTGAATCAGATGCTGTTTAAGGACGCAAGGAGATTTTTTTTTAAAAGTCTCAAAAGTGAATAAACTTTTTTATTAAAACATTAATCTTATTTTTGAGATCTTACCAGGACATACCATGTATATCTCGCTCCTTGTCAGAGTAGTCTGTTAGCCCTCTATTTCTCAAAGAATTTTATATTCCTTGGAGACCATAATTAGTACACGAAAGACTACTTTAGACAAGTTATGTAGATCTCACTAAAATGTACAGTTTTAGGAGTTAGCCCTTTTCGAAATATTTGTTGTAACATTTCTTAAGAAGTCCGGGACAGATATTTTGGCCAAAAATGATAAAATAATTTTATATTTTTACATATTACATGAACCTAAACTTGGAACCAATACACATCCCATGACATCATAGTTTTTTCTGTATTCTGGTATTTTTAAAGGTGTATTAACACCTTGAAAGGGTAAGTGAGTAGGCATTTAATGGCAAATATCGAATCTTCTTTTGCATTTTTCTACAACATGAATTCTCTACGATTTAAGGTGTTCTAAGTGTATCAGAGGTAGTTCAATTTTAACAAAAACTTTTATGCTTCATCTTGAAAACTAAATGTACAACTCTGGTTATTTTTACAATGCTATGACTTTGAAGAAAAACAAATTGAATTTTAAAACTTTTATGAAGTTTTATGGAACAATTAATCTGAAAATAAAGAAAACTTGATAATCTCAATAAGTACAGGAGTTATTTATAAAACTAATAAAAATATATTCTTCCAAACTTAATCAATAAAATTGATTTATTGCTGTGCTTCAGATGTTATAGCGGATGGAGTATAATGGTATTTTGTTTTTAATTTGTATAAAATATTTATATCTTGAGAAGTAACTATCGTACAAAATTAAAATTTTACATATGAGTTGCCTTTATGACAGAAAACATGTATACGCATTTTTAACCAAATAACTTCAAAATAACAAAACCTGGTAAATTCAGTCCCAGGGTTCACATCTGTGAAACTCTGTTTCTCAACATGCATGCAACCCAGCACTTCTAGGCATACATTTACCTCGATTAGCATAAACTGGCTAGAATGATCGCTGTTTATACGAGGAGTAAATGTTTGTTACTGATAATTGAAAGAAAAGTTCATGTTAGTGTCTACATATCCCATTTTTAACGCTTATTGTATTCACAAAGGCTTATGCCATTCGCTGTGTGGTTCTGGAACAAAGTTTAAGCATATCTCTCTATCACGAAGTCAGTTGTGGCGTTGCATGCGTATTGAGGACAGCAGAGCAGTAGGCAATTCTCTGAAATATATGAGGCGTTTGGGACGTACAGTGAAGACACAGGAAGAACGTTTCATTCCAAATGAGCTTTGTTTTCCTTTGAACGCCAAGTATCCAGCTACCCGAGCGTTTCCTGAAACTTTAAATGCGTGTGTGTGCGTGTTTATGCAGAAGTACGTGGAAGGTAAGCACACAATATAGTCGATAAAGGTGCAGAGAAAGAGGAGGAGGAACGGGATTTGCGGGGAGCAGGGTGGTTTTTATAGCCCCTTCCCTGACTTTATGAGTTACACCGCAACTAGAGACTGTATCGCGAACTAATATTTCTTCCCGATTTCCTCAATAACTCCCCATCTACTGTCCCGCTATACGCGCTCTCTCTTTCACCCCTTCACGCGGAGAAACGCGGCACTAATGTTTCTCTACGCCTCCGGAACAACCCACGTCTCATTTTCTTTAGAATTATATATCTTTCTCCAACCGTTTTTTTTTCAGATGAAAGCTACAGGCGGTATGTCGATGTTTAATATTGAGTTTCCGTAAAATATTGAATTGCTGAAGCGTTTAGAATGGCATTATTAAATCTTTATTTAATAGCGTCTCGACATCAGGTCTTACAAACGCGAAGCGCTCAAAACGAGATTTAAGGTATGGTACATATACATGAAGAAGAAATGTATAAGATAAAAGTAATTTAAGAACGTGTTAACTGGAAGATTTTAATTCATATCATCTGCCCATACAACGGTACATATAATGGTACATATCACGGAGGGGCCCCAGTAGTAATAGTCCCGGATGAGCCAATTGTTTTAACGATAATCCTGCCGCTAGGGGCGCTAGTGTCGCTAGTGTCGCTGCGTGCGACGGCGGCGGCGGTAAGTTTGAAAAGCGCCCTGAGCGGTAGGATTATCGTTAAATCGGTTGGCTCATCCGGGACGAGTTGAAAGAATTGAGGAAGTGACGTGGAGTGTTTTGATTGGTTCGTTAATTTGGGGTGGGAGATGAAGGAAGGAAGATGGAAGAGTATGGAGTTGGCGTGATGGAGAGGAGTTGGGTGGCGAGGTGTTGTCTGTGCGGAGGTCGGTACTGAAATGGGGGAAAAGATGGGGAGCGAGGGATAAAAAGTGTAACAGAAAGTGACGTGTGAAGTTGTGATTGGTGGGAATAAGAAGTGATTTTATTGGTGGAAAGGAGCAAATGAGAGTTGTTGATTGGTAAGAATAAGAGGGATTATGATTGGTGGAAAGAAAAAGGTGTGGGAGTGGGGTATGTTGGAGGTGATGGGAAAGGTGAGTTTTGCTAGCAGCAAGATTTGCAAAAGCCTGTCTTGAACTGATCAGCAATTTTTGAACGTCGGATGGTAGTTTTCTTGAGTGGATAGAGAGATGGGGGCGATATGAGATGCGGTGGCGAAAATGGGAACTAGACAAGGTTGTTGAGACAAGAGGTTTAAGGACGAGGAAATTTGGAGGTTAGTGGTGAACACGGCGGTCGCAAGAGGTGGGGGTAAGGAGACGCAGTGGTGAGAATGGGAACTAAAAGAAGATGGGGGTAGCAAGAGTTTTAGAAGAGTAGATTTTGAGGTTAAAATAGTGGGAACTAAAAATGGCGGAGGGTCTGCGACAAGGAGATGCGGTGAGAACTAAACAAGATGGCGGTCGCAAGAGGAGGGTAAGGAGATTTGAGGTTACAGTACGAAAACACGAAAGGATATATTCCTACGCCAAACAGGTCCGAAAAATAATTATGCGTGTGGTACTTACCTGTTACCGGTGTGGATGCGTCACCAAAAGCGCGGCACGCGAGGCGGAAAAATAAAAGCAAACTGTTTTTGAAAATGCTTAACCAGCTTTAAGATCAACCAACATCACTACGCACTGATATACCTAGGTTTTTAAAGCGGTACAGACACCCTTTGCAGAGGCGTAATTTAACTATACCAAAAACCTGGTACTGGACCATCGTGATGGTCGCTAGCGTACGTAGGAGCAGGGTTCTCATAGCCGGTCGAAAGCGGTCAAAAACGTGTACGACGTAGGTGTTGACAGTAGCTGCTGTCGAGTCAACGGTCGAGGTGTGAATAAACAAGATCTGTTCTCGCCGGCAATTTGGTTCGGAGATGTGAGCAGCGGCGAGGTGTTGTCTGTGCGGAGGTCGGGACTGAAAGAGGGAAAAGATGGGGAGCGAGGGATAAAAAGTGTAACAGAAAGTGACGTGTGAAGTTGTGATTGGTGGGAATAAGAAGTGATTTTATTGGTGGAAAGGAGCAAATGAAAGTTGTTGATTGGTAAGAATAAGAGAGGTTATGATTGGTGGAAAGAAAAAGGAGTGGGGTATGTTGGAGGTGATGGAAAAGGTAAGTTTTGCTAGCAACAAGATTTGCAAAAGCCTGTCGTGAACTGATCAGCAATTTTTTGAACGTTGGATGGTAGTTTTCTTGAGTGGATAGAGAGATGGGGCGATATGAGATGCGGTGGCGAAAATGGGAACTAAACAAGGTGGTTGAGACAAGAGGTTTAAGGACGAGGAAATTTGGAGGTTAGTGGTGAACATGGCGGTCGCAAGAGGTGGGGGTAAGGAGACGCGGTGGTGAGAATGGGAACTAAAAGAAGATGGCGGTAGCAAGAGGTTAGAAGAGTAGATTTTGAGGTTAAAATAGCGGGAACTAAAAATGGCGGAGGGTCTGCGACAAGGAGATGCGGTGAGAACTAAACAAGATGGCGGACGCAAGAGGTGGGTAAGGAGATTTGAGGTTACAGTACCAAAACACGAAAGGATATATTCCTACGCCAAGCAGGTCCGAAAAATAATTATGCGTGTGTTACTTACCTGTTACCGGTGTGGATGCGTCACCAAAAGCGCGGCACGCGAGACGGAAAAATAAAAGCAAACTGTTTTTGAAAATGCTTAACCAGCTTTAAGATCAACCAACATCACTACGCACTGATATACCTAGGTTTTTAAAGCGGTACAGACACCCTTTGCAGAGACGTAATTTAACTATACCAAAAACCTGGTACTGGACCATCGTGATGGTCGCTAGCGTACGTAGGAGCAGGGTTCTCATAGCCGGTCGAAAGCGGTCAAAAACGTGTACGACGTAGGTGTTGGCAGTAGCTGCTGCCGAGGCAACCGTCGAGGTGCGAATGAACGAGATCTGTTCTTGCAGGCAATCTGGTTGAGAGATGAGAGGCGCGGTGGTAAAAATGTGAACTAAATAAGATGGCGGAGGCACGAAGTTGAGGTTAAGGAGCGGCGAGGTGTTGACTGTGCGGCGGTTGGGGTCTGAAAGAGGGGGAAAGATGGCGAACGAGGGATAAAAAGTATAACAGAAAGTGACGTGTGAAGTTGTCATTGGTGGGAATAAGAAGTGATGTTATTGGTGGAAAGGAACAAATGAAAGTTGCTGATTGGCGAGAATAAGAGAGATTATGATTGGTGGAAAGAAAAAAAGGTGTGGGAGTGGGGTATGTTGGAGGTGATGGAAAAGGCAAGTTTTGCTACCAACAACATTTGCAAAAGCCTATCCAGAACTCATCAGCAATTTTAAATAACTAGTGTTTCGGGGGTTTTCTCTGGTTGGTAGACGAATGCAAGCTGTTTCTACCATACTTATATTATTCGTCTTTTTCCTTTTTTTTTTAAAATGACTAGGTTTTTTTTTTTTTTTTTTTGGGAGTTTTCTGCGGATGGTAAACAAATGCAAGCTCTTTCTGCTTTTTCATAGGTTTTCCCTGGTTGGTAGGCGTTTTCTGTACTGGTTGACGAAGGCGTTTCTAATTTTGGAGGTTTTCTCAGGTTTTTAGCGGTTGTCCCTGCCCGGTAGGCAAATGATGAAGTTTTACCTTGTCGGCGCACGGATACTAGGCACGTACTGGCGCGCACACACACACACACACACACACACAGAGACAGACAGACACACAGACAGGCACACACACACGGACATGTTTCCAAAAATGCTTTTTTTTTTTTGATTCAGGAGGTCTCAAAACGTGTATTTCCGGTGAAATCTCGGTATCGAATTTTTGGGCGGAATGCAATACTTCCCCTACTTACTATACGTAGTAGAGGAAGTAAAAAAGTATTGAAAAATTTAAGGAAATAACAAGCAATACCTCAAAAGTATACTATCTTGTTTTCACGGGTTTTCCAGATCGGTAAGCGTTAGAATACTCTTAGAGCTTTTTTCAGGTTTTTTAGCGGTTGTCCCTGGCCGGTAGGCAAATGATAAAGTTTTTCTATAACGTCGTCGTTTTGGCTTGTGGCGCACGGATACTAGGCACGTACTCGCGCGCGCGCGCACACACACACACACACACACACTAAAATAGTAGCGTATAAAAAAAACTGATGTGTTACACTCACATGACTTTCTCTACTCTTGTACAATCTAATTGGTAGCTTTTAAGCGATAGTCAAATATTTTAACGCTGGTTGCTATGTGGCGAATTCCATTCTGTTTGCATGTTCAGGACATAAAAAAAATGAATAAACGAATTTGAGAAAAAGTATAAGTATTGGAAAATTTAAGGAAATAACAAGCAATATCTCGAAAACGGTTCACTCAACAAAAGAAACGTATATGACATAAGTTGTGTATTTTAACGCGATCTACATTTTTTGTGTAGTAAAATTTTGTCTATCTCTTATGGTTTACCAGTTATGCAAAAAAGTCGTTCACAATGAAGAATATTTTTGGAGACATTCCCAGAAAATTCGAGATATACATTTTATTTGACATGACAATATCTTAAACATATGATGTTTTAATCAAAATCGTTAGAGCCGTTTTTGAGAAAATTAAAATTTTCGAAAAATGTTCCATGTAAAGGGTAGTCTGGGGTGGGGGGATTTTCTTGAAAACCTTCGTGTCGCATCTCTGGAAGATACTGAACCTAAATACCAAGTTTGGTGTTTATCCGACTGTTCGTTTTTGAGTTATGCTGTTCACAGACACACAGACACACAGACACACAGACAGACACACACACGGACATGTTTCCAAAAATGCTTTTTTTTTTGGATTCAGAGATTCTCAAAACATGTATTTCCAGTGAAATCTCGGTAACGAATTTTTGGGTGGAATGCAATACTTCCCCTACTTACTATACGTAGTAGAGAAAGTAAAAATGAATAACGCATTTGAGAAAAAGTATAAGTATTGGAAAATTTAAGGAAATAACAAGCAATATCTCGAAAATGGTTCACTCAACTAAAAAAAATGTATATGACATAAATTGTGTATTTTAACGCGATCTACATTTTTTGTGTAGTAAAATTTTGGCTATCTCTTATGGTTTACAAGTTATGCATACTGAACCTAAATACCAAGTTTGGTGTTTATCCGACTGTTCGTTTTTGAGTTATGCTGTTCACAGACACACAGACGCACAGACAGACACACAGACACACAGACACACAGACAGACACACACACGGACATGTTTCCAAAAATGCTTTTTTTTTCTGGATTCAGTGATTCTCAAAACATGTATTTCCAGTGAAATCTCGGTATCGAATTTTTGGGTGGAATGCAATACTTCCCCTACTTACTATACGTAGTAGAGAAAGTAAAAATGAATAACGCATTTGAGAAAAAGTATAAGTATTGGAAAATTTAAAGGAAATAACAAGCAATATCTCGAAAAACGGTTCACTCAACAAAATAAATGTATATGGCATAAGTTGTGTATTTTAACGCGATCTACATTTTTTGTGTAGCAAACTTTTGTCTATCTCTTACGGTTTATCAGTTATGAAAAAGTCGTTCACAATGAAGAATTCTTTTGGAGACATTCCCAGAAAATTCGAGATATACATTTCATTTCTCTCGACATTATCTTAAATATATGATATTTTCATCAAAATCGTTAGAGCCATTTTTTAATACAAAGAGAACGGGGATTTCACAAGTGAAACAGTACTGTGATAGCGATACCACTGAAACAAAAAAAAAAAAATCTGATGTGTAACACTCACATGACTTTCTCAACTCTTGTACAAAGTATTTTTACAAACGCTTATTCCCCATCTAGTTCATGTTAATCGAGATAAACATTTGCAAAATCTATTTTATTGCTAATTTTCTTGTATAAAAAAAAAATCTGATGTGTAACACTCACATGACGTTCTCTACTCTTGTACAAAGTATTTTTACAAACGCTTATGCTCCATCTAGTTCATGTTAATCGAGATAAACATTTGCAAACTCTATTTTATTGCTAATTTTCTTGTAGATGTAGGGGAAAATATATTTACAAGGGGAATATAGAAAAACAGTAGCCTTTAAGCACATACATATCTCTTAATAGCTGGTTGCTATGTGCAGCACCATTCTTTTTGCCACAGATTAATACTGTTTGCATATCAAAGACAAAAAAAAATGAATAACGAAGTCCCATTTGAGAAAATAAATATTGGAAAATTAACAAACAATATCTCGAAAACGGTTCACTCAACAACAAAAATGTATATTACATAAGATGTGTATTTTAACGCGATCTACATTTTTTGTGTAGTAAAATTTTGTCTATCTCTTACGGTTTTTCAGTTATGAAAAAGACGTTCACAATGAAGAATACTTTTGGAGACATTCCCAGAAAATTCGAGATATACATTTCATTTCTCACGACATTATCTTAAACATACGATATTTTTCATCAAAATCGTTAGAGCCATTTTTTTTAATACAAAGAGAACGGGATTTCACAAGTGAAACAGTACTGTGATAACGATACCAACAAAACTAATTATTATTCACCCACTGAAACACATAAAAAAAATCTGATGTGTAACACTCACATGACTTTTCTCATCTCTTGTACAAAGTATTTTTACAAACGCTTATTCCCCATCTAGTTTATGTTAATCGAGATAAACATTTGCAAACTCTATTTTATTGCTAATTTTGTTGTAGATGTAGGGAAAATATATTTACAAGGGCAATATAGAAAAACAGTAGCCTTTAAGCACATACATATCTCTTAATAGCTGGTTGCTATGTGCAGTACCATTCTTTTTGCCACAGATTAATACTCTTTGCATATCAAAGACAAAAAAAAATGAATAACGAATTCCCATTTGAGAAAATAACTATTGGAAAATTTAAGTAAATAACAAGCAATATCTCGAAAACGGTTCACTCAACAATAAAGATGTATATGACATAAGTTGTGTATTTTAACGCGATCTACATACTTTCGTACTCACCTATAAGATATAGAGGGTAGAGGTCGTACGAACGTAGCACTTTGAGAATTTATATTCAACAGTTGGTGTTACTCCTTAGAAAGGAAGTATCTGCTGATTTTTATTTAATTCTTTACATTTTACATAACACGTATGCACTGGCACAACACAAAAGCACTACACACGATACTCAGTTTTAATATTTGCACTAATAACATCAGGAATAACTGAAGTCTGCAAACAGTCATTTCCCATGTGCAGCCTTACGTACAGAGAACGTGTGTGGCTGATCTATGTGTAAAAAGAGCCTGAGAGCGGATGTACGTCAGCGGTAAAATCTTTTAAATGCATTTTTATTGGCGATGGTAGAAATCGTGCAGTGGTGGATCGTGAAAATTCATATAAATGGATGTATCACCTCATAATTAGCCTCTATATACCAAGAATATTGAGTTTTTAAAAAGTCAGCAACTGTACCTGTGTTTCTATACGTGAACGTCAGATGGCAGCTTCGATACGTGTCCACGGAGACCTTAGTGCTAGGCAACTGTACCTCTGTTTCTATACGTGAACGGCAGATTGCAGCTTCGATACGTGTCCACGGAGACCTTAGTGCTAGGCAACTGTACCTCTGTTTCTATACGTGAACGGCAGATTGCAGCTTCGATACGTGTCCACGGAGACCTTAGTGCTAGGCAACTGCACCTCTGTTTCTATACGTGAACGGCAGATTGCAGCTTCGATACGTGTCCACGGAGACCTTAGCGCTAGACAACTGCACCTCTGTTTCTATACGTGAACGGCAGATTGCAGCTTCGATACGTGTCCACGGAGACCTTAGTGCTAGGCAACTGTACCTCTGTTTCTATACGTGAACGGCAGATTGCAGCTTCGATACGTGTCCACGGAGACCTTAGTGCTAGGCAACTGTACCTCTGTTTCTATACGTGAACGGCAGATTGCAGCTTCGATACGTGTCCACGGAGACCTTAGTGCTAGGCAACTGCACCTCTGTTTCTATACGTGAACGGCAGATTGCAGCTTCGATACGTATCCACGGAGACCTTAGTGCTAGGCAACTGCACCTCTGTTTCTATACGTGAACGGCAGATTGCAGCTTCAATACGTGTCCACGGAGACCTTAGTGCTAGGCAACTGTACCTCTGTTTCTATACGTGAACGGGAGATTGCAGCTTCGATACGTGTCCACGGAGACCTTAGTGCTAGGCAACTGCACCTCTGTTTCTATACGTGAACGTCAGATTGCAGCTTCGATACGTGTCCACGGAGACCTTAGTGCTAGGCAACTGCACCTCTGTTTCTATACGTGAACGGCAGATTGCAGCTTCGATACGTATCCACGGGGACCTTAGTGCTAGGGAACTGCACCTCTGTTTCTATACGTGAACGGCAGATTGCAGCTTCAATACGTGTCCACGGAGACCTTAGTGCTAGGCAGCTGTACCTCTGTTTCTATACGTGAACGGCAGATTGCAGCTTCGATACGTGTCCACGGAGATCTTAGTGCTAGGCAGCTATACCTGTTTCTATACGTCAACGGCAGATTGCAGCTTCGATACGTGTTCACGGAGACCTTAGTGCTAGGCCACTGTACCTGTGTTTCTATACGTGTCCACGGAGACCTTAGTGCTAGACAACTGTACCTCTGTTTCTATACGTGAACGGCAGATTGCAGCTTCAATACGTGTCCACGGAGACCTTAGTGCTAGTGCTAGGCAACTATACCTCTGTTTCTATACGTGAACGGCAGATTGCAGGTTCGATACGTGTCCACGGAGATCTTAGTGCTAGGCAACTATACCTGTTTCTATACGTGAACGGCAGATTGCAGCTTCGATACGTGTCCACGGAGACCTTAGTGCTAGGCAACTGTACCTGTGTTTCTATACGTGAACGTCAGATGCCAGCTTCGATACGTGTCCACGGAGACCTTAGTGTTTGGCAACTGTACCTCTGTTTCTATACGTGAACGGCAGATTGCAGCTTCGATACGTGTCCACGGAGACCTTTCGCTTCAGGTGACAAAATAACACTAGGCACTTGTGTGCCGTGGTGTAAGCCGCAATCACGGTATTGGTAGCGTGGATCTCCTTGGGGCTCTCCTCGGAGTTACCTCAACACCACGTACATGACCTGGTTCGTCACGGGTACGCAGGTCTGCACTACCACTTCCTCGGCGTTGAGCAGGCCCAGGAGGCGATCGTACCGGTACACCAGCTAGCACGTGGACATGTTATCGCGCTGTGGTGTTGCGTGTGCGAGGTATGGAAACTCAAGGACGCAAAACATGCACGACCGAGGGTTAAAAAGCAGAACAAGTAGTGACGTGGAGCGTTGTGATTGGTGTAAATAAGACGATCTCTGATAGGTGGACAAATTGAAATAACGTGATGTGATAGGCGAAAATAAAATCAAAGGTGATTGGATGAAAAATGACGAGAAGGAATTAGCGGTGAATTTGTGAACTAAGATGGCGAAGATTTTTTTTTTTAAAAAAAGGATAATATAAGTACGGCAACTGTAACGGTTTACGGCAAACGCGCGCCGCGCAATGCGTCACGCCCGGGCAATAAAACAAAAATCATATTGAGCAAGATGCCCGGCGTGACGCATTGCGCGGCGCGCGTTTGCCGTAAACCGTTACAGTTGCCGTACTTATATTATCCTTTTTTTAAAAAAAAAAATCTTCGCCATCTTAGTTCACAAATTCACCGCTAATTCCTTCTCGTCATTTTTCATCCAATCACCTTTGATTTTATTTTCGCCTATCACATCACGTTATTTCAATTTGTCCACCTATCAGAGATCGTCTTATTTACACCAATCACAACGCTCCACGTCACTACTTGTTCTGCTTTTTAACCCTCGGTCGTGCATGTTTTGCGTCCTTGAGTTTCCATACCTCGCACACGCAACACCACAGCGCGATAACATGTCCACGTGCTAGCTGGTGTACCGGTACGATCGCCTCCTGGGCCTGCTCAACGCCGAGGAAGTGGTAGTGCAGACCTGCGTACCCGTGACGAACCAGGTCATGTACGTGGTGTTGAGGTAACTCCGAGGAGAGCCCCAAGGAGATCCACGCTACCAATACCGTGATTGCGGCTTACACCACGGCACACAAGTGCCTAGTGTTATTTTGTCACCTGAAGCGAAAGGTCTCCGTGGACACGTATCGAAGCTGCAATCTGCCGTTCACGTATAGAAACAGAGGTACAGTTGCCTAACACTAAGGTCTCCGTGGACACGTATCGAAGCTGCCATCTGACGTTCACGTGTAGAAACACAGGTACAGTTGCCTAGCACTAAGGTCTCCGTGGACACGTATCGAAGCTGCAATCTGCCGTTCACGTATAGAAACAGGTATAGTTGCCTAGCACTAAGATCTCCGTGGACACGTATCGAACCTGCAATCTGCCGTTCACGTATAGAAACAGAGGTATAGTTGCCTAGCACTAGCACTAAGGTCTCCGTGGACACGTATTGAAGCTGCAATCTGCCGTTCACGTATAGAAACAGAGGTACAGTTGTCTAGCACTAAGGTCTCCGTGGACACGTATAGAAACACAGGTACAGTTGCCTAGCACTAAGGTCTCCGTGAACACGTATCGAAGCTGCAATCTGCCGTTGACGTATAGAAACAGGTATAGCTGCCTAGCACTAAGATCTCCGTGGACACGTATCGAAGCTGCAATCTGCCGTTCACGTATAGAAACAGAGGTACAGCTGCCTAGCACTAAGGTCTCCGTGGACACGTATTGAAGCTGCAATCTGCCGTTCACGTATAGAAACAGAGGTGCAGTTCCCTAGCACTAAGGTCCCCGTGGATACGTATCGAAGCTGCAATCTGCCGTTCACGTATAGAAACAGAGGTGCAGTTGCCTAGCACTAAGGTCTCCGTGGACACGTATCGAAGCTGCAATCTGACGTTCACGTATAGAAACAGAGGTGCAGTTGCCTAGCACTAAGGTCTCCGTGGACACGTATCGAAGCTGCAATCTCCCGTTCACGTATAGAAACAGAGGTACAGTTGCCTAGCACTAAGGTCTCCGTGGACACGTATTGAAGCTGCAATCTGCCGTTCACGTATAGAAACAGAGGTGCAGTTGCCTAGCACTAAGGTCTCCGTGGATACGTATCGAAGCTGCAATCTGCCGTTCACGTATAGAAACAGAGGTGCAGTTGCCTAGCACTAAGGTCTCCGTGGACACGTATCGAAGCTGCAATCTGCCGTTCACGTATAGAAACAGAGGTACAGTTGCCTAGCACTAAGGTCTCCGTGGACACGTATCGAAGCTGCAATCTGCCGTTCACGTATAGAAACAGAGGTGCAGTTGTCTAGCGCTAAGGTCTCCGTGGACACGTATCGAAGCTGCAATCTGCCGTTCACGTATAGAAACAGAGGTGCAGTTGCCTAGCACTAAGGTCTCCGTGGACACGTATCGAAGCTGCAATCTGCCGTTCACGTATAGAAACAGAGGTACAGTTGCCTAGCACTAAGGTCTCCGTGGACACGTATCGAAGCTGCAATCTGCGGTTCACGTATAGAAACAGAGGTACAGTTGCCTAGCACTAAGGTCTCCGTGGACACGTATCGAAGCTGCCATCTGACGTTCACGTATAGAAACACAGTTACAGTTGCTGACTTTTTAAAAACTCAATATTCTTGGTATATAGAGGCTTATTATGAGGTGATACATCCATTTATATGAATTTTCACGATCCACCACTGCACGATTTCTACCATCGCCAATAAAAATGCATTTAAAAGATTTTACCGCTGACGTACATCCGCTCTCAGGCTCTTTTTACACATAGATCAGCCACACACGTTCTCTGTACGTAAGGCTGCACATGGGAAATGACTGTTTGCAGACTTCAGTTATTCCTGATGTTATTAGTGCAAATATTAAAACTGAGTATCGTGTGTAGTGCTTTTGTGTTGTGCCAGTGCATACGTGTTATGTAAAATGTAAAGAATTAAATAAAAATCAGCAGATACTTCCTTTCTAAGGAGTAACACCAACTGTTGAATATAAATTCTCAAAGTGCTACGTTCGTACGACCTCTACCCTCTATATCTTATAGGTGAGTACGAAAGTATGTAGATCGCGTTAAAATACACAACTTATGTCATATACATCTTTATTGTTGAGTGAACCGTTTTCGAGATATTGCTTGTTATTTACTTAAATTTTCCAATAGTTATTTTCTCAAATGGGAATTCGTTATTCATTTTTTTTTGTCTTTGATATGCAAAGAGTATTAATCTGTGGCAAAAAGAATGGTACTGCACATAGCAACCAGCTATTAAGAGATATGTATGTGCTTAAAGGCTACTGTTTTTCTATATTGCCCTTGTAAATATATTTTCCCTACATCTACAACAAAATTAGCAATAAAATAGAGTTTGCAAATGTTTATCTCGATTAACATAAACTAGATGGGGAATAAGCGTTTGTAAAAATACTTTGTACAAGAGATGAGAAAAGTCATGTGAGTGTTACACATCAGATTTTTTTTATGTGTTTCAGTGGGTGAATAATAATTAGTTTTGTTGGTATCGTTATCACAGTACTGTTTCACTTGTGAAATCCCGTTCTCTTTGTATTAAAAAAATGGCTCTAACGATTTTGATGAAAAATATCGTATGTTTAAGATAATGTCGTGAGAAATGAAATGTATATCTCGAATTTTCTGGGAATGTCTCCAAAAGTATTCTTCATTGTGAACGTCTTTTTCATAACTGAAAAACCGTAAGAGATAGACAAAATTTTACTACACAAAAAATGTAGATCGCGTTAAAATACACATCTTATGTAATATACATTTTTGTTGTTGAGTGAACCGTTTTCGAGATATTGTTTGTTAATTTTCCAATATTTATTTTCTCAAATGGGACTTCGTTATTCATTTTTTTTTGTCTTTGATATGCAAACAGTATTAATCTGTGGCAAAAAGAATGGTGCTGCACATAGCAACCAGCTATTAAGAGATATGTATGTGCTTAAAGGCTACTGTTTTTCTATATTCCCCTTGTAAATATATTTTCCCCTACATCTACAAGAAAATTAGCAATAAAATAGAGTTTGCAAATGTTTATCTCGATTAACATGAACTAGATGGAGCATAAGCGTTTGTAAAAATACTTTGTACAAGAGTAGAGAACGTCATGTGAGTGTTACACATCAGATTTTTTTTTTATACAAGAAAATTAGCAATAAAATAGATTTTGCAAATGTTTATCTCGATTAACATGAACTAGATGGGGAATAAGCGTTTGTAAAAATACTTTGTACAAGAGTTGAGAAAGTCATGTGAGTGTTACACATCAGATTTTTTTTTTTGTTTCAGTGGTATCGTTATCACAGTACTGTTTCACTTGTGAAATCCCCGTTCTCTTTGTATTAAAAAATGGCTCTAACGATTTTGATGAAAATATCATATATTTAAGATAATGTCGAGAGAAATGAAATGTATATCTCGAATTTTCTGGGAATGTCTCCAAAAGAATTCTTCATTGTGAACGACTTTTTCATAACTGATAAACCGTAAGAGATAGACAAAAGTTTGCTACACAAAAAATGTAGATCGCGTTAAAATACACAACTTATGCCATATACATTTATTTTGTTGAGTGAACCGTTTTTCGAGATATTGCTTGTTATTTCCTTTAAATTTTCCAATACTTATACTTTTTCTCAAATGCGTTATTCATTTTTACTTTCTCTACTACGTATAGTAAGTAGGGGAAGTATTGCATTCCACCCAAAAATTCGATACCGAGATTTCACTGGAAATACATGTTTTGAGAATCACTGAATCCAGAAAAAAAAAAGCATTTTTGGAAATATGTCCGTGTGTGTGTCTGTCTGTGTGTCTGTGTGTCTGTGTGTCTGTCTGTGCGTCTGTGTGTCTGTGAACAGCATAACTCAAAAACGAACAGTCGGATAAACACCAAACTTGGTATTTAGGTTCAGTATGCATAACTTGTAAACCATAAGAGATAGCCAAAATTTTACTACACAAAAAATGTAGATCGCGTTAAAATACACAATTTATGTCATATACATTTTTTTTAGTTGAGTGAACCATTTTCGAGATATTGCTTGTTATTTCCTTAAATTTTCCAATACTTATACTTTTTCTCAAATGCGTTATTCATTTTTACTTTCTCTACTACGTATAGTAAGTAGGGGAAGTATTGCATTCCACCCAAAAATTCGTTACCGAGATTTCACTGGAAATACATGTTTTGAGAATCTCTGAATCCAAAAAAAAAAGCATTTTTGGAAACATGTCCGTGTGTGTGTCTGTCTGTGTGTCTGTGTGTCTGTGTGTCTGTGAACAGCATAACTCAAAAACGAACAGTCGGATAAACACCAAACTTGGTATTTAGGTTCAGTATCTTCCAGAGATGCGACACGAAGGTTTTCAAGAAAATCCCCCCACCCCAGACTACCCTTTACATGGAACATTTTTCGAAAATTTTAATTTTCTCAAAAACGGCTCTAACGATTTTGATTAAAACATCATATGTTTAAGATATTGTCATGTCAAATAAAATGTATATCTCGAATTTTCTGGGAATGTCTCCAAAAATATTCTTCATTGTGAACGACTTTTTTGCATAACTGGTAAACCATAAGAGATAGACAAAATTTTACTACACAAAAAATGTAGATCGCGTTAAAATACACAACTTATGTCATATACGTTTCTTTTGTTGAGTGAACCGTTTTCGAGATATTGCTTGTTATTTCCTTAAATTTTCCAATACTTATACTTTTTCTCAAATTCGTTTATTCATTTTTTTTATGTCCTGAACATGCAAACAGAATGGAATTCGCCACATAGCAACCAGCGTTAAAATATTTGACTATCGCTTAAAAGCTACCAATTAGATTGTACAAGAGTAGAGAAAGTCATGTGAGTGTAACACATCAGTTTTTTTTATACGCTACTATTTTAGTGTGTGTGTGTGTGTGTGTGCGCGCGCGCGCGAGTACGTGCCTAGTATCCGTGCGCCACAAGCCAAAACGACGACGTTATAGAAAAACTTTATCATTTGCCTACCGGCCAGGGACAACCGCTAAAAAACCTGAAAAAAGCTCTAAGAGTATTCTAACGCTTACCGATCTGGAAAACCCGTGAAAACAAGATAGTATACTTTTGAGGTATTGCTTGTTATTTCCTTAAATTTTTCAATACTTTTTTACTTCCTCTACTACGTATAGTAAGTAGGGGAAGTATTGCATTCCGCCCAAAAATTCGATACCGAGATTTCACCGGAAATACACGTTTTGAGACCTCCTGAATCAAAAAAAAAAAAAAAAGCATTTTTGGAAACATGTCCGTGTGTGTGTGCCTGTCTGTGTGTCTGTCTGTCTCTCTGTGTGTGTGTGTGTGTGTGTGTGCGCGCCAGTACGTGCCTAGTATCCGTGCGCCGACAAGGTAAAACTTCATCATTTGCCTACCGGGCAGGGACAACCGCTAAAAACCTGAGAAAACCTCCAAAATTAGAAACGCCTTCGTCAACCAGTACAGAAAACGCCTACCAACCAGGGAAAACCTATGAAAAAGCAGAAAGAGCTTGCATTTGTTTACCATCCGCAGAAAACTCCCAAAAAAAAAAAAAAAAAAAAAACCTAGTCATTTTAAAAAAAAAAAAGGAAAAAGACGAATAATATAAGTATGGTAGAAACAGCTTGCATTCGTCTACCAACCAGAGAAAACCCCCGAAACACTAGTTATTTAAAATTGCTGATGAGTTCTGGATAGGCTTTTGCAAATGTTGTTGGTAGCAAAACTTGCCTTTTCCATCACCTCCAACATACCCCACTCCCACACCTTTTTTTCTTTCCACCAATCATAATCTCTCTTATTCTCGCCAATCAGCAACTTTCATTTGTTCCTTTCCACCAATAACATCACTTCTTATTCCCACCAATGACAACTTCACACGTCACTTTCTGTTATACTTTTTATCCCTCGTTCGCCATCTTTCCCCCTCTTTCAGACCCCAACCGCCGCACAGTCAACACCTCGCCGCTCCTTAACCTCAACTTCGTGCCTCCGCCATCTTATTTAGTTCACATTTTTACCACCGCGCCTCTCATCTCTCAACCAGATTGCCTGCAAGAACAGATCTCGTTCATTCGCACCTCGACGGTTGCCTCGGCAGCAGCTACTGCCAACACCTACGTCGTACACGTTTTTGACCGCTTTCGACCGGCTATGAGAACCCTGCTCCTACGTACGCTAGCGACCATCACGATGGTCCAGTACCAGGTTTTTGGTATAGTTAAATTACGCCTCTGCAAAGGGTGTCTGTACCGCTTTAAAAACCTAGGTATATCAGTGCGTAGTGATGTTGGTTGATCTTAAAGCTGGTTAAGCATTTTCAAAAACAGTTTGCTTTTATTTTTCCGTCTCGCGTGCCGCGCTTTTGGTGACGCATCCACACCGGTAACAGGTAAGTAACACACGCATAATTATTTTTCGGACCTGCTTGGCGTAGGAATATATCCTTTCGTGTTTTGGTACTGTAACCTCAAACCTCCTTACCCACCTCTTGCGTCCGCCATCTTGTTTAGTTCTCACCGCATCTCCTTGTCGCAGACCCTCCGCCATTTTTAGTTCCCGCTATTTTAACCTCAAAATCTACTCTTCTAACCTCTTGCTACCGCCATCTTCTTTTAGTTCCCATTCTCACCACCGCGTCTCCTTACCCCCACCTCTTGCGACCGCCATGTTCACCACTAACCTCCAAATTTCCTCGTCCTTAAACCTCTTGTCTCAACCACCTTGTTTAGTTCCCATTTTCGCCACCGCATCTCATATCGCCCCATCTCTCTATCCACTCAAGAAAACTACCATCCAACGTTCAAAAAATTGCTGATCAGTTCACGACAGGCTTTTGCAAATCTTGTTGCTAGCAAAACTTACCTTTTCCATCACCTCCAACATACCCCACTCCTTTTTCTTTCCACCAATCATAACCTCTCTTATTCTTACCAATCAACAACTTTCATTTGCTCCTTTCCACCAATAAAATCACTTCTTATTCCCACCAATCACAACTTCACACGTCACTTTCTGTTACACTTTTTATCCCTCGCTCCCCATCTTTTCCCTCTTTCAGTCCCGACCTCCGCACAGACAACACCTCGCCGCTGCTCACATCTCCGAACCAAATTGCCGGCGAGAACAGATCTTGTTTATTCACACCTCGACCGTTGACTCGACAGCAGCTACTGTCAACACCTACGTCGTACACGTTTTTGACCGCTTTCGACCGGCTATGAGAACCCTGCTCCTACGTACGCTAGCGACCATCACGATGGTCCAGTACCAGGTTTTTGGTATAGTTAAATTACGCCTCTGCAAAGGGTGTCTGTACCGCTTTAAAAACCTAGGTATATCAGTGCGTAGTGATGTTGGTTGATCTTAAAGCTGGTTAAGCATTTTCAAAAACAGTTTGCTTTTATTTTTCCGCCTCGCGTGCCGCGCTTTTGGTGACGCATCCACACCGGTAACAGGTAAGTACCACACGCATAATTATTTTTCGGACCTGCTTGGCGTAGGAATATATCCTTTCGTGTTTTCGTACTGTAACCTCAAATCTCCTTACCCTCCTCTTGCGACCGCCATCTTGTTTAGTTCTCACCGCATCTCCTTGTCGCAGACCCTCCGCCATTTTTAGTTCCCACTATTTTAACCTCAAAATCTACTCTTCTAAAACTCTTGCTACCCCCATCTTCTTTTAGTTCCCATTCTCACCACTGCGTCTCCTTACCCCCACCTCTTGCGACCGCCGTGTTCACCACTAACCTCCAAATTTCCTCGTCCTTAAACCTCTTGTCTCAACAACCTTGTCTAGTTCCCATTTTCGCCACCGCATCTCATATCGCCCCCATCTCTCTATCCACTCAAGAAAACTACCATCCGACGTTCAAAAATTGCTGATCAGTTCAAGACAGGCTTTTGCAAATCTTGCTGCTAGCAAAACTCACCTTTCCCATCACCTCCAACATACCCCACTCCCACACCTTTTTCTTTCCACCAATCATAATCCCTCTTATTCTTACCAATCAACAACTCTCATTTGCTCCTTTCCACCAATAAAATCACTTCTTATTCCCACCAATCACAACTTCACACGTCACTTTCTGTTACACTTTTTATCCCTCGCTCCCCATCTTTTCCCCCATTTCAGTACCGACCTCCGCACAGACAACACCTCGCCACCCAACTCCTCTCCATCACGCCAACTCCATACTCTTCCATCTTCCTTCCTTCATCTCCCACCCCAAATTAACGAACCAATCAAAACACTCCACGTCACTTCCTCAATTCTTTCAACTCGTCCCGGATGAGCCAACCGATTTAACGATAATCCTACCGCTCAGGGCGCTTTTCAAACTTACCGCCGCCGCCGTCGCACGCAGCGACACTAGCGACACTAGCGCCCCTAGCGGCAGGATTATCGTTAAAACAATTGGCTCATCCGGGACTATTACTACTGGCCCCCGAAACCGGGCAGAACACCGCAAGTAGTTCGCAATGGTCCTTTTTGCTTCTAACGTGACCCCTGGATGAGGGATGAGAGACTCGAAGGGCGACCATATCCGGATGACGACGGGTCAAGCATGGAACGGGGTCCCTAACATTTCCAAATATAACGCATTCGACGCCGCCCGACCACATCTACGATCCCTTAGCCCCAGCGGCCTGTTTCGGTGACGGATCCCTACTGAGCAGTACTGACCGACGCCAGGGAGGAAACGTCTACAAAGCGCACATCCATCGCCCAGTCGCAACTCGCCGAACACCGTCGTCTGGTCCTACAACCCTGAAACAGACGATAATGAAGGAGATGATAGGTACAAGAAATCAGAGGCAGGAAAGTCGTGGTAAAGGAGGAACAACTCCAGCAGTCGCCTGCCAGGGAAACCACGAAAAACCCATGGGTCAAATTGGGCGGTAGACTGGGATCGAGTCCGGTACCTCAAGAATGCAAGTCGCACACGTTATTACGGCGCCACTTCTTTAATTACACTATGTAACAATTTTTTCATGTTGTTTTTACAATCTTATGTGTCACTATTTTAGAAAATATCAATTCTTTTCAATAAATCGTGTTTCCATGCTCAGGACTTCGATATTTTGAAATTTCTTGTGCAGATATATTGGATTTGCTTGCTTTTAGGTTGAATGTATGCAATGTCAGTGAATTGACTTCCAGAACTTCTAGAATTATCTTTTTTACCTGTATACAGCAAGTGCGTGGTCTGAATAAACAGTTTAGCGGCAAATGTCATGGCTTCAAGCTGCTGCAAGCATTCGGCAGATGCGTTTGTTATATATGTGGATAATTTATCAAGATAATGGGCAAAACGTACCACCTAAAATCGTATGGTGTTCTGTGTGATGTCTACAAATCATATTTCGGCATTCCTGCTGGAGACTTTATCAAGCTTTGGGTACCTAATGTCAGCTGTGAAAACTGTTGACGACTCCTAGAAGGTGAGATAAATTAGTATTTTTATAGTACTGAAATAACCTGTTAGCTTAAGTAAAACAATATAACTATTGTATAGCCATATGTTAACACTTTCGCTTTTGTACAGGGTGGTACAAAGGGGAAAAAGAGCGACGAAATTCGGCATCCCAGAATTTGGCGAGAACCTACTGACCATTTAACCAATTGCTACTTTTGCATGGTGGATCCTTCGAAACTTGCAATAATAAGAATGTACAATATGCGATATACCCAGATATTCCTTCATATATTGCCCTGGTCCTACATGGTTCTGACCCAGTACCGACTCCTCCGAAAAGTCTACTGCAATCATCTCCAGAAAAGAACAGTAAACACGAGGTTACAGAAGCTGAATACAATGGGGGAATCAGAGATATAGAGAAAGATTCCTATTACCCCAATCAGAAAGACCTTAACGACTTGGAAAGAGACCTTGAATTCTGCAAGTCCAGTGCTGAAATTTTTAATTCTAGGGGCTAAAGCAGTGGGACTTGATAGATCAAGGTGTGCTCATCACAAGTCAGAGGAAACCTTATCAGGCTTCTATACTTGTCAATATGGACCCTGTTCCTGTCACAATGTGCCCGGTTTGTTTGAAGCCATTGGAATACACGGAATACAATGCAATCCTAATGAGTGGCGCCTGTTTATTTACAGCTCGTCCAGAAGTCTTAAAGCCGTATTACTTCATAATGGGAATACTTATTCATCTCTCCCCCTGGCGAATTCTGTGCACCTCAAGGAGGAGTACAATAGCATCAAGAACCTACTAAAGTCATAGAAATATAATGAATATGGCTGGGAAGTGATTGGTGATTTTAAAATGGTGCCATTCTTGACGGGCCTCCAATGGTGGCATTCTTGATTAATTTACTAAATTTCCTTGCTATCTTTGTCTTTGGGACAGCAGGGACACCAAGTTGCACTATCACAGACGACACTGACCACAGCGCTGGAAGTTTTCTGTGAGGAATAACGATATCAAGTGAGAGCCACTTATAAATCCTAGCAAAGTGCTGATGCCACCAATCCACATCAAAATGGGCTTTATGAAGCATGAGGGAGTGTTTTTAACACTTAAATTATTTCAGTCAAATTATATAATATATAAATTCAATAACAGCCCGCCTTGAAGCAATATGTGTATGTAATAATTTGTAAAATGTATATAACACTCATTGCATATGCTTATATTATTTTACACATGTTCAATAATGTTATATGAATGTATTACGTAATTTAATAATGTAGCAGCTGTGAGAAATAGATCAAAAGTTGTTAACAATAAGGTAACAATGAGGTAACCTTGAGGCAATAATGAATTAGAAAGTTTAAATGTTACTTGTGATTCTTGGAAGCAATAGTGTAATTTTAGTGACAGTTTATAAAAATAGCCAATCAACAACCAGAAAAAGCTTTAGTTAAATAGGTATTCTATTGGATTAGGAATAACCAATCAGAGACTTGAAATACAGAAATTTACAAGTTTAGGCGGTTGAAATCAATTCAGTTGCCTGCAAACAGTGTTCCTAACCGGACGCGAGACACATCCTCGAGAGATTTAATACGTATTTGTGTGAGACGAAAAAATAGTTAACGTGTTAAAAAGTGCAAGTAATTCATAAAAGAATCTCACAGCTCTCTATCAGTGTGTTATT
This sequence comes from Deroplatys truncata, assembly GCA_030765065.1. Classification (NCBI taxonomy): domain Eukaryota; kingdom Metazoa; phylum Arthropoda; class Insecta; order Mantodea; family Mantidae; genus Deroplatys; species Deroplatys truncata. Next base: position 61,267,768 of record CM060980.1, read on the forward strand.
TAAATCGTGTCAAGCATTTATAAAAGGAGTGACGTAAAATTATAATCTGCGTAAGCCTACATTCTTCAGTCGCACCACAACTCTGCAAAGAGAAACACATCTCTAACAATAATACTGACGCAGCCGAGGCAAACATAAATATATAATATTTAAAGAAACAGTAAAAATACATTTGGGGCGAAGGCTACCGGAAACTTTTTACTATACGTGCGGTTGCTACTGCTTCCAGTTCGGTTCCCCAACATAAGAACTACAATACAGCTTACTTCAAATTGACGCTCAAAGCGTGATGCAAATAACGTAACAAACCACCTACTTCAAGCAATTTGTTAAAGTTTTTTATCTAAGGAGTCAATAGCCCACCAATACCTTAGAAATTTCTTCCCTAAATTATCTGAAGTAACGGTCAAAGATGGTAATTCATTGGACCTCAGATAAAGAAGATAATGGAGTGTGAAGAATTCCCCAAGATGCTTAATGAGATGGACAAAGAAGCCTGGAATAGATTTCTTGCAGTTGTAAGGAGTTTCTTAGGCAATCATAAAGCCGAAAAATATGTGAATTATTTGAAACTATGGTACAGAAGTTTGGCAAAATGGATTGCAGAATATCACTTAAAGCCCATATGCTTGATACACGTTTTGAGAAATTCAAGGGAAACATGGGAGCCTATTTGGAGGAGCAATTTGAATGCTTTCACCAAGGTATACTGGACTTTGAACGTCGTTATAAAGGGTAGTATAACGAGAACATTATGGGAAACTTTATTTGGGGGCTTATTCGTGACACTGATTTGCAATGTAGCCGAGAATCTCGTAAAAACGTCCACTTTTAATTTCTGTGGCCTCTTTAAGTATTTTTAACATTAATTAATTTCAAAGCACAAACGTATTTTAAATGAAGTGGGTTTACTTTTAAATGACTTAGCAATTAAATACATCAAAGTCCTGGTTAAAAAAACAAAGCTTTTAATAAGAATTGCCATTTTCTCCATGTTTTAGATATAGGCAACCAGGAAGTAATACTTATTATCCAAGGACACAAATGGTGTTACGTAGTGTTATGTAACTAGTTTCGACTCTATCGGCCGGCCTGCGCACGACCTATGGCTCCCTGTAGTTCGTTCACCTCATCCTTTTCTCCTGGGGATGGAGGAACGGAGGTCAGCGTTGAGTCGAGGTGTGAAATGCCCTCCCCATTCTCTGCTCCTAGTCACACTCACATGTAATTAGTGCACAATCATTTAGATTACGACACGAGTTGCTCGTTAGCTAATTTTCACGAATAACAACGAAGATTAACCGCGAGTTGTCTACAAGTGTTATGCACACACAGTATTATAGAAATGATAACTTTATACATCATTCAACTTAAAAATCTTATGTGTTACATTTACATGACTCTCTGCTCTTGTAAAAATATTTTACAAACTCTTATGCTCCATCTATTTCATATTAATCGAGATAAACATTTGCAGAAACGTTCTTTTGACATACAAAGAGAATTACATTTTACACATAGCGACCAGTTCTAAAAATATTTGACTATCGCTTAAGCCGTATTAAGTTCCCCTTGTTTTGTATTTGCAAGGGTAATATAGAAATACAGTAGCCTTTAAATATAGACATATCTCTTAATGGCTGGTTGCTAGGTGCAGCACATTCTCTTTGCCACAGATTAATACTCTTTGCATATCCAAGACAAAAAAATGAATAACGCATTCCCATTTGAGAAAATAAGTATTGCAAAATTTAAGGCAATAACAAGCAATATCTCGAAAATGATTCACTCAACAACAAAAATGTATATGACATAAATTGTGTATTTTAAGGCGATCTACATTTTTTGTGTAGTAAACTTTTGTCTATTTCTTATGGTTCACCAGTTATGCAAAAGTTGTTCACAATGAAGAATACTTTTGGAGACATTCCCAGAAAATTCGAGATATAGATCTCATTTGTCATGAAAATATCTTAAACATATGATATTTTAACCAAAATCGTTAAAGTCATTTTCGAGAAAATTAAAATTTTCGAAAAATGTTCGATATAAAGGGTAATCTGGGGTGGGGGGATTTTCTTGAAAACCTTCGTGTCGCATCTCTGGAAGATACTGAACCGAAATACTAAGTTTGGTGTTTATCCGACTGTTTGTTTCTGAGTTATTCTGTTCACAGACACACACATAGACACACACACAGACACACACGGACATGTTTCCAAAAATGCTTTTTTTTTTTTGGTTTCAGAGGGTCTCAAATCATATATTTCCCGTGAAATATCGGTATCGAATTTTTGTGTGGAATACAATACTTCCCCTACTTACTATTCGTAGTAGAGAAAGTAAAAATGGAACGATAGATGTGTGTGTATTTGCCGCACACAATCTCACTGTTTTCAAGAAGTTGCTTAACGATTACCATCAATAGAAAAAGAATTTTAAGGAACTTATAAATATCTCATCTCTGCATTTGTACTTATAGACTGCAGCAATTCACACTATTTTTCATTGCTTCAGCATAAAAACAAGGAAAACCGTAAGAAACTGTATTATTAAACTTACAATAATTGCAATATTGATATTAGAACGATGAAAATGTATATCAGACTTTTTTTACTTTAAGATATATCATCGTATTCGTGCAAACCAAATCAACAGGAAATAAAAGGACATTGTTACAGATAGTTTTAGAAAATTGTTCACGTTAACAGGAAATTCAATACGAAAGATACAACTACACTCGCTTGAATGGATTTATTAGTCACTAGCAGAACCAGCAGGACTGCACGCATCTCTACGACAACAACGGATATTCCATTCTGTGCCACTGCCTCTCTCACTTTCTTTTACTACTACTTTCTCTCCCATTCTCCTGTATTTCTGCCTCTCCCACTTTCACTCCCCCTTTGGTTTTCTCCTTCACACCCCTTCCATTATATCTTCCACTCTCTCACTCTATGCCCTCTCTCAATCTCTCTCCTTCTCTCTGTGAAATGTACATGTCTTGCGGTGTTTTGAAAACCGGCAATAAAACAGTTTGTTCCCTGGGTATTTATCTTAATTAAAACACCAGAGAAGGGTTCAACAGTACACCAACATGTGTCTGTTCCTTAGGCGTGTAATGCAATCGGAACTTATTTCTTTCTCTTGGTAAACATTTTACATACACTAGAAACAGTAAAGAAACATTTGTACAACTTCTGTAATACTCATCCTATACAAATTTTGTACATAGAAAAACTTGTCAGATATTATACTTATAAAATTTAATTCGTAACATATCTGAAAAAAACTGAATAATGAGCGAGATTGTTTTATTATACGCTCTATTAGAATCCCTTTCCCTTTGAGGCAAGTAATTAGATGTCATATAGCCTATTTGATTCAAGTCACACGAGAGCGGAAGCCTGAATAGGTACCGAAGTATAGAAGGGACCTCTGCACGGCAGGCAGCTGGCAAAACCCAACTATATAACTTCTGTTGTTCCGAGGAGACAGCACAGCGGACCGCGCGGCCAAAGCACGGACGAAGGAAACCGACCACTCCACCAGTAAGGAGAATGGGTCGGTAACACAACAGGAGGGATATTTTGTGCTTGTTATCCCCAGGGAGGAACAGACGTGAAAGACCGAACACTTTGCTCAGAGGCCTCTTTATCAGGCTTGAGGTTCTTTTACGTGTCGTAAATTTACGACATGGGACCAACGGCTTTACTTAACTTCCGAAGGAAGCGATGCTAAGGATTTTTACGCCCGAAAAAATTCATCGTCCTCCGCCGGGTTTGAAACCGAGAGGAAGGAATGAGGTAAAAGACTGCAGAAGGAAATAGACCGCAGTCAGACCGGCCGACAGAGACGCGCACAGATCCCTAACGATCAAAATCTTGATGGCCCGGTCACACCGGAGACTGGTCAGAGCAAGCTTTCCCCATGGGAACTGGGGAGAACTCCACCCATGTGAGGAGTCTCAGAGAAGGTTGCCATCTGATAGAGCTGAGAAGAGCTTTCCAATAAGCAGGCATCTGCGTCATCTGTCCGACACCGACCGACACTGTACAGCCCCTAAGCCTTCCTGAAACATGAAAAGGAAAGCGAAATGATAGGAAATGAGGGAAAGGAAATTCATGATAGCAGAGTAATATCCCAGTATTCGGCTAGTCAACCAGTGAAAACCACAAAAAAACCCATGGTCAGAGTGACCTTTCCTAGGAATTGAACCCAGGACCTTTCGAATTCAAACCTCGCACGTTACCGCTGAGCCATCTTGTTCGAACTCATTAAACATAATAACATATTTGTTTACAAAAAATCAAGAATTATCGGAAGCTATTGGATACAGTTTTATTCCGTTAGCTAAAATAATCGTCAGCATCGTCGTCACTTTAGAAGATTTGGATCCAAATGGTCCGTTCCGCTCTCATCTTTTCCTAATCGCCCAACTTGTCTGCTCCATCTGATCGACAAATCTTTTAAACCTTCACATGTCGAGTGTTCCCTATCCTGGATAACGTATCATTCCAGCGGCATCTATGGAGATGATGATATTTGGAGATAGAAGACACTGTATCAATTATCTAGGATAAGCTAATGAATACAGGCTGCAAAATATATTAAAAATAATGATACCTGAAGTAAAATAGCATAACATATACTTCTAGAACAAAAAAGTGGTTTTAGGAAAAATAGATCGTGTATTGACTTAAGTCCGTTTTGTTGAAAAGCACGGAGAATATACGATTCCAACATACATAGACCTTTTAGATTATGAAAGAGCATTCGACACAGTCAACCGAACAAAATTATAGAATATACTTACACAAAGAGGGATCCCACATCACTTGATGCGAATAATACAGAGTTTACATATGAACACAAAAATAAGGGTTAAAATAAAATAATGTTACAAGTTAAACCACTAGAGAGATATCAAGAGGTGCAACACAAGGGTGCTCTTTATCACCCATGTTATTTTATATATAGATATACAGGGTTATTCATAAGCCAATGTCACATTTCGGAAGTTTGTTGTGAAATAAGTACTTGACATATCAGTGTAATGATATATCAAATAAAAGGCAATCTCTCAAAGTTTGTTTGGTAGGTATACCTTACAAGTGTTCAATGTGCGTGTCTCTGGTTACACGTGAGACATCCAGGTGACAGTCCAATTCCGCCCACACCTGCACCAGCATGTTACGGTCGATCGTAGCTATCGCTGCTGTAATGCGATCTCGGAGGTCCTTCAAGACAGCTGGAAATGGTGAAATGAACACCCTATCCTTCACATATCCCCAGAGAAAGAAATCACATGGTGCTAAGTCCGGGGATAGGGGCAGCCACCGAAAAAATGCGACTTCATTGTGAGCATTTCGTCCAATTCAACGTCAGGGTAAGTTTTGGTTCAGGTACGCGCGCACGAGTCGATAGAAGTGGGGTGGGGCCCCGTCCTGTTGGAAAACAAAGTCACATCTGTCTGTCAGTTGCGGCATAAGCAATTGTTTTAACATGTCCAGATAAGTGATGTCAGTCATTGTGGATTCGACGAAGAAAAAGGACCCGTAAACCTTGTCATTTGACAGGACGCAGAACACGTTAATCTTTGGGTAATCGCGCACATGCTCGGCTGTCGCATTTGGGTGTTGGGTTCCCCAAATGCGCACGTTGTGACGTTTCACTTTCCCGACAAGTCAGAAGTTGCTTCATCGCTGAAGACGAGTCTGTTACCAAAATTATCATGTGCCATTCCAGCCTGCATGTCGATACCAAATTGTGTGCGAACCTCCTTGTCATCACGTGTAAGCGCCTGCAGGAGTACCAGTATGTACGTTTCGCCTTCAGTTGCTTCCGAAGAATCCGCCGCACAGTCGACTGAGACATTTCCAGCTGCAGACCTGCACGATTTGTCGATTTCGAGGGCTGCGCGCAAACATCTCACGAACACTGCAACAGTGGCGTCTGACGGTCCCGACCTTCCGGGTCGTTTGGGTGTACACAGACGACCAGTGCGCTCGAACGTTTCATACCACCTCTTGATGGCCCTGCGTTTTGGCGCATCCTTGTGAAAACGAGTGCGTAATCGCCCCTGAACAGTCACAGTAGCCTCTGTTTTAGCAAATTATATCCCTTAAAACGCTCTCTCGTTACCTGCGAACCTATACACTCTATCGCACAGCGGCCAATGGCGCCACCACAACATGCGCGCGGTTTGCGGTTGGGCGGTGGCTTGCGCTCTGTCGAATTTTCAAAATATGCTTGCAACGGCAGACGATCCGGGGATCTTTGCACATGTCATCCCTTCTGGTAATGTGTTACTTCTTCCGCCATACTCATTTCTAGTTGAAGTTCTTCTCTGATATCCTGACTTCTTCTCTGGTCTCTTTAGCTCACACAGAGAATTGATCTCAAAAATCTCATTTCTGCTGCTTCCATACGTCCTTTATCGCTTGCTCTTAACACCCAAGTCTTGCATCCATACGAAAAATTTTGAGGCAATATTAATGTAGTCTTAATTGGATTACTAAACTCATATTTCTTTCCGACATATTAACGTAATATACGATATTACCATATCGTTTAATACATCCAGCTATGTTATTATATGTTTGTAGGTTATTAAGTTTCTATTTGTTTAGTATACTGATATTTCACACCACAAGCGTCTGAAAGTATTCAGTTGTTCTATTATATTATTATTTATAACTGTTTAAGCTCTAATATTAATTTTACCTCTCAACTTTTGTTTTTGAGATAGATGTTCTCATGAATCCAAAGGAATCTTCCAGTATATTTCATTTATTCAGGTTAAATTTCCAAAATAAATTAAAACAATGGAAGAAAATTCTAAATATCCATAATGTTTCTGAGTGTTTTAGTTTAAGCCTAACTTCTTGAACGTATCTGATGCCACGTAACTTCAGAAAGTTGCCTCTACATCTTGATCAACATTACAAGGGAATGCAAATCCTGCTTCACAAGGACGTCAGATGGTAAGAGCAGCGCTGGACACCAGGTTTCTTAGTCGCCAAGACAATTCCGCTCATCAAGATAATTTGCGTGCTAAGACACGGCATGCTTCATTAGCGAGCCATACATCTAGCGGCCATGGCAGTCATGCTCATAAATTCACAGCGGTCAAGAAGCGTATTCTCCAAAGCAGCAGCGCCGCAGGTTTTAAATCTTGCCTCCAAAACGACAACAGGTATGGCGATACCCCCGCGGCTACCATAAAAAGAGATTAAAGATTTCAACTGTTGTACGGCACTACATGCGTGACTGTAGCCCTTCTGTTTTTCGATTCGGAGACTTTTATTTCCTTATTTTTCATCGTGCGGCCTGCTAACCAACCCTCCATTCTCACCCTCATCAGTTCCTACTGTGATTTCGTGCACGTGGACGACGTGTATAATAACCCAAGAGTCGTTAAAATTCGGTTTTTCTCTCTTCCTGCTTAACGGACAAACCTACCGCCTCAATATGTAAACTACTGCATCGATTGCACGTCAAGTGAAGGAGCTTCTGATTTTGAGCGGATTAAGTATGAAGTGTTTTAATAGCTGTACACATACACGGTTTCTCTGAAGCCTTCTGCAGTTCTTGAGATAATACTTTCGCATCTCCAGATAAACGAATCTTGAAGCTTTCAAATACGTACAGACCCTCAAGTAAGTATTCGTCTGCGCTTTAAAAAATTCTTCCAGTCAAATTAATGGAGGGAAAAATATAATTTAATTGTACATAAAGATCAAATGGTAATACAGTTTACGTGTCTTGGCAGTTTTCAGATCCTTCATTTGATCAGTTTTATAATTTTTTGGAAAATATGCCAAAATTACAACTTTTTTGTACATGGTGTTTTCAAAATTATCTTTGCATAGGATAGAACTTTTTTTATGCATACATCTAATCACTTCCATTGACGTGTGACTTAAACTGGTGGAGAAATAAAGTCGTAAAGGTGAACCGGAAATGAGGAATTAAGGCAAAAAAGTTGAAATTTCCCATTTTGAATGTTATTCCTCCGTCAAATAAAATTCTATTTTCACCGGAAAATAAGCGATAGACAAAAAAAGTGATATGCTTAGTGCATGTAGCGTAATTTTGAAAACACCACGTAAAAATAGTTTCAATTTTGGCATATTTTTCAAAAATTTATAAAATTGATAGAGTGAACGATCCTTAAAACCGCCAAAACGCGTTAAACTGTATTGCTATTAGATCTTTATTTTCAAAAAGATTAATTTTTCCCTCAATTAATTTGGCTGGTATAATTTCTTAAAGTGCAGACGAATACTTTCTTGAGGGAGTGTATTGCACAACTTACCGTATTTTACATCCCATTTCTTTTTAAACTACAACCCAAAATCTAACTTTCCGAACAACAAACTAAATTAAACAGTTAGAAAATTTATTGTAAACAACTAATCAATAGAAGCCATTCAGAGCCATTACTCACCTAAATCCCTTTCTGGGATTTAATTAGAAGGCAACCATTATAGAATACAAGAATGAAGTGAAGGAAAGTGACCACAGAAGGTATCTCACGGCCTCAGGCACACAGTCTACAGAGATGCGCAGAAGTCCCTCACATTTCCTGACTCGAAGACCTGTCCCACCACTGGAGCTACCCAGAGAGAACAATGAACGATCCTGCAGCTCTTTGATGTCCACGGGGAATACTATATTCTTAGAGCAAGCATCCGCGTCATCTTTCCGACACCGCCTCACGCCATGAAACCTAAAAGCCCACCTGAAACATGAAAACGAAACGGAATAAAAGGAAAATAAGGGAATGAAATTACGCTAGGCGATAAACCACGCCAACATTCCTTTATCCACCAGAGAAAACTACAAAAAATCTCATGCTCGGAGTAAATGATCGATGAGAATTCGAACCTCACACGTTACCACGAAGCCAACTTGCAGCGTAGCAGTCATTAAGTTTCTTTAGTCTGTTACCCAGTAGTTATCAAGGAGTATTTCAGAAGCTATTGGATAAACTCACAGAGTAGTGAATCGTTTAAGAGAAAATATGAACAACTTTCAAAATATAATTTTAATACAAAAACACAAACCTGCAACTGTAATGCTGGCTGGATATATGTTCACAGAAGTTTAGCTGTTGCAGTATCTGAAATCATCTCTGACACTTCGTCTCAGCATTTATTAACACCCCAGAAGTTTTTGAGTATGTATTTTAAATACTTCCTATTTTCAGACATCTGATTTCATACTGAGGTTATAATAAAATTAAACATATATAGTAAAAATTAAGGGAAGTAAGTCATATCAATTCGGATATTGCTTGTTAAAATATATCTGATTTGCTTCTATAACATATCTTTGACTATTATATTGATAACATAAAGTGAATACCAGATAAGATTTAAACTATCAACTGTTAACTATAATAACTAAAACCTTACGTTGAAATATGTCTTTCACAAGAACCTTGTGCAAGACAAAAATCGGAAATCTTGAATCAGATAGCAAAGTTTGCGTTCCAAAAATGCATTTCGACTTTAAATCTAACCCTCTTACCAAAAGAAGTACCATTTCCAGCTGCCTAAAAATTTAACTCCAATCTCCCTCATTCTTTCATCCTGAATTTTATTTGGAATACCAATTGTATACGATGTTCCAAATTTTGCTGGTAATTAAGAAAACAGTTATTCCTAATGAAAAAATATTGGAAGTTTTCCATTGCAAATTTCTTTTATTAGTATCGCATATTTTAATAGATCAACAAATGGTCTTCAAACATGGTCTCTACTCCATGTGTGCAAGGTTTCTGAATTAATTGCGTAGTTCTTGATTCTTCTTGAACTTTGTATGGACGTTCAATTGAATAATTTTTAGAATAAGCATTTGGAATGTTAAGCAACTGTTCTTTTATTTAAAATTAGCTTATACAAATAGTCCATAATACACTCTTTTGCAGTACTTACAAGGATTCACGGAAGGAATTAAAAACTAAGCTTAGTGTGAATTATTTCTAGATACTCATGAGCAGGACTCCAATTTTGACCTAAAACTGTTTGAAAAATTACCTTCAAAGCAACTCTAAAATTTTTAAGAAGTTACATAATACGTGAAAAAGATGTCCTAAAAACTGAAATTTATTTAATTTATTAAAATTTAGTGCACACAAAACTGTACATTAACTTATGCAGAGTATAACTCTTATACAAGTAGAAAATATAAGTATAAGAATAAAGTAATTTACAAATAATGAAAAATATATATTTGTTCCATGTGTTTGTTTGAAGAATCCGAAAAGAAAATTAGGAACATTATTTTTTAAGTACGTCTTACAAAACTGTAGTATAAACTCTTTTAAGTTCTCATTATTATACAAAATTCAGAACCAATGAAAAGGACTTCGCCAACTTATGATATGACATAACAATAAGGACAATAACATCCTGATTGTGCGCACTGATTAAAGCAAAAAAGGGAAAACTGACCTGTCTAACCCCTAGTTTGGGACATAAATTCATAACTGTAATATTTTTCTCCTCTGATACCCCTCCACCAAAAAGCAACTCTTCCCAGACTATTAAATAGGAATATGATTTTTTCCCCAAGAATACTAATAAGGAATGTACAAAATTATTCTTATGTCTCAGTTGAATAGTGAGATTTCTGATATTTGAAAAGTTATCCTTATGTAAAATGTCACTAATATAATAGTAGATTATGATACAAGTGGTAAAAGTGGGACTTTATTTCGCAATTCTACAAGCAAAATAAAACCATTTTTAACAGTGTGGCGTATGCTATTTTTTTAGACAGCGCTTGAATTTGTAAAATATCAATAATATTATGTTAATTCCTATAACTAACAGAGATCACGTTTATAATGTGTTCTTGAAACAAGAGGAAATACGTTAAAAAGCGAGAATGTCACATCTTTGATGTTTTGTTGTTTCACTAACACTCATATTCTAGTGAAATTAATTCCACCCTACACCAGGCAATTAAACGATTAAATGCTGTATCATATTGCTTTCTGAACTTTTTTGGTAAGCACTTCAAGTTTTATTCTTTCTGCTGCTTCTGTAATTTTACTGCCATTTCAATTTCTTCTGAATTCAATTCCGCCATTTAATCTTTATGTAGGTGAGATAAAAGAATAGCGTTTTACATCCAAGATAGCTGTCAATATAACATACGGGTTAACTCTACAATGAATTGCGATAAATTGAAATATGACGATTTGTATTGTGAACAAGTAATGCAAGCGCCGTGAGAAATTATTCATGTAAAAAGACATAATGAAAAGTAAAACTTAATTAAAACAAGTCGAGCTATTAAAAAAACAAAGGGTACTTGTATGTGATTGTACTTGAAAGCAAAGTTGGTCACATTAACAATTATGCACTAGTGCAATAATTTAAAGGTTTTAGCTCATGTGCTCTGTGTTAGAAGTTTTACTTTTAGGCATGCTGTCTAAAAACTCTTTATAAACTCAATATAAATGCAATACAGTAACTAAATAGAAATACAAAGGGCAAGAAAATGACAAAAGTATGGCGTAAATATAAAAATTCTGTAAAAATAAAGTGTCATACAGTGACAAAAAATGATCTAATAAATATGCATGTTCTTAATCTGGGACTCATGGTAAGGATTTATGTATATTAACAATACCTATGACGCTAAGAATCACAGAGTTAAAGAGCGTCCATAAATAAAACTCAATTTAATTTAATACCTATGATACAACAATTAAAATATCACATGTCACTAGAATCCGGCCCTTGTCATGAAGTAAATGATAGATAATATCTGTGACTCTCACATAGAGCATTTTTCAGAGTGCAGTTACTATGTATGGTACTGCAGGGAGCAATAGACGTGACAAACATTGTTATTTACGATCCCAAACACTCGCATTCGTAACTACCAGCAGCTGAAGGAAATTATTTGAAAGAAAACTATAACAGTCTTCTAGCATGTCACCAACTGGTGTAGGACGGAAATACGATACGTTCACGCACACGCGCAATACCCGTTTACATTCCCAGTAGTTACACCAGACATCCACGCCGCCCCCATCGTAACTCTAGCCGTATCGTGATACTGTAACAGAACCAAAAGTTTTAAGTAATGATCTCCTCTCACTTTTTACAGCCTTCTTCTCGTTTAGTCGAGTTCCCCCAGTCAAAGGTAACGCTCTGCTATAACTTCCATCTACGCGACTGCTCCGACCTTAATATAGGTTAGTGAAACCATTAAGATTGCAAACTAACGATTTATTGGCATGAGATCTAGCAACGGATAGAAGCCGAGCGTCTGAAGTGACGTACGAGCTCTTTGCACACTATTCACCAACAGATGAATGCGTTCAAATAAGGCGAGAGACCTCATTCCACTGTGCAACAGTCGATATAAGTCGTACTTACGTGTTCTTAATGCAACAGTCGATATTCCCCATAGAAGCTGCTGTAAACCTTCTCAAAAGAGCATTGTGTGTATGCAGATAAGTGCAGGAAGTCCACACTCAGGCCTATAATACAAATACAGATCTGTTCTTTCTTACAAAACTTTTCAACTTTATTGTAAGAGAGATTATCTTCACTAAAGCCCATTATTAGGTTGTCATCTTCGAAAATCTGGTTCACTAAGGGAGTGTATTTAGACCTGACTAATCGATACAAATTGATAACCATTATAGAGGGGTTGTCTTCAAGTTATGTACACATAAAATACGTATTAATACAAAGAATGTAATTCGCAGCCTCCATGAGTTACTGGCGGGCAAGTAAACACGGTTGGTGAGTGCTGTCTGCAAACGCCAACAGACTGTACGAGGGAACCTGCGATGTCACTGCGAGAAGTCCATAACAGTTCAAGTTAACTTCCTTTCGTCCTGGCTTTAATGCTTATTTTCAGTAGTGTTTAATGCCCGTTCTTACTTCATACGGCACTACAGGCAGTGGACGCTGATGATACAAAAATATTTGAGAAAGAAAGTTTTGGAAAGCAAATGTTCCAGGCCTAAGTTTAAAGTACCTCCCCGCCATTTGCCAATTATGAGGACTGAGGAAAACTTGGAAAAAAATAGTTGGATTACGTTCCTAGTAGGATTCGAGCCACGGACCTTCCGAATGCAAGCCTCGCACGTTACCACGGAGCCATCTTACTCCTTTAATGCTTATAAATTCCTCTGCCTGGTAATGACGAAAGCTGAAACAGTTGAAATTTAGTCATAATCAGAAGAAAACAATATCAGTAAACAAACAGCTCTTTGCGAAACAGTTGCGAATGTGATGATGGCACGTTGTAAACAAAACAGGCTTATCCTTCTCAGTGTCCGGGTTTGAAAGGCAAACAGGTGAATTGAGTTGTCTTAAGATTATGTTTAAAGTGCAGCGGTGGACAGAATCTAAAAGCGTAAATTATGGAGAAGAGTCTATTATTAGCGACACCACAAGTACGACTGGTTTAAAACAACGCAGAGTAAATTTAAAATATAAAAAAGTAAACTTTTTGTAGAATTAGTTGACTTTTACGATATGTATGTTGTATAAAAGTCTAACGTAAAGCCGAAAACTACTTTTCAATGTTGCTTATGTGTGTAAACTATATTATTCAATTGTAATAGATAAAAGTATATTCAATAGCAAGCAATTTTATCTAAACCACAATAAAGCGAAGTTAAAAGTGCATTATAAAGTAGGGGTTTTCTTTACGTTGTTTGCATCACGTATGGACGTCAATCTGAAGTAGGTAGTTTCTTTGTGTTTCAAATGTTGGGGAACCGAACTTGAAATTCACGTATAGTACCCGGTTTCCGGTAGCCTTCGCCCCAAATTTACTTTCAGGTGGCCTTTGCCCCAAATTTAAAAAAAAATTAACTTCGTAATTTAACTGTATCTTTAAATATTATATATTTATGTTTGCCTCGGCTGCGTCAGTATTATTGTTAGAGACATGGATGCCTTGGCAGGTTTGTGGTACGACTAAGAATGTAGGCTTACACATATTATAAATTTACTTCACACCTTTTATTAATACTTGGTACGATTTAAATAACACTTCAGAGCTGTGAGATTCTTTTTATTAATTAATTGCACTTTTTCACTTATTTTTCGTCTCACACGAATACATATTAAATCTCTCGAGGACGCATTTTGTATCCGGTTACAGTCACTGTTTGCAGTTATGAGCGCTGTCTAGAAGCAACTGAATTGATTTCAACAGTCTAAACTTGTAAGTTTCTGTATTTCAAGTCTCTGATTGGCTAATCCTACTCCAATACCTTCATTTAACTAAAGCTTTTTCTGGTTGTTGATTGGCTATTTTATAAACTGTCACTAAAATTACATTATTGTTACTCCAAGAATCACAAGTAGTACTGTTAAACTTTCTTACTCATTATTGACTCAAGGTTACCTCATTGTTACCAAATTGTTAGCAACTTTTAACTTATTATTCTCACAGCTCCTACATTGTTAAATTACGTAATATATTCACATAACATTATTACACATGGATACAATAATATAAGCATATGCAATGACTGTTACATACATTTTACAAATTATTACATACACATATTGCTTCAAGGCGGGCTATTATTGAATTTACATATTATATAATTAGACTGAAATTATTTAAGTGTTAAAAATAATGCCTCAATTATTATTAATATAGCATAATTATATAAGATTATCTTACACAGAAATATACAGAAATGTCAGACAAAAGGGACATCAATAGATATATTTCGAACGCAATGTTTCAATAGTCAGTCCAGGCGGCATTCCTGTACGATGTTGCATTCAGGCATCTAGGAACAAAACTTTACTTGACCAACAGTGAATGAGAAAGCGCATATACTGTTCCCCATAACTTCGCCCTCTGCGTCAGGTCGACACTTTGTTTGTTTATATCGAGCCACCTATAAACTTTTTCTCCTTGAGCACTAGAAGCCGAGTATTGTTAAGAGATGCAGCAGTAACCAAACCAAATATACTGTACAGGAGACAGGGGTACTCTGAAAGGGTATAAACAGGGGTATCACTTCTTCAGACGTGAAATTGTGCTATACTGTAGTCAAAATGGAACAAACAAAAATAAGAGGTATTTATTTTCTCCACACGTATCTAATAGGTAGAGGAAGTATTGTATTCCACCCAAACATTCGATACCGAGATCTCACCGAAAATACTGTTTTAAGGCACCCTGAATTAAAAAGGCGTTTTGGGGAGAAAAAAGGTCCCATGCGTGTATGTGCGCGCATCTGTGAATATCATATCTCTAAAAGGAAATATTTTATAAATACCAAAACTGGTATTTATGTTCAGTATCTTGCAAAGACGCGACATGAAGATTTTCTAAAAATACCCACGCCATAATCTACCCTTTACATGGAATATTTTTCGTAATGTTTTATTTTTCCAAAAATGGCTCTTTGTTTAAAATACTGTATACTTATATTTAATGGAAATAAACTTTATATCTTAAACTTTATGGAAATAGCCAGTAATTTTCTCTTTATTTTTATAAATGTTCTATCATTTTATACAACTGGTGCACCTAAGATAGCCAAAAAGGACTTCACAAAATGTAGATCTCTAAAATATCAATTTATTTCAAATATATTTTTGTGGTAACAGCCATTTCGGAGATCTGTTGTTATTGGCTCGAATTTTTTAATACTTTTGTAAACTTTTGAAACAATGTTATCTTAATTTGTTTCTTCCAATTTCACACAAAGAGAATGAACTTTCATGGCCAGGTATAGCACCCCATTTATAAACTTTGACTCTCGTTATCCGCTTTGCACCTACAAAGAAAAGTGTAATAAAACTATTTCTGCAAATGTTTATCTCCATTGACATAAAGTAGATGGAAGACTAAGCTTTTGCAAGAATACTTTCTAGAAGCCATATAAAAGTAGCGATATTTGGTACAGAAGGTAATCTGAATGCACCTAACATACGCTTCATTTTCTTCAATTAAACAGATAATTACACGCGACCGCCTTTCAGCCAATCCAAGGCCTCGTGTACCTTATTTACCAATCAGAATCAAACTTAATCTATAGTTTTAAAGCAGAGTGCTCAAAAAGTAATAACCGATAGTTTGCTTACATTCATATTTTATCCCTATAATCTCTGCTTCGATACTACTAGGGAAGCTTATTCAAATTAATTTTCCAGTTCACTACTGGCGGCTGATACAAGCAGTAAAAATAGCGAGATTTGCCAAATTCAAAATATAAATAACCAGTACCAGATATAACGCCGAATAATACAGATGAAATTAGTGATTATACTAAAAGTACAAAAAAAATTGGTATCGTTATCCATTGTAGCTATCTTACCGACATGACAACCAGCATTCGTTAACCTCAATAAAATTACCGGAATTGCTGAAAACTATGTGTTACAGAGGAAACCTTGTGTGTGTGTGTGTGTGTGTGTGTGTGTGTGTGTGTGTGTGTTCTACTCCACGTTTTCTGTTTATACAAACAAATCTGTCAACGGAAAGAATGGATGTCATTTGCAGCAGAACATGACATGTTATTATCCGTCGTTTAACGATATATAGAACTTTGTCCTATACCTACACTTATTTACCTTATATTTCATTTTATGATACATAAAAGGATTTATTACATGCCAACCATATAGATCATGTTAAGAACAAAGTTCTAAAAGATAAAGTTTCATTATGAACCCATCTTTGCACATTTCAGCACAACTTAAACGATTGTAATGAAGCTTGTTAAATCGTATATCATATTAGGTCCTACTTAGAGAGGAATTTATTTCAAAAGGGGCGGAATATTTAATGGGACAGAATGTCAAAATATCGGAATACCTCGAAGTATTTTATTTATGAAAACTCCATATTATTAATATTTAATATATATAACACATTTTCATTAACATAATACGTAAATCAGTTTAAATTTGATACCTTGATTCCTAAATGTTTTCTTTTTAGCGTGGTCGCCAGCATTATTATTTTTCTTAATCGCTACAATATAGCTGTTATCACGATTGCTTTTGACCGCATTTTAAAAATTTCCAATTTTCTATACTCTATAGAACCACAGTATTCAGCGAGACAGCAAAACAACAGCATCTCTGTTAACATTCGGGTAGTCAGGAAATAAATCCCCTACACTGGACAATCCAACTGCACTTTTGCTGTTGTTTTTGTTCTGTTTCTTTTTTCGTAGTTCCTCTCTGTCACTAGATAAATTCTGAATGCAGTCCTACACCACCATCAAAGGCTCCATACATAGAAAAAAAAGAACTAAATCAGGAAAATGACTACGAACTAAGGTCATCTTTACGGCTCACGTTTACCTAATAGCAGTCTCATAAACAACAAAAACTCCATCTTCCGAACAAATCAAGAATATGAAATAGCTGGCATATGTAAGTGACAACGCATTTAAGTTCAATTATTTTGCACAAGCTTTTTCAGTATGTTTTTAAACCTACATGAAAACGTCGCCATAAGACAAAGCCAAAGTAACCATCCCAAAAAAGTAGTACAATCTCGGTTCTGAGGAATGTAGTGGTAAAACTTTTCATGAGAATTCTAGGAAATGTAATCATTTTTGGACGGGAAGGTATGTATTCCTGTACGTTATAAGTGCAATCACTTCTAAGCTACAAAACTGTAACAATAATTGTGACATTGAGGCTCCTCTAACAACTTGCATTAATTCACCAGTTTGTTACAAAGATAAAATGATTTATTTGGAGCAAGGAAGTTTTGGCAAGGTATCAGCAATCGGTGTGTAACTCCCTGCTCGTAAATGTGTCTCGGGCGACATCATACGTCAAGGCAAACCAAACCCACCCTTGTCCGTTGAAAGGGAGAGATATGCAATGCTTTAATTATTCCACGCAAGCCATGGTGATGATGATGGGCGGTCATTCTTCAAGCGTGTGTTGTCCACAAGGGCGTACCAGCAGCATCGCGCCCCGTTACATGATCGGTAATTGTGGGCACCGCCCTGCCCCGTGTTGGACGTCATGTATGACACCGGGAGAAACATGTGTCACTCCATAGGGTGCGTCCCAATAGCAGACCACCTGCTGATCACCCTGTTTCATCGCCCTGCAAGTAATGTTTCAAAAATATGGCGCCCCTTCTCCAAAGGTAAATGCATTTGCTAAACAAGAAAGGCAAATGCAACCACATCTTCACCTGTCCAGAGATGTTGGCTCGTCACTTCTCGCTGATTCCTCTATCAACGTCTACAAACATACTTTTAATGTTATGTCAATTATATCAATAAAACTTCAGCTGTATTTCATTACATATGTTACCTAAAAACTTAAAATCCAACAAGTGTAGCATTTGTTCATCCATCAAGTAATGAAGATCGTTCTTAAACCTTTGAGACATCTTGGAGATGTAACCAAAGAAACAAAGAACACCTGCGGGAATGTGAGAAAGTCTGAAAAAATGGTGCACGTAATATTAATGAATACAAATGAAATCGTGTTAATAAATTGTTCAGCTTCTTGCAATTTCCAACCGAAACGACCAGCTTTTCTAAACCTACACAATAAACATATAATTACGTAGAATAGTTTAGGTGCTAGGCCATTTTTCTAG
This sequence comes from Deroplatys truncata, assembly GCA_030765065.1. Classification (NCBI taxonomy): domain Eukaryota; kingdom Metazoa; phylum Arthropoda; class Insecta; order Mantodea; family Mantidae; genus Deroplatys; species Deroplatys truncata. The sequence continues at coordinate 61,286,362 of CM060980.1, forward strand.
CTAGAAAGAAACTAATGACTATGTTCATATATTATGAATTGTAACTTTAATTATATTTATTATCACTTAGGAATACTCAGAGGTGAATTATATAAACATTTTTAAAAGTAGTTTCTTTAAGTTTTGATTACTTAAGAATACATTAGAGGATTAACCTTCAGTTAGCTGCTGCAGTTTCCGCTGTCGGGGCCTTTTAAACGCCGTCGTTTGAATGCACAGGCGCACACAGTTTGGTGCCCTTTCAATTTTTGGAATTCCATTTCCTTAGTTTTGATTTTTCTTACATTTTTAACATTAAAATTGTTTTATACGATGCAGTTTACAACCAATCTTGTTCAGCTTTTCAATAGAAACTCAGAAATAATTATTCTTGCTTTAATATTGTGATCCAAAATACGGCATAGTTAATTTAAGCATTAAGGATAAATTGCAAACAAACAAATGCATATTTAGGACTAGCAGCGAAGGGGAATTAGAACCTCTACCTATGAAGATCTTTTGTGCCTACCCTGACAGGGCGCCCTCGGGAGGGAGGGTTGAGGTGACAGAGTGGCCGGACTAGGCGGCACGACTGGGCAGAGTGCAGGGTCCCTACCGTCTTCCAGATTAAACTTCCCGGATGGCAGCTGGTGCAACCGGCTCCCCTCCCGCATGCAGGCTTGCACATCCCACTGGGGGGCCTGGGACTCTGAGATCGCTCCCATTCCTGCGTACGAAGTGTTGCATAGAGCATCCTTTTCCCGTGCCATGCATCGCCGAGACTCCCGCCGACAATTGCAACCCTGAAACGCCCAAGGTGAAATGGAGGTGCAGGGGGATATAATATTGATATATTATTGATATAGTGACCCGGGGAAACCCCGAAAAGACCCACGGATCAGAAAGGTCGGCCGCGAGAATCGAACCCACGACCTCCCGAATGCGGGTCACAGACGTTGCTGCCGTAGTCATCCCACTCGGTATTTGTATTTAACAGTCTATAATATATTTCTGAAAAAATTTCGTGAAAAAATTCCATTGCAGTTCGTTTTACTGTTAATTAACTAACTTGCAAATATTATGTTTTTCAAAATGATAGTTTGTGCACCATATTTAACTTTTAATTAATTGGCTTTATAAGATAATTGTTTTCTAAGAAACTGCTTATGAATAACTGATATGTGAATAAGCTGGAACATGCGCATAATTATGATAGAGAAGCATGTGAGGAACATTTTAAGAATTCTTAAGAACTACTGGATTTAGAAGTTTTACCTTGGCTAGCCTTAAGAAAGAGGCAGGCAATTTTCTTGCTTTTTTTAATTTCTTTGTACGAAAGTGTTATACTAAAATAATACACGCTTCAGTCGATCTCTGGGATTTAGTAAAACAGAAACAGAAATATACTACATGTTGACGAGCAAAAACCTCTTAGAACAATGCAGAATCGAACACCCTTCCTGAATTCCCCATTTATGGTCCCAGAAGTTCTAACACTGGTTTCTTCGGAAGACTTCGTCCGTATTGCAGGTAATCTATCATGCTGCTCGTAAACTTGGAAAGCTGCTCAGACGGCCACTATCTTGTGTTTCCTTACCGAAGTTGTTGGAAAATTAATGACGTGAAACAGTTAACGCACCAAACTACCACAAAAGTGGTTGGGGAACCTCTTTGGCAAGTTGCATTGGAATAGCTTTCCTATTGCGTCTGCACACTTCTTTATGACTGATGAGTCCACTGCTTTCTAAGCTCAGAGCATGGTTTACGATTTCAGTTCAGTTGTGTGCCGAAATTTGTGGTATCCCCACTTCCTTATACGTTTTCAGAGGTTTTTAGTTTTCTATGTATTTGAATTAGCAGTTTTGTAAGGGGGATTTTGTTTGAAGCAGAACAGTTATTTATAAGTGTGAACACTGCCCAAACAGGACTATAAATGTTGCAAGTATTTTTAGGTTGCCACTTGTTTCAATAAACATTCTTAACTACCATGGACATTAAGTTGGAAATTTACAATCATTCTCGTTGAGTATGCTGACGTGCATAAACTGCGGCCATAATGGAATGCAGCTGTTTATGTTGGTACGAACAGGAAGTCTAGCCCCACCCTCTGCCAACGTAAACTCCTCTGTTCCTTAAACGTAATTCCTGCCACTGGATTAAACACGAAGGATAAGTACTTTTGTTTTTGTTTTATTAATACACTTAATTCTTATATTTTCATGCTACACTACCTAAATTTCTGTTTTCTTACTGTGGTTCGATGGCGGCAATAACTTTAACCTTCGTCTCCATGTTCGTGATGGAACTTTGACATAAATGCCGTAGTTGTCGTCTCGTTTAACGACACACGAAATAATTCTTTTCCCCTTCCTCTAGAAGGCCGAATAAGTTACATCATACTGGTTTAATCTTTCTTTGTGCATCAATCGTAGCGAAACTATCATAGAAGCGGTATCCGAACCACCCCTTCATTTCACATCTATTACAACATTCTTCATTGATATTTGTGTCTCAATTATTTTTCAGGTCAGCCACATAGGTCAGCGCTTATATAGATGTTTTAATTACTAGAATAGGAAATTATTTGCTCCATGTACCCATATTACGAGCAACAAAAAATTCAAAGGACTGTCTAACTTTAAAAAGAAATTTTAAAAACGACGTATAACGATTTATGCTGCTTTATAAACTTCGACTTTTAAGAATTTGAACTGCTAACACGAATGAAATAGCGGCTGTAACACCACACAACGTTTTGCCAACTCATGCTGCACGTATGTCCTAAGTAAAGTTCCTATGTACCTTCTATAGAGAATTATTATATTCGCAATAATATAACCAAGCTTCCAGAATTATTTTGAGAGATTCTGAAGTTCAAACTGTAAATATTAATTTTACTATTTCGTAAATCACATTGTAGACATTGAATCTGATATTCATAAAACCCCCAATAAAATGTAAATAGTTAAACTAAAACTTTCAGCTATGAATGTTCATTACGGCATGAGGTGAGATGAGTTCCAAAATTAAAACGATTTATGGAATAACGCACTTAATGACACCAAAGAAAAAATTTTGAAGTGTTACCCTCACATGATTCTCTACCCTTGTAAACTATTTTTACAAACGCTTATTCTCCATATGCTTCATGCTAATCGAGATATGTGGAGTATTCCATTCACTTTGTATTACCAGGACAAAAAAAATGAATAACGAATTCCCATTTGAGAAAAAGCATAAGTATTAGAAAATTTAAGGGAATAACAAGCAATATCTCGAAAATGGTTCACTCAACAAAAAAAGTGTATATGACATAAACTGTGTATTTTAATGCGATCTACATTTTTGTGTAGTAAAGTTTTGTCTATCTCTTATGGTTTATCAGTTATGCAAAAGTCGTTCACAATGAAGAATATTTTTCAGACATTCCCAGAAAATTCAAGATATACATTTTATTTGTCATGAAAATATCTTAAATATATGATATTTTAATCAAAATCTTTAGAGTCATGTCTGAGAAAATTAAAATTTTCTAAAAATGTTCCGTGTAAAGGGTTATCTGGGGTGGGGGGATTTTCTTGAAAACCTTCGTGTTCCATCTCTGAAAGATACTGAACCTAAATTCCAAGTTCGGTGTTTATGCAACTGTTCGTTTCTGAGTTATGCTGTTCACAGACAGACACACACGGACATGCTTCAAAAATGCATTCGGTGCACCTCAAAACATGTATTTCCGGTGAAATCTCGGTATCGAATTTTTGGGTGGAATGCAATACTTCCCCTACTTACTATACGTAGTAGAGAAAGTAAAAATTTGAAACGTTGCATTTACGTGGCTTTGTCTACTCACACTTCTACAAACTATTCTACAGAAGCTTATTCTTCTATCTACTTCTTGTTAATCAAAATAAACTTTCATAACGCATTTACTCATTTCGTTTTAGATATAAGATGAACACTAGTTGCCTCTATAAGTAGAGGAGGTACTGCACTCACCCAAAATTTCCATATGGAGATTTCATTGGAAATACACGCCATGAGGTCCCATAAATCCAAATAAACATTTTTTAAAAATCTCCTAGTGTGTGTGTGTGTATTTATGTTGTACATATTGTCGCAACCTTAGGGGTTGTGACTGGGGAACGTAGCTTAGAGGTGAAGGTAGATGGTAGAACAAATAACTCGCAATGTTTCATGCTGGCCTATTTTATTATAATAACTAGAACATGATGATGCTGGGCTTCAGTTCCCAGCTTTAGGTCTTGAAGAGACCAGTTATATCTTTAAAAAATCTAGTTCTTAAGGGGCTTAACATTCAGACTTGAAATGACTGAAGGCTCAACACACTTAACATATAATGATGTGATCTTTAAGTATTACATAAAATATTGTGAGTTCCCCTAATGGGATCTTACCTTGGAGAGGTCAGGTATCTTGTTGCAGATCCAGCAGCATGGACTGCTGACGAGTTCAGAATAAGAACGACCCCCAGCAGGGTCTGCAGCTACTTATAAAGAAAGGGGGGTCTCGACAATCATGCCATGAGCATTACCAAGTATGGTGTACCGCCGCCCTTAAAGTGTGTGGGCTCAGGATTTCCTAAGGATCATGTAATCCATCGGGAGATGTGCAGAAAGGCACGTATTCCTAAGGAAACGATGGCATGGTGAAATACCTTTGAAATGTCAAGGGAAGTGGCAGACCACTGTTTCCTGTTATAAGTTAGCTTCAACTACAATCCCAAGTCAAGAAAGTTTATGAAATATAAAAATGACCAAATGTGTTAAAATGTAAGAATTTGCCCAATAAAGTATCAAATATGTGACAAATTATAATGCTGCCTGCAACTATATACGTGACAATATGTGTGTGTGTGTGTCTGTGTCTGTCTGTGAACAGCATAGCTCTAAAATGTAAAGTCGGTTAAACACCAAACTTAGTATGTACTTAACTTCAATATCTTACAAGAATACGACACGAAGATTTTCTAAAACATCCCCCCCAAATTAACTTCTATTTGTAAAATTTTTCATTGTTTTTTATTTTCCCAAAACTGGCTCTAGTAGTTTTGAATAGATTATCATATATTTAAAGGGGAAAGAAACACAAAAATCATGCTGCTTCCTAAATGAAGTATATGCCTTATAAAATGTAGTGGTACGATTATTTCTACACATCGCCGCATTATTATTGCTACATAAACTAAACCAAATCTTCGTGTCCTGGAGGAAGCTTCGAAGCGGCAAGGCAATGACTGTTACACTTACAGTAATACGTTTTCATAATAATTTGCTTTGCTGGTATTTCAAGTTCAAGAGTGGTGTATTTTGTGTTTTTGGTGATGGTGTTACGAGTCAGTTTAGTATTATAAAACAACTAACACTGAAAAATGCCTCTGTATGTGGCTATAATGTGAAAAGTATTGGGTTGTCTCACAAGTTCGTTAGTTTTGCTCGCAAGTGCCATCTATAGCGCCTGAAAACCCTGAACCCTCAAGTTATCCTAGTCGTCTAACCACCCCTACGACTTAGAGAACAACAACCAGACTCGCTATTGGATATGTCAGTGTGTTTTTGTGACTGGCATTGGATAGAACGGTGTGAACTTATGTTTACAAACTATGGAAAGCAAAAAGGAACATTTCCGACATCTTATGCTGTTTTACTATCGTAACGATAAAATCGCCTCACAATGCCGGCAGAAAATTTGTGCTGTCTACGGGGAAGATGCAGTAACGAAGCGAGCATGTCAAAGGTGGTTTAGTCGATTTCGAGTTGGGAATTTCTCCCTAAAAGACAAACCTCAGTCTGGACGGCCAATGGATACGGACGTGGAAAGAATTTATGAAACGATAGTCAACAATCCGCGAATTACAACTCGGGTGTTGGTATTGGAGCTCAATTTAGTTGTAGCCAGGAACTTGGCAATATATTGTCGACAACAATGGTGTATACTGCAGGAAATAAATGGTTTGTTTACAAAACCTAACTGTCGTAGTTATTTATCTTTTGAACGACCTTGTGTTTAAAGTTTGTAAACGGAAAGTTCGGCAACTACGCTGTCGTAGCTATGCTGCGGGTGAGGTGTGTTCCCAGGCGTTCTTAGTGATTGAAACGTAACGAAAAGCGAACGAACTTATAAAACACACAGGGAGATAATTTTTATAATTTTTCAAGTGGAGAAAAATCTGCCACAAAATTATGGGTAAAAAAATTCTTTTGGTCAGAAAAGAAAAGAAAAGAAAAGAAACTTTTATTTATTCAAAGGTAATGATAGAGCTATATAGTTGGCAGAGGATGGTCAGTTTGATTTCCCCGGATTTTCAGCTTAATATTTAGTATATTCTATCATGTACTTAAATTCCTGAAAAAATTATTTATTTTTTTAAATTTTTTAAATATATGTGGTGAACGGCGATTTGCAAAAGGCTGCGTGTGATGACATAATGACTAGTGTTGCAAAACTGGAAAATGTATAGAGTTAAAGCTTTTCTCTCTGACAGACATAAAGGTGTAGGATGTCTGTTAAAAGCTATCCAAAAGATGAACATATATAAATTTTAACGTAAGTATAAAAGTTTAATGAAAAAAAATAAATCTGCAGAGAAAATGCTCATAACTGATGCCAGGGAACGCCATTATAAACAGTAACTTATGGTGGCCTACAAACAAATGTTAGGAGAACAGTAGCGTTTTAATTGAAACATCCACGTCTATTTTCATTACATAAAGTGTCACTGTATCTTTCGTGTTATTTTATTTGCTGAGCGCCTGTTATTGTTTTACTATTTTGAATTTTGGGTTCTTTGTCCTCCAGCTAGCTATTATTACTCAGTCGAGCAAATCTCTTGAACAGGGTGTGTAAACGGAAAGGTGTTGTTACTAAAAGATAACACTGATAAAAGAATTTGTTTTTACACTTTTATTGCCGTCACACTTAATTAATTTAACATAATTACTCTTGATACACGCCCGACTGAAACTGTTATATTTTCGAATGTAACTATAATCACTTATTTGCCGCACATTATTAATTCTAGTATTTCACATTTTTGTAACTAGCTTTACGACGCGAGAGATTCTGTAGGATTGCGCGACGTTTAACCCGTGGATGATTCTGTTGAACAGCGCGACGTTTGCCTTGTGAATTATTCTGTAGAACTGCACGACGTATAACTCGCGAATGATTCTGTTGGACTGAACGTTACCCGTCTCAGGCTTTAGCTTTTTATACTCCCTCACCCCGATATGCCTAAACATTGTAACAGAGCTGCTATTGGTTAATAAAACGCGCCAACATTAGCGTCTATTTTATATCCAATCAAAATTACGAACAAATATGCTCTAGGGAAGATATTCCCTCCATTTCTAAAGAAAGGCACGCTACTCTGACGTCATTTGTTTGTCTCATCTAATTAATAAACAACTCACCCCCTCGTTACATTGTTACCCGCTCCTATTGTCAGTTTCAGTGAGGCCGTGTAAACTTATTTCCTAACAATGCTTATAATTAACAAACATCTCAAATCATTGTCATACAATAATGTTAATTTACACTACAATCACTCTGGCATTTACAGTGTTGTGATATAAAATACTGCCACAAAAGTTAGCATAAATGGCTAAAAAACAATAAATGGAAATATTTTGAATGTGATGAATTATTGGTACCAGACGAAATAAATAAGTTATAGATTAATCAAATTCATATAATAGTATGAAAAACATTATTTTGGATAGTACCTTCTTATAAGATTTAGCGTATATTCGACTTTGTGTACGTATTGGCATTTAGAAAGTTATCACAGTCTTTGTATCGTATATGCTCCAAAAACCATACATTTTCTTATAATGGCCTCAACTTAGATCCATGACTGCAGCACCATATCACAATTTCAGCGTAAATAAAAAATACTGGTGTTAAAAGTCAGTACTCCAAAACATCTGGGTCTTGCATGATGAAAAAATCTAATGCGTTACATTCACATGACGTTCTCTACCCTCTATCAAGTATTAGTGGGTATACAAACTATTCTTACTAAAACTTATTTGTCTAAATACTTAATTTTAATCCCAATAAGCCTTTGCAGAAATAGTTACATTACACATTTAAAGGGAAAGCGATAGTCAAATGTTTAAGAACTGGGCACTATATGCTGGCCTTAACATTCCATACTACTTCCATGCAATAGCGAGAAATAACTGAATGTAGACAGAATTTGGGAACAAAATTAACTGAACGCTCTTTAACTGCTGTGGTCCTTAGCATTCCATTCTATATTGGGCGTGAAATACCGGACATTTTCCTCAGAGGCTTCTTTATCAGGCTTGAGGTTGTTTTACGTGACGCAAATCAACGACACGGGACCACCGACTTTACTTCCCTTCCGAAGGAAGCTATGCTAATGAAGGCCCGAAAAAGACCATCGCCCTCCGCCGGGTTTGAACCCGCTACCTCGGAAACTAGAGACTAGAATGGTAACCACTACACTACGGAGGACGACGAACTTGACAACGAACAAGTAATGAAAATTTCGAACCTTTAATAATGAAAATATCATAAATGGCTATTCTCACAAAAAAACTTGTTTGAAATAGATTGTGTGTTTTAAAGATATCTACATTTTGTGTGTAGTACGTCTTCGTCTGTCCTTAACGTTTACTGGTTATATAAGATTATACAATTTTTTTCCAAATGAAGTAGACTACACAGGAATATTCCCATAAAATTCAAAATATACATCTATTTGTAATGTAAATATCTTTAACATATGGCATTTCATTCAAACTTGTTAAAGCCATTTTTTATAAAATCAAACATTTCGAAAATTTTTCCATAGAAAGGGTAGTCTATAGTAGAGAGATTTTCTTGAAAATCTTCGTGTTGCATCTTTGGAAGATTGAACATAAATAAAAAGTTTAGTGTGTATCCGACTTTTAATTGTTTAGTTATGTTGTTTACAGACACACACACGCAGAGTTTTTCTAAAAATACCTCTTTTTGGTTCAGAGGACCTCAAAACATTCTTTCTGATGAAATTTTGACAGCGAATTTTTGAGAGAAAGAAATACTTCCCCTATTTATACGTACTAGAGAGAGTAATAAAAATGAGAAATCTAAGGGAGACGATGATGAATGAAATAAGAAAATCTTATGTGTAGCACTCACATGACTTTCTCTATTCTTGTACAAATTACTTTTATAAGCCCTTATTCTCCATCTACTTCATATTAATCGAGATAAACGTTTGCAGAAACTATGTTATTGCTAATTTTATGTAGGTACAAGAGGATATGGTAGGCTTTAAGCGATAGTCAGATCTTTTAAGAGCTGGTTGCTATGTAGAGCATTACATTCTCCAGGACATAAAAATGAATAAGGAATTCCCATTGAAAAAAGTATGAGTATTGGAAAATTCAAACAAATGTCTCGAAATTAGTTACTCCACAAAAAAATGTTTTAACGAGATCTACACTTTTTGTGCAGTAAAAGTTTGTCTATCTTTTATGGTTTTCCAGTTAGGCAAGAGCACATTTGGTGACATTTCAGAAAATTCAAGATATGCATTTCATTTGCCATGAAAATATCTTAAGCATTTGGTATTTTATTATTATATACTCTTTATTGTCGCTTCAACTTTAAAGTCGTGTCGCGACTACTTTAGAATACACAACATGATTACCATGAAACTACAATATTTTAAACAGTAATAGTACATACAGCATTAAATTCCCTAGATACGTGTGATACACATTGTTATACAATTTTTTCGCTTTCGTAAAGTTTATAATTCCTTGTTGTGCTGAATTTAGGGCGTCTGGTGGGCTGTTGGGATGTCACATCTTTCGCTGTGTTGTACATAACGACAGCAGGCTGTAGCGAGATGAACTGCGAGGTTGGATCTGCAGAGGTTGTACACAGGAGGAAGGTCACGGTTGAGGAGATGTTTATGCGTTATAGAAGTATGTCAAATACGTAGTCGAGTTAACACAACTTGGTCATTGCGGTTGAAATGATAGTGTTGAACTATGGACATCGAATAACTTGCTTCTAGATGTGGCTTTCCATGTTTCTCTCCATTGATTAATGCAAGTGGCGGCGCCGTGGCCGAGTGGTTAGACCGCTCGCCTCTCACCGAGGCGGCCCGGGTTCAATCCCAGGGACCCGCATGTAGAATTTGTGGTGGACAAAGCGGCGTCTGGACGGGTTTCCCCCGCCAATTATTCCACCAACTGCTCCATCATCATCTTTCCTTTCATCCATTTCACCATCATTTCGTTTCATCTACTTCCTTCCTCCCATACCAGGCATCGGGCTGATCACCCATCCTGGATATTCTGTCTGATCCATGAGTGTCTGCTCTTCGACGGGCCTCTGACCCCAGGCACCCGCCTGTAAGTCCTGGGGGTGTAAGTCCTACATAAGAGGAGGTTAAACAGATAAAGAAGAAGAAGATTAATGCAAGTCTTTTTGATGAAGTTGATGAAGTCCGTGTGTGGGATCGTGATGTCCTGAGGGGGATGTTTGGTGGCTTCTTTGGCTGCCTGATCAGCTGATTCAGTTCTCAGAATTCTGACGTGAGACGAACTCTAAGCGAATGATACTAAGTTACCTAAGATTAGTATTTTGTTGTACAGTTTCTGAAATTCTTTAAAGATATTTTGGGCGGTTGAGGTTTGTTGAAGGGGTGATAAAGCACTCAGCGAGTCGGAGAATATTATGTAATTAAGTAGGTTATCTTTTATAAGTATATGAGAGTTGAATTGCGAACAATTCACAAGAATAGGCAGAAAGATAGGTGGGAAGACTATATTGTATGGCGTAATCAGGGAATACCGCTGCACATTCATTATGATCATCAAGTCCGGGTCCATCAGTGAAAATATGAATGTGTGTTGAATACAATGTACACAATTCGTTAAACAGACGATTGTAAGACACAGTATCTGTTGAAGATTTTCCTTGCCTGGTCAATGATGTATCAATAAAGGGGCATGTGAGTCTCCATGGTATATAATCTGAATCTATGAGACAAGGGAACATATTAGGCAGAGTAATGTTAAATTCCTTGAGGTAAGCCGAGAGACGAGTTGAAAACTCTGAGAGTTGTGCTGATTCTGTGGCATTTTCCATGTTATTGATGGGAAATATGTAAGAATGGACTAGAGATGAAAATCGTTTGACCCATTTTGATAAAATCAAAATTTTCTAAAAATGTTCTACGCAAAGGGTAGTCTGGGGTGGGTTTTTTTTTAAAAATTTTCATGTCGCATCTTTGAAAAATACTGAACCTAAATATCAAGCTTGGTATTCGCATTTATCCGACTTTTAGTTTTTGATTGCGCTGTTCACAGACACAAAGACACACACACTGACCTTCTTCTAAAAATGCTTTTTTTATTGAGGGGGTCTCAAAACATATATTTCCGGTGAAATCTCGATACCAAATTTGTGGGTGGAATGCAATACTTCCCCTACTTATTATATGTATTAGAGAAAGTAAAAGGTCTTAGTACTCACAACCTGTGGATCCATTACCGGACGCAGCAATTAATATTTCACTGCCAAAGAATATTAGTGAAGTTTGAAGCCTTCTTATACTACACTGGGTTTTGGAAACGCATTCCTAATATTCGGCATTGCAAATGACGGCATGACAACTCTTCTGCGTCCAGTAGCAGTTCATGTAAGCTGTTTATAGCAGGAATATTGTCACATCTTCTTATTAGCAGGATGAATAACTTCTTTTTAGCCCTGCGTTTTGTTTTTAACGCTAAATTGTGCCTCAAAATGTTCAAAGCATTACGATCTATAACTTAATTGTGAAAATTAGGCTGCAATGTTAAACAAACAAAGTCACTCTTCACCAATGTTGTGTTTTCATAGTTCGGGCAACATACACATTCATACTAGCCCTCAATTAAGAGACTAATGATTATGCTACCTTTGCACAGTCAAAATACTGCGGCCCTTCAAAAAATATTCAGTGGGCAGGTTAAATTTCTTAAATTACTCAAGAAACTTAATTTACTCTGCCTTATTATTATTTATATGTATACATTCATTGCATTTACACCAATGGATAGAGCGACCACGTTTATCGGTGTTCATATTGTTTCGGAATCGTTGTCAGAACGATGTAATTTTTCGAAATCGCACCTTTTTCGTTCAAATTGATAAAGTGGAATACCACGTTAACTCGTTTTAAAAGTGGATACGGACTGATACCTATCACCAAGTATTAACTGAATTATGAGAAGTGATTGGTTAGTTTTTAACTCTGCACTCTGTTTGTAGAGATAAATTATCACATCATCTAACTTAAGCCACAAAGGAATCTTTTTGTCATTTAAAGTAACTCATAATGCTCCATACCTGTTTATAGCGTTTTCTCTTCTCTCACATCAGCTGGGTGATCTGAAGGCGTCACGCTATATTGTGAAAGATGCTGTAACCTTTAACTCCAGGATCACGAGACGCGTGCATTGCTAATTGTTTCTGATGATAAATAAACTAATATGATGAATGAAATATTCAGTTTTGTGTTTCGTTCCCCTTTAAGATATTTGTATGCCAAATAAAATGTTTATCTTGAATTTTCTGTGAAGTCGTCTTATTTCTAAATTACTTTTGTATATTTGATAAACCGTTAGAGATAAACAAAATCTTAGTGCACAACAAATATAGGTCTCGTTAAAGCACACAATTCATCTCAAAGTTTTTGTAACGTTGAGTATTTCCGAGATATTCTTTGTTATTGGTTTGAAATTTCAAATAATAGTATTTTTTCAAGTGGTTAGTCGCTATTCGTTTTTTGCTAATGGTCATACAAACATTATTAAACTTTAAAGTGACCTACTTTTTAAACCGATTTGGCCCACTGTATCTTATACTTACAGCAAATGTGTAAATGTGTAATAATGGTTTGTCTCGATCAACAAGAAGCACATTGAAGAATAAGCTTTTGTACGAATAAACTGAAGAGAATCGTGTAAATTCAACACATCAGTTGGTTGTTTTTCAGCTGCTAAATCCTATTCGATTATTTTTTCCCTTTCTTTTCGTGGCCATATCAAGAGAATGGAATTTCAAAGCCATCACATAACGACCCGTTTTTAAAAGATTTTACTATCGCCTTAAGATTGTGTAACTAAAACAAAATTGTAATAAGCCATTTCTGCAAATGAAAATCTTGATTAACAAGAATAATACGTTTTACAAGAATAGTTAGTAGAAGAATATATAGAGAAATCCACTTAAATGTAACAGTTAGTTGTGCTGTTCGCAGATAAACACACACATTTTGGGTTCAGGGACCTCAAAACGTGTGTTTCAATTTAATATCGGTGTCGAATTGTGATTAAAATACAGTACTTTCTTAATTTACCATAAGTAAGCGGTAAAGGCAGTAAAACAGGGGCTCAAAATTAAACTGTACCTAAGTTTCGTCTAGATCCTTAATTGGAGTAAAAAAACTGCATTAGGCATTTTCATTCCCTATGCAATAAACATTGTTCTTACCGAAGGGAAAGCTTTGCACTGAATCTCAAGCATTTTCAGCATGCATTGTGCAACGACGAAGGGTTGGTAGACTTACAGAAAAGTATTTCCAGAGAGGTCTTATATGCACAGCATGAAAACAGGACAGGAGAAATTGCTCTGAAAAAAATGAATTAGTTAATAAAGTAATTCTCATTCTATGCCTGCACGGTGACATCACTTTAAGTGAAAAAATACGAGCAAAAATTTAAAAAAACAAAATAAATACTCAACCTTTAAGAAACATGTCACATTCCTGCTGTAGCTCCCTCTCGAAAAAAACTAGCTTATTTTTCCTCATTAAGGTTAAATGAGCTTTAGGACTCATTAAGTCTTTGGACAAAATTACAGGGTGTGAGCAGGTGCGTATCCACGTTTCTATATACAGAGAACAGGGGGCAGGGGTAGGGTTGACCTAAAATAAACTCATTACAGGAAGGGGTGGAAAAGAAGGGACAGGGTAATAAGCCTTCATCGTTACAGCTTTTTAAAAGTAGAATTTCAAGGGAGGTTTTAAAAAATTGCACCGTTGGTCCGCTTTGGAGGACTTATTCTCTAGCAATTAGTTAGAATAAGGTGGGCTCGCTTGATTCCCCTTCCACCTTAATATTATCAACGGCAGGAGGGGGATTTACATACAGTTCTACTTATTTTGTAGGAATACAAGCAGGAGAAGCCGCTTGCTCTATAAGGATTTATTTTAGCTCACTATCAGAGATACAAAAACTTTACCAGATTAGCCTCCGTTAATAAGTCAATTCTATACAAGTTTGTCTTTAAACTCCAAGCAAGTAATCGTAACTAAGCTATATAAATGATAAAAGAAAACTCTTCCAATATTCCTATTGTACAAACATCGGCTGCACCAAAATATTGAACTACACATTTCCTAAATGAATCAAATTCAGATAAATTTCGATTAAATGTTTACTGTAAGTAAAGAAAAGCCTTTTAGAATGTTATGGAAAGCAACGTACGCTACAATTAGGCCCAAATGTACTACTCTCTTGCCCCAAATACCTAGATTTTAACTATAATATACTAAAAGTAAAGACCTGAATGTAAAATTAAACAAATTGAGATAAACTAATCCAACAATGAGAACATTAAAGAATAAGAGATCAAAGCAATACAAATGAAATTTTATAAATTAATGACAGTATCAATGAGAACATATGGAAGTGAAAATTTGACCACGAATAGTACAGACAGGAAAAGAAACAGTAGAGATGTGATTTATATGAACAGTAGCAGGATTTAACATCAAACAAAGAAGTAAAGAAGCTCGCAAACAGGTAAATATATACAACTTAAATAAACAATTAACTAAAATAAGAATAATGTATACAAACATATATTATGAAAAGAGAGAGTAGTGCTATTAAATTATATGCCCCTACAAAATACCTACAAGTAGGAGGAAGAACAAGATAGGATGACATGTTTAATTGAGGACAGAACAGGTCGAGAAACCTATACCTTGTGAAAGAAGATAATAATAATAATAATAATAATAATAATAATAATTATTATTATTATATACGCTGTTTGAAATGTTTTAGCAGACAGGCTAATAGAGAAATGACTCTCATTTTTACTTTTTCTTCCACTTACCTATAGCAAGTAGAAGAAGTACCTATTATATTCCACCCGAAAGCTAGTTATCTAGAATTCATCAAAAATTCACATTTTGAGATCCCTTGTTGAAAATGATATTTTTAGAAAAAGACCTATGTGTGTGAACAGAAAAACTTAAAAAGGAAATTTTGGTAAGTACTAAACTTTGTATCTAAGTTCAACATCTTCAAGGATTTCCAGTGTTTAGACAGTGCATGTGTTTCCCCCAGCAACTATGACAGTTGGATCCTCTAAATCTGTTATGCCCGTACCGACGTGGTGCCTCGTTAAACATGGATTCATGAGCGGGAGGTCCGCGGTTCAAATTCCGACAGGGCCGTTCCTCCCTACAGACTGAGGTTTTCTCCAGGTTTTTCTCAGTCCGCATAACTGTCAAATGCCAGGAAAGTACCCTAAGCTTAGGCCTGGAACGTTTTCTTCCCAAATTTCCATTCCCAATTATCACTTCAGGCATCAGCAGTGCCACCGCCTATGGGCCGTATGCAGTAAGAGCGGGTGGGCGCTAAACACTAAAAATGTTTTACACTGTAAAGTGCGGCAATTTCCGATCTCTTGATATATGTGTTTTTGAATTTTAACAATACAGTAAACTTCAACGTTCACAGTATCTCAAAAAACAAGTGCTGCCTTTTGCTGTATATTTTACAGTTATGTACTACATCCAAATCTACATACTTCAGACATGTTCGCTCTTCTAAAGGGTACAAAAAGATTCGGAATTTGCTTTAGTGTTTAAAACATCTTATTTTCGATATAAAATACCTAAAATTAGAAATATTGATTAAAAGTACTTAAATTATTAACTAATAAGACATATAAATAGGCAAAACACTTAAGAAGAAATAAGTGTTAGAGCTGAATGAAATTACAGAACTTGAAGAAAATAAAAAACATTCCGAAGAATATATTAAGAGAATACAGAAGATAATGAATGCGTACCTTTATAAACCTATGTAGGCTCAGTAAAATGGTGGGAATAAATTGTGAAGATCTAGCAAGCTCTTGGTCTAAACTTGAAATACAGAAGACCACTTATTTTTTAAATGCAATGTAAGTACTAAATTACTTTAATTCGCGATGGTGATGATGAATATTAATATTATTATTATTTACTGTATTTCATTCTATAAATAGTAGTCTATTTCAGAGTTTCAGTCTTCCCTAGATAAATGCATTATAGATTTTGTAACCCATAAATTTATATAAAAATCAGTATAGATAACCTTAACTACATTTTCGAAATGCATGTAAGAAATATCGGATAAAAATTGAATGGAAACTCGAATGGAACAATTTGAATTAGTGAAGATACTAACAAAAGGAACTTTCAGAACATCAAAATTTTGTTGTAGAACATATATACACATTCATGCATGAATAAATGAAAACAGTACTTTAAACTTAGATTCAATTATTTTGAACGCGGAATCCAAAAATATATTTTCGTGAGATTTTCACTAAGATTCCAAGGTAGTACCATTTACCTTAAAGGTGATAACGATTATGGTGATGATGATTATGACGTCTCATGACAAGGCACTTCCCGTGATCATAAGGTTTTCAAGTAAAGCAGACAGAGGGAAGTCGTGCACCTTAATTCGGTGAACTGCATTACACTATGTGTGTTGTTGAGAACATCCTGATGGCAGAGGCACTGGCGGAATAATTGGTAGGGCAAATATACACAAGCCTCGTTTTATCTGCTGCAAATCCCAGCTCAAGCTGGGAACGAATCCGGACCACCTTCATGAGAGGCAACCGGTGTAACCAGTCGCGGGGTCATAACTGGATTAAACTGTATAATTAAAGTATCACATTAAAAAATATACATTAAAATAGTAAAGTGAATCACTAGAAGTAAATATGAGTCTGCCAATCCCTTCCGTTATTTAATATGTATTTAAATAAATTACAGGCTTTGGCTACAGTATAGTCCTAGAGGAGTGAAACAAAATCGAGTTAACATACACAGCTTACGCGTATGACCTATTTATTAATAACCATTTCTGAATATGGCATTCAAAGATCAATTACAAGTTTAAACACAATTTTGGAAGTATATAGTATGGAATTATCTTGAAAACACCAATTCAATGGGAATCCAAGGAAAATACTGGATAAGAATACAAATGCTTATGAATAATAAAATAGGAGACCAGACATCAAGTCTATTTAGGGTGTAGTATATCAAATGAAATAAATATAGATATATAAGAATTTTTTTCAAAACTAAATGGAATAACTAAAATAAATTTAAATAAAATGAACAGAAATCAACATAAGGAACACATAACATTACTGCAAAACCAGCTATAAATTTTGGTTATCAAGTATGGACACTAAGACAAAAAGACAAGAGGAGACTGGAAGCGGCGCAGATGAGATTTGCTCCTCACCGGCTAGGAGCGACAATAAGAGGTAGACACAAAACTGAAGTTAAAGAAAATTTAAAAATGAAAAATATAGTTGAAGTTCTGGAATACCAGAATAAATGAAGACTTGTGAAAAGGTATAGGTTATACCAGGTGGCCAGCAGCACCGTATTCTACGTGTTTAGATATCCCTTCGTGCGTTAAAACAATTGTAGAATTCAAGGGGACAATTGCAAGCAAACATAGGTTAGTGGGGAACTGGCACAATAGCCAGCGAGCGACCTTGTTCTACTCCTCTTGCTCATCAGCGAAGACGATTAGCAGATCGCTGCACAATGCGTATAATCGTTAGACAAGAACAGCGTAAACATAATTTACAAAATAGCTATGAGTGGATACTAATATGTCAAATGAGACATTTTAAATTATTTGTCAATATATGCCGGCCCTCGTAGCCGTGGTTGCTGGAGTGTATAGCTCCGGCGCTCCGCCAAGGTAAGGGTCACGGGTTCGAGTCCCGCCATGTGCACGGGTGTTTGTGTGTGTAGTATGTTGTGTCATTGCGGTGATAAGTGGTAACGAAAACAGTAAAAACATAGTATCATAAACTGGGTAAAACAAGGGAACTTTAATATATATAAATTCAATTTATTCTCTCGAAAATAAAGTCTCAGTAACTGAAGTGGAAAACATTCTAAGACCTTTTCGATCTCTTTACATCGTTCTTGTTTATCATCACTGACTGTGCACTTTAGTGCAAGCTTGAGAATTACCTCTCAATAATCGCGATCCGCTAATCGTCTTCGCTGATAAACAAGAGGAGTAGAACGAAGGTCGCTCACGTTATTGCTCCAGTTTCCCAATGACCTGCTTCTGTTTGTATTTGCCCCGTTGAGTTCTGCAAATATTTTAACGCACGAAGTGAAATACGGCGCTGTTGGGCCACCTGGTACAACGGAGAGGGACATCTCGCGCACTGTGACTTATATAGATCTATTGTAACTGTCATTCCCTTAGAGAAACGGATGATGAAAAGGAACCACAGGAGGCTATAGGCCGCAGGTGGAGAGGCCAGAGACGCGCAGAAGTCCCTAACATTTCCTAGCTAGAAGATGCGGTTCACTGCTGGAGCCGTCCAGAGAGAGAGAGAGAGAGAGAGCGCGCTAAGCAAACCTTACAATCCGACAGCCCTCTGCGGTCCTCGGAGAATACTTTTTTTTTGGAACAAGCATTCGCGTCATCTGCTCGGCACTACCTCACGCCACGAAATCGGAAGCATATCTGAAAAATGAGAAGGAAACGGAATTAAAGAGAAATGAGGGAAAGGAAATCGTGGTAGAAGATAAACCACGCTAGTATTCGCCTTAGCAACCTTAAAATACCCAAAGTCAGAATGGGCGTTTGACAGGAATTGAACCGGAACCTTCCAAATGCAAGCTTCACACATTACAGCAAAACCAAAGACGTATGGAAAGGATGGGTCCGAATTGTTACCAAAACTAGTATACAGTTACAAACCACACGGCAGAAGAGATCAAGGCAGACCGAGAGCAAGATGGAAGGATCATATCTGAACTAGGTACGTGCATTATCTTCCCAAACCTTGATTAGCAGGAGGAAGAAGAAGAGGAAGATATTATTAGAGAACATGGGCAAGTTTGTCAACTTTTGGATAGGACTGTACCATCTCACAAGACGCTGAGAGAGGGAAGAAGGTGTCGGTTGTTTTAACACGCGCGCGTGTTTGTTAACAACGCGACTTTGCCATTGTAATAAAACTCAGTTCCGGATAAAATCACAGAAAGTTTTGCCATAATATTGCCCTTTGTTTCGTATTATAATGTGGGCAATTTCTAGCGGAGTTTATGGATTTGCTTAGCGATGTGTCTTGGCGAGAGCTTCTTAATATAACCTTCCTTTGCCGTATCGCTGTTCTTCCTTCCGGAGTTATCTCTAGAACAAGCGTCCTCCCCAGGCCGTCGAAAGTCTGCCGCTTCATTAGACTTCCCCAATTTACTATGTACGCGGAATGCTATACGTGTCTCTCCCTATCTACCTTCCAGCCGAGAACATTAAACCGCGAATTTAAGAGTACTCAAGATAAAATTTCTGTCCTCCTCCTGCAATAAAGTGTCGAAATTATTTACACTTTCTTCAGACTTCGCAAGCCTCGATCGTGAAACTTTATGAATTTGTAACTAGAAGGATAATTGGATGGCATAGTTTCATTACTCGACCTAAGGTCGAAAACGAATCGAGTTTATTAACTAGGAGCGCAAAGCCAGTAGCTTTTGACGCGTAATTCTGTAATACAGGCGTTTTATTTCCTTTGCCAATAATTAACATAGTTTTATTTATGGACGCTCTTTAACTACCCTACCTATATTAGGTAAGAGGTCTATTCCGATTTGGTGTAGAGATTTTACCAGACACATGTACTGAGGTCCCTAAATCCCCCAAAGGTATTTAGAAAAATGTCCGTACGCGTGTTTGCCATGTCCGGTAAATACCAAACTTGGTATGTAGGTTCAGCAGCTTCCAAAGATACAACACAAACATTTTTAAACACTTCTCCCACCCCAAACTACCCTTTACATAAAAGATTTTTAGAAATTTTTGGTTTTTTCAAAAATGTCTCTAGGATATTGATTAAAATGCCATACGTTTAAGATATTTACATGACAAATAAAGTGTATAACTTCAATTTTCTGGGATTACTTATGAAGTCCTCTTTCAATCCTTATTCTGATGCAATTTTGTATAATTTTATATAATTTTATATCCATTAGGGATAGACAGAAACGTACAACACAGAAATTCAGATATCTTAAAAACGCACAGTTTATCTCCAATAAATGTTTATAACATCAGTTATTTCCGATATATCCGTCGTTATTTGTTATTATTTTGCAATACTTTTTCATTTTATAAAGTTCTGTTGCTATTCAGCTGCTTCTCGCGATGTTTTGGAAAGAGTACGGAATTTCTAGGCAGTATATTGTGACCCGGTTTTGAACATCTGACTACACCAAAATGTTATGTCACATCACAAATAAAATATGCGTACTCAGTATTTTGAATGGCATTACTCCTAAAAATATCCATCATTCACGCTTAATGCAATGAGTGAGATGGCAGTGTGGGAAGATCGCATTCAGGAGACTCAAGGTTCTGATCATGGGTTTTTTTCCGGTTTCCCGGGTCTGTTGGCAATTGCTGGGTTGGTTCCCATTCTACCACGAATTTCCTGCCCACCATTTTCTGTCCCCATAATTTCCTTTCATCTATTTCACCTCTTACGTTTCAGGATTGTAGAACCAGGAAACGTCGCTTGGTGCATTGCGGCAGGACAGTGGAATTTGCGCTATGGAAGGATTTCTTACTGGCACTTGGCGGGACTGCTGGAGTTCCCTTCTTTCCTTGGAGCTCTCTCGTCTCTGCCCGGGACTTCCAGTTTGCAGGTGGCTAAGGCAGGGCCAGCATACTGGAATCGTTAGGGACCCCATTCTTGCTAGTAAACATCATCATCCGGATCCAGTCGCCTTTGGGCTCCCTCTCATCCCTTTCTCCAAAGGGTCATTGGGAACACAAAGAGCCTACTATGGCCTACGCGCGGTGCTGTGCTCCAGTTACTAGAGGCCCCTACATCTGACTACTCCTAACTCCCACTTAATCCACAAAAGGAAAATTGTACCATATCGATCGATTTAGTGGTTAGTTCCTTATCATTACATCTGTTACACAATCACCCTGCACCTTCATCTTCAGTCAGCTGCTTATAATGTATTCAACCTAACCTATGAAGTATGTTGAGGTTACAGGGTAGAGTAGGGCTTGGCTATGGTGTTTCTTTAACATTACCGGCAACGATGCCAATGTTGGTTTTCCTTTTACTTGTAAAGCAATGTCTTATAACAGACGTCAAAGCAAACGTGGTTTAATCTGTGTGTGCTTAATTTGTGGGCTCAAATGCAAAAGGCCCTGTACAGGTCCTTTCCTCGAGTTTTGAGTACTTTTAAAACTGGTGAGCTTTGAGACATGGTCCATAATGCAGAGAATGAAGCCATTTCCTCACAGAAATATATTGAATTCCTTTCTATATCGATATCTACGTATGGAAATTTTGTACTCACAAAAGTTATTAGAAGCGTTATGATAATAATCTTTGGTTATATAATACTTTTCACAAAAAGTATAGCTAGCATAAGGCCAGTTACAAAAATATAAATAAAATATTTTGGATCCTGTTATAATTCCCCTAGTAAGGCAACTTAAAATGGATTATGCATTAAAATACGATTTAATAAATAGAACTTGCTTTATAAAGTTGATTCATTTTGCTTTATTTGAAAATTGGCGTAAAACAGACCTAAATATACCATTTAAGCGACACGTGTAACATAGTAACCAACTAGGGTAAGTTTTAATTATATCTGCAGAATTTTATAAGCATCGAAGCACAATTTAAAAAATGTTCAAGCTCAGATAAAGTAACATCAAGACAACAAAAGACTAATGATACGTGTTCCAGCATTCTCTATCACTGGGAGGATGGGAGAATAGACAATGGCACTTCTTTTATTGTTGGTACTCTAAGACGCACTGAACTCTCTAGGGATGGGAGGGAGAAGAGAAGCGAAATAGGACATGATAGCATCTCCCCCCTCCTTCAACAACAACCACGTCACTACAACAATATAAATGAAGCTATCTTCTACCCCTTGTCAACCCCAGTGTCCATTGCTGATCGCTTGGTAGAACCTCGTATTGATTGCATAGGGACGTCTTCTCCCTAAGACAAAGTGTCGCCTGCTGCCACAGAGATATCCATCTCTATTGACCCGATACACTATACTAACAATATCTGCCCTGCAAACTTCCCTGGCAATGTTATTCTCAAGATGTATTTCTCTGAACTTGGGAGTTACAACTGAAACAGATAAGTGTACACTTCAGAGTGTAAGAGTTCAGCAGCAAAACTGAATAATCTTTCAAAAAATTATCATATTTGTGCACAGGTCATAATTAAATATTTTGAAAGTTTATATAATAGTTCTATACTAAAACTTGCATTTAATGTACTGAGTGGTGGTCATGAATGACTGCTGACTCCGGTGAAGACGGTACCAACACTCGTGGTGTCTGCACTTCTTTATATCGATTTCCAGTTTCCTGTGCTCTTAATCTGGTGGTTTGATTGTGGAAAATTTCGGTTAGCTAAGCTCTGTTTTATATTCTTATTTTTTTGTGAATGTATATTCTGTGGATGCACTGCTGTTGGTTTCTTATGAGTTTTGAATTTCGGATATTCTCTGAACAAGCCGTTTCCTGCGGTGCCGCCGAAGGATTTCAATACCAGATGGAGTCGCGATTTGTTCTTGATAATTACCTTTAGAATTTAAGCTCTTATTATTGACCTATTTATTTCTTTACTGACAATGGAATCTTTAATATTTAGTTTGTTTAAATGCTTTATTCCTAGTTCTATATGTTAATGAAAATTCTCAGTAGTATGGACTAACCAAATTATTAGACCAAATAGCGTCATTCTCCGCTCTTGAATACGTATTTTCTCATAAGGTTTAATATTAATTATTAAAGCTAAACATTACTAAATATAGTAAACTAACACTAAATATAGTAAACTAACACTAAATATTAGTACTTAGCTTGTTTTTAAGCTGATAAGTATTTTTATGTCTTTGTGAAACATTTAGTAATGTTTCTGCGAGGGTATACTTTTAGAAATGTTTCATTTTAAGACTTCCTTGATAGAAGAACCTAATAAGATTATAAAAATAAATATAACCTAAGCTAAGCTTCTGATAAAATAGTTATACAATATTTTGAAAATAACATTCCGCTGATCGTATTGTACACTGTCAAAACATATGTTATCACGTTATTAAGAATAGTCAAATATTAATTTTAATACCCAAGGCGAAGCAATTAGTTTATTTTATTTGAGTACACAATAGAACCCAAAACGAAATTTAGCATGTTTACTCTAATAAACTGACGTCTATTGTCAGCATATATAATGAGTATTTCACAGCCTTCTACAAAGTGAATAAGCAAACTGCTTTCTATCTGATTAAGGTTACATAGAAAATTATCGCCAATCAGAGCTGTTTCCCGTTGTAAAATGCTATAGCTATAAATAAAAATTGCCCTCTGTAATAATAATTTACAACAGTTTGAATTGGACTTATTGTGGAAACCTAGCACATTTGCTAATGGTTTGGTGAGACAAAGTGTCCCTATTTTTCCTTCTATTTTCCCAATAAAATCACAAACAGAGGAGTTCCGCTATCATGAATAGTCTGATATGTCGCAACTATTCTCCAAATACACATACTACGTTTGATTATACAGGGTTATTACAAAATAAGTAGACAAATTTTAAGTCCTATGAAACAAAAACTAAGAATGATATCAACATAGATTTTGTGGTGCTATGTAGGGAAACTCTGGAAGTTTGCATTGGTAGTTTTGTAGTTGGTAATAATGTAAGTAATTGTTGTAGAAGATGAAAAAATAGCGAATCTTGTGGAAAAAGCATAGTTTGTGCTAGAACTTGTTAAAACAAATTCTGTTACTGCTGTCCAACGACATTTTAGAACGCTTTTCCGGAAACCACCACCGACTAGACAATCGACCTATGATTGGCATAGAAAGTTTGAGACAGCAGGCTTTGTGTACAAAGGAAAGAGCCGGGAAGACCACGCGTGTCACAACAGGATATCCAACTCGTTCGAGGTGTTTTCCCAAGAAGTCTACAGAAATCGACAGCAAGGGCAACTTGGAGCTACAAATTCCACAACCAACTGTATAGAAATTTTGCGAAGGCGTCTAAAACTGACTCCTTATAGGTTGCAGTTCTTGCAGCAGCTACATGAAGACGAAGTCAAACGTCAAGACTTCTGCATAGAAATGTTGCGACGTAATGAAGAAGACGATGGCCTCAGTGAACGAATAGTTTTCAGTGATGAGTCAACTTTTCACTTAATGGAAAAGTGAATAAACGAAATGTTCGAATATGGGGAACTGAAAAACCAAGGGCTGTGGTGGAATATGTGCGGGACTCTCCCAAAATTAATTTGTTTTGTGCGGTACTCACACCAAGGTGTATGGCCCCTTCTTTTTTGCAGAAAAATACAGTAACAGGACCTACCTATTCGATATGTTACAGCTTTGGTTGATGCCCCAACTGCATGAGGAAATGAAAAGAGAAACATTTATCTTCCAACAAGATGGAGCGCCGCCTCACTGGCACACAGATGTTAGACTTTACTTGGATGAAATTCTACCACAGCGTTGGATTAGCCGTTCTGCAGACGACAATAACGCTTTGCTACGTTGGCCACCGAGGAGTCCCGATCTCATACCGTGAAACCTTTTCCTTTGGGGATTTCTCAAAAACAGAGTTTTTGTTCCTCCACTTCCACGCGATTTAGATGACATGAGGGAACGTAGTCAATGCAGATATGTAATATCGCGTTAGGGATGAACTTGATTATCGTCTTGATGTGTGTCGTGTGACGCAGGGATCACACATTGAACATTTGTGAGTTCACAAACTAAACTTCAAGACCTCCTCTACACGACATTGCAAACAGATTCATTGTATCATTAATAGTTATGAATTTATAACATATTGCAAGTTCTATTTCTTTTGTAATAATCCTGTATAACTATTTATCCTCTGATTGTGTATTAATAAAACTATGTAGAAGCGCACTACCTAATATAGTTCTT
Organism: Deroplatys truncata; assembly: GCA_030765065.1. Lineage (NCBI taxonomy): Eukaryota > Metazoa > Arthropoda > Insecta > Mantodea > Mantidae > Deroplatys > Deroplatys truncata. Next base: position 61,311,648 of record CM060980.1, read on the forward strand.
AAGATTGACAGTATTTATCAGTTTCTTTTAATTCAGTTAAACACAAATGTCCAAAAAATAGGCTATATTACTTCCCATACTATCGCACCTCAAGCGGTATGAAAATACGGGAAACATACTTTCGCTTTCCACCAACAGAGGGTAACTTTTGCACACAGAATACATACGAATCTATTTGAACGTCATTACCTTTCGTGCTACAAGCAGTAGACTTTTCAGGAGCGTGATTGATACAGTACATCATCAATTTTTATCAGTAACAAATTTAAAAAGGTGATCATATAGTGACATAACTGCCGTAAGGTGAGTTTTGCCGTGTAGATGGCGGTGTGTGTCCTTCGGCGCTACCTGACTGTTTGGTTGGAGAGATAAAGAGGGAGGTGCCCTCGCCAGATGTAAACTCCAGAAGAACTATTGAGATCCAAGAAGATATTATTGGATATTTCCTCCTCACATCCCGCGAACACTCTCGAAGCTCCTGCGACTATTTATCATCGAGCGCGCTCGCAACAGCCAACAGTGAGTTGGTTATTATTGTTGTGACGTACAGCGCATGCTGCTCAGCATACGATACAAGATAAGTCCTGTGTTCGACAGTTAGCGAACGACCGAAAGACGAAATAGAGTCCTGTATTCAGCAGTTAGTGAGATTCGAAGAGGCAAGAGGAGTTCTGTATTGACATCGCAGTGGAAGGAAGAAGAAGCTGTATCCCGCGTTATTTGTTGCATCGCTACGCGCAAAGAAAAGAAAACTGATGTGGCTGTAGAGAGTGGACTAAGTCACAATATTGCGTAACACCACGCATGAATTAGTTAAAACGCAATACATAAACTAAAAAGACTATTCCGTGGCGCAACAGTCTAGTTTGGCCATGACCTCCTGCATGAGCGCTGCATCCACCATGACATGCCTAAGCTATTGAGTTTTTATTTTTAAATTATGTTATTTCTCATAGCAGCAATTTCTGAAGCGTAAGTTTCTAATTAAATGAGTGCTTTGTTCACGCGTTTTTTGCTTGCTGTTGGACTTCAGATCTTCCCACATAGAACATTGGCTGATCGCCGATAGTTTTACAAAACATAAAGATAAGAGTGCAGAGTTTAGAACATCTTATAACTCAGTATTTACAAATGACAAATATTTTGCGTATATTCAAATGTTCTTTTTTTCTTGTCAATGACATTTGAAGGGTTTTATTCTCTCTGGACAAAAATAAACATGCTGTAGCATCTCATCAAGTAAGTGGAAGTTAATAGTTTTGATACATAAGATGCCAATTCTCAACCTGTTGTGCTAACGCTGTCAGATAACAACTCAGAGAGACGACATTCTATGAGAATGCTCTAATACTCTAAGAGAAAATGCATTGAAGAAAACACTGAAATTAATTTAGCAACAATTGCAAGTAAAACTTTGGTTATTTCTTTTACTGCCGTTTCATACAATCCAAGATACTGGCTGAGGCGGATGGAAGTATATGCTTTGAGACACCCTGAATTCAAAAAATGCATTTTTGGAAACATGTCCGTGTGTGCGTGTCTGTCTGTCTGTCTGTCTGTGAACAACATAACTCAAAAACGAACAGTCCGATAAACACCAAACTTGGTATTTAGGGATAACTCCACACTACGACCCAAATGTTATAAATACCAGCGATAAAACCTATCTCCGAAGTTTTAGGGCAGTTGATTTGGAAAGGGGTTTGAGGAGAATAGGAAAGGAGTCAGTATGGCAAAGAGCTGAAACGAATGACAAAAACATATGGAAATGTGTAAAAAGAATACTAAGAGACATCAACCAACAGGAAATAGAATCGGATTGTAAAATTAAACCTTCACAAAGTCTAGCAAATGAAATAAAATTGAACTGGGGTAAAGAGACATATATACTTAATTTAGGAAGAAAGGAAACATCAGGAATGGCATGATTTAGACTGGGGGCTGAAGGGCACAGAAAATGACTGAGGATTCTGGCAGGAGAATCTGCCCCTTTTTGTGATTTGGATGAGGACTGGGTACATATTTTGGTGGAATGTGCACAGCGGGAGAACCAGCGAATGATTAAACTCAAAGAAAAGTTCTTAAGTCCCTCAAGAAAGAGATTGGCATGTTCGGATCTACTGGCTGACCAGAGGAACTGGTAAAAATAGACAATTTTTTGGCTAAAGTGCGCGAAGCTAGGTCAAATTTGTTCAGTTAGTTAGATAATTTATCTTTATTTTCCTTTTTCTTGTCCTTTTTGTTTTGTTTTCTTTTTCTGTTGCTTATTTTGTCACCCTACTTGTATCTTAAATATGCATGTACGGTCAATGACCCATGCGCTAAATACTTGCGTAATAACTTCAATAATTTGAAACCAATAAAGATGCCTTACCTATCTGCAATCCAAGACCCGCTTCGAACTACATGATATTGAATGCAGGCAACCATGCATGGCACCACTGATGAAGAAGTTGCCGCAACATTCCGGGGACAAGGTTGGTCGTTTCAAACGTTCGGTCGGTAGACCGGAATGCTAAGGAATGGCATGAGTACCATTGCCTACTCTTTCATACGATAAATAAAGAAAAAATCGTATTATTATTATTATTATTATTATTAGTAGTAGTAGTAGTAGTAGTAGTAGTAGTAGTAGTAATGTCGCCATTATCACAAAACACGTTTATATTTTTCAGCCAAGCTGGTAAACTAGTGATTCGTCAATTTTACTTTCTCTGCCGCCTAGGTATGTATTCCACCCACAAATTGCATGCCTAGATTTCAACGGAAATACATATTTTAAGGCCATCTGAAATAAACAGAAAGCATTTTTGGAAAAAGGTCCGCGTGTGCACTCACGTTAGTGTGCTTGTATGTGTGTGTGTGTGTGTGTGTGTGTGTGTGTGTGTGCGTGCGGCTGTAACAGTATAACTCAAAAACGAAATTTCCCTTTAACTTCCAAACTTGGTATTAAAATTAAATATGCTCCAAAGATGCAATACGAATATTTTCAAAGAAATCCCCCCACCCGAAACTACTCTTTCAATTGAAACTTCTTCGAAATTTTAGACTTTCCCAAAAATGGCTCTAACGAATTTGATTAAAATGTCACATCTTTAAGACATTTATATGATAAATAAAACTTATAGCTTGAATTTTCTGAGAATGGCCTATGAAATTCTCTTCATTAGCAAGAAGTATTGTATAATTTCTATAATGGGTAAACCATGAGATACAGACATAAACGTACTACACACAAAAGTACATCTCTTTAAATCACACAATTTATTTCAAACAACTTTTTCCATGGAATCAACCGTTTCTAAATATCCGTTATTATTGGTTTGGCATTTTAAATCAATTTGTCATTCATTCGAAATACTTTCGTCGTTCAGTTGTTCCTGTGATATCATGTAAAGGCTATGGAATATGAAGGCTACCATGATGAAGTGACATCTATCTTCTATTTTCTGCTCATCTTATACGTACAACAAAATATTTAATGAAACTATTTCTGCAAGAGTTTGTTTCGGGCAGATAGAAAAATAAGCTTTCGTAGGAATAGTTTGTAGTAGCTATACATAAATAAACCATCGTACAGTAAGAAAATGTATTAAGAACGTTTACGAACATAAAAATAATTATTTTAAAATAAAATAAACAGTAATACACGTACACTTAACATTGAAACGATATTGAATTACATGCTCTTTGTATCAGATAATTAATTATTCTTACTCTAAAATGAATATTGTTCAATTTCTTTACATCAAATGGCACTTTATTATATGTGTTAATACCCATACAATATGAAGTACATTACAATAAATTAAGCCTATTAAATGGAAGCTTGATTTGTTTTATTTCCAGCACTATTTTATATAGATGTTGAGTATTATATTGTTTAGCATTCATGCGAACATAGATTAATAATTCTAGAAAGTAAATTAAGGAAACCAGTAAGTTTTTAAATCTTTAACGCTTGGTTTACAAGACTATCTATAATACGGGTGAGCCAATATTCTACCTTTATTTTCATTCCAAATATAACTTCGCATTCACTACAATTTCTCCAAACTATTCTCCTATAAGATATATTTTGACGGAAGTAACTATAAAAGATTACCTTCCTTGCATAAATATTGTTAGCCAGAAAGGTATGAAACTTTAAAGCAGGATTTATTTAATTTTAAACAAAATGTTTTAGTTAATGGGTACGTAATACATTATTGAATTTTAAATGCAAATTATAGTGTAAGTTATTAATTCTGTTTGGATTTGGGATTTTTGCTGAATTTTTAGTTACTTTTAACATTTATTTTACCCAACTTTAACCCACGAATTTAACCATTCATCCAGTTTTTCTATTGCTTTTCACAAGAGACATGCAGCTTTTCTTTTTCCTTTTAAAACAAATTTATATGTTACACTCACATGACTTTCTCTACTCTTGTACAAACTATTTTTACAAACGCTTATTCCCCATATGCTTCATGTTAAACAAGACATCGAGATGTTAATATTATTGCTAATTTTCTTGTAGATTCAAGGGGAAATAGTAGGCTTTAAGCGATAGTCAAATATTTTAAGAGCTGGTTGCTATGTGGTTCTTTTTGCATTACCAGGACAAAAAATGAATAACGAATTCCCATTTGAGAAAATAAGTATTGGAAAATTTAAGGGAATAACAAGCAATACCTAGGAAATGGTTCACTCAACAAAAAATGTATATGACGTAAATTGTGTATTTTAACGCGATCTACATTTTTTGTAGTAAAATTTTGTCTATCTCTTATGGTTTACGAATTATGCAAAAGTCGTTCACAATGAAGAATGCTTTTGGAGACATTCCCAGAAAATTCAAGATATACATTTTATTTATCATGAAATGATCTTAAATATATGAGATTTTAATCTAAATCGTTAGAGCCATTTTTTAGAAAATTAAAATTTTCGAAAAATGTTCCATGTAAAGGGTAATCTGGGGTAGAGGGATTTTCTTGAAAACCTTCGTGTCGCATCTCTGGAAAATACTGAACCTAAATACCAATGTTGGTGTTTATCTGACTGTTCGTTTCGACTTATGCTGTTCACAGACACACACACGGATATGTTTCCAAAAATGCTTTTTTTGGATTCAGGGAGCCTCAAAAGATATATTTCCGGTGAAATCTCTATATCGAATTTTTGGCTGGAATGCAATGCTTCCCCTACTTTCTATACGTAGTAGAGAAAGTAATAAAGGCATATTATTTTCACATATAATTACATTTTCTTTTATGTAACTTTGGTGATCATTTGTGTATACTATAATAAGTTGTGCTCCTACGATATGGATGTCACCTCTTTTCATTATTACTCGTGTTATTGATTACTTTCTGGTTTTTATTTCTATTTTTGCTACTAAATACATACAGTAAACCGACAGTGCCATGGTCGTTAAGGTACAGACTCATGAACGGGAGATCTGCAGTTGAAATCCCGCCACTACCGTCCTCCCTGACTGAGGTTTATTCAGGTTTTCCTCAGTTCTCATACTGGTAGATGCCGGTGAGGTACCCCAAACTTAGGCCTGGAATGTTTCCTTCCAAAAATTTCCATTTTCAAAAATCATTTCATGTATCATCAGTATCCACCGGCTGTGGTGCAGTATGTTGTAAGAGTGCGCGTTAATTATTACTAAAACGCACACAATCAAGCAGCTGTTTTAGAACTATTTTTCTTTATTCAAGGGATCTTAATATGTGCATTAAATCATGTAGTTTAAATAAGCGGTTGAAATAATACATTTTAAAATAATGGCACCTAAAAAAAAGGTAATAACAATTTCCATATCAAAGGGATTTAGGTTTCATTTTTTAAAATTAAAAATGACTTTCATTAAAAATGACTTATAAAGTCATATTAACGGTGCAGTTAGTAGCAGACCAATCAGTGAAAGCGAAGTTTATGTGAAATCCCCTTTTATTATATTCACAATATCAAATAGAGTGATTTTTAATTGTTCAGTAGATGCATTGAAATGCAAAGTAACTTGTCTCAAATGATGCCAGCGCTCATCCGCCACCCTTTAAACTCTTGAGGTACACCATAGGGATTTATTTTTCTCGGAGCTAACCCTGTGGTATTTTCTGGCACACCGGTACGTTTGTCTCCCGACTTTGTGTTACCAAGAGCATCATTCATGCGGACGTTGCTGGTCCCTCACTCGTCATCATGTATTGAAATAGCTGTCCCTCCTCCACCTCCACAAGAAAGAGCAAGCCAATTATGCAAGCAGTCCACGTAGCATACGCGATTGCTTAGCAGCCCAACGCAAAGACCACGGTCCACTTCGTCACTACAGCTTCTCTTCGCCCTCCCCTCTTCATCCTTTAGGCACACCCATCTAAGAGGGGTGCTCGAAAAATAACCGGACTGAGGCTCTTGACCAAGAAATAGTTTTATAGATATAATCCTTCAAAGTGCTTCATCTCTCTTGATAGGAATTCCCACAAAATATTCTGTGTTTTTCGTTCATAAGGGCTTCTTTGATGACTTAGGTGATAGCCATGGAAACAAAAAGGTATTATCCCTAAATTTAACGTATTCTGGAACACATACACTGTTTAATATTTAATATATAAATATATATTTGAAGTGGTAGCATGGCTAAAATAAGGAAAAACTTCTCTTAAGGCCCTATCCCGCCAAAGTTAAATATGTTAAATTTAGACCCATTACTTCTGAAACTATTTAAGCAATGATGACGGTTATACAGGATCTACATGCATGTCTTCCAAATCACTGACCTATTTTTATTAAATATTTTGTTTATTAAGGAAGAAGTATAGTTTATCAATTATATCATCTTTTGATTAAAAAGTATTACAAATTAGTTTCTTAGAAATAACAATCATCTTATTAACACCAAAGTATATCAACTATAGAATTTAGAGGTTTTTTTAATCACCCTAATATTCCATTTGGCTATCTTCAATAGTTTCTGAAAAAAACGAGTCAATGCCGTTCAGAGGAAACGCTGTTTAAAACAAAAATGAAGAAAACAAACTCGCATATATTTGGAGCACACAGAACCTACCATATATGACAGTATATCACTTTGCAAATCAAAACTTCCCCTAAAACATAGACTAAAGTTTACCACTCTACTCCAAAGAATGTAGGAGCTATAAGTGGTGAAGCATTCACAGTACAAAATGCCGGAAACAGTACTATTTTTAAAGTATACTCAAAACACAATTATTATACCTACAATAATGATATACATATTTCAACGCAGTGGCTACAGCCCAAGGTTTTCGAGAGGTCGGCGCCGAGCGGTCCGGGTAAACAACGATAAGCCGCTTGCCAACGTAAACACCGTGCAGTTATCGGGAGACAACTAGAATTTCTGAAAGCCTTATCTCGCCTTTTCTTCAGAAAGTGTGTCAAAATAGTTCTAGAATGTTCGAGAAGCTTCTGTGGAAGATTCCGCTGCCTATATAAGCGAGCGCTCTCGCGGGCAGTCAAGGCAGTCGTGATTTGAAAACGAGTCAAGTGCGACAGAGTGGAGTCAGTGCGAGGTGAAAGTGAGTGTACATTTGGAGTACGAGTCGAAGCAAGTCTACTGTGAGCTGAGCGAGCGAGTTGGCGGTCGAGTCTCCCATGCGACATCAAGAGCTGTGACGCGCAGCGAGTGCTTCAGTAGAGCGACGGTTATGGAGGTCTTGTGTTCTACTCCCGAGCGAAGTGAACTGTCGGGCCTAAAGAGGCTGCGTCACAAAGGAGGTGAACTGATTAGAATTGAACTAGTTCACGTTAGTGAAGCGACATTAGTGAAGTGAACTCCCAGTGAAAGTGAACCACATAAAAGCGAAACAGCGATAGATAAAAACAAACTGACAGTGAGAACTTAGAAAAGTGACAGTTGAAAAATTGGGCAAAGTCATTATATAATTAAAGTGGAAATTCTGATTAATAAGACTGAACAAAAACTTCAGTTTAAATTTCCCTTAAAATAGATTCTTCCGAGATCCAGCAGCCTGAAATTGGTATCGCTGAGTTCTTCTAATCCGATCTCTTTGTTTGTTCACCTTTAAAATATACCATTCTTAAGTTTTAAATGGCTTTTCTTTCTTGTTTGATCTACAGAATATTTATTTACGTTTGAATTTACTTACAAAACAAAACACGCATTTGTTTGCAACAAAAGGTGTTTCAAGTTATTGCGTTTCTCCGATAAAGAAGCCATTTTTAAATGTCGCATTTAATGTTAGATGATTCATCAGTTCGATAAAATTGTAAAGATTGGTCATCCTATTAGTTCGGTTATTTCTTGAGTTTCCCTCGTACCTCTTTCAGAACACAGCGGTATAAATACCATTCCTCTCCCCGCACTTTATCCCTTCCTCCCACCACGTGTGGCATGTCGTAATGCAATGTCGTCACACCGTAAATCATCTAAGCCTTGCTACTCTGAGGGATGCTGACCGTCTCTCGGTGTTGCTGCTGTATTGTTAGAATAATCCACGTGTATATAGAATTCCGTGACATTGTCAATACCATTCCTAGTCGAGGAACCACGCCATTCATTTTTCCGCGCTTCTGCTGAAGATTCTCGAGCTACTGTTAGAAGATAACTCCTGTTTCCAATCTGCAATCAGATTTAAAACAGTAATGTGAAATAGTCGTAGAAATTGCAGTACACATTATTATTTATTCCTCTATAGAGGGATAATCTTGCTGAATCCCGGATATAAAATTATGCAGTAATATTATAAGAAAGTTGCAAGTTATTGCAGAAACAATTCAGAATAACAGAATGGATTTAGAGCGAACAGATCATGTATAGCTGCAGTTTTCTACTGTCCCAAATCATTGAATAACTTGGAGAATTAATATTCCAACCTATGTTATATTTATCTACTTTAGTTACGTAATATGGATTTTACAACACTAAAAAAACGTAAACCTATTCACTACCTAACTAGTTTCGTAACTAGTTTGGTACCTCATTACGCAACTAGTTTCGTAATGAAGCTTTTATTACGCAACGATTTTCATAATGTAGCATTTATCATGAAATTGGCTGCGTATAGTGAACCATACATAAATAATAAACTATTATTTATTAATAATAATAAAGTTGGAATTTATTAGGAATTAAACTATCTATAACAGAATTAGCTGTGCTTGCAATATCTTCGTCAGAATTCATTTTTCAAAGTTTATTGAATTCACCTAGTCCTCGAGTTCTTCCCTTTTAAACAAAAATCAAACAAACAAATTGTCTGCCAAACCATGCATAGCCCACTACACACACACTTATATATGCATCAATGTAGTACTGTTTCAGTGATTCCTAATACTACAGCTGAGATAAAAATGTAATTTACCAAAGTAAATAAAAAAACTGATATTACGTAACTAAAGTAGATAAAACGAAGTACGATACACATATCGTAACTACATATTACAATAGTCGATTGGTTATCAAACTCGGTCTGTTAAGATATTCGTATCGTAAATTACTATTATAGGCTACTAGCTGAAATATTCGGCGTTGCCCATGTATTGAAGGTTTATCCGTACAACATTTACCTTAGGTTTCACTTGACCAATATCCTTGTTTTTGTCGGCATTTAACAATTATAACTTAAGATACTTAAAGAATTAATTAAAACTCTCAGGACACATAAAGAACAAAGGAACTAAACACACTGAGAAAGCTCAGCTGAGTGGCTTTCACGTTGTCACATTCGCACTGCCTCGTCTTTACTTATGGAGAAAATCTCGGTTGAGAAGAAATAATAGCGTTTAAGTATAGTCAGTATAACCTTGATTATTCTCAGTAACCATCATACAAAAAGCTACTAAGAAAACACAGGAAAGACAAAACAAAAGAAAGGCTAAAATTAATAGAAGAAGAAGAAGAAGAAGTGGTACTTCGTCTGATTTGATGCTATTGCTGTTATCCACTCCCATTATCATTTTATCACTCAATCTGCTTATAAAAACGCCACAACTTCCTATAGAGAAACAAACTCGCTGCTTACAAAAAATGAGGAACTATAAAGTATAGTAAGTGAATGTCCGAACATCTTGATTGTGTTATTACTCCATGATCACTGTCAGAAAGAAGATCCATGAAAAATATGTGAACATATTTTGTATAATATATGTGTTATTTTGTAAAGCCGTGAAAATTTAAGTAATTATTGTTCTTATGTTGGCAATGAGCTAATACGATTATCTTGAGAAAAATACAGATGGTCCTTCGAGCTTTTGTAGGCATTACCTAAAATTAATTAACTAATCGTGTGAAATGGAGTGGAATTTGGAAATCTAAGCTAGACAGTAAGTTTTGCCTTGTATCAAAGGTTATCAGTACCAAGTTCGATAAAAATCCGTGCTACGGTGTAGACGTTTGTAGGGAACATACACACACATACGTACACTGACTTTTGTGTATTAAGATGAAGCTTTTGACTCCGTTGTTGAGAGTAAATGATCTCTGTTGAAAGATATTATGGAAATTATTATTGATAAAAGGAGTTCGAAACCATCTGGTTAAAACAATACAAAGCGTGTATACCAATAACATGATAAGAGTCAAAACAAACTAGTCATAATGGAGAAGTATCACACAGAGGACAACAAGGCTGTCCCTTATCACCGCTTTGTTCAATTTATACTCAGAAAAAGTCGTAAGAGAATGTCAGGTGAATTTAAAATGTAACTATACAATAGGACAAACTCCCTTAAACACAGAGTTGTTTGATGATCATGCAGTTTTGGCAGACTCAAAAGATAATATGCAAATAGCAGTTTATATATTGAGCAATGTAGCAACAAATATAACCTAAAAATATCAATAAATAAAGCAAAACCTCTAGCGTTTAAAGCATTAGAACCTGTTAGGACTAAAATCATAAAAAAATAACGAAATAATACAATAAGTAAGTACTTTTAACTATCTTGGATATATCTGACAAATGCTAGGAATAAAGATATAGATATGAAACTAGCCAAATTCCAGCAACTATTGCGTACAATAAAGAAAATGTTAATAAGAAGAGTTACACTAGAGACGGTACTTAAATCTTACAAGGTAATGGCACTTTCAACATTACTCTATGGATCCGAAACGTGGACAATTACTGTGCAACAGAAGAGGAGAATAGAAGCTGCAAAAATGAGATTGCTAAGACCGTTGGCGGGATATTCCCTATTATACCATCAGAGAAATTATGATATAAAGAAGAGTTGAACATAGAAAGTGTAATACAAGTTATAAATATATCTATACTTAAATAGCAGGGTAGACCATTTAATGAGAATGTAACCATGCCGTATACCCTTTAAAATATTACAGTACAAATAAAGAGATCGCAGAATTGCAGGTAGACCTAGAAAAAAATGGAGAGACGATTTCGATCTGGAGACGGAGCAGGCCAGTAGGACTAAACCTTGATGTTAAAGCAGAAGATTATCATTTACTTGTTATGCGTGCTATATATTACCATCACAAATTATTATTTTTCTATCTACCCTTTATTAATCACATGCATATTTGCCAGAAATGCTTACAGTATAGCTTTGTTGTAGGTACACAAGAGCGCAAGGAAACTAAGATAACAGCCAATTGTATAAAAAGCAGTCCTGATATGTTAATCTTTACATAAGTTCATTAGAGACAAAAGAACGACCACCTAACATTTCAGATGCTGTTTAAAATAACATTTGAAGTATTTCGGAAATATTGACATAAAACACATAGGTTTCATGTTTTAACAATGTTTTTGCTGCAGTAAGCTTCTGTTTATTTTCTATGAATACTCAGTTAAAAAAAAACTTAGTAAGAATAACACAGATTTAACACGATATTTTCAGTGCTATACAAACATGTTCTGTCACGCCATCTTGGTCATGATATTTTAAACAAAGCTGTTAAGGAAGTGATCATGAAATTATATTTACTCCAGGTTTGCACTGGGTAATTTTCAAGATCCTCCGTTTGCTGACTAAGTTTCTGATTAATTGTTTTAGCAGTTGGAAGCTTCATATGATCTTGTTTCTTCAGCAAGAATATTCCATAAATCAAGTCATGAATAAACTCAAAAGCCATTGCAGTCTTTCATGTTTTCAGTGAGTGTAGGTTGTTTATCCTTGTTGATGTTGAATACTATATTCTTATTCTCTATAGCTATCAGTAGGCTCGCTCGTTCCATTTCCATCCTTATTGTCATCCTGTTCTGCAGCTAAGAAATGGCTACAATCCTCGCTTGGGGGATGGGGGACAAGGTTCTTCCAAAGGTCGTAGAACGTACGAGGAGCATTGGAAACAACAACGAATACTCTAGATATCTCCACATATTTCCGTTTGTTTTTGTGGTACCATTAATGAACGAGCAACATTGACCCATTAGAAAATTAGAAAGAAATAAAATGCGATGGAGGAGCATTAGTGAAACCCCTAATGAGTTTTACATAGTCACATAGATGATGTCAAGTTAATATCCCTATTCTGACGTTGATTACAACACATGAAGAAACTCTATTTATAGTTTTTGTGCCAGAAGGTAAACGCTGAATGCTACTGAACAAAGACCTATATATCTCGGTTCCAAAGGTAAAGCGAGTACTGCAAAAAGGCGTTGTGAGCTGCAGAGGAATATAGTGCAGCACACAATCAGCTGTTTCCTCGCGAGAGGTAATTCTTTATTGGTGTTTAACGCCCGTTCAAACTTCATACGGTACCACAACGGTGTCACTGGTGATACATGAAACAAAATAATAAGGAAATTCGGAAGGAAACATCCAAGTCCTAAGTTTAGGGTGTCCCCCCGCATTTGCCAGCTATGATATCTGAGAGGAAACCTGGAAAAAGCCTGTTAGGGAGGACAATCATGGAGGGATTTAAGTCGAAGACCTCCCCTTTACGTGTGTAATGGGCGAAGACTCTCCTAAGGAAACAGCCTCACATGAACTGCAGGTTTTCCTTGCCCGAAGATAGTACCGGAGCTCTTTACTCAAGGTTATAGGTGAAGTCCACAAAGACAATGGAATACGTATTACATTGGCGGAAGTAGCAACCTCGTTCGCTAGGGATAAATTCGAGAGCCCATATCCGACGAAACAAGGATAAAGATCTCAATGGCAGAAAATCTGGCAGAACTGCCACCACTCTTCTTGGGGTTGGTACAAGAAGAAGCAGATCCGATGGCTTAAATATGTCAGACCCCCTGGTTACCTAGTATAAGGACATTTAAATAAACTCAAGTTCCCCAAACGAATAGCCGGAGATACAAAGACATACACCTATAGCAAAAAGAATAGGAATAAACGATTTGGTAGGATTAGCAAATGGAATATAACTACTTGAAATATTAGAGGCATCAGTCATAAAGCAGATATCTCAGAAAGGGAATTAAAAACTGCACAAATAGATATAGCGGTAATTACGGAATCTAAAAAGAAATTAAGAGGATCTGAAGAATTGAGAAATTATATACATATATTCTGTGGTATTCCTCAAAATAAGCATGCGTCAGACGGTGTAAAAAGTTTTATAAACAATTAGCTAAAGAATAAAGTACAGTGTTATTCATGGATAAATAAACGAATTCTTACCCTGAAGATATAAACATGATAGACGATATATAAGTAAAATTGGTCCTATGCCCCTACAGAAGGCAGGAAAGAAGATATACAAGAATTCTGTGAACAACTGCAGAAAATAATATATGCTGTCAACCCTAGTGACAACATAATTTTGGTAGGGGATTTAAATGCAAGAGTAGGCAGATGACAAAGCTGAAGAAGTAATAATTAATAATGGAAAACAACTGAGAAACATCTGTGCATACAATGCATTAAGAACAATAAGCACATTTTTCGAACATAAGACGATTCACAAGATAACGTGGAGTGAAAGAAACAGCAAGATTATAATTTATTACATAATTGCTGATAAAGTATTTGCTCCAATGGTTGAAGATACAAGGGTTTATCGAGGAGCGATAGCCAGACTGATCATTATTTACTGGTTGCAAAACTAATAATCAATTTGAAAATAATAAATAGTGAAATTATGTATTCTTCGACACAAGCCGTGTGCTCCTCACAAGGTTGGGAAGGTAGAATCAGACGACTGAAAAATTCAATGCTATAGCCGATACTCCACAGATCTCCCGGTTTCCGTTCGGTTACTCTAATCACTGAGCTGTCATAGAAACATGCCGGTACGCATTAAATTCCCCAAATGTTTCACATTTTCCCGGTAAACCACAAGGAGATCTAAATTGTATTGAGATGACATACCCCAATGGCGACTTACAATGCTCTAAGTACTTTAAGTCATAGTTTCGACCACTGTTAGGCCAATTAATGAAATTAATTGTTCTACCACACAAGCCGTGTGTTGGACAAGGTTGGAAAGGAGGCATCAAACGACCGAAAAATTCAATACCATTGCCGGGATTTGAACCACGTAACGCATGACAACATGGCAAAACTGTTTAGAGCAACCAGACGGAAACCAGGAAATCCGTGGTTCAAATCCCGGCGATGGCATTGAATTTTGCAGTCGTCTAATTCTACAATAAATAATGTTAAGTAATAAACATAAAAGATCCAGCTTCATAAACAAGAGAGTATAAAATAGTTTTATTTTAATAGGTTAAATAGTGTAATGCAAGAGAAACCTATCAGTAATAACATTAATTTAGAATGGAAAATAATAAATGGAATATACTTCAAGCAACTGATAAAGCTCTGGGAAAGAGAAATAAAAGATACAAGAAAAGAGGGTTGAGAGTATGGAATACAGACATAGCAGAAATTATTGAAAATGAGAAGAAAGCCTATTTAAGATATTTGCAAGATAAGACCATTGAAAATAAAATTTAATATAAAAATGGTATGCAATCATCAAATGAGAAGTAAAGAAGCTGCATTGTATAAACTGGGAAAGAATTACAAATAACTTGGAAATTCATTTACATGGAGCTCAAATATGTGCTTATAAAATTCTAAAATCACTCATTGCACAGCAGAAAGATAAATTACAATTAAACCCAATAACAATGAGCGAATGTCCAGAGTTTTATTTAGAACTATGGAAACTAAATGGAGAAGCAGAGGGAAATAATATTATAAAAACGGAAGAAGTCAACATAGATCCCATTACGTTAGAAGAAACGTTAGATCTCTACAGAATTTTAAGAACAAGAAATCGCCTGAGATAAATAAGATAAATATTTAACCACTTAAAATGCAATACCAGCTCTATTGCACCGCTTCTCAATTTAATAAATGTGTGCTGGATTTATAGATATGTGCCAGAAGAATGGAATATCCCAATAATAGTCCCCATTTTAAGAAAGGTGACAGAACAAGTTGTAAAAAGTATAGAGGCATACGTTTATTGGGAAAAGTGTTATAAATTATATGCCGAAATAATAGCAAGAGTTTGAACAAAATATCACAAGTAAATACCGAACAGCATGGACTTAAAAAAGGAAGATGAACCGCTGATTGCATCTTTATTATAAAGCAGATACTAGAGAAAAAAAGAGAATTTAACCTTGAAGCTCATTTATTATTTATTAATAATGAAAAGGCGTTTCATAAAATTAAAAGATCAAAACTATGGGATATATTACTTGAGAAAGGCTACCCTTCGCAATTAATAGGAGCAATAACTGATCTATATGTTAATGCCATAATCTGCATTGATAAAGGGAATGGTCCAAATAAACAATTCGCAAAAATTAATGGTGGTGTTGGACAAGAGTGCCCATTATCACCCACTCTTTTTATACGAGGGCGGACATGACATTGACTAATATAGCGTTCTAATCACAGGTTTCTTGTTTGCGCCCAAGTCTTACGTCTATTTTGGATATAATCGCAGAAATCTGTCATTTGTTTCTTAGAACATTGTTGAGAGCGTCTAAAATAAGCAGATGTGTGTTGCTTCGTAGAAAATGGAGAAAAGTGCATTTCGTATTCGAATAAAACACTACCTTTGCGCGGTAAGACGGTGAAGGAAGTGGAAGAAAAGCTGAACAGTATTACGGGGACTCTGCTCCATCACATGCCATGGTTCACAAGTGGTTCACAGAATGTCTATGTGGCTGTTCGAGCACAAGAGATGTCGTGTGCACAGGACGGCCGGTTGAGGTCACAACAGAAGAAATGTGAACAAAGTTCATGTTATTGTGTTGGATGACCGCCGAGTGAAAAAATGTGAGATAGCCAAGACCGTAAGCATCACGGGTAAACGGGTGTATAACATTCTGCACGAAGTTTGGAGTATGAGAAAGCTGTCAGCAATATGGGTGCCGCGACTGCTCACAGTTGAGAGCAACCAGAATCGTGTGAACATTTCACAGGGATGTTTGAACATATTCCAGCGTAACCCAAATAAGGTTTTGCGGCGTTATATCACGGTTGATGAAACTTGGATCCATTACTATGAACCTGAAACCAAACAACAATCAAAACAGTGGATTTCCTTCGGCAAACCTGCTCCAAAGAAAGCGAAAACCATTCCGTCGGCAGGAAAAATCATGGCAGCTGTCTTTTGGGATTCACAAGGGGGTGATAGACATCTACTACCTGGAATATGGTAAAACGATCACAGGTTTATATCGTGCCGCAATATGGATCAGTTTCACAAGGAATTGTTAAAGAAACGACCCCATTCGGTGAAGAAAAAGGTTCTCTTTCACCAGGATAATGCACCCGTGCACAAGTCATCCATTTGTAGAACTGGGCTCGAATTGCTACCTCACCCACCATATTCTCCAAATTTGGCTCCGAACAACTCCTTCCTATTTGCAAACCTGAAAAATTGGCTCGCTGGGAAGAAATTCACGTCCAGTCAACACATCATGGCAAAAACAACCTCATATTTTCAAACTTTGGGTAACGTGTATTGAATTGAAAGAAGACTATGTTGAGAAATAAAATTGATTTTTTTTCGAAAAAAATTTGTTATTTCTTTTTAAAATGTCACTGACTTATCAATCCACCCTCGCATATATCCTAACAAAGCCATTTAAAAATGATTGAATATGTCACATTGCAATTTTATTATTAATGGATCATCTACGAATTGTTTATGGTCTGCGGATGACCAAGTGGTAATGGCTAATTCAGAGAATAACCTACAGATTTCTGCACATAAGTTATGAAAAACAACAAAAGAACCTTAAAATTTCACAAAATGAAACTAAAACTATGGCGTTTATCGAACCCCAACATAAAATATCAAAATCTGTAATTGACTCGCAAATTATTGGACACGTGAGCAGCTTTAAATGTCTGAGATGTAAAATATCATACAAAAAAAACATGGAAGAGAAACTCAGTAAATAACAATATTTCTGGAACCATAAGAAGATGCCTAGGCAATAAAATAACAAAGAAAATACAATTAAAATTTTATAAATCAGGGCATTGCCAATATTTGTTTATGGTGCAGAGATTTGGGTAGCTACAAAAAGAGACAAAAGGAGAGTAGGAACGTTAGAAATGAGCTTTCTGAGATGAGTGGCTGGTGGTCTCTAATTTAACATAAAAAGAGAGAAGAAACAAGAAGAGAGATTAGAATAGAAGTAGTGCTAGAGCGATAGACAATTAGAAAGAACATTTCGACAGAATGAAACATAGATTACTTAAGAAAACACGGAATTACAAACCACAAGGAAAACGGAAAATAGGCCGTCCAAAAATAAGATGGAGAACAATTCTAATGTGGACAGGACGGGCCTGAGGCTCAAACCGTGTGCATGATGTTGATGACGATGGTGACCTCCCGTTTACGAGTCCGTGCCTTAACGACCTCGGCTATCCGTGTCAGTCTAAAAATAGGTAAATCGAGGACTTACAGTTATTTCACAAATACTAAATCATTTAATTTATGTGTTTCAAAGGCTTTAAGTTTTATAAATCTGTTGAGGTGTTTTCCATTATCTTAATGACATACGTTACATTTCTCATATTATTTATTATAATAATTAAATATTGAATATTAAAAATGTTTTAAGTGTTTCAGAGTACATATCACTAAATGTATAATATATTATTTTTGTTATTACTAATATTAAGTAAATATAACTCAATACTCGTATATGAAGGTATAGGTTTATCCTGAGATTGACTCAAAGGTTCGTAAATCTAACAAAAGAAAGTTTCTGTGTGTACCTAGATGCAAGAATCTACCAGGTTACTCCCAATTTGCTGGGCAGTAACTCGGTCCTCTTCGGTCCTCTTCGGCCCGAGTACTGTGGGCAGAGAATTATGATGTGTAGTCAATAGCAACACGCACACCAGCTTCTGTGGTAACGAAGTGAAAATCTAGTAAATGCCGGGTATTCGTTAGTCACACACTGACTAGCCGCCACTGATATCACATACATTTCTGCCGAACCCCAATAATTTTCGCCTCCACTCTGTTGATTTACGACTGTCGTCACTTTATAACCGTTAAATACCTGAGATTGGTACATGCCCATAAAACAAAATTTCAATCCACCGAACGATCCGACATAGAGGTATTTAGAGGCAGTGATGGAAAAAAGGATCTCTATTGGAACTATTGTTGACACAGCCCAAATGCCGCATATTGGTTCGTCGTATTGATACGCTGGGGGCGCGAAAGCTGGGATTAACGCGTTGAAGCCAATGGTAACCACTTTTCCTTTCTCATTGGGTTCAATAACCGATTATTTAGCACTGAGCTTGATCTTCTTTGGTAACGGGTGATTTAAAGCGACCAAGAGAACAATAAAACTTCACAATGGAGGATGAAATGGCTTATATCTGCACCTATGCTCTGGCGAATTTACGGATTTGACCAGCTGTTCCCCCTTCTATAATTGAAATGTCTGTCACCAGTAGCTATCCTTATTGAGCTCGATTGTTGTGAGGTCTTCGAGAAGATAATGAAACATTGCGGTAAAATTGGAACCGCTATCCATTCTACATAGTTGGCAGCGTGGATGGAAGTTTTATCGTGCTTTGTGTTCTGGTCAGAATAAAATTAATCAACTGAGGTTTAGACACTGGTGATTAGTCCTGGACAGAGAAAATATTTGTACTTTTAAAATACAATTACGTTAAATGCAATATATTTTAATCACCAGCATCCTTATGAGCACTAGGATTCATTTTTACTTTCTCTACTACGTATAGTAGGGGAAGTATTGTATTCCACCCAAAAATTCGATACCGAGATTTCACCGGAAATACATGTTTTGAGACTCCCTGAATCCAAAAAAAGCATTTTTGGAAACATGTCTGTGTGTGTCTGTGTGTCTGTGAACAGCATAATTCAGAAACGAACAGTCGGATAAACACCAAACTCGATATTTAGGTTCAGTATCTTCCAGAGATGCGACACGAAAGTTTTCAAGAAAATCCCCCCACCCCAGACTACCCTTTACATGGAACATTTTTCGAAAATGTTAATTTTCTCAAAAATGGCTCTAATGATTTTGATTAAAATATCATATGTTTTAGATATTTTCATGACAAATGAAATTTATATCTCGAATTTTCTGGGAATGTCTCCAAAAGTATTCTTCATTGTGAACGACTTTTGCATAATAAGAAATAAACCAAATTTTACTACACAAAAAATGTAGATCGAGTTAAAATACACAATTTATGTCATACACATTTCTTTTGTTGAGTGAACCGTTTTCGAGATATTGCTTGTTATTCCCTTAAATTTTCCAATACTTATACTTTTTCTCAAATTCGTTATTCATTTTTTTTATGTCCTGGACATGCAAAGAGAATGGAATACGCCACATAGCAACCAGCGCTTAAAATATTTGACTATCGCTTAAAGCCTACCATATTCCCCTTGCACCTACAAGAAAATTACCAATAAGGTTGACATCCCGATATCTCGATTAACATGAAGCATATGGAGAATAAGCGTTTGTAAAAATAGTTTGTACAAGAGTAGAGAAAGTCATGTAAGTGTAACACATCAGATTTTTTATTTACTGTTGGAGGCCTTACAGGAGTAATTTTAGCCAATTCAGCTATTGATATTATTCTTCATGATACTTACTATGTAGTAGCTCATTTTCATTACTTACTCTGAAATTAACATAAAACCTGTTTTTGTCTCCATATAGGTTATTATACCACATACAAATAAAAATGATACTTTATATGAATCATGTAAATAAATCTTCCTTGGTATGATCTTAAATATACAGGGTGCACCATTTAAGTTGAGACTGTACAACATCTCCAAAACCAAACGTAGCAGAAAGAAATGTCTTTAATAAAAAATTTGCTTGATATTATGGGGAAAGTAAATGCCGTTAGTCGTGGTTTGTTGGAGGACATTATGATAGTCATTTTAGGATCAATTTAATTTTTTAAATGGTAACCTACAATTAGGGTCAAATTAAATTGACTCCAACCCTAGGAAGTGTTGTGGAAAAAATGTTAAATTAACTCCTATGAATATTGTAAAAAATTGGCTTTTTAATCAATTGGGATTTAATGATAATCCAGTGAATAGGGGATATCAATGAATAAATCCTGAATCAAAATCTTATATTATTTATTCGAGGAAAGGCTATATCTGGGGCTCCAAGTATTAAAGGAATTAAAAATTACCATCACGATGCCCTCCAAATAAAACACGACTAATGGTATTTACTTTCCCTCATAATATCAAGCAACTTTTATTCAACACATTTCTTTCTACAACGCTTAGTTTTGGAGCTACTGTACAGCCTTAACTTAAATGGTCCACCCTGTATAATACGTACATACGAGGTGTGTGTTTAAAGCAAGTACCGACAGTGTTTTAAAAAATAACACAACACTATCATTCATTACGTTACACCTTACACTACTTCTGCACATAATCAACGACATTATTCAGGCAATTGTAACGGGAAACCATTTTTGTATGCCTTCGTCAAAGAACGATGCCGCCTGTGATGAAAGCCAAGTCTACACTTCTTCTTACACAACATTCTTGTTTCATAATAGCCGAATTTGGCACCAAGCGATTTTCATCTGTTTCTTCATCTAAAGAAACTCCTTGGTAGAAAATCTTTCAACAGCGATGATGTTATGAAACAAGAAGTGCAGACTTGGTTTTTATCACAGGCGGCATCATTCTTTGACGAAGGCGTACATAAACTGGTTTCCCGTTACGTTAAGTGCCTGAATAACAGCAGTGACTATGCAAAGAAGTAATTCAAGGCGTAAGGTAATGAATGATAATAAAGCATTTGGAAAATAATGTTATTTTTTAAAAAAAGTATCGGTATTTATTTTAAAAACACGCCTCGTATATTATATTATGTCTTTGGTTTTCAAACAGCCTCACGATACTGACACTTCGTTAAACAAAGAATATTTAAGAACCAATGTTGACATACAATTAGGTTATATGGAATAATTTCATAAATGTCGAACTTCCTAAGTACTAACATTAATTATGAAGCTTTGGTGTATATGGAATTGGAATAAACTGCAGTTAATAATTGAAAGTTTTTATCAGGCGGTATATCAAAATATTCTCAGTAGGTATTTCCCTTAGTCGCCAAAATAAATACCGGATTGGATATTTAATACCACGACCCAAATTCCACCTTAAGCCTAAAACAATAGAAAAAATTAAAACAAATGCTAATAGCGAATGCCCTATCTATCCACACATAATGAAAGCCGGTAGACTGAACGGTACCCCAATGCCATCTACCCGGCATGTGTAGAAGCAGAGGTACAATTGCCTAATGCTAAGGCTTCTGTGGACACGGTACAGTATGATACAGGGATGAGACGTAGAAAGTCAACTGTTACCCACACTCCTAACATCCGAAACGATGTGACCACTAGTTAAAGCGACGTAAAATAAATAGAAAAATAGCATTGCAAGTAATACGACCTAATTTCCAATTGGTTTGTGATTATTATTGTTAAAGAGGCTGTTTTATTTGAAATGAAATAAGTCTAGTCTTTTTAGGTCTGTAATGTGTTTTCCCCACGTGTGAAGTAGACAACAATAATTAATTAACAAAGCGATGAGTTGGTACTAACACGATCGATTTCTCGGTAGTAAATCAAAAGATTTTTTTGTAACGCGTTATTGTGCTAAGTAGCCGCTATTTTAAAATTAAATGATTCAGTGCAACTGTTAGGAAAGAATCGTCGGTATTACAAACTTCCTCAGGCATGTTGGCAACAATGGCGTATTGGCTCAGAGCGTGAAATATTAATTACAACACAGAGGTTAAATTCATATTTTATACATAATATTAATAAATAATCACCAATAATAAAAATAATGAAATTACACTAGGCCAAAACTTTGATAAAATTTCTCATTAAAAAGGGCCATAATTAACCCTAAAGGCACGGAAAAAGGCAGTTATAGGGTACTAAATTAGGATAGTTTGCTGAGGTAAGTATCAAACATATTTATGTATACAAAGCCTACGATTATAAATAAAGGAACACAATAGGCAAATAGGCAAATGCCAGGCCCTAGTTATAATCTTTAATTTCTAGTATGAGTGGCTCGCGTTAAAACCCCTACTTTTGGTGTCAGCCGTCTAAAACTGATATTATTACCTACTCAGCTAGCCACATTAGGATACATTGCTGTCAATAACAGTATTTAAATTCCGTGTAATATATATTTTCTATTCCCAGCTTGCCTTAAGAGCTTCCCATGTTACGGCTTATATAACGTTAACAGAAAATGTGAATGTTCGAACGTGTGCGGTAAGATGCGGAGTGTGTGAAATCTGTGGCAACAGACAGGAGTGAAGGGGAGGGGGAAGGGGTTCGTCAGGCGGAGCCGCACGTGTATAATAATATTATGAATACGAATGACAGCTAGACTTGAAACCTGACATCAGCATCCTTTTCCCAGCCCGGAGATAAAGAGGCAGAAACTTGGCATCGCTGCTGCTGCTGACTTCTAGCGGAAGCTGACAAGTTTATAATAAAAATAGATGACAGTCTATTCTTCTATCCCTTCGTGTTTTCTTTTATTATTCAAGTTCCGATTATGTTTTTATATTCCCTTCTCTCTTTTCTTCTCCAGCTCCTTCTGTTTTTATTGCTGTCGGCTCTGCCAGCAGGAATATGGGCATCTGAAAGTGGCAGAGTGGCGCGAGAATGCCAGAAGGAAGTTTGGTCATTATCTACATTCCTGAAGAAACATATTCCCTCTCGTTTTGAAACAAAATATAAGTTTCGAAAGATAAAGACACGAGTATATCTCAGCAAGCGTCGGCCACACTTTTCTCATCTGCAGCGGTCAAAAGTCAACAAACCCGTCTCTTTCTGAAATATGCAATCTTCTGCATCACATCTAGCAATTAGAGTGTTGCATCTCAGAAGAAAATGAAATAATGTATCTGTTTTTTTAACAAATAAGGAGGATTTAAATGTGAATTTTGATAGTTAATCTCAGATATAGCACAAATTTAAATGTATATTTAATAATAGTAGTAAACATTACCTATACTGTTATTTATATTAATGTATCTGACCTTACAAATAAAGGTTTGCCATTTGACCAGCATAACTCACACTTTTGTCTGCTAAAATACACAAACATTGAAGGATTATAGCCACAATGAATGAAAACAAAATGTTCAAAAAATAAAATAAAATTATATTAATTCTTTTTGTGTTAGAAGACAAATTTTACTAAAATTATAATTTTCTCTTTCATTTAAATTTAATCTATGTTTACTAAGTAAATGGTTCCCATGTTAGCCACTAGTATTTCATATTGGTCGTCCTGTAGCTGTTTGGAGAGCTTATACCTTTGTCTCCAAAAGACACATGATTTTGGAGTAGTGCCCCTAGTTACAAAAACAGACCAACGACATCTACAATACAGATTATTATTATTATTATTATTATTATTATTATTATTATTATTATTATTATTATTATTATTTATAAATACATAGATCATAATTCGCAGTAATTGCTATACACAAGTTAACAGTTGCACATTTCTCTGTGAACAGCGGCTGCTAGCTCTGTGCTCCCTGCTTATTCTTATTCACTGTCCATTTCCATTTATCTTTCATCTTGCATAAGAACTGTCCTAATTTCTTAGAGTCTTTGATAAACATTTATTTTATAGAAATGCATCTGTTTTCATTTAAAACAATGTATCTCTAATGTAAGTATTCCTCCATTCCTTAATATTATCACATTCGAACATTATGTGATCATGATCCTCTCTTATTTCAAATACTGGACGCTGATGTTCATAAAATCTTTCCAATGTCTTTTCAATCTCGTCATCCTTGCTGTCACCCAGACTAAGGCTTCCCGCTCATCTTTATTCGCCTTTTCTAAATACTCTGTTTTTTAATTAATCTAAGTCTTCAATCTATGCACAATGTAAGAAAATTTTGCTCCTCTTCATGAGAAAATTGGCATAAATGTTCTACACATTAACATGAATAATTATAATGTATTTTCTTGTTGTCCTTTTTCCCCATCCTATTATAAAATCATTGACATTGGCGGATTAATTAAACGTACAAGATTTTATAAATATGCCTTATAAATGTGCAATAACAATTATTACTAATTGCAATTGCTTCAACCACACTATTTAAACGTTTATATACATACATAAATACTCAAACAAAGAAGTAGTGAAAGTGAAATTTTGAAAAACAAAATTATCACAAGAAATATTTTAAAATGTACAGTTCTATTAAAATATAAATGCTTAATTTCTTATAAACCTTTATATCAATTTTAATTAAGTTTGTGTACAGCTGGTGAGAATATTATTGATGAGCTTGCAGCGCATGAAGAAAATTGACTATAATTTCTAGCTAGGTACCTATGTTACCTCCCTGTATGTTCAACCGAAGTCAAATGAAAAGTAACGTGAATATTGAGGCAGTATTTTTATAGGTTAAATATCAGTCTAATTATATAATATAAAAAATAACAGCCCGCCTTAAAGCAATATGTGTATAATATAATACATAAAATGTATGTAACAGTCGTTGTATTATGTTTATATTATTATGTAATGTATAATAATGTTATGTGAATGTATTGCGTAATTTAACAATGTAGGAGCTGTGAGAATAGAAGCAAGCTACCTTTCGTAATAAACAGAGTTACAAAGTAGAAGCCGAAAGTTGCTAACAATGAGGTAACCTTGAAACAACAATAAATTATAAAGTTTAATAATGCTACTAATAATTCTTGGAACAATAATGTAATAAAACAGTTTATAAATAGCCAATCATAAACTATAAATGCTGAAAGTTAAATGAAAGTATTATATTGGAGTAGGTTTAGCCAATTAGAGACTTGAAATAGAGGAAATGTGCAAATTCAGGTGGAAGACGCTACAAGATAGCGTTCCCAAACAGATTTGGTACGTGTTCAGTGTGAGACATGAAAATTCATTGCGGTGAGAAAAATACGTTAAAAAGTGCAATTAAACAATAATCCCACAGCTCTATGTAGGATATATCAGTGAAGTGTTATTTAATCGTGTGAAGGATTAATAAACAAAGTAAAATACAATTATGATTTGTGTAAGCCTTGTTCTTTAGCCATACCAGCCCTGCTAAGAGATACGTATTCTGAAAATTACTACTGACGAAGCCGAGGCATACCTATATATATACATAATATTTAAATAAAAATTATAATACAAAGTTGATTTTAAACGTGGGGCGAAGGCCACCGGAAAAGTAAACATGGGGCGAAGGTCACCGGAAAGTTTGTATCGTATGTGGGACGAACACTCTAAGAAACATATCCCCCGCAATACATGGTGCAATCACAACAATTAAACAACTTCAAGTTTGGCGCCCAACAGTGGGGCTGCAACGACTGCAATGTTTATTGCCACTATAAGCATTTCGATACAAAAACATAATCTTCAACTATTCACTTAGCCATCGTTTCAAACCCATAAACAAATAGCATACAGTGTGTATCAGAATGACCTTCATTTCTTTATTTTCGCATGTTCCTGCATGAATCATGTGTCCTGTTGAATGCATCTTTAAGGTTTTCTTGAGGTGCATACGATATGCACCAGAAAAGTATAGCACGTATTCAACAGACGTGCAAGAGCAATCGATGGGGGTAATATGATGGGGTATAAAGTGCGCATGTTTAGCTTTTACATATTATCACTCAAGCTTTGGATATTCGGCAAAGACATTGAGATGCAAGTTAATAGATTTTAAACCATTTCTAGAACATTTAGAACTTTAGGAAGAAAAACTAGAAAGGAAACACAAATTAAATACTATAAATTACAAATTAATTTTTATAATATTATGGCTGTGCCTATTTTCCGAATCGTGTAAAATAAAAAAATAGAGAGATCACGTACACAGCCAGCAGAAATGAAATTTATGAAATACGTAAGAGGATGTACTAAAACTGATAGAAAAATAAATTAAACAATAAGATCAGATATGAATATCCTCTCAGTAAACGACAAGATTGATCAAAACAAAACAAACTGGAAGTGTCACGTCAATAGAATGGCAGATAACAGATTACCAAATATGAAAATTAATTATCAATTCACAGGGAAAACAAGTAGTGTAGTCCTCGCAAGAGATGGTTTGATGAAGCAGACGGAACAGGTGATATCACCTAATCCTTGAAGGGGGAAAAAAAGAAGAAGAAGCTTTAGATGATTTTCAAATACCTATTTCACCTTTTATGTAGTGTTGAGACGACACAAACTCTAAACTCTCGTTTGGGACATAAAATATTATCGTCCTATTGGACTACCCGAGGGTCAGTCTATTGAAATATAACGATTTCTTTTTCCAAATTTAAATGATTTTAATCATGGCGAGGAGCAAAAAATTGATGAAGTATATTTTGTTGCAGACAGAAAAAAATTGGTCATAAGGAAACACTATTTTCTGTTAGAATTCTTTAATGCAATGTAATGTAATGTTAACTGACAGTTTCAGCCTCCTCTTGTAAGATGGTGAATATTGATCTCCAGACACCATAAAGAGACTATTACATGTCAGAAGACGAGCCCATACAGATCTCAAGGAGGGTACCATTTGGGCCGAGTCTCCTCAGCAGCTGTTGTGTGTGCTCCATTCACAGACTGTCACTGAGCTATATGCACCTCTTTTTTGTACGAGGTCACAGATTTTAAAACTTTTATCTGCTATATTTGTTTTGATAATTAATAAGTAAATAAGACAAATGGGGGAAACAGATGGAGAGAAAGTGGTGAATAAGAGGAAAAATTATGGCTAAGATTATACTAAAAATTTGATGGTGTAAATAATGAAAATCGTGTTCAAACTACAGATTAAAGAATGATGGTTTCCTCAAAGTTTTTTTCCCAACATAATTATGACTAGCAAAACTGAAGATATTGAAGTTCTTTCTCTAAAACCTCACTGAGAATAACAATGTATCATATTATGTTTAAAGGTCACGTATCATTAAGTGTATATATCCTGAATTGTCCCCAAAATAAACAAAGACCATTTAAACATTAACATTAAATAATACTGTAATTATTAACCTTTATAAATACCAAATTTTCATCAAATGAGGAAGCCAGAAGACAATGCATTACTTCTTTTATTATCCAAGGATTACCTTCCTCTTTGTAGGACTTACAAGTCAATGCCTTGGGTCAGTGCCTGTAAGTTCAGAACGTAGTATATCCAAGATGAGTGCCTGCAATGGCAGTGAAGAAGAAGAAAATGCAATGTAGTGATGAAAGGGATGGTAGAAAAATTCGCGGATCAGATTATCCAACCTAACATTCGCCTAGCGCCGAAGAAAACCGCGAAAAATATATCGGCCAGATTGGTCGGCCCCGGACCGTTGAGCCACCTCGTTCGATTACTTCGTTCTCAC
Organism: Deroplatys truncata; assembly: GCA_030765065.1. Taxonomy (NCBI): domain Eukaryota; kingdom Metazoa; phylum Arthropoda; class Insecta; order Mantodea; family Mantidae; genus Deroplatys; species Deroplatys truncata. The sequence goes on from CM060980.1 coordinate 61,339,524, forward strand.
AAAACTATAAAATAATTACTGGATTGCACGATTACCCTCTCGTCATCTAGTGCCGATATTGGACATGCCTACCTAAGGGTAAAGATTGTTTTTTCCAGCGTGAATTGCTTTATCTGCTCTGAAGCTGGGATATGTACAATAATTTTAAGAATTTAAAAAGGCCTAATGTCTAGCTCTTGTTCAAGAGGAAAACCGTTTTACATGTTTCTACCTCTTATGCGTCTAAAAAAATCTGTATCGATTGCACCCTTGGCTGTTTCTGCCATGAAACTGAAATACGGAAATAAAAGGTAACAACTACTGTTTCGTTGGTTTTAGTTGACTCTTAGGTCCATTGCGCCAAGAGGCGAAATACCTAATACTACAGACTGGACGACAATCTTCGTTCCACAGAATACTTGATGCAGAATTAGCATTGCCATTCAAAGAGAGAATGCTGCCAGATTGGTGGGAACCGTCCCTGAAGATTCATGTTAATCCAGATAGTCTTCTGTTATTAAAACTGTTTTTGTTTTTCTAAAAGATTAAGTTATTTGCTATCAAGCAGCAGATGCATCAAAATAGTTGTGCCATGGTTTCAGAAACCTGTTATTTCATTACTTGTGTATGAGGAGAAGACAGAAATTGCTTTAAAAATAATTTTGGACAATTTAGTTTTATTTGTGGAAAACATTTGTGCTTCATTTTAAGTCCTAAATACGCTCCTAAAAGTAAACTATACTCCGTGGCCGAAGCCTACCGCCCGGTCGCTGCATCCCGCAGCTCTGCCCACAATTGGCGTCATGAGTACGGTGCTGTACTGGAGGCTGGGACGTGTTTAGCGCCCCGGGCCCTCCCGACCGGAATATGCGGTATCCTTAACCGGGCTTAAATACGCTCCTAGGCTGTTGTAATTCACATTTTAGTTTAAAATACTGATAACCTTAATACCTATATTAAGATATTCTTGTCATTTAAGTAGGTATAGTTAATTGCTAATATTGGTAGCAATTCCTCTAGTTTTAGTCGTCTTGGCTGCCACATTATACCCTATAATTTCCATAGCGAGTACGCAAAACAAATTAACAATGTAATTATTATAAGATAGAATAAAATAAAATAAAGAGGTATAAAATGGATAATTTGATTTTAACTGCAAGTAAACTGCACTATTTTGATTACAAGTAACGTCTGATCTGAAAATATTAAAATGAGAGAAAGAAGAAGAACAAACAACTCATAATCGTAATTCATGCAAGAAGTAGATAATCTTGATAAGTATAGTAAAAGTAAATGTTTATCATACTCCTGTCGTTCCACGAGTGTCACATTAATATTATCCACGAGCTGGGTACAACATTTTATGCAATCTTACAATCAACAAATTGTAATAAATAAATCATGAAATAATTCCGCATCCATAGCTGACATAAGTGGGGCCGTCCTCATACGTTATGAGACCTTAGTTTCCCTCCCTGCATTTAATTCTTCATATGCAATGAGACGTTTTAGCTTATCTTCCTGCATTTTATTTGTTATTGCCTGGCGTGTTGAATCAATAAGCAACCTGCATTCATTCCCTTCCTGGGAGAGAAGGAATTGGTATTACGGACTATGATGTATCTTATTAGCAGTACAACGTGGTAAGCAATTATAAATTCAGATCTTAATTGTTCTATATTACTTCTAAAATGTAATAATGCACAGAGATTTTTCCATCTTGGTTGCTCAGAGAAAAGAATATAACAAAATTGTTGCATCTTCTCTCTATAAACTACGACAACAATGAATGCTATGACGTGCATTATGTCATGATTATAGGAATGCCATAATGAGCCATTTATGCACGATATTGAATACAGTAACAATCCGTTTTTTACTTTCGCTACTACGTATAGTGAGTAGGGGAAGTATTGCATTCCACCCAAAAATTCGATACCGAGATTTCACCGGAAATACATGCTTTGAGGCGCCCTGAATCCGAATAAAGCATTTCTGGAAACATGTCCGTGTGTATATCTGTGTGTCCATGTGTCTGTGTGTCTATGTGCCTGGGTGTCTGTCTATGAACAGCATAACTCAAAAACGAAAAGTTAAATAAATACCAAACCTGATATTTCAGTATATTATCCTGCAAGGATGTGACATGAAGATTTTCAACCCCAACTACCCTTTACTTGGAACATTTTCGAAAATTTTTATTTTCTAAAACGATTTTGTTTAAAATGCCGTTTATGAAATATGTTTAAGTGACAAATAAAATATATATCTTATATTTTCTGGGAATAGCCTAGGAAGTCCTCTTCATTCGGAAGCAATTTTGTATAATCTTGTATAACTAGGCTAGGCAAAAACATACCGCGCAAAAAATGTAGATCTCTTTAAATCACACAAATTACTTAAAATAAGATTTTTGTGGCATAAGCTGTTTCTGAGATATTCGTTATTAAAGGTTCGAATTGTTCAATACTTGTCATTCTTTTAGTCCCATCGATTTTCAGTTGTTTCTCATAATTGCATGGAAACAGTACGGAATTTTAAGATCAACATATAGCGTCCAGTTCTTAAACATTTGACTATCGCTGTTCTCTTTGTATTTCTAACGAAATGTGTAATGTAGCTAGCTAACTAGATATTTTTGCAAAGGTTTATTTGGATTAAAAATCAGTAGATGGAAAAATAAGCTTTAATAAGAATAGTTTGTATATCCACTAATAAAGATAGAGGGTAGAGAAAGTTATGTGAATGTATCACATCAGAGTTGTAATGGTAGGTTTTTATAATAGTGGTCGCTGTATTTTAACTTATATGCAGATTTATTTGAAAAATAAAAGTCGGCAGAACACTTTTGCTAATGTATAACATTACCTATTAACTGCCATGAACATTTAAGAATATAAAACGGATTTGCCTCAAGAGGAATTGCTTCTGCTACACGTAATATTCTGTGGTCGTTTTATGACGGCTGAAGGAACAGGAAGAGGCTGTTTAGTTATTCTACAGTTTTCGATTGTAACCACGTCTCGCTGGCGGATATGCGCTTTTTTACGTGTGTCCTGGATTTCCAGAGCAGGAGAATCCGCTCTGACGAGACCGCCCGACCACACATGACATGCAAATCGCAAGAAGGCAGTGAAGTTTCCTGGTTTATATTCTCAGTCAACTGTCTCTCTGCAGGGCAACAAGAATAATCCTTCACCGCGCCGAACAATAGATTTATTCAGAAAATACCAAAGATGTGTCACACGCTTCAGAAAACATCGCCTGTCTCTCGTGTGTGTACGGATCTGTTAGGAATTCTTTTTACTCTTCTCGTTCTTTTCTGTTGTTCGCTTGTTTGGTGATTTTTGTATTGTGTCTGCCTGACATCTTTGTGCAGTTCGTCGTTCTTCTTTCGTTACTCTTTGTCCTTATGACTCTTATTTTTCAATAGAGACTCCAATTCGTCTGCTTTTGCTTACGTATTTTGAATTTGTCAACTACTATGTCACTTGAGAACTCCTTCAGATGGCATAAGCTTCTTGTTTGCAGATATTTGTAATTCTTATTGAAACTTCTTCTGCAAGTTTTCTGTCTGCAATTCTGAATTGTTCCCTAATTGGTGAAAGAAGCTAGTTTCATAATGCAGTGAGGCTCTAAAATTTATGTGTTCTGCCTTTGTTATTTCTGCCTTTGTTAATACCAGCCGGCCCTCGTAGTCGTGGTAGCTGGAGCCTTTGGCTTAGGCGCTCTGCCAAGCTAAGGACCGCGGATTCGAGTCCCGCCATAGGCTGGGAGTTTCTATTTGTGTGTTGTATGTGTAACAGTAATTTTGTAGTAAGCGCTAAACAGTAAAAAATAACAAAATACGGTGATAATATACTGGGAAAAACAGAAAAGAAAAGAAACGAAAGAAAGAATAAAAGAAAAACAATACCCGTCTATCTCAGTGGTAATCAATAAATTCTAAAGCAATAAGCCATGTGTTCATAATCATTACATACGATTTAAAAACTTTATCAAAAGAAGATTATTCGGATTTGATTGAATATTAAAGATAACACTATCAATAATAAATCATTGAAATATTCTTTGCTGAAAGATATAGAAAACAAATAAATTCAGAATATTTTATATTTATAACAGCAACAAATGAATATATTTAGTTTCCAGTATCTTCATACGAGGGTAACCCAGGGTGTGACACAGTTTGTGTATCCCCGCTGCGCAGTCGCTGATGCCCTTCTATCCAAGGTCGAATGGTTTCCTCGATTTCTTTTCTCAGTATTATGTGAGTTTGGTCGAAATAAGTTATTGTACATTCTGTGATTGTTCAAAATGAACTGTGTGATACAAAGTCCCGCGAATGTGAGAGAAGGATATTGGATTTTTTAGTGCTCGGAAGTTGAAACCTGCAGCATTTACCCTGAACTAAAAGATACTGAAATGAAAGAAAGTGATGTAAAATGTTCAACAATGGACGCAAAAATGTACATGACCAACCCACCCCGGATGTTTGTCATTCATCACAGATCCCTAGCATGTCTTCCATCGGAAGGGAAATAAAGCCGGTGGTCCCATGTCGTAAATTCACGGCACGTAGAAGAACCTCGAGCTTAATAAAGAGTCCTCTGAGCAAAATTTCCAGTCTTTCACGCCCAATATTGAATGGGATGCTAAGAACAAACAGTTAAACAGCTTCCATAAATAAGAGCTTTAAAAAAAACAGATGATTTTGAAGAATCAAGTGAAAAACAAAATCGTATGACAGACATTTAACCCTAGATGAGTCACAAGATAGATCCCAGACATTTCTCCTTCTTAGGTGAAATTGTGTCCCAACATCTTGGCTTAATGGTGTGGCAGCAGCCGACTACAAACGGGAATTCTAAAACTCATGGACAGACATGACAAATGCTTAAATAGCTGAGGTGACTAGCAGAGAAATAAAATAGGCTTAAGGTTTGTAAATTATATTATTTTTTTAATAAAACATCTTTTCTGAATACATCAAAGCCAAACGGTCGTTACCCTCGTGTGTAGAGTCACTACTGTAACTTCTTCAGTTCTAAAACAGAAATTTAGGCATTTGTCTCACCTTTTTCTATATAACCGATTTTAAGGAGTAAAGTACAATAAGTTTACATAAACGAACTGGGAAGTAAACCTTTGGCCAGGGTGAGTTATTATAGCGCAGTGATATGAGATGTGGAACTTAGCATTATTTAAAACCGGTCTGATTGGATGTTCAGGGGCAAAATAAGCCGAACCTGAAACATAATTTTTTGAAAGGAATGTTTTGGGAATTTAAGGAGAACGACTTTCGGGGTACATTATATTTGAGGCCCCAGCTAAATGTTGATGCATACACGATTCAAAGACATGAATCAGGAGGAAAATGTATTAAACATATAGTTATACTTTATGCTATTTACCGATAACGCATGAAAAATAAATAAGAATCAACACATAGGTAAATTCGTACCAAAATCAGCCATAAGGATTTACACAGTTCAGTTCGCAATTCTAGCTCTATTACAGTGCTATCTTCCCTCTCCTGCTCTTCCCTCCCCGCCAGTAGTGCAAAATAAATTACCAAAACGCATAACCATCGTTTGACTTTTTACCACAGAATAGTTATTATAGGTTGCAAATTATAAATTGGCCTCTCACATCGCACGCAAAAATGGTACGTCGAACTCTGGTAACTTGGACAGTGAAGGTGGGGAAGGCATGCAGTAACTAAAGGTACGCCATGTATCACTTATCTCTTAGGGTATCTTATCTTATTTAATTTACTGAAAGTAAATGACCCCTCCGTATGTTAGGTAAACTATGGATTGCAGGTATTGTTGGACCCCATACATTACGATTTCTTTTCTAGTTCACTTCCAGAAGATCTTTCCCTCAATATTTTTTCTTTATCCGTTTTAACTTTCTGCGATTCAGGAATTTTATATTTCTTTATAGAAAACATATATCATTTATCATTGGGACTCCAAAGAGTATACACTTCCATAATAAATTAAAATGGTATTACCGAATTCGCTTCGTTAGGTATTAGGGGTTTGAGTATCGTTTTTATAAAGAAATAACGCTAAATCGTTTTTGCACAAAAACGAGTAAAGGAAGAAAATCCGGTAAGCGGTTATCCCCACAGACAATTTGTTCTCGGTAGTAGATGTTGATTTTATTGATTCTTCAAATGAACCCTTCCCCGACGTTTCGAACTCATCTTTTTTTTTCACTCCCACCAAATTGCTATATTATCGAAACATCAAGTAAATTGAAATGAAAAGGGTCTGTGTTTGAGCGGGATACGTAACGACCCAAAAGCGATCGTTTTACCGTGACTAAACTTTCCATTTTCTCTTCCCTCTCATCTCACCCCAAATCCTCAAAATCATCACCCGTGTTTCTCTCTCTTTCTGCTTTTTTTTCCTTGTCCCCTTTACACTCGCGTTAAAAGTAAGCCAATACTTTATTTTGCCCAGAGCTTAAAACCGATCACCCAGGTGGAGGGGAAGCCCAATCGTTTGGACGGTTGAATGCGTTAGATGACCACACCGGATATAGCCTCCACCTCTCACGCCTGTCCCCCGTGGCCGCAATCAGCTGACACTCGCACTACCGACCCTTGACCCATCCATCCTTTCGTCGGGCCGTCACATCTGACGATAATAACAATCGATATAGATCCGATTAAGAGCGGCCCGACAAAGTCACTCAGGTTTTCACGAGAAAGGATAAAAATCCAGTGTAATAGAATTTTGTTATCGCTCCAGTCTTTCGGCGGTAAATGGCAGACTGAAAATAAAACAACAACAGAATCTGCTAAATGGCTCTCCTTTATTAATCAATACGCTCCTACTAAAGAAGGGTATTTTTCTATCTCAAACTAATTAAGAATTATCTACGAAGACTGCTTCCAATACAACATAACAAAGCAGAAAGAAATCAATGTTATAGTGCTACTGCTGTATTCAAAGAAAAAGGTTCTAAAATTTGCAGTAACTTGATAATGCCTATTTCTTAATAATGTTTGATGGTTTTTTGTGGTACTAACACACCTATGTTATTCCTATTGATATTTATATTATGCATTTATTTTAACTAATAATGCTGCATTATTTTAACCATAAATGACACGCCTAAAACATTTTAATTATAATACTAATACCTATTTGTGTAGTTTATACAGTTGTTATAATTGTAAACAATATGTATTTCGTAATATATGTATCATATACATATTTTACTTTTAATTATTATAAACTTGTTAATGAATACGTTGAGCTAGTGTACTTCTAACATGTTTTAACACAGACCTAAACAAGTCACTTTAATTTTGGTTATGTGGCTTTTTATATATTCTAAAACATAACGTAGTTTTACAGATAATAGAAAAAGTGGGATCTTCTAAAAAACATGTGCTCAAGTCGCTATGCTAATACTCTGTATAATATGCAATATCACTCCTATGCCACCGACTTATATTTTAATGCAAATCTAATAGCCATTACATTTACTTAAGTGGGTGCCGAGCGAGGTGGCTCTACGGTAAGGTGTAAGAGTCGATTTCGGAGATCCCTGGTTCAATCCCCGTCGACCGCCCACTCTGCCCTTGGATGTTTTATTTTTCCTGGTCGATAGACGAATTCTGGAGTGGTTTCTCATCTACCAAGATTTCCTTTCCATCATTTCCCTTTCATTCGTTTCCTTCTCATCTTTCAAGTGTGCTTCTAGGTTTCGTAGCGTATGGCGGTGCCGAACAAATGGCGTAAATACTTGCTCAAAGGAAAGAGTATCACCATAGACGAAAGACGGGTTGTTCATCGTCCACCCCTCTAGCAGCTCTAGCAGTGGGACGGATCTCCGAGCGCAGAAACCGTTTAGGACATCCGCGCGTCTGCCTACGGCCTGTAGCCTCCTGTGGCTACTTCACTTCTTCCCTTTCTCTTGGGGAGTGATAGCCACAAAATATCTGCGAGGCGTGTATTTAAAGTAAGTACCAATAATTTTTAAAAAAATAACAGAACATAATTTTCCAAATACTTTATTATCATTCATTACTTTATACCTTACACTACTTCTCAACATAGTCAGTGAGCTTATTCAGGCACTTGTCGTAACGAGAAACCAGTTTTTGTATGCCTTCATCAAAGAATGATACCGTCTGTGATGAAGGCCAAGTCTGCATTTCTTGTTTTACAACATCGTCTTTGATGTTTTCCACCAAGGAATTTTTTCAGATGAAGAAAGAGATGAAAGTCGTTTAGTGCCAAATCTGGACTGTTGTGATATAAGAAGTGCAGGCGTGGCTTTCATCACAGGCAGCATCATTCTTTGACGAAGATATACAAGTGCCTGAATAACGGCGGTGTCTACGTGGAGAAATAGTGTAAGTAGTGAGGTAATGAATGATAATAAAGCATTTGGAAAATTATGTTCTGTTATTTTTTTTAAAAAAAAAGTATCGGTACTTATTTAAAAAAACACGCCTCCTATGTAGTTCGCAGTATGTGAGGTGCCTCCTCCGTTGTATAACCTATACTTATACCTGCTTAAGCGAGTACAAACCACATATTTCAAAATGTAATACTATTTCATAATCCCCAAGTGTTCACGAACTCAAGACGTAATATAGGTAGGATTAATAGCAATATATTTATTTACTTATCTTCAGTAGCCAGAAGGCGTTTCTTGGTTAAAGTTATTGCAGGTGATAGGCAGATTGTGATTCCTGTTGGCGTTGAAGAATATAAAATTACAAACGATACGCGATTTACGTAATTGTAGAAAATGTTTTCTTCAAATTAAGAAATTTTAATTAAAAAGTAATTGATTTAAGTAAATAGTTGGCTCAACATATTGTAATAACCATGGTAAAGGTTATTTTATTTCATCTCCAGGTATATTAAAATTTGCCTTTGTCTCATGTTTCAAAACGCCTACCTGCGACATAAAACGGCACATTTTCCACTTGTGTAATAACATACCACTAAAAGTTTTCATTTATAAGTAATTTCATTTTTCTGAGTCATGAACTATATTATTTTTTAAAACTTACTATTTGATGCATTAATAGTGTTAAAGCTTTTTCCAATTTTGGAGTTGCTGAGAATCAGAAATCCAGAGGGTTATTTTCAAATATCCATATTTCTTCTTCTACTGTTTACCCTCCGCGTTGTTAGGGCTTACACCCCCCAGGACTTAAAAGCATGTGCCGGGGTCAGACGCCTGTCGAGGAGCACAGACTATAAATCAGAGAGAACAGCCAGGATGGGCGATCAGTATAAAGCCTGGTAAGAGAGCGAGGAAGGAGATGATATGGGATGATGGTGAGATTAAATGAAAGGAAAGATGATGGTGGTGATGATGGAGCAATTGGTGGAATGAATGGCCGGAGAAACCGGAGAAAACCTGCCCAGGCGACGCTTTGTCCACCACGAATCTCACATGCGGTTCCCTGGGATTGAATCCGGGCCGCTTTGGTGAGAGGCAAGCGATCTAATCACTTGGCCACGGTACTGCCTTAAAAACTCTCTATAAATAAACAAATCTAAAATACTACTTCATTTTAGCTTTATTTTCTATTATTTGTGCAGGTGTAACTGGCATTCTTCTTCACAAAAATAAAACACCTGTGTAATATTTATAATGAAATTAATACAGGTGATAACTTTTTGCAATCAGTAACTTGTGGGTTTGCTTTATAAATCTACTATACATTAGAGCTAACTCCGTTTATATTTATCCAAGTTAAGTTGAATTAATGTGAAGTATACTCCAAAAGGCTATTTGACCAGTGCCTCCAAAACTGCAGTTACTCAGGAAACAAAGTCATTAATATCAGCAAATGCAACATAAGACAACAAACATATACGCCTCTGGCCTCGTGGCGTAGTTAGTAAAGCAGCCACCTGCGGTTCCTTGAATTCTAGGTAGATTCAAGAAAATTTTCTTTCATGTTGAAGTTTCTCGGTATATCCAGAATTCGGTGTGTGAAAGCTTTTTTTCGGTATTTAATAATCAGTTTGCCTGCATAAGCATTGTCTCTGTGCAGATGCCTGAGTACATGCTCTACTGTTGTTTGCCAATTAGTTGAACATAATGAACACAATTTTGAATAATTAAAACATATGCCGCAAAATTAGCTGAGAAAAAGTATCTTTGTATCCTCTGAAGAATATTAATGAAGCCATGGCTCCAGATTAATTTACACAAAGAAGAGAATATTTCACTATCTTATCGCTTATCCCGTTTATGATTTCCGGTGTGAGTGGTAGCAGGTATAAAATATATTGCACGAGCTTTTATTGGCCTTCTGTGAAAGCAGGATGGAACAAACACGCCGTTTCTTTGATAAACCTCGTTATATACACTAGCGTTTACTTCTTCATTTTGCAAAGACAGGATGTGTTTGTATAGCTCCATTTCCAGAACGCCATGTTTACGTCGACAAATGTAAAAAAGATAATGCAATACATATTAGATGCGTATATATTTTAGTACTAATATTAAAAAGCGAAAAGATTTATGTATAGTGCTTTTGTGTGAGTGTATGCATGCTCGGAAACCACTCAACGGATTTTGATAATTTTCACTACTGAAAAGCACTGATCTTCTGGATGGACATAGATTATAAAATATTTTTGACAATTTTAGAACTGGGAAAGGATTTATGGTTTTCAAAATTGGAAGAACGGGGATTGAATATCATGCTAATATCACAAAAACCTCTTATTTCGGTGAAATTTGATATCAAGGAGTACTTTTGGTATGTTTTTGATAAAACTTAGCACACTTGGGTTTTAGGACCTGAAAAAAATAATAAGCGTTTCTAAAATTTTAAAAAGCTTCTGTTAATCTCTTTAGATCATTATTTTCAACCCCTAACGTACAAATTCACACTCTTTTCTAGACAAACCTTGGTTCACAGAACCTATAGGAACCAACGAAGCTTATGGGCTACCTTACAACTCTCAAATTTTCAAGACTTTATATAAAAAACTGCACTGTTTAACCCATCTGGCTAGTATACTTTACAATTATAGCATAAGGCCTAGCAATAAATAAAATTAAAACAATAAATTTAAATCTTCATAAAGTTAATAAATAAATTTAAAATCAAATTAATAAAAACTGTCTCTTAAAAATCATAGATTTGGACACAATCAATTTGTATTAGGTAATCATAAATTATCACGACAGTGAACTCTAACTATTCTGCAAAAATCATAGGTTACATTACAACTACTAAAAGCTAGGCAAATCTTATTTTGAATTATATAGTATCTCGAATTTTTCAAAATCTACTTTATCCTTTGTTTTCCAACCCTTATACAGAAAATTGTATGTAAAGTTGAGATAAAGAAGTTGGTGAAAATTATGAGATATCTAACACTTCAAAAACTAATAATATTACTCCATTTAACCCCTTTTGTACACATTTGCATCATTTGAACAATCTGGACAAAACGCTAGACACTTAGGTTTTAAGTATGAGTAAAACTTATAGGTCATTTACACTTTCAAAACCTTGTTTTCAATCCCTTATTTGCAGAATGTATTCGTGCAATGCTCGGACAAACAAAAGCTGTAGCAAGCAAAATAACATCTCTGGAAACCTGACGTTCGGAAGTATAGCTAAGGAGTCGAATTTATGAAGCAAAAAGGATAAGGAGATGAACGTAGATAAGCAAAAGCTAGACTTCACCGATCTTGAGTCAGATGAAGAAGCAAGGGGGAGTTCAAATAAATTTATTATCGGTTATATATTTAGTGGACGCACATGCGCACTAATTCGAGAAAGTTTCGATATATTCACTTGGGGGACTATTCATTTCTAAAAAATTATAAGTGGCATAAATAAGTGCTGAAAAAAGTTCGCCGTGTCTCCACAGTGTGAATGTCCTAAGAATAAAAGAAAAATTTTGAACATTTAAAGAAAGCTTAGATCCCCTAACGTCAAAAACATGTATGATAATATTGTGTCAGTATACTATTAAGAATGCTATGCTGTAATTGAGACTTTCTCTATAAAAATGAATCTGATAACAGTGTAAACACATTATATTGTCCATTCGTTAGTTGAAATAAACAACTCTCAGTAATTCAAATTAAACGTAAACGTAATTCAAATAAAAAATTAAAGTTAGCTTACTGTCATAGCATAGTGACACCATAGCGGTGTTTTGTGTAATCAAGTGAATTTCCAGAGTCATGATTCCGCCACTAGGAGCGCATGGTGGCTGGTGATTAGCCCACCGCCCACAGAAAGCGCCACGGGAGAGAGGCAGGATGCTGCGGGTGTGAAATAGCTGACAATTTTTCTCAGGGACCTTCACTTTCAAGGTATGAGGCTCCTTTACCTCCAGTTAAACATTACTGGGACCAACGATTTTACTTCAACTTCGAAGGAAGTCATGCTAAGGATTTTAAGCCCGAAAAGATCCATCGTCCACCGCCGGGTTAGAACCCGCGACCTCGGGAACCAGAGTCTAACCTGGTAACCACTGGACCACGAGGAACGACTAATTTAAATCAGTAAGATGGGAAACAGGCGGCTGAAGTTCGCAAAGAAAAGTGTGCCATGTACGAGCCAACAGTGATATACTTATGCAATAAGTATCACCTTGCTTCAACTGACGTTGTTGGGTAGCCATGGGTATTATTCCATGCGCTTTTGTAACGTTTTGCAGAAAATATAAATTAAAAACTCATTTATTAAAGCAGGGCCCTTAGTGTTCTTAAAGGTCTAGGTCTAGTTCCCAAGGTCGTGTTCAAACTCGGCGACGGCGATGGATTTTTTCGAGCGTAAAAATCTAGCATTGCTTCCTTCGGAAGGGAGGTAACGCGTTGGTCACGTGTCGTAGATTTACGGCACAGAAAAGAACCTCAAGCCTGATTTGCCTCTGAGCAAAATTTATGGCATTTCACGCCCAAGACAGAATGGGACGCTAAGAACCATAGCAGTTAAAGAGCGTCCATAAATTTAAAAATGAGTGGTTTTATAGCTAGCTATCTTGAAAAACATTTGTATTGTACGTAAACTGATTAATCTCATATGAGTGTTTTAAAGGGTCCCTAGCTATATTGAAAATCATTTGTTTTGTGTGTAAGCTGATTAATCTCATATAAATGTTTTTAAAGGGTTCCTAGCTATATTGAAAATCATTTGTATTGTACGTAAGCTGATTAATCTCATGTGAGTGTTTTTAAAGGGTCCCTAGCTATATTGAAAATCATTTGTATTATACGTAAGCTGATTAATCTCATGTGAGTGTTTTTAAAGGGTTCCTAGCTATATTGAAAATTATTTGTATTGTATGTAAGCTGATTAATCTCATATGAGTGTTTTTAAATGCTCCCTAGCTATATTGAAAATCATTTGTATTGTACGTAAACTGATTAATCGCATGTGAGTGTTTTTAAAGGGTCCCTAGCTATATTGAAAATTATTTGTATTGTATGTAAGCTGATTAATCTCATGTGAGTGTTTTTAAATGCTCCCTAGCTATATTGAAAATCATTTGTATTGTACGTAAACTGATTAATCTCATGTGAGTGTTTTAAAGGGTCCCTAGCTATATTGAAAATCATTTGTATTGTACGTAAGCTGATTAATCTCATGTGAGTGTTTTTAAAGGGTCCCTGGCTATATTGAAAATTATTTGTATTGTATGTAAGCTGATTAATCTCATGTGAGTGTTTTTAAATGCTCCCTAGCTATATTGAAAATCATTTGTATTGTACGTAAACTGATTAATCTCATGTGAGTGTTTTTAAAGGGTCCCTAGCTATATTGAAAATCATTTGTATTGTACGTAAGCTGATTAATCTCATGTGAGTGTTTTTAAAGGGTCCCTAGCTATATTGAAAATCATTTGCATTGTACGTAAGCTGATTAATCTCATGTGAGTGTTTTTAAATGCTCCCTAGCTATATTGAAAATTATTTGTATTGTATGTAAGCTGATTAATCTCATATGAGTGTTTTTAAATGCTCCCTAGCTATATTGAAAATCATTTGTATTGTACGTAAACTGATTAATCTCATGTGAGTGTTTTTAAAGGGTCCCTAGCTATATTGAAAATTATTTGTATTGTATGTAAGCTGATTAATCTCATATGAGTGTTTCTAAATGCTCCCTAGCTATATTGAAAATCATTTGTATTGTACGTAAACTGATTAATCTCATATACAAATTTGGTTTAGTTAAGGGCAAGTTCCATATACATTTGTAAATTGTAATTATTTTCAGATAATGTTTTATTAGTTGCAAATTTGTTAACAGATATTTATATTCTTTACAATTTCAATTATTTATTCATATCGTTTTGCTGTTTATCAAGCGTTGTTTATGGCAGCCTCCAATTTGAAGAAGCTGGATTTGTTAATAAATTCTGTATACATTCTTTAAATTAAAGCTTGCCCTAAGTGTGTATTATTAGATTTATAATGCTCTCCCCAAATTTATTCAGCTTTAATAAAGGTTTATTTGTATCACAAATTAAAGCAACTTAGTGTTCCTACACACTCAGAATTAGTGAACAGGAAGGGCAGACCCCATCCCGACATGAACTCGCCAAAAGATTCCATTATCCATTCATCTAAAGATAATGTCAGTTTCGAAACGGTGAAAGGTTGTGCGTCAAAAGATATACAACAACACATAAAAAGCAGAAGTCATTCTGAAATTGCACCCAAGTGGTTTCAGTGCTCTTTAGTTATCTTCATTATACCTGTAATTTTACCTTCCGTCCACTACTCGCAGATTAATCCAGACATGGCGTTCCCTGCTCTTGACTTCACCTGTAACCATTCATTACTTTTCCCGCCGAGTATAGGCTCCACATAGCCCCTCCGCTATATGACAGAATGATACATGCAATCAAATTAAGCTTCAGCATCGAAGGCTTTTTGATTATTAAATACCTATCTTACGTTACATTTAGCCGGGAGGGCCGTGACCACACCCTACCATGTGGTAGGAAATGGTTCAAATGACTGCAAGGTGTGTAGAACGGATAAACACTGACACATTAGTGATGTGCGAACACACACGCATCCTTATGGCGTGGTCTTTTTTTGATTTTTGCCACATGTGTAATTAGCAGAGGATCGGTCGCCCAGTCAACCCCACACATCGGCCGTCAAAGCGGAAACAACCTAACTAACCCTTTCCATTAACGTTCGGTATCCTCAATAACGGCCCTTCACCCCGACCCATTACTCCCTCCCCTCGGGCTGTAGATGTTTGTGAAAGTGCAGAGACAGAAGCTCTGAAAGGCTATGTATATCACTCACACGAATTCTGCTTGTTGTCACTCGACCTCACATTTTATTTGTCGCAAATACGATCCTCATTCAGAACAACCCATTGTTGCTCTTTTTATCGGAAAGTTTTTAGCATCATACAGTCCAGATATCCGTGCTATAATCATTATTACTATTATTTAATCATAATCTAGGTGAATCGAAGCATTTCATTCGGCATCGAATTCAATATGCAAATTTCTTAAGAAAAATCTGCTGTATTTCATATTCATTATTTTCTCTACCTCTATCGCCTACTGGTGGGTATAAAAACTATTCATACTAAAGCTAATTTTTCTATCTACCTCATTTTAATCCAAATAAACCTTTGCAGAAAACGCATTACACATTTCGTTATATATACAAAGGGAACAACGATAGTCAAATTTTTTAAGAACTGGACGCTCTATGCTGGCCTTAAAATTCCATACTGTTTCCATGCAATAGCAAGAAATAACGTATGTTGACAGGACAGAATGGCTTAAGTATTGAACATTTCGAACCATTAGTAACGGATATCTCGGGAATGGCTGATGTTGCAAAGAAAGGTGTTTAAAATAAATTGTGTGTTTTAAAGATATTTATATTTCTTGTGCAGTATGTTTTCGTCTATCGTTTATCGTTTACCAGTTATACAAGAAAATACAAAATTCCTTCCGAATGAAGAGGAAGAAAATTCAAGATATACGTTTTATTTGTTAGGTAAAGGTCTTTAACATATGGTTAATATTTTTTTAAAAAATTAAACATTTCGAAAAATGTTCTTCTAAAAGTATAGTTTGGGGCGGGAAGGTTTTCTTGAAAATCTTCGTGTTGCATCTTTAGAAGGTACTGAACCTAAATACCAAGTTTGGCGTTTAACCGACTTTTCGTTTTGAGTTATGCTATTCAGAGAAACACATGCACATGTAGACACACACATGAACATTTTTCTAAAAATGCTTTTTTGGAATTAGGGGGCCTTAGAATATAGATTTCCGGTGAAATCTTGGCATCGAATTTTTGGGTAGAATGCAATATCTTCTCCAACTAATATATACGTGGTAGAGAAAGTAAAAATGGAAAGGGAATCAATTGTGAGACCTCTCTATGAGACCCTCTATTTTCTCGTCCATTGTGTACCGAAATGTGGTGAAAGTTGGTGGAAACAGATACTCTGTATGCGATGATTAGACGTGACTTTATTGTCCTCTGACATATATTGAATGGTGTTAGGGTAAAGGCTAGTGCACAATAACCCAAACCAGAACGGAAACGAGAACGTAAGCAAAATAGCATAACGTATTTTGGTTCACAATGCCCCGGTAACGAGAAAGGAATGCATATCGATGGCCCACATTTATAGCGAAGTGGAAAATCGATTTTGTGCATTGAGATGAGATTTTTATGTAACTGATCAATTATATTTTCCACCTGCTTCCGCTTAGCCAAAATGCAGGTAAGCCAACGTCAAAAATCGATGTAATAAACGTTTTCTAAATGCAGATCTATTCATAGTTCCGATTATTCTAATCGTGCCAAGCTTCATTCCTTTATTAATAGCGTACATTAACGCTGTTTGTTATTATTTCTTAATTTTACGTAGGTTTTGTTGTTATTTGTGTTTTTATTATATTTTTGAGGCAATAGCCAGTTTTAAGTTGTATATAACGAAACTATAGGTGTCGTTTCGCTAGAAGTACCAACGCTCAATGGTTCTGAGGGAGTCAGGAAGTAGTCAGGACGCGCATTTACTAAACTTCTTCCAGCTTCATTTTCCCAGCTTGAGACTAGAGAGAGCTCTAACGCCTGCTTCATGTCATGACCGCCTCGAATATAACCTCTACAGAGAAGAGTCTAATGTGTGCAATAGGGATCTAATATGTCGTACCCGGAAACAAGAACAAGAAGGTTAATATGACCAAGACTTTTTTCACGTTCCCGGGATCCAAAATACTTCTCAATTGTGATACCGTAACTATTGATAGGAACATATTAAAATTAAATAAAAAAATAATAGTAAGATAGAGAAATAATTAAGCAACTACATTAGTATAAAACTCATAGAATGCAGTAAGAGCTGAGTTCAGTGCATTTACAAAGTAACGTGCAGGAAAGGGTATGAAATTCTGAGATTCGAGGAGGTACCACGCAGCAACAAGATAAGAAACATATGTAGGATTTTAAGGCTGGACCGCGCGGGAAGGAACGTTGGTGGGGATTACGATATGGTTGGTGGGGATTACGATATGTGCGCGGAGCTTAAGTTCAGAAAAGAGCACGCATTCAAATCATAGACTCATTCGTGCACACATTCGTGACCTATTCGTGACTTTCCTGAGATTCTTAACTCTCGTGTGTAATTTTTAAGTTGTGTAGCGCACATGAACGCGTCGGCGCTAGAAAGATTTAGCGGCTATTGAGAAGGATCTTTCCGAGCAACATTTCTGCGACTTATGGCAACTGACGCTTTGCTTAACTATTGTTATAGAATTAATTAATTCGTAAATTCAACAGTCGGCGACTCTTCTCAAACTGAACATTTTAGTTAACATTAAAATGTATCAGCTTAATAAACTGGTGTTATCCTTTCAAAATACACTCACGCATCCTGATATAAAGAACCCTAGCGAGACTATTAGAGCAGCTGCGCACGAGACAACGCAGAAATAGCTACGATATAACATCATAAATCTCATCAATGTTATCTAAGTTGATGCAACCATCAAATAGCAGCATCAAAATTTGAAGTAAGGAGCGGCTTCAAAAGTGTGGCACCATGAACGGCTTCAGTTGTGAACGCTGTCATTATAATACACGTATTCTTAACTTTGGCATTCTCGTTTTGGCCACTGTTCTCGGTTATTGTGAACCAGCCTTAATTCAACTAGTGCAACATTTTGAGGGGAAGCCTTTTGCAAAGCAAACGTAAGTATATTAGTCTTTTAATTCATACGTAGTATATTACTCATATAAGAATAAGGTTATATATAGTCGGATAAACAGCTAATTCTGTCACATACATATATCCCCATATACACTATTTAATAATGCTTCTCTAATTTGGGATACTTATACTTCCAAATACGAGGTTGGTCATTTGTTAACTCCTTCATTGTATCTACCTCATAAATAAACTCTTTTCACAGAACACTACTTTCGTGCCCGTAAAAATGAGCAAGAAAATAAAATAACATTGCACAACTTGACACAGATGCTGCTGTAGTCTAGCGGATGCCTTCGGTGAATAACTCCGTCTGACATTAAACCTCTATCTAGCTGTCACAATCTTCGGATAGGACTGGTCCTGTATGTATTATTATCAGGGCTCATATGCAAAATATCTGGTTGAAAATCAAGAAAGAAGTAGAAACAGTGGTTGGGTGAAAGAACGGAAAGAAAAAACGTTGGTGCCAGGAGATGGTTCGTTAGAATGGGGAGGAACAAACCAGGAAGAATCCAGGTAAGCAGAATCTAACCCAAAGTACTCAAACTCTTCTGATGAAGACAGTGGCATACAAGGCGCATTTATTGAGCGTATATTTCCAGCTGATGTAGCTCGGTCAAACTAAAAGTCTCCTTGCTAGCGCGCATTGTCGTCCGGATCTGGTCGTGCTTTGATCTCCCCTTCATCCCTTCTTCCCAGGGGTAACGAAAATCACAAAAGGTCTACAGTGACCTACGTGCAGTGCTGTGCTTCAGTGGCTGGGGGGCCCCTCCATCTGACTAATCCTAATTCTAATCTGCCTAGAAAAGCAACCTCAACCATTTGAATTGGAAGACGTAGTCCCACAGCACAACAAACCAAAGAGTAGACATTTGTAACTTAAGTGTCCACCTTACATATATCATAACCGTACAAAACGCTGAAATTAAAGCGAAATGTGGATTACTGAGTTACTTGATCTGGTAGTTGTTTCTCTCTCTCTCGCAAGGGGCAGAGGAAGATTTAAGCACTTTGGCCAGAGGCCCGTGTGCCGTCCGCAACCTCCGGCAGCAAGAGATAAGATAAAAGATCCGAAAGGTGGTTGCCCAGTCCAAGTAGCGGCAGGTGCGGAGATTGCGGGGTTTTTAAAGTTCGCAGATGAAAACACTCCTGCAGGCACCCTCCAGCGCTCCTCCTGACAAGCAGATCCGAACTTCCCTGGCTCCATACCAGAGGAGGAGGAAACTGAGAGCGCATATCTACCGCGCACCACACACCACCAAACTACCCAGTCAAGCTCCATACTCCAAAGGTGATTTAAAATGAAATGATGGGGAATGAGGGACCGGATAAATTCGGACTATTAAAAAAACTACCCCAGCATTCGCCTGGCAACATGAGAAAACCACGAAAAAACCCAAGTCAGATTGCACGGTCGCCGGGATCCGAATTCGGAACCTCTCGAATGCGGAATTGCCGGTTATGGATCTCATGTTATTTCTTCAATCCCGGTGCGACATTTGGTATAATGTAAGTGATGTTAACCATCGACAGTAAAATGTTACCTAATCGAAAAAAGATGTGCTTTTCTTTATTCCACCTGTACGAGAAGTAACGTTACTCTGTCCCCCTCTTCAACAAAATGAGATCCAATGCCCCTGGTAAATGACTGTTGTATGTCAACTTCGCTTGTAGTATAGTTCACGTTGCTGTTCTTCAATATTGTTGTGTGCAAAAAATATGATAACCCATATTGCATTTCACAAAAATGAACAACTCAGTTTTTAGAACTCAAAATGGCACACGGGCTTTAATGTGACTCACCAATGAGGATGGTGCCCCCTATATAAAGGATGGGAAGGGGAACATTCTGCGGGACTGTGACAAAGCGCCCGAGCCAACTGCCGCCAGGACCACGTCAGCGTCTACAAGGGCTGCGTGGCCGGGCCAAGGATAATCGAGAGCCGCCGACAAGGAGCACCGGTACCGCTACAGTCCGACCGGGAGTCTCCTTTGCGGCCGCTCTCAAAAAGGCTGAGACGATGCTGCAAGGAGTGGGAAGAGCTTCGGCTCATGAGTGAGCACTGCAGTGGCGACAACAACAACACCGGCGACGACGGCGACATCACCCGAGGAAGTGCCACAGCCCGGACAACAACGACAGAAAGCACGACAAAGGAAGAACAAAAAAAGAGGAACAGTAAGAAAGGTCCTGCCTCTAATACCGAGCCGGGCCAATCACAAGCCCCGGCTGCTCAACAGCCCCAAGCCCCGCCCAAGTGGCGGCACAAACACAATCAACGGCCGCGGCAGTGACCACAACACCGGCTACTGCCACGACACACACACCGGCGCTCCCAGCAACAACGACGGCCTCATTGGCAGGCTTTGGTGACACTATCTCACGAAGTGATATGGAAGAATTCCGGGCCCTATCCCTGTGGTTTGGTTATCTTATCAAAAGGGTCCTACCTGCACTCCGGACCTGCAAACTGCAGCTAGCCAACCCGCAGTTGAGCCCCATACAAAAGCACAAGTCATGCTCGAAACGCTGGAGCATTTGTTCCCTAATTCCGCTTCGTAATGGCTACCAGACTCGTCCGGAGGCCATTACGAGCTGCGTTCTGGAACGTAAACGGAGTAAGAGGGCATTACCCCAGCGTACTTGAGTTTGTTAACTCCTACGGAATTGATATTCTAATGGTCTGTGAAACACACTTGATTGCTGGTACTACCTTCTCGCTGCCAAGTTACGTCACCCAGCGGCAAGATCGGATCGGCCGACGGGGGGGGGCGGTACAGCTATATTCATTAAAAACCATATCACGCATACACCCTTCCCTCTCCCACCACTACAGCATGTGGAAGCCTGTGCCATTCAGCTTGCCATTGGCGGGCTAGACACACATTGCTGATAGCGGTTTACGACCCTCCAGATCTTCGCTTCTATGAAGCAGATTACCGAACCCTACTTAACTTACACCCAGTGGTTTGCATTGCAGGAGACCTCAACACGAAACACGGGCTCTGGCACAGCCGTACGGTTAACCAGAAAGGCCGCGGACTCTACCGCCTCATCAGCGGAGACCCAAGCCTAATCGCGCAAGGACCGAGAGGGCCTACGTTTCATCCGGCCCGCGGCAGGCCGGATATTCTCGACATAATGATCACCAAAAACATTCCATTCCATCTAGAGCTCTCAGCGATAAACGAGCGGCAGGCCGGATATTCTCGACATCATGATCACCAAAAACATTCCATTCCATCTAGAGTTCTCAGCGATAAACGAGCTGGATTCCGACCATGACCCTGTCCTGGTGGATTCCAATGTTTCAATGCCAGCACTGGTCAGCCCAGACTGGGTAAATGAGGTCGACTGGGACGCAGCCGTCCAAGCACTGAACCGGTCTGTCGATCCGCGGCCACGTATCGATTCCATCGATGCGCTGGAAGCGGCGGCGGCAGACTTCTCCCAACAGATCCTGACTGCGGTACGTGCACACACCCACCGCATCCCGTCTGACATCCCCAACCGAGAACCATTCCTAATGAACTCCGGCAGCTGCTAAAAGCCAAGGCAAGTTTCCGCCATCCCAGGATAGGAGCAGTATACCAGCGGTTCAAATTCCTGGCAAGGCGACTGCTCCGTGTGCATAGGAAGGTGGCCTGGGAAGGAACAATGGAGACTGTAAACCTACAAGAAAAGAAACCATAGCGACTAATAAAATCCTTGAGGAAGGATAAAACCCAGTACCAGCATCCTCTGCACGGCACTCGCGGGAGACTTGCCTTCGAGCCCCGCGAAAAAACCACGGCGTTTGCAGACCATCTGGAACTTCAATTCGAACCGCGGGAGGACCCCCAGGACGAAGACTTCACTAAACTCGTGGAAGCGACTGTGGACTACCTCTCTGAGGAGCCACAACTGCGCCACGAGGGGGTCCATCTTCCCATAGTCACCCCTAAGCAGGTGGCTTCCGAGATCCGAAAATTTAACACGAACAAACCCCCTGGACATGACGGCGTCACGGCGCCCATGCTCCAGCACCTTCCCAAGAAGGCCGTCATCCATTTGCCGCGGATTTTCAATGCGTGCCTTCACCTCCGTCACTTTCCAACTAGTTGGAAAGAGGCGCGGGTGGTATGCATTTTAAAGCCCGGCAAGGATCCGGTCTTTCCAGGCAGTTACCGCTCCATCAGCTTACTCCCAACCGTCTCAAATGTCTTTGAGCGGTTGCTCCTAGCCCGCCTTACACCTCTCTTTGAGGAAAGGCACCGCCTCCTGGACCATCAGTTTGGTTTTCGCCATGGGCACTCCACAACCCTGCAGCTACTGCGATTGGCCAAGAAGGCCTCCCTGGGCTTCCAGGAGAACTTCAAGACCATAGAAGTGCTGCTGGACGTAGAGAAGGCCTTTGCCACAACGTGGCATCAAGGCCTTTTGTACAAACTCAAGGAGTCAGACATCCCTCCCGCCTATCTCGCCCTGATAAGCAGTTTCCTCCGGGATCGCACATTTAGGGTAAGAGTGGAGGGGAAGGTTTCCTCAGTCCGTCCCATAACCGCTGAAGTCCCGGAAGGCAGTGTACTGTCCCCGCTTCTCTTCGCGGCCTACATGTCGGACTTCCCCACGGAACCTAGGGCTGTTACGTGCCAATATGCCGACGATGTCCTCATAATGGCACAGAACAAGAATTCCCGATTCTGTTTCCCTCCACTACAGCGACAGCTCCGAGCCATTGGCAGGTGGAGCGAATAGTGGAGGATGGCCATCAGCCCGGGGAAGAGCTCTGCACTTCTCCTGGCGAAGGTCCGTCGGTGTTAGGTAACCCAGAATCCCCTGGGTTACCTCTGCCAAATACCTCGGAATCACCCTCGACCGCGGCCCCACTTTCGCACCAGATGTTAGGACAAGGGCCGGCCTCGGCCACTCCGCGCTCAGGCAGCTGTACCCTGTATTCCGCTCCAGAATGCCCACACACCTCAAACTACGCCTATATCAGGCAATTATCCCGCCCCTGATTCTGTATGGCTGCGAGGTCTTGGGATCGGCGGCAGCGACCACCATCCGCAGGCTGCAAACCGTTCAGAACAGGGCGCTTCTGATGATCTATGATACCGGGCGTAGATTCCTGTCACACTTCCTACACACCCATTCCGGTCTCCCATACATCGTGGAGTGGTGTGGGAGAGAACCCGTACCATGTACACGAAGCTCACTTACCACACCAACCAGTTGGTGAACTCTTTGGGCCGCTACAACCACAAGGCGCCAAGGCGGAGAAAGAGCTACCGGTTGCCGAAGGACGGCTTGGGCTGAGGTCTGCAAATCCCTCATTCCACAACTTCCCCAAGTTAAGCAGCATTGGGCTCGTTCGCTGGCTGGATTATGACCATCTAGCAGCAACCCGCCCTGCTGCCAACTTGAATACACCCATCCCATTACCTAGTATTCCCATCTTGCTTTGCTGCCATGCCGGCCTGCTTAACTTGACGACAACACAAGCGGTCGCCCAAGTTAAGCAGCATTGGGCTTGGTCACCACATGGTCGCTAGTCCGCCCATGTAGGAACACTGAGACCCAGCCAATGGTAGCGCAGAAAGGTAAACCCCGCCCAAGACATATTGACAGAAAATCAAAAGCTTGTGTAAATTCTTTTAACCTTCTTTATCGCACAGGTAAAGCCGCATACGCGGCTAGGTACTGTGGCGATCACATTCCGCCCAGGTGAACCTGGGCGACCTGTTCTCGATTGCTGGATTGCTGGAACATACATGGTTGAGTTTGAGGACAGGAAATAATTCATTTGGCTGGTCCCGTAGCTCAGTTGGTAGAGCACCTGCATACTGACGAGGCGTCACGTGTTCGTTTCCCGGCTGGTGGTTAGAATTGTTCTCTAGCCGATATTGTTCCCCATCCTTCCCAGAGTCTGGAAGTATGAATCAGAGTCTGAATCTGTGAGTGGTCTAATTTACAAAACCCAAAGAAATGTAAAAATCGAATGACAAGTGCATACGAGTTCACACCATTGCCGATAAACCAGTATGATGCCGCCGAAATGACAATTGTAGTTAAAGGCTGGGTAGAAATGGAACAAAGATCTGATGTAATGCATTCACATGACTTTCTCTACCTTCTATCGTTTATTGGGGTATACAAATTACTCTTACGAAAATTAATTTTTATCTGCTACATTTTAATCTAAATAAACTTTTGGAGAAATAGCTACCTCACATATTTTGTTATAGATACAAAGATAACAGCGATAGTCACAGGTTTAAGACCTGGACACTGTACACTGGCCTTAAAATTCCATGCTATTCCCATGCAATCGCGAGAAACAACTGAATGTTGAAAGGGTTTTAAGAGAATGACAAGTAATGAACAATTTGAACAACCTTTAATAACGGATATCTCAGAAACAGCTTATGCTACGAAAAACTTATTTTAAATAAATTGTGCGTTTTAAAGAGATCTATATTTTCTGTGTAGTACTTTTTCATCTATCCTTAACGTTTACAGGTTATACAAGATTATACAAAACTCCTTCCGAATGAAGAAGACCTTATAGGCATTTCTCCGAAAATTCAAGATATACATTTTATTTTTCATGTAAATATATTTCCTATTTATTAAAATATTTAATCAAAACCGTTAGGGCCATTTTTATAAAATCAAAAATTTCGAAAAATGTTCCATGTAAAGAGTAGTTTGGGATAGTGAAGTTTGTTGAAAATCTTTGTGTCGCATCTTTGGAAGTATAGAACCTAATATTATCTGAATTTTCGTTTTTAAGTCAAGCTGTTTACAGACACACATGGGCATTACTCCAAAGAGGCTTTATTTGGATTCAGGGGGCCTTAACATATGTATTTCCGGTGAAATCTCGATATCAAAATTTTGGGTGGAATGCAATACTTCCCCTACTTACTCTATGTAGTAGAGAAAGTAAAAATAATTGAGTAGGTAAGAGCATTGGTATGCATCCGTGGTTTGAATTGCCATTCTACCTCAATCTTTTCAAACTTAATTTTACTTTTACCATTTGTTACTCTAAACTGTATCTTTGGCTGTTTTTCATCCACAAAGAGATGCTATACTATATTTAGGGCATCCAGAATACCATCTTCTGTGTCTTTCACACCCTAGTCTCTCATTGCATTATAAAGAGCATAGCATGTATGTATGTATGCACACTCCATTAGCAGCAGAAGAATTAACCGTAGTCACCGAGTATGCCACATTTGAGGGAAGTTGCTATCAGCTCCACCTTTCATTAATTAACACTGATTTCCGGTTTGGCAATTTGTTAGCAGCGGTCGCAGTGCTAACGTTTATGATTTTAATTAAATGTGACTGGCACTCATTACTTTGCTCTCCGACGTGACGACACCGCACGAGGGGCGTGTTAACCTGATCGGAAACGGCACAAAGGGAGTGAGGGAGCGAGGCAGAAGCGCGAATTAAACCAGCTACCAAATGGAGTAAAGGTTAATACATGAGAGCACAAGATTTTATTGAAAATACATCGCTCGAAACACAATGTTTTAGCATGTGCATTGCGTTATGAATACGGTTTTATATAGCATCGAATTACTAAATATAAACAAACAGCGTGAAGGGTAATGAAGTATCTAAAGAAAAAAAACAACATAACGCTGGTGTATAACAACAGTATGACTTTCCTTACACATCGCCACCTCATAAGTACCTCATAGGAGTATGTTGTACTAGCAGTGTAAAAAATTATTCTACTATGCACTTTGTGTATACATGAAAATTAAAATGTATATCTGGAATTTTCTGCAAGTAGTCTGTAAAAACCTCTTCATTCTGAAATAGTTTTATACCAGGTGACTCAAACAAGCCGTCCTTTGTGGTTTTATGTTTCCAACATACATAGTTGCAAAAGAAGTTCCGCATCACTTTGTTCAAAGGACAGTGCAGGTAAAAAGCGAACTGTCACTGAGGTGTGCTGATGTCGGCATGTGTTTACGAGATAGTTTCGTGCTGATAAGCGTCGCTGGTCAACTGCATGCAGTTCGAGCCAGGTCATTCAGTCAAAAAGGTAATTTCACGAAGAACATATAGATATGGTTATGATCTGTGTGCAGACGCACCAAAATGCAGCTGAGGCTCAAAGGATGTGTTCTGAACATTTTCAGATCCTGCATCTGTCTTCTGCGCACATTTTGTTTTACATATGGAAATAATATTAAGAAATGATGGATCATTTCAGGTAGAACGTAGGCCTCGGGCGCCCTTATCAATTCGTCCACCAAGGAGAGTTTTTGCACATGCTTATTATGAATAACAAAATAATAGAAAATAATTTATTCTAGCGCACCTTTAAGGGTACATAAATTTAATAAAAATAGAATCTTGTTTAATCTTGTTAACTTTGCGGCACCAATTGATGCCGTATAGTTGTACTGATTGTATATTAACTGTCATGGAACTAAATCACTTAACACGTGTGCTCAGGTTTGCGTAAAACGGCAATCCTGAATTCCTGTTAATGAGCGAATTGCTCATTAAATAACCGATAACGCCCTCCTACACACACACACACACACACACACACATACACATAGGTACTCTCACATTCAAACACAAGACTCTGGGCATACCGTGAATTTTATTTTTTTTTTTTTGTTTAAAGACAACTTTCTGCAGCACAGCCGTGAATTGAACCCGCAACACCTCATATAGCAAGCAGTTTCTCTACCGAATGAGCTCTGAGACCAGTAATAGCAGTTAAAGTGTTCGTTTTCAAGCATTGGTCTTTCATTTAGCGGTCCCCTCTTTTTTATGGGGTCCTCTTTGCAGCTCTGCTTAGGCAAACCTTTTGGCATCCGTGCAATCCGGTATAAACTTCAACAAAGGACTGCATGTGTGAGCCACCTGGTACAATTGGTATAATATAGACCAAATATTACTACATAGAAATGTATATCTCGTTAAAATACACAATCATATCAAATAAAATGTTTACTGCGTTATTAAACATTTCCGAGATATTCTTTGTTAGTTATTTGAATTTTCAAACACTTTCTTAAATGCAAATTGCTATTTCTTTTTTTTTTTTTTCTTTCTTTCTTTCTTTATATCTTATCGTAATCATGCAAAAGGAGCAGGATTTTAAAGTCATCACTAGCTTCCGGCGTTGAAAAGGTTTAACTATCGTTTTAAGCTTACTGTGTTGTTCTTATTCCTCAACGAAATGTTTTAATGAGTAGTGGAGATTTATCTCGATCAACAATATATAGATAGAAGAATAAGCTTTCGTAAAAATAGTTTGTAGAAGAGTGAATAGAGAATCTAATGTGAATTCCACACTTCTAATATTTTTTCTATTTGATGCCTTTAAAATATGCAATTCCATGAAGTTGTGGTTTCAAAGTTTTGGCATATGTACAATACTTACTCTACCCGCGACCCGGTAGTGAAGATCAAACTACGCGTTATCAGAGCTCCAAGATACATCACAGGAACCGAGCAGGATGGTTCAGGAGGTCGTGGGTTCGATTTCCGCGGCGGATCTTCTTGACCCATGAGATTTTCCGGGGTTTCCCTTGGTACGTAGACGAATGCTGGGGAGGTTCATTACATCCTTCGAATTTCCTGTTCCTCCATTTCGGCTCCATTCTCATTTCACTTTACTTTCGTCTGCTTAGCTGCTTCAGGGTTGAAAGTGTTGGTGGGAGTCCCGGCGTTGCATGGCAGGAGAAAAGGATGCTTTATGTAACACTTTGTCCCCAGAATGGGGACGGTATCTGAGTCCTGGGACACCAGTGGGATGTGCAATCCTGCAGGGGGAGGGGAGGTGGTTATATAGGGTGATTTATGAGGAACTGACACATTTATTTCTTTAATTGTTTCAAAACGAATTATGCTAGCGTCAACTTATTATACCTGAGATGCAAAGGAATTTGGGGGAGATTATTTACCTCTATAGCAAATGTTGAAAATGTTCTCCATCCTGCATAAGGCACAACTCAACGCATCGTTCCATGTTACTGGCCACTCGTTGTACTCTGTTGTCCATAACTTGAATCTCCTGTGTAATGTTGAAAGAAGTCCGGCGATGTCAAATCCGGAGATCTCGGTGCCCACAGGTTCTTGGAAATAATCCAGTGTCAAAGAAACTTGCAATTAGTGTCATGGATTCATTTGATGTATGGCATGTAGCGCCGTCCTGCTGAAAATATCCTTGAAGCAGTTCTACATTGTCTAGGTGCTCAGCAAACTCCATGAAAATCCGTCAGTACTCTGCAGTGTTCACATCGTTTTAAAACAAATGGTCCCACTATTCTCTGTGCGGATATTGATCACCAAACTCCGATTTTAACCGGTGCATAGGTGCTTCATGAATAACATATGCTGATCCAATAGCCGGATAAATGGAACCATGCTTCATCTGTGAACCATGTGATGGACAACATTGCAGGATTTTGCACAATGAACGCCTGAAACCAACGACAATAATTAAGTCGTTTATCCTTATCAGGTTCCTATAACTGATGGACAACCGTAATCCTATACGGCTTTAGGCCTGCACTTTTCACAGCTCTGCAACACATTGAGCAGCTGTACTCTGTCTCCTACAACAAAGCTCTTAATGGTTTTTTGGGTGGCTGATCCAGTCGTGCTCTTATGTCAACAACAATCGTGGAAGCCTAGATGAACGAGTTTTGCCTTTTTCAATTACCAGAGATCCGGTTGTTTCCAATTTGTTTACCAGTCCCAGTATTGTGTTTCTTTGGGGAGGATTCCAAACACCAAATTCTCTCTGGTACGCCCTTTGAGTAGCTGTAATTGAATTCGTAATTTAGTATTGCTTTACAAGGAAGAGTCGTTCATTTAATGTGCACGATATTTTTACGTTTTTATTCGCTTGTTGTACCCAGTTTATGCTACTGTGTTTTACTGTTTTCATACCGCTTATTTACGCAACACACACACATACAAACACCCATGCCCGTGGCGGAACTCGAACCCGTGACCCTTAGCTTGGCGGAGCGCCGGAGCGACCACGGCTACGAGGGCCGGCAACGTTGACTAGAACAAAATCTCAAAAACAGTTTCCGACAATAATACTAACAATTACGAATAAAACATGAACATCTAGTGACAGGCAATCGAAACTCCAGAACATTCTGCTTAATTTGGTGCTAAAATTGGGCCATTGAGTGAATTTCGAACAGAATAATTGAAGAAAGAAATGTGTCAGTTCTTCATAAATCATCCTGTACTAACTGCCATCCGGGAGAATTTCAATCTAGAAAAATGTAGGGACTCTGCCCTCTGCGCTGACGTGCCCCCTGGTCCGGCCTCCTTCTGTCTCATCTCACCTCACCTCTCTCTACCAAGGGCTTAGACACAAAAGATCTTCGTAGGTCGATGTGCTCTTCTCTCCTAGTCTTAGTTCCACATCATGTGAAATCAGGAGTACTCGTTACTAAGGAAAGAGAGATCCCTAACCAAACGACAAATAAGTGGATGGTTTTACAGTTCTGGATATGACTAGCTCAGGCCATTGAGCCCACATATAGCTTTGAAGATTCTTCAAAGAGGTATTATAATCCTTTACTTCTCTTGAATATGTATTCAGTATCCGAAATGTTGGTGATCTCCGGACAGGCACAGTAGAGTGTTCCTGTAAAAATGAAAGTAGATTCGTTCATTGCTAGGCAACTCACTTTGGAAAGGTCCGTCCGCTCTTCCTTTGTGATAAAGGACCTTCCTCGTCTTTTTTCTCCCGCAAAGTATAAAGCGTCTCTTTGTTGTCTTGAAGCGTTAAACGGTGTATAAAAACGTGATCGTTAATTTTTTCCCCTTCCTTTCATTTTATCCTTTTTT
Organism: Deroplatys truncata; assembly: GCA_030765065.1. Classification (NCBI taxonomy): domain Eukaryota; kingdom Metazoa; phylum Arthropoda; class Insecta; order Mantodea; family Mantidae; genus Deroplatys; species Deroplatys truncata. The sequence continues at coordinate 61,369,571 of CM060980.1, forward strand.
ATTGTTTTCGTTAGAAGGTAACTCTTGTGCTTTAATGTAAAAAGATAACGCTGTAAATTTCTAATGAATAAAAGTACACCAGGCATGAAATATGTCTCAGGTCCCTCTATTAGCCGTGTTGACATCTATGTTAAAGCTTGTGGTATTTTTTTATCTGCCTCCACTGAGGCTGTTATTGAATGCACATTAGCACTTAATGGACCCATTTTGGTCTGCTAAATGAGCACTTTGTATAGGTCTTTTGTAATAAAGGGAACAAGCCAGGGGGAAAATGTAAGCTTACTTAGATTTCAATCTCGGCGTAGACTTGGTTGAATATTTAAACATTAGAAAGAACATAGGTACAAGAATCTTGTAAAAAAAAAAAGGCCAGAGTCATAGCCATGATTATAAAAAGAGTACAAAGCCAATGAACAATGTCTATTCATTATTAATGAGGAAAAAGAATATATGCATATTCTTTTTATATGCTTTATATATTATATTCTTTTTGTCATATTTACATATAAATTTATAGTTTCGGTAACTCAGCAAATTTTGGTTACTATAATATAGCCATGGTTTTATTTCTGGAAAATAATAGTACAGCTGGGCACTACAGTTGCATAACGTCCATCAAAATTCAGCTTAGACCTTAAAATGCTATGGGCAAATTATTGATTTTTGAGGTTGCAATGAAACAAATCCTGTGTTACATTCACATTACCTTCTCTACCCTATATCATTTATTAGTGGGTGTACAAATTATTCAAACGAAAGCTTATTCTCTTCGAGATAAACCTTTCCGAAAAACTATTACACATTTCCTTACAGTTAAAAAATAAATCGCGATAGTCAAATGTTTTAGATTTGGACGCTATACGCTGACCTTAAAATTCCATACTCTTTCTATGACATCACGAGAAACAGCTGAATGTGGACAGGATTCGAAAAGAATTAGTGAGTATTGAATAATTCGAATCATTAATAACGGATATCTCCTAAATGCCTGATGCTACAAAATTTATTTAAATAAATTGTGTTTTAAAGAGATCTCATTTCTTTGCAGTAAGTTTCGTCTATTACTTAAGGTTTACCAGTTACACAAGATTATACAAAATTCCTTCCGAATGAAGAAGCTTGACAGATTATTCTCAGAAAATTCAAGATATACCTTTTGTTTGTGATGTAAATATCTTTACTTTCTGGTATTTTAATAAATGTTACAGCTATTTTATAACATCAATAATTTAAAAATATATTCCATGTAAACGGTAGTTTGAGGTGGGGGATTTTCGTAAAAATCTTCATGTTGTACGTGTGGAGGGTACTGAACCTAAACACCAAGTTTGGTGCTTATCCAACTTTTCATTTTTGGGTTAAGCTGTTCACACACACGCGCGCGTATATTTTTATAAAAATTCCTTGTTTAGATTCAAGGTGCCTCAAAACATTATTTCGGGTGAAATCTCGGTATCGAATTTTTGGTTGGAATGCAATACCTTCTCTACCTGCTAGGTAAATGGTAGAGAAAATAACACTTACCTACACAGGAACCTCGTTTATCCGGCCCTCAGTAATCTGGATTGATTTTTGCTTACTTACTTTTACTTACCTTGCTGTTTTGTTTCTCAAAAGCAGCACAAATTTGAAACAAAACACTTACACGATATTTCAGAAAATAAAACTGAGTTTACGTGCCAAATAGTTCTTTTGTGTTATTCTTGTTAGTGCAAAAATAAATGTTTGTATAGATTATTCTATTTTAATACATTGTTTCCGGATTATCCAAATTTTCCTTAACCTGGATTACCACCTACTCCAGAAAAACACAAGGTTCTTGTATATCTGTGAAATTTAGATTTTACAAAGCATTGGAAACACACTGAAAATATTTTTATCCATAGTGTATCGTTTTTCTGAATGTATGCTAGTTCTTTGAAAAATTCAGTTACTCTAGGTTTGTTGGCTAAACCATCAAAACTTATATTTAAACGTAACCTATCAACCGAAAGTTGGATGAACTGTTATATAGAGATTGTGAAGTTCAGGTTGAAAAAGTGTATCTGCTGACAGCAAGACTTTTATTGTTTTGCACGGTTGAGGTTTACTAACGAAATGCGAGCATGCTTTTTCAAACGTTATATATTATAAACGTTTTCAACATTTTAAAACGATTTCTTCCAGTAGAAATATGACTTGTGTCAATAAATTCTTGTTAAATACTAAATTAATTGTTATGATAAATATAGTAAATTAAATATGAAGAAGAAAACTCTCTTTGGTTGTGAATCGAAATATTATCTTGTTTTTTGTTTTGATTATGGCATTAAATCATTGTGTTTAAAAGTTTGAAGAGATCTATGGACCTGTGTATCTAGGTAACAATCCAAAGCGTTATAGCTTTTAGAGACTATACCCGAGGGGACACGGGCATCGAAGTAGTACTCCGTCGGTGCCGAGAACATGATGGATGGGCTCTCAGTGAAACAGAAGATTGGTTCAATTTTGACGCAAAGCCGAGTGTAACCGGAGGAAACACATGATGTTTCCCAATCAAGCAAACGGCCGACCTCACGTACAACATCAGAAACAAAAGAAAGAGGCGCAGCGCACAGCCAGTGGGCAGGTCCGTAGATTGGATATTGGGATATGTTCCAGATATTACGGTGCCTGTACTCCCTCATGACGTATCACTCAATGTCGACTCAGGAGCAGACGAGCTGCGATAATGATAGAAGTTCGTGGATTGGATATTAAACATCTCCAGACGCAAGCCACCTGGGATTCTGCGATATCATCCCCAACTTTGCTCCTGACGGCCTCAACAGATCATGGATCATCGGGAAAAGACGCATTGCGCTACCTCGGCAGAAGGTGAGGCGCTTTGATCATGACTAGAATGTTCTTAGCCTCACTACGGGAGTAGATTGTTCTCGAAAGTAGGGCAGGTTCCTAAGTTAATGATATTCCTGTAAGTATTTAGGTTGTAATAAACGTGAGATTACTGGCATAAAATACTCATAAACGTTAATAACGTAAAGAATCACCTTCAAAATTAAATAAAATATTAGTCTTAACACTAGAAGGATCAAACGGTCAAATTGACCGGTATAATTGTGTACATGTCGTATACTAATGAAACCAGAGAAGTGAAACGTTATGAATTATTATAAATTTAATAAGTGCAGATCCCTTTAACACTTTATTCTTGAAATATAATTATAATACACTGCTACCTTTTAGAACCATAGCTGTTCAGTTTGACTGGTAAACTATTTCGTATTTCCTACTTCTATAGTATTAAAATACTTCCACTGTTGCTCTGCATATAAAAGTTAGCCATGGATTGTGTTTCCAGCAAACTCAAATATTATTTGCTATTACTTACCGAGCAAGATGGCGCCGCGGTAACGTGTGAGCTCGCATTAGGAGGTCCCGGGTTCGATTCCCGTCGACCGTCCACTCTGGCGTCGGGTTTTTCGTGGTTTTTCCAGGTCGCTAGGTACCTCAACTACCGATTTCCTTTCCATAATTTCCCTTTCATTCCATTTCCTTACTTCTCATCTTTAAGGTGTGCTTCTAGATTTCTCGGCGTATGACGGTGCCGAACAGATGGCGCGGATGCTTGCTCAAAGGAAAGAGTACTCCCCGTGGATACTGAGTGGTAGCTACAATAGATCTATGTAGGTCGCAGTGTGTGAGGTGTCCCCCTTTTTCGTACAACCTATACCGTTATTATCAACTATCATGTATTAGTAACACCAGTAAAGCCTGAAAACTCATACTGAGTTTTTTTTGCGATACTGTATTTTTTCTGTATTAACATGGTGCGGAGACATCTAAAGACAAATACTGTTATACTTTGAATCGATGTTCGATAATGAATAAGAAGGGGAAATCCTTTCACGTCAAGAAAATTAGATTGTAGTTGCCAGTGAGAATGATGATAATGATTACATCCCTGTACAACAGGATAAAGGCGACTTTTAGAGTAAAAACTTTAAAAAAACAAGATTAAGGATAAATATAACCTGAGAAAATTGAAAATTCTCAAGGAATGATGTACCAGACAAAATGGTCGTTGTCGGTCTTATTAGGCCATATAAAACCGCTGGTCATCCTACATTCTCCTGGACTAATTAGCTATCATTAATAGCATTTATATATTCTCAAGAACTTGTCGCTTCCAACCTTTTTTCTTTCACTATAAGTAACCAACTTAAAGCAAACAACATGCCATTTGCTGTTGCCCAAAACGCATCGCAATAGTGGTTAATATTTATTAATTAATTTATATATATACTGTTACATAATTCAACAAAACTTTCGGAGTTACGGAAGAATGTTAGGCGAGTTTTTTGATATGTACACTTATGGTCTTTGAGTTCATGGTTGTTTGTGATAGATCAAAATCAATAACGAGTTATTATGCCACTGATAAAAGTTCGCCAAGTTTCTGCTCCTTGTAGGTAATCGTGGGTCATACTATGTTCAAACAATGGAAATTGAGTTCACTCCAAACGTAATCATTCATCTGTTTAGAAATAAAAAGCATAACCATTTGCGCGGTTTCAGAATCCAACACCACAAATTTGACAGTCGAGCACGTTAATGACTACGCTATTACTACAGCTGTTGCTTGTTTCTTTGATACGTATAATTCTCCATGTGAAAGAGCAGGTATCAGTGGTGCACTGGCCCTTGCTGACGAAACGTTTTTCCAGAAAAAAACATAGCTAAAAATATTACTGTAGCTATTTTCGCGTTTATGGAGGATAAAACAACTATTTTAGAGTGGAAATATGTACCGAATTCGGATTAAGTCCTCATTTATTTGCAATATTCAAGTGAAAAATATAAATGCTATTTAATATGACATTCCGTTAATTTTGGTTAGAATGCTTCAGCGAATACTTTTTGTCCATATTATTGGTGTTAGTAGTAGTTAGACCAAGGGAGGATAGTACCGCACATAGGCCATAGTGAGCCCTTTAAGCTTCCAACATGACCCCTGGGAGGAAAGCATGAAGTGGAGACTCGAAGAGCTACCAGATCCGGACGACAATGTGGCTAGCAAAGATGATTCTAACATGATACCAATTGTGATGCCTTAACAACCCGCAACCTGAGGGTCCAGGGTGTAGACGAGACAGTCACTAGGAAGAAAGGAGGTCCTAACGGTCCCCCAAGCGTTAGACAGAAATCTTTCCAAAGTACAAGTTCAACCGTTCTGCCACAACATACAAACTGCTGTCGCCTGGTACTACATCCCGAAACAGATGAGAGTAAATGACGGGGACAGAAAATTCATTACTAGAGAACCACCCCAGAATTCGCCTACCGACCCGGGGAAACCACGAAAAAACCCTTGGTCAGAACGACCGGCCCGACGGTAATAGAACGCAGGACCTCTCGAATGCGAACCTCACAGGTTGCCGCGCAATCATCTCGCTCGCTCATTAGTGTTTAAGTATACAGCACATGTTTTCTTTCTTTCCTTTTGTTTTCGTTTGCCAAAAATATGCTGTTAATATTTTGTTTCCAGATATTCATAATCTATATCCACTAATACATGTAATAGATATTACGAACAGCATTCTTTAACAGCATTCACTGATTACTGCTTCGGATTTTTACATGTTGTATTGCTGGCTTCTGTCAAGTAATATTTGAAATGCTCCCTTCAGAGCTTAACTTCTGATGGGTAATACAGCTCTTAGTTCATGGTTGCATTTCAAAGTCGACTAGGTTTATTCTTTCTCTCTGAAATACCGTGATATAAATGTATTTGGAATGCAGGTTTTATTATTAATTTTGTGCCAGCACAACTGTCAGAAACTCTGTTTAGATTTTAGTTGAAAGCGAAACATATAATCATTATAAACTAATGTTCTATGAATTCTTTGTGAATATTTTCTGACATACTGCGAACTCATCTCCTTAATTCTAGCTGTCGTATTTATTTGGTACCTACAGAATTAAGTTGAATTTACACTAAATATGTCAACAAAAACTGGAGTTATGCATGCAGGTCTGCAGTTTGTATCAGTTGAATTTACCGAAAATGAATTCCGTGTAGCTATTTCTTTTATTGCAGTTAATTATTTCATTGTTTTCTGATTTCTATTGCATAGACATATTTCTATTTTATTTTCCTTTACTTTAACCTTAGCTACGCTTTAACTTGTTTTGCTTAGATTTTAGACTCGTGGCGCACTTAGTTAATGTACTCGTATGTACCTGTGGTAATTGCTCTAATTGTATGGCGCTGTTGAAATCTTTACTGAGCATTAAGGGTTTCGAATTACAAGTGTGACGCACAAGATATATGACCATTCTATCTCTAAAAAGGATTGAAGTTTTTAAGGAAAACCATACAGCTTAATAAGCAATCCCATGTGAGTGACGTCATTCATTAGTTACACGCTGAATAATGGAATTTCAGACATGTCTGGTTTGACTTCCGCGGTGGCAGTCAGAGGGAAGGAGAGGTACGATATTTCGTCAACCAATCATAAGCAAATGATACCAATTAAGGTTTAAAGCTTGTATCTGATGCGCTAATTATAATGAAGGATAAGAGCTGGCCAAAGATAAACAGATAGGGTTTCCATAACCATAAGTTTAAACCAGAACGTTGCAGAAAAAGAAGAATAGGGAAACTTTATGGAGAAGAAGTGAGCATTGGACGAACGATGCAGAGTTTAGGAAGGACTGCTTAATAACCTCCTGAGGTCCTACTATACATTTGCATAGCAAATAGTTACTTTTTCATTAAAATATTTACAAAATTCTCAGCACAATAAATTTCATTAGACCTGAAAACCAATGTGTATGAAAAAGGCGATAAGTGAAGAAGCATGTGAATATATGATGGATATGGAGAAAGTGTTAGATGTCAGAATAAAAACTGCACAAAAAAGAAAAACTTACAGTACCACGCAATCCAGAAGTAATTAAACAAATTGTTAACTTAATTCTATAACAAGTTATTTGTTTTGTATTCTATTGATACTGCTTTATTCGATAACAGTGCTTAGTCGTTACTGTAATCCCTTATTAATTCTGATTTTGCTTAAACAAATGTTGTAAAATGTATGTAATTTATTTTTCCTACCTTGGTGGGTGATACGTCAGATTAAATTATATTTTTAGACAATTTAAATTTAACTAAGTCAAATAAAACCTTTAAAATAGGGCAAAAATGTCCAGTTAAATACTCCTCCTTTGGTGAAAATTAAAACTATGTTTGTAATTATTACTTCCTGTGCCTCAATGTAATTCCTACAGACGAATTTGATAATGATTTGTAAACTAGAACTCCCTCACGCCTCAGGTACGTGGTAGGTATTGAAGTATTGCATTCCAACCAAATATACCATATCGAGATTTCACCAAAAATACACGTTTTGAGGCCCTGAAGAAAGAAAAAAAAGCGTTTTAGAAAAAGGTCCGTGTGTGTATGTTTCTGTGTGTCAGTGTATCTGCGTGTCTGTGAACAGCATAAAGGCTGGTTCACAACCACCCGAGAACGGTAACCAGAACGGAAACGAGAACGGAAAGCAATGCACCATGCAAGATATTGGTTCACAACAACCCGGTAACGAGAACGGGAATGCATATCGATCACAAAGTGAAAGTCAATTTTGCGCATTGGGATTTCATTTTTTTTTAACTGGCCAATGTTATTTTTCACCTACTTACAATTTAGCCAAGCCAACGTCAAAATTCGATAGAGTAAACATTATCTAAATGCATATTCATTACATTTCGATCGCTCTACTTATGCCAAGCTTTCATTCCTTTGTTTAATGGCATACATTAAAATTGTTTATTGTTCTTTTCCCATTTCCAACGGTTTTAGCTGTTCTTGCTGTTTTGCCTTGCTTTTTAGGTAATAGCCAATTTTGAGTTGCATGTAAGCAAACTACAAATGACCCCTTCAACAGAGGAACCAACGCTGATTAGATTTGCGGGTGTCGGTGTGAGGTTAGGAAGCACATTTACTAACTAATTCCTTCCAGTTTCATGTTTGCAGCTTGCGATTATAGAGAGCACTAATGGCTGTTTCATGTCACGGCCTCCTAGAATAACGTCTAGAGCGAAGAGTATAGTATGCACAAATTGGATCTAATATGCCGTACCCGGGAACGAGAACGAGAAAGTTAAAAGTTGCGGAACTCTTCTTTGCCGTTCCCGAGGCCCGGGAAGGCTTCCCGTCGATTGTGAACACTCCCATTTGAATACATGTATTTCAACTTTCTCATTCTCGTTCTGGTTACCGTTCTCGTTGGTTGTGAACCAGCCTTAACTCGAAAACAAAAAGTCGGATAAGTATCAAACTTAGGATTTAAATTCAGTATTTTCCAAGGATGCGACAGGAACATTTTCAAGAAAATCCCTCCACCCCACCTACCATTTACATCTAACATTTTTTAATATTTTAATTTTCTAACAAATGACTAACAATTTTGATTAAAATACTATATATTAAAGATATTTACATGACAAATAAAATGTATATCTTGAATTTTCTGGGAAAAGACTTTAAAGTCCTCTTCATTCGGAAGGATTTTTTTGTAATCTTGTAGAACTGGTAAACGTAAAGCGATAGACGAAAATGTACTACACAAAAAATGTAGATCTCTTTAAAACACACAATTTATTTAAATTAAGTTTTGTGGCATAAACAATTTCTGACATATCCATTATTAATGGTTCCAGTTGTTAATTTTTTGGTCATTCTTTAAAGTTCTTTCAACATTCAGTTGTTTCTCGCGACTGCATGGAAACAGTATGGAATTTTAAGGCTATGGTATAGCGTCCAGTTCTTAAACATTTAACTATCGTATTTCTCTTTGTATCTATAACGAAATGTATAATGTAGCTGTTTCTGCAAAGGTTTATTTGGATTATTGGCAGATATAAAAATAATCTTTAGTAAGAATAGCTTGTATACTCACTAATAAAGTTAGACGGTAAAGAAGATCATGCGAATGTACCACATCAGATTCTTTCTCTATGAAAGGCACTTTTATTACTAATAAAATAGGTGTCAGTTAATTCATTGTTTATAAAACGTGTTACCATCGCGATCGTTTAGCCAATGTGCTTATTCAAAAACAATTAAACCTTTCTACACTAATTATACCTCGAACTGCACGAGGTCTTGAAGTATTTGGCTTTTCTTAGAATGTAGGAACTGCAAAGGAAGAAAATATACAGCAAGTTGCTGAGGCAATGAAAAAGAATGTTTCCATTGATTTAAGATCGTTAAAACCGAATGTTACGGATATGTGTTAAAATGCAACGCCGATCTTTCAGAAATCTCCATCTTTGGTTCTTCCTTGCTTTATGCTTGGAAACCTTAATTCAAGCCCAGAACTTCTTCCAAGAGCAGTTTCTAATCAGCGGTTGTTGGCTGCTGAAATCTTTTAAAGATAAAAGCATATTATAACTTGTGTTGACTTGTTAAATTAAAATAAACTTTAAATGCAATGACTAAAATGAATAAAATGTCTGTCTTCTAAGCTCAACCATCCAATATTTCTTCTCTCCTCTTTGTCAATGCGTTCTATAAAGATAAACAGCAGATTCGAATCAGAAATAGAGAGTCGCACATTTTGCTTCCTTTTATATTAATTTTTAGCTAGCTTTATTAACTTTAATCATTAAAGTGAGGTATAAAGGTACATTTTAATTACTTTATACACTCAAACTGCTGTTTCACATTATAAATGCTGTAGCAGGCGCAGGGAAATGTGAATTATAGTGCTATTTCGAGTGCTATTTATTTTCTTCATGTAAAGACGTGATAAGCCGTTGCAGAAATAGTTTCATTATACATGTTGTTGAGGAGACAATGGGAATAGAGGAAACCGAATCGATACCCAAACCTTTAAAAGTGGAACGTTATATGCTGACCTTAAAATTCCATAGTCTTTCCATGATATTTTGAAAAAGAACTGAATAACGACAGCCCTTAGAAAGTCAAGCCAATTGATACTTGAAAGATGATCGTCGCTTTTGAAGCCGTTTACTTTACCTGCTTTGTTGTTGATTCTGCTGCCGTGATCGCGTAGTTCGTTCTGCTGTCGCGTGCTCCAGCTGCTCCAGTGGTAAGCTGTAAGATCTTTCTCTCAGGGTATGTGTGGACGGATTATTAAAAGATACCACCAGTTTAAATTGACTGAGAAATTTATTGTGAACTAATATTTGAGCTTTTGAAGTGAGTTGCCGACCGTTTGAAGACTGAAACTGATTATGAATCGTTACTCGAAACTATAACAACTGAATTATTATATCTGTTAACTTCAAAGTTACAGTTCGAAATAACTGTTTCGCAATAAAATAAACTAGTAGTGAAGCCTACCGCTAGTCGCTAAAATGCTTATCGGCGAGACCTCTCACAATAGCCGTGGAATCTTACTCACACAAGTACGTTACTAAGCGCTTAAAGTATCACACGAGCAGTACGCAACGGTGATGGTATCAGAGAAACTCTCTGATCTAACATTGCACGCCTTTTTACTTTTAGCTCAGCCTACATATTATTCCCCCTTCCAACTTTACCTCTGATCCGGGCCAATATCAAACTCTCTTCAGTGCGTCAATTTATTTTGACTCTCTAATTTATAGCACTGACCTAAGTGCCTGCAAGCCTACTGAATTTAATTCTAAACTGGATTCCCAAAAATGCTTAAGCCAAAGTATTCTCTATTCGGTTGTTAGTGACTTTCTTACATGGGTCGCTAATGACCGTTTTTTCTTTCCGGACAAATCTTTTAACTCAAGCTTATTACAATATACGTTGAGTTAATATACGGAAATTATTTATTGCAATTATTTCTCTATCTTATTGTTATTTCTTTATTTAATTATTTATGTATTCCTGTCGATAATTGCGGTATCACATTATAAACGGATTTACTGAAAACGGCTGACGCTACAAAAAGCAATCTGAAACAAATGGTGTGTCATAAAGAGATCTTGATAGTAATGTTCTCACCAGCTCTTAACTACACAGTTATACACAATTAAACAAATTTCCTTCTGAACGAAGAGGACTTCATAGGCTATTCCCAGAGTGTTCAAGAAATACATTTTATTTGTCATGCATATATCTCAAGTATATAGTATTTTAATCGAAATCCTTAAAGCATTTTTGAGAATATCGAAATCTTTTATACATTTCCCAAGTAGATTTCTTTTAAAATCTTCGTGTCGCATCTTTGGAAAGTACGGAACTAAAATACCAAATTTGGACTAATCCAAAATTTTCGTTCTTGAGTTATGCTATTCACAGATATTACACACATATAAACGTTATCTAAAAATGCTTTTATTGGATTCAGGGGTCTCAAAACATAACAGATTGCTGTCGAAAATGTTATTTTATTTCTGATTGTGGTTCATGTGTTACGGTACAGACTTTAAAGGAAATAATGGTTATAATGCCATTTGCCACATGGATGCCTTTTAGAAAGATAAGATGAGTTTTATCTCAAATACATGTCTATACAAACAATATGAATACGTGTAATCTGTAACCAAAACGGTGTTTAAGAATAAGAAAATACAGATTTATGAGTAGAAAAAACGGAATAAATTCTGAGAGAATATAAACTCTTTCTAAGTCTAAAGAAAACACTTGTGTGGCCTTTAACAAGTCGAGACTTTATTATAACATTTCGCCCGTTGGTTATGCTATTCAAAAGCATAAAAAAGAAAACAAAAGCGCAAGAACAAACTTTAAAAAGTGTATTAAAACAGAAAGGGCACTATAATCGTATTGTAATAGAACCATAAATTACTTTAAATTACCGCAACAGAAAATTATGGCCATAGAGTAAGCCAAAACAGCGGCGTGTGGAAGTGCTTGTTTTGAATTCTTGTAACATGCTCTCGCAACTTGAAAAAAACTTGCATTAACGCCACTTATGCGTCCAGAGCCTGCCATATGTATAAACGTAAATGAAAGTACAGTAATGTGGTTGTTGAGGTTGATGAGGAGGGGTGGGGGAAGGGAAAGAGCAGAGAGAAAGGGTTAAAAATGAGAATTTAGTGTTATATAGTGAAGGGAGAGAAAGAGATGGGTTAAGGGGAAGGGAGTGGTGGGGGTAGGTTGTCTGGCTGCTCTGGTGCTGCTGCTGAGTTTTCTACTAGATGGGTGTGTTAGTTCATGCGTGTTGGAATTTATAATTATTATAGCCAGTCTGCCTCTGTCCCCCGCTACCCTTATACTTGCCTCCCAACATGACTACTGGGTTCTGAAGCATCGCAAGAGGGGCCTAAATGTTTGTTGAAGTATATTCTAAGTTCCGATATATATATTGTGTTTCTTGTGAAATTCGTTTCACTGCAAATTCATCATCGATTTTTAAAGACATTCCAGTGACTCCTGGCCCGTGAAAGACAGCGAGTCAATACGTGGTGACGGAAAATCTGATGTGAGATGGCAGAATGATTACACAGTGAGATGCACGGAGACTCCGAAGTGAAACTCGCTCTCTGATTGGCTAGATCCTTATGTTTGAGGTAGACATAAGCACGAAAGATTGGAGCTTGCAAACTTCTGTGTTTGAGTTTTAAGCTTACGGTCATGTTTATGTTAACGTCATGCAATGTGAACTCATACAGTAAGATAACATGAAACAAGATTCTAAGTGTAGGTTATGTGTGTGTCTAATCTTCATTGTGAATGCTCCTTTATGCGGTAAAGGTTTAAATGTTATGACTATTCAAGTTTCGATGCATGTAAACTTTCACACATTCGTTTCCTGTTATCTCTCATTAATTATTACCGAGATAACACAATCAAATAAATTCTAAATGACTTTCCTTTATGCTTACGTTCCTACTATAGTAGATAATGCCTATTCTTGAAAAGCTGGTGTACCAGAAAACTTCAAGATAATACAAAGAGAAAGCGTCATGCGTATAACTGTCAATACAAATGTGCAAAGTTACTGAAAAATGACTCTCATTCAAAAAGAATGTTTGGAGAAAAACTCTTATGCTACAGTGTCATTTTAAATGGTAAATAATATTTTTAAAAATTACGAATTAAACACAATCATTAATTTTTCACAGTAAAATCTTCATTGGCACTGTTTCTATCCTCCACTCTTTATTGCTATTAGATATGCTAAGTAAAGTTTAAAACTGTGTCTTAAATAATTGCTTACTTATAATATGTATTGCATATCCAGGTCCAAGTTTGTACGATCTAAGTGAACATTTTTAATATTTTTGTACACAGTGAGTGCATATTATGAAAAATTTTGCTAGCTATAAATAGTCTTCACAATTATTAACTTGCAAACTTTGCAAACTCGAAAAAACTAGACATCGTTTCTATTAAATTTCAGAAAGACATTTCAGACATTTACTGAATTAAGAATAGCATATAAAACATGAAAAAATTGGAATCAGAAAAATAGTTTAATACGCCGAGCGCATCAGAAATTTCGGGCAGTATTCTAATATAGAAAGCGACATCTATGGGCGACAACAAATAGCCTACAAAATCTCAACTAAACTTGTTACAATCGGAAAATATTGCTACTCAAATGTGACCACTGAAAAACGAGTTAATAGATTATGTAAAATTTCCGGTAGAAAAATGAAAATAACTGAGTAGATCCCATTACTTTAGAAGCAAAGAGGACATTAAAATTGGAGTAATTAAAGTTGGATTAGATACACTTGCTACAGAACTGTATAGATATAGTGGATTACTCTAGAAGTTCAAATTAATGCATTTTATGAATAAAATATGTGCATCCGTGCTAGCAGATATGTAGAATTCCCAAGTGTTTGAGCAATAGAAAAGTCATTTTTTTTAAAAGTGAGATCGGAACGATTGGGAGAATTATATAAGAATTGGTTTAGTGAATGTGATATAAAATATTTATGAAAATACTAAATAAAGGAGTACAAGTCATATCAGAAAATTTCGTAATGGAAGATTAAAGTTCAATTAGAAAAGGAAGAACATATACTGGCAATTTATTCACATTTAGCAGATAATAGAGAATATAATAATTTACAAACGCACATCCCTTGGGTTTTTGCGACAGCGATTAATAAAATAAGCGGAAAACAATAAATATACTACTAGCCTGGGGCTACCCACAGCATTTGATTAAAGCATAAAAAATTTATATACGGACACAAATATTGTTATAAATATAGGAAGAAGTGCTACTGGAGAGATTATAACTAACTTAAGACTAAGACAAGGCTGAAGTCCAGCACCCATTGCTTTTAATTTACATACAGACAGGATGATAAGAAGATGGAAAAATTTAGTTCATAATCATATATTGAAGTTGTGAAAAGTATGTAAATTCTGTTTTATCTGCTGATTAGTAACTTTGAAAAATAATGGAAATGATATAAAAAAGCAGTTTATCAGCTCAACCAAAATTTGCACGAATTATAACTTTAAAATATCAGTTCCGAAAACCAAAAAATGTATTATGTGGAAGCGACAATATGGAGATCCAAGATGATAATATAAAACGACATTATACTTGTACATAGAACAAGTACCTCACTTTAAATATCTAAATCTTTGGCAATAAACAGATCTTTGGCAACAAAAATAACAGAGATTAAATTTTATAAAGTTATAGCAGCACCGGTGTTTTTATATGGCCTGAAAGTTTTGCCTGACTAATCGAACACTAAGTAAAACAGAAGCAACAGAAATGAAATTTTTAAGAAGGGTAAATGGTTTTACGACACTAGACATAATTTGAAATCAACGCATTAAAACGCACGTATCAAATGTTAAAATACATGAAAATAGATTGAAATGAAAAGAATACCTTGAAATAATGGATGACAATACAATCCCCAAAAGCTAGCAAATTATAGACCTGGAGTAGGAATATGTCTGGGACGTTCAAGGAAAACATGGCAGGAACTTCGAAGCCGGAATAGGCAGTAATGCGTATTCTATAAAGGACAGAAGAATAAGAAGAAACTATTATAGTCTTACATGCAGCCATAAAATAGTAGAAAATAATAAAATTGAATATACTACGCACATAAAAATCTTTACGAGAATATACAGATTTCTATTATAATATATTCGAAAAAGAAGTCCAAGAATCTAAGTTGCCTGAAGTTATTACGGAAAAGGTCTATATTGTTTACTAAGATAACGATCGAGGAAGTTTCAAATGAAGAAACGATTTGTAATGTTCATCAGTAGAATCTAAGTACCAAGATTAGCCCCGCTTTAAATCTTCTTTTGGCATGAAAATTCAGAATTGTACTAATGGTTTTTCACTTAGTGTGTTTCTATTATGCTTTGATCATACAAAATCGTGAAAATTCTGATGTTATGAAATACATTCTGTGACATGGACGATTGGTAGATGTGCAGTTTTGTGCAAAGGTTGTTGTTTTCATGACATAAAAGCTGTCGACTTGGGATTGTTCGCTAATATTATTGAGCTCATTGAACCTGATAAATATTTACTTTCTATCTCGTATGTGTAACTTGTGAAAAGAGTGGAGATTTTTCTTAAAAGTAATGTTTAAATATATTTTATATTTAATCTTCTGAGTTGGTATTGAGTTCATCGGATATCAAAATGCTTTGTATAAGGCAATAAAAGAATGTGGAAGGAATGCAATTTTTCTTAATTATCTGTTGTCGCAGTAATCTGTTCGTGTTATCTTTTTTACTTGGCGCCTGTTATTGTTTTACTATTTTGAATTTTGGGTTCTTTGTCCTCGGCTAGCTATTATTACTCAGTCGAGCAAATATCTCTTGAGCAGGGCGTGTAAACGGAAAGGAGTTGCTACTAAAAGATAACACTCATAAAAGAATTTGTTTTTACACTTTTATTGCCGTCACACTTAATTAATTTAATCTTGATACACGCCCGACTGAAACTGTTATATTTTCGAATGTAACTATAATCACTTATTTGCCGCGCACTATTAATTCGCGTATTTCACATTTTGTAACTAACTTTACGACGCGAGAGATTCTGTAGAATTGGGTAATGTGTATATCATGAATGCTTCCTTAGAAATGCCTGACGTGTAACTCGCGAGAGAGATTTCTTAGAACTGCGCAACGTTTACCTTGTGAATGATTCTGTTGAACTGCGCGATACTTGCTTTTGGTTCAAGAATTTATACTCCCTCACCCCGATATGCCTAAACATTATAATAGAGCTCCTATTGGTTAATAAATCGTGCCAACATTAGCGTCTATTTTATAAGCCAATCATAATTACTAAAACATATGCTCTAGGAAAGATATTCCCTCTATTTCTAAAGAAAGGCGCGCTACCCTGACGTCATTTGTTTGTCTCTTCTAATTGATAAACAATTCACCCCAACGCTTCATTGTTACCCACTCCTATTGTCAGTTTCAGTGAGGCTGTGTAAATTTATTTCCTAACAATGCTTATAGCTAACAAACATCTAAAATCATTGCCATACAATAATGTTAATTTACACTACAATCACCCTGGTATTCACAGTGTTGTGATATAAAATACTGCCTCACTGTAAATGAATACTTTGGCACATAGTGAATGTACACATTCCTCTCATCAATTATGAAGCTATACTTCATACTTTTGTACTATTTTTGCGATATTAATAAAAATTATATACGAGGGGTAAACAGAAACTAAGGTTACAAAGCCTGCAGTGAAACGTGCACATTTTATTTCATACAACCAATACAGCCAATTGATAGTACATGCACTAGGTTATTTTTCGACATAGTCGTCGTATCGGTTTAGGCACTTGTCGCTTCGTGAGATGAGTTTGAACATTCCCTTCTAGTAAACATTCTGTTCTTGCATGTTCAGCCACGTTGTCACGAAGGGTTTTACCTTCTCGTTTGAAGCGAATCGTCGGCCTCCTAGGTGCTCCTGCAAGTGAGGAAAATTTGAAAGTCGCTTGGAGCGAGGTCCGGGCTGTAGGGAGGGTTGTCGATGATGTGCTAGCGAAACTGCTTCAACAACGTGGTAGTCTTCTGGGCTGTATGAGGTCGCGCGTTGTTGTAAAGGTAGATGACGCCCTCGGCGAGAAGTTCTGGTCGTTTCCTCCTGATTGCTTCTCGCAATCTTGTCAAGGTCTCGCAGTATCGGTCAACGGTCACTGTGCTCTATTTCTAAATTTCCACTAGTATGACACCCGCACCGTCCCAAAACACTGTGGCCATCACGTTAAACACCAAATGGCGTCACCTTAAACTTCTTTGCCTTTGGAAGGAGTGTTTCCACTCCATTGACGACCGCTTACTGCTGGGAGTGTACTGGTGGATAAATGTTTCGTTACCCTGAAGTATAATATCTTTACGTTATTTGCACCCCGCTTTGCGCACCAAACATAAGGTAGTTGCAGCCCCACGTACATACAAACTTTCCGGTGGCCTTCGCCCCAACGTTTAAAATGCAAGTTTGTATTTTAATGTTTATTTAAATATTATATATGTATATTTGCCTCGCCTGCGTCAGTAGTAATTTGCAGAAACACATATCTCTTAGCAAGGGTTGGTGCGGCTAAATAATGAAGGCGTACACAAATTATAATTTTTACTTCACTCCTTTTATTAATCCTTCACACAATTAAATAACACTTCAATGATATATCCTACTGTAGAGCTGTGAGATTATTTTTACTTGTACTATTTAACAGGTAAACTTTATATTATTCACGCTGTAATGATTTTTAGTTTCTCTACTACGTATAGTAAGTGTGGGAAGTATTGTATTCCACCCAAAAATTCGATACCGAGTTTTCACCGGAAATGCATGCTTTGAGACCCCCTGAATTCAAAAAAAAACTTTTTTGGAAATATGTCCGTGTGTATGTCTGTCTGTCTGTGAACAGCATAACTCAGAAACGAACAGTCGGATAAACACCAAACTTGGTATTTAGGTTTAGTATCTTTCAGAGATGCGACATGAAGGTTTTCAAGAAAATCCCCACACCACAGAATACTCTTTACATGGAACAGTTTTCGAAAATTTTAATTTTCTCAAAATGGCTCTAACGATTTTGATTAAAATATCATATGTTTAAGATATTTTCATGAAAAATTAAATGTATATCTCGAATTTTCTGGGAATGTCTCCAAAAGTATTCTTCATTGTGAACGACTTTTGTATAACTCGTAAACCGTAAGTGATAGACAACATTTTACTACACAAAAAATGCAGATGGCATAAAAATACACAATTTATGTCATATACATTTTTTTGTTGAGTAAACCATTTTCGAGATATTGCTTGTTACTCCCTTAAATTTTCCAATACTTATACTTTTTCTCAAATTCGTTATTCAATTTTTTTTGTTCTGGTAATGCAAAGAAAATGGAATACTTCACATAGCAGCCAGCTCTTAATATATTTGACTATAGCTTAAAGCCTACCAATTCCCCTTGCATCTACCAGAAAATTAGCAATAAGATTAACATCTCGATATCTCGATTAACAGCATATATAGAATAAGCATTTGTAAAAATAGTTTGTACAAGAGTAGAAAACGTCATGTGAGTGTAACACATCCGATTTATTTTTGTCTTGCACTGTATACGTACCGAGCAAACGAACTACTCAGGTACGCTATCTTCTAGCGTCTGCCGCTTGAATTTGCACATTTCAATTTCTGATTGGCTAATCGTACTCAATAGAATACTTTTATTTAACTTAAAGCTTTTCTAGTTTTTGATTGGTTATTTATAAGCTGTTTTAAATATTACATTATTGTTCCAAGAATTATTAGTAGCATTATTAAACTTTCTAATTTATTGTTGTTTCAAGGTTACCTCATTGTTAGCAACTTTCGGCTTCTATTCTCACAGCTCGCACATTGTTAAATTACGTAATACATTCACATAACATTATTATACATGTACATAATAATATAAACATAATACAATGACTGTTACATACATTTTATGTATTATATTATACACATATTTCTTTAAGGCGGGCTGTTATTATATTTTATAATTAGATGGTATCATTTAAGTGTTAAAGATACTGCCTCATCCCATGATAATGTGGTGAAGAAAACTGTGCCCTTCCGTGGAAAACAGTTGCAAAAGTTGCAGACCTGCCCCCATGCGCTTCTCCTTGTGTTGGTAGGACAGATTTCATGGAACTCATCGGGAACAGACTTTCCGGTACTACAAAATATCGTGAAGAATGTGGTGAACACTTCCGAATGACATTCTCAATTCTACCGCCATATGCCGTAACGTGATCTTCCTGTTGGCCTGAATCAGTTCCTCCACGCGAGCTATGTTCAAATCTGTTGATGCTGTGCTGGTGGATTTTTTCTACCGGTCGCAAACTTTCGACCACCCTTGCGACATGCTGAGGAGACATTACATTCTCTTCGTAAACCTCTACCAGCTGCCGGTGAATTTCAGCCGCGGTTACATGTTTCGTCCACAAATAACGGAGCGGATTTTTTCGCGAGACCAGTTTTCCAAACGAGTCACCGTTTGCGTTTACCTACAATTAGCACTGTAGGTGGCGGGTGGCTGAAAATCTGCATGGTTGCCAATCGCATGTATTAGAATTAAATTAGTATTACTATTAATTTCTCTGTAACGTACGAAATTCCAATAATGTCGGCTTTGTAACCTTAGTTTCGGATCATCCCTCGTATAATTAATCTAAAAACGTTACTTAATAATGGATGTAGGATGATTTTTATCAAATTGGTAATATCTTCAGCCGTAAATTGCGGCGGTTTTAATGAATATTTGTGTTTACTTGTGTTTTGCCCCACGTTTGGGAGCCAAATATGCGGCGGTATTCTTTGTTAAGTTTGAAAGCTCCACGTTGTGGTAGACAATTTGTGACCGTATTCTTTGTTAAGTTCCACGTTGTGGTAGCCAATTTGCGATGGTATTAGTGTTTGTTTGAAAGAATTCTACTGTTTATTTGCTGCACGTATAAAAGACAATTTGTCGCGGTCACTTCGTGTTATCTTTTACTGGGCGCCTATTATTGTATTTAATATTTTTGGGTTCACTGTCCTCCGGCTAGCTATGATCTTTTTGGTCGAGCACTTATCTTATACAAGGTGTGTAAACGGAAAGGAGTTTTTATCCAAAGATAACACTGATGAAGAATTTGTTTTACACTTTTATTGTCGTAACATATTATGCACTTTCACATATTAATCTTGACACTTGCCAAACTGAAACTGTTATACTAACTTATTTACTGCCCCTTATTAATTCGCGTACTTCAACTTTTTGTGTACTTAACTTTACGACAATTGAGATTTTTTTATAACTTTGCTACGCGTAACCTGCGAATCGATAAACTATGCTATGTATTCACCATGACTGTTTTTGTTGAACTCAGCGACGTGTAATGCACAAATGTTTCCGATGGACTGGAGCCGACGTGTAATGTACAAATGTTTCCGATGAACTGGGAGGGATCTACCTCTGACTTAGCCCTTTATATACTCCCACATCCCGATATGCCTAAAGATTATAACCGAGCTGCAATTGGTTAATAAAACGCGCCAACATTAGCGTCTATTTTTATATCCAATTAAAATTACGAAAACATATGCTCTAGGGAAAAATGTTTCCGCAAATTCTAAGAAAAACGCGCCACTCTGACGTCATTTGCTCGTCTCTAATAATGATAAACAGCTCACCCCCTCGCTACATTATTGCACGCTATTATTGTCAGTTTCAGTAAGGCCGTATAAACCCACTTCTCAACAATGCTTACAATAAACAAACATCTCAAATCAATGTTACACAACAATGCATATTCACACTACAATCACTCTGACATTTACATAATTTGTGATACAAATTACTGCGTCAAAATGAAGAAACTAGACAATTTTGGAAACATCTCGATTATTCACTCAGTTTCCATAAACTTATTTCATTCATAAATGAAAAGACCATACGAGTAATCAACCATAGTACAGCATGATGTGTAACAAAGACTTAAAATAACAAAGAACTTAAAAACGAAGTATACTATTATGGTGGTTAGTGTAATAAATAATCGAAGCCAAACTATTGTCAGTGGAAGTAGTGCTGAACTGGCAGGCAAGATGGTCCTGCTGGAGGGTTATGATTTGTAGTATACTTATATGTAGAGTCTCTATGCCTATAAATTGTCATAATAAGTAACTTTGGAGCCACCGGAGTATATATTTTAGGGTTTAACATAAAAACGCGTAATTTCGGATTTTTATGTAAATAAAATATTTTCGGATATTCACATAAATCGTATAAAAACATATAAAAGCACCCTTTTTAAGAATAATTTTAACAAGTCGCCATCCAACCTATTGAACGTTCAATTACGTAGGCTAGATTTCGCATTTCCTATTAAGAAGTATAAGAACTGATATGTCTACTACAGTATCCCTCCAGATGGAAGAAAATATAAACATCCCATTTGTTCAACAAGGAAACCAATCCACGTAATGACTACTACCCATATGTGATCTTCACGACCCGATAGATAAAAGTGGGGAATTCCCATACCCCCGTTTTTCTGCTGCCATAAATGAGTTAAGTAGCGAAGATGCCAGCTCAGTTTTATCCAGTCCAGATTTATGGAACGAAATGGAGGGACAGGAAATTCTGGGAAGGAAAGAAACACTCCAGTATTCGCCTGAAGGTCCAGGAAACCCCCGAAAAAAACCCATTGGTCAGATTGGGCGATCGAACCTGGGTCTACCGAATGCGGGCCACAGGCATTACCTCCTGAACTGCTCGGTATTGAGTACTCAGTGATACCTTTCAGAATCATGTCTAGCGAGTACCACGTACATTTGTATTAACTGAGCATTTAATTTTTTTTAATTCTATTTTATTTTACGTCGCTTTAACTCCTTGGTCATATCGCGACGGATCTGTTGGTGAATAGCTCTTAGAACGATATGTAATGGACAGTTAGTCTTCTAGGTCGCATCCCTGTAACCCCTGCTTCATGCTGTGCAGATGGCATTAGGGTGCCTCCAGTCTAACCGTCGCCCTCACACAGAAAGGCGGACAGTTAGCCTTCAAGTTCTCCTCCCTGTAATCCCTGCTTCATGCTGTGTAGATGGTATTAGGGTGCCGTCCAGTTTAACTCTTACATTGTCTGTAGATAGATGAGGCGACTGAGGAAAACCACGAAAAAACCTCAGACAGATTGGTCTGACCACGGGATTTGAACCCGGGACCTCCCGAATGCGGGCCACAGACTTTACCGCCTGAGCCAGCCCGCTCAGCTTTTAGATTTTAATTGTTGGCATATATTTTTTTATATTTTAAGCACATATTTTTTAAATTATTCAGCACATAAAAAATTAACATTTTTCAAGTTTTTAGCACTTAATAATCCGAGACCTAGTCATAAGTGACGGTTGTATTACGGAATCCATCATCACGAGAAGGTGGATTCCATACACATAGCGTGATATAGATGCAATCCGGACATTTAAGCAGCATCATTGTTACATCCTCATAATTCTAAGAATCATCATCGCCATATTATCATTATCACTGTCATCATCTAATCTACATTTAGGATTACTCCGATTATTATAGAAAAATCTCTGAAGGATTCTATTGGAATTGTTGCTGTCTTCCTGGGTTGGTTATTGAAAAAAAATCTTTGAAAATTTAGTCTGACAAGCTATAGTATGTAAAGGTTTCAACTAATCAGTTTCGTGTCTTTTCAATTCTTTAAAGGATACACAATTATTTACTGTCTAACTTGCATATCCTACAGTGATTTAAAACAAGAGCCGTATCCCTCCATTTTGTACTAATGTTTCATCTAATATATTCAATGTGCAGTTTTAACAACTATAGCTCAACAATGGTACGAATATTTCTTTTCAGAACTTAATTTGTAATTCTCTTAAACATTTATAATTTATCTTTATATTTACTTTCCAGTATTCATTTTATAAATATTAATTTCCTGATAAGCCAAGGTTATAGAATTAACACATAGTTATATTATCTTTGTTCTCCATATTATCCATAAGTTAATAATAGGACTTTGAGTACATCTAATAGACTATACGGTTTCCAAAAATAATACAACGTACCTCCAAGAAATGTTTTCTATGCCCAAATGGCTAACATGTCATATTGGGGTTTTTGTAAAATTCCAATTATACATACAGTTATACCAAGTAAATACAGCATCAATTCAATAGGCAGATATAAAGCTTCAGTAGACTTTACTCCTTATGGAGTAAGTTAGGTTGCATATTCGGAAAACTGAATGGTGTCGGCGCGACCTGATGTACCCAGTAACAACTAGAGTTTCAAGTTTACATAATTTTAAAATGCCTTTACTTTTACAAATGACTGTATAATTAAAATTCAGAACCACGTGTCTATTTTCTAGCTACTAGATGACCTATACGTAAAGGTTCTGGCAATCTCCTCTCTGGATAATATTATCCATAAAATGTTTAAGTGTCGTTTTTGCTTACTCTCCGGATTGTTGTGGCCGCATGTCAGTCACTGCCATACAATTTCTTCCTGCATCCCTCCTCTTCAAAATTCAACTCTTCCAGAGCTCAACATCCATGTGATAGGTCTATGTCAGTTGTGATGTCTACCATTCTCCTCCGTCTCTTTTCCTTGATAACACATACACATGCGTTCCCTTCTTCCCCCTCCGGTTCCACACTCATCCCCACTCCACCCTTTACAGTGTTTCGAGCCCAGACTCTAGCTCTGTCTGTTGGACAAGTGCCCATGAATTCTTGAGCGTTCATGAATAAAAGTGTGGCGAAATGACCTTCTCTACCGCCGCCTCCGTCACCGCCCCCCATCCCTCATGTGACCCTTCCCTCGCCCTTAACATTCACGCTGTATGTCCTACACTTTTGCTCTGGTTAGCAATGACGAGGCAAAGAACTTCGACTCTGTTGAACAGCATACCTGAGTATCTGCAACATCACCACTTGAAACCCAAACTTTTATTCCATGAAATAGGATCCCTACTCCCTACCTAGAAAAAAACTATAACATTTTGGGAGAGAAAGTTAGATTTGAAGAACTCTGGCCGTCTCAAATTTGAACCTCAGATCTTCGTACTTGTGTATAGCCATCAACGAAGTAGCTGGGGCTGTTTTCCTATATCCAAATATGGATATTTCTCAGATCAAATTTACGTAGACCTGCAAAGTTATCTCAACAGCGAGAGACCTGCAGTGGACATTCATTTGTAAATCAGTTTGCTACAAAATAAAATGCGACTTCGAGAAACGATTAACTCTGCACAATTGTCAATTTTTATTGCTGCATATTTTTACAGTCTGGTGAATTTTACGGATATTAACAAGTCCTGACTCAAATATAAATAATCTGAGTGTTACACTCACATGACTTTCTCTACTCTTGTATAAACTATTTTTACAAAGGCTTATTCTCCATATGCTTCATGTTAATCGAGATATCGAGATGTTAATCTTATTGCTAATTTTCTTGTACGTGCAAGGGAAATATGGTAATTTTTAAGCGACAGTCAAATCTTTTAAGAGCTGGTTGCTATGTGGCGCATTGCATTCTCTTTGCATGTCCAGTACGTAAAAAATGAATAACGAATTCCCATTTGAGAAAAAGTATTGGAAAATTTAAGGGAATAATAAGCAATATCTCGAAAATGGTTCACTTAAAAAAAAATGTATATGACATAAATTGTGTATTTTAACCCGATCTACATTTTTGTGTAGCAAAATTCTGTCTATCTCTTATGGTTTACCAGTTAAGCAAAAATCGTTCACAATGAAGAATACTTTTGGAGGCATTCCCAGAACATTCGAGATATACATTTCATTTGTCATGAAAATATCTTAAACATATGATATTTTAATCTTAATTGTAGCCATTTTTGAGAAAATTAAAATTTTCGAAAACTTTTCCATGTAAAGGGTAATCTGGGGTGGGGGATTTTCTTGAAAACCTTCGTGTCGCATCTCTGGAAGATACTGAACCTAAATACCAAGTTTGGTGTTTATCCGACTGTTCGTTTCTGATTTATGCTGTTCACAGACACACACACAGACACACACACACCCACACAGACAGACATACACACGGACATGTTTCCAAAAATGCTTTTTTTGGATTCAGGGGGTCTCAAAACATGTATTTCCCGTGAAATCTCGGTATCGAATTTTTGAGTGGAATGCAATACCTCCCCTACTTACTATAGGTAGTAGAGAAAGTAAAAATGGATAGTTTAATTTATATTTTTAATGAATACAAAACACGTGTTTCATTTTAATTCTACCAAACACCGTGAACACTAGGCGCGTCAGTCAACGTTTACTTTACTGGGCTTTCTATTTCTTTATACACAGGTGCATCGTAGCTAGCATTACAATCTAGTTCTTCCCTGATACTGAAATTCTAACCAGTGATGTTTAGTACTTTAGGAAACAATGCTACAAACCCAAAAACAGGTAATTATAGTTTTTAGAAACACAGATAGTTACAATATGCCATTAAGCGCGAAAACTTTTGGTGAAAATAAATTGGAACTGAAAGGGTTAAGAGATTACTGGAAGAGCTACAACTGCTTTTATGTCCGAATTTTAAAATCTTATTCCCCTTTACAACTGACCTGTGAAATAATAAACAGTCACACCATTCGGCGCTTCAATTCAAGGACCTTTACGTGTATGTTCATAATATGTTAATATAAAAAGAGAAGTTATTACCTATCTTATGGTATAATTTAAAAATAAAACGTGCTGCCGCGCAATGCTGCTAATAAAATTTTTCAAATTTTGTGGTCTCAAGGTCACTGTGCTGAATCACAGAAGCGTTTTTGTTTCCCCATTTCTTTCTTCTTACAAATGTTTATTCGAGTAGAATTTGAATGAGAAAATAAGAATAACACGTTCCTTACATATAGGGAAGTTGTAGATGAACTAAACTACTCTCAATATTTATTATTAAGAACCTTGTAAGACAACAAATGGTAGCAAGACTCTCAAAGTTTAGATGCATCAGAAAATGGGAACCGCATTTTGCATAGCGTGTATCCAGACAATAATAAAGTTTATTTCATAAGCTTTAGAGTGTATGTAAATGCCCTGTGAATTTGTTAACAGTGGCAATATGCCTTCATATTTAAAGCAGAATCTGTGACAGAAGTGGTACATGCTGTCACAAAAAATATAATCACAATATTGATAAGATAATGAAGTGTTGCAGCATCTTTTGGATCAGGCAGTCATGGAGCTCTCCTATAATTTGACAAAATTTATATTTGCTAATCCTACACAAACGTTATTTCTCCTAGCGCATTTCTCTTTTATCAGTTTGCACTGAAAATTGATGAAAATAGTGAAGTAATTAATTATTCTATATTTATGAGTTATTGAATAAAAAGGGAATAATAATGAGATTTAAAATACTTTTTATTTTAAATTAAAACAACACTGGCAGCAATAGAATAGTGAAACTCAGGTGGATTGTATTTTTAAAAATTCGGTTTGGAAATAATATCACATATTCTAAAATTATTTTACTTAGATTACAGAAGAATATTTTGGACGAGAAGATAAATTTATTGTATAAAATTTTATAAAGTATAAAACTAAAATGGAATGAATGAATTTAATTGAGATTAGTATAAGAAGTAGATAATGGATTCCAGTAGTAGTTCAAATTAGAAATATAAATAAGAATTAATAACAGTTAAACAGGTATTTTTTATTTTAGTTGATTAATATAGTTAAGCAGGTGTTGTTTTATCTAGATAAGATGAGATAATAATGTTAAAGGATTTCATAGTTAGGATATGGGTATTGCTGGTTTTTCCGAATTAAGCATTAATTAATACTGCTTTCCAGTAATAGGTAATTAGATAAAACAAGAGTGGGAGCTTTAGTTCAAGTTCAGATCTAGTTTATATTGTAGTATAAATTTAGGTAAAACAGTTAATATTAGATTAAGAAAGTATTTACTAAAAATCTTTTAATAAAATGAGGATGCATGTAAATATTCTGTCGGTGGAAAATAAAACTAAAACATTTGGGATGATACGTTCTGGTATGCACTCTAGGAGCTAGGATGTAGAATCGCAGATTTTATTTTTATATATATATTTTATTTATCAGTTTGCAATAATAACGTCCTCCGAGGTAGAAGCAATGTACGCTCATATTCTACAAGCGAATTTAATCATCAAGTGATTTCCAGTTCGTGGATACCTCGTATATTTTCCTAGTTATTTCATAATAAATATACAAAATACTTTCATTAATTTAGAATTAGCTTGTAAAGTTCAAACCTAAATTCACATTCTTGTACACTCCACAGAACTCTGTTCAGAGGTTCTAGCTGCATCCTCCGTGGAGATTGACATTTTTAAATTACTAAAAATATTACATGCATTTGGAAAAATACCTGGGGTTCAAGTCCCTTTACAAACCCTAACTACAGGAATAACACAGAAATCGTCGTTTAACGCAAGGAGTTGCAAACATAAGAAAAAAGTCTAACAAGTTCCATAACAAAGTATACAGTCCTCCTGTCTGAGGGATGGAAGCATTTATGATGAAATACCTATTTCGGATTATAATTTGCACCATTTTTGTTGCTAATAAAATAAAACGAGGAAACTAAAAACGAAAAATTGTTTCTTAATATCTGATAATAATTAAAGACTGCAAACCCTGGAACTCCAGCAAGAAAGATAATCTTCAGAGGACAAACGGAAATCATTATGCCCATATGTGGACATTAGAGAGGTTTTAGTATTTGTCACCATTACAATAACCATTTTATGAAATTAATTAAGAATAGAATTAAGAATAATATAATATAACATTGACTAGTGGGTGAAAAGCTAGGTAAAATAAGATTTTAAAAGGATGGCTAGTAGTGCGGCGTAGTTTGAGGGACTTTAAATTAAATTGAGTTTTATTTATGGCCGCTTTTAACCGCCGTGTCCTTAGCGTCCCATCCTATATTGGGCATGAAAAACCGGACATTTTTCTCAGAGGCATCTTTATCAGGTTTGAGGTTCTTTAACGTGCCGTAAATCTACGACACAGAACCACCGGCTTTACATTTGAGGGACGTTGAAATATTCAAAGACCCTTGCACATCGAAAATTAGAAGTCTTTTGTTTTGTAACTTATACCCGGAATGGAAACTCACGGACACAAATACTTATGCCCATGGCGAGATTCGAACCCGCAAACCTTTGCGCCGTAGAGCGCCGAAGTCAAGCACTACGGCGATCGCGGCTACGCGGGGCCCGTGGAAGAATGATTATGTGTTGAACAATTCGAACCATTAATAACGGATATCTCGGAAATGGCTGATGCCACAATAAAATTTATTGGAAATAAATTGTGTGTTTTAAAGAGATCTATATTTCTTGTATAGTACGTTTTCGTCTATCGCTTAACGTTTACCAGTTATGCAAGATTATACAAAATTACTTCCGACTGAAGAGGACTTCAAAGCTATTCCCAAAAATTCAAAATTGAAATTAAATTAAATTGAGCTTTATTTAAGGAGCTATGATTCTTAGCGTCCCATTCTATATTGGGCATGAAATTTTGCTCGGAGGTCCTTTTTTTATCAAGCTTGAGGTTCCTTTACGTGCCGTAAATCTACCACACGGGACCACCGGCTTTACTTTCCTTACAAAGGAAGACATGCTACGGATTTTTACTCCCGAAAAAAATTCATCCCCCTACGCCGAGTTTGAACCCGCTATCTTGGGAATTAAATGGTAGCATGTGACCCGTAGACCACGGAGGACGACTCAGAAAACTCAAGTTATACACTTTATTTCTCATGCAAATATATAACATATATGGTATTTTAACCAAAATCGTTAAGAAACATTTCTGAGAAAATAAAAAATTTCGAATAAGTTTCCATGTAAAGGATATTTTGGGTGGGAGAAGTTTCTTGAAAATCTTCGTGTTGCATCTTTGGAAGATACTGAATTTGGTATTTATCCGACTTTCGTTTTTGATTATGCTGCACATACACACACATACACGGTCCTTTTTCAGGGGCCTCAAAACATGCACATCCGGTGAAGTCTCAATATCAATTTTTTGGTGGAATGCAATGCCTTTCCTACCTACTATGGTGGTTGAATAAGTTTGCATCTCTGTGCCTTTAATAAACGAAACAAAAAAAAGAGAAATGATGGTTGGCCCCGTAGCTCAGTCAGTACAGCACCTGCTTGCTATCCGAGGGGTCGCGGGTTCAATTCCCGGCTAGGGAGTGGGAATTTTATTCTAACCAAGATTATTCCCTGTTCTCCCCACAGTCTGGAAGTATGAATGAGAGTGTGAGTCTGTGTGTGATGTAATGTATAAAACCCAAAGATAGAAATCCAACGATAACCGTATACTGATTAACACCATTACCGATAGGTAGTTTGTTCCAAGTGTAAACAGCCGACGATACGACCATTGTAGTTTCAAGGCGGCTTATAGTTGATACAATAAAATAATATTTTTCAGTGGATAACTACGATTTCTCATGTAAGAAATAAATAACTGTTTACAAACTCACTGGTAACAATGAATGTGTTTAGAATCGAACAACAACTGAAAAGTATGTGTTATTAAAACTCAAACATGTGTAGATGCATTCGGAAAGATCCTTTATTATAAAGTTTCGTTATTCACCCTTCAAATTCGTAATAAGGTGTCTTAAGATATTTTTGCAAACCCTGACCGTCCAGTTTTGCCTTTTCCATGCATCAGAATGAACAGGGCTAGACGCGATGAAGCAAGAGCTTTTGTAATTTAAATTTTAAATCGCGAGCGCAGTAAAACGTTCAGTTTTAAAACAACAAAGTCGCTCCCAAATGTTGCACATTAGTTAAAAAGCTACTTACGTTGCAGACTCTGCAATTTCCATTCGATTCCCTCTCCACGTCACTGTTTTTCATGCGGTAGAATCGACCGTAGCGCCGCTCTATAGCCGGCTATTTTATCTACAAAGGCCTCTTGCATCATCACGTACTCCGTGATTTGTTTGGGACATTAAAAAATTCAGGCAAAAATGACAAAGTAACTGATGTACCTACACTCTAAAAAAACGAAAACGGAATCTCGGTCACAGACAATAAATGTTCCAACGCTTTTTTTTTAATAAAAAAATACGTATTGCTATCAGAAACTTTGTGTACTTTGTAAAACCAACGCGGCTTGAAAATAAAGAGTCCTCTCCATTACTTTCTGCATATAATCATTTTTAATATGAGAGTAGTCTACCTTCATCATTGGATCCTCCACCCCAAATTCTACTGTAAGTTAAACTGTTGCTGCAACATCAGGATAAGAGTGGCACATGTCGCATTCCACATTGTGAGAATCAGTACCTTCAAAACAAATCTTATATGATATCTTGACTAACATGCTTGTCTATGTAGTTCCTTGTATATCACATTAAAACTATTTACACCGTTTGCTGCGTCCGTAGTAGTGTGCATAGGAGTATTTAGATATAAATTAGCCGAGTGGGATGGCTCAGGAGGTAACGTCTGTGGCCTGCATTCGGGAGGTCGCCAATTCGATTCCCGCGGCCGACCTTCCTCATCCATGTTTTTTTTCGGGGATTTCCCTGGGTCACTAGATGAATGTTTGGAATTTCCTGTCCATTTCACATCCATTATCATTTCGCCTCACCCTTCATCTGCTTGGTCTGTTTGAGGTTTGAAAGTGTCGTCGGGAGTCTCGGCGTTGCATGGCAGGGGAAAAGGATGCTCTATGTAGCACTTCGTCCCTCGAAATGGGGGCTGTCTTCGAGTCCCGCCCGCCCAGTAGGATGTGCAAGCCTGCAGCGTGGAAGGAAGCCGGTTGCGCCAGCTGCTATCCAGGGAGCTTCAATCTGTAAAATGTACGGACCCTGCACTCTGCCTTGTCTCCTGATCCGACCGCCCTCTGTCTCCTCTCACTTCAGCACACCGTCAGGGCCATAGGCACAAAAGTTCTTGTAGGTCTGTGCTAAGTCCTCCTACACACCTAGTCCTACTCCTAGGTACAAATTAAAAGTAATTTAAAAACCTATGGTATGACTTGGACTACTTTGGGACAGTACCTAAATTATACTTACAAGGTATCAATAGTCACTTTATAGAGGTAGAAAATAATGTAATAAATTTCTTTATAATATCCCACGTTATAAACAGGTTGTTACTATATTCAACATCCTGCATAATTGGCTCATTATGGTGCGCGTTATGCTAATAGCAGTGACGTGTTTTCTCTTGCAATGACTTAATCCCAGTTGCCGCCACTTATAGAGATAATATGAAACTATTTTGTGATATTTTTCTGAGCAACGAAGATGCAAAATGATTAAATATAGAATTATTAACATCTGATTTTATAATTACCTACTTACCATGCTGCGCTGATAATAGGCTACGTCACAGTCCATAACACCTGCTACTTCTCTTCCACGAAGGGAATGCATGAAAGTGGCTCTCTTGGTTATTGGTTCAACACGCCAAGTAATAATAAATGAAATGTAGGGAGAGAAGCTAACGTCTCATAGCATATTAAAGTGCTCTCTCACTTATGTCAGCTATGGATGCTGAATTATCTCACGATTTATTTCCTACAATTTACAGTGTTAATATTGCATAAAATGTATCCAATTATTGGATAATCTTAATATGACACTCGTGAAAATTGTCGAAATCACTGTCGTTCGTGCGACAAAGATTCAATGGTGCCATAATCAACAATATTGTGTGCAGCTGAGGAAAAATTGTATATTCATATCTCAGGTAAACCATCTGTGCCAGCAGCACATGTTGAATTTAATTTTCTCCGTGAAGACCATGCAAAATCGTTAAAGGTAGTGAATTTTCTTTATTGATTTCTTCTGCAATAGCGGAAGTCTCTTGATATTGCCCCTCTAGCATACAAGATGGTTTATGGTTATCTACTCCTGTTTTAATTGTTGCGTAAATTTTCTTTTGGTGCTAAAGAATCACCTAGTAATACGGTAGTATTATAATTATTTTACATCGAAATAATTATAATATCCATACAATTATCGCGTAATATATATACATTTAGCTGAAAAACATTTTCTTAAAAAGTTAGAACGTTGAACCATTATAATCTGGACGCATTATAACATCTTGCATTATATCTGCGATTTCTGTCTTAAGTTTTACTATATTATTTATTTTGTCTACTGCTTATTAATTTAATATATAGCATACAGTAGCTCTTTTGTGTACAATAATTCTGCCAGGTTATTGTGCTTCTCTCTTACAGTTTCATCAAAAATGGCCTGTGCTTCTACGAAAGCCGAAAATATATTGTGCTTATATCACTGAAATAAAACAGAGAAACTGGCTGTTTCTATGGTCTGGTGATTGGGATGCTAGCTTCCAAATCCAGAGGTCTTGTGCTCGGTTCCCTGCTGAAAGGTGAGAATTTTTCTTTAGTCACTAGACGATTAGAATTGTCACTTCACGATTTCCTATCCTCCCTAGAGTCCGGAAGTACGAAAGAGAATCTGAATATGTATAGGACATTCCATTTAAAATCGTTTGAAATAGAAGGAAAATTGACCATGCTTTTTTTAAACGAAACGAAACTTTTGTATTTGGAGACAATCCCGATTCAATGCTTTATGCAAACTTAAAATTTAGGGCATCATAGTTTTGCAATTAAAATTGCTCAAATTTATATCTTCCTAAAATTCCCAACTTCAAGCTGTTATAACTCTGAAACCTTTGAATATAATTATTTAAACCGCGCTTTATTTTGGTTTCCTAAACTTTAATTTCATACTGATAAGTAAACATGTTCGTCTTAGTTTATTTAAGGGAAGAAATTTCCATTTCTTCAATTGTAAGCGGCAACGGATTAAGCAAAATAATTGTATTATATATGGTAAGATTCTGTAATTTAAACACAAACACATACTTTACTGTAATTGTGAATGATAAGCAGTCGCCTAGTATAATTAAAGAAGTAAATTACTTTATGCGCGGGAGGAGTAAACTACGTGCTCATGCCAGCCTCTAGTTCCCGAGGTCATGGGTTCAAACTCAATGGAAGGCGATGGACATTTTTTGGGCATAAAAATCCTTAGCATGTCTTCCTTCGGAAGGGAAGTAAAGCCAGTGGTTCCGTATCGTAGATCTACGGAACGTAAAAGAATCTCAGGCCTGATAAACGGGCCTCAGAGCAAAATTTTCCATTTTTTATATCTAATATAGAATGACACGCTAGTGAATGAGAAGCGCAGTAGTTAAAGACCGTCTGTAAATGAAAACAATTTTTTTTAAAGTTCCCTTGTTGCATCCAGTTTATGGTACTTACTGTTTTCATACCGCTTATTTCCGCAACACACAACCACCCATGCCCATGGCGGGACTCGAACCCGCGACCCTCAGCTTGGCGGAGCGTCGGAGCGATCGGCTACGAGGGCCGGCTTTTTAATTTAATGGTCGCTAGCGCACGTTTGTTTTGAACTGAAGATCAAGCAAGCTGCTGTGTGTAACGTTAACTGAGAACGCTTACAGGATGTGGTTCTGAGTATTTCCTCACAGATTAACGGAGTGCTTGGTGATCATCGTGCAACAACCACGCGAATTACTGCGTTTATTCACTTTTGTGTTGTAACTACGAACATCTTAATATTATCACTTTACTAACTTGCCGGCTTCTCTTAATGGCACTATAGATTATTCTCAAACTAATATTTTAATTTTATAATAATCCAGACGTTTAAAATAAGTAAAAACTGTATATAGATTTTTGTGAATATTATAAAAATAATTAGTATATGCTGTAATTAAATACGCACTTTCATCTACAAAATGAGATTTGGTACAACATTCTGAAGTAAAGGGCTCCGGAGCTATGCGCACTTAATGTGCGACAAAAATTATTACGATACATTTATCGTTCAATAACGCAACGGTCGTTGGGTTTTAGAGCTAATACTTCATAAATATGTTTTTCTTACCACCTCTTATTAACAGGAAAAATTACAACGGAAACGAAAAATGCGAGGTTTTTTGCCGTTCGATTTCACATGGAATGTCCCGTATGTGAATCTAAAGACAACAAAAAGAACGCAATGATTAACACAAACTGTAAACCAGAGGTGGCGAAAACGTGACTCGCGAGTCATTTTTACTCGTAGGTGCCGTTCCCTCTCTGCAACCGTCCCTTTGTTTTTCACATGCTGCTGAGTGATGCAGTGCGTGTTGCATATTTGGTGACTCGCGGAAGGAAGCCGTTTTCGCCACCCTTGCTGTAAATGAATGAACACAATTGCCATCAGCAATTGCTCCAAAGACAAAGCCGTGGATATGACCTCAGATGTTAAAGATCACATAAAAATGGAAAAACAAATAAGTCACTGAGCATTTAATGCACCTCCTGGTAAGTGAGATGATTCTCTCATGCCAAGAAGGCGAGTGAATACCTCAGGACGACGAATGCTCTCGCGCAGACAACTCGGCCATGCGATACTCATATTATCCCTGCGCGTTCCTTCGGTCTCCATTGTGCAATAAGAAGATTGGTACTGCGAACGAGATGGCTTGGCGTCAGCGTCTATGGCTCCCATTTGGAATGTCGTGGGTTTAAATCCTGTGCATCAGTCAATTTGGCTGAGGTTTCATCGTGTTTTACCTCAGTAGATGCCGGTTTGGATATTCGACAGCACAACTCACAGTTCCATGAAGAACACAAAAGAGATTGAAATAACAGCATATGAAGCGACACTCAATTAAGGACACATATCAACAAACTTGCCCAAACAGGAGGTGCAGGAAAGCGGCCATCTTCCGGCATCACAGTGACTACGTGTAGGCATCCCAAAAACATTAATCCCACGATTACACAAGTCATCATCCCAGTTAAATAAAAAGCAATAAAATAAGGTAGCACATGAAGGTGACTTCGCAATGAGGCCATCGAACAGTAAGTTACAAAAAGGTAACTGCTTAACTAAGGCCATAATGTGGTACACACATTAAAGCATGTGTATCAGGCAACGTCTTGTTATGCCTTAGATATTAAAGCTACTTTAAATAAGTAAGAAAATACGATTTGTATTAGGTTTTAATGTGCAAGTGGACACTATAGAAGTCCCTCGGACACACTTCCAGTAAGCAATTAATTGATAATTTTCTCCTCAAGACGCTTTCAATTTTTATCTGTTTTTAAGGGTTCGGCTTATTTAGATATACCCAGTACAGTTTTGACCTGAAGGGAGCAATAATTTCTTGTATATAGAACTAAAATATTTTTTCAAAAACAAGCTTCACAAAGAAACTTGTTTTGCGTTGATACCAGCTTTCGTTTTCTGCCACAAATGTTTTCTTTCAAAGTGATTTGCATACTTCACAACTATTAATTACAGGTTATACCTTGATTGCTCTCTTCCGCTTGAGATTCATCTTCATTTTACTGTGCCTTTCTAAGCAAATTTCTTCAATATTCATTAGTTTTATACATATACTGGTCTATTTACTATTTTCCCTATTTTAATTTACTTCATGTCGTCTGTTATACTTCGTATCCATTGAGTTTTGAGGTGACCTAATTTACCCGAAATTATTGATTTTCAATTTACATATTTGTTGTACCAAAATTTCCTCTAAACGCTTTTAATTTTAGATCTAAACCTTTCTAGCGCCATGTACGCATAGGACTGATCGCTAAGAACAGTTAAAATTAGAAGGATTAGGGATATTTTTAACAATAACTACTAACCAAATCAAGGCAACAATAAACATTGAGCTCATCGAAAAAAACTCTACACACTATTTAAGCATATAAAATTACTATAACTAGAGACAAAAGGTCAAATTAAATATAAAGGAATATCACAACCTAAAGTAAATAACAATTATAATTCTGATGAGAATAAAACTGCATGAAGATGTAATAAAGTTTACAGCTCCTATGATTCTTAATATACTTGCTACATGGAGGGAGAATATTATTAAATACACAAAAGAATTGCATATGCTATTTCAGCAGAAGTGGGATGTTTGTTATAGCGCAGAGATTTAATATAAATAATTTCTTTAGTTAATAAAAGATTTCATGCAAAGTTAGACCCGAAAATTATGGGTTATAACTTAAAAGCAGACAAAAACTTTCTCTACCAATTACTAATTATATGTATCCCATTACTGGATGGGAAAAACAATGTGCAGAAATTTGTAGAGTAGAAAGGCAGTAACCAACATTTTATTTTTCTTGGCTATGCGAATATATGCATACGTGCTCTCTCGTACTTTGTTATAGATTTAGAGGATTATGAAATATCTTCCATTAGCTTAGCTACCTAATTCTAGAGAAAGTAAAGCTGAAAAGCATTAGATCCATCTCTACTTAGACGGACAGACCATGAATTTAAATAAAGTAACCAAAACTAAAGCTACAAGAAGAAGAAAAAGCAGTTTCTCTTGATGGTGTCGGCAAAGCGATAGAATAATGGCGATATTCCTATTATATCCAGTACAAATTCATAAGATATATTTTCACTGTATTCTGCCAGTTATTCTGTCTAAATAATTATAATAATTACACGGATAATTAAGTATATTTAGGACAATTCATAATATGCACTTGATGAATTAGTAGCATAATTGCTGGAATGTTTGATTTTGGTGATCCGTTGTGTGCAGAACCGTGGGTTCCAGTCCCGCCTTAAATACGAGTGTATGTATTTGTGAGTGTAAAGATAAACATATAAAAACAAACAGAGTAAGTGCAAAACAGAAAATGAAAAATATAATGTTATACATTCATAACACGTTCTCTACTCTCTGTCTTTATTAGTGAGTGTACAAACTATTCTTAATAAACATATTTTTCTATACACTACATTTTAATCCAAGTAATGCTTTGTAGAAATAGCTACATTGCGCATGGCGTTATAAAGGGAATAGCAAAGTCAAATGTTTAAGAACCGTTTCCATGTAATCGCGGAAATAACTGAATGTTTACAACACAAAAGAGTATGACCAAGTAATGAACAATTCGAACCATTAATAACAAACATCTCAGGAATAGTTTATGCCACAAAAGTACTTATTTGAAATAAATTGTATGTTTTAAAGAGATCTAGTTTTTGTGTGTTTGCATTGCTGGCATTCTTCACTTATTTGTTTTTTGTTGTACGTTTTCCCCTATTCCTTAACGTTTTCCAGTTATAAGATTATACAAAATTCCTTCCGAATGAAGAGCACTTCACAGGCTATTCCCAGAAAGTTCAAGATATACATTTTTTTTCTTCATGTAATATCTTTAATATATGGTATATTAGTAAAAATCGTTAGAGCCATTTTTCTAAAATAAAAGATTTCGAAAGATGTTCCATAAAAAGGATAGTTTGGAATGGAGCAACTTTCTTGAAAATCTTCCTGTCACATCTTTGAAAGTATTGAACCTAAATATCAAATTTGGTATTTATCCAAACTTTCGTATTTGAGTTATGCTGTTCACAGGTACAAAAACAAGAACATTTCCTAAAAATGCGTTTTTATGTTCAAAGGAACTCAAAACATGTATTTCCGGTGAAATCTCAGTATCAATACCTCCCCTACCTACTAGGTACGTAGTAGAGAAAATAAAAGGGACAATGGCAAAAATTCCCTTTCACTTTATAGAAGAAAAATCTGATGTTCTACAATCACATGACTTTTTCTACACTCAATTTTTTGTAAGTGGGTATACCAACTATTCTTACGAAAGATTATTTTATCTACTTCATTTTAATCGAGATAAAGCTTTGCAGAAATAGCTATATGCTACATTACACTCTGGTAGATACAAACACAACAGCAATAGTCAAATATTTGGATGCTAAATGCTGGCCTTAAAATCCCATACTCTTTCAATTCAAAGGCGAGAAACAAAAGAATACAATAAAATTAAATTTGCAATACACTATCCTGGTTCCTCGTCTGCTACACTGGGTCCCGTAATCCAAATTTGTGATTTATTTAACGCTTCTTTCATTTTATATAATATTGCTGTACATAGTTTTTCTTATAAAATAATAAAAAATATATAATAATATATATTCAAAAATATACTCAACTACTGTTACTGGAAGCTGGCTACATAACTGTATCCAAATATCCCTAATTTCCAGTAAATAATTAGGATATTAAACAAGATAAATGTAACACAATATTTTATACTACTTTAAACTACATTCTACCCACTGGTATCCAGTGGTAAAGGTACTTATTCAGTACCCAAGCTACACTTAGTATATTCGTTTTCAACTAATGATAGAGAATTTTATAACTTTTTTATAACTTCATATTAAAATTCTAACTGCTATATACATTATATTTATCCTTTCTAATAATATTTTCATAATTTCATAACGAAATTCGAAATTCTAAGTGCTATTTTTTATTTCTCCTTACTACTTTAATAGACTTTCCTCAAAATTTATGCTTACACCATTCACTTTTCTTAATATACCTTAAAAAATCACAGTACTTAATACTTTTATTAAACTTATCACACACTCTGAATTAAACTTACCTTCCCTTATTCTTTTTATCGTAAACTTCACTTACCACTAACATAATATCTTTATAATTTTCACTTCACTTAACACAATAATCACTATATATTTATCACTCTTCTATTGACTTCTATAATACTATTACTTCACTTTCTCTTTAAAATATAGTATTACACTTCACTTATCACTACATTCACTTATCTCCACTTATCACCATTTTTCACTCCGCTTTCCCTCACCTCATCTTCTTCTCGCCCAAAACCATAACTTTATCTAGCCCCTCCATTCACCACCTCACGCTCCATGCTCTCACTCCTATGTGCTATAAGCTCCTCTCTTGGTCATCTTTCTCTCGCCCATTGTCCTCCTCGCCCGTTATCCTTCTCTCTGCTATAAACTCTATCTTCTCCTCCATCCTCCTCTTTACTTCTTTTTCTTTCTTCCCCAATTTTCCTTCATTTTCAACCATTTCCTCCTTTCTCTCCCCACTTTTCTTCCTGGAATTATCCAGAGCTATTTGCTTCAGTTAGTTTAAAATATGATTTTCTTCACTTTCATCATTTTATACTCCTTTTTCTTTCTAAAGTATGATTATCGGTATCAGATGTTTGCATCAGTGAAGACTTGAATTCTCTTCGATCTTCTTATTTCTTCATTAATTACTGGTACTAATGTTACAATTTCATGTTATTCAATATCTTGTCCGAAGCTATTTTGCTAATTTTAGCTAATATGTATAGCAGTATGTATAAACGTTTATTTCTTAACATTTAAATTATCAGTTATCCAATTAAAATTTGCCTTTCTTGTATTGCCTCATTATAATAATGTATACATTCAAACAACACATGCTTAGGCGTTCCTTGCTGTTTGCTATAATTACACATGTCGTTCTGTGTTTTATTAATTTTCTTCCAATAGGTATTTATAGGGGCCATGTCCTGTTAAATAATGTATTAATCCCATTATTCGTTGGATATATTTTAATTTTAACCGTTCCGAAATGTTGTTAAATGAATAAAAGGTTCTCCTTCCTGCATCAATACCTGCTGCCAACCTGACTTCAAATTATGCTTTATTTCCGTTATGGTTTTACATATTTTCCCAATCATATCCTTGACCTTATCTCATTCCTCTTTTTTCAACCAAAAATTGCACCCTTCAATTTTATCACTAAATCTATTGGCCATATTCCTGTAAACATTAACAATGACATTTTAAGTGTAGTGTTACTATCCCTGTAAATCTTAGTAACCTTTCTCGTTGTGTTCTTCTTAGTAAGGTTTTAATTTGTACACAATTCATTCGAAATGCCGACACTTTTACTCCATACATCATAATAGTCGCAAAAATACTATTATCATATGTAGTAATTGTGCGTAATGGGATTTTGAAATCTGACTGAATGATTCTGGCTAATATCATCATTATAGTTTCAGATTTATTTCGAATCTATTCAGTATGTTTTCTGATAATTCAATTTTTCGTCTAAGAATATTCCCAAACATTTTACTTACTTCTGTCTTCTAATGTTCTCAATATCAAATTTAATTGTTGGATCTCTTTTTAGTTTTTTTAACTTTAAGATTATGTAGCATGACTTTGCGGGAGATGTTTCTATTTTAATATGTTACACCAAGTATTTAATTTGGTTGTTCATTCATTTGAACGTCTTTCCAAATCCCTTCTATTATCTCCTTTTACTATAAACAATACATCGTCAGTATAGCTTTGGTGTTTTTATATCATGTCATTATTCAACGTCTCCAATACAATAGCCTAAAACAACGGTCCTAAGATCAGGGCTTGAGGACATCCTTTGATAATTTTTTATCAACAATATCCTTTATTCCTTTGATATGTGCTTTCCTATCAGAGAAGTAATTTTTTAATATGCCATATAGACATATAGGTAATTCTTTAGTCTTAAGGATCAAAAAGACGACTCCAATAATATATTTAGCTTTTTAGGATTTAACTGCACTTATCAGTTGATTTATGGCATCCTCGGTTGAAAAGCCCTTTCTAAACCCAAATTGTTTTTTATTTAAACCTAACATAATTCTGTATACTCCTATTCTCCTATCTATCAGTTGCTCTAATATTTTTCCCAGGGTATATAAAAAGGATTTTGGTCTATATGGTTTAGATTCTTTAGGAACTTTATCTAAGCTTTTCTTCAAAATGGTAACTTTGGCGTCATTCCAGCAGAGTGGAAATCGACCTTGTCATATGCAGTCATTAAGTAATTTAAATAAGAATGGGTGATTTTATTTTCTAAGTGTATTCAACACATTGATTATGTCATTGGTAATATTAAATGACGTTGGTAATCTCATCAGGACCAGCCATCTTCTTCTTCTTTAAGCTTCTTATGACGAGCTTAATTTCAGTAATGTCGAAGGAATAAATTACTCTTGAATTTAAAAAGGAATGTTTGTGTTAATTTTCTTTAAAGTGTGTATTTCTTCATCTGTTGAATAGTCAGCGTCGGGAAGTAACTTATTTAGCAGAAAATTTACGGAATGTTTCCCATTTATTGTCAATTGCCCGTCTCCCTTATTTAACGCTGTTGAAATTTCTGGTTTCTTTAAGCTTTCCACGTATTTGTGTGAAAAGTTTTTTTCTACAATCGCGAGAAAGAGCTGAAAATCGATAGGACTAAAATAATTACAAAGTATTGAACAATCCGAACCATTAATAACAATACCTCAGATATGTCTAATCTCACAAAAAGGATATTTGAAATAAATTTATGTTTTAAAGAGATCTACGTACCTGGTAGAAAAAGTAAAAATCGTATGTGTCCATTCACATGATTTTCGCTACTCACTCTTCCACAAATAACTCTTACAAAATCTTATTCTTCTATCTACTTCTTGTTAAGATAAATAAACCTATTACACAGTTAGTTGTAGATATAAGAAGAATACACTAAGCTAAAGTGATAGTCAAATCTTTTTATTCACTCGCTATCTAATGATATTGAAATTTATTTCCCTTTGCATAAACATGAAAAGAAAGAATAGCGTCTTGCAGTAAAGAATATACAAAGTATATGAAAATTCAAACTAATAGCAAACGATATGTTGGAAATGGTTAATGGCACAAAATATTTATTTGACATAAATTGTGTGCTTTAACGAGATCTCGCTTTTGTGTCGTATTATTTTGTGTATTTATTACGGTTTACCAATTTCGTAAAAGTCATTCAAAATGAGGAGGACTTCATGACTTAAAGACTATTGCTATAGAACTTATATAATCAAAATCGTTAGAGCTATTTAAAAAAGATTAAAAATATTAAAAGTAACGAAATTTTTCCATGTAAATGGTAGTTTTGATGGGGCAATTTTGTTGAAAATCTTCCTGTCCCATCCTTGGAAGATGCTGAACTTAAATACCAAGTTTGGTATTTAAATGACCTTTGGTTTGGTTTTCTGTTCACATACAGACATAGAGAGAGAGAGACGCACAGAGAGGATCGTTTTCTAAAAATGCTTAAATGCCTGTTTTTATTCAGGGAGTCTCAAAAACGTATTTCTAGTGAGTTTCGGTATCTAATTTTAAGGTGAAATGCAATACTTCCTGTTTTTACAATAGGTAAGCAGTAGCGAAAGTAAAAATTATACGCATTGTTGCGACCAACTTTACAGTAAAAACATTAAGAGTTTTCATAGTGTTTCAGCGCAGGCTGTTTCCTCATTCTTCTTTTACCTGAAATTTCGTCCATTATATGACAAGCATATTCCCCGAAGAGCGACTGTATTACAGTAAAACGAGACTGCAGAAAGAATGAAGAGACGACCTTCACCGGAAGACGAAAGAAATATAAACTGAGGCAGTATTTTATCACTTAAATGATATCCATCTAATTATATAATATAAAAATTTAATAACAGTCCGCCTTAAAACAATATGTGTATAATATAATATATAAAGTGTATGTTACAGTCATTGTATTATGTTTATATTCTGTACATGTATAATAATGTTATGTGAATGTATTACGTAGTTTAACAATGTAGAGCTGTGAGAATAGAAGCAAGCTGCTTTCGTAGCAAACAGAATTACAAAGTAAAAATCCGAAAGTTGCTAACAATGAGGTAACCTTGAGGCAACAATAAATTAGAAAGTTTAATAAGGCTACTAATAGTTCTTGCAACAATAATAATGTAGTGTTTAAAACAGTTTATAAATAGCCAATCAAAACTAGAAAAAGCTTAAGTTAAATAAAAGTATTCTATTGGAGTAGGCTTAGCCAATCAGAGACTTGAAATAGAGGAAATGTACAGATTCAGGCAAAAGACACTACAAGGAAGCGTAACCAAGCAGTCAATTCGGTATGGTACAGGTGCAGTGTGAGACATGAAAAGTTATTGCGATGAGAATAATATAAATTTTACGTGTCAAAAAGTACAATTAACAATAATCTCACAGCTCTATAGTAGGATACATCAGTGAAGTGTTATTTAATCGTGTGAAGAATTAATAAACAAATTACAATACAATTATAATTTGTGTAAGCCTTGAACTTTAGCCGTACAGTCCTGCTAAGAGATACGTGCTTTACAAATTACTAACGACGCATTTGAGGTATGCATATATAATAAATAAACATTAAAATACAAAGTTGATTTTTAAACGTGGGGCGAAGGCCACCGGAAACTTTGTACCGTACATGGGGCGAACACTCCAAGAAACAATCCCCCGCAAATTGGCATTCATTACGTGCGTGGTCTAAAACAACTGCACAACGTCAGCCGTGGAAGTGCAGCTTTTGATGGCCTTTAAGCGTTAATGCAATTGTCTACACTGTTTTTACTTTCCCTACCACAACATAGTAGGAAGAGAAGGTATTGCATTCCACCCAAAAATTCGATACCGAGATTTCACTGTAAATGCATGTTTTGAGGCCCGGAATTCAAAAAAGTATTTTTCGGAAAAGGTCCGTGTGTTTGTCTGTGAACAACATAACTCAAAAACGAAAACTCGGATAAACACCAAACTTGGTATTTAGGTTCAACACCTTCTGAAGATACGATATGAAGATTTTAAAGAAAATATTTCCAACCCAAAACTACCCTTTACATGCAACATTTGCGGCATTTTTGATTTTCTAAAAAATGGCTCTAAAGATTTTGTTTAAAATACCATATATCAATAACAAATAAAATGACAAGTAAAATTCATATCTTGAATTTTCTGGAAATAGCCTTTGAAGTCCTCATCATTCGGAAAGAATTTTGTATAAACTGGTATAACTAGTAAACTTTAAGCGATGGAAGAATCAAATAACTCTTTTGTGACAGACATTTACGAGATATCCGCTATTAATGGTTCGAATTGATCATTATTTGGTAGTTCGTTAAAGTCCTTCAACATTCAGTTGTTTCTCACGATTACATGAAAATAGTTTGGAAGTTTAAGGCCAGCGTATAGCATCCAGTTCTTAAATATTTGACTATCGTTGTTCCCTTTGCATCTATAACAAAATGTGTAATATAGATATTCCTGCAAAGATTTATTTGGATTAAAATGAAGCAGATAGAAGCATAAGCTCTAGTAGGAATAGTATGTATATCCCCTAATAAGCGATAGAGAGTGGAGAAAGTCATGTGAATGTAACAGATCAGATTTTTCGTGTCTACTTTAGAGAATCTTTTAATGCTTAGACGAAACCTCTGTTCTATCTGCATGGGATAAAAATTCATCTTGTTTAATACGAAAACATAGTGACCGTTTATGAATGTCGGAAACGTTTGTTTAAAATTCAGTGGAGAATTGTCT
Source organism: Deroplatys truncata (assembly GCA_030765065.1). Classification (NCBI taxonomy): domain Eukaryota; kingdom Metazoa; phylum Arthropoda; class Insecta; order Mantodea; family Mantidae; genus Deroplatys; species Deroplatys truncata. The sequence goes on from CM060980.1 coordinate 61,413,867, forward strand.
TCAAAACAATTGCCTAATTGTCTTCCTATTGGGAGATCTATGCTCACTGATGCAAGATTGAAGAGGATTTGCTTTAAAGTAACTCAAGTATAACCAGAATAATAAACTATGACTAGGTCCTGCGTTGGCAACTTCTCTGTTCCTGCAGCACTGCAGGTATGCAGCATTTCAGGCGCTTTCTCGATAGTTCAGTCGCAAAAGAAAGCTCGTCACGCAGTATTTCCAGATAGATTTCTAAGATATATAAGTTCCTCACAGTCATAGCAAATTTAGCTAAATATATAGCTCTCTGTTATTTTGTGGCAATTTTTGCTCAAATGTCTTAAAACCTGTACTGTAGATTAAGCTAACACAAGCTAAGTTTATTTAACTTTCTTTAGTAATACCACGAGTGCTGATAGCGTTTTTGGTAATTTAATTGAGGTTAATGAATTATCTAATTGCAGCAAGCATGAGTTTGAAAGCTAAGTTAAATTATATAAGAAACATTAGGGGGGCGAATTCGTTAAGATAAGTACAAAGCGTGAACAAAACCACGGTTTTCTTTTGTACTTTTGATGTAGTTACTGAAGTGGCTTACCTGCTTCATCTTTCTGAAAATATTCAATAATATTATTATATTTTATCCCAAGCGGAACTGCATATCTGAATTAAACAAAACACAAATGAGCAATAAGTGTTGTAATGAGAAACTCTTTTGGTAGGCAGTAAGATAATCAAATCGAAGCAGAGGTGATAGAGTGCATCCGGCAAAACTGAAAATTGGTTCCATACCATCTTTTTATTTCCTTTTGTATTATGTTGGATCTCGTACTGCTTCTTTTCTATTTTGAATTTCCAAATCACCAAATCTCCCATTTGTTATAGTTTGTACCAACCAGGTTGGTGAACAGGAAAATGCATAGGTTTCCTACATCCCTAGTGACGAATCAGAGCATAGATTATAGAAATCAAAAAAATAATCGGATAAAAAGTATCAGATATTAGTTTGTGCGCATCATGCTTTAAAGCTATCGATTAAGTTCCATTCTGATTGTGAATAAGACATCAGTGATCAGTGAGACGTACATTGCCTGAAAGGCGCTCATGTGAAATTATCAAAATAGTTGTTTTATTTTTTGCTTATTTATTGTTTACCTTAAATACTTGAGCAGAAAACGCAAGGGCTTTAACAGCATTTTACTGTGTCCTCTCGTTTTACAGAAATACTGTACGCATCTGTGTGTCACATACTGTTAACCATTTTATATTCTTATCAATTGTTGAATTTTTATTCTGTGATTTGTTTATTTCCTTATGTTTCCATTTAATGAATAGGTAGATAATTATACATTTAGTATAATAAGCACATTTTATTTCCAATTACTAAATTGTTACATATTCGAAGCATTAATATTTTCTATGATTCGAGTATAAAGTCATTTTAGATAAGCCAGGGATAATGTTTAGTCTCCCAGGTAATAAAGTATAATACAATAATAAAACAGAGAGACAGCTTTGATAATGGGTTACGGAATCCAACTAATCAAAGAAGAAGTGAAGATCCTGCTACAAGGAAATAAAATACGTAAGCTTCACAATGACCGCGTTTTGAAACAGTTACATGCTTATATGAACCTGGTTTGAATTTTCTCAGAGAAAGATGGACTATTAATTCGTTATTTTTCGTCTTAAATAAGGAATGCACATAATTACTAAATAATTTCTATTCATTCTAAGGTTTATATGTAAGAAACAGCCATTATTGGTTAATATCTAAGGGCTTCTTGACCACTAATGGTCTTTAAAAAGCATTCGACGGATGAATGGAATAATCACAATTGTCCTTCTATATGCCCAATTTTAACATATTGAAAGCTTTAATTCGCGATATTAAAAGACGAGATCTAGAAAAGGTAAATATTTCCTCTGTAAAATGTAAAATAGCCCCATTTCTAAAGAGGAAGTGTGTTTATTCTTACTACTGAATTCGTGATAAAAGTAAATGAAATGTTAAGATACTAAAAAGTAAATTAGGAAAGAGGAAAATAAATATTATATAAAATAACAGCATAAAATAATAGCATTTCCCATTTGCTTATATGAAGCTGAAGTTTGGACCCTAAGGAGATTTTTCATTTTGGTGTGAGATAGTCGAGCCCACCGTAGTTAGTTTGAAGCAAACATTAAGATAATAATAATGCCAAATTATTTTGACATATTAAAAATAACACATTAAAGATATTGTATCTCTAAGAAACTATAATTAATAAAAAATGTGTTATTCAAACAGAGAGTTCCCTTAAAGGAGACGCGAAGAAGTACTCCATAAAAGAGAGGTGAAGTTTTTAAACTTTAGCTAAATATACAATGAATTGAGCGACTTAAATGCAAAACATTATAAGAAATTTAAAAGTTAAAGCAGTGAATAAAATGAAGAAAGGAATATAAGATTCATTTAAATCGAATGAATAACAATGGAATATCTTAGTAAGGGTAAATATATACATCAAGAGGAACGAGATGAATCGGCCTAGTAAATGATGGCTAGACCAGTTTCTGATGGAGCGAAGAAACAGTCTATGATCAAAACTTGCAATAAGAAGGAAAGGAGATTCAAATACTATCTCTAATATTCCTTTTCTTCTTCATCATCAGCTTACCCATTTGCTGTCGCGTCAGGTTCATCCCTTTCTGTTCTTGACCATTCCATTTTTTTTAATTTCATGGTGTTTTTCCTCGCTTTATGCTATTCGTTCTATTATGTTTTCCAATTTAATTTATCTTGCTCTCCATATTTTTCCTTCTACTCTCATCTCTATTACTTACTTAACTTTCCTTCTTTCTGTAGACATCCCCAAACCACTTCACTTGTTTCACTTCTGTCACATCAGTTGTTGATTTCTTAATTTTATCTCTTCTTATTCTCTCATTACTAATCCTATCCCTCCTAGTCTTTCCCACAATTATTCTTAAGTATTTCATCTCTTCTGCTATTACTTTTATTTTATACCTGTATAATATTGTCAAGATTTCTGCTCCATATTGTAACATTAGCTTTATCTATATATCTGTATTTTTGCCTTTATACCACTCTACCATCGCTACAAATAGTTATCTTTTTAGTTTTAAATATTTTTACTTCAATCCTTTGTTTCAATAAATGTAGTTAGCGTATCACCGAATCTTTTCTGCCTCCGTTATCGTAGGGTCTGCGTACACCGATAGTTAAGCTGCAGATAAGCGGTAGAAATATAATTAAATCTTTACTTGAACTTCAGTGTTTACCTATCATCTTAAAGTGTTGATCTCTATATTTCTTAGCGTGTTCTGCGATTTTCTTCATCTTCTGCGACTTCCACAAACGACTTGACTCGCATTGCGTTGAGCCATCAGATGGGATCGAAGTACAGAGAAATCAAAACATAAGCCCTTCGTGCTCCCAGAGGAAGCGTTTTTACAGGATGTGAGGAACAAGGGCAGAAAACACGTGCACCAGAAGCCATTGCTGGGAGTTCGGGAAACATACGGCAAACGAGTGTGGGTGTGTGATAAGTACACGCCAGGGCATAGATTTCACTTCAACCCTCCTCCTACTCCTCAACCCGCATTAACTAACCCCTTCACAGCGGGGCTGGGTGGGAAAAATAAACGCAATCTTTATATTGCCGCAGCAAGGGGCAGAAATAATATACACAGAACCTAAATCTAATAGACAGCGGCCGCAACTCATGGCTTTTATCGGAGCGACACTGGCCTTTTTTTAACTGAGCTTGTATATGACTGCAACGATTTGCAATAAAAATAATGCTGGCCTCTCGCCGACTGTTATGGCCCCAAGTGCTTATGTCAGTTAATTTTTGGAACGGCGGCGGCGTAAAAGCTGCAAGGCTGCAGTAAAAACAGAGGTGCATAAATTCGTCATCTAGATCCAAGCTTGCATCATTGGAGCTATCTAGAGTCTGGGACATGTATGTGCATTTATTTTAACAAAGAGTGTGGGTCATAACGTTGAGTAGCAAGCTTAATCACTTCCTTAGTACGCATGGAACAACAGAAGCTTTCAATAAATACTATTGTTTGATGTGCGTTTCATAGAAAGATCCTAAGCAGAATTTATGGGCCAATTAAAGACAAGCAAAAACATTGGATAAACCAGAGAAATGAAGAAGTATATAGCAAAATAAAAAATCTTATTTTTACATTCACCTAACTTTCTCTACTGACTTTTCTACAAACTATTCTTACAAAAGCGTGTTATTATATCTCTTCTTGTTAGTCAAGATAAGCTTTCAATTCATATTTACACATTTCGTCGTACGATACAGTAGGTAAAGCGATAGTCAGATTTTTAAATGCATGTTGCTATGTGATGGCTTTGAAACGCCATGATCTTAGATGACCATGAGAAAAAAAACTTCCCATTTGAGAAAAGAAAAATATTTACAAATTCAAACCAATAATAAAGAATATCTCGGAAATTGTTCACTCCAAATAATGTATTTGATATGAATTGTATGCTTTAGTGAGTTCTACAGTTTTTTCTGTAGTAAGGTTTTTTCGTTCTATTACGATTCAATAATTATACAAGAGTCATTCGGAACGAAGAGCACTTCAGAAGGTATTCCCTGAAAATTCAAAATATGCATTTAATTTGTCATGCAAATATCTTAGGCATATGGTATTTTAATAAAAATAGTTAGAGCCAATCGAACATTTCAAAAAATCTTCCATGTAAGAGTAGTTAGGGTAGGGGACTTTCTTGAAAATCTTCGTGTTGCATCTTTGGAAGATGCTAACCCTAAATACCGAACCTGGTATTTATCGGACATTTCGTGTTTTATCATAATCATCAGTTGGACCCTATAATTATGGCTGTTAATATTCACCGAATATGATTACTTTAGAGACTGCAAACAGACAAAAAACAATAAAAATTAACTTTAAATGAAATACAAATGAATTTAAATCAGAAGCAAGAAGAATAACACGTATTCGAGTTACGCTGTTCACAGGTACATACACACACATACAGACAGACAGACGGACCTAGTATAAAATTGCCTTTTTTTTATTCAACGGGCCTCAAAACATGTATTTCTGATGAAATCTTGATATGAGAAAGTAAAAAGCTAACAATAATAAGTAAAAACGCAGAGACTAAGATGGATCGGGCATATATACTGAATTTCAGATAAGAGCTCAGTAAAAGAATATGTAAATAGAAACCTCTCTAATCTTGAATAAAAGGTAGACCAAAAATAGATGGAAAGTGATAATATAGGATAGGATAGTTTAGGACTAGAAGCGGAAGGGGACTTAGCACCTCGATCTACGCAAATATTTTGCACCTAGGCCCCTGACGGGGAGCCCCCGAGAGGGAGAATTGAGGTGAGAGGAGACAGAAGGCGACCGGACCAGGAGGCACGACAGGCATAGGGAAGAGGGAAGTCTTCCCGGGTGGAGTCTGGTGCAACCATCTGAGGGACCCGGGACCCGGAGACCACTAGCAGTCCGGAGGACGGAGGTTTAATCACAGCATCCTTTTCCCCTATCGTGCACACGCCGCGACCTCCCGCCGACACTTGCAACCCTGAAAGGAACCAAGCAGATGAAAGGTAAAGTGAAATCAGAATGGAGATGAAATTCCGGGGAAATAAAGATCCTTCCAGCATTCGCTGGAGACCCGAGGAAACCCCGGAAGTAACCCACGGGAAAGGAAGTTTGGCCATGGGAATCGAATCCACGACCTCCCGAATGCAAGCCATAGACGTCACTGCCTGAGCGGTAAGATGGCTATATAATCAGAGATCTCAAAAGAATGCAAATAAAAAATTGGAGCGAATGCCTGCAGGATAAAATTGACTGCAGGAAAGAAATGTATGTGGACATGTGCAGCACCTCGGTTAGGGAAGAAATTTCATGGTTTTGATTAGGAGTTTGAGATGAAAGGGTTTTAGAAAAACTATAGAACAGATAATATGCTCACTGTGTGACAGGACGAGAGCGCAAATCATATTGCATTTTAATGAAAATATACTAAGAATTGGAGGGTAGGGTTAATTTCAAATAAACACCCTAACATCGGAAATATATAACATCAAATAAAATGTTAAGCAAGAAGCGTCAAATCAAAAATTTGAAAGAATCCTATATAAAGTTAAAAGAAAACGGTTTTGGCAGTGGAAAGGTGGAGGCTATAGAATAACAATTGAATGCATTAATATTTATATTAACTAAAATGTTAACCGGAAGAGCGGAAACGACTGTAAAATGGCCAGAGCCAAAACAGTCTCCAACCATTTTATTGTATTTATCTTGATACTTAATAAATTAAACCAAACCTTATACTTCTTCACCGGCTTTGGGGTTGTTCAATTTGATATTAACTCCAAATTCGCCATACAGCTAGGGAAAACTACAAGACAACATAGTCAGGTTGATTGGAAACAAGCTTTTTATTTTAATTCATCCCGAATGTGAGCCTTAGTGATACAATTGAACTTGCTCGCTGTTGCTACTCCAACCGGGAATAAATTATTTCCTCAGCAGTTATGCTCGTCTAGACTTATGCTTGTCTATGTACAATGAGAACAAAAATTATGAAATATTGCTTATAACTTTATGTTTGGGTTTGAGATTTAAAACCTTCTGTGCACTTTGAGACATCTGTACTAATCTGTTTGTTATTACCGATACGAAATACAGACGAACGAAAGCTTAGATGACATCTCGGATACATGTTACTTAACATTTTACGCCTGCAATTGAAACTTTCTCGGGTAGATATACTCTAGATGATTAAAAAACTTTCTTGAGTGCCGGAAAAGTGTTGTAAAACCAGAAATATGCATAATTGAAAATTCGCATCCTCAGCGTATAGGCTGTGTCTTGGTTATTCTTGAATGGTAACTGATACACATTTTATACCGCCTCTTAATGCTGTATTAGGTGAGGCAGTAGTTTTAACACTGAAATGATTTCAGTCAAATTATATAATATATATATATATATTAAATAATAGCTCGCCTTAAAGCAATATGTGTATGTAACAAGTTATAAAAAGTCTATATTACAGTCATATATGTTTATATTATTGTATACATGTGTAACAAGTTATGTAAATGTATTATGTAATTTAATAATGTAGGAGCTGTGAGAATAATAGGTTAAAAGTTGCTAACAATGAGGTAACCTTGAGGCAATAATGAGTAAGAAAGTCTAATAATGCTACTAGTCATTCTTGGAGCAATAATAATGTAATTTTTGTGGCAGTTTATGAAATAGCCAATCAACAACCAGAAAAAAGCTTTAGTTAAATGAAGGTATTCTATTGGAGTAGGATTGGCCAATCATAAACTGAAATATAGCAAAGTTTTCAAATTTAGAAGTCAGTTGCTTGTAAACAGCGCTCATAACTGGACGTGTTCCTGGACGTAGACAGTGTTCCTGACGCGAAATATGTCCTCGAGAAATTTAATATATATTTTGTGTGAGACAAAAATAGTTTACGTGTTAAAAAGTGCAAGTAATTAATAAAAGAATCCCACAGCTCTCTATATAAAAAGTGTTATTAAAATCATTTCAAAGGAGTGAATTAAAAATTATAATCTGTGTAAACCTACATTCTTCAGTCGCACCACAACCCTGCAAAGAGAAACAAGTATCTAATAATAATACTGACGCAGCCGAGGAAAACGCAAATATATAATCTTTAAAGAAACAGTAAAAATTATAAAGTTAATATTTTTTAAACATTTTGGGGCAAAGGCATCGGAAAGTACATTTGGGGCGAAGCCTACCGGAAAGCGGGTACTATACGTGCAGTTGCAACTACTTCAAGTTCGGCTCCCCAACAGTTGAACTACAATACAACTCCTACTTCAAATAGGCTTTCCATACGTGAAGCAAAAACCTTCTTCAAATTGCCTCCCAAAGCGTGGGGCAAATAACGAAACAAAACAATATTCTTCAAATTGCCTCCCAAAGCGTGGGGCAAATAACGTAAAGACAATAACTAGCTGCTTAAAATGCGAGCTAATTCCAAAAAATAACCTTTATAACAAATGCTCGAATTAACAGTATTTATTGCTAGGGTGTGTCTCAAGTTTTACTAATGCCTTTTGAACCAAAATTCCCTTATGAATCAGCATAATGCTTCCACATTTTTGTGTATTTAAATGGCTTTTATAATATCAAATTATTCTGTACACTAAGCAGAATCGAGTTCACAGTTCACAGATTAAAAATTAAGGTACGAACTGCAGTACTTAGCATTTTAATAATGTTTAAATCATAAAGATATAAGTAATATTATTAACTTATATTCAGTCTGTATTGTTAATTAGTTGAAGAATTACTAAGAATATACTTAATCACGGTTTAAATATTGTTTGGGGTTTCTTCTTCGCATACTGTCTCTATTAAAACCACAGCAGATGAATCGTTCAACTAAGGCATATTAAGGCATAACTTTTGAAAAGCTGCACTTTAGAATAGTGAACATATTCAGAGAACAAAGAAAGAAAATTCTCTGGAACAAATAGTCTATAAGCACTAGCAGGCAGGCTAACTTCCTCAGAGTACTGGGGGAGCAGGATGAAGAACTCAAAAGTGAATATCAAGTGATAATGCTGTTCCCAAAAAGCAGTGGGTGGTGGGGAATAAAACGTCAGGACTCCAAAGTAAGGAATCTATGAACAGAAATCAAAACTTCACAAGAAGTGATGCAAAATAAAGATAAAAAGATTGCATTCCAACTGTAATATTGCATAAATGAACATTTTTATAAAGAAAACTTAAGAAAATTGCTATATCATTGATTGACAATATGTGTTAATCAATATAGAAGTGAATATGTGCACGAATTGCAAAAAAATGTTTTTTTAGGTTCCCAGAAAGACATTCACAGGGATTCATTAACAATCCTCTTGCCGAATACACAGATCAAAAATAATTTTAGTACTTCACTTTATATTAACATTTGTTTTCTTCAGAAAATGCATGAAATTCGGTAAATCCGGACTGAAGTCTTAGACTTTAACCTCTAAGGTAACATTAAGTTATTATACTTTTTGCTTTCTTATTAAGAAAATAATTAATCGCTAATGTTTATTTTAAAACAAACGAATGTCTGTTTCATGAATTTAGAAAATACACCAGATGAATTATAATTTCAACGCTTAAATAAAATACGCTTGTGTTTAGATTGATTTTATTAAAGAGGACTTGATCATCATTTATGTATTCCTCAGTGCAGGCAGGTTTAGACATTTTAGTTATTAAGTGTGTATGCAGTCTTCCACGGCCGTTGTCATTACAGAACTTCCTGGGCTTCCCGATTAGGCCACGTTATTACAGTGAGACCGCTGTGAAGGCCGGTGTAGGCGGATCGTTAGACATCATGACGCGAACTACACCAGAAGTTGCGGCGGTATTATTAATGTTATTGTTTGTATTTGTGTTTACTCCACGTGATGAAGCCATTTTGTGACGTGATTCTTTGTTAGGTTTGTTAGCTCCATCTGGTGTTAGCAATTTGCAGTAGTATTAGTGTTTGTTTGAAAGAATGCTACGGTTATTTTATTTAATTTTGGTTTACTGTCCTCCGGCTAGCTATGATCTTTTTGGTCGAGCACATCTCTTTATACAGGTTGTGTAAACGGAAAGGAGTCTTTTATCCAAAGATAACACTGATGAAGGAATTTGTTTTACACTTTTATTGTCGAACACATTCACTATCACATTTACACATTGATCTTGACACTCGCCAAACTGAAACTGTTATAATAACTTCATTACTGATCATTCTTAATTCGAGTATACTTCAACTTTCTGTGTAATTAACTTTACAACACTTGAGATTTTTCATAACTCTGCTGGACTGAAGGCGACGTGTAACATACAAATATTTTCGATGAACTGACGGACTGAAGGCGACGTGTAGCATACAAATATTTTCGGTGAACTGACAGACTGAAGACGACGTGTAATGTACAAAGATTTTTGATGAACTGACGGGCTCTATCTCTAACCTAGCCCTTTTTATACTCCTACGCCCCGATATGCCTAAAGATTATAACTAAGTTGCTATTGGCTAATAAAACGCGCCAACATTAGCGTCTATTTTCATATCCAATGAAAATTATGAATACATATGCTCTAGGGAAAATATTCCAGAAAATTCTAAAGAAAAACGCGCCAACATTACGTAACTTCCTCGTCTCTAATAATGATAAACAGCTCACCCCCTCGCTGCATTATTGCACGCTATTATTGTCAGTTTCAGTAAGGCCGTATAAACTTACTTCTCAACAATAATTACAATCAATAAACCTCTCAAATCAATGTCACATAAAAATGCATATTCATACTATAATCATTCTTTACATTTAAATAATTTATGATACAAATTACTGCATCAAAGTCCATGAACTTCTTTTGTAATTTAATTATTGTTTTCTTAAAGGAACAAATTAAGACCAATTAATGAAAAACGCAGGTAAACATTGTTTAGTTTGGGAGCTTTCAGGGAACGCTGGGATTAGACTTTCTTTTATATATTCGTCGACTCACTAAGTTCGCTGTTAGCAATCCAACGACCATCTAATAGCTGTCTGATGTAAAACTTGCCTAGAATTATCTGTACTGGAAAATCCGTCACATTAACCTGGATTCCATCACACGTTGGTATAACCGGCAACGAGACCGCAGATAATGTCCAGAATCCATCAGGTAATAAAAAATGCCTCATCAGGACTACCAACAGTATATAAAACGAACTATCTTGCAACGATGGAATGTGATTGGTACTCCACAGCTACCAGCACGCTCCGCACCGTCTGTCCTGCGACCACTTCCAGGTTTTTTAAAGCACTTTCCACGACAGGACTAAGTTGTTTTCACCAGACTACTCATCGGACACACAACATTAACTCACACATATCTTCTAACTCACGATCCCCCACCTACACGTGATCAGTGTCAAGTCACACTCACGGTCCAGCATCTAATTACAGTGCTCTCGACTTGCCATTCAGAGACTTAATAATTGTGTTGTTAACAATCTGTGTGACGCTCTCAATGAACCATATTTATATAACATCCTACAGTTTATGAAAGATGCTAATGTATACAACTGTTTGTAATTGAATGTTTATAACAACATTGTAAAATCCACGTATATGTTGTAGTCGCAATATGAGCTCTGGTTAAAACGAGTTTAATAAATAAATTATTAATAATAATAATTCAAAACCTGTTTACGTTAAAGAGTAAAGGGACCCTAAAAATAATGTTGAGAAAAAGTTTAAATGGGTTTAAGTATATTTTTCAGAGTGATACGCAATACCTACGGTGTCAATCTAGTTTTGGCGTATGCACGATACTCTGCCACCTGCATGCTTCCTTTGTAAACACAAAACAAAGTACAGACATGAAGATAAATATATATCTAATACGGTATTTCAGTCAAAGTTATCTTTATTACCTTCTGTATAGCTAAAATCGAACACAACGCAAAATAGTGATAACCAAGTACTGAAGATAGTACATTTGCAATAAAAATCATCGTGCTTTGGCTATTTAATCTCAGTCAAGAATATTCACCTATACACTATCAGAGTATTCCTCTTAAGTATATTATTATTTGCCATTTACACAAATTATTTTAAGAACTTATTGAGTTTAGAACCGTTTTATTTCATCATGCAATGTCGCGACTTACATTACAGACCTAAAGGATTCCTGGAATACCTTACTCTTATTTTGCTATTTTATTTTCATGATTTCTTTTCTCTTTTTTAAGTTCCCTGGTTTAACCAGTTTTTCATTACGGTGTTTTTATTGTTTTGCATTACAGCTTATTACCTCAATTACACACAAGCACAAACACAAACACCCATGCCCATGCCCTGGCGGTACTCGAGACCCTCAACTTCGGAGCGCCGAAGCTACACACTCCAGCGACCACGGCTACGTGGGCCAAATGTTGACGCTGATAGTAAGCTGTACCTTTATGACATCATATTCCTCAAAGTTATTAGTGTTTTGCATTGCTTTAGATTCCATTTAGAATAAAGAATCCGTAACTTTTTCTTATTACATAATCTAACGCCACTCTAATCGTCAGTTTTACTACACCAATACAAATAACATATTGTTTCTTATGTATAAACTATACTGCATATAATAAAATATAAATCTGGTCCGTTGTAGTTCACATGACTTTCTCTATTCACTCTTATAAAAATTATTCTTGCAGAAGCTTTACACATTTACATATTTCGTTCTAAATACAGTAAATAAAACGAAAGCCAGATTTTTAAACAGTATGTTGCTATGTGATGGCTTTGAAAAGTATATGTTCGAAAATTCAAACCAATAACAAGGAATGTTTCGAAAGTGATTAACTCCACAAAAAATATTTCACATTAATTTTATTGTTACTTTAACGAGATCTACATTTTTTGTGTAGGTAGATTTCGTCTATCTCTTACGGTTTAAATTATGCAAAGGTCATTCAGAATGAAGATGACACTATTCCCAGAATATGTACGATATTCATTTCATTAGTTGTGAAAATATATGAAACGACATATTTTAGACAGCATGGCCTAAAAGTAGAACACGCGCTAAAAGCTTTAGATTATGGCACTAGTGCGACACGAGTGTTCAGTGTGACCAACTTTGGTTTCAAGTCCAATCACATAGCAATTACTCTTTGTATTTCCACGTGTTTAATAACTCGACTTGGTTTGATTAGGTTTTACTTTTCAATATGTCTTTTTATATGGCTAATTTTTCATTGCGCTCGATTATCTGTTCACAATACAAATCGTCATACTTTAATTTATCTCAGTTCATTGTAGAGTTATTCTATGCGTTATATTGGCAACTTTCTTTGACCTAAAATGTTGCTCTATTATCTAACCCACATAAAGATTAAATGGCGGAAAATATGAATTCAGAAACTGAAATTATAATTCTGTAATTACAGAATTCTGCTGCTTCTGTAATTCTGAAATTAAAGTAGAAGCAGAACGAATAAGAAGTACTTAACCAAAAAATCCAGAAAACAATATGATACAGCATTTCATCGCTTCATTGTCTGGTGTAAGGCAAAACATGGTGAAAATAATTCCGAAAATGACTGCTAGCGAATCAACAAAACATAACATTTCGTTTTTAACGTAATTTCTTTTGTTTCAAGGAAGCTTTCTAAATGTGATCTCTGTTAGTTTCAGGAATCAATATAATATTATTGTCTGAAACACAGTATATACCACACGTGTTAAAAGTTGTTTTACGTTTACCCGTTGTAACATAATCTACTATTAATCAAAATCCTTACAGTCATTTTCGAGAAAATTTCTGAAATTTTTTCCATGTAAAGCGTAGTTTGGGATGATCAGATTTTCCATAAAGTCTTTGTTCGAATCCTTGGAAGATTGTGAAATTAAATACCAAGTTTGGTATTTAACCAACTTTTCGTTTTTGAGTTACGCGGTTCACAGACACACGCACATAAGAACCTTTTTTAAAAAAACTTTTTTAAGCAGGTAGCCTTAACACGCATATTTTCGTGAAACCTTGACATCGAATTCTTGGATGGAATACAACACTTCTTCTATTTTCTGTAAGTACGTAGTAGAAAAAGAAACTAACATTAAATATTTAATAGTAAAAGCAAACATCGAGATATTTTAAATACGAAACATTACTTAGAAAATGTATTTTTACTTTCAAAATCGATAATTATGGTCCACGCAAGGGATTACTTGAAATAAATAAACCTATAGAAAATACATATAAATAATCATAATCGGCCATTACATGCGGATTATCTGATGGGGTTTAACGCAGTACAAAGCAGCAATACATAGGTAAGAGTGCTAAAGGAAGAAGGTCTTGCCATCTGTTGAATGTTTGTTGTATTACTACAGTTGCGCTCCAGCCTTATGATCGATACAAGTGAGTGCTGACGACGTCTAAGCGTTCCCTCGCAATGTTATTTCTTAAATCTGCTCCTTATTTTTTACTTTCTCCACTATTTACCTGTAGTAAGTAGAGGAAGTATTGCATTCCATGCAAAAATTCGATACCGATAGTTTACCGGAAATACATGTTTAGCGGCTTCCTGAAAAAAGAAGGGCATTTAAAAATTCTGTGTGTTTGTGTATATATTATGCCTTTCTGACTCTGTGTTCTGCAAACAAAATAACTACAAGAAGAAAAATAAAAAACATTAATTAAATACCAAACCTGGTATATAAGTTCAGCATTTTTAAGGATGCGACACGAAGACTTTCAAGAAAATTTCCCCAAACTAACTTTATATGAAAACATTTTTGTTGTTTTTTATTTTCTGACAAGTGACTCTAACGATTTTGATTAAATACCATTCATCTAAGATATTTTCATAATAAATAAAATGTTTTTTTGAAATAGTTTATAAAGTCCTCTTCATTCCGAATGGTTTTTCTATAACCGGTAACCATAAGACATAGATGAAATCTTATTACACAACAAGTATCTATTTGGTTAAAACATACAACTTATGTAAAACAAAATGGTTCTGTGGAGTTAACCATTTTCGAGACATTTCTTGTTATTGGCTTGACTTTTCAAATACTTACACTTTTCTCACTGGGAAGTCAGTATTCACTACTTTCTTGTGGTCAGGCAATGAGCATGGAATTTCAAAGCCATTATATAGCGACCCGTTTATAAAATATCTGACTAATGTTTAAGCCTTTTACCTACTAGGAATTATGTAACAAAATCGTTTCTGCAAAACTTAATCCCGATATATATTAAGTGGATAGATGAATAAGTTTTTATAAGAATAGTTTGTTGAAGAATGAGTAGAAAAAGCCATGTAAATGTAACACGTCAGAATGTTTTACCTTCTCTCGAACTTTTCCTTTTCCAGTGTAGACATACTTTCTTGTTTTAGATTTTGTAATCCTTTTCCATTAGTCTGATGCAAGTGCAAAGGCATTCTTTCGGTATTCAACTTTCCCTTCCTCTTAGGTGTGTGTGTCCTCCGTGGTGTAGTGGTTACCATGCTAGCCTTTAGTCCCCGAGGTCGCAGGTTCAAGCGTGGCGGAGGGCGATGGATTTTTTTCGGGCGTAAAAATCCTTAGCGTGGCTTCCTTCGGAAGGGAAATAAAGCCGGCGGTCCTGTGTAGTAGATTTACGGCACGTAAAAGAACCTCAAGCCTGATAAAGAGGCCTGAGCAAAATTAGCGGTCTTTCACGCCCAATATAGAATAGAACGCTAAGGACCATAGCAGTTAAGGAGCGTCCAGAAATACAACTCAATTTCAATTTCTTAGGTGTGTTAGACTAGAGTAAAATATATTGCAATGAGGTATTGAGTCTAGCTCATTTACTAGGCTTAATTACGTGTTAGGGTACAGTAAAATATATTGGAATGACGATTCATTTTTATAAGTTTGCGTTGTTGCAATGTTATCGACTAAATCGTTTTTTATTAGACAAACTTCATTTGAGTCTGGCTCATCTATCACTTTCTATACTATTTACATATAGTAAGTAAGAGGAAGTATTGCATTTTACCCAAAAATTCGATTCTTAGTTGTCACTGGAAATGCACGCTTTTAGCTCCACTAAAGTATACTAAATTAACAGCATAATTCAAAAACGAAAAGTTTAAATACCAAACTTGGTACTGAAGTTCAGCATTTTCAAGGTTACGACACAAAGACTTTCAAGAAAATTCCTCCATCCCTAAATAGATTTACGTGGAAAAAAATGTCATTATTTTTGTTTCCTTAAAAATGGCTCTAACGGTTTTGATTAAATAACATGCGTTTAAGATATTTGTATGAAAAATGAAATTTTCTGGGATAGTCTATGAAGTGCCCTTTATTCTGAATTACTTTTGTGTAATTGGTAAACCGTAAAAGATACACAAAACCTTACTGAGCAAAAAAGCATACATATTGTTAAAGAACATAATTGTTGCCATACCCATTTGCGAGGTATACTTTGTTATTGGTTTGAATTTTCAAATACTTAATACTTTTTCCAAGTGTCGCTAATCGTTTTTTCTCGTGGTAATGCAAAGAGCATGGAATTTCAAAGACATCACATTGCGATCTGCCTTTTTAAAAATCTGACTGTGGTTTTAGCCTACTGTATTCTTCTTATACGTAAAACAAAATGTGTAAATATGCAATGAACGTTTATCTCAATTAAGTAGAAGTAGAAAGAAGAATAGCCTTTTGTAAGAATGGTTTACAGCAGAAAAGAAAATTATGTGAATGCAACTTATCAGATTGTATTTTCTTTAACATTTAGAATATTTCTTTGATCTATAACTCTATTAACTCCCTCTTCATCATGTATCAGATTCCGTTTTGTGTTTTGTGTCTTCCTCCATCAGTAACTGAGTTTATACATATTCAGTCTCATTCACAAGTTTCAGCTCTAATTCAGTCCATATTCTACTTAACATTTGCGGTGCTTCGTTTTACCAAGGGTTCAATTCATGTATTTTTGCTTAGATATTCAATTTTCAACAGTAGACTTTGAGGCAGTATTTTTAACACTTAAATAATTTCAGTCTAATTATATAATATGTAAATTCAATAACAGTCCGCCTTAAAGCAAAATGTGTATGTAACAATATATAAAAAGTGTATATTACAGTCATTGTATATGTTTATATTATTGTATTCATGTGTAATAATGCTATCTGAATATATTACGTAATTTATAATGTAGGAGCTGTGAGAAATAGGTCAAAAGTTGCTAACAATGAGGTAACAATGAGGTAACCTTGAGGCAATAGTGATTTGGAAGCAATAATGTAATTTTAGTGACAGTTTATAAAAATAGCCAATCAACAACCAGAAAAAGCTTTAGTTAAATGAAGGTATTCTATTGGATTAGGAATAGCCAATCAGAGACTTGAAATACAGAATTTTACAAGTTTAGGCGGTTGAAATCTATTCAGTTGCCTGCAGACAGCTTTACTAACCAGACACAAAAAGTGTCCTCAAGAAAATTGATACGTATTCATAGGAGGCGAAAAATAAGTTTACGTGTTAAAAGGTACAAGTAATTAATAAAAGAATCTCACAGCTCTATATCAGTGAAGTGTTATTTAAATCGTGTCAAGCATTAATAAAAGTAGTGAAGTAAAATTATAATCTGTGTAAGCCTACATTCTTAAGTCGCACTACAACCCTGATAAGAGAAACGTGTCTCTAACAAATACTGACGCAGCCGAGGCAAACATAAATACATAATATTTAAAGAAATAGTCAAAATTACAAAGTTATTAATATTTTTAAACTTAGGGCGAAGGCTACCGGAAACTTATTTTTACCATTCGTGCGGTTGAAACTACTTCAAGTTCGGCTCCCCAACAGTCGAAATATAATACAACTCCTTCAATACGACCTACTTCAAATTGACGCCGAAAGCTTGTTGCAAACAATACAACAAAATACCTTCTTCAACTTTCACCTTGAATCCGATGACTGTAGTGCAGTTCAGAAACTCTCTCTTCGTTGATATCTATGATAATTAATTGAGCTGCGTTTGATGTCTTACTATCTCCCAAAAATTTTGAATAACCAACAGCACTGCTATCCCAAATATTAAAAACCGCAGGCTCGAAAGCATTCAAGGCGTTCTGTAGCGCTGAAATGCCTCTAAACCACATTTTATGGGATATTTACAAATACATCTGTCGCTCTGAACCCCCTTCTCTGCCGTTGAACACGCCGACAGCAGAAGAATACCGAGAAAAACGATGTCGTCATTGCTAATGCAAGTCTGGTAGAACGAAGTAACGGTCTTCCATGCTTACCATTGGCTGGGTTAAACTACGTGAGCGATTACAGCGCTCTACCAGCCAAGAGGAAAAACGTGAGTCTCCCGGGCGAAGACAGCCATCTGTGAACTAGCAAGAGACATGCGAGCATACCGTTTAGCCAGTCCGGCTTGCATTTGACTTCGGCGAGCATTTCGGCATATCGTTAACAAGAGTAACAGCTGAACTGTTGCCACGTGTGCTTCGGAAATAAGTAAGCGTTTAGCTCTGAGCATATAAGTACCATCTATGTATACCAAATGATAATAAGCGTTTCATTATCAGAAGGAATACTTATTGCTTATGGACTCTAAATTTAACTTATACGTTTTCGGTAAGCACTGTCAAAATTTAATTCATAACCTCTGTTCCAAATTCTTTAAGTTTGCGGGAGAAACATAATTCAATTTTGTAACTTGTACGTATACTGCACCGTCGGTTGAAGCAAAGAAAAAACTTTGTAAGGAATCAGAACTTGTTGTAAGGCAAAGTAATTATCAGAAAGATAGGTGAAAGAGAAATGCAAGAAGCATTATGTATTCAAAACGCGTTGACTGTTATGGTTTTGTGTATGTTAAAAATTGCAGGTGTAATTGAAAACTATACACTTGTTTAACGTTATACAAATGTTCCAGTTATAATAAAAAGGCAGTTTACTCGTGTGAATAATTTAAAACCTAAGCTTCCTGAACATCCATACCTCTGAGGCAAACAACCATTATACCATTAAGGTTGAATTGGGTAGCAGTTTCACATGTGTGTAACGAGTGCTTGAAGGACAATTACAGCACGGCACAAACCTTTTGTCAGTACTTGCGATGGATGCTTCCTTTACCATTCTAAAACAGCTCATCTCCATCCATACTTAAATGGCAGATGCATCAGCTGGCTGCAGGAATCTTTTTGAGTTTGGATGTACCACAGAGTTATCTACAATTCTGAACAGAGCTGATATGTGAGGTGCGTTCTATGACCATTCAAAACAGAATCACTGTGAATCTTACGTTGTTGCTGACAAAACTGGGTGCAATTTATTCCGAATAAATATAAAAAAATAATAGGATGAATCCAACCATTACTAGGATCCCACCAAATCCCACATATTTTTAAGCGAGATCAATATTTCTTTTGGAACTCATTTATTGGGATAAATGATCATAGTTGGTACGGCATTTCCTACAACAGGACAAGCTGGCTTGGCTACATCCAAGCAAATTTGGCTACACCTTGTACTTTAATTCATGCACTTTGGTGTTTTGCTTCCTCCAGTGTGAAAAATGTTTCTATTTGGATAAAAATAAACATTTGTCTCATCTACATTAAAAGCACATGATGAAACGTCGAAAATATTATACAGTCTTCAATTTTTAAGAAGTTTTCTATTTTACATAAGTATTTCCTAATATCAATTCTCCCACACAAGCACGAGGATTTGGACGTAGATTATTCAAAAATTACTGAACACTTCTTTGGGAATTTTCCATTCTGCGAAAAAATCCCTTCTTGAAACAGTCCATCTGTAAAGGAGTTATTATATAAGATTATTTGCCATAAATTTCGGAAAGTTGTTTTAAACAATTTTATATTTTTAGGTTAGGTAAATACTGCAATATCTCACTTGACAAGGTTTTTATATATCACTAAATCAACAAATAGGACTAGTCCATGAAACGCCGTATTTAAAACCTGCAGTCTCCTTAGAAACTCAGTTATTCACAGCTTCTATTAGTTATTCACAGCTTCTATGGCAATTTCCAAAGCTTCAGAATTATAGCGAAGTTGGAAATACTCTTGTCAGGTCTAGATCAAAATTCTGGTTTAAGACAGTTGCTAATACTTAAAAGACATATGCATTGACACCCATAACAATAAACGTAAGAAATAAAGTTCTTGCCTTCAAAACTAAAACTACTCTATACTATACTGTCAGAATCTTCTTCTTAAGTATTTACTCAAAATGACAGCGATTGGCATTGCATGTCAATTGGTGAAATGAATTGTAAGAGACATTTACAACTATCACCACTGAAATCATGACACAAAAATATTTTACAAATGCAGTTATAAAATACCAGTAATGTACTATGTAGCATAGACGTTGCCATAAAGATATAAATAACCTCTTACCTCACTAGAATATTTTTGTACAAAGACCTCAGTGTACTGCTAAACCATAAGAAAATTGTCATTAGAAGTCCATTGTCACAGAAGCTGTTAAACCCTAAAATCGCGTGATAATGTGCCCAATTAACAGAACAAAACTTGAGGCAGTATTTTAACACTTAAATGATTTCAGTCTAATTATATAATATAAAAAATAATAACCCGCCTTAAAGCAATATGTGTATAATATAATACATAAAATATATGTAACAGTCATTGTATTATGTTTACATTATTGTGTACATGTATAACAATGTTATGTGAATGCATTACGTAATTTAATAATGTAGGAGCTGTGAGAATAGAAGCTGAAAGTTGCTAACAATGAGGTAACCTTGGGACCGCAATAAATTAGAAAGTTTAATAATACTACTAGTAATTCTTGGAACAATAATGTAATATTTAAAACAGTTTATAAATAACCAATCAAAAACTAGAAAATGCTTAAGTTAAATAAAAGTATTTTATTGGAGTAGGATTAGCTAATCAGGGACTTGAAATAGAGAAATTTACAAATTTAAGCGGTAGAAGCCAGATGCTAGAAGGCAACGTTCCTTAGTAGTTCGCTCGGTACGTATTCAGTGTGACATAAAATTCATTACGGCGAGAATATTATAAAGATTACGTGTTAAAAAGTGCAAGTAATTAATAAATAATCTCAAGGTCTCTATATCAGTGAAGTGTTATTTAATCGTGGGAAGGATTAATAAAAGGAGTGAAGTAAAAATTATAATTTGTGTAAGCCTACATTCTTTAGCCGCATCACCCCCTGCTAAGGGATACGTGTTTCTGCAAATTAATACTGGCGCAGCCGAGGCAAACATAAATATATATAATATTTAAAGAAACACTAAAATACAAAGTTGATTCCTAAACGTTGGGGGCAAAGGCCACGGAAAGTAAACGTTGGGACGAAGGCCACCAGAAACTTTGTACCATACGTGAGGCAGTTATTTCATCAAGTTTGGTTCCCCAACAGTGGAACTACAATACAACTCCTCCTTCAAACTAAAGAAAGAAATGTTCTTTGTGATATAAAAATTTCTCCTTTATACCTTCAATAAGAAGCTTATTATTTATTGTAGTCCCGTTATGATTTAATGTTAAAGCGACAATAATAAATTAATAAAAACAGAAGCTTATTATATCCATTAGAATGAGAATCTGCCAATAACCGTAACCCTGACAACTATACATTGGCAAAAGCAAAATGAACCACGGCTCTAATTACAGGTACAGAACCACTTATAGTCCAAAGCTTTACAACTAGCTAAAAACTAAATCCCAAACATGTATTTTGTTAATGCTTCTTCATTTAGAAATCCGATGACAGAATACTTCCATAGAATGCCTGTAAACTTTCAACAACGACAAAATCTATGTTTTATGTACACAAGTAATACAGTCTACATGTATTAGACGGCCCATTTGTGGCAGCAGTTTTTTAATTTTTGATGTGCAGGCAGCTAAAGACTTATCGAGTTAAATGGCGTAATTAGTTTTCATAATTGATTTTCTCTGAACTAGCGGCAGTAATATTCATATTGCACCTTCAACATAGAAAACACTTCGTTCGCAAATTTGCTTTCCAGCTGGTTGTAAGACCACCTAGAGGTTTTATTGTTGCGGAATGTCTCCTCTGCAGAATTTTCTTCTCTTTCTGGGGTACTGCAGAGTTAAAGTTGAAAGAAAGTATGTATTTACTATTACTCGTATGTTCTAACAATAAATTAGTTATTAATTTATTGCTTTTTTCACTATGAATTACATTATTAAATATATTTATTAGGGATGTGGATGTTAGAGTGAGGCATCTCTGAAAGTACATTCTAGAAGCAAAAGCTGTATTTTGATTTTACTATATTATACACAAAATTCTGTATAAATGATTTACTTGGCCACTTGCACAAGTACAAGACATCTAAAATCCAAAACAAGCAATCCTATGAACTTATCTCTAAGGAATATATGCCCCAATACTGTAGTCTTAAATGGTGATTTTTATCTAAATGTTGATCCATTATATTGGTCATATTATAAATTGCGTTGTCTTGAAACACGAAGCTCCTAGTGAACGAGATTAAGTTCATCACACATTTTGTATTCTTTTTCCTGTACTGACTGGTATATGAAATATTTTCATTTGAAAATTGGATCTTACAACAGTATTCATTTTTTTAGTTGAGACTAAGGAGATAAATTCCTCATTTAAGACCACTTGTTGCCTAGTAAAGACTATATGAAGACGAACATCCATTAGATATGCCACTTAATGATACCTGGAGCTTATTACTATAAGTTAGATATAATTGTGTTGCTCGAAAGGCATAAAAACACAGCACCAGAGACAGCTAAGCCATTCAGACAGATAGCTGCTATCGTGCTGAAAAATGACTATCATTTATAACACTCGTTTGTTACGGGAAAGACGTATTGACAGAAACTCCTATATTTTCCAGCAGACCCTCGCACGGTAGATGGAGATGACGTATTACTCTTCGGGCACAATCGATCATGTCAAGTATACCGCGGCAATATTTATGGACTGCTACAAAAGACGTACATCTGTTAATGAATTTGACAACTTCCTCAAACGAACTAATCTAGTCAGCTCGGGGAGTGAAATATTGCACATAACACACTAAGCTCTGCGTGGTAATATATACGATTTACTGATAGAAGAGTTAAAAAGAGCCTTTGAATCACTGTCAATATCAGTTTCGATTCCCTAATACATCATGGTGTATTAGAATGTCAAAACTGATCCTCTTTCAAATTCACTACACGTAGTCGATACTTCCTCTTAAGTGGTTGGAAAAAATGTTAGTTTTCTAATGCACCCAAGTAAAAAGATACATAAGACTAACTGCATTGTCACTAACGTAATATTTCGAGAAAATCGAAGAATAACTCAATGTTTTGCTCCACTATTCAACATAGTTATAAAACGAGAGTATTTAACTATGCTGAATATTTATTGTAACATTTCACATGCAATTATCAGTATTAAGAAAATTACAGTTGTTACAAATGTTGGAAACATTAGTAATAATAGCATAATCGTTGACGGAGCCGAAAATACCATTTATACGTCGCTAATATCCAACGCTGCATCTTCCAGTGCACGTATACTCTTATGTGATCCTACCATCATAAACAGGTTGTTACTGCATTCAATATCGTGCATAATTAACTCATAAGGCACACGCGACTATAATAGTAATGACATATTTCCTACATACACGTAAATACAACAAAACTAATGGCGTTCACCGGCAACGAATTTATAAGCTCTAAAATTGTAATCAATAATAAAATTATCGAACAAGTAAACACAGTTCATTATTTAGAACATAAATATTACACTCAGAGGAAACTCATATTTAGACATAAAATTAAACAGATATAAGCATATGAGGGCAATATTGAAAAATTTCAGAATGCCATTTATTTATATTTGACAGCTACTTTATATTGTTTTTGAGTTTATTGCCGTGTGGTTTGTCCAGTTTTCTCTAATAGTTCATTAATTATCATCGTTTAAAGAGTTTGTATTCACCCAAAAATGAATTTGACTAAAAACATTTCCGGGCTATGATTTATTACGATTTTAAATAGTCATTAACGCCTAAAAAATATGAAGATCGGTTTAGAAATGCATTTGGTGAAGAAGCCCCATTTAAGAAGGTTATTTATAATTGGTACAGTAAATTCAAAAGAGGTCGGTTTTTTTCTTAGTGATAAATTTCGTAAACGACGCCTAACAACTACTTACTGTTACTGATGAAAATATTGCCGCTGTTCGAGCAATACTTGAAGAAGATCGATGGACATCTTATGAATTTATTTGGGCGACATTGGGCATGGGTATGAAGCAAATCCAAAACATTTTACATCAACAATTAGACGTGAGAAAACTTTGTTGTCGATGGATTCCACACAAACTGACTCCCGATCAAACAAAACAACGCATTGAAAAAATTCTAAGGCGGCACTTCAAATTTGGTTTGGAATATCGTTTCTGGTGTTGAATCTTATTACTTTCTCTACTACGTACAGTAAGTAGGGAAAGTATTGTATTCCACCCAAAATTCGATACCGAGATTTCACCGGAAATACATGTTTTGAGACCCCCTGAATCCAATTTTTTTTTTGGAAACATGTCCGTGTGTGTGTCTGTGTGTGTGTGTCTGTGTGTGTGTGTGTGTGTGTGTGTGTGTGTGTGTGTGTGTGTCTGTCTGTGAACAGCATAACTCAGAAACGAACAGTCGGATAAACACCAAACTTGGTATTCAGGTTCAGTATCTTCCAAGGATGCGACACGAAGGTTTTCATGAAAATCGCTCCACCCCAGAGTACCCTTTACATGGAAGATTTTTCGAAAATTTTAATTTTCTCAAAAATGCCTCTAACGATTTTGATTAAAATATATGTTTAAGATATTTTATGACAAATAAAATGTATATCTTGAATTTCCTGAGAATGTCTACAAAAGTATTCTTTATTGTGAACGACTTTTGCATAATTCGTAAACCATAAGAGATAGACACAATTTTACTACACAAAAAATGTAGATCGCGTTAAAATACACAATTTATGCCATATACATTTTTTTTGTTGAGTGAACCATTTTCGAGATATTACTTGTTATTCCCTTAAATTTTTCAATACTTATTTTCTCAAATGGGAATTCGTTATTCATTTTTTTGTCTTGGATATTCAAAGAGAAAGGGAATGGTTGCTGCACCTAGCAACCAGCTATTAAGAGATATGTATGTGCTTAAAGGCTACTGTATTTCCAAATTGCCCTTGTAAATATAAATTCTCCTTACATCTACAAGAAAATTAGCAATAAGATAGAGTCTGCAAATGTTTATTTCGATTAACATGAAGTAGATGGAGAATAAGCGTTTGTAAAAATAGTTTGTACAAGAGTAGAGAAAGTCATGTGAGTGTAACACATCATATTTTTTTTATTGTTATGATCCTGAAAAAGAAGGCAAGCGGCTCAATGGTATTTCGAACAGAACCTAATTCTACAAAAATTCTAAGAATTCGCAATGTTGGTAAGAAAGGTTGCTAATTTTTTTTTTCTAAAACGGGCCATATTGCTACTACAGCATTAGAAGACAGACGTACCGTTACTGCCGATTGGTAAAAAAAATGTCGTTTACCGCAAAGTTTTCAAAAAGTTCGTGAAAAACTCCCAAAAGAAAAAATAACGTTACATCATGACAACGCAAAGTCACATACAGCAAAACTAACAACTGAGTATCTGAATGCCGTAAAGGTCAGCACCATGGACCCTCCACCACACAGCTCTGACCTATCGCCTTGTGGTTTCCTTTTGTTTCCAAAAATTAAATCACTTTTTCGTCATCAGGTGAAGCAGTGGAACACTATAAAAATCTGGTTTCTGAAATGCACCTAGCACTCGTAGTACTTCTGGCGTTACTAGAAGTACGTCAGGCCGAACATCTGGGCCCCTGCCGAAGGACAGCTGTTCGGACTGCGTTGGTCTCGACAGAGGAGTTGTTCCCAGAACCATGGGAGATTGGATGCGCCTAAGGTGATGCCCAGGCGGGGTTGTGAGGCACCTTAATGTCCTCCGCTACCAGCTTGACGCACGTAAGTAGCGTATCCACTTCCATCCCTGCGAAAGCCTTTGTAGACTTAGGTATTGGCCTCATGGGAAACTCACGGGGAGGAGTACCATTCGGATGGCGCCTTTCCATAGGCTTAGGAGGGGAGATTCGGCTTCGCGTAGACCTTCGTCCTTAACTGTCTCTCTTCTATAATTGTTTTGTGCCAATAATTGATTGCAGCATTAGGTGTTACAATATAATAGCTAATGCTATACATCATAGCTTTGCAACTGTATTGTTTACTAACCACAAACCTTAATTTGTTTATTTTCCTGTGTTTTCTCTTTCTTCTTTTCTTCTTTTTCTTCTTTATATTTTACTTTATCTTTGTTGTATTGCCTAGCTTGCTAAACGTTTTCATCTGGTGGCAGAAAAGAATGCATTATGGGATAACTTCTGCCATAAACATACAAAAACACCTATATATTTTGTCATTGACTGAGAAAGGATGGAATGTGCTTGTTGATGCCATTAACAGATTACTGTATTCGATACTTTCATATAGCAGTGAAAACCATGCATGTCAAGTATTCATTCACTACCTAATATTTATTAACTCTTTGGGTTCTCTAAATCTTAAAGTTTCTACAATGTTACTAAATGGGTATTTTTACTAAATATAGGTTACTCTTAGTTTTTCCAACAGCTATTGAAAATTTTAGTCATACAAATGAAAAAATGGGGCAATTCACAACTAAATCCATGCCGTATTGTAGTCAAAATTGGATGAGGGTTTTTGAATGTTTATCTTTATTTGTGCATACTTTTTGTACAACCACATCTACACGAATATCTGCACAGTTTTTCCTCATATTTACTTCAGGAATTGTACGTGAGAATTGTTATCCGCAACTTTAATTTTACTCTGTGTAAGTTTTGGAAACATTTGCACATTTTTATTTTTATTTTCTTGTTTATTCGTGGTTTACAATTAATAAAGAAACCAGCTGTTAATATACCCTTCTACAGAAATATAGTTTATGTGATGTTAAACAAGCAGAATGCATTCCTTAAAACAATTTGTGAGGTAGGGTTACATGATTACTAAAACTTCAAACTTTTTTAAAAGCTAGGGCAAGGTTTATCTTCTAAATATCAGGTTGTTTTAGTTACATACAAATAAAACATAAAATCATAAAAATGTGCATTATCTTTGAATTTATGCACATAAAAAACCACTTGAGAGGTTAAATCATGTCTAGCAAAAACTAATATAATACTGTGAATGTATCTTATGTCTTATAATTTGTAATAGAAAATACCTACGTGGGTATTTTTACTTTCTCTAGCGCTTACCTATGGTAGGAAGTATTTTATTCCACCCAAAAATTCAATATTGAAATTTCACCGGAAATATATGTTTTCTGATCCCTGAACACACAAAAATAGTTTTAGAAAATGGTCCATATTTGTGTGTGCAAGTGCATGTCTGAGTGTCTGACAACAGCATAACTCATAAAAGAAAAGGTAATTAACTACCAAGCTTGTATGCAAGTTCAGCATCTTTCAAGGAAACGACACGAAAATTTTCAAGTAAATCTCCCCACCCCAGACCTCGCCCTACACGAAAAAACTTTCGTTATTTTTTTATTTTCTCAAAAATGAATATGACAATTTTGATTAAAATTCATCTTTAATATAATAACATGTGAAATAATATGTCTATCTTCAATTTTCTGTGAACATCCTTCCCTTCATTTGATTAAATTTTGTATAATTTTGTGTAAAAAGGAAATCTTATAAGATAGACAAAAAGTCACTACAGGAAAAATAGAGCTCATTAAAGTTCACAATTTGCGTAAAATAAAACTTTTTATAGCATTAGAAACAGTTGCAGTTTCTGCAGCTCTTCTGTTATAGTTTTACACTCATCCTCAGTCATCAAAGTCTAAGATCTTGCTTTTTTCACCCTTTCTTCTCTTCCCATCCAAGAGCTCGTTATCGCGATGAAACATTTGAATGCTGTCCTCATGTTGAAACATTGCTTAATTTAAAACAATTCCTAGGTCAAGATATATCGCGAGTAACGTGACGAAGATGGAACAAACGTTTTTTCATATTAATCGTATAAGATATAACGAACGTATATGAACTTTGACGGAGAAAGTTATGTGAATACGTAACATCAGATTTTTACATTTATGGAGCACATCTGGTTGGTATTTTAACTACCATTTTGGGAACATATTCTTCGCACATAGAGAAGTCAAGCTTGAAGGACTGAATCCCAGTTACATTGATATCTTCCGTTAAAGATTTTAAAGTTGATTTTTTCAGGTTTTCACTGTTTCAAAAATGATTCACTAGATTAGAACTGCACACTATAAATTATATTAAGAACTAAATACATCCTTGCTACACTCAATTAGGCTTCTAGTAACATCAGTATGGCGTTTATTATCACCTTTCTTACTTTCTTTACCACGCACATCATAGGTAGAAAAGGTATTGCATTCCACCCAAGATTTCGGATAATCACCAATCTGGTATTTAAGTTCAGTAAGTACCTTCTAGAATTGCGACACGAAAATTTTCAATAAAATCCCCACACCCCAAACTAACCCTTACATGGAAGATTTTTCGACTTTTTTATTTTCTAAAAAATTGCTCAAACTATTTTGATTAAAACACCATATATTAAATATATTTACATGATAAATAAAACATGTATCTTGAATTTTCTGGGAATAGACTTTGAAATCCTCTTTATTCGAAAAGAATTTTTTATAAAATTGAACAGCTGGTAAGCGTTAAGTGATGGACGAAAACTTACTACACAAGAAATGAAGATCTTTTTAAAACACACAATTAACCTTAAATAACATCTTTTATGGCACCTTTCATTTCCGAGATATCCGTTATTAATAGTTCGAATTCTTCAATACTCTTTTCAAGTTCTATCGATTTGCAATTGTTTCTTGCGATGTCATGGAACCAGTATGGAATTTTAAATACAGCACGTAGCATCCAGTTCTAAAACATTTGACTATGGCTATTCCATTTGTATCTACAATGAAATGTGTAATGGAGCCATTTTCAGAAAGGTTTATCTGGATTAAAATGAAGTAGAGGAAAATAAACTTTCGAAAAAATAATTTGTATACCCACTAATAAAGGATAAAGGGTAGAGAAAGTCATCTGAATGCAACACATAAGATTTTTTTGATTTTTTTCTACTAAATACCTATAGTACCAAGCAAGGTGGCGCCGCGGTAACGTGTGCAATCGCATTCGGGAGATCCTGAGTTTGATCCCCGGGAAGCCCACTCTGATGCGTGGTTTTTTGGGGTCGACAGGCGAATACTGGGTTGGTTCCTCTTCTACCACGACTTTCGTGTTATGGGAGCGGTGGATGTGCGCTTTGTAGAAGTTTCTTTCCTGGTATCGTTGCGGGGTTTCTCAGTTAGGACCCACCCCCTAGTGGGCCCCACAAGAGGGCACCGCCGAGAGTTAGGAGGATTGTGGGTGGGCCCGGACGGAGTCGGTTGCGTTCAAACTTGAGGCAGTATTTTTAAAAATGATTTCAGTCTAATTATATAATATAAAATTTAATAACATCCCGCCTTAAAGCAATATGTGTATAAATAATATATAAAATGTGTGTAACAGTCATTGTATTATGTTTATATTATTGTGTACATTTATAATAATGTTACGTGAATGTATTACGTAATTTAATAATGTAGAAGCTGTGAGAATAGAAGCCGAAAGTTGCTAACAATGCGGTAACAATGAGCCAACCTTGAGGCAATAACGAATTAAAAAGTTTAATAAGGCTACTAGTAATTCTTGGAACAAAAATGTAATATTTAAAACAGTTTATAAATAGCAAATAAAAACTAGAAAAGCTGAAAGTTAAATAAAAGTATTCTATTGTAGAAAAATTAGCCAATCAGAGACTTGAAATAGAGAAAATTACAAATTTAAGCGGTAAATATCAGTCGCTAGTAGACAGCGTTCCCAACCGGTCGCTTAGACGGCAGCGTACCTGAGCAGTTCATTCCCTCGGTACTTTTTCAGTGTGAGACGAAAATTCATTACGGCGAGAATATTTTAAGGTTTACGTGTTAAAAAGTGCAAGTAATTAATAAATAATCCCACAGCTCCCTATATCAGTGAAGTGTTATTTAATCGTGTGAAGGATTAATAAAAGGAGTGAAGTAAAAATTATAATTTGTGCAAGTCGACATTCTTTAGCCGCATCACCCCCTGCTAAGAGATACATGTTTCTACAAATGAATACTGACGCAGCCGAGGCAAACATAAATATATATAATATTTAAAGAAACATTAAAATACAAAGTTGATTCCTAAACGTTGGGGCGAAGACCACCTGAAACTTTGTAGTATACGTGGGGCAGTTACTTCATCAAGCTTGGCTCCCCAACAGTAGAACTACAATACAACCTACTCCAAATTGGCACCTAAACGTGGGGCTAATAACATAGAGATAAATCCTTTTACAAATTGGCTTTCCAAAGGTGAAACTACAACCTACTTCAAATTGGCTTTCCAACGATGAGGCATTCAGCCTTCTCAAACTGGAAACGTTAGGATCCCTGTCCATGCTTGTGTCAGTCATTCATCCAGATCTGGTCACCCTAAAGCGCTTTCCCATCATCCCTTCCTCCCAAGGGTCACGTAGAAGCAAACAGAACCATTGTAGCCTACTTGCTGAGTTCTATTCCTGTTGCGGAGCCCCTCCGTTCGCCCGTACCTTTACCTTTTACTTACCTATAATAAGTAGGAGATTCCACACAGAATTTCTATACCGAGATTTCACCAGAAATACACGTTTGCTCCATGAATGCAAAAGAAGTATTTTTTTGGAAAACCCGCGCGCGCGCGCGCGCGCGCGTGTGTGTGTGTGTGTGTATGTGAGTAGGTGAGTGTAAACAGCATAACTAACAAATGAAAAGTCGGTGAAACACCAAACTTTGTATTTAAGTTCAGCGTCTTCCAAGGACGCGACACGGAGTGTTTCAAGGCATTCCCCCACTCCAAACTACCCTTTAGATGAAAAAAAACTCATTGTTTTTTATGTTTTAAAAAATGGCTCAAATCATTTTTATTAAAGTACCATTTGCATGATAAGTAAAATTTTGTTTTGAATTTTCTGGGAATAGCCTGTAAAGTCCTCTTAATTTTGAATGACCTTTGTATAACAGTATGAGATATGTCAAAACCTTTCTGTACAAAAAAATGCAGATCTCTTTAAAGCACACACTTTATTTCAAATAAATATATTTGTGGTGCTTCTTAAATATTCTTTGTTAATAGTTTAAAATTTCAGATATTACTACTCTTTACTAGTGCCAAGCTGTTTTTCTCGTGGTCATGCAAACAGAAAGGAATTTCAAAGCCATCACATAGCGACACGCTTTTTAAAAAGCCGATTATCGCCTTACCTACGATATTCTACGATACCTACGACATCTAATACGAAATGTCTAAATGTTTAACGAAAATTAATCTCGATTAACCATATCAGGCTTTAGTAAAAATATTTTGTAAAATAATGAGTACAGAAAGTCATGTGGATCAAACATATAATTTACTTTCTCTAACACGTATACTAAGTAGGGGAAGTATTGCATTTCACCCAAAAATTCGATACCGAGATTTCACCAGAAATACATGTTTTGAGGCCTCCTGAATCCAAAAAAAACATTTTTGGAAACATGTCCGTGTGTGTATCTGTCTGTCTGTTAACATCGTAACTCAGAAACGAG
This sequence comes from Deroplatys truncata, assembly GCA_030765065.1. Classification (NCBI taxonomy): domain Eukaryota; kingdom Metazoa; phylum Arthropoda; class Insecta; order Mantodea; family Mantidae; genus Deroplatys; species Deroplatys truncata. The sequence continues at coordinate 61,445,234 of CM060980.1, forward strand.
CAGTCGGATAAACACCAAACTTGGTATTTAGGTTCATTATCTTCCAGAGATGCGACACGAAGGTTTTCAAGAAAATCCCCCCACCCCAGATTACCCTTTACATGGAACATTTTTCGAGAATTTTAATTTTCTCAAAAATGGCTCTAACGATTTTGATTAAAATATACGTTTAAGATATTTTCATGACAAATGAAATGTATATCTCGAATTTTCTAGGAATGTCTCCAAAAGTATTCTTCATTGTGAACAACTTTTGCATAACTGGTAAACTATAAGAGATAGACAAAATTTTACTACACACAAAATGTAGATCGCGTTAAAATACAATGCCATATACATTTTGTTTTGGTAAGTGAACCATTTTCGGGATATTGATTATTACCTTAAATTTTCCAATACTTATACTTTTTCTCAAATGGGAATTCCTTATTCATTTTTTTGTCTTGGATATGCAAAGAGTATTAATCTGTAGCAAAGAGAATGGTGCTACACATAGCAACCAGCTATTAAGAGATATGCATATGCTTAAAGGCTACTGTATTTCTATATTTCCCTTGTAAATATATATTCCCCTTACATCTACAAGAAACTTAGCAATAAAATAGAGTCTGCAAATGTTTAACTCGATTAAAATGAAGTAGATGGAGAATAAGCGTTTGTAAAAATAGTTTGTACAAGATTAGAGAAACTCATGTGAGTGTATTACATCAGAAATTTTTTTGTCCTGGTAATGCAAAGAGAATGGAATACTCCACATAGCAACCAGCTCTTAAAATATTTGACTATCGCTTATAGCCTCCAATTCCCCTTGCATCTACAAGAAAATTAGCAATTAGATTAACATCTCGATATCTCGATTAACATGAAGCATATGGAGAATAATCGTTTGTAAAAATAGTTTGTACAAGAGTAGAGAAAGTCATGTGAGTGTAACACATCAGATTTTTTAGTGATTTCGTCGTTATAAATCAAGGCTGCCTGATGGTATCACAACGTAATTGCACATAGGAAGGAGGAGCTATATCGCGGAATGTGTCACCGCAGGTGCTGTATGATATAGTGCAAATGCACCAATATTCTCGTGTTAAGAGACAGAACACGATTAATATTGTCATGATAATGAGAAGTTATGGACGGACAGATCGAGATTCCTCATCCAGAATATCCAGGCCTGAATCACACCTACGAGGAATAATATTAAAGTAATTGGTTTTAATCGAGTTTCCCAATCAGGATAAACATCAATATGTAGATTAGGAAAGTGTAATTTCGTACAGAAGATTTTCTTAGGAATTTCAGATAAGCAGTGCTTTTAATCTAGCAGAAGCAGCACCTCTACTCAAGCCACTGAGTTAACTCCAGAGATACTTCTGTCTCGCCCACTCCCACCCCCTCAGCTGCCCTCCCTTTCTCTCCATCCCCCTCCTTTACTTTCAAATGCATCACTATATATACTTTCTCATATATTCTCTCTCCAATTTACCTTTCCCATTCTTCGACACTCTTCCTCCCTCAATCTCTCTTCCTTTCTTGTCTTCTTGCCCTCTTACCCACTTTCTCACATGAAACTTACTGATTCCTGTGATAATAAAAAAAGTCAATGAAAGATGCAGCATCACAGTTTAACTCATCGTCTGTACAACAAATGAGCATCGAAAAGTTGAGACAACCACATCCTGTTGAACATTTTAAATAGGTAATAAAAGTATACCTCTAAAATGTTACTAGTATTGTTTTTCACCATATTCAATTTAAGAAAGTTACCTCGATTTTTGCCTTTCTACCACCTACTCTTACCAGGTAGACGAAGGATTTAATTTCATGCAAGAATTCGATATCAATATTTCACCGGATATACATGCTTAGAGGCCCTCCGTATCCAAAAATAAAACCTTCTAGGGAAAAAGCAAGTGTGTGTGCGGGCGTTTACGTAGAAAACAACGCAAAAACGACAAGTCGGATAAACGCCAATATTGGTAATTAAGTTCAGGACCTTTCAAAGAGTAAAGCGGAGATTTTCAAGATTTTCCACACCACACATGCAAACATTTTCGTTATCCCTTATGCTCTCAAAAACGACTCAAATTATTTTGATTAAAATACGTGTTTAAGATATTTTCACAACTAACAAAATGTATATTTTTAATTTTCTGCGAATTTCATTTGATATGGAGTTAATTTTTATACTTTTATAGGAAGAGAAACATATAATACATAGATAACAACTTACTTCAGGAAAAATGTAAAGCTCAAAATACACACTTTGAGTCAGATATTTCTTTTTACTTAGCTTTAGCCTGATTTTAAAATGTTTTTCTGTATATTTCAAGCGCAAGGGCATTATCTCACGCAGCATGCTTGAAAGTTTCCGAATGTTATTTTTCCTTTTGCTTCGCAACAGATCCTTATAGATGCGACTTTTGAATTTATTCATTCGTGCTTTCGATAAACATTTGAATGTTATTTCTCTAAATTGTATATAATTAAGTACATATTGTATACTTTTAAATAAGTTAAAAATAACGTGTAGGCTATAACGTGATGAAAATAGAAGAATAAGCGTATAATGTTAAAACGCATATATACAATCATAAGTAATAGACTAGCTTTAAGAATAAGGAGGATCCTTCCCGGAATGGCTAACCGGGATCCCGAAACCAAGCCACCTCTCAAAGAAGAGAGGTCCCTGTGTCTTGGGGGTGTTATGGGCTAATACTAATACTAAAAGAAGACTAACATTACAGCACGTTATGCCTGCGAATTTATGAGTAAAGAGTTATTAGACAGTAACACATCAGATTTAGTGACGTTCAAATATATACATTTGCACTGTCAGTGCCTCAAATTAATTATTATAATCCAAAACATTAACACTATTGCCTTGGATCTTGAAAAACTTAGTAGGAAATTCAATATTTATTCAACATTTAGTTTTTTAATTATGTTGTTTATACGCCCACACACATACACACACCGCACACGCACATTAATTAAGGTTTGATGTCTTACATCCAATGATCTTCTCTACCCAAGATCGTTTATTTTTATCTATTTATTTTTCTATCAATTATACTTAAAATAAGCTTATTTTTCTACATACTTCGTAATAATCGAGATAAACGTTTGCAGAAATGTCTTCCTCACACATTTCATTGACATACAGGAGGCTAAAGTGATAGTCACAACCTTAAAAGCGGATTATGCGATGCCTTTGAAATTCCATACTCCTTACAACTCACGAGAAACAAATGAATGTGTGTTTCCTTGTTTCCTGTAATGTTTATCCCTTCCAAAAATATAAACTATAAGAAAAATAACCCAAGCGAGGAAATTTAATATAAGTATACATTTTACTGGTTACACAAATATATTGAATGTATGGTTCTTTAGTAAACATCGTTGAAGCCACTTTCCAGAAAATTAAATAAGGAAAAAAGTTTCATGTAAGGGGTAGTTTATGTTGGAATTTTCTTCAAAATTTTCGTGAGGCATTCTTGGAAGGTGTTGAATTTAAAAACCAGGTATTGTATTCCACCGAAAAGTTCAGCATCGAGATTTTAAATACATATTTTGAGATCTCTGAATCCAAAAAACAAGCATTTTTAGAAAAAGGACTACCTGAGTATGTGTGTGTGTTTTGTGTTTTGAACACATAACGAAAAGTCGGATAAACACCAGACTTCGTATTTAAGTTTATCTTCCAAGGATACGATCAGAAGATTCTGAGAAACTGCTGCTTCCTCAAACTCAAACTACCCATTACATGATTTTTTCCCGTATTTTATATTTTCTGAAAAATGGCTCGAGGATTTTGACTAAAATATCACATGCTTTTGACTAACATATCACATTACATTTACAGGACTAATAAAATGCATAGCTTGAATTTTCTGGGAATAACCTGTGAAGGCAAAGCCAGCATTCAGCGATGCGCTTTTAAATATTTGAAGGAGGTTTATTTTTAGAAGTAGTTGCAACCACGTATGGTACTAAGTTTCCGGTGGCCTTCGCCCCAAGTTTTCTTTCCGGTGGTCTTCGCCCCAAGTTTATGTTTTCTTTAAACATTATATACATATTTAAGTTTGCCTCGGCTGCTTCAGTATTAATTTTGTAGAAACATGTTTTTCTTAACTGGGTGCGATACGGCTAAAGAATGTAGGCTTACACAAATTATAATTTTTGTTTCACTCCTTTTATTAATCCTTGATATGATTAAATAACACTTCACTGATATAGAGAACTGTGAGATTATTTATTCATTACTTGTACTTTATAACACGGAAACTATTTTCGTCTCACACTGAATACGTATTAAACTTCTCGAGGACGCGTCTCGCGTGCAGTTAGGAACACTGTCTACAAGCAACTGACGTTTACCGCTTGAATTTGTACACGTTACTCTATTTCAGTTTCTGATTGGCTAATCCTACTTCAAATGAAATAATTTTATTTAACTTAAGCTTTTCCTGGTTGTTGATTGGCTATTTATGCACTGTCTCAAAAATTACATTATTGTTGCTCCAAGAATTACTAGTAGCATTATTAAATTTTCCAATTCATTATTGCCTCAAAGTTACCTCATTTTTACCTCATTGTTAGCAAATTTTGACCTATATTCTCACTGCTCCTACATTATTAAATTACGTAATACATTCACATAGCATTATTAAACATGTACATAATAATATAAACATATACAATGACTGTAATATACACTTTTATATATTATATTGTATACATATTGCTTTAAGGCTTTATTATATTTTATATTATATAATTAGACTGAAATCATTTAAGTGTTAAAAATACTGCCTCATATTTCACTATCGCTTCAGTGTTGTGTATTCCCATGTAGCGACAATCAAATGCGTAATGAAACTATGTCTGAAAAACTTTTTTGATAATTAACATTAGATAGAAAAATTAGCTTTTATAAGAATAGCTTGTGAAAGAAATTAAAACAGATTTGATGTGCTGCATTCACATGACTTTCTCTATAACTCTTCCACAAACTAGTCTTGCAAAATATTATTCTTATATCTACCTATTGTTACTCAAGACAAACTTTCATTACACATCTCCACACACATAAATTGTGCTTTTGAAACAGATTTACATTTTTTCTGTAGTACGCTTTCGTCTATCGCTTGACGTTTATTAGTTATATAACATTATATAAAATGTATTTCGAATGAACAGGGCTTCAGAGGCTATTCTCAGAAAATTGAAGATATGCGTTTTATTTGTCATGTAAATATCTTTAATATAAGGTATTTTAAACAAAATTGTTTGAGCCATTTTTGTGAAGATCAAAAATAACGAAAAATGTTCCATTTAAAAGATAGTTTGGGGTGGGAGATATTCTTGAAAACGTTCGTGTCGCAACTTTGGAAGATACTGAACTAAAATACCATGTTTGGTATTTATCGGACTATTCGTTTTTGAGTTATACTGTTCACACACACACACACACACGCGCGCGCGCGGGCCTTCTAAAAATGTTTTTGTGCCTCAAAAGATGTATTTCTAGTGACATCTCGATATTAAATTTTTGGGTAGAACAGAGTACTTCCTCCATTTACTGTGAGTATGTAGTAGAGAAAGTAAAAATGTGTCTTTTTTTGGTTTTTTTGTTTTGATACAAAGAACCTCAAAACGTGAAATCTTGTATCGAATTTTTCGGTCGAATGCAATACTCGTCTACTTACCATAGCTAAGTAGTGCAGAAACTAATAAACGGCAGTGGCCAGAGAGAGTCATGTGAATTTACCGCATCAGACTATTGATTTTCGCTGTTTAAAGCGCGCGCGAATCTTTTTCCAAAAATACACAACAATGAACCCCAAAAAGTGCATTTACAGGGAAATCGCGATACCGAATTTTTTACATACAATTCGTCCTCTACTTGCTATAGGTAAGTGTAAAGAAAATAATATATTTTTTGTGTTTCATGGGGCCTCAAAACGCGTATTTCCAGTAAAATGCAATTCTTCTGCCTTCGGTAAGCAATAAAAAAGAAAATAAATCTTCATCCAGGTATTTGCTGAACTGTTAGCGAATTGCTTGCATAATGGTGACTTGCTAACCAGCGCCTCCTCGTACAGAGAACGCTTTAATCTGAAACACGGGAGTCGGCGGACTCGAACAAGAAGAGAAGAGCTGTATAAGAAGAGTCAAGGAGCGAACGCACGGGCACATGCAGTAAGGAGAGAGCTCCAAGACACTGACCAATAAATTAACCCGCTCCTTCTCGTAATTAAACACACAATTTACTGAACAAGTAGAGTAGACTCCAGTCTTTACACTGCCGGTCTATGTACCGACGCAAGGGAGCTTTCCTGCATAAATGCCATAAGTATCTTTTCTCCAATCTATGGATGATTATTAATAAGTCTCGCAAGTTGAATAAAAGTCTTTTCGTTTCCAGTGTCCGAAGACGAGGCCCAAAATAATGTATTTTGATTTTGGGTTACTGTAGGCCAGAAAATTATGGATTTTATTTACCCTTTTGTTGCCGTATTTATTTTTAGCTTGTTGGTCCTTTTTAGTCTTCTTCTATTATCTTATGGTGCTTTTTGCCACTTCATCTTCTTTTGACTACATTTTTATGCTCTTTCTCAATTTCAAAATACAAAATTATTTATACATATTAACATGACAATCAAAACGATCTGAGTGTTACATTTACATGACTCTCTACCCACTCTTCAACAAAGTATTATTACAAGAGCTTATTCTACTATCTACTTCATGATAATTGAGATAAATATTTATAGTAGTGGTTTTATTACATATTTCCTAGTAGGTACAATGAGAACAGGGAAATACACTAGGCTTTAGCGCTAGTTAAATCTTTTAAGAGCGGGTCGTTATGTGATGGCTAAGTTATTGAAATTGAAATTCCATTCTCTTTGCATGACCAGGAGAAAAAAAAATTAATAAGGACTTTCAGTTTGAGAAAAGTAGAAGTATTTGAAAATTCAAACCAATAAAAAGGAATATTTCGGAAATAGTTTACACCACAAACAATTATTTTACATAAATTGTGTGCTTTAACGTGATTTACATTTTTTGTGTTTATGATTTTCTGTATCACTTGCGATTTACCAGTTATACAAAGGTATAAGCTATTCTTAGAAAATTCAAGATATACATTTCATTTGTCATAAAAGTATCTTAAACATGTGATATTTTAATCACAATCATTAGAGCTATTTTTAAATAAATCAAAATTTGTCGAAAACTGTTCCATGTAAAGCATAGCTTCGGGTGGGGGATTTTCTTTAAAATCTTCGTATTGCACCCTTAGAAGATGCTGAACTTATATACTAAGTTTGGTATTTAACCAACTTTTCTTTTTGAGTTATGCCGTTCACACACACACACACACACACACACATACACGCACATGCACTAACCATTCCTAAAAGGCTTTTTTGGGTTCAGAGGGACTCAAAAGCGTATTTTCGGAGAAATCACGGGATCGAATTTTGAAATACAGTACTTCCCCTATTTGTATAGTACTAGAGGAAGTAAAAATATGACTGAAGGAAGAAAATTTATTCATAAAGTTTCTCGTACAGTATGTTTCATACCACGGGAATTTAGTATCTTTTAAGCAAAATGTTTAATTGTATTTAAAAGAATAACATGTTTGTTACATGATAAATTAAGTGCATGAAGATTTCACTGCAATATGTATGTATTAATGTAGTTCATAAATAACACAACTTGGAGGAAATGACTCCCATTCCCTTTTAATAATGGCTGATGTAAAGATATTGATGCCTAATGTCAAGTATTATATTCATTATTTAAATAATTAATTAAAACTAAAATAATTAAAAATATTGACGAATTTGCAGCAAATTTTTAATTATTTTTTCCAGTTATTAGGTCCTTTCTAAGATATTTTAGGGCTATTCATAGGTATTTTTGGAAAATTTATAGGTCTTCAACTTCCGAGCCCTAGCTATTAACATAACAGTGAGGTAAGAAACACTAACAATAAAATATGAATGTTCCTCCCAATATTAGCATAATAGCAACATCAGCAATAACAATAAACTTATTATTTAATTTAGCCTGTGGTATAGTGAGGTGAACTAAAGTAAAAAATACGATTAATTGGAAGAAAATAAACACTGACAGTGGATAATCTGCGGTATTGCTATAACACAACTTATACTCGTACTTTCTCGAGAACTATAATTGAAATTTATATGAATTACATTAATAGTAAGATGAATTAAATAATAATCAAATAAACCCTCAAAGAATTTTCAAATAATTGAAATAATGGAAAGAATAAATTATAGAATAAATTAGTTTAAATGTGTTGGATGTCAGTACATTTATATCGCTAAAAACCAGCAACTAGTAAATCAATATTAGTTTTAAAATTTTGGGTTAATGTAGTAGCTGGATACTAGTTACGTGTTTGCTGCCTCACAACAAGCAGTTATATAATGGTTTAAATGGTTATTTTATTTAGTGCGAACTTTCTTTTTTATATCTTGTTATTTCTATTCCATTATTATTCTCCTTTCTTTTCCAAATCTGTGTATTTTAGTTGCTTGGTTATAAGGTAAATCTGTACAACAATGAATGCAATAATTGTTTTGAAAAAGTTGAATAAATCTAAAACTTGCAACTTACTTCCTGGTTTAGGGAACTAGACATTATGACGACGTGTTTCAGATTTGATTTGATTTTTTATTGAATTTAGCCTCATGCGCAGAAATTTACAAACTTTTTTTTGTCAAAATCCAAAAATATTGAACTAAGTACCTCAAAAACCATAAAATATGTGGAATTTCATAGCTTATAACTATGCTTGGAATATTACGAATTTCAAAAATAATTACATTTTTTAGAAGCTTGTATTTTTTTCTTCGTCTCATGAAGGAGGTGTATTGAAGTTCCACTGTTGGGGAGCCAATTTGAAATAGTATATCTTTACGTTATTAGCACCACGTATTGCGAGAGATATGTTTCTTGGAGTGTTCGCCCCACGTACGACACAAAGTTTCCGGTGGCCTTCGCCCCACGTTAACTTTCCGGTAGCCTTCGCCCCCACGTTCACTTTTCCGTGGGCTTCGCCCCCACTTTTAAAAAATCAACTTTGTATTTTAATGTTTCTTTAAATATTATATATTTATGTTTGCCTCGGCTGCGTCAGTAGTAATTTGCAGAAACACGTATCTCGTAGCAGGGGGTGGTGCGGCTAAAGAATGAAGGCTTACACAAACTATTATTTTTACTTCACTCCTGTTTATTAATCTTTCACAAGATTAAATAATACTTCACTGATATATCATACTGTAGAGCTGTGAGATTATTTATTAATTGGATTTTTTAACACGTAAACTTTATTTTATTCTCACCGTAATGAAGTTTTATGTCTCACACTTAACCTGTATCGTATCGAAGTGCTCAGGAACGCTGTCTAGTAGTGCCCGGCGTTTACCGCTTAAATTTGTAAATTTCTCTATTTCAAGTCTCTGATTGGCTAATCCTACTCCAATAGAATACTTTTATTTAACTTTCAGCTTTTCTAGTTGTTGATTGGCTATTTATAAACTGTTTTAAATATTACATTATTCTTCCAAGAATTACTAGTAGCATTATTAAACTTTCTAATTTATTATTGCTTTATTGTTAGCAACTTTCGACTTCTATTCTCACAGCTCCTACATTGTTAAATTACATAATACATTCACATAACATTATTATACATGTACATAATAATATAAACATTAATACAATGACTGTTACCTACATTTTACATATTATTATAGACATATTGCTTTTAAGGTGGGCTGTTATTATATTTTATATTATATAATTAAACTGATATCATTTAAGTGATAAAAATACTGCCTCACTCATTAGGTATGGATGTTAAAATCTAATGTGAATACTCACACGACTTTCTCCGCTCATTATAAATTTATATATTATGGTACTCTTACACAAAGTGACTAGTCTTTCTACGTTATGTTATTCACGATATATTTTTACCGAGGAATGATTAAGCACTTAGTGCATACAGCATTCGGAAACAACATTCAAAGGCTTAAAATGATAATCAGCTCTTGCGATAAAAGAATCACTGTTATAATATAACAATATATTACATGTTGTATTCAATATAAAAGTAAACATTATATTGTTTAAACAATACTTCGCTCTGAACAAAAGGATTAAGGTTTTGTTATGGATTCCAAAACTTCTGATAGCATATCAAAATCCATACTTCCTTAACATTACGTATCTAATGTCTATTTAATTATGTGTACTGTTGCTGAAAGCTAAATTAAAGTTCATTTTAAAATAACACTGATATCACGCCTAACAGCAGACTAAATAAATCTGATATATTCCATTCACATGAGTTTCTCTACCCACCATCGTATTTTGCGACTTCAAACCATTCCTTCTTCGTCCAAATTTAAGGATTGGGCTTTTATAACCCGTTCCGACATCAAAGGCTTTAATAGAATTATTGTATCCATCCTTTTTTTCTTTTTGGGGGGGGCTTCCCACATCTCGTCTTTCTTTAGGAGAATAAATTAATACCTGGCACAAAAGTGTTTCTCTACTTCATGTTTATCGAAATAAACCTTGATGAAATAGTTTCATTAGACATTTCATTGTAGGTTCAAGGCGGATACAGAAAAATCTGATGTGTTACACTCACATAACATTCTCTACCCTTGTGCAAACTATTTTTACAAACGCTTATTCTCCATGTGCTTCATGTTAATCGAGATGTTAATCTTATTGCTAATTTTCTTGTAGGTACAAGGCGAATATGGTAGGCTTTAAGCGAGAGTCAAATATTTTAAGAGCTGGTTGCTATGTGCAGTATTCCATTCTCTTTGCATTACCAGGCCAAAAAAAATGAATAACGAATTTGAGAAAAAGTATAAGTATTTGAAAATTTAAGGGAATAACAAGCAATATCTCGAAAATGGTTTACCCAACAAAAAAAAGTATATGACATAAATTGTGTATTTTAACGCGATCTACATTTTTTGTGTAGTAAACGTTTGTCTATCTCTTATGGTTTACCAGTTATGCAAAAGTCACTCACAATGAAGAATACTTTTGGAGACATTCCCAGAAAATTCAAGATATACATCTTATTTGTCATGAAAGTAACTTAAATATACAATATTTTAATCAAAATCGTTAGTGCTATTTCTGAGAAAATTAAAATTTTCGAAAAATGTTCCACGTAAAGGGTAATCTGGGGTGGGGGGATTTTCTTGAAAATCTTCGTGTCGCATGACTGGAAGATATTGAACCAAAATACCAAGTTTGGTGTTTATCCGACTGTTCGTTTCTGAGTTATGCTGTTCACAGACAGACATACACACGGACATGTTTCCAAAAATGCTTTTTTTGGATTCAGGGGGCCTCAAAACATATATTTCCGGTGAAATCTTGGTATCTAATTTTTGGGTGGAATACAATACTTCCCCTGCTTACTATACGTAGTAGAGAAATTAAAAAGAATCGATAGTCAGAGGTCACTAAGTCGAGATAAACCGTTGGAGAAATAGCTACATTACACGTTTCCTTATAAATGTAAAGGGAATAGAGATAACCAGATATTTAAGAACTGCACGTTATATGCTGACCTTGAAATTTCATCTTTTCATGACAACACGAGAAACAATTGAATAGCGACAAGTACTTTAAATAAATTATGAAAGGGTTGAAAAATTCAAACCAATAATATCGAATATCTTGGAAAAGATTATGTGAATTAATTGTATACTTTAAAGTGATCTGACCTTTTTTGTGTGGCGCGCTTTTATTATCTCCTATGGTTAACCGCCATATTAAATTATATAAAATTCCTTCCGAATGAATAGAACTTCATAGGCTATTCCCAGAAAATCCAAGATATAAACTTTAGTTGTCATGTAAATATCTTAAATATATGGCAGTTTAATCAAAATCGTTAGACGCATCTCTTTCACATATACACATGTTTTCTAAAAATGCAATCTTTGGATTCTATTTCCTATGAAATCTCGACATCGAATTTTTGGGTGGAATACAATACTTACCTACTATGACAGAGAAAGTAAAAACTGCTCTGTTGTTAACTATCCTGTTAGGTTTACTCCGTGTGGATACGAAACATAATGGATACCGGTTACTATGTAACAGTTGAGCCACGAATAACTGCTTGATGTCATACCATGATATTAAAGGCTGGCGCTCATCCTGTTTTCAGCTTAATAATGCATTTTCCCGAGGTTCATTATACTATATTATACATCTTACGTCGGCTAATTTAAAACACGTTGTTAGTATTTACGCATAAATGGTCCCACACAGCAAGCAGTGGCAGTAGGGACAGTTATTTTAACACTTTGATGCAGTAAGTTCAGCCTTAAAAGACTATAAAATCAGTTCTATTTTTCATATCAGATTACTGATTTCTTTCAGGAAATAAATTTACAAGGGATTGCAAGCGCCCTATTCTAGGACAAATTGCACCGGATCACAGGAAGCTCTAGATGAGTATAAGTCCAATGTTGAAATGAAATGATGAAATGAATTATAGAAAAATCAGCGCATACGATAATTCAACCCAAAAGAAGAAATCTACCAAAAAAAAACGGGTCATATTGGTGTGTATGCATTTATGTATGTGTGTATGTATATACGAGTGTATATGTGTACATCTACGCAGGTGTGTTGAGAGAGAGAGAAACATCCACAATTGCAATCTTCTCATCTGTTAATCCGAAGAATGCGCGTATGCATATGTTGTATGGATTTCTTGAGAACGAGATTAACTTCAAAAGAAATGTTGGATAAAAGGCTAATTTTATAAGAAACGGTTGTGTAGTAAAAATCATTTTCGAGCTCACTAATCCTAGAGCAACATAACTAGATTTACAAAGGTTTAAGCACCTCACTGTAACTCTTGAAAAATAACCTCCTAAAGGAAGCACAAAGTTCTGTAAAAAATTGAAACTGAATAAATAAATGCTCAAGAGTCGACAATGAGTTACTTAATCAAGCTTAGCTATGTAAACTTATGTATATACGTATAAAAAATCTGATGTGTTACACTCACATGACTTTCTCTACTCTTGTACACACTATTTTTACAAACGCCTATTCTCCATATGCTTCATGTTAATCGAGATATCGAGATGTCAATCTTATTGGTAATTTTCTTGTAGATGCAAGGGGGATATGGTAGCTTTTAAGCGATAGTCAAATATTTTAACGCTGGTTGCTATGTGGCGCATTCCATTCTCTTTGCATGTCCAGGACATAAAAAAATCTGATGTGTTACACTCACATGACTTTCTCTACTCTTGTACAATCTATTTTTACAAACGCCTATTCTCCATATGCTTCATGTTAATCGAGATATCGAGTTGTGAATCTTATTGGTAATTTTCTTGTAGATGCAAGGGGAATATGGTAGCTTTTAAGCGATAGTCAAATATTTTAACGCTGGTAGCTATGTGGCGCATTCCATTCTCTTTGCATGTCCAGGACATAAAAAAAATGAATAACGAATTTGAGAAAAAGTATAAGTATTGAAAAATTTAAGGAAATAACAAGCAATATCTCGAAAACGGTTCACTCAACAAAAGAAATGTATATGACATAAGTTGTGTATTTCAACGCGATCTACATTTTTTGTGTAGTAACATTTTGTCTATCTCTTATGGTTTACCAGTTATGCAAAAGTCGTTCACAATGAAGAATACTTTTGGAGACATTCCTAGAAAATTCGAGATATACATTTCATTTCTCATGACATTATCTTAAACATATGTTATTTTAATCAAAATCGATAGAGCCATTTTTGAGAAAATTAAAATTTTCGAAAAATGTTCCATGTAAGGGGTAGTCTGGGGTGGGGGATTTTCTTGAAAACCTTCGTGTCGCATCTCTGGAAGATACTGAACCTAAATACCAAGTTTGGTGTTTATCCGACTGTTCGTTTTTGAGTTATGCTGTTCACAGACACACACACACACACACACACACACACACAGACACACACAGACACACACACACACACAGACACACACACACACGGACATGTTTCCAAAAATGCTTTTTTGGATTCAGGAGGTCTCAAAACATGTATTTCCGGTGAAATCTCGGTATCGAATTTTTGGGTGGAATGCAATACTTCCCCTACTTACTATACGTAGTAGAGAAAGTAAAAATACTGGTGAAAAACCATTTAAAACATTGGTGTACGTTGGCATTTGTAGTAAAAGACGTCTTCAGCTTTCAACACTAAACTCATTATTTTCTTTAATGTCAATTCGATTTACTGTAATTATTCTAATAGGATAAGCTGATAGCAGAGCTAGTTATAAAGTCAGTCAGTTCATCAAATCATTTCAAGGACAAACAGGTGTCCTTTTAATTAAATATGTATACACCATCGATTAAATCTAGTTCCTGGTATAGTATTTTGGTGATTTAAGACAATAATTATAATAGGTAAGAGCTTCAGCGTTTGAATTCTATCAGTACTCTGACTCACTGTGTATGATTTTAGATGGGGAGGGCGCAATTAAAATAAATGGTAGCTGGGTTTGCCTTGATGATTGCGGAGAACTTAATAGAATTGCACCCAGTGCTTTTTTATTCCGTTTTATAAAAAGTGCATGTTGATCTAAAGTTCCGTTTTCGCTTACTTTACATTTCCTGTCATACATTTAAAAGTATATCACTATATACTATAATTTAAAGGTGTGAAATATTACTTAAGGTTTAACTTTTTAGCACAAATTCAAATTTAGGTATACTAAACAACAAGGCTGTAATTCTGTAGGAGATGCTAGGGTTGAGAAGCTAAGTACCGCGTGTTAAACCGTTTCAATTATTATTTTCCGTTAATTGTTATAAGTTTCGTTTATGTTGTGATGTATCTTCAACGATAGAGTGATTCACGGATTATAATATTATAATTAAACATGAAACTACCGGAGTAATCTTATGGACATGTTTATAATTTAGCAATAGTTTTAAACTGATGCAAAATATAGCCTCTCTTATGGAAAACCGCTTTGGAAAAATGTAAATTCTACTTCTATCTAAAAGCAAACCGTAGAAACCTAAATGTTTGTTTACAAAACTATACGCTCACCAATCCATTAAATTCGTCCACTGGCACAGCCAAGTGGACATGTGTCGTTGTTGGTTTCTGGAGGGACATGTTATATACAGTAGTGAATAGTGATCTTCTCCTATAACGACTCCCGTGTAAAACGGGCAACGTTGGTGATCGCACCAACAGCGGACTAACACGAGACGGAGGGCATCCTATATTATCCGTTTAGAAAACTGCAGCGCTTATGCTAACAGGTGGATTTCCGAGAAATTAAAGTCGCTGGCTTTATTCAAGCAACTTAAAAAAGGAAAAAGGAAGTCGATATTAGGTAATTAATAAGCAAGAAAAGTAAATTCAATTTTACGTATATCTTCCTGGCGTCTTCTATTTCAGAACGCTAAAATAAAACGCACAAAGGTGCTACATTTAGTTCTATGTTGAATATTCTTATAACAGTGGTGCTGTCTAAGATAGCAGAAACACTGTATATTTCTGGCATCACAGCAAAAATATGAATGTCGAATGAAATATTATACCTTGTAAAATGTATACGGTTTCTTAGGCCCATTAAGAAACAAAAACAGGTTATTGGAATGAAGCAGAAAAAAAACTAAAATTATGAATTTTGGATGAGATTTTATCTTGGTGAAATACTCTTAAAACTTATTGTGAAAATAGTCGCCATTTCTAACGCTCCAAGTATGGCCTATGACCTTCCGGATTACCTCATTCCAGCAAGCGATAACTGGATCTATTTCTAAGGCGGAGGCACCCAGCGAACGGAATCCGTGGTCTCCGATGGTAGGATGATGATGAAGATGGCGGTGGAATGAAAGGACCACGGCTTTTACCGTAGGCTCCAAACTACTTTGGGACTTAGGGATACTTCACATGAGTAAGAGCTGAAGGCGAGGATAAAGCCGACTTAAAATCGCCACATCAGAGCCGGCAAAAGAACCCCGGACTTCAGTACGAGAGATGGAGACAAAACCACTGCGTTGCCCTGGCACCCATATTTTGAAAATAGTAACTCTGGAAGTATTTTAAATATTTTATAAAAGTTCAAAAATAAATAGATTATATAACAATTTTGAGAAAGTACTTACTTTAGGTATGTATTAAAGTTTAGAAAAAGTTCTACTATTGTAACAATGTCATTATTATTGTTGTTATTATTATTACCATTACTATTATTATATGTCACTTTAAAATAGAGACTTTCACTATTCAAAATACGAAACCATTGGAAAATAGCTATTTCTCAGCATCCCTTAACCCTAATATAACTCAATATTCTCACACGTCCCACTGAATTCTTGCTATTTATTGAATGTCTTTCATAACTAAGGACTTTTAAATAAAATACCTTAGAATTTTTCAATTAGAATTCTTAAAACTAGAAGCATACGTTTATATCAATTTATTTTCCAAATTAATTACAGTTATATTTTAACAACTGTACTTCACAAAATAGTTAATTTTTTTAATTTTGTATATGAAATATGCATGAATTTTCTAGTTCAAAATTAGGATGGTTTTGGCGTTATCCTGGCAAGAATTGTAGTTTTTTCAGGAATGACTGGAAGGCTTGCAGTCATTAATTTATTTTAATTTTGAGAAATTAAAGCGTGTGAATCTTGAAAGAAAAGCATTAATATATTCTAGCATACAAATGTAGTATTTAATTACGGTTCATAACATTAGTTTCCTATATTTTTAATCCTCAAAAAGGAAAAGTATATACGTGTACTAATTTATCGTCTCTGTCATTAAAAAAGTGCTGATGTGAACATACACACGATTAATTGCATGTAAAACACGAAAGAAAAAAAACATAAACTGTTTGTATAAAATCATGAACCCTTGCGGGGAAAAAATCGCTTTAGGCGCTTTATGGGTGCCTCATGACGATTCAATTTGGGAAAACTTGAAAATGTAACAATGAATATTTCGATAACAGCTAATCCTGTAGAAAATGTTACTTAGCATAAACGGTATATTTTAATGAAATCTAAGTCAGCATCTTTAGTCTATCTCTAATGGTTAAATAGTTATACAAAATTATACAATAATTATTCCGAATGCAGAGCTCCTAGCAGGAGCTTTCTTGAAAATATTTGTGTCGAATCCTTGGAAGATGCTTAAATTCAATACCAAGTTTAGTATTTATACGACTTTTTATTTTTAAGTTCTTCAAAAATATACATGCACACCTGATATCAAACACACACAGTCAGTTGGTATACAAGAGCTCAAGTTCAAGTCTTGCATGTATGACTAAAATATGTCGTTCTTTTTTCCGTCATGGAAAATGACAGAGAATGTTAACATTTGTGATCTTGAGACTACTTTTGTTACAATTATTCCAGTGAACACTACTAAATAGTATTTAGGAGCTTATAGGGTTATTTATCAATAAACAAAAAGGTACCGGAGCTTTAGGGAACCCTTAAGATATGTAAAAGAACAATTTTCGTTTTGAAGTAAAATTAATTTAAACCTTATGCTTTAAAATATACTTAATTCGATGAATTTCAATAACTTGAAGGCATTTAACTGTTTTCTACGATTCACTCTAAAGCCGTGAATTATTTTCTTTGTCTTTCATTTTAAAATTTTCAATTATGCAGTTTTAAGATGCCTACTTTTTATATACGGCAATAAAACTTTAAGATTTTCTGAAAGCTTGGTTTTTTATATTTGTTGTTTCAAATTGTTTTGCTTCTAATTTCTGGGTAGAATATTTACGTAATTTATTTCTCAGAAACAAAAGTAATATTTACTCAAATACGAAACGACAATTTTCATGTTACCCCTTCTAATATTCAAGACTTTTTCATATCTTAATTATGAAATGTTCAATATTAGAAAAAGTTAATTAAACAGTTAGTTAATATTTTTTTTAAATAATAACTTTGAAATCTGCTGTTATGGAGGTAAAAAGTTTTAACTTCGGTACTTTATAGACCCATTACATGTAGTTAAATATTAGCTTAATAGGTATAAAATATAAAAGTGGTATACTTATCCAAAAGGATTCCTTCAAGAAGTTTTTAATTATAATGACGTCCAAATATTTAGCACTTATCGTGATAAGTAATGCTGAAAAAAGTAGTTATTACCATAATTAAATTAACTTACATATTACGTATAAATTTAAAAATGGAAGAGAAGATATTGTAAAGCATTATAAAATTTTACAAACGTATAACAAAAAAGAACATGTGTTATAGATTGCATTAGTGTAAGAAAAACTATAACTTTTCAAGCAGAGATCAGGTAAATTTAAATGTAGAGAAATTTGTATAATTTAAATGCCGAAGCAACCATATCCTAACGGAATACCAGGTTATACATAGTATCTGCTAATATAGCACTCATACAATCATCAGCACAAAATACCATGAAGTGCTTAATTTTCTCTCGTCTGTATTTATTAAATATTTACCACTAAGAAGGAGCTGAATCATAACCGATATCATACGCAATACCTTCTGTGTCGGTGTCGCTACTACTATCGATATTATTCTCTTTTAGAACTGTGTAATTAAGATCTGGAGCGTGATCATTCTAAAGAAGTCATGTCATTTTGTGACACTCGGTATCGTTTTCATCCTCTCTCCCTCAGCTTCATGTATTGGGGCGGTCGTACCTTACGCCGACACAGAGTTTTGCGTTACCGCTTATTACCGCAATTATACACACAAACACCCATGCCCATGGCGGGACTCGAACCTGCGACCCTCATCTTGACGGAGCGCCGAAGCTACACACTCCAGCGACCACGGCTACGAGGCCGGCTGAGGTAATAGAATAGAAGCTCCTTGAACGGTAGGCAAACCGAAGTACAAAAAAGAGGATTTTTAAACATGTCCCCTCCAGTGGCAACCCTATTCTAAAGCAATGGAACTGAACTGTCACACATTTCAGATATGTCATTGAAAATGGGAAAATATGGAATATACTTAACGTTCAAAATTTCAATTCTGTGAATTTAAATCTAAACAATGCACACACTAAATAGTTTTCAACTCGTTTACCTCGGTAATGCGTGCCATATTAATTTTTGTTCCTAAAGAAGACTTATGATGTTTTTTGTTGCATTTGAATTCATTGAAGAATGAGGAAATGGTTATTACACTTTTGGATGTAATATGTAAAATTGCCCATTTTCTAAACTGATATAAACTGGGTATGTTGAAAATTGCGCTCTACTGTGAGTCAGATGAAACTGAGTCTAGTTTGAAAAGTAACTGTAAGAATAGTTTGCGTTCAGTTAAAACAAATGACAATATTATTACCTTTTAATGGGGTGGTCAGGGTAGGGTACCATAATACGTTATTCGTATTAATACAATACCGTAAACTTTCACTGTCGCGTATCATCAGTAACATTATAACAATTTATATATTATGTATAAAACACAAAGGACATTAATTTTGAAAATAAAATATTCTATTCTGAATTTTTTTCTATTTTGATAAAATTATGCTCTTTTGCAGATGCATCTCGCTCTCGTTGGAAATCTGTTGAGTCCCCTAATTTTTATTTTATGCCTTTTCCAAAAAACAAAAAAGGAAATGTGTGTGCAAGAAATTGTTAGCAGTTCTGGCATCACGAGAAAGCTATTGAATTTGCTAGTGGTGCTTAATTCGCAGAACTGTTGTTTGTGTACATTCACTGAATACTTAATTCTTAATGAAAAACAATTAAAACTCAAAGACAGTTTTTAATTTTGAGCGTAACGTTTGACATTAATAAATTCAAAATAAATAAATAAACAAAGACATGCCACTTCAAAAATTAATGCTTATTGTACTTCTTTACTTAACACCTGAAGTAGGTGGTTTGTTACGTTATTTGCATCACGCTTTGGGCGTCAATTTGTAGTGTTTTGCATTGAAGGAGATGTATTGTAGTTCTTATGTTGTGGAGGAACCGAACTTGTAGTAATAGTAGTAGTAACCGCACGTATAGTAAACAGTTTCCGGTAGCCTTCGCCCCAAATGTATCTTTATGTTTCTTTAAATATTATATATTTATGTTTGCCTCGGCTGCGTCAGTATTTGTTAGAGACACGTTTCTCTTAGCAGGGTTGTGGTGCGACTTAAGAATGTAGGCTTACACAGATTATAGTTTTACTTCACTGCTTTTATTAATGCTTGAAATGTTTTAAATAACACTTCACTGATATAGAGCTGTGAGATTCTTTTATTAATTACTTGTATTTTTTAACACGTAAAACTATTTTTTGTCTCACACGAATACATATTAAATCTCTCGAGGACGCATCTTGCATCCAGTTACAATCACTGTCTGCAGGCAAATGAACTGATTTCAACCGCCTAAACTTGTAAATTTCTGTATTTCAAGTCTCTGATTGGCTATTCCTAATCCAATGGAATACCTTCATTTAACTAAAGCTTTTTCTGGTTGTTGATTGGCTATTTTTATAAACTGTCACTAAAATTACATTATTGGTTCCAAGAATCACAAGTAGTGTTGTTAAACTTTCAAATTCATTATTGCCTCAAAGTTACCTCATTGTTAGTAACGTTTGACCTATTTCTCACAGCTCCTACATTATTAAATCATGTAGTACATTCACATAACATTATTAAACATGTATACAATAATATAAACATATAAAATGACTGTAATATACACTTTTTATATATTGTTACATACACATTTTGCTTTAAGGCGGGCTGTTATTGAATTTACATATTATATAATTAGACTGAAATTATTTAAGTGTTGCCTCACACCTCAGTTGTTTAAGCATTTGTCATATCTGTCCACGAGCTTTAGAACTCCCATGTTGCAGTCGACTGTCGTCAGTCCATTAAGCCAATATGTTCGGACACAATTTCACCAAGTAAAAGACCAGAAATGTTTGGTAAAGAAATCTGTAACTCATCTAGAGTCACTTCATTCTTGAAGTCATCTTTGACGAATGACGGACGGTCGGGTCAAGTTAGTCATAAACATTTGTTCGTCCATTATTGAACATTTCACTCGCTTTTTCACATTTCTTTCGTTCATTACTAAATCAGCATACCATTTAGTTCACGGTGAATTTCTGCAGGATTCAACTTGCGAGCATTTAAAAATCGAATAGCACCTCTCACCTCACAGTCAGTGGAACTTTGTATACAAATAGTTTATTTTGAACAATCATAGAATACACAATAACATTTTGTTTTGACTGCCACTCACACAACAATAGATAAGATATCGACGAATCCATTCAACCTTGGATAGAAGCCCGATAGCATCCTGCGGAGCGGGAATGCGCAAACGGTCATTACTTTCTGGATTACTCTCGTAATACAAGAACGTTAATGTTTTAACTTAAACCTTTATTTATTAGTCATTAATTTTAAAACAAAATAGGTACAATGCTTTAAACCATCAAATTAAAAAAAATGCTGAGGTTCATGTCATTGTGCTAATCGAAGTATTCATTGAAAACGAATGAAAGGAAATAAGTATTTTTTAACAATTTAAGGGAATGCAATAAACCAAAATTATTTATTTTATTTGAACATTTAATAAATGATAGTAACAACTAAACTATCTTATTCTTAACTTAAGAGTCCAACAGAAGGAAAAAAGCAACATACAACAAAAGCTTTACAACCGAAGATAAGAGTTTATTATGATGAGCGGGCGAGAGAAACCATAGTTACTGAGGCGTGTGTGTGCTCAGTTACTCAGGCTGCTATTATGACTCCAGTGTAACAGTGTAAATTAAGATTTGTAAAAAAAAATAAAAAAAGAAAGAAAAGAAAGCAAAATATGCTGCTTAGGGAAGACAGTGAAGATAATAACTAATTGTAGATTAGTTGATAGTTTACAATATAAGACAACAATTTTTACAATATAAGACTTTTTGCGAATGTGAGTTGTAATGAGATAGAGAAAAAAGCATATTTTCTGCCGAAATAAGAATTCGCAGACTAAAACAGTATTATAACAGTATTCTAACAGGGTGGTATCTATAACCCTTCCCCCGCTATATACTATCGTTTAAAATTTCTAATTATGACATTTGTTTCTGAGGCATAATATTACTATCATCCATACAATAGTAGTGTAGCATAGAAAACCTATTTAATGATATACATTATTTAACGAATACTTAGTGTTTATCTTTGCTGGCGTCATTTTGTTTGTTATTAATAAGTATTACATAAATTACTCAAAGATTAGCATATACGTGTTTTCCTACTTAAAAATGGCATTATATATTGCAGTTCATCAATTTTAACGGCAGCAGTAGTACAACAAACTAGAATGCACACATCCCTCTTTGGCATAAGCTGAACTATAGGGCAATTACTGACTTAGTGGGCCGTGTAACGGTCGGCATTGTTTGAAAACAAACATGGCATTAACAACTGCAAGAAGCGATTCTATTGTCGTTGAAGCTTCATGTTTTTGTCTCCGATAGTAGAGTCGAAGTGTTAAGCTGAAGTTTGCCTCTGATACAGATGGTGGAAGGGAACGGGGAAGGAAGAGGAGAGGTGGAGGTTGGGGCGACTTGGGAAGGAGGAATAGTGTACCCCCGTATTTCTTAGTATAGGATTTCCTCCCTAGTAAATCTTAGACCTATATTATACTGGCATCTAGTTAACTCAAAGACAAGTGCACTAAGGAAAGGGGACATATAAGAACAGCCATTATATAGCGGCAGTGATGTACAACACTCTGTTGGCAAAGATCATATGATGGCCCTCACACAAATGCAACACTTGCATGTAAATAAAAACGGCATAGGTAGCACAAAATGATGGCGTTTTCATCTTTAACGCCTCGGAGGAATTAAAGGTGAAATGCCTCTTTGTCACGGTAGCTTTCCTGTAAAGTTCTTTGTAAGAATATAACAGTAGTTTAAATCGCGATATGCAGAAAAATAAATGCTTTTATATATTCTGATATACTTCTCGCAGCATTGCCATCATATGTTAGATAGAAAGACACTGCTGGTACACAGGAGGATTTATCTCAAGTTATAGACTGCTCACAATTTGTATACTCGCATATTTGACAAAAACTGTAGATGAAAAACGAAATGCGATAAATTTGTTTTTAGTCAGCTTGAACTACAACTAGAAGTTTTAACAAAAAAAATTACACGAATTAATAGTTGTACTTCACCGCACTAGTGCGATAAAATTTCTATGCCACTCCATTCTTACCAACTGCGGTTTCAAGTCCAATCACATAGTAATTGCCTTTGTATTTATATATGTTTAATAAATCGTTTTGATTGTCTTTTTACGTAATTAATTTCTCATGACCGTGCATTATCTATTCACAATTCAAACCATCATACTTCAATTTATAGCAATGCGTCATCCAATTAACCTGTTCCTTGTATTGGCAGCCTTGTATTTCTTCTTAATGGTTATTCTTTTATCTCTGACCTGAATAATGAATAAAATGGCAGTAGGTACGAATATGGGTGAAATTGAATTCCAATAGCCGGACGAAAGGGTAACATTGGAATTGCTACCAAAAATACCCACAGAAAAAAACAGTATGATATAGCATATAATCGCTTGTGTAAGGTAAGCAATGCTGGCGAATCAACAAAGCATCTACATTCTCGCTGCCCACGTCTGTTAATCTCGCTCTAGGAGCCATTTCTCTTAGTTACGGATAGGTCTGGAATCAATATAGGTAATATTTTGTATTGTTAGTTTACAAACTTCAAGGCTGTCTAAAATAGTGTATGCTATACATGTTAAAAGTGATTCTATTTGGCTCGCCTACGGCCCGTTTCGCAAAATAATTATTTTTGAATTAGTGTTTTCTATCCAGTTCCCGCTCATGCTATCATCCGTGCGTTTTGCATTTGCACCGCGGGCGCTAATAAAACGTATTTAATCCTTCAACCATTGATATGTATATTTATTGTTGCAAATATGCAATATAACCATATTTGATACTTGAATTTTGCGGTTAAATCTTATCGTATTTACTTTCCTTTATTTGTTAGCATTCACTTACGATGCAATTCATGAAGCATTTAAATATAAAGCTTCGGACAAGCAGTTATGTCACCTTCAGTTGCCAGAGGCTCGATCTTGATACTACTTTTGAAAAGCTGACAGTGATTAACTTTATTTTCGCGTAAGCATTTCTTATTCACTATCATCGAGAAGTAGTATGCAATACACATGCGTTATATGTTTTGCAGATAATCTGAAGTGAATATATTCGGCTTTGTTTAGTATTTTCAAACTTCTCCTCGTTCTGCAAAGATGTACTTAAGGCACTTAATCGCAATATACTATTTCTTAATGACAACTATGACACCTTGACGGAAACATTTGAAGATCCAGGGGGGAAAAGTTAAGTTACAAATCCGTAAACTTCTGTTGGAAGTGTCATCACAATTTAAATTAAATGTTTATGGTAGTAATATGTGAATGAGGAATAAGCAGTTAAGTCAGGAGATATGGCTGTTAAAAAGACATATACAGGAGAATAAAATGCTAAGTCATAGTGAAACAGAGTAAGAACACGATAAACTAATGGAAAACAATTTTAATATCATAATAATTTTAATTTCAATAACTTAATAATTTCAATAATTTTAGTAATCTTTTAATTACCTTTTCGAAAACTTTCTGCACGATTTGGTTGTAGTAAACTTCCTTAAAGCATTATCCTTATTAGGAATATTTGACTGAAGTGATTAATTAATGTGAATGTAATATTTTTCATTTTACATATTTGGATTATAGGATTTATAATATTTTTGTTTTTAGCTGACTTGCCGATCACTAAAGAAAAGCATGACGATCTTCACTGTCTGAAGAAATTTTGTACACATCCAAGGATGGCAAACTACTACGCTGTCTACCTCATAGTGAATGTCTGTGGCTTACTCCTCTCGGTAATTATGCTTAATTATTTGTTTGCTTTAATGTCGAACATTGACAAAAATTAGTGTTTTCAAATATAATTGTAAGTGTGGTTCCATGCAGAAACATGTCAATAACTTACAATTTTGCTTTGCAACAAAATAATAAAAGTAGTAGCACTTCATTCTTTATTCACCATATCAGTTACAGAGGAAATAATTGCCAATTTACAACAATGTTTTCAAAATTGTTAAGTTTTCCATAGTATAAAACCAAAAAAGTTTTCATCTTCCACCTGTTCTTAAATAGTGTCAAGTTCTTAGAATTGCGTTTACACCAGTGACTGATTGTATGTTAGGCCTTTATGAGTTCTTAAACTTTAAAATTGCTCTCCTGAAAAATCACTGCAATTGACTGAGCCTGTTTTTCCCCTGGCCCTACATTTATAATTAGAGCGAGAATCGATTTATGGCTATTGAATTTGCGAGTTTTCAGCTTTCTTCCGTATCCTTAAGGAGATCATTTACTATTCCTCACGCGTCATATTTTCTAATATACTGCCAAAGTCAACAAATAGTAATTAGAAAGTTTAATAACTCACAATATGTGACGATTATGCCACTTGCGGCTAATAACAGAGAAACTTAAAAAGTTTAGGATATCAGCAAACTTCCATCTGTGCACGATAGACATCCCAGCGAAATCCATTTTATCTACATGTGTTATGTAGTATATCTTTAGTGATAATTTCGGAAGCAAATGCGAACCTTCGATGCAAATTCTGCAGATCTGGGACTGGAGTCTGTACACTATGTATTTTTCCTGTCATACTCTGAGGCTTGCATTCGAAGGCCCCGGGTTCAACGACTATCCTGACTTAGGAATTTTCCGTGATTTTTTCGGTCGCTAAACAAATACTGGTATTCACTGTTACGCACCATGACCTTTCCCATCTCTCAGTGCCTCTCATTTCACTTCCTTTTTCATCTTTCAGGGTTGCAGGGCTAAGCACACAGAATATGTTTTGAGGAAGAACATGTTTTCCATCCGGGCAATGGAGCCTTCTTCCCGAACCTGCGCATGAGGACAGGGAGCACCGAAGGTAAGCTCAGGGTGAGATGAACCATATGGAGACCTTAAGGACCCGCGATGATGCTCTTGCCGCCACCAGATCTGGCCATCCTTGACAATCTATCATCTCATCTATTGCTGAATTTCTCCCCCGTCACCCTTCCTTCTCCTCTGCGTCAATTACGACTGTTGCCGAAACCATTACTAATCTATATATTCTGCAACGTATTAATTCATCACATGTTTATCAACCATGTAATGGATATCACCTTGAGAAGCAGGTACTTGAGATTGGTATGACGAAAATTAAGGAAGTGACATGGACTTATGGACTTGCTCAGTTCCAGGAAAATGTTGTGGAGTGGCCATTGGATTCACTCTTTAATGGGATTGTTTGCTTTTCTCTGTCTCTCTCTCTCTCTCTTGTTTTTTTATGTGAGCCTGGATATTTCTCAGGGGTGGTAAAGAAGAAGTCCAATGTTGCCTTTCACTGTTGTTTATTTCCCCGTCACCGTTGTTCTTAAATTTTTGCCGATTAACACACTCGCTCCGCAATACATATCCCCAACTCACAGCCTCTGTTTCGATATATACAGCTGAACACTTTCGCCGCATATTGGGCTCATTGTAACTCTTATGAAGTCCCGGTAGATTCCTGCTTACACTCACGAAGCAGAAGCAGCTGACGTATTGTCTTATTGAACCTCCAAAATTATTTTCTCCTCAAAACTTACATTTCGAATATGCCCACTGGCATACAACTTCCCCTTAATTGGACACTGAACTTGCTTATTTTCTATTGGTTAATTCTTAAATTTATATTCCTAATGTCACCTTCATGGTTGCAATGGAGCATTGAACTTTCATTCCAATTTTACTTATGAGGTAAACGGTCTTTCTCGTTCTCAAATATTGGATTATACCTAATGGTAATGGAAACAACTCTAACGGGACTTCAACAGCTAAATCAGCGCACTAAAACCCTTTGAAGGTTTTATTCTATTAGCGCAGTTTCATATAGTATTGATATTATAAATTTATGTTATACATATTTGTCTTCAAAAGTATTATTATCATTGTTATTATTATTGCTGCACGTTATTTGGAGCCTGCTGCCTCATACTTCTGCGATTAACGATTAAAGTGAGAGGGTACGGCCAATCTAGTCAATTTGACTTCATGACCCATTGGTCCTCATTTTAAAAAATTGTAAAGGAAGCTTTTCGGATGTTTTAGAGAAGCTTTACTTACATATTTTAAAATCTGTATCTTAGGTAATACTTTTATTTCTGAAAATTAATAGTTATCGATAGAAACTAATTTTAAATAGTATCCAACTTAAGTTCGAAAATTTAATACAAAGTACTTAAAAATATACCTATATATGAGGATATGAAAACAAAGCATTGACAACTTCACCTAAATTGGTAACTCAATGGCACAGAGCAGAACAGTGGTATACCAACAAAAAGATTGCAATTTGTCATTCAAAACACCGTTTAGTTCAGAAAATGTGCCGAATATAACTGCATTATTGAGGTTTTCCATGAATTTGCAGAATTTGGCTGCAAATCAACACCCATCCATAAAGAATACAGAATAGAATTTAAAAATTGCTGTATAAAATTTTGATTGCATTTTATTATTTTATGTATTTCAAATTTATAAAAACAATTATAATTTTTTTCAAATTGAAGTATATTCTCAACAAAGAAGGTTTCTAATGGTATTTTATTTGAGAAAAATATGACGATGTTTTTGTACAAAGTGTTAGGAGAATGAATACGCAGACCATACTGACGGCTTGTATATATCTGAATTTTATTCAGAATTTTTCCATGCTCCTCACATTCCTGAAATTTGTTCTAATTCTGTACTATTGGAATAAATGCATTCTTTAACAACATACGGATGAAATAAAAGGCGAAGGAACGTGGATGGATGGTGATCCAGTGTGCTGCGTCCTCTGTGGCTGATGATGAACCTTTCTTGGATCGTACCAGCTGCTTAATAAATAAATATATGTTGCATTAGTTCTTACGAATGTATTTGTGGTACAATAATGCGAGCGTAGTGAGTAGGCCTGTAGTTTTTTTCGAACTAATTAACTGATTTTTTCAACGTTAGTGTTTTTAATCCACTTTCCGTTCATGCTGTCATGGTGGAAAGTTGAATTTCCTGCGTTCAGTGCTGGCAATCTCACCTACCTGCTTGGTTTTGCTATTTTACTGAACGTATATGCATCAACTATATTCAATCCTCTAACTTCTGATATATTTATTATTGCAGACGTAGAATATAATCATATTTGATAGTTGAATTTTGCTATTCAAATCTTACCTGGATCTTCCTCCAGCCGAGAATCGAGGCCGTGATCTCTCGATTGAGAAGTCAGAAATATGACCATTCCACTAAAGAGGCAGTCGATAAATTTTATTCCCATTCATTTGGTTTAAAAAAAAACCATGCTAGGGATATGGTAACAGCTTGAGAGCATGCCATCTTTATTTGTCTGTTTTTGTAAAATCTCAGCCAAAAAATCTGTTAGTTCGAGATGATCCGATTTTTCGCTTTTTCTCCTTATATTTCCTCTTCGCTGATAAATCGCATCTTGCTCTTAGTATCACGGACACAATCTCTCCTATCACTGCAGCAACAATAAGGAACGCTGCTCTGGGATTTCGTTCGTGTTTCACTGGTAGCTGACTGAGATGGCGTACTTCTCAGAAATTAAGTGTTCTGACTCAATACTTAGGATTGTTTTCGAACGTTCAATTTATAAGCGGTCGGCTTTGAGCTCGACGTGTAGAATCACTCACCAGAGCGCCAGCCTTTCGTTCTTTCTGATGTTCCAATTTTCCCTATTCTTAGGTTCCTTATCTGGTCCACAATATTTCACAAGCTTAACAATTTAAGTGGTTAATTTAGTATGTTGAATTACTAATATCAAACTGCTTACTGTGTCACTGGATCCTAGCAAACTGCATAATTAAGGCCCTTCACCAAAGAATGAGGACTTCTAGCTCGGAGCAATGTTCTTGTTTTTTAGGTCTATAAGGCTGTACGACGGTCATTTGAAAAACTCTCGGAATGACCCTTGAATTGCAGTAACACTTCCGAAGTAGTTTTGCTTACAAACTTAGCCATCTTTCATGAAGACATTTGTGCATTAATATAGAGATTGTTCAAGATTTATAATAGACTGTTTCTTACAGTGCAGACATGTGTAGGTATACGGGAAATATGACAAAATATCGAACATTGTGCGGTTAATAAGTCATTCTTAAAGAAGAAGGGTATAGACGTAACAAAAATTCATATTGATATGACAAACACTCTAGGGGTCTCTGTACCATCATTTTCAATCGATTCCATGTGAATCATGGAGGAAGATGACGCATTCAGCGGAAGACCGATATCAACTTCAGCAACACAAATCATGCATAAAGTAGGTAAATGACATGGTTTGTAAGATCGCTGAATGAAGGTGAACAAATAGCTAAAGCTCTGGAAATTTCTGTGAAATTTGTGTTTCACATTTTAAGACAAGAGATGATCATAAAATAATTATCTGCAAGACGGATGCCGCGAGTGCTGACTCCGGGTCAAAAGCAAATCAAAGTGCAAATCTCTGAGCAAAATTTGGATCTTTTCAGAGGTCTCATCGACTTTTTGCGTTGATTGGTAACAAATGATTAAACATGGGTGCACTACTGCACATCTGAAACTAAACAGCAGTCTAAGTAATGGAAGCACCAAGATTCTCCATCACCAAAGAAGACAGAGTGTGAGAATTCGGCCGGGAATATCATGGTGTTGGTTTTCTGGGATTCCATGGGTGTATTGCTAATTAGCTATGTTGACTCTGGGAAATATATTACAGGAGCGTATTATACCAAGCTTCTGGATCAATTCAAGACCAAAATACAGAACAAGAAACCCATCTACCATCAAGACAATACACGCCCTCACGTAAGTGTTGTTGCAATGGTGAAAATCAATGAAGTGGTGTATGATTTGGTAACACATCCACCTTGTTCCCCTAGCTCCATCAGACTTCCATCTCTTCCCTGAACTGAGAAAGTTTCTAGAAAGAAATCTTTGTTAAATGAAGAACTAATCGTCAGTTGAGGCATGTTTTGTAGACCTGGAGGAATATGACTTCCGTAACGAGATAAAGGCCATGAAGAATCACTGGAGCAAGTATATTGCTTTCAAGGGCGATTATGTTGAAAAATAAGAAGGATTTAAAAATCGTTGGTATCAGTTGAGAACTTTTCAAATAACTCTCGAAAAATAAACGATAGAATGAAGACTTTCAGTGTGACGTGAGATTGTAATCGAACACGGAAAGCAGCTTGAGCAGGGATACAGAAGAAAGAAAAATTATGAAATACGGTGATAGAAGTATCGAAACTCTACTACGCGACACCGCTAACTGTTCCGATCCACTCCATGTAACTGTTCATCAGGTCTGAAGTACCTGTACATATTGAGAGACGGCGTAGGCGAATGTTTACTACACCCTGTGGGAAGAACTTTGCAGGCAGCGAAAATAGACTCCGTTATCAGCTGAGCTTAGGATACCTTTCTGCTCCCACGTCAATGCCGGATGTACAAATTGTGAAGTTGCAGATACGCTGGAAAACTAAACTTTTTACAAACAATTTTGTGGTTGAATAAATCATAGTAATGAACATTTGTAAAAAGAGAAATCGTTAATCTTGTTCAGCTCTAACTAATAATACAGAAATATTAAAGGGTTTTGAAATAAGAATGGAACAACTTTGCACTTTTTATTTATTTATGAAACCAAACGCCAGATAAAATATCCAGTATGATACATTCACTGATCGTATCTATCAATGAAAAATTTACCCTATCTGCTATAGATATATAAAACTATATATGAAATAATTCGCATAAAAAGTGGATCTTCTATCCATCTTATACTAGATATACCTATTTTCCTAACGATGATTTCAAATTAAGCAGTTATAAATAATCACAGACAAATAATAACGATTAGATAGTTAACTCAATGGTGATAAATCACTCAAAGATGATCTCGCATTCCATTTATGGCGATCCTTGAGCTTTTAAGTTTCTCATAAGCTAGTCACTGAAAAAGTATGTGTGATATAAATTATTCAATTCAGTTGAACAGAATTGGTTACAACCACAAATGCAGCAACCAACGGTTGCAACATGCAGGAAATGTTATTTATGGTAATAAGCTGTTACCATGAAGTGGTAACAAAAGAAACTGGAAAAGAAGAAGAATCGCAATCTTCCAAACATGTCCGTTAGTTGACGCGGTATAAACTTGCAACATGCAACATTTCAAAAGTGGCTAACACCACAACGTTTTATTTGACGCAAAATGTCTATTTTGATGAGCTGACATTTTTCCTGAAGTAAGTTTTCCTGAAGTAAGTAATGTTTCCTAGTTATACAAAATTATACAAAATTCAATCAAATAAAGTGAGTTTCATGGGCTATTTAAAGAGAATTAAGATATGCATTTTAATAGTTATGAAAATATCTTAAACATGTGTTCCTTTAATAAAAATCGTTACAAACATTATGGGGAAATAAATTTTAAAAAAATAGCGAAGAAATTTCTATGTAAATGGTAATTTGAGTTGGGTGATTTTCTTGAAAATCTTCGAGTCGCCTCTTTGGAAGCTGTTGAACTTAATAGCAAATTATGTATTTATCCGACATTTCATTTCTGAATTATGCTATTCGACACACACACACACACATGCGCTCGCGTGAACCTTTATCCAAAAATGCATTTTCGGATACAGAGGATCTCTCAAAAGCGCATTTCCAATGAAAATTCTATGTAAAACTTTTGGGTGGATTGCAACATGTCCTCTGCGTGCTGTAGATAGATGGTAGAGGGATTTGTATCTCAGTGGTAGGTTATCGTCATTTAGTCCAAGGACGGCTGTTTGCCATAATATATTTCTTTTTCCAACTCTGACTTAGCTTTCACTGACTGTCTTTAACAAATCATCACAAAAGTTTGAAAATGGAATCACTTCCCAGCAACGAAATAAACATTTATATTATTTCAATGGAGTAATTCAGTTTATTATTATATGAAATTGACCTCAAGGAGACTAAATGCTTTGTAGAATCCTTAGAACTGGGGAACATATGTTCAACATTTGTGATGCATTCAAACTAAAGCTTTCAAGTTTCTCTTTTCAGTGATGCCAGTTTCATATGTCTGTATTTTATAAGGTGTAATTTGATTAACCTTTAGGCTCCGCGGTAACTATGAGGCTCGCATTCGGGATGTCCTGGGCTCGATTCCCGCCTACCACCCACTCTGATCTCGGCTTTTGGTAGTTTTCCCTGGTCGGTAGGCGAATGCTGGAGTTAGTTTTTCTACCACAATTTCCTTTCCCTCATTTCTCTTTCATTCCGTTTCTTTCTCATGTCTCAAATGTCTTTCTAGGTTCCGAGGTGTATGGCGGTGCCGGAAAGATGGCGCGCATGCTTGCTCCAAGGAAAATATTTTCCTCGTGGACACTAGAGGGCTGTCTGGTTGGACGGGTCGTTCATCGCCCTCTGTGGGAAGCTCTAGAAATGGGTCGGGTCTTCGAGCCAGGAACTTTAGGGACTTCCACGTGTCTCTGTGGCCTGACTCTGCGGTATGTAGCCTTTTGTGGTTCCTTCACTTCATCCCTTCCTTGTAGGGTGTGGTGGCCGCAATAGATCTCATAGGTCGCAGTACACAAGGTGTCTCCCTCCGTTGTTCCCCCCCCCCCTCAGTTTATATTTAAATTGCCAATCCAATCCTCTAACTCTCTTCAACTTTCTAAAATAACGAAATGAGTTATTGATGACACGAATAACTGAAGCCCGTAATTTAATTTTACGGCATTAATAATAAGAAATTTAAAATATGTTGATAAGGATAACAATACCTTAACCTTAATTTAGATCTGACTAATTAAACCGAACAGTTCCCCAGTCCACAGAGGATAGGTGGATCCCTATTTGGAAAAATTCCTGAGGAATTCCTATCATGTTTCTACATCACGCGGCATAAAAATGTGGCAGTACCGTTGGCATTAATCTAAGTAATGATAGCATATGCGGTTGGGTCAATGCTTTTTTTAATATTAAACTCGTGTTTCTATAAAATTATTATTTGCACGAACAAATATACATGGCGTAAAGGGATAAGCCAGTGTCATATGCGTGATGATATTAAACTGAGATCGTTACATCTGCAAGGCCGTGACGACCTCTCTTTTAGTTGAAAATAAAAGCAAATCAGCGAGTGTTCAGAGTTTGACTCTGTTATCAATGCGTAATTAAAATGGGAGCCTTTCGTATACGTCTCTTCCCACGAAACGCTCCAGGGATTTGATGGGTGGAACCCGATGTCACAGCTTTCAAATAAATTGATACAATGTACACATATTACTTCATTGCATGACGGGCAACAATTATCAAGTTGGCTTCATATTCCGGAAAAAAAAATAATATTCCTGTCGCAATTATATAAAGAGTGAAAACAAACACGAGCGCCGGGAAAAAAGACGACCAAGTCACTCTCAGGGTTTTAACGAAGTCTCATAATGGGAGTTTTCACTCATACATTGAGTATTGCAGAAGTAAACAACACAAATATAATAGTTAATAACAGGTCATAATCGCACTGTGAAGTCTATGAACAATCCGCAAACACGGCGTTACAAAACATAAACGAAACTGTATGACAACATTCAGTCGCCCACCTCCGTGGCGTGGGGATAGCGTGTCTGCATCACGTTCAAAAGGCTATGAGTTCAAATCTCGGTTAGGGTGAGTTAACCGGACAAACCGAGCGAGGTGGCACCGCAGTAACTGTGCGATTCACATTCGGGAGGTCCCGGTTCAATTCTCGGTGGCTGCCCACTCTGACCCATGGGCTTTTCGTGGTTTCCCCGAGTCGACAGGAGTATGCTGTGGTGGTTTCTCTTCTACCACGACTTTTCAGTCCCTAATTTCCTGTACACATTTTCAGTGTTGTAGGACCTACGTGAGTGTTCGGCGAGTTGCAGCTGGCGGTGGTGCGTCCTTTATAGAGGTTTCTTTTCTGGCATCGATCGGGACTGTCCAGTTGGGACCTGACTCTGAAGTGGGTCCCACCAGAGGGGGGACCGCCGAGGGTTACGGGCTCGTGGGTGGGATCGGGCGGCGTAGGATGCGTTCTATCAGGAAACTTTAGGGTCCATACTTACGTCTGTACCTACGTCATCCGGATCTTGTCACTCTTCGGGTCTCTCCCCTCATCCCTCTCTCCCAGGGGTCACTTAGAAGCAGAATGGGCCCCTGGACCTACTTACGGTGCTCTGCCCCGGTTTCGGATACCCCTCCGTACTGTGTGCTTTTACCTTTACCCAGATAAGGTTCTCCGATGTTTTCCCTTATCCCGAGAATGTGAATGTCGGGCATCATTTCACCCATTTCATTCGTTCATCGTCCTGTGAGCAACCTGGTTAAAAGACGTAAAAATAGTCAATCAGCAGGATGTGCTCTTTAGTGTAGTAAGACTGCACAACCAGCCGATGGAAATTACTTAAAGTTTCGTAAAATTAATTGAACTGTGCATCTCTAATACAATGCTAAATGTTGGGATAGGGGAATACGTACACTATATGATCAAAAGTATACGGACACCCCACAAACATACTTTTTCATCTTAGGTGCATTGTGCTGCCACCTACTGCCTGGTTCTCATTATCCGCGACCTCAGTAGTCATTAGACATTGTGAAACAGCAGAATGGGAGGCTCCGTGGAACTCACGGAACTTCTAACGTGGTCAGGTGTTTGGGTGTCACTTGTGTCAGAAGTCTGTGCGAGATTTCCACACTCCTAAACATTCCTAGGTCCACTGTTTATTAAGTGATAGTCAAGTGGAAACGTGAGGGACATGTACACCACAAAAGCGTACAGGCCGACCTCGTCTGTTGACTGACAGAGACCGCGCGACATTTGAAGGAGTCGTAAAGAGTAATAGGCAGTCATCTATCCAGACCATCACACAGGAATTCCAAACTGCATCAGGATACACTCCAAGTACTATGACAGTTAGGCGTGAGGTGAGAAACCTTGGATTCCATGGTCGAGCGGCTGCTCATAAGCCACACATCACGCAGGAAAATGCCAAACGACGCCTCGCTTGGTGTAAGGAGCGTCAACATTACAGGATTGAACAGTGGCAAAGCGTTGTGCGGAGTGACGAATCACGGTACACAATGTGGCGATCCGATGGCAGGGTGTGGGTAAGGCGAATGCCCGGTAAATGTCATCTGCCAGCGTGTGTAGTGCCAACAGTGAAATTGGGAGATGGTGGTGTTATGGTGTGGTCGTGATTCTCCTGGGGGGCTTGCACCCCTTGTTTTTTTGCGTGGCACGATCACAGCGCAGACCTACATTGATATTTTAAGGACCTTCTTGCTTCCCACTGTTGAAGAGCAATTCGGGGATGGCGATTGTATCTTTCAACACGATCGAGCACCTGTTCATACTGCACGGGCTGTGGCAGAGTGGTTACACGACAATAACATCCCTGTAATTGACTGGCCTGCACGCAGTCCTGACTTGAATCCCATAGAACACCTTTGGGATGTTTTGGAACGCCGACTTCGTGCCAGGCCTCACCGACCTACATCGATACCTCTCCTCAGTTTCGCACTCCGTGAATAATGGGCTCCCATTACCCAAGAAACCTTCCAGCACCTGATTGAAAGTATGCCTGCGAGAGTGAACGCTGTAATCAAGGCTAAGGGTGGGCCAACACCATATTGACTTTCAGCATTACCGATGGAGAGCGCCACGAACATGTACGTCATTTTCAGCCAGGTGTCCGGATACTTTTGATCACATAGTGTATTTAAACCATTCACTTCTACATACATCGCGTTACCATCGGCTGCGTGGTGTGCCTTGGCTACAGCGATAATAAAAGCTCGATGCTTTCAGATACTTCTATAGGTTAAGTCGGACCATAGGATTATGATTACGCTACAGAGTGGACATCTAACAACTCGACCCACACAGGGATCTTTTGTGCATACATCCCCGGGAGGAACGGATGAGATTAAGGAACTGCAGTTGACGTATGGGCTGTAGGACCGGCCGACACAGGCGACGAGATGCGCACAGGACCTAAGATTAGACTTGACCGGCCTCCTCTCCCAGCCGGAGAGCGCTCAATACAGCCCTTCCAAGTCACCGGAGGGTGCTTCACAGGCTTCCCTCCAGGAAAAGCTAGATCCAACAAAGTAGACTCGAGCGGCCTCCATCTGACCGGGCCGAGAAGAGGTTCCAACACGCAAGCCATCTGCGCCATCTGTCTGCAGTCGTCCGACACACAGCTCCGGAGTCAACTTGTAACGTGAAAGAGGAAGATGAAATGAGAGGGAATGAGGGAGAGAGAAATTCGGGAGGGGGGACAACGATCCTTCCCAGCATTCGCACAGTAACCCGGGGAAACCCCCTAAAACCCCATAGGTAAGGAAGGTAGGCCTCAGAAATTGAACACACGACCTGCCGAATGCGGGCCACAGATGCAACCGCCTGAGACATCGCGCTCGGTAAGTCGGCCAATAAGTCTGCTGGCACTACTCAACGTTAACACGACAACAACTGACTTCCTGCGAACGCATGGCGGAATAAACACACGTGCACAACCTATTGCCAAACGCATGCCCTGTTGTTCCTCTCTATCTTATTCATAGAAAGTAAATTGTAGTCAACATTCAACGATCTAGCGTACTTATCGACAAACATAAACGAAAAAAGTAATAACTGTACAAATTGCACCTAAGTATTTGTGAAAAAATAATAAAATCCAAAATCCTATGCATATCCGATGTAAAAGTAAAAGATCTGATCTGTTGGAGAAAACGTATTCTTCTATCTACTTCTTTTTAAGGTAAAATTGATGCAGTAATTTGTATCACAAATTACTTAAATGTAAATAATGATTGTAATATGAATATGCATTTTATATGACATTGATTTGAGATGTTTATTGATTGTAATTATTGTTGGGAAGTAAGTTTATACTGCCTTACTGAAACTGACAATAATAGCGCGCAATAATGCAGCGAGGGGATGAGCTGTTTATCATTATTGGAAACGATGAAGTTACGTAATGTTGGCGCGTTTTTCCTTGAGAATCTTCTGGAACGTTTCCCTAGAGCATATGTATTCATAATTTTCATTGGATATAAAAATAGACGCTAATGTTGGCGCGTTTTATTAGCCAATTGCAGTTCAGTTATAATCTTTAGGCATATCGAGGTGTGGGAGTATAAATAGAGCTAGGTTAGAGGTAAAGTCCGTCAGTCGGTCAGTTCATCAAAATTCTTTGTACACTACACGTCGCATTCCCGTCAGTTCATCAAAATTCTTTGTACACTACACGTCGCATTCCCGTCAGTTCATCAAAATTCTTTGTACACTACACGTCGCATTCCCGTCAGTTCATCGAAAATATTTTTAAAGTACACGTCACCTTCAGTCCGTCAGTTCATCGAAAATATTTGTATGATACACGTCGCCTTCAGTCCTTCACGTCGGCTATCGATTCGCAAGTTACGCGTATAAGAGTTATGAAAAATCTCAAGTATGGTAAAGTTAATTATACAAAAGGTTGAAGTACGTGGATTAAAAGTGATCATTAAGAAGTTGTTATAACAGTTTCAGTTTGGCGAGTGTCAAGATCAATGTGTAAATGTGATCGTGACTGTGTTTCGACAATAAAAGTGTAAAACAAATTTCTTCATCAGTGTTATCTTTGGATAAGAGACTACCTTCCGTTTACACAACCTGTATAAAGAGAAGTGCTTGACCAAAAAGATCGTAGCTAGCCGGAGGACAGAGAACCAAAATTAAATAAAATAACAGTAGCATTCTTTCAAATGAACACTAATACTGCCGCAAATTGCTAACACCAGATGGAGCTAACAAGCCTAACAAATGAATCACGTCACAAGATGGCTTCAACGCGTGAAGTAAACACAAATACACAAACATTATAGGTAATACACCAGCAAATTGGCGCCCAGAACGTGGGGCAGAGTGACCAGGAAAGGAGTGAAATAACCAGGAAGAGGAGAAGGAACCAGGACGTGAAGCGAATGGAGAAGTGAACTGAACTACAAGACGCAGATTCCAGAAACAACTATAGAAACGACAGACTACGCGGATGAGTGGACATCGTAATTCCAAGATTACAAGGCAACAGGGGAATTCAACTAGAGGACACCAAAACGACGTAGATTCATCATAATACAACGCAGAAGCAACATATAATCTAGGAGAGAGGGGCAGAAAGCTGGACATCAAAGCTACATCAGCAGATAGCATCAGAAAGGTTAGAAAAGTGTTATGTTAATTCTAAAAAAAAAAAGGGTAAAAAAATTTAAATGTACCTTAGGAGCGGTAGGATAAAGAAAACAATGTCCACTAATAATACAGAAGAAATAATTATGGAGGGGGATAGTGTAACAGTTAGCTGTAATTCAATACAGGTTACAGAGAATAGCTCAAACAATGTAGGATTTGAGGGTGAAAATGTTAGTGCAGAAAGTCAGAATAGAATAGCAGGAAATGTTAATCTTGATGCTAATATGATGATGGAAATGTGGAGAAATTTTGGTGAAACATTAATTAAGAATCATAGGGAAATGTGGGAAGATATTGGTAAGAGGATTAGAGATCAATTTAGGGAAGATATGCAAAAGAATAATAGGAAATTAATGGAACATATTGGTAGGAGTAATGAGAAATTAGAGCAAAAAGTAGATCAAAGCAGGGAAGAAACTGAAAAGAAAGTTATGAAGCTAGATAGTAGTATGCCAAGAATAAGAAATGAGAATCAGGAAATAATAGCAAGTGAGATAGGAGAAATTTCAAAGAAAATGTCAGATATGAACAGGGAAATAGGTAACAAAGAAAGTGAGGTTAATACTAAAAGTGAACATGTTGATGTAGAATGTACAGAGTCAGGTAGTAGAATGAGTATTATTTCAAGTGAGATAAGAGAGATGAAAGAGGTTATGAATGTAGATGTGAATCAGGCGCAAGTTAATTTCAGAGGGGAAATATCTGAAATTCAGAAGGAGTCAGAGAAACAAAGAAGTAAATTGTACGAAGAAGTTAAAGTTTTGCCTGTAAATAATCAAAAGCTAACTTCTGAAATTAACAAGTACCAAGATGTTCAAATTGAAAACTCCAGTCCAGTACAGTTTAGTACAGATTTGTCAGAGTACTCTCAAAGTAAAGAGATAGTAGGAGCATTGAAAATGATAATTGTTAAAAGATGTGTTGTTCAGGAAACTGTAGATTGTTTTCAAATGTTATCATGGGATGAAATATCATATGAATACTTTAAGAGGTTATCCATGAACAAATTTTTGAAGGTTAGGATACGGCTACGAGTAATATTTAGCCACACACAATTTGATCCAGGAGGGTGAATAGCAATGAGATGTAAAGTAAATGCTGGATAGTTAAAGATGACCTGCAGAGAAATGTATTGCCGCAAATTGCTAACACCAGATGGAGCTAACAAGCCTAACAAATGAATCACGTCACAAGATGGATTCACCACATGAAGTAATAACACATACACAAATAACATTATAAATTTACCATCGCAAATTGGCTCCCAAATGTGGGGCTAACAAATATAAACATATACAATAATGTTACTTCAAATTGGCTACCACAACGTGGGGCTCAATAAACAATAAATAACAATACAAATAATACTACTTCAAAAATATATTAATTATTTTGTAGTATAAATGTGCATGTATCATTATTATGAAATTAAAATATTAATCCAGATAAACTTTAAATTCACATTTACACATTTCGTGTAGAACACGCTAAGTAAAGCCATAGTCGAACTTTTAAACAGCATATCGCTATGAGATGGATATGAAATTACATGTTCTTTGCTTAACCACGAAAAAATAACGAATAATGACTTCCAATTTCAGAAAAGTGTAAACATTTGAAAATTCAAACCAATAAGAAAGAATAACTCGTAAATGATTAATTAATACCACAGAAAAATATAAATATGGCATAAATTGTATGCTTTAACAAGAACTACATTTTTCGTGTTGTAAGATTTTCTTTCTATTACGTTTACCAACGGGAGAGACCGGGATGGCTCAGGCGGCAACGTCTGTGTCCCGTGTTCGGGAAGTTCCGTCTTCGATCACCGGCGACCGCTCACTCTGGTCCATGGGTTTTTCGTGGTTTCCCCGGGTTGGCAGGCGAATGTTGGGGTGTTCGTTTTCTGCCACGACTCCCCTCCCTCTCATTTCCTGTAGCCATAATCTTCGTTATCATCTGTTTCAAGTTTGTAGGTCTAGCCGCCGTATTCGGCGGGTTGCTGCTGGACGGTGTCTTGCGCACTGTAGAGGTTTCTTTGCCGGCGTCGCTGCGGGGACTTCTCAGTTAAGACTCTCCTCCGAGTAGGCTCCGCCCTGGGGACGCTGGAGGTTGGTTGCTTGTGGGTAGGACCGGGAGGCGTCAGATAGTTCTATCTGGAAACGTTGATAACCCCGTCCATGTTTGCGCGCATCGTCATCCGGATCTGATCGCCTTTCGGGACTCTCCCTTCATCCCTCCCTCCCAGGTGTCACGTTGGAAGCAAAAAGGGCCATTATAGTCTACTTGCGGTGCTCTGCCTCGGTTCCAGGGGCCCCTGCGTGATACGCATCTTTACCTTTACAGTTTATCAGTTATGCAAAAGTCATTCAGAATGAAGAGAACTTCAGAGGCTATTTCCAGAAAATTCAAGATATGCATTTCATTTATCATGAAAACATCTTAAACATGTGGTATTTTATTCAAAATCGTTAGAGCCATTTTTGAGAAAACCAAAATATTCCGTAGTCTGGGGTGGTAGATACTTCGAAGATGTTGAATTTTAACATCAAGTTCAGTATTTAACCTACGTTTTTGAGTTATGTTGTCCACAGACACCAACACACACAGTAGAAAAGGTAAAAATCGCTTCTTTCTTTTTATGGACGCTCTTTAACTGCTGTAGTTCTTAGCGTCCCATTCTATATTGGGCGTGAAAGACCGGTAATTATGCTTAGAGGCCACAAAAACTCGCTGGTGACGATAGATCTATTTAAAACGCAATGCTGCTTAAAACAATCACTGGAGGACTCCAATTGGAAGTTCTTCCAGCGCGCTAAGCCAGCAGAACCAAACATTCAAATGCTGATTTCTTGCTCTGTGTAAGGAGTTACTGACTGTCTCTGTTGTCTGGTGTTAGTATGTTAACCCTTTACATCCGAACGAGGTGGCGATGCAGTAACACGTGCGACTCACACTCCCGGGTTCGATCCCCGGCGACCGCTCACTCTGACCCATGACTTTTTCGTGGTTTCTCCGAGTTGGCAGGTGAATGGGGGTGGTTCAACTTCTACCACGACGCTCCTGACTCTCATTCCCTGTACCCATCATCTTCCTTGTCACCTGTTTCAGGGTTGTAGGACCAGGCGACGGTGATCGACGGGTTATGACTGGACGGTGGCTATGCTTTCTATGGTGGGTTTTTCCTGACGTCGTTCAGGGATCGCTCGGTTGGATACTTACCTCTGGGTGCTTTCAGGCAGGCGCTCCTTCTGGGACTCCCTGGAGGCTCGGGGCCCAATGGGTGTACTTAAGAGGCGTTCAGTCTGGAAATTTTAGGAAATACGTCCGTGCTTGCGCCCGTCGTCATCCGAATCCGGTCGCCCTTGGGGTCTCCCCCTTCATCCTTCCCTCACGGACGTCACGCTGTTTGCGGTACTCTGTCCCGGTTTCGGAGGCCTCCTCCGTTCGTCCTAGCTTTCCGTACCTTTTACAATCCAGAGATTAACCAAACAGTCAACGAGTGAACACTTTTGACAGGAACAATTGTTCCAAAGATGATGTCGCCGATTTGACCTATGACGTTAAAGACGGCATATAAATGGGAACAAAATAAATGCCATGTTAGTAAGCATGTCTCTGTAATTTACGCTACAGAACAGTGGTAGATGGCCCACCTCTGTGATGTGGGGGTACGTGTCTGCCTCATATTCAAGAGGTCCCGAGTACGAATCCCGGATAGCTTGGGTTATCCGGAAAAGCTATTTTCTGGGGTTTTCCCTTATCCTGAGAAGTCGAATGTAACTTTAAACTCTATGGACCCCAGGCTCGTTTAAGTATCATTTATCTTCCGATATGATCTACCAGATTAAAGGAAGCTGGCTTCATGCAAAAAAGGGCAGGTTGCTATAAACTTGGAGAAAACAAGAATAATATTTCATGTAGAAACTATGAATCTAAATTAGTATTATTAACGTAATAATAAACATACCCACCATCAACATCAACACTGCGCAAATTGCGTGTCCGTTTATATCTCCGTTTGCATACTAATTCACTTGCTACTTGTGTTTAAAGGTTCGCGGTTGCTTCTGAAACCTCTGGCAGTTGCCTGACCCTCAGGGTTTGGTTTCCCCCAAACTTATGTTTCTGCTCATGTGCAGTTCCTATTAAGTGCAAACAGATGAAGGTTTCAGTACCTTTAGTAAATTATTTTATCATCAAGTAAGTTTAGAAGTTTTCTAAGAGTCGACATATTGCCATAACGTTTATTTAAATTCAGCTGGACTGTACTATTGTAGCCCAAGTGAACACCAGGGATGTTTGTTTTCATTGGGTGGCAAAACATTTTTTCTTTCATATACTGCAATTTCATGTTCTTCCGTCTCCAAACCAGCACGTAAATTGAACTTTTCCGTTCAGCTACTTTCCCTACTCCAACACCAACATAAGAATACATAACGATAAATCTACTTCCAGAATAATATCTCATAAGCATTCTTCCGTATTGCATTATTTCACATGTTTACATTAATTTTAAAATTTGAATATTACCTAATAACTCATCCTAATTGATTTAATTACTTATTTCTTTTCATGATGCTACTAAACTTCTGCAGTCTCATACTAAAACATTTGATGTGATATATACACATGAATTTCTCTATACTCTAATTTTATTAGTGAGTATACAAACTATAATTACTCAAGCTTATTTCTCTATCTACTAAATTTTAATCCAAGCAAACCGTTGTAGAAACGGCTACATTATACATTTCGTTATAGATACAAAGAGAACAGCGCTAGTCAAATGTTTAAGAACAGGGCGCTTGGCTTAAAATGCCATACTCTTTCCATGCAAACAGGACTTTAATAGTGAAGCAGTATTATTAACACTTAAATTATTTCAGTCTAATTATATAATATGTAAATTCAATAACAGCCCGCCTTGAAGCAATATGTGTATGTAATAATTTGTAAAATGTATGTACCAGTCATTGCATATGCTTATATTATAGTATCCATATGTAACAATGTTATGTGAATATATTACGTAATTTAATAATGTAGGAGCTGTGAGAATAATGAATTAAACGTTGCTAATAATGAGATAACAATGAGGTAAC
This sequence comes from Deroplatys truncata, assembly GCA_030765065.1. Taxonomy (NCBI): domain Eukaryota; kingdom Metazoa; phylum Arthropoda; class Insecta; order Mantodea; family Mantidae; genus Deroplatys; species Deroplatys truncata. The sequence goes on from CM060980.1 coordinate 61,488,834, forward strand.
CTTGAGGCAATAATGAGTTTGAGAGTTTAAATGTTATTTGTGATTCTTGGAAGCATTAATGTAATTTTAGTGACAGTTTATAAAAATAGCCAATCAACAACCAGAAAAAGCTTTAGTTAGATGTAGGTATTTTATTGGAGTAGGATTAGCCAATCAGAGACTTGAAATACAAAAATTTACAAGTTTAGACGGTTGAAATCTATTCAGTTGCCTGCAGATAGTGATTGTAACCGGATCTCTCCTCGAGAGATTTAATACGTATTCGTGTGAAACGAGAAATAGTATATGGGTTAAAAAGTGCAAGTATTAAATAAAAGAATCTCACAGCACTCTATATCAGTGAAGTGCTATTTAATTTGTGTCAAGGATTAATAAAAAGGAGTGAATTAAAACTTAAAATCTGTGTAAACATACATTCTTGTCGCATCACGCCCTACTAAGACATCCATGTCTCTGACAATAATACTGACGCAGCTGAGGCAAACATAAATATTTAATACTTAAAGAAACAGTTTAATTACAAAGTTAATATTTTTTTAAACTTGGGGCAAAGGCCAACTAAAAATATATTTGGGGCGAAGGCTACCGGAAACTGTTTACTATACGTGCTGTTGCAACTACTACAAGTTCGGTTCCCCAACAGTTGAAATATAATACAGCATCTACAAACTGACTTTCAATTCGTAGCAGCAATTAACTACTTCAAATTGACGCCGAAACTGTGGTGCAAATAACGTAACAAACCACCTACTTCAAATTGGCGTGGAGCTAAATAAATAAACAACTCCAACGTAAAGACAGCATCTTCTTCAACAGAATGACTAAATGATAAAAAATTCCAACCATTAGAAATGGATATCTCAGAAATAGCTTATGCCACAAAAAACTTATTTGAAATAAATTATGTGTCTTAAAGAGATCTACATCTTTTGTGTAGTATGTTTTCGTCTATCGCTTAACGTTTACCAATTACACAAGATATTACAAAATTCCTCCCGAGTGAAGAGGACTTTACAGGCTATTCCCAGAAAATTCAAAATGCACATTTCATTTGTCATGTAAATATTTGTAATATATATATATATATATATATATATATATATATATATATATGTTTAATCAAAATCGTTAGAGCTAGGTTTTAGAAAATCAAAACTTTGGAAAAATGTTCCATGTAAAGGGTATTCGCAGGTGGGGGATTTCATTGAAAACAGTGTCGATTTGGACGATGCTAAACCTAAGTACCAAGTTTGGTAGTTACCGACTTTTGAGTTATGCTGTTCACAAATAGAGAGACAGACATACATGGACCCTAACATACATGCTTTTTCTAAAAATTCTTCTTTTTTATTCTGGGGGCCTCAAAACATGTATTTTCGGTGAAATCTCGGTGTCGAATGTTTTGGTGAAATGCAATACCTTCTCTACCTACTATGTACGTGGTAGAGAAAGTAAAAATACGTTGAAATAATTGATACTCCGACAACGCCACTGCACGACAAGCTCCAGGTTATCAACATGCACTACATCAACTCATACAAGCAATGAAACATATGACTGCGACCATGTCTAACATAATATGCAGTACAATATTTAACCAGTACATAACGTATTTCCACATACTATGAAAAATATACTATACGTAACTGCAGGAAAATATTCTTTTCTCAGAACTCGTTTCGATAAAATTCTTACTCGTCCTGAAAAAACTCAATTTCCTATAGAGTTACTAAAGCACTGTTTTTTGTACTTTAAAGCATAAGGCAATAAAATATCTACCTTTACGTTGGTTACCATATGCAGTGAAAAAAGGAAGGTAATATTGAAACGGATGACTGTAATAATATCAATGAACACATACAGTGTACTCAGCTGAAGAATCCAGCAATGACGATGAATATTATTTTAAATTTTCACAATACTGTGAATCAAATGAAACAATGGAGAAAGAGCAGCAAAATATATAAACAAAAACTGTTATAATTTTCTGAAATACACAAAAAAGATGTGCATATTATGTATTCATAAAACCCTTACTCCGAAGAGTTAAATAAACCATTATGTTAATTTCTCGAACATTATTGCACTAAAGCTATCTCTTAAACGCATAAGACTTTATTCATTGATTTAGCGTTGGTATGGTTGCTTTAATTGCAGCCTAAACTTATCGTATTCATTCTGGAGAACAAAAGGCCACGATTTGCAATTGGTTGGAGGATGAAAATGGGGATTGCCATTTTAATTTCGAAAGACAATTGTAATAACACTACAAAAATGGAAAAATAATAATGCTATATAAGCTCAGGTTTTATTTGTGTGCTTCTGCTTCACATCTTAAGTACGGAATATTTCCCATAAAATGAAATCACTGCGCTATTGTGCAATTTACACATTGTTATAAATCAGAATTATACATAAGTTAATTATTGTTTACTTGTACATCTCTTCTGCAAACTACTTTCACATGAACTTATATTTCTATTTCATGTTAATTGAGATAAACATTTGCAGATATGGTTTCAATACACATTTCGTGTACATTCAAGGAGGATGCAGAAGGATGAAATGATAGTAAATTTTTTAAAAAGGGGATCCCTATATGCTGGTTTTGAAATTGGCGACAGCATTGTTGGGGCAATTTAGTATTTCTTTCGGCTTGTGTTTGAATTTCCGTCTGGCATGACACTCTCCACCTCTGGCCGACGATCCTAGCCAGAGTTGGAGAGGGGGGATAGATATTAGCGTTACTTTCTTGTTTGTAAGCGTGAGTCTGAGAATTGGTGTATAAGGTGTAAGTCGTGTGTGTGTGAGACATCTCCCCTCAATTCTTTATACCCCTCTGTATGTAATGTAGGGCCACAAATTACTTTATTAATAAACCACAGGTAATGTGAATGATGTGAAATTTATGTAATTCGTTACAAAACCCCACGCCTGCATCGGAATGTGAACATCAAGGTCCTGGTCCTCTCGCAGTGTCCGTGCTACGTTTCCTCCATGTGCATGTTGGAGTGATTAAAATTTAATATTTTGCTGAAACCCTCACACCAGCACATAATAATATTCCACGGATGCATTACAAGAAACAACAGAAAAGTTACTGTAGCATTTCAAAAAATATAGCAAGCATTGAAAAATTCTAACCAATACGACAAATATCTTGGAAATGTTTAATGTCGCAAAACTAGGGATGGGACCTCAATACCGTCGATACCTCGATACTCGGTGGTATCGAAGTATGTTTAATACTTTGAGATAAACCTTCGATACTTTTCCGATACTTTTAAGGATTTGCATTATTGAAAGTTATTGTGTTTACCTTTATCCTAGATAAGGAATAAAAGGAGTTGAGACTTCACGTTATAGTCTTGCGCGTGTCCCCAAACAGTTGCCGGACTTGTAGTTCTTGATAGAGCTTGACTGCGTTTCCGTGAGTGAATGAAAGCAACATTCCATAGATTCTTGTGTCTAAATGAAAACATGCAAATTAATGGGAGAAGGAGTAGAGGTAATAATGTAATATACAGCGTTAAATGAGTTGTGAATGAAGCTAATTTAGCTGACGCATTAAATCACATTTCTGCAATATCATAGCTTGGGAATTAACCTCTGCTATATAATTTACCTACTCCGGTGACCAAAATCTATGAACAGCAGAAACAAATCACAACTTAAGACATGAGATAATATAGCGCATGGATATATTTGTTCTTTCCTTCCATCTTTAGTTTGTGTTTACGCAAGTGAAACTCGGGTCACGAGCGTAGCTTACAAGTATACTGTACGACTAATTTCCATAATATGGATAAAAATCCTTTAAAAGAAAGTTTTTAGCACAAAATACACATAGTTACATAAAAAGCGAAGTAAAGAAATCAGTATTATTACTATTATCATTATTATTATCATCATCCTTACCTAACAATATGGGATATATAACCTGTGGCATTATCACGATAAAAAATTGCTGCCAGTTAGAGAATGTTAAACAGGAACAATTTCGGAATTAGCATACAATACAAAATTGGTTACATATGTTTATACACAGAAAATTACTAATAAGAACATAATTTAGCGAACAAGCTATCGGCATCACAGTTTTTTATAAATTGGATATCGAGTATCAGTGCTCAAAAATCAGTATCGATATCGAATATCAAGAAATAGTGGTGTCGTCCCATCAATGCTCAAAACAAACTTTTCTTTGGCGCAAAATGCACGTTTTAACGAAATGTATATTCTTCATGCAGTATATTCTTATTTACTGCTTGCCAGTGATGCAAAATTATCAAAATCATTCAGAATGAAGATATCTTCACAGGCTACTCACTAAACATTCAAGGTATAATTTTATTAGTCATGAAAATATTTTAAACGTATAGTAGTTTAATAAAACTCTTTCAAAAATAATTTAAAATGTTAAGCGTAGTTTGAAGTTCAGGAATATCCTTAAAAATCTTCGTGTCGCATCCTTAGAAGATCCCCATCCTCACATCCTCACTTAATACCCATTTTGGTATTTATCCGACTTTTGGTTTTTGGGTTATGCTTTACAGAGGCATAGGTGCGCGCGCAAAGACACACACGCACATAGGACTTTTTTTCTAAAAAAAATAATAATTATTTTATTATTTATTTATTTATTTTTATATCACGTGCGTCAGAACATGCATTTCCAGTATCGAAAATTTTGGGTGCAATAGAATACTCCCTCTGTCTATTGCAAGTACGTGGTAAGAGAAAGTAATATATATTGTATTAGGAATAGCCACCCTGTATATACAAACCTCACTGTGGTAAAGTCAGGAAAACAGCTGAAAGTAATAGCAAACGATGCGCTGTTGTCGCCGATGCTTTGCTTTCACCTTTCCGGCATGGTAAACGTCCCTCCCTCGCCTCGCGATTGTTTTATCCAATATCTCTCTCCCTCTAACCTCTCTCTTGCCCATGTTTTAATAATCCTTCCCAGTTCCATCGCAGTATGTGCGTGTGTTTGGTAGCCCGATCAATCTTCGCGCGAAATTTAATACAAGGTACAAAGGCTCGTAGCGTGGTATTAACACGGCTCAATCACTAATCCTCCTGAATCGATACCAAACTTTTTAATATGCACAGCAAAGTAGGAAGGGCAGGGAAAAAGAGAGGAGGAGACCTGACCTGGGAGGAGATATCGAAGTGGTAGGGGATGAAGGAGTGTTGTGGAACAATATAGTTACCCTGATGTGCAAATATCAAGGAGCGGGGTAGAGGGGAGGGTGTACGAGAGAGTTTCAAAATTACACCTAGGGTGGCGAAGAGGCAAAGGAGATAGTACGCACTAACGGCAGCAATGAGGCGGAGGAATCTCAATGTCTGACGAGCCTCCTCCAGGTAAAATACTCTACCTAACTTCCAAGTCGTCTTATTGAAAAATGACGGTGTCGAAATTGAGGATAATTTTTCATACTACATCCTGAGTGATATTCATCGGGAGTATTTCACTAATAAAATAATCTAAATATTACCGATAATTGAATGATCCGTTTAAAAAGAGCTCTAGTAAATTATGCTCATTGTTTCACAATAAGGAGAAAAAGAAGTTGGGTGGATGAAAACATGGTGATACTTAACAAAGAGGTATGAATCTGTTAAGTAAACAATGGCAATAGTATTAAGTTTTATGAAATAGCAACAAAGTTCGTTCAGAGAAGTCGTAGCATTTAATAAAATTGTAATAGTGGATAATAACTGATGTTAATTTGTACATATAATGTTATCCTCGCGTTCGAGAGGTGCTGGGTTCGACTTCTGTGACTGCCCAATCTGAACTTGGGTTTGCGTGGTTTTCCTTGATCGGTAGGCGAATGCTGGGGTGGTTTCTTCTCTACTGTGGTTTCCTTTCATTCCACTTCCTGCCCATGTCTCAGGTGTACTTCTAGGTTTCTTGGCATATTGTGCAGCGGACAGATTGCGTGGATGTTTGTTCAGAGGACACTAGAAGGCTGTTTGGTCAACGATTCGTTCATCGCCCTCTCTAAGCAACTCCAAGTGAAACGAGTCTTTGAGCCTGGAACTGTTAGGGACTTCCGCGCGTCTCTGTGGTCTGGCGGCCTGCGACCTTTAGCCTCCTGTGGTTCCTGTTGTGATTACCACCTCCTGATCTATGGAGGTCGCAGCGTGCGAGGTGTCCCCCTCCCTTGTATAACCTATAGATACTTATATGGGTTATCGTGAATTCAAAAAAACGAGGTTTACTTTTGCACTCAGGTGCGACTTAAAAAGGAAGCTATATTGTACCTTTATTACTTCCCAAAGAGGGAGAGGGTTAAAAAGGAACACGAAGTAAAAGTTCGGAATGTCTACCTTAACAGTGAAAAATGTTACACAGCAAAAGTTTATAAGCGCAATGCTTCTGACACGTTTTGTTATTCACAAGGTTTCGATAGGATAAATATTTAAGACTCTGTACCAATTTCGTTACTATTATGCGTACGTAAAACGATTGTCACATGGAATAATATAATTCCAATAGTACAAGATGCATAAGGAACATGCACAATTTACCTATTATCGAATTTTACTCTTGTTTTAATTTTTATTAACACCCTAGAAAAGGCAGTTTTATTACCGAATTTCAAAACGTCACAGGCCACATTCGTTGCACAGAGAGAATTGACGAAAGAGGGAAAGATGTCCGGAAGGAGTAAATGAGATATTGGGAATGGGAAAGAGGGAGAAGAGACAGAAGCATCTCCACAATCAAACAATAACACGAGCGAAGCTGTGGGTTCTGCTAATAATAATTAAAATATATGGGATGAGTCGATGAGTCCTTTTAAAGGGAAATTATATTCCTTCTTGCTTTTATTTTGTGTGGTCAAAGTACTGAAACAAACAAAACCAAAACAAAAAATATTTCCTTGTGATTAAGCGTACCAATATTTGGACAAGCAAACATTTTTACATTAGTATATTATCACTTAGGTGCTGGAAGAATTTTCACTCTAAACGCCTATGTCCCCACATTTCATGAAAGTGTTCCCAGAGAGCGACGAGTGATTCATTGCCTTGCGGCTAAATGGTACTGGACAAGAATGGAGATTGAACGGATTATTAAAATAACGTCTAATAAATGTATCCTATTTGAGCGTAAAAACTATAACGTATTTCAATTTTGCATTATGTTGCCATTAAAATACTCTTTCGTGGGGAAATTGTGCAAAACAGGGTTTTATTTAGTTACACATTTAAACATAGTTATTACATGCGATGATAAGTAAAGCCATTGCTCAAAGTTATACACTCATATTTGAATAATCTAGAACTGTGCACGCAAAACAGGACACCACTGCATGCTCGAAAAGGTAAACAGATACACGCACCTCCTCTTTGATATATATATATACTCCACCTGTGAAGGCCAGTAATTGCTCCCAAAGCTGCGGGGACGGCATAAATAGAAGCGAGTGTACAAGGCGGCGCTAATAGGTGCATCGCTGTAACGAACACGCTAAAATGATAGAATGCATTGAAAGCTGCAGATCGAGTACCAAATAATACAATCAAGGTTTTTTTTCTCATTTTTGATAAACCAATGGATTTATGCATTCATTTAAGGTTTATTCATTTATTTATTTAATTTTGGCAAATTATAATTCCAGATGCTTACCAATAAAGCCTAATTTTAGCCAAAGAAGAGGAAAACTGATCAAAACATCGGCACGAAATATAGAAAATCTGGTTCGAATCCTCACCATGACCCGGGAATTTTAAGTCTGATTCTTCTTTTCACCTTGCTTTAATGGTAAATATGTGGAAAGCATATTTAAATAACAGCATTTTTCAAGAGTGAGATAGTGGCTCTTGAAACTTTCAGGATTATTTACACTTTTGAACACTTCTAGTACTAACTTTGTTTCAGCAAAAACTCATTTTAACAGTGCAGGTTTACCTAATTTGATAACTTAAAGCATTCACTGTTTTGAGAACACATTTTGTCAATAATAACCTGTGTGCACTCGCTTCCATTTATGCTTTCACCGCGGCTTTGGAAGACATTCTACTGGCCTCACATGCGAAGTGTGCAAGGAGAAGGTGCATGTATCTGTTTACCTTTTCGAGCATGCAGTGGCGTCCTGTTTTACGTACACAACTCTAGATTATTCACATATGAATATATAACTTTAAGCATGAGGCAGTATTTTAAACACTTAAATGATTTTAGTCAAATTATATAATATATAATTCAATAACAGCCCGCCTTGAAGCAATATGTGTATGTAATAATTTGTAAAATGTATGTAACAGTCACTGCATATGCTTATATTATTATAAACATCTTCAATAATGTTATGTGAATGCATTACGTAATTTAATAATGTAGGAGCTGTGAGAAAAATAGGTTTAAAGTTGCTAACAATGAGGTAACCTTGAGGCAATAATGAGTAAGGAAGTTTAAATGTTACTAGTCATTATTAGAGCAGCAATAATGTAAATTTTTGGGACAGTTTAAAAAAATAGCCAATCAACAACCAGAAAAAGCTTCAGTTAAATGAAGGTATTCTATTGGACTAGGATTAGCCAATCAGAGACCTGAAATACAGAAATCTACAAATTTAGGCGGTGGAAAACAGTTCAGTTGCTTCTAGACAGTGCTCATAACCAGACGCGAGATGTGTCCTCGAGAAATTAATTACGTATGCGTGTGAGACGAAAATAGTATATGTGTTAAAAAGTGCAAGTATTAAATAAAAGAATCTTACAGCTCTGATATCAGTGAAGTTCTATTTAATTTGTGTCAAGGATTAATAAAAACGAGTGAATTAAAACTTAAAATCTGTGTAAGCCTACATTCTTCAGTCGCACCACAACCCTGCCAAGACTTCCATGTCTCTAACAATAATACTGACGCAGCCGAGGCAAACATAAACATATAATATCTAAAGAAACAGTCAAATTACAAAGTTATTTTTTTAAACTTGGGGCAAAGACCACCTGAAAGTACATTTGGGGTGAAGGCTACCGGAAACCGGGTACCATACGTGCGGTTGCAACTACTACAAGTTCGGCTCCCCAACAGTTGAAATATAATACAACTGCTACTTCAAATCGGCTTTTCATACGTAGCAGCAAACAAGGTAAAGAACAATTCTACTTCAAGCAATAGCTTTACTCGTCATCACTTATAACAACCATGTTTAAATATATAACATATAAGATTAATAATAATGAGTGATTAAGGAATGGCATCCCTAATGTGTAAGTGCCACGGTATGGTTGCAATTTTTATGCTAAGAATATTGTTAGTGCCTTTTTAAATTCCTATTCTATATTTTTAATGGCAACATAATGTAAAATTGAAATACATTATACTTTTTACTCTCAAAGAGGACACAATTATGGACATTATTGTAATCCTCTGTCCAATCTAAATATACAACTAGATAAAACACTGTTTTGCACAATGTCTCCACGAAAAAGTTGTATTTTTGATAATATAATGAAAAACTGAAGTAAAATGTATCTTTTACTCTTAAAGAGAACACATTTACTGGACATTATTTTAATAAACTGTCCAATCTCCATTCTTGCCTAATACCTGCTTTAGCCGCATAGGCACTGAATCACTCGTCGCCCTTTGGGAATACTGTCATGAAATGTGGGAATATTTGAGTTTAGAGCCAGAGTTCTTCCAGCACTTAAGTGATTCAGTGCCTAGGAAGCTAAATCAGGTAATGGACAACAATGGAGATTCGACAGATTATTGAAATAATGACTAGAAAATATGTCCTTTTGAGAGTAAAAAGTGTAATTTACTTCAGATTTACATTATAATGTCTTTAAAACAGTAGATTATGATACAACGGGTAAAAGTAGGGTTTTAGTTTGCGATTAGGAACACTTGCGAAGGCCTTCGCTTCGTAATCCTACGAGAAAAATGTGGTCCTCCGTGATGTAGTAGTTACCATGCTAACCTCTAATTCCCAAGGTAGCGGTTTCAAACCCGGTGGAGGGCGATGGATTTTTTTCGTACTTCGGAAGGGAAGTAAAGCCAGTGGTCCGATGTCGTAGATTTACGTCACGTAATAAAACCTCAAGCCTGATAAAGAGGCTTCTGAGCAAAATTGCCGGTCTTTCACGCCTATTATAGAATTCGGTGCTAAGGACCACAGCGGTTATAGACCGCCCATAAATACAATTCAATTTAATTTGTTTATGAGCAAAATAAAACCACTTTTCACACGTGTGGCATATACTATTTTTAGACAGCGCTTGAATTTGTATAATACCAATAATATTATATTGATTTCTGAAATTAACAGAGATCACGTTTAGAATGTGGTTCTTGAAACAAGAGGAAGGGTGGTAAAAAAAAAGCGAGATGTCAGATGTTTTATTGATTCGCTAGCAGTTATTTTCAGGAAATTATGTTCAACATGTTTTTCCTTACATCAGCCAATGAAGCGATTAAATGCTATATCATATTGTTCTCTGGATTTTTTGGGTAAGTACTTCTAGTGTTATTCTTCCTGCTGCTTCTGTGATTTCACCTGGCTCTTCCATTTTAGTTTCTTCTGAATTCATAATTTCCGCCATTTTATCACTATGTAGATTATGCTAGATAAAAGAATAACGTTTTAGATCAAAGAAAACAGAAGGCTGCCAATATAACGTATTAACTCTACAACAAATTGCGATAAACTGAAGTATCACGATTTGTATTGTGAACAGATAATGCGAGCGCCATGAGAAATTAGTCATGTAAAAAGACACAAAGAAAAGTAAAACCTAATCAAACCAAGTCGAGTTATCAAACATATGCAGACACAAAGGGTAATTGCCATGTGATTGGACTTGAAATCAAAGTTCGTCACAATGAAAATTATCGCACTAGTGCGACAATCTAGAGCTTTCAGCTCGTGTGCACTGTGTTAGAAACTGTATTTGAAGACCATGCTGATAAAAATACTCTTTCGTGGAGAAATTGTGCAAAACAGTGCTTTATTTAGTCGTAGTTATATTTAGATTGGACAGATAGCTCCAACAATGTACAGTAAATGTGTCCTCTTTGAGAGTAAAAAGTGTAATGTATTTCAGTGTTACATTATGTTAAAAGCATTTATTCTTGGAGATGCTTTGCAAAATATATTTTATTTAGTTATATATTTAAACATGGTTAATATATGTGATGACGAGTAAAGCTATTGCTTCAAGTTATAGGTTCATATGTGAATAATCTAGAATTGTGCACGTAAAACAGGACGCCACTGTATGTTTGAAAAGGTAAACAGATACACACACCTCCTTCTTGTTTTAGATAAATTCTCCACCTGTGAAGGCCAGTAGAATGCCTCCCAAAGCTGCGATGACGGCATAAATGGAAGCGAGTGTTCGACAGTCCTGAGCTGACCAACCCAATTGGCGCACGGTAGAGGTGGACGTACACCCAGCCGATGATGTGATCAACATGCCTATCTCAAACGGAATGTTGGTTTCCGTACCCTACAGTTCCCTGCCTATCATAGTTGATCAAATTCCATAGTTCCTGGGTGAGCACCGGTGCTTTACATGAAAAAAAAAAACCTCGATCCCATGGGTGGGCTCAAACCCACGAGCACTCCGTGCTGAGAACCGGAACACTACGCTCCAGCATACTACACCACATCGCAGGACTTATTAATACCTCATTAAAATTTCTTAGGTGATTAATTAATCTCTATCACACTCCCGGTCTTCCTCCCTCCAGCTTTCTGGTTCCTTATTGACACTGTTCTTCTTAATGGTGAAGTGTCTTTATTCATTTGTTGTTATAAATGACCCAGCGGTGACTTATTCAGGAGGAAGTTCAATTAAATTTGATTCGTTATTTAAGAAACTTCACAATGGTATTTTTTTAAGAAAATGCTTTCTCCATTCATATTATATACCAACTCTCCCCGAAACGAATGGAGATATTTATGTGATGCTAGAGAATTCCACCTAAGTATTTTTGTATTCTGAACCAAAGTTCGGATATGTATTATTACGGGTCCAAACGATGAAAATGCTGGATGAGTTACGTCTCAATTAAAGCCTCAGTCTTGCACACATGGAGTTACTTTTCTGGGTACACATGAAATCATTGCTCTGCAAAATTACCGCAAACACTACAGCGGAACTAATAGCAAGAATTATGCTACCCGGCACGGAAATCAGGAAGAAAGGTATTATTTTGAGTTCATTGGTCCAGAGTTACGCCAAATTGTTCAGCTAAGTCAGAGCAGACATTTCTATCAACTGTAAAATATAACAAACACTAACAACAGATTTTGTTACAGTTAATTAACAAAATCATGCATAAACAATCATTTGCGTTGCAGTTTTCTTTCAGTATTGCATCATTGAATCTCCGACCCATGATCACTGTCTCCGTTGTAACCATTATTTTACCAGTTGCTTACTACATATAGTTATTGTGAAACAAATCCAAGCGTGTTGGGAAAAAGGATCGAACCCTAACTGGTATAGGTATGAATCATTATAGCAAAATGTACAAAAATAATTTCCTTTTCTGCGTTTTATTGATAAAAGTTACAACTAATTTATTTTTAATGATTTTCTGAATACCGGACACTAGAAAACAAACCACTGACTTCACGTAGTATATGTGTTTTTGCTTTACTTTGGCTGATCAAAATCAATCACGCCCTGTTATTGCACTGGGTTAGCAATTATATAATTTAACAAACTAACTCTGCTTTATACAAACTTTAACCTTTTCCATACTTCTTTCTGTTTTAAACAAGAACAATAGATGTATTATAAAAATCTCTCTTTGTTTGTTTTTCCCTTTATCGATGGACTCGATTAGTAATAAGTTTTGAAAGTTACTCACCAAAAGGCCAAGAATAGAAATTTTGAAAGGACCGAAACATAACGCACCTCAATTGGAGTTTTCCACCCCGCGTGCTATCTGTCGAGCGATCTCTCGACGTCTCCCGTCACTCTTCTCGTGCCATCCAAACCAGGCCTGGAGGAAGGAGAATAGTCCCAAGTTTAGACGTCCCAGTGTTGCCATCCCACTATTAGCGAATTGCTCAGCCAATGACATGATCCGGCGCTCAGCGTTGCAGTCTTGAATATGCCTAACAACCAGAGGACCATAAGATGCTGCACTATATTATGTTAGTATCCCTGTTGACGCCAAACAGAGACAGGAGAAACTGGCTCATCATATACTCACATGGTGGTCGCTAGCATTTAGTGAAAAACCCTGCACTCATTTTACGGATATCTATTATACTGGGTTGGCAAATTAGGTTTTGTTTTACGTACAGTATGCGAGATAGGTGGGCTCTCCAATTATCTTTATACTTAATTCTTTTCATATGGTTTCATTTCGTATAAAATCCATTCCTGTGCATCCTTTCACTCTACGGATAAATTTCATTTCCGTTGACTGTATCTTACTTTCATTTCTTCCATATGTTATCCAAATTTCACTTCCGGACATTAATACTGGCACAGCCATTACCTTATAAAATTTTAATTTTGGATTTTTTCGGGTTTTACTTTGAAGAGCTCCATTTATTGTTCCATAAATTGATTGCAATTCGCTTGTGTTTCACTTCCGAACACTGGTACAGCCTTATAAAATTTCAATTTTATATCTTTTCGGGTTTTATTTTGGAAATTTCTGTCCACAAATTAAATACAGTTTGTTCAACTCATTTTCAATATCCCTGTCTCTATTATAGCTTATGTTATGCCTAGATAATAAAAATAAGCTATTGTTCCAGTATTTAATTTTCTATTACGATTTCTGATCGCACAGGATATTTACCCCGATGGGCCAAACTTTCGTTTTGCCCGTAGAAATTCTCAAATTATATACTATTCCAATTTAACTTAGCTTATACTGAAGAGTGTAAATTGTTATCAGTATTCTTTCTGTATTATTGCTGTATCATCTACATATAACAAAAAAAGGTATAACAATCAATTAGGGGGTTGGAGGTACTATCACCCAAATGCTGTTCCTTATCTTACACCAGAATTACACAGTCATGAGGGCGCGACCCTTTCGGGGTCACGGTAATTCTTTGAGACAGTACAGCATGATATTCTTAGAACGTACGGTTTGTTAGTAGTAACACAAGAAGTCAAAAGAGGGCAGCAAAGGCAAAGAAAACTTTTGAGAGACAGAGAGAGAGGAATACAATGTTCTTTGGGCTCTTAAAGAAAGAACTAAGAAAGAGATTAGTGAAGTGTGTGCAGTGATAGTGTAGAGTGCGGAAACCTTGACGCTACGACGAACTGAAGAAAAACGATTAGAAAAATTTGAAATGTGAAATAGAGAAGAATGAAATCTATGAGATGAAAGGCAAATAAACTTTTGTTAAGCTTAGCTTTCTAAAATGAATTTAATACTTAGCGGGATATTTAGATTCCTATAACTTTGCACCCCATTAGAAAACGCAAAGTAATATGCCATACAGCTAGCTAAAGTAGAACCTAAGAAAACCAAGTTTCTTATAGATCGATTCGATATTATTGCTTGAAAAGGGAAAAAAGAAAGAAAAAAAAAATAAAAGAGGAAAACAGAGAGACAGAGACCAAGGAGACATACACACAGCAATAAGTGCTATTCATATTACATATACAGGAAGAGCCAAAAGACTACGAACCGGCTGCGCGGTGTTTTTCCTGTCCGCGTCCTCGGCGCTCGTTACCGTCTGCCGCTATCATAGAAAGGCGCGGATGAAACCATACATTTTTAAAACTACTTTTAAAGAAGTTAACAACTTTATGAAAGTGTGTTTGAGGACAGAATTATTAGTGGAGATTTGTGGCCCCCTCGGTCCCCCGACCTAACCCCCGGCGATTTCTCTCTCTGGGGTAACTTAAAACAAAGTGTACAAGACAAACCCACACACCCTGGAAGAATTAAAACAAAATATCCACCAGCATTTCTCAACATGAAGTACGGCGAGTGTTGGATAATTTCCTAAAGAGATGCCAAAAATGTATGGACAACGACGGTGGCCAGTTTCAGCATCTCCTTTCATAAAGTTGGTAAGTAAAGCATTTAAAAGTAGTTTTAAAAATGTTGTATGGTTTCATCCGCGCTTTTCTATGATAGTGGCAGACGGCGAGTGCCACGGAAAAACACCGCGCAGCCGGTTCGTAGTTTTTCGGCTCTCTCTGTAGATACAGAAACATACCTAAAACTTTAAAAATACATTTTTTACTTCAGGGTAGCCCAATATATACCTTAATTTCAGTAATTATTGAAAATTAGTAGAAAAGTATTATTGTAATTCAAGAATAAAATATTAATTATATATAAGTAACATTTGTGAGAGATAATTGGGTTCTCCTTCCAGCTTGAGGTACGAAAAATCAGATGTGTTGCACTCACACGATTTTCTCTACTCTTGTAAAACAATTTTTACAAACGCTTATTCTCCATCTGCTTCATGTTAATCGAGATAAACATTTTGCAGAAACTATCTTATTGCTAATTTTCTTGTAGATGCAAGAGGAATATGGTAGTCTTTTAAGAGTTGTAAGCTGTGTGGAGCATTTCATTCTCTTTGCATCTTCAGGATATACAAAAGCAAATAACGAATTCCCATTTGGGAAAAAGTATAAGTATTGAAAAATTCAAACAAGTAACAAGGAATATCTCGGAAATATATATGGGCAAGGGTAGTCTAGTTTGAGGGATTTTCTTGAAAATCTTCTCGTCGCATCCTTGGAAGATACGAGTAGTAAATTCAGGTATCAAGGTTGGTATTTATCCAACTTTTCGTTTTTGAGTTATGCTGTTCACAGACTGATAACCAGACAGACACATACACACATGAACATGTTTCTAAAATGCTTTATTTGGATTCAGGTCACCTCAAAATATTTCCGGTAAAATCTCGATATCGAATTTAGGGTGGAATGCAATACTCACTATACGTAGTAGAGAAAGTAAAAACCTAATAACTAATCCCCATTTGAGAAAAAGTATAACACTATCGAAATTCCAGTGCCCCATGAAGATATTTTTCCAATTATTAACAAGAGAATAGCGGAACAATGAGTCAATGACTGGACCGAGAACTTCCCTAGTCAGCTTCACACTACCATAGCAGAATCCAACTACACGACACTCGCATTAGAAAGAAGAGACTCGTCCAAAAATTGGTCATACAAAATAAACATATTGCTACATACTTTCAAGAGAGGTACCTCCTACGTGTGATACATGCAAATGTCTTCTAACAGTGAAACACATACCCATGGATTGTCCACAATACAATTCAGTTAGAAAGAAAAAATTGCACACCAAATGACGTATCCACAGCATTAAATGAAAAACAGTATATTTCAGCAGTGAAGAACTACCTTACAAACATTTCTGTGTACGATTTATTGTAATTCCCAATTTACATATACTTCTAATTGTTATTTGTATAAATTGTGTCTAATATTAACACCCTCAACCAATGTACTCTAAAATGTTAAGATGCAATACTGTTTGGTTCTCTGTATTGTAACTTGTGTGTTTAATGTGGTCGCAATGTAACCTCGAAGTTATGCGACCTTAAATAAAGAAAAGGTGGGAGGGGGAAGTATAAGTATTGGAAAATTCAAACAAATAAGAATGAATATCTCGGAAATGGTTCACTCAAAAAAAATGTATATGATATAAATTGGGTATTTTAACGAGATCTGCATTTTTTGTGCAGTAAAATCTTGACTGTTTCTGTTTACCAGTTATGCAGAATCCATTCAGATTAAAGAGGACTTTTGAGGACATTCCCAAAAATTCAAGATATACAGTTCATTTACCATAAAAATATCTTGAACCATGATACTTTAATCAAAAACGTTAGATCAATTTTTGAGAAATAGAAATTTTCGAAAAATGTTGCATGTAAACGGTAGTTTTCTTGAAAATCTTTATATCGCACCCTTGGAAGATTCTAGACTCAAATACCAAGTTTGGATTTATCCTACTTTTCGTTTTTCGGTTATGCTATTCACGGACAGTTAGACATACACACATATGCAGAAATACACACAAGGATATACTTCCAAAAATGCTTTATTCGGATTCAGAGTACATCAAAACATGTATTTCCGGTGAAATCTCGGTAT
This sequence comes from Deroplatys truncata, assembly GCA_030765065.1. Lineage (NCBI taxonomy): Eukaryota > Metazoa > Arthropoda > Insecta > Mantodea > Mantidae > Deroplatys > Deroplatys truncata. Next base: position 61,505,946 of record CM060980.1, read on the forward strand.
CGAATTATACTTACTATAAGTATACTATACTACTTAATATACGTAGTAGAAAAAGTAATAACTCATATTGGAAAATGTCACATAATGAATCAAAATAAATAGCCAACTGGCCCGTAGCTCAGTCGGTAGAGCACCTGCTTGCTGTACGAGAGGTCCCTGTTTTGATTCCCGGCCAGGGGTGGGAATTTTTTTCTAGCCAAGAGAAGAAAAGCCAAGTTCTCTACCCAATCCTCCCCAGAGTCTGGAAGTATGAATGAGAATGTAAATGTGTGTGTGATCTAATGATTAAAACCCAAAAAGTGCAACAAAACCCAATAAGAGAATAAGTTCTAAAGGTAAGGCCGCCGATAAGACCAATGTAGTTAAAGGCGGGATATAAATCAAACTAAAGAAAGAAAAAAAAATTGCAGAATGTGTCAAAGGAAGAAGAAACACAATAATTGTATTGAAAGAATGGTAGACAAAACGAATATAGCTGCATGTTGTAACAAAAGTAATAACTTTATGTCAGAAATTAATTGTATACGAAGATGTAGTGCGCCATAAAATTATTTCATTGTTTGCAATACTATCGGAAGTGGAACAGTAATCCCTTATCTTCCGGACTTAAAATTGGCGCCAGTTCCGTTTGCCGCTTCCACTGGCAAGTTGGTAGCCCTAACGTAAACATCATGGAGGCTACAACGGACTGTCTTGGTTTAAGTGCCCGTAAGATATTTAAAATTGTGCGCGAAAGTTTTTCGAACCTCAAAGTGAAAACAAGAAATATTATAGAGTGTAAAGAGAACATTTTATTCGTATGGGATCATAGCCAGTGTGCACTTCAAGCGATCAATGTGAGGGCAGCAAGTGTCGACCATACCCCAAAGGATACTTACCAGGTGATAAATATTGACCAATTTTCTGTATATTAAGCATTGGTATACATAAAGTCATTAATATTGTACTCTTACTTTGGGGTGGAAAATATAATTTACTCAAAATATGGTTGTCTCGACTCTGTTGCACGGCTTCGCCTTAATTGCTACAGAAACCACTGCTCGCAATTTAAAGCATTTGGGACCAATATATACGCTTTCTATACGTTGTAATTGTAGAGAAAGCCTTGCATAGTACCAAATAAGTCTATATTTAACAAGGCATCTTTGTTGATTTTATGAAGTTTGAGGTTATGTCATGTGAGATGCCATCTGGAGTATACAAAATTTTATTTTTTTCCTGCGGTATCTTTGTAAAATTAGCATGAGTTTTTGTACATCTCCTTCTTCCACACCCCTAAGAATACTGAATGTTGAACAAACTAGAATTAAAATCGGATATGTAGCTATTACCATTCTGGCTGAAAACAATATTGTTCTTCAGTATTAAATGAAAAAACAGTGCTTTCCGTTCAGTGCATTGGTCAGGAAAGAAACCCAACAGGCCATTATTGGCAAGAGTAGCGCAAACATTGACATATTGTGTTCCAAATCATGCAGAGCAATGATGCTGCTAGGAATTTTCCGTAGAAAAAATTCGAGTTTATGATATCTCAGAGCTTTCTTGAGAACTATTGTATTGGCTTGTGGAAAACATTAAATATTTGTGGCAACATTAGCAAATGGAACCTGGGTATTGAAAGTAAAATTACAATTCCTTCTGATTAGCTTATAATAAGTTTGTTCTTTGGAATTTTATATGGGTGCTATTCAGTATGTGGGTAGGAGCTATAAGATTGTTTCCATTATTTCAATAATAGCTATAATTAACTTATTATTAACTTCAGTGTCATACTGTAACATAAGATATTTGAATAAATAATAAATGCAATTAAAATTAAGACAAAAAAATTGGGCTAAGATAAATATTTTTAAGAATTGGATTAAATTCAATAACCACCATGTTAATTTTTGCTTATTATATGTAATGATGGCATTAAAGAAATAAAATAAGTGATGTATGCATGTGTTACATATACATAATGGTTTTGCCTGATATGGAAGAATGGCCTAAAATTTTAAGATACTAGTCACTGTTAAATGTTTTTAATTTTTATCTTGGCAAAATGCATGTAAATATGTGTTAAAAGTGAGAACGGCTCGCACACCTAACCACTGCAATAAACTTTACAAAGGAATGAAAGCATTGCATTGCTTGTTACTCAAACAACATAATTGTATGTTTTAGCCTTAAAATATGGAGACCTAAGTCAGTAATGCATCCATTATAAATCACAATGAAACATTGGGTTCTGTGGTATCTAAATATAACCCAAAGTTGGTAGTAGGTTAGAGCATATATATATATATATTATTTAAATTTGTGTGCCTACTTTTAAGTTTACGAATAACATCCACTGTTAGTAATAATGTTTAAAAAAAGCACACACAATACATAACAAATTACCTACATAACTCTTGGGTGAGCTAAGATACCAATGAGCTGCCTTTTAGCAGAACAATCATCCTCGTCCTCATCGCATTGGTTAAGTTGCAAATTTAGTAGTGTTGACAATGGAGGAACCAAATGTACACTGCTTTTGACAGTATTCGCATCCTTAGTTGAATGTGTTAGACTTAAAATGAGTAGAATGCAAGTGTAGGCCAGATCAAGCTAAAATAAGAAAGCACTGGGTCCTTAATTGTGTAGATATAATCCAAGGTATCTGTGTGTGTGCGTGCATTGATGTAGCTGTAATTATGGGTCATGAAGGTTTGGAGATTTTCATTATATTTGTTAAGGTACAAATTTGGTGAAGAAGTCCATATATGCATTAGAATCTAGATATTGGTAAAAAGTTATGATGATACCTTCCTTCTGTGTGGCCCAGACATAGGTGTTAGTTTGAACATGAAAGGGTTAAGTTCTTTAGGAGTGTAAGACTCAGCATTATGATTTCCTGTTGTTGGCTCATTCAACTAGTAAGTTTATTGTTAGTTAAACTTCAATTAGTGTAAATGTTGTTTGCATAATACTTCTACTATGAAATAGGAAATGGAAAACAATTTAATATGCTCAAGAGTTATATACTGAAAAGTTTAAAACTATTTTTCGCTTGCTTTTGAATGCTAATGTTACATTTTTTTCTTTCCCAGAGAAAATCTTTAGTGTAGTGACTTCATGCCTCAAGTATACAGTTTTATAGACTGGCTAAAAATATAGTATGGTGTGTGCACAAATTAGTTTAAAAGAGAGTGACCTTTACCCCGATGATATGGAACAAAGACTAGTACAGTATAACCTCAGTTATACATTTTAAAAGGGCGACGGCTAAAATAATGTGTAAATGAGAAAGTGGGATTGAAATTGTTCTATTACATTATTACTCAGACTAATTATGTATTATTTGATAAAGAAAGCAATAAATTAAACATACATATAAATAAGAAACATGATACAGTATTTAGAGAACTTATATGCTTGCCAATACTGTTCTTCATAATTCAAACTAAACAAACAAAACAAAAAAAAAAAGATTCAGAGTACCGGAGTCTTTACATTGGTTTCAAATGAATCTTCAATTTTTCTTGCTTCTTTGATTTTTCCTTACAGTCATGCATTAATTGATTATATGCACTAATCACAGAAATGCTATCATCATTTAGGGTTATCAATGACAGGAATCGTTAATTTCTAGAGTTTCAATTACCTCAAGTACCATGGGAGCACTTTCATGATTTAGGCCTGCTTGTTCATCACCATCATCAACAGTATCATAGATATAACCTTACTTCACCATTTTGTTAACCTGTATGCAGCAGTAATACGTTCTGAAAGTATTGATGCCGTGTCCAATATGCTTGCTGTTTTGTGGTGCAACAGCAATTATACAAAAACCATACATATCTTAGCGCAGCATAAGCATAATATATAATAAAAGTTGATATATTTGTTACATGGGGACCAGAAAAATGTGCCATATTAATGAGCAAAAGTATAATTGAGCGAAATATTAATAGACAAGTGGTACCTAAAAATTGAACATATATCTGTAAAAAATGAAGAAGTGAATAATGTATAAGTGGAGTTCAACAGTATTTGGCTAGTATTCATGCTTGCAGCTGGTGCAAGCAGTCAGTGCAATGCTCAGGTGACAAAGGATCGAGCCATCAACAGAAGGAATGATGTATTGTAATTCACACCTAGGCACTTCAGAAAGAACTCGTTTCTCACATTTTATACTTCTGCAAATCAACTAAAATATGTATTAGGTTTTACTGTTCTGTAGATTAATATTTATCTTCAAATATGTTAACTGCATTTAAATTAAATATATAATCAAAGTAGGATGATTCGCATAACAATGCATTGGCAAGATAATGTAGAAAAATCATGTTTGAAATCTTTGTAGCATTTACATTAATGGCGAACAAAAGTATAAAGTACCTATAAACAGAAACATCAGACTTTGAATGTAAATTATTGTCCAAAACTTAAAGGAGGACTGCACTAAATTTTTTTAAATACTTCTAACAATAAAACATAAACAATTCTGAGCACATTGTTGAAAACTGTGTCATTCTACCAACTGAAATTTTAGTGCTACAAATAGCGCTAATGTGAACCAACGTTTACTGATGAGGAAGACGAATCTTCAGCTGTAAATTATGAAGATTATAAACCAAACGAATATTTGAAGGAATCCAGCGAAGATGGAGAAGATGAAAGTATGTCCAGAAAATATTATTTTGTGTTTGTATGTGTAAATGCTCGCCTTGTGTTAAAGAGCCTCAAGCCTGATAAAGAGGTCAATGAACAAAATTTCTGGTCTTTCACACCCAATATAGAATGGGATGCTAAGAACCATAGTAGTTAAAAGAGTGTCCATAAATAAAACTCAGTTTAATTTAATTTATGCGCTCCTTGTGCTATTCAGTATTTGTCATACATGTGTCAGGCCTGTCATTGAAAGAAAATGTAATACATGAGGGGCATTAATGCAAATTATAACTCATTGTGTGAATGGGCGCACTTATTAGTGGTGCTGTAGAGGTGAAAGCAGAAGTCTGGAAAATAATGTGTGCATAGCTTCAGGCATGCATCTTTGCGGAATGACATTTAAGTGTTTTTTTTTTTTTTTTTTGTTTTTGTTTTTTTATGGACATTCTGAAAAGCAATAAAACTATAGTTTTTGCCCGAATCATATTTTTATAGGCTGTTAAAAAAATTGTTTTCCCTTCAGTACACAAAGCCTGGTTAAAAGAAAAAAGAAAGTGAATTTCTAGTTGCTATGGATTATTCAAATTTATGTTTATGCCTAGATGGACAGTATGACTCCCTAGGATTTTCTGCTAAATATGTGACATGTTCTGTAATGAATTTGCAACAAATAAAATATTTGACTTCATAATTGTACAGAGAGGTACAGGTCATACTGACAAAGCTGCTTGTGAAAATATGCTGACTTCTATGATTGAAAACCTGCCCATAATATTGTTTCTGACCCACACATAGGTATTAGAGCTTTGATGAAAAAGAAATTTCCTCATATAGATACACTATGAATTTGATGTATGACATCTTGAAAAGTCCCTTATGAAAATGTTTGATAAGATTCCAAAATCATGGTCCTTCATGAATGGAAGCATTCTATTTATAATCATCAGTGGTGGCCATCTCCTACTTGTGAAAGTGACAGTGTACTCTTAAAGGAAAAGTTCAGGTCAATTCTAAATCACATTGCTAATGTCTATGATTAGGTCGGTTTTGAGAAATTTCTTTCATGCGCTCATGATATGTTGAATGAAGAAAAAATTAAAAGCACAAACTGGCTATGTAAGAATCCGACAGCATATAATGACTTGTGCAATATCATAAATAATGCAAGATTTTTTTAAGTGACATTACAACATCAATCATTTTCATTATATAGGAAGCCTTGAATTCTATGATAAAGAGCACTTGAATTATGACCCAAAATAAACACATTTTACATTTCTAGACATGCATGGTAGATCAGTGATAGCTGCTCTAGATCATAATTTTTACCAAGGAAAAAAATACAGTGGGAAGTCCTGTGGAATACTCTAAATTGGCTGGAGAATGGGTCTATAAAAAGAAGATGAGAAAAAACTTATGAGTGGAGACAAAACCTTGTAATGCAAATAGTGAGTGAAGTAAATGAACACAAGTTTCAATGTTATAGCAGGAGTCTGTAACTGTAGTGACATACCTTGTAGTATTAGCTCACTTCATAAAATTAAACCTAATAAACAGGAAATGGCAGTCCAGTACTTCTCTCGGTTTGGATTGCCTTTGTGAGAAAACGGTGAAGGAAAAGAATAAAATACGTAAGTAATGAGACAAGTTCAAAGAATTGAAATTTCAGCTACTTCTTTGCCCCTAAATCTTGATGGTAGTTGGCTCATTTCTCAGCCTCTTTTTTTCTGATTAATTTTGGTTCCTTCACATTTGAAAATTGTATACCAATAATTTCTTTCCTTCTGCACATTGAGCATTCCCCTAAATTTCTGTCCCCTCTTATCCCTTGGATATTCAAGGCACTACAGTGACTGCACATTTCTGTTGAACAACTTAACATTATGGCTGATCAGCTGCTCTGGCAGGTGATACCTGCTTCAAGTATGCTGGCTAGTCATATGACATCACCACAGTGTGCTGCTGGTGGAAAATACCCTGCAGATTCTGAACAGTAAGTCGCACAGTGTTCCGGTTTTCACCATTATTATTCACAACCCAGGATCTTATAGAATATTAAATAGAATACACATATGTTTATGTAGTTGAGTCCTCCTCTAATTGGAGGAAACTTGGGCGATATTTTACACAAGCTAATTATGGCTGAAAAATATTACTCCTCTCAGTGTTTGACAACTGTTTTCAGAAAGAATGTCAATACCAGAAATTATGTCCCAGACATCTCATTTAGTGCAATCTTTGTGACTGATCCAACAGTTCCTTGTTTGGGTATTAGAAAAATTCAGAACTCTATGAACAGTGACTGCTGTAATGCTGTGTTTACCTTAGCTCTGACTCGTGGACCTGTTTTTGTGCAAATACTTTGTCAGTGTCAGTGTAAGTGTCTAAGATTTCTTCTTCTGTATTTGCCACCTTAATTTAATGGTATCTAGTCAAAATTTCTTAAATTTTGTAATGAAAAGAAGCTAGAAACAGTGATGTGTATTGAATTTATTTAAAGGTGAGTCGGAATTGTAACACTAACATCACTTAAGTTTACTCATTTAACATGTTTCGGGAAACCATTGTTCCCATCCTCAGAAGGTTAATTCGACTGGCCCGTGTAGTTGGTGTTTCCGTTTTTTGGACTGGATCCTGTGGTGGCATCTTGTGGTGGAGAAATGTACTTCCAGAGAGGATTTGGTGGCGGCAAATCAAAATTCATTAGATGTGTGTTGTGTTTTAGAATGGTGATCTTCTCCCATGCATCTAATTCGGCTGCAAATTTGGCTGGTTTGACTAATGTAATATTGGGTTTGATGTTGTGATTAGTGATCCAAAAATGGTGTGAAACTGCAGATTTGTCCATTTGTTTGTATTTAATACATCTCATGTGCTCCTTTAGCCTAGTTTCTAGGTTTCTTTTTGTCTTACCTATGTATACGTTATTGCAATCTGAACAATTGATTTTATAGATTTCAGCTTTTTTGTCTTGTGGAATGGGGTCTTTTAACTTGTTACAAAGTAATTTCTCTATGTTAAATTTGTTCTGTGGAGCTAGGCTAATGTTATGTTTCATGAAAATCTTCTTAAATTTGTGAAAAGTTCCTGGGTGGTATGTGAATTTCTTGAACTTAAGCTCATTATCTTGCTGGCTGAGATTTGTTGTGTTTCTGATGTGCATCTGTCGTTTGAATTTTGCAATTTTTTTGTCAATAGTTGTTTTGTTGTACCCATTATGTATTGCTGTGTCTACTATATGCTGGTATTCTAACTGGTATTCTTTTTTATTTAAGGGGGTATATACCAGTCTATGTGTTAGGCTGTTTAGTACTGCATGTTTGTGTGTGGTTGGATTGAAACTCTTATTTTTTATGTAATTAGTAGAGTGTGTTGGCTTCCTGTATATGCCAAAGGTTAGGTTCTTTTGTTCTCTGATGATTTTTAGGTCTAAAAATGGTAGCATGCCTTCTTTTTCTATTTCTATGGTGAATTTTATTGATTGGTTCTGTAGGTTTAGTAAGGCTAAGGAGTCTTGTATGAACCTGTTAGGGACAACAGCGAAGATGTCGTCAACATATCTGTGCCAAACTTTAAACATGTATGGAAAGGAAGTTGTTATGTGTGTTTCTAAGTAGCTCATAAATAAATCTGCCAAGAAGGGTGAAAGTGGGTTGCCCATGGTTAGACCAGTTGGTTGTTGATAGAACTTATTGAAACTAAAACAATTTTGTGCAATGCATAAATTGGTAAGTTGTATGAGGTCTTCTATTTCTTCTTCAAGTAGGTTAGTCTGCTGTAGCCATTTCTTTAATTGACGCAGGAGTTGATCTGTAGGAACACTTGGAAACAGTGCAGTGACATCAAAGGAAACTAATCTGTCTTCTGGTTCGAGTTCCAGGGATTTTATCTTCTGTATTAAATCTTCTGAATTCATTATGTTTTTGCTATTGAATTTTGGTAGTGAAGAGAATCTCTGTACTAACCATTTTGCCAGTTTGTAGGTAGGAGAATCAATATTGCTGACGATTGGTCTCATCTTATTACCCGGTTTGTGTATTTTAGGTAGAGCATACATTCTTGGTAAAGTGGGGTGATCTGGTTTTAATCTAGATTTATCAACCAAACATGTGATCAAAACATTAAAATCAAAACCAGTAGTATACACAAAAGCTGACAAGGGAAATAAACTAGTTGTACTACAAAAAGATGATTATATTGCCAGAGTAGAAAATATGCTGCAACAAGAAAATTACAGACAAATTCAAGAAGACCCATTAAAATTACATTTAAAAGCATTCAATCAAACCATCCAGGAAAGCAAAACTATAACAGACACTGATAAATCTAGATTAAAACCAGATCACCCCACTTTACCAAGAATGTATGCTCTACCTAAAATACACAAACCGGGTAATAAGATGAGACCAATCGTCAGCAATATTGATTCTCCTACCTACAAACTGGCAAAATGGTTAGTACAGAGATTCTCTTCACTACCAAAATTCAATAGCAAAAACATAATGAATTCAGAAGATTTAATACAGAAGATAAAATCCCTGGAACTCGAACCAGAAGACAGATTAGTTTCCTTTGATGTCACTGCACTATTTCCAAGTGTTCCTACAGATCAACTCCTGCGTCAATTAAAGAAATGGCTACAGCAGACTAACCTACTTGAAGAAGAAATAGAAGACCTCATACAACTTACCAATTTATGCATTGCACAAAATTGTTTTAGTTTCAATAAGAAGTTCTATCAACAACCAACTGGTCTAACCATGGGCAACCCACTTTCACCCTTCTTGGCAGATTTATTTATGAGCTACTTAGAAACACACATAACAACTTCCTTTCCATACATGTTTAAAGTTTGGCACAGATATGTTGACGACATCTTCGCTGTTGTCCCTAACAGGTTCATACAAGACTCCTTAGCCTTACTAAACCTAGAGAACCAATCAATAAAATTCACCATAGAAATAGAAAAAGAAGGCATGCTACCATTTTTAGACCTAAAAATCATCAGAGAACAAAAGAACCTAACCTTTGGCATATACAGGAAGCCAACTCACTCTACTAATTACATAAAAAATAAGAGTTTCAATCCAACCACACACAAACATGCAGTACTAAACAGCCTAACACATAGACTGGTATATACCCCCTTAAATAAAAAAGAATACCAGTTAGAATACCAGCATATAGTAGACACAGCAATACATAATGGGTACAACAAAACAACTATTGACAAAAAAATTGCAAAATTCAAACGACAGATGCACATCATAAATACAACAAATCTCAGCCAGCAAGATAATGAGCTAAAGTTCAAGAAATTCACATACCACCCAGGAACTTTTCACAAATTTAAGAAGATTTTCATGAAACATAACATTAGCCTAGCTCCACAGAACAACTTTAACATAGAGAAATTACTTTGTAACAAGTTATAAGACCCCATTCCACAAGACAAAAAAGCTGGAATCTATAAAATCAATTGTTCAGATTGCAATAAAGTATACATAGGTAAGACAAAAAGAAACCTAGAAACTAGGCTAAAGGAGCACATGAGATGTATTAAATACAAACAAATGGACAAATCTGCAGTTTCACACCATTTTTGGATCACTAATCACAACATCAAACCCAATATTACATTAGTCAAACCAGCCAAATTTGCAGCCGAATTAGATGCATGGGAGAAGATCACCATTCTAAAACACAACACACATCTAATGAATTTTGATTTGCCGCCACCAAATCCTCTCTGGAAGTACATTTCTCCACCACAGGATCCAGTCCAAAAAACGGAAACACCAACAACACGGGCCAGTCGAATTAACCTTCTGAGGATGGGAACAACGGTTTCCCGAAACATGTTAAGTGAGTAAACTTAAGTGATGTTAGTGTTACAATTCCGACTGACCTTTAAATAAATTTTCTTAAATTTGTTATAAAGGAAAATAGTATTTCATATCCATTTTCTCTCTCTGTTTCTGCTGTAGCCTTTGGTGAAAGCGACGTATAAAAAGCTTAATCCAAATAAATCCTTACCACAAATTGGTATTGTTTGAAATCCCAATCTACTAAAATTAATATTAAATGTAAACACACCCATAGAAATTTAAATAACAGCAAATGAAATAAATATATTGTAATTGCTTATATTTCTTTATATCCCACGTCAGTTTCAATTAAAAGTTATATATTGTCTTTATTTTGTTCCAATACAATATGTATAGCTTCACAGATATTAGTCTATTATGGAGCACTTTATGGATCATAACTTCTTTAATAATTAGAATATTTTGATCTTAAACAATTTATAATAAAGCTAGAATGCACTTCTACAAATAGATTTTTTTGAAAACTAGTTTTTGCTTAAACTTTCAAAGAAATTTAGAAAAAAACCTTCCGACAAAAATGTCACTTACAAAATGTTTATTATTAGATGTATATGACTTTTTTTATTAACCTGATTTTTTGTAATCATTTTAATCCTTATTATGTTTTCTGTATCTGATGATGTGGTCAAAGCTTATATTTCAAAACCCTGATGCACATGAATGCTTTGGTTTACCTGCAAAAATGTATTGTAAATGTATGTTAATGTGTTACAGAACAAATGAGTTTGTCAACTTTACATCCAATTTTTTATAATCTTTTATAATATCTTATTAATAAAGAAGAAGCGTGCCACTGCTTGCTAATATTTGGGTCATAATTATGAGTTGCTGAGCAACCAAATGGCCCGATCAGCATCAATACCGCATTTATTCTACTACTGGGACCACTTTATGCATGAAGCTGAATGAGTTCCTTTCCACTTTAGTTGGATTTCTAAAAGTTTCCCCACATTTATTAATTTTCCTCTTCCATTTGCTCTTTACCTTACCTAAATATTCCCCAAACTTAGTTCAGCAAGCTCTTTGCCCCTAAATCTTGATGGTAGATTGGCCAATTTCTCAGCCTCATTTTTGATTATTTTGGTTTCTTCACATTTGAAAATTGTATGGCAATAATTCTCTTTCCTTCTGCACGTTGAGCATTCCCCTAACTTTCTGTCCCCTGTTATTCAATTTCACTATGCCTGTTCTAACCCATGCAGCTCCTTTCCTTACCCAGTTGCCATTTTCTATATAGTTTCCCCTACCTCATTATTTCTTTAGATCTTCAATAACTTTTTGTTGTTGAAGCTACTAAATATTTCCTCAATTTCAATATCTGTTATTGTTTATTTAACTTCTTTCCAGAAACCTCTTTCTTTTCATTTTCTAGCTTGCCAAGTCACTCCTAAGCCAATTTTTTCCATGACCTCATTAATTCTGTTAACCTAGATGTTAATCCCAGTTGCATTCTCATGTAGATTTAAGCATTATTTCAAGCTATTCCGTTATAAATTCTTTATGCTAAACCAATATTTTAAAATTCTTGTCATTAGTTTTTTTTGCTCCCTATGCTTCCTAGTTCTGCTAGTGCAACCCCATTAGGTGAGGCTTTTGGTAGTCCCAAAACTTGTTTGCAAAAATTCCTGTGAATCAAGTCTACAGTAAGCCACCCCCTATTTCTAACTATACATATATTAGCCTCGACTACTGTCAAATATATTCTCTACAACTACTTTGTGTATTCCTGGTGGTTTGTGCCAACTTATAAGGCCAACCTTCCTTTTGTTAAAGACTTTTTCTTTTATTTGCTCCAACCTTCATTGTTGTTGAGCCTGATCCCTAACTAATTAAATTTGTTAACTACTCAGTTTCTATCCCCATATTTTTGTTATTTTCCTTTGTTGAATACCATTACATTTTATTTTCAGATATTTATTCTTAGAACCAATTACCATAGTGTATTACATGTGGGATTGAGACTGAGATTGCATCAGAAATGCATGTTTTGCTACTCCCTTGATGGCAAAAAGAGCATTTTTATAAAAAGGTCTGTCTGTGTATGTGTGAAGAGTATCACTCATAAACAAGTCCGTTAAAGTCAAACATGCTATTTAAATTTAGTGTCTTCCAAGGATGCAGGGAGCAAGATTTTCAACAAAATTCCCCCCACCCAAACTAACCTTTACATGGAAGAAGTGTCCTTGTTTTTGATTTTCTCAAAAAAATGACTTACAATTTTGATTAAAATAGCGTATGTTTAAGATATTTGCAAGGCAGCTAAAATAAATATCTTGAAATTTCTGTGAATAGTGTATGAAGTCCTCTTCATTCTAACTGACTTTTGTATAATTTTTTTATAAACTATAAGAAATATACAACATCTTACTCACAAAAAAAAAATGCAGATCTTGTTAAAGCACACAGTTTATGTCAAATAATATTTTTTGTGGTTTTTACCATTTCCGAGGTATCCTTTATTTTTTGGTTTTCAGATGCTATATAATTCTTTTCAAGTAGTAAGTTGCTGTTTGTTTTTTCTCATGGTCATACAAGGAGCATGGAATTTCAAAGCCATCACATGGTGATCTGGATTTTAAAAATCTGACTCACTTCAGCTTACTGTTTTCTTCTTATACCTACAACAAAATGTGTAAATGTGTATTAATTAGAAGTAAATAGTAATAGTAACATACCTTAAAAATGTAACATTTATAATCTAATTTGAAATTGTATGTATTATTAATTTCATATTATATGGCTCTATAACCTATATGAGTAAACTCATGTATAGTTGTGACATGCTACCCTCCTATCATTTATTTGTTTGTATAATATGAACTATTCTTACTAAAGCTTATTTTTCTGTCTACCGCATCTTAATCCAAATAAACCTTTGCAGAAATAGCTGCATTACACTTTTCGTTATAGATACAAAGGAAATAGCGATAATCAAATGTTTTAGAACTGGACGCCTTAAAATACTGTACTGTTTCCGTACAGTCTTGAGAAGCAACTGAATGTTAACAGAACTTTAAGAGAATGGCCAAGTGTTGTGCAATTCAAACCATTAATAATGTACTTCTCAGAAATGGCTGATTGCCACAAAAAAAGCTTATTTGAAATAAATTGAGTGTTTTAAAGAGATCGAAATGTTTGTGTAATAAGTTTTAATTTATTGTTTGACGTTTACCAGTTATTTAAAATTCCTTCCATATGAACAGCACTTCACAGGCTATTTTCAGAAAATTTAAGATAGTCATTTTATTTTTTCTGTAAGTATCTTTAATATGTGGTATTTTAATCAAAATTGTTAGAGCCATTTTTTAGAATATCGATAATTTTGAAAAATATCCCATATAAGGCATAGTTTGGGATGGGGGGGGTTCTTGAAAAATCTTTGTCGCTGAACTTATATATCAAGTTTGATACTTATCCGACCTTCCCTTTTTGAGTTATGGCATTCACAGGCGCGCGCGCGCGCACACACACACACACACACAAGACATTTAAAAAAAATTATTTAGGGGGCTTCAAAACATGTATGTCTGGTGAAATCTCGGTATCAAACTTTTGAGTGGAATGCAATACCTAGTCTACCTATTAGGTATGTGATAGAGAAAGAAAAAAAAAAGAAGAAGCAGAATAATATGCTTTTGCAAGAACAGTTTGTAGAAGAGTGAGTAGAAAAATGAGACCAGTACAAAAAACCAATTTTTTTTGCTTTCTTTTCTTTGTTTTCCTTCCCTGTTTAAAACTGAGAGCATATTAAGGATTGTATAACTTCCCTGATTTGAAAGTGGTTGCATTCATTATGGTCTCTGAAAGCAGGATCCTGAATGTCCTAACAGAATACAATTATCATTAATCTCGTTCCCGATAGGTATAGACACCGAATGTATTTTATGTTTTGTTATTTTCATAGCATAATAGAAGTGTTTGTAGCTATTTTATATCATAAACATATTAATTTATTTCAATACTATAGTAGTGTTTTGTTGGTTTTTTAACAAAAAGCAGAATCCACACATGCCAGCTCACCAGTTATTTTACATGGGCCCTCCCCATGCTTTACTGCAGTCGCTAGGATTAAAACTCTGACATCTGGCTTTGAATGGATGGCCAGTCCATTTTATCTTGCCCTAGCGATCATGGCAATTAGAATTGCTTACATTTAAATGCCTTTGAAGTGATATAAAACTGGTTTAGGAATTAAAGGAAGAGTAGCATATGTAACAAAATAATCTGCATAATGGTCATTGGACAATGAATTAAATGATGCATCATTGTGTTTGTGCTTTAGTTCGTATTTCTGCATCTCAATTGTGTATTGGCTGGGCTCAGATTGAGTATTCTTTCAGAAAAAGTAAATTTTATTTTTTACAAACTGAGATTAAATTAACTTTAGTAATGTCTACTTTATAAATATTATAAACTCATTATAGGCATCAGTGCTCTTTTATGTTTCTTCAGCAAACTGCAGAGTGATTGAGCAAAAAAACGAAAGCAAAGTTAACAGTCACAGAATCAAGGAAAAGAGTTACTGCCATAAAGTCAGGGGATTTAATCATAATTGTGTCAATTGAAATGCTGAGTGAATATTCTGGTTGTAGCCTTCAAACAAATTGTCAGTTTTGTTTACCTTTTTCAACCACTTTTTCATTCCTGCACAAATGGTAATAAACAATAAATATTGTTAACTACCTAGTCTGGTGAACATTTGGATTTACATATGCTAAGTGCCATATTGGACATAATTATGATGCTTTTGCTGACTACCAACTTCTCACTCACTGGCTGGTATGTGAGTATCCAACTTGAAGAAGTTGTTTGTTTCACATATGGAAAAGCTGATTTGAGAAGATGGTTTGTTATGTTATTTGCATCACGCTTTGGGTGTCAATTTTTAAGTAGGAGTTGTATTGTATTTCGACTGTTGGGGAGCCTTATTTGTAGTTGCAACCGCATGTATAGTACCCGGTTTCCGGTAGCCTTCGCCCCAAGTTTAAAAATATGAGCTTTGTAATTCGACTGTTTCTTTAGATATTATATTTATGTTTGCCTCGGCTGCGTCAGTATTTGTTAGAGACACGTTTCTCTTGGCAGGGTTTTGGTACGACTAAGAATGTAGGCTTACACAGATTTTAAGTTTTAATTCACTCCTTTATATTTATCCTTGACACAAATTAAATAGCACTTCACTCATGTAGAGAGCTGCGAGATTCCTTTTTTTATTAATTAATTAATTACACTTTTTAACACGTAAACTTAATTTTTCGTCTCACGCGAATACATATTAAATCTCTCAAGTATGCACAAGCAACGCATCCAGTTATGAGCTCTGTTAGGAGGCAACTGAATTGATTTCAACTGTCTAAACTTGTAAATTTCTGTATTTCAAGTCTCTGATTGGCTAATCCTACTCCAATAGAATACCTTCATTTAACTAAAGCTTTTTCTGGTTGTTGATTTGCTATTTTTTATAAACTGTCACTAAAATCATTATTGCTTCCAAGAATCACAAATAACATTTAAACTCTCAACCTCATTATTGCCTTAAGGTTACCTCATTGTTAGCAACTTTTGACCTATTTCTCACAGCTCCTACATTATTAAATTACGTAATATATTCACATAACATTATTACACATGGATACAATAATATAAGCATATACAATGACTGTTACATACATTTTACAAATTATTACATACACATATTGCTTCAAGGCGGGCTGTTATTGAATTTACATATTATATGAGTATAATTTGACTGAAAAATATTTAAGTGTTAAAAATACTGCCTCAAACTATGCACTAAATCACTTTTACAACTTAAGTTTTGCTGTAAATACCTAGATATAAACACTTGCAAAACACTCTTTACTATAAATATTGTGAAATTTTAGACATACCATTAACTGTGTTTAAACGCCAAAATATACAAAACTTGGAATAACAAATCCATCAAAGTAGACGTACATTACCTGTAGATGAGAATTCACATGCAACACTCCAAAATGGAGCTACTATTATCACCCAGCTTAGCTAACCAGGTAGCAAGGGTGCGAGTATATGGAGAAAAATATTTATCTACTCTGGGACACAGTATCATTGTGGGAATAAAGAACTTCATGTTTCTTGGTGTGCTGTTTCTTAGACACTTGATTTACTCATTCATACAGATTACTTGGAATTAATTAGTTTTGGGACTGCAGGTGATTGCATTTTTTGTTGTTGTTGTTGTAACAGCAACATGTTAAAAACTATTTCTAAAATGAAAAATGTGTGGTTGAATGTCTTCTACAATATGACATTTCTAACTCAATTTCAGTTTTGAGTGGACTTTAATAGGAAAATCCTCTATTAAGAAAATAAGCTTTCTTGACATTCATTGTTAAATGATCATTTCATGAGTGAACAGGCCAGTAACATTTTTTATTCCTCATGAAATGCTCATCAACACGTTTGCTGTTTTAACTATTATAGGGGGAAAAAAATTAAATAAACGTGAAAAAAGAATGTTTGGTAATTTAATCAAGACTTCAGGATCTTGTACAGAGATAATGCAAGTATAGACTATATTGCTAAGCAAACTTACAAAGCTGCATTAAATAAAAGCTGTTTTATTAATTTTATGTGAAAAGAAACATGTGCATTTACTTTGCTGTTCAGTTGTAATAACTCGTATTGCAAATGTATATTTGTGTTATTTAAGTTGAGCTTCTTGGCAAGTTTATGAGCATTTTTTGTTTCATAATAAGTTCTGGATTTTTTAACCAGTTCTTGATTTGTGTCCAAAAATGGACTGCAACTGCTGATTTATGAATATTTCTATAACAGAGATGTCTGAAGTATTTCTTTTGTCTGGTACCAATATTTCCTTTATATACCTAAAACTTCTTGCAATCTTAGCATTTTGTGAAGTTTACCTGATTTGTTCTCCGGGCATATCTTGTCTGTTATGTTGCTTTTTAAGACATGATTGATGTTCTAGTTGTCCCTGTGTACCAGCACAATCTTTGAAACCCCATCACTCAACCACTACACTTTTTTGTACCTTATTGGAACATGTTTAGCAAAATCTCATTTGCTTAAGCAGCTCCATTGCAACTGACTTCAAATCCATATGTTTGTTGGTTGGACATCATTAATGAACTTGTGATATTCTGGTAGAAGAGAAGTGAAAATTCAAGTTCATTAAAAGTCCAGCAGATGGAAGCAAGATCTCCAGTCATCAGATATCTGAATCTAGCATCTATTGCAACAGAGCTGAAGATGCAAACAAAGGTTTGCAAAACATGTCCTAGTAAGTTGCTAAAACAGAATTGATTGAGTGATAGTACAACTCATCAAAACTGAAATCTCTTAGCTTCACTGTGAATTTTTCGAAAATTAAAGAATTAGAATTAGCAATAATGTGAAGAAATTGTGGAATTGATAATAAATAAAGCATAGTGTTACAAAAAAATATGTAAACTAATAATATTATGTGTGAACAGTTACAATAAATAAAATTATTTCTTCTACAATAACATATTTAGTATATGTTTTTGCAAAATTTTTAATGTATTAATAAAGCTTGAAAAAATGAGATATTTAACATCTGTTGTGACTATTCAGTTGATGATTGTTCTTTATAACACATTGCAGTTTATTACATGCAATAAACAATGCTTAAGAACATAGTCAAGTGATTAAAATGTTCATTACGATTCATTATCTAGCTATACTCATATACAAATAAACACACAAAATCATAGATATTATGTGGTTAAACAATACTATTTTATCATCTAATACACTTTATTGAGAAGAAATTTTATTAGTGTGCATTTGAATTTGGAGAGTGGAATAGCATTATGAAGTTTTATCAGAAGTTTGTTGAACAGCTTGATGCCAATATAGTCAGCCCCTCCCCATGTAGTTTTAACCCATGTTTGAATTACAAGGCCTTCTTTTACCCTTGTGTTGTGATTATGTATTGTTGAGTATTGGGGAAGTGATGTATTACATATTTACAGTATAGATTTTAATATAAAAATGCCACGAAGAGTTAATAATGATAAAGTTTTAAAAGCTTCTCTGCATGAGTTATGTCAGTACTTTTGCTATATAAATGAGAATCATTTTCTATAATACAAATATTTGGTTAAAATTGTTTATGGATGTAGATTATCACCTTGGATAAGGAAGATGTTTACAGTGACGTGATTTCACATAATTATGAAAAATGGGGATGTTTTGGAGACACTACACATCACTTACTTTTAAAAATAAGGGGCATGTTCCAGAAGCGTGTTGCTTTCATCACCACTCCGAGTTCCAACTGCCTTGCAGATAGTATGTTGTGAGGGTGGAAAAGGTGTTCCCTGGTGGTGCATGAATGAACCTCTTCATCAAGTCATCTTTTGTCACTATATCAAAATTGACTATCTGGTGTTTGTGCTTGAGCATAAATGTTTTCCCATGCTGTCAGTTACCAACTTTCATTGCTGTTCATAAGTGAGATAGGTTCTGGATCAGTATCATAATGGTTTTGCCAGAAATGTGATACAACTGCTGATTGTTTTCCTATTTGCACTTCATACATTTGAAATGTTCCTTTATCCTTATTTCTAGATTCCTCTTAGTTTTTCCAGTATAAAATGTATTGCACTGCTTACAATTAATTTTGTAGATGCCTGATCTATTCTTTGGGTTATGTCCTCTTTTATTTTTGAATTCAATAGGTTCTTTATAGAGTAGGTGTTCCTTGGTGCCAATGTGTAGTTAAATTCTTTGAAGATTTTTTAGAATTTTGGGTGGTACTTGAACTTTTTGAATTTTTTAGTCTCTTTCTGAATGGCTAGTGTGCTGGTGTATTTCATCTTTTTTCCATCTTTTGGCTCTTGTTATCTTTTTCTCAATTGTCCTTGTGCTGAATGTGTTTGTTGCAGCAATTTTTAATATGTGCAGTTTTTCTTTTTGGAAAGAAAACTCATGTGTTTTAGTAATTGTGCTAGCCATGTTTAGGCACTAAATTGGAAAGTTGAATCAGACTTTTGAGAAATTCAATGCCAGAGACTTGAAGCAAAGTATCTGTGGTTCGAGTCCAGGCCAGGGCATTGAATTGTCAATTCTCGCTGTTCTTTTTTTTTTTTTTTTTTTTTTTTGTTTGTTTGTTTGTTTCTTTATTTTCTTTAATAAACCTATGTCTTTGTAACTAAATCACTTATCCTAGCATTATCTGTGGTATCTTTTTTGACTTTGCTAGTAAAACAAAGTTATCTGTTAAAAGTTTTAGAACGTTTTGGAGGATCATGTTTTTACATACATTTCTCATTCAAGCTGTCATGGTAGCATTTGATTATACTGCATTCAGAACTGCCACTTAACCCACCTACATTGTTAGCCTTTTCTTCTGTCCACATTATGTGCCTGTATCACTTTTGATATCTTTATTATGACTGATACAAAGTATAATTATATTTGCTAGTTAAATTTTACAATTTGAATTTTCCCTGTAAATTTCTCACTCCTCTTCAATTTCAGAATCTGCATTTTCCTTATTTACATTGACCACCATTATAGACGTTACCATGCTGGTATGGTTTTACAGTGAGTACCAGGTAAGCTTAATTGGTTGTCCTAACAATAACATATTATACAATTGTTTCAGTTTACAATATTTCAGTGTACCATTACTAGACTTGGCGCTACTGAAGTCATTTCCAACCAGCAGTTAATGAACAGTATTATATTCTTATTATTAACATTTATCTAAAGCATTATGCAATATGCATCTATTAAGTGCATAATACTATCTCAGAACAAAAAAAATATTCAACTTATCCTTTCAAATTTTCCTTGATCCTGCCATATTGCAGTACCAGTCTTATGCCACAATATATGAACTATTTCCTCTAACACTCTTTCAATGTTTGGAGAGAGTAAATATCTTTTCTTTTCTCTCTCTGTCTAGAGTAAGCACCATTTTTACTTCTTTATCTTCGATTTTGTGTAACTCTTTAAATATGTGCCTTGAAATTTGTATACAATGGGACAGTTGGTAGGCTTTAATTATTAATTATTCTGTCAATTTTTACTCAGAACTACACTCATAAGTTGAGTCTTTTCCTTTAGGTCAATTTTAAATTGCTGATACAAATACTGTTTATGACATAAGTTGCAGTAAGCAAATAAAATGATGCTTGTTTATTGGCACCATGGTGAGGACTTTTCTCTGACGTTTCAAGGTTTCTTAGCAGGTAAGCTTTGTTGTATATATTTACATGTGCCAGTGTACAAGCACCAATTAGTGACCATAGAAACATCAGCTATAGGCAATAAAGGTATTGTTTTTATGTATCAAGGCAATAAATGATTCTTAGTGGGCTTTTGGTTTCAATCATAAATTGTAATATAGGGCTAGGAAAATAGGCTTAAAATTCATTTTTAATAACTGACACTAAAAGTAGAGCTTTTCACACAAGTCACTCATACTAGAAATTGAAGATCATAACGCCGAGTGGAATAAAAATTTTTGTAATAGGTACTTGATTGTTATAACACCCTTGTTTCTTGCAACAGAATTATATATATACTAAGTGGAGGCCTTTTATCGATTAATGTAACAAAGGATTATTTCAATGACTCAGAAATGAATTCTTCCAGTGAATTCAACTTTCAAATCCAAACAATGTTATCAATGCTAATGTTTCTTCCTCTGCAAAAGGAATTAATATTACAAAACATCATCACAATTACATCAAAGGAATAATAATGACGATTAAATAAATAAAAGATACGTTTAATAATAAAATTGTTGTTACACTTATGCTGTTGATTTAGTTTTGCCACTGCCTTCTATATATTATTATAGAATGTTATGATTATGTAAGTGATCATGTTGTCACCACTGGTGCTATGAAGGTCAAACAACAATGAAGGCCAAATAACAGACTAGAGCTCACCATTGCACATGTCTGAATGTATACAGCTATTTCCACACAAATTTCAGCTAGAATTTTTATAATTTTATATTCAGAATTGTCTAAAAATAGTATTTAACAACACATGTTAAAACTGATTTGATTTTACTCTTAGGATTGGTACATTCCGCTTTCAGCCTCATTCTGCAAGCATTCCTACTTGCAAATTAAAACTCCACTTTTAATACTTGCATCATAAACAACCAACCTATGCTGATTAGTTTTATTTAATGAAAAGTCGCTGTTGATAAATGATAACATTACTGCTAGACAACTGCACTTCCCATGAGGTACATTCGGTCTTGTTAATGGAAATCATGCCAGAATGGAGAGTAGTTCAATGGATTATTACCAAACTCAATATCTAGTTTTGTTATGCACACAGAAGAAGAAAAAGATTATTAGAAAAAAAAAATATATATATATATAAATGGAATAGCAGAGTGCAAACACAGCCCAGATGAGTTATTTCATATGTAAAGACATTACACCTTTATCTTACTTGTAGGGGAGAATCCAATTCCAGCTACTTGGTATACGTTGGTTTTCTGAAAAAAAATGTTCTGATGGAAATTGTTCCTTTCCTTTAATGTCCTGAAGCACTGAAGGTTTGTTAAGATTAATTAAGACTAATTGGGTCAATATTTGCTTTGGTTACAACTATATAGGGATCCTAGGCTTGATAATGCTTAAGTGTGTTTGTGAGAAATGTGCTTTCTTACTAATTTTTGGCTTTGTGCTAAACCGTAGACTAATGTAAGAAACAAAGCAAACTAAATCATTTATCACATTATGTCCTCAGTGGGGAAATATACACTAGCTTCAAATAAGTGTTCCATACATGATGAAATTTTTAAACCAAGGTAGTTAACGTGTCTCACTTTAACTTTTCAGTGTTGAAAGATAAAAATTGTAGTTATTTTTAGGTAAATATCTATACATGTAACAGAACTATGACAAAAAGTTTGTTAATTTTTTTTTTTGTGGATAAATACTTGTATAATTATGTGTTATGGCAAAATTCACATTTTTAAAATCCTTTTTATGTACATCAGTGTATGTTGCTGCTTGTTTCAAGAATGACTGAAATGATAACCATGGAGCTTGCCATAAGGCATACAGTTCTCACTCAGAAAACACATGGGTACAGAGTTACAAGGAGTCTCTATGCTCCCCCCGCCCTCCAAAAAAATGCAATATAATTCAAGTATTCATACCAGCTTTAATATTTTCTACCACAAATCTATGGTAAGTGGAGGTAGTATTGTATCTAGCCAAAAATATGATATAGAGATTTTGTTGGAAGTGTTTTGAGGCTCCTGAATCAAAAAGATCTGCGCGTGTGTGTCTCTCTCTCAACACCATAACTCAAAAGTGAAATCTTGTATAAATATTGAACTTGGTATTTAAGTTCAGGATCTTTCAAAGATGTGACATGAAAATATTCAAGAAAAGGTCCCCACCTCAAATTACCCTTAACATGGAGCATTTTTGGTTTTCTCAAAAATTGGCTAATGAATTTGATTAACATACGATATGTATTCAAGATATTTAGATGACAAATAAAATGTATATCATGAATTTTCTGCAAATAGCCTGTGAAGTTCTCTTCTTTTAGCAATTTTGTATAAGTTTGTTTAATCAATAAATCTTGAAGAGATAAACAAAAATATACTTCACAGAAACTAGAGTTCTTTAAAACACAATTCAAATAGCTGCTTTTTATTATCAAGCATTTCTGAGAAAATTAGTATTAGTGGATTTAATTTTTCATTATTTTGACATTTTCTCAATAGAAGAATTATTGCATTCCATCCAAAAGTTTGATATGGAGATTTCACTTGAATTGCACGTTTTGAGGTGCCTTGAGTAAAAAGGGTTGTTTACTTTCTCTATTTCTTAACTGTAGTAAATATATAAATATTGCATTGCATTCCACCCAAAATTGGATTTTTACCGTATAAAATACGCATTTTGGGATCCTTGAATAAAAAGCATATTAATTAGAAACAGATTCTTGTGTCTGTCTGTGAACAGCATAACTAAAAAATGAAAAAAAAAGGAAGAAATGAAATACCAAACTTGATATTTATATTAAGCATCTTTTCAGAAAGCGACACGAATATTTTCAAAAAATCCTCCCACCTCAAACTACTATTTACAAAAGCTATTGTTTATCAGTTTTGATTTTCTAAAAAAATATCTCTAATGATTTTGATTAAAATGGCACATGTTTAAGATATTTGCCTTTGACCGTATCGTACGGTTTACCAATTATACAGAAGTAATTTAGAATGAAGAGGAATTCACAGGCTATTCCCAGAAAATTCAAGATATGTATTTATTTTGTGTGTCATTTAAATATCTTTAATATATGGTATTTTAATCAAAATCGTTAAAACCATTTTTAAGAAAATAAAAAAAGTGTTACATGTAAAGGGCAGTTTAACTTGAGGGAGGTTTCTGGAAATCTTCGTGTCACATCTTTGGAAGGTACTAAACTTAATTACCAAGTTTGATACTTATATCTGACTTTTAGTTTTTCAGTTATGATGTTCACACACACGCACGCACACACGTACCTTTTTCTAAAAATACTTTTTACTTATTTAGGGGTCCCCAAAAACACTATTTTCGGTGAAATCCCTGTATCGAATTTTTTGGTGAATGCAATACCTTCTCTACCTACTATGTACGCGGTAGAGAAAGTAATAAGTTTCGTAAGAATATTATGTATGCATGTAAGAATAAAGGATAGTGTGTAAATTAAGCATATCAGATTTTTTTTTGTTTTATGAGTTGTACTTTGGTGATTATTACCACTCCTTATAATATTTCCAGCTTTTTATGTGGCTGCTTTTACAGGAAAGTTTTACTTAGACTTCAGGGAACAAATGTATTGGTTCAGGGGAGCTCCATTTACGCCTCCCTGGCACCTTCCATCCACATCCATCGCCCCAAATCCAGCTCCCTCGCCCCATCATGCATCTTACTCTCATTCCGAGAACAGTTATGGCTCAGTCTACACTACTTTACTATGCTATACTGCCTGCTTCCAAAATATAGACATTTGTCACCTTTCATATGCAAAACAAGAGAAACGCTCCTACTTTTCACCACCAAGGGGGTAATATTGAAAGAATGGAGCGAGAGGGGACGGAATGTTATGTGAATTCGGAGACCAATATTCGTATATGGAGTTTTAGGGGAGGTGCGGGAGATGCAGTTTGCCGTATAGACAGTCACCCTACGATATATCTTATAAATTCCAAAAACTTGGGACGCTAAGCGCACATTGCGAGGCTCTCCGTTTGTGCAACATGCTTCATCAACTTTGTTAGTCTTCGGCAGCATTTTTTGCCGTTATATGTTTTTATTCCTTTGTCGTTACGTTTCTAGTTTGCTCTACTTCATCGTGGCCATGTTTTTATTCGCCTGTTTTTCCTGTGTTATATGTATTCAAAAATTTCATGTCGAGGATTCAACAGAAATGCATTTTGAAAATCCTGTAAATCCGAAATTAGCGTGTTTAGAAAGCTATGCATCCGTTCCTGTTTATGTACCTGTGAACTGTGTAGCCCAAAAATGAATAATCATGTAACTACCACCATATGCCGACAGAAGTGGCCCCGGTTTTTAAGGCATGGACCGGTGAACGGGAGGTTTGCGGATTCAAATCTCGCTAGGACCGCACTCCCTGATTACAGTTTTTTTTCCGGATTTTCCTCAGTTCTCATAACTGGCAATTGCCGGGAAGGTACCCTAAACTTAGGCCTGTAATGTTTTCTTCCCAAATTTGTATCGCCTTAGTGCTATATGAAGTTCGTTAAACACACTCACACACGTATTATTATTATTATTATATTATTATTATTATTATATTATTATTATTATTATTATGCAGTTATTCTAATAGTTTAAAATTCTATGTCACTTATATTTGTCAACCTTTGTGTCACTTTTTAATTCCTGCTTGATCTCTTGTACACTAAGGTTTATACTAGTGCGCAAAAAGGAGACAAACTGGATTATAATAATTACCATCCTGTTAGTATTATTCCAACTTTAAGATATTTGAAATGATAATTACCAAATTACTTTATACCTTGAAAGCAATAATTTATTTTCAAATAAACAGTTTGGCTTTAGGAAGAGAGATAGTACTGTTGATGCTATAAAGTCCTTCGTTAAACTGTGTATTGAATATCTTGAAAGTTAAAAAGTTGTTTTGAATAGATTTTATGATATTAACCAAAGCTTTTGATGCAGTTTCTCACAGTACACTATTTCAAAAGCTTGTATTTTGTGGTTTCAACGATGATGTTATTCAGTTTTTACAATCTAATTTTGCTAATAGATGTCAAGCAGTATTTTATAATGGTAATGTATCTCATTATGAATTAGTTAAATATGGCGTTCCTCAGGGCCATGTCCTTGGACCATTATTTTTTTATTATATATGACGATCTTCCTCCTCTTATTAATACTGATTGTTCTATACCCAAAAATGTGTGCTAATGATCTAATTTTAACACCTTTCCATAGCGGTGTTCCGTTATTGAATACCTATGTAAATGAAATTAATGGTATTTATTGTGAATTGCTGTAATGTAAATAATCTTAAATTAAACCGTCATGAAACTAGATTTAAAAATGAATTATAAACTGGGCAATATGGACAATGTTGTTAAAGCTTTAGGTATATATTTGGAATCTGGTCTTGGATGGCATACACATGTGAATTACGTGGCTAGTAAAATTAGCAAATCAGTATTTATGTTCAGAATATTGAAAAACTACTTTAATCTAGAATTCTTTATTGAATGTGTATTATGCTTAGGTTTATAGTTATCTTGTATATGGTCTCATTCTGTGGGGTAATCATTCCTCCTTAGACAGGCCATTCATTTTACAGAAAAGGTGTATTAGATTAATTTATGCAGTTCGAGCACGAACTCACTGTAAACCACTCTTTGTCAAATTACGTGTTCTTGTTTTGCCATGAATGTATGTTCTTGAGTGTCTTCTATATGCCAAGATGAATCTACTTAATTTTACTAGATGTTGTTCTGTTTATAATTACAGCACGCAGGACTAGAAGCAGTATACAGGGTGGACCATTTAAATTGAGACTACAATATCTCCAAAACTAAGCGTTATTTCTTGAATAAAAGTTGTTTGATATTATGGAGGAAAAGTAAATACCATTAGTTGGTGTTTTATTTGGAGAACGTTGTGATGGTTATTTTAGGCTCAATTTAATTTCACCGTAATTGTAGGTTCCCATTTAAAAAATTAAATTGACCCTAAAATGACTATTATAACACCCTCCAAACAAAACATGACCAATGGCATTTACTTTCTCCCATAATATCAAGCAACTTTTATGGAGGAAAAGTAAATACCAACGCTTATTTTTGGAGATATTGTAAAGTATCAACTTAAATGTCCACCCTGTATATACGGATAAATGCAACTGTACTTTAACACAAAAAAGCTTTGACTACATTTCTAAAAAGTTTTTTTAAAGTTATTCCTTTACATCTAAGAAAGGTGTCTACCATACGGTTTAAGAAAGCAATTAGAACTACATTGTGGCTAATCCTCTACACAATGTAAGTGAATTTTATAATATAAACTTGTGCTTATGTTTTGTATTTATTATTATTATTATTATTATTATTATTATTATTATTAACATGTACATAACCATTTGGTTTTTGGAATAAATATAAATAATGTATATACACCTGCCATATTTGAATTTGAACTCGGCAAACTTCCCAATTATAAGCGAAGAATTTCTGGAAATGTTCTCATTGCAGTTAGTCTTTAAACAAGCTTTAATTAATATTTTGTTTCTCATTAGCTTATTCAGAGAGCTTATAGCAACATTGTCGTACATCGACATGCTTTTTATACATTTGACATTTCTCTCAGCGTTCTTGTGATCTGTAGTGAAATGCATATTACTGCAGTACTACTAAGGTATTAAATTGAAGCCACTTATGATTAATACTTATCACGATTGACAAAAAGTAGATAGAAGTATAAGAATTTTCGTAAATAACTTAAGGGACAGCCATGAAGTAAACTACGATATTGCACATCATAGCTGCCGTGTTCCATAATCTGAATTCTTACTACTCTCGTTCTTATTAATGTTCTTTCTCACTTTCTTTTTCTCTTTAGGACAATGTATCTATGAAAATCCAAAAATCCACAGTTTCTTGTGATTGTTTTGAGTTGTTTTATCCACACTCGAAACATAAAACATATAGCGCGCACAAAATTTTAATGAGCTATATCAAACTGTTAAGATGTTTTTTTTTTAAATTTGAGTTTAGAATACAAACATGAAGAAATTCTTGGTCAAATATTTCGTAATTTTAATTAGTTTAAGAGACAAAATGTGCCATGTTTCAACTTTTTCAATTTGAGATACGGACAACAATTAATATCAGCTGAGCTATTTTATACTTTTTGGTTGATGCACAACAATTTTTAAATCCGTAATTCCTGAAGCTTTGCTGACAATTTCAAGCCGATATTATAAACTGTGGTTAAAAGAGTATTTTGAATTCTGAAAAGAAAGGAATGGAGTTCAACGCAGTGCTTTATCTAAACAGTACCGTACTAATTCAGTAGCCATTTTTTTGCTTCAAAATTATTGCAATAAAAAAAATAGTGTAGCATGAAAATGCTGCTTATAAGTATGATAAAATGCAATAAACAGTATATCGAAAATGTTCACATTGCCAAATTTCACACCTTTAACTGTTAATTTCTGTTTCCTGCAGTTTGAGCTATCGGTTTCGTAGGTTCAGTATTTTGGGTTTCTGATAGATCGTCACATAAAAATTGAAGATGCGTTGAATGATAAATCTTTTATCCTGTTAAAAATAAATGGTAATCAAGGAAAAAGAAAAATTTCTAAAGCTGAAATGCACATTTCATGCTCTTAAGAAATGTTTGCAAAAACTCTTCAAACAAAATAAACCTGCATTGAAATTGGTTAAATTATGAATCATTGAAACTACTCCGTTATTTCATAGCGACCTAAGGATACTCTTGTTGAAGTAGGTAACATGTAGGAAAGCTCTTTTCTTTTGCCTCGCGTATCCATGGAACGAGTGGACAGGGATCTTGGTTGGTGCTTGTTGGAGAAAGAACTGCATGCAATCGGAAGCAGCTGAGAGACTATTGTTAGAACTAAAAGTTGGTGGCGCCCTCGAGAATAACCCTGAAGCGGCGAAGTAGACTGATATGGCGTTTCTCGAAAAAGGGAGATGAAGGAGCAACTAATTTTTTTTCCCCCGGTGCAAGTGTAACAGAAGACTCAAGACTTTGGTAGCGTTTTACTATTCGTCTCTATAAAGCTAAGAGCCTGAGTTTCTGCGTGCTACTTTTATTGTCTCATTGACTGTTTTTTTATCAGTCAGATGAAAGGAGGATGGTCAACTTTCTCATACCTCCTTTGTTTTCCATCTTGCTGTACTGAAATTTTGGGATAAAAATGCACGCAAGTGATAGAATAATAAACGTATAATTCACATCTAACATAATGTCCCTTTTAAGGAAAGCTTTCAGGGGGTAAATGGGGGTGTAGAAATCATGTTTCTAAAGTAAGCTTACGTTTCTGTAGTGCTTCAGCGACTCCAACTTGAGCAACGACTATAAGTCTAATCTGCCACGCAAATAAGGGGGACTTTTGAATAAATGGTTTAAAAGAAAGAAGGACGGAAAGGTAGGAAAAGAAACCATGTTAGCACATATCTCAGCTACTGAATTCGATTCCAAGCAACGCATGAGTATGAAAAGGACTAAGTTGGGGGGGGGGGCTGTTGGGCTTAAAACTAAACATTGGACTAGTTGCAAATGCCTACAGGATGTCCACAGAAACACTACATGATTATAAACAGTTATGGCGTCGCTGTCAGTTGCTGGATTTACACGAAAATTATTAGAAAGAGTAACACAAACGCTTTAGTAACCTACTTCAGAGACACTAAATGTGTGCTTCACGTGTCACGCTGCAGACATCAAGGTCATATTACCACTCTTGCCGTGACGCTCCAACATATCTAGTTATTTCAATGGCGGCAGTGATGCCAATTTGGAGCTGTTGCAGATTTTGAATTAGTGGTGGTATATAAACAAGATTCTGAATTGACTTTCCTCTTATCACTTATGCATGCTCCACAAAACCTCTATACCACTTCAGAATCGTTTTGTCACTAGATGTCTCATGTTGAATATTCCGTCTGAAAGCACGCGGAACTTATTACGCTCCATGTGCTAAGCTTCGGTATTCCGTAAACACCAACTTGGTCTATGTGGCTTCGCCATAGCCCTCTAAACGTTACAGAATTCACGACGGCTTGAAAATTTAACATTCACATCATTTAATACAATTTGCTTCTATCCAAAATGCCATAGTGACAATCAAAATACCGGAAACGTCTTTTTTCTCTCCTTCTTCTTATGTTGACATCTGTTATTTTGCGACACTGCACCTGTTTATAATCAGGGAGCATTCTTGGACACCCTGTACGTATGGATGTTCATAAAGTACACGACGATCCCCAAAATCTTATATTTCCGAATAGTGAAATAGAAAAATGTATAGGAGCTATGTCAATTTTGTATGATTCATCTCACGTTCACGTACATGTTCGGTTAGTGCAAGCTTATATACCCGCTGCAATTATTTTATTGCTAGATACTTATATGTAATTATAAAATTAAAAAACTCCGATGTGTTATATTCAAATGCTTTTTATTTATGTGTGTGTGTGCGTGTGTGTGTGTCCGTGTGTGTGTCCCCTCTACAAATATTCTTCCAAAACTTATTTTCTTGTCTACTTCATCTTACCCGAGACAATCGTTTGCAGAAATTTATAGTTTCCTTACACATTTGGTTGTAGGTGCAAGGGATATATTGGAGACTGGATCTTTAGTCCATACCTTTAAGAAGCAGGTCGTTTTATGCTGGCTTTAAAATTCCATGCTCTTTATGTGACATCGCGAGAAAGAAATGAGTGGCGGCCTAGTACTCAAAAAATATAAAGTACTGGAAAATTGAAACTAAAAGGGACAAATATCTCTGAAATGGTTAACGCCAAACAAACATTTGACATAAAGTGCGTGCTTTAACAACATTTGCTCTTTATTTATATATATATATATTTTTAGTAGGTTTACTTACTCTGCTATTCCCTTCAAAAATCTCATACCCTGATTTCATCGGAAGTACACGATTTGGGACTCCCTAATTTTTTTTTTTAAAAAAAAGAGTTTTAGAAAAAGGTCTTGTGTAAAGCGTAATTAAAAAACGAAAACTTATTTCAACACCAAACTTTGTATTTAAAAAAATTCATCTTCCAAGCATGCGACACGTCTTCGCATGCGCCTTGCGTCTTCCAAGACAATACCCCCTCCCAAACTAGCCTTTACATTTAAATAATCGTTATTTTTTTATTTCCTCAAAAATGGCTCTAACGATTTTGATTAAAATACCATATGATTAAAATATTTGCATGGCATTTTAAAATATGTATCTTAAATTTTCTGTGAATAGCCTGCTCGTTCTGAATGACTTTTGTATAGTTGGTAAACAGTAAGAGATAACAAAATCTTTCTACACAAAGTATGCGTATCTCGTTAAAGCACACATTTGCCTTTTTTTTTTTTTTTGAGGTAACCATTTCCGATATGTTTCTTGTTATTGGTTTGAATATTCAAATATTTATACTTTTCTCAACTAGTATGTCGCTACTCGTTTTCACTTTCTCGTGGTCATGCAAACAGCATGGAATTTCAAAGCCAAATACAGGGCGACAAGCTCTTTAAAAATATGACTATCGCTTTACGTACTGTATCTTTTTACTTTCTCTACTACGTATAGTAAGTAGGGGAAGTATTGTATTCCACCCAAAATTTCGATACCGAGATTTCACCGGAAATACAAGTTTTGAGACCCCCTGAATCCCAAAAAAGCATTTTTGGAAACATGTCTGTGTGTCTGTGTGTGTGTCTGTGAACAGCATAACTCAGAAACGAACTGTCGGATAAACACCAAACTTGGTATTTGGGTTCAGTATCTTCCAGGGATGCGACACGAAGGTTTTCAAGAAAATCCCTCCACCCCAGAGTACCCTTTACATGGAAGATTTTTCGAAAATTTTAATTTTCTCAAACATGGCTCTAACGATTTTGATTAAAATATCATATGTTTAAGATATTTTTATGACAAATAAAATGTATATCTTGAATTTCCTGGGAATGTCTCCAAAAGTATTCTTTATTGTGAACGACTTTTGCATAACTGGTAAACCATAAGAGATAGACAAAATTTTACTACATAAAAATGTAGATCGCGTTAAAATACACAATTTATGTCATATACATTTTTTTTTGTTGAGTGAACCATTTTCGAGATATTACTTGTTATTCCCTTAAATTTTTCAATACTTTTCTCAAATGGGAATTCGTTATTCATTTTTTTGTCTTGGATATGGAAAGAGTATTAAGCTGTGGGAAAGGGAATGGTGCTGCACCTAGCAACCAGCTATTAAGAGATATGTATGTGCTTAAAGGCTACTGTTATTCTATATTGTCCTTGTAAATATATATTCCCCTTTCATCTACAAGAAAATTAGCAATAAGATAGACTCTCCAAATGTTTATCTCGTTTAACATGAAGTAGATGGAGAATAAGCGTTTGTAAAAATAGTTTGTACAAGAGTAGAGAAAGTCATGTGAGTGTAACACATCAGATTTTTTATACCTATAACGAATGTGTAAATGTGGATTAACAAGAAGTAGATAGAATAATAAGATTTTCTAAGAATAATCTGCAGAATAGTGAGTAGAGAACGTCATGTGAATGCAATACATAGTGAAGGTGTTGTGGACCACGTATGGGTGCCAATCTTGCGGGTGAATGTTTCTAGGAGTGTTCGCCCCACGCTTGGTTACAAACTTTCCGGTGGTCTTCGCCCTACGTTTAGGAACTAACCTTTGCGGCGGTGTCGTGTGTTTCTGTGTGTAATAATTGTTTTAATGTTTATTTATTTATGCCTCGGCTGCATCAGTAATATTTTGTAGAGCAAGTATCTCTTAATAGGGCTGGTATGGCTGAAGAATAATGTTTACACACGATACACAAATCATAATTGTATTTCACTTTTTTATTAATCCATCACGCAGTTTATAACACTTCACTGATGTATCCTACTATAGAGCTGTGAGATTACTGTCAATTACACTTTTAACAGGTAAACATTTATACATTATCCTCACCGCAATGAATTTTCATGTCTCACGTACAATCACTGAATCCGTACCGAAACGAACTGCCTGGGTACGCTATCTACTAGCGTCAACCGTTTGAATTTGTACATTTCTCTATTTCTAGTTTCTGATTGGCTAAGCCTACTCCAATAGAATACCTTTATTTTACTTTCGCTTATTTTTCACATCCACGTGACCATTTATAAACTGTTTTAAATATTACATTAGTATTGTTTCAAGGACTATTAGTAGCCTTTTTTTAACTTTCTAATTTATTGTTGTCTCAGGGTTACCTTATTGTTAGCAACTTTCGGCTTCTACATTGTAATTCTGTTTGCTACGAAAAGCAGCTTGCTTCTATTCTCACAGCCCCTACATTGTTAAACTACGTATAATACATTCCCATAACATTTTATACATATACATAATAAAATAAACGTAATACAATGACTGCAATATACACTTTATATATTATAACATACGCATATTGCTTTTAGGCGAGCTATTTTTTATATTATATAATTAGACTGATATTATTTAAGCGATAAATACTGCCTCAATAAGAGTACCTCAAAAGATTTTTCCGTATCACCTGCTAATTGCAATGTTGTAGTTCTTGCTGCAAAGGCAAACGCCGATGTTTTAGATATTTTCTTCCCTTAACTCGAATTTGCAGGATTGTATTACGCAGAAAGATCAGCGTAGTGGTTCGAATGACTCAACTGACTTTCCGAGAAAGCCTTTTGAGGTACTGTCTCATACTTTGCGTTATACGGCGGCTAAGATCGAACTGGAACCGTCTTTTAGCGACTGCTTATTTGCAAGCTTTGAGGGTATAAATGCGAAGAAACTAGAATGTGGAAACATAAGAATGAAACTACAATTTTAAAACAAAGAGAAAACTAAAAGAAGAAAAGCGTAAGGTAGGAGAAAAATTATGAAGAATCCTGTCATATATTAACAAATATTAAACACGTTAGTGTACCTTGTAAACTCAAGGCGCAATTTAAGAAATGCTGCGTTCTGTTTGAATAGAATACAAAAATTCTCCCGGAAACCCCGAGGAAGTTGATCCAGTCGCGCGTGAAACGCTCTCCGAACTGCAGTGGTTGAATTTATGCTGTAGGCTTTTTATAATATACCTTGACTGTCTTGCTTAAAGTTTTAAGCGAAACACTGGATGAGACTAAATCTCTACCGCCGGTAATTGTGCAGAAGATTTGTTGTAGGCAGCAGGAAGTTGTTCAGAAAGTCCTGAATTCCAAAGACCCTGCGAGATTAACGGCTTGATACAAGTTTTAATTTCCCTCCACCAGAGGACGCTTAAGAAGAGGAAGAGCGAAAACTCCCAGTAACAGCAGTACAGGAAGGACGAATCCTTTAATGAATATCTTGAACTGTTTGCAGTGTTGCACACAATAGAGCGAGCATTGTCCTTTGCGACTCCCCCTTCTAAATGTCGACGAAATACTTACCAGTGGAAGGAATCCGGTTTTTGGAGCATCCTTACGCCGTTTGGGAGCGGCTTGGTTTCCGAGACGGATGCGCTTTTCGCAAGAGCGTCTCACGTGCAAATATTTCTAAGGACTAAGATGCTCATAATTAAGAAAACTGATATATGTGGGTTATGCTGAATGTTTCTGCATTATAGTGGCGCTCGTTAGGTTAAATTTGCATGGATTTAATTCGGTTGCGGGTTATTTCGCAGAGAACGGGTAGCCACCTCCTATGCAATTCCTTCCTTAGCCAATCACTGCTAGCGTTTACAGCAGACAATTACATATAAGCTCTTAGAGTTAAGAATATGGTGCAGTGTTTCTTCTCGCGGTTGTCAATACCCAGAATGAAACGTGTTAATAGTCTTATTTAAACCTGAAGAGACAAACATTAGGCTGCCAACCATATATCTAAATAATTTTTGCGACTTTTTGTAAGTCTTACGCTTTAAAACGTTCATTTTCTTTAAAAAAAAAAACTACGTAATTTTCCCGTCAATATCTAAATCATTTAAAGAAATGGCGCAATTGGTTGCTACAAGGTGTAAATAATTCTTTTTTCATCGTTCGACATTAAGAATTAAAAGTGATAGTACCTATATTAGTTTCTTTTTCAGTACAAAGTCAACTAAAATTAAGCACAAAACTGAAAAAGTTATTTTATCCATGTTACGTATTCGCGTTATGTTTTTGCCTAGAAATTATTTTAAATTACGCAATAAATGCTTAGTTAATATGTGTGACAATATTGTTCAAGTATTTGTCGGAAGCATGGAGAAATAAATTACTTCACATCGTCACACCAAGCTCTTGCAAAGGTAAACAAAAGAGGAAAATTGCAAACTTTCAAGCATCTTCTATCACATGAGGATTTTATTTGGGAAAAGGTGATTATAGTATGGAGGATTTCGAAAACGGCTGACGCTACGAAACGAGTTGACACAATTTGTATATTTTAATGGGGTCTTCGCTGTTTCTAAGTAGGGTAATTCCAGGGTTGATGGCCGTAGTTTTCAAAATGATGTATTATACGAAGTATAAGAAGAAGTATTATATGCTTAATAGCTAAATGGATTATTTGCAGATTAATCTTTATAATAGTAAGTGCCATGATCACACAAATTTATTTTGGATGAAAAGATCCTGAACTTTAAAAAGTATGCATCGACTATCTCTTCTTATGAGCGTGGGAGAGATGACCAGACATTTTGCGTGCTCAAAGAGCATGCTTAGTGATGTAATAAAGTAACAATAATTATACAATACATGTTTTACACTTTTGTTTATCAGTTAATAGTCAAGCTTTCGGAAGTAATGTTTTCAACAGAAAAAGGTTTGGGGAAAACTATAAAATAAATATGATTTTAATTGTTCTTTCTTATATAGTTTCAGGCCAAGTTCTTCGGCGAAATTGTATGCTAGAGTGCGAAATAGCGCACACACCTTCTGGCTTTTGTATTTTGTCGACATTTGAAAAGCCTAAGAAAGACGTCCAAATACGAAAAGTATTTAAATTATCTACTTCACTACAATCTGGTTATACACTATATTGATAAAAATTAGTAATAATGACGAAGCGGGGTACCAGAATAAAAAAATAAATAAATAAAACACAGAATACTTAAACATACATAATACATAGAAATATGTCTCCGGAAAGGCTGGCTTACTCTCCCATTTGTAGAGAATATTGCCACAGGCCACAACAAAACTAGGAGAGCATTATAATCTAAGTAATGTCAATAAAATACACAATACGCACTTTTGTGCACAAAGTTTCCAACTGCTGTCTTGAAAGGAAGTTGAGTTTCACTTCATTCAAGAGCGGAAATCGACTATAAGCAGTGCACGTGATCAACAATCGTTAATACGTAAGGACTCAAAACTTGCTGCCAGCCGAATTTAAAGAACTTTATACCTCAGCTTCGACATTGAGAGCCGTTGGCCATCTCTCCCGTATGGTCGTCTCCCTCGGAATTACTCTTAATTTGTTGTCGTGGTTTCCTAGTTACACAGGATGATAAGAAAGTCAATAGAAATATCGGCTATTCACAGAAGGTTCAAAACATATATTTTATTCCATACCAAAGACACATTATTTATAAAATAATAATAAAAATAAAATTTTTCCATAAAGGATAGTTTGTGGTGCCAGGAATTTCGTGAAAATCATGTCGCAATTTGAAAGATACTGGACTTAAACTCTACGGACCTTTCTCGAATAATGCTTATGTTTCGAGTCTTAAGACCTCAAGACTGGTACATCCGGTGAAATCACGATATACAATTTTTGGGTGGAACGTGATACTTCTTCTCTACCGGACCTTTCTCGAATAATGCTTATGTTTCGAGTCTTAAGACCTCAAGACTGGTACATCCGGTGAAATCACGATATACAATTTTTGGGTGGAACGTGATACTTCTTCTCTACCCATTACATGTAAGTGTAGAGGAAATGAAAGGTATATGACTAATAGGCTTAATGCATTTAGGCTTGCATAGACGCTAAGTTTCAATAAGATTTGTTTACTTGCATTTTAATGACAAGAAAACAGTCCAACAAAGTGCAAAAATTACCTGCTCGGAGGTCACGAATTATGGAGGAAGGCAAGAACACTAGATCTTTTGGAGTAGGTATAACTTGTCAACAAAGTAAAAGACTTAGTACATAAAAACCTTATATGTTACACTCACATGACTTTCTCTACTCTTGTACAAACTATTTTTACAAAAGCTTATTCTTCATATGCTTCATGTTAATCGAGATGTTAATCTTATTGCTAATTTTCTTGTAGATGCAAGGGGAATTGGTAGACTTTAAGCTATAGTCAAATATTTTAAGAGCTGATTACATTGTGGAGTATTCCATTTTCTTTGCATTACCAGGACAAAAAAATCTGATGTGTTACACTCACATGACTTTCTCTACTCTTGTAAAACTATTTTTACAAAGCTTATTGACCACATGCTTCATGTTAGTCGAGATATCGAGATGATAATCTTATTGCTAATTTTCTTGTAGATGCAAGGGGAATTGGTAGGCTTTAAGCTATAGTCAAATATTTTAAGAGCTGGTTGCTATGTGGCGCATTCCATTCTCTTTGCATGTCCAGGACATAAAAAAATGAATAACGAATTTGAGAAAAAGTGTAAGTATTGGAAAATTTAAGGGAATAACAAGCAATATCTCGAAAACGGTTCACTCAAAAAAAAAAATGTATACGACATAAATTGTGTAAATTAACGCGATCTACATTTTTTGTGTAGTAGAATTTTGTCTATCTCTTATGGTTTACCAGTTATGCAAAAGTCGTTCACAATGAAGAATACTTTTGGAGACATTCCCAGAAAATTCGAGATATGCATATCATTTTCATGAGCCATTTTCGAAAAATGTACCATGTAAAGAGTAATCTGGGGTGGGGGGGATTTTCTTGAAAACCTTCGTGTCGCATCTCTGGAAGATACTCAACCTAAATACCAAGTTTGGTGTTTATCCGACTGTTCGTTTTTGAGTTATGCTGTTCACAGACAGACACACACACGGACATTTTCCAAAAATGTTGTTTTTGGATTCAGGGGATCTCAAAACATATTTCCGATGAAATCTCGGTATCGAATTTTTCGTTGGAATACAATATTTAAATTAGGTATATTTCAGAGAGAGTAGCAGCCGTAAAACGTGGTAACAAAAAGAAAAGAAAGAAAAAACAAATCAGCAATGCTGGATATTTTATTTGAATGTGCACACACAAATGCAATGAATATTACAGAAATTGAAGACAAAATGTTTCTGCAAACGCAACTTCAAAGGAGCAAGAGGAGAGGTGGTTTAGAAGCGGATAGAAAGGAGGCGCCCGTAAGGAAAAATAAATCTGACATACTTCAGTCACTTGTGCCTTTTTGTACTTGCTCTTCTACAAACTATTGTTACAGAAGCTATTTATTCAACTACTACTTGTTAATCTAGATAAAATTTCAATTCACATTTACACACATCGTTGTGCGTACAATAGGCATAACGATAGTCAGATTTTGTAAAGAGCGTGTCGTTTTATAATGGCTTTAAACCGCTATGCCGTCTACTGAAGAAAGGGGGGGGGGGTGATAGCGACTTCCTATACCAGAAAGGTGTACTTGAAAATTCAAACGAGTAAGTAATTTCTGGGGAATGTTTTTTGGATTTAATTATATGCTTTAATGAGATCAACATTTTTTTGTATATTGAGATTTTCTCTACCTCTTACGGTTTACCAATTATGCAAAATAATTCGGAATGAAGAGAACCTCACAAGCTAATCCTAGAAAATTCTAGGTATACTTTTCATTGTCATATCGTAAATATGATATTTTAATTTATAGCCATTTTTGAGAAAATCACAACGAACTTCGGGCAAACTTTCTGGTCACATCCTTGGAAGATGCTGAACTTAAATACCAAATTTGGTATTTAACTGATGTATTTTTCGAGTTATGTTCTTCACGTAGAGCTTTTTCTAAAATTCCTTGTTTTTTTATTTATTCAGCAGCCTCAAAACGTGTATTTCCTTTGATATTTCGCTATCGAATTTTTGGGTGAAATGCAATACTTCCTCTATTTGCTATATGTAGGATAGAGAAAGTAACAAGAATGCAGAAAAAAGTGAAAGCAGGATTATTATAAGGAAACATTATTATAAGCAACATGCTGAAGAGTACATTCCATTCCCTGTCTCATATTTTAGCACACCTAGTTAAAGTCACTCGAAGAATCTAATTCCTAAATTTGCATCTACCCTTGATGCTGTAAAGTTGCTGATACTAATACTACTTGTTTGCTGGCAGCTGCTATAAAACCTTTAGGCCCGGATCCTAAATAAAAACTGGACTAGGAAAGCACACCGTTGCCGTAAAATCACGTAGTGTCAGAAATCAAGAAAAGTTTTGTATCACACCTGCACTTGGACGCAAATTGTTACCATCTCTGACATGGCGAGTGCACACGGTTTTTAAAGAAGGGAGACTTGCTGACTTGCCATTGCCGTCTGCTAATCCATACATCAAATGGGCGTCTGCCATCTCTGCATTTGTGCACACTGCTATTGCACGAGCCAAGTGTGTGATCAACTCTACTAAAGTGGTTTCACATTAACTTAAAGGAGAACACAAGACAAGAGAACACCTCATTGGCTGGTAGTCAAACTATAACTTTTCCCGCTTAGCATGTCGTCTCTTCCTCTACGTAAAACAGTTCCGTTCAGATCGTAACGTTTTGTGGTTAGTCTTGTGCAGAGAAATTTAAAAACAACCCATTATTGCAACACTTCAATTTATGAAATAAAATGTGTTTGTTCAGTTTCACCTATAACTAAATGAACCGTTGTGGCAGAGAGTTTAGCAGGCTATGCGCAGGCGCTGGAGTTCATTTCCGGATAAGCGGCCAATGTACTTTTGCAGCGTGTTGAGAAAATGGGTGTCATGGCTGAGAATCCTCTGCGGAAAACATAAACGCGGGAAATGAAAAGAATACATTCCGTTAAATTAACAAAGTCTGTGAAACGTACTCACCTTTAATCGACAATTAATATTGTTGGCCATTATTTAGCAATAATGGACCTTCTTTGTTAGTGATGCAGAATTGTTGCTCGGATGCATTTGTTTTCTGTTGTTTTTTAACCTATAGGTAGTACTAATAATTTTCTTAACGTATTGGCTCATAAAAGGCTAAAGCAAAAGTAGTATACTGATATTAGTCATTAAATGAATGATTTCTAAAGCCTGAAGTTGAGCAGTTTAATCCAGTACCTTTAACCGCAGCTGCAAAACTGTTCAGGTACAACTTTTATTTGTCTACTCTTAGCATTGTGTGTTAGAAGCTTAGGATGTAAGGCGATATATAGGAATAAGACATACAGTGTTTAAAAACTAATGATACCCAAGCTGCGCAATATACTGTATTCGCATTCTGTCTGAAGCAATTTCCTCTCACGGGTACTTAGTTGACGTCATCCTCCACGTGGTGCTGCCACGTGCTTGGCGGAGAGATACATTTAAGTTTTGTTTACTTCTCCTTTACACTTACAGTGAAGAACGTATAGTACGTAGTAACCGTGTGCTTGCCAAGGTTATACTCCTTACTGGAACTGTTGATGTTACCTGTAAAGAAGCAATGACGTAAGTCGCATGGCAACAGGGACATGTAAAACAAAACACTGGCGGTCTCTTCACCAAGCGCCGCTTTCCCGCAATCTTCCCCACATTCAGCTATCTCGGAAGAAGGATAGAATGGACAAATGCCATCTCCTACCTGGGGGTTAAGTTAGATAAGGGTCTAACTTTTCGGGGACACGTCGGGGACGTCGCGCGTCGGGGACATGGGGCTGCGGCTTCATTGTACCCGATGCTGGGGTCTGAGATGCCTGTCCCTTTAAAGTTACACCTTTTTCGGGCGCTGATAATCCCCTTCCTGCTTTATGCCTGCGAGATCTGGGGCATGGCCGCAGATTCCAACCTGCTGCTCCTGCAACGGGTACAGAATAGGTGCCTTCGGGCCATCTATTGTGTAAACCGCTCCTTTCCCGTGAGACTGCTTCACGAAGCCTCATCTCTTCCTTACGTGGAGGATGAAATTAGGCGCCGGGCCGCAAAATTTTACGACCAGTTGCCATACCATCAGAGCGCCCTAGTTAGGTCTCTTGGGGATTATGACCCCAGAACACGCCACTTGAGGCATCACCGGCTTCCCCGCATGGCTTGCGGGCATATCCGGTAACAGCGGAGTAATTCCAACAGCAGCTAAAGCTGAACTCCAATACAATCCATTCAAGAGTAGCTTGGACTTCAAAATTAAAATCCCAACATGTTTAAATTACAAAATTCATACCACCAGCGGTGCACAAGGGTAGTTGCACCATGACCGGCTACCGTTGAGGAACAAACTTTGTTACCTCCTTTCTCTCCCCCTACCTAAAGAACAACCGCCATCCTGTAACCCCCATATCCCGTCACTACGTGGTAAAGCCCTAATTAGGGAAGGTACACGCCTAAGCACACCATCGGGTTGCCCTCAACCTGCCATCTGACGCACAGCACACACCTGCGATGACAACGTAACCAGGCGTAACCAAGAGTGCATGTTCCCCATAATTCTAACGTTCTGTTCGTGTGTGTTTCCCATGATTAATGAGTTGTAACATGGTAACAAAGCGTTTCCAGACCCATGTTCATGTATCATAATTTCTTCGTCTACGTGTGAGGAATGTGTCCTGCAATTTGTGCCGTACATTTTTGTTACACCCGGTATAACTGGAATTAAAAAAATATTTGACTTGTTAAATTTAAGCTTCAAATAATGGGCCAGCGGTCTAGTTGACTACAAGGTCTATATTGGATGTCCACAAATACACTCTACCCATCTGCTAGCAGTCTGCCACCTGTGGCGCTTCCTATCCCATTCTATTGATGATCCCCGTCCATTCAAAATTTGGAAATTAACACAAGCATGTGTTGTTAACATTTTTGAATCCCACATAATGTGTACATACACAGCCCTTTCTTCTTGCAAAACCCATTTATTATTAGTTTGCAGTACCTACTCCTTAAGAGCTCAACAATTGTATATACGGCGATTAATTTGAATATGCTGCAAATAAGGGCGATTCTGTACTTATGTCTCTTGCATGCATTATACAGCCCTGTGAAACATCCAGAGTAACATAGAAAAAGCGTGTAAAATATGTATATAATTGCGTGTTTGTTATATCAACAATAACATTTTAAGCAAAGATAACGGTGTTTTAGACATGTCCAAGCCGGATGAAATTAATAAACTTCTACATGACGCCATATTGTATCGTTCTTCGAAGGAATGTACGCTTGCATGTGTCAACATCACACACTCGTATTACACTCTACTATAACCTTTCGACTCTCCCTCTTAACGGGGATCTATAGGGCTAATAAGGGGATTCATTTAGTCAGTAAATTAAAATAAATTAAATATCTCATAAATATAACAGTATTGTTTGACCACCATCACTTATTATTTTATTCGGTGTCGATACTTCTGCCAACTGGGAAAAATGCTCCACTGACGCTTAGCGTGACCACCGTTCGGTTTTAGCAGAGGCAATAAACATGTATAAGTGATTAAGGTTTATCTTTTGCTGGTGCACAAATTACATTTATGACAATTATGTCCTTGTACTTTCAGGCAATATTTTATATCACAACACTGCGAATGCCAGAATGATTGTAGGTGTAAATTAATATTATTGTATGTACAGGATTTTAGATGTTTGTTAGCCATAAGTATTGTTAGGAAATAAGTTTACACGGACTCACTGAAACTGACAATAGAAGTGGGTAACAGTAAACCGAGGGGGTGAGTTGTTTATCACTAAGAAGAGACAAACAAATGACGTCAGGGTAGCGTGCCCTTTTTTTTAGAAATGGAGGGAATATCTTCCCTAGAGTATATATGTTAGTATCAGTGATTGGCTGACAAAACAGACGCTAAAGTGGGCGTGATTTGGTAACCAATAGCAGCTCTATTGTAATGTTTAGGCAATTCGAGGTGAAGGAGTATATATTCTCGAGCCATTAGCAAGTATCGCGCAGTTCGGAAGAATCTCTCACGAGGTGCACGTCACGCAGTTTTGAAGAATCATTCACGAGGTGCACGTCGCAGTGTTAGTTACAAAAAATATGAAGTACGCGAAGTAATTGACGTGCGGCAACTAAAACGACTGTAGTTACATTCGGAATTATCACAGTTTCAGTCAGGCGTGTATAAAGATTAAACATGCGAATTATTAAGTGTGACGGCAATAAAAGTGTAGAAACACATTATTTTATCAGTGTTATCTTTTAGCAACAACTCCTTTCCGTTTACACGCCCTGCTTAGAGACACTTGCTCGACTGAGTTGTAATAGCTAGCCGGAGGACAAAATAATAAAACAAGAAGCGCTCAACAAATAAGATAACACAAGCCAGAGAACTGCGACAACTTGCATTTTACTTTAGCCACTGTCTTAAAGGAATGATTCCTCCAGTTCACTATTTGTTCCTGTATCACCGTCTTGACTTGCATTTGCCGATTTGGTTAGGCGCTGACCTGAACCCAAGGTTGCGGGGTCAAACCCGGTCCAGATCGATGGTTTTTAAGTGTGCTTAAAAGCGACAGGCCCATGTTAGTAGATTTACTAGCATGTAAAAACAATCCTGCGGGACGAAATTCCGGCACACCGGCGGCGCTGATATGATCCTGGCTATTGACAGCGTCGTTAACAACCTTTTTTTTCACTTCCGCTTGAGCTTACGCTCACATTTATCATCAAGTTGTGCACTACCGAATCACACAGGTCATTTTTGTTCTTCAGCAATAATATGCTAAATAGCTCCCTGCCATCGTTCAACGCTGATCTGCATCAATCCTAAGAGCTGGCGAAACTCAGCAAGTTTACGCGTTTTGTTTCTTGCAATATGATCCTTTAGCTGTGCCCTCACCAGCTCCACAGGATTCAGATTGCAGTGGTAAGGTGGCAGAACAAGATTGTTTCTCTATTTTATCTACTTTTACATTTCACTGTCTTATCACACGCAGCTACCACTTGCAACAATTCGATTTTCGTATTGTTTAGGTTCACAGTAATATTTCTTGAAGTTAACCAGTCAACATATCAATTCTTTTCTCCATGACTTTGTTGGATGAGGTTTTTTAGCACTGTGATATGGCGCATTATACATTACTATTGTACTTCCCAGTTCCAGCTTAGAAGCGATGTTTGAAAACCACCGTTAAAATGCCTGTGCATTCATCTTTTGGTGATAACCACCTTCCTTTTGGACTCAAATATTAGTTTTCCTTTTTCCACAAAGCCATTCTCATTGCTCATTTAGAGAATTGTGTCTTTTCCTCTACCTGAGGGATGTCTTATGCCTGTGGACCTCCCTTCAAGAAAGACCTGCTTCGATTTCAAAGTTGTTTCAACCCACACTTTACTTGGAACATGCCCTTCGTTAACTCAAGTTTCATCTAGGTAATATACTTTTTCTCCAGATTCGAGCAATGCTGCATGATTTACTTAGGTTGCGTCTCCTCCGAATGTATACCTGCCGGTAATGACGTTAACTTTGTCTCTTTCCTGAAATCAAACCCAATTTGCTTTATGCACACATAGAATTTCTTTTAAAATTGGGCAAATTGCGTTCTTTGTCCATACACAGTAACACTTAACTGTAGGGGGTTCATTTCGACGAAAGAAGTGTGCACTCTATTACTAATCGAAGAAACATCATCATCATCGCACTTTCCAAGCAATGGTTTTTTACACTTTGTTTTCTTTCCTGGTGTAGTCAGTTTCCCGCCAGTTTGTCTTTCTTTCCGCACACTTAAAATAGTCGACACGAAACAGCCATGTACTTAGAAGGTAATTAATTGAAAGCGTCGGATTCTCCTCTAAATACCGCTGAAATGTATACAGCACTATCTGCTCTCTACTTCCTAAACGTTTATCCCTTGGATGCTAACGGATTAATCACTGGCGTCGCTATCATGGTACTTTAAACTATGAACACGTGGAAGTGTAGCAGACGCCCAACTAAACAATCACGTGGTACAAAAAAAAACGAAAACGAACTTTATAACTTGAGTGGTA
The DNA here is from genome assembly GCA_030765065.1 of Deroplatys truncata. NCBI lineage: Eukaryota > Metazoa > Arthropoda > Insecta > Mantodea > Mantidae > Deroplatys > Deroplatys truncata. The sequence continues at coordinate 61,550,850 of CM060980.1, forward strand.
CTCTGGGCTAACAGTTGCGCTATTTTAAGAATGTTAATCGGTGATTAGATTAATATTATGTTTTTGTAATCGCATTAGGATGATTTTTCTTAATAAAGTATTACACTGGGAACTATATTTCAAGTGGGAAACACATCCTAAAGATGCTCTGCAACCTCCTGTTTTTGTTGACACCAGGATTGAACCAAGGCTGGATACATTGTAGGTGGCATACTGTTAATAACTTGACGATTCCGCGATTAGGACTTTTAGACAGGGGCTCGTCATCTGCCGTTAACGTTTGCTACAAGTTTATATTGCATTTGAAGCTGTCCCCTTTTACAATGTTCTTTTGTACTTCCAGAGTACCTGCAAGTAAATACGTATCCTTCTGGAAAATACAAGTTTACAAGGCCGGTCTTGAGAAATAGTTGCTTTTGTGATGAAGGCTTATGACTACACGTCTGATCATTACATGTTTATACTGATGTTTTCTAATATAAAACCGAACCATTTTTTCAACAACATGTATCCGGATAAGTTGGGCCATTTTTTACGAGGTATGTTGAGCCAGCCAGTTCGCCGTTAATATTTGTAAAATTTTGAAACAAAAATTTTACTTAATTTTATGTGTCGGTATTCTAGGAATCATAAATATGCCAAGAACATATAGAAAAACGGATGAAGATTTTGAAAGGGATACATTATACATATATATATATATATATGAATTGTACATATGAAAGGGGAACCATATATAAGAATTGTACAGTAGTAATTTAAGTCACTAACATGTTAAAATATTCAACATCTAACATTTGTACAGAGCTGATTGTAAGAAACGGGCGAGCTAGCAAAATTCCAGGAAAACATAAAGAGCGTACCTTTCACCAAGCCAACAGGCAGGGAACCGGTAACGGTACGGAGAAATAGAAAGAGACAGAGAAAAGAAAGAGACGGAGATATGGAACTAGCTTCACAACGCTACAAGATGGCGCTTAAGCGCACGGATCTGAAGCCACACATTTTCATACATGTTAAGGTAACGCAGTTGAGGGCCAATAGGAAACGTCGTTACATTTTTAAACGCAGAGGTGAGTGTCACTAGGCTCCCGTATATAATGGCAGGCAAGACCTCAGAGACCACTCTCTCTCTCTCTCTCGCTATCTATCATTGATCTTCAAGAATTCACGTCGACACGAGGTGCTACAGATGCACATGGGTGGGAATGCGTGTGAAGATAGCTAGGCTCCTGACTTATTTAAAGCGGTGGGATTATAATAATTGTTTCAATTGTGAATAAACTTCATTTATTAAGGGAAAATTGCAGTGCATTTCTTAAACTTGCCTCACCCACTATAACCTGAGAATTAATAATTAGATATAGTTAGGAATGGAATACGCAACAACCGACGAGCATCTATAGCCGAGGAAGAACACTGCAGAAGACCACAACAACCCAGCAACGACGATTTCCCGCTACAATTTTCTACCGTCTCATGTCACTGATAAACCTGCCATTGACAAGCCTTTCTTCTCCGGAGCACAAGAGCCATGTTTAAATATAAATCTCGTTTCTGGTCCTTCCAATTCACTTCCCACATCTGCTGAATATATCCAAAATTCTCCACCTATCATAGCCGAAAATCCTTCTCATAGCAGTTCACAACATTCATCAAATGAACCACTCACACCTGAAGATATTCGACCATTACATGAGTTCAAATTCTGTATGTAAAGGGTTTGAAAATCATTTAGGGAAATTTTCAAATGTTGAAATCGGTTTAGTATATAAAGCCGCTTAAAATTTAAAGATTTGGGGATTATTTCCCGATGTATCTGTAGCAATAGATTTTAACAGTAATAACACGCCTAAAACTGATATCTTTGTAAATAGTTTAATGGATATCACCAAGAAAAAGAGGAAGTGTACTGTAAACATCTGAAGGAATTTAAGAGCAAAGGAGAACCATTTTGCTAATGACTGGTTTAAGCTTTCCCGGTTTCTCAATGTGGCTTTCTTTCGTTGACTTTATACTTCTAATCCTTTCTATACCGTTTCTCTTTTCTTTTCTCAGTTGCCCTTCTTCTATGTTCTCTTTTGCCCCCTTGCCCTTTAGGTACCATTAATTTCTTTTAAAAAAAAAGACCGCTAGTATCAATTACATCTACAGCATGAGTGTTCCTTCTTGATTTATTCAGACCTGAGTCCCACTTTGTGCACAAAAATTGTCGATCCTGTGCATTTTCCCTTAGTTGAGATAGAACTACAAATGCTCGTGACATTTTTGAACTTCAAAGCTGGTTCTTTGACTGCCGTCTTGGCAACAACGAAGTACTTTTCTTGGAGAAATAGTACGTAAGTAGTGCGCCACTTAAGTCCCTATAGCTCGCAGAAACGTTTCGTACTGGCAATGACTAACCGCCGCCATTTTCACTTCCTCTTTGCTCCAGTAGCAGCCCTTGTGATAATAAATTCATCATACGAAAATATTCGGGGAACATACCCTCCCTCTTCTCACCATTTCTCGTACTCTGCCGCCTCCCTCGTTCCATTCTCTTGCTTTTGCTTCCGAAATCTACCATCTATCACCTTGTTTTTCAATGTTTCCGAATCCCTAGCTTTGTTCGTTTCTGTTGATGGCGTTTTGTAAGCCAGGCGTATATAGGAAAAACGCGGGAGACGGCCGTAGAAATCAGTCGGAGGAAATTAGCTTCCGACCAGGGATCCATACTTCAAGTCATTTGGCGATGCGAACCAGCATAACGGGTTGAATTTATCGGAGAAACGCTCGTATTCCTTTCATATGCTTTCGAGTTCCAAACAATTAATACTTTATCCTGCCGTCGCCAGGACGCCGACATCTTCTAAATGGCTATTGACCTTAGATTCAATTCTACAAGTGCAGTTTCAATCTGTCACAGAAATTAAACCTCTGGCGCCGAGTTTTAGAAAATGGCGTTACACTCTTTGTTGAAAGAAATCTCAGTGTTACATTCACATGACTATCTCTACCCTCAGTTGTTTATTTGTATATAGGTTGTACAAATTATTCTTACAAAACTTATTTTTTATCTACTTCTTGTTAATCGAGATTAACGTCTGCGGAAATAGCTTCATTACACATTTCGTTGCAGGTACAACGGTAATAGAGAATTCCTAACCTGGAAATTCTATAATCTTTCCATGACATCGCGAGAAACAATTGAGAACAGCGACAGAACTTTAAAAATGATAAAGCAATAACGGACATCTGGAAAATGCCTGGTGCACAAAAAGTTATTTGAAATAAATTGTTTATTTTAAAGAGAGAGAATTTTTTGTGTAGTATCTTTTCGTATACATCTTATGGTTTGTTATACAAAATTCCTTCCAGATGAAGAGAGCATTATTCTCAGAAAAATTGAAGATATTTTATTTGAAATTTAAGTATAATAAGTAGATGTTATTTTAATAAAAATCGTTCGGACATTTTTAAGAAAATCTTCAATTTAAAGGGTAGTTTGAGTGTCGCATCTTTGGAACCTAAATACCAAGTTTGGTACTTAGCACATTTCGTTTATGGGTTATGCTGTTCACAAGCACATGGATTTTTTTTTTTTTTTTTTTTTTTAACAGGAGGCCATGGATCACGTATTTCCAGTGAAATCTCCACATCAATTTTCGGGTGTTATACAGTGCTTCCTCTTGCTTACTATACATAGCAAAAACAATTATAAACCACTATCTATTGTAGTAGCAATGTCCTAATGCGCGTTTTTATGTATAACTATACACTATAAAACTGATAATGATAAATGGTTTAGTGCTTTAAAATCATGGATTATTTTCCTTTTGCGGCCATTGATATATTGCTGAATTGTTATTTAAGCCCTATCTTTTATTATTGATTAATGTACGTGAGCCAATTACTGGCGTTATTAGAAACAATAAAATTATCAGATAATAAACAGTACTTATCTTCGCCGTATTGTCGCCAGAAACTCGTAGCTGAGACCGAGGAGCATTTGATTGATTTTTTCTGCAAGGACGCGGACCGGCTTGGTTCGAATTTCAGTTTGCCCCACTGAAGTCGATGGTTTCCGCCCCTCATCCGGAGAGGTAATAGGGTCGCACCAGGCTTCTCAAAAAATAATTCTTACGTCACAGTTATTACCCAACATTCTGTTGATTGTGCTCACCATCATTTATGTTACCTCGGTTTCTCCCTTATTTATGTTAAAAGAATGAGATTTCGACCTGTACCAAGCTATAGCGTTTAACACCGCGCCAATATAAGCTCGCTGGTGTGCACTTCTACAGGTAGGAGAACTTTAAAATAAATGCGTTACTTTCACATGACTTTCTGTTTTTACAAAAGCTCCTTTTTCTATATACATCATGTCCAGGTAAAACCTTGCATAAATGGTTTTATTACATATTTCATTGTAGGCACAATGGGAATAGAGGAGGCTGACCAATAGTCAGATCTTTAAAGAGCGGTCACTGTATGCTCGCTTTGAAATCCAACACTCATTGGATGATATCGTGAGAAACAAAAGAATGATGACCAACCACTTCAAAAAATACAATGTATTGGGAAATTCAAACCAAGAGCAACAAATATTTCGAAAATGGCTAATGTTACAACAAACTTATTTGAAATAAATTGTGTATTTTAACGAGATTTACATTTTTCAGGTAGTAAGGTTTTGTACATCTTATAGCAGTTTATCAATTATAAAACCTTATCAAAAATTCATTCAAAATGAAGAGGTCTTCACAGGCTATTTGCAGAAAATTCAGAATATATGCGTTATTAATCGTGCACGTGCGTTAAACACATAGTATTTAATTTAAAAATCGTCAGAACCATTTTTGAGTTGTGCTGTTCTCTCTCTCTCTCTCTCTCTCTCTCTCACGCATACATACACGCACGTACACTAAAAATGTTTTTGAAAGTCATTTCGGAGAAACCTTCTTTCGCCACGTGTGTCACCCACGACTATGCACAACAGTGAAGGAGCTATCTCCGCGCTACTGCACAACATAGCATGGCTGCCATTCCCGTGCTTAAGTTTAAACTATTGGCCAGTTGATCCTGGTATAGACAAATATAAGAAAATATATGAGCACAGCAGGCGTTTAATATTATATTTACGTAACTTTGTGTACTGTTCTACAAACTATCCTTACGAAAGCTTATTATTCTACATGCTTCACGTTAATTCAGATATTTTGTGGATATTGTTTTATTACATATTCGCTGTACTTACAAAGGGAATACAGTAGCCTTAAGCGATAGTCAAATCTTTCAACAATAATAAAGAACATATCTAAATGGTTAATGACACAAACCAACGTATTTTACATATATTGTATATTGACTAAATCACATTTTTTGTATATTAAGTTCTTGCGTATCTGGTACGGTTCATAGGTTATAAAAACATTCAGAATGAAAACAATTTCTCAGAAAATTAAAGATATATAATTCATTTGTTATCCAAGCGTCTTAAACATACGGTGTTTCAATCAATATTATAAGAGCCAATTTTGAGGAAATAAACAACTTTTTCCATATGAAGGGTATTTTGGGTAGTGATTTTCATGGAAACCTTCGTGACGCATCTCTGAAAGATACTGACTTAAATACTAAGTTTGGTAATTAAACGACTTTTCGTTTTTGGGTTATGCTGTCCACAAACATGCATACACGCACATATCCGTACCTTTTTCTAAAGCTGCTTGTTTGGGTTCAGTGGGCCTCAAAAATGTATTTAATGTGAAATCTCAGTATCGAACTTATGAGTGGAACGCAATACTGCCTCTACTTACTATGCATAAGTAGTAGAGAAAGTAAAAATAGGAGCAACGAAGCTATTGAAGTTCCATAATAGTTATTTATAATACAAGAGTTAAAATCGAGGTTTTATTCTGCGAGTAGGAATGATTACGAAACGAGCGTAGCCAGTTGGGCAATCCTGCCAGCAGAATAAAATTGCCTCGACTTGTGTTTCATGCACCAGTTTTTAGACAGTCGTCAGTATTTATACAGAAAATAATGAATTAGATTCTTTGTACCTAATTCGTATCTGTAATACTCAGCGCGGCTGTTATGTCACTTGTTTCTTTTTTGCATCAGTGTTGACAACATAAGTTAGAGGAAAAACATTATTTATAAAAAAGGCTATGGAAATAATTCGGCTTCTAACCTTCAGACATCCGTTTCAAGAATGCTATTAGTTTGTAGTATTTGCTAATGTCTTTGTTGTCATTGACATTGAGGCACAGTTAAATCATAGAGCAATTTGCTCACAGTGTTGAGACTTCTATGTTTTGGCTTTGTCTTCAAGATATGCTAACAGCATATTTTCATTACAATTAGTTTGTACTGTCTTTTCTACGATTTAGCGAGTAGGGTGGGGTATCTTATCTCTTAGGTAAAGCTTGCTGATGGGAAGGATAAACAGTATGCTGAACTCCTGCCGCCATGCCGCGTATAGCGGAAACAGCAACCAAGTCTCACTATTGCGCGTCTTTACCCCTCACTTGCCTCATCCCAAGTACACACTACCTCCTTCCAGTAGCTAAAGCTCTTTCTACTTGGAAGGGCTCCCTTATACCCATTAGCTAAAATGTCGCTCAACAGACAATACGTTTCTTAACTTGCACCTTTGAAGAAACTGTTATATGCTATATCTCAATGTTTCCGTAAAACTTTTGGCAGCAATTCTGCAATTCTGCTGCTTGTAAAATTTCGGCTTCTTCAGATTCCTAATTACTGCGTTCAAATTATCCGCCATTACAGCAAGAATACGAGCTTCTTGCATAATCATCTTTACATCTGCCAAGAAAAGAAATTATAATTTTATACCACGTGGTATAATTGTCTCGTTTTAATTAATATAAATACCGTTAAAAATCGATTGTGTTACCTTCGACTGTCTAAAAAGGTCTTTTTCTTAGCTCTTATGTCCAAGCCTGTTATGGGTGCATATGTCCCGTTTGGGCGCAGGTGGCTTTGTTATATCCTATAATTGAGAAGTTTCGCAAAGAAGTAATAGTAGTGAAATCAGCGGGTTCTAATTATCTTACAACCAAACTTCCCTCAAAATCGACCAAGCAGAATCGGTGGCTCTACATTGTGATTATTTTAACTATGAAGAAGTTTTGCCCCTTTTCCCAGAGAAGCAGCGTTCGCTAAGACTTGCCTAGATATACATTAAAATCTCAGCTGCGATGATTGCCTCTAAAATAAGAAATATCTTAGTGGGACGGCCGATTGTGAATAACAATGAAGGAAGCACCTACCCATACACATGCATGGTACTGTGTGATGTGTGACCACCCTCCCACAGTTGTGAAGTTCTGGTTGGCGACCAGACCACTGCTTCTCTCCCCTTTTCCAGCAAACTTTATAAAGGATGAGTCGTATATCAATATTTGAAACGGAAACAAGCATATACCCGGATTTTTATAGCCCCCTTACTACATACACTCACCACTGACACCATCCCCTTCAACATTTCGCCCTAAAGCATTCTCATACCTTCCTCTTTTCCTTTCGGGACACTACACATAGATATTGATTCTTTTTTCTTTTGTCGATTTTATTTTCGACTTCCTTTGTTTTCATATTCGAAAATAGCTTCTTTTCTTTATTATTTTCCCTTCACTCTTGATTTGCATTGATATATAGGCGATGCGGTGGAAAGCCGGCGATAAAGTCGGAATGATTTAGGTTTCGGAGTTACAAAAATCCAGGTTAACAGTGCCCCCATTCTGTGTGTTGTATTTCTTTTATTGACTTATTTGCATACGTAGCATGTATCAGTAACCTTACCACTCCTTGTGAAGTAGATTTTGTTTTGCAAATGACCAAATATCGTGTAATATCGAGGTATACTCAAAACGTTTGTAGAAAGTCCTCTCAGGTTCTTGTTATTAGTTTACATTAGTAACATCTGCACGTTTTTGACACAATTCAGATGTATTGTGTTTTCGGTTTATATTATAAAAAAATCTGATGTGTTACACTCACATGACTTTCTCTACTCTGGTACCAACCATTTTTACAAACGCTTATTCTCAATATGCTTCATGTTAATCGAGATGTTAATCTTATTGCTAATTTTCTTGTAGATGCAAGGGGAATTGGTAGGCTTTAAGCGATAGTCAAATATTTTAAGAGCTGGTTGCTATGTGGAGTATTCCATTCTCATTGCATTACCAGGACAAAAAAAATGAATAACGAATTTTAGAAAAAGTATAAGTATTGGAAAATTTAAGGGAATAACAAGCAATATCTCGAAAATGGTTCAACTAAAAAAAAAAAAAATGTATATCACATAAATTGTGTATTTTAACGCCATCTACATTTTTTGTGTAGTAAATTTTTGTCTATCTCCTTATGGTTTACCTGTTATGCAAAAGTCGTTCACAATGAAGAATATTTTTGGAGACATTCCCAGAAAATTCGAGATATACATTTTATATGTCATGAAAATAGCTTAAACATATATTTTAATCAAAATGTTAGAGCCATTTTTGAGAAAATTAAAATTTTCGAAAAATGTTCCATGTAAAGGGTAGTATGGGGTGGGGGATTTTCTTGAAAACCTTCGTGTCGCAACTCTGGAAGATACTGAACCTAAATACCAAGTTTGGTTTTTATCCGACTGTTCGTTTCTGAGTTATGCTGTTCACACACACACACACACACGGACATATTTCCAAAAATGCTTTTTTTGGATTCAGGGGGTCTCAAAACATGTATTTCCGGTGAAATCTCGGTATCGAATTTTTGGGTGGAATACAATACTTCTCCTACTTACTATACGTAGTAGAGAAAGTAATATGAGAACAAATTTCCTACATTTGACCCTGCAAGTATGTGGATCCTTCTAGTCACTTCAGACTAAAACCTGGTGTATATTAATCATATTTTAGGCAGGAAAAAATTAACACGAATGTGTTGTACATTTAATGAGGTTTAGCAAATTTTTCTGTGTAACAAAGTCGATTCATTTTATGAAGTATTCTTAAGCATTTCATAGTTTGGACACATGCGTTGTTTGTTTATATTGCGCGTTAGATGACTTACTTGTGTACTGGCCACCCTGCATCACCTGGTTGATTCATATGCAGCTAGTTGCGCAATCGCCTTCATGGTCATCTAGTTTGTTGATTTGATCGGACGATGGACTTCTGTGATTTTGAGACTACATTTCTGTAAGCGTATATACCTAGTTAGTGTGATGCTACACAGCAGGCTTGGGATTTTTTAGAGAAACGCTTTGGAACTAAATCTGTTTCAGTAGAAACGCCGTAAATAAGTGTATCTAGAATCACCATTTACAATACACAAGGTTAAAAATACGAGGTTACATTTTGGATTCTAAATATGATTTCCTTATTGCAACGGCAATCAAATCCGGGATCTTTGGTTTAGAAGTTAGAGCACTGACCACTAAACCGTAGAGGCAGTCCCACTTTAACTATCTGAAGGCTAAACAATAAAAAGAAAACGGGAAAATGTTGGTAAACAATCGAAATTGAAATAATCATACTATCTGTTAGTTCATGGCAACCTTTCAAAAAGGCAATGAACGGGCACAGTCCCAAAAAATTAACATTCCTAATTTCGGTTTATCGGATATAGAGATGGCATGCTCACACTTTAACACCTTTGCCTGTAAAATATATGTTTTGACATTCACCACTCTTCTCCTTCATATCAGTATTGCGTCTTTATTTGTTCGCAGCAGTTTATTGGAATTACTTGGCTTACACCAGGGAAGTGGTCTTCGAGGCAACTCTTCTACCATCATTTTCTGTCTATGGACAGCCTTAGAACTTCCCTCTCTACTGTGTGTGTGTGTTTTTTTTTTTTTTTGCCGTAGTTTTTACTTTGTAGTTCGCAGTAAATCTATAAATGTGTACCAATTCGGTATTCGCCTGCGTGGCTAGAAAATACGGCGAGATATCATATAATCACGTTGGTCGAAATAAGCTTTTAACCTTAATTGTTCCCGAAAGCAAGTCCCATTATTACCACTGAACCATTTGTTGGGTTCTAATCGTAGCGAAGGCTCAAGCATTGGTTACTCTCGTAGACATATTCCTTTGTTAAAGTCTTATACAAATTACAACTGCCCTACTTTTCTAGATGCCCAAACAACAACAACAACAACAACACACACACACACACACACACACACACACAGAACGTAAAAGTAACTGCTACTATTCAGATAATTATCTGAGTTTCGTTTTCTAAGAGGAAAGCAATTTTAATATATCTCTCATTACACATTTAGATGTAGATACAAGGAGGATACAGAAAGTAGAATTGCTATGCAGATGTCACTATATGGTAGCCTTGAAATTCCACTATATTTCCATGACATCGCGAAAAACCACTGAATAGCGGCAGCACTTTAAAATGCCAAGAGTATTGAACATTTGAAGCCAACAATAGCGGATATCTCGAAGTGTGTGTTTTAAGATATACATTTTCTTTGTAGTAGGTTATTTTCTATATCTTATGATTTACCTTTATACGAAATTATATCGAATTGCCCCCGAAAGTAGGAGATCTTACAGGCTATTCCCGGAACATTTAAGTTATGTACTTTATTTTTCAATTAAATATCTTAAATATACTTGTACCATCTTAAAATTGTGCGTATATGACAACCGAAACAGCTTTCACTGCTGTTAAGAGATTTCTGTCGTTATTCAGTTTCACGAAAGCTCTCACGTTCGTAGACAGCTGTAGGTCATCCCGTAAAAACAGTCTTTATCTTAGAATATGAACAATAGATATTGTAGTTCAGCCTCATTTGCTTCGTATAAGAGCAGAGAGTCTCCTCTCGCGTAAAACAGAAAGGTCGAGTGATAACACTTGCATTGAACCCTTTGCGAGAGCGACGTCATTGTGTGCAGCTTCGGCGTGGAGGTTGATTTTTCAGTCAGCTCGAATAAAATGAAGCTTGGCCCAGAGCAGGTTTTTGTGTTCTTTCACTACTTGGTTTGACAATGGTTTCGTCAGAGATAATGTTCGGGTTTGATGTCAGCGGTTGACTCCAGGAATGGACTTCCTTCAGCATCGGAGGGCTGCTTGGACAATATGTGTGTGATGGCAGTCAAAGCGTGACCGAAACTCATTTCCTGTGCAAGCGGAATGTTAAGTTAGTTTACGTTTGGGAACATATTCTGCTACATTAACACACACGCAACATATCATGTGGTGTGCACAGTATATGAACCAAGATCGCTGCAAATCAGCAGTCTCTCCGTCGACGTATCTGGCGTGTATATTTAACATCTGCCCTGATAGTGTACACGCGATTCCTTGGATATGAAACTGAAGTAAAAGTCGCAGGCATTTTAATAATATTTTTTCCTGTTAACGCTTTTAGTACCGTACTATACCGACTTTTGCGCATAAAAGTATGAGAGGGCGGAAGGATACTCGCAGAATGTTGCGTTATATTCATACCCTGCTATCTCTGAAAATGCTAGTCGATCTTTTTAAGGCAATTTAGCCACACTTTATAAGGCTTATACCTTCATTAACTTGCCTCCGTCTGACATTTTCTTTATAAATGCAACACAATTCATTAATTTCCTAGCAACTTAGCATATATAATGATGGTATTTACTAAATACTGTTTTCTACACCTTTCACAAAAGATGGCAAAATAGAGCAGAATATTAATGCATAGGCAACCTCATAAATGTTTGCTGAGATGTATGCTTTCCTCGCTTGGCGAGACAGCGTTCCTATTGTACAAAAGAAAAAAGGAAGATATGTAGTAGTTTATTGTTATCACATTATTAACATTTAAGATAAGTTTAAGCAACGAACCAAGAAAACGTGTAGGATTAAAATTTTATGAAACCTGTGTTTATGGAATGTAAACTTTGCTGATAGCTAAAGCTTACAAAGTGAAATAAGGCGAAAGGAGATGGATTTTTGGAAGAACGAGAATTGATCAGGTAAACACTAGTCCCAAGAACAGAATGAAACATTTGTTCGAAAAGTAGTGAAATCAAGAATGGCACAGGAAACCAGCCACATTCCAAAGAAGGGAGGTATGATTGTCTAAATCAGCATTATCTAAAGGGAGGGATTTTGGAAGATCAAAAATATTGAACAAACTGAGGTCCGATCTCGCAGTTCACCTAGTTTGTCAGTTAACTGCGACCTATGTGACGCGAAAACATTTGTCTTGCTCCAGAAAAAGAAAACTTACGAAATCTCCCACTCAGTGTTTCACTCTAAACATTGCAGAAGAATTAAAGCGACACCAAGCGCCGAATTACACAATTGCTTCAATGACGTAAAAACTCCAGCATTATCTAGCTGAAAACCCCGAGACGCTGCAAATCTCTAAGGTTCAATCCACAAAAGCTGCCCGGAAAGTAAACGCTTTGCGTGGTGCACGAAAATGACATACGCTTGTTATTTTGCTCAGGAATTACTGACAAAAGTAACCTCTCCAAAACGCTGGGGCCGCCTGGAAAATGTTTGTGCGGCTGTTGGCCACATTGTTGTGTTTGTTGCCTCCCCCACCCTCTAAGAAGCCATCGCAAAGCCGCTGGGACACTCAGTCTTACCTCGCATCCATTTACAATAGAGATTTCGCTTGTCACCATCGCCAGATGCAAGATTTGCGCAGTTATTCGGTTTTTGAACGCAAAAGGCGTTAAATCGATCGAAAATCATCGCCAATTGACGGAAGTGTGTGGAGAGTCATACAGGATGTCAAAAAGCGCCCACAAGTGCTAAGGGGGGTTTGTTACTTGTCGCCTTGAAATTCACGACAAAAAAGAAGCAGGGACCATCAGTTTCCGAGGAGACATTCCCAAAGATCGAAAAAAATTATGCTTCAAGATCGGAGGATCATTCATGATGATCTGCATTTTCCTTCCTGGAGGTTTTTAGAAGCACCATTAATAGGACTTCGATTGAAGAGTTGAAATATCGGATGGTGTGCGCAAGATGACCCCGCGAATGCTCACAGTTGACAAACGGTTACGCGTTGGCTCTTCCCCGAATTACCTCGGTACTATGCATACGAAAAGGACAACTTGTTGGATTCGGGCGACAAAACCAGGGCATTCCGCTTCGCACTTGAGACCAAACAATCACGCAAGTGGCTGCATTTCTCTTCGCCAAGCTACCAAAAATTCAAACACAGTATGCCGGTAAATTCATGGTAACTGTATTTTGGGATCAAACAAGAAAATTATTGGACCACAATAAACGCTGACAGGTATTGTGGCACACTCAAAACACTCAGACAGGCGATTCAGAACTGGACAAGAGGAATGTTGAGCAACATTCTCCACAACACTTGCCCCTACGTCGCTCGTCAAACCGTCGCTCTCCTGCAACAATTTGGCTGGAGCATCACCCTATATTCCGGACTTGGCGCCTATACATGTTTTCTAGTCTGAAAGTACATTTGCCTGGAAGGCGCTTCAGCGATGACGAGATGAAAGATGTGGTCCAACACTTCCTCAACGGCTTGGTGGAGAACTTTGTATGACATGGGCATACTAAAACTGCCACAGCGCCTACAATAATGCATCGACCGAAATGGCGATTATGTAGAAAAATAGAGACATGTTCAAGCTTTGAAATGTACTAATTATTGCAAAAAACAACACATTTTTGGGATTGCATTCTACATTCGCGACACACAACGATCATACGCTAGTGATTGCTCTTGGAAGACATCAATTAGTATAAGAAAAAGTAAGTAGCATGGTAACTATATGATGTATTGGTTGAATACAGTGCATGAGTACAGTAGTTCACACCAGAAACACGTTATAAGCGCATTGTCGTAACTTCCTGTATATCTTAAATTACACATTCTGCAAAATTATTATCTAGCACATTTTGAAATGTGATAAAAGGTTATTCCTTAGATACTCAGACCTTTTCCAGGTGTAAGCATTGACGGATATTTTGATTAATGTTTGTTACATTATATTTGGCATACGTTCCTCCGGACGTCTTGGGAACAGTTTATAGTGTCGAAAAAAGTAAACGTCTAGGAGCTGAATAAATGACATTCTCTATGGAGATATATTTTTGTATGCAAATATATTATGTAGTTTGGAGACGCTTCTGCTACAAGAGTCATGTTGGCCCGACCACCAATTAAGTAGAAGTGAGAGTCCTTGCACCACCGTTCTTTCGAAATCACAAGCTGGATAGTCATTTTACCAGTGCAATTGCATTCACTTATTACATTAGATTGTATCCATTTCTGGAGATCCCTTAAACGTATTTGCTGAATTGTCTCTTGGTTTCTTATATACTCTTTTCTCCAAGTTCTGCATTCATGATAACAGGGACCTGTAGTGAATACGTTGTGGAAACAGGTGATTACACCACAGCTTCTGCTGAATTGCTCATCGATTGTGTTAAGGTTCGGTTTCCAACTATTTCATAATTAAATCTGCTGTGGTCGGTGTGTTTACCAACCTCTGTTCAACATTGCATTGCATTACTACGTGGTCAAGATCTTCAGCTCTCTTTCGAAGGGCCTCCTCTTCAATGACTTCACAACTTGTTATGAATTTTATTATCTTACATGTTGATATTTTGAATCTCTGTTGAAACGAATCCATAAATAAACGAGACACATTGAAATTTGGTATCTCAGCGTGGGTTGCACCTTCCCATGCTCACTTTTGAGTATGTCAGTATTGCTCAGATATGCTTTTCTGATGTGTGGGGATGGATTACTTATGTTTATATACCTGTACTTGCCCAAGGGTTGTCCTTCGAGTACCACCAATCTCTACATAGATTATAGTGCACTATGCAATGTTCTTTTTGCCTTGTTTTATAGCGTGGAAGAGTTTTCCATCATATTTATAAACACAGGTGCTTAAATATTTCGGTGCTGTGTTTTAGCCTAAAAACTGCTATGAACGGAAGTTTTTATTTTTTTACAGATCGGCCATTTATTGTTCTGTTTTATGCCACCATCATTGTCGGAATATACCTAATTCACGGTCACATCAAAGTGAATAGGTTTGGATAACCAGGGTGATAACATCACACCTTTCCAAAATTGTGTACAATTCCTCAGCAATTTTTCTATCTTCATCACGATGGGCTATCTTCTTGCTATGAAAATTCCTCTTTCACTTAATAGGTCTACTGCTTTACGTGGATTACACATTTTCAGCACAGACCTCTGTACTCTCATCATATGCTTATTAGCTCAAAATGCTTAGTTCAGAGCTTGTATGCTTCTTGCCGTTTCTTAGAAATATTGAGAAACTTCGTGCCCCACTTGGCCTTGCTTCATTCTGAACGACTGATGTCAGAGGACCTTGCGAGTTTGCAGCACTCTCGGGATTCCGTCCAGGTATTGTCATATTGTCACGTTTAGTCATTGGAGCGGTTCCAGAATTCCACGCTGTGAGCATCGTCGTTGTATATTTGCAACGTTTGGTCGGAGTTTTTTGGTATTTCTCAGTAGAAGGTCTCACGTGATTTCCTTATAAGAAAGAAACTCATTGAGAAGTGTAAGGCAGTGAGGCAAGTGGAAATGCGAAGTTGGTTACAATGTAAGGGATAGTGGGATCCATGGTTTGTGCACAGCGCACAACTTAGCAGGGAGATCTGTCTGCTTAACATTGAGTTCATTCGTCACCAAGCACAGACATTCTTTTCCAAGGTACCATCAGTTCCCGATGCAATCTTATTTTCTCTTGGACGTCGGACTACCGTTTCTACCAGAATCCGCAGTCGCCTACCACAAGACCTGCCCTTGCCTCCTGAGAACAACTTGATGGCAGTTAAACTTTTGCTTGGATTCATGTCACCACGGTGATACGTTACGGAGGAGCCCGAGTGGAGTTGTCCTCATTTTGTCATTTTCTATTTATTTCTTTATACTTTTGTTTTGTGTCAACTTATGTATTTTGTGACAGTTTATGTATTCTGCCTGATTTGTAAAGCGGAAACTACTGAAACTACCTTTATTAAAAAGGGGGGGAGCTAGTGGGATAAGGGAGGGGTATGTTGTACTTAGTACTTGAATAATTGCACAACACGACGCAGCTAGCTGTCCTTCCCATCGTATCCCTTATCCACGCTTCTCCGTTGCCGTGTTCTTAGGCCACACAAAATATATGTCACACTACATCCTCTTTGTTGATACTGACGTTAATGAAGTGATAAAGCGGAAAACGATGAACAAATTGAATTATGAACTTGTGGACATCTGAACAGATCTGAAACAAAAACAACAGACTACATTTTAAAATTTGGAAACAAAAATGAATACGAACTATACATATGGTTTAAAAATGTTTAGCAATAAGTCGTTATAATTTTAATACGCTACTGCCAAACTAAATTTCTCCATATAGTTATTTGATCTTGCGTTTAAAAAAATAGTAACTTATGGCATTGGATTTTAATGAATATTTGCTTGCGGCACTCTATGCTACATACCCGTACTAAATGGAAGTTCTACTGTTTTTTTACTTTCTCTACTACGTATAGTAAATAGGGCAAGTATTAAGTATTGTATTCCACCCAAAAATTCGATACCGAGATTTCACCGGAAATACATGTTTTGAGACCCCCTGAATCCAAAAAAAAAAAGCATTTTTGGAAGCATGTCCGTGTATGTGTGTCTGTGTCTGTGAACAGCATAACTCAGAAACGAACAGTCGGATAAACACCAAACTTGGTATTTAGGTTCAGTATCTTCCAGAGATGCGACACGAAGGTTTTCAAGAAAATCCCCCACCCCAGACTACCCTTTACATGGAACATTTTTCGAAAATTTTAATTTTCTCAAAAATGGCTCTAACGATGTTGATTAATTATCATGTTTAAGATATTTTCATGACAAATGGAATGTATATATCGAATTTTCTGGGAATGTCTCCAAGTGTTCATTGTGAACGACTTTTGCATAACTGGTAAACCATAAGAGATAGACAAAATTTTACTATACAAAAAATGTAGATCGCGTTAAAATACACAATTTATGTCATATACATTTTTGTTGTTGAGTGAACCATTTTCGAGATATTCATTGTTATTCACTTAAATTTTCCAATACTTATACTTTTTCTCAAATTCGTTATTCATTTTTACTTTCTTTACTACGTGTAGTAAGTAGGGGAAGTATTGTATTCCACCCAAAAATTCGATACCGAGATTTCACCGGAAATATATGTTTTGAGACCCCCTGAATCCAAAAAACACATTTTTGGAAACGCGCGCGCGCGCGCGCGCGCGTGTGTGTGTGTTTGTCTGTGAACAGCATAACTCAGAAACGAACAGTCGGATAAACACCAAACTTGGTATTTAGGTTCAGTATCTTCCAGAGATGCGACACGAAGGTTTTCAAGAAAATCCCCCCGCCCCAGTTTACCCTTTACATGGAAGATTTTTCGAAAATTTTAATTTTCTCAAAAACGGCTCTAACTATTTTGATTAAAATATCATATGTTTAAGATATTTTTATGACAAATAATATGTATATCTTGAATTTTCTGAGAATGTCTCCAAAAGTATTCTTCATTGTGAACGACTTGCATAACTGGTAAACCATAAGAGATAGACAAAATTTTACTGCACAAAAAATGTAGATCGCGTTAAAATACACAATTTATGTCATATACATTTTTTTGTTGAGTGAACCATTTTCGAGATATTGCTTGTTATTCCCTTAAATTTTTACTTTCTCTACTACGTATAGTTAAGTAGGGGAAGTATTGTATTCCACCCAAAAATTCAATACCGAGATTTCACCGGAAATACATGTTTTGAGACCCCCTGAATCCCAAAAAAGCATTTTTGGAAACATGTCCGTGTGTGTGTGTCTGTGCGTGTCTGTGAACAGCATAACTCAGAAACGAACAGTCGGATATACACCAAACTTGGTATTTGGGATTTGGGTTCAGTATCTTCCAAGGATGCGACACGAAGGTTTTCAAGAATCCCCCCACCCCAGAGTACCCTTTACATGGAAGATTTTTCGAAAATTTTAATTTTCTCAAAAATGGCTCTAACGATTTTGATTAAAATATCATATGTTTAAGATATTTTTATGACAAATAAAATGTATATCTTGAATTTCCTGAGAATGTCTCCAAAAGTATTCTTTATTGTGAACGACTTTTGCATAACTGATAAACCATAAGAGATAGACAAAATTTTACTACACAAAAAATGTAGTACGCGTTAAAATACACAATTTATATCATATTCATTTTTTGTTGTTGAGTGAACCATTTTCGAGATATTACTTGTTATTCCCTTAAATTTTTCAATACTTTTCTCAAATGGGAATTCGTTATTCATTTTTACTTTCTCTACTACGTATAGTAAGTAGGGGAAGTATTGCATTCCACCCAAAAATTCGATACCGAGATTTCACCGGAAATACATGTTTTGAGACCTCCTGAATCCAAAAAAAGCATTTTTGGAAACATGTCCGTGTGTGTGTCTGTGTGTGTGTGTGTCTGTGTGTGTGTGTGTGTCTGTGTGTCTGTGAACAGCATAACTCAAAAACGAACAGTCGGATAAGCACCAAACTTGGTATTTAGGTTCAGTATCTTCCAGAGATGCGACACGAAGGTTTTCAAGAAAATCCCCCCACCCCAGACTACCCTTTACATGGAAGATTTTTCGAAAATTTTAATTTTCTCAAAAATGGCTCTAACGATTTTGATGAAAATATCATATGTTTAAGATAATGTCATGGGAAATGAAATGTATATCTCGAATTTTCTGGGAATGTCTCCAAAAGTATTCTTCATTGTGAACGACTTTTACATAACTGGTAAACCATAAGAGATAGACAAAATGTTACTACACAAAAAATGTAGATCGCGTTAAAATACACAACTTATGTCATATATATTTCTTTTGTTGAGTGAACCGTTTTCGAGATATTGCTTGTTATTTCCTTAAATTTTCCAATACTTATACTTTTTCTCAAATTCGTTATTCATTTTTTTATGTCCTGGACATGCAAAGAGAATGGAATGCGCCACATAGCAACCAGCGTTAAAATATTTGACTATCGCTTAAAAGCTACCATACTCCACTTGCATATACATGAATATTACCAATAAGATTAACATGTCCATATCTCGATTAACATGAAGCATATGGAGAATAGGCGTTTGTAAAATTAGATTGTACAAGAGTAGAGAAAGTCATGTGAGTGTAACACATCAGATTTTTTTATGCCCTGGACATGCAAAGAGAATGGAATGCGCCACATAGCAACCAACGCTTAAAATATTTGACTATCGCTTAAAACCTACCATATTCCCCTTGCATCTACAAGAAAATTAGCAATAATATTAAGATCTCGATTAACATGAAGCATATGGAGAATAAGCGTTTGTAAAAATAGTTTGTACAAGAGTAGAGAAAGTCATGTGAGTGTAACACATCAGATTATTTTGTCTTCGATATGCAAAGAATATGAATCTGTGGCAAAGTGAATGGTGCTGCACTTAGCAACCAGCTAATAAGAGATATGTATGTGCTTAAAGGCTACTGTATTTGTATATTGCCCTTGTAAATATATATTCCTCTTACATCTACAAGAAACTTAGCAATAAGATAGAGTCTGCAAATGTTTATCTCGATTAACATGAAGCATATGGAGAATAAGCGTTTGTATAAATAGTTTGTACAAGAGTAGAGAAAGTCATGTGAGTGTAACACATCAGATTTTTCAATACTTATTTTCTCAAATGGGAATTCGTTATTCATTTTTTTGTCTTGGATATGCAAAGAGTATTAATCTGTGGGAATGGGAATGGTGCTGTACCTAGCAACCAGCTATTAAGAGATATGTGTGTGCTTAAAGGCTACTGTAATTCCAAATTGCCCTTGTAAATATATATTCCCCTTACATCTACAAGAAAATTAGCAATAAGATAGACTCTGCAAATGTTTATCTCGATTAACGTGAAGCAGATGGAGAATAAGCGTTTGTATAAATAGTTTGTACAAGAGTAGAGAAAGTCGTGTGAGTGTAACACATCAGATTTTTTGCCCTGGTAATACAAAGAGAACGGAATACTCCACATAGCAACCAGCTCTTGAACGCTTAAAGCCTAGCAATTCCGCTTGCATCTACAAGAAAATTAGCAATAAGATTAACATCTCGATATCTCGATTAACATGAAGCATATGGAGAAGAAGCGTTTGTAAAAATAGGTTTACAAGAGTAGAGAAAGTCATGTGAGTGTAACACATCAGATTTTTTTATGTCCCGGACATGCAAAGAGAATGGAATGCGCCACATAGCAACCAGCGTTAAAATATTTGACTATCGCTTAAAACCTACCATATTCCCCTTGCATCTACAAGAAAATTACCAATAAGATTGACATCTCGATTAGCATGAATCATATGGAGAATAAGCGTTTGTAAAAATAGTTCGTACAAGAGTAGAGAAAGTCATGTGAGTGTAACACATCAGATTGTTTTTTAATATGTCCACGTTAAATTCGGCATATCTGATGTACTGCTTAGGCAGACCAATGACTTTTGGGGAAGTAGTTGATATCACTATTTTGGATGGATAAAAGTGGCATCTCCATGTCAATCATTTTGGCTTCCCTTAAATATATTCCAAATCCAATGACAGGATCAACGAGAATAGCTTTGCCTTCATGTCTGTTGATGGCCATTATTTTAGCCCATTTATGATTTCAATGAAGTTGCCAACTTAATGGTATGATCCTGCTCCTGCATTTGGGAAAATAAAATGTGCTCTGTTGAAACTCGTGTCCATTTTTCAACAAACTGCAGAAGCATTGCTCGAAATCTTCAGGAAGTTGAATTTGAAAATGCCTGAACAGAGAACAGTAAATATGTTTGTGGAGTCTTCTGTTCATTCCAAAACTGCAGATATAGTCATAATGATCGTGTTCAGAAGCCAGTGTGAAGGGTTTGTTGTTATTTATTAAAGATACTGAAGATTTATTTAGATAAATAATAACCGTTTTATGCCGGGAATCTGAGATTAAAAGACAAATTCAGCCTTTAGACCACTTTAATGTTTTTGTTCATTTTGCCTTACAAGAATGCTCTAAATTGACGATCACTTACGCATTCTCATATAGTTGTTATTGCAGACTTTCAAAATTTGCATTTTTCATATTTTAAGTAATATCTTCTCGAAGTTATATGCATGAAATTTTTATTCGGTTCAAGAAGTGCACTATCTAAGCTGGTTGCTCATTTGCTATTTTAGTGTTAAGTTGAGGCGTTTGTGAAATTAGTATTAATTGTTTTTCTTCAGAAGTTAAACCTTGTTTCTGTGAGTTCTGTTCATGAGTAAGAAAAACATTTAAATGAAATGTGTCAAACAGCTCATGATCTTTTAGTTTATAATAAAAATTTAGTTGAACAAAGTGTATCTGAATACTTTCCTAGGAATGACAGTTTTAAAATTTATAATCTGATTTATTTACTAACAACTTTAGTTATACAATAATACCTTCTTTAATCATAAGATTCGTTTACTCACAGGGTTCCATTAATTATCTGATATGTCAAAATGATTCAAAGTTAACCTGCCTTCTTTGGCATCAGAACTGTCTTTCCAACTACCCATTGCTCTTAAAAAGAAAATTGCTTCTGTTATACAGCTTATTAGTGGAAGAACTTTAGAATACTTAAAACGTTGAGCGTTTTGATGCTTCAAGAATGGTATTTAAACAACTGAAACATCATTTGAATTGACAGCATTCCCCTACGCAGTTTGCCGATAATGCATCTATATATGGTGACGTACTGCAGCTCACCAAAGTATAAAAAGGTGACTTTGTTGTTTCTAAAAGTACAATGTAAATTATTCACGGCACTTTGGGCTATAATCTCAGTCCTCAAGGTGGATTTATAGAATAAGGCGTTGAAATACTTAGCGATGCCTCTTATACGTAAAGGAAGGCCTTGAGAGCCACAACGACAGAGAATACAATCATATTCGTTCTGTAATATAATTTACATTTATGTAAAATAACAATAATCTTTTACCTTTGAAAATGTTTTACGTGTTTTAAAACGTACTTATATTTAAGTTTTGATGATGGTTATATCTGAAGCAGTATATCTAGGCTCATATTTTTCTCGTAACTAGCAGTATAGTACTAGCTGTTGTGTCATTGACGTGCCATTCCCTTCTGGAATATATCCTATATCGTTAAGAGCTGGGATGGAGTTTTGTGCTATCATAAAATAAGCAATATTGTGGTGTATAAATCCAGAACATCTTTCGCAGCTATAGCTATCTCGTGAAAAACGAAGCTGTATTTTGTATTGTTTCAGCACATAAATTCGAGTGAAAATGTTTGCAGATGCAACGAAGATGTTTAATATAAGTACTAAAATCCATTGGTTGTACTACTCTTGGGCAACTTCGTTATGTTACGATCTTGCATATGATTGCCATTAAAATTCTGTTTAACACCCGTTTTGTTGCCAGTAATGGGTTTCCTCGTAAACTCTGCTCGGTTTCTGGCTTCGGTTAAATAATGTATGGTCGTTTAGGTTACCATCTTCCAAAGCTATTGCTGTTGTAAAGTTGCGCAGAGTTATTTGCAGATATTTGTTTTAGCTTTCGCATTACTGGGTTTCTGCTACTGCCTTGATGGATTTTGGAGATGACATGCTTTCTTGAGATACTTTTCGTTTTGCTGTAAATATGGATTGTTACGGCACGCAACGCCGTACATCAATTAGATCTGTTATTAAGTAAAGCCTAAAAATACCGGCAATTCATAAGCTTCTGCTTTTACGACAAATAGAAATAGCTAAAATCAAGTATATCGTTAAATCTTGCTTACTGTATCTGGCTGCATTATTTATGGATAAAGGAAACAACTACTAAAATCGCTTCTGGTTTGTGACCTAGAAACATTTGACAAAGTGGATTGGAGGAAAAGTATTGAGATTTTAAAGATAATTTGTGTAGAAGGCGCTCCTAAATAATATCTGGATAAGGCAACAAATCAGAATGCGAGTATCAAAAGTATTAAGAGGGAAGTAGAAAGGCAGAAGCTTACCTTCCATCGTGTTCCGCAATATACTGAAAATAATTAAATAATAATTATTGAAGTAGTTATTTTGTTGTATTGTTATTTTATCAGCCCCACGTTTTGCGCCAATTTGAAGAAGATGGTTTATATTTCGACTGTTGGGGAGCCGAACTTGAAGTAGTTGCAACCGCACGTATGGTAAAAAGTTTCCGGTAGCCTTCGCCCCAAAAATGTACTTTCCGATGGTCTTTGCCCCAAATGTTTAAAAAATATTAACTTTGTAATTTTGACTGTTTCTTTAAATATTATATATTTATGTTTGCCTCGGCTGCGTCAGTATTATTGTTAGAGACATGGATGTCTTAGCAGGGAGTGGTGCGACTGAAGAATGTAGGCTTACACAGATTTTAAGTTTTTCTTCACTCCATTTATTAATGCTTGACACGATTTAAATAACACTTCACTGATTTAGAGAGAGCTGTGAGATTTTTTTTTATTAATTACTTGCACTTTTTAATACGTAAACTGTTTTTCGTCTCACACTGAATACGTATTAAATTTCTCGACGACGCATCTCGCGTCCGGTTAGGAACACTGTCTACAACCAACTGGCTTCTGAATTTGTAAAATTTTGCTATATTTCAGTTTCTGATTGGCTAATCCTAGTCCAATTGAATACCTTCATTTAACTAAAACTTTTTCTGTTTGTTGATTGGCTATTTTATAAACTGTCACTAAAAGTACATTATTGCTTCCAAGAATCACCAGTAGCTTTTAAACTTTCTAATTCATTATTGCCTTAACGTAACCTCATTGTTACCTCATTGTTAGCAACTTTTGACCTATTTCTCACTGCTCCTACATTATTAAATTACGTAATACATTCACATAACATTATTACACATGTATACAATAATATAAACATATACAATGACTGTAATATACACTTTTTATATCTTGTTACATAGGCATATTGGCTTAAGGCGGGCTGTTATTGAATTTATATATTATATAATTAGACTGAAATCATTTAAGTGTTAAAAATACTGCCTCATTATTGATATCAAGATTACCCATTTTTTGTTATTGAAGTTCAATTCCATGTTCATTCTTTTTCGTAGGTATCTACATCACTCGAACTTGTTCTGAATTCTCCAATTTAATATTTGCTTTTGTTTATGAGATTCGTTTTGAAAGCAGAAAACTTTATTTTACCAAAACTGATGTGAAAGGAGCAAATTTTAAATTAGGTACAGTAGAACTATCAATGTTTACTGGAAAATGTAAATTTCCCCCCAGTATCACTCGAATTGTTCCACTTATTTTTAACCTTTTCCCTAGTTTCCCCCAAAGCACCAAATTATCTTCATCCGGGTAACCTTTACTATTGCTATTTGGCTACAAGAGGCCTGATTTTTTTTACGCTGTAATTGTGCAGTGTTTGCAAGTATGAGTGCAAAGTTTGAGGTTATGTAGGCAATATATTTTTTTTTACTGACGGATCATTCGACACTTTTTCACTCTTTTCATACATGCTGCACTATCGGATTCGGTAATTCTTCAATAAGTGTGACCATCTCTTTAAAATACTTAGAATAATACACCGCTGACTCAATCCATGTTCGTCATCGTATAATGACGGGCTGAGGCTGGAGTGAAATACCTGGGAATTTCTCTCTGAATATGGTAATCATGCATGGGGCTTTACAAAAGCATATTTTCATATTGAAAACTAACGAACTGATAAGAGAAAGTTCGTTTCTGATTGCTAGATAGGTTACATACATAAGATTAGAATAAAATGTTTTAAGAAGTGGAGATGCAGCAACCACGTATTGGCAGCATCAGTAAAACACAACAGAACTTTAGAACCATTTACATCGCCAGAGGCTGTAGGTTTGCGTTTACAAAATAAACAATGGTTTGGCTATTTCCTTTCGAAAGTCCCTAAACGCATACGAGATGCGGAATTGGAGGTCTATCAGGTCACATTTTCCTACTGTCAAATTTTCTGTATATCTATCCATAGTGTCTGAGGTTTCATCTATAGAGAATATACACTGCCGCTTGTGAAAATTGCAACACTAAGAAGGAAACGCATGAATTCAATGAATTTAATACCACAGGTTAGGTACATGACAAGTAACAAATGGTAAATTTTTCAAATCTATAATGACCTTCGAGCCCTAATATTCAGTTTTTGGTGTGGCTTCCATGCGCTGCAATTACAGCTGCTATACGCCGTGGCATTGAATAAAAAAGGTTCTGAATAAGTTCCTGAGGGATTTTCCTCCGCGCAGTTTGTATTCGAGCCCCAAATCCGTGACACTGGTTACTGAAGGACCGTGACTCACCAGGTGCCGACCAACCATATCTCAGACATGTTCGTTGGGCGACATGTCAGGCGAACGTGCAGGCCAGGTAAGCAATGGTACCCGTCGCTCTTCGAAGAAGGCTTGTACATTCCTTAATATGTGGCCGGGCATTGTCCTGTGGAAATGCCTGAAGAGGAGTACCTCGGGCTCTACAACCACCGTTAGGTACCGGTTGCTGTTCAAAGTGCCCTCAAAATGCAGGTGTTTGCATTACACCTGGTGTTTGCTATGCCGCTCAACAATGCAGCCCTCCAGGTTGCGCTCACCACGGTACCGCCGGACACGTATACGACCATCACTGTAGGACACGTTGAAGCGGGACTCCTCCGAAAAGACAGTTTGCCACTCAGCATCCCAGTGACGGTGTTCACGTGCCCATTGCAGTCGGAGGAGCTTGTGGTTTCTGGACAATGGAAGCCGACGTAATGGCATGCATGCAACTAGTCAACCTACAGCAGACGGCGACAAACCGTTGATGCGGACAAGTTCACGCCTGTTGCAGTGCTCCAGCGTCGAGCCAACAATATGGATGAAGCTGTACGGTCGGTTATGACCATGCGGACAAGATGACGGCCATCCTGTGCTGTAGTCATGTTCCGTGGTCCAGTACCCGCTCTTTGCTGCGTACGACCTTCATCTATCCACTGCTTCTATACACGCATCACTGTCGTAGCAGCATGCCCTGTACGAGCCGAAATGTCACGGTATGCCAAACCCGCTTCCCGGAGACCGATCATTCTGCGCCGTTCGAACTCACTCACATGCCGATGTGGCTCCCTTTGACCTCGACAAGGCATACTGACACTCACTTTATTGTTTTCACCTTGTTTGACAGCTCTGCACTGACTACAGTGGGCTCAACACTGACCTTGTTGCATTTAATTTTTCTGCTGAGCTTTAATCTTATTTCCCGCCCTTGTACATGCTGCCTTTGGTGGCACTTCTTTTATTGCGAAATCCAAAAGAGTAAACTTAACTGATTAAAATTTGTATTGCCGTATTTCTATCAGAAAGTGCGATTACTTGGTTCGAGCAACCAAAAACTAAATGACTTGCAAATATTTTAACTATCAGAATAATAAAACTTCTGCATTTCAACTATTGTCACATACCTGATCGCTATAAATCTTGCAGAATATTATACTTCCATCGAAAATAAATTATGGATATTCTGCTAGCCATTACGGGATTATCACAGATTTTGTTATCTTTCGGCATATTATCGCATTAAAGTGCATAGGATAACGTCCTAACCTTAAACTTCTCAACACAAATATAGAAAAAGAAAGAGGAACAGTTGACAGTTTGACGTTAGAGACAGAAACCAACGGCTTCATGTCACGACTGCAGGCGGAGAGAGCCGAACTGTGTTGCGAAATGACCAAGGCAGCGAAGAAAAGTATTGCACAAAAATTACGTTTTCCAGACCTCTCTTTGCCTTACCCTACTGTTGCACTTACATGGAGATTTCATTGGAAATAAACTATTTAAGGTATTCCGTATTAAAAAGAATATGTAGCTAAAAATTCATTGAAACGCTAGTTCCTGTTTTTACAGACCAGTGAATTGAAATAAATATTATTAATGAGTAATTAAATGAGCCAAAGGTTCACAGAAGTTAAGAGCTACTCAATGTTTGTTTAGGATAAGAGAAAAACCAGAAGAATAAAACTGATGTTACATTCACATGACCTTCTCTACAGTCTTATCATTTATTAATGGGTATGAAATTAAAGCTTACTTTCCTATCTACTTCATTTTAATCGAAATCTTTGCAGAAATAGTTAAATTACACATTTCGTTATAGAAGCAAAGCGAACAGCGATAGTTAAATTGTTAAGAACAGGACGCCATATGCTGACCTTAAAATTCCATACTCTTTCCAAGACATCGCGACAGACAACTAAATGTCGACAGGACATTTTTCAGAAAATAACAAATTTTGTAAAATCTTCCCTAGAGAAGGTAGTTTGTGGTGGGGGATTTCCTTGAAAACCTTTGTGTCCCATCTTTGGAAGATACTGAACTTAAAATACGAAGTTTGATATCTATCCAACTTTTCGTTGCTGAGTTGTGCTATTCACAGACGCGCGCGCGGACACACACACACACACACACACACACACACACACACACACACACACACACACACACGTTCAAGATTTTAACGTGGTAAAATACTGACTCTACTGCGATGAACGGTCATTTGTGATGAATCAACGACGGTAAAAGTTTATCGAGTATTTTACCGCAGTTAAATCTAACCGGCTATGAACGGCCGGTTTTCGTCGATTATCCCAACTTCATTTGTGTTGAAATGTTAAAATGGCGGAACGTATAGGTTAGAATTCCCAACTAAAAGAAGCACTCCATTTTCACCAATGAATGCATTCTGATAAAGTTACTTTAATATACTTTGTAGGTAATTCTAATGCCTTGAGACTTTTTGTGCGACAGGTGCCTTAAATATCCTGGCTCAAGACTTAACGAAAATCCACACAATCACGGGGTTGCAACTCATATTAGCTGAAGCGTAGTTCCAAGAACAAACCAGAAATAAAGAGAGCAATGAATGGATTTAGTGCAATTAGTAGATTTTCAGGAATATTAGGATACATCAATTGCACTGTTGTAGGAATCCGGTAATCTAAAGAAGTTAGTGCCTAAGTGTGAATCCGTCATCGTGGTGTGGGGGTAGCGCTTCATATTCAAGAGGTTCCTAGTTCAAATCTTGTTTGGGTAATCTCTTTTTTCTGCCTCTCTTTCAGTAGGTAAATGTCGACTAAGCTAAATGGAACGTAGCGTGAAAAGGATCGACAGATAATAGTTTAGCATATTTTTGAGATCAATTCTAAGGCGAACATTTCCCATGTGCCCAACTTAAAGTTATTGCTTCTCTTTACTTTCTATCTTTTCTTAAGAATTGCGTGTTAAATTTAACAACATTTAAAAAAAAATGTGGTCTACTTTTTGTTTCCTCCATTGCACCTGAACATGCGCTTCAGCAAAGGTGGTTTACTTTTTGTTTCCTCCATTGCACCTGAACATGCGCTTCAGCAAAGAGGCAGAACAAGTGAAAAAGAGACGTCCGGGTGCGTTTAGTAGTTTACCTGCAATGAACGGTGCGCTCAAGCAAGCTGAGCGTCTGCCAGCTAACTACGGTCACCAACTGCGGTCCACCGCTGTGTGATGATTACCGCGGTGAGCTAAAGGCCCCTGAAAGGTTTGTTTAGCGAGAATGGTACACACGCCCAACTGACTCTATATGGACCTTTTCTAAAATGCTAGTTCTGTATTCGAGGACATCAAAACATGTATTTCCGGTGAAATTTCGATATCAACTTTTGGGTAGAATGCAATACCTTCTCTACCTACTATGTGTGTGGTATAGAAAGCCTTTTTCTTCCGCACTTCACGGAGTGGACATAATGCCCGTTCCGTTTCACACTTGTTCCCTCCACCTCTTTCTGTCGTTTGACATCTTTCCTTCCTTTTGGTTGATAATGAAATGCAACTTTAGGAATCTTGAATTTGCCATTCTTTGCACATGTTGCGTCCATTCGTTCCGATATTTTTCAATTTTACTATTTATTGAATATATCTTAAGTTCTGTTCTTATATCTTCATTTCGTATTTTGTCTAGCCTTGTGCATCCTTGTGTTTTCTTAAAAGGATAATCTACTTTTTCATTTTCTTTGTGATGGTCCATGTCTCACTTCCATAAAGTACTGTAGGAATCACTATTGTTTTATAAAACTTTAGCCTTGTTTCCTTTTGGCATAGAAAGTAAAAGAAAAAAATTATTTTGGTAACTCATCCTGACTCAGATCCAAACAAGGAATCTCCAGATTAGGAGGCAAGACTCTCTAAACCCAAACTACGGGTAGGCAAAGTACAAATAGAAATGTAGTATGAAGAACGCCAACAATAACAATTATTAGGGCGGCCGACGTAATTCGGCTCTCTTCGCCTATAGTCGTAATAAAGCCGATCGGCTCTGCCGGCAGTCGTAATCAAGCCTTCCTCGCCGTTCTGTCTAAATCGTTATACAACATTGTTATTAAAATCTATTTGACTGTGACGATAATACAACGTTCCACCCGTTGTTGCATTTCTGCCTAGTGTTAATCCATGAAATATTATTTATTTTTTGCTTTCTCCCAAAGGAACAAAATAGGCATTTGCCGTAAATTCCGATGTTTGATAAATCAGCCAACACCAACTTTTCGGTAATGAGTGTAGTTGAGCGTAATTGTAGGTATGAGGTCACAATAAGTAGGTACACCCTAAGACCAGAGAGAGAGAGAGAGAGAGAGAGAGAGAGAGAGAGAGAGAGAGAGCAGACACCAGACTTTCGAAACATATATTTGTCGAAGTCCAAATCGTTTCTGCGGCCAGTTCACAATGGTGTCTCGGAACGCGTGCCTTTAGCTTCATTTTATTGTCACCTTTCATATTGAGTGCCAGCTATTGAAAGTGCGCTAACAGCCGAGCGGTTATAAGCAGGTACGTAGCAATGAGACTTGCCGAGGTTCTATCCCGAACATAATTTTGTTGCTTTTTGTTGCTTTTTGTTTGCACAAAACCGCAGTGTTTATTACGCATATAATATAAATTCCAATTGCTAAGGCTTGATTATTTCAATACATTTTTGCTCGCACATAAAAACCGAAACATTATTCTTTTTGCTTACAAACTAAATATGAAATAAGTAAATATTATACTCCTAAGTGAAAAAGAATAAAAATAGAAATTAACTTAATATGTGAACCCTCTGCTTCTATTCCTGCCCTCATTCTACGGGATGGATGATATCAAATGCTTAGTCTATTTTTCACGAGAGAATGCGTTCTCCCAAGTATCCTGTATTGATTCCACAAAACCTCTTTTGTGATATCTTGCCTATGAGAGAACCAATTTGAAACCTGCTGACTTGTGTCGTCAGGGTGGTTATCCAAACTGGAATTCAATCGTTCCATTGGGATGTCTAGTCCATACGAAAGGAGCTAAGTATTTTCGAGTATGTCTATACCCCTGGCTATTTAATGTGCCAAAAAGCTGCCACAACACACCTAAGCCGTCTCGTGACATCCAACCCCAGCACGACACAGATATGCGACTTTGGCGATCCATTTGTGCCAGGTTGGGTCGTAACGTTTTCCTCTGGGGCGGTAGACAATATTACTCCTTACACCAATTCTAAATGTAAATGTCACATATAACCGTTTTCCAGTTATGGTTGACATTTTCCTCTACAAATGCGAGCCGAGAAAATATCGTCTTGAATACACTGCTTCTTAACTGCCGATCGAGCAAAGAGCCCTGCTACAGTCAAATGACCACGGCTGTGCGGTTCGACCCGGGAAATTAGAATTATTCTAATTGTGGACACTGCTGGAACTGCCTCTTCTGTAAATGCAGTGTCCTACTAAGGAGTGGACAAACGTTTTCGACCCGAACCAGGTCGACGACGAACTATCGCTTCCTCGGATAACCGCACCCACCTCGTAGCCGTAGGTATAGGGATGTCAAGTACTCACGTTGCCTGAGACACAGAGTATCCAACAACGTTCACTAACGTAAGGAGAGGTCTCCTTGTTGATTCGTCTTTGTGTGTGCTCTCAGCCATAGCAAAAGTTAGTATGATTGCTAACATACTGTCAGTGACTCAGGAGATTGACTTTGTCCTTGAACTGCAAGCGTGCAGTGGACTGGGAGCTTCTTGCGTAAGGTGTAGATAGTGCAACACCAACAGTTCAAAAATATTCTCAACAAGTGCAGTCTTACTGCAGGCAGTGTCAGAGGATGCTACAGTGTTAAAACGCGTTGTTTCGCGAGTGTCAAATTAATATAATCCATTAGTGAAATGGCTAACTTTCGGAAAAAGGGAAAAACCATTCATAGCGAGGCTCGCGAAATAATAAACCATGTAAACGAGCAATGCAAAAAGGAAGCAGAGCAGAAACAACTAATTCTACCGATTTCGCGAGGGATGAGAGAACAGGCAATTAGTGCGGTGTGTCTGTGGGAACAATTAAGAATATAAGACAAGAAATTGCGAAGAGAACAGAAGGAAGCCCTTTACGCACTGCAGGCAAGACAAGACCTCCAAATCCAGAACGAAATATAAATATAGGCGATTTCGACATGTGCTCATTAAGCGGACAATAATGGACTTCTACGTCAATAAAAAGATAGTTCCGACATGCAGAAAGTTACTCCTGTAGTTAGAAGTAAGATACAATTTCCTTGGGGGAGAGTTAAGGAGAGTTATTCGGAAATTGGGATTTAGATGGCGCAAGTGCCGAGGAAAGCGAACAATCTTAATCGAAAAGCCAAGAATTGTTGAATGGAGATGCAAATACTTGGCTGAGCTAGGGGAATACCGAAGTCAAGGCAGGGATATCGTTTATTTGGATGAAATGTGGATGGACAATAATTTAACATTCAAGAAATGTTGGCAAGCTGATGGGATCACAGGGGTGCTTAATGATGGTAGTGCAGGAAACACTCATTGACCAAGAGAAAAGGTATTTAAGATTGACCGCATCCTTAATGCACATGGACACTCCACTCTGTATCTGCCACCTTACAATTGCGATCTTAATCCCATTGAGGTTGCATGGGCGACAGTAAAGCACTTCATAAGGGAGCGCAACCTTACTGGGGAATTTTCGTTATTTCGTTTATTGAGTTTAACCAACGAAGGAATCTCTGCGGTACCTGCAGAACAGTGGGTAGGATATCACTGGCATGTTAGAAAATTAGAAGATGGTTACTGTCTATGGATCGTGTGGTTTCTGATGTGATCGATCAGATTATTATTTCAAATGCAAACGACAGTTCTTCTGATGAGCAAGAAGGGATATCATCCGATGACTCGGACTCCAAATCATCTGCATCGATCTTGCATACCCTTTGGATTAATGAGGTTAGTAAAATAATATTGCACATATATAGTGTCGTAAATATACTGTTTTACATGTATACACCCTTTACAAGTTCACTTATTGAAATTATGATCATAATTGTTTTGTTTGATGCGGTAATAATGTAATATTGATGTTACTTCGCCTAATATTTGTTGTCGCGGAAAGAAAGGATAAGTACCTTTGGAACAGGGTGTAAACAATAAAGCGATAGGAAAGAATAACACAACCCTCTCTCAGGTTCGCTTACGTCAACCTCAAGGACAAAGCTAAACTCCTGAGTCACAGACAGTAGCTTCAACTCCAAGGCTGTAAGGTGTACACGCATGATCACACCAGGGCCATTCATAACTGAAGAATGGGACAGAGTTTGCAATCCAATATTAAGTTAATTAAATATTTGGTTTGGTTTTTAACTTTAGTATTTTTACTAATAAGGCATTTATTTTGAAAAACAAAGAGTAATTTGCGTTTTTAAGCATAAATACGAGGCGCGTCCAGAAAGTCAGTTTCCCGATTTTGTTTCCTTTAAAGTAAACGTATTTAGGCGGGAAAATTGCGCGTGCGTAACAGATCTATGACGTATCAATCATATGTCGGCCGGACGGACGGGTCTCGTCTGGTGCAAGTAGCGCGGCAGCAGTGGCCCGAATTGGCGGCTTTTATTCGTTCTCCCGCCGCCTGCGAGGTTCTGTCAGTGATAAAAGTTCCTTACTGCACAAAACATAGCATAGCTCATTGTCAGATCTAGGGGCCAAACACCATGAGCAAACGTTGCGTCGCTGTGTAGTCAGTTTTCTGAAAGTCGTCAAAGTGTCCATGATGAAGAGCGCAGTGGACGACCATCCTCATCAGTGATGATCTTGTCGAGCTGGTGCGGCAGCGCATCGTGGAGAACCGTCGCTTCCCGATTACGGAGCTCAGCAGCCATTTTCCGCAGATATCGCGATCATTGTTGCACGAAATTGTCACTAAGCACCTGCTGCTCAGGAAATTGTGTGCCAGGTTGTTGCTGAAAAACCTGACACCCGAGGTCAAAACGAAACGCTTAGGAGCAGTACTGACATTTCTGCAGCGGTATCATGACGGCGACGAGTTCCTCGACAGGTTCGTCACGGGCGATGAGACGTGAATTTCGCACTTTACCCCGGGAACCAAGTAGCAGTCAATGCATTGGTGTCACAGTGGATCTCCGGTCAAGACGAAATTAAAACAGACGGTGTCGGTGCAAAAAGTGATGTGCACGGTGTTCTGGGACTGGAAGGGCATTCTGCTCATGGACTTCCTACCCAGAGGTGAAACAGTGAACACTGGCCGTTACTGTGAAACACTGCGGAAATTGCGACGTACCATTTAAAACAAGAGGCGTGGAATGCTTACTGCAGGTGTTGTGCTGCTTCATGACAATGCTCGTTCACATACGGCTCGGCGCACAACAACTGTTCTGCAGGAGTTCGTTTGGGAGTTGTTTGATGATCCACCATACAGTCCTGATCTTGCTCTCAGCAATTTCCATCTTTTCTTGCACTTCAAATTCCTGTTCTCCGGTCAGTGTTTTGACAGTGACGAAGGGCTGAAGACGGCTGTCGCACCTGGTTCCATTCACAGACGGCAGACTTCTACGACACAGGAATACAAAACTTGATACCACGATTAGACATGTGTCTCAATTCTTGTGGTGACATTGCTGTAAACATTGCTGTACATTCGCCTACGCGAATTCCGGGGTGATGTATTCTACCACGATTTCTCCTTTCCCCCATTTTATCTCTCCCTTTCAGTTTCAGGTGTGTCTTCGGGTCCTTCTGTGCTGGCGGTATCGGGTAGATGGCGTAGTTGTTTGCGCATTGGAAAGACTTCTCGTAAAAGCCAGGGTGCGTTGTTCCGCCCGCTAATGTCGCTTCGTCGCCCTTTAAGGATTCTTCACCTCTACTACCGTCATCCTCCGTGGACTAGTGGTACCGTGCTAGCCTCTACTTCACTAAGGTCACGGATTCAAACCCGGCGGAGGGCGATGGATTTTTTCGGGCGTAAAAATCCTTAGCATGGCTCCCTTCGGAAGGGAAGTAAAGCCGGTGGTCCCGTGTCGTAGATTTACGGCACGTAAAAGAACTTCAAGCCTGATAAAGAGGCCTCTGAGCAAAATTACCGGTCTTTCACGCCCAATATAGAATGGGACGCTAAGAGCCACAGCAGTTAAAGAGCGTCCATTAAAAAAAAATCACCTCTACTACTGCACGGGTGTTCAAACTGGAAATATTAGGGACTTCTGCGCGGCTCTTTGGGCCGGTCTGCCTGCGGATCTGAGACTTCCTACGCCTCCTTCACCTTATCTCTGCCTCCCGGCAGTGTTGCCACAATAGATCAAGCTGGTCGCAATGGCGAGGTGTCCCCCTCCAACCAACCAACCAACATCCTACTGCGGTAGAAAGGACAAGATGGGAAAGACGGTTGGAAAGTAATCTGGATTGTAGGAAAACTATTTCTAACTTCAACGGGAAGGCTACGACTAAAAAAAAAATCTGATGTGTTACACTCACATGACTTTCTCTACTCTTGTTCAAACTATTTATACAAACGCTTATTCTCCATCTACTTCATGTTAATCGAGATAAACATTTGCAGACTATCTTATTGCTAATTTTCTTGTAGATGTAAGGGGAATATATATTTACAAGGGCAATATAGAAATACAGTAGCCTTTAAGCACATACATATCTCTTAATAGCTGGTTGCTAGGTGCAGCACCATTCCCTTTCCCACAGATTAATACTCTTTGCATATCCAAGACAAAAAAAATGAATAACGAATTCCCATTTGAGAAAATAAGTATTGAAAAATTTAAGGGAATAACAAGCAATATCTCGAAAATGGTTCACTCAACAACAAAAATGCATATAACATAAATTGTGTATTTTAACGCGATCTACATTTTGTGTAGTAAAATTTTGTCTGTCTCTTATGGTTTACCAGTTATGCAAAAGTCGTTCACAATGAAGAATACTTTTGGAGACATTCCCAGGAAATTCAAGATATACATTTTATTTGTCATAAAAATATCTTAAACATATGATATTTTAATCAAAATCGTTAGAGCCATTTTTGAGAAAATTAAAATTTTCGAAAAATCTTCCATGTAAAGGGTAATCTGGGGTGGGGGATTTTCTTGAAAACCTGCGTGTTGCATCCCTGGAAGATACTGAACCTAAATACCAAGTTTGGTGTTTATCCGACTGTTCATTTCTGAGTTATGCTGTTCACAGACAGACACACAGACACACACGGACATGTTTCCAAAAATGCTTTTTTTTTTATTCAGGGTGTCTCATAACATGTATTTCCGGTGAAATCTCGGTATCGAATTTTTGGGTGGAATACAATACTTCCCCTACTTACTATACCTAGTAGAGAAAGTAAAAAAAAAGCAGTGTCGTATTGTCTCTCGCGAGAGACTCAGAAACAGCAAACATGAGAACTACGCAAATAAAGTAAGGAAACATAATTGATTCTCATGGTGCTTTGCTGAAAGTCAAAGCATACATGTCAAAACGAAGAATAGGAAACATCATGTGAATCGGAGGCAATGTTATCACATCACTGAGCATCTGAAAGGTCACATTTAAGTCGAAAATGCATATTGTATCGCATAACAAGTATTGGTCGTCGACGTTATACCTCCAAGAGTATGGAACGAATCTAATTGCTGAGATCAGGAAACCCTAGTGTGATTTCATTTTCACAGTACAATCTTAATTAACCACGTCTTTCTCTACTTTCTTTAATCTCTTCTCCTTGATTACCATTCATCTGACACTCCCCTTTGCCTCTTTTCCCTACGTAATTTACACTCTTCTCTACCTTCTCTAGAGTTATTCATCTCTTCTACATGCGATTATTCTTCTTGTCTCACTCTCTGACATAGCTTTCTTTTAGGGTCTGGAACAGAATGCTAAGAAAAGAAAGGAAATAAAAACTGGTATTATTCTGGGTGTATTGCAGTAGTAATTTTAAGTCTTCCTAGTGTGTCCTACTGCTTTTATTTTCTTTCTTCTTCGAGGGCTTTCTAATTTCCTATCTAAAAGATTGTTGTAATCCATACTTGTGTATGCTTCTACTTTTGGAAAATAGAATTGCTGGGAAGAGTGCGTGTCAGTATTTTTTCCCCTAAAATGGCTGAATATAAGTGTACGGCAAAAATGTATACACTTTAACAAATGATATCTACCTGCGTATTATTTTCAGAGTTGCATTGAATTATCTGTGAAATATCTAGTATGGTGTTTTCTCAGCAGATGTCGGTACATAAGGCTCTTATGGCATGCTCATATGTGGTTCAAATTTGAAAATGACTGCCTCTGTGGTCTAGTGGTTAACACGCTAACCTCCAA
This sequence comes from Deroplatys truncata, assembly GCA_030765065.1. Classification (NCBI taxonomy): domain Eukaryota; kingdom Metazoa; phylum Arthropoda; class Insecta; order Mantodea; family Mantidae; genus Deroplatys; species Deroplatys truncata. Next base: position 61,587,572 of record CM060980.1, read on the forward strand.
ATCCAGAGGTCCCGGTTTCGATTCCAGGCTGAAGGGTAGGTAGGAATTTTTCTTTAGCTAGGATTATTCGCCATCCTACCTAAAGCCTGGAAGTATGAATGAGAGTGTAAATTTAATGTAATAACCAAAAGTAATACCAACCCAAAGATTAACGCCACTGTAAGCGAGTTAACATAATTGCTAATGAGGAATTGTTCCAAAGTTAAAAAAGCCGACCATAGATGGTAAAGATGCATTTAAATGGAACATTACAGAAAGAAAACAACTTGAAAATGTAGCTGAAGTTCAACGTGCATGGAGACGTGAGTTCCAACCGAACTCCAAACACGGTCCACAAGTACACGGCTTTATGATGGATTATATTTAAACTTAACGTAACAGAAGTCATCGTAATCGTGTGTACTGCGCATCAGAAAATCCACACTTTCATGTCGATCTAGCAAATGTCTGGTGAGAATTCATCTAGGGTTCCCTTCTATGGTGCCAGGTATCTGAAATGCTAAGCACACTATTTTGCCAGCTATGCGTGGCAGTTTAAAGAAACATTGCTCTTGTACCAACAAGATAGATACGCCTATACTACTACTTGTTCAAGCAATTAATCTAGGTTTTGATATTGTGGCGTATCAGTAAGCATTGTCATACCAGGCGCATTATTGTGTCGCATTGTCGACAGTATTATTGGATTTCTTTGGTTATTTCTTTCGGCTGAACGAGCCTTTTCCTTTGGCTCGTATCACGCCAGAGAGAGAAGGCTTTGTTTGAATTTCCGTCCGGTATGACGCCAACCTTGCCTAGACAGGATTAGAGAGGGGGATATGTAGTTAGCGTTACTTGAATGTGTTAGCGTCACTTTGTGTGCGAGTGTGTAAGAAGCAGGTCACGTGTGGCCAGTCCTCGACTGCGAGGCATCTCTCCTCATCTTTTGTTTCCCTAAGTGTAATGTAGAGTTGCCAAAAGTTTTATCGATAAATTACAGGTAATGTGTGTGACGTGATATTTGTGTATTTTGTCAAAAAAAACCTCACGCTTTCATCTGAATGTAGACACCAAGGTCCCGGTCCTCTCGCCGTTTGTAAGCTACGCTTCCCCATGTGCATGTTGGGATGATCAAAATTTAGTAATTTGCTGGGAAGCTTTTGGCTCTCACCCCAGCTTGTAACAATATCATGGGCTATGCTGGTAACATCGTCATCATTGCTCGATAAATACATAGGAACAGTCAGGGAATTCCTGCAGTCGGCCCTGAATACTGTGACAAAATGGGCTGTGAATGAGAGCTTAACTATTAGTCTTCTTACATAGCATCCTAGATTTTCTCAGGCTTCCAGCCAGGTGTGCAGATATTAGAAACCGACGTTTCGGGAACTTACATCGTTCCCATCATCAGGGTAGCTGAATGATGCAAAATTAGGAGTTTTCTCTGCGTCTCGAAAGAAAGGCTAGGGAGCTGGGTCTTCTCCCGTAGTTCTTAGAATTTCCTAATAACTGGTATGTATTCTTCCCGTAAATTAAACTGAAGTATGTGCCATTTACCATAGTGCCATTTACCAGAAGAAGAGACATAAAGGGATTAGAACTATGTCTTCAAGGTAAAGAAATTAAAATGTCTGAGGAAGTCAAATACTTGGGAATAACTTTTGACTCCATGATGGACTAGAATCAGCATTTGAAGAAAATAAAATGTGCGGAAACAATCTTTGAAATGGTTAGACGTACGCGTGGAAAAGATGGGGACATATCCAATGGATATGTACGAGAATAATCACACCAACTACCTTTGAAGTGCTGATTTGGTGCCCTAAGGTCCCTCAAACAGGCTCTGAAAAGCAACTAAATAAAATTCAAAGAACATCATGTAGGCTGTTACAGGAGTCATGAAATGAGGACACTCTTGAACCTGACTTCAGTGCATTTAGTTGTAATGAAGGAGACAAGAATGGCCTTCAGTAGACTGCAACACGCTAAGTAGCTGAGAATTCCTGAAATAGACTCAGGTTTGCTAAAAATTAGGAAATACATAGGAGATGCATCTTTAGAAATGCCGTCAGACTATATAATTCCAATTAAACACTTTATAAATACGAGGGGTATTTTTTAAGTAAGGTCCGCTGCCCCGTATCGTCGGAAGAATCAGATGACTGTACTTTCACGCATGCGCACTCAATCCCGGCATCCCTTGCACACAGTGACACAGCGGTTGGAGTCAGGTAGGCAGTGAGTGTGGACCGTACTGTGTGATGGAAAGGTTTATGACGATCGCGCGGCCCGCCGGGTGTGAAATTAGATCGGTCATTCGATTTTTGACAGCAAGGAACACGACAGCGGCAGAAATGCATCGCCAGATTAGTGAAGTTTATGGCCCCAAAGCCATGAGTGATACCAAAGTCCGTAGGTGGGTGAGGTTATTCAAGGCAGGCAGAGAGAACATGCATGACGAACCGCGCTCGGACCGGCCATCTGTCATTAGCGAGGATCTTGTGCGTGCCGTAAACACCGAAATTCGTGACAACCGACGGTTCACCGTTCCCACACTGTCATTGCATTTTCCGCAGGTTTCAAGGTCTGTTATGTACAGAATTCTTTCAGAAGTCCTGGGCTACAGAAAATTGTGCAATCGATGGGTTCCGAAGATGCTGACAGAGGAACACAAAGAAAAGAGCTGTGCCAGTGCTCTGACGTTCTTGACCCAATACCACGAGGAAGGTGATGCATTGTTGGACCATATCATCACGGGGGATGAGACATGGGTGTCCCGCGTGATAGTTGAATCCAAACAACAGTCGATGGAGTGGCGACACACGGCATCTCCGACGAAAGTGAAATTTAAGCAATCATTCTCAACTCGCAAGGCTATGGCAACAGTCTTTTGGGACAGACTGATATTCTGCTTGTGGAGTTCATGGATCCGGGGACAACAATCAATGCAGCCGTGTATTGTCAAACTTTGAGGGGAACTTCGCCGTGCAATTCAGAATTAACGTCGCGGCCTGCTGTCTGCCGGAGTGATTCTCTTGCACGATAATGCAAGGCCACACACCGCTGCTCAGACACAAGTTCTTATTGGATCCTTTGGTTGGCAGCAGATCGATCATCCTCCCTACAGCCCCGATCTTGCTCCTAGCGACTACCATCTCTTCCTGCATCTAAAGAGGTTCCTCGGCGGCAAGCGTTTCCAGACGGACGATGAATGGAAGCAGCTGTTACGAATTGGCTTTCCTCACAGGCGGCGGACTCCTATGACGAGGGTCTACAAAAACTTGTCCCTCGTTACGACAAATGTCTCAACAACAACGGCGACTATGTGGAGAAATAGCTGAATGTATGAAGAATTGAATAAAAAATATTTGACGAAAGTATGTCTCGTAGTTTTTTCTACAACGACGAACCGGACCTTACTTAAAAAATACCCCTCGTAACTTCAGGTTCATTATTGATCCTGAAGTTGGACGAATAAAACTCTGGAAACTCCTAGAAAACTTTGATATGGTTTACAGACCGCTCAAGGATGACTGAGGAGCAGGATCCGGAGTATATGGCATAAGATCAAGGTGCAAAAAGTTTTTTTCCCCTTGGGTGAATATGCTCTGTTTCTTAAACAGAAATTTATGCTATTATTCAATGCATACATGAAAACATAAGGTTAACTTACACTGGTAAACAGGTCCTTATTTTCTCAGATAACCAGGCTGCTATCTTAAGGCTCTAACTAGCCAAAAGGTAAGATAAGGACTGGTTTTAAACCGGCTAAACGTGCTCACAAGCTTGGCAGAACAAGATGGGTTTCAACTCATCTGGGTGCTGGGTCACAGTGGCATAGAGGGAAATGAAAAAGCTGATGAACTTGCAAGGGAAGGAGCAGCTTCACAATTTATTGGGCCAGAGCCGCCTAAAGGAATATCTCGATGTTTAATAAGAGAGGCTATTAAACACTGATCCACAGTAGAACAACAAACATGGTAAACTATTTATTAGGAAACCATGTAAGAAAAGAGCTGAAAGCTAAGATAAATGTAAGAGGTTTAGTTGAGAACAATTATTGCATCTCTCACAGGACATGCTCCTGTGAAAAAAACATTTTAACACGATGGAAGTGTTTCAGGGTAACTTAGATTGCAGATTGTGCAAGAAAAAAACTGAATCAGCCCAGCACATTATATGCTTCTGTTAGGCCTTGGCTCACAAGAGATATACTGCTTTTGTGGAAATGTTTTAGAATCAGGAGACTTTGAACCATATCTGCTATGAGACTGTATTCCTTGGTAAAGAATGCAGACATAATGAATTGGCTCTAAAACGATACAGGTAGCACAATAAGCCCAAAGCTCAAGAGCATCCGGAACAATGACGGAAATCTGTATCGTACAAGACAAGACCCATATACTATCACCGACGCATGTGGGCTTTCCTGGGCCAGAACCTATAGGGACGTTAGATATGACGAAGAGATTCAATAGATTTAACACTTCTGGAGTTTTACCTTTGGGTGACTTTGAAGAATGCCGTGCATCGCAGGTAACCGCCGCAGCAGCATGTGCAGAAATCCTAACGGACAGATTGAAGAACGTTCACATAAGCATTTGCCGTTGTGAAATGTGTCTGGGCGCTAACGGCCCAAGATAACAACATGTGCAGGGAGCTTGTATTAAATCTATTATATATAATTAAATCAAAATTTGTCTTTGTTAAAATGGTGCATTTTTTTGATCCTGTCTTTAGAATTCCTTATTTCACGATATAACCCAAATCCGCTGTAATGCTCTAAAATGATATAAATAACGTTAAAAACATACCTTCTGAACATAAATCGTTTTAGAAAATAGTGTGTTTTGAAAAGGTGGAATCAAATCACATTCCGGCTATGGCATTGGACTATTCAGTCTGGTTCTACCTTTTCATCCTTGTCCTACACACATGGCTTGTGTGAAAGAACATTTATTATCGCAGTTTGTTTTGAAATCGCAATAACGAACTCATTTTTGTCGCTCACGAGATATTTAGATTTTAGCGCTTCCACCTTTGCTATTTTTTTACTCCAAAAGCTATAACCACGGACTGGTTGACGTGAACACAGCGAGACTGCCGCCAATGCGTTGGCCAGAGGGATATCACAAAATACTAAAAATAGTTATTAAAAATGTTGAGCAACATTGATTGGGGCGGCAATAATTTAGCTACATGTTTGTTTAAGCTTCTTTGCAGGTCGGTAGTTAGAAACTGGAGTTGCAGCATTATATTCACGCTTTTTGACCTATTAATGTATTTCAGTGCACGTTCTATTTTCAGCTAATATTTTGCAATTATTGTTAAATCAGTAATTGTACTATTAAGAAAATTGAAGGCCTCTCATTTAATCTACATTATTGTCTTGTATGAGCATTTAGAAGAAAAAAAATTAGTAATAATCGTAGGTAGGCTCGTATTTTTGCAGAGCTTACAAAGTCGTCCTCTATGCTATAGTGGTTACCATGCTAGCCTCTAATTCCCGAGGTCGCGGGTTCAAACGCGGCGGAGGGCGATGGATTTTTTCGGGCATAAAAATCCTCAGCATGGCTTCCTTCGGAAGGGAAATAAAGCCGGTGGCCCCGTGTCGTAGATTTACGGCACGTAAAAGAACCTCAAGCCTGATAAAGGGGCCTCCGAGTAATATTTGCGGCCATTCACGCCCAATATAGAATGGGACGATAAGGACCACAGCAGTTAAAGAGCGTCCATAAATAAACTTTTTTTTTTTGAACTTACAAAGAGTGTCGCCAGCTGGGAAAGTTTGGAAACCAACGTTTTACACCATGGCTGGCATAATTGTATCAGTTAGTGGCTTTCGTATTATTTGCATTGAAATATATTGTGCAGTCATCAAGCAACAGGTTGAGACTACATTGAATCTACAGTCCTATCTATTGAAATTACAAAAGGTAAGTTATAGTACCTACAACACGAAGTTAGGACACATTATTCAGAAAATGCGCTGAACTGCATTTGTATAAAACATTTATAATAGTCGATTCAGCCTTAGAACTAAACTTGATGTAAATAAAACAGTTTGTATCCCTCCACATTTTCCTCGGGTATGTGTCAGCTGTATGTATCAGTGGACTCATGTCTCACGTCTCACGTTTATAATGCAATAGAACTGTATACTATTCGAGTAATAATAATAATAATAATAATAATAATAATAATAATAATAAACAGAGAAATAAAAGCCGAGTTGAAATTAAATACAGGATAATTAAAATAAAATTCACGTGAATCTGTAGCTGCATCATTATCGGGAGAAGTGTAATATCTGGGTCTCCATCATACGATATCCTCTGTCACTTATATTCACTTTATTTCTCTTTACAAACCTAAATCCAATTTCTAGCACTAATTTATGAAAGGTGAATTGCTTAAAAGGAGGCAAAGTAAGATCATTGACTAGCCATTTAAGACTAACTTTGGCGGTTCTTAAAGACAAACTGCCGCACTTTTCTACGAATAGAACTTTCGGTTAAGTTATTTGCTTTTTCTAATTCTGACTTAGGTCTGTTTCTTTGCTTTCTTGGATTTGCAGCGTTATTTCACACGCAACGCTCCACTCAGAAACACTGGTATAATCTAACAATGCTATTCGCAATGAGAGTTGGATTCTCCTGTATTCGTTTATTAAAAACATTCAACACAATTCATTTCTTGCCGCTTTAAACGATACTTACCTTTAAATTGCTTCACTATTTCTCCAGTACTTTGTTTACTAAGCCAGCAGCCATGTTTATCGTCCCACTGACTGCTCGTCGTTATCTTGTGAATGCAGAAGAGGGGTGAAGGCACCGAACAGAATTAAAGGCCACCTTCTTTAGTCTTACTTTTCATATTATTTACTATTCCATATTAATCAATGTTTAATTAACATACTGCTTAAATGCCCACAGATAATCGTGTGTATTTAAGTACTGTATGTTATGGCGTACTTTGGTTTCCCGCGTATCGCGGACTAGTTAATGACGTCATGTGTTTACATCAGGTTTGCTTATAAGAGTGCAGTGATTATAGAGGGAAAAGAAAAACAATTACCATGATCTGCTTTATAGTTGTAAGCCCTTTTGGGTAATTCATATCTGTAACCGAAGTAACGCTACCCAATTAAGTAAGTAGCAAAGTTCTGAGACACAGCTCCATCATACCTTAAAGAAAATGTTAAGTGGTTGTTTTAAGAAATCGGGTTATTTAAACTTTCTAGTATATTTGATCAATTGTTCATGGATATACCATCAGGAGTTGCAGGTCTGATGTATGCACATAAAACCTCAATGTAAATAATAAGTAATCGATCTCGTAACGTATATGGTCATAAGATGCATACTTTAAATTTGATTGAAGGTTATGCTAAGGTAAACTATTAAGTTCATTTACACTAAAACCTTTTTACCGGTTTCTATAATGTTGAGGGGAGTATGGGTGGAAATCAAGGGGCCTTCTGTATCTAGGACAAGTCCTGATGGCATGCACCAAGACGTTGTCACTGCGTATTACAGCGGAACATTTCTCTAATAGTGGCAATAAGGAAGGATACATTCACAGAAGGCATTGACACGGTTGCAGAGTTCCAGGGACTAGATGTGTAAGAAGGATGCAGTTCAAGCCATCTTTATTTCCACGAAATGAACTCCGGCTCTTTGGCTATTAGTTAACATTCATCCTACTCCCCACCTCCCCTTTCTTTCTGTCACTCTTCAGCCTAACCTACACAAGTGTCTTCAGCTTAATCTCCTGTGTCGGAGGCTAAGGGTGTGAACGACACGGTCTTTCCTTCCTCCCTCTCCTACTCCTTAGGGGTGGGAGAACGGGAATAAAAAGAAAGCAGACACATCCACACTCACTGAGATACCCATCCCACCTCCAAAAAAATTAAAGTCTGTTCGGACGTGCTTCTCATTTAAACACTAGTTAAAAATGTCATCAAGGGATGAGCTTAAATGTGTCTTCTACTCATTATCTCAGTCTTCATCTCCTCCTATCTTTTATCACTCGTTTCATCTCTCTCTCACTCGCTCTTTTTCTTGACTTGTATTTTTTTTCTCTCACTCATTATAGCTACAGTTGCTTCTTCATTAAATATGCAAACTACAAAAATGATCTTTACGTTAAAATTCTCAATGATGTCTCCCTTAGAGATCGGAATAAAGCAAAGGTTATATGAATAGCCGTTAAAACAGTGGAGAGGAAAGGTTTACCAACTCCAGAAATGTCTTTTATTTCGTCTCATCAGCTAAAACTAAGCAACCTTACAAAATCCGGCAGCAGCAACTGTTGGGATGACCTCTCCGAGAGATGTCATTTGCATAACTTGCAGGATAGAGTTCGTCTGTGTTGAAGTCGAAAGATTCAGATAATGCATATGGAGATATCCAAGAAAAGAATAATTGCCTGAGTATGATCCGCTGTTGGCTGTAGCCGAAGATTTGGATGCAGAATCGAGGTCATTACATTTGTTCTGTCAAACGTAATGGCCTTCTCGAGTTCACCCAGCGGATATTTCTTTTACAAGTTCTGTAGAATTAGTCTGGATGGCAATGCTGCATATAATAGGTCTACGTATGCTCAGAAGTTATTCTAGAAGAAGCTGCAGCAATTTGTATTCGCTGTGCCTCCCCTCCTCTATCAACACATGAATTCTGTTCAATCCTGAATCAATTTGAACATTTATTCCACTTATGTTATCTTAAAGTCACTGTTGGGAAATCTTTGACAAAAGCACAAGCTTTATATTTTTAATTATTAGTTACAATTGTTTTGTCTAAACAAACTGATACTCAAGTCCTCCGCAGTCCAGTCTTATTATTATCTGCTTTCACACGTTTCATCATTATGTTTCAAGCAGAAATATTCACGTTATGAAAATTTAACCGGCGTTTAATAGAGATAGGTCATTTGAAATTGAATTTTTGTTTGGTGTGCAGTGTAGCTCATCTAAGGACTTCACATGAAATTGCCCTTTGACAGAAATCTCCAAGTGTCCGACCCCTGACCCAAACTTAAGGGCGAAATTCTGTGGTATAGTTAGCTTTTTTATCCTTTTCTTTCTTCCATTCTTTCTTTCGAAAATCTCTCGTCAGTGGGTGTTTCTACTAAGAATATAGCTAGAAAAAATTTGAGGATTCACTTATCTTTTATTATTAGTTTATCATAATTATTGTATTCACATGCTTCTGGACCCAGTATATCACTTTGAAATTTTCAACGTTACATAGTCTAGAAGAATGCGGCGATGATTAGAAACATTTCAGAACTTCTGCTGTTGGTATTGTTCGGAGAGTTCAAGCCTTTGTGCAGCGAACTTTCATCCGAAACCTGGTTAAAAACAGGTGTTACAATGGTATGCATATGGATTTTAGATTGCAGAAATAAGGATCAAATAATAGGCAGAACTAAGACTTCCAGCGATACTATTTAAGGAGGCTTATCGAAGTTCCTTTTTCGGTCGCTTCCCGGAAGAGAGGGCAATAAATGGTTGCTGCTGATTATTTCTGCGATATGTTCAAGCTTTCACAGAAGAATAAAATCGCTCTGCAGGTACAGTTTGGACAGTGTTTTGGTATCTGAATCGCATCTCGTCGGTATTTTGAAAATGTGGCAAACGTATATTTGAATGAAAGTACGTCATTAACTCATAAAGTACATCTGCTCTAAAAATCGCTCCATGGTGTATGTATTACAAACATTTCTGGGGTTTAATATTTCATTTTAACCTTGGTCACATCAAGTCGTACTTTCTCACCCCAGAAGGTTCAGTGGGCATACCCCAACCGGGTTGACAGATGCAGTTCTGTGTGCTGTGGCTATCGAGAGTACGTCTGCTTCATTTGAACTTACTGCACGCATGGTACGAATGAGCCATATAAGCCACGTTTATTTTACGGCATATATCAGGCACGTTATATTGTGATACTGGGTGTCATTCTCCTCCTTTCTCCCTCTGACTTCGTGTGTTATCGGTGGTTAACACTGTGCTAATAAAATAGAAGCTCCTTGGACGATAGGCAAACCGAAGAACAAAACAGGGGAATGGGTTAAACCTCGTGTTCCCTCCAGATGGAAGTTATTTTCTGAAATCCAAGTTTTTTCACTTTCTCTATCCGGTACATAGTAGGTAGAGAAGGTATTGCATTCCACCCAAAAATTCGATACCGTGATTTCATCGGGAATACATGTTTTGAGGCCCCTGAATGCAAAAAAAACATTTTTAGAAATGTGTCCTTAGGTGTGTGTGTGTGTGTGTGTGTGTGTGTGTGTGTGTGAATCTGTGAACAGCATAACTCAAAAACGAAGTCGGAATAAAAACTTAGTATTTATATTTAGTATCTTCCAAGGATGCGACACGAAGATTTTCAAGAAATCCCCCACCCCTAACTACCCTTGGCATGGAACATCTTTCGAAATTTTTTATTTTCTCAAAATTAGCTCTAAGGATTTTAATTAAAATGCCACATATTAAAGATATTTACATAACAAATAAAATGTGCCTATATCTTGAAATTTCTGGAAATAGCTTGTGTAGTCTCTTCATTCGGAAAGAATCTGATACAATCTTGTATAACTGGTAAACGTTAAGCGATGCACATAAAATATAGAGCTCTTAAAACACAAATTTATTTCAAATAACTTTTTTTTGTAGCATAAGTCATTTCCAAGATATCTATTATTAATGGTTGGATTTGCTCAGTACTTTGTCATTTTTTTGAAGTCCTGTCCACATTCAGTTGTTCCTCGTAAATGCATTGAAAGCTTACAAGGCCAGCATATAGCGTCCAGTTCTTAAACATGTAAACTGCTTGCGATTCCTTTTTTATGTATAACGAAGCGTGTAATGTGGCTATTTCTGCAAAGGTTTATTTCGATTAAAATGAAGTAGACAGAAAAATAAACTTAGGTAAGAGTAATTTTTGTAGCCGCTAATAAATATAAAGGATAGTGGAAGTCATGTGAATGTAACACATCGGATTTTTTTTATGGTGTTTTACTTAACTTTTATTTCTCTACCCGCCAACTAAAATGGAGGAAGCTTTCCTTGCAGCTGAAAACGAAATATAGTAAAACAGTTAATAATCCCGAGGAAGAACAAAAAGGAAAAGATGAGGAAGAGGTCTAAAATATCCAAAGTATCCACTGTTGCGCACATTTTTTTTTTTTTCGCAAAATCTTCAGTTACTACGAATGGTATTTCGATTGTGTTTGGTTTGGTAAGATAAGATTGCATCAGATAAATCATTATTCAGAAATGACAGCATAGCGATGCAGCTGTTTGCATGTAAGTTCGGAAGCTGGCACTGCTTGAAAGATTCGAAAAGCAAGGTAGGGAGAGTAATATACTATGGCTTCGTGACCTTTGAGGGAATGCCGGAAACTTTTTTTCTGCCGTGAGTGATATTTGGGTCACGTGGCTATGGATGCTGGGAGATGGAGCATGCTCGGGCGGTGAACATATCTGCTCCGCCTCCCGCCAGTCACACGGATCGACTCCCGCCTGCGCAAAATGACTGGTTGAATACACCCACCCATTCACCCACGTACACGGTCGGGATCGTCCCTCCTTTCCAACGTGCTGCAGCCATTTCTTTCAAAGCTCTGCTCAGATTCATATGCAGTCAAGGCTTCTCAAAAGAACAACAGTTATTGCCCTTATTATGCTACCTGCTGTAAGTCCGGCAATACCTCTAGCTACCTCTACGTAGAACTAATTTGAATATACTTAATATATGTAGTGAATGTGGCAAGGAGGACATATTGATTGCAAAATTACCGAATTTGGAGCACTGTAAAAAGAACATTCTTCCCTCAATACAATTCTGGTGACTGCCTCTGTGGCCTGGTGGTTAGTATGCTAACTTACAAGTCCAGAGGTCCCGGGTTTGATTCCTGGCTGGAGAAAGGAAATTTTTCTTTAGTCAGGATTATTCCCCATCCTCCCTAGAGTCTGGAAGTATGAATGAGAATGTAAATGTGTGTGTGTGTGTGTGTGTGTGTGTGTGTGTGTGTGTGTGTGTGTGTGTGTGAAATTAATGTTTAAAAGGAAAACCCAAAATAAACAAATTCAAAAATACTCATAATCTACGAGTGAACATATTGCCGATGAGCAATTGTTGCAAAGTCAAAGCCGCCGATATGACCTTACATGTTAAATGCGGCATATAAATGGGGAGAGAAAAAAACCGTTTAGTAACAGTCAGACTGCTTTGTCTAACAGTTTTTTCATAAATTGTATAAACGCTTATTTTACTGTTTGCGTTCTTTTGACCATAATAAATAATAAGGTGAAATTGTTTTAATTTGCATAATATTACGGTAGTATACTTTTTACAGTCTCAAACTACCGTTGTTTAAAACCCAAATCTACATTAAAGTTATGTACAAGCTAAGGTCTGTTCCATATAACTTTGTCCCGTAGATATATCTTAACGTGCACGTGTCACCTCTCACTGGCTGCTGTCGTGGAATAGGTTGTGTGATGCAGTAAATATAATGATTTAACATTACATTTATCTTGATATATTCGAGGAGAATTACAAAATTTACATTCTCATAATGGTATGAAAAAACTGAATTATATAATAGTGTTAATGCATTGAAATGCATGTAAATTCTTAGTAACAAATAGATATGGGATCCTTCGTTTTAAACATGCCTGTTAGAATAATGAAAGCACGTGTATCTATCATGACAGGTAATTATCGTTTTTACCACCTGTTCTTGCGTTGCACAGGGCTTGTATGTCTTCATTCAAAGGTGTACATTATCCAATCAGGGAAAGGGGAAGGAAATGGAGCGCGGAAGGTATGAGGCATAGGGTTTAGACATATTACAGACTATTTGCACCAACTAATGATATACTGTGTGGACGAAACCTAGGAGAAAACTAAAGACGCTTGTTCCAAATTGGCACAATTATTTACTATGACTTATTATTTGCATTGTATGTTGTGGTTTCCAGATTAATGTCCCAAAGTTTATGCCCAAATTCGTTCTGAAGAAAGTAAAAATAGTTTACTCTATCTTTACCCCCCACTCTACTACAAAAGTACGCCGTATTCCATCTCGCAGTGTACCTACTACTTAAAATTTGAAAACATTCAAACGAGGAACACCAGCCAGCTCAGAATTTATTAATGCAGCAAGACTTTTATTTGATACAAATTGTATGCTTTAGACCTATTTTTTCCCTTTCTACTTTTTTACTTTCTCTACTACGTATAGATAGTAAGTAGGCGAAATATTGCATTCCACCCAAAAATTCGATACCGAGATTTCACCGGAAATATATGTTTTGAGGCCCCCTGAATCCAAAAAAAGCATTTTTGGAAACATGTCCGTGTGTGTGTGTGTGTGTGTGTGTGTGTGTGAACAGCATAACTCGGAAACGAACAGTCAGATAAACATCAAACTTGGTATTTAGGTTCAGTATCTTCCAGAGATGCGACACGAAGGTTTCCAAAAAAATCCCCCACCCCAGATTACCCTTTACATGGAACATTTTTTGAAAATTCTAAATTTCTTAAAAACGGCTCTAACGATTTTGATTAAAATATCATATATTTAAGATAATTTCATGACAAATAAAATGTATATCTCGAATTTTTGGGAATGTCTCCAAAAGTATTCTTCATTGTGAACGACTTTTGCATAATTCGTAAACCATAAGAGATAGACAAAATTTTACTACGCAAAAAATGTAGAATGCGTTAAAATACATAATTTATGTCATATATCTACATTTTTTGTTGTTGAATGAACCATTTCCTAGATATTGCTTGTTATTCTCTTAAATTTGCCAATACTTATACTTTTTCTCAAATGGGAATTCGTTATTCATTTTTTTTTTTGTCCTGGTAATAAAAAGAGAACCACATAGCAACCAGCTCCTAAAATATTTGACTATAGCTTAAAGCCCACCAATCCCCTTGCATCTACAAGAAAATTAGCAATAAGATTAACATCTCGATATCTCGATTAACATGAAGCATATGGAGAATAAGCGTTTGTAAAAATAATTTGTACAAGAGTAGAGAAAGTCATGTGAGTGTAACACATCAGATTTTTCATCTTGCAGAGATGGCGAAAAGGACTTCTTTCTACGTCACAAAATATTCAGCTTGAACACCTTCTAGCAGCACATAAGACACGAAAAGCGCAAATGGACAGACAGAAGGAAGCGGCTCGGAGAATCCAATTATTGTAATCGCAAATGAACTGCTTGTCATCCGTCTTAAGCTTTCATAATTGTATAAAATTAGAAAAAAACAGGACTTTAAATGCTGTTTGTAGAACATAAGATATGTGCAATTTATTCACCTTGCGAATAACTCACATGTTAATTTTAATTAAAATAATAGAATTATTTTTGAAAAAAATTGTAAAGTCTGCTTAGGGCGAAGAAATTTCCCGAAACTCTTTCTTTGCCTTGCATTATGAAAATATGGCTAAATTATGTCTATAGTTGCATAGTTATTAGTCTGTTTGAAGACTAACAGAAAAAAAAACTTTATAAAATACTCTCTTTCTAACTACTTGCTTTTATTTTTGGACTTTAAAATATGTACTTAGGTTAAATCTCGATACCACATTTTTGGATTGAATGCAATACTTCTACCACAAGTAGGTACTTAAAACAGCAAAGAAACTAAACTGCTGATTTTGAAGAGCAAAGATCTTTCTTCAATGTAATATATTGATCAATCTTATGTGTCTCCAAATTGGTCTACCAATGTCTTGCAAGGACACTTTAGGTATTCATTTGTCCTGCTGGTTTGTAATTGATTATTCTTTTTGGTGGTTTAGCCATGTTTGTCTATAATGTTTATAGTAGCATTTGTATTACTTATTCCTAGATGTTGTGCAATGACTAAATTTCTAGTTCTACCAGTTTATGCAACATCCATTCCAGATCTTAAAAATCTCATTTCTGCAATTTGTAATCGTCGGTCATTTGTCTGTCCAGCCCCCGTTGCCATGAAGTCATACCGGCATGGCTCGAGCATGACGTATTTCCTAGTTTTGTTCTTTAAAGATATTTTTATTGTTCCACACATTCTATTAAAATTTTCAATTATAAGCTCATGCCCAGTTCCCCTAAGTCGCAAGAGATCTTGTGATCCAAAAGTTTGATTTAACTTTTTGTTCTGTTTTAGTTAGGAGCCGAATGATATCCTTTATTGATAGTGCGAAGAATATCCGCATTACTGTTGACGTTTTCATTGTTGACATCTATCATATTATTATTTAGATCCTTCTAACTCGTGTAAATATTATTTATTTTAGCTTTAAACTCTAACCTGTGCTAACTAAATAAACTAATTTGAAGCATTAAGCATCAAAGAGGATATGCAGCAGTTTAGTAAAAATAATATTCAGAGATCACTACTAAAAGGGAAAATAGCATTGCCGCTGCTGTGTCTTAAAATATTTTTCGTCTCCAAGGTGTTAACTTATTGCAGGTGGTCAGAGAATTCTGTTTGCGATCGTCCTACACCGCATTTAATTCATGTTACTATTTTAATAATTTGTGCACATCTGCCAGATCGATTCTCTGTACTTGAGTTGCCCCAAAAACTTTTATGCTTTACTATTTAATCAAGTAAGTTTTTAACTCCGCTTGTATTGTACTTCTGATAAGTTTTGTTAATTTATATCCTGCTAATGCTCCCAAGAACTTCATTTCTTCGCCATGTATTCGGTGGTTGATTTTAGTAAGATACCAACATTCTGCTCCAGGCTTCAAGGCTATTCGCAGAAAATTCAAGATATACATTTTATTTGTGACGTAAATATCTTTAATATATGATATTTTAATCAAAATCGTTACAGCCATTTTTTAGAAAATTAAAATATTCGAAAAATGTTCCATGTAAAGGAAGCTGGGAAAGGGGGGATTTTCTTGAAAATCTTTATGTCGCATGTTGAAGATACTAACTTAAATACCAAGTTTGGTACTTATCCGACTTTTCGTTAATGCTGTTCACACACACTGACTGACACACGGACCTGGACCTTTTACTAAAAATGCTTTTTCGGGGGAGGGGTTCAGGGGGCCTCAAGACATTTTCGGTGAAATCTCGACATCGAATTTTTGCGTGCGTTACTACACCTCCCGTACTTACTAAACATAGTAGAAAAAGTAAAAACTGATAAACGTTACATTTTCTTGAACGTACACCACTTACTATTTTCCCATACTTTTTGTCGTACACGATGAAAAAATACACCTTTTCCAAATGATTGTTGCTTTGGTACCTCTGTAATTTTCTCCAAATTCTGCTCTCAGATAGATTAATGTGTAAGTTATATTATTTCGTTTCTATTACTCTTGATTCCCCCTTTTGTTTAGCTTTGTCAAGTGGGTAAATAATGTTTGATTCTTAATAAGTATCTCCACAAAATGCTTTATACAAGCTTCGCGTCATGTTCACACTGGAACAAGAAAAAGTAAATGTGTAACGACAATAAAATCACCATAGATACACAGAATTGGAAGTGCAGTTCAAAATTGTAAAACTAATTATGGATCCCCATTTAAGAAAAATATCTCTACATTTGCCTATGTATTCGAGGATGGAAGTTTTCAAATTATGTACCAAATATGAACTGATGTAGCCCACAAGAGGTAACATTTATCATTAAGAAACTTTAAAATTATAAAGTTATAAGAAATATTGTTTACTTTCTGTTCATCCCTTTTGTGCAATTTAAGCACTTGCACAATGGGTAAAGGTAAACAAATAAGTTCGCTTTTTAAGGTAATTTAAGTTCAAACTCTTATTTCGATCAGTTGATATGGGTCTTTCTAGACATACCTAGATAAATCGGATTGTTACCGATTTTTTATCACCTACAAAGTCGACGTGGATGTAAAACGGAAACGGACAACAGAATTAAATTGGTGATATAGAAAGCAACCCTAAGGCCATCTGTCTAGCCTAAGGTATAGTTATTTAAAAAATTACGTGCAAACAAGTACCTTAGATGCGCCCAAAGAAGTTAAAGGAACATGTACGTTTTGATCACATTTGCAAGGCATTACATAAAATCATATTTGACAGAAACTATAAAAAACATGCGAACATGTTAAACATAGTTCAGTGAATAGCTTCTGTGAGTTTTATTATCCTATTTGAATTAAATTTAAATTTTATAAGTATATTGATATTCTGTAAATGATAATAAACGCACCATTGTATTCAGGAACAGTTTTTGCTGGGTGGCCCAAACAAGCCATCCCTTGCAGTTTTGTTTCCCCGCATACATAGGTGCAAAAGAAGTTGCTGGATCACTGCTGTTCAAAGGGGCAGTGCTGGTACAAAGCGAAAGGGCAGCTGTCTGCAGCGCAGACGTTTACGTGGCAGTTTCGTACTGATAAGCGTCGCGTGGTCTCCTGCATGCAGTTCGAACCGGGTCAGACAAAAAGGTAACGTTCACCAACGAACATACAGATATGGTTACGATGTGTGCGGAGACGCACCAAAATGCAGCTGAGGCTCTAAGGCTGTTTTCTAAACATTTTCAGAGGCGGCACCTGTCTTCTGCGTTCTTTTTTTCTCGTACAGAAATAGTATTACCAAATAATAGATCATTCCAGGTAGACCGTGGACCTGAGAGGCCCTTACATCAATTCGTCCACCAAGGCGGGCGTGATTTTGCACGTGCTTATTATGAATGATGCACTAAAATAAAATAATTTAATTCTAACACGCCTTAAGCGCGCATAAATATAATTAAATAGAATTTTGTTTAATCTTGTTAACTTTGCGGCACCAATTGTAGATAACTGTCATGGGACTAAATGATTTAAACACGTGTGCTCAGGTTTGCGTCAAGCGGCAATTCTGAATTCCTTATTAAATAACCGATAACACTCCCCCCCCCCACACACACACACACACACACACACATACATAGGTACTCTCACATTCAAGCACCAGACTCTGGGTATTCGGTGAAATGTTTTTGTTTAAAAACAACTTTCTGGAACCCATCTGGGAGTCGAACCCGGAACACCTTATCTGGAGCCAGCAATAGAGTTTAAAGTGTTCATTTTCAAGCATTGGTCTTTCATTTAGCGGTTTCCTCTGTCGGTATGGAGTCCACTTTGCAGTTTTTCTTAGGCAAAGCTTTTGGCATTCGCGCTACCCGGCATAAACTAACAAGGACCGGTTGTGTGGGCTTTCTAGTACAATGGAACTTCATAAAATTTATACATGTTATTTAGAAGGTCAACACACTGTAGTAAACGCTACTTATTTTAACAATTATAAGCAAAGATAAAAAAAGCTATTTCTTGTAATTCAAATTTTGATTTGTTTTCCAAAATCATTTTACTTAAAATATAACATATTTAATTTACATCTGTGAAATTTCTACACCTTGAAGTTAAATATGAGCTTAAGCTTCATGAAAATTTTCAGGGTTTTAGATATGCCTTTCTCAAGAAATAAATTCCTAAATATGAAAAAAAGAATTTGCGGAAAATGGAGTATCAATAAATTAATAAATATATATAGATATATATACAGAAATCTAAAACAATTAAAATAAGATAATGAAACTTAAAGAAAAAGCCATTCAATAAACAGTATGCAATACGTTTGCAAAATTGTGTTTGATATGTTTTATAGTTCCTGTCAAACGTAATTTTATGTCATTCCGTGCAAATATGTCTGTTTAATGCACACATTCCCTTAAAACGCCAGTAAATAAGGAAGGAATAAAAGCCATACCTGAAGAAAAACATCAATATCTAAGATAATTCTTTCCAGCAAATTCTGTGAAAACATAATTGTAATAGAAATAACTAGGATATAATTATTTTAAAAAACAATTGTTAATAGCTAGGACATTTTATTTTCAAAATCAATGTAAACGGTATTAAAAATCTGTGTTTTTCATTCATCTCTAACCTCTTATCGTTATTAGTGGGTGTACAAACTATTCTTACTAAAGCTTATTAGTTTTTTTCTTTCTCTGCTACGCATAGTAAATAGGGGAAGTATTGCATTCCAACCAAAAATTCGATACCGAGATTTCACCGAAAACCATGTTTTGAGGGGCCCTGAATCCAAATAAAGATTTTTTGAAGCATGTCCGTGTGTGTGTCGGTGAACAGCTTAACTAAAAAAACGAAAAGTCTCGGATATACACCAAACTTGGTTTTAGGTTCAAAATCTTCGAAAGATGCGACACGAAGATTTTCAACAAAACCCTCCACCCCAAACTAGCCTTTACACGGAACCTTTATCGTAATTTTTTATTTTCTCCAAAATGGCTTTAACTATTTTTATTACAATACTATATTATAAAGATATTCACATATCAAATAAAATGTAATTTTTTAATTTTCTGGGAGTAGCCTATGAAGTCCTCTTCATTGGGAGGGAATTATGTATAATATTGTATAACTGATAAAAGTTAAGGAGAGACGAAAACGCACTATACAAAAAATGTAGATCTCTTTAAAACACACAATTTATTTAAAATAAGTTTTTGTGACATAAGCCGTTTCTAATATATTAGTTATTAAAAGTTCGAATTGTTCATTTCTTAGTCATTCTCTTAAAGTCCTTTCAACATTCAGTTGTTTCTCACGCTTGTATGGAAACAATATGGATTTTTAAGGCCAACATATAGCGTCCAGTTCTTAAACACTTGACTGTCGCTATTCCCTTTGTATCTATAACGAAATGTGTAACTTAGTTATTTCTGCAAAGGTTTATTTGGATTAAAATGTAGTAGATAGAAAAATAAGCTAGAGTAAGGATATAATTTGTGTACCCACTAATAAATGATATAGGTAGAGAAAATCATATGAATATATCACATCAGTTATATTTTTCTATCTACTATTTTAATCCTAATAAACCTTTGCAGAAATAGCTGCTTTACACATTTCGTTATAAGCACTATGCTTGCCTTGAAATTCCATACTGTTTCCGTGCAATCACGAGAAACAATTGAATGTCGAAAGGACTTAAGAGAATGACCAAGAAATGAACAGTTGGAACATTTAATAACGGGTATCTCAGAAATAGCATATGCCACAAAAAAGCTTATTTAAAATAAATTTTGTTTTAAAGAGGTCTACATGTTTTGTGTAGTACGTTTTCGACTATGGCGTAACGTTTACCAGTTGTACAAGATTATACAAAATTTCTTCCGAATGAAAAGGAATTCCCAGGTTATTCCCAGAAAATTCAAGATACGCATTTTTCCATGTAAATATCTATAATATGTGGTATTTTAATTGTTAGAAGTTTTTAGAAAATAACAAATTTCGAAAAATGATCCATGTTAAGGGTAGTTTGAGATGGGATTTTCATAAAAATCTTCGTGTCGCATCCTTGAAAGTTACGGTACCTAAATGCCAAGTTTCGTATTTGTCCGATGTTTCGCTATTTAGTTATGCTGTTCACGCACACACATGGATGTTTTTCTAAAAATGCTTTTGGGGGGATTAGGGGGCCTCAAAACATGTATTTCCGTTGAAATCTCGGTATCGAATTTTTGGGTGGAATGCAATAGGTACCTTCTCTGCCTACTATGCAAGTGGTGGAGAAAGTAAAAATTTGCCTAATCTTTATATATTCTGGATCCATGTGGCCAACCTCACTGAAGGACAAATGCTCTATTAATAGAACAGACTCCATTTTGATTTAATAAATCTATTAAGATAACTGTCGCACAACCACACTGGTGCGTCTACAATACAGTGGCTTTTCTACAATGATTACAATTGGCACGCTTGTACAATAAAGAAAGATATGATAGAATTTCCTAGACATCAGGAATATAATTTCAAAAGGGTCTTGATCAGATCAGATCAGGTTTGGGGTTTTTGATTACGATACAGACACTTATTGCGTTGAAGAAAAGGTAGAGATAGAAAAAAGGCCTCGGTTTTGTAGTTTCGCTTCTCCAGGAGAGGGTCATTGCGGCTGTATTGTACCCGCATGGTAGTACGTTTATCAGGTGGGGAAAGTGCGGTAGGAAGGGCGGACTTGAAGTGGCCACTGCCGGGTGGTTAAGGCTCGATTGCCGGCCGCTTCAAGTAGCCCTTCCCATTGTATGGTCAAGACGGGGGCTACATTTTAGTCTGCTGTAATTACTCCGCGGGCTGTTTGGTCTTGGTCTCGAGAATTACCGGTAATTACACAACTGCGGCTCCTGTTTCCCCTCTAGGTGAACAGAACACCCTTCTCCGTCTTTTAAGGTAAAACAGAAACTCCACGCTTTCCTTTTTATATCGCTAAACAGTATTACAGTTAAAGCTTTTGTATACTTCGTAAACTTACGCACTGTAATACATAATATGTGTTACAATAGAGCATTTGTAAATTCTCTACAAATTAGCATAATACCCTCTAGGCCAGGGCTGGGCAATCATGGGCCCGTAAATACAGCTTCTTGAAGTGCTTTCTACTAAATTGATTATTAAATACTTTGAATCTGAACTAAAGTATAACTATTAGTAAAGTATTCATGAAAGTGAAGTTGTAGGGCTATATATAAAACATGTTTTAAAAGTTAATCAGTAGTTCCTGATAGTTATCTTTTCAATTTGAAAGAACATGATTTACACATTTTTACTTTCTGTATCACGTACATAGTAGGTAGAGAAAGCATAGCATTCCACCCAAAACTGCGATCCGAGATTTCACCGAAATACATGGTTTGAGTCCCCCTGAATAAAAAGCAAGTTTTAGTAAAAGGTCGCGTGTGTGTCTTTGAACAGCATAACTCAAAAAGTCGGATAAATACCAAACTTAATATTTAAGTTCAGCACCTTCCAACGATGCAGCCGATGATTTTCAAGAAAATACCTCACCCCAAACTACCTTTTACACGAAACATTTTTCGAAGCTTATTATTTTCTAAAAAATGGCTCTAACGATTTTGAATAAAATACCATATATTAAACATATTTATATGACAAAATGTATATCTTGAATCTTCTGGGAATAGCCTCAAATATCTTCTTCATTCGGAAGGAATTTTTTAGGATCTTTTAAGCGATAGACGAGAACATACTACACAAGAATTGCAAATCTGTTTAAAACACGCAATTTATTTCAAATGCCTTTTTTTGTGGCATAAGCGATTTCCGAGATATCCGTTATAAATTGTTCGATTTGTTTTCAATACTTGACGTTCTTTTAAGTCCTGTCGATTTTCGTTTGTTCCTCGTGATTGCATGCAAATACTGGAATTTTAAGGCCAGCATATAGCGTCTAGTTCTTAAATGTTAATTCGACTATCGCTGTTTTCTTTGTATCCTAACGAAGTGTTCAATATAGCTATTTCTGCAAAGCGTTGTCTGGATTAAAATGAAGTAGGTAGGAAAATAAACTTTGATAAGAATAATTTGTATAGCCCTTAATAAACGATAGAGGGTGAAGAAAGTTAAGTGTATGTAACACAATCCTATTTTTTAAACTTATCGTGAAATTAATGCATACAATACAATTAAACATTTAATAGGAACATTCCAATGAATTTTGAAGTAACATTAATGTGAGCTTTCAACTTGCTCTTTAGTTATCAATTTCTCAAATATTGCATATATATATATATATATATGTAATTTTTATGTGCACAGAACACATATCAGCAAGATGCATATATATAACTTTTCTTCCCTGAATTTCATTAAGAATAAATCACGTTCAACTATTATATATGTATATATTTCATATATATGTAATAGTTGGACGTGATTTTTTCTGCCCAAAGTTTGTTCACAAATGTATGTGGGGTCAAATCTGCACACGAGCCTTAGAGCAAGATCGTACATTTCAGGAAACTGGTCTGAAAGGATATATTTTTCAAAATTCACTCAAATGAGAAGTGGGGATCCATAATGCTCTTTAAATTTAGCTCAAAGTCCTGAGTGGGTTTGTATTCATACTTTTACTATTTATGAATACATCTATGTTATTCTTTTCAGAGTCAGAGGAAAATCGAATTGAGGAAAATTAAATTAAATTGAGTTTTATTTATAGACGCTCTTTAGCTTCTATGGTTCTTAGCGTCCCATTTTATACTGGGTTTGAAAGACGAAAATTTTTCTCAGAGGCCTCTTTATCAAGCTTGAGATTCTTTTACGCAAATCCTCGACACGGCACCACCTGTTTACTTCTCTTCCAAAAGAAGCCATGCTAAGGAGTTGAGAATGCCTCGCACAAAGGCCTAACAGCTGCTTTGTATTTTAAATATCCAGGATAAAGTCACTGCATTTGCTTAAGTATGAATACTTGGAAAACAATACAAAACAATATAGGCTACAACAAGAGTGTTGACTTCAATGAACATGACTGGAAACAAAGACTCTTTTCTTTCTAACCTCTTGTTAATATGTCAAACGATGGGACATATCAACTGTTAATGCCGAATTACAAAGTCAGTCTTAATTTTAAGTAAATGTACTGCAAAGGCAAATCAACTGTACTTTAAAACTGGCTTCTATGAATCATAGTCTAGTAGTTTGTCTAGTTTGTCTAGTAGTTTGTAATGATAAATAGGTTCACATCGAATCTGGAGTTACCCGCGGGCATTCAAAATGTCTTGGCCTTCGGGTCTAGGGTTGGCCGCCCTTGTCCTAAGTAATGAAACAGGGACTGCAGGTTCTCATCGATCTTAACTGACAGTCTTCCCTAAAAATTGGTTTCTAGGAATAGATGGATAGAGAACGAATTAGTTCATTTAAACGAGATCTTCAGAAGCGTCAGTGCTACTTATTTCATTGTTTTTAATGAACAATTTCGTGCATTACGTCCTCTAAATAAGGACGTTTTGTTAAGCTTAAGCGGTAGAGAAACTAAAAATTCTAGTTTTGAGGAGCAAAATTCTTCTTGGGTGCTCATTATAGTGCCAATAAAGATCGTTAATAAGCCATTGGTGCTATAGTTTGGAAGGGTAGTTCACAGATGGTTTCGTCTGTTGAGTTTCTTTCTACCTGGCATCTATCCTCTGTGATGCACTGTCTGTGCTCCCCAAAGTCTGTATTTTGAGTTTTACCCCCCTTTAATGGCCTTTACTTTTTATGTGGATACAAATTTAGATTACTCTGTACCAAACGAAGTGTTTATTCGCATTTTTACTTTCTCTGCTACATACTCTGTTCCTCAACACCTTCCAAGGATGCGACATGCACACTTTCAAGAGAGTATCCCCACCCCAAGCTACCCTTTACATGGAAACATATTGTTATTTCTGATTTTCTAAAAGATGACTAATGATTTTGATTAAAATACCATATTACAAATCTGATGTGTTACACTCACATGACTTTCTCTACTCTTGTACAAACTATTTTTAAAAACGCTTATTTTCCATCTACTTCATGTTAATCGAGATAAACATTTGCTAATTGCTAATTTTCTTAGATGTAAGGGGAATATATATTTACAAGGGCAATATAGAAATACAGTACCCTTTAAGCATAGGCATTACTCTTGTTGCTAGGTGCAGCACCATTCTATTTGCCTGAGATTAATACTCTTTGCATATCCAAGACAAAAAAATCTTATGTGTTACACTCACATGACTTTCTCTACTCTTGTACAAACTATTTTTACAAACTCTTATTCTCCATCTATTTCATATTAATCGAGATAAACATTTGCAGAAACGATCTTTTGACATGCAAAGAGAATTATATTTTACACAGAGCGACCAGTTCTAAAAATATTTGACTCGCTTAAGGCGTACTATTTTCGCCTTGTTTTGTATTTGCAAGGGCAATATAGAAGTACACTAGACTTTAAGCATATACATACCTCTTTATAGATGGTTGCTATGTGCAGCACCATTCTCTTTGCCACAGATTAATACTCTTTGCATATCGAAGAAAAAAAATCTGATGTGTTACACATCGAGATATACATTTCATTTGTCATGAAAATATCTTAAACATATGCTATTTTAATTAAAATAGTTAGACCCATGTTTGAGAAAATTTTAAATTTTCGAAAAATTTCCATGTAAAGGGTAATCTGGGGTGGGAGGATTTTCTTGAAAACCTTCGTGTCGCATCTCTGGAAGATACTGAACCTAAATACCAAGTTTGGTGTTTATCCGACTGTTCGTTTTGAGTTATGCTGTTCACAGACAGACACACACACGGACATGTTTCCAAAAATGCTTTTTTGGATTCAGGGTGTCTCAAAACATGTATTTCCGGTGAAATCTCGGTATCGAATTTTTGGGTGGAATACAATACTTCCCCTACTTACTATACGTAGTAGAGAAAGTAACAAAATGAATAACCAATTCCCATTTGATAAAATAAGTATTGAAAAATTTAAGGGAATAACAAGCAATATCTCGAAAATGGTTCACTCAACAACAAAAATGTATATGACATAAATTGTATATTTTAACGCGATCTACATCTTTTCTGTAGTAAAATTTTGTCTGTCTCTTATGGTTTACCAGTTATCCAAAAGTCGTTCACAATGAAGAATACTTTTGGAGACATTCCCAGAAAATTCAAGATATACATTTTATTTGTCATGAAAATATCTTAAACGCATATTTTAATCAAAATCGTTTGAGCCATTTTTGAGAAAATGAAAAATTTCGAAAAATGTTCCATTTATCTGCGTTGGGGGAATTTTCTTGAAAACCTTCGTGTAGCATCTCTGGAAGATACTGAACCTAAATACCAAGTTTGGTGTTTATCCGACTGTTCGTTTCTGGGTTATGCTGTTCACACACACACACACACACACACACACACACACACACGGACACGTTTCCAAAAATCTATACGTAGTAGAGAAAGTAAAAATACTATAGACATTTCATGGCAAATGAAACATATATTCTGAATTTCTTGGGAGTAGCTGTGAAGTTCTCTTCTTTCTGAATGAATTTCATATAAACCGCAAGAGATAGACAAAATTTTGCTACACAAAAAAGTAGATCTCGTAAAAACCAAATTTTTATTGTTTGTTTTCCAAATTCTTATACTTTTGTCAACTAGGAAGTGGCTTTTCTGTCTCTCCTTTTTTTCCCCCCTCCGATGTCATGCAAACAGCATGGAATTTGAAAGGCCTCACATTGAGACACACTCTTTAAGAACCTGACTGTCACTTTACCTACTGTAACTTAAAACGAAATATGTAAATGAGAATTGAATGTTTATCTGGATTAACAAGAAGAGATATAATAGCAAGCTTTTGTAAGAAGAATGTCGCCTGAATGCAACACATCAGAGTTTTTACAGTCCTTACTACTAGTATCGTTTTCGTTTACTGATAAGCCTGCTAACTCCTCCTGTTGACAGGACTCCTATTAATTTTCTGTGAGTAAAGAGCGACATTCAACAGTTAGCAGATTTATCGGCAAATGTTACTAAGATAATATAAGCATACGGTCAGAAATATCGCAGATAACATTCAGCACAAGGCCAGTGTGGTGGCCGCGGTCGAGTCAGCAGCACCACGGTGCCTGGTTGCACCAAGTATGAAGCAGCGAAAATATTAATAGCTCATTAGTCGCAATAAGCTTCCATAAACTGTAAGTGAGATCGTGTCACTTTTTCTATAGAATTATTTGTGGCAACATTCTAAATCATAGATGTGCATGCCCAATAGGTAATATTTTGATTTGATTCATCATTTTAGTCGGCCGTGGTTTTTTCCTGCGGATAGCATATGAAGAAGCCACCAGGGAGCAATTCTTGCATGCATCGATCAATGTGATAGGTTACCTAAACCCCAACCGTAAGATGTCGGAAAGCCTGTTGACCCCATCAAACAGTTTTGGCTAACCTTTCCTTTTAACCTTTTCGTGCCTTTCGTTTCACATTCTGTTATTTTACAGTCGTTTTAGGGAGCTGTCGATGCTATGTGTGGAATATTTGTTTGCTTGGATTTACCCATAGACGTTTCTCTATCTGAGTTACCGCATTGCAGCTCATCACATTTGATTCAGCAGTGAAATGGAAATGTTTAAGAAGCTGCCATAACCTAAAACAGACTATATTTGTTTCCCTCCTGGAAGTAATTGGAATTTAATTCTTGACTTGTGTATCAGATTTTGTGTGGGAGAGACTATTATTCGTTATATTAGTGTAAAATAAAATGTTTTTAACCTATTTCACAGGTAAAACCAGTAGAATAGAAACAAAATTAATTGTACGCGAGCATGCCAGTGATATAAAAAGATCTTCAAAATATTAAATTTGACGTGTTCGAGCATTTAAAGAAACGAATAATTTAATTTATTTGGTTGGGAGAGTATTGTGATTACTTATGAAAACCTCGTATTTAAATCGCCATGTGGTTCACTCGGTTTACTCAGGCAAATTCTTTTACAGTTAAAATGGAGCAGGCCTTAATGATAAGCTAAACAACGAAAGATGACTTAATGACTATTTTTTATTAAATTTCACCGATCGGTCTCCGTGAACGATCATACGTAGATATTACGTAATTTTGCAACACTGAAAATAATTGTATACAAGAATTTATTCTACTTAGCCTATAGAATTTTCAAATGCTGTTTTGGAAATGTTTTGTCAGTTACCCATAGCTTCCTATTCTATTTTTAACTCCTTATAAAACCTAGAAGTTTCAAAATATTCGTAGAACAGCTACTGTTACATAAGACTTTTCTTAAGGAATCTCCTTTTCTTCTTCCTATACTGTACTGACATGAAATGTCCTAGATAAATTCCAGGTGCAGAGGGGAGTCCTAAAGGGTTTTACTTGGCAATAAAGTAAGTACTTTTAAGAAATTTCATCCAAATTTCATGGTCATAATTTAATAAAGATTCTAAATATATTCTGCATAATTTTAAATTATATCACTAGTTTATGAAATCCAGAGGTTTAAGGGGATCAACCATTTTATGAAAATTAATGCGAGCTTGAACTAAAAACGATACGAGTGAAGCATTCTAAGGGATGTGGCTGTGTATAGTTCGGTAACTTGAATGTTGCACCAAGGTGAGTAAAAGGATTGAAAATATAGATATGGGCAAGAACGCAGAGTCTAAAATAACAAAGAGTTTTAGAAAGAAAGGAGTAGAAATAACATCGTTGATACTTCAAAGAGAAGGGGTGAGAGGAGAAAAATTGCGTGGTCATTGAATGAGAAAGTGTTTGCTAAGAAATAATAGTGGGAAAAGGTTTTACCAGCTGAAGGTAGCAGATATCGGTGAATATTAACATAAATAGTCATACGAGTAGAGGAAGTGTGAAGGATGGCGGAGGTAAATTTGTAGTGAAGGTCCTTTCGGTACAGAAGTCTAAGATTTATGTGTGTGTGTGTGTGTGTGTGTGTGTGTGTGTGTGTGTGTGTGTGTGTGTGTGTGCTGCTCATTTGTTAATGCGCACATAGTGAAGGGGTATCAAAACGCGTAAAAGTTCATTTTTTCTGAAGGCATATTTTATAGTTGTGGAGTTCGGGCGTTACCCCTGTATAGGATGACTGACTACTATTGGGGATAAGGTGCAGCTTTGAAAGAAGAGAGCGAAAGAGAAAAACAGAAAAACTCGGAGAAGAGAGTAGCAGAACGTCGAGGAAAAAATGAGAACAGCTACCAGTATAAATGTCAGATGCTTTCCTGCGTTCCAAGCCTTCTCGTCATTAAAATGCTTGCTGGGGTCCCCTCTCAGGAGCCCACAATAAACAATGTATCGGCATTTGTCTTGATCAGGGGACCCAACACCGCCATTTTAGTAATACAATTTCCTTCCACATTTCTGAGCTGCTCCAAGTTTCAGTTGTGAACCCAGACGATTTACTTAAAACCTGTTTGGCACCGTGAACACGTTAAAATTTGTTTAAAGCTATGCATTGTTGCATTGTTAGATGTGGAGTTTTGTTGTTTACATAGGGCAAAGCTTTTGGTAGGTGTTTTACTTTTTTTACTACGTAAGTAGGGGAAATATTGTATTCCACCCAAAAATTCGATGCAGAGATTTCACCGGAAATGTATGTTTTGAGGCCCCCTGAATAAATAAAAATTTTAGAAAAAGATCCGTGTGTGTGTGTGTGTGTGTGTGTGTGTGTGTGTGTGTGAACAGCATAACTCATAACGAAAAGTCGGATAAATACCAAATTTGGTATTTAAGTTCAATATCTTCCAAGGATCATAGCAATAGCACATGCTCAGAGTTTCGGAAGCATTCGCATCTTCTTGTATACTCACTCAGAACAACCTTTTCTTTACATGTTTCTTTCATTCCTTTTAAGCTTTTGGATTTCACAATTCCTATCAGTTGAAACAGGTTTATGAAGATGTATATTCTGTTTACGCTTATCTGTTAAGTAGGGGAAGTATTGTATTGTATTCAAGAATTCCATATAGGTAGAGATCTCATTGGAAATAAAAAGCCTCCCAAGAATTGCCCGGGCAAGAGAGAGAGAGAAAGAGCATACAAAAATGGGGGGGCAGATAAGTACTAAATTTCATACTTGAGCTATATGCAGTGTAAGACTGCTTAGTCAAGAATAAAATTTTCAAGAAAATCACCCACCCCTAACAACCTCTTGCATGCAAAAACTAGTTGTAATGCGGTTGTAAAATTTACTATTTTTACTATGAGCTCATTAGTAACGAGAAACAAATTGACTTGTGAGGTGAGGTCAAATAAATTGACATTTTGTGTACATGCGTTTCAATGGAAATTTCATTCTGAGAAAAAAAAATAGTTCCAAAAATCGCCACCAATTGATGAATGACACTGTATGGAGAGTGAAAGAAAACAAATCATCATTAGTGACTTCAATCCAACGCATTATAAATGACAATTGCAAATGGGGTTCAATATGCTGCCCTTGAACATTTTCGACAAACTGCTGTATCTGAATTGCAATGACCACTGCAGAACGTATCAGCAGGTGCAAGTTTCCAAGTCTTCGTTGCATACAGATTTGCGTCCTAGACCTGGTTGCACTCGTAAAGAGCCAGTACGTTCAAAGCTTGAGATCATCTTTCTCAAATCAGTGATGGTCATGGAACCTCTTCTTAGATTCTTCGCAACGGAAGCATTGCTGTTATTTTGGTAATCAGCTTGACGAGCAAAGCACGATCACGTAAGCACGGCCCCATGGCGGGAGCAGGTGAAGGATAAGTACTAGATACAGCATGAAATCTGCTGCAGCCTAGAGATTCAGTGTAAACTTTGGGATGAGGATTTGGGGTGACAGTACGGATGAGGAAGTTTAGGGGATAAGTGTAGTCCGATGACGTCAGCAGATCGGCCTAGACCTGTAGATCTCGGCTATGCTCGGAGGCTTTCGGCTAGAGGTACTGTCTCCGATGGTGTATTTGTCTGTAGGCTCTGAGTTGGTGTTTTTTTTCAGTGATCTGGGCGTGGAGTCTATGGAGGTGTTGCTGTGTTGTGTCTGAAGTAGACTGATGTGCTCTGAGTGATGGAGGTCTATAGTTCATGAAAGCAGTCCTCCAGAACCGTGAGCTTTGTCGACAGGTTCAAGAACTCAGCATGAAGTCTTGTATGGCGTCATATAGGTCCTGGATTTCCTCATTGACAGTAATGATCGGGACTGGTGAGGATGTAGGCTGCGGTGGTTGTAAGGTGTAGGCTGCGTAGCATTGCATACACAAGTGTAGCCTAACGGCTATATTCAAAGAAGTCACAATGAGACTGCACCATCCTCGTACAGCGCCATTTCGTCTTCGGGTGGCAATTTTGGATTTTTTTCTTTAGAGTTAAATTCCCATTGTCTGAAACCTATGTACACAAAATTTCAATTTATTTGGCCTCACCGTTGTTTACTTATGACACCTCAAACACCACCTCTTTAATTAAGGCCACCTAGTAATAAGTTGTACTTGGTTTTCGCATCGTGCATGCAATCAAATTGTAACCACTTAATTTGAGAGCATTTCTAGCAAACATGTATAGTAATTTAACCTAAAATGAATAGAAGTCAACTTTTTATATGAATGGTGCAATATATAAGGTGGTTCTCAAACTTCACATATCGAGTCTCCCTTGGGTAATTCTGCGCCATCCCTGCATAAGATAGACATGAAATGATAACCCAATACGGGAAATTCCATTTCAAATCGTCCGAAATAGAAGGAAAATCTACCTTGCATTTTTAAACTAAACTAATTATTTGTATTTGTAGACAAGCTCGATACATCTTTATCAAACTGTTAAAATTTAGAGCATAGTTTTGCAATTAAAATTGTTTAAATGTATCGTATCTTCCTAAAACTTCCAACTTCAAGCTGTTATAACTCTAAACCTTTAAGTCTAATTATTTAAATCGAGCTTTATTTTGATTCCATAAGCTATAATATCAAAGTAAATGTTCTTATTTTTACTAAAGTGAATAAATTTTGATTTTTTCAAGTACAGGCGGTTACGGATTAAGGAAAATAAGTTTAATTGTAGATTCCGTAATTTAAACAAAATCAAACATATTTTACAGTAATGGTTACTGATAAGGTTTCGTCTAAAATAATAAAAGAAATAAATTACGCGCTCATGGTCGCTCTCGCACGTTTGTTTTGAACTGAAAGTCAAGCAAACTGCTGTGCATGTTAAACAATAAGAACGCTTACTAAGCAGTATGCAGTTCTGAGTATTTTGTAACAGATTCACAGAGCACTTGATCATCGTGCATCATTTACGTAAATCGCTGCTTTTATTAACTTTTTGTGTTATAACTGCGAACACCCAAACATAACCACCTTACCAACATTGCCGACTTCTCTTAATAATACTATGGATTATTCTCAATCTAATATTTTAGCTTTATAAAAATTCGGAGACGCTTAAAATATTTTAAATACAATTTGCCATCGCTGAAACAGTTAATTATTTGGGTGTACCATAGCTGATAGCGCAAACTGAAAGTGTTGACATTATACAATAGTACAACAACACAAGCCATTTGCGACAGTTCATTGTTGATAATGCATACGCACATCCGCATATTCTACGTTGCTGTAAGGTTGTTCATTTTTGTGTGTGATACAGTTAGCTGACGCTACTCATACAGTGACATTCCGCTATACCTTAAACACTGTACTCTCCTCGCCCTGTATAGTATATAAATGTATAAGTCGACTATGGTCTGAGTGCGTTTGGAGGAGGGCGCCACTGTTTTGTTGACAATGCGTAACGCCATCATGGCTTGATATCCGAGTTGAGTGAGAGTCAAGGTGATGGGAATGTACCTACAGTTGCATAATGAAAGCAGTACTAACCTTCTAATGTCTTTACATTAGTTCTCGAAACCAGCACCTCTGCGGATGTTTTCTTTACCTGATTGCACTTCCGATGCCCCACCCATTTGTTCCGCAACTGCTTAGTTTCTCTTCCCACCGAACGAAAACTCATACTGTGGCAGACTTATATATGAATTGGTTACAAATCCATTTCTCGGCAGTGTTTTTGTAAAGAAAGTTAAAGGTACAAACGAAGGGAGGGCCCCCCCCCGAAACCGGGGCAGAGCACCGCACGCAGGCCAGACGGCCCCTTGTGCTTTTGCCATTGACCCCCGGGAGGGAGAATGAGGGGGGAGACCCGAATGGGGACCATATCCTGATGTCGACGGGCGCAAGCATGGACGGTGTCCTTAATGATTCCAGGTAGAACGCAATCGACGCCTTCGGTCCCTGCCCATTAACCGCCAACCTCCAGGATTCCCCGGAGCGGAACCCATTCGGAGGAGAGACCTAACTGAGCGGTATCGCAGCGACGCCAGGGAAGAAACCTTTACAGAGCGCAAGCCACCGTCCAGCCGCAACCCGCCGAACACAGTCACCTGGTCCTACAACCCGAAATAGATGATAACGGGGATGATGGGTACAGGAAATGAAAGAAAAGAGTTGTGGTAGAAGATGAACCATCCCAGCATTCGCCTGTCGACCCGGGGAAACCACAAAAAACCCAAGGGGCCAGACTTACTGGGGATCGATCCCGGGACCTCCCGAATGCGGGCAAAAAACGTTGCCGACCGAGCCATCCCACACGGATTTTGTAAAGAAACCAACAATACATTGGCAACACTCCAAATGGGATATTTGAAGACCCATATTTACTGAACGTTTTTCCTTCTATTATTGTGTACTTGTGTGCTTTGCGAAATTAGTCTTAGTAGCTACTTCATTTATGATACACATTTCCTTGATATCGCCAGAGAACTCTTGAGAGCTGATCGGCATAAGTTTCACTTGTTTAGCTATTAATTGTTTTCTCTATGCTGAAAGATCTACATTGAATTATTGCTGTGGACAACAATATCTATAAATATTAGCCTTATGCCTGTTTTCCTCATATTGTTATTACTAAATACTGTATTCAACCCCTTAACATGCCATTAACTTTTACTTGTTTTAATAAGAGAACGGCATTACTACCTGTTCCACAGCTATGGAAAGTGTATTTTCAGACCAACAAATAGGAATTAAAAGTTAACATGTGTTTAAGAACTGCAAGAGAGCGTTGGAAACTGACATTTGTTTAAAATTAGTTTTTCCATTATTTTATTTTCATCTTTTTAATCCTAATATTAGTCAATCTGTAAGAAGATTTTACTCAAATAGCAATACAGCAATAAATATCATTATTTTATATTTTTATGAATTCTACCAAATAAAAAGTATGTGTTTATGTGAAACAAAACTTTTCATCAAATGGATACATACCCGTACAAAAGAGAATCAGAAAAGTAAGCATTAAACTGAGAACGTGAAACTATGAACTTATTTCTTCATACAGCAAACATGATCTCAAAATTTGATTGCAGTAGAAACAGTGAAACAATAGTCAATTCTATCGCTTAGAGAGTGCCTATAATTACGATAATACAAACAAATGAGTAAAGACCAACAAGGACATTTATTAGTTTGGAACTAAGTTAAATAGTTGGCAATGTATATGAAGAAAGTATCTACTTTTAACATCCCCCCCTTTGCTTTAAACAATTTTCCTTATTCCTCAAAATACGTTTTCCTGTTGATACGGGATATAAAAAAGTTGTTTACTTTTTCCTCGTATATATAAACATTAAGATCTTGTATCGTGACAAACCATACAAGATTTTGATACACACACATACACACACACACACACACACACACACACACACACACACACTACCGCTTGTGTTGTTTGTCTTGTTAAATTGCTTAAAATATGTTGTTGGTTTTCTCAGAAGAAATAATTTATTGAATGGGTGTAATAGAATGGTAAATTTGGTACATTAAGAACGTTAAAAAAGAACAGTTTTGTACAGTTTCTCTCTTAGATGTAGGAACATTTTATTTTTTGTCGTTGGCAACACTGGTTATTTGCTGTAGATTGTACAGGCTAAAAAGGAGGAGGCAGTATGGTGGTTGCAGAGGAAATCGTCAATTTGGTCGTAGGAGCCCCAAGTAGTTTAAGTAAGAAAAAGAAGTTCAGAAAATGAAGGAAAAGAAGGCGGGGATAGAAAAAAATGAAGAAGAAAAAAATATACAGAAATGCAATTTAAGAAGAAAAAGGTGTGTGCTGAAGGGAAAAGTGTGGGGGTGTATGTGGCTACGAGGAGAAACTAGGGTGGTCGGGGGTGAAAAGGCGACGAAGAGAAATCACCGATTTAGAAAATGTTGGTGGGGAAGGTTCAAAACAAATGCCACCACTCAATCTAAATTGAGTTAAGACAGAAGCTATCCTGTACCGTGAGAAGGACGCTATGGGTTGGCGGACAGACGGATTCTGGGGTTCATATTGGATTTTCAAAGTGTATATATACACACCTAGCCTCCTGGCTTCGCGACTGTCAGTGGCTACTGTACCGCAGAGCAAGAGTGAGCTAGGAGATCAAGTGGTGAGTGTTATATTCACGCAGAACAAACCACTGTGAATAAAATTATGCTGCATGTGAGGAAGCCTAATGCATGCCTTCTCGAATAAAATGCCACTTCTTGAACATACAGAGGGGAGAGAGTGTTACAAAGTGTACGACATACTTTGAGGAAAGTATTTATGATCATGTTATTACATTATCGGACAATGCACAGACCACTCTGCGTTGGGTGAAATGAATTTGTAGAATTCATTGACCAGCTCTAAAAGGAAGCCGAAATTAAATATATGACATGGGCACAGAACTAATAAATCTTGTTGATTTTCTGTAAAACTCAAGATCCAATTAGATAGGTTATCTTCTTAGGACGCACCTGCGGTAACGCATCATCGCCGCGCTCTTTAGGTTAACATGCGTGATGGTTTTCCTTCCATACCAGATTACCGAATAGAGTTCAGAAACTACGGATAACATTCCTCCAATGAAATGATTCAACAAATAAATTGAATGTTTATTTATGGACGCTCTTTAACTGCTCTGGTGCTTAGCGTCCATTTATATATTGGGCGTGAAAGACCATAATTTTGCTCAGAGGCCTCTTTATCAGGCTTGAGGTTCATTTACGCGCCGTAAATCTACGACACGTGAGCTCCAGCTTTACTTCCCTTCCCAAGGAAGCCATGCTAAGGATTTTTACGCCCGAAAAAATCAATCGCCCTCCTTCGGGTTTGAACCCGCGACCTCGAGAACTAGAGGCTGGCATGGTAACCACTACACCACGGAGGACAATTATGAAATACTTCTCTTAGCTAGTAGCTGTTCGCGTCGTGCATATGACACTTACGTGTCAACTTCAGGCGGAGTTGCAGTACAGCATTGCCACGTGTTTTCCCCTAGGTCCTAGCTGCCTAGTACGTTTTCTTGCACTTAAGAGACGAAAAAAACGTGACATAAATCCACTCTCACAGCACAGATGAGAGGGGGAGAGAACAGCGTTTGAGGCACCAAAACTAGCGTAATGACCGCAGCGATAATGCTAGTACTTGCCGTACTACCGTATATAAGAATGTTGGGCAGATAAGCTTGATCTTCCAACCTACTCTGCTACACTGACGCGGTTCGCAGATAGTCTTAAGAATAACTCTTGACTTCTCACACAACGAAACCTGATTGTGCCAGAGAGCATTGATGCGCAGAATATAAATACTCTGCAATACTGAATGTATCATTTTTTAGCAATTAAGGAGTAGTTGACCTTCCCTCTGCTCTCCTTCCCTGGCGCGGTTTACAGCTGTCTCGTTACTACGTAAATAATAAACCTTAACTAGTTACCAAACTTGCTGATACCAGTATTACATACCAATAAATCTTATGTGTTACATTCACATGACTATTAGTGGGTATACAAATTATTGTTACGAAAGTTTATTTCTCTGACTACTTCATTTTAATTGAGATAAACCGTTGCAGAAATGGGCGCATTGCACATTTCGTTAGGATACCAAGGGAACAACGATAGACAAATGTTAAGAACTGGACGCTATATACTCGCCTTGAAATTCCGTACTCTTTCCATGACATCGCGAGACAACTGACAGGAGGTTTAAAATAATGACAAACCATTGAACAGGTGGAACCATTAATAATGGATATCTCGGAAATGACATGCCACAAAAAGTTATTAGTAATAAAATGTGCGAGTGTAAATTTTTGTGTGGTACGTTTTCATCTATCACTTAACGTTTACCAGTTATACAAAATTAAATAAAATTTCTTCCGAATGAAGAGGACTTCACAGGCTATTCCCAGAAAATTCATGATATACATTTAATTTGTCATGTAAATATATTTAATATATGGTATTTTAATCAAAGTTGTTCAGAAAATTTTTAGAAAATAAAACATTTCGACAAAATGTTCCATGTAACGGGTAGTTTGTAGTGAGGGGGATTTTCCTGAAAAATTGTGTGTCGCATCTTTGGAAGCTACTGAACCTAAATACCAAGTTCGGTATTTATCCGACTTTTCGTTTTTGAGTTCTGCTGTTCACAGACACATACACGGACCTTTTTCTAATACTGCTTTTGTGTTTTTGGATTCATCGGATCTCAAAACATATATTTCCGGTGAAACCTCGATATGGATTTTTCGGTGGTACGCAATATCTTTTCTACCTACTGCGTACGTGGTAGACAAAGTGAAAAGGGGAATAAGTTTGTCTATTTTGCAGCTACATGTTCTCCAAACCTGCATGTGGGATTTGTGGTGGACGAAGCGGCGTCTGGGCGGGTTTTCTCCGGGTTCTCCGGTTTCCCCCGCCATTCATTCCACCAACTGCTCCATCATCACCTTTCCTTTCATCCATTTCACTGACATTTCGTTTCATCTACTTCCTTCATCCCCTACCAGGCATCGGGGCTGATCACCCATCCTGGATGCTCTGTCTGATCCATGAGTGTCTGCTCCTCGACGGGCCTCTGACCCCAGGCACCCGCTTGTAAGTCCTGGAGGATGTAAGTCGTACATAAGAGGAGGGTAAACAGATAATGAATGAATGAATGTTCTCCAAACCGTCCAATTTCGCGCTACCGTTTATGAACATTAGTTGTGAAACCTACTTAATGTTTGTCTATGAAAATTCTTTAATTCTACTGTTACGAAAACATTGTCAACACTACTAAGGAAAATATTCTGCTCCGTGGTAATTTTTTAGTTTTGTAGTTAGACTTAACAGCTACTGTGGTTTAGAGACAATGATCCAAACGCTTTACAAGGTAATACAAGCATCCCAGTCTAAAAATGTAGTACCAGTATTTATTTATAACTTTAACTGGAACGTTAACAACGAAGCTAATGTCAGTTTCTGACCACCTAGAATGTTCAGCTTCAGCATGATTGATTTTATCCCTCTGTTGAACTAAGATTGGAAGATAGCAATCAGCTTTCTTTGGTATAGGGCAGAAGATCGACTTTTTTGTGATAATATTTTGGATAATTTGTAGTATTAATGGTTGCCATTACACACTGTTTAGAACACAATTAATTGCTTCCGCATTTTTTTTTCTTTCTTTCTTTTTGACTACTTACTGCGTTTTGAGTTTGTCGGTGGCTGTTAATACAGTCCGAGTGAGACACACTGCGACAAATAAGGAAGAGAAAGGGCGATCTTAGGTACTGCCTTTTTGATAAATCTGATTAAAATGGCCTCTGTTTGCCTCTGGAAGGCCTGTGTTGCATTTTATCAAAAACAGCTAATATTATCTGAATAAGTTGTGCGTTGTGCCATCTGGTTCGAGTATACAACGCCCTTCACAAGCCCCCAAAGAAAAAAAATATATAGGTGTTAATTAGGGCAATCGAGCTGACCTCGTAAGATTGCTCTTCTCTTTGTTCATTGCCTCCCGTCAGGTTCAGGGTAGCTTGTATTCTACCCAAATGTGCTTGCAAGAAACTGAATAATATGTTATAATAAAATTGTTATTGCCATGCTTCTTTGCTGACACAAGCATGCATCCTAAACGAAGGTCAGACATGGATTTTAAACCAAAAGTGTTCGTCTTTTTAGAGCTTCCGATTTGATCGCAGAGGTACTGATTTACATTGCGGAGGGCTAACGAGGACGGAGTTTTTTTTGGGGGGGGGATAATAACATTTTGCGCATGGCCGCCTCTTTTAATTTGCAGATTGATAATACCCAGAAAAAAACAGTATATGTTATGTAACTAAGCGTTAAATGCTATCACATATATCTACGTTACCAGGTGTTTGACCTGTAGATCGCAGTAAGGGCAAAGTATACTATTGTGTTACATTTGGGAAGTTTAGGGTTTCCGCCACAAAACTATTAATAACAAAGTTAATAACTGTATAGTACAGGTAAGAAAGTAGCATTTAACAATAAATAACAGCAGCCTTTAAAGTTCCGATGCTGTCGAAGATCGATGACAATGCATTTCTCCATAAGATGATTCCACCCTCCAGATCTCTGGAATTGTCAACAGATGTAGTTGACGTAGTTGGAGGTAAGAAAGAAAAAAAAGACTTAGTCCACAAGATTCCAGTGATGGATTTGTAGGGTGGTGGCTGCTGCTGTTATTGCTATGAAGAACCGCTATAAAGCCCTTGTAAAGAAGTTGAGCATCGCCTGGACGGTATTGCGGACTTAGCCTAACTCAGGTTACTAGAAAGTAAAAGTTGGCTGATGCAGCATATCAGGGCAGTCAACTTATTAGATATATATATATATATATATATATATATATATATATATAACCAAAAAAATCGCCAGACAACCTATTTACAAAAGGCATTTCAGTCTTTGCTACTATTATGAATCATTTTCATACACAGGATGTTAAAAAAAGTATTCCATAATGTTATTGTAGCTTTCATGCTTTTATTATGATTTTTTATAGTCATACCAATTATAATTGGTGGATTTGATAATTGAGAGGTGGTAGTATGGACAAAAACAAGTAAAAAAAAAATGCCCAGTAAACATGGGCTTTAAAATGCATACGTTAAGAGCTACGAGCACTTTTCATTTTCGCTACTGTGAAACATCTCTTCTACCGCAAGCTGTTTGCTATTACATATGATCTACAGAATGCAGTAAACAAATGAGGACAATTACTCTTACTGTGGAACACCATAGCTTCTAATGTAATCTGCTTGCGATTACATACGACCTGCACTTGTGAACCATCGCTAAAGGAGGTGCTCAATATGGTGCCCATTCATAGTAAGGTATGCTTCTCTCCGACGTCTTAGAGAATCACGCATTGTCTGAAAGACTCTAGGTTGGTCACGGATGCTCTGGCAGGCATTGATGACGCCTTCCTGTAGTGTTTGTATATCCTTAATGGGGGTTGCATACGCCAAAGATTTCAAGATAAAACTACAATGCAAAAGCATTTCACAAACTTATCAGAACACAAACTGATCAGAACTAATAAGAATATGCGTTGCACTTAACCCAGTACTGGGAATACTGCATGCTGTAATCATGGGCAATAACAAACTACGTAATACTTTTAATTTGCTCTGATGACCTTTTTAGACAAAAGAATGCATGTCTTAGGAGATATTTAAATGTTCCATATATCAAATTTTGTCGACAAATTCAAAAACTTTCTTCACCTACCATGTTACTCTAAACAGTATACTAGCCTATATTACGAACAATAATTATCACCAGGGCTCAGATTCTGATCACGTGTATTTTTTAACTTTTGCATCATAGTTATTGCTAATGTGTACATAAGTCCTGATCATTAGTCGCAGATTATGAAAATACATGTTTGTTAGCTAATTTTATGCCATTTTCTGTTTCGGAGCCGTTTTTTCAAGTTTGGGTCATTATTTTATTTTCTTGCCCTATAAGTTTTTATATACCAACTTTCTTGCATTTGCATTCACTATATAAAGAGCTTTACATTATTGACATTTTACATAAGGATAACTTCAAAATATTGGACATTTCACTATTCAACTGAAAAATAAGAGTACCTTTTTCATTCTTTACTCGCGTTCTTGGAAAAAAAATCATATTCCTGTTTAATGGTTAATCTGAAAACGGTTACTTGTAGTTGGAGGGGTGGCTATTGTCAGGTAAGTAGGTGTATTACAGTTAGGAATTCATATCCCAAAATAGGGATGAGGGAGGTCAATTTTCCAACTTTCGCTTTAATGAGTTGCTATTATACTTACCTTTCTGTCATGCCATAGGCTGTAAAGTCCTCTCCATTTGCAGTGAATGTTGTATAAGCTAAGTTCTCAAAAGAGTTAATGCTACAGTTTTGTAAGGCCTGCTTCTAAAACGATTTAATTTTCGTGTCCGACTCTTCTAACAGGAAGATGGAAAATAATACTTTTTAATTAATTTTCTAAATTATTCATTATTCGTATACCTACTTTCTCTACTGGTTATAGCGGTGTACCGTGTACAAATTAACTTATAATTTCCTGTACACTAATTTTAATAAACGAAATAAATCTCGGTTTTAAGTCATTTAAAAAAATAGTCATTTTATATTCTATTTTTCAAACATTTTCAGGTCATGAAAATGCCGGCCCTGATTATCAAATCGTAGAGTTAATTTTGCTCTGCTGAGATGGTGTTGGTTGGATCTGTCTTGCTAAAAAACAAAAGCTGATATAGGAGAGAGCGGAGAAGAATGGGGCGGTCATTGTATGTGGAAATAGATTTCTTTCTGTCGCGTCTTCAAATAAAGAGCGGGAAGCTGTCTTGTGGCAGGGTTAGATGGATCATGATGAAGGAACAGGGCCGGACAATATTAGTGGGATTAGTCTCCTCGCTCCTCGGAGGGTAGTCTCATGCTCACTTCGGCTAACTTAATTCCAGATGGATCCTCGACGTGGCTCCCTGGGTATTATATCTGGTCTATATCGCAGACGACCCACTGGTGTGATATTGGTGAATGGTGACGCTCATTAGCTGACAGGAGTCTGACGCGATAATTCCATTCTCTGCAGGAAAATCCTTGCTTCGATTACAGTGTCTGCCATATTCGATCCTCGGTCGCAAAAAGTTCCAATTTTCCTTTGCTCCGTGAAACGTAATATCAACAAACGCATACCGACAGGATGGTCGAGCTCGTTAAAGCAGGTACTCGTGAGCGAGAGATCCGCGGTTCAAGTCCAGACAAGACTGCCCTCCTGACAGGTTATTTCCAGGTTTTCCTCACTTCTCATAACTGGCAAATGCCTGGAAGGTACCCTAAACTTAGGCCTGGACGTTTCCTCCCCAAATTTTCTTTTCCAATAATACTTTCATTTCATATATCATCCACCGCCTGTGGTGCCGTATGCAGTAAGGACGAGCGTTAAACACTACCAGAAAAAAAAAACCCTAATGCACTTCGTGGACGGCCGTAAGAATAAGGAAGGCTATATTTGTATTTAGTCAATATTATCTATTTTATTATATTCCGAATGGTATATTTTCAGAATGCACACATAGTATGTATTTTGCTCCTAAGGGTACTTCACTGCAAATTTAAATGCACAATACGCCTATGTTATATTTTAAGATGTTTATGTCAGTTTCACAAAATTGCATTTTCAACTTATAATATATGGCTTTTATAATCCACGATACCACAAACATAAATGTAAAAATTAAGATAATCAACAAAAGTGTTATAAGATTTTGGTCAATTAAAAACTGTCGTGTAAATGTAATATTAATCCATTCACCACTAACGATGCCAGTAAATCCGAAGACCTGTTTCTTTAATCTTGCAAGATTTCAAGTTTATAGCTGTGACAGTTCCCGAAATAAAGGCGCACATATTTGGAAAATTTAGCATGGACTGCATAAGGACTGCAGTCTCCTCTTAAGGAAGTACTAGACAAAAATTGGTTTCTTGAAGCGAGATGTGACTTTAAATCCCATTTTAAAGAAGTATAAAGGGCTCGAATGTTAAAAGAATTTTAAAAATAATTACTCGGTCGGCTTTTGGTAATTATTTCAGTACTGAAAAGCGCACTTCTTCCCATGTTTGGAGGATATTGGCATTTTCAAATATTTAAGCTTTTCTCCAGTTGTACTGATTACTGATATCAGGGATATTTTGACTTTATTAAGTTTATAAAGGATATTTATGGCATTGGGGTTCTAAAGTGCAAAAAGTATTCGTTGTTTTACTTATCTCAGAAAGAGCACTCAATAGATTTAATCTTCTTTCACTATTAATTTTATTTTTAAGTGTGTAATGCATGGCATTAGCATATTTGTTTACTCATTGTTAAAGGGTAGAAATTGAAGTGCATTATAGAGAATGTTAAGAACAGTACTGTGCGGTCGAAAGCAGAAGTGAGAGATTGGAACTTTGTCCCGTAACGAAATTCGTCACAAAGAATGGGTAGAAGCTTAAAGAAATTCACGAGAGAATTAACACTGCATAGAGTGGTGATGTTATTTCCTGCTAGTAAGTTTTGGTCAAATGGTTTAAGCCAGTCAGGGAATTGTTTGAAGATGATCCACGTTTTGGGCGCCCTATGGAAGCTTAGAGGAAATATGCCAACATAATGCAGATTAGGATTTCAGAATGTCAGTTTTACTGCCTGTGTATTGATTGAGTTCTCGCAAAGACGGGCTAGATATAAACTTTTAAATAAATTAGTCAATACCACCATCAACTGCAGAAACTATAATACATCTCCGAGTTCGGCTAACCTCAGGAAAACTGTGTGACGAGATGCAAAACTTATAATTTTGACATTTTATTGAAAGCAGCCACTTTGTTTTGTATGACAAAATTGGGCTTACTTTGGCATTTTACATAGGAGGCCCAGCAGATGTAACGTGTGCTATTTTATACTTATGTATGCTAGAATCTGTGGGCGACTTGTTTTATTGACATTTACAAAGGTTGACTTTTCTCTGCTCTGTCAATCACCCATGCACTAAATACTTGTGTAATAACTTCAATAATTTGAAACCAATAGATACCTTATCTATCTGGCTGTATGCCTATCTATCTGTCTATCGATCTATCTATCTTATCTATGTACTATCTATCTCTATCTATATATCGCTATCCATCTACCTATATACTATCTACCTCTATCTTGAAGTAGAATATTTTTGTTAGTAGTAAGATGCTTCATGTTTATATGCACCACGTATGGGAGCCAATTTGTCGCGGTCACTTCGAGTTATCTTATTTCTGAGCGCCTGTTATTGTTTTACTACTTTAATTGTTGGGTTCATTGTCCTCCGGCTAGCTATTATTTCTCAGTCGAGCATATCTCTTAAACAGGGTGTGTAAACGGAAAGGAGTTTTTACTAAAAGATAACACTGATAAAAGAATTTGTTTTTGCACTTTTATTGCCGTCACACTTTATTCATTTCACATTATCTTTTGATACACGCCAGACTGAAACTGTTATGTTTTCTAATGTTATTATAATCACTTATTTGCCGCACTTTATTAATTCGCGTATTTCACATTTATAACTAACTTTACGACGCGAGAGATTTTGTAGAATTGCGCGACGATTCTCTTAAACTTTGTGACGTATAACCCACGAATACTTATGTTGAACTGAACGACGTATTACACGCGAATGCTTCTGTTGGACTGTGTGCCACCCGCTTCTCGGCTTTAGCTTTTTATACAACTTCACCCGATATGCCTAAAGATTATAACCGAGCTGCTATTGGTTAATAAAACGCGCCAACATTAGCGTCTATTTTTATATCCAATCAAAATTACGAAAACATATGCTCTAGGGAAGAAATTCCCGCCATTTCTAAGAAAAGCGCGCCAATCTGACGTCATTTGCTTGTCTCTAATAATTGATAAACAACTCACCCCCTCGCTCATTGTTACCCGCTCTTATTTCAGTTTCAGTGAGGCCGTGTAAACTTATTTCCTAACAATGCTTATAATTAACAAACATCTCAAATCAATGTCATACAAAAATGCTTATTTACACTACAATCACTCTGGCATTTACATTGTTGTGATACAAATTACTGCCACAATCTATATATGTCTATCTATATCTATCTATAAAATGATGGTTAGCCTTTCTCATTTCACGTCATATTCACCATAGGAACCATTTGCTCATCAACAATGATGTTCACTCGCTTTACAGTAGAGTATATGTTTAAGACTATTTGTTTTGGTTACTACATTAAATTCACATAAAATCATTACTATACACACACATTCATCTTTCCAGGCTCTAGGGAGGTTAAGGAATAATCCTGGCTAAAGAAAAATGCCCACTCTCTTGTCGGGAATCGAACCCGCGACCGCTCGACTTGGAGGTTTGCATGCCGACCACCAGACCACAGAGACAATTCAATGGCAGTGGCAGAGACAAGCAGTTTATTGTTTTTATAAGCTCTACATTTTTGCTATATGTAAATAGCAAGTTATAGTCTCTTTCTTCTAGTTTCCCCATTTTATAAATTTTAACCAAAATGAAGACGACTTTAGATGTTATTTCAGGATATTCATTTTAATT
This sequence comes from Deroplatys truncata, assembly GCA_030765065.1. Classification (NCBI taxonomy): domain Eukaryota; kingdom Metazoa; phylum Arthropoda; class Insecta; order Mantodea; family Mantidae; genus Deroplatys; species Deroplatys truncata. The sequence goes on from CM060980.1 coordinate 61,632,381, forward strand.
GAATATACGTATTTACGCAAATCTAATACGCACCTTTTTTGACCAATTGTAGTACTCAAAATCTTGGTGTGCCTTAGATTCGCTGGCGCATTAGATTCGAGTGCAAATCCGTTCCGTAGAACGCCAGTAACTTAATTCAAATGTTTCGTTTATTACGTCACAATGGATTACTGGAGTTAACATGTATCCGCGACAAACTAGCCGCTTATTTATCATTGGCCTATTAAGCGTTTTAGTTACGATATGGAGGGCAAGGGCAAACAGAGAAGAACGCCTTATGATGCTTCTTTAAAGCGTAAAGTAATCCTTTATGCTGAAAAAAATGATAATAGAAAGGCAGGAAGGAAGTTCAATGTATCAGAGAGCAATGTTCGCTTGTGGCGAAAACAGAAATTGGCATTATTTACTACTAAAGCTAGTAGGAAGTGCCATCTGTACGGCATGAAGCAGGGGTTACAGGGATGAGACCCAGAAAGCTAACTCTCCGCCTTTCTGTGTGAGGGCGGCGGTTAGACTGGACGGCACCCTAATGCCATCTGCACAGCATGAAGCAGGGGCTACAGGAATGAGACCTAAGAGGCTAACTGTCCATCGCATATCGTTCTAAGAGATATCTACCAACAGACCCGTCGCGATATGACCAAGGAGTTAAAGCGACGTAAAATAAAATAGAATAAAAAAAACAGAAAGAAAGAAATTCATGGGTCCTCGCAAAGGAAGACATCCTGAAGTTGAAGAAAACGTATTGGAATTTGTGCGTGAAAGGGGGAAGAATGAGCAACCTGTGACTAGAGACACAATACGAAAGAAAGCTAAAGAGGAGGCTGAAGTTGTTGGTATTCCGAATTAAGAGTTTAAGGCTAGCCGTGGATGCGTGGATCGAATCATGCAGCGAACGGGTTTATCTCTAAGACACCGTACAACAATGTGCAAGAAGCTTCCTGCATATTTTAAGGACCAACTACAAACGTTTCAGCTGTATGTCATTTCACTTCGGAAGAAAAAAAATTTTCCATGGGGCATATAGGCAACGCTGATGAGAGGCCAGTTTGGTTTGATATGCCGTGGAGCTACACTATTACAGATAAGGGGACAAAGGAAGTAATCATCAAAACAACAGGATGCGTAAAACACCGCGTAACCCTAATTTTGTTGTTTAACAATGTGTCACCTAACAATAGCGCACTTTCAATTCTGTAATCTGATGGTTTATATGTACGATAAATCCATTGTTGTGTTAAATTTAAATAAAACACCTATTACCTATTTTCTATCATTGATACGCTTTACAGTGATACAAAACCCCTTTTTTCATAATTTTAAGTTTCAAATATGGAGTGCACATTAGATTCGCGTAAATAGGTATTTGAATCCAAATTGTTAGGGCTCATAATTTTTTATTCAAAGAATCTCAAAAAGTTCATTTCCAGTGAAACCGGTCTAACGAAATTTTGGATCAAATGTAATTCCTCTACCATAGTTAAGCAGCAGAGAAATGATCATAGTAACAATAACAACAATACCTAATAATAATAATAATAATAATAATAATAATGGAGTGAATTTCAGAATTAAATGTTTTAAGATAGATAATTTGAATTCCCCTCAAAGCGTACTTTTTGAAACCTGGTCGATAAACTTTGAGTATAAATTCATAAGATAATGGCAACAAAATAGTTAATAAATAAAAGAGCTAGCTATTAAACAACTCCTCCGCAATTTACTACACGTCGAATTGATGAAAATCTAAATAAATAACCAACTACTTTAATTGCATGTTAGCGTGCGCGTGCGTCTTTGCGCGCGCCAAGACGACATTGTTTAGCAAGAAAGGAGGAGGGCAACTTCATTGTATCGAAACGCCGAAGGAAGGTAGCCGGAGGAGTGTTTTTAGTTAATGACCAATGAAACCCTCAGAACATTAAAGGCTAGCCATCGCATCAGGAAGCCTCACGAACCCGAAGGGACTCGCACGGCAAGGCAGTGATGAAGTAGTGTCGGGAATCCGGCAACCTCCCTCTGGCCAGCCAAACTCCCACGTGCATTTACTGAGTGGCTTCGGCGTGACTGGACGCGTCACTATGTCAGCTGTCTGGAAAGTACCTAGGTATTTCGTAAAACTACCTTTGAGAGTTACGTAGATTTAAAAACAAAATTGTTAAGCTCTCGCCTGCCATATTGCAGAGAAATGCGCAACAAAGGGAATTGTTGCTCTTGTGTCAATAGGAGAGTTCTTATTTTCTCTACTAGTTCACCTATAGTAAGCAGAGGAACTATTGCATTTCACCCAAAAATTCGATACCGAGATTTCACCAGGATTACACTCCTTGGCTCCCTGAATAATAGTAGTAATAATAATAAATTAATAATAATACCAATTTTTTATAAAAAGTTTCTTTTTCTGTGAACAGCATAACTCAAAAATAAAACGTAAGTTTACCTTTAAACGCGCTTCAACATCGCGGTCATATCGCGACTCTCACCAGTAGGTTAGTTGGGTATGGTTTTAGATTAATTGATACACTTGATACATTCTATGGTGAATAAATGACCTTAATTACATAGTTGTCTCTTGTACCATCTGCTTGATTTGCATAATCGTCTTCCCGTATCCCGTATTTTTTTCTTTCGTTCTTTGAGTCGTGATATTAAACATTCAATCCGGTATTTGCCTAGTGACTAAGAAAAACTGCGAAAAGGGATTGATCGGTACACAGGATTTGAACGCGCAGCTACAGACATTACGTCCTGAGATCTTTTCGTTTTTAACTTCCCTGCCCCCGGACTACTGCTATCCTTGTTTTCTCTTTCGCCTTAATAATCGATGACTATAATTAGGCTCTTTGACTAGAATAGTTTTTAGGTTTGCCTTGGTAGTGTAAGAACAATAAGCTTAAAGTTGAAATATTTAGTCTTGGTTTATTTTGATGAGCTAGTGATTAAGGTTTTCTGTCCAGGAATCTTTTAGAGTAGGGATATCGAGAGCATTCGTGCAGAAAGTAATCAAACCCTTGAATCCCTACCTCTCCTTTCAAAATAATAACACTGGTGGTCCATTTCATTCAGATGGTGCTCTGCTGAAAGAGAGATAAGCCGCATTTGCGGTCGCTGTCACCAACGAAAACAAAATGCTTCGCCGGATAGGCATTCTATAAGAATGGAACTTGGTAATGAAAATTTTGAACCTCTATTAAATAACCGCCTGGCTCTGAGGTTTAGTTTGTTTAAAATGCTTTATATTGGTGTGAAAATCTCGCTGTATGATTCCGAAAATACTGAATTGCGCTTATAAAATACACTTGAAAGTGACTGAAGATAATTTAGTATATTTTATACTTTAAAACTGTGACAGCTGAAGCGTATTTCAAGAAGTTTTGCAGTAACTGCAGCTAGAACATAATGGTAATGATGCATTAACGACAATTCTTTGCATAAACCGTGTGACTTAATCCGTACTCGCGAAGATTTCCTAAGGGGAATTCGTAAATGAGCTTCGGGATAAGGCTTTTCAGTTTCCTTGATTCTGTCGCTTTCTTCGTGGTGCTGAAATTCTGGAGTTGGAATTCAGCTAATTGATGACTGAAAGCTATATTTTAGATCTGAACATTACTTTGCTAAGCTCCTCGTGAGCTTCCGGGAAGTTAGGACTTGAATTCATGACATGCTCTACACAAGGCAATTGTTTTTCTACTTCGTGGTGCTGAAATTCTGGAGTTGGAATTCAGCTAATTGATGACTGAAAGCTAGATTTTAGATCTGAACATTACCTTGCTAAGCTCCTCGTGAGCTTCCGGGAAATTAGGACTCGAATTCATGACATGCTCTACACAAGGCAATTGTTTTTCTAAAGTCGTATTCGAGTTTTGCTTCATCTTGTTGAAACATCTTCTCTCATATTTACTTAGGCTGCTGGATGGGTCACTAACACTTAAGGATATCTACGCTGGCAGTGCACTTGCCATGTTCACCAGACCCTTTAATTCCTGTCTAGAATAGCCAAATTGAACACGTATTGGAACGTTGGGAACCTTTCTGTGCGGTAGTTTAAACAGCGAAGCATGCTGCTGCAAGATTTGATAGCCTCTGAGATTGCTTTAATGATTATTAAGTTCATATGCTGCATTTTATTACTTTTAAGAGTGGAAAATAAATGGGTGTGCAGCAATAAGTTCAAGTTCTGATTCTGCATTCTTTCCATACTTAAACTGAAAATGAACAATTTTACTAATTAGCTTTAACCACTAAAAATATTTATAAGATGCTGAATAGTAAATAAATTTTGCTAATGTTTTCTTTTCTTTCTTTCAGGTAAATGCCCTTTTTGAAGTAAATGTCTACTGTGGAGTGGTTGAGGGTGACTGTTAACTATAAGAACATGAAATGTTAAGTTTGGGACGATGCTGCATGAGCCTTATGGCCAAGTATTTTGGCACCTAATAAGAAATGGTAAAGTAACATAATCAATCTGAAAATATTTATTGTAGTATAAAATATTTATTTTTTCTTTTCGACGTTTTAACCAATGTTATGTAAACAGAGCATTGCCAGACAAATGCCGAAATTCGTGCTTTGTTAGATAAAGCAATAGTTTTAATTTCTTTAGATTTGCAGTTCTTTATGCCAGGCTGAGATGTCTTAAAGGGGAACGAAACACAAAAATGAATATTTCATTCACCACATTAGTTATTTGTCGTTAGGAATAAATAGCAATGCACGCAGTTCACCATCCCAAGGTGAATGGTTATCGGTTTACGGCCTGTTGAAACAGGCCTTTCTTGAGAGCCACACTGCACCCAGGCAATAAGTACTCAGCATAGGTGTTATAAATGATTAACAAATTCACGTGTTAATTTCACTAGAAGTTCATAACCTCTCTGAATAACAAAAGAGTAGAGCTAAAGTTAGCCAATCACTTTTCATAATCCAGTTAATACCTACTAGGTGATAAACAGTAGTCCAACATCTGGTTTGCAAATGAGTGAACGATCTTTCAATTTGAACATAAAATGACCGATTTTGAAGATTTACACCATTCTAACAGTGATTAGGAGACAGTGTGAACATCAGAAATGTGCTGGTTCCATCCATTGATGTAAGTGTAAGAAATGTATACCTATGAATAATGATGAGGAAACTGTGTTGCTCGGATTATGAAAACAGAAAATTGGTGAGGGATGATTTTGTCTGTATCACAAAGCATCTTAATTTTCACGAATTAGTTAATAGATCGTGATGTTTTTAATATTGTGAGGCATAACAGCGTTGAAAACAAAAAGTAGAGCTAAATAGAAATTACTCACCGCCAACAATCCTGCTAATAAGATCTGGCGGTATTCCTGCTACAAACAGTTTACTGGATTCATTCATGGACTGCTATTGGACACAGAAGAAGAGTTGTCATACCATCATGTGTACTGCTTAGTATTAGAAATGGTTTTCCAGAACCCAGTTGAGTATATGTAGGCTTCAAACTTCACTAATAAACACTCAATTTTAGAAATAGTATATTTTAAATTCAACCATTATTATTTATTAGTATTAGAAATTGTATAACGTGTCTGTGACCAACCTTCTTATGTTGACTGAAAACGTTAGAAGTGCTTCAATGTATTAACAATGGAGGTCGAAGTGTGGGAACTATATTCTATGGTAGTGACAGATCAATTGCTGTATCTAGCAATAGATCCACACAGTGTGCGTGCAGAGATTTTTTTTATTTCACCCATTATCTGCAGTTTCGATTCTTCGGTAGATTCCTCATATTTATTTTTCTTGATCCAAGACCCAGATGTTTTGGAGTACTGAGTTTTGACACCAGCCTTGTTTTTATTTATTTACATCGAAATTGTGATCTAGCACTGCTATCATGGATCCAAGTCGAAGGCCATTATATGAAAAATGTATTTTTTTGGAGCAAATCTGAGACGAAGACTGTGATAACTTTCTAAACTGCCAGTATGTATATAATGTTGATATGAGCCAAATCTTTTAAGAAGGTGCTGTCTAAAATAATTTCCTTCGGAGCATGATGGCGTTTGATTTGCCTTTAATCCATAATTTATTTCTTTGGTCTTCCAACAATTCATCATGTTCACAAGATATTCGTTTTAGTTTTCCTTGGTTTATGAAACAACTGATTGTCTTATCCGCCTCATATATGCTCTTGTTTACCAGCTACAAAGTGTGTTTTGAAACCATTTCTGCCAACATTTGTCAGGATTTACAGGAAGTAACTAGAGAAACGCCATCTATGAGAGTAACATTTAGAATATGTATGAAAATAAATACTAGTGGGCAAGGGAAGTTATGTGCTTGGAACACATTAGGTTTTTCTCGTCCCCGAATGCAGTTTCTCACCTTTCAGATGCATCTTTGTTAACCGTATTAGTCAACATCTACAGCGCTTTTCCTTCACACTGTTGCCACCGCACGGCTTCTCGCGCGCCGGCCGCCGTAGCTCGGACTCTCGCCGAAACACTTATAATATTCCTGCAACCGCCTCACGTTCTCATAGTTACAATTATTGCAATTACAATGATAACACAGGCCTGCGAAGATTTTGCGGCACGGAATCATCGTGGTCAAATCATGCTCTGATTTCGAAAATAATAATAGTTTTTGCGTATCATGTAAAGATTTTGAAAAATTCTGTTTCAACACAAAAGTGAAAGTTCAGTAAGCTAGTCATCACTGCATACCCGACTTACAGTATGCTTAATTAGAATATGAAACATGCTAAATCATATGACGCCATGTTGTATCGCTGTCTATCTCTGTTTACAGGTAATATTCAAACTATCTCATAAACATTTATTGCTTAAGATATCAATAATAACCTATCTTAGAATCCTCACTACAGTGTTAAACTTCTTCTAGTGGATCTCTTTTGAAGCCGCATTGTGCTGTGGAAAAATAAGGCAAGTTCGAGTGGTATATCTAGGAGGGGGTGTGAACAACCCTAACAATTTCCGTTGTGCCTGTGGGGTGGGATTGTGTGATAAAGCAGCAGAAAAGAAACATCACCGCATTTATCAAAAGTTTGGTATCTGGCCTATTTTAAATTAAATTAGAAGATCAAGACAAGAATTTTGCCTCTCATATTGTGCGTAAACGTTGTGTAGAAAATCTAACAGTGGTACAAGAGAGCTCGTTCATCTATGCTCTTTGGTGTTCCTTTGGTATAGCGCGAACAACAAAGTCATTTTAATGTCTATTATTACTTTCTCTACTACGTATAGTAAGTAGGGGAAGTATTGCATTCGACCCAAAAATTCGATACCGAGATTTCACCGGAAATACATGTTTTGAGACTCCCTGAATCCAAAAAAAGCATTTTTGGAAACATGTCCGTGTGTGTGTCTGTGTGTGTGTGTGTGTGTGTCTGTGAACAGCATGACTCAGAAACGAACAGTCGGATAAACACCAAACTCGGTATTTAGGTTCAGCATCCTCCAGAGATGCGACACGAAGGTTTTCAAGAAAATCCCCCCATCCCAGACTACCCTTTACATGGAACATTTTTCGAACATTTTAATTTTCTCAAAAATGGCTCTAACGATTTTGATTAAAATATCATATGTTTAAGATATTTTTATGACAAATAAAATGTATATCTTGAATTTCCTGGGAATGTCTCCAAAAGTATTCTTTATTGTGAACGACTTTTGCATTACTGGTAAACCATAAGAGATAGACAAAATTTTACTACACAAAAAATGTAGATCGCGTTAAAATACACAATTTATGTCATATATATTTTTTTAGTTGAGTGAACCATTTTCGAGATATTGCTTGTTATTTCCTTAAATTTTCCAATACTTATACTTTTTCTCAAATTTGTTATTCAATTTTTTATGTCTTGGATATGCAAACAGAATAGAATGCGCCACATAGCAACCAGCGTTAAAATATTTGACTATCGCTTAAAAGCTACCATGTTTCCCTTGCATCTACAAGAAAATTACTCATAAGATTGACATCTCGATATCTCGATTAACATGAAGCATATGGAGAATAAACGTTTGTAAAAATAGTTCGTACAAGAGTAGAGAAAGTCATGTGAGTGTAGCACATCAGATTTTTTTTGTCTGTGTTATAACCTGGATTCAATACGAAAACAATATACAAACTTACCATCAGCAATTAGGCCTGGCCTCATGGACCTGATGTTCCTGTTCCATCACCACCTACGGTATTACCGGAGAATAGTACTGATACTTCGAGTGTAGATGATTTAAATTGGTCCCTAGACTGAGAAGATGAAATTCCAAATCCATTGAGTAGAATTAAATGATTTGGTATGTGATTTGGGTCTTACCAAAGAAAAAAGTGAATTTTTAGGTTCATGGCTGAAAGAAAACTATCTTTTAGGACCTGGAACAACTTTCTACTGGTACAAACATCGAGAAGAATAGTTCCAAAAATATTTTGTAAAGGAAGGGGAACTAGCGTATTGTGTATGTTTGAAATATCCTAGTTGTATGTAAATTGTTGCATCTGTAGAATTGAGATTGTTCTTAGTTTGCATGATTTCACGCATTTTAAATTGTACTTAGAAACTAGAAATAAACATTTGCATGCCAAAAATAGCGGTACATGATACAAATGAATGGAAACCAGATTTTATTTCAGCATACCAAAATTAAGTTTAGAGACCCGTTTAATCCCGTGTCGCAGAAAAAAAAATTAAATTGCAGGCCTGTGTAATAAGCAGATGCCTTATCATAAGAGATGTTGGAAGTGTCATCCTTCTCTATCCGCATATGTCTGGCATCTTTTCAGGGAACTTTCATTCACATTGGAGAGTTCAATATCCGAAATTGATTAAATTTTCCACCTGACGTTTTCGTTTAGTTCTTCCAATGTTTGAGGTTTGTAGCATACATCCTATGTTTCATTTGATCATTAGAGTCGAGTAAATTTCTATAATTGGATTTTGCCAAATGTTAAAGTAATTGATCCATGCTTAATATTCTTTTTTTAATTTATTATTGTCGCTTTAACATTAAAGTCATAACGCGACTACAATAAATTTTAATAATTACAATATTTAGAAACAAATTACAACATTGATTGTATAACATTATACAATTTTATTTCTTTCAAAAACTTTACTATGTTATGACAGATGGTTGGATCACTCAAGGCTACTGTGAGGTTAACAGGAATACCACACTGAAGCCGATGAACATCGTAGATAGGGCACTCTGCAACTATATGCTGAACTGTGAGAATGAGTGACAGTGCTTGCATGCAGGCTGATGATCTTTTCCAAGCAGATATGAATGGATAATTGCAGTATGTCCGATACGTAGCCTGGTGAGAAGTACCTGATCACGACGAATTAGATGTTTTATTGGGTAACTGAAACTGGGATTGGAGCTTAAGGCGATTAGTTTGCTATTGGATGTGGAACTCTAGTGTAGCTTCCATTTCTTACATATTTCTACTTTAGGAAATGAGTCGTGATGGGAACCTTGAGGTCCGCCAGGCTTGGAGAGTGGCATGTTGCTTCTTTAGCTGCTTCATCAGCTTTTTCATTTCCAGATATGTCCATGTGAGATGGTATCCACGTTTATTGCAGGCTTTTATCTCATTATACAGCTGTAAAATGTTCTGCACTAAAGAGTTTCTGGATAACTTCTGTTGTAGAGCTAGAATTGCGCTCATGGAGTCAGTGAAGATGGTATAACAACGGTGCGCTCATGGAGTCTAGTGAAGATGGTATAACAACGGTGCGCTCATGGAGTCAGTGAATATGGTATAACAACGGTGTTCAGCTTTCATTGTGTATTCCAGGGCAAATCTTATGGCAAAAAGTTCAGAGAATATAGAGAGGTAATTCGGAAGACTAAGAAATTGTATGTTCAGGATGTGCCACAGCACAACCACTACTCCCATTCATTTTAGATCCATCAGTATATATAGGTATGAAGTTTTGGTGCATGCCACAAATTTCGTGAAACATTCGCTGGTATTGGGTAATATTTGTATCCATTTTGTTGTATTTGGCTAGAGTGGTGATGATAGGCGGGGTTTCGGGTTTCCAAGAGGTATTGCTGAAACATTTGAGTTTTATCATAACAGGAAAACCCAAATTAATCTCATAAATAATTTGAAATTCTATAACTGAAGGAAGTGCTATGAGATTGTCCAGTTGAAATGCTGTTATTGCCGTTAGAAAGGAAGAGATATGGGAAAGCAGCAGGGTCTGGTAAGGCAGCAATCTTTGAAGCATAGATCAAACTCAGGATTTTCCTCCTTGTATGCAGTAGCGGCTTGTTAGCTACTATTTGTAAACTCTCGGTAGGGCCTGTGTAAAATACTCCCAACGCAATCCCGAGTGCAGAAGACTGCAATCGAGCATTTAAGGGCAGTTGGACTAGCTGAGTTATATACAATGCAGCCATAATCAAGTTTAGATCGTATAATCATCCTGTATGTGCGGAGTAGGATACTAAAGTCAGCTCCCCAATTTTTGGCAGATAACACTTTCAAAATATTCAGCCGTCTTAAGCAGTCAGCTTTAAGTATTTTCAGATGCGAGATCCAGGTTAACTTTTGGTCAAATTGCAATCCAAGTATGCGAATGTTATTGACAATTGGTATGCGACGATTGTTCATTAGCAATTCAGGTTGTGGAAGTGGTTTTCTAGATCTAGAGAAAACTATGCATTGGCTTTTCAGAGGTGAGAATCGAAGACCAGTACTGAAGCTCCAATACTGGTCTTCGATTCCCACCTCTGGAGATTCTGGAGGGTCAGTTGCACTAATTCTTGAGTTGTCTTTGTGTCTCGTCCTTTACAAAATATGGTAATATCTTCAGCGTATAAATACGCCTTAACAGGTGGTCGAAGGCATGACACAATTTTATTGATGGCCACTAAAAATAGTGTCACACTTAAGACAGACTCTTGTGGTATGCCATTTTCTAAATTAGCAGGTTGGGATAGAAAACCATTAGCTCTTACTCGCATCCGTCTGTTTTGCAGAAAATTGTAGATGAATGAGATCATGTTTCCATTGACTCCAAATTCCGTTAGAGACTGAATGATGTAATTTCGCCAGATGGAATCCTATGCCTTTTCTATGTCAAGACTGACTAAAATCATATGCTGTCGACTACCAAAAGCTTCAGTTACTTCTGATTCAAGCATGACCAGGTTATCTATTGCGGAACAATTTTGACGAAAGCCGGTTTGTATGTTGCTAAGCAAATGGTTAGTTTCCAAGAACCAACGAAGTCTTTTCGCAATTATCTTTTCAAGGAGCTTGCACATAGTACATGTTAAAGAAATCGGTCGGTAATTTATAGGCAAAGAGTGATCTTTATTTGGTTTCGAAATAGGAACCACTGTTGACATTCGCCATTGATCAGGGAAGCACTTGTTAAACCATATATGGTTGTAAATATTTTGCAGATACTGTAGTGCATTCTCTGGCATATGTTTTATTAATTCATATGGAATATTGTCTGGTCAGGGCTTTTGCTATTGCATTGTCGAAGAGCTTCCAATATTTCATCAAGGTACACCTTTTCATTATATCTTTGGTTTATGTCAACATTCAGTAACAAGTTATCACCTTGGAGTACATTTTTGTTATGAAGAACTTCAGGATCATAAATAGAGTCACTGGAGGTATCGGAGAATGTCTTAGCTAAAGTATCTGCGATAATTTGTGAATTTGTAATTGGTATATCAGAATGGGTAACAAAAGATGAGAAATTTTATTTAAACTTCTGGAACCATAAATGGCTCGAAGTTTACGCCATATTTCAGATTGAGTAGTCCTATTGTTAAAGGAAGACACGAAAGTCAACAATCCAACGGGCAGCTGCTCGAAGTCGCTTGTAAGCGATTTTGTGGTTAATAGTGGGGTTATTTTTATATTTGTAGTAGGTTTTATTCTTTAGTTAAATAGCTTCTCTGCATTCTCGGTTCCACCAAGGGACATGACTGTTTGGATACATAGGAACTGGCTAGAATACAAAATTCAGCCTGTTCTATGATAGCAGTAGAAAAAAGGTCGACTATAGTATCAATAGGCGTGCTGGTAAATGTCTCGGGCTGTGGAAGTTTGTCTACAGAAACCTGAAGGTAGTGTTTAAATTTCAACCAGTTTGCTTTGGTAAGTTCCAAGATTGATAACATATATACGGATTAGTCGAATAATTGACTGTAATAGTGATAGGAAAATGATCACTTCCATAAGGAGTGGAGTACACCGACCAACTAAACAACGGTGCAATGTTGGGGGACCAAAGAGAGAGGTCGATGTTGCTGAAGGAGTTATAGGCAACGCTGTAATGAGTTGGATCAGGAGAATTTAAAAGTACTAAGTCATAGGTAGAAATAAATTTTTCAATAATCTTGCCACGACGATCAGTGATATTGCTACACCAGAGCAGGTTATGGCTGTTAAAATATTCTCCTCAGACGAAGCATGTTTCCATTTTATGGCTATGTTTCGTCACAAAATAACAAGTATTGGGAGTACAGAGAAACCCGATTTTATACTCGAGATTCCCTTGCATGACGAAAATTGGCATACAGTAAATGCATTCAAATTATATAACCTATATTTTTTGATAAAACACTAAATGCAGAAATGTATAGGAAATAGTTACAGCTACCCGACGATGTCACTATGGATTTTTGCAACAAGACTTGCACGTCGCATACAGCTGATGAGTCATTGAATTTAACTGTGGAAAATTTTAAGATAGGGTAATTAGCCAAGGATTATGACCCTCGCGATTCCATGATTTAACAGTATGTTGATTTTTATATATGAAGGAACTTAAAAAACCAGGTGTATGCAACAAACCCTATACATCGATAGAACTAAAAGAAAACAGGCGAGTCGTCCTCCGTGGCCAGGAAGTACCATGCTATTTTCTAGCTCCCGAGGTCGCGGGTTCAAACCCGGCGGAGGGCGATGTTTTTTTTTCGGGTATAAAAATCCTTAGCATGGCTTCCTTCGGAAGGAAAGTAAAGCCAGTGGTCTCGCGCTGTAGATTTACAACATGTAAAACAAGGTTAAGCCTGATAAAGAGGTCTCTGAGCAAAATTTCCAGTCTTTCACGCCCAATATACCTATAGAATGGGGCGCTAAGCATCATAGCAATTCAAGAGCGTCCATAAATATAAAAAAGTAAAAGAAAACAGGCGAGAAATTCACTCGTGGATATTGATCTCTCCAGTGTGAATGAAAAGTTCCTGAAAAGGTGCCAGAAATATGCGGAAAGGGAAGGACAACATTTCCAACATCTCTTTTGATGAGCTATTATCACTGTAATAATTGTGACTGTAAATAGGAGAACGTGAGGCGGTTGCGGGGATGTAACTTTCTGCAAGAGTCAGAGCTGCAGCCAGCCGCGGTGCGGTGGCCACAGTGTGAAGAAAAAGTACTAAGGTTGGTAGAGAACACAAAGCAGGAAATATATTAGGCTCGTTTTAGTGAATTACGTTGTAAAGTTGCAACATATTCATAAATATTTTCCATAAACAATCAGCATAAGCGAATGTAATGTTTTAGATTACTCTGACATAACTTTGTTTATAAAGTAGACAATCTCCTCCAGCCCTAAAAGGGCTGTGTCAGGAATGCTTCCATGACACGTAAAGTTCCAAACATATTGAGCCCTGTCGTAAATATGGTAAGATCTGATATTTTACTGTTAGTAGGCGCAGGTTTTGTTCGTGATCCATAACGCTGCTTTTTTAATGGCTCCCGTGTGAGGAATATTTCAAATAGCTGCGGGAACAGCAAGTTTTATCGTGTGAGCTGGGGTCGTAAGGGACTCACACAAGATATTTGTGGCAAAGAGCTATAAAGGTGACATCAATAAATCCCATTCCAGCCTTTTTCCTTTGGCTTTTTTTTTCTGGAAGACTTCCTTTCTTACTCGGAATAATGGTACGTTACGATTGGTGAATGTCAAAACTTGTTCTCAGTAAAAGATGTGGGCTTAGTTCGTTTTTAAGTAGTTTAATATGGTAGTTGTACACTGACTGAACCTTTGGAAGTTGTTTGTGAAGGACGAGTAGTATTTCTCTTATGGTACATTCTTATTTAGAACCATCACATTATCAGTACACAAAACTGTAGCAATGCACAATCAACGCACAAAGTAAAAGCAAATAGAAGAAAGAAAAACCATGAAACACTAATAAGAAAAATCTGAGCAACAAAAAAAGTTTGAACAGGAAAAAACTATCTGTTGTGATACATTCACATTACTTTCTCTACTCTCTCTCTCTTTATTACAAACTATTCTTACTAAAGTTTATTTTTCTATCTACTACACTTTAATCCAAACAAACCTTTGCAAAAATAGCTACATTACACATTTTGTTATAGATACAAAGAGAACGGCGATAGTCAAATGTTTAAGAACTAGAGGCTACATGCCGGCCTTAAATTCCATATTGTTTCCGTGCAATCGCGAAAAATAACGAAAATCGATGAGACTAAAAGAAGATAGAGTATTGAACAATTCGAACTTTTAATAACGGATATCTCAGAAACGGCTTATGCCACAGAAAAAACTTATTTTAAGTAAATCGAATGTCACTATGGATTTTTGCAACAACACTTGCACGTCGCATACAGCTGATGACTCATTCAATTTAATTGTGGAAAATTTTAAGATATGGTAATTAGCCAAGGATTATGACCCTCGCGTTGTTTTAAAGAGATCTACATTTTTTTGTATGGTATGTTTTCGTGTATCGCCTAACGTTTATCAGTTATACAAGAATTAATAATGACAATACATATTAACAATCCCTACCATTTAGTTACTTATAGTCCCTGACCTATTATAGCCACTTTAAGAATCATAATTATAATATTAGGTTTTATTAAATTTTCCTATGAGTTTAATGAAAAACTAATATTAATTGTGCAAAATTCCTTCCGAATGAAGAAGACTTCACAGGCTATTCCCAGAAAATTCAAAATATATATTTTCTTTGTCATGTAAATATCTTTAATATAGACTTGAATAAAAATCGTTAGAACCATTTTTAAAAAATCAAAGTTTTCGAAAAATATTCACTGTAAAGAGTAGTTGGGGGTGGAGGGATTTTCTTGAAAATCTTCGTCTCGTAACTTCGGAAGGTACTGAACCTAAACACCAAGTTTGACATTTATCCGACCTTTGGTTTTTCAGTTATGCTGTTCACACACACACACGTACTTTTTTTCTAAAAATTGTGTTTTTTTTTGTTCAGGTGTCCTCAAAATATGTATTTCCGGTGAAATCTTGCTATCGAAGTTTTTAGTGGTATGCAATACTTTCTCTACCTACTATGTACGTGGTAGAGAAAGTAAAAAGAGCAACCGTTTAGAAATATTGAAGTTATTTTTCTCGTAACAATTGTAATTACTCAAAGTATCCTATTTATTTATAAACAAGAGGTAAACTCAATGAAGACTGGTGTGAAGTGTGCATCTTCTTGCTCACAGTTTTCCTTTAGGATGCCATGAACCGAATATAGGTAATCAGTGAACGACGATGAAAGCTGAAATGTGAATAGTTAAAAATTACTCAAATATGGCTATTGCTAGGGGCTCGGCATCTCTTCTTCTTTTTGGGTATATTTGTTTGCCAGTAGTTCCTGATCATTTGTATAGCCTTTCTCAGCAGTAGATGATATTGTTTAACAGTTCCATTCTTGCAAGTAAATCTAATCTCTAGTTCCATCATTCCGGATTAAATGTTAGAAAACCTTGCTCTGTAAAAAATTATCAGCCTTCTTGCTTCCTTACATAAAACCTTAATATACGTTTTTTTTTTTCTATAAAAGGTTATTCTGTTCCTTCAAGCTTAATTAACCTGATACTGTGGCGTAAATTGTGTTGTAAACCTTAAATCCACTTCTTGTACAATTGGTGAAAGTGAAGAAACCATACAAAAGTTTCCACAGAAAATTATCTTCTTTCCCTCCCATTCCCGACGTGCGTTGTATTTTCGTTCGCCAAAGACATTGTGTTAGTGTGTTAAATTATTGTGGTAAATAACAAGCACGTGATAATAAATTTTTTGTTAAATACCTATAAGCTGCCATGTTTTAAAATTACGCAATGGTCTCTTCTGGAAATTCCAAACCACGTCGTCCATGAGCATGCTGGGGATATTAGACACACACTAGTCAATTTACATATTTAGTTCCACTTGGGCTGGAGAATTTCCGTATACCACCAGAAGTGGATGACTCCGTAGTTATCTTACCGGTTGTTCCTTTTATTATTTATTTTTCTAGTGATATTTTAAGGCGGAAGTTGTGCTAATAAATTTCATTAAAGAACATACTCTTGAGGTAAGAAAAGTGTTGCGCTATTCAGCCTCTTCGTTTGGACGTAGTGATAGTTCCACAAGTTGATGCAGCATCCGTTTTCTTTTAATTTAATTTTATCCGCTAAGAGCTTTTACTATCGCAATTCAAAGTGCACTCTGTTGGTTCTTTAATCTCGCATTTTAGCAGGCTGATGTCTTTGCCAGAATGACCTGTGGTGGCTTTAGTAGCACGGAAAAATCCCAAACTGAGCAGCTAGGTAGCCGGAACAAATGGCTGTCCTCTTTTGAACCAAACATATGCAATAGTGGGACTCCCCTGCTGAGGGAATGAGTCACCTAGCACCCATCGTGGTAATCCTCATTGCTACTGCCACCAATTGTATTGAGCTTTAAGCAACATCAATACCAAAACTGTCCAAGCTGCTGTGTATTTTCTTACCGTTCAGCTCAGGGTGTTTTACTGGGAATTACTTGGGTAGTTGCTTTCTGTTTCTCAAGAAAGAGATCCCCTAAATTTATCTATGTAATTGATGCATAATATTCCTACTCCAGGTTTATTCTGCTACCATTCTTTTACTTTCTCTACTACGTGCTTGCAATAAGAAGAGGAAGTATTGTACTTTACTTAAAAATCTGATGTGTTACACTCACATGACTTTCTCTACTCTTGTACAAACTCTTTATACAAACGCTTATTCTCCATCTACTTCATGTTAATCGAGATAAACATTTTCAGAGTCTATCTTATTGCTAATTTTCTTGTAGATGTAAGGGGGAATATATATTTACAAGGGCAATATAGAAAAACAGTAGCCTTTAAGCACATACATATCTCTTAAGAGCTGGTTGCTAGGTGCAGCACCATTCCCTTTCCCACAGATTAATACTCTTTGCATATCCAAGACAAATAAATGAGAAAACAAGTATTGAAAAATTTAAGGGAATAACAAGTAATATCTCGAAAATTGTTCACTCAACAACAAAAATGTATATGACATAAATTGTGTATTTTAACGCGATCTACATTTTTTGTGTAGTAAAATTTTGTCTCTCTCTTATGGTTTACCAGTTATGCAAAAGTCGTTCACAATGAAGAATACTTTTGGAGACATTCCCAGGAAATTCAAGATATACATTTTATTTGTCATAAAAATATCTTAAATATATGATATTTTAATCAAAATCGTTAGAGCCATTTTTGAGAAAATTAAAATTTTCGAAAAATCTTCCATGTAAAGGGTAGCCTGGGGTTGGGGGGATTTTCTTGAAAACCTTCGTGTCGCATCCTTGGAAGATACTGAACCTAAATACCAAGTTTGGTGTTTATCCGACTGTTCGTTTCTGAGTTATGCTGTTCACAGACAGACACACAGACACACACACGGACATGTTTCCAAAAATGCTTTTTTTTTTTGGATTCGGGGTGTCTCAAAACATGTATTTCCGGTGAAACCTCGGTATCGAATTTTGGGAGGAATACAATACTTCCCCTACTACGTAGTAGAGAAAGTAAAAATTTGGTGTCGAGATTCACTGTGTGTTAAGGTCCTCTGAACCCTAAAAAAAAATCAGTTTTTAGAAAAAGAGTCGTGTGTATGTATGTGTGTGAACAGTGTAATTCAAAAACGAAAATTCGGATAAATACTAAATTTGGTATTTAAGTTCAGCAACTTAAAAGGACGCAACAAGAAGATTTTTAAGAAAATCCGCACCCCAAACTACCCTGTTATATGCAGGAAACATAAAACTGCAAAGGACGGCTTGTTTGGAGCACCTATTATATTATACATTGTTTATATATATAATTTTTCTTAAATATACTCTGAATAGAAAAATGCATCCGCGTAAAATAAATGACTATTTTTAAAATAAATAATTTGTGCGTTTTCATTGTGTTGTGGCTTCACTTTGTGCCTGCCTGCCTCTAACGTAACGAAGCACTTTTTGTTGATCATTGATTTCTTTTGTAATAATATAAATAAACAGGGCGATTCATCTAAACTGTTGAAACTATTTGCGGAAAAAGAATTATTAAGTATCCATGGCGAGACTATCGTAATACTAGTAGTAACTATTCTGCATAACATGAAATTATTGCCAATTATGCACGTGACACATGAGAATCATATTGTCTTTATCACGGACATAGAACAAGTGTGGAATTCTTCAACTGCACAGAAATAGAGAGTTTCGCACGAAGTTGCAAAGTCTTCGAGAGGTTTATGTTAGCGACTTGTATGTCATGGTCACAGAATTGAAAAAGAAGGCATAGATTAGCTTTCCACGTTGCCTTAAGCGAATAGTGAATTACAAACTCTGTGATTGACACACCCCTAATCGAGGCGTTCGGTAGAGGGATGGATGTCAAAGGCTGGCTTCTGACAAGACACGCGGTTGTGTTGAATTCTGCATGCCTGCTGTATACTTTTTAATTGGAAGCTTATTCATGTGATTCCGGAAACAATCTATTTTTGGGTTGTGTACCAGAGAAGAATAAAGAACAAAAATGCAGCTCGTAAAAATAAGAAGTTGGCTTCCTTCTGGCAGTGAAATTCCCAACGAAATTTTATATGGTATTCAGGATTATTTGGTTCGGAATAGAACAGTGAGACTAATGCTCTTTGAACATAATGTTTCCATATCGTCAACAAATAATAATAATAATAATAATAATAATAATAAAACTTATCGTACATAGTAGGTAGGGAACGCATTGCATTCCACCCAAAAATTAATATTGATAATTCACCAGAAATACATGTTTTGAGGCCGCCTGAATCCAAATACAGCATTTAGAGAAAAAAAAAACCTCCGCGTGTGTGTGTATCTGTACCTGTGAACAGCATATCTCAAAAACGATAAGTTGGATAAATACCAAATTTTGTATTTAGGTCAGCACCTTCCAAAGATGTGACTCATAAAATTCCCCTCACCAAACTATCCTTTACAGGGAACATTTTTCGAAATTTTATATTTTCTGAAAAATGGCTAACGATTTTGATTATAATAACATATATTAGAGATATTTACATGGCAAATAAAAATGCATATCTTGAATTTCCTGTGAAGTCCTTTTCATTCGGAAGGAATTTTATATAATTTTGTAAAACTGGTAAACGTTAAGCGATAGACGAAAATGTACTACAGAAAGTGAAAGATCTCTTTAAAGCACACAATTTGTTTCAAATAACTTTGTGTGGCATCAACCATTTCCTAGATATCCTTATTAATGGTTGGATTTTTAATACTTTGTCATTCTTTTCAAGTACCTCAATTTTCAGTTGTTTCTCGCGATTGCATGGAAAGGGTATGGCATTTTAAGACCAACACATAGCGTCCAGTTCTCTAACATGTGACTTTTCCCTTTGTACCGTAACAAAATGTGTAACGTAGCTATTTCTGCAGAGGTTTATGTCGCTTAAAATGAAGTAGGTAAAAAAATTAACTTTCGTAAGAATAATTTGTATACCCACTAACATAGGGTTAGAGAAAGTTATGTGAATGTAACACATCAGATTTTTTTTATCTACTTCATGTTAATTGAGATAAATCTTCACAGAAACAGTTTCACAACACATTTGTTGCAGGTAGAATGGGGATAGACCGAAACCGAACCGAATTAGTAGTAATGTTTAAATGCAACTCACTATATACTGGCCTTAAAATTTCAAACTGTTTCCATGACATTGTAAGAAACAAATAAATAGCGACAGCACTTCAAAAATGGCAAAGTATTGACATTTTCAAACCAATAATTTCGAATATCTCGGAAATGCATGACACTATAAAAAATGTTTTGGAAATAAATTGTATGTTATAAAAAGAGCTAAATTTTTAATGTAGTACTCTACAACGTTTACAAAACATAATTATACAAAATTCGTTCTGAATGATGAGGACTTTAAAGGCTGTTCCCAGAGCATTTAAGATATACATTTTATTTGTCATGCAAATATATTAAATACATAGTAGTTTAATCAAAAGCGTTAGGACCGTTTTCGAGAAAATAAAAACTTTCGAAAACTTTTCCATGCAACGGTTAGTTTGGAGTTGCGGAATTTTCATGAAAATCTTCGTGTCGCATCTCTAGGAGGTACTGAACTTAAATACCAAGTTTAGTATTTATCCGATTCTCTTTCATATTTGAGTTACGATGTTCACACACTCGCACACATACGGATGTTTTTTTTTTCTGAAAAATCTTTTGTTTTTCTTTCTTTCTTTATTTATTTATTCAGTGGACTTCATTTCGAATGTTTGGGTGGAATACAATAGCTTCTCTACCTACTAGGTACGTAGCAAAGAAAGTAAAAAAAATAATAAAGGAATACTTGTCTTAAACTGCCCTCTTGTTCTCAGCTGTAACAGATTTCCCCTTTATAGTAGATGTAGAAGCCTGGGCTGGGTATTACAAACACACTGATCCGGATATCGGTTCCGGTGAACTAAGCTATCTTCCAGTGGAGCAGGCGAAGTTCTAACAGATTCATTAACACCTTGCAACCTGGGGTGAGAACACAAATCCCATGACTCACCTGGCGACCCTTGACCAAAACGAGCTGTCGATTGTCCCCCAATAGGGCTGCCGACCCCACAAGGTGACCGCATCGTACTCCCTCTACCGATGTAATTTATGGACAATCGAGGAGGGTCCTTTAGATATTCAACAGGTGCGTTGAAAATAGAGAGCAGTGAAAGAGAGCGAGCGTACCGATGGGGAGGGGAGAGCAGTGTGTTTCCTCCTCTCCCCACAATGCCAATGATGCGATATGAGAGAAATCCCCGTTCATAGATTCCGCTGGAATCGGGAAACTGTAACGCGCAATCTGATAAAGTGAATTTGCGTAATGGCTTGCCTAATCTGTTTTTCATGCAAGACCTTTTATCTTTATTTTCAATACCTATTAACACGTGGATTATGTACCCACGGCTGCAATTTTAAACAAGTTAGTGTAATTAAAAAGGAAAACGGCATAATGCTAAAGTATAGATGTCATTGCTTGTTACAAGGGAATAACGTGCCAGAAACAAAGTAAAAAGAGCCGAGGGATCAGTGGTTCAAATCCCGGTGATGGCATTGCATTTTTCAGTCGTCTTGATTCTACCTTTCCAAACTTGTCCAACACACGGCTTGTGTGGAAGAACAATTAATTCCATTAATTGGCCTATTAGTGGTCGAAACTATAAGTCCGAGATCTTAAGACTTACAGCATCGTAAGTGGCCATTGGGGTGTGTGAGCTCAACACAATTTGAGATCTTGTGTGGTTTACCGGGAAAAATGCTAATCAGTTGGGGAAATTAATGTCGTATTGGCATGTTGCCATAGTAGCTCAGTGGTTAGAGCAGCCGGATGAAATCCAGGAGATCTGTGGTTCAAATCCCGGCGATGGCATTGAATTTTTTAATGTCGTCTAATTCTACCTTTCAAACCTTTGCCAACACACGGCTCGTGTGGAAGAGCAATAAATTCCAGAAAGTAAAAGCCACTTAATGGAAGTCTTTTAAGGGTGCACATAGGTGAAATCTATAAATTCTACATGTATTATTTATTAATATAGGTTTTTTAAATTTGTACCGCAAGCAACCATTAGTATGTATACACATTTTCATTGTAACATTAATTGTTTTCAAGTCATTAATTGTTAATTATTTCAGTAAAAAAATGGTCCATACGATGAAAAAATTAAAATTTTACGAATACAAATATATATTTTGACTAACAAATATTTAACAACAATGCTGGTAATAGACTATTTATTGATAATTTAGTTTTGGAAGACAAATATACTTATTTTTCATTAATTAGATTTCTGATATTCCTCCAATAATAACCGATAAAAAAAATCACTCCCGATGTTTTTCTTACAGTTTTGGGTGTTTCTCTACAAAACTTTAAGGTAATAGAACAAAAATTGCATTGTGTGCTACATTTTGAACGCGGAAAAATACAGAAAAAACAGAAAGCCAGTAAAGCAGGCCTTGTGCACAAGCACATTTATGTTTTTGTTGCAATTGTCACATCCGCCAATAAAATAAAATTAGAAGGCTTAGCCAAGAAATTGACATTTAAACTTCGATTCTGCAAGTCTCTTTTGACAGTCAATATAATTAAAATATATGGGTAAGACGTGACATTCTTGTCGCACACCTCTTGTTATTTACTTGTAATCAGAACTCGCCGAATTCTTATCTTTACTTTATTGTTTATATTAAAATATAAACTGTATAACATTAATCAGATGTTGAGGAATGCCCTTGTTCCACTTTTTTCTCCCGTGAGGTAGTTCCGATCCAATGCATCAAATGCTTCTTGGAAGTTAACAAACGTATAAAGGGGTGTACGTTATATTATCTGCGTTACTTTACAAGTTGAGTAAGAATGAAAACGCCATCTATGCAAGTTGTGCTTCTTCGAAACCATGTTATTTTATTAATTTGGATTGTACTAACACAGGTTATTTTAGAACATATTTTACACCTGTGCATAATAGACTAATGCCATATCCTTTTAATTTTTTTTTTAATTTGGGAATTACAGTTGTCCGTTGCCTAATTTAAAATAAGTATAACATTTTCAACTTATAGCCACAGTTCCTTAGAAAAAGAAAACTATTTAATGTTTCTTTCATTTAAAATTAAGCTTACGAATGATTATCTTGATGTAATGTAAGAGGTGACCTCAGATCCACCCTCTGTCACTTTGTATTTAGTTATTCTTTGAGTCTAAAGTGAATAGCAAACTACCCCGAAAATATCCATAAATGAATGGTTAAAACCTGCAGTGAAAGTGGCAGGCAGATACACCAATATGCAATCCCTTTAGATGCCTTAAAATTTCCAGAAAGATGGCTTTAGAGAGCTTTTTTCAGTTTTAGTGGTTGTCATTATTAGTATTAGTTACTTAATTACTAATTAATAGCGCACTTCTATTATTTCCAAGGAAACGCAAAAATCTTAGAGAGACAGTCGTCGATTTTGATAGGCATCAGTCATAACGCAGGTACAGGTATATGTGATATGGGTAAAATGATTGGAAATCACTTGCCGTGTTATCTCAGAGCCCATTTTTGTTCGTGCCCGCCATTCCTGCAGTAAACGAAGCCTTAGGTGCTTCGTGCATGCACCACACCGCTGCAGAAGAAGTTGCCGCATCATCAGGAGTTACTATCCAGTGAAAGAATTGAGACTAATCATAATGGATGTCTAGAGGCGCACTCCACCAAGCTTCTGCCTTTTTCTTTCTTTTATTTGCTTTCCATTTTCTCCTGCATTACATTAATTGAAGAATAAAAAATACAAGCTTTCAACCTTTTAAACATGTTGAGTAAAATTTAGATAACCGAGAACGAAAAGTTTCCTATTTTGTTTGCTAAATCATTCGGTAGAGCTATCTTAAGTTTTAGTTATGGAAACTGTAATAATATGTGCTTCAGCACCAGACTATTATAATTCTGGTTTATGATAACGGCGAATTTTACCTTTTACCTCGATCAATATCTTTATCT
This sequence comes from Deroplatys truncata, assembly GCA_030765065.1. Classification (NCBI taxonomy): domain Eukaryota; kingdom Metazoa; phylum Arthropoda; class Insecta; order Mantodea; family Mantidae; genus Deroplatys; species Deroplatys truncata. The sequence goes on from CM060980.1 coordinate 61,656,193, forward strand.
GCTTTTAACAACGTAACAAAATTGCAAATATTCTTACAGATTATACTACCAAAATGCTATGCTAATGGGATTTATTACAGAAGCTTAAAATACTCTCCTGCAAAATTTAGTCAGATGATTTAGCAACAAACTGTTGCTCAGCCAACCGATGTGAAGGTCATTAGTAGTTAATCGGAAAATCGTTGAAAAGTCTAGATAACGCTTACATGTTAAATAAAAAAAAAGTTTGCCATTTAAATTCAAATTAAGTTAAGCCTTGCGGTATGTTACTTTTAACTCTGGCAGTTGTATAATACGTTAATATATTATGGCAAATGTGAATAAACTAGTATCAATAATACATTCCTGTTCAGCATTCTACCCTAAAATGTAAAAATACCTAAACGATTTTATCATTTATAAAATAGTATTTCCAATATCTAGAACATAAAGAGATGAGTTCTCCACTCAAACGCTGTCTTTACCTTGGAAAAATATATGGAAACCAATATCCTGCGAATTCATGGTTTAACTTAAACTGAGAAAACGCGAAAATAAATAAAAAAAATAATTGAGTACCAAAAAGGGGTTGCATAGATAATTAAATTCTCTTGTCAGAATTTAGGCAGCATCTTCTTGATAGAGCATAAAAGTTACCGTTTATATAAAAAAACTCAAAATAGTGCAAGTGAATATGGGTTGAAATGTATTATTATTATTATGATTATGATTTATTTATTTATTTATTTATGGACGCTCCTGAACTACTGTGGTCTTTTAGTGCCCCATTCTGTATTGGGCGTGAAACACCGGACATTTTTATCAGCGGCCTCTTTGCCAGGCTTGAGGTTCTTTTACGTGCCGTAAAACTACAATACAGGACCATCGGCTTTACATCCCTTCCGAAGGAAGCCATGCTAAGGATTTTTACTCCTGAAATAAAATCCTCGCCCTCCGATGTTTAAATCCGCGATCTTGGGAACTAGAGGCTAGACCACGGAGGACAACACAAGTGAATTTGATCTCATAAGTTACCTTTTTAAGTAACTCTTAGTTGCACTCTAAGCATCTGATTATCTTCATTAAGTGTCTGTTATAACGTGCAATACATTTTCCTATGCATCCTTTCTCATAAAATTGCCTTTAATTCAGTATTGGTACCTTCGCGTAATGAATTCGCATTCTTTACATTACTGTAAACGCGTGAAGATAAAAAAAGGTATATTTTTGTTGTAGAAAGGGTTGCTGGCGGTGAAGTGGAGAAGGGGCGGAAGGTTTTCGCCTGTACACGCTAGTGAAAAGCCAATGATGCAGTAAATAGGCTGCTCGCTTGACCAGTCTGCATTTGTGCGTACATGTGTGTGCCCGTGTGCCAAATAAAATGTTCAAGCTTTCCGCGCCCTCACACCCTCATATTAAAAGTGGTAGCCCTACTCTCTCCCTCTCTCACTCTCAAATTCCTATACGTTCTCACTACATCCACGTGGGGCCTATATGAACGCTTGCGAATCGTATTATATAACTTTTTAAACCCCATAAAAATGTATGCGCTGTGAAAAATAACCCTACACATTCTATAAGGCATTATTACTGACCCGGTCGACACACTGGAGGTAGTATTTTTTACACCATTGTTTTCAAGGGACCAGGGAAGAGAGAAAGAGAGAGGAGGAGGGAACGTTTCGCAGTTTTATATAGTAGTACTGCTGTAGTATCACTGGCGCATGGTGTAGGTACATTGTAGAACCTTGTTTATTGTTAGCCTCCCTTCTTTCTGTTCTGGCTAACAGAAAAAAAAAGAATAAAATGAATATGCAATGATAATCTCCTTACGGTACTTAGAAACTGACCTCATGGCTCGATTGGATCATCGGTTATACAAAACTATTCGAAAATCATTCAGAATTTACAGGCTATTCGCATTAAATTCGAGATACGCATTTTATTTGTCATGCAAATACCTTAAACGTATGGCATTTTAATCAAAATTGTGAGACATTTTTGAGAAAATCTAGAGTAAGGAAAATTTTTGCATGTAAACGGTAGTTAGGGGTGAAGGAATTTCCTTCAAAATCTTCGTCGCATTCCTGAAAATTAAGTACCAAATTTGGCATTTAACCGACTATTAGTTTTTGAGTTACGCTGTCCATACATACACGTGCGCGCTCGCACACACATGTCCTTTAAAAAAAAATACTTTTTTATGCAACCGACCTCAAAACATTATTTGCGGTGAAATCTTTATATGGAAGTTTTGCATGGAATGCAGTACTTCTCCTACCTAGGTAGGTTCTAGAGAAAGTAAAATTATCCTTAAATATGCTGCCAGATAATAAATACTAGTGGTAGCAGTAATAATTGTAATATCACGGATTAAAATATTTAAACTATTTTGATTGATTTAATTTCTCATTCATCTGTTCACCTTTCCCAGGTCTACCCAACATGTTTCTTTTCGGTTAATATTATAGCCATGTTTACTTTCTTTGGTACTTACTTACACTGTTAGAGGAATTACTGTATTTCACGAAAAGTTTGAATATTAAGATTTCACCGGAAATACATGTTTTGAGGTTTCCTCGGATTAAAAAAGGGCACTTTTAGAAAAAAGGTAATGCTGTCTTTTTGTTAGAACAGCACAGCTCAAAAACGGAATATCGGATAAATACCAAACTTAATATTTAAGCACACCATCTTCCAAAGACTCGCTGGTAGTTTTTCAGGAAAATCCCCCCATTTCAAACTACCCTTTACATAGAATTTTCATTATTAGTTTATATTTTCTGAAGAATGCCTCTAACAATTTTGATATAAAATGTTCTTTATATAATATATATATATATATATATATATATATATATATATATATATATATATTCTCAGATGCACATTACAGGCATTTTCAGTGTCAGAAAACAGTAAAATTTTTGTCAGTACAAACAGCATTGTTTAAAGACAACACTTCGCCGGTAAGTAAATTTAAAAATTCATCTAAAGTATAAAAAGGTGTTTTTACCAACCATTTAAATAATGCGTTTGAAAACATGTGTTTACTACAGCTCTTAACATTAGGGGGCAAGAAATTGTAACATTTTGGACCCAAATACAGATGAGAATGAATTCACTTGCTGAGCCTAAATTGGGGTACGTTCAAAACTGTATTACTTCTGGTATTATGGTAATGTACATCCTTTCTTAAAGAATGGACTGAAATATTACAATGAACTTGTACTAATAACTCAAGGAAATACATATTTACACGGATAAAATTTCCAGGTTAGTAAAAAGAGGTTTACAGAGAGACCTGTGATCATGTTTCTTTAAAATTCTCAAAACTTTCTTTTGTATCAAAGGAATGGCATGTGTTTCAGTTGAGCCACCCCATAGTAAGATACCATATCTCAACCGTCTGGAACAATGCAAAATACGTAAGCACGTCTATATATGTTATACAAAGCAGCAATTCAATAATGTGCTAAATTCTTCAACAGATAAATAACCCTTGATTACCTTGTATGTAAACTATCAATATGTATATCACATTTTAATTGACTTTCCACATCCACACCAAAAATTTTGTTTATCAGTATGAGGTATAACAAAACTGGCTTCAACGTGAATAAACGAATATCATTTTCCCCCCCTTACGTTCCTGTTGTTTTCCTGGGTGTTTTACATTTTTACTTTCTCTACTACGTATAGTAAGTAGGAGAAGTATTGTATTCCACCCAAAAATTCGATACCAAGATTTCACCGGAAATATGTTTTGAGACCCCTGAATAAAAAAAAAAGCATTTTTGGAAACATGTCTGTGTGTGTGTGTGTGTGTGTGTGTGCGCGCGCGCGCGCGCGCGTGTGAACAGCATAACTCAGAAACGAGCAGCCGGATAAACACCGAACTTGGTATTTAGGTTCAGTATCTTCCAGAGATGCGACACGAAGGTTTTCAAGAAAATCCCCCCGCCCCGATTACCCTTTACATTGAACAGTTTTCGAAAATTTTAATTTTCTCAAAAATGGCTCTAACGATTTTGATTAAAATATCATATGTTTAAGATATTTTCATGACAAATGAAATGTATATCTCGAATTTTCTGGGAATGTCTCCAAAAGTATTGTGAACCACATTTGCATAACTGGTAAACGATAAGAGATAGAGATAGACAATATTTTACTACACAAAAAATGTAGATCGCGTTAAAATACACAGTTTATGTCATACATTTTTGTTGTTGAGTGAACCATTTTTCGAGATATTGCTTGTTATTCCCTTAAATTTTCCAATACTTTTTCTCAAATGGGAATTCGTTATTCATTTTTTTTATGTCCTGGACATACAAAGAGAATGGAATGCGCCACATAGCAACCAGCTCTTAAAAGATTTGACTATCGCTTAAAGCCTACCATATTCCCCTTGCACCTACAAGAAAATTAGCAATAATATTAACATCTCGATTAACATGAAGCATATGGAGAATAAGCGTTTGTAAAAATAGTTTGTACAAGAGTAGAGAAAGTCATGTGAGTGTAACACAAATTTTTTACTTAGAGTTACACAAACACCCATATCCGAGACGAGACTGGAACCTGCGAAGCACCAAAGCTAGGCACTTTAGCGAGCGCGGCCATGGGGACCGGAATCTTAAATGCATGTTTGTTTATTTTGTTTTACGTACTCTATTATTTCTATCAATTGTAGCTGAAAGCCTCGTTTTTGCAATATTTGTATCAGCAAAGTGACAGGAAATGTGTTTTAAGTTCATCGAAATATCATAGTATAGCGTATGAGTGGGCTCAAGAGTTTTCGTAGAATAGTGAAATCGTTTAGTGCCTCTTAATGAAAAATGGGAGTTTGTAGAGTTGTCTGTTTCATAGGCAAAATTTTACAGCTAAAGTTGTAAGTATGATCAGCAGTAAGTAGACAACGTACTTAAGTAAGCGTGGAGGCCGGAGCTCAAAGTAATTCGAAGATTATTGCATTTACACGTATTAAAGTATGCTTTACTTGTAGTACACCCAAATCTCATTTTTGGAGCCGTTCTAGAAACCAAGATAGTTCACAAACCTGTACTTCAGCTTGAAATCCGAAAAATCAAATTTAGATCACCAGTTTGTACTATCATTGCTCTTAAATTAAGTTGATCTCTATGACGTTCGAGCTCTACTTTAAGCACATAAGGGTAAATAATGATTATTTCTTTGGCCAACAACCAAAACGTCGTACGACCGCTGCATTATCTACCTCCGCCTAATAAGTTCACTGTCAGGAAGTGCTCTATTCCTTGGCTGCTTGATCGCGTGCTTTGGGAAACGCTACTTCCCTTTCTGGTGCCGCTGCTTAATTTTTTTGAGGCTGAGGGAACCTCCTTCCCGATTACTTAGGGCACCACCCACCCGCAAAAGTAAAATATTATGAAAGCCATCGTTAGTAATTAAGGGATGGCGTTTTTACCTCTGAAGTTGCTGGTTCGGATTTCAATCCCTATTGGGTCAAGCTACTTCTCTGCACCCCCCCACCCCGAAATATCAATGAGGTGTGGATCCTGGAATCTAGTTGGGTATTCATTTCACACATTCAAAATACATAAATAAGCGATCCGGTTGGTTATCTTAATCTGCGAAAATGATCATTAATCACAGTTCTTGATGATAGCAATTGGAATTGCTACTTATGTAGATGAAGTAATAGATCACATGCAAGAAACTGCCAGACTTGGGCGCTTCGTTTATTTAAGATTTAATTGTAACACTCCACTACATTTAAACCTATCTCAAGAGCCTAGACAGGCGAAGTGTACTGATTTAATTGTGGAAGATATTAATCAAAAAGATATATATCGTAACGACCCCGGTACCAACTGCCTCTTCTGTCTGAGACTACCAGCCCACCCCCTCCGTGTTATTAGCAACCCCAGGGTTTTCTACCCGAAGTTTGCTACAATATATAAATTCAATTTCTTTGAGTATATATGTATTTTTTGCATTAAACACTAACACGTCCAAGTCTCATTTACTAAGTGTCAGCAATAAATGCAGAAACCATAGAAAAACAGATTTTATAAATTTAATGCAGAAAATGAAATTAGGAGTCCTAATACACTTTGAGAAAGTTTCTGAAGGTGAAACAAGACTTGCCGGTGCAGTTAACAATCTTGCTGATGGAGTTAACATATCTACGACACTTTTTGGTGGTGTTACTTGCTGGTGGTATTAACATATCTACAACACTTGCTGGTAGTGTTAACATATCTACAACTGGTTGTGTTAATAATCTATGATTTTTATGGGGTTAATCTACGACGCTTGCTGGTGGTGTTAACGTATCTACGACATTTTGGTGGTGATATTAAAATATTTACTACATCTGCTGGTGGTGTTAACATATCTATGACACTTGCTGGTGTTGCTAACATATCTACGATACTTTCTGGCGTTAACATATCTATGAAACCTCTTAGGAAGGGTCTCCAGTACCCGGAGGACAACACCGCACATAGACCATAGTGGGTCCTTTGTGCTTCCAAAGTAATACTAGGGAAGAAGGGAAGACCCGAAGGGCGAGCAGATCAGGATGACGATGTGCGTTTGCAAGGACTGGGTCCCTCACGATTCCAGAGTGACATCAATCCTGACACTGGCTACCCCTGCTTTAGTCACCCGCAATCTGGATGTTCCGGGTGTAGAAACACCACCTAGGGGCTCCAGAATCTCTAACAAGTGCCAGAGAGAAATCTTTCCATCCTGAAACACGCCAACCGCTCTTACCTGGTGTATAGCCCTGTAACAGATGAAAGGAAATGTTGGGCACAAGAAATGATGGACAGGAAATTTCTGGTAGCACTCGCCTACTGACTAGGGGAAACCGCGTGGTCAGAGTGTCCGGCCCGACGGGAATCGAACCCGAGACCTCCTTAATGCGAGCCTCACACTTTCCCGCGGAGACATCTCGCTGGGTACGAATTCTCTTAACATTAAAACTAAAGGATTTGAGAAAGTGTTGCATTCGACCAAATTTCCGATATCCAGATGTTATCGTAAATTCATGTTCCTTTTTACCCAAATAGAAAAAAAAAGTTGGAAAAAGTCTAAATTCCTAATTTTCAAGCAGAATACTTTTAAAAAAAATGTTACATGCTGCATTTTGTTTCTCAGGAACTCGTGCACTAGTAATTTACGTTTCAGGGATTTAAAATGAGGTTTTAAGGATGGGTTGAGAATGTTTAACCCAAACCGTAAAACGCTTTAATGTAGTGTAACATGCAGTATGTCATTTCATCAATTTTATTAAATGAACATTAAAGGATGTAATGCTGAATTGGTAGGCGCACTACCCTCATTGCGTGTCACTTAGCATATTGGCTGTTTTTACTTTCTCTACCATCTACTTATAGTATTAAGGAAAATATTGTACTTCATACAGAAATTAAATATCAAGGTTTCACCGGAATTGTTTTAAATCCAATCCGCCCAAGATTTTCAAGAAAAGTCCTCCACCCCAAACTACACTTTACAAGGTAGACGTTTCTTTTTTCTTTTTTTATTTTCCCAAAAATTGTATTTTTTTTTCTACGAATAGTCTGTGAAATCCTCTTCATTCACAGTGAACTTTGAATAAGTGATAAACCAAATGATGTAGACAAATACTCACTATACAAAAGATGTAAATCTCTTTAAAGGACACGATTTTATTTTAAATAACTTTTAGTGGCATCAGCCATTTACGAGGTATTCTTGTTATTGGTTTTACGTGTAATTTCTCAACAAAAAAAATGAAATTTCAAAGCCAGCATATAACGAGCCCCTTTTTAAATATTTGACTTATCACTTCAGCCTCTGTATCTCTTTGAAACCCACAACGAAATGTGTAATGCAACTATTTCCTTTATAAGAATAGTTTCCAGAAGTTGCATAAAAGCAAAAGATTTTGGTTAGAGAAGATCGTGTGTTGTAATACATCCAATTTTTAAACATTACTTATCTCAGAACATAAAATAGTTTCTTTTACTGTAATCTTAATGTCCTTTTGATGGACAGGGTAAATTGAATGGAATGATGCAAAAATGAAACTGAACTCCAGAGAGAGAGTTACAATTCAAAAACTTTCTGCTTAGGGCGGGGGGAAACTTATCGGAGTAACCAGTCCCATCCGTGACTCGAACCTTGGCCTTTGTTGTATACAGTAGTCACAGCGTTATCCCCACACCGCGGTGAGCAACGTTTGTATTGTTGAGTAAGAATAAATAAAACAAAGCTGCATGAAATACGACCATTTCAAATAGAAATACTTCTGTCTTGATATAATTAATAAATACCCTACCCTTCATGTAAATGGAAAAGAGAAACTCAGTATGACTCGGTAAATCAGTATGAAACGAACTTTGCGGTTTGGTTTCAGCAAATTAAATTGATAATATGGAAATTTCTGTAATATCGTGCATCAGAAACACATTCAGGTACCCATTATATTGAACAAAATTGGTCATAGTAATAATACCTGTTTATGTTCTTGTATGAACAGGAAAAATAGAGCATGCGCTATTTACCTCCTAAGCTGTTATTCCTATTATTATTATTATTATTATTAGTAGTAGTAGTAGTAGTAGTAGTAGTAGTAGTAGTAGTAGTAGTAGTAGTAGTAGTAGTAGTAGTAGTAGTAGTAGTAGTATTTATTGCATAGGTATAGCTTCATCATTAAATTACATTAAATAAAGCAAGGTAATACAACATCACTCAGAACTTTCTCTAGCCATGATCGTCTAATTTCATTACTGTTCTGAAGCTCTTCATATAAACGTTATATTTCCTTCTAATTCCTGTTAATTATCAGAAATGGTTTCCATTCATATTTGTTGCAAGCACAAGCAGGAGGCTGAACGACATCAAGTGTTTAAAATGGTCGATGTAATGTTAAGTTTTATATTGCATTCTCTTTCCGTAAGCTTATGAAATCAATCACGTAACATGTGTCTAAGATTTGCAGCTTAATACATTGTAAAATGTAAACAAACAAAAGCGATTTATGACTTAGTGCCGTTTTCACTGCCATTTCACTAATGTGATTTGGTTCAGTTCTCACTGTCGCTTCAGTAATGTAATTTAGTTAAATTTTCACTTTACCTCGTGTGTAGCACTGAAATGAATCACGTGCGAAGCAGCCTCTATTTCCTTCCGCTTCGCTCGCTGAGACTTCTCTAAACGCTCGCAGTAGCAGTACTCACTATACGGCACAACCTCACTCGGGGAATGTACTGAGCATTTTACGTAGCATCAATAACAAGTCACTATCGCATTTACTAACTGGCGAGCACGCTCGCCTATATACAACCGCTGGAGTTTCGAGAGAATTGTAGAATGTTCGCGGAAGGCGGGTAGAAAGAAGCTTTCAGAAAGATCCCACTATCTCCTGGAAAATGTATAGGGTGATAGCGCCCTTCCGTTTTTTTCTCTCTTCAACTGGCCAGGTAGTCGATTGCCTTCCTGCGTTAAGCAGGCCAGGTATTTAATACCATAGGATTTTGTCATGAATTGTATATTTTAATGACAACCACATATTTTCTGCAACGAGGGTTTTCTGTTGTCATTTAGGGTTTTCCTGTTGCAGAAAATTAGACGAGAATGTCGAAGGTTTTCATAGGCTATTTATAGGACCGTTTTTTGGAAAATTAAAATTCCTAACCTCGCTTTAAAATGTGCCTTATATATGTCTCAAATTTCTTTATGCGGCATTTTGAGTAATGCTTTCTTAATCAGATCCGAACCTTTTTCTCAAGATGCTTTTTCTTGAATTCATGGGGCCCCAGAACATCGAAACCTCGATTTTGAAATATTTAGTCATCTACCTTAAATAGCTAAGAAGAAGAGAAAGTAAAAGTACAAAAACTGCAAAATCGAAATCTAAAAACATTTCAACAACGCTTGGCTGAACAAAATCAATTGTTAAACCAAAGAATGCGAGTTGAGTACAAGAGTTTTACTGCCCGCTTTAACACAACTTTTTTGTTGTTGTAGAAGATGCTAATACCTCTATTTATATGCGGACTTAAAATTTGTTAAGTTGTAAATCCAAAGCAGTATAGTAATACCTACATGGTTACCATATCATCAATAACGAATACTTGACCTTAGTATGCGCGTCTTAATTTATCTACCTTAGTTTTGAATAATTCCTTTAAGACATACTTCATATGCCTATCATTGTTGTAGACTATCATAGTTTTGATCGTTAGAATGAAATGTATAAATAGGCTTTATGAGCTCTTTCCACAACTCGCTTTTTTTAACTGTTGGTCTGCGCTTTGTGCTGTGGCTGTACCACCATTGTCCTGCCGGGACTATACACATACACAGAAGCTGGCTCTGGTTCTTTCTCCACCCCTTTCGACACACATACGCATACATATGCTGGCACGAACACATTCAAATCATTTAAACTGTATTAAAACGGTGTGTTGGCTTATAAATCCCTCTTTAGCTATTTAATAGTTAGGAAACGCTGTTTGGTTGTATTGCGAGTGGGAAAACAGGGGGAGCCGAGCGGCTGGAGAGGACAGAGGATGGGTGGTTTGATCATATCGTAATAAATGTACGTCTATATAAGCTTAATAATTGACCCCCACCGACAAAAATAGAATTTGCGTGTCCATAAAATGAAAATCCTCCCTTAGCGCCGACATCCCTCTCTTCCCACCCCACCCGTTTTTAGCCCTTTTTGGTTTTTAACCATGTGCGAACGTATGTGTGGCTAACATTTAGTGCGGGTAATGGGACCTATACCGGCTATGAGATTCAAGTAGATCGGTGCTAATGGAAAAACTCGTCATTTTTATAGTCTTTGCATTGGAATTTTGCACTGGGAGGTATTTTAATTTCCATTGCGGCTTTCAGAACGATGTCGACAACGCGGGGAAAAAAGCCTCCCTATAGATTTTATTTTCCTTGTTTTAAGTCGAATGTGATTTATAGCCCAGTCGTGCAGTGTTAATAACAATCCTGCGAAATTAAACAAAGTAGAATGTACACATGAGAACTCCTCATTTCAAGCGTGACGTTAATTTTATTGTCAGAGTTAAACTCTTCAGTCTCCTGGGGAATTATTTGATGTGCTGAAAAATAATCACGAATGCAAAGAACACTTTTTTCTCTCCCTCTTCCTGGGATATGTAACTGCGAACTTAGATACTCCTTATTTTTAATTTCTGAAATTGCAAGCATTGATTAAATACTTTATCATTATTTCCTCCTCATAGCGTCATAGGTCGCATTGCTGCGTTGATGCAGCCTCTTCCAAATATTGTAGAAATGAAGCCTGAGCAAGCTTTCGAGGATAAGTAGAGGGGAACTACCGCACACATACGCACACATGAGGGTAATCCAGAAAGTAACGGCAGTTTGGCTTTAATGAGCAAAAAAGAATATTAAAAAGAACATGTCGCTTACAAAATGAAGCTTACTTTATTTCTCCACATGATCACCTCCGTAATTTAAGCATTTTCATGTCTGCTTACTAACTTTAAAATTCTCGTGTTGTAGTCGGCTAGCCGGACCATTAAGCCAAGATCTTTGTACACGTTTCACAAAGCAAAGAACAAGAAATGTTCAGGGAATAAATTTATAACTCGTCTAAGGTTACGCGGCTGTCTTGCAGATCATGTTGTTCGCTTGATTCCTGAAATCATTTGTGATGTGTGAGGGACGTCTGGGTTGATTTTCGCTATGCACATGAGTTTGTCCATTGTTGAACATTTCATGCCACTTTCTCGCATATATTTCGTACACTCTCTTTAGTTGATAGGGAATTTCTGCAGGTTTCAACTCCGAGCATTCAAAAACAGAATAACACCTCTCACCTCACAGTCTGCAGTACATGTATTATATAGTTCATTTTGAACAATTACAGAATGCACAATAACAACTTATTTCGACTAGCACTCTCAAAACATTGAAAAAAATATGTCGAGGAAACCATTCGACCTTGGATAGAAGTCCTATAGTGATCTGCTCAGCAGGAATGCGCAAACGATCGTTACCTCCTGGTTTACTCTCGTAGCTTTTGCATGTCCCAATAGTTCTTATGTAAGGTAACAAAACCCATGTGTAACAATTGACAATTTTGAAGCAGACTGCCCAAAGGCCATGCTTCTACGCCGTATACTTCTCGATCGTTCTAGGAATAAAAATTGTTTACTCTCGTGTTTTTGCTTACGGTGTGTTTCAACTTTCATACTTGCCCATATGTTATTTCTTTTCATTAAGCAGTAGTCAATGGGACATTTACGAAGTATTGTTTTAAATTGCAGTATTTCTTTTACAAATTAATTGAACACGGCTTACTGCAGTCCGGAAGCGCGCGCGCGTATTCGTTGAAGATCAGTTCAAGGCCACTGGGTAAGGCAAATTAAGTTTTAAGTGCTTTGTGTAACTGTGACAATAAGCATAACGTTTTTATTTGTACAGTCTGTGTTTATGTAAAATGTTAATAATATCACTTTCAAAATCTGGCACCAGCGGTGCAGGCACCAAGGGCTCCTCTCCCAAGCCAGAAATATTATTTTTAAAAGTGTACTCGTTTTTAAGGAATTATCTGAGGAAGTGAGCGATCAAATAAATTTTTCACAAAGCCAGGAACTCACGACCAAAGTGCGCAAAGTGAGTATACATACTGTGTCGCACATTGTGAAAAAGAGCAAAACATCTAGCACAGAAATTGTTGAACCTTTATTTAAATGTCCAGGAAAGCATGCCAGAAAGCAAAATGGTGTTTCCAGTTTTGAAAAAGATGTACTTCACCGCACAATATATGAAATGTATGACAGTGGCAAATACACCACTATTAAAACGCTATTGTTACAAAAGGTTCCCAATACAAGTTTTTAAGAACTGTGCACATACTTAGAAGATACCCACTCCATTTTTTATCTTAATGAGACGCGAGTCAACCAGAACGGTTGCAAGCAAAACATACGGCAAGATTCGACGTCTTCCCGAACTCGAGATACCTGTAGGAAAAGGAAACAGGCTTATAATTTGCAATACAAGTTCTGTGCGCAAACAGAATTCATTTTCGAAAGCAAGTGTGTTTTTCGTTCCAGACCCGGGAATAAAAATCTTGACTTATCATTCTGAAATGAATGCAGATAGGTACATACACAGGTTGGTTCATAAACAAATTTTTACATTTTTTAGAAGAGGGATCAATCTTCATCAATAATCAAGCTACCATTCTAAAATCTTAAATAAACGGTCCTCTACTTATTCCAAAAAGCCAGATATTCAGGACTGGCTGGCATGTAATAACATAGCATTCAACCCTTCTGAAACTAGATAAGAATTGTTACAAAAAGTAAATCGATACAAAGCAGAAGAAAAAAGTACGAGGTAGATGAAATTGCATTAGAAACGGGGCACCAAATTGTTCGCTTACCTCATTATTGCCAGTACAACCCCATAGAATAGATTTTTGGCTAAGGTAAACGGGGAAGTCGCTAGAGATAACACTACTTTTCGTCTTGCGGATGTTGAAAGGCTTATGCATGCTGCTCTTAGAGATAGTGTGACAAAACAAGATTGGGCTAGTCGTGTTGCAAATTTGAAAAACTCCAGGAAGAGAATTGCTATAAAGAACTAGCTCGAGATAACACGTATAAAAAAATAAATCTGGAGGATACTGATTCCGAATTAAGTGAGGATGAGGAAGAAGTAAAGGAGGATGACGAGTCTAGCAACTCCTCTACATTTAGCTGGTTTCAGAAAATTCAGGTACGCTGTTCTCAGTAAATAAAACATTAATATTGAATGTTAAAGGTTATAATGCTATGTAGAAGCATCGTTTGTTGCGTAAGTTTACGTTCTGACAGTTTGTGACTAGACGAATATTACTTTCCTCTTTCTCTCTCCCCACCTTCCTCGCCCTGGCGCATCACTTGGCAGCAGTGCACTGGCTTAGCTCACATGCCTTCTAAAACCTTACGCCGTATAGCTGTTTGTAGACACTAATTTGGAAAGTTACAGGCATGAAAAAGACAATGCCACGGCCCGGACTCAAGCCATTGCAGTTGACTCTAATATTTCAGTAAATCTTCAAGGTGATCTGGAGCATTAGAGGTACGAAATACTAAGCATAAAAATGGGAGGACATGCTCTGTACCAGGTGTCTTCCAACCTGAATAACCCAAATTCGAATCCCGATTGCAATGAATTACTAGTATAAGGAATTTTTCGGGTGATTTCCCTTATCTTCATAAAAATGTTGACCAACTCTCAACTCATTGGACCCCAGGCTCATTTGAGCATCCATTTCATTCACCGTCTCTGGAGAGTTGAGTAGTCAAACGAGACTTTATTCATTCAAACAAACAAAATGCACTTTACAATTTGTAAGCACTAGCTGAGGTAACTGCGCTGACTGGTTACGTGCACGGTCCTGCGTCCACAGAAAATAGAACTGCATGTTTCGAGTCTATTACACTCCGTCAAGAAAGTATTTGTTTTGCACTTTAAAAAAATTCTAGCAGCCAAATTAATGGTAGGAAAAATCCATTTTTTTTTACATCAAGGTCAAATTAATACAGTTTACGTGTTTTGGAGGTTTTTTAGATCGTTGATTTTATCAGTTTTATACATTTTTGAAAAAATATGCCAAAATGGCAACTTTTATTTTGTACTTGTGTTTACAAAATTATCTTACATGCATTCAGTATATTTTTAAATTTTTGTTTCCTATGTTGTCTGTGCTAATAATTGTATCTTCAGACATATTTTGCATTATAAGGGTTAAATGTTTTGGATATCTTTTCTCTTTCATTATATTTAATAATTTTTCTTTAACTTATCAAGTGCATTTATATAATCAATGAAATGTACTTCTAAGTTGAATCCCCTTCGTTTTTGTATTACTTGTGTGATGGAAATACAGTCTCCGCAGGATCTCCCTCCTCTAAATCCATATTGTTTTTCTTTTAGTAAAATTACATTTAATCGTCTAGTTAGCATTTTAGAAAATATTATCATATCCTGCATTTTGTAAGCTTATGCTCCTGTAGTTATCACAGTCATTCCTACTTCCTTTTATAAATATTGGTTTTATTAAACCATTCTTCCGGTATTTCTGAAGTGGACCAGGAAATTTTTAATATATTTAAAAATTTTAGTTTTATTTTCTTCTACGTCTAGAGCGTAATACATTACAACACTATTATGTTAACCTAGGATGGGAATTAATTCATTTACCTCACCTCATTAAACACAGAGTGAGAATGGATTTGTGTTTCCTGAAATTAATGTCCATTCAAAAGAAAAATGTAGGAACCTTCAGGAAATTCAGAATCTTATATGTACTTCACAGATCACGTTAATGATTGACTTCATTCCGATCCACGCGAGGAACTTTTTCGAGAGCAAAACAGATTACTTATTCTCAGCTACCACGCACATTATTATTTCCAGCTGCCGTGCTTCGAGCTCATTTTGACTGCCCTTTGTCAGAAACCATTCACATCATTGCAGGGTATTTTCTTGAATTCTCCGCCGTCTCCGCCTTTGTGCTGGGCTTTTTTTATTTTGTTTACCATAGCACAATAAATTACTACCTAACCCGTAAATGTATTACAGTGTTTGTTTAGCGTGTTTTGTATGGGCGTGGAGGTTGTTTTAATTCCATTTTCAATTAACGACCACTAACTTACTGGAACGAGATATTGTTGTTGCATGTTATATTCTTATGAATAATTTCCGCGGTGGCGAACCCACTTGGGTTGGCTGCGGGGCGGGGGTATGAGATTGGGTAGAAAGAGCAAGGAAGGGAGGTTTAGCGGCTTGTTTTAGATTAGATTTACCCCCAAGAAGTCAGCGAGAAGGTGCTACTGTTGAACCAAGGATGTCTTCCGGAATTGTACTGCAGAAACTTCCGCTGCAAGGCACTGTTTACAAGTGTCCATAAGATTAATTTCGACAACAAAAAACGAATTACCAATTCTTTTTTTTTTCTTTCTCCATAAAAGTCGAAATAGATAAAATCTGGGCCTCTGCAGCTTAATGCTACTTTAGTACAACGTGTCGTAACCTATCACTAAAGAAAGAGTACGGTTCTTCCTTTCGTACTGCAAAGCTGAATGCAAACCAGATTGCAATTTGGTCGTACTTTTCTGGCCATATACCAAATCAGCCAGAATATTATATCCTCTGATTTTCTTGTAGGCTTTTAAAATTTTTTTTAAGTTTATAGTCGCTTTAACATATCGCGAGTTTACAACTTTTAAAATAAATATTTAACAATACAATGAGGTTATTTAACATACTGGCAGTTTTGAACCATTACAATGAACTAGTATAAAATTGTGATACTATAATTAATCAAACTGATTGAACATCATATACATTTATATAAATTTATGCTTTTAAAAAATTCAACTATCTTAGGGTACATCGAATAGTTGAGTGCTGTTTGTAAATAATTGGGTATCTGGTAGTATTATCTCCGTTGATTGTATTGTGGACATTCCACGATTATGTATTTCGTCGTTAACAGTATGTTACACTGGTGGCGGATGGGTGGTTGGTCCTTTGAATGAAGATAACTGTGCATGATCTTGGTATGGCCCATTCTCAGTCGGGGTATTAAAACCTGATCTTGTCTGGAAAGAGAGCTAACTACTGGGAAGATGTGTCGAAAAACTCGATGTTATATCACGGAGTTTGCTTCTCGTGGAGTGAAGCCATCCTGTCTTCCACTATTGGTAGAGCTTCTTTTGAATGGTTGAGATAACATCATGGGTTGGTGTAGTTATAGTTGGGTCACTTAGTGGATGATTAGTGGTTTCTTTTGCTGCCTGATCGGCCAATTTGTTACCTTGTATTCCAATGTGGGATAGAATCCATACCAAAGACACTTGCTTTCCTTGCTTATTGACTCTATGAAGTAATGATTGAATTTCTTGTGTAAGAATGTGGGTTGATGACAGATTGTATTTCATTCTTAGTTACAGTTAGGTTTCGGTTCTTGCCTGTTGTATAATAGATAGATGGATGGATGCATGCATGCATGCATGTATGTATGCATAGGAAGGTAGGTAGATAGGTGGGTAGGTGCTTTTATTACCTTCGACATTTTATATACAACAATCGTCAAAATAACTATAATTACCATTGGACATAAAGGTATAACGTCTTTAAACTGTTAATTGTAGATTCTTGAACATATTTAACGACTGCATTTCATACTCTTTGGGGGTTTAGTATGTTTAATGTTTTTAAATTATATATTGTTATTGTTTCTTGTGGGATAATTGTGAACAGCAGCGCATCTGATTAGTGCGCAGTAATTGCAACAGCTGGTAGTTGGAGTTTCTCCATCTAATCTCTAAACCTTGTTTCTTATAATCTTGCACCGGTGACATATACAGGGTTTAAGTTGAGACTAAAATGTCTCCAAAATAAAGCGCTATGGAAAGAAATGTCTTTAATAAAAGTTGTTTGATATTATGGGGAAAGTAAATGCCATTAGTAGTGTTTTGTTTGGAAAACGTTATGTTAGTCATTTTAGGGTCAATTTAATCTTTAAAATGGGAACCTACAATTAGGATCAAATTAAATTGACCCTAAAATGACCATCACAACGTCCTCTTAATAAAACACGACTAATGGCACTTAGTTTCCCACATAATATAAATCAAGGTTTATTCAAGCCACTTCTTTCTGCAACGTTTAGTTTTGGAGATATGGTACAGTCTCAACCTAAGTGGTCCACTCTGTATTCTTCTGTGCTCCCTTTCCTTCCCCTTTCTCCTGGTTGGCTAATTTACTAGTTGGTCACGATATGAATGCTTGCGATGGAAAAAGGAAATAAACAGTTATGGTACAAGTGGGCGAGCCATCGGTAAAGAAAATATCCCCAGTTATGAGTTACATTTACTAACGAGACTTAAACCCGCAAAATGTAGTACTGTTTTCATTATGTGAGTGTACATTCCCCTCAATCCCCTCTGATCCCTAGCCTTGATGACGTGTGGCAGTGTCAACAAAACAGTAGCACCCTCCTCCAAGCGCATCCATAACGTGGCATATAGTACATCCTTGAATGACGATGTACATCCCTGATGTAGACACTGTCATGATAGAGCACGTACTTTCGTATCCTGAGAGACAGGTTTAAACCCAAAGATCCTCCTACTTATTTGTTGATAAGAATTGACGTGCATTCCAGATGCATTATCTCTGCTACGTAATATATTTGACTCCTACGGTTATGAAAATGTAAATTTAACAGTTCTCTTCGAGTATACTAACACAAATACTCATGTTAAATGTGGGACAAGTTTGTATCGCACAACAACCTATTTCATAACAGTTAAGAGATACGGGACAAAGTGTATATGGAACAGAGTTTAGTCTTTCTTTTATTCGTGTTCACAGTGGTGTGAGTGGTGTTGAAAGGAATTGATCATCTGAAATCAGTTTTACTTGCCACAGAATTTGGCACCGCTGTTTATCGCTGTTTGTCAACCGTTATAACCGCTAAGCCCTGGTACCCATACCGTTGTTTCTGTAAGGCTTTTTCCGGAACTTTCCTCTTTTTCTGAAAAGGTGAATACCTCTTACCTACAAGTTAAGGACATTAATTGTGTGTCTTCTCCGCCGACCTTAATAACAACCAATCACGTGTTTCTGCTCGAAGGTTGATCCTTCACAGCCGACGGAGCCTCCTCCATTCCCCCATCTGCTATCCTCTTCGTCTTGCATATGAGCTATTTCTCTTAATCTTGTCTTTCAGCTGGTGTCTTCCTCAGCCTCATTTTTTTTTCTATTCACAGTCCTTTTAGTGCATCTCTTAGCAAGCAGTTTCTTCTCATCCAATGTCTCACCCAGTCTCTTTTCCTCTTCCAGATCAGTTTGTCCTTCCTATTGTCCTTTTTCCTACTCTTTCTAAAGCAACTTTGTCGATTTCAAATTTCTTCTCCTTATGCACATTTTAAACGCTTCAAATCGTTGTAATAGAAAAGTTTCCCAGTATGTATAGCACCTTCACATTTTATCTTCCTCAATTATTTTTTTCAAGGGCTTGAACCTAAATCGAACTTAAGTAACCAATTAATTTGGGAGTTATCGTTTGACGATAACCAAAACATAGTCCTTTCCGATAGATAACTAAAATTCGAATTTGGAAGATTTGCGAGACAGTGACAATTACTTTCACTTAGGAATTTTGAAATATTGCGAAGTACCAGTTTGCGTTACCCATGGCGAAGAAAATATAAAATTACGCAAGCGCAACAATTAACTTACTAATTATAATATTCAATCTAGAGACTGATTGTACCTGGTATTTCCATTTTTATTACATCTACTCCTCACCTATAGTAAGTGGAGGAAGTGTTGCGTTCCACCCAAAAATTCGATCCCGATATTTCACTGTAAATACACGTTTTGAGGTTCTCTGAATTAAAAACAAACATTTTTAGATGTATGTGTGAGTGTGTGTGTGTGTGTGTGTGTGTGTGTGTGTGTGTGTTCTCCTGTGTCTGACAACAGCATAACTCAAAAACGAAAAGTCGATTAAATACTAAACTTAGTGTTTTAAGTTCAGTAGCTTCCAAGGTTTCGAAAATTTTGATTTTCTCAAAAATGGCTGTAACAATTTTGATTAAAATACGATATGTTTAAAATATTTTCTTAACAAATGAAATGCATATTTTGAATTTTCTGGCAATAGCCTTAAAGTCTTCTTCATTACTGGTAAACCAAAGAGATAGTCAAAATCCTACTACACAAAAAATGTAGATCTCGTTAAAGCAAACAATTTATATCAAATAACATTTATTTATCCCCCCCCTTCCCTGTGGAGGTAACCATTTCCGAGATATTCTGGTTTGAATTTTCAAACACTTTCCTCAAATGGGTCGTCGTTCTTTTTTTTCCCTCTCCGGTCATGCAAGAGAACGGTTTGTTGAATGGGTAGAGAATGCCATGTGAATGTAAAGCATTATATACATATATATATTTTTAATAAGTTCGTCAAGAAAACGCTTTTGAGAATAGTATTACCATATAGCTTCGGAAGCTTTCTCTCTATATGTTATGTTGTGCTTGATTGGTTATATTTCCAGTGAGTGTAATAGTATTTTATATGGCGTTTCAGTGGTTTAGTTCTACAGTTACAATATTTTCTTCACCGTTTGGTGTGAATATCCTAGGTAAAATCCATTAGAATAATCTGGTTATAGAAAATTATTTATAGTTACTATTTCCTCTGATATCTCTCTCCCTGCATAAATGACATACCGGATTACACACATTCTCAGTTCATTTACTCTTCACCAATTCCATGAAATTTTAATTTCTGCAAGCAAAACTTCTATGTCTACCTTTTGTCGAAATAAGGTTCCAAATTTCTGAAGGTCTAATGAAGAGATTGTTGATACATAGCTGAGAATACCTCAATGACGGAAACAGGAGAGATGGGATTCATAATTTTGAGACTTTTTAACGAATGGATTTTCCGGTTATAGCCGGACCACTAGCTTTAACCAACGGCAGATAGGGAAGTTATGTTTCAAACTTTGTTGGGCTCCTTAAGCGTGAAATCCTTCGTTCTGTATGATCGCCGCTGTAGAAAGAAGTATGCAGCGAGAGAGATTAGTGTGCCGCTGTCGAGCAGAACAAAGCGTCAGATGAGTGGTCAAAGCCATTGTTTTTGTATTGGGTCCGATGAGTACGTAAAATTTATAACAGTTGTGAATTCTAACACCATTACTTATGTGAATAAATATTATTCACCAGTGCTTTGTTGTCGTGTTAAACTGCGGTAGCACCGATTCGCAGTGAACATGATGGGGTGACAGCACATTTTTTTTCTCAATAAATCCCGAGATTTTTCAGCAATCACTTATGTGATAATGGATCTCATAATTCTTCGTACTGACGCCTCGTCCATTTACATATTTGATTTAGTTGCGGCTTTCAAAAGCTTTCTTCCCCGGCTTTGGAGAGATTTTCTACCTGTTGTCATGAGCAATCGGCTATGTGAACGAGCGAATTTAGGAGTTTCATTTCTCCACATGGATTAGATCCTTTTCTTTATGTTTTCAAGAAACTACTTTTTTGATTCTCATCAGGATAAATTATTGTATAGTTCACGCTTTTTATATCCTATATACTAAAACTTTATCTTTCCTTGGTATTCTGTTATCAACTCGTACCTCTACTTCCATAAAATATCTTATCTGTATTTTTGAACGCTCTTATGTATTCTAAAAATGTAACATACACTCACTATTAAATTCTCTGTGCCTTTCATTTAGTTGCTTCGTTAATATGTTACCCACAGAGGGCATTCCTTTTATGATGCTTGGTTTTCCTATTAAGATAGGTTCTATATGTTTATGAATAATTTATATTTCATATCCTTTATGCAACACACCTTATAATTTTTATAATTTTCTGTCATCAAAAATAAAAGTAACTGAGAAACTCCTTCAGCTATACGGCATTTGACCTAAGCCTCAGCATGTGCTAGAAACATCGCTGCGCCCTGTACGTGATATCTAAGACCCTTATATACTGCGTTCTACTTAAAAGATAATATGTTTGGATATTTCGAAATGATTTGGTTTCTAAATGGTTCCAAGATCTCATATATGCAGATAATTCAAACTTATTGTACACGTTGTAACTGTAACTGAACCAAAGCGTCTACATAAAATGCATAAAGTGTTTTCTGTTTACCTTAGGCATAGATTTTGGGACAAATAGTAATATCAGTGGAAAAAAAATAAATAAAAGGCTTAAAAAGCATCAGCTTTTAGTAACATTAAATGTATTATGAATTCATAAGAGAATCGTGCGTAAGCAGCTCACATTAGGTGACATCCCTTCAGTGCCTATACAATCGAGCAATAATAATTCAAACACTTACAAAAGCATAAATGTTATTAGATGATGCTTATAAAATAATGTAAACAATGTTTCATAGTTCGGAACAATGTTTCAGTGGATATCCCAGGATTTAGCGATATGGGTGTTATGACAAATCCGTATGCTTCTGGAATAAGCTATTTTATTAATGGTCTCTGCATGTATTTGCTGTCTACATGACAGGATAATTATAAGCAAAACGAAAATGAAATTTTATTCCTAAACACTTTAAGTTGGACATAGCAGAATAAACAGTAATAAAATTGTTGTTAGCTATTTCTGCTAGTTCCAGTGTATCATAGAAAACAGTGTATTTTCTCGAGAGTCCGTTGTTTGGTTCATAAGCTGTTTTATATCAAACACTGGGATAATTAAAACTGGCTGTGTTTTTGGTATAAACATCTGTATTGGCCAAACCGGAACACCAAATACCAGATGCAGCTCTAGGTCATTAAATCAATCAACATTCTGATTTAATCGATCTGGAGGTTTTTAAATTTTGGAAGATGAAATTATATATTTTATTTTGATTCTATAATAAACAAATATGAACTATGTACAGCGTATTGTATATCATGAACGAGTTTACCTTTAAATTTCAAACATCTAGCATTTGCTTAAGCATGTTTTATCTCTGTGTGCGTGCATGTGCTCTCTTTCTTTTAAACACGTGCTTTCATAATGTTATTAATGAAACACTCACTACTAGCAATATCAGCTATGAAGTCGCATTACAAACTAACACTACTCGTCAATGACCCTCAAGGTATTCGGCATTAGAATCATTCGAGAAGAGATCGAGAAAGGGCAAGGAAGATGGTTGGTGAGAGAATTTCATTCCATGCACAGTAAAGAAGAACCCTTCTCCGCCCCCAACCCTCGGCCCTCCGCGGGCTCATGGTACCCCCCGCCAGCCAAACCTAAAGTTTATCCGTACGTTTCAGCATCGCGCCGGGAAGCATTTGTCAACCAAACAGATTTTCCGCCACTGTGCCGCGTAATTAAATTGTTTCTTCCCTTGGCTTAAACTCCCTCCCATCTCGCCACCAGCAAACCTCTTGGTATTGCTCATTGCTGTGTCTAAGATTCTGCCGGGGCCACGGTTATAATTATTGTAAGAAAATGGACTTGGGGTCGAGCGCTTGGCGTTTAATTTTCGGAAAGTTAACGCGTATTTCCCAGTCTCACCCTTCTGGTGAGTTGATTTTGTCGCCATGGTCGTGTAATTGGATGACGGGGTGTACAACTGCAATTGCCGCTAAAACTTAATCGGCTTCTCGTGAATGTTGACATTTATCTTATGCTCAAAGATTTCTGTTGTTTCTTGGAACTGAGTCTTGCCTCCGTTGCTGTTCTCACTGCAAGGACACAGGGTGGTAAAGAAGGACCGCCCCATTTCTTTTCGCAAGCAATCTGGACTGTGTAAGGTATAAGAATGCTTTTAAATAATATTGAGGGTCACGATTAAATCTGCTTCTATTTATGTACTAGATGAAGATTTTGAGCAAAGGAGCTTTTAAGAAATATCTACAGAAACAAATGCAGCTCGGAGGTGATGCATTTCTTTTTAAAAAAAAAGAAAAGAAAATAATATTCAAAGAGATTATAGTTACTTATCTAAGCAACGTATGTAACCTGCTTTGCAAATTCCCGTTGAACTGACGCCATAATCTAGAACCACTAAATATGTCTCAAACATATAGAGGCGTTTTTACTCACCAGAGAAGACGCAGTTGAGACGATGAAGGGCCAGCCCTCCAAGGCAGTCGAGAGCTATACTTTCAGATTGTCAATGCATCATTATGTTAAAGCTTCTGGTGAAAGAATGGATAAAACTGACAGACTATAAAGACAACCACATACTTAGCTACCACTGTCATAGAACATTTTTATTTTCTCTCTTATTTATTTCACGTCGTTTTAACTACGTGGTCATATCCCGATCGATCTGTTAGGAAATATCTTGTGGATCACTGTGTGGCAGACATTTAGCCTTCTAGGTCGCAATCTGTACCTACTATTTTGCCCACATGTCCACCGAGGCCTTAGTGCTGGGCAGCTCTACTGCTTCTGTGATGGGAGTTTCGTCACGTGTCCAAAGAGACAGCAATGCTAGGCAACTATATCTCTACTTCTACTTGTGTGGGCACATGACATTAGGGCTTCGTCCTGTCTACTTGGTTTCATTAACTGTGGATATATGGTAGAGTATTCGCTATTACCATCTATTTTCATTTGTACTATTGTTTTTTTAAACTTAAGGTGAAACTTTGGGCCGTGGTATTAAATATCCAATCCGGTATTTATCTTGGCGACTGAGGAAAACAACGAAAAATACCCGTCAGATTGGTCGGCTCACGGGAATTAAACCCAGTACCGCCCGAATGCGGGCCTCAGACGTTACCACCTGAGCCATCCTGCTCGGCAAAACTTTTTGAAGGATGCACAAACTGTCGAAAACTAAAGAAACTCTCTATGGCTACCCAGAATGGTCGTCTTAGGGAGAGATTTCGACTGTTCCAACACTAAAGTCGGTCGTTGTTTCTAATAATTGAAATTTCTAAATCATGATTTTAAGTAACAACTTAACATTCAGGGGCAAAGGGATTAGACTACGCTCTTTTTAACCGCAGTTCAACAAGAGAACAACAAACTTTAATACTATTTTGCTGTGTGAAGCTACATATGATCATACATTAAAATGTAGTCATTCACATAAGTATCCTTATGTCAAAACAGGAAATAATCGGGCGATGGCTATAGCTGTAGCTTTTTGTCTAGGATGGATGAAATTAATTCTTCTAGTAATATTTTCTGTTATTCTTGTTTCCACAGAAATTGATAGAAAAATTGTGCAAGTGATTAGGTCCTCGAAAGTTGTCCTCGAAGAGTGAAAACGTGTTGCAGGTCGTGAGATTAATTTCTCGGGCACGCAGCTTAACGCAATGCGGAATTGCAACTTAGTATGTTGTAAAGTATTATTAATATTTCAAAATTGTGAAATTTAGAGCAGAATTGATAGTAGAAATTTTATTCTGATTCCTATATACTGTTTAAAGGAGTAAATTCTAATTCTTTCCATGCTTTAGAAAATCCTAAAGGTGTTTTTCATGCATTTCACCAATGAAAAAATTAAGACAAATTTCACTAGATTGTTTTTAGAACGTCTAAGCTCTAGTGTAGGTGATTTGTGCACTCTTCGGTCAGGTCTCTACAAGAGCGGGTTCGCAAAATTTTCGGGTAACAAATCTGC
Source organism: Deroplatys truncata (assembly GCA_030765065.1). Classification (NCBI taxonomy): domain Eukaryota; kingdom Metazoa; phylum Arthropoda; class Insecta; order Mantodea; family Mantidae; genus Deroplatys; species Deroplatys truncata. Next base: position 61,681,328 of record CM060980.1, read on the forward strand.
CCAAAAGTGACATAAAAATTATGCAGAAAACTCATATTACTAATTTTGTATTCGTACTTTGGTGGGGAAAATTGCCTCATAGTGAATACCCGTTATATTCTGCTTTTGTTTCATTGTTTCTTTTGTATTTTGAACTGGGATAAGGTTAAATTATATTAACGATGGTACAAGTACAGGAAAGAGATGTTAGTAAAAATAAATAATTAAAACTACCATTGCTGATTTATACAATGCGTATGAAATCCCCAGTTGCTAATGTGTCTTTACAAGGCGAACAACGGTTTGAAGACTAATACGTTTTCGGCGCGTGAGGATGCCTTATATTAGGTGCCCTCCTCCACATCTCTCAATTGTAGCATTACATTTACAAAGAAACTATATTATAAGCTAAATATATCAGACCATTTCCTTATACTCTCCATCTTACGGGCACTTTATTTGTTGAATTTTAAGTTTCCACTGCTTTTACTGAGTAGTTTTGGATCAAAATTAGAAGCGTACCTACTCTGCTATTCAAGCTGGTCGACTCAATCATTTGGCCACGGTTTAAGGTCTTCGATATATTTTGTAAAGGGGCTTCGTCCATCCCCGCGCATCCTCAACGGTCTTCGACGACGATTTCCTCCCGTTTGTTGCGGCGACGTGCTATGGGAGTTGCTACTAAATTTGTTTATTTTTTGTGTCAGGATCTCAAATAACGAATTGGTAAAATTGCAATTGTGGCTCAGATGTATTTTTAATTTCGGTATTGATTTAAGCTTACATATTGTATTTAAAATCCATTTTAAGCATTCGCAGTTAATGATTTATCTTATTTTAGATTGTATTAGTAGTTGTACATACTTAATATTAGTTAAATGGGACTTAACAGTCTTGTAATTACACGAAGAAGTTAATACGTGTGAATGAGTGACGGGTCCAGCTGAATAAAACTGGTTAAATTCTCTAATTGTTGCTTGTAAACATACTATGAGGCTTTCTTTATTTCCCTGAAGCATTATTTTCAGGAATACGATCGCTTATATGTTGCGAAACTACTAGGAAAGATCGTAGGTTATTGATGACTTGTTTCCTTGGCGATAGAGGTCTCCTTTGCTTTCAACTGTTTGTCTTAATTCCCTTCTTACGCTTTTTTCCGCACAATGGGGCATTCTTCATGAACCACTAGGATGCTTAACCCAGCTCCACAAAAGGCATTTCACTGCTTGTCAATATGTTTAGTACATTCAGTTCAGATTCAAGATTTGCTGTTCGAATACAAGGCTGTGTAATTATAGCCTGAAAAACAAGACTGGCACTTTAATCGGTCAACCTTCGGCAAGATCATCCAGGAAAACATTTGGGCTTCTATTATCTACTATATATGGAACTCAGGGTTGCATAAAAGGCCCTTGCGGTTTTAGTACTCTCCAAATGAATCAATGGATTGAATAACTATTTGTAGTTGAACTAGTGTTGTATAGTACAACAGCACAAGAATATCCCGGGCATTTTAGATTTTCTGTTACGAATATGTGTGTGTGTGTGTGTGTGTGTGTGTGTATGAGAGAGAGAGAGAGAGAGAGAGATATTATAAGACGTGTAAACAATCGTCATTTTTACTTCTTCTACCACGTAGTACATAGGTAGAGAAGGTATTGCGTTGCACCCAAAAATTCGATACCAGGATTTCACGGAAATTACATGTTTTGAGGCACCTCAATACAAAAAGAGCATTTTAATAACATTTTCGTGCGTGCGTGTGTGTGTGTGTGTGTCTTGAACAGCATAACTCAGAAAGGAAAAGTCCGGATAAATACCAAACTTGGTATTTAGGTTCAGTTCCAAAAATGCAACACGAGGATTTTCAAGAAAATTCCCGTTTCAAAGTACCCTTTAATGAAACGTTTTTCAAAATTTTTGATTTTGTAAAAAATTGCTAATATTTTGAATAAAATATCATTTATTATGATATTTGCATTACAAATAAAATGTATGTCTTGAATTTTCTGGGAATGGCCTGTGAAGTCTACTTCATTCGGAAGGAACTTTGTAATCTTGTGTAACTGGTAAACGTTCAGCGATAGACAAAAACGTACTAAACAAACAAAAAATGTAGTTCTCTTTAAACGCACAGTTTATCTCAAATAACTTTTTTGTGGCATCAGCCATTTCCGAGATATCCGTTATTAATGGTTCGAATTGTTCAATACTTTGTTCTTTTCAAGTCCTTTCGACATTCAGTTGTTTGTCGCGATTGCACGCTAAGATCATGGCATTTTAAGGCCAGTATATAGCGTCAATTCTGGAACATTTGGCTATGCTATGTCCTTTTTATCTATAACGAAATGTGCAATGCAGCCATTTCCGGAAAGGTTTATTTCGATTCAAATAAGGTAGAAAGGAAAAAAAGTTTCATAAGAATAATTTGTATACTCCCTAATAAGCGATAGAGGGCAGAGAAAGTCATGTGAATGTTTCACATCAGAATTTTTTTTCTTGTAAAATCCTTGACGTATAACGTGCATTGCTTGAAGACCTACATCCATACACCATGTTTCGTGTGTACATAACGATGGTGGAACCCCCTTTCCCCGCCCTCCTTATGCCTCAAACTCGCCAAAGTATCGATTTCAAGTCATGTGCAACCTAGTAATTATACCTATTATTAATCGATAGGTTCATCAATCACCTCGATGACGTATTCGTAGCCTGACGATGGATGTGCCGTCCACTTGTATGAAGAAAACCAGAGGCCCCTGACCAGTCAACCTCCCGCTCGACAATGGCCACCGGTCTATCGGAACGTATTGACATTTTGAAGTAAAATCGTCTAACCGCCAAGCCCTCAAATTTAATATCTCAAAAGCATAAAGAATACGTTGACGAATTGTCGTGACGATCAGTCTCGCAGTTAACAGTAAATATTTGTGTACGCGAAGAAACCAGGCAAGTAATAATAATAATAATAATAACAATAATTAATAATAATAGTACATATTAGACCCACAAACCAATTGGTTACTGCTGTTAAAAATATATTCGAAGATAAACTCTTGTAAACATACTAACAGAGGGAACTGTTATTTACTAGTAGAACAGGCAGCTCCGCTCGAGTTAGCCTGTTATCCAAATAAGTTTCGTTTCTTTCTTGTATTCTTTTTTGTGCTTCTGTCTCTTGCATGATGTTTTGTACTTTTAGGGGTGTGAGAGATTTCTCATAATTTTTCGCTGCCAATGCCTAAAATATGTCTGCAATAAGTATGAAAATATATTAACATTTCATCCGACTTCGAGTTATGCTATGCACAGAACGTGCATTCACTTTTTTTCCAAGACCTTTCTTTCTTTGTTTCTTTCTTCTTTTTTCTGTGGCCTCAGAATATGTATTTCCACCGTAAATACCTTGGTTAACTTTGTGGGATAGAAAGTAAAAGGAAAAGGATTACCTTAAATATTATTGTGCTTTGTATAGCGATAGTTTTTCAGGCACAACTTTAATGCTAATTTCAATTTCCGCCATGACGTTCCTTATTATAGTCCCCGCCCCTTTAGAATGATCTAGTATCCAACAAAAACATAAAGGTAGAGTTGCTTGTTGAATGGCAAAGCTTTGAAGAGAAGATTTCCCTCACTAAAATTCAAGAAATTTAAAGCTTTGAAAGTCATTATAACATACAAGTCGATCTATTTTTCCTTCGGCAGCTTCTAACAATTATGTGCTTCTCTCTAACAAAGCAGGCTTAAACTGAGGTGCTTCCTGGGGATTGGCTTGTTCCCACCATCGACCATGTAGTCGTTCATATGTTGGTCAAACTATGAAAATTATAACGGCTAATAAAATTTCGCCCCCAAGAAGGCAATTCTCTCTAGCGAAATGCGAAGGTCCATTTCGCTCAAAATCATAACAGCAGTACAGAAATACAGTAGTCAAAAGTATGAACTATAGCTCAGTTCTATTTTTCTGGAGTACAGAACTGACATTTTTGTAGATACATACACATTCTGTCCTTAAAACACCTCTTAGCATCACCACGAGAAAAAATGAACAGCGACTTCCCACTTGAAAAAAGTATGTTTATGAAAATTGAAGCTAATAATAAAGAATATATCCTAAATGGTTAACGTCACAAAAGTGTGCTTTAACGAGATATAATGCTCCTGTAGATTACCAATTGTGCAAAAATCATTTAGTATAAAGTGTATTTCACAGTTTATTCCCAGAAAATTCAAGATATACATTTTATTTGTCGTGCAAATATTTTAAAAGTATGACATTTTAATCAAAATCCTTAGTCCTTTTTGAGAAGACCAAAAATAACGAAAGTTTTTCTATGCAAAGGGTAATCTGTGTTGGGAAGAATCTTCTTGAAAATCTTCGTGTCGCATCCTTGGATTCGGTGAACTTAAATACCAAAATTGGTATTCAATCGAATTTTTGTTTTTAGTTATGCCGTTCATACACAAAAAACACGGACCTTTTTCTAATAATGTGTTGTTGTTTTTTAATTCAGGAAGCTTCAAAACGTGTATTTCCGTTGAAATCTAGGTATCGAATTTTCGAGTGGAGTGCAAAAAGCACTTCCTCTACCTTCTATAAGATAAGTAGTAGAGAAAGCAAAAATTGGTACAGAATTTATCTGTAAACAAAACACAAATAAAATATGTTCAATCCTAAAAGGTCATGTACCTTATCACCTCAGATGTGTATTTAGGCTCCTAAACGAGAGACGAGAATTAGCTCTGGCTTCTCCACTTTTACATTTTGATATTCCCAACCTTCCGAAGAAGTACACTAAAGCCACTTTCAAATGCAAAGAAGGGTGTATAACAGTTGAATAATATTGATTATACCTCTTCCGTGCGAACACGCAAATAGCCTATTGATTATGTCATCAATTTCTCTCTTGGAGAAGGATCCTGGTTATTGAGGTCGCTGTTACTCACATGTGCATTGTATGATCAGTCAATAATCCTTCATGCGATGAATACTCAGTGGTGTCACGATTCTGAATTATTATTCTATTCTTATGTGTTTAATCTCAATTAGCGCTTTAGACGGAGGGGCTTTAAATTAAAGTAGAATTGTCCCCCAAAATTGTTTTTGCTGTGAAAAATGTAAGGAAGAAAATAAATACCAAATTAAATCTCGATGGGCTGCTATAGACGTAGACATCCCAGTCTGGAATACGGGTAGGAAGTTGCAGCAGACTTGTGTAAAGCATGGTTTAGGGTAACCTGAATTCCAAAAATTAAAATTTAAGGTAATGCATCAAGATGTCCACACTGTCGACTGAAGAAACCGCCGCTTAAATGAGAACAGGAGAAACAATGTGTAACATTCATTTATTTAATACAATATATAAAGTAAATAAAAGTAATCTGCTAGGTACTCATAAGGAAATGTGGCATGAGTATGACTGAAGAGTCCTGCGCCGTGGCGTATTGGGCTAGAGCTTCGATCCCCGGCCACGGAATGCGCTCGGGTTCGAAGTCCCGCGTATAGGATCGGTACCTACTCAGCATCGTGAGGAAATTGAGGAGCTGCGATAGGCAGAATCCCGTTCATGAAAGCCAACATTCTGATTGGGGAATGCTGGCCACATCACCTCCCCATATCGGTTGGATGATCGTCCACCACTGCCGTGCATAAGTGGACGTGAGGCCAGCAGTCGGATTGGTAAGCTCAGGCCCCATTAGAGCTGTAGCGCCATGGGAAAATAAATATTAGAAGAATACCACACTTTAAGAATTAACGAAAAAGAAATCAAACATGTGACAGTCACAGCATTATCTAAACCGCCAATGATGGGCAAAAGGTGACTCTAGTTTGCATGTGTGATAAGTGATTTTGATTGCATTCTGTGATTGGCAGTTCCATCAGTTCCCCTTCTATCACTCCATATACAGTGGTCGACGAACTCAAAACAAGACGATTCAACATGTCATTAGTTGACGGGCAATGATTACCTTGTCCCCTCCACTGATAGGTTCCTTAAACTTTCAGATGACTCTGGTTTGCGTACTCAAACGAAGTTGGTAGAACGTGTATCGTGAACCCTTTAACATATACCTCTCTCTCTCTCTCTCAGGGTGCAACAGGGCATTGTGCACACTGCTCCACCCTCCGCTAATGCAGGACATCACGAGCAGAGAGCAGTAGTTTATGATTTATGCAATTTCTTAGACGCTTTTCGAAATGACGATTCTTCAGTTATGAAAACGGGCCAAGAACTAACAAGTCAACAGGAATTACAAGATGAAATTTGGACTGCGCATGGTTACTCTTTCCTGGCAACTGCAATTGCAAAAACTGGAGGAAACTGTTCTCAGAAAGATAAGATGTACAGTGGACTGTTTATTTTGGACATGAAGGAAACACTGGAAGGTATTGAAAGGCGAAAGCTGGAGCAGAGCCTAGACAAATGTTGATGCAACAAACAAGAATATGCATTACCGGCTACAAAAAGAATATGCACCATTGTATGTGTTGACGTTGAACGTTCCTTTTTACTTTCTCTACTGTATTCCACCCAAAAATTCGATACCGAGATTTCACCGGAAATATATGTTTTGAGACCCCCTGAATAAAAAAAAGCATTTTTGGAAACATGTCTGTGTGTGTGTCCGTGTGTCTGTCTGCGAACAGCATAACTCAGAAACGAACAGTCGGATAAACACCAAACTTGGTATTTAGGTTCAGTATCTTCCAGAGATGCGACACGAAGGTTTTCAAGAAAATCTCCCCACCCCAGATTACCCTTCACTTGGAACATTTTTTGAAAATTTTAATTTTCTCAAAAATGGCTCTAACGATTTTGATTAAAATATCATATGTTTAATATTTTCATGACAAATAAAATGTATATCTTAAATTTTCTGGGAATGTCTCCAAAAGTACTCTTCATTGTGAACGTCTTTTGCATAACTGGTAAACCATAAGAGATAGACAAAATTTTACTACACAAAAAATGTAGATCGTGTTAAAATACACGATTTATGTCATATACATTTTTTTTTTTTTTTTTTTTTTGTTGTTGAGTGAACCATTTTCGAGATATTGCTTGTTATTCCCTTAAATTTTTCAATACTTATTTTCCCAAGTGGGAATTCGTTATTTATTTTTTTGTCTTGGATATGCAAAGAGTATTAATCTGTGGTAAAGAGAATGACGTTGCACATAGTAACCAGCTATTAAGAGTAATGTCTATGCTTAAAGGCTACTGTATTTCTATATTGCCCTTGTAAATATATATTCCCCTTACATCTACAAGAAAATTAGCAATAAGATAGAGTCTGCAAATGTTTATCTCGATTAACATGAAGTAGATGGAGAATAAGCGTTTGTAAAAATAGTTTGTACAAGAGTAGAGAAAGTCATGTGAATGTAACACATCAGAATTTTTTTGTGCTGGTAGTGCAAAGAGAATGGAATACTCCACATAGTAACCAACTCTTAAAATATTTGACTATCGCTTAAAGCCTAACAATTCCCCTTGCATCTACAAGAACATTAGCAATAAGATTAATATCTGGATGTCTCGATTAACATGAAGCATATGGAGAATAAGCTTTTGTAAAAATAATCCGTACAAGAGTAGAGAAAGTCATTTGAGTGTAACATATCAGATTTTTTACATACAAGTATTTACTTAGCGATCGGAGGTGAAGCCTAACTGGAGAAAAAATTGAAATATTGTACGTTATCTGCTTTAACAGTTTTCTGGAGAGCGAGTTTAATAACATTGTGCTCGGTGACGTGATACATGAGTGAATTTTGTATCATCATTCATCATGCAGTTGTCTTTGGTAGCTTTTGTAATGAATTTGAAATTCACAGCTTTTCCAGCTAAATTAGGGCACCTTTTTGACCAATATTTTGCTCCTAAAATTCTTAGTTCTAGTTATGGCATGTGGTAAAATAGTGGAGTAACTCCCGCCTTCTATGCGCCCTATCCCAAACAATACCGCTGTTTCTCAATCAAGTAGCACTCCAGTTGCTCCATAAGGATCTCAGGAACGCACCAGTACTGTATCTCTCGGCGTGAAAAGGTGCTCTTCTAATATCGGGATCGAGCTTGAGTCGCGCGTTCGCATGAAGCAACACATTACCAAGAGTTGATTGCATATGCTAGCCATATGGAATACTGTTTATTTTTTATATTAATTTGTATTGATACTGCGTTCGAGTAGTTTCGATGGATAATACAGGTTTTATTATGCACGCAAAGCTAAACAGTAGTGAACTTTTAATAAAGTTAACCGAGTTTATGAGAAACGAAAAAATGCGGATTTAGCAATTTAAAGTGTACCCACCAAAAATCCATTAATGGAAAATATAGGATGAAAAATAGTTCACATACGTCCACACTTTAACGAGGTCATTCCTATGTTTGTTCATCTTTTACCGTTTTGAAGATGTATCAAATTCCATAAGAATGAAATAAATTTTACATGCACCGTAAAGTAAACCCAGTGGGAACTTTGTTGTGGCATTTTCATAAACTTGTTTTAATAAAACATAATGAAAAACTAGAGTTATTTGGGGTGTGGGAAGTTTCTCCGAATTACGCCTGACTTTAATACCAAAAATATTCTTTATTTATATACCGTTTCATAATTGAGCTAAACCAGCATACACAAAGGCGCGGATTTCTATATTGCCTAGTAAGCTTAATGGCTAAGTTTTATCCTTAGCGTGGTCAAACATTGTTCTTCAGCAAGGAGGAAACCTAACAGATTCTTCTAAATAGACTGCAATACCACCAAATACTTTTAAGTTTTAAGATCATAATTATTTATACCAAATAACGTTTAACTCTAATTGCGGAAAATATCATTAACATGCTAACATAAAACTCTAATAAAAATTGTGCCCCTCCGTTTGTCAATCTATTTAGTACCTGCCGTTCATTTCCCAGTCTTTTCCTTAGATAATTCCATTGAAAACTCTTTAACAAAGTTCTTGAATATTATCTTGGCATCAAAGTTCATCCCTTCGAAAGGTTCTCAGCGTTTATCCGATCGATCAAGGACGCCATGTTCAGAATGGGGAATTATTAGTGAGCATCTATAAAATGTTAAATCTTAACCGAAGTTCTAAAGTTCTTCTTTTTGTAGGAAAAGTTTTGTTCGCTTCCTTTTACCATTAAGTCGTTATACCGGAGGCTGTTGAACGATTAAAGAGTTAAGGATTCCTGATTCCCTGGAAGTAAGGCGTTGTTCCAACTCCTGAGATTAGAAGCCATCTCTTGGTCGCCAACCAACCGAAAGACATAATTTATTAGAAATCTTTAACATGGTAGGTCATTTATTCTCCCAATACATACGCACGCACACCCGCCCCTGTCTACAGTTCTCCACCACTTCAACCCTCGCTGCTCTCATTTATAATTCCGAAAATCTTTTACATTTCGGCAAAAGTTATGTTTGTTTCCTGAAGTAAGTTATGGATAGCACCGCTATTAAGAGATAACCTATGGTGGTGTTGTCATCGGCAGGAACCGGCCCAATAAATCAAACCCTCTTCCAGCCCATGCCGCTGCACCTCCCCGGATCCCCGCGCCCCTCACCACCCACTCAACAAACTCCACTCGGGTTCCCTAATGGCTTAATTGAATTTCGATTATCCAAATCTGGTGCAGAGTCTGGAGCAAAGGAGAGATAAAGCTACTATTCAGATCGAAAAACAATGGTGACTAAGTCGGATTATATGAATGCGGGATGCGGAAGGGGTTGAAATTTACTAGGAAACATCGGTAGTATTGGGGAGGTTGCATGAGGTTTAGTGGTTTGGTAGTGGGGTCAACAGCAAGGTGGAAGTTACAATATATGTTGCGATGCATCCTAATTGTGCCTAATTGATTTTGAATCACCGGCCAAAATGCTCTGATACCGGTGAAAGTGACGTAAAATAAATTCATGATCCAGCTGGCAAATGAGTTTAGTTTGGCTATTTAAAACGGACAAGGGTAGGCTTGCCGTGCCCAAGAGCGAAACCACCTAACTTCAACCGAGCCAACCTCCGCTCATTAGCCTTGTAAATGCCCATGGGCATTGTAATGTTCAGCGTGACTCGCTCTCACGTAGAAACCGTGAATTCTTTCATTGCAAATATCAGTTGCAAATAAAGGTTTTGTCAAAACGGGTTAGTATTTTTGTATCTCATCTGAATCAGCTTGTCATTCCAATGTTATTGTCTTTCATTAATGCCCTGTTTGTCAGCTGCAGGCATAACATAGTAATTTAATGTTGCAAAAGCTCAATGCGTATAAATGATTTTCCAAATGACACCTACCATTTGCGCGAGAAAATGAACCGATGAGGGGAATTTGTATAGAGGGATATTCTCTCCCGAAATTAGCTCCCTACTTTCTACAAGATCATTAAAAGTGAACTCTCGAGTAAAAGAGAAATATATATATATATATATATATATATATATATATATATATATGTGTGTGTGTGTGTGTGTGTGTGATAATGGACTTAAGAGTCAAGTAACATGCTAGATTCCAGGATGTGTTAGATTTGCATACTTGGGATAAATTTAATAATCGGACTTGGTAATGGTGAATAGGCACTTACGTGATTTTTTTGTTGTTAAAATTGGCTGGGCATAGGTTGAAGAAGAAAAAGAGTAATGTAGTACTATTTGAATATGAAAATTAACTAGAATTGTAGCAGGAGAGGAGACGGTTGTAAATGACCAGAGTTAAAGACAGTCGCCCCCAATCTGATCATAATTATTTTGGCACTCAATACATTTACAAAGATCTGTATAACTATGCGTCCAGCATTGTTTTTCAAAAGTACGTGGAATGTAAATAAGGTTTCCAACACAAGCTTTGCTATCAGTGCGTCAACAACCGACATATTCACCCACACACTCCTATTTCTGAAGTAGCATTCTGATGAAAATACCCAAATTGATTTCTGTTCCGGTGGTATAATTTTGGAACCAATGTATACCTTATTCAGCTGGAATTTTACTTATCGCAGTCTCGGCAAATTGTGCTTCCAGGAATGCACAACATTAATCCAAGAATAGGGGCAGAACATAACGATTAATAAAGGAATACGTTGCTAATAAAATTTCGGCATTTCGGTTTCTTGTAACCAAAGGATTGGAAACTATTTTATACGGATATTCCTTCCTGCTAGCACATGAAATGAACAACTTTCTCATTTAATGCAGGACATTACTAATACTGTCTGTTCAGCTATGTTTTAGCTATTTGGGGGAGCCTTCCAAGAAGGTAGGAGCTTAACTACTGGAAGGAAGTAGTGTTTACTTGGTCTGAGGCAAGTGAGGGGTAAAGGCGCGCGATAGTGAAAGACTGTTGGTTGTTTTCCTCTGTACGAGCCTTGCGTGACACGAGTTCAGCATACTGTGTACCGCTACCACCAGCTAAAGCTTTACTAGCTAAAACGTTGAACAGACAGTAACTTGAGTTTTCTTCCACTTAACTGGACTTGATTAAAACTTTCGAATATTAGGCAGTTACGTATAGAATTTAGAGTACGAGTAGATGACGTTTTCACAGCTTCAGTAACTTTTAAAATGTATATGGGGTAAAATTAAAATTTAAGATAATAACAGGGAATCTAAATAGTTACACCAGGATTATTAATTACAAATATATACACGTTTTTTGTAAAAGGTCTTAGATTTTTAGACTTTCCATTTTATAAGGAAACAAAAGGCAATCTGCTAAAATTTTAACGGGAAAAGTTAATTCAGAATTAGAGTCGCATAAAGATATATATATATATATATATATATATATATATATTATAATTATATATATAGCTTGTTTCCATATATCGTATAGATATGCCATAGACAATTTTGCTCTGATCCATTCATTTTAGTGGAGAAGCTATAGTCTTGAGGCACAAGTTTTTATGGTTATGGGAAAAGCGGTTTAATATCTATCGTGTTTTACAGCCAGAGCTTTGTGTATTTTTCAGGATTAACTCATAGCCAAGAAGAATTGAAATTGTCGAGATAGTGCTTTTGGCAAATTTAACTTTAGAGTTGTGTTGAAGGGCTAATCATCGTCGAAATGCGCGGATTGAAACTGAACGTTGTAGCGGAAGCATTTGTTCCCTTTTAATTTGTGAATCTACTGGTTAATAAGTTTGTACAAATGTGTTTAGAAAAAGAAGCCCAGCAGATCTTCCATGAATTTATTAGCCTTCTATATGCCTATTAGGTACTTTGCAGATAGCGTTTCCTGATTTTAATTTAAGCGTTGATTTTCAGCATGTATGGACATCTTGATCCATGTACTTAGTTCTTAATTTTAAAATTCAGGCTAGCGTAAAACACTTGTTATTTTTACGACATTCCAGCAGATGCCTAATGCAACCCATCGAGGTTAAATTTGTTTGGGCCCATTATCATTCTTGACATAGCAAGGCAAATAGCGAGTAACGATTGATTTTTCCTGTTGGGTGACCCCCTAGTTTTTGTGGCTTGTACTGCTTCGCCTTAGGAAGCGGATAGGAGGGGAAGGACTGGTTATGAAATGACTTCAACTGCAATATGGATGTCCCTCCACAACAGATGACATTGCTGGGAATTGGTCTCGAGTGGAAGGAGCAGCAGCTCATATTTTAGTATTCTGCCATCGTGTATCATCAGTCACGATGTATCTGTATCACATTTGGCACAGCTCTTCCGCTACATTCGGCAAAGCCTGTCTGTAAGCAAGTTCGAAATAAGTCGAGTTCCGTGTTACGAATAGCTTCTTTGACTTGCTCAGTAACAACGGCTTTTTAGCCTCCAGAATCTTCACAGTTTTATTCTTTAATTGTATGCTTTTAATTTGACTATAAATACAACGGACTTTTCTTTTTTGAAATTGAGTTTGAGAGATGATTTACGACCTCGAAGCTTAATTTACCTCCTAATTAATATTTTCGAATAACGGTAGTTGATTTTCTTTTATTCCTTTTACACATCAGGGTTAGAGAGGTCACGAGTTACATAATTCGAATGTTTCTTTCGAAAGATCGCGTCAAGAGGAGAGGTCAACTGATTGCTTAAAAAAGGGGGGGAAGTAGAAAATGGTAAGTCTGGTGCGCATAGGCAACTCAAAAACGAAAAGTCGGTTAACTAGCAAACTGGGTATTCACGTTCATCTTCCAAGGATACAACACGAAGATTTTCAAGAAAATCTCCACCCCATACTACCCTTTTCATGGAAAAGTTTTCGTTAACTTTGATCTTGAAAAATGGCTCTAACGATTTTTATTAAAATACCGTAGGTTTAAGATGGTTTATATACATTAAATGTGTATCTTGAATTTTCTGGGAATAGCCTGTCGTCATTTTGAATGAATTTTGTATAACTGGCAAGCCATGAGAGAGAGAGAGAGAGAGAGAGAGAGAGAGAATCTTACTACAAAAAATTATATCTCTTTAAACCATGCTATTTATTTCAGTATTTTGTTGTGTTAGATATTCCTTCTTATTGCTTTGAATTTTCAAACACCTATACCTTCTACTTTCTCTACTACGTATATAAGTAGTCGAGATTGCACCGGAAATGCATGTTTGAGGCCCCCTTTGTAAAAAAAAAAAATCATTTTAGAAAAAGGTGCGTGTCTGCTGTGAACAACATAATTCAAAAACGAAAACTCGGATAGGTACCAAACTTGGTATTTAGGGTCAATACATTCCAAAGATGCGAAAAAAAGATTTTCAAAAAAATCTCCTTTACATGTAGTATTTTTCAAAATGTACGATTTTCTAAAAAATGGCTCTTAACGATTTTGATTAAAATACGTATATTAAATATATTTACATTAAAAATGAAATGTATAAATTGAATTTTCTGGGAATAGTCTTTTTTATGGACGCTCTTTAACTGATGTGGACCTTAGCGTCCCATTCTATATTGGACGTGAAAGACCGGTAATTTTCCTTAGAGGGGGAATAGCCTGTGAAGTCACTTTATTTGTAAGGAATTATGTATTATCTGATATAACTGGTAAACGTTAAGCAATAGATGAAAACTTACTACACAAAAATGTAGATCTCTTCAAAACACACAATTTATTTAAAATACTTTTTTTTTTTTTTTTTGTAGTATCGACATTTCGAGATATCCGTTATTAATGATTCGTTTTGCTCAATACTTTCTGATTCTTATTAAGTCCCATAATTTCCAGTTGTTTCTCACGATTGCATGGAAACTATGGAATTTTAAGGCCAGCATATAGCGTCCAGTTCAACATTTGACTCTCGCTGTCCCCTTTGTATATATAACGAAATGCTTAATGTAGCTATTTCTGCAATGGTAATTCAGATTAAAATGAAGAAGATAGAAGAATAAACATTAGTAGAAATAGATTGTATACCCACTAATACACGATAAAGGGTGGAGAAAGTCATGTGAATATATCACATCAGAGTTTTTCAAATGGTAAGTCGCTATTCGTTTCTTTCGTGCTAATGTAAGTAACATGGAATTTCAAAGCCATCATACAGCGATCCACTTATTAAAAAACTGACTATCGCTTTAGCTTCTGTATCCGTATACCTACAATACATGTGTAAATGTGTAATGAAAATGTGTGCGCATTCACAGGAAGTAGACAGAAGAATAAGAATGTGTAAGAATAGTTTATAGAAGAGTAGAAATAGTCACGTGAATGCTACACCTCAGAATGTTTTGTTCCACATGGGCTCACGGCAAACAAAAACCTAAGGTGATATAAGCAGCCAACTCTCAGTTTGAAATCATTTACAGGATGACTTTTCTTTTCATGATAATGGTAAAGTGATTAGAAACATCACCTTATATGTGAATTGTATCCTGTATATATCGTGTATCTTCTATATGGGTAAAAATTAGGTGAGTGTTACACACCTGCTTTTTCTGTTTTCCAGCCCCAATACTTTATTCATATAAAAGTGAGTCTCTTAAGAAGTTTAAGGGCATCTTTATGTCACTTATGATGAAAACGTGTCCTATAGTCTCTCAATACACCGCGTTGCAAGCGGATAATGGTTGTGGGGATGGGCGAGTATCGTATCCATTTGTATAGTCAGAACCCTAGACACGCTCCTTCTACATTTGTATAGCTCTCCTAATATTAGATATACTACGTATCAAGAATCAGTCAACAGGAGGGAATGGGGAAAGGTAATATCGGTGATGCAGGCATCGCGCTGTTCCGCTATACGTTTTTTCTGTTCAATCCAGTTTACAGGAGGGAGAAGGGAACCCTCGCCTCGCCGTTAGGGAATTCCTTCGAGCCATCATCCGTTTTGGATAATACTGGAAATGTATTGTTTGGGGGTAATTTATGAAAAGGCGAGGGTAGTTGGAAAAGTAAGGCGCTCTATGTGGCCCGTCAAGTCAGAACAAGATCCTCTCAGCTTCTCTCTGTTAAAAGAGTACATTATTTTTCGAGCAATTCACGCTAATCAAAGTGTTGTTAAGTTGGTTTCTTTCGTGTTGTACTAGATATACAGAATAATTGAAGTCCTGTGATTTATACAAATTTGTCGTTCAACTCACATAACAATATTCTGAAATGATGTAGGATCTTTAGGTTAATGGTAACAAGCAGCAAAGCGCATCGCACTCTTTCGGCTTTCTCTACCCATTACAACCCTAAATAATCCCGCAGATATTATATTAATTTAAAACTGTTTCTTCTATTCATGTTACATATACAGGTTTGCTTGTTCGAATGTCGTAAGTCAATTTTTGTTTCTAAGAACCTATGTGTAAGTTGTATCAACGAATATTTCGAAAACGACTAGTGCTACAGGAAAAAAATGGCATAATTGTATGTTTCAATGAGCATTACAGTTTTGTTTTCTCTACTACGTATAGTAGGTAGGGGAAGTACTACATTTCACCCAAAAATTCGATACCGAGATTTAACTGGGAATACATGTTTTGAGGCCCCCCTGAATCCAAATAAAGCATTTTTGGAACATGTCCGTGTGTGTGTGTGTGTCTGTGAACACCATAACTCAAAAACGAAAAGTCGAATAAATACCAAACTTGGTATTTAGGTCAACATCCTCCAAAGATGCGACACGAAGGTTTCCAACAAAATCCCCCCACCCCACACTATTCTTTACATGGAACATTTTACTAAATTTGTTATTTTTTAAGAAATTGCTCTGACGGTTTTTTGTTAAAATACCATATATGAAAGATATTTACATGACAAAATGTCATAGGGGAATAGCCTATGAAGTTCTCTGCATTCGGAAGGAATTTTGTCTAATCTTGTATAACTGGTAAGGGTTAAACGATAGACGGAAACATCATACACAAAAATTATTGATCTCTTTAAAGCACACAATTTATTCCAAATGAGCTCTTTTTTTGTGGCATAAGCCGTTTTTGAGATATCCGTTATTATAGGTTCGAATGATATTGTATAAGTATTGTGTCGATGAACAATTGCAGAGAACATCACATTTTGCTGTACAGTTATCCTTAAACAGGATTTCCTGATAATTCGAGCATTTCTGAACTGAACTTAGAACAGTGTCTGTATTGCAGAAATACCTCCCGCCAGTTTCTTTGCGTTTTACAAACAAAAAGTGCCGCACCCTCGCAGAACATTACTTAGCTTTGAGCAGCCAAGAGTCAATCAATCATAAAATTATTCATTAATCAAGCGTGCAATTTGTTTCACAGAAAAGGAAAACGGGGACCAAGAAAGAAAACCGCCCCAAAAGAAGTCGATAACAGAAATAAGTTATTATTCTTGATTTTCTTTGCGGATTTGAGAAAGTTTTTTCCCTACCCATGGATGTCCTTCACAAAGCAGATAAGAAGGGATGGGAACTGGCTAATGTTGATGCATGGTTGGAATCTGTACCCACGCGCAGAGAATGTAAATACCGCGATGTTTGCCACTGCTTATATCAAATCGGAGAGAGAGAAAACTCGTTGAGCGGAATAACGCCCTATGTACTCTGGAGCAGAAAATGATGGCCTTTAACGTTGTGTCAAACTAGCAAATATATCATTAAATGTTCCCAGTTCACCAAACTTAATATCTTTTTCGTATACACCAACCCTCTCATCCGTTAATCTTTCTTGCGTATGGTAGATAATTGGTTCGAAGT
Organism: Deroplatys truncata; assembly: GCA_030765065.1. NCBI lineage: Eukaryota > Metazoa > Arthropoda > Insecta > Mantodea > Mantidae > Deroplatys > Deroplatys truncata. Next base: position 61,698,420 of record CM060980.1, read on the forward strand.
TGTTAGGAAGATGGCGTGCTCTTAGAAATTCCCAAGCGCTTTGCCGATGTCGGGTTATTTCGGATATGCAAACAGGAGGTTAAATGTTGCTTCACTTATTCGCTTTGAAGGGTTACATTATTAAAAAAGCGCATGGGAAAATATTAAACGACCTCTTCGGGGCGAATAAAGAATGATAAAACCTACCTCAGAAATAAAATCAGGATCCATTAACGCTTGGATTTGTTCAGCATACACACTAAATCGTCCCCAGCTGCGTCAGCAGCTAAAAGTATTCCTTTTTAAATTTGTTTTCTTATGCTTCCTTTCATTGAGTTATAGAATAATTTTAATTAGCAGATTTAGAAATTTTTCTGAACACATGACAGTAGCTTAATGTTGTATTCGTAAATAATGTGAATGTTTAAATGCTCTAATTAGCTAAATAATTGGGAGGGACGCTCCACTGATGCCCTCGCATCCTGATATTCTGAATGAGGTGCTAAGTGATCGTACATTTTAATTATTAATATTCTTACGCTGTCCTGGTTAACTTGGAAAATATTTGGAGATATTGTTAGAAGACTGTTTTTGAGAGAATCAGCTAGTTTGGATTACTTCATCTCAAATTCATGCATTTTGATTGTTCTAACTTAGTGAGGCAGCAAAAACAATTTGCTCACGTATATGTAAAATTTTGGCTAAAATTATTTTAGACTTTTATGCAAAAGATGGTATTAATGTTTCAATACATCAGTGAAATATTTACATTCGCATATTTTTGAGGAGGAGGAGATCTAAGGGTTATAATATTTCAAGCTCCAAATAGATTAGCAGTAATAATAATAATAATAATAATAATAATAATAATAATAATAATAATGTAAACGTGACCCTTATATCTTTGCTTTTAATACTATGATTTCCACATAAATGTTAGTAAACGACCTTTCGATATCTATTTCCTTTATAATGACAAAGTTGTTCTTCTATTACAACATGAAACTGTGTTTTGAAAGTTGTATTTCGTTAAATTTGATAGCCCTCTGACAACTGTCCAACTAGAAATCCGCAAGCTATTGTATTTATTTCTGTATTTCTCCATTTGCTGTGTAGAAATCAGGAACGGAAGAGTGTAGCACTTATGGATCACAGCATCATCTCTTTAGTTTGAAGGAACACCATGAAATCTTTCTTAGACGAACTTCCCTATTGATTCGCTTAGGAGGTGGTAAGTAATTTGAAACAAAACATTGGACAAACTTAGTAGTATGAGTAGAGAATTCCATAAAGTATTGTGGAACAAATATTACGGTAATCATTTCCCAGACAGCGTAATGGTGTTTATAGTTACTCAAATAATAGCCATAAAAGTAATTGAATTACCCATATTTAAGAAATATGTCAACAGAAAGACCTGATGAATGAAAAGCGGTATCAACTTAAAAATAAAAAATGAATTTAAATGTAAGTGCTATCATTTAGAAAACCAATTCTGCAGCAATACAAACTTTGCTTTGCATAATTATGCTGCTCCATTTCCAAGATAGCTAGATTTCGCTTGGAATATATTTCACACGTATTGACCTTTTTATTTATGAAAGAAAATAATGTACTTTTTGTTTTGGTGTGTTTTTCCGTTCAGATTAATCATAACGCCCTAATTATTCTGATGGGCGCGGGGAAGAGGGGGGATGCCGCTATACGGTGCCGCACGGCGCCGATAAATCTTGTCTCAAAACTACAAAACTAATATTTCTTATGTCGTTTATTTTCAGCCATAGTTTGTTGGTTTCCCTTCCACCCATTCGTATAAAAATATCGGTCTGTTCTTGCTGTTTTTGTGCCATAAAGCCGCCGTTGCTCCCGCTCGAATTTTAAATGGGACCTGTCTTCTTATGTGCTTGTATTTTTTAACAGTGGAGGAACCCATTCGGTAAGCCCTATCAATCACTAAGACGCGAGTCTCGCAATCTGCAAGGGGGTGAAGCTGCAGTAGGATGGTGGAGGGAGCTAATTTTAATACCGAGACAGCCAGTTATCTCAAATTACCTTATATACTTGGAGGTTTGAGTATTGTCAGCAAAGAACCCAAGGCAGACAGAGGATTTCCACATTAGGAGCAACACTGGCTTAAGCAATATCAAACAGTTTTAATGTGCTCGCATATTGGAAATATTTGACTTTTTTTTTCAAGTTTTAATAAAATGCTTGTGTAAAACCCCCTAGCTTGCCTGTCTGGTAACATTCCATCTGGTCTGCTTTGAAATATTTTGGGTATGGATTCACAAGGCTGAGCAAAAGATTATTGAACTAAATATAGGCTAATAAAATTAATGCAGTCTAACTAGAGCAATTTTCCATGCGGAACTAGTTACATGAGGCAACTCAAGGAATTTCTTGTGACTTTGGTCTTGCGTTGTCTTACACGATACAGATTTCCAGCATTGGTCCGGACGCGCTTCAGCCGTGGGCTTATTGTACTACCTGTAACGTTTTAAAGCCAATTCATTATGCCTGCACCCTTTCCCAAGGAATACACTCTTATAACAGATATGGTTTCAAATTCTTTTGGTTCTAAAACATTTTCCCAACAGGAATATATTCTGTGGGTCAAAGCCTCACAGGAGCGTATAATGTGCTGGGCTGTTTCAGTTCCTCTCTTGCACAATCTGCAATCTAAGTTACCCTGGAAGACAGCGGAGCCCAACCTTGTCTCTTATGAGCTAATGATGTCATAATGGGGCCTTACCCCACCGCTTCACTCACACGGCTGGTCGCACTGTTATATCAAGGTAGCCAAACATTGGAGTTTGGACAACTCATACCACATGAATGCGTCATAGCTCTGCGAACAATGCGTGAGTGTAAATCCGCCTTCCCCTGTTTCGCTTAAGGTTGGGCATCACTGCTGAAACACTCCCATCGTGTTGAGATGCTTTTTCACAGAAGCATGTCCTGTGAGAAATGCAATAATTGTTCTCAGCTGAAGTCTCTTACATTTAAGTGAGTTTCCAGCTCTTTTCTTACACGACTTTCTAATAAATAGTTTACCATGTTTGTTTCCTGAAGTTTTAAGCCATGTTTTACGGTGTTCTACTTTGGACCAGTTCTCAATGCCTCTCTTACTAAACATCGAGATGCTTCTAGAGGCGTATCTGGCCCAATAAATTGTGAAGCTGCTCCTTGTTTTGCAGGTTCGTCAGCCTTTTCATTTCCCTCTTTGCCTCTGTGACCCGGCACCGAGATGAGTTGAACTTCATTCTGTTCTGCCAAGCTTGTGAGCATGTTTAGGCAGTTTAAAACCAGCCCTGACCTTAAGTTTTGGCTAGTTAGAGCCTTAAGATAGCAGCCTGGCTATCTGAAAAAATAAGGACCTGTTTACCAGTGTAAGTTATCCTTAGGTTTTCATGTATGCATTGAATAATAGCATAAATTTCTGCTTCAAAAACAGTCGTATATTCACTTAAGGGAAAAAACTTTTTGCACCTTGGTCTTATGCCATACACTCCGGATCCTGTAGCTGAACCATCCTTTAAGCCGTCTGTAAACCACATCAAAGTTTTCACAGGTGTTTCCAGAGTTTTATTCGTCCAACATTCAAACCAATAATGATCCTGAAGTTCTTTATAAAGTGTTTAATTGGAATTATATAGCCTGACGGCATTTCTAAAGATGCATCTCCTATGTATTTCCTAGTTCTTAGCAAACCTGAGTCTATTTCAGGAATTCTCGTTGCATAGCGTGTTGCAGTTATACAGAATTCTTCCCTCCTTCATTACAACTAAATGTAATGGAGTCAGGTTCAAGAGTGTCTCCATTGCTGCAGGATATCACAGAATCTTTTTTCTGAGAGTACTTACATAAAATAAAACACTATGACTCTTCCTTCACTATTGTTATTTGTAGCTTTTCTGCAACTTTTTTTAAGTCTTGGCAGGTGCTCTTAAGTCCTTTTTGGATGCAAGTTTACGAATACTACGTCGCGTTAGTAGTAGTACTTCTATGTAGCAACCTGACAGCGGGCAGGTTTTCTAAATGGGAGAGACTAATATTTCTGACCAACTAGAACATCCTAATAAAACACTGAGATTGACATAAAATTGTAATTATCTATAAAAAGCACACATATAATTGGAATTAACATTTTATTATTATAATTTTTAACATTCAGAATGAATCCTAAATTTGTTACTATGGAAGTAAACAAGCGCCCGTATGGGCGAAAGCTGAGACGCATGTTCCTATTTTGTAAATATTTTGATGAAAAACAATTCAGATACCAAAGCTAACATTATGCCATATGAGCTGTTTTACAGTCCTAGAGAACTTCTCAACTTGACATTAACCAAAACCCCTGCATTTCTGTTTCTCAGCGAAGTATAATCAAAGTAGACTATAGAATATCATATTCCCTCAGGAATATAATACAGATCCAGCTGGTTCGTTTTCATTCTATACTCTGATTTATAGCTATTTATTTTTCCGCAAAGTGATTGAGTTATGTGTAAGAATCCGTTTATTTTTGGAAATACTGCTGTAGATCAACCTTTCAATCTTTCACTCTTTGGATCAACTTTTTTCGTAGCCGCAGCACTTGATAGCTTGCCTGAATTATTGGAACTAGTTCTCTTATCACATCTTTATCCCCATTAATTTTTATAGCTTTACATCTAATCAACACTTGACGCAACATGATACAAAGGAATGCGGTATAGTATTCTCTCTGAAAAGGGTAAACTCTTAACCTATCACTGGAAAAGCGGCTTTCCTTTTTTGTGGTTGATCAGATTTTGCCTCTCGTTGCATTTCACTTGCACGTAAGCATGGTTATTGAATTAAAATTCATTAATGAGACTGTATGGAATATTTTATTCTTTTTCGGTATAAACAACGTTTTTGCTATTCTAAAAAGTAAATCATAAGAGATTGGTTTTATACATGAGAAGGTGGGATAAATCGCTGATTTCGCTAAAGAAAGAAACAAATTCTGTCATAGACACCAGCGAGTAAATACAAAATTAATAAGCATTAGTCAGCTTAAATGAAGCTGCCTAAATATGCGAACCTCATTCATGTTTCATAAATGTCTCAAACTCGCCTTATAAATGACAAACACTTCTTTCACTCCAGCCGCGCGTAAAACTGATTTATTTCAGTCTAATCCAACTGACCTTATTATCTTTCACTCCTACGAGCCCTAATTATTACATTGGTCATTAGTTGATAAAGATTAATATCCTTCTGAATACGGCTTCACTGCAAGAACAGCTTTTAATAATATGCTACTTAGGTCGCTCAGAAATTGAAAATGGTATTCCCTAAAGTGATCTTAATGTTAAGTAATATCATAAAGTCGTTTGTTGTCTGCCACAAATTGAAATGGTTTTCTGTATAAGATGAGGTCGGGAAAACGGAGGAAGAAAGTGGAAAGAAAATGTTGATGGATGTCAAACTTTATCTGCAAAGCAGTATTCTGTCTCGCAGCTTCTGATTGCGGTGCTGCCTTATATATTATTCGGTCTTAACTCACCCCCTCCCAACCCTCCCATGCTAAGAAATTGAAAAATTTTCCCCATATATCATGCGAAAGGCGTTGTCTTGCAAAGAAGGAAAAATGCTGTACGGGCTGTCTTGATATGCTTATAAATAGCTACACTGGTCGATGCACGTGGTAAGAAACGACGTTTAATGACACGGCAATCTAGAAGCTAAATTTGACAACTTCTAAAAGTGTGGTACCTGTAGAAATCTGGAAATTACTTTGGTAAAGTACTTAGTGTGGGGGCTTGTGGCGTTTGTCGCGAAGAAATAATATTATTTGCTGTATATTGATCAAATATAGCTAATACTAATCAATGAAACGGGAAAATAAATGGAAGAAGAATGTGCTCTCAAATAACAGCCAACTAATGTTTCTACCGAAGAATTGCGTAAACATCCATGATTTATTTAACAGTCACATTTAAGAAGCGTTTATACGGCTTTAAGTTTTGAAAGAAGTGTCTAGATAATCAAAGAACAACTTTATTTTGCGTATTTTTAGAGTTGCTTATGGAGAGAATTGCATGTATTTACTTAATTTTGTTTATACTTATTGTAGTTTACCATCCATTCTTCACATTTCTCATACAAGCAGAGAAAGTAGACCACGAAAAGGCGTTTAACCACTTAATGCCTGAATTAAATTTCATTTGAACAAAATAAAGTACGGATTATAGGCTTATTTTGATCATAAATTACATAGAAATAATCTGATACCTGATTTGTTGAACTGAGTGTATTATGTATAATAACTTGCATTTTTGCTTAATATTGGTCTCCAATAACTTTGTTTTATTTATGGAAAGTGACGAGGATGATGATGAAAACTATTTCGAGTGTTTCGGCACACTGTGGGCCACAGATTTAGTTGAATATCCTACAACAGCAGTAGTGACGAAAATTCCTTTATCTTCCGCGAGTCTCCAAATACGCTAGGTACACCACTCTGCAGCGTATGAAAAACTAAGCGCCTGCTAATCCCATTTTCGCTACCTCTAAAGGTACTAAATTTTATTCCTAGCCTTATGTTCTTATTTATAGATAAATGTGTCCCACACTTTCTTGTTAAAACCTTTCCTTACCTGCAGATATCCTCAATGATTCAGGACTTAAATCTTGTTTGTACGGCACCCCTGCCAGTTGTCCCTGGATTCTATAGTGAAGACACTCCCAAAACTAAATTAATATGCTGTGAAGTCGCGATGTTAGAAACTGAGGGGGTTTAAAGGAGTATATGGATTATGTTAGTAAGGCACGCTTAGTAATACAGAGTGAGCCAAAAGACTCCCAACCTCCTGCGCGATGTTTTACCCGTCCGCATCCTCGGCACTCGTTGCCGTCTGCCGCTATCATAGAAAGGCGCGGATGTAACCATACAAGATTTTTAAAACTATTTTTAAAGGCTTTACTTACCAACTTTACGAAAGGAGATGCTGAAACTGGCCACCGTCGTCCATACATTTTTGGCACCTCTTTAAGAAACTATCCATCACTCACAGTTCACGTTGAGAAATTTCCTGGCCGATATTTTGTTTAATTCTTCCAGGGTGTGTGGGTTTTGTCTTATACACTTTATGTTTTAAGTTACCCCGGAGGGTTATTTTATAAACAGTATTACCGGCTGCGCGGTGTTTTTCCACTGGACGTGTGGAAATATAACGCACTGCTGCTATTAAGTCACGCTGTTGTGGTTTTGTGTGCAGTGTGAAGTGTAGTTTTGAGTTGACGGTGATGTGATGTGGTTCATTTATTACGAGTTAATTATTATTTTGTCCTGTACTTAGTCACAAAGTATATTATGGCTCAGTATATGTTTTCTACTGCACAGCGTGTATTTATTTATGATTCGTGTGTGTTAACTCGGTCAGCTCGCCAAGTGAAAGTACGATTTGCAGAAATATTTCCAGATGTAAAAGTTCCAGGCTATACAACTATCCATGAACTTTGCAGTAAATTTCAGGCCACAGGAAGTGTTCGGGCTAATAAATCTAAGACGGCGTTCGGTTCTTACCGAAGAAACATTAGACGACATCGGTCATCGTTCGGAAAATTCCCCCCAAGAATTCAATGATGGATCACTTCCTAAAGAGGTGCCAAAAATATATGGACAACGACGGTGCCCAGTTTAAGCATTTGTTGTATGGTTCCACCCGCGCCTTTCTATGATAGCAGCAGACGGCAACGAGCGCCGAGGACGCGGACAGGAAAAACACAGCACAGGCGGTTTGGCTCACTCTGTAGTACAGTGAGGCGACTACGCAATTTGGCATTTGCCACCAAGTTGTTTATGCAAACGGTTAGAAAGGCGGTTACACAACTTAGTCCGTCTGTCTAACACGCGTTGATTTATATGTATCATAGAACATAAAGAAAAATCATTGAAAACATTGTTAAAGTTACAAACACGGTCAAGAAAGTAAGATTCAAATGAGCATCGTGAGGAGTTTTGCCAATTTTAGAACAAGATGTGTATTACTTTCAGAGCACGTGAGTTGGAGATAAGATTTTAACGTGAAGAAACACAATGGCAAATCGACGTGGCGGATTGCATGTGAAACATTAGGTCATACCGTGCAAACCTAATTCCCCAGTCAGCCTATTACTTTAATAAAAACCGCCTGTCACCAAGGTGATGCACGTCACAGCCACGCAATAGCAGTCCTATACAAACAAACTGGGTGTGGCAAAGATGGTGATAGGGCTAATCAAGAACAGGCTTGTTTCGAAATGGACTGGAACCCTTCCCCTTTGAGCTAGAGCTTTGTCAAACTTACATGTAGGCGTGTAAAAGAAGAGCCCGTATGACTGAGACACGCCCAACTTCGTTTGAACTCAGGAATGCTCTCATCTTTCCACTTGCTAGAGAAGCTGTTTTACAGCGAAAATACTGATAATTTTTTGCTTTCTTTCTTTCTAGGCTCCTTACCTTGGGTGAGCAACATATTGCTTTCGACCTAAAGGTTTAATGTGGAGATTTCACCGTAAATACATGTTTTGAAAGTGCTGAAACTAGAAGAAAATTTGAAAAAGTGCACTTGTGGTGTGTGTACGAGCGCAGAGAGAGTGGGGTTTGGTGAAAGAATGGTCAAGAAACTTAAAATACAGTTTAGGCAATGGGAAACACTATTACATAGGTAAACGGGGCGCCGGGATAGCTCGGTGATGTTGTTTCGGGCTCTCTTACTGAGGATCCGGCGTTCGATTCCAAAATTAAATAAAATTGAGTTATGGACGCTCTTTAACTGCTATGGTTCTTAGCGTCCCATTCTATATTGGGCGTGAAAAAATGGTAATTTTGCTTAGAGGCCTCTTTATCGGGCTTGAGGTTCTTTTACGTGCCGTGAATCTACGTCATGGGACCACCGGCTTTACTTCCCTTCCGAAGGAAGGCATGCTAAGGAGTTTTACGCCCGAAAAAAAAATTCATCGCCTTCCGCCGGGTTTAAACCGGCGACCCTCAGAACTAGAGGCTAGCATGTAACCTTTACCACATAGGACGACCAGCGTTCGATTCCCTGCTTTCGGATGGCAAAGTCAGCCCTATCCACGCCTTCATCTCTAACTTGCTCATGAAGTTTCCTCAAGGCCCAACGTGGTTCGGAATCCACAGTAAAAGCTGCAGGTCTTCTCATTCCACCGCCATCCTCATCGTCGTCATATCATCGGTGACAACGGATTCCATTCCCTGGGTCCCTCCATCTCAGGAACGGGTCCACTCATCGTTTGGTGGAATGAGGTAACTCCCGAAGGTCAATGGCCATATGGGGATGGTTAGAAACCACGACGACATTGGTCAGGTTGTCCAATGTTTGTTTTAATGGAAGACGACTAAATGGCAGAAGTTGCCCAAAAGTGACATTTTTATTATTATGCAGTCTTGAAAATTGGAAATTCATCTTCAATTTTTGTGTATATATATAAATTTATATATATATATATATATATATAGGGGGTCTTTCAATAAGAGTGTCCTATCTTTAACATGTGATAGCTGCCCTTGTTGTTGAGTTACAACAGTCATTTTTTCCATGTGGTTACAGTTGTTATTGACAAATAGCCATGGAACGTTGCAGCTTTCAGCAGCGCGTAGAAATTGTGAAAATTTATTATCAAAATGGATCATCTGTTCGCCAAACCTTTCGTGTATTGCGTGAAGTTTATGGTGTGCATAATCGTCCCTGCGAGAAAACGATTCGGCGTTTGATCGATAAATTTGAAAAAAGTGGTTCTGTCAGCGATCACAGAACGCCAGTACGTAATCGACGTAAGCGCTCCAACGAAAACATAAGCGGCGTTCGTGAGAGTGTACACAAGTGTACTATTGCTCGTCGAGCGCAAGAATTGGGGCTTTTGCCGACCTCAACTTGTCGAATTCGGCATCTGGACTTGAAGTTTCACGCTTACAAAATGGTATTAACTCAAGAACTAAAGCCCAACGACCATAGATTGCGCCGTGTATTCGCTGACTGGGCTATGAAGCAATTGGAAGCTGACCCGGATTTTTGTCGAAAAATCATCTTCAGCGAAGAAGCCCACTTTTGGATGGATGGTTGTGTTAACAAACATAATTGCCGCTATTGGAGCAATCAAATCCAATGCAGATTGAAGAACGACCACTTCGTCCCCAAAAGGTTACAGTGTGGTGTGGATTTTGGTATGGTGGAATCATTGGTCCATATTTTTTCCAAGATGAAGATGGAAAAGCTCTAACTATCAATGGAGAAAGATACCGGGTTCTTATAAGGGACTAGTTTTGGCCTCAATTGGATGGTATGGATCTCAGCAACATCTGATTTCAGCAAAATGGTGCCACATGTCATACTGCTCTCGAAACAATCGATCTTTTGAAGGAGAAGTTCAGATGTTTCCTCATTTCCCGTGGTGGTGATGTGATTTAACGTCGTTGGATTACTTGTTGTGGGATTATGTTAAATCTTGAGTTTATCTCAACAAGCTAGAAACAGTAACTGATCTTATGAATAACATCACCGGTGTTATTCGTGAAGTTGGACCTAATTTACGTTCTTCTGTCATTGAAAATTGGATCAACCTTATACGCGAAGCCCAACGAAGTCGCGGCAGTCACCTAACTGATGTTCTCTTCCACACGTAATGACATTAATTATGTTCCAAAATAAAAAAATAAATAAACCTCCATCATTTATAGAACGTGTTTTATTTAAGTTCAAAGATAGGACACTCTTGTTGAAAGACTCTGTATAAACACACACACAACTCTTACATACTTTGGAGTAGAATGGTAACCGTTAACCCATCTTTTAGGTGCAGTTTTGCTCTACAAATGGATATTACCTTAAGTATTGCAGCTTCTCTGTGCTCAAGTGTTTCTTTGTAATTGTATGCGAGTTTGTTTTCTCCATTTTTGCTTTGCACAGGTTTTCCATGAATGGCATTTTCTGGTATACATTAACTCTTTTAGCCATTGAAGATAGCTAAATTAAATGTTATGATGATGAAACAATCACTTAAGTGACGTAGATCTACTTTGGTGTTAATAACATTATTGGTATCTTTTAACAAAATTGATGGTATGTTATTATTATTATTATTATTATTATTATTATTATTATTATTATTATTATTATTTTAATGTGTTCGTCAAGAACCAATTAGCCATCACGATGCCATAATTCTTGCTTACTCTCTGGTGATTAATTAACGTTGTTTAACCGGGTAAGTCATTCCGGACGATGAATGAAAGAAATAGTTGAAATGATGCTCAAAATATGTCCAAGGTCACTAGAGCTTAGTTACCCGAAGTTCGTTTTCTCAGTGCAACCGAGCGGGATCGCTCAGGCGGTAAAGTCTGTGGCCCGCATTCGGGAGGTCCCGGCTTCAAATCTGTCTTAGGTTTTCTTAGTGGTTTTCCTCAGTCGCCAAGGTAAATACCGGATTGGATATTTAATACCACGACCCAAAATTCCATCTTACGTTTAAAACAATAGTAGAATGAAAAGTAAGTGGTAATAGCGAATGCTATGCCATCTATCTGCAGACAATGTAAGCAATTAGACTGGACGGCACCCTAATGCCATCTGCACTGCATGAAGCAGGGGTTATAGGGATGAGACCTTGAAGGCTGTGTGAGGGCGGCGGTAAGACTGGACGACACCCTAATACCATCTGCACAGCATGGAGCAGGGGTTACAGGAATGAGACCTTGAAAGCTAACTGTCCATCACATATCGTTCTAAGAGATATCCACCAACAGATCCGTCGCGATATGACCAAGGAGTTAAAGCGACGTAAAATAAAAATAGAATAAAAATACTCCAGAAAAAAAACCTATCTTGAATGTGAGACAGATACGCTATCCCCACTCCTTAGAGGTGGACACATTAGATGATTAAAATTTATCAAAAGATGGTATAATTGAGAAAAACATCCTATCTTACTATCTTTGAATGTATTCATCTATAACCTATAAAAATTTCAGTTTGATATCTTAAACAGTTCCTTAGATAATGGGGCATCGATTTAGCAAATTTAAATGTGGATAGGAACTTTAATGTCCCCCTAAAACATTGAGAGAATATGCTGCAGCCCCTGCTGGCACAGCGTGTGATATACGAATGAAAGTGTGCCTATTGTTTAACAAAATCATAAGTGTACACATAACATTACTTCCAGGGGAATTCCCAACATTTTGTGCATTGTATTATCATTATTCCTTATTTCAGGAAACAGGTATACAATTGGTACATTTTAAAGAGACTTCTCATGTAAACTGCTGTTAAATTCCTATAGATTTCAAACAGTTGAGCTACATCCATGTACATTCGCTTAGCGTTTGTCAGCATTGTTTATTTAGCACCTTCACTTTTTCTCGTTATTTTAAAAAATACCAACATAACCAATATAGTGTTGTTTCATTATATACATTAGAGTACATTTGTATTTTGCAAGCTTACCTACCGTGAGGTTTTATAAATGTTTGAGATAACACAAGGTTTTATTTACTTTTAATGGTAGCTTGTGTATTGTTTTAATTTGTGAAAGCATCTCAAGGGATGCCCAGGAAAACATTATATTTCCAGGCGAAGACAATGGATCTGAGGTGTTAATGAAAAGTCTCAATTCGTGGCAATAAAATTAAAATAAACGGCGCAAATTTTTTTCAGCTAAGTTGCGGATGTTAACGTTGTGTTTAACATTTTAAGTTCAAAGTAAATAACATACGTGTATTTTTATGTATATAACCCCTGTGAGGCATGGAATCCTGATCTGTCGCTTGTATATCTATCCTCAAATCATCACGCGACGAACATAATAATTGAGAAGTTACTCCAGAAATGTTTTAATCCCGTTTCAGCTGCTGCATTGGATTGCATTATGGCCGTATTCCGTTTATAATGACAATAAACAAATTATAAGAGGTTATGAATTTCCTCCCGCCAAGTTTCATTCAATTTCGTATATATTTGAATGTAGTATTTCTTTTAGCCAGCAAAGCCTTAATTCAGAAGACTTCGGCTTCAACCTCACTTAGGAAGCGTTCAGCTATGTGATTTAAGTAAGAGTTTTTGGAGGGTATTTTCTAAAGTATTATTAATTTTTACCAATTTCTGTCGAATTTGAAATGTGAATATGTTTGTTTCAACTCGAGTGTATAAAATTTCAACTCCGTACGTGCGGTGTTTGACCTAAAAATTGAAAAATTCGTATACGGTTCTGTTGTCTAAACTACCCTCAGTTTAATATCGCTTTCAGCCAAATTTGAAATGTGTCAACAGATTTTCATAAACTCCAATATTAAACCTCTGCTGCGGTTGGCGAGTTTTTCATGCGCACGGACGGATAAAATAGTAGCCTGTGCACATTTGAAAATGAGCAAGATAAAGTAATGTGTACCAATGCCCATGTTCTTGTGCTTCAATTACAAGAAGTAGTTATTTATTTGAAGTTGCAGCCGTTAATGTAGATTTGAAAATCATGTTCCCGTGGACAGCCTGTATTACAAACGAAAAACGGAGGAATGTAGGTGAAATGAAGTGCGTGACCGAACAGACGCTTCCGTAGCTTATAGGTGAGGAAAAAAGAATTAAAATGAACCCTATACAAGTATTGTTTGGGATTGATTCAAACCTTGAATCAATCAAATTCAATTCAAACCTTCTTACAACTTTGCCCCGCTGAGATTATTCTTCCACTCTCCCTTTACTTCTCCTTTCCCCTGATTGGCACACCTTTGAATGGCGATGTGTGGTGCAATGCAAGGTTTAGGCGTTAAACACTATAAAAATACTTTCAATATATATATGAACGTCCTTTCGTCATCCTGAGAGGCAGATTTAAGGCGAAGGATCCTCCTGCCCAGTGATACGAATGTACATGCATTCCGTGGGTATTGACTCTGCTACGTAATATATTTGATTCATACGGTTATGGAAATGTAAATTTGTATTCTCTTCGAATACGAATACGCTATTTGGGGGAAAAATTCATTTCAACATACACTACGTGATCAAATGTATCCGGACACCTGGCTGAAAATGACGTACAAGTCGTGGCGCCCTCCATCGGTAATACTGGAAGTCAATATGGTGTTGGCCCACCCTTAGCCTTGAGAACAGCGATCACTCTCGCAGGCATACTTTCAATCAGGTGCTGGAAGGTTTCTTGGGGAATGGCAGCCCATTCTTCACTGAGGACCGGAACTGAGGAGAGGTATCGATGTAGGTCGGTGAGGTCTGGTACGAAGTTGGCATTCCAAAACATCCCAAAGGGTTCTATAGGATTCAAGTCAGGACTCTGTGCAGGCCAGTCCATTACAGGGATGTTATTGTCGTGTAACCACTCCGCCATAGCCCGTGCAGTATGAACAGGTGCTCGATCGTGTTGAAAGATGCAATCGCCATCCCCGAATTGCTCTTCAACAGTGGGAAGCAAGAAGATGCTTAAAATATCAACGTAGCTCTCCGCTGTGATCGAGCCATGCAAAATAACAAGGGGTGCAAGCCCCCTCTCCAGGAAAAACACGACCACACCATAACACCACCACCTCCGAATTTCACTGTTAGCACTACACACGCTGGCATATGACATTCACCGGGCATTCTCCATACCCACATCCTACCATAGGATCGCCACATTGTGTACCCTGAGTCGTCACTGCACACAACGTTTTGCCACTGTTCAATCGTGTAATGTTGACGCTCCTTACGCAGGCGAGGCGTGATGTGTGGCTTATGAGCAGGCGCTCGACCATGGAATCCAAGGTTTCTTACCTCACGCCTAACTGTCATAGTACTTGGAGTGAGTCCTGATGCAGTTTGGAATTCCTGTGTGATGGTCTGGATAGATGTCTGCCTATTACTCTTTACGACCCTCTTCAAATGTCGGCGGTCTCTGTCAGTCAACAGACGAGGTCGGCCTGTACGCTTTTGTGCTGTACATGTGCCTTCACGTTTCCACTTCACTATCAAATCAGAAACAGTGGACCTAGGGATGTTTAGGGGTGTGGAAATCTCGCGTACAGGCTTCTGACACAAGTGACACCCAATCACCTGGCCACGTTCGAAGTCCGTGAGTTCCACGGAGCGTCACATTCTGCTGTTTTACGATGTGTAATGACTACTGAGGTCGCGAATAATGATTACCAGGCAGTAGGTGACAACACAAAGCACCTAAGATGAAAAACGTATGTTTGTGGGATTGTCCGGATACTTTTGATCACATAGTGTAGCTCTATGGGAGTATAAAATAGGGAGGTGATGAGGAAAGCAAATCTTGGATTGATAGTATAAGAAGCAGAAACGGACCTGAAGGTAAGTTCTGATCACGGTGACCTCGTTAACTATGGCTGCACCTCTTTCTCGGCACTCGTTGCGTTATTCGAATGGCCTATTTGAAAATATACTTTAGAAATAAATTCAGGTATTTCCGCCTGAAGCAATTGAGCATCCTAATCGGGTTTAGGCATGATATCCGTGGCAACTATTTCTTAAGTGCAAAACAGAAAAATATTGACTTTCCATAATTGAATCTGAACCGCGTCATCTCCCTATTTTCCCATGATTCTCTCTTGTAATAGCTAAATTCAGCCAGAGGACATCGGAGGTTGTTCACAAAAAATTCAATAAAGCATTCATGGAAATATCTTACATATTTTGCATCAAAATCATTAGAGCCATTTTTTGAGAAAATCACATTTAACGAAAAAGGAAACTTCTATATTATATATAACTCTTATATTACTATATATTATATCACCACTACTTATATTACTACTATATATAAATGTATATATATATATTTATAGGTGTATCTTTATTGGTGTCATATATTTGGAGGACGTGTTCCTGTCAGCAAAACAGTAAAACAAGTTCATATGTACATGGGTTTGAAAATCAACCGTTTCGTTGTTATAGGTCAAAGAAGATGTATTTCATGAGTGAATAGACGGATATGCACTACACGTATGGCCGTGCAGATGACAATGCTGCACGAGCACGTGAACTTTATGCAGAAAGATACCCTGACTGGTCGTTAGCGTGTGCTAGAACATTCGCAGGAATTCGCCAACGCTTGAGAGAGAATGGCGCATTTGAGAGGAGTACTAGGGATGTTGGGAGACAAGAGCGGTGCAAGGCATTAAGCTTGAACGAGTTCTTCGTGTTGTGGATGCAGACCCATCACAAAGCACAAGAGTAAGACTGTAAGAGAAAGAGTTAGTCATATGACTATTTGGAGAATTCTGCATGAAAATCTTCTGTACCTGTATCACCTTCAACGTGTGCAAGGATTAAATGAGGCGGACTTTGAGCCAAGAAAACGTTTCTGTCAACGCATGTTACAGCAGTGCGCTGTATTCGTCAATTTCCTAGCCTTATATCATTCACGGATGAGGCTGGTTTTACTCGCGACGGCATCTTCAATTTTCATAACACTCATACCTGGGCATTTGAAAATCCTAATGAAATACGACAGGACAATCACCAACAGATGTTCTCTCTCAACGTTTGGGGTGGAATCATTCATGATCACCTTATTGGTCCCTACTTCTTCCCTCAGCGTCTGAATGGACAAACCTATCTCCAGTGTCTCAGAAATGAGTTGCATCACTTAACTGATAATGTGCCTCTGACATCATCCAATGAATGTGGTTTTTACACGATCGTGCTCCAGCTCATTTCAGTATGATAGTTCGTAAGTTTTCGAATGATCAATTTCCGCTGGGATGGATTGGCCGTGGGGGACTCATTGCATGGCCTGCTCGATCGCCTGATTTGAATCAATGGATTTCTTCGTCTGGGGACTTTTGAAGTCCTTGGTTTATGCGACTCCTGTACCTGATGTTGACATTTTGAGAGGACGTATCCACACTGGATTTGACCAAATACAAAACACACCATGAATTTTCAAGTACGCCAGAACATGGAACGCAGGCTTACTGCATGCATCGAAACAAGAGGAAGCCACTTCGAGCAATTTTTGTAACTTTTGATTTTGTGTTGTAACTCTTGAAATAAATGATTTTCAGATCCATGTTCATATGAACTTTTTTTTACTGTTTTGATGACAGGAACACGTCCCTCAAATATGACACCAAGAAAGGTATATCCTCTGTGTGCATGTGTGTGTGTGTGTATATATATATATATATATATATATATATATATATATATATGTGTGTGTGTGTGTGTGTGTAATCTGCTCTAATAGTTTAATTTCTTATCTTGTTCGCTCTTATAGATTACGTATTTCTGTTGCTTGTATTTCACTTATGTCCTTTGACTTAACTATCCAATTTTCGCTCCCATATAAAATCGAATGACAGCCATTCTTTTGTTTAGTTCCATTTTGTATCTTTGTATCTTTGCCTAAGGTTCTTTTTAAGCTTCCACATATAGCCTGAATATTCTATACATTATTTGTTCTCTCGATAAGTTGTATCACTCCTAAATATTGGAAAACGTGATATCTGTTCTATTATTTCATTATATAATAGGATTTTAGATCCATTTCAATATTTGCCAATAAATGCCATTACCTTTGATTATTATTTATTGAAATTTTACAATTATATCTACGAATTGAAACTTATATGCCAACATTTGGGGGTCTTTTATTGGATTCTGCCAGAAGTACCTGTCTGCAAATAATAAGGTTCTTATTATCCTAAGCAAACATTTATACATCTTATGCGCACTTAATAGCCTTTCTTGTAGTTCACATTGTTTTCCTCAATTAGCTTTACTGAGCTTTAGATGTTTGTAATGTTATATTTTGATAGTTATAGTACGCCAGAAATGGGGATATTGCTGTTTTGAAACATAATTTCAACATACCTTATGCACAAGATGTAAAGACAGAAAAGGAGAGGAAAACAAAAAAGAAGATATCTCAAAAGATGGCCAAATAATGCTAGCATATTGCGGGTTTTACTAATTTGAATTAAAGCTGTTTGTTTTACCATAAATGCATCTCTTAATTCCGTTTTGCACAAAAGTTATTTCCGTATTTATTTTTCCGTTTTTATGATATCCATTCGTTTCTGAAGGCATCTGTTTATCAATATTTTACGTTGATTTTATGGTGAAAAGTTGAGCGATTGAAAATGCTTACTCGAATTCACAATTCTGACGTTAGCTTTCTGTTTTTAATTGAAATATTAACGCGATTGGCCGTGTTATTGTTTGTTTGGTTTCCGCTGTTTACAGATCGTTGTGGAAGAGCTCGTTAAAACGCTTGAACAACACAGTGATCGAGTTCTTGGCAGGCATATGGATGTATTCTCCGTGGAACTGATACCTATAGAGCTGGGAGTATACATACACACAGCTCATAAAAATGATAACTAATTAATTAATTAATGAGTAGAACACAAAAAAATGAGGCGAGATAATGAAACCTTATAAGCCGGCAACGCCCTAATTATCATTTATAAGCGCCCTTTCCTGCGGTGCCCAGACATACCTGCCGGGAAAGAGTTGGGGAAATTTACCCGCTGTCAAATAAAAACGCAAATGATGGACAATTAAAAACGGCGCCGGTAATTTGGTTGTTACATCAAAGGTAAGCGCTTCTTTCTCACCGACACCGGATGGATGGCAGCCTCTAATAGGTGGGATAGTGTGACAGCAAAAGACTGTTTGTTCTGCGTCTGTTTACTGTCAAGTAACAGGCTTTTACCATGTCACACGTGTGAATTCTGAAGACAGCTCTCCGAATGAATTGAGCGTCCGGATGCGTTGGTTAAAAGTGTCTCAATGGAATTCACGGTTTTATTTAGCAGCATTGTTAGGACTTTTGTTTGATATTTTACTCTGCCTTGCACGAGGGCATTTTTAGAGTTGAAACGCATTTTTCAAAATTTACTAAATATCTGTCAAAGTTTAGTCAAAACAGAATTAGTTGTAGACTAAGACTACTTACGTTATAACGCCTTAGAAACTCTGAATTGCATTAGATATTTTAGAAAATGCTGTGCAAATTGCAACTACCCAAATGATTTAATATTTTATGATATCAAAGAAAAAGGAGGATAGAGCTGTGGCGTTTTTGGGAAGGATAATATACCTATAGTATCCCACCTGCAAATCGAAACAAACATAAAAAAAAATTGATGTATCACACACGCGACATTCTCTACCCATTACAACTGATCATAATCCCTTAACAATTATAGTAATCATAAGAAAATTTAATCCGCTTACTTTACTCATAATAAATTTTGACTAGGAATAATTTCAAATTAAGCAATATGAACCTGGTTGCAAGCAGAATACCACACACACACGCGCGCGCGCGCAGAAGCTCGCATATCGTGTCATTTTGTTGTTACTAAAAGGCTCATGCAGGGGGGAAAAGAAAGAAGATTCGCATAAGATGCTTTGACACCGAATGACAGTTCAGCTTGTTAAAACGTAGCGATGTAGCGCGAGTATTTCGAAAGCAGCTGCTTTTGTCTATCATGGTGCACCATTTATGCAAAATTATACAAAACTCATTCAAGATCAAAGAACTTCACAGGCTATGCAGAGAAAATGGAAGATATGGATTTTATTAGTTATGCAAGTATTAGAGATGGGGCCTCATACTCGGTGGTATCGAATTAAGATACTTCGATACTTATTCGATACTTTTACATTTTTAAGTTTTGCATTATTAGAAGTTGATGCGTTTAGCTTTATGCTAGATATTGAAAGTGCCATATTACTACAGCCAGATAGTTATTTAGTGGCGAAAGAATTGACCAAAACGGTGGAGTACAGTGTGAACTCATCATAGTCATCCAGTTACTTTGGGCCCTACTTGTATCACTTCAAAATGCATTTTCATGAAACTGGCTTATATTTGCAATTAGCAACAGCAGATAATGCTGCAACAATGATTACAATACCGAAAATGAAAAAAGGGTGCATCAAGAGTATTTCTAACCTGTGTAAATCCCAGTTTTTATATTATTGTTTTATTTTCTTATTTCTTCAGGTACCGATGACGCTCGGGCAGTAGTACATGGGGAGAGAATTCTCAAAGCAGTTGAGTAGTAAATAGGTAGATTTTTAAATTTTCAACTCCCTTTTATCTCTTACAGCTGAGGTTCATAACAAAGTTGTGAAACAAAAATAACCGCTGTAATAACAGAACTTCAAATTGAAAAGAAGAGTTTAAACCTCGTTATTTTATTATTTGTAAGTGTTGTTTTACCTACGTTATAACTACGCAGAAGGGTTTTAGTAACTAAACCATCAGGTTAGGAACCACCGAGGGTTGGTGGCGTGGAAAGGTAGAAGCGATTGCCACTTTGTAGTGGTGTCTGTAAACAAATATGAACAGTTGAAAGCACTACACTCCTGCTTCGAAAGCAGGTTGATCAGGGTTCTGCAATATCGTACGAAAACAATGTAGATATGTGTAGCCATTGGTACTGTGCAATAAAGTTAGTTCATTGCTTAAATCAATTATTAATGCACAGAAATCTGAGTTACATTGGCTTTTCTGTTACATCTGTTCTGCTACAAATGTACAATGCATTTTCGAAATACATTAGACATAAATCGCGTGCCGTTAGCGGCTAGAAGTTGTTATATTTTGAAAAAACTAAGTTACACATCAGCCGACATTAGGAGCAAATAAACAATGAAATATCAGACATTTCTATGTACCCTGAATTCTTCTCTAGAGCATTTTTAAGTTTCTTTGTCAGCCTTTCTTTAAAGTTCCAGCTTTGTACCATAATCAGTGTTTCTGAAACCTGTTCCATTGCCTCAACAGCTTCTGGTATTTTTGGTGTATATGTTTGCAAATATAATGTTGTTGCGGTTGCAATATTACTGAAATTATTCTGAATAGATGATAAATGTTAATGCGCCAAAGCAGCATTTTCTCTCGTCAAAGACATTAATTACATTAACAACTTTGTCATAATATTGAGTGTAGTGTACTACAGCATGTAGCCATGTCCCCCACCGAGTTACAGTTGGTTGTGGATCCAAGGGAATTCCAGGTTCCGTCCCCTTAAATATTTTGATTTTTGAGGGTGCCTTGCAAAATATCTTTTTCATGTTGGCTATAAAATTATCAACATCCGGAAAACAGGCTCTAATTTCTTCCGCAACTCGGCAACGACCATGTGTTAGACATGTTTAATGTATTAATGTGACACAATGTTTAACATTATATTTAAACGCCCTTTGAGCTCTATGTGGCATACGTTACATCTGATGGTTTTGCCATTTCCGCCCAAGTTTTCCCTTGGTTTGTTGTGTGATTCTTCTCTACTTTAGGCATATTGCCAGTTTTCCACTGGTTTCTATGCGGCATGAATAAATGGAATAATCGCAACGAAACCGAGTGTTGTGAAGGGAAGGGGAGGAATGCGTCCGTCACAGTATCTGACGTCACATACTCTGTGCGGTAACACGATTGCTCTGTTTACTCACTATAACCCCTCTGCGTGGTTATAACTCAATAGTAGGGATGAATCGAATTAAAAGAAAAAAGCATCTTGCGGGTATACTGCAATGAATAGCTATAAAACGTCATTTGCATGCATAAAACATTTGTTCATTCCGGAAGTAAATTCTTAAACATTGTTTGCAGAACAAACATGTTAGAAATATTCATTGAAGTGACTGATTTTTTAGATAACTGCAATTAGCTGAAGTTTTAGAAACTTTATGCCTTTTCTGGTCTCATAGTTATTTAATAACATAAAAGTTACGTAGTTTTCACAAAATACATATAGCCTTAACATATACAATGAAATAGAGGCGAAGCTGGACAATATGAAGATTCCCCACTCCCCACACCCACCCACCAATTTTCTCTCCTTATAATATTAATGTAGATTACCATTTTAGATAGAAATGGTGGTTAAAAAGAAAATGTTTATAAAAAATGTTTAATTCAGAATGTAGCGCGTGAGGGCATCCAAGGTATGAAAATGAAGCTATTCGCACGCTCTCCAGTCATGCTTAATATAACAGTTGGTGGCATTGAAATATAATGCAACACTCGCGTTCTAACGGTAGCCTAATTTCCCCGTTGGTCATAATTCTTAAATACAGACACCGAAATAAGTGTAATATTAACAGCATATATAAATTAACCTAAAAGCAGTAATGTGGTAACCATATGATCCAATTGATAGTAGTACATCACAGGTACATTAAATACATCATCTGATATTTCTTATACTCTTAACCTAAATCTAAAATAAGGTGCTATAGATCTTGCCCGTCTCCTTTAAATATTCCCTCTCTGAGGTTCTTGCCTACTTTTTTTTTGGGGGGGGGCAACGTAATAATGTTGTAATGTTTTTACTTTCTCTACTACGTATAGTAAGTAGGGGAAGTATTGCATTCCGCCCAAAAATTCGATACCGAGATTTCAGCGGAAATATGTTTTGAGCCGCCCTGAATCCAAATAAAGCAGTTTTGGAAACATGCCTGTGAGTCTGTAAACAGCATAACTCAAAAACGAAAAGTCGGATAAATACCAAACTTGGAATGACTTTAGTATCTTCCAAGGATGCGACACGAAGATTTTCAAGAAACTCTCCCCACCCCCAACTACCCTTTTCTTGGAACATCTTTTGAACAGTTTTATTTTCTAAAAATGGTTCCGACAATTTTGATTAAAATACCATATAACAAAGATAATTACATGACAAATAAAATGTATATATTGAATTTTCTGGGAATAGTTTAGGAAGTTCTCTTCATTCCTAAGGAATTTTGTATAATCCTGTATAGGTAATTTGCCAACGTTAAGGAATAGACGAAAACGTACCACAAAAAAAAAGAAGAAAGTAGATCTCTTTAAAACACACAATTTACTTAAAGTAAGGTTTTTGTAGCATAAGCCGTTTCTGAGGTATATGTCATTAAAGGTTCGAATTGTTCAATACTTGTCATTCTTTTAAACCCCCGTCGATTTTATGTTGTTTCTCACGACTGCATGGAAACAGTATGACATTTTAAGGCCAGCACATAATACCCAGTTCTTAAACATTTGACCATCGCGGTTCTCTTTGTATGTATGTGGGATGTAACTATTTTTGCAAAGGTGTATTTGGATTAAATATAGTAGATAGAAAAATAGGCTTTAGTAAGAATACTTAGTATAAAGTTACAGGTTAGAGAAAATGATGTGAATGTATCACATCAGGTATTTTATGTATAAATTAGGTTTAGGGCCGGATTAGGGCTAAAATTGGCAAAACCTTGTAACGTGATGGAAGAAAACGTAACTAGGATAGTGCGTTTTTTGCGTTCTGTAGATAGTAATGCTCTTCAGAAACAACAAAACCAGCGAATGGAAATTGCCGTACAGCAGAATTATTT
Organism: Deroplatys truncata; assembly: GCA_030765065.1. Lineage (NCBI taxonomy): Eukaryota > Metazoa > Arthropoda > Insecta > Mantodea > Mantidae > Deroplatys > Deroplatys truncata. The sequence goes on from CM060980.1 coordinate 61,721,756, forward strand.
AATTTACTTTGGATTTATGTACCATTTTCGTAAAGTATGCCCGGGCTAGGTGATAAACCATAATCTGTACGTAGCTATACGAGATGTGATCAAAACGTTTCCGGTGTGGCTTCACAACAATTTAGCCATTGAGCTGTCTTTACTGACTGTAAATACTGTAGGTACATGCAACGCACCCTCTGATAACAATGAGATATCACGTGACTTTCTGCGACCTTGCAGTGCAGAGGTAGCCCTGAAGTGAATGCGTGTTTTGCATCAGCTGCGATTTTTCTGTCTAGCGAAAATGCTAGATTACGAAGAACAGCAAACAAACATGAAATTTTGCTTCAAACTCGGTAAAACTGCAACAGAAGCCCATGAAATGTTAAGAACAGCCTATGAGGAGTAAGTAATGGGCAAAACTCAAGCATTTCAGTGGTTTTCGTAATTTAAAAGTGGTGTAACATCAGTTAAGGATGCAGATCGTTCGCGGCTCTTCACAATGGAAGAGTCCTTCCCTCCACCCCCCAAAAAGGCCAGAGAAGTATCCTGTTATCCGCCCCTGCAAACCTCTAGGATAATGCACGATAATAATTATGCATAAAAAAGTTAACAATGAGAAAAAGAGCATAATATCTACGGAAAGCACTACAAATATTTTTTTCCATAAAAAAAAAGAATTACCGTGGTAAATTTGAAAATTCACATGAGATGGCAGCACTTTTGCAAATCAAAACGAAGACCTAAAGTGCAGTCAGTTGTGTTACTGCAACGGGAAGGGTGGCGATTAAGTGCTAATGTGGACACAAATAAAGTCACAGTGTCGTTGTACCGAGATCAAATCTCGGTTAGGGTGAGTTGCCTTAGATTTAGACAAGAAATCTGGGGTAACTCTAAGCTCTATGGTCCCGGCTCATAAGAGCGTCTTTCACCCTATTCATTCACAGTCTGATACCGGTTAAAGGACGTTAAACTTGCAAATAAATAAATACATTCTGTGGCGAAAATGCAGACCTCGTTGCACAGGTTCTGTGAAATAAAAGTGTTGTTGACCCTATTTCCGAGATATCCGTTGCCATTGGTTTTAATTTTCCAATTGTTTTTATCTAGCCATTCGTTCAAGCACTATCATTCTTTTGTTTTTCGTAATATCATGCAAAGAGTGGAATTTCAAAGCCAATTTCATATCCATGAAATTTTAAACACGCTTTTAATTGTGGCAGAGCAGTATGTGACAACATTTTGAATACATTTAGATAGTAGCTGCAAGATTTAGAAATTTCACCTATGGGTACCCTTAAAATATTTAACTCTTTTTCAGTTTCATGTAAATATGTAATGAAAACATTTCAAGTATTTATCTCAGCATGAATTGGATGGAATAAGCTTTTTAAAGAATGGTTAGTAGGAAAAAAAAGTAATTTGATACATTCATGACCTTCTCTACCCTCTATCGCTTATTAATGGGTATACAAACTATTCCTACTAAAGATTATTTTTCTATCTACTTCATTTTAATCCATTTAAACCTCTACAGAAATAGCTACATTACACATTTCGTTATAGATACAAAGGGAACCGCAATAGTCTAAATGTTTAAGAACTGAACGCTATATGCTGGCCTTTCCATGCAATCGCGAGAAACAACTGAATGTTTGAAAGGACCTTAAAACAATGACCAAATATTGCACAATGCGAACCATTAATAATGGATATCTCGGAAATGACTTATGCCACAAGAAAGAAACAAGAAAAAAACTTATTTGAAATAGTGTGCTTTATAGAGACCTACATTTTTTGTGTAGTACGTTTTCGTCTATTGCTTAACGTTTACCAGTTATACAATTATACAAAATCTCTTCCGGAGGAAGAGGACTCAACAGGCTATTCTCAGAAAATTCAAACATGTTATTTGTCATGTAAATGTGTTTAACATTTGGTATTTTAATCAAAATCGTTGGAGCCATTTTATAGAAAATTAAAAAATTCGAAAAAATGCCATGTAAAGGGTAGTTTGGATTGGGGGATTTTTTGAAAATATTTTGTCGCATCTGTAGAAGGTACTGAACCTAAATGCCAAGTTTGGTATTAATCCGACTTTTCGTTTTTGAGTTAATGCTGTTCACAGGCATAGACTCACACAGAACCCTTTTTCTAAAAATGATTTTTTTTTGTTTAGGGGGCGTCAAAGAATGTATTTGCGTTGAAATCTCAGTTCAAATTTTTGGGTGGAATGCAATACCTTCTCTACCTACTACGAGTATATCCGCGGTAGAGAAAGTTAATATACGATAGTGCGTATAGAAAGTCACGTGAATGCTACAGATTCTTTTAGTACCTAAGTGCTCTGTCAACCACGATAGTATTCATCAGATATCAGAAATTTTAGAAGCCTCACCATCAAAACCTTAATTTTTATCGTTTCGTATCAAGTAGTGATAAATTCTAAGTTTAACTCTATATGCACAGTGGTTGAGTGCATAACAACAGTAGCACGCGCACCACAAAAGACACAGGGAATCAGGAGCTACAGATGAATTCAGTATTATTCATCAGTTTTAAGTCTTTAAGTAAGTGCATTTTATTAAACGCTACATGCATTTTTGAAGAGATAAGTACAAAGAGAACACATTTAGGCATCTCATTCGTTCATTCTTTCCCTCAGGGCGATATTACCCCATTCTAAAGTTCGCCAACAATACCTGCTATACTTAATTTACCTCCCTACAGTTTTTTCTCCCCTTTCCTCATCCTTTCTTCTTTTTTCTTGTTGTCCGCCCTAAAAGGGAGGGCTTGTGGAATGGGAAGTCATTAATTGATCCGAAACGCAGATAACCCAAGTAAGAAAAATAGCATACACTTTGATTTGCCATTCACCGAAAACACGGAAAGGAAGATAACAATATTTTCTGGCTGTTACCAAGAGTTTCCCCTGCATCTCAGTCTTTTGTTTCAGAGAGAGAGAGAGAGAGAGAGAGAGAGAGAGCTAAGCGCAAGCCGGCCGGGGGTTGACTTCGCTTATATTACGTTACAGAGCAACGATTAAAAGTTAAATCCAACAAGCACTGAAGAAGATAGCTTCTACCCCTTTATCGCCTACTACCACTGGCCCCTGATGCGATTCGTATGCAAAATACATTTGATTATCCCCAAGAGTAAATACCTACCGAAGGGGGTGATTTTACCAAGAGATTTTCAAAGAGGCACCAGCAAGCGCAAGAGATGGAGGCAAGCAAAATGGAAATGGAGACTTTTCGTCGTCTGTTTCGCCTTCTTCTAACTATATAAAGGGTCGAGGAGGGAAATATCAACCATCAGAAGGTAAATGGCCAAAAATTAAAATGGGGACACATTAAGAAAGTGTCGTATATATACAACGAACGGCGCACTGTGTGTTGGCGTTATGTAAAGATAATATTGTACAGGAGTTGGGAAAGCAAGTCAGTACTTTGGCGGGGAGTAGGAAGGAAGGTTTCAGGATTACCGCTATCTTCAGGAAGCGGTGCCACAATATTCCGGTACTGCACACAAATCTTTGCTCCCTTGCATGATAATTCTGGGAGCACCGCAACGCGAAATCTTCTCGATTCTGATGCAGACAAAACAACAAGAGTCAAGAATGCCAGCAAACATGGGCGTGGTTTTTGATAGCTTGAGGGCTACTTAAAAAAAATGCAAACATCTTCAGTGGATCCAGTTGAGTTGGACTGTTTAATTTAAAGATGCTTACTCTGTGTCTCTGGTTAAGTTAGGATCATTCGGAATATTGCTTTCAATTTAAACCTTATTTATGGTATTAATAACCCGCTTTACCATCTGCAATTTAGTAACAGCATGCTGGATTCTAAGCCTAGAAGTCTAGCGATCAATTTCCGGCTGGGGTTGGAAATGTTTCTGTAACTACTCCCTCAACTTTCCTAAAGCCTGAAAAGTGTGTTCCAAAGTTATATTGCATTTACATGACTTTCTCTACTCACTCTTCTACAAACTATTTCTACAAATGCTACATCTTGTTAATCCAGATAAACTTTCACTGCACATTTACACATTTTGTTATAACATAGGTAGGTAAAGCGATAGTCAGATTTTTAAACAGCGTGTCGCTATGTGATGACTTTGAAATTCCACGAAATAATAATAATAATAATAATAATAATAATAATAATAATAATAATAATAATAAAACAATATCTCGGAAATGGTTAACTCCTTAACGAGATCTACATTTTTGTGTAGTAATATTTTGTCTATATCTTGCGGTTTACCAATTATACAAAACCCATTCAGAATGAAGAGGACTTCCCAGACTAGTCCCAGATAATTCAAGATATATATTTCATTTGTTATGCACATATCTTAAACATATGGTACTTTAATCAAAATCGTTTAATCCATTTTTGAGAAAATAAAGAATGAAAGTTTTTTCCATGCAAAGGGCAGTTTGGGGTGAGGGACTTTTTTCTCTTAAATTTTCGTACTGCATACTTCGAGTCGTTTTTGAGCTATGCTATTCACACAAATGGACCTTTTTCTAAGAACACTTTTTTTCATGGAGTCTCAAAACGTGTATTTCTGTGAAATCTTGGTATCGAATTTTTCGGTGGAATACAATACTTCCTTATTCTTACAATAGGTAAGCAATAGAGAAAGTAAAAGGTTAACCAGTTTACGTTATTAACGATAAATGCTTGCCAGGAAATGATATCAAACTACTCGTAAGCAATATGGAGTTAAGTAGCATGCAAAATTATTTAGTTGTTTACATCGCAAGTTTGGTTTTCTAGTAATGTGTTCCCAAGAGTCATACAGGAGAAGAATGACAAATTTTCGAACTGTTCCATGGATGACGCTCTGGCAACTTGGGAAATAGTAAACATACAACTTGAGTATTTCGGACTAATGGTACCAAAAACGTTATTTATCGAAGTATATGTTAATTTGCTTCAGGTTTACTTTGAGGTAATTTTTGTCTAACTTTTATGGTTTGCAATTTATACAAAAGCCATTGAGCATGAAAATGACTTCAATGGTAATATACAAAAAAATCAAGAATCATACTCTATTTGCATTCTAAGTTCTCGAACAGGTGATAGGTGATATATAGTGTATAAATTTGCATTTATCTAACTTTTCGTTTTCGAGTTGTGTTATTTTTAGAGGCGCGTGCTCACACTTTTTCTAAAAGCGCTCCGGAAAAACACAATTTCGAATTCTTGGAGTACCATAAGCAGCAATTAAGCCAGAAATCCGCACATGATGAACAATTTTAGCGTTTGAAAATAAATAAGTGGGTGTAATTATACAGAAACTGAGATTAATTACAGTTAAGGAAAAATTATCATGTAATTGACACACGCTCCTCTGAGTAATCTACAGGAACGCTTTTTAACCCGCGAATTAATCGTATCGGGCAGACAAATCCCCCAAGTCAGCGATTATAGGCCAACTAGATGACAAGCCTTCTAGCAGCTGACTAAAAGGAGTATGTGTCAATCACAAGGTACAGTGCGGTCGTATTAAGCTGAGGCTATAGACTGGCAATATGCGTAACATACTGTACTGCAGTCTCGGTACTTTTCTGATGCGTAACTGGCGGCGCATGACGCGTTCAAGCTTATTCTTTATCAGCTGTGTTCGTGCTGCAAGGAGAGTGGTGCATTGTGCATCTCAAAGGTGAAAGTTGTGTGTGAATTGCTTAAGAGTGTTAATGTCTTGTTATTAATCCACCGGACATGTTTCCAATACTTTTTACTTTCTCTACTACATATAGTAAGTAGGGGAAGTATTGCATTCCACCCAAAAATTCGATACCGAGATTTCACCGCAAATATATGTTTTGAGACCCCCTGAATCCAAAAAAAGCATTTCTGGAAACATGTCCGTGTGTGTCTGTGAACAGCATAACTTAGAAACGAACAGTCGGATAAACACCAAACTTGATACTTAGGTTCAGTATCTTCCAGAGATGCGACACGAAGGTTTTCAAGAAAATCCCCCACCCCAGATTACCCTTTACATGGAACATTTTACGAAAATTTTAATTTTCTCAAAAATGGCTTTAACGATTTTGATTAAAATATCATATGTTTAAGATATTTTCATGACAAATGAAACGTATATCTCGAATTTTCTGGGAATGTCTCCAAAAGTATTCTTCATTGTGAACGACTTTTGCATAACTGGTAAACCATAAGAGATAGACACAATTTTACTACACAAAAAATGTAGATCGCGTTAAATTTGTCATATACATTTTGTTGTTGAGTGAACCATTTTCGAGATATTGCTTGTTATTCCCTTAAATTTTCCAATACTTATACTTTTTCTCAAATGGGAATTCATTATTTTTTGTCGTCCTGGTAATACAAAGAGTGTGGAATGCTCCACATAGCAACCAGCTCTTAAAATATTTGACTATCGCTTAAAGCCTACCAATTCCCCTTGCATCTACAAGAAAATTAGCAATAAGATTAACATCTCGATATCTCGATTAACATGAAGCATATGGAGAATAAGCATTTGTAAAAATAGTTTGTACAAGAGTAGAGAAAGTCCTGTGAGTGTAACACATCAGATTTATTTGGATTCAGAAGGCCTCAAAACCTGTATTTCCGGTGAAATCTCGGTATCGAATTTTTTAGTGGAACGCAGTACTTCGCCTACTTACTATATACGTAGTAGAGAAAGTAAAAAAGTTTATAGAAGCAATCCCCACACCATAGATGCACTTAAGGACAATATAAAAACAGAAACATTACGCAAGAAGAACTTGTGCGTATGAATGGAAATTTCATTCGAAAATGCGAGGAATGTCTTCTCGCAGATGGACACCACTTATAAACAAGGTCAGTACTCGTAGTTCGTGTTACTGTCACTGGTGAGTAAGTAACGCGGGAGTTACGGAACTAAAAACCCCAGTGTAATAGACACTATGCGGAGCACGCAAACGCGCGATCCGTGCCCTCACCATAAAACGATCTCACCGTACTTTCTCCCTTACTTTGGTGCTTGTAAAGGTAATTGAAAACCAACCAAAATCTTATTGACTGCGAGGATTTTTGTAGACATTGATACGTGTTTGAGGTATGCAAAAAATCTTTAAGAGTCCGATGTGTTGGATTCACATCTCTTTCTTTATTCATTCTTTTGCAAACTATTCTCACAACAGCTCCTTCTATCTCCTTGTTAATTCAAATAAACGTTCAATTCAAATTCATACATTTCGATGTAGGACACAGTAGGTAAGGCGATAGTCAAATTTTTAAAGAGCGTATTGCTATATGATGGCTTTGAAATGCCAGGTCTTTGCATGATGACCACGAAAAGAAAGAAAGAAAGAAGAAAAATGACTTCTCAGTTGAGAAAAGTATAATTATTTGAAACCAGCAGTAAAAATATCTCGGAAATGGTCAACTTCAAAAAGAGAGAAAGATAAATTGTGTGTTTTAATGAGAACTACATGTTTTCTGCAGTAAGTTTTGTCTATCTCTTATACAAAAGTCAAAATAATTCAGAATGAAGAGGACTTCACAGGCTATTCCCAGAAAATTTAAAATATACCCTTCATTTGCCATGCAAATATAATATATGACATTTTAAACAAATGGTTAGAACCACTTTTGAGAAAATAAAGAAATAATGAAGATGTTTCCATGTAAAGCGTAGTTCTTATACCAGTTGCGTAGCAGTCTATAAGTTTATGCATTTACGTCTTTACTTCTAAGAGAAGCATCATATTCTTTTTGTCTGAAAAACTATTAATTTCTCTTAGTTATGAAAATAATTACACATTAAATATCACACAATGCTCAACATTATTTCAACTGTAATGAAATGTTTGTAGTACCTGGAACAATAGGTAATACAAAGGCTGGCCCCGTAGCTCAACCGGTAGAGAACTTCCCTGCTGTGCCAGGGGCCCCGGGTTCGATTCCCGGCTGGGGGTGGGTGAATGTGTGAGTGACCTAACCCCAAGAAAACCAGAAATCCAAGGACATACGGCATATCCAATAGGCAATTTGTTACAAAGGTAAAAGGCCGCCGATATTACCATTGCAGTTAAAGGCGGGGTGTAAATGGAACAATTAAAAAAACAGCTAATACACCATGTATTTCTTGGCCAACTTACACATTCTACACTGCCAGCGATAGCGAAATGTGACTTACAAGAACTCTGATACGACGACGTCCGTTCGTCTTTGGAAGCTGTCTGCGATGCTGTTGGAAACCTCCCTTCTCCGGCTGCTTGGCCGTTATTTCGTTGATGACTAACCCTTACTCCCTAATTTTTGGCCGTGATCCTTCCGGACGGATAGGGTGGGCTTAAACCTCCCCTTGCCGTAATTCTCCACTGAAGAGCTTTGATTGGTTTTTATAACTGCGCCAGCCAATAAGGGCAAAGGTTCCTTTTCCCCAAATTATTCGCTCGATCTGTGAAATCACATTAAAAATTAATGAACTCTGTTCGTTTCATACAAGTTTGTAACAAAGCTTTCTACCCATTCCCTGCGTCGTGAAATCCATAGATTTAACGAATTACGATTAGAGATAGGCAAAATGTAAACAAAAAATATGCCAAAACATGAAATGCTTTCGCCAAAATATGAAAATATGGGGAACACATCCCAAAATATATTGCAATATGTGTATTTTCAAGGCTAAACGTACTTTGGAGCACATTCACTTCGTTTTAAAAAATGTGCTTTGTAGATTTTTATCCATATTTAATAATAATAAAATGAAATACCTATAACAAATTATATGGAGTTTATAGATTTTAATATTGAAATATTTGAAACCAATCCCGGATCGCGAAAAAAAGAAATTAAAAGTAGAGGGCGTTTAATTTTGCACGTGACGTCACACACGGGGAAAATGCTGCAATTTCTAAACTGTACCTTTTGTTGGAATGAGTGTTGTGTGCGTGTGTTGTTTTTTTTTCTTTTCTTTTCCCAGACGGAAAGAATGTTGAGATTTTCTAAATGTGTTTCACAGAAAACTGTTCGAATAGATATCTGTAAAGCACCGTTTATTGCTAACGAAAATTATTTTAAAAGCAGAAAATTGTAAATCTTACATAATACATGTCAAGATTTTCCAAAATATTATTTTACCAAATATTTATGAAATACGAAATTGTTTGTCACGTGCACCACTATAAAACGTAAAAACACTTATTCTCATAACGGTTTAGAATATTAAATTCCACATTTTGCCTATCTCTAATTTATTATGATTCAAATTTACGATACTGGTTATGTGCTCGGTACCGAAATACAAACTTTTAAAGGTTATTTAGGTAATGCTACTTTGGCGGAAAACAGAAAGTATCAATTAATTTCTTAATGCACCCTGCACTACTTTTTGATTTTTATTCCTGCTATATGAGAACACGAGGCCGTGGAGTTCATGTCCCTTTTTCAAAAGTTTCTTTAATTTAATTCAGAAGTATTTAGAGTATTAATAATTATTAATAATATAAAATTATATGATCATATATATAAAATATTATAATACGCCTAATAGGGTTGCACAGACAGAACTAGGAAGAGTAGGAAGCAAAAGAAAAACAATGACAAGAATTTTAAAATATTAGTTTAGGATAAATAACTTAGGATAACAAAATGTCTTGAAACAATGCTTAATGCGACTAGGTGTAACAACTGAATTAACAGAATTAAAGAGGCCATGGGAAAAAATTACCTAGGGACGACTTGCTAAACTAAACAACGAAAAGAAAGAGACTTCGAAAGAAGTTAAAGAATTGAAAATATTTAATAGTTTCAACAACAAAAAGTCATTGAGGATCTACAGGGAACTAAAGAAATAATGGGGTAGAGAAAACTATGTAGAAAAAGGCGACAGATGGGTGAGAGAGGGAGCTTCATGGGCTAGAACAGGTGTAGAAAGGATTGGATAGGAATTGAAAGGATTAAGAGCGGGCAGGAATGTAGAAGAGTATGAAATAAATGTGCGAAATAAAAGATAATTTTGGGCATACGATTTCTGAATGTGAAGGTACCAAAAGAAAGCTGCTTTCTACCACGAATTAATGATTATTTACATCGTCGAATCTCATTGTAAATTTTTAGCAACCAATAAATTCAAATGAATCAAGCTAGTGGAATATTCTTCCTTATCTAACAAGCTCTGCTCCTTCAAATGTCAAATTTCTTGTAGGTATCAAGTAAAGAATGCCTGCTTTGCATCAAATGTCTGGGGTTTTAAAACATTTAATGTTTCATTAGTGTGTAATGTTCCAGTTCACACTTCAGTGACCATGGACTGTAGAAAATCCGAATGATCACCTGTCTACGTGACTGGGTTACAAAGGACTAGAGATGATTGTATATTTCATCAGTGACAGTAAAAATATAATTGCAATTTAGTGCCAGTGGTGTAATCGTATCGTAGCACGCAGGTGCTGATGACAATGTGCGGTTTGCGCCTCTTGCAGAGAAACACAAGGGCATGTGATAATTACAACGCGAGGAAACTAATGCTAGTGCTCCTTGAAGCAAAAGCATCTTTAATTAAGAAAAGCTATGCCACCATACTTAACAACCAACATTCTGTACATGCATCTCCAACCACGGCAGAAGTACATACTCCCTCTCCACTATTCTTCAGCAGCCATACAGTTCATTGGGACCACTTATCTCCTACGAATCATGTCTGAAAAAATGTAAGCAGCCAATAGGTCCCATTCACAATGAAAATTAGCCGTAAGAATAACGTGAACTTAAAAGCTAGATGCTATGTATTGTAATGGAACCATTCACAATGAATCACGTAAACATAAAAATAAACATAGAATTAGATGTAAACCTAGAAGCTTACAAGGTCCGAGCTTTTAAGTTTGTCTATATCAAACATAAGCAACTAGCCAATCACAGAGGGATTCTCATCACATGACTATTTTACTACCTGACGTTAGATTTTCTGTCGCCATGCATTGACTCATTAACTGCCTTTCGGGGCAGGTATCACTGCGGATCTATAAGCATCGCAGCAAAACAAATTGTGATGGTAGATGGTGATTTTTTTTTTTTATTTCTTCTGTTTTGCTTTAATCGAGAAGCTAGCCTTTGTTTATTTTAATACATAAACCCCATTCTGCTCTGTTCAGAGTTTACAGAATGGCATCGATGGACGATGGATTAATTGCTTTATATCAAGTATATCCTTGCTTATACGACAAGAAAACAAGTCATATAAAGATGCAGGTTTAAAAGCAAATGTGTTGTCATCAAACTCAAACGAACTGAAACTGTGGAGATAAGCAAAATTGTTATGGTTGATATTAATACATTTACATATTCTATACGTACTTAAGCTATTTCATAATATATGTTTAGTAAAATTCTTGTTAGTAAATAACTAAATATTCTGAAATTACCAACACTGCTTTTGGCGCGAATTATACATATCGTGAAATTAGAAAATATTTTCAACTTATATTAATTTTTATTATATAAGGAAATCTTGGATTTTGTACAGTTACAGGTTCTGAGAGAGAGATACTGCAAAGAGAATATATATATAACGCCATGAGATGGGTCAAAAGGTACAACGAAAGAGCCATGGCCGTTGTACCATTTATTAATCTCTTTAAATGACCATATAAAGCCAAGGCAAATATTAAATCATTTTTATAATCAACATGAGACTGAAAATGAAATCCAGGCATCTCATTTGGAAGAAAATAGTAATAACCCGGAAGATGGGCAGCAATTTTGACAGATATGTATCTTTATAAATTAAAATATGTTTATAAATCACATATGCATATTACAGTCAAATTATTCAGAATAATTTTATTTCACATGCTGTTACAATGCTGGAAATGTCCATTACATGTTTAGCCATGAATTAACGCAACCTCAGAACGAAAATGCACAACCACACATGCAACAATTATAAATCAGTCCTTCTGCAAACTGTTATTAAATATTTACATATTACGTATCATCAAAGACATAATACTTGCTTACTTACAGCCTGTCGACATATAATGATTACGCGTAAATGTACATTTTAATGTTTTAGTTATTATTTATCTTATTGTTCTGCCATACAAAGCATCTGCTAAGCTTTGTAGATCAATTTTCTCCAATCGAAAATACAATTGGCATTACTCGTCGATTAATCGATTTAAATCAAGTCCTGCCTCTTTGTCGGATTTTTATTCGTTTATGAAGATTATGCAATACATTATCTTCTAAAAACTCATTTATAGTGCCTCATATGTCTACGTTCCTATTGTACAGTGAAACGCTACACCTTTTATGCAGAAGTCATACATTCTTCTCCGCTAACAGGCAAGACAACGGCCTGGCAATATCCCATTTAGGCTTGCTTTTCTATTACCAAGAATGTCAATAAATAAAACTGGAGTGCTTGTCTCTGATTTCAAAGTTCCAGACAGAGCTTGTTTTCAGTGTATTTCATTCTGAGGTGGAGGCGATAAGTCCGGTTGAAAAGACTCAGGGGGCTGTTGCGAGTGGATTTTCTGGAAGTACATCACTGCCACAAGTTTCACAACAAACACCACGAAGCAAGAGGAGGAAGACGCAACATCTTTCATCGATGGACCAGACTGTTGCGCACCATCTCAGAATGGTAGCAGAAGCTACAGACAGATTTACTGCGTCCTACGAAAATAAAAACTTCTTTGGGCATGGTGACTGGTTTTGCAGAATGCATTATTACAGAACTGTCATAGCTTCCAGTGGACATTAAAGACACTGCCAAAATGGAATTTATGAAACGGTAACGGAGGCAAAAAAGAAAATAAGAAACTCTTGATATTTATTAAAAGTGTCTTGGAAATAAACATTTGCATTATGTGTCTGAATAAACATAAAATAAAGCTATCTTGCGATCCTCCCAACACATATTCTTCTTGTCCAGCTTTGACACCTGTAGGAGACACAAAATAGCAGTTTCCTCCCTGATATCGAGTGTTTCTGACAGCATTTCCAGCTCCAAGTCTTATATGACTTGCACGACGATGCTGTAATGCGCCATTTTCAGGGATGTCCCACCTTCATTCTCCTCCTTCTAATTCTCCGTTTACTTCTCTGTCCACAAAAGTATTTGGGAATATGTTTTTTTCTGCAGCTTTCACTTTAGAGATTCTAAGAAAATTATGAAGGCAAGCAGTGGCTTTTATAATTTTATCCACATTTTCTGGTTTAGCAACAATTACTCTGTGGAATATTCTCCATTGAGCAATTAGAATGCCAATTTTCAATTACCCGCCTTCCTTGTGAATGACGGTAATTATATATCTTTCTTTTCAGGTTTGTAAGTGAGTGAAAAAGGTCTCATTAAATTCTTTTTCAGCGGGAACGCCTCGTCATCTACAAAGTAGTATGGTACAGGAGTCTCTGACTGAGGAAGGGGGGGCTGTAGTAAAAGAAGCAAGTTATTGGTCAACCTATAACCAAACTCTGAATTCCTCAAAATTCTACCATCACTTTGTTGTCCATAGGCGCCTACATCCACTTGCGTGAAACAATATTGTTCATCACACACAGCCATTAATACGATACTGTTAGTCTTTTTATGATTAAAGAATCAATCTCGAGTTACTAGGTGCTTGTATCACAACATGTTTTCCGTATATTCCACAATTCCCTGAAGTAGTTTGCAATTGATTTACATTCATTTGGGACAGGAAGGTATAATGGAGAGCATCCCAGATAGCTTGACATGTTTCATTGATAATTTGACAACATGTAGGTGTACCTATTCTATCATTCCATGCCAGAGAGGAAATGAGTCATCAGTAGGTAAGAATCTGTGAATGAAGAACGATTATGTAAATATAAATAGTAATAATAACTCAAATATGTTGAAGCATATAAACACGTTTAACAGCTGTTTATTTGGTCTACCTTAATGTGACGCTGAGGCGCAAGGCTGCAGTCAGGGGCGTCCGATTACTATTCTTGTTTAACAACGGTACTACTATATTTAAAATAATATCAAATTGATCAGGATTCATTCCCATATACCTTCGGAATTGCTGTGGGTCATTTTCTCTCATTTCGCGTAATAGATTATGGAAATCGTCATGTTCAGCTCTTCTTTGATTTAGGGGATGAACCCACCATCGTTTCCGCTGTGAGGGTAGATTTTTTAATATTGCTCCAAGTAAATTAATTACTGCAGTTTGCATATGCATAAATACTATAGCTGTCTGTTCAGAAGCAGCCATTTTAAATCAGCTGTGAGTTAACATTCGTTTGTTCCCTCTTTTTGATTAGCTAATACTTACGTTGCGTTTTCCATTGTGAATGTGTACATACTGCTAAGCTTACGTGTTAAGTCTCAAGTTATATTTACGGCTAATTTTCATTGTGAATGGCCCCTTAGTGCCTGATCAGAAACACGTTGACAGGAGGTTCTTCTAAGATCCCTCCAGCAACCAAAGATCTTTGCCGTTTGGAAGCTCTGCAGATTTAACAATTTCCTGTTTCTTATTGCTATTCCAAGAGATTCGTATGTTTCGTTATAAGGTATCGCTAAGAATCAGCGCAGTTAGTGTAAAGATAAAACTACTGTAATTTTTTTAGAAAAAAATTTCTGTTCGATAATTCACATGACTTTCTCTACCCTCTATCGTTTATTAATGGGTATACAAACTTACTCTTACTAAAGCTTATTTTTATATATATTTCATTTTAATCCAAATAAGCTATTTCAGAAAAATTGCATTACACATTTCGTATAAAGATACAAAGGGAAAAGCGATAGTGGAATGTTTAAGAACTGGACGCTATACTCTGGCCTTAAAATTCCATACTGTTTCAATGGAATCGCGAGAAACAATTGAATGTTGACAGGGATTTAAAAGGATGGCTAAGTATTGAACAATTCGAACCATTAATAATAACGGATGTCTTGGAAATGACTGATGCCACAAAAAAGGTTGTTTGAAATGAATTGTATATTTTAAAGAGATCTACGTTTTCTGTGTAGTACGTTTTGGTCTATCGTGTAATGTTTACCAGTTATACAAGATATACAAAATTCCTTCCGATTGAAGACTTCAAAGGCAACTCCCAGAAAATTCTAGATATACATTTTATTTGTCATGTAAATATCTTAATCAAAATCGTTAGGGCCACTTTTTGGAAAATAAAAAATTTTGCAAGATGTTCATGTAAAGGGCAGTTTAAGGTAGGAGGATTTTCTTGAAAATCTTCGTGTCGCATCTTTGGAATGTACTGAACTTAATACCAAATTTGGCGTTGGTCCGACTTTTTGTTTTTGAGTTATGCTGTTCAGAAGCACACACACACGCACGGACTTTAAAAATGCTTTATTGTTGTTGAGAGGGCTTCAAAGCATCATTTACATTAAAATCTCGGTATCGAATTTTTGGGTGCAAAGCAATACCTTCTCTGTCTACTACATGGTTGAGAAAGAAGATGGAATCGGTATGACAAAAATTTGACCAGCTTTAAAACGGGAAGACATGAGAAAAATAAAACTATGCTAACATAATAATAATGATGATGATGATAATTATAATAATAATAATAATAATAATAATAATAATAATGCGCCATTTAATAGTAAACATGAAATGAAAAACCAGAAAAAATAGCAGAATACACATTTTTTATGGAAAAAACAAACGATTAAATAACAAGTGTGTGTGAAAGTATACATAGCCAAAAAGGAAAGAACAGAAAAAGGATGTAAACAGGAATAGCTGAAACTGTAACCCGAAGCTTGCCATAATCTTAAAACTAGGTATGCCACAACAGTAGAAAAGCCGTTAAAACGCTGGAAATAAAGCGTGTCACCAACACCTCAGGAGATTAACATTTGGAACGTACAGAAGTATTTCCTAGAGGAACAAGGAGAAGAAATTAGAAATTCGATTAGTTAAGCATCTTTTTACATTGTTAAACTTTAATAATCTCAGCAAAATTTAGTATGCGTACATTATTTTCAGTAGTCTTACAAGACATTTTGACTTGATGGACAAATTAATGAGCGACAAAGTCACAAGTAGGTATATTCACCTAGAAAAAAAATATATTGTGGGATTTAATTATACTATTTCGCGTATGACCTTTTTCTTCTTTGTTTGTTTGTTTCTTTGTTTCCTTCTTTCTTTCTTTCTTTCTTTCTCCCCCACCTTTCTTCGCAGTAGTTTAGCCTACTTTAAAACGCTAGGAGATATTGAACCGAATAAAATTGTTATATTCGCTTTCAAATTGACGTCCTTGTGTTGGAACGTTGAAACGGATTTGAAAAATTCAATGCAACGACCGAGATTGCTGTTCGGCCGCTGATTTTCGGTTCTCCGTGCTGATGCGTACATATTGTGCAGTTTAAAAACAAATCACCATCGCGAAACAACGAAAACAGAACATGCGTAATACCTAACTTAGAGAAGTGGACATGGGAATTCAAAGATCTGCTGAAATAACAATACAGATTATTTTAAGTGAAAGATAGCAGTATGACTTAAATGAGCACAAATCATTTTAAAAGATCCAGTTGCTGAAAACGCAGATCTATCCTCTATGCAGAGCTTCGGCTGGATATTGCAACTAGATCTTGAAATGTTTTTAAAACCAAGGCTAGGAAAGTGATAAAACGAAAACAATGAATAGTTATGTGTTCTTGACACACATGATTGTTTGAAGTTCAGCATTTCTTTAGGAAACAATATGATATATTTAGGTAAGTAAAATAGTATTGAAAGTTTAAGACATGTAATATAAAGTAATATAAAGTGCATTTACAATGATAATATTACAAATATTTAACATCGATGTTAATAACAATACCAATCATAATGTTTTGTTTAAAATCTGGTCTTGAGTCCAGTCTCCACGCGGTATATTCGGTAAACTGCCGAGCAGTGCACTGCTGCGACATGCAGCATCATAAACGTTTACATTTTTAGAACATTTTAAATCTAAAAATGTATGTTCCACATTTTTACTTTCTCTACTAGGTACCACATTTTTACTTTCTCTACTAGGTATAGTAAGTAGGGGAAGTATTGTATTCCACCCAAAAATTCGATACCGAGATTTCACCGGAAATACATGTTTTGAGACACACTGAATCCAAAAAAAGCATTTTTGGAAACATGTCCGTGTGTGTGTGTGTGTGTGTGTGTGTGTCTGTCTGTGAACAGCATAACTCAGAAACGAACAGTCGGATGAACACCAAACTTGGTATTTAGGTTCAGTATCTTCCAGAGATGCGACTCGAATGTTTTCAAGAAAATCCCTCACCCCAGATTACTCTTTACATGGAAGATTTTTCGAAAATTTTAATTTTCTCAAAAATGGCTCTAACGATTTTGATTAAAATATCATATGTTTAAGATATTTTCATGACAAATAAAATGTATAGCTTGAATTTTCTGGGAATGCCCCCAAAAGTATTCTTCATTGTAAACGACTTTTGCATAACTGGTAAACCATAAGAGATAGACAAAATTTTACTATACAAAAAATGTAGATCGCGTTAAAATACACAATTTATGTCATATACATTTTTGTTGTTGAATGAACCATTTTCGAGATATTGCATGTTATTCCCTTAAATTTTTCAATACTTGTTTTCTAAAATGGGAATTCGTTTATTCATTTTTTTGTCTTGGATATGCAAAGAGTTATAATCTGTGGCAAAGGGAATGGTGCTGCACCTAGCAACCAGCTATTAAGAGATATGTATGTGCTTAAAGGCTACTGTTTTTCTATGTTGCCCTTATAAATATATTCTCCCCTTACATCTACAGGAAAATTAGCAATAAGATAGAGTCTGCAAATGTTTATCTCGATTAGCATGAAGTAGATGGAGAATAAGCGTTTGTAAAAATAGTTTGTACAAGAGTAGAGAAAGTCATGTGAGTGTAACACATCAGATTTTTTATACTCGGCTGTGCAATTCCTTCTATTGCAGACTTTAAACTGCTGTTCTTTGTCATATGTATGCAGTGGGATTGTATTTCGTAAGCAGTTGTATGACGTAATAGATAACCTTTATATTTTGGGTAAGATAAGTTCTTTTACTTCCAGGCTGTCCTGTCTCATAACAGTATGGCTTATATACATTTTAATGAGCGAACATAAGCTCTTTTGTATACCAAAGGCTTACACCGAGTGTTTCCTTAAATATTTGTGACACTCGGAAATTAAGAAGCTAAGAAAAACAGCAATTATGTGACTGAAGGAATTGTGACATATTGCAAAATGGGATTAAGGAAAGGCCAAATTGCAGTAAAACTGTCTTTCACAATTACATTATTTTATAATAATTTCAAGTAATGGGTGTTTTTAGTTCTTCTACTACGTATAGTAAGTACGGAAAGTATTGCATTCCCCCAAAAAGTCGATACCGAGATTTCACTGGAAATATGTTTTAAGGCCCTCTGAATCCAAATAAAGCATTTTTGGAAACATGTCTGTACGCATCTGTCTGTGTGCCTGTAAATACCATACCTCAAAAACGAAAATTAGGATAAATATTACACTTGTTATTTAGGTTCAATATCTTCCAAGGATGCAACACGAAGATTTTAAACAAAATCCTCCATTTTCGAAAACTTTTATTTTCTAAAAAGTGGTGACGATTTTGATTAAAATGCCATATCTATAGATATTAAACATATTTACATCATAAATAACATGTATATCTTGAATTTTTTGGCAATAGCCTGTAAAGTCCTCTTCATTTGGAGAGAATGTTGTATAATCTTGTATAACTGATAAACGTTAAGCGATAGACGAAAACGTACTACACAAAGAATTTAGATGTCTTTAAGACACACAATTTATCTAAAATAAGCTTTTTTGTGGCATGAACCGTTTCTGAGATATCCGTTATTAAAGGTTCGAGTTCATTTCCTGGTCGTTTTCCTAGTCCTTTAACATTCAATTGTTTCTCGAGATAGCATGGAAACAGCATGGAATTTTAGGGCCACCGTATAGCTTCGAGTTCTTAAACATGTGACTATCGTTGTTCCCTTTGTATCTATAACGAACTGTGTAATGTAACACTTCTGCTAAGGTTTATTTGGATTAAAAAGTAGTAGATAGAAAAATAAGGTTTAGTAAGCATGCTTTGTATACAGACTAATAAAGATAGAAGGTAGAGAAAGTGAGTTGAATGTATCACATCAGATTTTTATATTTAAGAACATTCCTAAAAATAGAGCACCTGCATGTGCATATTAAATGCGGAAACACCAGGCTGCCTTTCTACAGTTTTCTAATTTGTTCAGTACAAATGTGTACTGTTAATTGCAAGCGTAATTGTAATGCAGAGTGTAACCAAATATCCTTTATACTAGGTAGCTTAAAACAGAGTGGAAATACTGATAGATACATTGGCAACTACTTGGGTGGATAAGATGTTACGTTTTTCGTGGCTCCCGGTTTTAAATATCGAGTTTGGCAATAAAGACAGTTGTTTATCACCGGTTTGTTCGAAAGGATAATCATGAGATAGCTGTTTATATAATCGCTCAAATTTGCTTTCAAAGTGAACTACGTTTTTAGAATATCTGGAACATTCTAAAAGCAGCCAGAGCCAACAAGAACATTAAGTGATGGGTCAAGCTTTTTGCGTAATATAAACTTCGCACAAAATATAAATTGTTAAATTATTTCGCAAAATATTTAGCAGTGTTTGCAAGCAAGTAAATTTGAGATGTTTAACTGCGAATTATGTAAATCACTTTCAGACTTGTCTTAAAAATCCATTTCGTGCATTATATTTTTCCAAGCTAAGTTCACTGTAAACATCAATATTTATTTCTATCCCGTCCATGCTTTCGGTAATAAACGAGATTATATGACAAATAGACAAGGCATCAAATTTATGAAACATATTATGTAAATTTTTACATTATATTATCTGCCGAAGAAAGGTTAGTAGGAGAGAGCGTCGAGAAACTCGTACCTCCTACAATCTCGATCTACCTTCTCCTAAAACGTTTCCAATGTGATCCCTAATATCGATCTGAAAGGTTATCTTGTGAGTTATCTTCAAAGGAAAAGTATATAAGTTTGTTCGTAGCCTTTGCTCTAAAGTAAAACACAAGTAGCAATTACGTGTGTAGTTGTTTCAAAAGATGTGACATCGTGTTTGACATGAAGGGTTAAGATCCGGCATGCAGCTGTCAAATTGTCGCAGAATTGCTCTTCTCCTCCGTGCTTGGAAATAAAGTAGGAGGAAAGTAGTCGACAATAACGGATAGACTACACTCGAGTTCTTATAAAGCTGGGCAATAATTTGTCGCCAGTGAAAAACGAAGGAGGTGGTGCCTGCACAAAACAATGATGAAGTACCATAATTTCCATTGACACATAGTGGAGGGCCACCCATCATCAGGGACATTTAACCAGGTCCCAACAATACTGTGGAGGGCCATTCTCAGCATATAATAATCCACTACATCACTCGACTCACCTTCTTTTATACGGAACAAGAGGAGATTCTCTGCCCCGACCCGAAAGAGCAAAGGCTATAGGTAATGATACTTGTCACCTGTAGAGGCAGAACACGCAAAGCTCACGGCTCTAGCTCGAAGGCCTCTTCCAGTTAACAACACGGGGAACATGGACGGATGCGGGTTTGTAGAAGTGGAGGAAAAAAAGTGAGGGGTCTACGGATATAATACAAGTTTTCGAGTATCCTACAATAAGAGTGCGGGAGGGGGCAAAAGTTGTCCAGATCTCGTTTGGTTTTCAGGGCTTTTTTTTTTTCCCTGGTCCGTACGCTTGTTCTCTTTTTCTCTTTTGAGTTGTAATTTTCTCTGTTATACGAAATGGAGCCCTGGTTTGCTACATTTCCTGAACAAGTACTTGTAGTTTGAGGGATCCTACTGCGATGAGCCAGGTGTGTGATACTTGCACTGCGAGCTGCCATGCAATACTTCTCGGAGCACCCATTTCAGGTCCCAGAACCTCTGGAAATTGTACCAGAATGTGGCGCCTAACATTGATGACTCGGAAAGAATAAAACATCAGCCCTAAATATATGAAGCGTCCATTCTGAAACTGAACTCAATGCATTCTCTGAAACTCGAAAGTTTCTAGAAATAATTATTATTGTTGGAGAAAGCAACCGCTAATGTTCATTGGTTGTTCAATGTTTCTGAGGTCTTCTTTTACATTTCAAGGTGTAGGCAATAAACTGCCTTTTCCATTTTCGTATATTCTTCAAACATAATTTCTGATATGTCGCAGAAAATGTCCTGATTCAGAAAAAGATATGCTACTTGTCTGTCATGACTAAGGCTCGGAACTTGGGACCCGGTATGTCCTGCGGTCAACTGTGCCTACAGGTATAACGTAAACGAAGCTATCAAGTGTACTCGGGTGACAGTGCCTCTGAGGTGGTAAGGAGGTGTTTGTTGATATTGAATACCGGTTGCTTAGGCACACAAGGTCCCAACTTCCGAGCTTTAATCGTGGGTCATGACTAACCTACCAGATGTAAACATGTGTATATACCATGCCATCTTGGTGTGATTGGCAGGTAAAATAGTATTTTTCCCTCTGATCGCCATCACATGAATAATAATACTTGGTACTGAAATTGCTAATTCCTACTAGTTTCAACCAGTATAGCTGAATATTTTATTATAAAAATAATTATAGCAGAAAAGTAATGTTCATTATACTATGCACATAATTATTCAAGAAAATCGCTTGCAATCAGTGGAGGAAATCGAGCCTCAAGTGAAATGCACGATGTGTTTTGTTTTATTTTGTTTTTTTTTTCCGTGGGGGGAAAAATGCATTGCTGCATTCGACCCCCATCCGTTGTGCAATGGCTGAGGGGATATGTGGGGCTCGCCGCTCGAAGCGCGGAATACCCACTAAAAAAACCCACCACGTGTTAATATATGAAAGCTAGTAGTAATTTCGTGCAATTTTAGTCGGGTCCCGCATAGCACCCCGGTTAGTCAATGAAAGGTGTGTAGCTGGCATGCAATGCATGCGAGCGCGTCAATAGTTAGTTACCCGGAATTACACATGACATATGCCCTGAGTAACCCCGGGTGTGTGATGAAATTTTGAAGCTTTCAAATTTTGTAATTTTATCCTACGATACAGTTCATTAATACTTGATAAAATATTAAACTTTGTGAAACGCTTAAACTTTTTCTACAAAAAGTCATAAAGTATGATTTAAATTTTCTAAAAAATATATCAGTCAGTTACTAAAACTCTAAATCCAAAACTATGTTTGCTATCAAGAAATGGTTCTTCTTTTCTGTTCATCCACCTTCAAAGAAAGCATACTGAAAATTTCAATGAAACAACAAAACTTGCACTATGGGGAGCATTTTAAACTGGCAAAGCTCTAAGAAAACAAAATTACAAAGAAAGAAAGAAAAAAAATCGTGTGTGTTTCATTCACATGGCTTTCTTTACTCACTTTCCTACAAACTATTCTTACACCTTATTCTTCTATCTCATTAATAGAGCCAGAAACCTCTATTACACATAGCCGGTCGCTATGTGATGGCTTTGAAATTATCTTCTATTTGCATGAACAGGAAAAAAATAAAAAAAATGGGGGGATCTGATTTTGCGTACACATGACTTTCTCTACTCTTCTAAAAATATTCTTACTAAAGCTTATTCTTCTACTTGTTAACTCAGATAAATCTTATTACATATTAATTACATATTTCTTATAGGTATAAAGAGAATACAGTAAGCTAAAGCCAAATCTTTTCAAAGCCGGTGGCTATGGATGGCTTTGAAATTCCGTTCCCGTTGCATGCACACGAAAATAATAGAAGAAAAAGGAATAACGATTTCCAGCTGAGAAGAGAAGGAACTCGAAATGGTTAATGCCACAAAAAAGATGTTATTTCATATAAATTGTGTGGTTTAACCAGATCTACATTTTTTGTGTGGTAAGATTTTGCGTATCCCTTAAGGTTTACCAGCTATGCAAAAGTTTCAAGACAAGCATTTTGTATGTCATGCAAATATTTTTAGACATATGGCGTTTTAATCAAAATGGTTAAGAGCCAGATATTTTTGAGAAAATAAAATGTTAAGAAATATTTTCCTGCAAAGGGGGATTTTCTTGAAAATTTTCGTGTCGCATCCATGGAAGACATTGTACGTAAATACCAAGTTTGGCATTTAACCAACTTTTAAATTTTGGGTTATGCTGTTCACACACACACACACACACACACACACACACAC
The DNA here is from genome assembly GCA_030765065.1 of Deroplatys truncata. Taxonomy (NCBI): domain Eukaryota; kingdom Metazoa; phylum Arthropoda; class Insecta; order Mantodea; family Mantidae; genus Deroplatys; species Deroplatys truncata. The sequence goes on from CM060980.1 coordinate 61,744,960, forward strand.
AAACACACACACACACACACACACACACACATGCACTTTCTAAAAATGCTTTTCTTTTGGATTCAGAGAGCCTCAAAACATGTATTTCCGGTAAAATCTCAGTATCGAGATTACTGTAGGTATGTAGTAGAGAAAGTAAATATCAATTAGCTTTAAAATTTCACACGCTATTTGCACACACCATATTCCTCCATTTAAATGTTGCGTTTGGGCATTTAAATTACTAGATAGATAAAACCGCAGTTGGATCTCAATTCTACAGCGTTTGAGGACTTTGTCCATGAGCCTTTTTGGATGGTGTTTTTCTTTCTTTCTTTCTTTCTTTCTTTCTTTCTTTCTTTCTTTCTTTCTTTCTTTCTTTCTTTCTTTCTTTTGTTCTTCAAAATGTCGAAAATTCTGTAACTCGCAGTAGGTTGTATGTCAGTCGTTTTGAAGACGGAACTTTCAAAACCACACTAACAAAACTGTTTGCTTGTGAGAGGATAAGTAGGGTCTTTCCTAATATTTGTGATACGACTGACCAGTCAAATTTATACTCCTCAACTTGTGTTTAAAGAATTGATATGTTAATTCTGGGCAAAAATTCTTCTTTCATGTGGGAGGTCCCTGGTTGACATCCCATAGGCCGAGCACTCTGACTGTTTTTTCTTTCTTTCTTTTGTGGCTTCTCTCAGTCCCCAAGCTAAATACCAGATTGGATATTTAATACCACAACCCTAGGTTTCACCTTATTAAGTCTAAAATAACAGTAAAAATGAAAACAGTTGGTAATAGTGAATCCTCTGCCATCATCTGCAGATAATGAAAGCAAGTAGAATGGACGGCTCCCTAATGCCATCAGCCCGGCACGTAAAGAAGCAGAGATACAGTTGCCTAGCACCAAGGTCGCTTTGGACACGTGACCAAACAAGATGGTATGGTACAGCAAGACAGAAGGCTAACTGTCCGCCACACACAGAGCCACAAGGTATCTCCTTACAGATCTATTGCGGCATGAGCATGTAATTAAAGTCACGTAAAATAAAGACAAATATATCTATTTGCATACATCAGGCGTTTCGGTCAACATATATACAATCCATTCAGCCACAGCCACTTGTGTATGATTAGTGATTACGATCAGCAGGTAGTTAATGGTGGATGGGATATAGTGTTGGTTACACTGAGAAATGGGGAAAAGAAGAAAATATATTTGAGCATAAGCTAATTAAAATTGGAGAAATATTTGAGAAACCGGGGAACCACAGTGGTGTAGGTAGTCATTTCTATTTCTTGTTTTTTTACTTTCTCCACCACGTACATAGAAGGTAGAGAAGGTATTGCATTCCACCCAAAAATTCGATACCGAGATTTCACTAAAAGTACGTGTTTTGGGGCTCCCGAATAAAAAAGAAAACATTTTTAGAAAGAGGTCCGCGCTCGCGCGTGTGTGTGTGTGTGTGTGTGTCTGTAAACAACATAACTAAAAATGAAAAGTAGGATAAATACCATACTTGCTAATTAGTTTTAGTACCTTCCAAAGCAGCGACAAGGAGATTTTCAAGAGCATCCCCCGCCCCAATCTACCCTTTACATGGAACATTTTTCGAAAATTTTTGTTTTCTAAAAGTAGTTCTAACAATTTTGATTAAAACACCACATGTTAAAGATATTTACCTACTTGGCAAATAAAATGTATATTTTTAATTTTTTGGGAATAGCCTGTAAATTCCTCTTCATTAGAAAGGAATTTTGTATAATTTTGTTTAAGTGATAAACGTTAAGCCATAGACGAAAACGTACTACACAAAAAATGTATCTGTTTGACACACAGTTTATTTCAAACAAGTTTTTTTTGTGTGTGTGTGGCATAAGCCATTTCTGAGATATCCTTTATTAAAGGTTCGAATTGATCATTTCTTGGTCATTCTTTTAAAGCCCTGTCAACATTCAGTTGTTTCTCGCGATTTCATGGAAATAGTATGGTATTTTAAGTAAAGTCAGACCAAGCTTTAGTTAGAATAGCTTGTGTACCCACTAATAAACAATTGGAAGTAGAGAAAATCATGTGAATGTAACAAAGATTTTTTTCTGCCTATTTTATGGCCATTTAATTTTAAGGTTAGTTTTATGTTTATTTAAACTGTGCGAAGATGCGTGGATTGTTGCAATGAATTAGAGCCCATCTTTTACCCGACGATAGTCTGTGTGATGTATGCACAGAATTTGAGTCCGAAACCATCAAAATGCGAGCTACGTAGTACATACCTTATCTTCCTATCCATATCCCTCGCTTCTGATATCGAAAGGGTAAACTTAGAATAAAATGCATGCTTGATTCTAAGGTTCAGAAATGAAGCTTTAATACCTAAGGATTAAACATGATCGTTTGAACTATTATTATATTCTACCATCCTTCTGCATCTTTGAATACTTTTTGCGCATGTACAAGTAACTAAGCACTTATTGCTTAATTCGAAATCGTTTTGGGCAAAAACGTAACCGGAATGACGTTACGTGGTTAGAAGAATACTGTTTAATGAATTCTATAATACCTACGTAAGTCACGTACATGTGCTAATGTTTATGGGTAGAGAAAGTCTGTAGTACCCCTCAAATTTTTACTTTCCCTATTACGTATAGTAAGTATGGGAAGCACTGTATTCTACCTAAAAATTCGATGTCGGGATTTCACCGGAAATATGATTTCAGGCTAGCTGAACTCAAAAAAACATATTTAGAAAAAGGTCCGTGTGTGTGCGTGTGTGTGTGCGTGTGCGTGTGTGTGTGAGAGAGAGAGAGAGAACATCATAACTCGAAAAATCTGATAAATAGCAAATCTATTATTTAAACTCAGTATCTTTCAAAGATGCGACCGAGCTTTTCGAGAAAATCCCTTTAGATGAAATATTTTTTTATGTTTTTATTTTCTAAAAAGTGACTAACAATTTTGATTAAAATAACATATATTAAAACTTTACATGACAAATAAAATGTATATGTTGAATTTTCAGAAAATAGCAAACTCTTTTTCGTCCGGAAGGAATTTTGTATAATCTTGTATACATGGTAAATGTTAAGGGATAGACGAAAACGTACAAAAAGGATGTAATCTCTTTAAAACACACAATTTATTTCAAATAACTTTTTTGTGGCAGCAGTAATTATTTAGATATTCGAATTGTTCAGTACTTTGTCATTCTTTAGTGCTGTCTATATTCATTTGTTTCTCGCGATGTCGTGAAAGAGTATGGAATTTTAAGGCCGGCATATAGTTCTTAAACATTTGACTATCGCTGTTCCCTTTGTATCTATAACGAAATGTGTAATAAAACTATTTCTGCAAGTTTATCTGGATTATAATAAAGTAGATACAAAAATAAGCTTTAATAAGAATATCGTGTATACCCACTAATGAACGATAGAGGGTAGTGAAAGTCGTGTGAATGTAGCACATAAGATTTATACGAGTACGAGTCAAGCGGCAGCCGTGTTGATTTTCAATGTTTTTCGCAATGAAATAAGTGATCACATAAATTCAGTCTGGAACTCAGGATGGAATTTTTCCATTAAAGAAAAAATCCCGTGCCACCCGGAAATCGCACTCGTGCCCCTCTGCAGGCTAGCCAAGAGCGCTAACACGCTTTTCTAGGGCAGATGGAGTTTTCTCTGTGTATGGTGATTTCGTTTTAAGTAGACTTTCTGCACATGTTCTGCGATTTTGTACCTCATGTATAAAAATATAATAAATAAATAATGAACATTACTACTATTTAATGGTATGATTAACATAGGTATGGTACAATTTAAACATTTGTCCACCAATTTTGGAAATTTTGTCATCACTTTGAAGGCTTTATACGACAAACCTCCAATAACAAAGTTAAACCCTTGTTGCATGAAGATCAGCTGACCAGGGGACATCCAGAGTGTGAGGGCCGCACATTATGGGATCATTTTCGCCTCTCTCCAGAGGTGTGATACAAAAGGCTGAGAGGAAGAGAATGTATTTATCATCGACTTGAAGAAGACAATGGCACACGCGAGCAAGCATTAATTTTTCTTTGCTGTAGCAGGGACAATTTTTTACCCATTATTACCTCGCCACGATTGTTATTTGTCAACAATAACGCCCTCCTTTCCCATTGTAATATCAGCGTGATGTAGTATTGGTTCTCGGCTACAATTGTTCAACCAAACTAACATTGACGCGCTCCTCGTGGACCAGGAAACTTGAAAATGGGATACTTTTTATTTTAGCATACGCGCGTGAGTGCACGAAGATGTAAACACCTACATGACAAATTTCTATTCTGGCGTTGTTCTCGATGAAAATCTTGCTGCACGCTCACACAAACACACGAGTAGTCATGTCCGTTTATTTGGTTTATATTCATTCTTCGGCATGACTCACGTTTCACATTGAGCTTCTTAGAGGGGCTTCAGGCATGGCCAACGAATCAACAATAAATTCCTGTTCTCAGTGAAGGCACACGGAGTAGACGATTGATAAATTACAAACTGGAATGTGCACATTAAAACTTGTGCATTAGCTTGCCAGGTTAAGTTAAGTCCAAGAGTTTGTATTCAGTTCGGCCCAAGAAAGGTTCCTGGTGTAAACAAACGCACGTGACTTTGCCGCAGCTCGCGTTTCGAGTGAATGCACTACATGTATTATCAGTTTTGTACTTCAAATAGTTCATGCGTGAATAAGCATAGTAGTTTAATAATCGTTTCATTTAAACATAATTTAAATAATTAGCATCGATTTATTATCGTGGTCTTGAGCCATCGGCATTCCCGCGATGTTTACTGCAGCGAAGCAACAGTCATGCCAATGCAGTATTGTTTATGTCGCGATCATGGCTGAGTGCATAGCAGGTAAGAGCAGTATAATTCAACATAGAAGTGACAAAGCCCTTAAAAGTGGTGAAAAAATCAATGTTTTGAGTATATTCAAATTTGTTGTTTGAGCTTATGACACCCTTGCTGTTAGGATGATATTACGTTGATATCGGAAGCAACTATGAATGCTGTGCGATCAAGTTGTAGACAGGTTGGTTATAAACCTGGAGGAGTACTCGTGATATCACCATTTCTGATTTCGAGCTGGGTGTCACGCTATTACTCGAGGACTCCGATTAACACGTACGTTTTTACTAATAAAAGATATTTCATAACATTTAATCTATTCTTAATTAGTAGGGTAGCCATTTGGTTAATTTGAGAAGTATACGCGGTATACTACACTTTTGAGAACATGCTTTTGTATTTCCTGAACACTCGGTGCTGGTGCAGTGAAAGCAGGTTGTTAAGATAACTTTGGCACGTAACAATCGCTGTTTCTTCAGCTCCCGAAAATATGCAGGCCATATTACACGTGCTTTGTTTATGTGCGGACCCATTTTGTAATGTGTTTGACACTTTGTTTCAGAATCGTTCAATCTGGCAAGTATCTATCGTTTTTAACGCGAGTTTAACCTGGTAGTTTGCAATACTCTAAAGCTGTTTGTGCGACTCTAGCTTTCAACATTCACCGAAGAGGATCACGAAGTTCAGTTATGGAAAGTTGATTGACCGCTGTCCTTTGGCGACAATAAGCCCATCAAATGAGTTAGCTGGTTAAGTTAATTAAGAATTCAGCTTAGTGAACGGAATTCACTTGCTAAGATCTGCCCTTGTAATATACGCTGCGAATCAGCTATGCTGCTAGTTTAATGCATTTAAGTAAAGTCTACCCAGGTAGTGGCAGTTTAGAAGTTATTCATTCATCTGATTAGCTAATGAAGGGATTATATTCCTATATATAACACAGGAATAAGACTGATTAACAGGGAATCAATCGCTGTAACGTAAAAGAAAATCTTAGGAGTAACATTCACATGACTCTCCCTACCTACTATTCTCTATTCTTAATATTAAAATCTACAAATTATTACGAAATGTATTGTTTCTATTTCATCTTAACTAGGGTAAACGATAGAGATATATTCCTTACATATTTCTTGAAGGTACAAGGGGAATAGGACAAACTATATCGATAGAGAGATGTTTAAAAACCGGATCGCTATGGCTGGCCTAGAAATTATATTCTCTTTCCATGATATCGCGAAAAACAACGGAATAGCAACAGCACTTTACAAAAATGACAGTATTGAAAAATGCATAACGATAACAACGTATATCTCAGAAATCTGATGTGTTACATTCACATGAGATTCTCTACCTTCTAGCACTTATTAGTGGGTATACAAGTTATTCTTACGAAAATTTAGTTTCCTATTTACATTATTTTAATTGATAAACCTTCCCGGAAATAGCTGCATTCCACATTTCGCTGTAGGTACAAAGGTAATAGATACAGTTATTATTATTATTATTATTATTATTATTATTATTATTATTATTATTATTAATATTATTCACTTAATATATTGTATCACATTGATATATGCCGCTAGCGTTTAAAATAGAATCTTTATCACTAGTAAACCTTTAAATGGAAGAACTCACAATTTAACTAATTAATAGTTAATGCATTATTCATAATAATAATTATGCAAGTGCAGTGCTGTATAACAAGTTGTACAAATGTATGCCTTCTAATTTTTGAATACTCGGGTTTTTAAGGTTTATTTTTAAATTATTGAGAAATGATATTTCTCCATCACAATGTTGCTTCAGGAATCTTTTCTCGACGATTCTTCGCTAGTGGTTTATATTCCGCTATTGCTCAATGAAAGTAAGACGAAGTAATTTCCAGATTCCAACTTGGCGCATTGATATCATTTAGAGATGCCAAGCATTATTGAGAAATGGGAGCATTTGTGCGGGTATATAGCATGTGCGCGTCTTCCTTTTGTATTACCTGTCATTTCCATAAAATCACGTAGGTATAAATTATTGTCTACTCCGCTTATTCTAACACTTTACCATCAAGACGGTAATGGCTGGTGACATCCTCCCATTTAGATTTGCTTGACTTGCTGTCGCTGCTGTAGCGTGTGTATGTGTGCAACTACGACGATCTGCTGCCATTTGGGCTCCAGTCTTCTCCTTCAAGCTGAAATAGACTTAACTAATCACATTAATCAGTGATGCGTTTGTCTAATATCTGCGCTTACTGTAGACACCTCCCTTCCCTTTCCTTCTCCCAGCTGGAGCTCTCAGACTGCCGCGTTTCGGGTGCCCCATTACGTCACTTTCTAGATACCTCCATATATCGAAAGCATAAAAAAAACTCGGATATGTTGCAATTACATGACTTTCTCTACTCAATCTTCTACAAACTATTCTTGTAAATGCTTATTCTTCTATCTACTTCTTGTTAATAGAGATAAATATTCATTACACGTTTTCCTTGTAGGTGGTCGTAAAAGAAGCCTAAAGCGTTCATCAGATTTTTTTTAAAAAAGCAGGTCGCTATGGGTGACAAATTCCGTGCTGTTTGCATAAACACGAGAAAAAAACAAACAGCAACTTACTACTTGAGAAAATTATAAGTATTTGAAAATTCAAACCAACAACAAGGAATATCTCGGAAAGGTTAATGCCACAAAAAGGTTTGAGATAAAATGTGTTTTAACGTGATCTACATTTTTTGTGAACTGAGATTTTGTCTATCTCTTACGGTTTTACCAATTATACAGAAGTCATTCAGAATGAAGAGGACTTCATAGGCTATTCCTAGAAAATCCAATTTTATTTGACGTGTAAATGTCTTGAATGTATGGCATTTTTCTAAATCGTTAAAGCCATTTTGAGAAAATCAAACATTTCTAAAAATGTTCCATCTAAAGGATAGTTTGGGGTGGGTGATTTGCTTACAAATCTTCGTGTTTCATTTTTGGAAGATACTGAACTTAAATATCAAGTTTGGTATTTATGGGGCTATTCGTTTTTGAGTTGTGGTCTTTAAGGACACGCACGTAGGTTGTTCTAAAAATGCCTTATTTCGATTTAGGGGGCCTCAAAACCAGTGTTTTCAGTGAAATCTCTATATCGAATTTTTGGACGGAAATCAATATCTAGTCTACCTACATGGTAGAGAATGTAAGAATCATAACGTTTCCAAAATGTGATACACTGCACTAAGATAAACGGACCCCATCTAAGCCAAGGATAACCTGTCCACCCCAACAGTTTCACAATAGTTTGTTCAGTTAGCCCAATTCCCATCTTAACCTTTGCCAATTAGTTGCATATACGAACTAGCATCGCCAGGTAGGAATGGTTTTCCGTTATGTTCCTAAAATAATAAATAATCCATAGAGAAAGAAAAATGGATAAATTCACAGTTTATCATACATGAGAAACGGATAGTGTAATTATGCTACAGTTACCGAAGAAAAACGATGCCAAAAAATGAAATTATAACCTGATATCATTAATTCTGAAGCAATGGCGAGTCAACGCTTATGATTCAGATCTAAGGAAAATTAAAATAGAGTTTTACGTTCGGGAAGGAAAACTCACAAGAGATGATTGTACTGCTACCAACAATTGGCGAACACTACTTAGAGAAAGATAAAGAACTGCCTTTGTCATTTATGGATATCAGGCATTTGGCTGCATAGACAGGAAGAGGCTTATGAAGAGGTGGAGGCATACATAGAGATGTTTCTAATTATCCAGTTCATTCAGTGTCTACTTCGACAACTTAGTAAATAATATTTTCAGAACCAGAGGGGATTGGCAATAGGAGGAAGAATAAATAAGATTTGCTGCTGATATGACTTGGAGCAGAATAGCAATATTACAAGGAACATGCTAACGGAGCTAAATAACATGCGAGGAATACGGATGAAGTTAAAAAGAAAGCAAACTAGAAACTATGATCCTTGAAAGAAGACCAAAGAATTTGAAATGGGGTGGAGTTAGTGAATACTTGCAGATATTTGGAATGCACCATAAGTGATAACAGGGGCTGCTATCAAGAATTCAAACGGAAATCACCAATAGTAAAGAAAACATTTAATAGAAAAAATCGCATATATTACAATCGCAAAACTTTTTCTACCTACTATCATTTATTTTCGTATCTGTTCAACAAATCATTCATATAAAAGTTTATGTTTCTGTCCCCTGTTAATCCTGATGGCTTCATATCAAAACTTTAGAACGAACGAAACTTGAAAGTATATTGCATAAAAGTGTAAAATTGAAAAGATAAAAAAATCCGAAAATCGTAAATGCTAAGTGCGAGCTCTACATTATTGCTGAATTCAATTTTTATTCGACTTTTCGACTCTTCACTTACTGGCTGATATTAAATTATTATTATTATTATTATTATTATTATTATTATTATTATTATTATTATTATTTTACACGGGGCTCAAAACTTGCATATCCGCTGAATATTGTTAATTTTTTGGATGAAATGCAATCCTTTTCTTTCCTTTTTTGTAAACTGTTTTGTGAAAGAATAATGGAAAAGCTTAGCTCTACACTTTGTTTAGTGTGGCACTGCTTATTCTCACAAAGGGAATGGTGCAGTTAAACTGTTCCTCTGTATATAACCTTAGCAGATGAATATACGAACATAGATATTGCTTGGGATTTTAGATATTTCCAAGGCTGTTCTGCCGTGTCTTTTTGAAACATGTTACATGAAGGTCCTAGTTAGGGCAAGTTGGAATATTATTTTGCCTAATGAATTTTGCAAATGTTTTTTATTCCAGTAATCTTATCACTGAATTACCCTTACTTGCTCTACTATTGTCATCCTTTTTACCTTTTTTTTTTGCACACAGTATTGAGTTTCCAAATTGCAGTATTTACACTTCGTTAATATATTTATAGCTTATTTATTTATACTATCATATTAGTTTGTGTTTGCTGTTTTGAGCAAATAATATAAAATATTTTCCCAGTATTGCTGTTTTTCTTCTTCCTTGGTGAAAGTGATTCTGCATAGTTATACAGATTTTCAACGTTTTGTTGTAAACATCTATGTATTTCTTTCAAACTTTAGCTGTTGTAATGCGCAAATATAGTTATTGCTTTTGAATTTCTACATTTATTTTAAATTTTTGTGTAATTAACTACATGTTTCTTTTAAAATTATTTCGAGATATGTCAGAGTTGAGTCTCAGGGTTCCAAATTCGGTTTCCCTAAGAAACTAAATGATCTCTACGTAAATCATTTTAACTACATTTTATGCGGCGACAGTTTTTTTTTTTTTTTTTTTTTTTTTGCGGGAGGGGTGAATTTATTCATCATTAGCTACAGCTTCTTTCCTGAACTTCATGGCATAGGCAATCAAGTGCCTGTTCCGCCTTCAAGGTCCTCCAACCACTGTTTCCTGGGTATTCTCACAGATCTCCTTCCTTTAGGATTGTATTTCATTATTTGTTTTGTAAGTCATGTCAGGCATTCTTTCGACGTGTTCTTACCACCTCTTGTTTAAGATCCTTTAATCTACTAGGCACATTAAAAATTACTAATTCTTCTCTTATACTCTCATTTGTTGATATGGGGTTGTTTTGTGCATCCCTTTCTAGGGCATTCCAAAAGTAATGGCAGCACTGTTGAAATCAGAGATCCTATTGGTGACAATTCTAATCTTGTAGTATATTGTTGAACAGTCTTTGTTGTGTAAATCTGTAATATTGAAAGTTTCGAAATAGTAGTATTTTGTGAATACATTTACTTTTTCTCACATTCAGTAAGTAATACCGCCCTAAAACGATATTCAGTAGGTATGAACAAAGATATTTCATAAAAATCCAAGTTGCAAGTCAGTGCTTAAGAACATTGCAAGAAGCTTGCGGCAGAGAAATCCTATCTTATCGAACTATTGCAAGATGACTGGAAGCTTTCCGTCAATGAAGATGCGTGTGCAACACAGAGCACATGCTGGTAGACCCGTTGCTGCAACAGACAATCTCCATGTTCAGGCTGTATTGGAACATGTTAGACGCTGGACATGTGTGGAGATTTCCAGGGAAGTTGGTATGCAGCGCCGACTGTCCATACCATTTTAAGCAAAAAGCTGAAAATGCGAAAACTTTGTGCCCACACTAACTGACATTGAAAAGTGGCAGCGAATGGAGACAGAAAAATGCATCTGGAGCGACATAAACACGAACGTGAGGCCTTTCTTCGTCGCGTTATCACAATGGACGAGACATAGATACGTTTATATACACCTAAGCTAAAATGACAATTAAGTGAATGGCCACACGCAGAATCACCACGCCCAAAAAGATGCCGAGCATTGCAGGATTCTTCGAAACTGATGATTACTGTGCGTTATGATTATGAGAACATAATCTTAGTACATACTGTACCTCATAGTATAAGAGTAAATGGAGACTACTACTCGCGTTATTTGGAGCTCATTTGTGCCCAGTATGTCGTCGTAAACTACCTCAGGCCATTGGGAGACATGATAATGCTCGTTGTCGTGTAGCCACAACAGTGAGGAATTTGTTTAGAAGGCCGAATTGGGAAGCACTCGAACATCCACAAATTCACCAGACATGAGCCCTTGTGACACTGACTTATTCTCAGAGATTAAAGAACAGCTACGAGGTATTCGATTTCAATCAAGAGTTGACATCCAGAGAGCTCTAGATCGATCAGTGAGAGCGTTATCCAGAAATGGTGCTGCAGATGGAGTGCGCCGTCTTCCAAGGATTTGGCAACGTATTGTTGACCTGGCAGGAGATATAAATGAAGTTCGCAATGTCAAAAGTAACTGTGATGTTATACCAGTGTTACCATTACTTTTCGAATGCCATAGTATTTCTTAATTTATTTCGGAAGCCTGTATTTTACTTTCTTGTTTCTTCACTTTTGTTGATAGCACTTCCGTAAGACTTTCTTGAACTTCATTCTGTCATATTCTCGTTAAATCCAAAGTATTCCACATGTGAATGCTCTCATTAAAGTGATTGGTAGCGGTCCAATGATAAGGTAATGTTTAGAAGCAAATTCGGGGTTATTCAGTCATGCTTTCCAATCCAGAATACTATCTGCTTTCTGTCTTCACTTTACTCCCTTGTGCTATTATGATCAGGCTTAAAACGTATGGAATAGCATTGTTGATGCTTTCACTGTTTGGGCACAATGGCAAGAACAGAGCTTAGAATTCATATTTAAATTAGTGTTTTAAAACACATACTTACACATATACAGAGAGAGACGGAGAGGGGGGGAGATAGCTTAAAATTTTGAATTTGCAACGAATGAAATCTTTTTTCCCCTTCGGTAACCAATATATCAAGGAACCAGCGCATGCCTATTTCTAACCATATATCTGGTCTTGCTTTAAAAAAAACTAGTCATTTCTTAATACATTGTTCTACAAGTTTGATTTTGAATCATAGTTTTCTTCCAAAAGGAATTTTAATAAAATGTAATATAATGACGGAATAAAGCCCTATCATATATTGCTTAGGTATTTATCTATCCAAAAGTACACATATAAACAAAAAGTCAAACATTTAGCTTCAAGATTGTAAATAGAGAAATTGATCCACTTCCGTAAGTAAAACATGTAAAGCCTGGAAGCTTGTAGTTCTGGCAGATAAAACGTTAGTAATGTAGAATCATTCCATGTATGGTAACATAGAAACATAATGTGGTGACCTGATGAAGTCCAACCACACTACTTTAAAATTTTAGCAAATGCACCTAAGTAGGCCTTAACACCAAGGGGCTCAAGTTATGGCCGCTCTGACCTAACGGAACATATTGTGCGGCGAGGCACCTAATCTCTTACGGGAGTATCGAAGTGGATGTGTTTGTTGCTGATTTCTGTATAGGCCGTTATGCAGGTTGTGGAGTTGCAAGGTACAGTTATTCTTTTCAACTGAAGGAATGTTCAATGTGATATGTACACTGACGTGCATAAAAGGTGGCCAATATCGCAATAGTACCCCCGCCCGTAAGGTTTCTACTTTCAGATAGCCAACCTTTGACTCCAACCAGCCGGTATCAGTTCTGTATGTGACTGCTTTGAAAATCAATCGAGCCAATGAACGATGTACTACCTATCCGTTGTGAAATGAAGGGTGGTTTGGATGCAACCTCTATGATAGAGTTTCACTATAATTGATACGCAGTAAAAGGCTAAACCAATACAAAGTAATTCGGCCTTTTAGACGAACCCAAGCTACAAAATGTATATGAGAGCTTTCGTCAGAGGCATGGAGACCAAGGTTAAAGTTATTGCCGCCATCGAACGATAATAAGAAAAGCCAAAACTTTCGTCTAACATGAAAATAGAAGGTTTAACTTTCGTCTTCATCTCTAACTTTTTATTACAAATAATAATAATAATAATAATAATATATAATACAAATTTAGAAGCTTTTGCTCCAAATTGAACGTATCATTACTTTAACGATAATCCATTAGTGAGAACATGGACAACTATAGAATAATAAGAAGTACTATTAAGTATTATGTTGCGTTCATTATTAAAAGCACTTGAGTAGTGAGTATAAGATGCATTAATTACTAATTGTTGCCTAAGTAGTGTGAAACTACCCTAAAGAAGCAAACTCCGTTGTTTAAATGGTGAAGTGATTGCCTTTTTATTTCTTTTTTCTGCATCAAAGCACTTACACAAGGACCGCCAGTGGGAAAAGTCAATGTCTACCGATTCCTTCATAACATTCTTGGAAATTTGTGAAGAGATATGGTGATTGTTTTAGCTGGAAAAAAAGTTTATGGGGACAAACATTAGTACAATCCATAGTAGGATGCTCACTAAGCCCACAGTTCCTGGAAGAAGATTGGGCAGACAGAGTGGGATACGTCTTGAGCTAACAGCAGACGTAGTGTGACAAGCTGCAGGGTGGGTGTAGCATTATAGACAGTCAATGCTTGGCGCGGTACCGGCAGATGTTGCATAGTTTGCTCCGGGAAGAAGCAGAATACAATCTCCATACAAACTAAGGCAGCTCGATATCTCTTCAGCCTCACCTGCAGGTGCGCCATATCCGATTAGGAGAGCGAAAGATTCATCGAAGTCACCGATGCGTTATGCTTCTCTTGTTTATCTCCTTGCCTGTGCATCTTCTCTTTCTCAGTTGACATTTACATCACGTTACAAATGAATTAGGTGGTAAATTACAGACAGTCAAATTGGATTTTTAATCCTTTTGTATCGTGATGCAACAGAGGTTACTAAAGCGTTCATTGTTTAGGAACCTAGATCTCTGCATTTGAGATAGAAGGTACCTATTTGCAAATATATCAGGCCTGATTGCACAGACTAGGAATAGATTATTGCTGTATTGCAGTTCACCACGTTATTATAACAGTTTTATAAAATCGTATTGTATGGAGTTGCTCTTATCCACCAGGCAGTGCTGTAGTTGTCCCACAGCAAACTTGCGAGACCGCTTTGGGCATTCCAGTATGAAAAAGTTCCATGGTGTTGAGTTGGATCGAAGCTATAGATCTCTCGTTCCATAACTAACAAACCTTAGGCGTCATAGGGAGCATCTGTAGGTAAAAATGGTCGAAATATAAAGAAAGAAAAACAAATTCCATCTCCACAAATCCTTCAAGAAACACAGTACAGTTCCATAGGATACAGGAAATTTGAATGCGTTTTGTTTCTTTCCATTTTAGCAGGAAGTGCAGAATATGTGTTAGTAATTTGAAAGGTTGTAATGGTGTGTTTTCTCGTTTCGGTTGTTAATTTTCTGGACGTAATCTTGATTGAGAATGCGTTATTTTTCTCCAAGCCGCGCAAACAGCTACGAGAAACACCTTTTAACCAGTATAATCTGAATGCAAATATTGAGGATGAATTTGAAAGCCCTCAAGAACCGTGAAGAATCATTAAGCAGACTAGAGTTTCTAACATAAATATCCCCTGTAAGCAGCTACGAAGTCGCAGGGTACAGGAAGAAAGTGTACTCGAAAATGAGCCTGTTCCATAGATGTATATTCTTTGAAAAAGGAAAAAAAAAAAGTGCATAAATGTATGCGGCGATGATTCCATAACGGTATACCATCAGGATCTCAGCTATCCTTGATCACCATTTTCTGAACTCCACTTGAAACTGACCGAACAGGTTATTTTCACCCTACGTAGGCAGTTATTGTAGATCACTAAACCTTGCATATAGAGTACAGACATTTATTCTCCTGTGACATTTGGAGGAAATAACCATACAGTTCAGTGGAACAACTTTCCTAGTTTATAAAATTTCGATTCACTTGTAATATATATTCAGAAGACCCACTGGCGCACTGATCGGATTTTCCTATTGTGTGCAGTCTTCTGCCTTCCATACTTGGAATAAGCAGAAAAAAAGTATTACATATATATTGTCTATACCTTTTTTTTTAAAAAACCAAAGCTTTTTTTTTAGCTTATAAGTTTAAAAGACACCTTCAAACTCTGCAACGTATGTCACTGTTGCGCTTGAGAATTTTGACCTTGTTTGAAGCCGGAGCTCGTCTTGCCGTTCCTGCTTGATGTAATATATCATCTTAATCTGCAATATTTACTAATTACTGACGTAACGGCAGCGGTGACGGTGGCTGCCGGCTTGTCTCCATGGCTCCCACCTTCGTGATATTGAAACCCTGTAAATTAACAAGCCCTACCCCGTTCCCCTTCCGTATTCTTCTTCCACAGGTGATGTGGCTGGTGGTGCCAACCCTTGAACACAAACTTACTCGTGTTTCACCACTTCCTCACTCATCAGTTTTCCTTTTGTCGCATCAATTACAATGAAAGGGTTTCGAAATGTCAGGCGATTTTGTAAAGTAACAACGCCCCTTAATGTCAAGCATTACCAGATAGCCTTTCCATAGACAAGCATTTCCTTGTTAATGAAGTTCTTCGAGGTGTTAATATATTATGACCATGACATGCGAAAACCGTGTTTTAAGGCTACTTTTATAGTGTTTCTCCTTTATTCTCAATTTTCTGAAATCAATATTTTAATAAAATACTGAGAAATATATGGAATAATTATTATCTGTATAAATATTAACTGCAGTATCAGAGTATTATTCGAATTCCTGTATTGCGATTTTGTCACTATTGATATCACAGACAAATCAGAATTGTCTAAAAACTGTTGCTAAATGTAATCTTTGTGTTCGTAAGAGCCAAACTTGTCATAATCTCAACCTAGGCAGTGGTTGCCATTGTACCACGCTCGTTGCCAAGAAATCAAGAATTTAACTGAAGTCTCAAAAAGTAAAGAAATGAATGAATATGAAGTTATGAAATATTTATTTTCGCAAATACCGAAGTATATTGTTGTGGCTAAGGGTTACCATGCTGAAAATCTAGCCGCTGGAACTACATATATTTTCCTGTCATAACCAACTCCTGGCGCTGACGTTTGAGGAGGCTTTGAAGATTCTGCCTCAGAGTAGCTAATCGCTCTGCTATATTCAATACTCATTTCAAAGCGAGTCATGACGTTACATTCTTTTGAGTGATGTTTTAAGCAAGTGTGAGCTCTTAGGGGAAGGACTAACGTAGTACAAGTATAGCGGAGAAGTTGCCTAGCAAGCGTTCAATCCGAAGAGCACTTATACAGTGGTGATACTAATCATAAAACGACCAAAAATCGTGCCTCTCAATGTCATACGCTAAGGCGTAAAATAAAATAATAAAAAATGTTAATACTTGTTACATAACTCTACTAATTAATGTTCATTCATTCCGCACGATGCTTTTATTTACATTCTGAGAAGGGAGTCGCAACATTCTGTTGGAAAATTCATGCCTTACTCTAGCAATGATACCAAGTGCAGTGCTTTCGTTTTATGCCAAGGCCGCTGGTCGCGCGAATGCATGCTCCGCACGGTCTACTACACTGCGGCGTTTTCCGTTCCGTAACTCAGTAACATATAATGTAATGAGTACTAACCTTGTTATAAGGTTGTTGAAAGTGGTACCCATCTGCGCGAAGACATTCTTGACATCGTCAGATGAAATTACCATTTACTTGCATAAGTTCTTCCGTAATGTTCATAATTTCTGCTTTTATAATGCGCTTAAGTTCGTCTATGGTATGGGGATTGTTCCTATTAACTTTATTTTTCAGCGTTTAGCGATCCCGTTGTTCTAAATTCATTGACCAAACATCTCACAGTGTCTGCCCGGAACTGGATAACCAGCAAATTGCTGCTGAAATTTTCTTCACACCTGCTTACAGGATCAGTTTTCACGTATGCATCGTACATAAAAACACCCTGTTACGGCGTGAATTTCTTGGCATGCATTTCCGTGGGCTAATAAGAGAATAACATTCAAAAAAAAGATTACACACAACACACGTATTGTCGAAACACTTCACAACACTTAGACAAAGCAACGACCGAGACAGTTCACGCTATAAACATACCCTTAAGACATCCTGCGCCACTTCTGCGCAGTGGCATAATACCAAGGTCATTGCCGTCTCGTAACACATAGAAGGCGGTTTGGCCTTGACATAAAACGAAACCACTGTACTTGCTATCTGTCTGACGAAAGAGTGCGGTTTTCCGGCGAGGTCGCTAGTGTGCCATGGCTAAACCCTGTTTCTTATAACCTTGCCCCGCAGACATGTATTCTTCTATTTTGCGTTTCGTTTCCTTTTCCCCTGATTGGCTAATGTACACCTTCGAATGGTGACAAACAAGTGTGCAGTGCAACGATAGGCGATAAAGGCGATATAAACACATTTCATCATAGATGCACTTGCTTCGTCATCCAAAGAGGCAGGTTTAAACCGAAGAATCCTCCTATCTATTTATTGATAAGAATTTACATCCATTTCAGATGCATTAACTCTGTTACGTAATATATTTAATTCATATAGTTATAAAATGTAAATTTGACAATTATCTTCTAATACTTTAAGCTAAATACAAGGAACTATTTTGTAACATATAACAACCTACTCCAAGAAGGCAGCCAATATGAATAGTGCACGTGACCGTTAAGAGATACGGGGCGAAGTTATATGGAAATATCTTAGTTTTAGACAGGAGAGATATCGCCCGAACGAGAGTACAGTGCATGCTACGCACCGGGAATGGTGACGTAATACAGTCTGTTCTGTTTCTGCACGAGCTTCGTGACCTTCCTTCTGCACTTGTTCCTCAGACAGGTTGTACACCGCTTACGGCTTTCACGGAACTTCGATAGTTCTCTTTTATTTAGTGTTTGTTTTGTTATTAACTTGTTACTATGTAACATAGAGTACAAATGTAATGAACACACACCGCCTATAAACTAACGTAGTAATTTGTTTAATTTATACGTATTCTAAAACTGAATTTAAAATATCTACATATAACATTAAATTGGTCATATAATTCAGAGAGCGTACGCGAAAGCTTTAGCGGACATATCCGGTATTCCGAATTTGGCTATATCTGGTCTGAAAACACTGCATTCGTCCGTTAAATCCTTATTTTGCCTACTTCATACAAAAAAAATGCTATTAGATTCATTTTGGATTAGCTGCAGTCTCCAAGTACATAGTATGTTTAATAAAAGAAAACGGCTTGAACTCAAAAGGTGTATGTTATCCAATTGTACCTGTTATCTCAGCCAGTGGATTGAGGAATAGGTGGTTACTATAAATTTTATTTTCTGTGATCTATTATTGGAATTAAATTCGAAGATTGAATATTTTAATGCAGTTTGGTCAATCCTGATAGTGCCGCTTACCATTCTAGCCAGCTTTGTCATTTACATACTTGTCCAAAAGCCGCAAATATTTGTCCATAATTTTCGCCAAATTGGCTATAGTCAGCACCTTAATATGATTCAGAATTTCAGGATTAAACACTTATGCTAAACCTACCCAGTCCCTCTTATACAGAATGCACTAAAATTGAGGATGTCAATTTTTCCATGATGCGCAAATTATTCCTCAATATATGTTCAAATGTAGGATTTGCCAACATTTTAAGAAACATTAAGATTTTAAACAGTATTCCACGATTTTTGTTCATCCTATAAATGACGTAAAACTTCACATTTGTAGTTAAGTAAAACAACTCCAATGATACAAAGGACGCAAGTAATATTAATAAGATGCGGATAATGTCTGATCAAATTTTCTGCATTATGTTAATTTTCGAATTTCTACTTTTAGAGAGAGAAAGTCCTCGTGCAAAAAGTAATATGGTGGTTATACTAGATATCACAAGGAAGTGTTATTTGATTGTTATAGCAATCTCCGCGGTTGTATACGTAGAAAGAATACAATAGCACCTCTTGAAATAAATACTAATGATTAAGAAGGTCAATCAGACTTCAAAAGTTCATTGATATGGCAGGGATCCGAACCAGGGATCTTCGACTTTCCGTACCGATGCTCTATCGTTTAACAAGATGAGTACTCTGATTAACCTTCAAGATACTTCAGATATTTATAAATCCGTAGATTCGATTACCGGGCGTAGTATTGGTTGAAGTTGGATTCAAGTTCTCAATTTCAAAGAACGATTTTCAAAGGTTAGCTAAAAGAATTCAAACCTTTGTGACACTATCGCGTAGATTAACTCAAATTATCTTAGTATTATTATGGTCGGTAAAAGCATGTTTGCTGCTAAACGTGCTCGCTCTTGTACTTCTAACCAGTCTTCATTCCATTTACAGGTTATGGTTGCAAAGACCGGGGTTCTAATGATGAACCATAAAACCAACTCCAGCTAACACTTAAATATTCCTCACATATCTGAAAACTCTGATGTGTTACTTTCAGATAATTTTCTCTACCCATTCTTCAACAAACTGTTCTTACAAAAGCTTATTCTTTTAGCTACTTCATGCTAATTGAGATAAACATTTTCAGAAATGGTTTTATTACAAGGTACATGGGAAATGAGGGATTATAGTAGGCTTAACCAATAGTCAAATCTTTTAAGAACAGGTCGTTTGTGATGGCTTTGAAATCTCGTTCTCTTTACATGACCACGAGAAAACAGGAAAGGGGCGATGAAATAGCGATTTTGCAGTAGAAAAAAAAGTATGAAGTATTTCACAATTCAAACCAATAACAAAGAATATCTCTTAAATGGTTAATTCCTCAATAATTTGTATTTGACATAAATTGCATGATTCAACGATATCTACATTTTCTATGCAGTAAATTTTTGTTTATATCTTATGGTTTAGAAGTTATAAAACATTCATTGAGATTGAAGAGGACTTCACAGGCTGTTTCCAGAAAATTCAAAATATACATTTAATTTGTCATGCAAATATCTTAACATGTATTTTAATGCAAATCATTATAGCCACTTTTGAAAAAACAAAAAAATTACGAAAATTTGTTCATGTAAAGGCTTGAATGGGGGGGATTTTCTTGAAAATCATCGTGTCGCATCCTTGAAGCCGCTGAACTTAAATACCAAGATTGGTATTTAGCCTAGTTCTCATTTTGAATTCTGCTGCTCACAGGCGCATACACACACGCGCGCTGGTCTTCTTCCAAAAATGCTTTTATATGGAGTTTTATGTGGGGATTTAGGAAGCCTCAAAACGTGTATTTGCAGTGAAATCCTGAATTTTTGGATGGAGTATAATACTTCCTATAGTACTTCCTTTCTACCATAAGTAACAGAAGTAGTTGCGCAGTAAACTGTCGTTTATCTTGGTAGGACAGTAAGCAGCCCATTTACAGTAACTCGCTGCAGCTATCAGGGGTTGTAATGACCACCTGCGTTTCTTACCAAGAGCTTGGTATGCCCTGAGGCCACGCCATATCCTCATCGGCTGCATCTTTTAATTCCGTCATCTCCGTCATTCATCCGGTGACTCGTTCCCTCTTGCTTCCTCGACAGCCACCCGCGATGACACGTTTAGTCGTTACCACATCGCATGCTGTACCGGGGTGCGAGGGTGGGGTGCTGGTGCACAGTCAACAGAGCGGCACATGTCGCTTCCATCAAACTCATTAGTGTGGAGTCTTTACTTCCCCATCTTCTTCCTTACTGAAAACGAACAAGAACAAAGACTTATTGACACGATTAACTCGACTAAGACGAAGTGGCAGCTACGAAGAAGGGAAGGGAAGCAAAGGGTGGCTCACGGCCCTCTTCTTCTTCTTCTTTAACGTTTTGTCTTAGCGAAGAAATAATTCAGCGTTAGGCGACAACTACGATGCTGCCTTGCTCGAAGGCTTCTTGTGTATCCATCTCTTTCCTGCTCCTGCCGGTAAACGAGGATAAATTTTCAGTTTGAATTAAGTGAAGAGAACGGAGGGAACTGAGAAAGTGGAAAGGGGCAGAAAGGGGGGCATAGAACTGAATTGGCGGCGTTCGTCGTTTTATAAAGTCATTGATTAACGATCTAATGAATTGTAAAAGGCTTGTCGGCTTCTGTATCGCATAGCTTCCATCTGAATCCTTCCATGCAGCTTCTGCACAAAAGGCGAAACAGAAAACGAAAGAAAGAAAAATGGTCAATAACCTTGCACAATAATTAAATTAGATTACCAAATCAACTGATGCAATTTGTAAAACTGTATAAAAATGTGTCCTTTGATATGCCATTCCTGGAATATTCCAATTGAATCGATTAGTTTTACAGGAACACCTGTCGACCATTCTGCAAAATTATTTTGCTGCCAACTTGTTTGTGAACTCAAAATATGTGTTTGTTGATAAAGGAACCTCAGTATGCATTCTTCTTGCATGCATATAAATGTAACTCCAACTAAAATGTCTTTAAAAATATGCTGTGTTGCAATCAGGACTTTCTGTACCTACCATAACCTATTTTCATAGCTGTTCTACAAATTATTCATTCACCACGTTATTGATGATAAACGTTGACGCGGAACGCTTTTAGTACGCATTTTGTTATAGGTATCCAGAAGCATAAGTATGGCTTATACGAAGACAACCAACTTCCTTTGTAAACACCGGCCTTGATATTATACCTTTTTGCATGAGCTCAAACAAAACAAAAGGACGGATACGTAACACATCATAGGTATTCCTTAAACTAATCTAAAATTGAAATAACAGTAGTGAACATTTCTAAAACGGTCAATGCAACAAATGTTTATTTGTCTTCGTCTTCTTCTTTTTCCCCTGTAGTAAGCCTTTGCCTCTCTCCTGTGGTTTCTCAATTGAAGAAAACAGTGCTTTGAAAACTGCTTCGCGAGCATAGAGACACTGATTTTCAGAAACTCTTTATCAACGTTTTTAATATTTAGTGCCACAAAAATCTCCTGAAACTCCTCCAATTAATTAATTTGATAGTGCGACACTCATCGATTAACTCCCTCTTGCGTTATGTAGCCTACTGTAGAGGCAGCTGTCGCTGTTCGTGTGAGCTGATATATAACGTGCATCTCTTATGAATGTTACTTTCTTTACAGCTTACCTATAGTACGTAGGGGAAGTATTGCATTCCACCCAAAAATTCGGTACCGAGACTTCAGTGGAAATACACGTTTGAGGTCCTCTGAATAATAAAAAAGCATTTTTAGAAAAAGGTCGGTGCATGTGTTGTGTGTGTTTCTTTGGCAGCATAACTCAAAAACGAAAAGTCGGTTCAATACCAGACTTGGTATTTTAAGTTCTGCGTCCTCCAGAGTAGGTACTACACGAAGAAAATCCTCCTATCCTAAACTATCCTTTACATAAAAACTTTCGTTATTTTTTATTTTTTCAAAAATGGCTCTAACGATTTTGATTACAATACCATGTGTTTCAGATATCTACATGAATAAAATGTATATCTTGAATTTTCTGGGAATAGCCTCTGAAGTGATCTTGAAAGAACTTTAATAACTTGTAAATTGGAAAACATACGCAAAAAAAAACTTACTACACAAAAGATGTAGATCTCGTTAAGTTAATTTATGTTGAACATTTCTGTGGCGTAAACCATTTTCGAATATTCTTTATTGTAGGTTTGAATTGTCAATTACTTTATACTTATTTTTATCTGCAAAATCGTCAATCGTTTCTCCCTCTCCCCTCTGCAAAGAACGGAATTTCAAATCATCGCACAGAGAGATGTTCTTAAAAGATTTGACTATCACTTAAAGTCTACTGTATTCCCCTAGTCCTCTTGTACCTACAAAGAAATAATGCAATTAAACAATTTTTGTAAATGTTTATCTCGGTTACCATGAATTAGATGTAATAAAAGTTTGTTGAAGAATGGCTAGAGAAAGTCATGTATATATAATATAAGAATTTTTCGTTATATAATTAAGAATGAATCGAATTGTGCAGGCTCTACGGAAAATTCAATATATAGCTACGTTTTATTCGCCATGTTAATATTTGAGATTTATAACAATCCATTAAAACCATTTTAAAGAAAACAGTAATGCTTCTATGTAAGGGAATGAAGTGAGAAACATTCTTTGAAAATATTCGACTAATATTTTAAAAACCGCCTTGCATTTGGTGCATGTCTGACTTCGGTTTTGCTGTATCGATTCAAAGCCTAAAGCCATTTTAGAGAGAATAAAAAACACATTGGAAATGTTTTCAAGTAGAGAATTGTCTAGGAGTACATTCTTTGCAATTCTTGACTTAAATTCTTAAAAGATGCATCCCATAATAAAATTTCATTTGCTTGACTTGTTTTCTTTCACACACATATGATTCTGCTTCTATTTTATTTAATTCAATGAATCTTTAAAATGTGGATTTGCAATAGGATCTCGGTATCAAATGTTTGGATTGAAAGCAATACTTCCTCTACCTTGAGTAAGTGATAAAAAAATAAATAACTGCTTCCATTGGGTTCAAACGCACCGGTTTAAAAAGGAGTTTAAAAGATTTTTTTTACTTTCTCTACCACGTCCACCCAAAAATTCTGTACCGAGATTTCACGGAAATACATGTTTTGAGGCCCCTGGATAAAAAAAGCATTTTTAGAAAATGTTGTATCTCTCTCTCTCTCTCTCTCTCTCTCTCTCTCTCTCTCTCTCTCTCTGTGTGTGTGTGTGTGTGTGTGTGTGCGCGCGCGCGCTGAAAAACGAAAAGTCAGATAAATACCAAACTGCGTATTTAAGTTCAATATCTTCCAAAGTTGCGACAGGAAGATTTTCATGAAAATCCCCCCACCCCAACTACACTTTTCATGGAATATATATATATATATATATATATATATATATATATGTTTAATTTTTGATGTTTTAAAAAATGGCTAACGATTTTGATTAAAATACCATACATTGAATATTTTTACATGTCAAATAAAATGTATATCTTGAATTTTCTGGCAATAGCCTGTGAAGTGTTCTTCATTCGGAAGGAATATTGTATAATCCTATATAATTCGTAAACGTTAAGCGATAGACGAAAACGCATTACACAGAAAATGTAATGCGTTGAATTATTCTTTAGAAATTACAAATAACTTTTTTGTAGCATTATCCATTTTCGAGGTATTCGTTATTGTTTGAATTGTTAAAGTATTTGTCATTCTTTTGAAGTCCTGTCGGCATTGTTGTTTCTCGCGATTGCATGAAAGAGTATGAAAGTTAAAGGCGAACATATAACGCTATTCCCTTTGCACTTGTAACGAAATGTATAAATAAACTATGTCCGCAAAGGGTTTGTTTGGATTAAAATGGAATAGATAGAAAAATAAGCTTTCGTAAGAATAGTTTCTATACCCAGTAATACACGACAGAGAGTAAAGAAATCCCTGTGATATCGTATAGGTTCTTAAGTTTTGTGATTTTCACTGGGCAGTTATTGGGTCTATTTTGACTTCATCGCGTTTTCTACACCGGATACCTGGTCTTATAATGTGTTATGTTAACCCTTCACCTCTTCTAAGCAATATCTTCTTGGACCTTGGCCCCTTTTAAGCCATAACCTCACGGGCCATGTGACCCCCGTTGCTCCCTCGCCTTTCTCGCATAACTGTTGTGCTTCCCTTCCTCCCAAAGTAGTGTATTTTCTCCATGTCTCTGGAGGTTAAATAGCGGTGACACCATGGGTCAGAAGAGGTCACGAGGAGGAAGACTACAATGCTCCGGGAGACACATCCAGTAATTCCCAAAGCCCCTCTTCTCACTCCCTCCAAACCCAAAATTATTTCATGGCAACCGAAAGGGTGTGAGAAAATAAACGCACGACTGTACATGCATCCCTCCCCCTCCCACTTCCGTCCCGATGGTTGAGGTAGGTGGTGGGGGATGATGCTGCTGATGGTGCTACTGCAGGGGGTTGTAAATTCACGCCTGCTCTCCCTCCCAAAAGGACGGGGCCCGACGCGGGAGGGGATAATGTGTTATTAATGAAGGACAAGAATTTCATTAAAGATTGTTTGTATATCAAAATGTCCACTAAATTATGTTTCTGTGTGTTGGTACCGGGAAGAGAGAAGGGGCCGCTATTTCAGCCAACCCTTGCCCGTCCAGTTGCCGCCTGTTGGCACAACACTTCCTCCACGGTACGTCCGCGCCATGATAAGCCGTTTTAAATGAGCAGCATGGTGCTGAAGATCCGCTCCCCTAAGACCAATAGACCACATTCAAGAATACATCAACCTAAGATTCGTATCCTGTATACCTATATCTTTGATGTAACACTTCTAACGCAGATTTCACTTTAAATCCCCTCCCAGTATATCAACATCCACTAGTTTAATGTGCGCGACTGGGAAAAAAACTAAATTTTATTCATTAAGTTATTTAACTGTAATTAGACACAATAAATTAAGGTGATATAGCCAGTAATAAGTAAAAATGGTATATATCGACCAAGGTGATAGATAGAAGGTAACAGAAATAGTGATTTAGATAGGGAATGTTAGAAGAAGTTAGAAATATTGCTGGGTTTTAGTAACAAATAAAGTACTGCTGTATTCCAGAAGAAAAGTAGAATTTTAGGCCAGTGATGGAGTTAGTGTATAGGTTAGTTTAGTTAAAAGTAAGTAGTTTAGTATTACTTCAGGTTTTAGTTGATATCTACAATATGAAATGTAAGATGTTTTTAGAAATAATTATATAAAGAACGGTTCATAAGTCCTGCTATAGCTTCCAGGGTCCAAGGCGTTTAATCGCGAATTTTATTTTTTATTTTGTTTAATAGTAAAACAATCATACACAAATAACTGAAATGGCTTTGCCTTTGATTGTATGTCTAAAAATTAGAGAAATGTCACACAGTTTACTCTATTGAAGCGTATTTATAAATGGGTATGAGGAATCCGTTTAGATGGAACTCGGCATGCAACTCGGTTTTTTCTCTACTTTCCGTACGTAGTCCATAAATACCAAGCGAAGAGTAGCATGGGACGTTTAGAAGCAAGATACAAAGCGACTTATCGGAGATTCTGTGATAAAAGTCCATCTTGATAGCATCAGCGTCGTCGTGAAACAGTTCGTATGCAAGTAGAATTCAGAAATATTGGACGGTATAAAGTGAAACAACGAGACAGGATGTGCTGTCGCATCCATTGGGAACAAAAACAGGTCAAAAAGCCAAGGAAGCCAAACAAAAATAAGAAACTATATTGGATATACATATTGCTAACTTTGGGAACCCAAAAGATTAAAATAATGACTCAAAAAATTACAAACAGAATGTATTTGCTGTTCGTATAGAAGATGATGATACCTGAAATAAGCCATTGTACTAATTGTTGTTATGATTGGGTAGGGGAATGATTCCTTAAAATAAAATGTTATAAAATATATTTCGCACATAGATAAAGAATAAGTTATGTGTACGAAGCAACAACGTTGTTGATATTTCTCATTAAAAAGAAAGAAAGAAAGAAAGAACATTTAAACGTTAGGGCTGGGAAAGAAAGCATTGAAGGAATTTGAAAATAGAGATATTTGCCTCAGTAAATGCCGCTACGACCGCTCATAGGCGTTTTACACACAGAAGTAGGAATGTGAATAACGATAAGATAAATGTAAGATGGCCGTAAACTTGTTTATGTGGAATAATGCTCAAACGTTGTTCGCTATCAGGCTGTAGTGCAGTTATTGTGAACAGCTGCAATGTCCCACAGAATTCCCATAGAGGGGTGCTGCATCTTTAAATGTTCACGATTAACAGATTATACCCTTATGAGAAATGCGCCTCCATAAACTAAAACAACGCCTGAGAATAAAATATGTTACTGATAATTAATGCCGTCTTTATCGTTTTGCGTCTCTCTAGCAATGTATGAATTGTTTAATTATGGAAAAGAGGCTACTGTTAATCAAGCAATATTGTTTCGGAGAGAATTAGTGCTTGGCGTTCCCCAGAACATTATGGGTATCGCGTGGTTGTGTGGGAGCAAGAGGGGACAGGATGTCGTCGCACGTTACAAGTATTTCGGCTGCTGCTGTACCAACATGCGATTTATGTGCTAGACCTTACCACGGATATCTCCTCAGGCCAACAACGGCATATGCATAGCACTAGCGGTTTCTTAGCAACAGCTCAGGTGATTTACAGGCCTCCTGGAAGTACTAGCGTGGCGAGAAACAATTAGGACTCCACGTGCAGGAAGGATAGTCCAGCATTAGTTACCATCGAGAAAAGTTTTGAGAAAAGTTATTTGGTTTTTTTCATTTCACGAGTGAATCTTCTGGATGCTTGCTCTCCATGCACAGAAAAGCAACTTATGTGTTGATTTAACTAGAGGTATGTCAGCTCACAAAAACTGAGACACTGTGATTTGGAAGACTGTTTTAATCCCGCAGCATATCATATGCCTTCCGCAGAACTATTCTCTGTGTCCCACTAAAAGTGCAAGACAAGTGCAAACTAAGAGCAAAACGCTATGTAGTTGGTGAAGAAATGAGTGGATTTGTATGATGATATCCACCATCCGACTTCATCATCTGCGGTTTTAAATACTGGTTTTCTTCTGGTGTATTTTGCAGATATGTAGCTGTCATTTATAAAATTCAGTATGTATGTGCATTTGAAAAGGATTAGGCTGCTCACGATTGTCTTGGTTTAAAATCCCTGGTCGCTCGAGTAACTACGTCCTCTTGAGGTTCCAGCACTCCATTTTGAAAAGTAATTCTGGGTTCAAAACTGTGCAAGACGAAAACAAACTTGCCAATCTCGAATCATTCGGCGTTCGAGAAGACAAAATATAAAACCCTATTTGTTGCCAAAATTCCAACCTGACGCCCTCAAAAGCTAACCATCATAGCTTTCCATGCAAATGATTGCGCCCAGCCCTTATGGACTTAGTCGATGAAGAGGTGCTTCATTCTCTGCTCGTTGTGTTTGGGTTGACATCACAGTGAGTCCAGATATCATCTCCAGTAACAGTTTCCTTAATGAAGGCATTTTTCCTCATCAGAGTCCGCATAAGTTCTTACAGACATGTTTCAATGGTGGGGTCATTGCTGCGATAATTGAGGCAGTTCACAAAACTAGAAGACTGATGAATGCAGCGTGACGCTTAAAGCAAGACTAGTGTTCAGAGTTTCGCCTAGTACATCTACCATAACTCACGCATATCTCTGATTAGAATTTGCAGCGTAACTCAGTGTACCCAACAGGTCCAATATGTGTAGAAGTCTTATTCAAGAATCCATTTTCAAGCATGTCTTTTGTGAGAGATTCACAAACAGGATCTCTATCTGTCGAACGGTTTCAATATATGTACTAGTCTACTACCTATTAGCAGTAGGAGCTAAATTGATTATGTTAACGACTAGTTTGCATTATACCGTCGTATAAAGAATTTTAATAACGTCAGTAACTATAATATCAATTATAATAATTATTGAATTAAAATAATTATATATAATAAAAATATAATACAACTAATTATTGAAGTGTTAGTTTTATTATTATTATTATTATTATTATTATTATTATTATCATCACCATCATCAGTAAATTAAGGTTTTTGATTAATAGGTCTGCTGCACGTATCTGCGATTCTGCTTCACACTGATGGGAATCCAATTGTAGTTATGTTTCCGTTTCCAGTTGTCTTGATTAAGTATCGATAAAATTTACAGCTTCTCTACAGCATTGTAGCTATGAACATTCAGGTATTGAACTGATGTATAACAAGGAAGAAATACCGAGCGGAATGGTGGCCCGTATTCCAAAGGTCCTGGCTTAAAATCCCGTGGGCCGACTAGGATTTTTTCGTGTTTTCCCTCAGTCACGTCAAATACCGGATTGGATATTTAATACTGCGACACAAAGTTCCATCTCAAGTCTAAAACAACAGTAAAAATGAAAAATAGGTGGTAATAGCTCTGTTCTACCATCTACACACAGACAATGAAAGCAGGTAGAGTGTACGGCACCCTAATGCCATCTGCCCGACACATGTAGAAGCATAGGTACAGTTACTATGCACTAAGGTCTGTGTGGACACGTGTCTAAGCTGTCATCTGCCTACCACAGAAGCAGAGGTACAGTTGTTATCCTCATACCTCTGTGGGCATGTGGTGAAGTAAGATGGTACGGTGCAAGGGCCAGA
Source organism: Deroplatys truncata (assembly GCA_030765065.1). NCBI lineage: Eukaryota > Metazoa > Arthropoda > Insecta > Mantodea > Mantidae > Deroplatys > Deroplatys truncata. Next base: position 61,774,323 of record CM060980.1, read on the forward strand.
CCTAGAAGGCTAACTGTCCACCATACACCGATCCAGGAGGTATCCCCTAGATACGTCGCGATATGACCACATGGTTAAAGCGACGTAAGATAAATAGGGGGGTGGAGGAATCTAGCAACAAATTAATGTTGATCATTGATATAAATCTTTGCGGCGGGCTACGAATTTATAGCTTTTACTCGTTATAAGCTTACAAGTCTAGTGTTGTAGCCGAAGGCATGAACATCAGCAGCAACGGTGATGATGATGATGATGATGATGATGATGATGGCGATATGATGATAAATAACAATACTTTTAGAATTTCGCGGAATAAGCCCATCGGATGAAAGCAATTCGTTTTTGTGCTATTGAATAAATAAACTTTACATCAGTGACCAATCCAGGAGGGCACAATTTGTGAGAATTCTTTCCTCTGGACTAGCTTCTCCAGGTTTTATAAACATCAGAGAATTATGTGCTCTTTCTTAGATAAAGATGAAAGTGAATCCTTTATATTAAGCAATTTAAGTATTTAATTTATCTTATTATGTTCATTGATAATTAAATTTCAGAGAATTTCAGGTGGAAACTAATCGTAAAGAGCTATGTTTAAAACAGGTCCAATAAATCCTTAACTCCTGATTATGTATTAGCGAAGTGTTACTGTTTTCTAAACGACAACTGAGCACTTTTCTTTCTGTACACTGTTGATTTGTTTATAATGTGTACTTTATTATGTAATAATGTGTTGCTCTCTTCAGTTAAAATTTTTTCTTCAGTCAACTGCTTTTTAAAGATGAAATTTAATCTATGAAATTTAAAAAATGCGTAATTTCAGATATATTCATTTTAAATTTTAATACAGTAAACGGGGTTTGATAGAAAATATGTTGCCCAAATTTAATCCACATTTTAAATTAGTTCCAGGAATATTAATTTTTTGTTGCATATTTTACTGTTTTGAATAATTATTTCACACGATGCAATTATTTTTTGAAAAACTTAGTGTTTTATAATTAAACTCCTTAATGCTATATTAATAAATTGTGGGGATGAATTTTTAATTATTCTCTAGTTTGGGATAAAGTAGATGTTAAAACAGAACAATTTTTTGCTTAAAATTTACAAAATATTAATATTATTGTTTAATAACGTCAAAACTAAGCATGTTAACAAAACTTCATCTCGTCGTTCTTTTATGCAGTTAATAACAAAATAGAATTTATATATACCGAAAAATACATCCTGTGGAGCAATTTTAAAACTGGAATGTGCTAACAAATGAAACTAGAGAAAAGAGAGTTTAAAAATTATAATGCTAAAATAACGCTTTATGACTTTACGCTATTTAAAAAGCTTTTGGTGCACATACAGGCCTTCCTTCTTTTTCTGTTCCTCTGTAACTAATTTAGTGGGTATTTGAAGATTCCGGAGGTCTCTCTTGAATAGTTGTTCAGTTTTAAATTGGCAAAACTTATCGTTTTTTACGACAATTTTACTGGAAGCTAGGCTTGCAGACAGACACTTAAATCGTCATATGGAATGTTTTGAAAGCTCGTACAGCTATAAAAACACATAGAACTAAAGTATATAGTTTGTAGTGCTCAATAACATTAAAATCTTATGAGCTTTGGCCATTGTTGGCCTTCTTTTCAGATGGGTTAGTTTAATCTGTTTGAAAATGACAAATTCTTCCTGATTTGGCGTTTCCTCCAAGTTAAGAATGCATAATTTGCTTAACTACTGTGTCTTACATGACGCACATAACAATCCGAAATTATATCTGACGTACAACTAGCAGAATCGGAATAGTGTTTTATGTTCTGTTTCCTTTCCCCTTTTTTGGCGCATGTATTCATTCTGGTGTGTGCATTTCTATAGCACCTCAAATCGGTGCACATCGGTGCACATCGTCTCTCTTCCATGTTCTAAAACAAACCTGTGCGGTTATATAAAAGACAACCGCATGGATCCCTTGCGAGACTTGTACATCACGGCTTAGTTTTCGGCTCTGTCCAACGATTAAGCACCATGTTTTTCTACATGCTGAAACAAAGGGGGAGGGAGGTTATTCAGGTAATAGGAAGTGCATCTCAGTGGAATATTTGAGTTTAATATTGTAGGCGCATATTAAAACCCTGTACTGTTTTAATCTACATTGAAAATTAACAAAAGTTATGCACAACACAGGAAATCTAACCACGGTGACGGTACAGAATGGTAGGAAGAATTGAAGTACTAAAACATCTAATCCCACAGGTTTTTATACAGTACATTTTATCAAAGAGTAGCTTTCATGTGCAAAACTAAACCTATGTATTTATGCTTGGGGGGAAAAAAAGCCAGCGATATCCATGTGTAATTTCGTCGTGACAATTTTTTTTCTCCCGCAGCTTTGCCATTTCCCGAAGATAAGTGGCATCGTGCATAGAAACAGAATTACGCTTCATTAATCTCCAGCGGAATAATGAACATAATGATATCATAAATCGAGTTAGATATTAAATCCCTTTTCGGGGTTTACGCAGCAGCTTTGCAAGGTGTTGCCCGTTTCCACGCCATACCCCATGCCTTCATTCCGTTTAAATGAACACTTGGGACAATAACATGGTGGCGAACATGGGTCCTTCTAGCATTTAGAGGAAGGGCGGGAAGGGGGTGTATTTAGGTCCCGTTAACGTATACGTACGGTAATTATTTGACGGGAAGAGAGGGGGTTGGAAAGTTGTATAGAGGAGCATGAGAGAAAGACACACACACACACACTCACACACACACACACACACACACACACACGAAGGGTTGCGAGAGGCCAGTATATTAAACCTCCATAAATATACGCTAGCAAATGTTCAGTTTCACGCTTGCATTTCGGAGGGGATATACCAGGAGCGCACACAGTACATGCCATGCTCGGGACCATACGCACTGGAGGACGTAAGCAAAGGAGGAGGTGAGATGGTGATAGCACCAACCATCTCTTTCCAGCGTTACTACGATTTTTGTCCTATGCCATAGGGTTTCATTGTATGGGTATGAATTAATCATTATGCAATATGAACTCTGTAGTGTTGGCGGCTACCGTAGCTAAAGCGAGTTCCAGTGGTCCATTGTGCATACGCTAAGCAAATGCCTCCGCTTCTAACAGAGTCCATAATCCTCCTAGGTGAAGTATCTCTTTCGCAGTTAGCTAACCTCTGTCTTAACTCCTGGAGGTGTACGGTTTCCTTATTGGTCATATAGCAGGACTCCCTCAGGGCAGCGGTTTCGCTTCAGAGAGAATGTAGCCGCCATAGCTTCCACCCTTTTCCTTAACTGAAAGCCTTGCCTCTAGCGCTAAGCCATTGTATTTCTTCGGGTAATTGGTTAGCATTTGCACCGCGGTTTACACGTGCAAGGTGTTAAAGAGCCTCAATATCTGCATACTTAGTGTGAAATTCCTTAAGCCACATTCCTTCTGGTGGTGGAGAGAGAAAATGGTCTCAAAAATAGTCTCCGAAAGTTATATTCCGTGCTTTCGCTTCTTTGTGGTTGGTTTAAAATGCGTGAAACACACTCAAGGTTGTTAAAGAAAGAAGGAAGAGATTGTGGCCTGGATAGCCTTTCTAAAAGCCTTTGATGAACGCATATTCATAAAACAAATATTTTGTGTGATATTTCTCATTCAAATAAAATCTTCCATTGTAGTGCAAAAGTGAGGCGCTTTTTGGCTATTTCTAGAAATATCTTCGTCTTCATGGTAGGTCTTACCTGTTCCACTCTCAGAATACATCTTCCCATCTTTTGTAGGGCGTCCTGCATCTCTGTGACCCTGTGGCTGTACAATACTACTTGTGTTAATCAAGAAGAGTCCATTTTTAAAATATGGTCATGCCGTTTTTACTTTCTCCACCACGTACATAGTAGGTAGAGAAGGTATTGCATTCCACCCAAAAATTCGATACCGAGATTTCACCGGAAATGTGTGTTTTGAGATCCTTGAATAAAAAACGAGCTTTTTCAGAAAAAGGTCCGCGTGCGCGAGCGCGCGGGCGTGCGTGCGTGTGTTTGTATGTGAACAGCATAACTCAAAAACAAAAAGTTGGATAAATACCAAACTTGGTATTGAAGTTCAGTATCTTCCAAAGATGTGACACGAAAATTTTCAAGAAAATCTCCCCCAGTTACCCTTTACATGGAACATTTTTCGAAATGTGTAGTTTCTCAAAAATGGCTCTAACGGTTTTGATTAAAAGATCATATATTCAAGATGTTTACGTGACAAATACAATGTATATCTTGAATTTTTCTGAGAATAGCCTGTGAAATGCTCTTCATTCAGAAGGAATTTTGTATAATCTTGTACAACTAATATACGTTAAGTGATAGACGAGAATATACTGCACAAAACGTGTAGATTTCTTTAAAACTCACAATTTATTTCAAATAATGTTTTTGTGGCATAAAGCATTTCCGAGATATACGTTATTAATGGTTCGAATTGATCAGTACTTTTGTCATTCTTTTTAATCCTGTTGACATTCAGTTTCTAGCGATTGCATGAGAAGAGTATGGCATTTTAAGTCCAGTATATACGTCCAATTCTTAAACATCTGACTATTGCTATTGCCGTTGTATCTGTAAAACGTGTGTAATGTAGTTGTTTCCGTAAAGGATTATTTAGTTCGATTAAAATTAATTAGATAGAAAAATAAGCTTTCATAAGAATAGTTTATATAGCCATTAATAAACGATAGAGGGTAGAGGAAATCATGCGAATGTAACATATGAGATACTTTTTTCTGTTGTTTTGTATTTCTTTAGTGTAAATTAAATATATTAAGATCCTTCTAATTATGTTACTTGGAATGTGATCTTTTAGACTACTGCCTGTAACCTATCTGGGAATTGCATTTCTGCTGTTTCTATTAATCTTGTATCTGATCTATTCGTGGCCCAGTTTTCTTCTCCATCTATTATCATGGGCTCTGCTATGATTATCAAATTTCAGCATTGTTTCTTTTGTGATTTTATTGTAATGTTCTTTTAATGGATCCGCACATACTTTGGAATTTATATTTATTTTCCCTTAAGAAGTCATTTTCCCATTTGTAAGGCATTCAGCATCGTAAATAATTAAATCTCTGAGCTGGTTCAATAATTTTATTATTTAATATGATTTTTGATCTTGACTTTCCAAGAAATGTCATTGGTTATGCTTTGTTTTGTTTGTTTTTTCCATTGAAATGTTTAAATTATACTTTTCCATAATTCGTTCAGTAGTAGCGTGGCTTTTTGAAATTGAGTTTCAGATTTGAGACAAAATGTGCCCGGATTAATTTTATAATGTGTCAATTTGTGTAATGATATATGGATGATATACACTATGTGATCAAAAGTATCCGGACACCCCCCACAAGCATACGTTTTTCATCTTAGGTGCTTTGTGCTGCCACCTACTGCCTGGTACTCATTATCCGCGACCTCAGTAGTGATTAGACATCGTGTAACAGCAGAATGGGACGCTCCGTAGAACTCACGGACTTCGAACATGGTCAGGTGATTGGGTGTCACTTGTGTCAGAAGTCTGTACGCGAGATTTCCACACTCCTAAACATCCCTAGGTCCACTGTTTCTGATGTGATAGTGAAGTGGAAACGTGAAGGGACATGTACAGCACAAAAGCGTACAGGCCGACCTCGTCTGTTGACTGACAGAGACCACCGACATTTGAAGAGGGTCGTAAAGAGTAATAGGCAGTCAACTATCCAGATCATCACACAGAAATTCCAAACTGCATCAGGATCCACTCCAAGTACTATGACAGTTAGGTGTGACGTAAGAAACCTTGGATTCCATGGTCGAGCGGCTGCTCATAAGCCACACATCACGCAGGAAAATGCCAAACGACGCCTCGTTCGGTGTAAGGAGCGTCAACATTACAAGATTGAACAGTGGTAAAACGTTGTGTGGAGTGACGAATCACGGTGCACAATGTGGCGATCCGTTGGCAGGGTATGGCGAATGCCCGGTGAACGTCATCTGCCAGCGTGTCTAGTGAAATTCAGAGGTGATGGTGTGGTCGTGTTTTTTCTGGAGGGGGCTTGCATCCCTTGTTGTTTTGCGTGACACGATCACAGCGCAGGCCTACATTGATATTTTAAGCACCTTCTTGCTTCCCACTGTTGAAGAGTAATTCGGGGATGGCGATTGCACCTCTCAACACGATCGAGCACCGATTCATACTGCACGGGCTGTGGCGGAGTGGTTACACGACAATAACATCCCTGTAATGGACTGGCCTGCACAGAGTCCTAACTTGAATCCTATAGATCACCTTTGGAATGTTTTGGAACGCCGACTTCGTGCCAGGCCTCGCCGACCTACATCGATACCTCTCCTCAGTTCCGCACTCCGTGAAGAATGGGCTGTCATTTCCCAAGAAACCTTCCAGCATCTGAATGAAAGTATGCCTGGGAAAGTAAACGCTGTCGTCAAGGCTAAGGGTGGGCCAACACCATCTTGACTTCCAGCATTACCGATGGAGGGCGCCACGAACTTGTACGTCATTTTCAGGCAGGTGTCCGGATACTTTTGATCACGTAGTGTGTGTGTAATGTGGGTACCGGGTAAATAGTCATTTTTGTGTAACATAATATTTGTCTTATATGCAAAGTTCCTGTTTCACTAGTTTTAAGATGCCTTAAACTCTGCAGTTTTGTGGAAAATATCCTGTTCCCAAGTGCAGAGAAAGTTGGGATCTTTTGTATTAGAACCGAGAGACATGGAGTGGGGAAATTTAACGTAGAACGGAATTTTACCGAGAGAAGCCCGGGAAAAAGTCACGTGATATATATAAATTAACTAGTCAGAATATAATTCGCATGAGTCTTCTCATCTTGCGGATTGGTAACTAGGTAACCTTGCATTTAACAGACGATGCGAAATGCAGATGCCGATACCGTATTCACCAGCCCGCTAATTACAGCTACTGTAGTGCTCGCTGTTAACGTGCTCTAGTAGCGCAATGGTTAACATGCTGGAAAGTCATGGTGCAGGTCGGAAGTTCAAATCACGCCTTCGAATAAATGAGTTTTTTTTTCATTTCTGTTCATGTTTCGAGAACCTTCTAGCAGATGATTACCTTTCCAATGCACTAGAAAGTGGATTTGCCTATAAATACGAAGTTTCAGCCGTTCGTGCTCACTGTGGAACAATGTTTTAGAGAGTATCTGGACATCTAGTATACGCGGAAGTGTAGCAGAATGCAACGTCGTCTGTACCAAACAGTGGTTTCCGCAGAGAACACTTTCTACAGATCACACGTTTTTGCGAATTGTGAACCGCCTTCTGGAATCAGGAACACCACATCCACGAAGAGATCAACCTGACTCTGACCAAGCAACGACGGATCGTGTGACTGACTATGTCATTCAGCATCCCCATTGTAGTACGAGGGACATTCACAAGCATTTCAATATTAGCCAGTCTTCCGCGTGGAGAATACTACATCATGAAAAGTTTCACCCTTATCATCTCCAACTACACCAGGAGCTACTGCAGCCGGACCATGGACGGAGAGTGGCGTTCGCTAGGTGGATCATACGACAAGCTGAAAAAGATCCAAATTTTTTATCAACTGTGTTATTTACAGGCGAAGCAAGGTTCCACAACACAAGTCATGTAAATCGCCACAACATGCATTCCTGAGCACTGTAAACCCACATTGGATGCAAGAGGCGGCCTTGCAAGTCCGTGGGGTTTCAACGTTTGGGCTGATATATTCGGTGATCATCTAATAGGCCCGTATTTTTATGATGGCCAACTCACTGGGAATCGCTATATCCACTTCCTATAACACCAGCTGCCTACTCTACCGGATGAAGTACCGTTGCAGAACCGACTAACTATGTGGCACCAACATAATGGGGCGCCAGCTCATTCAGCCCGTTGTGTAATGACTTATCTCGATGCCACCTACCCTGAGCGATGGATCGGACGGCATGGACCAATAAGGTAGCCAGCACGCTCACCAGATCTAACCCGATTAGATTTCTTCTTATGGGGTTATCTTAAAGATATCGTGCACCAGGAGCGGCCTATGACCCCTCAAGAGCATCATCTTAGCTTGCCTTGACATCACACCGGCCATGTTACGCCGGGTTAGGCTAGCGATGATGGTTGGACTGAGATCTTGCATCCGCCGACAAGATGGCCAGTTCGAACACCTATTACAACCACATGGAGGGAACGGATACATTGTAAAGGTTTATCTGTATGATCGTCCGGCACGATGTCATTGTCACTGTTAAAGGTACTACTTTGGGTACCAGAGAGGTTAACAACAATCATAATATGGGCTTGCAAACGTTATCCAGTTTGTATGCACGTACTGCATTTTGTAAACTCTCATAACAATTTATTGGCTTTCGTTTGTATGAAAGAATAGCTCTAAATAGTGAAATATTTTTAATAATGCCTTATGTATGTAAGTTATAATTACAATAATATACGCATTTATTTATGATGTTCATTAAAGCGTATTCTGAAAAGTAATAATTTGTGTTTTAAGGAAATTCACATAATTAAACTAATTAAGTGAAACGACACTTCCATGCCAAACTATCAGTTCTCGTTAAATTTACTAAACATAAAAAGTACCTTCAAGTGGCTGTATTTGAATCACCACTAAAGGCCAAACTGCACTTTGTTGCGCTATGAGTGCAAGTTAGTGCATGCACAGGGGTTGCAAAGCAGTCATTTCGGCCGAAATTGATACGAAATTGTACGCATAGCCTGAATAACGCCGGGACTGCATAATTTCTCAATCCGCAGGCTGAGAAGACACAAATGATGTAGCAAATTAGCAGGACAAAAGCGAGGATTAATTCATTTTTTTATCACCTTTCTACTGAGTTTTGCTGCTGAAGACGAATTCACGTTATGCGGAAGACAAAAAGCTGGTAAAGTGCATTCCATCATTACACCATTACACCATTACTTCTGTACCTACCGCTGCACCGCGGTCGATTGTAATCCGCGCGAGCACCGAACCTGGGACTGCAACCAACAGATCCAGCTAGACCACCTCCCCGGTGCAGTCTTCTAAGCAAGGAGTGCGAAGACCTATGCAGATTCCACACCAAAACATGATTATCCGCAAACATAATTGTATTCAGTGTGGTTATTCCTATTTAATGCGGTTACTTAGCTGTGCTGGTCATTCTTCAGCAGCTGCGCCCAAATGTATATTAATTGATTTTAGAAATGTTTATTTTCAAATTCATGGCTTGTTTAAAGCTTTAATGCATATACTAAGCAGCTCAAGTTCAAACTTCAAATCAAACGTGGCTGAGTTTGTGGTTTACAAGAGCAGTGAAAAACGGGATCACGCCTACGATGTCCTTGTAATGAAACCTGCATGACGCTTTCATGCAGTCAGTTTCTGTAGATGCAATGTGGATGAGTGGTACGGGTCCACGTAAACTATACTATGATTTGCATGCGTTGATCAAAACCCACGTGTCTTTAGTACTACAGGTTACTTCTTGTTTCTAGATATGTAGTTCTTTCTTTAGGTGATGTTGCAAATCTATGCATGTTATAAATATCTAGTCCGTAATATAATCTCCTAATTTTCCAGGACATATTTTAGTTTTGTTTTATTTTATTCTTACTTTCTCTGCCACGTACCTAATAGGTTGAAGTATTGTAGTTCAACCAAAAATTGGATAGTGAGTTTTCGCCGGAAATACATGTTTGGGACACCCTAAATGAACCGCAGAGCTCAAAAACAAAAGTCGGATAAATACTAAATTTAGTGTTTAAGTTCAGTATCTTCCAAAGATACGTCACGAATATTTTCAAGAAAATCCCCGCCACCCCTAACTACCCTTAACATAAAAAGAATTCAATATTTTTATTTCCTCAGAAATGACTAACGATTGTGATTAAAATACATACATTTAATTGACGAATATTTACATGAAAAATAAAACGTGGCTATCGAATTGTTTGGGAATAGCCAGTGAAGTCCTGTTCATTTGGAAGATATTGTGTAAAACTGTTAAACCATATGAGATAGACAAAGGCGTATCTTCTACACAAAAATGCAGATCTCTTTAAAATACACAATTTGTTCCAAATAACTTTTTCGAGATGTCAGTTAATAATGGTTTCAATTTTCAATAATTTTTCATTTTTAAAGGCGCTATCGTATTCAGTTGTTTCTGCATTGTTGGAAAAAGTATGGAATTTCAAAGCCAGCATATAGCGACCCACTTTAAAGCATCCGACTATCGATTCGGTTTCCTGCATCCCCGTACTACAACGAAATGTGCAATGAAGCTATTTCTGTAAAGGTTTATCTCGATGAGTACGAAGTAGATAGAAAACTTAGCTTTCTAAGAATAGTTTGTAGAAGCTGTGTAAAAATAAACGATAGTTGTGAGGAAGTCGTGAATGTAAAGCATCAGATTTTTAATGTGAATTAAATTAAGATAATGTATATTACAGGACAAGAGAAAAAATGTACGTTTTACATCCTTATTGTCTATAGAGAAAGTAATCCTAAGAGGGGATACCTCTACCCGTTTTTGGTGCAAAAGTGGCTGATGCTAAGTATAGATGCCCCTCTTATGTGGCTAGAACACTAAAGCAAACAATCTGAATCGTGCGAAAATCCACTTTGAAGGTTGACCGCTGGAGGACGAATGTCCATGTGCAGTGCGCGTTCGAAATCTCATTCAGTCTTGTGTATACATTGCAGGGTGTTTAGTAACAGCGCCAGCCTGTGGCAACCCCTCAGATCCAAAGGACAAGAATTGTGTATAACTGGCGCAACAGTTCTAGATATGTGAAAATCTTAATGACAGCTATGAAGCGAGTTACATACCAGATCAGGTGGTGACCGGTCATCTGCATGCTGCAGGAGTGCGTGGGACAGTCATTGTCAAATATTCGCACACCGGTTATGCACTGCACTACACGATAAACTTATAGTTATATACAGTATATTTAAATCCACCGCTGTAAAATGCCCTTAATATAAAAACATTCAACCATCTGCCTCCAGTTCTTCCACACCTGACAGCCCTTCCTCTTCTGCGGAATCACTCACATCATTGCCGCTATCACTGCTGTCCCTACTTTCTGCACCATTATCCTGGATGAGAATTTGTTCTAATTGATTTTCTGCAATTCCGTATTTTTTGAAATACTGATTCTCATTTTATTCAACATGTCGATATACATTTTCCCATTCTGGCCTTCCAATTTCTGCAAATCGCTGGTGACATAACTGCTCCACATCTTTTAGTTTAAAAGTGATATTTCTGCAGGCCACCCAGTTTTTGACATCAGCCCAGATTAATTCGATTGGGTTTAGATCTGGGTGATACGGTGGCAGTCGAAGTACATTATGGCGATGTATTAATATCTGGCCAAGTATTATGAGTTATGATTTCTGAAGGGATTTGTTGGCTTTAACTAAGTTATATTTGTTTTACTCATGCTTTCATCAAAAGCTATATTATGCCTAAGCAACCAGGTTTTTATTTCTTCTTTCAAGGAATTTGAGGTAGCTTGTTTGTCAATTTGAGTTTTGCCACATTGTGAAGCATTGTCGATAACCAGAATAGACCCAGCAGGCATATTAGGTATCAACATGGTGTTGATTCACTTCATGTCATTTTCTGTATTAATTTCTTGATGACAATCTCCTGTTTTTGTTGCGACTTGTAAAAGAAGGGCATTTGGAACGAACAGCATGAACGATAATAAATATTTGCCCTTTGGCAACAGGTGCCTGGAAACCTAATTCGCTATCGCCACTTCAACTTTTAGATGTTGTATGACTGCTGTGTATGTACGACTCATCTTCATACACTATAGTTTGACCCTCTAATTTGTACCTCTGAGTAAGGTACTCTTCCAGCTGAGATCGTATGTCGTGCTTTTCTATTAGAACTCTCCTATTTGGTTTCGTTTTCTTCCACTTAAACCCTAAATCTTTTGTAATTTTTCTGAGATTTGTAGCAGCATCTTGAAAATTTATGTTGATATAAGTACATATAAAATTATAGTCATTTGGAAAGTTAGTATCAGACTGCAAAATTCAGTGCCATAGCCGGGATTTGAGACTTGTAGCACCACCTTGAACATTTATGACATCTTTCAGATTGATGAGCAATCTGGTTATTGTTGGCACAGTTTTTTCTTCCACATAGAAATTGTGAATCGTACGCTGAATGACGCATTTATCGAAATCGTTTATTTCTGTAATACGTTTAGGGACCTTATGTTTCTTCACAGGTGTGTCAAATGGTACTCTTTCATCCATATGGTTTTTCTTATCTTTGAGAAATCTGGAAACGGAACTCAGTGAAACACCAGTTGCTTTGGCTACTCTTTCTTTCACTCTCTTAAGGCTTTTGTGGAACTCGGGTAAACATATATTTTCTTCCTTCATCTCTGCTTCTTGCTTCATGAAGTCGAGGACATTTGCAATTATTTCCCTGCTTTGAATACGTAATACCTTACCATTTAACTTTGAAAACGTAGGAGCCATGGTTATAAATATCACAAATATAAAATAAGCATTATTTAGGTACTGCTCTCTTTGAAATTACAAGATGCGGACACTTTCTATGCAGACTGTATGTGTTACGCTCTGTGAGTAAGCAAAGGTATTATATCGCTTTCGTTGATTAAGCTAAACATAAACCATTCCTAGGCTCGGCAGCTGGGGTGGCAATCAAGGTCACGATTCCAGAAGTTTTGCGCCAGTTATACCTCTAGTTACGGCATCTGCACTGGACTCTTGCAGATTTTCAAACCAATATTCAGCCGTGCAATTTCAGGAAATAGTCGTAGCATATTCCAAACGCAGGCCACTTACGTTTACGCAGTCGCTGCTGAATGCATCCGGGAAGTGTAAGCAGGCGATTATTATTATTATTATTATTATTATTATTATTACTACTACTCTACTACTATTACTACTGTGGTTTTACCGTGATCTTCGGCGTAAAGCCCTGCACGTCGTCATATTTTGCAACTTCCATTCAAATCATTGCGTTTTTATTAGGTATTCTGAAATTCTTATGTGTGTGTTTCCTGCATTTAATTCCTCTGAGGATTAATAAAACCAATGTACAAAGAATTGGTACATTAGCTTTCCATTATTTGAAAACTACAGACTTATGACTCTAAGCATTTTTCCCTCTTTGATATATATATATATATATATATATATATATATATATATATTTCTGTACAATTAATTAAACTAACATAGCGATACTGCATAAAATTACCCCTGTTTCTTTGTCAATAATTTGAACGAGTTTACCTGTATAAGATCCTGCATGTATAAGAGCATTTCGTCGACGCCTGGAAAAGCTTCCCTAGCCCGTTCTGCGTTGTCTAATTTGTCAGCTGCTACCGTGGTTAGCTATGAGTTCTTTGTCTAAGGATATGCGAGAGTGTAGTGTAAAAGGATAATACAATTTAGTTAGCTGATAAAGTTTAATGTTGACTCAAATATTCTGCTTGAAAAGAGTCGTCAACTGTTAAATTGAATAATTAAATTACTTCTATAATAATGAAGCGAAGCACCAGTTGCCGTAAGTCGCAGAAATTGTACTCGGGCACATCCCTCACAATAGCCGGTAAATCTTTCTAACTCAAGCGCATCACTGGGTGCTATACAACTTTAAAATGAAACTAAGATTCACAAGGGTCGTCACACGAGTAAGTCACAGAGTTAAGTAAGTAAGATTAAGTAAGTCTCATTTAGACACTCTTTTCTAAAGTTCCACTTACCTATCACTATCCCCACTAACGTTTCTAGATACGCGGTCCAATCTTAAAATTCTACGTATGCGTATATGACACTATTTCCATGTTGTCTTGTTCGAATCTAAAAATTTCATTCCGTTTCTAATTTGCATAATTGCTGCTTACGTGACTTTTCAAACGCACTGAACTCCACTCTAACTGCATTCCAGGAATCTTAACGCTAATGCGTTCGCTACTCGGCTGTTACTAATGACTTTCCTTAATATGACTCGTTAATGACCTTTTTCTCCGAACAAATCTTCCAACTCAGGTTATTGCATTATACACTGATTTAAAATATACAGAAATTATTTCTTGCAATTATTTCCCTATTTTGCTAGCATTTCTTTATTTAGTTATTTATATCTTCCTATCAATTATGGTATCAAAACATAATCATACTTAGAGGATCCATAAAAATCGATACTGTATCTTTAACATCTAATACTTCAGTTGCACAAATTAACAAGTAATTTCACTTAAAAATTATAAGTAAAAATTATTATAAGATTCATTTAACTAAACACAAACATTTTATGTTCCGTATAAATTATTCCAGGTGAAAATATGCTTTACCATGTCTAAAATGTCAACCTGTAAATATAGGAGGTTGGTTTGATAATAAATGTCATACTCCAGAATGGGGATCATTCCAATGTCTGTATGGCGGTGAAAAAGAAGGAAATGAAATGTAGTGATGAAAGAGATGATAGGAAAATTCGCGGATCAAATTATCCAAATTATTCGCTTAGCGACCGCGAAAAAATGTTCGGTCAAATTGGTGGCCCCGGGGGTTTGTACCCGGAACCTCCCGAATGCGAGTCGCACAGGTTACCGCGGCGCCACCTCGATTTGTGAACTATTATCGTATAATTAGATTTTAAGGCTTAGCGATAGAAGCAAACGAATTAAAATTACATTAGAGTAGAAGTATTAATTAATTAATACTTGTAAAATCCTTATAGAAGTACATATACCTAAGATAGCAACATTCATTGCATATATGCTGGATCATTTCATGAGACCTGTTGGTTTACAGACCTCTCGAATGCTTGCACTATTATTATTTGTATCTCTACTCCTTGAAAATGCTCTTATAGTGAAAGCGGATGTTAAGGTATAGCTTTTTTTTCTTTCGCGTCAAAAGATTCTCACCACTCTCCGTTGCGTTGGAGGGACGAGGAAGTGTTTCAGAATAACGACCCTCCGGTGTAAATTTCCTGCTAAGAAAAGCACTCTTCTCATTGTCTTTAAGAATAATTTTTCGTTCCTTGCATATAATTATAATTTATTTGCAAATGTCAGCTCAGAAGTGGTCTTGTCCCATGACTTGGCATTAATATAGAGCAATGGATGCGGAACCAAGTCTTGTAACAAATTAACTTCATTGGAGCTGGGCTTCCTTTTTCTTCCGCCCTGCTCTCACCCTACGGTCCCTTTCTTTTCAATTTCTTTTCTTTACTAAAGGACGGCAGACGTTATGCTTTTTGTTCTCTTCCCATTCCTTTATTAAAAATATTCCCTCGACTAAATAAGGCGTCGAAAATTTGATGTCCTTTTACACGACACGCAGTATAGTCTTTAACCACCACAATATACAATTTTTGTTGAGGTTTAGCTTCTTTGGTTATAAACGATTTTTAGTTTTACAGAGGAATTTTAAATTTCGTGTTAACGACGATGAAACTTATTGTCTGAGAGCATTGCTAGGAAGATATCCTATTATCCCTTTTTCTCTTATGCAGTAGCGATCTTGAGCGATCGTTTTGTGCCCGACCCTGATTGCATGTATGCGTGATTCGTTTGATTAGCAGCGACCTCGGCATTGTTCCGCTAGCTCTTTATCGGTAAATGACCCGCTCAATGCTACGCTTATCTGTCAACTTTCAGTTGCAGCCTTCTGTGCGAGTTGTGAAGACTAGAGTTTGTTCATTGTGCATCTCAAAAGTGAAAGCTTATTCAAACATATTTGCTGTGTGCGAATTACTTTAGACTAGAGTATTCTTATAATTGTTGCTATTCTTGTTTTGTTATTAGTCATCTTAGATGCCTACCAAAAGGTTCACGCTTGAACAAAGAATTTTTATCTACATACATAAAAACATACATAGATAGGTGTGTCGACAATTTCAGGGGTCGTTTCCTGGTATTCCATTTCCAAATAGAGAAATTGTCAGATGTCTGGTTAATAAGTTTAGACCATCGGGATCTAAACGCTAAATCTCAGAGGCGAAAGGATGTTCTAACGGAGGAAAAAATTGACGAAATTGGTGCATCATTCGAACGTTCTCCAAAGAAGTCTCTAAGACGTGTTGCACAGCAAGTGGGTGTTTCAGAAAACCTCTTTTCATACAGCTCCTAAACTTTTAAAACTAAGGACCTACAGAGTGACTATTATTCATGAATTAAACCTCGGGACGAGGAATTCCAGGAATGTCTCAATGCAGATGAGCACCGCTTTCAAGATCACATACAACAAGGTTAGTACTCATAGTGCATGTTAATATTACTCATGAGTATGTAATGCGGGAGTTTTAGAATGAAAAATTCCATGTTGTAAATAGCGCGCGGAGCAGGTGTACTTGCGATCCGGGCCGTGCGATTAAACAACCCTATGAATGGCACATCTATCTAAGCACCAAGATAGTATTGATATTTGAAGTGAGTCGTTACATTTTAATTCACATGTGTAACGACTCAGTTCAAATATCATATGATAACATCACAAACAAAAATACTTCTGTTTATTATAATAACCAAGATAGTAGTAAATTAGAACATTGTGGAACAAATAACATTTAATTGCTTGGGCTGTAGGGTTTCATATGTGAGAGATGAGGATCTATATACCTACTAAACTCAATAGATTCTAACATGTGTTGAACAATGAGACGCACTCTCAAAAATAAAGCATAACGAACAACAAAACTAAAATCGTGTAACACAATGGCCGTACCCCTGTTGACATGTACCTACCTCTGAGTGAGAATTGGACTTGGAATCGAACAACGAAAAGGTAAACTGAAGCAAGTGAAATGAAGTTCCTCAGAACTGCTGCAGGTTATACGCTTTTGGACCACACAGAGAGAGAGAGAGAGAGAGAGAGAGAGAGAGAGAGAGAGAGAAAGAGAATGTTCTACAAGAATTAGACAATTTCAACCTTACAGATAGAATTAACCAAAAACAATTGCTACAAACTAAACAAGAATGACACTAGGTTGCCTAAACAAATATTAAATTATTCTCCAAAAGGAAAGAGAAATGCTGGAAGAACAAGATTACGTAAACGGAAGGAATAGACTTTGAAGACAGACAAGCCAATCGGCCTAATCGTTGTAGATGTTGAAAAAGAATGATATACACCACGCTAATAATGACAAATTCCCTAATTCTTTACTTGATTGGTGGAAGTTGCAATGCTACTTAAATCTCTTGAATATTGGCCATCAATGATACAGAACTTACAAGTAGGACTTAACCTCTCTTTTCTATGACCACTAATATGTTAAGAGTACGGATGATCCGCTATACTGTGCCGATTGATTTACGTCGGAACGCCTAACTAAAATTGACCCTCACAAAAGAAGATTGCCAAATTTATAAATGGTTAGGTAAAGGCAACGACTTTTGTATAACTGGTAAACCGAGGGAGAGAGAGAGGGATACAAAACACCACACGAAAAAGTAGATCTCCTTAACCTTATGCAAGATATTATTTGTTATTGGTTTGAATTTTCAAATACTTATACTTTTCTCAAATATCAAGTCGCTATCCGTTTTTTCTCGTGGTCGTGCAAGGAGCATGGGCTTTCAAAGCCATCCTATAGCGATCCGATTTTTAAAAACGTGTTTATCGCTTTAGCCCACTGCATACTTATACCTACAATAAAATATGTAAATGTATAACGAAAGTTTAACCCCGTTAACAAGAAGTAGATAGAAGCTATAGTAAGAATAGTTTGTAGAAGAGTGAGTAGAGAAAGTTAACTGAGTGCAATACTTTTTTTCCTGTGGTATGTTTTTATGTTTTTCCAGTTATACAAAGCTGATTCGGGTTAAAGAAGGCCTGGTGTTATTCTCAGAAAATTCAATATATATATATATATATATATATATATATATATATATATATTGTATTAATTATGGAGATATCTTAGACATGTGACATTTTAACCAAAAGTATTATTTTGATAACATAAAAATGACGAAACATTTTCCATGCAAGGGGTAGTTTGAGATTTCAGGCTTTTCTTTATAATCTTCCTGTAGCACCCTTAGAAAATGCTGAATTCAAATACCAAGTTTGGTATTTCTCCGACATTTTATTTTTGAGTTACTTATGCTTTTCACAGACGCACATGCGAACATTTTCTATTGGGGGGGGGGGGTAGGATGCCTCAAAATGTATATTTCTGGTGAAATATTCATAAAATGTTTTGGTGAAATACAATGCTTCCTCTACCCACCATAGGCAACTGGTAGAGAAAGTAAAAAGAAAAGTGAAAAAGAGTGGAAAATAATCTACAAAATCTCCTGGATATCGGTGCAAATAGGTGTCGACATGGAAGTTTCAATGTCTTGAAGAACATTGTTGCTATTCTTACAGTTAGAATAAATTTGTAGATTAATCAAACTGCAATACAAAACAGAGAGAGCGTCTTAACATTGGTTAGTACTGTGCACAGGGATAAAATAAAGTGACTATTGATAGATGCGTACCTTCTGGACTCTGGCTACCAGTTTGGGGTTCTGCAACATTTTAGGAATACATTCTTAATGTTGTTACTTACGCAAATGCCCGAGGCTTCGGAATACGTTGATATACACCTAGTAATAAGTTACCCACTATCTTTGCCGAAAAGACTCGGCACATAAAAATTTCTTTTCCAAAATCTATAATGATATTCATAATAAAAACACGTCAGGTTAATTTTTCATTATAATTTCACTACGTTGTAATGTTTTAGGTTCATCAAAAGATTACGGTTAATCTCTCCGTTTTATTTACTGATTGAAATGTTTTAAAGGCGTTAGAAATAGTTTTTGCCAATCATTTTTGCAGCCAACAAAATGAACACTTAGTGGTTATTCGAAATAGATTTGAGCATATTTAATTTTATTTTTAAAAATATTCTCGTAATACAAGGTCTGCTGTTTAGTTCAACTTACTTCTCAGTTCTATCCTTTATAATATTACTTAATAAGCTCTTTTCAATACAGGTTGCAGTTTACGTTTTTATCCAGGTTAAAATTATAATAGTAGTTTTACTTTCTGCAGTCCAGACAACTTGATTGGTTGTGAATGCAAATATAATGTACAAAATATCACAAATGGAATTCTTGTTTTTCATACCGAAAATTAATTTAGTGAATTTAGATTCAAATTTTAAAAAGTGAATTGTAATACGAAGTCAAATACGTGATCGCTAGCCTTCTACAATTTTATGTTACAGTAAATTTATATTTCTTTTTGCATTTCCCAAAGAACCAATATGTTACATTTTCCAATGTTCGATGTAGAACAACTCAAAAGCTCTGATAAATTTGCAGAAATTTACACATCTTTATCATAGACTAATGAGTAATTATACATATGGAATGCTTTATATTGAGATAATTTTACAAAATATTATTTTAAATACATACGCAAGTTTCGTTCATAAAACCTAGAATTCAAAAGTGTTTTTCGGGGTGTTTGTAACCTTCTGCTTGGAATCCAGAATCAAGTCGTTACATGAAACTACATCGTTTTCTATCTGTGCCTGCATTTCTGTTTGTTTACTTAATGAATACGTGGTCCTGAAAACTATGGTCCTGTATTTTAATACTGTTTCATGAGAAGTGGCGGCTTTGGCTTGGGTTATGAATAAAATATTGCCTTTTAAGCAAAAGTTTCTATAACATTAATTTTTTCCTCCTTCGTTACAGGTTGGTACACGAAGCTGTTATTTCTGCCGGTGTGTTTTGTGACGACATAACTCCAAAGTTGTCAAGCAGGTAAGTTTACAGTGTTAGTCATCAAACCGATTTGGGGAAGGAGCAGCACAAGAAGGAAAAATTCTGTATGTACAAGAAGACATTAAATGTGGGCTGGTTTCATATAGTCCTAACTTAATTTCTTCTTAAACAGTTATGGCTACTAAAACTACTTCGTGATGGTGGTTGTTTTACATTTATTTAGGTTTGAATAGTTTATTGTATTGAAGCACCTAGTAAACATTCTAGCTGCAACTAATCAGATGGTAAATAAAACAATGAAATGGTACATAATTTGGGCGTAACCAAATTCCTTGCTACTTAGGCCTCTTTCTTTATATCGGAGCAAAGATTTCGCACATGCCCACATGATTATAAAGGCTTAAGAAAACCCATTTGAGCTCTACAAGAGAATAAAGAATAAAACCCTGTAAAAGTATGCGGGAAAGATTATATATATATATATAAAACCCTTTTTAAACCTTCAACGTTCCTTTTTTTTTTTATTTTTTTATTATTATTGAATAAGGAAGTATCTCATCTTTCATGAACCGAATAAGAAGCTACATGGCTTGGTATTGGAGCTCGCTGTAAATAAAATATGCTTCCAAGTGCAATAGAACGGCTCAGCAATGGAATTTTCATTCCTTATTTTATCAAATAATGACACACTCGCCACGGATCTCAAAAATTGTATCTCGGGTTTTCCTATTAATCGTCTATTCGTATGCTTTAAATTCCAGGTATCTGTTCCGGACACACTTCATTGCTTTTTATAAAATTTCATCTCGTCCTTGTTTTAATACTTGGAATATATTTTTATATTCCATACAAAACCATGTATAGCTTTTTGTTTTCTATGTCTTTATCGCTATTTTGGTTTGGATAGCCCAGTCTAAATGCTTATCTAAAAGCGAGGCCTATCCAATTCCTTTAGAATGAGGAGCAATGCTTTAATGCATGTCTGCATGGAATGCCATTACTTTTTATTTATTTACAAAAATGTTCGAATTAAAATTTCTTTACTAATCCATAACTTGTGAAACGTATTTGCTAAGTTATATTCACTGTCTGCTATACTTACTGGATCTTCAGGAAACATACAACAGTTATTTTAAAATGATTTAAAGTTAAAGCCTTGTCTAATGTGTTTTGAGCTTAGTCCAAGTAAATGTTACAAATCTGTGGCGAAAGCAGACAGGCTTGCTATAAACGCGTTCGATGGTATCACGTATTATGCATCCTTTATCATAGCATATTGTATTATTATGTAAACTTCTTATTGATTCTTTTTATAAGTATTTATTTAAAGTCGTTTTCACTTTAATAAGTCTTATCGCGACTTCAATTTCAGACTTAATGATACCAAATTAAAAACATTAAAAGAAGTACAATGTGAATTACAGGAATTTTGAATACAAAAATCAATGAAAACAAATGACTAATGACAATCATAGCAGATATCCCTAGAAAATTATGAATTTTGAAAACAATTACTACCTGTAAGAAGTACGGTTACACAAAGAAAAGTTTCAGTATAAAATTGTCATTGAATTTTAAACATTGAAAAACAGTTACTTGAATGCTAATAGCTAAATCTACAATTTCACTCAGTGTAAAACGTAGCTATATTCTAAGAATAAAATACGTTTATATATAGTTTACTCGTTAAGAACTTTAATGTTGCTTGATTTTTTTTCCTACCATTGTTTTGCCTTCATGGCGCTAGTCTAGTTGCTGGTGGCTACGTTTTTTCGCTGTTATCTTTGTGTTCTAGTGTACCAGCAAAAGTAACGAAGCATTCTCATTGTTTTATGCAACTTATTTGTAAGTTTTTAAAATAATATTTTGCTTCTGAAAATGGAGCCTTGCATGCAGTATACTGTTTATTGCCCATACTGAGTGATTTGGGTATACTAAATATGTTCCATGATTTATTTCATGTGTCTTATCCAAAGTTTTTCTAAGTAAATATTAAAGGAGTTTCTACATTATATTCTCCATGAATACAACAACTAAAAGAGAAAAGCAGAGCCATTCTGAAATTACTAATGAAATATTGATTCTAAAGCTTTAATTACAATTCTAACGAAATTATAATTCGATGGCTGCTACCTTTTAATTCAATAATTGCTTGTGACGTTCAACGCTTCAAATTGTAGAATTCGTGTTGACGGTGGGGTTCATGTCAATTTTTACTGGGAATGTACTATACCTCAGGAAGCTGTAAGCACCAAAGTTCTTGTAGAATACTGTTTCCCCGCCATTTCCAAGATGCTGATGAAAAATACTAATAAAACTCTATGACTCCGGCAAAATCCTTGTCATTAATTCAGGCCTATTTATAATTCCTTATAACCAAGCATATTTTTTTCTTCCTTCCTGTTCCCCTTACTGTTCCTTCCCTTATCACATTCTTTTTCTACGCTTCCTCCTCCGAGTACTCTAGCTTGTCTATTTTCCTATACCCGAGGGTATGAAAAATAATTACGGAGCTCAACTTAAGTCCATCGTTCCGACCCTCATTCCCCCCTTCCCTCCATTTTTCTGTGCTATTTCACTTGGCAGTAGTGAGGGGAGGGGACACGAGTTTGAAACGGAGACGTGCAAGAATGGGAACAGAGAATAAATGACGGTGACAAGGGAGTTGCAGCGGCCCCTTTGTGGGCGTACAGGTCACTCTTTGGCCTAAGATTACGTAATGTGGCTCTTAGCTATGCATTAGGTGTGTTTGTTGATAATGTTCTTTCATCCAGCTCTTTTGTTGAACAAGTGATCTCATTGTGAAGACTGTTTATCACAGGTGACAATGAAGCAATCGTACACAACAGGAGACCTAAATGGTTATAATGTCACAGTTTTGCTAATGTGATACTCATATTTGATGGATGAATAATGTGGAGGACAATCTGAGATAAAATATTAGTAAAATGAAGGACAAAGGCAATGTGTCATATAAAATAAGCATCTATTACAACAAAAGTCAGGTCTAAATTTTAAGGACTGTAGCACTGTAGAAAGAAGATATTTAAATGTATAGTAATCTAAATAGTAAATGCTGAACAGATCAAGAAATTACAGTGCCTCCGACTTGTAGGTGCAATCGCAAATGTGACTGACAATGCCATGCTATCCGTTGAAGGAACGTAAGGTTCCCTAGTCACTTCCACTCTTATACAGGGTGGACCATTTAAGTTGAGACTTTACAATATCTCCAAAACTAAGCACTGTAGAAAGAAATGTCTTGAATAAAAATTTCCTGATATTATGGGGGAAAACAACATGCAAAACGTAGGTTCCCATTTAAAAAAATTAAATTGACCCTAAAATGAGCATCATAACGTCCTCCAAGCAAAACTCGACAAATGACATTTACTTTTCCCTATAATATCAAGCAACTTTTATTAAAGATATTTCTTTCTACAACGCTTAGTTTTGGAGATATTGTATAGTCTGAACTTAAATTGTCCACCCTGTATAAAAGTAGCCTTTCTTTCTGTCCTTATATTGTCTGGATTTTCGCACCTATCGCTACCCTTGTGAGCATTGTTTGTTCCACTCTCTATCTATCCTCTCTCCTCTCTGGCAGCTTGTATGCAATGCGATTTTTTAAAATACAGTAAAACTGCTTTTTCTGGTGAGTTAATACATAGCTAAAAAAAGGTTTACAGTACTATCAGAACTATAGTGTTTCTCGGCCTTACAGGTTTACGTACACTTTTATTGGTAATGGAACATTTGTGTAATTTTTTAAATATTCATCCTTTCGACCTTTTGTATATAAACAGACTTGTTAAAAATAATTTGTTATAAATATTAGTTATGCAGAGCTATGTAGCAATATTTCGATTTTTGTATTATTATTTTGCGGCCGAATAAACCTTCCTCTGGGAAAATAGTTAAGATGCCGTGGCCTATTGTTTGGTCTACCACACTGTAATACGTTCATTGTATGTGTCGTAACCGAAATGTTATGGAGTCCATAATATTTCAGCGACTCATCAGGATCTTACTCGGCGGTGTGCGCAGCTCATATCTTTTAACACCTTCAAAGCAGCAGTCCACAGCGATGCATTCCTCAGATAAACAATGAAATATGTATTTCAAATAAATTATTTCATTTTAATTTTAATATTCTAATAAATTGAGTTCATTTCCTTTGCTTCAATATGTCTTGCTTTCACGTTACCTGCAAAAAAATCAATAAATACGGCGTGGACTCAACAGTACTGCCATCTGTTGCACTGTTACTATTAGTAAACACGTTCAAGGTCCTGCCATCCGATCAGCATTTAATTTAATTACACACAATTAACAATGTAATGTTGTAAAAGGTAACTTTGTAAAAACTCAAAGTTTTGAAATTATAGTGTGGTCGACCAAAAACAGTCGCATACAATTTGACTATAATGATAATTAACACACTGTATGAGAATGATGAACTTCGCTACCGTTCGTTTCACAAACATTCTCGCCTCCTAATTACTACCATTGCAGTCTTGTTGCACAATATACTGTTGTAAGTGGGACTAAGGTAGGTATTTATTATAACTAAGCCCCGGATTCTTAGGTTCTGACCTATTTTATTCCTGACCTCCTACACTCCAAACTTCGGTTTATTTTAATGTTTTAGTTAACAACGAGTACTATACTTCAATTTTATAGAGCCTAAATTGACCTAATTTTACGTTAGGGCCTATTTTTCGTGATAGAACCTAAAAGTGCCTAATTCGGTTATTTAAGCAAATAAGAGTAGCTTTATGAATATAAAAGTATTTTTAAAACGAAGGGAGACCGTTCGAATAAGGAAACTATTAAATAATTAGATTATGAAATCTTGTGCAACACCTTACAATAATAAACTTTAATTAAACCGTCCGCCACAATAATAAAGTAATTAAAACGTTCGCCGCCTTCAGTTGTCATTTTCTAGCTTTAGTCGATAGAGGTGGTCAGTGGTACGCGGCATTTCTGAAACGTGTGATGTTACATGCCGCAACAATAGATGAAAACTAGAAGCAAACATTTTAATAGCGCTGTTGAGTAGTATGCATTATTGCTTCTTCCGTTATAGGGAGTTTCTAACACGACAGTTTTGAATTTGGTACTTTCAAAATACATACTAAAGTTACAGTTAATTTAACTTTTTACAATTTAAAGTTAATGTTTTAAACAAAGTGTCCAGTGATTTGCATGACTATATATGCCAAGGATCCTATAAATTCCTAAATTCAGCATATAAGATCGTATAAAATCCTAATACACTGATACATAGAACCTAATTTTAACTTTTTAGAACCTAAAAATCCGGGGCTTAATTATAACAATCGTTTTGGTCATTCTTGCACGAAGGTAACATACAAAAAATACATAAACACATTATGAATATGCTATTTTTTCCCCTTCAGTAAACCCCATCATTATCAATTATTCTCCAAAATCGAATATTAAAGCAGTGCATTTGTGAAATTTGGTAAAAAAGTTACGAAAAGTTTCGATTTTTTGTTTTTTGCATTTTTAATATTTGTAACTTGTACTTTAATGTTACACAAATGGTTTTTAATATAAAAACTATAAAGCCACAAATACTATTAATTGGTCCTGTACCATTTAGATAAAGCACTGCGTTGGCCTTTAAACTCCATTTTTCTCAATTCTTTTATTCGCATTTATCACTTTTCAAAATGCTCCTTGGGTCACAGTGTATAACTTATTACCTTGCAACTTTCAAGAGTGTTTCAGAATTATGAATTTAAACATTGTTGTGCACAAATCATTATCCATAATGCAAAAAGAAAAAACTTGAAATATTCAATCGCACGTGAATATAATTTTTTTTCTCTTAAACTAATTAAAATTAAGAAATGCCCCACAATTCCTTTAGCTCAAATTAAAAAAATTGGGAGCGATAGGATAAACAGTGGGGTCCAATGAGCGCCTTATATTAGCACATCAAAAAGTGATTAATTTATGAATAACAAAACTAATGCATTGAAAACCGTTTGACCTGTCTCATTAAAATTTTGTGTGCACTGTGTATTTTACGTTCTGAGTATGTGGTAAAAAGGTCAAAGCAATCAGAAGAAAACTATGGATTTTTTTTCACAGATAAACAAAAAGTTATCAAAAAGTTTTCTATTACAATTTAATTTATACTACAGATATATAATAAATACAATTATATACACAAGGTTTAAAACTTGAGCAGTCTTATCAACTGAGGAGCAGAACCTTCACTGTGTTCCTATTACGTTTATATCCAGCCTCATGTACAATATTACGTGACATTCCTCTCATTTGCCTTTTTTTTAATCTTTGTAGAAGATATAAAGTTCTCCGTTTTATATCCGCTACTTGCACCTACCCGATACCTTTCGTACCTCACGCAGAATTTACGTCATGTCATACAACGACGTGACAAGTGCAAAATGGGAAAGCAAGCGGGAAGAAAAACTACTGCGAGGCAAAGGAGAAGGGCATCTTATGAAAGCTATGAGGGAGAGTCGAAAGAATTGCATATAAACGTCAATCTAAATCATGGAAAACACATCGCAAAATTTTTATTATCAAGTGGAAGACGTGACGGTCTACTTAATTGCTAGGGAGCTATGTGTGGAAACCTTTTTCTGGAAATAAAGTACGGGAAGGGGTGCATCCGTTCCAACAGCGTCACTCAGGTTTCATTCTTCCATGTTCTCATATCTTGTACGATGCTCCCGAACTGCGGAATTACGTTTATGAACGTGGTCGTCATTTCATATTTTTATGTTTGCAACATGACTTTGTTCCCGAGACAATATGGCCATCAGCCAACCACTTTACATTTAGAGAATAAAGTCTCACAGATAAAATAATACCTTTAAACCTGCAGCTTATAGGCGTTGGAACCATTTGTGAGCAGAACAGCTCGTGCATCTCCATATTTACTGCCATAATGAACATAGTTTATCGAGATTAAGCTGCTTTCGCGGCAGAAACCTCCTCGTGTTATTCATAGTAATGACGAAGAATAATACATCTTAGATTGGTAGTTAATGATTTTGAAGCCACGAATGCGATCTCAGAAAATGCACACTGTGCATGCCCTCCTCTCTTCATGCTTATCTTTTGCGAAGCTAGTGGGATAATTCTGAAGAAGTCTCTGCAGTTTTAATCCAGTTGCTTAAAAACGTTCTGTCTGTAAGCTAATCAAATGGACGATAACAATCGGTCAGGTCAATCTAGTGCCTTGGATGAAAATGAATAAGGTTGAAACTTTACTTATTCATACAATGCCAGAAATATATGAATTCTTTCTTAAAGTGTTTGGTGACTGCAGTTGATCGAAGCACCAAGATGCAAAGCATCTTCAAAAGACAACGATCCCTGCTTCTCCCAGATAATGCAAGACAGACATAATGCTGCCCGTGAGCAGTCCAATTGATTATGACTTTTTCACAAACCGAAAAATTCACTTCGAGGTCAGCGTTTATAACATTAAATGTCCTAATTAAAGCTGTGTAATGACGTATTCTAGAATTATACGTGGCGGCACATTCCAGAATGTACGTGGTGACGTAATAGGCACTGCATAATAACTAGTTGAGGGAGATCTCCAAACTTTGGTTCCGTAAAGGAATTCTAAATTCAGAATGTAGTTGCGGTGTCCTCAAACGTATTATCCAGTACCATCTCATGTAACAATTGTACACAACTTATTTTAACTGTAATCAATGTCGTAAACGTACGAGCTCATTGTCAATGAAAACTTGTGTCGAGCAAATGAGAGCGGGCCCAGAATAGTGAAAGTGAGCCAGTGATTCAAATTTCTAGAATTTTGAAAATTAGAAGTTTCAGCCAGTGTATCCAAAATGATCTGCTATGGCTACAATTTTTATAACCTTAATATGTAAAATAAAATACGTTGTTTTGATCTAAAATTTACAAAAATATGCTTAATAACTTTAAAAACATCTGATGTGTTACACTCACATGACTTTCTCTACTCTTGTACAAACTATTTTTACAAACGCTTATTCTCCGTCTACTTCATGTTAATCTAGATAAACATTTGCAGACTCTATCTTATTGCTAATTTTCTTGTAGATGTAAGGGGAATATATATTTACAAGGGCAATATAAAAATACAGTAGCCTTTAAGCACATACATATCTCTTAATAGCTGGTTACAAGGTGCAGCACCATTCCCTTTGCCACAAATTAATACTCTTTGCATGTCCAAGACAAAAAAATGAATAACGAATTCCCATTTGAGAAAATAAGTATTGAAAAATTTAAGGGAATAACAAGCAATATCTCGAAAATGGTTCACTCAACAACAAAAAATGTATATGACATAAATTGTGTATTTTAACGCGATCTACATTTTTTATGTAGTAAAATTTTGTCTATCTCTTATGGTTTTAGCAGTTATGCAAAAGTCCTTCACAATGAAGAATACTTTTGGAGACATTCCCAGAAAATTCAAGATATACCATTTATTTGTAATGAAAATATCTTAAACATATGATATTTTTATCAAAATCGTTAGAGCCATTTTTGAGAAAATTAAAATTTTCGAAAAATCTTCCATGTAAAGGGCAATCTGGGGTGGGGGGATTTTCTTGAAAACCTTCGTGTCGCATCTCTGGAATATACTGAACCTAAATACCAAGTTTGGTGTTTATCCGACTGTTCGTTTCTGAGTTATGCTGCTCAGACAAACACACAGACACACACACGGACATGTTTTCAAAAATACTTTTTTGGATTCAGGGGGTCTCAAAACATGTATTTCCGGTAAAATCTCGGTATCGAATTTTTGGGTGGAACAAAATACTTCCCCTACTTACTATACGTAGTAGAGAAAGTAAAAATATGACCTAACAAATTATAATCGGGTAACAATTCAGTTGTAAAATAAATTAGCATTTTATGACAATGAACCGTATATTTAAGAATAAAATGCACATGAGAAGCAAGCTCAGCTATGGAAGTTTATATTGTGGTATGTTTTTTATTTTATATAAAGTTATCAGTATATAGTTAAACACATGCTGTGCTTTTTATATGCTTCGTTTTACTTCAGTTTATGGGCACCGAGTTGCAATATACAATGAATACCTTGTGCAAATTATCAAATAGAAAATATTTCCTGACACAACAGGAGCCTATTTAAATTGCACAATTTAATTTGAATCTAATTCTAAATGATTAACTGAAAACGTTTTACTCAGTGCAATCATTGAAGTGAAACACAATGTATGATAACCTAACACATCACACAGTTTACAATATAGATTTTACCATCAGTCGAAAACGCTTTTTCACCATATTAAAACACGAACTGTAATTTTACTCGAATACTTTGCTAGGTATTTTAAGACTGAAACTATGACGAATACTAACAAAAATATGTATGCTCTATATGAAAGAAGTTTCTGTATATGCGTAAATATAACTTAAGTTACTATAATTAGGTTAGTTTTTTCATAACAATCATATGCAGGGTGGAAGGCGACCTTTTAAACTATGAAAGAGCACGTTGTTTTGAGTGTTTTCCCTTAATATATTTTTTTTTTCCGTTCTTGAGATAATTACTATTTATTTTGCCCAGTATTGCAAAACAACAAGTTCAACAGGTTCACTTTACATTCAAAGATTAACTTTTAATTCTTCAGCTTCTTCTGCTATGCATGAATATTTCCGGTATACAAATAAACAGAAAACTACACATGATTGTGACGTAACCTAAATATCATTCGGAATATGGAATTGAGGAAGCATTTATACATTACGAAAATTACTAATAGGAACATTTATTTATAAATAAGTAAATAAAAGCTTGAGAAACCCAAGTTACAAGATTATGCTTCCTTTGTGAATTATAAAAGTCTGTGAATAATTAAAGTGAGACAATCAACGAGCACTTTTTAATATTTAGAGAAATTGTTCAAAATATGCACCCCTCGCCAACATACATGCTTCACAACGTTTTCTCCAATTCTGCTGCACTCTACGAAGGATGCCCGGGTTGTTTTTTTTTTTTTTTTATCTCTTTCGCTGTTCGAAGTATTGTTTCTTGCAACATTTTCACATCAAGCACTTCTGTAATGTATACCCAAGTATTCATATCATCCAAAAGAAACAAATCGATTGGATTAGATCTGGCGATCTTGGTGGCCATTTTATTAAACCATTCCGAGGAATCCAGCGTTCTGCGTAGATGCTGCGTAGTTAACCACACACAGCTCTACTTGTGTGCAGAGGTGCACCGTCATGTAATAACCACATGCTATTTCTTACTGCTAGGGGAACATCCTCAAGCAGAACTGGTAACGTTTCTTGAAGAAACTGAAGATAG
The DNA here is from genome assembly GCA_030765065.1 of Deroplatys truncata. NCBI lineage: Eukaryota > Metazoa > Arthropoda > Insecta > Mantodea > Mantidae > Deroplatys > Deroplatys truncata. The sequence goes on from CM060980.1 coordinate 61,804,441, forward strand.
CTGGCTTCTGTCAAAACCCACGGATCGATTAATGCGTTTCCTATGATTTCTTCCCAAACATTTACAGAAAATCTGTGCTGAAAGCTGTTGTCTTCTTGTTGTGTGGATTGCCGTGCGTGCGTTGTGGTTATTAGTTACTCCATTTCTGGTAAACGTTGCTTCATCCACTGCAAGAATTTTAAGGGGAAAGTCCGCTCCTTGTTGAAGAAACCATTCGGAAAATGCTACCCTTGGAGCATAATCTGCTTCAGAGCTATATTGGACGTGCTGAGTATCAGAGCGTGGGAATTCTTTTAATTTTCTCAAAACAACCCAGTGGGATACGCCGATAGTGAGAGCTGTGGGGCTGCTGCTTCCAGGATCTACCACCAAGTTAAGGATTTCTTCTTATGCAACATTTCTTTGGCCAACTCCTGCAACACGAGGAGAGAGATACGCTTCCTATATCTAGAACTCTTTGACAGATGAAAACAAATGTCCTACGATGTGGTGCTCGTCTATTTGGAAATCTTTGTCGATAAATTCTTGCCGCATTACGATGTGTTTCATCACAAAATAAGTAGCATTTCAAGAGTGGCATTAGTAAAGTGAGCCATTTTGTAACTGATAATCCACTGTTCCGAAAACAAGCCATAAGCGCAATAAGGAGTAGTTGAAGTGCGTTTCTATATAAACAAACAGCTGAAGTGCGTTTCTTTCGATCTTACAGTGCTATGTGTGTAATCTTGTAGCTAACGATGTAGATTCAACAGAGACAAATTTCGAAAGCTTATAATAATAGTAAGAATGCGAATTGTTTTATTTCAAAATGTATTTAAACATGCGGAAAATGTTTATTTCTCAATCTCCTCTAACAAATATTTGGAAAAGTAGTTAATTTTCGTAAAAACTTCATTTGAAATAGAGTTAATATTAAGCAATTTCCGCTTTCTCAAAAACCACTTTAAAAACCAGCAAAACTGCACTTAGAGTTTTTGTTATATTCATTACAAAGAGTCGTCCTGTTCAAGGATAATCATAGGTCACTTGCCATGCTCTATATATGTGTGTATTAAGGAATATATGAATCTTGCCAAAAATAAATGCCCCATAATGCAAACTCTAGCTCCAGTGATCATATTGTGAAGCAAGAAAGTCCTTTTGGGGTTTGAATACAATGGAAATTGTATTTTAATGGCGTAATGCCAAAGTTTCCAAGATTTTTAATTTCTCAAAGATAATTGGGTCAAGTTATTCATTGTGATTTCAATGTTTAAAAGTTATATTTACTATTAACACACGTTAATACGTGGTTATTCATTGTGATTTCAATGTGTCAAAGTTACTATTATTTAACACACCTTAAATTAATATTTATATGAACCATTTTAACCCCGACCCATGGCTATCTAGAGCTTAACCTTCAGACATTACAATATTTACCTTTATTAACCTTTGTAATTGAAAGGGAAAGAAATAGCTGCATCATACTCTGCCTTCATTAAAAGGGGGTGTCTGTCATATTAAGAGAACGCCTAGGAATAGAACGTAAAGAGCAGTACTAGACCGCGGTTAACAACCAGTGGGTAATGACACAGAGTTCAGCCATGCGAGAGGAATGGTGCAACTATCACAACTTTGGGAAGCAACCATTTAACTTAAAGAGATTATTTTGTTGACTTGGCGTAGATACTTGACAAGTAGATGGAAAAATAATAACAGTGTGCCAGTAAGCAACAGCGCATTCATACAGAGAGTATCCTATTTTGGACAGCAGACCTTCTCAAAACATACAGTTGTAATATATCTTGTGCATCTTACAATCTAATATAAAATTTTATTTGGGTTGAGAGTTTTTTGTCATGTGTGCAGGACAGACATAAAAGCCCATTATTAGGTGCTCTACAGTAGGAGAACGCACCGAAATACGGCGAATCTTCTTACACTTCTCTTAAACGTAATGCTGTTTAGACTATAATAGGTAATAGATCCTGGTAATCTGGACAGAAAGTCAAGTTTTGCATGGAGTTATGTAGGTTCTTGAGAGTTTGAAGGGGCATTTCATAGTGGTAATCAAGCGACATGGAGTCATTCACAAGGAAAAATAAAAATGTGAGAAGTATCCAATCGTAAGAGAGTGTAACAGAGAAACTAAAGTGGCGATCTGCAATCAGCAGTACTTGTGGCAAATGAGATTATGGATAGAACCATTAAAAATTAATAATAATGATAATAATAATCATAATAATAACAATAACAATAAGCATGGGTTCAGATACACCGCTCCAAAATAACAGCCCTTAACTTTGCTAAACGCGATCATTTAAATATTTGTATAACTCGTTACAAAAGTAATGCTCTGATCGTAGACACTCGTAATGCACTGCCTTGCCACTCAGCAGCTACAACTATGTGCCTATATATGATGCGAGACCTTTGAAGATCTGCTTTAGCACTTCAGAGTTCCAGTAGAGGACAATGACCGCTAGAAATCTCATGGCCAAACAGCCATTGGGCTCTTGCAATACACATGAGAAAGGCGGTTACCCAAGATACCGATTTTTAAACTATAATAATTAGAATCATGAAAACTGATACACGACGATTACTACGATGATAGACGAGAATTGCTTTAATGTGAGTTAAGTGAGCAGTAAATGTAGTATCGTTGCTAACATACGTCATAAATTCACACGTGCCCATGTTGAAAGGGAGAGAAAAAGGAAGGAGAGTACTGTCTTCCGATACTCTAAGATTCACGACTTGATGCGAAAGAATCCGAGTTAGGCAGCAACAATGGACAAAGAATATCTTAATTTTATGGTTATGCAACTTATACATACATACTCGTGGACACATTTGACGATTATTTGGAACCTAGCTTTTTTTTTTTTTTTGACCTGGTTGAAACTGTTACTGAAATGTGTTTTGCATTCAATGTCCTTATCTGTTCATTCTTCTAGGAACTAATCATACAAAAGCTTATTCTTCTATCTACTTATTGTTGTTCAGATAAACTTTCATTGCACTTTTACACTTTTTTTAGTTCCATTTATACCCCACCTTTAACTACATTGGTCTTATCGGCGGCATTTCCTTTGGAACTTATTGCCTATTGCCAATATTGTTAACTCGTATTCTCTTGTCGTTGGGTTTCTTGCACTTTTGGTTTTTTAATCATTAGATCATACATACATTCACACTCTCATTCATGCTTCCAGACGCTGTGAAGGATAGGGATTAATCTTGACTAGAGAAAAATCCCCACCCCCAGCCGGGAATCAAACCCGGAACCCCTCGCACAGCAGGCAGTTGCTCTATCGACTGAGCTACGGGGCCAGACCCACACATTTTGTTGACGAGTATAACAGACTAAAACGATAGTCAGATTTTTAAAAAGCGAGTCGCAATCTGATGGCTTTGAAATTCCATGCCCTTTGCATAACCAAGAGAGAAAAAAACAAATAGCGACTTAACGCTTGCAAAGAGTACATCGAAAATGATTAACACTACCCCCCCTTAAAAGTTGAAATAAATTGTGTCATTTAATGATATCCATATTTTCTCTGTAGTAAGATTTTGTCTATCTCTTACGGTTTACCAGTTTTACAAAAGTAATTCGAAATAAAGAGGACTTCGTAGGTTATTCCCAGAAAAAGCAAAATGTACCTACATTTTGTCATAGGATATATGTTTAATATATCTTGATATATGTTCAATACATATTTTCTTGAAAATCTTCATCGCATCTTTGGAAGATGCTGAAATTAGATACCAAGTTTAGAATTGATCGAACATTTCGTTTTAGAGTTATGCACACGCGCGCACACACACACGCACACTCATGCATACTTACATATGTTGTACAGGCGAAAAGCACTTACTTTTTTCGAAGTCGAAAGTTGCCAAAACCATTTTGTTATATGTAGGTATTGCTGTTTTGTGAATTTTAAGAACTATTGCAATGTAAGCGTCGACAACCAAACGCTAATTTCGTATCGGTCAACTAATTCACATTCTTCCTATTTGCAAACACTTCGCAAGGAAACAACAAACTCTTCACCGCAGCACTTTGCGAAGTTTTGTTCTTTCATGCAGTAAATTATTTTAGAGAAAGAGAGAGAAAGGTCGATGATTCTAATATTTGCTACCCTAAGGATTCCAACATTTGCAGCTAAGAGCAAACGGCAAGTCAATGGCGTGGAAAAAGCAGCAGACACAAAATGAGGGAGTCATTGTATGAAAATGTCAGAACAAATTGATTTCTGACGATATCGCCAGACAAGCAAAAACAGGGATGGAGTTGGTTGCGCTCGTCCTTGTTTTCTATTGTCTGTGCTAGAGGTGCATGCTCTGGCTAAATAATGTCAGATAAAACCGAAGTAGTCAAGCAGAAACGAGAGAAACAAGAAGGGGTTTTAATATGTGTCAAATATCAAATAGGGGAGTATACAAGCTTGTATTACAGAAAAGAGGAGATGAATTCAAATGTAGATCTGTTTGCTGAAATGTGTGCACCTTAAACAGCCCAAAAATTTATATACCGACATAGCCGAGTTACTTTTCTCTCGGAAATTTACTTACTGTTTGAACTAAGCAGATATCTAAGAAATCTGTTTCTTGCACATTTCTTTTCTAGGGGAGGCATATCTCATCATAGCATGAATTCTTTATTTCACAGAACACTTAAGCGTTTGCTCGTGCGTTTCTTTATAGCAGTTCCAATCCCACGGGGTGTTTGATGACAACCGAAAGAAAATGAAGGCAAGGCGCATTCTCTTCTGTAAATGCTTTGTATGTTTTGTCTTCTGCGATACTAATTATGACTTAATTCCTCGCATCACTTTTACTGCAATATGCGTTTCTAAGCACATACATTTCACACTAAACTTTGTAAATGACTGCTGCTTTCATTATTTGTTGTTTTATTTCGTTTTTATCTTTAAATGTATAAGAAATGTTGATTCTTGTAATGATTTTTATAAGATTTGTGAATTACTTTTCGTACACATATTATGTTCTTCGTATATTTAGGGGCTTAACTTCCACACATCGACCACACTACAATTTGCTTCTATGCCATTGCTCCTTCTGCATGCCCACAGTGATGAGAGAACAACTTAAGCTTTCTTATTCGTCTTCAGATTCACCCCTGTAAGATTGTTTAGTTAACTTTTCTGCATAAACTTCTGAGGTGTTTTCTGTTTCACTTCTGAAACCATTTGACAAGCATAAGAAGCAATTCAAGCAGCTCTTACAAGTTATACCATACATTCTGCATTCCGATTTGGAATAGGAGTAACGCTCGCGCGTCTGCTGGTGACATTGCAGGAACAGTCTTTGGTTTTCTCTGTAATGAAGAAACAAAGGTTCATTTTATTTCAGTGACTGATATCTCTGCAGGGAAAGACACTGAAAAGCTTGATGGTACAGGCTCATTTTGTATAATTATGGCTGGAAGTTATCACATCAACAACTCTCACGACCATCTAAGAGAAACACAGGGCTAATAGACAATTTACGAGGTAAGCAGTGATTATGCGCTTGGTACACAAACATAATGCAGCGAATATTCTTTGCAGTAATTTTGAGCCGTATAGCACACCATTACGTTAATGGTCGACACATCAACACTTGAATTTCGACTACAAACAATTTTCCATCTCATGCTAAGATTATATTATTTGCCTTACCACTAGGTCGCAGTCGAGGAATTTGAAAGGTGATGTAGTGAATTGTTCCAGTAACAGTGATGAGTGGTTGCATCAAAAGAAAATGCTGGAGGCCTAAAGAAACATTTTATTTTTTCAAGTTGTCACTTTTTAAGAAGGCGCTTTCTCAGATGGCCTCTCCTTCGCTAGTTTTTCCCCTTTCCCCTCCGTTTCTGATGAGGTTCGCATTCTGTACCTATATGGTAAGTGACTCGACCACTCTCCCTCTGTCTCTCTCCTCTGCACCATACTTTACGGCTTAAAATTTGAAAACACCTTTTTGGCTTCGATGCCTCTGCCGCAAACCACAGACCACTAAGACAAAGCGCAACTATGCTCGATGAAGTGTGAGGATGAGTCAAATGAGAACCTTAGTATTGTAATAAAGAATCGAAATTTCTCGCTAGATTCCTGTAAGTTGGCAGCACTGCTACAATGCCTTACGGACTATCCTGTAGGTTGCAGCACAGTGCAGACTAGCAAATACCAATACAGTATCAGCTCAACTGTAGCCATTCCATTCAGACGTCCACCAAGAAAGAATAGCGTTCTGATTTTGATTATTTAGTTGTGAAACAATCTGAAATTCATAAACAAATGAAATGCTGTATTGTGAGGCATATTTTCCACAGCAGTAGGTTTACGATTGGAATAGGACATTCTCGCCCTGGTAAGGCACGAGAGAGAATTTTGCAGAAGCTGAAGCCTTCCGGCGTATTCCCAATCACAGTGCTAAGGCAGCGATGACGCCGTTCTTGTTCCTAATTTCAACCATGATGCCAGTGATGTTCCAGCGAAGACTTACCGATGACACCAGTTTGTCGAGATGATTGTTAATCTATCGATGAATCTAATTTGCTCACGTAAAAGCGCGGGAATGAGCAGACGATTGGGATTATACTCCTGTTGGTTACAGGCTAGCGTTGTCTGTGTTCACATCTTACTCGCTGCTGGGTTGCTTTAATTTGCTCAAATTCATAGCCTTCTTAGTTATGGAACAATTCTCTTGGGTAACCATACTTCAACGTTTTAAGTTTGGTTTTTAATTGTAAAAGACAGCAGTGAGAATTTAATATGGTGTGCCATCCAGGTCTCATACTCAACCACTTTTTAATAAACTTGGTATATTAACCCTGCCATCAATAATAAATATAGTATTATACGAAATAGTTTTGAATGCTTATCAGTTCAAATTTTCAATTGTATTCACCTCATCTTAGAACTCATCCGCTAAATACGATTAGATCGACAATCACGGCAACTTTGGCGTCAAATCCTCTTTACAAGGTAGATGATTTTTGTAATTTAAATTTGTAAATTGTTATTCTTTTTTGCTGACGTTGCTATCAATTTCAATGCTGACACCAGTAAATTATCTATTTCTATCTATCTAATTTGGTAATATTTATTCGGATTTAAATCCGCAGAATGTATTCTGAAAGTTTCAGATTATTCGTGATGACGAAGAAGAGAACTTTTTAGTTGTTTCTGCATCATCGTTCTTATGCTAAGGTATAACAACTTTAAATATGCAGTACACTAATTTTTACAGTAGTACATATGACAGCACTTCCGATGGCATGTTACATCGATTAGACCTCAGCGGTTTCATTGATATTTTGCTGCATCATGATGTCATTGATGCCCAGAATCGGAATATTGGTTAATGATAGAAAATCGCCGAGTGACGTTGAATGAAATTGCAGAAATTCTGAACATCACTCATCACAGCTAAACTACAGCATAGTACGCATATGATGCACTATAACGCTTATAATACCATTCATCCGTTGGCAATATGCATTAAGCAAGACGCCGTGATATCAGCCAGCTGTTTACAAAACAAGTTTATCGATTAACTATCAGCTCTTATGAGAAACAAGAATACATAGATACTTAGCGTTTTCAAAAATTTCAACTGAAGAAAAGACTGAATGAAAAGGGCAGATTCAACATTCACATCCTATTTTACTCCATATGCATTTAATAGTATTTTAATCAAGATGATCTCACATAATTATTGAGAAATTTAAAACATTACTTTTTTTCAGTAAGGGATTAGTTAAGACATGGAACATTTTTATTTAAAAATAACATCGTCTTCCATTTTCGGAATGTACCTGACTTTTACATATTCATATGGCCGTGCAAATTTTGACCATTATACAGTGTGTCCAGGAATGTTTCCCCGATTATACCATGCTTAACTCTTATAAAGCCATTTTAAACAAATTTATAGCAGCACCTTCTGTAGCAGAAGCAATATATTCAAGATAACACTACGAAAACTTCACGAGTGCCCAAATTTGTCTGTAGCAGTCATTTGTTTAGTCTTATTATTTACATGTTATACCCAGTTGAAGATCCTGTAAGACATCTTGTGGACATCTTATAAGACACGGTAAAAAGGTCAAGCGGAAGACTGGTTTATCTTTTTGGAATGCTTCCCTTATTTTACGTACCTACTAGCTAAAATCTGTAATTTCTACCCACTCTTAATACCAAAATGGCATTGCATTGCTGAGGGTTTGTTCTCCAAGAAACTTCAATACAATGTAATGCACTCAAAATTAACGAAAATGTGTCAGAACTTGTTTGTAATAGGTTTGACTGTTACACTGTCTGTGAAATGCAGTATAAGAAAGCTTTGAAAGCCGGAAAAAAAATGTTGACAATGCCGTTCCCATTTAAACGTGTCTTCATTTGTTCTTTTTGTGCTTTGCTACTCTCCCCGCGTTTTTATTATTATTGTTATTATGTCTTCCCAATTACGCCCAGTCGACAAAGCTCTGAATGACGCCTTCCTTTTTAATAAGGCAACGTCGGACAGGTAGTCAAGTTGAGCTGTCGTCGCTAAACAAACCTATGAAAATAAAAGGAATACCCAGCAAAAATGTCCTTCTCCAGTATTTTTACCGTGAAATTAACCCGGAAAGGCTGAGAGGAAGGAAGAACACGCCGTGGAGGGGTTGAAAAAGGGAACGAAGCTCTTTATTTTTGCCAGAACAAAAAGAAAGTGAAAAGCTAAATAAAAGATGTATTTTACGAATGGCTGAATAAAACTGATGCGCGGTAGCTTTTGGAAATATATATAGGTGGTTGCCTTTTCCTGTCTAAAGAATTGTTGCCGCGTTCAACCCCCAGGATTTTTCACCCCTAAATGCAAGTAAATGCGGGCCTTGTACTTAAATGTCACAGGTGAAAAAGATATTGAAAAAGAAAAACAAAATTTGATGTACAATCAAAGACTTTCTTCATCAAATATTATTTCACAGTATCTCTTAAATATTACACAATTTACATAAGCGAGTCTTATATTATCCACTTCATCTTAATCACAGTAAAAGTGCTTGCCAAGAAAGTATTTCAAATTAGTGCCTGAGGCAGTATTTTTAACACTTAAACTATAGTAGTCTAATTATATAATATATATAGTGTATGTAACAGTCATTGTATTATGTTTATATGATTATGTACACGTATAATAATGTTTTGTGAATGCAATAAGTAATTAACAATGTAGGAGCTGTGAGAATAGAAGCCGAAAGTTGCTAACAATGAGGTAACCTTGAGGTAATAATGAATTGGAAAGTTTAATAATGCTACTAGTAATTCTTGGAACAATAATGTAATATTTAAAACAGTTTATAAATAGCCAATCAAAAACTAGAAAAGCTGAAAGATATAAAAGTATTCTATTGGAGTAGGATTAACCAATCAGAGACTTGAAATAGAGAAATTTACAAATTTAAGCGGTAAACGCCAAATGCTAGAAGGCAACGTTCCTGAACAGTTCGCTCAGTACGTATTCAGTGTGAGGCATATAAAACTTCATTACGGCAAGAATAAAAGTCGTTTACGTGTTAAAAAGTACAATTAACAAAAATCTCACAGCTCTACAGTTGGATATATCTGGGAAGTGTTATTTAATCGTGTGAAAGATTAATAAAACGAAGTTAAATACCATTATAAGTTGTGTAAGCCTTCATTCTTTAGCCGTTCCAGCCCTGCTAAGAGATACATGTTTCTGCAATAATACTGACGCAGCCGAGGCAAACATAAATATATATAATATTTAAAGAAACATTAAAAATACAAAGTTGATTCTTAAACGTTGGGGCGAAGGCCACCGGAAACTTTGTACCATACGTTGTTGCAACTACTTCAAGTTTTGGCTCCCCAACGGTAGAACTACAATACAACCTACTCCAAATTGGTACCTAAACGTGGGGCTAATAACGTAAACAATACACTCCTTCAGTTCTATTTAGATGCATTTATTTCCCCATGGTTACATGCAAAATGTGGAAACGACAGGTCGATTTTTGTTTTTTGTACTCATGCGGGAAACAAAACAAACCAATAAAACTATATACAGGTTCAAATTTCCATAAATGGCGACCAGTCTGGTTGACCCAAAACTTAGACACAAAACAACAAACAACGAATGCATGGAAATCGGCTAATATTACAAAATGCCAGTTGACATAAATGTATATTACATTTTTCCTTATTAGTTTTTCTTGCCTGTTATAGAGCATACGGTATGCAATGGAGGGAGACACCTCCCGCACTGCGACCTAAGTGAGATCTATTGTGACTACCACCCTCCAGGAGGAATGGATAAAGCGAAGGAACCACAGGAGGCCACAGCTTGCAGTCAGATAAGTCGAAGAGAAGCGCGGAAGTCCCTAAGAGTTCCTGGCTCAAAGACCCATCCCACAACTGGAGCTGTCCAAAGAGGGCAAGAAGGCAGCCCTCTAATTCCACGCAGAATACTCTTTCTTTGGAGCAAGCATCGCGCCATCTGACCCGCATCGCCACATTCCACTAAACCAAGAAGCACACCTGAAACATAAGAAAGAAAAATGAAAGGGAAATGAGGTGCAGGAAATCCTGATAGATGAGAACCATCCCAGCATTCGCCTACCGACCAGAGAAAACCGAGAAAAACCCAAGGTCAGGGTGGATCGTCAATGGGAATCGAACCCGGAACATCTCGAATGCGAGCTTCACGCGATACCGTGGAGTCATCTCTTTCGGTCTTATAATAAAATTCATTAAGTATGAAGAGAAATTATTAACCACCCATAGAAATTACAGATATGCAATGTTTTATGTCAATATTGCAAAATATGAAATTTAAATAAAACTCCTTAAAGCCGGTTTTGTGAAAAGAAAGAAAATAACGATGTTTTTCTTCTCCATAAAAAGATTTGTCTGGGTTCTTAAAAATCTTCGCGTGGCATCCTGAAAAGATTGTGGGATTAAATGTAATTAAGCATCTATTTGGCTTTTCTTTACGAGTTATGTGTTCACATACACACGTACACGACAGATATTTATGTTCCTAAGTTCGTTAGCAAACAACTTTTTCTGCGTTGAAAGCTGCTTCAGTGTGCTCTCTCGTGAAACTCCATTTCGACAAAATGCGTCAGTAATCAGCGGTCAGTACTATTCCAGCCTTCATTCATATATTTGTGAAAAATGTAAAACATCTCAACGTTTTAGTATCCAATGAAGGAGGGCCTGATGAAACAATTTGAACGAGGCTTTTAAAGTTAAAAGAGGTTTTGGCTAACAATGTTAGACAAATGTTTCAAGAAGCTTGGTGAAATCATATGAGTGGATGATATTTCGACATTACTGTTTTTGTCTGTATGGCTGACATAAAGTTAAACATTTTTGCCTTAAAGAGGTTAGGACTAGCTTATTATGCACCGTCGTTTTCATAGGAGTTTCTTTTAAGTTTTCATGTAAAGCAGGGAATATTTGCGTATTTTTTTGTATTTCGAGGTGGGAACATTCATTATGAAAATGGGTATATTACTTATGAGTGTCTTAAGCTTGATTCCGCATTCCATATCAGTTATTAGCTGAGCATTTAATTTAGTCTCAGCTTTTACTAAATATTGAATAAAAATAATTACGAAATTTTCAGATAAAACATTTTTCCCATTCTGCTTGTAACCTGAGTTACAACGCATAAGGGCTTGCTTTAAAGAATTAGTTTGGTCTCAATATAATCTCGAGAACCTCAATAAAATCGATTGTAACAATGGCACGCCTTTTAATCTGAAAATAAGTTGAAAAATATAAGCCTTTTTATCTTCTGCTCTGTATACAGGGTAGACCATTTCAGATGAGACTGTGCAACATCTCCAAAACTAAGCGTTGTAGAAAGAAATGTCTTGAATAAAAGTTGCTTGATGTTATGGTGGAAAGTAAATGGCATTATTGGTGTTTATTTGGAGGACGTGATGCTCATTTTAGGATCAATTTAATTTTTACTTTCTCTACTACGTATAATTCGATACCGAGATTTCACCGGAAATACATGTTTTGAGACACCCTGAATTCAAAAAAGCATTTTTGGAAACATGTCCGTGTGTGTGTCTGTCTGTGAACAGCATAACTCAGAAACGAACAGTCGGATAAACACCAAACTTGGTATTTAGGTTCAGTATCTTCCAGAGATGCGACACGAAGGTTTTCAAGAACTGGGTGGGGGCCCCAGAGTATCCTTTACATGGAACATTTTTCGAAAATTTTAATTTTCTCAGAAACGACCCTAACGATTTTGATTAAAATATCATATGTTTAAGATATTTTCATGACAAATAAAATGTATATCTTGAATTTTCTGGGAATGTCTCCAAAAGTATTCTTCATTGTGAATGACTTTTAGTAAACGGTAAACCGTAAGAGATAGACAAAATTTTACTACACAAAAAATGTAGATCGCGTTAAAATGCACAATTTATGTCATAATTTTTTTTGTTGAGTGAACCATTTTCGAGATATTGCTTGTTATTCCCTTAAACTTTTCAATACTTATTTTCTCAAATGGAAATTCGTTCTTCTTCTTTTTTTTTTGTCTTGGATATGCAAAGAGTATTAATCTGTGGCAAAGAGAATGGTGCTGCACCTAGCAAACAGCTATTAAGAGATAGGTCGATGCTTAAAGGCTACTGTATTTCTATATTGCCCTTGTAATTACAAAACAAGGGGAACATAGTACGCCTTAAGCGATAATCAAATATTTTTAGAACTGTTCGCTATGTGTAAAATGTAATTCTCTTTGCATGTCAAAAGATCGTTTCTGCAAATGTTTATCTCAATTAATATGAAATAGATGGAGAATAAGAGTTTATAAAAATAGTTTGTACAAGAGTAGAGAAACTCATGTGAGTGTAACACATCAGATTTTTTAATGTTGTTTTCTCACTCATAAAAAACTAAACAATATATGCATAAAGCACTTTGCAATTGTTCTTACACCAACGTAAATAACGACGAAAATTCTGAATGGCTGTGTACGAAAAGCGCAATGATGGCTGGACCACCTATGTATGTTCATTTGAAGGCCAAGTTACGTTTCGTAATCGGGAACCAACATTTTTTATTTTGTTTCCTCATTCCTCACAAAATAAAGTTTTTTATAAACCATTTTCTAATGAGAAAACAACATACAAAATGTAGGTTCCCATTTAAAAAAATTAAATTGGCCCTAAAATGACTATCACTATGTCCTCCAAATAAAACACGATTATTGGCATTTACTTTTCCCCATAATATTAAGCAACTTATATTCCAGACATTTCTTTCTACAATCTTAGTTTTTGAGATATTGTACAGTCTCATCTTAAATGGTCCACCCTGTATGCAATTATTCACATTCCTGGAATATTTCGATTGTTGTTCTCCAGCGTTATCTTTCTCATAGTAGATTTTCAGAATTTGTATTAATGCGTAATGGATTCCTATGAGGAAATCATCTCCAGTTATTTTTTGCTTACTACCGGGTTAGTTATAATAGGTTACCACCTAGCATAGGAATTTCTAAGCATTATGATTAAGGTCATGCATGCATTGTGAAATTTGAAAAATTTATAGTATATAACATATCTTTGTTGAAATTTACGCCTGTTATTACACACAATAACAGTAATGATTTTTTGTTTCCATTTTTCAAAACCACTTGCGTGGTTATTTGAATATTAATTTGTTATTGTGTAAATTCATTATAATAAAAGTGCTCCACACGATGCATGTTTTAAAATATGCACATCAAACATTCAGGTTTTACAGTATATGAGCATACAAAAATATCTATATCATATTTTTATAATAACCCCTAATAATATTTTATAATAGTAATTATTATTATTGTAGAAAATTATTACTTTTTGTACTCTCCAGAATTCTTGAGTTTTTCAAAAGTTAATTTATTTCTCAAATTTGGAACATTACTTTTCATTTTTAATGTACTTTTGAAACACAGTAGATATATAAATTTTGAAGCAAATTAGTAAACAATTACCTCGTTTAGACCATTTTGAGTATGGAAAGATGCTGAAAAAGATTTACGAGAAAATGAGATTTAAAGTTGAGCGTGCCTATTATAAGCATGCACCTGTCCATTTATAGCCCAGTGAACTGATAGTTTAAGCTCTCAAATGAAAAAAGAAAGAAGAAAAACTATATTTTTACTTAAACTTTAGAATTAATTTTTCTTTATTATGGAAAAAACTTCATTTTTAAATGTTTTACAATTTATGGTCAAATTTCTCAGATGCATTACCTTAAAGCCAAGACGAAAGGAAATAAAGTTGAACTGGACTTTGGGCAGGGATGTTGCTCGTGCAGTCTTTTGGCGTTTGTAGACAGCACTCATCACACCGTGTTTAGCTTCTGTCGATTAGTTTTGGCTGCTGTTGTTTACATTCCTTGTATTAATACATGCTTTTGAGTGCAGGTAACTTATAAGCCAACTGCTTAAGAATTCCTATGCCTGATTATTACTCTGTAATTCGAAAGATCTTTTCTGGGCGCTTAGTAATCTTGACTTTATGTTGCTCTTTTTAGTTTTCCGCTATTTTCGCATGTTATTATATGTATAGTCGCTGTAATTCAGTTTCCAGCTCATGTCCCGCCTGTTTTTTTTTTAATTTTATTTAATATTTACTTATTTATTCACTTGAAATACTGCTGAATTATTTAACGTTATTATTTTTTGTTTGTAAAAGTAGTTTATCCTTTGCAGATTTATTAATGCAAATATACACTGTTCTCCTAACTTAAATCTAACGCATCGGTATTGTTTTATGCTTCCTCTCTGGGAGTTGCTTCTCAGAAATAACTGAATGCTGCACTCCTTATGTCGTTTATTACAGTATGCTGTTCTTCCCATTTATGGATAAGATGCATGGCCCTAATTTAAAGAACTCCTATAGCAGCCAGGGAAAGACTGAAGTTTTCCGCCCGTATACATTAGATAGAACGTTTCTTATGCCATAGCCGTAAGCATATTATGCATATATTGGACGCCGGAATGTATTGGCCCCATAATGCGCTTTTTTGTGTAAAAAAATGAAACTATAAAAATTGAAAGAAGTCTGCAGAGTGGGACTTGAAGTTTTAAAATTGGAGAAATAAAGGAGGGAGGAATTGGTTATAGAACGGGAATAATGGTGAAGGAAAAAGGACGAGGGAACCCAGTCTCGAATTAGGACGGTGTAATCCTGCGGGAGAGAAGGGGTAGGGTGTAGTTTTGCGAAGAATTGGAGGAGGAAGGGGAGGAAAAAAGTGGTAGAAGAAATTATTCCGGCCGCGCCTTCCGCAAATGCCTATGCATTATATTCGCCATAAAAATCGTAAGAGGGTGAAAGAGGGCAAAACGGGATGAGGGTCGAAGGTAAAACGAAGACTGTTCAGATTCCCTCTCTCTAATTCTCTCCTCTTTTTTTTTTTTTTTTTTTTTTTTTTTGCCCTTTTCTGATTATTCAATTTGTTACCGTTATGGAAATTATTATCCCAGAGATGTGAGAGCTACCTAGCACTTTGGTTGTTTTCTGCAGCGCTAGAGCTGAATCAGTAGTTTATCTAATCACTGATTGTTCCAAAGTAAGGTTTTATCGGGCAGTGGACCACTTATATTGACGCATATCCCAAAGACATGCAGACATCGACTATTCAAATGAAAATGTATATAAATGCACAACGTCTACTCTTTGTAGTATGTATGCGGAAGCTAAGTTATTAGCTGAGTGGCTGTGTTCTGGAGCGTATGAATACTAAATAAATGGACCCTAGAAATGAACTACAGAAGTAGCAATGTACAAATTATCGGTGAACTTAGCTTGTCAATTGCAGATTCTGTTTCTCGTTTAGACTTGTTTCCTATAGGAGCCTTTTCTCCGCTTCAATTGTGAATAGGACGCCTCCCGTTATGCGTAGGTACCGCTGCATTCTTATTCAGCTTCTCCAAGCTTGAAAAATACAACACTATGTCCGGGACGCCAAACACCGATCTTCGGCTCCCTGTGCCAATGTTCTTACGGCTGCACTACCATGGCGAGATGCCTATTCGCGCATTAAGCATTCTCATCAGATTCAAGTAAGCCGGCAAATCTTCAAGACGATCTCAAATACTCGAGATAGCAAAGGCTATTTGTAAGCTGCAAGTGTATTTTATTTCCAGGGTTGATGGTTAATCTCTATTAGGCTTGTTTATGTTTAAATCAGTTCATTTTAATAGGATTTTTTTCACGCTGGTGAGGCACTATGTTCAAAAGTCGAAACACACTTGAAAAAAATCGATGTCACGACCAGGACTCGTACTAAAGAGAAGGAGCTTTCCGAATTCATCTCGGCTCCACAAGGTTCTAAGAAACAGCTTCAAGAAAAAACTCTGCATGCATGAATAAGATTGAATACCATAGAAGGCCTCTTGTTGTTTCAGGTATTCTTACACGTCTCATGCTTCCCAATGAGCATAAAGAAGTGTAATAATTTGCGTTGAGCTGCTCACGGTTTTTTTACTTGGGGGGGGGCAAGAAGTGCACATGAAATCTCAAAGGTTATAGAGCTTATATCCAATCCAATAATAAAATCCTACCTCGGAATAATCAGCTACATTATCTTATTTCTCCAAGATATTTCATAAGAGGGAAAGAAGTTGTACATCACGGAGTCCATTGAAATTATAATTACTTGAGCCTAGGTACTGTGGTGTTCTCACATAAACGTACTCACAAGCATTAAGCTTATCCCTTGAGCAAAGAAATACTTATTCGGATTAACCATGCTTTAGTATCTGTTCTGAATTCCTTGTTTTTGGATAGCATCAATCACAGATTCAGATCGGGTTCTCTCTCTCTCGTGTTCCACAGCGTTGCGCACCTTTCCTTTCTGTCTTGGGCCCATGGATTCCATTTGATATCTAGTCTCCCAAATAGTTTTAGTTGCCTGTTTTTTATTATTATCATCATCATCATCATCTAGTTGTTCTTATACCCCGCCTTTAACTACATTTGTCTTATCCGCGGCCTTTTCTTTGGAAATTATTGCCTATTTGGCAATGGTGTTAATTCGTATTCTCTTGCCGTTGGGTTTCATGCACTTTTTGCGTTTTAATCATTAGATTACACACACATTCACACTCTTATTCATACTTCAAGACTCAGGGGAGGATAGGGAATAATCTTGGCTAGAGAAAAAATTCTAGCCCAGATTATTCCCTATCCTCTTCAGCGTGCTTGTGTCTTCCTTTTGGTCTTACTCCATATGGCTCCTTTTTACTTTCCCCACTAGTATAGTAAGTAGGGGAAGTATTGTATTCCACCCAGAAATTCGATATCGAGATTTCAACCGAAATACATGTTTTGATGCCCCTGAATCCCCCAAAAAGCATTTTTTTAAAAAAAAAGAACCGTGTGTATGTCTATGAACAGCATAACTCAAAAACTATAAAAGTCGTATAAATACCAAACTTGGTATTTAGTTTCAGTACCTCCCAAAGACGCGAAACGAAGATGTTCAAGAAAATCTCCGCACCTCAGACTACCCTTTACATGGAAGATATTTCGAAATTTGTAATGACTCTAGCAATTTTGATTAAAA
The DNA here is from genome assembly GCA_030765065.1 of Deroplatys truncata. Taxonomy (NCBI): domain Eukaryota; kingdom Metazoa; phylum Arthropoda; class Insecta; order Mantodea; family Mantidae; genus Deroplatys; species Deroplatys truncata. The sequence goes on from CM060980.1 coordinate 61,822,035, forward strand.
TACCACATATTAAAGTTGTTTACGTTGCAAATAACATGTATATCTTGAATTTTTTTGGGAATAGCCTGTGAAGTCCACCTAATTTGGAAGAAATGTTGTATAACCTTGTATAACTTTTAAACGTTAAGCGATAGACGAAAACGTACTACATAAAAAAGTTAAGATCTCTTTAAAGCATATAATTTATTTCAAACAAATTTCATTTTAAGGCCAGTGTAGTGTCCAGTTCTTTAACATTTGACTATCGCTATTGCCTTGTATCTATAACGAAATGTGTAATGTAACTTATTCCTGCAAAGGCTTAATTGGATTAAAATGTAGTAGACAGTGAGAATAGTTTGTACACCCATTAATAAACGATAGACGGTGGAGAAAGTCATGTATCACATCACAATTTTCTTTGTATACAAATGATAATCCATCGCCGCTCTCTGCAATTACATACACTTATAATAATTTGCCCAGAGATAACAGCATGTGTGTGGAGGAGGGGGGCAAACTTACATAAAGCGGTTATTTTCCTGCAAATGTGTTTATGTGCTGTCTCTGCTCTTCTCTTAAGACAATGATGCGCAATCTTTAAACGCATGGAATAGAAGCCGAAGGGCATGCCGGGCGTTGTCACACGAAGAGGGCTGAGGAGGCTGCAACCGCTAGATATTAACCTCTCAATCGCTTTACTGGTAAGTGAGCGAGTGCTATTCTGGTACGACATCTAGTGCGGTTCTACAAGTGAGCTTGTGAAGACAACTGTGAATGCATTGAGTACTGCTGCAGGAGAGATTGAAGTCTCCCCAGCGAGTGAAGCGTCCGGAAGGATTGATTGGCTGCGTCATGCTTATTGCGTTACGTCGCTACGTCAAAAAGAAAGTGAAGTAACAGGGAAATTGACTAGTTCATATTAGTGCAGTGATAGTGTGAACCAAATGAAGTCCTAGTGAAAGTTGAACCAGATTAAAACAGTTACAGAACTGAGAAAAGTGACAGTTTAAAAACTGGACAAAGTCCAGTATTTATATCGAGATTTCACAGGAATTTCTGTTTGTGAGATCCATTTAAAGAAGAGAGGAGAGAGAGAGAACATTCTAAGTAAAAAGGTCCTTGTGTGCATTGGCATTATGAATAAAATGAACATCTTAAACTTTGCCTAGATATCCTTCAGGTCCTCTTCATTCTGTGTTAATTGTTCATATTGAGAACCACAATAGTTAAACCTAATTACGAGTAGAAAGAAATTGGAATCTATAAGATATACAATTTGTGTGAATGCAATTTTTTCTGACGTGATTTCCCGAACAATCGCTGGTTTTATTTAAATGCTTTCAAATTTTAAGCACTGCATTAACACAGTAAATGGCCCTTCTTTTGTTTTCCCCATGAAAAGAATATCGTGGCTAACATACAATTATCCAATTATTTTTTTGACAGTTGATAGTTATCTAAGCTTTAAAAATGTGTCTTACCGTATTTTATGTAATCGAAACCACTATTTTCTCAATTATTTGGCGAATATTCTTCATAATTAACAGGAATCAGCAAAGTATGCAGAATTTCTAGAATACGTCTGGAAATGAATTCTTAATGGGCAGGGAAAGCCGAATGGATGATACAAAACTTTCTTTCTTTCTTTTTGTACTTTTCTTGTGTTTTACTTTCTGTACTACTTACTATAAGTAGAGGAAGTATTTATTCAGCTCAAAAATTCGATACCGATATTTCGCCAGAAGTATACGCTTTGAGGCTCCCTGAATCCAATAAAAGCATTTTTAGGTCCTTGTGTGTGTGTGTGTGTGTGTGTGTGTGTGTGTGTATGTGTGTGTGTGAGAGAGAGAGAGAGAGAGAACAGCATGACTCAAAAGAGAAAACTCGGTTAAATGCCAAATTTGGTACTTCAAGTGCAGCATATTACAAGGATGCGACACAAACATTTTTAAGAAAATTTCCCCACCCCAAACTACACTGTGCATGGAAAACTTTTCGAACATTTTGGTTTTTTCAAAAAGCTGATTTTGATTAAAATGTTTTATGCTAAAAGATATTTTCATGACAAATAAAGCGTATATATTGGATTTCCCGGGAATAGCCTCTGAAGTCTTCGTCATTCTAAATGCCTTTTGCATAATTGCTAAACTGTAAGAGCTAACAAAATCTTAGTGCATAAAAACCTTTGGATCTCATTATAGCACACAATTTATGACAAATGGTTTTTGTGGAGTTAACCATTTTCGATATATTTTTTGTTTTGGTTTCAATTTTCAGGTATGTATTGCCCTTTTCTCAAATGGGAACTCGTTATTCGGCTTTTCTTTTCTGGTGGTCATGCAAAGAACATGGAGTCGTCATTCGTGGTGTAGTGGTTAGCATGCTATCTTCTATTTCCCGAGGTTGCGGGTTCAAGCCCGGCGGAGGGCGGGCAAAAGTCATTAGCATGGCTTCCTTCGGAAAGGAAAGTCAAGCCGATGGTCCGGTGTCGTAGATTTACGGCACGTAAAAGAACCTCAAGCCTGATAGAGGCCTCTGAGCAAAATTACCGGTCTTTCACACTCAATATAGAATGGGACACTAAGGACCACAGCAGTTAAAGAACGTCCATAAATAAAACTTAATTTTTAAAGAGCATGGCATTTCAAGGCCTTCATTTAGTGATACGCGCTTTAAAAATCTGACTTGCTTTACTACTGTATCGTACAACGAGATGTGTAAATGTGAATTAAAAGTGTATCTGGATTAACAAGAAGTAGCTAGAATAATAAGCTTTTATAACAATAATTTGTAGAATTAGTGAGTACAGCAACTCATGTTAATTTAACACATCAGATCTTTTCTTTCTTTGTCGTGTTCATGTAGAGAGAACGGAATTTCAAAGTCACCACATAGCGATCGGATTTGAAAAGATTTGACTTTGGATTTAGGCTACTGTATTCTTCTTACATCTACAACGAAATGTGTAAATGAGTTATAAATGTTCATCTGCATTAACAAGAAGTAGATAGAATAATCTTTTGTGAGAATAGTTTGTAGAAGAGTGAGCAGAAAATTCATATGAATGCAACACATCCTATATATATATATGCTTTATATATATATATATATATATATAAAGGCTCTGAGGATCTATACAAGGAAGACAAAACTGTCGTTATTTTGCTCATATTTTCATTTTGTGGGGCGGCTGTGGCCCAAGGTTATTGGGAGGTCAGCGCCGAGCGGTTGGTGTCAACAACGATAACTACGCTCGCCAGCGAAAACACCGGGCGCACTATCGGGAGATAACTAGAACTTCTTCTCCACTCACTTCCATAAAGCGTGTCGAAATGGTTCTATAGCTTGTCTCAAGCTTAAAACACAGTTTGGAGGTGAATGGGATATCTCGGACTCTATCTAACGCATACATGTCGCCATTAGTTTCGTCATTTTCTACTCCCGCCTGTCGCCAATTTGTTAATAAGTATTAACGTGCTATAAATATTAATTTGTTATAAATTTCAGCTTTGAACGCATTATTCGATGCAGAACATTTTTTTTCTATCAAATTATATCATTTTTAGATCCTTTATAAATTTTTGTGGACATAAATTTCTAAAGAAAACGAGTTTTTCAGTAAAAGTCTGATATTTGCTGTTTCTATGCTTATCACGCACTAACTAATAAATTAAGAATGTTTTAGAATGCACCAATGTCTTTCTTAGCTAGTGTAAACTAGTGTGTTGATACCTGAACAGTTTGAATTCTTTACCTTTAATAAGATGAGCGTTATAGTTTTTTAAATTAAATATTTTCGGAAAATATTATACCTATGCAATAGAAAAGTCAGCCAGTAAGAAACTTTTTTGTTATTGGGTTTATAACGAGGGCCAAGAGGGAGAAAATGTTAAATAGGGTTTAAGACAGTTTTTAAAACAAGCTGAAATCCTGTAACTTCTTGCATTTATTGTGTATGACAAACGAAAATCATCCATCTATTCAGTTAAAGGCCAGGCGTGACGTAGAAGTCTGTAGATTAACATCAGTTGTGAAGTGAAGTGTTATGTACGTTTTTTATTTAACATTTTACGGAAATATTTATGCTTATGGGGGAGGAGTTAGGAAGGGACGAAATGTTGGTAAACCAAGAAGAGTAATAAAGCATGTGTTGGATTATTATTCAACTAAAATTAGTGTTAGTAAGGCAGTAAAAGAAACAGCTAAGGCTACCTGGGTGTTCAGAAACAGTAGTATATAGAATAAAAAAGGAACGATGGGCCCATCACAAAGAATGCAAAAATATGGGTTAAATAGCACGCTAGGTTAACGTAATATGATGGAAAAGCGCAAAATGGAATGTGGCGCTTCATTCATTCTTTGCTGTTTGAAAACATTCCACCCACGTTGAATGTAATTTTATCAAGGGTAAACAATGATGATACACTACCAAATTATAGCTTTTATCATTTTACATCTCCGTATTTCTTTGATAATATATATTTTAGGTATTTCAAAGTACTAAATATACAAGAGGACAATTAAAATACAGGTGAAAATTAAATGTTTTACAATTACATTAAATTGCAATGCAGATATTTGCTCTTTGGTGATGTATCTTAATAAGATGACAAAATTGGTAAATCGATCGCCATTGGGCGCCAAATTTGCGAACGTACGTATAAGATATATGCAACTGTGTGCCCCATTTAACCTGTATTGTCGTTTAAGCGTGAGAGGCGATATAGAACGTTCGAGAATTGATGTTTAAAAATAGAGAGCATAATTTCAGGTATGCATTCCCCATATGTAGACAATAAAAAAGTCCACTACAATATGTGTCCGGAAATGCTTAGGTTCTAAGTTTTGGCCTTCAAAATGGTGATATTCACCGGAACGTATTTCTTACTGCAGGTAGTTTTTCTTGCAGAAGATGCTCAAAGTGTCTACCTCCTGCTTGAATACAGGCCTCACATCCATGTCTCATGGCCGCGTGAACACAACCCCAAATTCCAGTGTTGCGTATTTCCTCACAAACTTCCACAATTCGAGTTTGGAGGGATTCAATGTCAGGCACCGGAGGCGAATGCACCAACGCTTTTGAATGGCCCCACAAGTAGAAATATACAAGGTTCAAATCAGGTGAACTGTTGGCCAAGCTATTGTGCCAGCTCTAACTGTCCATCGATCAGGAACCCTCAAACCAATTACTGGCGAGCGTTACGGCTGAAGTGTGCAGGAGCGCCATCATGCAAGAAGTGAGCTTGTTGACAAATGCTCGGTGGAGTGTCTTCATACATATGAGGTATGGTGTTTTCCAGGACGTTTGTGTACGCCTGGCCCGTAAGTCTGTTTACAGGTACATGGTGTTCAACTAACCGATCACCATTGATATCGGCTCAAATGTTGAGACTGAAACGCTCTTGGTGATGATATGGAACAATTGCATGTGGGTGTCCATATGCCCATACATGCTGATTGTGAAAATTTGTAATGCCATCTCGTGTGAACTGCGCTTCATCTGTATATAATACTAAGGCAGAAAAGTTTGGATTTGTAGTACACTGCTTCACGAACCACTGGCATAACATATCGAGCAGGGTAATCTGCTTGTGACAGGGCCTGTATACTTTACAAATGGTGAGGATACAACTGTGACTCTCGCAACAGTCTCCAGATTGTCGTATATGGAACATTTGCAATGCTAACCTTCGTGTACTGATAGGAGGAGTCATGTGCACAGAGTGCAGAATCTCTTCCTCTACATCTGGAGTTGTAGATCTTGGCCATCTCCTTCCCTAATTAGGAGATGTAAACTTCCAATGAGTGCACAGACGGCAATGAAGGCTTTCAAATGTCTTCCGATCTGGTCATCTTTGCTGTGGGTATCTCTCTCTTAGTACAAACGACGAGCCAGCGCAGCATTGCCTTACACCGTACAAGAAGTGCATTTCTGCCAGCTCCTGGTTGGTTTCAGTCGAATGCCAAACCCAACACTCAATGTACTCTTCGCCTCAAAACTGAGTTTTCTTTATGGACGCTCTTTAACTGCTGTGGTCCTTAGCGTCCCATTCTATATTGGGCGTAAAAATACCGGAAATTTTGCTCAGAAGCCTTTTTAATCAGGCTTAAGGTTCTTTTACGTGCTTAAATTTACGTCACGGGACCACCAGCTTTACTTCCCTTCCCTTCCATGCTAAGGATTTTTACGCCCGACAAAAAATTCATCGCCCTCCGCCGGTTTGAACCCGCGACCTACCCTTCGCCTCGGAATGAACTGTCAGAGTTTCCTGTTAATATCTTTTGTAACGACAACTGCCTGCTGGGAGAAAAACATCCCGGCGAATATTACTGTTTTGAAGGCCATAACTCAGAAACCAAGCGTTTTTGGACACATGTTGTAATGGACTATTTTATTGTCTACATATGTGGAATGCATACCTGAATTTGTGCCGGCTATTTTTGAAACATTCTGTAAAAGTGAGCGTTCTCGCCCAGTCCAGTCAATTGCGAATCGAGTGCGAGAGAGTTGTTGAGTCAGTGTGCTAGCGAGTGGTGCGACATTAAGAACGATTCTCAGAGGGAATTGGTGACGATGTTGTGACGTGCAGCGAATGCAGAGCGACGGTTGTGGAGGTCTTGTGTTCGACTCCCGAGTGAAGTGAACCGTCCGGCGTGAAGAGGCTACGCCACGAAGGAGGTGAAGTGGCAGAATAGAACTAGTTCACCTAGTGAACTGACATTAGTGAAGTGAACTCGCACTGAAGATGAAGTACATAAAAACGAAACAATGATGCTGAGAACTGAGAAAAGTGACAGCAGAAATACTGGACAGAGTCACAATATTCCTGAATACTTCGGCTTCTGCTTGTTTTGCATCCTATGATAACTTTATTGTGCTGGGGCCTGCGATATATCCTAGTACCAAAGAAATAACAGAATCTATTTGAGGATGTACGCAACCCAGAAGTTACACATGCGGAACATTACCCCGCTGAGAAATGTTGATGCAGCATTGATCTGCACAAGCTTTCCTAATGTATGCTTCTGTCGTTTATGTATAACTCCATAGCTTATCTAAAGAAAAGAGGTATTGGGAGATAGGAGGATTTTTCTTTCCTCACTGAACTCGCTACTGCCAGCTTCAGGAAGTTTTAATAACATTTCCTGTTCATGTGCTCGTTCGGACTAATAGTATTGCTTAATTTCTGTCACGGTACACCTAGACGAAAACAAACTCATTCATGAAATACAGTTTTTGAAACAAGCTAACAACTTCAACCCAGGTCTATGCCCGTTATTATTTCTTAGGCCTTACTTGCCGTATACCGTTACTGCCCTGAGCAGCAAGGATATGCATAGATGTAAGGTATAGGAAATGGAGGAACCTGGGAAGCTGAAGGGGTGGAAAAGAAGGGATGGAAGAAAGGCGAAAAGGGAGGGGGAGGTTATATACCTCGATCTTCTCATTATATCGTTTCATTTAACGTAAAAAATTGCCATCATTTTTTAAAAAATTAAGTGGATAGGAGGAGGGTACGAAGAGAAATGCTAAGCATTGGGTTATTCTGTAACCTATAAGAGGAGAAAAGCCTGCACGATGCGGTCTTCGTGTGTGCGCAACTTTCGGAAAATTGGAACGCCTTTAATCCGGAATATTGCTTAATTTAAATGAGCCGGAGTTATAAATTATTGAAATTATTTTTATAAAGGAGGAAGGCGCAAGAGAATAAGGGAATAAAAAGGGAGAGGGAAGCCATCAGAATCCATCTTTTGCGTTCGAAGAAGCTATTACTTTCTTTTTTAAACAGAACGGTTTCTCTTTTTCTTTTTTTCGAGTTAATATCGTGTCTAACTTAAAATTTACTGCAAAGAATATTGGCTAAAGGAACCCTTTAAGTACAGTTCTCCGCACAAGTTACAGTCTCAGCTTTCTGCTTCAGCATTGAGGTGCTGATTAGTTTTTGGCTTTAAATATTTTTTGTCCTCTAGGCAAAAGATTGGATATTCCTTCACATTTTATGCATTATTACCTATTGACTTTTTACGGCATTAAGAATCTGAAGCTTTCACGATCATCACACAAATTACCTTTCCGAAATATTCTGAATGCAGCTGCAGTGGAAGAGCTCCGAATTGTAATCCATATACAAAAGAGTTTTGCGTTTAGGTGGCTGCTTATTCACATTAATGAGGTTGATATAGACTTGTGCGCTATTTAATAAGTATTAGATTTTGGGATGTCCTTGATGTAATTGAAGAAGTCCACTAATATTTTCAAAAGGACGTAAACTAATTAATAAGTAGAGCGTTCAGTTTGCTGAGACCGACTCTTTCGTCGCATAAACAAGTCATAAGCAGTACACCTTTGCTTTCTGTTGATCAGTTGGTGGAAACATACACAAAGATTGTGACTATTCAGTTTCCATTTCACTGATGTATCTTAATTCCATATACACTATCACTTCACTTTTCTAGCGTGACTTAATTCAGTTTTCACTGTCACATCACTTTTCCCTGCGGTGTAATAAAACGTCCGAAGCAGCCTCTTTTTCCGCTTTCTTCCTTCCGCTTCACGCACTGGAGCGTTGAACACCGGACTCCTCTCTAATCTCTCGCAATAGCAGCACAACTGTCGTCACAATTTCACTCATAGAGCACACTGAGTAACCTGCACTTTATGTCGCATCAACAACAAAAACTCACTTACTCCGTGTCGGGAGCAGCTCGTGGATAAATAGTCGCAGAAATTTTCAGAGAGGCGGGAGAAGAAACTTCCAGAATTTTCTCGTTGCATCTCAAAGGCGTTCCTTGTATTCAAATCGCGGAGAACCCTGCCTTGCTTATCCCTCCAATCAACTAGTCGGTTGGCGCTGAAGGACGTCGCCTGTATGAACACCTTGTTTCCCAAGTCAAAAGTCACCGGTAAGACTGTAACCAGTACTAATAGATGGAGAAACAAAAACAAGACTACCCGTGCGATCCAGTGATGTGCGATCAAGACCTATAGCAATTAGTAGCATTTAAAGAGTTTTGTTCCCAAAATCAAAGCCACCGATATGAACCGAGTAGTTAAAGGCGAATATATAATGAAACATTTAAGAAATAATAACAAAACAAAACCCCAAACAATATTGATTACATATTCGACAGAAACGCTCCTCTTTTAACGTTAAACGAATACTCTCTCACAGTTACTTTCGCCGACTATGCCTACATTTATATTTCTAATCAGACGAACATATAGGTTAGCGCTTATATAAATAAAGATGTTAAAGGGCGTTTACTCATATATTTGGTGAAAAAGTTCAACGCTTCTTAAAAACTTCTTTCGAAAGTTCCCCAGCCTTATCAATCTGCTGCAGCAGACTGCTTGTCGCAACATGTCCCTAGGGATGGCGTGAATTTCTTGGCGTGTTGCAGTTTTAACCTCCTTCATATTGTGGAGACGGTGAGAAGAGACTGATTCCAGCAGGAGGGCGCACAAGCATGACTTTCCATTGAGGTTGATTTCTCAATCGTCTAATCCTCAGCTTCAGCAATTTCGTTTGGCTATCATGTTCCACTGATTTAGTATTCCGGCTTCGTATTCCTATGTTCTTGGTGTGTGTCAGTAAGAGCTATTTTTTTTTTTTTTATGTGCACCATAGAAAGCTTAAATCTACTTTTCTTCCCCTCTTATGTTCTGCTAATGCTTTTGTAATTATATTTACTAATTTCTCAATTTGCAACTCCAGTGGATTTCAGTCATTCCTTGGTTGGTTTCGACCAGTCTCGGCTACTTTCGACTTTTTTTATGCAAGAGTAAGAAATAGAAGGATCTCCCCTCTCTACTACCGGGAGTATTCAATGGTAAGAGAAAGCGCTCAAATTTCAACACCAATTAAAATTTTGCGTGCAATAAATATTCCGGTTAAGACGTGTCAATCATCAATAGTCTAATTAAAATGCACCTCAATGAGTGTTTCTGGCAACAATAAAGTTCTAAAGCATGAGCGTAAATAAGATATTTCTTGAATGTATATGAGTTATATTTGAAACACTTGGCTAACCATGTTTTAACGGAATATTTAAGAAGGTTTCTTTGTAATAAAAATAAATTATATTGAAGCATTTTGTTTTCTTTATTATTCTAACAAAAGCCGCAATACAATCTACAATATATATATATATATATATATATATATATATATATATATATACAATTACCACAGGGACAGAGCAATGCTGATATTTTATCAGCCAGTAACATTGTATTTGGCAATCGATATACTCTGGAAAAATGGATGAGATAAAAAAACAAAAACCATTGTATTCTAGTGCTAATAGTATTAAAAAAAATTTCGGCTGATTGCGTTTAAAATCCCGCTCTATTACTATGTTGCCACTAAAATACAAACTTTGTAAATTCTGCCTACTAAACTTCCAATAGATTTAGTGATAAACATCTAACATTGCAACACTGAATAGTAGGAAAAGAACAAACAAGCCAATTTTACTCGATAAATGAGCCATATCATTATATTGGTTTCGAAATACCTATATAAATATTTTTGGACTAAATGAGTACTGAGCATAAATATATCGATTATTTTTCTCGACAATTATACTCCTAGTGAGATTGTCCCTCCATGTTTCTCCATGCGGAGAAGAAAAAGAAAAGAAAAATTAAATAACCAGCATTTTCATCTTGAAAGCTCTTACTGTCTCATACAATCGTAGGTCTCCTTTTTCCTAATAACGCCGTCACAACCTTGCAAAGGAAAGTTTTTTACTTGTGTTTTATTAAACAACTTTTGGGGTATACTAAGGAGATTTTCTCTAAGATTTACTTAGATTCTCTCAACTATTATGTTTTCAATTTGAGTATGTAGCTCTTATTTCAGAAAATCATACAAAAATTACATTAATAAAGCATACTATTAGCTTATTTTATCCCAGCATTACATCTAGTGAACCATTAATTGGTGGATTGATTTGCACTTTGTATTTCAGACGGACATTCTAGGTCTAGAGCCAAAAGCTCAACGTTGAAACTGCACAACGGAAGAATGTCAAAAAGCCTCTCAAGTTAATATTCCTAATCTGTAGCTAATGAAAACCATGTGCTGTATACGTGACCTGTTAAACATTGGTATCACTAACTCGAGAATTCATTTTTCTTCTTCTCTATTGGACATTATCCACCCACCGGTCCAGATGTCTCTCCGCTTTCATCCCTTCACCTCCAATTGTTAAAAGCGAAATATGCACAGAATCTTAAAACTTCCCGTTTCCGCGTTGTTTTCTTTCCCCGGTTCCCTAATCTTTGGAATGGAAGTGACATCTGCGGAATATTTCGACTCAACGTGCTTTGTTTACAAAATTCACTTTCGTATTGTTCAATTGGGCTTGTTAAAATATCCCCGCTACACTCTTTTCATTCTTTTTTCTGTGAGATATGGAGGCGGTATTCTCCATTTCATTAAGTTGGAAAATTGTTGCATGTGTTTGCGTCATATTTTCCTTGTTGGCCGTTTGTATCCCGAAAAAAATTGATGCTTTGTTATCTGAACCTCACGTCAGATCCCAGCGCTTGATACATGAGGATCACACACCACATAAATCAGGGTAATGCACTAGATTTCGCCTGGAATCTTATCTAGACATCCTTGACAAAATAATGATCCCTTAAAGTACATTTTCCGGTATTTTGAACTCTCTCCCCTTTTCTCTCTGGCTGTATTACTTTAGGGTACAAGGTCTCATTATTATCTTGTATGGAAGTACGGGGTGTGTTTTCTTCCCTTGAGAGAAAAGGAAAAATGCTGATTTGGAGGTAGATTTGATCAATTTCCCCCTGAAGCCGAAAGAACCGCTTTCCTTGATGATAACGTAGCTTCATTTCGCGGTATATATACAAGCCCCACCGTTAGTTTTACTGAGAAGAGTCACCTGAAATATAAATGGGCTCCCAGGTACGTGCACTGAGGAATGACGGAGAGTTTTTTCTCCAGAACATATTTATCAAACAGTCTAAGAGCATACTAATTATCACTAAACACACCCTTCCTAGAAATGCTGCTGTAGAATTATGAGGAAGAGAATGTATTAGTGAATTTAACACCAGCCATCTCATCGCACGAATAATGCTGTGCTAATGAACCCAGTTTCTGTATCTCATCGTTTTTCTTCTAGAAGTGCAGATATATTCAAGTCACGCTAAATGAATCGCTATCGCCACGGATGTGCCTTCAGTGATATAGCTGTTTGTAGGTATGAATCTCTGAACTTAAGATGCGAGCCACACCCATGATTTGTGGTTGTAGCTATTGATTGCCAATCAGTTTCGATTCCCGGATCCATCTTGGGAGTAACTAATTAAGACGATTCTGTGGTAACTATGATGGTTACATGAGATGCCTTTAGGTTTAATGCCTCCCTTACACTTTATTCCCATATATTCATCTAGCTTTATTTCTATCAGGCTGGTGTACTCTGTTAGCGTTCACAGACGATGATATGAGTACATTGCTGGGGATAGCATGTGGCCACATACAGAGCCCCCGGTCCCTTGTGCAATTGTTGCGCTTTGTACCTCCAGTTTGTCCCACCCTTCATTCACAGAATACCAATAGGAATTAAGTTAACATTCATCCAGGAGAACTAGCAGGCTTTTCGTAAAATGTAAACGAGATATGTAAAGCATGTATAAAATATACATTAGACACTAACGAAATGCAACCACATCCAAAATAAAAGCCAAAAGGGGAGCCAAAATTACACACCATTCGGATGACAGACAGTACATCCGAGAGCATGCAGATGTCCCCCGAAAAACGAAACCAAACCGAGCCTCAAATGACGACCACGAAAGACAGAGATCCGTCGTTGCTAAAGGATAAATGAGGGCCTTGGACATTTGTACGGATTATACTGTTTATGTTTATTTGCCTTATGCAAGTAATTAATGAAAGTTCAAGTTTTGTTTCTTAGCAGTGAACTGGTGTTTTGAAGCAAAGTAGGAAAATCGCTTTGAGTCCGAAAAGTTTTCTGTGTAGAAATTGCAGTATTACTTCCGTTCAAAACTTAAGTTTACACAAGAAAGTCCCATGGCTTCGTTGTGATGAGAATCGACTTTACCTGTATTTTAACAAGATATGAGGTAAACTTTTGTTCCATACATCCTCCCTTGCCCGCCCTTCATTCCTACCTACTCTTTCTCCTCCTACTCTCATATCTACGTACTTTTTTCCGAGGAAAAAAATACAAACTTTTTTAATCAATACGAACCGAGGATGCGATGAACTGAAACCAATTTGAAGTACCGACAATGCCTCATCAAAAGTGATACATGCTTTTCGTGTACGGCTTTTGGTCAAGTGGGGCTAGCCGACCCTCCTCTGCGGTCGCAGCGTTTGTTTGTTCAGAACCCTCGAGTGCTTTCGATGCGAAAGCGTTCGTTGTTTCGTTCGTTTCGCATCGTCTTCCCACATCTCAAGTCTTAGCTCGAGAAGGGGAGTCCACGTGCATTTAAAGCAGCGATTTCCAAACACGTTTTGCTAGGGATAATAAGAAACAAAGTGTACTGTATCTACTAAAGATAACCTATTAATGTTCTGTTTGATTTATTAGAGTGACATTATGAAATTATTAAGCTGCGCGCTAGAGTCTAATTAAAGTCTAAGGAAAAGCTTACAAGTAATTTTCGATCTGGAATAAATGATGTAAATGTGTATAATGGCTTAGTCTGAAGCAAAATAGTTTGTTTTTTTCGTAGAGAGAGAGGGAGGTGTTACATTTTCACTCAACAATAGCTTAAACTACTACTGTTAAACGTGGTATTAATACGTGTTAGGTATTACTTGATCAAAAAGGCAGGGCATAATACAATTTTAAAAAATATAAATATATTGCTTATACAGATTTGTGAAACCATTTTGCATAACATTTTATAAGCATTTTTTAAAAATCTTTTCTCTATTTCTTTTCCTTCTTGGCAAAATATAAAAATTCAATGAATATTTTAGCCACTATACTAGCATTTAGTTACTGTTATTTGTGCCAACCGGATAGTGTTTAATACTTGGCATAAGGGTCCTTGTTTTAGTTCTTTTGGTTACCATGGAAAGCAATACAAACATAAAGAACGGGCATGTGTTTAAAATTAAAGCCATTATTTATGTTGCATATTTTACCTACTTCCCAGGAAAATAATAGTTATTTTATTGGTTTTGAAAACATCACATAAACACAAGTTACAGAGAGAGGAAAGAGAGGTATCGAGGAATAGGGAAACCGCGCGAGATATGGACATACCTGCACCATGAGAGAGAGAGAGAGAGAGAGAGAGAGAGAGAGAGAAATTGCATACAATGCAAGCGGACCTGCCCGGTACTAGAGCCGGGAGCATGAACGAAGGCGATGAGTGTAGGTTGCGCAGTAGCATTGCCTAAGCCACGTGACCTGCCAGCTAGTGAGTATCAGTCAGTCAGTCAGTCAGTCAGTCATTGCTCCTTCTCGAGTGCAGATCGTGGTGCGTTAGCGGTTTTCCTTGGCATTGAACCCGTTCAGAGAGGAGCCGAGGCGCAGAGCGAGCGAGGATGAAAGAGAGAGTTATCATCTCAGTCCATGCGCAATAGCTTTTTCCAGATTTGTCTTCGTACTCCCGACTCTAGTTAGCATAAAAGCAGTGAATTTGCTTAAATATAATAATAAAATTAAATCGCAGTATGCATAGGTATCAAGACTCGATAATAACCTGAAAATGTTCAATTACCAGAAAATGCATTCAGAATTGGCTCCCAAATATTTTTTGGCCTTAGATATCCAAAAGAAATACATTTCGTACCCGAATTAGCACGGTAATGTTAACATGATTGCAGTCTATGATCGGCCTCTTCTCATAAGACGGCGTATAGAATGGCTTTTTGTAGCGAGTGTCATATATCGGAATGTTTTAGGAGAAACTAGTCCAGCTACGCGATCAGGAACACGTCTTGGAAGCTATAAGGCTTATGTTTTGATTGAAGGATGAAATTCTGCCTCCAAAAGAACTTGGACGATGAAAGTCTTGCCTTTAATTACATCAAATTAAATACTGAATATTTCTGGGAAACCACAAGGAAAACAAAACAAAATTAAAACACATTTTTAAGAAACTGACTTAAGACAGACAGTCTTTGTGGTGTAGTGAGCAGCATGCTGACTTCCTATCGCGGAAGATCCTGACTTAAGGGGATTAATTATAATTAATCCCTCCAACCTCTATTAAATTTGAGAAGTGTGTTTGAGAGTGAATGTGATGGTTTTAAGACATAAAAAGGAATAAACCCAACGTTTTAACAACTTACCGCGAATTTGCGAAAAGGGCAAAGCTCCTGCTCGAAAGTTTGTGAGATGCATGCAGACCCTGAAAACGGAGTAAGAGCAATAAAATTAATTTACCCATTGACATCTCTCCAACGAAGTGAGGTTAAAATAAATAATTATCATTCTCGTGTGCCTTAAGTCCATAAATTTGGAAAATCTCATCCTTGGTTGAAAGTGCAGATTAGAACAAATTCTCGTGTCTGTGCTGCTCATGATCCGCTGGTTTAACATAATTCGTATTAAATGTTCCAAAGGGCTATAACTGTAAAAGATGCTGCAAAATCTCTTCTTTAGAAATACTTATTTCAGTTGTAAAAAAACGATACAAGCTGGCCTGAGTTCCCTAGGTATAATGTTTGAAAATCTATATAAAAAGGGGGGAATAAAAACAGTTTGATATTTAGCAACATTTCTTGCAAAGTGCAGATTTTCCAAAAGCATGCAAAGGTTGACAGGAAATTGGAGAAAGGAAAAACAAAAATACGTTAATAAATATGATTAGAACATTAGCTCTTAACGGATTTTAGATTAGTGTAGAAGTTGGCCTATTGGGAATGATCTAACACCTGCGGCTATAAAGATTACTTTAAGTTACCTGGACATCCTACTGTCGCTACTAGTAGCGTCGACTAGAAACCATTGCAACTTCACTTGGAACTCCCTGCCTAAGGGGAAACACGAAATAACGCTGCCACTTCCTTTCCTTACACCTCCTTTGTCCTTCCAAATCGTGTCCTAAGCACCATATTTGCAATTATTAAACTAAGACGTCTACATTTCATCTCGAAAGATCACCCATGTGATTCCCCTTAATATACTCGGCTAACGCATTTATCTCTCGCTACGAGCATTACAACCATCACCGAAGAGACTGGAATCTCCAGAGCCTTAGCAGACCCGCCGGCTTGACCCAAGACCCTTAAAACACCGTGCATTCTGCCGCAGCAGCTGAGAGAGACGGCAAATGCCTACTGACAGCTGTCTTAGCACTTGCCATACTGGAATACGGATGCAAAATATGCTTGGTTCGAGTCTTGGCCGAAGCATTGATTTTGTTTCATATCTGACTCAACTTTACACCATTCGCCTATACACGACCAGTGCAATAGGACAATTATCCGAGTATAGCTGAAGTTTGTATTTGTGCTTGTGTTGGTACATCGTAGTTAATGGGTTCATGCTTTCGGTTTAAAACAGGAATATTAATTTTACCTGATTTTTTTATCACTTCTTGAAATACTAAGATCATACATCACAAAAAGAATACAATGATTCTCATACACCCATTCTCGAGTAACAAGGTTTTACTGAAAGCCTGTTGCCTGTCTTGTTGGCAGGAAAGTTCGTAAACTACGACTGATGAAAAAACCCATCCGTGTGCGGATGTGGAGGATTTGAAACAAGGTCCATATGGAGAAGGGTTGTGTATTAATAATCACTTCTTACTCTAAGGAATAAATCTATGAGCCGCTTGAACTGTACAGATCCCCGTTGCGGAACACTCTTCATGCTCAGAAGTCTCTTAAAGATAACCCCGTTCACTTGATTATTGAAACTAAACTAAACTAAATGCCTGAGGCATATGGAGAAACTAAATGCCTTCTATTTATTGTCATTACAAGTGGAATGCAACCATTTACAAAGGTTGGACTACCCACTGGATTGTTATGCGATGCACAATTAAAGTGAAATAGTGAGGATAAATTGGTGAAGTGTTACAAAGGAATTAACTGAACTATTTTAAAGAATCCTACATAAACTAAATGCAACGTAGTAAGGGTCGAAGTTAACTCACTAATTTAATAATGTAATGAAAATTAAGAGAGGTGGAGGAAACCGAATCGATAGTCAGATGTTTAAAACAGGATTGCGATATCCTTGCCTTAAAATTCCATACTCTTTCAATGACATCGCGAAAAGCAACTACATAGCGAGCGGCGCTTTAAAAACTGAAGAAAAAAAATGAAAATGTCAAATCGGTAAAAGCTGATATCTCGGCTGATGTCTCAAAAAAGTTATTTCAAATAAATAATGTGTCTTAAAGGGATACACATGTTTGGTTGCTAAAGTGTCTATGTCTTACAGTTTACCCGTTATGCAAAATCCCTTCCGAATGAAGAGGGCTTTAAAGTCAATTTCCAAATATATATACCTACGGAGTGATCCTTTAATGAACATCATAAATAAACGCAAGAAACAAATAAAAAACTCTTATTCGCAGGCGTAATTTGATCTTCATACCTTCACCATGACTTTTCAGCATGTTAACCATTGCGATACTAGAGCACGTTAACAACGAGCACCACCGTAGCCCTATCAGTGGGCTGGTGAATGCGGTGTCAGCACCTGCATTTCGCGTCGTCTGTAAAATGGAATGGTGCTTAATTACCAATCCGCAGGTTGAGAAGACTCACACGGTACACACACACCCACGCACACATGTGTGTATACATATATTTTCTCTTGTAAATATCTTAAATTTGTTTATTTTAATGAAAATAAAGCCATTTTTGAGAAAATAAAAAATATCAAACGTTTTGTGCGTATAAAGGCTACGAGCCTTCCCCCGCTACAAATAACGTCAAACGTGGGCGTCATTTGTAGCGGGGAAAGTAAGGGCTCACACGTGAGTACCACGTGCTATTTCACTTGGATGCTATCTCTGATCTTCGAAGTACCCTTGAAGTTCTCTGCCGGGCTGCATGTCGTAGAGCTGAGTAGAAATTCCTATCCTAGCTAGCTAACTAACTAGATATTTCTCAGGATTTTATGTAGGTGAAGGCAAATAACAAACTGACTTTCCTTTAAACAGTGCATTGAAGCGGCTAGCAACTTTTCCTTGCTTAACACTTAAATGATATAAAAGCTGTACATTTAATCTTCTCACTACTGTGAATTATTACGTGGATCTATCTAACTGCGTCACACGATATTTCCCACCCACATACATGCAAAAAATCTTCCGCCTGACTATCGTGCATTACATCGTGAGAGTAAAATCAGAGAGGAACTTGGAGCCTATTTCCCCTTTTATATTCTCCTACAATGACGCTAGAATTCGCGCCTTTATATGCAACAACTATTCTCATTGGTTATCTATTTAGCGTGCTATGAAAATAAAATGTTCCAAATTTTAGAAGTCATGCTTCCCTTTGATTTCTCTGGTAAAACCCACTATCTCAGTCTCACTTTACAGCTCTCGTTTCTCTGTTTTTCCAAATTCCTTGTCTTCCAGGAATTGGGTCATTATCTCTGTCCCACTCTAATCTTGGACCACTCTGTTTTATGTGACTTCGTCTAAACCCTGTGTGCATTAGCGTGTATGTGACGGTGGACTTTACACCCGTTCCTCGCTTGTCTGGTTGTTACTAATTACAGTTCATTACATTCTGTGATACAAGTTACTTTACAGTAAATCTATTTCTTAATATTGTTTTATGTTTCATTTTGTGTTTGTAATAAATTGCAGTGTAACGTAAAAGTAGTGTACGTCACTGATCAACCCTATGTTGATATTGCAGGCACTTATGCGGAGGAGAAACAGGTGACTAATGAAGGTCGCTCAAACATATGCCTGAGACCCCCACCTTAGCCCTTTACGCATTTAATATTTCTCATTTTTACCTGTTATTTCAAAATCTAACAGCATATCACTGATTTACGCAAACGATTATTCGCGAATACTTCATCGACCGATTTACCCAATACCTTGTTTACTGACACCAGTAGTCTATAATTTCTCTGTACCAATCGTATTTTCGAACTGGAAAAACAAAGTGGAAGGAGGTGGTAACCGCAAGATATGTACAACTACGCTGGACTACTTGCTATCTTGGCTTAATTCCGATTGTCCGATGCCGCATGGTGCGGCAAAGTAGAAAGCGCGACATTCACAAACGTGTGCTACACGCTACCCCCACATTGGTCCACTTTCTATATAAAAAAATACATATACACTATGTGATCAAAAGTATCCGGACACCTCCACAAACGTACGTTTTTCATCTTAGGTGCTTTGTGCTGCCACCTACTGCCTGGTACTCATTATCCGCGACCTCAGTAGTCATTAGACATTGTGAAACAACAGAATGGGACGCTCCGTGGAACTCACGAACTTCGAACGTGGTCAGATGATTGAATGTCACTTGTGTCAGAAGTCTGTACGCGAGATTTTCACACTCCTAAACATCCTTAGGTCCATTGTTTCTAATGTGGAAAGTGGAAACGTGAAGAGACATGTACAGACAAAAGCGTACAGGCCAACCTCGTCTGTTGAATGACAGAGACCGCCAACATTTGAAGAGGGTCGTAAAGAGTAATAGGCAGACATCTATCCAGACCATCACACAGGAATTCCAAACTGCATCAGGATCCACTCCAAGTACTATGACAGGCGTGAGGTGAGAAACTTTGGATTCCATGGTCGAGCGGCTGCTCATAAGCCACACATCACGCAGGAAAATGCTAAACGACGCCTCGCTTGGTGTAAGGAGCGTCAACATTACACGATTGAACAGTGGCAAAACGTTGTGTGGAATGACGAATCACGGTACACAATGTGGCGATCCGATGGCAGGGTGTGGGTATGGCGAATGCCCGGTGAACGTCATCTGCCAGGTGTGTAGTGCCCACAGTGAAATTCGGAAGTGGTGGTGTTATGGAGTGGTCGTGTTTTTCCTGGAGGGGACGTGCACCCCTTGTTGTTTTGCGTTGCACTATCACAGCGTAGACCTGCATTGATATTTTAAGCACCTTCTTGCTACCCACTGTTGAAGAGCAACAGTGGGAAGATGGCGATTGCACCTTTCAACACGATCGAGCTCCTGTTCATACTGCACGGGCTGTGGCGGAGTGGTTACACGACAATAACATCCCTGTAATGGACTGACCTGCACAGAGTCCTGACTTGAATCCTATAGAACAGCTTTGGGATGTTTTGGAACCCCGACTTCGTGCCAGGCCTCACCGACCTACATCGATACCTCTCCTTAGTTCCGCAGTCCGTGAAGAATGGGCTGCTATTCCCCAAGAAACCTTCCAGCATCTGATTGAAAGTATGCCTGCGAGAGTGAACGCTGTCATCAAGGCTAAGGGTGGGCAAACACCGACATCCAGCAGTACCGATGGAGGGCGCCACGAACTTGTACGTCATTTTCAGTCAGGTGTCCGGATACTTTGATCACGTAGTGTATATATAGCTATAGTGTATCAGCAGCTAAAGAGCTTAGTGGATATTTGACTTCGTCACACAATGTAACAATACTCCGTTTTGCAACTATGAAATTGAGTTTTATTTAAGAAGAGGCAATAAATCTAAATGGCAGCGATCTCGTTTAGGCAAGGGATCAACAAAGATCATGCCCATCCTTTAGTAACAAAAGCTGTCAGTTTTCGGCTTTTGCGTACAATTGCAAGGGAGGTATATTCCTAAGCAGCAAGGGAGTGAAAGAGGAACAGCCTTAGAGGCAACTAGTGGAAATATTCACCCCAAAACATCCTGTTACTCTGTGGTGAGTCGGTGAAAAGGTTTTGAGTCCGTGAGTTAAAGCTAGGAAAAGTTTTTGAGTCGATGGGGTAAACCTAGGAAAAGGTTTTCTATCCGTGAAATGATTAGTGCTTATATATTTTACTGCGCTAATATTAATGTAACTATCTAATATAGCAATGTTTATTTGGATCCGTAATACGGTAGCTTGTTTTGTTAAAAATAGAAAGAACGTTTACGAAAAGGTGCCTAAGTGCTTCTTTCATTTTTCTCTATGTCCACTAATTGAGCGCGTGTATTGCAGCACA
Organism: Deroplatys truncata; assembly: GCA_030765065.1. Lineage (NCBI taxonomy): Eukaryota > Metazoa > Arthropoda > Insecta > Mantodea > Mantidae > Deroplatys > Deroplatys truncata. Next base: position 61,843,140 of record CM060980.1, read on the forward strand.
GGAAAATAGAAAATTACCCTATGTGCTGTCGAAAGATATAAAGTCAATCGCGAGATGTATGCAAAAGGTATACATACGTCACATAAAACAAATGGGAACTAGAGCTGGCCCCGCAAACACAGTAGGTAGAGCCTGCTTTGCGAGGGATCCCGAGTTTGATTCGCGGCTGAGGGGTGGGAATTTCTACCCTCTCAAGAGTCTGGAAGTATCAATGAGAGTGAATGTGTGAGTGATCTAATATACAAAATTCAAAGTAGTCTAGGAGTTCATCGACAAGTGCATACTGCCGATAAGGCAATATGTTCCAAAGGTAGGCCGCCGATGTAACCATAGCAGTTAAAGGCGGGATATAAACGGAAAACACACACATACACACCAATGAGAACTAGTTTGTTATTGAATTCGGGGTTTTATCGTTGCGTATTAAGCATGCACTCTTGCTGTTGGAAACCTGTGCAATAAGCCCGCCAGGAGTCTGTCGATGTGACAAAAGGGCTATGTGCATGCTCCCCTATAGAATAAGGCAAATGGCCGAGGCGGGAGCGAAGATGATCTGAAAATATAACACGACCTTCCAGAAAGAATCGATAAAATTCTGAGGTGAAATAGCTCTCGAATCTGGGGCACCTATGTAAGGGACATGGTAAATCCATCATGGTGCATCAGAGAAAGAGCGTTTAGTGTCAGTTGGACAATTGGAGATGAGGCAGGTCTCCCGGAAATAAAGTAAAATGGGAACAAATGAGCTAAAGAAATGCTATAAAGCGTAAGCCACCCAATATAAATAACAATATGAACTACGAAAGAGAGCAAGTCAAATACTATAGGATACTTCATCTCAAGGAACCGTAGGCATAGCGACGAATTTTTGAGTTGCACATCAAGTGTGTAAAATGCAGCTCTCATAAAGGAGCATTCGTTGTTGAGAAAAGGGGGATACTGGACTAAATATTTGTAATTGGATATTATCTCTTAGATTACTCTTATAACACTTAGCTACAAATTCTGATCAAGTGAAAGAATGTACTCAATAATGCTTGTGCAATTTCCCTCCCATGTTGGTTCTAGCCTTAGGAGTGGGAGTTACAAACAGAGGAGGATTTCAGCATTGCAATTAAGGCTAGGCCTGTTGCGGATGAGGCGAGAAAAGCAGTAAGGGTGGCCAGATCTATGACGGCAGGCGCAGCGCAGCGGGTTTTCATCCCCATCCGCTCCTTGAACGCTCCCTATACTTAACTGACGAACAGGTTAGGGCAGAAGGTTACCAATGAAGAAACAGTTATCAAAGCATATCGCCGCATATGCCGCACACCACAACCAGTGCGCCTATGCTTACTACGGTGTAAGATTAAAAAAAAGAATTGAGAGAAAATGGACTGGAAAATCTGTGGTAATATACATATAACCTACCACAGTATTCGCCAATCGACCTTTAAAACTACGGGGGAAAAAAAGGTTTAGGTGGCCGGTGCAATGGGAATCGAGCCGGGTCCTCCCGAAAGCGCGCCTCAGACCTACCGCCTGAACCACTCTGCGGATGTGGTTAAAATTACTCTTTTCGTTTGAGAACGGGGAAAATCAAGACAAGATAAACGAAACTGCTGGATATCAGGAAGCAAAGTTTGAGTGTGCTTCCTGTTAGCAATACTCTGGCTTGCATAACGCAGATTCAAACGGCGACTTTTCAACTCTTATATAGTTTATTACTTTGATAAATAGTACAGCATTTTGCTTTTAGACAGCCTCATATATTGTTTAAAACAAGTGAGAAGAAGAAAATATGTTGAAGTGCTCTATTTGTCTGGGAAAGGAGTTTACCGTGATGAGAAGACCTCCTGGGAATTTTCTTAACCGAACACTCTGGCATCTCGCCTTCTACCCCTCCACCCCTCTTCGTGAAGACGTTAAACGCGCTCTTATGATTGAAAAAGAAAATCCAATACTTCCACTCGCCTCCACCTTTCCCATATCCTTACTTTTGCCGCCATGAAATTATTAATATCTAGGGCCCCAAGATTGTCTGTTTTGCAATTCATTGCATGCATTGATTGCATAAAAGAAATAAGAAACTTTTCGTCCTGAGCGAAAACGAGGAAAAAGTTTTGTTCTGGAAAGGAATGGTGTAATGCCGTTACCTTGCCGTATAGGTGAGGCTTGGAGAAGAAGGTTCCCGTTTTTTTCCTCGCCCTACATCCATTTTGCCAGCTCAAGTTTTATCATTTCATATTGGAGTGTTTTTGTTGTGGATTTCTATTTGAACGTTCGCTGAAATAATTAAATCTTCTCTAACTAAAGCATTTTCTAGGCAAATATTTACCTCAGTGGTCTTAAAAGAATGGACAAAAAGTGATATGGTGCACTCATATGATCTTTTCTATCCATTATTGCTTGAAATAGGAATTATAACTCAGAAGATAAAATTAGAAAAGAAAATTGCTCTAAATATACGTAAATAGTTATTTTACATCATGACGCCATGACAATGTAGTAAACACATTGAATGTTAGACCACCTCCTGATATGAGGATGGTGTATCTGCCTCATACTCGAAACGTCCTGTTCGAATCTTGTTAGGTTGAGTTAGCTTAAGGGTTTTTTTTTCATGGTTTGCCCTCACCATGAGAAAATGAGTACCGGCAAGCTCTTAAGCTGTAGGACCCCGGACCTATTTGAGCATCATTTCAACCCATTCATTCACCGTCGGATATTAACTACCCGCTTAAAGGACGTAAAACGTGAGGGGATTGAATGTTGAAAACATCAACAAGACGTCTTGAAAGAAAAGTTAGCTACTACAAAAATGCGCTAATTTTGCTTGCACTTGTTAAAGTGGTGACCGGTTTTATTTATATGTAGTTATTACATTTGAATATAAGTCAGCAAAGGCAAATTAACTAACTCTTCGTCCAGACATCGTACGATAAACACACATCTTCCAGAAGTCACAATTCTTAACATAGTTCAGGCTTTGTCTTTGGACCTTCTTATTTTTTTGCGTCTTGCAACTAAGACATCTACCTATATATTCTTCTAAAACAGTTTTTTGTTATATAAATAAATAATGGTCAAATGCGGGATTACTGGATCTTATTTAATAATTCGCATACTAGTTAAAGTTAATATAATAATTACTATATTAGTTGAAAGTTTAATAAGAATAAAGAAATAGTTCAACCATAGTCAAAGTATACAATGTGGACAAAAATTTGCGCACACCCATTAAAACATTTGTATCTCGTAAAGGTAAACCGAGCCTGGAAAACTGTTCCGCGCTTTCAGTAGTTAACAGACAATACGAGACAGCAGAATGGTAGGTACTTTCTTTGCAACCCACGGACTCCCAACGGGGTCAGTCAGAAGCTGTGCGCGAGATTTCCACCCTCCTGAACATCTCAAGATCCACCGTTCCCGGTGCTGTAGTGAAGTGGAAACGCGAGGGGATGTGTGCAACATAGAAGCGTCCTGGCCGATCTCCCATGTTGACCTCCAGAGACCGTCGAGTGTTGAAGAGGGGGATTGATCGTTAAACGCTCATAGCCACCATCACACAGGAATTCCAAACTTCATCAGGATCTTCTCCGAACACCAAGATTCCTCGGTTTGAATATGTAAACTTGTTCCCATGGCCGAGCAGCTGCTCATAGGCCACACATTACCTGGTGTAAGGAACGACGAAACTGGAACGTAGAACAATGGGAAACGTGTGGATTATAAAATATGACGATGTCATGATAGCATATGAGTATGGTGGTGAGCGCCCGGTGAACAATATCTAGCAGCGTATACTCGTACAGTGCCAACTGTGAAATTCGGCTTGGTGGTGTAGGTGTTCAAGTTTCTCCTCGAGTTTAAAATGGTACTGATACGACATAAGTTTACGTTGACATTTTAACCACTTTCATGCTACGTATTGTCAAAGATCAGTTCGGAGGTAAACATTGTGTCGACCACCCATCCATGCTGCAAGATATATATGTATGTGAATGAATGTTTTTGGACATCATGCACCAGTAATGGGCTGGCCAGCCTAGAATCTGGATTTCAATCCCATAGAACATCTCTGGGATGTTTCGGAATGCCATTTCCCCGTGAGGAGTCTGCTGCTATACCCGAGGAAACTTCTCGCCACATGATTGATAATATGTCTGCGAGATTGAAGGCTGTCATTAAGGCTAAAGATAGCTCAACATACTAATTACAGTGTCCTCGATGGAGGATGGCCCTAACTTGTACTTCATTACCAAGGCGTATCCGGATGCCTTTATCCGCATAGTGTCTAAAGAGGTACACTATACGATCAAAAGTATACGGACACCCCCACTAACATACGTTTTTCGTCTTAGGTGCATTGTGCTGCCACCTACTGACTGGTACTCATTATCCGCGACCTCGGTAGTCATTAGACATCGTGAAACAGCAGAATGGGACACTCCGTGGAACTCACTGACTTCGAACGTGGTCAGGTGATTTGGTGTCACTTGTGTCAGAAGTCTGTACACGAGATTTCCACACTCCTAAACATCCCTAGGTCCACTGTTTATGATGTAATAGTGAAGTTCAAATGTGAAGGGACATGTACAGCACAAAAGTGTACAGGCCGACATCGTCTGTTGACTGACAGATGCCGCCAACATTTGAAGAGGGTCGTAAAGAGTAATAGGCAGACATCTATCCAGACCATCACACAGGAATTCCAAACTGATCAGGATCCACTCCAAGTACTATGAAGTTAGACGTGAGATGAGAAACCTTGGATTCCATGGTCGAGCGGCTGCTCATAAGCCACACCACGCAGGAATATTCCAAACGACGCCTCGCTTGGTGCAAGGAGCGTCAACATTACACGATTGAACAGTGGCAAAACGTTGTGTGGAATGACGAATCACGGTACACAATGTGGCGATCCGATGGCAGGGTGTGGGTATGGCGAATGCCCGGTGAACGTCATCTGCCAGGTGTGTAGTGCCCACAGTGAAATTCGGAAGTGGTGGTGTTATGGAGTGGTCGTGTTTTTCCTGGAGGGGGCGTGCACCCCTTGTTTTGCGTTGCACTATCACAGCGTAGACCTTCATTGATATTTTAAGCACCTTCTTGCTACCCACTGTTGAAGAGCAACAGTGTGAAGATGGCGATTGCACCTTTCAACACGATCGAGCTCCTGTCCATACTGCACGGGCTGTGGCGGAGTGGTTACACGACAATAACATCCCTGTAATGGACTGACCTGCACAGAGTCCTGACTTGAATCCTATAGAACACCTTTGGGATGTTTTGGAACGCCGACTTCGTGCCAGGCCTCACCGACCTACATCGATACCTCTCCTTAGTTCCGCAGTCCGTGAAGAATGGACTGCCATTCCCCAAGAAACCTTCCAGCATCTGTTTGAAAGTATGCCTGCGAGAGTGAACGCTGTCATCAAGGCTAAGGGTGGGCCAACACCGCATTGACTTCCAGCATTACCGATGGATGGCGCCACGAACTTGCACGTCATTTTCAGCCAGGTGTCCGGATACTTTTGATCACGTAGTGCATGTTTGTTGATTAACTGTCCTGCAAATATATATTGGAAATATTGAATTAAAGCGTCGATTACTGAGTTTTGTGTATTTTAGTTTCACTGTGGAACCAAACATTCGTAACTAACACATATCGCGAATATGTGAGAAATAATTCATACGACTGTCAATCAATCTCCTTTTGCTAAGAATATTCGCCGACATCTTTACATTTACAACATCAAGGTATTCCAAATAAGTTATACCAACTATTCATGAAAACTTTATTTTTCTATCAATTAATGCTGCATAGCTAGAAATATATAAGTAAAGGAGTAGATGTATATTATGAGTATGTTATAATGTTAGGTGATGTTAGTGTATTTTATCTAAATATACTTTCAAGCATATGCATGTAAGAGCATGGAAAATAACAACATTGTATTGCATGTTATATGCAATTATGTAGTAAGAACTAAAGTTGCACATACATACGATGTCAATAATTCCTAAACAGAGCGGTTATTAAAGTAATGCACTCCGACTAAACAAAGCATGTTAATATATGTATTTACTTGCAAAATTGTATAAGTAATATGGATATGCTTTCATTATCATCATAAATCATTGGACAGAACGTAGCGGTTCTTTATTCTCTAGGTAACTAGCATAATAGTCATTGAGAGAAAGGTGCAGCAGAAACGGACGCTTTTACAATTGGAAACGAAATAGCAAACAGAGCAGATGTAGGAGTCGCGGACAAAACGTTCGTGGCTACAGAAAAGTCTATAAACAATACGAAAGCCAGAATCGAATAATACTACTGACTGTTTCGATACAACTGTAAATGGTATTAATATATTAGGAGTACCTTGAGGTACTAGATGTGTACATACATAAATGAAAGCAAACGTCGGGTGAACATTTATATATGAACTAGCAACAGAGAATGGGATAAGAGAATATGTCGATTAGAGAAAGCTTTAAACGATAAAACGCGAACTTCAGCACAGTACATAGGAAATGTAATATTTTGTTTAAGAATGAAAATACGCGTTGTTTTAAAGATATTAAAGACTCATAATTAGTAATTACGTAGCACGTTCTACGTACCACCACAAAAGAGAGAAAGCAAGCGAAGACTTTTATACTTACATCGATCATCCATACTTTAATTACTTTCTCTACTGCTTACCCGTAGTAAGTAGAGGAAGTATTGTATTCCACCAAAAAAGTCGATACCGAGATTTCATCGGAAATATACATTTTCAGTCTCCCTGAATAAAAAAAAAGAAAATAATAATAATAATAATAATAATAATTTAGCAGTGATGAGGCGATACCACTATTTTTCGATACCGATACTGATTTTAAGCACTGATACTCGATACTACTTTATACAAATTTCACTGAATTATATTCTTATTAGTAGTTTTTTTGTGTATAAACGCATGTAACCAATTTTGTATTGTATGCTAATTCCGAAATTGTTCCTGTTTGATGTTCTCCAATTGGCAGCAATTGATAATGCCACCCTTTTTATGTAACTATATTAATGCTGAAAACATTCTTTTAAAGGATTTTCTTTCCGTAGAAAACAAATACTAGCAATTCTTCTTTATTCTGCAATCTTAGAAATATAAACTAATATATATTTTACATGAAACTCAACCAAAAATAATGTGCGTGTTTCACCATTATACGATAATAAGTAATCAATTAGCCATATAACACTCGGAAACATAGTAGGTTTGTGGATTAAACCCATCTACTACCCACCCTCATACGTTAGCATATATGCATATCTTTAATACAAAGGTTTGACTTGCATAAATTCAAATTTAACTGTTGGAATGAAATAACAAATATTTCCAAGTGCTGTGTTATCTCACGTCTTAAGTTCTGATTCTTTTCTCCTGGATTCACGGATTTTGGTCACCGGAGTACGTAAATGAAATGGCCAAGAGTGAATCACCAAGCCAGTCTAGTGCACAAACGTGATTTAGCGCGTAAGTTAAATCAGCTACATTTACAACTCAGTTAACGCTGTATGTTGCTGAATACTTTTACTTCTTCCCCATTGTTTTGCATGTTTTGATTTAGACACAAGAGTATGATATATTGCATGATTCGTCCAGAGAAAACGCAGTCAAGATCTATCAATAACTATAATCCAGCAACACTTTGATGATACCTGCGAGGCAATAACGTGAAGTCTCGACTCTCTTCATTCCTTATCTAGCATCAAGTTAAACGCAACAACTTAAAATAAAAATTTTAAATTATTGAAGCAGTATTTTTAACACTTAAATTAGTTCAGTGTAATTATATAAATATAAATTAAATAACAATATGTGTTTGTAACAATACATAAAAAGTGTATATTACAATCATTGTATATGTTTATATTATTGTATCCACGTGTAATAATGTTATGTAATGTATTACGTAATTTAATAATGTAGGAGCTGTGAGAAATAGGTCAAAAGGTGCTAACAATGAGGTAACCTTGAGGCAATAATGAATTAGAAAGTTTAAATGTTACTTGTGTTTCTTGAAAGCAATAATGTAATTTTAGTGACAGTTTAAAAAATAGCCAATCAACAACCAGAAAAGGCTTTAGTTAAATGAAGGTATTCTATTGGATTAGGAATAGCCCATCAGAGACTTGAAATACAGAAATTTACAAGTTTAGGCGGTTGAAATTAGTTCAGTTGGTTGCAGACAGCGTTACTAACCAGACGCAAAAAGTGTGCTGAAGAGATTTATTACGTATTCGTGTGAGACGAAAAATAGTTAAAAAGTGCAAATAATTAATAAAAGAATCTCTCAGCTCTCTATTAGTGAAGTGTTATATAAATCGTATCAAGTATTAATAAAAGGAGTGAAGTAAAATTATAATCTGTGTAAGCCTACATTCTTAGTCGCACCACAACCCTGTTAAGAGAAACGTGTCTCTAACAATAATACTGACGCAGTCGAGGCAAACATAAATATATAATATTTAAAGAAACAGCCAAATTACAAAGTAAATATTTTTTTTAAACTTGGGGCCAAGGCCACCTGAAAGTACATTTGGGGCGAAGGCTACCGGAAACTGTTTACTATACGTGCGGTTGCAACTACTACAAGTTCGGCTCCCCAACAATTGAAATACAATACAACTCCTACTTCAAATCGGCTTTTGCAAGTATGGAAGGTTTATGTCAAGATATTAGACATATTTCAATAGCACCGAGTATCGAGGTCCCATCCCTACTTTTTAAAAAAAGATCCGCGCGCGCGCGTGTGTGAGAAAGAGAGAGAGTGTGTGAACAGCATAACTCAAAATCGAAAAATCGATTAAATACTAAACAACTGGTATTTAACTTCAGCACCTTACAAGGGTGCGACACGAAGATTTTCAATGAAATCCCCCACCCCAAGCTACTCTTTACGTGAAAAAGTGTTTAACAATTTTGATTTTCTTAAAAATCGCTTTAGCGATTTTGATCCATATGCCGTATGTTCAAGATACTTTAATAACAAATGAAATTTAACCTTGGATTTTTTAAGTCCTCTTCATTCTGAATAAAATTGACTTTTGCACCATAACTGGTAAGAGATGTACAAAATCTTATTACCTAAAAAGTGTAGATCTCGTAAAAGCACACAATTTGTCTCTTTTCTTTCTTTCTTTCTTTCTTTCTTTCTTTCTTTCTTTCTTTCTGTAAGTTAACCATTTGCAAGATATTCCTTGCTACTGGTTTGAATTTTCAAACTTATATTTTTCTCACATGGAAAGTCGTTATTCCTCTCCCTCTTTTTTTTTATTCACTACACAACGAAATGTGTAAATCTGAATAGAAAGTTTATCTGGATTAAAAGAAGTAACTAGAATAATGCTTTTATAAGAATAGTTTGTAGAGGAGTGAGTATAGAAAGTCGTGTGAATGTAATAAACAGAGTTTTTTATTTAAATTGTCGTCATAACGCCCAACAGCGAAATCATTACTGCTTCAAATTTTGTAAAGCAAGTGAATGTGGAATTATCCTCTTGTGGACATAGGAATGAAATTGCTTAGAACAGTATCACTTCATCTACAATAGGAAGATGCGCTGCAGAAATAATTTGTAAACTTGTTTTGTTCGTTTCTCTCTTTCTTTCGCTGAAGTGTAAACTCCAAATTTAACACATTCTATCCTATCAATTTTCAATAAACTGCATTGACTATTGTTATTGTTATTATTATGGTTGTTGTTAACCTTGACATGCATTTCCTTTACAGACACTTGTTCCTTCTGACCCTCCATCCTTTGAAGTGGAACGCTTGGTGGTGAATGTAACGACGACACAGATTGCAATAGTGGGTTCCCGTGGTATAGCCGTCCTTGATCTTCCGAGTCGCTGGGGAAGGGATGCAGCCTTTCAAGGCGGTAGGAGCTCCATCACCTGTCGGTAAGTCACCTTATACTCTTGTACTGTAGCTTCAAACATTTCTAATTCCTTTCTGCATAGTAAACCTACCTCGCTGAACAGCATTTCGGGACTTTTTGGAGACTCTTGATAGCAGGAGTACTGAGTAAATATTAATTTAAAAGCTCGCCATATGAGGTGCATTATGCCATAGGTTGTAGTTATGGACACCCTGCTTGTAGAGTTGTGATGAAAGACAGGCAAAAATATGGAATTTCGTATTCTAAATCATGTGAGACAAGGGGATTTATCATTATGGGAACAAGTATTTTTACGTTTTGTATAATATTTTGGTAAAAATCGTAATATTACATGAAAATCGTCAATATTTCTAAATATTGTCTAAGATTTGCGATTTTACGCTTTTAATATAATTTCTGTTAGCAATGTACCGCGCTTTCAAAAATCTTCTGCCCGTGCAGTTTCCTGAGAAACACTTTTAGAAAACCAAAGCCACTCTTCCCAACGAGTCAGTACAGTTGAGAAAATGTAGCAATTCTGTATGTGAGGTCACGTGCGAAATGAAACGCCCTCTATTCTTGAAGAGCTTTATTTTCGCGAACCGGTGCTTATAGTGGCATATTGTAATTAGTATTAAGCAAAGACAAAGCAACCAGTATCCCCGGCCCTAATTTTCATGATTTCACAATGATAAAAGTGTATAAACTCCACGTAATATGTTGTATTTCATTTAATATTTTATTATTTAATATGAACAAAAATTTACAAAGCCGATTTTTCGTTTCTCCACCACGTATATAATAGGTGGAGAAGGTATTGCATTCCACCCAAAAATTCGATATGGAGATTTCACCAGAAATTTATACTTTAAGGACCGCTGAATCAAAAAAATTGTGTGAGGTGTTACATTCACATGATTTTCTCTACCCTCTGCCTTTATTAGTGGGTACACAAACTATTTTTACCAAAGCTTATTTTTATATCTACTGCATTTCAATCCAAATAAACCTTTGCAGAAATAGCTATACTATACATTTCATTAGCATACAAAGAGAAAGGCGAAATTCAAACGTTAAAGAACTGGACGCTGTATGCTAGCCTTAAAATTCCATACGGTTTCGCGAGAAACAACTGAATGTTGAAAGAGCTTTAAAAACTGACCAAGAACTGAACAATTCGAACCATTCATAACGGATATCTCAGAAATAGTTTACGCCACGAAAACTGAAATAAACTGTGTGTATTTTAAAGAGATCTACCTTTTCTGTGTAGTGTTTTCGTCAATCGCTTAACGTTTACCAGTTATACAAGATTATACAAAACTCCTTCCGAATGAAGTGGACTTCAAAGGCTACTCCCAGAAAATTCAGGATAGACCTACTATTTGTCAAGTAAATACTCGTATCTTTAATACATGGCATTTTAATCAAAATCGTTATTTGTGGGTGAGGGGATTTTCTTGAAAATCTTCCTGTCGCATCTTTGGAACGTACTGAACCTTAAACACCAAGTTCGGTATTTATCCGACTTTTCGTTTTTGACTTATGCTGTTATGGCTATAACGATTTTGATTAAAATGTCATATCTTGCATTATATGCATTATAAATAACATGCATATCTTGAATTTTCTGGGAATAACTTGTGAAGTACACTTTATTCGGAAGAAATCTTGTCTAACTGGTAAGCGTTAAGCGGTAGACGAGAACGTACTACACAAGAAATGTGGATCACTATAAAACACGCAATTTATTTCTAATAACTTTTTTGTGACATCAGGCATTTCCGAGAAATCCGTCATTACTGGTGCGAATTGCTCAATACGTTGTCATTGTTTTCAAGTGCTTTCGATATTCAGTTGTTTCTCGCGTTTGCACTCAAAGAGCATGGAATTTTAAGGCCAGTACACAGCGTCCAGTTCTTAAATATTTGACTATCATTATTCCCTTTATATCTGTAACGAAATGTGCTATGCATCTATTCCCGGAAAGTTTTATCTCGATTAAAATGAAGAAGGTAGGAAAATAACTTTGGTAATAATAATTTGTATACCCTCTAATAAGCTCTAGAGGGCAGAGAAAGTCATTTTTAAACTAATGAAGTGAACCTGTTCCAAGCCCATGTGAGATCACTTTGTGGTTTACCGGGAAAAATGCAAGTCAGTTGGTGCCGGCATGTTGCCATGTTAGCTCAGTTGATTAGAGCAACCGGACGGAAATCGGAATCCGTGGTTTAAATACCGGCTTTTAATTTTTCAGTCTGATTCTGCTTTTCCAAAGTATGCCTTGTTAGTGTTAATGTTATAGATGGTGTCCCCTTTTAGTGTTTATAAATGCTAATCAATATATATTATGTTTACTTTCTCTCCGACATGCCTATGGTAAATAGAACCAGTATTACATTCCACCAAAAAATTCTATACCCAGATTTCATGCGAAATATGTTTTGAAAAATAAAAAGTAAAAGGTGCTTTTAGAAAACGTTTTTATGTATATGTGGGAGACAGGGGGAGAGAGAGAGAGACAGCATAACTTAAAAAACGTTGTACAAATGTCAATCTTAGTATTTAATTTCAGCATCTTCCAAGGATACGACACGAAGATTTACAAGAACATTCCCCCAGCTCAAGCTACCCATTACAATTTACATGGGCAAAGTTTGGTTATTTTTTGGTTAAAGTAGGACTAGCTATTTTGTTTAAAATGCCATACTTTTGCATGACTAATAAAATGTAGGGGAGAGTTGCGTTGCCTATATTGTACTGTTTCATAATGTGTACTACGTTTATAAAATTGGTATCATTTGGCATCTAGTGTTGGCATCGTCAGCTACTCGCAATTAGGCACCTTTGTTTCACTTCTGAGCGTTCTGTGGTGAGAAACGGTTCGTTTGCTAGAAGAACATCATTTTGTGCCTTGCATGTATCTAATTTTTTGGGTACGTGGCTCAGAGAATTGCGTTAATAAGGTAAGTGAAAACAAACTCTGCTCTTCATAGGTTAAATGTGCATAAGATAGCTTACTAATCTTATGTAATCTCGAATCTGCAATGGTTGTTAAACCCACGGAAGAACATTAGAAACACAAAATGGTGTGGTTGCCTATTTTGTACCTCTAGCAGTTTCCAGTATCGTACAGGTACAATTTAGGAAACTAGTTCTTGAGTTTTCTTAAACAATTACTAGTATCGTAGTATTATTTGGCGGCCAAATTTTATAACACTAGTCTCCATGACATCGGATGACTGAAAACTAATAAGTGATTCTGACTCACTTTTTTATGCTGATTTCAGAACTTCTTTTAGTTTTTTACTACCACGTATAGCTTTTTCACAATTTCACTTCAAAAATATAGAGATATAAGGATATTGCTTCCGCCACTACACATAAAATTGGACTTCATGAAGCAATTTGTAAGGGCTCTACCACAGGATGGACCCTGCTTCAGGTACCTATCCAAGAAATTTCCCTTCATTACACAAGACAAATTAAAGGTGCAGTTTTGGTTGGTCCTCAAATAAAGAAATTGATGAAGGATGAAGAATTTGAGAAGACAATGAATGAGCGCCTTCCGATCACTTACTGAAAACTTCTTAGGCAATAACAAAGATCCTAAGGCCATTGTCAAAACAATATTGGAAAATTTCAAGATGGGTTGTAACATGAGTGTAAAGGTGCATTTTCTGCATTCACATATCGACTACTTTCTAGAAAATCTGGGACATTATAGTGAAGAGCAGAGTGAACGTTTTCACCAAGATATTAAGGAAATGGAGAGGAGGTCCCAGGGAAGATGGAATGAAACTATGATGGCCGACTACTGTTGGATGTTGAGGAGGGACAGTCATCTTCAATGATCTGCAAGGAAGTCAAAGAAGAGAAAGTTTGAAAAAAATTGAATGAAACACTTTGGCTTCTTGTTTTGTTAAAATGTAGTTATGAAATAAATTAGGGGAGTTCTTGAGAGTATTCTTAAAATGTTTCTTGAATAAAAACTTACCTTGTGTGAAATGATATTATTTGAATACTTTTCTACGCTCATTACTAAAATTATCAAAACATTATTTATTTTGTGTAAAAACCTGACGTGATAGAAAACAACGGAAGTTATTTCTGGAATCAGCATAAAAACTTGATACAAGAACACCTACTTTTGACAAAAGGTTGAAAATGCAGACTGTTTTTTTTTTTTTTTTTTTTGGCATTTACTTATTTTTTAAAATCACTTACGTGGCTAATACTTTCTATTACAGAGCCTCACTGAAAGTGTTCATCATAGAAATATTACCTTTACCCAAAATAGGCGCGAAAAGAAAAGCAGTAAGGAGTCCAATATAGAGTCAGAGATTTTGAGCTAATAAGCAGTCCTTATAAAGGCAATTTGAAAACAGCAAAGGATAAAATAAGACATAAAGCTGTGGCTAAAGAAATGCCTACAACAGTGGCGCCATCAGCAGAAAGGAGATGTTTTGATGGTGAGAACATTGCAGGGAAAACAAAAAAGGAAAAAGAAAGAAAAGAAATCAACTGGTAAAAGTGAAACGTGGTTCTATGAATTAAATAATGAAGACAGAATAGAAGAAATTATCAGATGCATGAAATTTGGATCCGTCCAACCGTCCAAGGGTCAAGAAAGCAGTGAAAAGGTTATTTTGCGATGCCTGTAAATAATGACAACCTCTAGTAGCACGTCTTAATCGAGTTAAAGTCAAATACTATATTCCTTCACTGTCTTCAAATGTAAGAATAAAAAGTGCGGTCCGATTTAGGAACCCACTGGTGCAAAGTAGGAAATCCTTTCCTAGTTTATACCACTTGCAGTCTTTCATAAATATACCTTTAGATACTTGAACGTTTTGATTTTGAACTTTTTAATATCAATACCTAAAGTTAATATACTTATCACATTAATGTTAAACACGTTTTATAAAGGATTTATTAGGCTATAACAAACAAAATCTATAAAGTGGTACAATTTAGGCAACTTTCCCCATATATCTTGAATATTCTACGTATTGCCTATAAAATGAAACCCTCTTCACTCTGATTGAATTTTGTTTAATTTTGTGACAATAACTAGGAAACCATAAGAAATAGAAACAAAAAACCCTACTAAATGATAAATAAAGAACCCACTAAAATACACAATTTGTGTCAGTGTTTTTCGTGGTATTAGACGTTTTCAAGTATTATGTTTGCAAGTTTACACTTTTCTCAACTTTGAATGTGCCATTTAATGTGCATCCTTGAATATTTGCGATTTTTTATTTCCATTGTGAGAATTCTTACACGAATAAGCATTCTATTGCTGCTTCCTCATGTTATAACTAAGCATTTCTTGCTTAATTTGAAATCATTTCTAGGCCAAAATACACACACACACACACACACACACACACACACACACACACACACTGATGTTTTACATTCACGTGATTTTCTCTGCTCACTCTTTTAAAACTATTCATAGAAAAACTTACTCTTCTAAGTGGTTCTTGTTAATCGAGATAAACTTTGAGCAGAATGTGCCTGGATTAATTTTATATTGTGTTAATTTATTTAGTGATTAATTTGGTATATGAATGATATACGTATATAATGTGGATACCATGTAAATTGCCATTTTTGTGTAATGTAATATTTGTCTTATATGTAATGTTCCTGTTTCACTAGTTTTAGGATGTCTTGAACTCTGCAGTTTTGGTAGAAATATGCTGTTCCTATGTGCACAGAAGTTAGGATTCTTTGTGTTAGGATCGAGGGTAAGGTTTTATGAGCTTATTTGTCTCCGCTCGGGAAGTATGGAGTGAGGGAATGTAACACAGAACGGAAAATTACCAAGAGAAGTCCGGGAAAAAAGTCACGTGATATAAACTAGCCAATAAGAATATATATAAATGAAATAATATTTAGCCACGCTGAGAGAACCGCGAAAATTCCAATGGGAAATCAGATATTAAAATTTTAAGTGGGGGATCCTGGTCTATAAGTAGTGGATGTTTAACCCAAAATTCAGGAGTTAGCTTGTAGTTACAGACGAGGAATCCACGCTACTCCGTAAGACAAAATTGGCGCGCAGATAGTGTCCGTTTTGTGCGGAAGTGTAAATGTGACTAATCACATATTAATTAACAATGTATCTGTGATTCCCGAGTTCTATATAAAGTAATAAGTGAACAGGAACATAATGTAGTATTTTTTAGAGTGAAAAGTGACAATAGCAGTAACCCAAACATTGTGATGAGTAGTAAATTCTCCTCAGAGCTCCTTTGTACCACTACCGAGGTCAACGAACTTATTAGTAATCCTGATAGGCTCTTTTTTTAGGTTTCTTCCCTAAGTGAATTACTATTCAACTAATAATCCAAAATCTAATATAATGATCAATAAGACTTTATTTGAATATAAGAATAATTCGTTTGAGGCTAATCTGGTATCATATATAAATAAAATTAAAAGTCCATGCGTACATCTCCGCTGAGATCAACTAATCAGGGCAACTGCGAGAATTGCCATATATTTTAAGCACCTTTCTATGAAGATTTGCCTGATGCAGACGAAGCCACATCGGACGGAGGACATAAAGCAGGTACAGTGAATTTTACCATTACTTCTTCTGTATCAACCACTGCACCGCGGTGGAATATAACCGGCGGGCATCGAACCCGGGACTGCAACCAACGGCGCAGTCTTCGAAGCAAGAGGCGCGAGGAACGACGCAACTTCCATTACACAATTATGCATTTTGTTGTAAATATAAGGATAGGCTAATACAAAATAGGATTTTTGATAAGCGGGTCGCTATGTAATTGGCTTTGAAATTCCATGCTCCTTCAATGACCACGAGAAAAAACGAATTGCAGCTTTCCGCTTGGAAAACAAAAGTATGAGTGTTTGTAAATTCAAACCAATAACAAAGAATGTCCGAGAAATGGTTAAGGCCACAAAGAACATTATTTGACATATCTACATGTGTCCTTTAACGACATCTTTATTTTTTGTGCAGTAATATTTTACCTCTTTCTTGTGGTTTAACACTAATACAAAAGTTATTCAGAATGAAGACGACTTCACAGACTATTCCCAGAAAATTGAAGATGTTATACATTTTATTTGTCATGCAGATATCTTAAACATGCAGTATTTTAATGAATAACCTTAGAGTTATTTGTGAGAAAAAAATAATGAAAGTTTTTTTTTTATGTTTAGGGTTGGGAGATTATTATGACGCAGCGGCCAAAGTTATCGGGCGGTTGGAATAAATAACGATAACTAGCGCACGCCAGCTTAAATACCTGGCGCGCTATCGCCATATAACTAGAACCTTTTGGAAGCTTCTCCGCCCCCCTCCTGCCGAAAGTATGTCGAAATAGTTCTAGAACGTTCGAGAAACCTTGTGGAAAGATTCCACTTACTAATAGGGCCATTCTGTAACGTTTTGCCAAGGCTTAAGAAACTGTTAAAAGCCGCTAACCAATTGATCGGCATTCTGTAACTTCGTAACAAAACAATGTTTTGTGAAGAATAAAGATTGAACTTAACAATCCCCGAGACCCTCGTATTAACGCGTTTGTTACAGAAATGATTCGCAAGGACCACGTTTTAATGCTGCTGAAAGAGGAAAAGGACGATAGAAGCTGGGCGATAGAACCTGGTTATTTTGATTATCAAATGTTTATTTATTCGTTTTAGCATAAAATATAAAAGTTACGGATTACGCCTGAGTAAGCAATGTTCCGTATGATAGCATCGGTAAAATGCTCCCAAGATAACCTTTAAGAGGCCAATTTTAATAGGAAAATAAATGTTGTGTAATCTCGTGTCGTAATAAAAACTAACCGTTATTGATTTAAGAATTTTTAGCTTCACATAGTGATAGCTCTTGTGTTTATATGCATGGTTCACGAATTTATTTGAGTAATTTTAGTTTAAGTTTAGGAACTGAAGACTTTTATGAGCCTTAAAATAGTACAGCGATACGTTTTCGTTCCCAGAATTACTTTAAGATAATTTCCAATCTGCGTAAAGAATTGCCTAGCAGAAAGCCATTTACCAGTTTCTCGTAACCATAGAAATTGAATTTATACTGATGCTGCTGGAAGAGGAAGAACATAAGTCAGTTGGGTTATAAGGTGATAACTTATAAATAGTAAATTTGCGTATGAAAAATAATCCGAAATAAAATACTTGTAGCTGTAACATTCCCCCAGATAACACAACTAGTGAAACTAACTTTCTTTTCAATATGACCTTCCACTTATCAATGCCTAAAATAATGTGATAATCAAGTACCAATAATTATTTTCATTCAAAATTAAGATGCAAGAACATGTCCACGGAACTAAACTAAAGCTAAACATTGCCAGATCATTAATAAAAGAATAAGTACCTGCTTATGCTTGATGATATACATTAAAATTTCAGAAAAATCCGCATGACCACTGCTATGTTTAAAAAGTATAATTAAAAGCAAAAAGAAAAGAAAGAAAGAAAATTAAGCAGAAATTCACAATGTATTGTGAAACTTGCATCAAAACCTAATTATTTGAGTTCACAAAAAATGTAAGTTATGCTATTCTTAGCAGTGAATGCCAATTTTAAGAATCCAAATATATTTTATATGGTTCGTGTGACGCTTTGATAACACGCTTTGTCTCCATATTGGCAAGGAAAAATAACAAAAGCACGGCATTACGGCGCTGACTGCAACGTAAAACAAAGCGCTGTCGCAGAGCGCACGAATTTTCGATTAGTCACTCCAGTGAGCTAGCAAATACCGAGAAAACAAATATCGCCATAACAAAAAAGTTACAGAATGCTAAGTAGTAATACATGTAAAGAGCGGTTCTTTAAGTTTAACAAATAATTGTAGTCACCTTTGTACAACAAAGTTACAGAATAGGCTTCTATATAAGCGAGCGCTCTCGCGGGAGTCAGTCAGTTGCGAGTCGAGTGTGAGTTGAGTTCGTCGGTAAGTTTCCTGTGCGACATCAAGAGCGATTCTCCGAGCGAGTTGATGACGGATGTTGTGACGCCAGCGAGTTCTACTGCAGAGCAATGGGTTATGGAGGTCTTGTTATGAACTCCCGATTGAAGTGAACTGTCCAGCATAAAGTGGTCACATTACAAATTAAGTAAAGTGACGGAGAATTGAACTAGTTCACCGTAGTAAAGTGATAGTGAAAATTGGTGAACTCAAGTGAAATTTAACTAGAGAAAAACTCGACAGTGAGAACAGAGGGAAAGAGAGTGACAGTTGAAAAACAAAGACTGGACTAAGTCACATTATGTTGAAAATGTTCGTGTCGCATTCTTGGAACACAAGTGGTGTTTAACCTACTTTTCTTTTTTAAGTATGCTATTCACACACATGCCAAAAATCTTTTTGTAAGCAAGGCTTTTTTTTTGGATTCAGGTGTATGTTTTGTAGTTTATCTCCCATTAACTGGATACGTCATGTCAACGACGAATGAAAAGAGTGAAATGATGCTCAAATGAGCCCGGGATCCATAGAGCTTCTCAGGATAAGGAAGAACCCCGGAAAAAACCTTATTCGGGTAACTCGCCCTAATCGAGATTGTTTTCTTCACAAGCATACACTTCTGTAACTCCAATGTGTTCGTACTCAAATACAAGGGCTTTGTAAATCCTTTTTAATCTTTTAGTAAGTATGAAATGAAATTAGAAGGTGTTTTGCTGACCATGTCTGTCAGAAAGAATCGGAGGTTTACAGAATTATCAAAATTGAGTTGTTTTTGAGATTACCTTACATACTTATCTAACCGAGATTCGAACTTGGGAGCTCTCGAATTTAAGGCAGACATGCTACCCCCTTATCATAGAGACGGTCTAAAACGTGTATTTCCGTTGAAATTCCAGTATAGAAATTTTGGGTGAATTGAAATGCTCGTCTACTACTGCTGTAAGTTATAACAGCTACCTACATGTGACTGTTTTGGTAGAGAAGGTCGTGTGAATGTATCACATCAGACTTTTTTATCAGCAATTCGTTAACATTTTTGACGAAGGAGTAGAATTCCTTAAGATGAATAGGAAAAGACTAGCGGTAGGCATAGAGAGTACACACTTTCATGGGACGAACAACTATGACTTTTCCACGATGAATTTGGTTATTGTTACTTGTACATCATTATTCTCGGAAGATTCGGAATCGCCAGTTCGCGGCAAAATTAAATACTGCAGAAAAACATATGTACAGGTGTGTGGAGTAGTTTTATATTGCGTATTGCACGTACATTTTCGAAAATTTATCTCTTAGTATTGTATTTTTACTTTCTCTATCACGTTCCTAGTAGGTAGAGAAGGTATTGCATTCCATCCAAAAACTCCATATCAAACTTTCGCCAGAAATACGTGTTTTGAGACTCCCTGAATACAAAAAGAAAGCAGTTTTAGAAAACGTCTGTGAACCCCATAACTCAAAAACAAAACGTCGGATCAACACCAAACTTGGTATTTAAGTTCAGTACCTTCCAAAGATGCGACACGAAGATTTCCGAGAAAATCCCCTACCCCAAACTACACGAAATGTTTGATTTTCTAAAAAATGGATATAACCATTTTGATTAAAATGTCATATATTAAAGATATTTAAACGATAAATAATATGTATATCTGGGAATACCCTTGAAGTCCTGTTCATTCGAAAGGAATTTTGTATAATCTTGTAAAACTGGTAAACGTTAAGCGATAGAGGAATGTATGTAGATCTCTTTAAAGCACACAATTTATTGAAATAACTTTTTTTGTGGCATTGACTATTTCCGAGATATCCATTATTAATGGTTCGAATTGTTCAATACATTTAAAATCCTGTCAACACTAAGTTGCTTCTAGCGATTCCATTGAAACAGTGTGGAACTTTAAGGCCAGCGTATAGCGCCCAGTTCTTAAACACTTGATTATGGCTATTCCCTTTGTATTTATAACGAAATGTAATGTAGCTATTTCTGCAAAAGTTTATCTGTATTAAAATGAAATAGATATAAAAATAAGCTTAGGTAAGATTGGTTTAAATGCCCAACAATGAACGATAGAGGGTAGAGAAAGTAATGTAAATATATCACATCAGATTTTTATACCTTTATTTGCAAAAAAAAAAAGAGTACAAGACATTTTCGAAAAATGTCTGGCGTTTACGCATTCAAAATGAAATTAATTACGAAGCAGCGTGAGTTTAATGATCTTTACTGTGTCACTGTGATTTTTGTTCACAAAGTTTGACAACGCCAGTAAGCACGATAAAAATGCAACAGACAAAACGAGTTCGGTTTCTTTCGGTTCTGCCTGGAATCCTAACCGGCGACAATAGTTCGCTTTCGTCATTTTCGTATATCACGATATACATGGTTGGATATGCAATTTTCTCAATTTGTATTTTCCTTCCATTTTAAACAGTTTTTCCTGGAACCCTGAAAGTATAAAAGAGGAGTTCAATAATTTATAATTTGCATGTAATGTGCCTTATATATCGATGCTTAGATAACACATTCCACTGCTATTAACATCGGTACTATAACAAATATGATAATCATAAATTACTCTTTAATTACACGGCAGGTGATAGTAATTTTTAACTAAAATAAAATGAATTGTGACTTTTATTTAAATTATTTTTGTTGGTTTTATCAGAAAGTTTTTCAGCTTTAGCAAGAATTTTGCTGTTTTATGAAATTTCACTATAATTTTTTCAAGATTTTTCAGGGCAGTCAATACACCAATTGACCGTAGCTTTAGATTGTCACTGAAGAGGATCTTCTTACTACTTTCTCTACCACTTATTGCATTCCACCCAAAAATTTTACCGGAAATACATGTTTTGAGGTTCCCTGAATCCAAATAAAGCTTTTTTACTTTTTTACTACTACGTAGAGTAAGTAGAGGAAATGTTGCATTCCACCCAAAAATCAATATCGATATTTCATCGGAAATACATGTTTTGAGGTGCCCTGAATCCAAATAAAGCATCTGGGAAGCACGTCCGTGTGTCTATCTGTCAGTCTGTGAACAGCATAACTCAAAAACGAAAAGTCGGATAAAAACCAAATTTAGTACTTGAAATTACCATCTTCCAAGGATGTGTCACAAAGATGTTCAACCCCCCCCCTCAGACTACCCTTTACATGGAACATTTTTCGAAAGTTTTGATTTTCTCAAAATCTACTCTGAACGATTTTGATTAAAATATCATATGTTTAATATATTTTCATAGCAAATGAAATGTATATCTTGAATTTTCTGGGAATGTTCCCAAAAGTCCCCTTCATTCTGAATAACTTTAACATAACGGATAAGCCGTAAGAGAGGGACAAAATTTTTCTGCACAAAAAATGTAGATCTCGTTAAAGCACACAGTTTATGTCGCGTGAACCATTTCCGAGATATTCCTAATTATTTGTTTGAATTTTCCAATACTTCTACTTATTCTCAAATGGGAATTCGTTGTTGTTTTCTGTATGCCGTGCACATGTAAAGAGAATGGAATGCTCCACATAGGAACCAGCTCTTGATTGACTATCGCTTAAAGCCTACCATATTCCCCGTGCACCTACAAGAAAATTAGCAATATTATAGTTTCTGCAAATGTTTATCTCGATTAACAGGAGATACGGAGAATAAGCGTTTGTAAAAGTAGGTTGTACAAGAGTAGAGAAAGTCAGTGAGTGCAACATATCAGATTTTTATTGATTATTATTATTATTATTGTTGTTGTTGAATTTTTCAGCACAACCATGTGGTATGCAGAGCTGGAAGCAAAGACAGTATATAATAACAATATAAATAATGACATGAACGAGGGTCAACCACATAACTGGCGCTAAACCGAATTAGGTAAAAGCACAGATTGATGCATTGTCGCATTAAGGATCTTCTTGCTTCGAGGCGCTGTCGGAAGAGAGCAGCGAGCTCTGCAGTAGACGACTACTGATCGGGGCAACTGAAACTGGAAGAAGTTAGAGAACCCCATGCTACGATTATTACATTTTCTTTAAAATTATAAGTACATTGCGCTCTAGAGGCTTTTCTGTTAAAAATATGCAGCACATAAGCTTTTATATATCATTTTTAAACTACGTGTATACCAATAAGCGTACCTACTACCACCACTGCCAACGCCACCACCACCACCACCACCACCACCACATATGCCTAATGAGCCTCTTAGCGGGTATATTTGAACCCGGAAATACTCGGACTGTCTTCGATAACCACGGAGAGGTTTATGACTATTTGTAAAACTGCATATTGTTTATGTATATATATGTATATATATATATGTATTTTGATTTTATTTCGAACATAGTCATGTTTTAAATTGGTCTCATAGGAATTTGATTGTGCAATGGTTTTAAAGGGTTGTAATAATTAGCTAAAAGAGATATCTCAGTGAAAAAAGTAATTAAACATGGTTTTTAAGTTCTGTTTTAAATCAACTCTGCTGCAAGAAAAAATGCCTTAAATTTTGCAAAAAAAAATGCTCAAAGATTAATAGTGTTTATTTCCATCCAAATAAACTATATAAGTTAATAATAACAGCAACAAACTCCACTGAGTTTTCACAGAACAGAAATGAAATCAGAATCCAAATAAGCTCTAAGACAACCAGAGTATGTTAATGAAAGAGGGAATGCATATTTTCCGAAAGCGTCATGCCCACGACTGTGGACATTACCCCACAGTCGTACAGACGCCATAAGAATTTCTAAATTTCTGTTACTTAAGTCTCCATTCGCAAGGCTTAACTGCAGTTCTTTATTTTCAGTTTTTGCCTCGTGTTATTGCTAAAAGTTTAAGTTTCTGTAACCTCAGTCTACAATATCCCCACTGTTTAGCAAGGCATTGAAGGATTATGCGACTTGTGGCAGCAGCCAATTGTAAACGCATGCATGGACTTTAGATTGCTCGGTAATGAGCAGAGAATTTTATTTTTCTTGGTGATCTTTTTGTTTTCTCCGAACAAAAGTACGTGGGAGCAGAAGTAAAGACCGACTCCTCCTTCGCTGGGCTTATACAGAAAAGGGAAGACTGTTTTGAAGTTGCAAGCTTGGAAATCCTACCCATGTATGTGTGTGTGTCGTATAGTTAAGTTAGGCTTTTGCTTTCAACACATTAAAACAATATTATAAGTCCAATAATAGCTATTGTGGTTGTAAAGTAATCCAACAAGTTCCCGGTTTGTTTTGGGGGAGGGGGTGGAAACAAGAACCATGAAGGGGTGGGTAGAAGCCCTCTCTTGTTCCGCAGCGACTGCAGTTGCTTTTCCTCGAATACAAATAAGAGACAGGTTTCCCTTCATGTCTTAGGGCAAGCATTTCTTAAGGATCGCCGGTATGGTTTACATTTTAAGGCATAGACGGATAAAAGCAATAAAAAAACATATAAAAACAATAATGAAATTATTTGATGTTAGTGGCAGTTAAATGCATTCTTTACCTCTTGACTAACAAATTTATGAGAGACACTATATTGTGCGGAAATTTAGGCACTGCGACGAAGTAAGAAGAAATTATGGAAGCATGGATACAAAGAAAAAGGTAGCCTTTCAGACAAAATTGAAAGTGTGGAATATTTTTAAGAAAGAGTGGACGATGGAAAAAAAATCTGAATCTTTAACAGAAAAAGAATTGGCTTAGGAGGTAGCATGAGAAGAAACTCTTTGCTACGAGATGCACTGGTAAGCGAACCGTCGGCGTGCATTCCGGCTTAAGCCCGGTTTAACGTGTCGAGCGTTGAAAAGCAGGCTGCCTACACAGAAGTAAACATTTTTGATCCCACGATACGGGTTAAGAAGCATTCAATATGAAGTTTAGCAATAGTAATCAGGGGTTACTATGGAGAATCAAAATAAAATATTCATCTCTACTTGTCAATAAATGGATGCAAATACGCTTGTAATTGAAGGATAGAAATAATACTTTATTGTAGTTCAAATGAATGTGCCGAGGCACTATATCTCTTTCTACGCGTCTCTACACTCTTAAGACGTCTGTTCAATAAATATGAGTGACGGTGAAGGTTGCAACTGTTTGAGACTAGAGTCACCGCATGTGCAGCAGACTATCTTTCTACTCGCAACGCAGCGCCGGCTGTACTATTCGCGCAGTTTTTCTTGAGCTCTAGGCGCCCTTCCTGTTATCCGGAGTTACCAGTTCACCTGCGCGCATCCATTGTCCAAGAAACTTTGTGCCTATAGTACAAATGTCGAAATTGCCATTTTGGGAAAATAGTAAGAAATTAAAATGATTATCGTTTTTAATTTCTCGTAACCATGCATATCCCAAAAGAAAGCAGGGGGAAAAAGCAAGGAATATTTGCAGTAAAATTTCGACAAATAGTTTTAGCCCGCCTCTGTGGTGTGGGGTTAGTGTGTCTGCCTCACATTCAAGAAGTTCCAAGTACGAATCTCGGTTAAGGTGAAACACCCGGAGCGGGATGGTTCAGGCGGTAACGTCTGTGACCCGCATTCTGGAGGTTCGATTAGCGCGGCCGACCTACCTGACCCATGGGTTTTTTTCGGGGTTTCCCCGAGTCGCTATGCGAATGTTGGGAAGGTTCATTACATCCCCGAATTTCGTTCCTCCATTTCACCTACATTCTCATTTCATTTCGCCTTTCATATGCTTGGTCTGTTTCAGGGTTGAAAGTGTCGGCGGAAGTCTTGGCGTTGCATGGCAGGAGGAAAGGGATGCTCTACGTAACCCTTCGTTCTCCGGAATGGGGGCGGTTGCACCAGATGCAATCCGGGAGTTTCAGTCTGTATAAGGTAGGGACCCTGCCCTCTGACCGCCGTGCTTCTTGGTCCGACCGCCCTCTGTCTCCTCTCACCTCACCCCTCCCTCCCAGGGGCACCACATCAGGTGCTTCAGGCACAAAAACCTTTTAGGTCGAGGTGTAAAGTCTCCCTCCGCAATTAGTACCTACTAGTCCTAGTCCTATTCTGAAAAGGCCAATGTCGGGTAACATTAAGCTCTATGGACCCTGGGACCATTTGAGCACCATTTCATTCATTTATTCATCCTCCGATATGACCTACCACGTTAAACTTAAAAAAAATTGAAGCTATACACCAATAGAAGAATTTATTTTAACTTAACAGCAAGGTACCAGTAAAGTGTGTACATTCATACCCCCACTTCCAAATATATTATATCAGGTGCCGAAAGGACTGCGCAACGTATGAGGCTCAGATACCACGAAATTACAGTTTATTTACTGTGTTTTCCCTTTTTCAGTGATATTAAACTCGTATATGGTCAGGTAAGTCCAATCGAAAACTGAAGCAGAGGGCATCCAGAATATTCGAAGGCGCTTGTAGTTGCATTTTACCTGCATAACCCTGCGACTTTAATTGCGTAATTGTGGATATAACTTAAAGCGCAAGTAACTACTCCTTACTGATATGTGGCGACTCGGATGATGGCAACGGTTAAATTTATAATTATCGATTCTCTGCTCTTGGTGTCACTTATTGTGGGAGTTTGGTTTTCAATCATTGTGGCTAAATGTGACAATGAAGAATAAATTTTAAAAATATGTATAGAGTTTTGCTATCTGCATCTAATTTTATAATACAGGAAATTAACCAGTAGAGTAAAACTTAAGCGTTTATGGTTAGTGACATAGCTTCATTTCGGGTACGATACCATACCGTCTCTATCTTCTCAGTGTCTGCACTAGATTTTGTTAAAAGTGATGTGGAATTCAGCACTAAGGAAACCTTAAAATACCACCCCTAATCAATCATGACAATACGAATGTTATTCTGCCCACTATACTATCGGGGGGGGGGTCAAAACAAAAAGGATCAAGTAACATAAAGTGCCACTAAACGTTTATTACCCTAGTTACGAATACAGATCAAACTGAAGTGCTTGAAAAAGAAACGAAAGAAAGGAAGAAAAAAGCTAAAGCCGTACAGAGAGTTATAGGCAGCGTACACAGCGTTTTTGACTGCAGCGTCCCAATTCAGAGTCATTTCGAAGTTGGTTGGGAAACACATCAACATTCTTCCTAAACCCAGAGATTTCCACTCATAATTTTCTTACAAAGAGAGGCATTTGTGGACGTGTGATTGAATTGGCTGAAGAAGTTTGTGAATCCTTGTGCGGCCTTTCCACAGAAATGGGCCATCGGGGAAAAAAGAAATGAAGAGTTCGAGTTAAAGAGAATTAAAAATTTGCTGCTCTTTTGGCGAGCAAATAAACATGTAGGGTAGCATAAAATGAGGAAGTAAACATTCTGGTGCGAGAAAAGATGATATTAACATGAGTTGTGCAATCGAATGACTTATAGATTGAAAATATAAAGAAATGCGAAACTCTGCCATATTTTAAAATTTCTTTCACAGAATAAAACTAGATAACCTGCAAATATCAGTTGTATATCCTAGATATCTAACAGGAATTATTTGGTTTATGTACAGGAACGCTGGATCGCCCGGAATTGACCAGTAGGATAGCCTCCAAAATCGCCAGATCTAAATCCAATCTATTTTTTTGGGGGGGGGATGGGAAAACTCGCGTATATTTTACAAAAGTTCTTAATGTGAAAACGTTGCCGGAAAGAAAACTTCGTAGAGTGCAGCAGAATTGGAGAAAACGTTGTTAAGCATGTGTGTTGGCAAGGGATGCTCATTTTGGACAATTTCCCTAAATATTAAAAGGAAGTTCTGATGAAGTTATTATTCTTGGAGTTTATTTTTTTATTTATCTCCACACTTGTGAAACCAATTTGAGAAAATGCTTTGTTGTTGAAGTTTGCACCACGTTTGGCGTTAATTTGAAGAAGATATTTCTGTTGTTTATGAATTTTAGCTCCACGTGTGTACGTCAATTTGAAGAAGATTGTTTGTTTAATATGCTACTACGTATGTGAAGCCGATTTAAAAGATGTATTTTTTTGTTGTTGTTGCGCTCCAAGTTTAACAAATAATATTGACTTTGCTATTAAACTGTTTCTATAAATATTATTTATGATTATATTTGTTTTTGAATTGGTTAATTTTAATTTTCCACTTCTTAATAACATGAAATTTTCTCAATAACAATATTTTCTTAACTAACTGACAATTATTTAAATGTATAATGGAATTAGTAAACCTTTATACGCAGTGTTCCCACGTATATTATTGTTGAATTGTTGACCGTGTGCCCCGTACTCCTGGAAGAGTACTTGGATGCTGTTGATGATCTTGAAGTACTAAGATGAAATCTAGTAGTTTTGTCGATTCTGGTAGTTCTACTTTGTTCGTTGATCTCTTCTTTACACATGTCGTTGCAAATTCTTGTCTATTCTTGCTCCACGCAACTGGGCGCCAACTTGAAGTAGATGTTAGTTGCTTTAGTTTACTGTTATTATTTTAACTGTCCCACGTTTGGGAATCAATTTGAGAAGGTTGTTTCTGTTACGTAATATGCTGCTACGTATGAGAAGCTGATTTGAAGATGTAGTTTTGTTGTTACGCTCCAAGTTTTTAAATATTTATTATATTAACTTTGTTATTACACTGCTTCTATAGATATTATTTATGTTTAATGTTTTTGCCTCGGCTGCGTCAGTATTATTTTAGAGACATGTTTCTCTTAGGCAGGGTGTGGTGCGACAAAAATGTAGGCTTACACAGATTTTAAGTTTAAATTCACTTCTTTTATTAATCCTTGACACAAATTAAATATCACTACACTGATATCAAGAGCTGTGAGATTGTTTAATACTTGCACTTTGTTAACGCGTATACTTATTTTACGATTCACACGAATACGTAATATTTCTTTAGAGAACATTACTTCCATCCGGTCACTACCAAGGTCTGCAGGCAACTGAACATATTTCAACCGTCCAAACCCGTAAGCTTCTGTATTTCAAGTTTCTGATTGCCTAATCCTAGTCCAATAGAATATCTGCATTTAATTAAAGCTTTTTCTGGCTGTTGATTGGCTATTTTTTAAACTGTCACAAATTTTACATTATCGTTACTCTAATTATGACTAGTAACATTTAAACTCTCAAACTCATTATTGCCTCAAGGTTACCTCATTGTTAACAACGTTAAACTTATTATTCTCACAGATCTTACATTATTAAATTGCGTAATGCATTCACATAACATTATTGAACATGTTTACAATAACATAAGCATTTGCAATGACTGTTACATACATTTTAAAAAATATTACATACATATTGCTTCAAGGCGGGCTGTTATTGAATTTACATATTATATAATTTA
Source organism: Deroplatys truncata (assembly GCA_030765065.1). Lineage (NCBI taxonomy): Eukaryota > Metazoa > Arthropoda > Insecta > Mantodea > Mantidae > Deroplatys > Deroplatys truncata. Next base: position 61,872,298 of record CM060980.1, read on the forward strand.
ATTGAAATTATTCAAGTGTTAAAAATACTGCCTCAGTTCTCATTTATTTTCTGTGCTTGTCTTGCTTTAATTATTCACAGAGTTTTATAATTCACAAACAAAGGAAGCATAATCTTGTAACTTGAGTGTTTCAAACTTTTATTTACCTTTATAAATAAGTGTTCCTATTAATAATGTGCGTAATAATGTAAATGCCTCCTCAGTTCCATATTCTGTATACCTGTTGAATTTGCTGTGTTGCAATTTTGTGCAAATTAAAATAATAGTTATAACAAGAACGGAAAGCTTTATGGTAAAAAAACGAACGAGGAAAAACACTCAAAACAACTTGCTCTTTCATAGTTTGAGGATGATCATAGATCTCCTTCCACCCTGTATTTGTAATATATATTACCGCAGGAGTTGGAAATAAACATATATTTTCGCATCAGTGCAGTGTTAGCGTCCAAGTAAGGCAAGAGGTAGGTTAACCTAAAAAAAGCTATGAAAGGCTTTTCATAAAGCAATCTAGTATTGCAATCAATTTATTTTTATTAAACTGTGTAAACTATTTATTGTAAATTTTAAGGAATTATGTTGTAATAAAGAAGTACTATACGTTAGCACATCTTAACACATTATCGAATTTTTTCGTATCCGAGGTAATCTCGGTCCCAATTAACTCGGATAATCGAGAGCCGTGTGTGTGTTTTTACTATATAATATGGTTCTAGTTTAAGTGAAGGCGTGCAATAGTGGGATTTACTGCATTTACAGTGCTGGCAGTACTGATAAAAATTAGATTATATACTTATTTGTATATTTTAATATTTATTTATATATTAGTAGATATTACATATTTATTTCGGAAAACTAATCTGCTTAGTTTGCTGGTCCTTGTGACACAACATTGGTTTTAGTTGACGGTCAAGAGATGATGAGAAGAAGCTCGCATCAGATCTTTATGTCGCCAAGTGGCTGTAGATGGGAAGCGGCTTGGTTTTGTCGATCCTTTAATGTTATGCAAGAAGTGTTGTTGTGCAGCTTCCTCCAACAGTATCTTCGTAATATGGACCATTAGTCGTACAAAAAGCCTCCACCACTAGCAAGCCAGAACACTGTTAATATGAAGATGAGGTTCGTGAGGGGGTTGGGTGGATGGCTGCTGCTTAGCCAAGAATTTGGATTTCTTGTTGCCTCTCTAGAGGATGTTGTTTTTTCCCCCTCCCTCTTACTTTTAGTCTTTTACGGTCTCCCTCGCGATGGTGCTTGTGTAGTTCATTCAAATTCCTTTCATACATGAACCCACCAACTTATGTTTTGCACATTTCATCTTCTTTCCCATTTTCTGTTGCGGATTTTACTGTTTCTTGAATGCTGTTGTGCGAGTTTCTTAGCAAACCACTGCGATTCTGCAGGAAACAATTGTACTCAATGTTGCTTTTAGATCTGCATATTACATTGCTCTAATTAATATCTTATGCCATGTATTTAGTTGAAATTATAAAGCAACGTAAACGAAGCAGCTGACATAATGCTTGATTAGGTAGCTAAACAAAGCTGATTTTAAAAATTTTAATTTTAATTACGTATATATAAAATTATATTTATATATGCTGATTTATTGGCAGGAACTTAGACAATATTAATACAGAGGTAGATAATAAAATAAATCCGTATATTTTAAGCCGAATTCTATTAGGTTGTTCGTGATCCATGGTTTCCAAACATATGTTCTTGCCAGGATGGAGTTTGTCTACGTTAATATCGCGATTCTATTTTCGTCTTCAGTTTGCTATTATTTGAACCACACCTACGTTTCGTAATGGAATGCGTGGACATGTGAAGGCCAACTAGCGATAATCAAAATCTTAAATCTGAAAAGAAGTTTGTGCATTCCTTCAAATCCTTTCGAAGTATGCCAAGATTAATCTTTAAGATATTGCAGATTTTAAAAGCATCTGAGAAAATACTCGCAGTCTATGGCATCGTTTAAGATGGCACGTAATGGAATTCACCCAAACAAATCTGTCACAAAGTTCGTATACAAATAAACTCTGGATTTGCAGTCAATTGGCCTGATCCAAGCAGCTTAGTTATGTCCTTAAGAGGTTCAAAATAAAGATTAAATGTAGTTTTTTTTAAAATTTCGAGACACTATTTGATTGCAGATTTAGGTAGTTTTGGAAATGGTAATGTATCATGAGTTTTGTCAGGTCTTGTATAATTTACAATATTTTGACTGGATAATTTAAAGAGCGCAAATTTCTACATAAGGGATTGGAAATATGATAGAGGTATTAAGGGACTTTAATGTTCGTTGTGTCCTATATAATAATTGTACAACGTTATGTCTACGATAAGCCAAACTGTGAGTTACATGGCAAGGGTCGAAAATAAGACAGCGGCCGTTTTTTAAAGTGTTAGTGTAGCCCATGTTTTGTATGGGATTCTAAATTCCATGTTTGGTGGAAATCATACCAAAAATACTGCTTGACTAAGTTCAGGGACATCAGAATGAAGTTTGGTGATATGAGCACGATATACAACCCCCTCCTCCAATAACTTAAAAAGATCATAAGTTCCCCATTAACACCTTTGGACTGGAAGCCATTAAAAATCTGTCATATTCGCAATAAAGCACCAAAAATATCCTCTTGATACCCGTATTCAATGAAACGGTATTTAAATTGGGTAACATGAATATGGAAACCCTATTCCAGTTTTAAAATTAATGGAAATAATATGCCCTTGTCTAGAAGAATAGGGAATATGCGGTACTTTATAACTATAAATGCTAAAATCATTCTAAGAGATATAAATAAAAGTATTTGTCATTGTGAAAGAACTATCAAAATCGGTAGGGTAGTTTTTGATATTACCCTACATACACACAAAAAGATTAACTCTTTATGATATTAATATAGATTACATTATTTTAATTAAATGTTGAATATGTAGATGCACACATCGTTCATAAAAGGTAACGATAAACACCTGAATGCTGTGCTGAATGTTTTTTTTTTTTGCTGTGAATTGAACATTTACAAGGTTTAGGTAGTGAACTGTAGGTCAGGAAACCCAATATTCTGGCTGAGGGAGGCATCGTTGAACCCTGCCCTGCTCTATTGGACGTGAGGTCGGCAGTTGGATTAATCGGTCCGAGCTGGTCATGGCTGTTGTGCTACAGATTGTTATACACGAAATTTTTGTCCGAAATGAATTTGCTTGGTGACTTAAAAACTGAGATACTCATGTGCGAAATGGTCGTTTGTGAAAATTGCAACACCAAGAAAGAATCTCCCGAATAACTTCAAACTTGGTGGAAGTGTAGAAGAGTGTGCAAGCAATAAGTGATTAGGTTTGCAGAGAGATGGTGTACACATAGGCCGAGGAGAACCCCCTCGTGTCGGTCCGACAAAGTCAAGTGTTGCGCCCAGTGTAGTCAATGCAGAGCTGTCAAACAAGGTAGAAACAATAAAGTGTGTGCCAGTATGACTCGCCGACGACAAAGGGAGCCATATCGGCATGCGAGTTCGAACGGGGCAGAAAGATCGGTCTCCGGGAAGCGGGCTTGTTATACCGTGACATTTCGGCTCGTAAAGGGCATGCTGCTACGACAGTGATGCGCGTGGAAGCAGTGAATAGATGAAGGTCGTATGCAGCGAAGAGCGGGTACTGGATCACGGAACATGACCACAGAGCGGGATGACCGCCATCTTGTCCGCATGGCCATAATGGACCGTACAGCTTCATCCACAGTGTTGCCTCGACGCTGGAGCACTGCAACAGACATGAACTTGTCTGCATCAACGGTTCGTCGCCGTCTGCTGCAGGTTGGACTGGTTGCATGCATGCTATTACGTCGGCTTCCATTGTTCAGAAACCACAAGCTCCGACTGCAATGGGCCCGTGACCACCGTCACTGGGGTGCTGAGTGGCAAAATGTAGCCTTTTCGGATGAGTCCCGTTTCAACGTGTCCTGCAGTGATGGCCGCATACGTGTCCGGCGCTACCGTGGTGAGCGCAACCTGGAGGGCTGCAATGTTGAGCGGCGTAGCGGACAAACTCAGGTGTGATGGTTTGGGGCGCCATTGGTTACAACAATCGATCTTGCCTCCTACGAATTGAGGGCACTTTGTACAGCAAGCGGTACCTAACGGTGTTTGTAGAGCCTGAGGTACTCCCCCTGCTTCAGGCATCTTCACAGGCCACATTTCAACAGGACAATGCTCGGCCACTTATTGCAAGCAATGTACAAGCCTTCTTCGAAGAGCGACGGGTACCATTGTTTCCCTGGCCTGCACGTTCGCCTACATGTCGCCCATCGAAGATGTCTGGGATATGGTTGGTCGGCACCTGGTACGTCACGGTCTTTCAGTAACCAGTGTCACGGATTTGTGGTCTCGAATACAAACTGCGTGGAGGGAAATACCTCAGGAACTTACTCAGAACCTTTTTGATTCAATGCCACGGCGTATAGCAGCTCTAATTGTACGGCATGGAGGCCACACCAAATACTGAATATTAGGGCTCAAAGGTCATGTGTGGATTTGAAAAGTTTATCATTTGTTACTGTCGTGTACACTTGAGTGGTATTAAATTCATTGAATTCATGCGTTTTCTTCTTGGTGTTGCAATTTTCACAAACGCCAGTGTATATATTAATATTATAAAGAGAGAAAGTGGTGTGTGTGTGTGTGTGTGTGTGTGTGAAGGGTAATCTCAAAAATCACTCAACTTATTTTGTTTATTCTATCACCGTTGAAAACCCCTATTTCTTCTGACGGACATGATCTATAAAACAACTATTTCACTTCATAAATTACTAAAATGTTAAAAGGACTTACAAACTCCTTTGTACTGAATAGGAACACTTTGGAGTTATAAAACATGTTTGCGAAGAAAGCTTTGACTTTTAATTCAGAATACCATAGAGTAGAAGAAAATTCTAGTTACTTCGCAAAATATTAATGTAAATTAAGACAAATGCCGCGGATATTTCATTCCAAGCAATATGTATGTGTAGATGGTCACGATTTGGCAACTAGACACAGCAAAATAAGAGAGAATCGAATCTGCTTATAACGGTACGAAACACTTGCGAAACCTATGCCAACATGTTTTAATAAACCTGAAGTAAGAAAGTTTTGTTTTATTTCCTTTGTATCTTTGTAGGATGTGTTAAATAGTTGTATAAAGAGAGAAATTTGCGTGCTGCTAACGTTAGAAATCAATCAACCGATATTTTATGATTAGCAATTGAGATTTTTTTTTTCGATTGTCGCAGACTATATGTGTTCTCCAAAAACATTAACTTGGTGGCCTGGGCGTGCGGAATCTTCATATTCACCAGCTTCACCTTTATTTCGTCGTGTATGTTAAAGGTTTCTGCATTGTGTGAAAACTTCGTAGCTTTTGTGTTGTTAAATAACAGTGGTACCAAAGAGGAGGTACAAAGATTTAAAATGTCAGCTATTGTGATTATCTAAAAAATTACTCGACCATTCCGACTGATAATTGTTCCACCAACAAAGGATACTAGGCTATGCAGCATTTCTAGAACTTGCAAGATTGTCGGAGGGGGGCGGGAGAGGAAGTCGGAAGTTCTGCCCATGTTTCATATCCTTTTGCGCGAATAACAGGGATTTTTCATCCGTTAGAGGATTCTCATAAAAATCCTGTAGTTCATTGTACAATAGTTGCATAAAGAACGGGATGATGTAAATGAAAATAATTAGTCATTTGAGTTTTTAAAAACTAACCGTGCAATGTGGGGCTGGCAGGGGGCATTGTAATCTTGAAAAGTTACAATGTTGGATCTCTCCAGTGAAGAAAAGCATGAAGTTCCCGTTTACCTCTCAGTTTGGAAACAAGTAAGTTTCGAAAAAGTGTGGAATAAAACTATTTTCCAGATCCTCAAATCATTCGCTGCTAACATTGATTTTGAATAGTATCGATTTTATAGCTGCGCGTTATCGCATTTTATATTGCGCATAGCTTGCTTCCGGCATCAATAAGCATTTGACATTTGCTAACAACAATCATATAAACCATCCTTATGGTTTGTTACATGGGTTATCTGGAGCAAAGCTTTGCGGCTGCTGCTGCAGAAGGCTTTGTCGATGGGTTTTGTGCTGAGGTGGGACTTAGTTTTATGAGGTGCGCATTCTTCTTCGCGACATCCCCGTTGCCAGGCCGTTATAGCTGTTATTGTGCTGGGGTAGGAAACAGTATCCACATTTAGTCATTATTTGCTAATCCTGTTATCTTTAGTCTACCAGATACAAGAGCAAAGGACTTTACTCCTTGGAATACTAAGCAGAATTCATTTTATTTGCAGATCTTATGTAGCTCGTCGGTGAGAAAAAACAGAGTGAGAAAGGAAAGGATTGAGACTACCAAAGATTACTGTTTCTTTCCAAACTCAATCTGGCAGTACTATGACACTTGTTTAACACTACTGCTCGTAAACACGTTTTAGAATTTAGCTTAGAATGTTAAGTAATAGTATTTTTACTTTTATGTTTCCCGTGTAGGTAGTCTTTGTTGGCAAAGAACGGAATGGGGGAAGTGTGAGGTTACAGATCCAAATTGCAACAATTGGAACATGAATAAAGAAAGCTTACAAAAAGGAACTGAAGATGTACCTAGTGCTGATGCGGTAGTATGAGTAACAGATTTAGACTCGCCACCATAAATGCTTATCCATTATACCAATTTGTAAATATCGTGTCAGTTTTAAGTATTTAATTATCTTAGTTTATTGCTTTAAACCTGACGTAATGAACAAAGCGTTTAAAATTTTAAGTTAAAATGCAACAGGTTCCTTAAACATAGACTTAAAAACTAATATATACTTTTTTTAAAATTATCTTTTCTCACTTCAAGGGGAAAATATAGGTTCACCATTGATAGCAGTGAAAAAGTTACCAAGAAGCATGGAAAAATACACCACTACTTTTATTGCGCATTCAAAACTATTTTTAATAGTTTTCAAATCAACTCCTACAAGTTTTGTTATTGTGTTTCAATGAATGTCGATGTTAAAAGTGTTAATGAATCTCAGCACATCTAGACAGTGAAATATGTGCAAGGAACACATGAAGATAACTATGAAGAGCTAAACGGAACACTGAAATTAATGTTAAGAACAAACACAGAAACTCATTCTATTCGCCTCCCCGTTTTTATTTTGCTTCCTTACGTAGATTCTTCTTAGAACAAATACTCATGTCATAGCGTCATTTATTACAAAGCAAAACCAAACACTGATACAAACTACCATTGTACCTATATTTTTAAGTTATTAATAGTCAAATTCTCTTAATTGCCCTTTGCAATTGGGCAGCACAGTTAGAACTTGGCAGGTACTCTAACAAGAGCTATGAAATATTTATATAGAATGTCCAATCTGGAAGACAGCGACATGATCAAAGAATGTGCAACAGAAAAATACGTGGAAAGGGTCGTGGTTACTAACAAATCCAGGAAGTTAATGGAACAGATAGGAATGGGAGATGCTTGGATGAATGCAGACTATCAGATTAGATTCTTTTAGAAAGAAGTAGAATTAAGGCTAGAAAATATTGACAGACAAGATATTTTTGGCAGTACAAGAGAGAAAAGTTCCTTGAGGATGTATAGGGAGAGGGAAAAATGCAATAAACTAGGGCGAAAGGATTTGCGTAGGCGAGAACAGGAGTTAGAAACTTGAAAGGCATAAGGCATGACGAAGATATAGAAAAATGTCCAATGTGCGGTGAAGTGCATATTATACTCTAAACAAACAAAGACATATGGAGAACAAGTTTGGCAATAGAAATGGAAAAATTTGTTGAGGGCATATTAATAAGGAAGATTCTGACTGTAAAAGGGGATAAAAATATAAAAGCTATGGGAAACTATTTGGGTAAGGTCAAAGAAAAATGATTAAGGATGACTACAAAAAAGATGGGGTAAAGGCAGACGAAAGAGTTGTATAATCAAGCAAGTAGAAGTGGGTCATCAATACCTGGAAAACCAAGAGTTGTGTTTATTGAGACCGTAAATTAGCATAGGTAAGCAACCAAGAAGTGAATTTATATCACAAATAGCTTAATAGTTTCGAATGTTACTGTAGTTTAATGTAATTTAATTATGTAATTGTGAACATTGAGAAATAAACATTTATTCATTCGTTCAAATAATTGCCCTTTACTGCTGCATTAATAGTTCCTTCCTACTAAAATCAGTCATAAAAATATAAGAGATTGAAAGTTTGTGATATAGCTAAGTCTACTTTACTAAGATACGTATTTCAATGATCACATGAATAACAATTAGACAACACTGCACGTTTCTGAAACCGTTGCTTAGATATCGTCTAAATTACGGGGAAATAAAATGCATAGATAGCACAGATCAGAAATACACCACGATATCTTGTGACATTCATGGTTTGCGTAACATAACCATCTTTAAGTTATGCATTTAAATTACTTGGGTTAGAATATTCTTTATCTCTCACAAGAAAACTGAGGTATCAGATTGTCTCAAAAATGAACATTTTGGAGATTACTTTAAAATTAAAGGTTATATTTTAAGGCACTGTAAAATTAGTAGCAAGCGCTATTCAGAAAAATATTGTTCTGAGATAATGGATGCAAAAGTTAAGTTATTATTTAGAAGTTTTGTTCTTTATTGGCATTAAATGAAATCTAGTCACTCATTTTATTATATGATTATAGTAATATATGTCATTATTTAATAAGTGTACACAAGGTGTCCTTTTTCACTGGTTATAGTCAATAATTCTGATTGAGTCATATAAATGACATTGCTTATATTCCCAATTACTTTAAAGAGCATGTTTTTATACGGTCTGTAGCAATGTACTGGTACGAAAGTGCAATGAACTTCTAATTCCTAGCGGGTACATTGTCCCAGAAGGTGAAGTGAACTACAACAAGCTATAGGTATGTTGACTGTGGGACGACAGATACCACCCTGAACACATTCGGTATTATTTATGCAATATTGCATTTAAAGATGGAGAAAAATGTTGACACAAAATATTGCCTAACCTCAGCAATTTTAACGTGGAACTTCATTTCACTTAGCATGTATTAGCTTTCAAGCGTACCTATACGTATTAAAAGTTATGAACATTAGAAGCAGTACTTCGAAAATATTTTACAATTAGAAAAATAAATCTCGCATTAAACCAAGAAGTGCGTAGTAGTTAGTAAAGAAAGTTGTATAATAAGAAGCAATAATGAAAATTGTAAGTACTTGAAAAAAAAAAAACTGAGAAAACGGTCGGCATCTTACGGAAAGGAAGGGTTTGGGCCGTTGTAGAAGCAGTGTGGCAGTTAATTTGGCTAATCAACACATTTCGGTGGCGGCGCTAGGGTGCTACTAACAACTCGAACCTCCCATTTTACCCAGCCACTTAAAATAATGTAGATCGTTAAATTCCGTCCTTTTCCTTGAGCTCAGCCTATACCTACTTACTGGTTGCTACCAGGCTTTATATTCTTCTCCTTAAGTCTAACGCAACTTTTCTTACTTACGAAACGCTTTTCATCGTTTGTTACGTCTATTGCTGTTTCACTTCCCTTTTTTAGTTCAGCTGGCGAATAACGCTTCTAATAACGGCTGTATGTTTTTTTTTTCTTCGTTTTATCTTACCGTTCTTCTCTTAATTCTCCCTTGCTCTTTTAAAACCTGGAATGCCTAACTGCTTCATTTTAATGTTGTATGGGAGGGCGAAGCGCAGGAATTAAACATTTCTCACAAAATACCTTAACTAGAATTGAACATAGGATCTCAGCCTGTATTTACAGCAGTATTAAGATAATTGCTATGGGAAGGGAGCGGAGGATCTGCTGCTCCCATCTCCAGTGTTTTAACATGCCTCCGCTCATTAAAAGATTAGATATTTGATACTAGCCTCCGTTGTGCCGTACACACACAGTTTATACAAGTGTAGTAAAGAATGGAAATATTGTGCATGCATTCCGAAGGTAAAACACCCTTCCCTCTGGCGGAGTTTGAGGTCTTTCTTTACAGTTTCCTTTATAATCCTCTTTCTTCCTGCTTCTGCAGCCGGTCTTCTTAATAGCCGTTAAATAATATACACTCCCAGTTTGTAGCTATCTGTTATTAAGTTTACCCTAAACTACAATTATGGATCATTTTAAATCTTTTAAATGCCTTAAAGCATTTTTAAAACAAACAACCTTTAATGCCTCGAAAATAAGGAAAACCACATCTAACGTAGTGAGTTTAGGAATCTAATATTTTCGGTAGATTTGTTGATCACTCGATGGGCTTCGGCAAAAAATATCGTTTCATCGCTATGCTTAGGAAATATAACTTTTTGACAATAGATAGACCTAATTTGACAAATTAAGTAAAGCATTTCAGGATGATCGTCTTAAATAGTCATAAACCCCCTCCCCCAAATGTCTAATAACCAACGTGCTGGATTCAATTTAAGACTGGAAGCTGACTTTTCTTTAAATAAATTATTCCCACCCTTCATCTAGCCTGAAAAGTATAACTAGAGACTGTTTGCTATTGTGTTTGATATTGAAAATATAAATTAAAGTATAAGATCCTAACATCGCCAAAAAACTGTAACGCCAAAACTACGTATATGCATACCATTTAATGTCCCATGCAAGTAGCGTTGCTGTCTGCGGTGCGAAGAGACCCGGGGCATGAGGATCCTCCCCGCTGGGAGGTTTGGTACAACTGGAATTGTTTGACCCCTGAAGTAAGTAAACGTGAAGTCTGAGAGCGTTAGTTATCAAGTATGGCTTTCTGCTAGAACTAAATCAGCTACATTCACAACTCAAATAGAGCTGCAGGTAACACGAAAACCTCTCCCGCTTCACTCATTGTTTTGAATGTTTTTATTTAGATACAAGAGCCGATGGAATTCCTCAGGAGGGGAAGAATCCAGCTGTAGGGATGCACTCACTCTCGTGATGATGTCCTTGGAAGAGCTAGTTGAAAACCATAACCATTCATAGGTATGAACAGCTGCATTAAAACGGCCAGATAAGGCGGCATCTGATCATATCCTACACTACCAATCCAGGGATGTGTGGTGGTCCTCGGCACACACTGGGATCTCAGACTAGGATGCTACGTAGTTTTAAAAATCAGCTTGTGACCACGATTTGACCATTCATAACAGCCCAGTAACAACTGTTACCATATTGTGAAGCAGCGGCTATGACCCAGTTTATCGGTAGGTTGGTGCCGGCAGCCGCAGATAAACAATGATAAGTAGCGCTCGCCAGCGATAAAAAGAATTTTGTTGTAGTTTCCTTCCCCCCTCCTGCAGAGCGTGTCTCCAGATAGTTCTGGAATGTTCTGTGAAGATTCCATTGGCTATATAAGCGAGCGTTCTCGCGAGAGAAGTTGAGTTGGTGGGATGTCAAGTGCGGTTCTACCAGTGAGTGTTGCTGCTGCAGGAGAGATGCGTGTGAACCGTCCGGAAGAATTGGATACGTCGTATGTATTGCATTCTGCCGCTACGTCAAGAAGGAAAATGAGGTGACGGGAAATTGAACTAGTTCACATTAGTGAAGTGACAGTGTGAACTAAATATACTCCCAGTGAAGTTGAACTAGATAAAAACAGTGAAGTAATATTGAGAACTAGAGAAGTGACAGTGGAGAAAGTCGCAAAATCAAGTACTTTGTTCCTGCTTTAAACTAAGAATTTTCACCGGTTGTAGGAGAATAACTTGAATAATTTTTCGCCACTACCTAATCTACAGCTTTAGATGAAGTAACGTTTTTCAACTTGCGCCTTCACTGCAGTAAACAATATTAGTTCAAAGTTTACATTTAGAATGATCAGAAAAGCGCTTATGATGCAAAATATAAAGTATTTTCATAAAATCATTCCTCTTCACCCGTCACTATATTGCTGCAAAAATAAAGACTTGCAAACTGCATGTTAACTATTTGCCGCAGAAACCTCGTAGAGTTATTTTTGCAGTTGAAATCTCCTCCCCTTTCTTTGCGTAAAGCATGTGACGTAGAAAACGAAATACCACAGTGCCTCTGTTTGTCTACATCTTCTTCGCACCCCACTCCCGTATCTCCCCGGAAACTCCTATTAGCTGGTGGTCATGAAACGAGGCAGGGTGAACTGGGAACACCTCACTGGGCCTCAATCACTCCCACCGGCTAATTTATTTATTCATTAATTAATTTCTTTTTTCGCTGGCTAGGGCGAGGAAATTGGAGCGGTGAAGCAAACAGTATTTCACAGTAAGGAAAAACCATCAAGGGAGAAAGCTCTGGGCTGTAAAGGGAGTCCAACCCCCCTCGCCGGAATTTTTTATCTTAAAACCTGGCTTAGGGGGCTAAAGAAGGAAAGGAAACATAAGAGCCCAGAGTTACACGCCGAAATTACACAGGGATGTTTACAGCACTGTGCGTGCTTTCTGGCCTTGATTAACGCGGCTGGACACTGCTTTTTAGCTTCTTGTTATTTCTTTTTACTCGTAAAGTGGATACATTTCGAGCTAAACGTGACTTCTGGCTTGGGTAATTATCCTCGAATAAACAGGCTTTCAGTATACTGAATGTTGTCATAGAAAATATCAGCGTTCCGTAACAGTATTGTAGCGGAAGACAAATGGTATTAGCTGTGTACAATCAAGAATCATATAACAAAACTGTAACTGAAATTTTCTGGCAATTTTTGATTTGGATGAATAATTGATGGGGTATGAATTTGGCTTTGAAGTAAAAATTGCGTTTTTAAATATGTGTGGTGTATGTGCACATAACACACCGTAGATTACTTTTAGCAACATTTCGATTACTTTTCCTACAGGAGGAGGGCGTTCTAATATAGCACTAGGCAGAGGTTTGAAGATATAGAGATACAAAATTTATTTAGCAACATTGGGAACAAAAGTTCCTTGGAATCATATATATTAATAAAACATGTATGGGCTAGAGAACAGTATGTGGATAACTCACATAAGGAACAAAGAGAAAGTATTGCCTGGGCACGAGCAGGTGTATGGAGATTAATAGGAATGAGAAATGGGTTCCCACAGAATCAGTGCCCAATATGTGGGGAAAGAGAAGATTTAGAACATATCGTTTTTGACTGTAAAGGTACACAGCATTGGAGAAAGGTAGCTATAAATGGGAAATGGTTAAAACGGGACAGGAAAGTAGCTTTAAGCAAGATTTTTTAACAGGGATAGTAAAAAGGTAGCAGAATACTTGTCCAAAGTTAAAAAGAAATGGTTATGGACAATAAAAAGAGATGTAAATTAATTTCATTAAGTGATGTTAAGTTATGTAATTATATTATTATTATTTTTTATATATTATTACTATAAGATTATTATTTTGGTATCATTACTATTATTTTTACTACTATTTGTATTATTATCATCATTTTTTATGTTATAATAAGAGTGTAATATAGTAAGAATATGGCAAGATAACAGCTTGGGCTGATGTATAGCCATATTCTAAGGAAGATTGCTAGCACAAGTAAATAAATAAATAAATATAGCACAAAGTAATATATAATAATAATAATAATAATAATAATAATAATAATAAAATCTTTTTAAAAAGTGTAACAAAAGTTTCTTGACATAATGTTTCTGGTAATTTTTGTCGTTTTAAGATTTCGATAGGTTTATATTTGAGTAGTTGCATATATAAATTTTCTGTTACGTGTATTTAAATGGATTATCAATAAAAGCATTGCAAACATAAAGAAGAGGTACAAATTCGTGCTGTTAAACTTTTACTTGTGTTTTTAATTTTTATTAATAGACCCTCAAAAAGCAGATATATTATTAGCCCTAAAAACATAACACATATAAGTTGCACAAAAGGGAGATAAGCGGTGAGGGCGATGGAGGGGAATATACGTAGAACGGGAGTGGAGTGTTAAGAGGAATGAAGAAGAGGGGAAAGAGATGGAGAAAAGGACAAAATGAAATGAGAGTGGAGAAAGGAAGAGAGGAAAAGAAGCAGAGAAGAAGCTCTGCGTTTTACGTAATAACGCGAGCGGAGCTTTGGATACCCCTAGTGTGTATAATGTGTTAAAGGAATTTATAAGAAATAAGATGATTTACCAGAGACAGGCGTGTGACATTTATATGTTAACTTAAAGCATTCTTTAGGATAATACGCCAAAACTTCAGTCTATGCATAAGAAAATATTTCCAAATTACGGAATTTTTGTGTGTGTGTGTGTGTGTGTGTGTGTGCGCGCGCGCGTTTTTTTTTTTTTGGGGGGGGGCAATTCTGCGGAAGCATTACAACAACATATAAATGTATACTTGACCCAGGTGTGGAGGTTGCAGCTCAGTGGCTGTTCTCATTACATTAAGTCTGATTATTGTTAATCTGCAGTAAATCTGAATGTTGTTTGCCTTTCAGTCTTCGAGGATGTCGCTGTGGTTGAAGGTGTGTTGAAATGTTGCTCAGTAGTTGATTGGGGTGGTGTAAGAAGCAGCGATGAAATCGAGTATAACAGCAGGGAAGGGTGAAATCCACTGTTGGAGTGTCAGGTCCCCATGTAGAGCTTCGCTGCGGGTGTACCATGGTGCACACGCTACCAAGCGGAGAACCAGATATTGAGTAGTTTGGATTGTTTTCACTTGTGAATTTAAAGCCGAACTCCATATTGGCAAATCGGTGTTATCAGCGAAAAATAGATGACTTTTTAAATGAAGTGTTAATGGTGATTATCCTTGAAGCAGATATTTTAACTAAAATGTGTCGTAGTCATTTTACTAAATTGTTAAGATGTTCTCTTAAGTTGAGTTTGCTGTTCAATTTAAGTCCGAGATGCGAATTGTTCCGTGGGGATACGTTCGCCCTCAAAAGTAATTTTTTTATCATGTTTCTTAGTTTTTAAATTGAACTGGACTATTTTAGACCTCATCCATTAATTTACAATTTTCATTTCTTCGACTAGCTGCCCAACAGCTTAACAAATAATTAAGAGGTTCAGCTTTTTTTTTTCAGCCAATTGATTCCTTGTGACTTTGCTTAGAAGTGATATCATCTGCAAATATGCTGTGGTTTGATTGTCATCTTTTGGAAGATCGTGCGTGTATGCTCGTATTAAATATAGGAGCGGCGCCCGTATGCTTCGTTGAGGAACACCAACTTGTGTGGCATATATCGGAGACAAGAGTATTTTCATGACTAAGAAGTAAGTCCTATTGGAGAGAAATAACTGCGCTATTCTAAACAAGGTGTCCGTGAGTAGTCTTTTTAGTTTATACAGCAGCCCAGCATGCCAAACCTTATGAAATGCCTTCTCATTATCCACAAATAGTCCAAAATTTTTCTTCGTAAGTAGTCAGAATTACATGCCCTACACGATGAAATTGCTTAGGACAGGAATGCACTGATCAGAAACCAACCTGAGTGTTAGGTATTATAGAATTCGATGACTTCAAGAGTTGTAGGTAAAGTAACTTTCAGAAACATTCACAAGTTTAATTTAGTTTTCACAAAGGTTTAGTTCCGTTTTTTTCTCTTTTCTCTCTCTCTCTCTCTCTCTCTCTCTCTCAATAATATCACTCCTAAGGTCTCTGGAAGAAGTTGTCAATCGATTTTTGTGCTCCAATTTTCAATATTGGTCGCTAGAGCCATTTATAAATAAGGGGTATGTTCACTGTAGCAAACCATTTGAGAAAAGTGCATTTTCCGCAAAACTACAGTTTTAAATATCCAGCCTGTTCTGTGCGCATGAGAAGTTGATACCGTAATTATTGACACGACGACGCTGACCTTTGACGCATCTGTGTTGTTCTTTGCTGTCGCTTCAGGTGACTCAGAGTCCCGGGTTCTATTTTTGGATGGCAGGGATTAGGAACTTGTTCTGGTAGATCTAAGGTTCTGGTTTTCAGGGGTGGTGACACTGCCTTGTTGATATTAATAATGCTGCCGGCGAAGATTTTGAGCTATTTCTTTATTTTGTTACGAACATTCCTATCTGGTCGACCCCCCACCTTCGTCTTCAAAACCACTGTTATTATTGTCGTCACTTTCGAAGTCGTTATTTGTGTGTTCCTCCGACTAGCCCTCGAATTGCCTAGATTTCACAACTTCATTTTACCTTCAAACTTTCTGATTATTTTCTTCTTATTTTTGTTTCATCAACCGCCCTCGTGGTTAGTTTTTGCCCGAATGTGGCTCGGCATTTCTTTTCTTTTTTCACGCCTTTCGCCAAACTTAGAATTTTCCCCCACCTTTCTTATGTTTCGTTCCGTTTTAAGTATCATGTGATGTATACGCGATCTTTGATTGGCTATCATTTTTGTTTCATGATTTTATTATGGGCTACCCCCACTTGACAACTTTCACGTCTGCTTCTTACAGCTTATTTTGAGTTTTAAAATCTTCCCACGAATATTTTTAGATCGTAGATAAGACACGTATACTTTCTGACCCTGCTAAGCTTTGAAACCATTGTAAACTACACGTCCGAGCCAAAGCACAGAAGCGAAACTTCCGGTAGACTTCTTGTCGCCGATAACAGGTAGATACATCTGCTTTCGTTTCGAGGAAAACAAAAATTGTTTTTCTGCCTTTTCAACAAAACCCATTCCTAGTATGAATTTACAGAGCGGGCGTCTTTTTATTTTATAAATTGATTCTCTTTATAACCTTTATCTCTTTTCAGCACATTTTTGTCGTTATGTTTGATTTCGATCGCATATTGTTATTATTATTATTATTATTATTATTATTATTATTATTATTACTACTACTATTTTCCCTCCTGGGTCTCGATAACCGGCTTTAACGGAGATATAAATGATTAAAGAAATAATTGCAGTAAATAATTTCCGTATAAGGTATAATGTAATAAACTTGAGTTGAAAACATTTGTCGTAGGAAAAGGTTATTAGCGAGTCTCATTAGCTAGTCATGTTCAGCAAGGTTATTAGCGACAGCCGAACGCGTTAGCACAAAGATTGCTGGAAGGTAGTTTAGAGTTAAGTTCAGTACGTTTGAACAGTTACATAGGCAGCCATTCTGAAAAAGAGAAGTGAAAGGTATTTCTGAGGGTTTAGCCAGGCCTCCTTAGTAACAAGTAGCAGACACGTAGGATTTTTAAGTTTGGCCAGCGCATATGAAGGGATGTTGGTAGGGGAGTTAAAAGGTAGGCGGTGCTTAAGGTAATATAAATACTTGCATTTTTAATCAGATACGCATTCGTGCATACACTCTTTTCATGCATACATTCGTGCATTCATTTGTCACTTGTATACTTGTGACGACTCGTGTATTAATGATGCGCTTATGTGAATAAGATTTAGCGTTTATTGAGAGATATCTTCCGGTAAGCATTTTAGCGACTCACGACAAGTTACACTTTTACTATCTTTATTGCGGAAACAATTATTTCAAACCATAAAATTGATACTGCAGAAGTTAGTAAGTATAGTAATTCACTTATTATAGTTTCGAGTGCTACGATCCCTAATCAATTTCATCTTCATTTTCAAACGGTCGGCAACTCGCTTCAATATCGCATTGGATCACATTAAATTTCTCAGTCAATTTAACTGGTGTTATCCTTCACATTACACTCGCGCATACCCTGAGAAAGTACTTATAGCTCTACCATTGGAGCAGTGGCGCACGAGACAACAGATCGAGCTACGAGATAACGGCATCAGAAGCAAGTGAAGTATACCCTTCAAAATTGTTGCAGCATCGCGGTATCATAGTTACCGCTTCAGAGTTCATTAAATTTTGTGAAAATTCTCACATAAAATCAAAATATACCTGCTGTGAAATAACATAGCAATCTGTGAAATGTTTATAAAGGTAACCTTTATGGACGAATGAACAAATATGCAAAATTTAGGACAATTTAACAAAGACTAAGTCAATTCTTTTGTATGTCTTAAATAAGCACCTTATATGAATATCTCAGTATTTTATTCATAGACAAGAATAGGTAGCTAGTTATTACAAAACTATCAGTTTTCTGCACTCAAACTTAATGCGCACGGAACAGTCTGATTCTGTCATAAAGTTGCATACTAAAATGTATATTTTTGGTTTAATTTGCCTCAAATACATTGCGTATAGAACACATACATAATTGGTAATTAAAATATGGAAATGGATAGAAACACTCAGTTTTTCAGAATTCACTCCCAGTGTCCCATATTACTGAAGCTGAAAGCATACTCAAGTATACGAGATTTTTAATAATAGAAACCAGGCATCAAAAAGTAAGCAGATTTATTTTTTCTTTTTACTTTCTCTACTACTTAAATTTATTATATGATTTCACCAAAATATTCTATATCAGGATGTGACGGCAAATACACGTTTTGAGGTCTCCTGAATCCCAAAAATGCATTTTTACAAAAGGTCCGTGTGTATCGTGTGAACAGCGTAACTCAAAAACGAAAAGTATGTTAAATACCAAACGTTGCATTTGAGTTCAGTATATTCGTGGATTGCGACATGATTTTCAAGAAAATTCACCATACTAAACTATTCTTTATATGGAAAGATTTTTGTTAATTTTAGTTTTCTCAAAATACGCTGTGTTTAAGAATATCTCCGGTAAACGCAAATATGTTGGAGAAGAAGATCGTGATGATGGATACTGAAGCGAGATTAGCATGGAAGGTTGCGTTCTGGAGCACCTCTGGTAAATATCTGTTATCCATCTTAGATGAAAAGACCAGTTTAAAACTGACATTAATGTTTATGGAAATAATTATTACATGACGTATATTTGTAATTCCCTGATTTCGTTTGATCTAGGAAGATGAAGCAAACCCCGTGTGAAATAACTTTTATTGCTAGACAAGTTAGGAATCCTTTCACTCCAAACGACGTATTGTCGCTCGGAATGTTGTCTTCCTTTATGGTCTTTCTTTTTCTTTAGTGATGTCATCTTTGTGCTTTGGGATGCACCTTCTATCTTCTAAATGTGTTTATGACTTTGGCTCCTTCCAAGGAGCTTTGTTATTCATATGCATTTTAAACGGATACTGTCTTGTTTACTATCTATAAGTCTGCTAACTCTGCTAAATGTTAACATGGCTCCTATTAGCTTTCCGTGAGTACAGGATGGGAAAAACATTTGCATTCCCTTGTGATCAAACATTTTGGCTGGAGCATAGAACAAATGCGGAACCAATTGAGGAACCTAGCCTAAAAACGTGTAACGAAATTAGGCACAGTGCATAAAACGGCCTTATGGAAAACAAAGAGCTACTAAATTGAAACATTGCCCTATGTGGAAGGCCGAGGGGGTTTCCAAAGCTGTCCAAATCCTTCCGATCCATGCAATGAAGCCGGGGTTCCAACAGCAACGCGTACTGAGGCGTGAAGCTGACCACTTCACTCAATTTCCTTGCCAAGGATCAAGCGCTGCGGTAGAATGCCCTACCGCAATTTCCTGGACCATTACAGCTCCCCATCATAAGCTTTGCCTTTCAATCCCTACTAACTGGAAGTCTTTCTACTGTATAAAGGTGTGCCTGCAGTTGGAAAACGCTATAAGTGAAGATGGGAAACGAAATTTTTCAAGGAAGGAATTGTCACTCACTATCCGTCGTTCTGTCAAAAGCAATTTAATCTTATCTCCGATATAAAAGAGTCTATGTTGGGATTGTGTTTTGGGTGTACAAATTACATTATCCCTAAAATAGTGTGAAAGTTAAAATATCCGACTTAGTGTTTAAAGCAGAAAAAGAAAAACAAATTACATTCATTCTCCACAGATAAAAATGTTGATGATCCAAATGGAAAGTTAGTGGTTTTGTAGCACATACTTACCAGCTTTAACTAGCCTAGTGCTCGTAAATCAACCTAGACACATTCATGTTACTGGTAATCTCCAGAACGAACATGTGGCGACCAATGCAAAGGATAGGCAAGCGATACATCCAAAATGTTATCATTTAAAACTAAAGGCCATATTAGGAAGAAAAAAATTTAATCAATGATGAAACCATTGAACATTTATAAGATAACACCAGTTTTATACAAGTGAAATTTTGTATCTAAACAGGAAAGACAACTGAAAATTTGAATCGGCAATAGTAAAACTTTGAGGTTTGTTGCTGGACACACTTTGCCTGGTTGTACAAGGGCAGTAAGGAAGAACTGAAAATATTTAAACTTACAGAAAAAAATTTGCAAAATAAGCAACATTCGAGGCACATATTTAGAGGATAAGTGAGGAGAGCACCAAATATGAGCAATCAGAGGAAAGGAATGTGGGAAGTCTAGGCAGAGATGAAGTCGGAATGGCATTCTTTTTTTTTCCTTGAAAAAGATCCAACCGTTGATGATGATGATGATGATGATGATGATGATGATGATGATGATGATGATGATGATGATGATGACGATGACGACGACGACGACTATACTAATTTCCAGAAATCTGTCCTGGGTTGCTCTTTCACTGTCAAGAGCCAAGAGACTAATGACTTGTTTTTTCGAGGATTGTAATTCTGAAATGAACAGAACATCATTTCAGTATACATGTATCATCTTATATCGAAGGCGGATGGCGTTGTATTTTTACATCTCCTTCAATTGTTACTTTACCGGAGCAGAAATTTTTAGTAAAAGCCCTTTGCAAGTTCCAAGTTCCAATTCCCTTGGTTGGGAGTTCTTTGACTAGGATGTTCCCTGTTCTCTCTGTGGTATGGAAAATGGAGTAGAGAATGCGTGTCAGTTGCACCATTTGGTGGAAATAAATTATGACTGAAATCCAATGTGTGAAGAATTACTAAACAAAAGGATTTGTTTCTCGGATCAGTGGCAATCTAGGAGCAAAAAGATAGATTACAAATGAGACAAAAGGACTGTAGCCAGTAGTTTCATTCCTCGAGTTACACATGAATACATGCTGATGCGCATTTCTCCTTGTTGCCAAACACATACAATAAAATTAGTAAATGTTTTTCTTACAAAATTGTATCATGTTTCTTGCTTATTATTTTTTTCAGTGCTTCATTCCTTTATTTTGATGTAATGAAAACGTGCTGAAGCATGCAAGAGGGAGCTGTTATTGTGCAGCCTGCCGACACATGTGATTTTGTTTACATGATTGCTCCTTTCTCTGCGGCTTAGGTACCTAAGACATGGAGAAGTATTGTATTTCATACACTTTTTGAGATATACTGAATAAATACAAAACTTCATGTTTAAATCAGTATGTTTGAAAATAAAGCCGAACATTCTAAGCTATTTTTACTTTCTTTTCTGCTTATCTACCGGATGGAAGGGAGGTCATTACATTAATTTAAACCAGTTACAGATCATTATTTGGGACATTTTTGTATCTTTCAATTTTTTTCTATGACCATTTTCTGCGAAGTTATTTTAGGTTTATCGAGAACGAAACGCACACACTGGCAACGTGGCAACGCTGACGGTAGCTGTTATAGAGTTGGCACTATTACTTTCAAAACCAGAAGTAGGTCAGCGCGTAAAGAGGTTTCACTTTCGCGCGTGATTATCCACTAAGCACATCCCAGGTTCCTTTATCACTAAACCTGTGAGTTTCAATGTGTACTCGTAGTATGATGTTACTCTAATAATGACTCAACTTCTAGTGGAGCTAACAAATAGTGTGATTTTCAGTCAGTAACGTGAAAGGCTTACCGGACGATGAAGGCATAAGTTCGATAGTGTTTGTGTAGGCCAGCAGCTACCAAGTGGTACATGTCATTTCGCCTAAACATTACACCACCCTTTCGTCGTGTTTGTTTGGGTTAAGTTGTTGTGTGGAAAACAAAAGCTCTAGTCCTCCCACCTCCCAGTTCAGGTATGCTGTTTTGTTCACGTCCGGGAGCCGGTCCTCACACTGAGCTACCTTGACTTAGCAACGTTACCTATGTCTCCAAACCACATTACGTCTGCAAAATGGTGTTCGCAAAAGTATTAATTATTTCAAAACCCTGTATGACACCACATAATTACTGCTGAAACCAGGTCAGAAATAGGTTACTCTATCCATATTACTATTCCTTCGTGCATTCTCGTGTATTAAACCATCTAATTTGGAAAAACAACTGATCACAGAATAAAAAGGTATTATATGTTTTTGTTTGTAATACTTCTATGAAGTGCATATCGGAAGGAATGTCATAAGTTCCCTTCCATCCTGTGGAGTATTGTATTTCACCCAAAAATTCATCGAAAATGTATGTTTTGATGTCCCTGAATAAAAAAAGCACTTTTAGAAAAAGGCCCGTGTGCGTGTATGTGTGTGAGAGAGAGAAGAAAAAAGAAAGAAAGAATGAAAGAGAGAACGCATTGCTCATAAACGAAATCTCAGGTAAACGCCTTACTTGGTATTTAAGTTTAGGATCTTTTAGGCAGTGACACGAAGATTTTCAAGAACCCCCCCAGGAAAAACTATGCTCTACATGGAATTTCTTTTTATTTTCTCAAAAATGGCTGTAACGATGTTTACTAAAATACCGTATGTTTCGGGTATTTGCATGACAAAATGTATATCTTGAATTCTCTGAGTCGGTCTGGGTGGCTCAGTTGGTTCGGCGTTAGCCTTTTGATCCCAAGGTCGCGGATTCAAATCCGGCTCAGACCGATGGTTTTTAAGTGTGCTTAAAGGCGAGTCCCATATTAGTAGATTTACTAGCGTGTAAAAACTCCTGCAGGGCGAAATTCCCGCACACCGGCAGCGCTGATATGATCCTGGCAACTTACAGCATTAACAAACAAAATAACTTTTTTTTCTGGAAACAGCTTCTGAAGTCCTTTCCGAAAGACTTTAGAATAATTGGTATACCGTAAGAGACAGTCAAAATCACTACATAAAAAATGTAGATTTCGTTAAAGAACACAGTTTGTCAAATAAAAATGTTTGTTGGGTTAAATATTTCCGACGTATTCTTTGTTATTGGTTTGCATTTCCAAATACTTATACTTTCCTGAAGTAGTAAGTTGCTATTGGCTTTTTCTTGTGACCATGCAAAGAACGTAGGATTTCAAAGGCATTACATAACTATCTGTTTTTTAAAACTTTATCTGCAAATAAGTTATCTTTCTTATTGTACCTTAATGATTATTATACCTAAAAGGAAAATATGTGTAAATGTGTAATGAAGGTGCATCTCGATTATCAAGAAGTACATTGGTTATTATGCCCTGAAGATGACGGGTCATAATCAATAATTTAGCGAAAACCTGTAAATTAAAAATTGATTGGCGAGTTTCATTTTACTCAGGAAACGGTACCTGGGGATCGTGTATTTAATAAACAAAGCTCATTCATTGCGAACAGAATGGAGGAATCTGGTGAAATTCGTAATCAAGTTGTAATTAAAGCTAAGGAAGCTGCAGATAAGCTACTGGCGGTATAATCAAGTCATTTGCATAGTAAGGAGTGTACTAGTTTGGAAAGCTGGTTGAGAGGAAATTCGGTGGATAGTATTAATGAAACAGTGTTTTTGGCGTATTTCGGAGAACTGGCTGAAACATTTTCTCCTCTCTCATTGTCCACCAAGTAGCTAAAGAAGATTGTTGTAGTTAACAGAGTTGTGAACATTGGAGGAGCTAAGTGGGTTGTGGAAGTTTTTGAAGGAATTAAATATTTAATTTTTGTAACATAATGTTTTCGTAAAACTGCATAGTTGAATACATTAAAAATAGTTTTTGATAAATCCTTCGGCCTGCGCGAGCGAAAAAAATTGCTAAAGACCTGCGAGGATATTAGGAACTTTTTAACATATTTAAGCAATAAATATTCAACAACATACTAGTGCGTCATAAAATGTCATATAGAAGTGCAGCATAATTTACAGTGTCTAGCTTCTGTGCAAGCGATAGACTTTAGCGCATAGGGAAAGAAACGGTTAATTTCCGAAAAAGTATTAAATCTATATTATTCTTTCATATTAGTCATCAGCCAGTAACACTCACAGTTATATATTGATATAGTATTATTATTTACTTTAGCACCGATAAATTACGGAAAGATGAGGAATGGTATTGGCACAGAAGAGAAATTGAGGTAGTCCAAAGATTTGATTATTTAGGGATACGATTAAGCAGCAATGGTGGGTGGAGCGAATAAAGGAGAATAGTATAAGCTAAAGGAAAAACGGCAATGAAAGCCATCAAAACTTGTATAGATAAATTACCAGAAATGCAATTAAAATGGTTAGAGAGAATTTATACTATTGTAGTAGAAGCAAAAATGTTATATGGAGCAGAGATTTGGGGCTTGGAAGAAGTGTGGGTAAATATAGACATGATCCATAGGAGCTTTTGTAAACAAATATTGGGCTTACCAAGATCATCACCCAACGGAGTAGCTCAAGCCGAATTAGGGAGAATGGGAATTAAAGGAAAAATTGTGGAAAGAGTGCTAAAATGTTGGGTTAGAATTAGAAATTTTGATGATCAGAGCATTTTACATCTATGTTTGATTGTGCAGGAAAGACTTATAAAGAGTCTTGACTAGGTAAGATAAAGGAAACCTTGATGAAGATAGGTTTTGGGGATATTTGGAGAGTTAAAGAATTACTACAAATAGGTTTCTGGAATGAAATTAGGACAAGAATGGAGGATATGGAAAAACAAGATTTATTAGCGAGTTTTACTTTTAAGAGCTCATTGAGATTATACAGAGAAATGAAAGTAGTATGGAGCAGGGAACAGTATGTGATGCAAGAGCAGGATTTGCATAGGCTGGGACAGGGGTGGTGAATTTGAAAGGTTTGAGAAAAGAGATTGATTTGGAGAAATGTCCACTATGTTACCGGAAAGTTAAAGAGTGGCATATAGTTTTAGAGTGTGAAGAAACGAAGTTGCTTCGAAAGAGGATAGAGAGGAGAGAATGGTTAAATTTACCAATAGAAATTCAAGCTAAAAAGTTAGTAAATGTAAAATCTAAGAAAAAATAATATCTAGAAGTAGGAAACTTTTTGGGCAGAGTAATAGCAAAATGCATGAGGAAAATTAGCAAGGAGGAGGTAAATGAGTATTAAATTACAGTAGGTTTTATTTGATATGTTGCAAGTAGGAGCCAACAACTCGACAACCTCAAGGTTTGAGTTTGTTGGGGTCCAAGGTAAAGCAACTCAAGGTAGAGTTAGTACTGGAGATTAAATAAATTCATAATTGTACTTTTGGATTAGGAGGAATGCTGGCTACCAGTATTCCATACTGCTGGATACCAGTAGTTAAGAGGTAATTTTTTATTTTATTGTTATTTTTAGTAATTGGGTTAAGAATAAATGTGTAAAATTGTTGTAAATTTGTACAATTAACTGGATTAACAATAAAATTACTTAACAATAAAAAAATAAAATTACTTACTTTAGCACCGGTGATCGATTTGTATTAAACCATGCTTAAATGGTACTAAATAATTCCCTAATGAGTTTTGGGTGTCATTTTTGGTGCGAAAGCCTAGCTTCGATAACAAAATAAAAGTTAATCATTTTATTATCAAACCACTTGCTCCTTGCACCTCATTACATCATCCACATTTCCTCCCATTCAGTCCCCCCTATTCCTGAACCCCTTTCAGCACGTTTTCATCCTGTAGTTTATAGCTTAAGTTTGTCGTCTTATAGCCATTTTTCGTCGTTGTTCAGTCGTCCAGCGATCTCGGGCGTTTCGTCATGTTGCAAATCCAATAGGGGTTAAGTTAATTTTATTTTATAGCTTATTCTGTGAGAAAATATTAATTTGAATGTATTTAATAATTTGTAAAAGAAAAAAGTACTATTGTTGATAGTATTATTGCTGATTTCATGCTGATCATTTCAAATGAAAGTTGTGATTCGTGGGAAATACATTTCATTGACATTTCAAGTAAAGAAGTAAGATTTTATGGTATCTTATAAAGCGTAGCATTCCAAGAGCATCGGTTATTTGTTAGAATTGTGAGAAAGGGGAAATTCGTTTCAGCAATAATTATCTGTTGGTGTATTCTTAATAACCAAGAAAAGCAGGAGGAGTGTGGTTTGAACAAATCTGCAAAAGCTGACACATCTGCACGCTCAGTTGAGAAGCAGAACTGATCCTGACATAACCTTGGGGAAGCTATGTTTTCTTAATGGCGAATATATTGGATTTCAAATAAATAAACTCAGGCGAGTTCAAATCCATTGTGATCGTCATTTGTCTTCCCGGGTAAGTTATGACGGGATCGCTGTGAGGAATGCGCGTTGTAATATTACTATTTTTAGTATTTTTGGTAGCCAAACTAATCTTTTGTCCAAAAAAAGAAACCCCAAAACGTCTTTAGGATATTATTCAACACATATTAAAAGAGGCTTGAAACAAATCGGTCACCGAGTACTAAAGTAAGTAATTAACAATTACTTAACGTCTTCTCTTGTACAATTGTAGGATCTATAGGAACAGCAATCAAAAACATTCGGCTGTGATAAATGTATTCAGTTGCACCTTGTAATTCTTGCAGTTTTCTCAATATTTTCGGGAAACTTCTCGCCAGCATCTTCGCTTATTGTTCCAAAGTTTTCTGGAAACTAGTTTTGTCTTCTCTTGTACAACTTACAGTGTTTCAGCAATCAAAAATCGTCGGCCCTGATAGATGCAGTCAATTGCATCTGACAATGTTTGCAGTTTTCTTAACATGTTCAGGAAATTTCTCAACATCTTCTCTTATTGCTCCAAAGTTTTCTGGAAACTAGTTTTAAAAGTTAGTAAAGAGTGCATATTAAAACACTCGTACTTCATTCTTAATACTGCATAATATTGTTATACGTTGCACACATTCTGGGATCGGTCTGGTGATGCAGTTGGTAATGCATGCTTTCTATGACCACGGAATGATGGCATTTGAAGTTGTATGTTCTCGGATTTATTGGCAATAGACCTACTACTACCGGACAAAATTCTGGCGCATCTACTACACTGATATGACCCTGACAGTTGCTAGTATCGTTAAATGAGCTTAACATTAATATTAACACAGATTTAGTCTTATCCCGTGGAACTTATGCAGCTCTAATTTAAGCAAACCAAGCTTCTTTTTCAGTAGTTGCACATACTTAAAACATTTGTTCTTAATTAATTCCCTAGCCTATAAAGGCTATCCGTAGTCTATAAAGATGCAGTCTGTGGCTTTTGGCTCGGAACAGAAAACTTATTGTAAATTTCAAATAAATGTTTTTGTTTATAATTAGAAGTGTTGCTTGATTTTAGTCTCGTAGAAGCTACAAATACTAATTTTGTTTTAAAAAGTATACCTAAACGTATTAATATTCAAATTTATAAAAAATAAAACTAATTTTAACTCAGATCTGTCCAGTTATTGAGGCTACGTTTGTACTAGAAATAGTAGTTAATAGTCAGTGGTTATGGCGGCAGCTCTGCCCGAAAATAGGTTATCATGGGTGGTAGCTGTGACTCGCCAAGGGCTTGCTGGGCAAGGTGATACTGCGGTATTTTTCCCTTGTCCTCGGTGATACGGAATGAAGTGACATCAACATACATTTAGTCTTGAGTCCAGCACAAAGGCTTTCCAACGCTGAAAATCCACCATCTCGGCCGGAAATCGAGTCCGGTTCCCTTTGCAAACTAGCCAAGAGCGACACTAGAGCCGATAATTTGTTTGTAGCAGACACTAAATCATGTTGTTCTTGGCGTAGAATTCTTTATCTGCGGTAGACAGAGGAAAAATTGTGTTCCATCTAAAAATTCGTATTTAATTCCAAAGTATTTGAAAGATGCAACATGAATTTTTTTAATTTTCTCTGAGTAGACTAAAAAATACGCCGTATTCTCATAGAAACTACGGTATTTAGAAATTTACTACATAAATTGCGTCGAGATTATTAAAGTATGGAATATTGTTAAATGACAGTTTATGGCTATAGCGGCTTACGAGATATTTCCGTTTTTTTATTTTAAATTTCCAATAGTTTAAGCAATGCATTCGTTCTTTTGTTTCACTTGAAGTTGTGTAAAGACCGGCCTATAGCGACGTGCATTTTAAACATTTGTCTGCCGTTCTACCCTTTATATGCTCCTGTATAACTGCAGTAAAATGAGGGGGAAAACTTCCCTAGATTTATTATGTTTAACAGGAAGTAGACAGAAACGATTTTTTTTAATAATTTGTAGAATAATTATGAAAGCTTATGTGAATATTATAAAGAGAGAAAAATCTCTGTGTGTGTAATCTAAAAAACTACTAATTTTAATTCTTTCACCACTGAAAACTCCAATCCTTTCTGACAAACATGGTCAGTAAAACACCTAATTTCATTTCATAACTTACTTAAAGATTAAAAATGAATTACAAAGCCCTTGCACTTGAATACATTGGAGTTATAAAAGTATGTGGTTGCAAA
Organism: Deroplatys truncata; assembly: GCA_030765065.1. Classification (NCBI taxonomy): domain Eukaryota; kingdom Metazoa; phylum Arthropoda; class Insecta; order Mantodea; family Mantidae; genus Deroplatys; species Deroplatys truncata. Next base: position 61,900,631 of record CM060980.1, read on the forward strand.
GAAGGCTTTGACATTTGGTTGAGAATGTCATGGAGTAGAAAATGTTATTGCTACACCACATATGTTTGTAAAATAAGTCAACGCTGCGAATATTTCATTTCAAGTAATACATATAAGTAGATGGTCGCTATTTGGCAATTAAAACAAAAGAGAATCGAATCTGCCAATGCCAACCTATTTTAATACCCTCAAGTAATACATTTTTGCTTCATTATTTTCTAATGTAGATCGTTATCAAGGTATGCTAAATAGCTGTATGAAGAGAGAAAAGTGTGTTCATCTAAGATTGGAAATCAGTCAACCTATATTTTATAAATTACATTTTTCTCGATGATGGCAGACTGTGTGTCTTTTCAAAAGAGGTTAACTTGGTGGCCTGGGATTGGGGAATCTTCATATTCACCAGCTTCAGCTCTGTTTCATCCTACATGGTAAAGGTCTAAGTATTATTTTAAAATATATGCAGCTTTTATGTTATTAAATAACTATGGGACTAAAGAGAAGTTTTAAAGGTTTAAAATGTCGCCTATCTAAAAAAAATTACTCGACCATTTCGACTGATGATTATTTCACTGCGAAAAAGTACTTATAGGCTGTGCAGAATTTTCAGAATTGGAAGACTCTTGGGGAGAGATTAAGCAAGTCAGACGTTTCACCGATGTTTCTCATCCTTTTACATGAATATTAGGGAATTGTTCATGCGTGAAGAGACCGAGGCAGACCAAGAATCAAATGTGCAGACTACTTCAGGCTAGTAAGGCTACAGTGGTCCAAGGCGTAGAACTGTTTGGAAAGGCTGTGAAAGACAATTAAAAAATATTAAGAAACAATGAAAAAATTACATTTAAGCTAGGTTAGTGTGAGTCCAAGTAAGATTCAAAGTGTGCAAGAACTAATATACTTAGGTAAAATAGCTCATCACACCATGTGAGTCTTTCTATAAAGATTCCCCTCTTGTAGGAGGCCGTTGCGCCTTATGGGACATTAAGGCTTTACTCATTCGTTTATGCATTATTAGGAATAGCCAGGGCTGTACGAAATTGCAAGTATAAGGATTAAGTTCACCATAAAAATCTTCTAGATCATTGTACATTAATTTCATAAAGAATGGGGAGAAGGTAAATGAAATTAATTAAATCAGCATTCGAGTTTAAAAAGTTACCCGTACAACTTTGGGTTAGCCAGGTAGTGTATTATAATTGGAGAAAATTATTTTTAAACCCACAAACTTTGTCATAATTTAGTTATTGAACTTTTTAGTGAAGAATGAAAGAGATGAGCGAATTGGAGTTAAAACTGCACTTGGAAAGGCTGAGTTTGGAACCAAGACCCACAAATTAGTACAGTACAACTAATCCATTCGCTGCAAGTTAAATCTAAGCGCGTAAAATATAGTAATCAGAGGCAAGATTTCCCAGTCCAGATTCAGTGCTTTTAAAAGATTTGCAAAACCCACATGTCTCGAATATGCCAAACGCAGTAAAATTGTATCTAAGGTAATTCCAGCTGCGGTCCGAGTATAGCACACAATCAGCTAATTGAACTTTCCATAAAATAATGAAACAGTTCCTTTATTCATGGTGTTTGTGTTGCAGTAACGGTTCATTCTTATAATCGAAAAATGTAGCTTAAAGGATTTCCACCGCATTACCTTTTTTTCCTCTAAAGGATATATCTGGGGAATGATGACATCGGCTTGTGAAGCAGCCGGGCTCACTCCGACCCTTTCATGTGCATGGGAATTATAAAGTCACTCATCTGTTGAAGCGATACGATTACAAAGCTATTTTGTGCGTTCCGACTTTTCATCCTTTATTTCTGATCGACTTATACACAAGCCCCTTGTCGAGGCTTTCCTAGATGATCTTGAATCGCGCACGGCATCCTCTTAAAAATCCTGTCATCTGGTATCGACATTAGAGGCTGGGCTTTTTTTCTTCTTCTTTTTTTTTAGATTTTAACAAAAATATATGCACGTTAATTTTCTCTTTTCAATTTAGACATCAAAGACAGGCGTGTAGGCTCTATCCCTTTACTACGCTGAATTTTTTATCGAATCGGCCGCCATGCTACCCCTTTGGGTTGAGAGGAGCGGTGGGGAGGTGGAGGTAGAGATGAGGAAGAGGAGGGTTGTCTGTCGTAGTGTCTTTATATTCACAATTTGGAGGAAGAGGAGGTGGAGGGAAGGGAGAGGACGGTGAGGCTTAGATCTCATACAGGGAGGTAGCAAGAGCCGAGCTGATGTAGTAGCTGCAGGTTTATATCCCTTCATGTCAAGTCAGGTTTCGTTTCGTTTTCGCCCTCGTCGTATGTTTCAGCGGCGGCTCACCCACCTGAAGAAAGAGGACCTGGGATAGATACACGTGACTACTCTCTTTGCAAATGTTGTCAATGCAATATTTCCTTCACGATGGCAATACAGTGAACTTCTGTAAAAATTTAGAGTCTTAAAGCCGTTTCTGGGCGAATGAGATGGGATTTAGAAGAAGAAATTGTTCTGAAATTTAAGTGAAAACCATGAGCACTGAAATATGCTAAAATATAAAATGTATAAAAGAAACGTAGAAGGTTTGCCAAAGAAGGAAATGCATTTCAGCGATGTTCCTTTAAAATTTCAAGATAACACATGGTGAATTATAAAAGTTTATTTCTTCCACAGGATAAAACTGCCTTTTTTTTTATACAATATAAGCTTTACGGACTGTAAAAGTAAAGCGGACCAAACTTCGGAACATGGACAGTTATATGGAAAATAAAGTCCGCATCAGTTACATTAATTCTAGTGGGAGATAAGTCGCACGTTGCCTTGTTTGTAAAAAGCATATAGGCTGCTAATGGATCCACAATCTTACCCAGTCGCATAGGTTAGCATTCCGTTCTAACCAGCGTACACGAATCGCTCTCTCTCTCTCTCTCTCTCTCTCTCTCTCTCTCTCTCTCTCTCTCTCTCTTTGTAAGAAAATCATGTGGGGGGGGGAAAGCTGTTGTGCCTTTGGATTCACTTCCTCCGGCTATAATTCATGTGCCTCCATTCATGGTTTTGCGTTTGCGATTTTTACACTTTGGCGCCTTGAATACTTCATGGACAAGCTCATTTGCGAATCAGCAACACTGTGGATTCATTCTTCTACTTCCAACCACGGTTTAAGTCTCACGTTTCTTGGGTCGTTCAGTGATCGTGTCCTTTAGGTTTGTAATTAAAAGCTTGTTGTGGAGTTCATTGTTCTGGCCTTCTTTGCAAGTTCTGTCTGTCTGTTTTCATCAATTAAGTCTTAGATGGACTCTGCACCTAATTATTTTCTAATATCCTCATTCCTTAGGTGTTCTCTTGTGCAGCTTTTGACGGAATGTAGGCTTGCTTGCAGCTTGTTAATTTTTGGTTATATCATTATCTTCGCCGAATGTTAAGTCACGTCCTAAATACTAGAAGTGACACACTTGTTCTATTATACTGCCATCAATCATAGTATTTGAATTCACAGGATAACTGCCACGGAATGCCATTAATTTGGTTCTTTCGTAATTATACTCATGTTAAGTGTTATACATATTTCATTTAGTTGATATACGCATATTGTAATCTAAGAGCCTAAAGCTTCTGCAACTATGAAGCTGGCCGTCTTATCTACAAGCGAATAATGTGATTGCATTTAAAATGTTAAATAACACCTTCATGCCCCTGCCCATTTTCACTTGACAGCCTCTCAATAGAATTCATTGAAATTGCGTGTTAGCATTAGTTAATAATTATCCCAGGGGAGAGAGTGATTGTTTGAACCAATTAAATCATTTCTTGGTCTGTAATAGAGACATGTGCTGAGAGCACGTAGACATGCAATAAGAAGTAATGTAAACTTAAATTTACTTATAGGAAAGAATATGGAGGCACATAACCCATATACTTAATCACTGCATAGTCATTGTACCCTTGAAATTAATAAGCACAATGCTAGAATGAATTGTTTTCCGTGAAACGGGTATGCAGACCAGGAGTACCGCTTCAGTTTTTCACTCTAGTTTTCCATCACCAAATAACAAGTAGATTCCATTTCCTCATTGACTATTTCTTTAGAATATTCACAAATTAGGATGATGGCTTTATGGTGACAGATAAAGGTCTAGAATTACAATTTATAAGAAACATTGGCAGCATATATTCAAAGTAATTTCTGACTCTATAGGGGAAAATTGCCAATTGTACCACTTTATGGGTTGTGTCTTACACCTCAAAAATAATGTGTTTAACAACAACAAAAAACTTGTTTAACAATATTGAGGTGGTGAACGTAATCTTATCTTGAGGTATTGACATTAAAAAGTTCAAAATCAAAAGTTTAAACATCTAAAAGCTTATATTTCTGAAAGTCTGCAAGTGGTACACATTGTGAAACTGGTTTGCTAATTTTTCCAATGGCATCTTAAATTGGATCGCTCTTTTTATTCTTACATTTTAAGACAGTGAAAGAATATACAAGTGTTGTATTTGATTTTAACTCGATTAAGATATGTTGCTAGAGGTTGTCACCGAAAAGAGCTTTTTCTTGCTCCCTGCACACTTTGCATGGGTTCAAATTTTTATACTTCATGCAGCTGATCATTTCTTCTATTCTGCTTTCATTACACAAAGTTTCACTTTTAACAGTTGATTTTTTTTTTTTTCGTTTTCCCTGCAATACTGTTACAAACCATTAAAGCATCTGCTTTTTGCAGATGGCGCCACTGTTATAGGCATTTCTTTGGCCACAGCTTAATGTCTTATTTATCCTTTGCTTTTAATATTGTCTTTATAAGCTGCTTGTTAGCTCAAAAGCTTTCTGGCTCTGCCTAGGAGTGCTTTCTGCTGTAGTTTTCGCCGCTATTTTGGATAAAAGCGATATTTCCGGGCGGCGCTGTTGCCGAATGGTTGGACCACTCGCTTTTCACCTTAGGCGGCCCGGGTTCAATCCCAGAGAACGGCAGTGGAATTTGTGGTGGAAAGCGACGTCTGAGCGTAGTTTCTCTGGGTTCTCCGCTTTTCCCCGCTATTCATTCCATGAATTGCTCGATCTTCACCTTTCCTTTCATTTATCTCACCTACATTTCATATCATCTCCTTCCTCGCTCTCATGCCAGGGTTCGGACTGATCATCCATCCTTGCTCTTCTCTCTGATCCATAATCTGCTTCCCAACAGGCGTCTGACCTCAGGCACCCTCTTGTAAGTCCTGGGGGGTGTAAGCCCTAGTAACGGGTTAAACATAAAAGGAAGAAGTGATATTTCCACAATGAACATTTCAGTGAGGCGCTCTAACGAAAAAAAGATAGTTTCCTAAATAGCATCTACCTAAGTGATTTTAAAAAATAAGTAAATGCCAAGGATGTCTTAATATCTGTTTTAGAATTTGATCACCAGGCAATACTAAGGTTTATAGTAATTATTTAAGAACAAATTTCCTAAATTGTACTGGTACGATATTGGAAACTGCTAGTGGTACACGCCATTTTGTGTTTGTAATGTTCTTCCGCATGTAGAACAATGATTACAGATTCGAGACTACATAAAATTAGTAAGCTATCTTTATGCACGTTCAACCTGTGAAGAGAAAAGTTTGTTTTCACTTACCGTATTAACGCAGTTCTCTTAGCCACGTACACAAAAAAATTGCATTACAACTGCACAAAATTATGTTCTTCCAGTAAACCAACCGTTTCTCACCACAGAACGCTCAGAACTGAAATAATGGTGCCTAATTGCGACGATGCCGATACTAAATGTCAGATGCTACATGAAACACCAATTTTATGAGCGTGTACAAATTAGGAACGGGTACGATAAAGGCAAATTTCCGAAGAATGTGGCAGCTTTTAGATGACATGTCAGTGTTTTCTGCGGAGCGCATGATTTTCGGAGCATGCACAGATGTAACGGGGAAAATGTTTTTTGATGAATAAAACGTAGGCCGTGCATGCAATTAAGAGTCAGCACAGTGAACTATAACAAATATTATGTTTTCGAAAGACTTCATCATGAAGCTGTTACCCTGATAGTAGGTTACGATGCTAAGTTGGTGCCCAATGTCAGCGCTTCAGCTCTCCGTGTCACAGAAAACACTCGGCTGATTGCGTCCAGCATCTGCCTTGACTTGCAAGATGCCAATTATTCTGAAGATAAATACTGGTTATTTTGATATCAACCAACCTATTCGTCTATACTGCGTATATTGTCCATTTTGTTACAAGCTTTGTTTACAAACCGCAAACATTTAGAAGTATACTTTACCAGAAGGGACAATCTGGCACTAGATGTGGGATGGTTTATTGCTCTAGCAATCTCAAGATGCAATATCTAGTATTTGAAATGGGGTGTTGCAGGAACGCTTGTGCATAGAAAAGCAGTCGAGTGTATGTTTCTCCAACACATTGCACACCTGCGCACTTGTGTTAGCCGACACTTGTCAAAAGGAAGACAAGCCGCCCCTGTAAGGCAAGCAGGCAGCCTAGCATCAAGCCAGCCTCAGCTCACAGTGTTTCTAGCTAGGTGATTACTAATACATGTCCTCATCAGTGGCCCGGAGCCGACTCTATCTCTCTCTCTCTCTCTCCATCCCTTCCTTTATTTCACATCCCTATAGGCCATAGCCTTCCCTCCCTCTCTGCTTGATGCTACTGTATCTTCTGATCTACATCAGTATACTCAGGACACTGCACCACCTCCTCCTTCGATCCGTCGCGTTTTTCGCCGCGCGTGGTCAATGTAACTCTTGCGACGCACGTACCTTGGGACATGTGTTTCCTTGATTACACTAACGTCTTAAACTCATTAATTAACCAAATAAGCTGTAAGGCACAACATTATGAATGTATACAAATAATAAAATTCATCAGCCTCCTCCTCATATTTTCATGGCATAGGCAATTAAGCGCCTGTTCCGCCTTCAGGATTCTTCGGGCATCGTTTCCAAAGTCTCTCCATGGATCTCCTTCCTTAAGGATTATATTTCATTATTTGTTTTGCGAGTGTTGTATCGGGTATTGTTTCTTCCCACTGTTGTTTAAGATCCTTTAATCTATTATTCATATTAAACATTCCTAGTTCTTTTATACTGTCATTTGTTGTATGACCTTGCTTTGTACATCCTTTTATATTCCTTAAAATTTTCGTTTGTGTAGCCTGTATTTTACTTTTTTCTTTTACTTAATGTCCAGGCTTCACTTCCTCATGTTAACACATTCCCGCCATAAATTTTATAAAACTTCAGTTTTGTTTCTTTGCTTATTTTGTTACTAATTGTTCCACACGTTATTTACATCATATTCTATATCATATCCAATATCACTTCCTAAGTAGTTAAAGTGGCTCGCTTGTTCTATACAACGATTATTAATAATTGTTTTTGTTTTAATTGGCTCTTTCTCTATGATGACATTAATTTTGTTCTTGTAGTCGAGCTTTTCATATTGCATTGCTCACAGACTTCATTAAGTTTAAAAATAGACTTTTGTAGGGCAGACTCGTTATTTTGGATAATAATCAAATCATCTGCAAATAGAAGTATATTTACACACTTGTCCTTCGATATTCTAAAACGTGGGTGCACTAGTTGCTCCCATTTTCTTACTAGATCGTCAATATAAATATATTGAAAACGTGAGTGATATAGTGCTCCCTTGTCGAACACCTTGTGGTAGTTTTACCATTATTTCGTATATTTATTCATACTAGAAACTCATAGTGATTTAAATGTACAATAAACATTCCTTTGACGCAAGGGGATAGTGCTTTCTTAGTGTAAGATGTTCTAAGACGTGTGTGGATATGATTGTATAGCATTTCGTACATAAATGGATGAGTACAGAAAAGTAAGATTCATACACTCCCAGTGCAACCTTGATTACTGCTTCCATAGCTTTATAGTTAAAAAATTGCATTTTATTCTATGTAAATATTGTACCCGTTTCTTTGTAAAAAATAAAAAACAAACGAGAGATGTGTTTAATATTTCATTTTGTCATTTTATCACTTAAACGACAGAAATGTTTCTGTTTCTGACACTTTCTAGAAACAACCGTGACAACTAAAATGCGACAGATCAGATCTTTCCGAATTAATGACTAGGGTCAAAGCAGTGATCCACTATGAAGTAATATATCATTATCTTGGCAATAAATAAAATATTTACAATTTGTCTTTATGAACGCCATACGTATTTCAACTTTAGTGAAATTTGTGACCAAATATTTTTTGGAAGGGGGGGGGGGGGAGTTAAGTTACTATGGCCATAAAATATCTATCTACAAGAAAGAGAGTTTGCTCTAAATAGGGACAACTTTGTATATAAAATACCATACTCTCCCATTAAGACTTCAGACACCGGGTAAAGGCATAGAATAGGGAATAAAAGAATAAAGAAGGCGTAATGCAGTTTGAAGGAACGCAACTATGAGCCATGTATGCAATCTGGATTTCAGTTTGCAGGAACTAGGAGTTCCAGTGTACACGTTGGTCACCATTTAATATAAAGCTTGAAATTAGCATGAGAAAACGTGAAATATTGCGGAAGATTTATGAAAGACAACAGATTTTGTGCCTAAATAAAAGACCTTCGTCTGCACATATCCCCAGTCATTCCACAGCATTCTTGCGATATTCTGTGAAGCTGTTATTGTGTGCTTAAAGTTGTTGATTTGTCCCAAGCCTTTCGTTTATTTATTCAACGAGCATTCTTTGAACATAGAAAATGACATCTCTGGCGCATACATGCTCTGTTTAAGCCTTGCAAAAAATATTGTTGGCACCTTCTCCTGATAGACTTCCTTGTATGTTGACGGAAGTATACGGCAACTCAGTTGCATTATATTCCGTGAGAATTTGTTTCTTTTATTCTTACGTGTTAAATATTAAATCATTATCACATCACACTAATGAAAAATTTGCTTTCTAGAAGAATGCAGCTTTCATCTTTCTTATTCTTCAGGGCTCCTACCGTTCGATCCTTTTGTCCACAAAGCTTGTCACTGATCTGTTCATCTTGTTCACAGTCAATAGTATATATTGGGTACCTGTTTGTATCAGTTACATCTAAGCGAGATTCTTATTTATTTCTGTTTTCTGCTGGTGCTTCTTCGTTTATATTAAATAATTTAACTTGGATAAATTCGGAAACTGGAAGCCCAATAGCGCCGAACTCATCCTGCGTTACAAGCATCGTTTTCGTGGTCCAGTATTAAATTAGTCGTTTACCAGCGCACTAACGGAATTGATGGGGAGGGGAGTTTGCGGAGGTTGTTGCCATTGTTTCCACCAACTGTTTTATTGGGATCTAATTCAGCTCTTCAGTATTTGAGGCAATGCATTGGACCAGCACTATGAGGTTTGTAGAAGATTCCCGCCTGGATGTTTGCCAATATTGCAATTTACCGTCTTGGGCACTTTAAACATAAATGCTCATATGTAAGAGAAGGAATTTTAACTTATGATACCCACATATGCAATGAGCTTTCATTATATATATTTTGCTCAGCATCCTTCAGTAAAGACACATGACGAAATTAAACAATGAAATATAAGTTTACAGTATTTCTCGGGACAGGGGTATTTATTTGTCATTGTAATGTATTGATGAACCTCCCAAAGATGTTAATTCCTTGAAGATTGACGGATGTTCGAATTTCGAAACTGAGTGTACTTATCTATACTTGGAAGCTCCTGCCTGTTGCCTGTATAGCAGGGAGATAGTTTAATTAGTCAAGCCGCAAATGAGACTGGAGGCATTGGAAAGGGGTGGAAGAGGGAGGACTGAGGAGGTGAGCCCAGCTGAGGGATAGGCGGGGGTATAGGATTGCATTAGGTAATACACTCGGATGTAACCAGACCATGGGAGGTGGGCGGCTTGGTCCTTAGCGTCGTGATGCTGTATGCCAGACAAGAGATGGAAATGGCTTGTTTGAAAATCGATACTTTGATATGATGCAGGTCTCTCAAGCTTACCTCCTCCCCTCCGGCATCTCGTCCCTAACCCTTTACTTGACTGATCTGATCCTCCTCAGGACGCTTGGACAGGAACATTTGCAAAGCCTGGATATCGTAAGCAGGTGAAAATAAACTCAGCGACTCTCTTTTGGTTCATGGTAGTCAAGCTACGAATTGCAAGCTCTTTTACAACGTTGACATACTCTGAAAATTGTATGTTACATTTTTATTCATCATGCAGATTGAAATACAAATATATTTTCCTTTTTTTTCCTTTCTTTCTTTCTTTCTTTCTTTCTTTCTTTCTGTAGTTGTAAATGTGCCACTAGTTCTACAAACAAAACTCACTTCCTAGCTCGAATGACCAACACCTCACTACTGTGTAAATTATATATATATATATATATATATATATATATATATACATACATACACAGCCGTTTGTGAAAATTGCAACACCAAGAAGGAAACGCATGAATTCAATGAATTTAATACCACAGGTTAGGTACCTGACAAGTAACAAATGATAACTTTTCAAATCTATACATGGCCTTTGAGCCCTAATATTCAGTATGCGCTGCAATTAAGAGTTTCAATACGCCGTGGCATTGAATAAAAAAGGTTCTGAATACTTTCCTGAGGGATTTTCCTCCACGCAGTTTGTATTCGAGCCCACAAATCTGTGACACTGGTTATTGGAGGACCGTGACGCACCAGGTGCCGACCAACCATATCCAGACATGTTCGATGGGCGACATGTCAGGCGAACGTGTAGGCCAGGGAAGCAATGGTACCCGTCACTGTTCGAAGAACGTTTGTACATTCCTCAATATGTGGCCGGACATTGTCCTGTTGAAATGTGGCCTGTGGAGATGCCTGAAGTAGGGGAAGTATCTCAGGCTCTACAACCACCGTTAGGTACCGCTTGCTGTTCAAAGTGCCCTCAATTCGTAGGAGGCAAGATCGACTGTTGTAACCAATGGAGCCCCAAACCATCACACCTGGTGTTTGTCCGCTACGCCGCTCAACATTGCAGCCCTCCAGGTTGCGCTCACCACGGTAGCGCCGGACACGTATGCGGCCAGCACTGCAGGACACGTTGAAACGGGACTCATCCGAAAAGGCTACATTTTGCCACTCAGCACCCCAGTGACGGTGGTCACGTGCCCATTGCAGTCGGAGGAGCTTGTGGTTTCTGGACAATGGAAACCGACGTAATGGCATGCATGCAACCAGTCCAACCTGCAGTAGACGGCGACGAACCGTTGATGCAGACAAGTTCACATCTGTTGCAGAGCTCCAGCGTCCAGCCAACACTGTGGATGAAGCTGAACGGTTCGTTATGGCCATGCGGACAAGATGATGGTCATCCCGTGCTGTGATCATGTTCCGTGGTCCAGTACCCGCTCTTCGCTGTGTACGACCTTCATCTATCCACTGCTTCCACACACGCATCACTGTCGTAGCAACATGCCCCGTATGAGCCGAAATGTCACGGTATGACAAACCCGCTTCCCGGAGACCGATCTTTCTGCCCCGTTCGAACCCACTCACATGCCGATATGGCTCCCTTTGACATCGACGAGGCATACTGACACTCACTTTATTGTTTCCACCTTGTTTGACAGCTCTGCACTGACTACACTGGGCGCAACAGCGACCTTGTCGGACGAGAGGGTTCTGCTCCGCCTACGTGTACTCCATCTCTCTGTAAACCTTTTCACTTATTGCTTGCACACTCTTCTACACTTTCACCAAGTTTGGAATTATTCGGGAAATTCTTTCTTGGTGTTGCAATTTTCACAAACGGCAGTGTGTGTGTGTGTGTGTGTGTGTGTGTGTGTGTGTGTGTGTGTATGTGTATCGTAGTCATCAAAATACATTTTATTAAGCTGTGTACAAACATAAATAATTTCTAACGAAAAGAAAGAAACACGACACGGTGCATACATGTATCAGCACCGATGCTGCTTCTGCTCTTCAAATGAAATGTCTCCTGCCTTTAACTCCCATTGAGGTGATAGGTATTAAGAGCCTTTATGGACATAAAACATCAGCGGAGCTTTGATGAGAGCTATCGCATTGCGGGAAACTAAGCCCTGAGTTGTTCCGCTGATATCAGTGCTGAAGAGCCTTTCAAGCAAATATGTAACCCGGCGGAGGGCGATGCATGTTTTCGGGCGTACAAATCCTTAGCATGGCTTCCTTCGGAAGGGAAGTAAAGCTGGTGGTCCCGTGTCGTAGATTTACGGTATGTAAAAGAACCTCAAGCCTAATGAAGAGGCCTCTGAGCAAAATTTCCGGTCTTTCACGTCCAGTATAGAATGGGATGCTAAGGACCACAGCATTAAAGAGTGTCCATAAAGAAAACTCAATTTAATTTAAGCAAACATGGAAGTAAGTCATCAAGGTTTCAAGTATGACTTGAGACGTAGGATTTTAACAGATCTTTGCTTGCAGCCAAAATTCATTTATGGTTTTGATGGAACACCTCTACCTTATTTTGGCTGCAGGAATGGCCATGTTAATTTTAATCAAAACGTAAAGGAAAATAGTTCGAGCACGGCAAAGGAGCTCAAGTCGACTTCAGTTCAAGAAAATAGGTATATTGTGTGTGTAATCAATATAGAATTTGGGGAGAAAAAGTCGCGGTCAAACATACTACATCCAGATTCTTTAAGAAGTTATCATACGTGATGTCCAAAATCGCTACAGCGATTCGTATTGAAATCAGAGATAGCTGATATCTCCTCTGCTGGGTTGTCCATGTAAGATCACCGCTCCTCACAAACATGCAAAGGCGCCAGGTTCGATTAAAAAGAGGGAAATGACCACCGATCACTTTGCATGGTTGAATCCTGCTTCCAAACTGGAAGGATACTGGGGGGGGGGGGAATCTTATCGTTACGATATTGGCCGTTATGATGAATTTCTCCGTCCTTGCCCAGAGTTTCATAAAAAAATAGCATTTGTTTTTATTAACAAACAAAAAAGGAGAAACAACTAACATATTTTAAAACATTTATAAAGGTTACTTCAGTTTTTCTTATAAAAGTTAAAGTTGTGCCATTAAAACCGAGACACTATACGCTACAAAAACCGTCCGATTATTTGAGTTATCTATCAGCATACAGGCTGAGATTGCGAGTTTACGAGACATAAGCGAAAGAAGTTCCATATGCAAACACTGGAATGGTGCGATACGAGTCCCAATTCGTAAAGTGACATCAAAACTGTTGACATCCACCCCTTTCACTTATCTTTCGCTAGTCCTCTTCCAAAAGTATTGACGCCATGCGCAGACAACCGACTGGCGACAACGGCCGAATAAATCTGAACACCCGGTATAATTTGAGCAGCACTAGTTATATGATGATTCCAAAAAGTAGGTGTTCCTCTTCATTTTAAAATATTCTAGCAGTCAATTAACGCAAGGAAAATTCTCATTTGTAATATGCATAACGAGCAGATTACAGTTTGTGCATTCTGGTAGTTTTTTCTTCATAATTTTATATTATTTATTTTTGAAAATTGTACCGATTTTTCAACCTTTTCATGCGTGGCGTGTACAAAATTATTTTTAGTATTTTATAGTGCAACATATTGTATAATACACAAACGTCACCTGTGTATGATGTAAACTGAGAGAGAGATTTGTGAAGTTTAAAATCTAAGGCGGTAAGAGGAAGTTCAGTAAAAGCGTTGATAATTCCTGACTGACATTTTTCCTCTGCCAGATCAAAATCCATTTTCACAGCAATTCGTGTCTCATATGAAAAAAATCGTTCTACTAAATGTATGCAAAAATGTTAAAATACCTCACGCGAAAAATTGAAAAATCGGTACAATGTTCAAAATCATTTTAAAACTAATAAAGGAAAAATTTTTAAAATATCAGCTGAAAAGTATAGTATCCTTTATTCTTAATGGGTATTAAAATGAGAATTAATTTGGCTTCTGGAATGACTGTATTTAAGAAGCTTTTTTGCTTTTTTAAGCTTGAAGTTTCTTATAACATCAAACCGTTAATAAAATGTTTGTTTACAAGAAACATAGTTGAGCCCAATACATCATCCAGCATCGTTCATCTTCAAGATCATAATGTATTACATTGCGCATTATCTAATCTGTAATCATTATTTTAAAACTAGATAACGAGTCTTAAGAAAAGGAGACGCGTATCTTGCCGAGTTTCGCTCGCGACAGAAAACAAGCAGCTTAGTTGTGATTCTTAGCACCAAGCATTTAACACGAAGAACAGCAAAAGCGCTCCCTTTTACAGCCTCGTTTGACTAGTACCCCCATTTCTGAGCGCCGTATGTTAAGTCGCATGTGATATAAAAGCAATTCATTGCTGCGTATCAGAAACGATAATTCTCTGGGTAGTGCTGCTTCTGTGTGAGTGTATTTCTGTCTGTGTGTGTAATAGTCAAAATGCTGGTGGGCAAGTGAACGAAACCAACGTTAGGGGCCTGTCACCGCCATGTTTCACCCACCATAGAGATCATCAGTAAAAGAGGATATGAGAGAGAGAGGAAGAGGGAGGAAGGGGATGTTTGAATCCCAAAAGCACATCCGCAAGCCCGTACTACTACACAGTTATATACTCTATGCATACGTATGTAGTCAGGCGCTTGATTCCTTTTTCTTTCTTGATGGTTTGATTTCAAAGGGTAAGCGGGCTGGTTGGTTGGGCGCCACAGAGGCAAATGTCTGTATCATCTACCAGTAACCAGTATCTGGCTTGCTTCGGTTGTTCATATGCAGTACTATTATGCCTAATCTCAGGTCTTCAAGGAATCACACTGAGTACTTGGTCTGCCACGACCTCTAAAGGCTTAATTCTTTTGCTTTCAGCGCTAACCTTTGTGGATGTAGAAAGGTATCATTGAGAAGTCAGGTTCTCAACTTGCTGAGATGCTTCTATCGCTAAGCTGGCAAAACATAAGAATTGATTATCGAACAACACTGATTTATTTTTCTTTGGTAATGCGAATAGAGATCACTCAGAGCTCCTGTCAGAAGTAAGGAGAACATGACTCAGAGTTCTCAAACTGTACTATTATAGGTGGCTCGGATAAAGAGTATGTTGGGTGGCCTACTCCCCGGTCCCTGCGGTACAGGTACCAGATTTGAAAGCGCTAGGTGAGCATACACAGTTCAGAGGGAGGGAGAGTTCTGAATCTGTATTATAGATGGCTCGGATAGATGCTTAGGAGTATGTTGGGTGGCGTACTCCCCGGTCGCTGCGGTACAGGTACCAGATTTGAAAGCGCTAGGTGAGCATACACAGTTCAGAGGGAGGGAGAGTTCTGAATCTGTATTATAGATGGCTCGGATAGATGCTTAGGAGTATGTTGGGTGGCGTACTCCCCGGTCGCTGCGTTACAGGTACCAGATTTGAAAGCGCCAAACGAGCATACACAGTTCAGAGGGAGGGAGGGTTCTGAATCTGTATTATAGATGGCTCGGATAGATGCTTAGGAGTATGTTGGGTGGCGTACTCCCCGGTCGCTGCGGTACAGGTACCAGATTTGAAAGCGCCAAACGAGCATACACAGTTCAGAGGGAGGGAAAGACGTCCTCCGCGGCTGATCAGGGCCTTCTATATTTCCCGGGCCATTCACATCTGTGACATTATGAACGTGAGCAATATTCTGCAGAGCTTAACAATGTAAGACGGACTGACAAGGACTGCGAATAAGTACAAACTATTTCCTTTTGGACCCAAAAGAAAGTAAACCGAATATAGAATTTCAGATGATACGGTAACGTTTGACTTGCACGTTTCTCCTAAATCATTTTACAAGTCCACCAATGTCGTAGGTAGTGTAACTCAAGTTCTGAAGTCAGGTTCATACTACCGCAATATCATGCGTAAAACATTTTGCATATATTTATTTAAACAGAGATTAAAAGCTTTATCTCACCAATGTTACATTTGCTAAATGCATGAACCGTTATCTCAGACATTATTTAAGATATCAGACTGGAATTTAAAGGTGTATATGCTTGTTCTCTTAAGTTCAGGACTCTACTTTTATGCAATAAGTTTGTTTAAGGGAGATTAAGATATGTTTCTCAATAATACCATATTTTGATTAGCATTTGTTATCAGTTTCTTTTTAAGTATTCAAACATCTTATGAACACCAAAACAGATCCACATCAGCACTTAGGGGTGATTTTTATCATCCTAAAATGTAATAGCTATCTTCAGTAGTGTCATTTATACTACATAAAGCTCTTCAAAGTAAACATGGTGAAAACAAACTCCCATATGTTTGCAAAGAAAGTAACCGTATGTCTTGAGCACACGAAGCTGTCATACTTAAAAGTAAAACCAATTTGTAGAGCAATACTTCCCCTAAAGTCTACCTCTCTACTCCAAAGTATGTGGGAGTTGTGATTCTTTCTTTGAAGTAATGAAAATTCACAGTACAAAATGACAGATGCAGTACCATAAAATATATTTAAAATATAAGTATTGTGCTTATAATGATATCAAATTAAAGAGGAAGCGTTCATGCCCGTACCCAGAAAAAAGTTTCGGGGAGGGTTTTCCACAAGTAGATCTAAACTTAACAGTACCCCATGTACCTACTCCGTAGTATATAGACGTTGCAGGGATAAGAAAATTGCTCTGAGACATTACATAGACAAGAAAAGCTCACCAGAATGAGGATATTTCACTTTACAGCACAAAACATGGAGACTGCTTCGAAAAGCGGAATGTATCGTCACCTTACCTATGTAAGGCGACGATATTAAGTTTCCCTTTTTCTTGTCAACGTGCTACTAGCAATAGACCTATTGTTATCTAACGACATTTCCCATATTAGTTTGCTATGAATTTAAATAAATAAAACTGTCAGAAGTTTCGGGGGGCGTTAAACCCTAGAAACCCACCTCTAAACATGGCCCTGGAAGCTCTAATTTATAAAACTGCAGAAAAAACTAAAATTGCCATTTTTTGGTAATTTTCGCCATTTAGTCTGCCCTTAATAACGCGAAAAGTACACCAAACTAAATGTTTTATACACGTTTTAGAACAGGTTCATAAACTTAAACGAAATTTTCTTTTTAAGAATGAATAGCTGCACAAATAAACAGCTTATTAATTAGAGTCAATAGAATTTCCCTGAAAGTACATCACAGCTAACATATTTTGAGCTAATACCATCGCTCTGAAAGTGATTTGTCAGAAAATTTCAATAGCTGTATTAGAATTTTGACATTTCAGTATTTATAAGTGATTAACCACAGAATTTGTCATCTATTTCTATAAGCTATCTAAATAAATGTTTTAGTCTGTAAATTCTGAGTAGGGCCGCGTTTTTCATTGGTTTGGATCATTTGAATGTGTATTGTGTTCATGAACTATAATATGAATGCTAGCTGTTATCCAGGCTCTCGAGTCAAATATGCGGAAACCAAATCATAATCCTTTGACGCCCAGGTACGCTATTATTTATCAATCTAGACAATACCTTTACTCTTAGAAAGGGGTAGCTTGCAATACAAATGCAGAAAGTTTTATATAAACACTTTTCTTTACTGAAGATTCTTACGTAAAACATGCTTTCTCACCACACTAACGGCTATACCCCTTATGCGTGACGCTGGTGCTCCTATGTCTGCCACGGAAGTTAAAGATGGCCTTAAGTTAATCAAGAACGCAAGCGGAGTTTGCGGATTCTGTTAATATATAATAAAATGTGCCCCATTCTCGCTTCTGGTGAAAAAGGAAACAATCTACCCAGAGCCCACCTCCGTGGTGTGAGGCTAGCGTGTACGTCTCACATTCAAGAGATCCCGAAATCGAATCTCGGTTAGGATGAGTTAACCGGATAAGTTCTTTCCGAGGTTTTCCATTATTCTGAAAAGATAAATGTCATTTGATAAATGTCATGAGTATTTCGTTCATTCATCCTTCGGTATGACCTACCCGGTTAAAGAACGTTGTTATGTAAAACATCTGCCCAAATATCAATATTATGAATATTAATAATTGTGTAAAAGATCTAACAAAAATCCGTTGCAATTAGTAGCTATTGCATAAACACGGACAAAGCAAATTATTGTAGTTTGCAAAGATCACTCAGTTTGGCTAGAACATAAGCTTAGTCGTTGAAGTTGCCTGTATGGAACGGCGCTGTGATATCTTCCAGGTTTCTGTCACCATCAATAGTAGCAGCCTTAGTAGTATTCAGATTTCTCACGGTGTCGAGATGCATCCTCTTGAGCATCTTGCAATATCGCAGAGGTTGTCACAGTGTCCCGCAAGTAATTTAGCTACCATAATAAGGTCTAAAGTCTGCTTCTGCAAATAAAACTGAGAAGTGTGCTTCGGCAATAGAATCTCATATTTGTAATATGTTTCCTGTGGATGGTGTTTTGTGAAGCAAGGCACGCCTAAGTTCATATTATCGTGCTTCTCGTGGAAATTGAATAACGAATGCCTTCCGTTTATTAGGCATTCTGTGTTAGCGTTTCCTTGACTACACAATCCATTACCCTGGCTTTCAATAGACAAGCCCTAAAACTCGGGAAGTAGTGAACAGAAATCCACACTAACAATTGCTTCAGGAAACAGCAGTGAATATAATCATCAATAGTATGATGAGAGGAAACTGGAGGACATGCTCAGGGGAGGAAATTTCAATACGGATTCCGTAGAGAGAAGAAATTTGGTAGAAATAATCTCTTGCCGTTAAACATTAGCTAAGACTTCGACTACTGGAGGAGGAGGAGCAGAGATGCATCTGAAGATTTTTGGGAGTACATGTGCAGCAGCACTTCCGTTTTTCTTAGCTAGGTAATGATAACGAAGCTTTAGTAGATTCTTAGCATTCTTAAAAGTTGCAGTGTACCGCAGTTGATTGTCTTAGATAAGTGCATAAATAATCTAGATTAGAATGCACCAGTTTTTACAAAATAAACCGGCTATTCTGTCCAGCAGCATCATTTCGTAATGCATTTTAAATTTATAATCTGTTATATTTTCAACGCTCTGTACGATATCGGGGCTACATAAGAGATATTTTGAGCCTTATAGTAGAAGTAAACTTCAGGCTTGTGGTCAGAAATGTGTCAGGGGAAGTAATTTCGAAAATAGCGCTCCATACACACTTTCCAGAAAGAATACGTATTGGATAGAATTTTGTATTTTGCATACATGGTTTCACTGACCAAGAAAATAATATCCTGTCCAAAACTTACCGCGGCTGATTTAATGCATATCATAGTAACCTTCACTTGGATTGATTTCACTGATTGGCATTGCATTTACGTGTTAACCATTAAAAACTGAAATTTCTATTCAAAAAAGCAGCATGCAGATCCTCGCACTGCACCCTGGTGTCAAACATATTTTATTGACCGCATAAGCACACATCCCTTATTAAGCAATAGTTAGGTACATATAGATGTTCAAGTGATAAAAGTTAACTATACATATTATTTCCGAACAGAATTTCATAAAACGATCAACGCCTACTCTGTATTACGAATTATTCAATTTAATTCCTTACATGTATATTTTCACGCATAGGAACGGCTTTTCCTTCACTCCACATTCTGTTCATCGAATCGATATCATCGTTTCAAGACAGAATCTCTTGACTGTTTTCTTTCTTTAAACGCCTTTCTAGCCGGAACTTGAAGAAATGCAGAAATTTTATTTTATTGTGGACATCTATGATTTTTCTTAGTATTGCCTGCGAAACAAACTCTTTCCTATGTTTTATGTATGACAATCGTAGTACATTCTAAGGGTAGAAGTATAACATACTAGATCGATAATGGCTAAGAGGAAAAGCATAATAATATACTTAACCTTTTTATGCATGCTGGTTGTAGTATTTTCTTCCAGAACCGTAGGAAAAGAATTTGTATGTTTAAATGCTTAGTTTCCTTGCTACGCTCACAATCTTCTTAAACTCCGAAGAAACCAACCTCCCACTTACCTGTTTAAGCTTTGGCATAAAGTAGACTTTTTACTGTAGGAATTTTCAGCCGCTTTTATTTGTCACGCGGTCAAAACAGTGGTTGCTTCTGCATCAAGCACAACGGATGAGAGTATTATCATACGCTTTGCCAGCTTGCCTACGCTGATTACCCTATTTATTAAAGCAGAGCTAAACTGACGTTTGACACCTAGGTGGTCGCTGTCATACGTGTTTGTTTCTACAACATTTATTTAGAGCATTTGCAGAGAAAAAAATGTCTGCTTTATCATGCCGAGTTTATGTAAAATTTCCGCTAGTGATTCTCCATGATATTGGCATACGCCTCCCTTGGATAGCAGTCATTGCAAATTAACTTTCTCATCGGCTTCCTTCAATTCTTAACGTAGAATATCTTTGGAGGATAAGGCGAGAAGTACAAAGCCTTGGGGCTGCTTGTCTCTCTTAAGATTTATAAATATCATAAAGGTGTATAATAAAGTGCAAGTTCTTCTGCTGCAGGACTTTGTCTAATCGAAGTGGGACACAAAGATGTTATGTGCCTGATTACTAATTTTAGCTGTTAATTTTATTTGAATAGGAGAAAAGCGATTAATCTGAAGTGTCAAGTTTGAACTATAACCCTCGTGGAAGCCACAGCATCCATAGGCCGAAAATGTACATCTCCAACACGTATAAGACTGTATCTCCTCCGTCATGCCTCCCTCCTCACACTCCGCTGCCGACTTCATCTGCGTGCGTGGCGAGGAAGCCGAACCGCCGTTATTGCTCGTCTATATTTAATGATTCATCAACGAGAGGGATGGTGGGAGGGCTGGGGAAAAAAAAGGAAGTTTGAAAGGCGGGCAGAGCGACCGGAGATTGTTGAGGAGAAGGGATAGACGTAGTATGTGTGTGTGTCTATAATTTACAATGGAAAGAGGGTGATATTGTTCAGCTCTCGGTGTAGGGTCCCATGCACCAGCCCGCATATGGCAAGGTACATACAGAGAACAGCTAATTGCCTGCTACTACAGAAAGGAAAAGTGAAAGGGGCCGTGGTGGTGGCGTTTGTGAGCGAGAGAGAGAGAGAGAGATGGAGAAAGGTGGGGAGAAAAAACTGGCGGGAGGGTTGCTCGTCAAATGTCGCTTGCTAAGATGATGGTGAAAGTATAGTGACGCAACATGCACCTTGTAGTCCCGGAGAAATTACTTGTAGTCTCACTCAAAGGAGCCAACCTGTATTAATAAGAGACTCTGAGCGCAAGATGTTGCATATCTCCGTCTATGGCTTTCCTTTAGTATATAACGACATGCCAATTGGGACATTTGTTATCTTCTTTTACAATCGCAACTGGACGGAATGCGTCATGGATATTTCTCCTTGTTAATACTTTCTTACAAATGGAGTACTATCGTTTCTATACTAAATCTGCATGAGATTTAACTTAAGTTCTGTGCATTAGAGGATGGTATAACACAACACCCTAAAAATTATTTTAAATTTAACACTGAGGTAATTGCTGCAGCAAGATCGGCACAAACTCTCCATGCTGTTGTTCTTTGGGCCGTACAGCAGATGTACCTACTTGCACCATCTGTAGAGGTTCATACACAATCATGCAATGCCATTCTCAAAGCTCCTCAGGTGTTAACTACCCTCAGTGGTAAGAAAGGAGTTAAATCAAATTACAGGCTCCCACGGCCGTTGCCAAGGCTTGTCTTCTGGCGAAGGCCGCGTCACATTTGATATAACTGCCGACGTTTCGCCTTTCATGTAGAGGGCTTCTTCTGGGCACCGCCAACGACCGTTACTTGCACTCATTTGTAATGATAAGAAGTGAAATTAAAATTGATGTTGCATTTATTATTAAAACGTGTGGAGCCGGCTCATTATTCCTCACATCACAGAGGCACTTGGTGTTGATGGCCGTAGCAGTAGCGCTTTCGAAAGGAGACATCCTTCCGAAAGCGCTATTACTCAAAGCGACTCGACAGCTTCAGCTGAGAATGGAAGGACGTCTTCTTCCGAAAGCGCTACTGCTACGGCCACCAACATCAAGTACCTACCTTTGTGACTTGAGTAAAAATAAGTCGATTCAACACATTTTATTGACTTGCACTCATATTTATACTGCAAAATACAGTCCCTCTTACTAATGCTCCTACCGGCTGGTAAGTTGCCAATTCTGAGTAAACTGCTGTTTCTCGCTCTATCCTTTGTGAGAGGCGGCCATATACAGATAAAATTTCAGTATTATCATCAAAGTCAATGTGATGGCCTGTTTTATAAACATGTTCTGCCAATGCTGACTTTTCAGGCTGCCCTTCCTTTAAAGGTCTGATGTGTTCGTTACAGAGTTAACTCGACGCAAGTGGCTGAATAGAGTTCATCTTTGAAAAAGTATGGCCTGGGATCATTATTTGTTCTTCTTTTGGAACTCCAAACAACATGAATGTGTTTGTGCATCAAAACCTTCCAAGAGATCTATTTATTTATCGCCAGAAGAGAAAAATGTTTTTACACACCGAAGAAAAAAAATTAACATCCCTTATCTCTTACATTTTAATCGATTCCTTGAGCAGCGGAAATGACACAAATGAACAGTTGTATTCCTCTATAATGCAGTAGAGGAACTCGTGTTCAGCGGAAGTGGTGGATTAAATAGTTCAGTATTATTCTCTCAAAATTAGCCAGGGCAACAATAGGCAGCCTTCAACCCACATTTCTACACGCTGTTCTTCAAGTTCCTATTCGGGCACCCAAAGGCGGTAGTCTTCGTAGCTAGCAGCAACAACATTCTTCAGTTAGAAAATACCCACAGTAAAATAAGGAGCGTCACTAAATGGGATCTGGTATGTGAATTACTTGAGGAGACTTCTGTATACCTTTGGATTACCCGCCCCAGCACCAATGGCATTTTATGGCTGAAAAAATGTGTACTTTAGGTCGCCCTTGGTGATGGAACCATGCTCACCCACAACCCAAGTTGTGCAGCTTCTGTGCCAATGGAGGCTCTGTCAAACAGCCTTCCTTGGATAGGAATTATAGCCCTTCCCCTTGTCGTAGATTTACAGCATCTAAAACAATGCCTATCTGAGGGAAAAACTCTGGGCTAAATTAGTTGGGCATTTCACGCACAATAATATGTCCATCTTGAATTAAGATAGATTAGCCAATCACTAATTTTCTTTTCTTTCTTCTTTTTGCTGCTAATAAAATACTGTAGAAAACGTAATTGTCTTTAGAATTTTCGAAGTAACCAGGTGTAGTTTTACTAAGATCAACGAAGATACAAGATTCTACAGCTACATCTAATACCAAGATCATTGTCTATGTTGAAGAGCAGCGCACATTATTTCATTTCTGTTCTAACATG
Organism: Deroplatys truncata; assembly: GCA_030765065.1. Lineage (NCBI taxonomy): Eukaryota > Metazoa > Arthropoda > Insecta > Mantodea > Mantidae > Deroplatys > Deroplatys truncata. Next base: position 61,923,905 of record CM060980.1, read on the forward strand.
CCTCTCTTAATCCAAGAAGCTACTTCAGTTTAAGCAATACTACTTGCCCCTAAAAGATTCTTCGCGATAATAAGCGACTGCTTTACCAGTGCAGGCTTCTTGTTGCAGTACAAGGAATTGTAAATTAAATAGAGATTCTGCTGAAAGAAAGAAATTACCAGGAAAATATTCATGCCCGCATGTATGTCTGCTAACAGCTGAGCTTAAAACATAAGTAGGTACAAGTTTCATTTTCGTCTTCAAGTCAAGTATCTTCTGAAGATGCAAGAACTATTAGAAAAACTTCCTTAAGACTGACCCTTTACTTGGGAGAAGACTGTGGAATTAAGAAACACTCCCTCACCCAGTCTAGTCTATGGGATGACTATAAAAAGTTCCCAACTAACAATCCACTCAAACTATCTGCGACGTTAAATGTCTTTATGTCCTGAATTAAGCGCGACAAGATAAAAGAGGGTCCCTGGTTCGATTCCCCGCTGGGCATTGAAAACATAGATGCAGTTTTAATAGACGCGTGTTTCTGTTCGCATTTGCAGGCGTAATAAAGTCTACTGCATGAAGGGTTAATTTTTACTTTCTCTATCACTGCTAGAGGAAGCATTGAATTCCAACCCTCCGTAATATCGAGATTTCATCTCAAATATGCCTATGAAGTTTCTGAATTTGGGGGAGGGAACGTTTTGGAAATTAATCATATATGTCTGTAGGTGTGTATATGAGCAGCATAACTCAATAACAAAAAATCGGATTAATACTAAACTCACGCTTAAAGATAACAGGCGAAGATTTACGAGAAAATTCCTCCTCCCTAAACTATCCTTTTGATGGAGAATTTATCATCATAATTTATTTTCTCAAAAGTACCTCTAACTTTTGATTAAATTGACACATTCTGTTATATATAAACTTGGCAAATGAGGTGTATAATTTAAAATTTCTGTTAAGAGCTTGAAGTTCTCTTCATTGGCAGATTTTGCACAGTTAACAAGGCGAAAAGGGCTAACTTAGAATTTCTTCATTCCACTCCCTCCTCCTCTAGCAATACTTTTTATATCAACATTAACAGCTAAACAAAACAGTAAGCTGAAAAACGAAACGCTAGTCCTATCTCTGCTTTTTTTTTTCTTTTTTAATATTTTAATGTAAATTAACATGCTAAGGGAAGCAATTATATTAGCGATTGTCTAAACATTCCTACGTGTAAGTTGTATGGAAAGAAGAAAAGGGAGTGAGGACGAGTTTGGGAGGAAGGAAGCGGTAAAGACGGAGATATATACATAGCAAAAGGATATAGGGGACTGGCGGTGAAGAGACTCAGAGAGCGAGAGATTAATATGCGTATTTAACGCAATAACACAAGTGGAGCTGTGAGTTTTGCTAATAATTTTATATAATCACCATAGGAGTTCTTAATTGTATAGTTCAGGAAAAACGTAAAACTAGAACTTGTTAAAATGTACAATTCGTGTCAACTTTTTTGGGGGGGAGGGGGGCTTAGTATTGACGTATCTGGAAATATTCGCTGTTTTTCATTTGAATTTACCAGTAATTTAAGGACTAAGTACGATTGCAAATGTCTTCTCTCTCTCTCTCTCTCTCTCTCTCTCTCTCTCTCTCTCTCTACCTCCCCCTAATGCCAAATGTATGTAATATCAATTCACTTGACTGTCGTTATATTTTTGTGCAACTGCCAATTTAAATGTGAGGCAGTATTTTTAACACTTAAATGATTTCAGTCTAATTATATAATATAAAAAATAACAGCAATATGTGTATAATATAATATATAAAATGTATGTAACAGTCATTGTATTATGTTTATATTATTGTGTACATGTATAATAATTTTATGTGACTGTATTACGTAATTTAACAATGTAGGAGCTGTGAAAATAGAAGCTGAAAGTTGCTAACAATGAGGTAAACTTGAGACAACAATAAATTAGAAAGTTTAATAATGCTACTAGTAATTCTTGGAACAATAATGTAACATTTAAAACAGTTTATAAATAGCCAATCAAAAACTAGAAAAAACCTAAGTTAAATAAAAGTATTATATTGGAGTAAAATTAGCCAATCAGAGACTTGAAATAGACAAATTTACAAATTTAAGTGGTAGAAGCCAGATGCTAGTAGGCAACGTTCCTGAGCAGTTCGCTCGGTATATATTCAGTGTAAGACATAAAATTCATTACGGCGATAATATTATAAAGTTTACGTGCTAAAACGTGCAAATAATTAATAAATAATCTCACAGCTCTCTATATCAGTGAAGTATTATTTAATCGTGTGAAGGATTAATAAAAGGAGTGAAGTAAAAATTATAATTTGTGTAAGCCTACATGCTTTAGCCACACCACCCCCTGTTAAGAGATACATGTTTCTACAAATTACTACTGACGCAGCCGAGGCATACAAATATAATACTTAAATAAACATTCAAATTACAAAGTTGATTTCTAAAAGTGGGGCGAAGGCCACCGGAAACTTTGTACCATACGTGGGGCAGTTACTTCATCGAGTTTGGCTTCCCAACAGTGGAACTACAATACAACGCCTCCTTCAAATGTGCATTGAAATCATTTTTGTCAACTTCGATCATGGTTGGCACAATGTAGATAGAAAAAGAAGTGTTTATAAGAATACTTTATAGAATAGATAAGGAAATAAATGATGGTGAATGGAGAAAGTCGTGCGATTGTAACGCATCAGATTTTTCTGGGAACGCACAGCACAACTAGCCATTAAAAACACACCGCGGAGCAACTTCCTTAAGGAGCAGGGGACTTTAAACAATCTTTAGTTTAGCAGCAGAATAAGAGATAAAGGAATAACACACGCAGCCACAGTACAAGAGAAAAGTTTAACACAGAAGACATTCTTCTCTCTGCTGAAGTCGCTCGTTATTCTTCTGAAAAGAAACAATTAGTCGAGTAGGAAGGAGGGGAGCCAATAAATAGAAGGAAGAGCAAAGTGCTCGTTATGTATGCCCCATACTTAACTGCGTGTTGTGTTGTCTCGCCTTTCCTTCCTTACTACTCTTGCCTTGTCCCCTTTTATGCAAACTTTAGTGTGCAAAGTAATCGGAAAGTTAAGCCCATAAAATACAGGTGGTGCGTTTAATAGTTACCAACAAGTCAAGCCGTAGTAGCGTATCCCCCTCAAACTCCTGTGTGTGTACTCTAAGTTAAGCTAAAATCTTTGCCAAGAAAACGGTATCAGCGATGATGTATGGCTCAGATGTTGTTAAACGTATGGCTCAGAGATCAGCCGGAATCTCTTACTTTTGTTTTAATATTTTAATTTTAAATGTAGTTACCATACTTCCTGCAGTTTAGGGAAACAAAATCGTAAATAATAACAGGCAAGAAATTAAATTTAATACAGAAATAATATAGGGCGAAACACAATTCTTCCCCAGTATTCAGTAAACAGAAGCTGATCGCCAAATTCATGAACTGCAGAATTTTAAGAATTAAAATGAAATATTAAGCACCTGTTAGTGCTTTTTCAACAATCGTACTTCCAAAATTAATTTTATTTAAGGGGAGATTAGAAGCACTATCCCCTCAGTGTTAAATGTGTCAACTTCATGGCTTATTCTCTCGAAAACTATTTGAGATATTAACTGAAATTTTTACGGAATGTAGATGCAGCTTTTTCAGTTCATCAGTCTATTTCATAGATAAGTATTCTCATTAAGGAAGTCAGGATTTTTGTAAATTATACCCTCCTTGGATTAATATTCATCACGAATTATTTTTATTTTCTCTACAAGTACATAGTAGGTAGAGAAGATATTGCATTGCACCCAAAAATTCGGTACCGAGATTTCACAAAAATACACGTTTTGAGGCCTGAATCCAAAATAATTTAGAATAAAATCCGTGTGCGAGTGTGTGTATGAAGAGCATAACTCAAAAACGAAGGTCCAGTTAGGTCCAGTAGCTTCCAAGGAGGCGACACGAAGATTTTCAAGAAAATCCTCCATCCCAAACTATCCTTAACATGGAACATTTTTCGAAATTTTTTATTTTCTAAAAATGGCTGTAATGATTTTGATTAAAATACATTATATGAAAGATATTTACATGACATAAAATGTATATCTTGAATTTTCTGGGAATAGCCTATGAAGTCCTCTTCATTCGGAAGGAATTTTGTATAACTCGTAAATGTTAAGTGATAGTCGAAAATGAACTGCACAAAAAATGCAGGTGTATTTAAAACAAAAATGTATTTCAAATAATTTTTTGTGACATAACCATTTCTGAGATATCCTTTATTAAAGTTTCGAATTTATTTTTTGGTCATTCTCTTTAAATCCCAGTTGTTTCTCGCGATTGCATTGAAACAGTATGGGATTTTAAAGCTAGCATATAGCGTCCAGTTCTTAAACATTTGACTGTTGGTGTTCCCTTTGTTGTTTAACGAAGTGTGTATCGTTGCTATTTCTGCAAAGTTTTATTTGGATTAAAATGTAGTAGTTAGAAAAATAAGCTTTAGTAAGAATAGTTTGTACACCCACTAACAAACTATCGAGGGTAGAGAAATTCACGTGAATGTCTCACAGATTTAAAAAAAAACAACAAAACCTCTTATCATCAAAGGAGATATACAACAAATTAAGAGGTTGATTTTACTATCCTAAAATTGCATTCAGCCATCTTCAATAGCTTTTGAAGTGTCGTTCACAGCAAAAGCAAAAGTATTCAAAGCAATAGTGAAGGAAACAAGCTCGCATACACTTGCAAAGAAAGAAACTGTCTTGGATTTGCAGATGCTGCCGTAAGACTAGTACCAATTTGTAAGCAAAGTTGCTCCTTAAAATGTGAGCTAATGTTTACCTCTACCCCAAAGAGTATAGGGGCCAGGATATTCTTTCTGTGAAGTGTTACAAAATTCATATGATTTTTGCTATTTAATCATCCCTTAAGCAAGTGTATTTAGAAGTTAGTCTAATTATTGCCTATCGAAGTCTTCCGTTTCTTATTTAGCAATTTACCTATTCGAAGAGTTGTAGTTCCTGGACAATATTGATTTTGCCCTGTTAATTATTCTTTTAAGAAATATATATTCAAGGTAATAAATTACCAAGCGAATGGTATTATTGTAATAATTAATTTTGTAGTTTCCGTCTTAAAATTATTATTAGAAATTGTTATTCTCATAATTTAAATTTTAAAAAAATATATGAACACACACACCTTACCCTACCCATAATACATTCTCATACATCAGCTACGTATTATAGTTTCCATATGAAAACGCGACTCTTCTGTTAACATTACGTTATTCACGATATATTTTTGCCTAGGAATGATTTCAACCTAAACAATAAGTTTCTAGTTACGTAAAACATTGCGAAACCGTATTCAGTTGTTTAGCTGCGGTAACCATCTTGCAGTGAAAAGAAAACAAGAGAATTGCTAACTTTCAAGCATGCCCAATGGACGACTTGCGTGTGAAAGTGTGAATGCAAGGTATTTCAATACAGCTAACGTTAAGGAGCATTTGATAGGAGTTGTAGATCTTAATGAGGTCTGCATTTTTCTTGTAGTTTACATAAGTTTTTGTTTAATCTTATGATTTGCCAATTATAGAAAAGTATTCAAAATTGAATCAGAATGAAGAGGATTTCACAAGTCATTCGCAGTGAATTTAGGAATGTTTCGTTAGTCATACAGATACCTTAAACAGAAGGTATATTAACCAGGATTGTTAGAGCCATTTTTAAGAAAATAAAAGTTAACGAAGAATTTTCCAAGTAAAGACTAGCTAGGAATGGGGGAATTTTCTTCAAATCTTCCCCTGGCATGATTCAACGCGTGTAGCTTAAATATAGTTGGTACTTAACTGACTTTTCGTTTTAGAGTACAATTAGATATATATGGTTTCTAAAAATAGGTCACGCCGGTAATAAACTGATGGAGAGAGATGAAGTCTTCGAATACATTCTTCATGAACACTGTGACAGTCCTTCTAGCTCTGACCTTTGTTCTAAAAATGTATGTTGTTGGGTTTCAATGTACCTTAAAACGTGTATTACTCAATATTGAATTTTTTGGATGGAATACAATACTTCTTCTAGTTGCTATATGCAATTAGTAGAGAAAGTAAAAGTAAGGGATCTAATTCTGACCCTCAGAAACGCATGTAAAGGCATTTGATATACTTCAGCCATTTTAAAACATGTAGTAATGTTCTTCCTAAATGTTAACTATATTACCTTCTTTATTTCAAGAAGGAAATTTTAACTTTCTTACAATTATGTAAAAATATTTTTTTAAAGAAATTTCTAATAAGAATTAGTTTTTAAAGAAAAATATGAGATAAATTTATACAGCCAAAACTGCCTTCCTTAGAGGAATTTCATGTTTGAATGTGTACAACCCCCTGGAACTTTCATGTTACCTCTACAGAGCGGTTTTAGAAATACAACAAAAGGGCAATAAAAGGTGTTTGATTGTGGAGACGCAACACTTCAACACACAATTGCTTGCAGCTGAAATATTAGTTATGCAAGAGATAAAAAACGACATTTTTCAATTCTCTGGCGAACTTTAGGGTATCCTGAGATACAAAATTAGTTGTTTTACGTAACTCTCGAAAACTGCACTTGCCAGCATTAATAACCCTTAGGGTTCGGAGGGTTTCTGAAAAAGCATATAATTCGAGGACTAGAATTCTAATAAAAGAATTGACTGATCTGCTCTCATCCTAATCAAAAACAATCTCCCCTTGGTTCCTGGAATTTCTTGTTTCTGCTGAAAATTCTTTTACTCTGTTTATTTAGTACTGCATTTAGTCCGGTTAATTTGACTGTCATACCGTTGAATCGCTTACATTCACTAGTAAATCCACGTAGACCACCGACAGTGGACCATAGTTTGCTATAGCTATAGATAATGTTGCTTCTCTTAGTCTGCGCCATGTGGGTCGCGGCTAGGTTTCGGGGCAAAGTTCTATCTTTATTGTTGTTGTCGCTTTGATAAGTGTGAAAGAAGACGTGGCTCTAAATTAATAACCTTGGATTCGTTAAATATATTCTTTGGCATTGGATAGTATTAATTGTTTAGCCAATCTCGATAAGTCTGTCAAAGTACCGTTCAATATCACCTTTTTTTCTTCTTGAAGTGCTTTTCTTGTTATTTATTTACGTGATTATGAAAGAGAAGTAACGAAACTCCAGTACTTAGGTATAAAATCTGTTGGATCATTAAGCCTTAAAGAGAAAAACTGAACTATTAAACCGAAGAGTAAGTGTGTAAAATTTGCAATACCAAAACATGAAAGTACAACGAGCAGGCCGAATAAAACAGAAAAAATAACAGATGTGTGTGTGTGTGTGAGTGTGTGTGTGTGTGTGTGTGTGTGTGTGTGTGTGTGTGTGTGTTATGCAAAAATTATCAGTTAAACAGTTAAGGAAATCTTATGAACATCTATATTCTTTGAATAAAAGCAGGTGTTTGTTTGTTTGAGGAAGGGATTTTTAAATCGTCTAATTTTCTTAGCTAGGTCCTTCAGAAGTTCGAAACGTAAGAGATTTTCTTAAATTGTTCCTGCATATAGACATTCGCAGAAGTTTTGATGGATTCTTCTTAAACAGCCGAAGAACGAGAGTTAAGAAGAAGAAAAGAAGCGGCTTCCATTGAAATTTGCATAGGACTTTAAAATTCCAGCTATCAACGGCAGGGAATGGTTAGGACGTGCTGACTTGGGTCTTTTATCTGGTTTTGGATCCCAGAGGTCTAACTCGGTTCGCATGTCAAAACAGTTGGAGAGAAGAGCAAGGAATAGTCGAGAAGGGACGTCGGCAGACTCCAAGACCTCCAGTTTTTGTTTATTCATGTTGAAAAGCATCAAGCTCTTGGCTGAGGAAACAAGAAACAACTAAGGAATGCCGGCTTCTCCTCCCACATATCTTTTGCAGAAAGGCTAGCCTATTCAGCCACTAAATATGTCAGCTATTATTTAGCACTTGCAGTTTCTTCGCACTGGATTTTAAAATGAAGGCATGTTGCACTGAAACACTAGTTTGCGTTTGCTTGAAGAACGTCAGATGGCATTTTAATTGAGTTACCCCAATGCTCACCTCTGAAGAATTTGAAAGACCGAGGGTTTGCCTCAGGTGCAGAGTTGTAAATCTATGGCTTTTTATTGTAGAATAGTAAGTGAATGCATATATTCCATGGTGTTTTTCCTTGTAGAATTGTTAGAATAAGGTGCCTACAGATTGGTGAGTTGATACATTTCGAGCGTTCCTATCTTTTATAGCAAAACAGTAGTAATAATCCGACGATTTTCCTTTATTGAGGGAGCAGGCGTTCGTAGCACTCGCGTAGTAAATTTGTCCTTTTTATATAATTCTACAGGACTGGAACTGAAAACCACGCTGTCTTGTTTACGAAGCACTTTTAGGTGGTCGTATCAACGCTCCAATTCTGGCAGGCTTCACTTCACCAGCTGACACAAGTCGCACGACTGGCACCAACCCTTATATGGAAGACCTGTATCCAAAAGCTTCAGGATTCGGAAACTTGTCCTCTTTTAGTATAGGAATGTTCGTGTAACTTTCCCCGAAACAACTGTAGGCCGCAGCAACATGGGCCCGACAGTGCGTTGCGACAGCTTTTATATTACACTTTGGAAACAGTAAGTGATCTTACCTTTTTACTTTCTCTACTACGTATAGTAAGTAGGGGAAGTATTGTATTCCACCCAAAAATTCGATACCGAGATTTCACTGGAAATATATGTTTTGAGACCCCCCGAATGCAAAAAAAAAAAGAAGCATTTTTGAAAACATGTCCGTGTGTGTATGTGTGTGTGTCTGTGAACAGCATAACTCAGAAACGAATAGTCGGTATTTAGGTTCAGTATCTTCAGAGATGCGACACGAAGATTTTAAAGAAAATCCCCCCACCCCAGATTACCCTTTACATGGAACATTTTTCGAAATTTTTAATTTTCTCAAAATGGTTTTAACGATTTTGATTAAAATATCATATGTTTATGATATTTTCATGACAAAATGTATATCTTGAATTTTCTGGGAATGTCTCCAAAAGTATTCATTGTGAACGACTTTTGCATAACTGGTAAGCCATACGAGATAGACAAAATTTTACTACACCAAAAATGTAGATCGCGTTAAAATATACAATTTATGTCATATACATTTTTTTATTGAGTGAACCATTTTCGAGATATTGCTTGCTATTCCCTTAAATTTTTCAATACTTATTTTCTCAAATGTGAATTCGTTATTCGTTTTTTGTCTTGGATATGCAAAGAGTATTAATCTGTGGCAAAGAGAATGGTGCTGCACCTAGCAAACAGCTATTAAGAGGTATGTCTATGCTTAAAGGCTACTGTATTTCTATATTGCCCTTGCAAATACAAAACAAGGGGAACATAGTACGCCTTAAGCGATAGTCAAATATTTTTAGAACTGGTCGCTATGTGCAAAATGTAATTCTCTTTGCATGTCAAAAGATCGTTTCTGCAAATGTTTATCTCGATTAGTATGAAATAGATGGAGAATAAGAGTTTTTAAAAATAGTTTGTACAAGAGTAGAGAAAGTCATGTGAGTATAACACATCAGATTTTTTTCGAATATTGGAAGCCTGGTAAGACTTGAAGTTAGTTTTATTGTATCTGCGCTGTCTTAGGAACTGATGCTGATAATGAGCTGGCCCTCCATTCAGAAAGTTTTCTGGGAGTGTAATGATAAAGGAGGGATGTAATTCCATAAGGTCAGAAAAAATTAACGGAGCAGAGAAGCAGTCTGTTTAAAACTTAGTTGCATTCTGTGTACACAAGCAAACATCTGTAACAGCAACTACAATAGAGTGCTGTGCTCGATTCTTAAAAGCTCTCTCATTTTACATGGTTTAACGAACTTCCCATTATTCATGGCCCTCTTTATTGGATAATTCCTTTGCGGGATTTCAGCAACTTAATAAAGCTATGTCGCTTCTAAAAGCATACTAATTGAGCAATATACATTGTAATCGCACTTTTGGCTCCGCGGTCTTCACAATCAAACAACGTGCCATACGGTTGACACCGCGTGGAAAAACCTGGTGTGATAAGAGTGATTTAGGGGGGAGGATTGCTTATTCAACGTTGCTTTAGCATTCCGTAATGATTTCTGTTCTTTGATATAACTGATTGGTTCAATGCGCAACAGACAAAAGGAGAAAATCACCTTTCTGTAACATCTACTCGTAGTTGTTACTGATTTAGTTCTCAATTTGAATAGCTGCCTATTCATTTTCCTGTACCGTCCAGTTTATTTCAATTTCCTCTTCTTTTATTCCCTGAGTGTAACTTTAGGTCGTTGTAGTTGTCATCCAATCGTATATTTACCTCGCAATTTATGAAAATCACAGAAGAAAAAAAATCTAGGCGAATTGCTCGGCATACGGGACTTGGACCCGCCACATCCCGAATGCGAGCCACAGACACTATCGCCTGAACGGTCTCCCTTGACAACAAATGTTTAGATTAAGTTAATATGGCTGAATTGAGCTATTCTGTTCCACATAGTGTTAATGTATGACTTCCACGTCGGTCGTTACGGAATCTGTTGGGCTATAAGGACATGACATCAAAGACAAGTTACCAAGCGTTAAAATTCCAGATCAAAATACAGTCCATTAGTTAAGTGAATGTGTTACGGGAAGTGTTCAGGATAAGAAGACTAGAAAGCAACTCCAACGAATTTGATTTGGAGATCTAGTAGAGTCCTACTAAAGTGTCTAGCGCAACACTACACTAGTGTCTAATAGTGTACTACTAAAACTGACTTTGATCTGGCGAGGAAAAATAATTTAAGCTTGGAACCATAAGATTTTATTGTTATACTTCCTCTACACTTTGGTTTTTATGACGCCCTTGCCGTAAATTTATTTCTCCATCAGTTTAAAACATATATCGGTGACATTGTAGATACTATATAAAAATTGCTGTACTAAATGCATGTAACACAATTTTGGAAAATACTAAAACTTTTCACGTGGAGAGAATATTCCCTGCAGCCAATGTATGCGCAGGCAGCTTGCGGTGTGAGGTAAGGAATCTGACGGATGTAGGAGCAAGTGATGTACGTCCTCTGAACAACAGCGATCGAGTGTCTCTGTGTGTGTGTGTGTGTGTGTGTGTGTGTGTGTGTGAGAGAGAGAGAGAGAGAGAGAGAGAGAGTGAGTGAGAAAGAGAAAGAGAGAGCGTGCGTGCGTTTGCAGCACACATAGTACCACTCATCCATCATGTACTATTTTATGCTATACTCAGTTCATTCCAAGAAAAGATACTCTTGTAAACAAACGCACGTGCCTTTGCCGCAGCACACCTTTCAAGCGAATGAAAATAGTTTCTTACTGCATTGCGTGTATAATCACCCTTTTTTTATTTCACATATTAAAGACGATGAATAAGCATTGTATTTTAATAATCGTTTCGTTTAAACATAACTTAAATAGCCTTTATTTATTACCCTGGCCATGCAGTCATCTCTATTCCAGGGATATTTACTGGTGCGAATCAACGGTCGTTTATGTCGCCAGTGCATAGCAGGTCAGAGCAGTCTAATTAACCAAAGAAGTGGCAAAGCCCTTAAAGTGATGAAAAACAATAGTTTTGAATGTATTCAACTATTTGTTTGAAAGTTGCAATACCCTTGCTGTTATGGATCTCATTTAATTAACATTGGAGGCGACTGGTGTGTGTGTGTGTGTGTGTGTGTGTGTGCGTGTGCGTGTGCGTGCGTTTCCAATGCGAGGAAGGAATTGAAGAAAGCTGGTACTGTGAAAATCGGAAAAAGAAAGGGAATCATCGTGCAGTGTTGAAGGCCAAGGGAGTGACTCTGAAAGCGTATTATACTCTTCAAGGTGCATAGTTGTTTCTTAAACAATGAGCCCCTTGCCATTGATAAGGTGCTTTCTGCGGTAAAAGTAATAAAATTTATTTCATAACATTTCTTTATCCATTATTGAATTAAAGCTTGTCTCAACCTTAAAAGACAGTATGGAGATAAATGGAATATTTTGTATCTAATGCATATATGTTGCCATTCGCTTCGTCCTTTACTACTCTCGCGCTGTTGCCAAATTGCTAATAAGTGATAACATGCTGTAAATATTAATTTGTTATAAATTTCAGCTTTGAACACATCCTATGCAGAATATTTTTCTCTGACCGATTATATTATTTTTGTAGTCTTTATAGATTTTTGTTTGGGCACACATTTCTAAAGAAAACGACTTTTTCAGTAATGTTGTAGGTTGTTGCTTCACGTATGGAAAGCCAATTTGAAGTAGGTTATTTGTATTATAGTTCAATTGTTGGGGAGCCGAACTTGAAGTAGTTGCAACCGTACGTATGTTACCCGGTAGCCTTCGTCCCCAAATTTAAAATATTAACTTTGTAATTTAGCTGTTTCTTTAAATATTATATATTTATGTTTGCCTCGGCTGCGTCAGCATTATTGTTAGAGACATGCATTTCTTTGCAGGGAGTAGTGCGGCTAAGAATGTAGCCTTACACAGATTATAATTTTTACTTCACTACATTTATTAATCCTTGACACAATTTAAATAACACTTCACTGATATAGAGAGCTGTAAGATTCTTTTATTAAATACTTGCACTTTTTAAACACTTAACTATTTTCTCACACTGAATACGTATTAAATTTCTCGAGGATACATCTCGCGTCCGGTTAGGAACACTGTCTACAACCAACTCGTCCAGTTATGAACGCTGTCTACAAGCAACTGACTTGATTTCTACCACCTAAACTTGTAAATTTCTGTATTTCAAGTCTCTGATTGGCTATTCCTAATCCAATAGAATACCTTCATTTAACTAAAGCTTTTTTCTCGTTGTTGATTGGCTATTTTATGAACTGTCACAAAAATTACATTATTGTTTCCAAGAATCACAAGTAGTATTGTTAAACTTTCAAATTCATTATTGCCTCAAGGTTACCTCATTGTTAGCAACTTTTAACCTATTATTCTCACAGCTCCTACATTATTAAATTACGTAATACATTCACATAACATTATTGAACATGTATACAATAATATAAACATATACAATTACTGTAATATACACTTTTTATATCTTGTTACATATACATTTAAGGTGGACTGTTATTGAATTTATATATTATATAATTAGACTGAAATCATTTAAGTGTTAAAATACTTCCTGAGTAAAAGTCTGATATTTGCTGTTTCTATGCTTGCCATCAGTAACTAATAAACTAAATTAAGGATAGAATGTAACAATATTTCTCTCTTAGCTGGAGTAAACTACCGTGCCGATACCTGTTCAGTTTGATGAGCGTTATCATTCTGTAAATTAAATTTTGTCGGAAAATTCTTTACTTATGCTGTATAGAAAAGCCAGCCAGCTAGAAACTTCATTGTTATTGGCGGACCAAGTGAGAGAAAATATTGAGAGCCTTGAGGCATTAGTTATGTACCTATGACAAACAAAAGTCATCCAACTATTCAGCTAAAGGCCAGTTAAGTTAACTCAGTTGTGGGGAAGTAGGTACGTTTACAGTGGGAAGTGTTATGTAGTTTATTTAACATTTTACGTAAATATTTATGATTATGGAGGGAGAACCTAGGAAGGAACGAAATGTTGTAAATTAAGACGAGTAATAACGGTTGTGTTAGGTTACTATTTAAGTAAAATGAATGTTAGTAAAGCATTAAAAGAAACAGCTAAGGCTACCTGCATATTCACAAAGAATAGTGTATAAGATAAAAAAGGAACAGATGAAAGGACCTCTAAGGACCCATGAAAAACAATGCAAAAAAGAAAGGGGGAAAGAAAAGCACGTTAGGTTAAGGCAATGTAATGAAATAGTGCAAAGCGGAGTATGGTGCATTCTTCATTCTGTGCTGTCTGAAATAATTCCATCCAAGTTGAATGTAATTTTGTCAAGGGTAAATAGTGATGATACCCTACCAAATTATAGCCTTTATCATTTTATACCTCCATATTTCTTTGATAATATTTTTATACCTGTAAAATCGTATTTTGAACTACTAAAAATACAAAGCGGAGACAAATTGCAGGCGAAAATAAAATGTCTTACAATTACCTTAAATAGCAGTGCTGATATTTCAGTGTTCAGTGATGAATCATTCACAAGATGGCATTATATGGGTAAATTGATCGCAGTTGGGCACCAAATTTGCGAGCGTACGTATAGTACATGTGGCAACAGCTCGCCGCATTTAACTTGTACTGTCTTTTAAGCGTGAGACGCGATTTACTACATTTAGTTTATTTACCAAATAAAGGGACATATATTTCTGTAACACTTACTGCTCGTGCAGTGAAAGATATCAACATAAAATTGAAAGGTAATGGCAGTTTCTTGAGCTCCCTAAAGTAAACAGCTGGGAGAGGAAGCTCCTCCATACCATCATGAGATGTCAAGCACGGAGTGATACTATTTGGTTTATTTAAGTGCGGACCCATTCTCGGGCCCCAAATATACACCATATCTTGCATTTTATTTTTGTTACATTAATACCCAGCTCAAAGTAGCTTGTGGGGTAAAGTGCACCTCGTAAGCTTTTTTCGGATAGTTATTTCAAAATATGCTGAATTTTATGGACTGAAAATTAGCATACCCTGCTAATAATCTTGAAACCATACTGATAGCAGCCAATAATCACTTTGTTCGAATAATCAACCCAAACTTAAATCTATACAGTTAAAAAGAAAAGACACGCAACCCAAAACTTGTTCCTTATTTTGATTCTCTATTTTAATCAATTAGGGGTTAAACAGTAAATATGCACTGCAACAATCTATTAGTTTTAGAACTTCAGCTACAGTAGCTTTCAGTTTGAACACTGGAACTGCGTGTTTCGAAGCGCCCTGAATAAAGACAGTTTTAAACAAAGATCCGCGCGCTCGCATGTGTGTGTGTGTGTGTGTGTGTGTGTGTGTCTGTGTTAAAAGCATAATTAAAAAATGAAATGTGGGATAAATACCTAACTTGGTATTTAAGTTAGGGATTTTCCAAAGATGCTACACGGAAGATTTTCAAGAAATCGTCCCACCTGAAATTACAATTTACATTTAAAAACTTTCGATTCTGTTTATTTTTTCAAAAACATGCTGTAACGGTTATTAAAAAAATTATATATTTAAGATGTTTACATGATGAATAACGTGTATATCTTGAATTTTATGGAATAGCCTGTGAAATACTCTTCATTCCGAAGAAATTTTAATAATTATGTTTAATTGGAAACAAAAACGTACTGCTAAAAATGGGATCTGTGTAAAACACAATTTATTTCAAACAACTCTTTTTGTGGCATTAACCATTTCCGAGATATTGATTATTATTGCTTTAAATTGTTCAATACTTTTGTCAGTTTTTAAAGTGCTGTCACACTTCAGTTGCTTCTGAAGATGTCATGTAAAGGATAGATATGGAATTTCAAGGCCAGCATATAGCGGTCCACTTTTAAACATCTGACCAGGATTCGATTTCATCTATCCTCCTTGTACCTACAACGAAATATGTAATGTAACTATTTCTACAAATGTTTATCTCGATTAACATAAAGTAGGCAGAAGATTGTAGAAGTTGTACAAAATTAAATCATAACGAATAGGGAAAGTCATGTGAATGTAACGCAATAGATTTTGTTACTTTCTCTACCACGTACATAGAAGTTAGAGAAGATGCAATCCACCCAAAAATTAGATACCGAAATTTCACCAGAATTTTTTTTTTAGAAAAATCTGATGTGATACATTATTACTTTCTCTATCCTCTGTCGTTTATTAGTGAGTGTACAAACTATTCTTATTAAAGCTTATTTTATTTTTATACCTACTACGTTTTAATCCAAATAAACGTTTGCAAAATAGCTACATTACACATTTCGTTATAGATACAAAGACACAGCTATTGTAAAATGTTTGGGAACTGGACGCTATATGCTGGCCTTAAAATTCCATACTGTTTCCATGCATCGCGAGAAATAACTGAATGTTAAAAGGACTTTAAATAATGATCAAGAAATGAACAGGCTAGCCCGTAGCTCAGTCGGTAGAGCACCTGTCTATTGAGCTAGGTGTCCCGGGTTCGATTCCCGGCTGGGGGTGGCAGTTTTTCTCTAGCCAAGATTATTCCCTATCCTCCCCAGAGTCTGGAAGTATGAATGACAGTGTGAATGTGTGTATGATCTAATGATTAAAATCCAAAGTGCAAGAAACCCAACGACAAGAATTACACGAGTTAACACCATTGCCAATATCAATAAGCTCCAATGAAGGGGCCTTCAAAGCCTATTCCCATTTTGTACATTTTGTTTGTCATGTAAATGTCATTAATATATTTTATTTCAATCAAAATATTAGAGTCATTTAAGAAACTCAAAACATGTTGAAAAATGTTGCATGCAAAGGATAGTTGGAGGGAGAGATTTTCTTGAAAATCTTCGTGTCGCATCCTTGGAAGATACTGAAGTTAAATACCAAGTTGATACTTATCCGACTTCTCGTTTCGCTGATCACAGACGCACACACGGACATGTTTCCAAAAATGATATATTTGGATTCAGGGAGTCTCAAAACATGAACTTCGGCATCGAATTTTTTGGTGGAATGCAGTAGGTACCTAGAAAAAGACCGATAAATACCAAACTTAGTATTTAGGTTCAGTTCTTTCTAAAGATGCGACACGAAGATTTTCATGAAAATCTCCCCACCCCAAACTACCCTTTATATTTAAGATTTTTCGAAGTTTTCGTTTTTCTAAAAGATGGCTAGGTATTTTGATTAAAATACCATATATTAAAGATATTTACAAATAAAATGTGTATCTTGCATTTCTAGGAATAACCTGTGAAGTTCACTACATTAGGAAGAAATTTTGTATAATCTTGTATCTAGTAAATGTTAAGCGATAGACGAAAACGTACTGCACAAAAAATATACATCCCTTTAAAACATAATTTATGTCAAATAACTTTTTTGTGGGATCAACCATTTCCGAGATATCCGTAATTAATGGTTCGAATTGCTCAATACTTTGTCATTCTTTTCAAATCCTTTCGCTATCAGTTGTTTTTCGAATTGCACGCAAAGAACATGGTATTTTAAGGCCAGTACACAACATCCAGTTCTTAAACATTTGACTATCGCTATTGTATTTATATTTATAACGAAATGTGTAATGCAACTATTTCCGGAAAGTTTTATCTGGATTAAAATGAAGATAGGAAAATAAGCTTTCGTAAGAATAATTTGTATACCTACTAATAAGCGCTAAAGGGTAGGGAAAGTCATGTAACACGTCAGATTTTTTGTAGTGTTTTTATCTAAGGTCATCGAAATACTTAAGTCCTACAGTGATTTCAGAAACTCTAATTTCTGTGTAGACGTTTAATAAAATTATGCAACAATAAGTTCTTCACAGCAGTTGATAGCATACATCAGTAGGTTAATGGGTTGCTATATCGTTTCGTTATTTCATTATTCAAAGTTGTACTGAAAAAAACGTATTGTTGCATGCATATGGGTCCTTATTGAGACTCATAGCTCCCAGGAATTTTGAAGATGTTCATCAGAGGTCATGCCGCCAACAGTCTTAAATTACGTGCTGAATAGTTTCTCTTGTTTGCCAAGTAGTTGGACCTTGGAGAGTATGTAATAATGTATCAGTGT
Source organism: Deroplatys truncata (assembly GCA_030765065.1). Classification (NCBI taxonomy): domain Eukaryota; kingdom Metazoa; phylum Arthropoda; class Insecta; order Mantodea; family Mantidae; genus Deroplatys; species Deroplatys truncata. The sequence goes on from CM060980.1 coordinate 61,941,627, forward strand.
GTCGTCCTCCGTGGTGTAGTGGTCACCATGCTAGCTGCTAGTTACCGAGGTCGCGGGTTCAAATCCTTCCTTAGCATTCTGAACGGAAGTAAAGCCGGTGGTCCCGTGTCGTAGATTTACGGCACGTAAAATAACCTCAAGCCTAATAAACAGGCCTCTGAGCAAAATTAACGGTTTTCCACGCCCAACACAGAATGAGGCGCTAAGATCCACAGCAGTTAAAGAGCGTCCATAAATAAAACTCATTTTAATTTATGTATGAGTTTTGTATGTCCAGCTCGGATTCTTGCGATCAGCGTCTGATCCCGGCAGTTTTAAATAGCTTTAAACTGGAAGGGGTGCTGTAGAATTGTTTTCTGAGTGTGTGGGTGCGTGCGTGCGTGTTTTCATGGTGATAAGTATTTGCTGAGGTGCCACAGCAACTTTTTCAAGCGGCACAGGGAATTCTTTTCAAATGAACGTTGAGGTCTTAGAATGGAATTTTTACTTTATCTATGGTAAGTAGAGGCAGACTATTCCAACCAAAAGTGCATATCGAGATTTAATTGGAAACACACGTTTTGAAGTTGCCTGAATAAATATATAAATAAAAACATTTTTAAAGAAAGGTCCATGTCTGTGTGTGTGTGCGCGTCTATCGTCTGTATATGTACAACATAGGTAACTCAAAAACGAAAAGTGCATTAAAATCTAACTTGTTATTTAAGTTCAGCGTCTTCCAAGAATGCAACACGAAGATTTTCAAGAAACCCCCCCCTACCTAAGCTACCCTTTACATGGAAAAATGTTTACTACTTTTGATTTTCCCAACAATGGCTATCGATTTTAATTAAAATATCGTACGTTTAAGACATTTGTATGACAAATAAAATAATTATCTTGTATTTTCTAGGATTAGCCTATGAAGTCCTCTTCATCTTAAATGGCTTCTGCATAATTGGTAAACCGATAGAGATAGACAAAATCTTACTATACTGAAATCCAGAGCTCGTTAAAGGACACAATGTCAAATGTGGCGTTTACTATTTCCGAGATATTCTTTGTTATTGGTTTAAATTTTGAAATACTTATGCTTTTTTTTTTTGAAGTGGCAAGTCGCTTTTCATTTTCTCTCGTGGTCATAGAAAGAGCATGGTATTTCAAAGCTATACAAAGCAATCCGCTTTTTAAAAATCTGACTATTAATTTAACCTATTGTATTCTTCTTATACTTAACAAAGAAGTGAGCATTTGTGTAATGGAAGTTTATCACAATTAACAAAAAACTAGGTAGAGGAATAGGATTTTGTAAATATAGTTTAGAGGAATAAGTAGAGAAAGGCATGTAAAACAACACATCAGATTTTTACATTAGGGTAATTTCCAGTTATGTTTGTTTATGAAGGATTTCAAATTAACTCAACGGTAGTTTTCTTCATGGAGGTAGAATGTATTTCGTTAATGAGAGGATAAATCGTGGAGTGCTAAAAGTTCAAGATTTTTCAATGACCCATACTGATTTCAATTACATTAGAACCTCGTTTATCCAGCCCTCATTCATCGGGATCTCCGGTTTATCCGGATTGATTTTTTGTTTCCTTTTCCTTTTTTTTAACACGAACGTGTGCGATATACAGTTCGTACGGTACGGTGTATGAGTTGTTATGTTGACACCGCAGGTAGTATAGAGATCACCGGTTCCACGCTTCCAGCTACCGTTACTACGGTCAGTGTGGATCTGTTCCATACAGAGTTAAGAAGCTATACTTAACTTAAATTTTAAAATCCTGTGTGCACCGATTTTTGAAAATCGTGATTTTGTTATACTTTAGCTACATATGCTGTTGAGAGCATAGTAATATCCTGTTTTTGTGAGGTTAGAATATTCGTGCCAGTAAGCAAACCAATTATCAGAAAAGATGATTTGCGAGTGAAATTAGGAAAGGGGGAAATATGTGTAGGTAGGTATATTGTAACGATCCGGGTAATACTGGGTGCTACGTATCTCAGGAGCAGAACACTCGCCTAGGGAGCGTGCAGTGCTCGGGATAGGGGTGCGGATTGCCGTGGCAAAGCAAACTCCGGGTAACGCTCCTGTCCATGTCTTGGACCCTTTTTTTCTAGCCTAAGCGCTTACCGCCCAGACTATATATAAGTACCTCAGCTGCTTACATACCTGTCTGGTGATGTTTCTTATACACAAATTAAAAAAGGGTCTCGTCGCCAGTTCGATCAGCGCATAGGCGTTCCTTGTGACCTCAGTTCGGTCAGCTTAAATATCTTATGCTATGAGGCGCCAGCTTTCTGTTAATCTAGATTCAACGCATACCCTGATTTCAATATTTCCGTGAGTATTTCTTCACTACGATACCTGGATTCGTCCCCAGTTCTGGGACGCTGCAATATTACCCCACGGATAATGCAGCGTCTGTCGGTGATTAATGTGGCGTTAATTAAGTTTATTTTATTTTGAAGCTTATAGGATAGCTTGGGTCACCCTATAACATCATCCATCAATGAATAAATCAGCATCAGCAATTCGCTATTTATAAACTCTCGACCGTTATCGTCCCTGTTTTACTTCTTGCTTTAAGGAGACAGCTTCCCTCCTCACAGCCAAGGTAGTCCTTAGGTACCCATTCTCCTCTCTTGTAACTCCTTATACATGCCGATATACAAGACTAGAGGTCGTTTTTCCTGGCCTTGCTCTTCCCGACACAAGTTTTACTGTCGCCGCTTTCTCCAAGCCATTCAGGGAAGCAGGAATCGGGCAGTGACACGGAAACCCAGCAAGTCGCAGGTTCCTGGACGTGACGTCATTCAGAAAGAGCAGAGGGGATAATAAAACAGGGATACAACATATGTAGCGCTAGGGATCTGCGGAAACGTTAGGCTTGAAAAGAACCTCGTAACATAGGAAGACAGGGTTTTTTTGGGGGGTGGGGTGGGGCTTGGGAAATGAAGGAAGGTCGTAAATTCTTGTGTGACAATTTGAGAGTTAGTAACGTTAACTTTAGAAGGGAAACGTAGCCTTTATGTGATCATGCTTGTAAAGAAAGCAGTTTAAGGCAGTTTGGTTTACGCAAGTTTTGAAGTTAATTGTTTTATGCGTAACTGCCCATTTCGAATCAATTAGGCTTATTTCACAAAACAGATAACCCGTCGGTTTTATGGTTAGCTTCGGAATGAACAAATGCAAATAATAATTACAAAAATCGGATTATAACACACGTGACTTTTTTCTAATATCCTCTTATACTGTTCATATAAAAATTCAGTTTTTTATCCTTTACGTTAACTGCATTGACTAGATTCAAGTGAGGCAATATGGACTTACATTTTATTATAATCTAGTATCTGAAACATGCATTTCAATTAAAATATTAAGGATATCACTTTAGAAGAAAAACTGAAAACTAATGAAATTTTTTCCTTTCAAACGGGTGTTAAGATTGGAAAAATTCCTTGAAATCCTTTAAATCTGTCAGAGTGCAAAATTTGGAGGCTTTAAGTGCAAAATTTGGCACTTAACTTGATTTTAATTTCTAAGTTACCTATGCTTCTCCCTCTCACTGCACGCGCAGTTTTCCTAAAAGTTTTTTTTTGGGGGGGGGAGGCTGTCTGGATCATGCCAACCGGCGAAATGCAACATCACATTTTTTTATTTGATTGCCATACATCCTCTTGCATATTTAAGCGGCAGAAAAGGCAAATATTTTATTGTGTTTTTAAACAAAAGTTTATTAAAAATAGAAAGGTAAAAGGGCCCTTTTACAAGCTTTACACAATTTACACAAACTTTTAACATAAGAAAATAATATACAGTATCTTCATCCGCTGAATTACCTTTAAATAAAATAAAAATAATATTAACGATACCTTTCTTTGCTTGTAATCTAAAAGGAGGTTTAGTTTAATTTTACTGGTCTAGTTTGCTTTAAAACAAATAATTTCTGAGCAGCGTATCTGAAATCATAAGTTAACTACCACGAGTTAATACTTGTCCTGAATTTGCGTTTACTGTCTCCTACTGACCACATGCCGCTCCCTAAGCCCACGATATTTATTGCGTTCCGAGATGGAGAATGACTTAACCGATCATATATTGTTCACATACTCAAAAAATGGCATCCTAGGAATTTCTTTGGTCATAAGCGTTAAGTTTTTTGAAAGACGCTTGCAACTGCTGCGGTCATACTATCGTCTTCGGTGTGCCGGAATTCTTGTGCATGCGAATAATCCTATTGACAGAATTCTTGGCATGCCAATAATTCTATTCACATGAGGCTGTCACATTTACACACACTTAAAAGTCATCGTCCTGTACCGAGATCGAACCCACACCATGGGTTAGCGCTCAAGTCAAGAGCGCCTCCCAGGCAACACTTCGAGGATGACTAATGTATATCGCCGTGCTAATAGATTAACATTCAGCGTATCTGTTTAGGCATGTCTTATAGTTTGAGTAGCTGCAGATAAATGCTGCATCCGTTTAGAAAATACCTCCAGTTCGAGTCGAGGTACACCAGTATAACATTTTCTTCTCATAATTCTCAATAGCTCAATCTATTTCCTTGTACTGAAAGATGAAACGTTGCACACACAGTAAACCTGTTTGTGTGTAAGGGAATTAACAATATTTTGAGGTATCGATATTAACGTAAGCTGCGCGCGATAGCAAATGTTTTAAAGAAAATGTGTTTGTTTTAGTTCATAAAATTACGAGCTCCATACTACAGCTTTCTATAATAAGTTGAATGAAAGGGTAATTATAAGAAATGATAAACTGACGAATATGTAAACCAGAAGATCCCTCAGAAAAAAATATTGAAGTTGAAACCGAACCAACTGGGAAGCAATTTACAGGATCCGTTAATTACTGATCTAAAAACAACAGACATATCATGCATAGTTATTACTATCATAAATTAGGAACACAAGTAGGTACGTGTACTTTATGGCACGTATGGCTTTGCATAATTTTAATTTAATAATGAATAATTTCGCTATATTATACAGATTGCCAAAGAAGCTTCAAGCTAGAGGTTCTCTGATACAGCATCTTCACGTTTAAGTCTTTTTCGCCCTGAGCCGGAAGACATTTCTGTAAACCCAATTCCGTTAATGGACCAATTTTTTCCGTTCTTGCGCGCACATTCCCGATTGCACCTGCGCGGATTCTGACCTCGGGCTTAAGTTTTTACGTAATCCTGCTTCTAATAGTAATTTAGGCGTATTCCTTCCTCCGCCTCACCCCCACCTGTTCTCATTCCCCCCTTCTCTCTCGACTGCTTCTCCCTCCTTAAGAGGTGATTTTCCTTAAATATCCCCCGAGGAATATTATTTGAGTGCGATATGATACCATTAGTGTAAAAATGTATTGGACCCGTTCCTAATGAGGCACAGCGCACGAAGAAGATCCGCCGTTCGGCTTCACTGCGCCCGAGAAAAACGCAGATGTTTCAGATGCACGCAGAGAGTTAGCTTTGCTTTTGAAAACTAGGAACCTTGATTCAGTGGAAATTTATTAGTTTAGGAAACAGGACGAGCCTCATTCAGTTTAATTCTACTTTGACCTGTAATAAATTAGATAGACATTTAATTTCATACAGAAGTTGTCTAAGGAATACATGTTTAAATGAATAGCTTAATAGATAAGTCTTTAAAAATCAAATTCCTCATACTAGATTAAAAAATCTGATGTGTTACACTCACATGACTTTCTCTGCTCTTGTATAAACTAATTTTATGCTTATCTTAATCGAGATGTTAATCTTATTGCTAATTTTCTTGTAGGTGCAAGGGGAATATGGTAATATTTAAGCGATAAGTCAAATCTTTTAAGAGCTGGTTGCTATGTGGAGCATTCCATCTCTTTGATGTCCAGGACAAAAAAATGAATAACGAATTCCCATTTGAGAAAAATATTGGAAAATTTAAGGGAATAACAAGCAATATCTCGAAAATGGTTCACTCAACAAAAAAAAACTGTCTATGACATAAATTGTGTATTTTAACGCGATCTACATTTTTTGTGTAGTAAAATTTTGTCTATCTCTTATGGTTTACCAGTTATGCAAAAGTCGTTCACAATGAAGAATACTTTTGGAGACATTCCCAAAAAATTCGAGATGTACATTTCATTTGTCATGAAAATATCTTAAACATTTGATATTTTAATCAAAATCGTTAGAGCCATTTTTGAGAAAATTAAAATTTTCGGAAAATGTTCCATGTAAAGGGAAACCTGGGGTGGAGGGATTTTCTTGAAAACCTTCGTGTCGCATCTCTGGAGGAAACTGAACCTAAATACCAAGTTTGGTGTTTATCCGACTGTTCGTTTCTGAGTTATGCTGTTCACAGACACAGACACACACACGGACATGTTTCCAAAAATGCTTTTTTGGATTCAGGGGGCCTCAAAACATGCATTTCCGGTGAAATCTCGCAATCGAATTTTTGGGTGGAATACAACACTTCCCCTACTTACTACACGCAGTAGAGAAAGTAAAAATTACACGGAATAACCATTTGGGATACCACATTTGTACTATCAAAGCGAAAGTTACTGTTCAACATTCTTAGTGTACTAAAGCAAGAAGAAGCGATGCACCACTATGCTCATAAGTTAAACCTGTTGGATAACAAAATTCTTTAAAGCTCAAGTTCGCAGTGAGAATTATATTTTAAAAATTTTTACTGATTTAAGACTACATTGATCTGCGACATTTTTCTAAGTGTTTAAGTCTGTTCATATGTCATATGGCACCACAGGCAGTGGACACTGATGATACATGAAATAATAATTAAGAAAGGGAGAGGAAATTCGAAAGAAAACATTTCAAGCCTAAGATTACGATACCTCCACGGCATTTCCGGTTATGAGGGCCAAGGAAAACCTGAAAAAAATCCTCAATCTGGTGGGATTTGAACAGCTGACCTTGCGTTCACGAGTCTGTGCCTTGACGACCTCGGCTAACCGTTTCGGTTCGTCTTTTTCTTTTACGCTTCTCCACCTCCTTCTCACAGGAAATAACTTACGACGTCCAACCTTGACCGACCCTTTCTCCTATACTTGTCTGTAAATTGTTCTTTATCTCCACTAAGTAAGTACTAGCCGTATGGAGACCACTAAGTAGGAAAGTTAAATCGGGATTGAACCACGGATCTTCAGTTCTCGTCCCTAACCCAGAAATTAAAAACACTCGCAATCATGCAAGCCACCTTCCTCAAGTATTTCAGATCACCTTGAAAGTTTACCGGGATATTCGGATGAGAAGGTTTAATGTGCGATCTCGTCATGGCAGCTCAACGTTAACCGAATCCGTAGAGAGAGCCAAAGCTCCATGTTTCGAGCCCCTATTATTATATATATATTTTTTGTGTGTGTGTGTGTTTAATCTGAAGCTCAGGAAAGTTGGAAAGCCGTTTTGGATCCACTTTCATGTACCTGAATCGGCGATCCTTGGCTTCTTATACACGCATTCGTTAGTACGAGGAAACTTTAAAAAGACAGAAACAAAAAATAATTTAAAAAAGAGCAAGAACTATGGCGTTTTCTCACCATGGCTTAGTCCTCCGCACGTGTCATTATCTGTTTGGACTTATTTATTTAATGGTACCAAGTGATGAAAAGAACGGCCTAAGCAGTTCTGAAACTGCAATGCAAAAAATTTAAAAAGGGAGGCATAAATATAAGTACAACTTTCCAATTGTGATAATGTTATTATTAATATAGTGTGTGTTTTATAGCAGACATGCAAAACTGCAGCATGCTAGGAGCCTCTGCCTTATGGCAATTCGCCACCTATACCCTCTCCGAATGCCACGATGATATGTATCATACTGTTAATTCGCTCCTCAGGCGTTGTAGTCTGCGCATGGACTATTGAAGGAGGACCCTTTCTTCCATCCTTTCTTTCTGAGGTTTGCAGCCCCTGCTCTGTAATTAATAATAATAATAATAATAATAATAATAATAATAATAATAATAATAATAATAATAAAGTGTCTTCATCCACTTCTTCCGGTTCTCGAGCATTGAACTGTCCGTTTCGTGCCCTCTTTCTCTAATTTCTTTTTCCGCTCTTGTCTCTTCTTCTATATTACTTTCTCTACTACGTATAGTAAGTAGGGGAAGTATTGTATTCCACCCAAAAATTCGATACCGAGATTTCACCGGAAATACATGTTTTGAGATTCCCTGAATAAATAAAAAAAAGCAGTTTTGGAAACATGTCCGTGTGTGTGTCTGTCTGTGAACAGCATAACTCAGAAACGAACAGTCGGATAAACACCAAACGTGGTATTTAGGTTCAGTATCTTCCAGAGATGCGACACGAAGGTTTTCAAGAAAATCCCCCCACCCCAGATTACCCTTTACATGGAACATTTTCCGAAAATTTTAATTTTCTCAAAAATGGCTCTAACGATTTTGATTAAAATATCATATGTTTAAGATATTTTTATGACAAATAAAATGTATATCTTGAATTTCCTTGGAATGTCTCCAAAAGTATTCATTGTGAACGACTTTTGCATAACTGGTAAACCATAAGAGATAGACAAAATTTTACTACACAAAAAATGTAGATCGCGTTAAAATACACAATTTATTTATATACATTTTTTTTTGTTGAGTGAACCTTTTTGGAGATATTGCTTGTTATTCCCTTAAATTTTTCAATACTTATTTTCTCAAATGGGAATTCGTTATTCATTTTTTGTCTTGGATATGCAAAGTGTATTAATCTGTGGCAAAGGGAATGGTGCTGCACCTAGCATCCAGCTATTAAGAAATATGAATGTGCTTAAAGGCTACGGTATTTCCAAATTGCCCTTGTAAATATATATTCCCCTTACATCTACAAGAAAATTAGCAATAAGATAGACTCTGCAAATGTTTATCTTGATTAACATGAAGTAGATGGAGAATAAGCGTTTGTAAAAATAGTTTGTACAAGAGTAGAGAAAGTCATGTGAGTGTAACACATCAGAATTTTTTTTTACTTTCTCTACTACGTATAGTAAGTAGGGGAAGTATTGTATTCCACCGAAAAATTCGATACCGAGATTTCACTGGAAATATATGTTTTGAGACCCCTTGAATTAAAAAAAAAACATTTTTGGAAACATCTCCGTGTGTGTGTGTGTTGCAATGGTTCCGCTGTTTGACTGAGTTAGGGAACCCCGGCCAAACGAAAAGGGAAGCCCTAACGAGTGCCGTAGGGGAAAACAAAAGGAAACCAGAACTCTCAAAAATATACTACTATTGATAAGTTTGTTTTTGGGTACTTTAATGATAATAATAAACAAACATTAATAACCAGAACCGTAAAGCAACCATAAAAGAATAACTGTAAAACAAAAATGGCTTAAAGAGTAAAGCAACCAAAACCAATTGAGCAGAGCAGTAAAGGCAAGTTTTAAATACAGCAAAATTAAGTAAATCCAAAAATTCAACAAACCAAATCAATTTAGAAAGTTTATAAAACAAGGCCACTATAAACATCAGACCAAAAAATTTAATTATGTTTAGCTAGTCAACGACTAGCTAAGAATGTTGAACAAGACCGAAACAGACTTTAATGAAATTCAGGAAACCGAGAGCTTCAAAGTCCAGCTAAGCTAGATGTAGATAGCTTTACAACCCAACCGTTTTCAGTTACAAAGTTCAGCATAAATGGGTTCAGCATAACTGGGTTTTAACTGCAATTACTGCTCTCATAATTTACACAACAGAATATCTGTAATTTTGAATTAACTATGCATTTTCAAAGTGCCCAAAATATGTAAAGCTCTACTCACAAATTTCTACTTATATTGCTTCTTGCCCTCCTTTTATCAAACTATGCAATTTCAGACGACAAATGCCAAAAGCTTTTCTCACAAATTTCACACTACTGATGCTTTTTACCTTCATGAATCAAAATATGCATTTTCAAATTGCACAACTGTGTAAAGCTCTTATCACAAATTTTAAACTAACTATACACTGAAAATCACGTACTGAAAATATAACTCAACTGGAAAAGAAACAAAACACACAAAACCTATGAACAACTCCAAGAGCCAGTCACTTTACGAACTCTTATTTTCAAACACACATAACGTTTTCCGCCCCAAAATTCACTCACCATTACCAGGACATAAAACTGATAATAAAGCCTACCTTTACATAAGGTCGATCCACCGAAAATCACAAAGACGTTCCTTAAAAATTCATTACAAAAACTTCCACAATCCGCATCAGTAGTTACCGGGCAGAGAGCTATCCCTGCAATGCGGACAGAAATCCACCACTCAGCGCGTACGGCCAAAGCACATGCCACGTCAGCAACCCACAGAGGAAAAAAAAAGAGAGAACCAAAGAGAGCGTTAAGCAAAGGGGACAAGCAACGTAAAGTGACTGGCTGGATGTATAATACAGATACAAAACATAAAAAGAACACATAACAGCACAATAGCCCCCCCCCAATCTGCGAGCTTGCGAGAAGAAAAAAAATAACCATTTATAGGAACTCGAGGAAAGGGAACAATAAGTAGCCAAAAGGGGAAACAACTAGGAAAACAGAAGGAACATGCTACACTGTAAGTAGACGAAGAAGGTAACTCCACACATACAGTCCGCAAACTTCAGTAGCTGACACTGAACACACAAGGAGAAGACCATAATTGAGGCAAGCAAACCCCAACAGTATATATCCCACGACGTAGCAACCGGGCAGCCATCCAAGGTGATGATAAAAGCTTAAGTATATAACTCCCAGGAACAGTCATAGGTGAAAAGTTGCATCATGATTTTGGCAGCAATATTAAGCGGACAAGCCGCTGACCAGGAGTATAGATTTTTCTTTACTAATAACGTCGACACTGCAGACGGATGACGCTAAGGCAGAAACTGAAGCGGGCCAAAACATGTATAAAGTAGTCAGGATCCGGAAGAGGAGGCACAGGCTTCAGTATTTTAAACCACCAAATAGCGTCCGACGGTGAAATTCCCACGTAGGACCACCCGGCTGCACACACCACGAGAGCAGAAGAAACTTGCACAGCAGTCAGCACATCGCAACTCAGAAGGTCCAGAACGTGTCCCCACAGAGTAGCACGAGGAAGGAAAAAGGGATGGTAGCCGAGAAGGATAAGAATCTGAAACATAATAAAACAAAGCAGCAGAGGGGACTCACAAAGCAAAATATAAACTTACTTATACAAACTAAATCATCGTCAATCAATTATAATTTTATAGACATATAAATATTGAATTTCACAATAAACCATGTGCATTTTTAAATTAGACAAGTATAGCATTACAATTATAGAACAAGAATTAAACATGGTATGCAATGAAACAGCTAAGAGACATAATGCACTATATAACAACTATGTACAACAAAATAATAATTCACTTGCCCCGACCCCACACAAACTATAACTGGGGAGAGGCAGGTGAACAGGGCATACCGGCAAGGCATCACCGGTGAGGAAGCATGAAAACTTTCCCAATAACAACAATTTAATTAAGCTGACACCCACTGAAATTAAGTGACCTTATAAATATATATAATTATAATTTAAAATATTACCCCCAAAAATTAAAAAAAGAACAAAGGATATTAAATTCGAGCCAAATTTATAGGAACACAAAAGGTCACTCAAAATAACAGGATCAACAGCAAAGGTAGGCTCTGCGCAACAGCTAAATATCCCAGCAAGGGCGAATGGAAATGAGGCAAAACTTTCAGAATTAGGTAACCATACATGTTACCATATTTATCTTGCACACTGACTTGAAAAGGAAATCATAAATTCCTCCAAAATATTCAGGAACTCGCAAGTGACTGACTCTTGAATAGCCCTAGCACACGGGCATAACCATACATTTTACGGGCAAACTGTAAAAGTTGGCAAGTATGCAATAGTGATATTCTCAAGTGTCAAAGATCTGAAGACAAATCACTGGAGTTCTATATGCTAACATCCGAAAAGATACCATTACTGTAGGAGGAAAGGAAAGTATAATTGGGAGCTTTCATGAATATGGAAGGGATAAGAAAGGATGATTGGGAGAGGAATGGGACAGGATTTATCCCGGTTAAGGGAATGGGACAAATCAAGAGCTCGCATGGGGCAGGATCGCTAATTCCTGAAAGTGAGTCACCCATCATCAGGACAATGGCAAGTGACTCACTTGCTACCCCGAGTTATACAATTTAAGCTGAGACAGGTGAGCGCGGCGCCTGCAGGAAGAAGACAATTCTTGCAAAAGAACAGACACCCCCTTATAAATTCTGAGAATCTTAAACGGGCCAAGATAGCGAGGAGCTAACTTCGCGGCAAACGCATCTGCTTTCGAGGACTGAGGATAGTTACGGCACATAACAACATCTCCCACTTTGAATGGGGAGGGACGACGGGACGCATCGTATCGCTGCTTTCTCATAGAGTGGCCTCTACGCAGATTATTCAAGGCAGCCTTCCAATTAGTACGAATGGTATGCGGAGAATTGTCAGCCGGTAATAAATCATTTAACGCCCACAAATTAGCCAAAGGAGACGCAGGTTGGTAGGCAAATAACAATGAAAACGGCGTCGTCTTATGAACCTCATGTCTCGCAGAATTGAAAGCAAACTGAAGTTGCTTCAAGTATTTATCCCAGCAATTGTGCTGCTGGTGATGATAAGCAATTAAAGCGGACTTAAGGTTACGGTTGACCCGTTCCGCTAATGAGGGGTTAGGGTAATAAGGGGTAGTAGTAAAATGCTTAATACCCCAATCAAAACAAAAGGAACGAAAGAGACGCGACTTAAATTGCGAACCGTTGTCAGAGACCAGATATTGAGGAGCACCAAAAGATCCAAATATTGTTCCAAGTTCCCGAATAGCAAGGCGAGCAGTAGCAGCACTCAGAGGTGAAATCCATATGAACTTTGAGAAAGCATCAGTAAGCACCAATGCAAAAATATTTCCCTGAATAGAACGAGGGAACGGTCCGATAAAATCTACAAATAGTTTTTCCATGGGCGCGGAGGGAACCTCCGAAGCCAAATATCCCCAATTTGTAGCCTGCGCGGGTTTGGACAATGCGCAAATGCGGCAAGACTTAACATGCTTTCTTACATCGAAATCCATGCCCCGCCACATAAACTGTTCACGAATTCGATTTCTGGTTTTGGCAATGCCTAAATGACCCCCGAAAGGAGAATCGTGAAAATAACTGAGAATCATGGGAATAGCTGCCTTCGGAACTATGACTTTATAACGCCGATCAAAACTAGCTCTTCCCATCAAAACACCCTCATGAATCTTATAATCCTGCAGTGAAACTCCTGATTTAATTTGCTCAATAATTGAGGCCAACCCAGAATCGGTAAGTTGAAGTTCAGGTATACTGACAAACATTTCAGGAAATGCCGAAAATGAGAAGCTCTCAATCTGAGTATCCGCAGGAGCATCCAAAGTCTCGAAATAAACACACTCCTCAGTAGGTTCGGAAAATACCCGGGTAAGAGCATCCGCAATACAATTTTCTGAACCTCTGATAAAGGAAGGAGTAAACTTAAAGGCACCTATCCGGACACCCCAACGCGCAAGACGACCTGTCTTCCTTGGGACAGCTAACGCCCACGTTAAAGCCTGGTTATCGCACTCTAAAAAGAAATGCACATGTTCTAAGTACACCCTATACTTCTCCAATCCAAAAAGCACCGCTAAGGTTTCTAATTCATATGTAGAAAATTTACGTTCTTCAGGAGATAAAGTACGCGAACTATAATAAATGGGACGACGACCTTCAGGAAATTCCTGCAACAAAACAGCCGCTAGCGCGCTAGCACTAGCATCCGTCTGTAAAATAAAGGGCATAGCAAAATCTGGAAAAGCCAAGACAGGAGGGTTTGAAATAGCCTCTTTTAGATCAACAAATGCCGCTTCCTGCTCCTCGGCCCACGCCAAAGTAACCCCTTTCCTACGTAAGCAATTAAGAGGTTCCGCCCGAGTAGAAAAATTTGAAATAAATTTAGAGAAGAAGTTAACCATTCCCAAAAATCGAGCCACCTCACGCTTATTCTTGGGTGCCGGAAAATTTCTAATAGCCTTAGTGCGATCTGGGTCTATGGTAATACCAGAAGGGGAAACCATATGGCCCAAAAATGATATTTGAGAGGTAGCAAAATGAACTTTAGACTGCTTAACTGATAACCCGGCGCTCTGTAGGCGACGAAAGACCTCATGTAAATGAACAAGATGCGAGTCAAAATCCTCGGAATATACTACAAGATCATCTAAGTAATGGTACAAATATTTAAATTTTATGTCCGAAAACAAATTATCCAGCAAACGAGTGAGGACTTGCGCGCCCGTAGCCAAACCAAATGGGACCCTATTGAATTCATAAAGGCGCCAGGGGGTAGCGAAAGCTGTTAGATGCTTGGAATGTTCAGCCAAAGGAATCTGATGATAAGCATTGTTCAAATCCAGGGTCGTAAAAACGCGAGCCTTCGAAAAATGATGAGCAGCTGTATGCAAATCGGGCAAAGAGGTACTTTCAATAAGGATTCTTTTGTTCAAGAGACGATAATCTATGACCGGTCTAAAACCCTGATCTCCCTTCGGTACTAGAAATATGGGGCTGCTGTAATTTGAAGTAGATGGTCTAATAACCCCTTGGTTAAGCATCTTCTGTATTTTCTCTTTTAATATAGCCATCTTCGGTGGTGTGAGCTTATATGGAGAGAACTTGACCGGAGTAGAATCAGTTAACTGAATTTCATATTGAGTCAAATGAGTGACCCCTAAAACATCTGTAAACAATGAATCAAATTCCCCAACTAAATGCTCTATTTGCTTTGCCTGTTCAGGGGACAAATGAGACAGAGAAGAAGTTGCGCAATTTTGGGTTACCAAATTAATATCTCCCAAAGTTAAAGGGGGCCGAGATGGTTTAAAATCCCTCACAAAGTCCAACTTTATCCGGGGAGCAAAATGAAAAGCGATCTGCCTAGTGGAAAAATCAATAGCCATCCCAGTCCTTGACATAAAATCGGCACCTAGGACACATGCATAAGGAAGCTTGGGAACGACAAAAAAACTATGTTTCCACGTAAAACGTGGGAAACGTATAGTACATGATACCTTTTGAGTAACTTGAAAGGCCTGACCATTGACCATCAAACAAACCAACTGACACGTGGTTGCACGCGACATAATACATGGTAAATTTAACCTAAGCCAATCAAGCTGAATCAAAGAGACAGAACTTCCGGAATCTAATAACGCCAATAAAGGCAACTTCTCAAGAGAAACTTGAACTAAGGGTTTACCCGAAAACGGATAACCACAAATACGCCGAGACAAACAAATGGTCGACTTAACCTTCTGGCGTCATAAAGGTCGAAACTGTCGCCCCTGATTAGAAACACGAAGAAAACCCCGATTCACGGTCCTCCTATTGGGACAATTTCGTCGAACATGGCCTTCCTGACCACACTGAAAGCATTTAATAGTGGCCCGACGACCAGAAACCGGAACAATGGCCGAAGAAGGAGCTGATACAGTGGTATTAGGAGTTGCTAATGAGCCCGGAGGCTCTGACAGACGCAGCCTATCAACAAGCATAACTTCATTGAGTTTAGGTACCAATGCTTCCAACTGCTGCAAATTTGACGGCCGAGGTCCTAAAACCAAAGCCGACCTGACGACTGGATTGAGTCCTGATAAAATGACATCACAAATTTCCGCTTCCGTATCAGGGAGCACCAACACTAAAGCAATTTCCTTAACCCGAACCATATATTCTGTAAACGGTTCCGTTAGACCCTGAGGACGAAAATATACGTCTTGCATTATCCTCGTGCATTCCCTACGTGGAATGAACATGTCTAATAGGGCCAAATGAAAGCGAGTCACAGGCTCGGCCAAACCAGCACACCGCATTAAGAGGTCCAAAACTATCCCAGACACCTTGACAGATAATAATTCTATCACTTGAGCCGTGGGTACCAAATAACGCTTAGCCATTAGCGTCAATCGAACAAGAAAATAGAGAAACTGTAAAGCCGATGGTACATCAACAATGTCGTTTAACTGAAAGCCCTCCACGAATTGTTGGAGGGGATGAGCGAGTCTAAGTGGCCGAAACGCAGATACCGCAATCGCAGGCTGAACCACATCCGACAATCCTTGATTATACAAGGGAGACGCCCCAGTGTCATTCTGTGTAGTCCCAAAATCTTCCTCCACCTTATGGGCTAATTCCTTAAACTGATCCTTTAACTTTTGCAACGCTATACAAGACTGCAAAGTAGGGAATCTCTGTAAGACATAATCTAAATAGAACAAGTAATGCCGAATTCTAACTTGCCACCGGAGCAACTGTGCCCTAGAGGGAGAATCCTCGCGCCCAAAATCCATTAAATTATCCTGAATCTCTGCTAAGGCCAACGAGCAAGTGGACTCACACTTAGTCACTATCACGTGATCAATAGAAACAGTAATTATTGGAGCATCCTTAATTTGTCGAAAAACATCCAACATAATAGCCACTTCAGTTGTCATAGAACATTGACCTCCACGTACAACCAACTCTACCCACAATTCACCTTTCCGTAATCTGTCCACATTACTAACCGATACCGCCATCTTGATACTACGGATATGGTACAAGTAAGAAAATGAGATCCGGAGAATACAGAGCAAACAACAAACCCAAAAATATTCCCTAACCAACACAGACAAATCAATTAACCACGCTCTGCTACCAGTAATTTGCAATGGTTCCGCTGTTTGACTGAGTTAGGGAACCCCGGCCAAACGAAAAGGGAAGCCCTAACGAGTGCCGTAGGGGAAAACAAAAGGAAACCAGAACTCTCAAAAATATACTACTATTGATAAGTTTGTTTTTGGGTACTTTAATGATAATAATAAACAAACATTAATAACCAGAACCGTAAAGCAACCATAAAAGAATAACTGTAAAACAAAAATGGCTTAAAGAGTAAAGCAACCAAAACCAATTGAGCAGAGCAGTAAAGGCAAGTTTTAAATACAGCAAAATTAAGTAAATCCAAAAATTCAACAAACCAAATCAATTTAGAAAGTTTATAAAACAAGGCCACTATAAACATCAGACCAAAAAATTTAATTATGTTTAGCTAGTCAACGACTAGCTAAGAATGTTGAACAAGACCGAAACAGACTTTAATGAAATTCAGGAAACCGAGAGCTTCAAAGTCCAGCTAAGCTAGATGTAGATAGCTTTACAACCCAACCGTTTTCAGTTACAAAGTTCAGCATAAATGGGTTCAGCATAACTGGGTTTTAACTGCAATTACTGCTCTCATAATTTACACAACAGAATATCTGTAATTTTGAATTAACTATGCATTTTCAAAGTGCCCAAAATATGTAAAGCTCTACTCACAAATTTCTACTTATATTGCTTCTTGCCCTCCTTTTATCAAACTATGCAATTTCAGACGACAAATGCCAAAAGCTTTTCTCACAAATTTCACACTACTGATGCTTTTTACCTTCATGAATCAAAATATGCATTTTCAAATTGCACAACTGTGTAAAGCTCTTATCACAAATTTTAAACTAACTATACACTGAAAATCACGTACTGAAAATATAACTCAACTGGAAAAGAAACAAAACACACAAAACCTATGAACAACTCCAAGAGCCAGTCACTTTACGAACTCTTATTTTCAAACACACATAACGTTTTCCGCCCCAAAATTCACTCACCATTACCAGGACATAAAACTGATAATAAAGCCTACCTTTACATAAGGTCGATCCACCGAAAATCACAAAGACGTTCCTTAAAAATTCATTACAAAAACTTCCACAATCCGCATCAGTAGTTACCGGGCAGAGAGCTATCCCTGCAATGCGGACAGAAATCCACCACTCAGCGCGTACGGCCAAAGCACATGCCACGTCAGCAACCCACAGAGGAAAAAAAAAAGAGAGAACCAAAGAGAGCGTTAAGCAAAGGGGACAAGCAACGTAAAGTGACTGGCTGGATGTATAATACAGATACAAAACATAAAAAGAACACATAACAGCACAGTGTGTGTGTGTGTGTGTGTGTGTGTGTGTGTGTGTGTGTGTGTGTCTGTGTCTGTGAACAGCATAAGTCATAAACGAACAGTCGGATAAACACCAAACTTGGTATTTACGTTCAGTATCTTCCAGAGATGCGACACGAAGGTTTTCAAGAAAATATCCCCACCCCAGATTACCCTTTACATGGAACATTTTTCGAAAATGTTAATTTTCTCAAAAATGGCTCTAACGATTTTGATTAAAATATCATATGTTTAAGATATGTTCATGACAAATAAAATGTATATCTTGAATTTTCCGGGAATGTCTCCAAAAGTATTCTTCATTGTGAACGACTATTGCATAACTGGTAAACCATAAGAGATACACAAAATTTTACTACACAAAAAATGTAGATCGCGTTAAAATATACAATTTATGTCATATACATTTTTTTTGTTGAGTGAACCATTTTCGAGATATTGCTTGTTATTCCCTTAAATTTTTCAATACTTATTTTCTCAAATGGGAATTCGTTATTCATTTTTTTATCTTGTATATGCAAAGAGTATTAATCTGTGGCAAAGGGAATGGTGCTGCACCTAGCAACCAGCTATTAAGAGATGTGTATGTGCTTAAAGGCTACTGTATTTCTATATTGCCCTTGTAAATATATATTCCCCTTACATCTACAAGAAATTTAGCAATAAGATAGAGTCTGCAAATGTTTATCTCGATTAACATGAAGTAGATGGAGAATAAGCGTTTGTAAAAATATTTTGTACAAGAGTAGAGAAAGTCATGTGAGTGTAACCCATCAGATATTTTTTTTGCACCGTTCTTTGTTCTTTACATAATATACCTTTTAATTTTTCAATTTGTTTATACAGCTCGGCTTTTCTGTTTTAATTCCTTTTCTTTTCCTTCTTCTTCTTCCTATCCTTCATTCCATTCATCTCTTGGTGATGAAAGCGATGAATGGGATGACTCAGTAATGTAAACAAACACCAATTTCATGATGAGAGATTGATAGAACACTCCCGTGGGCTATCGAGAACCGAGCTGATGACTCAGGCGGTAACGTCTGTGCTCTGCATTCGGGAGGTCCTGGGACCGCGGCCGATTTCCCTGTTTTTTTCGGCTGTTTTCTCGGGTCGCTAGGCGAATGTTGGGAAGGATCATTACATCCCCCGAATTTCCTGTCCCTCCATTTCACCTCCATTCTCATTTCACTTCAGTTTTCATCTGCTAGATCCCTTTCAGGGTTGCAAGTGTCGGCGTGTGTATGGCAGGGGAAAAGGATGCACTGAGTAAACATTCGCCCCCCGGAATGGGGCGGTCTCCGGGTTCCGGGCCCCCAAGGATTATGTAAGCCTAGAGGGAAAGGGGAGTCGGCTGCACCATCCGAGGAGTTTAAATCTGTAAACGGTGGGGACCTTGTTCCTCTGCCTGCCGTGCCTCCTGGCCCGCCCGCTGTTTTCTCTCACTTCATCCCTCCCTCCCGGAGGCGCCCCTCAGGGGCCTAGGTACAAAAGATCAGCATAGATCGAGGTGCTAAATCCCCGTCCACTACTAGTCCTATCCTATCTATAGAGAGCGTAACACCATCTCCGAGGTCTTACATGGAGTTCTCACAACCATTGTTGTGATGTAATCTGATGTAAATACGTTTTCTTTCTTGTTTGACTTCAGATTAGTATTTAGGCCTTCCTGATTAATTTGCTATATCATTTATTATTTGTTGATTATAAGTATTTAATGCTTATAATTGTCTTTCTTGTTACCCTCGCTTGTTTGTTTTAGTGTTCATTTGTTAGCTGTTTACAGTTACGTTTCAAATGATGGTGTCTGAAAAATATAATTGAGTTGCTAAAACAAATACACTGATGAAAGTAGATGAGTGTACCTATATATTCAAATAATATTTTCATTTGATAATTTAATTACTTTTGAAGAAAATGAATCCTCAACTTGTGAAACGTAGAATTGTGAGACTCCTTATTACTTTCTCTAGCATGTACATAATAGGTAGAGAAGATATTGTATTCCACTCAAAAATTCGATACCAAGACTTCACCGGAAATACATGTTTGGAGGTCCTGAATAAAAAAATGCCTTTTTAGAAAAGGTGCGTATGTAAATGCCAAACTTGGTATTTAGGTTCTGTGCCCTGCACAGATGAGACACGATGATTATCAAGAACATCCTCTGGCCCCAAACTACCTTTTACACGGAACATTTTTAGAAATGTTTGACAGTCTGAAAAAATGGCTAACGATTTTGATTAAAATACCATATAATATTCATATAATATTAAAGATATTTACATTACAAATAAAATGTAAATCTTGAATTTTCTGGGAGCAGCCTGTGAAGTCCACTTCATTCGGAAGGAATTTTCTATGATCTTGTTAACTAGTAAACGTTAAACGAAAACGTACTCCACAAAAAACGTAGATCTCTTTAAAACACATAGTTTATTCCAAATAACTTTTATTTTTTTGTGACAGCCATTTCCGAGATATCCGTTATTAATTGTTCAATACTTCATTCTTTTCAAGTACTTTCGATATGTTTTTTTTAATTTATTTATTTATAGTACCTAAAATATCTTAGGTCTTACAACAACTTTTTTATGGTAATACACAATACAATAAGTAGCTTGCTATATAGTTCTCATTACATAACTAAGTTTTGGATACATTAAGAATTACATTGAGTGAAGTTATAGTAATGCTATGTTGAGTGACAGGCAAGTATAATGAAGCTATTTCTGGAAAGGTTTGTCTCGATTAAAATGAAATAGGAAAATAAAATTTCGTAAGGATAATTTATATACCCACTAATAAGCGATAGAGGGCAGACAAAAGTAATGTGAGTGTAACATCAGAATTTTCATAACTTACGTAATGCTTTTACTGAAGGACTATGCAGTGAATAACAATAAATTTCATTATATCAGCCTTTCGTCTCTACAAGTCTTTACTTATATGCAGATAAAAGTATTAAGAGTTGGGTTTGATTTTTCTAAACCCTTGCAGCAGATAATCACATCCTTCACTCATCTTCGTCACTTTTGCAATGAGAAAGAAATGGCATGTTCTTTGTTCATTCCCAGCCGCAAGAGGAAGCAAACTCTACTGAGGTTTATCGGAGCAGACTTTTTACCGCGGTGTGTACGGGTTCCATATCCCTAACCAGAAACTACTACGCTGGTTCGAATATGATTAGAAAATTATCCCTAGGGTCTTCTGCGAACAATTTCATTATTTTTTTAATCACCGTCGCAGCTTTTTTTCCTTCTTGTCCTGAGGGTTCAGTGAAGTCCCTGATGGGCCAACACGGACGATTACTCGGCACTTGCTCTGCGTGGGGGTAGCGTGGAGGAAGGGGGCGAGTGTCACAACAACCTCCTCATCCCACCACCCCGATGAACAATCTGTTCCGTCCTGATTGCTGCTTCGCACGAAATGAATAGAATGGCGCTCAAATCGAAGGCAGCGTCCAAGCACACTGGGGTCTCTTACCTTGAGGACAAGCCACGCTTCTGAGATTCGGGTTTACTTTCACCCGATTGTTTGGGTTTCATACTGCATTAAGAACAGCAATTTTGGATGCATATGTATATTATCCTTATTCATGTGCTGCGATCAAGACTTCCGTGAAACACAGTACTGCAATTAATTAGCGCAAATTTTGAAACCATCAATTTGTATCTTTAATCCTCTTTATAATTGATCTGGCCTTGTAAAAATAAGATATTTGTGCAATTATATAGGTTATGAGTAAGTTTAGAAGGCAGAAACAATTTGTATAAATAAGAGTTTATTATATAAATTGAAAACTCTTACAATTATTATGTGCATAATGTGATATGTGAAATAGAATTTGTATAAACACCTTTTAAAATTTACTTAAAAGTTTGGATCAGAAAGATAACAGTTTTTATGTATTATAAACAGGTTGCTCCTGTATTCAATATCGTGCATAATTGGCTCATTATGGTACAAGTCTTAATACTAGCAATAACGTAATACCTGTATTCCAAGTTGCCTTGGCTTATAGAGAGAAGATGAAACCATTTTATGATATTCCTTTATTGAGCAACGAAGATGTAAAAACCTTTGTGCATTATTAAACATGGAATGATTAAGAGCCGAATGTAAAATTACCATGTACTGATAATAGGCTACACCACAGTCCTTAACACATGCTCACTTTTCTCCTAAGAAAGGAATTCATGCAAGTGCCTGTCTTCAACACGCGAGGTAATAACGAATAAAATGCAGGAAGAGAAACTAACGTGTTCATTGTGTGAATTATTTCAAGATTTATAATGCTAAGATTGCATAAAATGTATCCAAATTGTAGATAGTCTTAATACTCATGAAAATTGTTGTACAAACGACAGTGAATGACTCTGCCATAATCATAAAGCTTAGGTATCCACTTGCTGTGTAAATTACTATTACAACACACTGCGTTAGGGAACCCAAGGTGCCGTTCAATGTGTGATCTTAAAGGAAGATTTTGACACAATTAGTTGCTTAGATTTAATTAACAAATCAGTAATTATTCAGATACTGATTTGACTGAAAACGTAGAAACAAAACAAAAGGCAAAACGCTTACATAGTGCTTATTAAGAGTATGAACCCATTGCTTTGCTGTATTCTCATTACTAAAGCAAGTGCTAGAACATAAGTCCGTGGATTCAAATAAAATGTGAATCGACGTTCTCTTCTCTGCCATAGCCCCTCAAAGATTTCAAGTATTTTCCCTAATTCAGAAGACTTCATATGGCACCATAAAAATAAATAATTTGTGCTAAGTAAGGCGAGAAGGCGGGCAGGTAACGCACCCATCCCGATCTATCTACTGAGCGTCTCAGTGCAGCTGTAAAGTCATAAGGGTTCTTCATTACCAAAATGAGCAGAAAGATTAAGCTCCTCCATCTAATTTGTTAACTCCCTTTCTTCGATCCCCATTCCGTTGCTGGTTCCTGTGATACTGTTGCCTTGGAATGAAACTGGTGGCATTGGTTCCATAGCTTTTTTTTATTTGCCAATTAGTTTCTCCTCCACCTACCTAATAGACGGAGGAGGTACTGCGTTCCACCCAAAAATTCCATATCGAGATTTCACTGGAAATACATGTTTAGAGAAAGGCTCGTGTATGTGAACAACATAACCCAAAAAAATACATTTTGATATATACCAAATTGATATTTAGGTTCATCATCTTCCGAAGATTTTCAAGAAAATCCTCCACCCCAAAACTACCCTTTACATGGAATATTTTTCAAACTTTCGAGTTTCTCAAAATCTCTAAGGATTTTGATTAAAACACCGTACATTTAAAATATTTACATCGCAAATAAAATGCATATCTTGAACTTTCTGGGAATAGTCTGTGAAGACCTCTTCATTTGAAACGCATTTTGTACAACCGGCAAACCATGAGACAGACAAAAATGTGCTACACAAAAAATTAGGATCACCTTAAAACAATACATATTTCAAATAGCCTTTTTATGCATTATCCACTTCTGAGATATAGGTTGTTATTGGGTAGAATTTTCAATACTTCGTACTTTTTAAAGTGATGTCGCTATTCAATTGTTTCTCGCGATGTTTAGGGAGACTGAAATCTCAAGGCGAGTTTATAGCGACACACTTTTAAATATTTGACGGTCGATTCCGTTTCCTCCATTCTCCATGTATCTACAACAAAAATGTGTGATGAAATTACTTCTGCAAAGGTTTATCTCGATTGACGCAAAGTAATAGAAAAACTTGATGTTAGAAGCACATGACTTTCTCCAACCCCTATCGCTTATTAGTGGATATACAAATTATTCTTATGAAGGTTTATTTTCCTATCTACTTCATCTTAATTGAGATAAAACTTTCCGGAAAATTAGATTACAATTTTCGTTATAAATATAAAGAGAATAGCGATAGTCAAATGTTTAAGAACCGGACTTAAAAATTCCGTATTCTTTGCGCCAATCGCGAATATCGAAAGGACTTGGAAAGAATGACAAAAGTATTGAACAAGTCGAACCATTAATAACTAAATGGCTGATGCCACAAAAAACGTTATTTGAAGTAAATTGTGTGTTTTAAAAAGATCATTGTTTGTTAGTACGTTTTCGTCTATCGCCTAACGTTTACTAGTTATACAAAATTATACACAATTTCTTCCGAATGAAGTGGACTTAACAGGCTATTCCCAGAAAATTGAAGCTGTACATTTTATTTGTCATGTAAATAATTTTAATATGTGGTATTTTAAGTAACACCGTTAGCCAGTTTTTAGAAAATCAAAAATTTCGAAAAATGTTCTATATAAAGGATAGTTTGGGGAGGGGGATTTTCTTGAAAATCTTAGTGTTGCATCTTTGGAAGATGCTGAACCCAAATACCAAGTTGGTATTTAACCTACTTTTCGTTTTTTAGCTATGTTCATAGACACACGCACGGACATTTTTTCTAAAAATGCATTTTTTTTATTCAGGGGCCTTAAAATATGTATTTCTGTTGAAATCTCGGTATCGAATTTTTGTGTGGATTGCAATACCCTCTCTACCCACTAAGTACATGGTAGAGAAATTAAAAATAAGCTTTCGTAAGGTTAGTTTGTAGAAGCCGTATAAAATAACGATTGTGAGTAGGAAACGTTGTGTGAATGTAGCACATAAATTTTTGTTTTGTTTGTTTTAATTATTTAAATATTTTAGATGTGTTTTGTTTGCTTTTACTGTGTAATCCCAAAAGTTAGCTCCCCAATTTGGAGAGTCTGTGCATTTATTGGTTTACTCATATGATATTCATACTCTTTTCAGCGCATACGTGCTATTGGTTAGCATGTTTATGTAAACACATTACTCTGGTTTTATCAGCACAAAACTTTGTTTAAACAACCAGCCGGCTTTAGAACAAAGATACTTTATTCGGTTTATAGGACGTCTGTACTGAGATTGTAAAAATTTAAAGTTTATGCAGTTACTCAGATAAGCAATTCGTTTCTAGGACAGGTAAAGATTTACGATAAGAAGTTAACATTCATACAGTGAATACAGCACAGCAAATAATGCATTTTAAAAAGCGTAGTTTGTTTAACATATTTTGTTTCTAAAACCAAATGTTTAAAATATGCATCAGAATTTTATTTGGGGAAAACGCTGAAATGTTCCACAGAAATTGACTTAAAATTCGCCGTATTCCAGAGGATTAAACACAAGATCATCCTTCCCATTGTTCTCATAAGATTCATGAGTATTAAAAATGCAGCGCCTACTAAAACTGAAGAGGGTTGTTTCAACACATCTAAATTTATTTTTTTTTTTTTTTTTTTTTTTTAACTTTTCAGGCCAGCACTGTGCATTTGAAGCAACAGTTTTACACTTCAGATCTGTTGACATCTATGATTATTTACATTCTTGTTTCAGCCAATAACCTGCAGTTTGTTACAACTAATTTTGAAACAATGTTTTCTACGTTTCTCATAAATATGTGTTTTTATTAGGAAAATATTTCTAATAACCAGAGGGCATAATGATTGTAGGGATGGGTGAGTGGTGCACCAGCTGGGAAGGTTTGGGAACCACTTTTTATACTGCTCGGAACGTGTTGTTTCCATCATGTTAAGTCACATGCATGACAACAGTAGGCAGCCACATGTTCTTGCAGTGGACATAGCTACCGCCGCTGGGGTCTTTTTCCTCTAAACAGAAGGAATGTTTGGCATGGCGACCGCGAGTTGGCAAGTATAACATTTTCGACTTCAGATCAGTGTATATAAATACTAAAATGTGGGGTGTTTCTTGAATGACACGACTGACGGGCCCCAGATCTCTCTCATAGCAGATTTGGGGTTGAATGACCTCATCCTGCAGTAGCCTGGCTCACCGCTTACGGAGGATTCCTACGGCATTCTAGAGTGAGTGCCATTCTAATGGAAATAACGTTATGTGAAATTTCTCCTGATTATGTAACTACTATCTGTAGCTGTGGTGTGTACTACAGAACAGTCTGTGTTTCCGTAAATTTTTGCTCGATCGGAGTCACATGTGAACTGCTAGCTTGAACTTGTGCAGACTTTTCTTGGTGTCAGCGTTCCTAACAAATTCACAATTTATGGATTGTTAGAAACATTTAAACAGACTGGACTCATGTTAGGCAGAAAAGTCATAGCTAAATGAGGTAGGGGCTGTCGCGGAAAGAAGTTCATGAAAATCGCTGCCTCGCTTAGTACGAACTTCAGTTTCATCTGCTCATAGAGCTGTTCGGAAACCAAAATTAAAGTAATATAAAGTAACAGTAGTGCGACTAACGTATATAAATAACAGACAGTTGCACCATTTCATTATTGCACTGACTTCTGCAATTTATGCATAGTAGATACGTTTTTCTTGTATTACTAGATTTTTCTGATGACGCTTGGCTGCATCTATCGGGCCAGATACAGAGTGTACAGAATAAAATAGGTATGTTGGAGTTCTGAAAATTCACACCAATTTCTTAAAAAAAAACTATTGCACTATGTAAAGACGGGTGTGTGGTATGCTAGCAAAGCAAGAAGAATTTACTGCTACCTTATCGAACGTGCCCATGCTTACTTTTTAGAGAGTAATGCAACTCTACATGTAACAGATCAATCTATAGAAGCATTACCTACGTGTTTTTGATGAGAGTACAATTGACTTTGTCTTTTCTCTCTCCAGAGCTAAATCCATGTGATGATTATCTGTGGGGATTGCTTAAAGATAAGGTTTATCCAGCAAATACACATACACGACGAATTAGAAGTCAGTATCTGTGTTGCGTTTTCCAGTATTCCGGCTACAGAAGTTTCAGTAAGTTTCCTTTATGCAGAAGATTGTTACAATATAGGATAGTGAAGACACACAGCAAATCGTGGTATTTAAATTATGTAATTTAGCAAAGGACTATAATTTTAAAATATCTACAGATAAATAAAAAACCATGGCATTTGCGGGCAAGTTTCCGTTAAGTACAAAGATAGTAATAGCAGATAAAAGTCATGGAACAATTGAAATATTTAAAATATTTAGGGTTGTTATATGAAAAGGATATAGATCTCGATTAAAAAATTACATAAATTCAGAAATATATGCGGGAATATTCACAGAAACTTGTAAAACAAGACAAGAGATACTTCCATAAAACGTTTAAACACTGCCACAATGCCGGTCCTGATGTACGGAAGTGAATCCGGAATAAGAACAGAAAAAGATAAAACAAAAATTCGACGACCGATGTTTTAAGGAATCAGCGCAGGCTATATCCTATTAGATAAAAACTGAAATGGGGAAATCAGACAAGAACTACAACTGGAACCACTACTAGATAAAATAACGTCAAACGGGAGAAGATGGTCTCAACATTTAGAAAGAATGCCAGAAAATAGGCTACCGGCAGCACCTATGATATATGCTCCGAAAGGAAAGAGGAATTTGGGGAGACCGAGGAAAAAAATGGCACCGGAATAGGCTAGTGAGCTTAACTTTCGAAGAGAAGAAGAAAAAATTCGTCGAGTGCTCAATTATCTGTACTACAGGTGCAAGGCGTGTATAGACCCAAAAGGACATCATTCCGAACATACATATTTTGTGAAGAAAGTTAAGCGTAACAACGTTTCGCATCGTTGGCACTATCTGGAGGAGAAACGGCCGACCGGTCCGCCGCTACTACACGAGTATTCATATAGCAGTGCCATGGGAATGGCGGGCAACTAGGCGCACCATTCAAGAGAAACCCGCTACAAAAATGATGCGGAATAACATGTGGTAATTGTGAAATTGCATCAGAAAGTATAAAATGTGATTTCTGTTTCTTAAACGACTTATATTTGAATATCCTCTTTAACATGTACAATATGTATGACTTCTTTTAATGGCCAATAATGTTAAACTTCCTCAAAGTCAACATTTGTATCGCCACGTGTATATATGATCTACTTTACAATAAAATGAAAATCTTAAGAAATAGAGTGTTTCTCTTGTATACTGTCATTGAACCCATAATCCAGTTTGTGCCGTGTGGTCTGCAGCATTAAGAAACTTATAAAGCAGGTCTTGGAACCAATAAATAACAGTGTGTTTAATCCCCTCCTCTTCCACTCTCGTGTTTAGTAAACTATTTGTATTAAAGTCGAAACTCTGTAGAAAGGGTTGAAGGGAAAGGGTGAGGTTTCATCATCACCTTGTTGTAACTAAAACCACTTCTTTCAACTTCCCGTCCCTTCTTCCTCATTCTTCTGCATCCCTTTTCTTCGCTCTTTGCTTTTAAACTTCCAACTAAGGCAGTTTTATATAACAAAGGCTGTAAGTATACCTATGTTCCTTTTCATCGGAGACAGAAAGTAGTTTAATTGCAGTCTATTGAAAATGTCACCTGTAGTGTTTGGACAGTCGGAGTTTCGATGAAGTTTAAGACAATATTTCTTGCTCCAACATAAAAAAAAGCCTTATACGTTTGACCCTCATAGGAAGTTTCCATTTGTTTTCTTTGTTTTTTTTTTCTGTTGTCTTGCAATGTCTTCGCTAAACATGGTCTTCGGCGTAGAATGGAATTACTTTCAAACCACTTGATTGCCTTTGGTTTCATTTCTAAGGCTTTAAAGCTACTCGCTTCTCTTGAATGTATTAATTCTGCTGTCATCTTTAATTGCACGAGAAGAGTATACCTACTAACTGTCTGTACACAGCAGCGATAATTTTGCTGTGTGAATATGCAAAGATTCGCGATGCAGTGCATTAAAAATGCAAGTAGATACAATAAGTTCCATTGTTTTATAAGCTTGCCTTAACTGCAAAATCGTGTTTTTTTTGCAGGATCTTTGATCCACATAGATCTTTGTCTGCTAGAGGAAGTTGCCTACCATGGCACCTACCTGAGAGGAACACTCCAGTCGTTTGAATCCAGGATTTCGTTCGAACTTCACGCTTAGTTGACTGCGGTGATTCGTTTCTCATATCCAAAAAGTTTCTACCCAGTGATATTAAGACTTTCTCGAGCATTGAAACATGAGCGATTCCCTCCAGGCACCTTGTTCTCGGTGCGTGGAGGGAACGTGGGAACAGGAGCGGCCAGCAATGTCAAGAAATACAGTTTATCTGTGATGTAAATATCTTAAATGTATGTATTTTGATCAAAATCATTAGAGCTATCTTTGAGAAAATAAAAAATTCGAGAAATGTTTCTATATAAAAGGTAGTTTGAGGTGGGGGAATTATCATGAAAATCTTTGTGTCGCATCTTTGGAAGGTACTGAACATAAATATCAAACTTTATATTTATCTGACTTCTCTTTTTTTAGTTATGTTGCTCATAGATGCCCGCGAGAACGCTCAATTTTTTCTAAAATGTTTTGATTTTTTTATTCAAGAGATCTCGAAACAAGTATTTCCGGTGAAATCTCGGTATTGAATTTTTGGGGCAATGCAACACCTTCTCTATCTACTACGTACGTGGTAGAGAAAGTAAAAATAGAAAGTAAATTAAGGGATATTATGAGATTAGTGATTATGCTTAGAAAGAGAAAGAGGTTATAACGAATTTATTATCAGGATTAGAGAGATTCTAAGGGCCTACAATGTTTAGCAAGCAAGTTCTACGCTCATTTCACATTTTCGAATCCTTCCACAAGGTTCTTCTTGAGGCATAAGTAGCGAATGAGTCGTCTGTTTTAGGATTACATTCCTGTGTTTTTGCACACGAAAGAAAAATCGGCGAGATTTAAGGATTTTTTCCTAATTACGTTTCCTTTCATTTGCCATACAATATAAAGCTGATATTATTTCAGGCTCATTACTATGCAGAGTTTCTAGACACACCGCGTAACTTTCTTTCTCTCTTAAAAGGCTTTTGTCCGAATTGAAAAAGAAAGGCGAAAAGGGAAGTTTCCTTCCGTGAATTGAAAGGAAAGACCCGTCATTATTCATTTCCAATCTCACGCTGCTTTCAGTGGCGTTTACAAGAGTTTAATGCTGAATAATTATTATTGCTTCAGTTCAGTTCGATCAAAGTTGGAGTAGTAACAGTCCATTTTTTATGGAACAATTTGTAGCCTTTTCACTGCTGCATACTTCAGGGAACTACCACCATGTGGTTGTGATTTGGAGAGGCGCCAACCTTGTTCGCTCTGTGCTATTATATGTTCCCTAGAAAACTGTCATTGTACTCATTTGCAAAAATGAGCATTGACCGTAAAATACTCCAGGACGATTAAATCAAAATGTTGCTTGATTTAATCTATTACATATCGATCCATAAATTTGTTTCTTATTAAAGTTATAATTATATAACTTACCGTTATTGAATGTGATTGCATCGTGTACGCGGTGACACGACCGTTTTATTGTGGAATACGGTAGGAAACCTTTGCATCTACAGAATAACAAATATTTGCGTTCATTGAAGTGTATCTTCTTCACTATCAAGGATTAGCTTGCAGCTCGTTCCGTCCAGGCATCTGTTTCTAGATCGTCCTATTTCTCGTCTTGCGTATAGTTTGTATTTTATTACTTGTTTGGCTATTTTCCCATTTCCCATTCTTTTAATATGTTATATCCTATGTGGTTTATTTTCTTGTATACGTTCATTAATAGGAAGTATTTTTTCGACGATAGTGTTTTTACTTTCTCTGCCACGTATATAGTAAGGAGAGAAGGTATTGCGTTCCGCCCAAAAATTCGCTACCGAGATTCCACCGGGAATATATGCTTTGAGGCATCTTAAATCCAAAAAGAAAAAGGCATTTTTAGAAGGTCCGTGTGTGTGTTTGTAAACAGCATAACTCAAAAAGGAAAATTCTTATAAATACTGAACTAAGTATTCAAGTTCAGTATCTTTCAAAGATGCCACACGAAGAGTTTCAAAAACTCCCCCCCCCCAACTCAACTATCCTTACATTGAAGATTTTTCTACATGTTTTATTTTCTCAAAACTACGTTTTTGATCAAAATACCATTTCCAAAACTATTTCCATGTCAAAGTGTATATCTTGAAACTTCTGGGAGAAGATGTGGTCACTTAATTCGGTAGGAATTTTGTACATTCTTTTATAACGGTAAAACGTTAAGCGATAGACGAAAACGTACTGCACAAAAAATGTAGATCTGTTTAAAACACACAATTTACTTCAAATATATTTTTTGTGGCATTAGCATTTCCGAGATATCCGTTATTAATGGCTCGAATCCTTCAGTATTTTGTCTCCTTTAAGTCCTATCAATTTTCAGTTGTTTCTCGCGATTGCATGGAAAGACTGTGGAATTTTAAGACCAGCATATAGCGTCTAGTTCTTAAACATTTGACATATGTATAACGAAATGTGTAATGTAGCTATTCCTGCAAAGATATATCTCGATTATAATGAAGTAGATAGAAAAAAAATCTGATGTGTTACACTCATATGACTTTCTCTACTCTTGTACAACTATTTTTACACTCTTATTCTCCATCTATTTCATATTAATCGAGATAAACGATCTTTTTACATGCGAAGAGAATTACATTTTACACATAGCGACCAGTTCTAAAAATATTTGACTATCGCTAAAGGCGCACTATGTTCCCCTTGTTTTGCATTTGCAAGGGCAATACAATATAGAAATACAGTAGCCTTTAAGCATAGACATATCTCTTAATAGCTGGTTGCTAGGTGTAGTACCATTCTCTTTGCCACAGATTAATACTCTTTGCATATCCAGACAAAAAAATGAATAACGAATTTCCATTTGAGAAAATAAGTATTGAAAAATTTAAGGGAATAACAAGTAATATCTCGAAAATGGGTCACTCTACAACAAAAATGTATATGACATAAATTGTGTATTTTAACGCGATCTACATGTTTTGTGTGGTAAAATTTTGTCCATCTCTTATGGTTTACCAGTTATGCAAAAGTCGTTCACAATGAAGAATACTTTTGGAGACATTCCCAGAAAATTCAAGATATACATTTTATTTGTCATGAAAATATCTTAAACTCTTGTCATGAAAATATTTTAATCAAAATGGTTAGAGCCATTTTGAGAAAATTAAAATTTTCGAAAAATGTTCCATGTAAAGGGTAATCTGGGGTGGGGGAATTTTCTTGAAAACCTTCGTGTAGCATCTCTGGAAGATACTGAACGTAAATACCAAGTTTGGTGTTTATCCGACTTTTCGTTTCTGAGTTATGCTGTTCACAGACACACACGAACATGTTTCCAAAAATGCTTTTTTTTTTATTCAGGGGGTCTCAAAACACATATTTCCGGTGAAATCTCGGTATCGAATTTTAGGGTGGAATACAATACTTCCCCTACTTACTATACGTAGTAGAGAAAGTAATAAGCTTTGTAATAATAGTTTGCATACCCACTAATAAACGATAGAGGGTAGAGAAAATCATTTAAGTGGAATACCAGATTTTTGTAACCACTTCCTGCTCGTGCTATCATGCGTGGGAAGTTAGATTCCTGCACTCCGTGCGTTTTGTATCTTTACTGCAGACGTATACGAGAATTTATATGCCTATAAAATCTTTCAACTATTGGCATGTATACTTATTAATGCAGACATGCAATATAATCATATTTGGCATTTAAATTTTACGATTTAAATCGTAGCGTCTTTACTTCGCTTTTATTTGTCAACATTTACATACATTTCATTCATGTAGCATTTAAATAGGTATAACTTTCGAAACAAGCAACCATATCACCTTCACTTGTTGGCTTGGCCAACTCTATCAGGCGATCACCAGTTTGCCAAGGCTAGTGCGGTCAACTTTGATACCGCTTTGGAACAGCTGACGGTGCTTAATTTTATTTTCGTGTAAGCATTTCTGTTATTCACTATCGTCGAAAAAATATTATGAAACAAAGATCCGTTAAGTGCTTTTCAAAACCTCGAAAGTGAGTTTATTCTTCAAACTACTTTCTCGTTCTGCAAAGACGCAATTTCCGCAGTTGTATCGCAGATTGCTACTAATTCTGCTCCAATTTCGTTCACTTTTCTTAAAAAGTTCATCTCTGCAGTCTGTATAGTTTGTTCCTTGTGTGAGAGAGAGAGAGAGAGATGTTCACTTCCGTATATTAAAATTGGTGAGGAATTTTCATTTTACCTCTTACCTTGTTTTATTTTCAGTGTTCTTCATATTGTGCCATTCATCATTTGAAATTTATTAAGCTTAATGTTTGTAGCATATATCGCAGCTTAAAAATTTAAAATAATTATGTTATTTATTGTAATCTTAGAATGCAGGAGATTTTCCTTTGAATGTCATGACTAATTTTCTTGTGTGATATTTTGAAATTGTGGATATCTTCTTCTTCCTTAATGCATTAGACATTTCTGCCCGTAGCAATCCACATATCCTGTTCTTGCCACCTTTTATTTGGTCTTCCAATGTTTTTTTGCCCTATTGGTCAATAATTCTTAAAATGGAAGGGTAATGTGTATTCATTCTTTGGAAAATGGCTTATCTACTTAGTTTTATATTCATTTTTACTTTCTCTATTACGTATAGTAAGTAGGGGAAGTATTGTATTCCACCCAAAAATTCGATACCGAGATTTCACCGGTAATACATGTTTTGAGACCCCCTGAATCCAAAAAAAGCATTTTTGGAAACCTGTCCGTGTGTGTGTGTCTGTGTGTGTGTGTGTGTGTGTGTGTGTCTGTGAACAGCATAACTCAGAAACGAACAGTCGGATAAACACCAAACTTGGTATTTAGGTTCAGTATCTTCCATGGATGCGACATGAAAGTTTTCAAGAAAAACCTCCCACCCCAGAGTACCCTTTACATGGAAGAATTTTCGAAAATTTTAATTTTCTCAAAAATGGCTCTAACGATTTTGATTAAGATATTTTTATGGCAAATAAAATGTATATCTTGAATTTCCTGGGAATGTCTCCAAAAGTATTCTTTATAGTGAACGACTTTTGCATAACTGGTAAACCATAAAAGATAGACAAAATTTTACTACACAAAAAATGTAGATCGCGTCAAAATACACAATTTATGTCATTTTCCTTTTTTTTGTTGAGTGAACCATTTTCGAGCTATTACTTGTTATTCCCTTAAATTTTTCATTACTTATTTTCTCAAATGGGAATTCGTTTTTCATTTTTTTGTCTTGGATATGCAAAGAGTATTAATCTGTGGGAAAGGGAATGGTGCTGCACCTAGCAACCAGTTATTAAGAGATATGTATGTGCTTAAAGCTACTGTATTTCTATATTGCCCTTATAAATATATATTCCCCTTACATCTACAAGAAAATTAGCAATAAGATAAAGTTTGCAAATGTTTATCTCGATTAACATGAAGTAGATGGAGAATAAGCGTTTGTAAAAATAGTTTGTACAAGAGTAGAGAAAGTCATGTGAGTGTAACACATCAGATTTTTTTTCCATTCAGATTGTATATATTCAATTTTCTTATATTGTTTCCTTTATGATTTGATCTCATATATCCTGCCACTGCTCTTAAAAACTTCATGTTATTACTTCGAGTCTCCTTTTGTTTTTCTCTGTCATAATCCATGCTTCATTCCCATGCAGTAATTTTGGCACTGACATTACCGTATAATTTTAATATTGTGTCTTTCCTTGCTTTGTTTTTGAAACGTCTTTTTAATATGCCGTTAAAATAGTTAGACTTCCATTTTTTAATATTGTTTTTATATGATAAATTGCAATTTAAATATTTGAATTTTTTCACCTGTTCCACAATCTTATCTTCTGTAACAATCTTTATGTTATACTTTGTTTTCCCTCGAACGCCATCAGTTTTGTTTTACTTACGGAGATCATCATGTTATATTCTTCTGCTATTTTAACTGATGTATAAGTAAACTTATGAAGACTTACAGAAATTTCTCACACAGTTGTTTTAAGCATAATTGCATGTTGCAGGTCAGTTTCATTTTAATAAAGCGCATACTATTGTTATTCCTATTGCCTGGTTATGTGGAATACAGTGTAAATACTTTCTGCGTGAGCGCAGAGTTTGTGACACGTATACTTTAGGCCTGATGGCGGTTGAGCGGTGCACATTCTGTGTATTCCTGCATCAACCGAGATGTTTTCTCTTTTAAGTGACTTTTTATTTTTCTGTTATTTTCCGTTTTACTTGGACAGATACACTCCCATGACCTAGGCAGGCCTCGAACTCGCAAACTGCGCCACGTAACACCAAACATGACACATTAGCGAACGCGGCGGCCATAGGGACGTATAGGAGCCATGTAAAAATCAAACGAAGCTAAGAGATTAAGTGGCAAATTTAAGCAGAGAGAAACACTAGCATAAAATGCATTTAAATTCTAGCACTTGACTAATATAAATAACGAAATCCAAAATCCCATACGTTACCAAACATAAGTCGTAAACACGAATCATTCAAAGAACAGACAGCAGTATCTCAGAGCACCGTGATGTTTGACCATATAAGGTTTGAATGGTAATCATAGAAAAACCACAGAAGAGAAAGTAAGCTAGTTCCACATCTTTCCTCGTCTACTTTCTTTTCTTTTTTGCATGCATCAGGCTTATTTTCTTTTGTGATTGATATGACACATGTATTATTACCTTCTTCACAGAGAATCCCGCAATCAGCAGAACTACATATAACGAATGCTCAAAAGAACTTGGAGGATCTAAAGTAAATTTTGTTTTAAAGTTAAAGTTGATATTCACTGTAAAGAGAAAAAAGAAACAAGAATAGAAATTGCAACCAGGCTGTCTTGGCCCAATGAGGTTCGGAACGGGCGCGTAACATCAGAGGCAGCGCCGTAATTCTTGTCTCTGGTCAGCTATTTGCTGCTTTTTACATTAGGCTCGACTTTAAATTTCATATTCTTTCAACATTTTAAGGCACATTCGCCCCTCACGAAATTCCCTTTAGGCTCAAGGAGAGCAGGAAATGACCGTAGCCACCTCAAACCGGGAATCGAATTTGGGTTGTACATGGTATTGGTAAGGAGCGTTTTTTTTTTCCTTCTTTCTTTCTTTACCTTTTTTTTTAAACGGAAAGACCAAGCAATTTGGAATATAATGGATCAATCATTAAATATCAAATTATATTTATATATTTCCATTTTCCTATGTATGCCGCCTGTAACTTCTTTGACTTTGGAACAATTGTCATCCCCAGTGATTTCCACTCGGTTTCATTTATCCTTGGGTTTTGTTACTTTCGGGCTTTGTTCCCTTTATTTTAATAACGCACTTTCAGACTCTAGGGAGGATAAGGAATAATTCTGGCTAGAAAAAAAATCTTACCCTCGTGTTCAGAATTGAACACAAAACCTGTGGATTTTGAAACCAGCTTGCGTAGCACCAGACCATGCAAAACTTTGTTCTAATCTATGCGTTCATTATATCAGATGTGTAAATTACAAAATCCTCAATAATACATAATATGCCTCTATGCTTTCTGTTTGTCTGTGTTTCCTTTTTTTTTTCCTCGTGTACCGTTGCCAAGCACCTCGTTTAGAAAAGTGTTTTGGCCGTTTATTTCATTGGGCAATTGTACGAGTGTTAAATACCAAGCTTCCCAGCAATCGTTTCACTTGTTCTTGGGTATTAGATAAAATACAGACATACAAACTAACTCAAACCATACAATTTTTACGCTTATGTATAATGCTTAGGTTGTTCGAAACAATATTTACCACAGAACTATTATAAGGTGTTAACATTTAGCCGTAAACAACCACAGGTTTGTTCACCAAAAACTAACGCAGCCTGTGTTATATCGAATGGCAAATTCTTTACGATCCTGCCCCCATCATTACGAGACCCACAACCTGGTAGAAGGATCATAACTCATGCTTCCTCCCCCAACCATCAAACTATAGAAACAAATGGCAAAAAGGGAGCGTTACCCTAAGCTACGCGCCTGACGCTTCATTAAGAAGAAATAAATCTCTTAACTCCCTGTATAGCATGATATACACATCTTCTCCCAGCAGCACTCCAACATCGCGCGTGTTCATATTTATATACGCAATTATTTTTCCTCCGCGATGAGAACTATTTGTGCCAAGTTGTCCTCTTTCTTAATTACGTGTAATGCAGGAGTAAATGGAAGACGGTGCTATTTCGTGTCTTCTCTCGACCGTATAATATAAATACTACTTATCGGGCAAAGGTACGACTTTCTTCCAAGATGTACACGCCCCTAGCACACGCGCACTAAAATATCATTACAGTTCCTTATTAGGTGTTATGCAATAAATTCATTTATATGCCTTACATGTTTCGCACGCTGGCAAATTCCTTAAACGCGAGCTTGGTGGTTCCAGGCTCGAGAATTCTCCTTCACACTCTTTATGACTCACCTCGGCGATGTTGCCTGTTTCTTGTTTTGCCACAGCAGCCGTAGGGCATCCTTTATATATTATTGTACCCACCGTAGAGCAGACAACGCCGCAGAAAAGCACGTCTGACACTTTCGCATTGAGTGCTGTGCAGTTTTCTTAAACGTAGATTTTGTTCTTTCTTCTAAAGCACAGTAGAGATGACAGAAAAAATTAAATGTCGATTATCACCTCATGCAATTAATTGCTAAGAAACAAATATTGAATTAAAGTGATGAAACAAGTCAGTTACCAATCCAAAAGTTGTATCTCAGCGCCAAAGGGTGACAAATAAGAGGGAAAACCTACTTTTAAAACTTCTTCTCTACCCACAATAATTTATTTCCATGACTGTACTGCAAATTACTCTTTAAAAATCTTATATGTTACATTCACATGCCTTCCTACGCTCAATCGCTTATTAATGGGTATACAAATTATTCTTATGGAAGTTTATTTTCCTATCTACTTCATTTTAATCGAGATAAACCTTTCCGGAAATAGCTGCTTTACACATTTTCGTTATGGATATAAAGGGAACAGCTATAGTCAAATGTTTTAGAAGTGATGCTACATGCTGCCTTAAAAATCCATATCCGCTTTCCATGACATCGCGAGAAACAACTGACACAACTTTAAAAGAATGGCCAAGTATTGAACAATTCGAACCATTAATAACGTATATCTTGGAAATGTCTTATGCTACAAAAAAGTTATTTGTGACTTAAGACAATAACTTGAAATAAATTGTGTGTTTTAGAGGGATATACATTTGTATAGTACGTTTTCGTCTATCGCTTAACGTTCACCAGTTATGCAAGATCATACCAAATTCCTTCCGAATGGACAGAACTTCACAGAGAATAAATAATTAAAATTCTAAGTTTTATTTCATCTATCATATTAATTACCCTTATAATCAAATTATTCCCAGAAAATTCAAAGTATACATCTTATTTGTTGTGTAAAATATCTTAAATGTGGTATTTTAATCAAAATCGTTAGAGCCGCTTTTAGAAAATAAAAATTTTCGAAAAATGTTCCATGTAAAGGGTAGTTTGGGGTGGGATGATTTTCTTGAAAATCGTCGTGTCCATCTTTGGAAGATGCTGTACCTAAATACCAAGTTTGGTGTTTATCCGACTTTTGGGTTTTGAAATATGCTGTTCATAGACAAGACACATACGGACATTTTTCTAAAAAATGTTTTTTTGGGATTCAGAGGGTCTCAAAGCATGTAGTTCCGGTGAAATGCCGGTGTCGAATTTTTTGGTGGAATGCAATACTTTCGCTACCTACTATGTATGTGGCAGAAAAAGTAAAAAGGGTTAGTCTCCCGCTTCTTGTTAATCATGATAAATATTTTCCAAGATTTCTTTAATACACATTTTGTTGTAGCTACATAAGAGCATGCAGGACCCAAGTACGACATTGAAATATTTTAAAAGAAGCTCGTTATATGCTTACTAGACTTGATATTTTGAATATACTTTGCATGGCCTGATGAAAAACAAGATAATGGATATAGCATTTTAGAAGTAAGTAGCTTGAAATGTAAATTCCGACCAACATCATCAAGTGTCTGGTAAATATCTAAAGCTGAAAAGAAAGAATAAGCCATTCAACACAAATTACATGCTTTAAAATTCTATGCATTTTTTTCTGAAGTAACTTTTTATCTATCTTCTTTGTTTTCATAGGCTATTCTCAAACAATTTAAGGTACACATTTTACTCCTCATTTTAATATATCAAACATATAAAATTTCAATTAAAAGCCTTACAGAATTTTTGAGAAAACCAAAGTTCGGGAACAGAATTCGAAGTAAAGGGTAGTTTGGGAAGGGGGAATTGTGTTGATAATCTTCATGTCCCATCTTTGGAAGATATAAACTGAAATACCCAGTTTGGTATTACCCGGCATTTCGTTTTTGATTATGCTGTTCACAGACACCTATGAACCTTTTTCTAAACATGCTTTTTTGAATTTAGAGGGCCTCAAAAATATATTTCCACTGAAATCTCGACATCGAATTTTTGGTTGGAATACAACACTTCCTCTACTTGCTGTGTACGTAGTAGAAAGTAAAAATGCCGATTCAAGCCGAAGTTAAACGTGTTAGGTGAAATGGGC
Organism: Deroplatys truncata; assembly: GCA_030765065.1. Classification (NCBI taxonomy): domain Eukaryota; kingdom Metazoa; phylum Arthropoda; class Insecta; order Mantodea; family Mantidae; genus Deroplatys; species Deroplatys truncata. The sequence goes on from CM060980.1 coordinate 61,981,176, forward strand.
AGCTATTACAGACACATCTCTTGCATCGCGGTACCCTGTATGGAAATTCCAATGCTTTAAATGCGTGTAGTAACAAAGAATATTCTGCGCTTGCACTTGGCTCACTCTAGCGCTCCGGACGGATGCAAGACGAGTTAGGTACGCTGCATATCATATTATGATAATAACAATGCGAAGTTTCTGGGAGTTAAGTATAAAGTTTTGTATATTCTCGTGGCCGATCATGCTCTCCTTGCCTGCTCTTCACTTCCCCCAACCCCTTTGGAGTGCCATTGCAGTAATAAGGTATGTTTGTGTGTGTGTGAGTGGGAGCGAGACAGTTATAAAGACAATTAAAATGTATACGGCTTCTGGTGTTTCTGCACCTTACCAGAAGGATGCCGCTAATCAACTGACTGCCACCTTCCCCCTAAAAGGGCTGTGTAACGTCATCTTCATTAATTCTGAGGTACCGGGTCCTCCTTTTAGAGCAGGGTTGAAAGCTAAGACATCAGACCCCCATTAAAATTAACACGATAAAATTGCGATTTATTGCTTAAAGTCTAGTACTTGGATATCACACTTGGATTTCCACTCTGCATATTCCACTGGGAATAGCAAACTGTGCGGAGAAGTGAGTTTCTGAGGAAGCTTTTTGTGTAGACGGACACTTCGACGCCCCACAAACGGAGTTAATTTAGTAGACAATAAATTCGCTTTAGACTTAATTTACAGATCTATACTCTTTGGTGTATTGCGATTAGTTCTGTCCTTGGGCAAAAATACACACACACATATTTATTTAATTATTTATTTGTTTATCTATTTGTCCTTCCAAGTTACAATTTAAACTGATACTAACATTAAGAGTAATTTATTGATGATTATGGTTAAGAGTGAATGTTTGTCGCACTCAGTTTCGCCTATGCAACAATTTTCACAGTGTTATATTAAGATGATCCACCAACTGGATACAACATGTTATGCAATCTTAGCATTATAAATTGTAGGAAGTAAATAATGAAATAATTCGGCATCCATAGCTGACATAAGTGAGAGCGTCTTCGCAATTATGTAATGAAACGTTACCTTCTCTCTCTGCAATTCATTTGTTATTACCTGGCGTGTTGAAGCGATAAACAAGACAGACCTATTGAACAAGAGATTAAACAGGACCAAAAATGGTAGCATCTGACCAAAGTTAAGTGGAACCGGATGAGGTTTATCGAAGTCTTAATCCTTGAACCTGTGTGAGATGATTATGATGGTGTTTGTGTTGCTTTCGAAACGCACAGCGTACAGATTAAAAAAAAGGAAAGAAAAAAAAGTAATCGTACGTTGTGCTTTACAAAATCAAAGGCAACGATATTTGCATTGGTTATTTATTTTGGGTGAACGCTATTGTAATCCTCTGCATATGGTAACCGAAAGACTATTAGTTTTGAAGTACAGTAGTGGTGATGATGATGATATACTTACTCAAATCTGGAGAATTTTCTTGGAAAGCCATCTAAGGAATTCCAATAGCAACTGCTGTTTGTTAATACCTAGAAAGATGAGACAACCATAAACTATTCGTGAAAATATGCTATTCCATTATAAACAAAAGAATGGCCCATTAACCTATTAAACATTACCTCAATTTAAACACGCAATAGGGGCGGGCTATTTGAGAAGTGGTTGAAAGAAGCTAATATAAATTTTTGCTGTTGAGATCTGTAATTACCGAACTGTAATATAGTAAATCAATTTAAATGCCTAACTATAAGATAGTATACAGTTTTCCATGATCAAATTCAGTGAGAATGAAGGGGCTACACAAACATTTTATATAAAATTCGAGATATGCACTTTATTTATTCGTAGTTAAAATGAAATTTTAATATTTTAAACTGAATCAGAACTGAAAATAACAGATCCCCCCCAGTGATGGTAAGTTAGGAAACTTTTCGTAAAGATTTTCATGTCGAATCCTTAAAATACACCTAACTTATAAATCACAACTTGTAATTTATACGACTTTTCCTTTTCATTTTTAAATTATATTGTTTACATAACCACGCTGATCCACTTCCCAAATGTGATTTTTGAGGGTGAATTCAAGTGGAATACAGGCATATACTGGTAACATTGCAATCGAATTTTTGGATTAAATGTAATGCTTCATCACACTATAAGAGGTTAAGGCAACGTATAGCTTACATTCGTTATATGTATTACTAGCAGAAATACCCTGCGTTGCCCGTGGCTTTGGCTGTTTTTTGGTAAAACATCAATTCTCAAAATATTTGCTTATTTACCCTTAAATAAATTAAAGTAGTTACAATATTGCTGGTATTCAATTCTTTTAATTTATTCACCTCACCTCCATTATGCCAAATTTCCCATTCCTACGGAAAATCTAACAAATTGCCTTTCGTCCAACATTTTTCAATCCCATCCCCATGTTTTTTTTTTATTTATTATTTAAAGAATGGTGAAAACACTATTAAGAAAACAGGCCCAGAGGTGCCGAATATCCTCAACATTGCCTCCACTGAACATTTTTTAACCCTTCTTCCGTTGGGGTGGTTTTTTTATACTGTTCCTAAAAGAATGAAGAAAACATGATTTATAGATATTTATTTCCAAAAGTATTAAGAAAGTAGGCCTATTCATGCTAAAAAGCCTCAAAATTGCTTCCCGCCGGCCGCTTTTCTCCAAGAGGCAGTTTTTCATTATAGCACCCCCACAATGTTTTTACTTTGTCCTACAAAATGTGTGTTAAATTTTTCAATCCTGGAAAGGTAGAATCAGATGACTGAAAAATTCAATGCCACGGATCTCCTGGTCTCCGTCCGGTTGCTCTAACCACTGAGCTACCATGGCAACATGCCGACACATTAAATTCTCCAACTGATTCGCATTTTTCCCGGTAAACCACAAGGAGATCTCAAGTTGTATTGAGATGTCATACCCCAATGGCGACTTACATTTATTGTAAGTACTTAAGTCCCAGACTTTATAGTTTCAACCACTATTAGGTCAAGATTTTTCAGTCATCTGATTCTACTTTCCAGCCCTGTCCAATACACGGCTTGTGTGAAAGAACAATTAATTCCATTAATTGACCTAATAGTGGTCGCCATTGGGGTATGACATCTCAATACAACTTGAGATCTCCTTGTGGTTACCGGGAAAAATGCGAATCAGTTGGAGAATTTAATGTCGTGTCAGCATGTTGACATGGTAGCTCAGTGGTTAGAGCAACGGACGGAGATCGGGAGATCCGTGGTTCAAATCCCGGCATGAATTTTTCAGTCATCTGATTCTACCTTTCCAGCCCTGTCGAACACACGGCTTGCGTGAAAGAAGAATTAATTCCATTTTTCAATCCTATTGAAAATTCCCCAAAGTGCCTTCAATCGATCAATTTTCACCCTAGGGGTGGTTTCTTTTATTAAGTGAGCAACATTTATGGTTTTATGTAGCAAAAGTATTGCGAACATAGACGCATTCGTGCTGAAAATCCTCAAAATGGCCTCCGGACGAACATTTTCCACCCATTTCGTTGGGGTGGTTTTTTGTTATACACCTCCAGGTTTTTTAATCTTGTACTAATGAATATAGTTATGTATCAAGTTTCCCATTCATACTAAGATCTCCGAAACTATCGAATTTTCAACCCCATCTCCAATTAAGGGTGTGTGTTTTTTCTTTATCCCTTAAAAGAATGAAGGGGGCAACACTTATCTTTTTATTTAGCAAAAGTGTTTAGAAAATCATCAACATTTTCTACCGTCGAGCAGTCTCCACTCCCTCTTATATTGGTAATAGTACACCAACAGTATTTTTACTGTTGTCCTAAAGAATATGTGTCAAATTTCTTATTCGTACTGAAAAATCCTTTATAATGCTTCCCATCTAACTATAACCCCAACTCCTATTAGGGATTGTTTTTTTTTTTGTTTTTTTTTTTTGCATTACCGCAAAATGGAGTAAACAACATATGTGTTTTTGTGTAGCAAAAGTATTGAGAAAACAGGCCTATTCTTGCTGAGAATCCTCATTGTGACGTAACGATGGCGACGACGTCATCAGAGCTTTCATCAGACGTCACGTATAGGATGGGGACGTTGCACAAGATGACATCGAGAGGGTTATAGGTTGCGGTAGCTGGAAGGGTGGTGAAAGGTTGACATCAGACATGTAATTTCTGTTCCCAATCTTTCTAATATAAACTAAACTGCATTTCAGAGGGAAAGAATTAGACGGCTTGTGGGTTTACCTGGTGTAAGGAAGAAGTCCGGCGTTCCATCTTCGTCGTGCCTTGCGCCTACGCCAAAGTTGCAGTTTACCACTAACTAAATTTTAAAAGCTGACCAATACAAGGTCCTGCTAAGGCACGTGATCGGTCGACAAATGGCCTAAGAAATCCTAAGTTTAAATATCCGAACAATGCTGATTAGTGCCGTGCTAGTAACTGACGTAAGCGTATGTCAGCAGAAATTACATAACTCACCCAATTGTCGTACCCCAAACATCGTGCCACCAAACCTCTGCTTACTTCAACATCCGGGAAACGACTTGCAAAAAAATCTAAAACCAATTTCCTGAAGTTTGTCCCGAATATCCCAAACTTTATACATCGCATTATTACAATCTTTTAAAATAAAATTATTACCGCCACCGTATTTTTACTCATGCTAAAGAATTATGACGTAACTGACGTCACGTAACTAGTAACTGACATAGGCGTATGTCAGCAGAAACTATATAACTCACCCAATTGTCGTTCATGAGTTAGTGATCTTTACCCTAAACATCGTACCACCAAACCTCTGCTTACTTCAACATCGGGAAACTACTCTCAAAAAAATCTAAAACCAATTTCCTGAAGTTTATCCCGAATATCCCAAACTTTATACATCGTATTATCACAATCTTTTGAAATAAAATTATTACCGCCACCCTATTTTTACTCATGCTAAAGAATTATAACGTAACTGACGTCACGTAACTAGTAACTGACGTAAGCGTATATCAGCAGAAATTATATAACTCACCCAATTGTCCTTCATGAATTAGTGATCTTTACCCTAAACATCGTGCCACCAAACCTCTGCTTACTTCAACATCCAGAAAACGACTCGCAAAAAAATCTAAAACCAATTTCCTGAAGTTTTTCCCGAATATCCCAAACTTTATAAATCACATTTATCACAATCTTTTAAAATAAAATTATTACCGTCACCATATTTTTAGTCGTCCTAAAGCAGATTTGTGCCAAATTTGATGGAAATTGATGCAAGGTTGTGGGAGCCTATAAGACACGCATACACACATCTGTTGACTTTATATGTAAACCTAGATTAAGATATCGAAGTTTCCTTGTATTTAAGCATCACTAATGCGTTAACGGAATTATTTAATAAAAACTGTTATTTCTGCAGATCAGGCATGTAAAACTGAAACATAATTGCATTCGTCAGAAACCACATTATATATTCCATCCCCTCTTCAAACGCCACGATAAAGGCTGAGTCAGTCACAGAGTTTGTAATTCATCACACGCTTGTATACGATAAAAATGATATGCTATGCGCTTGGATTTTAGATCGTTGTGCCTTGTATAGGCCACACGCATATTTTTAAAACCAATTTTGGAGTAGCTTTGGCTCATTTTTGGCTCAGGAACACTAATTACATAGAAATAAAGCAAAATGTGAAATTGGTACACGCCCCGGATCTACTCCCTGTCGGACTGTATTTGAGTGACCTTTGTAAATGTAAACTCTTCCAGCGAATACGGTGCATGTTTTAGGTAATTAAGTCTAGGAATTCTGTAACTAGTTCGGAAAATAAATTAAATTGTTAAGGAAAATTTCGAGATTGATCTACCCGCAAGGGACATTAGCATTCCCAGGCTGGCTATTAGTGTATTTCCTAGCCATCCTTCATAAGCAGTTGTAGGCGGGGATACACGTCATAGGGCGCATGTGCGGCGCCGGAGTCAGTCGTTCATAACAAATAATGCGAGCACTCGGCTTCATAAATCTGCCCCGGCCTTCATTTACCACGTTAACGCAGTTTATGTTAGCCGATAAGCAACAGGACGATCGATCCGTTAGCCACCTTCGTGATTCACCACGATCACTCTCCCCAGAGCTATCTCCTCGCCTAAATCACATCTCCCAAACAATATCAGGTACCTCGGTGGCCACGAGTTTTGAAAGACAGTGACGGTGCAGGTAACCAATAATGAAGTTACTAGATCAAAACGTGGCGGTCGCCGTTCCGCCTTTCGGTGCGTGAAAATTGATTAAAAGCCCTTCTTCCATCAGCGGCCCTCCCAGTACCAACTTTCATCTGAAAAGGGTTAACGTTTGAGATGGTCATTAGCCTTCGAGGCTTGTAGAGGGGCACAATTCTCTTTTCCCTAGTTAAAATCTATCAGTATGAAATTTTTTCCCCTGACCAACGTGGTTTATATCAAGAAAACACACACAAAGACTTTTAATTCGTTTCGCTTCAGGCAGAAAAAAATAATAGACGTAATCGCCTATATCGTATGTATGTTAGGGATGGTAGGAACAAATGAACGTATGGTCATCTAAAACAAAAGCAGTAGTCATAGCCGCAGACGAACGGGGCAAGAGGAAAGAGGAGATGCAGGAGGAGTTTAAGGGTGGGAGACTAAGCTGAATGTTTATACGTGGTATGAATACGAACACACCTTAATGATGCCCGCATGTTAAAAAGTAGGGTGGAAAAAGAGGAAGGGGCCAGGGTTTTAGGTGTACGGGTTTAGAGCTACACTCTTATATATAATTTTTTTCCGTCTCTTTCCCTCAAGCTCCCTGTCCGTCTGTTTCTGTCTTGCTTTTGGCTTCAGCTCCAGTTTCTGGTTGCCTTCTGATATTGCTGCTGCTCTGTTTTCTGGGATTATATAAAATATAAAAGCGAAATTTCCATGTAGGGAACGTATTCGGAGAAAGCATACACGTATTAAAAGACTAATTTAGGGGCGGTTCATCTCTCTATAGCCTTGTATACTCGTAAGTCATGGCGCAATTCCACTTGTGTGCCCTCCGTTCTCCTATCTCATCTCATTCTCAGAAAACAGAAGGCAGGAACGTTTTCTGAATTTTCAAAACGTGTGGCTATCGAACGGAAGTAGGAGAAGGTGTGCTAAACGTTGCACGCGAATAGTAACAAAGTAGCGGGGCTGCCGACGTGACCGGGAGTCCCTCGCACTGAACATTATGGGAGACGCGTTTAAAGTGGAAACAACTGTAATTAATCTTCCATATTTCTTTTTAAAAGCAATACTGTAAACAAAGATTATGCCTGAAAAATCTGCTTTGGTACTTTCACACAACTTTCTCTATCAATTCACAAATAAACTGTACTTCTATCCACGTTACTATCCTAGAAACGATTTCAACTTAAACAATACGTGTGTAGCTGTATGCGAAAACAGCATTCGAACTCTTATATCAGAAACGCGGAGTAATAAGTTCCAGATGCCATAGTAACGAGCTTTTGCGCGGGAAAAGAAAGGAAAAAGAATCGCATTTCAAAGATGTTCCTTTAGCTGTCGCACTTGCTCTTGAGAAATAAAACAGGTAAATTACGAAAACGACTAACGAACGAAAACGTCACTCAAATTATGTGTTTTAATGAGCTCCGCGAATTTCTTGCAGTCTAGCTTGTCTAGCTTTATGATTTTCCAGTTATCCAAAATTCTATCAAAATAAGTTGACTTCACAGGTTGTTTACGTAAAATTCAAAATATACAATATATTTTTTAGTATTATTCAGTATCTGGCGCATACATTTTGAATAAAAATCGTGAGTTATTTTTAAGAAAATTAAACATAATGAAAACATTCCGTTGTAGTGCATCTTTGAAAGATGCTAGACGTAATTACGAAGTTTGATATTTATTCGAATTCTCGTTTTTGAGTTATGCTGTTCACAGAATACACAAACACTTGAAGCTTGAAGCTATTGTGAACACACACGACTTTCCCTACACACAAAAGTATAACACACAATACACACAATGTACATAGGTTACATATCCTAGGATTATGTTATTATTCACGTTACAATATTTGCAACACTATTCCCCTTAAGAATCATTTCAATTTAAGCCGTACGTGCGTTGTTATGTACAATATGCGGAAGCAACATTGAAATGTTTACCTATGGAAACGGGCTCTTGCCATGGAAAAAAAATGGCAAAGTTGCAAATATATCCGTCAGTTGACATCCTTGGGAAAGTTTAAATATGCAATAAGGAAATATTCCTAAACCGAGCGGGATGACTTAGGCAGTGTCTGTGGCCCGCATTCGGGATGTCCCGGGATGAAATTCCACCGAATAATCTGACGGAAGGCTTTTTCACGGTTTTCCTCGGTCTATAGACGAATGCTCCTATCATTTCTTTCGTCACATTTAATTTCCTTCTTCGCCGCCATACCAGGCATTGAGCTGATCACCCATTCTGGATATGCTATGAATTAATTTGCTTGCTCCTCGACAGGCCACTGACCCAAGGCATTTTTTGTAAGTCCGGGGGAGGGTAATTAGGTTAACGAAGATGACGAATATTCCTAAAATCTCGATACCGAATCTGGATGAAATACAATATCTACTTCCTCTACTTAGCATAGGTAAGCAGTACAGAAAGCAATGAGAGACATCCAAAACATGAGGCACTAGGCAGATCCACACGGGTGTCCGAGATCAATGAGAAACGGACTCTTGAACTTCCTAAGTTGTTGGTGTTTTTATATGGAGATTTACTTTAGTCATTACAAATGGCAAATAATGGGGAGTTATTCTAAACTTAGTCCCTTCGCAAGTATCATTTCATGTATTTGCAGTGCACACCGCTTCTGATGCTTTATGCTTTAAGAATGTGCGTATTAATCTGATTTGTTGCCTTCACACGACTTTCTTTTATTTTTATGTAGGCTCTACAAGTATTCTTCTAAAAGCTTATTTTTCTATCTACTTCATGTTAATGGGAACAAACTTGGAATAAACAACATATCGTTGTACAAGGGGGATGGCCAAACTTTTAAAAGTCGGGACAGTATGTGATGGCAAAGAACACCCAGCTAACTATAGAGGAAGGTAGCATTACGTACAAATAAAGGAATGAATATCTGCAAGCTTCCATTAGGAAGACAATAGGACACAGCAACCACTCATTCTCCTCTCCCTACTCTTGCTCTTTCCGTGACATCGCGAGAAACAACTGAATGGTAACACAGCACTTCAGAAACTGACATTATTAAATTATTGAAACCAGTAACAACGTAAATAAACTGTTATTTAAAAGTTATATGAAATAAAATGTCTATTTTTAAACATCTGCATTTTTGTATCGTAAGTTTTTATCGTTCTCTTATGGTTTATCAGTTATACAAAATTGTTCAAAATTCATTCCGAAGAAGAGAATTAAAGAGGGAAATTAAAGATACTTATTTTATTAGTTATGTAAAAACGTCTTAAACATGTATTGTTTAAATCAAATGTTAAAGCCATTTCTGAGAAAATGAAAAATAACAGATTTATTTCCATTTAAAGAGTAGTTTTGTGTTAGAGAATTTTTTTGAAAATATTCGTATAGCATCCTGGAAGACACTGAACCTAAATACCGCCCGCGCTCACACATACGCACGTACCTTTTTGTAACTTTTTTTGTGGAAAGGGTTCAAGTGAACCCAAAACTTGTATCTCCGGCGAAATCTTGTCTTCGAAGTTTTGTGTATAAAACAATACTTCCTCCTACCTATTATAGATAGGTGGTAGAGGAAGTAAAAGTCTACAAACAAACAAAAAATCTGTTGTGATAAATTTACATGACTTCCTTTTACCTCTATTTTTATAAGTGGATATGCAAATTATTCCTATTAAAACTTATTTTTCTGTCTACTACATTTTAATCCAAATAAAACTTTGCAGAAGTAGCTGCATTACATATTTTGTTATAGCTACAAAGAAAATAGCTATAGTCAAATGTTTAGGAACTGGACGCTATACGTTAGCCTGAAAATTCTATACGTTTCCCATGCAAACCCAGAAAACAACTGAATGTTGACAGGACTTAAGAGAATTACCAAATAATGAACAATTCGAGCCATTAACAACGGATATCTTGGAAATGGCTTATGCCACAAAAAAGTTATTTGAAATAACTAGTGTGCTGTAAAGAGATCTATCTACATTACTTTTGTAATACGTTTCCGTATATCGCTTAACGTTTACTAGTCATACAAGATTACACAAAATTGTTTCCGAATGAAGAGGACTTCAAAGGCTACTCCCAGAAAATTTATGATATTCATTTTATTTATCATGTAAATATCATTAATGTATGGTATTTTAATCAAAATCGTTAAGAGCCATCTTTTTTAGAAGATCAAAAATTTCTGAAAATGTTCCTGTAAAGGATAGTTTGTGTTGGCTATTCTGTTCAAAAGATGGTTTGAAAATCTTCGTATCGCATCTTTAAAAGGCACTGAAACTAAATACCAAATTTGGCGTTTATGCGTTTTTGGGTTACTCTTCACAGACACGCGCACACACTCACACGCAGACATTCACGGACCTTTTTCTAAAAATGCTTTTTATCGATTCAGGTGGCCTCAAAATATGTATTTCTGTTGAAATCTCGGTAACGAATTTCACCTACTATGTATACGTGATAGAGAAAGTAGAAATAGCTCTATCGACTTTGATTAAAATGTCATATCTCAGATATTAACATGATAAATGAAGTCTACCTTTGTGAATTTTCTGTGAATAGCCTATGAAATCCCCTTTTTATTTGATGTTACATAATTCCTTGGTCCAGTTGATAGAAACCACGTGAGCAGTACCAGCCAGGAGTCAATACTTCCCTGAAGATGCCCGAAGATAGACCACGAAACCTCAAATGGATTCTCATCAACTGGACCTTGGCGTTAAAGCCTGAAAGATACATTTTACTAGATTAGCTTTGTTGTTTTGGATTTTCTAATATTTTAAACAGTAGCTTTCCTGCCATTCATTTGTTTCTCTTGATCTAATACAGGGAGTATGTGATATAAAAAAAAGTAAAAGGAAACTTGCGGGAGACCCGTTGAATGTCGGCGGTTCCTCGAATTTCTCCATAATTAAACAGAATTTCAACTGTATAAAGCGTTTACACAGCGCATGAAAGCACTCATTTTGAAAGAACGCTGTAAGCATAAATTCCGCAAAATGTATATATCTTAACTTATGAATCCCGCACCCATCACATATAAACTAAAATGTTAGAACTTTCTCAGAAGACGAACGTTATTTAGATTCAGTTTTTTCATAATTACATTCAGTTTCGAAATTCCTTTTAAAAATCTGAATTGACAGATATACTGAACAACATTTATTTTATCCAGCAAAATCCTGAAACTTTTATAAATTAAGGACAATTATCCAATGGAATGATATTCTTTAGGTCAAACCTTAAACATATCACAACTACATGCTATGAGCGCATTCATACTTTGAAGTGTGATATTTGTTATAATAGTAGGAAGATGCTTCATGTTTATATGCACAATGTATGGCAGCCAATTTGTTGCAGTCACTTCGTGTTATCTTATTGCTGGGCGCCTGTTATTGTTTTATTATTTTGCATTTTGGGTTCATTGTGCTCCGGCTAGCTATTATTATTATTATTATTATTATTATTATTATTATTATTATTATTATTATTATTCAGTCGAGCAAATCTCTTAAACAGGGTGTGTAAACGGAAAGGATTTTGTTACTCAAAGATAACACTGATAAAAGAATTTGTTTTTACACTTTTATTATCGTCACAATTAAGTTCACATATTGATTCGTGATACACGCCAAACTGAAACTGTTATATTTTCTAATATCACTATAATCACTTATTTACTGCACATTATTAATTCGCGTTTCACATTTATAACAAACTTTAAGCCGCGAGAGATTCTGTAGAATTGCGACGTGTACTTTATGTATGCTTCCGTTGAACTACGCGACGTGTAACCCGCGAACGATTCTGATGAACTAACTGTGCGACGTATAACGCGTGAATGCTTCTGTTGGACTGACGAAATCTGCCTCTGACTTTAGCTTTTTATACTCCCACATCCTGATATGCCTAAAGATATAACCGAGCTGCTATTGGTTAATAAAACGCGCCAACATTAGCGTCTATTTTTATATCCAATCAAAAATTACGAAAACATATGCTCTAGGGAAAATATTCCCGCTATTTCTAAGAAAAGCGCGCCAATCTGACGTCATTTGTTTGTCTCTTCTAATTAATATTCAACACACCCCCTCGCACATTGTTATCCGCTCCTATTGTCAGTTTCAGTGAGGTCGTGTAAACTTATTTCCTAACAATGCATATAATTAACAAACATCTCAAATCAATCTCATACAATAATGCTTATTTACACTACAATCACTCTGGCATTTACATTATTGTGATACAAATTACTGCCACAACTTGTACCAATACGGATGTCTGAGGTCGTTAAGACACGGATTCGTGAACAAGAGGTACGCGGTTCAAATTCTCCAGGGGCGTGGTTCCTCACAAGTTTTTTTTTTCTTTCTTCATTTTTACTTTCTCTACCACGTAGAGAAGGTATTGCATTCCTCCCAAAATTTCGATTCCGAGATTTTGCTGAAAGTACATATTTTGAGGCCCGTAAATAACAAAAGCATTTTTAGAAAAGGTCCTGTGCGTGTGTGTCATCAGCATCCGAAAAATCGGATAAACACTTGGTATACCAAAACTTGCTATTTAAGTTCAGTGTCTTCCAAAGATGCGACACGAAGATTTTCAAGAAAATTTCTCCACACCAAATTACCCTTTACTTGGAATATTTTTCCAATTTTTTCATTTTGTAAAAAATGACTAACAATTTTTATTAAAATGCCATATATTAACGATGTTTAAATGGCAAATAAAATATTTATCTTGAATTTTCTGGGAATAGCCTTTGAAGTCCTCTTCATTCGGGGGGAATTTTGTATAATCCTGTATAACAGGTAAATGTTAAGCGATAGACGGAAACGTTCTACAAAAAAAAATTGCAGATCTCCTTAAAACCTAATTTATTTCAAATAACTTTTTTGTGCCATCAGTCATTTCCGAGATATGCGTTATTAATAGTTAGAATTGTTAAATACAAGCCATTCTTTTTAAGTCCTGTCGATTTTCAACTGTTTCTAGCGATGTCAAGGAAAGAATATGGAATTTTAAGGTCAGCGTGTAGCGTCCAGTTCTAAAATCGAAATGTATAATGCACTATTTCCGGAAAGGTTTATCTCGATTAAAATGAAGTAAATAGGAAAATATACTTTCGTAAGAATAATTTGTATAACCACTAATAAGCGATAGAGGGTAGAGAAAGTCATGTGAATGTAACACATCAGAATTTTTTTTCTCACTCTTCATAACGGGCAAATGCCGGGGAAGTACCCTAAGTTTAGGATTGGAACGTCTCCTCAAATTTCCGTTCCCCATTATCATTTCATGTAGCATCAGTGTCCACCGCCTGCCATATGCAGTAAGAACGGGCATTAAACATGCTAATACTTGATGTAATTTTAATTGTGTAACCTTGCAGAATTCCGTAGCCTTTAGTAACAAAACCCTTTTGATTCCTTCTGTTTGAAGGTGACGATAATAGAAACGATGACGTGTAACACCGACCAAAATATTGCTTCAGGATTTATTTAAGATATCTTGGAATTTAGTATACTCAGCTATTGTTTTCCATACATTCTCTGTAGAGTAACAACAAAAATGAAAAACCAAGAAAGGCCAAAGGCAAGTAACTATCTCAAGTGTGAGTGAACATGTTCATATTCTACCTAGGCATTATCCAGGATTTGTATATCCCTTTTATCCTTTAGCCAATTAGTAGCCGTTACTTTATATGTTTTAGATTTTTGGGGGCCATCTAGAACAAATGCTTTTAAAATAAGTAAACTTCTTGCCGTCTGCTTAAGTTTAACACGGTAACTAGGACTATGTAGAATCCGAAATAAAATATAGGGGAATGGACTTTGCGTTTTAAATATAAGGTATACCGTAAGTTCCACCTCATGTACACCACTAGACAATACCAGAAATTGTGCCAGAAGTCACAGCTGCTTCTATGACCATGTAAATTAAAATAGATACACTCGCTTCCATGTATGCCGTCACCGAGCTTTGGGAGGCATTATACTGGCCTTCACAGGTGGATAATGTATAGCAAGGAGAGGAGGTGTGTGTGTCTGTTTATTTTTTCGCGCATACAATGGCGTCATGTTTTACGTCACAATACTAGATTATTCATGTATGAATATGCAACATTAAGCAACAGCTGTACTCGGCATCACTTATAATAACCATGTTTATAAAAAAAACTGTTTTAATATAATTTCTTCACAGGAAAAAAAGGGGGTTTTCATGGCAACATAAGTTAAAACTGAAATACATTGTACTTGTTATTCTTAAAGAGGACACATTTACCAGAGCAAAATAATCGTCTGAACTACATTCTTGTGCAATACCTGATTTAGCCGCCTAGGCACTAAATCACTCGTCGTCCACTGGGAACTGTCAGGAAATTTGGAAACATTTGCGTTTAGAGCTAGAGTTATTCCAGCACCTTAGTGAGTTAGTGTCTAGGCGGCTAAATCAGGTAATGGACAAGATCAGAGATTGGACAGATTATTAAAATAATTTATAGTAAATTAAATTTACTCTATGAGAGTAGAAAGTATAATTTAGTTCAGTTTTACACTACATTGTCATTAAAATAATTTGTTTCATGGAGAAATTGTGCAAAACAGTGTTTAATTTAGTTGTATATTAAGATTGGACAGATGATTCCAGTAATTCTAGTAAATGTGTCATCTTTGAGAGTAAAACTATAATCTATTTATATTGTACAAAACAGGGGTTTATTTAGTTATATGTTTAAACATGGTTATTATAAATGAATACGAGCTGTTGCTTAAAGTTATATGTTCATATGTGAATAATCCAGAATTGTGCACGTAGAATAGGGCGCCACTGCATGTGCGAAAATGTAAACTGGATAAATACATCCTCCTTGCTGTACATGCTCCACCTGTGAAGGCCAGTAGAATGCCTACCAAAGCTGTGGTGGCGGCATAAATGGAAGCGAATACTTAATTTTGTATTTACCTTCTTTAACAAACAGCCTTCTAACTACCTTTGTTATTTTCTCTACTAGTGCTTACAGTAATCAGAGGAAATATTGCATTCTACCCCCCACCCCAAAAAGTATTTTTGTAGAAAAACGTACGTGTGAGAGCCTGTCTGGGTCTGTGAACATAAATGCCAGATAAATACTGAAACTGGGTATTTAAGTTCAGTATCCTCTAAAGATGTAACACGAAGATTTTCAAGAAAACCTCCCAACCCCAAACTACCCTTTACATTGAAAATGTTTAGAAATGTTTCATTTCCCCAAAAGTAGTTCTAACGATTTTGTTTAAAATGCCGTATATTTGAAA
Source organism: Deroplatys truncata (assembly GCA_030765065.1). Lineage (NCBI taxonomy): Eukaryota > Metazoa > Arthropoda > Insecta > Mantodea > Mantidae > Deroplatys > Deroplatys truncata. Next base: position 61,996,698 of record CM060980.1, read on the forward strand.
TATTTACAAGACAAATAAAATGTATATCTTGCATTTTGTGGGAATAGCCTGTAAGTCCTCTTCATTCGGAAGGAATTTTACATAATTTCGTGTAGCGTGTAAACCATAAGATATATACAAAACCTCACTAGACAAAATATAAGTGCTGTGGCTATTCAGTTTTTTCGCGATGTCATGGAAAGAGTATGGAGTTTCAAGGTCAGCATAGTGGCATCTGACTGTCGATTCTGTTTTTATGTATCAGCTTTGTACCTACAACGATATGTGAGGTAGCTCAGTCTGCTGTGCGAGGGGTATCGGGTTCAATTTCCGCCTGGAGAATGTGTGATTGCTTTAATGTACAAAACCCAGAGTAGTCTAGAAATCCAACGACAAGTGAATGTGGATTAATACCATTGTCGGCAATATGTTCCAAAGGTGAAAGGCCGCCGATATGACCATTGCAGTTAGAGGCGGTATATAAATGGAACAAACAAAAAAAACAAAAAAAACGAAATATTCATTGAAACTATTTCTGCAAAGTGTTATTTAAATTTACATGGAGAAGGTAGAAAATTAAGCTTTTGTGAGAATAGTTCGTAATTGTGCAAAAATAAACAATATCGATAAGAGAATCCACGTGAATATAACTTATTATTATTATTATTATTATTACTATTATTATTATTCCATTCTCATTTCTCTAGATACAATTTCAGGGGTTTTTTTCTCTGCTTAGTGATCGATGTTAGCAATGCAAAACTTGCGCATATAAAGACTGAAGCTCTTTGCCCGTTTTTCTGTTCGAGCGCGTCTAAAAACTGGAATGCGTAGCGGAGTAATAAAACTAATGAGTGAAGGAAATATAGCAGGTACGTCCCGGCATACAGCCGCCGCCGCTGCATGCAAAAGTGTCAAAGGATAATAATTTGCAGCTTAGTGATGGAATTTCATTATTACAATTCCCCTGTGAGACTCTTCAGTTTAAGGGCGTACTTTGCATAGCTCAGCAATTACTGTTGAGGCCTCGTGCAGCCTACCACTGTGCTCCCGAGAGGGAGGTAGAGTGAAGCCTTGCAATTAACAGCGGTGGGCAAACCATGGGCCTGGAGTAATGTGTGAATCGAATGGCTCATTATGTTCTGAACAGTGATAAAGAATATCTAAATAGCCAGAAATGACTAATGAAGTATCATTAACGGAAATAATATTGGGAATAGAAAATAAATAAAATTTAATATGTAACGATTATACGACTTATTTGTTTATCTAATGGCTAATTACTTGACACGTTAACTAAAAACATTCATCTTCAGTCTTGCTTCTCAGTATCGACCGACTTCTTTGTGACATTGAAGATCTAAGTACTTTTGGAGACGTAGGTACACAGGACTTGTAAATTAGCTATACAAAAAGGAACTTAAGTTGTGAAGAAAGTATAAACCAGATTTAATTGAATAATGAAGCAAGCACAAGTACAACTTCAAGTATTAGCTACAAATGTTCAATATGATTTCCTTTTGTAACACGGCAAATGTCTCATGTGTGAGTTCGTCCCAAATTTTATGCAGCATATTACGGTCAATGGTCGCTGCTACATCTCCTATCCGGATCCTCAGTTGGTCTAGATTTGGTCCTAAATATCCTTTGAACAGGCATGTTGATCGCGATTCATGAAACAGCGGACAACGATGAGCGTGCTCCGCACCTATATACCTACCATAGTGACGAGATCATTTACATCGTAGCGTGCTGCACTGCACTCTTAACGTATCTAGTGGATGTATAGTAAACTTGAGGATATGACGTAGCATTTTAAACGCATTAGACCTTGCCTCTGACCGCGGTTCACCAATAGTTTTGTGTACCTAATTTATAATGACTCTGACTTTCTTCAAAGTTGTAAAGTGAATAAGATGTAGATCGCATGACTCTCCAACTATGAAGGTGTTTGCTAGGATGCCATGTCTAGTATTGAGGCGAAAGATCCGTTGTTCTCTGTCTCTCTCGGTTCGCAAGGTGCACTCTAAATCAGTTTCTTCCATGTTTTGTAGATAAGTGGTGATGCTGATACTACTTCCATCATTTGTTACCTAATGTGTCAGGTTACCTCTCTCATGTCCATGGATTCATTGAAATGCAACCGTTTTGCCGTTTTTATTGAAGAGCTTGTGGCAATCATGATCTATTGAGCACGGGGAGGAACTTTTGCTGATAGACTTGATGGCTGCTTTGTAGTCAGAAAAATGTATCTTGGTGTGAGGTAAGTAGGTATAGCGCCGTGCGTAAGGCTTATATGTCTCCATCATAAGCTGAAGAATAATTTATTTTATATTGTCCATTACTCCTGAAACAGTTATTTTTCTATCTGCTTCTTGCTAATGTGAAATATCCGCAAGAAGTGATTTTAATCAGGTAAAAATACAGTAAAACATTTTATAGCACGCAGGAAGTTAGGATTACAGTCAGCTGTTTAAAAAGTGGGCGAAAGTGTGTTAGTCACGATGTTATGAGAATTAGAAGAATGGTCACTTAAGATTCTAAATGCACAGCAGAAAAATTTAAGAAGCGCAGTATTTTTAGGACAATCCAAGCCCCTTAGCTTTTTGTTTTTTTTTTTATTCGCACTTTAATGAAATATAGATATTATGTATCTACTATCTTTCAGGAAAGTTTATGTACACTTTTCGCGGGTCATTATCATTCCGGCGTTCCGTGAGTAGGGGTTATGAAAACTAAATCGGCAGTGGTCGTAAGTGTAGGTATACTGTGATGGTCGCCATTTTAGCCTGTCACTCACTTCGAAGATTTTTATGAATATGTTAACCCAGAATGACAAAATATGAACTAAATATCTCAAAATAAATTGCAATTCTCTTGCTGCTGAGCTATGGCATTAGAGAACATGCAAGAAAACGGAAAACATGTGGATTGATGATTTTAATAGAACCAACATCTATGTTTTTATAACCCACGCACTAACATTGTAGCCTACACTAACGAGTAGCTCGTGGTAAAACGCACGTTGTTTTAAGTCTGACGAGGATTCACGCTTCGAACCCCAACATATACTTATACATTTTATTCCAACTCATTTACCTTGTATTTCTTGCGCAGGCGCTAAATGTTGCTAGAAGTTCTTTATGCACTGCATTCGAACATTTTCACTAAGGTTTCATCTCAATAAAGCAGCCTGCCACGTCCACGAGGTTGTGTGGAGCTGACTACAGCTCAAAAGTGTGAAATTGCAGGTCGTGCTAATCATGTGAAAACGCCTCGCAAATCGCCAGAGAATTGGGTTGTGACCGAAGAACAATGAAACAATGGCTAGACCGGCATCGCGAGGGAGATGTTGAATGGGCTAAATGACGCAGGCGTTCAGGTAGGCCTCGTGCAATAGCACTAGCTTAAGACGAAGCTCTGGTAGAAGACGTGAGGAACCAATCTTTAAAAAACAGGTCTGTCTTTCTGGACAAAGCAGTTGAGTATGCTTGCTCATATGAAACCATACACCAACGATCCAAGGATTATTGCATCGCATCGTCCTGCCACTAAGCTCCTTCTCACTGAGGCACACAAGGCAAGAAGGTTAGCAATGGGCACAGCGCAATATTGACCTTCTTCAGGCTTAACTGGGACCTGGTAATCTGGAATGACGAGAAGTATTTCGATCCGACCAGCAAGGGACTCTATGTCTGTAAAGACCACGGCGAACCCAAACCAGTGTTCTGCGCTGGTTGCAAAATGCACGAAACAATAAACGATGTAATTGTAGCTGGGGGCGATTATACCAGCTTCTAAAACACAAGATTTCATTTTTCTTTTCCATTCGTTGTTTCGAAAGTTACTTGTTCCAGGAGAAATACATTTTCTATAAATCTGAAATGTTTCAGAAATTAATTTATTTCTTAATATATGATGTAGCTTCAGCTATGAAATATCAGTTGTTTAGTTTGCTTTTTAAGCACCATTATCCTTGGCTATCCTCTTCTTTATGTTATTTCTAATAGATGGAGTAACTATATTATATACCTTTTCAGTTTTATACATTATACTCCATTGAATTGTACACAGTTATATTTGCAGCTGTAAATTTGTTTTTAGATAAGAAAATCAATTATCTTGTTCTTTTATCAGTTTCTTGTTATTCTATGTATTAGCTTATTGTTATGATCAGATGGATTCTATACCGCATTTAGAGTTTGGCTCCATTAAAATTATCATTCAAACTCACATTATTTTTTCGAAATCATGCAGTAATAGCTTATCTGCAATATAACTGTAAATTGTTTTGTTACTATGTCTTACAAAGTGAAAAAGTTGAAATAAAAAGTATGACCATATGCTGGGATTCGAATATGAATCCTCGGCACACTTGAAACAGCTACGACAGCAGACGTTATTGCGCCGGTTATATACAACATGTTGGTTCTATTAAAATCATCATTCAACGTGATTTCCGTTTACTTGCATATTCTCAATGCCATGTAGTTAATAGCTCAGCAGCAAGAGAATTGCAACTTGTTCTGTGATAGATGGTCCATTATCTGTCATACTGAGTTAATATAGCCATAGAAATCTTCGAAGTGAGTGACAGGTTAAAATGGCGACTATGACAGTGTACATCTACGACTACGGCCGATTTAGTTTACATACAACCTACTCGCGGAACGCCTGAATGATACTGCCTGCAAAAAGATGACACAAACTTTCTTGAAAGGTAGTACCTACTAAGAGGATGAAATACGTCGATTAAAAGCTATAGTAATATCCTTCTAGATTTTGTCCAAAAGTAGTTTACAGATTCTTGAAATTATGTGATGCGGTGGTGATGGTTGTGTAGTGCCGCTTTTGGGAACAGTACTTATATGTACACGAAAATTTGCAGTTTTCAACATATAGTTTAGTTCTGTGCGCCTGTACATGGATGCATTTAGGATAAGTGGCCAGGGCAGATCCCACACTCTCCATTGTGTAGTGCGCTTAAAAGTGTTTGTAAATAAAAACTATAGTTAGCAGTTACGTATACTAATTTGTATTTGTGATATTTAGTTTAGTTTATTTTGAGATCAAACCGTGGTTGATAATTAGTGAAATATGCAAATTGTTTCGTGTTTAGAAACAGACTCACGTGGTATTAAATAAATGCGCCAAATTTGAACAAATTCCGTCAGTTTCTAAGATATGGTAACATGGTTAAGCACTAAAATAAAAGTTCCGAAATATCAAGTGTAAAATGTACTTTCATATATTGCTATTCAGTTTAACACCCACTCGAAAATGTGCAAGTATTATCATGTTTTGCACATGGAAATTAGATAGTAAGCCAAAACATATCCAAAAGCAGGTATAACATTTTATCATGCAAAAAAGTAGACGGACTTTATCGCTATGAAAATGCTGCTCGTGCCACCATAAGTATTTTATTATTTTTAAACACTTCCCTCCGGAGCATTTGATAACAATGTAGTGAATAGTCTTGAAGAAAAATCCAATTTCTGTATTGTTATAGCTAAGAAACAAATAATAAATTTGAATTTGTGCGTATTTCCATTGGCATTTCATTACGTGAAAAGCAGCCAACATTTAGGAAATACTGAATGCCACAAATAGTTTATTTCACATAAATTATACACTAACGATATCTTCATATGCCCTGCAATAAGTTTTCGTCGAACTTAAGTCAAATTTAGTGAACATGTACAGTCATTTTTAGAAAATCAGAAATAGTGGGAAAAAATTCCGTGTGCGGAACAATTTGGGAGTGGGGAGTTCTTGAGAATCTTCTTGACGTATTCGACTTCCTGTTTTGGGGTTATGCTACTCTCTCTCTCTCTCTCACACACACACACACACACACATACACACAGACATACGTGCAAGGATCTTTTAGAGCGCTCTTTTTGAGTCAAGAGACTTCAAAACGTACTTACGGTGTAATCTCGATTTCGAATTTTGGGTGCAATGCAAACTTCCCCTATCTACTACAGGTTGGTGGCAGAGAAAGTAAAAATTATTTTTTCAAATTATGTTTCCTTGTCTGAAATGCAAGTCAGTGAAACATCTTGCTTTTTAAATTGCACCCTATCGTTTAAGTTCACCTGAGATTGCTATTAACTATTTTTTTGGTTTAATAAGAGATATTTTTTGTTCCGCACTATGCTGACATTTACTGTTTTCAAAGTAAAAACACTACCGAAAATGAAGCTTACTGTTTCAGTTCCTGTTGATGACACTACACTTTATAAGTGGTGCATGAAGGAATCTAGTTATGAAATATTTAGCATTACAAATAATAGTTTTAGCTTTGTTTAACGTAATTCCCAAAGCTTAATAAAATCAACTCCTAGCGCGACATTTAGACGTTTAAACTGTCTGATGATGTAAGATGAATTTGCTTACATGTTCAGCATAGATTCAGATTCAGAGTTTAATCAAAATAATATAACTTCTATATCAGCGAGAACAAGATTTTTACATATTTGCTAAGAAAGTATCATTTTCATACATAAGCATCTCGCTTTCTTTAGCAAATGAATGAATAACTGATTCCTGCGGTCTGCTGTATAATGCAAATATCCATATACCATGTTCAATTATCCTACTGCTTTTGTTGAGAAATGACTTTAGGTTTATTCAAAATCATGCCTGGTTCAAAACGACGTTAATATTTTGAGTAATAAAAGAAATAAAATAATAAACTTTTAATTGTTAAGATAGCACGACAAAGATTATCGCGCTTTCAGGTATTCTATCCCAGTGGCAGCGTTTAGTGCATCGACGCGGAAAGCTGAAGATCGTGGTAGAAGCTCTAGCTGTGGTCCTGTATTACTTTCTCTACTACGTATAGTAAGTAGGGGAAGTATTGTATTCCACCCAAAATTTCGATACCGGGATTTCACCGGAAATACATGTTTTGAGACCCCCAGAATCCAAAAAAAAGCATTTTTGGAAACATGTCCGTGTGTGTGTCTGTGAACAGCATAACTCAAAAACGAACAGTCGGATAAAGACCAAACTTGGTATTTGGGTTCAGTATCTTCCAAGGATGCGACACGAAGGTTTTCAAGAAAATCCCCCCACCCCAGAGTACCCTTTACATGGAACATTTTTCGAAAATTTTAATTTTCTCAAAAATGGCTCTAACGATTTTGATTAAAATATCATATGTTTAAGATATTTTTATGACAAATAAAATGTATATCTTGAATTACCTGGGAATGTCTCCAAAAGTATTCTTTATTGTGAACGATTTTTGCATAACTGGTAAACCATAAGAGATAGACAAAATTTTACTACACAAGAAATGTAGATCGCGTTAAAATACACAATTTATGTCATATACATTTTTTTTGTTCAGTGAACCATTTTCGAGATATTACTTGTTACTCCCTTAAATTTTTCAATACTTATTTTCTCAAATGGGAATTCGTTATTCACTTTTTTGTCTTGGATATGCAAAGAGTTATAATCTGTGGTAAAGGGAATGGTGCTGCACCTAGCAACCAGCTATTAAGAGATATGTATGTGCTTAAAGGCTACTGTTTTTCTAAATTGCCCTTGTAAATATATATTCCCCTTACATCTACAAGAAACTTAGCAATAAGATAGTCTGCAAATGTTTATCTCGATTAACATGAAGTAGATGGAGAATAAGCGTTTGTAAAAATAGTTTGTACAAGAGTAGAGAAAATCATGCGAGTGTAACACATCAGATTTTTTTTTAATCTTACGTACCTTCCAAACTTAGCCGACACAGGCCATTGTGAAAGAACAGTTACTATATGTTAACCCCATAATGTGTGCTTATGGAATTAAATATGTATGCAGCATTGAAAATCACATTTAAGGTAGGATATCTCGCAGTACTTGAAATTGTTTTGGAGGTTTACTGGGATATAAGAATCAGATGAAACAAGACGATACAAGCATTTTCGATCCGAATTGGATACGATACACATCTAGACGCAGAAAATTCCAACTTCCTCAATCGGATTTATTGTATTTGCTTTACTGATACCTGTGTTTGCTTTTTCTACCACCTACCTAAGTAGGTGCATTTCACACAAAAATTCGATATAGAGTTTTCACCAAAAATACACATTTTGAGGTCTGCAACTGTTTTCTTAGCTTTCTTACACTTTTAGTTTAAACTAGACGCTAACATTTAATTGGCTCATTCTGTTACGTGTCATCTCTCTTTACGTATCCTAATGCTACATTCGAAGTTGGTTTAAAAAACTACAGTTGACTTTGTAACCGTCATGGAACTTTCTAGAACTCGATATTGTTATATGTAGCCTGTTTGACCTTCAGCTTAGGGACTGCAGCTTTCTATTGTTGGTTGAAATGACACAAAGAACTTGGCTTCTGAAGCATTTTAGCAGAAATATACTCGAAGCTTTTTTTAACACTAACTTAAAATAATAACATAGTAGTTACAATATTACAATGCAGCTAACTTAAAACCTTGAAATAACACTAATAATAAAGTAGGCGTACAGATATATCCTTATTATGCAATAATACATTAAATGGATTAATTAATAATATTAATTATGATTCATTAGCATTAAAGAGGCGCCGTGATACCGTCTTAACTTAACTGTGCATTTTTATTTTCTCTACTACGTATAGTAAGTAGTAGAGAAAATAAAAATGCACAGTATAGTAAGTAGGAGAAGTATTGTATTCCACCCAAAAATTCGATACCGAGATTTCACCGGAAATATATGTTTTGAGCCCCCCTGAATCCAAAAAAAGCATTTTTGGAAATATGTCTGTGTCTGTGTGTAGCATAACTCAGAAACGAACAGTCGGATAAACACCAAACTTGGTAATTAAGCTCAGTATCTTCCAGAGATGCGACATGAACGTTTTCAAGAAAATCCCCCACCCCAGATTACCCTTTACATGGAACATTTTTCAAAATTTTCATTTTCTCAAAAATGGCTCTATTGATTTTGATTAAAATATCATATGTTTAAGATATTCTCATGACAAATGAAATGTATATTTTGAATGTTTTTGGGAATGTCTCCAAAAGTATTCTTCATTGTGAACGACTTTTGCATAACTGGTAAACCATAAGAGATAGACAAAATTTTACTACACAAAAAATGTAGATCGCGTTAAAATACACAATTTATGTCATATACATTTTTTTTTTTTGTTGAGTGAACCATTTTCGAGTTATTGCTTGTTATTCCCTTAATTTTTTCAATACTTATATTCTCAAATGAGAATTCGTTATTCATATTTTACTTTCTCTACTACGTATAGTAAGTAGGGGAAGTATTGTATTCCACCCAAAAATTCGATACCGAGATTTCACCGGAAATACATGCTTTGAGACTCCCTGAATCCAAAAAAAGCATTTTTGGAAACATGTCGGTGTGTGTGTCTGTGAACAGCATAACTCAGAAACGAACACTTGGATAAGCACCAAACTTGGTATTTAGGTTCAGTATCTTCCAGAGATGCGACACGAAGGTTTTCAAGAAAATCCCCCATCCCAGATTACCCTTTACATGGAACATTTTTCGAAAATTTTAATTTTCTCAAAAATGGCTAACGATTTTGATTAAAATATCATATCTTTAAGATATTGTCGTGAGAAATGAAATGTATATCTCGAATTTTCTGGGAATGTCTCCAAAAGTATTCTTCATTTTGAACGACTTTTGCATAACTTGTAAACCATGAAAGATAGACAAAATTTTACCATACAAAAAATGTAGATCGCGTCAAAATACACAATTTATGTCATATACATTTCTTTTGTTGAGTGAACCGTTTTCGAGATATTGCTTGTTATTGCCTTAAATTTTTCAATACTTATAATTTTTCTCAAATTCGTTATTCATTTTTTTATGTTCTGGACATGCAAAGAGAATAGAATGCGCCACATAGCAACCAGCGTTAAAATATTTGACTAACGCTTAAAACCTACCATATTCCCATTGCATCTACAAGAAAATTAGCAATAGATTGACATCTCGATTAACATGAAGCATATGGAGAATAAGCGTTTCTAGAAATAGTTTGTACAAGAGTAGAGAAAGTCATGTGAGTGTAACACATAAGAATTTTTGTCTTGGGTATACAAAGAGTATTAATCTGTGGCAAAGAGAATGGTGCTGCACATAGCAACCAGCTATTAAGAGATATGTCTATGCTTAAAGGCTACTGTATTTCTATATTGCCCTTGCAAATACAAAACAAGGGAAACATAGTACGCCTTAAGCGTTAGTCTAATATTTTTAGAACTGGTCGCTATGTGTAAAATGTAATTCTCTTTGCATGTCAAAAGATCGTTTCTGCAAATGTTTTATCTCGATTAATATGAAATAGATGGAGAATTAGAGTTTGTAAGAATAGTTTGTACAAGAGTAGAGAAAGTCATGTGAGTGTAAAACATCAGATTTTTTTAAATGCTAAGTCACTCTTGATTTATTTTGAGATGTGCAACAATGCAATTTCATACTCGTCATGTAGCGACCCGCTTTTTAAGGTTCTATCAGTATCTAAAGTCTAGACTAAAATGATAGACTAAGGACCATCCAGAGTTTATGTACTGAAAAGTCCTGGTTTAATAGCAATGGATTTCTCTTAAATCAAAATAAAACAAAAAAATATTACCTTTACTTTGAAATAGAATTGAGTAATCTAGAGAGCTACAAGATGCTTGGCATTGTTGTGGATAATTCCATGACTTGGTCAAGTCATATTGATTTATCTGAATAAAAAGACTTCATAGAGTAAGATGCCTTTTTTGTATTTAATTAATTCAGTTATATTATATGGTCTATATTAAAATGTCATATTTCCTTATTTTCAAAGTAATATTAAATATGGCTTGTTGTAGTGCAGAAATTCTGCACATAAAAAAGAAGTATTTGGTTACTAAAGAAATGGCGGAAAAGCTATATCCAAAGTATCTCCAAAAACGCATTGTAAAACCCTATTAAATAATTAAAAATTGTGATCTTGATATCTTTATACGTTCTTGAGGCAGTACTCTAGATCAGAGGTGGCGAAAACGTGACTCGCAGGCGCCGTTCCCTCTCTGCAACCGTCGTTTGTTTTTCACATGCTGCTGAGTGATGCAGTGCGTGTTGCATATTTGGTGACTCGCGGAAGGGAGTCGTTTTCGCCTCCCTTGCTCTGGATCAAGAATAATATTCAGGATTTGCCTAAGCACAGAAAAGATCATGATTACAGCATCAGATATGATAAATGTGACCTGCCGAGATACAGATTGAAAAGACACCTACTTAGGTCCCTGAGGGGCCAATTGAGGAGCTACTTGATTGAAAGGTAGTGGTTCCAGGTCAGAAGGCCGGGAGGGATCCGGGGCCATAACCACGCCCCATCCTCCAGTACTGCACCCCACTCATGAGCATGACGCCTGTTGGGCAGAGGTGGAGGACGCAGCGGTCGGAAGGTAGGCCCTTGCTATTGCGCCATGGAGTTTGGTTTAGTTTTTAGCTTAGTTTAGTTCAGTTTAGTTGTGCGACATCTCACGTAGATCTTGGGGTGAGGGTATACCGGAAGTCTACGATGCCTATGTTTAGTATCCACATCTTTTTTTTTAGAACTTCTGTCCGGTTACAGTGACAGAATTTTTATCTACACCGATGGATCTAAGTGCAGCAACGGTGTTGTTCATGGAACCGAATCCCATACATTCGGTTTTCATGATAGCACATCCGTTTATAGTGCAGAGCTGTATGCCATATACCGAGCCATTCTATATGTGCGTCATCGAAAATTGGGAGACTGTCTCATTTTGAGTGATTCCCTTGGTGCACTTCAGAGTGTTCGTGAGCTGTACATCTGCCACCATTGTTAAGCGAATCCAGGATGCCCTCCCTGTTTTATACGCTTCTGGCGTTAATGTGGAGTGTGCTTGGATACCTGATCACGTTGCAGCTAAGGCGGCAACCACAGAACCCAGTTTTACAATCCCTAGAGTAACGCCGGAAGACTTTAGGCTTGTGCGGAGAGCGGCGCTGTCGTGCTGGCGCGAGGAGTGGTTAGCTCTCCGCGGAAGTAAGCTTAGAATAGTGAAGCACATTCCGATAAACTGGGTATCTCTCGCGTATTTCGTCGTGAGGAGGTGATTTTGGCTCGGTTGCGTATTGGCCACTGCAATTTTACGCACGGTTATCTTTTTAAGGTGACCCTGCTCCTATTTGTCCGCTTTGTGGCGGAGGTCTGTCGGTTCGTCACGTGTTGCCAGAGTATATTGCTCTAGCATATCTTCGGGGCACACTGCAACTGCCGGCCAGTCTTGCAGAGGTCTTAGCGGATGATAAGCAAGCGGTTGATAGGATGTTTCATACTTCTCGTTTTAGTTTTATTATTATGACTTATTTCTGACTTGTGATATGATTTTTATATTGATCTTTATCTCTAGCTTTTGTTATGATTTTTATATTCATGTTTATCTTTGGCCTTTGCCAAGATCCGTTTTACAAGGGCGCTAATGACCTAGCAGTTGAGCGCCCTTAAACACTGTGGTAACATTCTTGCTTACGTAATATGTTTTTACGTAAATTATTAGAACTTGAAGATCTTATGTTGTGTTGCTTTTGTTTTGTTTGGTTACATAATTTTTAACTGCCCCACGTATGGGAGCCAATTTGCGAGTGTTTTATAGTGTTATTTATATTTAACATTATTGTAGCCCCACGTTGTGGTAGCCAATTTGCGACGGTATTACTTACAAATGTTTGTTTACATCAGTGTTGAAGCCATCTTGTGACGTCATTCATTTGTTCGTTTATAGCTCCATCTAGTATTAGCAATTTGTGGTAGTATTAGTGTTTGAAAGAATTTTAAGTTTTGTTTACTGTCCTCCGGCTAGCTATTATCTTATCTTGGGTCGAACATGTGTCTTGATCAGGGTTGTGTAAACGGAAAGGAATCTTTTATCCAAATATAACACTGATGAAGAAATTTGTTTTACACATTTATTGTCGAACACGTTAACTATCACATTTATACATTGATCTTAACACTCGCCAAACTGAAACTGTTATAATAACTTCTTACTGATCACTTTTAATCAACGTACTTCAACCTTTTGTATAATTAACTTTACCATATTTTAGATCTTTCATAATTCTGCTGCGCGTAACTTGTGAATCTATATCCGATGTATGACGAACTAATACTTTCGACGAACTGACTGACTGAAGACGACGTGTAGTGTACACAGATTTTTGATGAACTGCACGCAAGCTACCTCTAACCTACCCTATTTATACGCCTTCATCCAGATACGCCAAAAGATTATAACTGAATTACTATTGGCTAATAAAACGCGCCAACATTAGCGTCTATTTTAATATCCAATGAAAATTATGAATACATATGCTTTAGGGAGGAAACATTCCAGAAGTTTCTACCGAAAACGCGCCAACATTACGTAACTTCCTCGTTTCCAATAATGATAAACAGCTCACCCCCTCGCTGCATTATTGCGCGCTATTATTGACAGTTTCAGTAAGGTCGTATAAACTTACTTATCAACAATATTTATAATCAATAAACATCTGAAATCAATGTCACATAAAAATGCATATTCATATTACAATCATTATTTACATTTAAGTAATTTGTGATACAAATTACTGCATCAACACAAATCATCTATCACTACCATCTGGATTTTGTTTATTACGCCGCTAAAGGTTTCCATGAGGAATTTAGCGGCCTAGGCTGCTCATGGTAAATATAAGTAAATGGCCGGTTATTAATAATTGTTAAGTCCACCGGAAGAAATATGGGGATCTCCGTAAAACGTAGAAATTGTCGCCAAACACTGTCAATTTTTAAATATTTGGACATGGTCGTATGATACGAGGTATGATGGTCGTATTTCACTTTTTAGGTAGTGCACCTTGCTCATGCTTTTGTTTCTCGTGAGTTCATGCAAAGTGTACGTAATATCATGATTAGCATATTCGTAGACAGACTAACGTTTGAGTATGGAATGGACTACAAAATGTATATTGCCTCTATCAGCCAAAATGCATCAAAGTTAACAAAAAGTTAATAGAAAAGCATGATTTGTTACATTCGCATTACTTTCTCTAATCACTATTGCTTATTTTTATCTTTTGCTACCTATTGTTGCAAAAGCTTTATTTTTCGAGATAACCGTTTGCAGAAATTGTTTAACGAAACTCTTTATAGGCACAGAGAGACACAATAGTCAAATGTTTTAAAACGCGCTTTAAAATTCCATACTATTTCCATGGCATCACGAGAAACATTTGAATTGTAACAGCACTTTAAAAAAATGACAATTTATTGTACAATTCAAACCAATAATAGCGCATATCTCGGAAATGGTTTATGCCACAAAAAAGTTATTTGACGTAAATTGTGTTTTATAAAGATCTACTTTTTTTCCATAAGTTTTTATTATCTCTTATAGTTTACCCATTATATGTACATAATTATACAAAACTCCCTTCGAATAAAGAGATGTTCACAAGATGTTTGTGGAAAATGCAAGATATACATTTTGTTTATCGTATAAATGTAAATATATATGATATTTTAATCAAAATCATTAGAGCCATTTTTGAGAAAATAAAAACTTTCGAAATCATTTCTATCTAAAGGGTAGTTTGGGGCAGGGAGACTTTGTTAAAAATCTTTGTATCGCATCTTTGGAAGATACTGAACTTCAATACCAAGTTTGGTATTCATCCGACTTTTCGTTATGAGTTCTGCTGCTATTCACAGACTTGCAGACACACACGGGCGCGCGCGCAGACTTTACCGAAATATTCTCTTTTGGATTCAGGGAGCTTCAAAACAGGTGTTTCCGGTGAAATTCGATAGAATTTTTGGATGGAATGTAACACTACTACTACCTACCAGGTATATGGTGGAGAAAATAATAAACTTACATATATTTATTGTAGTATATTATATGAAACTAGGTAACAACGAGTAAAAAAATCATGTAATTATTTCAAATCTGATTTTTCTTTCTTGAAAAGGTTAAAAGGTTAGGTTTTTCTTTTGTTTTTCCCCCATAATTTTAAACTCGATTTAGCTGTAAAATTGCCTTAAATACCAGCATTGTGTTTTCCGTTTGAAATATTCTATACACTGAAGTGGGTTGTTTTGTTTTAATTACACCGAAACGCCATAGTTTGTCTTGTAGGAAATATGTGAAACAGCATAGCCGCGATAACTTCTTGAGAGTAACCGAGCGCCCATTGCACTGGAGGGAATATATCCTCCCGGCAAGGGCATGTCTTAATGAAGACATCTCACCCTCAACCACCAAACACCCCGGACACACACTGTTTCTTGAATTAATTAAATCCTCTTCCACACATCCAGTAGAAGTTCATTTCTCACCTCTCACCCCTTCTCGCCTCTGCTCAAGAAAATGTTTTGTTTCAGGTTTTCGCAAATTGGCCGTAAAGCACAAGTCCCTCTTCGTTTCGACTTCTTGCAGAATGCAATTTATATGTATTTAGAATTATCTCTGTTGGTGGAAATGTATATACATGTATATAACATCAGAATCATCTTGGAACTTGCGTAGAAATTATTTAACATAATACCATAAATAGAGTAAAACAAATGAAACAAGTCCCGTTTTACTTTCTCTACTACGTATAGTAAGTAGGGGAAGTATTGTATTCCACCCAAAAATTCGATACCGAGATTTCACCGGAAATATATGTTTTGAGACCCCCTGAATCCAAAAACGGCATTTTTGGAAACATGTCCGTGTGTGTGTCTGTGTCTTTCTGTGTGTCTGCCTGTGAACAGCATAACTCAGAAACGAACAGTCGGATAAACACCAAACTTGGTATTTAGGTTCAGTATCTTCCAGAGATGCGACACGAAAGTTTTCAAGAAAATCTCCCCATCCCAGATTACCTTTACATGGAACATTTTTCGAAATTTTCTCAAAAATGGCTCTAACGATTTTGATTAAAATATCACATGTTTAAGATATATTCATGACAAATGAAATGTATATCTCAAATTTTCTGGGAATGTCTCCAAAAGTATTCTTCATTGTGAACGACTTTTGCATAACTGGTAAACCATAAGAGATAGACAAAATTTTACTACACAAAAAATGTAGATCGCGTTAAAATACACAATTTATGCCATATTCTTTTTTTTTTTTTTTTTTTTTTTTGAGTGAACCATTTTCGAGATATTGCTTGTTATTCCCTTAAATTTTCCAATACTTATAGTTTTTCTCAAATGGGAATTCGTTATTCATTTTGTATTGCCCTGGTAATGCCAAGAGCATGGAATACTCCACATAGCAACCAGCTCTTAAAATATTTGACTATCGCTTAAAGCCTACCAATTCCCTTGCATCTACAAGAGAATTTTCAAATAAGATTAACATCGCGATATCTCAATTAACATGAAGCATATGGAGAATAAGCGTTTGTAAAAATAGTTTGTACAAGAGTTAGTAAAAGTCATGTGAGTGTAACACATCAGATGTTTATCATAGGAATACTATCTAGCTTTGCTGTTGTGCAGATTGCGGCAGTCATCTCCTCTGCGCTGCTGGTAGGCTTACCTTGATGCTGGTTCCCATGTTAATTCCAGAAGTTCGCAGTGTGCTGGTTCTCTGCAATTTTATCCTCGGCTAGCTGCAGTAATTTTCTTTAAAACTATATGGGAGCGTGGACTTATACTCGGTAAAGGAAGCGTAGATCTCGGGTGGTGATATAGGAAGACATAGACGTGCTTTGGTTATGAACAGATGACACTGCCGTTTCTTTTTATTTTACTAACCCACGTAGTATACAACACTGGTATTGCCGCTGTTAAAATACTGTCCACCGCTGTTAAAATGCGGCGCGGATATGACACGAAGTTTAAATATGCTTATTATCTCTTTACGAGTAGCGGTTCTTAGGTGTGTTTCAAAAACTATCTTTATTCCCTTTTTTGGCGCGATATGTCACACATCGTGCAGCATCTCTCCCTGACCACACATGACAAAATGCCAAACTGCAATGCCCAACTGCCCAACTGCAATGCTAAACTGCCTCGAATTTTCTCCAAACAGATCCATTTATAGTCGCAGACTTCTGGGGCTGCTTCCTTTCCTATTGGTCCATTTTTTAGCGCCACCCGACGCATCTCAATATTTCGTATAAACTTCCAGGGTTCTCATTGGTCCAAGTTTAATATAAATCGCGGCTTTTCCTAAGTTTACCGTTAAGCTATCTGTCTCTCTCACTTGGTCACGGCGAATTATCAAATAAAGGGACAAAGGCGCTACACCCTCGCTGTAGGAATAATGGCCCTGCGACCAAAGAGACGTCATAATACTAGATTTTCTGCCTTCGAAGGCACTATTCCTGTAGCTAAAACATTTCGTCGTGGACAGTATTTTAACACAGCGCTTAAATTATTTACATTAAACCATTTATAACTCTTCTAATATTAGTAACCTAGATGCATACATAACGTTAAATCACCATTCTTAAAATATACAAGCAGTATAACAAAAAGATATGTACATAGTATGATTTAACATCAATAAAAATTAATTAATAAATTATCTATAATTACAGTTCTCGGGCTCGGCCTAGAGTTGCCGTTTCAAGATGGATAGCATCCGCTTCACAATTATGGGAACCAGAAACGTAAATTTTTATTTTTTAGTATTATATGCAATTTGCTTATAAAAATAGATATTCAACTAAAAAAAATCTGATGTGATACATTCACATGACTTTCTCTATCATCTGTCTTTATTGGTGGTTATACAAACTATTCGTACTAAAGCTATTCGTTGCAAAAATAGTTATATTACCTATTTCGTTATAGATACTAAGAGAACAGCGATAGCTAAATGTTTAAGAACTGGATGTTATACGCTGGCCTTAAAATTCCATACTGTTTCCATGCAATCGCGAGAAACAACTGAAAATCGACGGGACTTTAAAAGAATGACAAACATTGAATTTCGAACCTTTAATAACGGATATCTCAGAATGGGCTTGCGACATAAAAAATAAAATAAAAAAAACTGTCTTTTATTAGTTCCATTTATACCCCACCTTTAACTGCAATCTTCTTATCGGCTGCCTTTTCTTTGGAACATATTGCCTATAGGTAATAGTGTTAACATGTATGCGCTTGTCGTTGGATTTCTAATAAAATTTGGGTTTTATTCATTAGATTACGCTCTCATTCATATTTCCAAATTCTGGTGAGGATAGGGAATAATCTTGGTTGGAGAAAAATTCTCACCTCACAGCCTCGCACATCAAGCAGGTGCTCTACCGACTGAGCGCAAGTAAATTGTGTGTTAGTGGTACGTTTTCGTCTATTGTTTAACATTTACAAGTTATACAAGATTATACAAAATCCCTTCCGAATGAAGAGGGCTGCTTAAAATATTCCCAAAACATTCAAGATATACATTTTATCTTTCATATATGGTATTTTAATCAAAACAGTTGGGGCAATTTTTTAGAAAATCAAAACTTTCGAAAAATGTTCCATGTAAAGGGTAGTTGAGGTGGGGGTACTTGGGACTTTATTGAAAATCTTCGCGTCACAACCTTGGAAGATACTAAACTCAAATACCAAGTTTGGTATTCATCCGACTTTTCGTTTGAGTTATGCTGTTCTCACACACGGACCTTTTTCTAAAAGGTCTTTTTCTAAAAGTGCTTTTTTTTAATTCAGGGGGCCTGAAAACATGTATTTCCGGTGAAATCTGGGTATTGAATTTTTGGTGGAATGCAATACCTTCTCTTCCTACTATGCACGTGGTGGAGAAAGTAAAAAGCTGAATATAGTATCAAAATGTGAAAAACAAACGGAACTCAAAACCTTTAAAAAGGAACAATCGAAATTCATAAATAAACTTTTGTGACTTTTCTATGGTATTAGCGTAGGAGACTATCCAAATTTTGTATATTTCTCCTTCATTTATTTCCTTTTTCTTCTTCACTTCAAAGCCTAGACAATATGCCCGTTCCGATTTCATGGAATTACTTCCATCTTTCTCTCGGCCGTCCATCATAATTTTTTAAGTATTTATCTTGTGTTAAAAAAAATGTATCTATGGGACATATTCACATGACTTTCTCTACCCTCTATCGTTTGTTGGTGGATATACAACCTATTTTTACTATAATAATTTATAGTAATTTTTTTTATTCTTCTGCCTACTACATTTCAATCCAAATAACCGTTGAAGAAATAGCTAAATTACACATTTCGTTATAATACAAAGGGAACAGCGTAGTCAAATATTTAAGAACCGTACACTATATATAAATAGTTTCCATGGAATCGCGAGAAACAGCTGAATATTGACAGGACTTAGAGATAGGCAAGTACGAGTATCGAAGAATTTGAACCTTTAAAAACGGATATCTCAGAAATGACTTATGCCACACAAAAAATAAACTGATTTGAAATAAATTGTGTGTATTAAAGAGATCTACATTTTTTGTATATTACGTTTTCGTTTATCACTTAACGTTTATCAGTTATACAAGATTATACAGAATTCCGAATGAGTAGGACTCCATGGGCTATTCCCAGAAAAATTAAGACATACATTTTATTTTGCATGTAAATATCTTTCATATATGGTATTTTAATTAAAATCCTTTAAGTCATTTTTTCGGAAATCAAATTTTTTGAAAAATCTTACATGTAAAGGGTAGTTTGTAGCGGGGGAGATTTGTCGCATCTCCATATGCCTGTGTGTCTGTGAACAACATAACTCCAAAACGAGAAGTCGGTTAAATACCAAACTTGACATTTAAGTTCAGCATCTTTCAAAGACGTGATACAAGGATTTTCAAGAAAATCTCCCCCATCCTGAACAACCCCTTACATGGAAAAATGTTCGAAATTTGTTATTTTCTCAAAAATGGCTCTAATGATTTTGGTTAAAATACTCTCTGTTTAAAATATTTTAATGACAAACGAAATATATATTTTGAACTTACTGAGAAGAGCCTCTCAAGTCTTCTTCATTCTGAATGACTTTTGTATAATTGGTAAACTCTAAAAGATTGGGCCCAGTTTTGCTACACAAGAAATGCAGACCTTGTTAAAGCATGTAGTTTTTATACATATATTTTATGAAATTAATTATTTCCCAGGTATTTTTTGTTATTGGTTTGAATACTTTTGTAACTGAGAAGTCGCTATTCGTTTTGTTTTTGTCGCGGTCATACAAACGGCATGGAATTTCAAAGCTTCACGTAGTGACATGCTCTTTGAAAATGTGAACTTTTTCTTTTGGTATTTAATTAAAGTCCTTAAACCGGGTAGGCCATTACGGACGGTGAATGATGCTCAAATGGGGCCGAGGTCCCTAGAAATTAGAATCTAACATTCATCTTCTCAGGATAACAGGAAACCGTCGAAAAAACTTTACCCAGATATTTCACTTTAACCGAAATTCGAACTCGGGACCTCTTGAATATGAAGCAGACCCCCACACCACAGAGATGGGCTAAATGTGATTTGCAAGTTTATCTGGATTATAAGAAGATGACAGAAAAATGAGATTTAGAAAAAAGAATTTGTAGAATGGTGAGAAGAGAAAGTTATGTGAATGCAACATGTTAGTTTGTTCTCTGGTAATGCAATAAGCGTGGAGTTTCAAAGACACCACATAAAAATCTGACTATCGTTTGAGTTACTGCATTCTTGTACTTACAACGAAGTTTGTAATGGCAGTTCATCTTAATTAACAAGAAGACTCTTTCACTCAAGCCGTGTGTAGGACAACGTTGGAAAGACAGAAAAATTCAATATCATAGCCCAGATTTGAACTATGGATCTTCCAGTTTACGTCCAGGTGGCGCCGCGGTAACACGTGCGACTCGCATTCGGGAAATCTCTAGTTCTCTTCCCGGCGACCGCCCAATCTGACCCACTGGTTTTTTTCGAGAGTTTTCCCGGGTCGTTAGGCGGATGCTGATATGAGATCTCTCAGCCACCGAATATCATTCCATTCTTCATTTCTTACATCCTTAACACCGTTGGGTGTGTTTCAGGGTTGGAAGTGTCGGCGTGGCAGAGAAAAAGGATGCTCTCTGTGGAACTTTTTCCGTCTCTCGGTCTTCGGCTGGTTGCCACGATATACGGACCGCCTCTTGGGGGCGTTGGACCCTCTGTGTGTGGTGGGGTCCCCGGTTTGCCTGCTCGACTGTCAGGGCGTCTCAATCTGGAAACTTTAGGAACCTTGTCATTGCTGTGCCGTCATTCCTGGTTCCGGCCGCCCGGTGTCTCGGTGTCTCTCACCTCGTCCCTCCCTCCCGGGAGCGCCCCATCGAGGGGCGCAAGCGCAATTTCCTCATTCACTGGATTGGGGCGAGTCCCCTCCGTTGCACATTCTATTCCATTCCAGACCAGGGAAGAGAAGCATTTTAAGAATTCAGAACGTGAATTATAATACAAAGTACCTAAGTTATTCCCCTCCCCCATCTTCAGATTTGTAACTTGAAAGCAATTTAATTTTCAGAACAGAGTGCTTTCAAATGAACCAATTACAGCAAAAGCACATCAACCTCTCTGCAGTAACATTTTCGGGTCACTATTTTGAAAATTTAGCTTATACGTTATCCTATGGGAATAAAACAGCTATATAGAAACTGCATATTTTACGTTAAACGCTGTTTCCTCGTATCTATTAACATTTTCTCCTTTTGAATACAATACCTACATAGGTGTTTTTACTCTACGTCCACTATACGACTGGCAGGTTTTTCTTCCTTTCTCTTGTGAGTGTGTGTGTAAGGGGAATTATGTTTCAAATAAAACGATCTTTATTCATTTTTCAGTAACAAACGCAAAATGTCTGATTTTGAAGAAAATTTAATGTTGCACTTAATTGTGCCCAAACTGCTTCAACGGTTTGAAATTAATATTACTTTTGAAACGGCAACTTTAGGCCGAGCCCGAGAACCATAATTATAGATAATTGATTAATTAACTTTTATTGATATTAAATCTTACTATGTAAATATCTTTTTCTCATACTGCTTGTATATTTTAAGAAGGGTGATTTAACGTTATGTATCTATCTAGGTTATTAATATTAGTAGAGTTATAAATGGTTTAATGTAAATAATTTAAGCGCTATGTTAAAATACTGTCCACGAGGGAATGTTTTAGCTACAGGAAGAGTGCTTTCGAAGGCAGAAAACCTAGTTTTATTACCTCTCTCCGGTCGCAGTGCTATTATTCCTACAGCGAGGGTGTAGAGCCTTTGTCCCATTATTTGATAATTCGCCGTGACCAAGTGAGTGAGAAGGACAATCTAACGGTACATGTAGGAAAAGCCGCGATTTATATTAAAATTGGACCAATGAAATCCCTGGAAGTTTATTCGAAATAGTTAGACGCGTCGAGTCGCGCTAAAAATGTACCAATAGGAAAGGAAGCAGCCTCAGGAGCCTGAGACTATAAATGGATCTGTTTGGGGAAAATTCGGGGCAGTTCATGTCATGTGTGGTCAGGGAGAGATGCTGCAGGATGCGTGAGATATCGCGCCAAGAAGGGAATCAAGTCAGCTTTGTAATGTCAGCTTAGTATTGCATTTTATTCGACAGTTTATGTCAGGTGTGGTCAGGGAGAGATGCTGCAGGATGTGTGAGATATCGCGCCAAAAAGGGAATCAAGTCAAATTTGTCATGTCAGCTTAGTATTGCATTTTATTCGAGAGTTTTCGTAATGTGTGGTCAGGGAGAGATGCTGCAGAATGCGTGAGATATCGCGCCAAAACAGGGAATCAAAATAGTTTTAGCAACACACCTAAGATCCGCTACTCTGAAAGCGACAATAAGAATAGTTATATTTCGTGCCATATCCACGCCATAGTTTAACAGCAGTGGACAGTATTTTACAGCGGCAATACCAGTTTTGTATACTACGAGTGTTAATTAAATAAAAAGAAACGGCAGTGTCATCTTTTCATAAACAAAGCAAGTCTATGTCTTCCTATATCACCACCCGAGATCTACGTTTTCCTTTACCGAGGATAAGTCCATGCTCCCATATAATTTAAGGAAAATTACTGCAGCTAGCCGAGGATAAATTGAAGAACCAACACGCTGAGAACTTCTGGAAGCAACGGGAGAAGCATCAAGGTAAGCTACAGCAACGGATGAGGAGGTGATCGCCGCAAACTGGCTCCCAAAAGTGGGGCTAACAAACTTTAAGATCGCCGCAAACTGGCGCCATAACGTGGAGCTCGAAGGGAAGAATGACACGAACGGAGGACTAGGAAACAACGAACAGACGAAGAATCTTCAGAGGAAAGGGGCACAGCAGAACAAAATTACAACGCGAACTTCTAGTCTACCTACGTGGGACAACAAAACAGCTGAGAACATCGCTTCTAGAACTTCACCAGGATTCGAACCCGGAACGCATCAGTTATCATTGAAAAAAAATACAGGTTAGAACATTTATTCAAAAACAAACAAAAAGGCATGCAGAGTAGTGATTCAGTTTTGTGAACACATGTTATTGAGAGGGGGTAAAGTCATTACTAGGGAGGTAGAACTTACTAACGGAACCATGAGTAGGTCAAGGGAAGATTTGAAAGAACTGAATGGGGAGGCTATTGTAAGTGTAACAACAGATGGAGAAAATATGGGTGCAGCAGAAGTTAGGCTAGAAAGGCAATCACCGATTGAGCAGGTCATTGACGCAGGTCAAAACCAGCTGCTAATATTGCTTCAACATTTGAGCACAAAGATAGACGAGATGGGTAAGGACTTAAATGAACTGAGTAAGGAGTCAAAAAATTCGAGTGAACAAAGTAAAAATTTAGAGGGGAAATTAGATGAGCAGAGTAAAAACTTAAAAAATTTAAGTGAACAAAATAAAAACTTAGAAAGAATCTTAGATGAGCGGGGTAAGATCTTAAGTGAATATAGTAAGAACTTAGAAAGAATCGTGAGTGAACATGGTAAGAATTTAGAAAGAGTCGTAAGGGAACAAGATAAGAATCTAGAAGGGAAATCAAATGAGCATAATATGGACTCAGAAAGAATCGTAAGTAAGCAAAGTAAGGACTTAGAAAGACTCGTAAATAAGCAGAGTAAGGGCTTAGAAAGAATCGTAAGGGAACAAGATAAGAATGTAGAAGGGAAATCAAATGAGCAGAGTAGGAACTTAGAAAGAATCGTAAATGAGCAGAGTAAGGACTTAGAAAGAAAATTGAGTGAACAGAAAAAGGATTTCGAAGGGAAATTAAGTAAGCAGAATAAGGACTTAGAAAGAAACTTAAGTGAACAAGATAAGAATGTAGAGGGGAAATTAGTTGAGCTGATGAAGGGGAAGTTAATAGAAACACTTGAAGGGAAATTACTACAGATACTAGAAACTAAAGATCCGAAAACACTAACGGGAGAAGAGACGTTAAAGAAAGCTTTTGAAAGAATGTTAAAAAGGGCGCAGAAAAGAAAGCAGGAATTTAAAACAAGGAAGCGAAAGAAAGGGTTGATCGAACTTGTAGAATTAGTATGGATATAAAAAAAAAAAAAAAATCCAGCATTCAATTTAAAAAAAAAAAAAAGACATAATATCATTGATCCTGACTCTACAGTGCCTGGAAAGGAGAGCTTTCACATGTGAATTAATGAATTATCTTAAGCAGTTGTGCAGAACATTTTTTTTCATTACTAAAGAGACTTGAGTATTAAATGATCATTAGTGATAGTGAAGAAGAACAAGAAACACCTTTGCCATTAATATGTTTCAGTTTCTTTCTGCTTGAATAAGTTTGTCTTAAGGTTGAAACAGCTTTTATTGTCAGAATATTTATTATTTTTTTTGATATTTAGCAATATTTGTAAATTATTAATTGGTTGGTATGCTAGCAATATGCTGACAGTTTTCTTTAAACATATAAATTAGTTTTATTAATTATAAAAAAAAAAGAGGTATCATAGAATGGAAAATTTATTTAAAGGTCCATACCGGGTGATTAACATTTTTGGCTCGGATACATTTGAGTTACAAGAAATAAAGAATTCCAAAATCGTAGGGAGATATCATAAACAGTTGCTCAAACCATACAAATGTTTAGAGAATGAGAAGGGTGAAGAATGTAATGAAAATAGTCAGATTAGTTTTACTCGAAATGAGGTAGCAAATGAACAAATAGTAAAGGTAATACACCCGATAAATAAAGATGTAAAGAAATAAATAAAGGCATAATAATTATGTACCAATATGTATGTAAATAGATTTAATTTTATAACTTAATTTAGGTATTAGCGTATTTCTCTCCACCACAAGTTATTCGTGCGCGGGAAATGTATTGTGTATAAGAATGTCTCTCGGAAACCTGTTTTTAAAAGGGAGAGAGGGGATCAACCATAACAAATGTAGAGTGAACGACCCAAATGTAAACACCACTGGTTTGGCAGAACCCTTGTGAAGGAACCGGTATAGCGAAGGGTCTATGTCAACAAAACAAACGAACAAAGGCCATAATCAGAGGAATTATTCTGGAAAAGAAAATTGTATCAAGTGCTCAAAAAATTTATTCTTTTCCAGAACAGGGCAATTTGAAACGGCAACTTTAGGCCGAGCCCGAGAACCATAATTATAGATAATTGATTAATTAACTTTTATTGATATTAAATCTTACTATGTAAATATCTTTTTCTCATACTGCTTGTATATTTTAAGAAGGGTGATTTAACGTTATGTATCTATCTAGGTTATTAATATTAGTAGAGTTATAAATGGTTTAATGTAAATAATTTAAGCGCTATGTTAAAATACTGTCCACGAGGGAATGTTTTAGCTACAGGAAGAGTGCTTTCGAAGGCAGAAAACCTAGTTTTATTACCTCTCTCCGGTCGCAGTGCTATTATTCCTACAGCGAGGGTGTAGAGCCTTTGTCCCATTATTTGATAATTCGCCGTGACCAAGTGAGTGAGAAGGACAATCTAACGGTACATGTAGGAAAAGCCGCGATTTATATTAAAATTGGACCAATGAAATCCCTGGAAGTTTATTCGAAATAGTTAGACGCGTCGAGTCGCGCTAAAAATGTACCAATAGGAAAGGAAGCAGCCTCAGGAGCCTGAGACTATAAATGGATCTGTTTGGGGAAAATTCGGGGCAGTTCATGTCATGTGTGGTCAGGGAGAGATGCTGCAGGATGCGTGAGACATCGCGCCAAAAAGGGAATCAAGTCAGCTTTGTAATGTCAACTTAGTATTGCATTTTATTCGGCAGTTCATGTCATGTGTGGTCAGGGAGAGATGCTGCAGGATGCGTGAGATATCGCGCCAAGAAGGGAATCAAGTCAGCTTTGTAATGTCAGCTTAGTATTGCATTTTATTCGACAGTTTATGTCAGGTGTGGTCAGGGAGAGATGCTGCAGGATGTGTGAGATATCGCGCCAAAAAGGGAATCAAGTCAAATTTGTCATGTCAGCTTAGTATTGCATTTTATTCGAGAGTTTTCGTAATGTGTGGTCAGGGAGAGATGCTGCAGAATGTGTGAGATATCGCGCCAAAACAGGGAATCAAAATAGTTTTAGCAACACACCTAAGATCCGCTACTCTGAAAGCGACAATAAGAATAGTTATATTTCGTGCCATATCCACGCCATAGTTTAACAGCAGTGGACAGTATTTTACAGCGGCAATACCAGTTTTGTATACTACGAGTGTTAATTAAATAAAAAGAAACGGCAGTGTCATCTTTTCATAAACAAAGCAAGTCTATGTCTTCCTATATCACCACCCGAGATCTACGTTTTCCTTTACCGAGGATAAGTCCATGCTCCCATATAATTTAAGGAAAATTACTGCAGCTAGCCGAGGATAAATTGAAGAACCAACACGCTGAGAACTTCTGGAAGCAACGGGAGAAGCATCAAGGTAAGCTACAGCAACGGATGAGGAGGTGAGCGCCGCACTTTTGCTTCCGTATTTTTAAAACATTACTTGAATATTATCAGAACTGAATGTGCCAACTGTATGGAACTACACCTTAGCGCTAAACGTTGTGATCAATATCTATGACAATTAAAAAGCAAAACGAACTTATATTCAAGGTAATAAATACCCTCTCCTTCGGATTATGCGTAGAACGTTCTGTTGGTGATAATTATGAAACTATTATTATTAATATTATTATTTATTACTAGCAACAAACGTTAAAAACAAGATGTACATTATACGAACCTTGTTTCTCAAGAAAATTACTGAATCTTAAACTTGTGTAGCACCCGCATAAAAAGTGCAATATTTGGTTTTTAAACAACATATTATGCAAACAAAATGTTAAAAGTATTTAGTTTCGTCTGCTTTCCTCTTAGAGTTAGGTCGCTGAATTATACCAGCATACAAGGAAGTAAATGTGACCTTTGAGACGATACCGGTTGGCTTTAGCCAGGCATGACTAGTCGAGAAGACATTTCTTCCTCTACACCCCTTGGTCCATCGGAAAACATTTGAAGCCCACTGTACATGATCAACGGTTTCTTTATACATGGAAAAATCTTGTGTGCTGCACCTCAGATGACTTTTCCTACTCTCTTTTACAAACTACTCTCACAAAAACGTATTCGTCTATCAACTTCTTGCTAATCCAGATAAACTTTCACTACACATATACCTATTTCTATGCAGATTTAAGAAGAACACAATAAGCTAAAGTGATCGATTTTTACTTTCTCTACTACGTATAGTAAGTAGCGGAAGTATTGCATTCCACCCAAAAATTAGATACCGAGGTTTCACCGGAAACATGTTTTGAGATCCCTGAATAAAAAAAAAGCATTTTTGGAAACATGCGCGCGCGCGTGTGTGTGTGTGTGTGTGTCTGTGAACACAATAACTCAGAAACGAACAGTCGGATAAACACCAAACTTGATATTTAGGTTCAGTATCTTCCAGAGATGCGACACGACGGTTTTCAAGAAAATCCCCCACCCCATATTACCCTTTACATGGAACATTTTTCGAAAATTTTAATTTTCTCAAAAATGGCTCTAACGATTTTGATTAAAATATCATAAGTTTAAGATATTTTCATGACAAATGAAATGTATATCCTGAATTTTCTGGGAATGTCTCCAAAAGTATTCTTCATTGTGAGCGACTTTTGCATAACTGGTAAACCATAAGAGATAGACAACATTTTACTACACAAAAAATGTAGATCGCATTAAAGTATACAATCTATGTCTATACATTTTTTTATTGAGTGAACCATTTTTGAGATATTGCTTGTTATTCCCATAAATTTTCCAATACTTATACTTTTTCTCAAATGGGAATTCGTTATTAATTTTTTTTATGTCCTGGACATGCAAAGAGAATGGAATGCGCCACATAGCAACCAGCTCTTAAAAGATTTGACTATCGCTTAAAGCCTACCATATTCCCCTTGCACCTACTACAAAATTTTACTACACAAAAGATGTAGATCGCGTTAAAATACACAATTTATGTCATATACATTTTTTTGCTGAGTGAACCATTTTCGAGATATTGCTTGTTATTCCCTTAAATTTTTCAATACTTATTTTCTCAAATGGGAATTCGTTATTCATTTTTTTGTCTTGTATATGCAAAGAGTATTACTCTGTGGCAAAGACAATGGCACTGCACCTAGCAACCAGCTATTAAGAGATATGTATATGCTTAAAGGCTACTGTATTTCTATATTGTCCTTGTAAATATATATTCCCCTTACATCTACAAGAAACTTAGCAATAAGATAGAGTCTGCAAATGTTTATCTCGATTAACATGAAGCATATGGAGAATAAGCGTTTGTAAAAATAGTTTGTACAAGAGTAGCGAAAGTCATGTGAGTGTAACACATCAGATTTTTTTTTGTCCTGTAATGCAAAGAGAATGGAATACTCCACATAGCAACCAGCTCTTAAAATATTTGACTATCGCTTAAAGCCTACCAATTCCGCTTGCATCTACAAGAAAATTAGCAATAAGATCGATATCTTGATTAACATGAAGCATATGGAGAATAAGCGTTTGTAAAAATAGTTTGTACAAGAGTAGAGAAAGTCATGTGACTGTAACACATCAGATTTTTTTAAAAGCAGAACGCTGTGTAATGGCTTTGAAATTCTATGCTATTTGCATGATCACTTGAATATATATATATATATATATATATATATATATATAAAATTGTTTTAATACAACCAATAACAAAGAATATCTCGGATATCGTTTACGCCACAAGAAATGTTATTTGACATAAATGGTGTGCTTTAGCTAGATCTACATTTTTGTGGAATAATATTTTGTCCATCTCTTACGGTTTCCAATTGTATATAACTCATTCAGAATCAAGGGGACTATTCCCAGAAAATTCAATATAAACGTTTTAAAATATTTTATCGTTATGAGTTTCATATTTAAGCGATTTTTCGTTTTTCATATGCTGTACACACAAACACATAACTTATTCTAAAAATGCTTTTTGTTTTAGATACATGGAAACTCCAAACATGCTTTTCCGCGAAATCTCAGCATCGAATTTTTTAGTAATAGCAGTACTTCTGCTTCTGGCTTAAGCTAATTAGTAGAGAAAGTACAAATGATATTTGGTATGGAGCTACTTAATGAAAGGAAAAAATTCCACATTTCCTTCTAAATGGCGTGTTTTTCAATTTTGGTCAAGCAAATACAGTGTTTCCTTTTTACTATTTATTATTGTAGCAAAATCAACAAAAAAGAATACACCAAAAAAAATTCAAGACAAATATTAGAACATCTTGAGTGATTACATGTAAAATTACATATCGAGTGGCTCAAGCTACACCATTATAAGAAAGCATGAAATGTTTAAATGGTTTGCGCTCACCCTTAGAACTGGACTGCCCTCCATATGTTTAAAATGCAGCTGGAACATTTAAAATGGTAGTGGATAAAAATATCGTATCGTGTTAATACACAACGAAATGACGAATGTTTAGTAATGAAAAGTGAATTCAAAGCGTTCGTTAAAATTCGTGAATTATCAGCCATGTAAGGAAGGTATTGGCCGTCACGTATTTGATACGTTTTCTCAGTTTCACCTGTGTTACACTTGATTAAGTTTAGTTGCAACTTCATTAACAGATATTTATATTCTTTACAGTTCCAGTTATTTATTCATATCGTTTTGTTGTTTAGTATGCTTTGGTGGCAGCCTCCAATTGGTGGAAGCTGAATTTGTTAATAATGTTTTTGTTTGTATTACTTGATTTTGCGGTGAAAAGATTTTAATTGTGGGACAAATAAAATGTCAAAGTTAAGAATTTTCAAAATTTAATCCTTAATTTTTGGTCTTAATTCCTCACTTTGGCTCACTTTTACGACTTCACGAATTTATTCTCCGTCAGTTTGTCACTTGTCGATGAAAGTGTGTGGATGTATGCACAAAAAATGTTCTACCCAATGCATGAAAGATAATTTTAAAATCACCACGTACAAAAAAAGTTGCAATTTTGACATATCTGAAAAACCGTCAAAACACGTAATATGTCTTACCATTTGGTCTTTATGTCAATACAAAATTAGATTTTCCCTCCATTAATTTGGCTGCTAGAGTGTTTTAAAGTGGAGACGAATGCTTTCTTGAGGGGTATATTTTGTGTGTGTGTGTGCGTGTGTCGAGTTACAAGAATCGCAGTCAAATCCAAGTTAGAAATACTGTGACACACTCGTGGATTTCTCAGGACATTCGAAGCCGTTTACATCTGAATTTTATTCTATCGACTCGTGTCATGTACAAAAGACCATTGAAGTATTGGAAGGTGAAACTTGTTCATTGGTAATTAACTCGGTTGACAGCTTCCCAGCGAGATCATATATACCCTTTCAGGTTTCAGCAACATGAGCGGGTTACTTGAAAATCGAAGTGAATATTGCTGATAGTAAAATTGCGTCTGCCTGGAGCACAAGGAAATATGCATAAGGTAGAACATGCGCACACATCTAACGAAATAAACTAATTTTACTTAAATAAGTGGTCAAAAAATACAGAAGTGCATTATTGGCAGCCGAATTGGCATGCCCAAAGTAGAAATTCTCCGCTACCGTCACAAAGCTGAAGTAGTATGGGGTTGTAATGCCAAGTAGTAAAATAAGCGTGTGATGTGGGTTAAGGGTAGATGAGGCGTAGGTGTCGCCTCTGGATCCTGTGCATGCTCTCGCAGATCTTGTAGATACAGATGCTGTGAACTTTAAAATGCTCAGTTTGAATTTACCTCGCCTATCACAAGGTTGGTTTGGCAAGTTTATGTTAGTGTGGCAGAATTGATTTTCTGGCGGGTAATTTTTACTCCGTAATTGTTAATTCTATCCAGCGTGCAACGCATAAAAAAGATGTTTAAATGTATCTTTGGTCCGTTATATTTTAAGATGTACTTACAATTTTACTAGCTCTAAGTCGTGAAATATGGAATCTTATCTCAGGTTTGCGGTGTTTGGAAGGGGAAATATTTAATATATAAATAATAAATCCAAATTCTGAACGTTCACTACAATGATCGTATTTTATTTCTCAATGTGCTTTTAACGACGAACAATATTGATAACTGAATCAAACATTTACTTACATATATGCTTAATTTCTTGTATACTTTCTGTGTAATACAACAATCAATTCTTTGTCATTTATCATGAGAATACTTAGTTATTCGTGTAGTAAATTATTAATTAACTACATTTCTTTCGCTTTTTCTCTAAGTGGCTCCTTTCTTAGTGAAAAGTTGTCTAACAATCCTAACAGTTGAATATTATTTATGTAAGCTATCGCCTGGTTGCTATCGACCGTGAAACAAATTATATAATTTAAAAATTCTTGCATGAAATAAATTAATTTTATAGGAGTAACATATTTACAACCATATTATATATAAAACATATTTCTACTTAAATTTTTGCTTTTTGTTACACATTTTGTATTATCACAATATTCATTTTATTGCGAAGTCAATCTTTTTCGTTCACTTTGTTTAACGTATTTTCAACGTTATTCTATTTTTTTATCTCTCAATATAGCAATAAAAGTCAATAGTAATTAACAATTTAAAATATATAAATGTTGAAACCAAAGATTATGGCACAAATGGTGTTAAAACAATAATACAATAATAATTGTGATACACAATGCACACATAAATATATATAATACATGAAACTCCTTATCATGTTGGATTTCCGTTTCAGCATTCCTTAGTAATTTTTTAAGAAGTTATTTTCGATCCTTTTACTAATATCTGCTCGAACTTATTCTCTCAACCTGTGCTCTAGGAACTGGTAATATATTTTAGGAATATGTAACAACATAACAAACTTAGTTATCTCGTATTATAGTAGATCTTCCCAACATCTTATTCTCAAGTAGTGCTTGTCTTGAACTTTGGTGAATGAAAACCAAGTAGATACAAGACATTTGCTATACGCTTCGTTGCATGCAGTGATTTTTAAGCGAATACACAAAAATAATTGCGGTGTTACTCTGAGGTAACCTTTCATTAAAATGGACTCAAGACTGTAGAAAACAATTGATAGCTCTTTTCATTATCAACGCCACATAGGGTGTGGAAATTCTTTTCTTGCGTTACCCCCGCTTAATTAAACGACGCCGTTTGTCGGTACTAATAGTGACATATTGGATGACTGTTACTTTCAGGGATTTCTTTATCAACAGATCTACATTAGAAGCTCTGAGGTTTTACGAATATTCTGATCTTCAAGAAGCGGACTTCGAACAGTTTTAATAAATTGACATTTTCTTTATTTATAAGCGCCAAAAATATTTTTATATTGATATTAGTTGCCATGTCATTCTGATAAAAGCACTCGCACAAATATTAAGTGTGCAAATTCTTAGACAACTGGGAGCAGTGGGAAGTTGTCTACGTTATAGTTATCTCGCTTTCATCGTGCCCATCGGCACTATAGACCTTTCCTTTACATACCTTACACTTTCGCGATAGATATTTGAAATCAACTTTTCGTTATCTTTTTCATTGCATCTCTGAGGTCTGCATAGTTTGTCTTCATCTCCACACAAATTTGGTCAAAGATTTAACGGTTCTGAGCATTGGTGATCATTGGAACTAAGTTGCATTCTTTCCAGTATCAACATGTAGATGCTATGATAACGTTAAAACGTTTTGCACGTGTACCTGATCTTCTGTTCCACCTTAACAAACCCAAGCCACCGCACAGAGAGGCAGTGGAAGAGAGATCGCTAGGTTTTCAGGTGAATTACATGTCATCGACTAGCCAAAAATGAAAACTGCTAACCTTATAAACAACATCCGAAGTGGTTATCATATGCATATCAAAATCGAGACTTCATTGCTGTTGCGTAGCCTGATTGGGCTGCAGTTAAAAGGCCGAAAATGTGGGTGTTCCGCTGCAAAGTTTCACCTAGAATAACTAACCATAACATCCTTTGAATCTTCACCACCAACTGAGTGCACCTAACCTCATGAACAAATCAATGCTTTATGAATGCATGGAAGGATTTAAAGTAAGAAGAAAAGTATAACCGAAGAGCGTGTTCCTGCTGGCCTTCAGCATCGCATGTAAGATGCGTTAGAGTTAGACAATAGACAAGACTATTGTTGTTATAGGTTGCGCGTGTAGGTACAAGTTATATGTTTACATTTGGCCATAGTGCATAATGATTTCGGATGCAAGGAAGTTGACGCTTGCAGCAGGCCCTATCCTGAAAATATCTCATTATAGCGTTCAGCGCCGTATTCGTGGACTGATATAGAATGCATTACCATCATCATGCATGGAATTGAGCTACTGGTCTTCGACGGAGAACCGAGACCAACTTCGATTCTTCAAAGATGAAAAGGATGTTAGCACACTGTGGTGGCATTAAAGGACACATTTTATACACATTTAAAAAAGTACTATATACTGTTTATGAAGTAAACCAAAAGCTGCAATTGATAGCAAAGTAAGCAAACTTGCTGCCATATAGCAGTGGAGGTTCATATACAGCAGCAGACACAAGATTTTGTGCAGGTAGAGGTCGAATATGTGCCACCACCTCCTTAAACTCATGTCTGACGCTGGGTTGCTTCTCATACCATTCTAATGAAGGAATTATACAGTTTTAAAACGCGTTTTTGTTAAAATTATGATCCGCTGAAGAAGGTTTTGCGCAGTGTGTATATTCTCTAATGAAAATCAAATAAACCAAGTCAGAAACATTACTATAGAAGTATATAAGGACGTGGATACTGAAGCCGGAATTATAAAGGCAATAATTATCATAATATTCTGTGAAGGATAGCGCTATAAAATAAGTAATAATGTATTTAAAATCAGTGTATGTATAAAAAGGAGAAGCATTGTGAAAATTGTTGACTGTAAAAGCGACAGAAAGACAAGACAGGCACAGTTTTGTTAATTAGGGACCAGCCCCAGGTAGAAAGGGTAAATACCATTGAAGCAAGTTTTTCCTGGTACAGCTGCACTTAGCCTGGTGAAGGCACTCTAAGCATCATGACACTAAGTTTGGTGACGAGTGTTTGAGGGAAGAGAGGGGAAGTTTAGGCGTTGACTTTCCTTGTGCAGCGTGGGTAAGTCAGTCTGCCTGGTGAGTGCAGGACGACTTTCTCGTCGTGTGGAGAAGAATGGTGGCAAACATGCTAGCGGGTAGAATGCTTAGCTGTAGTTAATATTCTTCGGTCTTGGTAAAGACAAAGTATCATCGTATGCATTTAATAGTGATCGGCAAACCTAATGTATTATTTTAAATAGTGAATAAAAGTGTTCCAAGACAGCGTGTGTGTGTTTCTCTGTACACACCCACGCATACCCTGAAGTTAAGGTTTCATGCTGGAGCAGCCGTGGCAAAAGAAGAACCAACTGGGAGGAGACAAGCAGCAACCGTGAGGCAAAGGTATTGCTTCATTGTTGGAGGACGGAGCATGGCTGCGTCATATTGCGCCTAAACTAGGGGCAGAAAGAATTATCTGCGTCAATACTGTCTACTATGAATGCATCCTATTACGTGGGAAAAATGATATGCCAGATTGCTTACCGCTGCTTCTATTACTCGTTAGGCAATTACAAAAAAGATTGTTATTCCTTACGAGTGATACAATAGCACGTTCCTAGTTTTTTGTATTCCATACTGTGTCGAAATTACATTATTTTTATTAAATATTGAATTCTATGTTAACAATATAAACACATGCATCGCTCCGTTCCCGATAATGTAAACATATTAATACTGTGCTGTTTCTTTTTATTGTTTTTCTGATTTTCGGGAACTGTATTTATAAATATTTGAGAATTACAATTAATATGCTAAACGAACATTTGCATTGTAATTTCTCCTTGGCGCAATTACAAAGAAATATTCGGCTGTGACATAGTATGAAACAAATGTGATGTATAATTTGTATTACTGTGACTCCTAATCTAAAATATTTCAATATTTTATGTGTGCAATGTCCATGAAGGTTTCTTTGTTTAGCTGCTGAAGTATAGATCTCCATTTTCCACGTGGTTTCAATTTGAAACGATTATATTACGACATAGTGCGCAAACTTGTATTTTTCAATTAGTGTATGCTTGTTTTTCCGTGCAGTCGATGTAGTAAAATATGGCCTGAATCACACCTGCATAATACTTGAAATTCCTGGTTTCTTAGAAAATTCTTTTCATTCCGCCATTTTAAAAGTTGTATTCACATGTACCAGGCAAATTTGGAGTAATGGAGTATATGAAGTAATATCTCAAATATTGGAAACCTGAATGAAATATGAAACATGCAATTCTAACTTTATCGTACATCCATCTTTCTGGTTCTCAGTTTTCCGTGCTGAGCCGAAGATTTTCTAACTTTAGTCTATGACCTTATGAAAGAACAATAATTAAAGCATCCCAAATATTCTAGTCCAGTCCTCTTCTCATGATGAATAATTAAAGGCATTTGTAAATTTGAGCTCAGTAATCCACATTCAGAAGCGAGACTGACCAACAACAATGCTAATATAACAATTATAGTATATGAAAGTTGCATTGTCCTAATCTTTTTTTAGAAAAAAAAAAAAGCGAAACACTGCTGCTTGAATAGAAAGCAGAAGTTAGTTTTGTCAATAGTAGTAACTTCTTCAGGTTTACGGAATCTAAATTATCCAAGACCTAATGCTTGAAAGCAAGAATAATTCGGCAACATAGTATGCAAGTATATAACCCACTTCATTTGCACAGTGCATGGTAATAAAACCCCAGTTTTTGTATAGCTACGCTGTTGTTGTGTAGGCCTAACTAGAAGAGTCTGCAGCAAGAGGGGCAAAAGAAAATCACAGAGTCATAATATAATGTTGGCTGGTATCCTCACACACCATTTACCGAGACTGCGCGGCCCATATTTCTAATTACTTTCCGACGCCGTCCGTCGTTTTTAAAAGCGTCGACTAACCAAGCGGTCTGGAAAGGTTGGCCGTGGCAAAGGGGAAGGGGTTCCAACTGGAAACACAGAAAGGGGGCACACGATGAAGGAAGAGGATGGGAAAGTTAGAGGAAAACGAAGAATGGAAGAATTCCACCCAGAAATAACGACTTGATTCTGCAACTGAAGTAGGATAGGGTGGAGGGTCGAGGGAGAACTTCTGTAATGTAGATCGCCAATGCAAGAATGCGGTAAGTTCATTTCATTGTTTAGCTAACCTGCCTTTCTTATGCGTGGCGAAACTTCGTTAGGAACAAGTGGAATGTGATTGAAATTAATGAGCCTCTGGCCGAAGTTGGAGCATTGCAGTGCACATGCCTCCCATTCCAGAGATACCAGCTTCGATACCACATGCTTGGCTTATTTGATGAGTATTGCATTATGAAACGTTTCATACTAAAGACTTGCGGAAGCCTTTAATACACCTGACGCTGCTCTAGTTATTTACATCGACAAGTGCGAAAGAGTTTGCCATCCCTGCCATCACGTCCTTCTTTCCATACTGATAGTGATTCATGTTCATTCACAAACCAATGGGCCCACTCAGGAAAATTTCCATCGCTAAAATCATACACATTTGAAGCTATGTGATATATAGATACGCATGTGGTTCTCCAAGGAAATAAACTAAGATCATGACAGTGCGAACAACAGTATACAAATTACCTGATAATACATTTCAATTCATTCTCAAACTGTCCAAGGTTCGTTGCTATGGATAAATAAGCGGGAATGCTCCGAAATTAGCTATTGTCCACCTTCCGGTATAGAAAAGAATTAGAAATACCCTTTTAGTCGAATTTAATGGAAACTTCAATAACACACAACCGTTGCATAAACATCATTGAACAATAATCGTCTAAAGATTCGAAGCGAGCATCTTTTTTTTTAAGCACCAGCACTGAATTACTTACCAGTGGTAGGTTCGAGATTATGAAAACTGGTCTAAATATTTACTTAGTATAAGGCTTAAAATAGTTGAAAGGCATTCTGATCAGTAAGAATTCCACAACTTATACTTCGGAGGTTTGTGGAATCTGAAAAACTTAATTTAGCAGAATATTGCAAAGAAACAACTTCATTTATTTTCAAAGGGCACAGAATCAGCAACAAACATGTATCGTAAGAACAAATCAAGGATTAAAACTAGGATGCCCATTGTGCTCAACATTATTTAATATATATGTTGACCAAGTTGTACACCAGTGACATTACCAGTCACTGTATAATTTTAGGATAAGTGAAAATTCTGAAAGATTATACGCAGATGGTGAAGTGATCGTGAATGATACTGAGAACGGGCTACAAATGACAGTTTGTGTCTTACTGCCAAAACATGAACATAGACAAAAATATGTGTAGAAGCTACGGCCTGTATGGCACTGTCAGAAATACGCTGAGGAACAACACACTAAGGATACAATTACAATTTTATAAAATAATAGCGATGGCCACACTAACATGTGCAAGTGAAAGCTGGAACCTAAAGAAATCAGACAGAAGAAAACAATGGAGACTGCTGAATTGAAAATTCTCTGTCTTCTGTAACAGGCTATTTACTAAGAGACAGAAAGCAAAGCGAAGACATACGTAGGAGCACAGCTACACGTATATACCCTCAAACAAGGAATTAATTAATTGCATATTAGTATGCCAATACATTCAGAGAATGCCAACAGAAACCTTTTGGAAAGATTCTTAAAATTTGGGTTTACAATACTGCGTGGTGAGAGACCCGACACAACTAGAATATGGAATTTCAATAAATTGTTGTTTCCGTCTATTCCTACGAGTTGTTAATAACGTGGGCATGATGAGTAATTCATGGAGTATACACATTGACCTGTGCTACTGGTGTTCGGATAACGAAAGGGCGCCATAACGACATCCATTTGATTGAGAATACCACTGACTTCGAGTTTCTTGAGAACAGCCATTGCCTAGATAAGGACAAAATAGTTGTAATGGATGTTTCCAGGGAGTCGAAGCAGAGAAGCAGACTTAGCTTCCTGGTTCGGTTGTGCAACAATATCTCTCCTCTAGGTTCCAGATTTCTGTGCCCATGTAAATTTAATATTAAGGAGTCCTATGTTCAAATTCATAAAAGGACTCTACAGGACATCCTCGTGTGACAGTAATATAGGCTATTTGGTGACCTACAGGCAGCACGCTACTGGCTTATCTTCAGGAGGTACAGGGAAGAGTTGAAAGTTCGCGAGTGATGGTTCCTCAGTTGCTGTTGCTTGCCAGCTCAATTCAATATTCGGAATTGAAATGAGTTAGTTCTTTATCTTGGGCTTAGATCTCAATACACCGTCGACCAGAAAATAGGTCGCGACTATAAATTAACAGACTACATGATGAACGTGCTCGAAACCAGCACTTCAGTGTCAACGCACTACAGTGTACTTGTGTAGGAAGGGGGCGTCCCTTAATGCTTTTCCTCATTTACTTTCAATGGCTTGAGCTCTGGCCCATCGTTCGATTATAAAGACATTGTCTGGAGACGTGTACCAGGTACCTAAAAGCCTTTCAGTGATTGTAGAATAATTATTTGCGGAGTGTTAGAGGGGACCAGCACAAAGCGGTTGTATCTTCTCCCACAAGGCATGTATCGTATAATGTTTGTGGTTTGGACGTGTCTGTGTGGGAGCCCCGGATTTTTCGCGTTTCGTAGGAAGTGGGAGAATCACATTTAAATGCTCGACTCGGTGCAATGTTTAATGTGGTCCTGTAGCCCTTTGTGCGTCCCTCTTATAAAGTAGCGCCCAGTTCACGCTTGGGATAAGAATTACATGCATGGTGGAAAGGAAAGATGAATCAAACGTGTATACTGGCGCAAGTAAATTGCGCAAGGTTTGCACCGGTCGAGCCATCCTCATACATCTCGCATTTGAACTGCAGTTGGGATGGGGAAGGAATGGGGAGGGTGTTAGCTAAGGCCGGGACGCGGTCAGATTTTATTTTCGAGGGAAGGAAAAAAGCGTCGTCTCTTCTGCACCCCGCACATCCCTTGGTAGCCCATTTTCTATACGATAACGTCAAAACCGAAAAGATTAAAATTCGTCCCTCCCCGTCCTAAGCTTTAACCCTTTTCCCTCACTTAGTGATGCATGTACCTCCTGCTGCTCCCTCAGGGGTGGTGTCCGACTGGTCGCTACCCTTCGAGACCATTTGGTCATCTTAGGGGAGATTCTCTTGTGGACTGCCTAATCCAAAGTTGATTTTATGTTTGTGTGTTATTCCGAATAGCGTTTTAACAAATATACTATTTTTAAAAATATGTCTGTCACAGACAACCTATAACATACATTATCCTAGAATAGCCAACCATTCTTCAGTAGTATTCCTTTTCGACTCATGTCCCATGTTTGAAATATATTGAAGGGATGTATCAATGCACATTATTACAAACTACTTTTAAGATAACCCGATGAAGATTTTAATGGGCGTAATAATACTAAAACTTGTTGATGGTCTAATTAATTCTGTAGGTGGTCTCCAAAAATAGTGAAAACTTTTATCTACAATTCCCCTGGAAAAAAATAGGAAGTACTTTGCCTTCCTTCTGAAGGCAAACGTTAAATGGTGAATGAAGTAGTATAGATAAGGATAGCGAAGTAAGCCTGAGATTTTAGGTGCTTACATGCTTATCTCACTATTCTATAGACAGAAAGTTGTTATTAATGGAATACATGTGAAATGTCATCTACCTGAATCTCGTATAAAATTCTGAACTATACGTTCCATGAAAGTAGTGATACTTTTAGATCCAGAACGAAAAGAAATTGGAACTTTGATGGAACAAGTGATTATTGTACTTGTTGGTTCAAGTTTCAGTTTTGTGTGTTTTGTAGGGTAGATATACTCACAGGGGAAGAAGAAAGACAAAAGAACTTGTCGATAAGGAGTGCAGCTGTTTCTAATAGTACTGGCATGTTTCAATCGTCTCCACGCCAAATTTCAGCACCTTCTGCAATCCGGAGTACTGTAACATTTGACCCGTTTCGCCCAGGCACGTTTTTCACCCCCTATCCTTGAAAGGTAATGTCATGTTAGGTCAAATTACACTTGCTTTATATACCATCATATGCTATTTACTCCCATGGTACTTGTCCATTAGTTAATTTATATTCCAAATCAGTCTGACACGAAATCATGAAGTTCCAGCTGGCCATATCTTAGGCAATTATGTACACTTTGAGGATAAACTGGCACCATTTGCCATTTGAGTGCATCTTGGTTTACAACTCACTTGAACGTTCCAGAATTATTCAGTAGAATCTTCCCTATTGGTTGCAACTTTTTCTTTTCTTAATTAGCAGTCAATTAGGTTTCTACACCTAAGTTTTCTTTTGTGTGCGTCTTCCGAAAAATGTGTTAAACGTCATCACAATCATCGTCGCCCACTTCCATGCTGTAAGAGTAGATTGCCTGTTTATCAGGGGAGCCCCAGTTGCTGTAGAAAGCTTTCATTTTTATTCTAAGATTTTGCCAATTCCTAAAAAGGCAAGCCTTAACTCATTGGATCCTGAGCTCATTTTAATACTCGTTAATCATGATCACCTTAAAGCTGTAAGCGTTAGATGGAATCAAAGACCTTAAGGTAATAAACTATGAACCCTTCCGAAACCATTGTGAGGATTTCTGAAGAAATCGGGAATTACATGTTCGCAATGGGTAGGACTATTTACAATCGAGCGGCTTAATTTGTTCATTGTTACCGTAACATCGCTCAACGTTGTACAAATTGTAATGCGTTTTCTTTACATGATTTGTACACCTTACGTTTTTAAATGCATGACC
Source organism: Deroplatys truncata (assembly GCA_030765065.1). Classification (NCBI taxonomy): domain Eukaryota; kingdom Metazoa; phylum Arthropoda; class Insecta; order Mantodea; family Mantidae; genus Deroplatys; species Deroplatys truncata. Next base: position 62,037,974 of record CM060980.1, read on the forward strand.
AACCTGCTTTTTGAGGTTGAAATCCTCTTGTATGCAGTACATTTATAATATGTGAAGGACTTGGTAACCAGTCCTTCGCTGAATGTCGCCTCAGAAGCTGAAGAAATGTATTCACGTTTTATTCTGCGTTACTACATACGTAGCAAGGGAAGGAATGGTTGGTTTGGTGGCTTCAGCCAAGCTGCAAGCAAGAAGAGATATATCCGTGAGGTAGCTAACGTTAGCAAAGCAGTTAGCATTAATGGATTTATAATCTAATGAATTTTCAGGGAGTTCTTCTCCTCCACCCACGTAGCAGTGTAACCATCCCCAACCCAAAAACTCTTCTCTTCTTTTCTGCAGGCCGCGGGATTTATGGGAGATATATCCATAGTGAAGCAAGCACATCAGCATCAGAAAAATTATCTTAATTTCCTTTTCCACCGAGCTGGAGAGCTAGGTTAAGCTCTTCTCCTATACGATGATGAACCCTGGCCAACTGAGTTTCCAGGCATTGGTACCTGTAGAGAAGGGACGCCGAGAAAGGATTTGGTTTGGAAAGAGAAGCCCATTTAGAATCCGCTTACATCAAGTCAAGAGGAAGAGTATTCTGGTAAATCTAAAAGGCTATTTGAAACACAAGAATAAGCTATAGGGAATTAAGGTAAACTAACCCGAACTTTGGTAATATTACAAAGCCATTTGTTATAGAATTGTATGTCTTAACCTTTCCAGCACTATGTCCATTCAAGAGGACATTCACTTACAAAATCTTTTGTCACAGAGCAAAATACTTCCGCAGGTTAATCCGTTAACTTGTGAAATTTTGCATCTTTACTTTCACATGATTGAGTCTATAGATGTTAACATGATTAAACGTATTACAAAGGATTTCAATTGTCCCTTTTTTAGTTTAAATGCAAATCAAATGTTGGATCTCAGTGTTGCGTAAATCCCCTCAACATCTATGAGTACCAATCACGCTTTATTTTAGATGAGTATACCTCTTCCTTTACGATTGGGGGCACCATAGCAAAGATCTGAACCTAACCAATCTGCAGCAATTGCCGAGGTTTAGTCAACTGAGACAAAATTAAGTTGAGTTTTATTTATGGGCGCTCTTTAACTGCTGTGGTCCTTAGCGTCCCATTCTATATTGGGCGTGAAAGACCGGAAAGTTTGTTCAGAGGCCTCTTTATCAGGCTTGAAGTTCTTTTACATGCCGTAAATCTACGACATAGGGCCACCGACTTTACTTCCTTTCCGAAGGAAGACATGTTAAGGATTTTTACGCCTGAAAAAGTCCATCGCTCTCCGCCGGGTTTAAACCCGCGACCTCGGGACTAGACGCTAGCATGGTAACCACTACACTACGGAGGACGATATCAACTGAGACGCATACACTATTATAGAGAATAAGATTTTAGGTATACAGTTTAATACACGATTATGTTTGAAGACCCGGTTTTGTCGAAAATATTTACTGAAATGGTTAATGGAATGATTCTAATACTCGTGCCAAACATTTTTAAACAACGTCTAATAAGCATAAAGAGAAAATATGAGATATATGGAATGAAGTTAATTAGAATGTTATCTACTTATTAAAAGCAGATAGGTTAATCTAAAAACGAACAGCTTCATGACGAAAGCGCACCTACTTGTCATTCTGAGTCTTGAAGTTCATTGTAGGTATATTGACTTGGTAAAGCTGCCTAAGTTCCGTGTATTAAATTAATGTGTAATGTAATAAGCTTGAGTTGAAATGTTTCCCGGAAAGACAACGGTAATTAGGAAGTCCGGTTAGCGAAAGTCATTAGTATCAACCGAAGTGGCGAACGCATTAGCTTAAAGATTCTGGAAATTCAGTTAGGTTATAAGCTCAGTACGTTTGCAAAGTCACGTAGGCAGAATTTTGGAAACGAGAAAGGCACTTAGATTCTGAGATTTTAGCCAAGCACCCGGTAACATGGTTAAACGGCAGCACATGTAGGATTATGAGTATTATTTGCGCGTGAAAAATAGCGTTGTGGAATAATGAAGTAAGAGGAGCTAAAAGTAGTAGAGGCGTACAATTTAAATCAGAGGCACTGTACCGGCACTGGTACTTACTTTCGTTCGTACATACAGCTCTCTCTCTCTCTCTCTCTCTCTCTCTCTCTGGTACCGTCACCGATACGTAATGCTTGTGTGATATTTGAAGCGACTAGTGATGCGCTTGGGAGAGTAACATTTTCCATTGCGAGAGGTCTCGCCGATCACGGCGGGTTACACTCCTTGTTTCTTTTATTGCAGAAACAGTTATTTTCAACCGTAACTTTGATACTACGGAAGTTAGCAGGTATAATAATTCATTTGTTATAATTTCGAGCGCTACGATTCATAATCAGTTTTATTCTTTTTCTTAAAACGGTCGGCTACTCGCTTCAGTAGCTCAAGTGTTAGATCACATTAAATTTCTAAGTCAGTTTGAACTAGTGTTGACTTTTTACAATACATACGCGCATACCCTAGAGAAAGATCTCATATCCATAATGCTAGAACAGCTGGCACTCGAGACAACAGAACGAGCTACGAGATCACGGCAGCAGAATCAACAGCGAGGTGACGACCATCGTTACTGCTTCAAATTGGCGCCTCAGCTTGGTGCAATAATCCTGTATCAAACAGTCGACCGTCGCGAGTATGTGACTTCAATCACCCCCGTATCTCTTTAAGCGTATTGTCTCGAAATACCTCATATATTCAGGTCGTCAATCGCTAGAAAAAGAAAACATGTATACACTTAAGGATTATTAGGAACATCTCGTATGCGCTTACTGAATTTCTAATATGGTAGCATCTTTCTATGAACATGCAAGTAAAATCCAGGAAAGGTATGCATTACAGGTGCATTAGGTAAGAATAAAATGGCATATAAACGCCCAAAAATCAATTTAAAATATGCTGAAGAAACTTGGAAAAAGGAGACTTGATTTCTTTCTAATGAAAATAACTAAGCATAATTAATCGAAGAAAAATAAAATAAAAAGTCAAATCCATATAGGTCTACCATAGCAATGATTAGGTGAACTATAATCATAACCCTTCAATTGATTTTTGTCAGTAACCAGTATTTAGACGTTCAATACTAAAAATTTATATAAGGGTAGGGTGTGTGTGTGTGTTTATTTATACACCGGTGGATTAGTACTCCATTCTCAATTTTGCGTGAAAGAAATAGCAATATGTAGGTTGAATAGTAGGGTGATATAAGAAAGTTAGTGTCCTTGGCTTTGTATTGGTTTTTCCTCCTCCCTACTTAAGGCAACTCGATTATCACTTCTTTTTTCTTTTTTTGTATACAATTTATCGTTCGAGAGAGGAACAAGATTCTTTTATCAACGAGGTGTTTTATCCGGAGCGGACAAATTGCTACGAGTATAGTTGCCCCTCCGGAGCACATCCGGAGCAGAGAGAGCTTTTTTCTCCTCGATGCATCAGTCGGAAACAAAACCAACACACAGTTTAAAATGCATTTCCCACTGAAATTAAGATGTCTTGTAAGTGATACTATAATCTGCTATATGCGGTAAATGAATGATGTCACACAAAATCACCATATGTGTGTATATACACTAGTGTGCAAATGATGTCACACAAAATCACCATACGTGTGTATATGCACTAGTGTGCAAAACCTAAGGACAAAAGTAATCTTCGCATGCTGTGACACTGCCAAGTAACAGCTCGATGAAACTTGAATCATACGTAGAGGGAACGAAATATACAATGAGACGAACAGAAATGACACTTTTATTCATAGACCATAAGCTACACCAAAGTCAATACGACATATGATGGCTCTCTAGATTTACAGAAACAGATATATGATACTTATAAGGGTGTATAATCACCATGAACAGCAATGCATGCTCTGCATCTTGCTCCCATGCTGGCCACAAGGTTGGTAAGTCGTTCTTGTGGTAGGGCGTTCCATTCCTCCACCAGCGCTGTTGACAATGTTGGATGGTCGATGGTGCATGTGGATGTGCTGCAATGCGTCTCCCCAAAGCATCCCACACGTGCTCGATGGGATTTAAATCGCGGGAACGGGCAGGCCAGTCCGTTCGCCGAATATCCTCTCGTTCCAAGAGATCCTCCACTGCGCTGTTCGATGCGGCCGCGCATTGTTATCCATAAAAATAAAGTCAGGGCTGACTGCACCCCTCAAAAGACGCACATGGGGAAGGAGTACAGTATCACAATAACGTTGACCAGTGAGTGCACCATGTTCAAAGATTTGGAGGTCGGAGCACCCATGAAACATTATGCCTCCCCAAACCATAACATCCGGACCACCAAAACGATCATGTTCAAGCATGTTCCTGGGTTCATTACGTGTTCCCACCTCTCGCCAGATGAGGGTACGTAGAGAACCACTACTTAGACTGAATCTGCTCTCATTCGAGAAGAGCACGCGACCCCATTCTTCGTTTGTCCAATTTTGATGCTCTTGGGAATATCGCAAACGGTGCCGCCGATGTACGGATGTCAACAGAACACAACGTACTGGCCGTCGGGCAAAGAGACCACCATTGTTAAGTCGCCGTGCCACTGTGTATCGTGAGTTTGCGTGCCTATCTGTCTGTTAAATGTGGTTGCAATTGCTCCCGCTGTTTGGCGTGGATCACTTCTTGCCTGTTGCACAATGTAGTGGTCATCTGCTGCTGTAGTTGAGCGTGGTCGACCACCATCTCTCCTTGGGACAGCAGTGCCTGTGGTTTGGAAGGTTCCCCATGCACGTGAAACAATGCTATGAGCAATTCCAAACTCCTGAACAACACTCGTCACACTTCGCCTTCTTCCAGTTTCCCGATGATTCTTTCCCGTGTGAAGTCACCCAAATGGTATCTACGGGCCATGTTGCAATGAAGAACACCAATACAGTGCACCGTAACAGCTCGCTAATTGCCACACACCGTCTTGTCCTGTTTCGTCACCAGCTTCGTGTTGCGGGACCAGACCCATTTGGCACTATAGGCTCGCTACACTCACGCCATGTGACGTCCAGCTTTCTGTGTACGTATGAGAGATCTCTGGCAACATGCTCAGGCACCTTCATCTACTTCCACCAAGTAGTGCATTTGTTATGTTACTTTACCCATCTCGTCCTTAGGGTTTGCAAACCAGTATATATATATATATATATATATAATCATAATATATTGGTTAATAATTATTAAATATTAAAACAGGAAATAGGCTAAGGAATAAACAGCTTCAAGTTGTGTTCTCAGGCTCAAAATGGAAAGGGGGTAGTTTTTTACAAGCAATTCACACCCGCAAATAATTGGAACCTAGACCTGAATACTGTAGTGAATGGAAGGAAACACTAGGATTAAAAGCGAACTTTTTTTTCAGTTAGGGCAGTGCCAAGTAGGTCCAAGAATAGCAACCACTGCCGCCTCTGCGGCAGGGAGGAACACTTGCGCATACCGTTCAACAAGTGCGCTCCTTGATCTCCGAAGCCCTCAATCTCCAAAAGTGTCGGATCTATGATGAAGGCTATGGTGTCACATAGAAGAATCTGTATCTTAAGCATTCATCGTACGTACAAATAGAGCAACCATTATAGATCCTACCGTCAGATGAGAAACAGACGTAGACCGGGAGAGATGTACTATTTATGAGCCGAAAATACACTGCAATAAATATCATCTATCTTCTGTTGACGTTATTGGCTTACCATTCGGTAAGCCAACTTGGAGAAAGTAAAATTTATATATTGCATTTATTAAAGTAGTAGCCTTGTATATCATTAAAAGTTCGCTAGTTATATTGAATGATATATAAATTCATTTATAACACTGTTATTTTGTGTAATTAGTTAAGGGTCATTTCCTTACACATTTAAAAATTATAATTATTTTTAAATATTGGTTTATTTGCAGGTTTATTGGGCTATTTTTTACGGTTTATGAATTCAGTTTTGTATTTATATTCTTTTTTGTGTAGCATATTTGTTTAATGCACCCTCCAATTGTAGGAGGCCGAAATTTTAAAATAAATTCTGTATATATTCATACAGTTCTGCACGTTCGGCCATAAATTCAATTTACCGTTAAGAGAGAGGATTGCGTTTCCCCCTGTTTTATATATATATATATATATATATATATATATATAGGAAATGGCACACAGGTTCCAATGTTAAGTTTGTCTCCATAAATTTTATGATATGCGTAAAACCACTCAGTAAGAAAATTCAACTATTCAAACTATTATTGCTTTCCAGATTTTACTATATGAGCACCAGAATATATTTTTCTGCGTTAATATTTAGATGGTGTTTGCATTCATCTCTTCTGCTGTAACAATTCAGAATTAATAAATTCGTAATTTTAGCGATATGTAAAACGCTTCGAAGTTTTTACGCCGTGTTCTGACCTAGTTTCAGCTTTGTGTAAAAGGGACCACTGTGTTCTATTGGAACCCCAAACAAGCAGTATGATGCAAGTCAGTATTGAGTCAAGTACGACAGAAATGACAACTTCGATCTTGTCAGATATAGTACGTCACGAAAATTACGATTCTAAGGAAGTTGAAATGGCGAAGTGTGCGGAACGTGTTGGTTCTACAAAAAATTGTAGAAGAAAAATCGATTCGATTTCTTATTAACTGTCCATAGGAGAATGTCTTTGTACTGGAACGCATAACAAAGTAATGCCATGATAAATGTCATATTCAAACCAATTTTTACGGCGAATCTACTGCTCAAACGTAAAAAGTTAATGTAATGTTTCATTCAGTGTAACGTGTGGAATCTCAGTAGGTATAGGGAAGGGATGCATTTAGCTTTAGTCTTTTTATTGTATTAATTAATTTACTTTTGTTACTGATGGTGTGTTTTAGCAAAATAATACCTATGAGAGGAATAGGGTTTGTAGTAAAATTGGTTATGGTGTAGTGGTTACCATGCTAGTCTCTAGTTCCCGAGATCGCGGTATAAACCCGGCGGAAAGCAATGGAATTTTTCGAGGGTGAAAATCCTTAGCTGGCTTTCTTCGGAAAGGAAGTAAAGCAAAGCCGGTGGTCCCGTGTCGTAGATCTACAGCACTTAAAAGAACCTCAAGCCTGATATAGAGGCCTCTGAGTAAAATGTCCGGTCTTTCACGTCCAATACAGAATAGGACGCTAAGGACCACAGTTCAAGAGCATCCATAAATAAAACTCATTATTATTGTAGTAAAATGGACGTAGTTTAGGAAAAAATTATTCGCAAAATGTATCCATTATTTGTCCAATGCATTGTATATTTCAGTTAAAACCTTATTTTATTTCTTATTTATTTATATATTTATTTATTGCATTACTTGGTTATCGTCTACCTATTACCAGTGAAAAGAAGGAGCCTTATTTCAGCCACACCCTCTCTACTGTGACACAACAGTATACCTATGTATGTATGTATGTATGTATGTATGTATGTATGTATGTATGTATGTATGTATGTATGTATGTATGTATGTATGCGTAGTCCGTAGTCCGTCAGAGGCTATTGTCAGTAACTACGAATTTAGTCTAAAGTTAAATTTTCATCTGAAGAAAAATATATGGGTCAGCTTCCAGATTGTATATAAATTAGCAAACCTATAATACATTGCAATAGACCCTAGTTTTTCCGCCAAAGTTCATTGAGATGGCGATTTTGTCTTGAAAAAATCACATAAAACTTCTTGTTTGCCTTTCAAACAATAGATTACAAATCAGCTGCACGCTTTTACTTCAAGGCGAATTACTATAACATATGCAGGATGGGTATTTTCTTAAATAGATGCAAAATATATGCAAAGGCTGCAGTGTCTGTGTCTCTTCCAGTGCATCTTCATTCTTCCAACAGCCGTCGTTTCTCCTCGGGAAAAGTGCAAAGAGATGCAGTTGCTTGACCTGTTTATGCCTTAGTACCAAGGCGCGCATAACTGAATATCCGTGAATAAAAACCAGAAAGCCTGTCTGCTTTACTGTCGGGGAGTTGTGGACAGAAATTCTAAATATAAAACTGCCACTACGGTTGTGCAAAAAAGCGCAAAATCTCCTTTTTCTATAAAAGGAAAAGAATGGGATTATATCCCAGATGATACGAAATCGCCTGCATATGATGGACAGAAAGTAAGATCAGGATTACCGCACGAAAGGTGCATATATGAAATCTGGAACTTAAACAGCCGGGAAAGAAGCACTATCGAAAGGCACAATTGAAACATTCACCATGTTGACTGCATGAAATAAAAATTCTACCTGTTTGTGACAACTATCACCGTAGAACAATGCGTGAGAAAAATAGTTTAATCGTGAGAGGAGGCTCAGCTGTATCTGGCTCTCCTAATTTATATGAAACGGCCAAGGGGCCTAAACCTTGTAGATTCTGAATAAGAAGAAAATGATCAAGGTGACGAAGAAGACGAAGACGTCGGACAGTCTCTAGAGGACAGCAGTTGAAAAGGACTATGCATCTTCGAAGAAAGTTGTAACAGTGTACCTTCAGTTTCAGTACGGTTAAGTCGGCTTGATGAGTGCCAATTACGCAATATTGATACAGAGCTGCCGCTATAGAAAATGTCTGTAGCAAAAGTAAACTGGAAAGGGAGAGTTGTTCTTTCCTTCGTTTTAGCCTCTCTTTTTCACACTTTTCGGGTTCTAATTTTTATTGCTTGTTCCTGCGGTGCCCGTGCAAGTGTGAGAGATTAAGGTGACGGAAAAACCTCGCCTCTCCCTCTTCCCAGACCAGGAATTATTATTATTATTATTATTATCATCGTTCATTCGCCGCTGGTTAGAAGAAGAGCAAGGTCTATATCTACGGAACTGAGCAGCCATTATTATTAAGGCTGGCTATAAAATGCTGCGAACTTTAAAAGGAACGGACTAGTGCATCGCCAAAAATGTTAGATCATGCGGTTCGCTTGGTTTCAAATCTAGTTTTTGAGTTATTAATTATTTAAATCTTTCCCTACTTCTCCTCCACCACCTGCCCCTCCCTTTATACCTACCGTTTCCAGCCCTATCTACTTTTCACCCCGCACTTTCGGTCTTAAAGATATTTTCGGAGTGGCGGGTTTTATAGAGAGTTTTGGAAGCTTTGAATGGATGGATGGTCGAGGGTAGGCTATTATGTATGACGTATTAATATGCAATTTCGTATTTTCCGGTAGAGGAACCAGGAAGTCCTGTCGTGTGTGAAATGTGCTAAGGTTGGTCCGTGCTATTAGAAGCAAGTTGCTGCCACCTTTGCAGCACAGATTCGTTAGCAAGTCGAAGATTCTGAGAACTTGTGGGAGATTTAAGTAACGCGATCCAACCAGTCCTGTCAAATTTAGAAGTTAAGCTCTCTTTCTTTTATCGTCCTTGTACTTTTCAGCCAAAAAGTACGCCATACTTGATCTATAGGGATAAAAGCATTTTTTCAAATATCCCTATACCTATTTGTTTTCTCTACCACATGCTTAAGGTAGAGGAAATGATGAATTCCACATAATTCCAAGTTGAAATTTCACTAAAAGTGCACGTTTCCTTGTTTCTTGAAACCCAAGAATCATATCTTAGAAATGGATCTGTCTGTCTTTGAACGACATAATTAGAAAATGAGAAGTCGAATGAACACCAATTTACATAGTTATTTCGGATTCAGTTTAGAATCCAGGATGAAATTCACAAGGAACCTGCACCAAACAAAACCAAGACGTTTCCCCCTTTTTTTTTCTTTTTTTTTTTGTAACTGTCTCGGATTTCTGTTAAATATTGTATGGCTCAGATATCATGACGAAAAATCCGGAGTGCCGGTTCTGAGGCGCGGAATAAGCGTAGGTTCGAACCCAGCCATGTGCGTGCAGATGTTTCGGCCCACTCAGCATCATGATGCATTTGAGGAGCTACTATAGGTAGCGGTCTCTGTCACGAAAGCCAACGTTTCGGCGCACGATTTAACTTGTTATGATTAAGAAGAAGTGGATGCAATTATAAGCTCCTTTGTGAATAATTTATATAATTAACTATGAAAATAAAAAAAAATGATAATTAAAACATGTTTTTGTAGACATTAAGGTTTTTTTGGAGGGGGATAATGTGAATTGCGTATTCCTGAAAAGGCTGAAACTGCCTTATTAGATTTTGAGTATTATAGTTCACTAAATTTTAATAAGACAGAATTTGAATTTCGAATGATGTTTATGACAATCGGTGAAACTGAATTGGAAATGGAGCGAATGTTCGGTGCGTTTCCAGTAAAGGTTGTAGACAGTCATATTGCAGTCGATTAGCCGAGTGGTTAACGAGGAGGTTTAATGATTGTAAAATCAAATAAAGTTAGCAAACAAACATTTGAAACTGGATGAAGAAAGCATTCGCAGTATCTTCCAAGGCAGATGACATGCCTAAATGACTGTGTAATTGCTTTTAAATCGAAAACAATCACGCAATTTTAATTCATTTCTTATATCTTAAATGAACTGAAAAATGACATAGTGCTACAACTTTAAATTTATATCTTCGAACCCTGCTAACTCCAAGATCTTCTGTATCTTCCACCAAACTTACGGAGAGTTTTCTAGGGATTTGCTACAATACGAATAGAGTCTGCAACTGAAACGATTTGAATATTTCCCATGGTTAACAGTGAAAAAATTGTGTGTGTTACGTTCATATTGCTTTCTCTACCCATATCATTTATTGTATATGGCTTCCACAAACTAGCTATTTGTTACGAAAGCTTATTATCCTATGTACTTCACATTAGTCATGATAAACCTTTGTATAAATAGCTTCATTGGACAGTTAGTTGTAGGTACAAGGGGGGGAAGTGAATCGATAGCCAGACATTTAAAAGATGGCCGCTATATGCTAGCCTAGAAATGACATACTCTTTCTATATATCGCGAGAAACAGTGGAAGCGACAGTACTGTAAAAGGTGGAGTATTGCAAAATCCAAAACCAATAATAAGGATATCTCGGAGTGCCACAAAAAAGTTAAGATAAACAAATTGTATCTTTTAAAGAGAATGAGGACGACTCCACAGGCTATTTCCAGAAAATTCAAGATACCTATACATTTTAATTTACATGTATCTTAAACATATGTTAAACATATGGAATTTTAATCATAATTATTAGAGCAATTTTTGAGAAAAACGAACATTTCGGAAAGCTTTTCATATAAAGGGTAGTCTAGGAATAGAACGAAGATACCTAATTTAAATGCCAAATTTGGTATTTATCGGACTTTTGTTTTTGAGTTGCTCTGTTCACACACATACACGAATGTTCTAAAAAAAAAATTCCGGGTTCAGGGAGTGTCAAAACATGTATTTGCGGTGAAATGCCGATATTGAAATTTTGGGTTGAATACAGTACCCTCTGTACCTACTGGGTGGTAGAGAATGTAATATGTGCCGATAGACACTATTAGGAAAGCAAAACTGAAAGAATGGAGAAGCCTCCTGAGTTTGTAATTAAGGACCTGCTCTGGACAGAAAACTATACTTCATCCAATTATAGCTAAGTAAGCACATTCTCCTTTTCCACAATGGATACACTGCCGCTATTGCTGTGTAGATATGAAAGTTGTACGTTGACTCGGATCGAGCAAGGCGAATCGAGTTCGCGGAAATGATGTTTACCGATTTATGACTGATTCTCGTTACTAAAGCATAAAATAAGTAATGATATGACACAGGATCTGAATATCCAGTCGTTAGCAACGATAAACGACAGAACGAACAAAATTGAAGACATGCCCAACAAAATTGAAGACATGCCCCAACGCACTAGAATCGCTATCTACTGCAACGATGGCCGTGGTTTGAACTTCAATTTTTGAAGTGATGGCGAGAACAAACTTAGGCGCAACAGGCTTAAGGTCTAATCTTATAAATTGATTAGATTTGATTTGTCGACGATGATGATAGTTAATATCTTTGTCACGTTTATTTCTAACAAGTAACATCAACGCAAGCTCAAGCGGCTGCCTGAAATGCGTAATATATGTCCTTTTTGTGTTCTGCCACTACATCGCTCCTACAATTCAAGGTTTCCTGTTTGAATTTAAGTATAGGCTGACACACCCAAGGGAGCGGTAATCAAAACAAAAAGCGAATGACAAGATCATGAAAGAATATGATTCACAAACCGAGAACTTGAACGACATTGCATATCGATACAAATATCGAATCATCCAATACTTACTATCTTTGTGTGCTTGAAGGTCAACCACATTACGCTTCATTAAACATTTTCAGTACATTTTAGAAACGGTATCGTGTTTTATTCCTACATAAACATATCAAGGCAAGTGTAACCTCAAGATTACTTCTCAGACTTTATGGATTAAATGAAGAAGAGGAAATTGTGGTTATATAATATATAACTATTGCAATCCATTCTCTTAAGAAAAGTAATGTTTAATGGAATGTTCAATTCCTTTACATTCAAGATTAAAATAATAAGCTGCAAGACAACATAGAACTTTTAGTTTACTCGATGGAAAGGAGCACCGTGTCTTCTTAAATGAAAACACTGGTGCTGTGACCTAGAAGATATAGGTAAGAGTTGAAACATCAATTCTGCCGTTGCTGGCATCCGGTAGTATCCGTTAATTATTATGAACGCCTTTATTTTGGGAAATTTTCCTTAACTTTGTTTTCAGTCGTACTCTATCTGCTTACCGTTCCATTGACAGTGTTTTCTGTTGCATTGTGGACCTAGCATAGAGTTTGCTTCTAAGTTACTTCTCTCTAGGTGTGTATATATTTATCTCTCGTTAGTTTATTCAAAATTGATAGCAAATGCACCGGCTACTTAAAGTAACAGAAGCTAACAACGGTATTATAGCATAAGAGGTGCGATCATTAAATTCCGGGACTGTGATTGCTGTGACCAAAAGAATCACGTGATAGATATGCACGCGCAACACAGACAAGTAATAACCTTGAAGACAAGCTGCACAAAGTTTCAAAGCGATGGCGTCAGTGATACCTGTGTTACACAAGTTTGTACTAGCACATGCACGCCCCATCTTGGGGAAATCACGATGGACTCGAAACTAGAACAGAGAGCAAACATCAAATTCTGTGTGAAACTTGGTAAATCGGCAACCGAAACCCATGGTATGTTGAAACAAGCTTACGGAAATGAAGCAATGAGTCGGACGAGATGTTTTGAGTGACATTCACGTTTCACAAATGGCAGAACATCGCTGAAAGACGAGAGAGGCCAGAGCGTCACACCCTCGCATGATCATTTTTTTTTCAACATTCACGGAATTGCACCGTGAATTTGTTCCTGCGGATATAAAAAACAGCGACTGCTGTGTTTTACTGTGACTATTTGAGAGTCTTAGGGAGGACATTCTTCGGAAACGACCAGAATTGTGGGCAGAGAAAAATTGGCTGCTCCAAGACAACAACGCATCAGCTCACAGAGCTCTCGCAACACGCCAGTTTTGTGCTCGTAACAACATGATCGTCCTTCCTCACCCCCGTACTCACCAGATTTGGCCCCCCTGCGACTTCTTGTTGTTTCCTAAGATGAAATTGAAGCTGAACGGTCGCCGTTTTGGCACGGTGAAGGAGATCCAACGCGAATCGCAGCAGGTGCTTAATACGCTTCAAGAACAGGACTTCCAGGGTGCATTCCAAAAATGGCAGAGGCATGCTGCTGGGATGCATAGCTGCCTAAGAGGACCACTTTGAAGGGGATGATAGTCAAACTTAAATCAGGTAATTTTATTTCTATTTACCGGTCCAGTCCCGGAATTTATTAATCGCATTTCGTATTTTAATCTGATTATCGTGTATCATAGATTACAACAAACCCTTAGTACATACAAAAGGGCTCATTTGTGGAGAAATACATTAGATTAAAATAAATAGAGGGATGGATGGGAACAGATATAACAATTACAAATTCTAGTATTCATTAAAGTCATAAAATACAGTTTTCAATTAAGAATTTCCTGAGGTAGTTTTTAAAATTGAAATTGAATTCGTAATTGTTTTAAGTTTCAGACTAACACAAGGACGATTATGACTTACCCAGTCTTCATGGTGATATTAAGTTGCTGCATCCTCTTGTATTGTGATTATGTACATCATTATGTAAAATATTTATTCAAATGTTCATGAACGCACACAGTACAGCTAAAAATATACATGAATGGAAGGATCATAATAGAAAGCTGTTTAAAACAATTTTTGAATACCCCTGTCAAGTATATATTAGCAATGATATGAATGACTTTCTATCTACACGATAGTTTCCTTCTCCTTAGTGGGTTGGGGGGAAAACTTCTCTATCTTTTGGCATGGCCACTTTCCTGCTGAAAAAAAAACGTAATTTTTCTTTCATTAGGCTTTAACCCGTTTTGCATCATCAGTTATCGTGTTTCCCTTAAAATATTCTCTGCTATATATTCTAAGGGGGTAATTAATGATAGCATGAAGCGACTGAGGGAAGGCAATCCATCTTTACGTATTTAGAAACTCGGTCACGTCAGTAACAACTTTGCATCGCCTTATCATGTCACCATGCATGATCAAACGTTTGCATGCCATGTTAAGGTGAACTTTTGTGACCTTTTTCTGTTAAACTTTCGCTGTGATTATCGCCTACGCTGTCTCCTCTGCCAAGGGATGATAGGTAGTTTGAGAGTATTTTTTTTTTTAGCAATAACATGCCTAATTTCCACAATGAAGCACTTGCACACTATACTGCATTTAGAAAAGTTGAATATATAGGTAAACTTCGCGCATAGTATTTTCAGTATGTACAATAATGTGATTAACCCGTGAGTAAAACGGATTCTCTGCATAGAACTATGTAAGTTTAGAATCAGCCTCAAAGGTCGAGTTGTGCGAATCTTTCATCGGTTATTAATCTACGTCTTTAAATGCCAATGGCTCAAGACCAATAGACAAATGTATCGTCTGATATGAATATGTTTTAAACAACGCAATATGGTGTATTTTAAAATTTGAGTGGTAATAACTTAACGTAAGGACAGTGGCTTGTGAGCACATATTATAATTATAACGAAACTTCAGGGTTTTGTTTTTGTTTTTCCGTTTCATTTCTTTAACTGCTGTGGCCGTATCGGAGGCTTTGACTGAAACATTTGATGGTGCTTTTATTCTTTGAATATTAAGGTTATCTTACTTAGGTTTCCGTCTTTTTTTGGGGGGGGGCTTATTTTCACACGTACATTTACTCTCGCAACCACACTTCCAGATTATATGAATGGCAAGGAATAATCCTAATTAAAGAAAAATCCCCAGCCCCAGCTGGGAAACGAACCCGGCACCTCCGGGCAATTAGTCAGCTCGTTGATCACTTGACCATGAAGGCAGTCAGTTCTCTTGTGCCTTTAATGTCGCAACACTTTGGCTATACACCATATGATATGCAAAGAATACAGATTTGGGCTATATTAGGGCTAAATTTAAATAAGTTTCCGCCTTTAAACGGAAGAAACAAGACATTCTAAGTACTTTTTTTTGTCAGTAACATTCTCGTATTTCTTTAATTGTAAAGTTACACGGACAGACACGAGCTATCACTTTGAAACTTGGGCATTCCTAATTTGTCTCCACAGACCATTTCAAAAACCTCAGGAAATGTACGTTGTTCATATCCTTTCAAAAGCAATGACAACCGAAAGAGATATTACTAAGATAATTTGGTTAGAATTACGTCTTCTGTTGCAGTGAAGAGGATAAGGCGTATGTCATTTGCGTTCGTGTATATATTACATTTGAATTAGTCTGCAACAAATTTGTTTATGCAGCAAACCTTCAACATTTTAAGTATAGGAATGTACACTTCCATTTTGTTGTTTTTTTTATAGACTTTATATCCCATGTTTGGTCCGAGCGAGGTGGCACCGCGGTAACAAGTGCGACTCGCATTCGGGTGGTCCCGGACTCGATCCCTGGTGACCAGCCACTCTGACCCATGGATTTTTCGTGGTTTCCCCGGGTCGAATGCTGGGGTGTTCATCTTCTACGACGACTTTCCTGCACCGCATTTCCTGTGCCCATTATCTTCCTTGTATCTGTTTCAGGGCTATAGGATCAGGCGACGGTGTTCCGCGGGTTGCGGCTGGGTGTAGTGCACTCTGTAGAGGTTTCTTCTCTGGTGTCGTTGCGGAACTGCGCAGTTAGGACCCCCTCCGGTGCTCTCTGGCGGCGCCCCTTCGGGGGACCCGGGAGGTTAGGGGCTTGTGAGTGGACCCCGGTCGTGTCGGATACGTTGGATCTGGAAACATTAGGGATCTCGTCCATGCTTATACTCGTCGGCATCGGATCTGTTCGCCCTTCTTCCCTCATCCTTCCCTCTGCTTCCCGGTGGAAGCAAAACAGGGCTGTTTTGGCCTACTTGCGGTGCTCTGCCCCGGTTTCGGGGAGCCCTCCGTTCGCCTGTACCTTTATATCATACTTGGAATCATAGAGCACATGTGCAGAATAGTTTTGAATGAACATTATTAAGTTTGCTGCTTTGTGGGCTTAACCATACATTTTCTGATCTCTAAACGCTCCTGGTTAGCCGTTTGGCTAATGAATTTGGAAAGATGCATAACCATTGATGGTACAGACGGTCCGGTTTCTTGAGGATTTGACGAATATCCTATTCAGTTTGAACTTGGTAACTAAAACGGAATCGCAACTAACATTGTTTTAATATACTCGGCATTTGTTCTTTCACACTAGCCGTCTGTAGGCAGAAACTGAATCAGACTTGGAAATTTTAAGCAACGTCCAGGTCCAGAACAACGAATCTTCGGCTCTGCGTGATGTTCTTACCGCTTGAACTAACTACCAAGGAGAGATACTCATACGCGCATTAAATCTTATCATCTGATTCAAGTATACCGGTGAGTGTTCAAGATGATCTCGAATTCTTGTAATTGCATGCCTCAAAGGCGACTTGCAACATGACAAGTGTTTTTTAGTTTCGCAGCTTTATAGTTAAACCTCTGTTAGGGTTAAATACTAGTTTAAAGGAACAAATAATAAATATAAATTAGCCCTAATAGAAGTTAACTGTAAAGTTGGAAAATAAAAAGCAAGTGCAATATTGCGAGTTGCTTTTGAGGTGCGACATCTCGGGTATTAGGTGGCCTTGAAGGTTTACCGGTACATTTGAATCAGATGAGGTCTACGGAAATCTCACCGCATACACAAAGCGAGAACATCGCCATGGAGAGCCGAAGATCCTTGGCGCGAATTAAGGCCGTGGCATTAAATGTTTCATTTCTATATTATGCATAGTAGATCAGTAGGGGAAGTATTGTATTCTTCCCAAAAATTCAGTACCGAGATTTCATCGGAAATACATGTTGTGTATATGTGCGCGCGCGCACGCACGCCCAGAAGGTATTTACCAACTAAGGAACTCAAGATTCTATCTTAACACAAGTTTTATTTAAACAATTGATCCCACATGGGCAACATACAATATCGCAAATCATGAGGAAGGCACCATCCAAAACACTACTATAACACACACTATACGGCTTAAGCCTTTGAAATAAAATATCTAAAAACATAAATGAGTGGATGTTGCCATAGCAGAAATGCACAAAGTTGCAAAGTATCATTAGGTGCCACCACAACTAAAGCGCTAAGGCAGAGACATTAAGCACAGAGTAACAATTAAAAGGTAAAGAATTTAACCTGCAAAGCGCAGGATGAGCAATGGGTTTGTTAACCAATTAACAAGGTTTACTCCAAAGTTCTTCCCTTCAGAAAATCCGGTAAACATCAGAGCATAAAAGCTATGTTTCAACTGTTTGGCATTTATCGTAATTTAAATCAGTCGCCAATTTCTGCTAAGAACTACAGAACTAATTAACCCTGGTGCATAAAAAATGTGCCAAATTATTAGGCATATATAATGAGTTAATTTAATGCTACCAATTACTGCAAAGCACTGCAGAACCAATTAACCCTGAAGCATGAAAACTGTGGCTAGATTATTAAGCATATATTGTAATTTACTGCGAAGCACTGCAGTGCTGATTAACACCAAAGTATGAAAACCGTAACTAAATCATTGGGCATATATAGTGAATTAATTCAATGCCACAAATTGAAGCAAAGCATTGCAGAACCAACTGAAGCAAAAACTGTGGCGGGTTTATAAAGCATATACTATAAATTAAATCAATGCCACAAATTACGGCAAAGCACTACAGGGTTAATTAACACTGAGCATGAAAACTGTGTCTAAATTATTAGACATATTTTATAAATTATTTCAATGCCACAAATTGCTGCAAAACCCAGCAGAGCTGATTAACACTGAAGCATGAAAACTATGGCTAAATTATCGGGCATATATGGTGAGTTAATTCAATGTTACAAACCACTGCAAAGTTAATTAACTGAAGCATGAAAACTTTGGCTAAATTATTTGGCATGTATTATAAATTAAATCAATGCCACAAATTAGTGCAAGACACTGCAGAGCCAATTAACCCTGAAGCATGAATGCTGTGGCTGGACTATTAAACACACATAAATTAAATCAGTGTCACAAACTACTTCAAAGTACTGCAGAACTGTAGTATAAAACTGTGATTAAATTATCAGGCATATATAGTGAGTTAATTCATTACCACAAATTACTGCAAGGCACTGCAAAACCAATTAACCCTGAAACATGCAACCTGTGTCTGGGTTATTAAGCACATATTATAAACTAAATCAATGCCACAAATTATTGCAAAGCCCAGCACAGCTGATTAATGCTCCAGCATGAAAACGGTGGCTAAATTATCAGGCATATATAGTGAATTAAATCAATGTCACACATTACTGCAAAACCCTGCAGGGCTGATTAACACTGAAGTATGAAAACTGTGGCTAAATTATCAGGCATGTGTAGTGAGTTAATTCAATGCCACAAATTATTGCAAAACCCAGCAGAGCTGATTAACACTGAAGCATGGAAACTGTGGCTAAATTATCAGGCATGTGTAGTGAGTTAATTCAATGCCACAAATTATTGCAAAACCCAGCAGAGCTGATTAACACTGAAGCATGGAAACTGTGGCTAAATTATCAGGCATGTGTAGTGGAGTTAATTCAATGCCACAAATTACTGCAATAACCAGGTATGGTTAACACTGAAGCATGGGAACTGTGGCTAAATTATCAGGCATATATAGTGAGTTAATTCAATGCCACAAACTAATGCAGACCTAATTAACCCTGAAGCATGGAAACTGTGGCTAAATTAATAGGCATATATTAAAAACTAAATAGAAGCCATAAATAAAGTAGCCTTTACAATGGCTGCATATTTAGTTACTCGACCCGAACTGAAATTGCATATCCCATTACCTAAAAATACTCAATATCGGCTTTCCGCCAACATGGCCAGACACACATAAGGACTCCAATATGCCCTTAGCAAAATATAACTTGGCCCGTATAACTACAATAAAATTCCCCGGTGAAGCCACCCAAAGACGCTTCGAGTTTAAAACTCCAGAAATAACAAAACACTTTAAAAGCTAATAAAAGTCAGACACCGAGCGATCAGAATAAAATAGCCTTTTTTATATACGAAAATTCAACTCGGGCAAGCCAGCAAACTTACCCTAAAACCAAGAGCTACGGCGAAGCACCGTACACTCCGCATGTATCGGAGCGACTGCCTGACCACCGTGAGCTGACCACCTGCCCCAACCAGCCACGGCCAAAACAAAAGCAACCAGCAGGCAATCTGGTCGTAGAAAATTTCGAGACCAGCCGGCCCAGTATTTAAGTTCAGTATCTTCCAAACATGCGACACGAAGGTTTTCAAGAAAATCCCCCATCGCAACTGCCCTTTATATGGGACATTTTTTTTCATCGTCCTCCGTGGTGTAGTGGTTACCATGCTAGCCTCTAGTTCCCGAGGTCGCGGATTCAAAGCTGGCGGAGGCCGATGATTTCGTAGATTTACGGTACGTAAAAGATCCTCAAACCTGATAAAGGGGCACTGAACAAAATTACCAGTTTTTCACGCCCAATATAGAAGGAACGTTAAGGACCGCAGCAGTTAAAGATAGCCCACAAATAAAACTCAATTTTTATGAAACATTTTTCCAAATTTTCGGTTTTTTTTAAAAAAAATGGCTCTAACGATTTTTATTAAAATACCACTTCCTAAAGACTCTTGCATGACAAGAAAAATGTATATTTTGAATTTTCTCGGAATAGCATGTTAAATCTCTTATTCGGAAGGAAGATACTCGCATGACAAGTAAAATGTATATCTTGAATTTTCTCGGAATAGCATGTTAAGCTCTCTTATTCAGAAAGAATTTTGTATAATCTTTTATAAGTGACGAAAACGCAGAAAAAAAATTGTAGGTTTCTTTAAACACACAATTTATTTCAAATAACTTTTTTGTGCCATCAGCCATTTTTGAGATATCCATTTATTAATGGTTCGAATTGTTTACTACTTAGTAATTCTTTTAAAACACTGTCAGTTGTTTCTCGCAATTCTATTGAAACTTCAAGGCAGCGTTCAGCGTCCATTGCTTAAACATTGGACTATCTCTGTTCCCTTTGTATCTATACGAAAGATATAACGTAGCTATTTCTGCAAAGTTTATTTGAATTAAAATGAAATATATATAAAAATCTAATGTGTTACACTCACATGACTTTCTCTACTCGAGATAAACATTTGCAGACTCTATCTTATTGCTAATTTTCTTGTAGATGTAAGGGGAATATATATGTACAAGGGCAATATAGAAATATAGTAGCCTTTAAGCACATACATATCTCTTAATAGCTGGTTGCTATGTGCAGCACCATCCTCTTTGCCACAGATTAATACTCTTTGCATATCCAAGACAAAAAAAATCTGATGTGTTACACTCACATGACTTTCTCTACTCTTGTACAATCTATTTTTACAAACGCCTATTCTCCACATGCTTTATGTTAATCGAGATATCGAGATGTCAATCTTATTGCTAATTTTCTTGTAGATGCAAGGGGAATATGGTAGCTTTTAAGCGATGGTCAAATATTTTAACGCTGGTTGCTATGTGTCGAATTCCATTCTCTTTGCAAGTCCAGGACATAAAAAAATGAATAACGAATTTGAGAAAAAGTATAAGTATTGGAAAATTTAAGGGAATAACAAGCAATATCTCGAAAACGGTTCACTCAACAAAAGAAATGTATATAACATAAGTTGTGTATTTTAACGAGATCAACATTTTTTGTGTAGTAAAATTTTGTCTATCTCTTATGGTTTACCAGTTATGCAAAAGTCGTTCACAATGAAGAATACTTTTGGAGACATTCCCAGAAAATTCGAGATATACATTTCATTTCTCATGGCATTATCTTAAACATATGATATTTTAAACAAAATCGTTAGAGCCATTTTTGAGAAAATTAAAATTTTCGAAAAATGTTCCATGTAAAGGGTAGTCTGGGGTGGGGGGATTTTCTTGAAAACCTTCGTGTCGCATCTCTGGAAGATACTGAACCTAAATACCAAGTTTGGTGTTTATCCGACTGTTCGTTTTTGAGTTATGCTGTTCACACACACACAGACACACACACACACAGACACACACACACACAGACACACAGACACACACACGGACATGTTTCCAAAAATGCTTTTTTTGGATTCAGGAGGTCTCAAAACATGTATTTCCGGTGAAATCTCGGTATCGAATTTTTGGGTGGAATGCAATACTTCCCCTACTTACTATACGTAGTAGAGAAAGTAAAAAATGAATAACGAATTCCTATTTGAGAAAATAAGTATTGAAAAATTTAAGGGAATAACAAGCAATATCTCGAAAATGGTTCACACAACAAAAAAAATGTATATGACATAAATTGTGTATTTTAACGCGATCTACATGTTTTGTGTAGTAAAATTTTGTCTATCTCTTATGGTTTACCAGTTGTGCAAAAGTCGTTCACAATGAAGAATACTTTTGGAGACATTCCCAGAAAATTCAAGATATACATTTTATTTGCCATGAAAATATCTTAAACATATGATATTTTAATCAAAATCGTTAGAGCCATTTTTGAGAAAATTAAACTTTTCGAAAAATGTTCTATGTAAAGGGTAATCTGGAGTGTGGGGAGTTTCTTGAAAACGTTCGTGTCGCATCTCTGGAAGATACTGAACCTAAATACCAAGTTTGGTGTTTATCCGACTGTTCGTTTCTGAGTTATGCTGTTCACAGACATGTTTCCAAAAATGCTTTTTTTGGATTCAGGGGGTCTCAAAACATATATTTGCGGTGAAATCTCGGTATGGAATTTTTGGGTGGAATACAATACTTCCCCTACTTACTATACGTAGTAGAGAAAGTAAAACTAAGCTTTAGTAAGACTAATATGGATGCCCACTAATAAACGATAGAGGGGAAGCAAAGTCATGTGAATGTATCATATCAGATTTTTACTTTTGTTTTCATTCTGAATGGTATACAAACTGTAAGGATATTGTAGAAAAGGGGGAAATACTACATGTTTAAATACCACACCTAGGATTGTGAAAATGACCGCTGTAAGTTCAAAAGCTGTCATAGAGGAAAGCTAATAAAGTTACGTGGAAAAGAGAACGTCGGGACGCTTTTATTCAAGAAAGTGAAGCATTAAAAGATGTGACCGAAATGACAAGATTTTAGTCCTATATCCGTTAACTACAGGTATGGTAACATTTTAAGCTATATGGCCTCGGTAATCTCGTACATTCTTTGTCTTCATATTGAAAGACTTTGTGGGATGTATATGAGAAATGGCCGAAATGGTTAAAGGCTTGAGCTCTTGTTCTGACATTGTGGAGGTTTTTTCCTGACAGCTTTCAAATACAAGTGACGGCTGGCCAGGAAAGGGACTCGCTCTCATTTTCGTTGACGCAAATCTCGGTCATCTGACGTCAACTTGTCCTCTACACTCCACAGGTTTTCTCCCATCACACACACTCGTACCATTGTATGTTCTAATCCAGGCTTTCGTTATTCACCCCAACTTAGCACATAGGTTTTTCTGAGCAACTACCTCATTTTATGTCGGTGTTATAACTGTACCGTGATTATTTTATATCATTTCTTTGTTGATCACCAATGTCGTCCAGTGTGAAGCAGTATGGCTGGAGGATTAGGTTTATATAGAACGTACATAAATTCTTCAGAATTAAAAACACAATGTTAAACGCAAATGTTAAACAAATTATCTAACAAGTCTAATGTCATAGATGCATAAAGTTCACCAACCAGGAGGTCCCCAATTCTACCATACGCTCGGCGCTAATCGGTTCAAGGCCAGCTTGCCTTCCTGTAGACCAAGGGTGGCGAAAACGACTTCCTTCCGCGAGTCACCAAATATGCAACACGCATTGCATCACTCCTCAGCATGTGAAAATCAAACGGACGGTTGGAGAGAGGGAATGTGCGCCTGCGAGTCAAAATAACTCGCGAGTCACGTTTTCGCCACCTCTGCTGTAGACTATACCTTTCTCACTATAAGCTGAAAGGAGAAGTAATCAAAACCACGTGGTAAGACTGCACTTCATTGGCAAACTACAACCTTTCCCGCTTCTCTTCCTCTGCAAAAAACAGTTCGGTTTAGATCGTAACATTTTGTGGTTATTCTCGTGCAGAGAAATTTAAAAAAACAACCATTATTGTAACAGTTCAATTTATGAAACTAAATGTGTTTGTTCAGATTCACCTATAACTAAATGAACCGTTATAGCAGAGGGTTTAAGAGGCTCTGCGCAGGCGCTGCAGTTCGTTTCCGGCTGAGAATCCTCTGCCACTGTGGAAAACATAAACGCGGGAAATGGAAAGAAGTCAATTGTGTTAAATGCTTTTAACAAATTCTGTGAAAAGTACCCACCTTTAATCGACAATGAATATGGTTGGCCATTGTTTAGCAATAGTTGAACTTGTTTGTTAGTGATTTAGAATTGTTGCTCGGTTACCTTGGGTCGCATTTGTTTTTTGTTGTGTTTTAACCTATAGTGTTAATTTTTTTTAACTTGTTGACTCATAAAAGGTTAAAACAAAAGTGGCATATTGATATTAGTCATTAAATGAATGATTTCTAAAGCCTGAAGTTAAGAACAGTTTAATCCAGTATCTTTAATCGTAGATGCCGAACTGTTCAAGTACAACTTTTGTTTGTCTGCTCTTAATATTATGTATAAGACGTTTAGGATATAAGGGAAAATATAGGAATAAGGCATACAATGTTTAAAACCTAATGATCCCCAAACTGCGCAATATACTGTATTCGCATTATGTCTGAAGCAATTTCCTCTCACGGGTACCTGGTTCCTGTCATCTTCCACGTGGTGCTGCCATGTGCTCGGCGGAGTGATACATTTAAGTTTTGTTTACATCTCCTTTCAGCTTATAGTGAAAAAGGTATAGCAATGAGCTTCTTGCTTAAGCGAATGGCACAGCAACAAGTTGAAATAACCGGCTCGCCAGGCCTGAGTGTATTTGGCAAAAGGCTGGAAGGTCCAATCGTGCGAGGGAACTGGCGTCTTCTGATTGGTTTACGCTTTACAGCTATAACATGAAAACTGTTACACTTGGTTTATCCGTTGAACGCGACCCTGGAGAGCTAATGCACAAATTTACCTTTCAGACTTAGAATCACGTCACGTGAGCACTTGTACGCAATAACTAGGGACACGTGCAGAGAACGATTTTCAGAATACACATAGCTTCCACATATAAAATCCCGAAAGTATAGTTGTAATAATAAAATATTTCCAATATGAAAACAAAACTTTACACCCCCTCAAGAAAATATTGTCTGCAGTTCAAAAATTCTAGCAGCCAAATTAACAAGGGAATTTTTTTTATATAAAGATCAAATGGTAATACAGTTTACGTGGTTTGCTGGTTTTTCAGATCGTTTATTTTATCAGTTTTATAATTTTTTTAAATATATGCCAAAATTGCAACTTTTTGTAAGTGGTGTTTTCAGAATTAACTTTCAATGACATGCGACGTAAACTGGTGAAGAAATAAATTCGTGAAGTCGCAAAAAGTGAGCCGAAAATGAGGAATTAATCAAAAAATGTTGAAAATTCCCAACTTTGAATTTTATTCCTCCGTCAAATAAAATCCTATTTTCACGGCAAAATCAAATACGACAAAAATTGCTCTAATCACTGCATGCAAGATAATTTTGAAAACACTACGTACACATTAGGTGCAATTTTGACATACTCTTCAAAAATTTATAAAACTGATAAAACGAACGATCTGAAAAACCGCCAAAACACGTAAGCTGTATTACCATTTGATCTTTAGTAAAAAATAAATAGACCTTTCCCTCTATTAATTTGGCTGCTAGAATTTTTAAAGTGCAGACGAATACTTTCTTGAGAGGGGTGTATGTGTAAAAGGCATATGACTTTCTCAACTGGCTTTTTCGTAGTGATTTTATGGGTTTCAGATAAAACCTTATTGTACATGGATTTCTGGTTAATCAGTCTACTGCATAGAAATTCAAGAGGCTAAGACGACTATAATAATTGTTAATCACGTATAAAACAAGACGATATTTTTATTGGGCATGAGTTCAAGATTTCTGAATCTCTCTAAGTAGGCGCTATATAACTGACTGTAAAGGACCCTCCCCAATAAAGTCATGCGTTACATTTACATAAGTTTGTTAATCGCAGAAATAGTTCATTATACATTTGGTTGCACTTGTGTGCAAGGCGGACACCCGAAGGTGAAGTGGTAATAAAATAATTAAAAAGTAGCCCATTGTATGCCAGCTTTGAAATTCCATATTCTTTCCGTGACATCGCGGGAAACAAATGACCGGTGACGGCACTTCAAAACTATTGAAACATTTAAAACAATGATAACGAATATCTCGGAAATGATTGATGCTACAAAAATTATTTGAAAAAGAAAGTATTTTAAAGGGATATACCGCTTTTGTGCATTCAGATTCTGACTTGTCTCTTGACGTTTACCAGTTTTAATTACATAAAATTCATTGAGAATGAAAAGGACTTAACAAGCTATTCCGCCAATATATACATTTTATTTGTCATGCAAATGTCTGAATCTTCTGGTATTTAAATAACAATCTTTAAGAACAGTTTTTGAGAAAATCAGAAATAACGAAATATTTTTCATGTAAAGGATAGTTTGGTTTGAGAGGATTTTCTTGAAAATCTCTGTGTCGCATTCTTGGAAGATGCTCAACTTGAATTCTAAGTTTGGTACTTATCCGACTTTTCGTTTTTGAGCTGTGCTTTTCACACGCACAAGTGGACCTTTTCTTAAAAATGCCTTTTATTCGCGACCTCAAAACATGCATTTCCGGTAAACTTTGGATAGCGAATTGTTTGGTGGAATGCAATACTTCAGGCAACAAGCAGTTGCACAGAGCACGGAGGTTCGTTGGAAGTATGTAGTCTGTGCTAATATATGAGTGGGTGTGGAGTAATACATCAAAACATACACCAAACTCATTAAACCCCTTCGCGTGGCTTAAACTGGAGCATGGCGAATGATAAAAATTACCGATGAAAATGGTATGGGAATTTGACACGTTTGCGAGGAGCCGTGGGTGCATCTCTTGGCAAGGTGTAGGGGTACGGAGGAATGCAGGGGAAAGTATTTTCCGCCATCCTTTACCACTACGAATGGAGGGTTAAGGGCGTGTTGGGCGTTACTGGCAGGCAGAGAAGAGGGGATAGGCAAATTTGTACTTAAGACGAGACACCTGAAATCTGAGAGAGAGTAGAGGGTAGTAGGTAGAGAAGGTACTGCATTTTACCCAAAAATTCCATACCTATATTTCGCCGTAAATACTAGTTTTGGGGCCCCTGAATAAAAAAAACCAAAATTTTTAGAGAAAGATCCATGGGCGTGTGTGTGTGTGTGTGTGTGTGTGTGTGTGTGTGTGTGAGAGAGAGAGAGAGAGAGAGAGAGAGAACAGCGTAACTCAAAAACGAAAAATCGGAATCGTACCATACTTGGTATTTAAGTTCAGTATCTTTCAAGGATGCGACAGGAAGATTTTCAAGGAAATCTCCTACCCCAACTACCCCTTACATGGAGCATTTTACGAAAATTTTGATTTTCTAAAGAATGGCTCTAATGATTTCGCTTAAAATACTGTATATTATTTACATGACAAATAAAATGTATATCTTGAATTTTCTGAGAATAGTCTTTGAAATCCTCTTCATTCTTAAATGAACTTTGAATACTCTTGTGTAATTGGTAAACTTTAAGCGATAGACGAAAACGTACTCCACAAAATATGTAGCCATTTCTGAGATATCCGTTATTAATGGTTCAAATTGTTCATTTCTTGGTCGTTCTTTAAAGTCCTTTCAACATTCCGTTGTTCCTCGTGATCGCATGGAAACATGGAATTTTAAGGCCAGCATATAGCGTCCAGTTCTTAAACATTTGACTGTCGGTGTTCTCTTTGTATCTATAACGAAATGTGTAATGTAGCTATCTCTGCAAAAGTTTTTGGGGGGGGGGGATTAAAACGTAATAGGTATTAAAATCTACTTAGTAAGAATAGTTTGTATACTCACCAATAAACAATACAGGGTAGAGAAAATTATGTGAATGATTCACATCAGATTTTACTTTCTCTACCACGTACATTTGTTGGTAGAGGAGGTATTACATTCCACCCAAAAGTTTGATACCGAGATTTCACCGGAAATACATGTTTTGAGGCTCCTGAACCCAAAAAGACATTTTAGAGGCTGTGTGTGTGTGTGTGTGTGTGTGTGTGTGTGTGTGTGTGTGTGTGTGTTCGAACAGCATAACTCAAAAAGGAAAAGCCGAATAAGTACCAGATTTGGCGTTTGGGTTCAGTACCTTCCAAAGATGGGACACGAAGATTTTCAAGAAAGTTTCCCTACCCCAAAACTACCCTTTACATGGAACACTTTTCGATTTTTTTTCTCTAAAAATGGCTCTAACGATTTTGATTAAAATACCATTTATATTAAAGATATTTACATGACAAATAAAATGTATATCTTCAATTTTCTAGGAGTAGCCTGTGAAGTCCACTTCATTCGGAAGAAATGTTGTATAATCTTATATAGCTGATAAACCTTAAGCGATAGACGAAGATGTAGTACATAAAAAAAATCTGATGTGTTACATTCACATGACTTTCTCTACTCTTGTACAAACTATTTTTACAAACGCTTATTCTCCATATGCTTCATGTTAATCGAGATATCGAGATGTCAATCTTATTGATAATTTTCATGTAGATGCAAGGGGAGTATGGTAGGTTTTAAACGATAGTCAAATCTTTTAAGCGCTGGTTGCTATGTGGCGCATTCCATTCTCTTTGCATGTCCAGGACATAAAAAAATGAATAACGAATTTGAGAAAAAGTATAAGTATTGGAAAATTTAAGGGAATAACAAGCAATATCTCGAAAACTGTTCACTCAACATAAAAAATGTATATGACATAAATTATGTATTTTAATGCGATCTACATTTTTTGTGTAGTAAAATTTTGTCTCTCTCTCATGGTTTACCAGTTATGCTAAAGTCGTTCACAATGAAGAATACTTTTGGAGACATTCCCAGAAAATTCGAGGTATACATTTCATTTGTCATGAAAATATCTTAAACATATATTTTAATCAAAATCGTTAGAGCCATTTTTGAGAAAATTACAATTTTCGAAAAATGTTCCATGTAAAGGGTAACCTGGGGTGGGGGGATTTTCTTGAAAACCTTCGTGTCGCATCTCTGCAAGATACTGAACCTAAATACCAAGTTTGGTGTTTATCCGACTGTTCATTTCTGAGTTATGCTGTTCACAGACGCACAGACAGACAGACTTACGGACATGTTTGTAAAAATGCTTTTTTTGATTCAGGGGGTCTCAAAACATGTATTTCCGGTGAAATCTCGGTATCGAATTTTTGGGTGGAATACAATACTTCTACTTACTATACGTAGTAGAGAAAGTAAAAAAGTGTAGATCTCTGTAAAAAAACACAGTTTATTTAAGTAAGCTTTTTTTTGTGGCATAATCTATTTCTGTGATATCCGTTATTAAAGGTTCTAATTGTTCAGTACTTGTAAGTCCCATGGATGTTCAGTTGTTTCTGGCGAATGCATGGAAACAGTTGAAAGTTTAAGACCAGCATATAACGTCCAGGTATTAAACATTTGATTATTGCTGTTCTCTTTGTGTCTATAATAAAATTTGTATGTAGTATTTCGCAAAGGGCTATTTTGAGTAAAATGTCGTACATAGAAAAAATAAACTTTATCAAGAATGTTTTGTATATCCACTAGTAAAGATACAGGGTAAAAAAATCATGCGAAATGTATCACATCAGATTTTTTATGTTATTTTATGTCGTTTTTTCACTCATTGTTAGCGTATTGTGTGTATTTATCTTTCTTAACTGTTGTTAAATATAATTGGACATAACAATTCATCGTAATACGGTATACCGTTGTTTGGGGGGGGGATTTCTTATATTTGCGATACTATATTTGAATTTGTTTGTCTTAATGTTTTCATGCAATCTGTTTTGTTGTGGCTGTATTATTTCTTTACCTTCTATTTGTTGTCTTTTTAATCTTGCTGTATTATTATGTGCAAAAGCACGTACGGTTTGTGGACTCGTGCGATTGGTAGAAATTAATGAATGTAGGTATACTTTTATTCAAATAAATACATTCATTCATTCAATACTTTCCTTACCTACTATACTCGTAAGTTGGTACTAGAGAAAGTAAAAAGCTAAGAAATACCAATCCGCAATCTTATAAGGTGTCATTTTATTCCCATAACGGAGAGGTCGCTGACACAGAAAGTAACGAAGGAATATGTGATTAATCCCGTTGTGGTTGCAGCACAGTTAGGGCGACATAAGCAACGAGAGAAAAGGTTTGCATGGAACATAACATGAAGCCTGAAGCAGCGTGCTGGGGTTGGGTTTAAATTTCCTTTTAACCCGGACGGGTGCTTGCTAAATGCCAAGTTAATGCGAGTATGTGCCTTGTCATCCACACATGCCGGAGGCTATGCCAGCTGGACGGGAAACTTGGGTTAGCTTCTGTCTACATTTGTTTTTCTTACACACACACACACGCTCCTCTCTCTCACGTATGTGCTGCTACCGTTGTTCATCTCTTTGTACTATTACATGTCCACACAGATATTAATAAATTACGATTTAATTTTATAGAGATCTGCCTTGCCGTGCTCCTCTCTTTTTATATCCGTTGGGGAGAAGGACCACAAAGGTAGGTCGAAATGAGCGGATTGATGCCCCTAGGTAACATGTGTATGCAAGGGCTACACAGCAAGAAGGGAGATCTTCTAACTAGTAGAGTGTGGTCTCATTATTTACTTACAAAAGAACTGAAATACGAACACGCACATTTGGAAAAACAAATAATAAGATGGGGCTCAAACGCACATGCAGGAATACTCATTGCAAAATCAAAACGCATGCATAGAAACTGCATACGTTAGGTTGTCAATCGTGAAAGTTGGTACCGTAATGATTGACAGGAAGATATAAATAAATAATTAAATAAAGAAATAATAAGATGAATTAAATTGCAATAAATAATAACCTTCAGTTGAAAGATTTGTACGAATAAAAAGGTCATTAGCGAGTCATGTTAAGAAAAGCCATTAGTAACATCCCGAGTTATCAACGCGTTAGGCATAAAAGCGTTTAAAATGCAGTTAAGGTTTATGTTTAGTATGTTTCCAAAGTCACTTAGACAGAATTCTGTAAAAGAGAAAGGGAGATGAAATGGATAAATTCGTGGAGGTACGGCTTAGCAACAAGGTAACACATAAGAAGATTGGGCCGCTTGAATGGTAACGTTTGCGAGATAGTTCTAAGGTAGGCGGAGCATAAGTAATAAAAGAGCGCGCGTTGTTAAAATTAGCGTCTTGTCGCCCTTTCTTTTCTTCGTGTTCAGCCTTAGGGGCTTACAGTCTGCGGTGATAGGCAGTTTGTAGCACCGCGCTGGGTTGTCAGTTACATAGCGGTAGCCGCGAGGGGCTCTGCCGATAAATATGCTAGCGTGTCACGGCAAGTTACGCTTCTAGTTTCTTTATTGCCGAAACAGTTATTTGATACGTAAAATTGATACTGCAGACGTTAGTGGGTATAATAATTTAATTGTTATAATTTCGATTGCTACGATTCATAATCAGTTTTATTATCTTCAAACGGTCGGCAACTCGCTTCAGTAGCTCAAGTATTCGATCACACTAAATTTTTCAGTCAATTTAAACGGTGTTATCCTTTCAAAATACGACCACGCATATGCTGAGAGAAAGATCTCGTAGCCAACCACTGTAGCAGCCAGCAGCAGAATCAACAGCAGATATTGAAGCAAAGACGATGTCAAAAGGTGACTCCGGCCATTCGTTGTCAAAGGTGATGACCATCGCCCGTCGTCAAAAAAGCCATGCCCTATAAACTGACGTACTCGAATATACAAAATAATTGGCATGGCATCACTGTTTACACCAGTTCACCACTTGTAAAAAACATGGACTAGTTGCTGCATTTGTGCATTTCGGGAAGGTTTCCCACCTTTTAAAAAACTAAATATGTATTCACCTCTAACTACAATTCATTGAGGATAGAAAAGGAATGCTTAAGGATGATCTAGTTTTATACTTCTGGTCCTCTTGCTCCTTTGGTCTTTCGAAGCGTATGGATATTTCTGATCAGTAGTTGCTGGCTTCAGAAAGTGTTTTTATCCTAAGACAAACTGATGAAACTGCATGCAAAATCAATCAATCGCATTTTCTGCTTAGGGGGCCCTTCACTGTAAACTCTTGACGGCAAATTTTCCGCTCTCTGCTTCGTCTCCTTGTAGTATATCTCTTTTGTAAGCAATTTCTTCTCGCCCAATCGACTTCTCTTTCTCGTCTTGTTTCAGCCTCAGTTCTTCTTTCGCACACTCTTTTTAGATAGTTTTATTACTTATCTTATTCGTACATTTCAAACGCCTCGTTCTTTTCCAAATAGTATACAAGTTACCCAGTGCTGTTAAAGCTTACAAGGAGCTCATTGTCAACTGCTGTAGCATAAAGTCTCTTCCTATTATCAGTTTGCCAGCTATTCACTACTCAAATCGCCTGCTTATCTTCAGCACTGAGTTATCTCTTTTGTGCTTACTTCAAAATTACATATTGTCAGTGCATTTACTACGTACATAACTTTGACAGTCGTATTAACAGAAAACTCTTGTGTGTCTTATTAGCCAGCACATAATATACTAGAAACGAATTAAAAAATAAATTGTATTTGTGGTCCTTATGTGATATGAAAACTCCAAAGATAACTTGTCAGGAAGCGTCTGTATTCTGCAGCAAAGGAAACCAGATGCTAAATTCAACTCACTATACCATGGCTTGCCCATTTCTTTGTTGGGAAACTTGACAAATTAGGGCAGGACAGGCCATGAAGTTAGCCGCGTTCTAATTGCGTAGTTGTGAAGTCAGAATCTCTCAGCTTGTGACTAAATTGCTCTCCCGATGTATTCTTCCTTCTTTGGCTGGCTAGCGTTGAGCAGTATTGACTGTAATGTTTGCAGTGGTAGGAGGTAAATTACCTTTGGCTGTAATGAAACATCGACCGTAATAAATGTTAAATTTATTATTCAGTTATTGCTACACATTCTGGAACGCGCACCAACACTCCGTTAATCATTCGAGGGAAGCAACTCGATCGTCACAATTCGTAATTGTACTATGAATTTACTCACAGCTAACCGGTGATTTCTGAAACGACGAGATTTCTAAGTCCTCTAACATAGAGCGATCGTTCGTAGCGTGCTCAGTGGGCATTTCCTTACGCCAGTACAGAGTTCAGAGAACTGAAATTGTTTGCGATTTGTAAGTCTCGCCATGTCCGATTTAATCCTTACTCCCCATATATATCACGTGATTACTTTGCTCACTTTTTAATCATGTGACTGTTTCCTATTTTTGTATTCGCCGGTTCATATCCTTACTTTGAACTTATTGGCTAATATTTGGACTTTTCGTTGAGTTTCCTAACTTTCTCTTTCCCATGGCACTAGTTAAAATTAATTGAACCTAAGCTGTACGTATTTTTATGACTATAATGCATTTATTTGTCGTAGATGACACGCACTTCCAACTTTGAAATGAATCGCAAAATTCCGAGCGCTTTGTCCATAAACCTTTGGTATCGCTTTCTCGCCTTTGTGTTTCAATGCCGCCTGTCCCGAAGAGGGGAGCAGGAGACCGACACGGTTCCTTTCTCCAACACAAGTTGCAATATTATATATAAGATTTTTCCTATACGAATTACTATATTAAATAAACATTTTGTATCTTCATTAGTGCTATTGTGTGGTTGCAATCTCTTCGTTATATTCCATCATTTAATTATAATAGTAATGCTTTATATCTGGTTAATTGATTTTAAACAATTGCCGGGGCGTGTTGGAGCGTATGAGACAGGGCGGACAACCCAAAAACATATCAAGGAACTGTGGCCACTCATAAAACATGAGAGTACCAACTTAAATGTTTTAAAATAAGCCATAGAGATCAAGGTGTACAAAAGCGTTGACAGATTCCAGCCAACGTTGATACTGATCTGGAACATAAAGTTGCTGTGCACAGAATTCCTAGTTTTGCTAGCCCGGTAATGAAGAGCAAACACTAAACCCAAGAAAGCTACATTGCTTCTCACGTACGAGTTGACTGGTTGTCATATATGATACACTCACATATACCAATCGAACAGCCAAGCTACTTATAATGAATTCCTTCATGATATACCGAACTAAAAATTTATCAAGATCTCAATTGTTTTATATACGACACCATTGTCTGGTAATGGAAAAGCAAATGGTTTTCTTCATTAACAAGCAAACTTCCATTATGGCTCTCCCTTTTCCAATTTTATTTGTCCTACCAAGCAGAAATAAGTCGTGTTGAATCTCGTCTTATGCTTACATTCTGTTCAGCGATACCACACTATGCCCATCTACTGTAATTTACTGCTCACCGTTAACCAACTCGTTATCAACA
The DNA here is from genome assembly GCA_030765065.1 of Deroplatys truncata. Classification (NCBI taxonomy): domain Eukaryota; kingdom Metazoa; phylum Arthropoda; class Insecta; order Mantodea; family Mantidae; genus Deroplatys; species Deroplatys truncata. The sequence continues at coordinate 62,072,062 of CM060980.1, forward strand.
GCCCTAGCCTCGCCAAAAATATACTATCATTTGCTAAAATAATCAAATTGTATCATCTATTACAAAACTCGGCCACGATATGAGTGCGTGTGGTGAGTAGAGGAACTAAACAGATGGAACAAGTGGACGGGACATCGGAAGGACAGTCAGGTAAAGAAAAGGTCTGCAGTTCCGAGTTGTATGTACTGCGAAGCTGAGGCCTCAAAATGTAGTACTGTTTTCATTGTGCAACTGTTTATTCCCTTGACCCTCACTTCCCCCTGATCCCTAGTCGTGATGACGTTAGGAATTGTCCAGAAAAGCAGTGGCGCCCTCCTCCAAGCGCACTCATATCGTTGGCGATAGCACCATGGCCAAGTGGTTGTACCGCTCGCCTCTCATCAAACAAACGGTGAAAGGGAAACAATTTTACTTCTGCTCTTATATCTTCATTTCATATGTGTCAATTTTGTACAATAGTTTATTCTTCTTAAATTACGTTTTGGAACTATGTTTTCTGCTTTTCTTCACACATGATTCACTTCCATTGTTTTATAAAATTGAATTCGTGTTTTTTTGCTTTGTTTTTCAGGATATTAACTATCGTGGTGCGTATAACCTTTGAAGCTTGGAAAGTTTTCAATTAATGATCTTTTATTTTATACCATCTATATTAGGTATGCCATTTTATGACATTCGATTCCATTCTCCTTTATCCCTCCAACTTCATGTTTTGGAGGTGGTCGGATTTTACGGTGACACAGTGCTATTAAAGTAGAAGCTCCTTGTACTGTAGGCAAACCGAGGAACAAAACAGGGGCTATTTTAATCTCTGGTCGCCTCCAGTGGTAACCCTGGTCTACATAAATACTACAGCCTAAAAAATATGTAACACTTATTCTGAAAATGTTATTAATAATTGCTTTTATTCTAATGTCTGTTTTCCCTCAGAATGCCACTATCTTTTTCTTGTTAATATTTATTTTCGGAAAAAGTATTCCTTATAACGTCCGCCGAATTAATGTACATCCTAAGGCAAAAAACAATGAGCAGACTCTCGAGAGTATATTTTGCCAAAGTCCAAATCGTTTCCGCGGCCGGTTCACAATGGTGTCTCGGAACACGTACTTTCAGCTTCGTTCTATTGTCACCTTTCATATTGAGTCCCAGCCACTAAATATGCGATACATAGTAATGAGGCCAAAAGCAGCTAAGGCTGAACTCCTATACAACCCTTCCAAGAGTAGCTTGGACTTTCTAAATTACAACTCCTACATCAAAAAATTGGAAAATTAGAGCCGTTGCACCATGACCGGCAACCGTTGAGGAGCATAACTTGCTACCTCCTTTCACTCCCCTACCTAAAATTCACCAGTCACCCTATAAACCCCACCTCCCGTCACTACGCTGTAAAGCCCTAATTAGGGCAGATATACGCCTATCACACCTTCGGGTTGCCCTCAACCCGTCATCTTGTCGACGTCGAGGCCTACGGTTCGTATCCGGATAGCATTATTTTATTTTTTCAGAAAAACCTGTGTTTATTACGCATACTATAATATAACTTCTAATTGCTAAGGCTTATTTTATTGTATGCTCACACATAAAAACTGAAACACACTCCTTTTCGTTTTCAAATAAATAAGAAATAAGTAAATATAGTCCTAAATGAAAAACCTGATGTGTTACATTCACATGACTTTCTCTGCCCTCTATCTTTATTAACGGGTATGCAAATTATTCTTAATAAAACTTGTTTTTCCATCCACTACCCTTTAATCCAAATAAACCTTTGCAGAAATAGATTACACATTTCGTTATAGTTACAAAGAGAACAGCGATAGTCAAATATTTAAGAACTGGACGCTATACGCTGGCCTTAAAATTCCGTACGCATGTAAACAGTATGGGATGCATTTTAGCCCCCAAGGGGCCTACTACGGTAGATACGGGATTGGCGGTCCCGAACCACACTCTCGATTGGGTTGCTCTAAGAGGTGAAAGGGTCTATGCCAAATGCCCAGTCAACTGTGGTCCACAAGCGTGTTTGACCAACTACTAGTTACCTCCCTGAACACAGTGACGGATACCGCTGCGCGGGACGGAGAAGGATTGTCGCAAGAGGTGACTGTGTAATGCGTAACTCCCAGCCCCCGAGTATCATGTAGGACTGTGTTCGTATCCGCTGATTAAGGTCAGTCCGGGAAGGAGCCATTACATGAGCTGTTACTCTCCTGAGGGCGATTGGATCCCTCTATGATTTGGGAAGTGAGACCGTAAGGTGAGTAAGGTCCAGGCCAGAACTCTCACCTAAGCTGAGGTGTCGCCCAGGATGTGAGCATACCATCGGAGACATTTGTGGTGGAAGAGGAACCATCCTTGCATTCGCTTACCTACACTTGGAAACCAGGGAGAAAAAAAACCGAGTGTGTCTGGTCCAACGGGAATCAAACGCAGGACCTCCCGAATGCAAACGCTATATGTTACTGCTGAGCCATCTCGCTCAGTAAATTTACATAGAATGCATGAGAAGAACAGAGAAAGAAACACTGAGAAAGCGACAAATAGAGAAAGATGTAGAAACAGAGGAGGTTCACCGAAGAATTTCCACATTTAAAGCAATAACACGAGCAGAGTTGTGTTTTCTGCTAGTCAAATGGATAAATTTAAATAGTATGTGCACATTATACACAATAATTAATCTCCGGTCAACCTCGTTCATGAATGTCGTTCTCTATTATACAATAAATTTTCGAATTACAATTCCTCTACTTAGGCTGTGTTTCCTCACAAAGCAATGTTGACGATAACACAGGGTGTCTACTGATACTGTAAATGCTGGATATACTGGAAACATACGTGATTTTTTTAACATGCTAGATGTACTGAAATTATACTGGATTTTGGGATTACATACTGGAAAAATTGGATGAAATATCCATATAACATTGATTTATTTCAGATTAAGTTTTCAGGTGATTGAATCTTGGAAGATCTTGTTGATCAAATAAGTATTTTTTTAAATAATCTTTGGCCCCTGAAGTTTTTACACGCTATACACCATTTCCAGAATTATGAAGATTGTTGCAGGGGAGGGGGTGGGGGAGGCTAAGGTAAGAAATAAAAAATCTGCTGGCATTGAATTCCCATTTCCATGAATATCAGTGAATTTTTTGGCCCATTATAATGAATAGCACAGGGATTTTATGAAAATACGGTTCTAAGAGTTAGAGGGGAGAATTAGGCATAAAAATCTTCTAGATCATTATACAATAATTTCATAAGAGTACAAAGAGTAAATTTAATTAAGTCGTCATTCGAGATATAAAAAGCGACCCCTTCAACCCAGATATATCAACTAATAAAGAGACAGCTTCATATTATGGCTGAGGCTACAAATAAAACCAGCAAAGATGTTATCCTAGCCACAATATGCATTTGAATACTGGTGCATTTTTATTGCAATATGACTGCAATTTTGTCAAAACCTATACTGGAATTTTGAACCTTCAAGGCAGTATACAGCCTGTAAAACAATCATCGATTTGTAAGTGGGGAAAAACAAAACGTTTCTTTGAACCAGTACACACATGGGGCTAAAATCGCAAGCCTGAAAATAAGAAATTATTACACTCCAGTTGCTGGGTTGTAAAGGAAAACGCGCATTGTTTTTAAATAAGCGAATCCGAGGCACAGTTCCTTTTGCTACGGCTTTTTTCGAACGCATACGCTCTATTGTTCATATTTTATTATCTATCTATTCATCTTTTAATGATACACGTTCATTTAAAATTAATTTACTGCGTAGTATTTAGTTCGTTTGTCTTTTGGCTAATACATCATTATCGGATTTTTTTTCCTTTACCGACAGCCACATATTCATGCTTTTTTCCCCCCTATCTCAGAAAGTATACATTTTGAGCCGCTTTGTTTTACCGTCGTTACACGTATGATACACTTCGTCATTGGGGTTGTTTGTGATTCAGTATAGAGGATGTCGTGGGTTTTTATTATTCTCTTCCATTATAGAAAATCTTTCCCGCTCACCCCAGCGAATCAGAAAAATGAAAAGCTTTTTTAATAATAATAGATTTGGTATTCTGCTGTAAGCCTTCTGAATTAAAAGATCGTTGAAACGAATCAGCGTAAATCAAAAGCTTGTCAATATACATATATGGACAGTTTTTCAATTAAACCAATCCACGTAGAGGGATGTGTGGGGGAAATGGCATCGGGATATGTATTATTGCTAAGAACTGGAAACAAAATCAGAGACAAAGCCTTCATCCCCCTCCCTCCGTCCTCTATCTGCCCTTTCTCCCTTCCTCTTTTTTTCCGAAATCAGAAATGAGTAGAAAAAGTGGGTGGAGGGGGTGGGATCCGGCAAGCATTTTACTAAGCTGATCCTCCTCGCCCCCTCGCTTCCCTTTTCGCCACCCCGCTCTTATTCCTGAACTGGCCCCTTATCCTTTGCCGCCACCCCTAGCTATCGAGTTGCCATGGATACAAATAACCAATTTAAGTAATCTGCTTCCATTGTATAATTTATGATTCGGTTTGTTGGCGGTTGGAAAAGGCTGCTGGCCCGAAGAGGCACGATTTCTATCCCTTTCTCTTTCTGCCACTACAGATACCAGCAGCTGTATTGTGTGTGTGTGCGAGAGAGAACTGAAGCCGATGCCAATGTTATTTTTTGTCTCTTTTGCGCCACCCTCACACATGCTCTCTTTTCTACCTCGTCCCCAACCCAGTCGCGCCGTCAAAGTGAGAGAAAATGGGAATTTAAGGATAAGATAGGAATTGGTTGGCCATGCAGGCTAGTTTTCATTTGGTAGGATTTTTGTTGGACGAAGAGGAAAGGGAGGGATATGTCTAATACAATAGAAGGGGTTGGTTGTTTGGTGGCAGACGTGGGGATTGGAGGGAAACCGTGGTCGCATCTCTGTATTGTCTCTTTGATAGTGGGAAGAGAAGAGTGTGAGAGGTTTTTAAACTGAAGGGATGCGTAACTGTAAGGGAACCGCTGATTCCCCCTTTCTTTCCTTTGGTCTCTGTTTTCGTTATTATTGTATTGTTTTGAGGCTCTTTTTTATTTACAACTTCGAAATGAACGCACTCTTCTTCGTAATCGCGTTTTCTAGAATATGACGATTTGTCGTCGCTTTTCGAATATTTAAAAAAAAAAAAAAAAAGTATCTTCTTAGGTGTTATCGTTTTGCTTAGATTTTAGCTTTTCATAAAAGGTATCAATGGAAGTTCTCCGTCTTAACTGGATCAGCGAAAACAGTATTGTTTCATATATAAGAAAAATCTTATGTGGGCGTTCACATGACTGTCTCTACTAACTTTGCTACCACTATTCTGACAAAAGCATATTATTCTGTCTACTTCTTTTTCATCCAGATAAACTTTTAATTCAAATTTACACATTTCATTGTAGGATGCAATTGGTAAAGAGTAGAATTTTAAAGGCGTGCCGCTATGTGATGACTTTGCAATTCCATACTCTTAGCTTGACCGCGAGAAAAAAAGCTAATAACTTCCCATTTGATAAAAGTATAAGTATTCGAAAATTCAAACCAATATCAAGGAATATCTCGGAAATAATTAACTCCACAAGGAATTTGTATGACATAAATTGTGTTTAACGAGAGCTGCTTTTTTGTGAAGTAAGATTTTGTCTGTTTGGCAGTTTTACAGATGTTATCCGGAATGAAAAGGGCTTCAGAGGCCATTCTCCATCAAAACAAAACCAAAAACACAAAAAAATATTACTCAGATATTCATTTCATTTGTCATGAAAATATTTAAAACATATGGTGCTTTTAATCAAAATCGTTAGAGCCTTTTTGATAAAATAAAAGTTGGAAAACTTTGGCATATAAAGGATAGTCGGCTGGGGAATTTATTTGAAAATCTTCGTGCCACATTCGTGGAAGCTTTGCAGAGGTATTTAAGCCGATACAAGTATTTTAAAGGAATTGCATTTGCAATAATTATGTTGTGTTTAGCTTTAAAGTTGTGTTTAAAAGTGTTAACTAAGGGAAATGTATAGGAGCGATATGTAATGGAGTGTTTGTTAGTATGAAAAATTAACAAGTGAGAGGTGGGCCATGAAACAGAGGTTTAAAATGGTGACAACTAAAGAAATTGAAGAGGAATATTCAGGAATGTTAAAGTAATCCGTGTATGTGTAACCATAAGATATATATTAAAGTGATTATCTAGGATTGTAGCAGGTATTGTATAATAAAATTACATACAGAGAAATGTCCTCCGTGATCTAGGGGTACCATGCTAGCCTCTAGTTCCCAAGGTCGCGGGTTCAAACCCGGCGGAGGGCGATGGATTTTTTCGGGCGTAAAAATCCTTAGCATGGCTTCCTTCGGAAGGGAAGTAAAGCCGGTGATCCCGTGTCGTAGATTTACGGCACGTAAAAAAAGTCAATCCTAATAAAGAAGCCTCTGAGCAAAATTTCTGGTGTTTCATGGACCATAGTAGTTAAAGAGCGTCCATAAATAAAACTGAAAAAAAAGCGAGAAATGAAAATAAGTGAAGTTATTCGATACGATATAAATCGTTATAGCGAGTAAAGGATTTAAGTACAGATTTCGTAATGTACTTTCGTATGCAGACTATTATAACCTGTTAATATTCTGTAAAGTATATTAATGATAGAAATTATTAACAGCAACCTGAGAGCAAATAACAACCATAAAAGATTATTAAAAACAGATTCTCAGTTTTACCGGGAAATGGTGTAGCTACAGATCCCAGCTGTTATCTGAGTTAAGATTGGTAACCAACTGCCTAGGTTATATTATAAATTACTACCATGAATACATCCACTGACCATCGTCACTACCGTCTGATGAATGGAGACGCTTCATCGTCGTCGCAACCGTCCCAGCTTCAATACTAAGTTTAACCTACTTTTCGTTTTTGAGTTATGCTGTTACACACGGACCTTTGTCTAATTTTTTTTTATTCAGGGAGTCTTATAACGAGTATTTCGATGAATTCTCGGTATCAAATTTTTGGGTGGAACAGAATACTTCCTCTACTTGTAGATAAGGAGTAGAGAAAATAAAATATATAATTTTAATGTCAGTTTTACGAGTATATTTGGAACCAAAATGCTTTTCTCATTAATCTCATGTTCAGTAATGTTTTGCACCAATTCTTGCATACTCTGGAGAAAATCTTCCTAAAGCAAATAACATTTTCGTTTTAGAGTCCTACAATAGCTACGACTGGAGAGTCAAGCAAAAAGATGCCACACTGCGAAAGCCCCGAGTCGGAAGCCCTAGTTCACACGATGACGAGATTTTGGTTTTGCTTTTCTGAATGAAGGCTTGAGTTGGAGCGTATGCAGACTTACAAAATAGCAAATATGTTCAATTACTTCAGCCCTCGTAATAGACTTGTTGCATTCGGAGCAGTATACAACCTGAACACTATCCTCTATCAACGCCTGATTTTAAGCTAGATATATTTTTAACAATTCCTATGACAATAGTTGCAGTATGAGGTAATTACGTTAGGACAACAATGAAGTTTCAACAATATGTGGTATGAAGTGAACTTCGCAACTCTGGAATTTACCTTCATATGAATTTCATCTCTACTGAATTTGGAGCAACGGTGAATATGTCTATGTCAATGATGGTAATGCTTGATTTTTTTAATATAAACACTGTATAATGCTACAATAAATCTGATGTTTTTTGGAGATTAATTTCCAATTCATTATGGAAGGGAATGCACAATTTACGAGTACAATTTTGTTATTTTAGTAGGAATTTTAAGAAGTTTCTCACAAAAAAGGATGCACACCCGTTTTATTGTGCGATAATAATTTGTGTTAAACTGTTGATGGCATTGTTAGTAATCATATTGTTAATTTTACTGTGCGGTTTATCAGTATAAAATCTTAGTCTACCTTTACTTGTACCCACTAACAACAGAGACAGGAACCTTTTGGGTAAACATTTTCGGCTGTTGTCACATTTACTGTAGCCGTTCTTCTCATTCACACTGTCTAGAGTGCCTCCTTAGCAATTGTTCGTAAACGCTGAAAACTATAACGCTCTTTTTTTTAAGGATCTGCTTGATTTACTTTGTTAGTCTCTTGCCCGAGTTAGCGCAATTCGATTTGCGGCCTCTTCTTTGGCAGAGATTCTAATTGAGAAAAGAAGTATACGAGCCTTGATAACATTGGTAACTTTGCGCAAATAGATTCCGCAAAAGAGTAATAAACCGTATGTCTGAACGAAATATATAGGTAGATATATTCATATTAGAGCTCATTCGCTAAACTGCCGCGAAACTGAAACTTTACCCGTTTTGGAATGGAACCGCCGAAGAAACATGCGAGAAAAACCCCTTTCGCAACGAGAAGGATCATTTCCGAGGTGCTAGACCGACAGTCAGGAGGGAAACCTGACATTTTTGAGATGTCAGCGCAGAACGCTCTCCAGAAATCCACTCGGAAATTGTTTACAGAGTATAGCAGTTTTCTTTTGAGCACGTTCATTTATAAGCAGATGGGCCAAAGAGAACCAGGATTAAGCTTTGAGAATTAGTGCTTAAAATGTTATGGTGAAATTTTCCGAAGACAATCTAAAAGCCCCTATTAAGAATATAATTAGAATATAATGGTACCTGATTTTTAATATTCTAATATTATTTTTTATTATCTTTAAAATGCAAGTAAACCAGATTTTACCTTGAGCAAAGCTGAACTAAGTTTGTCCATATTTAAGTAATTTTTTCAGGTCATAAAAACAAATATATGCGCACGCGCGCACAAACACACACACACACACACACACACACACACACATACGCAAACTTATCTGCCGTGTTTTGAAGAAAAGATTTGTGTGTTGATTGTTTTTCGGATAAAAGTATATATGTATTCATTTTGGCACCGGTTTTTTTTTAATGAAAGTCCAGGAAGAAGATGCATACAAAATCAGGAATGTTGTCATGAACAGTGAGTCATTGCCATGAGAGCTCATGAGAGAGAGACAATGGGAGCTCGTTGTCATGAACTCTCTTTCTTCTTGTTAGAATATCTCAAGAATTTGTTATGAAATCTGACATCCTTATGTTGGATTTAGAAATTTTCTATAGACCTCTTTAGTTAAGCACAGCATTGTGTTCGATCATAGGTTTTATCTCCCTCCTTTATCCAATTCCTTTTATTCTACACAATAGGGCTATCGTCTAGCTGAAAAAGAGATGCAACTAAATTTTGCGCTCATGTAATGCTCTTTTCTTTTCGTTCCTCCTTTTTTTTTAATCATATTTGAAGCGCACACCACCTACTCGCTATTCTACATAACTATGAAGTAGGAAAAATAACCAAATGAATATGAATAGTTGTTGTTCTTCAGTATCTGTGCACCATGTACCACTGGGCTTAGTTCGCAAATGCTTTCAAAAGTATTATAGCCTTTTCATAGTTAAATGGAACAGATAATGACTCAAGATCCAAGTAGTCATCAGGTTCATAACTAAGTATTCCTATCGGAGAGTCTAGACCGTAAAGTGAATAACAGGTCACCTATGTTGAAGATCTCGATTTTGTATGTAAAACAAAATTAAGCTTCTAACACTTGTCTTATAGGCTTAAGCTGTAAGCTTGTAGGCTTCTGATATAGGCTTATGCTATGTAAAAGCTAGTTTAAAGCTTTCAAAATGCATGTTTTTGCCTGCCTCAAAATATATCCGCGACTTCCCTCAACGAATGATTCTGAATCAAGTGTCGTGGTTTTCGGCATACGGAGCTATTTCATACAATAACCTGGTACAGTTTTTAACCAAATGCTGTGTTGTTAGTATTAGAAAACGTGCCAACTTAGGCAGGTGTATATGATTTTTTTTTTTTTTTTTTTTGTTTTTGTTTTAAAAATCGATGTGAATCACAGTCGCCTAATTTCACAGTAATAGTTTTCCTAAATCCAGATTTATTTCCTTCATACTGTTTGTTGTTTTCTGTATCCAATGTTGATTTTTCCAGTGAACTAATATATTAGACATAATTGGAAAGCTGGATTTTGTAGCTTCATCAAAGAAGAAAGTCATAATACACAGTCTTGCTTTCTTTGGCCTCTATCTTAAAGCTTAGCTAGCAAAGTCCGGTAATCTTTTTTAATATAATTTTCTCAACACAGTCCGGTGAATTCACGTTTTGTCGCTTAATATAGCTTTGATTGTTCCCGCGCAGCGCATTTTTCCCCTACCACGTCTTTTTACAGAGTTCGAACTATCACGCTGGCTCGCTTCTGAAATTCTTCAGTAGCTGCTTAACACGTTCAACAACCTCTTCTGTCCGGAAAACCTCGTCAGCTGAATGGTCACGAACCTACTTCCTCTTTTTCCTCACGCCTGCATCTTGTCTTGCTCTTTTGATCAAGACTCTCACCACATCAACCGAACCTCGAGGTTTCTCGAAGTTTAACCTTTTGGCATTGACAACACTTTTCGGACCAGTTTCCTCGTCCCGCCAAATCATAGTAGCGGACAGTGGTAACGGGTCTACATAGGTCTAACGTTTGCTCCTTGTTGCAACTTTCAAGTCAAAGAGCAGTATACTCGCCCCTTTATTATGATATATATGTGTGAAAGCGTGGAAGCATTTTAATGAACACATGTTGATGAGGTGATAGCGATATTATATGAACATTAGTACTATTTTTTTTAGGAAATAATTTCCTCCAGCTTCCGTTTAAGACTGTCTCGTTCATGCCTAATTTTGTTCTTACATCATCAATGATATCTGCTTTTAAGGTGCATTGCAAAATGATAAGACCAACTGATGAAATTCGCCATGTATAGAGAAAATGTATTTAAATATATTTTTACTTGTGTACATAAAATTATATTACCTGTATCGTAGGGCCAGTTACAAACAAATACATTCGTTGCACACAGGTTGGAAGACAGAAAATAGTAATGTTGCAAAATGATAAGACCAGGCGGAATATACCGTGACCTTCATGCTCATACGCTATTCTGCAGCTACGCAGAGAGTAGCTTCATGCTGTGTTTGTGAAGAATGCACGCTAACTATTGAAGTTATCAGTATGGGTAGGAAGGCAGGATTGTTCAGCTTCAAGCAAGGTCCAGTTAAAGCCTTAAAAGAAGGATATTCTTTTCGTGAATAAGCAAGAAGGCTTGGCAAGTCACCATACATTAATAACACTAGTCTGCTTGATATCGGATGCCTGAAAACTAATAAGTGATACTGACTCACTTTTATGCTAATTTCAGAACTGTTATTGGTTTTTTTTTCTATCACGTACAGTTTTTTCACAATTTCACTTCAAAAATATAGAGTTGAGCCAGTAGATGATGAGTATTGTTGAAGGGAAACTTATCACTTCTTGGAGGGAAATTTCTCAATACAGACTTGTAAGTCTTTAGGTTGTTACACCTGTAGATGCTGGTTGCTATTTGTAATTTAGGCATTGTTGTTAATATCAGGCTTGCATTACCAGTGCTATATCATGATTGAAGTTATAAATACATTATGTCTACACGCAAGTGTGTGAACAATCCAATTTTTTTTCTGCTACATTTGTGGAAATTATACAGTGCTTCAGCAGAGAACTGATATAACAGACTTTGTGAAGAAAAAAAGTGTGCCATGCTTATTTTAAAATGAAACTTAGTGGCCAAGATAAGAACTGGGCTCCAAAGACAGTTTGTCGCTATTGTGTTGAGAGGTTAAAATTGTGGATTAAAGGAAAGAAATCATGCATGCTATTTGCAATTCCTATGGTGTGGAGGGAGCCTAAAGACCACCTTAAAGACTGTTATTTCTGTTTAGTTAATGTTTAGGGGTGCAGTTCGAAAAATAAGAAACACATTGTGTATCCAAGTATTCCTTCAGCCATCAGGCCAGTTCCACACGGAGAAGATCTGTCTGCTCCTCTTCCTCCAGCTGTTTTAGAGAAACTTGGAAGATGATGTTGAAAGTGAACCTCAGCAATCACGGAAGACGATTTTGATGATATATACCGCCCTGAATACGACGTGACTCCACAACTGTTCTCTCAGAGTGAACTAAATGATCTAGTACGTGATTTGAATTTGTATAAGGAATCTGCAGAGTTACTAAAAATAAGAATCTTCTGGAACCAGGAACACATTACTCATGGTACAAATACAGAGAACAAGACCTAGTTCCTTTTTTCTCACAGATCGAGTCCTTGGTTTTCTGCAATAACATAAACGGGTTAATGCACTTTTATGACGTTGAACATGATCCTCCTCAGTGGAGAATTTTTATAGATTCATCAAAAAGGAGCCTGAAAGGCGTGTTACTGGATAATGGGAATGTGTATGGGTCCATTCCTGTCGCACATTCAGTTCAAATGAAAGAGACAGTTAAAAACATGAAGATACTTTTAACAAGTATCCAATACGAGGAACACGAATGGCGTGTCTGCGGTTATTTCAAAGTTATTGGAATACTATTAGGACAACAATCTGGGTTCACAAAAATGCGTTGTTTTCTGTGCGAATGGGACAGTCGGGCAAAGCAAAGACATTGGAGTGTGAAAGTATGGCCACAGCGGAACTTGTTGCCTGGACCTAAAAACATCCTGCACGAACCGCTTATAGAGAGACAAAAGATATTGCTTCCGCCACTACACATAAAATTGGACTTCATAAAGCAATTTGTAAGGGCTCTACCACAGGATGGACCCTGCTTCAAGTACCTTTCCAAGAAATTTCCCTTCATTACAAATTCCCTTCAAGACAAATTAAAGGCTGGAATTTTTGTTGGTCCTCAAAGAAAATGATGATGGATGAAGATTTTGAGAAGACAATGAATGAGAGAGAAATAGAAGCATGGACCGCCTTCCGGTCAGTTACTGAAAACTTCTTAGGAAATAACAAAGATCCTAATTACAAGGCCATTGTCGAAACATTGTTGGAAAATTTCAAGAAGATGGGTGTAAAGGTGCATTTTCTGAATTCACATATCGACTACTTTCCAGAACATCTGGGACATTATAGTGAAGAGCAGGGTAAACGTTTTCACCAAGATATTAAAGAAATGGAGAGGAGATACCAGGGGAGATGGAATGAAACTATGATGGCCGACTACTGTTGGATGTTGAGGAGGTACAGTCATCTTCAAGGATCTGCAAGGAAGTCAAAGAAAAGAAAGTTTGAACAAAATTAAATGAAACACTTTGGCTTCTTGTTTTGTTAAAATGTAGTCATGAAATAAATTAGGGGAGTTCTTGAACGTATTCTTAAAATGTTTCTTGAATAAAAACTTACCTTGTGTGAAATGGTATTTGAATACTTTTCTACGCTAATTAGTAAAATTGTCAAAACATTACTTATTTTGTGTAAAAACCTGACATGATAGAAAAAAAAACGGAAGTTATTTCTGGAAGCAGCATAAAAACTGATTCAAGAACACCTACTTTTAAGAAATCATCTGACAAAAAGTTTGAAAATGCAGACTAGTGTAATAACTCTCTGGTGTTAGGAAATAGTTATGGAACAAAAACGCGGTCTAGAAGACCTCAAAAACTTGCACCTCGACAGAAGAGGCAAGTGATCAGAAGACTCAGTGCTGGTGATTCATCGCTGGGACAACTTGCTCGCGATCCCACCGTCAGTGTTCACAAATCGACTTTGTCCAGGCTAGTCAGACAAACAAACATGTTGAAATACAAGAAACGGAAAACGCAAGCCGTTTGAGAGTTCGTCGTAAACAAAGACGTGTTGGCTGGACTAAGGAACACATCACCTGGAAGGAAGAATGGAAGTGTACAATATTCAGCGACGAAAATAAATTTAACTTGGCCTTGATGGCTGGGCATACTACTGGATGACCTTTGAAAGGAAGAGAAAGTGTTTTGAAAGAGGCAACAATGAGGAAGGTTCCTGATGGGATGGGTATGGGATGGATTTAGATGCGGAGGGAAAGCACATCTTGCATTCCCTGCAGATCATATGAAAGCCATACACTATCAGACACTGCTTGAAGAACATCTTTAACGGCCGTAAAGAGGATTGAGTAGTAAATAGGTTATTTCAGCAGGACAATGCCAAGTGCCCACACTGCTGGATCCACAAGGAATTGGTTTCGTCAAAGGTGTTTTGTTATGGAATGGCCTACCATTTCTCCAGGCCTAAACCCTATGGAGAACGTATTGGGAATCCTATGCAGATCAGTTTAGCGTGATAGAAAACAGTATGCCAGTGTGCAGGAATTAAAGACCTCTGATATCTGCTTGGAATGAACTTGAACTGCCAGTGCTAAAGAAACTTGTAGAAAGCATTAGGTCGTGCGTTTCAGTTCTGAAAAAGGGTTAATTTAGGACATTAAAGACTAGTGGTCTTACAATTTTGCAACGGAATTGTTATTTGTATTCAGCAGTGTGTGAAAGCAATGCCTTCGTTTGTAACTAATCATATCATAAAGGTTATAAATGTACGTAAGAGAAAACATGTTTCGTTTTAGTTTTTCGTTATACATGACGAGTTTCATTAGTTGGTCTTATCATTTTGCAACTCACCTTAAACTAGCTACTCACCTGCATGTTGGCGTCCCACGCTTAGGAGGCAGTGGGCGGCCCTAGTAGACCATTTTCAACTCGCACACTTATCAGCCTACTTACACTATTATATGACGGAGTGATAATCGAGATGGCGATGAAATAGTTGATTGGTGATATGAATTATAAATTGGTATCCTGGGTTCATTTCTGAATGGAATACCTTTAAATTCCCTAACAGGAAATGTTTTTCGCCAGGCATGCGAAAGAGCCTCTCTCATAGCGATGGTCTTCTTCCAAATTGTGGCTGCTGTTACGTAGAAAGACAAAACCCTCACGTCACAGGTAACACTGACTAGCATGTCTGATTAGCGTAGTTCTCTCTCAGCTGATTTACGTCTTCATAGAAGTAAGAATTTAGAGACTGACATTAGTCGGGAAGAAGCTGCAAAATCAGAATTACATGCACAGCGTGATAAGGTAAATTAGTTTATCGCGAAGTATCAATCACGTTTTCCCATCATGTAATATTTTATGAACTTACATTCCAATGCTCGATAGCTTGTGTTCGTGTCTGTAGTATTTGGTTTTAAATCGTGTACATTAACTTATACCCATTGGTGATCTCAGCAAATCTTTAAGTTTAACGAGTCTTTATTTCTATAATTTAAAGTATTTTTGTGTAGCACGTTTTCGTCTATCGCTTAACGTTTACCAATTATACAACATTATACAAAATGTCCTCCGAATGAAGAGGAACTTCATAGCCTATTCCCCGAAAATTCAAGATATGCATATACATTTTATTTGTCATGTAAATATTTTTGATATATTGTATTTTAAGCAAAGTTATGAGAGCCATTTTTTAGAAAATAAAAAAGTTTCCAAAAATTTTCCATGTAAAGGTTAGTTTAAGGTGGGGGATTTTGTTGAAAATCTTCATGTCGAATCTGTGGAAGATATTGAACTTAAACACCAAGTTTGGTATTTATCCAACTTTTGAGTTAGCTGTTGACAGACACACACACACACACACACACACACACACACACACGAAAGTGCTTTATTTGGATTCAGAGCGCCTCAAAACATATTTCCGGTGAAATTTCGGTATCGAATTTTTGGGTGGAATGCAATACTTCCCCTGCTTACTACACGGAGTAGAGAAGTAAAAGAGGGTGCAATGGTAAAAGAATTTTATTCAAATGTTATTCTCGAGGAGCTATTTCCTTAAAAATAAGATGTATTACATTCACATGGACTTCTCTACCCAGTATCGTTTGTTTTATATAGCTTATTTTTTTTTCTTCATGTTAAGCAAGATAAACTTTCATTACAGATTTCATTGTAATTACAAGGGAGATAGAGGAACCCGAATCGATAGATTTAAAAGCTAGTCACTAAGTGTTCTTTCCATGATATCACGAAAACAACTGAACAGCTGCAACATTAAAAAAATGACAAAGGTTTGAAAAATTCAAACCAATAATAACGGATATTTCGGAAATGGCTGATCCCACAAAAAATTAGTTATTTGAGGTAAATTGCGTGTTTTAAAGATATATAAATTTTTTGTGCAGTCACCAATTGTCTATCTCTTATGGTTTACCCGTTATGCAGAATTGTATAAAATACCTTCCGAATTAAGAGACTTCATAGGCTATTCCCAGGAAATTCAAGATATACATATTTTTGTCATTTAAATATCTTAAATATATGGTATTTAAATAAAATCGCTTGAACCATTTCGAGAAGGTAAAAAATATTGAATTCGTTTTACCATCTGAAGGGTAATTATGGGTGAGAGAAGTTTCTTGAAAAACTTTGTTTGGCATCTTTGGAAGAGGCTGACCTTAAATACCAAGTTTGGTATTTATCGAACATTTCGTTTTGGAGTTGTTCATGCATACACGCGTGCGGAGCTTTTTCTTCAAATGATTTCTTTGGATTCAGGGGCCTTCAAAACGTGTATTTCCAGTGAAATCTGGACATCGAATTTTTGGGTGAAATACAGTATTCTCTCAACTACTATAGGTAGGTGACAGAAAGTAAAATAACTGCGAAATGAAACAAGTACGCTTCAGGATCTTGTCTATCTAACGCCTTGGAATGCGCAAGATTGCGAATAAGTCTTTGAAAATGTAAGATAGGTTAATGTTGAATTATAAGACAAAAGAAAGATTCCTGTGCACGTAATGAGCTCCACAATGCTTGATTTTTCCATTCCCATATTCAGATTCATCTTCAGCCCTGCCGGGCTAGTACGTCCTTTCCTTGCACACGGTTCAACTTCGCCAAGACAAGCGTGAATACCCTGAAATCTGAAAGGAACGTTAGTGGCTTTGAATAAAAACAAATTGAAATGCCTAATAAGGGTTTCCATACTTTAAATGTTTCTGCTTCCCCTTTCATGGATTATATAATTTTGTCTATTCTGCAAGTATTCGTTTTTATAGCGTTCTCTATAAATGGTATATCCAGTATTTGCTTGTCATTGATCTTATTTCCTATCTTATAATCTTCTTTTGTACAGCTTTTGAGTAATCTTGCCTCTTCTTTCAGTTTGTTTTAAATGTGTCTTAATGTTGTTTGTACACATAGACATTTTTAATACTTAGATTGATCTTGGAGACATACATCACAACAGTAGGTACTGGAAGTAGCTATTGTAGACTAATTCGCATACTAATTTAATGTCATCCCTGGGATGTGAATTCATCATGCTAAGTTCTTTACATGCTTTTTTTTTAATTAACGTATTCGTATTTGCGAACTATATATTTGTATTTCAAAATTTTAATACAACATAACTTTGCATCTACTTGACCGAGCACTTTTCTTTTCTTACATCTAAATCGAAATCTTTACACTATTTATAGAGAAATGCTAAAAATTAGTCTGAAATAAAAAACTTTGAGTCACAGACGTAAAATGTCTTAAGTTATGGCGTGTTGAAGCAATTGTAAGTTTTTGCTCAGTAATCCGTAATAAACAAGGTTAACAATTCCATTCTTTCACGCTTCCTTAACAATCGTAATTTACTTAGCGACCATTCAACAGGGTTTAAAATGACCTGCAACATATTATGGTCCCAATCCATTTCAGCCGTGTACTAATAACAATTCCGGTGTGTATACTCTTTTGAAACGCAAACATTAAGTTTAAAACCTTTCAGCCTGGTTTGTATATCTCAGTTACTTCTCTAAGAACCCTCTAAATAAAGTGCAAATATTCAGATAGAAGCTTTCAATAATTTTTGTTATGCATGTGTATTTTGCATTTTAAAATTAGACTCACATCATACTAAAGGCGCGAATATTAGGCAGACGGAACGATCCCGACCGTTTCAGCTTTTGGGTTTACTCCACTTGGATAAGTGGGAAATATTGGCTCCTAAAATGGTTTAATCAAATACATAATGTACCAGATGGTTGAACCATGAATGACTGCTTCGAATGTTTTAACCAGTCTACATTGCGACATAAACGACGTGCGCTCGACCTGTGTACAGCCTTAGAACATTTAGTTTAAAAATCGCAGTTTATTTATGCCTGGCTTCATACAACTAAAACCCCGATTTATATTTTACTTTATTTATAGACCAGAATACGGAGTTTAAAAATAACATCAATTTGTTATTGAGTTCAGCAATTTTGGAGAAAGACTTCAGTAAACACAGCATTGGTAGCAGAGTTTGATTTAAAAGGTAAGACCTTAAAGCAGCCGCGTTTACTGAATGGCAAGTCAAGGATGTATATGTAAGTATATTGTATATTGCGTTTCTTGCGAAGCACTTCTATTTAGCTGACTTGGAACGAAGCAGTCCACAATATTAAATTTGTGTAGTCCGTCATAGCGATTGGAAAGATAATAAAATTTTAATGTTATATTTTATGTTCATTTTCTGCCAATTATTGTTAACGTTTTTCTAAATAATTAAGGAAACCGCCTAATACATTATTTTTCAAGTTACTACAGGCTTAATGTAAAGAACCGACCAAAATGCTATTCCTCTGTGTGATATTTCGTATGAAAATAAACATAAACAATAACTTAACAATCACATTTACGAAATGAAATAAAGTTGTAATAGTGTTTTTGCTGATAGATCTCCTTTATATGTGTATATATAAAGTTTCGAAAAGGAAAAATAGAAAGCAAAGCAGAATTTATAAATCTAAAATCTTACTTAATACTTAGTCGACTTACCCTCCTCGTATGTAGGGCTTACAGCCGTGCCTGCAGAGGCCTGTAGAGGAGCAGACGATCATTGAATCAGAGAATAAAGAACCCGACACGGGGGATCGGCCTGTAGCCACGTGTGAGAGTGAGGAAAGAAGATGGTATAAAATGATGAAAAGAAAGGTGATGAAGCAATTGGTGGAATGAACGGCGGGGGAAACCGGAGAACCCGAAGAAAACCTGCCCAGTCGACGCTTCGTCCAACACAAATCTCTCTGTGCTTCGCTAGGATCGAACCTGGGCCGCCTTGGTGGGAGGCGAGCGGTTTAACCACTCGGCCACAGCGCCGCCAGTTAAAAATCTTATTACTAGGGACAATATGGGCACAAAGACGACTGCCACTTTTAATAATTAAGTAAATCATTTAATAATTTCGGGTATTTAAAACTACTCCCACGATGATTGAGAGCCATAAACAAATGTTATATGGTCTTTGTGCTCTGGAAGAAAAATCTAATATCATTGATTTTTCAATAATTTAAGCTGTATCTGCCCTTAAATTCCAAGCACATATGTTGATGACAGCCCATATCATCCCTTTGTTAGTTACCATTTTTAATTGGTCACGTGCTAACGGACTTCCTCAGAAACTGAAGTACCCATGTAACTTCTTCTAAAGACCTTGAAACTGAAGTACACATGTAAAGTTTTGTAGACATTACTATCAGAAGAAAATCCTCTGATAGTTAAGTCAAAATTTCTCAGAACATGATTTGTGAAACTCAGGTGCTCGGTCTCTTTCAGGATTGGTCATAAAAAAAGTAGGAACTGCTGGGACTCCTTAGCTTTCTTCCTAAAGCCTTATTATCACAAGTGGCTAAAGTTCATTTTTATTTTAACGTCTTTGACAAGATTAAGAGTAGCATCACATCCAGAATGTTGGGATTAAAAAAAAAATCTGATGTGTTCACTCACATGAGTTTCTGCACTCTTGTACAAACGCTTATTCTTCATGTTAATCGAGATGTCATCTTATTGCTATTTTTTTTGTAGATGCAAGGGGAATATGGTAGGATTTAAGCGAAAGTCATATATTTTAAGAGCTGGTTGCTTTGTGGAGTATTTCATACTCTTTGCATGTCCAGGAAAAAGAAAACGAATAACGAATTCCCATTTGAGAAAAAGTAAAGTAATTCAAAGAAAATTCAAACAAATACAAGGAATATCTCGGAAATGGTTCATTCCACAAAAAATGTATAGGAAATAAATTGTGTGTTTTAACGAGATCTACATTTTTTGTGTGTAAAATTTTGTCTATCTCTTACGGTTTAACAGTTATGCGAAAGTCATTCAGAAGAAAACGACTTTTGGGACATTCCCAGAAAATTCAAGATATACATTTCATTTGCCATGAAAATATCTTAAACATATGATATTTTAATCAAAATCGTTAGAGCCGTTTTTTAGAAAATCAAAATTTTCGAAAAACGTTCCGTGTAAAGGATAGTCTGGGGGATTCTCTTGAGGATCTTCGTGTTGCATCCTGGGAAGATAGTAAACTCTAGTACCAAATTTGCTATTTATCCGACTTTTCGTTTTTGAGTTAATGCTGTTCACAGACTGACAAACACACACACGGATATGTTTCCAAAAATGCTTTATTTGGTTTCAGGGCACATATATTTCCTGTGAAATCTCGGTATCGAACTTTTGGGTGGAATGCAATACTTCCCCTACTTGCTATACGTAGTAGAGAAAGTAAAAATTCTATTACCTGCAATTTTAAAAATTATCCACCTACAAATTCACCTTAGTCTATTTAATTTCACCGCCGCAGCAATAAAAATAAGATATTGGGCAAGTCTCTGGGAGTGTTTTATCTGTCCTGTCGAACCAGACGTTACCTAGGATAAGCATTCCTCCTCACACCAAAGGCCGAATTGAATTTCGAGTCCACCACGAATCATCTGAGATTATCCTCCTTGTGGCAGGGGCAGCATTACCACATAGTTTTGTCTGGTTCCTAGATGGAGCCGGCGAGCATCATATTATTTTTGGTAAAGGGGGAGGGTACCGCGGCAGTTATCAAGCGAGAGAAAGACACAGTAAATCCTCCGCTTTTGCTGGTAATACACTGTACGTATATACTCATATATAATAAAGAAGCGAATCCCACCCGTCCGGAAAGAGGACTTTTTTTTATCACAATACCTTCATTGAACATGAGTGAAAGAATACGAGAAGGAGGAGAAATTTTTTATCCCGAATCACAATGCCCTTTCCCTCATCAAACCCTTTTCCCTCCCCGTGCATCTTTCTATCCATCCTTGCTACACTTCCCACATCTCTTTTCCTTTTCTCCCAAAACCAAAAAATCACCGCAACCGACCCCTCCCTTCTACTATCCTCGGCCATCATACACCACCAACCGCTCAAAAAAATAATAAAAAAAAACACACACACACCATTATACGTGGCTTAATCCTCTACCGCCCTTCCCTCTCCGGAAAAAAATCCCTTGCGCTATAAAATTGAAATGCCCCCGTCGCCACCGTCGTCGTCAACCTCCCCCGTCCTCGCACCCCTTGCTCTGGACATGGGCTAACCGCAGAAATGTATACCCGTTACATATATGCCGCAACGGGTTTAGCAGGCACGAGCGTTGGGTGAAATATGTCTTGGGCATTGTAAAACTGAGCCCATCGTCCACCCCTTGCCATTCTTCTGCCGCGAGACTGCCTGGTGCCCTTCGTCCATGTGCAGAAATTTCAATTGAGTCTACGGATGGCATTCCTCTGGACACCCTGCAGCGACGGCTATTATGACTCGCTGTTTGCCTACTATCGCAAGTTACCAATACCTACGTCATCTAATAGGCTTGTGCCCACCCTCGTGACGTATTAACTGCCTATTAATCCAAAGGACCCGAGTTGAATCTTGGTGGGGAATGAGCTGAAATGTTTTACCGACTTATTCCTTATCCAGAGGAAACAAACCGTGGGTAACTCTCAGTTCTCTGAACCCCGGACTCATTTGAGTCCAAGTTGATCATCTTCACTTCATCGTGTCTATAAACCTAACTCTCTGGCATGTGTAGTAATCAGCAACAGGTAAAACACAAGAAAAATCAGACAACTATCGGTCATAGCGGAAGCGACACGGAACTTCCATTCTTTCATCGCGTCTGTCGTATAGCTATAATAGCCGAGCCGAGATGCTGTAGTCTGTGGAAGATGATTCTAGGGCACTATATGGCAGTTGACTTCTGATAATATTGTTTTTGCTTTGGATATAGCATATTGCAAACTTATCTTGTGGTTTAAAAGTTCATCGTAATTAATGATTCGGGAAGAGTGCCATGTCGTAATGTTTTGACAGTAACAAACACCCTTTTAATTAGTCTTGTTATAATATATTCATCATTGTAAATGTTCATGTTTGTTTCTTTGGAAAGACAAACTTTCAGCAACAGATGTAGAAGAACAGAAAATAGGCAGCATTATCGATAAAAGGAAACACCATACATAAGTCAAGTACCTATGGATGAAAGAAAATCTTAAGGAAGTTCTCTCACCCCAAACAACTCTTTACGTGGAAAACGTTCGTAATTTTTCTCTCAGAAACAGCTGTAACTGGTGTGTATTTGAGATAATGGAGTGATAAATAAAACGTGCATCTGGAATTTCTGTAAATAGCCTTTGAAGTCGTTTTCGTTTTCATTGAATAGCAGCGAGATCTTAAGAGGCAAAATGTTACCAGAGATAAAACGTAAATCTTCACCAGTCATACATAGTAATAGGAGTCATTAAGGTCTTGTAGCATTACCGTCCACGAACTATTTATTTAATGCTGTTCCTTTGAATATTTTCACATTTTAAGGGGTACTCCTTGAAATATTAAATGCTCGTGTTTGTTTCTCGCTAATTCAAGCAGGAATCGTAATACCATGGCCGACATAATTATCGACTAACAATTGAAACGATAATATTCCTTACGTATTGGATTGTGTAATGTTTATTTATATGTTTATTACTTTCTTTCATTGTGTATGTACTTGATTATATATGGTGAATGCTAAAAATGTGATTCGTTCTTTAGTGTGACGATAAGAGTTTTTATGAATATTTGCTCCATATCCTAAGCGGTATGTAGACAGTTTACTAGTTACTACGGCGGAGGAAAATTAAGTTTTATTATATCTACTAGTTCCTCGTAGGGGTAAGACGCATGGGGAGTCTGTAGACACTCCCCATATGGCCCATGACCTTCGGGGATAGCTCATTCCACAAACGATGACTGGACCCATTTCTGAGGTGGAAACACCCAGCGGGCGGAATCCGTTCCGAGGTTGGGCCTTGCGGATCAAAGCCCGGACCCTCAGAACGAGAGCCGGAAACGCAGCCACTGTGCTACCCCGGCGCCCACAAAAATAAATTTTATATACTATTTTTATTAATTTCGTTTGGAGATTGTTTGTATTCAAATCAGGAATTATAAGACTTCTTATTTCAATCCTATTTTTATTAATTTCGTTTGCAAAATATACATATTTAGATCAGAAGTTACGAGAGTCTTATTTCAATCCTATATGTACTTTAGTTAAAGTGCACCGTCGCCCAGATAGCTACATTTATTCATTGCTCCGAGGCCAGAAGCTACGAAGCCTATATTTATTTACCATTTCACAATTGAGTGTTGTCTCAGGTGTTATCACTGTATCGCCTAACAAACAAGTTTCAGCAAATATCTATCATGATCATGAGTGGTATACAGAAATATATCTAAATGAGTTAGAATGTATATTAAAATACTTGGTTTGGTTAGAGAAATCACGTAAATATTAAGCATCAGATTATAACTGTTATTATCCTTTTCATTTAAAAAAAAAGTGTGAGCTATTTTCAAAAGTATCCGTAGCATTTCCATTTACTCGCCAGCTTTTCTAGCATTACGGGAGAAAGAAGAAAATAATCTTCACAAATTACTGCGGAATTCATTTTTACCGAAATAATTTCTAGTGCATGCCAATAAAACGAATTTTACAGAATAATAAGTAAAATAAAGCTCACCCTTGTTAAGTTTTGTTTTTGCGGCATGCGGTAAACAGAAAAGGAAGCGCGATGTAGCTGGCTTGTCTGTAACCGAGATAGTTCACATTGGTATCTCGCTCCCTTGACGAGAGAACAGAAGGGCGCCCCAGGCTTCTGTTTCTGACATGGTGACACGACGAGCCGGAGGGGGCAATGACTCTAATTATACTGTGGACACCGGAACATTTTTGAGAAATTGGGAGGCTGCTACATGCTCAAAATAATGAATTCTTTCTGCAAAACCAGATCGGTAAATATTATAGAAAGTTTACCTAACCGGATGACAACGATTTTAGCCTAAGTTAGAAGCCACAGAAACAGATCAACTTGTAAGCCTCCATAGATCTTTATTACTTGCAATGCTTGTCTAGGTGTAATAGGTTTATGACCATGTTATGTAATAGACGAGGTTTTATAATTCATTTTACGAAGCTCACTATATTTTCCACTTAACATACCGTAAAATGGTACAAGAAGTTTCTTTCTAACTAATTTCTATATAATGAGTTCAAAATATGCGAGCGAATAATTTAAATAGTGCAGTATGTGATAAACATAATTACCTATGTAAAAAAAACGTACTAACTAATTTTAGAGTGTTTGCTATTATTTATGTACCCTTATATATACACAGGCATAGAAACTTACAAGGACTAAATCCAGGACGAAAGGAAATTAGGTTGAACTGTTACTGGACTTTAAGCAGTGACGTCGCAGATAATAGACCCCCCCCCCGGATCCACTTTTACAGTCTGTTGACCGTGTTTTACCTGCGTCATTGACCCTTGGCTGCTGTTGTTTACGTTCTTTGTACTGATAACGGTTAAGTGTTACTAACTTGAAACCAACTGCTTAAGCATCCCTATGCCTGTATATTATATACACATACCACATGTTAAATATAATGAGAACAGATGGAAACGTAACTGTGTAATTTTAATATGTAGGTAAAGTGCAAGCTTGAACAAGTGTACTCTCTATTTCAAATAAGACACTCAAAGCTATTTGCTGGGCTTTAAATGTCTTATTTTTATTACTGTGTATATACAGCTGTTGGTTACTAATAGTCCTACACAATAAATCGTCACATGGAGGTCTAATTTATCATGTGTCAATACTATAAATAATTTAACTTTATACAGAGTATAGAGTAGCAAACGAGAGCATTTGGGCTAAATCGTAGGAATCAATTTGTTGTCCACTACTCGTAGTGTGTGTATCATGAAAAGAATTATTCGTGCATTCTTAGTTGGTGACATATTTCAAGGAGCGTGTATGACAATTTTGACAATTTTAGCATTAGCGTCCATGTGGAAACCGTTGGCTTAGTTGAACAGTTGCTATAGTTAAGGCATTGTATTCGCATGTTACTGAGTAATGTTACAAAATAAGCAAACAAGTTTTGTAGAAATAGTCACGTAAAGACTTGAATGTTTATTTACTTCACAGTAAAACACAAATAAACATGAAGTTACTTTAATTAAACGTACTAAAGAAACGATCCATAGGTATCTGAAGTAGAAAAGTTTGTTGTATTGTTATTTGCCCCACGTTTTGTGAGTCAATTTGAAGAAGGTTTGTTGCTGCTACGTATGGAAAGCCAATTTGTAGTAGGAGTTGTATTGTAGTTCAACTGTTGGGGAGCCGAACTTGAAGTAGTTACAACCGCACATATGGTACCTGGTAGCCTTCGGCCCAAATGTACTTTCTGGTGGCCTTTGCCCCAAATTTAAAAATATTAACTTTGTAATTTGACTGTTTCTTTAAATATTATATATTTATGTTTGCCTCGGCTGCGTCAGTATTATTGTTAGAGACATGGATGTCTTTGCAAGGCGTGTTGCGGCTGAAGAATGTAGGCTTACACATATCATAATTTTACTACACTCCATTTATTAATCCTTGACACAATTTAAATAACACTTCACTGATATAGAGCTGTGAGATTCTTTTATTAATTACTTGCACTTTTTAACACAAACTATTTTTGCCTCATACTGAATACGTATTAAATTTCTCGAGGACGCGTTTCGCGTCTGAATAGTAACACTGTGCTAGCAACGCGTCCAGTTATGAACCTGTCTGCAAGCAAAGCGTCCAGTTACGAGCGCTGTCTACAAGCAACTGACTTGATATCTTTTCTGTAATTAAAGTCTCTGATTGGCTATTCCTAATCCAATAGAATACTTTTATTTAACTTAAGCTTCTTTCTGGTTGTTGTTTGGCTATTTTATAAACTGTCTCAAAAATTACATTATTGTTTCCAAGAATGACTAGTAGCATTATTAAACCTTCTTACTCATTATTGCCTCAAGGTTACCTCATTGTTAGCAACTTTTGACCTATTTCTCACAGCTCCTACATTATTAAATTACGTAATACATTTACATAACATTATTGAACATGTATACAATAATATAAACAATTACAATGACTGTAATATACACTTTTTATATATTGTTACATACACATATTGTTTTAAGGTGGGCTGTTATTGTATTTATATATTATATAATTAGACTGAAATCATTTAAGTGTTAAAAATACTGCCTCACTGCAAAATATTGATGTTCATGTACCAATTATGAGGTACTTTCTCGTGGAGCATCGTGACTTTGTTCAGTGTTGTCTTATTTAGTTCACCTTCACTCATAGTTCACTTCACTAAGGTGAACTAGTTCAATGCTCTGTCATTTCATTCCCATCGTAACGTAGGCTCTTCACGCCGGAGGTTCTTTTCAAACAGGAGTCGAACACAAGACCTCCACAACTCGTCACTCCACAGTAGCACTCGTTGCACCTCACAACAGCAGTCACCAACTCGCTCGGAGAATCGCTCTTGCCAAGTCGTTCGCTCACTGAATAATCGACACAACTCAACTCACACTCGACTCGCACTGAATGACTCCCGCGAGAGCGCTCGCGTCGTCCTCCGTGGACTAGTGGTACCGTGCTAGCCTCTAGTTCCCAAGGTCGCGGGTTCAAACCCGGCGGAGTGCGATGGATTTTTTCGGGCGTAAAAATCCTTAGCATGGCTTCCTTCGGAAGGGAAGCAAGGGAAATTTCGCTCAGCGGCCTCTTATCAGGCTTGAGGTTCTTTTTGACGTAAATTTACGACACATGACCACCGGCTTTACTTCCCTTCCGAAGGAACCCATGCTTAGGATCTTTTACGCCCGAAAAAATCCATCGCCCTCTGCCGGGTGTGAACCCGCGACCTCGAGAACTAGAGTCTAGCATGGTACCCTAGAGACGACCTTTCGATTGGTGCTTGTACTTATGAGACCACAACATAATAATTCTCACGTCCCTTAATCTGCAGAACCCTTTTTCATGTGGCCAGCAAACATCAATTACCAACCAAGCTTGTGCAAACAGTGCCGTTTTTTTTTTTTTTTTTTCAATTTTGATTATGTAAAGTCAACTGATTAATTTGTTTATGGTTGTATTTACAGAACACATGCGTGACAAACCTGCTATACGCATTTGTGTCCGTTAAGCTTTAATTTGCAAAATCGACCTAAAACAAGGAGTTGTAAGCTAGTAAAAGAGCTCCCGTCTTATACTTCTTGCAAAATTTAGAAAAGATTCAAACGATATGCCGTTTTAAAGAAGTGAACAAGTGAATAGGCTCCTATTCTTCTCTTATGACCTGACGCTTAGGTTTGTTGCAGTGGATGGTATAAATGACCTTGTAGCTTGGCAAGAATCCCATGCCTGCGTTGTCGAACTTCTTTGTTAAAAGAAATAAAAAAGAAAATATGAGCACATTTTATGCTGTATTTATTGCGCGGTTTCTCAACGTTTAGACGCGCATACAACATTAGTATACTAGAAACTAGATAAATTGGCAACACAACAATATTTGCGTTTATAGCTTCTTACAAAGCAGTTGTACATCGTTTGTAGCTTTTCTAAATTTTGCGAGTATACCAGTTTCCGCAACCATTGTATCGTAGTGTTATTTACTTTCTAACTCATCCTCTTGAGTTTCCTTTCTTCTTTGTAGCAGAATCCTGACCATGGTATTTTTTGTTTTACAGATGTCGAACGCTTGATGAAAGGTACTTCTTGTGCAACCCTCACGTGGAAGTACGAAGGGCCCGCTGGCATCCAGGATCTCGCACGGATTCCCACCTGCTGGTGCTAACTTCGGAAAATTCCTTCAGGTCAGTATCCAACTTTGATCTAAGTTGTTCCAAATAGCTTGGGAGAACAATCAGTCTAGAGACTAAAGCACTTGCATCCTGTGTTTTAAGCATTTAGTTGCATTTTATTGCCTATAGCTTGTTTATTTTATCCACATCGATAACATAAACAAAAACCGGCTGTCTCTCGATTGACGAAACTACGCAGCGGCTTCCGAATTTTTATCTTAATAAACATCCTTCCTCAGCAGTATTACCTATCGACATTCAATATTTATCTTTGTTTCGAGGGTCTGTGTAAGAAAATCATATAGCAGTAATAGCGTTACATAAGTGTTGCGATAGTATTCGTTTTGTGTTTTTATTTGACGTTATTGTAGCCCCACGGTGGGTAGCCAATTTGTAACGGTATTACTTACAAATGTTTGTTTACATCAGTGTTGAAGCCATCTTGTGACGTCATTCATTTGTTTGGTTTGTAGCTCCATCTAGTATTAGCAATTTGCGGCAGTATTAGCTTTTGTTTGATTTCATTTCAAATGTCCTCCGGCTAGCTATTATCCTGTTGGCTTGGGCACGTATCTCTATACAGGTTGTGTAAACGGAAAGGAATCTTTTATCCAAAAATTACACTGATGAAGAAATTTGTTTTACACATTTATTGTCGAACACGTTAACTATCACATTTATACATTGATCTTAACACTCGCCAAACTGAAACTGTTATAATAACTTCTTAATGATAATTCTTTTAATCCACGTACTTCAATCTTTTATATAATTAACCTTACAATACTTTAGATCTTTCATAATTCTGCTGCGCGTAACTTGTGAATCTATATCCGATGTATGACGAACTGACTGACTGAAGACGACGTGTAGTGTACACAGATTTTTGATGAACTGACGCTAAATACGACGTGTAATGTATGAATGCTTTCGGCGAACTGAAGGACTGACTGACTTTACCTCTAACTTGCTTCTATTTATACTCCTTCATCCAGATACGCCTAAAGATTATAACTGAACTGCAATTGGCTAATAAAACGCGCCAACATTAGCGTCCATTTTAATATCCAATGAAAATTATGAATACATATGCTCTAGGGAAACATTCCAGAAGTTTCTACGAAAACGCGCCAACATTACGTAACTTCCTCGTTCCCAATAATGATAAACAGCTCACCCCCCTCTCTGCATTATTGTGCGCTATTATTGACAGTTTCAGTAAGGCATTAAAAACTTACTTCCCAATAATAATTACAATTAATAAACATCTGAAATCAGTGTCACATAAAAATGCATATTCATATTACAATCATTATTTACATTAAAGTAATTTGTGATACAAATTAGCATCAGTGTCAGAAGGATCCAAATGCGATTTTCAATTTGTTAAAACCGCTAGGAATTTCACTCAGATTTGTTTATTCGCCCATTTTCTGGTGTTGATAATAAACCAAGATTTGGCCGTCCTCACTCCGTTCGAACCCCAGATATGATAAAGAAAGTTTGGGAACGTGTCAGAAGAAATTCTGTTAGGAAAAAAGAAAGTAATGGTGCAGTAGCTTCAAATGTCAAGAACGAGTGTCTCTAGGCTGTTAAATCAAGACCTAGAACTTGGGACGTACCGCCGATGTACAGGACACATGCTCAACACCCGTCTTAAAAAGATTAGACTGGAGAGATCACGTAACCTCCTTAGACGGCACGCCGAAATTCACCAACAGAGAACCCTTTTTTCAGACGAAAACATTTTCACAATAGAGCAGAAATTCAACAGGTAGAACGACAGGGTGTATGCTCGGAGAGTGAGAAGTCCCGGCAGGTTGCTCCTCGGATTCTTTGTGATCATCATCCAGCATCAGTGATGATTTGGTTTGGAATTTTGTACAAAGGGGTTGTTGATGTTTATTTCTGCGAAAAGGGGGTCAGAACCATTGCAGTGTGTATGTAGAGGAAGTCCTGAAAACTCTTAACCAGACAGTATTCGCTGGTGATCACTGGATCTTCCAACAGCACAGCACTCCGGCCCACAAAATTCGGAAGGCTCAGTATTGGCTCAAGCACAACATTCCAGATTCCATCAGCCATATGGATTGGCCATCGTCCAGTCCAGCAAAGTGTGGGACATTTTGGAGACCAAGACTAATTCTTCAAGTCACAGCAATCTTGAAAGCCAAAAAAGAGGCGAGCAGTGGCTGATGTGGGCATAAACATCATGCGTGCCGCTGTAGAGGATTGGCCAAGGCATTTAAAGGCTTGTGTGAAGGCTAAAGGTGCACTTTTGAGTGAAATGATAGTGCAAAGTGTTCATCATAATCTGCTCTATTAAATTGTATATAAAAGCTTTAAAAATGTTTTCGTTTAACCGTGAAATTATTCCTTAAAGCTGTGACAGAACTTATGATATGACTGAGTAGATAAGTGTAGCTTTGTTTTATCCTTTACCCTACACCTATGAGAAAGCAGTTTTTCGTTTTCTTTATCTATAGTTTTCCCACTGTGAACGTGGTTGATGGGGTGGGGAGCTGATTAGACAATTCTGTTACCGTATTACTTTATCTACCACGTATAGTAAGTAGGGGAAGTATTGTATTCCACTCAAAAATTCGATACCGAGATTTCACCGGAAATACATGTTTTGAGACCCGCTGAATCCAAAAACAGCATTTTTGGAAACATGTCCGTGTGTGTGTGTGTGTCTGTCTGTCTGTCTGTCTGTAAACAGTATAGCTCAGAAACGAACAGTCGAATAAACACCAAACTTGGTATTTAGGTTCAGTATCTTCCAGAGATGCGACACGAAGGTTTTCAAGAAAATCCTCTCACCCCAAATTACGCTTTACATGGAAGATTTTTCGAAAATTTTAATTTTCTCAAAAATGGCTCTAACGATTTTGATTAAAATATCATATGTTTAAGATATTGTCAGGACAAATAAAATGTATATCTTGAATTTTCTGGGAATGTCTCCAAAAGTATTCTTCATTGTGAACGACTTTTGCATGACTGGTAAACCATAAGAAATAGACAAAATTTTACTACACAAAAAATGTAGATCGCGTTAAAATACACAATTTATGTCATATACATTTTTTGTTGTTGAGTGAGCCATTTTCGAGATATTGTTTGTTATTCCCTTAAATTTTTCAATACTTATTTTCTCAAATGGGAATTCGTTATTCATTTTTGTGTCTTGGATATGCAAAGAGTATTAATCTGAGGCAAAGGGAATGGTGCTGCACCTAGCAACCGGGTATTAAGAGATATGTATGTGCTTAAAGGCTACTGTATTTCTATATTGCCCTTGTAAATATATATTCCCCTTACATCTACAAAAAAATTAGCATGCTTATCTCGCTTAACATGAAGTAGATGGAGAGTAAGCGTTTGTAAAAATAGTTTGTACAAGAGTAGAGAAAGTCATGTGAGTGTAACATCAGAATTTTTTTATATATTTACCTTTTGTGGTATTCCTGTTTAAGATTTTGTAGTTAATTTGTGCATTTTAATCATTAAGAAAACGACATTATCTATGCTACGTTTTAATGTGAGAGTAAAACGAGCAGCAACTGTTTGCACTTCGAAGTATGAGAAATCCGGTAAATTTTAAGAAATTTTAAGTAAGAATAAGACCGTTTGGATAATGCTGCTAATAAATCGTAAATATAATTCGAAACGTTAATTTGCTTCACCATCTGTTCCACTTAGATCCATGTTTTACCCACGCCTCTGACAACATGAAGATTACACCATTTAAGTCATTTGAAACGTCACATTCATGTGCTGTAGCAATTAGCCCCCTGCCCCCTTGTGTAACGTCTGAATTTAGAAACAGTACTTAAGCGCCCTATGTAACATTGCATAAGTAAAAATCTGAAATAAATTAATAAGTAATAATAACAAGAACAAGTTGGAGTATCGTTTTAAGGTTTAAGAATCTTGTGACGACAGTAAGGAATGTTTTGTTATTTTACGCCTTTTTTTTCAGACTATATCAGACGAGTGCTGAAGGACCCCAGCTGTTGCAAGTGTGGCCATTGGGTCGTCAACCTTCTGCAACTCTCAGTAGTGGTCCACGACTACCATTCTTAGCTGGACTTGGAGATACCGCCGTGGATTTTGATTTTGCTCCACCAGTTCAAACAGCCAGCGTTGCTATCAAGGTACCTTATAAAATATGTGCTCATTATGCATTAACGGAGATTATTTCGTTGCTGAGCGAAATTTTCATTCTTAAGCATACTTAATCCTGTAGGTACTTGTACACTTACTGATTCCAGACACATTGTTTACTTTATCTGCTGTATTATATACAAGTTAGTTGGGTAATTTAATGTCGTGCCGGCATGTTGCCATGGTAGCTCAGTGGTTTAGAGCAACCGGACAGAAACCGGAAGATCCATGGTTCAAATCCAGGCTATGGCATTGAATCTTTCAGTGTGATTCTACCTTTTTAACCTTATCCTACACATGGCGTGTGTGAAAGAACAATTAATTACCATATAGTATTTTAATTAAAGTCGTTAGAGCAGTTTTTGAGAAAATCAAAACTAATGAAAATGTTTTCATTTAAAGCGTACTTTGAGGAGGGGGAGTTTCAAGGAAATCTTCGTGTCACATCTTTGGAAGACACTGAACCAAGTGTGTGTTTAAAGGACTTTTCGTTTTTGAGTTATACCGTACACAGACACACATACACACGGACATTTTATTTTTTATACCACGTACCTAGCAGGTAGAGAAGATTTTACCCAAAAATTCGATACCGAAATTTCAGCGGAAATACAAAATCCCCCCCTAAATCCAAAAATAGCATTTTTAGAAAAAGGTCCGTGTGTGTATGTGCGTGCGTGCGCATGCTTGAGAGAGAGAACAGCATAAACTCAAATACGAAAAGTCGGATAAATACCAAACTTGGTATTTAGGTTCAGTACCTTCCAAAGATGCGACACCAAGATTTTCAAGAAAATCCCCCGCCCTAAGCTACCCTTTACATGGAACATTTTTTTTCGAAATTTTTGATTTTCTAAAAAATGGCTGTAACGATTTTTTTTTAAATACATATCGATACTTTAGATTGCAAATGTATTATGTGACTCTTTTAAATTTTCAGATTAGGTGTTTTACCCAGTGCACAGGTGTGGTATGTGAAAAGTGGACATATAAGCCTGTTTTAGACGATGCTGATGTGTTAAGTATAATATTTGTTTCGAAAATAAACGGACAGATGCGGTATGTGCATCTACAACAATTGGGCACTTAAAACGAAGGCAACTGCATGCACAAATGTGCCAACTGATCACTTACTCCATCCGTGCACTACCTTAGCCACTAGATGTCTCATAACCATCTCGTGTTTGGCTCATACATTTATACTGAAACAGCTATTTGTTAACGAAACACTCTTTATAGTCTGAAGTTTTTTTTTTTATTATGAACCGTTCTACCGTTTGTCAGTTTCCACATGTTAATCGTGTTAATTTCCAGTTTACTTCTGGAATTAATTCCAGATTAAAGCTTTGGATGAAATTAGCAATGGCTAATTTAACCGCTGAGAACAAAAATTCAGTTAACAATGGTGAAATAACCTACACTGCCTGATTCCAGATAGGTTCAATTACTCCAGTTTAATTATTATCATGGATAGCTCTTGAAAATTATGATTGACCTTTTTACTCATTGCACGAATAATTCTACTTTCAAACTCAGTTCAGATAGGAATAGATGAATCAATGAATCAATTGTGTTGGATTGTAAGAAAATGAAAGAGCAACGTCTCCTGGCTTAAGATGAACATTCTGATGTTTGATACAATCCGTCCAGTGATGAGGAGAGTTCCAATGTAGAAGAACAAAGTGAATATGCAGGTAAAGCGTATAATAATTTATTCTACGGTTCTGCGTAATTTGTATTTATTTATTATAAAGAATTTTAAATATACCCTGTATTTATGCAATCATTTGACGGTGATTGCTGGTTCTCGGTGTCGTTAACCAATACATGTTTTTACTGTGTTTAATGTCTTAGGATTTTATATTTACTTTGTATGGGTCCTTTTCCTTGCTTTTGTAAGATATTTTGAATGGAGAGGGCTTGAAATGAGACTATATCAGACGAGTGCTGAAGGACCGCAGCTGTTGCAAGTGTGGCCATTGGGTCGTCAACCTTCTGCAACTCTCAGTAGTGGTCCACGACTACCATTCTTAGCTGGACTTGGAGATACTGCAGTGTTGTTTTACGTGTCTCTCTCTTCCTTCCTTCCTTCCTTCCTTCCCCTCCCCCCCCCCAATGCCAATGCTCAGAGATGGCATGATTGTACTAGAAGATGCACATACAAATAATATTAATGTGTTCTCTGAGCTGGTTGCTTTTTTCAGCGGTGGGAATCCAGGTAAAGCCTATGTTTTCAAACTTGTTTTCAACATTTCAGAAAATTATCCTTAGAAATTAGCATGTTAGTTTTTTGTTTCAGTTAAATTCTCAGGTAATGAACTATCTACAAACCAGAGCGTGATGGTTTCAAATGATACTCAGGGAAATAAGCTTGTGGTGACAGATCCAGTTGATTTGGTTTCTAAAAGTGGTGATTGTCCCCACCAAACTGCAGGTTTCCTAACAGCAAAATATAATAAAGTATCTACCATTTGAGTTTAGAACAGCAAGTGAAGCATTGTTTTCTCTGTTTTTAACCAGCTGATAGCACTTCAAAACACCTGAAAAATAGAAAAGGATCAAAAACTCCCAAACCAGAAACGAAATGTACGGAAAAAGCTGAGAATGAGGGGGAAAGCCTACGCCAGTCACACAGGAAAACGAGTGGGGGAAAAAGGGACCTAATCCAGTGGTCTGTTCAAAATGCAGTTTAGTTCAATGAAGCTTCTACGTTTGATCTCAAAACAATAATTGTATAAATGGATACCAGAATAAAAATGATTAGTTTTCTTTCAGATTTAAATACAATGAGAATGTTCCTGAAGAAGTATGGCAAAAACTGTGCGCTGAATACTGGAACATTGGTGACACAACAAAAGCAAAAAAGTTTCTGTCTGCTTTCCTTCTAAATTTTGCTGCCAAACGAAGGAATTCCAATGCGACTAAACGGAGATGGACTTCTAGAGCTTATTATCTGCCAGATGGCAAAGGCTGTGCTTGAAATTTTTGTGTAAAACGTTTTCTGTTAGTCATCGAGTCTTGGAACTGTGTACTAGGGATCTCTCTGATGGTGGACTCCTATGTCGGCATGGACAGAAGACAAGACATCCCCGAATAAGTCTACTACAGAGGACACCAATTTGCGAAACAACACGCCGATACTTCTCCTCGGATTGAGTCCCACTACTGTCGAAAAATATTAAGAAAAGAATTCCTGTATGAGACCTAAATATTTCTACAATGTACAGTCGTAAAAAATCGAGTTCTGCCCCTAAAAGAATCTAAAGCCTTTTTATTTTACATTTATTCAAACGCTTTTCATGATTACGAACCTTCCTTCAGCTTCTATAAGCCCAAAAATATCAATGTTCGCTGCATAATGCCTATAGCACCTTTAAGGATAAAGAAACATTGCAAGAGGAATATATATTCATATTAAGAGAAAGGGCGCATCTATGAAAATGATAAAGAAAATGCTATTAAAGATGGGGGAAAGACTTTCAGAGCAATTACATTTGATTTACAATCCATTCCTCAGTGCTAACATGCAGCTGAAAGTCAAATGTATTTCAGACGTAAATTAAAGATATATAGTTTTACAATTTTTGAAGACCACAATAAAGATGGCTACTGTTTCATTTGGGACGAATACAATGGCATTAAAGGAAGTAATGAAATCAGCTCTTTCTTGTTCAAGTATTTGTTTCAGTTACGTTTCACTGAATGTTGTGGCACATGTGGTGGACGGAATCGAAACAAACATATTTGTACTAGAATGATCTATGCTGTAAACTGCATAGACCAGCTCCAGGTTGTTGATTTCAAGTTTATGGAGAAAGGGCATAGCTATTTAGAAGCAAATGCAATGCATGCTACGATTGAGAGGGCTAAGAAGCATAAATATACAGCTGTATTTGACACCGTTACAAACATGGCTAAACTAAAGAAAAAATGGGCATCCTGGCATCCTCACCTTTACTACAGGCTTACCAAACATTAAACGTGCTTTGCAATTTCATCTGCCCGTCTCTGGTTTATCAATTTCAGACAACAGCCATTAACAAAATACCATTTAAATTTCTTTCTGATGCTGATAAACTTGTTAAATCAACATTAAAAGAAACATTACAATTACCGACTGATATACCTGATTTTATGTTATGCACAGATAGAAAGTTTAAAGGACTAGGGCTTTTCAATTCCGGCTGGAAGCCTATTTACAACATGTTAATGCCTGTCTCAATTTACAGAGATCACACATCGTTATCAATACCTGTCGTGACTTACCGGACCAGATAAAAACATGCCTACAAAAACTCGAACTTGAGAATATTACTAATGAACCAATGAGAGTTAAAGTACTTAGAAAAGATCTGAAGGAGCGTGAATTTCAATCCCGGTGTACCCTTCTCAAAAAGGTAAACGAGTTGTACTATACAAGCAGTATACTTCAGCTAATAAATGGATTTTACAACCTGACCAGCTTACCATTAGTGAATGGAAAACAGCATTAAAAATGACTGCCAGTGTTTGTCCGCTGCGTGCTATATCAGGAAGGTCCCGAGACGGTAACCATTGTCGCCAGTGCGATAGTTAGATGGAAACCCTTGGCCACGTTTTGGGCGCCTGTCCTTTCGGAGAGACACTGCGGAATTGTCGGCATCATACAATAAGATCCACTATTGCTGAAGCCTTAAAACTAAAAGGCCACACAGTATTTCAGGAAGTGCATGGACTCTCTCAAGACGGCTCCTCTCGTCAGATTGACATACTAGCCATCCCAACAGGCTCATCATCCGGATATATCATCGATCCAACAGTGAGAGAGGAGCAGAATGAACAACAACCAGCTGAAGTACACACTGAAAAACGTCGAATCTACGAGCCTACCATCCCCTCCTACCTTGAGAAGTACGATTTATCATCCATTGAAGTTATTGGACTGATGGTTGGGGCAAGAGGAACCATACCTAGGCACTTTACTGAGTTTTGCAAAAATTTCAGTCTCAAGGCCAATTTCATGTACAACATTGCAGTGTTTACTCTTAAAGGTTCAATCAAAATTCTCCAAAATCATCTATATTCAAATTAATTTAATTCTATAGCGTATGATTAACAGCAGAAGAGCCACACTTTTAGTAATTTCCCCTCTAAAATAGAATTTTCCGCTGTTTTCTTGTGCTATTCTTGTTTTTACATAATAATTTGTAAAAGTATTAAGCTTTGTCTGTTTGGCAGTCCCTACTTTTGGGAAAGTTTTCTTTCTGAATAAATATGCTGGTACGAGCTGCACGGCTGAATCCGAAATTGTACTTAATGCAAACACTACAGCATGATGATTTTCAAGACTTCAAAAAATTAGCTGCTGAAAGAGTATACAACACAACGGACTCTACTACAGTGATTCAAAAGCAAAACTTAGAAAACAACTCAAACCATTCCAGAGGCTGAAATAATAATAACGGAATCCTAGTGTTTTTCATATTTTATCGTTTTCAATTTCCAGTGTGTTGTCTTTTGAATCTTGAATAACTTAACATTTATATAGTGTATTTTTTAATCCTGCAATAGATACTCTTTGAATACAGGGGTGAAACACTAAGAAGTTTATATTTTTCTGTATGCCAGTTAAATTATGGTACGTGACCACATGTGTTAACTACATAAAGCTTAAGTGCCAAATGTGGTAAGTAAATCAATGTCCATACATTTCCATTTTATGAACCCGTTGTTGCTAGATAGATGAAGTGAAAGAAGCTGCGATGTTCCCTTTTGATTTACAAAGGTTCAAATGAAATAATCATGCATCCAAAAACTTAATGTTGAATATAGTTTTACTCCTATAGTGTGATGAACCTTTAAATTGCTCTCCTGAAAAATTACATTTTTCCCACTTAACACATCTGTGTTCTAAGTAACGATATATTAAAGATATTTACATGGCAAATGAAATGTATATCTTGAATTTACTGGAAATAGCCTTTGAAGTCCTCTTCATTCCGAAAGAAATTTTGTATAATCTTGTATACCTTGTAAACGTTAAAGGGTAGACGAAAACGTACCAGACAAAAAATGTAGATATCTTTAAAACACAGAATTTATTTCAAATAACTTTTTTCGTAGTATCAGCCATTTCCAAGATATCCGTCAATAATGGTTCGTTTTGGTCAAAACTTTGTCATTCTTTTAAGACCCGCATATAGCGTCCGGTTCTTAAACGTTTAACTATAACTGTTGTCTTTGTATCAATAACGAAATGTGTAATGTAGCCATTTTTGCAAAGGTTTATTCAGATTAAAATGTAGTAGATAGAATTTAGTAAGAATAATTTGTATACCCACTAATAAACGATAGAGGGTAGGGAAAGTCATGTGAATGTATCACATCAGAATTTTTTCTAAAAAAAAGGCTAAAACGTGCATTCTCAGAGAAATCGCAATATCGAATTTTTAGGTGAAATGCAAAACTACTTCTAGAAAGTAAAAAATAAATATAAGTAGAAAAACTCGAGCACCTTTCGCGTATTTAGTTTATATCCTTCGGCATTTCTTAAAAGTCTTCTTGTTTGCATTGTTGTCAGAACTTAATCTAGGGTAATTCTCCCTAAATGTTTCAACATAGGATTCTTTGGCCTCTCTCATTCATTCTTCAGATGCTGATGTCGCAGGTTACAGAATTAGTGAAAAATCATAACAGGAGTTAATCTGTTCCCTGGGCATTAGCAACTATAAGACAACGAGGAAGATAAATAAAAGCTAATACTCAAGAAAAGTCTCGGTGAACTTCATTCGCTCATCACGTCATATGAGGACAAGAAGGTGTACATAATGCATGGAAACCGACATTGCGCCTTCAGTGCTTCTTCAATCGGTTATCCTGTTGAAGCCCTCTCTCACGGGGGTACGTCTTTCCAGCGACCTAATATCTTAATAGATTATTTAATAGACTTTACTAAACTCTAAGTGAAGCACAAAAGCACCTTATACTTGCTTTGGTTCCGTATATAGGCCGTGATCAAGAAGCTTGAATTTGTGGGAAGGGGAGATGAAGAAAGTGAGTGGTGCGTGTGTCGAGAAACCCTCTCCCTAAACAGCCAATCATTTTCAGCCTACAAGGTTTTAGCAAGTCTCTGTCATCTATAATTTACAAAGTCAGAACCAAAATTTATTAAAGGTACTATCCAACTTTAAGTTAGGCGCGTTCGTTACATTCTGGTTTTGTGACCGAAAGAAATTTTGTATTCATTTATAAAAGTAGATGTATGTGGGATTTTTTTTCAGAAACGCTTGGAAATTGTAGAAAATATTGCTGACGAAGCAGGACAACATTGTGCAAAGTGTAAGGTTTTCAGCAGTACGATGAAAGCCCCTGATGGCGGAAATGCAGCAGTCACGCACAATGTTTGAGTATAAAAGCATTCGCATGACCTTCTCTACCCTTTATCGTTTATTATTGATTCAACAAACTATTCTTACGAAAGTTTATTTTTCTATCTAGCTCATTTTAATCGTGATAAACCTATAAACCTATGCAGAAATAACCACGTTACACATTTCGTTAGGTGACAAAGGGAACGGCGATAGTCAAATGTTTAAGAACTTGGCGCTATATGCTGACTTAAAATTCTATGCAATCACGAGAAACAACTGAAAATCGACAGGACTTAAAAAGAATGACAAAGTGTTGAAAAATTCCAACTATTAATAACGAGTAAATGGATTATGCCACAAAAGAAGTTATTTTAAATAAATTGCTTGTTTTAAAAAGATACCTACGTTTGTTGTGTAATACGTTTTTGTCTATCACTTAACGTTTGCCAGTTATACCAGATTATAGAAAATTCCTTCCGAATGAAGAGGACTTCACAGGCTATTCTCAGAAAATTCATTACATACATTTTGTCATGTAAACATATTTAATATATGGTATTTTAATCAAAGTTGTTAGAGCGTTTTTTATAAAATAGAAAAATTTTGAAACATTTTCCATGTAAAGAGTAGTTTGGGGTGGGGAGATTTTCTTGAAAATCTTCGTGTCGCATCTTTGGAAGGTATTGAACTTAAATACAAAGTTTGGTATTTATCCCACTGTTCGTTTTTAAGTTATATTGTTCGCAGGCACGCACACACACACACAGGATCTTTTTCTGAAAATGTTTTTTTTTTTTTGGGAGGGGGGTTAAGAGTCTTCAAAACCAGTATTTCCGGTGAAATTTCGGTATGAAATTTTTGGGTGGAATGCACTACCTTTACCTATTATGTACGTGGTAGAAAAAGTAAAAATCTGATGTGTTACATTTACAATACTTTCTCTAGCCACTCTTGTTGATTTTATATAGCTTCTACAAAATATTCTTGCAAAAGCTTGTTTTTTCTATCATGTTAATACAAATAAAAGTTTGCAGAAATAGTTTCATTACATATTTTATTGTAGGTGTAAAGGCGAAACAGGTGGTCAAGGAATAGTCAAATCTTGAATAAACGGATCGTAATATTCTGGCTTTGAAATTCCGTCATACTATTTGCGATAAACAAAAGATATCTACATTTTTATGCAGCAAATTTTTGCCTTTCTCTTATGATTTCCTAGTCTTCAGAATGAAGAAGGCTTTTCAAGCTATTGCCAGAAAATTAAAGATATACATTTTATTAGAAATAAACATCTAAAACATAGAGCTTTTTAATCAAAATCGTTAGAAGCATTTTTGAGATAATCAAAAATAACAAAAGTTTATCCATTTGTATTGGGGGAATTTTCTTAAAAATCTTCGTGTCGCAGTCTCGAAGATGCTGAACTTAAATGAGTTTGGTATTTATCCATTTTTCAGAAAATTCAAGATATACATTTTATTCATCACGTCAATGTGTTCCAAATATATATTTAATAAAAATGGTTAGAGCCATTTTTTGGAGAATTAAAAACTAACAAACAGTTTTCTATTTAAGCTGGGGAAAATTTCATGAAAATCGACTTGTCGCATCATCCCTGCAAATTGGAAGTTAAATGCCAAGTTTATTATTTTTTTTTAATTATACTGTTCACTCAAACCCACACGCGCGCTGACCTTTTTATAGAAATGCTTTTTGGGGTTCAGGGCCCTCAAAACATGCTTTGATATCGAATTGTTACGTGCTGCTTCTACCTACCATAGATAAGCAATAAAGTCATAAGTTAATGTCTCAAGAGCCTGCATCCTTGTGTCAAGGAGCATAAGGTCGCTTGTGAAATGTATCAGATTGTTTTGAAAACGCATTATTTACAACAGAAAAGTAAATTTTGTTCTCATTTGTAGTCGCGTTTCATTTGTTTTTTCCTTTCTAAGTTGTCACACGTTGAACATATAGTTCATGCAATATGAATCTTTTGTTTTATTACTTTCTATACTATTTTCAGTAGCTAGAGGAAGTACTGTATGCCATCCAACAATTCGATATAGGGATGTTTTGCATGTTTTGATGTCCCCCAACCCCCCAAAAATTAGAAAAAGCCGTGCGCGCGCGCGTGTGTGTGTGTGTGTGGAGAGAGAGAGAGAGAGAGAGAGAGAGAGAGAGAGAGAACAGCGGCACTCAAAAATGCAAGTCTGATAAATACCAATCTTGGTTTTTGAGTTCAACATGTTTCAAGGATAAGACACGAACATTTATAAGTACTTCTCCCAATTTCAAACT
Organism: Deroplatys truncata; assembly: GCA_030765065.1. Lineage (NCBI taxonomy): Eukaryota > Metazoa > Arthropoda > Insecta > Mantodea > Mantidae > Deroplatys > Deroplatys truncata. Next base: position 62,113,821 of record CM060980.1, read on the forward strand.
AGCCTTAATGTGGAACTTTTCAAGTTATTTTTTAATAAATAGCTCTAACGATTTGATTCAAATATCATATGTCGACACATAGACATGAGGAATAAAATGTGCATCATGATTTTTCTTATGAAACCATAAGACGTAAACAAAAATTTACTTAACAAAAAACAATGCATGGCCTTTGGAAATTACAAATTTTTGTGGCTCTAGCCGTTTACAGGATACGCTTTGTTATCTGTCGGTTTTACACTATTTCAAGCTACAAATTTCTAAAATGAGTGTCCATTCTTCCTCCACTCCCCTCAATCAGTCATGCAAAGAATATGAAAAATATCAAGTACAGCATATTTAGAATTAGCTTTTTTTTTAAACATTTGACTTTCGTATTTCAGTTCTGTATGCTTCTACGTGCGAGGGATGTTTTTAAAGAAGGGTCCGTTACGCAATAAAATAAGAATTACGAATATTTTGGCTAATCCTTTTTTATCCCATACTATATAATTTAAGCGTTCTTTCCACACAGTTTTCACGATCAATAAATTCTCATTCTGGTGTAGAATAAATTTTAATGTCTCCTCCATATAGGAGTTCGGCGCGAGTCCATAAAACAATCGTCAGCTTCTAAGATGCATGTTTTTCTGTGTCTAAGATTCCATAGTAGGAGAAATCGCATTATGCTATCATTGGTTTCATGGAATGGGAATTGAAACTAGTGATCCGGAAGCCAAATCTTTATCACAGAGTAGCTGAAAGAAACAATTGTGAATCTGGAAGTTAAAGTGAACTCCAAAAGCAACTACATGTTTTCGTAGATGAACTGGCGGCGGAAGTCTGTGACGTATTTCGTACTTTATTCCAAAATGCACCTTGCTGTTAAATACCCCTCGTATAATCGCTCCACTGTCAGAACTCAACTTGTAAACACATGATGCCATTAACTATGCCGCAATACGCGGGAAACCAAAGCGTTCCATACCATATAGTACCTTAAATATGCGCGATTATCTGCGAGTTTTCAAGAAGAACATTTATTAAACATAGTTCGAAACTTTGGAGTAATATAAAGAGTAATATGAAGGTTGTAGCTTCCGTGTAATTCTATGTGCTGTCCTTCTCCCTGTTCTGCATGCATACGATTAGAGTTGTGGTATATTACCAAATCGGGGTATTATACGGTATAATACGCGATGCAATTGGTTGGATTGGTGATAGGAATATTTGTAAGAAATATGAACATTTTTGTTCTGAAAAAAATATTAATTTCGCCATTTCAATAGCTTTATCATAAACTCCAAGGAAACACAGATTAATCAGTATTTGTTACTAAATTAATTGTGTAAGTAACAATATTAATAAAAATAAAATTACTATTGCAATTGGCTTACTGCAAAAGAAAGATACAATAACATGCTCTTTTCCAACAGGTTTCACGAAAACACAGAAGTCGTCCTCCGTGGTGTAGTGGTTACCATGCTAGCCTTTAGTTCCCGAGGTGGCGAGTTCAAACCCGGCGGAGGGCGATGGATTTTTTCGGGCGTAAAAATCCATAGCATGGCTTCCTTCGAAGGGAAGCAAAGCCGGTGACCCCGTGTCGTAGATTTACGGCACGTAAAAGAACCTCAAGCCTGATAAAGAGATGTCTGGGCAAAACTGCCAGTTTTTCACGCCCAATATACAATAGGACGCTAAGAAATTGCGACGCTTTAATTAAGCAACAATTTTATTCCCAAGATTAATGGATCACTTTATCAGAATCAACCAGTTGATTTTCAACTGGATTTGGTGCATCTGCATGGTCAACCTCGTATCCGAGATTCCGTTGTATCGAAACCAGCTTTTCGATTGTTGCTGGAGAAGGTCTGTTCCTAGTTTTTGTCAGGATTCACCTATGGGTAGATTAGTTTCTCTTACTTGCGGCTGATGATGTTGGTACATTCAGAAGTTTAGTTGCCAGCGAATTTGGTTGTTCGCCACACAGCCCTCTCCACCAGGTAGAAGGTGAGACATCCTTAGCAGCAGCTCACAAAGTGTCTCGAGAAAAATGTCCATCATTAGCTTTAAATTCGGCTAAGTTACCCACGGTCAATCAACTAATGCCTTAGCACGTTGCTTAAACACAGGTCGCCTGGTGGTTATGCACGAAGGCGATCGTTGCGGTAATGAAGATTGCGCGTATTATATAATGCTTCTCTCTCTCAGTGGGGCCACGCTCGGCGGCTCGCCGGTGTCTCGGATATCCGAAATTGAGTCAATTTCTCGCTATATCTTTTCTTTACTTCTTACAATGTGTGGGGATTTGTTGTATACACTTTATTTTTCAAGTTTCCCCATCGTAAAAATAGCGTACAGTTAAATCAGGGAATCGTGAGGGCCATAATCCTTTACTAACTACCCTGTCTTCAAAAATTTCCTGAATTAATATTTAATGACTCGTCAGCTGTATGTGGGGTAGCAGAGTCTTGTTCGAAAAATCCAGATTGACTTTCAATTTCGGCCAGCTGTTCAAAAAATGGTGTGAGTAAATCGTTCCTGTACCTCTCTGCATTTATTGTTTGTTCAAAAGAATCTATGCATGCATATACTGCACACCAATTTTCGTGCCATGCAAATGAATCTCGTGCGTAAAATCGGTTTCTCGGTACTCCAATGTCTGTTATTTTGCGACGAAACGTAACCATATAAAGGAAATCCTGCTTTGTCAGAGAAGCATATTAAGCGTAGGTCAATTATTCTATCATTTCGCAAAATAGAATTACAGAAATTTACTCGACTCTGATGATCACTTGAAAAATAGAGTGTATGCAACAAACCCCCATACATAAGAGCAAAAAAAAAGAAAACATCAAGCGAGAAATTCACTCAATTTCAAATATTGAACTCTCGAGTGTAAATGAAAATTTCATGAGAAGATGGCAGAAATTAGTGGATAGAGGAGGACAGCATTTCTAGCATGTGTTGTGATAAGGTATTGCTTATCATTGTAAATTTAATTATAACTATTAGAGCGTGAAGCGGTTGCGGTGTATTTAACTGTTTCGGCGGGAGTCCGAGCTGCGGCGGTCGGCGCAAGAGCAGACGTGCGGTGCCCCCAGCGTGAAGGAAAAGCACTATACTATGATCAGTGCACTATTACACAATGCGTTTTGGTATTGTACGGCATTTTTACGACTCTACATACGATAATGATGAACAGTTTGTTCCTCAAAGCTGATCATACGACCACTAGGCTAACGCGGAAGGATACCAAATGTTTCGTTTTCTCAAGTCCGGTTCTAAGGCTGTGGATTGACTATGCATAGCTACAACAAAATGTGTGTTGAAACCATTTTGAAACACAAAAATCAGGTTTAAGAAGAAGTAAAAAAAATTGTTTTACAAATAATTTACAGAATAGGTATGAAAGTAAGTTGTAGTGGGTATAAATGTTTGTGGATGTAATACATTGGGTTACTTTAGACAAATTTTACGGCATTTCAGATGTGAAGGGAGAAAGAAATTAAAATTTAATGGAATCCTGAGTTAAGTAAAATATATCAATTTAGGAAAAAATTACCCTATTCATTTTGTAATTCTTATTTATCTCTATGCACAAAAAATAAAAAGGATCTAATTTGTCATGGTTAAAGAAATAAGACAGATTTGTGTACTTGATACAAAATTTGAAGTTGCTAAGTATATATACCAGGTGGCTCAAACAAGCCGTTCTTTGTAGTTGTATGTCTCCCGCATACATAAGTGCAAAAGAAGTTGCCGCGTCACGGATTTTCAAAGGGCGAAAGATCACTGAGCTAGTGCTTGCTCTCTGCATATGTTTACTTCGTGGTTTCGTGTTGATAAGCGTCTCGTGATTGCCTGATTGCAGTTCGAGCCAGGCCATTCAGGCAAACAGGTAACATGTTCAACAGCGAATACAGGATATGGTTACGATCTATGGCAAGACGCACCGAAATGTGGCTGAGGCTGAACATTTTCCGATGTGACGTCTGCCTTCTGCGCGCCTTATTCTATGTACTGAGATGCAATTAAGAACTAATGGATCATTCCAAGTATTGTTATTTTTAACCATTAATTTTTCTCATCATAATTAGGACGGTGGATAGGCCATGGTGCTTGCAAGATCGTCCCCTGGATTTCTGACCTAAGGGGATATACAAAGAAAGAATGCCATATCTGCGCTCCAATCAGCAGAAATATTTAGACGTGTCCGTGCTGATACTGAGGGACGCTTACATTAATGCATTCACCAAGACGGACATGTATTTAAACATGTTTATTTAATTCTAGGGTAACTTTAAAGGAACATAAATACATAACAAATTAGTTTTGTTTAATCTTTTAACTTTGTAGTACCAATTGGTGCCATATAGTTGTACTGATTATAGATTAACTGTAACGTAATTATATGACTTAACACGTGTGCTCAGCCTTTTGTCCAGCGAGAATTCTGAATGTTTGTTTATGGACGAATTGGTTATTAAATAACCGACAAAACACACACTCTCACATTCAAACACCAGATTCTGGGCATGCCGCGAAACGTTCTTGATTAAAGTAAACTTTCTCGAGCCCAGCCGGGAATCGAATCCGGGGCCCCTCAGATAACAGGCAGATGGTCTACCCACTGAGCTACGGGACCAGTCATAGCAGTTAGTGTTTGTTTTGAAGCATTGGTCTTTCGTTTAGCAAAGCTTTCCCTTTTTCTGTATGGAGTCCCCTTTACAGATATGCTTAGGCAAACCTTTTGGCATCCGCGCTATCCGGGATAAACTAACTTTACGTAATTAAAAGACTATTCCACTTGCTTACTATAGAAATCACCAGCAGTATATCTATTAGGAGTGTTTCAGTTTTCAGAATCGTATAGTTATAGTACGGTTTAAACCAGAGATAGTGCAAACGAAACTCGTAAGCAGCGTTCCCTCTCTAGCCGACTGTCCATTTTTTCACATGGTAACTCTTATTCTATATTTGGTGACTCGCGGAAAGGACTTTTCACCATCCCTGGTTTAAGCATTCTTTTAGAAGTCTGAATTTATACCATACCCAATTCTTATTAGCATATACAAAATATGGATTTTATTTTCAAAGATTTAAATTAAAGAAGCAGGGTGGAAATTTATCTGCCACAAGAATAAACGGTCGAACATGTTTTATTTTACGTCGTGATTTTTAAGGAAAACTATACCTTTCGGTGAACATGTTTACTCTTATGGTGCGAGTTCCAGAAACCCTTGCTTGGAGTTTTTAGTTAAACTTTTATACTACATTAATTTTTACAATTTTGTTTGCTACGCATTTGAAAGTTTATAGTTTACTTATTTAAAAAGGCAATTGTATCCGAATTTATAGTCAGATAACTCAAATTCAGAACTGGATCTTTAGAAATATAACTGTTTAGAAAATACATTAATTTACTTAGTCTCACCATATATTTATATATTTTAATTGTTAAGTTGGTTTTAAATTAGGTAATCGTGATTATTTTAATAAATAATGTAATCTGGCTTAAATATTTGAGTATGGATTAATTACAACGTAAATTGTGATATGCTATAACCCAAGTTTACCTTAGGATAAAGCAGGGTTCGGAAAGCTATAGTTAGTTGACGAAAGATTTGAGAAATTCACAATTAATGTAAAATTATTTATGATTTTGGAATTCTCGGTTTGTTAGCAACGTTTCATACCCAATCTCTTTCCCCTTCATAGGACGTGGAATAAAATAAGCTTTACAGAAAAAATCTGATGTGTTACACTCACATGACTTTCTACTCTTGTACAAACTATTTTTACAAACGCTTATTCTCCATCTACTTCATGTTAATCGAGATAAACATTTGCAGACTCTATCTTATTGCTAATTTTCTTGTAGATGTAAGGGGAGTATATATTTACAAGGGCAATATAGAAATACAGTAGCCTTTAAGCACATACATATCTCTTAATAGCTGGTTGCTAGGTGAGCACCATTCCCTTTGCCACAGATTAATACTCTTTGCATATCCAAGACAAAAAAAATGAATAACCAATTCCCATTTGAGAAAATAAGTATTGAAAAATTTAAGGGAATAACAAGCAATATCTCGAAAATGGTTCACTCAACATAAAAAAATGTATATGACATAAATTGTGTATTTTAACACGATCTACATGTTTTGTGTAGTAAAATTTTGTCTATCTCTTATGGTTTACCAGTTATGCAAAAGTCGTTCACAATGAAGAATACTTTTGGAGACATTTCCAGAAAATTCAAGATATACATTTTATTTGTCATGAAAACATCTTAAACATATGATATTTTAATCAAAATCGTTACAGCCATTTTTGAGAAAATTAAAATTTTCGAAAAATGTTCCATGTAAAGGGTAATCTGGGGTGGGGGGATGTTCTTGAAAACCTTTGTGTCGCATCTCTGGAAGATACTGAACCTAAATACCAAGTTTGCTGTTTATCCGACTGTTCGTTTCTGAGTTATGCTGTTCACAGACAGACACACACACACAGACATGTTTCCAAAAATGCTTTTTTTTGGATTCAGGGGGTCTCAAAACATGTATTTCCGGTGAAATCTCGGTATCGAATTTTTGGTTGGAATACAATACTTCCCCTACTTACTGTACGTAGTAGAGAAAGTAAAAATAGAAACGAGATGTGGTAAAATAATCTTAGGTAGTAAGGATACGGGTAGACACCTACGCTCTCATAGTCTTAGGTATATGTTTAAATAAAAAGTTTAGACTGCGTGCTTCTGGTATAAGGTTTCAAACGTTATGCATTAAACGTTTTGCAAAAATTAGGTACAGCCAGAGTCGAAGGTAAGGGGCGCTGCAGAGTACTTTTCCCACGGCGGAGGGTGGCCAGCTCTGCAGGAGACAAGGATTTTCCAATAACGGTTTCGAAGCAGTCCGTGCGGTGCATGGGTAATCAGCACCGAGGATGACCATGTTTCACTTGAAATAAAGAGCTCCTCCATGGCCTGTAGATAAAGTCCTTTGCGATAAGCAACGGCACGTTCTCCAAAGTACAATGGCGTTTGTTAAAAGAACCCTTTAACGGGTCCACTCCGACCTCTGGTTACAGGAAGGATTGGCATAATTTTCTTCTCTTGTCCTGCATTGCAGAGGTTACGATATTGCAACGTTATACACATTTTCTTGAATAATACCACGTTTTTGCAAACTTTTGGTTCACATCAAGCGCTTCAGAACTCCCCCCCCCCCTTTCCTTTCTTTATCCGTCATTCAAGAGTAAAAGGAAGTAAGTACCCATTGCATTATACCCATAAATTCTGTTTCCATACTTCATCGGGAATGCATTTTCGAAGAACTCTGAATCCTAAAGCAAGTGCGTGTGAAAGAGAGAGAGGGCAATGTAACTCAAAAACTAAGTGTAGTCTAGATAAATACCAAATTTTATATTTAAGTAACGATACGCCTAAATGCTAAAACTATGACTTTTTAAAATTATTATTAACTCTTTATCCCGTAGATCATATTGTTACATGCTGGGTAGAGGTCTAAAAGTTCACATGAAAATTAAATAAATTTCTAATACCCAGCACGCACATTGAGGGGACGTATACTTACTTGGCTGCGGAGGACCGAAACGTGGTGTGAAGGTTAAGAGGAAGGCGTGGGTTTTTCACTGTACAAAATCCATAACACAAATCTGCTCACACTTTCCTAGATTTATTTCCCAACCGTTGGGGTTCCTACAATATTAAAAATGGAAGGTGGGAGGAGATGCCCACCGATCCAAAGCCCAACTTACACACGCGGTCCGTTTCTCATGGAATCCTAACTGAGACAGACGCTATATCCCCCACTACTCGTGGCTAGCAAAAGCTACCAGCCAAGAGTACGTAAACGACAATGTGTCTGGTAATGACAATGTAGAACAATAATGTAACCCCCAAATTATGAATACGCCACAATATGCGCAAAGTTTAATTCCGATATCTCCAGCAATTTAAAAGATATTAATAATATTAACTTTATAAAAGTACATATTACGAATTTTGGTACGCCAGTTGTTTATGCTAGTAAATATATTAATATAACTTTCGATAAAAATCACTTCTATATAGCTTTTAACATTTCATACTATTAGAAAAAATAAAAGTTACGGAAAAGTCAGTGTAAAGTATTCTTAGTTTTATACGTGCCTTATTTCCCTTATAAATTTTGCAGCTTAAAATACTTTTAACATGTATTAAATTAGGTAATATTTATTAATAATTGATTTTATTGAAGTATTTAATTATAGATTAAGCATAGGTACAACAGAGGTTAAATGTTTCTCTGAAATGAGCTCATAGGGTGGTCTTCGCTTAGAACTTTATTTTCATCATTATTTCAATAATTTGGTTAAATGGAGAAGAGTAGTTTAATCTGAGTACTAAAAAACTATATTTAACGAGAACTTCGCTAAATCTCTCAAGGAACATATTTAGTGAGAACTTCAACGGATCTCACAAGGAACATGTTTTTGATAAGCGATTGCATGTTGTATAAGGTATACAACGGAGGGGGACACCTCGCCTAGCTCTATTGTGGTCACTACCCGCCAGGAGGAACTAATGAAGTGAAGGAACAACAAGAGGCTACAGGCCGCAGGCCGATAGACCACAGAGATGCGTGGAAGTCCCTAACATTTCCTGGCTGGAAGATCCGACCCATCATTGCCCAGAGAGGGCAATGTACAACCGATGCAACCAGGCAGCTCTCTGGTGTCAAAAGAGAATACTCTTTCCTTGGTGCAAGCATCTGCGCCATGTGTCCAGCACCGCCTCACGCCACGAAATCTATAAGCACATCTGAAACCGGAGAAGGAAACGGATGGAAGGAAAATGAGGGAAAGGAAGTCGTGGTAGGTGAGAAACAATCCCAACATTCGCCTACCGATCAGGCAAAACGACGAAAAACCCAAGGTCACAGTGAACGGTCGACGGGAATCGAACGTGGGAGCTGAAAAATCGAACTTCACGTGTTACCACGAGACCAACTCGGTCCGTATTGATGTACGTTCTGAATGAATAAAAAATTACAAAGAATTCTAATACAACAGTGATAAAGCATCGGTGGCCAGTATCGCAGGAGACTTCGTAACGTAGCCCGTTAGCAAAGGCGAGGGCGATCGGATGAGAGATAGCTAATACGCGCACGTTCACCAATGGAGTACAGAATAGCTTTTCCGCTTTTCTGTACGCGCCGTGAAAATGACATTTGGATCCGTTTATTGTCTCTCATACGAAGAGAGTCGCTTTTGCAATACCTGCAGCTTAGTAATGAGTCTGTTTTCAGTTTTCTGTTGTTTTAGTGCTGCATTTTTAAAGTCATTCGGAACAGAATATTTGGTTAAACGTGCTGCTTGATTAAATGGGTAAAACATGCGGAACTGAATAACAATTGCGAAATAAACTACTTTAAAAACGGAAAGCACAACCGCAGCATGCCATAAAATTTGCGAGAAGTGTTATCATACGGGCATTCCACAGATCCAAACTGTCGCGTACGTTAGGAAATTTAAGCTGCAAGGAAATGCAGTTCATCATGGGCCAAAAGTAAAACGCAATTCACCGTTTAAGAAGACGCTGCTATTCGTAAGCTACATGGTTAAGTAAATAATTACTTAAGTGTTAAACCAATTTAGTACAATGTGTTGGAATAAAATTTAAATTCTAGTTTATCCCTTCATATGTTTTTTTTTATTTGCGTAAGGTCGCGTTAAGAAGTGACCAATCCATAAAATGCAGTGTCCTAAGCCGCAGCATTTAAAACTGTAATTCAAACTGAATACATGTTCAAAATATTATAACAATGACAAATTAATACTAATTACTCAGTTAAGAGAGGACTAAAATGTTCATGTATTTTGAACTTGCAACCTCAAGAGTTTTATTATTATTATTATTATTGTTATTATTATTATTATTATTATTGCCAAAGGCATTATAAAATGTGAATGGTGTGAACTAGTTGTCTGATATATTCGCTTATGTTTAGGGCGTCCTTGTAAGTGCTAAATGCTATATTTCATTATAAGAACATATTGTTTTAAATCAAATTTTAGCCTGTTCTAATTTTGTAGTAAGTGGAGAAAATGCTTTAGAAGATCATATTCTATATGTTTGGTATGAATCCCTTTCCCCCTCCCTTTTGCCCCCTCTCCATATTTCTGTCTTAAGCCGCTTGTACACGATCAAACTTTTGTCAAATTCAATACTTTACAAGACTTTTCCAGAGTTGTCACAAGTTCACAACTTTTCTTGTCAAATTACTTCCAATACTTTTTAAACTCTTTGAAAGTCTTGAAAGCAAATAAGGACATGCTCTAAACGGTCAAAGATTTCACAATGATTTGATGGCTTTGGTCAATGAAATGCGGGTATTCCAGTGCGTCACGAAATCTGCAACATGGCTGAAAGCAAAAAGTAAACAAAAATGGCCAAGGTATGCCATATGCGAAGTTAAATAAATTAAATTGAGTTTTATTTATGGACGCTCTTTAACTACTATGGTCCTTCTATATTGGGCGTGAAAGATCGGTAATTTTGCTCAGAGGCCTCTTTATCAGGTTTGAGGTTCTTTTACGTGCCGTAAATCTACGACACGACCACCGGCTTTACTTCCCTTCCGAAGGAAGCCATGCTAAGGGTTTTTACGCCCGAAAAAATCCATCGCCCTCGCCGGGTTTGAACCCGCGACCTTGGGAACTAGAGGCTAGCACGGTACCACTAGTCCACGGAGGACGATTATATTATATTATATTATATGCGAAGTGATTAGCTTAAACATAAGCTGGCCATGTCTGTACATCGAGAGCTCCGTGGATTACCACAAGATGGAGCAGATGAAGGTAATTATGAAGAAATAATTGCCAGACAGTTTTCCGAACTAAGTATACATTAATGCAATGTTATATAGTGTGGTTAACCTTCGGTTGGTGTTATTTTCATTGTATTCTAAACGCATGATGTGATTTCATTGGATATAATACATGAAAGTGCTACCTAATATTAGTAAAGAACAATATTTAATTACGAATTGTTATACTGTGACGCAAATACATTGCTGCGCGTGATAAATTATCAATGTGTTCTGAAGGGTTTCAGTTTGGCGAACAGACAACTTGTAAATACACATTTTTGACATTGTCAAGTCTTGCCAGGTCTTACCAAGTCTTTTCCACAAGTCTTGTCACATATTGAAAAACACACAATTTTTTTTGTAAACTCTTGAATTGAAAGAAAAGTTTGATCGTCTACAAGGGGCTTTACAGCATATTTATACCAGATGTGAAACTACATTCTCCATTTCTAATTTTTGCTGCATCTTTTAACTCGCCATACCTTCTCTTCTTCTTGATGTCATGTACTATCTCAATTCTTCTTCTACCCAGTCTTCTCATTTCTTTTATTTGTCCTTCAGTGGCATCTAGCAGAAGTCCTCTTCTTCTCATGGTGTGTCCTAACCAGTTGACTTTTCTCTTCTGTACACCGTGCAACATATATCTATTTTCGTCCACTCTTCTTCGTTCTTTATCCTTTCCGTCTTCTCCATTTTTCTCCAGCACCACATCTCAAAACTCTCTAGATACTTTCTTTCCATTTTCCTCAGTATCCATGTTTCGCTCCATATAAAGCTCCACTCCGTACGTAGCATTTCAGAAGCTTCTTTCTTAGCTGCAAATTAAGCTTTCCTGTCAGTAGAGTTCTCTTTATGTGGAAAACACTTTTGGCCATTGCAGTCCTTTCCCTGATTTATTGTGCATTGGGCATTCCTAAATAACGAAATTCAGATATATTATCTAACACTTACCTACTAACACCTCAGCGGTTCCTTATTATTCGAAACCTTGCTCACCTTTAACTTTTCCGCATTTATCTCCATTCCATATTTTCTTCCATTCTCCACCTGTCGATCCAGCATCCTTCGTAATTCTTCTTTATTGTTTTACCATAACTACTACATGCACTACTACTGCACACTTTGTTATCGATAGTTCATCCTCTTACTTTAAAATCCCTCATTCCTTATAAAGCTTTATTTATTAACCATTCTCCATATATATTGAATAGCGTGGGCGGCAAACAGCATCCCTGTCTTACTCCCCTTCCTATATTGTTGTGTTTTTCGTTTTTGCTCCATTTTCTATTATCTTTACTTTCTGGCCCATATGCAAATTCTTGATTAGTCAAATGTCTCTCAGTTTACTCCAATGTTATTGAATTCCCATTAACTTTTCCCAGTTGACTCGGTCGAACGCTTTTTTGCCAGTCGATGAAACATATACAAATCTCATTGACATCCAATACTCTTTCGGAGATAATTCTTATGAATCCTATAACATCTCTGGTTTCTTTTCCTTTTCTGAAGCCAAATTGATCTTGTCTCAGTATTTCCTCCGTCTTCTGTTTAGTATTCTTACTACTATTTTTGTTATATGGTACATTAGCTTATGGTTCTAAATTCTTCACGCTTCTTCGCTTGCGATTTCTTCTTTATAGCACCCAAAAGTCACACCCAAAAAATCTTCAGGCCATTCTCCAGTTATGTATATTTTGTTAATCATCTTCGTTAATGTATTAAGTCCTCCCATTTCTTTTAGTCTTCTTTCTCATCATATTTCGAATAGCTCTTTCCAGTTCAGACTTTAAGATGACCATCTACTTCTATTTCTAATTGTTGAGGTCAGTTTTCTAAATCGTAGAGACCTTTGATATAATCTTCTCATATATGAATTTTATTTATAAAAGCGTTACCTGTTTAATGGTGTAAGAAAAATGTATTATGTAACACATTCACATGAGTTTCCTACCCACTATTTTAATTTTATATAGTTTCTACAACTATTCGTACGAAAGCTTATTTTTCTGTTTCATGTTACTCGAGATAAAAAAAAATTGGAGAAATGGTTCCATTACACATTTCGCTGTAGGTACTAGAGAGATAGAGGAAACTGAATCGATAGCAGATGTTAAAAAACTGGTCCCTATACGTTGGCCTTGAAATTCCATGCGCCTTCCATGAGATTGCGAGAAACAACTGAAAAGCGACAGCACTTAAATGACTTAGCTGTTATAAAATTCAAACCAATAATAATGGTTATCTCGGAAATGGCTGACGTCACCAAAACAAACAAACAAAAACCTTATTTGAAATAAATTGAGTTTTATAGAGATGTACATTTTTTGTGTAGTAAGTTTTTGTCTATCTGTTGATTTACCCGTTATACAAAATTTCATTCCGAATGAATAGGACTTCATAGGCTATTCTCAGAAAATTCAACATATACATTTTATTTGTCATGTAAATATCTTAAATATATGGCATTTTAATCAAAATCTTTAAAGCCATTTTTAAGAAAATAAAAAATATCGAAAAGTTTCCACGCAAAGGGTGGTTTGGGGGGGAATTTTCTTGAAAATCTGCGTGTGTCATCTTTGGAAGATATTGAATTTAAATACCAAGTTTGAAATGTATCCGACTTTTCGTTTTTTTTAATTATGCTGTTCTCTCTCCCTCCCCCCTCTCTCCCTCTCTCTCTCCCACACACACACATGCATACGGATCTTTTTCTGAAATTTTTCTTTTTTTTATTCAGGGGAGCTCAAAACATATTTTCGGTGAAATCTGGTTATCGAGTGTTTTAGTGGTTTGCAATACTTCCTCCACCTATTAGGCACATGCTAGAGAAGGGAATAATGTGAAGTGTTATATTTTGACATTATTATTATTATTATTATTATGTTATGTTTAAAAACACACTAATTAATACTTTTATAATGTGTTTCTGAGAACAAAAGCATCACAGAAAACTTGCTTTTAAATATCATTGGTATAAATATAAAAGAACATTTTTCATATTAATTATGAAATCCGCAACATTGAATCGGCTCAAATGAGTACTTTATTCAAAGAAAATATATGTTGAACAGCTTGAAGTACAATACAGTTTGCACTAAAATGAATTTGCGGCAGCAGTATTCCTTTATGGTCAAAACAACTTAATATATTTAAAATTGCAAACCTTTTAAGTTTTATCGAGATTAAACATTCAAATCTTAAAATTACATAAAATTCATTTAATTAAAATGGACGTTTTATGTTTTACAAGGAAGAATTGTCTGAACATTATATTGATATCCTTCAAAAGAGTAAAGAAAACGCTTTAAAGCTTTACCATTAATTGCCCATTTATCGTGTAAAGTATTGGTAGGGAAATTAGCTATTCCGATCTACTCCGAACGAAAAACACTGGATGTTTGTAGCCGAAAAATAAATATAAAAGAAAGAAGGTGCGGCGCCCTATAAAAACATCGCACTCCAGGAGCAATATTTATGATAAAAGGTTCTGTCGAACATCCTTTGATGGTCGCTTAAGTCTTGACTCCTCGGGGTATAAACCCAGTCGTGGCGAAAAATTGTCCCTTTTACGCGGCTCTGTGCTGTGGCGGGAAATAACAACCAAGTATCACTCATGCATAAATACAGATCAAATGGACAGTCCATTCAAAGACAAACATTGCAATTCCGTTCAGATAAAAAACGATTAACCTCTGCTGTCTCCTTTCCTCGCGCGTGTTGCGACACGGATCGTTCTCATCAATAACACGAGTGACACACGGCCACAGTAACGGTGTGATAGATACCCAGCGGCAACAGTTGGGTCTGATCGTCCGTCAGCGATGGACACACACACACACTCACACTCTCCCTGTTTACTCAGTAACCATCCCACTCCACAAACCTGTCGGTTAGACTGCCCGCCAGACAACCGGCTACCGATAAAATAAAATACTACGTGGAAAGGGGCAGGATCGCAGAGAGAAGGGAGAAAAAAGGGTAGAGAGACCACTCTTCACCTCTCGCTTGGTTCGCCATCACCTCAACTCAATTGGAACTCAAATGTTCCAATTACTAGTACTGTGACGATGAGGGGGGTTAGCATTCATTAAGTTTGTAGTCTGCACTTTATTCGTTTGGAATTTAACGGTGAGAGAGGATTGAGCGGAAAGGGTGTGCTCGCTAAAAGGTGGGATTAGCAAGATCGGAATCGATATCCCAGAAGCAGTGCTCATAGGGAATTGCAGGAAAAACACGTCACGAAATGAAAGTATGTAGGTCAGCAATTTTTCTGATTGTAATTGAGTTTGGGGAGAAAACTAATGCATCTTGCTTATTAGCCTTTGACATTATATCCTCTAACGCCATAAATTCAAGACAGAAATTCACATAACGTATTGGATACTCCAAATCGTAAACATTTGTTGGAAATATTACATACCTAGCTAGATTAAATCGCTTAGTTTTATAATTTTATGGGATTTAGTCGCAGTGTTGCAAAATAAATATAACTAATAAAAATTCTCCAACACTTCAAGTAGGGGACAAAGTTCGAAATCAAGATTTGGATAAGAAAAAACAAAGTTTGCCAAATCCGGACCTTACCTTTCTGAAATGTTTAGTATCATAGTATAATAAGCAGACAGTTTCTTAACATACTCCCTTATTTATTTCTAATACATATTTTTTGCATCTGTATTTAATATTATCTTAGACCCTTTGTACACAATTCTTATAGTGTCTTTAAGATGATTAGGAAATACTTTTCTTTCCACAATTAGCTATAAGTTATTTCTTCCACCCGATCAAATGATTTTAAGTCAATGAATGGTACATGCGTCACCAGATTGACTTCTCGTCGTTTTCCTAAAATTCTTGCAATACTAAAAGCGTTATCGCTACCTTTCCTAAAGCCTATTTCCTCTTCTTCTAAAATAACTCATTTTATAATTTTTGTTCTATTATTAATTATTCTGGCATATAATTTATATGTAGAGTTTAGAATACATATCCCTTTATAATTAGCGCAATGTTATTTCCCTTTTTGAGCATTGAGATAACATCAATTTTCCAAGTTCTATGTATTTCACACCTTCGTCACATTAAATAAGTGTAGTAATGTTTCTTCATATTTGAGTAATTCCACTTTCATCCATTCCTTCGACACCACTAGCTTTTCTATTTTTCATGCATTTATTGCTATCTTTAATTCTTGAAATGTTAACAAACGAATAGTTTTATTATAATTAGGTTATGCACATCTGCTTGTAATGCAACTTTCATAATACTATAAATTGTATACTGCTGTATCCACAGTTTTTTAAATATGGACTTTACGTTTACTTTCAGATTAAACTGTTTTATTTGTCTTCCATGCATATCGTGCTCTATGATTGTCGTTAACTGTACTCAAGATTCTTTATGAGCCTTTGTTACAAATTCCTTAGTATAATTATTATTTATCTTTTGTTTATAGCAGGCTGAAGATTTTTGTCTGCTTTTTTAGATGGCGCATTTATAACTTTATTTTATTGCACTTTCTATAGCTTTATTCCAAAATTTTAATCCTTTCCATCTCCATATTTCCCCTTTTCTTTTCTGTTGCTTCAGAAACTGCCTTTTCTATTGTTTTCTAATAAATAGCTATATATATATATATATATATATATATATATATATATATAAAATGTAGGTCTCTGCTACCACAGTCTATTACATAGTCATAAAGATTAAGATGTAGAGTGTGGGGTTTTTTTTAGTTGGTATGATTGCAGCGCTCCAAGCTGCCAGCTACTAGCTGAATGGTTTTAGCCAACAAACAGGTGTGCTAATTTCTTGAGAAAAAATGTTATATGAAATGTTAGAATTATATGACCGAACGGCAAGGCTCAAGCGATAACGTTTGTAGACGGTATTCGGGAAGTCCGGGGTTTAAATCCCTGGAGTGAGCAATCTGTCTGGATTTTTGTCGTTGTTTCCCTCAGTCGCCAAGGTAAATATCGGATTGGACATTTAATACCACGACCCAGAGATCCACTTTAGGTCTAAGCAATAGTAAAAATGAAAATAGATGTTAATAGTGAATGCTCTGCTATCTATATACAATAGTGAAAGCAAATAGAACTGGACGGCACCCTAATGTCATCTGTCTGTCACGTGTAGAAGCAAAGGTACAGTTGGCTGGCACTAAGGCCTCTATGGACACGTACCGAAGTTGCCATCTGCCTGTCATGTATAGAGGGAGAGGTGCAGTTTCCCTGCACCTCTGTCTCTGTGGACACGTGACGAAGCAAGACGGTATGGTACAGGGATGAGACCTAGAAGGTTAACTGTACGCCACACGCCTAGCCACGAAGTATCTCCTAACAGATCCGTCGCAATATGACCACGAAGTTAAAGTGACTAAAATAATGCGCTAATGGTAAGAAAAAGAGGCCAGATTGATCCTCCTCCGATTTCCGAAACATCCAGCATGATGGGTTGATAAGACATTGTAGCTCATTAAAATGAAAACGATTTATGGTTACAATAAATGCATTCTGCCTACACACCTGAAAATGATGTATTGCTATTATTTTTCGTGTCTTCGTGTTTATGAACTGTATTATACTTCATTGAAATGTTAAAATAAATATCCTCTATAATGTTTATTTTTCCAAAAGAACACGATAACAAAAGTATATTTTGTCGTCTGCTGAGATGATCTAGTATGTAGCCACCAGGAGCGTTAATATCAGATGGAAGTCTTTTCTCATCGTGTGCAGCTTTGTGATTTTATATAGTATGCGGTGTTTTTGTTACACTTTTTTTTCATTTAGCCAACATTGTAAACCTCCCAATGACTAAATAGTGATCTGAATAGATATCATTTCCTCTGTGTTCTCTAACATCGTTAACTTAGCCTCTGCTTTTATCATTTACTATTTTAATGATTATTATACACTTGAGCTCCAGGTGTATATGTGTGTCTTTCTACCTAAAGGAGTTCATTAGTTTTAGTTGATTGTATGTGGCGCACTGTCTTAATTCTTAGCCATTATCATTAATTTACTGCTCACCAAAGATTTTGGTATATTGCCTACTCTTGCATTGAAATCACCACACAAAACTATATGTACTACTTTATTAATTATGATCAACTCTTCTTGCAGCTCTTCATAAAACACCTTTGTGTCTTCTTTTTTAGTCCTCCTCCCTCCATTTCGGGAGCATATGCGCGTACAATTATTAAATAGTCCCTGCTGATCTTAAAATCTACAAGTTACTCTTCTCTCAATTACGTATTGATAACACACTAGCCTCTTTTCCCATCTTGTACTAACCATAATTGCTAATCCACAACTTGCACATTTATCAGCGAAAATCCAGTATATATCATAAATGTAATTATTTAATGTGTTTGTCCCTTTCAATTTTTCTACGTTTCTATTATTACTGCTATCTAGATTTTTGTTCTTCAATTCTTCATTAAGTTCTTACTCTTCCTTTATTAAATCCCGACATTCCATTTTTTATTTTATTTTTTCAGTAATTCCAAGTGTTTGACCTTTGCTCGGAGTTATTCGTGCAATCTGTCCGGCATTTCTGTGTGAAGATTATGAGTAGTAGTAGATCTGCAAGTGAGGTTACCAGACTACTTTGAATGGTCTGTTAGAGAGACTCTCCTCAGAACCTCCAAACCTTTCGGTTATGTATTAGCCCCGTAAACAGGGATGCCTCTTTTGCCGTACCTATGACGTTGATGACTTAGCTCCTGTTACCGCGGGCATGGGCCTTGTATTTAATTCCCCAGAAGAAGTATGTCCTAACAGCCCTTACCATCTGGTTCCAACACAGTTTGCCACCACAACTTAAAACTGGATTCGCTGGGCTAGCAAGACAATTTTGGGCAGTTTGGGAATAGGAGTCATTATGCAGTGGTTGTGTGTACGCTATGGGAACTGTTTTGTGCTTGCATAACCTTGGACCCGTTATCTGAATATTTATCGCTCTTCAGTTTTTTGTTATTGCTGGAACACAAACCATTGTTTGATAATATTATAGTTCGTTGGTTACCATGAAGCAGTGTAGTTCCTAACGCCCGAGAGGTACAAAGATTCTTGCCTCTCACGTTGCTGCCCCAAAGAGAGAGAGAGAGATAGAGGAGAGGGGGCTAGAGACGTTGCAGTTAAATAATAAAGGCCCATTCACAAGGAATCGCGTAAATATAAAAATAAACATTTAATTAAACGTAAAGCTTGCAGGGTCCAAGCTTTCAAGTTTATGTCTACGTCAGACAAGAAACTACCCAATCAGAGCGATTTTCATACATGATTATTATGTCATCTCACATCAGATTTTCCGTCGCCATGTGTTGACTCGCTAACTACCTTTCTGTGTAAGATCATGGGCCAGGAATCACCGGAACATCTATAAAAATCGCAGCAAAAGGAATTATAATGGTGCTTTTTGTGAGTCTTTTAACCGGATATCTAGCTCTTGTTTATTTTGATAAACGTATATAATCTCTTTTGTCGTGTGTACTGTCGGTGGTCGCTTCGCAGACTGTCATCACCTCAGCTGTTTCATGCTCTGTTGCAATTGGCTGCTGTTTATATTTCCGTTTGTCGATGTGAATGACAACATATCGCGTTTAAGTTTATGTCGTAAGTTTTACGCCGTAGTTAATGGTTAATTTTAACGGGGAATTGTCCCTAACTCGAGACACGCACGGGTTCGATTGATGGCAAAAAAATATACTGACTGCTCCCAGTAGACATATCCATTCCAACCTACCAGCTAGAAGGGCAAGGGACTGATATGACTACCTGTGAAAAGGGCCTAGTACGCACAGTAAAATTATCTAAGGAACATCTTATTCAGAAGTCTGGCGTCATCAGTATGCGGCCCCCTCCCACCAGTTTTAACTGTCCCAGGTACTATAAGAATGTCACCAAAACTTAAACGATTTATTTGAACATCTATTACCGTTGTTTAATATTTTTGCGTACTTGTGATGCTTTGAGTCGCTGTCGTCCTCCATGGTGTAGTGGTTACTAGTTCCGAGGTCGCGAGTTCAAACCCGGCGGAGGGCGATGGATTTTTTTTGGACGTAAAACTCATTAGCATGGCTTCCTTCGGAAGGGAAGTAAAGCCGGTGGTCCCGTGTCGTAGATTTACGGCACGTGAAAGAACCTCAAGCCCTGATAAAGAGGCCTCTGAAAAATTACCGGATTACTGGTCTTTCACACCCAATATAGAATGGGGCGCTAAGGACCACCACAGTTAAGAGCGTCCATAAATAAAACTTTTTTTTAGTCTCTAATTGCTTTTCAGACAACTGACTTTTATGTGTATTTGCTCTTTTGGTAAATAAAATTATTGCCTACTTTGGTAAGTAGTACATAGACAAATAAATAAAACTCGTATATTACATTTATTGGAAATGGAAGAATTTACTTTGAAAGGTAGTGGTTGTGTGTTTATGATCCTTAAAGTTTAACATTAATCGTTTATGGTGTAATACTAAATGATTTCGTCTCTTAGAACCTCCCTTGCTGTTTACTGCCGCCGGTTAATGGTACTAGTCGGCCACGATATGAATGCATTCGATGATAAGAGAAACTAAACAGTTACGGAACATTGGACGAGGCAGCGGAAGGACAGTCAAGTAAAGAAAACATCCGCAGTTCCGAGTTGAATTTGCTAGCAAGGCAAATGTAATACTGTTTTTATTGTGCAACTGTACATTCCCCTATTGCCTTGCCCCTCGCTCTCCTTTGATCCCTAGCCTTGATTACGCTACGCATTGTCAACAAAAACAGTGGTCTCCTCCTCCAAGCACAGTCATATCGTGGTCGACTATTACTTTGACGGTGTAAATGAAGAAGATTGTACACACAGATCCATTGTTAGTCGCATATGATAACGAAGGTAGCCGTTATTCTCTCCTACAGAGGCGATAAAGATACACTAGAAGTGTTCATTGTTCATCTGTCAGGCTGTAGCGAGTGCAGAGCTTCTTATATAAACGAGATTAAATAGTATCGCATTGAAGAATTTTGCGTAGTAGTTATACGGTAAATTAAACTGTCATATGAATTTATTAATATATAATTTGTATTAAGCTAATATACCACATATTTTAAAAATAACTTGACATTTTATAAAATAACATAAAGCGCATTATTAAAGCTCGCCTCAAAATATGCATTAAAAACTAATTAATATGTCAATAGAAATAAGAAATCTGTTTTATAATCTTTGTCTACCGCTTACATACGCTAGATAAATTATTATATTTCGTACAGACATTTTGTAGAGATTTCAGGAAGTCCTCTGAAACAGTTAAAATAGGTCCTTTGGGTGTGCGAGTGTGTGTGTGTGTGTGTGTGTGTGTGTGTGTGTGTGTGTGTGTGTAAGAGAGAGAGAGAGAGAATAACATAACCCCAAAACCAAAAGTAAGGAAATGTATATTTTCATGCCTAAATAAGATACCTTTCAAGCATGCCTCGCCAAGATTTCCCCAAACAACCCATTACACACAATGTTTCACCTTTTTTGTTTATAAAAATGAACTGAAATAATTTTGATTAAAATACCTACGATATATTTATATGATGAATAAAATACATAACTTAAATCTTCTATGAATAGCTTCAAGAGCCTCTTCATTCGCAGTGAATTTTGTGTAAGTTAGAAACCATATCGGACAGATTAAAACTTAGTACAGAAAAAATGCAGAACTCATTAATATATAGAGTTTGTGCCTCATAACCTTTTTCGTAATTTTACTTCTTCCAAAGCTTCCAAAATACGTTTCTCTCTCTCTCTCCCTCTCTCTCCTTCCATCTCGGTTGAAGAGTGATGTATTTATGAAGCATTTGAAATTTTACCGAATGCGTTTATAAATATTAATTACTGGCTTGCGTTGTAAACCTTTATGTTTTTCTTTCACGTCGTCGACGAAAACCAATTCATATTGCGTAATTTGAAACAATTTCTAGCAAATCTTTATACTATATAACATAACGTTGGGAGAAGAATCTCTTTTATATGATTAGTATAAATCATTAGTAAGATGTGTATGTGTGAATTTGTACTGGGCAGAAGAAGGTGCGAGAGAATTACACATCACACTTTCTTTCCGAATTTCTTTCCACCTATCAAACGGACACCTTCACAGTGAAGCTTTCAGTTTTCATAATACCTTATGGTTAACAGGAAAGTTCCAAAACAAAAGCCCTGCAGCGATGAGAAAAGAACCGTCTCCTGCAGTTTTATGTTGAGACTATGTGCACATAGCGGCGTCGGAGAAGTTGCCGATATATAAGGCGGAAGTAAGAATCCTGTGGATCGAACAGCAATGTTAAAAATCTTATGCGTTACATCTCTACCCACTGTCGTTCATTTTTATATAGCTACTGGCTGTTCTTGCTAAACCTTATTTTTCTATCTAGTTCATGTTAATTGAAATAAAAAGTTTCCAGTAATAGTTCCAAACACATTTCGTTGTAAGTATAAGGGAATACAGAAGACCGAAACAAGAGTTAAATGTTTAAAAGCGGGTCGTTATATGTTGCCTTAAATTTCCATGACATCACGAGAAACGGCTGATTGGGACAACACTTCAAAAATTGAAAAAGCATTGAAAATTCAAAACTAATAATAAAAATACTCATAATAACGAAGTGTTTGTTGACACAAGAAAGATATTTCAAATAAAGTAATGCTTTAAAATATGTATTTACGTTTTCTATGTGGTGAGTGTTTGTATATCTCTTACGGTTTACCAGTTATACAAAATTATATAAAATTTCATCCAAATGAAGGGAACTTCACAGCCTATTCTCAGAAAATCCAATATATAAATTTTTACATGTATCTAAATGTGTTAAATATAGATGATGTTTTAATCAAAATGGTTAGAGCCATTGTTGAGAAAATAACAAATAATGAAAAATTGTCCATGCAAAGGGATTTGGGTTGAGATTTTCTTGAAAATCTTCGTGTTGCATTTTTTGGAAGATACTGAATATACATTTTCACAACTTTGGCATTTATCCAGCAATTCGTTTTACAATCACGCTGTTCACAGACACACACATACACACACACACACACGAACATTTTTCTGAAATCCTTTATTCTATATTCAGGAGCCTCAAAACATGTATTTCCGGCGAAATCTCGACGTATAATTTTTGGGTGGAATGCAATACTTCCTCTAATTACTAGTTACGTGGTTAATAAAGTAAAACAAACTTTAACACAAGCACATAGTTTGGGCTTACATATGCAATTCTCCACTCCTTTTCCGGAAAAAGCGCAATTTGTAGTACCTAGGGTTCTAGGGCAACTATTTTTTACTTTCTCTGCCACTTATTAGTAGGTAGAGGAAGTATTCACATTCCATCCAATGTTTCGTTATCAAGACCGCAAAATACAATCAAAACCATTTTAGAACAGACTGTATGATAGAAAAAGAGAGAGAGAAGCATTACTCAAACACGAAGAGTGGCATATATGCCAAACTTGGGATTTAAATTCACCGTCTTCCATTATGAAGGTTTTCAAGAAAACTTCCCAGCTTCAAACTATCTTTTATATGGAAAATGTTTTATTATTTTTAATTTTCGCAAAACTGACTGCACAATTTTAATTAAAATGCCATAGGTTTAAAGTATTTTCATGACTAATAAAATATATTTTTTGAATTTTCCGCGAATAGCCTGTGAAGTCCTGTATTCTCATTGAATTTGTGTGATTTTTTATAATTGATAAACCGTAAGGGATAGGCAAAAACTTACTGCACCAAAAATGAAGACTTCGTAAAAATATGCAATTTGTCAAATTTTTGTGGCATTAAGCATTTCAGAGATATTCTTTGCTATTTCTTTGAATGTTCTAATATTTTATGCTACTTTCTGAAGTGTTAAGTCAACAGTATTTATTTTTTAGTGATATGCAATGGAATTTCAAAGCCAGCACATAGCGACACCCCTTTTAAAAATTTTAGCTATCGTTTCTATAATTATTTATCCCGACTAACATGGAAGTAGATGGAAAAATAATGTTCTGAAGATTAGTATGTAGAAGAGATAGTGGTTAGAGAAGGCTGCGTGAATGTAACACATCAGATATTCACTTTTTCGGTTTTCTTTCCGCCCTTTCTTTGGCGAAAGCCCAAACAATAGTCTCTAAATTCTCGATATATTTCCGTAACTATTCCATTTTGGCATTGATTAATAACGTTTAGCAATGTCTCGGATATTGATTAAAACATCGGCTTGTTACTGAATCGTAATGGTATCAGTATGCAGTGATTAATATGCTACCGTCATCCAATTATGATTTTAATCAGTGTACATTCAAATAGCTTCAATTTCCAAATAAATTATGCACTGAAAAAAGTGGGTCTTTATTGCGTCTGGTTTTAGCTTATTTTGACGTTAACTGTTTTCTTATTCCCACTGTTGGTAGCATTGGTTAATATTCGTATCACATTCGATAGTTCATTCCTTAGATTGATATGCCATGATCTTGCAGTGACAGAGTGGTGATCTAATTTTAAACAACACAAGTAAGAATATTATTATTATTATTATTATTATTATTATTATTATTATTTATACAGTGTGCTACATTTTATTCATGGACTACTGTTAATAAATCCCATTTGAGTTTAAGAGTTTCGTCAGATAAACTCCTAAGCTCTCGTGGGATTACCTATGAAAAAATATCCCCAAGCGAAATTGTGCCAGGCACCCCTTAATCGAATGCGAGTGTAAGGCATTTATGGCCATCAAACCGCGCTTAGTCGATTTCTTGGAAATTGTGCAAATATGCACTTATATTAGCTTTTTCGTACTTTTATTATCCATATTACTTCATGGTAATTGGAAGCATGGATAGTAAATAAAACCTTGTCGAAATATGAACTTCCATAAGCAAACTTACAGAATTTGTTTTGGCAAAATATTTAAGAAAGTAAGGTACATATTACCAAAGCTAAAATATATTCATTTTTTAACCAGTTAAAGTGCTTATTTCTTTTTCTTTGTTGTTTTTTAAATAATGCCTCAGAGACAGGTTATGTCTATGCCAGTACAGAGAATTCTTTAAAATAAAATGTGGAAAATCCATGTGTTCTTCACTGCCAATACAGTAAATTGCATGCTTTGAAAGCCATTTTAATAGCTAAAACAGTTCAGGCTACGAGCCTTAAAATGGGCCAAGTGTCATTTCTGGAAGAAAAATCTTATGTGCTACATTCACAATACTTTCACTACTCAACCTTCAGGCTATTATTACCAGATATAGAAATTTCTAAGCAATAAAGCCAGGAAAGGAAGGGAATAAAGATTAATGTTACTGGAATGTAGGCAGGTCGCGGTAACAAACTACTCACCATCCTTCGTACAGTATTGTACCTAGACCGGTTTTTTACCTGTTTGTCATTAACTTTTGGCCTCTGTTGTTTAATATTCTTGTAGTAATAATGGTTTAAGTATAGTTAACGTGAACCCACATCTTTAAGAATTCCTATGCCTGATTATTACAAAACCTTATTCTTCTATCTACTTCATGTTGATCGAAATAAACGTGTGCAGAAATGCTTTTATGGCATATTTCCTTGTAGCTCAGGGGATTATAAGCTATAGTCAAATATTTTAATAGCGCCTCGCTATGTGACGGCTTTGAAATTCCACGAGAACAATACGAATAATGAGTTATTTTCCTCTTGAGAAAATATTTGAAAATTGATACCAATAACAAGGAATGTTTCGGAAATGGTTAATACACAAAACAACTTTGCCATAAATTGTATGCTTTAACGAGATCTTCATGTTTTGTGTAGTAAGATTTTGTGTTTTCGATTTACCAATTATATGCAACTCATTCAGAATGAAGAGGACTTCGCAGTTTATTCCCGAAAATTCAAGATATACATTTTATTTTTTATGTAAATGTGTTTAATGTATGGTACTTTACTCTAAATCATTATAGCGAGTTTTTGGAAAATCAAAAATTTTGAAAAAAAATCCTTGTAAAGGGTAGTTTGCGGTGGGGGAATTTTCTTGAAAATATTCTTGTATCTTTGGAAGATACTTGAATACCCAGTTTGGTATTTAACCGACATTTCATTTTTAGTTATGCTGTTCACATACAGGCCTTTTTTTTTCTTTCAAGGGCCATTTCCGGCGAAATTTTGATATTTCTGTTGAACATAATACCTCCTTTACCTGTTAGATTCGTGGTAGAGAAAGTAAAAGGAATCTGATTGCAGGCAGCTGTTTAAAGGTTTTTACTTTCTCTACCACGTACATAGTAGGAAGAGAAGGTATTGCATTCCAACTAAAAATTCGATACCGAGATTTCACCGGAAATACATTTTTTGAGGTCTCTTGAATAGAAAAAATCTGATGTGTTACACTCACATAACTTTCTCTACTCTTGTACAACCTAATTTTACAAACGCCTATTCTCCATATGCTTCATGTTAATCGAGATATCGAGATGTCAATCTTATTGGTAATTTTCTTGTAGATGCAAGGTAAATATGGTAGCTTTTAAGCGATAGTCAAATATTTTAACGCTGGTTGCTATGTGACGCATTCCATTCTCTTTGCATGTCCAGGAAATAAAAAAAATGAATAACGCATTTGAGAAAAAGTATAAGTATTGGAAAATTTAAGGAAATAACAAGCAATATCTCGAAAACGGTTCACTCAACAAAAGAAATGTATATGACATAAGTTGTGTATTTTAACGCGATCTACATTTTTTGTGTAGTAAAAGTTTGTCTATCTCTTATGGTTTACCAGTTATGCAAAAGTCGTTCACAATGAAGAATACTTTTGGAGACATTCCCAGAAAATTCGAGATATGCATTTTATTTCTCATGACATTATCTTAAACATATGATATTTTCATCAAAATCGTTAGAGCCATTTTTGAGAAAATTAAAATTTTCGAAAAATCTTCCATGTAAAGGGTAGTCTGGGGTGGGGGGATTTTCTTGAAAACCTTCGTGTCGCATCTCTGGAAGATACTGAACCTAAATACCAAGTTTGGTGTTTATCCGACTGTTCGTTTCTGAGTTATGCTGTTCACAGACACACACAGACACACACACACACACACACAGACACACACACAGACACACACGCGGACATGTTTCCAAAAATGCTTTTTTTTGGATTCAGTGGGTCTCAAAACATATATTTTCGGTGAAATCTCGGTATCGAATTTTTGGGTGGAATGCAATACTTCCCCTACTTACTATACGTAGTAGAGAAAGTAAAAAAGGTGTATGCGCGTGCGTGTGGGCGTGAAGAGAGAACAGCGTAACTCAAAAACGAAAAGTTTTTGGTATTTAAATTCAGTATCTTCCAAAGATGCGACACGAAGATTTTCAAGAAAATCCCCCACCTCAAACTACCCTTTACATGAAGCATTTTTCGAAACGTTCGATTTCTAAGAAATGGCTCTAACAATTTTGATTAAAACACCATATATTAAAGATATTTACAGGACATAAAATGTATGTCTTGAATTTTATGGTAATAGCCTTTGAAGTCCTCTTCATTCGGAAGGAATTTCGCATAATCTTGTATAACTGGTAAACGTTAAGC
The DNA here is from genome assembly GCA_030765065.1 of Deroplatys truncata. NCBI lineage: Eukaryota > Metazoa > Arthropoda > Insecta > Mantodea > Mantidae > Deroplatys > Deroplatys truncata. The sequence goes on from CM060980.1 coordinate 62,141,275, forward strand.
GATAGACGAAAACCCACCACACAGAAAAATGCAGATATTTTTAAAACACTCAATTTATTTCAAATAACTTTTTGTGTCATTGTCCGTTTCCAAGATATCCGTTATAAATTGTTCGAATTGCTCAATACTTACCATTCTTTTAAAGTCCTGTCGATTTTCAATTATTTTTCGCGATGTCATGGAAAGAGTATGGAATATTAAAGCCAGCATACAGCGTCCAATTCTAAAACATTTGACTATCGCTATTCCCTTTGCATCTGTAATGAAATGGTAATGCAGCTATTTCCGGAAGGGTTTATCTCAATTAAAATGAAGTAGATAGGAAAATAAACTTTCTTAAGAATCATTTGTATACCTAGTAATCAAAAGAGGGTAGAGAATGTAACACAAAAATTTTTCCGATGTTTTTTTTTTTTTTCCCTCCATGTTACAAGGAATTGCCGCAAGAGGGGCGCAAGAAAAGGATATTCCACTTTCCAGTTCAGCAGCACGATTAATTCAAATTATTTACTTCTATTCATTCCCCAAATGTTCTATTTATGAAAATGTTGGATTAATGATTCAAAAGGTGTGCTTTCAACACGTTTTATGAAACAGAATTGAAACAACTTTTTCGGTACGATCTTGTATGGCTATTACACAACTTAACATTTAACGCACTTTAACCAGCGAAGTACACTGTTGTTGGCTAACAGCCTAGATACAAAAGTAAATATAAAAAAATCTTAGTGTTACATTCACATGACATTCTCTACCTTCTATCGTTTATTAGTGCGTGTACAAATTATTCTTACGAAAGTTTATTTTCCTGTCTGCTTCAATTTAATCGAGATAAACCTTTCCGGTAATAGCTGCATTACACATTTCGTTAAAGGTACAAAGGGAATAACGATAGTCAAATGTTTTGGAACTGGACGCTATATGGCCTTAAAATTCCATACTCTTTCCATAACATCGCGAGAAACAGCTGAAAACCGACACGACTTGAAAAGAATGACCCAAGTATTGAACAATGCGACACATTAATGACGGATATCTCGGAAATGGCTGGTGCCACAAAAAAAGAGTTATTGAAATAAATTCTGCGTTTTAAAGAGATCAACATATTTTTTGTGTAGCACGTTTTATCGCTTAATGTTTACCAGTTATTCAAGATTATATAAATTTTCTTCCGAATGGAGAGGACCTCCCAAGCTATTCCCAGAAAATTCAAGTTATGCATCATATTTGTCATGTAAATATCTTTAATATATGGTATTTTAATCAAAATCTCTATAGCCATTTTTCAGAAAATCAACAAATTCGAAAAGGTTGCATGTAAAGGTAGTATGGGGTGGAGGATTTTCTTGAAACTCTTCGTGTCGTGTCGTAGGTACTGAACTTAAATACCAAGTTTGCTATATATCGGACATTTCGTTTTTAGTTATGTTGTTCACAACACACACACACCTACTTTTCCTAAAAATTGCTGTTTTGGGATTCAGCGGCCGTCAAAACATGTATTTATGGTGAAATCTCATTATCGAATTTTTTGGTAGAATGCAATATCTTTTCTACTTACTGTGTACTTTGTAGAGAAAGTAAATATCAGCTATTTTGTAATGCTAAGCTAACAGTATTCAAGTTTTGTGCCGTATTTGATAAGAAAAACTGGAATAATATAAACATGTGCGAGTTTTGTTGTATGTAAACCATCAATTTATCCCACGGATAAATTTGGCCCAATTTTGCACACATGGCTTCACTTGTTAGGTAAGAGGGAAGTTTGACATGGCTGTTTGCCCATTGTTGGAAATTCAGATGCTAAACCATACTCCGTACTGTACCCTAGAGTGCAAATAAAGAGAAAAATTATGGAGAAAAAATGGAATAGTCTGGAAAATGAAGAATTGGCCAAAACAAAAATAATAAGTTTCAGCCAAAATGGAAGAGCTTATCAGAGAAATCATTTGGTATAATTTTGTTCTGATAAAACAATAACTAGGATATTGTTTAAATAGGAACCAAATGAAACAACTAACTCTTGAAAGTAGAGTAGCTAATAACGTTTTTAAATTGTTGTAATGTGTTATCGTTAATATTGTTAATTATGTAAAGATTTTGTGTGAGAAATTGGCAAACAAAATCATTCAATCCGCTACTTATTAACTTTTGACATTTTCAACATTTTCTGCCAGGGAAATTACATATCTCAGAAACGGGAGTAATTATATCGAGAAAAAAATGTTTATAATGAGCATTTAAACGCTTTCAAGTATTTGAAACCAATATGAAACTGCGTTTAAACGGTATGTACGTTTAGCACACCGAAATTGCAATTTGAATTTCAGAAAGTACAACTTCCTTGAAAGTACCTCTGTTTTGTATGTCCTTACAGTATCTGCAAAAGCCGGTCGTTTGATACTAGAGTTATAGATGTATTCAACAGAGGGAAAGAACTATTATTAAATCGCATGTATTCAAATTGGATATTAGGGTGTTCTCAGTTGTCCCAGAATCAGCAAGTATCCGTGGATTCGCTTTGTGTTTGTCTCTTCCTAATCTAAAAGAACACACTTATCAGACCAATATCTCAACGTAGTACGAGCAGGTGGCATTGAACGTTTAGTAGCTGATCAGTATTTCGCTACAGATCATTCAAAATTATCAAATAAATGTTAGGAATAACATTTGTAATAATTTGTGTGTAATAATAATCCTGTGGCGCTACAGCTCGCGAAGGACCTGGGCCTGCCGACCTCACGCCCACGTGCGCACGGCAGGGGTGGGCGATCATCCAACCGATACGGAGAGGAAATGCTGTGGCCAGCATCCCCCAGCCAAAAAGTTGGCTCGCGAGTCCAGGACCGCGTATCGTTGCTCCTCACTTTCCTCACGATGCTGAGCGGGCACCGGTCCTATACCCGGGACCTAAAATCCACACCACCATGGGTGGGATCCAGAGCAGCACGCACCAGCCCACTGCACCACGGCACAGGACATAATTTGTCTATACCTAACAAAACCACATACAAAATGTCAGTGTTTCAAATAGTATATTATGCAACAAAACTATAATGGTAGTAATTCAGACGCGAGTATGTTTATGAGACGAGCGGAATCGAGTTTCATAATTTTCATACGAGCGTCTTAATTACCATTATAGTCACGTTGCATACGACTGTTTTTGGTCGACCACACTATAATTTAAGAACTGAGTTTTTACAAAAAGATCTTATCTTATTAATTTGTGTAATTAAATGCTGATCGGATGGCAGCACTGATGATGCCGGGACCTTGAGCGTGTTTATAAGTAGTGCAACAGATGGTAGCACTGTTGAGTCCACGCCGTATTTATTAATTTTTTTGGCAGTTAATGTGAAAACAACACAGATTGATGCAAAGGAAATTAATTCAGTTTATTAGAATTTTAAACATTACAATGAGCATAATTAATTTTATTTTAAATACTCATATTTCATTGTTTATCTGGGTAATGGATCCCAGTTGACTGCTGCTTTGAGGTTATTAAAAGGTATGGCTGAGCTGCGCACGCCGCCGAGTAAGATCATAATGAGTCTCTAAAGTATTATGGACTCCATAACAGTTCAGTTTCGTCACATATAATCAGCGTATTATAGTGTGGTCGGCCAAAAATGAAGTTATGGCACACTTGTTCACCACTGTTTTTACACCGTTAATGAATTCATGGAAATTCGTTAATAATCTCATCATTTTGTTTTTATCTCCAATTTTTACTTTTATGTTGTATTGTATTAATAGACTTTTTGTCAATATCTTTTACTGCTCCAGTTTTATATGTTAAACTGTAAAAGTGACTTTTAGCTATATTCTAAACCATCGGTTTTGTAAATAATTGTAATTGCAATAATCTTTGTAAATTTTTTACTTGTATATCATGGTACACAAAGCGAATTTTAGCCATGTTTTGAGCAATCAGTTTTATAAAGAATAAAATTATAAATGCAATTTTGTACACTTTTTAACTTGTCCTATTTCATGGTACCTATGTACTGGGTAGCTCGGTTACATACTGAGCAGTAGGTTGGGTGGATTACTCCTCGGTCGCTGCAGGGCTTCTGTTGTTATGTACTGGAAATTCAAAGATGATGTTCAAAATAAGGTCCCTCCTGCTCATGCGCAACAGCACCGCAGCTGGTATGAATATTTGCGCCAGCAGATTTTCTTACAGCATTTACAACCACGGGGTATTTCCGTCGCACGCGTAGTGGCGGATTTGAAGCATGCAGTCGACCATGATTCCCCGGTCGTTAAAATTCATTGGGGGGAGGGGGAGGAAGTAGTCTAGTCTACTCGTCTAATTGGAAGCTTTTGGCTATAAAGTTGCATCTCTGCAAACTCTCCAAACACTAATGACAATAACGGGTGCGATCCACATAGTTCCAGGTCTGCCAGGAAGCTATGTGTAGCTAGAGTGTACCTACTCTAGAGGACATAAAGCCCCCGCAAAAGTAAGCCACCCAACCTACTGCTCAGTATTATCCGAGTCACCCAGTACATATGTATGATTTTACAGGATGAATAAAATATCTATTTATCTACCACATTAGGTAAGCACGATATCTATGAATACGTTTAAGAATACTTTGTAAACAAAACAATCGCGCCTGGGTTACAGGGTAGTTATCGTATCTAGAGGAAGTAATAATTTTCATCCGATAGCTGTGTCTCTTCCGTTGTTTGTTTCCGATTTCGGAAGATGAAAACAAAATGGCAGCAAGATTTGGTCAATATTCTCAGTTGGTTTTAATGAATATGAGTAATGCATGTTTTTTTTTATCACGTAAATGTAACATTTCACATTTGTTTTTGAGGTTAGACCTTTGGTTAGGTGTTGTTTAATAATTCAACAGTTAATAATTATAATAATAATATGCGCTGCAATTGATTTGATTTTAAGAAAATATACATAGAAATTGTTTCATTGTCTTCTGATATTCCTCGTTATTTATATCCATTCTATTCGTGAAATAGTCTGCTCTAGGTTTTGAGCTTAATCAAATAAATTCTCTAGTGCTATGTAAAGAGGAAGTTACTCAATAATCGCAAAATCTGTTTTGATATCGTTGTATAATTTGATTAGAATATCTTCCATCATAAATGAAAAAGAATCTTTACGTTTACATCTTGGTAGGTAAGGTTAAGGTTTTTCTTTCCTGAAAAATTAAGATTATGCCAAAATATTGTAAAATATGTTAAGCACTCAAGGTGTAGTCAAGATTTATAGCAAATTGTATGAAGTGCTATTGTAAAATTCACTGATGTTCTCGGAAACTACCGTGCGGGCGTTTTAAAGTGAGGTCACCTGCTATATGCGTAGCAGGCTGTATTGCAGTGACCTCGGTATTTTTCCAATGCGCAACTGGCAGCGCATGACGCGTTCAAGGTTATGTTTATCAGCTGTGCTTCAGTCGCTGCTTTGTTTCTCTGCTGTAAGGAGAGTTGTGGTTATGCATCTCAAATGTGAAAGTTTATTCAAGACGTCGTCTTGTAGTGGTTACCATGCTAGGCTATAGATCCCGAGGTTGCGGGTTCAAACCCGGCGGAGGGCGATGATTTTTTCCGGGCGTAAAAATCCTTAGCATGGCCTTCGGAAGGGAAGTAAAGGCGGTGGTCCCGTGTCATAGATTTACGGCACGTAAAAGTACCTCAAGCCTGATAGAGGCCTCTGAGCAAAATTACCGGTATTTCACGCCCAATATAGAATGGGACGCTAAGGACCACAGCAGTTAAAGAGCGTCCTTAGTCCTGCATGTGCGCGATCCGTTGCCTCACCATAAAACGATCGCGTTGTGCTTTGAAATCAATGTGTATGTGAAGCAACTCCAAAACAAATGAACGAACGTGTGGTACGACAGAGCGCTCTGAGATTCTGACATTGACTATCATGTGAGTTTGACAAAATGTAATTATGGAGTAATATTAGGGAAACAGTTGCGGAAACACAATTTTCAGCGCCATTGATTCCACTTTCATGCTTCTAATGTATTAATCTTCAAAGAATTTTGTGTAATTTATCGCTTCACCAGCTTTTCCCATTTCCATCGCACTTTTCCTCGGCGAAGATATAGAAATGGCAATTACAGAAATCCTTTTGGAAGTAACGAGCGCCCTTTTTATACTAGGAAGTTAAAGCCATTTCACTTTTATGCCATTTGCATTCCCCTTTCCTTCCGGCCCGATTTATCGGTGGAAAACTTTGGATTTTCTACGGTCGCGAGTACGTGCAGTACGTACCTTCGCTTCCCCTGGGGAAAAGAGAAAAGGAAATTTGAATTTCGCATGATGGAACCTTAGCAGAAAGTTGTAGGGTTGTTAATCCTGGTACACATTAACCACGGAATGAACTAATACGAGTGTACGTTACACAAGGCAGTAATTTAAAAAGAGAGTCTACTTTAAAATTCCATTACCATCGTATTCATTAATGTCGTAATGTGGCGGGAATTTCGTATATAAATTGCACGGCTGAGTAACTACATTTGTTTTTGGAAGTTTTCTTTTCGGTGCATTCATATTTAATGTTATCAATTTTAGTTAGCTTTTTTTTCTGCAGGTAACTCCGTCTTGTAATTCCTGCTCGTTTCCCTTCAACTAAGTTTTCTGCTAATCCTGCCCGTTCAACATGTTTCAGGAGGACCTGAGAGAGAGCGCCAAAGACCGGAGTGATGGTGGCGCCGTTATTTGGCCAGTGTTGATACTACGTGGGAACGGCGACGTGTACTCACTCATCACCACGTTAACTGCTGAGAGGTATTAAAACACGTACCTAATTTACAACACTTCCAAAATGCCAATATTTTTTCACAATAACATGCCATCAGTCTTAAGAACTTCACAAAAGATTTCCTGTTGATCATGTTAATCTCCTGGTCATACTTTCATGAGCTAAAAACATTCAAACTCGTAAATAGTATAAACTTTGAAGTTTTCACAAAATATAAAGTATTTTGTTTCATAAATTGTTTAACATTCTAATTTTAGAAGACAATTAGAAAATGTCTTTATTATATAAATTTCTAGTAAATAAAGCATAGTTTTATGTAACAATTTTTGTACACTTCATAAATATTGTAAAATTTTACAATTGCAGAAAATATAAAGGCCTTTATGTCTGAATATTACTTTTGATGATACAGTTAGGTTTGTCCTTATAACTTATATAAGTTCCAAAAATAAAGCACACAAAAAGATGTTAAAACACTTTTGAAGTGCATAAATATAAAATGATGATTTTAGAAAATATAAAAGTTATTTTTTTCAGAAGTAATGTAATATCCTCATTTTAGAAGTTGTATGGAAAATTTTTGTAAGTTCATGCCAACACCTAGTAAATAAAGCACAGTTTCTTCACATAAGAAGTACCAGTTGTTACATATATCACATGCAGTGAACATTGGAAAACGTTTTATTTTGTTTTCTCCCCCCCTTGCTTATAAAGTAAAATATGTTAAGTGTTGGATAAGTAGTTTTACAAATTCTGATTGATACTTACAGACAGGCAAAGGATAAAGAAAAATTTGCCAAAATATGAAAACGTGAAAAAATTCCCAAATATTATGAACTATATTTTAAAGTCTAAACATCTTATACTTTAAGGGTTTGGAGTAGGTTCACTTCATTGATTAAAAAAAAAGGCTTTATAGACTTTTGTGCATATTTAATAATAAAACATCAAATTAAACACAACAAATTATATGGAGTTTATAGATTTTAATCTTTGTGAACTTAGAAAAAAGGAAGTTACTGGTTGCTTTGTCCTTGCTGAAGTTGTTTTTATTTTCTGTAGCAGCCCCACGTATGGGAGCCAAACTTCCAGTATTTGTAGCCCCACGTTGGAGAGCCAAATTTGAAGGGGTTTAATTGTTGTTGTTGTTGCACCACACACGTAATGCATGCCAATTTGCGGGAGACATGTTTCTTGGAGTGCTCTCCCGTGTAAGGTACAAAGTTTCTGGTGGCCTTCGCCCCACGTTTAAAAATCAACTTTGTATTTTAATGTTTATTTAAATATTATATATATATGCCTCAGCTTCGTCAGTAGTAATTTGTAAAGCACGTATCTCTTAGCAGGGCTGTTATGGCTAGAGAACAAGGCTTACACAAATTATAAATGTATTCCACTCTCTTTATTAATATTTCACATGATTAAATAACACTTCACTGATATATCCTACTGTAGAGCTGTGAGATATTTGTTAATTACACCTTTTTAACACGTAAACTTTATATTATTCTCACCGCAATCAATTTTTATATATCACACTGAACACGTACCAAATCTAACTGCAATCTTTTAGCATCTGCCGCCTGAATTTGTATATTTCCTCTATTTTAAGCCTCTGATTGGCTAAGCCTACTCCAATAGAATACCTTTATTCAACTTAATCTTTTTCTAGTTTTTGATTGGCTATTTATAAACTGTTTTAAATATTACATTATTGTTCCAAGAATTATTAGTAGCATTATTAAATTTTCTAATTTAATGTAGTCTGAAAGGTAACTTGCTTCTATTCTCACAGCTCCTACATTGTTAAACTACGCAATACATTCACATAACATTGTTATATATGTACATAATAATATATACATATTGCTTTAAGATGGGCTGTTATTATATTTTATATTATATAATTACACTTATATTATTTAAGTGTTAAAAATACTGCCTCATTGCTGAATACTAATAATACATCAATAAAAGTACCAGTTAGTGAAAATAGAAACACTTTATGAATAGAGGGCATTTAATTTCACAGGTGATGTCATATAGAGGAGATGCTACATTTTCTCTCCTGTATGTGACATTTTGGAAAGAATGCTCAGTTTTTTAACGTATTCCACAGTAAACCACCCAAATAGAACATCTGGAAAACATAATTCATTGCTAACTGAGTTATTTTAAAAGCAGTAATTCGCAAATCTTACAAAATATGAAGATTTTTATGAAATATGAAGTTTTAACAAACCATTATGAAATATGAAATTTTTAGTAATATGCATTGAATTTTACACACTGCAAAATGAGTGTAGAATTGTTCCCGTAATGACAACAAACATGGTTTAGAATATGAAGTTTCATATTTTGCCTGTCTCCACGGATAATATGCTAGTAGTATTTCCAGTCTTTAGTGGCAAATGGTGATCTTTGCATTGTTGGATTTGACATCAATTACAATGGAGAGAAAGGCATATTATGTCTTCCCTCAGTTCTAACATTTAGTTAATTGTGTCATATATTATATCCACAATGTGTTGTTAATTTTTTCAGCACTTCAAAACCTGTTGTGCATGGCCCTCTGTCAATGTACCCACCTGCAGATGATAATTATGGTGTGGATGCTTGTTCTATTTTATGTCTGCAAACACTGCCACCAGTAGTTGTGATAGCTACTTGCTCTGGTACACTTTACCACTGTGTCCTCCTCACTTGTGCAGAGGATGAAGATGAAGATGAAAATGATAATAAAGGAAACAAGGTACTTCAATTTATCCTGAAAAGAAATGTCAGGCAGCTCTCAGCTGCTAGGGTAATACATTAATGCATTTAGAAAAACAAAGTATGTACTTATGCGATACAATGTTTCCTTACAATGTTATTTTTAATAAATTTAGAAATCTAGTATTTGTAAGCATGCATTGGGTTTAGTGCAACTTAGGAAAGAATGTTAAGCAAAGTTACAGCATAAGCATTTTAAACTGCAAGAATTATTTGAGGACATTACCAGATGATGGGCAGATAAAACATAGATTCATGTTTGAAGATATTTTGTTTCTTTAATCCATTGCAAACTTAATTCTTGCATACAGCAGTAATTAAATTGAATATGCAGTGTTATTAAAAATTTATTTTGACAATAATTTGACAAGTTATAATTTTTTTTTTCAAATTGCCCATGCCCTTTTTTCCAGAAATCAGTCTGACTTTACAGAAACAAAGAAAAAGACCTTCTCAGTCCAGAGGTTCCCGGTTCGATTCCTGGGTGGAGCAGATATTTTTTCTTTAAACAGAATCATTCCGTATCCTCCGTAGAGTCTGGTAGTATAAATGCAGGAGTGCATGAATATTCAGTGTAAAAGACTAATGTTTAAAAAAAAAAGGTTCAGAAAGTAAAAACACCATGAGTAAGTTGTTTCCCAAATCAAAGTCCCCAAATTTATCAAAGAAGTTAAAGGGAGCTATAAAAATGAAACCACTAAAAAACAAAAACACATTTTGGATATTGATAAACTTTATTTATCCAAAAGCATTATGTGAATCTTAGTTAGGTGGAAAGGTAGAATGAGACTGAAAACTTCAGTGTTATAGCTGGGATTTGAACCACAGGTCTTCCAGTTTCCATCTGGTTACTCTAACCAACTGAGCTACCGTGTTTCAAATCCCGGCTGTAGCATTGAATTTTTGAGTCTGATTCTACCCTACAACCTTGTCCTATACAGAGCTTGTGTGGAAGAACAATTGATTACCCTTGATTTGGTGAATTACCTGGGTAAGGTTTTTGTTTTGGGGTTTTCCCTTCAGAAGACAAATGTTGGGTTACTCCCAAGTTATGTGGTCTGAGATTTATCTGGGCATCTTTTGACCTGTTCCATTCATTCATCCTCCAATACGACCTACCCATTAAAGGACATTAAACACCTCCCCCAAAAAACAGGTTTTACACAATGCTTGTATATTATATGCAACCGAGAAACGCTAAGTGCTGCTTAATTTGCTATTTACGAAGGCATCTTCTTTTATTTGTTTGATTTATAGAATGTTACATTTCTTTCTCCCCTTGAACAGTCATCTTGGTCGCAGTATGGATCCACATACAGTCTTCACTCTCCTGACATTGCTCTCTATGTGTTTGAGTCGGTTGAACTGGAACTTGGCCTAGCTCTCGATGACAATGATGACTCTTACACATGTCCTATTCATCTTCATCATGATGCTGCAACAGAGTCAAGGTATTTTTATGAGATAATTCATGATATATTTGTGATTTCATTGTATTCTCCTCAGGTATGAGTCAGCTTTGCCCTTTTCAAAAGTTCTTATGGGGAATAAAGTATAATTAGCAAACAAAAACTTATAATTATTTTTTTATTAAAATATCAAATATTTCAGGTATTTTTGTACTCATGATACTGGAGTCCACATGATGACATTGCCATTTGTTACACAACTCGAAGAATTTGCAAAGTGCCATGATGGTAAGTTTTTCTTAATATTATGTTACTTTACAGTAAGCATTCCTTTTTTTTATAAGTGTCGTTACCATTGCATTTAATTTTCTCTTTCTTGTTCTCTGTCTTTTTCTCCAGGGCTAAATTATGATATAAAGTCAGTCGGTTTTGACAATATAAGTACTTAACTAAGAAGCTTTCAGAATTTTCTAGCGAACTTGCTTATTTTTACTTTCTCTACTACATATTTAGAATAAGTAGAGGAAGTATTGTATTCTATCCAAAAATTTGATGTCACTATTTCTCCAGAAATACATGTTTTGAGGCCCCTGAGTGCAAAAAAGGTGAGGGTGGGTGCGTGCATGTGAGAAAAGCATAACTTAAAAACAAAATGCTGGATAACTACCATACTTTATATTTAAGTTCAGTAGCTTCCAAAGATGAAACAAATATTTTCAAAATAATCCCCCAACTCCAAACTACCCTTTACATGGAAAATTTTCCAAAATTTAGGTTTTCTCAAAACTGGCTCCTAACAATTTTGATTGAAGTGCCATATATTTAAGATATTTACATAACAAACAATATGTATATCTTGAAATATCTGGGAATAGCCTGTAAAGTACTCTTCATTCGGAAAATTTTTTGCATAATTTTGTATAATAGTTACATCATAAAATATAGACAAAAAGATACTACACAAAAATTGTAGATCTCTGTGAAACACACAATTTATTTCGTATAGCTTTCTCTGTGGCATCAGCCATTTTGGAGACATCCATTATTACTGGTTTGAACTTTGTCATTATTTCACTGACGTCATTACTCAGTTGTTTCTCACAATGTTATGGAAAGAGTATGGAATTTCAAGGCCAACATAATATACTGACATCTGGCTATTGATTCTGTTTTCTGTATCCACCTTTTACCTACAACAAAATGTTTAATGAAACTATTTCTGCAAATATTTATTTAGATTAACATGAAGTCAATAGAAAAATATGCATTCTAGGAATAGTTTGTAGTAGATATGTAGAATAAACCATATTGGGTAGAGAAAGTATAGGTATAACAAAAAGAGAACAGATAACCACTGGAAACATTACAGCATCAATACAATTTTGTAAAAATTAAATATAAGAAATGAAAAGACATGTGTGAAGTGGCCTGAGAAAATAGACATCCAAGAGGGCTACTAAGAATAAAAAGCCCCAAGTATTTCCAGAAAGTTGGGATGACAAACTATAGTGGTACCAACCTTGAAAGTAGAAAGTGATTTGTACAAATGTTTTTTACCATTGTTTTTTCAAGCCATACTCATTATAAGAACAAACAAGAAGTTCACAAAGAAAAGAAACGAAACACAGTGCAATAATTGTATATATCCTGTAAATATTATGCAAATAATTTTAAGCTTAATTTATTGTTCATTTCATTATCATTGTTAATTTCATTTTCAAGTCATTATCTTTTATGTTTGTTTTTTATGGGGACTCTCATCAACATCCTGAAAATTTTTATGTGAAAAATGTTAAGCACATAGATGAGGAGCATTTGTAGGGAACATACACCTGACAGGCCAAACAATGTAAATAATGGGAAATCATAAATCAGTAGTCAAGATAGGAATATATAATAATATAATATAATATAATACTGTAAAATGATTTGTGTCACAAAATGTAGAAATATGTAAGAAACATTATAATTAGTTAGGAAGAAGCGAGCTAGCATCAGGGCAAAAGTCCACCCACAACACATACTAATGGACACAGAATTAGGCAAAATAGCCACAAGCAGAGCGAGAGATCCAAGGAGAGACAAGGGCAGAGATATGGGGCACAATTCCAGGAAAGGTCACAGGTTCTAAAGGGAATTGGATAAGAAGTCAGCAAATAGAAAGAGAAACAAGAATTGTGAGAGAGACAGAGATAAGTGGGCTTTATCAAAGAAGTCGGAAGAAGCTTGACAGGTAAAAGTGAATGATTTCTTTCTCATAGCACACCAAGTAAAGAACTAATCAACATAGAGATTAGGCAAAGGGGCGCAAAAGTTAGCGTTATAACAGTGGCATATAACAATGAGGTCCGACCCAGATTTCAACACTTGCTCATATACTTCTCTAATAGTCATTTACGTGAATTGTCTAGTGGCAAATGGCTGTAATGTGCACAGTGGATGGGAGATGACGTGTGACATAGATAGCTTAGCCCACTGAAATATTTAAAGTAGCAGAAAGATGGAAACTACAGTATAAGACAACCGCATTATTATTCAAAGGGGAACAGTTGCTAGCCGCTTCAATTATTTTGTTGATTGGGTATAAACCCAATCGTTAAGCAATTCATTGTAATCATTTATCTTCACCCAAAATATCTTGAGATTAAGATAGCTAGGAATAGGAATTTATTTGCAGTTCCAATAACTGACAGCCAAGGTAGAGAACTTCAACCTAGAACTCCTCATCAAAGTGAGACATCGCATGTATACATGGAAATTCTACATGAAGAATTTAAATAGATATGTTATATTTATCTGACTTTACGTTTTTAAGTTATGCTGTTAAAAAACAAACATACACACACGCATGCACGCACACCTTTTTCTAAAAATCCTTTTTTGATTATTTATTTATTCAGGAGCCTCAAAATGCTTTCAGTGAAATCTTGATACTGAATGTTTTGGTGGAATGCAGTACTTCCTAACTACTATAAGTAGGTGGTGGAGAAGGTAAACAGAAAAATAAGCAATAGTGAGTAGAGAAAGCCATGTGAATACAACACACCAGATTTTTTATCTTTCTTGAGCCTTCTTTTAGAAAACAGATTTTCATTTTTATTAATATTGATAGACTATAACTTAAGGCCATGACTTGTAACTCATAGAGTAATTTCTGGAGGATTTCTTCATAAACAGCTATTACAATTTGATCATTAAAGAATAAAGAGTTGTTAAGTCAGTTTTATAAAAATATGTATTGTTGTTTAACATTGGATTTTTTTGCCGCTTATTGTTACTTGCTCAGAAGGTGTTTGTATACCATTAACCAAGTAAAAATTGTTGTAGTAATATTAAGACAAAGTTGTGTCATGAAGATGTGTTATTTATTAGGAACATTTCCAGATTCACCACCATTGGATCTCCTGAACCAGCCAAGCTCAGCCGAGTACCTGATCTGCACACGTACATCTTCCTCCGTATCTCTGCAGCCAATCTTGGGCATTGGGATCACTGCACCTCCTTACATACTTATCACATTGCTTAGCACTGGTGAAGTAGTAAGTCTTCCCCTGGCACCTTTGCCATACAATCCATCCCTTACACGGCCTGATGACATGAATGGGGAAGAAAAGGAGTTATTGTCACCCCTCAAAGTGGTAAGAACAAACTTATATACCTAGGCTTAGAAGTCATGCAGCAAACAGTTGATAAATAGTAGTATAGCAACTGGTGCGTGGTTGCAGAACTCTTAAATAATTCAAATGCCACAATCCTAAAGAAGCAGGCAATCAATTTCAAACTTTAGTAGTTGCAGAAACTGAAACAAACAAACTATACTACTTTTATTATGTCATACTACTTTCAACCAATAAAGTCCATAGCTTTTACCTGGCAGAATCTATATCCAGCAAAGTGTGTTGAGTTGTGCCTTACGTAGGATGGAGTAAATTTTCAACATTTGCTATAGAGGAAAATATCTCCCAAAATTCCTCTGCATTTCAGGTATAATAAGTTGTCGCTAGTATAACTCGTTTTGAAACAATTAAAGAAATAAATGTGTCAATTCTTCATAAATCACCTTATCATCAATAACCTTATAATAATGTAAAATGTCATGGATAATAATATAAGAGCAGTGTATTAACAAAGCTTTCCAAAAATTTCCCTTTTTTAAGGTTTCTAGAATCTTTATAAAGTGAATACTGTGGCTTTATAAAGTGAATACTGTGGCTAGCCAAGTGCATTGGCTAGCCACAGCTCTGCTTGGCTATTAGTTTTTAATTATTATTTTTATTGTGTTGAGATTGTTTAGTTTTGTGATTTTCACATCCTTTTTTTTAAAATCGTGAAATAGTCTTAATTAAATTCAACATGAGTTTGAATTATTTTTCTAGATTCATAAATCTATCGTAAACTTGAAACACCTCTTCTAGAGATACAATTAAGAAAAACTATAAAATTATACACTGTAAAGCTTAAGCAACTAATAAGCTGAGAACAAAGCTCCTTGCACCCATATTTCTTTGTCTTAAATTACAGCAGTTGCACATTGCTCAGACTCCCACTCTACCATATTACCAATGCTCAATCTCTGTAATTCTACTGAAGGATTTCTGGCATTATAAATGTCCTTCACAACCCATTAACAATTGTCATTTCTTTCACCACCGCCATCATGTTCATATATGTATATACATATATATCACGTGAGTCTTCTCATCCTGTGGATTGGTAACTAGGCAAGCCTGCATTTTACAGACAATGCGAAATGCAGGTGCTGACATTGCATTCACCAGCCCACTGATTAGAGTTACGGTGATGCTCGTTGTTAACATGCTCTAGTAGCGCAATGTTAACATGCTGGCTCGCCTCAGAGATTGATCAAATCAGCTAATGCATTGAAATTGGTGCAGGCCAATTATCTTGGAATGTAGGGCATCAGGACAATGTTGGTATGAAAGAGGAATAATTTGTATGTTTTCCAGCTTTGTTTTATGCAAAAATATGAAAACCAGTTAGAAACTCATATTGAAGAAACAAGATTGTTTTCATGATGATACTGATAATAATTTAGAGGAATTCATAGCAAGTGGTGATGTGTTAAGGCTGACACTTTGATGGCAAAACACTGCAGAATATCTTTGATGATTATCATGTACAGTGTTTCAACACACTGAAGTAGTTGCAGTCCCACGTACGATACAAAGTTTCCGGTGACCTTCGCCCCATGTTTACTTTTCCGGTGGCCTTCGCCCCACTTTTAAAAAATCAACTTTGTATTTTTTTGTTTCTTTAAATATTATATATTTATGTTTGCCTTGGCTGTGTCAGTATTAATTTGCAGAAATACGTATCTCGTAGCCAGGAGTGGTGCTGCTAAAGAATGAAGGCTTACACAAATTATTATTTTTACTTCACTCCTTTTATTAATCCTTCACACAATTAAATAGCACTTCACAGATATACTGTAGAGCTGTGAGATTATTTATTAATTGCACTTTTTAATATGTAAACTTTATTTTTATTCTTGCCATAATGAAGTTTTATGTCTCACACTTAACCTGTACCTTATCGAAGTGCTCAGGAATGCTGTCCAGTAGTTTCTGGCTTCTACCACTTAAAATTGTACATTTCTCATTTCAAGTCTCTGATTGGCTAATCTTACTGCAATAGAATACCTTTATTTAACTTTTAGTCTTTCTAGTTGTTAATTGGTTAGTCGTAAACTGTTTTAAATATTACATTATTGTTTCAAGAATTACTAGTAGTATTATTAAATTTCCAATTCATTATTGCCTCAAGGTTACCTCATTGTTAGCAACTTTCGGCTTCTTTTCTCACAGCTCCTACATTGTTAAATTATGTATCACATTCACATAACATTATTAAACATGTACATAATAATATAAACATTATACAATGCCTGTAACATACACTTTATATATTATTTTATACACATATTGCATTTAAGGTGGGCTTTTTTTTTTTTTTAAATATTATATAATTAGACTGATATCATTTAAGTGTTAAAAATACTGCCTCAACTAATAACATACTGTTGTAAAGATATTCCAAACTGAAGACGAAAGGGAATATTAAAATCCTTTAAGACCATATAATATTGACATACGAAGGGAAACTAGTTACAAAGGTAATTGTAGAGTAAAGTTAAAGGCCAATAACCCTTTTCCAGCCCTAGTGCTCTAAAGCGCTCAAGATTTAAATGTTCCCTGTTGGCCTGAACCCTCCATAACCCTCTTGCTTCTGTGTATGTTTAGCAGTTGTATAGTGAGAATGGAACAGCACCTGGCTGAAGTCTGATATAATACAATAACTTAGGAAGCATCCTTAAACATGAAGAACATATATAAGCACTAAATGTTGACATAAGACACACATATTCAGTGTCAAATATTAGAAGTTTCCTGACAGTTCAGATTGATTGATTGATGGACGGACAGGTGGGTAGGTGGAGTTTCGTCCTCCTACACAATGGGTTATCAATCAAACCCATTATGTGCAAATGCCTGCAAAGAGAATTTGCCTAGTGCGCATACGTACCACAATCCTTATTCACTCCCTATTGAGGATCATCAGGGCTTCTTATACCCCTGCACAGAACCTATGATTAACCCATAGCTCTGCCTGACTGTAGTAGAACTCCTCCAAAACCCAAAGTGCAAATGACTAGGCCGAAAGAGCTATGTCAGCTCTCATACTTTGGATGAATATCCCAAAGAAGGAACTGGACCAACAAACATTGCACCTGCCTCCCTTCCTTATTAACTTATCTGCAACTTCAATGCCTGTAATGGCCTGGAACCCACAAAGAGTAACAGGGCCTCATTCGCAGAGCCTATCCAACATCCTTTGGCATTCTGACACCAATTTGGATGTTGTTCTAAGGGCACACAGTGCTTTTAATGCTGCCTGGCTATTGGAGCAAATATATACAGGTTGTAAACCAGGACAGCTCAGATTAGTTTGGGATAATGGCTTCTACATTTCGCGCCTCAACAGATATCAGATGACTTGGAAACAAGCAAAGATGGGGGCATCAGTAATAACCATGCTAAGATTTTGCATACATTACATTTTGTACTCAATTTATGTATTGTAAACTCATTAATTCTGTATGACTTCAGAAACTGGTTAACTTTTGCAGCTCATGGTGCCAGGAAAAACTTAGTGCATTTTAAGCTTATAGGAATATTTACATCTCGCAAGTGTACAGGCAGGAAAAGAAATTTGGCTATCAGAACTGCATCCCCTAGTCTACTTATAGAAAATCTCAGTTCATGCAAAAACACATAGTGAGAAAGGAGAAGAGCTCCATCTGTAAGGGGTAAACAGATAAAACATAAATGCAGATAATGTGATTTTACATTGTGTCGTGTGGGATGTGTTTTGGAGTACCATCAGAGCAAAATATACAAATGCAAAATAATTTGATTTGTATCTTTTTTAGTTTATTTTATATGATTTCTTTTTTTAAGGGGAGACATATTTCTTGTATATGCAATTGAATTTAAATGCCAATTTAAAAAGTGCAGCCTTCCTGGCCATGCACTAATGCTTTAAATGGGAGTAGCAAAGGGTTAAGTATTGCACAGTAGCAAAGTTTAACAAGGCAAGAGAAATGGGATGTGGCCTTTATTATTGGCATTTGCAATTGCTTTGGGCATTGGAAGCAGCCAAAAATATTGTATTTATGAACTTCATAGCATCATTGGCCTTTATTAATAAATTGAAAAAAGAGAGTTTGGAATGACATCTCACTGCATTACTCTGCTACAACCACAAAAAGATAAACAATAGGAAGCAGATTTTATAAAAGAGCTGAAACATTCATTACTGAAGTTAATGAACATATGTAGGAAAATATTGAAATGGAAGGTGTGTGGAACTGTGGTCAGAGCCAGTTCAATTATGAGCTTTCATCTGACAGAACATGTTTCAAACAGGTAAAGAAGACACCGCATTGATGGTGCAATCACTTCTTAGTGGATCATGCAACTACACAATCAATGTTGCTATTTCGATGGATGAGTTTTTAACAGACAAGTAGTATAATATATGTATCCAAGAACCAACAGGAAGATTTGATCCTCGTGTGACAAGAGAAGTGGAAAAAGGAGCCCACCAAATATTTTCACGAAGTGTGACCAGAAAGATGACCAAAGAGCATCTTAAGAATTTTTTGTATTGGTACTAACAACACAGTTATCTGAAAGTCTCTAATACTATGTGACTTCTGGTCTGGACACAAAAGATGAACAAATACTACTTGAAGCATCTTTGGGAAAGCACATAGATCTGAAAATAATTCCACCAGAAACCACCAAATATGCACAACTCTGGATGTTGCCAGCATAAAATTTATGCAAAGTGAATCATGGACCTCATCAAATTATGCCCCTGTGTACAACAACCAAAGCTATGTAAAAGGCTTTTTATCATGAAACTGCATTCTGTTATCAACAATCAATTGTCTGCAGATGTCTACAGACCAATGCTATGTTATGCATGGCAAAAAGTTGGTTATAGTATGGTGAACCTGTAATGAATTTCAAAAGTGTTGTCGATGTGGCCTGCAAGATTGGCATTACATAATGTGCACCAATGGCTTGTCACAGTATGTTTTTCTTAACTGTGCATTTTGACACTGTTTGATCTTTTATTAAAAGTTCTCGTGTATTTATGAGTAGGCAGCTAACTACCCTACTTGCAAATTCTATGATGCCTCTAGTGGATGTTTGTAGAATTTTGCAAAAGAACAAATATCACCAATGAATTCAGGGCTAAATTCTCAACCTGTAACTGAATTGTATTAAGATATTGTTCGGGTTTAAATACCTTCTTTGTTAGCAGCTTGATAATATTTAGTTTTTTAATTATATTCAGCTGAATATAATCTGTATGTTCATTTTATTTTTGTGTTTATTTCAGTTTTGTGCATTTTGTTATTATCTAAAAGTGTTTTGATGTTGTGAGTTTGCATGGGAGAGCAAAACAGCTCTTAATGTAGAAAACATAATAGTTTGCTATATTAGGCTTCTTGTCATGTTGGGACAGAATTGGATATTATCATCTGAAACAGCATTGCCTGCGTTTTAGTAATTATTTGAGGTTTTGGGAGTAAGTAGGTAGTTAATTTTCTTCTCATTAATTTCTAGGCAGACAGCAAAGAAAATCTAATATGTTGCTGGATGAATAGGAAGAAATTTTACTTAGTCAAATAGTTCACAGTATCATTGAATAAGGTGGTGGTTAAGTACATAATTTAAGTTTAGAAAGAAAACCATTATTGATGTTTAAAAAGTTATGCTTAACTAGAGCTTTCTTTTAAGGGATCTGAAAGTGCAAGCCTATAAACTTCCATTATTTTTATTGTTTACCTGCAGGGGTAGATGTGCAAAGGGGAACCCAATGTATCTGATGGAACACAAGGGAAGTTTAAAATGAAAGTGCATACATTTTGGCATAATAAAAGTGCTTCCTTCTTCATGCAGAACATTATTGAGATTTTTGCTTTTGTTTGGATGAAATATCTCTACTTTTTATACAGTGCCTTCTTCATTTATCCTACTGTCCCTTCTTCCATCTGGTTTTACCTGAAATGCAACTTTTATTTTATTTTCCACAGACATAGTGAGTTGCATTAAATATTTTCTTTTAATATAGTGTGAACATTTTTATATTGGAAACCTTCTATTTGGACAACATTCTGCATTGTTTAACACCTTACTATTAAGAGTAATTACATTTTCAGTGTCTGTCTTCAAGGACTTGTGTAAATTGATACATTACCAGTTTAGAAACATTCTAAACTCTCAGCTTTTCATAAATAGCTATCTTGAATCATAAATGTATTTATCACTTACCAAAGAAGTATGTTCATCTTTAAAGTTTGTCTCCTTAGATATCAGTAAAGAAAATATAATTGTAACACTTGATTGACCCATATAACTTTCAATACCTTGCCTTTGCATAAAGCTGCATATGTCAATCATTGCTTCTAACCATCTCCATTGTTTAGTATTTTTTTCTATTAATATTTGCTTCTTTAAGAAAATGTTCAATTTGCATGCTTTGGAATAGCAGTTCCATGGAAAACATACTTCAAGTGAATGACTGACACTCCCATTTGCCCTAAATTTTTTACTACATTTATTACAGCATTCTGAAACATTTTTATTGTCATTGGTAAGTACTTCTCTTGGGAAAAGTTCAAGTTGTAACCATTAACTTTGCCAGAGGATCATTCATCAATAATGTTTTCTCTCAGCTCTCGATTATGTTGCAAATACACTTAAATATAGTTATTATTTCTTTAATAGTATATTTGGGTCAGCAATGAAAGAAATGTAGGTTATTTTTTAATTATGGGTTTTCCAGCAAGGCAAGAAAAAGCAAATTATTCTGCTTGGAGTGTTGCACCATCACTATTTATATAATCAAAGTTATAGAACATGCTCTTATTTAAATCTATAAATATTTCCTTAGCACGTATTAGAATGCAAAGTAAAACTATGTAATTAAATGAAAAACAAGTAGATATAAATTCTGAAACTTCATTATAGGTAATTATGAATGTTTTCCTTACTTAGGAAAACTCAGGAAGCAAAATAGAAATCAGTGATGAATTTTGAAATGCTACCAATTTATTCTAAAAACAAATTTGTTTTACTTCCAGAGAGTGTATACAATGTAATGAATAATGCGTCACCCGGTTACCGTAGTCTTAACGAGTTACATCAATAAATTGTAAACAAAGTGGAAGCAGTTGAAGATGGAATTAATGTATTGCAAAACATGTTCTGCTTTTAAATTTAATTAAAAGAAAGTGAAGCATTTGTTATTAACATATAAGAAGTTATGTATGTGCTTCTTTACGTCCTCCAAAATTATTATACAATCATAACATTTACAGAAGCTGTGTTGGAAATTAGAACATAGCAACATTACTGTTTTCTATGGAACTGTAAATCTAGCCCCATCTCCAGTAATGGCAAGCAGGCTGAAGTCGTTCGGCTACAGTATCTCCCTATGTTCACAAGCTTCTTAGTATTCATGATGCAGTGGCTCTCACATGTGTGTGTGTTAATAAAGTTTATATGTGATCAATTTTGATTTTCAATGAATTATGATTTTTTATTTAATATTAAGCCTCGGCTGCACCAGTTATATCTGATGGTAGAGCAAGTATCTTTTAACAAGGGTGGTACAGCTGTAGAATAGTTTCACACACTTTACACAAGTTATAGTTTTAAATTCTCACTTCTTTATTACTTCTTGAAGACAGTTGAATAATATATCAATAATATAAATTACTAAAGTATTTACGTATGGGGCTGTAAGATATTGTGTTCTATATTTCTGCTAACAAATTGCAGTTTACAGAGAATTTCTTAAGTTCTTTATTAGCATTAAAGAAATTGTAAATCATACAAATTTATATCTCTGCGAATATTAGATGAAATGTATTTTATGGTTGTACTAATTATCTGTTCCTAACTAGGTTTTTTTTAAAGGTCAAAATTTATCTTCTCTGCACTGCACTAAAATTTCACATCTGCACACTCTGAGCTTCATCTACTGAACTGACTTGGCTTGGATGCACTGCCTCTTAGCGTCCACAGCTTTAAATTTAATGTTTCTATTTTCTGGTTTGCTAAGCCTACTCAAGCAGAACACTGTTGGTTTGACTTTGATTGGCTTTTTGCACCCACATCACTATTTACAAACCTTTTTAAAGGTTACATCAGTATTAATCCATCGACTGTTGGTAGCCTCCTTAGCTTTCTAAGTTATTGTTCTGCCAAGGTTACAACTCATTGTTAGCCACCCTCTGCTTTCCACTTTATGACACTGTTTGCTACAGAAAACAGCTTGCTTCTACCCTCACATCTCTTACGTTTCTAAACTAAGAAATACATTCACATAATATTTTACATATATATATATATATATATATATATATATACAATAAATAAACATAATACAATGCCTGTAATATACACTTTATAGCAATTACTGATTGCTTATAGGCATGCTATTATTTTTATATTATATAATTAAATTGATAGCAGTTAGGGATAAAAAAAAACACTGCCTCAATGATTACCTTAAGTTGATTTGCTATAGCCTTCGAAAATGTTTTGTCAGATTATGCCTTCTCTGTACTTGTGGCAGCAAGTTAAAAACAAATCTCCCTTTTATCCGTATGATTTTCCATAAAAGGTTTGTTCAAATTGTTCATTTCTTTGTTTGTGGCTAACAGAAGTTATCTTTAAACAAAATCATTTCATTCTGATAATTTCTTCCCATTCCTTCTTAAAGAAGTTTCATCATGGACAGGATTTTCTGACATATACTTCCACTCTATAGGTTATCATATCTTACAGCGTGTTTCAAGAGTGTTGTTCTCAGCATCAAGGCTGAATGCATCTGTTAAGCAGAGATTAAAAGCCCTATCCAGCCCACATTAAATTTACTAACTTCATGACCCATTGTCTCAGAAACTTTTTAACGTATCAGACTGAAATTTTTACAGCATGCAGATGCATGCCTTCTAAGTTCACTGATCTACATCTACACGACAACGTGGTTTATTGAGGACAATATGATTTTTTTCTTAATTACAAAAAAACGTTATTAAAATTTATCAGCAATTAATCTTTTAAAACATAACAAACCAACTGATTAACACCAAAGTAGATCAGTAATACCACTGAAGTGTTGCCTTTATCATATCAAAATTCCATATAGCTATCTTCAATAGTTCCTGAGAAAACAGGTCATTTATATCAGAAAATGCCATTCAGAGAAAACACCATTCAAAGTACAAATGGAGAAGAAAGACTCAGGTATGCTTACAAAGCAAAAATCAAATTGTTTGGAGATACAGAAGCTGCCATATTTAAAAGTGGTACCAATTTATAAAGCAAAGCTTCCTCTAAAAGATGATTTCAAATGTACCTCAGTATTCCAAAGATTATAGGAGTTATTAGTTTTTCATGAAATGGTGTAGAATTCAGAGTACAAAATGGCAGATGCACTATCAGTTTTAAAAATATATTTAAGATATAAATATCCTGTCTACAATAATAATAATAATAATAATAATAATAATAATAATAATAATAATATATCAAATTAAAGAGGAAATTCTAATTTATTAAACTATGCAAAAAAAACTAAAAATGGCATTTTTGGCAACTTCTCCCATTTGGTCTGCCCTTAATCAAATTATCTTCTGTCTGGATTACAAAATTCATGGCATACTCTTTCTTTTTAGAAGAATAAATGCAATGGTATCATTTACTAATTTGGGAACAATATGAATTCGTTAGCGACCATTGTATACCACTTACACTAATAACTAGGAATATGTTTTGGAAATCAGTTGTCTCCATTTTCAACCTATGTTCGACTTCACTAGCACGAAATCAAGATAATATTAGCACCCTATAACAGATTCAAATTAAAGCAGACTATAAAAACGAACAACTACTTAGAAAGAGATTTAGCTTATGCAAAATAAGCAAAAATCAACATTGTGGGAAGAGAAAGTAAGTAAGCATCTGAACCAAAGAGAATTCTTAGGATATTAAATATAAATTAACAGAAAAATCAGCAATAACCCACATGTTTGAGACACATGATGAAAAAAATTAAGATGCAGAATTAGTGAAATGTCTCAGTAACACTATACCTACCATGACAGTATGGGAGAAGATATTTATTCAGAAAAACAAACAATGTGACATGATTAAGAACTTAAGTGTTGAGTCAATTTAACACTCATAGGTTTCACTCAGCACATTAACTGCAGGAACATTTATTTGTAAACTGTTGATTACATTGTTAGCCGCTGTCAACTGGTTTGAACATCCAGGTCCCTCATCGATCAGCAGAGTTCCCCTGGTGGCAGATGCTTCAGCCGTTTTGCTGGAAGTTCATATCACTAGGAATTTAAAAGTTGAGAGCCAAGCCTTCATGTTTCTTGATGAGTTTGGAAGAAAATTCTCATCAAGAAACATAAAGACTTGGCTACGAATTTTGAAATTCTCACGGATACAAACCTCTGCGCAAAATGGGTGAAGGGGAACTGTGACGATTGATAAGGAACCCAGATGTTCAAACCATTTGACAGCAGCTGACAATGTAAGCTGATAAAACCATGTTCCTGCAGTTAATGTGGTGAGTGAAATCTATAAGTGTTAAGCCGACTCAGTTCTCAATTTCTATTCATGGTGGTTTTACTGTGTAAGTTCCTTCAAAAGTTAATTTAAGTGTATCATGAAGATTAAAAATCTGACAAAAGATAATTTGTCCCATGGGGACAAACCATCTCCAATCATGAAATGGTAGCAGCAGCTCTCAAAACATGTTCTAATACAAGATAGACATAGTTTTAGACCTCTTTCATTTCGTAATGTTGATTCATTACTTCAATTTGCTGTTTCCAAATATAATTAATCAATAAGGGTTTACATGATTATTCTTGGATGATAACAAAACTATAATCAGTTGGACTATTCAGAATTTTTAAAAGAATACTATCATCTATTCGATTTTACTTTCTTTGAACCTCAGAGGCTGCCTGTTTACATTCAGCAGGAAATCTGTTTCTCTTAGGCTACGCAGTCTATAAAGAAACATTTCTATTTTTCAGGATGATTTATCTAGTGAAGAGGAAACTACCCTGATCAGCCATTCAGAAGTTGTTACTCAAAATTTGACTGCAGTTCCTAAACAAGATGAAGTTCTACCACTTACAAGCAATGTATCAATGAAATCAGAAGCTCATGGCAGCCTGACAAATAGAAAGAAAAATTGTCCAATGATTAGGGAACACTTTGATTCATATATTACCAGGAAAGAAATCTGTGTAAAGCCAAAGGAAGATGAATTTACGTATTTTTGTCAAAATGTGGAATGTCAGTTAAGAGAGTTGCCTTTGAAAAACGCCTTGCTTTGTCAGAGTAAAATACAGGAAATTCTTCTAAAGGAACGCTTGAGTATTTTGAATGGGCCATCCTCTTAAGGGGAAGCCAGTTGTTCCTAACCAATGAATACATGCCATTGGGCCATTGCTTTGTAAGGTTATTTTGCTTTCTTTTGTATAGAGTTGGAAGGATTTGCTGCTCTTTGCTACTGTTTTCTGAATTGTCAGCAAACAATTAATATTTTACTGGTTACTGCTTAGAACTATGATGTGATGTCTGATATAGTGCAAGTGCAAGTCTGTATAAGTCTGATATAGTGGTCATAAAGGATGGTGCAGCACTCAGCCATTTCAAAATTTATTAATGAATTAGATTTTTTCCAGTTGTTATTACAGTATCGACAAAGCATCACTTTGAACACAAACCCTTTGATGCCCTCTGTTTCTGTTGTTGCATACTTGCACGTATGAGTAATTTTTCCCTTGATGTATACCCTCATGAGCTTTTATGGTGTCAGCTTTAGCAGTTGCCTTTCAGCCTGTCATTGTCTTGTGCAACACAAGCATTTTGTTTTTCATATCACCAAAAGAAGAAATCGCAAACTAATGTAAATTAAAATGAGATGACCAAGAAATGTCTGCAGATCAGACTGTTACTTCTGTTAGGTGTCTCATTTGTTTGTTTGTCTTGTCATTCAGTTAAACTTCATTACTCACATAATTGTTATGCTCTCTCCAGGCTTTCCTTAGCTGTTAAAGCCATTATATAAAACCTGAACAAATTAACTCATTTCTTTATACATGATCTTTAGTACTAGTTACCTCTGGAGTAAATAGTGCCTAAATTTTCAACAGCTGAATTCTATAGAATTACCCTTTTTCAGAACTACTTCTAGAAAGTAGTACTCTTTACTTGTGCATTACGCCTCATGTTAGCCTACCTTTAACATTTTCAGAGTACTGATAAATTTCAAAGTGGTTGGTAAATGCTGCATCATCTGATATAAATAGTTACTGTCTTTCTTCTGCTTATTTAGACTAGCATTATCCTTTTAAATATATATTTTGCTTATCATTTGTTTGCAGGTAGTCAGTGGTAATGCTTATATTTGCATTCTTTATAGTTTTGCAGTGCTGAATGAATGGTAATTTTCAGTATTAATAAATGTATATTCTATTAATATTTTACATCTGCAATATTTAGCAGAGTTTTCATTTCTTGTATAATGAAGCATTCATTTATTTGTTATATTCATACATGGAAGTTACATGATAAAGAATTGTTCAGTAGAATACTATTTACTTGCACGATATAGTATATGATAGTTTTAATTAATCAGAAAAGTGCCTATATAGTCCAAATGGAAATTACCACTTGAGTATATGTAAATATGATGACCATTTGAAAAATTCTTGGAATAAAATATAAAAAATCTTCTTGGTAGGTAAGTAAGACACTGTTAGTAAGCATCTTTGAACTAACTTTGATTATTGATCTCATCACTGTAATATAAACTACTCTTAAATTCCTTCTTTAACATATAACTTGACAAAAATCTTTCACAGAGAGAGTTCTTGATTGTTTTATGTTACAAACATCATTTAGTTTTTACTTTAATATATTAATCTGTAACTAACCCTATGCAGGAGAGAATCTTTTTGGATCTTTATATCTTTATATATCATGAGTAATAACAAAAACTACTAAAATGGTAACACTTTTCATCTGAAGCTGGTAACATTGAAGTGAAAGAATCAGATAACTGACCTGATTTTTCTAACACTAACTCTACTTTCTCAATCAATGAAAACACTGCAGGATCTATTGGGATCTGCCACACCATCCCACCCCAGTTTTGCTTATTTTTCATTCAGGGTTGAGGTCAGGGTGCTCTTTTGGCTCAAAACAGGTGTCAACTCAAAAAGAGGGTGCTTCAAATGTTTAAATTTATTATTTAGCTCAAAAATTATCAAATTAATTTGGTACTCTTTGACTGTGAAAAAAGTTGGTTTTTATTGGTGGCTATAGATTAGGTGAGCTTTACAGATTTATAAGAAGAAGGGATGGATTTCTTTACCATCCCTCCTCTAGCAAACTAATAAAAGTAACAAAAATATTGAATGCACAAAGTCAAAACCCACCTTAAGATCTTTATGTATTATTCAACGTGCAAAGAATATCTACAACACAATCAGATGTTTCAGTTATAGGAAACAGATAACATAATATTTTATTTTTAACAAGGAATCAAAGATTGTTTTGGGTATTCTGAAAAAGTAAATTTTCCGTTTGCTAGTTTGCTGAAGGTAGGGCAATATATTTCAGCATGTTCCTCTTATTTCAGTGTACTGGGTGGAAGATGTCATCCTCTTAGGAAGTGATTCTATGTACAAAGATGAATGAAAAATGTATTATAATACCAGATAAAGACTAGTTCACAACAACCGAAAACAGTAACCAGAATGAGAACAACAAAATTAAAATACATGTATTATAATGTGAATATTCACAATTGCTTTCCCAGCCCCAGGAACAGGAAAGAAGACTTGGTCAAGTTTTAACTTCCTCTCTCTCGTTCACATTCCTGGGCACAGCATATTAGATCCATATTGCGCATATTAGTCTCTCCACTGTAAAAATTATTCAAGGCAGCCTTTACATGAAACAGCCACTAGAGTTCTCTCTAGTTGTAAGCTGGGAAAATTAAACTAGAAGAAATTTCAACAAATGCGCATCCTGATCACAGTTACTGACTCCTAAAATCCATTGAGTGTTATTTCTTCGAGTGAAAGCACCATCTGTAGTTTGATTATATGCAACTCAAAACTGGCTGTTGCTTCAAAAACAGTAGCCAGACTACAAAGAACAGCAAAACATGGTAGAAATTAACAAAGAACAACAAGCTTTAATGTAGGCTATTAATAAAGGAATGAAGCTTGATACAACAAGAGGAATCAGTAAAAATAATGAATTTGCATTAAGAAAATGTTTAGTGTATCAAATTTTGAAGTTGACTATTCTGCATTATTTCGGCAAATTAGAAGCAGCTGATAAAGGATCATTGGTCAGTTACAAACAAATGACGTCCCAAAATGCAAAATAAATTTTCCACTTTGCTATTGATATGCATTCCCTTGTCATTACTGGGGTATTGTGAACCAAAATGTTGTATGCTGTTTTGCTTCCCATTCTGGTTTCTGTTCTCGGAATATTTTGAACCAGGCTTTAGTTTCAACATAAATGTTCATGCTACTCTAATTCAAGTACAAAGCAATCACCATTTTGCTTTGTATAAATCATACTTTGACAGGGGTTAATGCGTTGCAACCATATGCTCAACACTTGTACTTGATAGCTTAGTACTTGATCCAGATACCTATGGTACCACTCTCTGCTGAAGACATGATTAATATTTCATATCATGTCTTTGGTGTCCCTTTTATTGTAGGTTCAAATAAAAGTAAATTAAGATAGTTTTTAGTCTCCTGTATTAAATGTTTAAATCAAATAGATAAAGAATTTGGATTTCTTCTACCCCTATAAATTTGAAATAAAACACCAATTTTGCTTTTATTTATTTTCTTTGTATACTTGCATAAGCATGTAAACTTTTAGTTTCTTGAATCTGAAGATTAAAAACTATTGTTTCCACTTTAAGTGTGTATAGCTGAATACTTATGCTAAAGATTTATTTTCCTTTGTTCAAAACCAAAGCAAGTGTTTCTGGTTTAGTTCCTTTCATTAAGTCACAGAACTGCTTTGATACCTAAATACCTCTAACAAAAGTTAATAGCATTATCGTAATGCAATCTCGACTACTCAGAATCCCACCACTGTTACTATTGTGATACAAATGTGATGTATGCCTTCATCTCCCATCCATTTGTAACATGAAACATGGTTGCCAAAATTCTCCTCTTTCCAAGGCATATTTTCTAAAAAAAATTCCAGACAGAAGTAAATTTATCATTAATCTTTTCAATGTACTCATCAAGATCTCTCTCTGGTTTAAAGTATATCTACACCCCTTTGACCCAGTATATCCATATAAGATAATTTTTGGCTCTATTTCAGTAATACCAGGACTTCACAAAAATACAGTGATAAATACAAATAAAAGCATTTCTAAAATTTGCTTGTTACATATATTTCAGAAATTAAAACTTATTCTCAACAGACTGTATGATATTTTCAAAATTTGTGGAATACTTTATTTTTTCTTTTCATTCTTGTTTGGTCAACAAAGATTGTTAATGATCTTCCATCATGGAATTGCTTTTCAGAAAAGGATTTATTTACAAAATCTTGCTGACTTCTTTTCCTCCAAGTTTGTTATGGAAACAGCATTTTTGCTTATGTCTGTTACTTTCAAAAATCAGATCAATAAGAGGGTCTTTATGGAAATATATAGATATAGTATTGATATTTATCATGGGTTTAAAAATATCTAAATCATATCATGTCATGTAAAAAGTTATGAGAAAATTACTAAGCATAAGAGAACATGCAACTTCTTCAATCATTCACAATGTTTAAATAAGCTACCATTTAATTTCAATCAGAAACTAAGAAGTGGAACCATTAAAAAACATTATTATTATTATTATTATTATTATTATTATTATTATTATTATTATTATTATTAGTGAGATCATGATGTTCAATTTTGTACAATTTCAAAAGCATCATCTTAAACCAGTACGCACTTTATTACTTTGTTAATTCACTTAATGCTTGAAAAAACATTTCCTTGACTTCAAACTTTGAAACTGTTATTGCCATTCTAAGAACTTTTCAAATAGCCATCATACATCATTTATGCAAATGCACACATTTCCAGAATACTATGTGCTCTAACTAGAAGATACCATTTGAATTTTATATAGTATATTGTAGAAGGTTTTAGAATTCCTATTATAAAATGTTCTATACAAATAACAAGATATTTATATATAAAATGCACAGTGCATGCAGGAAAGAAAACAGAATATGAACAAGCAACAAATCTAAAAAATAACATTTTCATGATTGCCTTCATCTTCTATGTTTTCTTCATTTGAAGTACTAGTCGCCTACTTATCCAGATTCTGACTAAAATAAGCCACAGTGTAAAACAGTGAAAAGGTTCTTACAATCAGAATTAATAAAACGCTAGAATTTACATGAGCTTCAAAACAACAGTGTGCATGATTTTATGTAATATGCACATATGGTTGCGAAACAATCAGAAAAAATGGGATGGCTCAGATTTAAATAAGTGTGTCCCTGCCAGCTAAATAAAGCTCCCACACTGTTTTGCATGTCCAATTGGCTGTGTATTACAATATTTATTTAAACTGCAGCCATAAAGCTGCTGGTTTATTTGCCATTTCTGAGTGATGTTTCTTCCATTGTGAAATAGAAGACACCAAAATATTTTTCTATTTGCAAGTTGGAGCTTTTTCCTTGGTTGTTTCTAATTCTTTCATTGCCTTGTTTATTCAAATGTTAAAGTAGAATTGAAAGCTGAGTATTTCAGGTTATTTTTTAGTGATGACTGGTGACTCACAAGTTTGGGAGGCTGCAAGTAATTGTTTTCACATTAAGCACACTGTACATGGCAGGTTTTATTCTACAGTTTACCAGAAAGTATATGTAAACAAAACGAACCACATAAATTCTAGCATACAATTTTTCAATTGTTCAATTGACTGCATGTATTTTTCAGTGCTACAAAATTCTATGTATTAGTGAAATTCAGAAATAAATCCTGCAATAACATATATCTATAAAAAAAAGTGCAAATTAAACTGTATTAATAATTATTGTACTATGTCTTTCAGTAGTAGAAAGCTTGGATCCATTTATATCACAGTGCAACCATGCATTAATGAAAGTAACTTACAAAGCACATGCTTGCAAACATTGTGCACAGCTAACATGTATATATGTGAATCACAGCACAGTATGTGTGCATGTGCAATGTGATGTGTAAGCAAAAGCTACCGGCCTAGATTGTAGTATAAGGGGGTTTATTGTTTTTCTGCTCTGAATCGTTTTAACTATACAATGCTATACTTTAAATCGCACTGTAACTTAAGAATTAAATTAAATTTAAAATAAATTCATACAACAGAATTTTAGACAGGACTGAATACATCTTTGTCATACGGTGGTGGCAGTGAAATTGATTGACTCCATTTGGAAAATACTGCAAGGAGAAGCAACCAATAGTGAGGCACCTCAGACTCTACCAAATTTCTACTATCCCTATGTACCCCTTGAACCTATATCAAAACATTTTACCCCCTACACGTCACACCTCTATACCCACAAACTCATACATGATGTAGACTGAAATACACTCTGTAATTAAAACTTTTGCTCTATTCTTTGTATAATTATTGCAAAAACATTTCAAACAAAATCAAATAAGGGAGTGCAGAAATTTATCCTGCCTTGACGTGTGATGTTATACTTTCTTTCCTGCTTTTTTATTTTGAAGGAGAGGACGCTGCCCTCCATTGCCAGCTGCCACTGTTATTTTATATCTTATCAGCAAAACTTAAATTAATGTAAAAACTGTATTTAAAGTTTTCTTTTCAGTCATTCCTGCAAAATGTTCATAACTCAAAACATTGCATTAGTTTACATATTAGAAAGTATTTGTTGATTTCCATGGAAATGTCTAATTGAATGAAATTTTACACTTTGACAAGGTAGTTTCTGTTTTCTTCATAATCCACACTATATTTCTATCCCATTTTTGTGGAAGAAAAGTTTGACAATCCTATGTGCATGGAACAACTTTGTACAAAACAAAAAGAAATGAAAAATATTAAATATAAGAGCAATATATTACATTGTAGATTAAAAATTAAATTAGTTTTGATGACTTGTTGACTTCTCATGGTTGTAAGACTGAGCTTCTTTTTTTCCACCTAGAAAAGAATGAAAATGTCCCAAGAAGTTTAGTGTTTTAAAGCATAGAATTGCTAATATTCTTGACAATATAAAATAAGTTTTGTATAAAATGAAAGTGAGCCACAATGAATATGTTTAGTATTTTATAAGATTGCAAATAAAATATATTTTCTGTAAATGTTCTGTTTCTCATAATTGCACCCTTATGTTATAGTAAACTTGACATCTTTTAGTTTCTTAACACTTCCTTTTGTATGTTTCTTCTCCTAATAAGAAGCAATGATTGATAGGGAATCAACCTCATTTATGAAAGTACCAAACAATTTTATTTCACTTAAAAACAAACATGGCTAGTTGTTTATTATTTGGATTAAAATTACACAAATAGAACACTTAATAAATAAATGCCACTTTGATCTGAGGCACCAATCAGACTGATCCCATTGGTATTTACAATTTGTAACCTTATGTTCTCAATACCAGCGATAGTGTAACAAACACGAAATGTTTACATTATTTTAGGGGCTTATTTACCTATTAAATGGCAGCAGAGTCACTGTAACTGGAACGTATGCAGATGCATAAAAATGGATTTTTAGCGCTTTAAAATTCACACCTGAGGAACAAATACCAAATTTGCGTACATTCACAAAACAGAGAGAGAGAGTGTGTGTGCGTGCATATTTGTTTGTTCCCCCCCTCCCAATTTAGTAGTGGATCTATATTTTAGTCAATAAGACACAATGAGGGCTTCCAGGCAAAACTGATAATGGAAACTAGCAATATAGAAGGTTGAAGTGTTGAGAAGTCGAAAAGCATATACTATCCCCTAATAATCTAATACAGTAATTACTGTCATTTATGCCTCTTATATTTTGTTTGGTATGTTTTAAAGTTAAATTCCCACAAAGCTTGCAGAATTTAGTGTCTTTAAAATTGTGATATACTACTTATGTTGAACATAAGCCAACATAAGAATTTTTCATGCGTATAAAGGAAGTGTTACTAAAAAGGTAAGAATGTATAACTTGTCTAATCAGAACAAACGCCTCTATAATCATTATGTATGAAGTGTATAGTTCATATAAAGAAAAGACTTTAAATATTTAAAGAAAGAAATAACATCAAAGAAGTTCATGTCAAGCAAGGTGTCTGACTCTATCACTGCACAACCTAATAGTAGTGTCACACATTCTTACCCTACTTTCTGATAGCCTTTATGCTTAACACAGCATATATTTATGCAAACTGTATTAAACTAATTTACATATGTGCATTTTAGAAGGAAGGAATAAAGATAAAACAAAAAATGTAGACATTCTGAGTTACATAACAGGATCTTTATAAGGTCAAAGTGTTATTAAATAATTTCTACTATATATGTCTGTCCTTAGAATAAAGGAGTTAAGAATAAATCTGGAAGTATATTACCAAAATTAAAATAACAAAGCGGAAAGGATTTGCATAGTCCTTTTCATTAACATAACTCGTCACAGATGATATTAGTTGAATTCTTATTGATTAGTGAAATTTCACCTAGGGAACAAAAGACTTTTAATACACAAAAACACAGAAAGCTTTGAATAGCATATCTGTTAAAAATAAATTTGAAATAACAGTAGATCATACGTTTGAAGTGAAGTGTAGATTTATTGTACAATGTAAAAAGTAATTCATTTGAGTCATGTAGCAATTTTCATGAAGTAAAATGCAAGTAATGTAAAACAATGGAAGAGTTGTTGCCCAGATCAGGAAATGAGGAAGAAGGCAATACTGTGGCATATAAAATGCAGTAAGTATACTTAATAGTATATTAAAACTGTGAATAATCTAAAGTCAGTGATATAAAGTAAGGAAGAAAATATCACATCATTCATATTTAAATTTACTCAACTGGAGTAGTTCCCATACTACTTAAAGTCCTCAGAAGATCAGATGAATTTCTCTCAAGAATATTAATGATCACTTTAAGTACCTCAGATGTTTACTTTGTATTTAGTCTCTGCTGTTACAATTATTAAACGTTATAGCAGTTATACAAATGGAAGTTGCTGCTGTTATGCATTATCTGCCATACTGTTAACAAAATATTGTAGAATCATGGCATTTCAAAATGGGAGAATTATATTATTTAAAACACCTTTTATACCATTCTTATAAGAGAGTACGTTATTGTCAGAGAACTTGCAACATCACACACATACACATATTACAAATTTTACAGGAGAAGAAACAAATATCTTTTACTTTTATTTTCCTTACAAAATGAAGATTAAAGCTGTGAAATTTATAAGAAATAAAGCACAATCTATATGCATATGTCCTAACTCCAAGTACTAGGAACAATTATCATGACAGTACCAATGCATTTAGATCAACAATTTTATAAAAGTTTGAAATTGTGAGTGGAGTGATTTTTTTATTATTTATTTATTTTTAGTGGCATTTAATACCTGTTCTTACTGCATACAGTAGCACAGGTGGGCACTGATGATACTTGTAATGAAATAATATTTGTGAAGCAAATGTTCCAGGCCTAAGTTTAGGGTACCTCCAAAGCGTTTGCCAGTTGACGACAGGAAAACTTGGAAGAAATGTTATTCAGGGAGGATGTCCTGTCTGGCTTTGAACCATGGACCACCTAAATGCAAACCTCACGTTACCATAGAGCCATCTTGCTGAGTAAGAATGGATGATAAGTTGATAACACTTTAGTTTCACTTTCTAAATTTTCACTCTGGACATGTTTTGAAGATGAAAGTGTCAATTCACTCACAATTTCAATATGTTAAAAAAGTCACTGTTTATAATCACTTCCAATAACTTATCAGTTATAAAAGTAGTTTAAATGACTGCTAATAAAAGAAAGTGCATTGTAAATTTTTTATTTATTTATTTGTGCTAACAATCTTCCTTGGAATATGGCTATACATCAGCCCAAGCTGTTATCTTGCCATATTCTACCCATATTACATTCCTTAATTATACATAAAAATAATGATGATGATGATGATAATAATAATAATAATAATAATAATAATAATAATAATAATAATAATAATAATGGTAATATAATTACATAACTTAACATCACATGATGCAACTAATTCACATCTCTTTTTATTGTCCATAACCATTTCTTTTTTACTTTGGACAGGTACTCTCCTACCTTTTTACTATCCTTGTTAAAAATCTTGCTTAAAGCTACTTTCCTGTCCAGTTTTAACCATTTCCCATTTATAGCTTGCCTTCTCCAATGCTGTGTACCTTTACAGTCAAAAATGATATGTTCTAAATCTTCTCTTTCCTCACATATTGGACATTGGTTCTGTAGAACCCATTTCTTATTCCTATTAGTCTCCATACACCTGCTTGTACCCAGGCTATACTATCTCTTTGTTCCTTACTTGAGTTATCCACACATTGTAAATTAATGGTGATGATTCATGTGAAGATTGCAGTAAGTATAATGAATAAAGAATATGTAACAAACCAGAAGTTCCACTTTCTTGACAGTAGTTTACATAGAATGAAGTATTAAATAATACCATTGTGAGTCAGTTTATTGACACTACATCACTTACTTTATTATGAAATGGGACGTGTTTCAAAACATCAGTTGCTCCCGTCATCAACCTGATGCCAATTTGCAGAACATGGTGTCCTTTTGCTGGAGATTTTTGGGCTGTTGTCATCCTTTGGTGACTTTTCAAGGAATTTTTCCTGCTGAGGTTGTCCCGTGGCAGTAACTCAAAATTGAAGACTCAGTCTTTGTTCTTCAAAATGAATATGTCTCCCTGACTGTTAGTTGTTTTTCGTTTGAAGTTCTTTTTAAAAGTACTGGTTCCGGTTTCATGGTTTTCTAACCAAAAGTGAACTGCTATTCCCTGTTTATATTTCATATTCCTGAGATGTTCCTTTGCCCTTGCTTTTAATTTTCTTTTTGTTTTTCCAATGTAGATTTGTGTTACAGCCTTTGTATGGAGTATGGGTTTTTGGATGCTAGAATAATGTTGTGCCCTTTGAATATTTTCTGGAACTGGCCATGTGCTTTGGAGTAGTATGTGAACTTCCTGTCCCATTTTATAATAAAGTAAGAGATTTAGTGTCAAACAAACTTACAATGGTGTTGTTAAAAAAAAAAAATGTTGACAATGAAGCGAACAAGTAATAAAGTTGAGATGAGTTGGATGTATTAATATTAACACTAACACTTCACATACTTAGTTTAGTGAAGTGTTAGTGTCATCAAAACTTACTCATCTCACTTTTATAATGAATAAATGTTAATTCTGTTGTTGAAATGAATGTGTATGTAAATACCTAACATAATGGAAAAGTACATAGCTTACATTAGCAAAAGCTAGAAATCAAGGTAATGCCACTGCAAAAACAAAGCTAGGAAAGATGATTTGGATTGAAAATGCTAGTGTTACCTAGAGTTTTGTCTGTTCTGGAAGTTACTTGTTTGTTTGAATTGCAGAAGTAGGATTTATTAGCTCGTGTTCCATTTTTGTATACAAATTTAAGGTCTGAGGTAGTAAAAACTGTTTTTAAAAATATTAGCAATAGTAGGAAATGTTGAGTAGCTAACCTAAATTCAGTTTGAGCAACATAATTATAAAGCTTTATGATCTGTGAAGGGAATCCAAACAATCGCCTTTCAATTTAAAATAAAGAGAGTTGGAGGTTGTTACACTACATCACTAAAAGGTTCTTACTTTGAACGCGTTTCGGGAAAATGGTTTGCTCCCATCATCAGCTTGTTTCCAACTGATTTTGCCAATTACTGTCTGGGGGATGTGTATTGTTCTCTGGTGGTGGGTTGAAGAACGTCCAAAGGCTGCTGGGTGGTGGTAGTTCGAAATTCATTAGGTGATTCCTGTGTTTGATGATTTGTATTTTTTCCCAGATGTCCAATTCATTGCTACTGTTAATCTGTTTTAAGAGTTTTATGTTTGGAGTGATTTGAAAACCAGAAATGATGTGCTACTGCTGATTTATCCGTCTTGTTTTTGCAAATGCATCTTGTATGCTCTTTAAGTCTTATTTCAAGATTTCCTTTGGTTCTTCGTATGTATACCAGGTTACAGTCATTACAAACTATTTTATATATACCAGCTGACTTATCGTTGGGGATAGGGTCTTTTGTTCTGTTGCATAGTAGTTACTGTATATTGTGGTTATTCTGTGGAGTCAGGGTGGTGATGTATTTCTTGAAAATCCATTGAAATTTATGATATGTCCAAGGGTGGTAAGTGAACCTTCTATATGCTTGTGGTTTTTGTTGTCTGAGTAAAGTAGTCATTTGTTGGATTTATTTCTGTCTTTCAAACTTTTTAATCTTCTTATCTATTGTTGTTTTCTGGTATCCATTCATGCAGGCTATGTGGATAATGTGTTGGTAATGTTTATGCTATTCCTCTTTCTCCAATGGTATATGTACTAACCCGTTTGTAATACTATTTAAAATTGCATGTTTGTGGCTTGTAGCTGTTGTTTTTAATATAATTTTCTATGTGAGTTGGTTTCCTATAAATGCCGAATGTTAGTTTGTTGTGTGCTTTATTTCTAATGATCCTGATGTCTAGATAAGGTAATTGGCCATTTTATTCTCATTATATTGTGAATTTTATAGATCTATTTTGTAAATTCAATAATTTCAAAGCATCTTCTGTAAATTTTTTTTTGAAACAATAGGAAAAATATCATCTACAT
The DNA here is from genome assembly GCA_030765065.1 of Deroplatys truncata. Taxonomy (NCBI): domain Eukaryota; kingdom Metazoa; phylum Arthropoda; class Insecta; order Mantodea; family Mantidae; genus Deroplatys; species Deroplatys truncata. The sequence goes on from CM060980.1 coordinate 62,179,761, forward strand.
ACCTAAGCCAGATTTTGAATAGATGTGGGAAAGATTTAGTAATATGACATTCAAAATGGCTCTTATATAGTTCTGCTAGAAATGGTGAAAGGGGGTTTTCCATAGTTAGGCCGGTGGTTTGTTTAAAGATTTTGTTGTGGAATAAAAAGAAATTCTGGTCCAAATTGGAAATGTTATTTTAAATTATGACACATCATGATTACTAGCTTCTCAATCTTCAAATTAAATCCCTATTCATTTAGAATTTTACATGTAAACATTTATCATACTGAGACAGAAAGTATACTCAGTAGGGATGGGCAGAAAATAATGTAACAGTTACCAAAGTAACTAGTTACCCAACGGCAGTTACCAAGCAGTTACCAAGCCTGAATGACATTATTCACTGCATATGTATGGCATTGATATCACATATCAAGAACTAGTTACTTCAATTTGTTTACAACTTGTGTCATCCTCACATGGAGTAGCAAGTACGTATTTGTTTATTTCAGCGTGTTGCCTATCGCTTTGAATATAGGTCATAGGCCACAAATGACAGGTCAGTCAATACTCAGGAAGCAATGCTGTGTGTGTCGCATTAAAATGATTATTCACATGTGATTATAGGTGCACAAGTTTTTATACATCATGGACAGATGGGTATGAAAAAACAATAATACTGTTTAGTAGCAAAACATGTGTGGGCCGCTAAGCTCAAACAACAACATTGTTCATACTGAAATGTAGTTACATTTAACCATTACTGGTAACCGTTAATGTACTGTAACAGTTATAACCATTACTCAAAAACAACTGTTTGTCACATCCCTAATACTCAGTATCCAAGTAGACATAGTAAGTGACCACGGATGTAGTTACATTTGGCATCACTCAACAACAAGAAAGTATAACCATTATGATAATTTCCATATTATGTTATGAACATATTATTTCTTACAGATGTTATCTTGATATTATTCCAAACTCACAATTTGCAAATAAGTGTTATGATAGTTTCTGTCAGTATACATATTCATTGATGAGATGAATGAACTCTTATACATTCCACGTATGGTAATGTTAAAAAGTCTTAATGTATGACTTCTTCACTCTTATCACAGAATGTCATATGTTACTCCAGATGTGATTGGTTTTATAGTAAAAACCTGTAGACCTGCTGTTATTACATTCAGACAGTTAAAGTAAATACATGTTTTTCTTCTTCTGTGAAATTAGCAAAATGCTGATGTGCAGTTTTACAAGTTCACTGACAATGTGTGTTTGTAAATTATCAAGAGATGTTTAAAGCATTTTGAATCCTTTTCCCTTTAAAGAGACAGATTATAGCACAGTTTAGGAAAACTGTAACACTAATAAAGAACACCACCTGACAAGGAAACATACTGCTGTTATTCATGCATTAAATAGTCTGTATTGTCCATTTGCTCATTCAGATCAGTTAATCCAGAAATGTAGAATTGTAGCAAGTGATTTGCATTCTCTGAAATCATATTTCAGAGAAAATACTTACCACTTCTTGCACAGCATGATGCAAATTACAAAATTCTTGAATGCTTCAGGCATGTAGATCGTTGTTATGGCAAACATTAGCATTACTGTCTGAGGTGTCCAGGATCCTTCTACCTAACAATGGTAGATGTGAATTATTTATAATATGCTCAATCTCATGAAATATTACAGAACAAATTGAGGAGACACCTGATAGGGGCAGTAGCAGTTGTCTGTCTGGAAATTCAAGAATGCATGCCTAAAGAGGATTTGCAGTGCTTACCATATTATATCCTTCTTAGCGAAGGGCCACCGACTTAAAATTTGAGTTAAAATCTACGTTTTTTATTGATATACACAATGCATTCTGTATGAAACTGCCCTGTCTTCATGTCCACGAATGCTTCCTATGCACATCTGAGCTCTAGCACCAGAAATGTTAGAAGGATTCTTACATTTCCAATAAAATAATTTTATACATAGCACCTCTTGAGAACAAGCATGCTAATCCCCACCTCCAGTATATTTATTATGCATGCGTAGATAGTGGTTGACCAGTAGTACTCCAAGTTTTATTTTTCATAAAATATGTAACCTTTAATCCCATGGCATACCAAAAGCTTGCAGAAACAAACAGTATAATAGTTCAGCTATGCAGTAATCAGAAAACTGTGTTCTATAATATTAACTGGAACCATTACTTTTATTAAAAAGCTTTCCTGCTCTGCTTATTCTGTCGAGTGTTTAACACTGTACTAAAACAGGAAAAGAATGGCTAACACTTGGAGATCTTATTATAATTACTACATTATCAGAGAAATGAGGAACTGTTAAAAATTGGGGATATTTTCAGTAAAAGTATGTTATTCAATTTACACAAGTCCAGATGTATACAGAAATGAAATGAATTAGGAGTTGAAATATCAAAATGTGCTTTATATAACTAATTCCTGGCCATGCCTCTCTTTTACAGTTACTGAAGGAGCCCTTCGATGTAGTTATAAAGAAACTGTTGAAGCACAGCAGCTCACAACCAATTCTTAAACTTGGACCAAATGCAGATCCATCTCCACAGGAGTGCATGGAGGTAAGAAATATAAACTTGTACTTGCTAGCCTACTAAGAAAGTTTCAGATTAATATAAATAACAAGTTTATTTAGGAAATGTCTTACATTATTTCATTCTTTATTCACAACTAGATGAGCCATACATATAAACTGCAGTCTTTATAAATAAGCATAATGTATAAATATGTTTAACATTTCATATTTCATTCATGTTAAATACTGGACATACCTGTCAGTAGACCCAAATAACATTCATTATTAATAATAATGATAGGTATTTCATTGTGGAATTTAAAACCATATTTTATAGGTCACTCAGATGATGAATGAGCAAATATGAAAATGAACTGGGGACTTATAGTACTTAAGCTAGCTGATATAAGATATACCGCAATTTCCTCTGTACTCAATAATGAACTTTTACATAAAAGTATAAAAAATAATATAAATACTATGAACAATTTCTTTGAATATACTCAGGAACATTTCTTTGAATCTCTTAACCTAAAACGCAATATAGAAAAAACTGCTGCTATGAATTTTAGACTTTCACAGAAAATAGAAACTTACACTTATGACGATAATAAAAAATGTAAATTCTCAAAAAGTTGTAGTTATATTTGTAGACAGTAAATCTTTTTATCTACTATGCTATTTTAAATCTTTTAATAAACTTACTGAAAAAGATTAATAATGGAGTAATCTATCCATATGTAACTTATGGCATTGAAATATGGGGTATTTCCTGCAAAACCTGTATAAAATAAGTCTTTATATTGCAACAGAAATGTATAAGAAAAATTATAACTTAAAATCCACTGATACATGAATATGCATTCATTGATAATAGCATATTGACACTATATTTACTATATGCGTACAAGACAATTATACTTGCAGTAGAAAATGGAAGTGAAAAGTACAATAATATCCACCATTATTATACTAGACATAATATAGTTAACTATTAAAAACAGAAGCGCTGCAAACAGTGAAGTTTTCTTAATGTTGAATTAGGAATGAATCACACTATGTTTACACAAAACCTTCATTTACTAAGTTAATAAAACTGGAACGTTTTCAAGGGCATTTGTCCTCAACATCAGCAGTTTGGTGACTGAAGCATGTTCCTGCTTGCTTCCTCTCCTGGCTGGGTTGGATCCTGCTGCCGTCTACTGGCGGAGTGACAAAGTTCTGACAACCTATTCATTGGCAAGATTTCAAAATTTTTGATATTTTCTTCATTCTTGACGATCATATTTTCTCTCAAATAGTCATTTCTAGCGATGAGGAAACTAGTTTTAACAATGTTATGGTTTGACCAATGTTGTGGTTCTCAGACCAAAAGTGGTGTGATACAATAGATTTGTTTGTTTGTTTTTATTTTATTTTGTATTTCTCTGGCGTTCTTTCAATCTGATGCTCAAATTTCTCTTGGTTTTGCCTAATTTTTCACAATCTTCACGTTGATCTGGTAGATTCCTGATTTGAGCGTATCCGGGATTGTTTTTTTTCAGTGGTTTCTTCAAATACAGCCTGAACAGTTTACTGATGGATCCAAATTTAAAACGAAATTAATAATGCATATTCGTTAACAGGTAGATGTTTATATAATTTAGATGACTTGTAAATAATTCTTCAATGTTATTATTTTCAATGTTTTAATTTTGCCTAGAATACTCTGGTTCTTATCTTCTTTATTAACCACAATTTTGACAATGTCAAAAATTTGTAAACAAATATTATTGTTGTTGTTATTATTATTATTATTATTATTATTATTATTATTATTATTATTATTATTATTATTATTATTATTATTATTATTATTAAGTACAGGAAAAATACCAGATAAAAAGGTCAACCATGCAGCTGACCCAGCCAGAACTTTGAACTGGAACCAGGTGCATTAGAAGTTCTGTATTGCTAAAGTAGCTAAAATGTGTTGTAAGAATGTTTTTTTTAAGGCTTCCCATAAACATAGGCCACCTGTAGCAGTTGATGGTTGAACCATTGCTTTGTGTTACACGTCATTAGAATTTTCTGTCATAAAACAAGGGATTGCTCTACTAATAGCTGTTTGATAATTTTGTGTATAAGATAGGTTTTGCAAATCTGGACAAGTGTAATCATAAAAAGACCAGTGACTATATGACATCAGTTATATTTTGCAATCAGTTAACGTCGAAACTGCATTGATAGACTCCTGTGATCACCACCATCACCATCATGGCAGTGGTGGTGGTGATAGTGGCATCTACCAATAATTACTGCTTTGCTTTAAATAATATTAATTACTTGCATACAATATTATTTACCTCTTTATGTTTCTTAATGCCTGCAGCTGGTGAATAGGACAACACAACTGTTCAGAGAAGAATATTTCCTAAGGCATGATCGTGTGAGAGAAGAAATAGAGAGAAGGTAATCACAATTATGTTTCATTTCGTTATTATTTGCTCTCTTTTACTTTGTCTAGCAACTACATTATAGTAGGTAGAGGAAGTATTGCATTCCACCCAAAAATCTGATATCAAAATTTCAGCAGAAATACAGGTTTTGAGGTTCTGTGAATTAAAAAAAAAATGCACATATGTATGCATGCATTCATATGAGAGAAAGGGAGAGAAAACAGTGAAATCAAAAATGAAAAGTCTGATAAATACCAGATGTGGTACCTATTTCATTTCAACATCTCCCAAGACAAATTTTTTCAAAAAAATCCCAGCCATTCCAAACTACCCTAGATAAATGTTCATTTCCTTTTATTTTCCTTAAAAATTTTGGTTAAAATATTTATAATATCTGTATGACAAATAAAATGCATATGAGGCGTGCTTTTAAAGTAAGTATTGATAACCTTTTAAAAAGTAACAGTGTTATTTTCCAAATACTTTATTACCATTCATTAGTTTACATTACTCCACATCTCATCACCGTTATTCAGGCACTTGTAATGAGAAATGGTTTTTGTATGCCTTTGTCAAAGAATGATGCTGCCTGTGATGAAAGCCAAGCCTTCACTTCTTGTTTCACATCATCATCGTTGAGATGTTTTTCATAAAGGAATTTCTTCAGATGAAGAAACAGATGAAAATCACTTGGTACCAAATCTGGACTGTAGGGAAGGCTGTCAAATTGTTCCCAACCAAATGTTGCAATCAGATCTTAGGTTTATTTGGCTGTGTGTGGCTGGGCATTGTCACTTATTATTGTTTCTCCATAAACCTCACACAATTGGCAATTATTTTTGGCATAACATTTCTCGCACTCAAAAAACTAATTACTTATGTAACTTCACAGTCAGCAGGTCATTCGATTGTTTTGAACATTTCAAAATGCTTTAACAACAGGAAAACACAAAGTGATAATCACTCAAAGCTGTGACTGGCTTCTTAATGAATGGAGGAAGTGATCATGCTTGATCAAAATTGTCGTCCTCTGTGGTCTAGGGGCACCATGCTAGTCTCTGGATCCCAAGGTCACGGGTTGAAACCCAGTGGGGAGCGATGGACTTTTTTGGGCGTAAAAATCTTTAGCATGACTTCCTTTGGAAGGGAAGTAAAGCCGGTGGTCCCGTGTCGTAGATTTACAGCACGTGAAAGAACCTCAAGCCTGATAAAGAGGCCTCTGAGCAAAATTTCCAGTCTTTCACATCCAATATAGAATGGGATGCTAAGGACCATAGCAGTTAAAAAGCGCCCATAAATAAAACTCAATTTAATTTAATGATTAAAATCGCGACTGCAGTGCTGCAGCGGCAAAATATTAAAACAGTGCTTAAAAACACACTTTGTATCTTGAATTTTTAACAAACAGTGTGTTCTCCTCTATTTGATTGAAATTTTTATAACTTTATATAACTAGGAAACCAGAATAAATAGAAAAATGTAGAGCTCATTAAAACACACAATTCCTGTTGAAGTATTAGCCAATTTTCTAAATATTCCATGTTGCAAATTTACACCTTTTCCAAAGTTTGAGTGCATCACCTAATGGACATGCTTGATAGTTTGTACTAATGTGTGTCAAAACTTCTTAATGCTAACATCACTCTGACTCACCATTATTAGTACAAATTTCATAATGCATTGCTGTTTCTAGCTTCATTCTTTCTTTCCTCCTTCAATTGCAAGAGCTTGTTATGAATAAACATTTGAATGGTGTTTCCAAATGTTGTTATTAAGCATTTCTTGCTCAATTTGAAATCATTCCTTACAAAACTAGATCATGAATAATGTAATGTGAGCAGAAGAATCATTTTTAACATGAATACTATAACGTATAATGGATATATGTGAATTTGTCTTTGGCAGATAAAGTCATGTGAATGTATCGCATCAAGCTTTTTCGTCTATTCTTCCTGCTGCATACATGGACCATTAGAAATGAACTGCAACATGCAAGGAAATTGACAAAACAGGAAAATAAATTATAACTCTTGGCGCTCTAAGATAGTAATTTATTTTGAATTGAGAATGAGTCACATTATCTTTACACATACTTACACTTCACTTAATAAGTTATTAAAACTGGAAATTTTCAAGGGCATTCATCCTCATCAGCAGCTGAGTTGCTGAAGCTCATTCTTCCTCCTCTGCTGGCTGAGTCTGATCTTTCTGCCATTTATTGGCAGGGTATAAAAGCTCTAACAAACTACTTATTGGCAGGATATCAAAACTTGTGACATTATCAGCATTCTTAACCGTAAATATTTTCTCTGAAATAGTCAGTTCTAATGAAGAGGTGACCAGTTTTAACAGTGTTATGTTTGACCAATGTTGTGATTCTCCAATAGGCTTCATTACCCTACTGCTGAGGATGAGGACAAATACTCTTGAAAACATTCCAGTTTTAATCATTTATTAAGTGAAGTGTAGCTATAGATGTGTGTAAAGATATTGTGACTCATCCTAAAATCCCACCCCCCATGTTATCTTTGTATATAACTCATTTTTCCTTAAATTTATCTTTAGTGTTTTACCACATATCCATAAGTCTTTATATTGCACTTATGTGCTTATTTTACAATGTGTTATTTGGTTTAGTTATATGGTTTCATGTTTGTAATTTTGCTAAGTCTCTTCTAGAAGCATATAATATACACAATAATGCACATTAACGTTGCATTGCTATTGGCACTGGATGGCGTTGGTGGTAGCCATCTCAGGACATAGTCAATCAGAAAGCATGCATCCCCTCTTTGCTTTTATCAACACATCAAGGATGCCATCATTTGTCCGGGAACATTTACGGAGATAGGATGCATTACAGCTCCATGGAAAGGGACGCTGTCAGAAATTGAATCTGCATTAAGGTTTAAGACAATATGACAACATTGCACTGAAGAATAGCACACATTGTGATTGTTTTCATAACCAAAATGTAGATTTATTTGTGCAAATAATTAACCAAGGAATAAATAGAAACTATGCAGTGAAATGTAAGTCTTGTAATTGTAGTTAGAAATTTTTACCATTATATTATTAAGTTAATATTAAGCCTGCAGAAACTAGATAGTTCTCAGACAGAGACATTATTCAAAGAAAGGAGTTTCTAGTTTGTGGTTTAGAAGCATTTCTAAGCCTCATATGATGCCACCACCATTACTAAGTATTGACTTATTTTAAATGGGAAGTACAGCTGTTCTTTAGTAAAAAAAAAATTTACAAAGCTGGTAGCAAAATAAAAATTGTCAGTCCAACTTCAAGTTCTTGAACTCCATCATCAAAGGGACTTTGTCTCAAAGGAGGCAAGACGGCAGTGCTCCAAATGGACCTCTTTCAAGGTTGGACGACCAGTTGATGTTCTGAACTATGACTGGAAATTCTGCTTCTCTAGAGGTGATAATTGGTGAGCTGTCCCATCGATTCTATCTAACCTCAATGTGTAGCCATCCCCATAACTACTTCATTGAATAGGAACTTTACATGCAAGTTAAAGGAAATGATAAGAGCAGAAAGCTTACCTTCAGAATGTAAGAAGTCCTCCATTTTCCTTTTTCTCTTTGCTTATAAACTAAATGTGGTTATGTGAAATCCTTGAATGTTCTCTGGAAGGGTCATTGTGTGCAATAGTGCAACACTAGCCACCCATCATATTTACATCCCAGCATTTCTAAGAGCTTTGCTGTAATTCTTCGAGATTTAGGTGGAATCTTCACCTTGTTTGCTGAGGGCAATTTTCCAATTGGCAATTTCCATTTATAGGAAATGAATCTATATGAGCCACTATAAAATTAAGCTTTAGATTTATGTTACGGCCAATCATTTTGAACTTGTCCAACATGCTTCTTTCAGTTTCTTTATACCGTGGCTCCTCCATGTTACCAAGAAATTTTTTCATAACATTTTTTAATGGATTCCATGCATTTTCTTTCATTAAGCTGGTAAAACAGTTGTTTCTCATGAATTTTCAAATTTGTTGAATATTTGGGCCATCAAAGTTTCCTTCCATAGCTTTAACGTGTGACAATGAAAAAAATTTGATACATTAGTGCTGGAAGCAAGGAAGGTTTAGACCAGTGCCAGGACAAATGCTTTACTTTTATATGCCTAATACTTTTGTCTTCTAATATTCATTTCTTTTAGGCCATGATACAAATTCCAATATCTATCCCCTCTATACAGGAAGCATGTAAGTGTTGTGCATCCAACCTGTTGTCCCTATCAACAATCCTCATGTCACACATATTTGCCATTCATGCTCAATGTATGTAATTTTTTAAAGAACCAACCTTAATGGTAGGATTGTAGAATGTGTAACTGATATGGATACTGATGTATTGCTACTGCCCAGACACTTCTTTTAGGAGAATTAGTAAAAAGCCTCTGAACTCTCCCAATTTTTGTAGAAGATTTCTCACATCTCTGCGATATACCACTCTATCTACATGGAAAAACTTTTCCTGATTTTTGTGCCACAAAACTGTAACTCCAAGAGCCAAGGGATTCTTGTGCAATCTTGAGCTTACTAATGCCAGGATTATGATGAACATAACATGAACTTAACTTAATGTGACGTAATGCGAAAATCTAATACGTTGTATTAAATGAAGCTATTTAGGGTTGACTTAACGTAAGAGTTTGGCAATGTCAAACTTTTTCTTCCTGTTATTTTAAGTTTGACGTCATTGGTAATTAGAGCCAATCAGCATGAAGCAGTAGCTTGAAATAATAAAACCAAATACCAATCAAGAGTTATTCTCGTTATGTTAAGTGCATCCTAGTTAGAGCTTTAGTTCAGCAGCACTTTATAACTTTACGATACATCCCGTTGCATTAAGTCATGAAGTAAAGTTCATCATAATAATGGCATTGTTCTCTATTCTGTTTTATGAATCTTAATTTCTGCATCAAAGCATTCATTTTGAAATTGTCAAATTCTCATACGAGGTACGTCCAGAAAGTAAGTTCTGTTTCAATTTCTCTCCGCTGCAGCGCTGCAATCGCAGTTCCGCACCTGCGCGGTAGACGCTTTGTATCAAGGAGAAGAAATGTGCAAGATCACTGTCAGCCACGTACGCTTTGTTGTGCTTGTTTACAATGTCGGTGTTGATTGAAAATCCCGCCGCTTGTGAAATCAGATCTGTGATTCGTTTTCTGAATGCTACGAAAGTGAAACCAAATGAAATATATCGGCAAATTTGCGAAGTTTACGGACAAAATGCGATGAGTGATTCAATGGTGAGAAGATGGGTCCGACAGTTCAATGAAGGACGTAGTGAAGTGCACGATGAAGAACGAAGTGGGCGTCCATCTTTGGTTACAGAAGAACTGGTTCATGCAATTAATGACAAGATCCAGGAAAACCGCAAGTTTATAATTAGTGCTCTCGCTATGGAATTTCCCCAAATCTCACGATCACTAATTCATGAAATTGTTACCAAAAAACTGAAATTTCGTAAACTTTGCTCTCGTTTGGTACCAAAGATTCTTACTGAGCAACACAAAACAAACCAGATGGGTAGTGCACTTCAGTTTTTGACCCGTTATGATGAAGGCGGCGAAGAATTTCTGACACAGATAGTCACAGGAGATGAAACTTGGGTTTCTTACGACACCCCTGAAAGTAAGCGGCAATCAATGGAATGGAGGCACACTTCATCCCCAGCAAAGGTTAAGCCGAAACAAATCGTGACACCTCGAAAAATGATGTGCACAGTGTTCTGGGACTGGAAAGGCATCTTACTCATTGATTTCTTACCGTGTGGTCAAACAATCAAAGCAGATGTTTATTGCGAGACACTTAGGAAATTGCGCCACGCAATACAGAATAAGCGCCAAGGATTGCTGTCAAAAGGTGTTGTTTTTCTTCACGACAACGCACGACCACACACTGCAAATGTGACGCAAAACCTCCTACAGGGATTTGGCTGGGACGTGTTTGACCATCCTCCGTACAGCCCTGACCTCGCTCCTAGCGACTTTCATCTGTTCTTACATCTGAAGTCTTTCCTTGGCGGTCAACACTTCAACAATGACAAAGAGCTGAAAGAAAATGTTTCCAATTGGTTGAAGACACAGGCGGCAAACTTCTATGAAGAAGGTATACAAAAACTTGTGCCACGCTATGACAAATACCTGCAAAATTTCGGCAGTTATGTGGAAAAGTAGTTTAAGAGTTGTAGAATTTTGTGCAATAAATAATTTTTCTCTATCTGTACACAATTTAATTTTATTACCAAACGGAACTTACTTTCTGGACGTACCTCATAAATTAGAAGATATCTTAGCCTCTGCACTCAGGAAATTGTTGTTAGAAACACTGTCATTCACGTTTACTAGTGAAGGTATAGATAGTTTGGAGCCATGAGGAACAGGTCTCAAAGCTGATTGAAGATTTTAATACACACACACACACACACACACACACACACACACACACACACACACACAAATAGTGTATGTATAAAAATAACACATTTATTCTCTCTGCTACTGCCACACCATTTATATATCTAATAAAAGCATTGCTTTCTGTTTGCTTACATCAATAACAGTACTTCCACATAAGGTAATATTGCTGTGTATGCATCCAGTAGCTGTGTTACTTCAGGCAGGCAACCTATGAAAAATGAAATAGCATAAACACTGCATAAAGTGGATGCCATAGCAAGCATTTTGGTGGTATTATGTATGTATTGCTTGCATACATTTAATGTTGGGGTTTAGCTTCAGAGACCCTATGGCTACGCCTCATTGTCGTTTCGTAATTGCAGCCTTGTCTGCAACTGTTTCACTCCTCTACTTATAAAAAACATACTTTGGCTATGCTTTACGGCTTAGGTCTATAAATCGGCGGCAATTACCCTATTCTTCCTTTTTGTGGATTTCCTTATCTACAGTTGGCATGATTTAGCAAGATTGCCTGGTAACTGGAGGCATATGCAGCAACGTTAATCCATATAATTATTATATGCACTGTGACGAGGTGCAAATTATTTCTCCAAGTCACTAACTTTTACTATGCAAAACATAGCTTCTTTATAAATGAATCTATATAAACACTTTGCTATCAAACATATAAACACCCACAACACAACTTCTGAGGATTTTGCACACACTGCCTTTTATGCAATCCTTATGTGCTTACCATATTCAGATTTTTTATAGTGATAAAATTTGTCAGTTTGGATGTAATAAAGCTGCCTATGCTTATGAGCTTAGATATTACACTTACAGTATTGCAGTATATCACTGTAACAAAACTTGCTCAGTGTTCACAGAGAAAACATAAAACATGCCAAAACATGATAACCTCCTTTCCCAGAAATGTTCAAGACATTCCAGTCTCCTGTAAATGACTGACTCAAACAAAAGGAGACTCTTTTTGAATCTGAAAAATAAACTGTCTAGCTGAACTCTCTTGAAGTGGGGGGAGTAGTCATTAAATCATGTTCTGCGATCAGCAGCATCTTAGAGATTGTAATAAATTATGGCTTCAAGGCAAAGTGAAATAGCAAGTGGAATTGTGAAAAATCATTCTGAGATATATATTAGGAAGTACAGAAAACTGTGCAAGTGTGAAACAAAACTCCCTATATTTAGCTAATTGTGAAGATTAGTGTAATAAATGTGGTTTAAGGTGTGATGAATAAAGAGTTAGAATGCTTACTGATAAAATAAAATTGTGGTAAAGCTAGATCTGATACATTAACACCAAAATCCTTTACAAAATAATGGCAGAATAACCAATAACTTAATTTTTTTCAGTGAAAGCATTGTTCTGTATATAATGAATGCTCATTTGGTATAAGATAGCATTTTTAATATCCCATATTATTTATTGCCATAATACTTATATAATAGTTAGGGAGTCTCAAGAGAGAGAGAGAGAGGATGTGGCTAAGTTTTATAACATGAAACGCATGAGACTGTAAAGTAGTAATTATCCCTGTACTACATGTTGGTTTTGCTTGAAGTTCTGCTAATGTTCTCATTATACACGATATTTAAAGATAATGGTAAAAATTTTGCAGTTTAGAAGTACAGGCTAAAACAAGCAAGCATGGTTCTGCAAATTTCGAGATAATGACATTTATTCTGTTGACTGGAGCTGCTACTAATTCAAGAAAATGTATACTGTAAACAAGCCAAAAAAGAAAAGAAAGAAAAAAAAATTGTTTTTCCTTGGTTCCTACATACATTGTGAATAAAGGTTATGTGCATGTGGTGATTTTATGTAAACATCTCTCTCACTCCCTCTCCCTCTCCCCCTCTCTCTCTCTCTCTCTCTCTCTCTCTCTCTCTCTCTCTCTCTCTGTGGGTGTGCCATGAAGTACACATTAATATGTGCAACTGTCTTACAGGGTGCGCACATTACAAACCTTAAAGCAACACCAGTTGAAGGAATTGGAGCACATGGAACAGGAAAAAGTGAAGCTTCAACAAAATGCAGAGCAGTTGGCAGAAAAATATGAGGACATAAAAGACAAACAAGAGGAGTTAACTAAAAGGTAATTTAGTGATGGCTAACAATGGCCTTGTGCCTGAACAAACAGGATATAAAACATATTGGTATTTAAATTAATACCTATGCCTGAGATACAATACAGGTATATTTTTGTATGTAAGTCTTTTGTCTATAAATTATCCAATGAGACACCTGTGTTTTAAGGATGCATCAGCAGTAATTTACCCTTTCACCTTAGACCAATATTTGCATTTGAGCACATTACAGAAAAGAGAAACTTGCCCTTCCATCTATTCGTGAGTTGCTAGTTGCCTTACTGTTACATAAACAATAAGCATAGGATACATTCAGCATGACAAGTGCTGTAGCAGTGTTAATATAGCACTGCAGGATTTGTTGAATGTACTGATGCAAGCGGAAATGAGAGTTTCATAATCGGTTTTCCAGACACCCTGACCACTTACGCTTTGAATCTTTATCGTGAAAGCATATGGAGATATGTTTATTGTAGAATATGGATTGAGAAGAAATTTTGCAATTTGTGTTGCAGAAATAGAGGAAGATGGCAATGATGATGTTGATGAAGTTATTCCAATTGTGAAAGCCAATGTTATGGCCATCTTATGAAGAAAACAGGGAAAAAGATAGGGCAGTTCCTGTAATGAACTTGGAATTATTTTGAGGAAATGGTATTCAATATTCTTTAGATGAAGCATGTTCAAATTATGCTTCATTCTTATATTTTAAATAAAATTCCATTAATTACTCATTTTTTTTAATATAGCCTGTCATGTGTATTAGATGCAACCTTGTATTACACCCTTGTGTAATAATATTTTTAATTTCTCTACTACTTACGTATAGTAAGTATTGCATTCTGCCCCAAAATTTGATACAGAGCAGAAATACGTGTTTTGAGGCTCCCTTAATCCAAAAAAGGCATTTTTAGAAGAAAAAAAAGTCTGTATGTGTGTCTATCCATGTGTCTGTGAACAGCATAACTCCAAAACGAAGTGTCAGATACCAAACTTGTATTTAAATTCAACATCTTCCAAGGATTCAAGAAAAAATCCTCAATCCCAAACTACCCTTTACATGGAAAATGTTTCATTATTTTTTTATTTTATTAAAAATGACTCTTGACAATTTTGATTAAAATACCATGTGTTTAGGGTATATTCATGACAAATAAAATGCATATCTTGAATCTTCTGGGAATAGCCTGTGCAAGCCCTTTTATTCAGAATGGTTTTTATATAATTGCAAACCCTAAGAGATACAAATCCTCCTACTACACAAAAAATTTAGATCTCCTTAAAGCACACAATTTATGTCAAATAAAAAAGTTTGTGGTGTTAATCATTTCTGTTAACCATTTTTTTTATTAGTTTCAATTTTTAAATAATAATTTTCTCAAGTTGTTATTTGTTTTTTATCTTGTGGCTATGCAAAGAGCATGGAATTTCAAAGCCATTGCATATTTCCTTGCAGTTAGTGCAAGCTAAAGGAATGCATCTGTTTAGGAACGTATTAAAGAATTCAGAACATAAAAGTGCAGCAGGATAAGATATTTGTATTTTATAGAGTAAATGCAGTATGGATCCATCACAGTCCTATAATACTTACTCCTTTCCAAAAAAAAGTGTTGCTGTTCAAACTGACTCCAACTTTACAAGGAATAAATGCAAATCCCTTATTAAATATCATCTGCAAATATTCTTCGCCATTTTTATTGTTCCTGCTGCCTGTGCAATGCAGTATTTCTTTGCTTTATTCGCTGCTGCAGTGCTTGGCCCACTAAATCTACCCATTGATTTATCATTAAAAACATGAATATTTCAGAGAGCAAAAAGTCATTCCATTTTGGTTCATGGTGATTTACACTTTGCATATTTAAACTATCATTTATCCTCTTCCTTTCCCTCCTTCCAATTTCTTCTGTATCACCTTGTGCCCATCCTCACTCCCATTATCATATATGTTTTTGTTTCTTCACTCATTCTTATTACATTGCAAACCATTTCAATTGCATGGTGTACAGTGGACTCTTCAATCAATTTTGTTCCACTTGTCCTCCAATTCTTACACTGCACACTCGATCTTGTGCAGTTCTCGCAATAATTGTCCTGAAATATTAAATTTCATGGTTGTATGGCTAGGTGTGGCTAGGTTTTGCTGCCATATAGTTGAGTCAGAGCAGTCATCATCTTGATAGACATGCATTTTAGTCTTATTGTAAATCTCCCACTTTTCAGATACTGTTGTGTTCATGCTGTAATAAGCGTGAAATGCTCATAATATGTAAAATTAATGACATACTTAAAATTAGATCATAACTGTATCACTATTTTGAAAATTGTTATTGTCTGATTCCTAGGGCTGAGAATGTTCTGCGGTTGATAAGTCAGCAGCAGCCAGTAGTGTCCTCGGCAGAAAAGAAATTATCTGCAGACTTGAAGCAAGTGCAAGAGAAGCTGAAAGAATTTAAGCAGTCACTAGAACAAGTGAAAGCCAAACAAAATTACCACAAAAATCAGGTACAATATCCGTGATTTTAGCTACTTTCATTTCTGATATTTATTTCAAGATAATATGTATTCCCTTTTTACTTTCTCTGTCACTTACATATGTTAGGTAGGGAAAGCCTTGTATTCTCCCAAAAGCAGAAAGAAAGCATTTTTAAAAAAAGATCCATTTGTCTGTCTACCTGATTATCTGTGAACAGCATAACTCAAAAACTTAAGGTCAGATAAATACCAAACTTTATACGAGTTCACCATCTTCCAAAGATTCAACAAGAAGATTTTTTTAATTTTCTCTCCCACTCTGAAATACCCTTTACATGGAAAAACTTTCTTTTTGTTTAAAATATTATGTTTTGACATATTGGTACGAGAAGTAATATGTATATCTTGAATTTTCTTTGTATAGCCTGTAAAATGGCTATCATTCTTATCAAATTTTTGTATAATTAGGAAACAATAAGAGGTGAATAAAAAGTTCGGGAAAAATGTAGAGCTCATTAAAATATGTAGTATGTGACAAGTAATTTTTGTAGTGGTATCCATTTTCAGAACATTCTGTGCTGTATAATTACATTTTCTGAAATAGAACTGTATCTCATAGAGGATGCTTGAAAGTTTCAAATTATTTTTTCTTTTCCTTCACAAGAGCTTATTACCACAACTTCTGAATTTATTTCTCCATGCTTCTGATAAACATTTGAGCATTGTTTGCCCATGTTGTAAACAATAATTACTTTATTTGAAATCATTTGGAGACAAAATTGTGCTATGATTAACAAAATGTGGATAAAAGAATCCACATTTTCTAATGAATCCATCTAATGTTTATAAGATATGTAAGAAAGTTTTCAGTAGGTTTAGAAAGTTTTGTTGATGTATACCTAGAGCCACCCACATGAATTCTGGGCTCCCTGACGGACCTCCCATCATCATGAAGCCTGAGGTAGGATCTGCATCATTTGCAAAGACATTTTCAATAATGGGAAATGGTGGCATCTGGTAGTGGAGAATGGCACAAAAGATGTTTTATGGTGAACTGATATATTCCCTGTGCTGATATTTTATTCCAACTAGTCAATTTTTACAGTTTGCTCCTAAAATGTTGCAAAGGAGGTATTTTTACACCTTGTGAGCAGATTCAAATTGTTACAGCTTTTCACCATAGACAAGACAAAGCATTAAATTCTATACATTTTATTGAACTTAAGATTATAGATGAATGCACCGCATTAATTAGTAAACAGTGCTATGATAAGCCAGAGCTTATTTGTGTGTCTATCCTCTTCATCACAATCATGGTCTCCCTTTGCTGGGCTTAGCATGCAGATTTAAAATTTTATTGCACCACTGGTGGTGCTTAGTAGCCAATCAGCAGTAAATGGGCATATACATTCAGTAATGGATGACATAAATTGTAAAGTCAACTCCCTCATGCAGGAGCATAATTTCAGTTTTTGCTTGGGGGGGGCGGGAGGTTGCCTGAAACAGTTGTACAAATTTTCATGTGAATTTTAAGGATGCATTTAGCCTAAGAGAAAGTTATCTTTTATTTCTTAAATGCGTAATATTAATATTAAAAGTACAGTTCTCATAATTTTTCTTTTGGTAGAGCAATAATGACCTGTAGTCTAATTATTTCTCATAACTTGGGGGGGAGGCAATTGCCCTCATGTAAATTCTGTATTTTATTTGCATTATATGGCTAATGGCAGTGGCGGTGGTTTTATAACAGTACACTGGTAATATCGATGATAAAGGACATGTCAGATAAACTTTTAATATATACAATAAACCTTTGATATATACAGACTTTAACATTATAAATAAAAAATAGAAAAATGTTATGCCTAAATTACATACAATTATTCGTAGCATACATTTCACTGTTTAAGAAATTCCTCCTTTGAGTAGTAAGAGTGATCAAACAAATATGTCAGCAGTGCTGATTTGAAGGTAATAAATTTCTTTATTGCCTTCAAACTAACAGGAAATTTGTTATATAATTTGGTATACCTGCATAGATTGTTCCATTTTGCAACAATTTTGTATGGTTCTCATTACATATATTATCTGATTTTTGTCTAGCATTATGGTTGTGAAATTCTTGATTTGTTGGAAATATCTTACCGCAAGTTAAGTGTTGTCTTGTAAAAAGGATTAATTCATAAAGGTACATGCTTGGGAGAGGTAAGATGTGAAGTGCTTTAAATGGGCCTACATGTGGTTCTACAATTTATTCCTATCATTGTTCTTAGCAATTGTTTTTGGGCTTTAAACAAGATTTTACATTATGGTGAACTCCCTCGAACACAATTCCATATCGCATGATTGAATGGGCATAGGTAAAATAAACATTTCTCATTGTTTCAAGATGTACATTATTTACTAGCATTCGAAAAGTGTAACAGATAGTGCCAAGTTAGTGTATTGATGTGTTTGTCTCACTTTACATTATTCTGTATCCAAATACTAAGAAACTTTGTGTTGCTAACGCTTCCGATTTCTGTTTTTGAGATGAACTATGATTCTTTGAAAATGTTATTCTGAGGAGTGTGAAAATGCATTACAACAGCTTTCTTTGTATTTACTATTAGCTGATTATTTTTAAACCAATTTGAAGCTTCTCTTGCTACTTGCTTTAAAAGTGTCACTTGGTTTGTTCCTTTTGCAATTATATTTGTGTCATCTGCAAACTATATTACTTTATTTGTTGACAAGTTATGCTCCAAATAATTCACAAATAACAAGAACAGGATGGGGCCTAATATTGATCCTTGTGCAATACTTAATTTAATCTTTGTTTTGTTCCTGACAGATAGTGGTTTAATGAACCATCTTTTTATGTAATTTCTACGAATTGTTTCCTGTCCTTAAAATATAGCTTATCCACTATAATGGAGTACCTCTAATACCTAAGTTCTCTAGGTTGGCAAGAAGTAGTTCATGATTCAATACATCACAGGCTTTAGATAAATCAAGAAAAATTCCTGATATATTTTCTTTTCTGGCTAAGGTTTCTATTACTGTATTTATAAATTGAAAAATAGCACTTCTCTTCTCTTTTGAAAGCCAGGTTGAGTTTTCAATATCAATTTATTCTCTTCAATAAAGTTGAATAGTGTTTTATAAAATATTTTTTTCAATTAATTTTTAGAAACCTGAAAGCAATAGGTCTGTAGTTCAAAATTACCACATGATTGCCCTTCTTAAACAAGGGTTTTACTTTAGCTACTTTTAAAGAATTTGGAAAAACTGCATGTTCAAAAGAGGCATTGTATATATCAGCTAAAGGATGTGCTATTAAGTGAAAACATTTCTTAATTAGTTCATCTGAACATCATTAATTCCATGTGAATATTTAGTTTTAGCAATCACAGACTACTTCTATTGGATCCGTTAATGAGTGAAACAAAGTTGATTGTGTTAAATTTTTATTTTTTTACTTTGTTTTCCCAGATAATTGCACTCCAATATTCAT
This sequence comes from Deroplatys truncata, assembly GCA_030765065.1. Taxonomy (NCBI): domain Eukaryota; kingdom Metazoa; phylum Arthropoda; class Insecta; order Mantodea; family Mantidae; genus Deroplatys; species Deroplatys truncata. The sequence continues at coordinate 62,199,237 of CM060980.1, forward strand.
AAAATAATCATTAAATGCTTCTGCTATTGATTTTGGGTTATTTATGCTACCAGAGGCTGTAGGATATAAGTTCCCCATTTTTTGTGACAATTTTTGTGTATGGTTAATGTTATAAAGCGTAAAATATGCACTAGAAATCTGTGTATAGCCTATGAAGTGGTGTTTTTTGCTTTAATATGTGTTTATTGGTGGTACCAGGAAGAATTCCAGCATGTGTGACAGAAAAAACAGTACAACCAGGTCTTCAAGGATTCTTATAAAACCTGTAAACTGTGAAATAAATTCCCATTCTGATAATTTCTGTATATTTCTGCACTGAACGTTTTATGCATTTTAAATTTCATGTCATCGCAAAACTATTACACTTCACTGGATGAGGGAACATTTTACACGTTTCTTTCAGTAAGTTAGCAAGTATGTTATTATATGTGCCCTGATTGTACCTTATGAGATTTTTATTGTATTTTCCATGCAAATATTGTGTTATTGTACTTGTGTATAACAATAGAGCCATTTACTGCCTGAGCCATTAAGCTGAGTATTGCTCACTCGGACTAAGAGAGGGTAATTGAAAAAACACATAGCTTGGCTTCTCCAAAATATAGTTCCATAAGCCAATAATTGGTCAAAACATACAATATAGAGCAAATATAAATGTTAAATTATTCCAAATGAAAAGCATATTACTTAAATATTGCTTAAAAACCAATTGTGATAGACATGGATGGAGTTTCTTCAGAATAAAGTGTATATTTTCTCTTGCAAAATTTTGCTTTCCGGAATTAAAAGATTGTGTAATTTAGATATTGATATATTTATTAAACAGCTAGTTTTATTTGTTAGTAATAATATTAGTAATATTTATTGAAGCCCTAAGTTGTTACACAAGTAAGACTGCCCCCTAAAATTTGGCCCAGGCCACTATTTAAAAGGGCAGCCTATTAAGCTATGAAATACATAAATTTACGTTGTTCTCACTTCTTACATTTACAATCATACAATGTCATTCCTTTCCTCTTTTAACAGTCCAATCCCATTTATTCTTCACTTTCTCTAGACATTGACCTAAGCACGTACAATTCTTATCTAAAATTGATTTCATATCCATGCTTCTATTCATTTTAGCCCAAACCCTTCCTTTCCTCCACATCTCTGTTTCCTTACATTCAAATAAGATATGTTTAGCATCTTCTATACCCCACATAGAGGGCATTCACCTCGCAGAAAACCATTCCGTTGACCTAATTTCCATATTCCTGTCCTAAACCATGCTAACCCTTCCCTTTCCTTCTTGCGACATTCATCAATATAACCCTTCATTTAATTCTTGAAATAGCACCAAGGAACTTTTCTCTCTAGTAACAGCTTACAGATTTTGTCTATCTATATCTTCAAATCTGGTTCTAATCATCTTTCAGAAACCAGCCATCAGAATTTCTTTCCTCAACCACTCCTCCCTCATTCCATTCCAGCTTAGCTCAGCTCCAATTTTTCATACCCAGCTTGATTCATCCAAAGACAATTTTTGGAATTTTAAGCACCCTTTCAATACATGACCCTTTGGCAACCCTTGCACTCTGAACCGGTATTTAGGTATTTTTTCCATCACGTATCCTCTCATACTTACCTTTCCCATTTCTAAGAGGGTCCTAACTTGTATCACTTTCTGCAGTCTTCTAGACATTGAGTCTGCCAGATTTTCTAAATATATTTTCGACCTTTACCGCCCATAACTTCTTCAAGGCTTCTTGCAGCTCCTTAATATTTGATGGTTGCTCCTTTTCAGTCTTATCTTTCATCACTTCCAAACATTTTCTATAGGGTTTAGATCAGGAGAGTTGCCTGGCCATACAAGTACAGATATATTGTTGTCTTTAAGGCACTTCTGGACTGTCTTTATTCTATGGGCAGGGGCAACATCTTGTATAAATTACTGACACTGATAAATAGGCCAAAATGTCAGCAAATGCTGTTGCAATACTTCTAAGTAGTTCTTCCCTTCATTGTGACATTCTTGGGGAGAAAATATAAGCCTCCTCTACCATAATTACCACTAAAAGCACCCCATGCCATCACACTCTCTGGATGTTTAATGGTTTTGACAGTAAACTTTGGATCATACCATGACACTCTTCTCACCCACTTGGACTGTCCTCTGATCAATTTGATAGTGCGTTCGCCAGAAAACATTAATTACGCCAGTCCTCTGCTGTCCAGTGCTGTTATATTTTGCAGGCATTGAATGTTTTCTTCTTCATAGTTTCAGTTAGAAGAGGCTTCTTGGCAGCACGCTGAGTTGCTAAACCTAAGTATTTTTGAAGCCGATTCTGAATGGTCCAGATTGAAACACTTTTGGAAACACAAATTCCTACTCTGAGTTAAACCTGGATTGGTATAAATATAATTGTATAGAATGTGCCTTTAAGTGCATTGATAGAAATCTTCAGTTAATATTTGAAAACAGTTATTAGATACTTCATTTTTCTTTATTGTGAAAAGTGTCACTACATGAAATTTTCAGATTGAGAGAACCAAAAACTTAATTAGTTATCACCAAACAAACTGACACTATTCATCACCTTTTTTGTCACTATAGGCAATGATTTTGTTGCAGATGGAGCAGTGGGTATCTCAGCAGAAAAAAAGAGAGTTATATTTGGGGCAAACTCACATGAAAGCAATTAAAGCAAGTGTAGCACACATGTAAGTATGTACCATAGATTAGATATAAAATTTAAATTACTTACCAAACATGGTTCAGTATTAATTAGCCTCTCTCCCCCTCCTCTCTCTCTCTCTCTCTCTCTCTCTCTCTCTCTCTCTCTCTCTCTCTCTCTCTCTCTCTCAAGAGACTTTTTTTTTTTTCTTTGTATATGAGTGGTTGTTTAGAATAACATTATTTCCTCATTTTTACAATTTTTCAAGAAACAGAAACTATTTAATTCATTGTTTACAGTTAAATATCATAAGTTATACATCAGCATGACCTGTAGGTCTCTTGACAGTGTTTACTATTTTGTTCACAGCTAAATAAAGTACTGTTTTATTCAATAATAACACAGTATTCATTTTCTACTCTTATAAGACAAACACAAAGGAATCTCAAAATTCAATAAGAGTGTACCTAATAGAAAATAAAACATAAACAACAGTAATTATGATTTTCTCTCTCTCTCTCTGGAAAGCAGTCATTTGTACCTGTTTCAATAAGGTAACAGCTAAACAAAAGTTTTCCTCCGTGGTCTAGGGGTACCATGCTAGCCTCTGGATCCCGAGATCATGGGTTCAAACCCGGTGGAGTACATTGGATTTTTTTGGGCATAAAAATCCTTAGCCTGGCTTTCTTCAGAAGGGAAATAAAGCCGGTGGTCCCGTGTCATAAATTTACGGCATGTAAAAGAACCTCAAGCCTTATAAAGTGGCCTCAGAGCAAAATTTCCAGTTTTTCACACCCAATATAGAAAGAGACGCGAAGGACCCTAGTAGTTAAAGAGCATCCATAAATAAAACTCAATGTAATTAATTTAGTTAAACAAAACTTGTCAAGTGATGTTACCATTGTCAAAACATCAGAACATGCGAGAAAAAAGAAAGGGTATTGAGGACGAGAGTAGGAGAGGAGTAAGAAAGAGAGAGGTAAACATAGGAGAAGAGAAAAACAAACAAAAGGAAGTGAGCAACAATAAGAAAGTGATGGAGAGAGAATAATTTCTATATATAATGCAGTAACTTGTGCAATGCTGCAGGTTCTGCTGGATTAATATATGATGCAGACAAAATAGTAAAAAAGAGAGCTTTATAATAAAATTAAACATATTGATTGCTCCCATATTATAATACTGCAAAATGTGCCCAGTACATGAAACATTAATGTATAGTCTTAGTGTCTCAGCAGCTTGGATTCATGTTGCTCTTATGAGACTATAGGAAGCTCCAATTAGGAAAATAGAATTTGTTTCCAGTAAGCTGTTTTCATAAGCGTAATTATTGCAGCCAAACACTGAACAAAATAGGAATATACCATAGCATAGCTTCTTATACTACAAAGATACAAAACATGAAATGCATGCTGCATTGCATCAATTGTGGTAAGGCAGTGATATGGGATTGGAAAAACAATTCTGATACCTTTCATGGGAAGTAATATTTTATTGTTCAGCATTTTATTGTGTCATGGCTACAAATAAAGCTTATTTGACCCAAAACTGTATTACAAATTTTCACAATATGTATACTGTGCTTATGAAAATCCACATGCTATAAAACAAAGGGATTTTAAACATAGGTATTCCATTAATGTCTTGAGCTGGTATACTCCGAGATATTCTAATTGGACCTTTTGTTCTTCCACACAGTATGTCAGGTGTAAACTACCCTAGAATTTTAATTATGATTTATCCAGCCTTTTGGAGGATGTACCCTTGCAGACCAGAAAAACTATATAGCACCTTCATAAGGCTCATCACCTCTTATAGTGATGCAGTATGTCACCATTTAATCAGAAGCTTTCCTAGTTGTTGGATTGGCAATTTGAGCCTGTACCATAGCCTGCAAGATCTCCAGATTTAATTCTTCTGGACTTTTACCTCTGGGATGACATGAAAAGTAACATTTACAAGAAACAAATAGTACTTTGAAAGAACTTCAGCAACACACCTTCCAAGCAGCTGAAGATATTACAAATAATTTAGGCATCCTTCATCCTTCTGTGAATGCACCATAATTGTCAAAAGAGGTGTGAAACATGCATATAAACTGGAAGGGCCCTGCCCATTTTGAATCTGCTTTGACATGCTAGACAAAGCCAGCTCACATTTCTGCAGTTGTTAAAGATTTGGAGTTTAGATAAAATGTAACTGTGTAATTTGCAAAATAGCATTGATTTATTTTCTTTATGTGATATTCTAAACAATGAACAGTGTTGCCTTTCACAATAAATGCTGCAAGAGAAAAGGCAAGATGAAGCACAGCACATTTTTATTTTACTCATTTCTAATGAACACAAATTTGAGCATATGTATATCTAAGGATGTTACCCCATTTTGACTTATGGTTTTACAATTCTGGCCATTGACAATAGTTCTTCATAGTAATTACAAATGCATGACACCAAGAAAGTGAGAGGCTGCCTAGCGAACAGTTTTTGTTTACATACTAAAGTGGGCAACATAAGCTTTGCTCCTAATTGTTGCCCTTCAAGACTCTGTTTACCCAGAAGTGGCACAAGCCATCATCCCTGTTAATTAACACTTCCAGGCTTCTGCAGCTTCCGGCTTCTGTAACCTGCAGACTTTGCACCCAATTTAATAATTAACCACACACACTAAAAAATGCCACAAAAATATTTCCTCCTTGTTATTGTACTTTATCGTTCCCTTCAATCTGCAGACTTATTTCACTTCCCAGCTCCATGTATATACAGGGTGGACCATTTAAGTTGAGACTGCAATTTCTCCAAAACTAACCGTTATAGAAAGAAATGTCTTTAATAAAAATTGCTTGATATTATGGGGGAAAGTAAATGCCATTAGTCATGTTTTGTTTGGAGGACGTTATGATGGTCATTTTAGGATCAGTTTAATTTTTTTAAATGGGAACCTACATTATGTATATTTTTTTTCTCTCTCTCTCTCATTATAAAATGGTTTATAAAAGGCTGTTTATTTTGTGATGAGGAATAAGGAAACAAAATAAAAAATGTTGGTTCCCAATTATGAAATGTAACTTGACCCTCAAACAACCATCCATGGATGGTCCAACCATTCATTGTGCTCTTCGTACACAGCCATTCAGAGTTTTCGTTGTTATTTGCATTGGTGTAAAAACAATTGTAAAGTGCTTTATACAAATGTTGTTTTATTTTATGAGAAGTGAGAAAACAACATAAAAATTCTGATGTGTTACACTCACATGACTTTCTCTACTCTTGTACAAACTATTTTTACAAACGCTTATTCTCCATCTACTTCATGTTAATCGAGATAAACATTTGCAGATGCTATCTTATTGCTAATTTCCTTGTAGATGTAAGGGGAATATATATTTACAAGGGCAATATAGAAATACAGTAGCCTTTAAGCACATACATATCTCTTAATAGCTGGTTGCTAGGTGCAGCACTATTCCCTTTGCCACAGATTAATACTCTTTGCATATCCAAGACAAAAAAATGAATAACGAATTCCCATTTGAGAAAATAAGTATTGAAAAATTTAAGGGAATAACAAGCAATATCTCGAAAATGGTTCACTCAACAACAAAAATGTATATGACATAAATTGTGTATTTTAACACGATTTGCATCTTTTATGTAGTAAAATTTTGTCTATCTCATGGTTTACCAGTTTACCAAAAGTCGTTCACAATGAAGAATACTTTTGGAAGCATTCCCAGAAAATTCAAGATAAACATTTTATTTGTCATGAAAATATCTTAAACATATGATATTTTAATCAAAATCGTTAGAGCCATTTTTGAGAAAATTAAAATTTTCGAAAAATGTTCCATGTAAAGGTTACTCTGGGGTGGGGGGATTTTCTTGAAAACCTTTGTGTCGCATCTCTGGAAGATACTGAACCTAAATACCAAGTTTGGTGTTTATCCGACTGTTCGTTTCTGAGTTATGCTGTTCACAGACCGACAGACACACGGACATGTTTCCAAAAATGCTTTTTTTGGAATCAGGCGATCTCAAAACATGTATTTCCGATGAAATCTCAGTATCGAATTTTTGGGTGGAATATAATACTTCCTCTACTTACTATACATAGTAGAGAAAGTAAAAATGCGGGTTACCATTTAAAAAAATTAAATTGACCCTAAAATGACCATCACAACGTCCTCCAAACAAAACACGACTAATGGCATGCACATGAATACACATACAGCAAGCGTTGATAACATTATTAAAAGGAGAAATACAAGCAGAAGGATATCAATTAACAAAGATTTGCTGTATGTAGTGTACGTGTTTGTATTTTAAATATGAAACATTTATTTTCAAAACTGGACATGTACACTTTTTATAGATATTCAAATAATAATTATATCTAATGTGGTTTGAAATGTAAATTTCATTCAAACTGCTGCTGAACAACAAAACAGAATAGAGATCTGTTAAACTACATGTCAGAAATGTGATTAATACACTACACAATATGTGTCAGAACTCCTTTCAGAATTTTATCAAAAAATGAAAAGTTGCATACGTTGGGTTTTGAAAATAGAAATCTCTTTTATTATTCCAATATTTTGAACTGTTTACTTTTAATAAACAAATTATTATAATAAAACTCTTAATAAATGACAACTCTTGAAGTATGTGTGGAATGTTACCAGAATATTTAGTTCTTAATAGAAATATTATATTTAATGTGCTGATAATGTATGAATAATGTATGTTACCAGAATACATAGAAATACGTATTTAATGTTCTCATGTACAAAGGAGCATTCTATTGTCACATATAATAAGTGGAATTTGGATTTCATTGCTCGTTCATTGTCAGCCATACAGAATAAGTTGTAATGCAATCAAAAAGATGAACACTTAGTAAATATTTTAAGTTCTTGTTTTACTTTTATTCCAGGACAACTGAAATTGCAAATCTGATGCAAATGGTTGAAATATCCAAGAAAGAGCTAGGTTTATAATGCTTCCGGCCCACTGCAGTACATCATTTATCACTTTTCAACATAAGAAATTGTACAGCTCATTTTTGTATTTCAGGTATGACTGGATCTTTAAAGTGAATGTAATTCCCATTGTGAGAAACATTACAGAATAAAATACTTTTCTTAAACTGTTTATTTCATTTCCTTCAAATCCTTAAAAACACTCCTTAAAAACTGCTCTTAATGTTCTCTCCAATTTATATAAAGCCATGCTTAAAAGCAAGCAAGTACATACACTATGTGATCAAAGTATCCAGACACCCCACAAACATACGTTTTTCATCTTATGTTCATTGTGCTGCCACCTGCCTGGTACTCATTATCCGCGACCTCAGTAGTCATTAGACATCGTAAAACAGCAGAATGGGACGCTCCGTGGAACTCACGGAATTCGAACGTGGTCAGGTGATTGGGTGTCACTTATGTCAGAAGTCTGTACGCAAGATTTCCACACTCCTAAACATCCCTAGGTCCATTGTTTCTGATGTGATAGTGAAGTGGAAATGTGAAGGGATATGTACAGCACAAAAGCATACAGGCTGACCTCATCTGTTGACTGACAGAGACTGCCGACATTTGAAGAGGGTCGTAAAGAGTAATAGGCAGACATATATCCAGACCATCACACAGGAATTCCAAACTGCATCAGGATCCACTCCAAGTACTATGACAGTTAGGCGTGAGGTGAGAAACCTTGGATTCCATGGTCGAGCAGCTGCTCATAAGTCACGCATCATGCAGGAAAATGTCAAACAACGCCTCGCTTGGTGTAAGGAGTGTCAACAGTACACGATTCAACAGTGGCAAATCGTGTGGAGTGAGAAATCATGGTACACAGTGTGGCGATCCGATGGCAGGGTGTGGGTATGGCTAATGCCCGGTGAACGTCATCTGCCATGTGTGTAGTGCCAATAGTGAAATTCGGAAGTGGTGGTGTTATGGTGTGGTTGTGTTTTTCCTGGAGGGGGCTTGCACCCCTTGTTATGTGCGGCACAATCACAGCATAGACCTACATTGATATTTTAAGCACCTTTTTGCTTCCCACTGTTGAAGAGCAATTCAAGGATGGCAATTGCATCTTTCAACACGATCGAGCACCTGTTCATACTGCACGAGCTGTGGCGGAGTGGTTACACAACAGTAACATCCCTGTAATGACTGGCCTGCACAGAGTCCTGACTTGAATCCTAGAACAACTTTGGGATGTTTTTTTGGAACGCCAACTTCGTGCCAGGCCTCACTGACCTACATCGATACCTCTCCTTAGTTCCGCGCACTCCGTGAAGAATGGGCTGCCATTCCCCAAGAAACCTTGCAGCACCTGATTGAAAGTATGCCTGCGAGAGTGAACGCTGTCATCAAGGCTAAGGGTGGACCAACACCATATTGACTTCCAGTATTACCGATGGAGGGCGCTACGAACTTGTACGTCATTTTCAGCCAGGTGTCCGGATACTTTTGATCATGTAGTGTATCAGGATATGTATATATGTGTAAGGAATACTGCTATAGATGATATGAAAATATTTTGACCAGAATCTTGCAAGAACTAGTTTCATCTAGTTTGATTTTACTGAAGTCAACAGGCAATACACCGTAGGAAAATATTGACTTTGTGCTAGAAATGCACATTCTGGTTATTTTTTGGCATTCATACTTTATGGTTACTGGCCAGGACCAGCATGCCTGCCCTCCTAATGATACCTTGTCTGAGTTTCAGTTATGTGAAAGTAACACATTAATAGTACCACTCATTTCAGAAATATTTGTGGTGGGAGTTACAGATGATTCATCTGATAGATGTACACTCTCCCTAATTTTCTGAGATATAATGAGAAAATATTTTATAATAAACAGTAAACCACTTTCTGAAGAGAAAGAAAGAAACAAAGGAAAGCAAAAAAAAGACTTTTGTACCAATTATCATTTACCTTTATCTCTCTTCTACACCTAATCTTACAACTTATTTTTCTGTTTACAATTTCATGTTAATCAAGGTAAATGTTTGCAGAAATGGTTTCATTACACATCTCATTGTAAGTACAAGGGGAATACAGGAGGCAGAGGCAATACTCTAATCTTTAAAAGCAGATCACTATATGCTGGCCTCTAGATAATCAAATTTATTGGCTACCTCAACTTCTCTTCTTTGCCAGTACCATTTCCCATCTCTCCGTAACTTGTTACTTTTTTTAAATACCATAGTTTTGGTTTTACTTACATTAATTCTTACACTCCATTTCTTACAAAAATTGTTGCTTCAATTGTTTTAGCTATTCCTACATTGGATATAGATCCTGCTACTAAATCATCAGCAAGTAGCAACTAGATATTTCATTGTTGTTAATTATTGGACATGCCTATTTTCCTAATTTCCCTTATTTTTTTTTTTTTTTTTTTTTTTGTAGACTTTGCATTCATAAACTTTTCCCTTGAATTTCTTTTGGTAAATTTGACCATTCCTTTTTACCGATCCGCTCTTTCTGAGCATCTTAGTTTCCAAAATTATGTGCCAGTTATTATCCTTCAGGTTACACAAAGGCATTTCTCTAAATCACTCCCTATTTTTAAACCTTCCAATTTCACCACCCCTGTTCTAGCCCATGAAAAGCCTTCTCTTACTGCCTCGTCACATTTATCAACATAATTTTCCCTACTCCAAGCCACTTTTATTTCTCTTATGTTCATAGTGATCTTTTCAAATTAAAACTTGCAAATATTTCTTGTCTTTCAATATCTTCCAGTCTTAACCTAATTTCTTTCCAGAAACCATTTTGTAATAATTCCCTTGTTCTCCACATATCCTCAAACCTAATTTTCATCTAAGTTTCCTTTATCTTACTGAGCCAAGTATCTTTTTAATTAAGCCTTTCCTGACTATCAAACACTGATGTAAAAGATTATGCTCATTTAGATTTCTAATTCTAATCCAATATTTCAACACATTTTCCACAATTTTTCCTCTAGTTCCGCTTCTTCCTAGTTCTGTTTGTGCCATGCCATTGGGTGAAGCTCTTGGCAAGCCCAAGATTTGTTTGCAAAAATTTCTATGGGTCACATCCACATTTGCCCACCCTTCCTCCAAATCCTAAATCTCCGCTCCATAGAGCATTTTTTTCTTTGACTATTGCCATATAAACTGTCTGTTTTATTTGCATCCTTGATAATTTATCCATACATGCTTTAATAGCTTATAATGCAAGTTTTCCTTTATCTAGCACCATTCTCTTTTGCTCACTCTACCCTTGCTTACTACTCAATCTTACTCCTTATTTGCTTTCATACTTTGTTTATTCCTATCTGACTGTCTAATGGCTGAATATAATCTATATTTCCTAGTGCTCCTAGACTTGTCCTGTTCAGCTGTTCTGAACCTTAAAAGATTTTCATAGTAATTGCACCAGACTTTTGGACTTACATTGTTTTCTCTAAATCTACCCATGTAGGTTCTCTTCACTAAGGACCATATTATTTTTGTACCATTTACTCTTGCTCCCTCATATATTTTCTGGCTCATCCCCCCCCCCTTTATTTCTTTTTAGCTTCCATAGGATGTTTATATACCCATCTTTCAATTATAAAATTCTCTTTTCCTGAAGGTCTCCCATTTGCCTCCATTTCCTTAACTCCCTTAAAACTCTCTGCTTCACCTTCCTACAATCTTCATCATGCCAACCCTTCCCACATGTAAAACTACCATTTTAAGCACTCGGCATGCTGTCCACCTCACCTTGGCTTGGTGAACAGTCTTCACTTCTCGTGTTTAAAACACTATCTTTTCGCCCTTGTTACATAAATAGCTATCCTATTCTCAGAGGTGTAGCTAGGCTAGTGCAACTGGTGCATTGCACCAGGGCTGCCAAATTCAGTGGTCCAAAATGAGGATCCCTACCAATCCCCAATAAATGTGGCTATCCTGTTCAGAAAGATTTTGAAGGCATTTCTTGGTAAAAAATTCTGGTACAAATTAAATTAGTTAAGGTTAATTAAATTAGTTAATTTATTGTTGCAGTGCATGTAAGAATTATTTTGAAAAATGAAATAATATACTGGCAGAACAGTGGTTGAGTGAGGGAGAATCTACAAGGCGTTTGCCATATCAGTATATTTACACACATGGCAGTCTACTGAGCAACTTGTCTAAACACAATGTGCATGTGCCGACTCTAGCTCGGTATTATCCCATGAATTGGTTCAAGTATATGTAGTTAATGGTACACACATAGGTATAGGTTAATTCATCCATTTCTTTTGGCTCCTTCTATTGAACAAGAAGTTGAAAAATTTGCAGAAACATTCTGTGATGACACAACACCTTTGTTTAAATCACAAATATTATCAGTTATAAGTTTCTTCTTATCAAATGTTATTAGCATTATTAACATGAAACAGCTTGCTTGTAATATTCACAATTATTAATTACAGTTATTCTAATATTCAAAAAAAGGGTGTTAATTTCACCAACAAATGAATAAATCCTGGCAAATCTAATTAATAATTTTGCAAGTAAACAAGGGAAGATGGTAATAGAAATGCTCTGGACAAATCCTCCTTATTTACTTTCAGATTATTATTTAATAGAAGACAATAAAGGTACTAATAGAAATTCTATGGACAAATGCTCTTTATTCACCTGCAAATTATTTTATCACATTTAAAAAGTTGGTACATTTTGGGGCAATTTCAACTCTTGCTGTATAGATGATCCCACAACCAGTGTAGTGCATTCAAGCACTGGTGGTATATGCTTTAGTATTTACTTATTAAAAGTAATGAAATATGACAGTGTGTGAAATAAAATGCACATTATGAGAATTGAAAGTGTTTTGAAATTTTGCCCAAAGCCTTAAACATCCCAACTCGTCCATAATACCCCACTTTCAATCCCTGTAATGCAAATTACTATTACTTGCTGTTGGTATCCCAACTTTCTGCAAAGGCAGATTCTAGTCAGGAAAGTACTAAAATACAGTTATGAGCTATACTACAAGCCAGCTGATGTCGCACACCCCCTCCTTGAAAGTCATAGTGAGGGATGTAAAAGGTATAGAGTATACAACAGAGGGGGGACACCTTGCACACTGCGACCCACAGGAGATCTATTGCTGTTACCACCCTCAGAAGGAAGGGATGAAGTGAAAGAACTGTAGGAGGTTACAGCTGCAGGCAGACAGGCCACAGAGATGCGCAGAAGTACCCAACAGTTACAGGTTCAAAGATCCATCCTACTGCTGGAGCTGCCTAGAGAGGGTAATGAACAATCCTTCGACCAAGCACCCCTCTAGTGTCCATGGGGAGTACTCTTTCCTTTGAACAAGCATCTACACCATCTGAACTGCTCACCTGAAACATGAGATGGAAACGGAATGGAACTTGTAGTAGATGAAGAACCACCCAAGCATTCGCCTACCAACCAGGGAAAAACACGAAAAACCCAAGGTCAGAGTGGGTGGTCATCAGGAATCAAATCCCTGACCTTCAGAATGCGAGTCTCAGATGTTACCACAGAGCTATCTTGCTTGGTAAGGGATGTATCATTCATAGAATGTGTAATTTACCATCATAGAGTCTGTAATTTACTCGCTTGCTTGTGTAAGTTAAAGAATTCACAGCCTGTGCATAGATACTGGAAGGAGAACTTATGTCTTCCCTTTCTTTCACTCCTTTCCGAAGTTTGCCTTCCTGATGCTTTCTGGAAAGCAACATTTAGTTCCTACATTTTCATGCAAGTATTATCCATTCTAGATAAAATAAGTAGATCTGCAGATGTATCTAGGATTGAAACGGAATATCCTAATAACTCCATAACTGCTTCAAAATCATTATAATAAAATATACATTTTATAAGAGAAATTGTAGTAGGGTAGTCACAGGAAACAAAAGGCATCTGTAGGATGTAACCACAACAAGTACTGTAGTCGTGACCATAAACAGGGGTATAAGGTTACAAATCGCATTTATTTTATATAGGAATTTATAAATAAATAGATGCCCAACTTTGACTTCCAGAGTCCTGAGATAGGAAACTGCTTTTCTTTGAAGATGCTAAATAGCTTAGTAATCATTAAAAATAACCAACAACAAGAAGGTTGGGGTAAACAGCCACGGTAATTTTAAAAGAATTTGTTATCTGATGTTAAATGCAGTAAGGGATGCTGCTGAATGAATACTATTAGAAGCAATACTGCTGCTTTCTGAGATAACAAAAGTAAATATTTTTTGCAGCATCTGAAGAGAGAAGACATGTTTTTGCAGCATCTGCACATGCAGTTCCCTATGTTTAAAAAACCCAAACTTGTAACTTTGTGAATTTTGGCAAGTTCACCCAAAGTCATGTTACACATTGCAAATGTGTAAAACCACTAGGTAAGCAAGCATTAAACTGAGAGTGGAAATCATTGGAGAACAGGTGTTAATGTGATTGCTATTTGTTCAGATCCCTTGCTGAGTTTTTCTAGCATCTCAGGCTAACTAGCAACCTGTAAGAAATATCTAATTGGGAAGACTGAACTGCTATACTTCCATCTATACCTGTTTATTATTAGTGACCTTATCATCAAGGAGGTTAATGATATCTCCCTTCAGAGTACGGACCTAGAAATACCTTTATTCCTAGTTTCTTCATTGAAATCCTGCCCTTACTTTACCTCACAAAGTGATAGGAACCTTTGGAGTAAACACTTCCAGCTGTTGCTGTTCGAGAACTGACAGTGCCGATCTTTTAAGGTCTTGGTCTTCATTCTTCATTTTAGGTCCGTTGCATAAGTGAACATGTGCCAGTTGATGAAAAGAGGCCGAGTATGCAGGCTCTAGGGCCTATTGTACCTCATATTTTAGGCATTACTCAAGTTCGATGGTCCATATGAAACAGATCATGTCCTTGATATCTGCCCTTCTTATCTCCTCAGGTTCCAAAAGAAAGAACATACATACCTATACAAAGTGAAGCCTTCACATTCGCATAGTATATGCTGTGAGATCTCAAAGTCCCTCACACGTTTTCGATATAAAGGGTCTTGTGTAAGATCCATTACATATATATGTCTGCGCAGAGTATTATGCCCATAAGTTAGCCCACAACCCCTCTGAGCTTAGCTCTGGTCAAACTCAGGAGAAACTCACTTTCTGGTCAAGCCCTGAGGTCAGATCATGAGACCATTTAGCAGTGGTTTGTTTACTCCAGATCTCAAGATGAGCCCTCGCAGTGAGCTGAGTTATCTGGTACTTTACATCACTAGCCGACACTCTGCAGAAGGGTTCATGCCCAATGAACTCGAACCCCAATCCCCTCTTTGCAAGAGTGTCCTCCATCTCATTTCCTCTAATACCAGCATGCCCAGGAACCCAAAGAAGTGTAACCGGGCAGCTTATAGAGGCTATCCAACATCCTCTGGCATTGCCACACCAATCTTTATGTGGTTTTAGCCGCCCTAAGGGCTTTCAAAGCTGCCATACTATCCGAGCAGATGTACACGTGACATGGCATAATGTAAATCTGCATAGTGCAGGCAAAGATCGCGTAGACTTCAGCCTGGAAAACCATGGTAACTCGAGCAAGAGGAATGACAAGCCTGGTTCTAGACCCCAACCCCCGTCCTGCCCTCGAGGCAGAAACCATCCGTGAACCACGTCCTGCCTTTGGTAGAGACCCGGTCTCTGGGTCACACTCCTCCCTAATCGGTATTACCACAGTACAGGATGAACTTAGGTTATACCTAGTCCCCATCAAATCCGCGATCATCTGGGTTTTAGTACACTTCTCCTGTAATCCATAAAGGATCGTGTGTGCTCTTTGTGGGGTAGCTTAAAACACCACCTCACAGTCCAGAGGCAGTGCGTACTCATCCTGACTACCTCCTTCGCAAACAGGTGCAAAGAAGATCCACCAGAATCTTTAAGACAGACAAGGAGTTGTCCGCACCACCTCTGTTATTATACATGCAATCTTTGCAGTGAAACCAACTTGGCAACCACTGCCTTCACATGAGAGGCAGGTCACCAAACCAGGTCACATAAGATATTGACTGTCTTATAACCGAAGCCATAGCCATTTGACCACCTTGGGTCTCAGGCCCCACCTCAGTCCTATAGATCTTTGTCAGGCCCACAAAGCACTGTAGAATTTCTTAACCTTGTAATCAACATGCTTTTTCCAGCTCAGCCCTGCATCCAGAATGACTCCTAGATACTGGACCGATCCGGAAAACCTCAACTTCTTCCCAAACAGGTGGGGCTCTACCAAATTTGGCAGCCTCCACCTCCTTGTGAAGATCATTATTTCAGTCTTGTCCGGGTTAACGGACAAGTCCGTTTCTCTGCACCATTCCTCTAGAGCATGTAGGGAGCTCCGAAACAGTACTCGGGAATTTTCCACTTGCTACAAGACATGTCATCAGCATAGCCTTAAGCATAAATTCCTCACCTGTTGAGTCTGTCCAGCAGTACTTCTACTGCCAGACACCTCAGGGTAGGTGACAAAACTCCCACTTGTGGTCATCCCCAGGTCACTGTTGCCCTCATAAACTCATTCCACAGGGTCGCTAATGTCTGCTAATCTTTCAAGGAGGTCATACTCTAATCCGTGACTACCGGACTCCCCTGCTCTCCAGACATTTCCGAATGGTGCCTAAAGTTTACTATTAAAGGCCCTTCAACGTCCAGGATAACTGCCATGGCGAGTTCTGCACAGTCCAGTGCCCTCACCACAAGCTGATGGAGCGCCGTTTCCGTGGATTTACAGGGCCAATAGGTATACTGATGAGAATGAAAGGGTCTGTCGAACAGTACCCCATCCCTCAAGTATCTTTCTAACAGTCTTTTCAGATCCTTGAAGAAAAAGGATGATAGGACGAAAATCCCTAGGCCCACGGTAGGATTGTCTACACAGCTTAGGCATAAACACCGCTTTGGCCTGCCTCCAGAGGCGAAAACCATCCCTCATAGCCAGATAGGCCCTGAATATTCTCGTTAGGTGGGGTGAAACGGATCTCCCAGTCCTGTAGGAGAGCCGGGAAGGTCCCATATACACCTGCGCTTTTAGAAGGCTCAAAAGCATAAATGGCCCATTTAATTTTTTGAAATCAACAATATCCGTGGCCACTAACCGGTCTTCTTTCGAGGGCCGGCATGCCCTAACCAAGTTTTGTTCTTGATTTGTAATGCAGATCTCTGGAAGTGTGTCCCAAGAAACAGCCTCAAAGTCTCCATCTCTGCGTCATGGCACCTGAAGGGTCCTCCAATTAGGCAGCCTCGCCCTAGCTCCGGAGATCAGCGATTTCTGCAAAGGAGCAGCGCTCGACCGCTTCTGTATTTTATCACAGAGCTTGCAAAATTCTCCGGACGCCTTCCTAATTTCCGTTTTATAAATACTTTGGGAACTCCTTATAAGAGTTCCAAGTCCTGACATTTGTTGGCTTTATACGTATCGTATAGCCTTCGCGTCTTTTTCCTGGTGGATCTTAAAAAAAGAATGACATCTGAAATTATCTCTAGCCCGGCCTCGTGTACGAGGGGGCAGTTTCTTTCATAGGAAGACTCCAGGGCGTTCGCGAAAAGTCCCACGTACCCCTCCAGGTCCTCTGCATTTCTTAGCTTGATCTGCAGCCCATTCTTCAGTCCGCCTTCCATGGAAGGTTCCAAAGAAATCCTCCAATCCTTAATCTCCTCTAGTATCCCGGTGGACACTATTAACATGTCTAGGACCTCATCCCTTTAATAATTTACAAAAGTCGGAACGTCCCCTTTACTTGCAATCTCGGGATCTTTTGTACACAAATACTCGAGCAGCTTCTCCCCCTCCCATTGATGTCCGTACCATCCCAAATGCTATGGTGTGCGTTGGAGTCACGCTATTCAACAGGTTGAGGTTTGTATCTTTGCAATACATCACAAAATCTCTGAACTCCTGAAGAGGTGGTGATTCCTCGGAGTCGTATGGGAAATAGGCCGAGCAGACTACAACATGACGTGGCTTTCCGTCATTAGCACTACTGCTGCTGCTGCTGCTGTATCTTTGGAAAGAAAGCCGGCAGGACCCAGGTGTTACGGAGTCTTGTAAGGACAACCTCTAGGATTTACACCAGATGAAGTACTGAAAATAGTAAAACCTTTTATATTTAGCCCCATGGTAAGATCCTGACTAAGCCAGAGTTCTTGTATCATGGCGATATCCATATCATGCCTCGTTACGTTACTCGAGAAAACTCGCGAAGCGGTAATGTTGTGTTGCAGGTTAGCCTAATGGACAAAATCACCATACTTAACCTGCCTCACTAGAACATTTTCCTTAGAGTCTGGTTGCCCTAAAACACCCTGGTCTTCTTTTGGGATCTCTGGGGGATATAAGTCCCTCTTGCAGCGCAGATTAGGTAGAGTTTCCTCTGCACGATTTCCTTTAGAGGTTCCAAAATTACCGGTCCCTGGCTCGGCCGTAGCTTCTGCATGATCCCTATTGCTAGAAACAGATGCTTCCCACACGGTCCTGGCCAATAGCCTAGACTTCCGCCCCCCCTCTTCTCCACATCTCCGGGAGTTGCAGTATCCGTATCCTTTGCCATGCTCTTGGTGACCAAAACCTCTTTCGAGGACCCAGCTACTTCAACTTAAGCATTTGAACTCTCGGGGTCCCCTAATAAGGAGCCCTCCGGTTTAGTGGAACTCATTTCTGCATTGGTTCCCATGAATAGCTAGGGATATCTCAGGTCCGCCCGCGTGTCTGGGTAAGACTATATACTCTGAGAGGTCATCACATGTCTCAGAGGTTCCGTTAGCGACGCATCTTCCCATGTGCCATGCACTCCATCAGCACAGATGGCTTAATACCCTAGGGTTGGAGAGTTGGTTCGCGGTCTCCTATTGTTACTCGGAGATAGACCTGACGTGTTGCAACATGCTATGTTCTCATTCGCAAGGATCGACGCATTACGACTCGCAGTTGACACTGAAGCTGCCAATCAGCAAAGGAAGTGTCTGGATGCAATTATCCGCGGTCTTATTTACTCAAAAGTGTGTGCAAGATGGGTTCCGCGCTGTCTTACGGTGGAACACACAACTTACAGGAAAAATGTTTGTTCTGGGTTGTTGCAACGTTTTAAAGCTGAGGAGGAGGCGGCCTTATTAACTCAATTTGTAACTGATGAAACTGGATTCACCATTTTGAGCCCGAAACAAGACAATTATGCAATGGCGTCATCCTCGCTCTCCACAGAGGAAGAAATTCAAGGCAACTGCTTCCACCGGTAAGGTCATGATCACTGTGTTTTGGAACTATAAGGGTGTGATTCTCATTGATGTGATGCCAAGAGGCAATGTCATTAATTCAGAAGCATATGTCAGCGCATTAACCAAACTCAAGAAGCGCTTCTAGCGATTTCGGCGCCATAACGACTCAGGAGATGCTTTGATTCAACAGGATAACGCTCGTCCTTACCCAAGTTTGTGGACTTCTGAACGCATCACGAAAAGGGGTTGAACATCCACCCTGTTACCTGATCTGTTACCCCATTCACCCTACAACCCTGACCTAGCTCCCTCGAACTTCCTTTTGTTTGGGCCATTAAAGCATGGCATTCGTGAAAGATTTTGAAGACGGTGATTCGCGCAGTGAAGAAATGGCTTCGTGGCCAGAATAAGGATTGGTACCGTCAGGGCACACACACCCTTGTGTCTCGCTGGAGAAATGACATAGAACTGGAAGGAGATTACGTTGAAAAATAGGGTGAGTAAATAAAACAAAATTCTTTTATGTGTGTAATTCTCATTATGTGGCATAAATAATTATTAAAGAAAAAGAATGTGGAGCATTATTTTCTGAGCGATCCTCATATCTTCCTATTGACACCATTACTTAACAACCTCGGTATCACATCACGACACAAGTTGGTAGGAGAATAATTTTGAGGCCACAAAAACAGTGAGCAACAGACAGTTTGTCAATGGCTATCGCAATGTCTAAATAGTTTGTTTGTAGAACATCACTCAAATTGTCACTCCGCACTCGTAAAACTTCAGAAACTTGTGATAGTTGCTAAATTTGGAATTAATAGAATCCTGCAGTCACGGCCCAGAAAAGCTTCAGAAAATAATAAGAAGTTAGTGTAAACTCACTGCTCGCAGGGGCGTACGCAGAGAGTGCATTGGAGGAGGGGCTGAAACAGACGACGTCAGTCATATCTTCATTCTTTGATCAGTTTTAGAGGTTTATCCAAGTGAGGGGAATATCGACTGTGTCACTGGACAGGGTATATTGACTAAATAAAGAATTGATGATTCAGTATGACCAGTAAACAGCATTTTAAATATTTGTAAAACCAAAAGTCAAATAGGAGTGCATAGAGACCAAACTCTCTAACCAGAACTCCTACCCTTCAGTCCCACTTTCACTACAACTACAGGAGGTGCTCTTTAACCATCTAGTACTAATTACCTGTGACTAAACGTGTCCGGACAGTAAAATGAGAATGAGCCACTTAATGTTATCAACCAACGTTTTCAATGATAATTTTCCAAAAGAGCGAATAAGATTCCACGCCACGCCTCAATATTTACCACTCAAGAAAGTAGTTATCAGTAAATATAAAAGAGTTACAGAAAACAAAACTGAGACCGCAGTGCTTCGATACTATGGTTTTTGGGAGTCTGGAGGGGGACCACTGCGTACGTCCCTGACCGCAGGCATGTATAATGTCAACAATAAACTGGAAATACTTGCACATACTCATGCAGCATTATTATTCCACAAGTTATCCTTACGTGCTTGTTTACCAATCTTCTCATGTAGGAACACGATCTCACCATACCGAAACTAGAGCATGAAGTTAACAAACATTAAAAAAAAAACTCGTCCATCTTTTAATCGTACTTGCTACGACGTTAGCCAATGAGTGCAAATACGCAAATCAACTCGGGGGCTTAAAGGGCCACGGTTAACTGACATTTGACCTAAAATGTGAAAATCCCAAAATAAACCTCAGTCAGAAATTTGACTTAACTGGTATTCAATGGGGCCCGTAGCATGAAAGGCGAGAACTTCGTCTCTACACCTTCCGGTAAGGCACGAAGGGGCTAAAACGAAGTTGTAATGTTTATTTGGGGCATACAATGAGAAGCTCGAGGAATTAAAGAGCATGGGTTCACTGAATAACACTGTAAATTAAAAGTGACTCTACTTTATAAAAAGCTAATATAGCTAACTTTGATCAGCATTCAAGGCAATGGACAGAGAAAAGAGCTGCGGATGCGCAGCTTCTAAGTGGATTGTTCATTCTTCACGTGATCGCAATCCCAACTTATCAACATCAAATAAGTTTTTTTATGAGATTCAACTTCCGAAACTTAGCAGGCCAATTTACTATAGACACCTTTGTGGGCATGAGAAGCATAATTTGCTGTCCTCTTGCACGAACCGAAAAACCAGGATTTTTCCTCTGGTACAAGGCTCTCTAGCTTGATACTGACATCACATAAGCTATCAGATGATAATGTTTTCTCTGTTCTCCTCTAGACAGGCACACCTATGAACAGTAGTGACTCATGAGTATACTTTTGGGTTGTCACCAAATTTGAGTCAGCCCTGAAAATGTGAAATAGCATCTGTTGCACAATAGTTATGATTATGAACAAATTGATATAATTGCAGCAGCTCCTAACAACAATGATTAATGCATAATTTATCTGACAAAGAAAGGGTTGTTTCTGTGGATGTTGGTGGTTGTGTACATAATTAAGTACACCGTGTTAGGCTGAGAACGAAGTAATGTGTGAATTAAATTGTAGTTGAGATTATGTGTGGTACGTATGGAGAAAACGGGAGAAGTTTTCGCGCTGGTGCACGTTAGTTACCTACTTCTGCTACAGTGACTTCTGCCGTAGTGTGCCACCACATAATGGCATTGATTAAATTGTAGTGATAGTGGGAACAGTTGATACCGTAATAACTATTGACGGGAAGATATAAATAATTAAATAAAGAAATGATAGTATGGTAATAAATAACTGCAACAAATAATTTCCGTATATTAAATCAGTGTATAATATAAACATGAGTGAAAGATTTGCCCAGAGAAAAAAGTAATTAGCGAGTTATGTTAGCCGAGTAGTGCAAGCATTAGCATAAAGATTCTTGGAATCTTCCATAACTTGCAATGTAGTTAGGTTATAAGTTCAGTAAAAATAAATGGACTTTTATTTATGGACGCTCTTTAACTGTTATGGTCCTTAGTGTTCCTTGCTATATTGGGTATGAAAGACTGGAAATGTTGTTCAGAGGCCTCGTTATCAAGCTTGAGGTTCGTTTACGTGCCGGGACCATCAGCTTTACTTCCCTTCCGAAGAAACCATGCTAAGAATTTTCCGCCCGAAACAAATCCATCGCCCTCGCCGGGTTTGAACTGGAGGCTACTGGTACCCCTAGATAGGAGGACGATATAAGTTCAGTATGTTTGCTAACTCACGTATACACAAATTCTGTAAAAGAGAAAGGCAAATGAAATTCTTAGATTCAGGAAGGTATTGCATAGTAACAAGGTAAGAGAGGCACATACCTACATTTTAGTCAGCATTAACATTTCTCAGCTAACTAAACTGGTATTATTTCTCAAAATGCACGCACGCATACCCTGAGATAAAGAATTCGTAGCTATATCACTAGAGCAGCTGGCGCACGAGACAACGCAGAACGAGCTACGAGATGACATCATAAAATCACAACACCAAGACAGGTAACATTAATCGGCATCTAAACTGAAGCAAAGGGTACGGCTTTAAAAGTGACACCATCGCAAGGCTTCACAGTGTGTGGAAAATACTTCGCGCGCTAGTGCACTTCAAGTATGCACGACCCGTACGTATTGGGCCCCATAAGGTAATTACGTTATACCAGTTGCGCATGCGCAGAAGTTCCTTAAAGCGTGCACAAGTCATCACAAACTGTGTTTGATGCATTTGCACAACATGCCCATAGCTGTTTCTGGACTGCAGAAAACCTCTGCTTCCGGTACGATTAAAAATGTAATTTCCGTCAGCTACAGTTTTACCGAAGGTGGGTTCCGTTTTACTTTTTCTGCCACAGGTAGCAAGTAGGGGAAGCACTGTGTTCCACCCAAAATTTCGATGTTGAAATTTCACTAAAAATACATCTTTTGAAACCCCTTGAATGAAAAAAATTACAAAAAGGTCTCCGTTAGTGTGGTGTGTGTGTGTGTGTGTGAACAGCATAACTCAAAAACGAAAAGTAAGATAAATACCAAACTTGGTATTTAGGTTTATACCTTCCAAAGATGCGACACGAAATTTTTCCAGGAAATCCCCCTACCTCAGATTACCCTTTGCATGGAAGATTTTTCTAAATCTTTTATTTTCTAAAGAATGGCTCTAACGATTTTGATTAAAATGCTATATACACATTAAAGATGTTTACATTACAAATAAAACATATATCACTGAATTTTCTGGAAATAGCCTGTGAAGTCCACTTTATTTGGAAGAACTTTTGTATAATATTGTGTAACTGGTAAACGTTATGCGACAGACGAAACGTATAATAAATGAAAAAATGTAGATCTCTTTAAAACACAATTTATTTCAAATAAGCTTTTGGTGGTAGAAACCGTTTCTGAGATATACGTTATTAAATGTTCGAATTCATTTCTTCGTCATTCTCGTAAAGTCCTTTTAACATTCAGTTATTTCTCACGATTGCGTGGAAACAGTACGGATTTTAAGGCCAGAATATATAGCGTCAAGGTCTTTGACGATCACTGCTCACTTAGTATCTATAAAGAAATGTGTAATATAACTATTTCTGCTAAGGATTAGTTGGATTAAAATTTAGTGGATACAACAATAAGCTTGTGTAAGAATAATTTGTATACCCACTAATAAACGACAGAGGGTAGGGAAAATAATGTGAATGCATCACATCGGATGTTTACTTTATTGCTACGGTAAGTAGAACAACTATTGCATTGCACCCAAAAATTTGATATCAAAATTTCACCGGAAATACACATATTAGAGGTCCTCTGCCCCTCCCCCCAAATAAAGAAAATAAAAATGCTTTTAGGTCCCTGTGTGTGTGTGTGTGTGTGTGTGTGTGTGTGTGTGTGTGTGTGTGTGTGTGTGTGTGTGTGTGTGAACAGTATAAGTTCCAAAAAAGAAAAATCGGTTAAATACCAAACTCGGCATTTAAGTTCAGCGTCTTCCAACTATGCGACACGATTTTCAAGAAAATCTCTACCACAAAACATGATTTACATGAAAAGATTTTCGTTATTTTTTATTCTTTCAAAAAGTCTTTAACGATTTTGATTAAAATACCATATGTTTAAGATATTTCTATTACAAATAAAATGCGTATCTTGAATTTTCTGTGAATAGCAGGTAAAGTTCTCTTTATTCTGAATGACTTTTGTATAATTGGTATATCGTAAGAGATAGACAAAATCTTAAAAAGGAAAAAAAATGGAGATCTCGTTAGAGCACACAATTTATGTCAAATAAACGTTTTTGTGGTGTTGCCCGTTTCCGAATGATACTTTATTGGTTAGAATACTCAAACACTTATACTTTTTTCAAGTAGTAACTTGCTATTAGTCCCCTCCCCCTTGTGGTATGTAAAAAGCATTACATTTCAAAGCCATCACATAACGACACACTCTTTAAAAATTTGACAGTGAAAGTTTATCTCCATTGACAAGTAGTGCATAGAAGAATGAGAATTTGTAAGACTAGATGAGTAGAAAAAGTGATGTGAATGCAACACGTCAGATTTTTTAAAAATATCTACTCCATGCAAAAATAATGTTTCTCTACCCTCCAGTTTACACAGTTTTTCTCATAAGATTATGGTTGGGAAATTATAAGGCATATATTATGGACACCGGCACATCAAAGAACGCAGTTCCTCTCATCTCGAGTCCTAAAGAAAACAGTGTTGCAGAAAAACAGATTCACACACACACACACACACACACACACACACACATATATATAGGGTTCCCATCTTCGAAATAAATATAAAGTTCGTTATTATTATTATTATTATTATTATTATTATTATTATTATTATTATTATTATTATTATTATTATTATTATTATATTCGTATGACAAAAGAAATGTACATTTTGAATTTTCTGGAATAGCTGTGCAGTCTTCTTCCTTCGAAAAGAGTTTTGCGTAATTTTGTATACCTAATTGGTAAACAATAACTTACTAGTTATCCCACAAAAAAGTTATGTCTAAAACGTACAATTTATTACAAATAATCTGTTTGGTTTATAGCATCTAGCATTTTGGAGATATCCGTTATTATAGGTTTAAATTTTTCAATTCGTTATCAGTACTATCATATTCAATTGTTTCCCGGTGTGTGGAATTTCAAGGGTAGCATTTAAAGACCCTTTTTCACATCGGTTTCCTGTGCCCCTTTTATACCTACAAGGAAATGACTGAACTATTAATTCCATAGGCTTGGCCCTGATCAGACATGAAAATAATTCTAACTACGTTATCCATGCTCCATCCAACCCTACTTTCATTCTCAACTCACTCCACAAGCATCCTGACATTTTAGATATAGCCTTAATCCGCGGACTTAATTATTAAATTTCACTTACCAAACTATAAGCACTCTCTTCAGATCATCTTCCCGTACTTACACATATTAGCGGCACATTAACTCCTCAAACACCCTTCCCCCGACGAAACTACAACAAAGCCAGCTGGGACACTTACTCAAACCTCACCCTCAACGAAACCTCCTACACACCTATTAACAACACTCAGGACTTAAATTTAGTAGCAAAATCCATTGAAAGTACTATTCAACACGCTATCACTGTAGCAATTCCATTACATAAACCTTGTCTTTCTCAGCAACACCTACCTCCTGACATTAAAGCTCTTATTTCCGAACGTAACAAAGCTCGCCGCAGATGGCAGCAATCTCGCCACCTTCGCGATCACGGCGAATTTCAACATCTTAATTCACTACTACGTCAAAATTTAACCGATCACTTATCCCAACAATGGAATACTACATTAGAAAACATCGATCCCAATCACTCATCCGTATGGCGCATATCTAGGTGCCTCATCGAGACAAATTGAACATACCTCCACTACACTACAACCAACGCATAGCCACTTCTGATAATAATAAAGCGGGAGAGTTAGCTGACGCTCTCCAGAATGCATTAACTTCACACGCCATAGCCTCCAATCCACAATTCACCACTGAAACTGAGTTTTAACGCACTGCACCTACACACAGCAAAATACGTAAAACCTGCACTGCAGAAGTCAAATGGATCACTGACCACCTTCCTGATAAGAAAGCTACCGGACCTGACGATATCCCCAATACAGCACTCAAGCACCTTCCACTTCCTGCAATGCAAAGACTTGCAGAAATATATAATTTCATATTAAATAACGATATATACCCTGACAATTGGAAAACGGCAAAAGTTTTACATTTTCCTAAACGACAAAAAGACATTACTAACCCAAATAACTGTCGGCCAATTAGTCTAAACACAATTAGTAAGGTTTTCGAGAAAATAGTACTTAAACGGCTAAATGCATTCCTCATTAAACATAATATTCTCATTAGTGAACAGTTCGGCTTTCGCGCCAAACACTCTACTACACTACAACTCTTAAGGAAAGTAGAAATTATCACCAACAGATTTAACACTAATCGATCAACAGGCGCTGTTTTACTAGACTTTGAGCGCGCATTTGAGTATGGCATGCCGGCCTTCTCCGTAAATTTATCAACATCAATATACCCGACACAATCACTAAACATATAGCAATTACCTAGACAACAGATACTTTTATTCTTTAGTCAATCACTCCAAATCCACCGTACGTCCTATCCTTGCTGGCGTACCACAAGGTAGCCTAATTGGACCGTTTTATTTAATATTTATATCAACGACATACCCAAAACTTTCAATACATCCTTATATTTATACGCTGACGACACCTCCTTTACAACACAAGCCAGTAGAACCACAACTTTACACAGCAGACTACAAACAGCACTCACTACCATTCAACCATGGCTGGGAAAATGGGCTTCAAGGTCAACAATAATAAATCTAAAGCTATCATTTTCACTAAGCGCAGATTACATCGATACCCTACACATTCACTTCCCCCCTCCAATTTATTTGGAAAGAATATTAACTGGACTAACCAGGTTACTTGCCTTGGTGTAGTCATGGACCAAGGTTTAAACTGGAGAGCACATATTAAAACTGCCAGAAACAAGACCCAAGCACAGCTACGGAATATTTACCCCCTATTAAATATGAACAACGTATTACGTCCCAAATTAGGAATCACCATATACAAAAGTTTAATTCGACCAATTATAGCCTACGCTGCTCCAGTTTGGGGATATGCTGCCCCATCATACATCAAAATTCTCACAACATTTCAGAACAAAATTCTCCGCATTGCAGCCAAAGTGTCTCCATTTGCTCCAGCTTCTAAATTACACGATTGACTCCATATGCATACTCCTGAACAATGCATCAAAATGCTCGCTCACAACCTATACCATCACAATCCACTCATTAGTCCCTTAGGTAACTATGACACAGACAACTTAGAACACAAACGTCCACTACATCTCTTTGACAGATTCCTCACTACCGACAATTCTGCCATTGACGCAGCTATACATCTATACAACTTAACACGTAACTTAAACATTTGATTTTTCATTTTAGAACCCTGCAATGCAGCAATATACCCACAGAATGCACTCTCGAACCAGTACATTAGCACCACCAATAGTACCACGGATCCGCACCTACACTTCAGCTAGGCAGCCAGCCTGTGAGTACTACCATACTACAGTTCTCTACAGTAAGTCTAAATTTGGTACTACTGTCCATTCCAAACCAGAGTTCCCTCTGATGTAAACAGAAGCACGTGCTTCGGCTTGTCACGAACCCAAGAATATACTCTTGCGCCAACGTATATAGTTCCTTAATACATGTATTGTATTATGAAATATTAGAGCAGGAAAGGTATAGAACTGCACATTTTATTGCGGTTATCATAAGAACTCATTGTTAAGGGTAATGGATATATACTAGCTGTTAAGAGATTACAAAATATTATTTTCGCCTGCTATTGCGTTGACGCCAAGATCATCTTGCTTGTTAGTACCAACCCAATGCAAGGACTGCCACTCTCTTACATACACAAAAAATGCAGCAATGAATTCCCAGAGGTGCTATCTGAGTACCAAATAAACACTTTGCGTAACACAGGATATATGATAAGCGAACAGTCATTCATAATACACTAACACACATATGCTCAGCTCAGGTCAAATCTTGTTATTTAGTCAGTTGGTATTTGAGCTAACATGGCAGAGGAAGGTGCGTGTAGTGCGAATACTGTTCAAACACAGAAGCGGGAAACAGTTAAAAAGTGGCTAAAAGCAAACAATACTTCATATATTCAACTCACTATTACAAAAATACCCGACACTTGCATTATTGCATATTACGAAACTAATATCGGATTTTACAGATGTTTCAGTGAGAAGTGTAACGAAAGCGAGCAGGGAATATAAACAGACATAATACAACATAGAACAGGATAAAATGTGGGAACTTGTTTTAAGTGCGACAGTGCTGTGGAATTGTGGATAAGCTTGTCATTATTTTGGAGAGTAGTTCCGATTCTGATATGGCAGCTGAGTCATTTTCGGAGGATTCGGATTTGGGTGTTGCACTTTGCTTGAGGATTGTGATTAACGTAAGTAAAATGTTTATTGCCGCATACTTATAAAATCGATTGTTACTTCAGGTTGCATCTTGAACTATGATTCTCACGCAGGGCGCCTTTTTATAGATTAAATAGTGTTCAACAAGCACGTGGGAGGGGAACAAGCGGCCATTATGGGCGGGGATTGCGAACTACTTTCGCGCGGATAATACAGTTTGTTTTCAGTGAAAGGCACTCTGGTTTGCAATGGACAGTACATCTACATCCTGCCCACACCTCACGCATCGTGTCAGTCAGTCCGTCCCTGCTAATGCAGTACACTCCACAAGTCCGTCTATCAAACCACCATAGCGCTCAACTGTCCTCGCCATCACTCATTTCCCCAGGGTTCTGCATAGACTCCGGTATGTGGAGAACCCGGGCAATCATCACTCACTTGCATGTATTTGCAGGTCATCATGTCCGTCTGTACTTTCCGGGGTGCTCAGCGGAACCCGGCTTCCACGCATATATTTCACTACCTCTCCTCTGCCTCTGCTTAGATTCCATGTTGCATGGGGAGGCGATGTAGCTCCTGCGGATGATCGCCACCAAGGGCGGCGGGTGTGGGGCCGCCCCTTTAAAAAAACGTAAGGACACTGTTGTTGCAAACGTTTAGCTGGATTTATGTGCAGCAGAAAGAAAATAAGCTGTTTTGAGAAGCTACCTATACAAAAATAAACCACAGTGCCTGGAGAAAATCACATTAATATAAACACACCTTAATTTTTTTTCTTAACAAAAGAGGTTCATGACTGACCACAAAAGGGACTGTAAATTTCTATTTTATCTGCGAAAAGCGAACAGAAGCAGATCATGTGGTAATTCTGTGCGACGACTATTAACCATGCGTCTTTTTGAGACGGAAATTACAAGTGCAGTATTCTATGCTAAACTGAAAAGTAATTCCCCATCTAAATACTCATAATAAATCTTATACGCTAAATTGCCTTTTTTGGCCCCACCTAGAAAATGCTGAAGTAAGAAATGGAATGTGACATCTGTTGAACATATAAGACATCACTTCCGTCGCTAATGTTTGGTGTTCTGTAATGATGAGGACCCAAGAAAGGGATTTATCGATCTTATAACGTACTGTGATAAACTTGGATTGCTACGGAAAAAAACAGTTAAAGCATATTTTTAACAACTAAACTCATGGCAGTCGTGGCCGAGTGGTTAAGGCGTCTGACTAGAAATCAGATTCCCTCTGGGAGCGTAGGTTCGAGTCCTACCGACTGCGAAAATTTTTAAAACCAACAGACATCCTTCAGAGTGCAGTTTGAGAATAAAGCTCTAACTTTGTAGTCTCAATTGAAATTAAGGCTTAACGGTGGTGTTACACTACAGAAGTAAGACAGTTGCATGCGTGCCACCGCTAAATTTTAGTTCACGGATGGCAAAAATGTTTTCCTTCCGCGACTCCGTGTCTCAACCACTGGGTCAGAATATAAAAAACAAATGACCAGCCACGGAAAATTAGTTCGCTTAGTACGAACCACAGGTACGAACTGTTGTTCTCTGTAACAATAACGTGAATAACTGTTACTCTGCAAAGAACGTTCTGAATCTGTTCTGTTAATGTGTAAAAATGTATTAAAAAACAACAGTCATGGGTCACAGGACGGCAGCTAACCTAAAAGCTGAATGGGAACTTCCAAAAAGGGCTGCAAAAATGGATGTGCCAAAGAAACGCACAGTAGCCAATATGACAAGTAGGTAACACAAAAGTTTCACCTCCATTTTTTACCATTTCAACAACAGCCACAAAGTTAAATGTGTATTATGCTGTGTGTGTAGGTGGTGGACCTCCAAAGCCGGATACTTATGACGACCCACAGTATGCAAAATTGTTTTCGTTGATTCATCATACTGCAGTGGGTTACCATAACCCTTTTGATTCGGACATGGCAACGAGCCCTGGAAGGCTAGTACCTCAAATTACATTCCACTAGCTAAGTGCTGTGTCCAACGGTGCCAAACAGGATAACATTAGTGATGCCTCCCATGGCAACGAGCCCTGGAAGGCTAATACCTCAAATTACATTCCACTAGCTAAGTGCTGTGTCCAACGGTACCAAACAGGATAACATTAGTGATGACACTAGACCTGGAGGACTAGGAGCCAAATACTACTTATCAGCAGGTATTACACCATTTCAGTATTCAGTTACGCCACACTGTAGGTAAATCTAAAAGCTATTGGTCCCAATTATTTATTTTTTTAAATTTTACAGTAACACAACAATGTATACATTTTTGTTCAAGTTATGGCAAGAAAAGCTCTACCTACTTTAAACTAAGTAGGTTTCTATATTTTCCATAGTTGCAGTTTGTGGTAACAATTACTAACTTTTTGTGGTTCACAATACTTATGAGGTTTTTCCAGCAAGCTAGATGGCCAGCTACTATATATTTTAGTTATTAAACTGTACACGGGAGGTTTTGTGCAACTCTGGATGGATATCCATATAGGTAGATCAGAGGAAAGTAATATGCAGATTGTAGAAAGTGCCACCATTTTCTCAATAAATCCAAGTGCATTCCTTTTAATCTTAAAATGTGGAAAACTTAATTAATAATAAACTTTAATTATAATGTCCTTAATTGCTGGGCTTAAGAGTACTGTATTTGTGTAGTGGCTTACAATTTTAGAATCCTTTGAAACAGAATGTTCAATGAGCCTTCGAATCTATATTGGAAATTAATACATTCACATAGAACTTTAAAGTACTAAACGAATAGTGAGTGATAAGATAACTTATCTCTCTTGAAAGAGAGTTTTGATTGCGTGGATAAACTGACCAGTAATTATTTATTTTGTTGCGAAGTAACCAAATGCTAAACTAAGTCATCGTCTTAGGGCGTAATCATAGTTGGCCACAGTGAACGTTTATAAACATTAATATTATAATATGCTCACATCACATTAATTTAAGGGAAAATGGTTAGAGTGCTATGCATAATTATGAATTTACTTAAAGCTTATTTGTAACAATACATTTCAATATAAAATGAGATATATTTTGAATTGGAAGGTGAAACTATTAAAACATTTGGCAAGCTATGGCAATACATGACCAAGGCATGAACTATGCATATAATATTATTCCAAAGTGAAGAAATCAACATATGCTGCTAGGTGATATGTCTGAGTAGAAATACACGCCCTTATGGGAGATTTTCTATTATTTGTACTTATAAACTATTATAGAATCTTTATTACAGTATTGAAGGGTGTTTTTTAAGCTTTCATGTTTGATTTGCTGAATTAATGAGATGTATTATGAGCAACACAAATGATGTAATAATAATAATAATAATAATAATAATAATAATAATAATAATAATAATAATAATAATAATAATAATAATAATAATAATAATAATAACAACAACAACAACAACAACAACAACAACAACAACAACAACAACAACAACAACAACAACAACAACAACAACAACAACAACAACAACAACAACAACAACAACAACAACAATAAGAATAACAATAACAATAACAACAACAACAAAAAAAAATGTTTAATTGAACTTTACAGTAATAGAGATCATTGTCTATACAGATTGGAAGTGTATTGCATGTCAAATACTAATATTAAATAGAAATTACAAGTTAAGATTGGAAACATATTGCATGTCTTATTAGTGTGTTTACATTTGTTCATTTGGTCCGCAGTGAACAATGCTCTGGGACGTTGAAGATGTCATTCAGTTATGAAATATGCAGCATTACTAACATACCGCTCACCAAGAAAAATTTTCTGTAAAAAATAAGAAAAGAAGCAGTTTGGACCAATAACATTTATATTTACTTCCTCATGCATTATATAAGAGAGGATGAAAATTATGGATGAATGTAAACCACTACCATTTCAAGAATAAATTTCTCAACATGCAGTAGGACAACTATAAAGAATGAGTGTAAATCACCATGCAATCTGTACCAAGTATTGAATATTCACCTGTAGCATG
Organism: Deroplatys truncata; assembly: GCA_030765065.1. NCBI lineage: Eukaryota > Metazoa > Arthropoda > Insecta > Mantodea > Mantidae > Deroplatys > Deroplatys truncata. The sequence continues at coordinate 62,231,696 of CM060980.1, forward strand.
ACATATTAAAAAAAAAAAAATCTCATAGTATATGGGGAGTGAGTGTATAAGAAAGCTTTTCAATATTTCTTGAATATTTTATATTGATTAGGACTGCCTAATATGTTAGGTAACATGGAAGGTTATTATAAACTTTTATTCTAAAATATTAACGTCCATTTTGGAATAGTCTTGAGTTATTTGCTGGTCTATGTTTCATATTGTGGTCATGCACAGCAAGGTTTTGTTGTGAAGTTATCGTAATCATCTTAAGATAGCTCAAACAGAGAATATATGTATTCACCAGTAACAGTAAGAATTTTTGGTTTTAGATAACATCCTACAGGAATGCCGGGCCCCAACATTACAAATAATAGTTTTTGTTTGCTTGCAATAGTACTTTCCTTATAAGGTGGAACAGTGATGTTTGCATGAAACTTGTATGCTTTTCCAGATTACTTACTTGAATGGTGGCAGTGTTATGAATGATTTGTATGGCCACATGAACCATTCTTTGATCATATAGTTGTGGATGAACGAGGGAGACAAAAGTTTTCTTCTATATCACTCCTAAGTTAGCTGAGTTTTAATGTTTTACATAAAAACTTGCTTGCCACCGAGTTAACTTTTAAACTTCTTATATGTGAATGATGGGTGAGATATTGTACAAAGTGGCATGTTCTGTATCCCTGAGCTTTGCTCTTGGTGAGATCTGCAGAACAAGCAAACATAATGTGAAAATGCTTTTGAGGTTAACATATTACTGTAATGGACAGTTGTTTTTTCTTTATCCATCATGTATTTTAACACCGTGGTTATTTATGCATGGTGGGTCATAACAAATTCATATTGCTTTATTTTTCTAAACCATTTTTCTCTTACTCTCCCCATATATTCTTCTATTCTTTTTATATCCCTCTCCTTTTGTATTATCATTATCCCAACTTTTAATACTTCTTTGTTAACATTCTCCCATTCTTTAGGTAAAAACTGATCTCTCCACAACTTAATTTCTTCACATTCAATTATATAATGCAAATCATTATCTGCCTCTCCACAAAGAGGACACCTATCCAAATTCGCTCCCTTCCTATCTCCCCTTAGCCTTTGTGCACTTAATCTAGACCAGCCCATCCTTCTCTCACTAACCTATTACCTACATCCACATACTTCTCCCTTCCCCAGTCCACTTTTAATTGTCTATATAGTTCCAAACTTTTCTTTCCTTCCAGACTTTGAAATAAATCTTGTTTCTCTATATCTTCCACTCTATTCCTCACTTCTTTCCAGAAACCTTTGACTAACCCCTCTCTCTCCTCCTATAAGTTACCCATTCCTATTTCCTGTAAAATTCTCTTTAATCCTTGAGCCAAGTTCATCCCAGCACTGGATTTTTTTTTGATTATTAAACATTGCCTCAAGACATTATGCTCGTCCAGTGATTTTAATCTATGCCAATATTTAAGTATCCTTTCTACTATCACACCCTTGCTACCTAATCTTCCCAACTCTAACATTGCATAAGAGCTTTATAATAATTGAAAAATATTTAAACCTTATTCTTACTCTTGTGCTGCATACAATGTACAATAACAATTAAATAATGCAAATTAACATTTTATTGCAATCTTTTGAATATACTAATTCAGTTCATTACTGCTACAATTCAAAAACCCAGTTTTCTTCAGTGGAAGCATTCATATGTTTTAGCCCACAGCAAATGTACATTTGATTGCAGCTTTATAGAAATTCTTATTCTAAATACCATTAAAATAGTTTTGTGTGTTACATCATCTTAATATATAGGTGTATTCTATTGAGAAATGAATCAATGTGTTTAAATGCATCATCCCATTCAAAAGATAAATTTTGCTTTGTGTTCTGTTTCAGGAAGCAGCTAGTGGCTTATCCTCATTCATACCGAGAATGCTGCGCACACCGTTATCTGCAGCATTAGTTGCAAATTTGGTGGTATAAGAAGTTGACAGTATTGGTGAGAACCCAGAGAAGAAGGGCTCATCAAGAAGCAGATGGATGAGCTGGTGAAGACCAACTCTCCAAAAGTCCTCGTTAGAGAATTTGCATCAGCAGAAGATAGCTGTACTGCAACTGCAAATGAAGTTGGCAGAGGAGGGGAGAGTAGAAGTAAGAGCTCCACATATGCAGCTATATGAGCAGAAAATGGCTGCAGTGCAACTGCAAATGAAGCTGGCAGAGGAGGAGAGAATCAAAGGAAGAGCTGCACATAGTTTAATGCAAGCAATAAGAGCAGAACAGCTGGCAGAGGAGGAGAGAGCTGAAGGAAGAGCTGCACATAGTTTAATACAAGCAATAAGAGCAGAACAGCTAAAACAAGAACAGATTCAAAAGTGATTTACTGTTAATAGTGAAAACAAAAAACAAACACAACAAAGTTTCTGTGTTGCTGAATTTTATCTGTTTATTTAATAAAATGCTGAAGAATCTACAGTTATGCTTACTAAGTACAATTTATACAATTAGTGTGTTCCTTAATAATCTTGATCCTTCATCCATATTCTTGTTTGATACAGGACTTCACAGCAAACTGGAATCAAAACAAATAAACCATTAAAAATTCCAATTTCATTGTAATGAACCTGATATCGGAAAGCTTTTATTGATATCTTCAAGTATGACAAGTTAGCATAATGACAAAGATCTTCAATATCAAAAATCCCATTACCTTCTATTTTCTAAAAAATTTCTCATAGATTGTATTTCAATTGTGTACATTTGAGATACTGACATGAATAAAATGCATCTATGCTTTTAATTTTCAGAAAATAACATGTGAAAATATATTTGAGATACTGATGTGATGAATAAAATGCATCTATGCTTTTAATTTTCAGAAAATAGCCTGTGAATATATTTGAGCAGATACTGACATGAATAAAATGCATCTAAGCTTTTAATTTTCAGAAAATAGCCAGCAAAGTCCTTTATTCTTACTAAATTTCATGTAACTGGCAAACCTAAGACATTGACAGAAACTGTAACATGCTGGAGGGGGGGATTTCTTTAATTACTGCAAATATGTTAGAGCTTATTAAAATACACAGTTAGTCATTTTAATTTTCATAGCATTAGCCAGTTATAAAATATTGTCTTATAATTAAAACATTTTCTGCATTGGTTTACTCCAGTGCACCATGTATGCAACAAATTGCATTTGAAACCCTTTCTGGGCAAACATTTACCATGATTCAAATGGGTTGAAGGATAGTATTTTAATACGAGTATATAAGGAATATCTGTGAATTAGTATTGGGCAGAGAAATTCATGCCACTTATGAAATTTTTAACATAGAATTGAGTTAAATGGAAGAACCTTGCAACAGTAAGTAGGCAAAATTCAGAATTGAGTTATTTGACTTTCAGTGTACCAAATCTCTTTTTTTTTGGTGGGGGGGGGGGGGGGCAAAATTTTGATTCCGTGAAAAAGTTCTTTAATTCCATTTTCAAACATATGCATCATTTATACTTATTTATGATTGTTACAGGTGTTATGTAATGCTAGTCTTATCCATTTCATTATAACTTCTATACAATATATGGTCGCCATGAAGTGAAGAAATTTGGAGTTTGAAAAAAAAAATTAATGTTTATTGACCTTTCAAAATAGTTTGCAATCAGTGTCTGTCTTGCAGCATCTTTGGCCTTGTGGCTGTATGGTCATCCTTCCTTGTTCCAGTAGTTGCTCTCAAGGAGCTGGTAAATGGACCTCAGGATCATCTGGAAGTACATCCTCTCCTCTTTGGCACAATGCAAAAATGTTACTAAGTTTTGATTTTATCCCTAAAGCTCGGACAGGAAGTCATCTTTTCCAAACCCCAAACAGACGTTTAACTACATTTCTTAAATTAATCTGTGATTCATTATATAATTGTTCTGCTCAGGTTTGTGGTTTTCAAGAGGAGTCATCATGAGTGGGGTTGAAGCATATCCTCCATCCATCAATAGAAGCCCATCACCGTAATTCCCGCTTAAAACTTGCCACGGCAAGAGGAATTATTGAAGATTGCGCTACAAGATTGGTAAATTCCAGATTGGAATTGCATATGGCCTGCACATATGCCCTTTCTTTCTATACGGAAAGAGTTCTGCATTTACTCCACTTAAAAGAACAATTAAGTAAAATGCAAAACCATTTGTAATGAAATTTTGTTGAAACTATACAATTTATTGGACATTTGAGAATTACTATTTGTTTACCAGGTGAATTAATCCTGATGTGTATCAGTTCATTGCACACACAACTTTTGGGAATCTTGCAATGTTATAAAGTTAAATTGCTCCTTCCGTCTAGCTTCCACCTCTTTAGGGATCTTGATATACTCTAGATATAGAGTAGCTATAGCTGTGGCATAGTATCTCAGAGCTGTCAGCAGCTGGTTCATTGGTGATAGTGAAACATTCCTATGCCCTACTCCCCCAAAAAAAACACAAAAAACATTATGATCAAATCAAAAGATGCACTAATATAAAAGGAGCAATAATTGGGGATTACATCAAGGATGTTGAGCATTAAATTACTGTATATAGGTACAGTTTTTTCTTTATATATCAGATTATTAATTGGATATACTGTTCCAACGGAATTATTAAAATGTAGCTTAACTTCACTTTAAATTCATAAATCAACTTACCTATTGGATGTATACTCCAAGTTCAATTTTGCCCAGAAGATGAACTGCTGAGGCTTTTATCAAATGGAATCATATGACAAAGTCTCAGTCATTGCAATTACTAAACCAGTCTGTTTTGTCCCTCGTCCACCTTGGACATTCTGTGGGATAATAGGGATAATAATCCACATCTTCGTCACTGGAATCGTCTTCAAATGCCATTCTCATTAATCTTTGAGTCATCACAATGCTGTAAATTTGCTTATTCCTTCCTTAATTCACACTTTACATGGCAAATTTGGTCGAGTTACGTTACTCTTATTTTAATCTTGAATTTCTTATTTATTCTTGAGTAAGTTGTCGGTGAAATGCTAGAAAGCTTTACTCAAGATTAAGATTTACTCGGGTTGGTGAAACGGGCCCTGGAAAAGTTATTCCATGTAAAAGCTGTGAAGACTTATTGCATATTGTTTTCTTCAAAAAAAAAAAAAAATGATTGACTGAATTTCAAGTGCCTACATTAAATTATTCTGTATTTATAACATCACTAAATAAATAATTTATTAGGGGAAAATGAATTAGATGTAATTTCTGAATGACATTAACAGCCCTCAAAGGGTTAATGTATACAACATAAATACAATTATACCACACTACTGACTTAATTTTATGAATTTTACCTGTTTATTGTTTATGCTATTTACCATTAATGTACAATCAGTTTTACTATTCCCGTCTCCTTTCCATGTCAAAGGAAAACGGCTTGTGATAGGCATCAACACTTCAGAACATCCCCAAAATATCGCAACTTATGTCCAATTGGGAGTTACCATAGCGCTTGTTTTATAATGTGAGGCTTTTCTATAGTATGTAGGTTAAATTGGCAGACAAACCTATTAAGAGCAAATTGCCTTCCTGCTTGCTGTCACTACAGTCCGACACAGTAGCTGTTCGTGCCTACACATTTTGGGTGTTTACAAAATTTTAGGCAATAATTCATTGAAACCAACAAAATATGTGTAGAAAATAGGCTTTTCTATATAACATACACTCTTCCAGATCTAAATTTTGCTTTACTATTTGGTATGTTACTATCAAGCAGGATTTATGCCATACTGAAAAGTGAATGTGGGTTCCCAACTTCCCACTCACTTGAATGAAGCTTCTGCCAGTGTGTGCTACCATCTAGTGACATTGATGTGAAATTGCTGTTTAAAGTATGGATGATATCTACAGCAGAAAAAATTTCCACACATGGATGGTCCATGTTTTTCATCTATAAGATAATTATGTCATACCAGTTGTGAATGCATAAAAGCTCCTTAAACATGCACAAATTAAGATGGCCTCTTAGCTCAGTTGGTAGAGTACCAGGCTGCTGTGCAAGAGGTCCTGGATTTGTTTCCTGGCTGGGGGTGGGAATTTTTCTCTAGCCAAGACTATTTCCTATCCTCCCTAGAGTTTAAAAGTATGAATTAGTATGTGAATGTGTGTATGATCTAATGAATAAAACCCAAAGTTTACAGAAATCCAACGATGAGTTAACACCATTACATATAGACAATAATATGTTCCAAAGGTAAGGCTGCCGATAAGACCATTGTATTTAAGGCAGGGTATAAATGGAACTCTTTAACAAAAAAAAAAGTAAAGATGTGCTAGTGACCCATTGCTGTGTTTCATTGAGTTTTGAGTAGTAGTGCAGTGGATTTAAACCCTGCAAATTTTGAATTACTGCCTATATTACCTTTAATAGATTCATTGAAAAAATAACCAATAAATCCACAAGGTATCAAACGTTAGGGTGTCCATGTGCTTATGCTTGTGCAGCCACTGTTTACACGCTGGCAAACCTCTAAGACAACTTGAGAAGTGGGCATAAGACAATGAACAGTATCATAGAGAAACTGGTTTAAGTTTTGACCAGAAAACTATGTAGGCTTTTCACTGGAAGGAAGATGGTCCATGTCATTCCTCTAGTATCTTCATCTCTCTTCTATGACTAAAACCAGAAGTGTAATAGCCTTCGGTTTTGAAAGATGTTACAAGTACATTGTGGGGGAAAAAAGTCTGGTATTATCAGCATCCTGTATGTATATATTCATAAAACAAACTTTGTGCATAACACTCATTTAACTATCAATTATCCTCTATTTGTCAAGGTATTCCCACTTATAATAAGATGTTTTCTATCTACTTCTTGTCAATCGTGACATTTTTACTTTCTCTACTACGTATAGTAAGTAGGGGAAGTATTGTATTCCACCAAAAAATTCGATACCGATATTTCACCGGAAATACATGTTTTGAGAACCCCTGAATCCAAAAAAAGCATTTTTGGAAATATGTCTGTGTGTGTGTCTGTGAACAGCATAACTCAGAAACGAACAGTCGGATAAACACCAGACTTGGTATTTAGGTTCAGTATCTTCCAGAGATGCGACACGAAGGTTTTCAAGAAAATTCCCCCACCCCAGATTACCCTTTACATGGAATATTTTTCGAAAACTTTAATTTTCTCAAAAATGGCTCTAATGATGATTCAAATATCATATGTTTAAGATATTTTCATGAAAAATAAAATGTATATCTTGAATTTTCTGGGAATGTCTCCAAAAGTATTCTTCATTCTGAACGACTTTTGCATAACTGGTAAACCATAAGATTCATTCATTCATTATCTGTTTACCCTCCTCTTATGTAGGACTTACACCCCCCAGGACTTACAAGCGGGTGCCTGGGGTCAGAGGCCTGTCGAGGAGCAGACACTCATGGATCAGACAGAGCATCCAGGATGGGTGATCAGCCCGATGCCTGGTATGGGATGAAGGAAGTAGATGAAACGAAATGTTGGTGAATGAAAGGAAAGGTGATGATGGAGCAGTTGGTGGAATGAATGGCGGGGGAAACCGGAAAACCCGCCCAGACGCCGCTTTGTCCACCACAAATCCCACATGCAGGTCCCTGGGATTGAACCCGGGCCGCCTCGGTGGGAGGCGAGCGGTCTAACCACTCGGCCACGGTGCCGCCTTAAACCATAAGAGATAGACAAAATTTTAATACACAAAAATGTAGATCGCGTTAAAATACACAATTTATGTCATATACATTTTTTGTTGTTGAGTGAACCATTTTCGAGATATTGCTTGTTATTCCCTTAAATTTTTCAATACTTATTTTCTCAAATGGGAATTCGTTATTCATTTTTTTTGTCTTGGATATGCAAAGAGTATTAATCTGTGGCAAAGGGAATGGTGCTGCACCTAGCAACCAGCTATTAAGAGAGATGCATGTGCTTAAAGGCTACTGTATTTCTACATTGCCCTTGCAAATATATATTCCACTTACATCTGCAAGAAAATTAGCAATAAGATAAGAGTCTGCAAATGTTTATCTCGATTAACATGAAGTAGATGGGGAATAAGCGTTTGTAAAAATAGTTTGTACAAGAGTAGAGAAAGTCATGCGAGTGTAATACATAAGATTTTTTTAAAGTAGTTTCAATTAGATAATGTAATATTATAGTCTGAAGCCACTCAACTGTTTAAAATGAAGTGATCAGCTTTGCTATTACATTCCATCTTCATGAGGCCACAAAAAACAAAAGAACAATCAATTCAAAACATTTAAAATTGTGCTACTTAAAACACTGAGAAATAGAAAGGAATAAATGAATATTTTGGGAGTGATTAATGCCCCCTAAAAAAATGTACATCTTAACATCTAAATTTTTCGCATAGTAAGCTTTTATCTCTAAAGGTTTCACAGTTATGTAAAACTCAATGAGAATGAACAATTTCTAAGCCTATTTAAAGAAAATTAAGGGGTACATTTTGTTCATAATTTCAATAGCTGAAACATTTTAAACAGAATTGTCACTAACTGCACTTTGGAAGATGAAGAAGAAGAAGAAGAAGGGAAAAAAAACCACAGTCCCATTAATCCAATACTTGAAACATCGAGCTCTTTTTTGATTACCTTATCGGGGTCTTTGTTGGACCAATAAACACAATTATGGCATGAGCATTGGAAGTCATATCTGGGACACACTTGCTTCACTTACTCTGTTATCATACAGAACGTTTTGCCTTCACTTACATCTTCAGCTGTAGGTCAACTGCTGGTACTGGCATTGTCTTCATTCTGACATGATGGATCTTGTGTAGATATCTGGAGGTAGGATTTCAAAGTTCTTAACTCTGTGTTTGTGGATTAAAAATCCTCACCCATATGATGAGTTCTAGGGTGGTTTATTTCTTTTAACAATTATGAGTTTGTGTCTATTTTGTGTTTGGTTTACCGAAAGTGTGCTGTGACCTCTGATTTGTCTGTCTGTTTATATTTTATGTTCCAATGTGTCTTTTGATGCAGATGTTTATCTTGCACTTGGTTTTTTGATGTATACCTTATTGCATTCCTGCAGTTTATCCTGTGAATCCCAGGTTTGGAAGCTTTTGGTACCTGATCTTTGGGAGGTGCTCTTAGCAGACTTTTTGAGTTGTATTTATTTTGGCGGGAGAGAATTATGTTGTGTTTTAGCAAGACCTTTTGAATCCTATTGTGTATGAGGGTCCTAGATAAGTGTTGAGACAACAAATAATGAATACTCATAGAAATGAATACTCAAAGTATTCTCCCTAGCACTGTATGCAGCATTGCATCCTCTGGAACCACTTCTGAAGCATTCATGCCACTCAGTTTCTGGCACTGGAGATAGCTCCTCTTCATATGCTGCAACTGCTTCTTTGGGGCTAGAAAATTGGTGACCTCGAAGTCGGTTCTTCACCGCAGGGAACAGGTCGGGACTATAGAGTGGATTAGTCAATAGTTTTGCCTCAGTTCCTTGCAGAAACTCCATTGTTATATTAGTGGTGTGAGCTGATGCACTGTCATGATGCAACACAATGCCCCTTAGTCCTCTCTTTGGACACTTTTCTTGGACTTTCTGAAACACTTTTGGAAGGCAAATTTCAGTGTACCATTTTGCAGTAACAGTTTTCTGATTTTCGAGCACAGTGGCTGCCACATGACCACATGTGGGGAAGAACAAAGCAACCATTTTCTTTCCTGCACTCCTTGTTCTCTTGACTTTGATGGGTGGTTGGTCATCTGGGAATACATGGAGTACTGGCGTTTAGTTTCCAGGTCAAAGTGATTTAAATAAATGATATATCCAAGTTTCATTATCCTTAACAATATCTGAAACATGGCAAAACTTCTCTCAGCTAAATTGCTGCAGCATTTCTTGGCACCATTCCACCCTGTGAAACTTATGTGCTTCAGACAAATTATGGACACCCATCTTAAAGAAATTTTTATACACAAAGTTGCACACGAAGGAATGTTAAAACATACTGTGAATTAATTGCTAATGCCAGCTCAATGTCCTTGTACATTAATTAGTCTTGGACCTTCCTTAATCATTGTTTCTACAGTGATGGTTTTCTCAGTCACTACTGTTGGTCTGTCACTCTTCTCTTCATCTTTAAGAGATTGCAACAGAGCTTTACCTGCTACCATTGCAATAGCAATGAGCCAGCTATTTCAAGCCAGCAATCCTTTCCCTAGGGATGGCCAATATTCTGTGTCTCAATACTTATCTAGTGACCTTTGTAGTAGTGGGTGGAATGTGAATTTTAAAATTTTTTTTCTATCTTCCAAGTTAGGATAGTGGTGTTGCTAACTTCCTTGTTTCTTCTGAATCTGTTTATCTTTCTATCATTTGTGAGCTAAATCCACTAACATATAAAATACACTTGAAGAAAATTAACATATGCCTGTTTTGATAATTTGCTGGTATTCCTTGTTGTACTCTTCTTTGCTTAAAGTTCACTAACCTGTGTACTAGACTACTGAATATTGCCTGCTGGTGTGACTTTAGGTTGAAACTATTGGATTTGATACAGTTATCTCTGTGCATTGGTTTTCTGCATACCCCAAAGGAAAGTCTATCTTCATTTTTCATTACTTTTATATCCTGAAAAGGCATGTATCTGCCTTTCTCTGCCTCTACAGTGAAAATAACTGCTCCTAGTGATCAAGTAATTAACCTTAACTTCACTGTTGAAAAGCTTCAAAATAAATCAATAATTGGTAATTAACACATTCATTTAGATTGAAACTTGTATCATTTGTACATAAAATTGATTGCCAAAAATTAGGAATCTGTTTCACTGCAAATTAAAAACAATCCACTTAACTCAAGTCGTCTTTACCATCTCCATGCAATGTGTGAATTATTTTGGGCTGAAAGGCTTGAATTTTATTTCATTTAGGGCTCTTTGTAGGCTCCTTCAAGATATACCAACTGAGTAGATGTCTTCCTAATTTACTTATGAGGCTTGCTACAAATGCCTGAGCAACTATTTCAGCATATTCTTCGCTATGGACAGTATGGCCGAATGGATCTTGAAGAACCTTAATGTTCCCCACTGTTTCAAAATTCAGGTTAAATTTCTGAAAATGATACAGAGTTGGTAATGGTGCATCAGGAAACCTTGTATTAAAGTCACTATGATTCTGGCAGTCTTTCTGTCATACTTCCATCATAACTGAAGCATTTAAACTGTAGTTCATTAGCAAACTTATGTGCCATTCTAAAGAATGTTACAGAACAGATTTCACTCAATAACAACAATACACAAGTAACAGACATATTAAAGTGTTTATATCATATTATCAACAAAACAAATCTAAACCTAATCATGTCTTGTCTCCCTATTACTGTTTATTTACTGTTATGTATGCATCCTCCTGTATTAATCTAATCTGGTAGCAATACAAAATGGCAAGTAAAGCTATTTTTCATAAGTTTCAAAAAAGGAAACTAATCATCATGATTGGCATTAAAGTTTTATCTGTTTCAAAGCTTTGAAGAAAAAGAAAGAAAAAAAAAAAGGCAATAGAAAGAACTGATTACAAGTGTAAAATAGGAATTAGCTACAATTTTTGCCTTATTAGTATGTTTTGCATTCATATGTGATATTAAAGTTTTGTTAGGACAGAATGTGAAGGTAGAAGCAAGTTTAAACAAAGCGAAATAGGAACATTTTGTTGTGCAGACAACAAATTTCATTACTTTCTATTAATGACACAAATCAAAATAATAAAGAATGTGTTTAAACCGTGGTTAATAATAACATTCGTTTTGAGTACATAGCTCAACCATTCACATATAAATTAGTCTTACACTGATTTAGCAGTACATGAGAAATTGGACCCAATAAGCATGATAAAATTTGTATAGTTGCACAATAAAAGAAAAATACAGTATTAATTATTTATTGACAATAATATTTACATATTATTCTTTTTTATTTATAAATGCTTTAGACTTGTTTAAACATAAAGACAAAAAAGAAAACAGTGACCTCTAAAATAAACTTTACTTCAGAATTCCAAGTCTTTCATAAATGCTACCCTTGCAACATTTTGCTCTGCTAATGCTTCTTACAGCAAAGATGCATCATGTTTACTCACTTATTAAAAAAATAACTTACACAAACAAAGATTAACGAGATTTCTGTGACATTCAGTGAAAATTAAGAGTAATGAAACTCCCATATATACATTTCATGTCTCTTGGAGGTAACATTTTGAAGTGTAGAAACTTAGCTCTTCTTATACTCAATCCTTTCAACTTTTACCTCATCTCCAACAAGCTGGTAAACATATGTGACCACTGTTGAACTTTGAATATCCATCAACACAAATGATGGAATAATTGACCTTAAAAATAAGAAACAAATGCTATTAATGGTCAAAAAAACATTTTATGGAAGCATTCCTGGCAGCTAGTTGAGACAATTACAACAGTACTAGCATTATGGAAAGACAGAATTTTACCCTTAGGCATGTTGTTTTCTTTCTTTTGTGAATGTTGTATTTTCTTTTCTTTACAACTTGTTAGCTCATAAAAGCTATAAGCTTAAGTGGTATTAGTCATTAAATTAATCATTTCTAAAACCTAAAATTAAGAGCAATTCAATCCAGTAGGTAGAGTTGCTGAACTATTCAGATACTACTTTTATTTGTCTACACCTGGTGTTGTATCTTAGAAGTTTAGGATGTAACGCAAACTGGTAACCAGTTGCAATCAGCTGACAATGAGGAAGTGATTCCTTGAAACTAGTTCTGATGTATTGAACCTATTTTAGTGAAAGTGAAATACAACTTCAACATGCAATGAAGGAATAAACACTGAGATAGATATTAAGGGGTTAAATACTTTAAAACCAAAGAAAATTGTTTGTAAAGTAAAGATAGAAAGGGAATATTTCAAGATGGAGTGATTGTTGTGAAGCAGATGAGGATTATTAATAATTTTATAATTTGTGTTAAAATGTTAATTCAGAAAGATAATTGTAAGAGCTGTTTATTTATTGAAAGAAATGTTTTTATATAGTTATAATAGTTAAGTTCAACTCACGACCACGGATAGCAATTTTTGCATATGAGTTAAGAAAGATCATCAGCAGGGAAAAACATTGTAAAACTTGATGAAATAACATGAAATATGTTATTAATGTGGAAAAAGTGATTATTTTTGTGTTATTCTGAAAAAAAGAATAAATTTAGAAAGATTTCGGAGCACACACTCTTATTTAAAATTTCCTTTCCCATTCCGCGACCCGAGAATAAGAAAACAGAGATCTCATAGCCCAAGCATTTCAGAATCCATCACAGAGCTCAAGATTAGACATTCAATAGTGATGCATCACAGAGGTAAATTCAGAACTTCGAAACAGGTGAGTACCTTAAGTTAAAGTATACTGCCAACAGCTGCTAACCATAACAAACCCGCTTTGACACGAAGTTAGAAAATACCATGAAAGTTATGTAGACTTATAATTTACAGTGTTGAGAAAAACTGCAAACCACCAACACCAACCTCCATGTTCAAGACAGGCCCATTCATCATATTGACTGTTTCAAGTAAAGCTGAACTTGAAATTATATAGAAAATTAATTTGATAGATTCCATTCTCACCCAACAAAAAAGCAAAATGATTTTCAAGTAGCTCACTTTCCACCCAAGACTCACTACAAATTCCGCATCTTCAAAAGAACACAACATTTGCCTAGCTCCACAAAACAGATTAAGTCTAGAGAAATTACTCTGCAACAAATCAAAGGACCAAATCCCTCAGAATAAAAACACAGGAATCTATCAAATTAATTGCCCAGAATGTGACCAATATACAAACGTAAAACAAAAAGAAATTTAGAGACAGATTAAAAGAACGTATGAGACACATCAAATACAAACAGATGGACAAATTGCGGTTGCACATCACTTTTGGACGACAAATCACATCACTCCAAATATAACACTCTTAAAACCAGCAAAACACTCAGCAGAGTTGGATGCTTGGGAAAAGTTATTAATCACAAAACATAAACACATATAACGAATTTTGAATTGCCGCCACCAAACCCACTATGCAGATTTCACCACACACAGACACATACTGGACAACACCATAGAACCAGACGAGGAACAAATCGGCCGCTTACAATGATGTGAGCAATTAGCTTTAGAAACTGGTCAGGTTGTAAAACATGTAAATGATAAAGATTAAAATCAGATGCATTATTAACAGTGAAGTATTCATCATGATGTAGATGATGTTAAGTGTTTCAATTCAATTTTCTATATAATTTCAAATTCACATCACTGTTACTAGTTTATCCATATTTTACATTGAAGTTGAATTTATTTTCGTTTATTCCTTTTTTTATGAGAGGGGTTTGTTTGTTTTCAGGAATGCATTATAAAACAATAATGTAACATTGCAATCATATTATTTCTGACAAAATTGAATAGTCAATATTATGCAAATATTTTATGGGGGTTTGTCAAATATAAGAAGTATTTCCAGGAGGCTGTGACACTTAAAAGGTTGGGAACTGCTGTTTATAGCAAGAGTTACCCAATCTTTTGCTCTTGTTACCCTCACTCTAAAATATCACTTTTGTTGCTGTATATCAAGATAACTGGTACATTTTGTTTCAAACAATCCAAGTACACAAGTTAGTAGTGAACAGCACATCAGAATATATCAAATTATAGGTTTAACTGTATAATTGCAAACTTGCCTACTTCAGCTCCTAGCAGTAGCTCATATAAAACTACTCATCACATTGCAGCAGGCACAGTCTGTGCCTACCCTTTTTCACTGCTGCAACTGTTTCATTACCCCTATAGAACTAGCTAAACTACACCTACTATCTCATAGCCCCATGGTAGAAATATACACATGGGGTAATAGAACAGTTAGCTAGATCAATAAGAGAATGTTTCCTCATCTTACACATTTTGTAAAAATTTAACTGAAGTGATAGGAGCTGTAAGAAAACTGCGTCAGTGCTAGTTTCATATAAATATTATTTATTTCGGGCATGTTTTCTGTATGCAGATCCCAATGCATGGAAATGATTTTGGTCAAAAATTACACAAAATACCCATTTAAGTACATTTCCAAATTCCCAACTCCCCCAAAAAAGTTCCAAATTTAAACCAAAACTACCAACATTTCTGGACAAGGTGCAGTAAAAGACATATATATATATATCCTTCACCCTCTGTCTCATTTACTAGGCCTGACAACCTTTGCTCCTTCATGTTAAACTAAATCAGTAATATATCGGTCTGTTATGTTACTCACACAGAATGAATGGATGAATGTATGTTAAGCTAATTATCACAGAAATTTCTGAAGGTCACACAGTATATCCACACTACCAATTTTACTTTTCTAGCTCTCTCAAGATACATTTTAAAACTTGAAACTGGGGCACATACCCAAACAATAGAGCATCTTTGGTGATGAAAAAATATCTGTGGCGGTGGTAAACAGGAACACGGTATTTGACTGAACATTTACATGAATTCCTCTGATGCTGGCATTAGAAGAAAGAAAAGAAAAAGGAAAGCCCAGTTACAGAAACCTACACTACAGCACTGGAGGTTGTTATATACATCTCATCGAATGCAGCTGGCCAGCAAGCCACAATAGCAAATAAAATGGAGCTGCAACCCTCCGCTTCTTGACAGGATACACCAGATAAACGTAAATGTACTAAAAATGCATTCATAAGTGAACTCAAAAAGAATTACAGATTCAAACATATGAATAGAATCTACCCATTCTTGTGTATCATTGACCTTCAGGATTAAATCATTCAGAAAACAACATATAGGTTAGAACCACCCCCAGACTGCCATTTAAGCAATATTATAGCATAAAAATGATAATAAAAATGAAGTGTTTAAAACAAAGGGGCATGTTAATAAAATGTTAAAAAAACACTACTGCCATTTAAAAACACTAATTGCCCTCTTACTTAAAATTGAATCGGACATGTTTCAAAAAGGTGTGCTCTCCATCCTCAGCAGGTCGGCCGACTGAAGTCCACATCAAGTAACTGTCTCTCCCTTCCCTCATTGCCTGGTCTACCACTCTTCCTATTGGTCAGTCGCAAGACTTCGCCTATTGCTGCTATTTCGAAGTTTATAACTCAATTTATGTTCTTAATGATATAAATATTTTCCCACACTGTTAATTCCCAATAGTTTTTAATTGATTTTAAAAGTTTGATTTCTTGGCTAATATTATGATTGCATGACCAAAAGTGATAAGCTATGGCTGATTTATCTGTCTGTTTTTCCAATATATATTTTATGACAGTCTTCACAATTGATGCGGTAGATTCCTGATAATTTATTGCTCGGTACAGTGTTGTTTAAAAAGCAGTTAAGCAAATTTCTCACACTATGTTTGTTTTGTGGAGCCAGTTTTATATTAAAGTCTTTGAAAATCTTATTGAATTTATTGAACACTTTTAGGTGGTATGTGAATTTGCAGAATCTTCCTTGTATATCTTCTGTTTTTAATGCACTAACATCCCTAATAGTTTTCCATGTTCTATGTTTTTTAATCATTTTTGTTACACAGTGGACTTGAAACCATTCAAATTTGCGACATATTTGATGTGCTTCAGTTCTTTCCTACCGGGAGAGCCAAGAAACTATGAACCGGCTGCACGTGTTTTTCCACTGGGTATGTGGAAACATGATAATGCACTGCTGCTATAAACAAGGTCACGCTGTTGACGAAGTTTTGCTCTACAGTGTGAAGTGCAGTATTGAGTTGATGGTCATGTGATGTAGTTCAGTTGCTACAAGTTATTTATTATTTTGTCCTGTGCTTAGTCACAAAGTATTTTATGGCTCAGTATGTTTTCTAATGCAGTATGTATTTATTTAGGACTCATATGTGAACTCAGTCAGTTCGCCAAGTGAAAAGTACAATTTGCAGAAAGATTTCCAGGTGTAAAAGTTCCAGGCCATACAACAATCCATGAACTTTACAATAAATTTCAGGCCACAGGAAGTGTTCAGGCTAAGAAATCTAAAAGACAGCGTACGGTTCTTACCAAAGAAACATTAGACAACATCGGTCATTGTTTGGAGAATTCTCTCCAAAAACCACTTGGGCGTCTTTCACAACAGGCAGGTATTTCTTATGGCTTTGGCAAAGAGCTACTAAAGTGCTGAAGTTAAAAGCATATAAAATAACTGTGGCACATGCTCTTCAACCATGTGATCCTGTAATTAGGCACACATTTTGTGAGTGGAGTCTCAATAGGTATACAATGGCAAAATAGACCCATATTTAATATTTTTCATGGATGAGGCTTGGGTCCATCTTCATGGATATGTATATACACAAAATAATCATTATTGGAGCTCTGACGAACCTAATATTGTTTATGAAGTACCCCTTCATGATGAAAAAATTGGTGTATTGTGCACCATGAATGGAGAAAGAGTTATAGAGACAATTTTTTTTGAGTTAACAGTTGACACCCGTATGTGAATACAATTTTGTCCCCCCCCCTTTTTTTTACAGAATTTACAGAAAGGGAGAGTGATTTTGCCTTTTTTCAACAAGACTCTGCAACATCTCATACAGGCAATATTTTGATGAGAACAATTGAAAGTGCGTTTGAGGACAGAATTATTAATAGAGATTTGTGGCCCCCTTGGTCCCCCGACCTAATCTTATGCGATTTCTATCTCTGGGTAACTTAAAACACAGTATACAAGACAAACCGATACACCCTGGAAGAATTAAAACAAAATATCTGCCAGGAAATTGCCAGCATTTCTCAATTTGAGCTAGGGTGATGGATGGTTGTCTAAAGAGGTGCCAAAAATGTATGGACAACAGTGGCCAGTTTTAACATCTCCTTTCATAAAGTTGGTAAGTAAAGCCTTAAAAGTAGTTTTAAAAATGTTGTATGATTTCATCCGCACCTCTCTATTATAGCAGCAGACGGCTAGCGCCAAGGACACGGACAAGAAAAACACTGTGCAGCCAGTTCATAGTTTTTTGGCTCTCTCTTTATACTCATCATTAGTTAAAGGGATATTGTTCGATCTATGTATTAAGCTGTGAAAAATGGCAAATAATCAATATTAGAGCAATTAAATGCAAAATCAACAAAAAGAGTGTCACTTCAATACAATTTTGGTGACCTTTTCAATGATAGGGAATATGCTAAAGAAATTTTCATTACATTTTAATGTCATTTAATTAGTTTTTGTGGGACCCACAAATGGAAATTTGGCCTTTGTTTCTGTAAAGGAGTGATTCTTCAAACTTTCTGCTGTTGCGGATCCCTTGAGCTGCCAAATCTGCAGATTTTCCTCCCATCAAAAATGAAATATGTTTAAATTTGCTTTGAAAGGCAAAATCACTTTTATGCAGTGTAATTGTTACCTTTCATAAAACATAATTTTACTCATAATTTTATTTTTTTTAAGTCTTATATTCTAGTAATCTATATACATTGCATCCAAGATTTCATAATGGTGGAGTCCCAGTACTCGCAAGATGCATGTAAAACATATGACCAAAACGCACTTATTTATTGTTATTAAGATGAAAACTCTGGGAGAAAACACTTACGTATCAAGTGGGTTGTAAGCTCCAGTTGCAGAACCTGGGTTGATGTAGAATTTGTTTTCTTGCTCATATGCTTCAAATTTGTGTGTATGGCCTGATATGAGAATGTCAACATCCAACTGCCTTTGAATTAAGGCAAGCGAATCTGGCTCTCCCCATGGAACAACTTGATGACCATGGCACAAACCAATTCGGAACTGTCCCACTGTAACCACTTTCTGCTCTGGATAGTTGAGATTCTAAAAGGTAGTTATGAAAGATTAAGTTCTGCACAAATGCTTATATCAATATTTTGGATGTAGGCACAGTAAAACACTTTCTGCCACAAAGCCATGAGAAAACTATATTTCTATATGTTTGTTATTAAATTCAGGTGTGACCACAAAGAATTAAAAATATCGACATTCTGCTCTAGTGTATCCTCCATAGCGATGAAAATGATGTGTTATATGTCCAACAGATGTCACTCTATGTTATACGCTTATCTAACGCAATGCTGGCAACATATGAATAACTAATGCCGCCAAAGCTGGTAAGATACACAGCCTCAAGGCATAGCCGAGATTGAGGGACCTCAGCCTCAAAGCGTAGCCGAGGGCTGCAACTGTGAAGCAACGACAGGGCATAGCCAAGGGATCTGCGCGTCTAAAACTCGAATGATTCACATTTGCAGAAACAACACCACATCGCATATTTCACTTTTTCTTTAGGTTGGCAGTTCCCACTTTGCATGTGATTTAGCGAAAAAATTGCTATGTTTGTTGTGTTCATAACACGATTTGCCTATAAAAGTAAAACCTCTAAAAGGGGCGGGCAGGTGGGCACCAAATATTGAAGAGATCACATCCACTTCTAAACTCACTCCTAAGGTAAATTATTCGCTTTCCTTTTGCTTTTATAAGCATTTTCAAAGGGGATACACTAAGAGCAGATTTGCCTAATATATGCAGTTCATTATCTTCCATAACAGCATTGCAATGGTTGAATCTAATTTTATCATATTCATTTTTTATTGATTTTAATTCATTACAAATTATGATTTCATTAATGCATTAGGTAATTTATTTACTTTAGCACCCGTGACTGGTTTGTTCCAATTTTTAACATGTGCTAAATAATGGTATAATGATGCTTTAGGATATCCTTTTTGGGGTAAAAACTTATTCTGGTCAAAATAAATGTTTAAAAAACAATAATATTACAATGTGAAGGTGTCATGGCAATTCCACCACAAGACTACATAGGAAGACAAAAGACGATTGCATGGTAATACAGTACTTAGCTTAAGTTTATTTGCTTTTAAGATAACATATGTGCCCCCGTGTTGTATTACAGTCCATTTTGCTTCTTTATATGCATTCAGTTGTGCCACTATTTTTTCCAACCCATTCATTTTGCCTTTCTTGGTTGTTATAGTTTTTCTAAATCGATAGAGGAAATTACTACCGAAATGAGTATTCTCTTTCTACAAGCTTAACAAGTAGTCAATCTTTCAGAATGTTATGCTTTATAAGAAAACTAAAATCTTACTTCATTATAATGAAATGTCATCAAAGAACATATTTCGCAGAGATCACAATTTTCACTTTAAATGCGCAGCATTAAATCAATAAAGATATTGTTTATATTCTTTTGCTTTTCAACTGTGTGCACATCTTCAGTTTGTTCTATAAATTATTATATATACATGTTCAAATTAATATTTTCCTACAATATAAGTTAAAGTTTCCTTAAAAAGCTATGCACCTTGCACCCATGGTAAATAATTACCATGCATAAAAATTACATTGTCTAACATACTGTACATGGCAGCTATTATTTATGTGGATAATGCCTCCAATGAACAGCATCAATTATACTTACATCCCTTATGTAACTGATATCGTTAGTATTTAACTGTTTGCAGTAGATGTATAAAATAAACATGTATTATGAAACATACCTCATCAAAATCTCCTCGTACTACATGCACATCGCTTGCTAAGGTTTTTAAATAATCATATGATTCTTTGGTGCACAGATTTCCAGTACATAATATGTGCTGTATGCGGCCTGGTACCAACAGCTTCTTGAACTTTGCTGGCAAGCTGCTACATCTATGAGGAATATGCAGGTCTCCAAGAACTAAAACCAGCTGAAAACAAACGCAATGTCTGAATTAAAAACAATATTTCTTCATTCGCTCTTATGCTCGGTGTTTAAACTTAAGAAAACACAGTAATGGACTGAAAAAATTATACATATTTCCTCTCCAGGATTTACATAGCATTGAAATCATCACATGATTAAGTTACCCACCATCGTCAGCGGAGTGTGGATATTTTACAGAAACAATTATAGGATTGCAGTTTTGTCAAAATGAGTTTTGCACACTTATTTATTTTACAATAAAACTTAGAAATAATCAATAAATAGACAGTATAAAAGATCGTAGAACTAGTTTATTGGAACACCAGTATGTACATGACAGTTTGTGAAAATATACACTTTTCTATTTAAGGCGATATCTGACGGTAACGTATTAAACTATATGTGAACCAAATGGAACAATTCTGTAAACATGATAATCATATAAAGATACGATGTATACAAATTCTCATGTAGATCTTTAAATATATAAATAATGTCATTAAACATAATAATAGACTATTTATTAAGATAAAATGCGAGTGCATTACTCTATTAATTTTCTTTTTTATGCATACGTATCTCAACCTTGCAGCCATATACAATGTTGGTATTGCAATAGCTGTGCGATTATGTTGTCATGAAGCGGCATGCATTCCTGTTCACCTGGGGCATGGTGGAGAAACCCGAAGAAAAAATCTGGTTTTCAAAGTGCCTTTTGGTAAATAGGAGGTTTAAAGATACTAATCTCGCACATAACAAACACCAATGGTGGTATGAAGTGTATTGTTCCAGGAGCGAATGTTAAAGGTTTGAAGATTACGTTACAAGGAATTGTACTCCTAAAAATGCTTTTAAATCATGTAGGGTAATGATTTATTTTACATGTAAATAATTTAATAATGCTTATAATTTTGTTTCATTCCAGTGCTTGCTCGAGCTATTCATTCGTTATTTCGGATAGGCGATGAGCTATTCTTTGAACCGCAGCCAAAGGCTCTTGCCATTAGAGCTGTCAATGCTGCACGTTCAGCCTATGCATCGTTCACATTTGAGCAGTGCTTTTTTTCGTTCTATGAATATGAACAAGCCTACAGTCAAGATGAAGATGTTACATGTAAGGTAGCAATGAAGGTGAGAGTCGGCTGTAAAAGTATTGAGCTTGATTTCCTGTAGTTGATTCACAACCAACAAAAACACTATAAAAATAGCAATGTCCATAACACTTTTTCGCGATTATATAGTGTAGTCATAGGTTGAGAGGTTTACTTGGTGCTATTCAATTTTTGACCACTGCTGCACCAAAAGCTGTCTTTCACTTCAGACAATAGCCTCTTCCGGTTTCTTAGGTCTTAAAATCTGAGCTTTGTAATCATTTCAGAATAAAGGAGAAATAGCATGAGTTTTATAAAAGTTTATTTTGGTTTTACTTTCTAATGTCACTTTTGCACATTTGTTTTGTTGTGAAAGTATTTGAATAAACAGAACTCCTTAGGTAATCCAAATTTGTTGTTAATGTTTACTCTTAATTTTTGTGCTGGTGCCATTCATTTGAATGCAGGGTTTCTGTGCTCAAGGTTATGGGTTTGTTGGCTTTCGTTTCCAAATATGCAATATTAAAACACTACATTA
Source organism: Deroplatys truncata (assembly GCA_030765065.1). Classification (NCBI taxonomy): domain Eukaryota; kingdom Metazoa; phylum Arthropoda; class Insecta; order Mantodea; family Mantidae; genus Deroplatys; species Deroplatys truncata. The sequence goes on from CM060980.1 coordinate 62,254,056, forward strand.
TACAGTAATGAGAATCGACAAACTAGATAAGCTTTGTTTATATGTTTAGAAAAAAAATATGAGCATTTAATGCATGAGCTACTAAACTATATACATGTATGAATTCAATAGCATCAACATACTACTCCATTCCCAGTGAAAGGAAAGTGCACTCTGTGACCAGGACATGCTGTATCTTCAGATTTTTCTGGATGTTTGGTCATGGGTGGTGTAAAAGTTGTTTTGTCCATATTGTGTAGAAGGAAAGCTGGTTAGCTGGTTTGAGCCAGTTGGCTTCAGTTTCGGACAATATCATCTTACAGTGTGCCCCACGGTGATGAATATGATGTGTTATATTGTCCAACAGATGTCACACTATGCCATGCACTAGCTCAACACATGTCACGTATGTCATATGTTTATGCTGCCAACATATAACAAATTAATGCCGCCAAAACGAAAATTAATGCCGCGAATGCGGAAACGACCACAGAGTGTAGCCCAGGGATCTTAGACAACCTGTGCTTTATGAATTAACGGAAGGTTACGCTTACGTTAGATTTTTTGTTTATGTAAGCTTTCGAAAGGTTAGGTTTAGGTTAGTTTTTTTATATAAGCTTACGTTTCTGAATTCACGAAAGGTTAGGTTTAGGTTAGTTTTTTTTATATAAGCTTACGTTTCTGAATTCACGAAAGGTTATGTTTAGGTTAGTTTTTTCATATAAGCTTACGTTTCTGAATTCACGAAAGGTTAGGTTTAGGTTAGTTTTTTTTATATAACCATAGGTTTCTGAATTACCTTTATATATATCCTTGTTTTAATTTGTTATCACTGTTTACATCAAAGCACGCGAGCGAAGCAAGCGTGCGTTCCTAAACTTACGTTTCTGATTCACGGGAGGTTAGGTTAGGTTTAATTTTTTTTTATATCAGCTTACGTTAATGGATTCACAGAAGGTTAGGTTTAGGTTAGTTTTTTTTATATAAGCTTACGTTTCTGAATTCAGGAATGGTTAGGTTTAGGTTAGTTTTTTTATATAAGCTTACATTTCTGAATTCACGAAAGGTTAGGTTTAGGTTAGTTTTTTTTATATAACCATAGGTTTCTGAATTACCTTTATATATATCTTTGTTTTAATTTGTTATCACTGTTTACATCAAAGCACGCGAGCGTGCATTCCTAAACTTACGTTTCTGATTCACGGGAGGTTAGGTTAGGTTTAGGTTTTTTTTATATCAGCTTATGTTAATGGGTTCACGGAAGGTTAGGTTTAGGTTAGTTTTTTTTTATATAAGCTTACGTTTCTGAATTCACGAAAGGTTAGGTTTAGGTTAGTTTTTTTTATATAGGCTTACGTTTCTGAATTCAGGAAAGGTTAGGTTTAAGTTAGTTTTTTTATATAAGCTTACGTTTCTGAATTCACGAAAGGTTAGGTTTAGGTTAGTTTTTTTTATATAACCATAGGTTTCTGAATTACCTTTATATATATCCTTGTTTTAATTTGTTATCACTGTTTACATCAAAGCACGCGAGCGAAGCGAGCGTACGTTCCTAAGCTTACGTTTCTAATTCACGGGAGGTTAGGTTTAGTTTTTTTTATATAAGCTTACGTTTATGGATTCACGGAAGGTTAGGTTTAGGTTAGGTTTTTTTATATAAGCTTACGTTTGAATTCATTAAAGGTTGGTTTTTTTTATATAAGCTTACGTTTCTGAATTCATGAAAGGTTTGGTTTAGGTTAGTTTTTTTTTTATATAAGCTTACATTTATGGATTCACGGAAGGTTAGGTTTAGGTTAGTTTTTTTTATATAAGCTTACGTTTCTGAATTCACGAAAGGTTAGGTTTAGGTTAGTTTTTTTATATAAGCTTACGTTTCTCAATTCACGAAAAGTTAGGTTTAGGTTAGTTTTTTTATATAAGCATAGCACGTGTTGAGTTAGAATGCTAAAGACAGTATTCTCACATCCCGTGCAAACCATTTTGCTTTATATTAAATATGCACTGTTAATTTGCATGCGTTGCATTTCAACAAAATCGCAGAACAACAACAACAAATAGCGGTAACAACGGCGCATCGCATTTTTAGCCGATTTCACATTTTTATTTACGTTGGCAGTACCCAATTTGCATGTAATTTTTTGCAAAATGGCTACGTTTGTTTACTTCCTGACGCGATTTTCCTATATAACTAAAATACCTTAAACGGGCGGGCAGGTGGGCACCAGCTATAGACGAGACCACATCGTGTTCTAAGCTCACTCTTAACGTAATTTATTCGCTTTCCTTTTGATTTTATAAGCATTTTCTACGGGCACACTGTAAGATAATATTAGCCAGTTATATGGTGACAAAGGAAACACAGCCAAAATACTTATAAAATCAAGAAAAATGAATATCCACAATAATTCTAAATGGATTAAGTATTTAAGCAGATGTTGCCCTAACAAAGTCATTTGGCCTACACACCCACTCCTTTTAGTGATTCCAATTATATAGTAGAAACTGGCGACATTTTGGAGCTGAAGATAGTGAAAAGTTGCCAACACATTGGGCAAAAGGTTGCAAAATGAATGTTGCCAACATAAAAATGCTGCAAAACAAAAGTAGGGGTTTAGCTTCACAGATCCTATGGCTATGTCCTGTCGTTCTGCATTTAGAGCCTTTGACCTCAACTACTTCACTTCTCTATTTATAAAAACCACCCCTTTGCTCCATTTGTGCCTTAGGACTCTCGACCCGGGCTGTGCTTTGTGGCTTAGGTCCCTAAATAAATGGCGATGATCCGCTTCCGTGTTGACAGCATTTTGTATCTTCCACTGTGTTCAAATAGTCAATGTTGGCAGCAGGAGGACAATATGAACAATGTTCCCATAATGCCTTGGATGGGATGCGTGTGATGGGTTTTGCGTTACTCATTTATAAGGAACAAAAGTAGCAATAATTAACAAAGCAAAGTGTTAAAGTATATATATATATATATATATTTGTTCTTTATCTGTATTTATCACTTTAAGCATAAAATAACCATGTACATGCAGCATTTGTGTCATGTGTATAGCATGTCTGGCTTGTCACCATGTACGGAACAATAACTAAGCCGGTCAATGGAGTTGGTTTTCTTGCCATATATCTTGACTGTTAAATATTTTTCAGTATGCCCATGGTCCAGCAAAGACGTTCTAGCAGTTTTCTAGCAGCATATATGATGAACAATGCGTAGAGGTCATAAGTTCTGGGTAGATGAAGACAGAATTTTTTGAGCGGTGTTGAATGTTTATTTATTTAAGTGAAGATGAAAGATGGAATATGTTGCTGTGCTGGTGCAGATTCAAAGAAATCCATGGGAAGTCTGATTGTGATGCTGTAAGTCATTTCTGCTGTTTATGTATCGTTCTCTGGTATAACATAAGTGTGGAGTCCCATTAATATGGTTGGTAGTTTGCTAATCCAGTCGTCTTTATCAACCTCTGTTCAAAACGTGCAATCCAAGATGAAAGAAGTGTGCTGGCCACCGTGTCTGCATTGATATCTGTTAGGGGTACTGCTTCTGACCAGTGTGTAAATCTATTATTGTCAGCAGATGTGCGTAGTCTTGACATTATGGTAGTGCCACCCCTACTATACCTACACTCTATTCTCACATCCCTTCAAAAAATTCTAGCAGCCAAGTTAATGGAGAGAAAATTCGAATTTTTTTTGACTGAAAGTTCAAATGGTAATACAGTTTGTGTTTTGGAGATATTGCAAATTATTCATTTTATCAGTTTTATAAATTTTTGAAAAATATGCCAAAATTAAAACTTTTTTACATGGTCTGTACAAAATTATTTTTCATGCATTAACTAGAGCAATTTTTTTGCGCAATACCAGATTTTGTGGTGAGAACAAGTTTTTATTTGACAGAGGAATGAAATGTCAAAGATGGGAATTTTCAACCTTTTTGCCTTAATTCCTAATTTTCTGTTCACATTTTACGACTTCATGAATTTATTTCTCCACCATTTTAGGTCACACATCAATGAAAGTGTGTGGATGTATATACAAAAAATCTGATGTGTTACACTCACATGACTTTCTCTACTCTTGTACAATCTAATTTTACAAACGCTTATTCTCCATATGGTTCATGTTAATCGAGATATCGAGATGTCAATCTTATTGGTAATTTTCTTGTAGATGCAAGGGAAATATGGTAGCTTTTAAGCGATAGTCAAATATTTTAACGCTGGTTGCTATGTGGCGCATTCCATTCTCTTTGCATGTCCAGGACATAAAAAAAATGAATAACGAATGTGAGAAAAAGTATAAGTATTGTAAAATTTAAGGAAATAACAAGCAATATCTCGAAAACGGTTCACTCAACAAAAGAAATGTATATGACATAAGTTGTGTATTTTAACGCGATCTACATTTTTTGTGTAGTAAAATTTTGTCTATCTCTTATGGTTTACCAGTTATGCAAAAGTCGTTCACAATGAAGAATACTTTTGGAGACATTCCCAGAAAATTCGAGATATACATTTCATTTCTCATGACATTATCTTAAACATATGATATTTTCATCAAAATCGTTAGAGCCATTTTTGAGAAAATTAAAATTTTCGAAAAATCTTCCATGTAAAGGGTAGTCTGGGGTGGGGGGATTTTCTTGAAAACCTTCGTGTCGCATCTCTGGAAGATACTGAACCTAAATACCAAGTTTGGTGCTTATCCGACTGTTCGTTTTTGAGTTATGCTGTTCACAGACACACACACAGACACACACACACACAGACACACAGACACACACACGGACATGTTTCCAAAAATGCTTTTTTTGGATTCAGGAGGTCTCAAAACATGTATTTCCGGTGAAATCTCGGTATCGAATTTTTGGGTGGAATGCAATACTTCCCCTACTTACTATACGTAGTAGAGAAAGTAAAAAATGCTATGTTTGATGCATGAAAGATAATTTTGTAAAGTTCACATACAAAAAAGTTGCAATTTTTGGCATTTGTTTTCAAAAATTTATAAAACAGATAAAATGGATGATTTGCAAAATCTTCAAAGCATGTACACTGAATTACCATTTGAACTTTTTGTTAAAAAAAAAAGTAGAACTTTCTCTCCATTAATTTGGCTGCTAGAATTTTTTTTTAAGGGGTTTGTGAGTATTTCTGACCACGAGCGTATGTTGATATGGGAGTTCAAGCAGTTGTCAGCTTTGTTGTAAGTTTCAATGGCATTAGGCATTTAATTGGGTAGAAGAGAGAGATTTGGAGAAGAATGCCAGTGGTTTTGGTATTTCTCTTCTGAATTGCTGCAAGGAAGCTCCTATAACATAGCGTCGACTGTCAAGATCAGATGAAGGATGTACAAGTAGAGTTGCATTAGCTAGGTCTTCCTTCGGCATGTTAAATGACTTGCCTGTTATGTCATCCCATACAGTTGGGAAGTGTTTCTTCGTGTTTTTGCACATGTCAGATGTTGAAATTATAGAGATAATTGGGTCAGAGTTGAAAAACTTAAAATCACTTACATTTTTTGTGTCTTGACCGGTTTCAAGAGCTGCTTGCTCTTATCATCAGAAGTGACTGACTGGCTCTTAATGGTGTTGTCCAGTGTGTGGTTGTTTGTGATAAAATCTAGTGGTGGATTGAAGAATTTCCATGGGGTGTACTTGCTGGTGGCAATTCAAAATTCATTATACAGTGTTTGTTTTATGATTAAAACCTTTTCCCACCAATCTGTGATCCATGGGAGTGTGGCCCTGAGGGGGGGGGGTTGAAGAAGGTGGTCTGTGAAGAATATCAATTTAAATTTTCATATTCTGTATTTCTCAAACAATTTCACAAATTGCATCTCAGACTGTACTACATAAATTTTATATCGGAATGTACTCCAAAGAGAGATTGTAAGTACTGTTACTTGGTCACACAGGAATAGAGCAGTGACCATCCCTCTCTAAATCCCTTTCCAAGGGCGAACATGAAATTCTTTCAAGCCTCTCTCATCCCATCTTTCTCTTTTAACAATAAAAACATACTTGAGTATTGAATTTGGAATGTTAGTTTTCATATTTCTTGTGTGATGATAGGTTGCTTTGTCCTTTGGTGTTTTGAAAGTGAACTTTTAAAAATCATTTTGTTTTTTTGTTGGTTGGATTTTGTGATCTACCGTTTGTAAGCACTCTTATTTCTAGAACTGCAAGAAGGAATAACACTTAGCATAGTGAGTAATCTTTGTGGAGCCCATAGAATATTAGAATTGCTTCCTACATAATCCTCTATTGGAATTTGGCATCAAGAGGATCTTGGCACAACAGGAATTGAGAGGACTTCATCTACATTACAAAAACGACATCATACCCTCTATTCATTGAGAGAACTGGAGGACTGAATACTAGACTGAAGTTCGGAATTCTGCCCCTCATGAGTTGGGAGTGTCTGAGGGTCCCCACAACCATCCTGCCCCCCCTCCAACTTTCTATACTGCTTAACCTATAGTAAATAGAGGTGTATTGCATTCCGCCTAAAAATTTGATACCGAGAATTCACTGGAAATACACATTTTCAGGCTCCCAAAATCCAAAAAGCATTTTAGAAGAAGTTCCTTGTGTGCGCGTGTGTGTGTGTGTTTTTAGTTCAATGTCTTTCAAGGTTGTGACACAGATCTTTGTTGTTTTTGGTTTTTCAAAAATGGCTCTTTAACAATTTAGATTGAGTTACTGCTAAGTACATATATTAAGATACTTGCATAACCAAAAATGTATATCTTGAATTTTCTGGAATTAGCCTATGAAAACCTCTTCATTCCAAATGACTTTTGTATAACTGCTAAACCATAAGAGGTAGACAAAATCTTACTACACCAAAAAATGTAGATCTCGCTAAAGCACTAATTTATGTCAAATTCTTTTGTGGTGCCAGCCATTACTGATATACTTTTTGTTGTTGGTTTTAGTTTTTAAACATTTATACTTTTTTTCAAGTTGTAAGTCACTATTTGTTTTTACTTTCTGTACTATGTATAGTAAGTAGGGGAAGTATTGCATTCCACCCAAAAAATTCGATACTGAGATTTCACCGTAAATATATGTTTTGAGGCCCCCTGAATCCAAAAAAAAAGCATTTTTGGAAACATGTTCGTGTGTGTGTCTGCGAACAGCATAACTCAGAAGTGAACAGTCGGATAAACACCAAACTTGGTATTTAGGTTCAGTATCTTCCAGAGATGCTACTCAAAGGTTTTCAAGAAAATCCCCCCACCCCAGATTACCCTTTACGTGGAACATTTTTCGAAAATTTTAATTTTCTCAGAAATGGCTCTAACGATTTTGATTAAAATATCATATATTTAAGATACTTTCATGACAAATAAAATGTATATCTTGAATTTTCTGGGAATGTTTCCAAAAGTATTCTTCATTGTGAACAACTTTTTCATAACTGGTAAACCATAAGAGATAGACAAAATTTTACTGCACAAAAAATGTAGATCGCATTAAAGTATACAATCTATGTCATATACTTTTTTTATTGAGTGAACCATTTTTGAGATATTGCTTGTTATTCCCTTAAATTTTCCAATATTTTTTTCTCATATGGGAATTCGTTATTCATTTTTTTATGTCCTGGACATGCAAAGAGAATGGAATGTGCCACATAGCAACCAGCTCTTAAAAGATTTGACTATCGCTTAAAGCCTAGCATATTCCCCTTGCACCTACAAGAAAATTAGCAATAAGATTAACATCTTGATTAACATGAAGCATATGGAGAATAAGCATTTGTAAAAATAGTTTGTACAAGAGTAGAGAAAGTCATGTGAGTGTAACACATCAGATTTTTTCTTGTAGTCATGCAGACAGCCTGGAATTTCAAAGGCATGACATACTGACCCGTTTTTTAAAAATCTACTTGCTTTAGCCTATTGTATTTTTCCTATGCGTATAAGGAGATGTGTAATGAAATTTTATCTCAATTAACATTAAACTGATAGAAGTATAAGCACTTGTAAGAATATTTTGTAGAAGAAGGGTAGAGTATGTCATGCAAATGTAACACAGTTGATTTATTTATTTATTTATTTTTCCTCCCTGTTGCAGTCTTGTCTAGCAGTGTTCAGATCACCAAATGTTTTGGAAAAACAAGTGGAATCTTGTCAGATTCGTCTAGAACCAGATGGAGTTAAGTTAATCTTTGAACTCCGATGTCACTATGGGATTGTAAAGACTCATTATCTTCCGATAATAGAATGTGAAACTTTAGCTGCTGTGTATAGTAAGGACATGGTTCCAAACCGTGTAATAGCCAATGCCAAAGTTTTGTGTGACATGGTGCAGAATTTTCAGTCCAACACAACGGAAGTTACTTTGGTGGTAACTCCACACAAAATGCTACTACGAAATTATTTTGATGATGAAGAAGAAGGTATGCATATCTGAAAGAAATATTTAAGATTAACTGTAGGGAAAAAGTATTGAAATAAATGATTTATTCTACTTAATAATTCAAGACATTGTCCTGCACTGTGGTGTTCAGTGTGGAATTCTGATTCCCAGCCACGGGATGCGCCTGAGTTGTTTTTCATTCGTGGAGGTGAGGATTTTAGGTCTCGAGTATAGGATCGATGCCCACTCAGCATCATGAGAAAATTGAGGAGCTGCAATAGGTAGCAATCCCAGCCACAAAAGCCAACATTGTGTTTGGGGGATGCAGGTGCTGGCCAAATCACTTCCCCATATTGGGTAAATGATGACCCATCTCTTCTGTGCATAAGTGGGTGTGAGGCCGGTAGTTGGTTTGGTTGGTCCGAGTTGCGTTTGGGTTGTAGCACCATGGGATAATGTTTATTCTTATTATTATTGCTACTATTATTATGGTTACTATTAATTCCAGAAATCACAAATATTACATAATTTTAATTACATAAGCAGATAGATTTTGTCATGAAAATGGTGCACTAAAGAGCCACTTGCGGTATCATCTGGTTGAATGCAGTTTTTGCACATTTATGTAACTAAGTACTTATTGCTTAATTTGAAATCACTCTTAGGTAAAAATGTATTGTGAATATCATAACATGGATAGAAAAACCAATATCATAATAAAAACACAATAAAATAAAAAATATCATAATAAATAAAATAAAAATATCATAATATAAAACAGATATTGTAAATATGCGTAGAAAGTTATTCAGATTAGATTTTTATGACTGTTAATGCTAGCTGGAGTCTCTCTAATTCATGTTCATTTAAATGTTATCTCCATGAGCACAACAAAACTCTGCAATCATTCTTCTATAATTAATCTCATAAGAAGGCTGCAATCTTGATCCTTTTGTGGCATGTTTTCAGAGCTCAAAAAAACTGTACGTACAGAACTGTTTTTGGAACCTGGAGAATTTGAGCAGTATACTATTGGTGCTGATACATCAATAACTTTCTGTCTGAAGGAGTTCAAGTCAATGTTGTCATTTGCAGAGGCCTTTGGTTTGCCAGTGATTGCCAGCTTCGAAGTGACTGCGAGGTTTGTGTAAATTAAAATATTTCAGGAAATGAAACAAAGCAAAGAAATACCTTAATGTGAGATAAGAATTTTATTTATATAAATTAACAGACTTCACAAGAGCTTATAATTCATTATTATCTTTGCTAAACTGCAATTACAACAAAAATTCACCATATTAAAAATATGATTTAGTTAATTCAACCAGTATAAAAGTATAAATATTGTAAGGTTGTAAGGAGAAAAGCCAAAAAGAACTCTTAAGGGCCAGATCCGTAGTCCTTGCCTGAGACACTCATGACTCATTCGTCACTCACTCAAGCGTGCGAGTTCATTGTCACTTATAATTATAAGTAATAATGTAGAAGCGGTTGATAGTGAAGTATTTCAAATGAAAATGAACGAGGAATAGGAAAAGTCATTTACACTCTTCACTTAAGTAGAATTACCTGGACATGTTTCGAGAGTCCCTTGCTGACAATGAGACCCAGGGACTCTCGAAACATGTCCAGGTAATTCTGCTTAAGTGAAGACTGTAAATGAGTTTTCCTACTCCTCATTCATTTTCATTGTCACTTTCTTAACCAGATTTACTTGGGTGGGTATGATATAGTATGAGGTAAGTTACCACTCATTGCAAGACCATTAAATAACCATGGACAGATTTTGATATGTCGATAAGTTTTCAGAGCGTTAATTCTGAAAGTTAGAGAGGGCAGTGAATTGCGCAGTTATTGCTTTATTCACTGTACTTACAATCTTTCATATTGTTATGTTGTTACACAGTGTTCCTTTGTCAATAAAATATTAGACGATCATAAATTTTTCTCTGCAGAAAAGAAAATGTACTTCTCACCTGGGAGAAGTACAGCAGTGTTTTGGAAAATAAGTCAGTCAATGTATGAAATAAAACAAATATGCTTGGGAAATATTGGTAAAAGAATTCAATTTGCACAAATCTAACACAATGTAAGTATATTTGTTTTATGCTGTTTTATAAGAACAACCTGTATTAAGTTTTATCAGTCTTTTTATGTCTAAATTGGGTAAGTCGTAAATTATTGCATAAATGATAGTGAAAAGTACAGATAACACAGGCCTGCAAAGATTTTGACGCATGGAATATTTTACATCATAATAGTCAAATTGGATGGTTTGATTTTGAAAATAATAATAGTTTTTGCGTATCACGTACAGATTTTGAACAATTCTTTTCAACGCAAAATTGAAAGTTCTGTAAGCTAGTATTAACATCTCTGCATATCAGACTTACAGTATGATTGATTACAATATGTAACATGTTAAATCTTATGGTGTCATGTTATACCACTGTCTGTCTTTGTTTACGGGTAATGTTGAACCTATCTCATAAACATTTATTGCCCAAGATATCAACAAGAACCTATCTTAGAATACTCAGTACAGTTTTAAACTTCTTCTGAGCGAGTCTCTTTTGAAACATATTGTGTTGTCAATTTTATTGTGGAAAAAAAATGGCAAGTTCAAGTGGTATATCTAGGAGGGACTGTGTGAACAATCCTAACACTTTCTGTTATGTCTGTGGGTTTATGTAATAAAGCAGCATAAAGGAAACATTACCGCATTTATCAACAGCTTGTATCTGGCCTATTTTAAAATTAAATTAGGAGATCAAGACAAGAATTTTACTCATATTGTGTGTAAAAGTTGTGTAGAAAATCTAAGACAATGGCATAAGGGAGTTTGTTCATTTATGCCCTTTGGTATTCCTATGGTATGACGTGAGCAACAAAATCATTTTAATGACTATTAGTTTTGTCTGTATAATATATCTGAATTCAATAGGAAAAATAAGGTGGGCATTATATATCCAAACTTGTCATCAGCAATTAGGCCTGTGCCTCATGGACCTGATGTTCCTGTTCCATCACCATCTATGGTATTATCAGAGAGTAGTGCTGATACTTTGAGTGTAGAAGATGATTTAAATTGGTCCCCAGACTTAGAAGATGACATTCCAAATCCATTTCATTCAGTCAGAATTAAATGGTTTGGTACGTGATTCGGGTTCTTGCCAAAGAAAAAGTGAACTTTAGGTTCAAGACTGAAAGAAAGCAATCTTTTAGGACTGGAATAACTTTCTACTGGTACAAACATTGAGAAGAAGAATAACTGGAAGTTATTTCTGGGCTGTTTTGCCGTGGTCTGCTAGAGATAGATGTTCCAGACGTTTCGTCTACAACCACATCTTCAGTGGCACTGTCAAAGTCCTCTAGGAGAAGCTTGCGTTGCGTCTGAAATGCTGGGTGTTCGTGCTGCTATATTTATACTAAGAGGGCTCTCCGCTGATTGGTCCGGATGCCGGCCAGCTTGTGGGAGGGGCCCAGCTGCCTCAAAGGTGTTGCTCCCTTTTGATTGGCTCACTTTGTTTTCTCGTGTTATATGACATTTCTTGCCTTGAATGACTGGATGCCAGTTATTGTTGAGCTTTAGAGCCTCTTCTTTCTTATTACAATTATTAGGATGCTTATATATTTTGATAGCTTCACGCTGTAGTTGGGCATGGTAATTTGTCATGGATGAAAGAATGTTGGTGTTCTGGAACTTAATGATGTGTTCGTCCTCCGCTTCAATGGCGTGTTTGGCGACTGCAGACTTTTCTGTTTTTTCCCAAGCGGCAGCTTCTTTTGTGTTTGGTTAGTCTGGTGTTGACACTGTGCTGTGTGGTTCCAATGTAAACCGCTCTGCAAGAACACGGAATACGGTATACACCGGCTGATGACAGAGGTTCCCGAGGATCTTTAGCTGAGCGTAGTAAATTATTTAATTGTTTGGTAGGCTTGAAAACAGTCTTGACGTTATGTCACGTTATGTATGGTAGAAAGACTGTGCCCTTGTTTTTCGGTTGATCTGTCTTCTGAGCGGCAGGATGAAGTCTGGCGGGGCAGCAAGCTCTTTTTACTTCTTGGGTTGAATAACCATTCGATAATAATGCTCGTTCCAGGTGACAAAGTTCTTGTTGCAACAATTGTGGATCACAAATGCGAGAAGTGCGATTTACAAGAGTTTTGATCATGGCCTGTTTTTGTCTGGGATGATGGTTTGAGTCTTTGTTCAGATAGTGGTCAGTGTGAGTGGGCTTGCAGTAGACAGTGTGCCCAAGTGTACCTTCTGCTTTTTTGCTGACCAAGACGTCCAGGAATGCTAGTTGAATGTTCTCTCATCGAGAAGAAGAGTTTCAGAAATATTTTGTAAAGGAGGGGGAACTAGTGTATTGTTGTGATATCCCTAACTTGATAGGTCATCTTGGAACAGCTTACTAAGCAAAATATTGGTATCTGTTAATTGACTCAAGCAAGAGAAGTCTGAAAGGTATTCTGCTGTACAATGGCAATATGTTTGCTTCAGTTCCAATAGCTCACTCTACATCCCTTAAAGAAACGTACCTAAACTTGTATACTGTTCTAGAAAAAATTAAATATAATAAACAAAACTGGTACATGTGCTGTGATCTTAAAGAGAGTGGTATTTTATTGGGCCCACAAGCTGGGTACACGAAATTGCTGTGCTTTTTGTGTGAATGGTATTCTAAAACCAGAGAAAGACACTGGGGTGAAACTAATTGGCCATAAAGAAAAGATTTAATGCCAGGGACAAAAAATGTAATAAATTGCCCACTGATTGACTCACAAAAGGGTTTGCTACCCCCGATACATATCATATTAGGGATAATGAAGCAATTTGTCAAAGCTTTCAACAAACTTTGTCCATATTTCCAACATCTTATTCAGAAATTTCCAATGTTGTCTGAATCAAAAGTGAAAGAATGCATTTTTGACGGCCCACAGATTTGCAAACTCTTGAAGGATGTTCATTTTAGTAATATCATGACAGACACAGAGCCTCATTCAATGAAGTTACGAGGTACGTCCAGAAAGTAAGTTCTGTTTCAATTTCTCTCCGCTGCAGCGCTGCGATCGCAGTTCCGCACATGCGCGGTAGATGCTCTGTAACAAGGAGAAGAATCGTGCTCCATTTTGAGATTGCTGTCAGCTATGTACGCTTTGTTGTGCTTGTTTACAATGTCGGTGTTGATTGAAAATCCCGCCACTTGTGAAATCAGATCTGTGATTCGTTTTCTGAATGCTAGGAAAGTGAAACCAATTGAAATTTATCGGCAAATTTGCGAAGTTTACGGACAAAATGCGGTGAGTGATTAAATGGTGAGAAGATGGGTCCGACAGTTCAAAGAAGGACGTAGTGAAGTGCACGATGAAGAACGAAGTGGGCGTCCATCTTTGGTTACAGAAGAACTGGTTCACGCAATTGATGACAAGATCCAGGAAAACCGCAAGTTTACAATTAGTGCTCTCGCTATGGAATTTCCCCAAATCTCACGATCACTAATTCATGAAATTGTTACCGAAAAACTGAAATTTCGTAAACTTTGCTCTCGTTGGGTACCAAAGATTCTTACTGAGCAACACAAAACAAACCGGATGGGTAGTGCACTTCAGTTTTTGACCTGTTATGATGAAGGCGGCGAAGAATTTCTGACACAGATAGTCACAGGAGATGAAACTTGGGTTTCTTACGACACCCCTGAATGTAAGCGGCAATCAATGGAATGGAGGCACACTTCGTCCCCAGCAAAGGTTAAGCCGAAACAAATCTTGACACCTCGAGAAATGATGTGCACAGTGATCTGGGACTGGAAAGGCATCTTACTCATTGATTTCTTACCACGTGGTCAAACAATCAAAGCAGATGTTTATTGCAAGACACTTAGAAAATTGCGCCGCGCAATACAGAATAAGCGCCGAGGATTGCTGTCAAAAGGTGTTGTTTTTCTTCACAACAACGCACGACCACACACTGCAAATGTGACGCAAAACTTCCTACAGGGATTTGGCTGGGACGTGTTTGACCATCCTCCGTACAGCCCTGACCTCGCTTCTAGCGACTTTCATCTGTTCTTACATCTCAAGTCTTTCCTTGGCGGTCAACACTTCAACAATGACAAAGAGCTGAAAGAAAATGTTTCCAACTGGTTGAAGACACAGGCGGCAAACTTCTATGAAGAAGGTATACAAAAACTTGTGCCACGCTATGACAAATGCCTGCAAAATTTCGGCAGTTATTTGGAAATGTAGTGTAAGAGTTGTATAATTTTGTGCCATAAATAATTTTTCTGTATCTGTACACAATTTAATTTTATTACCAAATGGAACTTACTTTCTGGACGTACCTCGTATAAACGAGTTTTTGGTTAATGTTAAAGATGACCAATATGAGCATATTATTAAAACCATGCTCGAAAAGTTAAGGCACTTGGATGCAATATGAGCTTAATAATATGAGCTTCTGCATTCGCATTTTGAATTCTTTCCTGAAAACTTGGGTGCACTAAGTGAAGAACGGGTAGAGAAATTCCACTAGGACATAAAGGAAATGGAAACAAGGTACCAGGTTTGATGGGACATCTCCATAATGGCTGACTACTGTTGGGGTTTAATTAGAGACAACCCTTGCCAGGACCATAAATGCAAGTCAACTCAGCATTCATTTTTAAAAATCGGATAGAAAATAAAATCATAAAGTATGTTTGAAATTTCCGTTCAATGTAAACTGTTGCATTTGTAGAGTTGGGACTGTTTCCTAGTTTGCATGATTTCACGCATTTTAAATTGCACTTAAAAACTAGAAATAAACTCATATATTACATATTTCCTTTGTGCATGCCAAAAAAATGGTATGTGATATGAAAAAATGGAAAGCAGATTTGAATTCAGCATACCAAAATTAGGTTTAAAGACCTGTTTAACCCTGTGCCGCAGAAAAGAATTTTAAATTCACAGGCCTGTGTAATCTGTAACCAAGTGTGAAGAAAATGTTTTAATATAATTAAAAAAGACAGGAGTTTAAAATACAAAAAGTAATGCAATCATATTCTTGGAGGCAAATTGCAAAAGTAAGCTATGCAGATCCAGTGGCCAAACTATATGTCGGGGTCCTCCAGCAATACATGCAATGATGCCCTTTAAAAAAATCACATTTCTTTAAAATGATAACCCTTATTCATAACATTAGGTTGAAGTGGGTAGTACATAAAGGCAGTTTTTAAAATAGGTGTTAAGCAGATCCCAGCAATATAACTGCATTGCTTATATGCACTTGTATGTAATTTTTAAACCTTGCAATTAGTTTCAGGTTACGTTGGTATATGGCAAACTTCATGAACAGATTATTAAAGAGCAAATTAAAATAAAATCAAGCAAATACAAGTATGTAATCCACCAAATTGGTATTTAATTCCCTATTGGTTAACTTTTATGAACTAGAAGCTAAGTTGAGCGCCTATACATGTGAGTGCACAGACACTTGAGGTTTACAACTTTTCAACGTGTTTCTTTTTCTGTACCATGAATTTAATCACTATTTTCTTTAGAATTGAGTTTTTGTCATATTTTGATTTCTATGCTCACAATAGAATATTCCCTAACCTGTCTTCTGTCATTGTGCTCTGTAAAAAGATTTTACTCATTTTAGATTTTAAAATGACCTTTTCAGCTGTTGCTGATATCACTTGCATCTTAAGATATAACTAAATGACTGTATGGAGATCAGGTAAACTACTTGCTAAACATCTGTTATCAACAAACACAAAAATGTTAAGAACTGGACATTAAGAACCTGTTCTCGTTATACTTTACACTTCTGTGATGGTACTTAGGGTTACTGAAAGTTTTGAGAATGGGCAATAATAAGTTGTGGTAAACCAAAGCAGGTCTTCCTATCTTTAGATTGAAGTTCAGAAGCAACATGTGCAAGCTGGAGTGTGCTTCAACAATATGCAACATCAGCACTTCTGTGTATGTGCATGCGCATGCAGGTGTTGCAATGCATATGCTAGGATGGATTTCAAGCAAGAGCATGATTTTCTACAACTTTGAAGTCAGTTTAGGGAAGAGAGAATGCCCTGAAAGGCTGCACAGGTGTTTTGGAATCTTTGCTCTTGGCAATCCATAATTTATCAATGGTCTGCAGAGTTCAGAAGAGGAAGGGATTCCCTTGAAGATAACCACGCAGGACAGCCAACTATAGCAACAGTGGATGAAAGTGTGATGAAAGCAAAGCACATGTTGCAGGAAGATCATCGTTGCATATATTATCAAATTCAAGAAACCCTGAATATTGGATCGGCAGCAGTAAACACCATCCTTAAGGAAAAGCTTCACGTCAGAAAGCTCTGTGGTCATTGGATCCCCCACCACTGCACAAATGAGCAGAAACAGTCATGTGTGCAGTGGTGCCAGGAAATAAAGGAAAAATTTTATGGCGGAAGATCCAAAAATCATATTTTACACTGTAACAGTTGACAAAAGTTGGATATATCAATATGATCCGGAAACTAAGTGACAATCATTGGTCTGGGTTTTCTCAGGAGCGGATTCCCCAACAAAAGTGAGGTGAGCAAAAATTGTTGGCAAGAAGATGATCTGTTCCTTCTCAGCTGGTAGCCATATTGTGACAATTCCACTGAGAGACAAAAGACTGTTACTGCCAGATGGTACACTAAAAATGTCCCCCACAAGTCTTTAATGAACTGAGAGCAAAGCATCCTAAGACTGGTTAGCATGGAATTTTGTGCATCACGATGCCTATCCCCCACTGCACTCAAAACAACTCAATTTCTGCAGGAATCAAATATTTGTCCCATCCTCCATACAATCCAGAGCAAGCCCCAGGCGACTTTTTTCTATTCCCCAAAATAGAACAAAAATTTTGACATCAATGATTTTAATCATCTGAAGCTGCAATATCTGCTTATGACGAGTAATTTGCACTCTCTCCAAAGAAGAATGGTGTTCGGCATTTGAAAAGTGGTTTGAAAGGATGAGACATTGTATAGAATGCAGTGGAAAATACTTTGAAAAGATGAAATGATCAGATTTAAATTTTTTAAAATTTTATTGCATTCATTCTCAAAACTTTTGACCCTCATAAACTGAATGCAACCAGAAATATTGAATCTAAGCAATGACCTTGAGAGCATTATTATTTACTGATACTGTTGTCTCTTTTTTCACCACAGTGTCATTTCAAAAGTCATCACGCTATGTTGTGTCATATGCAGACAAGTGATGTGAGTGCATCTCCGCATTGCGGTTGAAGTAAGCTCTCATTGTAAAGATGCATGATTATGAGTTGGTTCTCAAATAATTTACCTATGTTAAAAATAGGAGCTCTAAAGGCCTAGTAGCCCAGCAATCGCCAGAAACCTTCCCTCCCCATTGCAAATGTGTCAGGCTTTAGCTTCTCATTAAATTTATACATAACCTCCAAATTCTAAATTCGCAAATTACAAAGGATGACACCAACATTCACACTTGTAGTAGCCATTATATGTTTGAATAATGTTACTAACATTTTGAATAACGTTTCTGAACCTTTTGAAGTACCCATCATCAAAAAAGTATTTTGAACCAATCTTAAGTGTACACCAAACTTCAGTAGAAAAATATTTGAATCTCAATTTTCACTCATTCCTCACTCACTTTAGAGTTGAGTTTTATTTCCTTCCGACTCTGATATTTCACTCCATGAGATTTGAGTATGAGTGTCCCTCAAGTAAGGACTATGAATCTTCACCTTAATCATACCAAATATTTAACCCATGCCCAGAAGATATAAGAACTTATGAATTCAGTTTTTATCATTATATAACTGTAGATTGCAACCCTGAATGAATTTTAATTCTATTGCATTGCACCAAAGGTGTAACTGATTACATACATTAGTTCTTATACACTGGTTATTTAAACAGGTGAATTTAAAGTAGTTTTACTGTTATTTTCTATCTAAATGTTATTACAGTTTGTAAACTGTATGTTATCATATATTTTGCTTTTGTGTATTTAGATATTCTGTACTGGTTATTTGGTGTTGAAAGGTAAACTGAATTGATTTATTGATGTACAGTAAAACCTTGATTATCCATTACTTGGTTAACCATTCAATTTACTGTCCTCTTTTTTTTTTCTTTTTTTTCCTTTCTTCCTCCTAATGTCTGCTACATTTGGCGAAAGTTGAGTTATTGCAGGCAGTTAAGATGTTGCATATCAACAGATGGCTTCAGTATTTTGAAAATTCTCAGATGAAGTGCGCCTTAAAGGGGAATGAAACACAAAAATCATGTTTTTTCCTAAATGAAGAATATGACCTGTAAAATGCAGTGCTAAGATTGTTTTCTTGCTCTGTCACACCATTACTGCTGAGCAAGTGAAATAATAACCACCTTATATGTCATCAGAGCCAGCTGTGCATTGGAAGCAGTAGGGAGATCACAAGTCAGTCATTGTTGCATGTGCAGTAATACGTTTTCAAAAATTGTTGTTGTTGATATTTAAGTTCAATAGTAGCGTACCTTATGGTGGTGTTTTGGTGATGATGTTACTGAGTCAGTTTAGTATTACACAAACACTAATATGTGAAAAATAAAATGCCTCAATGTTATGCATATGGCTGTAATGTGAGAAGGGAAACACACAAGGGAACTCATTTTCACGCATTTCCAAACAGAGACAAATCTCCTAAAAGATGTAGAAGATGGGTAGAATTTTACAAAAGAAAATATTTTTTTGTCTGGTCTCTGTGTTCGTTTATGTTCCTTCCATTTTAAGGACACAGATTATGAGCAGACACAGTTATTAAAAAACCAACTTATGCTGGATGAAAATTTCAGAAGTCCTTTATTAAAACCTGGAAAACCTATTCCTACTATAAGGAAAAATGAAGACAATTTCCAGATATCAGGTTTTAGTAAGACAATTGATCCTTTACCATCTTCATCCAAGAATAAATGACAAAGAACTGAATGATATCTGGCTAGAAATCGTAAAAATATTGTTTCTGAGCTATGCGACAGCGTTACTTGCAATAAGACTGACAACAAAGGCAATGGTGATAAAGGTAGTGAAAGAATTCAGAATAAAAGGTGATAAAAAAACCAAGAATTCAGAAGTGCAAATGTGAACTAGGTACTGAAATCATAATGAAATATATATTGTTGGAACCTGAAAGTATCTACGAAACAAGCAGTGAGGAGAAAGATCAGGATAAGCTGAATGAAAGTTTCTACGAACCTGATACTTCAGATTCTACAAGCGATAACGAGGAAGAAGAAAAGACTTCCACCATATATGGAAATGAAGCTGCAGTGGAATATTCCATTGTCACTTGGACATCCCTACTTTTATTTTTCAAAGTATGTGTTTTATGTAGAAATGAAATCAAAACAATTTCTCATAACATTAAAGGGACAATGCTATGTGTTAAAACAGTATGTTGTTGCGGTAATACATTCACTTGGAAGCTCATCAGGAAAGAAACTGGAAGAAAATGCTTTAATAACAAATTCTTTATTATTATCTGGTATATTGTTTCAGTAGTTTTAAGTCCTGCAAATCGTTGGGTTTGGCAATGTTTTCAAGATGTACACTTGATAAAACCATTCAAAACATGGCAGCACCAGTTGCGAGCATTTTGGGTTCAAGAAGGGGGAAAAAAAACTTGAATTCATTAAAAGGTTGTGGCATACCTATATGTTGACAGGGAATGGGCAGTATGACTCGCCAGGATTTTTGGCCAAATATTTAATCTATTCTGTCATGGATTTAAATTCCTGCAAAATTATTGATTTTGAACTTTTCTCAAAGAGGTATGGTAAAGGAGATTTGGAAAAGTGTGCTTATGACAGCTTGCAAAACAGGAAATGTGTAGAGTTGAAGTTTTTCTCTCCGACAGACACAAAAGTAAGATACCTGTTAAAAACTCAGTGTCCAGAAGTTGATCATGAATTTGACATATGGCATTTGTATAAAAGTCTAACGGAAAAAATTAAAATGGTAGGAAAAAAATACTCAGAGCTGATGGTATAAATAACCATTTATGGTGGGCTGAGCAAAACTGTAATGAGAACGGTACCTTATTAATTGGAAAAGTCGCATTAATCCTTCATCATATAAAAAGTGAACATAAGTGGCTAGAAAACAGTGAATGAAAATCTTGTGAACATGATGAATTGTGTTGGAAAAAGACCAAAGAAATAAATTATGGATTAACGGTGAATCAAACACCTATCATGCTCTGAAAAAAATTATTTTGGATAGCACCTTAAAAGATTTGGCTCATATTCGACATACGAGGGCAAATCAAAAAGTCTTTGCCCCTATTTTTTTTCTGGTAACATAAGATACATACAGCCAACTAAACATGTAGATATTATTCTTTGTACTTTTCACTATTTTTCCACATAGTCCCCATGCCGGTTCAGACATTTGTCCCATTGCAGCACTAATTTTACCGCTGCGGTAGAAGTTGGCCGTCTGACTACGGAACCACTGTCGCACTGTTGTCATGATTTTGTCGTCGCAAGTGAATTGCTGTCCTGCCAGGAACTTCTTCAGCAGACTGAAAAGATGGAAATCACTAGGGGCAAGATCCGGGCTGTATGGTGGATGCTGTAGAAACTCCCAGTGGAAGTTTCTTAGCTTGCCGATGGTCTTGTTTGCCACATGTGGTCTCGCATTGTCATGGAGGATGATCACATTGTTAACATCGAGAATCCCACCGCTTCTTTCAGATCGCAGCCTGCAGAAGTGACAATGTGGAACAATATCTGTCGGTATTGATGCTGGCACCTTGCGACATGAAATCCAGCATGCGCGGTCCACGGCAATCCTAGAATGCCGTTAACATCACTTTGTGAACAGATGACACAGTATGGAATTTCTTTTTCGCAGGAGACTGCAGATGTTTCCACACCATACTCTGCTGTTTTGATTCCGACGTGTAATGCAGTACCCACTTTCATCGCCAGTAACAATGTGATCCAGGAAATTGCCACCCTCCTCGGTCCCAAGGTCGCGGGTTCAAACCCGGCGGAGGGCGATGGATTTTTTCGGGCGTAAAAATCCTTAGCATGGCTTCCTTCGGAAGGGAAGTTAAAGCTGGTGGTCCCGTGTCGTAGATTTACGGCACGTAAAAGAACCTCAAGCCTGATAAAGAGGCCTCTGAGCAAAATTACCGATCTTTCACGCCCAATATAGAATGGGACGCTAAGAACCATAGTAGTTAACGAGCGTCCATAAATAAAACTCAATTTAATTTAATTTAACCCTCCTCGGCATATCGTTGCAGATGATTCAAAGTAGCAATAAATTGCTTGCCTTTCGTCACGTTATCCAACTGCTTAGGAACCCATCGACATGAAACCTTCCTGTACCCTAAGCACTCGTGAGTGATGTCGAAAGCACTCCCAAAAGAAATGTCGAGCTCCTGAGCAATGTCTTTGATGTGCACACGCCGCTCTGCTCTCACCATCGCATCCACGCAGGCAATATGTCATCAGTCACTGATACACATGGTTTACCCGCATGCTCATTGTCATGCAGATTTGCATGGCCATTGTCGAACTCAGAACACCATCTCACACTTCTCAAAGCAAGACACCTTTCCCCATATGATGGCTGCATTTTCCTGTGGATCTCGATGGGCATTCGTCCCTTACTCCATAGAAAACGGATCACACTGCGTTGCTCGTAAGCCGTGGACGCGTTAAGCACACCTGCCATTTTGAATGCACTGACAGCAGCTGGAAACTCTATGAGGGCCGGCCCATGAAAAGTCCACTACTTCGAATGTATATGTTGGTTTTTGTTTTACATTCGTAATTTGGCCGAAACAAAATAGGGACAAAAACTTTTTGATTTGCCCTTGTATATATACGGGCAGTTTAGAAAGTTATCACAGTCTTTGTCTCAGATTTGCTCCGAAAAGGATACATTTTTCATATAATGACCAATTTATATCCATGATAGCAGTGCTAGATCACAATTTCAATGTAAATAAAAGAAGAGGTGTCAAACCTCAATACTCCAAAGCATCTGGGTCTTGGATCATGGAAAATAAATATAAGGAATCTAATGAAGAATGGAAACTGCTATAATGCATAAAATAAACAAAAAAATCTGCATGCACATTGTGTGGATCCATTACCGGACACAGCAGTTGATCTGTCACTAACGAAAATATAGCTCCCACGCTTCGATCTCCATTAGAGTTAATTACGATTGAAGCACTTCTCACGTTTTCAGTCAGCATAAGATGGTTGGTTATAGACACATAGTACAATTTAAAATAATAATAATAATAATAATAAACAATGGTTGAATTTAAAACTTACTATTATAATTTATGTGTTTATTAGTGAAATTTGAAGCCTATATATACTTCGCTGGGTTCTGGTAAAGCATTTCTGATACTAAGCTCTACATATGACAAATCTTCTGTGTCCAATAGCAGTCCATGAATTAATCTGTGCTGTAAGTTGTGTAGCAGGAATATTGCCAGTTTATATTAGTAGATGGTGGAGAGTAACTT
Organism: Deroplatys truncata; assembly: GCA_030765065.1. Lineage (NCBI taxonomy): Eukaryota > Metazoa > Arthropoda > Insecta > Mantodea > Mantidae > Deroplatys > Deroplatys truncata. Next base: position 62,276,954 of record CM060980.1, read on the forward strand.
CTTTTTAGCTCAACTTTTTGTTTTTTTTAACGCTGTTATGCCTCACAATATTCAAAACATCATGATCTATAACTAATTTGTAAAAATTAGGATGCTTTGTGATACAAAATCACTATTCATCAAGTTTGTGTTTTTATAGTCCGAACAACACACACTTTCTTCCTCATTATTCATAGGTGTACATTCCTTACACTTACACCAATGGATGGAACCAGCATGGTTTTCGGTGTTCACACTAACTCTTGGAATCGCTGTCAGAATGGTGTAAATCTTCAAAATTGCTCTTTTTTGGTTTAATGATGTCGGCTACTCCTTTCACTCATATTGTTGGACTCTGTTTATCACGTAGTAGGTATTGACTGAATTATGAAAGTGATGGCTGGCTTTAGCTGTGATCTTTGTTATTTAGAGAATTCTAGTGAAATTAACACGTAAACTTGTTAGTCATTTAAAGCACCTACATGGTGTATGTCTTGTCTGGGTACGGTGTGGCTCTCATGACATCATGTCTCAACCCAACAACAGGCTGTAACTTTATAACTATTTACCATAGGATGGTGAAACTGCGTGTGTTGCTATTTATTCTTGACGACAAATAAACAAACGTGGTGAATGAAATGTTCAGTTTTGTGTTTCATTCCCCTTTAAAAGTATATGATGGAACAAAAGCCATGTTACATCATGAGCATGGCAGCAATGTTATGAATCTAATACACAATGAACATAAACTTTAGTCAAGAGGTTGTTGTAATGCCTTCAGATGTGTATTACTTAAGTTTTAGTTTCAAATCACAAAATGGTTATGCAATCAGACAATTGTAATTATTGTTATGTGCTGTTGTCGCCAAGCGATGTACCTATAAAATTGACAAAAAATGGAAACGATTAAGCGTGTGCACTTGTATTGGTTTTACAAAACAAAAACCTGTTATCTCTTACTGCGTAACCCTACCCGGCAGACAACAATCAGCTTTATTGCCATTTTTCTAAATGTGTATAAAAAGTATAACATGGAACTCATGTGTTTAGTGAGTTTTTTGTGTAATTGCTTATTGAATCTGTTTATGTTAACTCTTTCGCTGATATTTTAAAATGCAGGAGAAGCAATATGGACGTCTATAGAAGTCCTGCACATATATGCATTTAATGCTTATTTAACTGTCATTAATTTAATTTTTCACTTTTAAGATAATTTTAAATAAATTCTATGAGATCAAGGCTTACCTTTAAAAGTTTCTTCTTGAATGGTATACCTCGAAACATGGATCAACACATAAGGGCACATCTCCACATTCACGGCAAATCATATTAGTTTCCTTGCGAACTCCTTTTTTGCAATACACCAGACACTTTCGAAATAGACACGACTTTTTTTTGCTGTGGGTGGTATCTTTTTGGTAAAGTGTTTTCATTCAAGTCTGAGGGGTGCAGGTGTTTTGGATTTCTTACCCCCAGTAGGAGAGGCCTCTGAATGGTATAATCCTCAATTAGGCTGCAGGATATTTGTACATGAGGTCCAGGTAGGTCATCGTTTTGTGTGGGTTTAGGGCTCTCCAAATTACCAAACAATTATATATGGTTATAACTCGCGCAAAACTTCTGGAATCGTGACCTTGATTGCCATCCCAGCTGCCGAGCCTAGGAATGGTTTATGTTTAGCTTAATCATCGAAAGCGATATTGTCGTAGCCTCTTTTAACTAATGCTCAAAATGAAGTGGGCGACTCGCTTGCAAGGGTACCGGAAAATTAACAAACTTATTACATGGCGAGGCTACGACGAGGGACGCAGCTAAAGAAAGTACAGAAATATTATCAAACACTGGCAAAAAGGGGCGCTACATGGCTCGAAAGGAAAGAAGGAACTTTATACTATCAGAAATAATACAGGAAGGAAATGGATGGTAGAGAATTTATTAGATAAAGATATATACGTTACCCCACATTATTAGCTCCCATGTCTGTCGGGCGAGGTCGCCATGCATGCCTGCACGGAGATGGCAGTTCCACGTCTTTACTGCTTGATTACTACTCACTGACTCTCTCCCAAGCCACGCCACCTAAAGCGTAGGGGACGGAAATGACTACAAAAAAACAATATTTGTGAATGTATATGGAGCACCCAAACGAAGACATGAAAACAATATTGACTGGCATATTTATGAGTCTCGAGTGTTAACGGATTATGTATCTTCAGAGCACTTATGCTCGAGCACTTCGCACACGCACACATACCATGCTGCCACTGTCACATGCACACTACACTGCACCTGGATTGATGTTCTGACGTAACTGTTTGTGGGTGGGATTTGCAGATCACCCACAACGACAAATTATATCCTAGCCGTAATCTTTTTGATGCTGCAGGTCGTTGAAGATGAAGAAGGGGTGGGCACTCGCTGGCTTGGACTGCCCCCCAAAATAGTGGCTCCTTATGCCACTGCAGTGTAGTGGCTGTACGGCAGCTCTCCTGTGGTGTCTCTGGAACCTCTGGCGTGAAAGGCGGGAGTGCTCGTCTTATACGCTCGAGCTCAGCCATCAGCAAAGTGACTACAACAGAAACCATAGAATGGTAGAAAGGGTGCTCCAACAGATCATCACACATAAAAGAAATTAGTATGTCATTTACAATAAAATATTTTAAATGTTCAGAAGGTTTGCACTCAATAAATTCTTTTAACATGGGGCAAAGAGAGAGAAAAATGACTACATGTTGACATAAAAACTAAATTTTACAGGGGGTTACCATCCAAAATTTAACACACAATGCTTTAAAATCCAAATACAAAATCACAAAAGAACCAGAATACATAAACATTATATCAGTGACATTCATTGTTTCCATACAACAACATGACAGAAAAATATAAACTTCTTTGGGATCCCAATATCATTTCTTAACCAGCTGGTACTATTAATGAAAAGAAAATAAGTGCACTTTCAATACATTCATACATGACAATGAAATGGAATCATTCATACTGACCATGGCCCAAATTATACACAACACTCACTTAACTAGCTACTCAAAACTACTGTATGCATTACTACAAACTTCAAAAATAAATCCACAGTACATATTCAAACTACAATAATCATACTCTACTGTCACTAACACAAATTCTCCTCTACATTACTATCTTCTTCATCTCATTATTGTCATCTCAATCATCATCATCATCATCATCATCATCATCATCATCATCATCATCAGTATTTCAATCATCATCATCATCATCATCTTTATCTTAACTTTCAACTTTCTCTTGAACAGTAATTTCTGAGAAAACAAAACATGTTCACTGACGTGTCTCATTCAACATGCTGTAAAGTCAAAAATACCTGACATAGGCATAACCTTAAAGAAATCACATTAACATTTCAGGAATGACACAAATAACATGACATTATACTGTTACATCCACATCCTCCGAATCAAAATTAAGCTGGAAAACAGGTGGTATTAAAACTTGCTATCTAAGATGGTACTAAACTTGTTGCATAAACACAAAAAAAAAATTATTCTCATTGTATTCACTTCAATACATGTACTCTCTCGTGTGAATACATCACACACGCTATACTGGGCACGTTACAGCAACACCAATAAGCAAAATCTCTCAAATCATCACATCAAATCAACTTTCCAGGTACATGTAGCCCTCCTGAAAAATCAACACATTTACACTTCAACTATCGGGGTTACACTTTGGCACTTCCACCGAGGCTGACATCAACTCATCTCATCTCTTCTCTCACTTTACCACCGTCGGGGTTACTCTTACGCACTTCCACCGAGGCAAATATTAACTCATATTTCTCACATAACCTCAAATATACACATACATACACACACTATTTATGCAACAATTTTCTGCAAATAAAAGATCACAGCATCATAATGAAACCCAACATCAAATCAAATCAAATCGAATGCAACAAAACAAAATCACATCATTACTCAAAACAATACTGTCACATAACATTCCTGAAAATCAAAGCTCAATTAAGCACACGGTACATATCAAACACATTCCTGCAGCATAACATAACACAACAAATGATTTGCAATACCCAAAACATAATTCAAAATTTAAGTTACACAAAATAATAATACACTTTTAATTTAGCAGAGACATTCATAGCACACATTATTCCTGAAAAGCAAAGCTTAATTAAGCATCAGTCAGTGAAACAATAAAAATTTTGCATACCTGTGTGAGTTGTGCAACTGTTTCATTCGTCCAAACTTTAGCACACACAATGTTCACATACTTACAGGTTATGTTTTTTTTTTTCTTATTCTTTTTACCACAAAATTCCAGTGCAGTTTTCCAAAATCTAGTAACACACATATAGCTGACCCATCAACATCCACGTCGTACTGGTCCATATTAGAGGCACATTAAACCTAATTAGGTAAAGATACTGGCAAGGCTGTAGTAGCTCCTGAAACTTTTACTTAAATGAGTAATTTGAAAACATTTTCCCCCAAAAATATGCATTGCATAACTAGATAAACCAAACATGGCAAAATTATCATCATTATCTTTACCACTATTCTTACCGCAAGTGTACAATGCACAAATGAAATTTCAATATATATACTCTTAACTTCTTTCGTTTTATTATTTTATTATTCCAAACAGATGCACCTACTTTTTATACACACGCAGGTTTTAAACACACAACACACGAATTTTAAAATATTTGCTGCACTTTCGAGTCGTTAACACTTACAATATAACGCAACCAATAAATGCAATGTTACGTAGACCAGCTAACACACGCAACTATATTATCAACGTTACAAATATCACTCAATTTTTTCACAATTCGCCAAAATATATACTTTAAAATAACCAGCACGAATAATTTAGCACAGTAATAGAATTTAGTAGAAATGAAGCCAGGAGTTTTAGCGTCGCGCCGACAGACAATGGAACAAATATAAAAATGAACTTAAAATTGAAATTCAGACTCGGGACTTTCAGAAAGCAAAGCAACAAGAATTTAGAATACAGAAACCACAAATTATACCACTGAAATCCTTACCCTTAAGCCAAGAAACAGATTCACATTTTTAGCAACCACGTGGAGGACCAAAAACCGTTACATTTTTCAGGAGAAAAAAAAATTTTGCACTTAAAACCTCAGAAAAAAATTAAATTATGCCCGGCCCTCCACCAATACTTGGCGCCTCACACCAATTGTCGTAGCCTCTTTTAACTAATGCTCAAAATGAAGTGGGCAACTCGCTTGCAAGGGTACCGGAAAATTAACAAACTTATTACATGGCGAGGCTACGACGAGGGACGCAGCTAAAGAAAGTACAGAAATATTATCAAACACTGGCAAAAAGGGGCGCTACATGGCTCGAAAGGAAAGAAGGAACTTTATACTATCAGAAATAATACAGGAAGGAAATGGATGGTAGAGAATTTATTAGATAAAGATATATACGTTACCCCACATTATTAGCTCCCATGTCTGTCGGGCGAGGTCGCCATGCATGCCTGCACGGAGATGGCAGTTCCACGTCTTTACTGCTTGATTACTACTCACTGACTCTCTCCCAAGCCATGCCACCTAAAGCGTAGGGGACGCCAAACAACCTATCCCCACCTAAAATTGCTACTTCCCCCACCCAAGCTCTAACTGCCATCTCGAATCCCGGTGACCAGAGAGACGTATGCGTGACAATCTCTGCATACGTCACAATATAATACCTTTGCTTACTCACAGTGCGTAACACATACAGTCTGCATAAAAAGTGTCTGCATCTGGTTGTAATTTTAAAGAGAGCAGCAGTATCTAAATAGTACTTGCTTTATATTTGTTATATTTATAACCATGGCTCCTACGTTTTCAAAGATAAGTGTTAAGGTGTTACACAGTCAAAGTAGGGAAATAATTGCAAATGCCCTCGACTTCATGAAGCAAGAAGCAGAGATGAAGGAAGAAAATATATGTTCATCCGAGTTCCACGAAGCCTTAAGAGAGTGAAAGCAACTGGTGTTTCACCGAGTTCCGTTTCCAGAGTTCTCAAAGATAAGAAAGAAAAAAAAAACATATGGATGAAAGAGTGCCATTTGACACATCTGGGAAGAAACATAAGGTCCCTAAACGTATTACAGAAATAGACGATTTCGAATGCATCATCGGCGCACGATTCACAATCCTATGTGGAAGAAAAAACTGTGCTAACAATAACCAGATTGCTCATTAAGCTGAAAGACAGCAGAAACTTTCAAGGTGGTGCTACAAATCTCAGAAAAATTATTAAAGAATTAGGTTTCAAGTGGAAGAAACTGAAATCAAATAGAAGAGTTCTAACAGAAAAGCAAAATAATAAATAAAATAATAATAATAATAATAACAAAATAAAAAGTAAACATTGCCATGATAGCTTAGTCGGTTAGAGCAACGGCACGGAAAGCCTGAGATCCGTGGTTCAAATCCCGGCTATGGTATTTAATTTTTCAGTCTGATTCTACCTTTCCAAATGACTATAATTTTACGAGTATATGTACTTATATCAGTGTGTACTTATATCAGCATTAATTTTCAAGGTGGTGTTACAAATTTCAGAAAAATACTATAGTGTATGAAGATGAGTCATACATACACAGCAGTCATACAGCATCTAAAAGTTGGAGTGACGATAGCGAATTAGGTTTGCAGGCACCTGTTGCCAAAGGGCAAATACTTATCGTTCATGCTGTTGGAAAGATCGACTTCGTTCCAAATGCCCTTCTTTTACAAGTCGCAACAAACAACAGGAGATTTTCATCAAGAAATGAATACAGAAAATTACCTACATGAAGTGAATCAACGCCATGTTGATACCTAATATGCCTGCTGGGTCTGTTCTGGTCATCGACAATGCTTCACAATGCGCCAACACTCAAATTGACAAACCACCTACCTCCAATTCCTTGAAAGAAGAAATGAGAACTTGGTTACTTAGACATAATATAGCTTTAGATGAAAGCATGAGTAAAACAAAGCTATATAACTTAATTAAAGCCAACAAACAGCTTCAGAAGTCATACATACTTGACCAGATAGTAATACAACATCCCATAATGTACTTAGACTGTCATCATATTGCCCAGATCTAAACCCAATCAAATTAATCTGGGCTGATATCAAAAAATGGGTGGCATGCAGAAATATCACTTTTAAATTAAAATATGTGGAGCAGTTATAACGCCAGCAATTTGCTGAAATTGGAAGGCCAGAATGGGAAAATGTATGTCGACATGCTGAATAAATTATAAGAATCATTATTCCGAAAAATACGGAATTGCAGAAAATCAAATAGAAATAATTCTCATCCAGGATAATGGTGCAGAAAGTAGTGACAGCAGTGATGACGGCAATAATGTGAGTGATTCCGCTGAAGAGGAAGGGTTGTTACGTGTGGAAGAATTGGAGGCAATGATTGACTGTGTTTTTTTATATTAAGCGCTTTTTACAGCGTGGATTTTAATATACTGCATATAACTAAGTTTATCAGCGCAGTGCAGTGCATAACCAGTGTGTGGATATTTGACAATGGCTGTCCCATGCACTCCTGCAGCATGCAGACGACCGGTCACCACCTGATCTGGTAAGCAACTCGCTTCACAGCTCTCATTAAGATTTTTACATGTCTGTTGCGCCGATTATATATCCAGTGGGTGCAACAATGGTTTTATCTATTTAACTGTTTTTCATAAAGAGGGATATGCTGATCTACTAGATTGACACCACCCTTATGCATATTGTATTCTTGGATAGCATCAGGCTTGAAAATTGACATTTTGGTGTGGGCAACTATTTTTCCAGTGTCAATCATCAAAATCTCAGAACTGCAATTGGATAATGCTGTAAGTACCCTCCTATCTTGCCAAACACTGTAGGTTAAAGGTGAGAGCTGACGTACCTCCATTTCTCTTCTCCTTAGAGCCTATGTATTCACATCCTTTGGCAAACCAATATGATTTGAACGTAGTGTTTTATTGCATTTGATTTTCTTTTGTATAAGACCATGTATAATTAAGGGGAGCTGTAACAATTATCCAATTACACAGTCCTAGTCTGATCAAGTACAGGTTCCATCAGGTGCATTACTATGGAGCCAGATAAACACAAATCTTTGTCTCCAGTATTATCAGTCCCCTGACCGTTGTAAATGCAGCTAGTGTAAAGATATCCTATTTTACTTTCACAAAGACCAAAACTCTTTATACCAAATCTGGTGCTCTGTTTTTATGTATTGCTTCCAGACTAGGCGGTCCTTCCAAAGCATCAAGCTTTCATCAACAGTGACCTTTTCATTAGGCATGTAATTTTCTTTAAATTTTAAAATAATATAATTGAAAACCGGCCTGATTTTGTGTAGTTTACATTTTCTGTGCAGGTGAAAAGAAGGAACCGCAAAATGGAAGTAAGCCCGTTATTTGATATGCATTTCTCAAAAAATGGAATAGCTAGCATATCTGTAGACCAGTATGTCTAATGTAGGTTTACAAATAACACAGCCTGTAAATCTCATTGAGTGTTACTTCTGAATTCTACTATTAGGCCCTAATTTTCCGTTAGAGGTCAGATCTTCCTTCACTTACTCGCATATATTTGTTTCCGTAACGATGAGAGAGACTAAGTCAGCAGTAACAAAAATTGGTTGGCTCTCAGAAGTCAGCTGAGACTGGTGTTGTACACCAGAGCCTATGCTCGTAAGGATATATTGTTTGTGCTGTAGTTTTGAGCACTTCACAATGTTGATTCTTCACGCACACCTGAAAGAAGACGGTCATTGTTTCCTCACTGCTACCTATATCCTCAACACCTCACCCAAAATCTGAAAACTTGCCGTCAATTTCCAAAATCATTGTTATACAGCAAAAAGTCCTCCATATTTTCTGAAGTAATTTGAGAAACACATACACTTCCTACACAAGCTAATGTATTTCCTACATTACTAGTTGAAGCCATGGTTAGCACCGAGGTATAAACATTTCAAATGTGCTTTACAATTAGCTAAAAGAAATCTCTCTGAACCCTGACACAACTAAATAAATATTCAACTTCGCTGAGTGAAAACAGCATATGCAGATAACTCATAAAACAGCATGTGCAGATAACTCATAAGGCACTAAAATAAACTACAGCTAACATGCAAACTTCGCTTTAAAAAATATACTGACATGTGTATACAAATGCTAACAGAGAGGTGCCTGGTGTGTTGCATAATATGTCATACAAGGCACATTGTATGGTAGTAGAAACTGAATCATAAGAAATGTTTTGCTGAGGTGGCCAAATCGTTCTTATGTACAATATGAGGTATGTTGAATGACTTAGCATGCTAGAAACGAAATAGTAAATTTTCACTTTTTTTTTTTAAATAGTCTCTACTTTGTTGATAGTGTGAGCATACTCTTCCTTTACTGAGCTTTAAACCAGTTTTTTTTCTTCATTAAAATAACAAAATAGATACGGGAGATATGAATGTGTATTTACGAAGCATTGTTAGTCCATTTAAGTGTCTTGCATTGTTTATTGGGTATTCATTTGCAGTCTGTGAAGGGTTTAAATGGCAGTTGAAAAGGTTAAGTAAGATGGATTATCCATTATTTTTGGTTAATTAATTCCACATCCTGCATTATAAATGATTAACCAGGGTTCAGTACCAAGACATTACATGTATTAGACTGCCCAATAAAATTGGCCCTGGCTACTCTAATGAAAGTATGCCCAAGAAAAACATAAATAATTAGCAAGTAATGCTCAAAAGAATTTGACAATGGGTTATGATTTTTTTATTTCAGTAGAGAAGAAAAGCATGTATATAATTTTGAAAAAGCTGCCTTTTTATGCAAATATTTTAATAAAAGATTCAATTTATATTTGATAAACATAATAATATATGTTATATTCATGCATGAGTTTAATGTTTTAATTAGCTTTTGTAATTCTTAGGCCAATAGTTTTCGTGATCAAGAATGCACCAACATTTGAAGCCAATTTTGTGTTAGCAACACTGAATCCAGCAACATTAATAAGAAGAGTGTCTTCCGCAAATTCCAGTCAACAGAGTGCAAGTCAACAAGATGTCATTCAGGATAAGGGAACAAATGCAGAAAATGCCAATAAGAATCAAAACAAATCAGTTAAAAGGCATCATTCATCAACAGTTGGAGAAAAAAGAAACAGCTTCCTTTCAAATAGTTTTGTGGATTTTGTACCAAATGAAAGATTGAATGGTAGGTATTAAAAAGAATTTTCTGTTTTGAGAAAATGTGTTCTCGGGCGTGCTTATATTAGAAATTATTTTGGGGTGTTTTATTGTGCTGGTTGGCAGCCTTTGGTATAATTGTTGTCCATGCATTAAACATTTTAAATTCATGAGATGTTTCATCCCAAGTAAAGTTATGAAGATTGTAAAATAGCATTTTGTATTTATAATTGACAAAAGTTTTAAAAGTGGCTTAATTGAGACAGTCACTTAAGTAGCCTGCATTATGCTTTTGGTGACACTCTTTTTTCTTATACAGCAGCATCAGAATTGTCTTCTTTGGCCCACTCTTTCTAAAACAGTCTTATTACTTATTTTGTGATTCCGTTTTACATGTTTCATTCTTCATCATATTCAGGATTTCAAATACATCTAGTCTCACTTTGTCATAGCCTCTAAGCTTTCACCCAAAGCACTTCACTTAGTTCTTTCTTTAAAAGTCGTCAGATATTTAAATTTTTTTCAGACAAAATCAGCTTATCCCATTGTTAGCAGCATGGTTATTAATGATAATTTTTTAACCAGCATGTGTTTCATTTTTAAATATTCACATTATCGTGTTAATAATTACATCAAAATTTGGAAAGAAAAACAAAATGTTAACTTAGTTTGTATAGTAATCAACTTTGAAATTTTCTTGAACTGAAAAGATTAGCTACTCTTACACAATAAAATAGAATACAGTGATGTATTAAAATTGTTAATATCTGTATAAATGGAAAAATTTATATCACTAAATTGAAATTAATGCATGGGAAGTAAATGGGCTCCTTTTTGATGCGGAAGAACATTGTTTAAATTCACAAAATCCATACTTCTTGCCCTAAAATTTACAAACAGTGATATAAAAGAGATTTGAATAATAATTTTGAAAGCTCCTTTATACATTTTTCATAACCATGTACTATAATTCAATATATATACAAAAACAATTCTCACTATAAATTATAATTAATAGTTTATTCGATAACATCTGTGGTCTTAATAATTTTGTTGTGATATTCTTAATCTTTTGTGATCTCATTCTTAATTTTTGTCAACTTGTGCTTATCTTTTGTAATTTTGTTCTATAATTTGTTATATATTTTGGATCCTTGTGTTCAGCCAAAAATGTTACCCAGATGTTCCTTTTAGAAAAATACATCATAAGAAATAATGACTCCAATTGCTGCCAAACAACATATTCTTGCTTAGATGCTCAGCATAGTCCAACTTCTTTGCTACACTTAACTGTCTCTCTGATTGAACTCAACAACTGCATGCCAGCAGCCCCCTTACATAGCCCTGAAACAAAGTGGGATATTCTCTATGGGGCGGCTTCTCAAGGCTGCCACCAAGAAAATTTCCAGATAGGTGGAGAGCACACAAAAAGGGTTTGTTGCTTGGGGTATTTGTTCTAAAGGAGTTAAGGAAGACGCTGACAATCCGGTTGGATAGGTAAAGGTACCAGCCTGCTCTCAAACTGGCACAGCCTGCTGGCAACTTCATGTAAGTGGTCACACTGCTGCCTCCTCAGGGCTGGTCATCACAGCCAGCACCGTCATAATGGGCAAGATGATCTAAGTGTACCACCAGCCTGTTCCTCAGACACAGTAGACTACATCATTAATTCTCTTCACCATGAGGCATTGCCCTTGCCATGGTTTTTGAAGCTTGGGACAACACCACTTGGTATGGGTAGGGTGATACAACCACACCAGCTCACCATGCTGGAAACCTTCGCTGTTGGCTTGCTGACTCTAATTGCTGCCCAAAAACTTATTTGCCACTTATATGCTCAGCGTGGTCCAACTTCTTTGCTGCTCTCAGCTGTCGACTGCACTTGACTGTCTCTCTGACTGAAATCAACAACTTTCAGCATCACACATCCTGTCGACAAAGGGGTAGGCAGCTTCCTGGGACACATAACTGGCTGGGAGGTTCATCAGAGCCTTGTTCACCAGCTGTTCAATTTTCAGGATGAACTCCTGCGGCATCTTCCTTGGCTATTGCAGCCTTCTCTTGAACTGACCAAACCGATGGTTCCTGAACCAGTATTTTAGGGACTCCCAGATGACTACAGATGCCGCTGAGGTTGAAACCTCTGTTGCCCATCCCTAGAGGCTGGCTATCATTGTGCAGCTTTCTCCTCTGCTGACCATTGGTTGTGGGTGGCGACGGCGGTGAATTATTGTGGAAGATTTCGTAGGTTGATGTTCTGTCATATTTGGGTGGCTTGATACACAGAAGTTGTGTAGTGTCCTGGCATCAACACCTACAAGTTTTTAAGTCTGAGAAATGATTGTTGCTGCTACGTTGGAAAGTCAGTTTGAAGATGATGTATTATATTTCAACTGTTGCGGAGCCGAACACTTGAATAGTTGCAACCACACGTATAGTAAACAGTTTCCGGTAGCCTTCACCCTAAATGTACTTTCAGGTGGCCTTTGCCCCAAGTTTAAAAAAATATTAACTTTGTATTTTAACTGTTTCTTTAAATATTTATATTTGCTTTGGCTGCGTCAGTATTTATTTTAGAGACATAGATATCTTGGCAGAGTTGTGATGCAACAAGAATGTAGGCTTACACAGATTATAATTTTACTTAACTCCTTTTATTAATACTTGATATGATTTAAATAACACTTCACTGATATAGAGAGCTGTGAGATTCTTTTTATTAATTAATTACACTTTTAATACGTAAACTTATTTTTCATCTCGCACGAATACATATTATATTTCTTGAGGACACTTTTTGTGTCTGGTTAGTAACGCTGTCTGCAGGCAACTGACCTCTAGATTTGTAAAGTTTGCTATATTTCAGTTTCTGATTGGCTATTTTATAAACTGTCACTAAAATTACATTATTGTTACTCCAAGAATCACAAGTAGTACTGTTAAACTTTCTTACTCATTATTGACTCAAGGTTACCTCATTGTTAGCAACTTTTAACTTATTATTCTCACAGCTCCTACATTATTAAATTATGTAATATATTCACATAACATTATTACACAGGGATACAATAATACAAGCATATTCAATAACTGTTACATACATTTTACAAATTATTACATACACATATTGCTTCAAGGTGGGCTGTTATTGAATTTACATATTATATAATCAGACTGAAATGATTTGTGTTAAAAATACTGCCTCAAGTCTTACATCAAACATTCCTTTCAGCTTGGTGTTCAGTACCTTGGCACTACCATCAACTGTTCCTTCCAGGATGTTAAGCTGTTCACTGAAGTCCTTCAAGACATTAACGTGTTGGTCAGGTCTTCTATATCCTTCTTCATGCCGACCAGTTGTTTGTCAATTTTGGTTGATAGCTCCTATCTTCATCTTCTCCATTGCAGACTCCACTTTCTCCTCCGTCTTCACAATTGCGGATTCCATTTTCTCCTCCATCTTCTCCATTATGGAAGTCATTGTTATTATTTCCTTTCCATCTTATCCATTCTGGATTCAATTCTCATGTCCATCTTCTCCATTACAGAATTCACTGCCGTTATTTCATTTGCGACCTTCTCCATTCCAGATTTCATGGTCTTGATTATAACTAATATTCTTTAATCATTGCCTCCATTGTGCATTCAATCCCACTCCTGGCACTAGTGTAACAAATGATGACTCCAGTTGTTGTCAAACAACTTATTCGTTGCTTAGACACTTGGCGTAGTCCAACTTCTTCACTGCTCTCAGCTGTTGACTGCATTCAACTGTCTTTCTGACTGAATTCAACAACTGTACTCCAGCAGCCCCCTTATATAGCCCTGCAACAAAACGGGATATTCTCTATGGGGCAGCTTCTCAAACCTGCCACTAAGGAAATTTCCAGAAAGGCGGGGTACACACAAAAAGGGTTTGTTGCTGGAGCCATTATTGTGCGGGCCATTTGTTCTAAAGGAGCTGGCAAAAGATGCTAACAATCCAGGCAGCTAGGTAAAGGGGGTGATAAGCTCTCAGACTAGTGCAACCCTCTCGCAACATCACACATGTGGTCACAGTATTATATATATATAACAGATATGCAAGTTATTTTTGAAAGGATATTAATGTGGATGGAAATATTAAATTAAACATTTGCTCCGTGTTTATTCCACATCACCAATTTGCAACATACAAGAAGTCATAATGAAGATCTCTTATCAGTAATCACTAAATATAGTGCAAAAAGAATTTTTGATATTGGTAGCCATAAGGATTGAGTAGATTTCTGACAAAATTCACGAAACTGGTTATTTTAGCTTTAAATGTCATCAGAGTATGTCATACATTGATTTCATTATTGTCTTAATGCAGTATTCAACATAACATAAACGTACATATTACTTTTGTTTTGAAATTCAGGTGGTTCCTTAAACATATTTTTTACCAAATCAGTTTAGTATCAGATTTGCAATTCATTTTGATGACTCAAAAAGAAAATCAAATGCTTTTATTAAGTTTATATTGTCAGTATCTTTTCCAAGAAAACCCTCTAGTTTTGATAATGTCGGTTTACAACAGTTTATCGTGTATTCCTCAATAAAAGTTCCAGGTTCAGAAGGAACAGTTTGGAGTATTTCAACCACTTTATTGCAAAATTGTTGCCTTGTTATAGCCTTACATTTTATTATAAGGAACTCAATCCATTTTTTTTTATTATTTATTTATGGATGCTCTTTAACTACCATGATTCTTAGTGTCCCATTCTATACTGGGCGTGAAAGACCAGAAATTTTGCTCAGAAGCTTCTTTATCAGGCTTGAAGTTCTTTAATGTGCTGTAAATCTACAACATGGATCCACAGGTTTTACTTCCCTTCCCAAGGAAGCCAAGCTAAGGATTTTTATGCCTAAAAAAATCCATTGCACTCTACCAGGTTTGAACCCACGATTTTGGGAACTAGGGGCTAGCATGATAACCTTGACAACAGAGGACGACAGGACTCAATCCATGACATTACAAAGTGACCTATAGGCTTTTCTTAAATCTGAAACTCTTGAGTTGCATTTGTGATAAGCCAGCAATTTTCTGATACAAAAGCTGCCTGAATGTTATTAAATATATCGCTGTTTGCATTATTCAACTGATTGTTTCTCAAAATGTAGCTCGTGCAGATACTTTATTGTGTTTACTAAAAAAGGCAACAAGACGATAAAAATACTTTGAAAAGTAAATAATAGATTTGAACCAACTAGGCTAGCATGTAAGGACCGGTAATGGGAAGAGATTTGCCTGAAGATAGGGATAATTTTCCTGAAGGAATTTCTTATCCTCCGATATGAGTTTACGTGAATTATAAACACATTTTAATGCAAGAAATTGCTGCATTCAATTCCTTTAAGTTCTTTTGCCATATTTCACTGAGTAGATTCAGCTTATAACACCAACATATAAACCCATAGAAATGTTCCCCAATTAACATGTTTACTGCATTTACATATTGTAACATATAGGCTGCACCGTAAGACTTAAAAAACTTGCACAGTGAATGTTACTAATTATAGCTGGGTGATCAGCCATGTCAAATGAATAAAATTATTAAAACTGGAACTCTCGGCCATTGTGAGCTCCTGGCCTTCCTTCAGGAACTGATAGATAAACCATGAATAAAATATTCTCTTTTGCATAAAAACCTCTAGGAGTTTAAGAATTCTGTGTGAATGTGGAAAGGTATATGTTGGCCAAACTGGATGCACGATAGAGGAGAGATGCAAGGAACATCAACAGAATATTAAGCTGTTGCAAAGAGAGAAGTTGACAGTAGCTCAGCATTGTATTCAGGAAGTACATATAAATTTTAAAGTTGTTGCCCACACTGATAAATACTTTGATCAGCTCATTAAAGAAGCGTTACAGATTAAATTGCACTCGAACTTTAATAGAGATTCTGTACATCAATTAAGCCCCGCTTGGATATTAGCCATAAAACACTATTTTGAACAATGTCAGCACTCCATGACAGGTGATGGGCCGCTCAGAAAACTCTAGTCTTGTTAATGTTTTTTAGCTAGCTAAACCATGCAGTCCAATCATTAGCCATTCTTATGCTTATTGCTAGCATAATTGTAGTTCCACCCTTGACCTTATATAAGTGCAACATTTTACAGTTTCTTTATCAATTCCTGAAGAAGACCACAAAGCTCACAATGGCCAAAAGCTCAACTTTTAATAATTTTATTAATTTGACACAGCTGATCACGCATGGAGCTACAATTAGTATGGGCTGCACTGTCCTGTGCAAATACCTTTCACATTATAATCAATTTTCATGACATTAATCGCATCCAAAATTGCCTGTCTAGTCATAGTTGCTTTGGCAGCTATTGTTATAGTCTGTTTGACTTCTAGTTTACAACTCACGTTTGCTAGTTTTGCCACATTCCAAGTGTGTAAAACTGCCCACTTTCTCCACCACCTCATCGCAAATTTCTGCAATTTGTACTTCAGGTAACAACAGTTTTTATCTTTGTAGCATTTATTATCCCATATACGTTACTGTTATCAACCCCATTACCAAGTGCCTTAGTATCTTTTCTTCTCCTGCTATCAGTGTCATATTATTAGCAAACATGAATTTTATTTTTAACATAACAATTAATGGGAAACACAGTGAAGTAGTTAAAATATTAATAAAATTCTAGTGGCAACACACCTTAATTACCTTAAGGTAATTATGTTGAAAGAGTGAAGTTAGAGTGTGTTGCCACTAGAATTTTATTAATATGGATTTTATTCTTCTTACTCCTACTACCAGTTTCACTTGGTATACACAAATAAGTTTGTACTCAATATAGAATAGGACCATAAGAAGTGCACACACTTTAAAAGTAGTTTAACTCTGGTTACTATATTAAATGATATAATTTATTGCAGAACCATCCTGTTCAGGAATTGGCAAGCAGAAGAGTACCTCAGCCAAAATTTCAGAAGATAACAGCCGTAACATTGCTCGGCTTTCTCTGTCAACTAGTGCTTTGGATGAAGCCAAGGATGAAAATGAGAGCAACGAAGAGGATGCTGTACCAACAACACCACAGCCACCTCCGTCAAAGAAGGGCCGATTTATTTTTCAGCGTTGCTTTGAAAACACATTCAACTCAATGATGCTACCTGGTCATGAAGTAGTACTCGCTGATAATTCTGATGAAGAAGATGCAATGCTTCCATGATCTCGCTCTGTGATACACTAGTTACTTAAGAACTGCATTGATAATGGACATCATATGTTTTTAAAGCTGCAACCAAATTTGTAAATAAATTTATTTAAGAAGTGTCACAAATAAGACAGTTGAAGTATAATAAAACAAGTGCATCCTAGGCATTGTTGACATGCCCTATAAAATGTGCAACAATTTTATAAAAATATATTTGTATATCACGTGTTGATGCTTTTTAAATATAAGTTTCTTATTTTTACACCTTGAGTCCCAACTATTCATTCACTTGCAGCACTAAGAAACCAAGGCATTTTAGGTCTATTTCAAGTGATTTTGGACAAGATTTTAGTGTGCTTTTGTAAACAAATTAGTATACTTGGAAAGAATGTCTTTAAAGTATAGCTGTAAAACTAAGGCACATGTATTAACGCCATTACTTTTCTTTTGTATTTAAAAATGTATGTCTTTTATTGTGAAAAAGGCTGTATAAAGTACATAACCCAATATTTATACATAAGTTTTTAAGACATTCATTCCTTGGATCTGTAGTTTACCATTTAGTATAGGGATACTAATTAAATTGAAGCTAGTAACTGTGTAGCAAATACACAAGTTATAAAGTTCCTTGTATATATTAGTGACAAAGGTCCACATATCTTTTAAAGTAAAATACAATAGAAACAAAAGATAAATGAAACTTTGTCATAAATATGTCTTTAATTATAAAATATGGTAAAACCGTAAAATTCCACAATCTGATTCACTAAAAATGATGAAAACTGCTGTAGTACAAAGTTCATATTTTCCAAAACTGACATGAGAAGATGAGCCAGACACACAAAGAAAACTTCTGTGAGCCCAAACCCTCCTACTTGTGCATGTGCTTAAAATCTTAAGAAATAATAGTATACCCCAAGTGCTACTATTGCTTGTATCTTGGTTGTATCATGCATTATTGCCTCTTAAAATCTTATTTGCCTTATGTTTTCTGGGAAAGGATGGAATTAAGTTACAAATACAGAACAATTCAATGCAACCAATGGGATAGAAAAGTGTACGCTACATTGTTGTCCCAAATATAATGGCACATACAGTAGAGTGTCGCAAATTCGATGTTCCATTAAATCTGAGCTACTCGAAGACACACTTTTTGGGGGGGGGCAGAGGCTAGTCATTAGTTTACACGTTCCTGATATGTATATGCACAATTTTGCACCCCCTACCTCTTGTCTATAGTGTGTGCGTGCGTTTTTTTTTTTTTTTACCTGGCAAGGATTAACTTTCTTTCAATTAGAGACCAGCGGAAAACTGGAAAAACCCTTCCATAATATATATGTACACACATCGTAGCAAACATTCCTCACCTGAAATACTTTTCAGCTGCAATAACAACACAGTGACTAGTTTATGGCTGCAAATGTTTGACAGATATTATAAGAAAGCAGCTAGCCTTAATAGTTAACATATGTTTTGTTGAGAGGAAAAGTATCCCTTGCAACTAAAACAGCAAGCCAGGGTTGTGTCGAGTTGAGGAGTGTTTTATTTTGGTATGCCTTCTTTATTGATAACAGTATGTTAGAAGTGGTTGCCATCTTATTCCTAATTTTCTTCAACAATGAGTGCTAAATGTAAGAGGAATTTGTACCACTAAACGTGAAATTAAAAGTTTTAAAAAGACTGGTTAAAGGGGAGACATTTAAAACGCTTGCAGCGGAATATGGTGTTGAAGTAACAGTTGGAGACTGACGACAAAATAGGGATAAACTAGAGAAGTATTCTTCAACAAAATGTTCAGATAACTTTTAAAAGAAAGCTACGAAACAAATGGTGAAGCATTGTTTATCTGGTTCAGTCAACTAAGGCAAAAGGGAATTCCAGTTTCGGCCCAATGTTGCAAGAAAAAGCATAATTTTTTAGAAACGAGTTTAAAGAAGGTGAAGACTCTTTCAGCGTGACTGTAGGTTTGTTACAGAGATGGAAGAATAGGTATGGTGTACGACAGCTTGAAATTTGTGGAGAAAAGCTTTCTGGTTATTCTGGAGTTACAGTGAACTTCTGTAAAAAATTTGAACTTATAAAAAGTGAAAACCTCACAAATGATCAGTTATACAATTGTGATGAAACAGGGCTCAACTTTAAAATATTACCTTCTAAAAGACTTCTTCTCGCGAAGAATGTCCATGCTACGTTCCATGTGCTCCTGACCACAAAAAAAAAGAGTGACAGTACTTGCTGCATCAAATGCATGAGGTACACACAAAAGCTTGCCATCATAGCCTCATAGGCAAGTCTGCAAAGCCTAGAGCTCTCAAAGAACATTTCTTTGTCTGCACTGCCTATCCCTTACAAGAACCAAAAGAATGTCTGGATGGACAGAGGAATATTTAAGAAGTGGTTTTATGAATGAATGAATTTTATTTGTACATCTTTTTATACACAATCCTTTTTTACAATATTTTACTTGTGAACTAACTTAACCTATGTACAAATTTTCTGGCCAGCTATGGCCTGCCTGTACTGCTCATTTTGCCTGGCACCCTGGCCTTATGGCTCAACTGATCTGCCCTGTACTACCACTAATCAGCTATGATCCATCCTTTCTCTCCTCCGTTTGTCCTACCTTTATCTCTTTTACTTTTCTAATCTATTTCTTCTCTACTTTCTTTAAAAACTCCCCCATATTTTTCATATTTTTCTTCTTTTCCTGTCAACATTTTAATTGCTACTATTTTTCCATCTATTTTTCCCATTTTTCCTCCCATACTTTGTCACCATTTTGCTAATTCTTTGCATTCTATCATATAATGTTCTATTCTTTTACTGCCTCTGCATAGTTCACAAATTCTGCTTTTTCTGCCTCTTGGTCTTATCGGGTACATTGATCCTGTTCTCATCCATGCAAATGCTTCTTTTTCCGCTCTGTTACAATAATCCACGTACCCTTCTCTTCCCCATTTCCTTTTTACTGATCCTTATTCTCTAAGCTTCCCCAGATCTGTTGTCTTTCCATGTCCTCCACTCTGTTTCTTACTGTTATCCAGAAGCTGTTGCTATTCCCTTCTCCTCTCTCCAAATATGTGTCCCATTCCTATCTTCTTCATACATTTTTCTACCCCTGTCCACCAGCTATTTTTATTTTTTTACTCCTTTGTTGGTCCATACACTTCCTTAAAATTTCCCCTTCATTTATTTTCAAGCATCTAAACCAAAATTTCAATATCCTTTCTTCATGTTCTTTGTAATTCCACTAATGCTACTTCCCCTGGTGTGATCTTGGTAACCCCAATGGTTCTTTACAGAACATTCTGTTGCTCTGGTCTATTTTTCTGCTTAATTCAGATCCCCCCCAAATTTCAACTGCATATAGCATTCTTGCTTCTACCAATGCCTCATACATTCTTTCTATCCATTTAGTTGGCATTTCTAATTTATATTTGCACTTCCTTACTCCTGTCATTGATGCCTTTCCTTTAGCCATAACCTTCCTGCTATGCGCCACCCATTTTCCATTGCTCTCATCCTCACTCCCAAATAACAAGCTCTTTGACTACTTCTGACTTTAAACCCCCCAATCTGCCTTTCCTGTTCTGATTTTTATTTCCTCTTTTAAATATAACTTTTTATTTATATTTACTTTAATTTCCTAATCTTTGCAGAATTCCTGTATTCCATTGATTGCTTACTGTAGCTCAATTACCATTATTATAGCCCCAACTATAAGATCATCTGCATATAGTAAACCTGGTATCTCTCTATTTGCTATCATAGGCGGTGCAGCTTTTTTCTTTCACTCTAATATGTCATCTATGAATATATTAAATAATATGGGGCTCAATTTGCACCCTTGTCAATCCAATTTTTTGCTGTCATTTCTATAATTCCATTACTTCTACATTTTATACAAAATTTTATATCTTTGTAGATCTTCCGGATTTCTTTTATAAAATTTTCAATTACCCCCTTTCCTCCTTAATTTATAAGCAAATGCTTTTTCAAAGTTGCAAAAAGCATGCATATCCTTCCTCATTTCCTGCTCAGGTACTTAATCTATTATAGTCTTTATTATGAATACATTTTCTATTGTTTATATTTCCTAAATCCTGCTCAATATTCTGAAAATTTTCCTTTGTCTTCTACCCATTTTCTTAATCTATCAATCAATATACCTGTGTACAAAATCCCAAATATAGATAATAAAATTATTGCATTCCCCCTATAATTCTCTGGTCTATTTGCTCCTCCCTTGCCTTTATAGACTGGTACCATCACATTTATTTTCCACCATTCTGGCACATCATTCTTTTCCTTAATTTTATTTAGTAATTTTGTCATCACTTTTAAACCATTTTGCGTTTCCCCACACATTTTCCAAAATTCCCCTGGTATTGCATTTATTCCTACTGCCTTGCCTTTTTTATATTCCTTATTTGCTGGTAAACTTCCAGCTTCATGATTTTAGGTTTTATGAAGAATATGTGCTGAAAACTAAAACGTTTTTGAAGAAAAATGGTTTGTCTAGTAAAACAATCTTATTGATGGACAAAGCTGGATCGCACCCAGATGAAGAACTGCAGTGTGATGGAATTTGGGTTTTATTTTTACCGCATAATGTCACAAATTTGATATAACCAATGGATCAGGGGGCTTTGGAATGCTTAAACAAAAAAAGTATCAACACTACCTGTTGCAGTCACTTCTACAAGCAACAGAAGGGATGAAAAAATCACTAATTTTCCAAAATGATAACCATGAAGGACGTAGTGTATTGTTAGCAGAGTCATGGGATAAAGTGAAGCCTGAGACACTTGTGAAATTGTGGATGAAAATTTTAGAGAGCAAGTCGATTGGTGAGAGTGAATTTGATGATGCTGGTGAAGATGATGTGCCCCTGTCGCACCTAATCGCACAACTTCCAGGGGGTAATGAAAGTGGACTGAGAGGAGATCCTTGTGGGAGTCCTTCTGATGTTAAGAGTTGTAAAGCATTATGAAATGTAGGATGAACTATAAATAAATTTAATAAACTATATATAAGAGGTATGATCTTAGATAAGTTTAATTTCTGCAAATTTAGGATTAAAATATTTAAATTGACTGTATCATAAGCATGAGAAACATCCAAACTGAGTCCTTGTAGTGCCGTTTTCTTAGATAATGCTTGAAGAATTTCCAAATTTAGTATACTCAGACTGTGAGTTGTTCCATATCCTAGACAAAAACCATATTGATTTCTTGGCCAACCTCCATATCTCTCTCTCTTTGTCGTCCTCCGTGGACTAGTGGTACCGTGCTAGCCTCTAATTCCCAAGGTCGCAGGTTCAAACCCGGCGGAGGGCGATGGATTTTTTTCGGGTGTAAAAATCCTTAGCATGGCTTCCTTCGAAAGGGAAGTAAAGCCGGTGGTCCCGTGTCATAGATTTATGGCATGTAAAAGAACCTCAAGCCTGATAAAGAGGCCTCTGAGCAAAATTACCGATCTTTCACGCCCAATATAGAATGGGACGCTAAGGATCATAGTAGTTAAAGAGCGTCCATAAATAAAACTCGATTTAATTTTTCCATATCTCTCCAAGAAAAATTGAATATCCTTTGCGCCAGCAGCTTTTCTAAAATTTTACGAAAAACACAAGATAATACTATAGGTCTATAATTTTCTTTACTATTTTTATTCTTCCCTGGTTTTTCAATTGGGATAATGTAAAAATGCTGCCATATCTTAGGAGTAATACCACTATGAAGGATAAAATTATACCCATGAAGTAATAAATAGAGATATTCTGTAGGAAAGTTCTGAACCATTTTATATTTAATTTCATCTGGACCTGGCATAGAATCCTTTTGTCCTTTAATAACTCCTTGAAGTTAATTGAAAGTAAAGTTATTAGTTAACTCTATAATTTTTCCAATGGTAAATTGGTTGGTTCATAATCTGAGGAATATTACAAGAAACTGAAGCAGGCGACAGTAGATGTAGAAATTTATTTTGTAAGTGATGATTGTCTGAGATTGGAGAAAATTGCTGGAATTTTTTATGAGCGAAGCTTTGTACCATATTCCAAATTTGTGAAACTGTTTTCTTTTCTAACGTAATAGAATTACAGTATTCTTTCCATCCATTAAATTTTGACTGTTTAATGAAATTTTTTGTTTTAGCATATTGTTTTCTCATTAAGAGAAAATTCTCCATTGTTTTATGTTTCATGAAATTATAACATCTAAGCTTTCTCTCTTCAATATGTTTCTGACAATTAGAATTCCACCATATAGGTTTATTTCTCTTTTTGGGTTTAAAATTTGTTATAGGATGAAATTTATTGATGCATTCATCTATTACTTCATAAATGAAGGAAAAAACAAATTTACTTGGGATGCAGAAAGAATGATAATATTTTTTCAGCATAAATATTTTAAAATTTTTCCAATTTATATTAATATTTCTTGAAAGCCAGTTACTTTTCAAAATGTTAAGTGATGTAGTTCCCAACATAATTGAGATCATAAAATGATCACTTCCTAATGTTCATGAATTACTTTCCATTGAATTAAATTTATAAGAGAAGCTGATGCAAAAGTTAAATCAGGAGAGGTATCTTGTTGACCCATTCTACCCATTCTTGTAGGTGTCCCATCATTCAATAAAAATATATTACAAGAAGCTAAATAATCAACAAATGGCAGATTGAATATTCCATTAATCCTATCCAAGTGAGGAATATAGAAATTAAGGTAGCCAAATAACAAAAGATCCTTATGAGATTGAGGTTGAAGAAGATAATTCCAGTGGGAAATCGAGAAGTTTGTATTTGGTTTTTTGTATATGAAAATTATTTTAATGTTACCTAATACCATTGATACTCCTTGAATTGAATAATCTTCATTGTCTAAAATTTCATATGAATTAACAATAATTGATTTTTTAATTCCTGCTAGTATTCCTCCACCAATTGTAGGTCTGTCTGAACGTATGATTTTATAATTAGCAATACGAATATTATGGCATTCTTTTAACCATGTTTCTGAGATAAAAAAAAAAAGGTCCAGATCTTGATTTACTATATATGCTAAAAAGTCATCCTTTTTATTTTTAAGACCTTGAGCATTCCAATATATGATGTTTAATTGGTTAATATTAATCGACTTAGATTTGTTCAAGAAGTCCCTATTCTGACATTAATGAAATATCACTTTTCTTTTTAGTTCTTCCTTTAGTTGATGAAGTCTTGTTGGAATTACTATGGGAGCAGCATGGATCTGAAGGATTTATCTTCTGAAAGATGTTTTCATTAGTATTAACAGAACTTAAATTTTCAGATGATTTAAAGACTGTTTTCTGAGAATTTGAGTTATTGACAGCAGTAACTGTAGCATATGTCACAAAGGAGGATGGAGATCTACCATTAGGACAAATTAGAGATGGTTGCAAATTAATTTTTTGACTTTGTTTACTTATCTTTACATTGTCTAGGGATTTCCTCTTCTTTGGAGTTTCTTTTGTCAATCTAGGAAGTTTAGTGGGAAGCTGAGAAGTACTGTTAACAGATATTTCTTGAGGAGAAGAAAGACCTTGAATGGCAACTGAACTAAGCAAAGTAAGGTTATTATCATTAGTACTTGTCCTTTTGGTGACATCTGCATAAGAAGATTTAATTTTGATGGTGTTGATAGCTTCATATCTAGACACCCTGTGCTCATATACTACTTTTATGACTTCCTGCTCAAAATTATACACTGGACAATCACGACTATTGGCCTTGTGGTTTCCCTTACATAGTATACAGTAAAAATCAGAAGCTAAACAATCAGAAAGAGTACGCTCTTCTCCACAGGCTACACATTTTGTAGGATTTTTGCAAAATTTAAACACATGACCATATTGTTGACATTTTTTACATTGAATAGGAGATTCTTTAAATTTGTCTACTTTGCAGCTCACTCCATAAATAAATACCCTTTGTGGCAACAACTGAGATCTAAAAGTCATAAAAACTGATTGAGTAGGGAACCATTGTATGTCTCCATTGGGATTTGCACTTTTCCTTTGAAATCTGTATGCATGGACAATTTCTAAATCACCATTTGTTTTAGCCACTTGTTTTATCTCATCTATCGACAAATCTGTATCAATACCTCTAACAATGCCTTTGGTTAATATATTGTATTTAGGTATAAAAGATTTTACGAAGTATTTTAAATCAAATTCAGATAACAGGAAATTATTAGCCTCTTGGAATGTATTAAAATGGATTTCAATTTTATTTTCCCCTACTGTGACAATAGATTTAAATTTAATTTCATTTTCATAGAGCATTTTTCCATATTTCATTGGATGCATCATGTTAACATTTTTATGAACTCCTAATTTCACAACAAAAGGGCCAGAATCTTTATAATTATACAGCAATTTCTTATTATCTGACATATGTACATTAGTTACCATCTCATTTACATCACATCTTGAATTACTTGTTTGATTTTTTAAATTCGGTACTTCTGGGCCATTCTCCATTCGAATCCCCAAAGGGGAAGATAGAAATTTAAAATATTTAAGAAATAAATCCGAGGCCGAAACGAATTAATGAAAAATATTATAGACTGAATAATAAATTACAGAACTATCCAATTAATTATTGTTTTAACTGCCTAAATAATTAGGATTACTTAGCTTTACACCCGATATTTGAAAGATCACACCAAACGCCGCTCAAAAATCCCGCTCTCCCAATTAAATACTCGGTTGAGATTACAGTTGGTGCAAACGATCGGAATGACCAACAGTAAATAATTGTTCTCGGTTCTTCAACCCTTTTACATATGTTTTCAGGATGCTATTTTAGTATTTAAAACAGCTATGAAATATTGCAGCTGGCAAGTTTTAATACCCTATGTTGCACAATATTAGCAAATGGTGGGGTTTGGATAGTGTTATTAATTTTGAATAATGGTATTACCGGGTCAATCTGTCACACTAGCGCTTGCAGAAAGCCAAACGAAGTTGCCCGACGAAGTTCGAGTGAATGCCGAAAATGAACGAAGGGAACGATCTTCCAGTTCAAGGGGGAAGGTGTCGCGACCTCTGCCATGCTGATTGCTGAGGCTTGAAACTAAAATAAGATGGAAGTCAGCTGATAAAATAGCAATGCCGAAAATATAAAAATAAACCAGAATTTTCGTATCAACGAGCAATTGTGTAAATGTAGGAGTTTATAGTGATACCTTATTTAATGTTGAGTACCAAATAACGCGCATTCGATGTTTAAAACTGGAACATGACCTGAAAACCTAGTAAGGTAGAAGACAGCTAATGATGTGTTATAGCGGCTGTCGTCTGCTAGCGAGCGGCCTGGGCGTGGCTTAGGTGGTTGTTGCCAACGGTGAGAATCGAAAACACGCTGTAGGCATAACATGTAGCCAACCCATGCACGCAATGTACAGCGAGCCATTGTAGTTGTATACTTATACGGCCCGCGTGTTGTTATTTATCGTTGTTGATGTATTATATTATTATGAGAATGATTATTATTACTATTATGTATTATTATCATCGGCATCCAAGTAAAGCATTTGTGGAAACGTCGTGTGTGTCATAACTCAAAACGAAAAGTCGGATAAATACCTAAACTCCCTTGACATGGAATATTTTTGGGAATTTTTGATGTTCTAAACATGGCTGAAACGATTTTGATTAAAATACCATTCATAAAAATATTTACATGGCAAATGAAATGTATATCTCGGATTTTCGGGAAAGAGCCTATGAAGTCCTTCATTCGGAAGGAATTTTTTATAACCTTGTATAACTGGTAATCCTTAAGTGATAGAGGAAGACATGCTACACCAAAAATGTAAATCTCTTTAAAGCTACAATATATTTAAACTAAGCTTTACTGTGGCATGAGCCCTTTCTGAGATATCCGTTATTAAATGTGCGAATTGCTCATTTTTACTTTCTCTACTACGTATAGTAAGTAGGGGAAGTATTGTATTCCACCCAAAAATTCGATACCGAGATTTCACTGGAAATACATGTTTTGAGACCCCCTGAATCCAAAAAAAGCATTTTTGGAAACATGTCCGTGTGTGTCTGTGTGTGTCTGTGAACAGCATAACTCAGAAACGAACAGTCGGATAAACACCAAACTTGGTATTTGGGTTTAATATCTTCCAAGGATGCGACACGAAGGTTTTCAAGAAAATCCCCCCACCCCAGAGTACCCTTTACATGGAAGATTTTTCGAAAATTTTAATTTTCTCAAAAATGGCTCTAACGATTTTGATTAAAATATCATATGTTTAAGATATTTTTATGGTAAATAAAATGTATATCTTGAATTTTCTGGGAATGTATCCAAAAGTATTCTTTATTGTGAACGACTTTTGCATAACTGGTAAACCATAAGAGATGGACAAAATGTTACTACACAAAAAATATAGATCGCGTTAAAATACACAATTTATGTCATATACATTTTTTTTTGTTGAGTGAACCATTTTCGAGATATTGCTTGTTATTCCCTTAAAGTTTTCAACACTTATTTTCTCAAATGGGAATTCGTTATTCATTTTTACTTTCTCTACTACGTATAGTAAGTAGGGGAAGTTTTGCATTCCACCCAAAAATTCGATACCGATATTTCACCGGAAATACATGTTTTGAGACCTCCTGAATCCAAAAAAAGCATTTTTGGAAACATGTCCGTGTGTGTGTCTGTGTGTGTGTGTCTGTGAACAGCATAACTCAAAAACGAACAGTCGGATAAACACCAAACTTGGTATTTAGGTTCAGTATCTTCCAGAGATGCGACACGAAGGTTTCCAAGAAAATCCCCCACCCCAGAATACCCTTTACATGGAACATTTTTCGAAAATTTTAATTTTCTCAAAAATGGGTCTAACGATTTTGATGAAAATATCATATGTTTAAGATACTGTCATGAGAAATGAAATGTATATCTCGAATTTTCTGGGAATGTCTCCAAAAGTATTGTTCATTGTGAACGACTTTTGCATAACTGGTAAACTATAAGAGATAGACAAAATTTTACTACACAAAAAATGTAGATCGCGTTAAAATACACAACTTATGTCATATACATTTCTTTTGTTGAGTGAACCGTTTTCGAGATATTGCTTGTTATTTCCTTAAGTTTTCCAATACTTATACTTTTTCTCAAATTCGTTATTCATTTTTTTATGTCCTGGACATGCAAAGAGAATGTAATGCGCCACATAGCAACCAACGCTTAAAATATTTGACTATCGCTTAAAGCCTACCATATTCCCCTTGCATCTACAAGAAAATTACCAATAAGATTGACATCTCGATATCTCGATTAACATGAAGTAGATGGAGAATAAGCGTTTGTAAAAATAGATTGTACAAGAGTAGAGAAAGTCATGTGAGTGTAACACATCAGATTTTTTTGTCTTGGATATGCAAAGAGTTATAAACTGTGGCAAAGGGAATGGTGCTGCACCTAGCAACCAGCTATTAAGAGATATGTATGTGCTTAAAGGCTACTGTTTTTCTATATTGCCCTTGTAAATATATTTTCCCCTACATCTACAAGAAAATTAGCAATAAGATAGGGTCTGCAAATGTTTATCTCGATTAACATGAACTAGATGGAGAATAAGCGTTTGTAAAAATACATGTACAAGAGTAGGGAAAGTCATGTGAGTGTAACACATCAGATTTTTTTGAAGGTTTCAATTGTTCATTTTTTTTGGTCATTATCTTAAAGTCCTTTCAACACTCAGTTGTTTCTCGTGATGTCATAGAAACAGAATGGAATTTTAAGGCCAGCATATAGCGTCGTGTTGTTAAATATTTGACTGTCGCTGTTCTCTTTGTATCGATAACGAAATGTGTAATGTAGATATTTCTGCAAAGTCTTTTTTTTTATATTAAAATGTAGTAGACAGAAAAAAAGGTTGATTAAGAATAATAATTTATGTATCTACTAATAAACGATAGAGGATAGAGAAAGTCATGTGAATGAATCAATTGTAATTTTATTATTGTTTTTTATAAAAGGAGTTGAAAGGAAATAAACTTTCTGTGCTACCAAGCTGCAAAGAATGTCATTATTAAAGTGTTTTGAGCTACTAAATGTATGCTTTTCAGCAATTCCTTTTTTTCAGTCTGTACAAAGCAAGAAATATGAAATGAATGAATTTTCGGGTAAAGCAGCTGTAATATAAAATGATTTTTCAGACTTAAAACACCCCTAAGGCTGTTATAAGATTATGCAAACTTTCATACATTTATAATACACTTTTAGGTGCAAAGTGACGCAGTAATTTGTAACACAAATTATGTAAATGTAAAGAGTGATTGTAGTGTGAATATGCATTATTGTGTGACATTGATTTGAGATGTTTGTTGATTGTAATTATTGTTGAGAAGTGGGTTTATACGGCCTTACTGAAACTGACAATAATAGCGTGCAATAATGTAGCGAGGGGGTGAGCTGTTTATCATTATTAGAGACGAGCAAATGACGTAATATTGGCGCGTTCTTCTTTGAATTTGCTGGAACATTTTTCCTAGAGCATATGTTTTCGTAATTTTCATTGGATATAAAAATAGACGCTAATGTTGGCGCGTTTTATTAACCAATAGCAGCTCGGTTATAATCTTTAGGTATATCGGGGTGTAGGAGTATAAAAAGGGCTAGGTCAGAGTCAAATTCGTTCAGTCTATCGGAAATATTTGTACATTACACGTCGGCTTCAGTCCATCGGAAACATTTGTGCATTACACGTCGCTGAATACATCGCACAGTTTATCGATTCGCAGGTTACGCGTAGCAGAGTTATGAAAAATCTCGTGTTGTGCGATAGAACTAATTGTATATGTTTCGAGCCCCACGTATGGGAGCCAATTTGCGAGAGATATAAATGTTGTTTTTACTTCATGCGTTGCCATCTTGTGACGTCATTCTTTGTTAGGTTATGTAGCTCCATCTGCGTAGCAATTTGCATCAATTAGTTTTCGAAAGAATTTTAAGTTTTGTATATTGTCCTCCGGCTAGCTATCATCTTATCTTGGTAGAACATGTATCTCTATACAGGTTGTGAAGCGGAAAGGAATCTTTTATTCAAAAATTACACTTAATGAAGAAATTGGTTTTATAATTTTTATTGTCGAACACGTTCACTAACACTTTTACATATTGATTTAGATACTCGCCAAACTGAAACTGTTTGTAATAACTTCTTACTTATCACTTTTAACTCTGTATTTCAACTTTTGTATAATTAACTTTATAATACTTTAGATTCTCGTAATTCTGCTGCGCGTAACTTGACGAACTGAAGGACTGACTGACGACGTGTAATGTGCTAGGAATTTTTATTAACTGGGCGACCGACGTGTAATGTATTGATAATTTTGTTGAACTGGGACAATCTACCTCGGACCTGGCTTTATATACACCCACTCCTCGACATGCCTAAAGATTATACATGAACTGCTATTGGCTAATAAAACGCGCCAACATTAGCGTCTATTTTAATATCCAATGAAAACCACGAACACATATTGCTTTTAGGGAAACATTCTAGAAGGTTCTACCGAAAACGCGCGAACATTACGTAACTTCCTTGTTCCCAGTAATGATAAACAGCTCACCCCCTCGCTGCATTATTGCGCTATTATTGACAGTTTCAGTAAAGCCTTATAAATTTACTTTCCAACAATATTTACAATCAATAAACATCTGAAATCAATGTCACATAAAAATGCATATTTATATTACAATCATTATTTACATTTAAGTAATTTGTGATACAAATTACCGTATCATATGCCCCACTAGAAACATAATTATAAATATTTACAACTTGTTTGGAAATTTTATAATTGGGTTTTTAGTCTCCTAAATCTTGGAACACACGCTATCACTTTCACTTTACACTTCACACGCATTTAACACACGACATATTTTTTTTTTTTTATCTCGCCACTACTTACTGGCTCTGGTTTAATTAATTTAGATATTAATCTGACATCACAAATTTTTTTATAGCAAATACTGTACCCTGAATTATTTAATTACTGTTACCAAATTGTTTACTTTCTTAAGTTGTTGACAAAAATTTATACATTTAGGATTTTTGTAATTATTACACATATTTACCAAAATATTCACCCTCTACACAAATATTTACATCTCTTAAATCTAGTCACTGTTTCACATTTGCTGTTTGCTACATAAGTATTTGTTTTTCATTATTTTTACCCATTTTTGTTATTTTGTACTTTATTTTAACAATATTCTTGGAATTGTATTTACGTACTTTTAATTTAATATCACCTTAAGTTTCAATCTTTGCATTCTTAATTTTCAAATGTTGTTACAGTTACTAAAAATTTAAATTTTTTTTTAAACATTTCTCTTTTTTTTATATATAATTTATTTCTCTTTTCAAATGACATATATAAATAATTAACCCTCTTACGTTCCAATACATTTCTCTGCAAGTCATCTTTAACTATCCAGCATTTACTTTACATCTCATTGCTATTTACCCTCCTGGATCAAATTGTGTGTGGCTAAACATTACTCGTAGCTGCATCCTAACCTTCAAATTTTTGTTCATGAATAATCTCTTGTATTCATATGAAATTTCGTCACATGATAACATTTGAAAACAATCTAAAGTTTCCTGAACAATACATCTTTTACCCACTTTCATTTTCAATTCTTCTGCTATCTTTTTAACTTGAGAATACTCTGACAAATCTGTACTAAACTGTACTGGATTGGAGTTTTCATTTTGAACATCTTGGTACAATTTATTTCTTTGCATTACTGACTCCTTCTGTATTTCTGATATCTCCCCTCTGAAATTGACTTGCGCCTGATTCACATCTACATTCATAACCTCTTTTATCTCTCTTATCTCACTTGAAATACTACTCACTTGACTTTCTAACTCTGTGCATTCTACATTAACCTCACTTTTAGTATTAACCTCACTTTTTTTGTTACCTCTTTCCCTGCTCATGTCTAACATTTTCTTTGAAACTTCTCCTATCTCACTTGCTATTACTTCCTCATTTTCATCTCTCATTTCTGGCATACTACTATCTAGCTTCATAACTTTCTTTTCAATTTCTTCACTGCTTTGATCTACTGTTTGCTCTAATTTCTCATAACTATGAATTAGTTTATCTAAGTTCTCATTATACTTACTAGTCTCTTCCCTTAATTCCCTATGACTCTTTTGCATATATTCCCTGTTTTGTTTTATTTTCTCACCAATATTTCTCAGCAATTCCATCATTTCCTTCATCATACCAGCATCAATAGTAATATTTCCTGCTATTCTATTCTTACTTTCTGCACTAACATTTCCTCCCTCCAATACTACATTGTTTGAGCTATTTTCTGTACCCAGTATTGAATTACAGCTAACTGTTACACTATCCCTTTCCATCATTGTTTCTTCAATATTACTAGTAGCCATTGTTTTTGTTTTCTAAAAAAAATTACGGTACTCTAACCTTTCTGATGCTATCTGTTGCTGTTACTTTGATGTCCAGTTTCCTGCCCCTCTCTCCTAGGTTTGTATGTCGCTTCTGCGTTGTATTATGATGAATCTGCGTCTTGTAGATTATTTCACTGCTGCATTCGCCCCTTCCTGGTCATCTCACTTCTTCCTGGTTAATTCTGCCCCTTCCTGGTTATTCTGATCCTTGCCTGGTCATCGTGTTCCTTTCCTGGTCACTATGCTTCTTTCCTGGTCATCGTGTTCCTTTCCTGGTTATCGTGCCCCACGTTCTGGGTGCCAATTTGTAACGGTATTGCTTACGTAATATTTGTAGCGTAAGTTATTAGGACTTGGAGATCTTATATCGTGTTTACTTCATGTGATTGGAAGCCATCTTATGACGTCATTCATTTGTTTGGTTTGTAGCTCCATCTGCGTAGCAATTTGCATCAATTAGTTTTCGAAAGAATTTTAAGTTTTGTATATTGTCCTCCGGCTAGCTATCATCTTATCTTGGTAGAACATGTATCTCTATACAGGTTGTGAAGCGGAAAGGAATCTTTTATTCAAAAATTACACTTAATGAAGAAATTGGTTTTATAATTTTTATTGTCGAACACGTTCACTAACACTTTTACATATTGATTTAGATACTCGCCAAACTGAAACTGTTTGTAATAACTTCTTACTTATCACTTTTAACTCTGTATTTCAACTTTGTGTATAATTAACTTTATAATACTTTAGATTCTCGTAATTCTGCTGCGCGTAACTTGACGAACTGAAGGACTGACTGACGACGTGTAATGTGCTAGGAATTTTTATTAACTGGGCGACCGACGTGTAATGTATTGATAATTTTGTTGAACTGGGGCAATCTACCTCGGACCTGGCTTTATATACACCCACTCCTCGACATGCCTAAAGATTATACATGAACTGCTATTGGCTAATAAAACGCGCCAACATTAGCGTCTATTTTAATATCCAATGAAAACCACGAACACATATTGCTTTTAGGGAAACATTCTAGAAGGTTCTACCGAAAACGCGCGAACATTACGTAACTTCCTTGTTCCCAGTAATGATAAACAGCTCACCCCCTCGCTGCATTATTGCGCTATTATTGACAGTTTCAGTAAAGCCTTATAAATTTACTTTCCAACAATATTTACAATCAATAAACATCTGAAATCAATGTCACATAAAAATGCATATTTATATTACAATCATTATTTACATTTAAGTAATTTGTGATACAAATTACCGTATCAGTTGTAAAGTTAATTACACAAAAAGTTGAAGTACGCGAATTAATAATGTGCAGTAAATAAGTTATTATAACAGTTTCAGTTTGGCGAGTGTCAAGATTAATACGTAAAAGTGCATAATGTGTTATGACAATAAAAGTATAAAACAAATTCTTTCATCAGTGTTATCTTTGGATAAAAGACTCCTTTCCGTTTACACACCTTGATTAAGAGATTTGCTTGACCGAGAGATCATAGCTAGCCGGAGGACAGTGAACCAAAATTAAATAAAATAACAGGCGCTCAGTAAAAGCTAACACGAAGTGACCGCGAAAAATTGTCTATTATACGTGCGGCAGATAAACAGTAGCATTCTTTCAAACTTAACAAAGAATACCGTCGCAAAATGGCTACCACAACGTGGGGCTAACAAATAAATAACATTAATACTGTCACAAAAGGTGCAATGGCATTTCCTGCAATATTATCCCAAATGCTAACACAAGAAAATATTTGTTTGCCTCAAACTGCATTTTAGAGCATTTCATAATTTCCTAGATACTTAGCGCAATACAAAAAATTCAATCAGAATAAACGGGAGTTCACAGGCTATTTCCAAAAAATCCAAAATGCATGCTTTATTTGAACTCACCAGCACAACCACACTAAGACTCCGTAGCTCACACACTCGCCTTCAAACACTACAAATCACTAGCAAAAACACACTCACACTCCTAAGCGAACACACTCGCAATCAAACACTACAATACACCAGCACAAACACACTCAACACCAAAGCTCACACCCACACAGTCACACACTACAACTCACTAGCAAAAACACACTCATTTTTCAAAGCTCACACACACCCGCAGTCACACACTACAACTCACTAGCAGAAACACACTCACACTCCAAAGCTCACACACTCCCAGCCACAAACTGCAACTCACCAGCAAAAACACACTCAAACTCCAAAGCCCACACACTCGCAATCAAACACTACAACTCACCAGCAAAACACACTCACAGTTCACCCCCCCAGGGGCTCACTATGTGAGTATGGCTTTGACGTACGCAGAGTGCCCGAGCCAGTCCTCACCCTCATCTGGACTAGCCACGTTATCTTCATTTATTTTACGCTTCCTTTTCTACAATTATTTCTTGTACTGGGTTCAGGTTCTATGGTTTTATTAACACCTGTCTCACCAACAGGGATCTTTTCTATTTACGTGGTTGCTGTCCCACTGTTTCAACGCAGCTTCCAACCCCCCAGGGGCTCACTTTATGTGAGTACGGGTTTGGCACACCCGGGGTCCCGAGCCACTCATCACCGTCGTCATCCCTCCACTCTTATCCGGTCGAGGTGGGTTCGTCCTCTTGACCGGGAGACACTAGATGCGCTCTCGTGCGTTATTTTCATTTCGTTCCATACCCCCCTCGCCACGCTTCTTTTTTCTCTAATCCATTTACAAACAATTCGCACCACGACCATTCACATATCTCTTTTTCTTCCTCGCCGCCCACACACTTTTGGTTTATTTTCCAATTTTCTTTTAAGCCTCCGCGGACACAGCTTGACGGATACCCGCGCAGCTGGGTGAGTGGATAATGGCGTCAGCCCCACTACCCGGGGTCGTCATGTAGGGTGTGTGTTCGTATCTGCTGTTCAACTACAGTCCCGCGGGGGGGGGCACTACATGAGCTGCTGACTTCCCACGGCCATTGGGTCCCTCTGTCTATGTTCTGGGAGGTGTGACCCTGGGGTGAGACCGGTATGGATAGGCCACTCATCCAAGCCGGGGTAACGCCTGGGAAGACAGAGCCTGAAGTCGGAGACGGTTGCAGTGGTGGAGAATTTATTTCGCTATGGAGCCCCCTTTCTCCATTATTAATAACACGCCGAAAAGTTTTGGTAACAGAAGTAACACCACCGTCATCTGGTTGTTACTTAGTCATTACGCAAACAGAGAAAGGACAAACGTTTGAGAAGGTGAACCCTTTTATAATACAGAAGGGCATTGACTGTATTGCTGGTCCGGTTTATTCCTTCGCTTTCACTTCGGTTCATTGTTGGTTCAGAGTAAGTCCGATCAACAAAGTAAGACTTTGTTGCGCGCGACGCTTCTCCACGGTTATCCCATTCGTGTTGAGAAGCACCGCACCTTGAATTCCTGTCGAAGCGTCGTTACAACCCGGCGGAGGGCGATGGATTTTTTCGGGCGTAAAAATCTTTAGCACGGCTTCCTTCGGAAGGGAAGTAAAGCCGTTGGTTCCATGTCGTAGATTTACGGCAAGTAAAAGAACCTCAAGCCTGATAAAGAGGCCTCTGAGCAAACTTTCCGGCCTTTCATGCCCAATATAGAATAGGACGCTAAGAACCATAGTGGTTATAGAGCGTCCATAAATAAAACAAAACTTTAATTCAATTTCGGCATACGCGATAATGAAGTTACATATATCCAATGAAGGTGCGCATGCCGCTGCCAAGAGTGCCATTTTATCCTAATCGTATTTTAGCCTCTGTGTTCCTGCGGATGATTTTAGTCATTACTTAAAGAATTCTATTTCTCCGGTTGTTTTGGTGCCTGGTCCTCTGTCCAGCACACTCCAATGCTCACATACACACAAAATCACACACTCATGCTCCACAACTCATTAAAACAAACACACACTCAGACACTACCTCTCATTAAAACACACACACACACACACACACACACATGAGGACAGACAGATATATACACAAATGCTACATGTGGCGTTTTTAGTTTTCCGTATGGTGGATGTAACCAAGTTCATTGTAATGAAATATGTAATTAATAGTGGTCAAATATATTTTTCGTAGGAAATTTGACGTGAATACCATATAGCATTCATGCAAAATTAGGCTTCTATTCACATTACATGTTCCACGATATGAGTATTTTTTTGTCGAGTAAGAATATTGATTTTTAATCAGTAGAGGACTTCGTCTAACTGTGAAGGTTCCTATTGAGTTCTAATCCTTAAACATAAAATTGCGATTTTGAACTACACAGTGTAAATTCCTGTCAGCGTTTTAAGCTATAAATAATCTAAGGATTGTTTAATCCTTTCTTGCACTTTCCTCCTCGAATCCCCGTTTTTTTCTTTGTTTCTAGTGTAAAGTAAATCAATGACTAAAAGTAAGTTTTGCAAATATAGAATTTTATGGAGTATTCTTCAACTTCCTTTCTGCCTGATTGTTCTTAGTAATGGAAGGAATGGAAAAGATAATTATGACATAGATGAGCACGGTATTCTTCTTCTTAAAACTTTCTTGGAAATTGTCTCTACGGGATAAACGAAAACTGGGGAAAGCCTTTCCGAATAGCTCTTGCTACTGGAATAAAACGCAGGCCGACAGGGAGGAAAAGAAACACTTTACCACAAAGCATTCGTCAATTATATTCCTTAAATCGCGGCATATGCTACTCACTTTATTTCATCTAGAATGCGGAATTTTTCTTGGAATTCGAATTGCTTGAGTACTGTTTGCAGTGCGGTCTGGAGTTTCTTGTTAGCCAAAGGTTGTACCTTCTGCTGAACAGATGTTCCCCCGTCCACTTTTAACATGTGGTGCTGCTGTATTGTATTCCTGGTTGAGAGTCATTTACTGCCCATCATAAACATGAATTGCTTTCGGAATGTTCAAACACTACCCCTTGCAAAGTCCCAGGCAGGTAGGGAGGGTCTGAGCTTTGCGGTTCTTAAAAGTCACGTACAAGTGTTATGAAAAATGGAAACGTTCATACAAGATGTTACACTTAAAATGTTTGTCCCTAAAGTACTGCAACCCTGCAAAGATTCGGCTCTTAAGGTTGTGCTTAATTCAAAACCTGATGTTGGATTCACATAACTTTCTCTACCCATTATTCAAGCCCTGGAAGCCCTTATCATGCAGCATATTTTGCCTGGAAGCCGCATCATCTCCGATGGATGGGCTTCTTACGCCAACATCGGAAATCTGCTAGACGGCGTATATATACACGACGTAATTGTCCATGAGCAGAACTTTGTAGACCCCGAGGACGACACCATCCACACGCAGAATGTCGAAAACATGTGGATGAGGGTGAAGAGGAAACTTCGGCGGCAATTTGGTACCAGTGACGCCCTCTTCACGTCCTATCTCCACGAATTCATCTTCCGGAATCGTTTTCGGTGACAAGACATGTTTGGCGTAATATTGGATGTGATAGCGCAGCATTACCCGGTGTAACTCAACAATGTCAAATTTAATCAAAGGCGCATACTTCAAATTCTATTTCTTTTAATGAGATCAGATTTCCGATTCCCATCTCATTGCAGTACATTAATACAACAATGTGTGTACGTGGCTCAAGGACAATGAGAACAATGCTGCCACCGCTTCTGTCTAATAACGTATGCTGCTGGTAATTCACCTAACTTACACGTCTTCTCCAGTTTTCCTATTGCCACGTCATTGCAGTACATTAATACAACAATGTGTGTTTTGTGACTCATGGGTATTGACAACAATGATGCCACTGTTTTTGTGTTATACGGTATGCTGCTGATATTTCACCTAATTTACAACAATGTGTGTACGTGGCTCAAGGACAATGAGAACAATGCTGCCACTGCTTCTGTGTAATAAGGTATGCTGCTGATATTGCACCTAATTTACAACAATGTGTGCACGTGGCTCAAAGACAATGAGAACAATGCTGCCACTGCTTCTGTGTAATAAGGTATGCTGCTAATATTGCACCTAATTTACAACAATATGTGTTTGTGGTTCAAGGACAATTTCAACAAAGCTACCACTGCTTCTGTGTAATAACGTATATGTGCGATAATGTGTTTGGCCTGAAATAACAGCATTTTCTTTGGGTATGAATCAACATGCAGGTTTGGTTAACTTTGTACAATAGGTGTGCTTCAATGAAATGTAAAAAATCTGATGTGTTACACTCACATGACTTTCTCTACTCTTGTACAAACTATTTTTATAAACGCTTATTCTCCATCTACTTCATGTTAATCGAGATAAACATTTGCAGACTATCTTATTGCTAATTTTCTTGTAGATGTAAGGGCAATATAGAAAAACAGTAGCCTTTAAGCACATACATATCTCTTAATAGCTGGTTGCTAGGTGCAGCACCATTCCCTTTGCCACAGATAACTCTTTGCATATCCAAGACAAAAAATGAATAACGAATTCCCATTTGAGAAAATAAGTATTGAAAAATTTAAGGGAATAACAAGCAATATCTCGAAAATGGTTCACTCAACAACAAAAATGTATATGACATAAATTGTGTATTTTAACGCGATCTACATTTTTTGTGTAGTAATATGTTGTCTATCTCTTATGGTTTACCAGTTATGCAAAAGTCGTTCACAATGAAGAATACTTTTGGAGACATTCCCAGAAAATTCAAGATATACATTTTATTTGCCATACAAATATCTTAAACATATGATATTTTAATCAAAATCGTTAGAGCCATTTTTGAGAAAATTAAAATTTTCGAAAAATCTTCCATGTAAAGGGTACTCTGGGGTGGGGGGATTTTCTTGAAAACCTTCGTGTCGCATCCTTGGAAGATACTGAACTTAAATACCAAGTTTGGTGTTTATCCGACTGTTCGTTTCTGAGTTATGCTGTTCACAGACACAGACACACACACGGACGTTTCCAAAAATGTTTTTTTGGATTCAGGGGGTCTCAAAACATGTATTTCCGGTGAAATCTCGGTATCGAATTTTTGGGTGGAATACAATACTTCCCCTACTTACTATACG
This sequence comes from Deroplatys truncata, assembly GCA_030765065.1. NCBI lineage: Eukaryota > Metazoa > Arthropoda > Insecta > Mantodea > Mantidae > Deroplatys > Deroplatys truncata. The sequence goes on from CM060980.1 coordinate 62,316,917, forward strand.
TAGTAGAGAAAGTAAAAACATCGACAAATAGTGTGTTTGAAATAACCGCGCCGCATTGCGAATTTCGTGTTACATAGTTGTTATCTTCCGCGCGTACATTTCTTACGGTTGGCAACGCTCGAACTCCTTAAGCCACGCCCAGGCCGCTCGCTAGCAGACGACAGCCGCTATAACACATCATTACCCAGCTTATGAATCGAAAGTTTAGTTGGTTTTAATGAAGAATTGAAATATATATAGCGAAAACAAGCTAACCTTAAATATAAACTATACTTAGTATGTTAAGGTGTTAAAAGGTGTGTTTGTGCTATTTAGTGTTGAAATGTGTTCAAATTAGGGACTGTATTTCGAAAAGTTTATTTTTATGGATTGCACACTAATATCGTAAAACGAACAAGAGAACTCATGCTCAAAGGGTATGTCTGATACCTATTTCAATTTTGAATGTGATGTAATGATAATATTTTGGGATCCATAGTTTGATTTTGGATGTGTATTAGTGTTGTGCTCAAACACTATTTCCTGCTGTTATACCAAATAAATAAATAAATTAGGACATAATGCTCTTTTCATTGCAAAATAACTTAAAGTATTTCATAAACAGAAAATTCTCCATATGTACTGTATATCCTTGGGAATTTTTTTGTCAATCTGGGTAACTCGGTTAAGCGCTGGCCTTGGAAGCAGAAATAGTTACATAAAACTTGTGTATTACCACATTATTGTTGAATGATTTCTACATATCGAAATGTCAGCTACCATATTTATGACAAAACACCCAACTTAAATTATATAAATGTGTAATATGTATTGCATGGCAAAATATCTGCTGAAATAGTTATTCTTTTTTAAGTATCTTTTTTATTTACATACACCTCATTTGTGAAGTCATAGTGGGAGCTGGCTTGTAAAACAACTTCTTGGTTTCATTACCTGATAGTATTGAGTAATGCTATCTCTGTTTTAAATGTTGTCTCATATTCACACTTCTAATTGGGCAGCACTATGGCCTCTCACAAAAAAGCCTGGATTCAATCCTAGGGATCAGAGGTGGGATTTTGTGGTAGATAAAATGGCACTTAGAATGAATGTTCTCTGGTTTTCCCCACCATAATTCCATCAATTGCACCATCTTCATCCCCCCTTCCACCAGTTTCCAATCTCTGTAAACCTGTGAAGTTAAAAGGGACATTAAAATTAAAAATACTATGGAGGACAGAGAGCAATACTAATGAACGAGTGTCTCATCCAGCCCCCAAATTTATAAACCAGCATGTGCTGTTACATTCTTTCTGCAGTCAACATATGAAAAAACAATTAATACTGGCACACTAAACGACATGTTAAAGTGATTGACAATTATGAAGAGTGTGTGTGATATGGTTAAACACAAAGAGACATTGTTATTGTTTAGAGTCATTGCATTCACATCCATATTTAATAATACTGTATAATACATTTGTATGGTATTTTAAGGAACATGTGCCTACATTAATATACATTTGAATGGTTAAACACAAAGAGACATTGTTATTATTTAGAGACATTGCATTCACATTCATATTTAATAATACTGTATAACACATTTGTATGGTATTTTAAGGAACATGTGCCTACATTAATATACATTTGAATGGCCTACCCAATTAAAATGTTCATTAAATTCTAACCTCTTGAATGTCTGTTATTACAATCTATTGGAATGATCTTATAGGTAATTGCACTTAAGTCACTTATGCATACACAAAGCCAGTTCTAGTTAATAAAACTTACAGTTATTGAATAGAAAATACACTTTGATTCCTTTTCCTGGGAAAGGTTCTATATATAACATTTGATATAACACAGTGGAGGTCCTACAGCACATGGGAACCTTAAATTTATTGACAGGTCATATGGGAAAAGAGCAAATTGAGCCCATACAGTGATGTTTGTTTGTTCGTGTTTGTTCATTTGGTTCCACTGTGAGCAATGCTCAAGGGAAATTGAACACATCATACAATTATGAAGTATGCAGAGTAAGTAGGAATATACCCAATGCCAAGAACAGCCTTTGGGGGGGGATGTTCCCCTCCCCATCATGTCTTATCTAAGAGAGAAAAATTTGTAAACCATCACCATTTCAACAGTAAACTTCTCGACACGCATTACAGTAGGACAACAATAGCAAATAAGTGTTAATCACCATCACATGCAATCTGCCCTACATAAAGTGCTTACATGAGGTTGATACTATTATGATGATTAATTCACTTTGAATAAGCTCGAAATTATAACTTTATACTTTGTTATGCTTAAATTTCAATTTCCCATGTAATTTCTATTACCTTGAAGATATGTTTGAGAAAGACATCACTTGAAACGAGAAATTCTCATTATTACTGTATGGGTATTATTTGGGAGGACAGTATACAGGGTGGAAGGTACTGCTTGAACCGTACGTTAATCATGGATTCTATATAATGAGTAGTGCAAATATGATTTTTGTCATTAAACCTACAAAAATGAAACAAGGTGTTTTATGTTCCTTGTGCCTGTGTCTATTAGCCATTTTATTACAGTTCAAGCAATATCTTTCACCCTGTATAAGAAAACATTTAGAAGATGGTGGAGTTTGCATATACATAAAACATTATAACATATAAAACTGGGATGCAACAGATCCATCTATCCCATTGACATTTTTTGTGTAGCCCATTTTCCTCTGTTGCTTAAATTTACCAGTTACTCAAGAGTATACAAAATTCCTTCCGAATGAAGAGAACTTCACAAGCTGTTCCCAGAAAATTAAAAATAAACATTTTATTTTTCATGTAAATATCTTGAATACAATGGCATTTTAATCAAAATCGTTTGAGTCATTTTTCAGAAGAAAAAAATCGAGAATTCTTCCGTGTAAAGGGTTACTTTGGGTGGGGAATTTTCTTGAAAATCTTTGTGTCGCATCTTTGGAAGGTACTGAACTTAAACCGATTTGTACTATGTATGTACAAATTCCTGCTTTGAAACGCATGGCTTTATGTATTCACTTTCAATTGCCAGTCGAAATGCGCGCGCCAACGTTCCACGTTACGTATTTGACCACAGCCAATGGGAGCAAAATGTGCCGGAATGGACTACCTTCCCCCTAGAACTGGAAGATCGTTCCCTTTCGTTTATTTTCGGCATTCGCTGGAATTTCGTCGGGCAACTTCGGTTGGCTTTCTGCAAGACTAGCGCTTGCAGAAAGCCAACCGAAGTTGCCCGACGAAGTTCGAGCGAATGCCGAAAATAAACGAAAGGGAACGATCTTCCAGCAAGGGGGAAGATAGTCCATTCCGGCACATTTTGCTCCCATTGGCTGTGGTCAAATACGTAACGTGGAACGTTGGCGCGCGCATTTCGACTGGCAATTGAAAGTGAATACATAAAGCCATGCGTTTCAAAGCAGGAATTTGTACATACATAGTACAAATCGGTTTAAGTTCAGTACCTTCCAAAGATGTGACACAAAGTTTTTCAAGAAAATTCCCCACCCAAAATAACCCTTTACACGGAAGAATTCTCGATTTTTTTTTCTGAAAAATGACTCAAACGATTTTGATTAAAATGCCATTGTATTCAAGATATTTACATGAAAAATAAAATGTTTATTTTTAATTTTCTGGGAACAGCTTGTGAAGTCCTCTTCATTCGGAAGGAATTTTGTATACTCTTGTGTAACTGGTAAATTTAAGCAACAGAGGAAAATGGGCTACACAAAAAATGTCAATGGGATAGATGGATCTGTTGCATCCCAGTTTTATATGTTATAATGTTTTATGTATATGCAAACTCCACCATCTTCTAAATGTTTTCTTATACAGGGTGAAAGATATTGCTTGAACTGTAATAAAATGGCTAATAGACACAGGCACAAGGAACATAAAACACTGTGTTTCATTTTTGTAGGTTTAATGACAAAAATTGCATTGGACATATTTGCACTACTCATTATATAGAATCCATGATTAACATACGGTTCAAGCAGTACCTTCCACCCTGTATACTGTCCTCCCAAATAATACCCATGCAGTAATAATGAGAATTTCTCGTTTCAAGTGGTCTTTCTCAAACATATCTTCAAGGTAATAGAAATTACATGGGAAATTGAAATTTAAGCATAACAAAGTATAAAGTTATAATTTCGAGGTTATTCAAAGTGAATTAATCATCATAATAGTATCAACCTCATGTAAGCACTTTATGTAGGGCAGATTGCATGTGATGGTGATTAACACTTATTTGCTATTGTTGTCCTACTGTAATGTGTGTCGAGAAGTTTACTGTTGAAATGGTGATGGTTTACAAATTTTTCTCTCTTAGATAAGACATGATGGGGAGGGGAACATCCCCCCCAAAGGCTGTTCTTGGCATTGGGTATATTCCTACTCACTCTGCATACTTCATAATTGTATGATGTGTTCAATTTCCCTTGAGCATTGCTCACAGTGGAACCAAATGAACAAACACAAACAAACAAACATCACTGTATGGGCTCAATTTGCTTTTTTCCCATATGACCTGTCAATAAATTTAAGGTTCCCATGTGCTGTAGGACCTCCACTGTGTTATATCAAATGTTATATATAGAACCTTTCCCAGGAAAAGGAATCAAAGTGTATTTTCTATTCAATAATTGTAAGTTTTATTAACTAGAACTGGCTTTGTGTATGCATAAGTGACTTAAGTGCAATTACCTATAAAATCATTCCAATAGATTGTAATAACAGACATTCAAGAGGTTAGAATTTAATGAACATTTTAATTGGGTAGGCCATTCAAATGTATATTAATGTAGGCACATGTTCCTTAAAATACCATACAAATGTGTTATACAGTATTATTAAATATGAATGTGAATGCAATGTCTCTAAATAATAACAATGTCTCTTTGTGTTTAACCATATCACACCCACTCTTCATAATTGTCAATCACTTTAACATGTCGTTTAGTGTGCCAGTATTAATTGTTTTTTCATATGTTGACTGCAGAAAGAATGTAACAGCACATGCTGGTTTATAAATTTGGGGGCTGGATGAGACACTCGTTCATTAGTATTGCTCTCTGTCCTCCATAGTATTTTTAATTTTAATGTCCCTTTTAACTTCACAGGTTTACAGAGATTGGAGACTGGTGGGAGGGGGGATGAAGATGGTGCAATTGATGGAATTATGGTGGGGAAAACCAGAGAACATTCATTCTAAGTGCCATTTTATCTACCACAAAATCCCACCTCTGATCCCTAGGATTGAATCCAGGCTTTTTTGTGAGAGGCCATAGTGCTGCCCAATTAGAAGTGTGAATATGAGACAACATTTAAAACAGAGATAGCATTACTCAATACTATCAAGTAATGAAACCAAGAAGTTGTTTTACAAGCCAGCTCCCACTATGACTTTACAAATGAGGTGTATGTAAATAAAGTAGATACTTAAAAAAGAATAACTATTTCAGCAGATATTTTGCCATGCAATACATATTACACATTTATATAATTTAAGTTGGGTGTTTTGTCATAAATATGGTAGCTGACATTTCGATATGTAGAAATCATTCAGCAATAATGTGGTAATACACAAGTTTTATGTAACTATTTGTGCTTCCAAGGCCAGCGCTTAACCGAGTTACGCAGATTGACAAAAAATTCCCAAAGATACACAGTACATATGGAGAATTTTCTGTTTATGAAATGCTTTTAAGTTATTTTGCAATGAAAAGACCATTATGTCCTAATTTATTTATTTGGTATAACAGCAGGAAATAGTGTTTGAGCACAACACTAATACACATCCAAAATCAAACTATGGATCCCAAACTATTATCATTACATCACATTCAAAATTGAAATAGGTATCAGACATAACCTTTGAGCACGAGTTCTCTTGTTCGTTTTACAATATTAATGTGCAATCCATAAAAATAAAGTTTTAGAAATACAGTCCCTAATTCGAACATATTTTAACACCTTAACATACTAAGTTATAGTTTATATTTAAGGTTAGCTTGTTTTCGCTATATATATTTCAATTCCTCATTAAAACCAACTAAACTTTCGATTCATAACCTGTCTTCTACCTTACTAGGTTTTCAGGTCATGTTCCAGTTTTAAACATCGAATGCGCGTTATTTGGTACTCAATATTAAATAAGGTATCACTATAAACTACTACATTTACACAATTGCTCGTTGATACGAAAATTCTGGTTTATTTTTATATTTTCGGCATTGCTATCTTATCAGCTGACTTCCATATTAGTTTAGTTTCAAGCCTCAGCAATCAGCATGGCAGAGGTCGCGACACCTTGCCCCTTCAACTCGAAGATCGTTCCCTTTCGTTCATTTTCGGCATTCGCTCGAACTTCGTCGGGCAACTTCGGTTGGCTTTCTGCAAGCGCTAGTTTCTGCAAGCGCTAGTATCTGTCACCGATCTTGAAGGTGCGGCAGCACGTGTTGTAAAATTGTACCGTAAATGCACATGGTATAAAAGAAATAAAATTGTTTTTGCTCTGAGTGCCAGGAATTTTCCTTTGAAACTTAAAAAATGGTGAAACCCAAAAAGGGATTTAACTGGAAAGCTAGGCAAGTAGTTCAAACGGACATCGATAACTCGGCTGTATCTAAGGTAAGTTCTGCTCGACAGAAAATTCTTAACCTCAAACATGTGCTTATCTTTCACAAGCCACTTTAAACCATTGTATATATTATTTAAGTAAATACAATAAAAATATCACTGTGGTAAGGGTATAGGAGAACGACTGGTGAAATTACTTCAAACAATCCCCGGTTCAGTAGAGCTGTCATTCGTCTTTTTGAGTGAAAGGATAAGCAGCGAGAAAAAGAAAGAAAGAAAGAAAAAAAAAAAAAAAAGGTAACTCACTCTAACCGAGATTCGAAATCAGGGCAGACACGTTACCCCAACACTGCGGAGTTGGGATCATTACATTTTGTTGATTCCTAAGTTTACAAGCTGTGGCACTATCACAACAACACATGTAGTTACAGAGTTTGGGCATAAAAGGACCCCTAGACTTTAGCTCAAAATATCGCCATGATATTAATGTTACTGTATGGTATGGCTTTACATCACTATTCATCATTGGCCCAAATTTCACCAAAAAAGACAATAATGGAATAAGTGACTGTTACAGTAAATAGGGAGCACTGCTACAGCGTGTTTGTTTGGTTTTGTTTCTTAGGTCCACAGTGAGCAACGCCCAGGGACATTGAACATGTCATACAACAGTATACACTATTATCAAATACATGCAATTAACCCACACCCACCACTTCATGTTTTTTCCCATGCATTAGGTAAAACAGAAAAAATTGAAAGTTGTAACCGCCAACTATACCTACAGTATTTACTTCTAGTTCTAATTTAAAGCCTATGCTTATTACATGCTATTAAAATATTTGGCTATTTTGCTCTTATGGGGCCCGTTGAAAACACTGAAAAAAGCAAGAAGGAATGGAATAAATCACCTTAAGAGTGAGGAAATAAGTAGATGTGATCTCGCAATACCTGGTGGCCACCTGCCCCTTGTAGGTGTTTTACTTTTATAGGAAAATTGCGATATAAACACAACAAACGTAGCCATCTTCCCGCTAAAACAGACACTGAATGGGAAGTGCCAACCTAAATAAGAAGTGAAATCTGCAAAATAAGGAATTTCTTCAAACGTGAATCATTCCAGTTTTAGATGCGTAGATCCCTCGGCTATGCCCTGTCGTTGCTACACTCCTCTCCTTATAAAAACATCCCTCGGCTACACTATGAGGCTGAGGGCCCTCAATCCCTTGGCTACGCCTTGAGTCTGAGTATCTTACCGGCTTTGGCAGCATTAGTTATTCATATGTTGCCAGCATTGCATTAGAGCTAGAGAATGACACAGAGTGACATCTGTAGGACATATGAGACATCACTTCCATCGCTGTCTGGAACCCCATAAGAGCAACTTACCCAAATATTCCTCCAAATTATATGGGGAGTGAATGTATAAGAATGGCTTTAATTGTCTAGTGATTTTATGCTTCTTAGGACTGCCTAACATTTTTAAAAAGCACAGTTGATTATAAACTTTCATTGTGAAACTGTAACATCCTTTTTGGAATAGTTTTAAACTATTTACTGACCTGTGCAGATCATCTGCATGCTAAGAATTATGGTGATGTACAACAAGGTTGGTTGTAAAGCCCTCATAATTATTTGCAAGATAGCTAAGGGAGTGAATATTGTACTCTCCAGCAAAGGTGAGAATTTTAAGGATTTTAAACAATGACCTTCAGGAATGATAAGAACCAACATCACAAAGGATCCGCACAGCTCTCTTTTGTAGCACAAACACTTTCTTATTGTGTACAGAATTACCCCAAAATATTCCTTATCACAAGAGGGAGTGAAAGTAAGTAAAGAATGCTGATCTCAAGGCATTTTGATTGTTCAGGTTTTTTAATCCAAAGCATGCTGAGTTAAGCTTTAGTAGCATAAGTATAGTGTGTTTTCCCCAGCTAATATCTTTATCTATGTGAAGCCCAAGAAATTTTGTGAGGAACTTCAGTAATGTTGAAATTATCATACTAATAGTTGATTCACTTATTTGCTTATACTTAATTCTGAACCAAATAAAAATTGTTTTATCATAGTATAATGACAGTTTATTTGCATCAAACCAAGTATAACTTGTTTGCTAAGTCTGACAGTTGTTCATGTAGTTTTCCAGCTATAAATATACTTGTATTATCTGCTAAAAGCACAGATTTTGACTCCTTATTTAAATAATGTTGCAAGCCTTTACTAAATGTTATAAATAACAGAGGACCAAGTGTGGAACTTTGTGGAACATCTTTAGTAATAATCCCAGGCTCAGAATCGCAACCATTGATTCTGATTTTGTGGACTCTGTTTGTTAAATATATCATATTTATACAAACCAATTTATAGAGATCTTACCATAAAAATGCCACTTTTGCAGCAACAAACAAGGTATATGCTGTCAAAAGCCTTACTTAGATCACAAAAATCCCTGTCCGTAGCTTTTTTTTTTTTTAATTTTTATTTATTTATTTAGTGCTGTTAACACTTCAGTCTTCAGTAGTGAACTCTACATAATTTACATTATAATTATACATACTCTCTTCAAGACTTTGGAAAATGCAGTGAGAAGAGAGATGGGACTATAAATTGGGTACAGTTTTTTTTTTTTTTGGGGGGGGGGCTCTCTCTACCATGTACATGTAGGTAGAGAAGATATTGCATTCTACCCAAAAATTTTATATAGAGATTTCATTGGAAATACATATTTTGAGGCCCCCTGAATCTAAATAAAGCATTTTTGGAAACATGTCCGCATGCACATGTATGTATGCATGTGTTAACAATTTTTATTAAAATACCATATATGAAAGATGTTTACATGAAAAATAAAATGTATATCTTGAAGTTTCTGGGAATAGCCTCTAGGAAGTCCTTTTCTTTTGGAAGAAATTTTGTATAATCTTGTATAACTAGTAAGCGTTAAGCAATAGATGAAAATGTAGCACACAAAAAAATGTAGATTTCTTTAAAACACACAATTTATTTCAAATAAGTGTTTTTGTGGCAGAAGCTGTTTCTGAGATATCCATCATTAAAGATTCAAATTGTTCAATATTCTTTTTAAGTCCCATCGGTTTTCAGGTGTTTCTCATGATAGCATGGAAATAGTATGGAATTTTAAGGCCAGTATAATATAGTATCCAGTTCTTAAACATTTGACTATTGCTGTTCTCTTTGTAGCTATAACAAAATGTGTAATGTAGCTATTTCAGCAAAGATTTATTTGGATTAAAATGTAGTAGATAGAAAACTAAGCTTTAGTAAGAATAGTATGTATACCCATGAATAAAGATAGGAGGTAGAGAAAGTCACATGAATGTATCACAGATTTTTTTTTTATAGAGAGGCTTTACTACTGCATGCTTCATTCTTTCCAGTAACATCCCTAACACCTTTCTGCTTATCTCATCCCATCCATATGAGCTTTTGCTTTTTAGGGACTTAGTAATCATGTGCAGGTATTTCTGAAGAAGTTATGAATTCCATCTTATATTTACACTGAATGTTAGGATATGCTTTTTCCAAAAGTGCAAGTCTGCTTGTATCTGTACACTGTTACTGCACTTATCCCTATACCGAGTAATCACTATATAGAAAACAATCTTTATGTAGGTTGATGCCCTGCTCCACATCTGCACTCCAGCAAACAATTAATTACACCAATCTCTGTCAATGATTTCAGTAGTAGGGACTTGCCAACAACATGGCTTCTGTAATCTACAGATTTCAATTTAGTGACTTTTTGGTTGTGTGGTTATTATAAAGAACAGGTTTTTCTGGCACATCCAACAACCCTACTTGCAAGACACAAGACATTATCTGTAAAAGTAGCACAGTGTCACAGAAGGAATGGTAAATGAGAATGATGAATGTATTCCCGAAGTTTGTAAAAAGTAAAATAAAAAAACTTTGTTTGCCATATGCAATGATTGTTTATTTTTCCCCAATCTTAAATATAATATAAGTAAATGAAAATGATCGAGGAGTAGGAAAACTCATTTACACTCTTCACTTAAGTAAAATTACCTGTACATGTTTCGAGAGTCCCTTGTTCTCATCGTTAGCTGCTGACCTACAGGCTGGTGGTGGTTTGATCATCCTGTATCTGCCTGTGTTGACCATCTGTAGTGTTATCAGGTGAGGGTTTGATGTACTTGCTGAGTTTGTCTTCTGTTGGGATGTCGAAATTCATTGCAGTATTCTTGTTCTTCCAATTGTAGATTTTCTCCCAAGCGGATAGTTCCATAGGTTTTGAGACTTCTTTTAACAGTTTGACATCTGGGTCTATTTCGTGGTTTTTCTCCCAAAAATGATTCGCAACAGCAAATTTTTCAATTTGTTTTTGGTGAATGTTCCTGAAGTGTCCTTTTCTGCGTGTTTCAGTATTTTTTTTGGTTTTCCCAATGTATTTCATGTTGCAATCTAGGCATTCTATGGCGTATATTTCGGATTTTTGTTCTGTAAGGACTTGATCTTTCAATTTTGAACTTTTGTAATTTCAGATAAAATTAGATTCAAACCTTATCAAAGATGCTAAATATGATGAATGCAATGCACTGGTCATTCCTTCAAGAAAGAGAAAAACGAAGAAGAAAAATAATGAAGTTACAGTAACAAGAATTCTTTCCAAAAAACAGCGCAAGCAGCTGGAGAAAATTGTAGAGCGCAAAAAGAAGAAGCAAAATGTAAGTAATTTGCCAATAGCTGGTTTCACATTCCACACAAATATTGCTGTATTTTCTAACTACTACTTCATTGTAAAAGAATTTTGAACCACTCTTTCTGTGTTAGTTTGTACCTCTTGAGGTTTTTATTTTGCTCCCAGAGGGCTGCACTGCTGGAAAGACTTTCAAGAATGCAACCGAAAGCGGAGCTAATGAGTCAACTAACATCCATAGCATCAGTACAGACTAAGGGCCTGAAAAGGTACTTTGCAGAACAGAAGAGAGGAGAAAGGAAGAGAAAACATAAAACGGAGGAGGAGGAAGCAGAAGAGGAAAAAGAAGAGCAGGAGGAAAAGATTTATAAAGTGAATAGTATAGCTGGTAGTCAAAAACGTATGCACTTGCTGAAGAAAGGAATGGCAGAGAATAAGTCAAAATTGGATCCAAATGTTGTTGGCTTTGAGGTAAACAATATACAGTTCAATTATATTTTGTATTACTTTATGCGCTGAAATGTTTCTATTTACAGAAATTATAGAAAAACCTTTACATATTATTTATAAATTATCAATAATTAGATTTCACTATCACACATTTTATCATGTGTATTGAAACAGATGTTGTTAGCATTTATCTCTCATTTTTGTGTAATTAGGTATCTTGTTTATTATTCTGAATCCATGAATGAGTGAATGACTAAGGTTAGTATCCTATGCCAAAATGCATATTTTTGATCAGATTATTTATCCCTAAACATTTTAATATCTTTGCAGGACACACTATTTAGGCTTAGAATAAGCTGTATTTATAGCACATTTTTTGTTTACCTACTTCAGGTGTATGTAATATAATATATTATTATTATTATTATTATTATTATTATTATTATTATTATTATTATTATTATTATTTACAGAATACGTTGCTCATTTTCTTTATGAGTAATTTGCAGCATTTACATAAGCACTAAATGAAGAATGTAACTAGAGTCAGTTAGGGAAAAGATGTGTCAAAGAAAATGGAATTGGCAGAGGCATAAGACAGGAATGCACCTTAGCATCTAAGCTAAAATTTCATATAACAAACAATTTTCTTTCTTTCTTTTTGAACATCTGTAGGCAAATTTTGGCATAATCAAAGCAACTAGACAATCATACCTCACCATTTGTAAATTGTATGAAAAAATTCAAAATGCTCAAAATTATGATAGACATGTATAGAGGATTATACAAAAAGTTGTTTACAATGTTTTAGGGATTGTAGAGGAAGTCAAAAGGAACAAATATGTTATGTGACAAAATTCATGTACATCCATCGTTTTGCTTCTAGGGGTGTTAATAAGATGGAGAGGAACAGTTCTAGAAGCAAGCATCCTCCATGATCACAAAAGGTCGTTCACAATGTTTAAAGAATTGTAGAGAAGGTCAAGATGAGCATAATGTTTTAATGTGCATGTTACAGTCATATAGTAAGTAATAAGACCACTTCCATGATAGGTCAGAGGACGTGAAGTTTGCCATTCAAAACCTATCACAAATGGCTATGTTATTGTACTGTACAGTAAACATAAACTCTCCAGAGCTGTGACAATGGCACGAACAATACAGTAGTATCCGGCAATGGGAATTGTGCAATGTCAGCAAAGATGTAGTCAATGGTTTTAATTTACTACTGATTTACCTCAGTAAACCTTTAATTATGGCAGAGCAGTTCATGTAGTGTTGTACTCTATGTTTTATAACTGTACTTTAACGTTAACTGTTTTTGTTTATTGTTTTTTCTGATATGGAAGTTCCCATAATAACAGAAGAGCCAAGAAACTATGAACCGGCTGCCCAGTGTTTTTCCACTGGGCATGTGGAAACATGATAATGCACTGCTGCTATAAACAAGGTCACACTTATGTGGTTTTCCTCTGCAGTGTGAAGTGCAGTATTGTGTTGACAGTGATGTGATGTAGTTCAGTTATTACGAGTTATTTATTATTTTGTCCTGTACTTAGGCACAAAGTATATTATGGCCCAGTATATGTTTTCTACTGCACAGCGTGCATTTATTCATGATTTGTATGTGTTAACCCAGTCAGCTCGCCAAGTGAAAGTACAATTTGCAGAAATATTTCCAGGTGTAAAAGTTCCAGGTCGTACAACAATCCATGAACTTTACAAATATATTTCAGGCCACAGGAAGCGTTCAGGCTAAGAAATCTAAAAGATGGTGTACAGTTCTTACCGAAGAAACATTAGACATCGGTCATCGTTTGGAGAATTTCCCCCAAAAATCACTTAAGTGTCTTTCACAACAGGAAGGCATTTCTTATGGCTCTGTGCAAAGAGCTACCAAATTGCTGCAGTTAAAACCATCAAAAATAACTGTGGCACATGCTCATCAACCAGGTGATCCTGTAATTAGGTGCACATTTTGTGAGTGGAGTCTCAATAGTATACAAAATGGCAAAATAGACCCATATTTAATATTTTTCACGGACAAGGCTAGGTTCCACCTTCATGGATATATGTATACATAAAATAAGTACCTCTTCATGACGAAAAAATTGTATATGGTGTGCCATGAGCAGAGAAAGAGTTATAGGGTCAATTTTTTTTTAGTCAACAGTTGACGCCTGTACGTACATGAATACAATTTTGCCTCCTTTTCTTTTTAGAGAATTAACAGACAAAGAGCGTGATTTTGTCTTTTTACAAGACTCTGCAACAGCTCATACGGCCAATATATCGATGAGAACAATTGAAAGTGTGTTTGAGGACAGAATTATTAGTAGAGATTTGTGGGCCCCTCGGTCCCCCGACCTAACTCCCTGCGATTTCTATCTCTGGGGTAACTTAAAACATAAAGTGTACAAGACAAACCCACACACCCTGGAAGAATTAAAACAAAATATCTGCCAGCAAATTGCCAGCATTTCTCAACGTGAACTATGGCTAGTGATTCTAAAAAGGCGCCAAAAATGTATGGACAATGACGGTGGCCAGTTTCAGCATCTTCTATTATAAAGTTGATAAGTAAAGCCTTTAAAAGTAGTTTTAAAAATGTTGTATGGTTTCATCCGCACTTTTCTATGATGGCAGCAGACGGCAACGAGCCCGAGGATGCAGACAGGAAAAACACTGTGCCGCAGGTTTTGGCTCACTCTGTAGTATAGTCCAACATGAAGACTGGCTTGTCTTTGTTGACACTGCATTGCCAAACACATGATGTTGCTCATCTGCAAACAGCAACAGACTGAGTATGAACATATAACATCAGCAGTGGATAACTTAATAACTTAGGATACATATATGCTCTGAGACTCCTATCCACTCCATCTTATCAATGCCTCTAGGGGCAAAATGGTGGATGTACATGAATTTTGTCATATAAAAAAGTTGTTCTGCTTGACTTTCTCTACCGTCCCTGAAATGCTGTAAACAACCTATTATATCACCCATTATAAGTAAATAGTGCCAGAACACACTTAAATATTAATTATATTTATGTCTGCTAACATTTTAAACATTTAAATTTTTTTTTCAAGTTTCACAAATCAGAAAATATCATTGTCCCTATTGATTATGTTCAGAAGTAGTATCTTACATTGATTAAATGAGAGACAATGTTCTGCAACTCTTTGCTTCTTTGACTGGATTTAATTGCTGTGAGTGCTATAGTCTTAATGTTTTTAACAATTTATTGTCTTTACAGTATTTCTAAAACAATATTTAAATAGTAAAAGAAAATCAGGAATTTGCTCTACTGCTCACTCTGGGTAAGATCCACATTCTGTAAAGCCTCAAAGGCACTGAGCTGAATGGCATTGTATGCCTGACATCCCCACCAATTTTCTTACCATTGGAGACTACCCCTACCCCTTCCCCTTGGCTGGAAAAGATCAGTCCGGATACTTCTTGAACATGACCCCTGTATGTGAAACTGCACAGTGATCATGTGGAACATGACTGAGAAAATCCAGATGGATTTGTGTTACTATGTGTTAAGGATATCATTTATTGCTTTGGTGGTTCAAATGTCTGTTTTTCCCAAAAATGTATTAAAACTTATTAGTCTGTGTTTGATTTTAGTCTTCAGATAGTGATGAAGATGAGGATGATCAGATTGAAGAGGAAGAAGAAAAGAGTGACAGCAATATTGAGGAAGATGAAATGAACACAGAAAGTGAAACAGAAGATAAGGAAGCAGAGAGCATCAGTGAAGATTGTGTTTCAGAAAAAAAGATTATGGAGAACATTGCTGAAAACATTGTCAAAAATTACTCAGTTGTCAAACAAGATGCTAATGATAAACAAATTTGTAGCAAAATAAAAACAGAAGTTAAACCTGCAATATTTGTGCCTGTCAACAGAAATCCAAAAATTCAGGAGGCAAGATTGAAGTTGCCCATTTTAGCGGAAGAACAAGTAATCATGGAGGCTATCGCAGAGAATCCGGTAGTTATTTTAGCTGGAGAAACAGGAAGTGGTAAAACAACTCAGGTGCCTCAGTTTTTATATGAAGCTGGATATTCAAGGTTAGTATAAATAATTTTATGCTTTTTTAAATGATAAATAATGTGCTTTTGGAAACAGCTTATAGTGATTGTTAATTTTTCAGCAATGGTAAAATAATTGGTGTAACTGAGCCACGAAGAGTTGCAGCCATTTCCATGTCAAGACGTGTTGCAGAAGAAATGAATTTGAGTACAGATGAAGTTTCATACCTCATAAGGTTTGAAGGTAATGCAAGTGAAAAAACACAAATAAAATTTATGACTGATGGAGTACTTCTCAGAGAAGTTCAGGGTGTAAGTATTCAAGAAAGTTGTAAATAAACTTGTTGATTTACATTTATAAGCTCTGTTTGCCATGCATAGGATTTCCCCTCTGAATTCTCATTACTATTTACTGTATCTCCAAAAAACGTAAAGTTGCTAAAAATTAAATAATACAAGAAAAAGGATTCTTTTTCCATTAGAATATTCTCTCTTCTCAATATCTAATCAATCTTTATAAGGAGTTTTATAAAATAATTATTTTTGTATGTATTTCAATATTAGTATTCAAAATAATTTCAGACATTGGTACAATGGGCTAAAATTGCTAAAAAAGAAACTTTGTTTTATTATGCAAGTAGGTATGTAGAGAACTGGGGAAAAAAGCCAAATCCCACTTTTGGTGAAATTAAGGATTTTTATGCTATGCCATCATAGTACTGCATTTCAGAATGAGAAAATTCCATTCTCAGGGGGAGTGGGAGAGAGAGAGAGAGAGAGAGAGAGAGAGAGAGAGAAATTACAGAAGCATATCTGGAAAGTGTTGTAGAAGTTCTCAAAACACAAGATTCAACAGTTTTTTTCCCCCCCAGCCTAGTCACCTTATAACTTGACCAACGACCTTCCAACGTTTTAATACCCTCAGTAAAATAAGATTTGTTCAGTTGTGCAAAATAAGCATATTTCTCAGCTTCAACCTCATGATTTGATGTGATCTTCCTCCACCAGCTATATCTGTAGGTTTGGGAACAATGTAATCACTGGAGTGAAATCTGATGAATGTGGAAGTCTTTGGAAGCAAAGATCATGCAGTTTTGCAGCAACAATCCCAAATGTGTGTGAAGGTGCATTATCATGATGAAAGAAAACTTTCTGGTTTGCAAAGTGTGCATGTTAGCTGAATAGTACCTTCAGTTGAACCAGTATTGAAGCATAATATGTCTCAGTGATGGTTCTGCCCTTCTGAAGGTAGCCTGTGAGCATCACACCATTAGAATCCCAGAAAATCATAGCCATGACTTCTCCCATTGATGGAACCATTTTTGCTTTCTTTGGTGCACTTTCACTTTTTGGACTGCTCATTCTTCTCTGGATGTAGTGATGAATCCATGATTCATCTACTATTATGAAATGACAGAGAAACTCACTGGAGTTGTGTTTAAACAAGGCTAAGTACTCTTATGAAATGTTCATTTGAATTGAAGGATATTCTTCCCGTTATTCGCACCACGCTTTGGGCATCAAACTTGAGGTAGTTGCAGCACCACATACGATACAAAGTTTCCGATGGCCTTCGCCCCAATGTTTACATTCCAGTGGCCTTTGCACCACTTTTAAAAATCAACTTTGTATTTTAATGTTTATTTAAATATTATATATGTATGTTTGCCTCAGCTGCGTCAGTATTAATTTGCAGAAACATGTATCTCTTAGCAGAGGGTGGTGTGGCTAAAGAATGAATGCTTACACAAATTATTATTTTTACTTCACTCCTTATTTTTATTAATCTTTCACACGATTAAATAACACCTCACTGATATATCATACTGTAGACCTGTGAGATTGTTTATTAATTGCACTTTTTAATACGTAAACTTTATTTTTATTAATCTTTCACACGATTAAATAACACCTCACTGATATATCATACTGTAGAGCTGTGAGATTATTTATTAATTGCACTTTTTAATACATAAACTTTATTTTTATTCTTGCCGTAATGAAGTTTTATGTCTCACACTTAATCTGTACCGTATCGAAATGCTCAGGAATTCTGTCTAGTAGTGTCTGGCGTTTACCGCTTTAATTTGTAAATTTTTCTATTTCAAGTCTCTGATTGGCTATTTATAAACTGTTTTAAATATTACATTATTGTTCCAAGAATTATTAGTAGCATTATTAAACTTTCTAATTTATTGTTGTCTCAAGGTTACCTCATTGTTACCAACTTTTGGCTTCTATTCTCACAGCTCATACATTGTTAAATTACTTAATACATTTACATAACATTATTATACATGTACATAATAATATAAACATTAATACAATGACTGTTACATACATTTTACATATTATTACATACACATATTGCTTTTAGGCAGGCTGTTATATTTTATATTATATAATCAGACTGATATCATTTAAATGTTAAAAATACTCCTCAGAATGCATTTTTGGCTCCTAGTTACCAAACATGGCAAGCATAGAGCAGAAAGTTTTCTCCTACTCAAAACTGTGTGTAAAATGTAGTGAACAAGGCTTATTGAGGTCTTTGCAATATCAGTAAACTTGTATATCTTCAGCTGGTGATCATTGAATACAGCATTGTATTTGTCACAATATCTTCAGTTGTAGCAGTTTTAAGGCACCCTGAGTGCTCATCTTGGATGAATTATGAGCAGGCTTAAATTTAGCAGCCCACTTTTAATAGTTGAAAATAAAGGGGAAGAGTCTCTTAATGTTGAATCTAACTCCGTTTGTATTTCTATTGGGGTTAAATCCTTCAAAACAAACTACTTTATCACAGCTCATGTTTCACTGTTATCCATTTTGTAAAAAATGTGAATACTACTTTGTTTATGCACAATCATCTCAAACAAGTGACTACACTTGCATGTCTGAAACTTTACACCATGCCATCTAAAGGATCATACACAACTATTATATTAATTTGTCTATCTTCACACCATCTGTGAATCAGGCAAACATTTTTAAGAATGCCCCTCATAATTAGAAAGAAAATGGGACCTCCTGAATAAATAGAAATTCTATAGATACTGATTTTGAATAGAATTATGGCTAATATATTGTTATATTTTTTTGACAGGATTTTCTTTTAACAAAGTACTCCGTAATAATCTTGGATGAGGCTCACGAAAGAAGTGTATATACTGACATTCTTATTGGTCTTTTATCACGTATTGTGCCTCTCAGAAATAAACGAGGTAATCCACTGAAGCTCATTATTATGTCAGCAACATTGAGATTGGAAGATTTCACAGAAAATTCTCGTTTATTCAAGATTGCACCACCAGTAATAAAAGTTGAATCTCGTCAGTTTCCAGTTACTGTGCACTTCAATAAGCGCACAGCATCAGATTATGTAAATGAAGCATTTAATAAGGCTTGTAAGATCCATACACAGCTTCCAGAAGGAGGCATACTCATATTCTTAACAGGTAAGGTTAATCATTAAGGAAAAGGCTGATTTTATATGCTTATATTGTAAATTGTATTTTAAAATTATGATTAAATGTATACAAAATTACAGGAAATGTATGCAGATTTCCTGAAATATTTGGCAAAATAATATAAGGTAATTAAATGTAAATAAGAGTTTTAAGGTTTTATATGTGCATAAAAAGCTCTGTTTATACACAGCTTTTAATTAAAGTTTTCTAATTAACGTTTTTTGACTGATTTTGAATCAGATGTGTAGATCAGAATATCTTAATCATGAGATTCCTAGAAACCTTGAAGAACCTCAGGTTCCTAGTAGGTATGTATTTGGCTCACCCAGGGTCCAAAGCCGCTCATCACCATTGTCATCCACCGTCACCATTTGTTACAGCCGTGTTTCTACCATTTTTTGTAACTCTTCTAGAGCTATTATTTTCATAGGATCTAATCTCTTATATTTATTAACTCATCTCACAGGGTTCTTTCCTATCTCTGTGGTTTCTAACTCACGGTTTTCAGTGCAGCTTTGAACTTGCTTTTATCTCTGGAGGTCTCTGGCATGAAGGTTGAATGGACTATCCTCACTACCCCTTTTATGCGATACTAGGTGCGGAACTGTGTTGCCTCCAATATCTCAGCAATTGGGGGTTGTGTTACCTCTGCTTGGGTTAAATTGCCGTCGGTCAGGGTGTTTTTACGGAGCATACTGGTTAATTGTCATATGGGATGATAATCTTTTCTGCTGCAGGCAGGCTTTCAGACCTTTGAAAGAACCATACTACTACCTCCTATCTTTTGTGGTTATGAGTGGCGCCTGTTCATCCCTGTATACCAACTCTTGCACTGTTATCGCTGGCATATGCAGCAACATTGTTCCAGCTCTCCAGTATGCCCTCATTAAGGAATGACAGCTCAATATCTAAGACCCCACCTCTGTCTCTGTGGGAGTGGGCATCCATCTAATTTGAAGCAGTTTCCTCAATTTCTAGACGAGCAGAAGATCGAAGGGCTAAGGGTCACACCTCATTTTTCTGGAGGCTAGAATGGGTTTCCAGGAGCTGACCCAACTACATTCCCCCAGACTATACCAAAACAGGATGCCATAGTGCAGAATTGTTCACATATCAATATCTCATGATTCTTCCAAGCTTATAATTCTTGTAGATACTGATGGTCACTGTTCTACCATGCCAGCTACATCTTGCACATCTACTAGCGCTGCTACTGACTGTTTGAGCTGAAATTCCCCTTCTGGCATTCTGTGAACAGTTCCTGATCTCATTTCTGAACTAGCTAGCAGCAATGGTGGGACAGATGTATGTTGCATTAGGCCAGGATGCATTCCTACATATAAGGGAAAGTTCAAGCACAACTGAATCATACCAAACAGTCTCTATTTATTTGGTTGTCCTTCATGGTGTGGTGGCTACCATGCTAGCCTCTAGTTCCTGAGGTTGCGGGTTGAAACCTGGCAGAGGGCAATGAATTTTTTCGGGCGTAGAAATCCTTAGCATGGCTTTCTTTAGAAGGGAAGTAAAGTTGGTGTCCTGTGTCATAGATTTATGGCATATAAAAGAACCTCAAGCCTGATAAAGAGGCCTGTGAGCAAAATTACTGATCTTTCATGCCCAATATAGAATGGGACGCTAAGGACCACAATAGTTAAAGAGCATCCATAAAAAAAAACTCAATTTAATTTTTATTTAATTTCCTATTTATTTGGTCTGTTTGTGCTTTCTATGCAGTTGTTTCTTCACCATTTCCCTGAATGCAGATCTGCAATGGATTATACATGGTCTCTGCTTACAACTTGCAGAGTTGGATATTCTGTCTCCTTCCCAAATGCCCCTTGTCGTGTGCTTGAGGAGACCAAACTTTGCGCCCAGGATCCCTTCAATATTCAGAGGTACTGTCTGGTGCACTCTGATCTTCCCTGGAGGATGGCTCTCCTGCACATGGTAGTTTATGATCCTTTTTTGCGGTGACATATACTATCATACTGTTCCGTTTATCAGTCCCTTGCAAGCTTTTGCTCTTCAGATTTGTTGTCCTGTGGCATTTATGTTACTCCTTTGTCTCTTCTTGCAGATGGCAACATTGCCTATCTTGTCTCACAGCTCCTTGTACCTTATTTACTGGCAGGGGCTTTAATGCTAATCATCATATATGGGATTATCTTTTTTTGTGCGAAAGGAAAACATTACTTGCTACTCTTCCAAACCATCATAATGTTTATGTTTTAAATACTGGTGAACTTATGTTTCTTTCTAACTCAACTGGCCAACTTGCACATCCAGATCTAAGTCTCCACAGTTTACTTGTCTTTTGGATTGGAACATAATTTCTGATATACACACTAGTGATCATTTCCTTTCATAATTGCCTTACTTTTTGCTAATGCATATTCCACTGGTATTGCTAAGTGGCATTTGAACAAAGCAGAACTCTCTCTACTATCATCTAGCCTGCTTCTCAGACCGAATTTCCTACCATTGACACTATTGACTTTGGTGATTCTGGTCGCTGCCAAATGTTCCATTCCCCAGATATTTTCCCACTGCAGGGAATTACTGGTTCCCTGGTGGTTGGAGGAGTGAGGGAACATTGGTGCATAAAGATATGCTCTTTGGATATTTAAGCATCATCATACATTGGAGAACTTGATTGCCTACAGGGCTTGCAGTTTTATTCTGGAAAACAAGAGGGCTTCTTGGATGCTATATGGCGAGTTTAAAAATTCTACACCAACATCTGTTGTTTGGGAAAAGCTTCATCGTATAGGCAGTAAGGCTCAACTTTTCTCTATACCTAGTCTCTGTGTAGCCACCATTACTGAACCACATATTACAAACACTCTGCTCCTGACTTTCAAGGCAATTTCCAGCTCTGCTCACTATCACCTGGCATTACTTCCTCATAAAGTCGCCATGGAAGCTCAAGACCTTTCATTCCACTCCAACAGTCGCATGTTCCTTATATGCGAGAGTTGAAGTATGCACTGGCGACTTCTTGGCATTCTATCCTGGTTCTGATGGAGTGTACATATTAAAGCTTCAGCATTTGGCTGCCAATGGTAAACATTTTCTCCTCCAGATCTACAACTCTCTCTGGCAAATCGGTATGTTTTCAACAGTTTGACATGAAACCACTGTCATTCCCACCTGAAGTCTGGAAAGAACTGCCAGCTCCCTTCCAGCTACGTTTCAATTTCACTTATTAGTTGCATTGGCAAGGATTTGGAATGCGGAATGCAGGATTTGGTTAACAGATGGTTAACTTGGACACTTGAATCCCAGATTCTTTTAGCGAATGTGTAATGTAACTTTAGCTGGCACCGATTTACTGTTGTTCCGCTTTTATATTTTAATCGAATAGGTGCCTGATTTCGCGTTGACACTTGTTATGCATATTCTGATTATTTACCTAAGTGTCATATAAGAATAAAAATCAATAATTTTCTCATGCTACGACAAGCTTGATACATCTGGGATTTCCAAGGTATTTGTGTCTCTGTTTAACAATGCCCCACTCATTCGCACATACTCTCAAGTTTGCTGATCTCCTGTGCTTCTTGCTTAGCTTTTGCCTAACTCTGTTATGGAACTTTTCTAGGCTACCTGCTGAAGTTCAACTGCTTATTGCTTCATATTGCTATCATGCTTCTCTGTAAAAATGGTTTTCTTACAGTGTTTCTTTTTTAACATACATATACAGGTGGAAGGTGACCTATGGTCATCCTTTTAAACTATGAAAGAGCACATTGTTTTGAATGTTTTTCCTTAAATTTTTTCCATAAAGCTTTCCGTTCTTGAGATAATTACTATTTTATTTTGCACAATATTGCAACACTGCAAATTCAACAAGTTAACTTTTAATTCAGCTTTTGCTGCTATAGCAACAAACAAATAAACACTTCCGGTATACAAATAAACAGAAAACTACACATAATTGTAATGTAATCTAAACATCAAATGGAATATAGAACTGAGGAAGCATTTACAATATTATACTAATTATTAATAGGAACACTTACTTATAAGCTTGAGAAACCCAAGTTAAAAGATTATGCTTTGTGAATTATAAAACTATGTGAATAATTAAAGCAAGACAAGAACAGAAAATAAATGAGAACTTCTTTTTAAGTTTAGAGAAATTATTCAAAATATGCACTTCTTGCTGACACACATACTTAAAATGTTTTCTCCAATTCTGCTGCACTATACAAAGTACATCAGGGTTGTTTTTTATTTCTTCTGCTGTTCAAAGTATTGTTTCTTGCAATGTTTCCACATCAGGCACCTCTGTAATGTATATGCGAGTTTTCATATCACACCAAAGAAAAAAATTGATTGGGTTTAGATCTGGCGATCTTGGTCGATTTTGAGCAATCCAACATGCAACGTAGGTATTAGTGTAGATGGCCATACATGGCTCTTCTTATGTGCGGAGGTGCACCATGATGTAATAGCCACATATCATTTCTTACTGTCAGGGGAACATCTTCAAGCAGAACTGTAACATTTTGTGAAGAAACTGGAGAAGAATGACTCCTGTCAAAACCCAAAGAAGAATCCATTGACTGATTAATGTGTTTCCTATGATTCCTGCCCAAACATCTATAGAAAATCTGTGCTGAAAGATCTGTCTAATTGTGTGTGGATTGTTGTAAGCCTAGGTGTGTGCATTATGGTCATTAGTTGCTCCATTTCTGGTAAAGTTGGTTCATCCATTGCAAGAATTTTAAGGTGAAAGTCCCTCCCTTGAAGAAACCATTTGGAAAATGTTACCCTTGGTGCATAATCTGCTTCAGCGAGATACTGGATGCGCTGAGTATGACAAGAGCATAGCAATTCTTCTTTTAATGTTCTCAAAACAGTCCAGTGGGATACACTGATAGTGCGAGCTACACCATGGCTGTTACATCCAGGATCTTCTTCTGCTAAGTAAAGGATTTCTTCTTCTAGTGCAAGATTTCTTTGACCAACTCCTTCAACATGGGGAGATACACTTCCTGTATCTAGAACTCTTGGACAGATGAAAACGAATGTCCTATGATGTGGTGTTCGTCTGGAAATTTATTGATAAATTCTTACTGCACCTGGTGCATTACAATAAGTTTCACCGTAAATGAGTAGCATTTCAAGATACTTGGCGTTAGTAAAGTGAGCCATTTTGTAACTGATAATCGGCTGTTTTGAAAACAAGCCGTAAGTGCAATAAACAATAGCTGTAGTGCTTTTCTTTCAATCTTACAGTGTTATGTTGTGTAGTATCATGGCTAACAATTCAACTGAGACAATGTTTTAAAGCTTTTAATAATAGTAAGAGTGTGAATTGTTTTAATTCAAAATTTATTTAAACATTCAGAAAATGTTTATCTTTCAATCTCCTCTAAGAAATATTTGAAAAAGTATTTAAGTTTCATAAAATCTACATTTAAAAGTAAAAGTAAGCAATTTTCACTTTTTTCTCAAAAACTACTATAAAAATAGCAAAACTGCACTAAGATTTTTTGTTCTGTTCATTACAAAGAGTCATCCTGTTCAAGGATGATCATAGGTCACCTTCCATCCTTTATAATATTTTATGTTAGATGAATTATTTACATTATTTATAATTATTTATATTTGCTTTTCCATCACTGATGTTTGCTAATTGTTCCCTCTTTATTCATTATGGGGTTGGCATTTCCTTTACAGGACTAGTGTCTGATGTTTGAAGTAGAAAGTTGCTTCATGTATCGAGAAAGTGTTTGTTTTTCTGTCCCACGCTTTGGCGCCAACTTGAAGATGTTTATGTAATGTTTTTACGTAAACTTGAAGATCGTTATTTAGCTCCACGCTTGGGGAGCCAACTTGAAAAAGTAGTTTGTTAACATAATGTTTAACTTGAAGAAGATATATGCTTACTAATTGTATTTTACGTAATATTTATTTAGTTGCATTTAAGAGTTCCTGGAACACGCTTTGGGAGTCGGTTTGAATGTGTTGATTACGTAATAGTTACTGTTATTACGCAATATGCTGCTACGTATTAGAAGCTAATTTCAAGATGTATTTTTGTTATTAAACTCCAAGTTTTACACTATAATATTTAACCTTGTTATTAACACTGCTTCTATATATTATTTATGTTTGAATTTGCCTCGGCTGTGTCAGTCCTGTTTGTAGAGTCAGGTATATCTTAATTAGGGTGCGGCGTGACAATGATTGTAGACATCACAGAATTTAACTTTTTAAATTCACTTCTTTTATTAATTCTTGCACATTTTTATAAAGCACTACACTTTTTAAGAACTGTGAGAATCTTCAACACTTTCACTTAGCATGTATATATATTTTACGATTCACACGTAGAGAACACATCTTCCATCTGTTTACTACCAAGGCTTGCCAGCAACTGAGCAACTTTCAACGGTTAAAACTCGTAAGCTTCGGTATTTCAAGTCTCTGATTGACTAATTCTGGTCCAATAGAATATCTGCATTTTACTTAAACTTTTTCCTTGCTATTGATTGGCTCATTTTAAACTGTTACTGAATTTACCTTATCTTGCTATAATCATGACTGGTAACTTTTCAAACACTCTTAACTCATTATTGCTACAAGGTTACCTCATTATTACCTCATAGTTAGCAACTTAAAACTTATTATTCTCACAGCTCTTGCATTATTAAAGTATGTAATGTATTCACATAACATTAATAAAACATGTTTACAATAAAAATAAGGATTTGCAATGACTGTTACATATATTTAAACAATTATTACATACATATTGTTTCAAGGCGGGCTGTTATTGAGTTTATTAATTATAAAAATACAATTGAAATTATTTAAAATACTGCCTCATGTTTAACTTTAATGGTTTTGTCAGGGCATTAATGACCTAAGCAGTTGGATGTCCTAAAGCGTTGTAAAGAAATATATGGAATTTATATTCATACCTCAGAATTGATGTAAGATTGTTATATGTTAACTGTTATGTTAATGCTGTAAAGTCTTTTGTCTCTGATTAAAATCTATATTCTTAGTATTAGTTATCATAAAACGTTCTGTTATCGTAGATTCCTTGTATGTGTACTTTTGATGAATACCTATTGCCTTTTTTACTTTCTCTACTACGTATAGTAAGTAGGGGAAGTATTGCATTCCACCCAAAAATTCGATACCGAGATTTCACCGGAAATACATGTTTTGAGATCTCCTGAATCCAAAAAAAGCATTTTTGGAAACATGTCCGTGTGTGTGTCTGTGTGTCTGTGTGTGTGTCTGTGTGTCTGTGAACAGCATAACTCAAAAACGAACAGTCGGATAAACACCAAACTTGGTATTTAGGTTCAGTATCTTCCAGAGATGCGACACGAAGGTTTTCAAGAAAATCCCCCCACCCCAGACTACCCTTTACATGGAAGATTTTTCGAAAATTGTAATTTTCTCAAAAATGGCTCTAACGATTTTGATTAAAATATCATATGTTTAAGATAATGTCATGAGAAATGAAATGTATATCTCGAATTTTCTGGGAATGTCTCCAAAAGTATTCTTCATTGTGAACGACTTTTGCATAACTGGTAAACCATAAGAGATAGACAAAATTTTACTACACAAAAAATGTAGATCTCGTTAAAATACACAACTTATGTCATATACATTTCTTTTGTTGAGTGAACCGTTTTCGAGATATTGCTTGTTATTCCCTTAAATTTTCCAATACTTATACTTTTTCTCAAATTCGCTATTCATTTTTTTATGTCCTGGACTTGCAAAGAGAATGGAATGCGCCACATAGCAACCAGCGTTAAAATATTTGACCATCGCTTAAAAGCTACCATATTCCCCTTGCATCTACAAGAAAATTAGCAATAAGATTGACATCTCGATATCTCGATTAATATAAAGCATATGGAGAATAGGCGTTTGTAAAAATAGATTGTATAAGAGTAGAGAAAGTCATGTGAGTGTAACACATCAGATTTTTTTTTCCTTCCTCCCCTTCCTCCCTCCCTGCTTTTTTTGTGAGAAAGTGTTGAATGATGAATACAGTTTATAAGATTGTATTTCTTTTACTATTGTAGAAATTCAAGTACTGGTACATTGTTTTGCTGTCTACTATTTTGTTTTTATAAGCTGTTTTGCTTCCAGTCACTTTCAAAAGGTCTACTAAGCAGTTTATGCACATTCTCATAGTTTCTCCTCTATTGTTTGAAAGTGTTGTTCAAGCACTCTCATTTTCTTTTGTGTCTTTTTCTCTACAAGATATTCAACAGGTTAAATTATTGTACAAATCATAATCTGTTAATGCTTATCTGTTCCAGACTGGTTTCTGTAATCCTAATTTTTAACGTGTTTATTCTTTGTGTTAATTATTGAAAATGCTGCTCAAAGCAAAGCAAAATAAGGCTGGTAAAGCCTGAAAACCATATGGAAGTCCATGAAATCTATATTGTAATGATAATGATAATAAGCCTTGGCTGAGAAACAAGACAAGTCCTGGCATGTTGACTTTTCTCTTGTCTTGTTAACTGCACTGGTAATATTAGATAATCAATGAATAAAATGAATATGCAGGTGAATTAGGAGACTGATAGTACTGAAATTCTTTTTATTATTTGAGGCAAAGTAGGGAACAAAAGCCTCATCCAGACAGCTTGATCCAACTGATAAGTATAAATCTGCAGCATGTCAGTCAAGAATGTTACCCCCTACCCACCAGTACTTTTTACTAAGTTATCCATATATTGTGGCATGTAGCTGAAGTGGAGTCCTACTCGGCTGATAAACTATTGCTTCCTGCTGGTCAGGCAATATGAGAGCACAATGTTTAGTAAGCTAGAATGACTGCCTAATATTTTTTGCGTACTTTTGCATCATGAAGAGGTTCCTCATAAAGCAGTTCAAATTTTTTTAGCACTCCAATTCAGCAGTTTTGAGAATTTACATACCCACATAAGTGAAACCATGCTTTGTCTGAAAAGCAAAAAGTAACCTAAGTAACTTTGTAACCCTTTGTATGGAATGGTAAGAAATAATTCCCAATTACTGAGAAACTGTACTAAGAGATTTCTTAGGGGAATTTTTCAACTGTTAATCAATGTCATCAAGAGTTTTTGCTGAGAGTGCTGCAAATGCCTACTTTGCTTCTAATCAAGAACATTTCCTGTTTCAATCTATGAATTGTCCCACAACTTGGGATTGTACACTTGGGAAATTCTCTTCAAATAATCTCCTGACAGCAGAGCAGATTCTGTATGGACACATGAATTGTAAATAAACATTCCAAGTAGAATAGAATAATTAAGCCTATTATTTTCCATTCTCTCGCTGCATTTCATGTGTTGCTGTCTCTGAAAAACAGAAGAAACTATGATGTGTGACCTTGAATAAACCAGTTATCCGTGTACAGCACCCCTTCCTCCCGCACAAGCGTGCTGCTGTTAGTATGTCACACAGCTCCAGTTCTAAGTTATTTGGATGACCCAGTAGGTAAACTATCCATTGTTCAGTTTGTGAACTATGCATATTTTGATTTTAGAAATCCTAGTCTACATTACCAATTAGTGGTATTATGCAGCTAATAGGGGATGTCTAGCAGTTCTTCATTGTTCTCAGCAAGGGTTGGAATGATCAGTTTTCACATTTTGTGCTTTTGTGCTTTTCTTAATTATGAGAAAGTGCAGATTGTAAATCAGAAAGTAAACTACTTCCTGTTTAAGAAAATTATTTTCGTGTTTTAGGTGATTATATGAATTATAGCAAAATTATTAAGATGCAAAAGAATTTCCTGGATTTCAAAACTGCCAAGAAAGAGAATTGCAAGGGTGATTCCCTGCTGCCATCTGAACCAGTGCTCTGCTGATAAGGTATAGGTGGAATCATTGTAGTTGTTGTCTCTTCATCAGCTAGTAGATAGGCAGGCTTCAGTATGCCATTAGAGATATTAATGTCTTTGCCTTTAATAATTATTGTGACATATTTTTCTTCTCTTTTCACTACTAAATATGGTCCTTCATATGGAGATTCTAGAGCCTTTTTGACCCTGTCCTTTCTGAGGAAGGAAGATCTTAAGTGAAGAAGAATGAAGATCTTTATGGACAAAACTTTGTTTTGATGCATCTTTGCGAATTAAAGAAGGCTTCAGTTGTCTAATACTATTTTGAAGTTGTGATACTAATGTGTCTGAATGTACATCTGGTCTTGTAGATTGCTCACAAAATTCTCCAGGAAGTCTAACTGTTGTTCCATATATCATTTTGGCAACCGAATATCTAGTATCTTCTCGAACAGCTGCCCGTAATCCTAGAATAACTGTTGGCAAACTCTCGATCCATTTAATATTGTTGTGACCTCTGATTGCTTTCTTAAGTGTTTTGTTAACCGCTCTATTTTCCTATTTGATTGCGAGTGATAAGGAGTGGTATGTTGAACTTTTGCACCACAGAGCATCTCTAAGTTTCTAAATAATTCCGATTCAAACTGTTTTCCTTGATCAGTTATAATTGAAATAGGTGTTCCAAATCAAGTAATCCAGTTGTCATAAAAAACTTGTGCTACTGTTTGAGCTGTAATATTGCACAAAGGTACAACTTCCATCCATCCACTGAAATGTCATTGGAAGTCAGACACTGCATATTGCACTCTGAAGATGGTAATGGTCCAATGATGTCTATATTCACTACGCAGAATCTGTCATCTGATTGCTTGAATTCTCCAAGTTTTGATTTTGTATGTCTTGTCACTTTGTTCAGCTGACAATTAATATAAGTTTGTGTCCATTTGCAAATGTCGTTTCTCATTCCTGGCCATATGAATTTGGAATTAATGTGTTCAGCTGTGCTTTTAACTCCTGGGTGTGCTAGATTATGAAAATGTTGGAAAACCTTTTTTTGAAAAGGTTTAGGAATATAAGGTTGAATATTGTGAGTGGAAATGTCATACCATAACAAATCTTTTGTTCCTAATTGGCATTATTTGAGCTGTAACGAGGTGTTATGCTGACATAACTCGTTGAGTTCTTTATCATTCTTTGACATCTTGCAATATCTGCATAATTAATCTCCAGCCTTGATAATTTATCAGCTACCACATTGTCTTGACCACTTACATGTTTTATGTAAATTGTGAATTAACAAATGTACTGTAGATGTTGTAATTGATGTGTTGAAGTTTTTTCGTTCTTCTGGTGGAGTGTATATGTAATTGGTTTGTGAAATTTCTTCCTTCAACTTAATGTTTGAACTGTTTAATTGACAAATAAATTGCTAGTAATTCTTTGTCATAAGCACTGTAGTTCTTCTGAGCATCAGTAATTTTTTGGAATAGAATGTGATGGCTTCCAATCATCTTCTCATTGTTGTAATACTGTTCCTATGGCTTGATCTGAAGCCTCCATGAAAAGTGCTAGGGTAAATCTGAATTGGTAAAAGTTAACAGTGTAGTGTACATTAGATCATCTTTACACTTCTCAAATTGATGTCTGGCTTCGTCGGTCAAACTAATTTTTCTTCTATCGTTTTTCTTTGCACCTTTCAAATAATCATGTATAATTGATTGTGCTTGTGCTGCATTCTTCAAAAGCGATGATAGAAATTAATTAATCCAAGAAAGGTTCAAAGCTCCTTTATTGTGTCTGGCAACTTGTAATCTTTAATGATCTGTATCTTCTCAGGAAGAGGTTTTGATCCACTTGCTGTGATAAATGTTCTAGAAATTCTAACTCTTTTGTACTTAAAACAGACTTAGTAATGTTAATACGTAGCCCGTATTTAGCTAATCTATCCAGAGCCAATTTTAAATATTTTTGGTGTTCTTCTGATGTTGAAGCTATTAATATATCATGCAGATATGCAAATACAAAATCTAATCCAAGAAGTACTTCGTTGATAAAATGCTGAAGTGTGCTGGTGCATTGCAGAGTCCAAAACTCATAACATTAAATTTGAACAACCCAAACGGTGTGATTATGGCATTTTTGGGTTTATCTTCCTCTGCAATTGGAATTTGGAAATATGCTTTGAATAAATCTATTTTTGAAAATATTTTAGTATCTTTCAGGATATAATGGAAATCTTCAATTCTAGAATTGGATGTCTGTCAGGAATCATACGATCTTTAATCTTCTGTAGTCTCCACATGGACGAAGATTACCATTCTTCTTGTTCACCATGTGAAGTGGATTGGTCCATTCAAATTTCAATGGTCTGTTGATCCCATGTTCTAGCATAAAGTTGAATTCCTGTTTAGCCTGTTGTAATTGATGATCTAGTTTTCTTGCTTTAGAGTAAACGGGTGACCATGTGTGTTTATATTATGTCTGATGTTATGGATGACCTTAGTTGGCATTAGAGTTGACATTGTGATTTCCAGATAAGGTTTAAGCAAAGTGGTAAACTTAATATTTTGGTTTATTGTGCTTAAAATGTGGTTATCTGATACTGACCTAATTTTTCACCTTTAATGCTAAGCTTGATTATGTCCGCAATCACTTCTTATGCACATCAACCCATAAATTAAATTTGTTCAGGAAATCTGCTCCTATAATTCCTTTGTCAATGTTAGCTACAATGAGTGGCCAATGAAAACTTGTATGCAATCCAATATCCAAGGTTAGGATTTTAATTCCATAAGTTGGTATTTTGGTTGCATTTGCTGCATAAAGCTTATATGTAGAATCAATTTTATCATCTTTTTTAGCAAGAATTGTTGACACATCTGCACCGCTGTCAATAAGAAACAGTAGACTTGTTTTACTAGTATGAACAAATAATCAGTGTTTATAGTTATTTTCATTATTATCAACAGCCGAACTCGGCGTTAATTCTGCTGTCAGAATTTTCCTCACTTTTCCATGTGCATGGTTATCTACATTTTTCTGGAAAATATTTCTGTCCAAATTTAAAATGGTAATATCAATATTTGCCATTAGAATCAAATCTTCGTCTGCTTCGACTGGAACTGGGTTCCGGTGTGGACTTCTGCTGCAAGGACTTTGACTTTTACTGCAACACTTGTCTACCATCATAGCTGCGACTCGCTATTCCAGGTGAGAAATTTTACTTACTGATTCTTCAATTGAAACACTCTTTGCATCTTGATCTTAATATTGCACATCTCACTACGAGGATTCATCTCTAGCATTTTATCTGCCATGACTGCTACACGCTCAAGACATTCTTCACTTGCTATGAGGATATTTTTTACAGAATCTGGAAGTTTTTCGAGCCACAAGGTATATAGAACCTTATCAGAAACATCCTTACCAGCTGGTGATCTCAGTTTTCGTAAGAGTTGGCTAGGGTTGTAGTAACCTGATTCGATTTCTGTATCCAAACGTTTTTTGTCTTCACTTTCTTTAAATATTTCCAGAAGCTATGGTATATTTATCTTCTCCAGCTCCTGTTATAATATCCCATATGTTTTTGACATATTTTGGTTTGAGTTGTGCAATGATATAATTAAATCTTGTCTCTTCTGAGTAATTTTATTTATAACAAACTGAGCTTCCACTTGGAAAAACCAAATATCCAGTTTTTCTGATCAAATTGGCAGAATTTTTATGCTCACTTTACTGATTTCACATTTATTGTCCGTAATTTCCTTAGTATTGCCATTTGTCATTACGATGATGCTGTTTAATTTACTGTATTTCTCGTAAAATGAATCATGTTGTATCTGGTTTTAAATTACATCATATCACATTGTTCAATTATTCAATTCAATCAATTATTGTTATCTTCTGTGCAGTTATTATTTTAAATATATTAAATTAACTAAGTTTTTTATTCCAACTGTAAGCAGAAAGTTTATTGGGTTTTATTTCTTAATTTTTTAATCAACAACTGCATTGCAACTGCTGCAATCTAACTCCAAAGAGTATATAATCAGAGGAGGACATTTAATTCATAGCATTGATATAACGTAAACTTCTTTAGAATGTCCATGCTGCATTACTGCTACAAATGTTCATGGTAAATCAGAGAAAAGTTTTTCAGGCAAGTGTTAAGGCCTAAAGTATTCCTAAAATCTCCATTATAATGTTATATAAATATGAAATTCAGACTTCAACTTCTTGTATATCAGCAGTTGAAGCATGAGTAAGTTGATTTTGACATTTCCATTGATTCACATACTAGTCCCCTCACTATAATTTGTCTTGTGTGTATGGAGCATATATTTCATTTTAATTGAGCTGAGCATTTTTATTTGTTATAGGACAGCAGGAAGTTAATTTATTGGTGAGAAAACTACGCAGAGCATTTCCAATGAAAAAAGCAAAACATTATGTACCAAATACTAATGAGGAACGTCAAGAAAATAATTTGGATTCAGATGAAGAAGAGATAGAAATGGATATGAACCAAGCAATTCAAAATGCTCGCAAAGCTAGAAAAAAGAAAAAGGAAGTTCCACTACCTGATATTAATCTTGATAATTACTCAGTTATACCAGGAGATGATACTGAAGGTGATCTACTTGAGCAAGATGATGAAATAGCAAACACAGATTCAGATGACGATATAAATGATCAGTTAAATTTGAAAGGATTAACAACTAGTCAACCAATGTGGGTGTTGCCTCTTTATTCGTTATTGCCCAGCAGTAAACAAGCAAAGGTAAATCCAGCTGATATAAGTTCTTTGTAGTTCAGTAAAACTTTATTACTACACCCCTGCCTAATAATGCTATGTGCTTCATTATGCTCTTCATGTACCATCCCTGCATGTTTGTTGTACCATCACCGTTAATGCTAGAGCCCTGGTTGAGCCTTGAACTCCTTATTTAAAAAAACAAACAAACAAAAATATATATTTTTTTTTTTTTTTTTTTTTTTTTTTTAAGTATATCAAGATGCTTCCAAAATCCTATTTTAGCACCTTTTCTTTTGGAAAAGAGTGAAGTTTCCCTGTAGTGATTTTTCCTTCCTTTTTTTTTGTTTATTTATTTATTTTTTTATATATTTTTTTTTAAGTTTTATTTCATAAAGTGCTAAGAAGAGAATCACAATTTTCTGAAATTTAGCACCAGCCACTCATTCAGTATTCAAATACTGCAATTCATACGAATTTAATAACTAAATAACCCACAGTCTCTCTCTTCACAGTCCACTTCCACTTAGTTTTTGCATTAGGCATGTAAATAAATATTGACCCATGCTCTTGCTTGCTTCTCTAAATATTCTGTTTAAAACTGATCTTATGTCTTTTTCAAGTCACTTGTGATTATCAAGTTCTTTCCTTCAGTTTTTAATGGCTTTACAATCAAACATTATGTGCTCTAGGTCTTCCTCCTCTCCACATACTCCCCCAGCATAAAACCATTTTAATGAAAATAATAATGCTTTAAAATCATGTTGCTGTAACCGAGTGGTTGGGAACAAATTTTAACATCCAATTTTTAAAATTTGAAAATCTGTCTGCCCGCAACACCTCTGAAGCTAATCACACAGCTGCTTAAGCTGTTTTAGCAGTGGGTCAACTCAATGACTTTTCTTTTCATAAAAAGAATTTAACATTCAAAAGTAACCTTGAGTTTCCTGCCCTTTTGTAAACGTTAACCATTTTATAAAGTTCTCACTATCAATGTAAGTCATGATAGTGTAAAGTGATAAACTGAAAATTATTTCTATTAGTGAAAAATTATAATTTTTCATAAGTAACTAAAATGAGCTCATATTTGCATTTTGCGCTCTAGCTGTTGAACTGTAGAAAGTATTGCAATGAAATTATGGCAGAATAATATTATTCCCATCTCTTTGAGTATAAGAATGGGATTATTTTATACTTCAATTATATCTCGCAAAATACTTATAATGATATTTTCAGAGCTGAAATCATACATTTACTCGGAACTAAGAGTGAATCTGCAATTTGCTAACAAAACATAATTCCTAAAAGAAAAAAATGTAGACCACCTTGCTACTCTTTCAATGCCCTTTCCTTCCCATATTTTGGCTAGTCGTTATGGAAGAAAATTACTCAATTTCAGTAAACAAATATCTACTTGTTACAGAGTATGTAAAATGTATAAAAATTATGGGCATTTCAGTCCTTACTCTGGGTTTCATTTTGGTTCTGGACTGCCAGGTCCATACAGGTTGAAGCAATACTTGGAAAGTTATGGTTACATACATACATACATACATATTTATTCACCATAAGAAATCATACAGAGTGATTGGTTTCGTCCACAAGTATATACAATAAAACATATCTACAAGTTGTATTAAGAAAAACAATATGCAGGTAGATAAGCTCTTGTCAATCCATGTATGTCATCATTTAAGGTAATCTTGAAGAGAACAGCAATTTACAATGGTTTCGAAGGCAGACATCCTCTTGGCTGAAGTGGCTCCCTCAGATGAAAAAGGACTCATGAAACAAATGAGTTCACAACATATGTAAATATTTAAGTTTTGCTCGTACAGTATTCCACATATTCGTCTAAAGAGTAAAACTGATTTTTTCCAAAGAACTTATGTAATTCTACCTTATATTTATTTGACGAGGTTATATTTTTAAAGTACCTGGGTAAATAGTTATATAATTTTAAGCCGTTATACTTAAAGGATGTTTCAAACAATTTGGTTTTGTGAGTGATCGAGTGTAATTTGTCCTTATTTCTTGTATCGTGTGAGTGAATTTCACCATTTGTGACATAATTTGAAATATTCTTCTTGGTGTATATTAGCAATTCTTTCATATACAAACTGGGTAAGGTCAAAATGTTCAAGCTGTGGAAATATTCTCTGCAGCTTTCCGTTTTTGGGATCCCCGCTAGTATTCTTAGTGCTCTTTTTTGAAGTTTAAATATTTTGATACTATTTGTAGTATTTCCCCATAAGAGTAGACCATAGAGCAGTCGCGAGTGAAAGTAGGCAAAGTAACAAATTTTGAGAACTTTAGCTGATACACGAGGCTTTAGTTGACGAAGAATAAAACAGGTGCTGCTAAGCTTGCCTAATAGTTTTTCAATGTGAAAGTCCCAACTTAAGTTATTATCCAGCCACAGCCCTAGAAATTTCGTTTCACTTGCAAAGCTGACCAACTTAGAACCAATTTTGATGCTGGGATTCCCTGATTTTCTACAAGCTTTATGTTGAAAATTTAGAGCTACAGTTTTCTCTTCATTTACAAGCAGTTTATTGACTTTAAACCAATCAATTATTTTTTTCACGACCACTGTTTGCATTTGCTGTAGGCTACTATTATCCTTCCCTGTAATGAAAATGCTTGTATCGTCTGCAAATAGAGTTATTTTGGCTTGTGTTGTGTTTTCAAGACATAACGGTAAGTCATTTATGTACAACAGGAACAGCAAAGGACCCAAAATAGAACCCTGTGGAACCCCCGATGTTACAGTTCTTTTTTCAGATAGGTCCTTTCTAATTTCATTGTATCCTGTTTCTATAAAATCAATTTCAACTATTTGATCTCTCATTTCTAAGTATGATTTAAACCATTTGAAGGCCACTCCCCTTACACCATATTTATACAACTTATTTAGCAGAATTTTGTGATCCACCATGTCGAAGGCTTTTGATAAATCCAAGAATAATCCAACCCCTAATTCGGTTCTGTCCATTATGTCATAAATATTATCAACGAAGTTTATTACAGCCAAGCTAGTTGATTTATTGCTTTGGAATCCATATTGGCAGTTATTAATTATATTATTTTTGGTAAGGAATCTCATTAATCTCTTGTACATAATTTTTTCTAATATTTTTGAGAAGACTGAAAGTAATGCTATCGGCCTATAGTTGTTGGGGTCTTGAGGTTCTCCTTTTTTGAATATTGGTTTAATTTTAGCAGTTTTTAGCTGAAGTGGAAAAGTGCCACTTTGAAGTGATTTATTAACGATGTGGCATAATGGTTTTAAAATATGCTTGCTGCATTTTTTAACTAAATAGCTCGAAATTCCATCCATAGCTTCAGATTTTTTATTTTTTAGTTTACATATTATGTGAAGCAGTTCAGTTTCACATACAGGAGTTAGGAATAACGACTTGTCATTGATAAAGCTTGGGGCTGAGTTATCGATATTTTTTGGACAGCTTTTACTTTGCAGGTTTATTGCAATTTCAACAAAGTATTTGTTAAATATACTAGCAATTTCCTTAGGGTTTGTTATAATATTGTCTTTATATTTCAATTTGATGTTTTCTTTCAATGGGGAATTTGAGTTAGTTTCTTTTTTTATAACGTCCCATATAGTTTTTTGACTGTTTCCTGATTTATTTATTTTTCTAGAATTCTCTAATATTTTAGCTGCTTGAATTACCATTTTGTAGATTGATTTATATTTCTTGTAGTAATTTTTGAACTCCTCAGAGCTGCTTCCATTTTTAATTGCATTACTGAGAAGTTTTAATTTCTTGCCAGAAGTTCTTATACCTTTAGTTACCCATGTTGAATGCTGTTCTTTGATTTTTAGATTAATCAGGGGAAAGGCTGTCTCATAGTAGTGTTTGAAAGTGTTTAGGAATTTAGAGTAAGTGATATCAACTGAATTTTCCTCGTAAACATCTTCCCAAGTTTCGTTTTCTAGTAAATAATTAAAGTAATCTACATTTTCAGCCTTCTGTAGTCTGACCTTTTTAAACATAGTGCTTGGCTCCCTTAGTTTCTTCCTGTTTGGCCAGTTTATAACTATAGATTGGGCAAAATGATCTGATAGACAGGTATCAAAAACCTCAATGTTTCTAACACAATTGTTTAAATCACTACTTATAGCTATCTGATCAATTGATGTTTTAGAAGTATTCGTGACCCTTGTTGGCACATTTATTGTGGTTTGAAGGCCATAAAGGTTTAGCAAAGTAAGGAATTTTGATCTTTCACTGCCGTGTTCTAAAAAATTTATGTTAAAGTCCCCCAGCAGAATTACGCTTTTCTTTAGCTTAAGGAAGTGATTAAGAATAATATCCAAACTTTCAATTAGAAGGTTTATGTTACTCGTAGGATTCCTATAGATGCATATTATTATCAGCTTCTTTGCAACTTCTATAGTGCTGGCTTCAAAATGTTCTTCTACATTCAGTGCTTGAAATGTTTTTATAGGTTTAGCCTTTATATTCTTTTTTATTAAGATTAATGACCCGCCATTTCTTTTAATTGACCTACTGTAACCCTGTATTAATTTAAAGCCTGTTATTCTCAATTCAGTTAATTCACATTGGGTTAGCCAGTGCTCAGTAATGCACATTATGTCTACGTGTTTTAACTCCCCCTCTATTAGTAATTCGAGTTCAAGAGACTTATTTCGGATACATTGAATGTTTTGGTGAAGAACGCGCAAAGTAGGCAAGTTTTGAATTTTTTTGTTGTTTTCGTTTTCCTTCCCCAAGTTGTGATCGAAGGAGTAAGTACTTAAAGAAATGTTTTCTATTCGCTTGCAGTTTTCACTTTTATCCATTTTATGTATTTCTATTTCATTAGGGTGTTCTGATTTTATGTGATTTTGACTAGCATATTTAGATAAAGTAATCTTAGATACTAAGTTTGTTCTAACAGACCCATCGCTATCACATTTGTCTAGTTTTTTGAATCCAGGTGGGTTATTACTCTGTTCAAGAGATTTGCAAACTTTGCTACACCTTTCCTGTTCAAATGCAGGCCATCCCTGCCTAGATCAATGTCCCCTAACCATGCATTGCTATCTACAAAGGAACAATCGTATTCTTTACATACCCAGTCGAAAGTAGAATTGATCCCGTCGATGTAACGGAGATCCTCATCCCGACGACGTATAATACCGCTGATGCAGAATTTCGCCCGTGGAAACAGCTTCTTTCCGACCGTCACAACTTCGGTCAGTTCCCGCATGATGTCCTCAGGTGTGCCCGCTGTGTTGATGTTGTTAGTCCCCGCGTGTATCACCACAATATCTGGATCATCTGTGTTCATTACTAGCTGGTTTCTTATGTGTTCAAGCTGAGCTCCGGGATAACAATAAACTTTAATGTTTTCATCGACGTAATTGCTAGTATGGCGTACCATCGAATCACCTATTATAATGGCTTTGGTCCTTTCATATTTGAATTCGTTTACCGTGTCGTCGCTTTGAGTTAGTTGTTCCTTCTCATCTTCATTGTACATATTCTTCATTCCGCTGTCATCCAAGTCTTGCAGTACTTCAAAACGATTTCGCAGCGGAATATTGTTTTCACTGATCTTTTGAATTCTTGGTGCCGTTAGCTTCTTGTTTGCGGTCGTCCATTCTTCGCATTTTTTCGCTTGATCTTTGCCAATTGCGCCTCGTGCAGTGGTTGTGATGTTACTTTTTTTCGTGTCCTTCATGCTGGCATCATGTAGCTTCAAAAGTTTGTTCTCCTGGCGAAGTTTGTCAATAATTTCCTTGTAGTCCTTAATGTCTTTGTACAGGGTCTCCATGACCATGTGAAGCGACGCTATCTGCTCGCGGTGTTTACTGCAGCACACTTCTTTGTCATTTATCTCCGTTTCTGTTGCAGGTAATTGCCAGTCTTTATTTCCTCTTGTATTACTGATCCTATTTGATTGATCTGTGTTTAAAAATGCGCTATTAGGGCTGGATTTATCGTGTAGAGTACAGAAAACCGAGGACACGCGAAGAGACGAAACATTCACCGCCGCCATCTTGTAAGTTTGATCACATTACATATAATTAATACAGGGCTTACATATGGTAAACTTTATGTAGATCCCTTATTGAAAAAATGATTATGTGTGACAGTTAAACATCTATATTAATTATTTTTTAGAGCTACTGTACAAATTATTCATACAAAAGCTCATGCTTCTATATACTATCTGTTAATCAGTATAATTTTTCACAAAAAATTGTTTGAGTTATTGCAAGGTATATTTTGTTGTACACTTGAGGCTCAGGTGGCAGGCAGCTGTTTAAAAAAGCAGATCAGTAAATCCTTATCTTGAGCTAATGAACACCAAAGCAACAGACCTTCATTTCTCCCTCAAGTGAAACATGTATAGAGTCAAATGCAATAGATATTTCTCCTACCTTAC
Organism: Deroplatys truncata; assembly: GCA_030765065.1. Taxonomy (NCBI): domain Eukaryota; kingdom Metazoa; phylum Arthropoda; class Insecta; order Mantodea; family Mantidae; genus Deroplatys; species Deroplatys truncata. Next base: position 62,357,147 of record CM060980.1, read on the forward strand.
ATGAGAAATATCAAATCCTGTGAGCCAAAAGCTATTTTAACATTATGCTTACAGAAGCATTTTCTTAGAAATATTAGCTATCAGTTTTAACAGCAAGATTCCGAAACCAAGCTCCATGTTACCCATTAAACTACAGAATATCTGAAAATCAAGTCAGCAAAGTTTGTGACTGCATAGACACTACTTTTAAAATCTTATTATTAAGGAATCCATGGACTATGAAGCTTCATTTCAGTGCAAGAGTGCAATAGCCACTAGAAATGTAATGATTTTGGAAGAACAAGGAAGGCTACTACTGGTGAGAGTTTCAAGCACCTGCTGCTCATTTTAAGAATGAAAACATTATAATTTCACAGCTGCATTGGTTATGTTGGGATGGGCATATTGTCTGCTGCTGTGTTTGCCTGTACACCCACTTCTTTTATATGTGTGGGACTATATGAAATCTGTAGCTTATGAAGCTCCTATTGATTCTGAAGATAATGTAGCATACCTACATAGTCAATACAGCAACAGAAATCAGCAAAATGCTTGGAATCATTGAGAAATGCGACAGAGAATGGCATGTTTGGAAGTCAATGGGTATGTGTTAAGCCCTTATTATAATGATGCAAATACAGGAAAATAATGGGTTCATACTCCTAATTTAACACTAAAATGTTTTTCTTTTTCTATTCTGGTGTCTCTCTTTATTTATAAGAAATACTTGTAACTCCAATGATTGGAGTTCATTAGATTCTACATAGCTAATTTTCTCAATTATTTCCTTCAAGATAATCTATTTTAATAATATTGTACTGAAACAAAATGTTACAGTCCATGGTCTTTAATAAAAAGTGTTTTAAATGTGTCTGACCAGGGTTTGTTGGTCCAATTTAGAGGCATGCAGCAAAGATGCAGTATTTGCATCATCTTGTAATTGATGGTATTGAATAATCCTAACTTCCTGCTTAAAAGATATGTGGAAAGCGAGGGAAGGCAATGAATCATGTAATGGTACAGTTCTGCTGCACTTCAAGCAGGGATATCAACTGCATTCATGCTGCATTGTTATTGCAGCTTTGATTTTGAAACCCTAGCTTAAATTAAATTACAGTTTAGAAAATATAGGTGTTTGATTACATTTGTTGAAAGTATGAATATTGTATACAGGCTATTTCAAGCATTGTTAAGTACAAGGAAGAAAATCATTAATATTATTTAAAATAAAGAGAGTTGGAAGTTGTTGCACTACATCACTAAAAGGTTCTTACTTTGAATGCATTTCAGGAGAACAGTTTGCTCCCATCATCAGCATATTGCGAGAGGACAAATTGTATATTGTTTACTTCACCACGTTGTGGATAATGTTTCTCAAGTAATGTTGCTTACCTCACGCGTGCAGCCATATTGTGTGACGTCATACGTCGGTCGCCTGCTAACTCCATCTGGCGTAGCAATCTATATGAATTAGTTTTAAGGTTATGTATATTGTCTTCCGGCCAGCTATTTAGGTAGGCATTTAATTCTTGCAGGGTGTGAAGCGGAAAAGGAATCTTTTATCCAAAAATTACTAGTGAAGAAATGTATTTTATAATGTTTTATTGTCGAGCACGTGCACTAACACTTTCACAGATTTTTTTTAGATAATCGCCATACTGAAACTGTTTGTAATAACTTCTCACTTTTAACTCATGTACTTCAATTTTTTTTTATATATAAGTGACTTTGTAATATTTTAGATCTTGAATGATTTTTACTGCGCGTAACTTGACGAACTGAGCGGCCAACGTGTAATGTGCGGACGATGTGTAATGCTTCGTGAATCCTGCCGAACTGGAGGACGATGTGTACTGTGTCGAGAATCTTGCCGAACTGGAGGACGCTCTCTTTGAATCTACACTATTTATAGACATGCCTCAAGCTACACCTAAAGATTATAAATGAATTACCATTGGCTAATAAAACGCGCCAACATTAGCGTCTATTTTACTATCCAATGAAAACCATTAATACATATTACTTTTATAGAATGTTCTGGAAGCTTTTTTTTACTGAAAAGGCGCGAAACATTACGTAACTTCCTGGTTCCCGGTAACGATAAACAACTCACCCCCTTGCTAAAGTATTATGTTATTGTTAACAGTTTCAGTAGAGCCGAAAATTATTATTTACCATTAATAATTACAATTATTAAACCTCTGAAATCAATGTTACATAAAAATACATATTCATATAAAAATAATTATTTACATTAAAGTAATTTGTGATACAAATTACCGTCTCATATGCCCCACTAGAAATATAATTATAAATATTTATAACCTGTTTAGAAATTTTATAATTTTGTTTTTAGTCTCCTAAATCTTGTAACACACGCTATTCACTTTCACTTTACACTTCACACGTATTTAACACACGACATATGTTTTATCTCGCCACTACTTACTGGCTTTGGTTTAATTTGTTTTGATATTAATCTGTCGTTACAATAAATTTTTTTTTTTTTTTTTTTTTTTTATAGCAAATACTTTACCCTAAATTATTTAACTAGTGTTACAAAAAATGGTTTACTTTCTTATATTGTTACCAAAATTTTATCAATTCAAGAATTTTTTTGTAATTACCATACATATTTACCAAAATATTCACCCTTTACATATATTTACATCTCTTAAATCTAGACAATGTTTCCCATGTTCTATTTACTACATAAGTATTTGTTTCAATTATTTTTAATTATATTTACCAATTTTTTTTTTTTTTTTTTTTTTTTTTTTTTTTATTTTGTACTTTGCAAATATATTTACATCTCTTAAATCTTGACAATGTTTTACCTTTTCTGTTTGCTGCATAAGTATTTGTTTTGAATTATTTTTACCATTTTTGTTATTTTGAATTTTATTTTAACAATACTCTTGTAATAGTATTCATGTACTTTACTTTAATATAACATCTTAAGTTTCAATCTTTGCATTCTTAATTTTTAAATGTTGTTACAGTTACAAAAAAATTTATTTATTTATTTATTTTTTTTTTTTTTTTTTTTAAACATTTCTCTTTTTTTTTTATATAATTTATTTCTCCTTTCAAATGACATATATAAATAGTTAACCCTCTTACGTTCCAATACATTTCTCTGCAAGTCGTCTTTACCTATCCAGCATTTACTTTACATCTCATTGCTATTTACCCTCCTGGATCAAATTGTATGTGGCTAAACATTACTCGTAGCCGTAACCTAACCTTCAAATTTTTGTTCATGAATAACCTCTTGTATTCATATGAAACTTCATCTCCTGATAACATTTGGAAACAATCTACAGTTTCTTGACCTACACATCTTTTAACAACTTTCATTTTCAACTCTTCTGCAATCTTTTTAACTTGAAAATACTCTGATAATTCTGCAATGAATTGTACTGGACTGGAGTTTTCATTAAATTTTGGAAGTGGAAAATCACTTAAGATATGATTGTAATTTTGCAAATTCCCTACTCCCATATTTAAATTCTCTAGTGTAACTTGTGCACTCTGAGTTTCAGCATTAGCTATAGATGAAGCTGCCGCATCACTCACATTATTTATCATACCTGAGGAACTACCTCTATCATTATTTTGTACATCTAACACATGCACATCACATATATTTGCCCTTGAATTCAATTCTAACCTATTTACAGTACCTTGCAGATTTTCTATTGTCTGTTCCAATTTCTTATTACTCTCATTTTGAACAGTTTGGTGTTTGTTAATTTCAGAAGTTAGCTTTTGATTCAAATCTTTAGACAAATCTTTAACTTCATCAGACAATTTATTTCTCTGTTTTTCTGACTCCTTCTGAATTTCAGATATTTCCCCTCTGAAATTAACTTGCACCTGTATTAAATCTGCATTTGTAGCCTCCATCATCTCTTTTAACTCACTTGAAATGCTACTCATTCGGCTACCTAGCTCTGTACATTTTACATTGACATGCTCTATTTTATTGTTAACCTCACTTTTTTGGTTAGATATTTCCCTCCTCATGTCTAACATTTTCTTTGAAACTTCACCTATTTCATTTGCTATCATCTCTTGATTTTCATTTTTCATTCTAATCATACTACTATCTAGCTCCATGAATTTCTTTTCAATTTCTTCCCTGTTTTGTTCTAAGCTTTTACCAATATCTTCCCTCAATTCTCTCTTATTCTGATCTAGTTTTTGTTCTAAACTCCTATCAATATCTTCCCTGTTTTGTTCTATTTTCTTACTAAGATCTTCCCTTAATTCCCTATGACTCTTTTGCATATCTTCCCTTAATTTCTCATTATTCTTTTGCATATCTTCCCTTAATTCCCTACTATTCTCATTATTCTTCTGCATATCTTCCCTTAATTCCCTATGCATATTTCTCAGCATTTCCATCATTATCATACTAGTATCAAGATTAACATTTCCTGCTATCCTATTCTCACTTTCTACACTAACATTTTCATCTTCAAATCCCAAAAAATCTGGGCTATTCCCTGTACTTTGTATTGGATCACAGCTAACTATTACACTATCTCCCTCCATAATTATTTCCTCCGTATTATTGGTAGCCATTGTTTTTATTATCCTACCACTTCTCAGTCTCATTTAATTACCTTTTTGATGCTGTCTGATGCTGCAGTTTTGATGTCCAGCGTTCTGCCCCATTCTCCTAGGTTTGTATGTCGCTTCTGCGTTGTATCGTGATGAATCTACGTCGTTTCGATGTTTTCTTGTAGCTGAATTACCCTTCTGTCCCGGAATCTACGTCTATAGGTCGTTTCACTGCTGCTTTCGCCTCTCTGGTTATTCTTGTTCCTTTCCTAGTCGTCTAGCCTTCCTTTCCTAGTTGTCGCCCCACGTTGGGCGCCAATTTGCGAGAGGACAAATTGTATATTGTTTACTTCACCACGTTGTGGATAATGTTTCTCAAGTAATGTTGCTTACCTCACGCGTGCAGCCATATTGTGTGACGTCATACGTCGGTCGCCTGCTAACTCCATCTGGCGTAGCAATCTATATGAATTAGTTTTAAGGTTATGTATATTGTCTTCCGGCCAGCTATTTAGGTAGGCATTTAATTCTTGCAGGGTGTGAAGCGGAAAAGGAATCTTTTATCCAAAAATTACTAGTGAAGAAATGTATTTTATAATGTTTTATTGTCGAGCACGTGCACTAACACTTTCACAGATTTTTTTTAGATAATCGCCATACTGAAACTGTTTGTAATAACTTCTCACTTTTAACTCATGTACTTCAATTTTTTTTTATATATAAGTGACTTTGTAATATTTTAGATCTTGAATGATTTTTACTGCGCGTAACTTGACGAACTGAGCGGCCAACGTGTAATGTGCGGACGATGTGTAATGCTTCGTGAATCCTGCCGAACTGGAGGACGATGTGTACTGTGTCGAGAATCTTGCCGAACTGGAGGACGCTCTCTTTGAATCTACACTATTTATAGACATGCCTCAAGCTACACCTAAAGATTATAAATGAATTACCATTGGCTAATAAAACGCGCCAACATTAGCGTCTATTTTACTATCCAATGAAAACCATTAATACATATTACTTTTATAGAATGTTCTGGAAGCTTTTTTTTACTGAAAAGGCGCGAAACATTACGTAACTTCCTGGTTCCCGGTAACGATAAACAACTCACCCCCTTGCTAAAGTATTATGTTATTGTTAACAGTTTCAGTAGAGCCGAAAATTATTATTTACCATTAATAATTACAATTATTAAACCTCTGAAATCAATGTTACATAAAAATACATATTCATATAAAAATAATTATTTACATTAAAGTAATTTGTGATACAAATTACCGTCTCATATGCCCCACTAGAAATATAATTATAAATATTTATAACCTGTTTAGAAATTTTATAATTTTGTTTTTAGTCTCCTAAATCTTGTAACACACGCTATTCACTTTCACTTTACACTTCACACGTATTTAACACACGACATATGTTTTATCTCGCCACTACTTACTGGCTTTGGTTTAATTTGTTTTGATATTAATCTGTCGTTACAATAAATTTTTTTTTTTTTTTTTTTTTTTTTATAGCAAATACTTTACCCTAAATTATTTAACTAGTGTTACAAAAAATGGTTTACTTTCTTATATTGTTACCAAAATTTTATCAATTCAAGAATTTTTTTGTAATTACCATACATATTTACCAAAATATTCACCCTTTACATATATTTACATCTCTTAAATCTAGACAATGTTTCCCATGTTCTATTTACTACATAAGTATTTGTTTCAATTATTTTTAATTATATTTACCAATTTTTTTTTTTTTTTTTTTTTTTTTTTTTTTATTTTGTACTTTGCAAATATATTTACATCTCTTAAATCTTGACAATGTTTTACCTTTTCTGTTTGCTGCATAAGTATTTGTTTTGAATTATTTTTACCATTTTTGTTATTTTGAATTTTATTTTAACAATACTCTTGTAATAGTATTCATGTACTTTACTTTAATATAACATCTTAAGTTTCAATCTTTGCATTCTTAATTTTTAAATGTTGTTACAGTTACAAAAAAATTTATTTATTTATTTATTTTTTTTTTTTTTTTTTTTTAAACATTTCTCTTTTTTTTTTATATAATTTATTTCTCCTTTCAAATGACATATATAAATAGTTAACCCTCTTACGTTCCAATACATTTCTCTGCAAGTCGTCTTTACCTATCCAGCATTTACTTTACATCTCATTGCTATTTACCCTCCTGGATCAAATTGTATGTGGCTAAACATTACTCGTAGCCGTAACCTAACCTTCAAATTTTTGTTCATGAATAACCTCTTGTATTCATATGAAACTTCATCTCCTGATAACATTTGGAAACAATCTACAGTTTCTTGACCTACACATCTTTTAACAACTTTCATTTTCAACTCTTCTGCAATCTTTTTAACTTGAAAATACTCTGATAATTCTGCAATGAATTGTACTGGACTGGAGTTTTCATTAAATTTTGGAAGTGGAAAATCACTTAAGATATGATTGTAATTTTGCAAATTCCCTACTCCCATATTTAAATTCTCTAGTGTAACTTGTGCACTCTGAGTTTCAGCATTAGCTATAGATGAAGCTGCCGCATCACTCACATTATTTATCATACCTGAGGAACTACCTCTATCATTATTTTGTACATCTAACACATGCACATCACATATATTTGCCCTTGAATTCAATTCTAACCTATTTACAGTACCTTGCAGATTTTCTATTGTCTGTTCCAATTTCTTATTACTCTCATTTTGAACAGTTTGGTGTTTGTTAATTTCAGAAGTTAGCTTTTGATTCAAATCTTTAGACAAATCTTTAACTTCATCAGACAATTTATTTCTCTGTTTTTCTGACTCCTTCTGAATTTCAGATATTTCCCCTCTGAAATTAACTTGCACCTGTATTAAATCTGCATTTGTAGCCTCCATCATCTCTTTTAACTCACTTGAAATGCTACTCATTCGGCTACCTAGCTCTGTACATTTTACATTGACATGCTCTATTTTATTGTTAACCTCACTTTTTTGGTTAGATATTTCCCTCCTCATGTCTAACATTTTCTTTGAAACTTCACCTATTTCATTTGCTATCATCTCTTGATTTTCATTTTTCATTCTAATCATACTACTATCTAGCTCCATGAATTTCTTTTCAATTTCTTCCCTGTTTTGTTCTAAGCTTTTACCAATATCTTCCCTCAATTCTCTCTTATTCTGATCTAGTTTTTGTTCTAAACTCCTATCAATATCTTCCCTGTTTTGTTCTATTTTCTTACTAAGATCTTCCCTTAATTCCCTATGACTCTTTTGCATATCTTCCCTTAATTTCTCATTATTCTTTTGCATATCTTCCCTTAATTCCCTACTATTCTCATTATTCTTCTGCATATCTTCCCTTAATTCCCTATGCATATTTCTCAGCATTTCCATCATTATCATACTAGTATCAAGATTAACATTTCCTGCTATCCTATTCTCACTTTCTACACTAACATTTTCATCTTCAAATCCCAAAAAATCTGGGCTATTCCCTGTACTTTGTATTGGATCACAGCTAACTATTACACTATCTCCCTCCATAATTATTTCCTCCGTATTATTGGTAGCCATTGTTTTTATTATCCTACCACTTCTCAGTCTCATTTAATTACCTTTTTGATGCTGTCTGATGCTGCAGTTTTGATGTCCAGCGTTCTGCCCCATTCTCCTAGGTTTGTATGTCGCTTCTGCGTTGTATCGTGATGAATCTACGTCGTTTCGATGTTTTCTTGTAGCTGAATTACCCTTCTGTCCCGGAATCTACGTCTATAGGTCGTTTCACTGCTGCTTTCGCCTCTCTGGTTATTCTTGTTCCTTTCCTAGTCGTCTAGCCTTCCTTTCCTAGTTGTCGCCCCACGTTGGGCGCCAATTTGCGAGAGGACAAATTGTATATTGTTTACTTCACCACGTTGTGGATAATGTTTCTCAAGTAATGTTGCTTACCTCACGCGTGCAGCCATATTGTGTGACGTCATACGTCGGTCGCCTGCTAACTCCATCTGGCGTAGCAATCTATATGAATTAGTTTTAAGGTTATGTATATTGTCTTCCGGCCAGCTATTTAGGTAGGCATTTAATTCTTGCAGGGTGTGAAGCGGAAAAGGAATCTTTTATCCAAAAATTACTAGTGAAGAAATGTATTTTATAATGTTTTATTGTCGAGCACGTGCACTAACACTTTCACAGATTTTTTTTAGATAATCGCCATACTGAAACTGTTTGTAATAACTTCTCACTTTTAACTCATGTACTTCAATTTTTTTTTATATATAAGTGACTTTGTAATATTTTAGATCTTGAATGATTTTTACTGCGCGTAACTTGACGAACTGAGCGGCCAACGTGTAATGTGCGGACGATGTGTAATGCTTCGTGAATCCTGCCGAACTGGAGGACGATGTGTACTGTGTCGAGAATCTTGCCGAACTGGAGGACGCTCTCTTTGAATCTACACTATTTATAGACATGCCTCAAGCTACACCTAAAGATTATAAATGAATTACCATTGGCTAATAAAACGCGCCAACATTAGCGTCTATTTTACTATCCAATGAAAACCATTAATACATATTACTTTTATAGAATGTTCTGGAAGCTTTTTTTTACTGAAAAGGCGCGAAACATTACGTAACTTCCTGGTTCCCGGTAACGATAAACAACTCACCCCCTTGCTAAAGTATTATGTTATTGTTAACAGTTTCAGTAGAGCCGAAAATTATTATTTACCATTAATAATTACAATTATTAAACCTCTGAAATCAATGTTACATAAAAATACATATTCATATAAAAATAATTATTTACATTAAAGTAATTTGTGATACAAATTACCGTCTCAATATTTCCAACTGATTTTGCTGGTTATTGTCTGGGAATGTGTGTGGTTAGTGGTGTTCTCTGGTGCTGGGTTGATGGACTTCCAAAGGCTGCTGGGTGGTGGTAGTTCAAAATTCATTAGGTGATTCCTGTGTTTGACGATATGTACTTTTTCCCAGATGTCCAATTCATTGCTGCTGTTGATCGGTTTTAAGAGTTTTATGTTTGGAATGATTTTGTGGTTTGAAGACCAGAAATGATGTGCTACTGCTGATTTTTCCATCTGTTTTTGGTAAATGCATCACATATGCTCTTTAAGTCTTATTTCAAGATTTCTTTTGGTTCTCCCTATGTATACCAGGTTACAGCCACTACAAACTATTTGATATATACCAGCTGATTTATCGTTGGGGATAGAGTCTTTTGTTCTGTTGCATAGTAGCTTCTGTATATTCTGGTTATTCTGTGGAGTCAGGCTAGTGTTGTATTTCTTGAAAATCCCTTGAAATTTATGATATCTTCTTATCTATTGTTTCTTTCTGGTATCCATTCATAGTGGCTATGTGGATAATGTTTTGGTATTCTTTCTGGTATTCCTCTTTCTCCAATGGTGCATGTACTAACCTGTTAGTAATGCTATTTAAAATTGCATGTTTGTGGCTTGCAGGATTGTAGCTATTGTTTTTAATATAATTTTCTGTGTGAGTTGGTTTCCTATAAATGCTGAACGTTAGTTTGTTGTGTGCATTATTTCTGATGATCCTGATGTCTAGGTAAGGTAATTGACCATTTTCTTCTCTTTGTATTGTGAATTTTATAGATCTTTTTTGTAAATTCAATAATTTCAAAGCATCTTCTGTAAGTTTTTTTTGGAACAATAGCAAAAATATCATCTACATACCTATACCAGGTTTTGAATAGATGGAAAGATTTAGTAATATGGCACTTAAAATGGCTCATATATAGTTCTGCTAAAAATGGTGAAAGGGTGGGGGGAGAACCAAAAGAAATCTTGAAATAAGACTTAAAGAGCATATGCGATGCATTTACCAAAAACAGATGGAAAAATCAGCAGTAGCACATCATTTCTGGTCTTCAAACCACAAAATCGTTCCAAACATAAAACTCTTAAAACTGGTCTACAGCAGCAATGAATTGGACATCTGGGAAAAAGTACATATCGTCAAACACAGGAATCACCTAATGAATTTCGAACTACTGCCACCCAGCAGCCTTTGGAAGTTCATCAACCCAGCACCAGAGAACACCACTAACCACACACATTCCCCAGACAATAACCGGCAAAATCAGTTGGAAACATGCTGACGATGGAAGCAAACCATTCTCCCGAAACACGTTCAAAGTAAGAACTTTTAGTGATTAGTGTAACAACCTCCAACTCTCTTTATTTTAAGTTATGACACATCACTGTTACTACCTTCTCAATCTTCAATTAATTAATCATTAATATTATATATAGGATTGTTTAAAAGATTTTTTTTACACTCTGTTTGAATCTAAAGCTGTTGCTTTCACATTTTACTTCAGTTGGTAGTCGGTTGTGCATATATAAACCAAATATAAAAGGATCTTTGTTTATAGATTTTAAATTATAACTATTTTGGTGCAAGTCCAATTTACACCTTGTGTCGTGACCATGTATTTCACTATTTGTTTTAGGTTTGTGCAGTTCAGTCAGACAGGTTACTTTATATATGTACAAAGACACTACAGTAAACAGTTTTTCTCTTTTGAAGACTTCCTTACAGGACTCACATTTTCCCATTTTGAACATGGTTCTCATACATTTCTTTTGGAGTACTAGAACCCTTTGGATGAGGGTATTACTAGAGCTACCCCATACTTCTATGCCATATTGAATGTGTGAGCATATTAAACCATAATATATAGTTTTGAGAACATTTATGTTACATATTTTTGCAAATTCTCTCAACCTTTACTAATTTTTTTACATAGGTTGTCAATGTCATTAGTCCATGATATGCATTTATCAACCTGTATACCTAAGAATTTGTGTGAGGGGGATTCCTTTATCACTGTACCTGCAAGGTTAATATGAAGCATAGCATCTGTTTTCTTTTTTTTTTAGTTCAAATTTAATTATATTAGTCTTTTCAGAGTTGTTCATGAGGCTTAAGGTTTTGAAAAAGTGATCTATCCTAAGCGATTCCTTGGCAGCTAGTGACTGAAGGTCACAATCATTATTTGCATTACAGATAATAGTGGTGTCATCAGCATAACTTATAATTTTACAATTTTCTGAAGCATAGCTGAAACTGATAACTTATTATTGCATGTAGCCTTATCCCAATGACTTCTACTACAGGAATTTTAATAGGTCACCTGATTCTGCCCTGAACATTTTGATGCTTAGGTAAGGAGTAGCAGAAGCAAAAGTAATGTGTTACTAGAAAGGTAGGCTAATATTATTGTGTGTGTGTGTGCACAGGTATTTGAGCTGCCACCAGAAGGGTGCCGACTTTGTGTAGTAGCAACAAATGTTGCAGAAACTTCACTGACCATTCCTAATGTGAAGTATGTGATAGACAGTGGAAGAGTGAAAACAAGAGTTTATGACAAAGTGACTGGAGTTTCAGCATTTACTGTTACTTGGACAAGCAAAGCAGCAGCTAATCAGCGAGCTGGTAGAGCTGGCCGAATGGGACCAGGTCATTGTTACAGGTAATTTTTGCATTTGCTGCATAGTCTTCTCCAAATAAAACCTAATAAAATTTGCCTCTAATTGTGAAACCTACTCTTTGACTGAGAGCAGGAACATTTGTGTTTCTTGACTTGATCCTGCAACTGCATTGATGTCTATTTGCTTGTATCTGCTATTTCATTTTCCTTGGATTCGGACAGTTCACTTATGTGATATGTCTAGGGAAATATCCAGGATCATTGTTGCTGAGTTAACCTTCTGGTAAACTATTGAAATAATTCAGCATTTCAACTCTTATAATTTTGACGTGTCATGGTTGTAAGAAAATGCAACAATTACGCAAAGTAATACATTAACAAACTCTACGAGTATGTCCACTTTCAAACTGAATTTAAATATAATGCAGTTTAGAAACAACAAACAGGAAATGCGGCTCCAACAATGAACTGAAAACTATAAATCATTCAAACACATTGTTGACAAGCTCAATGAACACAATAATTTGTATACAGAATGGACACTACATGAAATATTGTTGCAGTCAAAATGACGGCTGCAGTCTTTTAGGGCAAAAATGTTTATAATTTAAGATTTATGACAAAGCACGTATTTTTAAATAAATTGTATTAAATTTAATTTCTTAAAAGAACATCAGAAATCAGCGCAAAAAATAAAAATTGCATGATTTATAAGAATTTTAAGAATTGTTACTGGTCAAAATGACCAGTATGCCTTTGTGATGTTATTGTTTGTTCAGGGTCTTTTAAGACAGTGGAAGGGGGAGATAAGGACATCAAGCGGTTGGTGCAGTAGTTAGTACAAAGAGCCACCACATGAAATGACTTGGTATGAGCAACCAATTTTCTACCTTCTCCCATCACTCTCCCAAAAGATGCTGAACAAAGAATAAACTACCCATAATGGGTGAATTTGAATTCTCACCTTCGTTACCTTTAGCAAAACTTTTTTCTTTCTTTAATAAAAGGAAACAATTTCTCATTCTTTGCATGTTTCCTTTTATCTAATGAATAAACACAGCTTCTTAGAAGAGCTTTTAATTAGAATGCAGAAAAAATGCAAGCATTAATAGGTACAGCTGGTGACAAAAATAAAGTCACCTTTTGAAATGCAAAATTCTTTTAAGTTCTACTTGATACAGCCACTGTTTACAATGTATCCAGCAAAGCCAAGTAGCCACTGCAGCAGTTGTGTTTTATGGCATGTACCTATGATGCTGCTAATGTGTTGTTCCATAGCTTGGCAGTGTGTGCAGTGGTGCCATGTAATAGAGCACTATTTCCCTCCCGGCATGAATCAATTTGTTTGTTTTTAATAAACCTTTGTAACATATTATGACAAATTAATTTCTTAAATTGTTTCTCATACACAGCAATCTTCTAGTTGTATTATACAGGGTGGAAGGTGACTTATGATTATCATTTTAAACTATGAAAGAGCAAGTTACTTTGAGTTTTTTCTTTAATAAATTTTTTCCATAAAGCTTTCCGCTCTTAAGATAATTACTATTTTATTTTGCAAAATATTGCAACAAGGCAAATTCAAGAGCTTAACTTTAATTCTAAAGCTTCTGCTGCTATGGAATGAACAAATAAACACTTCCAGTATACAAATAAACAGAAAACTACATATGATTGTAACCTAAAGATCATATGGAACATGGAATGAGGAAGCATTTATAATATTATGCAAATTAATAATAGAAACACTTATTTATAAAGGTAAATAAAAGCTTGAGAAACTGAAGTTACAAGATTATGCTTTCTTTATAAAACTCTGTGGATAATTAAAGCAAGACAGGAACAGAAAATCAGAGAAGTTATTTTTAATGTTTAGAGAAAATGTTCAAAATATGCACCCCTCACCAACACATATGCTTCACACATTTTTACCAATTCTGCTGCACTCTATGACGTATATCGGGTTGTTTTTTATTTCCTGCTGCTTGAAGCATTCTTTCTTGCAGCTTTTCCACATTAGGCAGTTCTGTAATGTATATGCAAGTTCTCATATTGCACCAAAGAAAAAAAATTGATTGGACTTAGATCTGGTGATTTTGGTGGCCATCTTATTGATCCATTCTGAGTGATTCAGCATTCTATGTAGGTGTTGCGTAGATGACCACACACGGCTTTACTTATGTATGGAGGTGTGCTGTCATGTAATAGCCACATATCATTTCTTACTGCCAGGGGAACATCCCCAAGCAGAACTGGTAACATTTCTTGAACAAACTTGAGATAGATGGCTCCTTTCAAAACCAGGAAAAATCCACAGACTGATTAATGTGTTTCCTATGATTTCTGCCCAAACATTTACAGAAAATCTGTGGTGAAAGTGTCTTGTCTTTTAATTGAAACTTGAGTCATTGGATACATTAAAATTTCACTTATTTGAAATTAATTGAACATGTTTCGAAAAGTACTGCTTGTTTTCATCTTCAGCTTTTTTCTGACTAAGCATTCTGAGAATTCGGGTTTGTAGATGTAGGCTGAAGCAGTATGTTTTGAGTAGTAAAATAAAATTAAGATCATAGGGAGAATAAATATCAATAACAGTAAGGATAGTGTTAAATAAAACTGGAAAGCAAATGTTACTGTAAGTGGAAATAAGGGTTGAGAGAGGCAGTGCCATCAGCAGCCGGAAACGGGTGGTTTTTCCCTCTATTGTTAAGTGTCCCGTTAGGTTGCTGGAATGCAGAGGTGTAGAAAAGGGTCAATGTTCGCCAAAAGCCAGATAGCCTTAGGCCTCCAATGAAAGAAGCTAGAAATCAGGTGATAGTGGAATGGGGAGGTATAGAATGTTTGAAAGAGAGAAGCAGAGAATTTTAGAATACACACTTGGCAGTGATAGTTCCTGGGAGATGTTTGTTAGAAAAATGTATAGGAGATTTTAGAATACCTACTTGGCTGTGGTAGTTCCTTGGATATGGTTGTCAGAAGAGTTTAGAATACATACTTGGCTGTGGTAGTTCCTTGGATATGGTTGTCAGAAGAGTTTAGAATACATACTTGGCTGTGGTAGTTCCTTGGAGATGGTTGTCAGAAGAGTTTAGACTACACACTTGGCTGTGGTAGTTCCTTGGAAATGGTTGTTAGAAGAGTTTAGAATACACACTTGGCTGTGGTAGTTCCTTGGAGATGGTTGTTAGAACATGTGTTGGCGGATAGGTGCGATGATATGAAACGTAACAATAAGGAAAGGTGCGTGTGTGTGTCGAAGTAATAGCAGGAATCAAATGTTAAAATGGTGACGGTAAATAAATGAGCAGGAAAACAAACAGTCGTATTCACCACTAACCCGAGATCCAAGATCCATGCAAAGAACCCTGAGCTAGTTCTGAACCCGGGACCATTCCTACAAATCTCGTACCGCAGAACTGACATACCACTGCAAGGTGGAATGGAAGTGGTGTCATCTGGTTTGTCCATGATGAAACTGCTTAGATTGTTGAGTGGTGGGATTCCATAGTTCATTACCATTTTCATGCATTTGATTATGTACATGTTTTCCCAAACATTTAGTAACTAAAAGTTTTAGTTTTCTTCTTTTATGGTGGAAATTTTCCTAATAAAATTTCCCCATTTAAATTATTCCATTTTTGTTGCCATGCCTTTGTTTGATTGCAGTTTAATAATCAATGAAAAGCTACTTTACTTCTCCATACATTGGACATTTTGATAAATCTTTGTCATGTCACCTTTTAAATTCATGACTCCAGTTCTTGCCCACACAAACCCTTCTCTACCTGTATTATTGCAAGTTTCTATACATTTTTCCACGTAGAGCCTCAGTGAAACCTTTTCTCTCATATGTACTACCAAATATTTCTTGTCTCTTAATATCATTTAGCCTACAGACTTATTTCTTTCCAGAACCCTTTGTTTTGATATTCTCTATTAATCCACGAGTCTCCCATCCCTATCTATTGCATAAGTTGCTGAATTTTGAGAAACTACGAGACTTTCCACTTACATTTCTCTTGGATACCAAAGCATACTTTAATAATATCACTGTCCTCCAGAATACATTAATGATTTTGTGTGTGCAAGGTAATGCGTAAGACTCAAACAGTGGTGGAGCGTGATCCTTTCCAAAGTGTTAGCATGATTCCAGTTTTAGAAGCATGCATTTTGAAACTCACTTAAGCCCCTACTCATCTCTGGTTCCTACATCTTGTAGATAGGTAGGTCAGCTCAGCTCTATATGCTGTTTCTTGGCAGCAAAGATAACTATAACAGAGTCATGGAACCCTGGATTCTTCTTGCAGCTTTTCTAGAGACTTCTCAATTGAAATAAATGACAATTTTGAAAACCTTTCTTGTATTTGGGGTGCTTCTTAAATAAGTTTTAATTCATTTCATTGGTGAAAAAGATCTCTCTACAGAGCCAGTAGTGGCGGGAATCATCAAAATTAGATAGCAAAGTTTAGTAACTTCTTGTAATGCTACATTTAATCCAGAAGATGTTGAATATGTGTAAAGTTGAAATATGTACGGTTTCTTGAACTCAGTTATGCATAAATGGTTGAAAGTTCTGTTTTAAATATCTCAGTATTGAAATACTTGCCATATGTTTCTAATAAAGACTGGAATGGGAGGGAAGGAGGCTGTGCATGATTCAAACTTTTCAAAATCCAAAAGTGCAAGAAATTCAGTTTATGGAGTTTAGAGAACTGCTTGTTTATGTGCCCAACCACTGTATCCAGTACTTCAAAATACAGTCTGCAGTATGATTTCTTTTTATCATAAGATTTTTAGCTTGAGGGAGTATAGATGAGAATCACTTCAAAAGGAAAAGGAACTCAAAATCATGAAGTGTAGCATAAAAACCTCTTGAACAGACTCTTGTTTTACCATCCCATCCTTCTGTATCATTAATAACTGATTTGAAGAATTTCTTCAGGTGCTCTTTTGCTTCCAAAATTACTTCAACAAAATGTTCTGAATATATTCAACGTTTTGGAGCAACTGATTGCAAATGCTTAGTAGTAAAAGCATCAAATGCAGCCTTCATCTTTGAAGATCTCGAGAAAAAAGCTGAAAATTCAGATACAGTTTCAGAGAATACCTTGCATTCTTTAATTCCATGAACTGATTGTTGTAGTACTAAGTTTAGCTTGAAAGCATAACAGTGCCCAAATAAAGCTGATTCATACTTTGCAAGATTTAATTGCAATCCATTGTATGCTCCAGTCATAACAGAGCACCTGTTTTAAGTTTGAGCAACTATTTTATCACCAAGCTGAAACTCATTTGTTAAACTAAAAACATGCTCAGCAAGGGAAGCAGCAGCACAATTAGTGCTTACATCAACGAACGTAATACATCTCTCTTGAACATCATCTTGTGATGCAACGTAACAGATGAAAGCTGAAATTTGTATGTTAACATCAGCAGCATCATTTTCTGTCACTGCAGCAAATGGAACTTCTTTGATTTCTTCTTTTATTTCATTTAATAGAACAGCTGAGACTGAAATCAATTAATTCATTCTGCATGTCATGAGAAGTACAATTAAGTAAGTAATTTTATTGTTAACCCAGTTAATTATACAAATTTACAACAATTTTACAAATTTATTCTTGACCCAGTTACTAAAAATAACAATAAAATAAAATATAAAAAAAAAAATTAACCTCTTAACTACTGGTATCCAGCAGAATGGAATACTGTTAGCCAGCATTCCTCCTGATCTAAAAGTACAATTATAAATTTATTTAATCTTCAATACTAACTCTAACTGGAGTTGCTTTACCTTGGACCCCAACAAACTCAAACCTTGAGGTTGTCGAGTTGTTGGGTCCTACTTGCAACATATCAAATAAAAACTACCATAATTTAATACTCATTTACCTCTTCCTTGCTAATTTTCTTCATCCATTTTGCTCTTACTCTGCCCAAAAAGTTTCCTACTTCTATTATATTTTTCCTAGATTTTACATTTACTAACTTTTTAGCTTGAATTTCTATTGGTAAATTTAACCATTCTCTCTTCTATATCCTCTTTCTAAGCAACTTCATTTCTTTACACTCTAAAAGTATATGCCACTCTTTAACTTTCCGGTGGCATAGTGGGCATTTTTCCAAATCAATCTCTCTTTTCTCAAGCCTTTCAAATTCACCACCCCTGTCATAGCCCATGCAAATCCTGCTCTTGCTGTTTTATCACATATATCAACATACTGTTCCCTGCTCCATACTACTTTCATATTTCTGTATAATCTCAGTGAGCTCTTAAAAGTAAAACTCGCTAATAAATCTTGTTTTTCCATATCCTCTATTCTTGTCCTAATTTCATTCCAGAAACCTATTTTGTAGTAATTCTTTAGCTCTCCAAATCTCCCCAAAACCTATCTTCATCAAGGTTTCCTTTATCTTACCTAGCCAAGACTCTCTATGATTAAGTCTTTCCTGCACTATCAAACATTGATGTAAAATGCTCTGATCATCAAAATTTCTAATAATCCAATATTTTAGCACTCTTTCCACAATTTTTCCTTTAATTCCCATTCTCCCTAATTCGGCTTGAGCTACTCCATTGGGTGATGATCTTGGTAAGTACAAGTAAATACAGTGAGGTTTCTAAGTGGTTCCGTAATCTTTCATTATAATGTATGTGCTTCTCTTATGCAGTAATTCTACAAAATTCCCTGTATTGAAAGACTCAAGAGTTTTCTAAGTGGCCCCTAAAAGTCAGCTCTTGCTCTGCTAAAAAGTGTACAGCATCTATTAAGCAATTTACTGTATATCTGTTTGCTTTGACATTTTCATTGTGTCTGTCACAATTGATTCTCTATTCTAATACTGCCAAACTTGCAATTGAGTTAACATGGTTTACTGACTGTTCATGTCATTTCTTTAGCACATAATAGCTCTTAACACATTAACGCATTTTATAGTCCAAATATTTCTTTTCTGTTGAAAACAAAAGGCAGGGCCAACAATATAAAGAGCATGTCTTTTTACAGCCACAGAGCTGTGTTTCATTTGTATACTAGATATCAATAAATTGTTGCACTTTACCTTTTTCTTTCTGTTACCATACTTCTTAAATTAGATGTTGGTCTTCCGCTGTCTATAATCGGTTTTTTGTCAGAAATACTTCTGCTAAAAAAATGGTTTAATAAGTTTTCAATAATACAGTCACATTCATTCTCCGTTGTAGTTTCTTCTTCAGTGAAGCAGTAGCTCATAAAACACAGTCATCACAAAATTTCACAATTCACATGCACTCACCATGTGTTTGCATTTTCAACTAGCAGACAAGCTTGCACTAGCATGAAGCAGATATGAAGTCCTGTCATTCTTATACCTCTTGCTGTGACTTAACGATGAGGCAAATATAAATGCGGTGTAAACAATTTCCATTGAATGTATTGCTTATATAAAAGACTATTTTTATTTTTATGTTATTTTAATGCATTATGTCAAAACATAACTAATAAATGAGCTGCATTATTTATAATTTTTAAACTGTTAGGTTGGGCTAACATGGCAAACATTCACCTTCTGCCACTGGACTCAAATGATGCATTAAAGTATGTTATATTAAGGCAACATGATGTTCTATATGTACACTTATAAAACCAATAAAAAGTAAAATAAAAATGTGTGGGATTTGAACCCAGCAGCTTATGAAGAGGATCATTGCCTTCTAAACTGCTTGGCCACAACAACAATGCTTCTTATTTCTGGCTTCTTTTATGTGTGATTGTGTTCACTGGCAAAGAACCTACTGCAATTGTTTCTGATTTGAAACTCAGTGTTTCTGATCGTCCATAAACTTTGACTCATACTATCTGGGAATGACTCACTTTTTGTGGTGAAAGCTGTACTACAGCACATTGAGAGCCTTGAATCTAAATGGCAGTAGTTGCCTATATGTATAGAAAGCCTTAGTCAGTTTAAAATGCTGCTGACTTTTGTAGGCAGTTTAAGTATTGCTTGGGCAGATTGTAGAATATAGAAATTAAAATTATGTTTTTATTGTATTGATTTTTCTCTCTTGAAATATTTTTATAAAGGAATTAGAAATAATATGAATATTTACTGAAACTTTTGTATACTCCTGTAATATATTGCATTGTGATCATAAATATTATCTCAAATTACAGACTGTATTCATCAGCAGTGTTCAATGATGAATTTGAGCAATTCTCTGCACCAGAAATTCAACGCAAACCAATAGATGACTTGCTTCTTCAGATGAAGTCTATGAACATAGACAAGGTTATTAACTTTCCATTTCCTTCACCACCAGATGAAACACAGCTAAAGGCTGCAGAGAGAAGACTGATTCTTCTTGGTGCTCTTGAAGAACAAAGCAATAAGGGTATGTTACTTGTCAAAATATCCTCCCATTATTAGCTGAAGTACTATTACTTTTGCTGTGTTGTAAATATTTAGGTAATGAGATGAAATATTAGCTGTAACAATTTAGAATATGGGTTCTAAATAAAAAATATATTAAAGATGTCTTAAAATTGTCATGCTGTTGCCATACTGGTATAAGTTTAAAACACTTTAATAGGTATGTTGAAGAAATATACAAGTAACAATTTTTCAATGGGCTATTCTCTATACCCTCCCCCAAATGAAAAGTAATAAGTAACCTTTTAAATGGTATTGTACACTGAAGTTTCATGTAAATTTGGTTTTATTTCCATCATGGATTGGAAATAATCAGTTACAAGTTTTAGCAATTGTGATAAGATCAGGTGTTATTTATTTAATTGGCATCATAAGGCTAGTTCACAATAACCATAAATGGTAACCAGAATGAGAACTACCACCGCTACCGCCACCGCCCCCGCCCCCTGTGCAGTTAAGCATAGAGTACTACAATGCTATTTAAACAACCTGAGACTCCTGACATTTTGCATGAAGTGGGAGAGCTGCATTTCCACATTGTATTAGAGCATATGTCGGCTGTTTAGCAGTGTGCCGAATAGCAAACATCACTGGGATGTAATGCTGGTGAGCCGTAGTAGTAAATCATGCCAACATGGTAACATGTTACCTCTCTGTAGGCGAAGGGAAAGGAGAGTGGTGCCATGTTACTGGCTAGAACAACAGCAGAGGGGATGTTGCCATGAAAAGCATCCCTCCAAGAAGTGTCAGAAATCTCATGTTATTTAAATTCAACCTTAGGCTCGGTTCATTTCTTCTACTCTACTTGATCCCTTACCATTCTTTTCATTTCATTCGTAGTTTTACCCCTTTCTCTACCCAGTTTTTCAATATATTCCTGATGTAGCTTCCAGGGCCTTCCCCTTGGTCTTCCACCTTCTGGTCTTGCTTGCAAATATTGTTTGGGTTTCCTAGTCTCTGACATACATGATACATGTCCATACTATTTACATTGTCTTTGTTCTATCCATATTTCTAGATCTAACATAATCTTCCCATTCTCTGGTGTCCTTTGCTCTTAGACATTTATTGCATAATTTTTTCTTTTCTTGTATTATTTATAGTCTTAGCTTCTTCATTCCAACAGTTGGTTTGCTTAGTATTTGAATGAATTTTCTTAATTCCACATACTTCCTCTGCATTATTCAAAATAGTATATTTAATGTTAGCCATGGGTGATCTATATACAGTTGTGTATTGACGTTTTTTAGTGTAGTTAGATTTTTTTCTTTATATTTTTCCCTTGTTTCCTTTTCCTTTAATTTCTCAACTGCAATTCTTTCATATTTTTTACCCATATTTTCTTAGGTATCAAAACTTCAGTATCCACTACTAATAGTCAATAATCTGTTGAGAGTTCTGCACCCTGTATAACTTTAACATCAGTAAAATATTGTTTTGTATACTTATCGCATATAAAATGATCTATGATACTACTCGCTTCTCTTCCTTTTGCATTAAACATCTTGTGTATTGTCTTGTGTGTAAAATAAGAATTACCAATAACTCTTTTCTATGCAGAATTCAATAAGTTTCTGTCCATTTATATTCTTGTTCTTTCTCTGTTAAATGGCCCCTTCACTCTATATGACCTTTTATACTCATTCCTGGTTCTTGCATTGAAGTCTCTACAAATCACTACTCTTCCATTTTTATTCCTACAATTGTTAAGTATCACTTGTAGATTATTATAGAATTGCTCTTCATCTAGTATATCCAAATCTTCAGTTGGTACGTATATCTGAACAATAGATGTTCTCCCTATAGTTAGCTCTAAATTTGCTAAAATAATTCTTGAATTTATAGTTTCCCAATCCTCTAATTTCCTATACAGTTCTTCCTTCATCACAATTCCCACACCTTCCTTCACTGTTGTTCTGTTATTAACTCCTGCATATATGAATGTATGTCGTTTAGGTAGTATCTTAACCCTTTCTTCTTTATTTCACTCATCCTAGAAAATCTATTTTATATTTTATAATTTCCTCCACCAATTCCATTTCTTTGCTGTCATTGATCTTATATTTCATGTAGCCAATCGTAAGTCCTTAACTCTGCCAGGTCGTTTCATGTGATTCCGTCCACTTCTGAAGCTAGATACAACTCTGAAATCTTATATACTTTACGTGGGGGATTGGACCAGAATGAGAACAACAAAGTTAAAATACATGCATTATAATGTGAGCATGCACAGTTAATGGGAATTTTCCTGGTTATGGCAAAGAAGACTTGGCCAAGTTTTAACTTTCTGGTTCTCATTCCTATGCACAGCATGTTAGATCCATATTGATGCATATTAGACTCTTCACTTAGAAATTATTCAAGGTAGCCATGATATGAAATGGCCATTAGAGCTCTCTCTAGTCTCAAGCTGGGAAAATGAAACTGGAAGAAATTCTAGTATATGTGCATCCTGACCACAGATGTTGACTCCCTCAGATCTACTGAGCATTGATTCCTCTAGCAAAAGCATCATCTCTAGTTTGCTCATATGTAACTCAAAATGACTACTCCTCAAAAACAATAGCAAAAACTACAAAGAACAGCAAAAACTGATAGAAATTAACAAAGAACAGCAAGCAACTTTAATATATGCTAATAATAAAGGAATGAAGGTTGGTATGGCCAGAGGAATTGGAAATAGTAATGGATCTGCATTTAAAAATCTTTTCTCTAGCAAATTTTGCCATTGGCTAACCTGCATTTTGTTGGTTGAATTGGAAGCAGGTGAAAAAATATCATTGGTCAGTTACAAACAAATGACATCCCAATACGCAAAATTGATTTTCCATTTTGCTATCGATATGGTCACTAATATGCATTCCCATTCTCGTTACTAGAGTATTGTGTTGTATGTTATTTTGCTTCCTGTTCTCATTTCCTGCAGGTTATTATGAACCAGCCTTTATAATCTTCTTCTTCCACAAGATATTCTTCAATATTTATTGCAACCATTGATCTTCAGGTATCTGAATACAGACTCCAGATTCAATTGCTGACACTAATGAATCTATTGTATGCCTTGTGATGATAGTAAAGCCTTGAGCTACTTAATGAAATGTGGAAGTTGCTGTCTCGAGTATGAACTAATGCATGGTCGAAATATATTCATCCAGTCATCATACTGTAACATTTATATCCAATAGGTAACAGCTATTATAAGTCGAACATAGAAAGAGCGTTAAGTATTAATTGAAACATAAATTAAAAGTTTTCTTGAATGTGATGTTTACTAATGTGGTGATGGATATTTTTGTGTTATTACTGGTAGCAATTTACAATCCTAACACACCTGGTATAAAACTGTGATGGATGCCAAGGGAGGGGAAAGGGAGGGTATCCAGCAGACAGAACCATTACAGAAAACAACCATAGGTCCAGCTATACAGTTATAAAATAATAGTCCTCAGATGTGCATTAATGCAATCATTTGAGTCATTTTCTAACTGGTTCCAGAAGTTGCACATAGATCGCAGAGAGTACATTGCTCTTTAGTTCAACAGTTACTATTATGTATATGATGTGAGACCTTGGAGCCATCCCAGTTGCCAAAGTTCTAATAGAAGGAAACGTCCACTAGAAATCTCCTGGCCAATCTACTTTAAATATGCTTATGAGCTCTTGCAATTGCGAAAGGTTATCCAAGGTGCTGTTTTGGAGTATATAATCATTAGCATCATGTAAACTGATACATGATGGTTACTACTATGAGGTGCTACCCAAAAGTTTCCGGAATGTATGTGTAGCTTGTGAAGTCTAGATAGTATGATGAAACGCCCAGGTGGGACCTCATACATCCTTTGTGAGTCAGTGTCTCAAATGACTTTGTGCTAGGTGGCTGCATTTATTTTTATGTGTACTTCCCCATCATTGTGAGTTGCATGTCTTGCAAAATTGACGATTGTGGGTGTCGAGAGCAATTTGTGTGCAACTTTTGTTTCAGACTAGAAAACCACTGCAGAAATATATAACATGTTGACGCAAGCATTTGGGGAAGACACTTTAGGTCACAGTCAAACTTATGACTGGTTTAAATGCTTTCAAGATGATAGAACATCATTTGACAGTGATCCCTGCTCGGATGGCCGTCAACCGCATTACTCTTGAAAATGTCATTGCTGTTCAGACTACAGTGCTGGAAGATCACAGGCAGACCAATCCAGGGCATATGCAATATCTTGGGGCTGTCTTATGATGTGTCAAGAGAATTTTGTCCAACAAATTGGACATGTGACAGATTGCCGCAAAGTTTGTGCAGCAAATTTTCAGCGACGAGCAGAAACAGCATCGTGTGCAAGTCTAAAGAGAACTTCAAGAAAGGCTTGAAAGTGGACCAGACTTTCTTTCAAAGATTATTATTGGTGATGGAAGCTGGGTTAATTGGTGTGATCCTGAAACCAAGCAGCAGTTGTCACAATGGAAGAGTCCATTGTCACCCTGTCCCAAGAAAGCCTGGCAAGTGAAGAGTAATGTGAAATCCATGCTGATCTGTTTCTTTGACTTGGAAGGAATTGTCCATAAGGAGTTCATCCCTCCTCATCAGTCTGTCAATGCAGTGTTTTATTGTGATGTCCTGAGGCGGTTGAAGGAGAATGTAAGATGATATCTCGAAAAGTGGCACATGGCAATTGATTCCTCCATTATGACAATGCAACGTCACTTACTGTGTTGATCATCCAGGAGGTTTCTGGCGAAAACCAAAATGGCAGTTGTTCCTCATCGCCGTATTCAACCGACCTGGCACCGAGTGACTTTTTTTTTATTCCCCAGAATGAAACTCAAGTTAAAAGTTGAGATTCAAGCAGAATCACAAGTGGTACTAAACAGGTTCATGAAACATGCATTCTAGGGAGCTTTCAGTTCATGGAAAAATTGCTGGGAGCAGTATATACACTCCCAAGGGGACTACTTTTAAGGTGATGGTGGTGAATAAGATCCAGGTGAGGTGTAATTTTATTTATTGGTGTATTCCGTGAACTTTTGGGTAGCATCTCACATTACGATATACACAAATTTAAAGTGAGTTAGGGAGCAATAAATATATAGATGCATTTTTAACAGTTCATTACGAATTGACGTATACATGATGAAAAAGAGTTCAAGTAAGGCAAGTTACATGACTGTGGACCAAGAGCATCTTGCTGCCATGGTTATGCATAAATACTTCACTCTTATTTTGGGATTATTTGGAACTGGAATGATTGGAACTCTTACGGAAAAATAACCATTTTGTCTTGCCTCTGGTGGAACTAATTTTTTTATAGTGTTAGAGTATTGCAAGAAATCATTTGGAAGATAAGATGTGCATTTCTCTGAACATACCAGAATCTGCTAGCAGTATTGCATGACAGCAGCTTATTTTTTGGTATATTTTGACCTCTTCTGAGTATATACCCATCCATTTCTGTTTTCAAAATTTAATGTTCTATCAAACTTCATTTTGTGATGTTTTCTTCTCTAGTTCCGTATTTTATGTAGTCATTGGCCACAAGATTGAATAAATCTCAAACATTTATTTATGTAAACCTGTAGATTTCAGTTGTTTCTTTTAAAGTTCACAAACATATAGCAAAACAGATTTTATGTTACTGTTAAATAACTTTAGTGTTTGAGAGAGATTTGCTTTAACTTCTCTGAGTACCTTCTTCACTGTTCAACCTTCGTCTAGTATTCCAGTCTTTCTGCTAAATAATGGAGCAAATAACTGCATTGTCCAGTGCTCATCTTTAGAAACCAACCAACTGTGAGAATATAGCCTTAGATTTTTAGATTTGCCTTTATCTTCCTTCATACAGTGTTTCCTAGATAGAGAACTTCATCTACCTAACCAATCTCAGTACCACTAAGTTATAGTGGATTTTACATTGCATTATTCACTCTCATTTCTGTATTTTTTTTCTCTATATTTAGCCAAAGTCCAGGTATTCTTGCTGCAGTTTCCAAACTGTATAATTTCCTTTGATATTTGTGCATTCTTGGACCAATATCGCATATTTTGGTCAGTTTCTGCTTCATCATGAGTAGAATTGTAAACAAGCACATAAAAATATATTATTTAAAAATGCATATATATAATTTAAATTTGTTTATTTGTTGATTCATTCATTTCATTAAAAAAACTGTTTCAGTGGTTAATGTTTTAAATGACTGGAACTTCCTCTTAATATTGGAAAATTCTTTTGTTTTCATAGAAGAATGGAATTCAAAGGTGACACCACTGGGTTACGCCATTGCTGCCTTTCCTGTGGCTCCTCGTTTTGGAAAGATGCTGGCCCTGAGTCATCAACACAAGCTTCTACCATATACAATTTGTATAGTGGCTGCCCTCTCTGTCCAGGAAGTACTGCTTGAGGCTCCATTGCAGGGCTGGGAAGATAACGATAATGTAGAAAGCCATAAAAAGAGCCGTGCAGTATGGGCCCAAAGGAGACGAAATTGGGCTGGAATTGGAAATTCATTATTGTTAGGTAATTGTTTTCCTTGATCATAACTAATTTGCTTTTAAATATTTTTACACAGCTTATTTTTACTGATTCTTAGATCCTGAAACGAAATTAAGCATTATGCTCTGATAAGTAATTTTTTTTAGAAAGCTCTGAAATGCCTAACTACACAATTACACAGGGTAGACCATTTAAGTTGAGACGTACAATATCTCCAAAACTAAGCATTGTAGAAAGAAATGTCTTGAATAGAATTTGCTTGATATTATGGGGAAAGTAAATGCCATTAGTCGTGTTTTGTTTGGAGGATGTTATGATGGTTATTTTATGGTCAATTTAATTTTTTTTTAAATGGAAACCTACAATTACAGTCAATTTAGATTGAATCACCCTGTATATTGAGGCAGTATTTTAATACCTGAATAATTTCAATTGTATTTTATAATAATTGAATTCAAAACAGACCGCCTTGAAACAATATGTATATAATAATTATTTAAATTGTAAGTAACAGTCATTGCAAATGCTTATTTTTATTGTAAACATATCTTAATAATGTTATGTGAATACATTACATACTCTAATAATGCAAGAACTGTGAGAATAATAAGTTTTAAGTTGCTAACAATGAGTAATAATGAGGTAATCTTTTACCAATAATGAGTTTGAAAGTTTGAAAGTTTGAAAAGTTACCAGTCATGATTATATCAAAGATAAGATAAATTCAGTAACAGTTTAAAATTAGCCAATCAACAGCAAAGAAAAGTTTTAAGTTAAATGAATATATTCTATTGGACTAGAATTAGCCAATCAGAGACTTGCAATACCGAAGCTTAAGGATTTTGACCATTGAGGTTATTCAGTTGCTGGCGAGACCTGATGGAGTACAAATGGGAAAATGTGTTCTCTACGGGTGAATAGTTAAAACAGATATACGCGCTAAGTGAATGTATAAAAGTCTCTCACAGTTCCTTAAAAAGTGTAGTGGTTTATAAATATGTGTAAGAATTTAAATAAAAGAAATTAATTTAAAAGTTTAATTCTGTGATGTCTACAATCATTGTCATACCGCGCTCTACCCAAGACACATGACTAAAGTAAGACTGACGCAGCCGAGGCAAAATTTAAACAGTAATATTACGTAAGCATAAATTACCAACCGACGCCCAAAGTGTGTTACAAACTACATATAACATTTCTTCAAGTTTACGTAAACATATATTACGTAACAGCACACTTCAAGTTAACTCCCAATTGCGAGGCAGATAAAATAATTTACGTAATTATTACATGAACCAAATAACAGTTGAAGAATATTTCTTCTTCAAATTGGCTCCCATACGTGGGGCAGTTAAACATAAAACAACTAAAAACAATACAAAACATCATCTTCAATATAATGCCTTAAAAAGCAGCAAATGAAAAGTTATTTTTGTTTGAAAAATGGTAAAAGCAGTGCAAAATAATTCATTGAGGTCAAAAGTGCTGAATCAAATTACTAATTTGCTTCAAGCAATTTTATTTTTAATGCGTTAGAAAATAATTACTAGAAGTTGTAACAGCACACTACATTATTAGGGCATTCAAATACACAAATATTGCTACTTTTCATAATATTTTGCAAGATTATTTTCATGTTGTATTATATTTAATGAGTTGGTGTACATTTCAGCTTCACTTACCTCACTTCCCATTACTAGTACTGCTTTCAAGAGCTGTTGCTCCCATCGTTAGCTAAGGAGTAACTGCAGTTGTAGTTAATAAGCAATTAATTAGTTGATATTGGGAGAAACAGCTGTTGAAACTATTCCTAGCAATTAATAAGTAAGTGAAGAAGTTGAAAGTGTACCAAGTCATTAAATATTATGATTATACTTCACTGTATCTAATTTCTGCACATCATCCATGTTTTATGTCTCTTTACAAATCCTCAAAATGCTCTTTTAATGAGAAATGGACCCCTCTCAGTACCAATAATACGGTCACAATATTAATTCTCATTTTCTCATCATTTCCTGGAACATTCTCTTTCCAGATATGTATGGAATAAGACCATAACGTCATTACATAACTAAAACTGAAATTTGACCAGAAAGTGAGTTGAACTCTGATTCTATTTAGTTATTTCATTTAACAAATTTTATTTCTAGGAGATCCCATGGTACTCTTACGAGCGGTAGGAGCAGCAGAATATGCAGGAAGAACTGGGGATTTATTGCAGTTTTGTACAGAGAATGGATTACGACATAAAGCAATTGTAGAAATCCGAAAGCTACGTCTTCAGCTAACAAATGAAGTAAACTTAAATGTTCCTGAGTTAGATCTCTTTGTTGATCCCAAAATGTCACCACCTACAGATGCTCAGGCAAGACTTCTTCGACAGCTTTTATTAGCAGGTATGCCTGATCAAGTGGCAAACAAAGTAGATTTGAATGAAATAAAAGAAAGTGAAGAAAAGGCAAAGTGGAAGCATGCTTACAGGTTAGTAACAGTACTTAGAAATAATTATTTAATTATACATTGCAAACATTATTAAAAGCAAAACAACAAGGGTGAGTTTATAATCTGATTATAACATTGGAACGAGGAGCTCTACAGTTTGCCTTATTTATGCTATACAGGTTGTCAAAGAATTTTATTTACCATACAAAACAAATATCTTTTTTGTAGGTGTACAATTTTATTATTAGGTGGCTGGGGGGAGAGAATGTGTGAGTGTCTTTAAAATATGCATTTAATATTGTTCTTTACAAAATTATTGGTAGAGGGGTTGCTAATTTAATTTCCAAATGTGGTAAAACTTTAACAAATACAAGTTTGATGTTAATTGGATTTTTAGTGAAAAATATCTGCTAGTTCAAATGTGGCATCTTGCTAGTAGCAGCAGTGTTGTAACATCCATCTTACATGTCCTGTTTTGTTAATGATCTATTTAAATGTATGTGATTATGAGAACATGCAGATTTCGGAATTCTGTCATACATTCCAGATTTTGAATAGGTAAATCCAGTGTTGTGATTATACTGATTTGCAGGCGAGAAGTGGTCCAACGTGAAGTAGAGGTTGTGTGTAAGAGGGGTGGTGTGAGTGAGAGGGGAACTGTTCCTCTCTCATCCTTACCACTCCCATTACCCGCAACTTTTACTTCCAGTTTATACCACTCATAGTCTGCAATTCAGCATAGCATTATATGTGAATTAAAGTAGTATTAGATTCATTAATATTGTATTCTAGTGAGGATGCGTGGGTTTAGACATTCTGCAACGCACTTCATTTCTGCGAGCTGAAGTTCCCACAGTGCAAGTGGTAACAGAGCATGCAGTGACATTCACTTCACATCACTTCTGGTTTGGTTGGTTTAAAGCCAGAAAACAAATATAGTGTTAAGTACCTAACTTTGCTGAGCTTCTCTTAGCATAGTATGGGGTAGATGGCCTTGCTTCTCTCATTGAGAGATAGAGGGGGAGAGAGTGACAAATCATCCTGCTGAAAAATCAACAATTTCCCTTCAAACAGCTTCAAATTGATATGTTCCTGCACACAAAGCAAAATCCATGCAACAGTGGTTGGCAACCAATATCCCACAGTTCATTGCTGCTGCTGACTGCCTAGTGGAAGTCCTGACCTCATTCCATTAGATTATTCTCTGTGGCAGAAGCTCGAAGTGATAGCATGTCAAAAACGGCACCGCAGTATTGAGATGTTAAAAAAATCAATCACATCAGCTGTCAAGAAAATTCCGCTGGACACAATTCATGCTGCTATTAATGAGTGGCCTGAATGTCTTCGCTACTGTGTGGCTATATGTGATCATTTCCAATAAGAGTTTCATTCTGTAGCATTTTTTGCATTCTTTCAGAATAAATGTATATTAATGGGTTTGCATAGTTTTCTTTAGTAGTTGATGTATTGAAAGTACTGACAGAACTTATGGCAGTACTGTGTAAATAACAACAATATGCTCTATATTTGGAAAAAATAGTTTCTTTTAATTCCACAATAAGCAGTACTTGGCATTGTAGTGGTTAGTTTTCTCCTTGTCACCTGTATGTCACCTGGCTTGATTCCTGAATGAAATAGTTCATATACGACATAAATTTTTTAAAAAGGAATTGTATGCGCAGAAGAAATATATGCAATGCAGAAATCATAATTTTTAAGAGGATTTTGGGTTAAGTTATCTCACTTTATATCGGTAATTTTCAGAAAATTATGGTTTTATTTGCATCTGAAAAACAATACACTTGTCCTTATTGATAAAACCTGATGTACGAATACAAGTTTATAATTATTGTATGCTTTTAATAGGATGTTCATTACTTGCACAATAATGCTATGCATGATTGCTGTTACTTGTGCTCTATTGTTTTGTATATTAAGGAATGATTGGGCTGGCAAATATTGGGCCAGGTCCAACAAACATGGTTTAATTTGTTTTATTATTATGTAATTAATTATACTTTTTAAAGACCTAATCAGTCTGGGCATTGTTTTTAATATAGAGTCAGCTGAAAAATGCATTGTCACAGCTGGGATTTGAACACGGTTTTCCCACTTTCTGTACAGTTGCTCTAACCATTGAGTTATTGTGACAGACTTCCGGTGGGACATTAAATTCTCCAACTGACTCAAGTTGTTTCCTAGGTAGACCACCAAGACATCTCACTTAGAGATAGCAATCTCAATGATGACATGCAATCTCAAGTACTCTTACTGGGTACACGGGTTGCCTCTTTAAAGCAAACTTCGGTCATTAGCATATTCCACAGACATAGAGCCCATTATGCATGGCTATAGCTTCTTCCATCCATGTGTGGGCAACTAAGTAAGAGGGTCACAAAGATCTGGACTCAAGTCACAAGTAATGAAAAGCAATGCACTGGTCAGTAAATGTTCACATAATGATGCTCACATTCTCCCAAGAAAGAAAAAAAACCAAAATAAATAGTTGAGAACATGCTGACGATGGGAACAAGCTGTCTCCCAATAAATAGTTGAGAACATGCTGACGATGGGAACAAGCTGTCTCCCGAAACGCGTTCAAGTAAGAATATTTTAGTGATGTAGTGTAACAACCCTCAACTCTCTTTATCTTAAATTATGACACATCACTGTTACTAGCTTCTAAATCTTCAAAATTAGTCAAGGGCATTATTGTTGAAAATTGACAATGAGAAGAAAGCAGTTGTTATGCTGGGCCTAGTGAAAACAAATTTTGCCACCATTCAATGAAGGTTGTGATCAGTCCTGTATTTAGGTAATGTTACACATATGGGCCCAACAATTTTTCCACCCCCTCCATGCGACGCCACTGAAAAACAGTGCAGGCAGCCTGCAGGAAGACAGTGTTGCCAGTTGCACCATGCACGTAAGATCTCCATCCATCTACCTACAATTTCCCTCTCACTAATAAGAATTCCTGCTATCATCGCTGCTCTTTTTTAGTGCATGTGAAAATTTATTTTCAGCATATATATTTAATTATTTTCTCAATGTTGCTGCCTCTAAGAATTTGCCGCCCTGAGACCGGGCCCATGTGTAAATATGGAGCTAGTTATGATGGTTACCTATTCCAACAGAATCATGCAGCACACACAAAGTCCAGCATTACTTAAATGAACATATGCCTCACTGCTGAATTGCCTGTGCTTCTGTTGACACTACATTTGGCTATTCTTACTCTCTGTGACTTTTCTTTGGAGATTCATGAAGGTTGCTGACCTTCTGTGTGCCACATTATCTGGCATACTGCTAATGCTATTAATCGATAGATATGCATAAATTGGAACATATATGGGAAGAATTTACTGTCTCCTGGGCATACAATGCAAGAAACATAGCTCCATCATTGAATATTTGTATATCTTCCCTCACAATTCTTTTATTATAAACAGTTTCTTCATAATAAATATGCAAAATAATTTCAATTCATTTAGAATTGCCCTGCAGCACAGTTTAGTTGCATGAAGTTTTTAAGAAAATCTGTGAATAAAACCAAGGACAAATTTTCAATTATTCATGTCCAGCAGCACATACTGTAATGCAAACAATTTGTCTATGGGAGCAATGTGTCCATCTTACTTAGTCCTTCTTGCATTATGATCTAATGAATGCCATGAGTATAGAATTTTAAGGCATTCCTTTCTATCTGCAAAAGTGAAATGGAAACTTTGAGAATAAAATAGAATTGGGAAAAATGGTTATTTTTAATAACAGTTCCAACTGTTCCATTTCTAAATAACCATTCCAGAATAATAGTCAAGTTTAACACAAGTATTTATGCATGACTATAACAGCAAGATACTCTTGATCCACTGCTATTTGCCTGATTCATGTTCGTTCACATTAAGCCATGATTCTTCTTCCATTTACAGAGAAATCAGAAGACATGCTCCACTCTCTTCTTCTTTCATTTCCACCATGCATTTTCAAACAACAATGTTAACAACAATACATCTATATACTTATTAAAATTACTGCTCACATAACTCGCATTAAAGGAATTCATATCCATCATCTTCACCTTTGGTTGGTATGGGTTTGGTGTACCTGGGGTCCTGAGCTACTCGCCATATATCACCCCCTCCACCCCCATCGATTGTACCACATCCCTCTATTACTTCATAGTTATTAATTATTCATCCTCTTCCTCTTCTAGGTTTATTATGATTCATAGTTTGTACTGTCTTAGGTTTATTAACTCCTGTCTCACCAGCAGGGATCTTTCCTGTCTCCGTGGTTCTTTCCCATGGTTTCAACGTGGCTTCCGAAGTGTGTGCCCCACAGAGGTCAGGCTGAGCCCTCGCACTGCCCCTGTGTGTAACCTTAGGTGCAGAGCCTGTCCACACCATCATATACACCTACGTAGCTCTCTGGGGGACCAGTCTGTGTTAATTCCTCCACGACTGAGTGTCCCTGGGTTAGTATCATGGGCCAGATGTGTTACGCTGATGGAACCCTAGTGTAATCAACCACAAGTCCCTTGAATCCATATCTGTGTCTTGCTCGTAAAGTGGCCTAGAGTGGGGAGCCATGGACAGTTATTCCAGTGGTAGGGGCTTAAAGCTGGGGTGTGTGTGGTGAATGGCTCGCACATTCTCGGCTCGGCAGTGGAGATTGGGGGGTAGCTCTTCTGAGGTATGCCTTGGGATCGATCTTGGGAGCTTTGCCATGACGGCAGAGACTATGAAGATATGGAGTCTTTTTTCTTTAACCCTCAGATGGGGGTCCTATTACCATGTATCCGCTCAAAACCCCTTTCACTGATTCTTTTTTGGTTGTAACCTTGGCTCATGAAGGAAAAACGTTTAAGGTCCTTAGTCTTCTTTACATCAAATGTGAGGTGGATATGATCTGTGGCCCGGTAAAGAACACGATGCAACTTAGAGGTGGTATGTTGTTGGAAAGATCGTCCTGACTGGAGGTGTGACAACCCCCCTACACGAGTTTAAGATTTGTGTAGGGCTACCCAGTTGGGATAGGAGCCTAACAAACTTGCTTTCAACAACTTCTGCGACTGGTCGGTGTCTATCTGTCACTGCTTAGTGTCATACAAGCTCACAAACATCGGGTGCTTTTGGCACAGCTTCCCCCACCGCTCTATTTCTTAGGTGATTTGAATGCCAGAAATTCTCTCTGGGATTCCGACACTGATGATGCCCGTGAATGCCTTATAGCAGATGTTTGCAATATGTCCCGCTTACTTTTATTAAATACTGGTGTCCCTACCTTCTTCTCCTCTGCCTATAGTACCCACTCAGCCTTGGAAGTCTGTTTCTGCAGCCCGGCATTACTTCCCCTCCTTGATTGGTCGGTGCTTTCCGACCTTTTTGGGAGTGATCATTGCCCAATTGCCATTCACTTATCCGGCTACCATCCTATACCCTCACAGGATTCTTTCTAAGGCTGACAGTGGGAGGTTTTGTTCCCTCATTCATCTCACCGATGATGGTTTTGCCACCATCAATGAAATGCTCGAATATTTTACTTCCTCTCTTGCTCGCAGCGGATTCCAGCATTCCTCGAGGTTCTTCCATCCCACGTTATGTTCCTGTTCCATGGTGAACCGCGGAATGCCATTTGGCCATCAAAGTGCACAGCATGCCCTGCAGTTACATCCTACGGAGAACTTTGTTGCTTTTAAGCGTTCTCGGGCTAGGCCCGAATGCAATTCTTGGGAATCCTATGTGTCTTTCCTTTCCCTCGTTCTGTGCAACGGGTGTGGACCACTGTTTGGCGTCGTATAACAAGTGTCACCGGGCGATCCTTCCCAATTTTGCCGTAAACAACTCCACTTACACCAGCAAACAGGATATAGTTGAAGCTGCTCCTAGCCAAACGGATAGTTATGATAGCTCTGTTCTGCTTATCAAAGCCTCTGCGGAGCGGTTGGTGCTTGATTCTTACAGTGACTGTAGTGAACTGTACAACGCACTTTTTACCATTGCCGAGCTGGCGCATTCTCTGTCTGTTTCGACTGTCCCCGATGACATCCACTGACAAATGCTGCTTCATCTTCTGCCTGAGGCGATTGCCTTCTTGCTTGACATATACAACTGCATCTGGCATCGGTAGGCATTTAATGTCCTCCTGGCGGGCGGGTAGTGTCACTCCTATCTCTCGTCCTGGAAAAGACCAATCGCTTCCCTCTAGCTACCGCCCTATTTGCCTGAAGAGTTTTGTGTGTAAGACCTTTGAACGCATGATTAACGATCAGTTGGTGTGCTGGCTAGAGATGAATAACCTGCTCTGCAATGTTCAGTGCGGCTTTTGTTGCCATTGCTCTAGTGTCGACCTGACTGCCTGGAGGCTTATGTCCAAAATCCATTTCTCCTCAAGCAGCATTCGTGGGTGTCTTCTTTAATCTGCAGAAGACGTATGACACTACTTGGCACTATGGTATCCTCCGCACTTTGCATGGTTAAGGTTTATGTGGGCATTTAGCTGCATTTTTCTGTAACTTTTTACACCTTCACGTTTCGTGTCCGCATTGGAAACACTTTATTCCAAGAGCGGATCCAGGAGAATGGTGTAACCCAGGGGTCGATTCTTAGTGTCACTCTCCGTAGCCTTTAATGGCACCCTAGTGTCGTTGGTAGCGACCTCCCAATGTCTCTGTATGTTGACAACTTTGCGGCCTATTGTTGTTCTTATAGTTACGAGCTCATTGAGCGTCTACTGCAGTTGCTAATAACTACGCTTCGCAACGGCTTTCGCTTTTCCCCTAGAAAAACACAGTGGGTTTCTCTTCCATCACCTTCGTGGTATACATATTCCTGGTTTGCTCGGCACACGCCTGCCATTTGATCCACACCTCAAGTTCTTGGGTCTTCACCTCGACGGTAAACTTGCCTGGGAGGTCCATATTCACTGGCTTTTTGCGATTGTGCGCTTCGAGCACTGAAGGTTTTATTTGGAGCATCTTGGGGCGGCGATCGCACCGTGGTTTGGTCCATACTGGACTATGGCAGTTTTATCTACTGCACTGTCCGCCTCTTAGACACTGTTCATCATGCTGGTATCTGTCTTGCTACTGGGGCTTTTCACACTAGCCATGTCAAGTGTCTTTACACTGACTGGTGAACCTCCATTATCTATTCGACGCTCCTTTTTACTCTGTTCTTATGTTGCAAGGTTGGCAGTTCATCCAGGTCACCCTTCTTTTAAATCGGACCCAGATCTCGC
Source organism: Deroplatys truncata (assembly GCA_030765065.1). Taxonomy (NCBI): domain Eukaryota; kingdom Metazoa; phylum Arthropoda; class Insecta; order Mantodea; family Mantidae; genus Deroplatys; species Deroplatys truncata. The sequence continues at coordinate 62,393,771 of CM060980.1, forward strand.
TCCCCGTTATCTGTGGAATAGTACTCCTTCACGCCCTACCAGTATCCGCTTTCACGACCTTCTCATTGCACGCGACCTCCGACTGCCTCCTATGGAGCTATCCTCTTTCAGACGTTGTCCTCCATGGCAACTCCAGCATGCTCGGTTTGACCTAGCGTTCTTCCCTACCGTCAGTGTTTTGTCAACATTTCACCAAGCTTCTGGGGCATTACTGGAACTACACTCCGGTGTTTACTGATGGTTCCCTGGTGGGTAGTGCTACAGGTTGCGGTTTCATTCTTAATGATGCGGCTCACCAGTATCGCCTTTTGGACGTCTTTTACTGCCGAGCTCTCAGCCATCTTTTATCTCCTTTTTGTCTTCAATTTAGTTCAGTTTGTTTTCTTATATGCTCTGACTCTGAGGGCCCTTCAGGCCTTGTAACAGTTTCTCAGCTCCTCCACCCTTGTTGTGAAAGTTCAGACACTCTTCTCTTAGTTGTTCTGTTGCAAATACCAATTAGTTTTTACATGAACCCCTGTCCATGTGGGCATTAACGGCAATGGAGGCGGCTGCAGCTTCGGCTTCTAAGTTCGCCTGCTGTTTGTCGGAGTTTTCCACAGCAACTGTGCCTTATAGAGATGTCCAGCAGTTCTTTCGTCCCATCTGTTTTTGGCCTGGCAAGAGTTATGGGAAGCGTTGGCTGGCACTCAACTCCGGACTATCAAGGACACCATCCAACCCTGGCCCACTTCTTGCAGGTAATCCCAGCGGTTGGAGATTATTCTACGACTGGGTCACAGATATGCCACTCATGGACATCTTTTGTGTGGTGACCCACCCTGTCTGTCCGACATGTGAGATGCGATTCTCCATATCACATGTTCTCCTTGCTTGTCTGTGGTATGCTTGTGAGCACCTGTCCTTTGGTCTAGATTCTAGCCTGCGTTCCATTTTAGGCGACGATCCTGTTGCTGTGAATCAGGCACCGCGGTTTGTCTCCACTATTGGGTTCCATACACAGGTCTAAGTCAACTGATTTGCTTTTGTCCTGTTTTTACCCTCTGCTTTTAATCTTCTAGTCTTGTGACACTTTACTGCTTTAGCTATCTTTTTACCTTTTTATGGTTTTAAGCTTTGACTTCGGGCCCTAATGACCTATTGTCAATGGGCACTTAAACCTCACTCACTCACTCTCACTCTCTCTCTCTCTCTCTCTCTCTCCCTCTCCCTCTCTCTCTCACATAGTAATCATGTATTCATTTTCCATAATGTTAATGATTGTGTTCCAAAATCGCATCTCAGGTTATTGCCTGCATAGTTGTAGCTGTTGTATTGTAACATAATGCACTCCCTATGATCAGAGCATTCATTCCTTTTAGAACCAGTTATAAAAGTTGAATGATCACATTAAGGTAAAGTTGAAGCATTGTTTCTTTTAGCTGTATAGTGAGCATGCAGTCATTTTTTGAACAATTCTTTACTCCATACTGTCCCAACGTAACGGTTACATTATTTTTTCTCACCTCAAGAATAAAAAAGTTGCTGCGCAGAAGATATAGCTGAAGGATAACCAGCAAGAAGTTGAAAACATGTGAAGAGAAATGCCTAGGAGCTTACAGACATAGTTTTGGCAAATGTAGAGTTGAATAGAGCATGAAAGGAAGCATGTCTAAAAGATATGATAATCAGTTTACCTGCATTAGTTTTTCCATATTTAGAAATTAAATTAATGACCCTGTGCGCACTTCTTGAGTGTCTTCTTCCTCCCTTTTTTTGGGCCCTTATGCAATTATCTTTTTTCCTCAGATGTGCAGAGTTGGAGGACCCTGTCTTTATGCACACTGCATCAGTTCTTCGCAAGAATAGTCCTGAATGGGTAGTATATCAAGAAGTTTTTGAGACAACAAAGTTGTATATGCGAGGAGTGACATCAATAGAACCAGAATGGTTACCAATTTTTGCTCCATCTTTATGCAATTTGTCTCCACCGCTTGCTGAGCCATCACCACGTTATGATAAGGCATCAGAAAAGATGTTTTGCTACGTCACAGGTACCTTTGGTATGTAAATTCATTCAGTTATTGTTTTTCAGTAATTATTATTTAGAGAATGCTAGGAATATACCTTTAGGAATAGGAAGTAGAGAACTGCTAGATTTGTATAAATATTTATTGTAATAAATAATAAATTAAGCTTGTAATGGTGAAGCAAAATCCTATAAAATCTGTTGTAACTGCAGTTAACAGTTACAGTAAGTAGCAAGTAAGCCCATAACAGTAAAAAAAATCCTACAAATGTATAATTCTTTTTTTTATAAGGATAATGAAAAATCATTAAAAAGCTTTATCCAGGTAATTCATCTTTCTGGATTAGAAGACAGATGCACCATCTCCTTATCAAGGAGATGCATTTCCAGCATTGCTTGCTTACCTGAGGAATGTTCTTTTAATTTTTATTATTACGATATAGCCTCAATTTCACTTATTTCAGAATAAATAAATAAAATTGAATGATTTGACTATTTATTCAGTTTCTACAAAGATTCAGTACCTTTTTTTCCCTCTCAAAAATATAGTTAAATCAATAAGCACAAAAAACATATCCTGCCTCAAGTAAAACAGATTTATATGCCAGATATTAAATAACATTTTTATTTGTAAATGCATTTATCAACTTCACCAAGATATTCATGTGTAATTGAGGGTCAAATTCATAGTCGTCTCTTATTTTAAGGAAGTCGTTAAGCAGCAATTTTCAATACACAGATGCTACTCTTTCCGGCGAATAAGGAAATGCTTATTCATATAAGGAACACTGACCTCTGCTTATATGTAATGAGAACCGACGCCATCTTGCATCAACTGCCTGCAACGGAGGTTAATGATAATAGCGATTTCGTGGAGTATATGGAATTTCATAACGAAATTGTACTGCTCATTAATAAATGTATTTGCGTGATTTGCAGAATTTACTTGAAACGTATAGGGATGCTGAATTTAAGAAGCGATATTGGTTTACCAAAACCGCTGTTGTAATAATCTAATAGCTCTGTTAAAACAACGTAACCTTAACAGAGGTTATGAAGTCGCAACGTGAGACAGGTTTACTTGAAAAATAATGCATAGAATCTCAGTGTTATAACACAATCCATATGTTCTCTGTTCAAGATTCTGCTGCATTTATTCAGAATCATTTAATAAAATCTTAAAAATATATTGCGGAAATATTTCTGTAATAAATAAAGTGCATCTCTGCAATGTTTTTCTCGATCAAATTGCCCATTTTGCATAATCACTACGACTGCAATGGATCGCTTAACAAGTTACTGTTTTTACTATTAATTTGCAAATATACACTGGGTTATCCAACTCTTGAACAAAGGTTTACCAATTTTGCATGTAAAACCACTGTTCAAGCCACAGTGCACAGATTGTTGTAAATACTTATAGCTACTAACATTTTACATACTAGAAAGTCGGGTTTTCAGTTTTAAAACAGCCTATGAATGAATAGCACTGGCCAGTACATCACAGGGCGTCTGATTGCTTGCATTCTACGATGTCTTTGTATCTCAGCACCAACTCTTTTAGTTGGTTTATTTCCTGCTTGCTGAAATGTTTTCCTTTTGGTATGCTTTCGACCTAACTAATTAACTGTTTAACTAAACCCTTAACTAAATTTACAATCTAATTGTTTGTAAGCTAGATTTATTGACTAATTTTGAAGATTTAGAAGCAAGTAACAGTGATGTGTCATAATTTAAAATAGAGAGAGTTCAAGGTTGTTACACTACATCACTAAAATATTCTTACTTGACGCATTTCGAGAGATGGTTTGCTCCCATCGTCAGCATGTCCTCAACTCTCTTTATTTTAAAAAATAAGCTAGATTTAACTAATTAATAAATGTATCATTTAAAACTCATGAACTTCTACCACATGCAAACAGCTGTTGTGAACAAAACAACAACAAATATGGAAATGGCAACAGCTATATGGTCACCTGTATGCTCATTTACATTCCTTTGCACATCCGAGTAGCTGTGAAACAGCTGAACCATGTGGCCACATGTGATTCGGAAATATGTAAGTGTTTAGCACTGAGCATATAAGTACCGTCTATGTATACCAAATGATAATAAGCGTTTCTGTATCAAAAGAAAATACTTATTGCTTAAGCATCTCCTTTTTACATAAGCAATGACTATGAATTCGAACCTGACTGTGGTACATTTCTAAAAATTAAAAAACCACTACAACAGGCATCACACTGTAATATTACATGTAAAATTAACAGATTCTAAAATGAAGAGTTCTTTTTAATGTACATCAGTAATGATAAAGCTGTTATTGTTTTTAGGTCGAGCTGCATGGCAGTTGCCTATAATGGAAATAGAATTCCCTCCAAGTATAGAGTGCTATAAATGGTTTGCCTGCTTTTTACTGGAAGGAGATGTTTTCCCAAAATTAAAAAAATGTAGGAATTCATTGCTCTCCGCTCCAAAAACCATGGTTAAAACTTGGGCCAAGTAAGTTTTATAATTTTCTTCTAATGACAAACTTCAACAAATACTCAGGATAGTCATACAACATTAGTATAGCTAAAATGGATGAATAAAGAATTCGAACTTGTACACTATAAGATAAGCCATATGCTTACCAATGTGACAGATATGTTTACATTATCAGTTAGAAATAACAGCTACCTTTTTTATCTTTCTTTTCTTGAGCATGTTTGGTGTAAGTCGTCCACATCAGTAGTTAATTGTATTATGTATATTAAAACAAAGTAACATATACAATGGAGCTACATAGTTCAAACACTTGCTCCACATATGTTAATATTTTATAAAGACTTATTTTGGGGGAACATCTATCCCATCATCAGTTTGGCAGTTGACTAGTGCTCATATGGCTGGCTGATCCAGTAGTACTGATTAAACAGTGGCTTTTACATTTAATTTTTATTCTTTTATAGTACGTGTAAAGGTGGTGCCGTGACCAAGTGGTTAGACTGCTTGCCTCCCACCAAGTGGCTTGGGTTCAATCTCAGGAAACTGTATGTGGGATTTGTGGTGGATGAAGCGGTATCTGGGCGGGTTTTCTCTGTGTTCTCCAATTTCCCTCCCCATTCATTCCACCAACTGTTCCGTCACCACCTTTTCTTTCATCCAGTTTGCCTTCATTTCATATCATCTCCTTCCTCATTCTCCTATCAGGCTTTGTGGTGGATGAAGCGGTATCTGGGCGGGTTTTCTCTATGTTCTCCAATTTTCCCCCCCCCCATTCATTCCACCAACTGTTCCATCATCACCTTTTCTTTCATCCAGTTTGCCTTCATTTCATATCATCTCCTTCCTCATTCTCCTATCAGGCTTCGGGTGATCATCCATCCTAGTTCTTCTATCAGATCCAAAAGTCTGTCTGCTCCATGACAGGCATCTGATCTGGTATTGGCTTGTAAGTCCCGGGGCAGTCCTCCAAATAGGGAGGATAAACCGAGAAAAAAGAAGAAAATACATATAAAGGATATGTTGTTATTAGTACAGAAATAAGTGCACACAGAGGGATTTAATAATTTCTGTACAAAGATTACATCAGATATTAAGTAAAAGTATATTACCATTATATATAATAAATGTACTACTTTATGATACATTTTTACATTCTATGTTTCTGTTTAAATTTTTATTCCTTTGTGCCATAAAAAGGATTTTTTTTATTAATTATGTTTTTATTGCTTTAATGTCTGCTTTACTACAATTGTTTGGCTTTATTTCTTCTGGTAACTTGTTATACATTTCTTACCAATGCATTCCAATGAGCAATTATTCAAGTGTTCCCCTGAGTGTAGTTTTGAAATAATCTTTACTATTTCTTTCAGTATAGCAATATATTATATTAATAAAAATTTAGTGGCAACATAGTCTAGCTTCACTCTTTCAAGATAATTACCTTGAACGCGTTTCGAAGACAACTTGTTCTTGAAGGAGTGAAGTTAGAGTGTGTTGCCACTAGATTTTTAGTAATATTTTATCTACTTCACTGTGTTTCCCATTAAGTGTTATGTTAAAATAGCAATATATGTTGCAATTCTTTTGAAATTTATAGTTTTTAAAAATATGTTTATTTTTATCCATGATTTTTTGTGCACCAATGGAGCAAAAATGAAGTCACAGTTGATTTGTGAACCTTGAAACCATAGCGATCTCTATCCTGCAAGAAAGAAAACAAAACAAACCACAGCACACTAATACAACCAGCCTCCCCCCAAAATAATAGTAAATAGTATTCATTGCTGAAGCGACAGTTACCTTGCCTCCTCATCAATGGAATCATAGGTATGAACTGCTACTAGAGGAACAGTATTAAACTCGTCTCATCATTGATTGCATCAATAACGTCATTCTTGTGCGCAAAATCATGGATAAAAATTAATATTGTGTGTGCATGGAACACTTAATATGTTCTTAAATGTATGCCTACAAACATGTTTCTTGTACACTTTTGCTATTATCTTTATGGCCTATTTTGTAACCTAAGAGTTTTTATTATCTCCTTTGAATTAATATTCCCCACAGTGTATTTTATGTGTGCATAGATAAAAGATAATGCACCTTCATGTATTTATGGTTTTATCATAGCCTGCCTCATATATAAATACATATATTCTTTTGGTGATATTCTATTTGTGGTTGCCAACAGAAATGTTTATAATCCCTAGTAAGTTTGTGTGGCATGCCTCTTGGCACTTTCACCACCTACATTAGGTTTTATATTATGTGAATTTTTTTAAGATTAAACTTTTCCCAAGCTCTACTTACTTATTAAGTAGTAGAGGAAGCATTATATTCCATCCAAAAATTTGATAATGAGATTTCACCAAAAATGCATGTCCTTTTAATTGAAAAAAGAAGCATTTTTAGAGAATAGGGCGGTGTGTGTGAGAGAGAGAACAAAATGCTGAATAAGTGCCAAGGTTAGTATTTAAACTCTGCACCATCCATGGATGTGACATGAAGATTTCCAATAAAATTTCCCCCACTCCAAACTGCCCTTTATATGGAATTTTGTTTTTTATTTTCACAAAAATAGCCAACTATTTTGTTTAAAATATCAAATGTTTAAGATATTTACATGACAAATAAAATGTGTAACTTGAGTTTTCTGGGAATAGCATGTGGTCCTCATCATTCTGAATAATTTTTGCATTACTGGTAAACCATAAGTAAAGGTGTTTGTTTTTGTTAAATAAAACAAAAGTGTTACTAATTACGTTTTCCCACAATATATTTGTGTATTTATGACATAAAAAATCTCTGGGCATGAATTTAAATCATGAAATAAAGCAATATTTTTAAAAAAAATGCTGCAAAACATAAATTTTGAGATAGAGAAATATAGAAATAAACGGGTTGAACATCTCCACCATATACCAGAAGAAAAAATTCCCAAACAAGCCTTTTGTTACAAACCTAGGGGACAAAGGCCAGTTTGACGACCCCGAAAAAGATGGCTTCAACAAACATAAGACTGGAACAGGCAAATGCCTAAACCGTAAAGGAAGAAGATAAATTAGTTGTGAAATATTAACGATTTTAAAATTATGTCTTGTACATTTTGTACATTATTCTATGTCAATTTTTAATGCTTGTTGATGTGCACTGAAGATACAAAATTGTTTTTTTAAATGGAATTTAGTAGTTTTATCACACTTTTCTTGCTGACCTTTCATTAATTTGTGATGGTGACACTGCCAAAAATGCGTGCTTAGCAGATTTGTAGTTTTGGTGGCTTTGTTAACTTTATTGTGCTAATGTCTATTGCTTTGAATAGAAGCTTTAACATGTAAGTCAGATGCAAGTATGAAGGTGAGTCGGGAAAGCCAAATTACCACAAGAAACATTATAGTTTCCATTTGATGCAGTAATTTGTATCACAAATTACTTAAATGTAAATAATGATTGTAATATGAATATGCATTTTTATATGACATTGATTTGAGATGTTTATTGATTGTAATTATTGTTGGGAAGTAAGTTTATACGGCCTTACTGAAACTGTCAATAATAGCGCGCAATAATGCAGCGAGGGGGGGTGAGCTGTTTATCATTATTGGAAACGAGGAAGTTACGTAATGTTGGCGCATTTTTCCGTTTAGAACCTTCTGGAATGTTTCCCTAGAGCATATGTATTCATAATTTTCATTGGATATAAAAATAGACGCTAATGTTGGCGCGTTTATTTAGCCAATAGTAGCTCAGTTATAATCTTTAGGCATATCAGTGTGTATGGGTATAAAAGCAGTAGGTTAGAGGTAAAGTCCGTCAGTCGTTCAGTTCATCAAAATTCTTAGTACATTACACGTCGCCTTCAGTCGTTCAGTTCATCAAAATTCTTAGTACATTACACGTCGCCTTCAGTCGTTCAGTTCATCAAAAATCTGTGTACACTACACGTCGTCTTCAGTCGGCCAGTTCATCAAAAATCTGTGTACACTACACGTCGTCTTCAGTCAGTCAGTTCGTCAAAAGTATTAGTACGGCATACATCGGATATAGATTCACAAGTTACGCGCAGCAGAATTATGAAAGATCTAAAGTATGGTAAAGTTAATTATACAAAAGATTGAAGTACGTGGATTAAAAGTAATCAGTAAGAAGTTATTATAACAGTTTCAGTTTGGCGAGTGTTAAGATCAATGTATAAATGTGATAGTTAACGTGTTCGACAATAAAAGTATAAAACAAATTTCTTCATCATTGTTCTTTTTGGATAAAAGATTCCTTTCCGTTTACACAACCCTGATCAAGAGATATGTTCGACCGAGAAATAATAGCTAGCCGAGGACAGTAAACCAAAATTAATTAAGATAACAATATCGTTCTTTCAAACGAACACTAACACTGCTGCAAATTGCTAACACCAGATGGAGCTACAAACCGAACAAATGAATGACGTCACAAGATGGCTTCACATGAAGTAAACACACATACACAAACATCACAAGTAATAACATTATAAGTAATACCGTTACAAATTGGCGCCCAACGTGGGGCAGTTAAAATTATGTAACCAAACAAAACAAAAGCAGCACAATATAAGATCTTCAAGTTCTAATAATTTACGTAAAAACATATTACGTAAGCACTATACCGTTACAAATTACATTGGAAGCATAAAAAGGAGGCACACGTGTATTGTTAAATATTTTGCTTATGTTTTAATTTTCATTAACACAGAAAATCAGTTTTATGGCTGGTTTTCCAAACATGTAAATTGCATAGAGAAGAGAGAGGGAGATGAAGGGTCAAAGAGTGGGAGAAAGTGGAAAGGGACAGAGGAAGGGAGAGTAGGGCAAAAGAGAGGGAAAAGCATTGAGAAAATGGGAGACACAAAAGAATCTCTGCATTTAATGCAGTAAAGCAAATAGAGCTGCAGATTCTCCTAATTCAATAGAACTTTAATCATTGCAGCTGCCACTAGCATTTTTATCAAGAAGTAGCTTTTAGCAATGCTTTAGAGGATTTTAATTACTGCAGAGTAGGGATTCTAATTATTAAAGTTGTGGATGGAACATAGTGACCTTTTTACTTAGGAGAAGGGGAATTTACTCCACTGGTAAATTTTATTACACAAATCAAAAGTTGTTTTGATGCCAAACACTGGCAGACTTCAACAAATGAAGTTGTTTGATCCAGCAATTTTATAGGAATTTCTTACCTCTCACTTTCCTACTTGTATGCTCTCATGTAGAGATATTGTTGGAAGTGAACATGCCTTTAATATTTCAGCTGTGGTTAAGTATGAAACACCTTCCAAAATGATATCAATCTTGGTCCCTCATTGAAAAGGATTCCAACTTAGATGGAATTCACTAAATATTATATTCTTAAAACAAACTCAGCCAAAAAACTTACACTTATTAGCTTTTGTTATCTAACAGTAATTGAGATATTTTACTTAAGCCTATTTATAACCCCTTTGGGGAATTAATTCAGATAAATATCCTGCTGTGTAACACAGGAATGTTGTAGTTAAACAAAGCTTATACTTAATTGGTTCAGTTATTCTTACATGAAAGGAATGGTAATAGTAGTAGAATAATGATATCCTTACTGCTATTTGAGGTTATGGTTCTTATTATATCCATACCACTTAAAATCTATAATAGCATATAAGAGTGCTGCATTAACCAGAGAAAATTTACAAAAGCAGTTAAAGAAGTTGAGAGCAGAAACAGACATTGCAATTCTGTTGTACTTATTGCAACATTTAAAAAAAGATTCAAACAATATGTTGTTTGAAAGAAGTGAACAAATTTGCCATTCTTTTCTGATCATGCAGAGTCAGGGGGTTATTTTGACTAGAGATCCCATCCCATGTAACAAAAGAGACATCCGTAAGTGTAGCCTCTAACAAAGATGTGGCTTATTGTTTTAACCTTCTCTAAATCTTGCACCAAGTATGCAACAAAGGCACATGGCTTGTTGAATGTTGTTTTTATAGCCTCCTACAAAGAAGCAGCATATTGATTGTACCTTTTTCTGAATCTTACATGAAGTATAAAGGCGGGTCCTCAATACTCAACATTAAACATAAGCAACTTCAGACATGTAATGCAAAACATGTTGAGTTATACATGCGGTTGGAATTCCCATCAGCATTCCGTCTCCACTGCATTAACAAGTGAGGCAAAGTGTAAACACATTGCGTTTGTTAATATCAACAATTGCATGGATTCTGATTATGAGGATTTAGCCTTTGTGGCCACAATGTGTGCTTGCTGGAAGATACATAAGAATAAAAGAATAAAGTTATAGCATCTTGTCTGAACTGAGGGTAGATTAGCTCCAAGAATTTTCTAAGAATGTCGGAAGAAGATTTTGATTTGTTGCTGACTATAATTTCACCAGCAATTGCAAAACAGGGATGAATTTCAGGGCACCCATATCGGCTGAATTGAGATTAGCCTTAACGCTTCTCCATCTCTCTGTCATCAAAAATTTGGCCAAGCTCATGTAAACACTATTTTCTTGATTTTATTTGCATAATCTTTTAGGGACATATCCCAGATAATGGGTCTTGCATGAATCTCGTTAACTAACTGTATTGTCTTTTCTTTCATCAACTCCATTTTTCTCGCTAGTAAGCAATGAATAATATGTATGGGACAGTTGCCATTATCATGTCTGACTGAAGTTAGTCAAGTCTGCACAAAGTGAGCCAAATACATATTGCACTCAACACTGCCGGTGGAAAACAATTCTGTTTAGCCAAGACATGTTCAGTGGACTCGTTTACTGCATGTTGAGCTCAACATGTTGAATCAACATGTTTTGCTGATTGTTGAGGTAGTGGAGACCCACCTTAAGGCACACATGATGATCCTGAAGATGGGTAGTTTACTGAAGAAGCATGCTATGTTCTGTCCACAAGTATATAGGAATCTGGTACTACATTCCAACAGGACAAACATGGGAGAACATGCTCCACTCCAGCATAAATTGTGTAAGGGAAAAATGAATTCAAAAGACACTATAATGCATTTTCACTTTCTCTAGTATGTATAGTAAGTAGGGGAAGTATTGTATTCCACCCAAAAATTTGATGTTGAGATTTCGTGGAAATATATATTTTGAGACCCCCTGAATCCAAAAAAAGCATCTTTAGAAAAAGGTCCATGTGTGTATGTCTGTGAACAGCATAACTCAAAGGCAAAAAGTCGGATAAGTACCAAACTTGGTATTTAAGTTCCAGTATCTTCCAAGGATGCGACACAAAGACTTTTAAGGAAATCCCCCAGCCCCAACTACCCCTTACATGGAGCATTTTTAAAAAAAATTTATTTTCTAAAAAATGGCTCTTAACGATTTTGATTAAAATAACATATATTGAAGCTATTTATATGACAAATTTGACTATCATTCTCTTTGTATCTATAACCAAATGTTTACTGTAACTATTTCTGCAACTTTTTTGGCTTGGGAAGCATGCCGGAAAATGTCGGACTTTTGGGCAATGAACATGCAGATCAATTAGCAAAGAAAGGTGCAATACAACAAATAAAACCTGTAGGACAAATAGAAATAAATAAACAATTAAATAACATTAAACAACATTTCAAAAGACAGCAGAGACTTGATGAAGATAAATTAAAAGATAAAGATTATAAGAATATTAAAGATAGATTTGATATACAATAAATGCCAAGGAAGACTGCAGTGGCCTTATTTAGGATGGCAACTGGCCAAGATTGCCTCGCAGAACATCTCTACAAGATACAATGCCTACCTACACCTACACATCTCGCCAAATATAAAGGCCTTAAAAGTGATAACTTACAGACTTTATATTGGGAAGCCAGAGGGAAAATGATGCAGATCAATTAATCCCCAGTGCCATTGGTGAACAATAACAACTATTTCTGCAAAGGTTTATTTGGATTAAAACATAGTAGATAAAAAATAAGCATTAGTAAGAATAGTTTGTATACTCAATAATAAATGATAGAGGGTAGAGAAAGTCATGTGAATGTATCACTTCAAATTTTTATAATCCTAAAGTGTTTTTTCCCCACACTCTTCATATAGAGCTTTTCATATGTTTGCATACATATGATACATCATTCGTTGATGAATTCACAAGGACACAGTTTGGCTTTGCTTGCGTGTGTTTAGAAAATACTGAATTGTTATACAGTGTTTCAGGAATTTGATGTAACCAGCTTAGATCTTAGACATTTTACAGTGCTGATTGTTACAAAGTAACAATCTGACTATATTTCATACGAGGTCAAGCCTTCACCTTTCAAATCTTGTTGTGAGGCATGGTCCTTCTTATCGCCCCATGAAGGGCACTTATGGACACAGCAACAAAATATTATATTTCTTGTTGAGGTTTTTAGATGTGTTGCATATGTAAATTGCCAACATCTTAGCAATGATGTGTATTATGAGGAACAAAATTACAATGCCACAAATCTTTATAAGTCAAAGAATATCCTTAAACATGCTCCAAAGTTGAGTGTTTAGAACAGAAAAGCAAAGCCACTAACTTTCATAGCATGAACTAATATTCCATTATAGTATGTGCAGTGTGGCATTCTTTGTTGCAGAACATTTGAGGGACTCGACATCCTTCATTGAAATTCATCCTGGAAAATATTGGAATGCAAATATTAATGGAATAAATAAAAATGTGGCCTGCAATGATCTTGTCACTTTTATTTCCACACTAATTTTCTCATTTCAATTACAGGTTACAGCCCAGGACAGATATTTTACTTAAAGCTCTAGCAGCACGGCAAGTAAACTCAAAATCCAAGTTAGAGCAAGCTTGGGAAAAGGATCCTACATGTAAGTTTTTTAAAACCTTGAAGTTTCTAACCTAGTTTCATCAACAAATATTTAGAAGTAAATAGACATGTACCTAAATTAACCCTATGAACTTTGGAACTTATTGGTTTTAAAAACTGTATGAGGAGGAAACATTTTATAAAGGCAAAGAATGTCAAAGCAGTTGTAAAGTTATAGATAAAATATGAGAAAATGCCACAAATAGAAACGTTACTGCAGGTAATTGCTTTTGAGATTGTAAGCTACCATTCTTTTAATTTAAGGTTGTGAATGGTGCTGAAAGTTTCAAAAGTGGTGCCAAGATCAAAGGAAAGGACTTATGCATTGATTGCATAAAAAAGTAACGCCTATTGCTCAGATGTTTGGATGTTCTTGAAACGAGAAAATTTCACAATATTTCCATAAGTAGAGCACCACCCATGAATTCTGAACCATTTCTGTCACTATATAGTTTCACAATTTCACTAAGCTTCATTGTTGCCCTAATACCTCTTTAAATGAATTAAAGAATTTCTGAAGTAAAATTTGGGTTTCATCAAACATAGCTACAACAAATGCGTATGTAAATGCATCGTTCCTTTAAAGGCACTACTTTTTTATTTTAAATCACTTAGCTATTCATTTTTCTAGAAAATAACATAGTACTTCTATCTAGAAATCCTATATGTATTTAGAACATATTCATAACAGTGACATCATAATGGTAGCCACGCTTTACCTAAAAATGAAAACTCAATGACTAAATCTCATTCAAGCTATAGATTAAACAATATATGTAGTATAAATGATTTTTAGAAAAATTAAAGAGGAACCATAGATAGCAGTACATCCATAGCAGCTTAGAAATATGGGGTGATCTGATGGCAAATTGGTTATTTTCTAAAGGAAGTTTTGAGATATTTAAAAAAAAAAAAAAATGTATGATTCAAACTCAGGAACACATTATGGCTTTGTTTTGGAGAGTAAGTATTTAATAAAGGTAATATGATGAGCATGAAAAGAATGTCTGGGCATTTGTATTTCCCTAAAGGGAATCCCTTGAGCATCATAGACTTATGCCCTTTAGTAAATTAACATACTATCTACACTGCAAAAGCATGAAATATGATAAAGATTAAAAACAGAACCACTATTAACAGTGAAGTATTCTTCATGATAGTAGATTGAGTCATGCTTATTGACACTCACCTTCACTAATTAAATATTGTATAAAACAGAAATGTTTTTGAGGGCATTCGTCCTCATCGTCAGCGACTGGGTGACTAAAGGTCTCTTTCTCTCATATGCTCTTCTTCCTCTTCCTGTGGATTCTGAATCTGTTGCCATCTGGCGTTTGGGACACAAAGTTTTAACACATTATTCACAGGTGGGATTTCAAAATTAATGACATTGTTGCCATTTTTGATGCTGTGTATTTTTTTTCCAGAACAACAACATATAGAAAAAATAGCAGTAACTAATGGATTCAACTCAGATCTAATAAGGAACATAATCAACGAGAAGAAGAAACTCAAGGCAATTTCACAATCTACCACTCTTAACACCTCTCTCAAACACAAACTGGAAATACAGGAAATTCACATACCACCCTTGGGCCTTTAAAAAATTTGAACGAATCTTCAATAAATTTAACATAAGACTAGCTCCACAAAATAAATTCAGCCTGAAGAACTTGCTAAACACACCTCTCAAAAATACCATCCCAAACACATTAAAATCCAGACTTTACCAGATTAATTGTGATGAATGTGATAAATACTATATAGGAAAAACAAAAAGAAATTGGAAACCAGACTTAAGGAACACCAAAGGAACATAAAACTAAAACAAATAGAGAAATCCACAGTATCATACCATTTTTGGACAGAAAACCACAACATTGGCCAAAGTATAAAATTGTTAAAAGCCTTCACCACACCAATAGAATTGAACATCTGGGAAAAAATATACATCATCAAAAAAGGCAACAACATAATTAATTTTGAAATCCTGCCTGTGAACAATGTGTTAAAACTTTGTGCCCAAACACCAGATGGTAACAGGTTCAGAATCCCCAGGTAGAGGAAGAAGAGCATACAGGAGAAGGAGACCTTTAGTCACCCAGTCACTGATGATGCGGACAAATGCCCTCGAAAACGTTTCTGTTTTATACAACATTTAATTAGTGAAGGTGAGTGTCAATAAGTGAGATTCAATCTACCATCATGAAATATATTCAAATTTTTTACTAATCTAAATACAAACTTTTACATTCACATAAAGTATGTGGCCAACATTACTCTGTATCATTCAGTATATCCTTATTTTTGGTGGTCTTCAGAACTGCTTCTGGGCAGACACCTCAACATTCTCAGTCACTCTACCTAGGTAAATATTAACACAGAATAAACACAACTGGTGATGTCAATCAATACATGCTGAAAAGTTTCAATTTGTCAAAGATGAAACAAAAATTGTGTAAAGAATTATAATGGTGAGTCAAGAACTGCACTCATTGAATTGATGCTGCTGGTTTGTCTATGGTTTCTGTACAGGTTTATGAGAGATACCTGCATTTTTGCACCCACAGTGTATTAAGTTCCTTCCAGTCAATGAAGAAGAGACTGTAATTCAAGATTTCCATGATACTGCTGATTTTCCTGGAGTTATTGGTACAAAATAGTCTTTCTTATCCTGATCCTCAGAAATTATTTCATGTGTTGTCTTATGAGATTCTATTTCTTCCACCGGTAACTTGAGTAGTCATTGACCAATAACATTTTAGCTTTTCATTAATACTGTTATGAAAAATTTAGGTTCCTCACAACTCTGCAAAAATGCTTTGTTAAATGTTTATGCAGCTAACAAAAGAACATCCTAGCGAAGCAAACTGCTTTTTAATGATGCCATTAAAGTTTAAAAATGCATTAGTTAATGCATCACAAGGCTATAATAAAAGAAGTTTGTTAAAACTGTCTTTGGGACTAATGGTTTGTGCAATGCAAACATTCAGTTTTGTGGTATTGCAACCATATGGCCGCTTATCCATTGCAGTGGAAGTAACCAGTTATCCTAACCACCATATCACTAATTTAGTTGAATTTGGATCAACCTATAATTGTAAAATATTTGATATCTCTTCATAATATAGAAAATTCAATTTAATGAAAATGCCAGAAAGCTGAAAAAGTATGAGCTAGGAGAATTTCAACCAGTATATTAGATATACAAAAGATTACAATACTGCTATAGCAAGGATATTAGTTATGCAATGGGCACTAATCTTGCAAGAATCAACTGATACCAAAATGCAGCAACAAATTTGAAAGGAAAATCTGAGATACCACTGAAATAATATAAGAAAATCTTCAATACAGATAATGATATGAATAGTGGTGGTTCTACAAGACAAAGAGACATCTGTAACCATCAGAGGAAAGCCAACCAGTTGCAATCAGCTGACGATGAGGAAGTGATTCCTCGAAACTAGTTCTGAGGTATTGAACCTATTTTACTGAAATTGTATATTTGCAACCACTTCTATATATTGTATTTAATCTTTTCACTATGTTTTCCGATTTAAAAGTAATGATCTGAATGTTTGTCCTGAACATCTGCACCCAGGTCACATTAATATTGAAAGAACCATAATTGCCTAACCAATAACACTAGGCAAGTAAACTTGCATTTTGGACCAAATCACGTCTTTTAGGTAATTTTTGCTGCAAGAAAGACTATTCAAAAAGCCCCTATTGAGTGTGGTTTCAGAAATACTAGTGATGTATCACTAATTTTAACGGAAAAATATGAAAAAGGTATTTTAGTTTTTCTTCAAGAGCCACTGTTAAATAAAAGAGTAAAACAGTAACTTATAGTATATTTTGGTACACAAAAGTCGAATGTTGCATTATTATTATTTTGTTATCACTCATGGTTTTTTTTTTTATATATTAGGGATATAACAGAAGAAAAAAATTGAATAAATGCAAGATTTAGCGCATGTCATTGATTAATTCACTGAATGAAACATAAGAAAATGATTGAAAAGTGTTATTTAGAAGTTAGAGACAATGAAGCAAAGCAATAATTTAAATGAATCTTGAGTCGGTGGATACACTTAAACTTCACTTACTTTAAATTAATCGAACATGTTTCGAAAGCACTGCTTGCTTTCATCTTCAGCTTTTTTCCGACTGAGTATGATGGGAATTCGGGTCCATAGATGTAGGTGGCATACAGGTGGTGTCATCTGGTATGTCCATGATGAAGACACTTAGATTGTTGAGTGGCAGGATTTCAAAGTTCATTACCGTTTTCATGCGTTTGATTATGAGCATGTTTTCCCAAACTTTTAGTTCTGTTGGATTGGTGGTGCATTTCAGGAGTATGACTTTGGGGTTGATGTCGTGGTTTGTGGTCCAATATGAATTCACATACCATCCTCAGCTTAATCACAGGTGTAATAAAATCTTCAAAAAATACAACATATCATAGGCACCACAAAATAAACACACAATTCAGAACCTACCAGCTTTCCCTGTCGAAGATAAAATTCCACAAGAACACAAATTTGGCATCTACCTATTACCCCGCCGCTGTATCTTTGCACTTGACAGTTCGTGTGGCTTCGCGTAAGGTTGGCTAAATTGCGGTTGCGACGTTGCCAGAGTGGCTAGTAAACAACAACAGCTGATTGTTCTCCTTTCTATCGTGTCTAAGCCGCATACAAAAAGTGTACGTAAGTAGCGAACGTCAATGAATAATAACTATTTCATATTATTATTGTTAATTGAAAATAAGCGATATAAGCAGCTTTGGTATGGTCGGATACTCCTTTCTATGATAATAGGCATAAATGTGTCTACGTATGGCGTCTAATTGGAAAGCATCAAGATTTATGACTGGACAAGGCTGCTTTCTTTTCTTCCCTGGAGTTGATAGAAATACTTGTTGCATTCCAGATGGTTCAGGAATTTTGTAAGTGGTACACCTCGGCACAAAGGATTTTCACTTCGTGAATCATCACTCGGCGATCGGCGTCGTTTTTCAGACATTGTCGCACTTAAGTTTTGTTTAAATAAATAATATGAATGAAATATATATAAAATCGATAAATATAAATATATATATATATATATATATATATATATATATATATATATATATATAAACGAACAATAACAAAACTATCAAACAATAACCCAAATATAAATAACAATGAACAATATGTAGCTTGCAAAGAACAACTCGACGCTCGTGCTAGAGATTCACAAACTGAAGCACGTGGTTGGGAATAGTTACATCCGGCAACAGAGCCGACTCTAGTTCCGGTTCTGCTTTGTCATCGACCATCCAGAATGCTGCCTTGTGATTGGCTTAGGAAGTCAAACGGTTGAAGCTTTTCATCTGTTTTTTTGCGAGTGTACTAACTTAAACGCTAGCTGGCAAGTGCAATGTTACAGCGGCGGCGGTATAATAAACTGTGAAAATTGTGACTTGGTGTATGTTGCTAAAACAAAAGGAAATATTGAAACCAAAAGGAAAGAACACTTCAGATGTATATCCAACAAACAGACGGACAAATCTGCCATAGCAAACCATTTTTGGACCACAAACCATGACATCAACCCTAAAGTCAGACTCGCGAAATGCACCACCAATTCCACAGAACTAAAAGTTTGGGAAAACATACACAAATCATATGCATGGAAACGGTAATGAACTTTGAAATCCTGCCATTCAACAATCTAAGTATCTTCATCATGGACTCATTCCCATCGTGCTTAGTCGGAAAAAAGCTGAAGATGAAAGCAAGTAAAATTTTAGTGTATCCACCGACTCAAGATTCAATTAAATCATAAGAAAATGAACCTACAGTGATAACTAAAACATTATTTTAATACGTAAAAAAATTATTTTCTTCGCTTTAGGCCTGACACCCTTCAGCAAAGCAAGTGGCTTTTTAATTTGTGTCACAAAAGCTGTACCTTATGTCCGTTCCACAGCTCCTTGAAACTTTGGAAATCTCGAAAGTCCAGTTTAAGTTCTCCCTGAAAATCATGTTCCCAGGAGTTTTCAGCCAGACTTGATACATCTCCACACCTTATCTGTCAAGCAGAACTGAATGATTTAGTGGGAGATCTTAATATTTCAATAAAGCAAACTCAAGTACTTGGTTCAAGATTACAATGGACTGTATTAGCACCTGAAATTAATATCACTTCTTTCAGATATCAAAATAGACAGTTTTTATCATATTATGAGGTACATAATGAATTTTTGATATATGCAAACATAAATGATTTAATGCAGGAAATAAGTACAGTCACAATCCTGAGGAGTGACATGTTTTCATTGATTCATCAAAACATATCTTGAAAGCTGTGCTTTTGCACAATGGAAATGAAATACCATACTATCCATTTCACTTGTTCACAGTACAAGCCAGAAGGAAACTTATGAATGTGGAAGCTTGTTCAGGAAATGATAAATTGCATCATGTTCAAGATTTCCAAGACAACATTATTGGAATGCACCAAATGTCAGCAACTGCCCAAAAACCAAATTTAACTCTAACTTATCCCCTACCATCGATATAGCAAAAATGCAAGCAAACAAGTACATTTATATGTTCATTGGAATCCAAAGTGAACAAGCTCAACTGCAAACTTCCATAGTAGGCTGCATTTGTTCCTGGCTACAAGTATCCTTTTTTAAAAACAGTTGCATTTGGTGCATTCCAGTAATGTCTTGGAAATATTGAACATGATGCAATTCATCTTCTTGAAGTTCTCTTCTTGTAACAATGATGTAGATGGAGCCAATTATTGCACCAGCCATTGTAGTGGATCTAAAGGTGCAATGTAGCTTCCAACCCAACAAAGTACCAGTTTCTGTAGCTTGTTTAATGCGATGGTATCTGTCTGATGGTAAATTATTTTCAAATGGATGAGTAATTGTGTGTATAGAAAAAGTAGAATCAGACGACTGAAAAATTCAGTGCCATAGCCGGGATTTGAACCACGGATGTCCCAGTCTCCGTCCGGTTGCTCTAACCACTGAGCTACCGTGCAACATTCTGGCACGACACTAAATTCTCCAGCTGATTCGCGTTTTTCCCAGTAAACCACAAAGAGATCTCAAATTGTATTGAGATGACCTACCCCAATGACGATTTACATTCTTTGTAAGTACTTAAGTCCCGGGCTTTTAGTTTCAAACACTATTAGGTCAATTAATGGAATTAACTGTTCTTTCGCACAAGGAACAGGGACAGGGTTGGAAAGGTAGAATCAAGCGACTGAAAAATTCAATGCCATAGTCGGGATTTGAATCACGGATTTCCCGGTCTCCGTCCGGTTGCTCTAACCACTGAGCTACCATGGCAACATGCGGCACAATACTAAATTCTCCAACTGATTCATGTTTTTCCCGGTAAACCATAAGATCTCAAATTGTATTAAGATGACATACCGGGTTGTGGTTTACCGGGAAAAATGCGAAACAGCTGGAGAATTTAGTGTCATGCCGGCATGTTACCATGGTAGCTCAGTGGTTAGAGCAACCGGACGGAGACTGGGAGATCCATGGTTCAAATCCCAGCTATGGCATTGAATTTTTCAGTCGCCTGATTCTACCTTTCCAAACCTGTCCAACACACGGCTTGCGTGGAAGAACAATTAAGTCCATTAATTGTGTGTATATTTGCTCTGTGGAGGCATTGTGAAAAGAGTAATTAGAGAGCAGTTTGAACATGTTATCTGTTGTCGGAGTGGAAGCTGCACCTGGAAGCGCGCTTAGAACACCTATAGCGGACGTACAGGATAATGCCTGTACCATACTGCGAGAGTCCACAACCTTGAAAGGTTTTGCATGCAAAAAGGGCATATAGCACAGAGAAAGTTGTTTAAAAAGCATTATACTTGTAGCCAGGAACGAATGCAGCCTACTATGAAGTTTGCAGTTGAGCTTGTTCACTTGGGATTTTGATGAACATATAAGTGTACTCATTTGCTTGCAGTTTTGCTTTGTGTTTGCTATACCAATGGCAGTGGTTAAGATTTGAGTTAAATTTGGTTTTGGATAGTTGCTGACATTTGGTGCATTCCAATAATGTTGTCTTGGAAATCTTGAACATGATGCATTTCATCTTCTTGAAGTTCTCTTCTTGTAACAATGATGTAGATGTGCCAATTATTGCACCAGCCATGTAATGGCTATTCTTTTGAGAGAAATTAAAGTGTATGAAGAATATCAGTGGTACAAGCCTTGTCATTTTAAATTTGTTGCTCTGGCATTTGGCCTACAAAGTGGACTTATAAAGTATTGTTGCTTCTTATGTTTATGGGACTGTAGGGATATGTTTCCTTAATAGAGTCATTCATGGTAGGGGAATGGAATGCAAAATAACCTCCCTAGAGTGACACAGCTATGGTAATTCTACCTCTTCCTCACATAAACTTAGCTGTGTGTAAAAGTATTTAACTAAAATGGTGATAAATTGGTTATTTAAAACAGAAGTTTCTGAAAATTAGTGTCACCAAGATAAAAGGGGATATTTGTGGGTCCACAGATCAGGAAGTCATTAAAAGAAAAAGAATTTGACAAAAAATTAAATGATCTGGAACTTCCTGCTAGGAATTCTTTGACTGTTGGCTTTCTGGGAAATCTAAAAGCACCGAACTACCATGATTTAGTAGATAATCTTATAGAAAGCTATGGGTTTAGTTTGCCACATGTCTATGAAACTATACTTTCTTCCCTGCAAATTTGGATTCTGTCACTGATAAACAGGGAGAAAACTTCCATCACAAATTGCTACAATGTAAAGCTTTTACCAAGGCAGGTAATGGTTTTTATATCAGAAAACTTGCAATTCATTGTACAATTGGAAATCAAGAAAAGGGCACTTTTAAAGCAAGGTAAATTTTTTTCTAGCATCTATTACAGCTGCGTCACCTTAAAAATATTTGATCTTCGATTCATTTTAATGCTAACAGCAATATAGAGATCACTTTTTCAAGCTTAAAAATGTGTTTAATCATATGTTCCAAAAATAACTACAGAATTTGCTAATTTCAATCTACAAGCTAAATAAAATACTAATTGACAAAAACTGTGACCAGATAGAGAATTCTGAGTTTATTTTTGATTCAGTGGCACAAGTTACTCCTAATGTACATACTTCCATCTCAGATACATAAAAAAAGTTAAAATTTGTTGCCTAATGTAATTAAACCTAAACTCAAAAGCATTCCAGAATAAGCCATCCCTTTTATCATTCTTGTATAAAGCAGTGCCAAAGTTGCTGCAACTTTTCCAAAAGTCAGACTTTGAATTACAATACGAAATGGTGTTCATTTTTATCCATGATTTCCCTGGCAAATGTTATTAATACCATGAAAGATGAGGTGAATTTACTGCTGTTCCTCTAGCAGCAGGGAGCTCATATTTGAATGAATATTATTCATTACTGGATGGGTGGGGTGGGGAAGTTGGTTGTATTAAGAGCCAAGCCACACGCAGAGCATTGTGGTTAGCTTTCTTTTCTGCAAACCATCAGAGCTCTTTCAGCACAGAATGCTATAGTTTCAAGGTAGGCTCCCCAGTTAACTATGATGTAATTCTTGCTCTATAAGCGTGCAGGAAATCACAAATAAAAGTGAACTGTGTACATGGGTTTAAGTAAAAAATCATTTTTTCAAAAACCTTTAGTTTGTTTACAACTGTGTTGCTGAATGTTTATTACAATACAAAGAATGCTCATGCTGCACTTTCATATAGTTCCATTTTTTTTAATAGTCATATGACTAATGCCAAAAATGTTCATCTATTACTTGATTATATGAAAATTATTTTTCCTGTGTTTGAAATTGCATTATTGTGCCTTCATTTCCAAAATTATCTTGTATGATACTACTGTGTTACAACATAAAGAATGCTTAATGTTGATATTATTCCATTCCAATTGTTTTGATAATCTTACAACTGTATAACTAACTAATGGTGCAAATTTATATACCATCGTATGCAAAGTCTTTCTTTTGTGGATGAAACTACACTAATCGCATGATACTGTGCTTGTATTTCTATGTTAGCAATATTACCATATTTGCATTTTTAACTGCTGCAATTCTTTATTGCTCCCAATATTCAAATTTTGTATTGTGTAAATTAAACTAGGGATAGGGTCGACTAATCACCCCTAGCTTCACTTACATTAGTAAAAATTCACTGAACTCAGACAAAACGGAATCTAAAGAATTGATTACAAAATGTTTTGGGAAAACCAAGAGGAAAATAGGCACCAGATTGAAAGAACACAGGTTCAAGCTAAAAGAGAAATCAGCCTCAATCCTCATTTCTGGGAAGAAAAGCATGACTTCGAGAAGAGGATCAAGTTATTGAATTAGTGAAGGTGCACACTGAGCAAGATATATGGGAGATGTTCATAAACACATATGAAGACAAGAATCAAGGACAAAGTAATACAAAAGTTCAACAAGTGCCCACCAGGCTCAAGTATTTAGGCAAGAGCCCATGAACCAGTTCTACAGAAAACTTATGTATGTGAAGCTAAAGTGTTTAATCAACTTTATCATTAATTATTACAATTAAAAAGGTTTTAATTCAATTTTCATTGTGTCCGACCATTGTTATTGCTATCATTTTAGGAAATGTGATACACATTTAAATGGGAATTTTACAGCATTAGAAGGCATATGAGGCAGTACTAGCAGGCGCAGCACAAGCATGAGGAACACTGTTTCCTCTTTTTCCTGCACCAAAAATTACTATTAGAAATTTAACATTGTAATGTGCCTACGTATATGGGTACAATTTTGAAGCAGCCTGTCCAAAGGCCGTGTTTCTACACCGTATACTTCTCGGGTTATCGTTCTAGGAATAAATATTGCTTACTCTCATGTTTTTGTTTATGGTATGTTCCAATATCCAACCTTGCCCATGTGTTATTTCTTTTCATCAAGCGGTTGTCAATGAGACTTTTACAAAGTGTCATTTTAAACTGCAAGTATTTCTTTTATAAATTAATTGAACACAGTTCAAGTAGTCCAGAAGCGTGCATTCTTGTTCGTTGAAGTTCAAGATCACTGCATAAGGCAAATTAAGCTTTAAGTACTGCTAACTGCTAATAATGCCACGTTCAAAACCTTTATACCCTGATATTAGAGGTGCAGGTACTAAGGGCAAAGTATTCTGCTTAGCAAGATTCGACGGGAAGAGGTGGACTCAAGATATCTGTAGGAAAGGGAAACAGGCTTGTAATTTGTCTTGTAGGTTTTGCACAAACAGGAAATAAAAATGTTGACTACCACTCTGAAATTAATGCAGATTCTTACACAGATTGGTTCATAAATAAATTTTAAAATTTTTTAGAAGAGGGGGTCAATCATTATTGATAATGCAAGCTAACATTCCTAAATCTGAGATAAACCTCCCTCTGCTAATTCCAAAAACAAAAGGTATTCAGGACTAGCTGGCATGTAATAACATAGCATTCCACCCTTCTGAAACTAGAGCAGAATTATTACAAAATGCAAGAAAAAAAAATCACAAGCTAGATCAAATTGCATTAGGAAAGGGGCACCAAATTATTCATTTACCTCCTTATCATTGGCAGTACAACCCCATAGAATTGTTGATTTGGGCTAAGATAAAGGAGGAAGTGATTAAAGAAAACATTACTTTTCATCTTGTGGATGTTGAGAGACCATACTTGACAGAGTGACAAAATAATACTGGGCTAATTGTAGCATACTGTGAAAAAGTCCAAGAGGAGGATTTCCATAAAGATAACCCGTGCAAAAATTAAGGTATAAATCTGCGGGAAACTGATTCCAAATTAAGTAAGGAAGCCGACGAGTAGGATGATGACGACCTAACAACTCATCTACAATAAGTCGCTTTCAGAAATTCAGGTATGTCGTTTTCAGTAAATAAACACATTTATATTGAATGTTACAGGTTATAATGCTACGTAAGTTTACATTCTGATAGTTTGTGGCACGAGAATGTTACTTTCCCTTTTCTCTCTGGTGCAGCCACGCATTGGCTTAGCTCATATGCCTTCTAAAACTGTACGTTTTATAATATGTATAATCCTGTAACATGCAGCCATAAGGACTTATATTCCCCTCCAATCTTCCTCTGCTGCATAAATTATTTGACATGCTATATGAAGTGCACAATATACATTGCAGTCATTTTATGGTGAGGCCACGGATTGCACATATGCATGCTCTGCACACTATCACACTGGGGAGTTTTCATCCTGTGATAGTAACATGTACTACAAGTACTAACCTTGTTATAAATGGTATTGGCTACACATATAGCTGGTCCAGATCTCACCTTAAAAGGATTGCACTGTACTTAAATGATACATTAATACAGACATTGTTATTTTCAGATCTTTTATCAGCGTACCAGAAATGGGTTCCTGAATCTGTCTACAATGAAGTAGCACTTATGTGGCCTCCCACATAGTGACAGTGCATTATGAACATTTTAATATACTTATTTATTACGTTAAACATGTAAGCTTACAGTATAAATATTGTTCATAGTACTTGTAAATATACAACAAAGGAATAAATAATAGCAACATATTTTTATCTTCTAAAATGCATTTTATGTATTTTAAAAATACTCTTTGGCAAAAGTGAATAAATAGTACAAACATACATATAACAAAACATAACATTCCTGTCAAGAATTGAATGGAAGGAATGTGAACAATGGACATTAGATAAAGTGAACATTTTGTTATCAGGAAGGTTTGAGACATGGTCAGTATGAAACAGCACCACTGCAAGTATAATAGAAGCCAACATACAGTTTTTGGTCTGGTTATTGAAAATCCTTCACTTTTTCACTAAATAATTAGGTACAAAGTTTACATGTTACAATAGGAACACTATAAACATGCTGTTACCTAAAAATCAACAAAACATGGCTGATTAAAAAACAAAGATTGAGTATGACCATCACCTAGGTTGCCGTTACTGTGAAGCAGGGACATGATGTGTAGAACTTCATAACACTAACATATTTTCTATATTAGGAAATACTTTACAAGGTCCTTTACAATGCCTATAATAGTGAGCCGGATTAAAACATAAAATGTAATTGTGCCACGAAAATGTGCATGATGTACACATATTCAGAGTCCATGAATGTAGCCTGCACAGAAAAAGCAGTTCATTTTGTCTCATCTCTGCTGTTTATTCATTTCCACTTATGCATCCCTACTTGTGGTGTAATGTCATGGCAACCCCTCTATATTTGACACTATGAAATGGCTATGTATCTACTCGGTTTTCTCATGACTATTTTGAGCTATTTCTTTAATGGTTGCTGCCTTTTTCTTCTTTAAAGGATTTGCTTTGCATTCATCATATAAATTATTCAAATCAAATGCAGCTTTCACATTATCCTGAAACAACAAAAGTTTTATATAAGAAATATTTCAGATGTATTATTAAAAATGCATTAATAATTAGAATCAAAAACATGATTTGCTATGGTAGTATAAAAACATATTCTACAGTCCTCAAATAGCTATTCTTACTTATCTTATTCATAAATTACTAAGAAACACTTGCCTCAGAAAAGAAGAATTTAATAAGCTTTCCTTTGTTGTCAGCCATTGGTCTCCTTGTTACCTCCTTTCCTTCCTTAAACAATATAAGGGTTGGCAACTGACGACTCATTGAAGAATCACTAATATGATATTTTTTTGCAGCATCCGGGTACCTGCCCACATCAATCTTACCAAATTTGAGATTCTCAAGAGCATAACTAAAACAAAAATGCACAGTTAAGTGAATTAAACCATGTAGACAAAGCCATTTATGTAACAGTCTTATTTTGACACAGCTACATTTATACAAATTCTGAAGCATTTTCTAACTATTTAAAAAGTGGAAAATTTTGAACGTGTAGCAAGAAATCCATTGAAAAACACTGGAAAAGCTAAATATTAGAAATGATTAAAGAATCCTTTTAAAATGTGAGACACAAGCATACATTTATTTGTGTGTCTACTGAAAATTAAAAATAAAAATCAGTTACTTTTTAGTTATTACAGAAAGAGCATTCTAAATGTGTTATTGGCCAAGAAAGTGTTCCTATGAACGTTTCTATTAGTTTGCAATGCGTATAATCCAGTGTTGTTTCAACAATCATGCAAAAAGAAAAGAATAAAGGCAAGAAGCATACAAGATGTAACTTCTACAAACAAACAAAAAAAAAAAAAAAAAAAAAAAGAGGCTTTGTTTCCTTGCTTTTCTTAAAAGTGTATAATGAAAATGAGGACTTTAAGATCTAATTATGCAACACTATGTCAACCTGTCCTTCAGCTTTTGTACTGTTACACTATCTGGAAATATGAATATTTGAATTTATTGTACAATTTATTTTACAATTTTTATACAATGTATATCACTTGTACCCCTACATCTTATGTACAATTTGTCTGGTGCTTGTTTTCTTATTGAGCCATTCAGATTGTTTGGCTCCCAGGCCTTATTGCTCACTGAGCAGCCCTTCTTTCTTTACCTCTCTTACTTTTCTAGACCATTTTTCCTTTACCTTACTTAAAAATTCTCCCATGCCCTTGATTTTCTTTTTTCTTTCCCTGACAGCATCTTTATAGCTCATATTTTCCTATACTTTTTCCCTCCAGCTCCTTATTTCCTTACATTTTGTCAATATTGTTCTGTACTTTCTCTTCTTCCATACAACTCGCATATCCCTCTTCTGCTGCCTCTCATCCCTCTTAAATACATTGATCCCGTTCTTATCCATTCTAAACCTTCCCTTTCTCTCTATTACGGCAATCAACATACCTCTCTCTTCCCCACTCCTTCCTCAATTTATAAAAGCTTAATGATTTTTTATCTTCAAGGCTTCCCCATATCTCTTGTCATTCTATATCTTCCACTCTGTTTCTTACTACTTCCAAAAGCAGTTTGCATTTCTTTCCTCCAGCCCCCTTATCCCTCATTCCAGTTAACTCCATTATTTTTTTCGGTTTCTTTCCACCAGCTGTTTTTGCTTCTTAGAACCTTTTGCTGAGTCATGCATATCCTTAAGATTTCACTTTCCTCCTTTTCATACATCTAAACCAAAACTTTAAAATTCTTTATACTATTATACCTTTCCTTCTAGTTCTACTTGTGCACCTCGCCTGGTGCTGCTCTTGGTAGTCCAATTAATTCTTTACAAAGCATTCTATACATTTGGTCAATTTTCTTACTTAGTTCTCCCCGCCCCCATATTTCCACCGCATAGAGCATTTTTTGATTCTACCAATGTCTCATACATTCTCTGACCATTTTGTCGACATCTCTAATTTATATTTGTATATTCTTATTCCTGTCATAGCCGCCCTGCCATTTGCTCCCCATTCCCCATTATTACTCAATCTTACCCATAAATAGTCATATTCTTTGACTAGCTCCAGTTCTTGACCACCTAGAAACCATTTTTCTTCCTTCCTCAGTAATAAATCAACTGAGGTAGTATCAGCACATGACCCATGTTTAATAACTCCTGTTTATTGCTCACAGACTCAATTACAAGTTTCAAGCATTGTCAAGTACAAAGATAAAAACTTAAATTGCAGTTTAGAAAATATACGTGTTTGTTTACGCTTTGTTGAAAGTATGAATGTTGTATACAGGCTTTTTCAAGCATTGTTAAGTACAAAGAAGAAAATCATTAATATTATATACAGGATATTTTTTTACATTCTGTTTGAATCTAAAGCTGTTGCTTTCACATTTTACTTCAGTTGGTAGTCGGTTGTGCATATATAAACCAAATATAAAAGGATCTTTGTTTATAGATTTTAAATTGTAACTATTTTGGTGCAAGTCCAATTTACACCTTGTGTCGTGACCATGTATTTCACTATTTGTTTTAGGTTTGTGCAGTTCAGTCAAACAGATTACTTTATATATGTACAGAGACACTACAGTAAACAGTTTTTCTCTTTTGAAGACTTCCTTACAGGACTCATGTTTTCCCATTTTGAACATTGTTCCGAAACATTTCTTTTGGAGTATTAGAACCCTCTGGATGAGGGCATTACTACAGCCACCTTATACTTCTATGTCACATTGAATGTGCAAGTAAATTAAGCCATAATATATAGCTTTGAGAACATTTATGTTACATATTTTTGCAAATACTCTCAACAGGTACAGGCCTTTACTAATTTTTTTTGCATAGGTTGTCAATGTGATTAGTCTATGATATGCATTTATCAACCTGTAATTTGTGTGAGGGGGATTCCTTTATCAAGGTTAATATGAAGCATAGCATCTGTTTTCTTTTTTTAGTTCAAATTTAATTATATTAGTCTTTTCAGAGTTGTTCATGAGGCTTAAGGTTTTGAAAAAGTTATCTATCCTAAGCGATTCCTTGGTAGCTAGTGACTGAAGGTCACAATCATTATTTGCATTACAGATAATAGTGGTGTCATCAGCATAACTTATAATTTTACAATTTTCTGAAGCATACATGTCATTTATGTAAAGTATAAAAAGTAAAGGACCAAGCACTGAGCCCTGTGGTACACAATGTTCTGCGGCAGATTTAACTTTGTTAATTCCTTGTTTGAAACTTATTTCTGTATATTGTATTCACCCTTTTAAATATGATGAGATAATCTGTGAACAACCCCCCTAATTCCATACTTTTCTAATATTAATAGCAATATATCATGTTGGACACAATGGAACGCCTTAGATAAGTTGAAAAATATACTAACAACTTTCTGTTTGTCATCCAATTGCTTAAGATATTGTGGACAAAATCTATCAGTGCAGTGATAGTTGATTTTTTAGCCTGAAAACTATGTTGAAAGTCACTGAGAGCGTTATGTTTTTCTAAAAAAGTGATGATTTTTTTTCATTAGTATTTTTTCAAACAATTCTGTAATTACAGGAGAGAGAGAGAGATTGATCTATAGTTTTGCATAATTTTGTTGCCTTTTTGTGTATCAGGGTAACAATGCTGATTTTAAGCAGTCTGGAAATATGCCCTGTGTTAGGAATTCGTTTATCAGATAGACCAAGCGGATGATTACAGAATGTAGCGATCTGCCATCTTGGCATGCCATACTTTGAGACATACGGAATGACAACCCTGTCCAACACACAGCTTGTGTGAAAGAACAATTAATTCCAGAAGGGGGAACTTTCGTTACCATTATGCCTAAGTTAATTACTTTCATTACCAAAGGGGCAAATTCATTTCTTTTGTTACTGGTAGACACTTTGTTAATGTGAAATAAAGTAATAGTGCAAGTAGGTTTCTTTAGTAATGTAGTAATTTTATTGTTAATCCAATTAATTGAACAAATTTACAACAACACTTTTACAAATTTATTCTTAACCCAGTTTCTAAAAATAACAATAAAATAAAATATAAAGAAAACGAACCTCATAACTACTGGTATCCAGCAGTATGGAATACTGGTAGCCAACATTCCTCCTAATCTAAAAGTACAATTATCAATTTATTTAATCTCCAATACTAACTCCTACCTTGAGTTGCTTTCCTTGGACCCCAACAAACTCAAACCTTGAGGTTGTCGAGTTGTTGGGTCCTACTTGTAACATATCAAATAGAAACTCTGTAATTCAATACTCATTTGCTAATTTTCTTCATCCATTTTGCTCTTACTCTGCCAAAAAGGTTTCCTACTTCTATTATATTTTTCCTAGATTTTACATTTACTAACTTTTTAGCTTGAATTTCTATTGGTAAATTTAACCATTCTCTCTTCTCTATCCTCTTTCTAAGCAACTTCGTTTCTTCACACTCTAAAACTATATGCCACTCTTTAACTTTCCGGTGGCATAGTGGGCATTTCTCCAAATCAATCTCTTTTCTCAAACCTTTCAAATTCATCACCCCTGTCCTAGCCTATGCAAATCCTGCTCTTGCTGTTTTATCACATATATCAACATACTGTTTCCTGATCCATGCAGCTTTCATTTCTCTATATAATCTCAGTGAGCTCTTAAAAGTAAAACTCGCTAATAAATCTTGTTTTTCCATGTCCTCTATTCTTGTCCTAATTTCATTACAGAAACCTATTTGTAGTAATTCTTTAGTTATACAAATCTCCCCAAAACCTAAGGTTTCCTTTATCTTACCTAGCCAAGACAGGTTTCTTTAATAAAATGAAGTAAACCAAAGAAAGGAAAAAAAGCTGGTAACAGGAGGAAAGTTTGTTGAAAGGTTTTCTTAGGAATAAAGTTAAGCAACATAGTTCACAAGGAGAAGCTTCCTGTAATCTTGAGTCCTTTTGAAGAAGTTTACTGTACTGGAAAATAACTGAATTCACTTTATACGACACAGAACAAAGGTAAGAGTGCTGTGAATGGTGAGTAAAATTACTTTTGATAAGTTGAGACCCCATGGCCATAAAGCAGCAGTTTAAACAAACAAAATTACTAGTAGTAATTACCGCATACCTGTCAAGTAGCTACTAATTTGATACATTAGTTTCATTACATAAACTGTGAAGTAGTTTATTTGTTAGCAGTTGGTTGGAAGATGCTTCATGTTTATCTGCACAACGTTATGGAAGCCAGTTTGTCGCGGTCACTTTGTGTTATCTTTTGCTGGGCGCCTGTTATTGAATTACTACTTTGAATGTTGGGTTCATTTTCCTCCGGCTAGCTATTATTATTATTCAGTCGAGCACATCTCTTAAACAAGGTTTGTAAACGGAAAGGATTTGTTACTCAAAGATAACACTGATAAAAGAATTTGTTTTTACACTTTTATTACCGTCACAATTAATTAAGTTCACATATTGACTCGTGATACAAGCCAAACTGAAACTGTTATATTTTCTAATATCACTATAATCACTTATTTACTGCACATTATTAATTCGCATTTCACATTTATAACAAACTTTAAGACGCGAGAGATTCTGTAGAATTGCGACGTGTACTTTATGTATGCTTCCGTTGAACTATGCGACGTGTAACCCGCGAACGATTCTGATGAACTAACTGTGCGCCGTATAACGTGTGAATGCTTCTGTTGGACTGACGAAATCTGCCTCTGACTTTAGCTTTTTATACTCCCACACCCCGATATGCCTAAAGATTATAACCGAACTGCTATTGGTTAATAAAACGCGCCAACATTAGCGTCTATTTTTATATTCAATCAAAAATTACGAAAACATATGCTCTAGGGAAAATATTCCCGCTATTTCTAAGAAAAACGCGCCAATCTGACGTCATTTGTTTGTCTCTTCTAATTAATATTCAACTCACCCCCTCGCACATTGTTATCCGCTCC
This sequence comes from Deroplatys truncata, assembly GCA_030765065.1. Taxonomy (NCBI): domain Eukaryota; kingdom Metazoa; phylum Arthropoda; class Insecta; order Mantodea; family Mantidae; genus Deroplatys; species Deroplatys truncata. Next base: position 62,426,445 of record CM060980.1, read on the forward strand.
TATTGTCAGTTTCAGTGAGGCCGTGTAAACTTATTTCCTAACAATGCTTATAATTAACAAACATCTCAAATCAATGTCATACAATAATGCTTATTTACACTACAATCACTCTGGCATTTACATTATTGTGATACAAATTACTGCCACAACTGCAACACAAGAGACCTGTGGGGAACGGAGATGGCCTGTAGTGCATAATTCATTTCTTTTTCAGATAGAGTAACTATGAATTTGTGTACTTAGCAACATGGCTTTATATGGGAAAAAAGTGAAATATTTGGTTAGTTTTGACTCTAAGCCCAATCACATTGAATACATAGGTGTGAAAATAATTACAATCAAATCAATATTTTGTGTGCATGCCCTTTGGCTTTATTAACTAATCAAGAACTGCATAATTTTTATTTCAGTACTGCACTGCATTGGGAAGGTTTAACTGATGAGCTACAGCACTGTTTCGTTCAAGCTTAGTTTGACAATCTCCCACTGAATCCTTGAGAGCCTAACATCTGAGCTGTTCCCAAGTTTTTAAAAAGGTTTTTATTCTCATGTAGGTAGTACTACAAACTGAAGAGAAGAACTTTCACAGGACATTTATACTTTTAATTTGCATTCCCTCTTATGGAGCACCCATTAGTATCCCTTTATCCATCTGTAAGAAGCAACTTGCTGACCACCGCATGCGCTGAGTTGAAACTTTATAGGTTATGTATAAAAGTTTAATTACTACTATTTGTCAACACATTTCACATACAGGTAGAATTGGTGTAAAATTAAGTATAATGTAATGTGGAGAGCTTCTAAACATGATCTTTTAATATGAGCTGTTGTATGCATGTAAAATTTTATGCTCGTATATGGGAGTTTGAAATTGGTACAAAATTAATTATAATTATAGAGAGATTTCCTAAAAATATCTGACATTTACAGTTATTTCCCCATTGCAACATTAGATACATAACTTGCTATTACAAAATATAATCTAAACTAAGATAATCTGAAATTTAAAATCATTGGAACTTTCACACAGGGAAGCAAATAACTAAATGATGGAAAATGAATCGACATTAAACACTCATATTGCTCCACTTACTAAATTATTGGCAGGACATGTTTTGAGGACCTATTGTCCCCATTGTGCCTGAAAATAAGAAAGTTAAACTTGGCCAAATCTTCTTTCCCATTCCTGGTTCCAGAAAAGCTTCCTGTCAATTGTGAATGCCCCCCCTTAAAATACCTGTATTTCAACTTTGTTGTTACCCTTTTGATTGTTGTGAACCAGTCTTTACCTATCTCCTTAAGCATCTCTTTTCTAGTGATGGTTGCCTACCCTTATTGGTCCCAATTCATGCAATTCCAGGTTATTTAATGTATTGGTGACCTCCTGTAAGGGGGGAAGGTTTCGACCCCTTCAGGTGCCATGGTGCAGGCACTACAGACCCTTAGCACTTGTACTTCTGACATTACTAGAGGTACACTGGGCCGGACATTCGAGCCCCTCCTGAAAGGGAGCAGGGGTTCCTGAAACACATGAGAGATTGGAAACGCCCAGGCAGGGTTGAGATGACCTGATGTTCTCCAGTATCAATCTTGAGAGCTGGCAGACACGTGGCTAGACATTGTCGCCCCCTCCGATGTTATTGGTAGTCTTCTCCATATGGGGTTGATGTGCATTAAGTCGTGTATCCACTTCTGTCCCTGCTCTTCAGGGGGATCAGTATATAAGACATTGTCCTAATGGAAAATCCCCACGGACTTGTTCCCTGGGGTCCGAGGGTGCAGGCTGAGTAGTCAGCCCAGATGCTGTAGCCGTTTCTATATTGGTGACCATATAATTTTTACTGACTTATGCTATTCTTACTTATCTAGTCTATTACTCTTCTAAGATTACCTCATCATTTACATTCCTATTGATCATTTTTATCCATTTCTCTCCAACACTGTGCCACCAGCACCCTACAATTTTCATATTTTTCTCTCCTTTTACAGTTAAAATCTTTCTAATTAACTTTACCCATGTAAATTATTCCATTTATGTTGCCATGCCTGTTCCCATAAGTTTGACTGCAGTAAACAATGGAAATCTGTTTCCCTACATATTGGATATTTTATAAAACTTTGTCATGTCTTAACCTTTTAAATTTATAACTCCAGTACTAGCCTATACAAATCCTTCTTGACCCATTTTATCACACGTTTCTTATGTATTTTTCCCTGCCCCATTCTATTTTGGTCTCCATGTACAGCCTCTTTTATACTATTGAATATTTTTTGTCTTTCAATATCCTCCAGTCTTAAGTTTAATTTTTTTCCAGAAACTTCCGTTTTGATATTTCCTATTAATCCATGAGGTTCCTGTGTCTATCTGTTGCAGAACTTCCTGAACTTTAAAAAACCATGATCCTTTCCACTTGCATTTCTCCATGATACAGAAGGATTCTTTAATATCATTCTCTTCCAAAGTGGTAATTCTAATTATGCAATTCGTAATTCTCGTATAATTTTGCTTTTGCTTGGGTAGCTACCTAATTTTAACTGTGCAGCGCCATTTGGCGATGCTATTGGTAAACCCAAAATCTGTTTGCAAAAGGTTCTATTAATTCTATCAACATCTTTACAGTCATCATCTATTTCCTTATTTCCACCCCATCTTAGCTTCTACTGTAGCTGTATAAATTCTTTCTAACCAACTGATTCTTATATCCGGTATTTTTCCTAGACTTGCTCTTTTAACAATCATAGCTGTTTTTCCTTTTGCTATTGTTAATTTTCTCTATTCATGCCAACTTCCATTAAAACTTCATCTTGTCCCTAAACAATCAAAATATATCCTTACCACCTCTATTTTTCCTCCATTCAACTGCCATTTCTCATCCTTTATCATAGTTTAAATTTTACCAATGCTGTCACATTTCCCCCAAAAAACAAATGTGCCTGAAATTTAATACTAGTGTGTACTGATCCTGTTCATATGTAAGGCTGATTGGTGTATAACGTGATAGTTCTATATAAGCATTTCAATAAATCGTTTTACTTGTCACCCCTGGTTAGTTTCACTTCCGCTAGTAGGATGCACTTTGTGCCTCTTCAAGTGCATGTAGTTCATATCTGAAGTGCAGCCAACATTTGAGGCAAAAACGCAGCCAGATTGAAATTATAAACAAGTATGAGGAGCCCAGTAAAATAACAGGGATCTGAGGTTTAGAAATTTAGCCCAAGGCTAGTTTATGATGCCTATGGGGGAGGGGGTTGCGCGCGCGTGTGTGTGTGTGTGGGGGGGGGGGAGAGTGAGTGAGTCTTTTCCCTTAAGCAAATCGAAAAACGTAGAGAGTTCAACTTAGAAATACATGTTCTCTTTATAGATTATAAGAAAGCTTTGACAACGTATGCAGAAAAAAATTATGGGAAATGTTAGAAAATAAAGGAGTACCAATACACTTAATAAATATAATTAGAAATTTATATGTGAAAACTAAAATTGTAATAGATAATTGAGAACCCATAATAATTCTAAAAGGTGCTAGACAAGGTTGCCCAATGTCAACCACTCTTTTTAACCTATATTTTGACGACACGATTAGATCATGGAAGCAACAAACAGTAGGAGGGATTAATTTGGGGTCAAGAACAGTAAAGACAATGGCCTTTGCAGATGACCAGATATTAATAGCGAAAAGTGAAGAGGAACTTCAAAGGATGACATACAAACTAAATTTAATATCAAAAACATACAGCATGGAAATTTCAACTGAAAAAACTAAAGTTATGGCATTTAAAGGTACTCACTTGGTCTGGTCTAAAATAATTATAGAAAATAAAAGTATAGAACAAGTGTCAATATTTAATTTTCTAGGATGTGAAATAACATATGAGTCTGAAATAGACATTAATAAAACGCTAAATAAATTCAATTACATAACGGGAACCATAAAGAGAACACTAAAAAATAAAATTTTATAAAGCAATGGCCATCCCCACAGTAACTTATGGGTCTGAAACATGGACAGTGACAGCAGAAAATAAAAGCAGCATACAGACAGCTGAAATGAAATTTCTCAGACCTAGGATACACAAGACTGGATAAAAGCCAAACAACGAAATAAGGAAAAAGTTAAAAATAGAAGAGTTAAATAAAGTAATAATAGAATATAGAACTGGAAACAACACTTAGAAAGAATGTCATTAAATAGGATACCCTGAGCAACATATAACTACAGACCCCAAGGATACAGAAACCCAGGATGACCAAAAAGAGATGGACACAACAAGATTTTGGAGCCGGAACAAGCTAAACGGTCTAAAACTGTGAAGTAGAAGAAGAAGTGTACATGAATAAGATTCAAATAACCGGTTTTCACAGATAATGCTTGTACATTTGGGTTGCCAGTTTCCTCTAAGCATACCCAGTTGTAACAAGATGGAGTCCTTTGTTGACATTTCTAAAATTATTTTGCTATATAAGAAACTATCTTAAAAAGGGATGGCAGGAGGGTTACAGGCTTTCCAATTGTCCAAGTGCTTACAGCTTCTCTTATAGCCCCTCTTATATGCATTTCAATTAATTTCATCTCCGTTGTTAGAACAGTTTCTGTCGGGTGACAAGTAATGCAGCTTCGCATGCAATTTTATCACTCAAAACTTCACTGTCATGTAGTTTTTAAAGTAAGAAAAACATATTGTTTTTTTTTTAATTTAGTGATTTTCACACCACTGTATGTGCAGGGATCTAAAAAGCTGATATTCATAAATTAAGTGTTTTTCTTACTTGGCTGATAGCTGTGCAAAGATCGGTGCAAATGTTGTACAAGCTGGATTCCATACAGTATAAAACACTACCAGCCATGTTATCCTCTTATCTCTTTGTAGTTCCTCTTCCAGTCCAGCAGCTGTCCTGAAGTAAATTACATTTTCTGGACCTGAATAGGTAGGTTCAGGTAAAACCATCCCTACCACTAAAAGAGAGTGAAACATAATTAAAATGTATTTCAGATAATTTAACTTGCCTGATATGATCTATAATTGACCATCACTGCACATGTATCTTTAGACACCCAATACAGGAGTATGCAACTGTGAAGAGAATTAACATGCAAGCACTTTTCAGCTAATGTATGATCTCATTGATGCATTATTCACCAATTAGAATCAAACTTAATCAATAGTTTTAAAGGATGGTGCTCAAAAAATAATAAGTGATAGCCCTTTTCTCCTATATTCAGCTTTTTATTCTTATAATCGTTGCTTCAATTTACTAGGGATATAGGAAGCCTATTCTCATGCATTTTTCTATTCACTATTGATGGTTGGTATAAATGGCGAGATTTGGTGATCTGTGAATTCAAAATATAAAAAGTATAATGCCAAATAATACAAAAAGAAAATAAATAGTTGGTATAGAATCAGGTTAGCCACTTCAGTGATTATACTAAAAGTACAACAAAAGGCATCATTCTTGCATTTAATATTTGAAAGAATAGAATTAATAAAAAATTGTTACATACAAAACATTTGTTTTGAAGAGCTCTACTCCCATTTGGAATTCTAAAGTGACAGCATGCTACTGCCCCTACTTCTGGCTATGGTGATTGATGAAATCAAGCTCAAGTGAAAGCTTACATGTGCTTTGGTTATAAATATTTTTGTCTCGTACATTTTAATGCTGTATTTTTCAAAATAAATGACATAGGTAACCTGGTTCCCCTATATATAACAATTAAGTTTTACAGGAAAGTTTGTAAAAGCTATATAAAAATAAATCATAGTGTCTAGGGAAAATCATGTGAATGTAACACATCATATGTTTAAATTAAACGTTGAGCTTGTTAATGAATGTTTGCTGACTTCCCTGAGCACTACCCACTGCGATACCCTATGAACAAGAAATGGACTCAAAACAAACATAAGTTGGAGTGTTAATTAAGAGGTGAAGTTCAAATGGATAGTTTCCAACTACTATGAACATTTTTCTATTTCATTTGAAGCTTGAATGCTTAATGTATTTCATGTTGCAGGCTGGCTATGATGTGCATGGATCCTTTATGCTGAAGTCAGAAACAAAACTCATAGTAGAATCACACAAATCAAATACCATGTAAAACGTACAATGTGTGAAGATACTTACAGACAAATAGTATAGTGTAGATTATACCCATTCTTATATCTGCATAGAACCACAATATTAAATTTGCCACTTTGTTGTACATAAAACTTGATGTTAAATAGTTTATCATAGTCACACTGCCAGCCTTTTTGGTTCTGATCATTACTACTATTAGCAAGAAGAACAGTATTTCGGTTTCTCTCTGAAATAAAATAACCCTTATGTTAATAGAATGCATATCAGACGCATAGTTGCACAAGCCAAGAAGCTGTGCTTAAATATTTGCTTATACTTACGCTGTCCAGTTCACATTGTGGAGCTGTATTAGGAAATAATAGGTTACATATTACTGGAAGCTTTTTGGCTGTAAGGTACGACAAGCTCAAAATTATATTAATTAGATAATAGGGCTTTAAAAGCAAAATTAAATCCCTTTTAAACGACATTTTATTGCACTTTCATTTTTCGTCACACAATTTTATTAAACACTCATTTGTGTTCTCTAGAACACCAGCAGAGCTGCATGTGCATGCTTTCTCGTAAACCACAGATGACAGACTAATGTCTTAAGCATGTGTTCCAAAGCAAATAGAAAAGATTTCCCTACATTCGTTTTTATTATTTGTAAAACATTGCTGGAGAGAAACGCTTGACATTCTCGTTTAAAATTAATTGAACTGCACACTTACTGACTATTGTTTACAAATATAAGTGAACTTCTTAAAAACTTGGTTATTGAACTTGGTGATTAGCAGACTCTGGTTACTTTTGATTTTGTGAACATAAATTGTTGGCAGTTCAATTGGCAATCTTCCAGAAGTAACAACGTAACAAGTGAAGGTCTAAATAATGCGCTAAATCTGGTGAGTATTTAAGTTTGTCTTCAAACAGTATAAATTTCATAGTTCCGGATAATTAAGACTCAAATTAAATTTTTGTACTTTACAGTGTTTCATCATTCCATGTGTGAAGCAGCTTTTCTTCAGATAATAACTTAGCCATTAAACCAAGCTGAGATGTGGATGTTGGTAATAAAGTTAATGAAAGAAATGAAGAAAAAAAGTGCTTTCATAACTGTAGCCAACATAATCATTAGTGCGGTATTGCCGGCCTTTGGAATTTCCTGATTAGTTTTCATGATGTGGAAGAGTAATAATATAGTGAAAAGTTGATATACGTCTAGGCAGGGAAATAGCAATTCATTCTTTGCTCCTGATTGTTATACAACAGCGACTAAAACCCCAGAAGACCGGCATTACTGGGTAGGGAATATACACATAAGTGTGTAAACAATATAGGTGCAAAGTCATTATACTTCAGAACTTTACGTGTCTCTTATTAACAAAATGATGAAGGTAATAAAATTGTTTTGTTGTTCCATATTTTCCATATCTGGTGTAAATTAATACTTAAATCGATATTCTGCTAGTAGACGTGTGATGTATAGGTATGGAAGTATGTATGCTACTGTGACAGTTATTTACAAGGTAGTGTTGTTATTATTATTTTTTTTATTTTTAATAGCAAGTGGCTATTATTTGACCGGAACGATGGGCATGTTGAAATCCTTTTGGCCCCCCCCCCTGATATGCTTGCGTCAGAAATCAAAATCACCTCCACTGCCTTGCTCTTGTACAGGATGAGCCAAAAATCTACGAACCGCCTGCTTGGTGCTTTTCCTATCCGCGTCCTCGGCGCTCGTTACCGTCTGCCGCTATCGTAGAAAGGCGCGGATGAAACCATACAACATTTTTAAAACTACTTTTAAAGGCTTTACTTACCAACTTTATGAAAGGAAATGCTGAAACTGGCCACCATCGTCCATGCATTTTTGGCACCTCTTTAGGAAACTATTGCTGATTTACTTGTCATTTGTCTTTACAGAATAAAAGACAACTTTCAAAATGTTATTAAGAAAGGTAATCTGTTGATATTTAACTTTAAATTGGCAAAGGCATTGCCATAATGGCCAGACCATTTATGATCATCATTTTGAAATGATATAGTAATGTACACACTTTTAGCCCCATCAGAAGAGCATTAACTCACACCTAATAATGGCTAATTATGAAGCTCATGGCGTAAAAGTACTTAGGAAATTGTAGTTGCCATTGGGGTGTGTTATCTGAATATGAATTTGAGAATGCATAGTGGTTTATGTACCAGGCAAAATGTAAGCCATTTGGGAAATTTAATGTTATGTCAGCATTTTGTCACGATAGCTCAGTTAGAGCAACGGCATGGTAAGCCAAAGTTCTGTAGTTTAAATTGTGGCTATGGCATTGAATTTTTCAGTCTAGTTCTCCTTTCGATAATATAATACGTATGTAGAAGTTTGTTCACTGACTACTGCTTGCATATGAATATAGTCATGCAATTCAAAGTTTCCACCTTTCTTTGCCCAATTTTTTTAATTTCCCCATCGATTATTGAGAGGAAGCTGGTCTATTTTTGTAAATTTCAGGAATTATTAACTGGGATTCTAATGAAATGGTTAAAAATCTGAATTGTGCTGGTTCTCAGGTAGATTCTCTCTCTCTCTCTCTCTCTCTCTCTCTCTCTCTCTCTCTCTCTCTCTCTGTATGTGTTTGCACAAACAAGATTAAAAAAGACTGGGTAAGTAACTTTAGTATTTAAATTCAGCATCTTCTAAGGGTGCCACTTGAGATATTCAAGAAAATCCTCCCCATCCCAAACTACCCTTTATACAGAAAGTATGTTATTTCTGATTTTCTAAGGAATAGCTCTAATGATTTTGATTAAAATACCATAGGTTCAAGATATTAACATGACAAAAAATATTTATATCTTGAATTTCCTGCAAACCTCTCTTTATTTGGACTGAGTTTTGTATAATGTGAGTTAGACAAAACTTAAAACACAAAAAGTACAGTCCATTAAAATATGTAATTTAGTTAAAATGTTTTTTGTTGCATTATCCATTTCCGAGATGTTTGTTATTCATCTGGATTTTTCAATACTTTTATTATATTTTGAAGTGATGCCATCATTCGGTTGTTTCTTGCAATAATATGGGGACAATATGGAATTTTAAATTCAGCATAGAGCAAGCCACGTGATTTGACTATCACTTCATTTATATCTCCTTTATATCTATAATGAAATGTGTAATCAAACTATTTCTGTAAATGTTTATCTCAATTAACATGTAGTAGATAGAAAAATAAGCTTTTACAAGATTAGTTTGTAGAAGCAATAAAAAAAAATCTGATGTGTTACACTCACATGACTTTCTCTACTCTTGTACAATCTAATTTTACAAACGCCTATTCTCTATATGCTTCATGTTAATCGAGATATCGAGATGTCAATCTTATTGCTAATTTTCTTGTAGATGCAAGGGAAATATGGTAGCTTTTAAGAGATAGTCAATTATTTTAACGCTGGTTGCTATGTGGCGCATTCTAATCTCTTTGCATGTCCAGGACATAAAAAAATGAATAACGAATTTGAGAAAAAGTATAAGTATTGGAAAATTTAAGAAAATAACAAGCAATATCTCGAAAACGGTTCACTCAACAAAAGAAATGTATATAACATAAGTTGTGTATTTTAACCCGATCTACATTTTTTGTGTAGTAAAATTTTGTCTATCTCTTATGGTTTACCAGTTATGCAAAAGTCGTTCACAATGAAGAATACTTTTGGAGACATTCCCAGAAAATTCGAGATATACATTTCATTTCTCATGACATTATCTTAAACATATGATATTTTCATCAAAATCATTAGAGCCATTTTTGAGAAAATTAAAATTTTCGAAAAATCTTCCATGTAAAGGGTAGTCTGGGGTGGAGGGATTTTCTTGAAAACCTTCGTGTCGCATCTCTGGAAGATACTGAACCTAAATACCAAGTTTGGTGCTTATCCGACTGTTCGTTTTTGAGTTATGCTGTTCACAGACACACAGACACACACACACACACAGACACAGACACACACACACACACACACACACACACACACACACGGACATGTTTCCAAAAATGCTTTTTTTGGATTCCGGAGGTCTCAAAACATGTATTTCCGGTGAAATCTCGGTATCGAATTTTTGGGTGGAATGCAATACTTCCCCTACTTACTATACATAGTAGAGAAAGTAATAAATGATATTGGCTAGAGAAAATCATGTGAATGTAACACATCAGAATTTCAGCAATGTTTTCATTAAAGACAGCTGCTCAGCAACTGACTTTTCTTCTGCATTTCTTCTTCCTCTGACCTCTGCAATGTTATCCTCAGGTCTCCAAAATATGCATAAGAAATGGACACTGTATGGTGCCACAGTTTCCGAGCCATGCATGTTTTCAGCACACAAGTGACTGGCTAATTCCATTCAGGTTTCATGTACTGCTGAGATATTAATGCCTACAGTCTTACTTAGCTTTCTGTCTCAGAAACAGATTTTAATTAGTCATGGGACGATACCACTGTTTCTCGATCCTCAATATCAATACTGATTTTTGAGCACCGATACTCAGTACTCATAAAAAACATTGTAAAGTTGATAGCTTGTTCACTGAGTTATGTTCTTATTAGTAATTTTCTATATATAAACACATGTAACCAATTTTATATTGTGAGTCAATTCCAAAATTGTTCCTGTTTGACATTTTACAATTGGCAAAAACTTTTTTATCTTGAAAATGCCACAGGTTATATATCTCCTATTGTTAGTCAAGGCTGCTAATAGTAATAATAATAATAATAATAATAATAATAATAATAATAATAATAATAATAATAATAATAATAATAATAATAATAATAATAATAATAATAATAATAATAATAATAATAATCATAAATAATAATAATAATCATAATAAATAATAAAATAATTTCTTTGCTTCCCTTCTTATGTAACTATATTTTGTGCTGAAAACTTTCTTTTAAAGGATTTTCTATCTATAGGAAAACAAATACTAGCAATTCTTCTTTATTGTGCAAACTTGAACATATAAACTAATATATTTTAAATTCAACTCAAACAACTAAAAATAATGTGTGTGTTACACCATTCTACCACTATTCATAACTACCACATTACATATGTATTTTTTTAGCTGATAAGTAATTAGCCATATAACACTTCAAAACATTGTAAATTTGTGGATTAAGCCTCTCTACTACCCACTCTCATACATTAGCACATACATGTTTGACTTGCGTAAACACAAACAACCAGATGGAGGGAACGAATAAATACTTCCATGTGCTGTATTATCTCGCGTCTTTAAGTTCTGCTTTATGTGCTGGATTCACAGATTTTGATCACTGGAGTGGGGTAAATGTAGTGGCTGAGAGTGAGTCACCAATCCAGGCTATTGCAGAAATGTGATTTAGTGCATCAGCTAAATCAGCTTCATTCACAACTTTAATGCTGCAGGTTACATGAGTACTTCTACTCTTTCCCCCATTGTTTTTGCATGTTTTCATTTAGACACAAGAGAGTATGGAATGCGGCTTTGATTCACAATAGGAAACACAGCCAAGGTCTATCAAGAAATATAGTCCAGTAACTCTTTGAAGGCACATGTGAGACAATAATGTGAAGTCTCGAATTTTTTCATTCCTTATCTAGCATAAAATTAAAGGCAACAACTTTCAATAATGCAAAACTTAAAAAAGAATTGAAGATTTCTCTCAAAGTATTACACTTACTTGGATACCACTGAGTATCGAGGTGCCATCCCTAATTTTAATCAAAGTTGAAATCATTAATGATAATGTGTACCATTATGTTTAAGCACTCTTAAAGCAGTGGATCATAAGTGTGTTATTTTCCCAGAATTCAAAACTGAATTTGTTTACAGAATTTGGTAGCTCTGGTGACTGGTGGGGCATCAGGATTGGGTAAAGGAACAGTGCAACACCTAGTGAAGCAAGGATGCAAAGCTGTGATATGTGATCTACCCAAATCTGATGGTGCAAATCTTGAAAAAGAAATGGGGGAAAACTGTGTATTTGTGCCTACAGATGTAAGTATTTTTATTAAATATTGTGTAATGCAATCATATTTTATTTCTGAACATAATTTAGCAAATGTAAATTAATTAGTTTTCAATTTTAATAAAACAATAAAGTAATTCGTGTATTTCTTTGTTAGGTTACTTCAGAAGAGGATGTTATAAAAGCCTTGCAGATTACCAAAGAAAAATTTGGTAAACTTAATGTGGCAGTAAATTGTGCAGGGATAGGAGTAGCATTCAAAACATATAATTTCAAGAAGGATTTGCCACACAGTCTGGATGATTTTGTGAAAATTTTGATGGTAAGCATGATAGATTTTCTAATCTGGAGAAGAAAGATGATTATTCAGAGGTATGATATAAGGCAGTACTAATACATTATTACAGGAGTATTACAAAATAGTGATGAGTATACTCGTTTATTAATAAGTGCTAATATTTTACATTTTCTGCATTAGCAAATGCGTCTGTAAGGGTGGTCCAGAAATTCTTGTCATGAATTCTTCTGCTGGAAATCCTTTAGTTGGTGTAATATGCAATTACATACATGTGCTTTCATTTGTTTGGTTGTTTAGTGCTGCAAAATAGACAAATTGAGATTTATTCCGAAAATGGATAAAATTGAACACTGTGCAGTGGTTAAACATTTTGCATTAAAAGTTTTAATGCCAACTGAAATAAAAAAAAGGAACTGGATTCCATTTTGAAAGATTTTTCACTGTCATTTTCTGTGATGAAGAAATGAGCTGTGGGTTTAAATGTGGCCATTTTTACATTTTTGGTAATGAATGTTTAGGAAATCCAATTACGAATTAAATATTGCCAAGATCTCATTACATCGTGTCTGGAACATTTTGCACAAGCATTTTTACATAAGACAGGTCACAGCATGATGGATGCCATGTTTAACTGCCAATAGAAGCACATCCTTATGAACATCTTACAGGAGTGTTTAGACATGTTGAGATGCAATTTGACTGACTTTTTGAGACATTGCATCACTCTTGACGAAACGTGGATTCACTATCACGTGCCAGAGACGAAGTAGCAGTCCAAACAATCAATGCATAAGGGTTAAAGTGCTCCAAAGAAGGCCAAGAGTATTCTTTCAGCAGGAAATGTAGGGGCAATTTCTTTCTTGTTTGCCCAGGGTGTGGTGTTGGTAGACTATCTGGAAAAGAGCAAAACCATCAATGGAGTGTACTATACAGCTGTCCTGAAGTAACTGATGGATGCTATGAAGGCCAAATGTCCACATTTGTTAAGAAAAATCTTTTCCACCAAGACAATGGACTGGTGCACTCTTCAATTGCAATCACAGAGTTTTAAAAGTAGGGTCAGGGAAGATGAGCCAAGCAATTACAGAGGAATTGTTGAATATGGAAAACTTTTTCATGGGAATCATGGCAGAGAGAATACAGAAGTGGGCAGAAGAAAATCAGAGATATTGCAATTTCAGCTAAGTTTTAGAAAAGGAAGGACAGTACACAATGTAAAGATAATCAAAACCTTAGTAGATAAATATTTATGGGAGAAAATTTTATAAGTTTATTGCCCATAGACTCAATTACAAGTTTCGAGCATTGTCAAGTACAAAGATTAAAACTTAAATTACAGTTTAGAAAATATACGTGTTTGTTTACACTTTATTGTAGTATGAATATTGTATACAGGCTCTTTCAAGTATTGTTAAGTACAAAGGAGAAAATCATTAATATTATATACAGGATTGTTTAAACGATATTTTTTTTACATTCTGTTTGAATCTAAAACTGTTGTCTTCACATTTTACTTCAGTTGGTAGTCGGTTGTGCATATATAAACCAAATATAAAAGGATCTTTGTTCATAGATTTTAAATTATAATTATTTTGGTGCAAGTCAAATGTACATCTTGTGTCATGACCTTTACGTGAGGTAAATTATATGCACTATTTGTAAATTTTGAAAAGGCTTATGACAGAATAATAAGGGAAGCATTGTGGTAAAAATTAAGACTGAAAGGCTTATGTAGAGGAATGATAATACAAGAATTATATAAGCAGAATACCCTCTGTATAAAAAAATGGGGAAGAGGAAGTTACTAATGAAATAGGTCAAGAACGTGGTTTAAGACAAGAACGCAAATTAAGCCTCATTTTGTTAAATTTATTTATAGATTATATTATAGCCAGCCTAACAGTAGCAAATTTACATATACCAAATGTTAAGAAAATTATTGTCTATTGCCACACATGCCTACATATTGTGCAGGTTTGTACTACAACTGCACACCATGATGGCACAGCTTTGGTTAGGAGAGAATGCATGTAAGGTCATTGAATGAAGATCGCATGTATTTGATAGTATTGAGGCATGATGCAGTGTGACATCACATGGTAGACAACATAAGGTGTAAGGTTGATTGGATATATGTGATGAATGTAGAGGTAACGTTTCCAATGCACCAGAGCTCAAAGAGGTGGTAGTTGCGTGCATTGTTTCTTTGTAATGTTTAAGGTTTGAATGTTCCGGTTTCTTTCTCAGGGAGAAAAATTGAAATGTTTTTCTTTACTTACTTCATTGATGTTTTCTGTACACCAGTCTTGGAGTTATTTTAATGATCTTTCAGTTTTGCCTTGTAACTGATTAACTACTTTTGCTTTTTGAGAATTCCAAGAGGAGATATCCGAAAAAGAGAGCAGTCTTCCCTTAGCTTTTTCAAGTATCTCTGGGAGGTCAATTACATAAACATGTTTAAGATTTTGTCTATCTCCTATAGTTTACCAATTATACTAAAGTCATTCAGAATGAAGAGGACATCAGAGACACCAGAAAATACAAAATATACATTTCATTTGTTATGCAAATCGTATTTTAATCAAAATAAAGCCACTTTTGAAAAAATAATTAAAATTTTTCAGTGTAAAGGGTAGATTGGTTTTGGGGGATTTTCTTGAAAATATTTATGTTCCATCCTTGGGAGATGCTAAACTTAAGCATCAAGTTTGGTATTTAACTGACTTTTCATTTTTGATTTATGATTTTATTTATGGACTCTCTTTAACTACTATGGTTCTTAGCATCCCATTCTATATTAGGCGTGAACGACTGGAAATTTTGCTCAGGGTCCTCTTTATCAGGCTTGAGGTTCTTTTATGTGAAGTAAATCTATGACACGGAACCACCGGATTTACTTTCCATGGTAATTTTTTAGTTATAGTTTTCAGAACATACACACATGAAGCTTTTCCTAAAAATACTTTCTTTTGAACTCGGGGAGTCTCAAAGTGCACATTTTCAGTGAAATCTCAGTAATGAATTCTTGGGTGGAATGCAGTACTTCCTCTACGTACTACAGGGTGAGCCAAAAGACTCCGAACCGCCTGTGCGGTGTTTTTCCTGTCCGTGTCCGTTGCCGTCTGCAGCTATCATAGAAAAGCGCGGATGAAACCATACAACATTTTTAAAACTACTTTTAAAGGCTTTACTTACCAACTTTATGAAAGGAAATGCTGAAACTGGCCACCGTCGTTGTCCATACATTTTTGGCACCTCTTTAAGAAACTATCCATCATGGAATTTTTGGGGGGAATTTTCCAAACGATGACCAATGTCGTCTAATGTTTCTTCGGTAAGAACCGAATGCCGTCTTTTAGATTTCTTAGCTTGAACACTTCCTGTGGCCTGAAATTTACTGTAAAGTTCATGGATTGTTGTACGGCATGGAACTTTTTACACCTGGAAATCTTTCTGCAAATCGTACTTTCACTTGGCGAGCTGGCCGAGTTAACACATACGAATCATAAATAAATATACGCTGTGTGTATAATATAAACTTTGTTTATAGCAGCAGTGCGTTATCATGTTTTTATCATATTTCCACACACCCAGTGGAAAAACACCGCGCAGCCGGTAATATTGTTCATAAAATACCCCGCCGAGGTAACTTAAAACATAAAGTGTATAAGACAAACCCATACACTCTGGAAGAATTAAAACAAAATATCCGCCAGCAAATTTCTCAACGTGAAGTACGGCGAGTGATGGATAGTTTCCTAAAGAGGTGCCAAAAATGTATGGACAATGGCGGTGGCCAGTTTCAGCATTTCCTTTCGTAAAGTTGGTAACTAAAGCCTTTAAAAGTAGTTTTAAAAATGTTGTATGGTTTCATCCGTGCCTTTCTATGATAGCAGCAGATGGCAACGAGCGCCGAGGACGCAGACAGGAAAAACACTGCACAGGCGGTTTGGAGTCTTTTGGCTCACTCTGTATAAGTAGTAGAGAGTAATATAAAAAAATCTTATGTGTTACACTCACATGACTTTCTCTACTCTTGTACAAACTATTTTTATAAACACTTATTCTCCACATGCTTCATGTTAATCGAGATGTTAATCTTATTACTAATTTTCTTGTAGGTGCAAGGAGAATATGGTAGACTTTAAGCGATAGTCAAATGTTTTAAGAGCTGGTTAGCTATATGGCGCATTCCATTCTCTTTGTATGTCCAGGACATAAAAAAAAAAATTTGATGTGTTACACTCACATGACTTTCTCTACTCTTGTACAAACTATTTTTACAAATGCTTATTCTCCATATGCTTCATGATAATCGAGATGTTAATCTTATTGCTAATTTTCTTGTAGATGCAAAGAGAATTGGTAGGCTTTAAGCGATAGTCAAATGTTTTAAGAGCTGGTTGCTATGTGGAGTATTCCATTCTCTTTGCATTTCCGGAACAAAAAAATGAACAACGAATTCCCATTTAAGAAAAAGTATAAGTATTGGAAAATTTAAGGAAATAACAAGCAATATTTTGAAAATGGTTCACTCAACAAAAAAAAATGTATATGACATAAATTGTGTATTTTAATGCGATCTACATTTTTTGTGTAGTAAAATTTTGTGTATCTCTTATGGTTTATCAGTTATACAAACGTTGTTCATAATGAAGAACACTTTTGGAGACATTCCCAGAAAATTCAAGATATGCATTTTATTTGTCATGATGTATCTTAAATATATGATATTTTAATCAAAATTGTTATACCTATTTTTGAGAAAATTAAAATTTTGAAAAATCTTCCATGTAAAGGGTAATCTGGGGTGGGGGGATTTTCTTGAAAACTTTTGTGTCACATCTCTGGAAGATACTGAACCTAAATACCAAGTTTGGTGTTTATCCGACTGTTCGTTTCTGAGTTATGCTGTTCACAGAAAGACAGACACACACACAGTCACACACATAGAAATGTTTCCAAATGTACTTTTTTTGTATTCAGGAGGCCTCAAAACATATATTTCCGGTGAAATCTCAGTATCGAATTTTTGGGTGGAATACAATACTTCCCCTACTTACTATACGTAGTAGAGAAAGTAAAAAGGTTGGCTTGAAACTTGTGTTTTCTTTCTCAGGCCAAGAGCTTTTTGAACAACCCTTGAAAAAGAATATTCTCAAAAGTCCCAAAGGGGATAAAAGGTTAAGGCTACAATATCATTTTAAAAATTTTATTGAATAATCAGTATGAAACAACTTTTGAGTGAATTTGCAACTCCAGAGCACCTGTTAGTATCATTTTATCTGTCCATTTGTAGACATGAAATAGTGAAAAAACAGTTGTACATTTCGGAGTTAAAATGCACATATAAGAGGAGTATGAAGAGAACTTATTGCATCCCAAATTTTATTTTAATTGGTGCAAAATTAAGAATAGTTCATACATAGTAGATATAAACAGAGACATGGAGTTGAAATTATATACCTAAGAATTAATGTAAAATTTGTCAACACAATAAATTTGGTATGTAGTTTAGAGAATGGTTACTGGTCATGAAAGTTAAGAAACTACCAAGATCTGCTGCTTAACCACTGTCTCTTCTGTATCTGTCCACATAGAACATTGTGGGTGGAGTACATGCTGTCTCCTCCTCAGCCAATTAGGTGAGGCTTGCAAGACTGAATCTGCTACTTTTCCATCAAGTAGCTCCATTCCTCAAGAACCTAATGAGGCTGTGTAAACAGAGCCATAGCAGAGAGGAGTTTTGGGGGTTGGAACTCCCCTCCATTGCTAAAAAAGTGTAAAAATGAATAGTAAAGATAGCTTTGTTAAGATAATAGTATCTTTCTAGGTTGGTGGGAACAAGGTACCTTCTAATTGTATCACTGGTAGCATTATATTTACCCAGTATGTCTTAGACAATATTGCCAAAGGTGACAGCAGCAGAAACTGTACTTTAGATGGCATGGATACAACCATGTTAAGATATCGAGGACATGCTTTCGTTCCAGTGCTAAATTTGAGTGGTTTCTAAATGAGTGCAATATCTCCCAGTTTAGAACATAACTAGAAACCCTATTTTATAGTGACATAAAATGGCCTGCAGCAGACATATAAATACTTCACAGTGGTCATTAATCCTTATGTTACAACAAGTTTGCCACTTAGAATATGTAAAACTTTATATCCTAATTTTAATTCCAATTGGTGCATCTTAATCTGTGAATATAAAATCAAGTTATTTAAATATTTCAACTCAGGATTAATTCATATTTATCAAGATTAAAAACAAAAGCACTATTAACAGTGAAGTATTCATCATGATGGTAGATGAGTCACACTTTTTTTACACTCACCTTCACTAATTAAATGCTGTATAAGTCACTGACAATGAGGACGAATGTCCTCAAAAACATTTCTGTTTTATACAGCATTTAATTTAGTGAAGGTGAGTGTCAAAAAGTGTGACTCAATCTACCATCATCATATTTATCATTTGAATTGATACAAATTGTTTAAAAAATGGACTCTCATAAACCCCCCCCCCCTAATAATTTTCTGGCTATGCTGCTGTGAACCCTGTATCAGGCTTGCCAGCAGGGGAAAATCCCCATGACAGTACCTGAATTCCAACCCAGGTTCCCTAGCACTGTTTATGCAGCACTATGGAACAATTCTGTGAAATTAAGAAAAAGTAATAAAATTGAGCATTTCTTCAAGATAGTCATGAAAAAGCAATGATATTTGAAGGTTGTTTATGATTTATTATTGTTTTTTACATCCATACCTGCATGGCGATTAAAGTTGGCCACAGCAGTAATAATATATTGTTGTTGTTATTATTGTTGACCAATGGCAATGGGGATTAATTGTTGTGCATCATTTTCCCTCTGGCTTCCCAATATAAAGTCTGTAAGTTGTCACTTTTAAGGCCTTTGCATTTGGCGAGATGTTGTTTGTTCAGGATGACATCTTCTTCACAGAGAGTGCACTTGGGTATAGGTTGGCATCCTATCTTGTAGAGGTGTTCTGCGAGGCATTCGTGGCCAGTTGCCATCCTGCAGTCTTCCTTGGCATTTTTTGTATGTCAACTCTTATCTTTAATATTCTTATAATCTTTATCCTTTAATTTATCTTCTTCATCAAGTCTCTGCTGTATTTTGAAATGTTGTTTAATGTTATTTAATTGTTTATTTATTTCTATTTGTCCTATAGGTTTTATTTGTTGTATTGCACCTTTCTTTGCTAATTGATCCACATGTTCATTGCCCAAGAGTCTGATGTGAGCTGGGATCCATTGTAGAGTGACATAATTTCTAGTTTCAGCTCCTTTAATTAGGCTTCTTATTTCTTTAACATTTCTTCTTGTTTTATTATTGTGATATACTATTCCATCTATGGCTGATTTTGAGCCTGATAAGATGACTATTTTTTGTTTTATGTATGATTTATATAAAATGTTCTGTAATGCTACTTTTATAGCTGTTAATTCTCCATTTTTTGACATTTCATCTAATGTAGATACTGTGCAAAATGTTTACAGTATACTCCTGCACCGGCATTTTGTTTATTGATGAGGGATCCATCTGTATATATTTGGAGCCATTCTTTTTCTGGGTATCTTTCATTTTCCGTAGCTATTGCAATGGCTCTCATTTCAACTGGTATATTGTTTTGTTTGTGTAATGTATATATCAGGTCATTCTGATATTGTATATCAATATATTCTATTGGACTCGTTATCTCTGTTGCAATTATATTCTTGTGTTTTAAGCTATTAATATATGTTCTGAAGCTTATTTGAGTTTTTAAATTACTTATAGTATCTGCTGTGTGGTATAATTTGTATCTGTTTCTATTGACTTGCAGTTTTTGTGCTAGAGTAATTGCTTTCAACTCATGTTCCAGTTCTATAGCCATGTTTTTTGTGAAGCTTTGTAGTACTGTAATTGGTGTTGTTTTTACAGCTCCTGTTATTATTCTTAGTGAATTATTTTGTGAAATTTCTAGTTTACTTTTAAGTCTCTTGTGTACTGTTGCTGCTACTATTAGCAGTAATAATATTGCAGACACTAGATTTATATAAAATGCCACCAAATAGAATTTCAGAGTTAGCAAAACTAAAGAAGTAACCTAATGCTTCAAGCCAATGTCACTGAATTATGAGCCTGGGAATGGTGTTATTTTGCAATGCAATTTACAGAGAATTCACAAATTTAACCATAGAGGTCACAGAAATGGCAAAAATAACTCATAAATTTGTTTCACTGGAAACAGTAAACATGCTGATTTATATGTAGAGCCTCCTAAAAACTTACATATTTTAAAATGATTTCTCAAAATATCCAGAATAATTTACTTTTGTCACATTATTATTTCCAACATAAAATGAACACAATTGATATTTAACACTATGGATAGGTTTACAGTTTTGTTTACTGTAATCAGGTATCGATTGTATTGTTTTTTATTGAAGCAAAATAGAAACGCTCATGTAGATTTTTTTTTTCTCCCTAATAAGGTGAACAGTGTTGGGACTTTCAATGTGATACGTTTGGCAGCTGGTATGATGGGAAAAAATGAGCCAAATGAAGATGGACAACGTGGAGTGATAATCAACACAGCAAGCATAGCAGCTTTTGAAGGACAAATGGGTCAGGCAGCTTACTCAGCCAGCAAAGGTGCCATTGTTGGAATGACTCTTCCCATTGCTCGTGATCTAGCTTCACAGGGAATAAGGGTGGTCACCGTTGCTCCTGGTAAGTACATTAAACTCATAAAATTAAATACTTCATAGTTGCCTTTTCTGTTCCACTTTACACACACACACGCACGCACGCACGCATTCTCACAGTTTGTCTTCTTTAAAAGTGAGAGAACATTAATAAAAGATCATCTTTACATGTGTATTCAGAGCATTGCCACCTTAAGGGGATGGGGAAACATTGCAGACACATGCTGGGAATCTGTAAAGGCCTGTATAATAAACTGTCAGAGCAGTAGGTATATCATTTTACCATGATGTATTGTTTTGCGCCATTCTCCCCTACCCATATGTCCTTTTTTTTCCATTGTTGTATAAATTATGTGGGTCTTTGTGCTGTGAGCTCTCAGGAGGCCTCCTGCCTTGACTTGCCAGAATTTATGTAGGTGGCCCTGGCTAAACCATAGGAACTGCGTAAGTGAGAGTACATCTTCCATTTCCATATGCTCTGCATATCCTTCCTTAAATCCACCGGCCATGAAATACAAATGTCCATATTAGTTATCACTCTACCTTAAAGTCCCTAAAGCACTTTTGTCAGTGAAGTTTGTTTTGTTTATTGTAAAGAATAAATTACACAGGTCAACACATATTTGTATTTTGTTTGGGGTTTGGATGAAAATATGATTTTCTGACTAAATTGATTGCGCTGATCACAAAACTGATGCCTGTTTCTCTACATCACGTCAGGTTTTTGCACCACCACCATCATCATTATCATCATCTATACCTACTAATTAAGCTCCTGAAGCAATTACAGAAAATGGAAGCAAAGTGGAACAATTAAAATAGTAAACAAATAACGTGATATATGCATGCATAATATGGAAACTTACCAAGCCAAGGTATTTGCCTGTGAATGAATGCTTAATGCCTTTCCTTTTGTGTGTCACTTCATCTTCAGTAATTAGGCATCATGTTTATTTGCCAACTACCTTGATAATGGCGTTCCAGAGTTTTATGTTTCTGATGGACCCATTCACCATATTCCTCAGATCGGTTGCCGAAGTTGTCCTGAAAATTGTCTAGGTGTGACATTAGATAATGTAGTTTTAGGCTCACCTTTTATCATAAATTTTGAAACTTCTGTAGCATATCGTTCACCACTTCCTTGTAATCAGGCTGTTTATTTTGGCCAAAGAAATGATTCACAACATTTTGAAACTTCTCCAAGCTTGCTGTTCTATTTCCATCTTTGTACTTTCAAAGCATTTATCAGACATCAATTTACATATATCCGGTCCAACAAATTTCCCTTATTTCAACATTGCAACTGATAGATTTGGGAATCAGCTGCACAGGTATTGGAAACAGTTTCCTGTTTTGTCCAATGTTTTCACAAATTGCTTCATCAGTTCTAATGTTATGTGCAGTGGAGGCAATAAAATATTATGTGGATCAAGCAAATGCTATTTATTATGTTCTTCGATTCCGCTAGCAGTTTTACGTCTTAGGCCACTCTCTCCTACTCCAATTTTTATGATATGTCCCATTCACACGCATATAGCAAGGCATCTTGGTGTACTCTGCTTGCCGACCAAGAAGGATGCCTATCAGTTAAAAGTTGCCACATACGAGCCACTGGTATTGTTCATATCTTACATCTTGGAAGGAGTACCTTTCAGTATTCTCAGATACTGTATGTCTCTCTTAAATGTACTGAAGATGCAATTGGAATTGATGTTAGCTCATTTTCAATATGTAGTAAATGCAGCTTTCAAACTTAGTTTTGAAGAATCTATAAATAACCTCCATTGCTTAATGTCATACCTTTGAACTCTCATTTTTGTCAACAGTCCGGCGATGTCTTTGCAGAATACTATTAAACCATCTTCAACAAAAAATTTCTAAAGTCTTTAACACAATTTCTGTACACTGAATGTATTATGTGTAAGTAAATCTTTTTTTTTTCACTGAGATGTTCCTAGCGATTATGCTGTGTCTTTTGAGAGTCTCCAGACTCTTACCAAATTACTAAGTCTGTTTGAGCAAGAGGCTTACTATCAGTACCACCCTTGGAATAGTCAGATTTAGACTTTCATTACTTACCTCTGGTTCAGGGACTTCAAATGTACCCATTGATATTGGTGGAGAGTGATCGGAAGCCCTGAACCATGAGGGACAGGTGTAATTGCTGCATCTAACAGATACACAATTGTTTTCATCTTTCTTTTGTTGAATCCAACAACTTTCATTATGCATCATCCACGTGGTTCTTCTGTTTACCCATACCATGGGAATAGCAAAATTCAAACACTTATTTTTACCTTCACTCCATTTCCTTAATTGTTCCACGCATGTATGACATACAATGTGTGGAGCAAATGACTTCTCTTGATCTCCAAGCTTGATGTCAAAATAGGCAAAATATATTTTCTGAACAAATTCCGATATTTTGACATCTGCTTATCCCATAAGTTCCACTTATGCAACAAAGTGTATCAGGACTGTTCAAACACTGTCTACCTGACATTTTCAAACCACTTCAATGATATAACGTCACTAACAAAGACAAAAGCTGTGTTGTAAGCATCTTTTTCTAGTCCTTACACTCAGTAAACTGTTGATTTCTGTGGTGATTAAAAGAATTCAGCATTCTCCCTCTCTCCTTCTCCATCCTATACACAAGCAATGTTGCCACATTTAGAAATTACATTACATAACAGATTTTGCAGCCAGTTGCATGTAGTAAATAGTCCGCATAGATTGGGAGGGGGATAACTGTGCAGAGAAAACTGAGGGTGATGGGGAAAAAAAGCTGATCATTTTCAGGGGTTCCGTATAGGTAAAGAACACCACTTACTATTCAAACATCAGAACTCATGTCAACCTGTGTTATTGAATCAATTAATCATGTCTCTTTAAAGAAATGGTTTTTTTCTTTAGCTTTTAAGCATTTGGTAAATGCTATGTTTGATGGGATCATGAATAATAGCATTAAATAACACATAACACAATATTTTATCTTTTGTGTCAAGAAATCTAATTTGTTTTCTGCTAATATATTATGCTGAATATTTTAATATAAATATGGTACACAACACAAAACATATCTAATCCTCAATGCAGAATTAAGTTTTTAAATTAATTAATTTATTTTAATTTTTATAACTTTCAATGGTTAATGGAGATATTAAATTTTTGAAACTTACTAAAGCTGTAAATTATTTTGTAATTTCAGGACTTTTCCAGACACCCCTGCTGGAAGCCTTACCAGAAAAAGTTCGTTCTTATCTCGCTAAAACAATTCCATTCCCACAGAGACTAGGGAAACCAGAGGAATATGCTCATCTTGTCCAGTGCATCATTGAAAACCCGTTGTTGAATGGAGAAGTATTACGTCTGGATGGAGCATTACGTATGCAACCAGCATAAACATTGTCATATAAAATAATGTGAAGCTTATAGTGATTTTCATTTAGGAAGGTCGATGGACATGCAGAAAGAGAGAGCTGATGTTCGTCTTCCTTCCTGTTTTCCTCCTGTCTCACATGCAACTTGGCTCGCATGAATTTGTAACGTATGTTTACAATACACATGCGTTACATCAAAATACTTACTATAGTCTAACATTTCTTTCTTTCTTTCTGTCAGTTCTGTTTGTAGTAAACTATACAGGTTAACTGTAACCTAAAATAAACTCTTTACAGTGCAAGATGGAGTCAAACAAAATCCAGCTGCATCACATGAGCTGAACAGCATAATTAAATGTGATTCACTGGAAGATTTCTAGTGGGTGTTACTGTTGTCACTGTGCTTCCAAGGCCATTGGCCTTCGTAAATGAAAATCATGTAGTAATGGTGAAACATAATGTGTAATTCAAAGATACCGATAAATTAATTATATGTCCTCACTTATCTTCTTAAGTTATGTGTTTCTAATAATTTAGTAAGATAAGTCCACATATTTTATTAGCATTTTCATATAATCAAAAATGTTTCCATTCTTGCAATGCTCACTGTAACAAGCTTTTAAGAGGTTATTTAATAATTGGGAAAGCTCTCAAGGGATTAATAGTTTTCTGGGATACACAGTGATATGCAGAATATCATATCAGACAGGGAATAATGCATACCTTTTAGCTATGATTTAAATTAGAGGACTTGCTCTCCACAGTAGAAAAAAGCATGTTAAGGATCAACCCCCTCCCTAAAAAATGCCATTAGAAATAACAATGCTGAAGCAAAGAGGCAAAAAAAAACAAAAGAAAGAAAGAAAAAAACAGGCAAAATAACCTGATAATTTTGCATATGTCTGAATGGGACCTATTGTGCATGCCTGGGATTGGGATGGATGCAGACCAGTGTGCTGATTTCTCCAGCCAATGCTATTTGATTTACAAAATGTTTTTTAGACATGTTCTGTTAAGAAACATTTACATTCTTTGGGCTGCTCATCCACTACTTTCGACAGTATATAATTATTTCCCTTGAGGCTTTATTATATCATAAGTGAATATTTAGCACACCTCACACGTTTCTTTTCCTTGGGTAGCTATTCACAGCAGGATAATGACAATACTAAATGAGATGCACATGAGGACTTCATGCCAACAGGAATGCTTGCAAAAGTCAGTTGTTATTTACAAGGGCTGGATAAAAAGTAGTAATAACACTGCTGTAGCATCTGTGTTGACGAAATGAAGGCCTGTTAGATGACGTTGATATTGTAATGAAAAGAAGCTAGAAACAGTGATGTGTATTGAATTTATTTAAAGGTGAGTCGGAATTGTTACACTAACATCACTTAAGTTTACTCACTTAACATGTTTCGGGAAACATGTTAAGTGAGTAAACTTAAGTGATGTTAGTGTAACAATTCCGACTCACCTTTAAATAAATCCTGTTAGATGAGTTTGTGCAGTGAGCGGGGGCAGTACTCTGTCAATCTACTGCAGTGTGTAGACTGTTGAACTTCATAGCAATAGTGCAACCGCCCTAACATCATGTTTATAAAGGTAGAGCAACATTCTTAGCTCAAAATTGAAGTGGCACAAGGTCGGAGTAATGCAAGAATGTTTCCAGGGACTGCGTGAAACATGTGGTGATGCAGCATTACCATACAGCACAGTTGCACGATGGGTTAAAGCGTTCAGATTAGGCAGAGATGCTGCGAAGGATAACCCCCGTACAGGATGACCCCACATGGAGAACAATACAGTTCAACTCCTTGCTTCCTTGTTGGACATTGATTGCTGCTGGACTGTGCATGAGTTAGCAGCAGAAGTCAGAGTATGCCACAAAACTGTGCTCCACATTCTGCATGACATTCTGGGTTACCACAAAGTTGCAGCATGTTGGATACCCCATGAAATTTCCAAGGTGCAACAATGGCACTGCTATGCAGTCACACAGGATTTGTTGGGCCTGTACCAAAGGGAATGTAACAACTTTCTTCAACGAATTGTCATTATGGACAAAACCTGGGCACACTTGTACGATCCAAACTTGAAACGCCAATCCAATGAATGGAGACTTCCTGGTTCTCCTCGTCCAAAGAAAGTGCGTGCTAGACAAAGTGCTGTGAAAGTGATGTTCATTGTGGCGTATGACATTGATGGGGTAATACTATGGGGGAACAGCTGGCTGATGTCTAGGAAAGGATTTTCTGTCTGAATGATAGCAGCAAATGAAGTACACCATAAATAACTAACTTTTACACATTTATTGACACTAACGTATTGCATACATATTTGCAGCTAACATCTCCCTCTCACTGACTGCAATTCCATCCACAAGGTATTTTGGCTTGCCTTTCAAATATCCTCGTAGAAATATGTGTTTATTCACTACCGAATAGTGTGAAATCGCTGTCTACTGAGGACAAGAACTGCTCCAAAAAACGCGTCCAGCATTCTAGGTTTCTGGCAAACAGTTCCAATTTAATTGGATGTAACTTGGCCAAGTGAGTGAGTGGTATAACCAGAAGTGATGCCATAGTAGGAGTCGAAGCTTGAACCTGCGACTCTTGAATAACCGTGGATGCCTTATCTCGTATTCTCAGTGATGCCTTTTGAATTGCCCATTTTGCTTCGCAAGTTGACACATCAGCATCATAGTCTTCATCAGTGAGGTAGTCATGTATCTCTTCATCTAGTTTTAGTAAGTGCTCCAAAGTCTCTGACAATCATTCTTTATAGTGCTAGTAATCTTCAAGTAATATGGTATCTGTAAAGAATTTAATTGTGTTGGAATATCTTATAATGTTATTCCTATCATGTGTGCGCTTTCTTCGCAACTTGTGTAGTGTGTTGTCTGCAGACATTGTGTTAATAATTAAACCTGAAAGTAGCAGAATCTGTGCAAATATTCACCTTTACCGACCGTTGACTTCTGTAAATTTCTGGTTTCCTTTCATTTAAGTTGCAATCTGCATTACTTGCTGAGCATGCAAGAAGTGTTTTGTTCAGTAACAATAGGTGCAGCAGTTGAAGTAGCCAACATGTGAATGAAATGGACAAGATGGCGATGAACAGTATACATGTCTGTTGTTAACAATGCATGCACAATTTACACATCTCTCTGCAAGTGAAAACTAGTGAAATATACATAAATCTGACGTTTTCCACTTACCTGTTATATTTCAGTAATTGCACTTGCCGTGTTCGCGATTTAATCTTTTCCATCCTCCTTGAACAATGCTGATTTCAGTTAGCTGTAGTCACTTACCTTCTCCTTCCCTGAGTTTCGGCACCAAAACATGTGGGGGAACAGCTAGCTGACGTCTAAGAAAGGATTTTCTGTCTGGTGATAGCAGCAAATGTAGTACACTAAATAACTAACTTTTACACATTTATTGACACCAATGTATTGCATACATATTCACGGCTAAATCTCCCTCTCAGTCTAGCCAACGTTACAACAACCATACAAATATCATGTCCGAGTAAGCTTAGCTCAATTCCCAGCAGATGACGTGGCATTTTCAGGATTCTCCACAAATACTGCGTCACACTGTACCACCAAGGGTGGCGATAGATGCTGCCTACTACTGCACATTCCTGCAACACCATTTTCATCCAGCACTCAGGCAAAAGCAACAACATTTCATGGAACAGCACCCCATCATTCTGCATGACAGTTCAAGGTGCCACACTGTTGCTGCTGTCCAGGACCTCTTGCAGAGCTGGCAATGGGAGATTCTGGAACATCCGCCATACTCACCCGACATGAGTCCCTGTGATTACGATCTCTTTGCCAAAGTGAAAGAACCACTGCGAGGGATCCAGTACAGCACCAGAGATGACATTATCCATGCTATAGGGCAATCAGTATGGGACATCAACAGAAATAGATGCACAGATGGTATATGACACCTTCCGAACATTTGGCAAAAGGTCATAAATAATGGGGGGTGATTATATTGAAGGTGTGTAACTATATGTACCTCTGTCAATAAAGTCATTTCAGAGAAAACAAATAGTTCTCATTACTTTTTATCCAGCTCTTGTATTAGTCACATTAGTTAAAATAAAAATAAATTAATCCAATTACTGAAAATGACAGTAATTTTTAAGTAACTTATTATTCATCCTTGTGTTATGGTAGTTTTTATTACGTATATATGAATTTCAAAATTGTTCAATAATTTTGCCAGTCCCTGTAGAACCATAAAATGTACTACTTCTGCAACATGGTGTAATTCCATTTGAGAGCACCAGTGTTAGGGAAGATGCCATTGCTAGTAATTTCCTAGATATGATGTGTCTCTCCACAATCAGGTTGAAAGCATATGACAGTTATGATTAACTACTGATGAGATAACTTTTCTTCTGGCAAGGAAACAATAGTCCTAACATAATGGTATTTAATTTTATGGGTATAGTTATACAGAATGTAGTAAGAAACAAGCCTCCTGCTTTTCATTGTGATACAGGATATAATTGGAATTCTGTTAGTAACATTTCCTTTAGCTCATTATGATTTTAATGAACATAACATGTAACTTTGAAGTTTCAGGATGGTCTGTAGCAATGTATCATAAGGCCAAGATTTAGTACTTTCTTTGCTGGAACTAAAGCTGAACCATCCAATTATAGCAAATAGCATATGCAGCACTAAAATGGGGCAAGGCAAGGTTATCAAGGTATATTCAGTCTTGTTCAGAATGCAGAAGGTTCAAAGGCTCCTAACTCTTAGCAGGTCATGAGATACGTGACATGATAAATGTGTTCCCACAATGAGGAGGAAATAAAGTAAAGCTGAGTATACTTGCTAAATTCAGAGTACTTAATTCTGACCTTTTGTTCAACCTGAATACATGTCATTTCATTCACACAATATTGCATTTAAAGATAGACAAAAATATAATTAACAAAACCTTTTAGAACCATAAATGAGGAATTTTATTTTAGTGGCTTCCTATTAAATATTACCTTTTGCTTGAGCTACATATGTGGGTAACACAGGGAGAGGATGTATAGTTCAAGGTGGGTTATTCTTAAATTTGCACACATTTACTAGCATGCCCTGATTTACTAGCGTTAGCTGTAGAAGTGACATCAATGGGAAAGCTACATGCTTCATTGTTGCTTGGTTCATAATACGTGCTATAAAATAGATTACTGCAGTCTAAAGGAGAAATATTTATATTAAAGTTGCACACTAATTTAAGAGTCCGTTAAACAGAAATAGGTACCGTTAGCATGTGTAGTTTTCTTTGCACATTTGTTTGGTTAACAATGTTCATGATCCCATCATTGTGTTAGGAATAATTAGGATAGTATTATTAATATTGTCAGGCATTCTTAATAAAACAAGTATAGTAGAAAACCATAATTCAGAAACAAAAGATGACAGTGAATCATGACCAGAGTTGAAGCAAATACTCCCTTGATAAGTATATTGCATTGAGTATATATATTCTTATGCTTAGATTTTTAAACATATATTTTCACTGTTTGTCCATGTTTCGAGTGATCTAAAGGGCCACTGAGAGTTGCAGCATCCTAAACTATTGCTTGTAACATTAGGTTTGTGAAAATGTTGTGCTCCACAGCACATACTAGTTAATAGGCTGATTTTAGTATTAGGTTTTGATAGTACATACATGTTTCATTTGTATTTTTATTACAACTTCTTGCTCTGCAATGTATTGGGGAGTGCCTTGACTTATAATGGTGATCTTGAACCAACTGTCTAAATGTAGGAAAACAATTTCTACTGTATTGAAAGTTCATCTTTGATTAACATATTACATTCTTCAACCCTGATAGTCTTAGCTATAAAAAATGTGGAATTGAACACAGTAAGCAAATATAATTCCAAAGTTACTGAGTAGTCAACTGTACATTCATTCTTGCTGCACTTACCAAATTTTAATTTAGAACATCTTTTCCCTGACCAATCTTCCACATTGTCAATTACTTGTTGACTGTTGGGTATTCTGAAATAATCCATATTGTAGTTGGAGGTGTCTAGTGATGTTTTGATGAACTTGGTTTTGATATCTTCAAGTTTCACATTTAATATAGTAATGCAGAGGGTTGATTAAAATTTATGCACGTGTCTTGTGGGGGTAGCATGTCTACTGCACATTCAACAGGTCATGAGTATGAACCTTGGTTAGGTTGAGTTACCTAGATAAGGTTTTTGCACGGTTTTCCCTTATCTGAAAAGATGAATGTAGGGTAACTCTAAGCTCTATGGACTCTGGACTCATTTGAGCATCATTTCACTATTTCATTCATCATTCATATGAGCTACCCAGTTAAAGAATGTTAAACTTAAAAAGAAAAGACAAATTAAAATTTGGTAAGTTAAGCAAGAATAAGTGTACAGTTGACTCCTCAATTATTTGTTTGTGACCCGATGGTCTTATTTGGATATTACTGCTTATGCCAGAGTTTACGTGGGAATCATGTTTGTTTTGTTTTGTTTTTGTGTAGGTTGTTTGACAGTATGGGAAATTGAACTTTTTAATGTTTAATATGGTAATAACATTTACGATGCTATTATTAATTTGGTGCCATATCAATTAAATGCAAATTTTAAGGATAGATTTTTGACTACGAGTTCTCTATCCCAGAATAGATTTTTACACTGTAATGTAACTAAAATATGTCTTTACACTTGTTATACAATACATATTTACAAAAAATAATAAATATGTAAAGAAATCATATTTTTATAGATTATATTGTTGAAAAAATAAATATATCAAACTGCTTTTATCTGCTTTTTAACATTTAGATGAAGCACAGATCAATATAGTGAAGCTGCTTTTGACATAAGTGTATTTACTGAAATTTTCTGGAACATTCTTTCACAGTGTAAGACTATTAGCTTTTTAGCAAGAAACTAAATTGCCTTTGAGCACACTTCAACATAAAGTGTTTTGTGATGCCAAGACCATTGTTCTTGAGGGAGCATGTGCGTGTGCATCTGTTGCCTAACAGCTATGGTTCATTCACATGCAAGTGTCTGATTATATTTTGTAGAATATGAATGCCCATTCTCGCGGTGGCCTCATAATATGCAGGTACTGAATTCAAATCTTTGTTGGGGTAACTTACTTGGATAAGGTTTATCTCAGATTTTCCCTTATCCTTAGAAGTGAAATGTTTGATTCTAAGCTCTATGGACCCCGGTATCATTTGAGGCATCAGTAATTCACCTATTTCATTCATATCAAGTATGACTTCTCCAGTTTAAATTACAGAAAATAAATGAATGAGTAGCAGAAGTAGAACATGAATGTCAAAACTCTTTTTATTAGCAAAATGGATACCCGCTATAGAATATTAGTCATGAAAAGACCATAATTTGAAAGATATTGCAAAAATAACTCTGTGGTGTACAAGTCGAAAGTGTAAAGTGAAGAAATAGTCATTTTGATGGCCTTAGTTTTCACATTTATAATATTTGTAGAATGTGTTACTAAACGATATGTTAGTAGTGCACGTCTTATGAGTTCAAGTTAAACAGAAGTGTGGTTATCCAGACCTTCTTGGAATGTTTGACTACAGGAATTGGGAAACACTATTATTTGAAAATTAACAATTAAATAAAAGGTATGAAAAAAAATTTTGAAAAAATTAAGAGATTTTTTTATCACTTTAGAATTTCTGCAGAGAAATTCAGCCATGCTTTCATTTTTACTTCCTTTATCACATACCTAGTTGGTAGAGGAAGTATATATTCCACCCAAAAAGTTTAATATTAAGATTTCACCAGAAAAACACATGTTTCGAGTCCCCTTGAATAAAAAAGAAAGCACTTTACAGAAAAGGTCTGTGTGTGTGCCTGTGAATATCAGATCTCAAAAATGAAATGTTGGATAAGTAGCAAATTTTATATTTAAGTTCAGTACCTTCCAGAGAAACAACACAATTTTTAAGAGAATTCCCCTAACCCAAAGTAACCTTTACATGGAATTTTTCCCCCTGAAAAATGCATAACAATTTTTATTAAAATGTCATATATTTAAGATATTTACATGACAAATTAAATCTATATTTTAAAAATTCTGGGAATAGCCTGTCAAGTCCTTTTCATTTGAAAGAAATTTTGATCATTTTGTAGGACTTAAATAATATGAGAGAGAGAGAGAATTAGTACACAAGAAGTGTGGATCTCTTTAAAATACACAATTTATACAGTTAAAATGACCTTGTTTAAGGCATTAGCCAT
Organism: Deroplatys truncata; assembly: GCA_030765065.1. NCBI lineage: Eukaryota > Metazoa > Arthropoda > Insecta > Mantodea > Mantidae > Deroplatys > Deroplatys truncata. Next base: position 62,459,193 of record CM060980.1, read on the forward strand.
TTTGGAGATAGTTATTTTTTATTGGTTTTAATTTTTAAAATTTCTGTCAAGTTTTGAAGTGCTGTTGCCATTAAATTGTTTCTTGTGATGTCGTATAGAATATTGAATTTCAAGGTCAGCATATAGCAATTGACTTTTAAACATTTGACTCATTTTGGTTTCCTTTATTACCCTTGCACCTAAAATGAAATGCAATGAAACTAATTCTGCAAATGTTTATTTCAATTAAGATGAAAAATATAGAAAAATAAGTTTTTTTAAGAATAGTTTGTACAAGCTATAAAAAAATCTGATGTGTTGCATTCACATGATTTCCTTGACTTTCTCTACTCTCCTACAATATTTTGTTTTTAATGGATGCTCTTTAACTACCATGGTCCTATTCTAAATTGGGCATGAAAGACCAGAGGCCTTTGCTCAGAGACCTTTTTATCAAGCTTGACAAATCTAGGACACTGGACCACCAGTTTTACTTCCCTTCCGAAGGAAGCCATGCTAAGGATTTTTCTGCCCAAAAATATCCATCATATTCTACCAGGTTTGAACCCATGACCTTGGGAAATAGAGGCTAGCAAGCTGCTACTAGACCACGGAGGACGACTCTCTGACAAACTATTCTTACATCTTATTCTTCTTCTACTTTTTGTTAATGGACATAAACTTTCATTACACAGTCATTCATTTGTTGTAGCCATAAAGAGGATACAGTAGGCTAAAGCGACAGTTTTAAAAAAGTGGATGGCTTTGAAATTCCATGTTCCTTACATGACCATGAGAAAAAAATGAAAAGCGACTTTCCACTCAAAAGAAGTATAAGTATTTGAAAACTCAAATCAATAAAACCGAATATCTCCAAAATGGTTAATGTCACAAAAAATTGTTTTTGACATAAAGTGTGCTTTAATAAGATCTACATTTTTTATGTAAAAAGATTTTTTTCTACGTCTTATACAATTATACAAAACATTCAGAATGAAGTAACAGGACTTCACAGGCTGTTACCAGAAAATTCAAAGTATATTTTTTATTTGTCATGCAAATATCTTAAGCATATGATATATTTTAATTAAATCATTTGAGCTATTTTTGAGAAAGCAAAGAAAATAAAAAATAACAAAAGATATTCCCTGTAAAGGGTATTTTGAGGTGGGGGATTTTCTTGAAAATTTTGTGTTACATTCTTGGAAGATGCTGAACTTAAATGCAAAGTTTGGCGTTTAACAAACTTTTTGTTTTTAAATTAGGATGTTCACAAATCCACCCACCCACACTTTTTCTAAAAATTCTTTTTTTGGATCCTCAAAATGTGTATTTCCAAGGAGATTTTGATACCAAATTTTTGGTAGAATGCAATACTTTTCCTACTTACTACTGGCAAGTAGTGGAGAAAGTTATGTGAATATAACACATCAGATTTTTTATTTTGTCACTAAATGGAAGCATCCAGAGACATCCTACAAAGTTACAAAGAAAGTAAAACATCTCAAATTTGTTTAGTATAAGCAAGAGCTTTGAAAAATTGCTGTATTGATCTGTACCCAATTTTATTTATCTTTATTATTATGTAATGAAATAAGCAGGTTGTCATTACTGTTTGGCAACAAGTAAGTGTATTGTTTTACATTCTTACGCAACATAACTTCCAAAGGCAGTATAGTTTGGGATTCTTACACCAGGTGACTCACTAGCTTGCAAACAGTTTTAAACAAAGCAGAATTAGAGCAAATTAGAAGTTGAATGCAAGGCAACTGGTGTTATTGAATTTGTGAGAATTTAACATTAGGAAGGATTATGCAAATTTGTGTTTCAAGCATAGATGCATTTTAAACCAAATTCTAGCAATGTAAAATCCTCTTACGTGTAACAGATGCAATTTCCCTACAACAAACACTCCATGAATATTTGCTTGCATGTGCAAAAGACCTTTTCCTTATCCAGTGTTTGTAATAAAATATGTTGTTTTTTTTCCTTATACAGCAATGCCTAGTTAGTATTCTGTTCCATTCTTAGCAATGTAAGCATCTGGTGGCAACTGAGATAAACTTGATAGATAGATTTATTCACCGTTAATATTACAAGAATACATTGATACTTACCATACATTATTGATGGGAAGATATAAATAAATGCAATAAATAATTGCCATATATTAAATCAATGTTTAATGTAACAAGCTTGAGTTGAAAAGATTTATCTGGAGAAAAAGGTAATTAGTAAGCACTCATTAGTAACAGTTGAAGTAACAAATGTGTTAGGCATAAAAATTCCTGGAATGCAGTTAGCTTATAAATTCAGTACATTTGCACTGTTACGTAGGCCAATTCTGTAAATTAGGCAAAAGAAATTCTGAGAAAAATGAAAGGTCAGCTTATAAATTCAGTACATTTGCACTGTTACGTAGGCCAATTCTGTAAATTAGGCAAAAGAAATTCTGAGAAAAATGAAAGGTCAGTTAGCAGCAAGGTAAGGGACGCTCATGAAGAGAAGTTAATATTGGTATGAGCAGAGTTGAAGTTACAGTTGCTTTTTGCTACTCGAGGTCAAAGAATGCAACAAACGTTAAAACAGCATTCAGAAAAATGCAACGACAATCTGTACAGAAACAAACAATATGCTGCTTTCCCTCCCAGCTAGTGGAGCTTATTTCTAATCTGGTTTGTGAGGTTCACTCATTCTTGTCAAACGTACACTGTGTATGTGTGTACATTTTAAGAAGTGATGGATAAATTCGTTTGAAGGAACAAAGTCCTAGTCCCAGCGAAACTAAAAATGGACATACAAAAGAAACAAAACCTGACACTGAAATAGGCATACCATTTAAGCAATTAGTGCAAAGTGCAGTATTCTGGAGAAATTACATTATTTGTTGTAGTTTGTGCAAGAACATGAAGAAGAACTGTTTGGTGTCATCATCAGGTAAGCTGTAGTATTAACATTACAACAAATGCGAGAACTTAACAGTTTAAAGCAGTGTTATATTATATACAGCAATACAAATGATAATTATAAAAAGCATTCTTTATATGTAACTCAAATTAGGTTCCCCTGAAAAAAAAGATGCTCCCAGTTCAATTGTATCTGATTATAAATGTTGACCTAATTAATTTGTTAATGTAGTTCTAAATTATTCCCCTTTAATAAATAATTTTGATTCCATATATTGCAAGTACATCTTCTAGTTCTAAACTAGAGACAAGTAAATCTCACTAAATGTACTTTCTTTTTCTTTTACATTCAGGATAATGTGTTGTCAAAGCCGATGCATTAAGGAGGCATGAAATCTCAGTGGACCATAAGAATTCAGTTCGAGAGTCATTAGAGGCACCAAATTTTGTCAAAGCCTCAGCTGTATCCTGCAAAAACACAGGAAAGTGTAGTAGCCACTATGAAAATCATCTACATAATAATGAAGGAAAATATTGGTACAAGAAAGTTTTCCTTATTAAAAGAACTGTGTATAGACTTAGGATGTCTTTCTTCGACCAAATTAACCTTCATTGGCAATGCAAATTATGAAAGTTATGATAGTATTCATGATATGGAAGAAGCAGTGTGTAAAATAATTACAATAGGTTACAAATGAAAATGTTTTTTCTGCAGTACGATTAAAAATAGGTGACTTTAACTAATTTTGGTTTGCAGAATTAAAAAAATTCATTCTGTTTTTCTGTAGCACATCTCATTTTGGCAATATGACAATGTTCAATGAAAATATAATTGTAAAATTTGCAAACATATTACACATTCATATACAACTCATAAAGAAGAATAACATGAAAGTGTACCTGAATTTGAGAATGCATGTTAGTTATCTTGGATACCCCTTTTTCTTTTCTCATGAAACCAGTGTACGTGATTTTCTCGAGTATACTCTGGTAGGTTCGTTGTGTGCAAGACATCAGCTGTAATTGGCCATTATATGTACGTTCCAATGTCCCTGATAACATTGTTCAACATCTTTCAAGTCTTGGTGAAACCTTTCATTTTACTCATCACTGACAGCTCCTAAATTTGACAGGAAGTAGTGAAGATGTGAGTTGAGGAAATGAAGCTTCAAACTCATATTACAGTCAAGCTGTGTGAAATTTTCCAGCATATTTCTGGCAATTTCTTTGTATTGAGGGTCTTTCACATTGCCCAGAAATTTCTTAACAACCTCTCTGAATCCATTTCATTCTTTTTCAATTTCATTCACAGAGTTGGTAAAATTAACATCTTTCATCAATTTCCTTATCTGTGGTCTGTCAAATACTCTCTCTCTGATTTTAGCCTGTGACAATGATGGAAACTTTGTGCATAAATACTGGAAGCAAGGACAACTTTTGTCAAGTGCTTTCACAAATTGTTTTATCATACCAAGTTATATGTGTAATGGAGGGAGTAGAATTTGTTGACTATCAACAAGAGGCACATTAGTAATATTTTTTGATCCAGGTTCCAGTTGCTGCCTCTCAGGCCATTGGTCAGTTTCCCAATGTTTGTCCCTTGCCCTGTTATTCCATTTGCAAAGAAAACAAGGGTATTTTGTGTATCCTCCGTGTTGTCCTAGTAACAGGCCAATGACCTTCAAGTCGCCACATATTTGCCACTCATGGTCGCAGTACTTAATTTTCTCAAGAACGCGCTTCAGAGTTTGTTGCCATTATGAAGTAACACTGCCTTAAGACTGCATTTGGAAAAATCAATAAAAAGATGCCAGTTACTTGGTGCATATGCTTCCCTGCCCAATTGTTGAATAAGATTACGCACAAAACACAAGTTGATCTTCTGTGTAGCACTTGTGGAACTGTATTTTATGATTCCTATACCTTGAAAATGTAACGTCAGGTGATAAATTTTTCTCCTGTAGTCTTGAGCCTAGTAACTCCCTTTTTTGTTTTGTGAGGCCTAAATCTCTCGCTAAATCATTTAACTCAATTTGATGAAACTGTTGTGGTGAATTGTCAAATTCTTCTGGACCAGAAACCAACTCATTGTTGGAAGTTACGGACCTGTTTTCAGATTCACTAAAATTGAGGTCTGCTGGTGGTGTAGGTATGGGTAGTTCAGGTTCACGAGGAATAGGCTGTGTAGGTGAGTTCAGATTTGGATATTTAATTCCTTCCATATTTTTTTGTTATAGCCAGCAACTTTGCACATGCAAAAGTAATGATTATCATGGTGATTCGGCTGCTCTCTCCTTATCATTGGTTTTATAATGAGAAAATTTTATAAAGTATACCATTAAAGTGACATATGTGTATATTAAATTGAAGCCAACAGTAACCTGCTAAATGAAATTTTATTATTTTTTTTAAATTAATTTTTACACATATAGATCCACACATTCCATATGAATATGTGCAGTAAACTGTCATTATTGATTTGCATATTTTGCATTATATCACATTAGAATATGTCAGTGTTTATGCATACTCCACACACTGAAAGCTTTTTCAAAATCAAAGCCATTGCAATATTAATTATCAGAAGTTTGCTAACTCTTTTTACAGAAAGGTAATTTCTGTTTTTATATTGTTCATGCAACTAAAATTTGCTCACAGCCAACTGTGTGCAGAGGAATAGTAGCAGCATATTCTATAATTAAATCCATAAGAGGGAATTGCTTACTTGTTTTATTAACATAAATGAACTCTACCAGCTCTTTGAAATATATTCCATTACATCTACTGTGCAACACCTTCTTAAACAATGCTCATTCCAGTAACAGATAATTTAAATTCATAGATGTGGCAAAATTAATTACTGCATTTCTGTGATTTCCTTATTGCCATACTCACCATCATTTCTGTAGTTTTTAGGATACAGTATATTAAATACTCCAATCTTATGTAAATTCCCTAGTCCCTCATTTAAATTTATAAGCAAATTATCTAAGAATTTGCAAATCGTGGACTTAAAAGCACTTCTATGATGCGGTGAATCTTGTAATTTGTTTCCACAAAACTCGAACTCACCTTCTTGAAACTCTGAGGTATTTTATCAAGAAAAGAACTGTAATTTGGACCAAGTTTCAATTTAAGGTCCTTGAGCCCTTGTATGCAAGAGTTCACACAAATTTGCATGCACTCTGTGTCTAAATTTGACTTTTAAAAAGTCAAACACAATTGACTGCTGCGAAGGACCAGCACTTACTCTTATCAATGCTATGCCTATCCAAAATTTCTACAACACATTAATATATATCCCTCACAGTACATCCTGTTAGCAGACACAGTGTTAAATAATGTGTATACATTTCCTCCTTCTGAACTATTTTCACATGCATGATTAGAGTTTCTGTTTGAGTAATGTAAGTAGACTTGTCTATCATAATTGAATACCACCTGGCTGACTTTATTTTCGATAAAATATCATTGGACTGGTAAACATTAATTCTGCAGTACAAAGGAAAACATGTGATTTTAATGGAAATCAATGCCATGACTGGAGGCTATGATATTATTTATTTTATATATTTAGCTGAAACAAATAGGTGCTATGCCATAATATTATTATGCTGATACATGAGACAACAGAGCAAGCTACAAGATAACGGCAACATCAGAAGCAGGTAAAGCATACGACTTCAAAATTGTCGTGCCATTGCAGTGTCATGTATAATGCATCAAACTTATTACTAAAGAAGACACAGTGGCAGATTTTTTCTCTTGGCACTTTATGAATTTCATGATGCTTTTAGTGACAATGAGAGTGAAGGCAACAGTGATAGCACTAAAAGTGCATATTGCATGTTGATACACTGTACTTCCCTAAGCATTTCATGCACAAGCTAATATCTATGCCCACAGTTATTTGATATATTCATGTAGATATTGAGACCATACTGTTTTCTATTTTCTCAAAAATTTATCACCAGGACCCGGATTCTGATTGTTGCATCATAGGTATTGCTAATGTATACACAAACCCTTTATCATGGTCCCAGATTATGAAAATGCACATTTATTAGGTCATTTTATGCCATTTTCTATTTTTAGAGAATGTTTATTACTTTACATGATTATTTTTTGCCTGTTGCATTTCTTATTATTGATATTTTACATAAGGATAAATTTTCAGACTTCAAAAATTCACTATTCAACTGAGAAATAAGAATAACTTTGTATATCCTTTACACACATTCTTAGTGGGAGGAAAATCATACCTATGTAATGGTTAGTCTGGAAAGGATTGCTGTGGGTGAAGGGATGCTATTGTCAGGGAGAGCAGATATCATTACAGTTATGAATTCATGCCCCAAATTTGATTAGGAATGACATAGGTCAGTTTTCCCATTCTTGTGTTAAATTTTGCCTACAGTTAGGTTGCTATTGTCCTTACCTTGTGTTGTGTCATAGGCTGTGAAGTGCTCTTCATTCACAATGAATTGTTTTATAATCTGAGAACTGAAAAGAGTTAATGCTACAGTTTTGTAAGACTTACTTCAAAAACAATGTTCTTAATTTTCTTTTTATATTCTTTAAACAAGAAAATGTAACAAATATATTTTGAGTTAATTTTCTAAATTATCTCATTAGTCTTACTTATTTTCTACTTGTATAACAGTTATATCCAGTAATAAATTAATTTATAACTTTTTGTACTCTAATTTTAATAAATTAATAAATCTCAGTTTTAGGTCGTGTTTTGTAATTTTTTTTAAAAATTTGGAATAATTTTTATGGGTAATTTTTCAAGCACATTTAGGTCTCAAATTCCAGGCCCTGTTTATCATATAAGGAGTCTACATTGACTTGCACCAAATTCTCTAAGTAGCAACATAATTCTTATTTACATTATGGGTTTATCATTCTTAGACGTTTTATTGCACTTAAGCCAATTAGTTTCTTGAGCATTCCTTTCTGTGAATAGAAATGGATAGTATAATAATTTTAATATATGAAATGCTTTATGGCTTTTACAGCTCTAAAATATAATTAGGAAGCAGTTTTATTTATGCAGCATTTTAGCTTTGGAAAGAAGAAAACAAAGCATACTGACTGGAAGCTTGGGAGAATTGAGAATCATATTGTCAGCAAAGCTTTGTTGTATACAAAGGCTATAATTAATCAAATAATCATGGTAGACCAATTAATACTTTGGAGAATATATGTAGTGAAATAAATAAGACTAACTCTTTCGCAACATATATCACGCTCTACAAGCAAGACATGTTGCGTTGGGTCTGTCCCACATCCTCTTGTGAAATGTCAACTGGCTTTGGAGTTGGCTTCTGGACCTCTGGATGGATGGGGGGGGGGGTGTGGGTGTGGGTGGGTGCGCGTGCGTACATGAGTGCAGAAGGTATTGGTAATAATCCTTCTTTCACACAGGTCGTGTGTGGGACAAGTTTGGAAAAGTAGAATCGGATCGAAAAATTCAATACCATAGCCAGGATCTTCTGCTTTCCATCTGCTTGCTGTAACCAACTGAGCTATCACGTCAACATGGCATTAACTGACAATGCAAGTCAGTTGGGGAATTTAATATGCTGGCATTTTGCCGTGAGAGCTTAGTTAAAGCAATCTGAAGAAACTGGACTATCCATGGTTCAAATCCCTGCAATGGCATTGAATTTTTCAACATGATTCTACCTTTCCAAGCTTTTAATGTATTAACAAGAAGCAGATAAAAAATGTGATGTGATAAACACGCATGACCTTGTCTACTCTTCTACAAACTATTGCGTGTGTGTTTGGGTGTGTGTGTGGAAAAAAAATAGTTCAAGAGTACAGCTGGTATTGGTAATAAAAGTTCTTTCACACAGGTCGCGTGTAGGACAAGTTTGGAAAAGTAGCATCGGATCGAAAAATTCAATGCCATAGCCAGGATTTGAACCATGGATCTTCTGGTTTCCACCTGCTTTCCGTAACCAACTCAGCTATCACGTCAACCTGGCATTAACTGACAATGCAAGTCAGTTGGGGAATTTAATATGCTGGCATATTGCCGTGAGAGCTTAGTTTAAGCAATCTGAAGAAACTGGAAGATCCATGGTTCAAATCACTGCAATGGCATTGAATTTTTCAACATGATTCTACCTTTCCAAGCTTTATCTGTATTAACAAGAAGCAGATAAAAAATGTGATGTGTTACAGTCGCATGACTTTCTCTACTCTTGCACAAACTCTGCGTGCGTGCGTGCGTGCGTGCCCGTGTGTGTGTGTGTGTGTGTGGAAAAAATAGTACAAGAGTGCAGAAGGTATTGGTAATAATCGTTTTTCACACAGGTCGTGTGTAGGACAAGTTTGGAAAAGTAGAATTGCATCGAAAAATTCAATGCCATAGCCAGGGTCTTCTGGTTTCCATCTGCTTGCTGTAACCAACTGAGCTATCACGTCAACATGGCATTAACTGACAATGCAAGTCAGTTGGGGAATTTAATAGCTGGCATTTTGCCGTGAGAGCTTAGTTAAAGCAATCTGAAGAAACTGGACTATCCATGGTTCAAATCCCTGCAATGGCATTGAATTTTTCAACATGATTCTACCTTTCCAAGCTTTATCTGTATTATCAAGAAGCAGATAGAAAATGTGAATTGTTACACTCGCATGACCTTCTCTACTCTTGTACAAACTATTGCGTGTGTGATTGCGTGTGTGTGTGTGTGCGTGCGTGCGTGCGTGTGTGTGGAAAAAAATAGTACAAGAATACAGCAGGTATTGGTAATAATAGTTCTTTCACACAGGTCGCGTGTAGGACAAGTTTGGAAAAGTAGCATCGGATCGAAAAATTCAATGCCATAGCCAGGATTTGAACCATGGAACTTCTGGTTTCCACCTGCCTTCCGTAACCAACTGAGCTATCACATCAACCTAGCATTAACTGTCAATGCAAGTCAGTTGGGGAATTTAATATGCTGGCATTTTGCCGTGAGAGCTTAGTTTAAGCAATCTGAAGAAACTGGAAGATCCATTGTTCAAATCCCTGCAATTGCATTGAATTTTTCAACATGATTCTACCTTTCCAAGCTTTATATGTATTAACAAGAAGCAGATAAAAAATGTGATGTGTTACACTCGCATGATCTTCTCTACTCTTGCACAAACTCTGTGTGTGTGTGTGTGTGTGTGTGTGTGTGTGTGTGTGTGCGTGCGTGCGTGCGTTTGTGTGGAAAAAATAGTACAAGAATGCAGAAGCTATTGGTAATAATCGTTTTTCACACAGGTCGTGTGTAGGACAAGTTTGCAAAAGTGGAATCGGATCGAAAAAAACAATGTCATAGCCAGGATATTCTGGTTTCCATCTGCTTGCTGTAACCAACTGAGCTATCACGTCAACATGGCATTAACTGACAATGCAAGTCAGTTGCGGAATTTAATATGCTGGCATTTTGCAGTGAGAGCTTAGTTAAAGCAATCTGAAGAAACTGGACTATCCATGGTTCAAATCCCTGCAATGCAATTGAATTTTTCAACATGATTCTACCTTTCCAAGCTTTATCTGTATTAACAAGAAGCAGATAAAAAACGTGATGTGTTACACTCGCATGACCTTCTCTACTCTTGCACAAACTCTGTGTGGGTGGGTGTCGGTGTGGGGGTGTGTGTGGACAAAATAGTACAAGAGTGCAGAAGGTATTGGTAATAATCCTTCTTTCATACAGGTCGTGTGTAGGACAAGTTTGGAAAAGTAGAATCGGATCGAAAAATTCAATGCCATAGCCAGGATCTTCTGGTTTCCATCTGCTTGCTGTAACCAACTGAGCTATCACGTCAACATGGCATTAACTGACAATGCAAGTCAGTTGGGGAATTTAATATGCTGGCATTTTGCCGTGAGAGCTTAGTTAAAGCAATCTGAAGAAACTGGACTATCCATGGTTGAAATCCCTGCAATGGCATTGAATTTTTCAACATGATTCTACCTTTCCAAGCTTTTAATGTATTAACAAGAAGCAGATAAAAAATGTGATGTGTTACACTCGCATGACCTTCTCTACTCTTCTACAAAATATTGCGCGCGCGCGGGTGTGTGTGTGTGTGTGTGTGTGTGTGTGTGTGTGTGCGCGTGTGCGTGTGCGTGTGGAGAAGGTATTGGTAAAAACTGTCTTTCACACAGGTCGTGTGTAGGACAAGTTTGGAAAAGTAGAATCGGATCGAAAAATTCAATGCCATAGCCAAGATTTGAACCATGGATCTTCTGGTTTCTATCTGCTTGCTGTAACCAACTGAGCTATCACGGCAATATGGCATTAGCTGTCAATTTAAGTCAGTTGGGGAATTTGGTATGCTGGCATTTGCCGTGATAGCTTAGGAAGAGCAATCAGAGGAAACTGCAAGATCCGTGGTTAAAATCCCTGCAATGGCATTGAATTTTTCAACATGATTATACCTTTCCTAGCTTTATCTGTAATAGGAAGAAGTGGATAAAAATGTGATGTGTTACACTCGCAGGACCTTCCCTACTCTTGTAAAACTCTGTGTGTGTGTGCGTGTGCGTGCGCGTGCTCGTGTGTGTGTGTGTGTGTGTGAAAAAGGAGTAGAGAAGGTATTGGTAATAATTGTCTTTCACACAGGTCGTGTGTAGGACAAGTTTGGAAAAGCAGAATCGGATCGAAAAATTCAATGCCATAGCCAAGATTTGAACCATGGATCTTCTGGTTTCAATCTGCTTGCTGTAACCAACTGAGCTATCACGACAATATGGAATTAGCTGTCAATTTAAGTCAGTTGGGTAATTCAATATGGTGGCATGTGCCGTGATAGCTTACTAAGAGCAATCAGAAGAAACTGGAAGATCCGTGGTTAAAATCCCTGCAATGGCATTGAATTTTTCAACATGACTATACCTTTCCAAGCTTTATCTGCAATAGGAAGAAGTGGATAAAAATGTGATGTGTTACACTCGCATGACCTTCTCTACTCTTGTAAAACTCTGTGTGTGTGCGTGTGCGTGTGTGCGTGCACGTGCTCGTTTGTGCGCGTGCTCGTGTGTGTGCGTGTGTGTATGTGCGTGCGCGTGCGCGCGCGCGTAGGTGTGTGCTTGCGTGCGTGCGTGTGTGTGTGTGGAAAAAAGGAGTAGAGAAGGTATTGGTAATAATTGTCTTTCACACAGGTCGTGTGTAGGACAAGTTTGGAAAAGTAGAATCGGATCGAAAAATTCAATGCCATAGCCAAGATTTGAACCATGGATCTTCTGGTTTCAATCTGCTTGCTGTAACCAACTGAGCTATCACGGCAATATGGAACTAGCTGTCAATTTAAGTCAGTTGGGGAATTTAATATGCTGGCATTTGCCGTGATAGCTTAGTAAGAGCAATCGGAAGAAACTGGAAGATCCGTGGTTAAAATCCCTGCAATGGCATTGAATTTTTCAACATGACTATACCTTTCCAAGCTTTATCTGTAATAGCAAGAAGTGGATAAAAATGTGATGTGTTACACTCGCATGACCTTCTCTACTCTTGTAAAACTCTGTGTGTGTGCGTGTGTGCGTGCGCGTACTCGAGTGTGTGTGTGCGCGTGCTCGTGTGTGTGTGTGCGTGCGCGTGCGCTTGCGCGTGCTCGTGTGTGTGTGCGCGTGCGTGTGCGTGTGCGTGTGTGTGTAGAAAAAAGGAGTAGAGAAGGTATTGGTAATAATTGTCTTTCACACAGGTCGTGTGTAGGACAAGTTTGGAAAAGTAGAATCGGATCGAAAAATTCAATGCCATAGCCAAGATTTGAACCATGGATTTTCTGATTTCAATCTGCTTACTGTAACCAACTGAGCTATCACGGCAATATGGAATTAGCTGTCAATTTAAGTCAGTTGGGGAATTCAATATGCTGGCATTTGCTGTGATAGCTTAGTAAGAGCAATCAGAAGAAACTGGAAGATCCGTGGTTAAAATCCCTGCAATGGCATTGAATTTTTCAACATGACTATACCTTTCCAAGCTTTATCTGTAATAGCAAGAAGTGGATAAAAATGTGATGTGTTACACTCGCATGACCTTCTCTACTCTTGTAAAACTCTGTGTGTGTGCGTGCGCGTGCTCGTGTGTGTGTGTGCTTGTGTGTGTGTGCTTGTGTGTGTGTGTGTGTGGGTGTGTGGGTGTGCGTGCGTGCGTGTGTGTGTGTGTGTGTGTGTGTAGAAAAAAGGAGTAGAAAAGCTATTGGTAATAATTGTCTTTCACAGAGGTCGCGTGTAGGACAAGTTTGGAAAAGTAGCATCGGATCGAAAATTTCAATGCCATAGCCAGCATTTGAACTATGGATCTTCTGGTTTCCACCTGCTTTCCGTAACCAACTGAGCTGTCACGTCAACTTTGCATTAACTGACAATGCAATTCAGTTGGGGAATTTAATATGTTGGCATTTTGCCGTGAGAGCTTAGATTAAGCAATCTGAAGAAACTGGAAGATCCAAGGTTCAAATCCCTGCAATGGCATTGAATTTTTCAACATGATTCTACCTTTCCAAGCTTTATATGTATTATTAGCAAGCAGATAAAAAATGTGATGCGTTACACTCGCATGACCTTCTCTACTTTTGCACAAACTGTGTGTGTGTGTGCGTGTGTTCGTGCGCGCGTGCGTGCGTGTGTGTGGGTGGAAAAACATAGTACAAGAGTACAGAAGGTATTGGTAATAATCGTTCTTTCACACAGGTCGTGTGTAGGACAAGTAGAATCGGATCGAAAAATTCAATGCCATAGCCAGGATTTGAACGATGGATCTTCTGGTTTCCATCTGCTTGCTGTAACCAACTGAGCTATCACGTCAACGAGCTTGTTTTAAGCAATCTGAGGAAACTGGAAGATCCATGGTTCAAATCACTGCAATGGCATTGAATTTTTCAACATGATTCTACCTTTCCAAGCTTTATCTGTATTAACAAGAAGCAGATAAAAAATGTGTTGTGTTACACTCGCATGACCTTCTCTAGTCTTGCACTAACTCTGTGTGTGTGATTTTGTGTGTGTGTGTGTGTGTGTGTGTGAGTGCGTGCGTGCGTGTGTGTGTGTGTGTGTGTGTGTGTGTGTGGAAAAAATAGTACAAGAGTGCAGAAGGTATTGGTAATAATCGTTTTTCACACAGGTCGTGTGTAGGAAAAGTTTGGAAAAGTAGAATCGGATCGAAAAGTTCAGTGCCATAGCCAGGATCTTCTTGTTTCCATCTGCTTGCTGTAACCAACTGAGCTATCACGTCAACATGACATTAACTGACAATGCAAGTCAGTTGGGAATTTCATATGCTGGCATTTTGCCGTGAGATTTTAGTTAAAGCAATCTGAAGAAACTGGACTATCCATGGTTCAAATCCCGCCAATGGCATTGAATGTTTCAACATGATTCTACCTTTCCAAGCTTTATCAGTATTCACAAGAAGCAGATAAAAAATGTGATGTGTTACACTCGCATGACCTTCTCTACTCTTGTACAAACTATTGCGTGTGTGTTTGGGTGTGTATGTGTGTGTGTGTGTGTGTGTGTGTGTGTGTGTGTGTGTGTGTGTGTGTGTGTGTGGAAAAAGAATAGTACAAGAGTACAGCAGGTATTGGTAATAATAATTCTTTCACACAGATCGCGTGTAGGACCAGTTTGGAAAAGTAGCATCGGATCGAAAAACTCAATGCCTTAGCCAGGATTTGAACCATGGATCTTCTGGTTTCTACCTGCTTTCCGTAACCAACTGGGCTATCACTTCAACCTGGCCTTAACTGACAATGCAAGTCAGTTGGGGAATTTAAAATGCTGGCATTTTGCCGTGAGAGCTTAGTTTAAGCAATCTGAAGAAACTGGAAGATCCATGGTTCAAATCCCTGCAATGGCATTGAATTTTTCAACATGATTCTACCTTTCCAAGCTTTATATGTATTAACAAGAAGCAGATAAAAAATGTGATGCGTTACACTCGCATGACCTTCTCTACTCTTGCACAAACTGTGTGTGTGTTTGTGTGTTTGCGTGTGTGCGCGCGCGCGTGTGTGTGGGTGGAAAAACATAGTACAAGAGTACAGAAGGTATTGGTAATAATCGTTCTTTCACACAGGTCGTGTGTAGAACAAGTAGAATCGGATCGAAAAATTCAATGCCATAGCCAGGATTTGAACGATGGATCTTCTGGTTTCCATCTGCTTGCTGTAACCAGCTGAGCTATCACGTCAAAGAGCTTAGTTTAAGCAATCTGAAGAAACTGGAAGATCCATGGTTCAAATCCCTGCAATGGCATTGAATTTTTCAACATGATTCTACCTTTCCAAGCTTTATCTGTATTAACAAGAAGCAGATAAAAAATGTGATGTGTTACACTCGCATGACCTTCTCTACTCTTGCACAAACTCTGTGTGTGTGTGTGTGTGTGTGTGTGTGGTTTTTTTCCCTACTGCATTATTGCTTCACTGTGTGAAATTACCAATTTTTCAAAAAAAAAATATTTTAAATAAGGCTAACTCAAAAATTCATTTTGCTAAATCTAAATATAATGCATGCAATTAAAGTAACCTTGTGCCTGCACAAAAAAACCCTGTTCTGTTTTATGTTCAAGGTGTTACTATAGTCTGTCTGCCTACAAGTTATTTTAATTGTGATTTTACTTCTCCATTCCCCAAATAATATTTAAAGTAAATATATTTCTAATGATAGTTGGAAAAGGAAATACTGCAGGCTTTTAGTCTTAAGGTACCTCTCCAGCATTTGCCTGTTATGAGGACTGAGTAAAATCCGGGAAAAACCTCAGCCAGAGAGAAGTTCTGGCTGAATTTGAACCTTGGACCTCTGATCATGAATTGCTTTAACGAGCTCGGCCACCGATGTGGGTCATTTCTAAGGGCCATGTGCTAGGCTAAATAGAACGTTTCATTCTCAGTACAACATTGAAGAGCCTTTTATTTTTACTTTTTAATTATCTATGCATATGATTTAGATGGAAGAAAAAAAAAAGGAGAGGGAAAAAAAGGCCTTAATAAGCAGGATTTCGGAATGCCAGGGTCTTGACTTACTGCGTATAGTGCACACAAATACATTAAATTAAATTTAACTATTCCAAAGATTTTCAAATCGCACACCATGGTGTATACGCGGGTAAATTCTTGCAGTCAATAATGTGTTGGTATCTCTGAAGTGCTGTGACGTTGGCAATATGGCGATGTGATGTTTAAGGGAGAGATTAAAATCAGAAATAACTGTAGTGATGCGAAAAAATGGCAACAATCGAGGACGACGAGTTTTTAGATGAAGAAACAACGGACGATATATTTATTAGTTTTCCTCCGGAAGTTCAAAATGCAATAGAACAGGTGAATGATAATCTGAAGTTGGACATACATAACCTCAATATGTCAAACAATTTGTTTATGATGTTTAAGTGTAAAATGAAATAAGGAATTTGCCAAACTAATTCGTACCCCATTAAAAATAACCATTGGAAACACTCCTTTGCCTCGTTTAAATATGGTTGACACCTGTTAGATTGCTGATATGCATAAGCATAGGTTCTATTTGGCATGGGTGTTGACATGGTTATTACTAAGCGAAATAAACATCTTTTCAGATGTATAATTCACCCTGGATGTACCAAAATTGTGACCAAGAAGTTGTTATTGCGAGGAAATGTATAGTATATACTCTAGAGAGAGGCATAATTGTCATTAACTCATTTCCGCATATTATATAGTACTTATTTTATTTATTTCAGTGTAAGTACATAACATAGGTGTCCACCCTGTTTCGCCCAGGCAATTTTTAGATATATCACCATTTTTCATTTAGCATATATTATCAAATCTTAATTTACATTATCTAGTCTTTCTCTATTTGTGTTTGCCTTTTCATTTTAACTTCCCATAAGAACTCTCCTAAATCTCTTAACTGACCTTTATCTTTAAAAATCTTATTTAATACTACTACTTTATTTGTCTCTAATCATTACTTTTTTATTTACTCATATCTCCATTCGTTTGTCTCTCTACAATCAAATATTATACGTAATTAATTTTCTTTGCCCAGCAAATTGGACAAAGCCCCATATAACTTCCCCCCTCAAACCTTTTCATTTCCAAATCCCTAGTCTAATCCAAGCAATCTCTGATCTCTCATTTCTATTACAGACTTTGACGCATACTTCTTTTTCTACGCTTTCTTTAACCTTTTTATGAAATTGCAATGACTTGCTTTTCTCTCATTTGATAAAATAAAGTTTGTCTATCCATACCCTCCAATTGTGTTCTATCTCCCCTATAGTGATTGTCTATTCTATACCTAACATCTCCTAACCCAATTGCTCCTTAATTTTACCAAGCCATGTATTACTTTCCAAATTATCAACTTGAAGACTCAGATGTACTTTCAGAATATCTTTCTCTGGTATTAATTGAATTTGAAATAAATACTTCAATATTCTTTCCATTATTTGCTTTCTTGCACTAACTCTCTCCAACTCAGCCAAAACTCCTATATTAACGAAACACTGTGGGACTCCCAATGTAATCTTACAAAATATTTGTTGCACTAGGTCCAATCTTTCCTATCCTTCATTTCCACAAATTTCTACTCTAATTATCCATCTAGACTCAACCAAGTTACAATAAATTTCTGTTCTAATTATCCATCTAGAATCAACTAAGTCACAATAAATTCTTTCAAACCATTCTACACTGATTGTGGTAGCTATGTTCAAACATTTCCTCACCACACTCATAGCCACTTCCCCCTTTGCTACAGCAGTTCTTATTTGTTTGTCCCAACTTTCTGTACTAAATGGCTTAACTCCTAATAAGTAAGTAAATTCCCTTACAATTTGAATTTCCTTGTCTTCAACAAACTATACTTTGTTTTTGCTAAGTTTTGATCCTTCTTTAAACATCATTATTTTGCTTTTGTTCTGGCTCATTTTCAGACCTCACCTTTTGCAGAAGTGTTCAGTCTCATGTATAGATAATTTTAAACCAATTACCAATATTGATCCCACCATCAAAATGTCTGCACACAATAGACCAGGAATTTCATTATTAATTATTATTGGCTAATTTTTCCTCTTCCAAAATTCCATCAATAAATACATGGGTAATGTGCTTTTAGTTGGTTTTCAACAGCAATGGAAGTGAGTCTTATATGTCCTACAGATGTCACTCTATGTCATTCTCTAGCTCTAATGCAATGCTGGCAACATATACATAAGTAATGCTGCCAAAGCCGGTAAGATACTCAGCCTCAAGGCGTAACCGAGGGATGTTTTTTGGAAGGAGAGGAGTGAATAGCCGAGGGATCCACGCATCTAAAACTCGAATGATTTACGTGGGCAGAAATTCCTTATTTCGCGGATTTCACTTCTTATTTAGGTTGGCACTTCCCATTGAGCATCTGTATTAGCGGGAAGATGGCTATGTTTGTTGTGTTCATATCGCAATTTTCCTATAAAAGTAAAACACCTAAAAGGGGCGGGCAGGTGGGCACCAGCTATTGACGAGATCACATCTACTTATAAATTCATTCATAAGGTAATTTACTCCATTCCTTCTTGCTTTTTTCAGCATTTTCAATGAAGACCAACTAAAAGCACAATAACCAAATACAATATATAACACTGGACTTAGTTTGTATCCTTGTCTTAAGCCTCTTTCTTGGTTCACCTCCTTCATTACTTCACTAAATCCGCATTTAACACCAAAGGTATCCTGGTAATACAATTCTTTCAATAATTCTATCATTCTGTTGCTTAAATATTTAGTGCACAGTTTGTACCAAAGTGCTTCTGTTATCACCCTATTGTACACTTTTCTAAATCAATGAGGATTGTGTACAATTTACCTCCTTTCCTTGCTAAATATTTACTTATTAATGTATCAATCACCAATCTGTTATCAACTTTTCTTCTACTTCTTAAGCCAATTTGTAATAGAGATAATCTGTTATTAGTCTCCATCCAGTTTTGTATTCTTTCTGCCAATATTCCTGTAAAAATATTTCCCACATTCAATAGTAAAGCTATCTCGCTATATGCAGTTACTTGGATTTGTCTCATTACCTTTCCTTTTATAAATGGGAAATATAATTGCTGCACATCAATTCTTAGGAACTCTCTTTCTTTTTTATATTAAATTCATTAGTCTAGTTAAAAACAACCACCTTTCCTGATCCTCACATCAAATTTTCAGAAATTCCGAGCCCAATGCATAAATTCCTATCACTTTATTTCTTTTAAATTTCTGGACTTGAATCATTACCTCTTCTACATCAAATGTTATTTCCAATTTCTCCTAATAGTAATCCATTCTCCAATTACCTATATCCTCCCTCTCCCTTTCAAACAAGCTCTGAAAATATGTGATCCATCCGTTTGGTCTAATTAAAAACATTTCCTTGCCTCTTTGTCTCTATCGCATGGTACTTGATCAACCTATTTTGTTGTTTTGAAGTGAACAAACTGAATATTATGCAGATATTTCACTATATGCTGATGATGGTATAAAAATTAATTTCAACAAATATAAGTTTCAAGAAGAGGAGGGCAGCTATTTTCATTATAAAATGGATTTAGTTTTTATATTTTACCAGTCGTGTTAAAATGAATGTATATAAAGTGTTCTAAAGAAAAACTTACTCACAATGGAGGGTGAGATGAAGGCTTTAATTTAATTGTGCAATTGATAATTTGTTTTCTTTTCAGGTTCTTCCTAGTAATGATCCCCTTGATCAACCAGATTTTAATGCTGTAGACTATATAAACACACTCTTCCCAACAGAACAATCTCTCTCAAATATTGATGATGTGGTCAATAATATGGAATGCAAAATACGAACGATAGATGATGAAATAAGAACAGTGGTGCGAGGACAGACAAATGTTGGCCAAGTAAGTCAGAAAACTAATGGTGGACTTTGAGAAGACATTTTAGTCTATTATAAGCATACTGATTTATTTTATTATTAATTGTGTGAAATTTCATTTTAATACTTCAATATTAGCAATTTATCATGGTATTTAAATCCATGGGCCAGCCATTTAGATCATCCCAGTTGTGCATGCTTTTAAGTATACAAAGCTAATTTCTAAATTAAAAATCCTAGAAAACAAAAATTTACTGTTTAATAAAAGAGGAACACACCTTCCTGCCATTACTGCCTTTATGGCACTGTATTAGTATGGAAACATTGCATAAGTGGCCTAATTTTTTTGTATGTACATATTTATAGTATATACAAACCTAGTTCCTAAAAATAAATTTCCTAATTAAAAGAATCCATTTGCCAGCTATTATTCACCTATAGGTCTGTACACTAGAAGCACAGCAACATGCTCAAAAAATGGAAGCTAAGTAGAAAACCAAGTCAACTCTCAGTATGTATGCAACTGTAACTTCAACTTTTACTTTCTTTACTATGTACTTGCAGTAAGTAGAGGAAATATTGTATTTTACCCACTGGGAATACATATTTTTAGGCCCCTTGAACCCCAAAAAAGCATTTTTAGAAAGAGGTCAGAGAGAGACAGAGAGAGACGGAGACGGAGACAGAGAGAGACGGAGACAGAGAGAGAGGGAGAGAGACACAGAGAGAGACGGAGAGAGGGAGAGAGACACAGAGAGACGGAGAGAGGGAGAGAGACACAGAGAGAGACGGAGAGAGGGAGAGAGACGGAGAGAGGGAGAGAGACGGAGACAGAGAGAGGCGGAGACAGAGAGAGAGGGAGACACAGAGAGAGACGGAGACAGAGAGAGAGGGAGAGGGGGAGAGAGGGAGAGGGGGAGATAGAGAGGGGAGAGAGAGAGTGAGAGAGAGAGAGAGAATTTTTTACAAAATATTTTTTTTTTAAATATTGTACCAAAATACTGATTACATAAACAAGATAATTTAACATTTACACTGCCTTTGGAGGCATGATTTCAAATGTGTGTTTGACTTTTCTAAAATGTTTATTCTTTATTGCAGAGTAGAGGGACAAAGTTTCCAAGTTTTTTCAAAAGCCAATAAATGTAAAGATGGAAGTTAAAAGTTTTGTTAATATACACATTCAAAGTGATTTTTTTTCTGTTTCTTTTTTATCTTTTTAATATTAATTACAAAGAAGGCTACTTTATTGTTCATTTTACATAGAAATACTATAATGTACTACAATATAACACTTTAGTATCATACTTTGCCATAAATATTTGATAAATAGAAGTGCAATATAGCAACAAACATTATTGAAATTGATGTTTTTAACATTGTCCTTATAAAACTCTTCTGTTCCTTCTGGTACGTTAAAATGCCTCATAAGTGTTAAGATATCCTTTTTCTTTTCCTTGCTGACCATGTTCTTCTTTTCCAAGGTGGCTGCTTTCCTCACTTCTTGTTTGCAGTTTCTGTATTTCCATACCTCAACCTCTACAAGATTCCAGTATGTGTCCAATACTGACAACAATACCTTCTTCTTGGACTTTTCATAAGCCATCACTCGCTGAGCAGTTATTTTGAAAGGCATCGTAGATCGCAGAGCTTTTACTGCACTGGACTTGAGATCCTTTGCTTCCCAATCTTTATTTAATATCTTAATGATGCCATGTTGTTCCGCACTTTGGTAGTCTTTTTTCACTCTACCAAACAACCTGTCAGGAGGCATATAGCTGTGACCATGAATAGGGAAATAATGTACCAGCTTATTAAATTTTCTACTTTGTTACATGAAGGCCATTAGTGTACATATTACTGTATTTTTATTTTGACTGGTACAGGAGTCAGAAAATAAATTAATTTAATTTGGACCATTTTCTGGCTGGGATACCTCAAGGTTTCTGAGAAAATCCAATATAGCAGAGACTACTGCAACCTTTTGGTCCTTCTGTTTCAAGCCAGTATAAAAAGCAATCCTTTCCTTTGTCTGTGCTTGGGAATGAATCATAATGCCTAAATTGTATAGCCAAACCTGCCTCGAATAGAATACTTCACCTATGGAGAGCATTGATATTGGCTGATTCTGTTGTACAACAAAACATACTTTAATCACATTTGAAATTTCCTTCTTCATTATTGCATAGAAATTTTATGCATGAAGTTTGTGCAACCTGTGGTTTGTTCTTAATTGATTCTTTTTCTCCAGATCTTGTTCCTGTTTTAATTTCAATAGACCAATCTTACATGTTGAGTGTGTATCTGTATGGGGGGTTTTAAATGACAAATTAAAGCAGTGATAGAAAATGTGTTTGTACTTCAAGAAAGGACAAGTAGGAAGGACTGATGGTTCCCCCTTTTTACAGAAATGTTTCCACAATCCACATTTTGATTGTATTCAGCTTGGGTGGTAAATATCCTCTTTTGGACTTTGTCGCTGAATAGTGACTCTCTCTACTCCTATGTATTTTGGTTGGATGAGGTAAATTCTGTTTTATGTTAATTTAGTTGAATTTAGATTTTAAGTAAAAAGACTTAAATGAAATTAAGGGTTATGTTAATTAAGGGTTAGGGCAAATATCAGTTTGAGGTGCTGCAGTAAATATTAATTTATTATCTACTATCCCTTCATTCTTTATAGCTTGTGTAGCTTCCTTATCATTAGTAGTGCTGCAGTCTCCCCTTTGGTTTTCAGTTGGTATCTTCTCTGTTACATAAAATTTATTGGCCAAATTTGAGAGTCTGTCTTTGGACATCCCTGATGTTGCTTGAAATGTTGCGGCACACACAGGTACTGTCTGGCCATCCTTTTTCCTTATGCTGTACTTCATCAAAACAGTATTCTTCCTTTTTGTTGCTTTCTTGGTGTTCCTTGTTTTGGTGATGTGATTACCATGTATTTCAGTAATAATTTATCCTGTTCAGTTTTGTTTAAACTATTTACATGATGGTGATGAAAAGTTGTGATATCATAAGTCAGATCAGCTGTTCTGCATTCTTTTCTTCCTAAGACTTTTGGGTTCAGTGGTATATCTGGTAGCTCATGTGAACAGGAATAACTGGCATTTTCTTGATCTTATTGGACTTCTTGGATGCTTTCACTCTTGATATGGACTTCCTACCACCTGAGTACTTAGTTACATGTATATCATTTACATGAATCACTTATATTAACTTCCATTTTATAGTTTAACAGCCTACTCTTTTACTGCAAACATCTCCCTGACAAAGCTGACTTGAACTGAGCAATAAACAGGAGTTAATGTTGTTGCGTAAACCACTAATTTCTATTGTTGTTTCTGTCGGCAAGTGCTTGCCTATAGTTCCTTCCTTCGTTCTTTCTCTCTCTCTCTCTCTCTCTCTCTTTCTTTCTTTCTTCTTTCTTTCTTCTTCCTCCTTTCTTTCTTTCTTCTTCCTCCTTTCTTTCTTTCTTTCTTCTTCCTCCTTTCTTTCTTTCTTCTTCCTCCTTTCTTTCTTTCTCTCTCCCTCCCTCCTTCCCTCCCTCCCTCCTTCCCTCCTTCCTTCTTTTTTGTTGCAGAAAACTCACATTATCACTGACAGTGACATTCTACATTGTTATTCTCCCTTCAGGTCATTCAGAAGCAAAGCACAGTTTCGAGTTCTACAAAATTCATACTTTTCAACACCCTATAGCAGCAGTAAATATCGGATTTTGACTAAACCATTTCAACAGGTCATGCATGGCAACAAACTTGATTTGTAACTACAAAAATCTGAATTTTGAAAAATTGAGCATTTATAAACTTTTGAAAAAAATGCTCCTCGATTGTCCTTTTTTCCAAGAACTTGTAAATAAAAAGTTTATTATACAGACTCTGACTTGGCTAATGAGAGAAGTTTACACATCAAATTTTTGAAATGTGAAACTAACATTACAAACTTCAAATCCTTAATGATAAACTGCATTGGATTATACATATTTTTGTTTGGTCTTTGTTCAGTAGTAGTTTTTAATGCCTGTTCTTACTATATTCAGCACCACAAATGGTGGACTTTGATATGTGTAATTAAATGATATTTGGGACGGAAACGTACCAGGTATAAGTTTAGGGTACCTCCCTGGCATTTGCCAGTTATGAGGACTGAGGAAAACCTGGAAAAAGTCTCATACAGGAAGAACAGTCCAGGTGGGATTTGAACTGCAGACTACCTGTTCACAAGTCCATGTCTTAAAAATTTCAGCCACCTGTGTTGGTGACCTACGTTTGAATAGCCTAAGATGGGGCTTTTCTAAACCATACTATTAGTTTCTTTGTATGCTAGTTACGCATGTATTATATATTGGACATAAGGTCTATAGTGGGATTTAAAACATGAAGAAACCAGATGTAATACCAATAACAGGGAAGGCAATGCTTGAAGTACTTTTATTTTATTGATTTTTCATAAATAGCAATAGCATTTAGAACTATTTTGAGGTGTGCATTCTTTAAGAAGGGGGATTAAAACATTCCTTTGCAGGATGGAAGAACAGCATTGGAAGAGGCTCAGAAAATGATCCGTCAGCTATTTGTGCATATTGCAGATATCAAATCAAAAGCAGAGCAGTCAGAGGAGATGGTGAAGGAAATAACTCGTGATATCAAACAGTTGGATTGTGCTAAACGAAATCTCACAGCAGCCATTACCACTTTAAACCATCTGCATATGCTTGTGGGTGGTGTTGACACATTGAAGTATGTAAAATGTAATTCTTTAATCTTTACACATTAATAAAAGTAGTTTTAAACATTAACTGTGGAAGAATAATTTTGGCATTATAAATGGAAATTTCTTCCACCAGGATCCAAACACATTTGGACATGCCTGCCACATATTACACTGTTTTCCTTTAATGTAATTCCATTCTAAATGTTACTTTTGAATTCAGTGTACTTTAAATAGCTCTCTATACTTTAAACAGTTCCATGAGTAGAAGTTAAAGAGAGAAGTTGAATGATCTGGAGGGGGTGGTGGGCTAAACCGTTTTGACAGTAGGTGGTCACTGAGAAAGCTAGTTGTTAGGTACATGGTTGTGTAGCACCATCTTGTTGAAAGTCTTCATTGTCATTGAATTGTTGCCTGTTTTTGGGTACATGCTGTTGAAGTTAAACAACAATGGATGAGACTGCCTCTGAGGTTGAATTGTGAGTGTTCTGGCTTTTCAACCTAGAGGTTCCAGGTTCGCTTCCCAGCTGGGGTGGGAAATTTTTCTTTAACCAGAATCATTCCCTATCCTCCTCAAACTCTAGA
This sequence comes from Deroplatys truncata, assembly GCA_030765065.1. Classification (NCBI taxonomy): domain Eukaryota; kingdom Metazoa; phylum Arthropoda; class Insecta; order Mantodea; family Mantidae; genus Deroplatys; species Deroplatys truncata. The sequence continues at coordinate 62,484,219 of CM060980.1, forward strand.
ATTATAAATATGGGAGTGAATGTGAGCGTGTTTAATAGCAAAAAGTATTAAACTCCAATGTTGAGATAACCTACAATTCAACAAGTAGTAACATCATCAGTTATTTCTTAAGTCAAAGTCCTCAATATGGCAATAGAAGTTAAAGAGTGCTATACAAATAAAACAATTAAAAAAAAAGAATGGCATTTGAACAGAGGTAACAAGATATAGATATTGCCGAACCACAGAGTTCATGATATTTAATTTCAAATCTCTATTATTTATCAACAATAAATTACAGTTTAACCCCCTTTCTTTTTGCCCTTTTCTGGTTTCCAGAAAAGTATGTGCATGGAGAGAAGATGTAAACTGGAGGAAACTGATTTCTTAGACATGTGACATCTCGATATTCACATAAGCAAAATAAAAGGCTTTATATATGCTTTAAATACAAACCTACAAACCTATTACAGTTTATTATACTTATTATTGATAAATGCAAAAACAAATTCAATTACATTTAATAGTTATTGATAAACAAGAACCAATTTAAGTGTAGTACAGGTATACACAACATAGCATATAAAGAGAAATCATTAATATAACATTAGGGGGAGGGAGGTACTGAATGATGCGCATGCACACACTCACTCACTCACGCTCACTCACACTCTCTGTCTCTCCCTCTCTCTCCCTCTCCCTCCCCCTCCCTCCCAATGAAACATCTATGTATAATGGAATGTGTGCCACAAATATAACTCTACAATGTAAATGAAAACAAAGCTTGCAAGACTGCCTCTGCAAATCAAGCAGTTAGCACTCTAATCGCTTAATCAGAAGTCCCAGGTTCGATTCCTGGCTGGGGCGGGGAATGTTTCTTTAATCAGAATTATTCCCTATTCCCACAGAGTTTGGAAGTAAGAATGAGAGATAATGTGAGTGTGTTAAATACTGAAAAAGTGATAAAACCAACATTATCAGTTGCTTCTCAAGTCAAAGTCCCCGATATGACCAAAGAAGTTAAAGGGAGCATACAAAAAATAAAGAGTAATGGTTCATGGCAACAAGAAAATTCAAGTTGTTAGTGATTTCTCATATCTGGGTATTAATGGCTGGGAGAGACAGAAAAGATCTTCAATGGCAAAAGGAAAAATGGCCTTGACAGTGATATATAAATGTTTGTACTTGATGGCAGTAATGCACATTAAGTGGTTTGAAAGACTTTATGCAGCCCTTGGTTAAATCTCATTGGATTTATGGAGGGGAAATTTGGGGAATAGACGAGGGATGGCATAATATGGATTTTATATTAAGAAGTTTCTGTAAATTAATTTTGGGAGTCCCTAGCAATATAGCAAATGTAGCAGCTTTAATAGAGCTAGAAATGGCAAATGTAAGAGGGCTAATGTTGGAGAAGGTACTGAAATATTTATTTCAGATCCAAGAGTTACCTGATATAGTGAAAATATGCTTGATATATCAAGAACAAAATTTGGGTATTATGTCAAATGTCTGGTGAGGAAAATTAGAGAACAGTTAATTAAAAATGGGTTAGGAGACTTTTGGGTTAAAATTGGACACTTTGAAAAAGGCTTCTGGAAGGAAGTGAGTTCTAGAATGGAAGACATGGATAGGCAAATTTTATTTGCCCAGATAGGAAGAAAAGCTCACTGACTTACTCCAAGAAATTAAAAGATGATCCAGAAAAAGAGAAGTACATTTTAATTTGCAAAAAGAAGAAAAGAGAAGGATTAGCCTGGTTTCGATTAGGGGAAGGTTATGGGGAATGAGAGGAGATGTTATCCCTGGAATGTGTCCTATATGTGGGGAGAGGGAAGATGAAATTCACATTATCTTTCAATGTAAAACCACTAATGATTGGAGGGAAAGTCTAATAAGTAAGAAATGGTTACTGAGAATCAAAGAAATTGCACTTATAAAGATTTTTGAAGACCAGAAGCAGATTCCTAAACTAGGGGAGTTTTTATGGAAAGTGAAGATGATATGGGAATGGTCAGTTGAAAAACATACAAATTTAGATTAATTTTTAGTTGATAAAGGACATCTAGTAATATGTTAACTTTTGTATTTGTATACTGAAATAATTATGGCTGGCCAGATAACTAGCGTTATGGTTAGTCCATAACCATGTATGAACTTAGCACTTAAATAAATAAATAAATAAAGAGCGAGCAAGCTGCCATGTAAGTGAAAGCAAACGCTACTAATAGTTTGAATAACCATAGTTTTATCTTCTAAAATTTCTGGGCTGTTCTTACGTGGTCTACAGGTTAAAATAATTTTACCTGATGTATCATCCCTCTCTGTGAGGGGACATCTTCAAAGAACCTGTCTTCACATTGCTTCTCTCTGTGGACTAAATGTATGCTAAAACAGAGCCAGTATGCATACTCATGGCTAGTGGGTGGAGTCAGGGGAAAGGGTTATGTTGTTTCTTGCCTGGGCCATGGTATATATAATGGCCTGTTTTAGCAGAGAGAGAGAAGTGACTGATTACAAGATCTCTAAAGATATCCACCACAGAAAGGGAGGAAACGTCAGGTGAAATTATTTTAATCTATACACCATGTCAAAACAGTCCAGAAATTTTAGAAGATGTAACTATGAACACTGGCTGTGAAAGCTTGCACATATATTTAATTTAATAACCATGTCTGCAAGTGTGCACAATTTTAAAACTGCTCTTGGATTGAGAAATTATTTAGTTTGGGAGAAGTTCAAAATTGTGCAAGTGCAATTACAAGGTTAAAAATATATAAAAATAGGGAAATCAAAGGACTATAAAAAATGGCATAAATGGCAGAAGAATATTAATTCTAGGATTCTCCTGCAGAAGTGATTAAAATGGTAAAGGTGCCTCTGCAGACTGTAGAGGTACATTTTCTATCAGAACTTCAAAGAAGTTTTGCCTTCATGTGAGTTTGACATAAGCAAAATTAACCAGGTCTATTTTCTCCATTAAGCATGAGGGCATATAAATTGTGCATATGGCACCTTTGCATAACGTTTTTGGATCTAGAATAAGAAAATTGAAATATTCAAACATAATTAATGCAAAAATTATGTTATCTAAATACTTCTTTGCAGAACATTAACTAAAAAACGACAATATGGTGAGATTGTGATGCCTCTTCAAGCAGTAATGGAAGTGATGAAACATTTCCATAACTATATGGACATTCCTCAAATAAAACAGCTTGCAGATCAGGTAAATCTTTCTCATATAAAACTTTTTTTATAATGCAAAGAAAAATTTGTATTCATTGTAATAAACCTTTTAGCTACAAATCTGAAGGAGAGAGATACCTTATTTTTGTTAAGTCAAGCTGCAGAAAAGTGATGGCTGTAATGTGGTCTTTTACAGAACTATAGCAGCTTTTGCTGATTAGTGACATTTTTGGCAATTTTTCCATTATTCTGGACATATTTTATATCAGTTGTAGTGACATGCACAAAAGCAAAAGAGAATCCTTATGAACAGATATGTCTTGCAATTCATAATATAAAAATTGTTGTGGTTAAGGATGCATTAGCTATAATGATGTTTGATGAAACACCAAACGTGAATCTATAGCTGATTTAAGGGTCATACGTTTGACAGTATAGCTGAGTCCGTAGAGCACTTGCCTGCTGTGCGAGGGGTCACAGGTTTCTTTCCTAGCCAAGATTATTTCCTATCCTCCCCAGAGCCTGGAAGTTGAATTAGAGTGTAAATGTGTGTGTGATCTAATGTAACCCAACCAAAAATCCAGTGATAGCTGTATATGAGCTAACACCATTGCTGATAGGCAGTATGTTCTAAAGGTAAAAGGCTGCCAATATACCATTGCAGTTAAAGATGGGGTATAAATGGACCAATAAAAAAAAAATCTGATGTACTGCATTCAAATGACTTTCTCTACCCTCTATTTTTATTAATGAGTATACAAATTATTCTTATGAAAGTTTACTTCCCTATCTACTTCATTTTAATCAAGATAACCTTTCCAGAGATAGCTGCATTATACATTTCATTACACTAGTCTGCATTTTCAAACTTTTTGTCAGATGATTTCTTAAAAGTAGGTGTTCTTGAATCAAGTTTTTTATGCTGATTCCAGAAATAACTTCCATTTTTTTTCTATCACATCAGGTTTTTACACAAAATAAGTAATGTTTTGACAATTTTACTAATGAGCATAGAAAACTATTCAAATACCATTTCACACAAGGTAAGTTTTTATTCAAGAAACATTGTAAGAATACTCTCAAGAACTTCCCTAATTTATTTCATGACTACATTTTAACAAAACAAGAAGCCAAAGTGTTTCATTTAATTTTTTTCAAACTTACTCTTCTTTGACTTCCTTGCAGATCCTTGAAGATGACTGTCCCTCCTCAGCATCCAACAGTAGTCGGCCTCATAGTTTCATTCCATCTCCCCTGGTACCTCTTCTCCATTTCCTTAATATCTTGGTGAAAACATTCACCCTGCTCTTCACTATGATGTCCTAGATTTTCTGGAAAGTAGTCGATGTGTGAATGCTACAACCGATCTTCTTGAAATTTTCCAACATTGTTTCGACAATGGCCTTATAATTAGGATCTTTGTTATTGCCTAAGAAGTTTTCAGTAACTGATCGAAGGCGGTCCATGTTTCTATTTCTCTCTCATTCATTGTCTTCTCAAAATCTTCATCCTTCATCAATTTCTTTATTTGAGGACCGACAAAAATTCCAGCCTTTAATTTGTCTTGTGTAATGAAGGGAAATTTCTTGGAAAGGTACTTGAAGCAGGGTCCATCCAGTGGTAGAGCCCTTACAAATTGCTTCATCAAGCCCAATTTTATGTGTAGTGGCGAAACAATATATTTATATCTCTATAATTTTTAAGTGAAATTGTGAAAAAAAAAACTGTACGTGATAGAAAAAAACTAAAAGCAGTTCTGAAATCAGCATAAAAAAGTGAGTCAGAATCACTTATTAGTTTTCAGTCATCCAATATCATGCAGACTAGTGTTATAGATGCAAAGGGAGTAATGATAGTCAAATGCTTTAGAACTGGATGCTACATGCTGGCTTTAAAATTCGGTACTCTTTCCATGGCATTGTGAGAAAAAATTGAAAATCGAAAGGACTTTAAAAGAATGACAAAAGTAGTGAACAGTTTGAACCATTAATAACAAATATCTTGATGCCACAAAAAAAGTTGAAATAAATTGTGTGTTTTAAAGAGATATATATTTCTTGTCTAGTACTTTTTCGTCTATCTCTTAACATTTACCAGTTATACAAGATTCTACAAAATTCCATCTGAATGAAGAGGACTTCACAGGCTATTCCCAGAAAATTCAAAATATACATTTTATTTGCCATGTAAATAACTTTAATATTATATTTTAATCAAAATCGTTATAACCATTTTTAGAAAATAAAAAATTTAGAAAAATGTTCTGCGTAAAGGATAGTTTGGAGTGGGGGGAATTTTTTTTTAAAAACTTTGCATTACATCTTTGCAAGGTAATGAACTTAAATACCAATTTTAGTATTTATGTGAGATTTCATTTTGAGTGATACTGTTTACATGCACGCGCACACACACACACAACCTTTTTCTTAAAATTCTTTTTTTGGACTCAGGGGGCCTCAAAACATGCATTTTGGAATATCTTGGTATCAAATTTTTGGGTAGAATGCAATACCTTCTCTACGTGCTAGGTACGTGGTAGAGAAAGTAATAAAAAGGCATAGCATTGGCAGGTATTGAAGGAAATGTGTGGAACAGATTGCTGCAGAACTAAGAGAAAATCATATTCTGAGAATGGCATAAATTTGAAGAACTGGATTAGAAAAAAAGACTTCCTAAGCAAACAGGCAATAAAAACATAATGCTAAGGAACTGAGGGGAGCAACCCATTTTCCCATTTCTGGGGTGTGGGAAAATTTCCTGTCAGTTGTGAAAGCTCCCATTAAAATACATGTATTTCAACTTTGTTGTTCTTGTTCTGATTACTGCTGACGTTTGTTGTGAACCAGCCTTAAATCTTATTCCAAACATAACTAACCTCTCAGTAATCAGGATGATGGTATTAACTTTTAAAATATAAATCTTGCTAAGTACATTATTCTAGTTTATTTCATAGCTCTGTGGAACCAAACTAGTAAAACTAAATTTTGAAATGCTACTTCCACTCACTATGCAAAGCTCTACTTCTTGTCTAAAGGGATTCAGAAGGGAAAATATTTCATCATTCATTGCACATTTTCTTTTTCAAAACAATATAAATGTTTAAATTACATACATAACTGCATTTTATAGTAACAAGTTCGTCTTGTTTTGTTATATATAAAAATATGGCTATTTGTGATTCTTAATATACTCTCTGCTCACTTGAGACTGCTACTGGCATGAGACCTATTATGTTCTCAGTTCTCTGTTATTCTTTGCCTATGAAAGATGAGATGTTACAGTTGTGTGACTGCAAGCTTGAGCTGTCATATAGTACCTAAGGTAGAAGAGCTGTTTCACTTTGGAGCATACCACACCAGTTTTATATTATTTGCTCATTTGTTTGATAGGTTCGTCAGATTCACTTGGAGCTTGCTGAACAAATAACAGCTGATTTCCATGAGGCATTTACTGGTCCTAATGCTAAGCACTTTTCTCCTAGCAAGCAGTTAGCTGAAGCATGCCTGGTTGTCTCTGTTCTTGACCCAAAAGTCAAGTAAGTTTCATTTTAAAATGCTCCAAAGTAAACATATTTACAAGTAGAGTTAGAATTTTTCCTAAGTAAATTCCAGTGTAATGTTAATATTTGTGGATCCAGCTGCTTATATTCAGGTTTGCACTTCATTTTGAATGACATTCATTATAATTTATGTATATTGTTATGTTCAGTTTCATTCATATGATGTAGTTTCATTTTTAAAAGGAAACCTTCCAACTTTTTTTCTCCTTTTTATTTTGAATACACACATGTTTTTCCACTTTTATTGATTATCTTTAACTTAATTCTGTATAGCCATCTTAGTTCTGCCATACCCTATCCTTTCTAGCCAGATATAATTCATTTCAGATGCAATACACAAATACTTTTCACAAGTTTCTCTTCTACATTGCATATTTATTCCAATTTGTAAATATCTTAATTTAATTTGTGTTTGTTAGCTTTCTTAAACCCCTTTTTTATGTCACCACTGTAACCATTTGAAGTGATTCTTACAAAGTGCACTCCATACTGTTGTTACAATTGTTGGTTATAGAAATGTAGTATACATTTATATATTTATTGTATATAACTTATGGACGTGTCATCTATTTACAGAGCTTTCACTCAACTTGTAAATGTATGTGATAAATAAAGTTATTTATTTATTTATTTATTTGTTTGTTTGTTTGTGTTATAGCCCATGTTAAGTTTTCTACTGCTTATGTATAGGGCTTGCTGGAATCCTGAAAGAGACAAAAATTTCACTATATTTGTGGAGGACAGTAGCACATTTATTGCATCCTTGGTTTATACTGATGTCCAGAAATACTTCTGCATGGTTCAAGTGGGTTTGTAATAACCTATCTCACTCTGAAACCAAGGACAAATGATGCGTGCAAAGACACAAACAGTTCAGGTTTCATTTCCATGTAGCTTCTATGGCTACAGTCCAAAGAAAGTCAGTTTAGAATTGAAAATACAATAAGTGATGTATAGGGACCCCGACTTTTCGCGAGTAGTTAATTCGCGAAATTGGCCGAAAATTAACAATAAGGAAAACCTTTAATCAATTATTTTTAAATTCCACATATATATCCATTCTGAGTCGCGAAATAACGCGACATTAGTTCTATATCGCGAAAACGCGTAATAACACCGTTATGAAAAAAAAAATGTGTAAAATAACCCGAAATTTTTCTCTCTCTCTCCTTTTTTTGGCGTTTGTCTCTCCTTTTCACATAAATAATCAGATATTTGGCTTATGAATCATTTACGGATACGTGTATTGTCATTTGCTACGGCCATGCTGCATGGTGTTGTGTGATGCACGACACAGAACACCAAACTGCACTGCACTGTGATTTAACCAGAGCTTCGGCAAACATTGGTACTGCTTCGACTACACTGTCCCTTTCACTCTTCACCTATCGCATGCACAACAAAAGGACTGCCATGTTTATCGGAACTCAGCAACACCGCATCAGTGACGGATTTCTCATTTCACTCAAATTATTCTTTGGATTTAAATGACAATACTACCTGCAATTCTTCTGTAATGCCGTATTTTAACGACTCGTGCTTGCATCACCCCATTTCATGCTGGCTGGAAAAGACTGTCGCAAAAGTATCGTTAAATAATGCATGAATTTCTAAGTCTGGTTCAAGTCAATTCTGACAGTAGACAGCCTCTTCTACCAATCACTGTCTCCGTTTCCTGTACCCCTCGCACGAAAATTGTTGCTGTCTCGCGACGTTGCCATAATGTGAACGCATGTCTAGGTATATTTTGTGTCCGCTATACTGAAAGATTCGTTTGGAGTAAAGTTATATTCTTTAAATTACGTTACCATTTAGCGCAAGGAGTCTGTTTACCTTCTGCTCTGAAAAAGAAAAGGAATTATGCCGATGGAGCCACGTTTCAAATTAAGCTAGCGCATGCACAATTCAGCTGACGGTGGAGTTGGCAACGTGCCGTTCGCGCGCCGTACGGACAGCATGTGCAAGACGTTGCCAGGTCAGTTTAGTTTTGCGGCACGCGGGAATTCAAACCGATTCCACAGTAGTATTTCAATGCGGTCTCAAAATATAATAAACTGCCAGGCATCTTTCCTTCTTGAACACTGCAAAGACACCATTTGCCTTATTGAAGTGCTTGAGGGATCTAAATATCCATTTGTTCATAAACTATATAGCAAACTTAAAGATATATCAAATGGCTTCACAATAGTAGCTGAGGGCTCGTTTGGAGAGAAAACTTCAAGTCTTCTTCAGAGACTGCCAACCCTCAAGAAGTCTTATGTTATCAGTCAGTTCAAGCAATTGGGCATAAAGTCAGTTACCAAGCTGAATTCCTTAATGTCAGCTGATCCAGCTGATGATGATATTCATTCTGCAGATAAATTGTTTGATGTACGAAAAATAGTATCAAATGAGGCATCTACTGATATAACTTTAGAAAAAGCAAGAAGAATGTTACCTTTTCTGCGAGACTTGCCAGAGAAGACATTCAAGGAGGGATATGCTGCTCTGAAGAACATAGTGTGTAAGAAATTAGATGATGCTGCTGAAGTGAACATATGGATTTACTTTCTGGACTTCAATGTGATCACTTGTGTTTCAGTGAGAAGTGTATGAAACTATTGTGGGTACCCATGTCCAATGTGGGCAGTGAAAGAATTTTCTCTGCATATGGGAACATCATGACAAACTTAAGAACAAATCTTAAGTCAGAGAACACCGAACTTATGGTGGCTTTGTCTCTAACAAAGTAAATCAGTCGAAATGTATACTATGTAAATAGTTTCATGCTCCTCTTTTTTAAGTTACATGTAAGGTGCCCTTTGTTCCACAGTAAAATAGTTTAAACTGTGTTTTTGCTTTTTCCCTTTTGTTTTTGCACGAGATAACACCGTTAAGCAGTTTTATTTACCGCCCAAAACACTGCTCACTATAATATTTTTACACCGATATTACATTATTTTATTTACCGACAATCTGGGGTCCCTAGTGATGTATACATATTACAGTCTAGAGTTATGCTTTTCACTTTTGCTTTCCATTGAAATAGCTTTAAAAACAATTAAGTAAATGGAGTTTTCTTAAACATCAGTAATCCTAAATCACTGACATCATATTGGATGACTGCAGTGGTATGGGTTTTATTATCACTCCACTCTTAGAACCCAATTTGATGTAAACATATGACATAGTTAATTAGCCTGCAGGAAACCAAAGCACACCATAACATATGGTACCTTAAATACGCACAATTATTTGTGGATTTTCAAGAAGTATGTTAATAAACCTAGCTGGAAACTTTTGATTAATATAAAGTAGTAAATAATATGAAAGTAAAATTAAAGGAGTTTGTAGCTTCTGTTTAATTCTGTGTGATGTCATTCATCTCTCTTCTGCATGTATATGAAATGGATGACTGACTGAATGAGTTTATTCATGGACTTTCCATACATAATTATTTTTTTAATAGTACAATATTACTAAAAACTTATTACTACAGTTACAATTATATTTGTAATTTAGAATTCTCTGATTCGTGGAGTTGTGTTGCCTCCATTCCCCCATTATATTTAACACCAGGTTATCTATATAATAGGATTATATATTGTATCAGTCATCCAAAAAGTTGAAATTGTCTTGTATACCTAAATCAAGATTATCTTCATTGTCCTTTCCCTTAATGTTACTTACCTGCCAAAGTCATTTTTGTCTCAGCTTATCTAAGTACTTTTTCAGTTTTTTTATGTTGTTCTCTGATCTTAAATTTAAAATTCTTTTGCCTCTTATTTCATTTGATAAATTTTCCCACTTTTGTAAAAGGAACCCATCCCTCCACATTTAGTTTGTTTACATTCCAGAAAATAATGCCATGTGTTATCTGCTTCTTCACGCGTAGAATGTCATCCACATACATGCACCCTTATTGCACTTATGTATGTTACCCCTGTTCTGAACCATGCCAACCCTTCCCTTCCTGCTTTGTTACAAATTTCAATATATTTTTCTCTTTCCCAATCATTTTTCAATGATCTGTATAGTTTCTAAGATCTTTTGTTAATAAAATTAGCCCTTAGTCCCTGTTTTTCAAACTCTCTATACTGGTTTTTGCCTCTTTCCAAAATCCCTTTTCCATTCTTTCCCTATCAAACCTTATTGCTCCAAAGCAGCTTCCTCTAGGAATTTTGGATTGTATATGTCCATGTTTTTTTCTCCTTAATTTTCACTTGTGTTACCAAACACTATTTAATAATGATCTCCTCTTCTAACTTCCATATTCTGTAGCAATATTTAAGTACTCTTTACACTACCTTACTTTTATAGCCTAATCTTCCTAATTCCATTAGAGCAACCTCATTTGGTGAAGATCTAGGTAATCCTAGTGCAAGTCTACAAAATAGTCTATTTTATCACATTTATTGTTTTCCAGCCCTCACCTGGCCCCCAAATTTCTACTCCATACATCATTCTGCTCTCTACTATTGAACTGTATACTCTTTCCAACCATTTTACATGCATGTTTGGTATTTTGTTTACACAAGATCTAATCACATTCAAAGCCATTTTTCCCTTCTGCTAGTGCTTTTTTTGATCACTCCATTTACTTTTACTTGATAATCTAACCCCCATGTAATCAATTTTCCTGGCAATCTCAATTTCTGAGCCTTCCCACCACCATTTCTCTTGCTTTTTTAATTTATAGCCTTTCTTCACTACCATGATCTTGGATTCTGTATTATTTATCTTGAGTACCCAGTTTTTTACAGAATGAGCCAATTACTTCTAGTGATCATTTTAATCCTACACTTATTAGCACCTGTAACTAGACAATCTGCAAAAAGCAAACCTGGTATCTCTGTTATTTATGGTTGGCAAATGTATACTGTTTTTGCTTATTTCTTGTAGGACATCATCAATAAATAAACTAAAAAGCACTGGACTTAATTTACATCCTTGTCTAAGACCTAGATTTTTCCTATTTTATCTGCTAACCCTTTCATATTTTGTACAAAATTCCTTTTCCTTGTAAATACTTTGAATTACTTTTATAAAGTTTGACTTACTCCTTTTTTCCTTAGCTTGATCCAAAGTGCTTCTCTAGAGATAGTATCAAAAGCTTTTTCTAGGTCCAAAAACAGTAAGTGCCTCTTTTATTGCTGAGATATTTATCTATGAGTGTTCTAATTATAAAAATATTGTTGACTGTTTTTTTGTCTTTCCTAAAGCCTGGCTGAAATACTGAGAATTTCCGTTCTTTCTCAGCCCAATCTTGTAGTCTTTTTGCTAACACTCCGATAAAGATGTTCCCTATTATTGAAAGCAGACTAATTCCTCTAAAATTTGCTGTGTTCCTAACAACCCCTTTGCCTTTATATATTGGAGTTACTATTCCTGCTCTCCTTTTGTATTTTGCCTTCTTCAAGGATTATACTCAGTATTTGCACTAGTATTTTTAATCTATCTTGGTCCTCTACCCAGGCTTTCTAAAATTCCCCCGGAATTCCATCTATTCCACATGTCTTATTATATTTTATTTTTTTAGTTTGTTCCAATATTTCATTTAGAGTGAGTTTGCTATCCAACATATCTAATTTCCATAGTTTCTGTTAATCAAATTGTCTTGTATGACCAAAGTTTTAACTCCCAGAAGGCCCTTAAAAAACTTGCACCATGTTATTGGTGATATAACATTATCTCTTCCCTTTCTTTTGAGCATTTTGCTTACCATGCCCAAATTGTTTTATTGTCATTCCTCTTTGCTGCCTTGTTTAACTTCTGACTAAGCTTTTAGCTCCACTCCTAAGCTTTTTTACATCTAATAAACATCTGTATCCCCATCTTTCTGCATACAGTAATTTTCCTATCTAAGTTATCTCCTGTTTGTCTCCAATGCAATAACTCTCTCTGTACCCTTCTTTTGCCTTCTCTGCATTCAATGTCATACCAACTGTTATTTCTTTTAAACCTCCTCTCAGTAACTTTCATGTTTTTCTTGCTCTTTTAACAGCTTCCTCCATGCTCGACATGTTTTCCTCAATTTTTGTATCTATATCTAATTTGTTTTACTCTAACTGTTTTCTTGTTTTAGTTTCACATAAAACTCAGCTTGATTATTTTTCAATTTACAGAGATTCCATTGGATACCTAACCCATAATCGTTCTCCCTACTACTGTTCTCTAGTATTTTAAGCTCTATTCTTAATGGGAAGTAATTACTCATACATATATTCATAATTTCAAAGTCTACTATATATCTTTCAAGACCTAAAAGGTATAACATATAATCTATGACATTCTGGCCATTTTTGTATACAAAAGTAAATTACCCACACTCATCTTTCTCTTTAACACCATTACATATCAAAGATTATTCTCTTCACAAAGCTCTATTAACTTTTTACCCTCATTGCTGCAGATTTTATCATTGCTACAACATTTTTTTATGTTTATCTCAGATTAAAGCCATTAAAATCTACTCTTAAATTTCTCCTCTCCTATCCTTGCATTGAAGTCACCCACTGACAATATTTCCACACCTATATATTGTCTTGAAGTTCTTCAATATTTTGTCTCAGTTTAACATACAAGTTTGAGTCATAAAATCTGGAAGAACTAGGTGGATTATAAAAATACCTAGACATATTTTAGCATTTGTTCCAAATATATTGTTAAAAACACACCACAGCACTTTGTCAGTTCCTAAATCATTTTCAATCTTGATTTTAAAATGATTATCCCTTTTAACAAATAGTCTTACACCACCATACACACAACCTTTTTCTTTAACCTTCACTCCTTTTTTTACCAAAATAAATACCTGGTGATATTAATTGCAGAATATTTTAAAAACCATATTTCTACCACAGCAACAACATCTACCCACTTGATAATCTGATAAATTTCACTATTCTGTATTTTTGTGTATAGCCCTTGCACATTCCAGCCCACTACAGAAAGAGAACTTAACCCCTATACAGATTCATTTCTCTCATATCAACTCCAACTTAGCTTTCCTTCTTGTAAATCTCACCTCACTATTTGAATCATCTTTCCTCTCTCCCACTTGCATTATGCTCCCCTACGGCATAGATACAATACTCAGGCCCATCTCAGTCCATATACCTAAATCAGCTGTCATTCTCAAGGCCATCCTGTTGACGTCATCGTGCAGCTGAAGTAAAGATGATACTATGTGACATGATGGAGTCATCTGTCTGTCTTCTTGCTTCTCTCCTTTTAATGTCACATTGCTCCTTGTTCGTTATGTTGGACTCTTGACTCCTTTCTCTGCTTCCACCTGCCATTGTATTTTGTCCATTCATTTCCTATTTCCTACCATCTATGAATAGGTTCAGACCCCTAACATTGGCAATTTTACCTTCTTCCCTGGCTTTTTTCACATGTTTCAATAAAATAGCCTTATGTTCTCGTTCTTTGTCTCTTTAATCCTGATCTATAAATATAAGATAAGATAAGATGCTTTATTGTCACATAAGCTTACATACAGTGAGTAAAAACTCCGTAAACAGGTGACTCGTCAACTGTACAAGAATTAAGTTAGCAATAATTATACTAAATATCAATAACAATAATAGTATAATTACAAATTTACATATGTGATATAGTATATATTCGTGCCCTTCAATTTTTTGGCACTTGACAGCACTATCCATTTAAATTCCTTAGCGGCACATTTTACATGCATCGGCCTTGGTCTCACTCCTCTTTATCCTATTCAAAATGAATCAGCTACTTCTCAGCCATGTAATCTGTTTCCAATATTTCCTTATAAATATGTTCTCTCTCTTGCCACATTCTCTTCTCTCTGCTTTCCTGAACTCCAAAATGACAATGTTAAATTTTCTGCCACGTGTCTCCACTTTTTCTACCCTTGTTGATCTTTTATTGTGATTTGCAAGATCTTTTTTCTACTCTTTGTTGATAACTTGTAACAAATTCTTTCATCTCCTTGGAGACTTTACTTATTCTTGTTTCAAGTCTCTTTTCAATCTTTTTCAACTCGATCTCTTCTGATATTCCTTTCAACATTCCGACTATCATGTATATAATAATGATGAACAGCTTGTTTCTCACAGCTGATATGAACACGAGGCCAATGCAGAGGGATACAAAATGTTTTGTTTACATCAAATCCGATTCTAAGCCTGGATGGACTATAAATGACATGATGAAAGTGTTAACATATGCCAAAGAAGTGAATGGTAAAATATATACAAAACAATTTTCAATCATCCAGCATTTTGTAAAAGAGATGTGGGTAGGAAAGAATTAGAATCATTGATCAGATGCCAATAATCCATATTGCTTTATTAAAATTGTTGTTGAATTTTTTTGCAGGCAACAGCTGTTTAAATGGTTTAACCCATATAATTTTATTAAAGTTGCTGTTGAATTTTCTTGCAGGCGAGAGCTGCTTAAATGGTTCATAGAACTACAGTTAGCAGAATATCGCCATTTGTTCCAAGAGAATCAAGATACAGCATGGTTAGATAAAATTGACAGAAGATATGCATGGCTTAAAAGGCATTTATTGGAATTTGAAGACAAATTTGGGCCAATGTTTCCTCCAAATTGGGAAGTGTCTGAAAGAATAACAGTGGAATTTTGCCATATAACCAGGTAGATGTTATAAATATTTAGAAGAATGTATTATCATATTTTGTCAACAGACTTTTCATTCATTATGACAATGTCATGTAATTATTAACTGTGTATAGGTCTGAATTATCAAAGTTGATGGCAAAACGAAAATCTGAAATAGATGTGAAGTTGCTGTTGTTCGCCATTCAAAGAACAAGCAATTTTGAAAGCCTCATTTCACGTCGTTTCACTGGAATTACATTAGAAGAACCTGGAGACAACATTCAAACTGAAAGAAGAAAGCCACAGGTAAAAGCACTATATTTTTCTTTTCATGCAATTATAGTTCTGATAGTTTCGTAATGTATTTTGTAAATCCTTTTTTAAATGTTGAGTTTGCATAATTCAGCTTTCAAACTTAAGAGCTAATATTTTCAAGTAGGTTTATAATCTGGTGACATTTACAGTGAAAAGGTGAAGTTGAAGCATATTAATATTTAGATTTTTTCATCTAGAAGCATGCAGTCGCCTTTTAATAAGTGCATTCACTCTTGTGGAACCTACTAACAACTGTTTGTTCATTTGTCAGTCTTTGTATAGGAAACAAATTGTGAACTGTTGCATGACATATGGAGTTAACATTTTATGTATAAAGATGTGAAGAACATTTTTCAACACATTTCAAATTTGGTAGAAATTGATAGAAAATAACAGGAAGTTTATTTGGTGAGAGACTTCTAAAAATTTCAAATTTGTAGATAAACTACTGTGTGTATGGAGTTTAAATTCTTTATGTAAGAACTTGAAGAAAATTTATCTACAAAAAGTTTGTTAAAATGGGTAAAGAATTAAGACAGTTGTTTAGAGAGCCTAAAATGTATGATTTATAAGATTATTTCCTAAATACCTATAATGACAATTTTACCAATGCCATCATATCAGTTCTACCATAGAACAAGTACATCTGAAATTTAATGCTTCTACACATTTTTAATCTTTGTTTTTCTTTCTTTTGTTCTATTTACTTGTGATGAAGGCAAAATGTCCAAAGTATAATACACTTTGTTTAGTACTTCAGTAGTGAATGTGAGTGATGGTAATTTTATAATATATGTAGTTGTTATAATTATATATATTTTTACAGGTATTTTTTCTTTGTGTATGCTGCCAATGCCAGAGGGAATGGCTTAAAATATTCCTTAATATCAAACTTGAATATTTATTTTGTCTTACAGAATATGCTTTGCATAAAATTGTAGTTATTCATTTAATTATCTAAGGTAAGAGGAAAATGTAAACACTTCATACATACTTTTCCAAGTGGGAGCAATGGCTAGTATTTGCCAGCATTCACCAGAAGACAAATTTGCTTACTTCATTCATAGGTGACCTTAATATGTAATAGGTGACCTATCATGGCAGATGGTGTGGCATTAATATATTCGCATATTAGTTATGGTATTACGCTGTGGGGGAATATTACTTATAGAGAAATGGAAAAAGTGCTAAAATTGCAGAAAAAAGCTATCAGAATAATTGGTAGGATGAAAAATAAAGAAACATGCAGAAGTTTGTTTAAGAGCTTAAAAATATTAACTGCTCCATGCATATATATTTATGAAAGCATAAAAGTTATTGTAAATAAAAGACATGACAAAAATTATAATATACATTCTTATGGATTAAGAAATAATATGGATTATTTCAGAACGACCCTAAGGGGGACCTTGAATAATCGTTCAACAGAAACCATAGGAAGTGAATTGTTCAATAAACTACCAAATGAAATAAAGAATATAAATCAAACAATAAAAACGGTGAAAGCCATAAAAACATATTTAATAATCATTCAACAGAAACCATAGGAAGTGAATTGTTCAATAAACTACCAAATGAAATAAAGAATATAAATCAAACAATAAAAACGATGAAAGCCATAAAAACATATTTAATTGAAAATGCATTTTACAGTATAGAGGAGTTCAAATATGGAAAAATAATGTAAAACTTTGTATATAATGTAAATAGATTATACTGACGTGTCCTTTTAACATATGTAAAAGGATGAAAATAAATGAATGAGTGAATGTTCAGCAAATAATTTATTTTTGGTTAATTGCTCTCGTAGATAGAACAAAAGTTATTTTTTGCTCTTTTCAATGACTGCTGTTCATGGTTGAAAGGTAGACATATACACCCTTTCATTCTGTATCATATAATGAGTTAATGAACCTGTCCAAAGACCATTGTAAGCTATTCACTTCTGTAGCCATTTATTGTGTATTATCCCTGTGCTAAGTTGGGTATTATATTGGCATTTCTAGGGGGCCGTAAAATTTGCGAGGCGCGATAAAACAAATTCCTTCAATTTCCACATTATTTTGTATTACTGCCTCAGAGTTGCTCCCTTAACCCCAAAAAATGCGCTTTTGAATTGTTAAAAAAAGTGAAAAAATCTGATGTTTACACTCACATGACTTTCTCTACTCTTGTACAAACTATTTTTACAAATGCTTATTCTCCATCTACTTCATGTTAATTGAGATAAACATTTGCAGACTCTATCGTATTGCTAATTTTCTTGTAGATGTAAGGGGAAGATATATTTACAACGGCAAAATAGAAATACAGTAGCCTTTAAGCACATACATATCTCTTAATAGCTGGTTGCTAGGTGCAGCACCATTCCCTTTGCCACAGATTAATACTCTTTGCATATCCAAGACAAAAAAATGAATAACGAATTCCCATTTTGTCTATCTCTTATGGTTTACCAGTTACTCAAAAGTCGTTAACAATGAAGAATACTTTTGGAGACATTTCCAGAAAATTCAAGATATACATTTTATTTGTCATGAAAATATCTTAAACATGTGATATTTTAATCAAAATCATTACAGCCATTTTTGAGAAAATTAAAATTTTCGAAAAATGTTCCATGTAATGGGTAATCTGGGGTGGGGGGATTTTCTTGAAAACCTTCATGTCGCATCTCTGGAAGATACTGAACCTAAATACCAAGTTTGGTGTTTATCCAACTGTTCGTTTCTGAGCTATGCTGTTCACACACACACACACGCACGCACGCACGCACGCACGCACGCACGCACGCACGCACGCACACACACACACACACCACACACACCACACACACCCCACACACCACACACACCCCACACACCCCACACACCCCACACACCCCACACACCACACACCACACACCACACACAACAACACACACACACGGACGTTTCCAAAAAGGTTTTTTTTTGATTCAGGGAGTCTCAAAACATGTATTTCCGGTGAAATCTTGGTATCGAATTTTTGGGTGGAATACAATACTTCCCCTACTTACTATATGTAGTAGAGAAAGTAAAAAGGGATAACTTCAGTTATTTAATGAATTTTAACAAACTCTTTGGGTTTTCTCTCTCTCAAAATCGTGTTTTTAAGCAATACTCTTGTGATATACAAGCTTTATATTCATCTCAATGCAAGTTTTTCTTCTCCCATTTTAAAAATAAACGAAACTAGATGAAGAACTGCAAAGATGAGCATTCATGATTGCCATATTGCCCACTCCAAGGAGGAATTGAGTTTAGATTCACTTCTGGAATCCCATGATCAAGGTCAATCCATTATCGCAGTCTGCTTCACAGATTCTAAGCGCTGTGACATCCTGCACAGTATATCTTCCACATTATTAATGTTAAATTCATACATTTGTTTCATAAATTCTTGTGATACTATTAAGCAATTTATAGCAATTGTTACAAGCTTATGGAAAGCTAATTTAAATGAAAAGCATGCCTGCAGTAAATGTACTATGATGGAAATTTAGGTGGGACCATTTCACCTTCAACAAAAATATTGCATTTCAGGCAACTTGGATTACAAGCAAATTATTTACTTGTACAATTACATAAATAGTTCATATTTATTGGTTTTGTTTCTAAAAAGTGTAATAGGAATAAGTCTGAAAATAATTTAATGTGAGAGATATAGGTACTATTGCACAACAATAATTACATGCCGCTACATATGTCATCTTTTACTCTTCCGCAATTGTACAAATTGCATTTATATACGTTTATAAAAATAACTGCCAAATTTACAGTAACACTGAAATCCAGTTATTTTAAAACAAATTTTCCAAAAAATAAAACCATTTTCACGGACCCCTAAGTCATTGCTTTGATTCTCCATTGATTATCCTGTAACTGCTGATAACTTTCCTCTAATGAAATTCTTCTTAATCCAAACAAACTTTCATGCTTCTGTTACAATTTGAGTTGTATAACCACTCCCAGTAAAGTCAAGAGTACACTGTTACAGCATAGCAATCCTTCTTGAGAGCCCAGTCTGTACATTTGCATTCAGAGCAGAATGAAAAGTTATAATAGGACATTTTTAGATAGGAAATAAGCAGTGTTTAAGGTACCAATGTTAATGTAATATGTGCAGCATAATATTTTATTGTAATGGAACAAAGGACTGACCGACACAGTAGCCAAGGTTGTTAAGACATGGACTGTGATTGGGAGGTCTGTAGTCAAATCCTGCCAGGACCATCTTCCCTGACAGGTATTTTTCCAGGCTTCTTCAGCCTTCATAACTGGCAAATGCTGTGGAGGTACTCCAAACTTAGGCCTAGAACGTGTCCTTCCCATATTTCCTTTCCCAATGATTTCATTTCAAGTAACACCAAAATGGGAAGAGAGAGAGAGAGAGAGGGGGGGGGCATAAATTTCTTGACATAAAATGAACAAATATAGACAAAAAAAGCTGCAATAAAGGGATTTTTAAAAATATTGTAATAAACATGAAGAATTCCTTTACACAGAAGTGGATATGGACAGTTAAAGGGGAAAGTAAGCCTTGAGCAGCTATTGCCCAAAATAATGTTAGAACTGACTAATATAAATGATACAGTATGCATGTAAAATTTCAAATTTATAAAGTATTGAAAATAAGCATTACATTGCATTACAATGTGCTCAGCATTACCTGTACTGTATGTTGGCAGCCTAAATGATAATAAATAATTCCTCTGATTGCTTTTCAACATCTCAGAGATGGTCCCTGTGCCCTATGCTGAAACAAAATATATGCACTCAAACCCAAACAAGATGAAGTTAAAATTTCATCCTCTATACTCTTTGCATTTGAAGAAAGCAGCTTAAAAAGATTGTTTTTGTAAGCAAATTTAAGCAAGCACATATAAAATTGTAGCTTAAGAAAACTGCAGGTAGACTTCATTTTAAAAATATGCTCAGGAAATCGAAATAGACATCACCATATGGCTGACAGAAGGGCAGATTTCTTAAATATGGCCCTGACTAAGCAATGAATTTAATTCTAGATAGCAGATCATTAAATTTATCCCTCATGATTGGAAATGTTTCCAAATATCTCTTTCAAAACTAGTCCTGAGATGAGAGGCGGGTTGCTGTCTTCCTTATTAATTTCTTTCAAAATACTGTTATTTATGTTTTAATTTTCATATAAATGCCCCTTAACACCATTTACTGCCAATACCTTCATTTAATGACAATAATTTTTGTTTCTAGACACAACATTCAACAAATCCGTTTGAAAATTCAGAAGAAAATGAGCAACCCACTAATCCATTTCAAGAAGACATGCAAGAAAAGAAAGTTGAACCACAAACAGTGAAACCTAAGCTCTCTCCATTTCATGGTATAATAGGCAGATGCTTTGAACCATATTTGTATATATACATTGAAAGCTTACATAGGTAAGGTGAATTTAGGTTTTTCCCATTTTAGCATTTTTGAAACACTCTTCTGGCTATGCACAAAGTTTATTCCAGTTTGTGTTACAGTAGAACCACTATGTCTGAGACAATTGCACAACCATCTTTTTTTATTAAGCAAATTTTTCAATTAACCATGTATTTTAGAAATCCTAGACATGCTTTTGAAAACATGTGTATAATTTACTGTAATTATCAGCTTTCTGCATGTCTGAAATATTCTACTCTAAATGATCAACATCTTGCTTCAGAGTTTCTTTTCAGAACGCTTTCTTGCTGCTATATTTCATGCAAATCTTTGCTTGCAATTTCACTCATAACTGTAACACAAACAGTAAGAAGGACTTGCATTATGTATTGAAGGTTTTTTGTTAGGCTGTTTCACTTCATACTCTTTTTAATATACTTATACTTATTTCCCATAATTCATCAAAAATGAAGAATTACTTTATAACTAGTAGGGATCCTGAAAATTGGTGAATAAATTCAAAGGAAAATATTATAAAAATATATGCATTAAAACACAATAAAAAACAGCAGTGTCAGGGGTTGTTCACAATGAAAATTAAGCATTAGTACAGTGCCTATGTTTTATGCCAAGGCACTACTGCCTTATATGTGTATCGGCCGAGATGGCAGTGACCTTGGTATTGTGCCACTGCACAAAAGCAGCACGGGATGTGTCAAGGGTGTGTTTATCAGCTGTGAGCTGTCTCAGTCGTTGCTTTATCTTCGTGTTGTGAAGTGTTTCAATAATACAGGCATTGTGTGTGATTTCCTTAGGAATTTAAAATAAAGAAAGTTGAAGGTTGTTACACTACATCATTAAAACGTTCTTACTTTGAACACGTTTCAGGAGAACGGTTTGTTCCCATTGTCAGCATGTTTTCAACTGATTTTGCCGGTTATTGTCTGGGTAATGTGTGTGGTTAGTGGTGTTCTCTGGTGCTGGGCTGATGAAC
This sequence comes from Deroplatys truncata, assembly GCA_030765065.1. Classification (NCBI taxonomy): domain Eukaryota; kingdom Metazoa; phylum Arthropoda; class Insecta; order Mantodea; family Mantidae; genus Deroplatys; species Deroplatys truncata. Next base: position 62,506,261 of record CM060980.1, read on the forward strand.
CTCATAAAGGCTGCTGGCTAGCAGTAGTTCGAAATTCATTAGGTGATTCCTGTGTTTGAAGATATGTATTTTTTCCCAGATGTCCAATTCATTGCTGCTGTTGATTGGTTTTAAGAGTTTTATGTTTGGAGTGATTTCATGGTTTGAAGACCAGAAATGATGTGCTGCTGCTGATTTATCCTTCTGTTTTTGGTAAATGCATCTCATATGCTCTTCAAGTCTTATTTCAAGATTTCTTTTGGTTCTTCCTATGTATACTAGGTTACAGTCATTACAAACTATTTGATATATACCAACTGATTTATCGTTGGGGATATGGTCTTTTGTCTGTTGCATAGTAGTTTCTGTATATTGTGGTTATTCTGTGGAGATGGTGATGTTGTATTTCTTGAAAATCCTTTGAAATTTATGATGTGTCCAAGGGTGGTAAGTGAACTTCCTATATGCTTGTGGTTTTGTAGTCTGAGTAAAGTAGTCGTTTGTTGGATGTATTTCTGTCTTTCAAACTTTTTTATCTTCTTATCTATTGTTTTTTTCTGGTATCCATTCATGGTGGCTATGTGGATAATGTGTTGGTATTCTTTCTAGTATTCCTCTTTCTCCAATGGTATATGTATTAACCTGTTTGTAATACTATTTAAAATTGCATGCTTGTGGCCTGTAGGATTGTAGCTATTGTTTTTAATATAATTTTCTGTATGAGTTGGTTTCCTGTAAATGCCAAACGTTAGTTTGTTGTGTGCATTATTTCTGATGATCCTGATGTCTAGGTAAGGTAATTGGCCATTTTCTTCTTTTTCTATAGTGAATTTTATAGATTTTTTTGGTAAATTCAACAATTTCAAAGCATCTTCTGAGAGTTTTTTTTTGGAACAATAGCAAAAATATCATTTACATACCTATACCAGGTTTTGAATAGATGTGGAAAAGATTTAGTAATATGACATTCAAAATGGCTCATATATAGTTCTGCTAAAAATGGTGAAAGGGGGTTTCCCATAGTTAGTCCTGTGGTTTGTTTAAAGATTTTGTTATGGAAGGAAAAGAAATTCTGATCCAGACATAATTTTGTTAGTTTTAAGTAATCTTCTGTTTGTGCTCTAGGTGTGCCATTGTTTAAAATCCAAGTTCCTAGGAGTGGTAATATTTCTTCTTTTGGTATGCTTGGGAAGAGTGCAGTGACATCGAATGATACCATCATGTCTGTGGGTGATATATTTATTTCTGAAAGGTGACTGGTTAATTCTAATGAATTTTTTATACTTAGACTTTTGAACATAGGCATGGAGTTGAAGGTATTTGAAAGCCATTTTGCTAGTTTATATGTGGGAGAGTTTGTTGTTCACTATGGGCCTCATTTTGTTGCTGAGTTTGTGTATTTTTGGTAGTGCATATAACCTAGGTATGGTGGGAAAATCTGGTTTAATTCTGGATTTTTCAGCTTTTGTTAATGTTTTGGTTTCTATCAATGTGTTTTGGAGTGAGTTGGTGCATTCTTTTAATGGATTTTTGTTGATTTCTATGTACTCTGGGCTATGTAGTAATTGCATAACCCTAGTTTCATAATCTTCTTGGTCTAATATCACTAATATGTTTCCTTGTCTGCTTTGGTGTATACTACAGCCTTTGACTTCAGAGATTTGATAATATTTTGATGTGGTATGTAGTGGTAATTTTGGGCTTGTATCTGGTTCAATATTGGTTCACACTGTGATTTTATTATTATGTGTAGCACATTTACAGGACTTGGACCTTAGAATCTATGAATTGCACTTATGGTTACCGAAAGTTTTAGGACAACCCTTATGGGAAAATTTACAGTCAAATTTCCTTACGATACTTAGCAAGAAAATGAGTGCCAAAACAATGAAACTAAAAAAGAAACTAAACAACCTAATATTCAAACAAAAAAACTCCCTGGAACACCGGAAAAAATCCCATAGACATAACCAAAAATGGAAGGCAACATATAAACACAACCAGAGCAATGAACTCACAACAGGCCAATATGTAATTAACCTCTCAAAAGAAACATTCATCAGCACTGAGTTATCTGTCTTGAACAATGGCCTAAAAACCTGTATAAACTTCACCCAAAATACAGAAAACTTCATTGCTGCTATTGAAATAGCCTCCAATCACCTATCAGAGAATGATAAAAGAATAATAACAGGAAACCAACTCACACAGAAAATTATATTAAAAACAATAGCTACAATCCTACAAGCCACAAACATGCAATTTTAAATAGTATTACAAACAGGTTAGTACATATACCATTGGAGAAAGAGGAATACCAGAAAGAATACCAACACATTATCCACATAGCCACCATGAATGGATACCAGAAAAAAACAATAGATAAGAAGATAAAAAAGTTTGAAAGACAGAAATACATCCAACAAACGACTACTTTACTCAGACTAAAAAACCACAAGCATATAGTAAGTTCACTTACCACCCTTGGACACATCATAAATTTCAAAGGGTTTTCAAGAAATACATCATCACCCTGTCTCCACAGAATAACCACAATATACAGAAACTACTATGCAACAGAACAAAAGACCATATCCCTAACGATAAATCAGCTGGTATATATCAAATAGTTTGTAATGACTGTAACCTGGATACATAGGAAGAACCAAAAGAAATCTTGAAGTAAGACTTAAAAGAGCATATGAAATGCATTTACCAAAAACAGATGGATAAATCAGCAGTAGCACATCATTTCTGGTCTTCAAACCATGAAATCACTCCAAACATAAAACTCTTAAAACCGATCAACAGCAGCAATGAATTGGACATCTAGGAAAACATTCATATCATCAAACACAGGAATCACCTAATGAATTTCGAACTACTGCCAGCCAGCAGCCTTTGGAGGTTCATCAGCCCAGCACCAGAGAATGCCCCTAGTCACACACATTTCCCAGACAATAACTGGCAAAATCAGTTGAAAACATGCTGACAATGGGAGCAAACTGTTCTCCCGAAACGCGTTCAAAGTAAGAAGATTTTAGTGATGTAGTGTAACAACCTTCAACTCTCTCTATTTTAAATTATGACACATCACTGTTACTAGCTTCTGAATCTTCAAAATTAATTAATTCCTTAGGAATGTTATTCTCTTATAAGTCCATAGAAATGCCTGCCAACAAATTCACACTTGAACAGCATATTTTTATGTATGGTACACATGTGAAAACTGAATCATGCAGACAGGTGTGTAGACAATTTCAGCAGCAATTTCCTGATTATCCAGTTCCGGTTAGAGACACTGTGAGATGTGTAGTCAATAAATTTAGAACAGGCAGATTTTGAAGTTCAAAGATGCCTGGTAATGTCCTACTAAGATGATTCATGCATCCACCACCAGGGAGAAGTGTGTCCACTTCAAGCAATACTGGCAGTCGACAAAAAGCTTATGATGAAAGCAAGGACTTTTGAAACATGTTCTAAATCAGAGTGGGCATTTCAAGAGATGTGCCATGCTACTCAGATTGTGGCAACTGCAAACACTTTTTGACGTCAGATACAGTGGTGGTTTGGTTGAAGGACTTAAGTATGAAGATATTATGATTAAAATATAACAAAAACATGCAGAGTTTGCTGTATTTCATTTAATCAGCAACAAGAATAAAAACAATTAAGCTTCTAAACTAAACCATATTTATAAACAACTGAAACACAACTATCTTCCAATTATTATTGATCAATGATTCAAAGTACAAAAAACTGGATATTAACAACATTCCACAATGCTTATAACATAATGGTATATTTATCCTTCATCAATTAAGTCTGTTTTTCAAACTTTCGAGTTATGTCAGACATTTCAATTATGAGCTGATGGAATAAATTCTCATTTGAAATTTGTACTCTAGCTTTGTATTTTGCAATGGTCAATTGAAGAAAAGAATTGCTCACAGGTATAAGTTGAGCCAAACACTGAAGAAATTTTAAATGCAAATCTCCGGAGACCTGGATATTTTAGCCTGCAGGGCTGTTTAAATATTGTAACACCCCACCGGGGGTGGTAACCCCGCAGTAGGTGATTACACTAGTGGGGGGTGGTAGCTCAGAGGTAGGGGAGATGCATTGGTACTGGGGTGGTAGGTAGGCCAGGGTGGCGTTCCAGGATGGGGGTATTTAAATAATGCACAGGAGATGCATTATATTATTCCTTTAGCGTGAGTACATTGGCCACTCAGATTGGGGTGAAGCCCGATAAGCAAGCAGAATTTAGAAGAGATACATTCTTACCTGTTCACCTGGTGTTGCGTTGGCGACTCGTGTACGGGGTCTTGACGACTGATTCAACAATTGATCATTGATAACTGACCACTCATTACTCATTGATCGCTGCCCTCTGACAACTGACGAGCGATTGCCCTGCCGGAGGGCTGAGTAATGAACGATCAGTCAGTTGTCAGAGGGCAATAGAGAGAGTAATCGAGGGCAATCGGTCGTCAGTTGTCAGGAGGAGGGTAATCGATTGTCAGTTGTCAGAGGGCAGCAATCAATGAGTAATGAGTGGTCAGTTATCAATGATCAATGATCAATTGTTGAATCAGTCATCGAGACCCTGTACATGAGTCGCCAACGCAACACCAGGTGAACAGGTAAGAATGTACCTCTTCTAAGTTCTGCTTACTTGTCGGGCTTCACCCCAATCTGAGTGCCCAATGTACTCACGCTAAAGGAATAATACAATTTGTTGGGTCAATGCATCCCCTGTGCATTATTTAAATGCCCCCATCCTGGAACACCACCCTGACCTACCTACCACCCCAGTACCGATGCATCTCCCCTACCTCTGAGCTACCACCCCTCGTGGTGTAATCACCTACTGCGGGGTTACCATCCCCGGTGGGGTGCTACAATATGTCATTCTACAGACGTACTTTTACCTCAAGATGTAAACTTGCATACTATACATCACTATTGACTGGGTTGGCAAATGAGAAATTGGAAATGACTACTAGATTCAATTTAAATTACTCATTTTAAAATGAGATACCTTTAATTTCTCTATTTTCATTATGACAACTGTCATAATGGTACTTAATGTTGCTCTTCTTGACTGCAAGCAAAACTTTATGGCACATCTAATGTTGCCCCCTTCAGAAGCTTCCTTAGAGAGTGATGTTGTGCAATAACCCACCCCATTGGAACCATCAGCACTTACAAGGTGGAGAGGGAGGGTCACATGATGGCATTTTACTCTGTTAGACTTGTACTACTGATGCTCATGTCTGTTCTAAATGAATGTTAAGTAAGTGATGTATAAGGGTTAAGAATCAGCTTATGATTTTCTAATGAAATAGTGTTAAAAGACTATTTTCATTTATATTTGGATAAAGTCACCTCCTAAGCCAATGACTTTTATACACCTTCCATGCATAATGTAGGTGGAGAATGGCATTTATTTTCCACAGTTTCATTCACTTTGGCATCATTTCTTATTGCTTAGTGCTTTCCAATGTATGCTTGATACACATAATACCTATTCTGCTCCTGTCAGTGAAAATATCAAAATCTGCGTATCATAATTTTTAATTCTTTACTTTCAAATGCTTTTTGTCTTTCATAGACATTTAAAACTTTTGGCATATTGATCCTAAGATTTGGCCTCTTTGATGCTGAACATAAATATATACAAATGATTTAAAATAGAGAGTTGAGGGTTGTTACACTACATCACTATGATATTCTTACTTGAATGCGTTTCGGGAGACGGCTTGTTCCCATCGTCAGCATTTTCTCTCAACAGTTGAGAGAAAATGCTGACGATGGGAACAAGCCGTCTCCCGAAACGCATTCAAGTAAGAATATCATAGTGATGTAGTGTAACAACCCTCAACTCTCTATTTTAAATTATGACACATCACTGTTACAAGCTTCTAAATCTTCAAAAATTGAGCATATACAAATGATTTTGTTTGTAAAATCATGTATATGAATGGGCAAATATGAGGAATTTTGACATTATATGATGAACATCAAATGTCATTGTTTTATCTCCTAAATGTAGCCTCTACTTAACCTATCATGCATGAGGGTTTTTAATAGCATGGAATCTGTTGCCATGGATTTACTGACACTTAAATTTTTGCTGTGTGTCATAGGAATGCAAATGCATTTTGTCTATTGCTTGAAACTGTGTATGCCATCAGCATGCACTATAAAGGTTGTCCCCAGAGAATTTTATCCGTTTGCTGATACTCCTCCGTGCATCTAATTTGATGCAATCACATTTGAATTAGGTAAATAAGTTTTCCTTTTTTTTCTGATGTGTGAGCAACTGATGAGCCAATTTTAATGCTGCTTGTGATAAGTATAAAAGTGATACAAAGTCCTTACAAGCATCATGTCACAGATTTGTAGATGTGATTCTTGTAGAGCCACATTTGAAAACATAAATTTAAATGGTATCTTGTTCAGAATATGTATAAAAAGAAAAAAATATGGTATTTTGTGAAAAGAACTTTACTCACAAATTTTGATAGCATAAAGTACACTCATTGCAGTATGCAAATACTCCAAAATAAAAAAGACAGCTTATTCTTTCTATTTTAAAAAAATTCATTCACAAAATCAGGGTTCTCTTGCTATATGCACTACATTAATTAAATGATTTCCAGTAACTTTAGTCACTGAAACAAAATGTGCCATCTAAGTTTCCCATTCCAAGAATTTAGCCAAGATTCTTCCTCCTTCTGCATATGCTCTGATTTTTAAATCTTTTTTCCATTCCAAATCTCTTTCTATTTTAAAAAAATTCATTCACAAAATCAGGGTTCTCTTGCTATATGCACTACATTAATTAAATGATTTCCAGTAACTTTAGTCACTGAAACAAAATGTGCCATCTAAGTTTCCCATTCCAAGAATTTAGCCAAGATTCTTCCTCCTTCTGCATATGCTCTGATTTTTAAATCTTTTTTCCATTCCAAATCTCTTTCTATTTTAAAAAAATTCATTCACAAAATCAGGGTTCTCCGCCTATATGCGCTACATTAATTAAATGATTTCCAGTAACTTTAGTCATTGAATTGTGATTAATAAAATGTGCCATCTAATTTCCCATTCCAAGAATTTAGCCAAGATTCTCCCTCCTTCTGCATATGCTCTGATTTTTAAATCTCTTTTCCATTTTTAGGAATCTTGCTGATCTAATAGAAAGATTTGTACAAGATGCAAAGCAACAGCAGCAGCAGCAGTCAGGATCTGCAGGTGACCTGCCAATGGAGGGATCAGGAGCAGTTCTATCCTCCTGTGCAGATCTCTTTGTGTTCTATAAGAAGTGTATGGTGCAGTGTACACAGCTGAGTACGGGAGAACCAATGGTGCGACTTGCATCCACTTTTCAACATTTTCTAAGAGAATATGCTGTGAAACTTCTCCAAAACAATCTACCAAAGTTAGTGCTATTTTCTCTCCTATTTTGCTTTAAAGTAGTGTAAAAGTTGGGTTTTTGCTGATTATAGAAATGCTTTTGGCAGAATTGCAACGCAGTCATCTTTGGGAAGCAGTATGTCTAATATAACACGTGATTTGAGAGATCTGTCAACATCAGGATTTATTCAGAACTTTCAGAGCTTTTTGAAGGAGGGGGAAGTGACTCGGTACACCAGAGAAGAGCAGGCTCGTGTATGCAGGTACAGAGAATTTTGTTAGTAGTTGCCTCTGTAACTTAAATTAATTAATTAATTAATAAAGTAAACACATTTGACAGTTGATATTCACTTTGCTCCTAGGCAAACAGATTCCTATTAGCAAGTTTTCCATTGAAAAAAATAAGAATAAATTTATATTTAGTAATAGCTCTGCAACTCTGACCATGTATAGACTAAAGTTGGAAAGTTGTATTATATACTTTGTATTCTTTCTTATTTTCTCCATATTCAAGCATTCTTACAACAGCCGAGTATTGTCTGGAGACAACACAGCAGTTGGAGGAAAAACTTAAAGAGAAGGTTGATCCTGGCTTGGCTGATAAAATCAACTTGTCACAGGAGCAAGACATATTCCACAAGTATGTGTTTCTTACTTTGCAGTGAAGTACTATTGTAGTATTCATTAATTTAGTAATTTAGTTCCATTTATCATTATGCTTTTCTTCAAGGAACACACAAATATATGGTTGCAGATATTCTAAGTTTTTATTAATTTGGGATGAAAGTGCACAGATTTTGGTGTTGAAATGAATTAATTTTATTTGACTCCTGAAGTCTCATTATTGAAGCATGTGTGTGGTTAGTCTACTGTGTACGTTCCAATAGAAACAACTGAAAAAATAACCACTCCAAACATTCCAGTTCCAAACAGTACTAGGTTGCAAATAACTGTTCAAACACAGCGGTCAAATATGTCTACAAATATTTACACTTAACCATAGCAGCATCTTGGTCCACTGTAGCTTTTATGGACTTGAGCTCTTTCTTTTCAAGTCATGATTCTTTTTTCCCTTCACAAAGAGTATCAGAAAACAAAACTCCCCTCATTTCTTCTCACCCTTTCACCATGCACTTGCAAATTCATAATGTAATGTTAATTAACTCACATTAAAGGACATCTCCTTCACCATCGTACTGTCTTGTATGAGTTTCCATGAGCTAACTATGCTCCAAAATGGCATATCAAGGCTTGTACATATGTCATGGAAGTTCAATAGCATAAGCAAATCTTTTTGGCTTGAAGATTTCTAGTGGGCACTACCCTCAATTTAAATGGAAGCAAGGATGATTCCAAGGTCTCGCATCATATGCATAAGTGTAGCTGTAGTAACGCAATGTAGCTTCAATGATAGCTTTGAAATTTATTATAAAAGTACTCAAATTGTCATGTTAGTACAAAGTTATGGGAGTGTTGTTTTGGAACTATATAATTGGATTTATGTTTTTTTTTTTTTCCCTAGCTGTTACCTCTTATAGTGCCTATATAGTGAAAGCTTAAAACCTATACTTACTTGCTATCAACTACTGCCACTTTCAGTGTTCTCATCATTTACATATGTTGACAAAATCAGCAAAAATGATCTGAGTGCAATGCCACATCTCTGTTAGTCCTAGCACTCGCATTAATATTTTTATTGTTATTCATTACTTAATTTATGGGAAATTATTTGCCTTAACACGAGAGGTGGAAGGAACTTTTTGGGGGGGTTTCCAGACTCATGGATTTGGTATCTAGAGAGTAGAAATACGTTTACAATCTTTAAATCGAAAGTATATGTAGAAATGTTTAATAAATATGAATTGAATTTTATTTCAGCTTCTATAACTATACATTCCATACAAAAATAAATTTTGATATCACAGTGATACTACTGTTAGTTACTCTTTCTATTTATCTAACCATTATTTACACTTCAGTTGCCTCTGGCATAAATATCCAACACCGTGTTTGTTGATATATTGTATGCCAGATTCACTATCTACCTAGACTTCAAACTTCAGCTTATAGCAACTGGTCAATTTATTTATATAGGTATCCTTGACAATTTATATTTTTAAAATTTTGAAATTTTTCTTCTCCATTTTTCTCTATTTCCCTCAGTAATTCAATGATCCTTTTGATCTCCATTATATTGGGTGAGCCAATGAAATGGACGATTTTGAAACTTTAATAATTATTGTACTGGTTACCCTGAAATGGAACTTTCACTTTATATTTAAAGTATATACATTAGCATTTATCTGTACCTCAAATTCTATTTTCTGAATACTAGATTTAGATTTATTTCCATCTTTCTTTGATACAGTATTACAAATATAACTTACACATAAAAAAAATTTAAAAATCTAGTATGTCTACAAACTAGCTCTCCCATACTTTAACCCCTAGGTTGTATGTATGGGATAAAGCTACTATATCATCTCTTCCTTTCCAGGCTGAAACCATTCTGTTGCTCCTTTCTTAGGCTCTCTTACATTTCCTAAAAATATCCCCATCATTTTGTTTCTACTTTGGGCTTGTCAGCATATTAACTGCTATTATTTCTTTGTTTAACATATCCCATTTTTTATTCCATATATCATCTCTCTTATCTTTTAACCTTTTCACATCCTATCAGCCAATGAAAACTACTAACCAATTTGTCACATATAATACATCTCCCTGAGCGATTATTTGCTATCTTTTTTAAAAATATTTTTCTGTGTGCATCTAAGCAAGACTTATTCTTCCAAATATGTCTAATTCTCCCTCCCCTAGTTTCACTGATTTATACAAAGTCAGTGAGCTTTTGTCTTCAAAACTAGCCCATATCTCTTGTTTCTCTATGTCTTCCACCCTCATTCTCAATTCGTTCCATAATTCACTGTTATTATTTTTATATAATAACCAAATATTCCTCATGCCAATTTCTTCTAACACATTTCCCATCTCCCCAATTCAACTTTCTCTTCATAAAACATATTTTTGGAACTGTATGCATTCTTATATTATATTACTGTCATCTAGATTTAAACATCTATACCAATACTTCAAAATTCTCTCCACTATTATACCTGTTCTCCCTGCACTGCCTAACTCTGCCAGTTACATGCCCTTCTGAATACTATATCCTGAAAGTGGTATTCATTGCATTACACACATTCTTCAAGCTTAAGTTGCATGTTTCCCATTACATGACACAACATATCCACAGGAATGTCAGCAACTTTGTGACAGATTATTTTTTTTTGGGGGGGGGGTTCTATGTTCTGTGGAGGTGCATCTCTTAACACCATACTTGTCAAATATCCCCATAAGAAAAAATGCACGCTGACAAATCTGAAGATCTCACAGGCCATGAAATGTCTCCATATATGGAGACAATGTGGTTTTAAATAAACATCTGACTGCATCCATGGAGCATCTAGCCATGTGTCTGGTCTCACCTTCCTGTTAAAACCACGTGTCTTGATTGATGAGAGGATTATTGACAATTTTGGAAACAAACCTTCTTCGATCATCTGGACTTAACACTGTGTTGTTACCTCATTCTGAAGAAATGAATTCAACATGAAATTCATACCTCAAGGTTGTTTATAATAGAACCCTTTGCCTGGAATTCATTAATTTTCCATTAAAAAGTATTTTTGATTATATTTGATTAATAACATAGGCCTGTGAATTTAAAATTTTTTCTGCGGCATGGTGTTAAACAGGCCTGTAAACCTAATTTTGGTATGCTGAATTCAAATCTGTTTCCATTTTTTCATACTGTTATATTGTTATATACTGGGGTATATATTGTTATTTTTAATATTTGTAAATGACCTGCCACATTTCCTTAGCAAAGAGTCAATAGCTGTGTTTTTTACAGGTGATACCAGTATACTTATATCTGAAAGATCATATTAGCAATTAAGAGATTCTGTCAATAAAGTTTTCGAACAACTCAACTTTTGCTTTGAAGCTAATAAGTTTTCATTAAAACAAACTTTATTAAATTCCAAATGAAGCATAAACAAGTAAATGAATTAATAATCAGGTACAATAGTTACACCATAAATAAAGTGTTTGATACAAAATTTCTTGGGCTTCAAGTAAATGAAAAGCTCAGCTGGAGAAAACAGATAGAAATCATGTTATCAAAACTTAGCTCAGCTTGCTTTGCCTTAAGAAACTTAAAAAAAAAAAAAAATCCCCTTAACTAAAATGCCTTAGGTACACCATATTTTGCTATTCTCACTCCCTGATGTGATTCTGGGGTAATTCATGCATGGCAACAAAACAAGTATTTATATTACAAAAATGGCCATATGCATTATTGTGGCGTTGTGCCCTGTCATTCCTGTAGGCTCTTATTTAAAACCCAAAAAATTCTTACTCTTCTTGGTGAATACATATATTCTCTCTTGAGCTATATTACAGAAATTATGATAACTTCACAACACACCTTGCTGTGCATGACCGCAATAGGCATAGAACAACAGATAACTTAAAAATTGTTCCAAAAAGTGTTTACTATTCTGCAATAAAAATTTATAATAGCCTTCCATGTTACCTAAAACTTTTAAGCAATCTTAATCAACATAAAATCTTCAAGAAAGATTTAGTCTTTCTTATATACTCACTGCCCATATACGATGGAGGAATTGTTTAATATGTCGTGCAACGGTAAATAATACATAGGGTAGATTGCATGCAATGTGATTTACAGTTATTTGTTATAGTTGTCTACAGTAATGCATGTTGAAAAGTTTACTTTTGAAATGGTGATGGTTTACAAATTTTCATTTTTTTAGGGGGGAGGAAGAAAGAAAGGAAAAAGAAAAGAAAGAAAAAAAAAAGAGGGAATTATTCTGGTGATGGGTATGTTATTAGTTATGCTGCACATTTCATAATTGTATAAAGTGTTCAATGACCCTGAGCATTGCTCATAGTGGGACCAAATGAACAAACATAAATAAATATTTCATAAATCCTCTCCAACATTTTTAACAACTTTGATTTACTACTTGGACATCAGTTTATGCCTTTGATGGTGAGATAAAATAGCATAGAAAGATTTAACGAAAGGACTTTATTCACGAAAATTATTTTACAGTATGCTTTTCTTTTCCTCAGTGTGATTTCCAACTGCATCCAGCTGCTTGTTCAAGATCTTGAATCCGCTTGTGAGCCAGCATTGACAGCAATGAGCAAAGTAAGTGATGAAAAATTGTTCTTTTATCTGCATGTATAAGTTGAAGTTCTTAGGATTGCTGACAAACCACTTAATCATTAGCTATTATACATCAGTAGAAGATGCTGACACTCAAGATTGTGGAGAGGCATTTACTTTAAAATGCCAAATGATTGCTAAGATAATGTAAAATTCAAATTCTAAATTTAAAAACATTGAATAGAAAAATATTCAAATGTTTAGTTCTGATTTCTATAATCTTTGGTATTTCTTTGGAAAGAAGTGGCAGCATTACAGCTTAGCTAAACTGAAAGTTTTCTTGCCTGTGATAAGCTGAACCACTCCATTTGCCATACATCAAATAAGAAGAGTTTATTGTTGAACCGGTAAGAAATAGTAACTTCCTTAAGAATTTAACAAATCATAAAAATATTGAATGGACACCCATAAAAATGGACTAATCATCACTTTTTAAAAAAATATATTACATGCTTTGATCTACTGCTGAAACTGCAGTACACCCTCTCTGAGTTTGGCTAACCACTTAAGGAAATTTGTGTGACGAGATGCAAAGCTTGTAATGTTACAGTTTATGAAAACATGTCATTTTGTTTTGTTATAGCAAGTAGGCTCACTTGGCACTTTAGAGGAGGCCATAGATGGTGTAGCATGTAACATGGCTGCATTGCTATTTTATTCTTATGTATGCTAGATTGCATTTCAACAGACCATGAGTTGTTTGACAGGCAGTACTTTTGTGTTATTTATTTGTCTGTTTATTCTTGTACACCTGTAATGAGAGAGAAATTCTGTTTGACTTTTAGATTATGTGGCAGAACATTGATACAGTTGGTGATCAAAGTGGTTATGTTTCTGCCATTACTGGACATTTGAAACAGACTGTACCTGTAATACGTGATAATTTGGCATCTTCAAGAAAATATTTTACCCAGTTTTGTGTCAAGTTTGCAAAGTAAGTAATGTTCTGCACAAATTGTCTTGGCATGCATTTGTTTGCCTGTTATACAGAGAGAGCTAAAAAGCTACGAACCGGCTGCGCAGCATTTTTCCTGTCTGCATCCTCGGCACTCGCGGATGAAACCATACAACATTTTTAAAACTACCTTTAAAGGCTTTACTTACCAACTTTATGAAAGGAGGTGCTGAAACTGGTCACCGTCGTTTTTCTTACATTTTTGGCACCTCTTTAGGAAACTATCCATCATTCGCCATAGTTCATGTTGAGAAATGCTGGCAATTTCCTGGCAGATATTTTGTTTTAATTCTTCCAATGTGTGTAGGTTTGTCTTGTACACTTTATGTTTTAAGTTACTCCAGAGATAGAAATCGCAGGGGGTTACAAATCTCTACTAATAATTCTGTCCTCAAACACACTTTCAATTGTTGTCATCGAAATATTGACTGAATGAGCTGTTACAGTCTTGTTGAAAAAAGGCAAACTCATGCTCCCTGTCTGTTAATTCTTTAAAAAAAAAAGGAGTCAAAATTGTATTCATGTATGTAAGGGCATCAAGTGTTGACTCAAAAAACATTGGTCCTATAACTCTTTCTCTGTTCATGGCGCACCATACACCAATTTTTTTCATGAAGGGGTAGTTCATGAACAATATTAGGTTTTTTTAGAGCTCCAATAATGATTATTTTGTATATACACATATCCATGAAGGTGGAACCAAGCCTCATCCATGAAAAATATTAAATATGGGTCTATTTTGCCATTGTGTACACTATTGAGACTCCACTCACAAAATGTGCGCCTAATTACAGGATCACCTGGTTGAAGAGCATGTGCCACAGTTATTTTATATGGTTTTAACTTCAGCAATTTGGTAGCTCTTCACGAAGACCCATAAGAAATGCCTGTCCATTTTGAAAGACACCTAAGTGATTTTTGGGGGGAATTCTCCAAACGATGTCCAATGTCGACTAATGTTTCTTCGGTAAGAACCGTACACTGTCTTTAAGATTTTTTAGCCTGAACACTTCCTGAAATTTATTGTAAAGTTCACGGATTGTTGTACAGCCTGGAACTTTTATACCTGGAAATCTTTCTGCAAATCATACTTTCACTTGGCGAGCTGACTGAGTTAACTCATACGAATCATAAATAAATATATCCTGTGCAGTAGAAAACATATACTGAGCCATAATATACTTTGTGACTAAGTACAGGACAAAATAATAAATAACTCGTAATACTGTACATCACATCACCGTCAACTTAATACTGTACTTCACATTGCAGAGCAAAACCACGTCAACAGCGTGACCTTGTTTGTAGCAGTAGTGGAAAAACACCATGCAGCCAGTTCATAGTTTCTAGGCTCTCCCGTTATTTACAGGGTGCAAGGGAACTTAGTGTCACAGATAAAATGGTAATAGTAGGAGCAGAAATGTCTAAGTACCACTTTCCCCATGTCTTACAGTTTATAAGCAAATAAGTATATTACGTTGATATTGTAATGAAAAGAAACTAGAAACAGTGATGTGTATTGAATTTATTTAAAGGTGAGTCGGAATTGTTACACTAACATCACTTAAGTTTACTCACTTAACATGTTTCGGGAAACGGTTGTTCCCATCCTCAGAAGGTTAATTCGACTGACCCGTGTTGTTGGTGTTTCCATTTTTTGGACTGGATCCTGTGGTGGCGAAATGTACTTCCAGAGAGGATTTGGTGGCGGCAAATCAAAATTCATTAGATGTGTGTTGTGTTTTAGAATGGTGATCTTCTCCCATGCATCTAATTCGGCTGCAAATTTGGCTGGTTTGACTAATGTAATATTGGGTTTGATGTTGTGATTAGTGATCCAAAAATGGTGTGAAACTGCAGATTTGTCCATTTGTTTGTATTTAATACATCTCATGTGCTCCTTTAGCCTAGTTTCTAGGTTTCTTTTTGTCTTACCTATGTATACTTTATTGCAATCTGAACAATTGATTTTATAGATTCCAGCTTTTTTGTCTTGTGGAATGGGGTCTTTTAACTTGTTACAAAGTAATTTCTCTATGTTAAATTTGTTCTGTGGAGCTAGGCTGATGTTATGTTTCATGAAAATCTTCTTAAATTTGTGAAATGTTCCTGGGTGGTATGTGAATTTCTTGAACTTTAGCTCTTTATCTTGCTGGCTGAGATTTGTTGTGTTTCTGATGTCCATCTGTCGTTTGAATTTTGCAATTTTTTTGTCAATAGTTGTTTTGTTGTACCCATTATGTATTGCTGTGTCTACTATATGCTGGTATTCTAACTGGTATTCTTTTTTATTTAAGGGGGTATATACCAGTCTATGTGTTAGGCTGTTTAGTACTGCATGTTTGTGTGTGGTTGGATTGAAACTCTTATTTTTTATGTAATTAGTAGAGTGTGTTGGCTTCCTGTATATGCCAAAGGTTAGGTTCTTTTGTTCTCTGATGATTTTTAGGTCTAAAAATGGTAGCATGCCTTCTTTTTCTATTTCTATGGTGAATTTTATTGATTGGTTCTGTAGGTTTAGTAAGGCTAAGGAGTCTTGTATGAACCTGTTAGGGACAACAGCGAAGATGTCGTCAACATATCTGTGCCAAACTTTAAACATGTATGGAAAGGAAGTTGTTATGTGTGTTTCTAAGTAGCTCATAAATAAATCTGCCAAGAAAGGTGAAAGTGGGTTGCCCATGGTTAGACCAGTTGGTTGTTGATAGAACTTCTTATTGAAACTAAAACAATTTTGTGCAATGCATAAATTGGTAAGTTGTATGAGGTCTTCTATTTCTTCTTCAAGTAGGTTAGTCTGCTGTAGCCATTTCTTTAATTGACGCAAGAGTTGATCTGTAGGGACACTTGGAAATAGTGCAGTGACATCAAAGGAAACTAATCTGTCTTCTGGTTCGAGTTCCAGGGATTTTATCTTCTGTATTAAATCTTCTGAATTCATTATGTTTTTGCTATTGAATTTTGGTAGTGAAGAGAATCTCTGTACTAACACAACACACATCTAATGAATTTTGATTTGCCGCCACCAAATCCTCTCTGGAAGTACATTTCTCCACCACAAGATGCCACCACAGGATCCAGTCCAAAAAATGGAAACACCAACAACACGGGCCAGTCGAATTAACCTTCTGAGGATGGGAACAACCGTTTCCCGAAACATGTTAAGTGAGTAAACTTAAGTGATGTTAGTGTAACAATTCCGACTCACCTTTAAATAAAAAAAAATAAGTATATTATTTGAAAATAGTGCCACAAAGATATAACCTACACAACTTAGCATCAGAAAAGTGTGCGAAATATTAGCACTAAGCTCTGAGATACAAGATCTAATTTTACAAACTGATTTTGATTTACATAAACTTTTTCAGTGAATTTTAATCAATATACCCATAGTTTTGAACAGCAACATTTGTTCTAATTTTATTTCCATAATTATGGACATATGTATGAATTCAAAATGCATTAAAATAATAATTCTTCAGCTTGAAGTTTACTTCAGTGGTCAAAGTGACCATTAGAATGTTTTATTCCATTTACAACATGGAATTGATCATTTTATAAAATTAAGACCCTGAATTCCTTTCCATTCTGTACAAGCTTTTTATTTCAGGTCTAATTTTGTTCATTTCAAAGTATGTATCAGCAAAGTTGTTAGTCTTTACTACCAGAGCTGATTTAAAGCTTGTAATACCTTGAATATTTCTTTGAAACATACATGCCAAAATGAAACTACTTTTAAAGTACCTAATGCAAAGCTCTGTATATGAATTTCTGTTCAATAAGAATTTTGAGACTTCAGCTGATTGTACTGTAATAAGGTTGCTAGAATTCTTTTCCATAAAACCAAGACAAAGTGTGGAATATTGATAAACAAAGATTAATTGCTGAAAGTATTAAATTTATCTTAATAAATACTTCCAATAAAAAAAGATAAACATACTTTAAGTTACTAGATTTTAGGTTAAAACAAAACTCAAGTAAAGAAAAATTGCATTTAGTACTGTCATTATGTTTGCAAAATTTAAAGTTTCTTATATAAATTCTGTTTTAAAAAAAATGTGCATCCAGGGCAAAATGCTTCAATTCTTTTTAAACTGTGGATTAATTTGCAAAATTTTGATGGTAAAATATGAAATATTGCACAGCAGTAACCAACACATGCTAAATTCCATCTTCTCATATGGGGAAAAAGTCACTTCATGGTTAGTTTTTATAAATGTCATAGTATTTACTTAACCAGGCAGTGCTTCCATTGCTGAACAATGGGACAATCCTAGCTTTTTTTTAATGTATGGTAACCCCGCTTTTGCTAAGTTTTGCTGTTATGATGACCTTACTGTTGAATAGTATATGTTTGTGATTATTTATAAAAATCTCAATTTTTGCAGCTCCTTCATACCAAAATTCATTCAGCATATATACAAATGCAAGCCTATAAGTACAGTTGGAGCAGAGCAGCTTCTTCTTGATACTCATATGCTGAAAACAGTATTACTCGATCTGCCATCCATTGGCTCACAGGTTAATCGTAAGGCTCCTGCCAGGTGAGTATCTATCATAATTGTTATTATTAGGGCTTTGAATATTTCGCAGCTGCATATTTCAATACAATGTACATTTGAACACAATACTAGGGGCAATATACAATATTTCATCTTAATGAGTGATTTTTAAACTCGCAACAGATTGCAGATTTGTGTCTAATTTGCGAATTTCACAAAACCTGCAGAAATCGTTAACAAATTTTGAAGTTTTGAACATCTTTTTGTTTTTGTTCACCCCCCCCCCCCTTAGAATATGAACTGAATCCAGAGTGAAATTCTGCCGATATTCCCGTAGGCGAATGAATGCGCTAGTTATGAATGTTGGCAAAAACAATCAAACAGAAGTCAAGATGACAATGGAAGGCATTTTTTGTTGCAAAATGCAGCGAAACTGTATATACTCCACATAGGGTTAACAGCATGCCCATTCACAATTTCTTAGCTGTCATTGGCACAGCACAAAAAAGGTTTGAGTATTTGATACCAGAAATTAAACAATGCATGCAGTGTCTGTTGACATGACATTTAATCACACTCTGGAATGCCCTATATGACAGAATCTGGAAGCCAATCAAAACACTAATGAAAGCATAGAACGCGAAATGAAACTCTATCATGCGATCCAAATCTCTTCACGCGTGTCCACTAAAACGGCACTAGCGAATAGCAGCAGTACGATGTTGCCTCATATGGACAGTACACCTCGCCGCTGGTAAGACCCTAAATGAAATATCATGTGCGCGCATGTGTATTTCATATTTCAGAAAACAACAAGTAATTAGGATAAAAGACGACATTTTCCTGAACAAGTACAAAAAGGAATCATATTTTTACACCCAATGGTTCGCCATTAATTTATAGTTATCTTTCGTATGTTTAAACGGAGACTTTTAGTCATAGTTATGCTTGTAATAGTAATAAATCCATTGCTGTCATAGCTATTTTATATATTTTTGTCATATACATAATTATCACTTAATAATGTGCAATTCTCCATGTCCTAAATAAATTTAGAAATAGTTATTCCACGAAGTTTTTCTAATACATCACAAACTCATCACAAATCCTTTTGAAGCCCTATGATGCAGCTGTATAAAACCATACATGACTTTTTTTAAATAAACGATGTCATGTATGGTTTTGTTTAACAGAATAATACCATTGGAAAACCAATGATTAAGTGCATTTTAGTGGTTATTATGCTTACTTCTGCATAATGTCAAATCCTAGAACCAAGCACGTATCCGTTACATGAGAAGAGTGTGTTATGCTTTTTACAACATTCAACATCTCGTTACTTAAAATGCAATACCCAAAAAATAAATAAATAAATAATAATAATCCATATAAAGTATTAGCCAACTGAGAACTTTAAGCAAAGAATCAGCAACTGCTAACACATTCTTGAGGAAGCATCAACAATGGAATTCATTGCACCATTGACGCAATAGCTCAAGGTTAAAATAAACACTGTTGGTGTACCTTTTACAGCACGACTTGTGACTCAATTGTGAGTTCATCTGCGATGTACTTACTCAGTTCTTATAGTGATAGGCTTTGTCCTAGCGTTTATAAAGTTAACTCTTTTATAAAAATGTCTCCTAGTAAGTCCAGTAGTACCAGTGGATATAGAAGTAAAGTTAGGGCTGTTGTCTTCAGTGTGTATAATTTCTTTAAAAAGTATGCAATGAAGAAAACTGCAAAAATCTCAACTTCATGAAATGTCAAGAATTTATGGGTGAGGTGTGCCCATTAAGTACATCAAATGTTTTACGTGTGTAGGGAAGCGAAATTATTTACATCGCTGAGAAAGCATATATGCTTGCCTAAGAGAACCTGGACGATCGAAAAAGATGTTGTACGGCACAATGTTTTTTAATTTTATGATATAGAGGACGATGAGGGTATGCCATTAGCTGTGCCAGTTGAATAACAAAGAACGCATAGAAAGGTATGTTTTTTATTTCTCTATTTGTGTGTTACATTTCCATTATTGTGTCTCTTCTTGTGTTTAAATGAACATTGCCATAGCATTTATAACAAACGCGTAACGTTCTGATGATGCGAAGTGAAGCTTGGCAACCGCATGGCCACTCCGTATTGGTTATCATGAAACGTCATGAGATTTGGACCACACAGTAGGCATGAATTTCTCTATTGAGTTCATTGCTGTAGCTCGTTATACTTGCAAGTGTAGGTTTGTTGCGCTTATTTGGTAGAAACAG
The DNA here is from genome assembly GCA_030765065.1 of Deroplatys truncata. Taxonomy (NCBI): domain Eukaryota; kingdom Metazoa; phylum Arthropoda; class Insecta; order Mantodea; family Mantidae; genus Deroplatys; species Deroplatys truncata. Next base: position 62,526,646 of record CM060980.1, read on the forward strand.
TCTGTGGCATTTTTAAGGTACACAGTTTTAACGTTCTTTAGTTCTCTCAGGTGAAGCAATGTCTAACATGAAGATAACAGCAAGGGAGCTGGCTTTACAGTGTGAAAGGCATGGATTTTACATGTTAGACAGAAGCACGGTTATGTGCAAATTCTGCAACTGTCATGTGGCATGGGAAAGGAAAGATTCTATAGATAAACACTTGAAGTCAGCAAAACTATTGCAATTGTAAATAAAGTAAAAAAAAAAACTCTTAAGCTGCAAACATTGATTTCAAGATGTTTAAATAATGTTGTGCAGAAGAAAAAAGAGGCGCAGAGACTTTTATGAAGAACAACATTCCAATTTACAAAATGAGCACATGAAATCATTCATCAGTGAATTTGTTAGGGTAGGTTGAATATTTTTCTCTCTCTCTCTCTCTCTCTCTCTCTCTCTCTCTCTCTCTCTCTCTCTATCTGCAGTAAGTAGGAAACTGTTTTAAGGTGGAGTCCCTATGAAGCAAATGACACACACACAACTGATGCATTGTGATGCCGAATACTGCCACAATGGGATGTTAGGAAAAAGATTCCTTTCTTGCACCGGCATTTTGCATCAATTGTTGATCAATTTGAGCTGCTCAGTCTTACTCCTTCAAGAGCAATATTGACCCAACCATTGAGAAAACAAGGCTTTCAATTGCATTTTTGTATAAGAAAATTTCCTCAACTTGCATTGTTTTGTAATGTCAAGAGGCAAAACACATACGCACACACACAGTTGCCGAAGACGAAAAATTAGGGAATGGTATATAAGTTCCATACATTTGCATACAGGCTGATCTTGAAGACCAAACTGTTAAAGAAATTAATGCATGGAAGGAAATAGGTTCTAAATGTGGAATATACTTAGGAGTTTCCCTCATTTAACAGTTGGAGTGGGATTTCCTCTTCATTTTCTCCATAGCAAATATAACAATAATTTGTGTTCACTCGATGTGCAAATACCTGTTCATTACAACCAAAGATTGTATTAATACATGACTGGTGCTTCAAACAAATCACTTACTAATATGTCAGCCATAAATCGCACACACTGTAACAGCTGCTTCATAGGAATTACACCTTTAAGAGGAACTGGAATCCCCTATCTCTGCAATGTTAAATTATAGCTTGTTAAATATCCTTTTTCTCAGAAACTACTAAAGCTAGAGACTTGAAAATTTTACTGTGTGTGCAGAGATATGATTTGCCCTCATAGCCATGGTCGCTGGAGCATTTTGGATTCGGCACTCTGCCACACAGAGGGTTGGGTTAAAGTCCTGTCATGGGCATGGTTTGCATCTATGTTGTGTGTATAATATGTGTACCAGTAAAACCAGCAAATGCCAGAAAAAAAAGCAAATAACCTGGGGAAATAGGTCACTTTTTTTTTAAAAAAGGAATCCAATTTTTACTTTCTCTACTACGTATAGTAAGAAGGGGAAGTATTGTATTCCACCCAAAAATTTGATACTGAGATTTCACCGGAAATATATGTTTTAAGACCCCTGAATCCAAAAAAAAGCATTTTTGGAAACGTGTCCGTGTGTGTATATCTGTGAACAGCATAACTCAGAAACTAAGTTAGGTAAACACCAAACTTGGTATTTAGGTTCAGTATCTTCCAGAGATGCGACACGAAGGTTTTCAAGAAAATCCCCCCACCCCAGATTATCCTTTACATGGAACATTTTTTGAAAATTTTAATTTTCTCAAAAATGGCTCTAACGATTTTGATTAAAATATCATATATTTAAAATACTTTCATGACAAATAAAATGTATATCTTGAATTTTCTGGGAATGTCTCCAAAAGTATTCTTCATTATGAACGGCTTTTGCATAACTGGTAAACCATAAGAGATAGACAAAATTTTACTGCACAAAAAATGTAGATCGCGTTAAAATACACAATTTGTCATATACATTTTTTTTGTTGAGTGAACCATTTTCGAGATATTGCTTGTTATTCCCTTAAATTTTCCAATACATATACTTTTTCTCAAATTCGTTATTCATCTTTTTGTCCTGGCAATGCAAAGAGAATGGAATACTCCACATAGCAACCAGCTCTCAAAATATTTGACTATTGCTTAAAGCCTACCAATTCCCCTTGCATCTACAAGAAAATTAGCAATAAGATTAACATCTTGATATCTTGATTAACATGAAGCATATGGAGAATAAGCGTTTGTAAAAATAGTTTGTATAAGAGTAGAGAAAGTCATGTGAGTGTAACACATCAGATTTTTATATAAATTAATTATACTTTTAATAGACCTTAGCCTGGTCTTGGCAGTTTTTAATATAGAGTCAACTGAAAAATTCAATGCCACAGCCGGGATTTGAACACGGTCCTCCCACTCTCCGTGCTCTATTAAAAGTATAATTAATTTATATAATAATAATAAAACCTTAAAAAACCCATTTACCCAGCACTGAAGTACTTGCGATAGCAGGTCACTGCTAAGAGGTGAGATGCCTTAGTGGTCTGTCTAGGAAACAACTTGAGTCAATTGGAGAATTCAATGTCCCACCGGCATGTTGTCACAGTAGCTCAATGGTTAGAGCAACCGCACAGAGAGCAGGAGAACTGTGTTCAAATCCCGGCTGTGACGTTGAATTTTTCAGTTGACTCTATATTAAAAACCAATTTTACTTCATGAAAATATTTTTTTGCTGATAATAATTTTAAGCTTAATAAATAAAGCTTAATTTAAACTTAAACACGAATATGCATAATTGAAAATAACCCTGAAAGTTTCAGTCTTTTATGTCCAGTAGACGCCTAGAGAAGAGATTTTTAATATGAAAAGGTATTAGCTTAAAGAAAACAAGCTTCAGAGTTGATATCACATGTTTAGGGTAAGCCCTTTCTGATAAAAACTACAGATTAAAATTGTTACATTTTTTTATGGCCATGTTATACACACCATTTTAAAGGGAAGAGTTGACAGAATCAGAATTAAAAATAAAATAATGTATTTTCTCACCAAAAATTGATTCCCTTTCCCCTTAATGTGGTTTATTACACAATGTTTTTATATAATTTGATGTTTATACTACTGTAATAGTTGATGCATTGTCTTATAGTGAGCCTCTGGCTCTTTAGAACATTTTAAATCTAAATAAATAACAGCAATTAGGTATTATGTTAACTAATTTTGTACATATTTGTTGAATGTTGTAGAATTGAAGACATTACATACATTAAGATACTCAGAGAGAAGTACCTCCCAAAAATAAAGGAGGAATGCGAAGCTGAGATGAAAGCCAAATGCTTGGTAAATTTCTGACGTACTTTGCGATAAGACAACAGACCAGCGGGGGAAATGCATATTTGTTATCCTATTTAAAATCATGAAAGCTAGAAATGAAGTCGATGTAGATCATATCCTTGAATCTGCAGACAGCAAAACATGTTGAAGAACAATTTTGGACACAATGAACAAACTAAATATCCAACATGTTGTGGTTCTGGCATCTGATTTGGCAAGATACATGGTGAAGTATTTTAGGGTGATAAAGCCAATCACTTCAGACAACATCTTAGTTATTCAGTGCTGGGTTCACAAACTCAGTACAGTTTTGACTATGCTTGGAAAACACTTACCTAAACTGCAAGCTGCAGTCTCTCAAGTAAAGTTTACATTTCTGAATACAAGGAAAAGAAAACCTATATTCAGGCACTTTTTGGATAAAATGTACCCCAGACAGAATGTGCCCCAATTCCCCATGCCTGTACTAACAAGATGGTTACCTTGGTTTGAGTCAGTGGCCTACCTATTGGATCATCTAAAGGATGTTGTGACTTTTATGAAAAGTGAAGATGTTTCGGGAGTTAACAATGTTGTTGTAGACTTTCTGCATACCTGGAGGAGGTTGAGATTTTTGCTGCTCGGGCAGCAGCTATTTTCATGCAGGGTGTTGGTCAGGGCATTGTAGATTTAATCAAACTTTTGGAGGACTAGTCATATCCAACAATACATGTGCTAGATGGTCACTTGCGGCTCTTGAGCAGAGCTTGCAGCTACTGGCAACCATAGCAGTAAAACTATGGTGCAAATGGAGGCATGCTTAAACATTGCTACCAAATGAGAAATCATATATACTCTCAGCAGTGCAGCTTCATATGCAGCAATCTCTATATCTCTATGCAATCCTCTGCCCCTGGCAGTGAGTGTGTTTGATATTGCAGAGATTGTGACAATGCATGTTTTGTTGAGCTTTATTAAGAGGGTGAAGAAGATACATTTCTTCTTTGATTTGCAAGAGAATGACATTAAAAAGGGTTATAACGAACTCCAGTGTTTGGTTAAGAACAAAATCCGAGTGGATCCAAAGTGAATTTGGTTCCAATACTGTTAGGGACTTTGCAAAGGCTGTGTTAAAGGGAATTTGAATACCCTGTGCCAATGCAGATTATTAATTCTTTTTTCCAAGTTATAACAATATGCTAATGGACAAGCATCAAAGCCTGCAGCAAGAAAATATTTAATTGCTTATTTTGAAGGCCGAGATGTTCAATAGTTTAGGTGTTTACTAAATATTTTATGTGCATCAGTTACATTTTTATTTTAGTATTCATTATAATTGTGCATAATTTGTATTTGTGTTAATTGACATTTGTAACACCCCTTTTTTCAAGTCACCAATTATTGCATTTGAAGGTACTGATTTTTAGATTTGAATGTGCCGATTTCCATGCTTTCAACTCACCAAAAACTTCCAAGTTCTGATTGTTATTTTTACCATCACTGTTGGTTATCAACAAAAACTTTTAAGCAAATATTACCCATAGTAATTTCATTAAGCATTCATTCTGGCATTAATTTTCTAGATTCTAGGGATGGTACAGAATGGTGGTTAAAAAAGATTCCCCTTACCCAGCTGGAAACTGGAGTTAGAAGCCAGCATAGCAACCATTATACTCCATGGACAGTCACAAAACAAATTCTTTTACATTACATAATGGAAGTTGTACAATGCTGTCGCACACTGATCACAAAGTTTTGCTTTCAATGTGCCCCCCCCCCCAAAAAAAAGAAAAGTCATCAATGCAAAGAGAATTTTCACTGGATATAGAATTATCTAAGAAAACTTAGTACACACAATGTCAAGCAAAGATAAATATTTGGATTGATATTTCTGATTCTAGCTACACTAAAGTAGTAGTGAAAGGGATGACAAAGGCAGAAATGATCCTCAAAGTTGTGATGGCTCCAGCAGATCCAGCTCGTGCTTTTGCAGATCAGTTTGCCAAACTGCTTCCTGAGGCAGATTCATCAGAATTCCAGAAGGTACTTGACATGAAGGTGAGCACAGCCCTTAATCTTAGCATTTATCTGCTTCTTCATTGCTTTAAGCTCCATTGTATAAAACAGTACATCATGCAAGAAGGCTAATTTGGGTTAATCCAAAACTTATGGACTGTGGTTGAGGCAGCATATATCAAATTTGAGCATAGCATACAAAGTGTGTATTTTATTAATTTATCAGTTTATAAAGTAGGATTGTTATTTGAAGAACTCCTGAAAATACTGTTAAGTACAACTCCTGTGAGAATTAGTTCTTTCTGAGGAATGCACATATATTAGCCAGCAGTGTATGTGTTCATTTACAGCCTTACACAATATTCATTTGAGCCATCTGACTCTCTTCCCCACACTGTAACTGGTATGCTCTGCTGTGATAAATGATGATGTGGGAACCATTGTCCATAATGTGAATAAAGAACTAGTATTTCCTTCAACTTTTGATGTGTTGTAAGAAGGCAAACATTTAAGTTGTTTCATTACATGTCACTTTTCAATCAAAGAGAAGCAGCTTCAAAAGAAAATGCTTTGATTGAAAATTAAATGTGACATGAAAACTTTTAAATTCTGCCACATGTTCCCAATATTACAGGTCAGTAATGATATACTTTGTCTTTAGTCTGTGTTTGAACATGTGCATAATATTACCAAAAAGCAACTGCCTGGAAAGGGTGAAATTAATCTGTTTAAATGGTTGTACTTTGGAAGAAGAAATGTCACTGTCTAGAGAAAGATCAGTAACCATCCTTTATTTCTTTCCTTTTTTTAACACCCACTGATACATAAAATTAAATGATAATTGGAAAGTAAATTTGGGAAGGAAACGTTCCAGATCTAAGTTTGGGGTACCTCCCCTACATTTGCCAATTATGAGGACTGAGGAAAACCTGGAAAGAACGTCAGTCAGGGAGGACAGTCCTGGTGGATTGAACCATGAACTCCCTTTAATTCTCTATGTCTTAACGACCTCGGCTACCCATGCCGGTAAGCTCTCTTTTATTTCAGCACAAGTTTTATTCAACACAAAGTACATATGGGGGAGTATAAAAAAGAACATTTCTGCACACATTTCAGGAATAACTTGTTAAGGCAAAGAAATATCAGAAGTGAGTGATTTTTAGGAAATGAACTGTGAGAAAAGCCAAAAGTCAGTCTCTTAAAAGAACTCTGAAACCAAATGGAACTAACTACTCTTGAAGCACAAAAAAACTATAATGAACTTTGATATTTCAATGATGGACAACCTTTGTAAGATCATAATTCTCCAGATGCTTCTGGAAGACACCAAAACATCATCCATAGGTCAATAGGTATTTCCAAAATGCATTCTGGTTTACAAACCTAAATGAAGTGTGTAAACTAGTTCATCTTAAGTTGAAGTAATACTCAAGCCAAACCTTAAACTCAACAGATTCTCTTTCTCATTTTGTTGAAATTCTTTCTGGTTTTATAAATTTGGAATTTTTGCACTTTTGCTTTGCTTGTTACTATTTTACCAGATATTTAGCTTTGACAGGTTAAGGAGATTGTTGGCTTATTTTAATTTTATCCAATAGTTAACTGTAGGATACAAGATGAATATGAGAGACTGACTGGGAATAGAAACTTTTATGATTTCTGTCTACTTAAGTGTAAAGGTGTCATCCTCCATGGTGTAGTGGTTACCATCTAACCTCTAGTTCCCAAGGTCGTGGGTTCAAACCTGGTGGAGGGCAGTGGATTTTTTTGGGTGTAAAAATTCTTAGCATGGCTTCCTTCAGAAGGGAAGCAAACCCGGTGGTCCTGTGCCATAGATTTACAGCATGTTAAAGAACCTCAAGCCTGATAAAGAGGTCTCTGAGCACATTGGTCTTTCATGCCCAATATAAAATGGGACGCTAAGGACCACAGCAGGAAAAAAAAAACTCAAACTCCATGGATTGTTACTTTGATTCAGGGGTGATGTGAGACACCCATACCTCATCACGTGTAACAGTGTGTGTTAGCAAATCATCGCCTTCCTCATAATATCGCGTGAGAAAATTCAGTGCAGCGGCACATCGCTTGTTCTTGTGCTCATTAGTAAGATTTTTTGGCACCCATCTTGAGCACAGTTTCCAAAATTCTAAGCATTCTGTCACAATGCTGTAGAGGACTGACCTTGAAATTTGTGCAAAATGTGAAGACATTTTATGATATGGTGAAATATCTGTGCTCGCGAATGTTTTCTTTCACAGCTTGCACTAAATCATCTGTGATCACATCATCATGCACGTTTTCACGACCTTCGTTAAACTGTCTAACCCATCACTCATTATTTCCCAATAAACCTCACACAATTGGCAATGAATGTTTAGTGGCGTAACATTTCTCACATTAAAAAATGAATCACTGATCTGACTTCACAGTTGATGGGTTGTTCAATTGTTTTGAACATTTTGAAATGCTCTAGCAACAGGAAAACACAAAGTGACAATTACTCAAAGCAGTGTCTGGCTTCCTAATGAATGGAGGAAGTGATTGCACAAGCTCAAAATCATGACTGCAGTGGCAAAATATTTAAATGATACTTACTATAAAAACATACCTTGTATATAAATTCCTTACAAATTTTCATGCTGTATTTACTTTTAGGATCTAGTATAATGGCTTAATTTTTTTTAAATTTTTATTTAGTTTTTGCCCAAGGAAGATAAGTAAATTTTTAAAATTTATAATTATCTTTTACCTTCTGTCTGCATATTATTTCACTGTTACCAGCTTCAATTTATAGTTTCTTTTACCTTCTATTATGGATGCAAACTTGGAAAAATACTGTATATGCTTATATAAGACCGTGTGCACTATCAAAATATTTCATACACTAGAGGAACTTATGAATAACCCTGTATAACTAATGCTCAAGACAGTCTATCTTAAAAAGCTTCACAAATAATAATATCATAAATGTATAATTTACTTAACAGTAAGCATAAAATTTGATAAAATAATTTTTATTGAACAGGTAAGCTGCTGACTATGAATACAGCCTAAGGGTTTCAATGTCCTCCTAGAAAGAGATAATAATTAGAAAATAAAGTGTATTTGTATGATGTATAAATGTCTGCATAATGTTCAGCTGGGAAAATCAATATGAACTTAATTCAATGCAAATTGGAAAAGGACTACTTCAACTTCATTAGGCATTTTACCTTGGAACATGTTTCAGGAGCTGTTGCTCCCATCATCAGCTGGTTCTGACTAGAGAGATTGCTTGATCTCCTTGGCAGTCAAGGTTGGACTGGATGTATTTGCTAATCAAAATTCATAAGTTGCAGCTGGTTTTCTGGATGAAAATCATCTCCCACACTCTTAGATCTACTGTGTTATTAATGTGCTTCACTAATTTTTTAATTTTCATTTATTTCATTATGTATTTTCCTGAAAAATTGCTGATTTTTGTATTTGCTTACATTTAATGTTTCCAGTGTCCTTTGGTTCTGATGCCTATGTTCTGTGATAGTTTATAGGTTACGTAATATTATTACGTATATTTGAAAAAGTGTGCTGTTATGTAATTATTTAGCTCCACGTTGAGGCGCCACTTTGAAGAAGTATTTAGCCTCGTATTTTTTTGTTGCCAACTTTGAAGAAGTTATTTAGCTGGATGTGAGATGCCCCCACGTATGTTTGTTGTTACTGACCGTCTGACGTCATCAATTCTCGTCGTCTTCGAAGCCCCACGTTGGGCGCCAATTTGCGATAGTTTATAGGTTACGTAATATTATTACGTATATTTGAAAAAGTGTGCTGTTATGTAATTATTTAGCCCCACGTTGGGCGCCACTTTGAAATAGTGTTTAGGTTATGTAATATTATTACATATACTTGAAAAAGTGTGCTGTTATGTAATTATTTAGATCCATATTGAGGCGCCACTTTGAGATTGTATTTAGCTGGTAGTTATTTGGAGGAGTTTGCCCCACAGTTGTACGTCACTTTGAGAAAGTAGTTTTCTCAATCTGAAGTTTGTAACAGTATTTGCACCACGTAATGAAGATACACTTTGAAGTTGGTAAATGCTTGGGACGCCAACCTTTGTAGTAGTGAAGATGTAGAGAAGCCCCACGTATGTGTGTCATTTTGAGATTGTTTTTAGCCTCGTATTTTTGTTGCCAACTTTGAAGAAGTTATTTAACTGGATGCTGGATGTGAGAAGCTGATGCTTGTTTTACATAATATTATTTAAATCTGCCTTGGCTGCTTCAGTCGAACTATAGAATCAAAAGTTCTTGTTCAGGTCGTGATATGACAAAAATTAAAGACGTCACAGATTTTACTTTTTAATTTCATTTCTTTATACTTGGACATTTATAAAACACAACACTTTATAAAAGAAAAACTGTGAGAAAAACTTTATACATTCTTAATGTATTTACTAGCGGAGAACACAATTTTTGCCATCTGCACGTTATCACATCATGTCCGCGACTGACTAATTTCAACGGTAAAAACCTTAAAGCTTTGGTAATGCCAGTATCTTATTGGCTAATTCTAGTCCAATAGAATTTAAGCATTCAAACTAAAACTTTTCTTTACTGTTGATTGGCTAATTCCAAACTGTAAGCGAAAATATGTCATTAACGATCTTTTCATGACCAGTACTTTTCAAAATTCCAGACACATTATCATCTCATTATTAACAACCTAAAACATATTATTCTCACAGTTTTTGCACTATTAGAGTATATAAACATTTACATAACATTAATAAATATGTTTACAACAAAAAATGTTACAATGACTTTACATACAGTTTAAATAATATATATATTGTTTTCAAGGTGGGCCGTTATTGAATTTAATTATAATAAAAATACAATTAATATTATTTAGGCATTAAAATACTGCCTCAGTTCGACTGATATGAAACTTGTCATTGTTTTTTATTTCTATTTTGTATATGCTGGATCTTTTGATCAGGTTTCTCAGGTTAAATTTCTTTTGCTGTGCTAAATTAATTTTGAAATCTTCGAATATTTTTGTAAAATTTTTGCCTGCCCATGGATGGAATATAATTTTCTATATTTTTGGTTTCCTTTTTAATCTTTTATTTTTTGACTTCCTTAATTGTTCTCTTGCGTTTCTTAATTTTCTGTGAATTCTTTGTTAACTCCTATTTGTATTTTTTCTGGTATTTGTCCCGGAGGAGGGGAACACTAACTATTCTGCATGTCAGGCATTAACCCTTTGGAGACCAAGATCCAATGCGAGCTGATGCAATTTATTTGCGTAAATCGCAGAGAGCTGATCTGATGTGTTTGGTTTTTACATTAAAATAATTTACAATTCATGCAATAAATGGCGTAAGTGCATACCTCTTGCTAGTCTAGGATATTCAAACTGCATGTTGGTAGCATTTTTCCCTGTTTAATTTTTTTTTTGTGAAGTTGTCACACATTGACCATAATATCATGCCATAAAGGAATAGCACACAGTGTTGTTTCATGTGTTTACAGTGATATCTTCCGCTTTTTGTTTACTGTATCACAGATACAGTACCATATTGGAACAAGAAATCATTGGCAAAGGAAGGAATTGAGGCAGCATTGCGGGAAAGTGATAGTTATAGTGACATTTTGACTAGTGATGAGGCTAACGGTGAAAATTCAAAATTAATAATTTAATTTTTTACTACATGAAGAATAAAGTAACATCCTTAAAAGTGTGTGGAAATGTGAAACAATATATCAAGAGCCATTGCAAAAATTCTCAACTCAACAGCTTCAAAATTGAGGTGAACGGAAACCTTTGTGTAAAACCTTACTTAGTGTTAGAAATTTAAGCGATAGACGGCATTTTAAGGGTTAATACATAATGTCTTACTTGTGGGGTAATATTTTCTTTGATGTGGTTTATGAACATGTGTTTCTTTCCTGTGTATCCAAACTCTATTTTTTTTTTTTTTTTGTTCCTGATAAGTTTCAGATCCAGTAATTGTTGTTTTCTATTTCTATTGTGAATTTAATGTTTTCTTCCTGCAAGTTAATTTTAGTGCCTCTTGAATGAACTATTTTGGTTACTATGGCAAAAATATCATTGTCATATCTGTGCCATAATTAGAATCCGTGGTCATTTTGGATTACACAGTTCCTAAGCTCTTGAGTTTATACTGATAAATACCAGAGATCCAACTAAAGATTGCATGTGCATCGTCAACACCCCATAAGTAAAAGAAAACACATAATAGTGGAGAAAGATAAATATAGGATTAAGGGCAACAATCCTATCATCTCAAAAATACATGCAAGGTAAACTAATGAGACCAATAATAAGTAACATTGGAGTGGCAAATTAGAATTTTACAAAATGATTAGTCCTTAAATACCAGGAACTCCCAAAATGAGAAATTCTAAGTATAAAATACTCTCAACCCTTTCCAGCATAATGGTGCCATTTGGCATCCTTTCATACATTTGTTTTTGGAAGTTGGGTAAAAAAATGTGGACAGAAGGGTTAACTTTTGGTAATTTTCTATCTTTAATGGTACACACTTTGCTGTTTTCTTAAATTTATTTATATCATCATAGCTTAAAATAAAAATGAAAAATAAAAGTTGCAAATATTTTTATATAAATGCAAAACATATATTCCTCTACGGTGCTTACAAAGTCCCATAAACATCCATGCATTCCAATTACCATTTATTTTACATGGATCCACTCCATTCTTTACCAGAGATGTGGTAGCATAACAGTGACCATTTTAACCTAGTTAATGTTCGATATAGAAATCCTGGTCAATGAAGTTGAGCACTTGAGCCAAGATTCAGAGATCAGATAGGGCAAGTTTCTAAGGACACAAGCATTCTTTGCATGTCCTCTGTTTTCAAAACCAGTTTCAACTGAAAATGTATTGAGCTGGAAAGGGTTAAGATCTTGTAAATACATACCCGCAGCAAACAACTAGTTTTGTTCAGTGCTTCTGCCCTATTCCCAAGTATCCATACACAACAAAACTAATCATAAGCTTGTAAAACTGTTAACATCAATGGGTCTAAATCATGAAATAACAGAATATTTTGAACTTATTACACATTGAACATGCTTTTTTTCAGCTTCAAAGGGAAATACAACAAACAAAAATCTGGTCTAACTATGGAAATACTTTCCCCAGTTTTGGCAGATATCTTTATGAGCAACCAAGAAATGTGGATCGCAAAAGGATTCAGATATGTGAATATCTGTCTGATATTTTACTACAGTACCATCGTTCTTTCAAGAGTCACTACAACTTCTGAACTTGCAGGAAGAAAGCATTAAATTCACAAAAGAATTCTCTGGATATAAAACTAATCAGGAGTACAAAAAAATAAAAGTTTGGAATACTTAGGAAAGAAATATATACTGATAAGTACATAAAAGAAAGTAGTTACAACCTAATACTTCACAAACAAGGAATTAATACTGTGGCATACAGAATACTTAAGCGTTTCCTCCTTCAGTATGAGTACCAGAAAGAATAAAAACACATACTACAAATAGGTATTAACAAGAGTTTAAAAAAGAATTAATCAACAGGAAAATTAAGAAATTCAAGAGTTAAAAAACAAAGAAATCACAAAACTTAAAGACAAAAAGGAGGCCACAAAATACAGTGGGCATATCCATGGGCACATGCAAGGTTTAAAAAATATTCAAAGATTTCAAAATTACATTAGCACCTCTAAACAAATTTAACCTGAGAAGCCTGATCAAACAGGTTATAGGAAAAGGAACCTCTGAGCAAAATATCTGGTATTTACAAAATAGGAATCTAAAACTGTGACAAATTTCATATTAGTCAAATAAAAAGATACAGGGGCATCAGAACCAAAGGACACTTTCAAACCATTAAATAGAAAAATCAGTGATAGGCCCATTTTCTGAAAAATATGTACATAAAAAATGAAGACAGTAAATTAGTGAAGCATATCAATAGCATACTAGCTCTAACAGTGTGGGAGATTTTCATCTAGAAAAACCAGTGGTAATTTATGAGTTTTGATATCCTGATGGAACAAAATTTGATTAATAAGTACCTCCAACTTTCCAATCTTGACTGCCAACAGGCCACCCTGATAAATTGTAGCTCTCTCGAAACCCAACTGCATCAGGTCCCACATAATTATTGTACAGAATATTTGAGTACAACAATGGGTTAATTTAAACTTGAGTCGTTATATGTTAATTCCCATCACATAGCTCCCGAAAGTGCTCCTTAGTTAACATCTAGCGCCTATGTGATGGGAATTAACATATAACGACTCAAGTTTAAATTATCATATGATAACATCACAATAAGCAGTACTTCTGTTTCATTATAACAACAATGGGTATTGATGTAGGTGTAGTCTGTAATGTAGTAATACATGCATTTAAAAAAAAACATTAACAGAGATGGTCCAAAGAACAACTTTTTTTTGTATCACTCCAAACTAACCAGTCTCTTTTCATTTGACATTTTCCAGAAGAATATTTAGAATAAAGATGATGCTCTGTAAATTTCCACTTTTTTTTTAGTTATAATATTCTTGCAAACTTTCAATACTTATTTCAGGCAAACCTTTTTTAACAATTACTTCCCTTGCAACATTTGGAGGCCACTGGCTAGGATCTGAGGAATTCCAGCTGTTTGTCGAAGTTGATTTTGAGTCTAACATGCTATTAAAGTCAATTTCTGTCTTACCTTGGGCTGATGGTAAAGGTAACTAGATGTACCTGACATCCAAGAAATGTAACAGAAACATTTCACCTGTATTATCTTTTGACTGCCTTAGAATTTGACTAGGCTGTTGATGTTGAGAAGGGGATATCGCTTTACAATGTTAAATTTCCTCCTGGCATATTTCTTCTTTTTTTTTCAGCTTTTCTTTAGCACCCGATTTAATGATAACTAGCCCTTATAGCAGTTAACTAAACATATCCTACACCTACTTAACTACTCTGTAAGTAATTATAACTACACTGAATTAATTTTAAATATATTCAGACCATCACAGACTGAACTAGCCACTCTTATATTGAAAGACTTTTAAACAATTTGCTGTGTTAACCCACTGACAGTCATAACTTCAACAGTACCAGACTTTATGTAATTATGCCACTTCTTGCTGGTGGCATGTGTGCCTTTGTCATTGTTGCCGACAATCAAATTTAAAATTGGCCATGCATTTCAATTTGCAATCGCTAGATTACAGCATGGAGATTGAAATGAAAATCACTGCTGTCGGAAGTACAAACTAATGTGCATAAGCCAATGATGTATGGTAACTTGGCAGTCTGGAAACCAAACCTGCAAAATAAATTTTGAAACAAGTTTAGCAAGAATTTAACATGTCTGTTACATATGGGTCATGCTCAGTGATTTGACCTTTATTTTGATACTCACTTTGGTATGTGCATGTTGGCATCATGATCAAAATATACACCTTCCATACGCAGTATGCAATCGCCGTCTTGTTAACGCTCTGCAAGAAGCATGTGCAACAGGGACATAAAGTATAAGACCACTGAAATTCACATTGCACAACATTGTTGCAGCAGTATATCAGCAGTTATGAATATGAAATTTCATAAGTAACAAACATGGTTCTTAAAGGTTGATGCATAGCAAATAGACCATGACCCAAAAGATACATTAAAATACGCAAATGCTCTTAGCTCGCATTTTCTCTTTGGGTTTCTGTTAAGTATTACTTCCAGACTCCCCAAAATACTGGACCCCCCAACATGAATCTAGGTTGCTCCCGTCTATGGACAGCCCTGCTGCCAGAGGGACCAGCTGATGATTGGAGTAACAACTCCTAAAACATGTTCTGAGGTATACAAGCCTAATGAAGTGGAAGTAATTGTATGATCAAGTCCTTTTCCAATTTGCATTGTCTCATCACTTCACTGTGCAGTTCCTAAGTAAATTAATTAATGAAATGATTAATAAAGGTACTTCTATTTTTTAACAGGGTTTGAGAAGAAATGAACAGAGTCACCTACTGGAACTATTCAAAACACAGCAGCCAACTCAGACACCTGCTGGATCTGCAAATGCTCCACCAGCTTCATTTAGCACATCTCTTAGCAGTCCAGAACATGAATCCAGTCGAATAAAGAAATTAGAAAAATTAATAAAAAAGAGGCTTTAGAAAACGTTTAACGAATCTCGTCATTTTTACTCATTATAGTACACATATATATGTATATATGATTTTTCATCAGACTACATAGATGTATATATCAGTAATAAAATGTGTGTATTGTAATGGTTTACAGTGATTATGTATTTTCCCTATTGAGCCACTCCGTTATCTAATGGTTTGCAAGGATAATACAGTAACACCTGCTTAAGCCAGCACTGTGAGAACCAAGAATGCTGGAGAGAGTGTAGTATTTGAATTTTTTCCATGAAATAACACTTCTACAAAATTCAGTGCTGTGAATCTCAACAGTAAGGCACCTCATGGTAACACTCTACATGCTCCAATGAATTTTCTACTGCATGAGCCAATCTTATTGCATTCCAACCTTTTTGACTGATTACACACTTAACTGAATGCTCATGATATTGCAACACACATTTTTATTATTAATAATAAAACTTCTGTGTAGTTTCATAGGCATAGTCATTGCTGTAGGTAACATTAGGTTACAAATGGAAGCTTTTTTTTTCTGGCGTACAATTAAAAATAGGTGACTAACTAATTATGGTGTGCAGAATTAAAAAATGCATTCCGTTTTTCCATAGTACATCTCGTTTTGGCAATATGACAATGTTCAATGAAAATATAATTGTAAAATTTGCAAAAATATTGCACACTCACAACTTTTAAAGAAAATAAAGAAGAATAACATAAAAGCGTACTTGAATTTGAGAGTGTATGTTAG
Organism: Deroplatys truncata; assembly: GCA_030765065.1. Lineage (NCBI taxonomy): Eukaryota > Metazoa > Arthropoda > Insecta > Mantodea > Mantidae > Deroplatys > Deroplatys truncata. The sequence goes on from CM060980.1 coordinate 62,542,860, forward strand.
TTATCTTGTGTACCCTTTTTTCTTTTCCCATGGAACTTCAGTGTACATGATTTTCTTGAGTGTTCTCTGGTAGGTTCGTCGCATTCAAGACACCAGCAGTAATCAGCCATCATATGTACGTCCCAATATCCCCGATAATACCATTCAATGTCTTTCATGTCCTGGTGAAACCTTTCACCTTGCTCTTCACTGACAGCTCCTAAATATGACGGGAAGTAGTCAAGATGTGACTTGAGGAAATGAAGCTTCAAACTCATATTACAGCCAAGCAGTCTAAATTTTCCAACATATTTCTGACAATTTCTTTGTATTGAGGGTCTTTTACATTGCCCAGAAATTTCTTAACAACCTCTCTGATCATTTCAATTCCATTCATAGAGCTGGTAAAATCAATTTCCTTATCTGTAGTCCCTCAAATACTCCCTCTCTGATTTTAGCCTGGGTGTTCATGAATTGTTTCATCATGCCAAGTTTTATGTGCAATGAAAGGAGTAGAATTTTTTGACGATCAACAAGAGGTACATTAGTAATATTTTTTGATCCAGGTTCCAGTTGCTGCCTCTCAGGCCATTGCTTAGTTTCCCAATGTTTGTCCCTCCCTGCTATCCCATTTGCAAAGAAAACAAGGGAATTTTTTGTCCTAGTAATAGACCAATGATGATGTTCAAGTCACCACATATTTGCCACTCATGGTCCCGGTATTTAATTTTCTCAAGAAAATGCTTCAGAGTTCCATAAGACTCTCTTAGATTCGTAGAATGTGCAAGCAGTATTGAAGCCAACTTGTTGCCATTATGAAGTAACACTGCCTAAAGACTTTGTTAGGAAGAATCAATAAAAAGATGCGTTACTTCACCCATATGCTTCCCTGTCCCAACTGCTCTTTTGTAGTACTTTTGGAACTGTATTTTGCGATTTCTATACCATGAAAATGTAATGCCAGGTGATGACAAATTCTTCTCCTAGTTTTGGGCCCAGTAATTCACTTATTCGTTTTGTAAAGCCTAATTCCTCACTAAATCATTTAACTCAAATTGATTAAGCTGTTGTGGTGAATTGTCAAATTCTCTGGATCAGAAACCAATTCATTGTTGGAAGTCATGGAGCTGCTTTCGGATTCACTAAGGTTGAGGTCTGCTGGTAGTGTAGGTACGGGTAGTTTAGGTCCATGAGGAATAGGCCATGTAGCAGAGTTAAGATTTGGATATTTCATTCCTGTCTTTTTTTGCTTTGTTAGTCAGCAACTTTACACATGCAAAAGTAACAATCATCATGGTGATTCTGCTGCTTTCTCCATATCATCGGTTTGGCAAATGGCATTGGCTTCCATTTTCCTTCATACCAATAACGTAATCCCTCAACACAACTGTTACATGCAATATGGGGCGTATACAATTTATCCTGTTCACCAATTTTCTCTTTGAAATATGAATAATATAGGTAGAATCAGAAGATTGAAAAATTCAATGCCATAGCCGAGATTTGAACCACGGATTAACACAAGTGCGCATTAACACAAGTTTTCAGCTCAACTACGATAGCTGTAAATGGTAACGTACCTCACAAGAAGACAGACTTGACCGATAGAACAAAACTGATAAGTGCTGGGAATATAAACATAAACATCTGGGAGGGCGGAAGTATTAGGAAGAAAAACAATAGATTTAGAACAACATAATGAAACCTAGCAGTAAGCTGTATAAGCTGAATGAATTTAGCATCATAGACATATATACACATATCATAAAAACTAGATGTGATAGACAAAAAAGAACTTAATTTTCTAAATCAGGGCACTGATTTCCATTTAAGTCGCATATTTTCCTTTATACTGCAGAATCAATGTTGACCAGTGTAAACCAAGTAAACCAGTGTAAGTATCATATCGCCTTACATCAGAGAAAGACAAAAGTACTGTAATCTACACTGCATGGCTCTGTCAGGTAAAAGATTTTTATTATTTTTAAAGACTTACCAATTACTTTCTAATTGTATTTTAAGGCCCTCTAATTAATTTGACAACACTTCTATTTTCACTTGGGTTTCTGTTATCCATACCAAATGGCACCATGTTGCAAATAATGTTGTGAATCCTAAAGAGAATTTCTGCTCATTATTTGAGCTATCACTGGCACGATAGCTGTTGCCAGTGGATTGATGCAGCTTGTCTTTTTCAAATAAAATTTTGTTAAAATTGAAGTTAAGCATTTTGGTAAAATGGCTGCATGTCAATTCACTCATCTATAACATGAAACTGACCAACATGTTTGACAATTTTACACTCTTATGTAACTGCCAAGTAAGAAGAGTAAGCTAAACATGTTGCAGGTTTTCACTACTACAACCTGTATCAAATAAAATTTGCCATATTAAAGGCTTCAACAAAAATGTGTTTTATAAAAGCTTTCAGGGTGGCACAAAATTTACTTTTAAATTCCCAAATTGTTTTACACTCCCTAGGATGACACGCAGAATTCTATGCCAGCTGTTCAGGAATCCTGATTGCTTCAGTGTGTTCAAATAGTATTAAATGTTTCTTGTTATCATCTGTAATAAAGACTATGGGAATAATGTTAGATGCACAAGGGTGAAAGAATTGCTTTAGACTTATGTATTGTAATGAAAAGAAGCTAGAAACAGTGATGTGTATTGAATTTATTTAAAGGTGAGTCGAAATTGTAACACTAACATCACTTAAGTTTACTCACTTAACATGTTTCGGGAAACCGTTGTTCCCATCCTCAGAAGGTTAACTCGACTGGCCCGTGTTGTTGGTGTTTCCGTTTTTTGGACTGGATCCTGTGGTGGCATCTTGTGGTGGAGAAATGTACTTCCAGAGAGGATTTGGTGGCGGCAAATCAAAATTCATTAGATGTGTGTTGTGTTTTAGAATGGTGATCTTCTCCCATGCATCTAATTCGGCTGCAAATTTGGCTGGTTTGACTAATCACAACATCAAACCCAATATTACATTAGTCAAACCAGCCAAATTTGCAGCCGAATTAGATGCATGGGAGAAGATCACCATTCTAAAACACAACACACATCTAATGAATTTTGATTTGCCGCCACCAAATCCTCTCTGGAAGTACATTTCTCCACCACAAGATGCCACCACAGGATCCAGTCCAAAAAACGGAAACACCAACAACACGGGCCAGTCGAGTTAACCTTCTGAGGATGGGAACAACGGTTTCCCGAAACATGTTAAGTGAGTAAACTTAAGTGATGTTAGTGTTACAATTTCGACTCACCTTTAAATAAATGCTTTAGACTTGTTTCTTTTCAGTTAAGACCAAATTAAAGACATCTTTACATATACCTGCTCTCAGTAGAGGTAGGTGAACAGCACAGGCTTGCAAATGAAGCTGGATATAATGCATTATTTGGTCAACTAAACACTATCTGCCTTTTTTTTTTTAAACTAAAAATTGGTTATTCTTTAACTTTATTGACTAGTTTGCAAACAGGGCATTAAGAAATATAGCATTCTGTTTGATATTGTATTGGTACAACTCTTTGATGCACGTATTATTTGGCCTTTACCACCAATTGGTTTAAGTGAATGTCATCATTATTACTTCAGCAAGCCGTTTGTCTCAAAGGGAGGTGCAGAATTGAACCCCAGACTGCATGCGTTTTTAACTTCGTAAACAGGTTGATGTACTTAGGCCATGTAGAAGGATATTTTGTGCATTCTTTGTACGAGAGATGGAAGTGACCACGATCACAGAATTGCATGGTTGAGTGCTACCTCCGAACTGGAGTCTATCGTTATGATACTGGCCACTATGTGAATGATTTTCTCCATTCTTGCCCAGAATTTCATTAAGTCCCAAGACAAAACATGATAAAAAAAACAAAAATGGTTGTTTTTTATTAACAACAACAAAAGAGAGAAATGACTAAAATATAAAGGTTAACTTCATTTGTTTTTCATTAGAAAAGTTGAAGTTGTGCCATAAAAAATGCCCAATTATGAGTTACCTATCAGCATACATGATATTGCAAATTTACAAGATGCAAGCAAAAGAAGTTTCAAATGTAAATCCTGGAAAGGTATGATACAAGTTCCATTTCACTAAGGTGACCTAGAAACTTGACATCCATTCCTTCCACTCATGTTTTGCCAGAGACACTGGTGATAAACTTGCTTCAAAGTATTGATGTCATGCACAGACAACCGCATGGCTAGGGTTGCCAGATCTTTGGACACTGCCCAGAGTGCCCGGGTTTGAAATGAATTCTCTGGGTATATGGGCCAATAACTTTAATCTACAGGCTTGAATGTGATCTTACTCTTTAATCATTTTGTTCAAATGTTTTCTTATTGTAACAAAATGCTACATTTCTATTCTTATTCTAACAACTTTTTGTTGTTGTGTCTGTAAAATATTTGGCTCGCACATTATTAAAGAAACACTGGCAAGTTGCAGCAACGTGTCAACTGGCAACACCTTTATTTTGTGTTTGTTTGTTCGTTCATTGTCAGCTATCAATTTACCAGCAATTGTTGGAATGCTCAGCTCGTGCGTGAATACACTAGCTTTCATAATTCAGAATAGTGAGTAATAACAATGAAATGAAGAAGCGATATCTAAGTTCAGTATGTGAAGAATGGTTTTAGGACGAAAATTATAAAGAGTGGATACAAAAAGTTGATAGTGATGAGAGTATGTGTAAGTGCAGAATATACAGTATCTTACTACAGATAAATATGATGGCGTGAAGGCCGTGAATAAACATTTACAATCAGAAAGACACAAAGCGAATATTATCACACAAAAGAAAAAACAATCTATTCTTAAATTCTTGCTAAAACAATTTTCTGCAGAAGACGACAAAGCGGAATTAACTTTGACTTATGATGGTGTGAAACACCACCATTCTTACAATTCTCAAGATTGTGGTAATAAGTTAAATCCACATGTTTTCAGAGATTTCTCTGTAGCGAAGAAAGTAAGATGCAGCCGAACTAAAAGTGACACTTAGTAAAAATGTGTTTCTGCAGTATGCTAAAGAGAAGCTACTATGCGAATTAAAGAAAAATATGTATTCCATTTTCATTAGGTTCAGACACTTTAAATAAGGGCAATAAAAAACATTACCTGTTAGTTATAACGTACTTCTCCCAAAATAAGGGAAAATGTAATGAAGTTCTTGATTTCTATGAAGATGTAAACAAATCTGCAGAAGCCATTTCAAATAAACTAAAATGTATTTTATAGGAAAATGCTTTCACACTAAACAATGTAGTCTCTCATTCAGCCAGCAATGCTTCAGTTAATTTCAGTAAACATAATTCTGTCTTTGTTAGATTAAAAAAAGAAAACAAACTTAATCAAAGCCAATTCTTGTTGTCATATATTACACAATTGTGCTAAATTTGGATTCAAGCTTCTAAAATATAATGTAGAAAGTCTAGTTCTTAACATATATTAAAAAATTCTGAGGAATTAAAAACGTTTTGTGAGTTTGCTTAGCATGACTATAGTGAAGTATTGACATATTGTTGTGCAATAGTTGTCTTTGCAGTCAGCTGTGGAGCGTCTTGTTAAGATGTGGCAAGTTTTAAAGATGTATTATGTAGCATGGGGGGGGGGGGGACACACCCCCTAATTTGGAAATTTTTTAGTTCACAACAAGATGAAATAAATGAGTATTCACTAACACTACCAGTTGTTTTTTGTAGTTTTTAAATGCAACTTTACCTTATTTTCTAAAGCAATTAGACTTTTGGAAAAAGAGGACACACTTTCCACAGATGTTCACAAGGTTATGTTGGAAGTGAAGAAACAAATAGAGGATAAGTTTTATGGATTTGAAGTTAATATGTCTTTAGAACACCTTACAGAAAAAGAAAATAATATTCTAGTAAGAGAGTGCGCACTTGTTTATGACAGATTATTAAACCATCTAAATAAATGGTACAACTTTAGTGGAAATGGCAATGTGTATAAAATTGTGTCCGTGCTAGATTTATATCAACCAAATCTATATTCATTTAATGACTTGGCTGAAGTGGGAAAGAAATTGAAAATTAGTTTCATGGAAATGAACTGTATCATAAGTTTTCTGTTTTTAAATCAGTAGTATCAAATCTTGATAGGAGGGATAATAATTGTTATAAAGTGTAGAGTGAGTTTTTCTAAAAAGCAGATGCCCAAATCTGTTCAAAATAATGCAATTCCTGTCAGTAATGCACAAGTTGAATGAGTGTTTAGTGTAATTGAAAGTGTTATGGTCGGATGCTAGAAACAGAATGTAAATGGAACTTGTGAAAGCCGAGGTTTGTGTTCAGATGAATTTAAAAATAATATGCAAAGATTTCTACAGCGTGGTTCTTAAAAACAAGACTCTTTTAAAGGCAGCGAGATCCTCAAAAAAATGTGAATAATAAGGTATGCGTTTATAACAGTAATTTTTTACTACTATTATTTTTATTTGGTTTGGTTAGTGGTAATCGTAATAGTAGTAGTTAATTTTATTATGTTAGTACAAAATGTGACCGTAATATACACAAAAATCTGTTTAACAATTTCTGTCCCCAATTACACAAATGTCCGTGGTCCGTTGGTTGGTCTCCAGGTCTGCCTCGAGTTCATTCTAGCAACCCTACAAATGGCAGCATTGCCCGAATAAATCTGAAGACCCCATATTTTAATAAAGTGTAACGAGGGACTAAACAACAGATCAGACACGTGAAATAGCCTCTATCAGAGCAATGGTTTTCTCCCAGTAAGACAGAAGAAAGTCATGTGACGTGTTGAGTATATTAGGAGTATAAACATTGAAACAGTTTTAACAGTAACTGAATAACTGTGAGTGGATTGGTGATATTTTAATTTTACTTTACTAAGTATTCACTCAGAATATGCTTCAAAGATGTTCATTTCCATCGCCAGCTACAACTGAAACTAAAGTGTCGCCAATCCCTACAAAATTATTACCTGACATTAGCAGGCTTGCGATAGATCATCTTGTTACCTAAAACGTACTATTCTATTTGTAATAATCCAACTGCATTTTTGTTACTAAAAAATTACTATGTTCTTTGCTATCCAAGATGTTTAAAAGAAACCATTAAATACATTGGTTTAAGATGTTTATTTTTTAAGGAAAAAATGTTTCCATTAAAATGAGCACAAAGATGAGAGACAGTCTTAATTGATTTGCACTTCCTGTTGTGTGGTTCATCACAATACCAACCTGCAACAACAAATTAATTAGTAAGAATATGGAAATCAGTACATTTACTCCAATAATCTCTTAACAAGCTTTGTCATAGTGATTAAGGAATTTATATACACTTTAAAGATTGCGGATACTTGCTGCTTAAAGACAGAAAAAAGTATCATACTTTATTGTTTATTCTTCTTCTTTGAAGGCAGAGGCTGTGGAGGTATAGGTGCTGCATGGCTCTGTTGAGAAATCCGATTCACATAGTATAAAGCTACTAGAGAGAACACCAGACTGAAAAGAAAGCAAACAAATTTAGTTTTATATATTCAATAAATTTGTAATAAAACAACAAACAAGTTGAACATAGAGGTTCACATAAATGTGTTATACCTGCACTTAAGCCATTCAGTACCATGTGAGCAAATTTAGACACAAGCTAAACACATGCTGTGAACTATTGGAGATTTAGGGCATTTCAGATCCAATTACAAAAAAACTGCTGAGCAACTTGATGACTAGTGTTTCTACTTACATAGGAAGTTTCACATTATTATAATGTAAAAAATACTTTTATGCTTACTGTTATACATCAATTAGTTCGGAAGCATGAATAAGATCAAAGTAATGCACATGGCCAGAAATGATTCCTCCATATTTACATACTCTTTTCATTTGCACGTTGTAATATTTCAAAGGAGTACAGGAAATGGAGTTCTTTTTAAATAGCAATTTTATTTTACTTTTCTCGGTTTTTACTTTCTCTAGTATAGTAAGTAGGGGAAGTATTGTATTCCACCCAAAAATTTGATAATGAGATTTTACCGGATAAATATGTTTTGAGACCCCCTGAATCCAAAAAAAGCATTTTTGGAAACATGTCCGTGTGTCTGTGTGTGTGTCTGTGAAAAGCATAACTCGGAAACAAACAGTTGGATAAACACCAAACTTGGTATTTAGGTTCAGTATCTTCCAGAGATGCGACACAAAGGTTTTCAAGAAAATCTCCCCACCCCATATTACCCTTTACATGGAGCATTTTTCGAAAATTTTAATTTTCTCAAAAATGGCTCTAACGATTTTGATTAAAATATCATATGTTTAAGATATTTTCATGACAAATGAAATGTATATCTCAATCGACTAATTTTGAAGATTTAGAAGCTAGTAACAGTGATGTGTCATAATTTAAAATAAAGAGAGTTGAGGGTTGTTACACTACATCACTAAAATATTCTTACTTGAATGCGTTTCAGGAGACGGCTTGTTCCCATTGTCAGCATGTTCTCAACTCAAATTATGTATATCTCAAATTTTCTGGGAATGTCTCAAAAGTATTCTTCATTGTGAACGACTTTTGCATAACTGGTAAACCATAAGAGATAGACAAAATTTTACTACACAAAAAATGTAGATCGCATTAAAATACACAATTTATGTCATATACATTTTTTTTTGTTGAGTGAACCATTTTTGAGATATTGCTTGTTATTCCCTTAAATTTTTCAATACTTATTTTCTCAAATGGGAATTCGTTATTCATTTTTTTTATGTCCTGGACATACAAAGAGAATGGAATGCGCCACATAGCAACCAGCTCTTAAAAGATTTGACTGTCGCTTAAATACTACCATATTGCCCTTGCACCTACAAGAAAATTATCAATAAGATTAACATCTCGATTAATGTGAAGCATATGGAGAATAAGCATTTGTAAAAATAGTTTGTTCAAGAGTAGAGAAAGTCATGTGAGTGTAACACATCAGATTTTTTAATTTAGTTTCTGTGTGTGTATGCGCGCGCATGTGCGTATACATAAAGGTAGTATTACCAGGAAAGTGGTTTTCTTTTTAATGATTAATTTTATTTTTCTGGAATTGTTAGTTTAGAAGTTAGCATATGGATAAATATCCGCAGAGCGAAAACTTAAATGAACCCGTCAACCCGTAGTAAAAATATACAAAGGTTACCCTGAAGCTGTATTCCATAGTACATTTGTAAATCTTATAACAATATATCAGAAATACAATCATTACACTGGGGAACAGGGTTTTTATTGATTTAGATCTGATTCCCATTTTTTGCTAATTTTTGGGTTGGGAATCCAATTATGACCTCAGTTTTTTTCTATCACGTTAGGTTTTTACGCTACCATGTACCCTCCAAAGTCATTCAAATTGTATACTTATAATGGAAAGTAAAGCAATACAGTTACCTGAATATAACTAAATTTACTTTATACACAGCAAGTTTGTTCACTCAAAGGATATATTACTTCTACATATAAAATCTTGTCCAATTCATTCTACTTCTGGCAAAAATTTGCACTTATAGCTCTTCCTAGAGTGTGGAATCCGTGGACAATCCCTCCGAATACTCCAGGGGTAGTCAGCCAGCATATGTTAATTCCATCTACCCTGATAGTGTGTTTCCATGACCTTCAAATCTGGTTGGAATTGCTCACTTTGTTCACCACTGGTGGTGCTAAGATTTTCGGGAAACATATCTAGATGGCTATGCAGAAAATGTAGCTTAATGCTCATGTTGCAACCAAGCATTTTGTATGAGTCCAAGAGTTTCTGGATGATTTCAGTGTAATTCTCTGCTCGTGTATTTCCAAGAAAGTTCATAACAATGTCCTTGAATGATAACCAAGCATTTCTTTCCAGTTCTGTCATTGTTCCAATGAAATGTGGATCTCTGATCGCTGTCGAATCTGCGGACCATCAAACACACTGGCCTTTATTTTTCATATGACAGGCCAGGAAATGCAGTAAGGAGATACTAGAAACAATCTCCATCAGTTTTCAAAGCTTTCCTATACTGCTTCCTGAGGCCCAGTTTCAAGTGCAAAGGTGGAATGTTTGGAGCACCTGGTTTGACGGCAGATCATGGCCTCCATGGCAGTAATTGGCCTCCAATTACTTTGCACCCAATGCTTTTCACATGCTCTGCTGCCCCACATGCAGAGATAATGGGGATACTTGGTGTATCCGTGCTGCTGCCCAAAGAAATTCACTTTCCCTTGTTTGAAAGTACGATACCTTAGTTCCTTTTTCAATCCAATTTTTCTTATGCAGTGTGGATGCTAGGAGCTCAGAAGCCCAAATCACTCAACTCATGCTGATCAAATCCCTTACGAACAGAGTCATTGTCAATTACAAAATCGCTATCACTGGAGGGACACTTCACCATCACCATAATGGTCTTCAAGAGTACTGGAACTGGGATTCAGATGAATGAGGTACTGGGTGCATAGCTGATGGTAGACTAGAATACTCAATATTATGCTTATTTTTCCATCTATACTCTGTTGTTTCCACTGTACAAAAATAACAATCACTTGAATGGTCCCTGGCCTCCCGCCAAACCATTAGTATTCCAAGTGGCATCTGATTACACATCCCCTTTGTCCACATCCATAAACGCTCCACACACTGCTTGCATAACTTATGAGGGGCCCATGGCTTATCCTGATCACCAATTTTTAACTTTGAAATATGCTAAATGAACTTGCTTTACAAATGAACTGATATTTGTCCTTTGACTGTGAATGATGAAATTTCCACACATGTAGCAAAACCAGTCAGGGTTATTTATGCACTTTCGATGAGAAACGGAAGAAGATATCATATGAAACAACAGAAACATGTATTAAGTAAAATTTAGCAAAAATCACTTGGAAATGTAACAGAAAAAAAAATTTAATATCATAGGAGCATCCCTATCGCAAGGAGATAAGCGGTAGAGAAAAAATCTGATGTATTACACTCATGTGACTTTCTCTACTCTTGTACAAACTATTTTTACAAACGCTTATTCTCCATATGCTTCATGTTAATCGAGATGTTAATTTTATTGCTAATTTCCTTGTAGATGCAAGGGGAATTGGTAGGCTTTAAGCGATAGTCAAATATTTTAAGAGCTGGTTGCTATGTGGGGCATTGTATTCTCTTTGCATTACCAGGACAATAACCAAAAACAAAAACACAAAAAAAAAGAAAAAAAAAGTATAACGAATTCTCATTTGAGAAAAAGTGTAAGTATTGGAAAATTTAAGGGAATAACAAGCAATATCTCAAAAATAGCTCACTCAACAAAAAAAATGTATATAACATAAATTGTGTATTTTAACGCGATCTATATTTTTTGTGCAGTAAAATTTTGTCTATCTCTTATGGTTTACCAGTTATGCAAAAGCCGTTCAGTTTGGTGTTTATCCGACTGTTCGTTTCTGAATTATGCTGTTCACAGACAGACAGACAGACACACACACACACACGGACATGTTTCCAAAAATATTTTTTTTCGATTCAGAAGGCCTCAAAACATGTATTTCTGGTGAAACCTTGGTATTGAATTTTTGGGTGGAATGCAATACTTCCCCTACTTACTATACATAGTAGAGAAAGTAAAAAAAAACTGATGTGATAGATAAGCACTTGGAGACGGAACATCCGAAGTTACCCGATGAAGCTGAGCGAATGCCAAAAATGAACGACAGCGAACGTTCTTAGGGGACATTTCAGTGCAAGGTAAGTGGAGTTTGGAAGGTAGTCCATTCCGGCACATATTGCTCCCATTAGCTGCGTTCAAATACGTAATTTGGAGGGTTGGCCGTGCACACTCTTCGACTGGCAATTGAAAGTGAATACGTAAAGCATTTCAAAGCAGGAATTTGTACATATAGAGCATAAATCGGTGCTTATAAAGTACTAAACTATAACTTGAACAATAGCGTGCGTTGAAAATGCCATTTGCCGTGAAAATGCATGGGTTATCTTTGTCAACTTCTACACTGATATAAGCAACTTAGCTGTCACAACTATTTTGTATACTACTAAGATAAACTAAAATAGCCTTTTTGTAACACAAATTAGGCTTGCATTTAGAAGTGATCATTCATGCTGTTCTAGAAGAGTTGGAGGTTACCCACTGGCGATTTTAATTGGAACTTTGTTCCTCAATAGCAGCAATTTTCGTTTTCTCTACCACGTATAAATTAGGTAGAGAAAATATTGCTTCCACCTAAAAATTTGATACCGAGATTTCACCGGAAGCACATGTTTTGAGACTCCCTAAATCCAAAAAGGGATTTTATAAAAAGGTCCATGTGTTTTTAAGGTTTGTGAACAACATAATTAAAAAACGAAAAGTAGGATAAATATCAAACTTGGTAGTATTTAAGTTCAGTACCTTCCAAAGATGCGACACAAAGATTTTCAAGAAATCCCCCACCCAAACTACCCTTTGCATGGAAGAATTTTCGAAATTTTTTATTTTCTGAAAAATGGCTAATGATTTTGATTAAAATGCCATTGTATTGAAGATATTTACATGAAAAATAAAATGTTTATTTTGAATTTTCTGGGAATAGCTTGTGAAGTCCTCTTCATTATTATGCTCAAATGATACAAATTAATAAAATCGCATTAAAGAATACTAAAGGTAGTATAAACGTTTAGTACCGTTGTATGAATGATAATATCGAAGCACTTAAACAATTGCTCAAAGAAAAAACCTGGGAATCAATGTATTCTGTGGAAGGTGTAAACAGAAAATGGGAAATATTTTATAAAATTTATAATTGTCATTTTAATAATACATGCCCATATGTTATGAGAAAGAAAAAAGTCTACAATTCGAGCAAAATCAAACTAAATACGGAAGGAATAAATATAAAAAATAAAATGAAGGATGCTTATGAGTTCTATAAATCAACAGGCAGGGAGTACTATAAAGATAAATTAAAAGCTCTAAAAAATGATTTTCAAAAATTTACTTGTGAATATCATTGATAATTACCAAAGAGAGTATAAATTTGTATCCAAAATGTTTATATCGTAATATATTTCTTTTTAAGCTTTCATAGTGTTAAATGTCAAGATATGCATTAAACAGGAGAGGGTAAGACTAAATTGTAATAAATACTTATTTTATGATATATACACATATACACTATGTGATCAAAAGTATCCGGACACCTGGCTGAAAATGGTGTACAAGTTCGTGGTGCCCTCCATCGGTAATGCTGGAAGTCAATATGGAGTTGGCCCACCCTTAGCCTTGATGACAGCATTCACTCTCGCAGGCATACTTTCAATCAGGTGCTGGAAGGTTTCTTGGGGAATGACAGCCCATTCTTCACGGAGTGCGGAACTGAGGAGAGGTATCAATGTAGGTCGGTGAGGCCTGGCACGAAGTTGGCGTTCCAAAACATCCCAAAGGTGTTCTATAGGATTCAAGTCAGGATTCTGTGCAGGCCAGTCCATTAAAGGGATGTTATTGTCGTGTAACCACTCTGCCACAGTCCGTGCAGTATGAACAGGTGCTCAATCGTGTTGAAAGATGCAATCACCATCCCCGAATTGCTCTTCAACAGTGGGAAGCAAGAAGGTGCTTAAAATACCTAATGTAGGTCTGCGCTGTGGTCGTGCCACGCAAAACAACAGAAAAAACACGACCACACCATCACCTCTGAATTTCACTGTTGGCACTACACACGCTGGCAGATGACGTTCACCGGGCATTCGCCATACCAACCCTGCCACGGATCACCACATTGTGTACTATGATTCGTCACTCCACACAATGTTTTGCCACTGTTCAATCGTGTAATGTTGATGCTCCTTACACCAAGTGAGGTGTCATTTGGCATTTTTCTGCATGATGTGTGGCTTATGAGCAGCCGCTCGACTATGGAATCCAAGGTTTCTCACCTCACACCTAACTATCATAGTACTTGGAGTGGATCCTAATGCAGTTTGGAGTTCCTGTGTGATGGTCTGGATAGATGTCTGCCTATTACTCTTTACGACCCTCTTCAAATGTCTGTCAGTCAACAGACGAGGTCGGCCTGTACACGTTTCCACTTCACTATCACATTGAGAAACAGTGAGCCTAGGGATGTTTATGAGTGTGGAAATCTCGCATACAGACTTCTGACACAAGTGACACCCAATCACCTGACCACATTCGAAGCCTATGAATTCCACGGAGCGTCCCATTCTGCTGTTTCACGGTGTCTAATGACTACTGAGGTCGCAGATAATGAGTACCAGGCAGTAGGTGGCACCTAAGATGAAAAACGTATGTTTGTGGGGGTGTCTGGATACTTTTGATCACATAGTATATAAAGGAATTTAGAAAGAGGTTACACAACGCTAAGAAAGGGGAAAGCCAAGTTTTTGTCAGTTTACGAATATGATTGCTTATGCTTATAATTGACCTCTCATAAGTAATAATTAGTAAAGGGATGGATTGATGACAAACTGGGATTGTTAAATACTTTATTTTTCATATATACTTTTACAAATATATACTAACATATTTGAGTTACTCTCTTGTGTTATTTCATGTTAAACCTTTATCACTTGCTCTGAACGAAGAGAATGTTATCGCTCTGAAAGAGTGGGCATTATACAATATATTAAGTCCACCACTTATAAAAAAAGGTAATGTAAATCAAGTAATCCAAGTGAAAGATAGTGTACAAATCACTAATACAATGTTTATGTATCCTACAGATGAAAGGGAAATATTGAATATAATTAACAGCTTCAACAACAAACAATCTAGTGGCTGGGATGACATAACACCAAACTGTTTAAAGCAACTGATTACGCCCCTTGTACATTTGATAAATTATTCTTGCATATGGGGAATTTCCTTCATGCCTAAAAATTAGTATAGTACATATAATTTTTAAAAAAGGCGACAAAACTCAAGTAACAAATTATCGACCTATTACACTAACTTCATCACTAGCAAAACTTTTAGAGAAAGCTATACTTGTCAGAATGGATAATTTTTTATCAGCAAATAATATAGTTAGGAATACACAACATGGTTTCCGTAAGAACTATTCTACCATAACGGCCACTTCAGAATTTCTTGGGGAAAGTATAGCCAAACTTCAGAGCAAGAATAAGATAGCGGGTGTATTCTTAGACTTAACAAAAGCGTCTGATTGTGTTGACCATAAAATACTACTTCGAGAACTTAATAGCTATGGAATAAGGGGGCAAGCAGAAAAATTAATTTTATCATATCTAAGTAATCGGACACAAAGGACAGAAATCTCTTTTTATAATGCATATCACAAAGAAATACACAAATCAAAAGAAGGAATAGTACAATGTGGAGTTCCACAACTCTCAGTATTCAGTCCATTGCTATTTACATTATATACAAATGATACCCCATCTATTACAAACTCGAAATTATCATATGCTGATAATTGTGCTGGGAAACATCCACACAGGGTCTTGCTGAACAAATTAATACGTCTCAATCAGTTAATAAATTACTTTAATACTAATAAATTAGGATGCAACATAAGCAAGACAAAAATAGTTAATTTTACTGTATCCCATAGAAATAGTGGAAATGAATTTGTTGCGGAAATATGAAATGAATTTATTCAAGAAAGTGAACAAATATCGTTTCTGGGAATACTCTTTGATAACCATTTAACTTGGAATGAACACATTGATAAAGTATGTAGTAAAATAAGTAAGGGTATATTCCTATTAAGATATTTCTCAAGATTTAAAAACCTAAAAATTTTAAATACCATCTATTATGGAATTATATATCCACATTTATTATGCGGTATAGAACTCTGGGGGGGGGGTTGCTGCTAATATACATATTAATAGACTACTTGTATTGCTTGAGAATCATATCAAATGTTAGCACGCCACATCCAAGCAAAGAATTGTTTATAAAAAATAAAGCACTTACTGTAGTATTGCTGTATGTTTATAAAGTAATTATGCTATTACAGAACTCCAATGGTCTTACTAGGTACTTGTGAGGTACATGAACATAATACTAGAAGTCAAAATGATGTATATAGGTATGTTCACACTAGAAAATTTGTTGATAAAGATCCTCTAAATATAAGAGCAACTCTGTATAACAAGCTTCCCAGAGAACTGAAATCTACAATGGGTAATTGTTTAAAACAATATCTTGTAAATAGACCTTTGTATAGACTGGATGAATTATTATTATAAAAATGTAGGGTGGGTGCGTGAGAGAGAGAGAGGGGGAGAGAGAGAGAGGGAGAGGGGGAGAGAGAGAATATTGACAACTATATGCGATTAATTTTTTATTTTAATGTACAATTAAACAATGTATATTATGTCTTGGTAGTGTTATACATGTGACAATGCTTAAAACTTGTGTAGTCAAGTATACAAGCAATAAAGAATTATTATTATTATTATTATTATTATTATTATTATTATTATTATTATTATGTCTGCTTTAGTAAAAATCAGCATAAAAATCAAATTAAGCAGAAAAAAAAGGTTTAAATTTGTTCCACAGTATTATCTAACATGTAGGCAGGTGCAAAGGTGCTCTTATGACATGGCTCATTTAATTTTTTTAATGGAAACAATTGCTCATCAGCAATGATGTTGGCTTATTTTAATTTGGTTATACCAGTTTTTGTGAATGTCATTTTTATTAATTATTAATTTACTTTTATTATTAACCCTGTTGCCGTTAATATCTCCTCTGTTTGTGTACTTATATCCTTATAGCTTTTTTAAAAAAAAACTTTTGTAAAAATAATTTGTACACCCACTAATAAGCGATATAGGGTAGAGAAAGTCATGTGAATGTAACAGATTTTTCTTTCTTTCTTTATCATACTTTTTTTTTCTTTAGAGTTTAATGGACATTTTTATGGAATATGGAACCATAATCAGTGGACACTGATGATACATGGTATAGGAATTGGAAATGAATTGTTCTAAGGCCTCCCTAGCTTTTGCCATTTATAAAAATGGAGGAAAACCTGGAAGAAGCCTTATTCAAGGAAGATGGTTCATGGGATTTTAACTGCAGGCCTCACATTCATGGGTCCACCTTGATCACGTGTTGCTGTGTTGCATTCAAAGAGACCCACAAAAAGTGTAAACAAGCAGAAGCACAGGATTCATTCTTTGCAAAAACTGACAATTTACTGATAATCACATGGAACACAAAAAAATCTGATGTGTTACACTCACATGACTTTCTCTACTCTTGCACAAACTATTTTTACAAACTCTTATTCTCCATCTATTTCATATTAATCGAGATAAACATTTGCAGAAACGATCTTTTAACATACAAAGAGAATTACATTTTACACATAGCAACCAGTTCTAAAAATATTTGACTATTGCTTAAGGCGTACTATGTTCCCCTTGTTTTGTATTTGCAGTGGCCTTTAAGCATAGACATATCTCTTAATAGCTGGTTGCTATGTGCAGCACCATTCTCTTTGCCTCAGATTAATACTCTTTGCATATACAAGACAAAAAAATGAATACATAACGAATTCACATTTGAGAAAATAAGTATTGAAAAATTTAAGGGAATAACAAGCAATATCTCGAAAATGGTTCACTCAACAAAAAAAATGTATATGACATAAATTGTGTATTTTAATGTGATCTACATTTTTTGTGCAGTAAAATTCTGCCTATCTCTTATGGTTTACCAGTTATGCAAAAGTTGTTTACAATGAAGAATACTTTTGGAGACATTCCCAAAAAATTTGAGATATATATTTCATTTGTCATGAAAATATCTTGAACATATGATATTTTAATCAAAATCATTAGAGCCATTTTTGAGAAAATTAAAATTTTCGAAAAATGTTCCATGTAAAGGGTAGTCTGGGGTGGGGGGATTTTCTTGAAAACCTTCGTGTCGCATCTCTGGAAGATACTGAACCTAAATACCAAGTTTGGTGTTTATCCGACTGTTTGTTTCTGAGTTATGCTGTTCACAGACACACAGACAGACAGACAGACGCACACACGGACATGTTTCCAAAAATGCTTTTTTAGGATTCAGGGGGTCTCAAAACATGTATTTCCGGTGAAATCTCGGTATCAAATTTTTGTGTGGAATACAATACTTCCCCTACTTACTATACGTAGTAGAGAAAGTAAAAATTGTGACCTAATGGTACATGATCACTAAAGCATCTAAGATTGAACACCATTCTTCTCTTGTTTATAAACAGTGAGAGTGGCCACACTCAAATTCTTGATAAATCAAAATGCCAACATGCTCCTACGATATTCTGCACATCTGGCCCCATGTGACTGTTCCAAAATACAAACAAAAATTTCAAGATGTATTTCATATTACATGAAGTCATTTGGACTGCAGCCATGAATGAACTTTGTATAGATGCATTTTCAAAGTGGTTTGAATAATGCAAAAGACTTTACATCTTAATGGAGAATAACTGGAATTGCTGTAAAACTTGCAACTATATTGAAACTTTTTGGTGACCTTTGTATTTAAGAACCCTTGAGTTGCTCATTAATCCATTGGCATCTTTTTTAAATACCCTTATGATTACCTCAGAAATCTGATTTAATCCTTGTACAACTATGCAAGCTGTGAAGTATAAAGTCATAAAACCAACCAGTACATTTTTACTTTCTCTACTATGTATAGTGAGAAGATATTTTCATGATAAATAAAATGTATATCTTGAATTTTCTGGAAATGTCCCCAAAAGTCCTCTTCATTCTGAATGCCTTTTTCATAACTGGTACACCATAAGAGATAAGACAAAATTTTTCTACACAAAAAATGTAGAGCTTATTAAAACACACAATTTATGTCACATACATTCCCCCCCCCTTCTTTCTTGTGGAGTGAACCATTTCCGAGATATTACTTGTTATTTGTTTTAATTTTCCAATACTTATACTTTTCAAATGGATATTTATTTGTCTTTTTTATGACCTGGGCATGCAAAGAGATTGGAATGCTCCACATTGCAATTAACTCTTAAAAGATTTGACTATCACTTAAAGCCTACCATATTCCCCCTGCACCTACAGAAAATTAGCAATAAGATTGTTAACATGAAATAGATGGAGAATAAGCATTTGTAAAAATAGTTTGTACAAGTCATGTGAGTGTAACACATCAGATTTTCTTCCCTGAAATGTTGCATGGATGATACAGGAAGCATTAAGAGATTTTTATAGCCTAATATGAGTTGGGTGTGTTAGATCTCAAAATAGTTCTCCAAATGAAGAGCGACACAGCCATCTTTGCATTGCCAAGCATTTTTCTATCCCCCTCCCCTCTATTGTAGCATACAACATATCTTTTTGTTCCAATTTTAATTTCTCTACTACGTATAATAAGTAAGGAAAGTGCTGTGTTCCACCGAAAAATTCAATATCAAGATTTCACCAGAAATACATGTTTTGAGGCACCCTGAATCAAAAAAGCATTTTTAGAAAAAGGTCCTGTGTGTGCGTGTGGGTGGGGGTGTGCGTGTGCGTGTGTGTGTGTGTGTGTGTGTGTGTGTGTGTGTGTGTGTGTGTCTCTCTGTGTCTGTGAACAGCATAACTCAAAAAAGAAAAGTTGCATAAATACCAAACTTGGTATTTAGGTTCTGTACCTTCCAAAGATGTAACATGAAGATTTTCAAGAAAATCTCTCCACCCTAGACTACACTTTACATGGAAGGTTTTTAAAAAATTTTGGTATTCTAAAAAATGGCTCTAATGATTTTGATTAAAGTATCATATATTAAAGATATTTACATTACAAACAAAATGTATATCTTGAATTTTCTGGGAATAGCCTGTGAAGTCCACTTCATTTGGAAGAGCTTTTGTACAATCTTGTATAACTTCTAAACATTAAACGATAGACGAAAATGTTCTACACAAAAAATGGAGATCTCTTAAAACACACAATTTATTTCCAATAAGCTTTTTTTTTGTGGCATAAGCCATTTCTGAGATATCCGTTATTAAAGGTTTGAATTGTTCATTTCTTGGTAATTCTCTTAAGTCCTGTCAGTATTCCGTTGTTTCTCGTGATTGCATGGAAACAGTATGGTATTTTAAGGCCAGCATATAGCATCCAGTTCTTAAACATTTACTATCGCTATTTCCTTGTATCTATAACAAAATGTGTAATGCAGCTATTTCTGCAAAGGCTTATTTGGATTAAAATGTAGTAGACAGAAAAAACTAACTTAGTAAGAATACTTTGTATACCCACTAATAAACGATAGGGGGCAGAGAAAGTTATGTGAATGTACATGTATTATAATAATGTGTTACATCAGATTTGTTTCTTTCTTTCTTATCCATGGTTGGAATATGCATGGTAAAAGGGATGCATGTTTTAATTTGCAATCTAACATTGAACTCTGGTAGTGTTATACTTTGAAAGAACTGATGGGTGACAAGTCTCTGTATAGTGGTCTTTTTCTTAGAGTCAGTTGTGAAAAACAATAAAACAACTGAATATGCATATGTTTAGCTATGTGTTGTATTATAGGAAACAAAGTTGTCACCCAAAATGTCTTCAATTTGCTTCTAGTACTCAAGGGACACTTTGGTTTCTTTAACTCCTCTCTGGGGTCCTTCTCAGCTTACCTGTTTGCTGTAATATCAGCAACTTTGTTTCATTGATAGGAAATAAATATCTTTGTTATCGTTTGATGCAGTATTTTATATCACAACACTGTGAGTGCCAGAGTGATTGTAGTGTAAATTTGCATTATTGTATGACAATGATTTGAGATGTTTGTTAATTATAAACATTGTTAGGAAATAAGTTTACACGGCCTCACTGAAACTGACAATAGGAGCGGGTAACAATGAAACGATGGGGTGAGTTGTTTATTAATTAGAAGAGATAAGCAAATGACATCAGATTAGCACGCTTTTCTTAGAAATGTAGGGAATATCTTCCCTAGAGCATATGTGTTCGTAATTTTGATTGGATATAAAAATAGACGCTAATGTTGGCACGTTTTATTAACCAATAGCAGCTCTGTTATAATGTTTAGGCATATCAGGGTGAGGGAGTATAAAAAGCTAAAGCCAGAGATGGGTAACGCTCAGTCCAACAGAATCATTCGCGGGTTACACGTCACACAGTTCTACAGAATAATTCACAAGGCAAACGTCGCTCAGTCCAACAGAATCATTTGCGGGTTACACGTCACACAGTTCTACAGAATAATTCACAAGGCAAACGTCGCTCAGTCCAACAGAATCATTTGCGGGTTACACGTCACACAGTTCTACAGAATAATTCACAAGGCAAACGTCGCTCAGTCCAACAGAATCATTCGCGGGTTACACGTCACACAGTTCTACAGAATAATTCACAAGGCAAACGTCGCTCAGTCCAACAGAATCATTCGTGGGTTACACGTCACACAGTTCTACAGAATAATTCACAAGGCAAACGTCGTTCAGTCCAACAGAATCATTCGCGGGTTACACGTCACACAGTTCTACAGAATAATTCACAAGGCAAACGTCGCTCAGTTCAACAGAATCATCCACGGATTACATGTCGCGTAATTCTACAGAATCTCTCACATCATAAAGCTTGTTACAAAAATGTGAAATACTTGAATTAATAATGTGCTGCAAATAAGTGATTATAGTTACATTCAGTTACATATAGTATAACAGTTTCAGTTGGGTGAGTATCAAGAGTAATTATGTGAAATGAATAAAGTATGATGGCAATAAAAGTGTAAAAACAAATTCTTTTATCAGTGTTATCTTTTAGTAACAACTCCTTTCCGTTTACACACCCTGTTTAAGAGATTTGCTTGACCGAGTAATAATAGCTAGCCGGAGGATAAAGAACTCAAAATTAAAAATAGTAAAACAATAACAGGCGCCCAGCAATAATATAACACGAAAGTTACCGCGACACGTTCCACTTCACACGCAGTGTATTCATTGCAGACATGATTTTTACCGGTCAAATTTCACTTTATTATGAGAGATATCAGGTGACATATCCTTCTTACTTGCTCTCAAGGTATCAACAACATTAGTTTTTTTTTTTTTTGTTTGTTAGTCTTTAAAGAAATATGGAAGTCCTTTGACTGCCACCTGTTAGTTAAAAATGCAAATATAGGAATTTTATTTCCCAGCACACACTTGTGAATACAGCTCGTCATATGACACAAATGGGTTAATTGGGTGATGCCTTAGTAATGCTTGAAATCTGAAATTTTCCAAGTAATAAAATTTATGAGCTTTATTAACTCAATTAGAGGAAAAATAACATCATATTTACATATGTATAAGATGTACCCAAATTTTGTAAGACTCTTTTCCTCTAAAAGTTTTACGTAACAAAGCATATGCATAATGTGAACTGATTGGCTTGTATAATGACTGGCCAGAGAAGCACATAACCAAATTCCTTGTCACTGCACATCTGCTTTCATATTGTTGATTCCAAGTGAGTTTGTATCTATTTCTCTAACAGCCTGAGTGCCAAATTGGAAAGGACCAGACAAATTATACTGTAAAATTTAAATTAAAACTTATTCAGTATGTGGAGGAGCATGGTAAAACAGCCATGGGAAGTAAATAGTTATATAATGCAAATGACCATGACAAAATGTGTAGTGAGTACCACTAATGACTGTAACCTCCACACTGATCAGCTGAACTATTTCTATCTTATACTCTCACTTCTTGTTGCATCAGTTAAATGTCACATTCCAGTATCATGTAAGTTGCACAATTTTTAAGAAGGCAAATCAAAATTATTCAAATTTCTGCATAAGAAATTTTGAAGAGTCTATTTTGTTTAAAAAAGGGCATCTTATAGATGTGTAAATACGGTCTATTAATAATGGTAAACAAATGGTTTTCAAAACATACTCACCATGTTGTTGTACATACTCTGTGCACCATACCAGAAGCTGTCATGGCAATAGCAAGGCAAAGCACAACTGAAAAAAAAATCACACAACTGCAAATACCTGACTTGTCACAAGTGAAATTTACTTTTTGATGTCAACAGTAATAATTAACATTTGTTAAGGGTGTAAAAAAAATATGTAATGTTGATGTAACTTTCGTCTGCAGCAAAATACTCTTTAAATGCTTTAACAGAACAGAAATTATAGACATATAAAATATGAAATATCATGCAAGTAGGTACTGTGTTTACTATCAAATATACATGGGATTTTATCCGATATTACAGGAGTGACATTTTTCACCATACTGAAGATGGCTTAGTACTTTCTATACAGCTCCTAAGGTAGAAAATTAACCCACAAAAGTGCATGTCTATGTGTGCGTGAGATGGGGAGAAATAGCATCATAAATAAAAAAATCTGATGTGTTACACTCACATGACTTTCTCTACTCTTGTACAAACTATTTTTACAAACGCTTATTCTCCATCTACTTCATGTTAATCGAAATGAACATTTGCAGACTCTATCTTATTGCTAATTTTCTTGTAGATGTAAGGGGAATGTATATTTACAAGGGCAATTTGGAAATACAGTAGCCTTTAGGCACATACATATCTCTTAATAGCTGGTTCCTAGGTGCAGCACCATTCCCTTTCCCACAGATTAATACTCTTTGCATATCCAAGACAAAAGAAATGAATAACGAATTCCCCTTTGAGAAAATAAGTATTGAAAAATTTAAGGGAATAACAAGCAATATCTCGAAAATGGTTCACTCAACAAAACAAATGTATATGACATAAATTGTGTATTTTAACGCGATCTACATTTTTTCTGTAGTAACATTTTGTCTATCTCTTATGGTTTACCAGTTATGAAAAAGTCGTTCACAATGAAGAATACTTTAGGAGACATTCCCAGAAAATTCAAGATATACAATTTATTTTTCATAAAAATATCTTAAACATATGATATTTTAATCAAAATCGTTAGAGCCGTTTTTGAGAAAATTAAAATTTTCGAAAAATCTTCCATGTAAAGGGTAATTTGGGGTGGGGGATTTTCTTGAAAACCTTCGTGTCGCATCCTTGGAAGATACTGAACCTAAATACCAAGTTTGGTGTTTATCCGACTGTTCGTTTCTGAGTTATGCTGTTCACAGACACACACACGGACATGTTTCCAAAAATGCTTTTTTTGGATTCAGGGGGTCTCAAAACATGTATTTCCGGTGAAATCTCGGTATCGAATTTTTGGGTGGAATACAATACTTCCCCTACTTACTATATGTAGTAGAGAAAGTAAAAATGACTAGTTGGATAATTATCAAAATGATCTGCAATAGTAAAATTGCAGTGTGGTTTTTCCACTTGCAAACTACTTGCACATCTTTAAAAATTTGTTTCCAATCATGAATTTTTACCCTTATGTGGGGGGGAGCAGAGAAAAATTATGCAAAATACAGTTGATTAGTTACAGCTTGACTTTCATGATTTTTGTTATGCTGCTGTGATTTTTTTACACACAGGCATTGGCAATATTAATAAATATGGTAAAAATGCAAGACATTGCCAGCATTCAGCTCCCTTCAGTACCATTGCAAACATTCCTTTACTTCTGTTTTCTGAAGCATGCTAAACATGGCTAAAACATAATTCCTCAATTTGTATTTTCAACATCTTTTACTGCAACCCTCAAAAGTATAAAAGAGTGCTGTTTGTAATTTGCATATTTTGGTGTAAGATGTGCTGTAAATAGTAGGGTGATACAAAGATAAACTGGGCTTTTTTTGTATATATTTTTTGGCCTGAAAAAATACAAATAGAACCTCTAACTTTTCTCAACTTAGCCACCTGCACACTCTATACATTTTCTCCACTGTTTTGGAGAAACTTTGAGATTGGGTTGTTTACCAGTTGTGCACGTGATCTTCAACTTCTTGGTAGTTCTCAAATCCTTCCCCTCCCAGTGTTTCAAGGGCGCAAATAAAAAAATAATCACAGGGCCAATCTGAGCTGCAGGGAGTGTTCAGAAGCCTCTCAAAGATTTGCAATCTGACCTCTTTTTGACTTCCGATCAACAACCCATTTGGCACAGACTTTTCTAGAACCAAAAGGCTTTGTGATGATGGTATGGTAACCCCCATGACTGATATCCACTTCTGAAGCAATTTCATTAATGGTCAACCGGTAGTCACCTTCCACGAGATCAAGAATTACATGAATGTTGTCATCTGTGAGACTTGTCCTTGGACATCGATCATATCTTTCATTTTTCATATTTCCTTGCTCACCCTAAAACTTGCTGGCCCTATTGAACACTTGGGTCTGAGAAAGTGAAGCATCTTCAAACTCCGCTGTCAGTTATTAAAAATTTTGGATGGTTTTACACCTTCCTTTGTTAATAACTTTATTGTAATGCGTTGTATGGCACGTAATGGAACCTCTTGCTCACTAATGGCTGTACTGAGGAGGGAGGGGAAAGAAACAATTCACCAAGAGGTTTCCCCGCTTATAATACATTGACTTTCAATGACCCACTCTATCCACCCACTTGGGGTTGTCTGAGAAGACAAAATGCCCAGTTTATATTTAACTTACCCTTATAGATATAAATTAACAATGCATATATAGCACATTCCATATCTGTTAATACAAGGGATGCAAACAAATATGATATTGACAAATGACTCTATAATTATACTACAGAGAATATATAAAAATGGTTTTTCTTTTAGCATTAATAGTCTATAGACATTAAAAAAGTTTAATGCATTGTGGTTTTTACTTCAGAATTTTGTTTTTTGTTTTTCATTTACTTACAAATGTTGTAATTTTACTCACAAAATGTCCCAATAGATATTCAAGAATTTTTAGGGAAATCCATACATTAAGTACCAATCATAAATTTATACAAAATTAGCAAAACCATGCTGTAACACAGAGAGAGAGAGAGAGAGAGAGAGAGAGAGAGAGAGAGAGAGAGAGAGAGAGAGAGAGTTACATGCTCAAAAGTAATGAAAGAAGCTAGAAACAGAGTACTTTTAATTTTGCCAATGGTTGTCTGTTACTGAGTCCAAAACATACTTTACATGTTTAATAAAATGAATTGATTTTTAAATGCATCTGATGACCATCAGAGCCTATTTTCCAGGAACAATGAGGATAGAAAGGTATGAAGAATAAGAACTTTCAGGGGTGCCTGTGCCTGTAATACAATTGAAGCATAGTGGCAGGTTTATTAATATGGGATCAATATAAATCAGCTTTATTACACCAAAATAATTTATTGGGAGAATAAACCCACTTTACTTCAGTTAATCTGCATTTTAAGAAAGACTGTTTTTCTGTTTCTCACATTACTTTACAATGTAATAATTATCTTGGTTCTTACTTTCCGGAAACAGCTTTGTCTGAAATCCTTTCCCAAATAATGTAGACTCTAGATTACCAACTGCCTGATCAACAGTTAAGGAATTAAAGCATATATTAAATGAAAGGTACACATGATATACTCCCAAATTAAGTAAAAGTAAACTCAACATACTTATATGAAATAATTAGTATAATAAATGGAATAAACAATACATATTCTCCAGGTATTAGTGACAGGCCAAATATAATTATAAAAATATGTGCACATTTTTTTTGGTTTGATCCTGTATCCCATCCCCCTTAAGCAAAGCTGCATAATAGGACCTATAGTTCATCTGAGTAATGCATCCATTATTAGAACCTTCCCAGAAATATTAATAACTTCCAAGGTTATACCCCAGTATAAAAAAGGGAAAAAAAACTAATGTGTATAATTACAACCCAATTTACATTCCATTTATTTTCTAATGTACTGGAAAAAGTAATGCACAGAATATTTCTTTCATTTATTGAAAGAAACAATATCATTGCAGTCACCATGGCTTTAGACATATGAAATCAATATACTCATTCTTAAACTGTGCTCTAACAGCCCTAGATAATAAAGATAAAACCAATGGCATATTCTTAGATTCAACTAAAGCATTGATACAGTAACTAACTTTTTATTCATTCTAATATAAAAATACACAATTACCTTTCTAATTCCATTAAACATATAGAACATAGTGCATTTAAACCCAGGAGTAAAGCTTATACACACACTAAACACTAGACGAATAGTTAAAATGTAATGAATATCCCTATGTATAAGCTATTGACTTTGTTGCATCACATTTTCTCACCTTTTATCTGTAAGTTAGGATTTAAACCTTAAAAATATGCTGGTTAAGAACTATGAAAATAAACTGATGAATTTTGATATTTTATCAGCTGCAAATTCAGATGCAAAGTATACTTAACAAACCTATTGAGCACCTAATGCAGGATTCAAGGATTCACTGCACAAAATCCCTAAGGAAACAATATTTGCTAATATAAATGGTAATTGTATGTTATCAAAGTTATGTATTCTTTCCTCATCAAATTGGCACAAAATTAAGGATTAAAATATTTTTATAATATGAAAGTTGTACTATTATTGGTATCTTTAATCCAAAGGCAAGAGTTCTCAATATAATTTAAGTCGCATAAACATACTAAAAGTAAACGGTAAGTATATAAAAAAGTTTAGTAATATTTTCTGTAACATTTTTACAAATAGGTATTCAATCTGCAACAAATATAGATCAGCATATATGCTTCCCAAGTGGTTTAGTTGGGTCAAGAAGCCTCTGCAGGCTGGTGCTGCTGCCACTGCTGCTTATTTTGCAGTTCAGTAATAATTTTTTTTCAGAATTCAAAACATAAAAGCAAACCTTATCAACCATGGGAACATATTTACAGACTAATGTCAAACTCCTTCTGACACTACTAATGACCACAAAGAAAACAAGCCATGACTAATAACGCTATGTGGCTTTAGAGCACACAACTGCTATGTTCATTAGTGCCCTACATTGTGTGAGTGGCAACCCTATTAAATGAACAATGCACAAAACTGGTAATATTGTAACATTTTAGTTAAGCCCAACCTGCCAATGAGAAAAAACAAAATTCCAAGGTGTAGAAAATTTGTTACATTTTTTAGAATCCTCAGAAAATCCTTGCGTGATGTATGTACGCTATTCTTTATGAGGTAACCATTTTGAATTAAGATTGCAGAAAAGAGAAGTCTTTTAATTATTCACCTCCCCCTTCCTCAAGAATTTAATTCAGTCTGCATGTTATGAGCAGAGATTAACAAGAGCTGAAGTGAACCCAGGATCCAAATATTGAAATGGAATTTTTATTTATGGACACACTTTAACTACTATGGTTCTTAGTGCCCCATTCTATATTGGGGATGAAAGACCGGAAATTTTTCTCAGAGGCCTCTTTATCAACCTTGAGGTTCTTTTACGAGCTGTAAGTCTATGACACGGCACCACCAGCTTTACTTCCCTTCTGAAGGAAGCCATGCTAAGGATTTTTATGCTCAAAAAAAATCCATTGCCCGGTGTCAGGTTTAACCCACAACCTAGGCAACTAGAGGCTAGCATGGTACCCCTAGATCATGGAGGACGACCCCCAGGGTCCAAAGAGCTAAAAGTTACCCAATATTTATCTTAACACAATAAGAGAAAATTCACCCCAAATATGTTTCACACGTAAGAACTCCAGATTACTGGAGTGATACAAGTCTGACAAAATACATACACACCTAACCGAAAATTTTGATTCCATGTGCTGCTCAACATCCAAGAGTGATCCAAAATAGCTTCTACAGAGTAGAAATCAAAACATTCAGCAAATAATTATTATGAAGGTTGTGAGATTTGAGACAAAGCATCTTTTTTCAGAATTCTTGTGAATAATTTGAATAACAGGTTGTGGGAAATACCATTCTTCATGTAAAAGTAAAAAAGAAAGATGAGTGAATGACAAAAGTATTCCGTGTGAAGTTGATGACTAGTCAACATTGTAATTTACAGCAGAAAACAGTGCTTTCAGTACAGTTATGATATTCCCTCATTTAAAAAATGAAAAGGGGGAGAGAGGGCAAAAAAAGTATGTATACTGTAAGATCAAACAGGCTTATTTTCATAGGTACTGTTGGACCCCTAGTGCATGTATTTAGCTAGCGGCCACTTTTTAAGTAATGGCCACAAATGGAGGACATTGTAGCACTTGACACAGCAATGACCCTGTTTGAAGCAAAAATAATGCCTATTGCTACATACAGGATAGAATTAGTCTGGGAGAGGCTCACCAGAAGTGACCTAGCCAGGATAGAAAAAATAAAAGTACCTCAGGAGGATTCTAGATGTTGAAAAAACTACCAGATCCCAATTAGTCTACGAACTCATGAGAGAGACCCTCTTCTTAGAAGTTATCTGCCTCAAGCACTTGCTACCATATACCGGCCTTATATTGAAATAATGGAAGAGAGGAGGGAAAAGAGCAGAGATACACATAAAAATTTCTACAGCACTTGCTCAATGATGGACAGATCCTGGTCCAAAGAAAACCAACCTCAGAGGCATGTTATTGTGAAACTCGTGATCTGTGCTTTCCTCCATAAAGTGTGTTAAGAACAAAAAATACCATGACCCATGTGAAACCTGTGTTTATGAGCTTTGCTGGAAACTTTGTGAAAGATATCACATTCTAAAGTACAGAAATAGAACAAGGTCAATTTCAGAATATAACAAAACATAAGTGTAATCATTCCTAATGCCTGTTAAGACATTCCTTCTTTAAATTATACTGATTGCTAAATAAATTAATAAAGTGATTACAGTAAACATTGTTTACAAATCACTGGCTTTTAGCATAATATAATTATTTTTAGGTGTATAAAAAGTTAATTTAATTATGAGCTTTATTAAACTACTTTATTGTTTTGTGTTAAGGACAGGATATTTATCATAACTATTCTTATTAGTTACTGCTGGTGTTATTGTGTAATGAGTACCTACTATGTAGTAGTAACTCCTTTAAAAACACTAAACATGTATGAAGAAGGATACAGTTAACACTAATATAAAAAGAATGGAACCCAAATATCCTCCCAGTATGGTATGCATCTGAGATGAAGCCAACCACTGCCGATACATCTGCATTCCAGAAAATAGCAACACTGTCAGTACTGACGATAGCACAAAGGAGGTTCCGCTTGATACAGCTGGAAAAAATCAATCAAGCATGTTATTAGTTCATTTTGAAGTTTATAGTATGCTCGTATTACTACTTCTAAAAATTAAATTGAGTTATTTATGGACGCTCTTTAACTACTGATTAAATATAAAATTATACAATCCTAAAAAGTAATGCAAATTTTAATTTGAGAATTCTAATAATGAATTAAAACTGTAAGATTTAAAAGCCAGATAAGTGACAGAAACTACAAAGGAATATAAAATATATGGAAAGACAAAATGCTCAATAATATGGCATTGAGATTATGTGTTGCAAACTTAATTGTTTCAACACCATTAGAACCCCAAACATCTTATAATTTTATTAATTTGCTTACACATTTTCACAGAAATTTTGTTGTTGGTTCCCCAGTGGCAACCAGATTTACTACTTTTTTTTTACCGGTGCTCACGTCTCGTCACTAACACACACAGCAATTTATATTACACGTGGATGTATGACGTAAACGTCAGAAATGTTGCTACTAAATTTCCCTAGAGCCTAGAAAAATAATAATGATTACAGAAATTGAATATAGATTTTATAATTATTATTTTGAAATTTCAACATTTTAATCCATGGCGATATAAGCGTGATTTCGGCCAATAAACAATGATGGATAAATAATTTGTCTTGCGTGTCTGCTCTATACAAAGAGAAAATTAGTATAAAGATGGGTAGAAGGTAGAAATTCTTAATTCACAAATAGTGGCCAACCTGGGCCAATGTGTACGCAAAATAAAATGGAGTCTAATTTGTAAATAGTGTAAGGCATAAGAGAATCATTAATGTAAAAAAATTGGCAAAATAAAAGAGGAGCTTTTTCTCATTGAGGGTTTTATACAGTATAATGGCAGCAGGTCCAATTGCAGAACGCAATCAAGGTAAGAACGCCTATTAATAATAATAAGAGAACAGTGCATATAGTTTCAGAGCCTGGAATTTTTGCTCATACTGCACTTTTACTGTAGGCTGTCAGAGAAAGATTTAGTTTCTTTGCACCATTGGATGTGATATTTTTCACATTCTCTGCCACACAGTTCACACACACACACACACACACACACACTTGCTTGTCGGTTCATGAAATAATTTGAGACTGCATCCTATGATTAAACCCATTTATGCTGAGTCTGGTCACTGTATGCTGTAGCTCATAGTTTACCCCCATTCAGTCTCTATATATGAAGGCGTCTGTTGTATAGAAGGTCCTTCCGTATTTCGGACGCTTTTTCTCTTCTTTGAATCGCTTGATCCTATGCTGGGTTAGTTGTTGCTGGTAGTTGGTCATATCTCAGGTCTTATAGGAAGGGTTTCTCATGCCATTTCAAAACTTATCTGGGTGGAGTGATTCATGAGACACACAATGCTTTTTTTCAGGAGTGCCCTTTCAATTTTCTATGTTTTCAATGTTTTGTTCGGTTAGATGATCCCATATTAGTGCTAAGCCATATGTAATGATGTAGATGATTTTTAGTTTGAAGAGCTTTATGGCTGTTTCTAGAGATAGTCGTGACATATTCTTTGTCATTCTTGGGTAGTACCATCTGTGTGAGTCTTTCTTTTATATGAGCTGTGAAGGTTACTCCTAGTGATTGCAGTGTTATGCCTAAGTATTTATAAGTTGATTATATCTCTAGGCGTTCTTCCATGCAGAAAATATCACTTTTGTAGTTTTTCAGCCTTCCTCCATTTCGGAATATGATAGCTTTGATTTTGATCTTATTGCTGTACAAGCTGTTTTGGTTTGCCCATATTGAAAGGTTGTCCAGTGCTTTTTGTAGGCGTTCTCGGTGTTTGAAAGTGACTGCCATATCATCTGCATATAGATAGACATTTACTTTTCATTATTCTTTTTTCTCTCTTTTGCTACATCCCATGTCACAATGTGGAATAGGAAGGGACTTAGGGGAGTCACCCTGAAGTATTCCATTCCACTGGGCAATCTCTTCTGATGTTGTTGTTATGTTATCTTTTATGGTGATATAACTGTCTGCTATATATTCTGAATTATTAAGGCAATTAGGGGATCCTGTCCAATAAGTTACTTTAGTTTTCTCACGATAATGCTCCTGTCCAATAGGTCGAAAGTCTTGCTGTAGTCTACAAATACTGCGAATAATTTCCCTCCTTTTTCTCTTTTTGCTTCCAAGATATCGTCCATTAGAATTTTTACTGCAAGCAATGTGCATCCACTCTTGCGAAAACCAAATTATTCCTTGCATATTATGTGGCCGGCTATTTTGTCTTTAGAGGGCCCACATAGAAGCAAGAAATAATGGAATAAATTATCTTGGGAGCGAATGTAGAAGTAGATGTGATCTCGCCAATACCTGGTGCCCAACTACTCTCCCTTTTTAGGTGTTTTACTTTTATAGGAAAATTGCGATATGAACACAACAAACATAGCCATCTTCTCACTAAAACAGACGCTGAATGGGAAGTGCCAATCTAAATAAGAAGTGAAATCTGCGAAGTAAGGAATTTCTGCAAACGTGAATCATTCGAGTTTTAGACGTGCAGATCCCTCGGCTACGCTTTGAGGCTGAGGGCCCTCAATCCCTCAGCTACGCCTTGAGGCTGAGTATCTTACTGCTTTGTCGGCATTAGTTATTCATATGTTGCCAGCATTACGTTAGAGCTAGAGAAATGGCATATAGTGACATCTGTAGGACATATAACACATCAACTTCCATCGCTATTGAGGGCCCTCTAAAAACAATTTACCCATGTGGTCTACTATCTCTGATAGTTTCTTTGTTAGGATGGATGTGAATAGTTTTGAGTACTGTTTTTTCTAAGGTTATGCTTCTGTATGAGTCCGTTTTGCTAGCATCTTCTTTGCCTTTGTAAAGAACTTTCAATGTGGATTTCTTCCGGGCCTCTGTTATTCTTTGTAGTTTGATGCAAGTGTTGAAGAGTGTGGTTCATGTCTGCAATAGCCATAGTTGGGTTGTTTTCAGGTGTTCATAAAAGACTTGGTCTGGGCCTGCTGTTTTGTTATTTTTGACTTTGCTATGGCATCTGCTACCTCTTGAGATGGTTATTTTTACCGCTATTGTGGGTGTTGTAGGGTTTGTCTTCTCCGATCTGGTATCTTTATATTGCAGCACCTTGATAAAATGTTTTGTCCAGATTTTCATTTCAATTTGTTTCAATATCGGCTGTCTTGTTCGGCATGTGTAAAATGGGTTTTCTTGTGCTACTGCTGCTTTCTGCGCTTCTGCTTCTATGTTGATTTTCTTTTTGTCTCCTATAAGTGTTTTTTACTCTGGTGGTGGTGGTGGTGGTGGCGGCGGCGGTGGCGTTGGTGGTGGTGGTGGTGGTGGTGGTGGTTTTTAGGAGTTCTTCTTGCTACAAGTAAATCTCTAATTACCTCTTTCCTTTTCTTATAGTAATCCATATTGAATCACACCATGGCTCTTCTCGGACTTTTTGCCTTTATGATGACTGCTTTGTGTATCACATCTTCAATTGTGTTTGCTGCTTCATTTATGTATTCTTCAGATATCAACAGGCTGCATTGCTTAGTCTTATGTTATTCCCATTTAATAACTGTCTCATCTATATTTCTTATTCTCAAAGCTTTCCCCTGTTACTCTTGTTTTATAACTTTCCCTTGTAGTTTGTGTTGTCTTTACTGCAGATTCTTTTTTATGGGATTAGTAGTATTAACTTCCTGTTTGATTGTTTTTGCTTTGTTATTCATTAGAACGAGGTCTATTGTGGAAGTACCAATGTAAGTAGGATCATTAGGGTTGTTAGTCACTTTGAAACTCTCTTGCTCCAGGTATTCTAGGATTCTCTTTGCCTTAGGATTGTACTTAATGATTTTGTAATTCATGTCTCGTGCAATAATTATTGGATTGCCTGTATCTCCTTTTTGCAGGGCTTCATTAATGCTGTCGATGCTCTTTTGTGAGGAAATTCGTGGTTGGAAATACACTGCAAGAATGGTGGTTAGGTTTGTTGTGACCATTAGTGTATGGATTATTGGATCTTATGGATTATTGGTGATAAGTTTGGCTTGGCATATATCGTTATTCCTCCGCTTGGTCTACCGCCTTGGCCTTGTGTTGCTGGAGAGTGATATGTGTAATAGTATCTTTTTCCCAGTGGCTTTATCAGGAAGATCTCCATTAGTACTATTATATCTTCTTTTATATAGTCAATTCCTGTCTTGTTATTTATTGCATTCACTCCTTCAATGTTCCATAAAAACAACTGAAGTCCTCATTGCATGCATTAGAAGCATGTGCCCAAGTACTGTAGTATCCCTTGGATTGTAATTGTTTACATTCTACTGTTGGATTGCCTTTTTTCTTCAGGTCTTCTTCCACCTTCTCTTTTGTTGTTTCTTTGTGGCATTTGCCTAAATGTAGCCATGCATGGCGCACTCCCGCCTGGAAGTCGACATTTCCTTTTCCTATTATTTTGGTGTTATCTCTTTTCTTTGGTGTCTTCCTGTATAGACCTGCCATTTCTCCTGTTTCATGTACTGGTCCTTATTTTCTGCATCAGTGATAGTGTTTTCTGAAAGATGACTGGTCCAGTTTTGTCTTCTGCTATGTTTCTGCTGTTCTCTCCAGTTCTCCATTCAGAGTTGCCCTTGTGTAGGCCTTGTTTCCTCTTGTTCTGCTTCTGAATTCACGTTTGTTGCTGGCTATCTGTGTTATCTGTTTGTCCTTTAGTCTTCCTTTTCCTGTTTCTTTTCGGACTGAGGACATCCGTTAGCTCTATCCTGTCATCATTTTGTCTGTTTTTCTTTTGAAATTTATTTGCTGTTATTACAGTTCCTCTCTCTGCTTTTTTTTGAGGTTATTGCTCAGACTACTGTGTCATCCATTATTTTCTTCAGGTCATTTTTAAGAACTCCATAATTGTTCTATTTTCTTAGTTGTCTGATTTTGTCACTTGCTGTGTGTATCAGAGTTTGCTCTTTTCATGATGTCAAATTTGCCTTGAGATGCCAGTGCATTTTTTATGGTACCATAGAGAGCATTAGCTTTCGCGCTGTATTGCTGTCACATCATCTGAAAATTCCTGTTTGTAAAATCCACATGCTTGATCTCTGTGGGTTTTGCCCTTTTTTGGTATTAATTTAAGTAATGGGTCTAAGTTTAATGACTTTGGCCACTTCTTTTTCTTTGTAGTGCATATATTGGTAACCCTGCTGACCGTTAGGTCTTGATCGTAATCGATACTCTACTCTGAATATATTTTCAGTATCACTGCTACTGACTCTTTCCTCTCTCCGCTAACAATTGCATTGAAATTGTGTGTAATGCTTTATAAACCCTTAGGTTTCCTAACCACTCTAATTTCCTATTTCCTTAAATATTTGCACTTTCACTGTGTTTCTAACAATACACTTCAAAGCACGTGCATCCTCACAATTCTAGAACATCCATTGATTGATTTTTGAACTAATGGAAGTATCTTCAGCTCTCTTCTCCAGCAGATCATTGTACTCTGCTGTTTGCTTTGGTACTGTTGTAACGATAATGTCTATATAGGCATTGATGAAATTATTCTTGAAATTCAAAATGCAATGGCAACTGTGTATTATGTATG
This sequence comes from Deroplatys truncata, assembly GCA_030765065.1. Classification (NCBI taxonomy): domain Eukaryota; kingdom Metazoa; phylum Arthropoda; class Insecta; order Mantodea; family Mantidae; genus Deroplatys; species Deroplatys truncata. Next base: position 62,578,509 of record CM060980.1, read on the forward strand.
TGCTGTAATTGCCAAAGGGTATGTTGAGAAATTATTAAAGCAAATGCTAGTCATGTGAAAGTATCACTTCTGATATGTTTTTTTTTAATAGTGTAAGAAACCTAAAAAATGTTATTTTAGATAGATTACTGTTTTTGTTCTTGCAGATGCCACCATTTATGTGGGAGGTCTTGATGAAAAGGTTACAGAAGCATTGATGTGGGAGCTGTTTGTGCAATCAGGTCCAGTTGGTAAGTCTTTTTCTGCATTAATTTGATGAAAAATATTTCACTTGCAAAAAGTACAGAGGAGTGATTTAGAGATTTTGCAATATACAGCTTTTAAATGCATTTAATCAAATTACCATTCAGTGCTTTTAAGGGAAGAATAAAAGGAAGAAGATCGTCTATCTGTCTTCCTGTTCATAGATCCTCTAGAGAGCATTGGAATATTGAACATGTCATATAGAAGCTAGTATGGAACCACCACCAATCACGGCCCACCTTATATCAGAGTAGTAGCAATGACTGTACCATGTACTGCAATGCATTTAAAAATAGAGCCATTATCTTATAATTAAAAAAAAAATACACCCTTGCACTCATCTAAGATCTTAAACTGTGTCATCAATAATAATCCATTATGGGAAAGTACATCATGCAATCGTACTCTATTACTGTTACTATCTGAAGAAAAAAATATATATATACAATTATACTGCCATAATTTATAACATGTATCTGTAGAATAGCCATTATCTACTCCTATTTAACTACATTCACTGGAAACCAGTCAAAATGTACGGGTAGCTAGCACAAAAATTAAATTGAGTTTTATTTGTGGATGCTGTTTAATTGCTATGGTCCTTAGCATCCCATTCTATATTGGGCGTGAAAGACCGGAAATTTTGCTCAGATGCCTCTTTATCAGGCTTGAGGTTCTTTCACATGCTATAAATTTATGACATGGGACTACCATCCCATGCTAAGGGTTTTTATGTCCAAAAAAATTCATTAAGCTTTGCCGGGTTTGAACCCGCAACCTTGGGAACTAGAGGCTAGGATGGTACCACTAGACCACGTAGGACAACATGCTAGCACAAAACCCTCTACTAAGCTACTATCATTTTATTAAGTTTATTTGCAATTCTATTTTATTTAGAAATTTCCTTAATAAAAATTATAAAGTTAAAGTTGTCTATTTACAATATTTTGTTATTTTTATAATAATTATTTAATTTATAGTAATTGAATATTTTGTCTACTTTATTTGTTTATGTATTTATATGTTTGTTTGAAAGTTATGGTGTTTAAAAGAGGAAACAAACTAAAAAAAGAAGAGAAATGGCAGATGAGGGGTTTAAAGTTAGAAGTTGTCAAGGAGTTGGATTATTTGGGGGTGAGGATGAGCAGTAATGGTGAATGGGTGGTGCATAGCAGGAAGGTTATGGCTAAAGGAAAGGCGGCAATGACCGGAGTAAGGATGAGCAAATACAAATTAGAAATGCCAACTAAATGGGTAGAAAGAATGTATGAAGCATTGGTAGAAGCAAGAATGCTATATGCAGTAGAAATTTGGGGGGATCTGAATTAAGCAGAAAAATAGACCAGAGCTATAGAACGTTCTGTAAAGAGTTATTGGGGTTACCAAGATCAGCACCAAGGGAAGTAGCATTAGTGGAATTAGGAAGAACAAGTAGAAAGGGAATGATACTGGAAAGGATTTTGAAATTTTAAAGATATGCATGGAACAACAAAAGAGTACGAAAAATAAAAATAGCTGGTGGTCAGGGGTAGAAAAAATTATGGAGAAGATAAGAATGGGAGATATTTGGAGAACAGGAGAAAGAGATAGCAACGGCTTCTGGATAACAGTAAGAAACAGAGTGGAAGACATAAAAAGACAGATTTGGGGAAGCTTAGAGAATAAAAAATCACTAGGGTTCTATAGATTAGTAAAACGGAAATGGGGAAGAGAAGGTTATGTGGATTATTGCAATAGAGCAGAAAAAGAAGCGTTTGCCTGGATGAGAACAGGATCAACATATCTGAGAGAGCTAAGAGGCAGAAAAAATGGAATTTGCGAATTATGCAGAGGTAGTGATAGCACTATATGACAGAATGCAAAGAATTAGCAGAATGGAGACAAGAAGTATGGGAGGAAAAATCTGATATGTTACACTCGCATGACTTTCTCTACTCTTGTACAAACTATTTTCGCAAACGCTTACTCTCCATATGCTTCATGTTAATCGAGATATCAAGGAGTTAATATTATTGTTAATTTTCTTGTAGATGCAAAGGGAATTGGTAGGCCTTAAGCGATAGTCAAAATATTTTAAGAGCTGGTTGCTATGAGTATTCCATTCTCTTTGCATTACCAGGACAAAAAAAATGAATAACGAATTCCCATTTGAGAAAACGTATAAGTATTGGAAAATTTAAGGGAATAACGAGCAATATCTCGAAAATGGTTCACGCAACAACAAAAAAAGTATATGACATAAATTGTGTATTTTAACGTGATCTACATTTTTTGTGTAGTAAAATTTTGTCTATCTATTATGGTTTACCAGTTATGCAAAAGTTGTTCACAATAAAGAATACTTTTGGAGACATTCCCAGAAAATTCAAGATATACATTTTGTCATGAAAGTATCTTAAATATACGATATTTTAATCAAAATCATTAGAGCCGTTTTTGAGAAAATTAAAATTTTCGAAAAATGTTCCATGTTAAGGGTAATCTGTGGTAGGGGGATTTTCTTGGAAACCTTCATGTCGCATCTCTGGAAGATACTGAACCTAAATACCAAGTTTGGTGTTTATCCGACTGTTCGTTTCTGAGTTATGCTGTTCAGACAGACACACACACGGACATGTTTCCAAAAATGCTTTTTTTGGATTCAAGAGGCCTCAAAACATGTATTTCCGGTGAAATCTTGGTATCGAATTTTTGGGTGGAATACAATACTTCCCCTACTTACTATACATAGTACAGAAAGTAAAAATGGGAAAAAATGGATGGAAAATAGTAGCAATTAAAATGTTAACAAGAAAAGAAGAAAAGAAAAATAAGAACATGGGGGAGTTCTTAAAGAAAGTAAAAGAGAAATGGATTAGAAGAGTAAGAGAGATAAGAAAGGTAGAAGAGCAAACGGAGGAGGGAGAGGATGGGCAATAGGGATTAAGGGTAGCAAGGGATGCTCAGATGAGCCAGAAGGCCAAGGTGCCAGGCAAAATGAGCAGCATAGCTGGCAAGGAAATTTGTACATAGGTTAAGTTAGTTTGTAAGTGGAATATTGTAAAAAGGATTGTGTATAAAAAAATGTACAAATAAAGTTATCTATTTTATCTTATATGTTTGTTTGTTTATTTACCTTCTTAGCATTTTATTTAATCTCCATATTAATTATTCTATTATTAGCTTCTTTTTTATTTATTTTATATATGAATTTTAAACTTTATCAATTTATGTATACTAAACTTTAGCCTCATGCCACCAAACACTAACTCTTCTTTCTTCTATCACTACATATCCACTCACTTTACCCCCCTTCATTTCACTTCACTCACAATCTTCATTTTTCTAACACCAACTCCACCTCCAAACCTACATAAACTCCAACTCCCCCTCCTATTAATAACATAATAGCAAATTCTGTCTCCATGCATCTAACATCACCATAGCTCCACTCCTATCACTCCAACAGTTAGTTTGTTCATCTTGCATCCAACCATATTTTCAATGTGTGCACTTCCCTGACTATGAGGTCTGTGACTGACCATAAACAATCTTAAAAGAGGCTGTTATTCCATTAAGTTACTAACCACGTTGTTGGAGAATTCTCTCCCAAGTGGATTCTAAAATTGAGGGAGCTCCAAACAACGTAATATATCTTAATAGTTGGTTAGCTTTTCTTCTATCGTAGAAAGAGGACAAGAAACTAGGGAGATGATCATGGTAAGCTGTTATAAATTTGTATACTCTGTCAGCTCGGGACTGAAAATTGGTTGACTTGACAATGGGGAATTAAAATCTGAAAATATCATGGGTTCATTGCAATACCATTTTTAACTCCTTTCTGTTTTCTCTAACATGGTTCCTGTGGATGAATATTGAGTTCATCATGTGTAACTTCTTGTTCTTAGACAAAGGTTCCTTCAACATTCTATTTCATCCTCAATGGCCAATTGTTAAATGAGATATTTGTAGTACTTCAGAGTCTTTAACGTAATACTGAAAATTATTGATTCTTTCTTCAACTGTATAAGTTTGTTTTCAACAATTACAACATCATATGTCTTCAATAGCCATAGGGGTTCCTTCATAGTTTTAGCCTTCAACACATCCTCGATCACCCTGTGATAATTTTACATCAATGAGAGAAACAACTTTTAGCACTATCTTAATCTGAGAGAGAGTTCATCATAAAACCGATTTTTGTCAAACCAATCTGTTCTTGTGGAAATTTTGACTCAGGTGTAACAATCTGTTGTGAGATTTTTAACACTAAGGAAAACACTGGTTTACTTCATTTGCAGCAAGACAGTATGCTATGCAGAGTTGGGAAAATACTGGTCTTCTTTGCATGAGGCAAGTCAGAGTGCTATGTAACAATGGCAGTGTTAAATTTAAATACAAAATAAAATAAGACTTTGCTGCTTTTGTTTTTGTCATTCTATAAAATGCCTAGGAAATATTTAAAATGATTTATATCTAAACTTTACACATTCATTTTTAGCATTCTATACAATGCCAAGTCATTTTATAGAATGCCAGATTTTAATCATTGCCAGTTACATAATATACATAATGAAGCTTCATTTCTTTTCAGTAAATGTACACATGCCAAAGGACAGAGTGACACAAATGCATCAGGGCTATGGTTTTGTGGAGTTTATGGGTGAAGAAGATGCAGACTATTCCATAAAGATAATGAATATGATAAAGCTGTATGGAAAGCCAATTCGAGTGAATAAGGTAGGAATGATCTTATTCCTTAAAATATATGGAAGATAAAGCTTCAAAAATGAATTTAACTAATAGGGATGCATGCTTTTGCTATCTTTCAGTCATAATGCAAAGATTAGTTCCTTATTGCAGGTGTAAGCTTAAGTGAAAATGATATGTCACACAGTATCTACTGTCCATTCCAAATCAGGGTGTCTCTCACTGTAAACAAACTCTTTGTATTATCCGTGCGTAGTTTGCAATCCCTATTCCTAAAAGCTGCTTCTTCCTCTTGCACATACTTGCTGCATATCACTTACAGCTGAACATTGTTTCACTCTATAAAAAGGCATTCTGCGCGAAAATCATAATTCAAAGTACCACCTCAAAATGAAGTAACAATGTATTTTATAAAATGCAGAAATGAACATTTTACTTATGTTAATTGCTATCCTCAGGCAAAGATGCAAAACCCAAATCCGAATCCTCCGTAGATGACTCAGCTGTCATATTGGAATCAGAACTATCCTCCAAGTTAATACAAGCTTATCCACAACACTATCGTTCACAAAACAAATTCCCACATTTTATTCTCCTCTTATATTATGTTCGATTATGTCTGTTTATATTACCTGCACACCTTGGTTAAACTTTTCACTGAAATGCCTGTAAATTCGGATGTTAGTTTCACAATATCCAATACTGCAAGTGTTGGGTATTTTTGTAACAGTGAGTTGAACGCATTAAGTATTATTTGTTTTTCATTACTTTTTAACGGTTTCCCACTTTTGTGTCTGAATAGTTTATTTGCACTGCATACACCTTTCTCTGCCATGAGAGCTCAAACTTTAACTGATTGAATCACAAGATTTGACCTGAGCTGAGCATGTGTGTGCTAATGTGTTATGAATGACTTCGCATATCATATTTCCTGTATTATGCAAAGTGTTTATTTGGTACTCAAAGAGCACCTCTGGGAATTCATTGCTGCATTTCTAGTATGTGCAAGAGAATGGCAGTCATCCATACAGTTGGTAATTAACAAACAAAATACCCTGAGCATTAGTGCAATAGCAGACAGCATTAAGAAAATTATATTTTGTAATCTCTTAACAGTTAGCATTGAGACAGAAATATTTTAGTATCACACTTGACTTACCTGTGTATGTAAATCAGCCAATGCAGGACTTATTTATTGTGGTATTGCATGCATCTATATGTTGTGTACACAATTTTGGTATCATTATTATGATTATTGTATTTATTTGTTCATTTATGAATATGTTACTTATTAATACATATATCAAGAATTTGAAATTTATTAAGATAATAGCAATATAGAACATATCATAGCTAACTCTAACTAACTAAACTTTTAAATAGACAAAATTTGTACAATTACTTCAGATGACCATGGAAAATAAACAAAACTGTAATCTTGTTATTTTGCTACAAAGAAAGTATAAAGTAGCAAAAAGTATTACTGAGGAGAAGTAAACAGTATTCCTCCTTTGGCAGAAATAAGTTAGTTCTTCACCATCACTCATACTATGCAGATTGCCCTGAGGTTAAAATAGAGTACACATAGCTCAAACTAAAGTATAGAGAACCCAAAGAAAACATAATAGTTTCACCACATTTGTTTCATGAACATAAAACACTCTTAATAAATTTCCGCTGCAGTATATATCCATTGCCTTTAAGAATGAGTTCTTATGATAACTGCAATAGAATGTGTAGTTCTATACCTTTCCTACCCTATATTTCATGATACAATACATTTATTAAAGAAATGTTTACATTGGTTTAAGAGTGTATGCTTAGGTTTGTGACAAGCAGAAGCACATGCTTTTATTTACATCAGAGGTAACTCTAGTCTGGAGATTAAGAGGTGCATACATATGCAAGCAAAGCCTGTAATTTAAACAGCTACATTGCCCAGTTTGAGTCACTCATCTTTATTGAAATTTGGTTTTTTATTTGAGTACTGGTGTAGTAAATAAATGATTTACTAAAATTGTGTGGTGAATGAATTAAAACTGCATTTGTTTTGCGATGTGAATATGATGAGTGATGGGTTTCTGCTTGTTCTGTGTTGTGGCTTGCAGAGAAGAATTCTCTTAGGTAATCATGAATAATTCCACATTTTTGTGTTTGATTAAATCTGCATATATTTCCACACCCATAGTTAACATACTTACACAGTAATAAGTTTTTGTAGTTGCAATGCTTCTTGAATTCCTAATTGAAATTTCTGTTTCTTATGCAGAATTGAATACCGCTGATATATATTTACTTCAGGCAATATATTTATTAATTAAATATAATGTACACTATGTGATAAAAGTATCCGGACACCCCACAAACATAAGTTTTTCATCTTAGGTGCATTTTGCTGCCACCTACTGCCTGGTACTCATTATCCGCAACCTCAGTAGTCATTAGACATGAAACAGCAGAATGGGACGCTCCATGGAACTCACGGGCTTCGAATGTGGTCAGGTGATTGGGTGTCACTTGTGTCATAAGTCTGTACGCGAGATTTCCACACTCCTAAACATCCCTAGGTCCACTGTTTCTCAATGTGATAGTGAAGTGGAAACATGAAGGGACATGTACAACACAAAAACGTACAGGCCGACCTCGTTTGTTGACTGACAGAGACCGCCGACATTTGAAGAGGGTCGTAAAGAGTAATAGGCAGGCATCTATCCAGACCATCACACAGGAACTCCAAACTGCATCAGGATCCACTCCAAGTACTATGATAGACGTGAGGTGAGAAACCTTGGATTCCATGGTCAAGTGGCTGCTCATAAGCCACACATCACACAGGAAAATGCCAAACGATGCCTCGCTTGGTGTAAGGAGCGTCAACATTACATGATTGAACAGTGGCAAAACATTGTGTGGAGTGACAAATCACAGTACACAATGTGGTGATCCATGGCAGGGTTGGGTATGGCGAATGCCCGGTGAATGTCATCTGCCAGTATGTGTAGTGCCAACAGTGAAATTCAGAGGTGATGGTGTTAATGGTGTGGTCATGTTTTTTCCTGGAGGGGGCTTGCACCCATTGTTTTGCGTGGCACAATCACAGCGCAGACCTACATTAGGTATTTTAAGCACCTTCTTGCTTCCCACTGTTGAAGAGCAATTCGGGGATGACAATTGCATCTTCAACAGAATCGAGCACCTGTTCATACTGCACGGGCTGTGGCAGAGTGGTTACACGACAATAACATCCCTGTAATGGACTGACCTGCACAGAGTCCTGACTTGAATCCTATAGAACACCTTTGGAATGTTTTGGAACGCCGACTTCGTGCCAGGCCTCATCGACCTATATTGATACCTCTCCTCAGTTCCGCACTCCGTGAAGAATGGGCTGCCATTCCCCAAGAAACCTTCCAGCACCTGATTGAAAGTATGCCTGCGAGAGTGAACACTGTCATCAAGGCTAAGGGTGGGCCAACACCATATTGACTTCCAGCATTACCGATGGAGGGTGCCACGAACTTGTACGTCATTTTCAGCCAGGTGTCCGGATACTTTTGATCATGTAGTGTATATCTGAATGTACATTCAACGTGGATGACTAAAGATGCTATTCATGTTAATTTAATTTGTGTCCTTAGAATGGCTTGCAATAGCCAATGCGCCTATTCTCCATGCCTTGCAAGGATAACTTTGATTTCTTTCCTGTATGATATACATCGGGCGACAATGTTGCATAGATGCTATCTGATAGAAAAAGCTGATGAACTTGCAAGACAAGGAGCAGCTTCACCATTTATTGGGCAGAGCTGCCTCTAGGAACATCTCAATGTATAGTAAGAGAGGCTATTAAGAACTGATCCAAAGTAAAACATCATAAAACCTGGCTTAAAACTACAGGAAACAAACATGGTAAACTTATTTATTAGAAAACCATGTAAGAAAAGAACCAAAAGGTTACTTAAATGTACAGACTTCACCTGAGAACAATTATTGTATTTCTCACAGGACATGCTCCTGTGAAAAAGCATCTTAACATGATGGGAGTGTTTCGGGGTAATGTAGATTATGCAAGAAAGAAACTGAAACAGCACAGCATATTATATGCTCCTGAGAGGCTTTGGCTCCAATGTTTTTGGAAAAAGATTTTTAGAACCAGAAGAATTTGAAACCATATCTGTTATGAGACTGTATTCGTTGGTAAAGGGAGCAGATATAAAGAATTAGCTTTAAAACGATACAGGTAGCACAATAAGCGCAAGGTTGAAGTGCATCTGGAGCAATGACGCAAGTGTGTATCATATGAGACAAGACAAGACAAGGCTATCTGATTGAACTAAATCTATGTTTTGAAAATCTTTCTTACATGGCTTACCATTGGTTGCTATTTACAAATATAATGCCCCTGAATTTACATTTGAACTTAATATACAGTACAGTGTTTTTTTAGCTGAATGATCATTGGTTTACAATACTATACTGTTATGATGCATTGTCTGAGTGGATGTTTACCTAAAACATGTGTTCCGAGCACATTATAAAGCTCTTAAATGTTCTGCTTATTCAGCATTGGTATGTACGCAAAAAACAAATAATGTTTTAAACATATATACATACAGTGAAATAATTCACAAATATGCGTACTAGAAATTAAATACTGAACATACTTGCATTCTAAATATATTAATTACTATACCTTTAATGTTAATGAAATATTTAAATCAATTTAAAAAAAAAAAAAATCACTTGGTTTCCCTTGGGTTTGCAGATTGAAATCAAATACTGTCTCAGTACAAAAGAATACTCAGCTCATGTTGGGACTGCCAAATAGCAACATTTGTTGTTTTCAAGTACCTTTCAACCACATCACGAGAAGAGAAGGTTAGCTTGCAAAACAAATGCCATTTTATGGGAGCTGAGCTTGGAAATCACTTAAAATGTTAAAGAAGGCTCACGACAAGATTAAACAAAATTGAGTTATCAAAGAAATGATAACTTACTACCTCATGCCACAATACATGAGGTATCCTCTTTGAAATATTTGATTCTAAGTTTCTGGGATATTCTTGAAAAATGTTTTACTTCCCACTAACATATTCAGACTTCATCATCATTTACAACCATTTTCTATATGGTTTAATTTGTCACCAATGATGTATTTTCTCTTCGTTTATTCAAACTGACCATCATTAAGATCCCAAGACTTACTACAGCTACAAGTAAAGCTTTCCTTGCTTGAAGACCTGGAGTCGATCTGGTAGGCTCGTGGCGAACTTAACTGAGGTTTGCTATGTACCTACCCTTTGAAGGGCTTTACCATAGGTAGGATGGATTGTTGTAGGGTGACGGTTTTGTGTTGAAGTTGGGGGTGTGATGGGAGGTAGCTCTATGTTTTTATAGGCTCCTCAGTGACTGCCAGTGCCATGCTCAGCTGGTGTTTATTTTTGTTTAAATTTTGGTTGGTTGAATTTTGTTGACCACTCCCACTGGAGAGGGGGGAGTACTTAGTGACAGCATGTTTTTGCTGTTGGCAGGTTTAAAGCCTTCATTACCGGGGGTGCCCGCAAGCCATGCAAGGAACCCGGTAGCGTCTGTATTGAGCTTGAAGACCTGGTGAAAATCTGAGACTTTGTGATTCAGGTTGTGAAAGGCTCACACACAAACAATTTCTATGAGTGCTCACAGCCATTGCATTGCAACCTCAGCGTGCACATATATATGTGTTACTAGACTAGAGTGTTAATGAGTTAAATTTAGATACTTATTCCCACTTACTTTGAAAAGTATGTTTTGAGAACCTTTGTCCTCATCGTCAGCAACATTTCAACTGATGCACAGATAGAAGGCCCAGGCTGTTGAGGTGATTGTGTTGTCTGGTTGAGAATTTGACTATGTTGTAAAGTGGCGGTATTTCAAAATTCATAACTTTATTAGCATAATATAACTCTATTTTTTTTTTGAAATATTTCTCCCATATTAATTTTCTGGTTGGTTTTTTATGTTTTAGTAAGCAATAAGCAGTTAGTAAGTTGTGTTGACCAATGGAAGTAATGGGCTACTGCTGATTTGTCTGTTTGGCTAAGTTTCAAATACCTTAAGTGTTCCTTCAGTCTGGTTGTTGCTTTTTGCTTTTCCAGTGTATACCTTTGTGCAGGTTCATAGTTGATCTGATAAACTCCTGATTTATTGGAATTCGTTATAGTGCCCCTTAATGGGAAATCAATTTTCTAAAGTTGTAAGGTGCCAATTTTATGTTATGTTCCTGGAGGAATTTATCACAAGTCTTCAGATGGAATATGAAGAGCTTACTGAATTTGTTGTAAGTCTGTGGATGGAATGCTAATTTACTGTAGTTTTGTGGTGAATTGCCTTCATTGTTGAGTGTAATGATAGCCTATCTTTTCCCGATGTTGATATTTCCTACTTAACATGTCTGCAGATGGAATGTGAATTTACTGCAGTTTTGTGATTAGGTATCTTCATTGCTGAGTGTTGTGAACTTCTTATTTTTGTATTTCCTAATTAACCTGATGACTAAGTGATAGTCAAAACCATTGTGATGCAACTATGGTGGTATTCAATTTTGTATTCCTGGTTAGTGAGTGTTATATTTACTAGCCTGTGTGTCAGACTGAAATATGGCATGCATGTGGTTTTGTATTCTGGTTTTCTTAATGCAACTGTCAGCATGCATAATTTGGGGTAAATTCCAAAATCTATTTTGTTCTGATGTAGTAATTTTAAGGTCTAAGAATGGTAGTTGCCCATCTTTTTTTGTTTTCTATTGTAAATTTGATAGCTTGTTTCTGTAGGTTAAATGCTTGAGAGCTTTATCTGTCTGTTTCCTTGACCTCTCAGCAAAGATGTCCTCTACATCAATTCTAAACAGAAGTGGAAAGGCTTTTATTAATTCTTATTTCCAAATTGCTCATATTGTAACAAATGAGAACACCAGTTACTGCAAAACACACTTTATATATCACTTAGGCATTCAGCGTAGCACAAATGTTACACTTGAGTCACTTTTGACACACACTCGGAGCACAACACAACTGAACTGCTAATTGCGGCTCACAACTGAATGATGTGTCACAACTCACAGCTAAACTGCACTGGCACTATCCACTTATTACTTCTCAAGTTCTTAGCTAACTGAACTCCCAGGCAAGAGCAGCCTCTTATAGACTTTGCATACAAGTGGAATGCTCTAGAAAGGGAGGCTACTAGAACATGCCGAAAGGAATGTTCAGGAACAGGGAAGTGTCACATAATGGGCTATTGTTCTGCACTGGCTGTTAATCTGATGGCTGGGTGAAGGCCCTGCCCAGGTGCCAAGTCAGAAGGCCTTACCAGTGGCCCTCAGTAGCTTCGTGCATGTGATCAGGACATATAGATTTGCTAGTAGCAGTGATAATGGGTTGCTAAGCCTGAAGTTTGTTGAAAGTAATCTGAATGTGAAGAAAATATATTACTTGATGTACAGAATTCATCAATTTTTCCATACACATTTGTCTACCACAGCAAATCAGGTTCATAATGACTTGCTTACTCTAGTTTTTTGTGTAACACTATCCAGAATCTATACGCTAATGATAAGCTTAGGGACTCAAACCTTTAAACCAGCAGAAACCACAGTACCACTCATGGAAGCTTTTTCAGCATAGCGTGTTGATAATTAACATTTGATTCTTGGGTGATCAGTCAGAGTGACATCTTCATAGCTTTCTAAGCTTTTGGTGTAGACTTCCAAGCTTTCATCAGTTATGTATACTGTGGATAAAATCACAGTATATACTCATATACTAAAACTTGTATACTTGATTGGTTTGTGTAAAACATCAATTTCATGCCAAGTCTGGTAAAAATGTATTAATAACTGATTATCCATGAATCAATTATAAACAATTCACATTGCTGCATTAGCTGTGGAGATTCTTTCCCTGTCATCCTCCATGCTAGTCATGGGTTCAAACCCGGTGGAGGGCAATGGATTTTTTTTGGACATAAAAATCCTTAGCATGGCTTCCTTCAGAGGGGAAGTAAACCTGTGATCCCGTGTCATAGATTTATGGCACGTAAAAGAACCTAACGTCTGATAAGGAGGTCTCTGAGTAAACTTTCTATTCTTTCAAGCCCCATATAGAATGGGATGCTAAGGACCATAATAGTAAAAGAGCGTTGATAAATAAAAGCTCAATTTCAATTTCTTCTTCCTTTCCCTCTTTCCCCTTCCATATCTCTCTCTCTCTCTCTCTCTCTCTCTCTCTCTCTCTCTCTGATCAGTAGCAAGAAACAAGAACATTATGGTCAGACTGCACTGTTTCCTGTGGTAACCATAAAACAACAGAATTTATAAAACAGCTGGTTTGTGTACCCCAACAATAAAAAAACATTGGCACAATTCTTTAAATATTCATCCTATTAGCAATTAAAATTTGTCAGAAAAAGTATGTATATAAACTTCTATATAATATATGCTAATAAACGCTATATAATAACCTTTTTTACAAGTCAACTATGTATAACAAGGACATTTAAAGGTTTTGACTTTCTACCCTGTATAATACCTACCCTTTTGGGTAAGGTAATTAAGATTAGAATTAGCCTATTCTTTAATTGTGAACCTAAGGTATGTTATACTTCAAGTTTCATAGTAATTGTTCTACTGTTCTTGAGTGAAAAGGTCTCCCTCTTTTTCTCTCCCCCTCTTTCTACCCCCTCCCTCTCTCTTTAAAAATATTAATTTTGTTATCAGTGTAGTTAAGAAGTTGTTTGTTGCCACAACTTCCAAGTATAAACTTGCAGTAACAATATTGAAAAAAGTTTAAAATTCAGCCACTAGATTTTGTGTGTGTGTGTGTGTGTGTGTGTGTGTGTGTGTGTGCGTGCGTGCGTGCGTGCGTGCACTGACTGATTGACACGACTCAATCTGTTGCCACTTCTCACCTCACACTGACTCGACTTGCACTTACTCAACTCCATTTGTCGCACTCGACTCGCTTTCAGTTCGTGATTGGCTGACTGTCTGCGAGAGCACTCACTTATATAGGCAGTGGAATCTTCTACAGAAGGTTTTTAAATGCTCTAGAACTGTTTCGACACTTTCTGGAAGAGGGGGAAGATAAAGCTTCCAGAAAGTTCTAGTTATCTCCCGGTGCATCTGGTGTTTATACTGGCAAGTGGCATTATCATTATTTACTTGGACTGCTTGGTGTTGACCTCCCAATAACTTTGGGCTATAGCCGCTGTGCCATAATATATAGTTTAGACTACAGATTAATAATGTAGACTAATACAAAGAATACTGTATTTTATTTATATTCTGTTACATTTGCAATGTAACCTGCCTTGTTAAAATCAGGGGTTGCCTCCGATAGAGCTATTTTCGACTAAGCCAACAGATGTTTGTCAGATAAATGAGAGAGTTCTATATTTTGACTTAGCATAACTCATTTTTGAAAACAGTTCCTCACACAAATATGTAGAAGCAAACTTACCTAGCCAAAATTTTAGTTGCCAAGAATCTTAATTTAAACTGACAACTGTTTAAATACGTTAAAACCATGTTTACCATGGCAAAAATGTTTCAAAAACATATCATTTTGCATGGATATGAAGTTAAGCTGCAAACCCAGTCTTACCATTGCAGTTTCAACTTGTATAGGATGTACAAAAAAGTCAAAATCATTTCTCAGGCTTTTTAAATCTGCAAATCTGTAGACTGCTTGATACCTTTAAAATCATTTAGATATTCCGGATAAATTCTTTCTGCTACTTTTACAATGCAGGTCTTTATGAATTCCCTATCACTAAAAGGTTTTAGGATGATAGCAATTTTCCAAGCTAGGATGTAACTAGCAAGCAAAATGTTTTGTTTTTGTGGATCAGACTCTGTGAATGTTGCCTCCTTCAAAATATGAGTTTTCAAATCAAGCAGCTGGTAGCGGTTCAGGACCTAAAAAGACATACTCATAATAATCAGAAATAAAGATTTGTGATTTTACCACAGTTGAATCAACGCAATCATTATTATACACTAAATGGCCACCACCAGCACTATAACCATATCCGCAATGATAAAATTTTGCATTTGTACCTTCAATGTAATTGAGTCCTTCAAGGTTGGTCACATAAAACCTTTGTGGAATCCCAGCATTTTTTAACATAAAAGGCAAAGGACTTAATCTGCTTTGGGAATGAAGAAAAACTGTTCTTCCTATTTAGCATGAAATGAATTTATACACAGGCTTAGAATCTGCTATGACGTTTTTCCAATTGGAACTATGCCACAGTCTGACACAGCTTGCTAATAGGTTACTCATGCATGGGTATACACACTATGTGATCAAAAGTATCCGGACACCTCACAAACATATGTTTTTCAACTTAGGTGCATTGTGCTGCCACCTACTGCCTGGTACTCATTATCTGCGACTTCAGTAGTCATTAGACATCGTGAAACAGCAGAATGTGATGCTCCGTGGAACTCACGAACTTCGATCGTGGTCAGGTGATTGGGTGTCACTTGTGTCAGAAGTCTGTACGCGAGATTTCCACACTCCTAAACATCCCTAGGTCCACTATTTCTGATGTGATAGTGAAGTGGAAACATGAAGGGACATGTACAGCACAAAAGCGTACAGGCCGACCTCATCTATTGATTGACAGAGACTGCCGACATTTGAAGAGGGTCGTAAAGAGTAATAGGCAGACATCTAGCCAGACAGGAATTTCAAACTGCATCAGGATCCACTCCAAGTACTATGACAGGCGTGAGGTGAGAAACCTTGGATTCCATGGTCGAGCTGCTGCTCATAAGCCACACATCACGCAGGAAAATGCCACGATGCCTCGCTTGGTGTAAGGAGTGTCAACATTACATGATTGAACAGTGGCAAAACGTTGTGTGGAGTGACGAATCACAGTACTCAATGTGGTGATCCGATGGCAGGGTATGGATATGGCGAATGCCTGGTGAACATCTTCTGCCAGCGTGGTAGTGCCAACAGTGAAATTCGGAGGTGGTGGTGTTATGGTGTGGTCGTGTTTTTCCTGAAGGGGGCTTGCACCCCTTGTTGTTTTGCGTGGCACAATCACAGCGCAGACCTACATTGATATTTTAAGTACCTTCTTGCTTCCCACTGTTGAAGAGCAATTCGGGGATGGCGATTGCATCTTTCAGCACGATCGAACACCTGTTCATACTGCATGGGCTGTGGCGGAGTGGTTACACGACATTAACATCCCTGTAATGGATTTGCCTGCACAGAGTCCTGACTTGAATCCCTTTGGGATGTTTTGGAATGCCGACTTCATGCCAGGCCTCACCGACCTACATCAATACTTCTCCTCAGTTCCGCACTCCATGAAGAACGGGCTGCCATTCCCCAAAAAACCTTCCAGCACCTGATTGAAAGTATGCCTATGAGAGTGAACACTGTCATCAAGGCTAAGGGTGGGACAATACCATATTGACTTCCAGCATTGCCGATGGAGGGCGCCACAAACTTGTACGTCATTTTCAGCCAGGTGTCCGGATACTTTTGATTACATAGTGTACCTGTCGCAACAACATCTTCTGTCGTGTGCACTAAAGTCAAGAACCACTTCTGATTCCTGAAATTCCCATGCCTTTGCTTGAGGGATGATTTCTGGTTTGTTTGTGAGGACTCTTGAATTTCTATCTTTAGCTCTGTTTTCTAGTAATTGAACAAATTTCTCTTTGTATCTGCTTTTATTTATTCATACTTTTAGTTCTATTTAAGGTATTTCATAGGTTTTCTTATAGAAAAATTACAATTACATTGTTGAGAACTCCACAGTTCTTAGTTGGTATACATTGTAATCTATTTTTTATTGTAATTGTCAAAGTTGTATCCTATATAGTAGTCTTTGAAATGCATGCATTTCACTTTGTTTGAATGTGTGCTGGACTCCAGCTGTATTAATTTTTGAAATGTTATGTAAAAGTGTGTTAAAGTGATCAGGGCCGCCCATGGGGGGTACAAGTTGTGCCACCAGAAACATTTTTTGGGGGAATACAAAAATATTGAAGTAAATTAATGCAGGTATTATAAACAGATTTATTACAATTTTTAATTGGGTAGCGTAATTGTTAACTCAGTACCTTTAAGTTTGTTAAGCTAAATGTCTTTACCCCCAAAAAAGTAATGTTTAGTACAATTTATACTGTCTGGTATAACATATGAAATAAAAATTTTTGAAAATGTGTAAAATGATATGTATGTAGTTGTTCAGAATGTATAGCTTTGTTACACTTACTATATTGGTCTATTTAGATAGATGCAATAGGATACATTGAAATACCAAGTAATAAAATAAACCACCTGACAATTTTTTTTTTTTAATTTTTACTGTAAATATTATGACCTTTTTATTGAAATAACTTTCCAATTATTTGTTTAGGCTTTTATTGTGTACCAGTATTACAGTAGCTACTATAGTACCTATAAGACAGCCCCTTTGTGGAGCTTTCCAGCAACATAGAAAAGGAACTAAATAGTTTAAACTGAGCTCTCAGAAACATTTTGGGGGGATGTACCATAGCCTTTGGGGGAGAATAGGTATCCCTGGGAGTGATAAATGAATGGCTATACATTATTTAGTCCATCTTGTGAATATACTTTTGTTATTACAACTTCCAACAACATTGCTTTTAGTAGCTGCTTAGGTGCATTTAACCTAGCTGAATTGCATAAGCTTTATCTTGGATGCTGTTCATTCCTTCTGAAAGTTCCACCTATGCTTGAATTTTCACATGCTTCAAGACTTTGTTTTGCACTTCCATGTGTGTGAATATCATGCCAAACACAGTTTGGGGCTTAGTTACTTCTTAGCTGTGGTCACTTGTTAGCAATAATGTACCCAAAAGTTTAGAAAGAGCTTTATAGATTTTGCAATATACTTCAGATTTTCATTGCTAGTAGGATTAATAATTAAAAAAGAGAAAATAAATACAATAAATAATACCTGCAAATTAGCTTAAAACTAAACTGCATTTATACGAAAATAACAGTGTTGTTAATTTTCTTTTATATTTTACAGGCATCAGCTCACCAAAAGAATTTAGATGTCGGTGCAAATATCTTCATTGGAAATCTGGATCCAGAGGTTGACGAGAAACTTCTTTATGACACGTTTTCAGCTTTTGGTGTGATTCTTCAAACTCCAAAGGTAATACAATAAATTAACTTTGAAGCAGAATTTTCTGCTATTATCCTAATACTTAGCTCTGCATGTATGTGTGTGCTTGCGTGTGAGAGCGAGATGTACATCATAGATTACTCAACATCCCATTAAATGAAACAGAATAAAAGAATTAAAACAAATAGAAACAATGGCAGAGAACAATGGTTTCAAGAAATCGTTAGTGCATAAATCTTACAGATATTAAAATTCACTTACCACCCGAAGTTCATGAGAAAGTTCCAACATGGTTCCACAGTTATAACATAGTACTAGCCCCATAAAATGGACACAGTATAAGAAACTTAATTAAATCAAACAGATCTGATGTAATGCCTTCTGTAAAGAAACCAGGAATTTACAAAATCAGCTGTGGAGATTGCAAAAAAATATACATAGGAAAAACTAAAAGGAACATCAAAACCTGCCTCAAGGAACACCTTAGGTGCACACAGTACAAACACGCAGAAAAGCCAGCAGTAATATATCACTTTTGAAACTCCAGCCGCAACATTAAAAACAGCGTCCATCTTTTGAAACAAGTACAAAGACCAATAGAACTTGAAACTTGGGAGAAGAGATTTTCATGAAAAAATGTGTGTCAGCAGTAATGAATTTTGAAATTCCTGCTAAAGACAAGCCACTCCATAGATTCATTAGATGTCCAATAGGAAAGCCTCAAGATTCCAGAGGGAGCACATCCAATCATTCCAGCAGTCAAACATAGCTGATGATGCAGACATCTATGAAACAGTATACTACATATACTACTGGGAGATCCGTGGTTCAAATCCTGGCTATGACATTGAACTTTTCAGTCATTTGATTCTACCTTTCCAACCCTGTTAACACACAGCTTGTGTGGAAGAACAATTAATTCCATGTGTACTACATGTAAGTAAAAGTTAGTGAAGCATTAAGGGTTAATATTGACTCAGTGTTACTTTTAAAAGCTGCTATATTATGGTTTTTTCAATAATGCTTAATATTTTGCACACTGTTGTTGGCTTATTTTTGTCTTCTTATACTACGTAGGTGTTATCATCATGTTAGTTTTAAAAATTAAATAATCAAGTTTAGCACAAATTATTAATCTGGCTTTAAACTGCAGTATTTTCCTAAGCGTTACCTGTAAAATAATAGTTTAAAATAAACAGGGATTATATTTTTCCATTCTAGCATTATGCAGTGTAGGTGCATAAACAATCCAATTTCCTGAGTGGAAGAATGTGGACTGTAATGTTATGTGACATAAAGTGTTAAAATTATACCAATATGCACACTTCTTAAATTGTGTAGTGTACTTAACATGGTTCACAAAGAGCAGTTTTTATCCCCATATATTGATTTGCTTCTGTATTACAGATCATGCGTGATCCTGAAACTGGAAATTCAAAAGGATTCGCATTCATCAACTTTGCAAGCTTTGATGCATCAGATGCCTCTATAGAGGCCATGAATGGACAGTATCTTTGTAATCGTCCCATATCTGTGTCATATGCATTCAAGAAGGATGCAAAAGGAGAGCGACATGGTTCTGCAGCAGAAAGACTTCTAGCTGCACAGAACCCACTGTCACAGGCTGATCGTCCTCATCAGTTGTTTGCTGATGCTCCTCCTCCAGCTCCCTTGCCACAACCTCCACAGCTGGTGCCACCACCACCGCCAGTGGCAATGTTAGGCATGGTACCGCCACCTCCTCCTACTCCAGGAATGCATCCCCCTCCACCACCTCCAGTTCCACCTCCAACTGCAGGAGTGCCACCTCCACCAATGGCTCTGCCACCAGGAATACCACCACCACCTCTTCCACCTGCTCCACTCCATCATCCTGGCCATCCACCTCTACCACCAGGTATGCCACCACCTCCTATGGGCAGGCCTGGACCACCACCACTTCCACCTATGCCTCCAACAGCCACTCCACAGCAACAACCACCACAACAGCCGCCACATCCCTCTCAGCAGCAACAGTCACAACCCCCACAGCCTCAGGCACAGCAACAGCCTCCACCTCAGCAGCAGGGCATGGGGCAGATGGGCCATATGCCACCTATGCCACCGCCACCACAAGGAGGACCTCCACCACCACCAAGGATGATGCCTCCACCATGGCAAGGAGGTGCAGCAGGAGGGCAGTTTCCTCCGCCACCTCCACACCAGCCTCCTTTCCAGGGAAACTTTCCTCCACCACCACCACATGGTAAGTATGGATCCTCATCCATGACAAAGTGAACCAAAAATTCCATTTACACAAGTTTTGTTGATCTTTTTTATATGTAATGTTGTCACATGAAATCACCAAGTAATTGACCTCATGTATTAAAAGATTTTATCTTTCAGGATACTTGCTTAAGAAAAGACTGTTGTCTTTGATGAAATTTCTACCATGATGTTGAGATTGCCATTTCATTTAATATCATATGACTGTAATTTATCCTCTGATATGGCTAGAATTACCTGAATATCAGGAAAAATCAATGTGGAATTGAGGTGACTGTAAACACACTTCCTACTTAGCTTCCCTAAAACAGTTAGGATATGTCTTTCAGACCATTGTCATTGCAGCCATTTGTTGGCTGGCATTAGGTAAATCTCTGGTGTGGGAGCTCTGGTGCACTTCTGGTGGAGACTTGATGAACTTGGAGAGTATGTTATCTTCCAGGATGTCAGAATTCACAAAGTTGTCTTTTAATTTTGTAATGTATGTCTTCACTCAAGTGCTGAAATGATTGTTTTGTTTATTGACTTTGTAAGTTTAATCTCTCTGCTAACTAAATGGTTCCTGTCCGAGAAGTGTGCTGACCATTCTTATTTTTTAGGGTATATGCCTAAAAATGCAAGGACTGTTGTCTGATAAAATTTCTACATTGATGCTGAGATTGCCATTTCATTTAATATCATTATGACTGTAATTTATCCTCCGATTCAACCCATATTATCTGATTATTTAAAAAAATCAGCGTGGAATTAGATGACTTTTAAACACTCTTCATGCTTCACTTACCTAAAAGCTGTTAAGACATAACATTGTATTAAAATATATAGAGAGTCACATATTAAAACATACTTCACTTATGTCAGATGGTTAAGATCAGGAAATGTTTTTCTGAGACATTCGTCTCCATCTCCAGCTGTTTGGTGACTGATGACTGGCTGCCATTTATCTAATGTATTGTGACTTTGATGCCCTCTAGCGGTAGTTCTGTGTAACTTCATTAGTTTGTTAGGCTGAGGATGGTGACAAATGTCTCTGAAAATCGTTTGCTGATCTTAACCATCTGACAGAAGTATGTTTTAATATGTGACTCTTTATATATTTTAATATGTATATTGCTTCACTTTTAATAGTCCTTCAAATCTTAGTAATTTTAAGAATTATAACATTGTATAACAGAAGACTAGAAACAGTAATACTGGGTTGAGCAAATTGCATAGCACACTTATGTAATGTGACTGTGCAACGGTACATAGCAACAGCGGCTTTGGAATTGTTTATTTATTACAGAAGGTCAGCCATTTCAGTTGTGTTGGATCATGCCGCATACAAATACTCATTCAAGCTTTGGAAGGTTTTATTCGTTTAAATAGTGTAATCGGTTCAGCATTTCTTACGCTTAGGAGATCATCATATTCCTGACAGACGGACAATTATGCGATGGGTCAAGTCTTGGAGGGAACATGGAAAAGTGGAAAATAAGAAATCATCAGGTTGATCAAGAACTATCCGAATGCTTGAGAATGTCAATCTTGTTCGAGCAGAAATGCAGCTCAACCCATCAACATTTGCTGACAGTGCAAATCAGCTAGTTATCGTTTCAGTGCATATTGAAAGCAGAATTGAAATTCCACCCCTATAAGCTGCAAGTTGTTCATAAGTTACGTCAAATTAACCGACAGGTGAGAATTAACATTTCTGTGCGCAACTTCAGAAACGATTGCAAAGAACGATGTTCTGCCTAATCTGCTTATGTCAGATCAAGCACATTTCCATTTAAATGGATTTGTGAATAAGCAAAACTTCCAATATTGGTCAGACACCAACCCTCAGTTGCTTCATGAAACCCCACTGCACTGGCCTAAAGTTACAGTGTGATGCAGTGTAGTGAAATTTGGAATTATTGGCCCATACTTTTTCCAGGGTCCCCAAGGCAGAACCGTTATTGTTAACTCAGAACGATATCTTTGAATGATCAATATCTTTCTGGTACATGAATTAAGAAGGTTAGGACATCTTGACACTATATGGTTCTAGCAAGATGGAGCTACTGCCCACACCAATATCAGCATGACCAGATTTTGGCAGCTGTTTTCAGGATAACTAATTTCTTGCTTTGGTGACATCCAGTGGCAATCCAGACCCCTGATCTATCAGTTTGAGATTTCTTTCATTCAGGAGAAGGTCTTTTCCACTTGTAAGTAGACAATTGCAGAATTAATTAAAGGCTTCCATTCATCAAGAAATTCCAGACATTCTGTGCAACATGCTGACAAGTATGGTGGATAGCTTCTTGAGTTGACTGCATGCTTATGAAGTGAATGAAGGAGGACATGGGACATTTAACTTTCAGAAAGTAATCTGTTTTCATCAAATTGCAAAGTATGGATATTATTTTCAAATAAATGGCATTTCTTCTTTAAGTGTTCTTTTTGTACTACATATTTTGCTTCACCCTGTATGTTTATCATTAAACCATGATGCATTAATAATAGTAACACTAACATCAGTAAAAGTTCTTAACTTACTTGAATATGTTTCAGAGACAATTCATCTCCATTATCAAACAGTTCTGCTAGCTGTTGTTATTTGTGGTGGCATCATGCAGTTGAGAGATGAACTTCCAAAGAAAATTATCCGGTGGCAAATCAAAATTTAATGTGTGTCCTGTTTTTTTAATGATAAGAATTTTCTCCCATGTGTTGAGCTCGGCTGCATATCTGGCTGGTTTTAGCAGTTTAATATTTGGCACAATTTTATGGTTGGCAGTCCAGAAGTGATACACTACTGAACATGTTTTGTGTGCCATTCTCATCTGCTATTTGTTGGCTTGGTTCAATATGTCTCGGTTTTGGGAAGAACCCTGATATGCTACTGGTGGAGGTTTGATGAGCTTGAGGATTTTGTTGTCTTCCAGGATATCAGAGTTCATAAGGTTGTCTTTGAGTTCCTTAATGCAGATCTTCCAAGTGCTGAGACAATAGCTCTGTTTATTGCTTTAAACACTTTACTCTTGCTAATCTTGTGGTTCCTGTTCCAGAAGTGTGCTTATATTGCTGATTTTTCTCTTTCTTTATTGACATTGTTCAAAAATGTTCTTTATCAGAATTTCCACACCAGAGGGTGCAGCCTATATAGCAGCTAGAGGCAAGCCCTGAACTGGATAATTTGTATGCACAACCCATCAGATCATGTACACAGATTTCCCAAATACAGTCATGTCACAGATGTTGAAAACAATGTGCTTGTATCACCACATATTTTTGACAACTTCAAAATAAAGTTTGCATTCACACACATTAATTCATCTTGTGATATTGCTGCAATTTCTCTTGTTATGCTTTTTAATTCTTTTAATGTGTGCAAGTTATTTCTGTATGCTTGCTTGCTTTCTTTCTCTCTCTCTTTTTCTTTCTTTTTTCCTTTTTTTGTGTTAAGTTTTGAATTATTAACTTTATAAACTTCAGTTGGCTCGCACTGTTAGCTGAAACTGAAGATCAGAACAGCCAATTGTCGGTTCATGCTCATACGTGAGAGGTGGTGCATTCCTGTGGCATAGAACAAACATGGCTATGTAGTTATATTCCATCAGATGCATGTAGATAAAGTTAATCAAAACTGTCATAAATAACTTCTGCTTATGGTTTTATGACATATTGAAATAATCCCTGAACTTAATCTAACTACTGGTTAATATAATCTGTATTTTTATTACCATAATTTTCTTATTCTTGTGACATAAATTAAATTTTGTAGATGTAGATTATGTAAGAGTAAGTGTTCTGTGTTTACATATCTTGCAGTAGAATATCCATGTAGATTACATGTATTTACTAACCCACTCTGAGTATAGAACATATATGAAAATCAAACATGAAAATTTCTTGATTAATATATTAAGAGAGAATCACATACAGAAATATGTCAACCATGAGGATAATTGAGAATCATAAAGTTTCTTTATTTACTCTAACAGCCATGGTTGTACTAGTATTTTTAAGATAAATATTATACGAGATGGGCATTTGTTAAATCCATGGGTGGATTGTCCTGAGTGAATTATCCTACTGTACCAGTGTTCCCTATGTGAAATAGATATGACTAATTTCATGCCAAGGAAGATGTTGACATTTATATGATAGCAGAGACATTTTTCAAGTATTGGATTGCATGTGAGCTTTATTCTGAATTGCAACACTTTTACTGTTACAGGAGGACCTCCACCAGGGTGGCGACCACCTCCACCAGGTCGACCTCCATTTGGTAGGCCTCCATTTCCTCCACGAGGGCCGCCACCTCCTCCTCCTCGTGGTATGAGACCACCTCCACCACCACGACCAATTAGACCTGGCCAACCTGTTACAAATGAAGGACAATATACTGAAAATTTTGAGAACTCATTTGAAACCAACAATTATGAGAATTATGACAACACATATGAAACCTATTAAGGGTTTGTGAAGAGAACTATTGAAATTTAGGGAGTACATATTTTGTATGCATTTTCTAAAGGGCTCATTTTCATTCTAATGACTATAAATAGGCAATACTCTTGTTTGTGAATATTGAATCATTATGCCTATCCTTTACCAAACTACAATGTATACTTTGAATGTGGATGTGTAAAGTGTATCTTTCCAATAAATATTCTTAAAAGAAAACAAATGTTTTTCTTGAAGTATGCACTATTCATGTAACTTCAGGCAATTATTTTTCTTAATGGTTGTGAATAAGGTCTAGAATAATACAGTGTAATTCTGTCGTTAGAGGTCCAAATGTTTGTTGGTAGAATTGCCATTTACTTATAGTCTGTATGCACTTATCTTGAAAAATGTAAAACAGATCCAATCCCTCATAGTAGTTTCGAATTCCTCCACTAAAGTTGACTGCTTTTCTTCCACTACACTGCATCTTGTATTGGCTCAAACGTCTAGGAATTAACAATGTAAATAATCAGAGAACCATGTTTGTAAATACTGGTAAATGGCTTTACTTAAATCATGTCGAAGGCATATCAGATTAAATTGTTGTGGGAATGTACCTTCAAAGTGTTGAATTCAGAAATTGGTAAGAAAGACAATGCTTTATTGTGCACCATTCAGCTGATACTATCTGAAGAGGAAATACAAGATGTAAAGGAGCAATTACTGGCCTTAATATTGTAGCAGAATTGTTGTTTGAAAATTATTTATAGTGGAAAATTTAATTTAGCAATTAGAATTGTATATACCTTCAGGGCATGTAACAGGTAAGATTTCTTATTTATTAAATATACTGCTCTTATGAAGTATAATTTAATTTTCACAATTTAAATTCCTTTTTATTTATTATTCTTAATAAATTTTCCACTGTACATTTTATTTTCTTACATGTTCTTCCTTATAATTTTCATTATATATTGTAGCAATGAATGATATGCTTTGTTACATATTTTGTATGCAGATCAAACATAATCGTCTGGGATGAGTGCTAGTTTGATAATGAGTTTTCTTTTAAAGAAAAGCAGACTATTTACTACTCCTTGGCAACATTCATTGTTCAATCACTGTTTTTTTGTTATGTTATATAAACAAGTTTGTTTATTCATTTGCCGTGTATATTGCTTTGTACAAATTTTTTCTTTGCATATAAATTTTTATCAAAGTTGGCCATGCTTGCTACTTAAATAAATTCAACTTTTAAATATAGGTTAATAAACAACAAATTCACAATTCCATAATAAATAAAATGCAATGATTATGGTAACATAAAAAATATGCAAATAGCATAATACATGAACATATATAACATTATAATGAACAAGTTCCATATATTTCATACTAATGTTCAGGCAAGTAAGTCAAATATTATTCTTATTAATCTTTCTTCTTCACCATCAAAATTATTATTGTGAAGACGACTTTCCCAAGAAGTTGTTCTGTATTCCACGTATCAAAGCGCTGCAAAACAGAACTTTGCACATACTATGTGTCATGTTTTCAAGAAATATAACCGATGGGTCAAAAAGAAAGAGTGCAGTTTTGTAATTGGTTTTAAATTTAATAAGAATACACGGATTTTAAAGCTCACTGTTATATGAATTAAGCCGTGTTTTATCTGACTGGGCTGTATAAATTTTCAGACACCACATGTGGATAGAAGAAAATCCTCATGAAATATAGCGTTATTGTAAAAGAAGGAGAAAGTAAGAGTAAAGTTAGAGTGACTACTTTCTCTAAGTGTTTGTCATCTTAGGCTACTACAATTGGGTAGTTGTGAAGAACTGAAAGAATACATCGAGTGAGAAATTCACTCAATTTCAGAAATTTAACTCTCAAGTGTGAATGAAAATTTCCTGAGAAAATGCCAGAAATGTGTGCATAGAGGACAACATTTCCAATATATCCTATGATAAGGTATGTGCTTATTATCATTTTAACTGTAATTGCAACTGTGGGAATGTGAAGCAGTTAAGGGGATATTATAACTGTTTCAGCAGGAGTCCAAGCTGCTAAGGCCAGCATACAAAGTAACCATGTGGTGGCCACAATGTGAAGGGAAAGCACTGTAGAATTTCTATGATTATGTTATGTTCTTCTAAAGATATGATCCATTTTTCCAGTTTCCACTGATTCTGCGGAAATAACTTTTTCCACATTAAGACTTCAGAAACACATCTGAAGCATGATTAAATGGATTTGCCTTGATGTCGATTCGCCTTGATATTCATGTGTCTGTTGATGAAGTTGTTGATAAGTTTACTAATGTTCTAAGAGGACTTGATTTTATTTATGAACATATTTGTACTTTCAAATTGTTTCTAAAATTTTAAATTGAAAATATGTTAACACTTGTGAAAAATTTTTAAATTCCACTTTTTAGGAATCCACCATACACAGAAAGTGGAGATTTCTGCCTCAGAACCCAAAGAGTGTCCTTGCATGAAATAATTCTTGCCAATTTTGTGTATATATCAGTGTATTACGGCTGTTTCATTTGCATGTGCCAAATTTTTAATTTTATGCAGGTTGGTCTTTTTTGCCCATATCCCCCAAATAACATTTCATGTACTTCCCTAACCTATAAGTAGGTATCTCTACTAATTAGAACAAGCCAGCTATTTTAATTTAACAAGAATGGCGTTACTTTAATGATCTGCTGAGAGTTATCCATGGAGAGAAATTAATTGTAGTTTTACTTTCTTTGTGTGTGCGTGCAGGTGTGTGAAAAATCCCTCCACCCCAAAATATCCTTTACATGGAAGATTTTTCAAAATTTTGAATTTTCTGACTCTAATGAGTTTGATAAAAATATCATATATTTAAGATATTTACATTAAAAATAAAATGTATATCATGAATTTTCTGGAAATAGCATGTGAAGCCCTATTCATTCTGAAGAATTTTGTATAATTTTGTTTATTTGAAAAACAAGAAATAGACAAAAACTTACTACACAAAAAATGTGAATATGTTTAAAATACACAATTCATTTCAAATAATTTTTTCTGTGGCATTAGCCATTTTGAAATATCCATTATTTTTTATTTGAATTTTCAACACTGTCGCTATTCAGTTGTTTCTTCCAATGTCATGGAAAGAGTGGAATATCTTGGTCAACATATAGCTAACCAATTTTTAAATAGCTGACTATCAATTCCATTTTCTCTATCCACTTTGTAGTTTCAACAACATTTGTAATGAAACTATTTCTGCAAAGGTTAATCTTGATTAACATGAAGTGGATAGAAAAATAAGCTTTATATGAATAGTTTGCAGAAGCTATACAAAAGTAAACAATAATAGGTAGAGAAAGTTATGCGAATGTAACTTAGAAATGTTTTTCTTTAATAGTTTAAGGTTTCAATACAATTTAACTGCGACCCGTGTTTACATGCTGATATTTGATATGAAACTCGGTTTGGGATTCAGATCAAACTGTAGTGCTTCATCTATAACAAACAAAGAAATGAACATTGCTTAGCTTATAATAACTTTTTTTCTCAACATTTCAAATGGCCTATGCACATGAACGAGTTTTGTTAACAAACTGGCTTAAAACCATATAACATGGGCTCCCATTTGGAGGTTCCCAGTGTATACGTTGTGCAAGTTCAACGAATCATTGGAAAACAATCTGGTTTGTTACACTCACATGACTTTCTCTATTGTTGTACAAACTATTTTTACAAACGCTTATTCTCCATATGCGTCATGTTAATCGAGATATCGAGATGTTAATGTTATTGCTAATTTTCTTGTAGATGCAAGGGGAATTGGCTTTAAGCGTTTAAGAGCTAGTTGCTATGTGGAGTATTCCATTCTCTTTGCATTACCAGGACAAAAAAAATTCTGATGTGTTACACTCACATGACTTTCCCTACTCTTGTACAAACTATTTTTATAAACGCTTATTCTCCATCTACTTCATGTTAATCGAGATAAACATTTGCAGACTCTATCTTATTGCTAATTTTCTTGTAGATGTAAGGGGAATATATATTTACAAGGGCAGTATCGAAATACAGTAGCCTTTAAGCACATACATATCTCTTAATAGCTGGTTGCTAGGTGCAGCACCATTCTCTTTGCATATACAAGACAAAAAAATGAATAACGAATTCCCATTTGAGAAAATAAGTATTGAAAAATTAAAGGGAATAACAAGCAATATCTCGAAAATGTTATACTCAACAAAAAAAAATGTATATGACATAAATTGTGTATTTTAACGCGATTACATTTTTTGTGTAGTAAAATTTTGTCTATCTCTTATGGTTTACCAGTTATGCAAAAGTCGTTCACAATGAAGAATACTTTTGGAGACATTCCCAGGAAGTTCAAGATATACATTTTATTTGTCATGAAAATATCTTAAACATACGATATTTTAATCAAAATCGTTAGAGCCATTTTTGAGAAAATTAAAATTTTCGAAAAATGTTCCATGTAAAGGGTAATCTGTGTTGGGGGGATTTTCTTGAAAACCTTCGTGTCGCATCTCTGGAAGATACTGAACCTAAATACCAAGTTTGGTGTTTATCCGACTGTTCGTTTCTGAGTTATGCTGTTCACAGACAGACACACACACGGACATGTTTCCAAAAATGCTTTTTTTTTATTCAGTGGATCTCAAAACATGTATTTCCGGTGAAATCTCGGTATCGAATTTTTGTGTGGAATACAATACTTCCCCTACTTACTATACGTAGTAGAGAAAGTAAAAAATGTATATGACATAAATTGTGTATTTTAACTTGATCTACATTTTTTGTGTAGTAAAATTTTGTCTATCTCTTATGGTTTACCAGTTATGCAAAAGTCGTTCACAATGAAGAACACTTTTGGAGACATTCCCAGAAAATTCAACATATACATTTTATTTAACATGAAAATATCTTAAACATATGATATTTTAATCAAAATCGTTAGAGCCGTTTTTGGGAAAATTAAAATTTTCGAAAAATGTTCCATGGAAAGGGTATCCTGGGGTGGGGGGATTTTCTTGAAAACCTTCGTGTAGCATCTCTGGAAGATACTGAACCTAAATACCAAATTTGGTGTTTATCCGACTGTTCGTTTCTGAGTTATGCTGTTCGCAGACAGACACACACACGGACATGTTTCCAAAAATGCTTTTTTTGGATTCAGGGGTCTCAAAACATGTATTTCCGATGAAATCTCGGTATCGAATTTTTGGGTGGAATACAATACTTCCCCTACTTACTATACGTAGTAGAGGAAGTAAAAATGAATAACGAATTTGAGAAAAAGTATAAGTATTGGAAAATTTAAGAGAATAACAAGCAATATCTCGAAAATGGTTCACTCAAAAAAAAAAAAAAAAAAAAAAAACGTATACGACATAAATTGTGTATTTTAACACGATCTACATTTTTTGTGTAGTAAAATTTTGTCTATCTCTTATGGTTTACCAGTTATGCAAAAGTCGTTCACAATGAAGAACATTTTTGGACACATTCCCAGAAAATTCGAGATATACATGTCATTTGTCATAAAAATATCTTAAACATACGATATTTTAATCAAAATCATTAGAGCCATTTTTGAGAAAATTTTCGAAAAATGTTCCATGTAAAGGGTAGTCTGGGGTGGGGGGATTTTGTTGAAAACCTTCGTGTCGCATCTCTGGAAGATACTGTACCTAAATATCAAGTTTGGTGTTTATCCGACTGTTCGTTTCTGAGTTATGCTGTTCACAGACACAGACAGACACACACACGGACATGTTTCCAAAATGCTTTTTTTACTTTCTCTACTACGTATAGTAAGTAGGGGAAGTATTGCATTCCACCCAAAAATTCGATACCGAGATTTCACCGGAAATACATGTTTTGAGAATCACTGAATCCAAAAAAAGCATTTTTGGAAACATGTCCGTGTGTGTGTCTGTCTGTGTGTCTGTGTGTCTGTCTGTCTGTGTGTCTGTGAACAGCATAACTCAAAAACGAACAGTCGGACAAACACCAAACTTGGTATTTAGGTTCAGTATCTTCCAGAGATGCGACACGAAGGTTTTCAAGAAAATCCCCCCACCCCAGACTACCCTTTACATGGAACATTTTTCGAAAATTTTAATTTTCTCAAAAACGGCTCTAACGATTTTGATTAAAATATCATATGTTTAAGATATTGTCATGACAAATAAAATGTATATCTCGAATTTTCTGGGAATGTCACCAAAAATATTCTTCATTGTGAACGACTTTTGCATAACTGGTAAACCATAAGAGATAGACAAAATTTTACTACACAAAAAATGTAGATCGCGTTAAAATACACAACTTATGTCATATACGTTTCTTTTGTTGAGTGAACCGTTTTCGAGATATTGCTTGTTATTTCCTTAAATTTTCCAATACTTATACTTTTTCTCAAATTCGTTATTCATTTTTACTTTCTCTACTACGTATAGTAAGTAGGGGAAGTATTGCATTCCACCCAAAAATTCGATACCGAGATTTCACCGGAAATACATGTTTTGAGACCTCCTGAATCCAAAAAAAGCATTTTTGGAAACATGTCCGTGTGTGTGTCTGTCTGTGTGTGTGTGTGTGTGTCTGTGTGTGTGTGTGTGTGTCTGTGTGTGTGTGTGTGTGTCTGTGAACAGCATAACTCAAAAACGAACAGTCGGATAAACTCCAAACTTGGTATTTAGGTTCAGTATCTTCCAGAGATGCGACACGAAGGTTTTCAAAAAAATCCCCCCACCCCAGACTACCCTTTACATGGAAAATTTTTCGAAAATTTTAATTTTCTCAAAAATGGCTCTAACGATTTTGATTAAAATAACATATGTTTAACATAATGTCATGAGAAATGAAATGTATATCTCGAATTTTCTGGGAATGTCTCCAAAAGTGTTCTTCATTCTGAACGACTTTTGCATATCTGGTAAACCATAAGAGATAGACAAAATTTTACTACACAAAAAATGTAGATCGCGTTAAAATACACAACTTATGTCATATACATTTCTTTTGTTGAGTGAACCGTTTTCGAGATATTGCTTGTTATTTCCTTAAATTTTCCAATACTTATACTTTTTCTCAAATTCGTTATTCATTTTTTTATGTCCTGGACATGCAAAGAGAATGGAATGCGCCACATAGCAACCAGCGTTAAAATATTTGACTATCGCTTAAAAGCTAGCATATTCCCCTTGCATCTACAAGAAAATTACCAATAAGATTGACATCTCGATATCTCGATTAACATGAAGCATATGGAGAATAGGCGTTTGTAAAAATAGATTGTACAAGAGTAGAGAAAGTCATGTGAGTGTAACACATCAGATTTTTTTGGATTCAGGGGGTCTCAAAACATGTATTTCTGGTGAAATCTCGCTATCGAATTTTTGGGTGGAATACAATACTTTCCCTACTTACTATACGTAGTAAGAAAGTAAAAAGGAGGAATCCTAAATAAACATGAAATGGAGAGAATTTTAAACTTTTGATTTTTCTGATTTTGAAGAAAAACGGGGCATTTGGGTCCCGGTTGAACTTTATGTGGACATCAGGACAATACATCCAAAAAACGCCATTGTTCTGATAAAACAGGAAGTCCGGGGTCCCCTGTTTGAGAGGAGCCCCTTAACAAAGACGTAACTTAGGGAGTGATAAGCCCTCCTCTAGTATTATCAACCTAACATTTTATTTTAAGTTACTTTAAGCAATAACACATTTTGTTTTGTATTTAAATTAATAGAGTAGTTTTCAGCTAAAATATCTGTGCATTATGACGTTTTTATCGCGAGATGCCTCCGCATAAAAGTGTGACTCTCATTCGGGAGGTCCCGAGTTCGATTCCCGTCGGGCCGGCACTCTGACCATGTTTTTTTTTCGTGTTTTCCACGGCTCAATAGGCGAATAATGGGGTGATTCATCTTCCAGGAATTTCCTGTACCGTCATTCCCTCTCAGTTCGTTTCCTCTTTCATGTCAGGTGGGCTTCAAGGATGTGTAGTATCAGTCGTCGGACGAATGGAGCATATACTTGCTCATTGGAAAGTACTTCTCGGCCCTGGCAGATGGAAGCCTTCTTTGGGCCGCCTAAGGTGGGCCGATTTCTCTCCGACTCCGCAAGAGGGAAGCCTTCTTTGAGCAGTCCGGCGGTGTGATCTAGTCTTCAACTAGGAATCGTTAGGAACCTGTTTGCGTCTCCATAATCCGACTGCCTGTGGCCTATAGCTTCATGCGGTTACTTCACTTCATCCGTTCCTCCTGAGGGTGGTAGCCACAAAAAGTTCGCATTAGGTCGCTCCTAGACCGGTCAGGTAGCGTCAAAATGGTCATTTTTCAACTGAAACCTCGCGTACTGTAGTAATATATTTTAACATGTTCTGGATTGCCAACACCATTGTGGAGATAAACAGGGTTGCGGACGAACTGTTAGATCAGCGAAGCCCAACTTGTTCTCTTAAGAGCGAAGGTTCGAGGTCCATAGTTCACCCCACCTACTATACTTAAAGGGTATACTATACTACAAGCTAAACCAACCAAGTTTCAGTACTTGGTAGCACGAGTGGAAGGAATACTCCCTTCATCCTCCCTACTGTAAGGTTGAGCATCCCTGTATTAGATTGACCTTTGTTTCTCATTAGCTCAAGCAAAGTTTTATAAACATCGCGGCTAATGTACCTAATTACATCGTCTTTTCAGCAGTCTCAACAAAACTGTATTATCTATTTCATACCCTTTTTCTTGCTAATATTTATGAGTAACAGAAAGTAGTAGAACATAAATATAAAGCTTCGCTGAATAACTTGTACACTAGCTATGAAAATAACTCTATAGAAAACTGTGCGACAGTTAAACACCAGATTTATTTTTTATTATTGAAATAAATAAATTATTCTAATAGTTGGCAAAACATGTTTAACCAGTTGTTCATGTTTATTATTATTATTATTATTATTATTATTATTATTATTATTATTATTATTATTTTAACAATGCTTTATTTTCCCAAAAGGTGGATGAAAACTACTTTCAAATGTGTTTTACACTGTGTTTTGTAATACCGCTTTCACTTACTTTCCATCATCAAAACTTGGTCTAAAGTTACGCCCATCCTTAACCTTTTCAAACAAATGGAAACGTCAATTAACCTGAAACCACCGGGAAAAAATGAAAATTTTAAAATAGAAATAATACAAATATTTATGTAAAGGAACTGAATTGTTTTAAGCTAAATAAAATACGGCTTTTTATATCTGCATCCCCTGTTTACCCAGCTGGAATGTTGTAAAACCTGTATTATATTTGTAAAAAGAGGCATAAAAATTATTTGATGAGAACATTCAACAAAATTGGAATGAAATCGAAGAGATTATAAACCACTGTTATTCCCACTTTGAAAATCTCAAGTAGTCTTTTGCGCATGCGTGTTGCGACTGCAACCAAAGAGCTGGGTTGGCATCCCAATACAGCTTGTTTCTATGGTCACTTGTTGCGCCTAACGGCAGTGGCAGTCGAGTAAACAAATGGTTGAAGTAGGAAAAGAGGGAGAGTGAAAGCGAGGTCAGATAGAGGGTTAGCGTCATTGGCTGTGGGGGTTGGTGCCTACAAGCAATTTAATTGCTGCAGTTCTGTCTGCTGAGAGGTTGCTCCAAGAAAGAAGAAAGTAATAATGCTGTTGTCAATTGTTCGAGCAAATCTACGAGCGACTACGTACGTGATTGAAAAAGGACTTGGGTCTGCAACCATCGGAGGAGCAGCTCCGGGACCCCATTGGAATACGATCCCTAAGGTATGTTTCCTGCTGTGTAGCAGATTTAAATTTTAAAGAAATTTTGTTTCCGTTTGAGTTAAATATGAAGTGGCCTCTCAAATGAAATGAACCTTATGACCTAACTTGATAACGTGGTATAGATATTTTATGCAAGTTGAAACGATCGAAGATTTAGCACATACGAAAGTTTATATTTGTTTCCCTCTTTCGGTTGTTTACTTTACTGTCAACCCCGTGCTTCACCGATGTCTACTAAAATGGAAAATTTATAATAAATTGTCTCTAAAAAGGTTTTGGATATGGAACATTTTAAAAATGCAATTGAAAATAGTCTATAAAACAAATGAATGCTGTAAGTATAGTATTATTTTTGACCAACCAAACAGGAGAGTTTTTGTTTTAATTTTCCAGCTGATTATCTTGAAAAACCGTTTCCAAGAAAATAATTTATGTTGAATGTATCTTCATTAGCGATATTAGTTAAATTTTATTTGGTGAATATTTTCAAGGTCATTCATGGTCAGCTCAATTTTTTTAAAGCTCCATTTTTTAAAAAAACAGATTTTGGGTTTACCATTAAAAGCTAACAACGTTTGTCTGAGACATTTTTTATTAAATCCATCATTATTTTAATTAATAGTTAGAAAAATGTTAACGTTAATACATTGAAAGACTAACTTCGATTTCAGTTGCTTGAATTTAACAAAGCACAAACGCAGTTTAAATACATTAGGTTTCTTTCAAACTTCTTAAATATTTTATAAAATATACCTATTTGTTTGTTATACTAGGGCACAATTAACTTTTGTTTAAGTGATGAATATAATTATTAGAAACTGAAAGTATTTAACTATAATTTGTATGTTGGTAGGCAATATATGAATAAATGTTAGTGAAATCTACACTAATACGCGTATTATAAAGATAGTAAATTTGTATGTTTGATAATTCTTTCACCATTATAAGCATTGCTCTTCCGGACGTATATAAATGTAAAACATTTCAATAAAATTTAAAACGGGAAGGTTTAGGAGGTTTCATATTTACGTCCCCTATTTCAAGACCTGTTTCCTTGAATATGAGTATCCGAGGATATTTTTGGCGCTTTATTCCGTACATGATAGATTTTTAATCAGCCCAAAAGACTAAATGACGAGCATTAAAGTATTTTAAACTTGTGTTATTGGTGGGTGAGAGGGTTGAAAATTTCCTTCCGATTTAGCTGAACTTGTGTCAAAGAGTATTTTTTGTATGATTTTGACAACTTGCCACGCTTGGGTTTTAAAATTTGGAAAGGTAAGCTATTCGATAATTTTCCAAAACGTCCACTATTGCTTTCAAACCCTCTTTACAACTCCAAAGTCTAAATCAACGCTTTTTGGGCTATCTAGATCCAAGTTTGTACACTTATAACTAATGTAGGACCCAACGAAAATTAAGGCTAACTTGCAATTCTCAAAAACTACCCCTACCATATTTTCAATCCTTGTGTAGAAATCTGCACTGTTAAATCTACTTTGTCAAATATTGTACAATTACAATATAGGACCTGGCAAAACTCATAGGTTACCTTACAACTTTCAAAAACTATCCAACAATTATTTTCAATCACTCGACTTCTTAAAACCATTCCTTACGGACAAAGCTGTACTGTTTGAACAATCACGACAAAATGTTTGCACAGTGCGCTTGAACTATAAGACTTGACAAACATTATGGAATACCTTATAACTTCAAAAAGCTACGCACTCGTATTTTCCACCCTTAGTACAAATTTGCACCGTCTGGCCCATCTGGAAAATACTTAGGATACTGTACATCTTATGCGTTTTTTTTAAATTTTATTTATGGCGCTATTTAACTACTATGGTCCTTAGCGTCCCATTCTATATTGGGCGTGAAAGATCGGTAATTTTGCTCAGAGGCCTCTTTATCAGGCTTGAGGTTCTTTTACGTGCCGTAAATCTATCGACTTTACTTCCCTTCCGTCCGAAAAAAATCCATCGCCCACCGCCGGGTTTGAACCCGCGACCTTGGGAACTAGAGGCTAGCACAGTACCACTCTTCCACGGAGGAAGACGCCTTACGGGTTAAAATTGTAGACTATTCACTACTTCAAAACATACACCTATCCTTATTTTCAACTCCTCAATACAGAATGCATCCGGGTAGTAAAGTCGGAATTACGGTGAACTTAACGTGAGCGAAGTAACGTGAAGTTAACAAATAATGCTAAACTGAAAGTCTGATTAAGATACACTTAACTTAAAAGTAATGGGGATGAGTTTTATTGGTAGTTGGTTTTATTGCTTCAAGACGCTGCTTCACACTGATTGGTTCATTTAGTCACATGACATCCAGCATAACGTAACGGGAAGGAAAAGTTTGACATTGCTAAACTTTAAGTCGCGTTAAATCAAAAGGTTCATTTAATACAATGCGTTAGACTTTCGCGTTGCGTCGCGTCATCGAAATCCCGTCTCTTAAGTTATGTCACGTTAAATAAGTCAACTCAACTCAATAGGTCCATTTAATGTGATGTATTAGATTTTCACGCTTTGTGTGTTAGGTTAGATTAAGTTACGTTAGGTTCAATTCATCGTAATCCTGGCTTAATATCATAAACATGAAGATTTTCAAGAAAATTTATTTTCTCAAAAATGGCTCTGGCGATTTTTATTAAAATGCCACATGCTTAACCTACATGGGTCATTCAATAATTAGTGGCAATAGTTATCGAAAAGAATGGTAGTGTATTGTTGGTACCCCAGCTAGGGGTTGTTGAACTGCCCTCTGTTGCCAGGTGAAGGGAATCTCCCTGCCGCTCGCAGTTCCTATTTGACACAGACGGACGGGTTGTTAGAGGAAGTAGTTGTGTATTTACTCGCACAGATTCGAATATAACACAACATGGGTAGAGTTTATTCACTCCCGTGCACAAGATGGAAGCTGCACTTCCATGCAAATAAGTAAAACCCAGTAATTCATTGCGTGCTCCTCATTCTCAAACTCGCTACTAGTTCCTATGACCATCACAGTGGAGTTACTTTGTCATTACGTGGATGCCCCTCAGAATCGCATCATATTTCCATGGTTGGTAATTCCTCTACCTGAATTCGGCATCGCAGTGAGGAACGGCGACTCCTGGAGACTCTGGAGACCTCCAGAAGATATTTTTCCCCCTGATGAGAGGAGAAAATGTCAAATGGTAGCCCACGTGATATTTCATGTAATTCATTCCTCGTCTTGTTTCACTTTGATGGGTTTGTTTGTTTGGTAATGTTTAATGTCCTTTGCATACGGCACCACAGGTGGTAAAAATTGACGATACATTAAAAGAAATGATTATTGGGAAATAAAA
The DNA here is from genome assembly GCA_030765065.1 of Deroplatys truncata. Lineage (NCBI taxonomy): Eukaryota > Metazoa > Arthropoda > Insecta > Mantodea > Mantidae > Deroplatys > Deroplatys truncata. Next base: position 62,616,456 of record CM060980.1, read on the forward strand.
TTTGGGTAGGAAACATTGCGGGCTTGGTTTAGGATACTTCCCCCGGCATTTGCCAGTAATGAGGACTGAGGAAAATGTCAGGGAGGACGTTCGTATCGAGATTTGAACCGCAGACCTGCCGTCCTGCTTTAACGAGCTCGGCCACCCTTATCGTAACCGCACCGATTTTATTGCCTATAAATCACATAAGCGTCGGTTTTTGCGCTTGGCTAAATTTACTCGAGAATTAAGCATGTACGCACTGGTGAAACCTAGGATAGCTATGCCTATTTTATGCTTAGGCACGTCTTGCTACATTTTTATAAAGACTCGATGCGATAAAGTGGCAGCAAACCTAATTCTAGGCTTTTGTCCATCTTGTTCTAAGAGTGAACTATCTTCCCTTTGCATTTTAGTCTACTTTGAATATTCCTACATTACGTTCAGTTTGTTTATCTTTACCTACCTCTACGTACGTACATGCATGCATGCATACATACATACATACATACATACATACATACATACATACATACATACATACATACATACATACATACATACATACATACATACATACATACATACATACATACATACATACATACATACATACATACATACATACATACATACATACATACATACATACATACATACATACATACATACATACATACATACATACATACATACATACATACATACATACATACATACATACATACATACATACATACATACATACATACATACATACATACATACATACATACATACATACATACATACATACATACATACATACATACATACATACATACATACATACATACATACATACATACATACATACATACATACATACATACATACATACATACATACATACATACATACATACATACATACATACATACATACATACATACATACATACATACATACATACATACATACATACATACATACATACATACATACATACATACATACATACATACATACATACATACATACATACATACATACATACATACATACATACATACATACATACATACATACATACATACATACATACATACATACATACATACATACATACATACATACATACATACATACATACATACATACATACATACATACATACATACATACATACATACATACATACATACATACATACATACATACATACATACATACATACATACATACATACATACATACATACATACATACATACATACATACATACATACATACATACATACATACATACATACATACATACATACATACATACATACATACATACATACATACATACATACATACATACATACATACATACATACATACATACATACATACATACATACATACATACATACTGTTTCATTTGCTTTTTATTTTATAGCACAAGCAACTTCATTAAATGCTACCCCTATCTTGAAATTTCGGTTTGTCGATTATAATACAACTGTTCTGTAAAGGTTACATTAGGATTGTTGGGGGGTTTCTTGGACGGAAGGAACGAAGGATGGACACACACACACACACACACACACACACACACACACACACACACACACACACACACAACCTTATTCTTGTTTGGAAATTATCGAGGCAGTGGCGTCATTAATTCTTGCCTACATTAGGGAACCTTTGTGCTATGTGGGGTCGACAGCACCAAACGGAAGGTTTCACAAGACTACCTCGGTAAAGTATTGTTGACCCGATTTCTGATCATCCGCGGAATTTAAATACGTATTAACAGAGAGGGGGACGTGTGTTGTCGGCAGGACTGCTAATGTTGCGAGTCAACGAAGATTCATGCGCAATCATGATCATAAATGATAATCGACTCCATTCGAGATTTGAAACAATTGTTAATAATGTGTGTCAGAAAGTTGGATAAGAACTTGGAGATGCCATTACCGCTTTACTAACGTTAAATCTGCAATGTGTGATCCTACCTTCTGTGTAAATAAATAATAGTACTTGATAGCTGGAGTCGGCAATGTACAGACCAACTCGTGGTTGCAGCCGGTTAGAATAAGTACTAGGGAAACAACTCTGTAACGTAAAGGCGGGGTTGTAGACATAATCGTCTTCCTATTACATATTTTAGTGGTTGCAAGTCCTAGGGAATCCTGTAAACTGGACATTCCTAGCAGACGCTATGTACTTTGCAGTCATTAGCAGAGATGTTATCAATGTTTGCTTGAAGATGGAATAGCGTCCAGCTTTCTTATCTGTTTTATTGTTTCTGTGGCATCTCTCGTGAACTATACGGTAGCCCCTCTTACCAGCTGTAGACTTTAATGAGGTCTGTGACCTTAATCCGAGTTAATATACTTGGCGGCCATTTGATACAGCAATGCTATATTCCTCCACGAGATGTAGGTATCTGTTCTCCGAAAGTACTGCTGCTCTCATTATTATAGTAGGTTTTATATGATGTGCATAGGTATCTAAAGCGTATAAAGTGGACACCATTATGCTTATTGTCCTGTACAAGGTTTACTTTTACTTTCTCTACTACATACTGTAGTAAATAAAGGAAGTATGTATTGCATTCCATCCAAAAATTCGATGTGGAGATTTCACTGAAAATACGTTTTGAGGTACCTGAATCTAAAAATAATTTTAGGAAAAGGTACAGATGCGCATGTGCGTTTGTGTCTCAAAAACGAAATAAATACCAACGTTGGTATTCTAACGTCTTCCAAGGATGTAAGGTGAAGATTTTAAACAACATCCCGCCACCCCAAACTACCCTTTATATGTAAAACAATTGTTTTCTTTTCCGTTGTTCTTTCTTTCCATAGTAGGTAGAGAGGTACTGCATTCCACACAAAAATTCAATGTGAAGATTTCACCGGAACACGTTTTGAGATCCCTAAATCCAAAACAATTTTAGAAAAATGTGTGTGTTTGTGAACAGCATAACTAGAAAACGAAAAGTCGAATAAATTTACTTGTATTTAAATTCAGTGTCTTCCAAAGACACGACACAAAGGTTTTCAAGAAAATTCCATTTAAAACTACTTTTTACATGGAATATTTTACGAAATTTTTTATTTTACGAAAAATGGCTCTTGCGAATTTGATTAAAACCATATATTAAATATATTTACATGACAAATTAAACTTGCATTTGAATTTTCTGAGAATAACCTGTGAAATCCTGTTCATTCGGAAGGAATTCTAAATCTCGTATAACGTTGAGCGATAGACAAAACTTGCAATACAAAAAAAAAATGTAATCGTTTTAAAACACACAACTGATTCTAAATAATCTTTTTTTGTGGCATAAGCTATTTTCAAGATATCCGTTTAATGGTTTGCAATGTTCAATACTTTGTCCCTCTTTTAAAATCCTGTCGACATTCGGTTGTTTTTCGGGATTGCATGGAAATCAGATGGAATTTTAAGGTCAGCATATAGTGTCCTGTTCTTAAACATTTGACTGTCCTTTGTATCTATGACGAAATGTGTGATTTAGCTATTTCTGCCAAAGTTTATCTCGATTAAAATGAAGTAGATAGAAAAAATAAGCTTTCGTAAGAACAAGGTTGGAAAGACCTTTTTAACCTTGTCCAACACATGGTTTGTGTGGAAGAACAATTAATTCCATTTCGTAACAACAATTTATGTATTTGTACTGAGTTTAACACTGGTTGAGACCCGGTTACAGCCCTAGCTATAGAACAATTTATATGCCCACTAATAAACGATAGAGGGTAGAGAAAGTCATGCGAATGTAACATAATATTTTTTAAAATATTTATTTAGTTCGCTTTAAGTCACTTGAACATAATGTGTGTATTGCGAGTACATACATTAGGTTTCCAGATAGATTTGCACATTATGATAGATTTTATAAAACTGATAACATTTTTACATGGTTACATTGTTAAGTATTTCCATACTACTTAAAATGGAGCACTGTTATCTTTGTTTTTGAAATTGTGGACAGTCTATGATGGTTGAACGGTGAGCACGGTTTTGACATTGTTGACACACAGGTGGAGGATCGTGAGACAGAAGTTGGGAGTTAGGGTTGTATGTCCTATGAGTGATAACTTGGTCTTCCCGCTTGAAATGTGTTTTTGCATGACCACGAGAACAAAACGAATAGCGACTTACCACTAGAAAGAAGTATACATATTTGAAAATTTAAACCATTAACAAATCATCTTGGAAATGCTTAAAGCAAAAAAACAAAAAAAAAAAAAAAATTAATTGACATATAAATTGTGTGCTATGGGACATCTACCTACATGTTTTGTGCAGTAAGATTTCGTCTATCTCTTACGACTTAGCAGTTATTTAAAAGTCATTCAGAATGAAGAGGGCTCCACAGGCTATTCCCAAAACATTCAAGATGTACAACTTATTTGTTATGCAAAATATCTTAAATATAGGTATGTTGTTTTCATCAAAATTACTGGAGCTGTTTTGTAGAAAATAAAAAAATAACGTGATTTTTTCATGTAAAGGGTAGTTTGGGGTGGGAATGTTTTTTTGAAAATCTACGCGTCACACATCCTTGTAAGACACTAAGCTAAGTACCAAGTTTGGTGTTTAACCGACTTTTCATTTTTGAGTTATGATGTACACACACGCGAACGTGACCTTTTTCTAAAAATGTGTTGCATTCACATTTTCTTACTCACGCTTCTAGAAAATACCTTTAAAAGTTTATTCTCCTACCTACTTCTTGTTAATTGAGATAAACCTTCATTACAGATTTACACATTTCATTGTAAATATAAAAGGATACAGTAAGTTAAAATGATAGATTCTTTAAAAAAAGTGGATCGCTATGTGATGCCTTAGAAATTTTATGCCCTTTGCAGGAGCATGAGAAGAAAAGAATAGCGACTTACCACTTGTGAAGCATAACTATTTGAAAATTCAAACCAATAAAAACAGTATCTCGGAAATGTTATGGCACAAAAAAAGAAAGAGAAAAAAAGGACAAATTTTGTGCCTAAACGATATAAGTAGTATAGAATTGCGGGTTTACGCGCACCTAATATGCAGGAATGTCTATTCATATGCAAATGAGGTCCCCTCCCCCCTTTCCCCCTCCCACCCCAGCTCCTTGGTACTTTCAGTTGCAGCTGCGGGTTATAAATCTTGTTGAGTACAATGGAAGCTTGACAGTTAAGCAATTAAGGGTATCCTTCACCTGTCAAAACGAACAAAGAGGTCATAAACTTATGGCTATGTAACAAAGGCGAGGTGTTTTTCCTACCCATTCCACATCCGCCCACTTAGCAGCTCATCACCCCCCACTCCCATTGTTTCTCGAACACGTGGAGGAAGACATCCATCACTGTCAAAATGAACAATGAGGATGCAGGATAAAGGAAGAGATTCTATTGTGCCCCTTTCTATTGCCCGGTTCAAGGCTGCTTTAGAAAGACCATCTGGCATACTCATTCCACTAGCTTTTAACAAAAGAACAATGCTTGCCCTCAACTGTCAAAATGAACAAAGGCAATGATAAATTAGGGTCGTGACAAAAGAGAACCTGAAGCCCGTTAACAAAGAAAACAAGTTCTATTGTATTTTCTTTCTTTGTCAGGGGCAAGGTTTCTTTCTGGCATTTCTCATTCCACTGCCCCATAACAAACCCGGTCCCTTTCCATTGTTTCTCGAACACCTGCTAGCTTAACAAAAGAATCTGAGGGTGGCTTTATGCTCGCCCTGTCCTTGTTCGCGTGAAAGAGAGAGAAGTCTGTTTACCTACCTATATATATTTCATTACATTCATTAAACCTCTGGGTAGATATCCATAGATCGGTGTTCGATTCTTACTGTAATCAAAAGTTTATTGCTAATGAGAAATTGATGATTGATATTATATCATTCATTCATTCATTATCTGTTTACCCTCCTCTTATGTAGGACTTACACCCCCCAGGACTTACAGGCGGGTGTCCTGGGGTCAGAGGCCCGTCGAGGAGCAGACACTCATGGATCAGACAGAACAGCCAGGATGGGGGATCAGCCCGATGCCTGGTATGGGATGAAGGAAGTAGATGAAACGAAATGTTGGTGAAATGGATGAAAGGAAAGGTGATGATGGAGCAGTTGGTGGAATGAATGGCGGGGGAAACCGGAGAACCCGGAGAAAACCCGCCCAGACGCCGCTTCGTCCACCACAAATCCCACATGCAGGTCCCTGGGATTGAACCCGGGCCGCCTCGGTGGAAGGCGAGCAGTCTAACCACTCGACCAAGGCGCCGCTGATATTATATCATTACCCTAATTAATAAAAAGGTGTTCAGAGGATTGTAGCTCAAATCTTACCAAGTGAAACTCTAATGCGAAATAACTATTAAACTATGCACCGCCAGATTAAAAATGTATTTAACAAATATAATTTAATTTTTTATTATTATTACCCTAATTAATGAAAGGGTGTTCAGAGGGTTCTAGCTCGAATCTTACCCAGCGAAACTCTAATGCGCAATAACTATTAAACTATGCACGGTCAGATTAAAATGTATTTAACAAACATAATTTAATTTTTTATTATCATTACCCTAATTAATGAAAGGGTGTTCAGAGGGTTCTAGCTCGAATCTTACCCAGCGAAACTCTAATGCGCAATAACATTTAACTATGCACGGTCAGATTAAAATGTATTTAACAAACATAATTTAATTTTTATATATCATTACCCTAATTAATGAAAGGGTGTTCAGAGGGTTCTAAATCGAATCTTACCCAGCGCAACTCTAATGCGTAATAACTATTAAACTATGCAAGGTCAGTTTAAAATGTATTTAACAAATATAATTATTTATATTAAACACAGGTATATACACTATGCAAGGTCAGATTAAAATGTATTTAACAAATATAATTATTTATATTAAACACCGATGTATACTTAGGTATCCAAATTGATACTTTGCTAAGGTAAAACATTATATCATTACACTGATTAATGAAAGGGTGTTCAGAGGATCCCAGCTCGAATCTGCGAAAGTCTAATGCTTAATAAATATTAAACTATGGGAGTATGGGCGGGTAGATTAAAACGTGTTTAACAAATATAATTTAATTTATATGACATTACAATGTTTAACGAACTGTATTCTTAGGAACCCGGAGGCCCCTAGTTCGAATCTTACCTAGCGAAACGCTATAATAACTATTAAATTTTTGAGGCAGAAGCGGTCGGATTAAAATAGCAATTAACAAATATAATTTTTTATATTAAACCCTGATGCATACTTAGATATCCCGATGCCTAGACGCCATTCTTTCTTCTTCTCACTTTTTCTGTCTGTCTATCTATCTGTCTATCTATCTGTCTATCTATCTGTCTATCCATCCATCCATCCATCCATCCATCCATCCATCCATCCATCCATCTATCTATCTTTCTATCTATTTCTTTCTTTCTTCTCGAGTTGCACACATTCAATCGTTCACATATACACGAGCACTTGTACACACAGGCACGTACATGCAAGCAAACACACACACACACACAGTCACACACCTCATACGTATACCTGTTCACTTACACATGCCAACACAAACTCACCCAAATGCACACACACATGCACAACCATACACACATATACATGTTCACTTACACACACCAAAACATCACACGTACACACACACGCAAGCACATACACACACCAGTACACACACGCATTCGCACACCTCATGCGTATACATATATACACCAGTGCTCTTACACTCACACATACACATACATGGACGCACACACACGCACGCATACACACATACAGGCACACACGCTCACGTGCATACATACATACACCGTTACACTTGCACATACACACACATACACATATACCTGTATACTTACACATACCAACACCAACCCACACACGTACACGCATACACACGCATACACCAACTCACGCACATGTCCTGAATGAAAAGAGACTAAATGATGCAATAAAAACTAATTATAAGCTTGGGATGCGACGTGTCATTTACGAATTGCTCGAAACTGACCTGGATGCATGGCTCGAATCCTAGGAGTGATTACAAATTCATCTTCAAATAACTACAAACTAATTAAGATAAAGACTGTAAATAAACTTTATTGCTTTCATGTCATTAGCTCGTTTCTTGTGAATGTATATTAGGGTACCAGGTGTCACGGCTTCGATCCTTAACTTTAAAATCACAATTATCTCAGGAACTAGCATGGATAGAGGACGGGCCAAAGCATGATTGTTAGCTCCTATAATGGACAATTAATGCTTGTATATAATTTCCAATCAGTTGTCCCTAGTTCGAATCCCGATCTTTCAGTAACTTCCTTAATTTTCCTCCGTACTCTTAGAATATATCACTTAGATCAATGTTGTAACTGCATAAAGGTCTTTTAAACATGTCAAACTAATATTATAAATAATTTTGTTTCTGCTGTTCTGAGTTCGAATACTGATTCAATGAAAGTTACTTATAAATTTAATAGCACAGTAAACAATTAAGGTAAAAGCACCAAATAAACCTTATTACGTTTATCCCATCAGGTAGTATCTTGTGGGTGTATATTAGGGTACCTGACGTCCAGGATTCGATCCTTAAGTTTAAATTTCCATTATCCCAGAAACTAGCAGAGATAGAGGTGTGGATGAAAGCATGTGTGTTAGCTCATACGATGAATAATTAATGCTGTATATAATTTCCAATCAGTTGCCCCTAGTTCGAATCCTGATCTTTCAATGACTTCCTTAATTTTCCTCTGTACTCTAGAATATATCACTTAGATTGATGCTGTAACTTCATGCAGCTTGTGTAAAGACATTATACATGTACTCTGAGAGAGCGAGAGAGAGAGAGGAAGTGAAACAAAGAGGGTTAGAAGTGCTGAGAGCCTCTGCGCACGCGCAAGAGATAATTCCACTGGTGTAATAATCGCGTGATGTGTAAGCTACGACAGGCGTGGTACTAGATATAGCAGCTAGAGTGAGGGCCTCAATATATCATTCAGCTACAGAAACATCAGACGCAGACTGAACAATGACCGTAGCAGAAGCAAATACAACAGCTACCGCTGCAGATCATCAGCTGTACAACAATGGATGTAACAGATCCTGCAGCTGTAGCAGCATCCGCTACAATAATAGCAGTGGCAATAGCCGGTTACATAGCAGCTGTAGCAGCAGCAGCAGCTAATCCATTTTTGTTAAAGTGCAGTAGCTTAATCAATTAAATCATTGCTTCATTAAACAATGATTGAGCAGCTGTAGCATTCGCATTACATAACATCTGTAGCAGCAGCTATAGATTTAGCAGTCTTAGCTATATCAAGTATCGCTGCAATGATATTCCAGCTATAGATTCACCTAGCACAGCAGCAGCTGTAACATCAAATACGATAGCTGCAGCAGCAGCAGCAGCAAATCCTGTGACTATAGATTCAACATCCTCAGCAAGAGCAAGCATCACAACAACGGCAACATCAAACACGACAGATGTAGCGGCAGATACAGCATCTACAATGATGGCCTCAATATATCATTCAGCTACAGAAACATCAGCCGCAGCCTGCACAATGCCCGTAGTAGAAGCAAATACAACAGCTACCGCTGCAGATACAGCAGCTGTACAACAATGGATGTAACAGATCCTGTAGCAGTGGCAACAATCGGTTACATAGCAGCTGTAGTAGCAGCTAATGCATTTTTGTTCAAGTGCATTAGCTTTATCAATTAAATCATTGATTCATTAAACAATGATTGTAAGGGTAGATGTCGCTCCCCTTTATCTAAGTTTGAGACTAGCGCTAGTATTTGCTTCTAATGACATGGTTTGTTGAGAAAATCATGTGAATGTCAATAGATGAATGTGTTGAGAAAACCATATGAATGTTTGCAGAAGAACGTGTAGTGAAATCATATGAATGTCAGACGAATGTGTTGAGAAGATCACGTGAATGTTTATGCAAGAAGAACGTGTAGCGAAAATCATATGAATGTTATTAGAAGAATGCGAGTAGAAATCATAGAAGAGTGTATGGGAAAAATCATATGAATGTTAATAGAAGAATGTGATGAAAATATCATATGAAGGTTTGCAGAAGAACGTTAGTGAAACCATATGAATGTTAATAGAAGAATGCGAGGAAAAATCATGTGAATGTCAATAGATAAATGTGTTGAGAAAACTATATGAATGTTTACAGAAGAACGTGTAGCGAAAATCATATGAATGTTAATAGAAGAATGCGAGGAGAAATCATGTGAATGTTTATGCAAGAAGAACGTGTAGCGAAAATCATATGAATGTTAGTAGAAGAATGCTAGGAGAAATCATGTGAATGTTTACAGAAGAACGTGTAGCGAAATCGTATGAATGTTAATAGAGGAAGAATGATTAGAGATTAAGTATGAATGTTTATGCAGACATCTAAGAACTATTTTACACCCTTGATGTGAGACGGTAATTTGTATCACAAATTACTTTAATGTAAATAATTATTTACATATGAATATGTATTTTTATGTAACATTGATTTCAGAGGTTTAATAATTGTAATTATTAATGGTAAATAATAATTTTCGGCTCTACTGAAACTGTTAACAATAACAGTACTGCAATGAAGGGTTTGAGTTGTTTATCGTTACCGGGAACCAGGAAGTTACGTAATGTTTCGCGCCTTTTCAGTAAAAAATTGCTTCCAGAATGTTCTATAAAAGTAATATGTATTAGTGGTTTTCATTGGATAGTAAAATAGACGCTAATGTTGGCGCGTTTTATTAGCCAATGGTAATTCATTTATAATCTTTAGGTGTATATTGGGTCAAGCCTATAAATAGCCATGCTCGAAGTCAAGCGTCCCCTAGTTCGGCAAGATTCACGAAGCATTACACATCGTCTCCCGCTCAGCTCATCAAAGATTCGTGTACAATACGTGACTACATGTCGCCTATCGGTCCTTCAGTTCGTTAAATTACACGCAGTGAAAATCATTAAAGATCTAAAATATTACAAAGTCACTTATATACAAAAATTGAAGTACGTGAGTTAAAAGTGAGAAGTTATGATAAACAGTTTCAGTATGGCGATCATCTAGATAAATCTGTGAAAGTGTTAGTGCACGTGTTCGACAATAAAACATTATAAAACACATTTCATCACTAGTAATTTTTTTTGATAAAAGATTCCTTTTCCGCTTCACACCCTGCAAGAATTAAATGCCTACCTAAATAGCTGGCCGGAAGACAATATACATAACCTTAAAACTAATTCATATAGATTGCTACGTCAGAGGGAACTACGAGCCAGACCAACGAATGACGTCACACGAGATGGCTGCACTAGTGAGGTAAACAACATTACGTGAGAAACATTATCCACCACGTGGGGACACAAATACACAAATACACACTATACATCTCTCAGATGAAAGCGCTACATGTTTTAACAATTCTGATGTTAATTATTAAAGAAATGAAAAATTCAGATAAACGATATGGCCCTCTTGCAATGATTCGTGTTTCACTTAGTCCTGTAAAAAACTCACTCACCTTGCATTATGTAGATGACGATGGATGCAGTCTAGAAGACAATAGCGCTGAATTGGATTAAGCTGAATCACTAACATGTAACGCTAACTTAATAAAGTCGCAGTGGCTTCCTTATCCACCAACGCTTGTTTATATAAGGACCTAGAACCCCTCAGGCAATTTCATGCGTTGGTATGTCGGTAACTAAACAAGTGAGAAAATCTTCTATGCTATTTGTTAAGTGTATGTTTCTAAGCATTGAGTCAATAGAGATGGAGAGGGTGCAGAGGGTAACGGTTGTGCCATGATTGAATGATATCTAGCGAAATGAGAGACAGTTAGGTATGCAAAGAATTTAAATATGTTGTTAGAGCCATGCATTATGTCTCTCGGCGAGGTTATATATGCCAGGAGTTAATATGCACAGTCAATTAAAATGCATTATGTACAAGAAACCAGTTTTCGTACAATCGTTTAGAGTCGAATTAAATGATTGATCTACATTCATGTTACACAATTAAAAGACATTGATGTGACTGAAATGACTGAAATAAGAATATAAAAGCTGCATTCATAGAATTTTATAAAAAAATGTTTGCGAAATCTCAATTTCGATTTTTTTTTAAATTTAATTATATCTATCACACTGAAATAGCGATTGATACACAAATCTATGTGTTTCATTTTACATGAATCATGACAAAAAATGTAATTCTTTTCAGCTTAACTGCACTTCCTCTCTGCACTGCAATGATTACTGTAAACATATAAAAACTGCAATACATGAGACAGAGGTTTACGTGTAAATACTTTTTCTTAATAATTAAACTATGCAATATGGTCAGTGTAGCGATGTAACATTTCTACCAGCCAAATTACTAGATGCTGCATAGGGTCGAATATTTTCTATTAATATACTTCTTAACTAAAATGAATTGACTCTATGTTGGAAGTCTCGGTAAACAGCAGGATTGTTTATTCGGTAAGCAGGTTCTTTCTTGTATATATCACTGAAAGGGAGTGAGAGCTGTTACCTATTCACATGCATGTTACGTATGCGTGTGCTCAACTGGTGAAAAGAATGTCTAAAATATGACATATGGTGTTTAAGAGCATTCCTTAACGTTACAAAAACACTGTCCTTCTGTGCAAAGGATTGTTTGACAGATACGTCTGCGTATAGATACCCTCTCTATTCAATGCAGAACTCATTGCATCTACACTAGCCCGTTGCATTCAGAAGGGCCTGTTATTCCACAATTCTGTATTCATAGCATAGCTAATATATTCTCTCTAAAGAATGAAAGCTGTGACTTTCACGTTAAATGAATGTTACCCTGCCGTGCTATAAGGTGAAGTATATTGTCTCTTGCATTCATTACAGAAAAAGCAGGACTGTTTGTTCGGTAAGCTGGTTGTCCCTTGTATAACTTAAAAGGGAATGAAGCCTGACATCTATTCACAACCTCTGACGGATAGGAGAGCTCAATCGATGAAAAGAATGCTGTGGGTGGTTATAGCAATGTCTGAAAGCTATTTCTTCCCTCCCCCCACAGAACCAGTACAAAAAATGTTAAAGTATGGGAATATGTAGTACGTTGTTTAAGGACATTTCCCTGGCTAACAGAAAGAAGGCCTAGCTACAGGCAAAGGTTTGTTTGCCTTGAACTCTCATGCATGGGGTGGTCCCTACACTATTTAATGAAAAAAACTCATTGTTCCTACGCTAACCCTCCCGCTAGCAGGAGCATATGTTATTCTGCAAGGATTGTATCCGCTGTCTAGCTAATATATTTTCTAAGACAATAAGCCAGTGACATGCTCTCTCTGTTGCTTCTTCACTCTAAAATGAAACAATGAGAAAGAATTGGGATGCGTGTGAAAGAATCGGGAGCATTACTTGGAAGAACCGAATGCATATAAATGCTGAAATTCTGTGCGAGATGTTTATACTTGCTTAACAGTCTTTGCTTGAGGGAGTTAAGTCTAGTTTATCGTGTATAGTCCAGTGCGAGTGCTTTCAACATATAATGATGCAAGGTGAGTTTTGTTATTGTATGATTTAAAATGTTTTCATTACCTCTAGCATAGTTGTTTAAATTAAAAAATACACATGCAGTGGTCTAGAAAAATCGCGCTTAACTATCGATTTTTTGAATAATTTGAAACTTGTGAATGTGCTGTGAAAGCATGCATTCGGAGTCTTTGCTTGAGGTAGTTAAGTCTCGTGTATTGTGTCTAGTTCAGTGCGAGTGCTTTCAGCATATAATGATGCAAGGTGAGTTTTGTTATTGCATGATTTAAAATGTTTTCATTACCTCTACCATGTTTGTTTAAATTAAAAAATACATATGCAGTATTCTAGAAAAATCGCTCTTAGCTATCGATTTTTATTGAATAATTCGAAACTCGTGAATGTGCTGTGAAAGTGTGCATTCGGATTACTGAATGTAAACCTCCAATTCAAGCATTTAAGACATGAATACACTATTCTCTTTCCTAAATGCATTTTTTCTGTATGTTACATTAAGTATAATAGAAGACAATTTTTATTTTAAACTTTTCACTTACGTTCTGTATAACAGCTTATATTTTCGATTTTTTAGGAAAATCTAGCCAGGAATCATCAGTGGTGATAGAGGTTAACGACCGAATGCCCACTGCAATGAGCAACGTCTCTACGGTGATTGAAGGTAAGGAATACGCTATTCTCTTTTTCCTAAATCTGCATATATTTTTTCATAACTCACATTAAAACGTTAAGAGTGCACAATTTTTTTAAAAAAAGTTTCACTGATAAATTATGTGCTATATAGTGATTTTTTCTGTTTATTTAGGGGGGGCTGAATCCTATCTAAGCCAGTGGTATGTGAACGGGCATATGCCTAGACCCGAGAGCAACGCCTCTTCGGTGATTGAAGGTAAGGAATACGCTATTCTCTTTTTCCTAAATTGGCATATATTTTTTCATAAATCACATTAAAACATAGGAGTACATTGTTTCAATGCACCTCATGACTAGTTTTATTAATTAAAATGATCGTTTTTATAATATTTTAGTGTATAGCAATATCGAGAAAAAGTTAATGAAATGTTTTTTTACAGGAACTTCATTTAATATAGCAACCCCGAATTGGCTAATGTCAAGGTTTATAATGGACTTAATTAACGTTCAATCACTGCCCATGTCTTGTACTCATCAATGTCCGTCTGCTGCCGGTAAGCATAATCAATAACTTTATTTATTTCTTCTAGAATAATGACAATCTCTAATTTCAAGCGAATTGTTTTGTTAAAATATGTTATTATACGTTTCAGGTAATTAATTATCATTGCCATCATCATCGCAATCTTCTTCTTCTTCACCCGAACAGCGACACGCTCATTCGTTTTCATCAGCATCAACAATACGGCTACAGGAAGTAACTCCTGAAGCCATAACAAGAGAAATCATTATTCGGTCACCGATTGAAACAAGCAACACACACAGACACATCCCATACACTACAAACGCAAGACGCAGGCTAAATTTTGATTCACCTCCTTCAGTTTTACCGCCACTCCCTCCATTAATTCCTATTAATAGAAACGCGCTATTGAGGCTCCGCAGGATGCAGCAATAGCCATACACTGACATGCAGACACATCTGCACACATACATCAACACGCATACGCATATACCCGTTCACTTACACACATGAACACCAAACCACAGACATATACAATCACGCACACACACACACGCGCACACGCGCGCACACACACACACACAAGCGCGCATATACCCGCTCACTTACATATACATGAATGTACACATGGTTCTGGACACGCTAACATACATTCATACGTCAATCAGGCTCTACAAACATGCCTCGCCATTACTGTATCGTTTTCATTCATTAATTCATTCATTTCAAGCATAAAAATTCAAGGAAAAAACATCAATAACAGACGAAGGTAAGCCTATTTTTGTTTCAAATTTTCGAGTCCTTAAAGAACAATCAATTTTTAACATCGTTTCCATTTAACATGATTTTATGTTTAATTCTTTCAGATTGAATGATCATGCACATACTTAACTGTGAAAACTCGTTGCATACTCTAGCCAAGCAGTAATGAATTATAACATAATGTAACTCGGTGAATATTGATGTGACATATAAATCATTGATACTAACATCTTAGTACAACTCTACGGTCGACAATGCAGACTAACGAATAATTGTAGCGTTCACGGATTCATTCTGAATCTTATTACATTCTTTATTAAACATTAAAGACTTGTTTTTTCTCTGTAAACAAACAAATGTCAGCTAATGAATCTTTGAAAAAATGTAGAGAGAAAAAATAAAAAACTCTGTTATTGGAGGAATGAAATCATGTGTTTTTATTTATAATTATTTCCTTAAAAACAATCCTGCCTATGAATAGATGAAGATTATAACAAATACACTGAAATGTACTACAATTCGCAACAGCATTCTTTTCATCGATTGAGCTCTCCTATCCGTCAGAGGTTGTGAATAGATGTCAGGCTTCATTCCCTTTTAAGTTATACAAGGGACAACCAGTTACCGAATAAACAGTCCTGCTTTGTCTGTAATGAATGCAAGAGACAATATACTTCACCTTATAGCACGGCAGGGTAACATTCATTTAACGTGAAAGTCACAGCTTTCATTCCTTAGAGAGAATATATTAGCTATGCTGTGAATACAGAATTGTGGAATAACAGGCCCCTCTGAATGCAACGGGCTAGTGTAGATGCAATGAGTTCTTCATTGAATAGAGAGGGTATCTATACGCAGACGTATCTGTCAAACAATCCTTTGCACAGAAGGACAGTGTTTTTGTAACGTTAAGGAATGCTCTTAAACACCATATGTCATATTTTAGACATTCTTTTCACCAGTAGAGCACACGCATACGTAACATGCATGTGAATAGGTAACAGCTCTCACTCCCTTTCAGTGATATATACAAGAAAGAACCTGCTTACCGAATAAACAATCCTGCTGTTTACTGAGACTTCCAACATAGAGCCAATTCATTTTTAGTTAAGAAGTATAGTAATATTAATAGAAAATATTCGACCCTATGCAGCATCTAGTAATTTGGCTGGTAGAAATGTTACATCGCTACACTGACCTTATTGCATAGTTTAATTATTAAGAAAAAGTATTTACACGTAAACCTCTGTCTCATGTATTGCAGTTTTTATATGTTTACAGTAATCATTGCAGTGCAGAGAGGAAGTGCAGTTAAGCTGAGAAGAATTACATTTTTTGTCATGATTCATGTAAAATGAAACACAAAGATTTGTGTGTCAATCGCTACTTCAGTGTGATAGATATAATTAAATTTAAAAAATTCGAAATTGAGATTTAGCAAACATTTTTTTTATAAAATTCTATGAATGCAGCTTTTATATTCTTATTTCAGTCATTTCAGTCACATCAATGTCTTTTAATTGTGTAACATGAATGTAGATCAATCATTTAATTCGACTCTAAACGATTGTACGAAAACTGGTTTCTTGTACATAATGCATTTTAATTGACTGTGCATATTAACTCCTGGCGTATATAACCTCGCCGAGAGACATAATGCATGGCTCTAACAACATATTTAAATTCTTTGCATACCTAACTGTCTCTCATTTCGCTAGATATCATTCAATCATGGCACAACCGCTACCCTCTGCACCCTCTCCATCTCTATTGACTCAATGCTTAGAAACATACACTTAACAAACAGCATAGAAGATTTTCTCACTTGTTTAGTTACCGACATACCAACGCATGAAATTGCCTGAGGGGTTCTAGGTCCTTATATAAACAAGCGTTGGTGGATAAGGAAGCCACTGCGACTTTATTAAGTTAGCGTTACAGGTTAGTGATTCAGCTTAATCCAATTCAGCGCTATTGTCTTCTAGACTGCATCCATCGTCATCTACGTAATGCAAGGTGAGTGAGTTTTTTACATGACTAAGTGAAACACGAATCATTGCAAGAGGGCCAATCGTTTATCTGAATTTTTCATTTCTTTAATAATTAACATCAGAATTGTTAAAACATGTAGCGCTTTCATCAAGGGTGTAAAATAGTTCTTAGATGCCTGCATAAACATTCATACTTAATCTCTAATCATTCTTCCTCTATTAACATTCATACGATTTCGCTACTCGTTCTTCTGTAAACATTCACATGATTTCTCCTCGCATTCTTCTATTAACATTCATATGATTTTCGCTACACGTTCTTCTGTAAACATTCATATGGTTTTCGGAACACATTCCTCTATTGACATTCACATGATTTCTCCTCGCATTCTTCTATTAACATGCATATGGTTTCAATAACGTTCTTCTGCAAACCTTCATATGATATTCTCATCACATTCTTCTATCAACATTCATATGATTTTCGCTACACGTTCTTCTTGCATAAACATTCACATGATCTTCTCAACACATTCGTCTGACATTCATATGATTTCACTACACGTTCTTCTGCAAACATTCATATGGTTTTCTCAACACATTCCTCTATTGACATTCACATGATTTTTCTCAAGAAACACTCATTAGAAGCAAATACTAGCGCTAGTCTCAAACTTAGATAAAGGGGAGGGACGTCTACCCTTACAATCATTGTTTAATGAATCAATGATTTAATTGATAAAGCTAATGCACTTGAACAAAAATGCATTAGCTGCTACTACAGGTGCTATGTAACCGATTGTTGCCACTGCTACAGGATCTGTTACATCCATTGTTGTACAGCTGCTGTATCTGCAGCGGTAGCTGTTGTATTTGCTTCTACTACGGGCATTGTGCAGGCTGCGGCTGATGTTTCTGTAGCTGAATGATATATTGAGGCCATCATTGTAGATGCTGTATCTGCCGCTACATCTGTCGTGTTTGATGTTGCCGTTGTTGTGATGCTTGCTCTTGCTGAGGATGTTGAATCTATAGTCACAGGATTTGCTGCTGCTGCTGCTGCAGCTATCGTATTTGATGTTACAGCTGCTGCTGTGCTAGGTGAATCTATAGCTGGAATATCATTGCAGCGATACTTGATATAGCTAAGACTGCTAAATCTATAGCTGCTGCTACAGATGTTATGTAATGCGAATGCTACAGCTGCTCAATCATTGTTTAATGAAGCAATGATTTAATTGATTAAGCTACTGCACTTGAACAAAAATGGATTAGCTGCTGCTGCTGCTACAGCTGCTATGTAACCGGCTTTTGTCACTGCTATTATTGTAGCGGATGCTGCTACAGCTGCAGGATCTGTTACATCCATTGTTGTACAGCTGATGTATCTGCAGCGGTAGCTGTTGTATTTGCTTCTGCTACGGTCATTGTTCAGTCTGCGTCTGATGTTTCTGTAGCTGAATGATATATTGAGGCCCTCACTGTAGCTGCTATATCTAGCACCACGCCTGTCGTAGCTTACACATCACGCGATTATTACACCAGTGGAATTATCTCTTGCGCGTGCGCAGAGGCTCTCAGCACTTCTAACCCTCTTTGTTTCACTTCCTCTCTCTCTCTCTCGCTCTCTCAGAGTACATGTATAATGTCTTTACACAAGCTGCATGAAGGTACAGCATCAATCTAAGTGATATATTCTAGAGTACAGAGGAAAATTAAGGAAGTCATTGAAAGATCAGGATTCGAACTAGGGGCAACTGATTGGAAATTATATACAGCATTAATTATTCATCGCATGAGCTAACAAACATGCTTTCGTTCACACCTCTATCTCTGCTAGTTTCTGGGATAATGGAAATTTAAACTTAAGGATCGAATCCTGGACGTCAGATACCCTAATATACACCCACAAGATACCACCTGATGGGATAAACGTAATAAGGTTTATTTGGTGCTTTTACCTTAATTATTTACTGTGCTATTAAATTTATAAGTAACTTTCATTGAATCAGTATTCGAACTCAGAACAGCAGAAACAAAATTATTTATAATATTAGTTTGACATGTTTAAAAGACCTTTATGCAGTTACAACATTGATCTAAGTGATATATTCTAAGAGTACGGAGGAAAATTAAGGAAGTTACTGAAAGATCGGGATTCGAACTAGGGACAACTGATTGGAAATTATATACAAGAATTAATTGTCCATCATAGGAGCTAACAATCTTGCTTTGGCCCGCTCCTCTGTCCATGCTAGTTTCTGAGATAATTGTGATTTTAAAGTTAAGGATCGAAGCCGTGACACCTGGTACCCTAATATACATTCACAAGAAACGAGCTAATGACATGAAAGTAATAAAGGTCATTTACAGTCTTTATCTTAATTAGTTTGTAGTTATTTGAAGATGAATTTGTAATCATTCCTAGCATTCGAGCCATGCATGCAGGCCAGTTTCGAGCAATTCGTAAATGACACGTCGTATCCCAAGCTTACAATCAGTTTTTATTGCATCATTTTGTCTGTTTTCATTCAGGACCTGTGCGTGAGTTGGTGTATGTGTGTGTATGCGTGTACGTGTGTGGGTTGGGGTTGGTGTTGGTGTGTGTAAGTATACAGGTATATGTGCATGTGTGTGTATGTGCAAGTGTAACGGTGTATGTATGTACGTGAGCGTATGTGCGTGTGTATGCGTGCGTGTGTGTGCGTCCATGTATGTGTATGTGTGAGTGTAAGAGCACTGGTGTATGTATGTATACGCATGACGTGTGTGAATGCGTGCGTGTACTGGTGTATGTATGGGCGTGTGTGTATGTGCTTGCGTGTGTGTGTACGTGTGATATGTTGGTGTGTGGTTGTGCATGTGTGTGAACTTGTGTTGGCGTGTGTAAGTGAACAGGTATACGTATGAGGTGTGTGACTGCGTGTGTATGTGTGTGTGTGTGTTAGCTTGCATGTACGTGAGTTTGTGCGTGTATGTGCTTGCATGTACATGTGTGCGTGTATGTGCTTGCATGTACATGTGTGCGTGTACTGGTGTATGTTTTCTGACGTGTGTACAAGTGCTCGTGTATATGTGAACGATTGAATGTGTGCAAGTCGAGAAGAAAGAAAGAGATAGATATATAGATAGAAAGAAAAAGAGAGAAGAAAGAATGGCGTCTAGGCATTGGGATATCTAAGTATGCATCAGGGTTTAATATAAAAAATTATATTTGTTAAATGCAATTTTAATCCAACCGCTCCTGCCTCAATAATTTAATACTTATTATAGCGTTTCGCTGGGTAAGATTCGAACTAGGGGCCTCCGGGTTCCTAAGAATACAGCTCGTTAAACATTGTAATGTCATATAAATTAAATTATATTTGTTAAACACGTTTTAATCTACCCGCCCATACTACCATAGTTTAATATTTATTAAGCATTGGAGTTTCGCAGATTCGAGCTAGGATCCTCTGAACACCCTTTCATTAATCAGTGTAATGATATAATAATGTTTTACCTTAGCAAAGTATCAATTTGGATACCTAAGTATACATCGGTGTTTAATATAAATAATTATATTTGTTAAATACACTTTAATCTGACCTTGCATAGTTTAATAGTTATTACGCATTAGAGTTGCGCTGGGTAAGATTCGATTTAGAACCCTCTGAGCACCCTTTCATTAATTAGGATAATGATATATAAAAATTAAATTATATTTGTTAAATACATTTTTAATCTGGCGGTGCATAGTTTAATAGTTATTACGCATTAGAGTTTCACTTGGTAAGATTTGAGCTACAATCCTCTGAACATCTTTTTATTAATTAGGGTAATGATATAATATCAATCATCAATTTCTCATTAGCAATAAACTTTTGATTACAGTAAGAATCGATCACCGATCTATGGATATCCACGCAGATGTTTAATGCATGTAATGAAATATATATATAAAACGCCTTTTCGGAGTCGCTGCTTGAAATAATCCAAACAGAATGCTTGTTAACTATGCTCGGATATATTCGTAGGATCTCGTAAAACATCGGAGAGAACAGCTCCTCAAGGCAAAAACCATGATGGCTGACTCTGACGTTGTTAAAAGTGTTCACGTATATTAGGTAAACAGACTTCTCTCTCTTTCACGCGAACAAGGACAGGGCGAGCATAAAGCCACCCTCAGATTCTTTTGTTAAGCTAGCAGGTGTTAGAGAAACAATGGAAAGGGATCGGCTTTGTTATGGGGCAGTGGAATGAGAAATGCCAGAAAGAAAATACAATAGAACTTGTTTTCTTTGTTAACGGGCTTCAGGTTCTCTTTTGTTACGACCCTAATTTATCATTGCCTTTGTTCATTTTGACAGTTGAGGGCAAGCATTGTTCTTTTGTTAAAAGCTAGTGGAATGAGTATGCCAGATGGTCTTTCTAAAGTAGCCTTGAACCGGACAATAGAAAGGGATACAATAGAATCTCTTCCTTTGTCCTGCATCCTCATTGTTCATTTTGACAGTGATGGATGTCTTCCTCCACGTGTTCGAGAAACAATGGGAGTGGAGGTGATGAGCTGCTAAGTGGGCGGATGTGGAATGGGTAGGAAAAACATCTCGCCTTTGTTACAGAGCCATAAATTTATGACCCCTTTGTTCGTTTTGACAGGTGAAGGTTACCCTTAATTGTTTAACTGTCAAGCTTCCATTGTACTCAACAAGATTTATGACCCTCAGCTGCAACTAAAAGTACCAAGGAGCTGGGGGTGGGAAGGGGAAAGGTGGGAGGGGACCTCATTTGCATATGGATAGACATTCCTACATATTAAGTACGCGTAAACCCGGAATTCTATAGCACTGATATATATATATATATATATATATATATATATATATATATATATATTGTATTGTGATTCATACCACGGACCTTTTTATAATTCTTTTTATTCGGGCAGCTTCTGAACGTTATTTCGGTGAAATTCAATACTTTCTTTACTTTCTATAGATAAGTAGTAGAGAAAGCAAAACTAAATTTTCCCAAACCCAGTGCTAAGTTAACTTATTTTTAATGTTCAGAATCTTCCAAAGGTTTAAAATTATTATCTGGAATTACAGGAAAATTCAAGTCCGCACCTGCAATATATATGTAATAGGGCCCATTACTCTACAAGAGTATGATGAACTGTGAATAGGTATCTACTTCAACGAATGAACGTTTTCTGTTATATTAAACGTTCATTACTCCTTAACTATATGTGGCATAAGCAGTGAGTGACAAGTGTGTTGTATTTACGCATCTATTCATACCATTTACTTGAGCTATCTTACAATGATAATGGTGGTTATTATTTTTCCATGCATTCTTGAGTTGCCTTGCGACAGAATGCCTATTACTAAATTGTGTAATGGAATAAGTGTTGTACATGAGAAATATATAAATTGCTTAGTAAAATAATGTCGATTAGCGCTTGTTTTAATTATTTCTATGACTATTTATGTAGTAATATTAGCCACCGATTTAGAAATCTTAAATTTTGTCACCTGTAATTGATTGGAAATGGTGCAGTATAACATAACATGACGTGTTCGTTATGCTCAAGTATTACTCTTAATAGTTCCACAGGGGAAAAAAAAAGATGTTACATTCACATGACTTTCTCTACTCTTCTATAAACTATTCTTACAAAAGCTTATTTTTCTATCTACTTTTTGTTAATACATTACTCATTTCGTTGTAGGTATATGAAAAATGCATTAAGCTAAAGAGAGAATCAAATCTTTTCAAAGCCAGTCGCTATGAGATGACTGAAATTGTGCTCAAAAAAAGAATAGCGGTTTGCAGCTGAGAAAAATGTAAAGTATCGGGATTCAAAAGGAGAAAAATGTTGTCTATCTCAATGATAAAAAAAAAGTCATTCAGAATGAAGAGGACTTCACAAGCTCTTCCCCGAAAATTAAAGATATACATTTAATTTGTCATAATAGATTAAACATATGGTATTTTAATCAAAATAGTTAGCTATTTTTGAGAAAATAAAAAATAACGAAAATGTTTCACGTAAAGGGTAGCTTGTGGGGGGAATTTCTTCGTCTTTGTGTCGCATCCTTGGAAGGTCCTGAACTTCTATAACAAGTTTCGTATTTAATAGACTTTTCGTTTTTAAGTTATACTGTTCACACACACAGACCTTTTTCTAAAAATGTCTTATATTCAAGGTGTCTCAAAACATGTATTTTCGGTGAAATCCCGGTATGGAATTTTTAGGTGCAATGCAATACCTTCTCTACTTACCTATCTACGTGGTAAAGAAAGTAAAATGCTTTTATTGGATTCAGGGGGCCACAAAATATGCATTTTCGGTGGAATCTCTATCGAATTTTTGGGTGGGATGCAATACCTTCTCTATCTATGAACATTGTAGGGAAAGTGAAACGTCTAGGCAATGCGACGGGCAGGCGGGAAAAGCGTTCCCAACGCCAGATAATGTGGAATTTCTAGGTGATCAACTGATCATATTTCTGTTGAACATCATCACTGGATGAGATTGCAGGGACAGTTAAAAGGAGCACACGTTTTACTATGTATTAGAACCAATGGATAATGTAGATTGCGTTTAGGTTATCCGCAAGTAGAACATCAATTTGTACAATAGGCTGGACCCTCAACATATATCTTAAAATTTTTCTTCCACAGAGAAACCTCTTGGTTGTTCAAAATAACTATAGACCACTCAAGAATGCATCTTGATAATAGGGATAATGAAAAGGGAGTTTTTAAAGATATATTTATTTCTCTGAAGTTCTCTTAAGTTAGATTTTTGTTATCTGTGTTAAAATAGATCGGGATTTAAAGATTTAAGAATCTTTTAAAGGCTTATTTTTATTTTTAGGTTTTGCACCTGAGTGTTAGAAAGTACGGCAATGGTCGTCCTGAAAGAGGTTATGTCAGTGATTACGACTCCGATTTAGATTCTGACGATGAGTCATTTCATGGAGAGAGGGTGAGTGTTGAGCGTTTTATACTCAGTTGTTGTAGTTTAAAGATATCGTGTTGTGATGGACTATCATTAACTGTCCCATTTTTCCTTTTAGCAACAGAATAAATCGAGGGCAACACAAATATTTTGAAAAACTTGTGTTTCTTTTCAGGTGTTTCTCTGCTTTCTGCAAGCTTTTCATATTGCATTATTGAACTCTGTAATATCATTCTTAATGTATTTTATTATTAAAGTATTAGTTAGCTGATGGGTTAAAACCTTGACAGCCAAATAAATGATCTGCAACTTTAGAGGATAAGTCTCTTCTGGCTCACAGCTCAAAGAGAGGAACTCGCGGAAGTATGGCAGGCGAGACAAGGAAAGGGGAAATCAGCGTAGGTACTTTGTACCTAATTGGTTGTAAAGTAACAAAGCTCGCCCTTCCCTCTGACAAAGAATCTCCGTCACCACTGTTACGTCACACAAATTGATACTCCACACTTAACTGAGTTGGTTAATCTTGGGCAATAACAATCGAACACATTTGGCAATGGGAATATGAACCTAAAACGCACTTAAAAGGCAGACTTAATATGCACAGCGTGTTGCATATAGATACTGTGCATGAAATGACGTTTGCTTGTCCACAGCTATTAAAATCTCATGGTAATTATAATTTAACTATTCACATTTAAGTAATTTCAAGAACGAAGAAACACAGGTGCTAGCAAAGTACATAATGAAAAAGACAGTGTCACAGGGCAGAAAGGTACAAGAAAACTTTTTGGGCATGTCTTGAACAATTCCAGGCCTAATTTATCTAGTGGAAAACTTGCATATGTTACTGCAATAGACACCGGATTTGTATGCACTAATATATAATATATCAAATTATAACAATACATTGAATATAATAAATATAAAAATCATTTATGCTGTCAATATCTTTAAAATATGCCCTATAATTTCGTAATTTATTGCACTAAAATTGTTAACTTTAAGCTTAAACGTTTTGTTACTTAGCAACCTATATTCTTCCTTTCACATAATTCCGATCGTTGTAATTTGATTTGCAGTATACAATGATCATTTTCTCCAAATGCTCAGGTGTAAGTTTATGACGTTTATCGGTTAACACAAATCTGTATGATGAGAAGGAACTTTCCATCTCTATAGAAGTTACTGGACAAAATTTGAAAGAACTTCCTAACTCGGGGGAAATTTCTTCAGGAAGCACCACGTTTTCACCTTGAAGATATTTTTCCACAGAGCACAACACTTTGTCACTTTTCTCTAAAACACTCCACAATTTGCTGCTTAATTCTCCTGCATGCACTAAGTTTAGAACCTTGGAGAAATGACATGGGCGTCTCAATAGTAAGGACTTCATTATTTTGCCACGAATGTGTTTAAATATTAATTTTAAAATTAAAATTTTAAATTTTGTTTTTAAATTAAATTTTAAAATTAAAATTTTAAATTTTGTTTTTAAATTAAATTTTAAAATTAAAATTTTAAATTTTGTTTTTAAATTAAATTTTAAAATGCATTAAAAATAAAAAAAATTAAGATGTACTATTTGCTTTGAGCATGGAAAATGATGAAATGTCCAGAAACATCGGAAATGCGTAATTATATGCACTATAAAACTTTACATAAGAACATGAAACATATTGCAAAGCTTAATTCTATATCACAAGTAAAAACGAACTAAATATGCATTTGCATACAAATTCCATGTCTCCTGCTAAGACACGTTTGTTCGAGGAAGCGTTAAATACGTGTTATACCTTGAATGGTGGGTAATAATGTTTTAACATTTTTCTTTCTGGACAAATATCAAGTGTTTCTGGAATTAACTCCATAGGCAGAAACCTAAGGGTGAAGTGAGCACTGACCAACGCCGATGTTTAAAATTATCACATACTCGTAACATGCCAACCACTGTGAGAGCATTCTTTTATTTTTCGCAACGATCTTTGAAACTGTTAGGACCTCATAAGGATAGGTGTTATGCATCGAAAAATGACAGCTTAATTGCAATAGAGAGAAGACCGTCGCCCTACTGTCACGTATCCATTAACAGAAGAATTTCTGGCCACAGCTTCTGTCTGTTCAATGACTCATTAGTATTCCACAAGATAGCCGGATGTCGTCTTCCGTGGTTTAGGGGTACCATGCTAGCCTCTAGTTCCCGAGGTCGCGGGTTCAAACCCAGCGGAGGGCGATGGATGTTTTCGGGAGTAAGAATCCTTAGTATGACTTCCTTCGGAACGGAAATAAAGCAGCTGGTCGGTGTCGTAGATTTACGGCACGTAAAGAACCTCAGGCCTCTGAGCAAAATTTTCGGTCTTTCACGGCCAATGTAAAACGGGACGCTAAGAACCATAGCAATTAAAGAGCGTCTAAAAACTCTCTAATTTAAGAATTCCGGATTAGGAAAGAGCTTGGGATATTAACAATCATTAGTAAACACACACGCCTTCGTGCATAAGCATGTGATGCTACTCCAGCGAAGGAAAGCGGCACGAGTCGCCAAAAGATCGCGTCATGCAGTAAGTTCTTTTTTATAAAGCCGGGATTTTTCTGCAACCTCTCTGTTTTATCTGGGCAAATGGATGTTCTACACCACAGCTGTAGAGTCCTCATTCACAATCGCCTCCTTGTTCTGTTAATATGCCTAATGTTAACACAGTTGATTACGTTTCTGCATTAAAGGGCGAAAGAAAAACCAAGCAAACAAAAAACAGTAAAACGAAGACGCCAAGTTGGATGCAGTTCAAAATTATATGTTTAAATTGTGTCGGTAACTATTCTTTAGAACCAATAATTTAAAAACAAATTCAACATTTGTAACCCAACGGGTAAAGGCACTGTTCATTAAAATGCTTTTAAATTAAAACTTATCAAAACATCTATAGCTTCATAATTAGCGATTTGTTTTGAAACTTCTGAAGTTCTACTGCTTTAAAGAATTTGCAGCAATGTTGTTTTGCTTCAGTGATTCAAACTCTAATATAGAGAACCTCGCCGCAATTTTTAAATGTGCATCCCGAGCACGCCTTCAGCACAAGGAGCATACCCTACAAGTTTACTTTAATTGTCTTCGGAATCTTCTGGAGAGTCCCGTCAATTTGGTTAACCGTCGCACGAAAACGAATTATTACAAGGCAAACATTTCATGCATTTATAGGAGGCGTATGGAGGGCCTAAAGGTTCGCAGTCGTCTGCATACTCCGGGTGACTAGGAAAGAATAATCTGTTCCATGTCATGCAGACTTACAAACGATGTCGAGCGAATCTCATTTTACAGGTGCAAGACGAATCTGGAATCATGCATACTACTCAAACTTCCATCTGCCGTTCTTTGAACACCTTTTTTCACTGGGACATTTCTCGCCCTCCCTCTCTGTCACCTATAGACAGCCACCTCTATTTGAGTAGGGCCATCGATGCCTTGACCAACCTATTCGTAAATCCGAAGTCTTTGCTACTCTTCTTCAGTGGAAGACCTCCAAAACTCCTGGGAGTGACGGTCTGCCCATGGAATTCTCTCGCTGCTTTTGGAATATGATTGATGACTTAACAGCCGTCTACAATGTCATCTTAAAAGGTGGACAACTGTGTGCTTCACAAAAGCGGAGAGTTATTGTCCTCATTAAGAAGAAACCTCACTCTTCCGCGCTTACTGATTTCCGTCCTATTACTCTCCTCAACTTTGATTATAAGCTTTTGGCCCGTGTATTGACCAACCGACTCTGACCTTTTCTCGGCAAGCTTATTCATCCCTCACAACACTGGTGTCCTGCAACGAAAATTTTTTTGATGTGTTTCTTACGTGACTCCATTACTTATTCCTCCTCCCAGAGCACCTTGCCTTACTTCCTTTGGACTTCAGGCGCGCATTTGATAGTGTTCGTCATGATTATTTGTTTGAATATTTGGCTTGGACTGGCTTAAGTGACATATTTATCTCGTATATCAAATGGAATTTTGAGTTGTATGCAGCTTAATGGGTTTCTCTCCCATGAGTTTTCTATTGGAAGGTCGGTCCCCAAAGGCTGTCCAGCATAGATTTCGTTCATTCTTGCTTTGAATCCATTGTTTTGTCAGCTTCAAAACACGGTTGTAGGCCTTTCCTTACATTCTCAAAATTAGGTACGCTGGCATATGCTGAAGACATTAGTGTTATCCTTACCAATGCTGCTGATCTACGCACCTTGTGGGATGCTTTACTCCAATTTAAGTAATATCCGGACTTAAAATCAACCAGGAGAAGTCTAAAGCTCTTGTCGTTGGAAGATGTCTAAAGCACCATCACTAGCACCACTGCAGATAGTTTCGAAACTTAAGATTTCGGGCATTACCTTTACCACAATCTTGGGTGAAATACGTCTGAACTGAAAACCAATTGCTGGCCGCATTAAGAACACAGCAAAGACCTATCACCACGACCTGTGCCTATATCAACGCAATTGGGTGGTGCCTCCTATCGTAGTGTTGGGTTGTGGCCCAAGTTTTGCCATTGCCGAAACTATATTCCCGGTAGATCACCTGCACGATCTCCTGGTTCCTCTGGAAAGTTCCTGTCTACCTTGCACTTATCTCCCATTAGAGGAAGCACCGGACTCTTTAATGTTGGCTTCAAGTGCTTAGCGCTATTCCTTTGCCTCGGGAGGAAGATACAAGCCTTGAATTCCACCTTTTCTGTCTCTTGGAAGACTTCTTCGTCCAATCACCTGGGTCTCCGAAATCCCATTGGATGTTCGACCCTTTCCTACTTCTCTACTCTGCGCACATATTTCTTGGAATGGTGTTATTTGAGTATGGACTGTCAATAGCCTGGCAATCGGATGGCGCGCAAAATTTATGAGGATGATATTCAAGTATGCGACTTGCCTTTGATGCGCCAGCTAACCTTGACTACCTGATTACGAACAACTTTGGAAAAATGTCACCAGCACTATGCGCCCTTACACGGTTCGCTCCATTTGAAACCAGGCAGTCCACGACGCGATTCCAACTCGTCAGCGGCTCGCGAGTATTCATTTATCTGACCCTCGCTGTGTCTTCACCGTCAACAGCCGGGTACTCTACTACATCGACTTTCTCGTTGCTCCGTGGTATCTGGTATGTATAACCTTGCAGTGGCCTTCTTACGCAAGTTGGACTTCCACTATTGCACTCCGGAAAGCTTTCTTTGTCCGGACTTCCTATTTCCGCTATAGAGCACAATAGCCTCATTTGGATCATTGGGCACAGTGTCTGTTATCTACTTCGGAATTTTCCCGGAGCTACTGATGCCCAGAAGTATCTAGGCTTCTTGCGCAGAGCACGATGGAAGATTTCCTCTGGTCGCACATTTCAACGAAGCTTTGGTGACTATCCACAGGTTGTTGATTCTTAGTCTGGCCGAGAATTATCTTCTGAGTTTATGCTTTCTGATGGGGAATAATGCAATAAAATTCTATACTACCCTGCCCATACCTCTTCTTTGAGGAGCTCTCCTTAAAAAAGGAATAAAATAACAAAATTAAAAACAATGCAGAAAATGAAAAAAGTATATAAAATAAAACAATGAAAAAACAAGTTCGATAATTAAGGTTTATGTTATCAAAAAGCTTTTTCCAGGAAAATAAACAGGTGGAAAAAGAAAAAAGCAAAGAAACACGCGATATTGTATTGTATGGTACAAAGTTGTAAACACATGTGGTGACAGTTTATATTTTAAACATTTTTTGTTATTTTCACACCTAATTTGTGTAACACTTCCTGTAATTACTACTGTATATCACAGCAGATAATTATCTTATCACCTTTGAAGCCTTGCTTAGTAAGATTAATGTGCTCAACTGTTTAGCTGAAGTGATGTTATTTTACTCTGTGAATTTGTGTTTTGCATTTGTTACTATACATACGTTGGCATAAGGAAGAATAGTTGTGATAATCGTCTTAACAGAAAAAGACCCAACAAAAGAATAATAAGCATAGAGGAAAGTAAAATAAAAAATTGTAAACATGAAAGTAAACATGAAATTTAAAAATAAATTAAATTATTAGCACTCGTATTACAGTACTTTAATACTTTTAAAACTTGTTGGAATTCAGATACACATGAACAATGCTCCTCACTTTAAGCAGCCTTTTACCCTACACCCCTTCGAACACTCCACCTAAAACCTCCAGCATAACACAACACTTCCCTGTTGAGGCATTTATTTAAACTACTGGCAGATGGTAATGCATATGGTATGTTTTGGTTTTGTGAATCCTGGAAGAAATACGTGCATGTATAAGAAAATAGACAAGACCTTGTCGTAATATATAATAAACAGTCGGGTATTATTAGAAATAATAATAGTAATAATAATAATAATAATAATAAAGTAAAATACGCACAAGTGTGCAAGGATGGAACAAAGCTTTAGTTTTCAGCACTGAGTTTTCAGTTTAGTCATTGATTTTGAGCACTTAGTGAATATACGCACTTATATGTCACAGTTTATTTACAAAATACATTTATCCATTACTACATGAAAATTACATTATTATAGAGCGCATTTATATACCACTCATTACGACGTTTCTTATTCATTGGTTTGATTCTATCAGATGCTTCTCAGAAATAATAGTCTTCCCTCTATCTCACCTGACAAAGTTCATGAAGCCTAAGGTGAGCATTCGTCCCGCATTAGCCGGGACAGTCCCTTCCTTTTTTGAGTATGTCCCGTACTTTCTTACGCTAAAAACGGGACGCTAAAATGACTCCTTTATGTGGCAATGATTATCGGCATAAAACGGCGTTAACTATAGTTGTAAAGAAATTTAAAATGTCCAGTTGCATCATTTTGATAAAAACCTTAGATACTAACAACTGACAAAGGGCTGTTTATATTATGACAATGTATATATACTGAAACCATGTGGTTCGCTTGGAAAAGTGCAGTTGCGGACAATTGCGCTATCAACAAACAAATCGTAATCACTCGCGTTTGATGTGTGTGCCGCCAACAATAACGAAACACGCATATGCTTTGAGTCAAACTAAATTCATTACAGTTGTGACTTTGGTAGAAGGGAGTACTGTGTTCTGACTTTGTGAAATAACAAAATACAGTGAATGCTAAAACACCTGAATTTAATAATATGCCACCGCCGAAAAGGAAGTGTTTTTTTTAATAGTGACCTATAAAAGTAATATCCATACATAATAAAATAAAAAAAAAAATCCGATTCGGAAGATCGATGCAATAACTGTGCATCTACTTTCAGTATAAGCCATGGGAGGCGATCGGATATATCACAACCTATAAACAGCGAAAAAGACAAAAGAATGGTGCGTGCAAGTGCTTCTTCCAGCACCGTATCGACTAATTTTTTTAAAAGTGAAAGTTTGGTGATAAAGATAACTTCTGCAATGCATGAGGAATGATTCCTTCACTAATAATTCTAAAAGATTGTTTGGCTGGAGTGAATTCAGAACTACTGTATATGCAAGTTAGACATTATTTATGTATTTATGACGATACAATTTTACGCATTCTCTTTTGTCCCTTGTTTCATTGAGAAACATTTAAAGTGTCCCGTTTTCTTGTTTAAAAAATATGGTCACCTGAATGAAGCCAGTACACAAGAATAACAATTTTTGTTACCTTGCGGTAATCGTTTTGTTTTATGTATTGATGCGAATGGTTAATAGTTTGGGTGCAATATAAAAATCACACTCTGATAGTGTCTTCACGGAAAATAACTGCGCTGCTACTTCTGTTGCGTTTTATAGCATTATTTCTTTGTTATAATAGCGGTAATTTAATATGTCTTGATAATAGCATTAGTAGTTTCGTTAACTTATTTCTTCTTTCATCAACAGTGTGAGAAAGACAGTTTACTTAGTCGTGTATGTACAATAATGAATCGTCTGTTAGCATAGGGTTGCCAACTTTAACTGGAGCAAAAACCGGACAGCTCAAAAATGTATTATTATCCACAACACATTACACAATAAATACATTATAGTTGCTACAACAGGAAGCATGAGTTTATTTAACACGATATTCACTGTTAATACTGCGAATCCAGCCATTTCTGCGAGCCTCTAATTTCTTTGCTAGTTATATTTGAAGTTATACTTCTTTTCTGACTTCACGGCTTTAACAAGTTCTTTCCCGTTGTCGGATTTGACAGATTCAACATATTTCATACCGTAGTTAAAATTCACCAATAGTTCGGCTTTCCCCGTTTCCACTTTGTCTGTTTCTTTCATTGCTCCAGATATTTAGCATCACACTGAAAATCCGCTCTACAAACGCATTGGACGGTGGCACTGCTAGCACACATTGAACAACTTTCAGCAAATTATGTGCTTTACATCTCTTAAAAAATATCACCCATTTGTTTGAAATGTTTCAGACTGATAAGTTCTTAATGAATGGCAAGACGTCACACAATGCACATATTTCAGAAAAATAGTTCGTTATATTTATGTTGAAATAATCTATAAATTTCATTATGTTCTCCATTTTAAGGGGCTCGTCAAGATTTAACTGAGAGCTAAGCTTTAAAATTGAATCTTCACTGAAGTCAAACCATTTCTCTAGATATTCCTGAATCCTAGTATAGACTTGCTGAACTTCACTGACAAATTTTGCTTGTTTATATTGCGGACATTTTGCTCTTGTAATACCTTGAATCCGAAGAAATTATTTCTTTGTCTATTAATACTTTCTGTAGTAACTTCAGGAATACAGAATATATTTCAGTTATCTGTACATAATCACTTTCCACGTGTTTTATGGTTGTATTAAATAAATGCATAACATTGTGGACGAAATAAATGTAAATCTTTGGGAGTGTTACTTTATCGTCTACTTAATTGTGGTTTTCATGGGCTACGAATGTCCAAATAAGTTTGGCAGTTTTGTCTTCACCCTGGCTTAGAAAATAGGACTTCAACAATGGCCAGTTCTGGAGAAATCTATCTACAGCAGAAAAAAAGTCAAAAAGCGTATAGGAACATGACAGAATAGGGTGGAGTACTCTGACTGCAGGAGCTCAACAAAGTTCTTTAGCTCACTCACCTTCTTCGCGCTTGAAGAAAACTTATTAATTACCTTAACCACTAACGATTAACATCGTATGGCAGTGGCTTTAGTCCATATTTCGCAGTATTGTGCAGATTATGGGTGTAACAATGTCCTGCAATAAGATGTGCTTCAAACCTTTTTTTTTTCAACTCCACGAAAACAGATTAGTTTTTCCCGTAATTGACGGAACGTTGTCCGCACCATAAGCAACTAGTTGGATCCTGAAAGACCAGCCTTAATGATGCTCTCCTTAAGCTTCTTGGCTACAGAAGTTGATGTTTTGTCAGCGTCTTCGTAAAAATCTATAACAGCTGAAGTGGTTCCCATTTCGTGGTCGAAGTACCGGATAGCAACTGGAAATAATTTCACATTTCCTTTATTTGAAGCATCGAATGCAATCAAGAATGGAGTTGTACCAACTTTTTTCAGAATTTGTTGCAGAGAATGTGGAGCCAATACATTCTCTTTTATAGCTTCAGCTTTAGTCCGTCCACAGTGAATTTTGGATGATAGTTTCGAATCTTGAAACAAAAAATGGGATAGCGCATTTTCACAGTCTTGTGATAGGTAACTGTGATGTTTTACTCCATGGTATGTTAATATTAGTTCCGTTGTTGACACTTCCTCTTTGAAGTAAGATTATTTGTATTATGTGTTTGTATTTGTTAGCCCCACATTTGGGAGCCAATTTGCGATGGTAAATTTATAATGTTTGTGTATGTGTGTTTACTTCACGCGGTGAAGCCATCTTGTGACGTGATTCATTTGTTAGGCTTGTTAGCTCCATCTGGTGTTAACAATTTGCGGCAGTATTAATGTTCGTTTGAAAGAATGCTACTGTTATTTTATTTAATTTTGGTTCTCTGTCCTCCGGCTAGCTACGATCTTTTTGGTCAAGCACTTCTCTTTATACAGGTTGTGTAAACGGAAGGGAGTCTCTTATCCAAAAATAACACTGATGAAAGAATTTGTTACACTTTTATTGTCGAACACATTTACTATCACATTTACACATTGATCTTGACACTCGCCAAACTGAAACTGTTATAACTTCATTACTGATATTTCTTAATTCGCGTACTTCAACTTTTTGTATGATTAACTTTATCACACTTGAGATTTTTCATAACTCTGTTACGCGTAACCTGCAAATTAATATCCGACGTGTGCCGTACAAATACTTTCGACGAACTGACTGACTGAAGGCGACGTGTACTTTACAAATATTTTCGATGAACTGAGGGCGATCTACCTCTGACTTGGCTTTTTATACTCATACACCCCGATATGCCTAAAGATTATAACTGAGCTTCTATTGGCTAATAAAACGCGCCAACATTAGCGTCTATTTTTATATCCAATGAAAATTATGAATACATATGCTCTAGGGAAATGTTCCAGAAGATTTTAAAAGAAAAACGCGCCAACATTACGTAACTTGCTCGTTTCCAATAATGATAAACAGCTCACCCCCTCGCTGCATTATTGCACGCTATTATTGTCAGTTTCAGTAAGGCCGTATAAACTTACTTCTCAACAATAATTACAATCAATATACATCTCAAATCAATGTCACATAAAAATGCATATTCATATTACAATCATTATTTACATTTAAGTAATTTGTGATACAAATTACTGCATCATATGCCCCACTAGAAACATAATTATAAATATTTACAACTTGTTTGGAAATTTTATAATTGGGTTTTTAGTCTCCTAAATCTTGGAACACACGCTATCACTTTCACTTAACACATCACACGCATTTAACACACGACATATGTTTTTTTTTATCTCGCCACTACTTACTGGCTCTGGTTTAATGTTTTTAGACATTAATCTGACATCACAATTTTTATAGCAAATACTGTACCCTGAATTATTTAGTTACTGTTACAAAATTGGTTTACTCTCTTATATTGTTAACAAAAATTTATCAATTCAAAAATTTTTGTAATTATTACACATATTTACCAAAATATTCACCCTCTACACAAATATATTTACATCTCTTAAATCTAGACACTGTTTCACATTTTTCTGTTTGCTACATAAGTATTTGTTTTTAATTATTTTTACCCCATTTTTGTTGTTTTGTACTGTATATTCACAATACTCTTGGAATTATATCTACGTACTTTTACTCTAATATCATATTAAGTTTCAATCTTTACATTCTTAATTTCAAATACTGTTACAGTTACTAAAAAAAATGTTATTTTTCTTTTAAAAAAATTTAGTTATGTCCAGAATTTATTTCTCCATTATCATGACGTACATATTTATTTAACCCTCTTACAATCCAATACGTTGCTCTGCAGTTCATCTTTAACTATCCAGCATTTACTTTACATCTAATTGCTATTCACCCTCCTGGATCAAATTGTCTGTGGCTAAACATTACTCGTAGCTGTATCCTAACCTTCAAAAATTTGTTCATGAATAACCTCTTAAAGGATTCATATGATATTTCGTTCCCTGATAACATTTGAAAACAATCTAAAGTTTCCTGAACAACACATCTTTTAACAACTTTCATTTTCAATTCATCTGCTATCTTTTTAATCTGAGAAAACTCTGACAAGTCTGTAATAATCTGTACTGGATTGGAGTTTTCATTTTGAACAGCTTGGTACTTGTTAATTTCAGAAGTTAGCTTTTGATTATTTACAGGCAAAACTTTAACTTCTTCGTACAATTTATTTCTTTGCATTACTGACTCATTCTGTATTTCTGATATCTCCCCTCTGAAATTAACTTGCGCCTGATTCACATCTACATTCATAACCTCTTTCATCTCTCTTATCTCACTTGAAATGCTACTCATTCTACTACCTGACTCTGTACATTCTACATCAACATGTTCACTTTTAGTATTAACCTCACTGTTTTTGTTACCTATTTCCCTGCTCATGTCTAGCATTTTCTTTGAAACTTCACCTATTTCATTTGCTATCATTTCCTGATTTTCATTTCTCATTCTCATCATACTACTATCTAGCTCCATGAATTTCTTTTCAATCTCTTCCCTATTTTGATCTAATTTATGCTCTAATTACCAATTTCTTCTCTTAATTCTTTCTTATTCTGATCTAGTTTTTGTTCTAAACTCTTACTAATATCTTCCCTCAATTCCCTATTATTCTTTTCCATATCCTGAGTTAGTTTTTCTAATTTCTCATTATTCTTTTGCATATCTTCCCTCATATTTCTCAGCATTTCAATCATCATACTAGCATCAAAATTAACATTTCCTGCTGTTCTATTCTCACTTTCTGCACTAGTATTTCCTCCCTCAAATACTACATTGTTTGAGCTATTTTCTGTAACCTGTATTGAATTACAGCTAACTGTTACACTATCCCTTTCCATCATTGTTTCTTCTGTATTATTAGTGGACATAGTTTTCTTTATCCTACCACTCCTCAAGTACATTTGAATGTTACAATTTTGTTTTCTAAAAAAAAATTACTATACTCTGACCTTTGTGATGCAGTCTGTTGCTGTTACTTTGATGTCCAGCTTCCTGCCCCTCTCTCCTAGGTTTGTATGTCGCTTCTGCGTCGTATCATGATGAATCTACCTCGTT
Organism: Deroplatys truncata; assembly: GCA_030765065.1. Lineage (NCBI taxonomy): Eukaryota > Metazoa > Arthropoda > Insecta > Mantodea > Mantidae > Deroplatys > Deroplatys truncata. The sequence goes on from CM060980.1 coordinate 62,653,543, forward strand.
TTGGTGTTCTGTATTTGAATTCCCCTGTTGCCTTTTAATCTCGGAATTACGATGTCCAATCATCCGCGTAGTCTGTCGTTCCCATAGTTGTTTCTGGAATCTGCGTCTTGTAGTTCAGTTCACTGCTCCATTCGCTCCACGTCCTGATTCCTTTGCTCCTTCCTGGTTATCTCACTTCTTCCTGGTTAATTCTGCTCCTTCCTGGTTATTCTGCCTCACGTTGGGCGCCAAATTTGAAGTAAGATTATTTGTATTATGTGTTTGTATTTGTTAGCCCCACATTTGGGAGCCAATTTGCGATGGTAAATTTATGTTTGTGTATGTGTGTTTACTTCACGCGGTGAAGCCATCTTGTGACGTGATTCATTTGTTAGGCTTGTTAGCTCCATCTGGTGTTAGCAATTTGCGGCAGTATTAATGTTCGTTTGAAAGAATGCTACTGTTATTTTATTTAATTTTGGTTCTCTGTCCTCCGGCTAGCTACGATCTTTTTGGTCAAGCACTTCTCTTTATACAGGTTGTGTAAACGGAAGGGAGTCTCTTATCCAAAAATAACACTGATGAAAGAATTTGTTACACTTTTATTGTCGAACACATTTACTATCACATTTACACATTGATCTTGACACTCGCCAAACTGAAACGGTTATAATAACTTCATTACTGATATTTCTTAATTCGCGTACTTCAACTTTTTGTATAATTAACTTTATCACACTTGAGATTTTTCTTAACTCTGTTACGCGTAACCTGCAAATTGATATCCGACGTGTGCCGTACAAATAATTTCGACGAACTGACTGACTGAAGGCGACGTGTACTTTACAAATATTTTCGATGAACTGAGGGCGATCTACCTCTGACTTAGCTTTTTATACTCATACACCCCGATATGCCTAAAGATTATAACTGAGCTTCTATTGGCTAATAAAACGCGCCAACATTAGCGTCTATTTTTATATCCAATGAAAATTATGAATACATATGGTCTAGGGAAATGTTCCAGAAGATTCTAAAAGAAAAATGCGCCAACATTACGTAACTTGCTCGTTTCCAATAATGATAAACAGCTCACCCCCTCGCTGCATTATTGCACGCTATTATTGTCAGTTTCAGTAAGGCCGTATAAACTTACTTCTCAACAATAATTACAATCAATATACATCTCAAATCAATGTCACATAAAAATGCATATTCATATTACAATCATTATTTACATTTAAGTAATTTGTGATACAAATTACTGCATCATCTTCCTTACTAGTTCCCGCTGGCACTAAATACCTTTCAAAAGTGGAGTTTCTTAACACATCCCGCACCTTATGAATATGAGGCTTGATACTGGCATGATGCTTTACTGCTTTCACCGAGTCGTATTTCACTGTAAAACTTACACGGAATGCTTTACAATATCCGGTATATTCATCTTGTTTCAAAAGCCACCTCGAAAAGTGTTTCTTGTAGCCATTTGTCATTAAAATGACACTCACGGCGCTGTATTTTAGCCTGCTGCATTTGAGAAGCTCACTATAATACGATGTTATATACGTACACGTATCACTCAGTCACTACAATGCCGTTTCTTAAACACTTCAATTTTAAGCTAAACGCATGCCGTGTCCATGTGCCCTAATAGAATACAACCACGACAAAATACTTCACTACATCAATCAGCCGCGCGCAACAATGGATATACTTGGCGCGTTCATTTGTTCGACAAGAGGTCAAAGAGGCTTTGTATTTTTATTACATCACGGTGTGCATTGCCAAGTCATTTGAAGACCGCTCCAATAAGAACGAAATTAAAAAAAACGAAGTTAATATGAATTTAGTTAATTTAAAGGGGCCCGAAAACCGGACTTTCGGGACGTTCGACCGAACACTACAGTTTTATTTAAAAACCGGACTGTTGGCAACACTAAGTTAGCATCGTCGACTGACTAGCATTTGGTCCTCCCCAACGAGCAAAAGGTTGCAACATAGTTTACCACTTCATTCTTCCACGTGGTAGCGGAACTGTCTCAAACGACAAGTTATAATTCCACGATATGAGTATCACGAGTTTTCTGTGAATTGCCTTTGAAGTCTTTATCAGTATGACTAAATTTTATTGCAATTATATTATGTAGGAAATCATAAGAAATAAATGTGACAGTTTCAGGAAAAAGTAGAGGTTTTTCTAATATGCAATTGATGTAGATTATTTTTATGCATTCATTAATTTTGTTCATTTATTTTTCTTAGAGTTAGCAATTTCATCTATTTCATGCTGCGTGTTTCAAATGTAATTGTGGCATCTGACAAAGATGCTTGAAAGTTTCTAAATCATCGTTTATCTTTTCCTTTGCAATGGGTCATTGCTATGACTTCCGAATCTTGCGGGATGGCAGGATTAATGCTTCTAAGCATTAAAAAATTCCGCCAGTTAGCGACCTTGTTATGAATTTATTCCTCTATGCTTCAGATGAACATTGAATGCTGTTTATTATGAAATGGTGCTCAAATGAGTCGGGATCCATAGAGCTTAGAGTTACCCGACATTCATCTGGGATAAGGGAAACCCCGGAAAAGAACCTTTGGTACTGCGCCCTAACCGAGATCAGAACTCGGGACCTTTTGAATGTGTGAGAGAGAGAGACACATTGCCATCACAATACAGATGGACTAACTAAACTCTTGCCCAATTTAAATTACTTTCAAACAAGAATGAGTGATGAGTAAGGTGGCATGGATAGAACCACTTTTTAATGAGCCTCGGGGGTTACTTCGATAAGTACGGGATTGGCGCTCCCGGTCCTCCAGGTTTTGGGGGTTAGTTTAGGGTTAACTACCCTGCTCATAAAAAGGCTTTGTTCCTATTCTTTTGACGGATAGCCGCGGCGGCGCGGGGTCTTAGGTCGACACCGTTCGGTACCGCCATGAGGTTCGACTGGCATGGAGCTAGACGAGTCCAGTGGGGTCTCTCCGTGCATTGCATTTACTGCAGCTATGGGCGCTACTACTGATTTTCGTCTAGTAACCTACAAAAAGAGACCTATGGTTCATCTTGTCTTGGAAGGAAGTGTTTCTACGTCAGGAAAGTGTGACGCTTCCCGTTATTTAATCACGCACTCGGCTACACCAGACCAAAATCGCTGGCCCAGTACAGAACTGTACCCGCCAGCGCAGGGTCTTAATTGATATTGACTAAGGATGATCCACAGTCCCTTCATTTACTCCAGGTACATCACTTTGGAACCCAAGAAGTTTTTGTTGAGCCACATACTTCCTGAATGTCTGACGAGGTGTTGTGACTTTCTCCGCCTTAAACGTCCTCTCTGAAGAAGTAGTTGTTGCCTACCTTTCTAACCAAGGGGTCAGTGCAGCTACACGGCTCCTGCGGCGGGAAGGTGCGGAACAGGTACCTACCAGAATGGTCTTTTTGACATTTACCTCGGGACAGCTTCCTACTACTCTCAAGGTTGGATATGAGATAATGTATGTTCATCAATATATTCCCAACTTTCTACGTTGTTTCTCTGTCAAGGATTCGGACATACAGCACTATCCTGTAAGCGGTAGCTTTATGTGCTCGGTGTGGAACAAATCGACACGACGGTTCTCTTTGCTCCTTCATCTCCAAATGTGTGAACTGTGAGGGTGCCCATTCTGCACTCTCTCGCAACTGCGCTGTATATAAGGAAGAATACGTCATTCGAACTCGGGGTTAAGGAAAAAATTCTCTATCGAGAGGCGAAAGAGAAACTTTACTTATTATTTCCCACGAAGTTAGCTCGCGGATCCTTCAGTTGCAGCTGCTACTACTCCTGTTTCTTCGAAGCTAAACTGTACCTGCATTTTTACCTGCACTCCTAGAGTGGAGGCTTTTCTATCCTCACCCTATTTCCTTTTCAGCCCCCTTCCCTTTCCACTCTTTTGGAGTCTTTCAAACCTAACCGTCAACGTTTTACTTCTCTTCAATCTCATCAGCGTCGGGAACTTTCCACATTCCGACTGTTACTTGAGGTGGTCACTCGGTTTGGTACCTTACCCTTGGATAATCCTGCAGACTCGTCTATAGATACCGACTAGGCGGGTGCTTCTCCGGGTTTCTTCGAGACAAATAACCTATTCACCACATTCTGCACGGCGGGAACCTCCGTAGTGCGTCTGGAATGCCCCTTCTCCCACAGCTTTGCGGTATTCCACCTCCGGTACCCCGTCACCGACGTTCAGCAATCTTGGAAATTTAGACACATTGGATGTGTATCATCCACCAGTGCTTTCCCTGCGCCTTCGCCCCCGCCGCTGTCTGTGACAGGACTGAGGACATCAATTTTCCATCTTCAGTGGTGTGGATAGGGAAGTAAAGCCAGTGGTCCCGTGTCGTAGATTTACGGCACGTAAAAGAACCTCAAGCCTGATAGAGGCCTCTGACCAAAATCACCGGTCTTTCACGCCCAATATAGAATGGGACTCTTAAGAACCACAGCAGTTAAAGAGCGTCCATAAATAAAACTCAATGTTTCCTTTTTCCCAGGCGTTGTCCACAGCTGCTACTGTGGATCTGTCCCAGGCCACTGCCAACATTTCCGCAGCAAAAGGTTTACTTACGGTGACCAATGTTAAATTGCAGACTCAGAAAAACACCAAAGCTGCTGTAATTTCCACCACTGTTGTCACCACTAGGGATACATCTTTCAAGCAGAAGCCTTCTAAACCATCTTTTTTGTCAAACCCCAGGAAGAAGAGCTTGACATCTAACGCTCACGAGCGGAAAAACAGACATTTATCGAAATCGTTTGGAATTGTAGAGGCAGACTGACTTTTAAGGGCTTTACCCTTTTCCCACAGTTTATTAGTTTCCTTTTCCTCCTTTACTTATGGGATTTTTCAGTGAAATATGCGTGGTTACCGTTCTCATAAGGCGGAGCTGGACCTTCTGCTTTCTACTTATCGGTCTTTGTGTGTGTGTGTGTGTGTGTGTGTGTGTGTGTGTGTATGTGGCTTAAAGAGATTAAACTTCCCCCGAAGACATGTACTTTCATTACTATGTGACTTTTCGTAATGATCTCCCTGTTCCTGATGTTAGTCATGTCCATGGGGGAATTTGTATCTTGGTGTGTTGGGACCTTTACTGCACTCCGGTCCAGCTATGTACGGATTTACAAGCGTAGCTCTCCGTATTACCTTGCCATCTCTTTCACATTTTGTTCTTTGTATACCTTCCACCTACTCGTAATTCTTCTGGGGCTACCGACTGGCCCTACAAAACCCCCTAATTATTCTCAACTTGGCCCTAGATATCTTTGCCTGCTTTCCTCATTTTGATGCACGGAACTGATATCTTCAGGACACGACACTAGGCAGTAGTGAGCTTTCCATTCCTCAAATGTCATTTATTGGACGACATACTCTGGTATTCTGGTGGTTGCAGAAATGCAATCCGGCTCTCCGAGCTCACCGAAAGGCATTGAAAGCGTTCGAGCGTCATCCGACGCTAGAGAAGATGATTAATTTTTAAACGTTGTTGCCCAGGCTTGGAAAATAATTCGACAGTGTAAGAAGTCTTCTTGAGAACATTTTGTTTCCACTTTGTCACGCTGCACTTCCGCCGACTTTCTGGTAAACCTACTTCATATAACCCTGGGCTTTCTGTGGTTGGCAACATTGTTACTGATCCCCCTCATATAGCCAATTCCCTAGGTGGAGTCTTTGCTTCTGCCTCTAGTTCTGCACACTGTGATTCCTATTTCTCGGTCATCAAGGATCGGGTAGAGTCCTCTTTTGATTTCACCTCTCAGGACCTAGAAGACTATAATCTGCCTTTCTAATTACCTGAACTGGAATTAGCCTTGTCGGTCACTCCTGATACTGCTTCTGGGCCGATTGTATACATGCACTAATGCTTAAACAGTTGCTTCCAAGTAGTCAGCTGTTTCTTTTAGACACCTTTAACTATATTTGGCTGCATGGCGCTTTCCCATCTCAGTGGCGCGATTCCATTATCGTTCCTATACTTAAGCCTGGAAAAGACCTACGGTTGTCCACTAGTTACCGACCCATTTTTCTAACAACCTGTATTTGCAAAGTAATGGAAAAGATGGTCGCTAAGCGATTAACACTGTGTCTTGAAACCCGTGCTCTCACTCCTGTACAGTGCAGTTTTCGACAACGGCGGTTCCTGTCGAACCACTAGCTTTCATTGGCGAATCACATTTATGATTCTTTTTTGCGCAGACAACAGTTGGTAGCTATCTTTTCTAATTGAAAAAGGACTAAGATACCACCTGGCGTATTGGAACCATCCGCCAACTCTTCCGTTGGAACTTCCGGGGCTATCTTCCTGTTCTTTTTCAGCATTTTATGGATGCTCGTACTTTTATAGTTTGAGTGGGATCTTTCTCCCTGGTCATTAGACAAGAGACGAGGTGCCGCTGGGCTCGGTGTTGAGTTCTTTTGTTTGCTATAGCCATTAATCCCATAGTGTCGAACATTCCATCTGGCATCACGCCGTTTCTCTTTGTATATGATTTTCCAACTTTTTTTTAGCTCAGGGCGTACACGCTGTATTCAACGGCGCCTCCAGTGCTTTATTGATATCTTAAATCCTTGGAGTTTGGAGAATGGGCTTAAATTTTCAGCGGAGAAAACACCTGCCTTAATTTTTGGCGTCTTAAGGAGGCAGGAAACTCCTTATCTCTCCCTCTCTTGGTGGAGTGAGACTGCCGTTTGTTGAGGAAGCTAAATTTCTCGGTCTCATGTTTGACCGTAAGCTTTGTTGGAGACCTCATATTTTATAAATTCGTGGACGCTGTGCTCACGCTGCATTTACTCCGTGTCTTTAGTGGCACTTCTTGGGGTGTCGAGAGTGTACTTTTGCTGCGTTTCTACCGGTCTTTAATACGTTTGAAACTCGACTATGGTTCCATGGTCTATTCTACTCAACCAACTATTCTACGTAGATTGGGTCCTGTCCATCATCAAGGCCTTTGACCCGCACTGGGAGCTTTTCTTACTAGTCTCACCTTAGCTTGTGCGCCGAATCTGGTGAACCTCCCTTTGGATACGTCGGGGTATTCTTCTTTGTAATTATTCTCCGCTTTGCATGCCATGCCTTCTCACCCCAACTATTCTACGTTCTTTGGTGCCTCTTTGGATTATCGTTGTCGCAATAGTCGGTCTGCAATGCTTCCTGTGCGGTATAGATTTCGAAACTTATTGTCAAAGTTGAATACAGTACTTCCCTTGCCCTTCCGCAGGGGATTACATCGTTTTCCCCCATGGATACGCCAAACCCCTCGGTGTCGTCTTGATCTAGCTCAGTTGCCCAATGTCGTCCTCTGTAGTGTAGTGATTACTATACTAGCCTATAGTTCCCGAGGTTGCGGGTTCAAACCCGGCGGAGGACGATGGATTTTTTCGGGCGTAAAATCCTTAGCATGGCTTCCTTCGGAAGGAAAGTAAAGCTAGTGGTCCGTGTCCTCAGTTAAAGATCGTCCATAAATAATAATAAAAAAAATTCAGTTGCCCAAGAACACTACTGCCGCTCGTATATGTGCAGCCAATTTCGCGGCTTTGTAACACAACTTTACTGGATACCGTTTTCTATATACTGATGGTTCTGAACGGATCAAGGGGTAGGCTGCGCTGTAGTTATGATTCGCATGTCGTTCACAAGACTTGCTTCCCCCCTAGCACTTCGTTTTATACTGCCGAACTGTATGCTATATTTAAAACCACATTTTTCATCCGCTCGTTTTCCCTACACTCCAATGTCATTTATTCTAATTCTCTCAGTGGTTTACTTAGTTTACGGGATCTCTATAGCCTACACTTACTTGTTCAGAAAATCCATGATTAGTTGCACTCTATCTTACTGGTTTTCGGGTGGTCTTGTCTGGGTTCCTGGACATCGTGACATTGTAGGAAGTGAATAGCAGATCAGGCAGGGAAGGGTGCGATTCTACACCCCGATGAAGGGGTTCCTCGCTGTCTATGTACGAATTTGAAGGACTTTTTGCGCAGAAAGATACTCTCTCAATGACATGAGGAGTGGTTTACATCTACCGCCAAACTCGGAGAGGTAAAGGCTACATCGCTTCCTTGGCGTTATTCTGCTTGTCCATTACGGCGTGAGGAGATCGTGCTTGCTCAGCTTCGTATTGGCCACTGTTGTTTTAGTCATGGCTAGCTCAGGGGTGAACCCCCGCCTCGCTGTATCCACTTCTAAGAGTCCTTAGCGGTGAAGCATTTCCTCGCTCAGTGCGTCACTATTCCACCCTTCACGAGCGCCTTGGACCCGCTCTTAATTTAATTACTATTTTAGGGGTTGACTGTCGCCAATTTTTTTTTCCGTATGTTAAATTTCGTGGTGTCCTTATCAAAATTTAACTCCTGCAATTTCTGGTGTGTTATTGACTCTCAAGCTGTGTTACCACTGTCTTAGCTGCTTGTGTTTGCTGAGGATTAGTTCTTGTATATATTGATTTATGAATTTTCTAGTGTATAACTTGTGTAATTTTTTCTACTTTTGTACTCTCAGTTGGTTAATCCTGTAATTGCTTTGTGTATTCTGTTTTTATACTAGACATGAATAAATTTATAGCCAGAGTGCGGCGCTGATGATTTCAGTAGTTACTCCGGAAGTAACGTTGGAGAGCTCAATTACAATTTACTCTTTTAGTTACGACTACGGAAGTAAGAGCTGATTACTCCAGGAGGTATTGTTTTGTTTGCGCGATTTACTTGATGCGATTATGAATGAGGTTACGTGCGATAGGAAAGGGGAGAAACGTCAGCAAAGGAGATAAATGTTTGTTGGTAGAGATAAAGAAACTCCATTTAAACAACATGAGTGGAAAAAACGTATTATAAAGATGCTGGAAAGTCGTGATTGACAAGTTTAATAAGTCCAGCGACGGGAAACGTACTGAAGAGCAGCTTAAAATTGTGGAAACAATGTTTCTAATCTTCATTTTGCATCGCAGATCACTTGCGTGTTGATGGAGAAATACCTTTTCTGATTTCGAAAAAGTTCACCATATTCTCGGATGGGCACAAAATAGTGACATGCGTGCAGTCAATTCCACACACAATGTGACATTGCCAAATTTTTAAGTTACATCGCGTTAAGTAAATTCTAAATATCTCCATTTAATACAGTGTAAGACTGTCACATTACGTTAAATTCATCGTAATGCCGGCTCAAGCTTCTGAAATATTCAAGTGCAAAACACTCATAGGATGCATAACAATAATTACTGTTTGGGTTATAGAACTGAATTTGTCTTGAGTTTTGTTGAAATGTTCTCCAAGAAGGTTCAAAAGGTGTGTATACGATTCTTTCCTAATACCGAAATGTTCATTGAACTTTCTCTCTCTGTATAAGTATCATATGGTTCTCGCATACCACTATCGCATTCCCGTTGTTTTTTCGTAGAGATCATCAATGTAGCCCAAATAATCGCTGTTTTCTTCATCGAGATCATCAATGTTATCTAAGTAATTCATGAACACGTCACAAATATCTTCCTCCAAATACGATACGGTATACTAGTTCAATCGACAGTTAGTTACTCCATCCGGGTCGCAAGAGTAAATTTTAGCTTATATTTATGCTCTCTTTAATTCCGTAGTAACACTACATGACGGTGCTCTCCAACATTTACTTGTGCGTAATTTAATCTGGGAGTATCCGAAAGGAATAAAATTCTTCGGAAGTAGTTTACTCTGGTATGGAAGTCGCAGAGTGTTGACTTGAATAGTAGTTTACTACGAAAGTAGAGCTTACTCCAGCTTGGTGCATGCCGCCCTAGATGTAAACGTAATTTCCAGGTTGAAACCTATAACACCAAGGGTATTAATTGATATTCTTTGTTGGATTAATTACTTAGATATAAAACCTAACAAGGAAACACTTAAGAAACAAAGGAATATGCAGTGAAATATTCCCAGTGTTTCATGGATGAATCTGTACGATTTTAATTGATATGCATTTCTTGTGTTTTTACACATTGACACTGTCGGAAGTTATACCAAAGGTATCGACAGCAAATTATATTGATTTCACTATTTATCAAATAAGATGGTATTTTCTTTTCCGAGTAAGTTATCTGCGCCCCTGTAAATCTCTCGTGGCTTCCCCCACTTTGGGAAGCACTGATATAAAGTAAAAAGTTACAAACAGCCCAGCTTCCTTCAAAAGACTATGTAAGCATAACTGGTAAAACATGAGGGAGTAAAACTTTCAAAACGTGTAGAGTTTTTTAAAGCGCACAATTTATTTTAAATAACATTTTGTTTGTGGCATCAGCAATTTTTAAGATATTTGTTATTTTTTGTTTTTTTTGTTTTAAAGATTTGACTATTTTTATTTTTTGCATGAGGTGACTGAATTCAGAACAGCAAAATTCTAAAAGCTGGAATATTGTATAGATATGGAGTAGATGTACATCAGAACATTCATATTTCTACGTGAAGTTTGATTATTAATTCACTTATTTTTCGTTTCGTTCGTCCGATTATTTCTTAACAATGTTGCTATTTGTGGAACTGCATCCTTCAGTCAGTTTAATGTTTCTAATCTAGAGTTCCTCTTAGGTGGAACTCTCAGCTTTGAAAGCATGTTGCCCCTCCCCTGTTCAACCTTTGTCATTTCTGTAGTGGGGCAGTGTTGTCCCTTGCATGACGCATTGGAAGATGCATGCTGGAGGTCACGTACACAGATGGGGCAGTTAGTACACACGTGGTTTCTCACGCGAGCATCGCCATTGTTGACATTTTATTGCCCTGAGCCCAGTACAGGTCACCAAATGAGAATGTGTTCAGCCAAGTTCAACACATTAAGTGATGCCCTCTTTATTTACGTTATGATGTAAACAAAGCACGAAGATAAGCACATATGCAGGGTTGCCCATCCCTACCTAAAACAATCATCCTCCAGCCCCCAATTCTTTTGAAAGTTCAATTTCAAACTATTTAGTTCCTTTTTTACGCTGCTGGAAAGCTTCCCAAAGGGGCTGTCTTAGAGACACTACATTAGCTATTGTGATACCGGTACATAATAAAAGCTTAAATCAATAATTCATTGGAAGATAAAATCAATAAAAATCGTAATGTTTACAGTAAAAAAAGAAAGAAAAATAATAGAAATAAAGTGTTTGGTGGGTGTAGTAAGAGTTTTATTACTTGGTATTTCAATATATCCTATTTTATCTATCTAAATAGACCAATGTTTTAGTACTTAAGTGTAACGTCTACCTATAATGTTACAGTTCCTTTTATACATTTCCAAAAATTACTATTTAATACTCCACATTATACTATACAGTATGAATTGTACTTAGCATTACTTTTTGATTATGATTATGAAGTGGAATATTTGTTAGTAGTTGGAAGATGCTTCATGTTTATATGCACCACGTATGGGAGCCAATTTGTCGCGGTCACTTCGTGTTATCTTTTGCTGGGCGCTTGTTATTGTATTACTACTTTGAATGTTGGGTTCATTGTCCTCCGGCTAGCTATTATTATTATTATTATTATTATTATTATTATTATTAAGTCGAGCATATCTCTTGAACAGGGTGTGTAAACGGAAAGGATTTGTTACTCAAAGATAACACTGATAAAAGAATTTGTTTTTACACTTTTATTACCGTCACAATTAATTAAGTTCACATATTGACTCGTGATACACGCCAGACTGAAACTGTTATATTTTCTAATATCACTATAATCACTTATTTACTGCACATTATTAATTCGCGTGTTTCACATTTATAACAAACTTTAAGACGCGAGAGATTCTGTAGAATTGCGTAACGTGTACTTTATGTATGCTTCCGTTGAACTACGCGACGTATAAATCACGAATACTTATGTTGAACTGATCGACGTATTACACGCGAATGCTTCTGTTGGACTGACGAAATCTGCCTCTGACTAGCTTTTTATACTCCCACACCCCGACATGCCTAAATATTATAACAGAGCTGCTATTGGTTAATAAAACGCGCCAACATTAGCGTCTATTTTTATATCCAATCAAAAATTACGAAAACATATGCTCTAGGAAAGAAATTCCCGCCATTTCTAAGAAAAGCGCGCCAATCTGACGTCATTTGCTTGTCTCTAATAATTGATAAACAACTCGCCCCCTCGCTCATTGTTATCCACTCTTATTGTCAGTTTCAGTGAGGCCGTGTAAACTTATTTCCTAACAATGTTTATAATTAACAAACATCTCAAATCAATGTCATACAATAATGCTTATTTACACTACACTCATTATTGTGATACAAATTACTGCCACAATTAACAAACTGAGTAAACACTTACAGTACTCGATTAAAAACGTAATGCATTGTTTTGTATTACCTACGTTAATTTACTTCAATATTTTTGTATTCTCCAAAATTTTGAATTCCCCACAAAATGTTTTTAATGGTGCAACTTGCACCATGATTCTCCCCGTGGGCCCTGCGTATATGAATACTGTACGTTCCTATTCAGGAATGCAGGCAGGGCTCTTCTTAAGGAACTAATATCAGTCCAAATATCAGAGCTTTGATTAGATTATTAAAATACCAATCTGTGTTTTATTGGTGTGTCGCACAGCTCATGGAGTGTATCGCGAAATGTCAGAATTGAATAATACATGTTATGCCATTCAGGAAGTATCTTTACGACGCATTGTTTTATTTACAATACCAATTTCATATGGTAAATTATATTTTGAGACAGTCTTACCAATGAAACGTTGACATTTGCAACAATGCCCAGTTTATTAATATATTTTTTTAAACGGAGGTCCTACGCCTTTGCCGCATCCCGCATTTCAATTGCCGTATCTATCACTCCATTCATCTTTTCCAACAGTCCTATCAAGCATAGCCGTTCTATAATAATTCCTTCTATACATTGCAGGTCTGCCTCTTTTCCTTCTGTTCCTTGGATTATAATTCAGAGTTCCTTTGGCTATCTTTCCTCTCCCATCCTTTTCACATGACCATACCATAATTACTGCCTAGTTTCTAACTTAACTTAGAGACAGATGGAAACAAACAGCTTCATATCACTACTGCAGGCGGAAAGAGCAGAACTGTGGAGCCGAATGACAAAGTGAACAAAGAAAGGTATTGCACAAACCATTACCTTTTCCAGACTTCTCTTTGCATTACCCTACTACCACATCTACAGTAGTGTAATATTTCTAAAAAATTTGACATTGAGATTTCATTGGAAATACACTATTTGAGACGTTCTATATTCAATATATGCTTAGATAAAGATCCAGTGAACAGCTAGTTCCTGTTTTATAGACCACTGAATGAGATGAGTATCATTGAGTAATTAAATGGGCCAACGGCCCAAAAAACTACTTACTCAATTTTTGTCTGTTTAAGATAAGAGAAAAACCAAAAGAAAAAATGTTACATTCACACGACCTTTTCTACCCTCTATCATTTATTAATTGGTATAAAACTATTTTTATAAAAGCTTACTTATCTGTCTTCTTAATTTTAATCGAAATATTTCTTTGCAGAAATAGTTACATTACACATTTCGTTATAGATACAAAGGGAACAGCGATAGTCAAATGTTTTAGAACTGGACGCTATAAGCTGCCTTAAAATCCACATTCTTTCCATATCGCGAAAAACCATTGAAAATTGACAGGACTTCAAAAGAATGACAATTGAACAATTCGAACCATTAATCCCAGAAATGGCTTATGCCATAAAAAAAATATTTGAAATAAATTGTGTGTTTTAAGGAGATTTACATTTTTTTGTGTAGTGCGTTTTCATCTATCGCTTTACGTTTACCAGTTATATAAGATTACACAAAATCCCTTCCGAATAAAGAGGGCTTCACAGCTACTCACATGGAAATATATAATATATACATATTATACGGGTAACGGAGAGAACGTAGTATGTATTCTCTCTAAAGGGAGTGGCGTCCCTTCCCTGGCAGCCTAAAGCAAACTACCGGAGGAGGGCTTGGTCGAAGAGGCAATTCTTGGGGGTTAATACGATAGAAGCGACAGACGAGACTCCAAAGCTTTGGTAAGCAAACCTCAGGAGAAAGCACTCAGAGTTAAAATTCTGTTCCTCCAGGTTGGTGGTTTTATGGTCGGTTGATAGTTCACCCAAGTAAAATGGGTGTTATCTACTAATAATTCTTAGAAGTTACATAGCCGGATTGATTCAAAGATGACCGCTGCTCGGAAAAGAGCAAGATTAAAGGTATTGTGGAATAATTACATAGCTGATTGGAACGTGAGGGGTTTATCCAATTAAGAAAAGGAATTACGAGGTAATATAGACGTGGCTCTAATATCAGAAACCAAAAGGAAGCTAAAAGGGTCAAAATAACATGTTTTCCTGTTTTTTAGTGGATTACCAATGGAGAAAGGAAGTGCAGGAACTGCCATACTGATAAAACCGGAAACACAGGAAAAGAATACATAGTCATACCCTCATAAATGAAAGAAAGATTAAAAAACCACGAGGATTTATTACCATAATCTGCAGGTAAGCTCCTGATGAAGGAAAGAAAGAGGAAAGTAAAAGATTCTGTAAGGACCTACAAAAATACATAGACACAACAAATAAGAACGATCGCTTGTTATTAGGAGTGACTTTAAAACAGTTGAATTGAACAACATATCAGAAGAAGAATGGTCAAAATATTTTAAATGTTATGGTATCATACCAGGGGTGAAAAAACAGAGGAAGCAAAAATAGAATATAAAGATGTAGACTCCCATTATCCAGAAGAATTAAATTATGTATTAGAAACATTTAAACAAAAGAAAGCACCTGGAAGTCGCAAAATAAGTGTAGAACTACTGAAGAATGCATCAAATAAAATAAAACTAAGATTTTTAAATATATGCTGGTCTACTTAAGAAATCCCAGATGACTGGAAGCATAGTTTAATAAAACCAATACTTAAAAGGGGAAATAGGAATGAGTGTGGTAATTACAGGGGCATAAGCTTACTAATTGTAGGACATAAAAGATTTTTTAAAATTCTAACTAGATGATTAAATGAAGAACAGCATGGATTCAGACGAGGGAGATCCTGCACAGACTATGCTTTCATCACACAAGTAATACGAAAACGAGGGAATTCAACTTAGAAACACATCTCTTATTCGTCGATTATATAAAAGCATTTGATAAGGTAACTCGAGAAAAAAATATGGAAAATCATGAAAAAGAAAGGGTATCCAAAACATTTAGCCCTTATGATACAAAATATCTATGTATGAAGACACAGCATAAACAACATTGGAAACCGTAATTTAAAAGCAGAATTAATTCACTTAGGAGTGAGACAAGGATGTCCAATGTCACCCACTCTTTTTAACATATATATATGAACTCAGCAATTTTAGAATGGCAAGCTAAGATAAAGGATAATTTTAAAATTAATCATTTCTTTTTAAACACGGTATTATTTGTAGGCGACCAAGTTGTCTTCGCTGAAAACGAAAACTTGTTACAGATAACCACTTTCCTGCTAGTAATGACAACTTACAACCCAGATATCAGCTAAAACAAACAAAGGCTATGGCCTTCTTAGAGAAAACCAACAAAAGAAGTAAAGCTGTAATGAAAGATAAAATAATAGAATAGGTACAAAGTTTTAACTTTGAAATAACTTTTAATTATGACCATACCTCCAAAATAAAATTCATAAAGTTCAAGTGCATATACGTGGCACAAGAAAACAAAATTTAAAAAACAAGACAAGAAAAGAAACAATGCTAACATTTTATAAAACTATGGCTCTACCTGTTCTGACATACGGTGCAAAGAATTGGGCTCTGAAACGATCAGAAGAATGATACAGACAGCTGAAATGGAATTTTTGAGACATGGCTGGATATACCCTTCATGATCACGTAACAAATGACACCATATGAGAGAAGCTGGATATTTATAATTTAGATAATAAAATATCAGAAATTAAAAATAACTGGAAAGCGCACATTGAAAGACTGCCTTCTACAAAATTTACAAAAGTAATATACACGTGCAAACCACGGGGAATACGAGATGTCGGACGACCCCGACGTAGATGGCAAGACTACTTCTGAATCGGAACAGGCTTTAGGGCCTACCTTGAGGTATATGAAGACTATTTTAATCAAAATCGTTAGAGATATTTATTAGAAAATAAAAAAATCCAAAAATGTTCCATGTAAAGGGTAGTTTGGGGTGCGGGGATTTTTTGAAAATCTTTGTGTCGCATCTTTGGAAGATACTGAAGTTAAATATCAAGTTTGGTATTTATCCGACTTTTAGTTTTTGAATTAAGCTGTTTCTTCTCTCACTCCTCTTTCTAAAAATAAAATGTGTTATATTTACATGGCTTTCTGTATCCTCTGTCGTTTATTTGTGAGTATACAAATTATTCTTACGGAAGCTTATTTTTCTTCATTTTAATCGAGGTAAATATTTCGTTACAGTTGCAAAGCGAACAGCGATGGTCAAATGTTTAATAACAGAACGCTATATGCTGGCCTTAAAATTCCATACTCTGGCAACTGGAAAATAATGCAAAGTATTGAACAAATCGAAGCATTAGCAAAGGATATCTCGGAAACGGCTGATGCCACAAAAAAGTTATTTAAAATAAATTCTGTGTTTTAAAGAGATCTAGATTGTTTTGTGTAGTACGTTTTCGTCTATGCTGAATGTTTACCAATTAAACAAGATTATACATAATTCCTTCCGAATGAAGAGGGCTTTACAGGCTATGCCCAGAAAATTAAAGATAAACATTTTATTTGTCAGATAAATATCTTGAATATATAATATTTTAATCAAAATCATTGGAGCCATTTTTATAAAATAAGAAATTTAAAAAAAATGTTCCAGTAAAGGGTAGTTTGGTTTGGGGGGATTTTCTTAAAAATCTTCGTGTCGCATCTTTGGAAAGTTTGCTACTTACCGACTTTTCGTTTTTGAGTTATGCTGTTCAGAAACAAACACGCGCACGCACGCACATCCGCGCGCGGACCTTTTTCTAAAATTTTGATTTGATACATTCACACGACTTTCTCTACCCTCTGTCTTTGTTAGCGGGTATACAAACTATTCTTACTAAAGCTTATTTTTCTATCTTTGCAGAAATAGGTACATTACATATTTCGTTATAGATACAAAGAGAACAAAGAATATATAAAAAAGAACAAAGATACAAAGAATTATAGCTAGATAAATATTTAAGGACTGGAAGCTACATTGTATTCTGGCCTTAAAATTCCATACTGTTTCTATGCAACTGCGAGAAACAACTGAATGTTAACAGACTGTAAAAGAATGATGAAGTAAATAACAATTCCAAACATTAATAACGAATATCTCAGAAATGGCTTATGCCATAAAAAGAAGCTTACTTGGAATAAATTGCATGTTTTAAAGAGTTCTACATTTTTTGTGTAGTGCGTTTTCCTCTATTTATCCCTTAACGTTTACCAATTATGCAAGATTATACAAACTTTCTTCCTAATGAAGAGGACTTCATTATATTCCCAGAAAATTCAAGATATACATTGTAATTGTCGTGTAAATATCTCATACATGGCATTTTAATCAAAATCATTAGCCATTTTTAGAAAATAAAGAATTTTGAAAAATATTTCATGTAAATGGTAGTTCAGGATCGGGGGGCTTTTTAAAAATGTTAGTGTCGCATCTTTGGGAGGTACTAAACTTAAATATCAAGTTTGGTATTCATCCGATTTTTCATTTTTGAGTTGCGCTGTTCACAGACACACAGAGACATATCTACGGACATTTTTTCTAATTTTTTGTTAGATTTAGGGGACCTCCAAATATGTATTTACGGTGAAATCTCGATATTGAATTTTTGGGTGGAATGCAATACCTTCTCTACCTACTTGGTACGTGGTAGAGAAGTTAAAACGTCTGTTTTGGATTCAGGGGGCCTCAAAACCTATATTTCCTGCGAAATCCCGGTATCGAATTGCTTGGTAGAATGCAATACCTGCCTTGTCTACCTACTATATAAGTGGCGAGAAACTAAAAATAGCGCTGAATTTAACGCCTAATTAAACAATTTCGTGACCTATTTTAGGAGCTGAAAATGGCACTGTCTCGCACGTAAAATTCAGCAGTGCAGTGATAACTGATAACGCACGGCAAGAGCAGCGATTGAGTGATTGACTCATGCACCCTATTTCATCGCAAAGAATTATAATCCGATAGTATACGAAAATCGGTTTCTATCATAATTTTGGAGCTTTTTATGAATGTTTTATGCATTGCATGATAATGACTACGGGAAGAGGTTGTTTAGATAACGCATTAAAAGTTTTTGATTCGAAATAGCTCTCAAATGCCAACTCATAAGCAAAATAAACTCTTTCGTGTGTTTTGAATAAATACACGAAAGCCTTCTTTCTAGTCTTGTTTTACTTTACGAAGTTCGTATTCTTAAAGTTTCCAGCTGACTTTAGAGATTCGTCTCCGGCGCATCAATAAATTAAATGCAGTAACTGGCAGAATCTAGGTCCATGGTCATTTAATGTTAAATTGTTGGAGAGCAAATCGTGGGGTACGTGCTTCTCGCATGTAGCGGGAGCTGGGTCGAGTCAGGAAGACAGAACCAAAGTGAAAGAATGGGAACAAAGGCACAGAGTTCAAGGGCGTACAGCCCGGCATCCTCACTTTTGGACGCGTGAATACCCTGATTTCTTTGACACGTTCCTCAGATTTAGTAACAGTTAGCCGATTAATTGTCTACCCATCATTACTTGAAACATAAAACATCACGGCTCCTCAGAGGTTTTCCTCCTGCTCTTCATCTGAAGTTAAAAGTTCCCTCTCGTACAGATCGAAATGGGTATGGAACCACAAAAGTACACTGCATGTAAAAACGCAAATTTGTCTAAAATATTGTTTTATTGTTTCTATCATTAATGGTATACTTTTTCCCCTTTTGATTACTTACTATTCTTCTCACTGCCAGCTTCCTCATAGTGAGGAGTCAATAAAATGATCAAGGTTTAAAATCGGATCAGAACAGTTTCGAACACAGCACCTAGTGCAACAATATAAATAGTCTCCCTTGCAAGTATTAAACAGGGCTCCCTTTGTATTGATATTTTACTTACTATTTTATAAATGGAATCTTTTAAATGCAGATTTGAAAAAGGTGGGAATAAAGATGCTTTATTATAATCTATAAAATACATGTTTGTTTAAGCTATATGATTTAACACAATATAAAAATGTGAAACAACATAATAGAAACACAGTAAACAAATTTACATAAGTGATGAAGGTGAGAGATTATGAGCATAGAAAAGAAATGTTTCAATGCATTGATATGCTTTATATGTGCTGTCAATGTAAGCAGCATGATGGGTAGTTTGAGATTGCAAGAAGAGACAAGAACTCCATTATTCAACATTTTTAAGTGTTAAATGTACCGCTAAAGTAAATGGCACTTTCTGAAGGCATTTATTCTAAATGAGATACTTGAAAGTTCTTTAAAATGTATAATTTTGATCAAGATTTCACAGACTACCAAATGAGCCTCTGCTGAAATGGTGTTCTTTGTAGTTTCACAAGAATGGTTGTTTATTGTTCTAGTTTATTTTTAATTAAATAAATGTTTTTCATAATATGACTAAATGAATTGGTATCTGTAATTTGGATTTTATATAATGTATTAAGCTATAAACAAGTCGTTTTCTATCAATATGAACCTTTGCTAATTTCAATGATCCCAGATATCTCAAAACTCTCTTAAAGTTTGAACAGCCATAGGTTGAATGAAACCTAATAAAACTGTAGTGAACAACTAAAACTATTATTAATTAGATTTTTCATGTGTCTGCTACAGATAAAAGTGTTTACAATGTTAATATTTGGTCCATTGACTGCGCATATTCTCTAGCATTTTCCTGACTGGTAATGCCCAATACAAACACAATATTAAGAAATTCTATGGCATAAGTGTCAATGATATCACTCCCTATGGAGTTCAAGACTGTATATTACCACATGTTCATGAAACTGAATATAAGAGTTTCATTTAATGAAAATTTTCTGTTTTGAGCCCTAAACAAGGCTCTTAACAGTTACAGAAAATTTGTGTTTCTTACTAAGATTTGTGCAGAATTTCAAGAGAAGGAAAATGTATGTTGACAAATAAACTGCAGCAGTACTGGAATATGTTCTGAAAATCACTTTGAGTAGCTAGAAATAGATAACAGTTGTTCAATGAAAACTTAAAGCATTCCAGAATTAAAGCAGGTTAAAGCATACCTAACCCAATCTCACAGTTAGCTGTATTTTCTTTTTCACAGTGGTTTATACGTCATTGATTGTATTTTCAGGGCATCAGTGAGTTTTGGCGCCGAAAAATGAGAACTTTCCATGGAGTTATTGACATAAACAAGGATGGTGTTGTATCTTATGATGATTTCCTCATTTTAGCAGAACGATTTGTGGACTTAGGACATCTGACACCTGAACAGCAAAATGAATTCAAAAAATTGCTAAGGGTACGTTTTATATTTGATAAGCTGTATTAGGATATCATCCCTATAAAGCTATAATACTGTAAGTGATAATTTAAACTAAACTGAGGAAATGATACCATTATATGAACAGAACATTTCTAAACTTACCAATACTGTTGATACCTCTATGCCCTTGATACTTGGTGTTGTAGTATGTCTAGCACTTTGAGATAAACATTCAATAATTTTTTTATACTTCTAAATGTTTAAATTTTGCATTATTGAAAGTTTTGCATTTAACTTTATGCTAGATAAGGAATGAAAGGAGTCGAGACTTCATGTTATTGCCTTACACATATCCCCAAAGAGTTGCTGGACTATAGTTCATGATAGACCTTGACTGCATTTCCTGTGGGGGATTCAATGCAACATTCCATAGATTCTTGTGTCTAAATGAAAATGTGAAAAAAGATAGGGGAAGGAGTAGAGGTACTCGTGTAATGTGCAGTGTTAACTGAGTTATGAATGAAGCTGGTTTAGCTGATGCACTAAATCACATTTCTACAATAGCCTAGCTTGGGACTCACTCTCAGCCATTACATTTACCTACTCCAGTGACTCCTGTGAAACGAGCAGAAACAAATCAGAATTTAAGACGTAAGATAACACACCGCATAGAAATATTTGTTAGTTCTTCGAGTTTCATTAAAAATATATATTTGTTTATATTTTCAAGATTATAGTATAAAGAATGGGTAGTATTTATCTTTCTATGAGCAGAAAATTCTTTAATAGAAGTTTTCAGCACAAAATATAGTTGCATAAAAAGGAAAGCAAATAAATTATGATTATTATCATCATCATCATGACCATTAGTCTTGACTAACAATAGGGGATATATAACCTGAGGAATCGCCAAGTTATTGCTGCCAAATGGAGAAGGTCAAGCAGGAACAATTTCGGGATTAGCATACAATACATGAGCTTATCACAATTCAGTGAACAAGTTATCGCCTTTACAGTATTTTTTATAAAGGAGTATTGAGTATCGGTGCTAAAAATCAGTATTGGAATAGAGTATCGAGAAATATTGGTACTGTCCCATCTCTACATCAAAGTATTATAAGCTACAATGCATTCTAAAGAAGCTAAAATATGTTAGAATGTCATAATATTAAAATATCGTTTAACCATCTATAAAATTAATGTTTTGGGACCTAATATGACATGGCATTTTAGGTATAATATGAGGACTCTTTAAAAATTTCAGAAAAGACAGACATACTTTCATTGAATTTACTGCTTTAACTTATCAAAGAATTTTTGTAACACAGTTTTTGGCTGCTTTTGGGAGCGCTTTTTATTGCCTATATTATTTTACACACAATATAAATTTTGTAATTTGCAATTTATTATTAAAACCATGAATTTTACTGCAGGGGAGCATTAAAATTAAACTCCTAAGCTTTTCTGTGGAAGAAGGTGTGGAAACAAAAGATATCAGGGGAATGGCAAAGCAGCCAAATAACGACAAGAATCAAATTATATTCACTTTGAAGTTGAAAGTTTTCATTTCTGCTGTTGAGGAAGAAAACTGTTAGATTAAAATTAGAAAATTGATTCTTGGTCTTACTGGAAAATGATAAAGCAAATTTATTTAGAAGTTTGTTAATTAATTTACCTCTTCAAAAAAAAAATTACAGAATATTGTAGTTAGCTGCTGCTAGTGCTATGTCCTTTTCTTACAGTTCATAAATGCTGATTGAAATAAAGCACTAAATAATTATTGCACTGCAATTGGTCTCAGTGAATTACAGAATGTTGTATAAACTCGAATGAAACATCCATTTACTAAAAGTACTTGTATTTCAAATTTTATATTGCTTCTTATGAAACATAATTGATATATATTGTAGTGATCCAAGTTGTTTAAACCCAGATCTTGCATAAGAAGGGTAGTTTAGGGTAGAGATAACATGCTAAAGGCTGAAGGGAGAGGCAATGGAAGGCGATGAATCCATCTAGCATTATGCCCAAGAAGTTTATTCTACTTACATTGACCTTAAGGTTCTAGTCTGGCTACTTCAGCAAAAGCACGTATCTGTAAGAGTTCTGGTTGGTCTTGAGGTTTACCAAAATAATAAACACTAAACGATTCCAGTGATATGGGCGGCGGCAGCAGCAGCAGCAGCAGCATCAAGGTGTCTCAGTGGGACCAGAACACTTGAGTGCTAGTGTTAGCTTATGTTGCTTCTTAATGCTGAATGAAAATAATTCAGCATTCTACTGAAGAAGATTTATGTCCTGCCCTGATTTCAACACTTTCTGAAATGTTGCCCACTTGCTGGTTGTTAGTTCAGATCTCTGTGCATGAATGTCACAACATCTGCTGTCATAAGTATAAACAAACACAATATAAGCAAATGCATCACAGAAAGAATCTGT
Organism: Deroplatys truncata; assembly: GCA_030765065.1. Taxonomy (NCBI): domain Eukaryota; kingdom Metazoa; phylum Arthropoda; class Insecta; order Mantodea; family Mantidae; genus Deroplatys; species Deroplatys truncata. The sequence goes on from CM060980.1 coordinate 62,676,485, forward strand.
TGCAGCAACTATGGCCCAAGGTTATCAGGAGGTTGGAGCTGGCACTTGGAGTAAACAATGATAACTGCCACTTGCCAGCGTAAACACTGGGTGCTCTATCTGCAGATAACCAGAACCTTCTAGAAACTTCTTCTCCCCCTCCCCTCCTCAAGAAAGAGTGTCAAAATAGTTTTAGAACATTTGAGAACCTTGTTGAAAGACTCCATTGACTATATAAGCAAGCATTATCATGAGAGCAGCCAGAGTTGTTGTCAGTCAGTGAGCAAGTGTGTGTCTGGTGTGACATCAAGAGCAACTTTCTGAGCAAGTTGGTGATGACTTTTGTTATATGCAATGAATGATACTGCAGAGCAATGGTTTGTGGAGGTCCTGTGTTTGACTCCGGAGTCATCGAACCATCTAGCGTGAAGAGACTACGTCACGAAGGAGGTGAAGGGACAGTGAATTGAACTAGTTCACCTTAGTGAAATGATAGTATGAACAAAGTGAACTCCCAGTGAAAATGAACTAATAAGAACTTAGAACAGTGACAATAAAAACAGTGAAGAGTGACAGTTTAAAAACTGGACAAAGCCACAATATCCATGAATTCACCAACCAGAATGTGAGTGCCATCACATTGTCGTGCCACGCCATATGCATCTTGCTGCTTGATATTTGCACCCAGACCTCATTAACCAGCATAGGGTCAACTTGCCACTCTTAACCTTTTTCATAGTAACATAAGAACTATTATACTTAAAAGATTATTTCTTTAACATTCCGAATTGTGGAATATGATGCTGGAGAACTGGAGTGTGCAAATTTGTGGGTAGACTGTATAAGTTGTATTGAAAGTCAGGATGTCCTACAAAAATTCTGAGCCCTCCAACATGACGAGGGCAACACGTCCCTAAATTTGACAAAGTCCCATATAAGTTGTACAATAATGCAAAGGCTAGTTGCCTATTAAGATGAGTGATCATAAAATGTTACCTTATTGTAAACTTGCATATCCACTGTTTTGCTCTTTGTTGTCTGGGATGTTTTGTTAAGTACATGTTTAAGTAGGTATTTCAAACCCCTTGAAATTCTGTTAGTTAGTTAGTTAGTTAGTTTATTCATCCGTTAAAGTGGTTTGGTACAATGTACATTCACTATTGGACACGTCAAGCTATAAACATAAACAATAATAGGTTTTTGCAATATATACAATATGTTTTTACATTATACAATAGGTATTTACATGCTAAATACTATGGTTCATGATATACATTTGTGTTCAAGGAAATCATTAATAGAATAAAAGGAGTGGTTAACTAGATGTGCCTTGAGACTGGATTTCAGCTGGTTTACATTTTTAATTGCCTTAATATTACTTGGTAAATTATTATAAAGTTTAATGCCAGAGAATAAGATACTTTTTTGGTAGAGCGAGGTGTTGCAGCTGGTCACATGTATTTGTGTATTTTCCCTAGTATTGTGTTCATGCACCATATTATTAGTTATGAATAGTGAATCAGAAGCATTAATGTTCTTGACTATAAGCAGAATAACTGCATATATGTAAATGCAGGGAAGTGGGAGGATCCCCAGTTTTTTAAAGAGAGGTTTACATGACGACTTTGGGCTGACTCCTTCAATAGTTCTGATAATTTTTTTCTGTGCAATAAAGATTGACTTGCTTGTTGGAGACTCACCCCAGAAGACTACTCCATAACTTAGGAGTGAGTGCACATGTGCAAAATATGCTGCTCTAACTGTTTCTTTACTTGTGCATGTTGTCAATATTCTTAGCATATAACATAGAGAGCTGAGTTTATTATTTATGAGGCTAGTGTGGGCATCCCATTTCAGATTGCTTTGTACGCAGACCCCAAGGAATTTTATAGATTCTACTTTTTTAAGTGTCTGATTAGAGAGTTGTATTTGAGGGGCAAGATAATTTTTGTTCATATTTGTGTGTATATCCATTGCTACAGTTTTATTTGTATTTATAATAAGATTATTCAATGTAAAATAGTTTGAGATTTTCTCTGAGACTTGGTGAATAGAGGTTAGAAAGGTTTCTTTTTGGGTTGCCTTAACCAGGATGTTTGTATCATCAGCATATAAAATGGTTTTAGTACATGGATCATTTATGTGGAAATCATTTATGAAAAGAAGAAATAGGACAGGACCTAGTATAGAACCTTGTGGCACACCATAGCTTACTTGGAGTGGACTGGAGTGATAATAATTGATCTGATTATTTGATTTATTCTTTATTTCCACTATTTGCATACGACCACATAGATATGATTCTAACCATTTATTGGCCAACCCTCTTATGCCTAGAGCCTCTATTTTCGTTAACAAAAGCTGATGATCTATGGTGTCGAATGCCTTTGTTAAGTCTAAAAATATAGCCGAGGCATGTTGCTTTTGATCAATGGCTTTAAGGGACGCGGTTATAAATGAGAAAATTCCAGATTCAGTTGAGTAATTTTTCCTGAAGCCGTGCTGAGAGTCCGATAATAATTTATGTTTCTCTAAGAAGTTGGAAAGTCGTTTAAGAAACAGTTTCTCCAATATTTTAGAGAAAACTGAAAGTAGCGCTATGGGCCGATAATTAGACATATCATTGTTTTTCCCTTTTTTATGTAATGGTTTGATTATGGCTGTTTTTAGACAAGTGGGAAAAGAACCTGAGCTTAAAGATTCATTACATAGATGTGTTATTGGATTCACAATTACATGTGCGCATTTTTTAATAAGAAAGTCTGGTACCCTATCAATGCCAGCCGAGTTTTTTGGCTTAAGATCTTTTATTATTTGTATTTCTGGGCCCTGACACATACCTTCCTTTGCCTCCCCTTCAACAAATGGCCTGTGGATGAGTACAATAAATGCGAATAAGATTAAGAACAAGAGGAGGTAGTGTGTGTGCCTACTGTTATAGAATTAGAATGGTAGATAAAACAATGTGCCTGATTTTTCTAGCGGTATGTGCTAGAGAGGAAGAATTGTAAGATATCAGTTTATTTAAAATTATTTGTTGCCAAATTTTTTTCTCCTAGTTACTTTTAATAATAATAATGATAATTATGAAGATTGATTAAGTATTACAGTGGTATGAATACACATTGTAAAATGTTTTTCCATGCAGATTGTTTGGGAGGAGCAGTGGGGTGTACCAGATCGCTATAATTTGGTGTCTACAGAGAAATACTTGGAAAACATGCATCATGTTCTCAATGATAAATCCTTGAAGAGGAAAACTCATAGATTTTTACCCTATCTTTTTAAGGTAACATCTCTAGTACCTAATTATGCAATATCACATAATAGTTATACATATTTTTAAAGGAAACAAATGTCCAATAAATAATTTTTTTGCTTTATTCTGATAATTTCAAAATTAAACATTTACATCAGCACTCATTTATTTATTTTCTGGCTTAATTTTTCCTTTACTACAATGTTTTGGTTTCACATTGTGGCATGGCAAACTGTGCACTGACCACTACAACTTGGATTCCCGCTGAAACGTTAACATCTGAGCAACCTTGTCACGTTCTCATAGTTAACAGTTGCGATCCAATCATAACAAGCACATACCTTACTGTAAGAAGTGTTGGAAATGTTGTCTCTATCTACCAATTTTTGGCAACTTCTCAGGAAATTTTCATTCACACTTCAGAGTTTAGTATCTGAAATTGAGCGAGTTTCTCACCTGATGTTTTTTTTTCTTTAGTCTTTGCAGTGTATGATTGTTTTTGTTTTGCATATACTTTGTTTTTCAAGTTTTTCCATAAATGTAAATCACAGACAGTTAAATCAGGGAATCGTGAGGGCCATAATCCTTTACTAATTACCCTATCTTCAAAAATTTCCTTTAAACTTAATGATTCGTCAGCTTTGTGTGGTAGCAAAAGTCTTGTTGGAAAAATCCAGGCTGATATTCAGCTTTGATTGGCTGTTGAGAAAATGGTATGTCATATTTTAATCTCTCTGTATTTATTATTTGTTCCAAAAATATAGATTCTGTTAATCTGTAGGCATTTACTGTACACCACGCACATTTCTGCATCATGCAAGGAAATCTTGTGTATAAAATTGGGTTTCTCTGTACTTCAGTATCTGTTATATTGCAATGAAACACAACCATGCAAATGACCAGAGAAGAATATTAAGCGTGGATCAATTACTCTATCATTGGCGTTTTGCAAAATCCATTACAGAAATTTATCTGGCTGTGATGATCACCTGAAAAATAAAGTGTATGCAACAACCCATAACAGCTAAAAGAAAATATCAGGTGAGAAATGCACTCGATTTGAGATATTGAACTCTTGAGTGTAAATGAAAATTTTCTGAGAAGATGGCCGCCGGTGGTGTGATAACGCGTAGTAAGCAACAGTTTTTTAACATTAATAGTGAAAATAGCGTCCGCAAAATGAGAGAAGAGGATAACAATGTGACTGTAATGTTTAAAGGAATATCGAGAATTGGAGGCAAGATCGGAGCAAACTGTGAAGACGAGAAATACGAACGAACAAAAAACGCCACATCGGGAGAAAGCCAAAGGAAGCGAAACGAAACAGAAGTGGTGGCATCGTTGCAACTGGTAATAGAATTATTGAGCAAGGATCTGCAAGCAGCTATTCAGGCATTAAAAAACTGCGAATCCCAAAGTGAGAACTTAATGAGGGAAATAACCGAACTGAAAAAGAAAAACCATGACATTGAGACTGAAAATAACTCGCTTAAGTCGAAACTAGAACATGAAGACGAGTTTGTACAGGTACGAAGCAAACAAAGGCGACGATACTCGGAGTGTGTGATTGGAAGCAATCAAAATAAAATGCACGCAGAACGTAGTGCTGGCGTAGACTTTATGAGCACAAATAAATTCCACCTGTTAAGTGAAGTGTCAGAAATGGAAATGAAGTCCGAGGGTTATGAGTGTAAATCACGCAAAGAGAAAGAGTATCGAAAACCCAACAAAGTTGTACTCTTAGGGGACTCTTTGCTAAAATTCTCTGGAGAACTGAGTAAGCAGCAGGGACACAGAGTAAACTGCTTCCCAGGAATTAAAATCGGTGAACTTAAACACAAAATAGAACAGTGTGATTTAGTGAAAAACGACACGGAAGTTCTACTCCACGTGGGCTCAAACGACATCAAGAAAAGCGTCTACGCGGAAGAAATCATGGGCGACACAATGGATCTCGTAAACACCGTCAGAACCATTGCACCAAGGACAAAGGTAATAGTGAGTGGCGTGCTACGCAGACGGGACACAACAAACAAGAAAATACAACGCATTAATCGTGAACTAAATTGGCTATGTGAAAAACGACACTGTGTATTCGTGGACGGGAACTTCTGGCTACGGAATCAAGACTTTGGTATAGACGGAGTACATCTCAACCGCCGAGGTTCCTATGATTTTGGGAAATTATTGTGTGATGTAATAGCCTCACAAATCCGGGGAAACTAGCAAGGTACGAGGTGGATGACATCAAAACTAAGGGAACGGCAGACAAACAAAACAGGAAGCATCATGGCTGTTCCATGACAATCCACCAAGGTTCAGAGGTCAGGGTGGAAAATGTGCCAGTGGAAAACGGAAACACAAGGAAAGCAGAAAAACAGGCAGGTGAGGTAAATGATTGTCTACCGGTAAACAAGGTCTCTATATTACAAAATAATGAAAACCCACAAAGTAGGTTAGGGAAAGTAAATGGGGGTGGAAAAAATCCCTTCAGGATATTTCATCAAAATACACAGTATATTGCTAATAAAAGAGCAGCTATTGAGCTACTAATTCTTGACCTACAACCAAATATAATTGTCTTCTCAGAACATGGGCTAAAAGATACTGAAATAAATGCAAACCATTATGAAAATTATACCGTAGCCTCTAGTTATTGTAGAGAAAAATATAAAAGTGGTGGGGTAGTGATATATGCAAAAGAAGGCCTGAAATTTAAAACAATTGACTGTAAACAATACTGTGAGGAAAGATGCTGTGAATTGTCAGCTATCAAAATTACCCTTCAAAAGGTAAATCCTATCATACTAGGTGTTTATAGTCCACCAAATGCAGATAAAGACAAATTTCTAAACTTATTAGAAATATGCCTAAATACTATTACCAAAAATAATAAAATTATTATTGTAGTAGACACAAATATAGACCTGCTTACAGAAAGTAAACAGAATAAGCTATTATCAGAACTGCTTGAAAGAAGTAACCTAACTATTCTAAAAACTGGCCCAACTAGAGTAACACAACGCACGTCAACGCTTATTGATCATGCATATACCAACATAAAGTCTGAAGAACTAAATATAGCCCTAATAAAAAATGGGCTTAGCGACCATTTTGGTCAATTAATAGAGGGTAAGTCAGCAAACATAAAAGTAGAACAAATTAAAACACTAAAGGAAGTCAAAAGAATTGTAAATAAAACTACATTAGAAGCATTGAGGGCCAACCTTGAACAGGTGGCATTCAGTAATGTATTTGAAACAACAAACATAAATGAGAAGTTTGAGTGCTTTATGAATACCTTAAGGTCATGTTTAGAACAGTCTGCACCAGCTCGAACAGTAGTATATAAGAAACAAAAAAGTTGTAATTGGTCCACCAAAGGAATACAAAAATCAAAAAAGAGAATGGAATTCTTAAACAGTTTAACAGCCACTAAATTAGATGAAAACTCACACAGTTACATTAAAAACTACAAAATAACACTATATGCAGTGATAAATGAAGCAAAGAAGCTTCATAACAAAACGTTGCTTTTAAATGCGAAAATAAAATTAAGGAAACGTGGAATATCATTCAAACCGTACATAAAGGAAACCCCTCTAAATGTGTAGAGAATTTGAAAATTGTAAAGGATGACTGCCTAACTCTAGACCCAGTGATCATAAGTAATGCTTTTAATGAATATTATACAAACGTTGTAGCAAAAATGGGAATTAAGACAAGAGATCACAAAATAAATGAAACCTCAGTTTGCAACTCAATGATATTAAGAGAAATCACACAAGCAGATGTCATTAAACAAATAAATACACTGAAATGTAAAAGATCTAGTGGCCTAGATGAATATTCAAACCAAATGATAAAATACTGCAAATATGAAATAGTGGACACTGACACATATAATAAATGAAAGCTTTAACGTAGGAACCTTCCCAAGTAAACTAAAACAGGTAGTAGTTAGGCCAGTATACAAACAGAAAGGCTCCAAAGAACTGATTGAAAACTATCGCCCTGTATCTCTTTGCTCAGGATTCTCTAAAATCATGGAAGGCCTTCTCTTTGAACAACTTCAGAATTACTGTAACAAATTTAATATCATATCACCAAATCAGTTCGGCTTCCAAAGAAAGAAATCAACAATACATGCTGTTAGTTTAGGAAATAATAAAATTGTTCAGGCTTTAGACAGAAAGGAGGTAGTTCTGGCAATTTTTCTTGATTTATCAAAAGCTTTCGACTGTGTTAACATTAAACATCTATTGTCAAAATTGGAAAACTTTGGGATAAGAGGCATACCGCTAGAATGGTTAAGTTCATACTTGCAAAATAGAGAGCAATGTGTTGAAGTAATTCATAATAATGGAGAACAACTGAAAAAAATTAAATCAACATTTAAAAGCATAACACATGGAGTGCCTCAGGGTTCAAAACTGGGACCATATCTATTCATTCTATACATAAATCACTTATTTAAAATAATACAGGAGGCAGGAGGTTTAGCCATTGGGTATGCTGACGACACAACAATAGTGATAACAGGTAAGACGGAAAGAGAAGTACAAGATAAAGCAAACTCTTTATTAGAACTAATCAGAACTTACTTAGAAACATTAGGAATGGCACTGAATGCAAACAAAACTGAATGGATGCAAATTACGATTAGTAATAAAGCACAAAGTAACATCACATTAGCAATACAAAATAAGAAAATCTCCCAAGTTACACAGACAAATTTTTTAGGAATAGTCATAGACAACAACTTAAAATGGCACAAACATATAGAAAAGGTTAGTAACAAAATTAATAAGGGCATATACGTATTGAAACAGATAACTCAAATTATGGATAAAGATAATATACTAAAGGTTTATTATGCATTTGTACACTTGCACCTAAATTATGGGATTATTTTATGGGGAACAGCGGGTAAGAAAAACATACTGAGAATATCTAGGCTACAGAAAAAAGCAATTCGAATAATGGAAAAACTTCAAAGGGAACAATCCTGTAAAAGCAGTTTTAAAAAACTAAAAATCCTCACAGTACCATGCTTATATATATTTGAATGTCTTAAGTACATAATAAGAAATCACACTGAAGAAAAAAATAGGAATATGCATGGGCATAACACGAGAACACAGCAGAACTACTTTAGAAATAGGCTAAGGGGATCATTAACTTCCAAAAGTATTGAAAGTGTTGCAAAAGACCTATACAATCATTTACCTCACCCAATCAAAGAACTACATGAAGAAGTGAAGAAAATTAATGCAATAAAGACTTACCTGATTAAAAATGCTTTCTACTCAATTGAGGAATACAAAATAAAACAAAATCTGTGAGCTGTAACTTGGTCTTATAACATTAATTTTCTGAAATTTATGTTTAATTAATTTTAGGTATTTAATCAATTCAATGTATCTATATCTGTTCAGCTTTGTACCAAATACTACTTGTTTAATCAATAATGTACATATATGTTCCTAACTTGTGTAAAATTACTTGGTTAATAGATAAGGTAAATATGTTTTCTATCTTTTATAAACTTGACGATGCTTTGTAAAAATGTTGCAAATGGCAGAATAAAACTGAAACTGAAACTATCATTGTAATTGTGACAACATAATAAACAGAATGTAAGGCAGTTGCATGGATATTATAGCTGCTTCAGTAGAATCCAAGCTGTAGCAGCTGGCAGGTGAGCTGCTGTGCAGTGGCCAGTGTGAAAGAAAATTACTATGTTGCTAACATAATATCAGAGAGCAAAAGGAAAGTGTATTGTTCTGATTTTTCTATAAGATTGCAGTTTTCAACTTTTAATTTTTTCCTCGAGATTCCATAACTTTCTGTATTCTCTTAAATTAAAATTGCCAGTCTCTCTTTACGTAAATGTTTAAAAGTAAATTTACTATTACAGGCAGTTGACAAGGACAAAAATGGTGTAATATCAGTAGAAGAATACAAGCTCTTCTTCCATTGCCTTGGAATGAATTCAGAGGTATGGCAGTAATTTCATTCATTATGCTCTGGTCTCTTCCACTAGCAGCTAAATAAATAAGATAAGACTTCTTTGTTTAATTGTTGCGGCAGGTATTTGAACTCCATTTCCTTTGCTAGCTTTCAAGGCAGGTCATTGTTTTTCATTCATTATACTCTCAAGTGGTCTCTTGCACTAGCAGCTAAATGAATAAGATAAGACCTTCTTCTTCTTCTTCTTCTTCTTCTTCTTCTTCTTCTTCTTCTTCTTCTTCTTCTTCTTCTTCTTCTTCTTCTTCTTTTTTTTTTTTTTAATTGTTGTGGCAGGTATTTGAAATCCATTTTCTTTGCTAGCTTTCAAGGCAGGGCATTGTTTTGCATGTTAACTTACCAGAATTGCACTCTAGAGACAAATCTGAGACAAACAAATAAAAAGAAATCCTCTAAATCTAAATGTAAGGAAAACAAGCATTCAATCACACTTTCATTCTAGGCACACTCAGTCTACTACTGAGGTAAGTAATGTTTACTATGAAATATTAATTATTTCTTATTTGAGAGGTACTATACCCATTTTTTTTTAAAATTGAGGTGAGTATGGCTTTTAATGTATATTCCTTGAGTTAAATTGATTTTGGCAAAAATCTTGGCAATTCATGCTAAAAAGTAAGAAAATTGGGTTATAAAATATGTTTTTCTTTCCAAAATATACTGTATCCACAAGAAATCTATCAGTAGAGCATTTTTTCAAAGAGTAGGTACTATATTCAACATTACTACTATGCCACCATAGATATGCTGGCTTACATCTATATAACAAGCTACCTGAATAAATAAAAAATATTGATTCACAACATAAATTTAAAAGAATGTTATTAAATTTCATAAAAGATCACAGCTTTTATAATGTAGATGAATTTATAAATGTATAATTATTGTAACTTTTCACCTGATGTAAATAATGTACATTTTATATATGTATTTGACGTATTCCTACAACATGTACATGTTTTAATGGATGAATAATAAATGAAATGAAATGTAATATTATTCTAATATCTCTTATTATTGAAACTTAGGCTTCAAATAGTGAATAAAGTGTTAGGCTTCCATAATTCAAAACCAAACGGAGCACCAACTTGAAGACATCACATTTTTATCATGCTTCAACTACCAGACTCTTCATATCTGCTACATCCCTGTAATGCAGAAAGCTATTTGAGAAAACATAACTTGTGGTAGGCTTCAACTGGTAGTTGGGAGGACATGAATGCCAACAACATACACTATGTGATCAAAAGTATCCGGACACCCCCACAAACATACGTTTTTCATCTTAGGTGCATTGTGCTGCCATCTACTGCCTGGTACTCATTATCCGCAACTTCAGTAGTCATTAGCCATCGTGAAACAGCAGAATGGGACACTCCGTGGAACTCATGGACTTCAAACGTGGTCAGGTGATTGGGTGTCACTTGTGTCGGAAGTCTGTACACAAGATTTCCACACTCCTAAACATCCCTAGATCCACTGTTTCTGATGTGATAGTGAAGTGGAAACATGAAGGGACATGTACAGCATAAAAGCATACAGGCCGATCATCTGTTGACTGTCAGAATGCCGATATTTGAAGAGGGTCGTAAAAAGTAATAGGCAGACATCTATCCAGACCATCACACAGGAATTCCAAACTACATTAGGATCCACTCCAAGTACTACGATAGTTAGGCGTGAGGTGAGAAACCTTGGATTCCATGGTCGAGTGGCATAAGACACACATCATGCAGGAAAATGCCAAACAATGCCTTGCTTGGTGTAAGGAGCATTAACATTACATGACTGAACAGTGGCAAAATGATGTGTGGAGTGACGAATCATGGTACACAATGCGGCGATCCGATGCCAGGGTGTGGGTATGGCGAATGCCCGGTGAACGTCATCTGCCAGCGTGTGTAGTGCCAACAGTGAAATTTGGAGGTGGTGGTGTTATGGTGTGGTCGTGTTTTTCCTGGAGGCGGCTTGCATCCCTTGTTGTTTTGCGTGGCACAGCACAGACCTACATTGATATTTTAAGCATCTTCTTGCTTCCCACTGTTGAATAGCAATTCGAGGATGGCGATTGCATCTTTCAACACAATCGAGCACCTGTTCATACTGCACGGGCTGTGGCGGAGTGGTTACACAACAATAACATCCCTGTAATGGACTGGCCTGCACAGAGTCCTGACTTGAATCCTATAGAACACCTTTGGGATGTTTTGGAATGCCGACTTCGTGCCAGTCCTCACCGACCTACATCGATACCTCTCCTCAGTTCCACACTCCATGAAGAATGGGCTGCCATTCCACAAGAAACCTTCCAGCACCTGATTGAAAGTATGCCTGCAAGAGTGAACACTGTCATCAAGGCTAAGGGTGGGCTAACAGCATATTGACTTCCAGCATTACCGATGGAGGGCACCACGAACTTGTATGTCATTTTCAGCCAGGTGTCCAGATACTTTTGATCACATAGTGTAGCTTAGAATATTAGATCTTATTAATTAACTTAGTCATTTATGGGAAAAGTTGCTAGCTACCTTCAAATGGAAGGTGTGTGTCTATAGTGCTTTGATCAAGGACTTGTCCATCATTTATTGTTTCTTTTTAGTTGCATAGTATAATTTCCATTGAGGTGCAAATTATAGTAGTCTGTTTCTATTGCTTCAGCAGGGATAAAATTTTGGTAATAAGGAATTTTTCAGTTATATAAATCTAAAAATTCTTTGATGTAAGGAACCAAAGTGTCTATATTTAGTGGTGACTGAGGCATATTACGTGATCATTTATTTTCAGACTTCTGCAGGCATATTTTTTAACATACTGATACCATCTGTAGGAGGAAAGTTTCACAGAACTTGGCATTACAGTGGTGTTACTCAGAGCATCACCACCATAATAAGTAATGAATTATGTACAAGACTTCACTTTAGTCCAAGCAAGCATTCACCATTATCAACTTTCTAACTATAAATTGCAGGTTACAAATAGATTGTTATTCAAATCTTGTCATGTTGGAATGGGAAATGGAAGCAGGAACCTTACTTATCATTGATGTGGTTACACTGTTCCTTGTTATTAAGAATGTCATTTCAAAAATGCTTAATCTGAAAATGATTGAAATTAAGTACACATAGATGTTTATTACCAAAATTAACTTTGTAAGTAAAAGGCTTCACATGAAAGAAGCAAGAAGGGTGAAGAAGCTGGAAGGAAACATTAATTTTATTAAAAAAATTTGTTTTCCAGGTTCGTTATTTTTCTGTCCAAGCATTTTCGTATTGTTTCAATCAAGTGCTGCTCATCATGGTCAGTATTCCTCTCTTGAGGGTAAACTGCATTAAGTCATATTATAAGAGGCATGCAATTCTAATGGATCAGTGAGTGGTGATCCATCATAAAGTTATAAGCTAATTGTATACAATGTTAATTATTCTCTCGCTCTGGCGGTGCTCTGCCTAGCAATGTCTCACTTTCAAAGCCAAGCCCATGGAAGTCTGAAAATAAATGATCATTAGCATTGTCCTGAAATGTACATTATATACTAATAAATTATTGATTCTAAGTCTGCTACTTTGGTTAAAAGTTTGCCACAATTGCTACTAAAAATGTGGCAACAAGGGTATTTAGAATAATGTAAATTATAAATACCCTTTCTACACATGGATGGATGGATGGATGGATGCATGTTTCATTGCAACATTACATAACTTGCTACTGTATATAATGTATTATAAAATATAATCTGAACTAAGTTTATCTTGCTTATCTCCATAAGCATCCCTTCTCTAAAAATGCTTGCTTATATATATTGGTCCCAATACACGCAACTTTAGGTTATTAGTGTACTGTAGTGTCATAATTTTTACTGCCTTATACTATTTTTATTCATATCCTCCTGATCATTCTTATCCATTTCTCTCTAACTTTGCCCAAACTCGTAGTTTCCTACAATTTTTATGTTTTTCTCTCCTTTTACAGATAAAATCTAATATTTCCACATCTAAATTATTGCATTGTATTGCCATGCCTATTCTTGCCATAATTTTGTTTGACTGCAGCGTAGTAAATAATGGAAATCTGTGTTTGTTTCCCTATTGGTCATTTTACTAAATTCTTATTGTTAAACCTTTTAAATTCATAACTCCAGTTCCAGCCCATGTAAATTCTTCTCGACCCATTTTATCACATTTTTCTATTTATTTTTCCCTGCACCATTCTATTTTTATCTTCCTATACAGCTCCCTACACAACTCTTCTCTCTCATACTACCACATATTCCTTATCTTCAATATCATCTAGTCTTAAGTTTACTCTCTTCCAGAAACTTCTGTTTTGATACTCCCAAATAATCCACGAGTTTCCCATGGCTATCTGTTGCAGAGCTTCTTGCACTTAAGAAAATATGATTCTTTGTTGCATTTTTCCTGGATACTGAAGTATTCTTTAATAATATCACTTTCTTCCAATTTGTACACAGCGAAGTATTGAAGATGCTCTGTTGTAGCACCACTCCTTGTGTATATTAGCACAAAAGAGCTGTATTTTCCATGTTTGCAGAGTTATCCTAATTTAATACTAAATGAATCAATTGCATTGTATGAAAATCTTTGCATCCAAAAATAATATAGGTATCTCAAATTGTTGCAGGATGCTATTTGCAGCTTCAGAAGCATTGATAGTAATGATGATGGCTACTTGAGTCTGAAAGAGTTTGTGAAGCTTGGAAGAGAATTTTTCTTGACAGAAGATGAAACGAAGCCAAGCAAATTTTTTTGGGGTCCTCTTGTCAAACCATGAAACTTAAAAGCTGTATGGCTGAGGCATTGATTTGTTCTTCCCTTCATCTAAGGCAGCTTAAATGGCTGTGTGAGCTGCATTAGCAGCAGATGTCTTTTATATAAGTGTTAATACAGTGCGTTGCTGAATTTTAGAAACTTAACGTGTATCAAGACTGAGAATTAATCATGTCTGAGCATTTTTAGAGAGCGTGTCAAACATATTGTAATTTTTTTAATGTATAAAACTGTAACCTGAACTGTAAGTCTGAATAGGTAGTTATAACAATTGTTAGTGAGAACTTAAGCGATTTTATACAGTATAATTTAATAAATTTATCCAGTGAACTTAAGATATTTCTTTATATTAGTCTGAGAACTGAAGGGACAACTTACTGTTTTTCATATGAAATGAAATTGTGTATCTACATTACTTTTTATGAGAAATGACAAACCATTTAGTGCAACTTCAGAATCTCTGCGTTCCATTCTTAAAAAAAATGTACAGAGTAAGAAAACCTTTTAATCTTTGTTAAATAATCAATAAATAAATGCCATGTATAACTGAGTATACAGAAACTTGCCAACGCATCTAGTTCTCTCTAGTCTTTTTCCCTTGTTCAATGTTGGCAGAATTTACTTATCATTTGGTATTCAAAGCAGCCTCTTGATGGTCAATCTCTTATTGGTTTGAAGGAAATTCTGCCACCTGCTGCCACCATTCCCTGTCACCACTGCATAAAGGCAGGCTAGAAGCATTTTTAACATTCTATTACCAATATAAACCACTGTTGGCATGTTTCCATACACTTGGTGTGCTGTGGGCAGACAAATGCAAATATGGATATATCCCACCTTAACTTTGAACCCTCCATTTATATTATCATACATTGGTATTTGATATAATGTCTGCTAAAGTAGGAACAGTATACCGAACCTATTTCAGTGTTTTTTATTTGCTTTGAAGGGAAACCTCACCTTGTGCAGAGTTCTTACTATTTCTTTTGGTGCCAAACTATATAATTATTTTGATCATTCAATATAAATTTTGTGAATAGTTGCATTGCAGTAGCTGAAAGGGGGCTCATTTTGTCAGCACTGAATGATCACTTCATTTGAGAAGTATGAACAGCTATAAATACACTTGCTAATAATAGGAGTAATAAATACAATGAAACTTTCATAAACTTAGAAAGAGTATGACGAGTCAAATTTTGACACTTTAGCCTCGCTTACTTTAATTTATGCATTTATGCATTGTCAGCTCTATATTGACTGATGTTTGGAAAGGAAGCTATCGCAGTTGAGGGGTTTTTACTGTCATCTGATTTTAAACTTAAAAAAATCAGATTGCAGCACAAGTATCTTGCTCACGACACTTCCTTTCCAAACACAGTTGACATAGAGCTAACAATGAGAATGAAGGTCCTCGAAACATGTCCAATTCATAAACCAAAGTAAGTGAGACTAAAACATCTAAATCCAACTCTGCAATACCCCTCTTAAGTATTGTGAACAACTATGCTTTACAGCTGTATATGAATGCTAAATGCAGATGCTAAAAATGCTGGAAGCGGTATAGAGAACAGCAGGTGGAACTCCCAAATTCTATGGAAATGTGGTTGTTAGATGGTCATGCAGCAACTACTCTCTGAGGAATTCATTTGTTTTGCAATGTTTTAACAAGAAAATGTGTTCATGAACAGTAAGAATGATTGTTAATAAACGAAAGAAAGAAAAATCTCCTTCATAAGTTACTTAAAGTAGAAAGTACAGTAGAATCCTCTGAGCACCTTTTCCAGGGACCATAACAGTTTGAATGTTGTATATAAAAGTATATACTTAAGATAAAAATTGTAAAAGGTAATACAGTCAATACCGTTTATAGCAACATCGCTTTTAACAATATATTGGCTATAACAGCGAAATCCAATGGTCCTGTCTAAATCCTATGTAAATGCTATATTTAGAAAATTGCTAAGTACATCATCGCTTATTGCAACTTATCATATAAAACAACGTATTTTTATTATTTTTGAAGAAACGTATCGGCCATAATGTCCAACGTTCATTTTTGTTTGTTACGTATTTGGGGATTGCTAACAACATTGTAATGCTTATTTTCAAACTCTTGTTTTCTGTAGATTGTAGATTTCAGATCGGTATGTGTGTTAAACAGTCAGTGCAAGCATTGATTTAAAGATGTCGCAAAAAAAAAAAAAAGAAGAGCAAAGTCACACATAATATAGCGATTAGAAAATGGGGGGGAAACAGCATCACAAAGGAATTGGGTGTCTCACACTCAACAATTTCTACTGTTTAGAAGGACAGAGAGAAAATAGTCCCTTTTTAAACACAATTCTTTAAAAATCAAGCAGGAGAGGCCATCTGAGCACAATGATATAGAAGTTTTACTTACATGTTTTAAGTGGCAAAGATCAAATAATGTGGCAATCAGTGGACCTATTCTTCAAGCGAAAGCCAATGAATTTGGAGTCTGTTGGGAAATCCGAACTTCAATTGTTCTTCATCTTGGAAACAACGTTTCCAACCTTGCCATGATATTGTTGCTGGGAAAATGTGGAAAAGCAGCCGGTGTACCTCATGCCATAATAGAGGTTGGCTATCTAAGAAGT
The DNA here is from genome assembly GCA_030765065.1 of Deroplatys truncata. Taxonomy (NCBI): domain Eukaryota; kingdom Metazoa; phylum Arthropoda; class Insecta; order Mantodea; family Mantidae; genus Deroplatys; species Deroplatys truncata. Next base: position 62,693,155 of record CM060980.1, read on the forward strand.
GGCTTGTTTTGTGTGAAGGTTGCGAGCCAGATAATATATTCAATGTGGATGAAACTGGTTTGTTTTGCAACATGATCCCAGATAAGACAGAAATTTAAATGTGAACATGTTTGGGTGGGAAAATATCTAAGACAAAGAATCACAGCTGCAAATATGAGAGGATCATGCAAAAAGCCTTTGGTGACCAGAAAATTGAAAAAACCTAGATGTTTTAAAAACATTCACTCCCTACCTGTAGTTTATGAAAACAATGCAACATCTTGGATGACATCTGACAGTTTTTAAAAGTGGTTGCCTAACTGGGACTCTCAGCTGAAATCAAAGAAACGAAAAATTCTTCTCCTGGTCAATAACTGCCCTGCTCATCCAATAGTTAACAATCTGCAGTGCATGAAGCTTGTTTTTTTACCTCCAAATGTCGCTTCAATTCTACAACCTATGACCAGGGAGTTATAAACGCACTGAAAATGCAGTACAGGAAACTTCAAGTGATGAACACGTTACAAAAAATTGAAGAAGGTAAAGAAACAATTTTCAACGTTCTTGATTCAATTTTAATGATATCGTAAGTGTGGGAAAATGCCACTCAACAGAAATTGCCAATGGGTTTAGCATCCCATGGTGAGGGCAATAAATTTTGAGCAACAGCTGATGGTGCTGATAATGAAGATGAGGATGACATTCCCCTGGCAGAATTAGTGCAAGAACTTTGTCCACCTTTGTCAACTTGTGAAATAGAAGACTTCGCCCAGGTAGACAATCTTACCGCGTATGCCTCGGCGAGTGAAGAAGAAATTGTAGCTGACATCCAAAGCCAATACATGATTGACGAATATGAAAATTAACAAGAACAGTTTGTTGTGCCATCACTTAATGAAGCTCTCAATGCAGTGAAAACTTTACAGAAAATTTCTTATTTTCAAAGAAGAGTTGAACACAAATGACAATAACGAGGTGTTAAAACAAATGCATCATCAAATGGAAAATGCATATGCACATCTTAAATGCAAAAAGCAAACAAAGATAACTGATTACCTTAAGTAGGACAGTATACTGTAGTATGCATTACTGTATTGCATTTTAAAGTTAAAGCAAGTTGTTAAAAAACAAATGACATATTTTTGATGTGATTGTGGAAAATTAGGAAATTAAATTCCAATGTGTGTTATTTTTTTCAAAGTACAGAAGTGGAATAATAGTGCATTTGTTATTGATTTTTTTGTAGTTGTGTGTATTGGATATTTTTACTGTTAGGTACAATGCATCACATTTGTACAACATATTAAAGAGAAACATAGGAGAAAGTGTAGGCCCTTGTGTAATTTTTCTAGAGAATACTGTCTTTTCATTTTGGTACTGTTGATTAATTTTTGTAATACAGTAACTGTAATGAAGTCATTTATGTCTATTGTACTATACAGCACTTGCAGTAAGTTTTAAACATGCTCAACATTTTAACTCATTCATTATCCAAGACTGTATTTGAAATCATTGAACAGTTTACATTGTTGCTACTTCATTCCTCACTTATTATAAGGTTTTTACATTTTGTTGGCATGTTATTGCTGTACGTACTGCATAAACATAAGAAAAATTCCTCTTCAGTCCTTCTCTACAAATACTGTATTGTAAATAATGTAGGTGTACTTTTTGAAGTTTTAACTCTATGGCAGCCTAAAATTTACAGATACGAAATTTTTTGCGAAAAATGGGGGGGGAGAAGCAAACAAAGCAAACATCCACTTTGTGCGACTATAAACTATAAACTGCCAGTCCCTTCGACATTTTTATAATCAGTTTCAACTGTGTTCGAGTAGATTAGAGTCATAACTCACATGATCCAAAAGCTTAAACATTGAGGTAGTGATATATTATGATTCGGTTTTCTGCATAGAATATCATTCCAGAGAGATTTGACTTAATTTCTCACTTGTTAAAATAGTTGACAAACTTCTCAGTTTGTGTAAACATGAAATAACTTGAACTAATACAAACTGGTTTTTGGTTGCTTAACAAAATTTCTGTTTTTGGATCATGTGAGTTATGACTTTAACCTACTCATTTGAATAAACTGTTAATTCATATATTTAGGACAATGATATATATTTATGACTTTGAGGGAAAACCATTGCACGAGATCATTATCTCCTACTGAACTTTAATGACCTAGCTGATTTACATGTGATAAAAGGATGTTCATGCTTTTAGTGTATTACTTGAAACTATCAAGACTGGTTTACAATAACTGAGAAAGGTAACCAGAATAGATTGACAAAGTTAAAATACATGTATTATAATGTGAGCATTCACAATTAATGGGAAGCTTTCTGGATCCTGGTAACACAAAAGAAGACTTGGTTGTTTTAACTTTTTTGCTCTCATTCTTGGACATGACACATTAAATCCATATTGAGCATATTAGACTATTCACATGAAGCCATAATATGAAATAGCTGCTAGCGGTCTAGCCCTTAGCTGGGAAAATGAAACTGGAAAAAATTTTAGCAAATGTGTCGTCTGACTCCCTGAGATGCATTGAGCTTTGGTTGTTCTAACGAAAATTTCATCTGTAGTTTGTTTATATGCTTAAAGAAGCAATAGTAAAAATTACAAATAACAGCAAAAGCCATTAGAAATTAACAAACCACTTATTTATGCTATTAATAAAGGAACAAAGCTACAACTAGAGCAATCTGAAATAGTAATGGATCTGCATTTAGAAAATGTTTACTCTATTGAATTTTGTCATTGGCAACCTTCATTATATTGGCTGAATTAGAAGCAGGTGAAAAAGTATTTGGGCAGTTACAAACAAATGATATTCCAATGTGCACAATCAGCTTTCCACTTTGCTATTAATAAGATCAATATGCACTCCCATTCTTGTTATTGCGGTATTCTGAACCAAAGTGATGTATGCTGTTTGCTTCCTGTTCTCGTATCCATTCTGGTTTCTGTAAGAGTTATTGTGAATCAGCCTTCAGTTGCAGAGGAATAAAATGAGTGGAGGTGAGTGAGCAAGAACCAGTTCTGCAGTAAATAAAGCTGTATTGATATGTTTTAACCAATGATTTCTCTTCTATCTCTCTAAAGTTTTTACCAGTGATAGCTGACAGCTGCTAGGTTATACTTCTGCTAGACACAGAAGTACCGAATATTCATTTTGTTGTGGTCCATTGTCCAGCATATTGGACAAGATATGACATCAGTGCTGACTGGCAATCCTTTAGCCTTCAAATGTTAACGAATTCATATCCTAGATGGCAGCATTGCTACATAGGGTTGAAGGAAAAGAGTTCGAAACTTAGGGTTCATAATATTTTTAGGTTTTCTTAAGCATTAATAATGTTCTTTAATTACAGAGTGATAGGCAGAGAAGAAGATAAATAGGAATAGTAAATTAAACTTTTTTGTAAGAAACAAAAATGCCCTCAAATTCTGAAATATATTTTGAGAATTAACATACCAAAGCTTGAACAAATTATTCAATGTTTCCACCATTCCACTGTAACCATGTCTTTACTCTCTTGACCAAGTTATGGAAGACAGCCTCAAGTACTATGGGCATGATATCTTGCCATCATCTACTGGAGTATGAAGTCCAGCAGCTGGTTTAAATTTTCAGTGTCTAGCAAAGACTTGGTCCTTCAGTTAACCCCAGAAGAAAGAAAGAGAGAAAAAAAATTAGATGGTGTCAAATCTGGGGATCTTGGAGGCCATTGAGGATTGCTGTTAATTCTGTTGATTACAACATTATGTTAGGCTTAATTTTCCCATCATAAGATAATGGTCCACATCTCTTGCACAATACCATCCGTCAGTTACCCTTACCATCTCGTGCACTTTTTCCATCACATGGATCCTATTTACTGCATGCAAACAATGCACCTGTCGTAAATAAAACAGAGAACATACAATAATAAGGAATATGACACATTACAGCTTGTGTTAAACATTGGACATTCCATATGCGCAAGAGAGAAGTAATGAGAGTGGTGGGGAGCAAAGGACTAGAAATGATATCAGAACTCGAAGGCAGTCGCATACACAACACATTGTATACGATTGTGTAGGTTTACAATATTACATTTGCAGCAGGTGGAACACTAACTTCCACCTTTCTTATTATGCAAATGGGCTGGTCAGTGCTAATGCACATCTATGCTTCAGGGGTGAAGGGCTATCACAGTGTTTTACTCAAGTTGTACTTTTAATTTAAATGTTGTATGGCAAATTTTTTTTGCAGGCACAACAACATAAAAGATTAACTCGCCTCTTAACTGTACTCCTCAGGTTCTTTCAAGACCTCTGTTGAAATAGGAACATTTCTCTGTAATATCAATTGCACATTAGTAATATATTGATATTCTCTTTCAATGAGAACCCCTGTTCTGAAGTAGGATTCAGTAATAAAGACAGACTATTATTATGTTAAAGGCATCCTGGTGCAGGTGTTAATAAACATGCAGTCTACAAAACTATAGGAATCAAAATGAACAGGAATCCATGTCCTATCACCATGTGTATCTTCTACATTTTGCTATACTGCAAAATCTCTTGTACAAAGCATGTGGCCTCAACTGTTCTTTGGTTTATTTAAAGTGAAGTTGCTTTTTTGTGCATAAGCAATTCACTGTACTTTTATTGTAGTTATCCTTATTGGTTATTATATCAATATGGCAAATGATTCATTGGAATCAGAACAGAAACACTTTGCATCTTATAAGAACTGAAAGCAAAAATCTTTGTTCAGGCTATGCAAGTACTTTGAGGAGGATGCAAGACAATGCAGAACTTATTCCTTTTAAGAGTGGTGGATAAAGTTTGTGGCAGCTTGAATGTGGAAAAAGGTTGAAAGCGACAAAAAAGGGAAATATGTAGGCAGTCGTTATCTACTGTCTAAAGAACTAATTTTTTTTAAATCTTTTTATTTTTTTTTATTTTGTTGATATTGCAGTAATGATAGATGTTCTCTGAGTAAATGTTTAACATACACCTTTTCAAGTACCATTTCTGGTCGTATGTAAGTAATGGGTTTAGTAAAGTAAAGTGTGATGTTGACTTAATGTTGTTCACAAAAGTAACCATTTTGCCTTAATAGTATATTTCTTGATTTATGCTAATTAACATAAATGTTTGCAGTAGAAGTACAGTATCGAGAATGCTGCCTCTCTCAGCTACAAGAAATGAGAAGACCACACAAGTCTCTCCCACCACTACTAAATACTACATGTCAGTTGAACACGATTAAATATAGCCCAACTGTGCCTAATTGAATTTAAATGCAAATAACAATACTATCTCTGTAAGAAACTTAAAACAAACTGACCAAAACTGTATAAAGAAGCTATCAAAATTCCCATGACCATAAATGCAGAAGAAATTGTGCACTGGCAAAAACAAAATGGCTTAGCTACACATGTAGCCCATGCGACTACTCGAGGTTAAGAGCTCAAAAATTAAAGATGTGCATACTTGTATTACTCTAACCTCTCATTTCAATTTTGACTTCACTGACCATTTCCCCATTATTAAATAGTACAAATAATCATTTTTGATTTATATATTAATTACCTTTAATAATTACCCTGTGTAATCATACTTTTTAGGTTAGGATTTGTCTTGGGAATCAAATGCTCTGTTGTAGTATAATTGCTTAGTCTGCATTATAATCATTACATTTTCTTGCATACCAGACCCAAGAATGACCATTACATTTTAGTCAGTTATTAGGCAGGCATATATGTAACTTGGGGGAGGGGGTGCATAGGGCCATTTTTAGCCCCCTCCAATGTTTTCAACTTAACAAAATTTTACTTTATTTTAAGCAAAGGCATCAAATTGTATTTTATATTTAAATTAATCAAGTAGTTTTCCACTAAAATATATGTAGGTATATTATGAACCTTTTATCACAATTAATGTTAAGGGGAATGACCAGATGTGTTCTATTTCCCTACCATTAAGTTGGAAGTAATATAAGCATCCTTGCTGTTTTTACCATGCTGCAACTTTTGTTTTAACGTGTTCTGCAGTATCCATGTTATAGTGGGGGTAAGCATGGTTATAGATCAACTATTATAGCATTTACTTCTTCTCTTTCTTATTAGATTATGCAACTAAACATTATTGCTGCCATAATTGCACTGACTTGGTTTTTGTAAGTTTCAGTTGACAAACCATGGTATTAACTATTTGAAATCATTTCTTATGAATATTTATAATGAATATTTAATGAATTTTTGTGTGAACAAATTGTAGACTAGCCATGAAAACAAATCCAAAGAATGCTGTGTGGCTGTTACACGCCAGATTTTTTTAGGATGCTAATAAAGACAGAAATTTGACAGAAATGAGGAAATAAATCAGTTTGATAACTGAAATGAACAGGTGTAATGTTTCATTGCATTATTATTATTATTATTATTATTATTATTATTATTATTATTATTTATTATTATTAATCTTTAAGACAATGTCTTATTTTTCTAAAAAGTGACCTAAAAACTACTACTTTTAAACATTTTTATACTGCATTTCATTATGCTACTTTAATTTACTTTGCTCCCCCAAAGCTGGATCCCAATTTAACCCCATGTAGGCAGACATGGGTTAGAACATCTTTGTCAGGCTAAGCTATATTCCTTCAGTTTTGAGGTTGATGATTGTCATTTAGCTTCAGCAAATTGGATCTTCTAAGCTCATTTGTGCATGCATTTTATTTATTCATCTATTATGTTACATGATGTGAATAATTTTTATTAAAAAAGGACTATTTTTTTTATTAGTACTTCCATAATTCTCTTCTTAATTCTGAATCATCTAAACCAGGGGCAAAGTATGGTTCTTAGACATATTCTGCATTTTCAGTTCAGTAAAAACTAGGATTATAACAAAGCTAATGAATGAACCAAATAAAGTGTTTAGGTTTGTTTCTTTCTCTCTCAGTGTATAAGCAGAGAGAGGGAGAGGGAGAGAGAGTGTGAGAGTGAGGGAGATTGAGAGGGGTATGTACATTTTAAAAGAAACTTCTAGATATAAGTATCATACTTTCTCTTCGTATAATAGTTCTGATGTTACTCAACACAAACATTGCATGCCATCAAAATGTTATGCTTGAATGTCACTTAGGTGAACAATTGAGGAAGCTTCCTTTTTAAATGGGTCATAAAGATAGCAAACTCCATCAGCTGCATATAACATGAACCTGGAAGTGTCCAGTGCTCTTTGTTTATTCAGCAAGGCAGTTTCCATGGCACCAGAGTGGAATGACATGCACTTCCTGACTTGGTCAATATCATCCAATTGATTGGTTTAGTTTCATCCTTACTGTCCTAGGTGGTAGCACAAGACTTTAATATGTACCACAGGCTCAAATGTCATTTGCAGATGCACACAGTGAGCTTTGTATTATTATATACTTCATATTATTTTTAAAGTATTTCAAAGTTAAACTTATATTTGGCTAGGTGCAATTACAATGCTTTTATGTAGTAATTTCTATATTATAGAGGTATCTTCCATATAAATTCAATATTCTTTGAAAGATTTGTCCTTTACCATTTCATTATAAATATTTCATAAGCTTCTTTTCATAGTGACTTAGTTGTGCTAACTTGTAGGTTGGTGAATATAACTCTCACTTAAGAGTAACATCATATTAGAATAAATTGCATATATTTCATAAGTATATAAATCTGGCATAAATAAAAATTAAGGAAAGCATTAAGACATTTACTAAGACTTAGGTATTTTTTCCAGGAAAAATAGTTGTTTTCCAGCTGGAGAAATATGACATTAGCATACAGTTTTGCTAAGCTTTATAGGTTCTTTCAATAGCTTATTGAGAGTGTTAAATAAAAGGCACAGAATTTTCATGATATCAAAAGGGGTTTTCTCTAGTCAGTAAATATTCAACTATACTGGAAGTATTTATTAAATAACTTTTAAATGATTGACATATTTTAGTTGGAATAAGAAGTCCACAATAATCTTTTACCTCGGGGAGACTGCTGACAAAAAGAGTACTCTTCTACATGCTTTGAAGTTTATTAAAGCTGGTGTGACCCTATGGATGCATATGCAGAAGTTTTGCTCTCAAATGGTAAGTGGAGGAAATTTTTTAACTAAAAGCATGTTTAAAAGCTTGGGTTGGCTATGTCTAATATGATTCATAAAGTGAGTTACAAGGTATTACAAATTAGCCTTTGTAATCCTTAGAATATTTTGTGTTATTTAGCATCTTAGTTACTACAAGAAGGTTTTCAGTTAGTGAGTGCAATGAATGAAATGCTGATGAAGTTGAATCCAGAATCTTTAAACACATGAATGCATCGAATTTCTTAGGGGGAGGGGCAGTTCTGGAAAGTGTCTTACTAAAGCTTATTTCAACTGAGACTCGTGGATAAGTCAACCAAATGAAGCATCTGAATTAAGGTCTTTAATACATTGAACACAGAGAGAAAAAATTATATATGTGCACACATTTGAATTATTTAATGCATGAGCATAGAGCAATTTAATGTATAAGACTGGATAACAGATTCTCAGCTGTCAAATTAGGAAATAATATAGTTGATTTTTAGGTTGCATCAACAGAAATTTAGTCTTCAGGAGTAATAATTACTATATTTCATTTCTTGTAAGTAAATGTATAGCGTTAGTCAACTATTTTTCATTAGAATTTAATGAATATTGTCACAAAAGATTGCTGAGGCATATGGAAGAGCACAATTTTCTCAAAATATTGTTTTTAAAATAGATGGCTATAATTCTTACAACTCTTATTATAAAGCAGAAAAATAGGTAATAGTAACGAAACAATAATGTCGTTACTATTGCAACTAATACTTTCAATACATTTACTTCTACTTTATTGGAGATAACATTAAACTTACATATAGCATGTGATTGTATTCGCTGAGTAATAAATATGGTTTCTAGTGATATAACATGTGCAATGATGAGAATAATGTATACTCCTCTTGCTCAAATAACAAAAAAAATGTATAATTCAAATCAAAATACAGAAAAATTAATATTAAAAGATATAAACTTTTAAATTTGAAATGAAATTTAGACTTTTATGGCTTTCTGAAAAGCTGTACACTATCAGGGATTATTTGGCTGTTAGTTTTAAATGAAGTGACTTACTATAGCAGTTCATTAGTAATAAAATTAGATATTATTTTCAAAGCACTAATATCTGAAATGATATTACTTGAGAATTTGGGCTGTATTTCTTTTTCAGAGCTTTCACTGGCTGCTAAAAGTTCATGGCTCGACTTGTGTATGAATGCAGAAACTTATTTTTCAATAATACACTACCATTTCAGTAAGCATTAAATTTTATTTCCATTAAAAACTTTCAGTATATTTTCAATTATATTTTCTTTTGTTATAACTCTGACATAAATTTTCTAATCTTAAGCTTAGAGAAGTAGCTCAAGATAAGCTTAGGGTGCTCCACTATTGGGTAGGAAGCTCTATAAGACACACTTGTTTAATTCATGATCATAAAAGGAACAAAATGCTTTTAGCAGTGTTATGAGTTTTAGCATTATTAAGTCACATTGATGTCAAGAGCTAAAATTGTGTTATAACCTATAAATTCTGCAGTAAATTATGTGTTCCTTAATTCACAATTAGCTTCTTACGAGAGACAATACAATCCATTCTATGCTTTCATCACAATCAGAAATGCTTCTTGTTTATCATTAACAGATGAAAATATGGTTAATATAATGTTTTCTACATGGCTCAGCGTCTATTGTGTCACAAGTTTAACAAATTGACTTGTGTAGGTCAGGGTGCCTGGTCATAATCAGCAAAGCAGCAGTTGTTAGTATCAAGCATTCTTGAACTGCAGTATGAATAATAATAATAATAATAATAATAATAATAATAATAATAATAATAATAATAATATAATCCAGATTATATGTAATAACATATTTTAATACTATATATTTAAGCATGAATAAAAGGCAAAGGTTAATGAGATACACATGTAGGAATGTTGTGCATATGTTTTACTTTATATCTCTTTACATGTTTAGTATCATATTAAAATACACATTTCATACCATACCACATAATTTCCTACATTACAGAATTATACATGTTTTTGTTTATTTTGCACTTCAATTTATTATTATTTATTATCCAATATAGTAGAAAGAAAGGAAACATAATTTGAACACTTTATTTTGCTACTCAAACATTGTTGTTAATCAAATTGTTTTCAAATTGTTATTAATTACATTCAAAGCTAAATTGCAGAAGTTCAATGCGGACAACAATGCCTCGTTTTAAACATTTTCCTTTCTTGCTCTCAAAACACATCACAATTTGTAGCAGTCAGTTGCATTTAAGTTAACTATAGCACTAGTGCTATCTTTGTTCATCAAAGCTGAAAACATGGATTTCTATTAGTATTTTCATAACAGATGGTAAAACAGTCCTCTGCCAAGCTTATGATAAATGTATAGGGTGGACAATGAAATCTCAAATTAAAAAATATTTAAAAACCAAATATTAGGAATAAACAACAGGTTTCTTCAAAGAGATACTGCAACCATAACATTCATGATGAGATAATTCTCGGGAAGAATTACATGGATTCTTATTATGCTGACATCTTAGAACAAATTAAAGCTGACATAGGCAAATCACCTATATTGATTTCTGCTGATGAGTTGACGGATGCTGTGGGCTATTTCATTATGATTCTAATTGTGAGAAAGTTGGACTCTGAAGCTGCTCCTTAACTCTGTTCAATTTATTGTAAACCTTGGAGGAAACAATTTGTTCACGAATGGCAAGGATCAATAATAATGGGCTTAAGGTACTATAGCCAGGTGGCATTAAAGAAGAGAGAGTCCTATTTGTGCACATAGATGCAGCTGCATATAAAGTGAAAGCAGGGAAAATTTAATGTATTTTATCCAAACTTAGTGCATGTTACTTATATGGCTCATGTATTGCAATAAGACAGACATAAATTTCCAGAAGTAAATACATTGATACCAGCAATGAAAAAGGTTTTCTTGAAATGTCCCTATCGTGTACAGTGCTACAAGCAGGAGCTACCTAATGTACCTCTACCTCCAGAGCTTGTGGTCTCAATGTGGGCAACTTGGATTGAGGCTGTGATTTTCTAAAGTAAGCAATTTGAAGCTATGATGTCAGATGGAGAACTTTTCTACTGATCTTTAGTGTCTGTGAGTGAATCTCTCTCAGCATTCAACAGTTCTAAAGTGCACAGTTCAGTTTCATACATCACAAATCACTTTAATTGGCTTCCTGACAGTATCAAGAAACTGGAGACTTCAGGTATGCCTCTCCAAGAAGCTGTGGGAATAATGGAAGATGCAGTTCAGAGGGTCAGTGGGAGGTGTAGCTTTCGGTTAGGTTAATTCCTACAAATATCATAAATAACTGACTTTTTAATAGTTTGGGTTTAAAGACAATCCAGTAAATAAAGGATATCAATACAAGGGAGACACTGAAATTTTTTAGAAAATCAAACAGGATTAGTTTTAATAAATTTAAATGATTTTATTGTGTTTCAAAATATTCCCCTTTAGTATCAATACATTTTGCATTAAATGAAAGTCCTTAAGGCATTGATGTTATTCCTCCTCAGGCACTTCAGAAACTTGTAATGTTTCACTGCTTCATTTGATGACGAAAAAGAGATTCCATTCATTTTATCTTTAATTTTTGGAAACAAAAAGAAGTCACAAGGTGCTAGGTCAGAGCTGTATGGTGGAGGGACCATGGAACTGATCTTTAGGGCATCCAGATACTCAGTTGTTAGTTTTGTAATATGCGACAATACGATGTCATAACGTAGTCATCGGCAATAAATCTATCTTCTAATGCTATTCATAGCAATTTAGACTATTTTAGAAAAAAAAAAAAACTAGAAACAAAAACTAGCAACCACCTTATTATCAGCACTGCAAATGCATCAGACTTTTGTAGGCTTAGGTTCTGTTTGAAAGACCCATTAAACCAATTTACTTTTTTATTCAGGATCATAACAATAAATCCAAGATTCATCACCAATAACGATATTCCAAAATCCAAATCAAATTTGAAGTGCTGCATTGGAATTTTTCCAGAGTTTTTCTGCGCCAATCAATGTATTGTTGTTTTTGATCAGGAGCCAGTTTATGTGAAATTCATTGACAACAAAGCTTTCTCATGTCTAATTGTTAATGTTAAATATTTTGGATTTGACTTGTACCAATATGCAATGTCACCTGAATAAGATGTCTGTTGATCTTCTTCAAGCATTGATTGGACAGCGGCAATATTTTCATCAGTGATAGGAGGTTTGGGTGTCCTTCACAAAATTCATCAGTAAGAAAAAAACTGATCTCTTTTGAATTTGCTGTATCAATTATAAAATTGTTGCCTTAGATGGGGCTTCTTTGGCAAATGCATTTATAAGCCCATCTTTACAGTTTTTAGGCATTAATGATGATTTAAAATCATAAAAACTCATAGCCCAGAAATGTTCTCTAGTCAAATTCATTTTTAGGTGAACACAAAATCTTTAAATGAGATAATTAACAAACTATTAGAGCAAATTGAACAAACTACACTGCAATCACTTGCAAAACATTAGAAAGTAGCTGTCAAATGTAAAGAAATTTCATTCTTTGTTAGAAACACGGCATTCTGAAAAAGTTTAGTATTGCTCTCATAAATGAATCCAGCTATAATAGCAAACACTGCTCCTATAGAAAGGACATAATTCAGCTATAACATAAGTGCTGAATAAGAAATCTAGATACTCACATCTTCTTACTTTGCCCTACTTATTTAATGGTGAAATTGCAGAACACCCTGTGAATATTACTCCTAGCATAATCCCTCTGTACGTTGACTCTTGCAAGGCTGAGCGATTTCTCTCCATATATAAAAGCATATCATCAGGTAGAAGACTGTGCATGAGAACAGAGCATTTTTAAAAGTATATTATGATTAATTGTGCATCTTGTTCCTATGTAACTTAGAAACTTGAATGGGAGATGCTTGTCTTTCAGTATTTTGTAGCAGAAGTGAACTGATTATGATTAATATAGTTATATCAGTTTGACTACCTGTAAAGTTCTTCTTTCTAGCAAAGAAATAAAATTTTCAATTTTAATATAATTGTTTCAGTATATATTTATTTACATGTTTAGCCAATTTTTATTGTATATTTATGTAAATATTTTTGAAATTGATATTACATAAAATCTGGGCTCTAATGATGATAACAATAATAAAAAGTTAGTAGCGTTTTATGCATCTTCCTGCAGGGCAATGACAGATACATGTTGCTTATGATATCGTACTACTTATCCATTTGCATGAAAAGAAATGTATTTACTTATATTAATACTCTCATAAGCTGATGTTTTGATATTGCCTTGTTCTCCGCATCACAATACTTTCATTGCCTCTTATTGTTTCCTTTATGTTATTTGCATGCTCACTTTAATAAAAGTTTAGTTGTTCCTTTGGCATATAAACATTTATCATTTACCAACCAACATTTAAAATCCGCAAATGAATTACAATGCCAACCATTATTCTATTACTCTGCTTGGAAATCAAAGCTGGATGCAGGTTCACTCATACTTTGGCAGCTGAACTTGCTGAGATTAATACTACTCTCTGCTGCTGGAGTAGTGTGTACATTGCCTAGAATTGGTGGAATGGGATGCTAAGCTAAGCTCAATATACAATGCTTTCATAAAACATGAAACCTGTAAATTGTTTTGCTTCCAGAAAGTTACATTTCCTTACATATACTGTTTGCTGAATTACACTGCTCTTCTGCAGAGGCATCCCCAGATTTCTTCCAAAAATAGTCTTAAAGCAGAAAAGAAATACTGGAATAATATTAAGAGCAAATCAAAAGTCTTACTGCAACTGGCTTTAAAAAGATAAAATATTCTGCCATTCTTCTTTATGGTTATAAATGTCATAGGAATATGGAAGAAAGTAGGGAGGATGGAAGACATAGGAAAGTAGGAAATGGAGCATAGAAGTTCCTTGGGATTGTATAGGTAATAAGAGAGAAGGAAAGGGAGAAGTATTTTGACAGTTGCAAATTGATTAAGTGGGAAGAGTATATAAGGATGCAAACAAGAGCATCGTATCTTAAAAGAATTAGAAAAAGTATTTAGAAAAACAAATAACTGTAGAGGAGTTATCTGGGATCCGAAATAGAGAAAACTTGTAGACAGTATCTTTTAGGGTGATTATACAATCCCCCATACACATCCACTTTTACAGGACAGGAAATGCATCTGGGTAACTTTTGGAAATTTTGGACTCTTTTTGGGAGGTATGAAAGTTTAATTACCTGAGCTCCCTTTTGTTTTGCAAATAAAATATCAGTACTTTTTACTTTTACCAAGTTTTGTAACCATGGGTGTCTTAGGGAATACTGCATTGGAGGGGTGAAAATACTATTTTCTAAGGAGGTTAAATACCTTGGTCTAATTTTGGGCAAGGATTAACCTGGAAAATACAAATTGATAAATGCATAAACAAGGCCTATAGAACCTGCAGGAGTATGTCCGTTAAAATGTGGGGAGTAAAACCTTAAATCATTTATTGGATATATATTGCATGATTAGACCCATTACTTCCTATGCTGTATCTGGTGACCCACGGTCAAACTTTGACATGTAGGTCCCAACTGGGCAAGCTGCAAAGAATGGCCTGTGCTGGGGTGACAGCAACATTTAGGACTATTCTTATTGTCACTATGGAGATTCTGTTAGGTCTTTCTTCCCTGAAACTCTGGATAAAGGCTGAGGCAAGAACAGGCTATTACAGACTCGGGTGTAAATTCTGTCCGTGCACCATACTAATCCACTTTGAACCTTAGAACTAACTTCCGTTTCCATTTGCAATTTGAACAAAATCAGAGTTTTGAATGAGTAAAGTGATCTTTATAAGATACTCTTCTATTTAAATAACGAATATAGGCTTACAAAAGGGCACAAACTGTTATTTTAAGTGCATCATTTAAATTCTGTTCTTTTAGTTTAGTAATTTTTAATGCTATTCTTACACATGCAGTATCATAGGCAGTGGAAACTGATGGTACATGAAATGATAATTGGGAAAGGAAATTTGGGAAGGAAATGTTCCAGGCCTAAGTTTAGAGTACCTCCCCGGTATTTGTCAGTTACAGACCTAAGTTTAAGGTACCTTCCCGGTATTTGCCAGTTATGAAGACTAAGGAAAACCTGGAAAGAATGTCAGTCAGAGAGGAACTGCAATCCTCCTACTCACAAGTCTATGTCTTAACAACCTTGGCATCCATGTTGGTATCATTTAAATTAGTAATATATTGCATAATCTGTATACAAAGCTGCTGTAAATTCATAGTATTAGAAAATACCCCAGTATTTGCTTATGTTTTTCATATATTTTTTGTTAGGCATCTTAATCTTCTGAATGTAAATGATGCTCATGGTCTGTGTGTTCAATTTGATTATTATAATTAAAGTATAACACATAAGTCACATAATTTTATTGAATTAACTGATGAAGCCATGAAACTACCAGAAAATGTTCAAAATGGTGAATAAAACAATCAATGTAATATGATACAGTGCAATACAATATATTCTTTTATGGCCCCATCAATTTAGGAACACTTTTGTGCAGTGCCATGTACCAAACTCAGAATTACCATATCCTTTGTCAATCAGGGATTAGTATTTGCATTTTCAAAATTAGAAATCAAGGAGTTTTAATCTACACTTTGCATTAGTATCAATTAAAGGAGGAAACATTGCTAAAAGCATGCTAACTTTCAAAGAATTGTTCAGCTGTTATCTTGAATGTCAGAAGAGTATTAGTGATGTAATTATAACCCAATATATATAATTCAACTCAACTTTCACTGTTTTCAGGTGCCCACCCGAGTATCAATACTGCTGCAATCGACAATGCTGCATCATCAACAGGCATCACAAAGACATATGGGAAACTTGGTATTTTTGGTATGAAAGCATTTACATAATTATAACAATAAATATATGATAAATACTTTAATAAATAACAACTATTTTGGAAAAGAAATATTTATCTTCATAAAAAGATGAAGGTACTTGTTTGGCAAATTATATGAAAATAAAATATTAAATTTTAAATGATAGTATTCTAAATTTCAGGTTTGGTATAGTTATAATTTTTTTATTTGTGCTAACATCTACATTTTCATACATACTTGGTTCCTGCAAACGTAAACAGCAAAATATTATTCGAATAAGAAATGTTTCACCACCAACTGCAATACCTGTGATTAGCACAATAAGTGGTCCAGGAGGGATAATTCAACCAAGAATAAACTACAAGAAAACACATCCATCTGCAGTACAAGCAACAGCTATTATTAATGAGTAAGTTTTTTGTTTTATTTTATAACCAAGTGCATATGCCAAAGTTAGCAAAATTTTTATTTGATATCTCCCTTGCTTTGAAATGCTTTTATTTTTACATTTACAAGCTGTGTGTCTATATATTAATTTGTATACTTGTCAACAGAAGAGTACACTGCTGTAAGAATCATTTTTCTAATGCAAAAAGTGTTACATTGGTCTGAGATATCTGCAAAAGAGAAAAGGGTACACAGTTATACTGTATTCTTTTATTTATTTTTGCTATATTACTATATTATTTATTTATGCTATATTCTTTTATTTATCTAAGTAATCCTTAGAATACCAACATTTGTTGCATCTATCTATGCCTTTTAGTTTCCAAGATATTACATGTTTTATTGGTGGCTAGTAATACCGCAACTGCTGATTGCTGTGTAAGCCTACATTCTAGTGCTGTTTGACTGAAATCTGTGTCAGTGGAGAATGAATAAATAAACAAATATTTTTACATATTATTACTCAAAATGAATTTGTAATCACTCTAGCTTCACTGCATATAAAGATTTAATAGAACATGTTTTGAAGACTGTTGTCTCCATTATCAACCTAAACTTATTGCCACAGTTCATCCTGTGGCTTCCAGATAGCATTTCTTGAGTGGAAATACTGCGTGACAAGATTGTTTTCATATGGGACATCAAAGTAACAAACATATTAATTTTTACGTACAAATAGTTTTCCCAAATGGAGAGTTCAACCACTTTTCGAAGGTCTTTTAAAAGCTTAGGTTTGTAATTCAACTGATGATCTGAGGATCAGAAATACTGATTTATTAGTCTGTTTATATTTAGATTCTTATGTCTACTTTAACCTTATGTTCCTATTACTTTTTATCTTTCTCACATATAGTTTCCACAATCATTACATTCAATTTCATGAATGCCTGAAGTTTTTTTTCAGCTGGAATTCTGTTCTTTGTGTTTGACTTAAGTATTTTTTAAGTAATGTTTGTGGACTGGGGCTAGGGTTATACCAAGTTCCTTGAATATTTTTAGGGAATTTCTGGTCTGTTTTATTCCTGTAATGTCTGAACAATAGAGTTGTGACTTACTCCATTGAAAAACTGAGAATGTGGAAAGACAGTACTTTCTTTGACCTTCACGCCATTAGCTATTAGTCAGTAGTTCATGTTTTCTGCATTCCTGTAATATGTGATATGTGTGCTATGTAAACAACACAAGAATCATTCCATGATATGCGAAAAATATAATGCTACTTGATCATTAAAACATACTTTTATTGTAGACTGATCTTTTAACTGAATTCCTTATAAATGCGACATTTTCTGAGTTATTGGCATGATCACACCCAAGATATCTCACTAGTTGTAAGCAGTAGGTATAGCCTTTATTTACATGGAAGGATGTTCTTGCCTTTCATTTTCAGAAGTTCCATTGTCACCATTTTCATCATCTACATCAACTTCTTGCAGAGCCTGGTAGGTGTGAACCAGAATGGTTATTAACTTATTAATATATGAAAAAGAAGCTAGAAACAGTTATTGTCTGAAGAATGCTGTCTGCCTTGTAGGGGAGGGTTTTGATTTTAGTGGAATTAACATGTTATAAATATCAGGTGTATGAAGGAAGGAGAAATTCATGGAATTTAATTGTTATCCAGGATATTATCTCATTTCCTGTAGGAGTTGCAGTAGGTGCTTTATTATGTACTAAATGTGATATGGTGTGTCATCAATGATTAGGGTAGAGTTTGGAGCAAGGCTGGGGATTGTCTTATATAATTTACTCACTTCTCATAAGCTAATTGGTGTAGTTCGTATTACTATGGTAGTTGCTATGACTGAAAACAGGTGTAAGTTGGGGGATAAACCTTTACTCCCATGCTGCATGAATGATAAGGCATTGACTTTTGGAAATCAGTGCTAGCAGTCCTTGGGTGCTGTCACCAATCCAAGCACACAGAATAGTCTGGGAGGAATGGATGTATGTTTCATATTATCAGGGTCTTCATTTTGCTGGGTGACATATATATTTGTTATCAAGATGTCAGCAAGTGAATGTGCAAGTGCCAACATTTTACCATACCCTGTACTATTTCAATAGCTCTGCAAGGTGAACACATAGAAGAGCTCTCACTTCTGTATTGCTTTATTATCCTGGGGTATTGAAGTTGCTTGATACTAATGATGAAGTTGCATTGAATTTCCTGTTCTTTTTTGTGTTTATCTAGGTAACCTCAGGAGTATGTTTTGTGATGCAGATAAATTGATCACATTCTTTAATTTTGCATGTACCTTTCTCACTATCAATTTTTTTGTAGAAAATTTAAAAACCTCTGCATACTACTGTCTCACTGAAGCTACCCAAATAAATTAAACAGTGCCAGGGTTCCATTTAAAAGAAAAACATTCTGAGCATAAGGCTGAAAATGAATGAATGTTATTGTTATTAAAGCATCACCACGTCATTATTTAATGAGTTAAATGATTTTTCATGTATAATAGATATTACAACATTTTACTAATTGAATGCTCACACAATTTAATTTAATATTTTTCTACCTCTCCATCCAACCCCTCTGAACACATGCCCTCTAAACTCCTCCCCTCCCAGAATATTTTTTTTAAAGAAATACTACAGCAGAGGTTGCTTATTAGATTTCATATATTTGGTGAATACATCTATTTCACTGGGTGTGTAAAAATTAATTCATTACAGTGAGTAACTTCTTTCAAATAGTTAGTTCTATAAGTTTTATGTATCCATCAAGTGGTTTGCATAAAATTTAAGAGGGAATCTCATTAGAAAACAGATGAATGTATGGTTGAGTGTAGCTAAGGATGAAGGTATGAAACCTTTCAAATGTGTCCTAAATGTTTAAGGTTTTCTTGTGCTAGTGAAGCTATGAGTATTTTTTGATTCAATCCACCTGTCTGTCCCAAGAATTATTTGTTATATGTGTTCTGCTCAAGCCTAAAAGTTCTGAAATTACCATTTATCATTAACTTAATGGTTGTTCAGAAGTTATATAAATAATTATGCTTTAATAAATATGTTGCATTAATTTCTTCTATTCTCTTTTCCTCAGCTCTGATCTAAAAGTTGAAGATTTTGCAAGTCCTTTGGATCCACCATACCCAGCTATTCAGCCAGTGACTATTGTGCGTGGAAGTGTGCCACCTCAAGGTTTTCGGCAAACTACTAGTTACACAGAACTTGTATTACCTCCTGGATATGTAGACACAGAGCACTATAAAAGACCATTGTGAATCATGTTAATATACTAGCAACCCTTTATCTGTTGACTTTGTAATATTTCATATTTGTTAGGTAATGACCACTTAAGCTAGAACACCTTTTAATAACACATTAGAGTGTAGATCTAAATAGATACCAGAACATCATAGTGATCACTTTGGACTTTCCCATGAGCCAGTTTGAATGGGAGATATACGTACCTGCTAGTTGGCACTTATCTTGAGTGCTGATATGGAAGAAACAGCAAACCTTTTTGAGAATGCAACATAGCAGAGGATTCAAGAACTGATAGGGCTCTTTTGGACCTGTAATAAACTGTGCGGCTCTGAACTGGTTACTCAGTTTGTTAATTTCCAATAATATCCATACCATAACCAAGTGCCATGTTTTCATTGTTGAAAATTATTCAGATTTGGAGGAATAATTCAAGAAACATCTCACTACAATTCTGTTGATCCATAAATGCAGTCATCTTTTGTCAGTCACAATTTATACAGGTTCACAGGCATGAATGCAAGAAAATCTAACATTAACTTACTTCCTACTAGTGATTTTAAATGTTGTATTAACTTATTTTGAAATAATTCCTTTATTTGGTAGTTCTTATTTTTCTTCTAAAATAAAACACTGTAAAATAATATATCCATGAAAACCTAAAATCACACCTATAGCTGCTGTCAACTCTGTCTGACTAACAAGACTTAACATGATTAAAGTTTTCCTTTCAATCTCCTTCTCTGTCTCTCACTCTGTCTATTGTGATTCCCCAAAATTATCTGAAATGAACTATTCTGATAAAATTAGCTATTAAACTACGACATCATAAGTTCAAACTGGCTTGTGCATAGAATAAATGTAATTTCCTTGAATAATGGTGCATCCTTACATCAATGATACATTGTTTATTATTTAAGTCCAGTTACAAGGGTCAGCAAATATAATGGTATTTAAATGCTATAGGGTTATTTCAAAACTGATCAAATGTTAGTTATCTAGGAATACGTATTAACTAATTCACACACTTCACTTAGTTTTCAAATACCTAAACATGTTTCAAGAACCTTTGTTCTCATCATTAGAGATGCAATTGATAATAAGAACAGAGATTCTCAAAACATGTTCAGCTGTTTAGAAACCAAGTGAAGTGCATGGTTTAGTTCATACCTACTCCTAGAATAATTAATGTTATAGTACCTTCAAAATAAAAAGAACAATTAATGTTTATATAAAAACTAAGAATTTCATTCTGGAAGAAAAGGGTATCAACTTAACTGTTTGAACATGACAGTGAAACTTAACATATGATTAGATTTCCTTAATGAGATTTAGTAACTTGGATGTCTGTGAAGGATAAACAATTTCGGCATGCTTCTATTTATTTGTTTATTGAACACTTGAAGTTACATACCTACAGGATTTGTATTACCCTTTCATGTGGTTTGGCCTTTCCATAGTAAATCTGTCAGTCATAAATAATGAAAAATGTCCTTTTCTCTCTTCTATTACTTGGTTAGATGAATATGTTTACTGTTTTAGAGACTTTTTGCTTAGAATTTGTTCTCATTTTTTTATTCTTCATATTTATATCTTTATTTTGTAGCTTAATCTATGGAATATGTAAAGGTATTGCCTATAAAATCTTTCTGAAATATATACAGAACAAAGATACTTGGTCCTGTACACTTTCTAGAAGCAGTTTGAGTTTAACAACAGTGTCCAGCAGGTTTGTTATTTATATTTAAAATGTATATTAAATGCCTGTATTTAAAAGAAACAGACAGTACTGTGGTCCCTCTTTTTAATATACGAGGGCAGATAGAAAAGTAATGCACAATAATTTTTTTACAAAAACGTTTAATAGTTAAAACAACAACAACAAAAATCGCAAATGAACTTGCACCTTTTACTACTTTTTGACATAGTCACCAAGTTTCTCAACACATTTCTCCCATCGTGATACCAGTTTCAATATGCCTGTTCGTAGAAGTCTGTTTCCTTGGAGTAGGTATAGCCATCTGCGGACTGCTGATTTCTCTTCCGGATGTGTCACAAAGCGTTGGCTGGCCAGAAATCTCTTCATGGGACCAAACAGATGAAAGTCCGACGGTGCAAGGTCCAGACTGTATGGTGGATTTTGGAGCACCTTCCAACCACATTTGGTGATTTTCTGATGTACAGCAGCAGCAACATGGGAGCGAGCATTGCCATGAAGAATTTTGGCATTGTCAGCATTCATGTTGTGGCGTTTGTTATGAAGGGCACAACGCAGCTTCACCAAAGTTTTCATGTAGGCTGCAGCATTCACAGTGGTCCCGTGTTCAGCAAAGTCCGCCAATACAATGCCATGCATATCCCAGAACACTGTCACAAGCAATTTCCTAGCAGATTGAGTCACTTTGAATTTTTTCTTCACTGGGGAACTAACATGTTTCCACTTTATTGCCTGCTTGGTTTCGGGCGTGTTGTGGTATGCCCACGACTCATCACCAGTGACAATTCCTTTCAGAAAGCCATGCCCTTCTGCGGTATACCGGGTTAGGTGATCGAAGCTCATCATTCCCTGGTTCTTGTAGTTGTCTATCAGGTTCTTAGGCACCCAGCGAGCACTAACTTTATGAAATTTCAACGTATATGAACAATATCATACACTGCACCATAGGAAATGTTGAACTGTTGCAATAAGGTTCGCAGTTGCACGTGCCGTTCAGAATTGTCACCTCAATGCCTTTGACATTCTGTGGGGTTGCAGCTGTTATCGGCCTCCTGGAGCGTGGCAAATCACCAAGGTTCGCACGGCCCTCTAGAGAGAATGCATACCACCTGGAGACATTGCTATGGTCCATAAAATCATCCTCATACACGCCATGCATGTCCCTATAAATATCACCAGTTTATGCTTTTGGCCCACAAATATCGAAGCACACCTCTCTGCTCTTCATATGTGGATGGCAGTAGCCTGTGCGCCATCTTTGTTGCATGCTCCACGCTTCTCTCGCTGCTAGAGCTGCACATGAAACAAAAAATACCCGCTGTAGTGAAAACTTCAAACTATATCTGTGTGAAATTGCAACATTCCAGCTGCAATACCAAGGCAGAACATTATTATGCATTACTATTCGATCCGCCCTCATATATTTATATGAGTATTAGTTTCATGTTACTACTCAGCATCTAATGAACACAGTTCACAAGAAGTAATGCTATCATTTATTTTGGTACTTTAAAGTTACATATTTACATGTTAACTAGTTTTTATCTTTAATTGTTTTCATTAGTGGTTGTACAAAATATTCAGTGACTTGTTTTGAAATAATGAAGTGTTAATGTCTTGTGTTTAATTATTCTTATATAATTAGTTTCCTATTTTCATTAAATACCGTGTTCCAAGTCATAATGTAATTTTAATCATTAGAATGAGAATACAAATTCCACTGAACATTTAGTAGTCATATCATAATTCTTAATGGAAACATAAAAACATCCCTCATAGTTGGTTATGCAACTATAAAAGAAAGTGACTAGTTCCTTTCAAGTGAGATTTTAACACCAAGTCTTAGGTGGGATTAGAATTTCAATACAAATAAGTAATTGTTGCATAATATATTTTGTTCTAAACCATGTGGAAATTACATAATTTTGATTAAATGTTGCAATCTGTTTTGAAGATATAAGCAGACGTATGGTTAATATTTATGATAATTAAACAACTGATTGTTGCGCTGCTTAATTTATGAGAGAGACAAGTATTGGCCATAATTTGTGATTTTTTAATACTGTACAGTATTATTCTGTTGTAATCTCAAATATTCAGGCATTAAATTTCTCCTTGTGTACTCTGGAAAACATGTGGAAAGTAGACACTGAAAGCAAAGTTCTCTCTTCTGTAATACATTTACAGATACGCATCTGTAGAATTTAAAAGATTTACAAACTCAGGTCAATTTATTTGAAATTTTAATACTGCAATCAGGATTTAATGCATAATAAAGTGAGGTTTTTAAAGTAAGTGCTGTTTTAATATTTTACTGCTGCAGCGCTACAGTCATGATTTTAAGCATATGTGATCACTTCCTCCATTCATTAGGAAGCCAGACACAGCTGTGAGCGATTGACACTTTGTGTTTTCCTGTTGTTAGAGCATTTTGAAATATTAAAAACAATTGAAAGACCTGTCGACTGTGAAGTCAGATCAGTGATTCATTTTTTGAATGCGAGAAATGTTATGACAGCAAACATTCATCACCAATTGTGTGAGGTTTATAGGGATAAACTAATGAGTGACAAATCCGGTCACTCAAGATCTGATTGTATCATTTGGTTGGGAACAATTCGACCATCCTACCTACAGTCCAGCTTTGGTACCAAGTGATTTTCATCTGTTTCTCCATCTGAAGAAATTCCTTGGTGGAAAACATTTCAATGACATGATGTGAAACAAGAAGTGCAGACTTAGCTTCTACCACAGGCAGCATCATTCTTTTACGAAGGCATAGAAAACTAGTTTCCTGTCACGACAAGTGCCTGAATAATGGCTGTGATTATGTGGAGTAGTAGTATAAGGTAATGAATGATAATAATAAAGTATTTGGAAAATAACATTGTTATTTTTAAAAAAATTATGGTACATACTTTAAAAACACGCCTCGTATGTACACCAAATTTCATGCATATTTTTAAATTAGCCCCAAACATTTTGTTTTTACTTTTTACATTTTTTTTTTTTTTAAAAATAGTATTTTATAACTGAACTCCTCTTGTTGTTGTTGTTCTTCTCTTCAGGGATTAGGCTTTAAGCCTGTTCTGGCTTCACAGTGACTCCTTCCAATGTTTCCTTGGCCTTCCTTGATGTCTTTTTTCTTTCGGCTTATATGTTAGAATCTATTTTGGAATATGGTTGCAATCCATTCTTTCAAGATGTTCCATCCACTTCTCTCTAAAATTTGGAATCTTTCCTTCCCACGATACCACATATAGTTCACTTCTTATATCCTCATTCCTGATTCTATCTAACGTGGTACAACCCTTGACTGATCTTAGGAACTTCATATCAGAAGCTTGCAATTTACTTTTGTCACTACTTGTAAGAGTCAAGTCTCTGACTCATACAATAAAATTGGTACTCCTATTACTTTATAAAATTTAATTTGACTGTTTATCCTTTTAATGTTTTTGTGTATAGTATATTTTTGAGAAGCTTATGAGTTTATTATGCTTTTACATGGTTGGGGAACAGGCCCTGTTCTCCAACAGGAGATGACCAGGATTAAACTTTTTAATACTATATTAATAAATTGTAGATATGAATTTTTCTGTTAGTTTGGGAGAAAATAAATCTTAAATGTGAGACTTCATATTTTGCTTAATTATTTACACAATGTGAATATTATTGTTTAATAAAGTCACAACTAAGTATGATAATAAAAACTCATCTCTTTTTTTTAGCCTGTTATTTATAAGGTGTTCAAAATTTAATTGATTTATACAGAAAAGTGCACAGTGGGAAAAATTTGAAAATGAGAATGTACCAATAAATGAAAACCCGAAAAAAGATAGTTTCAAGATTATAATGATAAAGTAACGCTGTTTTTGATTTTATACTCTTTAAAAACAATTTGGTGCATATTCAGGATCTTCATCTTTTTCTGCTCCTCTGCAACTAATTTAGTATTTGAATATTCCTGGACCCATCTCTTGAGTGGTTTGTTTGCTTTAATGTTGGCAAAACTTACTGCTTTTTACTACAACTTTATAGGAAGCTAGGCTTACAGGTAGATATTTAAATCACTGTATGACATGCTCTGAAAGGTCGTACAGCTATAAAAGCTACTTAGAACTAAAGTAGGAGGTTTGTAGTGTTTAATAACATTAAAATCCACATTTATGGATTTTGACAATTTCTTATCTTTTTTCACAGATGGGTATCCTTATGCATGATAATACCACTCTGTATTGTTGTGTTTTAAACAATATTGGTACGCCTATTAATATGTATGTTTATAAATTTTGACTTTAAGCTTTACTGACAGCTCTACTCACACATTAAAACAAAAGTAAATGTGACTTGTATGTACATAAGTGACTTGCCTGAGATGATGCTTTTACTTCACTTATCTGTTCATTATAGGGATATTCATTAACGGTTATTTTACCTATTCTGCATGTAGGTAATGGCTGGAAACTTGAATCAGATTTAAATATTCATTCATATGCTTGGGACTACCTTCTTAAAATTTTCGATTATATGAACATGTTTAGCTAAGTGAAGCAGAATAGTGCTGTAAGTCAATGAGGGAATGCATGTTGATCCTCACCAGCTCGGACCTAGATGTAAATGTCACAGCAGGCTAGGACTTGCGTAGCGCAAAAGTGAGCGGAGTTTGCAACTTTCAATTGGCTTATCTTTGACAGATGAGAATTATTATATTAGAAGGAATGTTCTTTAATGTCTTATCTCCGATTGTACTTACAAGGCAACCCCATTACATCGCGGCTTCAATTCTCAACGGAAATTCCACAATATCTAGTGAATGACGTTACCTCCTAAGTTTCACAAACGTTTAGAACATCATTCAGTTGGTATTTCTTTGGCGAGTTCCACCGTGCTGCAGGCGCCCGGAGCATACGCAACCCTATCTTCACTAGTTGCAAGGAGTGGAACAACCTTGAACTTACGAGACGGGAATATTCTAGAATCGGCAATATAAACGACTTTGGAACTTTTCTGCAGTTGTATTGACAATGGCATGACTGACGGAGACTACAGATACAATCCGTAAGCTAGGGTAGACTATCTAAAGGATGATTCTTCTGTAGGAAGATGTCAATGATGTTGAAATCGTCGCTGCAGAACCATCAATTGTTGATTGCATAGGTACACTGCAAAGTGTGACAGCAGTGTATCTGCGACGGATGGCGACTCTTCAGATGAGCAAGGAATAGGCACAGAATCTACTTCGGAAGGGAAATCTCAAGGCAGTTCAAGTTCGTATCATTCAAGTCCTCCTAAGCATTCACGGCAGAGCATCAATGAATACCGTTATGAAATTATAATGAACTCTGAAACAAGAAAATAAATTCACGAGAGCGACTGAAGGAAAGTATATCGAATCGTAACATTAATGGATAAAGATGTAAGCAAGAGCAACACTACATATGTGTAAATAAGTACATATTTTCAAAGTTCAGAGAGTCACGCAATGCAGGATTGACCGTACATTACTGACATTTACAGAAATGGGGAAAAAAGCCACTTTATGAGATGATTCCGCAACTTCAAGCATGTAATATATTCGTAGATTTCTTCAAACAACATTATTAGATAACGCCCAGATAAATTGAGTAGGTCCCTGAGAGAGTGAGTTATCCCACAAATCTTATAAAAATGACCTTGTACCTGTTTATGATCCGTTACGCCATCCCTGTATACAACGTAGTTGTGTAACAGCTCATTTATGTGTAACAATAAAAACAACAATAGCAATAATTCCGTGGCGCTACCACCTACGAAGGGCCTAGATATGCCAACCCGCTGCCGGCCTCACGCTCACATATGCACGGCAGAGGTGGGCGATCATCCAACCAAGGAGGTAATGTGCCCAGCATTACGCATCTCCCAATCAGAATGTTGGCCTTCATGGCCGGGATCGCTGCCTATCGCAGCTTCTCACTTTCTTCACGATGCTAAGTGGACACCTGTCCTATACGAGGGATTTAAAATTCGCACCTCCATGTGTGGGATCGAACCTGGGCGCATTCCGTGGCCGGGATCACGCTCTAGCCCATGGCGCAGGACCATTCATATGTAATGACATCGTCAAATATAATGCACCAGAAGCGCTAGTCAATTTGTTATGAGAGTGCGCGCAATACATTCTACATGGCTTGACATAAGGATAGCAACAGTTGTGAGTCACTGACACATCTCCCTTCCTGTCCTTGAAGTACTCCTTTTCTGTTGCTGAAGAGTGAAAAAGTGGAGATTTTAGAATATGCCTGGTGAGAGATCAAAACATTGAGCACAGGCCAAGACTGATAGGTCCTATATGTATAGCCTAATGAATGGACTGCCGCTGCTGTTTCCTGAAGGACTTCCCATTGCTGCACTTAAGCTGTGTAATCTACAATCATCCATGCCATGAATACTAGCAGTATATCATCAATTTTTGAAAACTTACATACTTCATCTATTCCAGACTAGTGACACGGTTGCAGAACTACCATAGATTAAGATAAGAATTCGGATATTATGTCAGTGTTTTGTAATTTTTTATTTCTTAATACCGCTGCCACCACCACCACCACCGCCGCCACTACACTGAATATCACTTCAAGTTACTTGAGCTGAAACTTTAAGTGAAACATATTTTCTCAGTGATTTTTACGATGTTACATAGGCGACACTATGTATTAATGTTGTGTGTGTATTGTAATAAATCCTACTTTTCTTACATTTAAATATGAGCAAATCCATAAATAATCATTTTTAATGCTCAATGACAGATGAAGTGATTCACTTTACTATGTTATAACTCACTCACTCACTCACTCACTCACTCACTCAATTTGGAAGTTTGTTTCCAAACGCCAGGATGGCGATGTTTCCTTCATAAATAGAGTGCGTGTTTTCATACGAGAAGTCCAGGAGTATGTCGTCAGTGGTATCATTGAAGATAACTGTATTTAACACAGATGAAAGTTTGAATATGAATTCCCTGCTAAGCGGACTGTCGCACACAAGAGAGAACTACAGAAGCAATTGTGGAGCCTATAGCATCAATCACACCCTTGTACACAATTCAGCCACTGATGACCATATCAGGCCAATTAGGACAGCAACTATTTATATGATTCCAATAACCTGCTGGAGGATTTGGTAAATGCATTGCAGACTCTGTTAGATCAAATGCAGTGCCCAACATTGTAACTGTAGTAAAATGCCAGTTTATCTTATCATTGTGTGGATGCATAAGGCCCCGAAACAATAATTGCAAGAAAATTCACACTGCTTCTTTATTTGTGGTCGGATCAAACTGATGCTATATTACTGCAAGCCATTGTCGTGCATTTCTTCTGGAATTATAAGTTATTTGCTAAAAAGGCTTACGGAACGTATAAGGTGTGAAAAATACGCACCAATATGACTGATAGGTTATTTATTTTAATATTGCAGAGCTTATTTATAAAAGTTGTGCGCTCCACTGGTTGCTTGTCACAAAATACCAAAATCATACATTCTAGACACAAATTTCAACACTTGTTCCAATTGTGGTACTACAAACTGTGAAGATGTCATTATAGTAAGATGGTACGATATGCACCTAAATTGAACACATGCTGTTTTGCAGCTATATTTCATGCGGTGGAATAATAGTTCTGTAACAATAAGTGCTTCTTGTTGTCAATTTTATATACTGTTTTTGTGTATATATACACTACATTTTATCCCTGCTTCAAATCAGTAGGCCTATAGATCTATGCTACAATAATCTATTAATAATAATAATAATTAATAATAATAAATAGTAATAAAGTAATTCTCGGTATTATTTTATATCGCGCGCCGTAGTAGAATGTGGCCAAATTACATATAACGGATTTCCTTCTTTCTCTCCCCTTGATCTTAGTTTGCACTGTTCTGGTTGCTTTTGCTCGCATATTAAGTTACCAAAATGGAGATATCAATACCAGAAAACGTTCGGGTCGTAATAATTGGGGAAATGACAAGGCCAGTACAGGGAAAGAACTGAACTCCCCAAATATTACAAACCAAGATCAAATAAGTAGAAATTTAATGTTCAAAGTTATAATCAAACAGCACGCATGACGTATCGCTTCTGTTCATTACAAAAATAGTAGGATGGTTTTGCGTAGGGATCCACTTGCATTAACATCATTACATTACCAAATTACAATTGTGATGAATACAAGAAAGGAGAATAAGATGAAAACTATCCTCAAAATATTTGTCCTAATGCCCAGCAACACCCCGCAATCATACACAAAAGCTCCTGGCCATAACACACGCGTCAGTGTAATAATCCGACGAAGAGGGAAACGATAGTGCCCTTGGCACAGGTAACGTAGAATACGCTTTGAAAGGATTAACAGCTGTATAAACTCTGATACATTAACCATCCAACGACATTAAGCGCTCAATAACAACAAACACAACGATACGTAAAATCATTGAAAATAAATAATTTAAAAATAACAACACGCAGCCAAAATTGAGACATAGCATGGGTTTTAACAAATTTCCCTCAAACTTCGCTAATACAGGAGAAATAGTATGACCTAAAACGCGTTTGATTGCCGAAAATACATTATAAACAAAATTGAAATGCTAGTCTGCTTTGAATAAATATAACAGTGGCACCAGAAAGGATGGCGATCAGGGTAGAAACCAAGCAAATAATTTATAAAGCTCGTGCTAGGCCATGGGAGAAATTATCGTATCGTAAAGTGCATCTCAAGAGCCGAAAGACATAACGAACCCACTCGTTATAGAGCAGCTCGGAGAACCCTCAATTAGCTCTCCTGTCGTCGCATACGGCGATAACCGAACTAAACTTCGCCCATGGCGCAGCATAGCGACAACGCTTGGTATTAAGTGAATTTAATTACGCTAAGTTCATATAAATTAATGTGCGACCAGCGCTAGTTCTTCGTCCGGGGTTTTCCGAAGAGAAACACGATGGTTGTACGTGTGCGGGCGCCAGCAACGCCGAACAACTCACATAAATAAAACAAATTAATAGGTTTCAAGCATTTTGAAAACGCCAAAAAAAAAACAAACAAACAAAAAAAACTGAACTAATACCATTCACTAAGCCCTGTCAAAATTTCTGAAGGATTTGAAGCGGCAATGTCACGAGGTTCCCTTTTTAGGATACGATTTTGGAGAGCTAATGCGCGAAGTCATCAAACTGAGTTTTATTTATGGACGCTGTTTAACTGCTATGGTTCTTAGCGTCCCTTCTATACTGAGGCTGGAAGACCTGAAATTTGCTCAGAGGCCTCTTTATCAGGCTTGAGGTTCTTTTACGTACCGTAAACCTACGACACGGGACCCTCGGCTTTACTTCCCTTCCGAAGGAAGTCATGCTAAGGATTTTTACGCCCGAAAAAATCCACCGCCCTGCCCTGGGTTTGAACCCGCGATCTCGGGAACTACCACTAGACCACGGTGGACGACGCGAAGTCGTAGACGTCTCGTATTACTTATCAAGGAAGGTTTCAGAATGTAAATAATTGTCTATATTTATGCTGTTTAAATGTAATATTAAAAGACACACCATTTGCACTGGGTGCAGTTCCAGTTTGCTTCGTTTGTATCGTTTCCGAGGTCGCGGATTCAAACCCGGCAGTGGGAAATGAATTTTTTTCGGGCGTGAAAATCTTTAGCATGGGTTCTTTCGGAAGGGAAGTAAAGCCAGTGGCCCCGTGTTGTAGATTTACGGCACGTAAAAGAACCTC
Source organism: Deroplatys truncata (assembly GCA_030765065.1). Classification (NCBI taxonomy): domain Eukaryota; kingdom Metazoa; phylum Arthropoda; class Insecta; order Mantodea; family Mantidae; genus Deroplatys; species Deroplatys truncata. The sequence goes on from CM060980.1 coordinate 62,724,314, forward strand.
AAGCCTTTTAAAGACGCCTGTGAGTAAATGTTCGGTCTTTCACGCCCAATATAGAATGGGATGCCAAGGACCATAGTAGTTAAAGAGCGTCCATAAATAAAACTCAATTTGATTTTTTTCTCGCTTGTATCTAATATTTGTTCTTAACGGTGCATGATTGCTATGTACGAGTACGTCTTAGCATTTCGCCAATGGAATGAGGATGATGGACTATTCCATCACTCGTGTTTTACAGCTTTCATCTCTTAATGCTATTCATAACATTAGTGTGCAATCTTAACAGTTAACTATAAACATGGTGGCCACTTGCGTGCCTTTCTTTGAAGTATAATGATGGGAAAGCAGTTTCAAAGCATGTCAAACTTTATGCAGATCGCAGAGCGTAAATCACTTGTTCATGAGAATGTATGCTGTTTATTAGACGCAGCAAAGGAATAATTATTATTAAAGGTGCTGCAAGAAGATTAATGCGACCGAAAATAATTCATTCAAAGGAGCAGATGTGAAATAGTCTGATTCTAGCCTTCCAACTTAGGCCTACACGCGGCGTGTGGTGCGGCATATAGTAAGAGCGGACATTAATCGTTGTTGGTATCCTGGCCCACGCTTTGTCTTTAGGGGTCTCATTGCCTTCCTGGAACTTCGGGTATTACATATGAAGTTCCGCTCCTTCCTTCACCATGGAAGTCAGTTGAGGAATTTAATCTCATGCCGACATATTTCCACGGTAGCTCAGTTGGTTAGAGCAACGGCGCATAAACCGAAGATCCGTGGTTCAAATCCCGGATATGGTATTGGATTTTTCAGTCTGATTTTATTCTTCCAATGAATGGGGAATCCATAGTAACCGTTTAAGAGAACAACCAAGCATATGAAGAAAAGTCACAATAATTCAGCACTACTTCAGAAAATCACCCATTTCAAGGTATCCGCACACTGTGTTGCTGGGTTCCGCGTGAACTGACAGCAGCTCACATATGTCTGCGTTTTGTTGCTTTGATCAACAGAAGATGGGGGTTTTTATGCGTTCCTACAAGGTGGCATGAAAAGTGGATCTTATTTGTTTTTTTTTTCGAGGGCGCCTTCATTGCGCCCCCCCCCCCGAGAGCAACCGGAGGCGGGACCTAGCTGAGCAGTACAACCGACGCCAGGAAGAAACCTCTACAAAGTTCGCCTTCACCGCCCAGCCGCAACACTGCAACACCGTCCCTGCTCCTTCAACCCCAAAACAGATGATGACAAAGGAAATTATGGTTACAGGAAATAAGGGACAGGAAGGTCGTGGTAGAAGAGAAACTACTCTAGCATTCACCTATCAATCCAGGGAAACCACGAAAAACCCACCGTTAGAGTGGGTGGTCGTCGGGAATCGAAGCCGGAATCTCCCGAATGCGAGTCTCACACGTTACCACGGAGCCATCTCGCTCGGTAAATAGTACGGTACTTCATAATTATCAAATACGATACGTACAAACAAATTAAGGTGCGTATTGCCGAAGTGTTTATCGAAAAAAATGGAAAAACATGTACATTTTCATTTAATAAATTAAGGAAATTCAATTAAGTATATTGTTTTATTTAAACATTTAAAAAACGAGACCAACTACTAAACGTTCTTATTTTTGTTTAAACACCCAACAAAAAGAAATAAATATGGCTGGTAAACATCTTTATACTGAAGATACGAACACGTGATATTGAGCGGACGAGATATTATAGATGTGTGAAGCGTGTGTGTGCTTAGTTATTCAGTTGGTGTTGCGACATCAAAATGTCAGGGCAAATTACGATTTTTTACTAAACAAAACTGCTAAATTGTGGCGCTTAGGGAAGAAGACGAAGTCAACAAAAATATAGATTAATTGCTGTTCTATCATATACTTCAACAAGATTTACCTTAATCCTTCCGTATGTGATTTTAATTCGTCGAAACACGCGGAAAATTTTGCTGCTGAAATAGATGCTCACAGACTAAAATGTTAACATTTTATTGGTCTTTGAGCACTGTATCACTTTCTAAAGGGTCGTCCTCCGTGGTGTAGTGGTTACCATGCTAGCCTCTAATTCCCAAGGTCGCGGGTGATGCATTTTTTCGAGCGTAAAAATCCTTAGCATGGCTTCCTTCGGAAGGGAAATAAATCCGGTGGTCCCGTGTCGTAGATTTACGGCACGTAAAAGAACCTCAAGCCTGATAAAGAGGTCTCTAAGCAAAATTACCGGTCTTTTACACCCAATATAGAATGGGACGCTAAGGACCACAGCAGTTAAAGAGTGTCCATAAATAAAAACTCAATTTTAACTTTCTAAAAGGATGACATCTGTACCTCTCCCAAACGGTATTTCCTCATCTTACCTACTCTTTTCTTTTGACAGCCTCTTTGAGAGCTTTGCTGGTAAGGAAATATAGATGGGTAGTTCTTTGCATATACACTTTGCATATATATGTTTTAAAGTGTTAGTTTTAAAGCTATGCCAAAGGATAATCATTTCGAATAAATGCTGAAACTATTCTTTTGGTCTAGCTTTAAGTCTTTGAAGATACAACATATTTCGTTGCTGTGTTGTGATAAGGTTAGATTGAGAGTATTTTGTTTTTCTGTTAATCCACATATGTTCACCTCAGTTTCTGTTTATTTACCACCGCCATTGCTCCGTTTAAAGAACCAGAAACTCGTCTTGAGAATATACGTACTAAATACGGAACTGATGACGAAATGTGTGCGCATAGTTCTAGATCACTTCAGGCAGAGCTAACAAAGCTATTATCCTATGCATCTACACGAATCTCCTGGAGATCTTCAATAGGTGTGAAATGAGTGTATTTCGAAGTACAGTTAGAATTTAAAGATCTCTTTAACAGCTGCTACTAATAGTTGTCAAATAGGGTTGGCTATTATCCCAAGTAAAAGATCCGATCATGAGACATATAACTTTACGCTTTACCTGCAAAGGGTATGCTTAGGACAGGATACGATAGGACAGAGCGCAAGAGGATATAACAGATAGATCCACGCAGATCTTTTGCACCTAATGGGGCGCCCCCATGAGGGAGGGATGAGATGAGAGGAGACAGAAGGCGACCGGACCAGTAGGCACGACAGGCAGAGGGCAGGGTCACTACCGTTTACAGACTTAAACTCTCCGGATGGCAGTCGTTGCACCGGCTCCCCTCCCTCCTGTGGGCTTACACATCCCCTGGGGGTCGGAACCCGGAGCCCGCCTCATTTCGTGGGACGAAGGTTTACTCAGAGCATCCTTTTCCTTTGCCCAGCACACGCCGAGACCTCCCGCCGACACTTGCAACCCTGAAAGAGACCAAGCAGATGGAGGGTGAAGTGAATTAATAATGGAGGTGAAATGGAGGGACAGGAAATTCGGGGGATGCAATGATCTTTCCCAGCATTCACCTAACGACCCGGAGAAACCTCCGAAAAAAACCCATGGGTCAGGAAGGTCAGCCGCGGGAATCGAACCCACGACCTTCCGTTACCGCCTGAGCCATTCCGCTCGGTAGAGTATGTTTAAGTCAAAGGCAATATCTTTGGAACACTAAAACATAGTGTCCAAGTTTGCCATATCTGTTCTATAGAATCCCTGTAATGTTATTCATTCCAGAAGCCTGTAAAGTGATTAGGTAAAGAAGGTGCTGTATGTTGCGGCAACGGAGGTGGAGGTTTAAAACTTGAAAAAGGCGAATATTTGTTTCATTTTGCTCTTTTTCTTTTATGTGACGATCAAGAAAGAAGTTTCTAATCTAGAGGTTATTTGTGAATATTATCAGTGGCGTTGATCAAAGGGTGTGGTTCATTTATGACCATAGAACTTCGACTTCTAACATATTTTGTGCTTTTCTCTGCTTTAATCTCTCACTGGTCTATTTCCAAAGGACAGAATGCGTTGAATAGAGAACTTAGTATTTATTTGTGAGCAGTAATTTGCAGATAGTGGTTTTCTAATTCTTCGACTATTTTTGACGGCTGCAAAGATGCGGAAATTCAATAATCACGTTAATTAACCTTTATAACAAACATGGTGTAGCAAACAAATTGCACACAGCGTTTCAAGTTTAAGGCGGTGGCTACTTAATAGAAGTGAACGTTATACCAGAAGTGCACCCAAGATCTGTCTTCTGAGGGTGTTGTGGGCTATCGCTAATAGACTCTGGATGGATTTTCTGACAGTTATTGTGATGGATGACGCAAAGTCGAAACGCCAGAAGTTGGAGAGGAAACACAAATTTCACACCTTCTTGAAAAGATCTTGCATCTGCTCCTCGAAGACAATGGCAGCAGGGTTTGACTATCTGATGTATTGCTTTTCTTTTTACTGAATGCTTAATGTGGTGGCAGAACATAGGTAACAGATTATTGATTCCTGAAGACCATGTGCGAGTTTTTGCAGGGTATCTCTGGAAGAGCAATGGCTATAGAGGAGCGTACGCAGGAGCTGGTCTCAGGAGGCTTAAGCTCCCCTCCTGGTATCCAAAACCGTAATACTTAAGCAATGCAGCCTCATTTTTGTTTTCTAAAATCATATACTTCCAATCGAGCTGGGTGGCTCAGGTGGCAATGTCTGTGGCTCGCACTTGGGAGGTCCCGGGATCGATTCCCGGCGACCGCCCACTCTGGCCCATGGGTGTTTCGTGGTTTTCCCGGGTCGACAGGCGAATGCTGGGATGGTTCCCTATTCTACCACGACTCTCCTCGCTCTCATTTCCTGTGCCCATCATCTTCTTTGTCATCTGTTTCAGGGTTGTAGGACCTGGCGACGTTGTTCGGCGGGTTGAGACTGGACGTGGCTTGCGCTCTGGCGTCCCTGCGATACCACAGGTCTCTCCTCAGCGTGGGACTCCGCTCCGGGGGACCCTGGAGGTTGGTGACTTGCGGGTAGGGACCGGGCAGCATCGGATGCGTTCTATCTAGAAACGTTAGGACCCCGCCCACGTTTACGTCCATCAGCATCCCGATCTGGTTGTTCTTTGGGTCTCTACTCTCATCCCTCTCTTCCAGGGGTCACGTTGGAAGCAAAACGGGCCGTTACGACCTACTTGCGGTGCTCTACCCTGGTTCTGGGGGCCCCTCTGTGATACGTACCTACTTTTACCATATACTTCCAGGTTTAGTATACCACATTGCACCTGTAAATAAACAATTAAATAAAAATATTATATGCATTAAAACAGTGGTAAATGTTAGGGGATGACATGAAACTTAGTCCTTCTTTGGAAAATTATCATCCCATATATTTTTGCAGCAGTGACTAAACGGCTCGCTCCGTTCATTTTACTATCCACATACCGCATACGTTTAGTCACAGGTAGTTAATACTAGATGGTTACAGAGCACCTCCTGTAGTTGCAGTGAGGTGTGTGGATCTCCTCGTAGTCTAGTGGTTAACACACCTGACTGGCTGGGAGTTTGGTCTCTACGTACTTCTGCTTGCCTTTTGGTGCTGTAAATACTTAAAACGTTGTTTGTTCGTCACACTGACCCATTATTTAGTTAATATATCCTATTCAGTGATTCAGTTGATATCCCCCTCACTCGGATAAATCTCTAGAAGCACCACAGAATGAAGATATAACCGGCATTGTGAGTTTCAGGAATTGTTTCAGTGCCCAAAGCACATTCTTCAGCATCTCAGCAAATGCATTCTCTGCGTACGCTCCTGGCGCTGTATCTTATAATCATAATTAATATAGTTTACTGTGCTTTCTATGCTTAGAGGAGTACCTTGAGCATGTTTGCAATTGCGGTTACGTTATAAATTAATTGTTATTGTTTAAATATTCCGTAATTTTACCTTTATTTTATATTCATTTAATGTATAACTTGAAACTTCTAGATAGGAGTATCGAAGGAGAATTATTTAATTAGTGCCACCTTTATATAAAATATACTTCAGCAATTTGTGCTTTATTTTTCCTCATGACAATAACGTGTAACTGTGTTTGAGAGTGCATTGGAGAGCTTGCTAGCATGTTAAACTGGGAGTTCGCGTGATTTCGCTTTTAAAATTTAACATTATTGTAAATGTATGCATAGCATTAAATTTCATCTACGTTTTTGGAAGGGGTTGACGGAAGTGGTTTTATACAGTGGAAACGTTTATTTCGGATAGTTTTGGAAATAACAGGGACATTTAAGTAGTTTAAGAGGCTTTTTACATAGACTATCCTTAATTTTTTGCATGTTTCAACCAAATGTAAAATGTAACAAATTCTTCACACTCACACTTCGCACACTCGTGATCACACTTATCACAGGGCGGAAGGGATATACAAGTTACATTAAATGATATATTACAGTAACGTTTTTCCCTTGAGCGCTCAATTCGTCGTAAAAATTGATTTGAGCACAACGTTTATCACGGCATGAGCCTTTTAGTATAGCTGCTTAAGCTTTGAACATTTCAAAGAAATTTAATAAATTTTTCCTATGCAATTCTTTTTTACATAACTAACACATTTTCACAATTCACCATTGAAGTTTCCTTAGAATCGTAATTTTGATGGTATACAGCATCTGAAAACGTTGAAGATAGTACTACCTAGTCGGCCACGATATGAATGCGCTTGGTGGAGGGCGCCACTGTGTATTGTTGACAATCAAAGCTTGGGATCAGAGGGGAGTGAGGGGTAAGGCGAAAGGCAAATGTACAGTTGCGCAATGAAAACAGTACTACATTTGCCTCAACCTCGCTAGTAAATGCAACTCGGAACTGCGGATGTTTTGTTTACCTGATTATCCCATCCATTTGTTTCCTAACCGTTTAGTTCCTCTCCCCATCACACGCACCCATATATCCGACTAGTACAGAACGATTTTTTCGTCGTGACAGGCTTATCTGTATCCGCATTAGCTAGTCAAGTCCATTATTTTGTGGGAGGGGTGTTGGTTTAGTTGTAGCAGAGCAGCAGGCGCATACATAACGGGAGATAAGATGACATCACCACGGTTCCGAGTGTTTGTTCCAAGCAAGAGAATTACTTCCAGCCGTTCTCCCCCACCCTAGACTACCTTCTCCTCCTCCTCCTCCTCCTCCTCCTCCTCTGCGTTTCTACCTTTTCACCACGAAAAACTGGACCTGTACCTGTTATACGCGACTCATCCTGACTGCATCACAGCTTATGTTTAGAGTTCCAGTAGTTAAGAGTGCACTGAAGTGAAAAAGGTTAGAGCGCGGCGTAAAAATTTCAACTTCGAAACCTTCCCAACATAGGCAATACTTACATGCTATCTTGCAGAATTGAGATACAGCTAGAATTTATAAATTTAAGTTCTGTCCTCAATGATCTCTTCGTGCTGAACGTAGATACGGGAAATTTCAATCCTTACACCATAAGAGAGGATCGCAAATAAGTACCAACCAAACATTCATAATGCAAAAATAGTTATTTATGATAATACAAGTGTTAATATACTAACCCCTAAATCCGGAGGTTCCGGGTTCGATTCCCGGCTGGAGGATGGGAATTTTTCTTTAGTAGGGATCATTCTCTATCCTCTCTAGAGAGTCTGGAAGTATGAATGCGTGTGTGTGTGTGTGTGTGTGTGTGTGTGTGTGTGTGAATTTAATGTAATAACAAAAATACCAAACCAAAAGTCTCCACTCACTGTTAAGCTAGTGAACATCATAACATCATTGCCGATGATCATTTGTTCGTGAGGTAATAAGCCGCCGATATTACATATAAATGCAAAAAAAAAAGAGAGAGGGAGAGGAGTTAAAAGTGGAATTTTATCTTGCGAGTAGGAATATTTGCGGAACGAGCCTGAAAGCCGAGTGTAGTAATCCTATGAGCAAAATAAAACCGCTTATAGCCAAGCAGAGGGGTTTTAGTAAGTAAACAGAGCAATCTGTTACCACCGGACTATAGGTGACGTCAGGTACTACTGCGAAGGACACTGTCTTTTCCAACCCAACAGACGGTTTTGTTGCGACTCTTCCATATATTCGATGCATATATTGTAGCCACTGGTGAACTGAGACAATATGCATATACTACAGAAGAGTTCATAGATAAAAAATATCAACACAATAAGCATCGTTTGTAGCGAAATTTGGAACACTTCAGCACAAATGGCGGAACCATCAGATGTAACATTAGTGCTCAAAAGGCGTTTAAAACATCATGTTAAACGAGTTGTAATTCAACGAAACACGTTCCTTATTGTTACATTATTATGTAATAATGAGGAAAGTGGATTTTCAACCTCCTCAGCTTCTAACTGGATCAGTATTTTTCGAGTGTCTGTGTCTTACGCAAATAAGAGGGGATATTGATTGTAAAAAAAAAAGGAAAAGAAAAAAAGGTACAGCGTTCGCTGCAAAAGAAAAGACAATGTAACTAGATTTCTGTACATTAATGCCCTAATTAAATCATGAGGTATCTTTAATGCACACTATTTTTTCTTCTAATATTCCTTAATTCTGGACTACCTGCTACCGAAGTAGGGTGTACTGCATTCAAACTGTACATCATATTTGTTTACAGAGAACACTGCAGGGTCACAAGCGCTTCTAAATTCATAGTTTACATACTAAAACCCCTCTGCCTGCTTATAACATGTGTTGTCATATATTATTTTTAGACAGCCCTGAATATTAAATTATAAAATATCCAGATGAAATTTGTGTGGAAGTAGCAGTATTCGGACATGCGTAATGATGAACTCTAGTCTGTTGTTGTTTAACTTTCATAGCACCAGTGCTGACAACATGGTCAGTTACACAATCATAACACTATAATTTGTAAAAGACCGTGGAAAAAATAAATAAAATAATAAGTGTAGCAATGATTTTGATCATAGACATATAATTTAACTTTATTTATTACTGTTATTATTCCTTTGATATAATTGAGATGTTAATTGCACAGATGTTACAATTTTCAATATGTATTCCTTATGCAGAGGTAGTAGCAGAGGAAATTTCTTCTGGCTCTGCCGAGTCCATTTCCGAGTAATTCAAATAGTCGACGATACATGGCCTCCGCTTAATATAAATACAATTTCTATTGCGAGAAAAAAGGGTAGTAACAATATAGCATTATAAACATTTTATTCCACTGAGCGCTATAATCTACAATTTCTAGTATGAGTGGCTTGTGTTAAAAGCTCTACTTTTAGTGCCAGCTGCCTAAAGATGTATTCTGATGCTGAGAGAGTAAACTCTGGAAACGAATAATAATTTGGATAGTTGTACTGAGTTGTTCTAGATGTGATACAAAACGTAATTTAACACTACGAATGTGCGCCATAGGATAGAGATTTTGAACAACTAAAACACCAGGACTGGAAATTCGCTCATAATATGGTAGGAGATGAAGCGTGATGTGCAAAATGTGGTGTTTACAATTTTTACAACAATCCTGTGTGCGCATACGAGAATACACATGTCTAAGGATAAGGGTAGTGCATATGGCTCTGAGTAGCTATAAGATAATATAAAAACTGGGTTTAAATTGCTTAAATATGCTCATAAGTTTGGTAGAGCAGAATTACGTTCAGCTCATCTGGGTGCCAGGTCACTGTGGCATTAAGGAAAATGAAAAAGCTGATGAATTTGCATGACAAGGAGCAGCTTTCCAATTCATTGGACCACAGTCGGCTCTAGAAACTCAGAGCTTGGCAAGAGAGCCTATTAAGAACTGGCCCAGGATAAAGAAACATGAAATCTGGCTTAAAACTCCATATGTGACATATTATTTATTAAGAAACCAAGGAAGAAAAGAAATGAAAGCTTGCTCAAATACAACAGATTTCAACTGAAGTCATGCTCTTGTGAAAAAGCGTCTTAACCATGGGGCTGCTTCAGGGTAACATAGGTCGCAGATTTTATTAGAAAGGGACTGAAAAATTCCATCACATTTTACGCTCCTGTGAAGCTTTGGCTCACAGAATATACACTACTTTCAGGAACATTTTTTAGTAACAGAAGATTTTGAATCGATATCTGTTATGGGACTGTATTCTTGAAGAGGCAAATTAAGTTGGTATTAAAACGAATACAGCTAACACAATAAGCCTAAGGCTGAAATGTGTCCGGAGTAATCGGCGGAAAAACTGTGTCCGAACAAACAAATCAAGACAAAAGCAAGGGCATTTTCAGAATGTTTGCCAACAAAGTACAGTGTGTCCGTAAAGCCACGGTGCAGTTTTGACCGTCACAGAAAAGCAACGAAACCTTCACCAAAATGAAAGGAAAACTCTCCATACCTGTTCAGTAGCGTTCGATGCGACTTCCATTTGTTGCTCTACACCCATCTAAAGGATATTCTGGTTCATCCCATACACGTCTAAGGGTATCAGGGTAAGAGAGTGAATAATGTCTCTGACTCTCTATTTTAAATGATTAATGCCGTTGATACGAATGCTGTATTCACGTTGCTTCACATAGCCTCACAAGTAAAAATCTAAGGGCGTTAGGTCCGGGGATCGTGGTGACCATGCCTTAAATTCACCCCTTCCTATCCACCGCTGGGAAAATGTTGTGTCCAGAAGCTCTCAAACAATGTTGGCATAGTGTGGAGGAGCGTCGTCTTGTTGAAAGACGGGATCTTCTGGAATTTGTAGCACTGCATACAATGTTGCAAAGGCAGTTGTTTGAACGTCACACTCTGTTCCGCAAAGAAATATGGGCCTATCATTTTATCATGCATGAGGGCACACCATACGTTCAGCTTAGGGATGTTATGTTCATACTCAATATAGGCACATGGATGTTCGTAAGCCCATATCCTTACATTATAATGACGAATATGTTCACACACACATGGAATGTAGCCTCATCGCTAAACACAGTCTTCTGTGGGAATTGTTCATCATTGTCGATCTCATTAAGCATCTGCATTGCATGATCAAATTGTTGGGTCTATCAGTTGTACAGATACTGCAGGTTGTAACCCGTAAGGCGGAGACGTTTCTTTAAAACTTTATGAACTGTAGTCTTTGTTAAACGTTCTCGAGCACACGTGTGCACCGATTTCTTGGGGCTCCTTTGGTAGCTAGCCCATATAGCTTCTACAGACTCGTCGCCTACCAGAACGTTTTTTGTCCAACAAATTGCCAGATTCCTTCAGCTGCTTATCCCACCGGTTAATGTTGTTTCTATTTGGGGCCCTTCGGTGTACATGCGACGATATTCATTCTGAACACGCATCACGGTTTCAAATATAGCAAGCCACAGATAACATTGAACCTTTGCACCGTCCTCATCTTGTTTAAAATTGGTGATCCACTACACTGCAGCTACGCGATTTGTTTCATGTTGTGTTGTGTTGTGCTGCGTCATTACTTACTCGCGCACAACAATGAAAATCATGCTACATACCTGTTTGAGATAATCTTTAATGTTGTAGCGCATGTTTCATCCTTTGGTTTTGTTCGTTTAGCCATTATAAAAATTCATAACTGCCATGACTTTACGGATACACTGTATGTCAAAAGTTTCATTTTGTTTTCCCGCGTAAAGTGCTGGTTAATAGCTAACTTGAACATTTGTTTCGCTTTAGATTGTAGGGTAGAACTTTTCTCAGCCATTCGTGATTAAATATCAGTGTAAATGAGTTTTAAAAGTAACACTTCATCCACGTTAACCCTTACTCCGAGCGAGAGCGGCGTTTTTATTTCATAGGATAGCTAAACTATGTAGCATTTGCTTCGGTGGTGCTAGGTTGTCAAATATTACACTGCATATAATTTATTTTTAAGTTAAATCCTTGTAGATAGACCAAAGGCTATGAAGGCCCCTTTCAATGCCTTCTATTGGTAGTTTAAGGATGCCATGTATAGCCCTTCCACCCGATATATAAAAATGTCACTCCTTACCATACCCTGCATATAACAATCTGTAATTTTGTACAAAATTCAATCAAGTTTGGAATAACGACACATTTTCTTTATACTCTTGAAATATCAAATTTTATCTCCGTACATGTACCTACTTGCATATAAATAGGTAAACTTTAGGGTGTCTGTATAAACGATACTTAATTTTGAGATTTTAATTAAGTTTGGATAGAAATGACAAATACTCTTCAAACGCCAATACGTAACATCTCAATTCCGTATTTGCAGTGATTCACCCAAAATTCGTGAAGTTTCCAAATAACCTACCCTTAATTTTGTATCGATTTCAACAGAACTTGGCAAATGTAAACCAAGTTTCTTATAATTCTTCTACATAAAATTTTATCTTCGAACGTAAAGCGATGTGCCAGAAATAGTAGCATTTTGGTAGTCTCCCTACACAAATTGCCCATAGTTTTACATTAATTTGAATCAAATTTGAAACGTATCGAGAAATATTGTTCAAACACTTAGATCGTGAGCTATTTCGTGCGTAAAAATGGACAAATGGACAAATCGATGTTAATAGGAATGAATACTCTTAAAAATTAAATTCCAACAATTGTAGCTGGGTGTAAATCGGTAGTGTATGCAGCCTATATAGTAAATGATCATACTAAGTCAGTTAAAGCTTGTGATGTGTACTGCAACCCTGGCATTAGTTTCAAAATATACAGGGTATAATGTACATCTTTAAACAACGAATAAAACTAGTCGAAAATAATAAAACAATCCTAAATAGCCTTGCCTAAAATGCAATGATTTTCATTGCAATATCTGACAATATGGATATAGATACACGAGGATCATGCGATGTATCTCTGCCAAGAGGAAACTGTGGCAATGCAGACCAGTTACAAAGTAAACAGCTAGACTCTTAGGTAAAAGTTGGTAGTATGTCAGCCATCTCTCCCGGTAGAACATGGAAGTTGTGTCAAACATGTGCAATGGGTAACAGGTAGAAGTACGGTCTCTCATTACTTTGTAATAGATTTTACGGTATAATTTGAAATTTAATAACGAACAAATTAAGGGATAATTGCAAGCAAAGCATCGTGAGTAAGAAGAAAAACAAGTTTGGCTTGCTATGGATGAAAACATTAAAAGGTGGATAAATACAACAATGGCTTGAAATTAAAGCCCTTTTCGCTGTTATCTTACATTATTTTTAATCCGTGCTAATATATCCTAGGAACTACACACACACACACACACACACACACACACACACTTGCATGTGTATGTGTGTGTAGCGTAATCTCGGAAACCACTCAACTGATTTTGATCATTCGTTCACTATTAGAACCCCCTGTTCTTCTCGAAGGACATGGGGTAGGTATAAGGTGATTTTAAATTCAACTTCTAAGCGACTAAACATTATTTACGATCCTGGATATTAGAATACGAACACGTTGGAGTCAATAAAAGAACTTGTTTACCAAGAATACTGAACATTTTTAGAATGCCATGTTTCTAAATACAAATGCATTTTTACTTTCTCTACTACGTATAGTAAGTAGGGGAAGTATTGTATTCCACCCAAAAATTCGATCCCGAGATTTCACTGGAAATACATGTTTTGAGATCCCCTGAATCCAATAAAAAAGCATTTTTGGAAACATGACCGTGTGTGTGTCTGTCTGTGAACAGCATAACTCAGAAACGAACTCAGGATAAACACCAAACTTGGTATTTAGGTTCAGTACCTTCCAAGGATGCGACACGAAGGTTTTCAAGAAAATACCCCAGTAGTATAGATTTGCGGGTCCTGAAACACTTAATTTATGCATGGAATGTCTATTCATATGCAAATGAGCTCCCCACCCCCATTTACCCCCACCCCCAGCTCCTTGGTAGTTTTACTTGCACCTGAGGGCCATAAATCTTGTTGAGTACAATGGAAGCTTGACAGTTAAGCAATTAAGGTTATCCTTCACCTGTCAAAACGAACCAAGGGGTCATAAATTTAAGGTTCTGTAACAAAGGCGAGATGTTTTTCCTACCCATTCCACATCACGCCACTTCTGCACCTGTTGCAGTTACCCACTCCACTCCTATTGTTTGTCGAACACGTGGCATACTCATTCCACTAGCTTTTAACAAAAGAACAATGCTTACCCTTCAGCTGTCAAAATGAACAAAGCCCATGATGAATTAGGGTGTGACAAAGAGAACCTAAGCCAGTTAACAGAGAAACAAGTTCTATTGTCCGGTGCAAGCCTTTATTTCTCATTCCACTGCCCTCCATAACAAAGCCGGTTCCCTTTCCATTGTGGAAGAGATTCTATTGTGTGTGCCTTTCTATTGTCCCGGGGCAAGCCTTCTTTAAAAAGACCATCTGGCATACTCATTCCACTGCTCCATAACAAAGCCGGTCCCTTTCCATTGTGTAAGAGATTCTATTGTGTGCCTTTCTATTGTCCTGGGCAAGACTAGTTTAGAAAGACACCTGCGGCGTTTCCCATTCCACTGCTCCATAACAAAGCCTGACCCTTTCCATTGTTTGACCACCTGGTAGCTTAACAAAAGAATTCGAGGGTTGCTTTATGCTCGTCCTATCCTTGTTAGCGTGAAAGAGAGAGAAGTCTGTTTACCAACTCTGCGTAACAACGTCAGAGTCGGCCATCATGATTTTGCCTGAGGGACTGTTCTCTCCGATGTTTTACGACATCCTACGAATATACCCGAACATAGTTAACAAGCATTCTGCTTGGCCCATTTCAGGCAGGGACTCTGAAAAAGCGCCTAATATACATTTCATTACATGCATTAAACCTCTGTGTGGATATCCATAGATCGGTGCTCGATTCTTACTGTAATCAAACGTTTATTGCTAATGCGAAATTAATGATTGATATTATTATATCATTCTTACTGTAATCAAAAGTTTATTGCTAATGCGAAATTAATGATTGATATTATTATATCATTACCTTAATTAATAAAAGCGCGTTGAGAGGATTGTAGCTCGACTCTTACCAAGTGAAACACTAACGCGCAATAATTATTAAACTATGTACCACCGGATTAAAAAATGTATTTATCAAATATAATTTAATTTTTTATACATCATTACCCTGATTAATGAAAGACCGTTCAGAGGACCCTAGTTCGAATCTTATGCAGCGAAACTCTAATGCTTAATAAATATTAAACTATGTAAGGTCAGATTAAAATGCATTTAACAAATATAATTTAATTTTTATATATCATTACAATAATTAATAAAAGGGTGTTCAGGGGGTCCTAGATCGAATCTGCGAATCTCTAATGCTTAATAAATATTAAACTATGTGAGTATTGGGCGGTCACATTAAAGCGTGTTTAACAAATATAATTTAATTTATACGACATTACAATGTTTAACGATCTGTATTCTTAGGAACCCAGAGGCTCCTAGTTCGAATCTTGCCCTGCGAAACGCTATAATAAATATTAAGTTATTGAAGCAGGGGGCGGTCGGATTAAAATTGCATTTAACAACTATCATTGTTTATATTAAACCACCGTGTATACTTAGATATCACGATGCCTAGACACCATTCTTTCTTCTTCTCCTCTGTTTTTCTTTCTAACTATCTCTTTCTTTCTCCACGACTTGTACACATTCAGGCGTTCACATATACACGAGCACTTGTACACACATCAGCAAACATACACTGGTGCACGCATGCACACACACGCACACACGTACATGTAAGTACACACACGCACACACATACACGCAAGCACATACACACACGCACATACATACACCAACACACACATACATACACCAGTACACACACGCATTCACGCACCTCATGGGTATACATACATACACCAGTGCTCTTACACTCACGTATACATATACATGGACACACACACATACACGCGCACACACTCCCGTACATACATACATACACCGTTACACTTGCACATACGCACACGACCACACACACACACACGTGCAAGCACATATGCCTGTTCACTTACACCCAACAGCACCAACCCACACACGCACACACCAACTCACGCGCATGTCCTGAATGAAAAGAGACAAAATGATGCAATAAAAACTAATTATAGCTCGGGATGCGACGCGTCATTTACGATTTGCTCGAAACCGGTCTGGATGCATGGGTTCGAATCCTAGGAGTGATTACAAATACATCTTCTAATAACTCCAAAACTAATTAAAATAAAAACAGTAAATAAGCTTTATTACTTTTATGCCATTAGCTCGTTTCTTGTGCATGTATATTAGAGTACCAGGTGTCCCGGGTTCGACCCCTAATTTTAAAATCTTAATTATCTCAGAAACTAACAGGGATAGAGGAACGGCCCAAAGCATGATTGTTAGTTCCTATGAAGGATAATTAATGCCTTATATAATTTCCAATCAGTTGTCCCTAGTTCGAACCTTGATTTTTCAGTGACTTCCTTAATTTTCCAGTGTACACTAGAATATATCACTTAGATCAATGTTGCAACTGCATACAGGTCTTTTAAACACATCAAACTAATATTATAAATAATTTTGTTTCTGTCGTTCTGAGTTCGAATACCGATTCAATGAAGTTTACTTATAAATTTAATAACAGTAAATAATTAAGACAAAGGTACTAAATAAACCTATTACGTTTATATCATCAGATAATATCTTGCGGGCGTATATTAGGGTACCTGACGTCCAGGGTTCGATCCTAAAGTTTAAATCTCAATTATCGCAGAAACTAGCAGAGATAGAGCTGTAGACGAAAGCATGTTTGATAGCTCATACAATGAACAATTAATGCTGTATATAATTTTCAATCAGTTGCCCCTAGTTCGAATCCCGAACTTTCAATGACTTCACTGATTTTCCTCTGTACTCTAGAATACATCACTTAGATTGATGCTTTAACTGTATGCAGCTTTGTGTAACAACATTATGGATGTACTCCGTGTGAGAGAGAGAGAGAGAGCGAGAGAGGAAGAGAGAGAGAGCGAGAGGAAGTGAAACAAGTAGGGATAGAAGTGCTGAGAGCCTCCGCGCATGCGCAGCAAGAGATGATGTCATTGGATGCAATAATCACGTGACGTGTAAGCATCACAGCCATGATGACGTGCCGGCATCGCCTGGAGGGGGTTTAGATCCCTATATAAACAGATATCTGCCCATGTTAGAACTGTTGTGTACTTATTAACTTTACATTCAAGTTTTAAAGAGCATTAAAAGCAACGTGAGCTGCAGGCCGTCTACACATTCAGCACATATCAAAACGTGGCAATGCAAGGTGAGTTTTACATAACTATACAAAATCACTGTTGGCTTTTACAATACATTTAATTTTGTTTAAACGTTACAGTACATGAAAGACGATTCGTTACAAGGAGCATCATATTTTCTAATCTGTGCTTTACATTCACATGGATTTCACTGCATACTCTTCTTCAGTTCACATGATTTGCGCCACACATTCTTCTTACATAAACATTCATACGATTTTTCCCCTCATTCTTTGTTTCACTATACACTCACATGATTTCCTCTACTCATTTTTTGTTCCCCTACAGGTTCATGCTCTGTTAACATTCACATGACTTTCTCTGCACATTCTTTGCTTCCATTAACATTCACATGATTTTCGCCACACATTCTTCTTACATAAACATTCATACGACTTTCCCCCTCATTCTTTGTTTCACTATACACTCACATGATTTCCTCTACTCATTCTTTGTTCCCCCTGCAGGTTCATGCTCTGTTAACATTCACACGACTTTCTCTGCACATTCTTTGCTTCCATTAACATTCACACGATCTTCGCTACACATTCTTCTTACATAAACATTCATACGATTTTCCCCCACTCATTCTTTGTTTCACTATACATTCGCACACGATTTGGTCTACTCATTCTTTGGTTCTCTGCTGGCTCATCTTCAATGAACATTCACATGATTTTCTGTACTTATTCTTTATTTCTCTACATATTCATAGGCTTACTTACAAAACACACACACCCTAGTTCTAATATAAAGAAGTGTATAACTTGTTCTTCAGCTTGGATAATGTAGTGAAAATAATAATTCATGACAATGTCTGTTAGAGATTGGTTAGCTGATAGACTTAACAAGATGGTTGAAGAGTGTAGTTTCCTACCGACTCGTAGAGTTCAAGATCTCGAAATAGGCCTTAACTATGAGATAAAGTCCTTAAAGAGAGTTCAAACAAGATATGATACCAGGATCGTATCTTCGCTGGAGGATTGTCAAGTGTTCTTGCCAGAGCGCTATAATTCGTTAACCGATCAAGAGATTGCAGAAATACCTGGGAACTATACCTCCAGTATAATGGCATGGCAGAGACGGGGAAATTTAAGACATGTAAATTGTCTTTTTTACATGCAAAGAAGGTGCGTAGAAGTGGCAAACTTAAGTATTGAATGTTCTCCTATTTCACAATGAAAAATTCATAAATAAAACAACTGACTCATTGATATTACATATAAAGATACAAAAGATGCATATTATAGAATTTTATAAAAAATTTACGAAATCACAATATCACATGCTCTGGGTTTAATTATATCTAGCGCATTGAAATAACTCTAAATATCCGAATGTTTATACAAATCTTTGTGCTTCATTTTACATGTATCATTTGCTTCATTTTATATGTATCATAACAAAAAATGTTATTCTTTTCAGGTTGTTTTAGGGTGTGCAATAAGAGGAAGAAGAAGAGGAATAGCCTGCTGCCATGCAAAGGATGCTGACGCTATTTGAGGGTGGAATAAGCACTATCGGCACCTACAAGAAACATTTCGGCAAGAAACGGGTGCTGAGACATCTACATCACCGAAACACATTAAGACAGGATCCTTATATAACATTACAGGGTATACGAAGAAAAAATACGGCCAATTTTGTATACAATTCAATGCATAGCTGAGAGCTCGAACTAGTCTCCCTATATTCACTGAAATTAAGCATTGTGAGCAATAATTTAAGTGACTGTGAATATACTTTAAGTAATGGTGAAATTTGTATCCTAAAAGACTTGAGCCCTGTATACATTAACAGCATTAAGACTGTTTGCCACGCTGGAATACAAATTATGAAAATAAAAAGAGTTTCATTTAAATAATAAGGAAATTTGCATAACCTGCTGTTACAAGTGTAATGACATATACAGAAACAATGAGTCGGACGAGAAAGTGATGGAAATGTAAGATAAATAATAACACTAAAAGAATTAAGGTATGCTTTTACATAGTGTTTTTATTCATTAAAAATCCTTGCATTCCTAATGAAAAATAAATCATTACAATGATTAGTTTAAGTTATGTCACAATGATCAAAAAGAGAACCGTCTTTAGATGCATTACTCGATCTTAAGTTAGAGCACCAAAAATGACAAACACGGCTTCTCCATTTTAGATGTCGTGTCACTATTCAGGTAAATTCCTGTAACACAGCAGGTTGAGTATGCAGATCCGTGGTCCTAAATGGGTGAAACAGAGTCTTATCCAGTTTAACAGTCTTGAGGATCTCAGCATCAGAAAGTCGAATCACAAGCCTTCTCCACTCGATGAGTACAGGTTTAACAACAGCATTCTCTTCACCCTGAGACGGTGTAAAGTATATAAATGTTCAACTTGACAAGGGATTCTAAACTCGTTGTTAGAGTCCAGAGCTGATGCATTATATGGTGAAAACACATGTTTCTCTTCTTAGCGATCTTGTCCTCGAATCTCGGTGTCGGTAACATTGAAGATGTCCCATGATTATAGGATTCTGAAGCCCAATAACTGTAGGAACTGCTGATTGCGTGATGTTAACCTGATGGGCGTCAAGGGCAGAGCATGATGTGTGCGTCGAATCATTCCATTATTATATCCTCGACGTCGTTGACTTCTTCTAAAATCTATAGGCATTATGCTTATATCCTTGTTTCTAAAGGCAATGATATTGCTGTTATGCTCCTCTGTTTGCTCTATGAAGCGGATGTTTATGAACAACAAAGAATGCAAACAAGCAAAGAATGTGCAGAGAAAGTCGTGTGAATGTTAACAGAGCATGAACCTGCAGGGGGAACAAAGAATGAGTAGAGGAAATCATGTGAGTGTATAGTGAAACAAAGAATGAGGGGGAAAGTCGTATGAATGTTTATGTAAGAAGAATGTGTGGCGAAAATCATGTGAATGTTAATGGAAGCAAAGAATGTGCAGAGAAAGTCATGTGAATGTTAACAGAGCATGAACCTGTAGGGGAACAAAAAATGAGTAGAGGAAATCATGTGAGTGTATAGTGAAACAAAGAATGAGGGGAAAAATCGTATGAATATTTATGTAAGAAGAATGTGTGGCGCAAATCATGTGAACTGAAGAAGAGTATGCAGTGAAATCCATGTGAATGTAAAGCACAGATTAGAAAATATGATGCTCCTTGTAACGAATCGTCTTTCATGTACTGTAACGTTTAAACAAAATTAAATGTATTGTAAAAGCCAACAGTGATTTTGTATAGTTATGTAAAACTCACCTTGCATTGCCACGTTTTGATATGTGCTGAATGTGTAGACGGCCTGCAGCTCACGTTGCTTTTAATGTTCTTTAAAACTTGAATGTAAAGTTAATAAGTACACAACAGTTCTAACATGGGCAGATATCTGTTTATATAGGGATCTAAACCCCCTCCAGGCGATGCCGGCACGTCATCATGGCTGTGATGCTTACACGTCACGTGATTATTGCATCCAATGACATCATCTCTTGCTGCGCATGCGCGGAGGCTCTCAGCACTTCTATCCCTACTTGTTTCACTTCCTCTCGCTCTCTCTCTCTTCCTCTCTCGCTCTCTCTCTCTCTCACACGGAGTACATCCATAATGTTGTTACACAAAGCTGCATACAGTTAAAGCATCAATCTAAGTGATGTATTCTAGAGTACAGAGGAAAATCAGTGAAGTCATTGAAAGTTCGGGATTCGAACTAGGAGCAACTGATTGAAAATTATATACAGCATTAATTGTTCATTGTATGAGCTATCAAACATGCTTTCGTCTACAGCTCTATCTCTGCTAGTTTCTGCGATAATTGAGATTTAAGCTTTAGGATCAAACCCTGGACGTCAGGTACCCTAATATACGCCCGCAAGATATTATCTGATGATATAAACGTAATAGGTTTATTTAGTACCTTTGTCTTAATTATTTACTGTTATTAAATTTATAAGTAAACTTCATTGAATCGGTATTCGAACTCAGAACGACAGAAACAAAATTATTTATAATATTAGTTTGATGTGTTTAAAAGACCTGTATGCAGTTGCAACATTGATCTAAGTGATATATTCTAGTGTACACTGGAAAATTAAGGAAGTCACTGAAAAATCAAGGTTCGAACTAGGGACAACTGATTGGAAATTATATAAGGCATTAATTACCCTTCATAGGAACTAACAATCATGCTTTGGGCCGTTCCTCTATCCCTGTTAGTTTCTGAGATAATTAAGATTTTAAAATTAGGGGTCGAACCCGGGACACCTGGTACTCTAATATACATGCACAAGAAACGAGCTAATGGCATAAAAGTAATAAAGCTTATTTACTGTTTTTATTTTAATTAGTTTTGGAGTTATTAGAAGATGTATTTGTAATCACTCCTAGGATTCGAACCCATGCATCCAGACCGGTTTCGAGCAAATCGTAAATGACGCGTCGCATCCCGAGCTATAATTAGTTTTTATTGCATCATTTTGTCTCTTTTCATTCAGGACATGCGCGTGAGTTGGTGTGTGCGTGTGTGGGTTGGTGCTGTTGGGTGTAAGTGAACAGGCATATGTGCTTGCACGTGTGTGTGTGTGTGTGGTCGTGTGCGTATGTGCAAGTGTAACGGTGTATGTATGTATGTACGGGAGTGTGTGCGCGTGTATGTGTGTGTGTCCATGTATATGTATACGTGAGTGTAAGAGCACTGGTGTATGTATGTATACCCATGAGGTGCGTGAATGCGTGTGTGTACTGGTGTATGTATGTGTGTGTTGGTGTATGTATGTGCGTGTGTGTATGTGCTTGCGTGTATGTGTGTGCGTGTGTGTACTTACATGTACGTGTGTGCGTGTGTGTGCATGCGTGCACCAGTGTATGTTTGCTGATGTGTGTACAAGTGCTCGTGTATATGTGAACGCCTGAATGTGTACAAGTCGTGGAGAAAGAAAGAGATAGTTAGAAAGAAAAACAGAGGAGAAGAAGAAAGAATGGTGTCTAGGCATCGTGATATCTAAGTATACACGGTGGTTTAATATAAACAATGATAGTTGTTAAATGCAATTTTAATCCGACCGCCCCCTGCTTCAATAACTTGATAGTTATTATAGCGTTTCGCAGGGCAAGATTCGAACTAGGAGCCTCTGGGTTCCTAAGAATACAGATCGTTAAACATTGTAATGTCGTATAAATTAAATTATATTTGTTAAACACGCTTTAATGTGACCGCCCAATACTCACATAGTTTAATATTTATTAAGCATTAGAGATTCGCAGATTCGATCTAGGGCCCCCTGAACACCCTTTTATTAATTATTGTAATGATATATAAAAATTAAATTATATTTGTTAAATGCATTTTAATCTGACCTTACATAGTTTAATATTTATTAAGCATTAGAGTTTCGCTGCGTAAGATTCGAACTAGGGTCCTCTGAACGGTCTTTCATTAATCAGGGTAATGATGTATAAAAATTATATTATATTTGATAAATACATTTTTAATCCGGTGGTACATAGTTTAATACTTATTGCGGGTTAGATTTTCACTTGGTAAGAGTCGAGCTACAATCCTCTGAACGCGCTTTTATTAATTAAGGTAATGATATAATAATATCAATCATTAATTTCGCATTAGCAATAAACTTTTGATTACAGTAAGAATGATATAATAATATCAATCATTAATTTCGCATTAGCAATAAACGTTTGATTACAGTAAGAATCGAGCACCGATCTATGGATATCCACACAGAGGTTTAATGCATGTAATGAAATGTATATTAGGCGCTTTTTCAGAGTCCCTGCCTGAAATGGGCCAAGCAGAATGCTTGTTAACTATGTTCGGGTATATTCGTAGGATGTCGTAAAACATCGGAGAGAACAGTCCCTCAGGCAAAATCATGATGGCCGACTCTGACGTTGTTACGCAGAGTTGTTAAACAGACTTCTCTCTCTTTCACGCAAACAAGGACAGGACGAGCATAAAGCAACCCTCGAATTCTTTTGTTAAGCTACCAGGTGGTCAAACAATGGAAAGGGTCAGGCTTTGTTATGGAGCAGTGGAATGGGAAACGCCGCAGGTGTCTTTCTAAACTAGTCTTGCCCAGGACAATAGAAAGGCACACAATAGAATCTCTTACACAATGGAAAGGGACCGGCTTTGTTATGGAGCAGTGGAATGAGTATGCCAGATGGTCTTTCTAAAGAAGGCTTGCCCCGGGACAATAGAAAGGCACACACAATAGAATCTCTTCCACAATGGAAAGGGAACCGGCTTTGTTATGGAGGGCAGTGGAATGAGAAATAAAGGCTTGCACCGGACAATAGAACTTGTTTCTCTGTTAACTGGCTTAGGTTCTCTTTGTCACACCCTAATTCATCATGGGCTTTGTTCATTTTGACAGCTGAAGGGTAAGCATTGTTCTTTTGTTAAAAGCTAGTGGAATGAGTATGCCACGTGTTCGACAAACAATAGGAGTGGAGTGAGTAACTGCAACAGGTGCAGAAGTGGCGTGATGTGGAATGGGTAGGAAAAACATCTCGCCTTTGTTACAGAACCTTAAATTTATGACCCCTTTGTTCGTTTTGACAGGTGAAGGATAACCTTAATTGCTTAACTGTCAAGCTTCCATTGTACTCAACAAGATTTATGGCCCTCAGGTGCAAGTAAAACTACCAAGGAGCTTGGGGTGGGGGTAAATGGAGGTGGGGAGCTCATTTGCATATGAATAAACATTCCATGCATAAATTAAGTGTTTCAGGACCCGCAAATCTATACTACTTCCCCCACCCCTAATTACCCTTTACATGGAAGATTTTTCGAAAATTTTAATTTTCTCAAAAACGGCTTTAACGATTTTGATTAAAATATCATATGTTTAAGATATTTTTATGAAAAATAAAATGTATATCTTGAATTTTCTGGGAATGTCTCCAAAAGTATTCTTCATTGTGAACGACTTTTTCATAACTGGTAAACCATAAGAGATAGACAAAATGTTACTACAGGAAAAATGTAGATCGCGTTAAAATACACAATTTATGTTATATACATTTTTTTGTTGAGTGAACCATTTTCGAGATATTGCTTGTTACTCCCTTAAATTTTTCAATAATTTTCTCAAAGGGGAATTCGTTATTCATTTTTTTTGTCTTGGATATGCAAAGAGTATTAATCTGTGGGAAAGGGAATGGTGCTGCACCTAGGAACCAGCTATTAAGAGATATGTATGTGCTTAAAGGCTACTGTATTTCCAAATTGCCCTTGTAAATATACATTCCCCTTACATCTACAAGAAAATTAGCAATAAGATAGAGTCTGTACATGTTTATCTCGATTAACATGAAGTAGATGGAGAATAAGCGTTTGTAAAATAGTTTGTACAAGAGTAGAGAAAGTCATGTGAGTGTAACACATAAGATTTTTTTAGATATGACAGCTGATTTCTAATGTTTTTATAGTTGATTGCTGTATAGTATTTCGATTTGCGCTAATAGTTGGTTAATTATCATCATTTAAATATATTGTGTTCACCCAAAAATGAATTTGACTAGAGAACATTTGCAGACTATGATTTTTTTATCATTTTAAATAATTATTAACACCTAAATGATGTGAACATCGGTTTAGAAATATATTTGGCAAAGAAGCCTCATCTAAGGCAACAATTTATAATTGGTACAGCGAATTCAAAATAGATGGGCTTTTTCTTAGTGATGAATTTCGTAAAGGACGGCCAAGAACCGCTGTTCGAGCAATGCTTGAAGAAGATCAACGGACATTCTATGAATTTATTCGGGTGACATTGGGCATTGGTATGAGCCAAATCCAAAATGTTTTATATCAGAGGTTAGACGTGAGAAGACTTTGTTGTCGATTGATTCCACATAAATTGACTCCCGATCAAAACCAACAAGCGCATTGATTGGTGCTGAAAAACTCTGGAAAAATTCCAAGGCGGTACTTTAAATTTGGTTTGGAATATTCGTTATTCGTGATGAATCTTGGATTTATTGTTATGATCCTGAACAGAAAAGTCAATCGGTTCAATGGGTCTTTCGAAACAGAACCTAAGCTTAAAATAGTCCAACAAATTTGCAGGGCTGGTAAGAAGATGATTGCTAGCTTTTTTTTTTTTTATAAAACGGACCATATTGATACTATAGCATTAGAAGATAGACGTACTGTTATTGCCAATTGGTACACAAACGTCGGTTTAAAGCAAAATTTTAAAAAGTTCGTGAAAAACGCCCAAAAGAAAAATAATGTTCATTATGACAACGCATTGTCGCTTACAGCAAAACTAACAACTGAGTATCTGGATGTCCTAAAGTTTGGCACTATGGACCCTCCGCCATATAGCCCTAACGTAGTACTTTGCGATTTCGTTTTGGATTCAGCAATGGAAGATAAAATGCTAAGAATCACGTTTTCATCATCAGATGAAGCAGTGGAGCACTATAAAAACCTGGTTTCTGAAGTGTCTTAGGAAGAGTGACATCATTGCTCTAAGGATTGGTTTCATCGAATGCAAAAATGTATTGATGTTGAAGGGAAATATTTTTAAAAGCAATAGAATCATTTAAATTTATTAAAATTAATCCTGGTTTGATTTTATATACATTTTCCGTCCTCGTAGTACCCACCGAAAATGCATGTAAAGTAAGACAAAAGCCGCGAATGTTTCATTCCAAGCATTAACATAGATCAGGATTTAGCAACTGAGGAAGAAAAAGACAGCAAAATAAAAGGCAATGGGATCTACTTATAACGGTATGAAGTGTGTGTGATACTTATACCAAACCTTCCAATAACCCTTATGTAAGAAAGCTTTTATACATATCCTGTGAATGTAATCGAGTTCATTAGCACTGTATGCTATGTGTGATTCTATAAAGAGAAGGACTCTCACATCGCCTAGGGTAATATTACAAATGAATAAGGCTGACTGAAGTCTGAATATCGCCAATCATACTCATTTGTTACTGGTGTTTGTGAAAGAAAATTACATACACTGTGTAGCAAAAGTCCGAAAACTTTCTTAGATTATAAGAACAAAATTCCAAAAGTAAGATCACCATCTTTATTTTGTTCTTTTTTTATTACCCCGCCTTTAACTACATTGGTCTTATCGGCGGGCTTTCCTTTCGAACTTATTACCTATTGGCACTGGTGTTAACTCGTATTCTCTTGTCGTTGGGTTTGTTGCACTTTTGGGTTTTTAATCATTAGATCGCACGCACATTCACACTTCCAGACTCTGGGGAGGATAAGGAATAATCTTGGCTGGAGAAAAATTTCCACCTCCCCAGCGGGATTGGAACCCGTATGTATAATTGTGTGCATGATACTATAGTATGGAATGTTGCAAATTCAGATGGATAATTCTTTCAGCAATAAATATAATGATAAAGTGTCGATAAAATTCTGTATCTCAGTTATTTCTGTCACTGTTTAATTAGGTATCTAGATATCGGTGTTTACGATTCCTGATTTACATATTTTAAATATCAAAACACATCTGTGCAGCGCCGGGTTAGACAGCTAGTAATGAATAAATTAACAAGGAAGTAAGAGAAAATAAATGTTCAAATTTGATACTAATGAACAATTCGCGCGGATAGCCGAAACGAAATATTTACGTAAGTTTTAGTTCGTCATTCTTGATTGCATTCGCCTCTAAGTACGCGTATTTCCATCTCCCTACGTAAGATGCGAAAATCGAGGACACCACATTTCAAAACGCACTTCACCTGGCACTAATATCTGACACATGACCACAGTGGACATTGAGTTTAAGTTAAAACCCCTATCATTGGAATAGTACACAGTTTGTAATGTTACATACAATGTTGGCATCAGATTTATGACATGTTCGTAAAATAACGCATTCGTAAGTTTCAAGCTATTTCTCTATTATTCGTTTCTAGCTGCAGAAAACATTTTTCTGCATTAAGAGTATCTGATTGGTGTATGCTGTCGTCTGTACTGATGTAAACAAATAATTGTGTATGCATAAAACACCACCTAGAGACTTTCCCTAGAAAATTTAGCTTCATAAAAATCTAGCTACTTCTCCATCTCTGCATCACACAAATTAAATTAAATTAAACTAAGCTTTATTTATGGGTGCTCTTTAACTGCCATGGTCTCATTTTATATTGGGCGTGAAAGACCGGAAATTTTGCTCAGAGCCCTCTCTATCAGGCTTGAGGTTCTTTTACGTGCCGTAAATCTACGACGCCGGAACACCGGCTTTACTTTCCTTCCGAAGGAAGCCATGCCAAGGATTTTACACCCGAAAAAATCCATCGCCCTCTGCCTGGTTTGAACCCACGACCTCGGGAACTAGAGGCTAGAGCATGGTAACCACTACACCACTCAGGACGACCTCTGCATCAGACATTCTAGATATATTAACATAAATTAAGTACTACCGAAAGATTTTATAGTTGATTTAATTTGCCACTGTGCTCCCTCAGCTAGTTTCCTCGGCGCAAAGTACTATTGCTGTTATCCACTGTAAACACGACCCCACCAATGCACAGGTCATGGTTGGGTTGGATGATGCAAAGTACTATTGTCACCACGAAAACTACAATTCTGTGAAAACTTCAATGGCAAATTGTGTTAAACGTTGGTTTTACAAAACGATGTAGAGGAAAAATCAGTTCACTTTCTCTAGTCCTAAGCTCACTTTTGTACTGAAACATAACGCAGGGTAATGACATGATAAATGTACCATACAAAGATGTATAAAAGAACATTACTATTATATTTCATTCAGTATACCACGTGGAATCACCCCTTAAGCTAAGGTTGTCCTGTACATGCAGAAAGCGTTATCCGCAACGATTCTTCCAGACTTAATCACTGCAGTTTATTCTATTTCGAGTGTATCCATTTTGCCTGTCTGTTATCACGTTCTCGTTAGACCTTATTTGCTTTATTCGCCCGTTTGCTTATTCAAGGCTAAGAGGATTTATTTGTGTCGTCTATTACTTGCATATTTCATCTGCACTTTGCAAGTTGAGCCATTTCGCTTAATGTTTTCCATCCCATCCATTCCACTCTCTGTGCTTACCTGCTTTAATCTAGTCTTGTTTATTTCATATGCTATTTTCAACTTTCCCAATTACGCATGCGTGCTGTACTTGTACTGTCCACTTCCAAACGAATCTGCGTATAATTCGGTCTGCAAAGGTTTTCGCCTGCAGCTTTCCCATTTATAATAACTGCTGTTAACCTTCCAAGTACCAAACGGGATGACTAAGGTGGCAACGTTTGTGACCCGCATTCAGGAGGTCCCGCGTTCGATCCCTGGCGACAGCCACTTTGGCCCATGGTTTTTCGTGGTTTCCCCGAGTCGACAGGCTCTGCTCTATTTTCCTGTACCCATCATCTTCCTTGTCATCTGTTTCAGGGTTGTAGGAGCAGGCGACGGTGTTCGTCCCTTGGGAACGCTGGAGGTTGGTTGCTTTTGGGCAGGACCGGGCAGCATCGGATGCGTTCTACCTGGAAACGTTAGGGAACCTGTCCATGTTTGCACCCGCCGTCATCCGGATCTGGTCGCCCTACGGGTCTCTCCCCTCATCCCTCCTTCCAAGGGATCACGTTGGAAGTAAGAAAGGCCATTACGGCCTACTTGCGGTGCTCTGCACCGTTTTCGGGGGCCTCTCTGTGATGTGTATCTTTACCTTTACCTTTAAACTTCCAGGTATCCCCTTAAGAAATACTACCAGAATAGTCTATTATACCCTAGGAGCATATTTGCCGACTGGGGGTAGCAACGAACTTATGCTCATTGTGTGGTCTTTTATTTATTTACTTATTTGTCTTACTGTTTAACTCGCTTTAACATCTTGTTCCCAACGTGACGGTGATTTGTAGAATCTTTGATACACATGCTGTGTGTGTGCGCGCCTTCATGTACCATCTGCATGAGTAATTTCCTGCCATAGGCCGCAGTTGCGCAGTCGGCTTCCTGTACTATATCTTTTATTTCTACTTCTTTTTGTCATTTGGGTTCATAGCCCTTTAATTCAGAAATAGATTTCAATGAGTACATTGAAAAATTTATAAACATTTTGTCCTATCTTTCATAGATTTGGAGATAACTGTTATGTTACGCAGATACATGTGGCAGCAATGTAATTTCTTTTGCACGATGAAACCCATCTCGGTCCCATTTACTACTTTCGAATCCTAATTCGGTCCCGTCTTCCAAAATGTAAACAACCTAACTCGGTCACGTTTTGTAAAATGTAAACAATCCAACTCGTCCTGTAGGAAATTAATCTCGATCTAGTGCATTTTAAAAGACTTGGGAGTTTCAGCAGATCTATTGTGACTGCAAAACGATATTGCAGTTTCATGTTTCACCAAAACCGATTTTAACTGCATTTGCTCTACTAAATGTATGTAACAATTTTGTAACTCCACACACAAAATCGTTGAAAAATCTGTGTGTTATTAAAAAAATTCTAATTCTAATCAAATGAAAGATTTGAAAAAACGCCAAAATACGTAATCTGTAATAACGTTTGTTCTTTTGTGAAGAGCTACCAGCAATGTCGCCAAATTATTGCTGCATTACGGCAACGATGTAAATTTTGATAGTTGTGTTTAATTTGTAAGGCAGTTATTTCGTGCACTTTCACGTTTAAGAAAGCAATTAAAACCGAAACACCTTGTTTAAGTTTAAATGGAAGAATAATAAAGGCAATAGTTTTAGTTTAAATGTTTCCTTATAATGTACTTATTGCGATAAATAAATATATGATAAGTGTAGTTCTCCCTCCATCCGGTAAATGTACATTTAAATATATATTTAAATGCTTGCACTTAGTATAAAAACCAAATAAGTATCTCTTCTTCTACCCGATAAATATATACGGGGTGGAAGTATATATCCTGAGATATTTCATTGATTCCAAGAACCCTAATAAGAGAATATTTATAGTTTCATTCTCGTTTTCTCAAAAAAAAAGAAGAAGAAAGAAAGAAAACAAAGGAAAAGAAAAAAATCGACATTTCCCAGCCAATGCTACC
Organism: Deroplatys truncata; assembly: GCA_030765065.1. NCBI lineage: Eukaryota > Metazoa > Arthropoda > Insecta > Mantodea > Mantidae > Deroplatys > Deroplatys truncata. The sequence goes on from CM060980.1 coordinate 62,754,455, forward strand.
CTTTACACTGAAAATTGTTTTTCTCAAAAAGGACCCCAACGATTTTGATTAAAGTAACATAAGTCTCATGTTATTTAAATTCTACCATAGTTCAGTGTTCTTAATAATGTATTTTTATGTATTCAAAATGTTCCAGGCGCATGACATACAATTTTCCATGCATATTCCTAAATGAGCAAACTAAAACTGTGCAGAGGGAGTTTTGTACAAAATAGATAAAATAAAACACCCAACAATTTAAAAAAAATACAGATAAAGTTAATAATTTTTCATGTATGTATTTCTGTAAACGTGCTTGTATTGGTGTGATCTGTGTTTAAGAAGATTATCACATTTTCAGAAATCTATCTCATTATCTGGTATGCGAGGAAGTAATTAATACTACAATAATTTTGTACATAATTGATTAAAAATGTTAACAACTTAAAGGGTAACAATTCCACCAATTTCCAATTAAATTAAATTCTAATTGGCTGTGCAATGAAGCTTCCGTGAAAATTTGAAAATATAGAATATTGGAATCTCTGTACTAATATTCGTTAAAGCCGCTGCACCAAAACCGCCTTTTCTCCTCAGCTGCTGTTCCATAAGTTACACCTTGGTGTGTTCAGAACAAACAGTTGGTTCATGTCAAACTACAGCACATCCTTCAAAATTGGGAGTTGATAGTTGATGCAACGAAGCATTTGCAAATTGCTAATTCTCCGTACGGAGTCCCGAACTCTACTTTTGCTTAAATTTTCGGCACTTTGTTTTTTCTGATTCCTGTACATGGGAGATACGTATACACTTGTTTATCCCAGGAAGACGCTAACGGGAAATTTTCTGGAAAATCAGCGGTATATTATTGCGTTTGTGACTTCCGTAAAGTAGTTTATACTTCCTTTTGCATTCGTAAATGATCACATAAATGCGATTTAAAGTTGAGTTTTATTCAGCGGGTACATTTACAAACAACTTCTGAGAAATAACAATTTCTCAAGGATTCAGTAAATCGTTTTGCGATTGAAATGGAAAAGCGCGCTCGTATGTATAGATGCTATAAAGGGAGAAAGTAGAGCATTGAAAATGAGAACAGCTACCCTAAAATGACAGTCATATAAAGAGTATATTATACAACTCAGCTTTGAGAATTAGTAAAAGTAGCTCTCAGAAGCAAAGTATAACATAAGAATGCACGTAACACAAACAACTTTACTATAGTTGACGTCCAGTATTAGTTGTAGTCGTGATGGAACTTAAGTGTTTGGAATATCACAGCAACTCTTATTTATTTGTTGAATATTAGCTATTAATGTTTCTGTAGACTAGCACGCTAATTTTTAGAGTGACTTAATAATTACTGACAGTAGTATAAATGATTTGTGTTCACATAATGCCTTATGTATTAATAACAAGAAAATTATGAAGTTAGAATTTAGCCCGAATAGAAGGCATTCTGACTTAAACAGAACTAAATATTTTTGAGATGTTATTGAAGCAGGCTTAGGCAGCGCATATAGAAATCATATCCAAGAATATATCAACAATTACGTTAGTTTAAAATCCATAGTTGATAGGAGTGCACTTCTGTTTATTATGCTTAAATACAGTCATTTACCTTATCGTATCGCATTGTTGGACAATCGTTCTATGTACATCTTGCAATATATTTAGCTACAAAAAACACAAGCAGAATTGGAAAGGTAGAATCAGCGAATTGAAAAATGCAATGCCATCGTCGGGATTTGAACCACGGATCTCTCGGTTTCCGTTCGGTTGCACTAACCGCTGAGCATTGGCGGTGGCATTGAACTTTTCAATCTTCTGATTCTACCTTTCCAACCTTGTCTAACACACGGTTTGTGTGGAAGAACAATTAATTCATAAGCAGAATTATTTGTGGACGATTCTAGAGCCCATTGCAAGCTATTCATTGAACTTAATATGTTGACTTTGCCTTCTATGTATAAGTGACGATTCCTGTTTTATATGCAAAGAAAAATATTAATACAGTTAAATTCTATTGAGAGGTTCAGTCATACATCACAAGAAACATTAAGCCCAATTTTTATAAACCTATAGTCAACGAATAAGCTTATATAATATGCCATTACGTCTCTATCATAACAGTTTATCCAAATTTGACAGAGGCGTTTAAAAACTGCTTATAAAATTATGTAAAGAAGCAGCAATAAGGATATTTAGGTCTGTCGGAAACAATACATACCACCCTAGTATGTCGTCCTCCGTGGTGTAGTGGTTACCATACTAGCTTCTAGTTCCCGAGGTCGCGGGTTCAAACCCGGCGAAGGGCGATGACATTTTTCGGGCGTAAAAATCCTTAGCATGGCTTCCTTTGGAAGGGAAGTAAATCCGATGGTCTCGTGTCGTTGATTTACGGCACATAAAAGAACCTCAAGCCTAATAAAGAGGCCTTTGAACAAACTTTCCGGTCTTTCGCGCCCAATATAGAATGGGACGCTAAGAACCATAGTTAAAGAGTGTCCATAAAAAAACCCTACTGTACTTCACTAATGTTATCATATTTGTAATTATTTTAATTGTAATTTATTGTCATACATACGTTTTATCCCACGACAGTAAATAAATCCAAATACCACATCGACTTTAAGTTACTAACAGTCAAGTTAAAGTAAAAAAAAACAAAAAAAAAAGAACAAAGTGGCTACATAGCAAAATAAAATGAACATTAAATAAAAAGCGCACAAAAGCAAAATATTTAAAAGGCTATGAAACTTCAGCCGTCCTATTTTCATTTTATTCAAAAGAGACCTTGATAACAAAGAAAGACACAGAATGAATTGTAGTTAGAGAAATGACACTTCTTACATTGATGAAAGGTAGCAAAGAAGAAACTAAATTCAGAAACATACACACACACACATATATATATATATATATATATATATTGGGAAATACCTTAAAATATTGTTACATACTGGGGTGAGGGCCAAAAGGTTTCCAGAAAAGTATTGATTTTGAATTACCCCAACATGCATATGGAGGAGCGTAGCTACAGCAACTGCGAGAGGACCAGGACCTTGATGTTCACATTTCGTTGCAGACATGGGTTTTTTATAACAAAATACATAAATTCCATATCATTCACATTACTTGTGGTTTATTTAATAAAGTAAATGTTGTCCCTACATCACACACAAAGGAATAAGGAAACTGAGGGGAGATGCTTCACACACGACCTACATCTACACTCTTTCACACAAAACTCTCAGACACGACTGACGACTCGCACACACAAAGAAAGTCACGCTAAACTATTCTCCCTCTCTCTCCACCTCTGTCTAAGCTCGCCAGCTAGAGGCGGCGAGTTGTCATGCCAGACGGAACTTCAAACACAAAGCCGAAAGAAATACTAAAATTACCATAACAACGCTGTCGCCAATGCGACGCAATAATGTGTCTGGCATGACAATACCTACTAATACCTACTAATATGCCACAATATTTGTTACTACATACTAACTAGACACATACAGGTAAAAATGGAAAGAACAAACAATTACTTGGAATGGATCAAGACAGATGCCGCAAACTAATTTTGCAATATACCGAGTGAGGTGTCGCCGGGGTATAGTGTGCCACTCATGTTCGGAAGGGTCCGGGGTTCAAACCCCCAGGGCCGACAAACCTGACCAAAGGTTTTTTTTTCGCGGTTTTTCTCGGTCGCTAGGCGAAAACTGGGTTAGATAATTTCATCGGCGAAATCATTCCTTTCCTATCATCCCTCTCATCTCTACATTTCAGTTCTTTCTTTATCACCGTCATACCGACATTGGGCTGAGCACCCATCCTGGTTATGTTCTGATCCAGATTTTGCTTGCTTCTGGACAGGCATTGACTTGTAAGCCCTTGGGGGTGTAAGTCCTACAAAGAGAAGGGTAATCCGCTGAAGGACTAGTTATACAATATGTGTCTAAAGGACGAAGTACAATTTTATGACGTTATTTGCGTTGCTACTTGAAGTTGAGCGCTATGTCTACTTTTTCTCCTACGTACATAGTAGGCAAAGAAGGTATTGCATTCCACCTAAACATTCGATACCGAGATTTCAACGGAAATACATGTTTTGAGGCCCCCTGAATAAAAAAATAGAAAACGGTTCGTGTGTGTCTGTGAACAGCATAACTAAAAAACGTAAAGTAGGATACATATCAAACTTGGTATTTGGTTTCAGTATTTTTCAAAGATGCGACACAAAGATTTTCAAGAAAATCCTCCACATCCTAGACTACATTTACATGGACGATTTTTCGAAAATTTTTATTTTCTAATAAACGGCTTTAACGATTTTGATTAAAATACCACATATTACATATTCACGCGGCAAATAAAATCTTATCTTGAATTTTCTGTTATTAGCCTGTAAAGTCCACTTCATTCGGAAGACATTTTGTATAAACTTGCATAACTGGTAAACGTTCAGCGATAGATAAAAACTTAGTACATATAAAAAAAGTAGATTTCTTTAAAACATACAATTTATTTCAAATAACTTTTTTTGTGGCATCAGCCATTTCCGAGATATCTGTTACTAATGATTCGAATTCTTCATTACTTGGTCATTATTTAGTCTTTTCAACATTCAGTTGTTTCTTTAGATGACATGGAAACAGTATGAAATTTTAAGGTAGCGTATTGCGTCCAGCTCTTAAACATTTGACTATCGTTGTTCCCTATGTATCTATGACGAAATGTGTAATGTAGCTATTTGGAAAGATTTATTTGGGTTAAAATGAAGTAGATAGAAAAATAAGCTTTAGTAAGAATAGTTTGTATACTCACTAATAAGCGATAGTGGGTAGAGAAAGTCGTGTGAATGTAACACATCAATTTTTTTAATAGAATCATTAGTTTGTAGCTGCATAGGAATGCTCGGAGCGATGAAATTCTCTTTTTACTTTCTCTAATACGTATAGTAAGTAGGGGAAGTATTGTATTCCACCCAAAAAATCGATACCGAGATTTCACGGAGACATGTTTTGAAACCCCTGAATCCCCCCCCCAAAAAAAAACATCTTTAGAAAAAGATCCGCGCGTACACGCTTGTGTGAACAGCATAACTCAAAAACGAAAAGTCGAATAAGTATCAAATTTGGTATTTAGGTTTAGTACCTTCCAAAGATGGAACACAAAGACGTTCAAGAAACTTCCACCACAAACTACGCTTTACATGGAAGATTTTTCGAAACTTTTGATTTTATACAAATGGCTTTAATGATTCTGATTAAAATACCATATATTAAAAGGTATTTACATGACAAATAAGATGTATATTTTGAATTTTCTGGTAATAGCCTTTGAAGTCCTCTTGACTCGGAAATAATTTTCTATAATCTAGTATAACTGGTAAACGTTAAGCGATAGACCAAAACGTACTACACAAAAATTTAGATCTCCTTAAAGCACAAAATTTATTTGAAATAACTTTTTTTGTGGCATCAGCCATTTTCTAGATATTCGTTATTAATGGTTCGAATTGTTCAATGCTTGGTCATTTTTTTAAATTCCTGTCGATTTTCAATTGTTTCTCACGATGTCATGGAAAGCATTTGTAATTTTAAGGGCAGCGTATAACGCCCAGTTCTAAAACATTTGACTATCGATATTCTCTTTGTATCTATAACGAAACATGTAGTGCAGCTATTTCCGGAAAGGTTTATCTCAATTAACATTAACTAGATAGGAAAATAAAGTTTTGCAAGATTAATTTATATATCCAGTAATAAGCGATATAGGGTAGAGAAGGTCATTAAATGTAGAACATCAGATTTTGACTTTCTCTACCGCGTACCTAGTAGATAAAGTGGAGGTAGAGGTAGAGATAATTCAATGGAGGGGCACACCTCGCCACTCCGACCAACTAGATCTATTATGACTACACCCCCCCTAGGAGACAGGGATGAAGTGAAGGACCCACAGGAAGTTGCAGGTTCGCAAGCACACAAGTCTACAGAGACGCACGGAAGTTCCTAATATTTCCAGTTTGAAACGCCTGCCTGCACCAGCAGAGGCAAAGAATCCCTTGAGAGGGTGACGAAGGTACCCTAGAAAGCGCCCTAACTTTTACGAGGAGAAATCCTTTACAAAGCGCATCTACCATGCCATCTGCTCGACATTAGCCGCACCACGGAACCCGAAGATACTTTCTGAAAGACGAAAGGGAGAGAGATGAAATGACAGGAAACGAGAAATCGCGGTAGAATACACATCAACATTCCCTAGGCGAGTTGAGGAGAACCACGAAAAACTCCATGGTCAGAGTAGGCTACCATCGGGAATCGAACCCGGGACGTCCTGAATACGGGCAAGACGTTGCCGCCCGAACCATTCCGCTCGGTACCTATTAGCTAGAAAAGGTATTGCATTCCACCCAAACATACGATATAGATCTTTCACCGGAAATACATATTTTGAGGCCCCCTGTCTTTAAGAAAACACTTTTAGAAAAAGGTCAATGTGTGTGTGTGTGTGTGTGTGTGTGTCTGTGAGCAGCACAACAAAACGAAAAGTCGGATAAATACAAAACTTGGTATTTAAGTTCAGTATTTTCCAAAGATGCGACACGAAGAATTTGGAGAAAATCCCCTTCTCAAAAATGGTTCTAACGATTTTGATTAAAATATCTATCATATATTGAAGATATTTATATGACAAATAAAATGTATATCTTTAATTTTATGGAAATAGCCACGAAGTCCTCTTCATTCGGAATTAATTTTATATAATCTTGTATGACTGGTATGTTAAGCGACAGACGAAAACGCACTGTACAAAAAATGTGAATTTCTTTTAAACACACAATTTATTTTAAATAATTGTTTGTGAATCAGTCATTTCCAAGACATCCGTTATTAATAGTTCGATTTGTTCAATACTTTATCTTTTTAAGTTCTGTCGATTATCAATTTAAAGATATCTACATTTTTGTATGGTACGTTTTCGTCTATCGCTTTACGTTTACAAGATTATGCAAAATTCCTTTCAAAAAAGAGAAATTCACAGGCTATCTCCAGAAAATTCAATATATATATATTTTATTTGTCAAGTCATCTTTAATATATGGTATTTTAATAAAAGTGGTTAGAGCAATTTTTTTGAAAAATAAAAATTTCCAAAAATGTTGCATGTAAAGGGTAGTTTGGGATAGGATAGGTTAGGATACGATAGGTTAGGATAGAATTTTCCTTGAACATCCCCCTATCGTATCGCTTATTTGGGAGGTACTGAGCTTAAATACCAAATTTGGTATTTATCCGACATTTCTTTTTGAATTATTCTGTTCACACACACACACACACACACACACACATACATACGCGTGGACCTTTTTCTAATTTTTTTTTTATTCAGAGACCTCAAACCATGTATTTCCTGTAAAATCTCAGCATTGAATTTTTCGGCGGAATGCAATTCCTTCTCTACCTACTATGTGCGTGGTAGAGAAAGTAATAAGTTCGTAAGGTAAGCTTTTATGCCCATTAAAAATGATACAGGGTAGAGAAAGTCATGTAAATTAACGCATCTTATTTTCTTTCTCAGGACATGGCTTGTAGAAAAGAATAACCTTGAATTTTTGTAAATAAATACATGATGTTTGTATTTTATTTAAGTGGTAGCATTTTGCACGTTAGTATTTATGGGTTTACAAAGAATTACAACTTATTAAATTATCTTTTGTAATAACGCTATTCGCGTATTAATATTTATATATCCTTTTTGTGGCGATCTTATAATGCTATTTTAAGTTAATTTTACATATAATATTTACTATCGTCCTTTGCATCTAAGTATTTAAAATTAATGGATGCCAAAATCCAATGAGGATGTCATATACTTGCTTCGATTCTCAAAGAAAATATCTTGTCTCCTCCACGCGTCTACTTGCACGAAGCTTTCATAATATATATTTTTTGTTATTTTCGCAATTGTCAACCCTATTTTACATATAGATGTATAATAGGGTTATGTTTATAAAAATGAAAACTAAATACCGAACAACAATAACTATACATTACAATTTGGCACGTATGTGTCGGATAAAACATAAGAGACTGTTACAATAACATTTCTTTTTAAATAAATGATACAGAGTTGTACAAAATTGATTATTACAGTACGATAAATGATTAATAAAGAAATATCTTTTAATTTCCAAAATCGGACAGTCAAATATATGTTTCATTGTCTGTTCATTGCCACAAAGACATTGGTAGGTATGCAACATTGACGTGGAACCTTTGGAAGTAATCTTGAAATTTGTCATGGCCTATCATGAACTGTGTACATACAAAATTTGTATGGAAGTTTTTGCATTTAAAGCGAGTATTTAAGTTCGGAAAAAATAAAGTCTTAGTGATATGTTCTTTGGTGCTATTTATCGAATACCTGTTCCAAGTGTCTATTAATTGCTTCTAATATTCTATTTTCACGTGTGGTGCTGGACATTTTGAGTGACTGAATTCTTTGTGACTGTTCGCAGCTGCCGTTGCTAATTCATCTGCTCTTTCATTGCCTACTAATCTTTCATGTCCCTTGAACCCATTACAAGGATATAAGTTTATTATAATTTGCTAAGAGTTTTCTGATGTTTATGGTTATGTGATGTAGATGGAATTTATCTATATAGCGTTAATAGCAGACAGAGAATCGGTATTTACACGTGCAATATAGTCATTATTGATGACCCAGTTAACAGCCTGTTGAATGGCAAATAATTCATCTTGGAATATGAAGCATAACAGAGCCAACTTATATGCATCTGAATGCATTTCATTGTTGCTGGAGTATACAACAAAAGAGCATTCTACCAAATCATCTACTTCTCTTGAAGTTCGGGAACCATCGGTATAGACGATGGAAACTTGTTAAATTTTGGAAAATAATGAGGGTGACTTATCTCTAGGAAGTTTACATTATTTTCTATTTGAAGATCTAGACATTGATTCAATACTTTAATTCCTTTCTTGACACAGGTGAACTCGGCTCGGGCTATAGCAGTCAAAGTAGGTATTCCGGCTATGATTAGGGCTGCATCATTTGAAATTGTGCGGTATCCTCGTATAATCAATAAGATTAGTCCCTTTTGAATCCACTATAGTTTTTGTTGAGTCCATTTTTTTAAAACTAGGATATGTCCGAATGCAGACATGTAATATAGTTCAAAGGCTCCCTGATAAATAATGCGTATCGTCTCCGAATTAATACCCCAGGTAGGCCTAGTTACAGAGGTTAGAGCAGTCTGGAGCTAGCTAGCTTTTTTCCCTAACGTTTCGAGATATACTTAAAGGTCATTTTCTCATTTAAAATAACGCCAAGATTCTTAAGACGATTAGTCTTAAGTATTATTGTTTGGCCATTCATAAAAATAGTTGGTACACCGCTATTCAAGTATAGTTTGAATTACAGTATTTGTCAAGGAGTTTGCATTATTTCCCTCTATCAGAATCAAAGCATCATTTGTCAAGATAAGCATTCTACAGTTTTGTGGCAGATGTTGTTTCAGAAGACGTTGTACAGTATGTTCCACAGTCCAGGACTGCAGGCTGAGCTCTGTGGACATCCTTTGGTTACAAGCTTTTTACTGTTGCTGGTCCAATTATACGAGCCGTATTCCAAAACTAAGGTCTACCGACTCCTGAGGAACCTACCGCAGTTTTGGTGTGATACGGTAGGCGTTTGCCAGTCGATGAGAGCAGATCGCAATGGCCGCGACAATCGTAGATCCCGCCAGTTGTGAAATGCGCGGTGTGATTAGATTTTTGTTGGCAAAAGGATCGTCAGCTGCGGACATCCATCGTGAGTTATGCCTCGTGTATGGACCGGACATAATGAGTGATAAACAGTTTCGACACTGGAGTCGAGAATTTTGAAATGGCCACACAAATGTGCACATGAATTGCGGAGTGGTAGTCCCAGTATTCGGACCAACGACATCGTTGAACAAGTGAATAAAAACTTCGAAGTGATCGGGGTTTGAAGATTAGTGGTCTGGCTGATGAATTCCCAAATGTTGCTCGAACCTCATCTTACAGGATTGTCACTGAACAGCTTGGATATCGGAAACTTTGTGCGAGGTGGGTGCCAAAACTGCTCACCGGTCAGCACAAAAGTAACGAATTCGTAGTGCTCGGTAGTTTTTGGAGCGCTATAAACAAGATGGAGATGGTTTGTTTTCCAACCCATTGTTATGGACGACGAGATATGGATAGCGTACACCAACGCAGAATCAAAACAACAGACAATACAGTGACGCCGTTCCGGTTCACCCAAACCAAAAAAGTGTAAGCAATCGCCGTATATGAATCACAGAAGGATGTCTACCGTGTTTTGGAACGAAAAGGGCGACCTTTTGATTTATTTCATGGACCTTGGGTCAACAATTACAGCTGACGTGTACTGTGCAACGCTTACCCAACTGAGACGGGCTATCCAAAATCGACGCTGCGGGAAACTGTCGTCTGGCATATCCTGCTGCACGACAATGTACATCCGGACACACTGTCAAAACCAAAGAGAAGATTCAAGAGTTTTGTTGGGAACTCTTTGACTACCCACCGTACAGTCCCGACCTGGCACCAAGCGACTTTTTCCTCTTTTTGCATTTGAAACGTGGGTGGACAACGATTTCAAACCGACGATGAACTCTACACGAGCGTTACCAACTGGTTCAAGTCCCAGGTGGCAGACTTCTATGCCGAGGGGTTAAAGAAGCTGGTGCAGCGTTACAGCAAGTGTATAGATGTGAGCGGCGGTTATGTGGATAAGTAAAGTATATATATATATATATAGGTACATATTACTGTCAATAAAAACCTTGTCTCATGAGCGATGTTGTTATTATGACCAAACGGACCTTAGTTTTGGAATACGCCTCTTAATGTAATAATATTACTTATAATATTAAAAGAGTACATTTTTCTTGCTGTACTCGGACAACAATACATACACTAAGTGATATGATTGATTAAAAGTGGTTTTAGCCTAAATATTTTATATATGGAATTTGCTGTTGGTTAATGATGGCTGCTATGATAATTTCGATGATTGTTCTATTTAAATGACTTTTAATTGTACAATATTTACATAGCTAAATGATCATGATATTGCGGTTATAAACTGTTGTGAAACATTCTTGTCTAAGTACGCATGCACTTAATATTTAACGTTCTATGATACACAAAAAATAAATCACAATGAACCTATAGCAAATAAATAATAAATTTCGTGCTCTTGAATACTCGTATACCAATTACATACTTTTTAAAGACCATTATAACTACTCATTCACCCATTATTTATAACATTTGAAATTATTTTTAACAACATTTCTATGCTCTTGCTATATACAACATGAAATTATTGTTTCAAGGGATGGGAGATGTGGTAAGGTCTAAGGAAAGAGGAAGATGCTGAAACTATAGCAGGTCTTGTACCTAAGCTATGAACAAACACAGTGTGATGTTGGGGATGGTTTTTGTAAGAGAAGATGACATATGTATTATTAACGTAGTTAATGATACCTATAGTTTCAATTGTATATGTACGAATGTTTACATTATTGCATTTTTCATCACATTTATTTTTGATATTATTAGAATAATACATAAAACGGGTCTGTGATTTTGTAATTATTAAAAGGAATATTTTTATGCTAATTATAGCCTAATTATGACTTCTATTGCATTCTGTACGCCTTAAGATACAAGTTGCATTCAATAAGTATTGCGAACAAAACAATAAATTTCTATACTATTATTCGGTCTTTTCATATTATTAATTACTCTAAGTAGGACAAAACGTACCAACTATATATTCATACGTGTTTTAAAACTCAAGTGCGTAACACTACAGCAGAAATAATTGACAGAAGTGGTATTCGGTACTGTTAATATATTTAACACGCTGGAAGCACATATTCTAACAAATGTGGGTATCAGAAATATTTTTCTTTTCTGTAAAATTGGGTATTTATGATTTGGTACTTTTTGGAAGCAAGGTCCATGCACGTAAACAATAGATAGGCGGAAGTTGACCTCTTTAGCTGTGCATTAAAATCAATCTGGTCATCTTCTTACAGTAACCAGCTTAATATCGTTTGACCAGTCTGATATTAGTTGCCTATTATAGCCTCACCTGATAGAGTCGCCCTTTGAATGCCTGACTTCTAAAAGTTATCTCTAGGAAGATAGGTAGCATAAACAATTGGCGATAAGAAAGATATCTATTTTTTTTACTTTATTAGATTGTTTTATTTGCTAACCTTATTACTGAAGTACGCTATGCTGTTACAATATTTACTGCTGAGCCTCGGGTTTTAATCAAGCAATACGGAAATGCGATTGTAGCAGTTATAATATCGCCTCCTTCCGTTTATAGTGCTATTTATTTGATAAGTTTTAACAAAGATATGATGAAGTCATCTGTGAGCAATTCATTGGGTACCGATTTAACTTTTGGCATTTTATGAACAAGAATTGTGGATGTTAGTAGTCTACATCTTCTTAAAGGGTATACGGATTGCTTTTTGTTTTGTGCCGAACCCACTTCTGCATTTGCGTTACGCTTTGATGATGAAATCCTCTTCCTTCCCTCTCCCTCTCTCTCACTCATGTTCTTATGGATTTCAAGAATTAATAATGGCATTTTTTTCTGGATTATTCTTATATTCTTATCTTCCTGAAGGGAAGGAACTCAGCACTGATGTCCTCCGTGGTGTAGTGGTTACCATGGCAACCTAGTTCCCGAGGTCGTGGGTTCAAACCCGAGGAGGACGGTGGGTTTTTTTCGGGCGTAAAAATCCTTAGCAGGCTTCCTTCGGAACGGAAGTAAAGCCAGTGGCAATTAAAAAGAACCTCAAGACTGATAAAAAGGCCTCTGAGCAAAATTACCAGTCTTTCACGCCCAATTTAGAATGGGACGCTAAGCACCACAGCAGTTAAAGAGCGTCCATAAAATAAAACTCAATGTAATTTTAATTTCGGTACTGATTCTTAGGGGATGTTGTACCTACGCTCTACGCTCCACGAGGTGGTCGTTCTTCGTGGTATAGTGGTTACCATACTAGCTTCCAGTTCCCAAGGTCGCGGGGTCAGACCCGGCGGAGGGCGATGGATGTTTTCGGGCGTAAAAATGCTTAGCATGGCTTCTTTCAGAAGGGAAGTAAAGCCAGTGGTCCCGTGTCGTAGATTTACGGCACGTAAAAAAACCTTAAACTTGATAAAGAGACCTCTCAGCAAAATTATCGATCTTTCACGCCCAATATAGAATGAGACCCTAAGGACCACAGCAGTTAAAGAGCGTCCATAAATAAAACTCAGTTTAATTTAATTTCCCACGAGATGGCGTTCCCAGGAGGAAGGATGAGGCGAGAGGAGACACCGGGTGACCGGATCCAAAGCAACGGTGCAGCAATGACAGGGTCCCTAAGTTTCCAGTAGTAGACACCCGGCAGATAAACAGGCAGACCGGGGACCCCGCCCCACACAGAGGGGGTTCGGATAGCCCGGCAGTTTGGCGAAAGCTAAGGGATGGAGAGAGGTACAGAGAACTCATTTTCCTGCCGCGTTGCACCGAAACACCATCACCGACATTTCCGGCCCTGAGAGAGACCAACGGGATGAAGGATGAATGAAATATGATTAGAACGAAATGGAGGAACAGGAAATTCGAGGGCTGATAGAAACCACTCTGGTAGTCACCTGGCGATCCGGGAAAACCCCCGAAAAAACCCATTGGTCAGAGTGGGAGGTCACCGGAGATCGAACTCGGGACCTTCCGAATGCGGGCCACAGACCTTTCCGCCTGATCCATCCTGATCGGCGGATTATCCTTATACCATTTATGCTTTCGTCACTACATTGTCTTATGGTAAACAGATAACAAAGGAACATCTACAATAATTATAATACACTCTTATCAAACTATTTATGTACATAATAACCAGACAGAAAAAATATGAAGACAAATTTGCCAAATTATGAAAATATGAGTAAAATCCCAAAATATAGTGAAATATGTATTTTAAAGCCGAAACTTATACTTTAAGGATTTGGAGGAGGTTCACTTCACTAGTGTAAGAAAACAAGCCTCGTAGAGTTTTGTCCATATTTAATAGTTGAAATTAAAATATATTAAATTATTTGTAGTTTATACATTTTAATAACTGTAAAATCCGTAAACTTAAAAAAATAAAAAGAGATTACTGGTTGTTTTATCTTTGCTTAACACTAATTACAATATGCTACTAAAACATCGGTTCGCGGATGTACTCTTCAAGAATAGAGAGCGTTTAATTTCGCGCGTGACGTCACATAGAGTAAATCTTATATTTTCTCAACTATACCTGACTTGTTGGAAAGTGTGGCTTGGTTTTCTAAATGTGTTTCACAGAAAACTGCCCGAATAGAATACAGAAATTATTTCAAAAGTGAAAACCTTACAACATATGAAGAAATGTGAAAACTTTCATAAAATATGAAGATTTTACCACAATATTATGAAATATAAATTTTTTCACATGTATTGAATTCTACACATTACCAAACGTAAAACTAATTGTTCCCATAATGATAGCAAGCATGGTGAGAATTTCAAATTTAATATTTTGGCTTTCTCTAATAATAAAGGAATGGGTTAGATCTCTTAAATATACATCACACTGAATATTTGCTAAATAAAAAAACTTATTATCAAAATCATCTTTGTTCTGCATTCTGTAGGTCATACGTAACAATAAAGAGCGAAGTTGAACAAGTGCTCATAACTATTAAGGTATGCATTTTAGAGCCCATGTTTACTGGGCATTTGTTTCTTGTTTTGGTCCATACTACCACCTCTCAAAATATAGAATACTTTTTTAACATTCTGTATATTATGTAACTTCTTTCTTTGCAATGGGTTCGCTCGTTTTTACTTTCTCTACCACGCACGTAGTAGGTAAAGAAAGTAATTGCATTCCACCCAAAAATTCGATACCGGGATTTCCCCGGAAATACATGAATCCAAAAAAGGCATTTTTAGAAAAGGCTGGAAAAGGTTTGTTGTTGCTACGTATGGAAAGTCAGTTTGAAGATGTATTATATTTCGACTATTGGGGAGCCTAACTTGAAGTAGTTGCAACCATACGTATGGTAAAACGTTTCCAGTAGCCTTCGTCCCAAGTTTAAAAATATTAAATTTTGTAATTTGACTGTTTCTTTAAGTATTATATATTTTATGTTTGCCTCGGCTGCGTCAGTATTTTTGTTAGAGACATGGATGTCTTAGCAGGGAGTGGTGCGACTGAAGAATGTAGGCTTACACAGATTTTAAGTTTTTCTTCACTCCATTTATTAATGCTTGACACGATTTAAATAACACTTCACTGATATAGAGAGCTGTGAGATTCTTTTCTTAATTACTTGCACTTTTTAACACGTAAACGATTTTTGTCTCACACTGAATACGTATTAAACTTCTCGAGGACGCCTTTCGGTCTGGTTAGTAACGCTGTCTGCTAGCAACTGAACTCTAAATTTGTAAATTTTGCTTCATTTTAGTTTCTGATTGGCTAATCCTAGTCCAAATGGAATACCTTCATTTAACTAAAGCTTTTTCTGGTTGTTGATTGACTATTTTATAAACTGTCACTAAAATTACATTATTGCTTCCAAGAATTACAAGTAGGATTAAACTTTCAAATTCATTATTGCCTCAAGGTTACCTCATTGTTAGCAACTTTTGACCTATTTCTCACAGCTCCTACATTATTAAACTACGTAATACATTCACATAACATTATTCCACATGTATATAATAATATAAACATATACAAGACTGTAATATACACTTGTTATATATTGTTACATACACATATTGCTTTAAGGCGGGCTGCTAATATATTTTATATTACATAATTTGACTGAAATCATTTAAGTGTTAAAAAATACTATCTCAAGGCCCGTGTGTGTGACTGTGAACAGCATAACTCAAAAACCAAATATCGGATAAATATAAGACTTGGTATTTAGGTTCAATACCTTCCAAAGATGCAACATGAAGATTTGAAAGAAAATCCCCTGTCCGAAACAACCCTTTACATGGGACATTTTTGGAAATCTTGTTTTTCCTAAAAATGGTCTAACGATTTTGACTAATATCCATGTATTGAAGATATTTACAGGACAAATAAAATGTCTATTTTTAATTTTCTGGGAATAATATGTGAAGTCCTCTTTTTTCGGAAGGAATTTTGTTAAACGTTAAGCGTTAGACGAAAACGTGGTACACATAAAATGTAGAGCTCCTTAAAGAACACAATTTATTTCAAATATTTTTTGTGGCATCAGCCATTTCAAAGATATTCGTTATTAATGGTTCGATTTGCTGAATATTTTGTTATTTTTTTAGGTGCCATCGATTTTCAGTTGTTTTTGGCGATTCCATGAAAATACTATGGGATTTTAAGGCAGAATGTAGCGTCCAATTCTTAAACATTTAACTATCGCTGTTCTCTTTGAATCTATAAGTGAATGTGTAATGTAAGCTATTCCTACAAACGTTTATCTGCATTAAATGACGCAGATAGAAAAATAAACTTTCCTAAGTATAGGAAAGGTAGAATCAGATGACTGAAGTATAAGTATAAGTATAATTTATATACCAATTAATAAACAATAGAGGGTAGAAAAGGCTATGCGAATGTAATACATACGATTTCTTACTTAAAAGTCATGATCATGGTAGTAAGCAATGAATGTGAAAGGTTTTTCATTTTACAGTTAAACGTGCACGCAACTTTCTGAATGATGTTTCATCGACATATTAAAATTTTGAGAGGAGAGTTTTCCTTGCCTTTTCATTAATCGCGTGTGGCAATTTTACAACTAGAGTGTCCCAGTAGACAGCAACTGGGACACTGTACTGACAAGATTGATTGGTTTAACCGCTGAAAGATTGAGGACCGAAGTGAGGGCACTGTAGCACTTTAGGTGCCTGTTATCATCCCTATTTCAAGGTATTATGTGCGTAAGATTTGTTGGCATTTGCTTTGCCAGGACAAGTGAACAGAGAGGGAGGTGTGTTCCTAGCTCCACATGCATAGGTATTATGAAGTTCACGATCTAGACAGAGAAGACTCTGCTACGTATAATGTGTGTCTCTCTTTGACCTTGCATTTTTGTGGTTTCCCCGGGTCGGTAGGAATTTTTGGGATGGATCTCATTCTACCACGAATTTCCTGTCCATTATTTCCTTTCGTCTGCTTCACCTCATCTGTTTCAGGATTGTACCACCAGGCGACGGCGGTTAGTGTATTGTGGCAGGACTGTGGAATTTGCGCTATGGAAAGATTTCTCCCTGGGATTTGGCGGAATTAAAGGTAAAGATATTGACAAAACCGGGGCAGAGCATTGCACACAGGTAATCCGGCCTCTTGTGCTTCTATCGTGACCCCTGGTGGAAGGGGTGATGACCAGTTGGACCAGTTCAATATAGGGTTGAAACAGTGGTTCAATTTACGAGCCACACCATTTTGGAAGCTTTAGCATCTATGTGACAAGGAGAGACGCTGCATGAAAAAATGTATGCATGAATATTGTTGCTAAATAAACACTTCATAACATGTAATATATATAGATCATCTCAAACTTACCTGATTGGTCGTATAAACTTAGGTAGATGAGCCAAATATTACTTCTGAAGCACCAAAAGCACACAACACTTCTGAAACACAACTGAAACCACAGCTCAGAATGCAAAGTCAATAACTCCAAGCATTCATAGCTGTACACGCCACGTTTCTGCTAGGATTATGGTGACATCTGTCGAACAGTTTGGAAAATATCGGAGCGGTTCAATTTAAGAGGCAGTTCAAATTAGGGACCTTTCCCCTACATACATTTTTAACTTGATTAAAATGTATAAACTGGTAAATTCAATCCCAGAGTCCCTTAAATTCGTTTCGAGATAGTTGTTAAAGAAAGAATGAAAAAAAAAAAAAAAAAAAAACCTAGTCCTAGGGGTGCAATGGGTGAGCGAATATAATTAAGAGATAGCTGCACTATTTAATATTCCAGTGTGTAAGATTACAATTTCTAGAGTCGATTATAAGAAAGTTGTCAAATTGTTTGTTTAGTGCACCCGCTTCGGCTAAAAGTTAGAGTGCATTTGTTACAATGTAGGGAACAAGCGCTCCTCTCTTGGGAAAACCGATGCTATGTTGTTCGGCAGCTTCGCGCATTACTATGGAACTCCCGATAAGAACAGCCATATTCACAAACAGCGATTTAAAAGAGTCAGCAGCAGGCTTATTTATTGGAAACAAGGAGAAAACGGCTCTTGAGAGCCCTTCCCCTCAAAGCCCGAGTTACTTCTCTCCATAGACCATTAACTTCTCCTTTTGCTCAGTAGTGGGTCTCACAACGCCATCCTCGGGGTACCAGTTTCATGATGAGTAGTAGAATGGGATTTTTGTTTATAACATTCCAAAGTTTTCGGTAATTGAATGCAACAGCGTGCTTTATATAAACAAAGCATGTAAAGATTTGGGGGACGACACGAAAGAAGTAACATTTACATAGAAACATTAGCATTAACGTGAGGACATAAACACAGATTCGACTTACCATTCACAATGCCAACAAAACGTTAGCGTCAAAATAAGATAACTGAAGTGTGAAAGCGATTAAACCTCAAAGTCAAAAGAGTGGAGGTCATCACTTCTATGATTAACGACGATGCAGCAGTGCATTTGATGTTGCTACTCGTACAAACTGCAATAACTGCGTTTGTGTTTATACCTTCCATACATCAACGAAAATACAATAGTTAATAACCTATAAATTTCACACAACGTTGAAAGACACCATAGTAAAAATAATTAAAACCTATTCAATACATTTGCAATCTGTTTCCAAATATTTTGATTTAACAATTATCTTTGTAAAAGTTTGAGGCAGTATTTTTAACACTTAAATGATTTCAGTCAAATTATATAATATGTAAATTCAATAACAGCCCGCCTTAAAGCAATATGTGTATGTAACAATATATATAAATAAAAGTGTATATTACGTAATTGTAAATGTTTATATTGTTGTATATAATTGTATACATGTTCAATAATGTCATATGAATGTATTACGTAATTTAATAATGTAGGAGCTGTGAGAATAATAGGTTAAACGTTGCTAATAATGAGGTAACAATGAGGTAATCTTAAGGCAATAATGAGTTTGAGAGTTTAATAATACTACTTCTGATTCTTGGAAGCAATAATGTAATTTTAGTGATAGTTTATAAAATAGTCAATCAACAACCAGAAAAAGCTTTAGTTAAATGAAGGTATTCTATTGGAGTAGGATTAGCCAATCAGAAACTGAAAAGGAGAACATTTTACAAATTTAGAGTTCAGTTGGTTGCAGACAGCGTTACTAGCCAGACGCAAAAAGTGTCGTCAAGAAATATAATACGTATTCGTCTGAGACGAACAATAAGTTTACGTGTTAAAAAGTGTAATTAATTAATAAAAAAATCTCACAGCTCTCTATATCAGTGAAGTGTTATTTAAATCGTATCAAGGATTAATAAAAGGAGTGAAGTAAAATTATAATCTGTGTAAGCTTACATTCTTATCTTCTGCTAAGAGAAACGTGTCTCTAACAAATACTGGCGCAGCCGAGGCAAACATAAATATATAATATTTAAAGAAACAGTCAAATTACAAAGTTAATATTTTTTAAACTTGGGGCAAAGGCCACCTGAAGTTACATTTGGGGCGAAGGCTACCGGAAACTGCTTACCATACGTGCGGTTGCAACTACTACAAGTTCGGCTCCCCAACAGTTGAAATATAATACAACTCCATCAATACAAACTACTTCAAATTGACGCCCAAAGCGTGGGGCAAACAACGTAAAGACAATATACTTTCTCAAGTTATGCTTTTTGTCATAAAGACAACGATGATTTTCAAATAAAATGACTAACGTCTCATCAAATGACTCCATTTCTCCTCTTTTTTGTTTCTATGCAGTGCAATAATGTTTTTCTCTCGAATCCCGTTAACACGAACATGAAACTTTGGTGATTTCGGTTTGAATTAGCGTCTAGCGATAGTGTTCATGTTAACGAAAACCATTGTGAATGGCCCCATTTATTAACCTGGCCACAAACCTTTGTGTCCGTGTTGCATTTTCGTTAACTTTTTTATGTGAAAGTCGTTTAGAGCGTGTAAAACTCACCATTGAGTTGGCTACCGAGATAAAACCATTATGTTAGCCTAGTTTTCCTGTTGACGACAGAAGTGGGTATGTCGATATTTCACATATGGTATTTCTTGTAGTTTAGTTTTATCAGTGGTTATGCTTGTATCTATGTCCGTAATATATGCAGCTTAAATTAGATTTTTCTATGCAGACCATACTAAACAGTGGCCAAATTTAAAGGCGTAGTGAGTTTCCTTGATTGATCTTCTCTGTATTAGCTACAGCTTCATTGCTGTTATCCCATGAACCAGGAAACACTTTGTGGCAGTAATTTGTATCACAATAATGTAAATGCCAGAATGATTGTAGTGTAAATAAGCATTATTGTATGATATTGATTTGAGATGTTTGTTAATTATAAGCATTGTTAGGAAATAAGTTTACACGGCCTCACTGAAACTGACAATAAGAGCGGGTAACAATGAGCGAGGGGGTGAATTGTTTATCAATTATAAGAGACAAACAAATGACGTCAGATTGGCGCGTTTTTCTTAGAAATGGCGGGAATATTTTCCCTAGAGCATATGTGTTCATAAATTTGATTGGATATAAAAATAGACGCTAATGTTGGCACGCTTTATTAACCAATAGGAGTTCTGTTATAATCTTTAGGCATATCGGGGTGTGGGAGTATAAAAAGCTAAAGCCAGAGGCAAGTATTGCCCAGTCCAACAGAAACATTTGTGCATTACACGTCGCTCAGTCCAGAAGAATCATTCGCGTGTAATACGTCGCTTAGTTCATCAGAATCGTTCGCGGGTTACACGTCGCACAGTTCTACAAAATCTCTCGTCGTAAAGTTAGTTACAAAAAAGTTGAAGTACGCGAATTAATAATGTGCAGTAAATAAGTTATTATAGTAACAGAAAATATAACAGTTTCAGTCGGGCGTGTATCAAGAGTCAATATGTGAAATTAAAGAAGTGTGACAGCAATAAAAGTGTAAAAATAAATTCTTTTATCAGTGTTATCTTTGAGTAACAACTCCTTTCCGTTTACACACCCTGTTCAAGAGAGGTGCTCGATCGAGAAACAATAGCTAGCCGGAGGACAATGAACCCAACATTCAAAGTAGTAAAACAATAACAGGCGCTCAGAAATAAGATAACACGAAGTGACCGCGACAAATTGGCTCCCATACGTGGTGCATATAAACATGAAGCATCTTCCAACTACCAAAAAAATATTCCACTTCAAATTGGCGCCCAAACGTGGGGCTAACAAATATCTGCTTCAACTTTCCTACCAGAATGATTGTCTATATTTGCTTTCCAAATATATATTTTATCTTCTTCTTCCAAGGTAAATCGAACTGTTCCGTCCTTAATTAAACATATTATTCCATCTGGTTCTTGGTCTTCCTACTTAGTGGTATTCTCTAGGTATATAATTTAATAACGGGCTTGGCATTCGTTTCTCTTTTATCCTCAATATAGGCTGGTACCAGTTATTTTTATTTTCGTTGTTTTTTCAATAAGTTGTATATATATTAAATTCTTTGTGAATTTCTTGTTTGTCTAAAAGGGTAAATCCTGCTGCTGCTCTTATAAATCTAATCTCTGCTGTTTTTATTCTTTTCTTGTCTGTCCTATTCATTATCCAATTATCACCTATCTAATATAGTTGCCAATGATACTGCCATTACTTTATGGAGTTTTGCTTGGTTTATATAATTATTTATATTCATTACTAATAGTTTAGTTTTATTACATTATTATTATTATTATTATTATTATTATTATTATTATTATTATTAGTGTGGAATTGCTAGTCTCTCATCGGACACCTCCCCTGGTGACGGATAAGGGGAACGCTCACCAGATATGGCGGGTACCGGGGAAGTAAAATACTCGGGGCGGACCAAAACTAGCATCTACTGCCTTGTAGAGAGAGAGAGAGAGAGACAGAGAGAGAGATATTGGATTATCAAAGGCTAAAGAAAGAAAAGCTTGATTAAAAATCATCTGGTCCTTCAAGTTGAGGTTGATGCGAGGGATCAGCTCCCGGAAAAAAGAAAAAAAAACGTTTAAAACCCCAAGAAATTACAGCCGGACATAGAAAAAGCCTATGATAATGTGTCATTATCACAATTATTGTTAGCTTTAAAATTGACGGAAGTTAGACCTATTTTGATAAGAGCAATTCAAAATGTATACAAAAATGCATATGTAAGAATAAAAATGGGAAAATATTTGCCAAGCGAATTTCATATTAATTGAGGCAGTGTTTTATATCACAACACTGTGAAATGCCAAAGTGATTGTAGTGTAAACCAACATTATTGTATGACAATGATTTTAGATGTTTGTTAGCCATAAGCATTGTTAGGAAATAAGTTTACACGACCTCACTGACAATAGAGTGGGTAACAATGAAGCGAGGGGGTGAGTTGTTTATCACTGAGAAGAGACAAACAAATGACGTCAGGGTAGCGTGCCTTTCTTTAGAAATAGAGGGAATATCTTCCCTAGAGCATATGTGTTAGTAATTATGATTGGATGACAAAACAGACGCTAATGTTGGCGCGATTTAGTAACCAATAGCAGCTCTATTATAATGTTTAGGCATTTCGAGGTGAAGGAGTATATATTCTCGAGCCATAAGCATGTTTCACGCAGTTCTACAGAATCATTCACGAGGTACACGTCACGTAGTTCTCAGCAATCTCTCGCGAGGTACACATCACGCAGTTCCAAAGAATCATTCACGAGATATACGTCGCGCAGTCTTGAGGAATCTCTCGTGAGGTGAATGTCATGCAGTTTGAATGAATCTCTCGCGTTGTAAAGTTAGTTTCAAGATGTGGAGTACGCAGCAACTAATACGACAGTAATTACATTCGGAAATATAACAGTTACAGTCAAGCGTGTATCAAGATTAAAAATGTGAAATTAATTATGTGTGACGGCAATAAAAGTGTAAAAACAAATTCTTTTATCAGTGTTATCTTTTAGTAACAACTCCTTTCCGTTTACACGCCTTGCTCAGAGATATTTGCTCGACTGAGTAATAATAGCTAGCCGGAGGACAAAGAACCCAAATTAAAAAAAAAACAATAACAGGCGCTCAGCAAATAAGATAACACGAGCAGATTACTGCGACATAATAAAGTGTTACTACAAGGATGTTGAGTATCTCTTACATTATATAGAATTTACATAGAAAAAGCGATAGAAGGTTGGAAAAACAAGTGTAAAACATGGGAATTCCAACAGATGATGACTCAAAAGTATCCTTCCTGCACTTTGCGGATGACAGTTAATTTTGGGCCAAGAATATGAAGACGCAGAATATCTTACAAGAAAATTGATCCAGGAGTACAACAAATGGGACCTAAAAGTAAATATGGAGAAATCCAAATATATGGCTATTGGAGATGTTCATCAGGATTTGGTACTGGAAGACGAATGAGGATAATTAAAATCACATGGGAATATAAATACCTGAGGGTAAAGGTTACACAAGATGGAAAGCAAGAAAAGGGAATAAGAGCATAGATAAACTCAGGAAAATATACTATATCTACTTTGAATGGTGTAATTTGGGATACTCAGGTTCCAAAAGAAACTAAAACTACAATTTTTAAAACAATAGTTAGAAGTATTATAACCTGTGACTCCGACGTGTGGACTCTGAACTATAAGTTGAAAAGAAAATTATTGGTAATGGATTATTGGAGATCTGCTTGTATATTTAAAAGAGAAAAATATTAGAAATGAGATTATAAACGACAATATGAATGTTCAAAGTTAAGTTTTAGATTTTATTCAACAGAAACAATTAGGATGATGTGGGCATACTAAAATAATGGAAGCAGACACCACCAGGAAGGAGGAGAAAAGGAAGACCGCATTGCACGTGACTTCAAGGAATTAGTGGGGCAATGATGGATTGGAAATTGAGGAAAATTTATGGTCCAATAGCCAAGGATGGAGAAAAGTGAAGGTGTTAAAAACTGTAGTCTTGGGTGCCGGAAAAGTGTTTGTGCATTGTAAAACCGGAAAATGATATTATTATTATTATTATTATTATTATTATTATTCAAGAGAGGACAGAGAGAGAGAGCATGTCGGTTTTAACTTTTGAAGTTATTGTCACTTTAGCATTTTGCCGATGTGAGTGTAAATTTATGTATTATAGAATTTTAATTTCTGGCCATACGGACTTCTACCCTTTAAAATAAGCGTGAAGTCTAATCTCTTCCGTTGTGTATACGAGAAAATGAATTGAAAGTTACGACGTTAGGCTTTAGGATAATCGTATGGGTTACAATCTTATTATATGCATACATAGAATGCTTCCAGAAAATATTTGTATCCACTTTAAATAAATCTAGCAGATAAATTAGCAAAAAGGAAAAACTAAATCATAATATGCAGAAAAAGCAAATTATATTAAAGTTTCTTATTATGGATTTTTCAGTTTAACAGTTTTATAATTTGTTGAAAATTGCGCTGGGTTTTCAACTTTTTCGTGTGGATGTTTAATAAATCATGTATTTTATATGCATTTAGTAGGGCAAATTTTTAGGTATAATATCTGAAACTGTAGTGAAAATAGCTTTATTTGACAGAGGAAAACATTTATCAAAGTCATGAATTATCAACCTTCTCACTAAACTTCCTCATTGATTTACGATTTCACACATTTATTTATCCGTCAGTTTAAATCACATGTTAATAATAGTGACACAACTCTGTGAGCAGAGCTTGTCGCGTGCATTGTGTTGTCCTTCAGCGCCATCAACTGGCTAGTTGGAGAGATAAAGAGGGCGACGCTCTCGCACAAAGTATATGCCGAAGCGCTATTGAGAGATAGCGATATCTTTCTGGATGTTTCTTACCCCGCCTCCCGCTAACTCTTTCGTAGCTTATGCGACTATACATCGGCGGGCTTGCTCGCGACAGTGAGCGAGTGAGTTGGTTGTTGTGACGTACAGCGAGTGGTGCTCAGTGTACGAGAAAAGCGAAGCCCGGTGTTCGACACTCCAGCGAGGGAAGAGGACTCTGCTTTGCACGTGATTAATTACACTACTACGTGTAAAGAAAAGAATATTGAAGTGACAGTGAAACTGAAATAAGGCACTTCATTATTATAACAAAAGCTTGCTCTACTAAATGCATATAAAATAATTGTGTAAACACAACACATGAAAAAGTGAAATACTGGCGCAATTTTAAAAAAAAACCCAAAAACATAAAACTATTAAAATAAAAATTCTGGATAAACGTCCGAATACGTTAAATGCAACATCATTTGTTTTTCCTACATATTAAAAACAAATATTTTCTCGGTTTATTTGGCAGCAAGAATTTTTAAATAATCAATACTTCTTAGGCACTGTAGTATTTGAGAGAGGCACTGAGAGTAAGGAGAGGATTTCAGAACAAAGGGGTGAGTATTATAAATTAATTTATCTTACTTTGTGTAGCCCACCACGTCCACACAAGGGTAACATTACTCTGGAGAGAATTGTGGTCTGGTGTAGCAATGGGCTTCCTTTGGCTTAACAGTGTCTCCACTACTCCCACTGGGCTGTCACAGGCTGCCCTAATTCCAACTTCTGCTAACGCTGGCCTCTACGCTTTCATATTCATAGCTGATAAAGGAAAGGGACTAATATCAGACTAGTTGCTAACCTTCCTTATAATTTCGGTACGTTATACCATGTAGCTCTTAATTTCTTTTGCAATTCATGCCTCTTACTTAGAAATATTCCATATGCTATCTTTTCGTGAGATTTAAGCATCTACCTACATATGGCGGTAATTAAATGCTCGTCATAATATTAGGTATGAAATATTCTTTATGCAATCCTACCACTATAAACAGGCTTTCACGGTATTCAATATCGTGCACAATTGACTCATTATGACACGCTTGCCAATAATAGCAATAATGTATTTCATACAGCGATCATATAATACCAGTATTCCAAGTTTCCGTGAGTTATAGAGAGAAGATGAAACCGTTTTGTGATATTCTTTCCTCTGAACAACGGAGTTATTTGAGAACAACGTATATTTACATTAGTAAATATACAATAATTAACATCTAAATTTATAGTTTGCTTATCATGCTGTGCTGATAATAGACTACATTACAGTCCATATTACCTACTCTCTTCTCTCCCAGAGAGGAATGCATATAAGTGGCTTATCGGTTCAACACGCCAGGTAATAAAAATGAAATGCAGGGGGAGACGCTCTCATTTATGTCAACTATGGATGCCGAAATATTTCATGTTATATTTTTACAATATATAACGCTAAGATTGCATAACGTGTATCCAACTGGTGGATGATCTTTGTACGACGCTCGTGAAAATAGTCTCACTCGTCTGTAACCATCAGATTATCAAATAAGTGCATTACCAAACACAAACTACATTTATTCTATACCATAAGGATCGAAATACTTTAAGTTAATCGAATATATGGAGACTGTGATATGAGAAATCAGGGGGTTAGTTTAGTAAATATTAATTTCATTGTTTCTAATGTAGTATTTCAAGAAACTGAATGCATAAAAGTTTTATTTCCTCTCCCACTTACCTATGGTAGATAGACATTTTCACAAAAGAATTCTATGTAAAGATTTCAACAGAATACATGTTTTGAAGTCGCCTTGAAAATGTTTTAGAAGAAACGTTTGGTGTGTATATGTATGTGTTTCAGTTTTTTGTTATGAAATGTTTTTTGTTCTTAATTTAAGAATTAAATTACCAAATGTTGAATAAACGCCAATCTTGGTATTTAAATTAAGCATCTTCCAAGGATGCGACATGAAGATTTTCAGGAAAACCTCCATCCCCAAACTACTTTTTATATGCAAAAGATTGAAGATAGGATTTTTATTTAGCATGCAAATACATGAAACATATTTCATTTTAACAAAAATCGTCAGAGACATTTTATAGAAAATTAAATATAACGAAACATTTTCAGTGTGAAGGACAGTTTGAGGTGAAGGGAGTTTCCTGAAAATAATGTCAAATCTTTAGAAAATTCTGAACTTAAATACCGAAATTTCATTTTTGAATTGCCAGGTACATTAAAACATGTACTGCTGACGAAATTTCGATATAGAATTTTTGGGTAGAATACAATACTTCCTCTACCAACTGTAGGTAAGTGGTAGAGAAAGTAAAAATACAAATGATAGAACGTATTGTTTCACGCATACTAGAATATATTGCGCTTTCTAAATCATAGCACAAGAAAGGCTTTTATGTTTGAAACGGAATTTGAGATCATGAGATAAGCAGGCTCAGTCCTAGAACAAAACCGCTTCATTTCGTTATGAAAGTTTGAATTCTGGATACGAAAAGTAATTAAGCAGCGGAAAATGTTTGATTATTTAAGATAGGTGTGTTTGAGTAATTTAGCAATTTGTTAAAAACGTTTGCAGTGGTTAACTTAGATACTAAGGGTTTTTAATGTTATACACACTCCTATAAACAACATTCGGGTAAAATGCTAGCTATTTTTTAAAAAAGCGTAGCTTTTATCGCATAAGCGTGTTTTAAAGGGAGGAATAGACATTGCCGAAAAGATGCTTTTCTGTGTGCCTCGTAAACGCAGATAATTAGGGTCACGTTTTCTTGCCTCCTCATAACTCCACCCTCCAAACTTCCGTAGAGCCACCTTATCTCTAGAATTTTTTATGATGACACATTTTATGAGAGGTTTCGGGAGGGCAAGAGAAAAAGTGGTGCTGAACTAAAGGCACCTGTACATTGGTGATCACCAGTAATGCACCTTAGTGCTTGTTTGTGTCTCTTACATTGTATCCCTTGCTAAGGAAGGATAATTAGTTAATTATTTATAAAAAGCAGTATTAACTCATTAGTGAAACCCTTTTATAGTATTTTAACACACATTCGCTGTTTTAATACGAAAGAATAAACTATATCATGCTTAATGCCCTGTATTCGTAGAAAATACAAAAATAGTTATTTATGGCGCATTAGTTTGCTATTGCATATTTATTTTTCAGATACGAAATATGTTACAGAATTACTAATATCCTCTAGGACCTTTATGATGTTTGACGCCCTTGCGGGCATAAAGTATTTACCATAATAACGCAACAAAAACGGACTAGCATTTAATATATTTAATTTATGTAATTTTATATTATGGTATAAAAATAAACCACTATTACTCTAAAAATTAATTGATATCATCGTCCTCAGTATAAACGTCTTCAGTAAACCCTTGGCACATGAATATAATTAATTACAACGAGATAGAAATTTTAATGAGAAAACGAACTCCTAATGGTGATGTTGCCCGTAGTAAACCCTGGTTCATGTACTTCATTTACACCTTCAAATGATTCCTTACTGATAGAGGTTGTTGCTAAAGGAATTCCAGTTAATATCCTGGAAATGCAATTTCAACGTCATGCTGTCCTCTAAATATTGAAGTGGGATTATATGGAGTTGGAGTCCAAATTGAAGTGCGATAAGTGTGTAGTGTGGGATGATGAGGTCTAGCTGTCACCTCTGGATCCTAGTGGATGCTCTCAAAGCTCTGGTAGATTCAGATGCCGTGAACTTTGAAATGTTCAGTTTGTATTTACCGCGCCTGTCACACAGTTGGTATTGCAAGATTGTACCTAGTGTGGCAGAGTTGATTTTTACACGGAACAAATTTTATTCCGTAATTATTGTTGATTCTAGCTTGTGTACATAGTATAATTATTTAAATGTTCGATTTTGTCCGTTGTATTTTAAGATATTCTTTAAAACTCTGCTAGCTCTAATCAGGTTGGTCGTGTTTGGGAAGGTAAGATATCTGCTATATAAATAATAAATCCAATAAATATATTTTCACTGTAATGCGTTTTCCTTTATTTGTTCCAAATGCTTTGTGACGAACAAAATATGATACTTGAATCAAATATTTACTTACATTTAAGCTTTACTTTCTTGTAGACTTTCTGTATGTATTACTATAATAGTTTCTTTAATATTAATAATTGATAATGTTTTATAATTCGTGTAACGAATTATTTAGGGTCTTTCGCTTTTGCTGTAAGCGTCTTCTTCCTTAGTGAAAAATTTTAACAATCCTTACAGTTAAACATTGTTTTTTTTAAGCTAGCCTGGTTACTGTCGATCGTAAAACAAAGTTTATGTATTTTAAAATTATTGAGGAATAAACGACAGATTCATAATAATAACATATTTGCAGTCATATTATAATTAAAACATTATTTATACTTGAATTTTCCATTTTGTCATAAATTTTATATTTTTAATATATTTATTTTGTTGTGAAGTCAACTTTTTTCGTACTTTGTTTAACGTATTTTCAAGGTTATTAGATTTTTTAAAAATCTCTTTTGGTATATCAATAAATACAATTGAAATTAAATTTAAAATCTATAAATGTTCAAGACAAGTTTTAGCACACATAATATAATAATAATTATGATGTAAAATCCATACTTAAATATACAACACATGGAAGTCCTTATCAGATCCATTGGATTTCCGTTTTAGCATCCCTTAATTCAAGAGATGGCCTCGGGAATTTTCAAAAACTAAAATATCTGCAGAGCAGCAGAAAAAGACGAAGGAGGAAATGAGTATCCACTAAACGCTTTTTAAATGGCATAAAGTCAGAAAGTGTTATCTTAGCGTTAACATTTTTAAACTTTTTAGAAACTATTTTAGATCGTTTTACTAATATCTGCTTCAATATCCTTCAGCAACAAATGTATTCTTCCATATTAGCTGCTGAACAGTTCCATTTATAACAGACTGACATCTAGAGTATCTTTTTACGGACATGCGTACCAGGTTTTGACATAAGATTTTTGACCACAGCACCCAATAGAGAAAACCCAGGGGTGTAAAATGATCACAAAAATACGATTTAAGGATACCCATGTGTGCAAAATACAAAAAATTGCCAAGATTCATAAATTATGGATTTTAGTGTTATTAAACACTGTAAACCGTCTCTTTTACTTCTGTGTGGTTTTTATAGCTATAAAATATTTTAAAGCATTTCATATGGCGATTTAAATGTTTAGCTATAAGCCTAGATTCTTATAAAATTGTAGTAAAAACGATAAGTTTTGCCAACATTAAAGTGAATAAGCCATTCAAGAGATGGCCTCGGGAATTTTCAAACACTAAAATATCTGCAGAGCAGCAGAAAAAGACGAAGGAGGAAATGAGTATCCACTAAGCGCTTTTTAAATGGCATAAAGTCAAAAAGTGTTATCTTAGCGTTAACATTTTTAAACTTTTCTCGGGTTTTCATTTGTCGGCACATTGTAATTTTCAAATTGTTCCACACGATGTACTTTTCAGTGTAAATCAATCAATTTTATATACCTTATTAACCTATGGCTGTTAATCGGATAAAGAAAAGTTGAGATGAATTTTTGTTAACATGCTTAGATGCGACGTTATTTAAACAATAATATTAATGTTTTGTATATTTTTAAGCAATATTTGAAGTACTTTATTTTCTCCCAAACTGCTAGGTAATTAAAAATCCATCTCTGCAATCTATTGATATGATGCTAAAAAGTTTAATTGTAAAATGTAGGTGCTTGAAAAAAAAGCTTCTTCGTATGGAGCAATTTTTAAAAAGAGTAAAAAATAACAAAAAATTAGTATCTCTAATTTAAAAATATGTATGAAATTTGTTTTATATATTATACTTTAAACCTGATTGCTGTATTAAAATTTCAAATGAATCGAACTGAAATTGTAGATTTTTAAAAGTACTTAAGAAGAGAAGTAATATAAGATATTTATTAATGAAAATTTCAAAATAGACTGACATTTTTGTCAACTATCTTTATAGGTCAAGTTTGTTTTTTTATTAAGTTCTCTAAACTATTTATTAAGAAATATGTGTTATCTCATAAGCTGTTCGTTTTTCGTTGCGTTTCAATCACTAAGAACGCCTGGGAACACACCTCAACCGCAGCTCAGCTATGACAGAGTAGTTGCCGCACTTTCTGTTTACAAACTTTAAACACAAGGTGGTTAAAAAATAAATAACTACGGCAGTTAGGTTTCGTAAACAAACTATTTTCTGTAGTATACACCATTATTGTCGACAATATATTGCCATTTCTCTGAAAGCTTATAAATTCCATTTCTCCAAAATGTGGGGGTTTTGTGGTTGATGAACTCTTGGAGGTTCAGTCTGCAGTCCTCCAAGAAAGTGAGGCATTTGTCATTCAGGAAATTCTGCAGGGAACAGAATAGATGAAAGTCGGATGGGGCAATGTCTGAAGAATAAGGCGGTTGGGGCAACACATCCTATTCAAAATTACGCAACGTCTGACGGATGACCATAGAGGTATGTGGTCTGGCGTTGTCGTGGTGAAAGAAGACATCGTTTCCAAATTCCGGTTTTTCTCTTCAATGGCTGCCTTGAGACGATCTAACTAAGAACAGCATTTCTCGGAATTGATAGTCTCATTATTCGGAAGAAGTTCGTAATACAAGATTCCTTTGCAATCTCACCAAATGCATAGCATAACCTTTCCTGGATGCAACCCTGGTTTAGGAACCGATAGTGATGGCTGTCCTTTCTTGCGACATGATTTACTCTTTCGGGCGCTGTTGTACACAATCCACTTCTCATCTCCAGTTACCAGCCGTTCCAGAAAAGGATCATTCTGATTGCGTCTCAGTAAGGAGCCACAGATGGAAACTCGCTGAATCAAATTCGCTTCACCCAGTTCGTAAGGAACCCATACATGGCGAATATTTATTTTCAAGTAACTTAATTTTTTCAAGTTCCTGGCTACAGTAGCGCGAACTAAATTGAGCTTCAATGCCAACACCCGAGTTGTCATTCGTGGATTAACATTTCATGAATTCTTTCCACTCCGTAATCATTGGCCATCCAGATCGAGGTTTGTCTTTTAGGGAGAAATTCACTGATCGAAATCAGCTAAACCACTTTTGACATGCTCGATTCGTTACTGCATCTTCCCCTTAGACAGCACAAATTTTCTGCCGGCATTGTGAGGCGGTTTTACCCTTACGATAATAAAACAACATAAGGTTTCGGAAATGTTCCTTTTTGCTTTCCATAGTTTTTAAACACAAATTCACGCTGTTCCATCCAACGTCAATCACAAACACACTGACATATCCAATAGCGAGAGGCTGGTTGTTGATCTCTAAGTCGAAGGGGTGGTTAGGCAACTATGATAACTTGAGTGTACAGAAGGTTCAGGGTTTTCAGGCGCTATAGATGGAATTTGCGAGCAAAGCGAACAAGTTATGAGACGACCCAATAGTTTCCAAAAAATACATTTATAGATGCGAATTTCAGCTTTATTGGACAATTTATTTCTATAGTATATCACAAAATTAAGCATATATTAGACAGTTTGTAAGAGAATTCGATATATTAAAGTAATTATAACGAACACACTATAATGTAGGCGAATTTTTGTCTAGAGAATGATGAACAAACAATATTAAAAAATCTGATGTGATACATTTACATGGCATTCTCTACCCTATATCTTTATTAGTGAGTATACAATCACTTCTTACTAAAGTCTGTATTTCTGTCTACTTTATTTTAATCATCCAAATAAACCTTTGTAGAAATAGCTACACTACACATTTCGTTATAGATACAAAGGGAACAGCGATAGTCAAATGTTTAAGAACTGGACGCTATACGCTAGCCTTAAAATTCCATACTGTTTCCATGCAATCGCGAGAAACAGCTGAATGTTAAAAGGACTTTAAAGAATGACCAAATAATGAACAATTCGAACCATTAGTAACGGATATCTCGGAAATGGCTGATTCCAACATAAAAGGTTATTTCGAGTAAATTGTGTGTTTTAAAGAGATCTACATTGTTTGTGAAGTACGTTTTCGTATATCCCTTAGCGTTTGTTATACAAGATTATACAGAATTCCTTCCGAATAAAGAGGACCTTAGAAGCTATTCCCAGAAAATTCAATATATATAGTTTATTTGTCATGTAAATATCTTTAATATATGGTATTTTAATCAAAATTGTTAGAGCCATTTTTATAAAATAAAAAATTTCAAAAAATGTTCCGTGTAAAGAGTAGTTTGTGGTCGGGGAATTTTCTTGAAAGTTTTCTTGTTGCATCTTTAGAAGGTACTGAACCTAAATATTTACCAGGTTTGGTGTTTATCCGACTTTTAGTTTTTTAGTTATGCTGTTCACACATTCATACACGGACCTTTTCCTAAAAATTATTTTTTTTTGGATTCAGGGGTCTTCAAAACACATATTTCCGGTGAAATATCGGTACTGAGTTTATGAGTGAAATGCAATACCTTACCTACTATGTGCATGGTGAAGAAAGTAAAAAAGATATTCCTATGATCATAAATCAAAAGAAATATTAAATTCAAAAAACAGCAATTATAGTAAATGTCATTAGCATTATGAGTCAGCACAGTAATTAATTTTTTTGTTTTCATTCAGGAACATATAACGTTGTTCCATTTATGTGCCACCTTTAATATTTTAGGTCACATAAGTGGCTTAGTCTTCGGAAACCTTGCCCATCTTCAGTGTTGTTCACTGGCTTACATTTAACTATCGTTGCGGTTTATTAGGTATCGCAGGTTTTTTCAACAAAGCTTTAAATCTTCCCGCTTCCTATTTCACCTTCCTCTCTCTCTCACTCTCTCTATCTCTCTCTCTCTCATATACTTACCGTTTCGGACGCTGGTAAGGATAGGGGCTAATCATAGTTATAAAAAAGGAAAAGAGTATGTATTGTGACGCAGCGGCTATTGCCCAAGGTTATCGGGAGGTCGCGGTCGGCGCCAAGCAGTTGGAGATAAACAAAGATAAGTCACGTTCTCGTCCGGCGTACACAGCTAAAGCGCTGTCAATAGATAACCAAGACTTTCAGAATGTTTCTTTACCCGTCTCCAGAAGCGTATCCAGATAATTCTAGATGATCTGTGGAGGTTTCCATTGGCTATATAAGCGAGCGTTCTCGTCGGTCGGTTGAGTCAGTTAGTGAGCGAGTGCGTTTTCGGTGCGACAAAAAGTGCTGTACTCCGAGCGAGTTTGTGATGACTGCTGTGACGTGCAGCAAGTGCTACTGCGGAGCGAGAGATTGTAGAAATCTTGTGCTCGACTCCCCAGAAATGAACCGTCCAGAAGAACAGACTACGTCACGAAGGAAGTGAAGTGACGAGGAATTGAACTAGTTCACATTAGTGAAGTGACAGTGTGAACTAAGTGAGGTGTCAGTAAAAGCTGAATTAGATAAAAGCAGTGAAAGTGATATTGAGAACTTAGAGAAGTGATAGTTGAAAACTGGACAAACTCACAGTATCCGTATATATACACTAACGAATGAGAACACCATTTGCTGCCAAACACACTTTATTTGTCACTTAGTTACAACCGACCAAATACAAGCTGGACATGCCCTGGAGTGTCAGATTCAAGTCACCTAACACAGAAAGTTAAGAAGCACGAGGAATCTATTGCACATAAGAATGCTTATTTAGATATATCAGTCCTTGAAAAGCAGAAATTAGGCAACAGCTTAGCTCAGCTTTCAGACAGAATACAGAAAGATACAATGACAACGTAAGGAAAAATCGTTACGTTCTTTCCAAAATAATTGTGTATTAAGTTCTGCGGTGAGTTTGAACTTCCTTACGTGAATATAACGAAACAGCGGAATCTAACAATCCTGGAATATTCAGAGGGCTACTAAATTTCACGTCAGCTTTAGATGCAGTTGTTTTCACATGAACATGAATTGTTAGGTCATGAACAATGCTACAGTCTTTAAGGGTACATCCAAGTATATACAAAATGATTTACTAGCGTATATGTTACATGTGTATCATGAGAAAATTAATGCTGAAATAGCTAAGGCAGATTTTGTGTCTGTGATAGCAGATGAAACTTCTGATGTATCTTCTAAATTTCGGTTGATTGTAGTATTTCGTTACCTATTATCTACTTGAGAGCCTGTTGAATGATTTTGGACATTTTTAAATCCACCTGGTAAAGACGCTTGCTCCCTAGCAGCTTGCATTAAAAATGTTCTCACTATGTCTAAGAACAGAAAGAAAAAGTAATATCTCAAAATTATGATGGTGCTAGTGTCATGCGTGGCCAACATGTAGGGGTCCAAACAATTGTAAGAGAAGAGTATCATTTTGCGCATTATGTGCATTGTTACAACTGAAGTTAATTGTTGCCCAAGCTGCAAGTCAAAATAAACTAGTAAAGCTGTTTTACAGTACCACTACAGAGGTACAATATTATTCTCTCTTTCACCTCAAAGAGTGGCTATTCTAGATGCAATTGTGAAACGAGGAGTCCCTCAGGGGTCAGCCACAAGATGGAACTTTAAATCGAGAACAGTTCTTACAGTTAATGAGACTAAAGAGGCCATTCTAGAATGTTTCCAACAAATAGAGGATACCAGCAATCAGGCAACAAGTCTGAATCAGGCATATGGTCTAAAGTTGAAACTGCAACAGCCAAAATTTTCCTTGTTCTCCCGTTCACCTCAGCGTGAGCGTGATGCATTCAATGGATCATAAACGCTAGTGGCAGTAACAAGAGCCCGGACTACGATAGGCAATTTAGAGCTTGATTTCCACTCGAAATTGGAAATATTTTCTAACATTTCATCTAACGTAAAGGTGAACAAAGAACCTAGATTACTTGATTGAAGGCCCAACTTTGTCTTGCTATTGAAAAATACGGTTTCTATATGCTCTTCTTCAGGTGATTGAATGATGTACATATGTGATCTCGTAGAGCAGTTGATTTTGAATCCTGGTCTATTTCACCTTAGCAAAGAACTGTCTATTTCAATACAAGAGCTCTGCATTCCTGCCAAAATTGACTGGGGTCAGCTATTTCTAGAACTTTCTCGATTTTACTATTGAAAAGGAGTCGTTAGAACGCCGATTCAATAACTTTACACTCTAGCTGTTTATGGCTAACCTTTAGCTTATTTTTGTTGTCGTCATTGTTGCTGTCAACCGACTCTCGGTGGTGTTGCCCGACGCCTGATGGTTCTGCAATGGAAGATGACCGTGCTTGGGCCATTGAGCTTGAGGGTCGTGGACGAGTGAGAGGGACCATCCCTTGACCTTACTCCTCTTCTACTTCGCCATACGTCTTGGAACGCGGAGCAATACTTGGTTGTTTTCAGTCTCCGGGTTCGTGCCCATTGCCACAGGTGCTGTAGCAATAGAAAGAAAACGGAATTAACCGAATTAAAGTTGTATTCCTCAAAGTTGCGATGAATGTAGGGTAAATATAATAGAACAAGTTTAATGTAAACATGTTATAAATGCATATTTCGGGTTATGTTATTCTAAAAAAAGTTGCATGCTTCGACAATGATTAAGGATAATAAATAGAATCACCGTTCAATTCACTAAGCAGCTGCAATAACGCGGTCTTGTAGGTACAGTTATTGCACCTGCAAAGCCCCTCAGCGACAATGTCCATACTAAGATCCCCAACAGGAGACGGGGTGGTATCCTCAAAGCCAAGTGGTGTGCTGTAATATAATTAACCCCCCCAAATAAAATGGGCGACGGCGGGGGGGGGGGCTGGTTACACTGATAATCGTCTCTGTGGTTCCTCGGTTGCTCATGATGGGTGCAATCATTGAGGGACCTGCCAGGAGGGGTCCTGTTGCAATGCAGCCTGCTGCGCCCTGCACAGTTGAGGTTCTCTACGCTGATGATTGGCCAGGCTGAGTTGGGAGCCTCCACCTCTAGTGAATGTGACCTTAATATGTAGTAATTTAATCAAAATTGTTATAGCCATGTTTCAGAAAATCCAAAATTTCGAAAGGTGTTCCATGTAAAGTGTAGTTAGGGGTGGAGATTTTCTTGAAAATCTTCGTGTCGCATCTTTGGAAGGTACTGGACTTAAATACCAAGTTTGCTATTTATCCATATTTCGTTTTCGAGTTATGCTGTTCACACACACATACACAAGCACACACAAACATGCACACGGACCTTTTTTAAAATGCTTTTTGCTGGGTTCAAAATATATATTTCCAGTGAAGTATCGAAATTTAATTTTTGGGTGGAATACAATACTTCCATTACTTACTATACGTAGCAGAGAGAGCAAAAATAATAGAGAATTTGTGGACTGAAGGAATAAGAAATCACCTAAATCGGAAATTCTCCACTCATTTCAAAGGCTTATCTTAAGAGAATGCTGCTAGAAGAACGGGCCAAAACTGAACAAGTATATACTAGGAAAATAATTTCAAAATGAAATCACGCCCCTTAGAGCAATCAGGTGTAAACGATATCCTACAAAGTATTAAATTCAACGACCGTAAGGGGTATATGCACACCGTTTCTATTTTCGGAATATTTAAATGAATGTGGTACAAAAATCAGTACAGAATTAAGAGTAGTTTGTATGCAAGACGTGTTTAAAACACACTTTTTAACCGCATGCTGACGTACAGGGTTGAAATTGTATATAAAATGGTTTAAGGAGGTTTCGTTGACACTTTTTATTTGGTTGAAATCCACATAAGTTAAAAGTACCTTTTACAATTTCTAGATTATCTTCTCAAAATATCTATTACAATGCATATTATCAAATTTACTGTGCCCAAAATGAATGCGCCTCAAATTTAACGCATGCATGCATTCGATCTTGCTTTGTGCTACTAAAAAAATCTGATGTGTTACACTCGCATGACTTTCTCTACTCTTGTACAAACTATTTTTACAAAACGCTTATTCTCCATATGCTTCATGTTAATCGAGATATCGAGATGTTAGTCTTATTGCTAATTTTCTTGTTGATGCAAGGGGGATTGGTAGGCTTTAAGCGATAGTCAAATATTTTAAGAGCTGGTTGCTATGTGGAGTATTCCATTCTCTTTGCATTATCAGGACAAAAAATGAATAACGAATTCCCATTTGAGAAAAAAGTGTAAGTATTGGAAAATTTAAGGGAATAACAAGCAATATCTCGAACACGGTTCACTCAACAACAAAAATGTATATGACATAAATTGTGTGTTTTAACGCGGTCTACATTTTGTGTATAGTAAAATTTGGTCTATCTCTTATGGTTTACCAGTTATGCAAAAGTCGTTCACAATGAAGAAAACTTTTAGAGACATTCCCAGAAAATTCAAGATATACATTTTATTTGTCATGAAAGTATCTTAAATATACGATATTTTAATCAAAATCATTAAAGCCGTTTTTGAGAAAATTAAACTTTTCGAAAAATGTTGCATGTAAACGATAATCTGGGGCGGGGGGATTTTCTTGAAAATCTTCGTGTCGCATCTCTGGAAGATACTGAACCTAAATACCAAGTTTGGTGTTTATCTGACTGTTCGTTTCTGAGTTATGCTGTTCACAGACACACACACGGTGATGTTTCCAAAAATGCTTTTTTTGGATTCAGGGGACCTCAATATATATTTCCGGTGAAATCTCGGTATCGAATTTTTGGGTGGAATACAATACTTCCCCTACTTACTATACGTAGTAGAGAAAGTAAAAATCATCGAAAAGCGAAGGTGTTTGAAGTTTCTTATTTAATTTAATTATTCTCTTAGACAGCATCAACAAATGAAATAAAAAGGCTTTTATTGCTGAAGCTTAACCGCTCCTCTATGTCTGAACATAGCAGTTGTAAAGTTCCTGGCTACCTAAGCGGATTGCATATGAACGTGTATTTCCTGGAAAATCCTATTATAAAAGCCTCTAGGGCGCTTGGCCAGAATAATATTGCTTTATCATTTACATGACATGATATCCAAGGGAACTTCATTTAGAAGCAGGGTTGCGGATATCAAACAACCTAAAACAACAAAAAAGTGTAAGAAAGAGAACTTCTACAGCACAAAGGCCAAACTTCGCCAAAAATTTATACATTCCAATGATAGGTTGTGGTAAGATAAGCTTCGGCTTTTGAAAACTTTGTCTTCGAATACCTTGTTGGGTTATTTTTTCCCCTTATATAAATGAGCAAATAAGCTTCTCCACGGAATTTTTTTTCTATTTATTTTACACCACTTTATTGCGACTGATCTGTTAGGAGATACCTCTTGGATTGTTGTGTGGCGGCTTTCTAGGTCTCATCTCTGTACCATACCATCTCGCTTCGTCGGGTGTCCCCAGAGGCCTTAGGCTAGGCAATTGTACCTCTGCTACTTATGACGTCAGATGGCAGCTTCGACACATGTTCATAGAGACTTTAGTGCTAGGCAACTACATCTCTGTTCCCTACACGTGCCGGGCAGATGGCATTAGAGTGTCGTCCAGTCTATCTGCTTTCATTTTCGTAGATATATGTCAGAGAATTTGCAATTACCACCTAATTTAATTTTCAGACTTAAGGTGGAACTTTTGGTCGTGATAGTAAATATCCAACTTGTATTTACCTTGGCGACTGAGGGGAAACTATGGAAAATCCCGTCAGATTGGCCGGCACACGAGATTTAAACCGGAGACCTTCCGAATGCGGGCCACAGACGTTACTTCCTGAGCCATCTCGCGCGGTAGGGAATTTTTGCTTGATTTTTCGTATAGTCAATTACCGTTCTATAAATTTTGGATAAAGGAGAGCTTATTTTTGAGGGATGTGAAGTCTCAAAAATGAAAAGTTGAATTCATGGAGCGGGGTATACTTGGATCTTACAGTTTATAAATGTGAATGCAAATAATGCGAAACTTTCAATTGTAGCGTACTGGATGGTGGGTGAATTGTAGGAAAAACGATGAAGAGGACTAGTGTCACATTTACTCGTTGGTGTTAGGTATTATACAACCAGGACTTTTGGTAATTTTGATTACAGCATCTTCTCTGACCCATTCAACTTTGAATTGTTTAGCACAAAGGTAAAATTTGGACATTTGCAAATATAGAGGAATAGTTTCTCTGATTGGAAACGTTGCTTGTAAAATAGTATGATCAAGCAGAGGGTTTTAGTGAGTAAACAGAGCAATCCTGTTACCGCACGAAGTATAGGTGACTTAGGTACTTGACGGACACTCTCCTCCCCTTCCCAACAGCCGCTTTGGTTGCGACTGTTCCACTTATTCGTTGCATATACACCAGTGGAGACCTGTGGTAATATGCCTAAAGCAAAGAAGAGTTTATACATCAGAATTAGAATCATTTGTGACGGAATGTGGCAGAGAATAGCAACAGAAATGGCGAAACCAACAGATGTAACATAGAGCTCAAAATACGTTTAAACATCATATTAAACCACATTGTAATTCAATGAAACATAACGAACAGGTGACATTATTGGAATAGAACAACGAGTAAAGTGGATCTTCAACCTCCTCAGCCCCAACTACAGATCATAAGTTTTTCGAGGAGTGTCATACACTAAGAAGCGCGGATATTGCTAAATGTAG
Source organism: Deroplatys truncata (assembly GCA_030765065.1). Classification (NCBI taxonomy): domain Eukaryota; kingdom Metazoa; phylum Arthropoda; class Insecta; order Mantodea; family Mantidae; genus Deroplatys; species Deroplatys truncata. The sequence continues at coordinate 62,795,130 of CM060980.1, forward strand.
AACTTCTGAAATGCTTGTTGCGTAGCTTTCATAAACTAATTGCACCCTATCAGTAGCTAAACATACATCGCTTTCTTTCTTAATACAATTCCTTAATCCTGATTTACCTAATTTCGAAAAGTGGTGGCTGGTGCCTAGAATGACAAGGGTTCAGTACATTTACTACATTATGCTATTTAGCTTTCCAAATAATTTCGTTTTATAAATTATTTCAAATACTTGTATAGTTCTAACATTTCCTTAAAATGAGCCTGACTACGTTTATGGGGTTGAATCTTCTGTAGAAGTACATTTATAGAGAAATTCCATCCTCCTTTCCTTTTTCGTGGCGAATCTGTCTATCACTCTCTCATTAAAATCTAGAAGCCCGTGGATCGTTTCCTTTTAAATAGATAGCATGGCAAGAGCAGACAGCCCATCTTCATCCATGGTGCTTCTAAGAAACGTTTTGGTCCGCGACAAAGGAGAAACACCTCTCTGCTTCACACGTTGTCATTGGGTTAGTAGTAATTTCAACAATTCAATAATATCACCAAAGGGTTCTCGCAGGTTATTTTCAATTAAAAACTTCAGAAAGGCTATTGCACTTCTCATTTCTTGAAGATAATTTCGAGAATAAATTATGTATAGCCTTGTCTTTAATTTGTATTTATTTAAAAACGGATAGGACTGCACAACAACGGAGGGAATTTTTTCAGGAAATTTATTTTTCAGCTAAGCGGAGAAGTCCTGATTAAGTAAATTAGAGGCCAATAGGAAACTGGGAAATTCAAACCTTTGTTTGCTCTGCTGAATTATTATGTCACATATTTCCTTTGCTGCTAAATTCCTTGTTATATATACCTATATACATCCTCGCATCTTCTTTTTGCTATATTTGGTTCTGCCTCACTTATGTTATTATCAATATTGTATCTAATTTTCAAAACTTCATTTTCGAATGATGATATTGCTTGTTTTATTGAGACGGAATCAATGATGAGATTTTGTAATTGGCTGTACAAGGTATCCACGTGAGGCATTATTTCATAAAATCCTCTAACCAAAAGGAAAATGTTGGCTGTTGCAGTTTCAATCTTAAACCATATGCCTGATTCAGAATTGTTGCCTGATTTCTGGTATCCTCTATTTTTGGATACATTCTAGAATGGCCTCTTTATTCTCATTAACTGTAAGAACTGTTCTCGATTTAAAATTCCATCTTGTGGCTGACTCCTGAGGGACTCCTCGTTTCACAATTGCATCTGGAATAGCCACTCTTTGAGGTGAAAGAGAGAAGAATATTGGTACCTCTGCAGTGGTACTGTAAAACAGCTTTACTAGTTTATTTTAACTTGCAGCTTGGGCAACAATTAAGTTGAGTTGTAACAATGCACATAATGCGCAAAATGATACTCTTCTCTTACAATTGTTTGGACCCCTACATGTTGGCCACGCATGACACTAGCACCATCATAACTTTGAGATATTACTTTTTCTTTCTTTCTTAGACATAGTGAGAGCATTTTTAATGCAAGCTGCTAGGGAGCAAGCGTCGTTACCAGGTGGATTTAGAAATGTCCAAACTCTTTCAACAGGCTCTCCAGTAGATAATAGGTAACGAAATACTACAACCAACCGAAATTTAGAAGATACATCAGAAGTTTCATCTGCTATCACAGACACAAAATCTGCCTTAGCTATTTCAGCATTAATTTCCTCATGACACTCATGTTACATATACGCTAGTAAATAGTTTTGTATATACTTGGATGTACCCTTAAAGACTGTAGCATTGTTCATGTGCTAACATTCATGTTCATGTGAAAACAACTGCATCTAAAGCTGACGTGAAATTTAGTAGCCCTCTGAATATTCCAGGATTGTTAGATTCCGCTGTTTCGTTATATTCATGTAAGGAAATTCAAACTCACCGCAGAACTTAATACACAATTATTTTGGAAAGAACGTAGCGATTTTTCCTTACGTTGTCATTGTATCTTTCTGTATTCTGTCTGAAAGCTGAGCTAAACTGTTGCCTAATTTCTGCTTTTCAAGGACTGATATATCTAAATAAGCATTCTTATGTGCAATAGATTCCTCGTGCTTCTTAACTTTCTGTGTTAGACACTTGAATCTGACACTCCAGTGCATGTCCAGCTTGTATCTTTATCCTTAGCAAAAAGTATGCACGGAAAACAAAATAGCTTATTTGTAGAAACACAGTCACAAATCCAATCATTTCTTTTATATATATTTACATTAAAAGATCTGCGAAATGTCTTACCTTGCCTGGTTTGCGCTTGTTTTAATTCGAGCTGAGGTATAGGCCTGCCAAGCTCTTTACTTTACACTTCTCTTCCAAACTTAAAGCTGAGAAATATATTTGTGAAAGATATTGAACGCTATTCAGTGTTCTTTGAAAACAAACTCTAAGAACAGGTGAATATGATATTGTCGTAGCCTCTTCTTACTAATGCTCAAAATGAAGTAGGCGACTCGCTTGCAAAGGGGTACCGGAAAATTAACAAACTTCTAACATGGTGAGGCTACTACGAGGGACGCAGCTAAAGAAAGTACAGAAATATTATCAAACACTGGCAAAAAGGGGCGCTACATGGCCCAAAAGGAAGGGAGGAACTTTATACTATCAGAAATAATACAGAAAGAAAATGGATGAATGATTTATTATATAAAGATGGATTGCTTACCTCACATTATTAGCTCCCATGTCTGCCGGGCGAGGCCGCCAAGCATGCCTGCTCGGAGATGGCAATTTCACGTCTTTACTGCTTGAAGGTTACTCACTGACTCCCCCTCCCAAGCCACGCTATGTAAAGCGTAGGGGACGCCAAACAACCTATCCCCACCTAAGATTCCTAGTTCCCCCCACCCAGGCTCTAACTGCCATCTCGAATCCCGGTGACCAGAGAGACGTATGCACGTCAATCTCTGCATACGTCACATCTCCCCCGGCCAACGAGATCGACGCCCCCGTCGACACAAGGCAAATATTATACAAAAAACAATTACAAGAGCAAAACTGACATACAAAACAAAAACATGCAATGATTACTGAATTAATATTTATAAATGTATATGGAACACCCAAACGAAGACATGAAAACAATATTGACTGGCATATTTAAGAGTCTCGAGTGTTAACGGATTATGTATCATCAGAGCACTTATGCTCGAGCACCGCGCGCACGCACACACACACCATGCTGCTTCTGTCACACGCACACTACACTGCACCTGGATTGATGTTCCGACGTAACTGTTTGTGGGTGGAATTTGCAGATCACCCACAACGACGAATTATATCCTGGCTGTAATCTCTTTGATGGTGCAGGTCGTTGAAGATGAAGGGGTGGGCAGTCGCTGGCTTGGACTGCCCCCCAAAATAGTGGCTCCTTATGCCACTGCAGTGTAGTGGCTGCACGGCAGCTCTCCTGTGGTGTCTCTGGAACCTCTGGCGTGAACGGCGGGAGTGCTCGTCTTATCCGCTCGAGCTCCGCCATCAGCAAAATGACTACAACAGAAACCATAAAACAGTAGAAAGGGTGCTCTAACAAATCATCAGACATAAAAGAAATAGTATGTCATTTACAATGAAATATTTTAAATGTTCAGAAGGTTTGCACTCAATAAATTCTTTTAACATGGGGCAAAGAGAAAGAAAAAAATGACTACATGTTGACATAAAAACTAAATTTTACAGGGGGTTACCATCCAAACTTTAACACACAATGCTTTAAAATCCAAATCCAAAATCACAAAAGAACCAGAATACATTAACATTATATCAGTGACATTCATTGTTTCCATACAATAACATGACAGAAAAATATAAACTTATTTGGGATCCCAATATTAATTCTTAACCAGCTGGTACTATTAATGAAACGAAAATAAGTGCACTTACAATACATTCATACATGACAATGAAACGAAATCATTCACACTGACCATGGCCCAAATTATACACAACACTCACTTAAGTAACTACTCAAAACTACTGTATGCATTACTACAAACTTCAAAAATAAATCCACAGTACATATTCAAACTACAATAATCATACTCTGCTGTCACTAACACAAATTCTCCTCTACATTACTATCTTCTTCATCTCATTACTGTCATCATCTCCATCATCATTATCATCATCAGTATTTTAATCATCATCATCTTTATCTCATCTTTCAACTTTCTCTTGAACAGTAATTACTGAGCAAACAAAACATCTTCACTGACGTGTCAAAAATATCTGCAAAGTCAAAAATATCTGACATAGGCATAACCTTAAAGAAATCACATTAACATTTCAGGAATGATACAAATAACATGACATTATACTGTTGCATCCACATCCTCCGAATCAAAATTAAGCTGGAAAACAGGTGGTATTAAAACTTGCTATATAAGATGGTATTAAACTTGTTGCATAAACACAAAAAAAAATTATTCTCATTGCATTCACTTCAATACATGTACTCTCTCGTGTGAATACATCACACACGCTATACTGGGCACATTACAGCAACACCAATAAGCAAAAGCTCTCAAATCATCACATCAAATCAACTTTCCAGGTAATGTAGCCCTCCTGAAAAATCAGCACATTTACACTTCAACTATCGGGGTTACACTTTGGCACTTCCACCGAAGCTGACATCATCTCATCTCACTTTACCACCATCGGGGTTACTCTTACGCACTTCCACCGAAGCAAATATCAACTCATATCTCTCACATAACCTCAAAACATACATACATACATACAAAGCAAATATCAACTCATATCTCTCACATAACCTCAAAACATACATACATACATACATACATACATACATACATACATACATACATACACTATTCATGCAACAATTTTCTGCAAAGAAAAGATCACAGCATAATAATGAAACCCAAAATCAACTCAAATCGAACGCAACAGAACAAAATCACATCATTACTCAAAACAATACTGTCACAGAACATTCCTGAAAATCAAAAAAAATTAAAACTTTCCAGTTTCATATAATATATGCTTCATGCCAACATTAAGGCATACAATAAAAATAGCATCACAAAACTCAGACTTTACAGTCTATAAGGACCCACAGGATCATAATAAGGGTGAAGGCGTGACACATGAACACTCTGATGTTTGGTACGAGGAGCATGAGGTCGACCAACAAGGTAGGTAACAGGAGTGATCTGTCGGATAATTTCAAAAGGACCAAAATATCTATGTAACAACTTTGTACATTTACCTTTCTTTCTAATAGGAGTAAAAACTTTGACTAATTGACCTACGTTGTAAACCACATCTCTATGTTTAGCATCAAATGCTTCTTTTTGTTTCACCTGTTGCTTTGTAATGTTAGCAACAGCAACCTCACGTGCCTTCTGAATCTCTTGCAAATTCTCTTTCACAAAAAGGTCATTAGAAGTAGCTTGCAGCTGAACCTGGTTAGGTAAAGAAGGTTCTCGACCATATATCAAGAAAAAGGGTGAAAATTTAGTAGACTCTTGAACACTTGAGTTATAGGAAAAAATGACATAGGGCAAAATTGAGTCCCAATTCTTTTGATTAGCATCCACAAAATGGCTAGGCATATTTAAGAGGGTTTGATTGAATCTTTCAGTAAGTCCATTATAAGCTGGATGATAAGCACTAGTGAAATTGGAAGACACTGATAAAGATCTCAACAATTCTTGTGTCACTTCACTTAAGAAAACTGAGCCACGATCAGATAACAAGGCAGCAGGGGCTCCATGCCTACAGATGATGTTATGTAAAATAAACTTAGCAACTTGGGGAACTGTTGCTGAAGGAAGCGACGCAGACTCGACCCAGCGAGAAGCATACTCGGTCGCAATGACAACATACTTGTGTCCAGAATTTGAGCGAGGGAGAGGCCCAAGCAAATCAATACCCCACCGCTCGCCTACAGAAGTAACAGGAATTGGTTGTAATAAACCTGCTGGCTTTTGATTCTTAGGTCCATTTCTCGTTTGACAACTGGGACAGGTTCGTACAAAATGTTCAATATCTTTCTTCATTCCAATCCAATAATATCTGGAGTGAATTTTGGCAACTGTTTTTGAAAAGCCTAAATGACCTGAAAGAGGATCATCATGACATGAAGATAGAATTTCATGTTTCAGAGCTTCTGGAATAACCAGCAGATGCAGAGGGCCAGTGGAGCTAGCATTTTTGCGATAAAGAACTCCTGATTTGAGAGTATAGTTTGAAATTTGTCTCTGAAGCTTAGCAGGGGCCGACGGAGGATCATGGAGAGCATTGATAAGCTCAAGTGACACATTATCTTTTTTCTGTTGGTCAGCAACTTCAACTGAAGACAGTAAACATGTGGGAAGTTCTTCAAGCTGTTCAAGATCACTTTCTGTAGGTTGCAACACAGGAAATCTCGATAAAGTATCAGTATCATGATGTTTCTTACCAGATTTATATGAAATAGTGTAATCAAACTCTTGCAATTTCAAACTCCAACGTGCCAAACGCCCAGTCAAATCTTTTAAATTATTCAAATAACAGAGGGAGCGATGATCAGATACAATATGAACCTTATAGCCATAAACAAAACTGCGAAAGTGGGTAAGTCCAAACAGGATGGCCAACAATTCCAACTCAGGAACACTATAATTACGTTTACATTTGGATAATGTCCTCGACGCATAGCCCACTGGTTTCAACACATTATCAATCTTTTGATACAACACTGAAGCAACCCCTAGTCCACTGGCATCAGAGTGTAATTCAGTATAAGCACCAGGAGTATAGTGATCTAAGACAGGGACAGAAACTAATAAGTCCTTCAACTTTTGAAATGCAGTTTGCTGATCAGATTCCCAAACAATACTTTGATTTTTTCTAGTCAACTGAATGAGTGGTTGAGCAATATTTGCATAGTCCTTGATGAATTTCCTGTAAAAATTAAACAATCCCAAAACTTTCCTTACATCTCGAACATTTTTAGGACGAGGCAAATTCTGAATGGAAACAACTTTATCAGAATCAGGGGAAATACCATCTTTAGAAACTTCAAAACCTAAGAGCTTGATCTTTTGCATCGCGAAGAAACACTTTTCTGGTTTGAGCTTAAACTTATAGTGATCCAGTCGTTGAAAAACAGCCTCAAGATTTTGTAACAACTCATCAAAGGTTTTAGCAAAAGCGACAATATCATCCAAATATGCAATTGCCTTTTTAAAATTCAAATCACCTAACAACTTGTCTGCGATGTAACTTAAAAACCTAGGAGCATTTGCCAACCCAAAACGTAAGCGTGTGAATTGATATTGACCCTGAAAAGTAACAAAAGAAGTATATTTCTGGCTATCCTCTGCAATAGGTACTTGAAAATATGCTGACAGCAAATCTAATGAGACAAACCATTTAGCCTCCCCCAAATAACTTAAGAAATCATCTATCAATGGTAAAGGGAAAGAGGTGGTCTCTGTAACAGCATTCAATTTTCTATAATCAACAAAAATCTCATGGAACCATCTTTCTTTTTAACAAGTACCACAGGAGAAGCCCAAGAGGACTGCGATTCCTTAATAATTCCAGCATCTTGCATTTCTTTAACTTGCTCAGCAATAATTTCCTTTTGTTTATGGGGAACTCTGTATGGTCTTTGTTTAATTGGTTTAGGGTCAGTTACTTTAATATCAAATTCTGCAACATCAGTAGTACCAAGTTCTTGCAATGTGGTGGCAAAAAGATCACTATATTTCAATAATAATGAATGCAACTCAGCCTTTTGAGTTTCCAGTAGTTTACCATTGACATTAAAATTACAATTTAAAGCTGGCAGAGGGGTAACATCTGACGATAAAACAGAATTACTCTGAACTAGTGCAACATCATAAGCTTTAGCTAAAACTGTATTTGCAAACAATGTTTGTGGAACTGCAGTATTATTATGCACTGGTATGGTAAGTTCAGATGCAGAATGACACAACAACGGTGGAATTGAAAGATTCTTCTTTTGCATTATATTAAGAGCAGGTTCAAACATAACCTCATTGCTAATAGCTGACGAAGGCTTAACTGATGTATAACAGGTAGACAAAGGTGGCATTTTTACATCATTCATAACTGCCATTTTAACACCAGAATCAGTACGTTCATTATCTTGCAAAGGATTTACTGCCATATCAACAAAAGGACCTTATACTAGGGTTATTGGTATACTGAAAGCATCATTCTCAGAAGAGTTCAGGGTTATCAAGTTATGTGCATAGTCAATTATAACATCATGGGCATGCAAAAAGTCATTGCCTAAAATTAAATCATGAGACAAATCTTTCACAACTAATACATCCTCCTGAAAAAGAACATCATTAATATAAAAATCTAGCACAGTGTGGTAAGGCGCATCAAGTAACTTATTTCCTGCAGTACGGAGCATCATCTCTATGGGTTTCAATGTAGAGTGATCAAGAACATGTGCAGCATTCACAATACTCACTGCGCTTCCTGTATCGAGCAAGATGGAGAGCTCTGTCTGGGCAATATGACCAGTAACTTGCAAGATCTGACCTGATAATGCAGACACATCCCGTTGAGGTGCAGCCATATCCCGTTGAGGTGCAGCCATGCTGGTGGGCGGTGGTGATGCTGCTAAGTCTCGTCGTATGAGGCTCGGCGCCAGTCGTTTTTTGACTGAGGAAAGCGGCTACGGCAAAAGCGAGCCAGGTGGCCCTGCCTGTTGCATCTATAGCAGGTGATAGATGAGTCCCGCCGGTTGAAGTCAGATGACCGTGGAAGCTGTGAAGTTCTCTCCGAAGATGGTATAGCAGGTGGTAACTGAAACTGGTTAACTCGGTGACATAACTGTTCTACACGATCAATCAGCTGGTTCATAGGAGCGATAGGTACGTCCCCAAGAGAAGAAGTATTAGTTAGCTGAGCAGCAGCTGGTAAAGTAACAGCAGGAACAGAATTATTAAATGCAACAGAGGGTGGTGTAACCACTGCAGCCTGAGATTGAGCAGACACTAGATGTTCACGGTTCTGCATATAAAACTGTGCCTTGTCCACTCGTCGAATGATTTGTATTACCTCATCAACAGTTTGAGGATTTAATGGCAGTAAAGATTGTACATGAAGAGGTTTAAGACCTTTAAGCAAGTGTTTAATTTGTTCTAATTGCAACATAGCTGGGTTTACTTGATCACATAAAGATAGCACATCATGGATGTAATTAATAACAGGTTCATCATCTAACTGTACCCGCTGTCTGAGTATCATTTCCAAAATTTCACTCCGATTAGTCATCTGAAATGCATTTAGAAACTGTGTAGATAAGGAAAACCAATCATGGCGAGGATGCCGATGGCGAAAAGTTTGAAACCATGATGCAGCAGTATCTCGTAAATAACATGGAAAGCACTTCAATTTCATTTCCTCAGACCAGCCATTAGCAGCAGCGACCATTTCAAAATTCTGAAGAAATTCATATGCCGACAACTTACTGGAATTCTCAAAGTTAGAGGGTTCAATGACCGGACGACACACAGCTGACTGCATTGTGCTCGCCGACACAGGCGGATTAGGCATCACTGGTAATATCTGAGTAACAACAGGTGTACTCGTACTGGAAATAGATTCTACTTCACTATGCTCGCTAACTGGAGCAATCACCACATCAGATTTCTGCGTACTACGTCGCTTAGGCATTGTGGGAGCACAAAAGATAAACACAACCAGTAAATGAACAGAATATGGAAGATCACAAATACAGATTACACCAAACTAAGCACTTATAGCATCGCATGAATGTAGGTAGCAATATCAGAACATAGCCAGATAAAAACCAATACCAGGAGTAATACAATTAAACGCCCACGGCGAAATATCAGAAAATTATACCAGCAGATTGTTTACACAGGCATGACACGTAAGCCACTTGGACACAAAACCAAGATTTTAAAACAGGATGTACACATGGAAGAAAAAAATAACAAAGTGATATCTTCAGTGAGAAAACTCGAACTGGAAGTTAAAAAAAACCACGTCACACCTACTGTGACCAACGCTGACATTATCTCCAAGAGAGCAGAATATACTACACTCGCAATTTATACGTATTAGTGTACAATACACAAAAATGAATTCCTTCTTTGTTTTTGTTTAAAACAGATGCATCTGACCTGATATACACACACGCAAATAAACGCACAGAACACGTGCTGGAAAAGACTGGCTTCACAAGCTAGAATTAGTGATGAATTGCATGAACACGCAGAAATTACATAACACACGTGCGCACATAAAAGTTACACGAAAAATGCACCACAAAAGTATAGTAAAGAGCTGGGAATCACAATCAATGCAATATAAAATTACAAGCTTCCAGAACTACTATTAATAAGCACAGAAAACAGCATTTCCAACCACATCACCAACACGTGACGAGCACATTATCAAAGTTGCAAATATCTCCCAATCAATTCACAAAAATATATACTTCAAAACAACCAGCACGAACAACTTAGCACAGTAACAGAATTTAGTAGAAAGGACGCCAAAGCAAGGGGAAAATGGAGTCAGGAGTTTTAGCGTCACGCCGACAGACAATGGAAAAAATACAAAAATGAACTTAAAATTAAAATTTAGACACGGGACTCTCAGAAAGCAAAGCAACAAGAATTTAGAATACAGAAACCACAAATTATATCACTGAAATCCTTACCGTTAAGCCAAGAAACAGATTCACATTTTTAGCAACCACGTGGAGGACCAAAAACCGTTACATTTTACAGGAGAAAAAAAAATTTGCACTTAAAACCTCAGAAAAAAAATAAATTATGCTCGGCCAAAATACTCGGTGCCTCACACCAATTGTCGTAGCCTCTTCTTACTAATGCTCAAAGTGAAGTAGGCGACTCGCTTGCAAAGGGGTACCGGAAAATTAACAAACTTCTAACATGGTGAGGCTACTACGAGGGACGCAGCTAAAGAAAGTACAGAAATATTATCAAACACTGGCAAAAAGGGGCGCTACATGGCTCAAAAGGAAGGAAGGAACTTTATACTATCAGAAATAATACAGAAAGAAAATGGATGAATGATGATTTATTATATAAAGATGGATTGCTTACCTCACATTATTAGCTCCCATGTCTGCCGGGCGAGGCCGCCAAGCATGCCTGCTCGGAGATGGCAATTCCACGTCTTTACTGCTTGAAGGTTACTCACTGACTCTCCCTCCCAAGCCACGCTATGTAAAACGTAGGGGACGCCAAACAACCTATCCCCACCTAAGATTCCTAGTTCCCCCCCACCCAAGCTCTAACTGCCATCTCGAATCCCGGTGACCAGAGAGACGTATGCACGACAATCTGTGCATACGTCACAATATGAACACTAAAGCACAAGTAAATAACTGAATGACTGTTAACGAGTGTAAGAAAATCACTCCATTACAATAAAAACACGTGCTAATTGTTCTGGCTGTAGGCTGCTTTCAGTGCGTTTCCTCCAGAGCCCGACTCAAGTACGCTGGTTCTTCCACCAGCTCAAATTTACATATTCCTAGCGACGTTTCCGCATGCCCCTCCCTGCCGAAAGAACACCATAAAGCTTACTCTCGGAGGTTCAGAAGGAAAATTGAACCCCGGCAATGCCTGGGCAAGCATTTGGCACGCATACGTGCTATCTCAACGACTCAAACTTTTCATATGATAAACATCGTTGAAAATGAAGATAACATGATCTAATACGAGAAATAAGCGAGGAATGACTGTGCAAATTATAAATGTATGTATTTAAACAATAAACCTCTTCTAGTGGTTCAATGAACCACTGAACATATAGGAAGCAGAGTTTAGTGCCTTTAACTGCTCATCATATTTGTTTACAGAGAACACTGCAAGGTCGTAGTCGCTCCCATTTTCCTTCGCTACCAATCCTCGATGTGTTCCTAACTTGATACTTTTCTTACTAAAAGCACTCTCTTTGGTTTTGATGATAATAATAAATAACGATACAGAGCTGTTGTGAGACACTTGACATCTAACTTCTGCCTTTTTCTGCTTCTCCGTATTGCTTCCACATAGGCGTTTTCTTAAAAAAAGAAGAGAAAATAGTTTAGCCTCTAGTTCCCAAGGTCGGGGTTCAGACCCGGCGGAGGGCGATGGATTTTTACGGGCGTAAAAATCCTTAGCATGGCTTTCTTCGGAAGGGAAGTAAAGCCGGTGGTCCCGTGTCGTAGATTTACGGCACGTAAAAGAACCTCAAGCCTGATAAAGAGGCCTCTGAGCAAAAATTACCGGTCTTTCACGCCCAATATGGAATGGGACGCTAAGAACCATAGTAGTTAAAGAGCGTCCATAAATAAAACTCATTTTTTTTAAAAAAATAGTTAGGTTCTTCCTTATGGAGTTTGTCTCTTTATCTCGTAACAGTCTATTTGCTTGGATGGTTTAATTTTTACGCTTTTTTAGGGATTCACACTCTAAAAGATGTTCTGCAGTTTCTGTTGCCCTTCCGCAGAGAAGCAGGAAGGACTGTCATCGAATGGCTTAATGGTCATGAATGGACATATCTAATGATTGGCTACTACTTTGTAAACAGCTCTTTGATTGCTAATTATCTAATTAATTGTCTTTCACACAAGCCGTTTGTAGGATAAGGATGGAAAGGTAGAATCAGACTGAAAAATTCCATACCATAGCCGAGATTTGAACCACCAATCTTCCGGTTCATTGGGATATGTCATCTCAAAGTGAATTTGAGATTTCCTTGTTTACCGGAATAAATGCGTGTCAGTTAGAAAATTTAATGACGTGTCGGTATCTTGCCATGGTAGTTCAACTGGCTAGAGTAACCGGGCGGAAACTAAAGATGTATGGTCCAAATCCAGGCTATCGCATTGAACTTTTCAGTCTGATTCTACCTTCGCAGTTCTTTGTTTTAATTTTGTAGACTATGCATTTTTTACAATTATTTATCCACAACGCTAATGCTAAGCTGCTTGAGTGGCACTCGTGAATACAAAACTGATATGAAGTTTATGCTACAGATGTATTTTCATCCAAACAATACTACGTTTGTTTCCTGGCTTACGTAAATGTTAAATGTTATTTATTTTCGTTAATAAAGCCTTGCTTCTGTTTGGTTTCATGGCGTATATAATGGCCTTATTGGGCTAATCATTACATTTTTCAATAAATATTAGTTCTTCTTCACTCATTATTATGGCCCGGAAGTTAGGACCTTCTGTACCTAAGCGACCGGTTTCAATCTCACAAACACCTACCACACAGAGGTACTGTCACTGAGTACGTGTTGTGTTAACTTTGTTTACGTTATACCTGTAGTCCCAGTTGACCGCAGAACACACTGGGTCCCAAATTCCGAACCATAATCATTATTAGGGCAATATATTTAATGACCAAAAAAGTAAACAAATACAATATGAAAATGCGTTTATGGCATAAAACAATTAAAAATGCCACAAAATTAAAAAATACCAATGAATTATCCATTATTACCTATAATTAGTTATTTATAACTAATGGGTTGATTTTAGAGAGAAATTGAATGGATAACAGTGCATTATGTGTAAATCACAATGTAAATGCATTTATTCTATTACTAAAGAAGTAAATGAATGAAAGCTACTTGGACATTCTTTCTACAGAAGTATATTACAAGGCGTATTCCATAACTAAGGTCCGGTGAACAACATTTAACGGATGGTAGGCCTGAATGACGTTTAACGCCTGCAGTGCTGTCTATCGACTCCTGAGCAACCTACTGCAGTGTTGGTGTGACGCAGTAGGCGCGTGCCAGGCGGTGAAAGCAGATCGCAATGGCCGAGAAAATCGTAGATCCCGCCAGTTGTGAAGTGCGCGGTGTGATTAGATTTTTGCTGGCAAAAAGATCGTCATCTGCGAACATCCATCGTGAGTTATGCCTCGTGTATGGACCGGATATGATGAGTGACAAACAGGTTAGACACTGGTGTAGAGAATTTCGAAATGGCCGCACAAATGTGCACGATGAACAGCGGAGTGGTAGGCCCAGTATTCGGACCGACGACATCGTTAAGCAATTGAACCAAAAACTTCGAAGTGATCGGCGTTTGACGATTAGTGGTCTGACTGATAAATTCCCAAATGTTGCTCGAACCTCACTTTACAGGATTGTCACTCAACAGCTTGGATATCGGAAACTTTGTGCGAGGTGGGTGTCAAAACTACTTATCGGTCAGCACAAAGAGCAACGAATACGTAGTGCACGACAGTTTTTGGAGCGCTATAGACAAGATTGAGATGATTTGTTTTCCCACATTGTTACGGGAACGAGACATGGATAGCGTACACCAATGCAGAATCGAAACAACAGTCAATACAGTGGCGCCGTTCCGATTCAACCAAACCAAACAAATGTAAGCAATCGTCGTACACGTTTCGCAAAATGATGGCTATCGTGTTTTGGGATGAAAAGGGCTTTCTTTAGATTGATTTCATGAACTATGGTACGTGTACTGTACAACGCTTACCAAACAGAGACCTCCGATATCCAAAATCGACGCCGCGGAAGACTATCGTCTGGCATCATCCTCCTGCATGACAACGCACGCCCACACATCGCTGCCAAAACCAAACAGAAAATTCAAGAGCTTCGTTGGAAAATCTTTGTCCACCCTTTGACCACCTGGCACCAAGCGACTATTTCTTCTTCTTGCATTTGAAACGGTGGCTGCGTGGTCAACGAATTCAAACCGACGATGAACTCAATGCGAGCGTTGCCAACTGGTTTAAGTCGCAGGCGGCGGACTTCTATGCCGAGGGGTTAAGGAAGCTGGTGCGGCGTTACAGTAAGTGCGTAGATGTGAACGACAATTATGTGGAAAAATAAAGTATATATGAAGGCACATATTACTGTCAATAAAACTCTTGTCTCATGAGCGATGTTGTTTTTATGACCAAACTAACGTTAGTTTTGGAATATGCCTCGTATTTAGAACTGGCATGCCCTTCAAATTGTCCCTAGCAAATGTGCATCATTTAATATGTAATAACAAGAGATGTTTAATTCCTTATTGCTAGAACACAAACTGCAGAGGTTGTTTACATTAAATTTGAGTTGAAGTGAACGATGAAGACTACGGAGATTCCCAAATGAAAATGATTATTGTCTGCAAGTAATGGTTTGTACACAGAGAAGCTCCCTCTACCTCCAATGAAACAATTGGTGCATCTTGTGACTCTGTCCAGTTTTTTAACTTTCACTTACTCTCTAAGTCAGTGCTGTCTATGTCAGTGTTATAAGTTCTTATCTAGTTAAATTTCACTGGGAGTTCACTTCGTTCACACCATCACTTCACTAAGATGAACTGATTAAATTCTCCGTCACTTCACTTCCTTCGTGACGTAGCCTCTTCTCGTGCACGGTTCACTTCATTCGGGAGTCGAACACAAGACCCCTACAACCCGTAGCTCCGCAGGAACATTCGCTGCTCGCCAAGACAGTCAAAAACTCGCTCGGAGAAACGCTCTTGATGTCGCACGGAAAACTCACCCGCCAACTCGCTCGCTCACTGACTGACCGACGCGACTCACTCTACTGTCGTCACTGACTCACTCCCTAGAGCGCTTCCTTTTACAGTCAGAATCTTTCCACAAGGTTCTTGAACATTCTAGAACATTTCGACACACTTCCTGGAGGAAGGGGAAGAAGCAGCTTCCAGAATGTTCTAATTATCCCCGATAGCGCCCCTGGTGTTTACGCTGACAAGCGGCCATTATCTTGTTTATTCCGACCACTCAGCGCCGACCTCCCGATAATCTTGAGCCATAGCCGCCGCGTTACAATAGTGAAAATATATTTGCTGGGTTTAGATCAGTCAGCAAGTGAAAAATATTCACCTGGCAATACTTAAGCAATGCAACACAATGTTTTATATCTGATGTTCTTTTCCAACATCTACAATTTCACGCATACAGCTTGACCCACTTTACTACAGACACGATGGGGTCCTGCGTGGTGTAGTCATTACCATGCTAGCCTCTAGTTCCTGAGGTCGCGGGTTCAAACCCGGCGGAGGGCGATGGAGTTTCTCGGGCGTAAAAATCCTTAGCATGGCTTACTTCGGAAGGGAAGTAAAGCCGGTGGTCCCGTGTCGTAGATTTACGGCAGGTAAAAGAACCTCAAGCCTGGTAAAGAGGCCTCTGAGCAAAATTTCCGGTCTTTCACGTCCAACATAGAATGGGACTCTAAGAACCACAGCAGTTAAAGAGCGTCCATAAATAAAACACAAGCTTTTTTTTTCACAGACACGATTCAGATCATTCACAGCTTTATACATAATTCTTAGATGCTCCACTAGTAGTCCTTGGGATTTTTCTAGAGCAGCTATTCCATTAGGAAGAAACTGAAAATTTGTTCTTATGTAGCAAAGTTTACCTGCAATCTATTTTTCAATCAAGAATTTCTGCGCTGTTTTGATTTATGAAGCCTCGGTTTTACCAAAGGAATCAATCGCTTTCTTCACAATTTTGAAGTTCTTGCAGTAATAACAAGCAACTCAATCCACGTTCCCCATCTCTTGTCAAAATAGGTGAAAAGAGCAGGGAAATTTCTGGAGCATCTGTTTTGAACGTTAGAATTCAAGATGGGGTTTTCAAGAACATTTTCTTTATGCATCCAATTAACTTGTCAACCTCAGAAAATTCACACCTAATTCTTCCGCAGTCTAATGTAAGTATGAGCTAGGCATGTGACATACACCATTTTAGAGAAGAGCGCACGTAATGAATCGGCAGCCGTTACCATGTAGGGTGCTGCATTTATTATTAAAAACCACACACAATTTCGAATCCAATTAGACCACAGTAATCTGAAACATTGGTCAAAACATTTGCTGATCGTTGAATAGTTAATTTTGTACAACTGCTCGAAATCTAGTAGAAGAGATTCTACAACTTCCCTTTTTCCAAAATTCCTGCAGTAACCATGGCTATGTATCACTTCATATATCTGTGGTTTTATCTATGCATATTCATGTGTTTCCATGCCCAATCCTTTTCGTTATTTCTTCCAATGCTGTGTTGTAGCACCTTCAAATCTTCTTAACGTCCTGGTATCTGCAATTGATTTTCCGGTCTCCTCTTCTAATGTGATCAACTTTGTATGGTTCAATTTGTTCAGTGGAATATCAGCGCATAAAACTGCCATATACAGTTTCTCATAAACGACAATAATGTTTAATAAGTTTCCCCCAGGAGTGCCTGTTGCAGGCAACGGTCTTTTTATCTTCAAGTCGCTGTTAGTTTCTCTCGCAACGCATGTTGTTCAACCTTAAAATCTTTTCGGCAGAAACTCGCACACTGTGCAAAACAACATTTTTCCATCAGTGGCAAAAATGTTTTCTGCATATTGTGAAACAAATCGTTTTGGTTTAACAATCGCACATTATTTCATGTTGGCCATCTTACTGTTCTACTGGTCAGCAACATAATATCTCACACAACTCTGACATGCTGTCTACTCAGCGATGTTTTGGCTAGTGGCTGAGGAGCCGTTCAAAGCAGACAGGGGTTTAGCTAGTGGAAGGAGGTAGCGTTACTTGGTTTGAGGCACTTGAGGGATAAGACCGCGCTACACGTACGCGCTACACGTGGCAGGAGTTCAGCATACTGTGTACCCATCCCGCCAGCTAAAACTTTACCTGAGAGATAAGCCTCCCGATCCCATTAGCTAAATCGTCGTTAAACATACAATACAGATGAGTGACAGTGAAAGTCCTTCCGATTTACCAGAAGGTAAAAAACAATGAACACACTTGGATGAATTCATTATACACATTCATTAAAACCATGGAAATCAAGTACTGCTTATATCATGCTTTCTTGGAAATGTGGTTGAGTTCATTAGGCACATTCCTTAAAAGTAGGGTAAACAGACATTTTGCTTATATCATGTTTTCTTGGAACTGTGATTGAGTTCAAAATACGCATTGCTTAAAACAGGAGTAGCAATTATACTGCAAATCTGCTTGCTTCCTGTGGAGATTATTTCCCAATAAAGTTATAATAGGCCAACATTGAAATAAAAAATAATAATGAAATGTAGCATAATATAAAGCTTTTTGGAATACTATAAAGTATGCTGAAAATACAAAAACTGCCCAAAAATTTCTTGAAAATAGCGAAAAATGTAATTCCCTTATTTAGTCAAGTAATTCGTGATAAGAATTTTATATAATCTTTCAACCTTCATACAAAAAAGACGCAAAATAATCAAATACCTTGACCTATATATTATAATTATAGCTCTGATTAAAGTGAATAGCTTGGAAAGCCCTGCTAAGGCACGTTTCTATGATTCTGTGTAGATCGTTTGAAGTTTTCGAGCATATTGTTTAATAATATTTTAAAATTAGTATCTAAGCCGTAGCCCTTATGCTAAAGGCTTCTTGGACGCTGTTTGCGGAGAAGCATCGACAGGTGAGGACAATTGTTAACTATTGCAGAATAAAAAGAGATCCGATAGACTGGGAACTATACCTCTATTTTCGAGATTGGGGTCTGGCATAAACGCTGCAATTGGAAAAAGAAATGAGTGCGGCAGACCATTACTATTGTAACAGACACCATGTTGCCAGCTTTACCGACGCCCTATTAACACGTGGTCATTCATTGCTTGTATTCGCTCTTCGCGGTACGCTTTTGAATTCAGCTTGTAGTTACTGTGTCTTGTTTTTGCTGTGTGAGTTCGTTCACATTGAATAGAAATAGAGCCTCATACCCTGAAGGACTGCTTCCCATTATTCCCGTTTCCATCTGCGTAATTAGTTGTGTGTAAAGTTTTACAGCCAGTGAATTACGAGGTCGCTGGTGACGTTAGCACTGCATTTCCGTAAACAAAAGAAACAATATGGCGGCGTGTAGCGAAAGTGTACCCCTGATTAATATCTGTATATTTTTTCTACCCACTAATTTGTTTACTTTATCATTTAATTTGCGTTTAAAATGAAAAACTAAACGTGAAGTGTAATTCTATTTCGTATGGCCAGTTTTTACTACTTTAATCTAAGCATTTTCGGCACTTCAAGCGAATGCAAAAGGGACTGGACTGCTTATTTCTTTCCCCCTTCCTCTCATCATTTTAGCTGTTGATAGCATTACGTACACATATTGATATTGAGTTTTTGTTTCGAAACTATAATAAAACTTGCTTTGGCCGCGTCTCTGTAGTTTGTTTTATGATTATCACATGATGCATGCAATGTGAGGTAAACTCGTGTTGCGCATATTGGCAATGTTGCGCTGTAGTTTGGCCGCTCACCTGTCAGACGCCAACTCTCGAGGTATAGAGAGCCTGACGTTCGACAACTTATGACTTTCTTTTAGGTGAGATGCTAGAAAGGTAAAGGTTCGGACGAACGGAGGGGCCCCCGCAATATAGGCAGAACATCGCATGTAGGCAACAGCGGCCCTTTTTGCAGGGTAGAAACCCACAGGGCAATCATATCCAGATGACGAACGGGGCAAGGATTAATGGGTCCTTAACGTTTCCAGATCGCACGCATCCGACGCCGCCCGGGGCCCACCCACAAGCTACCGAACTCCCGGTGGTCGCCCATAGAGGGCCCACTCGGAGGAGTGGCCTAACTGAGCAGTTCCGCAATACGCCAGGGAAGAAATCCCTACATAGCACACAGCCACCGCCCAGGCGCAACTTACCGAACACCGTCGCCTGGTTCTACAACCCTGAAACAGATGACCAGAAAGCTGATGGATACAGGAAACGAAGGACAGGAAAGTCGTGGTAGAAGAAGAACCATCCCAGCATTCTCCTACCGACCCAGGAAAATCACGAGAAACCCATGAGTCAAAGTGGACGGTTGCCAGGGATCGAACCCGGGACTTCCTGAACGGAGTCGCACACATTACTGCGGCGCCACCTCAATCAGTGGTGATAGAAATTATCCACAATTGTTTTATGCTATGTATTAGATTTCTAGAGATAATAACCAAATGCACAAATATATTTTATTTGTATATTAAAGCTGCGACATATTGGTTTTAGGCAGCACAATCCTATTTCTTGGCAGAAAGGAATAAAAATAATTCCTGATTTTTTTCACTGTATGTTGAATGCAAGTAGCTACTCCATTTTGGATTATGATGGGTTTTATATTACAAACTCATGCAGCATGTGCCATAACAGGTGCTTCTCCAATCCCTTTAGTTTAAATTAAGAGAAGAATGTTGAATAATAATTTATGGAATATTAGGTTTAATAATTTTTGCTTTAAACTTTTTATTTACGTTTAAAAGTTTTCTTTTAAAGGTTAAGATGAGTAAAAAAGTTAATAAGGGAATTCAACCCTTTATTATGATTTCAAAACATAATCTTATCACTACTAAGCCTTTATATTTAGCATTGGTTCTTAAGTGAAATAGTTTCTGAGCCAGCTATGCAGTTTAATTTTAGTATATTTTTCTTGACAAGGTGAAGAAATCTTACATTAAAATAAAATGTAAACTACGAGTTTAGAGGCAAGTTTTACAGAATCGAGCGAAGCGAGACTCTGTTTTTCTCCCCTAAGGATCTGTAAAGGACTTCGGAGATGTGTACAGTACAGTATAGTTTGCTGTATGGTAAGTTTTGAAAATTTATAAAATATATTTGAGCATTTAAGCTCATCTGGATTATTGGGATCGGTCGAGTAATGAAACATCCCTTTACTCTGTACAATAATACTACGATAGATTTAAATGAGCGGAATCATTCCGAAGCTGTGACAGAGTCAGTCAGTCCTAATTCTCAAATATTTACCCACTCTTAGTTGATTTTTTTATTATTAAATTTGTAAATTCCTAAAGCACAAATTATAAACATTTTGACTTGGAGCAGTTATTTATAAATATATACTTTCACTTAAAGGTTTAGGATTTTACTTTTGCAAAGCATGCATTTCTTAATACAGCTCCGATATTTATCACAATATTAGTTTACATTTTATAATATTTATGTTATCTGTATTTTGTTATTTCAAATTCGCAGCAAAATTTTAATATGTGTTATGAGGGTAGACTTAGGCCAAATTCAATTTTTAAAAAAAAACGAACATGTTTGTGTGTGCTCTGAGTACCGCATCTAGATTTATGATATTAGGCAAACTAATTGCAGTTCACAGTAATGATTTATTATACTTTTAAAGGTTATTAATCTAATAGCTTTTAGTTCTTAGATTAATTATTATATATAAAGTAGTACGCAGGAAACATTTCCTTATTCCCCTCCTATTTTTATCTTCTCTGCTCCTACTCACAATAACTAGTTCTCTACTAAGTATTTACAACTGTATTACAACCAAAAATTTGATTCCGGGATTTCACCGAAAATACACATTTGAAGGCTCCCTGAATCCCTCTCAGAGCATTTTTAGAAAAAGGCCCATGTTGTTAATGGTATGCCTCAAAAAACGACAGTTGGTTAAATACGCCAAGTTGTTATTTAAGTTCAGCATCCTCCAAGGTTGCAACACGAAGATTTTCAACCAAACCGCCCCACCCTAAACTACCTTTTACATGGAAAATTGTCCTTATTTTTTAATTTCTCCAAAATGGCTACAGCGATTTTGATTAAAATTGCATATTTTAAGATATATGTATGGCAAACAAATCTAAATCTTGAATTTTCTGCGAAGTTCTATTCATTCTGAATGACTTTGCTGCTGTTTCCCCTGGCTACTGCCCTTCGCTTCTCATCACTTGAAATCGCCGGCGAGCATGATGATCTATAAAGTTTCTCAGATTATATGTGGGAAGGAGGTCGTTACTCATGTTACTCCAATGACTTCTTTTATTCTCGAATTTAGTTGTTCGCCATCGTGTGAAGTTTGGTTGCCAGTGCTGAGATGAACATTTTCTACTTTTTGTGATGTGTTCTTGCGCAATGTAACCCACACCGGAAAGCGAGTTTATCTCGTGAACTTCACTTTTAGGAGCTTTCTTCTCGTGTAATGCTACGCGCACCAAGTAAGGCGCGGTTACCTATCGAGCCGGACTCCAAAGAGTGATATTCTCGCGTAATCTTACTTGCACCAAGTAAGGCGTGGTTACCTATCGAGCCGAACTCCAAAGAGTGATATTCTCGCGTAATCTTACTTGCACCAAGTAAGGCGCGGTTACCTATCGAGCCGGACTCCAAAGTGTGATATTCTCGCGTAATCTTACTTGCACCAAGTAAGGCACGGTTACCTATCGAGCCGGACTCCAAAGTGTGATATTCTCGCGTAATCTTACTTGCACCAAGTAAGGCGCGGTTACCTATCGAGCCGGACTCTGAATAGTGATATTCTCGTGTAATGTTACCTGCACCAAGTAAGGCGCGGTTACCTATCGAGTCTGACTCTGAAGAGTGATATTTTCGCGTAATGTTACCTTTTTTTTTTTGGAAGGGGAGATAGTTGAAGAGTTGGAAAGGAAGAAAGATTTGGCTTATTTCGCCAGGTCAAGGAAGTTCAGGTGGTAGATAGGATTGTGTTAGGGTAAACACCAAGTAAGGCGCGGTTACCTATCGAGACGGACTCCAAAGAGTGATATTCTCGCGTAATCTTACTTGCACCAAGTAAGGCGCGGTTACCTATCGAGCCGGACTCTGAATAGTGATATTCTCGTGTAATGTTACCTGCACCAAGTAAGGCGCGGTTACCTATCGAGTCTGACTCTGAAGAGTGATATTTTCGCGTAATGTTACCTTTTTTTTTTTTTTTTTTTTCCTTTTTTTTTTTTGGAAGGGGAGATAGTTGAAGAGTTGGAAAGGAAGAAAGATTTGGCTTATTTCGCCAGGTCAAGGAAGTTCAGGTGGTAGATAGGATTGTGTTAGGGTAAACACCAAGTAAGGCGCGGTTACCTATCGAGACGGACTCCAAAGAGTGATATTCTCGCGTAATCTTACTTGCACCAAGTAAGGCGCGGTTACCTATCGAGCCGGACTCTGAATAGTGATATTCTCGTGTAATGTTACCTGCACCAAGTAAGGCGCGGTTACCTATCGAGTCTGACTCTGAAGAGTGATATTTTCGCGTAATGTTACCTTTTTTTTTTTTTCCTTTTTTTTTTTTTGGAAGGGGAGATAGTTGAAGAGTTGGAAAGGAAGAAAGATTTGGCTTATTTCGCCAGGTCAAGGAAGTTCAGGTGGTAGATAGGATTGTGTTAGGGTAAACACCAAGTAAGGCGCGGTTACCTATCGAGACGGACTCCAAAGAGTGATATTCTCGCGTAATCTTACTTGCACCAAGTAAGGCGTGGTTAACTATCGAGCCGGACTCCAAAGAGTGATATTCTCGCGTAATCTTACTTGCACCAAGTAAGGCGTGGTTACCTATCGAGACGGACTCCAAAGAGTGATATTCTCGCGTAATCTTACTTGCACCAAGTAAGGCGTGGTTAACTATCGAGCCGGACTCCAAAGAGTGATATTCTCGCGTAATCTTACTTGCACCAAGTAGGGCGCGGTTACCTATCGAGCCGGACTCTGAAGGTGATATTCTCGCGTAATGTTACCTGCACCAAGTAAGGCGCGATTACCTATCGAGCCGGACTCTAAAAAGTGATATTCTGGAGTAACGTTACTTGCACCAAGTAAGGCGCGCTTACCTATCGAGACGGACTCCAAAGAGTGATATTCTCGCGTAATCTTACTTGCACCAAGTAAGGCGGGGTTACCTATCGAGCCGGACTCTGAAGGTGATATTCTCGCGTAATCTTACTTGCACCAAGTAAGGCGCGGTTAACTATCGAGCCGGACTCTGAAGGTGATATTCTCGCGTAATCTTACTTGCGCCAAGTAAGGCGCGGTTACCTATCGAGCCTGTCTCTGAAGGTGATATTCTCGCGTAATCTTACTTGCATCAAGTTAGGCGCGGTTAACTATCGAGCCGGACTCTGAAGGTGATATTCTCGCGTAATCTTACTTGCACCAAGTAAGGCGGGGTTACCTATCGAGCCGGACTCTGAAGGTGATATTCTCGCGTAATCTTACTTGCACCAAGTAAGGCGCGGTTAACTATCGAGCCGGACTCTGAAGGTGATATTCTCGCGTAATCTTACTTGCACCAAGTAAGGCGCGGTTACCTATCGAGCCGGACTCTGAAGGTGATATTCTCGCGTAATCTTACTTGCATCAAGTTAGGCGCGGTTACCTATCGAGCCGGACTCTGAAGGTGATATTCTGGCGTAATCTTACTTGCACCAAGAAAGGCGCGGTTACCTATCGAGCCGGACTCTGAAGAGTGATATTCTCGCGTAATCTTACTTGCACCAAGTAGGGCGTGGTTATCTATCGAGACGGACTCTAAAGAGTGATATTCTCGCGTAATGTTACTTGCACCAAGTAAGGTGCGGTTACCTGTCGAGCCGGACTCTGAAGAGTGATATTCTCGCGTAATGTTACTTGCACCAAGTAAGGTGCGGTTACCTATCGAGACGGAATTTGAAGGGTGATGCTCTCGCTTAATGTTACCTGCCCTATCGAGCCGGACTTTGAAGAGTGATGTTCTCGCGTAATCTTACTTGCACCAAGTAAGGCGGGGTTACCTATCGAGCCGGACTCTGAAGGTGATATTCTCGCGTAATCTTACTTGCACAAGTAAGGCGGGGTTACCTATCGAGCCGGACTCTGAAGGTGATATTCTCGCGTAATCTTACTTGCACCAAGTAAGGCGCGGTTAACTATCGAGCCGGACTCTGAAGGTGATATTCTCGCGTAATCTTACTTGCGCCAAGTAAGGCGCGGTTACCTATCGAGCCTGTCTCTGAAGGTGATATTCTCGCGTAATCTTACTTGCATCAAGTTAGGCGCGGTTAACTATCGAGCCGGACTCTGAAGGTGATATTCTCGCGTAATCTTACTTGCACCAAGTAAGGCGGGGTTACCTATCGAGCCGGACTCTGAAGGTGATATTCTCGCGTAATCTTACTTGCACCAAGTAAGGCGCGGTTAACTATCGAGCCGGACTCTGAAGGTGATATTCTCGCGTAATCTTACTTGCACCAAGTAAGGCGCGGTTACCTATCGAGCCGGACTCTGAAGGTGATATTCTCGCGTAATCTTACTTGCATCAAGTTAGGCGCGGTTACCTATCGAGCCGGACTCTGAAGGCGATATTCTGGCGTAATCTTACTTGCACCAAGAAAGGCGCGGTTACCTATCGAGCCGGACTCTGAAGAGTGATATTCTCGCGTAATCTTACTTGCACCAAGTAGGGCGTGGTTATCTATCGAGACGGACTCTAAAGAGTGATATTCTCGCGTAATGTTACTTGCACCAAGTAAGGTGCGGTTACCTGTCGAGCCGGACTCTGAAGAGTGATATTCTCGCGTAATGTTACTTGCACCAAGTAAGGTGCGGTTACCTATCGAGACGGAATTTGAAGGGTGATGCTCTCGCTTAATGTTACCTGCCCTATCGAGCCGGACTTTGAAGAGTGATGTTCTCGCGTAAATTACGTGCAACGTATTAGGCACGATTACTACTGTGCCGAACTTTAAAGAGTGATATTCTCGCGTAATATTATCTACACCGAGTAAGACGCGGTTACTTATCGAGCCAAACTTTGAAGAGTGATATTCTCGCGTAATGTTATCTACACCGAGTAAGACGCGGTTACTTATCGAGCCAAACTTTGAAGAGTGATATTCTCGCGTAATGTTATCTACACCGAGTAAGACGCGGTTACTTATCGAGCCAAACTTTGAAGAGTGATATTCTCGCGTAATGTTATCTACACCGAGTAAGACGCGGTTACTTATCGAGCCAAACTTTGAAGAGTGATATTCTTGCGTAATGTTATCTACACCGAGTAAGACGCGGTTACTTATCGAGCCAAACTTTGAAGAGTAATATTCTCGCGTAATGGTGCAACGAATTAGGCATGGTTACCTATTGAGGCGGACTTTGAAGCGTGATATTCTCGTGTAATGTTTGTTACCTGCCCCAAGTAAGGCGCGGTTACCTATCGAGCCGGACTTTGAAGAGTGATGTTCTCGCGTACGTACTTCTCGTGACTTGAAAGAAAACATTTTATACGTTTCTCGCATTTCTATTGATTTCATGGTTGGTTCTCTAAATCTTTAAAACACCCAGCACTTTATTTTTCGATTTCACTGACCTGTTCTCTGTGACAATTGATATTTATCACATGGTTACCTTGCGCTTTCCTGGAAGTTAGTGCTTCATTGTTAACCTTATGTACACTGGAGTTTTATTAGGATTTTAAGTTCGACACCACGTCACCAAAAAATCGCTTGCGAACCTTTTATTTATGTGAGAGTTTCTGTCTTTCTTAGAAGTTAATTTGTATGCAGAAGTTCGCCTTTCGACTATCAGAAAGCTTTTCCAATATCGATCTGCTTCATAGTTACTGTTCATTTATATAGCTTTTGTGTTATTATACCTATTTTTCATATTTTATTTAGTTATTATTAGTGTTCTCTTATACTTTATTTAACTTGACTAATTGGGACCAGTGGACGTTTGCAATGTTTGTGTAACTGGTAAACAGTAAGAGATTGACAAACGTTTACTACAAAAAGATATAGATCTCCTAAAGCACAAAGTTTATTTCAAATAATATTTTCTTTATTGATTTTAATTTTCAAATACCTTATACTTTTTACTTTCTCTACCTTGTACATAACAGGTAGAGACTATTGCATTCCACCCAAAAATACAGTTTCGAGATTTCACAGGAATACATGTTTTGAGGATCCCTGAATAAAACATTTTCAGAAAAGGCTCCGTATGCATGCATGTATGTATGTATGTATGTATGTATGTATGTATGTGTGTATGTGTGTATGTATGTGTATGTATGGATGTGTGTGTTGGAGAGGGAGAGAGTGAGTGTACAGCATAATTAAAAACGAAATGTTCGATATTTACCTCATTTGATATTTAAGTTTAGTAACTTCCAAAGATGCGACACAAAGATTTTCAAGAAAATCCTCCCACCCCAAACTACACTTTATATGAAACAAATTTAGGAAAGTTTTTATTTTCTCAAAAATGTTCAAAAGAATTTAATTACAATATCACATACACACACACGCGTGCGCGCGCGAGCACATGCACCTATATATTTATGATGCATGACAAGTAAAATGTATAACTTAAATTTTTCTGGAAATAGACTGTTAAGTGTTTTCTTCATTCGGAGGGAATTTTGAATAAACTTGTATAACTGGTAAAGGCTAAGCAATAAACGAAAACGTGCTATACAAAGGAAGAGAGAAAAGAAAAAACGTAGAGCTCTTTAAAACATACTATTTATTTCCAATACTTTTTTGTAGCAGAAACCATTTGCAAAATATCCGTTATTAATGGTTTAAGTGGTTCAATACCTTGTCGTTTTCTAAAGTGCTGTCGTTATGCAGTTGTTTCTCGCGATTGCATGGAAACAATATGGAATTTTAAGGCCAGCATTTAGCGTCCAGTTGTTAAACATTTGACTACCACTGTTCCTTTTGTATTTGTAACGAAATGTGTAATGCAGCTATTTCTGCAAATATTTATATAGATTAAAATAAAGTAGGTAGAAAAATAAACTTTCGTACGAATAGTTTATAGAAGCTACATGGAAATAAAAGATAGTGGGTAGAGAAAATAATGCGAATGTAACAGATCAGAATATTTTTAATGCAAGTTCCTGAGAAAGAAAAACTGCCTTGTAACAGCTGAGTGTCGTTTTCATGTTTTGTCTTGCATTTAACCACGGAGAAATATAGCCTAATTTGAAATTATTTCTAGGCAAATGTTTTATCATAATTAATGTAAAGTGTGTTGAATTATTTTAATACGAATAGCATAATTTATAAGACATAGTTGTAATAGATAGGGTAAATAAATGAGCTTATCCTACCAGATTAGATTTTTGAGCTATGCAAAATTCCTAGGACTGAAATTACCATAGTTTCAGAGAGTGGCGTAAGAAATCATCTAATCTGAAACGTCATTCATTATGTTTCTGTAACTTCGTGGCTAATTATATTCTAAAGGGGTGGATTGCCCTTACAGTAGGGACATTTTTGCGTTCAATGTTGACTAGGTTAACAAAACAGTATCACTTAACGTCCATAGTGGTCATGAGATGTCAGTGGCAGTGAGGACCACTTTGAATACAACAGACAGTTATCTTGGAATCGGTGAAGAACAGTAGTGGTTTCTATGTTCTTGTAATAGAAGTGTTTTGAGCTTCGTAAGCAGCTGTACAAATGGTATGTATTGAATACTACTCATTTTAAAAGCAGGCAGATATAACGAAATACGCAGCATACGGATATTTTGCAAGTAATAGTAAGTGGAATTGTGGTCCCAGACGATGTAAATATTTCATTTATCTCCCAGTCCGGCAATGCCCTGGCTTCAACATCAAACTGCAAGAAAAGTAACAAAGAACGACATGAATTATAGTTGTTGTACATAAGGAATCTAGTCCGAAACTTGACCTTTATTTGTACACTTTCCATTTAGGTAAAATAGGGCAACTGGTAACACTCATAATGTTAATTTTTTCAACAAAATGGAGTGTAATTGAATTAATACAAACTACCCACATAGTAATATTACATTGTCTAATACTGAAGCCATTCTTCAGTTCACCTGAGCGCTAAAGTGGTTACGAAGTGAGATAAGTGCCAAGAATATTAGAACTGCCAGAGCTCCTGTGTACATGGTTTTGCCTCCCTTTTACTTTCTGTGCCACCTATCTATGGTTGGGAAGTATTGTATTCCACCCAAAAATTAAATGTTTAGATTTCAACGGAAATACATGTTTTGAGGTCCCCCAAAATAAATAAAATAATTTTTAGAAAAGGTCCTTGTGTGTGTGTGTATAGCATAACTCAAAAGCGAAATGTTGGATAGTTGCTAAACGCGTATTTAAGTCCAGTAACTTCCAAAGATGCAACATGAAGATTTTCAAGGGAATTTCCCCAACTCAAACTACTCTTTAGCTGGATAAATATTCTAAATATTTTGTTTTCTAAAAAAATGTCTTAAACGATTTTGATTAAAATATCGTATATTTAAGATATCTGCATCACAAATAAAATGTATATATTGAATTTTTTCGGCATAGCCTGTGAAGTCTTCGTCATTCAGAAGGAATTTTATATAATTTCGCATAACGGGTAAACCATAGGTTATAGATACAAACCTACTGCACAAAAAATATAGATCTATTTAAAACACATAATTCATTTCTAATAATCTTTCCTGTGGCGCCACCATATTCCAGATATCACTGGCTTTTGTTTTCATTTTTTAATAATTTGTAATTTTTTAAAGTGCTATTCAGTTGTTTCTCGGAATGTCATGGAAAGAGTATGGAATCTCATGGCCAGATAGGGATATCTGACTATTGATTCTGGTTTCTCTATCCCCCTTGTACATACTGCGAACAGTGTAACAAGCTATTTCTTCCAAGGTTTATGTCGATTAATATGAAGCAGATAGAAAAATAAGCTTTCGTAGGAATAGTTTGTAGTAGCTAGGTATCTAAAAAATAAACGACAGTTGCTAGAAGAAAAGCTAATGAGAATGCACCACAATGTTTTCTCTACTACTTGCCTATACTGTAGACAGAGGTGGCGAAAACGTGACTCGCGAGTCATTTTGACTCGCAGGCGCACGTTCCCACTCTGCAACCGTCCATTTGATTTTCACATGCTGTTGAGTGATACAGTGCGTGTTGCATATTTGGTGACTCGCGGGAGGAAGTCGTTTTCGCCACTCTTGCTGTAGAGGAAGTAGCACTGTATTCCACCCCAACAATTCCATACCGAGATTTCATCGGAAATACGCGGTCCGTGTGTGTGAACAGCATAACTCAAAAACGAAAAGTCGAATCAAAACCAAACTTGGTATTTAAGTTAAGCATCTTCCTATGATGCGGTAAGAACATTTTCAAGAAAATCCCCTACTCCAAATCTACCTTTACAAGGAAAATTTCTATTTTCTCAAAAATGGCACTAGCGATTTTGATTGAAATACCACATGTTTAAGACATTCTTATGACAATTGAAATGTATATCTTGAATTTAACTTCAAAGAGTACTATAATACAAACAAAATTTGTGACAAGGTTTGTTTGGATCACGAGGTACAATAACCAATGCGGCGATATAAATGGAGTTCACGGTGTTTTTTTGTTTTATGTTTTATTTTTTTTAAAAAGTTCCCTTGTTTTATCCAGACAATGATTACTGTTTTTTTACTGTTTTCGTTACCGCTTATTACGCAATTATACAACACACAGACACACACACACACACACAAACACCCATGCCCATGGCGGGATTCGAATCCGCGAGCTTCAGTTTGGCGGAGCGCCGGAGCTATACACTCCAGCGACCACGGGTACGAGAGTCGGCATGTTGGGGCTGTTAACGGTTTTGGGGCAATTAGCCTCGGCTCGACTCCTATTTTCTCAGCTTAGGTGTAATTGAGCGTTAACGATGAAATAATTAGTCTGAAGTTATTTTACTATATGGATATTTATTATACCACCGTCTTATGATTGTGTAACTATGTTACAAACTCTGTAGTTGTGTGTCTGTGTGCAACCATTAAACCCATCACGTTTTCGTTAATGTCCGCGATACTGACTAACCCTTGGTGTATTTAATTGTTATGGCGAAGTATTTTAGCTGTCTGAAACATTTCGCCTGAACTCGTACAATTCCATGTTAAATACTCACTACCGTCCTCGTTTGCGATGGTATTCGGAGTTCACGGTATTCAATGTGTATCAAACCTATGGCATGTTATGAAGTTAGTGTTGTGTCTTCGACGACTGTTTAGCACATCGGTACGTAAGTTTAGTAACAGGTTGTTTTCGTGAGAGTGTCCTTCGATGACTTACATTTCTTTGACAATTACCATGCCTGCATTTCCACCTCCTAGCCAATTATCGTAATACACTGGTGTGCAAAACCTAAGGACGAGATGGGTAAAGTAACATAACAAATGAACTACTTGGTAGAATTAGATGAAGGTGCGGTAGCATGTTGCCAGAGGTCTCTCACACGTACACAGAAAACTGGACGTCACATGGCGTGAGTGTAGCGAGCCTATAGTGCCAAATGGGTCTGGTCCCGCAACACGGGGCAGTTGACGAAACAGGACAAGACAGTGTGTGGCAATTAGCGAGCTGTTACGGTGCACTGTAGTGGTATTCTTCATTGCAACATGGCCCATAGATACCATTTGGATGACTTCATACGGGGAAGAATCATCGGGAAACTGGAAGAAGGGCGAAGTGTGACGAGTGTTGCTCAAGGGTTTGGAATTGCTCACAGCATTATTTCACGGGCATGGGGAACCACAGGCACTGTTGTCTCAAGGAGAGGTGGTGGTCGACTACGCTCAACTACACCAGCAGATCATGGCTACATTGTGCAACAGGCAAGAAGGGATCCACGCCAAAAAGCGGGTGCAATTGCAAGGCACGCAATCTCACGATACACAGTGGCACGGCGACTACACAGCGGTGGTCTCTTTGCTCGACGGCCAGTACGTTGTGTTCCATTGACATCCGCACTTTTGCGGCACCGTTTGCGATGGTCCCAAAAGGAATGGATCACGTACTCTTTTCGGATGAGAGCAAATTCAGCCTAAGTAGTGATTCTCGACGAGTGGTGGGAACACGTAATTAACCCAGGAACATCCTTGAACATGAACATTTTGGTGGTTCGGGTGTTATGGTTTGGGGAGGCATAATGTTGCATGGGAGCACCGACCTCCAAATCGTTGAACACGGTACGCTCACTAGTGTTATTGTAATACTGTACTCCTTACCCATGTGCATCTTTTCAGGGGTGCAGTCGACCCTGACTTCATTTTTATGGATGACAATGCGCGACTGCATCGAGGTTCTCTTGGAAGGAGAGGATATTCGGCGAATGGACTGGTCCGTTCTCCCAATTTATATCCCATCGAACAGGTGTGGGATGCTTTGGGGAGACGCATTGCAGCACATCCATATGCACAAACGACCATCCAGGAGTTGTCAACAGCGCTGGTGGAGGAATGGAACACTCTACCACAAGAACTGGTTACCAACCTTGTGGCCAGCATGGGAGCACGATGCAGAGCATGCATTGCTGTCCGTGCTGATCATACCCCCTTTTAAGCACCATGTATCTGTTTCTGTAAATCAGTCATCATATGTCGTATTGACTTTAGTGTAGCTTATGGTCTATGAAAAAGTGGCATTTCTGTTCGTCTCATTGCATATTTCGTTTAGTTGCCTACTGTAGCATAACGTAGCAGTTCCCTCTATGTATGATTCAAGGTTCATCGAGCTATGTTACTTGGCAGTGTCACAGCATGCGAAGATTACTTTCGTCTTTAGGTTTTGCACACCAGTGTATTTACATTGGTGGATTTTAATTCTAATTTTGTCATTGGTTCTGAAAATTCGTGTTTTTCCTGGCTTCTACTAATAGCATTTTAGTGATGTTAAAAACTTCTAAGAATATTCAATGGCTTGCCTACGCTTTTTCTCGGTGAGTGCACATGGCGTCTGTTTTGGAGAGGACAATAATTTCTAAAGATTCTTCACTGTCCTTTGTTCCATTTTGTGTATATGTTTCTGCTAAGTGTGTAAACTTTCCAACGCTTAAGCCTAATTTTCTTTGGTATATTCTGCCTTTACCTTGTTTGCATATCTACGCTGCTTAAATAATTGCAGATGTTCAATTATTATTAGCATTATCGATGTCTATTGTATATATAATGTGTGGGTTAAATGTACTGTTTCACCAAGAACTTTGTAAATTGGGGGGGATAAATACGAAATCAGCAGAAGTATTCAGGGTGCTGTGGTACAATATACTATAAAAGAATCAATAACGATTTTTAGAAACGATGCATACGGTATTTGCAGCACATAATTGGTTGAATATTTATTTTAATGGTGTCAATATCTAGAACATTTCTATTGCTTTTCTTTTTATAAATTAATTTTAATGTTGTTGCCTAATTATAGAATGATATTGTTTTGTATTCATCATATCAATTTTATGTTAATTTTATATTTATTTTATTATTTTATGTAAATTATTCTGTCATTTGGTAAACTCAAACGGAGTCAGATACAAGTAAATACATAAATAGGCTCTGAAGTCATCTTCGTGCTGAATGACCTTTGAACAATTGTTAAACCGTAAAAGATAAAGTTCCACTATAAAGGTGTAGATCTCGTTGAAGTACCTAATTTATGTGAAATAGTCTTTTTGTGAGGTTAACTGTTTCCGAGATATTCTTAATATACTTTGAATTTTCAAGTACTAATACTTTGTTCAAGTGGTAAATCGCTATTTGCTTTTTCTGATGGTTATGCAAGGAGCATGGAATTTCAAGGCCATCATATGAGTATAGCGGCACGCTCTTTGAATGTCGTCCTCCGTGGACTAGTGGTATCGTGCTGGCCTCTAGTTCCCAAGGTCGCGGGTTCAACGGATTTTTTCGGGCGTAAAAATCCTTAGCACGGCTTCCTTCGGAAGGGAAGTAAACCCAGTGGTCCCGTGTCTTAGATTTACGGTAAGTAAAAGCACTTCAAGCCTGATAAAGAGGCCTCTGAGTAAAATTACCGATGTTTCACGCCGAATATAGAATGGGACGCTAAGGACCATAGTAGTTAAAGAGCGTCCATAAATAAATCTCAATTTAATTTTAACGCTCTTTGAAAATCTGACTGTCGCCTTATCTACTTATCGTACAACGAAATGTGTAAATTTGAATTAATTTTTTTCTAGATTAACAAGAAGTATGTAGAGTAATAAGCTTTTGTAAAAATAGTTTATAGAAGAGTAAGTAGAGAAAGTCATATGAATGCAACACCTCAGAATTTTTTTTTCTTTTGGTGTATTACGTTTTCGTTGACGTTCAATACAATATAGCTCGATGTGAATCTGCTGTGGATTTCGTGTCCGCCATATATGAACTTCGGATGTAGGGCAAAGACAGATAGGAAAATAATTTACACAAAGCTGGGTTATGTGTTGTTACAAACGTGTAAAGGAAAGTAACAGCAACACGTGTATATTTTATGTTTTATATCTACAACTGCCACCGAATTTCGCTTTTCAGATCCAGCGCTTGTATCTAAAAAAGAGCATCACTGACAACCCTGGGGCGACGTGATATATTGGATGCGTGTTACAGGAGTTTTTGTTTTGCTTTTTGCACATATGGTGCAGCCTTGACGCAAGCTTATCTTGTTTACCTTTTGGTTAACATGCGAAAGCTGACACAAAGAACCACATTGGTTCTCAGCTGGTGAAAGAATTTGAAAGGCAATTCTTGTGCTGGGAATCCTGCGTAAGTGTAATATTTATTTTGTATACGTTTAAACTTTTTGCCGCAGAACGTGGGAAATGCCAATGTGTGTTAGAGGAAAATACAACCATGTGAACCATGCTTCTATTTTAAACTTATAACCCATTGTGGCAATTTGAGGCAGTAGTTTTAACACTTAAATGATTTCAGTCAAATTATGTAATATAAATATAACAGCCCGCCTTAAAGCGATATGTGTATGTAACAATATATAAAAAGTGTATATTACAGTCATTGTAAATGTTTATATTATTATACACATGTTCAAAAATGTTATGTGAATGTATTACGTAATTTAATAATGTAGGAGCTGTGAGAATAATAGGTTAAAAGTTGCTAACAATGAGGTAACCTTGAGGCAATAATGAGTAAGAAAGTGTAATAATGCTACTAGTCATTGTTGGAGCAACAATAATGTAATTTTTGTGAAAGTTTATAAAATAGCCAATCAACAACCAGAAAGAAGCTTAAGTTAAATAAATGTATTCTATTGGATTAGGAATAACCAATCAGAGGCTTGAAATACATAAATTTACAAATTTAGGCGCTAGAAATCAAGTCATTTGCTTGTAGACAGCGCTCATAACTGGACATGTTGGTTGTTGACAGTGTTCCTAATCGGACGCGAGACACGTCCTCGAGAAATTTAATACGTATTCGTGTGAGACGAAAATAGTTTTACGTGTTAAAAAGTGCAAGTAATTAATTAATAAAAGAATCTCACAGATTTCTATATCAGTGAAGTGTTATTTAAAAGGAGTGAATTAAAAATTATAATCTGTGTAAGACTACATTCTTCAGCCGCACTACGCCCTGCTAAGACATCCATGTCTCTAACAAAGATACTGACGCAGCCGAGGCAAACATAAATATATAATATTTAAAGAAACTGTTAAATTACAAAGTTATTTTTTTAAACACTTTGGGGCAAAGGCCACCGGAAAGTACATTTGGGGCGAAGGCTACCGGAAACTTTTTACCATACGTGCAGTTGCAACGAACTTTAAGTTCGGCTCCCAACAGTTGAAATATAATATCACTCCTACTTCAAATCGGCTTTCCATACTAGCAGCAATACAATCTAGTTCAAATTTTAGATTTTGATTATGATATTTAAGTTTCTCCTAAAATGTATGAAGTTTGATGGTATTAGTATTTTACATATTTTGTTGCTAAATGTTTGCATTTATGTCGTTGCAAAATGATATTCCATGTACAGTCGGTGCGTATACTAAGCTATACAGGGTGTCTAATTCAGACCATTAATACGAATGGCCGTATTAATGGTCTGAATTAGAGGATATACGGATTCATTGGTAATGTCGAGGTACTCTTTCACAAATGGACCAGTGGAGAATGGTCGGTTCCCGAGGAATTAAGCGAGCAATCTTAAAGCTCGTCCTTACCGCATCGTCATTTGTAGCTTAAAATTCCTAGAAATAAAATTATCGGGTAAATAAAATTATATAATAAAGTATAATAATATTAGTAGTTGATATCAAGTATAATGAAATAAATATTGCTTACCTTATTGTCGGCGGTTTCTTTTAAGTTTGCAATTAGTTGCAAACGCTCGTCTCCCTGAACACTGTTATGCATGTCAATATGTTTTGAATTGTAGTGTTCCTCAACGTTATGTTTTTTTATATCAATAGAATGTCCATATACTAAACATTTAGCAAGTTCTCCAATTTGAACAAAAAGTCACTGCCCTTCCGTTTGGGGTTCTTGTCGCACGTTATGTGCACTAGAAGTTGGTCTCTTCTCCACCCAATCCATATTTATGCACCGGCGAGACGATAGGTTTGTGTACGCACCCAAAACTGACAACACGTAACTATTCCGCCCGCCCGTGTAGTGCACCGGGTGCCCAATGGGCGAAATGCCTAGTGTGAGCAAGCCTGGCTTAAGGTTGATAAGATTTCGCAAGCGTTAAATGAGTATATAAAATTATATTCAGATTGTTGTGGCTCTATATTATAAATACTGTCATTGAAATTGAAATTGAGTTTTATTTATGGACGCTGTTTAACTACTATGGTCCTTATCGTCCCATTCTATATTGGGCGCGAAAGACCGGAAATTTTTCTCGGAGGCCTGTTTATCAGGCTTGAGGTTCTTTTACGTGCGGTAATTTTACGACACGGGACCACCGGCTTTACTTCCCTTCCGAAGGAAGCCATGCTAAGGATTTGACGCCCGAAAAAATCCACCGCTCTCCGCCGGGTTTGAACCCGCGACCTCGGAAACTAGAAGCTAGAATGGTAACCACTACACTACGGAGGACGACACTGTCATTGTAATAAGGGTTTTCGTCGAATCTACAAAATAAGCATTCTTCAAAGTTTTAAAACAGATTTGCGCTGTCATTTATCATAATTCCTACCAGCTACCGTTACGACGCCCTGTAGATAAAGGATGACTCATCGCTACCAAATCTACGAATCTACATGTATTTCATAATGCATTTCATTACAAATAGCGCGCAATATAAAGAACATCGAAAACAGAATATTTTATCGGAGAAAACCTTTGTAATATTTCATTACACGTCTGAAGATTTTGTAAGAGGAAGGAAAAAATGGTTGGACCTCATAATGCGTGCGCAGGGTTATCAGTTGAGTCTACTCTTTCAACAAAATATGTACAAAATAAGGTGCAAATGGTTTCATCTGTTCGTCCGCCGTCCAAATTCACATGCAACCTCATTTACTTATTTCCTCGGTGTAAATTACTCTTTTATAGGGATACTCATATCTAGGGCTGCGACATCGGAGTCACTACTTGGAGGAAAGCGTATAGAATAGGAAGGTGAGGGTGTGGCGATAAGGACTGACATTGACCTCGAGAAGTACAGTCTATACAAGAAGAATTACGCATGTCTCGTGAACTTTATTTCTGCAATACTATTTACAACATATACAGTTGACTTATGTAACTGAAATGTCGTTATTAAATCATTAATGCAAAACTCTACGCCACAGTGCGCACATGGATAGTATTCTATGTCATTTAATGCAATGAATGACAACCCGCAGCTTTATATCCTACATTTTATATAAGGGAGTATCGGCAGTAATAAATGCCGTGCATAGTTAATTAAACGTTTGATTTTATGGAGGTGGCTCTTACTGTAGCAGTTAATCCTCAAATTTTGCAATACAACGCTTACGTGTTTCTGTGTTGACATGTCTTCGCGCATTACTTGCTCTACAATGCGCAGAAGCAATTGCGCTATTGCTTCTTGGTTTTCGTTAATAATACAGAATAATCATTCTCCAATACATAGTTTTGTAACGTGGTTGACTTCTTCCTTTTATTTGGCATTTTATCTAAGTGAACAATGTGCAGCGATATGCTTGACTCAAGTGTGCAGGTAGCCTCTCGGTGTAAACAGTCGACTACAGGACGCCTATAAACAAACGTAACCATTCCGATGTCGCAGACCTACTCATAACTCTCTAGAGAATCTGAAAATTAGAGCAGCTGATCAAGAAGAAAGTTTTGCTTTATAAACATATTTTGCTTTTTATTTGTTGTCTTGTAGATTGACACTATTTATGCTTTACATGGTCTCCTAAATTCACTAACAAAAATGTATCTTAGTAATTTGACCTGCACTATCAAGTGAATTTACATCGTCGCTCTTTACACTGATTTCAACTAACCAATTATATTTATAACTCTGCTATCTATGGCGTTAATTACTGCAACTGTTTCATTAATAAGTAACAAGAAGTATCTTATGAACATAGGAAGTCACGAAAGCAATAGACTTGTTTTTCTTCCTTTTCCTTTATCTTCTTTTTTTGCAGATGTGTTTGAAACAATTAGTTTATGTAACTTTCTATTGCGAATATTGTTTTGGCAATGGAAAGTTAAATGTTTCCCTCATTCACATCTGATAAGCATGTTTCATTTGTTTATCAGAGCTGCCGACATGTACTCTTACCATTACTATTGCCTGATGCTGCAAGCTACCTTTCAGAAACGTCCTTCAATATATCACGTGTATACAACAAAGATGATCGCCGCTTGGAATATCTACCAAAGGTTAGCGAAATCTCATGCTACATTAGTTATCTACTTGGGATTGTAAATTAATACAATATACCTATTTCATTAGAAACTATTATTTAATGTACGAGAAAGAAACGCTTATTTTTAATGTCAGAAATAAGTCCTTATGAATGGATCAGAATGTGTATCATTCGGAAATTTTGCTAGTCTGAAATGAAAAGCTTTATTCGGAAATACAAGGAAGAACTTTCAGCTAACACTTGCTAGCTATGAAACATAAGTACAAATGCATATTAATTAAACTACTTATATGCAATAAGGTTACAAAATTGACACCACCGAGCGGGATGGCACAGGCGGTGACGTCGGGAAGTTCCTGGTTCAAATCCCGTGTGCCGACCAACCTGATTGGGCTTTTTTCGTGGTTTACCTCAATGGGTAATGTAAATGGCGGTTTGGATATTTAATACCACGACAAAGTTTCACCTAAAGTCTAAAACAATAGTAAAAATGAAAATAGACGGTAATAGCGAATGGTTTACTATCTATACACATATAATGAAAGCAGGTAGACTGGACGGCACACTGCCATCTGTCCGGCACATACAGAAGCAGAGATACAGTTGCCTGGCACTAAAGTCTCTGTGTCGAAACTGCCATTTGCCCATTCAATTTAGAAGCATAGATACTCTCGACTAGCACCAAGGCGTCTGTGATGATGATGATGATATGCGGCTTAAGGGCGCTAAACTGCGGAGGTCATCAGCACCCTTACAATGTATAAAATATAAAGTCAAAATATAAAAGACAGGTAAAAGAACCGCATAATAAAAAAACGGGACGTAAACCCGCAATGTCCAAAAGGCTAAAAATAACAATAAGATAACAATAACAATAATAACAATAACAACAATAATAACAATAACAACAATAATAACAATAATATCAATAACAACAATAATAACAATACAAATATCTGAAAAAACCAACACACTAAAAGCATAGGCAATAAACGATTAAAACGTGTCAAGAACTGTAGAATGCGAGGGACATGAGCGCCATATGTCCACTGGGGATTAGAGTCCCCATAAAAACTGACAGAATAAAAGTACTAAGCTAAAAGACGCTCAACGCATTAAATGCGCAGAGTAAAATCACTATCATGAATAAAACGTAAAACACATTCTACAGCACGCGTGTCGTCTGCCAAAACGTTGGCTAAGCCAATAGGCAGACCCACACGGGCACGCAATGCAGCTAAAACCTGACACTCTGTTAAAATATGACGCACCGTTAAGGGCACGTCACACTGCCCACAGAGTGGTGCGGGGTCACGACTGAGCAAATACCTATGACTAAAAACACAATGTCCAATCCGTAAACGAGCTAAAATTACCTCTTCCCTACGACACGAACGAGAAGAGGTACCCCAGATCAACGGGAAAGGCTTAACCTCCCGCAACTTGTTCCCCCGGAGGGCCGTCCACTCATCGCGCCAGCGCGAGAGGATGCGGCGACGTAAAATAACACACGAATCTGACGAGGGAACAACAGAAGTAAAAAATCTGGGTAATAAAATCGCCGATTTCGCAGCGGCGTCGGCAGACTCATTACCTGAGATGCCCACATGACCTGGAATCCACACGAAGGACACGCTGATGCCAGAGACACCAAGCGAGTGGAGCAGGTCATGTATGCGCTGTACGAGTGGGTGGTAATGGTACAGCGCATGAATAGCCTGAAGGGCACTCAGAGAGTCCGTACAAATAAAACAGTGCCGTAAGTCGTGCCGCTGGATGTGTAAAACAGATTGATAATTGCTAAAAGGTTCGGCGGTAAAAATTGAACATTGTCCAGGTAAACGAAAAGGAAAACTCTGTACACCAAAAACAAAGGCACATCCTACTCCAACATCAGTCTTAGACCCATCAGTATATATAAAATGACAGTCCCCGAACTGCGCCTGTAGTTCTAAAAAGGCGGATCTAAGAACAGAAGCAGGGGTCGCATTTTTCGGCATCGACGTTAGCCCAAGGTGGATGTGGGCCTCAGCGCGCGACCATGGAGGAAAACGCGTTTCCCCTCGGGTAAGGGCCGGCGCTGGCGGAACGTCCAAATGCCGAAGTAGCAGTCGAAATCGAACCCCTGGAGGGAGCAAAGCAGAGGAGCTAACTAAATATTGCCGGTCAAGTGAATCCTCGTAAAATGCCGCGAAGGACGGGTGGTCAGGCAAGCTAGAGAGTCGACAGGCATAGCTACATAAGAGCATCTCACGCCTGAAAGACAGCGGAGGCTCTGCAGCCTCAGCGTAAAGACTGGGCACGGGGCTAGTTGGAAAGGCCCCTGTAGCGACTCTAATACCACGATGATGAATGGGATTCAAACGACGTAACACAGATGGA
Organism: Deroplatys truncata; assembly: GCA_030765065.1. NCBI lineage: Eukaryota > Metazoa > Arthropoda > Insecta > Mantodea > Mantidae > Deroplatys > Deroplatys truncata. The sequence goes on from CM060980.1 coordinate 62,835,939, forward strand.
CGTGCCGACGAATAAACAATACACCCGTAATCAAGCTTGGATCGGACCAAAGAGCGATAAAGGCGAAGAAGGACGGTCCGATCAGCTCCCCAGGATGTGCCACTTAAAACACGTAAAATATTAAGAGAACGGCCACACTTTGCTTTTAAAAAGGAAACGTGAGAAGTCCAGCTCAGCTTCCGGTCAAAGACCAACCCCAAAAATTTCACCTCGTCTACAAATGGAAGGACCTCCGACCCAAGATGGAGAGAGGGCGGAGAGAAAGCCTTCCGGCGCCAGGAGTTGATGCAGACGGATTTCTCGGCGGAGAAATTAAAGCCGTTAGCGTTACTCCAGGCGTAGGGACGGTCGATACAGCTCTGGAGACGGCGTTCGAGTAGACAGGTCCGCCGTGAACTACAATAAATGGCAAAATCGTCAACGAAAAGGGACGATGAAATGCCAGCTGTAATACAATCAACAATGGGTTTAATAGCTATCGCAAAAGGTGTGACACTGAGTACAGAGCCCTGCGGTACTCCGTTCTTTTGAATAAAACGACTAGATAAAACCGAGCCCACACGTACACGAAAGACGCGGTCCGTCATAAACTCCCGAAGAAATTTGGGAAGACGACCGCGGATATTCCATGCGTGAAGTGTACGTAAAATTCGGCCCCTCCAACAAGTGTCATAAGCTTTCTCCAGGTCAAAAAACACAGCCACGGTTTGACAGTTTCTCAGAAATCCATTCATAATATGCGTCGACAGGGACCAGATGCTCGACGGTAGAGCGATAGCGGCGAAACCCGCACTGAGCGTTCACTAGAAGTTTCTGAGACTCAAGCCACCATGTCAACCGCCCGTTGATCATGCGCTCCATCACCTTGCAAATGCAACTGGTGAGGGAGATAGGGCGGTAGCTGGAAGGTAGTTGGCGATCCTTCCCAGGCTTAAGAATAGGGACAATGGTGGCTTCGCGCCAAACGGAAGGAAAAACGCCGTCTTGCCAAATACGGTTATAGACCTGTAAGAGAAAGAGTTTACTGTCGGCTGAAAGGTGCTTTAACATCAGGACATGAATGCCATCCGGGCCAGGAGCGGAGTGCCTAGAGCAATGAAGAGCGTGCTCCAGCTCCCGCATTGTAAAAAGTTCGTTATAACATTCAGTGTTGGCAGACCTAAAATTATATGGTGGAGAATCCAGCCGGTCTTTAATAGAGCGAAAGCCGGCGGAATAATGGTCTGAACCGGAAACCGCCTCAAAGGCAGCACCCAGAGTGTTAGCGATGGCAGCCGGATCCACTATGGTGGCATTAGAAACCTGAAGGCCAGAAACAGTACAATGCGACACTTTACCTGAGAAGCGACGAAGTTTATCCCAAACAACAGATGAAGGCGACAAAACGAGCCCACGACGCCTTCTTGCTATCCTGAATAGTGCGACGAGCCCTGGCGCGCGATTGTTTAAAATTTACCAAATTATCAAGTGTAGGGTGGCGCCGAAACACCCTAAGTGCAGTCCTACGAGCACGAACGGCGTCCCGACAATCCTCGTTCCACCACGGAACAGGCATTCGCCGAGGTTGAGAGGATGAACGGGGAATTGCGCGTTCGGCAGCAGAGAAAATAGTAGACGCAAGGTACTGCACTAGTTGGTTAATGTCGGTGAAGGGCTGGTCGTCAAAATGCACGAGGCTGGAATACAAACTCCAATCGGCTTTTGGGAATATCCAGGTAGGTACTCTGGAATGTTGTACGTGGTGTGACAGAAGAGAAACGATGCAGGGGTAATGGTCGCTGGAGTAGGTGTCAGCGACGACGTTCCACAGCAGACGACTAGCAAGCTGGAGGGAGCAAACGGCAAGGTCCATGTGTGAGAATGTACCAGAAGAATCGGAAAGAAAAGTAGGCTCACCTGTATTGAGGATTGAAAGATTGAACTGGTAAAAAATGTCGGAAAGAAGAGTTCCCCTCGCACAAGCCCTTGGCGAACCCCATAGTGGGTGATGGGCATTAAAATCTCCCAACAGAAGAACTGGTGTTGGGAGAGCGGACAGAAGATCTCGAATGTCCGCGGGAGCGAGTGGAGACGATGGAGGTGAATAAACAGAACAAACAGAAAAGAAAAAACCGGGTAACTGCAGTCTAATGGCAACAGCTTGCAAGTCGGACGTAAGAGCGAGAGTTTGAAAATAAACGTCGTTACGCACTAACAACATGACACCTCCATGGGCAGGAGCGCCCTCCACCGGTTCAAGATCGTAGCGAACCGGAGTGTACCCTCGGAGATCGAAAGGGTCTTGAGGGCGAAGCTTGGTCTCCTGCAAACATACGACCATAGGGGAATAGGAACGCAATAAATGTTGCAGTTCCGCCCTATGCGATCGAACACCACGTAAATTCCAGCTCAGGATAGCCATGAATAGAAGGGATAAACTGTCTACTTAGAAGGGCGGCTTAAAAGAATCTTTTGCTTAACCTTTGGGCTCGGGCTTTTTGTATGGAGTTGGTCAGACTCCATAGCCTCCTCGAGGGGAGGGCCCACGCGCTCAGAGCCAGAAACCGACTCCAGCGCCGAGAATCGGTTCTGGGTGGCAACGGGTGAAGGGGGCCGCTGAGCGCGGCTTGTCCCAGGTGCGTCCTGGGACAGCGACCTCCGAGGAGGAGGAGAAGGTGAACTTGGCTTGCCGCGCGCACGCGGAGGGTCTTTTAAAAAATCTTCCCTGCGGTATTTCTGCTTCGATTTCTTCTCAGGAGCTTGTGACTTCATACATTTTGGACCAGGTTTATAGGGCTTGGTAACAGTAATAGGCTTGGACGGCCGGGTGGTAGTGGCGGTCAATGCAGTCAAGGTCCAAGTTTGAGTCTCTGCATCCTTCCGGGGTACTGGCGAGGCAACAACAGAGCTAAATGTACCAGATCGCAGGAGTGAAGGTTGGCGCGCATGGTAACGCCTCCGGGCTTCGGCGAAGGAGAGTTTTTCCTTAACCCGGATCTCCTGGATCGCCTTCTCGTCCAAAAAGCGCGGACAGTCGCCAAAGGAAGCAGAATGTGACCCTTTGCAATTGACGCAGACGGGGGCTGTTGAACAGGCACCTTCGTGTGAGGGCTGGCTACATGTGGCACAGATGTTAACGGCACTCTTACAGGAGACTTGCGTATGCCCAAAACGTTGGCATTTAAAACAACGCAGAGGTCTAGGAATATAAGGCCTCACAGAAATCCGTTCGTACCCTGCGGAAATGCTCGTGGGCAGATCGACGCCATCGAAGGTTATAAACAGGGTACGAGTGGGTACCAATACTCCGTCGCGTTTAGCCTGCACTCGATGAACTGCCGTTACCTTTTGGTCGGAAAGATATTCCACTAGCTCTTCGTCCGACATACCATCGAGGCTATGGGTGGTGATGACGCCTCGACAGGAATTCAAGGTGCGGTGCTTCTCAACACGGATAGGATAACCGTGGAGAAGCGTGGCGCTCAACAAGGACTTACTTTGTGCCTCGGACTTGCTTTGCACTAACAACGAACCATTACGAAGCCGAGTGCAGGAAAGAACCGGACCAGCAATTGAATCAATGCCCTTTTGGATAACAAAAGGGTTCACCTTCTCAAAAGTTTGACCTTCCTCGGTACGGGTAATCACTAAGTAACAACCAGCTGTTGGCGGTGCTACTTCTGTTACTAAAACTTTGCGGCGCTTGTTGTTAACAATGGAGAAAGGGTGCTCCATAGCGAAAAAAATCCTCCACCATTGCAACCGTCTCCGACCTCGGGCTCTGACTTCCCGGGCGTTACCCCGGCTTGGGTGAGTGGCCTATCTATACCTAGCTCACCCCAGGGTCACACCTCCCAGAACATAAGACAGTCGGAAGTCAGCAGCTCATGCAATGGCCCCCCCCCGCGGGACTGCAGTTGAACAGCGGATACGAACACAAACCCTACATGACGACCCCGGGTGGTGGGGATGACGCCATTACCCACTCACCCAGCTGCGCACCTGGTGCGCGGGTATCCGTCAGGCTGTGTCCACGGAGGATTAAAAGAAAGATAAAAGAAGCTAAAACTGTGTGGGCGTTTCGCACGCAAGGTAGGCCGGCGAGAAGGAACAGAGATGTGTAAATGAATGGGCGTGGGGCGAAATGTGTGTAAGGAGAAGAGAAGAAAGAAACGATGGCGAGGCGCCATATGAATGTAATGCTAAGAATGCACGAGAGCCTACCTTGGGTCCCCCGGTCACGAGAACGAACCCACTCGACCGGACGGGGATGAATGGGTGAAAATGGCTATGAACGGCTCGGGTACCCCGGGTGCGCCTAACCCGTACTCACATAAGGTGAGCCCCTGGGGGGGAAGGCGTCTGTGGATGCGTGACGAAGCAAGATGTTATGTTTCAGGGATGAGACCTAGAAGGCTAACTGTCCGCCATACATCGATCCACGAGGTATCTCCTAACAAATCCGTCGCAATATGACCACGCAGTTAGACCGGCGTAAAATAAATAGACAGAAAAAATAATTAATACCTCTACAGTAAAGATTTATTGGCTTGGAGTAGTGTGGGTCGGACGTATTTCCTACCCTCTATTAGGCTTTGGATAGGTTATACTTAAAACCAACATGATTATCACTAGGCATATGAATTCTTAGGCAGTTGGCTTACAGTTATCTACACTCAAAGATTATGTTAATATAAAGAATGTAAACAACAGCGGTCATGAGTCACTGACGGGCAGATAAACATGGTCTGGCGAGTGCTGTCTGCAAACGCAATAGATTCTACGAGGGATGGGGGTGGTTTGTATCCTGCGGCGGCACTGCGTAAGGTCCTCTAACAGTTCAACATCATTTCCTTTCGTCCTGGCTTTAATGTTTACCACAAACGGCACTAAAAGGAAAGTAAATGAAGTCAGTATATCAATACATTAAAGAAAAAAAGAAGAAACAGGACTGATTTTAAATAAATAAAGTTTAGGTGATTTTGATATAGTTTTCCCATAAAATGGCTGAACGCACCTGAGAATTAACGCTATATACCATCTTCTTATGTAAACACAGTATATGCACTTTGTTAGGGATTTGAAAATAATGAATTATTATTTCAGACTTATTTTTCTTAAGATACAAATGGAATACAAGTGTTAGAATTTATTTCAAAATATCTAACTTGATCTCTTACTTAATTTTTTCTATTCTATCCTGAGATACAAATGAAAGTTGCTTTATCTAAATCTCTGCTTCCACCATTTTATTATAAGCTCCATTTATGTGAAGCTTTAAACCCTGGAAGTTCGATTAAACGAGCCCCAAAGTACACAGTTAACCATTCTATCCTGAAGACAGTTTCGATACGCCGAGAGTTGCTTGATTCAGAACTCAAACTAACACTGGCATTATTTGCTGTGTCCATGTTTATAAAGGAAGCCATTTCTGTTGTGAGCGGTACATACTGTAGTGCAGAATTAATATTTGCATGTGCGGAAGTTAGCTAAAATTTACACGATGATTCGAAGGGAATTGGTGGCCAGAATGACGTTAAACTGCCGTGTTTGCATCTCCAATTATCACTTCAGTGCTCCACAGTTTATTCAAAGTTTGAGTGAAGGACAAGTTTATTAACGTTCAAATAATAGAACATGTAGCACCTGTAGGTCTTTTTCATTCTTAAAATACCAGTGAATATACCTTAAAATTACATTTATATTCACAGTCTGTTTTAAAACTTATCATAAAAATAACAAGCTCTAAACTATTTAACAGGGACATACAAACAAAGGACTCCTTAATTTTTTTTCAAATTTCAGCGGTAATAGTATAATTCGGTTTTAATTTAATGACTTTTTAAATTTATTTTATGTAGCTTTGACTTGACTTCTCTCGGGGAAGGAGGTCTTAAGCAATAGAAAAGTATAACAATTTTAGATAATTTTACTTCTAAAATTTTCCCTTGAGGCTCTTATTCTATAATTTTTCGAATTTTTGTGTTATTTTATCAATTAACACGCGATGACCCTTTAGCTGTTTTCCTACCGTTGCTATAAATGCAAATTATTTTAATAGTTGATAAACTGTTTCTATCTTTTACGGCGTGAAGTTATTTAATCTGCGGGGAGCGTAAATAAAAATTTTAAGTATCAATTTTAAATAGCAAACGGATTAGTTAAAATAAATAAATATGTAAATAGTTGAACGATATAGTAACGGAAGAGTCGAAACAATGAGGTCCCGTTGCTAAAGACAAGAAGAATCACTAGCTAGACGGACACCATAGTAGTCTGTGTAAGAAGGCGGAGCTAATATTCGCCCGATTAAATATAAAAACAATAGCGAACATATTAAAGAATATAAAACGGAAACGAAACGCTAAATAGGAATAAAGAAGAAAGAAACAAGCACGCTAAACAATTTCAATAATAAGGAAACTTATTAATGAAAGAGAATAAATATTAAATTTATGTGCAGCAAATATTGTGAATAAGGAAAGAAAATGTATTAAGTTTGAGGCAATATTCAGTTGGGGACGGCAGATGTCCAGGCATTCAATGCTTACAGGTAGCCAATGACAAGAGAAAAGTGCAGGTTCAGGAGTGTAGAAGAATACGGGGAAAATCCAGGCGTCTAAAAATCAGCCAAGAACACAGAGAAGGTAATCAGGCGAGAATAATTTGATAATTGCAGACGCAAGAAACACGGGACTTCGACAATAGGACAACATGTAAACGTACGTTAGAATCTATCAGGGGGCCAATCAAATGAAAAGTCACGTGACTAGAAGAGAAACTCGAGGAAACTAGAAAATGACATGAAGTAGAAATTTACTTAGAACAGGAGATCAGTTGCAAATTATTGTAACATTGGCACTTCGTGTTATAATGTTGTCATGACCGGTCATAGTTTAGTGTCTTAGTGTTACCGGCCGACAGAGGTCGGCGTTTCAATTTGAGAAATGTAAGTGGCAAACTACCGAAGATAAAGTTGAGTATAGGAGAAACAGTCAGGATACGGGGATCAAGTTGAAAGAGTTTAAATCATAGGAAATGGAAATAATTTCAATAATTTTCGTTTGATCGTGGGACTTGAACTTAAAATCTTGTGTGAAGGGAGCTCACTCCACTTTTAGTGTGGAGCAACATGTAAAGGAGCAAGGAAGGAGTAAACGAGAAGTATTCATTAATCTCCTCTCCACACCTGTTGAGAAGGAGTTGCCTACCTTGCCGGCAAAGCAACACCTTTTCCTTCCATAACTCTCTCCCAAAACGAACGACCAAAAATCCCACATCAAGGTGACGCGACACATCGCAGAAAATAAGATATTCTACGAGACTAGTTATCGAGTAAATTATTGAGTTATAGTGGGAAAGATTCCGTGGAAGATAGCATTATTGGTACTACAAATAAGCAGGAAGAAAATTAAACTCCGCAGCTAGACGTAGAGTAATAGCATCTCCGCACGTTAAAAGTACCCGAAGAATGCGAAGAATTAAATGTTTTACTATCGTTCTCATATGCTTTCATCACAAGTTACGTCGATTATTGCTCTTTATAATAAATTATTCCCTTATAGTCGATGTTTGCATTTCTGTCTATTACATTGTGTTATTGTTCTTCCCTTAGTGTGAATATAAATATTGTAAGTTCTTTCTATTCTGTTTGCGTTAAATTTGCTTAAATATTACATTATTTCTAATCTTTAAAACCTTTAATTACGCATTCAGTCTTTGGAATGATGTTCCCTGATCTACTCCCATTTCAAAATAATACACGATATTAAAGTTGTATGAATTTAGAGGTTTGGAAATATATATATATATATATATATATATAAAATATTTGTAATAACGTTATTTATCCTTCGTTCTCGTAAGCTTCCACGGCCAGTGTCGTTCATAATAGGCTTTTTCTGGTTACCACCGCGTCATCGTTTCTCTCCACCATAAGGCTTATCGGGAAAAATTCTAGTCAGTTGGGGAATTTAATGTCGTGCCGGCATGCTGCCATGGTAGCTCGGTTGGTTAGAGCGACCGGACGGAAATCGGAAGATCCGTGGTTCAAATTCCGTCGTGGCATTGGATTTTTCAATTTGATTCTCCCTTACAGTAAACATGTGTTTTAAACCTTGCATTTTACGTTTGCATTTCAAAGAGACCATGAATTGCAATATGTATGTGGGTAACCATCCTCCAGCACACTTTTAGCATCATGTCTAAAGTTGGCAAATCATCCTACAACTTATGTGCAAAAGGGTAGAACTCCAACTGGGTAATCAATTCACCGTGACTGAGACCTGAGTCACAAATTTAGCCTGAAGCTGGGCTTAAAAGCATTTGCATTGTCATTAGAATAGCAGCTGTGATGGTTTTCCTTACGCCCAAAAATTCAGATTTTAAACAGACTTAATTTATTGTATGTGTCATAATGGAACAAGTAACATTTATTAAGATAATTTCACCAAATAAAAGAAACTTCTCCCTTTTTGACATTAACATTCCGCCTTCCAGAACGGTGGTCAAGTGCGTCATAAATATTCTAAAAGTGTACCAACTCTGCATTTGAAGTTTCCAGAAAAAAAAGAGAGAAAGAAAATAGATTTTATTTGAAAAAGTCGTAGATTTTACATTTATATAGCATTTTAGTATAATTTTAACATTTTGAGTCAATTTTGCATTTTATCGCATTTTCAAAACATTAAAAAGTGGTTTACAGGCGATGAAAAATGAAAACATAGAGAACTCATACAAGCCTTTATTATTATTTCGCGCGAAGGGTAGAGCGACATGTCAGGTCATATACATCAAATGATAGTTAACCTATAATCAGCACGACTAGAACATTGCACCAAAATGTGCCGCAAAGTTAATGAGAAAAAAACAAAGAAAAAATATATATCGCGGAGAATATTGAAGTCTGCTGCGATTGTGTGAATGTACCTGGGCCAGTCTGAAAGCCTTGGCTTTTGGGTTTGGAGGTGAAACTGTGCTGCTGGTTCTGGCGGAACATGCTGCTTGATCGGAAAATAGGGGAGGGGTAAAGACAGAAAAACACTGAAATTGCAGGTAATAGGTTATACAGCGGAGGGGATACACCTTGCGCACTGTGACCTAAATAGATCTATTGTGGCTATTACCCTCAGAGAAAGGGATGAAATGAAGGAACCACAGGAGGCTCCAGAACACACAGACGCGCAGAAGTCCCTAACATTTCCTGGCTCGAAGACCCACTCACGCTTGGATCTGCCCAAAAAGGGCGATGAATGACGCAGTTAGGCAGCTCACTAGTCTCCACGGAAAATACTCTTTCCTTGGAACAAGCATCCGCGCCATCTGCCCGGCATCACCTCACGCCACGAAAACTGGAAGCAACCTGAAACATAAAAAGGAAACGGAATAAAAGAGAAATAAGGGAAAATATATCGTGGTAGAAGAGAAACTACCCCAGCATTCGCCTACCGACCAGCGAAACCTCAAAGTCAGAATGCGCGGTAGACGGGAATCGAAACCGGCACCTCCCGATTGAGTGTGTTATCGAGGAGCCAACTCGCTCGGTGAAATGACAGATCACGCTGAGTAAGTAATTCGGTTTTAGATATTGCAGTAAACTGAACGAAAAGAAAAGAAAAACATCTTTCTAGCCTAGAACATTTTCTGCAGATCTTATTAGCAGAATAGGAACATTCAACACTAATTGAAGAGTAACGAGAGAAATTTACTTTCCCTTTCTTCAACTGAAATAAAACTTATTTCACACCTTTAAACTTATCCACTATGTAATATCCTGGGAAACTTAATATGATTGAAACTCAGTGTTGGATTGATAGCTCGTAACCTTAGAAAGAGTCTATTAATTTCATTGTGGGATGCAGGTTGTCACTGAAAGTATCAAATAAAGCATAATCAGCATACTGCAATGCCCGAAGATACAACAGGACATGTTTTAAAGAGAGCTTTCGTACAATTTATGTAATTTCCTTAATGTCCTTGGTCAGAGAATCGGAATACACACAGCACCGGCAGGCGTAAAACACACAAGCACACGTGTTGCCACGCCTTTCGTGGTTTGTACTCTCTCCACGTCGCCTTAGACAAACATTACACTATACTTTTGTTTATTGTTCTCTGTGAAAACTGTACACGGGAGTCTTTCTTGAGCAATGGAAGCCTTTAAATCCACATTTTCCAGTTTTTGCGAAAATAATTAGAGGAAAGTTTGTCTGAGGAATACGAGGACGACAAATGTATACCGAAAGGAATCAAACGTGTTAGAGACAAGATCCGGAAGCACAGAAAAAACAAACAGATTTACGCCAGGCTACCTGTAAATTACTCGTAAGTTAAGGCAAGAGTACCCACTTAACTCTGCTCTAAAACATCTCAAATCTTAACCTTTTAAACAAACATGACGTTTTCTTACGTTGGATTATATATGTAATTCATACACGTATCGTTTTAAATTATAACATTCAGAATTATTTTATTTTCTCAAACAAAGTATCTTAACAGTATAAACATCTTTTCCAGAAGTATGAATCTAAGCAACTAAATGGATACTGACAGGTCTTGTCTGCTAGGGAAATTGGGGCTATTATTTGGAGAAATTAAGTCCTGGGTTTGTCAGTTAACAGGCTACTCATGGAGAAAGATGATGTGCCCCTAAGACTATTTATGATTCAGCATTAATCAGAAAAATCTTGCACAGTTCCCGCTTTAGAGTATGTCGTAACTTACACTATAGTTTTTTTTAAAATTATTTTTAAGTTTAATGTTCACTAACCTAGTAGGCCATATCAGACGATGAATGAATGAAATGGGTGAAATGATACTCAAATGAGTCCGGGGTCTACAGAGCTTAAAGTTACCCAACATTCATCTTCCCCAGATAAGGGAAAACCCCAAAAAACCTTATCCGAGTAACTCGCCCTAACCGAGATTCGAACTTGGGACCTCTTAAATGTGAAGCAGACACCTACCCCACATCACAGAGCCGGGCTAACATAATAGTCTGAAACACAGAATATTTATCTCAATATTTAACTTAAAAAGCAAATACTAACAATTCATCTTGATCAAAGACAATAATATAAATTTTGTTCTGCTTTGCACAACTTCGAATTAGATGTTTTTGTTTAGAACGACTACAATTTACTTGATGGAACCTTTACATTATATCCTAAGTTTTATGTGTACTGTTTGATATGCAAATAGAATCAGAATTGAACAATTGAATACAACGGAACCACGGATATTTGTATCTCTGTGCAGACGCGTATTAAAACTTTTCATCAGATCCTAGTAAATGCTCAAGGCAATCTCAAATATTAGAGCTATTGTAACGATCCTTCGTGGAATTTGATCCAGAATCGGAAATTGCATCAAATTTCATCAAGTGGTGTAAATGGAGTAAACCGTGTAACGGGAACAACACTTTGCTGAGGTAGCATGGCGAAATGTATTTATTGGCCACGTTTGTAGGTCATTTTTCTCAACCTTGTCTCCATCACGCTGCTACGAGGACACCACGCGTCTAAGTTAAACTTTGGTCTCGAATCCCGATCTCTCCACGCACTGTTATTTTACCTAGTGCCTCAAGTTCTGCCAGAATTATCTTCAGGCAAGTCTTGGTGATGGTATTTAAGCTCCTGCACGACGGGGCCTGTCAGTGGACTCTCAAACTTAAAACGCCTGATAAAATAGTCTAACCGCTACATAGTGGAACGAATCGCAAATCTAGCTGGAAAACAATATTAACTTCTCGTATACTGCATAGATTTATATTAAATTTCGCATAGGAGTTACAAGTAACATGCTGTTATTGTATGCTAATCTTGAACAAATTTGGATAATATAAACTAATCCTTTATAGTGGTGAATGTAGACAAAATTATTAGCTTCTTTCTTAGTCAACACATTAGGGTAGGGCGGGGTAATTCCGATAGGTTAGCGTAATTTCTTGATTCAAAATAAAATGTTACAATGTACCGAGGATTCAAATAAGCACACAAGTAGTACAGTATTATGGTTCACGGTGGGCATCATATCACTATCATTAATGACAATTCTAATGCTGAAGTAAAGCTATCAGAATTACCTGCCGAATTGGAAATGGAGAAATTCCGAGGGGCTAATTGGATATGACTGTGGGGCAATTTGGATGACAATAAATACAGTAAATAATAGCTCTGCTTTTGGATTCTGAAATAAATTTATTTTAGAAATTAAATATATATGGTTATATTATAATATATTAATGGAGAATTATGAAGAATTAACAATTCTTATGAAATGTGAAGCATTGAAAGAATTAAGAAATATAAAGTATCATTAACAATTCTTGAATTCTGAAAGCTGTTTAGAAGCATTTTCCACAAATAAATTGTTTCCTTCCTTCAGCTCCCAAGCATGCTTTCATGGAACCAAACCTGGCATTTCTGGCAGCGATTCCAGTCACCTTTCAGAACAGACGACTTCGAGTAGTAGCTGATACTGCAAAATCCACATTTGTAGTCATCTACGTTGGAATCATTAGGAGTATCGTCTTCACTAGATGATAAGTCAATGAATTTATTTGATTGTTTAGCTTCCTTTTCTTTTTCCTTGAGATGTTGTCTTTCTTCTTTTTTCAACTGAATTTGTTTTCAACGAAATTTCATCTCTCTCTTTGCCTTAACACCTGCTAAATTTTCTGGTGATGTGCTATGGCATGATCCTTTCTTAGTTTGAACTCTTCTCTTGATCACACTCTTTACAGGACTAGAAAAGACCTCTCGAATGGTTCTTTCAGGCATTACACCCACAAGGGATTGTGAAGTGCTGGGCTGTTAGGCATCAATTCCTTCTTCATGTTGTGCTCCATTACTGTTAGAATTAGGAGAAGGTGATTATGTTTCGGAAGCTAGATAACAAAGTCCTCGATTGCTTGAGGCCTAAAGGGAAATATGCTTATACATGAAAATTCTTTCACTACTAATCCAACAAATGCTGTTACCATCCATGTTTCTTTGAACATTGGATTGAATTGGATTTTAGTTATGCTAGACCGTGAATTTTTATGAAGGCATGAGTAGCCTCACGATGATAATTGCCTTTCAGTGTCTTGAACAGACAGTGATCGAGAGGCTGCAAAACATGAGTTGTGTGTGGAGGAAGGCACAGGAGTTCAATGCTGCTGTTCTGGAAATATTCAGAGAGACCTTCAGGCTTGCTCAAACTAAGGTCATTTCTCCTTCAAAAGCCAATACACCAATATTTTCCTGACATTTTGTTCTCTATCCAAGAACGTGGCACTTCAACGTTACATTTTAGGGCATAAGAGTAATCTGTTATACGCAGTTCTTTCTGAGTCAGGCCAATTTCAGGACTTACTAAATACATGAAGCGATTCGCATGAGTTTTCTCCGCATCATGTGTGAAAACAGACAGATTATCTAATGATGCTGAAGGAGACGGAATATCTTGCAAGCCATTCAGTACATTTAATTTTAATTTAACTTTTGTAAACAGGGTCGTATATAGTTCTTGAAAACCGGACTTGCACCCTGTAATGACAGATTACACTCTATTACAGATGAGATTGCCTGTTCCATAGCTTCTTTGTCCCATTGTAGCCGTAAATTCTACCTTTTGTAATGTCGTACCATCTGAAAATTTGACAGAATAATTAATAATCATAATTAATATAATAAATGGAAATAAGTTACATATCAGAGAAACCTATATGCATGATATCCTATTAACTCCACCGATTGTTATCGAAATAGCTCCACAACACACATGTTACCGGTCACGACATAATTCTTAGACTGTGCAATAGACAGCGCTACCATATACTATAATGGTTCGCAAATTACCAAGGAAGCGCTCACTCCTTTAAGCAGTACGAAAAGTAATAACGAGACCAGCTAAAGCCCAAGTTTTCTGACCAAAGTATTACATGCTAGTATTGTACAGGTGTTCCTCCCTTACCTTTGATTAGAAAAAAACTGATGTAGCGTCTCTCTTAATCTGTTCAGAATCAGACACACACGTTGATAAGACTCCGTCTTTAACTGTGAGACTGGGAACTTCATTATGGCGTGCTTATTAGTGGCAGCGCATGCGTGAGAACATAACCTTATCCAAAAAGGCCCGCAATTCGAATTCCCCCGCCCTACTCTATTCATAAAATCTTACACAGGAGTTACACGTAGCATGCTGTAATTATATAAAAAGTATGAATACATTTGTATAATGGAAACTACTCTTTTATAGGGGTGAATTTAGCAAAATTGCTAACTTTGTTGTTATTGAACAGAGTTTCATAAACTTTTGTATAAGGGTTAAAAGTAGAATTTTCTTACTGTGTACAAATTATGAACACATTTGGATAATAGAAACTGCCCCTTTATAGTGGTGAATATAGACAAAATTATTAACTTCCTTATTTAGTCAACATATTTCCATAATTTTACATAAGATTTAGACGTAGCATGTTTTAATTATATAAAAACTATGAATACGTTTTGATAATTGAAATTAGCCCTTTATAGGGATGAATTTAACAAAATAGTTTCCTTTTTTGTTATTAAACAGATTTTCATAAACTTTTGTATAAGGTTTAAAAGTAGAATGTTCTTACTGCGTACAAATTATGCACACATTTGGATAATAGAAACTACCCCTTTATAGGGGTGAATTTAGACCAAGTAACTAATTTCTTAGTCAACAGGTTTTCATACAGTTTTATATAAGAGTTACAGTAGAGTATTGTTATTATGTGCAAATTCTGAATACAATAGTTTAATAGAAACTACCCTTCATAGGGGTGAATTTCCGTTTCGTTGCCCTTCTTAGAACTGAAATCTAGCGCAAAACATATTAGAGCAAGCGAGCTTGGTTGATCTGCCAATAATTCAAGTTCTTTTCTAAATCGTTCTATCGTTTTCTTTTTCCTCGTCTCAACTTTCTTCTTGTTTTAACCTCTCACTTGCCATGTCACAACATCCAGGCAGCATTCAAAGAAACGTATCCAGGAATATAAGACTAGCGGACCAAGATTATCCTTTTTTCATACGCGATCTTTATTTTTCTAAATTTCCCATTACATGGGTGTGCTCTACATGTGTAACAGGGTAGGACGACATAATCTTGAAGATAAAGGGCTAGGATTCTGCCAGAGAAATTTATTATTTTCTTGGAAGGATTATAAAATTCTGAATAATGATAGCAACCATAAACATAAATGAATCATCTCCTTCACTTAGTTTTTGTTTATATTTACTTTGTCCCGAACTGCCATCACATCTCCATTTACATATCATAGTGTAACTATTTACTTCACTAGGAAAGGGTTTCAATTTGTCCTCCTGCAGATCACCACTGCTTTGATGTAATGTCTAATATATGCACCTTTAAGCTTCGCTGCTGCTGAATTTTCTTTAATTCCATATCGGGGTAGCACATTTTCTTTGCTTCAATAACTGTATGCCAAGACGGATAAATGTTTGCATATTGATCAGATCTCAGTAATGAATCTTGGTTCCTAGCTCTACATTTATTATTAAAGAAGTGGCTTTTCGGGTGAATATGGGCGAGGTTTGTTTGAGTGTTGATATGAGATATAAGCCTTTTATGTTTGAAAGCTCACTTTGTGAAGTCTCAGTAATGTGAAGCATAGGAGCAGGGGATCGTTTTCCATGTTTCTCAGCCCAACTTGTGCTACTCTCCTGCATAGTGTCTTTACTTTCATTTGGTTTCTTTTAACGCTATATTCTGCAAATTGTTTGAAGTACTAGGGCTGACTTCAGTTCAGTTGAAGTAAAGGTTAATTTGTTTTCAAACATATATTATTTTGGTATTAAAAGCGATTGTCCGTTCGGTTACGCTTTTCCAGAAAAATGTGTTTAACAAGCTTTACCACTTCCTCTTTCTCCAGGAAATTCTAATGCCTATTTTTGATGTCAAGTAACCTGTTATATGCTTAAATACTTCTGTCCTACTCAGATTTTTCACATTTAACATTCACGGTATGTATCTGTAGGCTATACTGACTGCACTAAACCTGCGAAACAAATATGTAAAACTTTGGGGACAGAGGGTAATTTAATTTTATGCAGCTTAAACTATATCCCTTCTATTCAAATTAATCCGAAATACTCCTGAAAATACCTCAAAAGTTTATAAGCTCAGCACAGAAACGTAAATAATAAAGTTAAAAGCAGTATAAATTTAACTGACAGTTTCATATTTTAATTACAAGAAATAAAAGAAAAATATCAAAATTGCTCAACACAAACCTTGTAGAATGACATCAATAATAAATGTTCCACAGCTTATTGCCACAGCAGCCTCTAATATCAATACATCTGCAGCGAGTAATAAGTCGACTAAAAGAGAATATCTGCTGACTTGAGGTTTGAACAGATTTCAGGTTATTACACCTCGGTTGAGATAATATAATCTGTTTCCTTATACTTTGAAGTGTTCTTTATTTGTTAGACCATACAACTCGGTGTATGAAGACATATATTTTAATTTTTTTTGTCGCGCTAGATTTCGATTCTTAACCACTGTGCGCTAGTTAGTTTTTATAGAACCTAACATAGTCTTTATTTAATGCTACCTTGTTTCCCGATGACATTCCTACACCTCCGGTACCGAACGCGCTTACTCTGAGCCTACGTATCCGCTGTTAACAACCCCAGGGTTTTTTACCCCTAGGTTCCCTATAATATCATAGCATGTAATATACCATACCTTCAGTTTCCGGTATTTACAGATGGTCTCTATTTCATTAATTTGCATTTAGTTGAGAGGTGTTTATATAAATTCATATCAAGAGAAGAAGAAGAGAAAATAATAGAACATAAATTAATACAAATTATTATTAATAATCATAGATATTGTAATATATAGTGAATGTAATAATGTAAAACCTAAACAAAATCACAAGAAAAGATACGAAAACAATGATAGGAAAGATTTTAAAGCTTAATATGCAAATATAATATGTAGAGCAATAACAGTTAAAATAAACGACGAACGCTAACAACGAATGAAGTCAACAATAAGTTACCTGTCGTCAAAGAAGTAGAAAAATCAAGTTAAAAAAGGACGCCATTATAGCTTTAGTGAAGTAGTCGCGTTGATCGCCGCAAAACAGAAATTATTACAGAAAATAAAGAAGAGAGAAGAAATAGTGGGAATATATTTGGTGGAAAGCTGAGCACTATTTTCAGAGTTTCATAGTATATGTATGTTGTTAAGTGAGAAAAGCTCCGTGACGAGGTATTTAATTGGAAAGTTCGCGTAGAGAAAGAATGAATTATCCGCACGTAGATAAATACTTAGACTTAGATTTTACAGGACAAATATATTGTAATTAATCCCCCACAAATATATAAGAAGTAAACTGAAAGATAAAATTGAAAATTGTAGAAACTCTCATTTCCAAAGAAATATTATAAAAAAGAAAGAGTCTGATAGTTCTTGGACAAAGCCAAGCAAAGTAAAAATGAATAATTGATTTTCTAAACTGTTTATTGATTTAAGCGGTGGATAGAAAATGGCAAATAGTAAACTCGAAACTACAAAAATTTAATTATTATACATGCTAATGTCTGCAGTATCAATTTTAGGGTTTGAATGTTTCCACAATACAAGAAATTAGAAGCGTAAGTTGCCGTGAGTCGTTAAAATGCTTACCGGCCAAATCCCTCGCGGCTACCGCTAAATCTTACTCATACAAGCGCGCAACTGAGAACACGAGTAATCACCAGATTAAGTCACGAATGCATGTAGGAGCAAATGTGTGTGTGTGATAGATTGCACGCCCCTAAATTAACTTAAGCTCAGCTTACATATTACTCCTCTACCAACGTTACTTCTCGCGTGGAGTCAATCTCAAAACTCTAACGTGTGTGTCTATTACCTTGTTCTATGGGTACCTCCCTGAATCTAAGATTTGCCTTCCCTTTCTCTATTGCCTTCCCTTTATCTTTTGCGGGTTTCTGATCTACATGACTTTGGAAACGTACTGAACTATAACTACATTCCAAGAATCTTTAACCTAACGCGTTCGCTACTTCGGCCGTTGCTAATGACTTTGCCTAACATGGCTCGCCAATTACCTTTATCTCCGGTAAAATCTTTTCAACTCAAACTAATTTCATTGTGTATGATTTAATATGCAGAAACTACTTAATGCTATTATTTCTCTGTCTTACTATTATTTCTTTATTTAATTATTTGTATCTTCCCGTCAATATTTACGGTATCATGTTTCCTTGTGTATCAATCATAGCGAAACTCTTTCATACAGGCGGTACTCAAACTACCTCCTTCATTTCACATTGATTAAAACATCGTTCATTGGTTCGCTTTTGTGTCTTTGGATTGTTTTTTCAGGTCAGTCGTATATAAAGAACTGATACCGACCGGATGGAGACAGAGGTAGATTACTTGAAGGTGTAAACCTTACGGAGAGAAAAATGCATTGCGAACTAGGGGAATGGGCCACTTTTTCTGCGCATTAGTATACATTAAGTAATTTACACAAAGTTTAAAATTATATGCAATTAGAAGTATAACTTTTCTTTGTAATCTCAAATATAATAAAATCTATACGTTGTCTTGTTTACTTCAGAGTAGTTGTAACAGAAAACTTGTGTTTATTACTCCATATAACAAGGCTCTCAATGGAAATGATTTTCAGGGTGGTTTCGATTTGCGACTGGAGGACTATTATGTGACACTGCTACATCAGACTTCCTCAAAAAACTAATAATTTCTATTAAATCGCCTTTTCTCTCAAGATAGCGATGGGTTTCTTGATCTTCTGGGAGAGTCTTCTTCCTTTGTTTGTGTAGCAATGATGTATAATACTGAGGTAGCCACTATAATAATGAGACGTTACTGAGGTATTTAATCCCAATGAAATCTTCTTTTCCAAACTCCGACAGTATTTCTTCTGTTAATATCTGTATTTTTACTTTCTCTACTACGTACAGTAAGTAGGGGAAGTATTCGATACCGAGATTTCACCGGAAATACATGTTTTGAGACCCCCTGAATCCAAAAAAAGCATTTTGGAAACAAGTTCATGTGTGTCTGTGTGCCTGTCTCTCTCTCTCTCTCTCCCTCTCTCTCTCTCTCTCTCTCTCTCTCTGTGTGTGTGTGTGTGTGTGTGTGTGTCTGTGAACAGCATAACTAAGAAACGAACAGTCGGATAAACACCAAACTTGGTATTTAGGTTCAGTATCTTCCAGAGATGCGACACGAAGCTTTTCAAGACAATCCCCCCACCTCAGACTACCGTTTACATGGAACATTTTTCGAAAATTTTAATTTTCTCAAAAATGACTAACGATTTTGATTAAAATATCATATGTTTAAGATATTTTCATGACAAATGAAATGTATATCTCTAATTTTCTGGGAATGTTTTCTCCAAAAGTATTCTTCATTGTGAACGACTTTTGCATAACCGGTAAACCATAAGAGATAGACAGAATTTTACTACACAAAAAATGTAGATCGCGTTAAAATACACAATTTATGTTATATACATTTTTTATATTGAGTGAACCATTTTCGAGATATTGCTTGTTATTCCCTTAAATTTTCAATACTTATAATTTTTCTCAAATTCGTTATTCATTTTTTTATGTCCTGGACATGCAAAGAGAATGGAATGCGCCACATAGCAACCAGCGCTTAAAAGATTTGACTATCGCTTAAAGCCTACCAATGTCCCTTGCATCTACAAGAAAATTAGCAATAAGATTGACATCTCGATATTTCGATTAACATGAAGCATATGGAGAATAAGCGTTTGTAAAAATAGTTTTTACAAGAGTAGAGAAGGTCGTGTGAGTGTAACACATCATATTTTTCTGTTAGTAGGGTTCTTAAGTCTATTTTCAACTTGTTCCATGATTTGTAATACTACGTTCTTGGGTACCTGTATCTTGTAAGGAGTTTTAAATCATTCATTGTATAGGAATCTCATTACACTCAGATATTGCGCGTTCAAGCCCAAGGTTTTCAATAAACCTTTGTTCAATAATTCAACGTCACAATGATCCATCTTCATAGATAGATAACAACTTGAGCAGCAATAAATATGAAATTACCTTTCTAAGTCCTGAATAATACAACTGCAGTGAACCTGAGTTGTTTATAACGATCGTAAATGATTAATTGGAGACGGAAAATGGTACATCAATTTTGACAATGAGCATGACGATCGTCAAAATTATTTGGTTTGAAGAATGCAGAAGTGAGGGTTATAAGATTGTCAAAGAATAAACAATCACCAAAATATGAAGTTGGAACCAATGTAAATAGTTCAATAAATACTATTGCTCATGTATATGGCAACACTTTAACAATTACACCATTTATAGCAAGCCTGTAGTTCAAGCTGTCTAAAAATGTTATTTTCTTTAACCTGTTATGTATTACTGTTAAGAAGCATTAATCACACTTTTCATGGTGACTGAAAATCTATATTTGATAATGAATTTTAATAGTTGAAAGCCCTAATTATATTTCAGTTGCATAAAATGTGTTAATTTGACATGAATACTTATTATTTCCATAATACGTGTTATTATTTGTTTAATACTACTACATGTGTTGTAATCGTGTATTTATATTTAATATTTGTGTTTTAATTGTTAAATTCTCAAAAATTCCATTTTTATTTTCGACATAAATATAAACCAAAAACCATAACAGCATCATAATTAAAACTTCGTAGTTGTTTTTAGGTAAATGAGTTCGTCAACTTTCAGTAACTTTGCAAATAGAACCATTTTCAATAATACAATTAAATAACACCGAATAAAAAACTTATTTATTTTACTTCGCGATGGAAGATCACTAAAGAAACACCTATAAAAGGAGAAAACGTTTTCAAACAACTTATTGATTATTCGATAAGCCATCGGAGAGTGAAGACGTGTTCATCGACAAGAGCTATCATCGAATATTCGCGAATTATATCATTCGTTGTAAAAATAAAAATATTTGTTATGATAAATATGATATAAAGGATAAAAGTTGAAATCTCAAAAGAATTTAATTACACCGTGGTTGAATTATAATTAAATAAACTTAACACTCGCCTTTGGACGATTCTTTGTTTAATAGCATTTGTATCACGAAACCTTGACGGCTTGGGTAAATAAGATTTCTCATTTACCGACTGTTTAAATTCTCCAAACAATTAGATTGCGAGACTAGCCTGTTATTTGCGAGAAAACACGAGAAAGAAAAACAGAAAGATAGAGAATTGCCATCATCCAAAACAGCGCACCAACATTAACAGACGGCAGCGCAGAACCGCCAATTTCAAACCGGCGGCGGCGCTTTCGATTTGGTGCACAGCAAATCCAACTGTTATAATTTTTATTCAGAAAATTGGGAACAAAATGTAGGAATATACATTAAAACGTAGTTAATTTTATGAGAAGTATGCCTTATTAGGATCAATTTAAATTGGCCCTAATTTTAGGTTCCCATTTAAACAAATTAAATTGACCCTAAAATGACCATCTTAACGTCCTCCAAATAAAACACGACTAATGGTATTTACTTTCCCCCATAATATAAAGTAACTTTTATTGAAGATATTTCTTTCTACAACGCTTAGTTTTGGGGATATTGTACAGTCTCAATTTAAATAGTCCACCCTGTATAATTTCGTATTTTTTATTTAAATTGATTTATTTTGCTTTAAAAATTCGTTTTATCTGAAACTCTAGATAACCAAATTGATGTTGGACGTACCGACTGTGTGTCAAAAGTTATTATTTTCATGCTTTGGAGTTGGTTTATTTTTTCTGGACGAATATCTTTACATAAATGAATGTAATTATGCAATATCACCGCAATACTCACTTTGTAATAACCAGAGAATTGAGACGACGGCTATTAAAGACTAGCTCTTTAATACCAAACACTAAGTTCATAAAAACTAAAGAAAGGATACTTAATGTTACAAAATAAATGTGACATTACTGGAAATGATAATTTCTGTATTTTATAATCTATACGTTTTAATCAGAGCCACGATTTTTATACGGTTTTGTCCATCTTTTATGGTATCCTAATTATATAATATTGAGGGACAGAGAGACAGAGAGGGGGAGGAAGGAGGTTTAACTGATATTTGAGGTATAAATTTTGTGATGCGAATACTTCAAATTTATGAACCATAATAAATATTTTTATTGTCATAAAATAGACATTGTGAGAAAATAAAACAAAGCAAAAGAAAGATTTACAATTGAAGTTTTTGGGACAATGTTCGCCTTGTAATCTTAAGAAGACGATCTACAAATTTTCTAAGACCTAAAATAGTCGAAGTTTGAAGTTTTTAACACATCTTATATGTGTACAAATAAATGTTGTTGAATGTTTGGTGCATGTACTTAAAGCGTTTCCTAATTAAGCATTTTTATATACAAATTTAAACTTTTTTATAAAGGAAATGTTCCTTACGACGCAATTTTCATTATATTTAAACCAAATTGAGATTTATGTATATATCCTATTGAGCTAGAAAGTAAGTTAGTTAATAAATAAACTTTTAAGATTTACTACATTTTTCAAACAAATTTCGTTCATTGCCAGTTTTAATATTTGCAAAATGTATATGCTTAAAAAGTCCTGTGAACTTGGTGATACAGCACATGGGCATACAATAATAACCTTGTTAGCATGTATTGTAAAAATTTCCAAACCTTCTCTCTGAGGGCTTAAAGGCTGCATCATAAGGAGCGTTTTATATATCAAAAATATCTAAAATAGTATGCCCGAGTAAAATACAGTTTAAAGTTAGCAATATTATCTGATCTGAAATTCTGATATGTACTTTTCATTAAACGGGATAAGTTTTTGCTTAAAATTCATAAAGCTGTTCAGATTAAGATATAAGCAACAGCACTTCTACACAATTCAAAATAAAAGTGAGAAATTTAAAGAAAGCTGCAAATCTGCTGCCACGTCCTCTAGCAAGGATTCCAGTAAATAGTAAATCATCATGTAACTCTCCCAATTACACTCGGGTAGAGAACACTGTTTACACAAAACAGTATTGAATAATTAGACTCAATAATTAGTTTAAAAATAAAAAACTAAAATGTTAACAATTATTATCCACTTTTCAGCGATCGGTCCCTTCAAAAGGGGCCCAAATTAACCGCGAAGTTAACTGTTTATCAGACTTTTGTTTTTGAGCTAAGCTGTTCGCTCATTCACGGTGTCCTCCGTTATCTAGGGATACTATGCTAGCCTCTGGTTCCCGAGTTCGCAGGTTCAAATCCGGCGGAGAGCGATGAATTTTTTTCAGGTATAAAAATTCTTAGCATGGCTTTCTTCGGAAGGGAAGTAAAGCCGTATCGTAGATTTACGTTACGTAAAAGAACATCAAACCTGAAAGAGGCCTCTGATCAAAATTTCCGGTCTTTCACGCCCAACAGAATGGGAGTTAAAGACAATGGTAGTTAAGGAGCGCCTACAAATAAGAACTCAAGTTTAATTCGCTCAATCACTCACTCACTTAGCTTTTTAGGAAAATGCAATATGAGGAGTTTGAGGGCCTCCAACTAATGAAGTCATTGTTTGAAATTTTTATATTTTAAGCAACTGTAGGGAAGTGGTACAGGAAGTAAAACAGAAGCAATTTTTTTAGGAACAGAAGGTTAAAGCAAATTTTCCTGTAGGAAATAGCGCAATTTGTTAGCTTGTATGTCTGTTTTATAAAGTGTTCCTTGTTGTGCATTTTGCTTTATATTAGCTGATGGGTTTACTTAGGTTTCATTTTGTGCCTCCTTCGAAGTTTGTGTCAAGCTTGGATGAAAAGAGCAAAGCTGGCTATTGCAGTTTGAGTGATATATATTTTTTATTGATTGTAGTCGACTTGGATCTAGTGCTAGCTATGCCTATAATGCTGGCAGAAAGTTATTTAATGTAGCAGCAGAGGAAATAATAAAAAATAATATGAAAACTAATCTAAAAGTTGCGTTCCGTTTGCTGTGGAAAGTTGGTCATCGGCTCGAAAATATGTCACCAAAGAAAGATTGAATAAATGAATCCAACAAATTTCCGATCCGATTTCGAAGAAAAAATCTGATTTGTTACTTTCACATCACTTCCTCTACTCTTCTACAAACAATTCTTACAAAAGTTTACTTTTCATTGTGCGTTTAAACATTTCGTTGTGGGTTATAAGAAAAATACCTACGTTAAGCTAAAGAGGTATTCAAATCTTTACAAAGCCATCACTATGTGATGGTTTGAAATTGTGTTCTTTTTGCATGAACACCATAAAGAAAGGAAAGAAACAAGATAAAAAGAATAGCGATTTGCAGCCGAGAAAAGTGTAAAGTATCTGAAAATTCAAACCAATAACAAGAATATCTCGGAAATGGTTAATGCCACAACAAACTTTGTTTGACATAAATTGTATATTTTGACATCTACATTTTTGTGTAGTAAGATTTTGTCTTTCTCTTAGGGTTCACCAATTATACAAAATCGGTTTAGAATAAGGACTTCAGATGCTACTCTCAGATAATTTAATATACACATTTTGTCATGAAAATAGCTTAGACATGTGTTATTTTAACCAAAATCATGAGTAATTTTTGAGAAAATAAAAAAATAACGAAAACTGTTCCCTGTAAAGGGTAACTTAGAGGTATTTTCCTGAAAATCTTCGTGTGGCATCCTTGGAAGATGCTGAACTTAAATACCAAATTTCGTATTTAACCGACTTTTTGTTTTGGAGTTATGCTGTACACACACGCATGCACAGAAAGACACATAAACGGACCTTTTTCTAAATTTTTGGGGGTTTAGGGGCCTCAAAACATATATTTTCAGTGAAAACTCGACATCGGATTTTTGGGATGGAATACAATACTTCTACTTAAGCATGTAATAGTGAAAGTAACAAGGTGTGCCGTTTTCCTGTAAGAGGTCGACAGCAAACAAGGTTTGTTAGAAAATCAAACAAGGATTACTTTTATAAAATGTATATGATTTTATTGTTTTTCAAAACATTCCTCTTTAACATCAATACATTTCTGCATTCGATGAAACCAGTCTTAAAGCAATGATGCCATTCTTCCTGAGGCACATCAAAAACCAGTTTTTATAATGTTCCACTGCTTCACCTGATGAGAAAGTGATTCCAGGCTCTTTATCTTTAATTTTTGGAAGCAAAAAGAAGTCACAAGTCGCTGTATGGTGGAGGGTCCATGGTGCTGACCTTTAGGGCATCCAGATACTTGGTCTTAGTTTTGCTGTATACGACGATGCGTTGACGTAACATTATTTTTCCTTTTGGCGTTTTTCTCAAAATTTTTAAAAAAATTGCGGTAAACTGAATTTGTGTACCAATCGGCAGTAACGGTACGTCTTTCTAATGCTATAGTGGCAATAAGGCACATGTTAGAAAAAAGCTAGCAACCATCTTCTTACCAGCACTACAAATTCGTTCGGACTTTTGTAGGCTTAGGTTCTGTTCGAAATACCCATTGGGCGGATTTAAGTTTCTTTTCAGATCATAATAACAACTCCAAGATTTAACACTAGTAACGATATTCCAAACCAAATTTGAAGTGCCGCCTTGTGATTTTTCTAGAGTTTTCTGTACCAATCAATGCGTTTTTGATCGGGAGTCAGTTTAGGTTGAGTTCATCGACAACAAAGGTTTCTTAGTCTAAGTGTTAATTTAAAATGTTTCGGATTTGACTCATACCCAATGTCTCCCGAATAAATTCATAAGATATCAGTCGATCATCTTCAAGCATTGCTCAAACAGTGCATTTTCATCAGCATTTATTGGGCTTCCTTCAGGAAATTCATCACTGAAAAAATTCGATCTGTTTTGAATTTGCTGTACCAGTTATAAGTTGTTGCCTTAGATGGGCCTCTTTGTCAAATGCATTTCTAAGCCGATGTTCCCATTTCTTTAGGGATTGATGACGATTTTAAATCACAGCCTGGAGATGTTCTCTAGTCAATTCATTTTTGGGTGAACGCAAAATGTTTAAATAAAAAGTTTGCTATTAGAGCAAATCGAACAAACTACACGGCAATCTACTCGCAAAACATTAGGAAGTACTCATAGATGTCAAATATAGAGAAATTTCATTTGTTTTAGGAATATGACATTGTAAAAATTTTCAGTTATGCCCTTGTAGTAAGCACTTTTTCTTATTTCTCAGGTTTCCCAAAACAATATTTATAGAAAATTCAGGAATTGTATTTAATTTTTCATACTAGTATCTTAATAAAGTTATGCTGCTTATAGTCAGGTGGGAAAGGACAGGAACGATTTGGGGACCTCAAAACGTATATTTACGGCAAAATCTTGATGTCGAATTCTTGAATCGAATACAGAATTAAATCTATCTCAAGTATGAGATAGGGAATTTATGTATAGCTCCTAATTAATTTTAACAAATATTCAGCGTAGAATAGTTATGCCCCAAGCCATAAAGTCGCTTAATTGCAGTTTACCTTTAATTTTGTTTTTTAACTTTTCGATTACATTTACACTGATGTTCTCGGTGCAGGCATGCATTAATTCCAAATAGTCTGTCATGCACATCGTATTATAGATTTCACTTGCGATGGACGGTTGACAGCATGCAGTAAATGCGATTTGTCGTTTTAGTGGTACTCTAAAATTAATTGTAGTATTATAATTTTCGCATTAAGCTTTCATGTATAACAATAAATTCAAATACTGTTGATGTTTTCTACAGAGCAAATACGTAATTCAAATGGGCTGTTTATAAATATTAACTGTAACGTGTCTTCATATATCATTGGTGCCATTTTAACGAGAATTGTTAATATTATATTTATACGTAACCAACACATAATTAACTGCTGAGAGCATGGGGAATAAACTGATGTGAGTATAGCACTATGCAGAAAATAATAATGGTGGTTTATAGTTATAATAATGGATTATGTTCCTGCTTAACTTGTATACTATATCCATAATACGTAATTTTAAACATATTTTCTAAACTATATAAGTTCAAGAATAGTTATTGATCCATAACCCGCATTAAAATCCAAAGTATTACATTCGGATATCTGCTTGTCTGCATTAATATAATTAAAAAGGAAACGCCGGATAAATATAACACTTCATATTAAGTTCAGGCATATTTTAAGGATGTAAGGATCATTTTTTTCATTCCAAACAAAATTTTATGAGTAATCTCCGTTGTGCGAGGGAGAGCTTATCCGCCTCATATTTAAGAGGTCCCGAGTTAGAATGTAGGTTAGGGTGAGCTACCTGGATAAGGCTTTTCCTGGGTGTTCCTTATTCTGAAAAGATGAATGTCGGGTAGCTCTAAGTTCTAGCGACCCCGGGTCATTTGAGCATCATTTCAGCCATTTTGTTCATTCACCGTCCGATATAACTTGTCTGGTTAAAGGGCATTAAATATTAAGGAAGAAAGAACCTTTTATTCTCAAAATCTCTTGCATTTGTTATTTTATAAAACGGATCTTAAAAATTGAGTTTTATTTATAGACGCTCTCTAACTACTATGGTCCTTAGCGTCGCATTCTACATTAGGTGTAAAAGACCGGAAATTTTGCTCGGAGGTCTCTTTATCAGGTTTGAGGTTCTTTTATGTGCCGTAAGTCTACGACACGGGACCACCGGATTTAAAAATAGATCTAATTACGTTATGACAAGTTTAAAAAAACGAAATGCATACGATAATAGAAGAAAACCGCCCTAAAAAACTAGCGAGTTGAATTAAGTTTGGTGGGCCTCTTGAATTCTAATTCGCCTTACCTGACAAAAGAAATTCAGCTGCGTACCAACACTAAGGTATTCCATTGAATCAGGAATTATTTCCTGAAACAGTGACTAGCTCTAGAACTACATATACGAGTATATTTAGCAGTTTCTTGATCCGGCTTGCATAGCTGCAGTGCCTTTCTGAATCGGCTATGA
The DNA here is from genome assembly GCA_030765065.1 of Deroplatys truncata. NCBI lineage: Eukaryota > Metazoa > Arthropoda > Insecta > Mantodea > Mantidae > Deroplatys > Deroplatys truncata. The sequence goes on from CM060980.1 coordinate 62,863,888, forward strand.
CGAGTCAGCAAACCAGTCGCATGACTAGATTTCTTATTTAGGAGTTAGCGTAATTTTTGTCCAGGGAATTTCAGACATCTGTCAAGTTGAGTTTCCCTAGAGAAATACTCGTCTTAGTAACAATAGCTTCTCAAAGAAACGTTTGCGAGATAACGTTTGCTTTCTTGAAAATCTTGATTATACACATGGACATATTGTGTGGCTTCTTTATTATTTGTGTTTTAGGTACTGTACTCCTAGCTGGTACAAAATAGCAGGAAGTGCATAAACCTCATTAATTGTTTTTGTTAAATATAATGTATTTATGTAGTGCATATATTGATGCTAATAAGAAACATACAGCATGTTACTATACTCTCGTAAATTTTTAAGGAATGTCTTTCGAACATCTGTTCTTCACCACCGACCAACATCACTGAAGTGTTCCTTGCTTCACTTCTTTAACTGCATCAGAGAGAGAGTGCTTTACAGTAGGGTTTAAGATGATTCCATACACAAACATTTTGTATGCTGCACTTACACGCTTTCTTTACCCAATATCTTTTATTTTATGAACCCTCCTCAAACTATTCTTGCAAAAGCTTATTTTGCTATCTACTTAAACTCACTTGCTATAAAAGTTTGTATAAGTAGTTTCATTACACATTTCGTTATAGGCACAAAGGGAATATCGATAATCAAATGTTTAATCATTGGTTTACTACAAACTTCCATGCTCTTGCGTTGATACCGCGAGAAACAGTCGAACATTGGCAGTATTTAAAAAATGACAGTGTTGAAAAATTCAGACGAATAACAACCCATACCTCGTAAATGGCAGACGCCACAATAAACATTATTTGAAATAAATTGTTTTTGAAAAGAGACATACGTTTTTTGTGTAGTACGTTCTTGTCTCTTATTGCATATCAGTTAAAGAAAATTACACAAAATTCCTTCAGAATAAAAAGGACTTTACAGGCTGTTGCCATAAAACTTCAGACATACCTTTTATTTGTCATGTAAACGTCTTAGAAATGCTTAAAGGCATTTTTTAGGAAAACATGAGAAAACTTCTATATAAAGAATAGTTTAGGGTGGAGACTTTCTTGAAAATATTCGCCACATATTTGGAAAATTCTGAACTTAAAACCAGGTTGAACTATGTCTACACACGTACGCACACACAAAGCACGCGCACGCATACACGCACACGCACACGCGCAGCTTTTTCTACAAATGCTTTTTTCTTTTCGCTGGGATTCCTGAGGCTTCAAAGCATGTATTTCCGGGGAAATATCGACATCGAATTTTTGGGTGGAATACAAAACTTCCTCTTATCTACTATAGGTAAGTGGCACAGAAATTAAAAAAGTGCTTTCTTGCTCTGACTGCCCTCCTACACGTAGGACGTAGACCCTTAGGAACTGGCTACTGCATTGTTCAGACGCCTGGATCACAGTGGCTCTATAAGGGCAGTCCTTCTTACGCAAGAAAACGGTGAGAAAGGGAATGGAACTGAGGAATGAACGACAGAAACATTCGCAGAAGCAGTTAACCCAACACTCGCATAGCAACTGAGGAAATCATGAATAAATCTTTGGTATATTTGAGGGTCTCAAGCGATTTGGATCCGGACCAAAGTGTTGCAACACACACCGGATTTAAATCAGGTGATTTTTGAGGCCGAGGGGTTACACTTCCACTTTTAATTATTCTAGTTTCGGTTTAAATACTATCTCAATATGCCTATGAAGCATTGTGCCGTTTTGCACAACCCTCGACGACATTTACAAGATTGTTATCAGATGCGGTGCATTGTTCTTACGAGACATCATTATTGATCATAAATAATCTCTCAGAATTACGACTTGAGTGACGTACTACTACGCTACTACGCAGCTGGAAGGATGACGTCAGATAAGCAAGGGAGAAGCTCACCGTTTTGGCCACCTCGGGGAAGGGGAAGGGTAGTGAAGTCGCTGAGTGCCTCCCCTCTCCGGCTTGAAGGAGCAACTACGCTGACGGTCAAGAGAAGACAAGGAGACTAGTGAGACCCAGTCGTCGACAGACTTTTTTTGCAGGGGTCGCGAGCAGCGAATTACGGCGTACGCCAATTCTTTGGGCCTTATTCTAAATTCGACTTCAACATCATTTGTAAGTAGCAATTCTCTAAATATAGATTCAAGGCGTACGTACGTACATTTTTCTGAAGCTCGTCTTGTAAAAATTTAGCAAAGCGAAGGTCATGTAGAACATTTAAAGTTCGATTACATTTTATTTACAGTTGTAGTTTCTGATACAAATTTTCGAGAATGTCGTAAGCTATTAACAGGCTGAATGGAGCAGAGAGGGAACGACTAAAATATTTTTATGTACATTTGTCAATAATTCTGTAACGCTTAAAGAACTGTTTTATTGTAAAATTGGGTTTTACGTAACTATTGAGTTCAACTGTTTCTGTAATAAAGGTTTAATGCTGTTAATGTTTATAAGACGAAAGCAACATTTAAGAGAACTTGGTTAATGTTATGTAGTTGAAAGAATGGAACTTGAATTGTTACACGAAAGCATTAAATTTAGTTGAAGCTTTCTTTGCACAGTCATTTGGAAACAAAGATTTGTCTTGTATCACCTTATTCCACGTACTGACATACTAGGCCTATAAAGTAATCAGTTGGTAGCGATCCACCCTTGGTGTCTAGTGACGTGAGTTAACGACAAATACTAAATGTGTCGCATCACTTTTACCAGGTAACAGCATACCTGACATAGACTACGACGTGTAAAACCAAGCAAGTCAGTAGCATCCAGTTCCCGAGGTTGCGGGTTCAAACCCGGCTGATGGCGATGGAATGTTTCGGGCGTAAAAATCCTTAGCATGGCTTCCTTGGAAGGGAAGTAATGCCGGTGGTCCCGTGTCGTAAATTTACGGCACGTAAAGGAACCTCAAGCCTGATAAAGAGATCTTTGAGTAAAATTACCATCTTTCATGCCCAATATAGAATGGGACCCTAAGGGCCACATCAGTTAAAGAGAGTCCATAAATAAAACTCAATTTAATGTTCTTTAAGAAGTGAGTGGCGGAGCGTTATCATACGTTTGTGATTGTCTTGCTGACGGTTTATTTTCGATCTCATGTTGTCTGGACTTTTATTACTCTACTTTTGTTTGCAATTCACTGTTTCAGTTTTTGCCGGCACTTCTGATAGGTTTTGTAGGGACGAGTGAAATGTACGCCTTAAATTCACTGCAAATAACCTGTTAACTCTCTAAAACCTTGCAGAATTTTATACAATTGAGAAACCGTATGAGAAGGAATATTGATATCTTAAATTATGTAAACTGTATATTATAAAGTTGTCTCATTAAATATTTACAAAATATTCGCTGTTATAGTGTGTTTTTCGCAAGTTGAAGTTTTATGTGGTGCGCCGTCTATGCAACGTAATTGAGCACAAACCATTATTTCTTTATACTAGTCGGCCACGATATGAGTGCATGCGGTTGGAAGAGGAACTAAACAGTTACCGAACAATTGGACGGGGCATCGGAAGGGTATTTAAGTAAAGGAAACATCCGCAGTTCTGAATTGCATTTACTAGGCGAGGCCTGTAAAATGTAGTACTGTTTTGTTGTGCAACTGTACATTACCCCGCCTTACCCCTCACTCCCCCCTGATGCCTAGCCTTGATGACGTTAGGCATTGTGAACAAAATACACTGGCGCCCTCCTCTAAGCGCACTCATATCGTGGCCGACTAGTACCCATGAACTTGTTACAAATAAGAATCGATCTGTAACAGTCAAGAGTTGTTACTTTAGTAGTGTAGTGTAATGCAAGGGACGTTGGAGGAATCAGATTATTGTACTTCGGCCATTAGTAGTCTTTAGTGCTGTCCCTTATATCCAGTAAGGAAACTCACGGACGCAAATACTCATGCTCATGGCGAGATTCGAACCCGCGATCCTTTGTGCTACAGAGTGCCAAAGTCAGACGATCCAGCGACCGTGGCTACGCGGGGCTTATTACTGTAACTCGCAAATGAACAGAATCTGTTTCTAGACAAATAATCCTGATCGTCGTAAAGCAGATACAAGATATATGAAAATTGCACAAGGGATATTTGTGAATTGGAAATGAGCCGAAAAGATCTTGTGACCTTTACATTAACTTCTTTGTGATAAAAGTGAAAACGCTTCTACTGTTATTCCCAAAGAAAGAAAATAATCTAAAACAATGCTTGTCTAGAAAAGGGTATAATTAGTGTCAACAAAAGTTACATGACAAATGCAACAAATGCAAAGTATATTGAAACATAGCGCTGAATATATTGTGACGCGGCGGTTGTGGACCAAGATTATCGGGAAGTCGGAAATAGACAAAGATAAGTCGCGCCCGCGTAAACACCAGAAGCGCTTTGGGCATATAGCCAGAATTTTCTGGAATTTTCTTTCCCCCCACCTCCAGAATGTGTGTCGAGATAGTTCTAGAGTGTTCCGTGGAAGATTCCATTCTCTATATAAGTGAGCGAGTTAGCGAGTTAGCGAGTGCGTTTCTGGTTGAAGCCGTTTCCAACCCCGCGATTGTCGTCAAATTGGACGATGAATACCCGGTATCACCTTTTGACGTCGTATCCAGTATCTACTGTTGACTCTGCTGCTTCAGTGGTTCCCTATGAGATCTTTCTCTCAGAGTATGTGTGGGCGGGTGTGAAAGGACAACGCCAGTTTAAATTGACTGAGAAATTTAATGTGAACTAATCCTTGAGCCATTGAAGTGAGTTGCTGACCGTTTGAAAATAAAGAATGAAACTGATTATGGATCGTAGCACTGGAAACTATAACAATTGACTTATTATACCTGCTAACTTCTGCAGTATCAGTTTTACGTGTTTGAAATAATTGTTTCCGCAATAAAAGAAACTTGAAGCGTAACTTGCCGTCAGTCGCTAAAATGCTTATCGGCAAAACCCCTTGCGGGTACCGCTAAGCAACTGATAACCCAGCGCGGTCTTGGTGCTACGAACTGCCGATCACCGTAAGAAGAATAAGTCCCTCAGTCTGTACACAAAAGAAAAGAAATATAAGATGCTAATTTTAGCAATAAACGATATTTTATTAACAAAGCTCCGCCTACCTATTGCTACCTGTACCAACGTTACTTCTCTTGCGACCCAATCCCAAAATGCTTAAGTATGCGTACGCGACACTTACTAGGCGGTACCTCCCCAAATCTCAGAATTTCATTGCCTTTCTCTTTTACAGAATTCTGGCCTACGTGACTTGGCAAACGCATTGAACTTATAACGTAATTGCATTCCAGGAACTTTGTACGAACGCGTTCGTAACCCACGCTGTTACTAATGATTTTGCTTAACATGACTCATTAATGACCTTTTTTCTTTTGGAAAATTTTTTCAACTCAAGCTTATAACATTATTCATTGAGTTTAATATGCGGAAATTATTTGTTGTGATTATTGCTCCATCTTGCTACCATTTCTTTGTGTAATTATTTATATCTTCCCGTCAATAATTACGGTACCATCGGGCCATATCAAGTGCGGCTCTATAGATGAGGTACAGTGAGTGCTACTGATGCTGCTGCTGCTGCTGCTGCAGGGATTGAAGAAGTCTGTTCTACTACACAACGAGTGAACCGTCTAGAAGAATTGGCTACATAGTGCGTATTTCATTACGCCGCTATGCTAATAAGGAAAGTGAAGTGACGGGGAAATTGAACTAGTTTACATTAGTGAAGTGACAGTATGAACTAATGAAGTCCTAGTGAGGTTGAACCAGATAAAACAGTGAAGTAGCATTCAGAGCATCAGAAAAGTGACGGTTGAAAAACTAGACAGTCACAATATTCTCCGAGCTTGGATTGTATATACACCTGAATGTGGGATAAAGCATTCCTCTGAACTTCTGTTTATACGACGAGTGATATTCCAAGCGCTTTATTACAAACTTGGTTGTGGTAAACTTACCCAACAAACCGTGTGCTCAGAGAAATTTACCAAAACAAACCAAGACGCAGCAGCACAGCTCGTGATTGAAACTTCGGTCTTAATGAACATGCTGACGTTTACAGGCGCTGCATTCCCCATGATCTTGGCTATGTATCTTTTAAAGATGCTCGTATTTTGCCCCCAATATGGTACGTGACTTGCTAGACAAACAGGGACAGAATTTCTAAACTTAACTAATTAATCTTAAAGTCGAGCAAGTGTTCATCAAGGCTCGAAACAGAGCAGTAAATTTGGACGGAAACTTCAAGAAGTTCTCAGGAGTAGTGACACACGAGTCTGAGACTTGTAGTACAATTAACCTTTTTTCTTTTGCTTCTTCTTTAATGGATTACCCTTCTCGTTGGACTTACACCCCCAAGGCCTTGCAGTAAGGCCTATGAGTCAATAACTTGTCGAGGAGCTAGCAAACTCTGGATTATAGATATCCGAGATGCATGATCAGCCCATGCCTGGTATGGCGGTGAAAAAAGGACATGAAATCTGGTGATGAAAGGTATGATAGGAAACTTCGCGGATCAAATTATCTAACCCAGCATTCGCCTAGCGACTGCGAAAAAAAGGTTCGGTCAGATTGGTCGGCACCGGGGGTTTGAACCCGGAATCTCCCGAAAGCGGGCCACAGAGTTACCGCCTGAGCCATCCCGCTAATTGTAGTACACTAGCAAACAACAAAGTTTACTTTCTCTGCTACTTGCCTACAGCATATAAATTTGTATTAAGCTCTTTTCAATGTTCATATGAACCTGGACCTACACAGGTTCTATCCAGGCCATAAAATAATAAATAACACTACGTTCTACAACTATTGTTTATCTCATACATTTCTATTACCAATCTATGATTATACTTTATTATTAACAAACTAGTTTGCCTATAGAACTAGAAAAGGTATTGCATTTCAACCAAAAAATCTGTGTGTCTATATGTGAACAGCATAACTCAAAAGCGAAAAGTTAGTTAAATATTAATCTTTGTATCTAAGTTCAGCGTCTTCCAAGAATGTCACATGTGATTTCCAAGAAAATCCCCCCCACCCGAAACTATCATTTACATAAATGAATTTTCGTTATTTTTTTATTTTCCCAAATGGCTGTAGAATTCTCTTCATTCTGAAGGAATTGTTTATAACTTGTAAGCCAAACAACACCAAAAAAACATAGATTTCGTTAAATCACACAATTTATGTCAATTTTTGTGACATTAACCATTTCCGCAGTATTCTTTATTACTGATTTTAATTCTTCGAATAATTTTTCAACTGAAATATCGTTTTCTTCTCGTGATAATGCAAAGAAAATGAATTTCAAAGTCATCAATTAGAGATCCGTTCTTAAAAGTTTTGACTATCGCTCAAGCCTCTGCATTTACTTTTCCCCCTTCTACCAACAAGGAAATATGTAATAAGAGAGTTTTTGCAAATGTTTATCTGGATTAGCGTGTAGACGATAGAAGACGAAGATTTTGTGAGATTTGTTAAATAAGGGGCAGACAGTCATGTGAATGTAACATCAGATTTTATACCAACCTCCTTTGGCTTTTTAATTATTTTCAGACACTCTATATTCAATATTATATAGGGCAATGGTCTCTCTTTACGAGGATGGTGTTATATGCATTGTTTAGTAATTATAACCTCCAAATTTGCGTTCAAACGTTGGTGTTTCTGTAATAAGAAATAACGCTGATCTTGTCAACCTTCGCCGTTTTTACATCCAGGCCGTCGGTTGACAACAGTGGGAGGGTAGCAAGCGACAATCGTCTTCAGTAATCGCTCTCAAACGAGTTTCCTCGTTCAGAGCGGCTTCGTTCAGTGAAAACTCAAATAGCAGTCAGTAGAAATGCAATGAGTATAGTAAAATTGAGGAATGGTAATCAGTTAATGCGCTTTATTATAGGAACTTCAGGGAACTTTCTTCAGGTATCTCTGACACTGCAGGAAGTTTCTATCTGATTTCTGAAATTTAAAACCAATCAACAGTACGTTTGGACCAAAATAGTTTATCCGTTTGGGCCAGTCGTAGTTTTCTATTACGGCTGTACAAATCACTTCTCAATCAGATCAGTATATGTATACTATAAAGGAATAGTATATGGAACAATATACGAAAAGAAAAATTATCATCAAAATGAAACGGAAAAGGCAATATAAGATTAGTGAAGAGAAGCTATTAAATTGTGTTATTATTCGTTTCGGATGTACAATTTCTAAATGCGATGGAAAAGTATATGTAAACGAATTTTTAAACGAAAAATTTTCCGCATAATTGTGCAGAAATGAATTCCGATGGAGTAAAACCACAAATTGTGAGGAAACCAGTAAAAGTAAAGCAGAATAAGACAGCATTTTAAGTCGAATAGTAATTTTAAAAAACACTGAAAGAATAGTCTAGTCATTTCAACAAAATATGTTTAATGTGACTTGCGTTTTAAAAGCATTCCAATATACGACATCCACAGATGTTAACTCAGTTAGGGGAAACAAGTAAAATTTAGGAAAGGGCCCAAATAAATAATAAGAGTTCAATTGGCTGAAGTATGAGAAAGGAGCAATAATTGTGCTTCATTATATTACACTTTTGGCATAAACTGTATAAATATAATTTTGAGATTTCAGTTCATTTCTGGAAAAAAAAATGTTACCTCAGAGTTTTCCAAGTCTAACAACACTATTTTAAATCCTGCCTGGGACAATCCCAAGCCTGTCTAAAATATGATAGGAAATGTTCTTTAGGACCAAATAGTCTCTTCCTGGTCCAAGTGGATGCTAGTCCAAACAGGTTGCACCGTCTCAGAGGAATGAACTTATTCCAAAATTCTACAGCGCTTAGCTGTGGTAAAACGGAGTAAGGCTAATCTAGGGGCTTTACTAATGACTTGTAATTCGATACAAGAGGCCCTCCACGAAGACGTTTGTATCACAATCTGTGAGCTGGCACTAACAATCCATGGCATATCACTGCTACAGAAGCTCTTTTGGAGGGCACTAGAATTTCCCCTATTTAATTTGTGATTTTGACTTGTTTCGGAAGATGTTCTCGTAACACCAGAAGACTTTTAAGTGCTATAAGGCAGCCATTGCTTCCAGGAAGATGTCTGGTGCCTTCCAGCAATTTGAAAAACCGTGCAAGACAAGCACAGACTTACTGTGGAATTGTAGGAAGATGGGTAAGTAATCTTAGCAGTTAATTCTAATATTGGTTCCATAATTTTACAAGTTCCGTAATGGAAAATCTTATACCAATAGAGTGTTTGCACTAATACAGATTTTTTGGAAGATTGTAAAAATAAGGACTTCCCTAGCCAGATTATTGAAACTCTTTGGAACTTATATTACGGGACAAACATTTACATTGATCCTCTACTGACCAGCGTGTTAAAACATATTTTAAAATAAACCAAGGAGTTCGACAAGCGTGTACACTTTCACCTATTTTTTTCAACATTTATACTCACGATATCTTAATGGAATGGAAGAGGATTTTAAATAATGAAGAAATTTTAGTTGACAATAAAGAGGATAAAACTGAATTATTATTGTACATGTTCTGGTACGTATGGAAGAATATGAAAACGACCTGCAAATGTTATAAAATTTCAGTTGTTAGCCTTAACTACAACATTTCGATAAGACAAAATTAATGCCATTTATTGGAAAATTTGGAATCATCTCCGAAATTGTAGGAAAACAAGATCATAGGACAGGTATCGCATTTTCAATATTTTGGATGTGACAACTTATTTGGAAAATAAGGATACAGAAAACAAACTATCAATATTTCAAACTATATGTTGAGGCATTAAAATAACTTTAGACCAGAAAACTTGTCAGCATATGTAGTAGTGGTGGTGGTGGTGGTGGTGGTTTTATTGTGAACAGTTTCAGTTTACTCTTATAAAATACAACAATCACATGGGCCTCATGGCCATACATACTTCTCCTGTTCCTAGAACCTTGCAATAAGTTTATAATACTAAATAAGTACTTTTGGTAACGACATATTAACTAATGAAAGCAAAAAGAAAAGAAGGATAAAATAATAAGCATGAATTACAATGACAGACGTACCATTAAATATACAGTGCTCTCACCCTTAAGCGCACGTTCTTATGTACTCTTTATTCCCTTCTTCTACTCTCTAGAGCAATTAACCTCCTCTGGCGAATCTTAGATAAAAAGAGACCCCATCTTATGACATCCCACATCCAGCATTACATTCAAGCACCTCCATTCACCTATTTTTAATGAGGTTTTCTGTAGTTAAGACTAATGCCTATTTTGTTGACATACTGACCATCGGGCTATTCTGTAACTTACTGTTTTTTCCTTGCTTACCCAGTTTATGAGTAGTGTGTTTTACTGTTTGCCGTTTATTACCGCAATTACACATACAATAAACACACAAAAACACCCATGCCCAAAGCGGGACTCGAACACGTGACTCTCAGCTTGGCGGAGGGGACCACGGCTACGAGGGCCGTCTCCTATTGGACTCCAGAAACTGTTATGGTAAATATTGTTTTCTTAGTAATTCCGTTTCTCTGCATTCAGCCAGAATATGATGCCATGTTTCCCCTTCATCACAGACATATTCTCACTCCGGTGTCATAGTTAATTTGTTGCCCAGTCTTAGCTATGCTAAATCACTTCTTTCCTCTCGCGTACAGACATCTAAACAGACCTCGCTACCCCTGCCCCGTGCTCTTTGACACCGAGTTAAGTGGAACAAGTCCCTCTCCTGTATCCATATGTACCCCATTCCAATTTCTTCTAAGCCCCTGAGCAATTTCGTTGCCCAACACGTATCCCACCCTTACCGTACTTGCTCCCTGAAACACCCTGCACGTACTATGCGTAGCCAGTATTTAACTGCCCTTATTTTTAGATGTATGATTTCATTGTATAAGCAGAATTCATTAAAAACCCCACAATTTGCAGTACTCCTTCCCACTTGTAGAATTCACCTAAGAAAATGCGTCTGGATGTGGTTCACTTTTTCAATACTTCCCCAACCCCAAATTTCTGCCCCATGTGATAAACTAGACCTAACAACAGCTCTGTATATCATCTCCATTGTCTTCATTGATGTATCAGAAACATTTGTAAGATACTTCAATGACTATATTTTTACTGTGCATTTACGTTTTGTGATGTCTGTGTGCTTCCCCCATTGTCCGTTCATAGATAATGCGACGCCCAGATACGTAAATACTTTTAACATTCTCCAGTGTCTGTCCTGCGTATGTCCAGATCTCCTTGCTGTAATACCGCTCCATTATTGAACGTTAAGGTTTTGATTTTCACTTCAATCACTGCCATTCCCCATTCCTTACAACATGCTTCTAAGCAATTTAGTTCTCTCTGCAGCCCGGAAATTGATTTGAACATTAAAATGAAATCTCCGAGTATAACAGGGCGGGTATGGGGATATCTTCTATACTAGGAGCATCAGATTCAGCTGAATTCAACATTTCGGTATATCGTCCGTAAACAAATTAAAAAGTGACGGTGAGAGAACACACCCCCGACTTACTCCTCTCCGAGTAAAGGATTTGAAATCGCATTTTACGCAGAACTCGACTTTTATATATTGCCTGAAGTGCCTTAATAATTTTTCCTGACAAGTCCTTCGTCCGTGATTTCACCAGAGCGCTTGTCTTTCAACGAGGTCGAACGCTTTACGAAAAGCCGAAAAGCGCAATGTGGTTTCCCCCTCTTTTTCCACGTTTGTTTCACTCTTAACACTATATAATATAAATACATTGTATACTGTACTGTGTTTTTCCCTGAACCCCGCTTGAAAATCCCGATAATTTGTTGTTTTCGTTAATCAATGTCTCAGTCAATTATATATCATCTTACAGTAAATTTTAATTATTGCCCTTCTATAGTCCAGAAGTTTTGTAATTCCTTTTTATATGCTGGATACACAACTGTCGTCGTCCATTACTGTAGAAATGTGTCCCCCTTAAAATTTTTGTTCAATACCTTTAGCGCCAAATTTCTAAGTATTTCAATTGTTATTCCCTTCTTAAATGGTCCAAATTCCGTCTAATCCCGATGTTTTGTTATTTTTTAAACTGTTCGTTGCCTGAATTAATTCCCGCATAGTTATATCTTTATCTAAGTTTTCGATGTTCGGAACTCATAGTAGTTGATTTCATTCAGTATTTCCCCACTTTCAGTACCCCTCCCCGCCGAATATTGTATGAAAATGACTCTTCCATTGCTCTGGGGTTATACAATTATGCATAAACGGTCTCTCTCTAACCCTTTTCAGGGCCCTCCACGCATACTAGCTTCCTGTCCCTGGACATCGCTTCCGAAATTTCCCCTACTACTTTCTGCTTCTATTCCTGCTTCCTGACTAATAGCTGCTTATAAGTGAAATATGGCTACTCAAATCTAAAAGCAAAATACAGGCAGTCGAAATGTTATACCTATGCAAAGTAAACGGCTATACAAGAGTGAATAAAATAAGAAATGATATTATCAGACGAATTATGTAGAAAATTGCAAATAAAACCCAGACTCGCATCTAGAGAAGGACAGAATAAAAAATGAGAATTATATAGAAAGAATACCAAAAAGAACCTTCGTAAATAATCCGAGAGTAACAAGAGATGTTAACCAACGCTGTAGTAAATGGACTCCACTTTATGACTTTACCGAAACGGGCAGCAGAAACTAATCCCTGAGAAAGATCTTGATTTATAATATTAATTATTGATCAGCAATTGTGACATGCCCTGCAAAGGCTAAAATGGTACTAATGACTCACACTGAATTGGCTTTACTTAAAATGTGACATAATGTCAACTATAATAAATATTGTGACGACACCATCAGCACCCTCAGCAAATGGGACGGGGAAGGGGGTGTAGTTCGGTTTCCGTGAGAGGGCTAAGATTGGCAGAAGGGTGACAGGGAGGAGCAGTGATGAACGGTGGCAAATTATTGATTTGTAACTCTGGTCCCATGTTTTACTTTAATTTCTCTATGATTAATTTTCACATTACATTACTGATCACAGATAGAGGGGCTGTTCCAGATAGTTGAATAATTACCTGGTTGATGGCGGAGGTCCAGCGTTTTATCTTCCTCGTGCTTATGGTCAATATCAGAGTTGAGGACTAGCACAAAATAATTTAAAGAGCCGAACATCACAGTCCTGCTAGGCACGCGACAGGCAGAGAGCGAGCCGGCTAAAAGCTCTTGACTTTAAACACCAGAGAACATGCTGATCTTTTACTTTCTATAGCACTGACGTAAGTAGTGTTAGTATTATTTGCAAAATCACCCACGTGTCGATACATTCGCTAATATTGGGAAAGCGTTCCCCTTAAAACGTTTAGCATAATGAAGAAGGTTTGTTGCTGCACGTATGGAAAGCCATTTTGAAGTAGGAATTGTATTGTAGTTCAACTGTTGGGAGCCAAACTTGAAGTTCGTTGCAACCGCACGTATAGTAGCCACTTTCCGGTAGCCTTCGCCTCAAATGTACTTTCCGGTGGCCTTTGCCCCCCAAAAATGTTTAAAAAATATTAACTTTGTAATTTTTGACGGTTTCTTTAAATATTATATATATATATATACATATGTTTGCCTCGGCTGCGTAGTATTATTGTTAGAGACATGTTTCTCTTTGCAGGGTTATGGTGCGACTGAAGAATGTAGGCTTACACAGATTATAATTTTACTTCACTCCTTTTATTAATGCTTGAAACGATTTAAATAACAATTTACTGATATTGAGAGAGAGCTGTGAGATTTTTGTTTTGTTAATTACTTGCACTTTTTAACATGTAAAACTATTTTCGTCTCACACGAATACGTATTAAATTTCTTGAGGACGTGTCTCGCGTCAGGAACACTGTCTACAACCAACACGTCCAGTTATGAGTGCTGTCTAAGAGCAACTGACTTGATTTCTACTGCCTAAATTTGTAAATTTCTGTATTTCAAGTCTGTGATTGGCTAATCTTACTCCAATAGAATACCTTCATTTAACTAAAGCTTTCTTCTGGTTGTTGATTGGCTATTTTATAAACTGTCTCAAAATTTACATTATTGTTACTCCAATAATGACTAGTAGCATTATTAAACATTCTAATTCATTATTGCCTCAAGGTTATCTCATTGTTAGCAACTTTTAACCTATTATTCTCACAGCTCCTACATTATTGAATTACGTAATACATTCACATAACATTATTACACATGTATACAATAATATAAACATATACAATAACTATAATATACACTTTTTATATATTGTTACAAACACATGTTGCTTTAAGGCGGGCTGTTATTGAATTATATATTATATAATTTGACTGAAATCATTTAAGTGTTAAAAATACTGTCTCAATAAGCATCCGGGAAATGACTTGCCAGAATTTCTAAAGTCAATTTCATTGTTCTTCTTAAATAAATTTTGTTCTGAACATCCTAGCCTTGCAAAATTATGTTTATCCCAATCTTATAAAATAGAAATATAACCGTGAGAATATTAAAATGAATAGGTTTAAAACCATTAACTTATGGAATGTGATACCACGGGATGATGACTTAACCGTAAAAGAAAGTTTTCAATTGGCCGTGCGGTGGATTCTGTTTATTGCAGTGGTAACATGTATGTCTCTGACATGTTCGACAAAACCATTCAAGTGCAGGTTGAAGCAAGAGTTGAAGAGGGAATATATGTGGGCAGGTTTTGCGTTTAGAACAGAGATCGACTAAAACAACAATTTTACCTTCCGCCCAGTATAGCACACTCATTTAAGTCCTCTGGCAACTGTAGTATAATGGCGGAGCTGTTAGCAAAAGAATCAAAATCTTTCACCTAAACGACAGTTCAAGAAAGCTTATTAAATCCTACCAACTTTGAGATGATACTTGGAAGAGCAGGTGTATCATTTATTTATCTTCTGCGCATTAACCTTTCCCGTCTTCCTGCTGCACCAGCTTTTGTCCTTTAAGTTGATACCTTACAATGCACATTAGCCTTACCACCATGACAAGTAGACAATGAACATTACCAAAAATTATAATGAAACACAGGTTATTTCGCGATACAAGCGTTTTGAAATCGATATTCCGACAACACCTTAATGTACACTAATTGGGAATGTTTCCCTATCTGTTTTAGATTATATCATATTTACGTGAATAAACACAAAAATAACAGGCATGAAGTCCAATCTCCTAATAGTTAACTATGACACACCCGTTAAAAGTGAGTGGATACGTTTGCATTTAAATCAATGTGCACAATTCTCCTTAGGATTAAAATATTGTGTCGCAGCTATGGACCTCGTTGTAGAAAGCGCCGACCGACTGGCCGGTTGATATGTGCTCTCGCCCAGAGTAAGCATCAGAGGTGCTATCGAGAGGTGATCAGAATCTTCTGAAAATTGTAGAACGCCTGTAGAGCTTTCTGGAACTCTAACCAGTTGCTACATAAGCGAGCAGTCTTGCGAGTGAGCCGGTTAGTGCGTCTTTGACGCGAAATCAGGTGTGCGACTACGAGTGTAGTTAATATATATTTTTTGTTGTTGAAGAGGATTAACATATTCACAGGGTGAAGCACCTAAAACTTGCACCGCATATATTTCGGAAATGGAAAGTGCTATTAATGTGCAGTTTTCACAGCATTGATTGGTAGTCAGGGGCTCGTACATTTAGCCTATAAACAGGTTTTAATAATACTGAAAAAGTGTAAACATACAATTTTTTTATACGGAACAATGCCTAGTTACATCACCAGAATGAAGGTAGGGTAAATTAGAATGCCAATGGTCTTTGTAGCAGGATTCTAGTGCAAGTGGTTTACGAGAAATAGTATTTTGAAAACTTTCCACACCGACAATTGTTTGTCCCATTCAACCTGCTTAGTTGCTAGGTACGATGTTATTATGTTTGTTTGCATTGTGTTTTCTGTTCATTGATTGCATTACGACTTTCTGGTCAGTTAGTTTGTGACAGTTCAAGCAGTAAGTTATGAGTGGAAGATGGGGTTTACTAATGCAGAAAAAGCCGACATGCTCATGGTGTATGGAGAGTGTAGGAAGAATGCAGTTGGTTCTTGTACGGTGTATGCGGAAACGTATCCCAATAGATGTCAACCATCTGCAATTATTTATCAACCTCTTCAACCAATTACGTGAAAGTGGTACTGTAACACCTAGAAAACGTAACAGAAACAAACAAGTGACTGGAGAAGAGACAGAAATTAATGCTTTGGCTGCCGTCGCAGTAGATCCGCACATTAGTTCCCGCACAATCGCACGTGGAAATGGCCAAGTCAGGCAAGTGTACTGCGCATTCTCTATCGACATAGGTTCCATCCCTATCACATCTCTCTTCATCAAGAGCTGCATGGAAACGATTTTGAGAATAATGTTAACTTTTGTACATGGTTAAGACATGATACTCCAGATTCATCATGTATCTTGTTTAATGATGAGGCAACATTTACTAAGCATGGCCAGGTAAACCGCAGAAACATGCACTATTGGTTTGTTGACAATCCCCGTTGGTTTCATCAGGTGGAACGTCAGCATCCATGGAGTTTAAACGTGTGGTGTGGGATAGTGAACCATCAGCTCATAGGCCCTTTGTTCATAGAAGGAACAATGAACTCGCACAAGTATCGCAGCCTCCTGACAGACAATCTGCCACAGATGCTAGAAAACGTTCCTTTGCACATTAGGAGGAACTTGTGAAACCAACATGATGGCTGTCAAGCCCATAGTGCACGAAGTACTACAGCTTATCTTAAAGGATAGTTTCCAAAGCGTTGGATTGGACGAAGAGGACCTGTACCTTGACCGGCCCGTTCACCGGTTCTGACCCGGTGGTCAGACTTTTTTCTGTGGGGAAGGCTGAAAGACATTGTCTACAAGGATGTACCAACTACACCAGGCGATATGAAAACGACGTATTACTGCTGCCTGCTCTGAAATTTCCGCTGAAGTGTTAGAACGTGTGCAGCAGTCTTTCCATACCAGACTGGAAGCGTGTATTGAAGCTGCCGATGGTCATTTTGAACACAACCTTAGAGGGCTATGTTCTCTTTACTTGTAAGAATCCACAGAAGTATTATAATTCCCTTTTATTTCTCTTTAGTTTGTGCTACCACAGGTTGTACAAGTGCCGGTGCGTAAAAGTTTCAAAACAAGATTTCTAATAAACCACTTGCACTAGAATCTTGCAATAAACGCCATTGACATTCTAATTTACCCTTCCTTTATTCTGTTGATGTAACTAGGCATTGTTCCATTTAAAAAATTGTATGTTTGCTCAAAAACTACACTTCCTCAGTATTATTAAAATCTGTTTATAGGCTAAATGTACGAGTCCCTGACTACCAATCAATGCTGTGAAAACTGCGCATCAATAGCACTTTCCATTTCCGAAATATTTGCGGTGCTTTCAGGTGATTCACCTAAAGTGAATAATCATATTTGGATATGATTATTTCATGACTTACTTAAAAGCCAATAATGTTTATTTAATTTCATTGCATAACCGCGGATGTTGGCACAATTGTTGTGTAGTCAATTGCGACGTACAGTTGCTGCGGAGCAACATATTAGAGAAGTCTTGCGTTCGACACTCTAGCGAATGAAGCATCCGGAAGAAGAGGCTGTTTCGGGATATTTAATTACATCAATACGTAGCGAGAATTAAATGGCTGGCCGCGATAGTGAGAAATGAGCTAGATCAAACTAGTGAAGTGACAGTGAGAACTTATTGAAGTGACGATAAAACTCTGGGCAAAGTCACAATATCTATTGACTGTGAATAATTGTAAGTGAGATGTTGCACTCTTTCATCTCGTGGGATAGAATATATAATTTTGAAACTATATATTCTGGATGTCACCTGGTTTCATTCTAACAACTTCGATGCTGTGAGCGATGATAATGACAAGAGGTTTAAATAAGAAAAGTGCTTCAGTGGAAGATAAAATGCGAGTATGGTGAATGCTGCTAGCTAGCCATCAGAGATAGTCCAGGGGCTCTCCATAGCAATAAAAAATACGTTCTCATTTTGTGCTTTTTCTATTTTGTGTTCGTTATTCTCACAAATGTATATAAGTAAACGTGTTAGTACAATGCCATGTAACATTTTGAATTTCAGAAACGAATATAGAGTAATTCATTTAGTTACAAACATATAACTTTATCTAAACTTCAGAACAACTTTAAAATTATTGAAAAGTGTTATGAAATACCAATTTCAAATGACTTATAACTTGAAGGCCCCAAATATTAAGATAACTCGATATATTTTGTTTTTCCACACATGGTAGCTCAACGTTATGAGCAGCGGCACAAAAAGACGATACGTGGTTGTAATCTCTGCCATGGCATTGATTCAACTTTCCAACTTACTGTCTACATATGGCTAGTGTAACAAATGTCAGTGTAAATTACCCCTAATTGTGGTTAATTATAAAGCTAGGAAATGAACGGCATTTGCTCAATGCCTTTGAGGTATGACATCTCGAGTATTCGAGATGAGCTTGAAAATTTACGGGATACTTTAATCAGATGAGATTTCATGTTCGCGCGGATATTTCGCTATAGTAGCTCAAGCGGTAAGAGCATCAGTATGGAGGGCCAAAGATCCACGGTTCGAGTCCCCGCTGTAGACCGAGCGACTGGCTCCGCGGTAACGTGTGAGACCGCATTCGGAAGGTTCTGGGTTGGATTCTCGTCTACTGCCCACTCTGTCTTTGAGTTTTCCGTGGGTTTCCGTGATCGGTAGTCGAATACTAGAGTAGTTTCTCAGGATTCCTTTCCATAATTACCCTTTCAATTTGTTTCATTCTCATCTTTCAGGCGTGCTTCTAGGTTTTATGGCGTATGGCAGTGCCGGATAGATGGCACGGATGTTTGCTCATAGGGAAGAGTACTCCCGTGGACACTAGAGGGCTGCTTACTAGAGGGTTCAACGCACTGTCTAGGCAGCTCCAGCGCTGGAACGGGTCTTCGAGCATGGAACTCTTAGGGGCTTCCGCGCGTCTTTGTGGCTTCACTGCCTTCGGCCTGCCTCCTGTGGTTTCTTCACTTCATCCCTTCCTCCTGGAGGTGTTAGCCAATGGATCTATGTAGGTCTAAGCGTACGAGGTGTTCCGTCCGCTGTATAACCTAAACTAACTTCACTGTGACATTAAGTTTTTCAAGTGTATTTGACCTTTCCAATTAGAAGCATTGCGTATTATGCTTTTTCCTTCTTTTGATGAATACTACTATTTCTCAAAATATTTAAGCAACCTTGTATCGACAAAAGTAATGAGATAGCGTTTGGTTGCCTGATTGATAAGATAACAGCATATGTGTTGCTGTGCGGAGTGTTTAGCTGTGTCATACTGCTCAACAAAACATAAATTGGACTTCTGCAGGTACTATCTGTCTATCAAAGAGAGACGCGTATCATACTCTTCTATCGAGATATAAAAATAATTGACAAGAATACTCGTTGCTCCCTCTTCCCATCTCAACAGTATGAATGAGACTCCAATTATAACATGTTGAGGGCAGACAGAGATACGATTTATAGGGTAGCTGTGGGAAATCAAGATAGGTTTTCGTAGCCATAGTAACCAATCCAACTTCGCATTCATTGAAGATACGTTCAAATCATATTACAAGTTTCTGAAACTCGATGCGTTGGAGAAAGTGGATTCAGTGACACTATAGGATGTCTGGAAGGTATTTATGGATGTTTGGTGCCTGAAAGGAGTAGATATTATTTTTACTTTCTCTACCACGTACCTAGGTAGAGAAAGTATTGAATTCCAACCAAAAATTCGATATCGAGATTTAACCAGTAATACAAATTTTGAGAATTCCTGTATCCACAAAACATTTTTTAAAAAAAAAGTGTGTGTATATGTGATGGCTCTTAACCATTTTTATTAAAATACCATATGTTTAAGGTTTTGCAATGCAAATGAAGTGTATGTCTTTAATTATATGAGAATATTCTCTGAAATCATTCTGAATTACATTTATATAATTGGAACCGTAAGGGATAGACAAAGCCTTACTATACAACAAATGTAGATCATTACATTTTTTGTGTAGTCAGCCATTTCTGAAATATTTCTTCTTTTTGGTTTGAATTTCAAGTACTTACAATGCTTTATTAAACTCGTAAATGGCTATTATTTCTGTTTTTCTAGTGGCCATGGAAAGAAAACAGAATTTAAAATCCAATAGACAGCGACACCTATAAGTAAATGTGTATTGGAAGTTTATGCACATTAATAAGGAATAGGTCGAAGAATAAGATTGTGTCAGAGTGAATAGAGAAAACAGTGTGAGTGCAATAACTCAGAAGCTTTGAATTGGCTAAGAAAGTAGGAAAATAACCTACTATGGAGGGATGTTTTATTTAGCACCTGGGCACCGTAAGACCACGACTGGAGTACGCTGTCTTCAATGGAAATTTACCCATGGAAAGCATAGGGAAAAATATAAATAAAAAATAAAAACAAAATCCGATGTATAACAGTACACGACATTCTTTACACGTGACCAATTCCGAGGTATCCCTTTATACAACATTATTCTATTCATTCAAAAAGTGTTCTATTTTAAATTAATCACGATAGAATTATACTAGTGGGAGCCGGAGAATGGCTAGCGAAGGAGGGAAATGGATATTTTGTTCATGAGAGATGTAGTGACGTGAGGGAAGGTCTTTGTGAGAGGTACAAAAATCTTGCCTGAGCACATTCACAAAACCAGCCAAAGGCAATAACTAGGGTTTCATATTAACAATAGCTACGGACAAAGTGACATA
Organism: Deroplatys truncata; assembly: GCA_030765065.1. Taxonomy (NCBI): domain Eukaryota; kingdom Metazoa; phylum Arthropoda; class Insecta; order Mantodea; family Mantidae; genus Deroplatys; species Deroplatys truncata. The sequence continues at coordinate 62,884,718 of CM060980.1, forward strand.
CAAAATATAGAAGCAATGCTCAACTATTTGTATCACAAAGTCATTTAGTAATGGACTTGTGGAGAGAGAGAGAGAGAGAGAGAGAGAGAGAGAGAGAGATACACTAGCGTACATAGAAACGGAACAGAGGAGAAATAGAGTTATTTGATAACAAGTTAATTATCTTATTTGAAAAAAATTGTTGTCTTTATGTGAGGCAGTATTTTTAACACTTAAATGATATCAGTGTAATTATATAATATAAAATATAATAACAGTCCGCCTTAAAGCAATATGTGTATAATATAATATATAAAGTGTATGTAACAGTCATTGTATTATATTTATATTATTATGTACCTACATGTATAATGTTATGTGAATGTATTAAGTAATTTAACAATGTAGGAGCTGTGAGAATAGAAGCCGAAAATTGCTAACAATGAGGTAACCTTGGGGCAACAATAAATTAGAAAGTTTTATAATGCTACTAATAATTCTTGGAATAATAATGTACTATTTAAAACAGTTTATAAATAGCCAATCAAAAACTAGAAAAGCTTTAAGTTAAATAAAAGTGTTCTATTGGAGTAGAATTAGCCAATCAGAGACTTGAAATATAGTAAATGTACAAATTTAAGCGGTAGATGCCAGACGCTAGAAGGCAGTGTTCCCGAGCACTTTGCTCGATACGTATTCAGTGTGACATAATAAAGTTCATTACGGCGAGAATAATATAAGTTTACGTGTTAAAAAGTGCAATTAATAAAAAATTGCACAGTGTTATAGTATGATACATCAGTGAACTGTTATTTAATCGTGTGAAGGAATAATAAAAGGAGTGGAATACAAATTATAATTTGTGTAAGCCTTCATTCTTTAGCCGTACTACCCCTGCTAAGAGATACGTGTTTCTGCAAATTACTACTGACGCAGCCGAGTCATACATATATAATATTCAAATAAACATTAACAAATACAAAGTTGATTTTTCTAAACGTGGGGGCGAAGACCACCGGAAAAGTAAACTTGGGGCGAAGGTCACCGGAAACTTTGTACCGTACGTGGTGCTAATAACCTAAAGATATTCTATCTCAAATTGGTACCATACGTGGAGCATCAACCCTCTCATATGAAAAAAGCATAAATCTTGCGAAGATGATTCCTTAAAACAAAATGTTTGAATTGAACTGAATAAATTTTGAATATTATTACTATGGTGTCTTACGACGTTGTTTGAGGCTTTAGAGATTATAAACTATTCCATTTTCTTTCAGGCACAAAGAATATATTAATCAGTATAACATAAACACAATAATGCAGTTTGTGGAAACATAAAAAACACTGTTGCATCATCGTCAATCAGCGCACCTTCAATTTTTAATCGCTTTCACACCTCCAACAGTCTTGTTTTGACGTTAGCGTTTTGTTGGCATTGTGACAAGACGAATCTTGTGTTTATGTTATGCGCTTATGTCCTTACGTTGATGCATATGTTTCTATAGGAATGCCTCTTAATTGTCTAAACTTATTTTCTAACATTATGGTACACAAATTCCATTTTGGTAATTAACTAAATATCATACAACTTTTATAGTTTTATTCAGAATTTCTGTGGGGCAAGAAAAAGGAACTAAGGGTCACGTGTATAAACATTTAGTTAAATACACATTACAAATTATATAATACGATAAATTAAATAATTATTACTCTTTAAGCTCCAGAAATTGCCCAAATTCATTAAGGTAAATTATGCTACTACCAATCTTAACGCAAATTAAGCATAATTTATTTGAAATTTGTTGCTTTACTTTAATGATATATACATATATATCATATATACAATGGTTGTACTTAAAATTGCGTTTTGATTAAGTGAGATACTAATTAACAAACCAGAGAATAAACTCGGTAATAACAAAACTCTTTAACGCAAAACTAAGATTTTGAGAGCACCTTAAAATCATAAAATGCAGTACAAACCTCAAATAGCATAACAATAAAACCAAGGAGTTTCTTAAAAGTAAATTTAAGAACATTTCAACACATTATTATTATTATTATTATTATTATTATTATTATTGTAATTATTTTGCTTTCTCGACAATAATCCCGAAGCGCTTCCATATATCGCTTCTTTCGGTTCTTTGTTCTAACTGATAAACTCGTTCATTTCAGCTTAATAAATCGTGTTCACTTGTACCGCTCGACTCCATACCGGAATAACCGCGAACTTAGGCTGTGCGTAATGCGGCAGCCATTGAAGCAAACTGGGCGTTCGAACAGGAAATGGTACACATATTCGTTGGTATACCGAACGGAATGGACTGAGCGGGACACCTTTCGAGTTCTGGTATACCCAACTCGCCCTGATACGCGGGTTCATTTATGTTCAAGTGCACGATGGTACAAATTAATGGTCAAAACTCATTCGATGGACAGCTCTAGTAACGTATATGTTTATTTATCCCAGCACTATTAAGATATATGTACTTAAGTTTAGATGTTTATACACAACAAAGCTCCTACTATTAGAAAACTGTGCTATAAATGATAGCCATGCATATCTTTCGGGAAGCACTCTACCATAAAATCAGACCGGGTGGCGGTCGTTTTTGAAAATGTGTGTCCAAAGATATAGTAGGAGTATTGACCAAATTCAAAATATGCCCTTTCCAGATGAGCAGCGGCAGCACATCATGACATGCCTGAGATATAGCAGCATTTTGGTTTGTATCGGCGACATTATTGGTAATTTCAGACTGATATATGGTGGTATTCAACGAAATGCTGTGGGATTATTCTTCTGCCGTTTTTTTCTGTTGTACGTCCAATATTTCCGCGACAATCCGCAAATGGAAAGCCGTTGAACTTTGATATATTTCTTCTACAGCTGCGATGTTGTGTACAGTTTTAACACACAAAATTGAATTCAGCTTTATAGGTTGTTTTGAAGCTGGAATGTTTGTTTCTTTTATTGTTTTAGATTTATGTTTTCTTTTATTTTCTGCCACTTAATTATTCAGGAAATTGTTGCATTCCATACTAAAATTCGAAATTTCATTGAGTGTAGGTTTTGAGGTTCCCTGGTTTTAAGAAACAGCATTTTAAAGAAACGATGCATACCTTTTTATGAATCGCGTAATTCAAATATGAATGTATACATTTGCATTCCAGATTTCACACACGTAAGGATCTTCAAGAAATTTCTTAGTTAGGAAAAAAAATTAATGTTTTTTTTTCATTTGGTCGAAATGGTTCTAATGATGTCGTTTAAGAGGAGAGTGAAACACAAAACAGATTTTCTAAACTATTAAAGGTAAAGATGTAACTTTTTTTCAGAGATATTACTAGCAACTGAAGGAATATGTTTACAGATTTTCACTTCAATATATACTTGCGCTTTTTTAGGTATTTATTTATGTATATTGATTTTAACGCAAAGGTCAAAATGTATCTCCTCTTAAAGATGCATGTTTTCTAACTCAATTGTAACAAACTATGCAAAGAAACTTTTCTTAAATTGAATTTTTTAGAAAAGAGAATATTCTATCCCTCAAAGTGGATGAACACTGCAAAAATGACGCACGACTACTTTAAAAACAAACGAATAATAATACTAAATTCCAAACCGACCTTTTATTATACACATTCGAGTGTATCGCATAAAATATCTGGATCTCTGTCTCTATTTTTGTGGAAGGAGCTAGAAATTGATTATTGTAAAGCATCAAGAAAATTAAATGCTACTTACCTGGCACAATGCTTTAGAAGCAACATGCAAACATGAGTCACATCGACATTAGTAGAATAAAACTTAGCAGAAATTACTGGTTATTTTTTGCAACAGAAATAAAAGTAAACACGTTTTCTAACCAATGAGGCTAAAATGGTTCTTCACTCCTCGTTTAAAATACTATGTATTCGACATATCGGCAAGGCAAATAAAATGCATACCTTAAATTTTCTGTATATAGAATGTGAACTCTTTATTCATATAGGATTTTAGATAACCGGGAAACCCTACAAACTAACTACATATAACAAAACGCTCACTTGGTTTTATAAGTAACTGAGGTATTAGGTCACAGTCTTATTTTAGCAGTCTGATCATTGGCTTTGGAACCGCTTAGTTTACGAGGCATTGTAGCTTACGTGCGTGTATGTGTGAATTGGCAATAATTCATACGGTAACAGTGCAATTAACATTGGAATAGTCATTTATGATGCAAGTGTTAAAATTGTCATAGGAATGTTTGTGGAACGAGGCAATCCTACGAGCAAAATAAAATCACTTTTAATATGAGTTGCCATATCTGTATTTTGGACAGACCTGAATATTAAATTACATGCATAATGAATGAATAAAATGAATAAATGAGAACAAGATGAGAACAGGATCAATGTACCTGAGAGGGCTAAGAGGCAGAAAAAGTGGAATTTGTGCATTATGCGGAGACAGTGAAAGCACAGAGCATTATGTGACTGAATGCAAAGAATTAGTGGAATGGAGACAAAAAGTATGGGAGGAAAAATGGGAAAACATAGTGGCAATAAAAATGTTGACAAGAAAAGAAGAATGGGAAAATAAGAATATGGGGGAATTTTTAAAGAAAGTAAAGGAGAAATGGATTAGAAAAGTAAGGGACATAAGAAAGGTAGAAGGGCAAACAGGGGAGGGAGAGGATGGATCATAGGTGATTAAGGGTTGCTCAGCTGAGCCATAAGGCCAGGGTGCTAGGCAAAATGAGGAGTATAGGTAGAACTTAGCTGGCAAGAAAATTTGTACCTCGGTTAAGTTAGTTTACAAGTGAAATATTGTAAAAAGGATTGTGTATAAAAGATGTACAAATAAATTTATACATTCATTCATACACGTATAAAGTACTCAGCTTGCGTGGAAATAGCAGCATGCGTTCGGACATGCGCAATGTTCAGCTCTGTTGTTATTTGGCTATAGTTGTTTGGCCTTCATAGCACCAGTGCTGACAACACGATCGCTTACGCCAGAGGTGGCGAAAACGTGACTCGCGAAGCATTTTAACTCGCAGGCGCACGTTCCCTCTCTGCAACCGTCCGTTTGATTTTTACATGCTGCTGTGCGACGCAGTGCGTGTTACATATTTGGTGACTCGCGGAAGGAAGTCGTTTTCGCCACCTTGGCTTACGCAATCATTACATTCTATAATATAAAGAAGGCTGTGACAAAAATAAACCAAGAATGAGTGTAACCATTTTAATAATAAACATATTTTATTATTATTATTATTATTATTATTATTATTATTTTAATGCAATTGTGATGTTGATTGTGCAATTGCTACAATTTGTGATATCAATTTCTTGTACAGAGGAAATAGCATTAGTATTGATAACAACACGTATTATATTCTATTTAATTCATTGGAAGAATCCATTTCCGAGTCATTCAAATAATCCGCCATTACATTAATCTATACAAGGCCTCCACTTCATATACATATAATTTCCATTGGAAGAAACAAGGTCGGTAACAATGGACTATTATAGCATTTTTACTTTCTCTACTACGTATAGTATTGTATTCCACCCAAAAATTCAATACCGAGATTTCACCAGAAATACATGTTTTGAGACCCCCTGAATCCAAATAAAGCATTTTTGGAAACATGACTGTGTGTGTCTACGTGTGCGAACAACATAACTCAGAAATGAACAGTTGGATAAACACCAAACTTGGTATTTAGGTTCAGTGTCTTCCAGAGATGCGACACGAAGGTTTTCAAGAAAATCTCCCACCCCAGATTACCTTTTACATGGAACATTTTTCGAAGATTTTAATTTGCTCAAAAATGGCTCTAACGATTTTGATTAAAATATCATATATTTAAGATACTTTCATGACAAATAAAATGTATATATTTGAATTTTCTGGGAATGTCCCCAAAAATATTCTTCATTGTGAACGATTTTTGCATAACTGGTAAACCATAAGAGATAGACAAAATTTTACTACACAAAAAAGTAGATCGCGTTAAAATACACAATTTATGTAATATACATTTTTTGTTGTTGAGTGAACCATTTTCGAGATATTGCTTGTTATTCCCTTAAATTTTCAATACTTACACTTTTTCTCAAATTCGTTATTCACTTTTTTGTCCTGGTTATGCAAAGAGAATGGAATACTCCACATAGCAACCAGCTCTTAAAATATTTGACTATCGCTTAAAGCCTACCAATTCCCCTTGCATCTACAAGAAAATTAGCAATAAGGTTAACATCTCGATATCTCGATTAACTTGAAGCATATGGAGAATAAGCTTTTGTAAAAATAGTTTGTACAAGAGTAGAGAAAGTCATGTGAGTGTAACACATCAGCTTTTTATTGTCATAATCTTCGATTTCTAGAATGAGTGGCTCGTGTTATAAGCTCTAAGTTTAGTGCCAGCTGTCTAAAAATATTATTTGCAAACAAAGTTACACGTTGAGCACGTTATAGCGCTTAGTCTTGTTAAATTAGCTTAAATTTAAGCTATTAACATCGTACTAAATCATTCAAGCATTTTAAAAAATTGACAAAAAAGCAGTAAACATTACCTATACATGTAAATTAAATACATTTAACATTGCTCTCAGAAGGGAATGGATGTATATGGGGCATTGGCAACCCTCAAGGCTCTCTGAAGACGTGAGTTTTTAAAGAAGCTTTTCCAAAAGTGACTTTGTCCTAACCTTGTTTATTTTCCTGTGAACTTATAACTAAATATGTTTTACACACTTTATCTTGTAGGATGTAGGATGTAAGATGTAATAATCGGAGGGGACACACCACTACTGCGACCAACTAGATCTATTGTGGTTACACTCCCCAGAGGCAGGGATGAAGTGAAAGAGTCACAGAAGGTCGCAGGTCCGTAGGCAGAGAGGATCCCAGAGGCGCACTGAAGTCCTTATCATTTCCATTACGAAATACCCGCTCTCGCCAATAGACTCGGAGTCCCACGAGAGGGTGATGAAGCGGCCCTTGCAGGTAGGCTAACGCGCTCTGTCTTTGGCGGGGAGAAGTGTTTCCATAGCGCAGCAGCCATGCCATCTAGCCATTACTAGACGCACTACGGAAGCTGGAGACGCTGCCTGAAAGATGAAAGGGAGAAAGATGAAATGACAGGAAATGAGGAAAAGGAGAAATCGTGGTAGAATACACCACTCTAGCATTCGTTTAGGCGACCAGAGGTAAACCACGAAAAACCTCATGATCAGAATGGGCGGCCACCGGGAATTGAATCCGGGACTTCACGAATGCGAGCCACAGACGTTGCCGCCTAAGCCATCCCGCTCGCTAAACTATATCTTGACTTAGGTATAATTTTTTGGGGGGTAAATATGTAAAATGCATAAGGAAACATGTAATGCACAGAGAAAATGATGCAATTTTACATATCGATTTGTATTTAAGTAGGCATTCGCGTGAATACGTACTTAGGTCTGAAACTCTTCCTCTAGCCAGAAAATATCTGTAGCCCATGGATTGGACTTTTGATCTGATATATGTGTTTACCAACGAAGGAAAAGTGGAAACATGTCAGAACTTACACCACCAAAATCGCTTCAACGACTTGTATATTTGGATAATATCAGTAATGCAAGTTGCTAACAATTCAGAATTGAAACTATCCTAAGTGCTGTCCAGAGTTATTACTATGCGATTGGGAAAAGCCCATACGGTCATTGCACGTGGGAAACTTGGGTCGAGAATATGCGTTCCTTGCTCTGGCCGGCGTTTTTGGGTGAGTTATTTGATCGAGAGAGCTTTGTTGCTATCTAAGTAGAAGATCGTAGTCTCAGGTACGTTTTCTATCTCATTTCTTTTCTTCGGGCCTTTTGACTTTAGGAACAATAATTTGGGTTTGTGACGCCTAACTTCTGCAGTAGTACTTTGTGGTCTCATTGCGTCGTAGGAGCTTCAGTTTTAATCCTCTTGCTCACTCGGCATTATTCACGTGTGGCTTACTTGGCAAGGAAAAATGTTTTTTTTCCAAATACCAATATTCATTTCAGTAGGAACGTTATCAAGCATGTGTCTCCTATGAAACATCATCACATGTTTACAGATGATAATACAGTGTTTTTCTTTCACGCTGTGGCCAACTCACTGGGGCTCGCATGCCGGCCGACTCGCACCGAAGGAGTTACAATATCCGCGCAACCGCATCGAATTCTCATAGTTACAGTTACTTTCAATTACAATGATAAGAAGCACATACCTTATAAGAGATGTTGGAAATGATGCCCATCTTTACCCATGCATTTTTGGCATCTTAAACTCTCGTTTACATTCGAGAGCTCAATATCTGAAATTAAGTGAATTTCTCGCCTGATGTTTTCTTTTAGTTGTTTCAATGTAGGGCGGCGCCGTGACCGAGTGGTTAGACCGCTCGACTCTCACCGAGGCGGCCCGGGTTCATGTGGGATTTGTGGTGGACAAAGCGGCGTCTGGGCGGGTTTTCTCCGGGTTCTCCGGTTTCCCCCGCCATTCATTCCACCAACTGCTCCATCATCACCTTCCCTTTCATCCATTTCAATCATTTCGTTTCATCTACTTCCTTCCTCCCCATACCAGGCATCGGGCTGATCCCCCATCCTGGATGTTCTGTCTGATCTATGAGTGTCTGCTCCTCGACGGGCCTCTGACCCCAGGCACCCGCCTGTACGTCCTGGGGGGTGTAAGTCCTACATATGAGGAGGTTAAACAAATAATGAATGACTGAATGTTTCAATGTACATTTTATTTTTTCACGTGATCATCAAGAGGAGTAAATTTTTGTAATTGGATTTTTCGAACTGTCAATGATAGAGTAATTGACCCACGCTTGTTATTCTTCTCTAACGAAGCAGGGTTCCATTTACATGGTTATGTTTCGTTGCAAAATAACAGATAATGAAGCACAGAAGACCACGAGATTCCCTTGCATGATATGGAAATTACTGTGTGTGATGTACAGTAAATTCTGTGCAGTACAGAATAATAGGACCTACATTTTATGAATAAACAATAAATGCAGAGAAATACAGGAATAAAATACATTTTTCCAACAGCTGACCGATGTTGAATGTCGGACTAGGTTTTTGCAACAAGACTTTTACTGCCGCTCACAAAGCTGATGAGAATTCAGTTCAATTCAGGGAATTTTTGAAGAAGTGTAATTACTAAAAGATTATGGCCCTCACGATTTCATTTTGTCGTACGAAAATTTACATTTATGGGGAAACTTGAAAAACAAAGTATATAAAAATATTCATACATTGGAAGAACTAAAGAAAAACATCAGATGAGAAGTTCACTCAATTTCAGATACTGGGCTCTCAGTGTGAATGAAAATTTTCTGAGATTTCCAGAAGATTCTCTAGAGAGGGAAAACATTTCCAGCATGTCTTGCGATAAGGTGTACGCTTATTATGATTATAATTGTAACTGTAACTATGAAGTAGTGATGCGGTTGTGCGGATATTATAACTGAGCTGAAGCGGTCGGCGCTCTTCCGCCGTACAGTGTCCACGATGTGAAAGAAAAGCTCTGTATATTCAAAGTTCCAATTCGCTAATTGTTGATTACAACGTTTTGTGACTTATAAGACAAAAATTCGGATCATCCTGCAGTTTCAGCATACTCAATGAAGTTCTGCGATTTTAAAGACAGAAAAAAACCTTCATTTATATATTGCTACCGTTCTAGATTACCGTTAACTAAGCATTAGTTGGGTATTGCTGCACTAAAATGTGTTACTATGGGACCTAACAATTGAAACTTGCAGTTTACACGGCATCTGTCTTAGTTACTTACAGTCCTTGACCCATTATAAAAGCTTTTAGAATTATAATTGCAATACTAGGTTTCATTAAATGTTCATATGAATTTAATGAACAGTTAATATTTAAGGGATATTTATATTAATTTTAATATAAAGATTAATTAGCTAAGACAGGCAAAAATAAAAGACCAAAAGTAAATATATGATCATATGGCTCTCTTATTAGAAGCTCACACGACCGCTGCATCCTCTGTATCCGTCAGACTATAATGGGTAGAGTGCGGTAATGATAGTTGCATGTGGTCGGCACCTCCCTCCGTCCGCACTAATGTGATTTGCGAGACTACAGCCGTTACGTTTTATCAAATAGCTCTCAAACTGGTCTCCGAGGACTTCACGAGGCTGAATGCACTCTAGGCTCCCAGCAGAGGAAAAAATCCCATACCGATTTCGGGAATTGAACCGGTTCCCCTTGCTGGTATCGCAGGCAGCAACACTACTGCAGCGTAATGGGGTAGCAGTTTTTATTGCTACTACCCTATAAATAACATCGTTAAAATGATTAACACTTTTGTTTTCTCTCAGTCTGACTGGGCGAGTCAATTCTTTAGGTTCTGCCATGCAGCGGTCTTTGAAGTCGACACCATATAAAATACATGAGACGAAATTTAATACACATTTGAGATTACATGACAACTCTTTACAATGATATAAAATACAAATTGCAGAACAATATTTGTTTCATAATAGGTCATGTATTAATGGTTTGTGTTTTTCAAGTCATTGTGTAAGGAAAACATCGATGATCGAAATTTGTGATTAGCAAAACAGAACATGACATCCTTCATATATGCGTCTTCTCACATAACTATTTAGTATTCAATAATAGTAAAATTTCAGCATAGAGTAAACAATACATATGTTATGCGTACAACTACTAAATAAGTAACGTTTTCTTAGTCACATCCCACTCCACTATGGCTCGGCAGTAAACATTTCACTCGTAAAAATGCTTCACCTTCTTTAGCACCGAGCGAGGTGGCGTCGCGATAATGTATGCGACAACCACCCACTCTGACCCATGGATTTTTCGTGGTTTCGCCGGGTCGGCAGGCGAATGCTGCGGTGGTTCATCTTCTACTACGACTCTCCTTCCCTCATTTTCTGTACCCATCAACGTCCTTGTCATTCGTTTCAGAGTTGTGGGACCAGGCGACGGTGCTCGGTGGGCTGCGACTGGACGGAGGCTGTGCGTTCTGTGAAGGTTTCTTCCTGACGTCGTTCCAGGACAACTCTGTTAGGACCCGTCTCCGGGTGCTTTAGAGCAGGCGCTCCTTCGGGACCCTGGGGCCTATGGGTGGGCCCGGGTGCGGTTGAAGACATTCAGTTTGGAAGCATTAGCAACCCCGTCCATGCTTGCGCGCGTCGTCATCCGCATCTGGTCGCCCTTCGGGTCTCTCCCCTCATTCCTCCCATCCAAGGGTCACGGTAGAAGTACAAGGGGCCGGATGGCCTGCGTGCGGTGCTCTGTCCTGGTTCCGTCTCAACTTTTTACCACTTTCTTTAGCAATTTGCGAAGGTAATTCTTGCGCTCATTGATCACATTTCCTACAAATGCTTGAAAGGGCTCTTAATTGAAAATAAAGCTCAGTCCCTATTCCATCAGCCTGACGAATAACGAATTGAAAATACGGTTTGCAGTATCGCACTCCAGAGATCCGATAGGGCATTTTATCACTATTATCAACTGTTGTGGCAGTAGATCTAGCGTTATCTAAGGTTATTCGATAACTACTCGCCTAAGGAGAGATGATATGACAAGAATAGATTGCTAATTTTTTGACACTCACGATGCAAATATTTTTCTTGGGCTTGTTATAAGTCCGCTTTTTACCCTTGATCAGATTTTTCTACATCACAGAGATAGTGATTTTGAACTGAATCACCTAGGCATAATTTGCAAATCTCGATGTTGCTTGAATAGTTCTTGCTTTTTATCAAATCTATTTTCTCTTCATTTTTTCTCTCTTACTTTTTGCATTTCACTGTAGTTTCTTTAATACTCTCTTTATCTATTGAATTTCTAAAGTTTCGATAATTATTTCCTCTGTTGTTCAGTAACCTTTTGGTTCAATAGAAGCTTGGAACGTTACAATAGGAATTTGTAAAGCGGCTATGAAGACCAGCAAACCTTTTAAAATTACTTTATCAAGGTTAGATTTCTTTTGAACTTCATTTCTGAAATAAAACAAAAGAAAAATCCGTAATGCATATGGTGCAAGGCACACAAAACAATACTCATCTCCGTGGTGTGAAGGTCCGACAATTCTAACCTAAATGGTCCGAGTTAAAACCTCATTTTGGAGCGAATAGCGGGGTTAAGGTTTAACAGGAGACAAATTTGGTGCAAGCTCAGCTGAATCGACCTTGTGCTCATTTGGACGGCATTCCACCCATTTCCTTCATTCTTTTTCAGTCCTGAGTTGTTAACACCTACATTAAATATTTTATAAAGGTGAAAAGAAGTGCAAAGTGTGACTTATGTTAAAACTATCAGTATGAAATTCAAAACAGTAACTTACAGGTTCTAATATTCTCTCATACTTTATCCTTATAATCTAAAACAATGCAAAACTTCAGATCTGAATGGACTCTCATGATGTATTAAAAATAATTGCAAGTACTGTTACTACTAACCTGCGTACTGATACTCTGTTGCACATGTTGGATTGGATTGAGAAGCGGAGGGGATTCGGCACCCTTCCAGGAATGAGGATATTGTACCGACGCCCTGCGAGGGGGCACCCTCGGGAGGGGTGAGGTGACAGGAGACACTGGGCGGCCGGAACCAGGAGTGACGGCACAGCAAGGATAGGGTTCCTACGATTTCCAAATTGAGATGCCCCGGTAGTCAGACCGGGGACCCCCACAGGGTCGAACGATTCTCCAAGGGGCGGTTCTTATACCCCGCCCACCAGCCGAAGACCGAAGGACGCAGAAAGTTTACAGAGAGCATCCTTTTCCCTGCCCGCTGTACCGAACACCACCGCTGACACTTCCAACCCTGAAACAGACCAAACGGGTTGAAGGATGAATGAAAAGGTGAATGGAATGAAATGGAGAGACAAGGAATTCGAGAGTTGTAAGGTACCACTCCAGCATTCGCCTGACTTGAAAATACCCCCCCCCCCCGCTAAAAAAACATGAGTCAGAGTGGGTTGTTGTACATACACTTTTAGTAGCCTCACGTGAAGTACTAAGTACTAAAGTATTTCCTGAATGTTTGTATGTTGAGTGTTTTTTATTGATTGGCTTGTGTAGGAAAGTTCTTCAACCTTTAAAGGCTTAATTGTTGTTTTAGAAAACACATTTTCTTTTAAATAATTACTTTCAAGCTTTGTGGAAAATTAAACCATATTTTTGGAAGCACTGTAACCATCAGTATAAAGTGCGAATAGGTCAGATTGGGAAGGCGAAATGCATTCCCTAATAATAAAATATAGGGCGAAGTATATTCTGTGTACCTACAAGAGCAAAGCATGATGAATACAGGAAATTCGTTTCAAAATCCATTGGAGGTATATACATAAAGCAGCCTGTTACAACTCAACGCAACAAGTTAGAGCTTTAGTGATTTTGAGATATTACAATGTTGCTAATGTGTATGTATGAATTACTTAGCTGACAATGGAGAAAGTGTTTCGTTACATATATTTTTGTTTATAAATGGGATAATTTTCTTAGTATTCTATTCAAATCATTATTTGAAATTTATTTCAAAAGTAAATACTGAAAATTTCTTCCCATTTAGTTCGCATGAACCCAGGATTTGGTTTTAGGAAAGCGTAATATCTGTAGGAATTTAACTGAATATTTTCTCTGTTTGGTATTCTTATTTTATATTCGTTACTTTAATGCCTATTACTTCCTCCACTGCGTACCTGCACTGTGTAGAGAAAGTATTGTATTTCATTAAAAAATTTGAAAACTGACATTTCACTGGAAACATGCTTTTAAAGTCCTCTGAACCCAAATAAAACATTTTTTGGAAAAAGGTTCTTATACATGAACGGGTGTGTGTATGGATGAAAACCATAATTCAAAAACAAAAATTTGAATAAATAGTAAACTTGATATTTAAGTACAGCATTTTCTAAGGACGCCACATGAAAAAATTCACAAAATTATACCAACCCGTGCTACACTTTCTCAGAAATGGTGTCGTTTATTTTTTTTTATAAAGTGTTCTAGCAGTTTTTTTGTTTTTTAGTCTAGTCCCAGATTATGTCCTATTGGACGGTGAGTGAATGAGATGGTTGAAATGATAAATGATGCGCAAATGGGCCTGAGGTCCATTGAGCTTAGAATTACTCCACTTTGTTTTCCAAGATACGTCCTCCTGATTTTTTCGGGAAAACCCTGAAAAAAACTTATGCAGGTAACTCGCCATAACCGAGATTCGAACTCGGGACCTTTTAATGTGATGCAAGCGGGCTATCCTCACACCATTATTTTTTCTCACAGAATTCGCTCCTTCTTAATTAGACACAGAATTGCACCCCGCTCTTAAGAAACTGTACCGCTGGACTAACGTAGAAGACGTCTAATACCTACTGACCCATTAGACTGACGCGAGCGTGGGTCGAGTGATGTACACACAGCGCCTGCGTGTGTCAAGCCCGCCGTACGCGATATCGGCACACAATGACGCTCTTCAGTGTGTCTGTTGCCTTTGATGGGCTAACATGTTTCATCTTTTCCCTGATCTTCTTGCGTACGTTGACGATGGCGCAACTCCTTGCTTAAAATATACTGATTTAAATATCTAGCGCAGTGATATTGCAAGCGTTTTTGAGATATAGTTTAACTTTTTTTTTAAATAAAGGAATAAGAGTTTCACGAGTTTAACAGTTCAAGTAGTAGATTACTTCTTTCTTGATTATTCTCATGGACAGACAAACCAATTTGGTGTTGAAGACTTAAGACCTGAGTAAGAGGAGGAAAATTAAAGAACTTGTTAAAATATGTTATTTCTGAAGAGATTACTAAAGTCTTTTAATGTTGACGATCTAAAACATACGCAGATGCCTCGTTGAAAGAAAGTTTCGTGCGTTTTAGTGAAATGTAGTACTTCAGGTGCTCTACAGAAAAATGAGTGGTTTCTGCCCTTGTGCGCTCTTCAGCACTTTGTTTAAAAACTTAATTGTTTTGCAGCTCATGGTTATTCTAGTCAGCCACGTGCATGTAGCAGCCAAGGTAAGGCTTTACTAACTTTTAAGCATTTATGGTGAAGGGAAGTATTTTTAACACGTCTAACAACAGAAATGGTGTGTATTTGCAATGCTTTACGACAGTGAGAAGTAGTGGCACAGAATCCTTTGTTTTTGGGATTCTATAACTTATATTTGTACTTCATAGGTACCCATAACTTTACCTATTTCTTTAACAGCGACTGGTTTTTCTTTGTGTTAGCTGAATTTGCTAGTTATGACCAATGTTTTGAGTTTCAGCTTCCCTTGGAAACATTTTCCTGCTGGGATAAATTTGTATATATTTTTCCTGGACTATAGCACAGATCTGTGTGCTATATTGCACCACTAACCTTGATTTTGATTCAACAGGAGACATCTTTTAACCAGCTTGTCACAGTTTACGATTACTAAAATTGTATTAATAGTGTGTCTCTCTCGTGAAAATAAATAGCTCGCATTAACATTCACATTTTGTTTGCAAAATTAGTTGCGCCAGTTAATTGTATGCAATGAATAATTGCATTTTTGGACATTCAGAACGAGGCTTGCGAACTTCCTACTCTTAAATTAAAATTTCAGTTTTGATATTTTGTTTCAAATATTACTTGGTTTTTAATTTAACTGTAATATCAAAGATAATATAATTATTGGAATACGAAGATCTATATTATTGCTAACTATGCATTTCTATGACAGCAACTAACTTTTGTATTTACTTAAAACATATCTTTTGACAGTGTGGTTAGTCCCATTTTACTTTCTCTAGCACGTACATAGTAGGTAGAGAAGGCAGGTATTGCATTTCACCCAAAAATTCGATACCGAAATTTCTATCGAAACAACTGTTTTGGGGACATCTGAATCCGAAAAAACCATCTATAGAAAAATGTCCGCGCACGTGTGTGTGTGTGTGTGTGTGTGTGTGTGTGTGAACAGCATAACACAAAAATGAAAAGTTGAATAAGTACCAAACTTGGTATTTAGTTCAGTACCTTCCAAGGATGCTCACAAAGATTTTCAAGAAAATCCCCCTACCCCAACTACCTTTTAATTTAACTGTAATATCAAAAATAATATAATTATTGGAATACGAAGATCTATATTATTGCTAACTATGCATTTCTATGACAGCAACTAACTTTTGTATTTACTTAAAACATATCTTTTGATTTTCTAAAAATGACTCTCTAAGGATTTTGGCTAAAATGACATATACAAAAGATATTTACAATGAAAATAAAATCTATCTTGAATTATCTGGGAATAGCCTGTAAAGTTCCCTTCATTCATAAGGAATTCTGTATAATCTTGCATAACTGGTAAACGTTAAGCGATAGACAAAAGCGTACTAAACAACAAATGTACATCTATTTAAAAAACACAATTTATTTCACATAAGTTTTTTTTAATATAAGCCATATCTGAGATCTCCGTTATTAAAGGTTCGAATTTTTCATTTCTTGGCCATTTTTTAAAGACCTATCAACATAGTTGTTTCTCGCGATTGCATGGAAACTGTATGACATTTTAAGGCCAGCATTCACCGTCCAGTTCTTTAATATTTGATTATCGCTGTTTACTTTGTATCAATAACGAAATGTGTGTATAGCTATTTCTGTAAAGTTTTGCTCGGATTAAAATGTATCAGATAGAAAAATAAGCTTTTGTAAGAATAGTTAATTATACCCACTAATAGAGGGCAGAGAAAGTCACGTGGATTTAGCACATTATATTTTTACTTTATCTACTACGTACTTATGCAAGTATTCGATTACCGGAATTACATGTTTTGAGATTCCGTGAACCCAAAATGCATTTTAAGGAAAAGGCCCGTATGTTGTGTGTGAGTCTGTCAACAGCATAACTCAAAAACGAAAAGTTTGTTAAATACCAAACTTGGCATTTAAGTTCAATATCTTCTAAAGATGCCACACGAAGATTTTCAGGAAAATCCATTCAACCCAAACTGCCCTTTGCAAGGAAAAGTTTTTGAAATTTTGATTTTCTCAAAAACGTTCAAGGACTTTGATTAAAATACCATGTGTTTATGACATTTTTATGATACGTGAAACGTATCCTACATTTTCTGGGAATAGCCCCTGAAATCCTCTTCATTCTGAATGTCTTGCATAACTGGTAAACCGCAAGAGATAAACAAAATCTTATTACACAAAAAATGTAGGTCTCTTTAAAGCACACACAGTTTGTAATGTTTTTGTGGATTTAACCATTTCGGATATATTCATTGTTATTGGTTTAAATTTTCAAATACTTGCACTTTTCTCAAATGGGAAGGCTTTATTCGTTTTATCACTTTATATACTACGCATAGTAAGTAGGGGAAGTACTGCATTCCACCCAAAAATTAGATATCGAGATTTCACAGGAAATACATGTTTTGAGGCTCCCTTAATTAAAAAAAACATTTTTAGAAAAAGATCTCTGGTGTGTGCGTGTGTGAACAACATAACTCAGAAACTGAAAGTCGAATAAATACCAAATTTAGTATTTAGGTTCAGTATCTTTCACAGATGCGATACGAAGATTTTCAAGAGAATCCTCCACCCAGACTACACTTTACATGGAACATTTTTCGAAAATTTATATTTTTCTCAAATTACAAATAAAATGTATATCTTGAATTTTCCGGGAATGTCCCCAAAATTCCTTTTCATTCTGAATGGCTTTTGTATAACGATAAACCGTAAGAGACAGAAAAAAGTTTTCTGCATAGAAAAAGTAGAGCTCATTAAAACACACAGTTTTTCATACACGTTTTTTTTGTGGAGTGAACCATTTCCGAGATATTCCTTATTTGGTTGAAATTTTCAATACCTGTACTTTTTTTCAAATGGAAATTTTTATTCGTTTTTTTATGCCTTGGTCATGCAAAGAGAATGGAATGCTTCACTTGGCAACCAGCTCTTAAAATATTTGACTATCGCTTAAAGCCCACTATATTTCCATATTTCCCTTGCGCCTACAAGAACATTAGCAGTAAGATAGTTTCTGCAAACGCTTATCGTGATTAACTTGAAGTATATGGAGAATAATAGTTTATACAACAATGGAGAAAGTCATGTGAGTGTAACACACAAGATTTTTTCCCTTGTGGTTATGTAAAGAGAACGGAATTTCAAAGCCATCACATATCGACTCGCTCTTAAAATAATTGACTATCACTTAAGCCTACTGTATTCCCCTATTCCCATTGTGCCTACAAGGAAATATGTAGTAAAACCATTTATTTCACAAATGTATATCTCGATTAACATTAAGTGGATAGAAGAATAAGTTTTTGTAAGATCGGTACATTGAAGAATGGGTAGAGAACGTTATGTGAACGTACCGCATCCGATTTTTAAATAATGCATTACTTGTAAAATACGCTACATTTTGCTTGTTTCATATTTTCGTTTATCTTCAAAATTATTGGAAATTTTCTCAAGAATAATCAACACTGTCCATAATGGTAACTTGTAGGTATAGAGAGCCGTGCTTAATAAAATTGCTGTAACCAAATACTCGATTATTTTTTCTTTATATGTTAAAGAAGTTCATTTAAAGGGAGTTTATTTATAAGGAAAACTAATATAGCAGTACAACAATTCCGTACCTAAATTTGTTGCACACTAACTTAAAATCTCCTGTGCACAGAACAGGCCTTAAACACGATGCCTGTTAAAATCACGTTATTTTAATTGTAATCAAATCAAGTAGGGTTATCATTTAAGTTAGTTCCGAAAGATTATGGTAAAAGGGGTGCTATTCATAGCGTTAATTCCCTTTAATCTAACTGAAAACTTTAAACACACACACTCACAAATGTTTATATTCCTGTCGCTCTTTCCATTAGACTGAACTACCAGAACTCTGATGGGCCACCGAAGTTAAATGGCTTGATTTTTGTAACCATGTACAGCGTTAAAATGGAAATATTACCGAACTCTTAAATTTTCAAAACATATAAATTCGTACCTGCAGTGTATTTTTTGTGCGTGCGCTAGTGGTGTTCATTATTCATTTCCGAAGAAAGATATTTTCTAAATATGTCTGTAATTTTTTTAACTTTGAGAGACCAGTGTTATTGGCAGTAAAATGGGGCAAGATTATCCAGGGTTCTACGATATTTGGAAAGCTTAACATTATTTTTAACCCAAATAATTGTATTCGATATTTTCCTTGATTAATAGTTGACGGATGTGCAATATTTTTGGACAAGTAGGAAGTATTTAAAATTTTGTGATTATTTGTCTGACATATTTCAGTTTTTAGAAGAGTTTGGAAATGCATAGAAATGCAGAAGAATTTAAGTAATGAAAATAAGAAAACCGATGCATGCATTATGTAGTTATTTAACTGTCCCGAGAAATCAATTGTTCAATGAAACCAAAAATCTTTTTGCATAACTCTTTTTTTGATTGCAGTGTTTTATACCGTATTAGAAAATAAATATATAACTTAAAATTCACCTCCCTTCTCTTCCCTGAAGATAAAACGGGAGAAGGAAACCTCAGAGTGAGAAAGTAAAACAGAGACGAAAGGAAATGAAACTAAGTACCTATTTCCGTGTTATAATTGCATGGATTATTACCAAGAGGAATTCTGGTTAAAAGCTAGCTTCATAAACCAGATAATATTTCCTCCACTAACCCAGAGTCTTTTCGCTATTTCTTGCGGACTTAACTATTTGAAAAATCTAATGTTTTAATTCAAATGACCTTCTCTACCCACTGTTTTACAAATCATTGTTACCAAAGCTTATTCTTCTGCCTGCTTCATCTTAATCGAGATAAAAATTTGTAGAAATGGTTTCATTACATATTTCCTTGAAGGTACAAGGGGGAATATACTAGGCTTAAGAGACAGTCAATTTTTTAAAAACCTATGATGGCCTCTGATGGCTTTAAGTAGCGTTCACTTAGCACCAGGAAAAAAGGGAATAGCGACTTATTACATCAAAAATGAAGTACTTGACAAGTTAAGCCATTAAAGTAATGGTTAGTAATGTAACAAAAATATTTGACATAAACCGCGAGTTTAAAAAAGATATACGTTTTTTGTTTTATAAGTTTTTGACTTATGATACGGTTTATAAGTTATAAAAAAAACCGATTTAGAATGAAGGGAACTTAACAGGAATTCGCAATAAATTCAAGATATACCTACGTTTTATTTGTCAGGCACAAAGTTTAAACATATGATATTTTAATTAAACTTATACAGTTTTTTTCAGTTAAAGTGTAGTTTAGGGTGGGGGATGTTCTTGAAAATCTTCGTGTTGCATTCCTGTAAAATACTGAACACCACCAAATTTGATATTTAACTGACTTTTATAATTATGCTGTACATACACATACACACACGCGCACGCACGCACGCACGCACGCACGCACGCAATGTATTTTTGCTTAAAATGTTTTTATTACATTCAGGAGGCTTCAAAATCTCTTATTTCCGTTGAAAACTCGATACAGAATTTCTGAGTGGAATACAATATACTTCTTCTTACTATATGTAAGCAGTAGAGAAAGTAAAAATGGGGACCTTATCAAGGAACAAGCTCCAAAATTATTAGGCTCAGTGGAGAAGGATAAACACAAAGGTTTAACTCCTGCAAATACATTGGAACTAAAAGTACCGATATTAGGTTATGGTTACTGTTTGAGAAAATAATATATTTGGAATTTCACCCTCTCTATGAAATGGTGGTATTGTTGTCTGTGATATGGGAGATCGTTCCTTTCCCAATATTGGCTTAGGGTTTATCTCTAACAGCTCGGGAATGAGTTGCATTCTCAAGGGAAGACCACAACTTTTGTATCACTGATTTCGTTTCAGGGTAATATGATATGCTCTTCAAACCCTTGATTTATGGTATGGATCCCAATTTTTTAATGTGAGTTTGGTTACGATGATAAATTCTTTTGCACGCATTTCTTAACTTTAACCAGTTTAAGAAAGAAAACGTTGGTGTACATACTATTGTCTTTTTCAACTTTATCACTGAGTAATGGAAAACCATTAATTTCAGATGACCTATTTATTCTCTTTGATAGTCACAATAATTTTTAAATCTGTAATTCCTAAAACTCGCTTGAAAATTTCAAGCTAACATGTTATAAACTATGGCCCAAGGAGCATTTTGATTTGGAAAAATGCTAAAAAAGGAACTAAAAAAATTGCGTTCAAAGGTCAACGTGGCGCTTTACCTAAATGATATGACCAATTAACTAGTCATTTGTGGCTTTAAACTTTATTTATATTAAAACACCAATTGTGCAGAATAAAAGTAAAATTTATAGGTCTAATACAAATACGTACAAAAAATAAAAAATAGAATATTTTCATACTCTTTTGCTTAGTCCGCCCGCAAAAACGAAAAAAAGAAAGAAGAATAATGCGGATAAGATGCATAAAAGGGAGAAGAAGAAGAAGTAAAATTTAGACGCCTAATGGAAGATTGGGATGTCGACCACCACACCATTCTTGCCGGAGTCAAATTTTAAACAGATGTGCAAGGTTTTAAATTTAAAGGGGCATTTTCTTTTTAAATGGGGCCAATGCCACAAAGCCTCGGACAAGTATCTGTTTAAGATATAAATTGAACTCCAAAAGTTTAAGCGAAATTGATTCCATTGTTGCAGCGTTCCCTTATTAGCCTCATCTTTGGGTTTTGACAAAGGACCCGAGCTGATAATGTTGAGTGTGTAGCATCTTCCATCTTGCAATATCTCTATAATTTGAGGATTATAGAGGTTGAAAGGCAGCTACACAGTTACATCCGCGGTAAATTAAACCTTTCTTGCTTCCTTTGTTCACTTATAGACACTGCTCCCATTTTGCGGTTTGATCAATACAAAGCGTCACTTAGATATTTTCTTCTTATACAAACCTATTCTAATGCTTTTAGATTTTATGAAAAGCTTGCAGTAAGCCTTCTCATTAAATGAGATTCAGATCTTCAACATGCATATATCATTCTTATAGAAGAGGATGTAGATTTCACTTGTGATAAAATATAAAACATAAGTCAGAGTCTGGGATTCTAAAACGTTTTTCACAGTAAAAGTTAAGACTGTGTTGTTAAGAAGTACCTTAACTTTGGCATCTGTATTTTATCCCAGCGAAGTAGAAACTTTATTTTGTGTTTAGCTTAATCCAATAAATTCATATGATGAAACTTATTAGTAGTTTAATATCGGGCTTTCAGATGTACGAGGGTCATCCAGAAAGTAATGACCGTTTGCTTTAACATATTCAGAAAAGTATTTTGTTAAAAATGAAAAAATTGATCTTCACATGATCACTTCCGTTACTTAAGTATTTGTCATGTCTGTTCACGGGCTTTAGAGCTTGTGTTGTCGGCTGTTGCCAATCCATTAAGTAAGTTTGTACACAATTTCACCAAGAAAAGAACAGGAAATGTTTGTGAAAGGAAGATGTAAACCAGCTAGGATTGCACGCATGCATGTACGATTTTGTTGTTCACTTGTTTCTTCAAATCATCTATGATGATTGATGACTGACGGACGTCCTGGTCGTGTTTCATCATGCACATTCGTTTGTCCATAGTTGAGCATTTCACACAGCCTTCTCACATTTCTTTCGTCAATTAGCTTATTACCATACACTTCCTGTAATCGACTGTAAGTTTCTGCAGGTTTTAACATAGAATATTACAAAATTCAATAACTCTCACCTCGGTGTCGACAGAACTTTGTATCCAACAGTTCATTTCTAACAATCATAGAAAACACAATCATGTGTTTCGTCTGAAACTCTCATAACACTCAAAGATATCGAGGAAACCATTTGATCTTAGATACTCAAATAACAAAGGAATCCACGAGTAGTTAGAAAGTGTTTGGAGATAGTGAACGCTTGCAGCTTGCTTAAATAAAGCTGGATGAGATAATCTTATTCCATCATTAAGCTAAGTGTTGTAGACTCAAACAGACCTGCATGTCACTTTAAGGAGCGCTAGAAATAAAAGAACATGATTATCTGCAAATAGGAAGCGTTTACGGGAGAGAAAGTTGTTTATAATCACAATTTTTAAGGCTTCAGTTCGTAAAGGTCATGCCACCTTTTTATGTACTAACTCACAAGAGAATTATCTAGGTGGGTATCGAAAGTGAAAATTGTTTAGGGAGCATTTCTGATATTATTTAATGACATAAAAACAAAAACACTTGCATTTTGTGAAGCGAAAAAATTCATATAGCTTCAGGTATATGAGATTAGAATATAATTTTGTTTTCTAAGGAAAAATATCTCACTAGATGGACAGATGAATGTGTAAATGAAAACAATTTAGTTTTGGATAATATTGCTTTGGAGATTTACAACACATGACAAAAGTATTTTGACTCTCCAGTGAAATTTGTACTTCATTTTGGATCCATATCTCGTATATTCCAAATTACCTACGGGAATTCGGTGTTTTTTGTGGTTTTAAATTTTATGTTTAAGCCTTTCCTTGAAGAGCAAAAGCAGTACCTCTTAAGTGCCAGTAGTAAATTTGTTTCAACTTCGTACATCACAATTCTTAATGCTTTACAGAAAGCAAGGTATTCTTTTTCCTGATATTTAAACTACGGTAATTAGTAATATAACTACTTTGCCAATACATTGAGTTTTACAGTGCCCACACAAATACTTTCCTTGCACGTATTACTGACATGTTGAATGAATGAAAGTATTATATTTTGTTTTTATTTCGCCTAACATCTTCATTCGTGAAGAAATGCAGATATAAATAATATTTTACTGCATCATAGTGACTGATGTTCTTATATAGCGAATCAAAATGAAAATATTGTGCAGATAAAGGAATTATATTCCAATAAGTTTTTAAGTTCTGCTAGAGAATATGACGTTACAATATTCTCATATTTATTTACTTGTTTTACTGGAGATGGAAGTTTCCAGAGCTGCTCCTCCAAATCACCAGAGATACAAAGGAAAGAAATTGAAAGGTATTTTAATACTTTGAACATTTACAGTATAAAATAAAACTGTAAAACCATTAAAAAGGGAGTATTCTGACTTAACGGTTTGTGAATTAAATACTTGAAACTTTATCAACTGTAATTTAATACACCATAATGAATGACAGTAATGCTCATCAGAGAACACAACATGCTCATCCATTTAACCCTTGATCATCCGCGGACCGTGATGAGCCTGCGGTATATCGGGAAGGAAAATTAAACCCTTCAAAGCCCTTATTTTGTTGTCTACGTTTATAGGGCCAGGTGTTTCGCGCAGTATCTATTTATTAGACTAGAGCCATTGTTATTCTATGTACGAATAAGAAACGTAGCAACGTCTCTCAAGCTTGGAATGTGTGGCATTACAAGAATGTCTAACATTGGAGTTTATATGTAGAATACGTTTGAATTATGTAGTGTAAGAAGATACTGCACGTTTTATTAGAGTTTGTTTGTTAAGTGCATTTTTTCTCATTTAATGCCGTTCTTTAAACTCGAAACATTAACCAACACCATCGAGCATTTTATAGCATGTGACAATAGAGGTTGTGTATAATTGTATCTATTAATATTGTATGGAGTTTAACTTATTCGCTATGATTTATTATAACACTTTACAAATTACAATATAAAGAAATCAATTAATGATACCTTTTCCCAAATAGATACATAAAGCTGTTGCTCTGTCATGTAAATCTTTTCTAAAGTTAGGAGTAAAAAAGAAATAAAATTTGGAATTTAAAGCCCAACTACGATTTTTAATAAAACATATTTAATACATATAAATATTTATGAGGTTGCAATAGACGTAACACTACACCTTACAGTCTCTTACAGGAGTGTCCGGTTAAAATTTAAAAGACTGTGGGTATGCGTTCTGAACACGAGTTTGCTCACTCTTAGAACAGTGTCAAAAACCCAAATGCTCTGTGATATCAGCAAGCAAGTCTTCTTGCTCCTAACCGTCATCAACGAATTCCGTGTAAAGTGTAGGGCAGGTGAGACAAGGGAAAGATGGAGTTACTTAGCGAAATAATAGTGCTGTAAGGGGAATGTATGTCATGCTTTCCAATTGCGTGGTTGTAAGACGCAAAGACTGCCCTTCCCTGCGAAACACTTTGCTTACGAAAACCCGAAACGGTGCTACGTCACTCGACTGTAATACGTCACGCGTAATTGAATCGATCGACAGTGGCTTAGAGAACACCTGGTATATTTCGGAGAGCTGATTCATATTTACCCATCTACCTGTCTCAAATGTTATTACCTTTAATTTTTTTCTAAATGTATTTTGTTTTAGGTGTTTTCTCTATAGGAGAGTTTGTTAGTCCATCTGTATACAGTAAACAATTCATAAAGCGCCAAGCGTACGGGATTGAAACTTATACCGAGTTTGAAGAACGTTTGTGTTTCAAATCTGGTTGAAATTCTTGTGAAATTAAGGGCATTTTATTTATACGTAAGCTTACTAAACACAAACGGCTTCGTCTTCGGGATAAAACGAGCAAACGGTCTAATATGTTATAGGAAACTACGAATTTACTTACACACATACATAATGAATGCGCGCAAAAATTAGGCGCTGTGTATTGTTATGCCTTTTAGTCCAGAATAGATGCAAAAATTCCCCCTAATAAACTTTGTTTCCAAAAAATAGTGGAACAATTTCGACTTGCTGTATAGAGTACATTTAGCAACACTGGGGAATCCTGCTTTTGTAGCGTGTAAGCGCGTTGCAAGACGTTCTCGGGCACGTGACTTAAAATCACTTTGTGCTGTAAGGTATTCTTAGGACTCCAAAATTATGAAAGGTGCCAGACGGATAACAAAATATTATTTCTATACGCTCTTAAAAGCATATAGGAAGGTATCGGAAACCTTACTCGTTTTGTATAAGATTTTGAAGAAAACAATTGCCCACACATTTAAAATTTGATTGTTATCGATGTAAGGTGAAAGAAAATCTATTTGGCCTGTTTAAAAAAATGTCTGTGATAAATTTTGCCGATGTTATTGTGCTATTTTCAGCATAAAAACGAATATAATAAAGATGCTATTGATACATTTGCGATCTTCTGAAACGGAATTTTGCAAATTTGTGGCATTGAAGTGCGTACCCAGAATTATTTCAATATGAGAACTGTAAATACTCGTGCAAAATAGTAGAACATCTGGAAGTGTTTCAGTTTTCGCTTAGAGATACTTTGTGTTTCCAGAGCAAGAGAATTTTAAAGCAATCTCCTTTCGTTTAAAGTGACGAAAATGGGTTAAAGAGCTTGCAAATTCTGTTACATCTCGAACTTTCCTAACAGACTACCTTATTATTTCAATCATCTCTCTTGACATTCCTTTAATTTAATTTGTAAGCACCTTAATGGTGTCGTAATTATACGGTAAAGCTGAACCTTTCATTTCTTACTTCCTGCAAAGCTAAATAAAGTGAGGGAATTAGTAGCAAGTTATCAAAAGACCTAAAGAAGCATGCTGAGTTTTATAGTTTATACTAATAGGTTTATTTATTAAACCTCCAGGAATAAAAGCCCAATTTTACAGAGGTATGTTAGAGCTTTGGTTAAAATATAAGTGTATTAGAGATACAGGATATCTCAAACTTCAGAAATATACAAATACAATAGGTAACCTATATACTAAACATATATGTCACGTAAAAACCCACGAGATCTTAAAATTCAGAAATAAAAAAATACAATAAATAAAATTACGAATATATACTAAACATAACGCTAATAGGCTAAGAAATTAGTCTCAATGTTTTGAAAATGTTATTTACTAATGTTTTAAATTCTGTAAAACAACATTGTGTTTTTTAAATATCAATTATTAGCTAGCTCGAAACTTGATTACAATTAACTAAATGAGCATTAAAAGCGTATTGTGTATATCCGTGAGATGGACTGTCTAAAACAATTTTAGAACATCTTTTATATGACAATAAGTAAAATTGCATGTATTACAAATATATTAATATCAATTAGTCATTTAATGTGGATATGTGTGTATTACTGTGCTGCACATCTTCCATACAACGGTTTGGTTGGAAATAAAGTTGGTGTTAGATATTAACAACGCACATTTTACATTAGAGATGGGAACCTCGAAAGTGTAGAAACAATAAAATCGTGCCAGTGCCAATAAAATTGATAGCCAGGCAAAACACTATGGGGAGTTCAGGGACCATTCATCCCCTGCGTATTCCTTATGGGGTTGAGTCAGGACCTGGCGAAAGAAACGAACACTGTTGTCAAATCCCTGGGTTTTAGAGACGCGGATTACAATCGTCCACGCCTCAGATTTAAACCCCTCGAGGAAGTAAACGGTTGCGAAGTGCTGAAGAATACTGTAGCGAAATACTGTAGACATAGTTCTGGAATTCTCTAGAACAATCTCGAACATTCCAAAACTTGTTGTTCATAACCAAGTATTCAGTTACCCTTAGTCGTTGCACACTTATTATTGCTGTATTGTAGTTCCAAAGTGGCATTTATTTGTATGTATGTTGTGCAGTTGTTTAGCTCTATTAGCTATTATAATTGCATATTGTGACTTTGTCCAGACTTTTTAACTGTCATTTCTTTAAGCTCTCACTGTCACTTCGCTAAGGTAATCTAATTCAACTTTTCACTGTCACTTCAGTTAGTTTTCATTATCACTTTACTTTATTCGTTGCGTAGCGGCGTAATGAAACGCACGACGTAGCCTCTTCTTCGTACAGTTCACTCGCTGGGGAGTCCAACATGTGACTTCTCTAATCTCTCCTGCAAAAGTAGCACTCGCTGCACGTCACAGCAGTTGTCACAAACTTCCAAGGAGAAGAACACCTTTCGTCTCACCAGAAACACACTCGTTAACTCGCTCTTTAACTCAATCGCGAGAGCGCTCGCTTATATACCAGCTGGTTAGAGTTCCAGAACGTTCTAGGAGGGGACACTTCCAGAAGATTTTAGTTATCTGACGATAGTCCTTCCGGTGTTAACGCTGGATTTGCTCGCTACTTATCTCTGCTTAACATTTCCACTGTCTAGGGCCGGCATCAAGATAATCTTGGGCCATAGCCACTGCGTTACAATATTATTAGGTTTCATTTAATCTGCTTTTTTTAAAACACATGATTTTATTCAAACCCAAAATATTGTAATAAATAAGCTACATTTGAACGGTTGAATTTCAACAGGATTGTATGGGAAGGGCAGTCACACAATTTGGTGCAATTGTTAAAAAAAGGATCTATGAGGAAAATACGACCCCGACCAAATATATTTGCTGGTACTTACAGCGGATATTACGCAATTTCTACCTTAAGCGATACAAACATAACAGCTATTTATATAGTAGTAAAGGAGTTGCTAATGGATAAACACTTAGACTTTTTATGATTAAATATTATCAAAAATGCGACTTGGAACTGCTGCAACTCTCATTTTACTCAATACACATCATGGCTCTTGATGTTTGTAAAATATTACATGAAAACCAATTATGTAGTATTTATTTAATTTTAATTTCATAACGTTCTAGAGATAAGTTTGATTTTATGTTCAGGCTTAATATTAATACCAAAATTATAGAATTTCTAACTTGTAATTTTATTTTTATTCAGATGTTCAGCTAAGTTATCATTCTGGGTTCCAATTCTCTGCCAGCTACTGAAACGCTCTTCTTTCCATCCCCCTTTTTGGCCTTGCTAAATATTTATTAACGTTCTAACAGAACCAAAAATTAAAGAGTAGTTTACAGTGTATAGCACCGGTCAATAAATGTGGCTGAAAGTAACTCTAGGGAGCTTGTACCCTGATCATTTTGGATCACCAAACTGTCAAAGCAAAGGCGATGTGGCATAGTCTAAATCTGAAACGTTTACATTCACATGACTGTCTCTACCCACCATTACTTATTTCTATATAGTTTCCACAGAGCATTGTTACGAAAGCTTATTTTCTACCGATTTCATGTTAATCAAGATAAATGTTTGCAGAAATAGTTTCATTGTAAACTTCGTTGAACATACAAAGGGGATAGAGGAAACCGAATCAATAGCCAGATGTTTTAAAGCACTTTGCTACATGCTTTCTTTGAAATTCCATACTCTTTCCATGAAATAGCGAGAAAATCTGATAGCGACAGCACTTGAAAAATGAGAAAGGTATTGACAAATTCAAACCAACAACGTACATCTCGGAAATGGCTAATGACACAAGTTACTTGGAAAAATGTGTTTTAAAGAGATCTACAATTTTTGTGTAGCACCTTTATGTTTATCTCTTATGGTTTACCAGTTATACAAATCGTTCAAAATTTCTTCCTAATGAAGTTTTAGCAGCAATTCAAAATATATACCTTACTTGTCATGTAAATACCTTTTAATATTAGGCATTTCATTTTTTTTGTTCCATGTAACATTTTACGTCGAATTGGCAGCTTTGCCTTTGGAACAATTGTCCATTGGCAGTGATGCTCATTCGTTTTGCTTGTGCTAATCCTTGGGTTTTACTTTGAATTATCTTTAAATTCAAACATAAATTCTCTCTTTCATACTCCCAGACTCTGGGAAGGACTGGGAATAATCCCGGCTAAACAAGTATTCCCACCTCAAGCCGGTATTCGAAACAGGGACCTCTGAATTTGGTGGCTAGCATGGTAACCACCAGAGTATAGAAACAGTCAGAATCAAGATTGTTAGAGATATATTTAAGAAAATCGAATACTTAGAAAAATCTTCCATGTAAATAGTAGTTTGGAATGGAAGGATTTTCTTGAAAATACAGCGGGATGGGCTGTAAAAATTTCATTTCATCATTTTGCCGATCGCTGGCCTAAGGCTGTAACGACCCTATTACCATAGCGCGGACTTCAGGTTACTCTACTAGCAGTAAACAAGCTTGTAGTTGAAATAGAAAAGCGTTGAATGACGCCGATTAGCATATATAATTTAAGGGTACATGGATGAAAGCCGGTCCGTAGCACTTGAGTCTAGGGTTACAGAATCTGCATTTCAGTTCTTCCTTCTATTGAATCCTGTATTAGTGAATAAAAATCTGATATGTTATGTTGATGTGACTTTCTCTAGTTGCTATCGTGTATTTTTTTATATGTAGAATGTTAGGATATGTTTTTTATATGCAGCATATGGTTATCACCCCCCGCACTGCGATCAATTTGATCTATTAGAGTTTTATTTATGGACGCTCTTTAACTGCTGTGGTCCTTGGCGTCCGATTCTATATTGGTCGTGAAAGATCGGTAATTTTGCTCAGAGGCCTCTTTATCAGGCTTGAGCTTCTTTTACGTGCCGTAAATCTACGACACGGGACCACCGGCTTTACTTCACTTCCGAAGAAAGTCATGCTAAGGATTGATCAATTGTGGCTACACACCCGGGAGGCAGGGATAAGGATAAGGAGTCACAAGAGGTCCCAGGTCAGTGGGTGGACAGGCCCACAGAGACGCGCAGAAGTCCCTAATATTTCCAGTTTGAACACCCGCGCACGAGTAGAGGCGAAGAATCCCAGGAAGGCCATAAAGCAACCCTAACAGGTGGGACAACGCACCCTGGCATTCACGGCGATAAATCATTCTAATGCGCAAGTATTTACGCCAGCTGCCCGACCCCGCCAGCACCACAGGACCTGAAAACCCACCTGAAACGTGAGGAGAAATGGGGGGGATTGGAGAAATTGTGATGCAACGCACCATTCGAGCATTCGCCTAGGCGAAGGGAAAACTGTGAAAAATCCCATGGTCAGAGTGGGCGGTTACCAGGAATCGAACCCTGGACCTCCCGAATGCGAGCCACATACATTGCAACTAAGCCATCCCGCTACGAAAGGTTGTATTTCTTTCTACTCCATGTTAATTCAGATAAACCGTTGCAGAAATAGTTCCATTGCACACTGCATTAGGAGTACAAGGCAGATATAGAAAACAGAATCGATAGTGATTACATATATGCTAACCTTGGAATTCCATGCTCTTTTCATCATATCACAAGAAAAACTGAACAGCGACAAGTACTTAAAAATGATAAAGGTATCGGAAATTCAAACCTATAATAACGGATATCTAGGAACTGGCCGATGCCACAGAAACGTTATTTGAAATAAATTGTGTGCATTAGAGAGATCTACATTTTTGTATAGTAAGCTTTTGTCTGTATCTAATGGTTTGCCCGTCACACGAAATTATACAAAATTCCTTTAGAATGAAGAGGACCTCACAAATTCAAGATATAGATTTTACTTATCATGTAAATATCTTAAATATAAGGTATTTTAATATAAAAAAGACATATTTGAGAAAATCAAAATTTTCAAAAAACGTTCCACGTAAAAGTAGTTAGGGTCTAAGGGAATTCTTTTTAAAATCTTCGTGTGACCTATGTGGAAGATACTGAACTTGAGTACAAAGTTTGGTGTTCATCCGGCATTTCGCTTTTCAGTTTCGCTGTTCAAACACACACAGAAACACTAATACAGACCTTTTTTTAAAAATGCTTTTTTTGTTAAGGGAACCTCAAAATCTGCATTTATCGTGGAATATCGAAATCGAATTTTTGGGTGGAATGCAATAATTCCTCTACTTGCATTCTATAGGTAAGTACTAGAGAAAGTAAAAATACTGTAGCTGGGTATTTACTTAATATACGTACATGCTTGCAGAACTGTAGCATAACTGTGAATTTGTGCAGTTTTTCAGCTGTCATTTCTTTCAATTCTCACTGTATGTCAAAATCTAATTGGGATTTCACTGGGACTTCACTAGTTCACAATATCAGTTCTCTAATGTGAACTAGTTAAATTTCCCCATCACTTCACTTTCTTCGTGACATAGCCTCCTTTTCCGGATGGTTCACTTACTGTGGAGTCGAACCAAGACTTCTACAATCTCTCGCTCTACAATGGCACTCGCTGCACGTCACAGCAGTCATCAACTCACTCGGAGAACCGCACTTGATATTGCAGCAGAAACGCACTCACCAACTTGCACGCTGACCGACTCGACTGACTGACTCTACTCGCGAGAATGCTCGCTTATATAACCAATGGAATCGTCCACAGTACATTCTAGAACTATCTGGACACATGTTTTGAAGGCGGGAAAAGAGACTTTTAGAAGATTTTGATTATCTGTCGATAGCGCTTCTGGTATTTACACTGGGCGAGAGCGCGATTTATCTTTATTTGTCTCGACTGTCTGGCGCCCTCCTCCTGATAACCTTGGGTTATAGCTACTGCCTCACAGCCAGCAATCATATATCTTATTAGAATTTTTAGTTTTTCGATTCTTAGGGACAAACGTCCAAAACTATGCACTACAGTTTTCCGTGCCGCAACGCTTCAAGCGATATAGGTACTTATGCGCACGTTATGGCTTCCCCAATGCAGGAAGAAATTTGCACACCAAACACATTGATTGTGTTGGCGTGTATTAAGTATGGGTTGTTCTGTAGTTAGTAATCGCTCTTATTACTGTATACCTTTCCTCGGCCTAGCTACAATCGTGACTATGAGTTCTCTTCTCGACTCAGGCGTGGTGGCGATGGTACTGGGCTTTGTGTGTAGTATAAAAAGAATACAAGCGCAAATTTGAAATCCTATTTCTTGGTAATTAACGCTTTACACTTTTTAATTAATACACGAGTAAGTTGCTCTGCTTTTGGGAAGAATGCTCATAAATGCTTTCACTTCTATTCCTCTCCACAAAGTTTGTTGATTCTCCATAGCAACACATTAATTTTCCTTGCAACACCATATTCAATTATATAAATTTGACCATCGCACTCGTTAAATTTCGTTAGCTTCTTTTAAATTAACACATTAATTTAATTAATTTAGCATTACACCGTAACATTTCTTATAATAAAATGTATAGTTGATAGTTAAACCTCCTTTTGTTGCGTTCAGGTCTGTCATCATAGCACTCCAAATCAATTACAAGTGTCACTGTAGCATTTTCTAAGTCATTTATGTCTATTGCTTGTAGAAGTACTATCTCACAAGCTTGGTTCTCTTTTGCGCCACAAGCGACATATGACTGATTTTTGTGGCTGATGGGAATGTTTTGGCCCCTGTTGCTGTTTCGGCAGCAAAAGTAACTACTAGGTCTTCGGTATAAAACCTGACCGCTCGTACGGTTTTGCGCATCAGAGCCAATGCCTGCTGGCTTCTCCACTCCTCGCACTCACGACAGGATTTCTGACCTTCAGTTACCACGTAGTCATTTGCGTTAACAGTCCACTTTCATTTGTGAAGATGGGAAGACAGTTATCTTTAAAATAATGTATATTTGTATATAAATTTTATTTTACAAAACATTGCAGTGCCGAGCTAAATCGGGTCAATCTGTGTTCACTCCGTACAGTGTTTGATTAACTGCGGAAGGACATTTACAGCATTTGCTACGAGGTACGAGTGAGATTTGTTATATCTTATGTACAGGTTTACAGGAATACAGATTTAACAAGCGAAGACAGGGTGCTGGCACGCCTGGTTGTGGCTTGTCATGCTACCGAGACACAAAACCCTGTACGAGCGGTCTGGCTTTTTAACGAATACCTGCATTAATAGTATGCATGGAATGTACGAGGGTATTTTTTTTACAACCTCCGATCGCACAGGAGCGCAACCACACAAGCGGTGGAAACTATTTGTGCGTGGAGGGCGACTACGCATGTCCCCCAACTCTAGTCTCAGCCACAGCCAACTTCACTTTGCCAATGTGAGCCTACTTTTTGGCACGGAAACTTGGCCGCTACGATTGACTCTCCCGCCAAATGTGAGTTGCGTAGTGTGATTTGGTTCCTTCAAGCAGAAGGTAATAGTGCAGCTGATATTCATTGAACGAATTAGTCGGGTATAAGGATCCGCGTTATTTATACTCCCAGCTAAAGACGCTATTTTCTCACAGTAGCTTATAGAACTATTGTGATTGGCTGATCACTTTTGCTCGTATGAGAACATGTGCTCTCGTATCTTCTACGCTTCTGTTTCAAGACGAAATCGGACTTCCCGTTCCTGTTCCGGCCTCTTATCTCTCTTCGATCTGTCCCTCTCTATCACTCAAGCGTCTCTGTTGGTCATGTTTAGCCGATTCCCTATGTTGGGCAAGCCTGGAGATATCTCCGCGCGGCTTCGTGTATCTAAATTACAACGTTGCCCGGTTAGCTAGCTGCCTTTACATTAAACCATGTAACTATTCTAACCTAATATATTATTTACATTAATGCTGATATTTACATTGATACACAAGCATCCCTGCTATAAGGGCTGATATATGAGCAATTGAGAAGGGAAGGGATTTCGACATAGGCATAAAATTTAAGAAAAGTTTGAACACCATAGGGATGGGCTACATTTGAGTGGCTGGTCAAGGAAGTAGTGTGTTAAACGCCTGAAGAACAACAAAAGACAACAAACAATGGCACAATGTTGGAAAATATTTCGTTGGAAGTTCAGTATTGGCTAAAATAAGAATGGGGTACGAGTAATGCATCCGAACAGGGACTTATTAGACAGGGATCCGCATGGCTTAGGCTGATGCAAAGCGGACGATAAAGGTTACTGATGGAAAAGACAGGAGAATCTGCCTTGTTTGGGAGCAGGTTACGCTCTGTAGGGATACAAAAATTTGAGGAATCGGAGTTGACTATATACCGTGATTCTCTACCGCCTTGAATAGTGTGTTAAGGGCATGTTGACTTGTTTCTGCTTAAGGTGCGATAGCAGAGGTTTGAGAAGAAACATTATTAAGGAGGGGGTGTGCACAGAGCTATATGCATCCTGCTGGATATTGGTACGCTATTTTATTACACTAGTCAGGTATTGTTTTTGTGCTGTGTTTATTATTACTTTCTCTACTACGTATAGTACTCGTAAGTAGGATTATTAATTTTAGAGTTTTATTTAGTTCCATTTATATCTCCCCTTCAAATGCAATTGTCTTATCGGCTGCCTTTCCTTTGGAACATATTGCGTATAGGCAATGGTGTTAACTCGTATTCACTTGTCGTTGGATTTCTGGTAAACTTTAGGTTTTACTTATTAGATCACAAACACATTCACACTTTTATTCATACTCTGGGAAGGCTAGAGGACAATCTTGGTTACAGCAAAATTCTCACCCCCTAACGGAAAATGGAACTCAGGTGGTTCCAATTGTTCAATACATAGTCATTCTTCTAAGTCCTGTCGTTTTTCAATTGTTTGTTATGATGTCAGGAAAGAGTATGAAATTTTAAGGTCAGCTTATATCGTCCAGTTTCAAAACATTTGACTATCGCTACTCTCTTTGTATCTATAACGAAATATGTAATGCAGCTATTTCCGGAAAGGTTTATATACATTAAAATGAATTAGACAGAGAAATAAACTTTCGTAAGAATAATTTGTATAATCATTAATAAGCTATAGAGGGTAGAGAAAATCATGGAATGTAACACATCAGATGTTTTTAGTGTTCTTTACACAGTGTGATACAACAGGACATAATCAAGCATCGTAGTAAGATTTACCTGCTTCGTCTTTTGTTTTTATTTAAGCCACATAATTTTACTATGTTTATCTTACTCTTTCCATTGCAATGTACATTTATTTCGCTTCCTTTATAATGCTGCGTACTACAAAGTCGCGTAACGCCTGTTGATCCCTTGCGTTTGTTAAGGACCAATGTCTGCATACTGAAATTTAAATAAATATACTCATTAATTCAGTTAAACAAATCGGATAAGAAACCAATCTTCTGGAACTAGCAAAACAAGCAAATTAATCAGATATGCTCTTGGTTCACCGAAATAGCGTGTTTTTCATTTAGATGATACTAAGCAAAACACAAGGTTACTCTTGGGTGGGTGTCTGGACATAAGGGAATCTTAGGTAACGAAAAAGCAGATACCCTTGCAAGAAAAGGATCTGCTCAAACATCTACTGGACCAGAATCAGTATTTGGCATTCATTTAAATACTGTTTGAAGAACCATTGCTGAGTGGATTAGATATTACCACCAAAGGCGATGGGTTCAAACAAAAGAATGGAACCACAATACGCGAATGATGAAAATATCCTTCTCGCTTACTGAAAATGTACTAAAACTCAATAGATCTCAAATAAATGTAATAATTGGGCAATTAATGGAACATTGTAGATTAATTCAATGAGAATCTTAAAACGAGTACCAGGATGTAGGCTATGCAATGACGAACACGAAGTTGCTTCTCATATAATCTTTAAATACAAAGCTCTAAATGGGGAAACATAGATCTACTGGGTATTGTAAACCCAGAGGAAGACATTCCTAAAAATAGTTTAGTTAAAAATCTATTAAAGAAACAGGTCTATAACGAAAACTATGAAGTTAGGAGATTAATAAAATAAACCTCAACAGTTTTAGTGTTAACGAAAGGTTTAAACTCGCCTGCATCTTTACACATATTAAATGTATACTGGAATTTTGGGAATACATCAGATCATCATGGAATAGCATAAACATGTCAAACATAGAAGACATAAATAATACTCAATTCCTTGTAGTTTCTGAGGGGAAAAATATATTTTCTGGCTTTTTAATGATTTACGAGAAAATCTCCTTCGTTGCAGTTTTCCAAATTTTTGAAGCAAATTTTAATGTTGGGTTCCAAATATCAGTATTATCCAAACTTACCACTGTTTGGAGGTAAAACATGAATTACTGTAGAAAACACATTTAAAAATGTATGCTTCTTGCTTTTTATGCTTTCTAATTAATAAACATTATTTCTCAAGTCGTGTACTTGATCATTTTTACTTTCCAGAAATTTTCAGATGCAGCTTTTGTTCGTTATGATCTTAATACCTTGGGACATTTTTAAAGTAATGGGCAATAGATGGTATCACAAGGAGAAATTTGAGTGATAAGGAGCATTGAAAAAATGTTGAAAAATAATTACTTTTAAGTGTACAGATTAAACCTTAGATTTGAGAATTCCAGTTCTGTGTTGGCTGGCACTTTGATTTTTATTATCTCCTCCATTTTATACTTTGAAAAGCACTGACATTTATAACTACACAAAATATGTGCTTTTCACGGGTTGGTCCTCTTAAGGGGAGACTAAATTAATTGGAATTTCCTCTTTAATTTGGTATATATTTTATTATTGTTACCATAATACTTATATTTTGAATATATATATTTTTAAATGCTACTGCGTCTGTTATTTTACACTGCGAGTTCTTTAAATAAAAAAGATACTCAAGAAGAAACGAAAACACACAACGCGTAGTACTTTGGAGTAGAGTTGCAAGCTTTAGCCCATCTTTTAGAGAAAGTTTTATTCTGAAAATTGTCACTACTGTTAAGTATGGCAGCTTTTGTGTGGTTTCTTTCCTTAAAAATAATGAGTGTTTTCTCCATTTTCTTTGAACAAATATTCGTATGAATAACATTTTCTGGCCTAATGGTCCGCTTCCTCAAACTATTGAATTCTAGGATGATAAATTAATCCTTAAGTGCTATTGTGGACTAATCTGGCGTTAACGTGGGTTGTTGGTTTTAAAACACATTATTGCTGATAAATGTTAATAAAATATGGAATAATTGTGTAAATTATACTATCTCCCTTAATGAAAACAAGTGTACAAGTAGATGAATCACAAATCTCTGAGCATTGTCCATATAAAGCTCCTGGACGATAAATCAAAATGTTGCTTGATTTAATCGTTCAGGGGTTGCATTAGAAGGCATGCATCTATATCCGTAAAGATTTCACTCTGACATCTTGAGTAACTTCTAAGATAAAGGGTCATTAATGCAGAAGTTTTAACATTGGCAGGAAGTTAAACTTTTAACTTAAATTAATTTCCCCACAGCATGAGCGGGAAAGAGAATTGTTTTCCGGGAATATTCAGTTTGCCTGCTACTAATTATACTTTGGCTAGATAAGCTTTTAGTTGACCCTGTTTTAGGTTATGAGGTCACCTAAGTCTTAAAGATTTGTGAAATCCACATAAACGTTAATGGTTGGAGGTCCTCGAGAGAGAAATACTCGTATCATAGATTTATTGAGAATTACATCTGCTGGCCGACGACCTGAAAATACACCTTCATTCATCTTTTCCCTGGTACAGAACACACGAACGGGAGGGGTGTTTTCCCCTTCATCAGTTGGCGTTCATCCAAGAAATATCTCCACTGCTATTCTCCCCATTCATTAGGAGGTACAAGTGAGGAAGGTATGTGCTTGCAGATAGCGCAAGCACCTTGGCTTAGTGGAACAAGAACAGTGAAATGTGTGGGCGCTGAAGTAGTAGCACCCAGCTGTAAAATGGGCTTTCGAATATAAAGTGAGGAAATACATTATATATTCAAGTACGCTTTCCTGAGTTCATAAGGCACTAGCTGCCTTATCCGATGTTGCTGAGTTAACTTTTTAAGCTCAAATAACGAATTAATTTAATTGTAATGTACAATGATCTAGAATGTCTTTGTGGTAAATGCTCCCCTTTACCCCTTGTAATTGTAATTTTGTACAGCCCCGGCTATTCCTGATAACGGCTGGAAAAATCGCGTAATATTCACATAAAAGGATGTGAAACATCGGCGTAGCGTCTGACTTCCTTAACCTTCCCCCGACAATCGGTGGAACAATCATCGGTCGGAATGGCGATAAATTTGTTAGATAATCACAGTAGGTGTAATTTTAAATCATTTTAGCATCTCTTTGGACCCATTTTTACTTTCTCTACTACGTATAGTAAGTAGGGGAAGTATTGTATTCCACCCAAAAATTCAATACCGAGATTTCACCGGGAAATATATGTTTTGAGACCCCCTGAATCCAAAAAAAGCATTTTTGGAAACATGTCCGTGTGTGTGTCTGTGAACAGCATAACTCAGATACGAACAGTCGGATAAACACCAAACTTGGTTTTTACGTTCAGTATTTTTCAGAGTTACGACACGAAGGTTTTCAAGAAGATCCCCCCACCCCAGATTACCTTTTACATGGAACATTTTTCGAAAATTTTAATTTTCTCAAAAATGCCTCTAACGATTTTGATTAAAATATCACGTGTTTAAGATATTTTCATTACAAATGAAATGTATATCTCAAATTTTCTGGGAATGTCTCCAAAAGTATTCTTCATTGTGAACGATTTTTGCATAACTGGTAAACCATAAGAGATAGACAAAATTTTACTACACAAAAATGTAGATCGCGTTAAAATTCACAATTTATGTCATGTGCATTTTCTTTGTTGAGTGAACCATTTCCGAGATATTCCTTGTTATTTGTTTGAATTTTCCAATACTAATACTTTTTCTCAAATGGCAATTCGTTATTCATTTTTTCCTCATGGTAATACAAAGAGAATGGAATACTCCACATAGCAACCAGCTCTTAAAATATTTCACTATCGCTTAAAGTCTACCAATTCCCCTTGCATCTATAAGAAAATTAGCAATAAGATTAACATCTCGATATCTCGATTAACATGAAGCATATGGAGAATAAGCGTTTATAAAAATAGTTTCTACAAGAGTAGAGAAAGTCATGTGAGTGTAACACTAAGATTTTTTACATTCTGTAGTAATATACAAGCTACATAGTTTTCAAATAAACATTCATCAGAGTCTGAGACAGTGGAAAGGAAAGGTAGAAAACAGGTTGCTCGTACCCAGGTTTGTTACGTGTGGCGGTACTTTGCAATACCATACGATGTCCTTATCTCCCCCTTCCACTGTCTCGAAGGACTCTGACCAAATATTAATACAGAAACCCTAGGCTTATGCAACGAATTAGAGGTGAATATGAAGTTTCTCCACTCCCAGGACACAGAGTTAACTAACGGCTTTGGAAAAGACACACAATCTGCGAACATCGAGAAAAATAACCTTCTCAGTTGTTAATTATAAAAAAATATCAATCGCATGATGCTTACTTTCTCTATCGCGTATATAGTAAGTAGAGAAGGTATTGCATTCCATCCAAAAATTCTATATCGAGATTTCACCGGAAATACATGTTTTGAGGCCCCTGAATCCAAACAAAGCTTTTTCAGAAAAAAATTCGCGCGCACGCGTGTGTGAACGGCATGTGTCGGATAAATACCAAACTTAGTATTTAGGTTTAGTACCTTCCAAAGAAGCCCCCACGCCAACTGCCCCTTACATGGAACATCTTTCTAAATTTTTTATGTTCTAAAAAATGACTGTAAAGGTTTTCATTATAATAGCACTTATTAAAGATATTTACATGACAAAATGCATGTTTTAAATTTTCTGCGAGTAGCCTGTGAAGTCTTCCTTATTTGGAAGGAATTTTGTATAACTGGTAAACGTTAAGCGATAGACGAAAACGTACTACACACAAAATGTAGATCTTTTTAAACAATTTATTTCAAATAACTTTCTTGTAGCATCAGTCATTTCTGAGATATCCGTTATTAATGGTTCGATTTGTTCAGTATTTTGTCATTCTTTTTTAAGTCCTATCGATTTGCAGCTGTGACTCGCGGTTACATGGAAACAGTATGGAATCTTAAGGCCAGCATAGCGTCCACTTGACTGTGGCTGTTCCCTTTGTATTTATAACCAAATATGTAATGTAGCTATTTCTGAAAAAGTTTATCTAATTTAAAATGAAGTAGATAGGAAAATGAACTTTCGTAAGAATAATTTGAATAGCCACTAATAAGCGGCGATAGAGGGTAGAGAAAGTCATGCGAATGTAACAGATGAACTTTTAATATTAAACACAATTTTCTCTCTTTATGCAATTATTTAGCATACTCTGTTAGCAAACTTTGATTACAACATTCAAAGGAAATAAAGCCAACCTTTCTTACATGTGGGCTATTAAACTATTTTGGTATTGATATCGCGTATCGTACCGTTATAAGCAAATTCTCTCGTGTTTTGTTGCTCTAAATCACGAATCTAGTACCTATTTATGTATATATGCGACATCTGTCTTATTTTACATGAATTTTCTACGAATTTTCTACTCCATGGCATTCTCAACTTAAGTTCAAACTCTTCTTTGCATGTGTATTCATTATACATAACTCCAATGTGAAAAGTACACATGGCTTTGTAAGTCCTGGTTAGTGTTTTAGTAATTTATGAATTGAAATTATGTGTTTTATAGCATACATCCGTTAGGAGTCACGGGACTTTTCAATTTGAAATAATTATCAAAACCGGGTGTGTGGTTTTAGAGATTAACACACACACACACACACACACACACACATACACACACACTTGTCATCCGTGGTGTAGTGGTTACCATGCTAGCCTCTAGCTCCTGAGGTCGCGGGTTCAAACCCGGCAGAGAGCGATTGATTTTTTTCGGGTGTAAAAACCCTTAACATGGCTGCCTTCGGAAGGAAAGTAAAGCCGGTGGTTTCGTGTCTTAGATTTATGGCAGTAAAAGAACCTCAAGTCTGATAAAGAGGCCTCTGAGCAAAATCGCCGGTCTTTCATGCCAAATATACGAGTAAATGGGACGCTAAGGACCACAGCAGTTAAAGAGCGTGGATAAATAGAACTAAATGTAATTTTTAAATTTACACACACACACAAAACATTATATGCAAACAAATTTTCTTTATTTATAATAAGTACAGATAAGCAGCTGTTATAGCAGGGGTAGGTAAATTCAGCCAGAATGTCTCCCAATTTAGAACACTGTATTAGTAAGAATTATGTATTATAGTTTTCCTTTCTGAACTAATTGCCTCTTAAAAGTAATGTTGTCACACCCCAAGAAATAATTCAGATGGTAGAGCAATTTGAAACATTTTACATTTACTTTACAACCGGAAAAGATATGGGGGTGCAGCTAATTTAATTTCATGCATTGTTGTTATTATTACCAACTTCTTAACTTCTACAGGAAGTGAGAGGAGTATTGCTTCAAAACTAATAGTTGTAGCGTTTTATGTGGCTCACGCTTTTAACTGTTCACCCATGTTACGTTGCCACACAAGTATGGTAGAGTAAACGCTGTATTCCACCCAAAACGTCCAATATATTACAACGGATATACATGTTTTGAAGTCCACTGAATAAAAACATTTTAGAACGAAGGTCGTATGTATGTGCCTGTGTCTGTCTATCTCTATTTTTTTTTGTAAACAGCGCAGTTCAAAAACGAAATGTTGAATAAATACCAATGTTAGTATTTAATCTTGGCAACTTTCAATTTTCAAGGAAACACCCTCACCCCAAACTAAATGTTTACTTAAAATACTACATGTCTGACATTTACATGACTAATAAAAAGTACATCGCGAACTTTCTGCGATTAGCCCAAGAAGTACCTCCATTCTGAATGAGCTTTGTATAACTGCTAAACAAGAAATAGACAACTTAGCACAGAAAAATGCCGAGGCAGTATTTTTAACACTTAAATGATTTCAATCTAATTATATAATATATAATTCAATAACAGCACGCCTTAAAGCAAAATGTGTATATAACTATATATAAAAAGTTTTTATTACAGTCATTGTATCCATGTTTAATAATGTTATGTGAATGTATTACGTAGTTTAATAATGTAGGAGCTGTGAGAAATAGGTTAAAAGTTGCTAACAAAGAGGTAACAATGAGGTAACCTTGAGGCAATAATGAGTTTGAGAGTTTAACAATACTACTTCTGATTCTTGGAAGCAATAATGTAATTTTTAGTAACAGTTAATAAAATAGCCAATCAACAACCAGAAAAAGCTTTAGTTAAATTAAGGTATTATATTGGAGTAGGATTAGCCAATCAGAAACTGAAAAGGAGAAAATTTTACAAATTTAGAGTTCAGTTGCCTGTAAACAGTGTTCCTAACCGGACGCGAGAAACGTCCTCGAGAAGTATAATACGTATTCGTGTGAGACGAAAATAGTTTACGTGTTAAAAAGTGCAAGTAATTCATAAAAAAATTTCACAGCTCTCTCTATCAGTGAAGTGTTATTTAAATCGTGTCAAGCATTAATAAAAGGAGTGAAATAAAATTATAATCTATTTAAGCCTACGTTCTTGTCGCATCACAACCCTGCCAAGACATCCATGTCTCTAACAATAATACTGACGCAGTCGAGGCAAACATAAATATTAAATATTTAAAGAAACAATCAAATTACAAAGTTAATATTTTTAAATTTTTGGACGAAGGCTACCGGGTACCATACGTGCGGTTGCAACTACTTCAAGTTCGGCTCCCCAACAATTGAAATATAATACAACTCCTTCAATACAACCTACTTCAAATTGACGCCCAAAGCGTGGTGCAAATAACGTGAAGATATGATAACCTTCTTCAAATTGGCTTCCATACGTGGGGCAAATAACAATACAACGAAACATCTTCACTGCAGAACTTGTTAACAGACACAGTTTATGAAATAATTTTTTGTGGCATTAACCACTTCCGAGATATTCGTTGTTATAGTTTGAATTTTCAAATACTTTATATTTTTTGAAGTGCATGATCACTATTATTTTCTTTCTCGTGATGTGAAAAGCATATGGAGTTTAAAAGTCAGCATATAGTAACTCGCTTTTTAAAGATTTGAATTTGGCTTCAACCTCCTGCATACCCTTTGTGCCTAAAACGAAGTATATAATGAAACCATTTCTGCATAAGTTTTACTTGATTAACATGAAGTATGTACAAAAATAAAATGTAGTATGTAGATAAAGTTACGTGAATGTAACATATCAACTAACTATCGTTAGTAAATGAAGCGGTTTAGTGGTGAAATCATTAAGTATGTTTGGAGAGTTATTGCCAAGTCATCTAGTTTTGAAAGCACCACTTTTTCCCTTAAAATGTCGTTGAATTAAATAGGGCAAAAATAAAAATGAAAAGAGAGTTTGAGGAAATATATTCTGAAAGCTGACGTTTTGATAGACATATCAACTGCAGATTTCTCCTCTAGCTGCTTCATTGTTCGGCAAATTTAAACTAAACTCTGGATGGAAAGGCAAAATAAATTAAAAACATAACCTAGAGGGAAACTGCAGGGTGGTAGCTATAACTGTTGATTGTATGTCGACTGCCGTAGTAAATCCTTCGAAGTTTATTTTCCGGATTAGTGATTCATATGGATCTTTTTTATTTGAACTGTATAGGAATCACAGTGTTGATAAGAGTTACATGAATTTGAAGCTTTCTGACGTTGGGCACTTTATTGTTGCTTCTATTGACAAAACCTAAGTCCGAGAAAGTGATACACACTAACAACCCACTATTTGCTTGAAATATTTTTAGAAAAGTTTATTACAGTTAAACAAATTTGATGTGTTACCTTCACATTACTTTTTTACCCAATATCGTTGATTTTTATATAACTTCTCCAAACTATTCCTATGAAATCTTATTTTTTCTACCTACTTCATTTTAATCGAGATAAACCATTGCAGAAGTATTTTCATTACACATTTTGTTATAAGTACAAGGAGGGAAGAGGTAACGAATCATTTATTCAGATGTTTAAAATCTAGTCTTTCTATGATAGCTCCAGAAACAGCTGAATAGAGACAGCACTTTAAACAAATATTTAATCTGTTACATTCACGTGACTTTCTTTACCCATTCTTCAACAAACTAATCTTGGAAATACTCTTTCTTCTATCCACTTCATGTTACCCGAGATAAATATTTGTAGCAATGGTTTTATTACGCATTTCCTTGTAGATACAACGGGAATAGGGAATACAGTAGGCCTAAGTGATAGTAAAACGTTTTAAGATCTCGTAGTTACACGACGACTTTGAAATTCC
Source organism: Deroplatys truncata (assembly GCA_030765065.1). Taxonomy (NCBI): domain Eukaryota; kingdom Metazoa; phylum Arthropoda; class Insecta; order Mantodea; family Mantidae; genus Deroplatys; species Deroplatys truncata. Next base: position 62,929,503 of record CM060980.1, read on the forward strand.
CTTCTCTTTGCTTGACCAGGATTAAGAAGAAAAACATCTTCCTATTTGAGGAAAATATAACTTGAAAATTCAAGACAATAACAGAATATCTCGAAGATGGTTAACTTTTCAAAAAAATGTATTTGGCATCAATCTATATTTTTGGGGGCCAGATGCACTAATCGTCGCTCATAATAAACGGTCAAAAAGTTGTTAGTTAACGCCTGTGAACTCATTTCTTTGGCGCATTAATCCTAACAACATTCAAATAAATACCTAACGCCCCGAAACTTCAAAGGAGATATTCTGGCAATTAAGAGCTTTACAAGGTTAAATCTTAATAAAATGGCGGAGTTGTTTAGAAAATTATTTTCAAGATGAGCTATTGTACATCGATTGTTTAAATGTTGCTGAAAAATGCATAAAAATAATTGCTCTACGAATTATTCACAGTGCATCTGCTACAATAGCATCTTTGAGTGATACATACAAAACTTTCAATGACCCACGCTGAACAGAGGGAAGTGATGGAGGGTTTTAGTCTAGTTAAGGAGTTGAAATCTCTAGGGAGTTCTGACCATGCTGCATCCTTTTTTTGTATGCAAATGACATAGGATTTTTATTCTCTATAATGTTCCCGTAACAAGTTCAGTAAGCAATTCTTGTTCGAATCCCATAAAATTGGGATTCTGGGCCCCTTTTTAACAGGCTCCATTTTCAATTCCATAACCACGATTATATACTTCCAGGTTAGGCAGTCTACAGTCCAGAGAATCACAAAACAAATTGACTATTGAAACTAGATGAAAGTGCGTTTCTTTCAGCTCTTGGACGGATTCGAACTATAGTGAGCGCTTATCAGCTAAACAAAATCAGTAAACGGTCTTAAACTTTGGTACACCAGTATTTTGAATTAACAAGTGTAAACATTTAACAGCCGTTTGCTGATGGTAGATATTAACAGAGCCATTTTTGAGAAAAATTAGTCATTAATGAACCATTAGAGCCATTTTTGAGAAAATAAAAAATTTCGAAAATTTCCCATGTAAAGGGTAGTTTTGGGATGGGAATTTTCTTGTAAGTCTTCGTGTGGCATTCTTGGAGAATGCTGAACTTAAATACCAAGTTTTGTATTTATCCAACGTTTCGTTTTTGGGCTATGCTGTTCAAACATTCTCACAGACCTTTTTCTAAAATGCATTTTTGGATTTCCGGTGAAATCTTGACATCGAATGTTTGATGGCATATAATACACATATTACACGTATGCGGTAGAAGTAAAAATGAGGTTAAATAGCAACTAATAGCTAACTTATCAAAAGCTTGTTAGGCTATTATACTATCCCGGCTACTGCTCCGCTCGCAAATGGAGTTCATCAACTACGGCCGATCGATTTTGATTATAGTTTCATTGTCCTCTGGTTAAAAGTCGCTAATCACAACAATATAGGTTCTAGTGGAAAAGCTAATTTTTAATTTACTTTAATTTTAGAAATACTCCGTATTTCACTTTAATACTCTTGGACAGGAATCGCCACCCAGTTCTTGTACGCTAGAGGCTATACGCGTCTCACCAGGGACTAAAGAAGGCGCATTAACTTATAGGCTGCTCCAAGCTTCCACGATCCTCGATGTGATCTCGCTTATACGTTCTCCAGAGCATCATAAATACGTTATTTTTATATATGTTCCAAAAAGAAATCTGGTGTAAGATCCGGGAACTGTGTGTAGATCCAACACATCAAACATCTTCATGATTTAGATCTGTAAACTTGCATCCCCTACCATGGTGCATTTTATTAAGTGCTCTTGTGTTCTTTCTCTAGGATCACACAGTGATATGCACCCATTTCTCGGACATATACGTATAACTCATTGATTGTGTGTTGTCCACTCTCTTCAGGAATGCACTTTAATTGGAAAGAGGTGTAGCGGCTTTCCTGGGTGCATTATTCACTGACCGCAAGTCGCGAAATACTATTGAGTGCTTTTGGTAATAATTAAGTGGAAGTAGTGTTAAAGCGATGCATTTCTTTGCTATGCCATTCCGTAAATAGTGGTCTAGAGGAACAATAAGCTAACTCTACCACTGAGCTAAGAGTGTTGCACTAAATGTGGGATTGTAACGATCTTTAGTCATACTCCACTTGAGAACCATAAATCAATAAAGTGTGTTTTGGTTACAAATATTCACTGTTAAAATACACTGAAACATGTGTGTGTTTTAAATATCGTATATGAATTATTTTCTCGGAAGACCTTTGTGAGTATAGTTGTGTTCCCCATTATAACTAGTACAAGAATATACGCAGTCTTATGAACAATACGGCTGTCCCGAGCGCTGACCCGATTCGCCGCCGGCCAGTTTTAAATTATCGAATGTATAAGTAAACGAAAATTTCTGGTGTAAACTTAGATTATTTTAAGAACTTAATAGTATAGTGCGACTTAACAAATATTTACAAAGCTTATTTATATATAAAATTATACGTTGTAACATTATCTGAAATATTCTACTATTATATCTTTATGGCGTAAGGAAAGTATCTGGTAAAGCGTTAGCTTCTATTTTCCTTACTGTTGCATTTTGGGGAAAAAAGTAATTCTGACATAGTGTGAATTGGTGCAGCAATAAAATAGTATACACTATCGTTTGATAATATCGTTAGATTTTCGCCTACAAAAAACTGGAAACTTACTTTTGATTTGCTTTCATACACTTAGTAAGTATGTAAAGTGGCCTGTTTCCCTAGATAGCAATAATGTTGTTTTCTTCTCTCTTAGGGTTTCCACATATTTTATTTGATTAAAGCTAGGATCCAACCAGTCCTTATCATTTCCATGCTTAGTCTGCAACAAATTCCAAGAAGCGAAAGTGGTTCATAAAATAATAGTCTCTTAATTAATTCTGCTATAATTGGTGTAAATAAGTACAAGTGGTCTAGTCCAGTATTGTATGGTTAGTGACTCAATGTTATAGAGGGAGGAGTGGGTGAGTGAGAAATGAGTTACCTGTAACGTTAAATGTACAACTGCCACAATATTTATGTAAAACGTTTCTTCTGAAGTAGATGTGGAGAAGGTATCTGAGATTAATGCCGCTATCGAACGTGGTGCAAGAGCTGGTGAACTGTGCTGACATACTTAGAAGAAGTAACAATACCAGGATTTTAATATGTAATTTATTACAATTATTACTTATAAAGATGAATGATTTAGCGATGACAGCATAGGTGTGAGTAGAAGTTATACATTTTGTTACTAACTTTAAATGGTCTTATTTCTATACAACCCCTTTATTTTTGCAACCAAGTGTACATAATGTAATGACAAAAGTTACTTATAAAATACAACTTGTTTGTTATTTTGGTTCTTTAGTATCTCTATCTCTACCATTAATAGATTGATATTTATCTGAATGTGTGTGTTTGTAGCAGTGATTATCACCACCAAAACTAGGAAGAACGGCGGAAATGTGGAGATCGTTATCTGCATAAAGTTTCTCTTTGCAGAGTTTGAACTTTTGGGAAAGCTACAGGAAACCATTGCTGTTATTCTATATTGTTTGCCACCAACCTCCCACGTACTGCAAGTGACAGCTTTTGGGGGAAGTAACGGTAACCTGCAACTACTTGCCTGTTACTGAAACGACAAACACAGGCATATCATCGTGTATGGCGGAAGTGACGCAGTAAATTGGGCTATGCCAAGCAGAATTTCGTAATCAATATTGCCGTAATTCCGTAAATTAATTTTCATTGGCAAGAAAACCAGGTAAATTCTTAGTTGAATAGGTTTAGCTAAACCTGTCGTACTGCTTTAATATGCCTTGAAGTCTAAGAGTTTTATCTATTTACAGGTAAATTGGAATTGATTAAAAATAACAGAAACTGTCATTATATGATATTGTCAGATTGTATTCCACGCAAAAATTCCATACCGAGGTTCACCGGAAATACATGTTTCGAGGCCCCCATTTTTGAAAAAGGTCCGTTCATCTGTGTGTATGTGTTTGTGAGAATCTAGAACAGCTTAACTCAAAAACAAAAACTTGATAAATGCCAACTTGATATTTAAGTATAGGATCTTTCAAAGATGCAACAGTAAGATTTTAAAGAAAATCTCCCACCCCAAACTACCCTTACATAGAACATTTTTCGAAATGCTTTATTTTATCATAAGAGGCTCTAATGAATTTGATTAAAATAACATATATACAGGATTATTACATGGCAAATTAAAATGTATAACTTGAATTTTCTGGAAAAAGCTTCATTCGGAAAAAATTCTGTATAATTGATAAACCTTAAGAGATAAGTCACAAACGCACTGTACAAAAAATGTAGATCTCTTTAAAATAAACAGTTTATTTCAAATAGCGTTTTTGTGGCATCAACCATTTCCAAGATATCCATTATTATCAGTTTGAATTTTTCAATACTTTGTGATTTTTACTTCCTCTAGAGGAAGTAGAGGAAGTTGTTTATTCCATTTAAAAAAATTCAAAGTCGAGAAAAATGATCGTGTGTACGTGCGCGTGTGTTTGTGAAGACTAACACTAAAAACCGATAAATACCAGAACGTGGTATTTAAGATCAGTATCTTCCAAAGATGCGGCACGAAGTTTTTCGCAAAATCCTCCCCCCAAAAATCTTAACTTTTACAAGGAAAGTTTCTCCAAATTTTTTATCTTCTCAAAAATGGTTATAACGATTTTGATTAAAATTTTTGATATGTTTAAGATATTTTCATGATAAATGAAATGTGTATTTCAAATTTTCTGGGAATATCCTCTAAGTATTCTTCATTCTGAACGCATTTTGCATAATTGGTAAACCGCAAGATATGGACAAAATTTTACTGCAAAAAATGTAGACCTCGTTAAAGCACACCATTTATGTCAATTTTTTTTTGTAGAGTTAACCATTTCCAACATATTCCTTGTTATTGATTTGAATTTAAAATACTTACACTTTTCTCAAATGGAAAATCTCTATTCGTTTTCTTTTCTCGCGTTCGTGCAAAGAGAACGGAATTTCAAAGCCATTATATAGCGACCCGCTCTTAAAAGATTTGTTTATCGCTTAAGCCTACTGCATTCCTTTAATCCTCTTGTGCCATATGTAATAGATGTAGCAGTTCCTCCTTGGTAGGACCCCACTACGTTGATGATGGATACAGTATTACGTACCTTAGGTCATCTTGATGCCCATACTCTCGTGACGTATCTCGACGTTCTCGTAGACTGGAATCTGATGATCATATATCTGTGTTCTTGCGTGTGTGTTAGTATGTTGTAATTGTTATTTTATAATTATGCCACGGCTGCTGTATTTGTGTCGGAGAGCACTTGTGTTTTGTCAGGGTTGTGTATGGAGAATGTTAAAATATTTTGCACACACGCATTTTGTTAATTATTTCACTTGTATTTTAGATAAACCACATGTAAATATTCACAATTCACTATTACCTTTGTCATGTAAAATATGTATAACTGGTGGACTTTAAATACCTAGTTTTAGCGTCTATTTAAAGACGAGCTTATACACTACCATCCTGCTCGAATACTGACAAGCTTCTGTTAGCGTTCCTTCCAGCCGTTTTCTTAACGTACGTATTTGAATTATAAGCATGTATCAAGGTACCTGATTGGTGCTACTTTCCAATAACAGTTTGTTACATATATACAAGTTTACAGACTTCCATTGTCTTAATTATGAATCAAAGGTTCGTTACATGCTTGCATAAATACTACTGCATTTCTTGTAATTTTATATTACTGGTTATATAGCTAACAATGGCATTTCCCTCTTATATTATATTTTATATGTTATAACGTTATATACTTATTCTCTACAATGTGTACTTTATGAATATATGTTTTTAACATCCTCTTGATTATTATACGTACAATATTAGCAAAGAAAATACTTAACACGTGAAACTTAGAACAAAATATTAAAGAAAGATATTATTAATTGTTAATGCTGAGAATCTGTGAATTAGATATCTTATTACATTAATGAGTTATCGTAATAGTTTGTCCGAGGCTAGTACTGTATCTTGTTTCATAGAACCATTTATGGGAATATTTATTTCTAGTAATATAAAGTAGATAGAAGAATAAGTTTTTGTAACAATGCTTTGTTGAAGAACTGGTAGAGGAAAGTCATGTGAATGCAACACATAAACTTTTTTTAAAGTCCTGTTACTATTCAGATGTTTCAATATTGTGGAAAAAGTGTGGAATTTCAAAAGTCTAATCATATAGCGGCTCACTTTTATACATCCTGACTATCTATTCTGTTTGCTACATCCCCTTGTACCTTCAACGAAGTGATAATTAAATATTTTTGCAAAGGTTTATCTCGATTAAAAATAAGTAGATAGAAAAATAAACTTTCGTAAGAATAATTTGTAGAAGCTGTATAAAAATAAACCACGGTGGTAGAGGAAGTCTAGTGAATGACCTTTTTTGGAAAAGGTTCCCGTGTGTGTGTGTGTATGTATGTGAGAGAGAGGGAGGGAGAGAGAGAGCGAGCATAATGTAAAAAGAAAAACTTAGTATTTTAAGTTATCTTTCACGGATGCGATATTTAGCTTTTCTAAGAAATCCCTCCACCCTACATTGCCCTTTAAATAAAACATTTTCATTGTTTTCTAAAAAGTGGCTCTAACGATTTTCGTTAAATTACTGTGTGTTAAAGTTAGTTATACACATACTACTAATGCGTATATCTTGAATTTTCTGTGAATAGCCTATAAAGTACTCATACTAAATTAATTTTGTGTTATTCTGTAAAATTCAATATTCGTCAAAGACAGTCAAACAATTACTAAAGGAAAATGTAGAGCCCATTTAAATACAGAATTAATGCGAATACATTTTTTCTTAGCGAAATTTTCTATGTTGCATTTTAACTTTTCTAAATCTTTCTACTTCATCATGGACATGCTTTGTGAAAAAATAAACTTTCACACACGCCTGATACTTTTACCTTTGGTAACCACTGGAGGGCGTTTTACGGAGTTTTTCTGTTCGTCACAAGAACTCATCCCGTCTCCACGGTTAAACATTTAAATACTGTTTCCTCACGTTTTATGTAACTAAAATACTTATCCCTCCTAGGCAATAATGTATCGTGAATAACAACGTAGAAGGAAGAATATTGTATATAAATCCTATAATATATAACACATATATGTGAATTTTATGGCTAGAAAAGGTCACATTAGGTAACTCCACTGGATCATCCTAACCTGTACTTGCTTAATTTAGTTGAATATTCTTGATAAAGAGCATGCATGTTTGGCAGCTCCTACAGTTTTTTTAAATATTTTTTTTTCAACCTGATGTGTATTTAATTTTCTGCGACATGGGCTAGAGTACGGAGCTCTGGTTGCCAGCTATGGAATGCGCCCGGGGATATTAAGTCCCGGGTATAGGACCGGTGCTCACTCAGCGTCCTGGTCTCGTGAGCGAACTTTCCGTCTGATGGATGCGATATGCTGACCACATCACCTCCCCGTATCCGTTGGTTGATCGCTCACCTCTGCCTGCATAAGTGGGCGTGAGGCCGACAGTCGGGTGAGCTGGTCCTTCATGGACTGTAGCACCACAGGATTTATATATTTTATTTTTGTTGTTATTTTTCTTTATTTAGCTTTGGCTACTAGGTTATATTGCGACTTATATCCATACATACGAGTACAATAATAATACATTGTATACTTTACATTCATTAAATAATACAATAGTTGTAATACATTGTTATAAACATATTTTACATTATTAAGTCTTGAACACAGCTAGAACTGTATAACCTATTATACGTTTTTATTTGATGTGTTATATTGTGGCAGTATTTTATATCACAACAATGTAAATGCCAGAGTGATTGTAGTGTAAATAAGCATTATTGTATGACATTGATTTGAGATGTTTGTTAATTATAAGCATTGTTAGGAAATAAGTTTACACGGCCTCACTGAAACTGTCAATAAGAGCGGGCAACAATGTAGCGAGGGGGTGAGTTGTTTATTAATTAGAAGAGGCAAGCAAATGACGTCAGATTAGCACGCTTTTCTTAGAAATGGAGGGAGTATTTCCCTAGAGCATATGTGTTCGTAATTTTGATTGGATATAAAAATAGACGCTAATGTTGGCGGCTTTATTAACCAATAGCAGCTCGATTATAATCTTTAGGCATATCGGGGTGTGGGAGTATAAAAAGCTAAAGCCGAGAGACGGGTAACGTTCAGTCCAACAGAAGCACTCGCGGGTAATACGTCGTTCAGTCCAACAGAAGCACTCGCGGGTAATACGTCGTTCAGTCCAACAGAAGCACTCGCGAGTAATACGTCGTTCAGTCCAACAGAAGCACTCGCGGGTAATACGTCGTTCAGTCCAACAGAAGCACTCGCGAGTAATACGTCGTGCAGTCCAACAGAATCATACAAAGGTTATACGTCGCTCAGTTCATCAGAATCATTCGCGGGTTACACGTCGCACAGTATAACAGAATCTCTCGCGTCGTAAAGTTAGTTATAAATGTGAAATACGCGAATTAATAATGTGCAGCAAATAAGTGATTATAGTAACATTAGAAAATATAACAGTTTCAGTCGGGCGTGTATCAAGAATAATTATGTGAAATGAATGAAGTGTGGCGGCAATAAAAGTGTAAAAACAAATCCTTTTATCAGTGTTATCTTTCAGTAAAAACTCCTTTCCGTTTACACACCCTGTTTAAGAGATATGCTTGACTGAGAAATAATAGCTAGCCGGAGGACAATGAACCCAAAACTCAAAGTAGTAAAACAATAACAGGCGCTCAGAAATAGATAACACGAGTAACCGCGACAATATTTAAGTCTTGTTATACAGTTTGATATCTTTCAAGAAAAAAATATTGTTTTTGAAATGAGTAGGGTTGTTTAAAGCTAAAACTATATCTTCTTCTCTCCATGGTATAGCTTCTGTATTTAGTGATGAGGTGTTCGACGGGGATATGGCAATTGCAGGTCTCGCAGTGAGGAGCATTCTCTTTGGCGAGTAAGAAGGAATGGGTTAGGCGTGTATGGCCTATTCGTAAAATCACACATTTTAATATAACTTTAAATGCCTTTTTTTTTTTTTTTTTTAGAAAATGGGGGCGTATCATTGAGAGGGGGAGAGAGACGAAATGACAGATAAACAAGAACTCCATAGTTAAATCGGACACCTTTGACAGAAGCGAGGGACCGTTTGCAATGTATTTCTCGCTCCCAAACAACCCTACATTTAAGGTTTCCCGCAGACCACTCTTCGAATAACTAGTCCAAATGTCGTTAAGAATGGTAAAATATGTGTTTACGATTACAATTGTTTGTTACTTTTTTAAAAAGCGTTCTGGTATTGCTGCGGCTGTTATCGCGTACGAGGCAAACCTGTAGCTTTGATTGTTATATCGATCTAAACGACATATTGTTTGCATACTATTGTACGATTATATTTCGCACAGTATTATGTTTATAAAATGAATAGTAATGTATTACATTCCTGCTAGGTAGCTGCTTTGGCCTATATATCTACAGCTGCGCTTTGTCTACGAGTGGTTAGGGCGACAGATTTTGTACCGAAGAGATTCTGAATTGGAATTTCACTCCTGTCTGCGGAGTTTACATAGCATGTGTGTGAAGAGCCACAGTTGTAACTGATAACACTTTCTACCACATCTGCAACCCCTGCAACCCATATCCAACATTACCATATCGCAGTGCAAACTACGAGATATAACTTCCAAAAGTGGCTCTCGTACTGAGGGTCAGGGTTTGATTCCCGGCTCTGGGGTGGCAGTTTTAAGTTTGCCCTATCCACGCCTTCACCTCTGACTTGCTCATACGAAGTACCCCTAAGACCTAATGTGGTTCAGAGTCCACGGTAAAAGCTGTAGGTCCTCTCATTCCACTACCATCCTCGTCACCCTACCATCGGAGTCAACAGATTCCGTCCGCTGGGTGCCTCCACCTCAGAAAGGGGTTGTCATCGCTTGGTGGAACGAGCTATCCCCGAAGGCCATAGGACGTAGGGAAGCTTTAGTAATGACTTCCGGAAGTGAATGGCATTGGGGAACTCGTGCACAGACATTTTTTTGTTGTAAATCCACCGATCTGATAACTAGACATTCGGATTTGTATGCAAACGCAAATTCAGTTTGCTTTTATTTTATGATATAAAATAAAGTTTTGCAATATAGGTTCATGTTCTCGCGCGCTTGTATGTAAAGTTTTATACTGTATATAATTGCACATGTTCAATGTCATATATTTCATAGCTTTTTATATATCGATAATATAGTACCTATATTCATATTTAAACACATTAATGACAAAATAATAAAGTTCTTACTATGGAGAAACTACGCTAACTCCATTGACTTTATTGTATAATTCTGTACTCCATTGATTTGTATACTAAGTTCATCTTCGTATTTTTTCGTATTTCCATCCAGATGTAAAGTTAGTTACAATCCGACTTTTTGGGAACGTACATGATTCCCATCTTCAGGGTAGCAGAATGATGCAAGTTTTTTCGAGTGGAGAAGTAAACTACGTGCTACGTGTTAACCTCAGACCCGATGGGAGTCGGGCTCGCCATCGGCGGAAAACCACCCATAAACACTAAACAAGCTTCTCCACCTCAGATTGGGAAGGAGAAGGTAAGGAATCCCGCAATACGCACTCTGGTTATTGGTTTGTTTTGTCATGCAGCAACGAATCATGCTGTGTGTAAAATTTCTGAGGGTAAACATGACTGTCGCCCTGAGTACCAGACAGTTTTGTTTGAATAGTGCTCGGCGTGCTGTAAGTTGCTGAGTGGCAGACATGGTTGTCGCCCTGTGTACCATATGGGGCAGTGGAATGATTAATTGGATTATGCCTCGTGTTCTATTGTGTGCTTCCTGGGTGGCAGGCATGGCAGTTGCCCTGAGTGCCAGATAGGGTATTTGTGGTGTGTGTGTATGTGTGGTTACATTGGGTGTGCGTTGGCGGTGTGGTTGAGGTGGTATTTGTTGTCATGCAGTGGTACAGTGATAATGGCTAGCATTGTACATAATCCGGCTAAAACGTTCGTCAGCAGATGTGCTAGATATTGCAGGACATGCATAGTGGGGACCGGTCTGAATGCCATGAGTTACGTTGGATGTTGTGTGAGGGTGAGGTTAGTAGGGTATGAGTTAAGGATGTTAGGGGAGGGTAGAATTGGAATGGCAGCATTGGAAAGGTGGGGTAGTGTAATGGTGTGCAGATTGGAGTTTGGAATGCTGGGGAGGATCGGCTGAGAGTAAATGTTTGGGGATTAGGTTGTGAAGGTAGTCTAGAACGTTTTCGGAAGTGATATCCTCGTTTGCTTGTCTGTGGAAAAGACATGGAGGTCGCTTGTGTTTGTCTGAAGTGGATTGTAGTTTCCTAGTGCTGCAGTAAGTGGATTTGAATTTTTCCGGTGCTTTTTTATAGGTAAAAGGTTGATTTGTGGGCAAGCTTCTAGTTCCCGAAGTCACGGTTTCAAACGCAGGGAGAGCGGTGGATTTTTTTGGGCGTAAAAATCCTTAGTATGGCTTCCTTTTGAAGGGAATGAAGCCGGTGGTCCCGTGTCGTAGATTTACGGCACGCAAAAGAACCTCAAGCCTGAGAAAAATTTACTATCTTTCACGTCCAATATAGAATGGAACGCTAATGACCACAACAGTTAAAGAGCGTCCATAAATAGAACTCACTTTTCTGATTTGCGGATGAACTGGCGAATTGCGAGCATGCGTAGTTTGTTGTGTAGAGGCGCTGGAGGAATTATTCAGGGGGGCTTGCAGATATGGCGTAGTATTTTATTTTGGAAGGATTGTTGTATGTATGCATGTGTGTGTGTTTGCTGCGAATTTCCATATTGGGGCGACATAGGAATAATGAGTCAGAGGAGTGTTTTGTGGTTAATTAATGCTGTTTCTAAAGGGAGAAGGCTGGAGTAGTTTAGTAGCGTGGGCTTCTTCCAGGCATCCATATTCTTTACCTCTGATCATTCTATTGTGGCCGCGCCACGTGAGGCCACTCCATACAAAATTCTTTCCAAAAAGATAATGGGGAGGGAGGTTGTACCTTCTGTGGTTGATAGACTTGGTAAACATAATTGCTTGGCATTTGTTTGGATTGAGTTTAATCAGTTCGTGAGCCATGTTTCGAGTTCTATGATATTGTTTTGTATGCGTTGGTGGATGGGCTGCAGTTTCCAGCATTGCGCCATGCTGGCGGTGTCGTCTGCGTATATAAAGGTTTTGACGGAGTTGGGTATGGGGATGTAATTTATGTAGATGTTGAAGAGGAGGGGTCCTAATAGGCTACCCTGAGGTACACCGGCACGTATGGGTCTGAGGCTAGACATTGCGTTATTAACTGAAGGATCTACAGAGACGTAACGATGAATTTGATGGCCGAGTCGGCGAAGTGGGAGGAAATCATTTCACGTAGTAGGCCTTCGTTCAATACTTTGTGGAGGACAAAGATCTACTTTCTAGATCCAGGAGGAGAGCTCCTGTTGATTTATTTATATAAAAACCATTTGTGATGTATTCAGTGGTCCTAAGGAGTTGGAGTATCGAGGGATGTTGAGAGCGGAATCCAAATTGTTAGTTTTGTATTAAGCCGTTGCGCTTGATGTGTGCTAAGGCGTTTTAATACCTTCCAAGCGCAAAAGTGCACAGTCTCAATAACTACATATTCACGAAAATAAAGATTTCTCTCGACTCCTATCCACTACACTTAACTCCCCGTGGTGCAAGCCAGGGTCTCGGTCATGCCTGTCACCCGGTCATTTCGTTCACCCACTGCTGGCCAAAACTGTCGGCAGTTACCCTTTCCGCAACTAACGGGGGTACTTAGCGGAACCCCACAACCTATCCTTACTTCTTCCATCTACTTCTCTCCTCAACTACACCTTCTCATAAAAAAGAAACTCCTAGTTTTGCATCTTTCAGCTACCCTGAGTATGGGAACGATGTACGTTCCCAAACGTCGGTTTCTAACCAACTTTATACCTGCCTGGAAGCCCGAGAAAGTCTAGGGGTTGTATTAGCTTTATTACTTAATTCTGTGCTTACTGCATTAACCTGACGTTTTAATTTAGATAGCCTATTTACTTGGGAGATTGGGTACGCTTGGCTGGTTTATCCGCCCAGGCGGGGTTGTGAGACGCTTCGAGATTCTCCGGCACCAGCCATGAGGGATAGCTGGTGGACGGTTGCTAGAAACTGTCGGTCCCACCGAGGTTGTTCGGTAGTCTCCCCCAGTAGGGTTCACCCTATTGGCCTGACGCGCGTAAGTGGCGTATCCACTTCCGACCCGGTTTGGAAGGGTGGGCAGGATGAGTCCTAGCCTAAACTCGACCAGGTAGGGGGGCGGATTTTAAAATAGGTATCGCCCCTAATGGAATGGGCCCACGAGCAATCCTGGGTCATGCGAGGGTGTGGTCTCTGCGTAGGCAGACCCGGTACCGTGTGTATAGCATGTTTACTGTTGTTTCTTGAAATTGCTGGTTTGTATCTCTCTTTGCTTCTGCAGTTGGCGCAGCTTTCTTTTTCTCTTGTCCATTGCCCTCATCTTTTCTTTGCGTCTCCATGTTGTGACGACGTCCGTCACTGATGTCTCTTCCCGATTCGTGCAGCTTTGCATTGAAGCGCCAAGTAGAAGTAGAATTAATGGGTGAATTATATTGGGTAGATCCTGGTGGTTGCCTGGAAGGTTTTGTGGGTATGGATGCTGTGTAAAGTACGAATTTTTCGCCCTGACAGGCTTATCTGCATGCGCAGTAGTTGGAAAAGTCCATTTATATTCTGGGAGGCATGTTGGGTCAGTAGTAACAGAGCAGCAGGCGGTACACAACATGAGATAATGTGACATCACCACGGTTCCGAGTGAGAGTTTGTTATACGCAGGGAAATACTGCCAGCCATTTCCCCCATCCCAAACTACCTTCTCTTCCTCTGCGTTTCTGCCTTTTCAAGAGGAAAAAATTGGCCTGTTTTATTTTAAATAGGTCAAGTTCTAAGTCGTGGCAATATTGAATCTTATATCAGGTTTTCCGAGTTTGGAAGGTAAAATAGTTGTTATATAAATAACAAATACAATAAGCGAACCTTTTTTCCTGTTGTATTCTTTTACTCAAGGTACTTTAACGACGAACAATATATATATACAATATATAATTGAATCAAAGATTTTGTTACATATTTAATTACTTGTAGACCTTCTTTATATTATAATATCAATTCGTTATTATTTTTCGTTGAGAATATTTGATAATTCGCGTAGCGAAATCACACTTCCGCTTTCCTTATAAGCGTCTAACACAGTGAAAAGTTTCTTAACAATCACAATAGTCGAATATTTCATGTTAGCTATTGCCTGGTAGCTATCGATCGTAAAACAAATTCACACAAAGCTTGAAAATTATTGTATCGAATAAATAACACTCACAAGGAACACTTATTTAGAATCATATCAGACACACACGCACACGCACAAGCACACGCACACACGCACACACACATACACATACACATACAGGCTGTATCCTTATTGGTGTCATATATTTGGGGGACGTGTTTCTGACATCAAAACAGTAAAAATACTTCCCCTACTTACTATACGTAGTAGAGAAAGTAAAAATACATATGTACATGGGTCTGACAATCAACCGTTTCGTTGTCATAGGTCAAAGATGTATTCCATGACGGATATGCACTACACGTATGGCCGTGCAAATACCAGTGCAGCACGAGCACGTGAACTTTATGCAGAAAGGTACCCTGGCATGCCGTTACCGTGTGCAAGAACATTCGCACGAATTCACCAACGCTTGAGAGAGAATGGCACATTTTAGTGGAGTACTATTGATGGCGAGACCAAGAGCGGTACGAGGCATTTAGCTTGAAGAACGAGTTCTTCGTGCTGTGAGTGCAAACCCATCACAAAGCACAAGGCGTATGATTGTAAGGGGAAGAGTTAGTCATATGACTATCTGGAGAATTCTGCATGAAAATCTTCTGTTCCCGTATCACCTTCAACGTGTGAAAGGATTAAATGAGGCGGACTTTGAGCCAAGAAGACGTTTCTGTCAACGCAAGTTACAGCAGTGCGCTGTGTTCATCAATTTCCTAGCCTGTATCTTATTCACCAATGAGGCTGGTTTTACACGCGACGCATTTTTAATTTTCATAACACTCATAACTGGGCATTTGAAAATCCTAATGAAGTTACGACAGGACAACCATCAACAGAGGTTCTCTCTCAACGTTTGGGGTGGAATCATTCATGATCACCTTATTGGTCCCTACTTCTTCCCTCCGCGTCTAAATGGACAAACTTATCTCCAGTTTCTTAGAAATGAGCTGCATCACTTAACTGATAATATGCCTCTGGACATCATCCAACGAATGTGGTTTTTACACGGTGGTGCTCCAGCTCATTTCAGTATGAGAGTTTGTAAGTTTTTGAATGACCGGTTTCCGCAAAGATGGATTGGTCGAGGGGAACCCATTGCATGGCCTGCTCGATCGCCTGATTTGAATCCAATGTATTTCTTAGTCTGGGGATGTTTGAAGTCCTTGGTTTATGCGACTCCTGTACCTGATGTTGACATTTTGAGAGGACATATCCAAACTGGATTCGACCAAATACGAAACACACCAGGAATTTTCAACAGCGTACACCAGAGCGGAACGCAGGTTTACTGCATGCATCGAAGCAAGAGGAAGCCACTTCGAGCAATTTTTGTAACTTTGGATTTTGTGTTGTAACTCTGAAATAAATGATTTAATGTTTTGATGTCAGAAACACGTCCCCCAAATATGACACCAATAAAAATACATCCTGTATATAAAATGCATTTCTGCTTGAGTTCATGCTTTTCGTTAGATATTTAGTAGTATCACTATTTTTACTTTCTCTCCTACGTATAGTAAGTAGGGAAAGTATTGTATTCCACCCAAAAATTCGATACCGAGATTTCACCGGAAATATGTGTTTTGAGACCCCCTGAATCCAAAAAAAGCATTTTTGGAAACATGTCCGTGTGTCTGTGTGTCTGTCTGTGAACAGCATTACTCAGAAACGAACAGTCGGTTAAACACCAAACTTGGTATTTAGGTTCAGTATCTTCCAAGAATGCGACACGAAGGTTTTCAAGAAAATTCCCCCCACCACAGACTATTGCTTTAAATTTTCCAATACTTATACTTTTTCTCAAATTCGTTATTCATTTATTTTTGTCCTGGTAATACAAATAGAATGGAATACTCCACATAGCAACCAGCTCTTAAACGCTTAAAGCCTAGCAATTCCCCTTGCATCTACAAGAAAATTAGCAATAAGATTAACATCTCGATATCTCGATTAACATGAAGCATATGAAGAATAAGCGTTTGTAAAAATAGGTTGTACAAGAGTAGAGAAAGTCATGTGAGTGTAACACATCAGATTTTTACTTTCTCTACTACGTATAGTAAGTAAGGGGAGTATTGTATTCCACCCAAAAATTCGATACCGAGATTTCACCGGAAATACATGTTTTGAGACCCCCTGAATCCAAAAAAAGCATTTTTGGAAATATGTCCGTGTGTGTCTGTGAACAGCATAACTCAGAAACGAACACTCGGATAAACGCCAAACTTGATATTTAGGTTCAATATCTTCCAGAGATGCGACACGAAGGTTTTCAAGAAAATCCCCCCACCCCAGACTACCCTTTACATGGAACATTTTTCGAAAATTTTAATTTTCTCAAAAATGGCTCTAACGATTTTGATTAAAATATCATATGTTTAAGATAGTTTTATGACAAATGAAATGTATATCTCGAATTTTCTGGGAATGTCTCCAAAAGTGTTCTTCATTGTGAACGACTTTTGCATAACTGGTAAACCATAAGAGATAGACAAAATTTTACTACACAAAAAATGTAGATCGCGTTAAAATACACAATTTATGTCATATACATGTTTGTTGTTGAGTGAACCATTTTCGAGATATTGCTTGTTATTGCCTTAAATTTTCCAATACTTATACTTTTTCTCAAATTCGTTATTAATTTATTTTTGTCCTGGTAATACAAATAGAATGGAATACTCCACATAGCAACCAGCTCTTAAACGCTTAAAGCCTAGTAATTCCCCTTGCATCTACAAGAAAATTAGCAATAAGGTTAACATCTCGATTAACATGAAGCATATGGAGAATAAGCGTTTGTAAAAATAGGTTGTACAAGAGTAGAGGAAGTCATGTGAGTGTAACACATCAGATTTTTTATGCGAAGTCGATCTCTTTCGATCACCATATTTAACCTATTTTCAACGTTATTCAATTTTTACTTCCTCTACTACGTACACAGTAGGTAGAGAAAGTTTTGCATTCCACCCAAAAATTCTATACCGAGATTTAACATGCTCTACATGTTTTGAAATCCCCTGAATAAATAAAAAAAACAGTTTTATAAAAAGGTCCATGTATGTGTGTGTCCGTGTCTATGAACAGCATAACTCAAAAAAGAAAAGTCGCATAAGCATCTAACTTGTTATTTAGTTTCAGTATCTTCCAAAGATGCGCCACGAAGATTTTTCAAGAAAATCTCCCACCCCAAACTATCATTTACAGACAACATATTTCGAAAATTTTTATTTTCTCAAAAATGGCTCCTAACGATTTTGATTAAAATACCATATGTTTAAGATATTTTCATGGTAAATGGAATGTATGCTTTTGAATTTTCTGGGATGTCCCCAAAAGTCCTCTTCGTTTTGAATGATTTTTGCACAATGGTAAACCGTAAGAGATATACAAAATTTTACTACACAAAGAATGCACTTCTCGATAAAACACACAACTTATATCACACACGCACACATACACACTGTTTTTGATTGATCCATTTCCGAGATATTGCTTGTTATTTCTTTGAATTTTCCAATACTTATACGAGGGTAAGTCAATAACTATCCGCACATAATTTTTAAAATTTATTTTAACAGCAATATAAACTCGCAATTACCTCATTTTTTAACGGGGTCTCCTGGCTTCGCGTTGCTCATGGTCCATCGCTACACAAGATTTCTAATGTCCCCAGAAAAAGTTTTTTGGGCCAAGCAGCAAACCATGTATGCACCGCTTCCTTCACTTCTTGGTCTGAGGTGAAGAGACGGCTCCTTAAGGAACTTTTAGGTGGACCAAAATATATATATGTTTTGCCACTTCATCGACTGTCAATCTTCGATTATCTGAATCATGAATACGGATTTGCTCAATGGTGTCGTCACTAGTGGATACGGATAGGCGCCCTGCTCTTTCCTCGTCCTTCAGTTGTCCGACCAAATTTTAACTTTTAAGTCCATTTGTACACACTTCGCCGGGGTAAAACATTGTCTCCATATTGCGCAAAAGTCTTCGATGGATTTCGTCTCCATGTACAACGTCAGACGACAAGAAATGCATAACTGCACGCTGTTCTTCTTTGGTGCAAACGGTTGAGGAGAGCAGCCATGCTTCTTATGCAACAATGCAACACTCATTGGAGTGATAAAGGTCAAACATTCCACAAGCGGAGACAAAGGAACAAAACGTTGACGTTTGCGCGCACAAACCGACACAGCCAAACTACAAAAAATTAAAAATAAGGTGCGTATACTTATTGACTTACTCTCGTACTTTTACTCAAATGGGAACTCGCTATTGGTTTTTTTATGTCCTGAGCATATAGAGTTGGAATGCTCCACATAGTGACCAGCTCTTAAAAGATTTCACTATCGCCTAAAGCCTAGCTATTCCCCTTGCACCTACAAGAAAATTAGCAATAAGATGATTTCTGCAAAGCTTATCTCGGTAAAGTTGATACAAAAAATTAAATTGAGTTTTATTTATGGATGTTCTTTAACTGTTGTGGTTCTTAGCGTCCCATTCTATATGGGGCGTGAAAGACCGGAAATTTTTCTCAGAGACCTCTTTATCAGGCTTGAGGTACGATACGGGACCACCGGCTTTACTTCATTTCCGAAGGAAGCCATGCTAAGTATTTTTACGTGCAAAAATACCCATCAACCTCTGCCGGGCTTGAACCTACGACTTCGGGAACTAGAGGCTAGCATGGTAACCACTACACCATGAAGGACAACTAAGTTGATGACATAGATGCGGTTTTAAAACAATATTACATCAATAATTGTGTTGCATAATGCATACGTTACATACAATGTATCGAAATTTCCTATCCATTCCATTGGATTTCCGTTTTGCCATTTCTTAGCAAATTTTTAAAATTATTTGTGATCCTTATACTAATATCTCCTTCAAGAGCAAACTTGTTAGTGCTCATTTAAGTATGCAGCAGAAGTAGGAGGTAAACTGTGCAGCGTTAGAAAGAAATCCTGACGTTAACGTTAATCTATAAATAAAATTTAAATCCTGACGTTAAACTTTGTGATCTGTAAATGAACAGTTTCAAGGTAATAACGTGGTGCTTCCTGAAGTAAGTACATGCTAGTAAACGCTTTCAAATTTTGCCCAATAACATCTGTAGACGTGAAAATATCCTTCATATCCTAAAAATTTGGATTAACCGATAAAAACCATTGACTTATACCTGAGCATTTGGATAAAATGAACATTGTATACTGCAATTTAAACGACCGGAATTATGTCTTAAGGAAGAATGTAAATTGAAAGTACCCAAAGTACAAGCTTAAAGTTGACGGTTATAGTACTTGATAAGTGTGGATATTTTCGAAGTTTTGGAGCATATTTTAACGATTCTGGCAGTACAAATGCATGCATATTTTAGATATAAATAGTGCACATAAATCCAATGTTTTCTCATTACAATATATAGAGCGCGCACACAAATGTTTTCTTAAAATACCTTTCTATTTATGTATGCAGGAATAACAAACGTATGCTTCCAATGGAATCGATGTATAAGATATTTAAATCCATTAGCATAATTTTATACCTCACAATTTTTGCGAGTGTATAATAATTATATATTTACATCATTTATATATAAAGGAACCGGCCTTAGGTTTGTATCGGCTGCAATGACACAAGAAAACTAGAGCAAGAATTTTCAAATTTTTTTTTACTTTCTCTACCACGCACAGCAAATGGGGGAAGTGTTGTATTTCACCCAAACATTCGATATCGAGATTTCACTAGAAATAATATTTTGAGGCCCCTGATAACAAAGTATCAAAGTATTTTTAGAAAAAGATCTGTGTGTGTATACACGAACATCATAACTCAAAAAGCAAAAAGCCGAATAAACATCAAACTTGGAAAGAAAGTCCAGTAACTTCCAAAGATGCGACACGAAGATTTTACAGAAAATTTACCCGCAACTACCCTTTACATGGAACATTTTTCGTAATTTGAAATTTTCTCAAAATGGCTCTTAACGATTCTGGTTGACATATCATATATAAAAGATACTTACATGACAAATAAAGGTAGAACATGAAGTTTTTGGGAATAGCCTGTCCTTTTCATTCGAAAGGAATGTTGTAGAATCTTGTATAAGTGGTAAACGTTAAACGATAGACGAAAACGTACTGCACAACGCACCGTAAAACGAAAACGTACGTTTTAAACGTACTTTAAAACGCATAATTTACTTCAATTAACTTGCTTTTTGGCATATCCCTGTTCGAGATATCCATTATTCAATAGTTTTTTATTCTTTTCAAGTCCGTCGATTTTCAGTTATTTCTCGTGAGTTATGGAATTTTAAGGTCATCGCTGTTCCCTTTGTATCTATAGCGAAATGTGTAATGTATCTATTTCTTAAAGGTTTATGCAGATTATAACGAGATGGATAGAAAAATTAGATTTCACAAGAATAGTTTGCAAACCCACTAATAAACGATACAGGACAGAGAAAGTTATGTGAATGCAATACATAAGATTTTTTTCACGCTAGATACTTCCGATTGAGGATAAGTGGGCGTTTGGGCACATCCGCGAGGGAGCCGCTTTTATTGCTCTTCTCTAGCTATCGGATCCGACTGTACTCTTTGAGAGTCAGCCCACTGCTGATGACGGTAGTCTAGAGTTACCCATTTCCGGAACTCGCGCGGCGAGGCTTCTAACCGATTAGCTCCTACTAAAATGAGGTTATAGATTCGTGGGAGTTCCCTGTGGTGTACAAACCGCTATCATCTTGACGTCCAAAACCACAGCTCCCTGACTGGCTCGGAAATGACAATAGCGTAATTGAACGACATATCATTATCGGGCCGAAAATGCATCGATAATAATTGCTGTCATGCTGTGTGTATGACAACATGGGCCTCCAACTTCACATCATGTAGGTGTTTTGTTTATTAAAAAAACTTTCATCTTGTTCCTAGGAGCGCAGGGGGAATTCTGAATTGTTTGTGCAAGTATTGCGGTTTCTTAGAAATAGGAGTATTTATTAGGCAATGTACTTTAATGATTTCGTTTTTGCGATAATAGGAGTCTACAGCTGCTATTACAAATATAATTGTATTATAATAACTTTTTGTTTATTTAATATCTTCAAAACATCTACAGGGAGAGCCAAGACTACGGATGCGCGGTGTTTTTCCTGTCCGCGTCCTCGGCGCTCGTTGGCGTCTGCCGCTATCGTAGAAAGGCGCGGATGAAAGTATACAGCATTTTTAAAACTACTTTTAAAGGCTTTACTTAATAACTTTATGAAAGTGTGTTTGAGAATAGAATTATTAGTGGACATTTGTGGCCTCCTCAGTCCCCCGACCTAACCTCCTGCAATTTCTATCTCTAGGGTAACTTAAAACAAAGTGTACAAGACTAACCCACACACTCTGAAAGAACTAAAACAAAATATCCGCCAGGAAATTGCCAGCATTTCTCAACGTGAACTACGCGAGTGATGGATAGTTTCCCAAAGAGGTACTAAAAATGAATGGACAACGACGGTGGACAGTTTGAGCATCTCCTTGGATTATTCTGCTTTAGTTTGTTAAAACATTCAACGCAATTCCTTTTAGGGTTTATTTGTAGAATGCTTCAGTGTTTCACTTTTGTCACTCGCCAAGTTAACAACACTTGCAGAAGCAGGTATGTTTATCGCGTTACTGAATGCTGTATGCGTGATGTATGAATGCAGAAGAGAGGTGGACGAAACCACACTAAATGAAACGGAAGCTACAACCTTCTTTATCATATTAATCAAAAGTTTGAAACTATGTTTGATTAACACACTTCTTGAAAACCTACAGATAATCGCGCGTGTTTAAGGTGCATATGTTTTGGTGTGCTTTGGTTTCCCGCGTATCGTGGGCTAGTTAAAATCTTGTGTTTACACCTGAGATGATTTGAATTCTAAGATCAGGTTGGTTCTAAGAGTTGAAGAAATTCAAACCGAGAACATCCGTAAAAACATAAATAAATAAAAACAATTAAAATTCTCTATCTTTATGCAAAATGCAAAATTAAGAGCGAGAAAGCACTGTGAAATAATATAGAATAAAACCAAGGAGAAGAAGAAAACTTTTGAACAAAACCCTTTGGATAAAATCACATCAAGAGAAACCAAGAAAGAATAATTGTAAATAACCTGAAGTTTTATTTATAATAATGTGTAGTATATGTAAAAAGAGCATAATTTATTTGCAGTGTGATAGCAAAGAAAATCTAAATAGTTAATGCGCAGGGAGAAGGGATAGTGTTGTTGGAAAGTGATTCAGACAAAGTACTATAACGTTACGTAAACAATATGAAACAATGGAATAATGAGTGGTAATTAAGAAGAATTAACGTAGAGGAGGAGAAGAGTCGCCATTAAACTCGCGTAGGTAGCAGACGCGATTAAGCAGTTTTCTTTCAAATTTAGAAGCGAGGGAGTAAATTATTCCTCTTGTAAGAGTTAGTCAATCTGGGATTAGTTCCGAGGGCACCATATTTGCCTCAACTCTCGAAGGTACATGTTGATAGAAATTTTATACTCCACGGATTAGCACTAAGAAGATTAATGTTCCTCGAGGAAGAGTAATTGTTGTAACTTTTAAGCGCAGAGATTAATTTATTCTCACCTCTGCTAAAATAGGAGCGACGCAACATAGACTAAGAAAAGCATTTAGGCGACAGGAGTTAGCTTTGAAAGAAGCATGCGCATCGTAAGAGGAGGAAAATTGTGGGGGAAGTAATTGGTGTGTTTGTAAATTTCTGTAGCCTCACTGTACAAACTGGGAAAATACTGCTCGGTTGTAGCTAAAACCTTTGTTTGATCATACTCCATACAGTGGTCGTCCAGATATGAAAGATGTTTTGCTAACAGCAGACCTCTATTTGTCCTAGGCGGCAGTTTCTTTTATGTTCGGTTTATAGCTGTGTTATACTTTGCTTTGTTGTGCGAATATATACTGGTCCATATGTGCAAGGAATGTTGTAAACACCGGATTTATAAAATGGGTCAAACGGGGCTTTCCCTGATTTGGGAATCTGGTTTATCTTTGTGGTTGGCATGTATACCTTTTTGATTTGTCGTTTTTATAAAATGCTTCCAATGCAATGTGTTGCATTATTTGTATAGGGCAAAAAACACTTTTTATAAGTGGAGTCGACCCTTATTCGCCTTTTATCCTTTCTGGGACGTGATGCCCTATCAATATCTTTCTTCGAGTACCTCCAGTCTTCGGGTGATCTAAGGATTTCTAGGTTCCAGTTCCTCATGTGGCCATATAGCGAAAACGTCGTCAATATATCGTACGCCACAAGCCGAATTTTTAGTCGCAGTTGTCAGTGCATGTTTTTCGAACTATTCCACGTAAAAATTAGCCATCCCTGCTCCAAGAATATTGCCCATGGCAATTCCATCTTTTTCTTCATAGTTCGTGTTACTCCATTGGAAATCCTTCGCAGTAAGAATGTTTGAAGATTTCGCTGATATCTTGTAGAAAAAGCTCATTGATGAGTTCTAAGACGTCTTCGACTGGTACCATAGTAAATAGCGACGCGATGTCAGAGCTCACAAGAATATATAACGGATCACATGTCAAGTTGCGTAGAATTTACACACACACACACCAATAACTTTAAAAGACGAAGGATTTAAACTTAACTCAAGCATTCCAGAAGTTTGGCGTACTAGTTCCGTGGCTGCGATAATCGCAGTAACAGTGCATCAGGAAGTACGTAAGGTCCAATTAAAAAATCTTTGACAATACAAGCCCGCATATTCACAGCAAACTGCTGTTGATAGGATCAACACATCAGTCGGTGTGGATTTTCGTAAACCCATACGTGGCAATTCCTACTGCTGAACATGCCCACTCTTAAAAACTTGGCCTCGTCTGTAAACAACACCAAAGTAGTACAATTCTGGTTTTCTGTACATTGCTATAGGAACCAATTTGCGAGCTCCACTCGAAATGGGAAGTCCGCTGGCTGCAATGACGGCACCTTCTGTGGATGATGTGGGTACAATTGCTGTTCATATACGACTCTCAAAACAGTTGACTGGCTTGTGTTCAGAGCTCATGCAACGCGCTGACTACGCAGGATTGCGCGTGTAACACATTCTCTTCCAGATCGGGTGTTCTAGCAACCTCGCAAGGCCATCGTCTTTCATTCCAGCACGGAAGGATCCAGTTTCTAGTAGTCGCCTGTGTACAGATACAAAAATACTGTGATGTAGTTGCAGTCGATGCAGGAACAGCTCAGCATAGCGTCGTTGTGTCGCTCTTATGTTGCATTCACCCATACACGAGGTACATATCGGCCAACTCTGGATCAGTAAACCTATCCATACTGCTGTGTATCACTGTTATTGCACAACTAACACTGCCGGAAAAAACAAAGCCCTGGACAAAACCGAGCAGTACTGAATGTAAACTTGAGGGCAACGAGTTAAAGAAAGCGTTACTGTTGTCAACGTAAGTACCGTGAGCGAATGGAAATAATTTGTTTACAAACAAGACACAGCGCATACCGTCGACATCTGCACCGTTTGCACTATTTTCAGTGCAGTATAGGCATAAGCTAATTGGAGCAAGAAACCAAACGAAATGCAATTACTCTAGAACGAGCCGCCTCCGGCCATAGGTCCCTTATCTAAAATACTCGGAAGGTGTCCTTGAACAACCTCTAAAAGTTTGTTGGCGCGTTCTGGTTCACCGTGTATATACGGGCTCTATTTTAGCATGTTTTTAGGAGAGAGAGAGATAGAGAGAGAGAGAGAGAGAGAGAGAAGCGACGCGACAATGACGAGGTCTCAGAATGTGTGCTTTTCAGACAAGGATGAAATGTCAGATCAAAGTATATTAACCTGCAGTTCACTCAAAACAGTTTAGAAATTTTAGAACACAAAACTATAGACACCGGCTGTGAGTACGTATATATTAAACTTGGTATTTTAAGTTTAGTATCTTCCAAAGATACAACACGAAGGAAGGGGGCCTCAGCAGTCCCTCCAAGAACCAGGGAGAAATCTTTCCATAAGTAACGCAAATTTCACTGACCTGCCGCAACACACCAACCGCCGTCGCCTAGTTCTACAACCCTGAAACTTACGAGACGAAGCAATGAAAATAAATGATGGGGACAGGAAATTCATGGTAGAAGAGAACCACTCCAGCACTCGTCTACCGACCCAGGGAAACCACGAAAAAAAACCACGGTCAGAGTGGCCGGCCCGAAAGGAATCTTACTCAGACCCCCCCCCCCCCATTGTGAGCCTCACACACGAGAAAACCTACGGTCAGAGTGACCGGCCTGAAGGGAATCTTACCCGGGACCCCCCGAACGTGAGCCTAACACGTTACCGCGGAGCCATCTCGCTCGGTCTTACAGACTCAAAGGACTAAGTGATATTGGACGCCCTAGGAGGAGATGGAGGGACCAATTTCATTAGAAAATACGTAAAAAGTATAGACGAAACAGGCTTAAAGGCCTAATTCATTTGTATATGATGGCAACGTCAGTGTCGCGAATGTATCTCCTTTCGATTCTTGGTAACAGAGGGAGCCTGAGACGAGCTCTGCTCACCTATCTGTACGCACTTTAGAATAGGGAAAACTAATGAGAGAGAGAGAGAGAGAGAGAGAGAGAGAGAGAGAGAGAGCGGAAAAGGCTGGCGCTCTGTTGAGTTACAACAAAACTTCAACGCTCGAAAACAGCCCTGAATATCACGTTTCAAATCCTTAGAAGCACTAATTTCAGACCTACGCGTGGAACCCGAACGAAATCCCAGTTTCATAGCAAAGTGGAGAGTTAAGTGTTACTGATTTTATTTGCAGCTGCTGAGCTGTGTGATTTAAGATGACTGCATGTTATGAGACAGGTACCATATTCCGATTTAGTGAAATGAAGCACAGAAGAAAAGATTACGAATTGAAAGTTAAATCGCAAAATTTTCAAAAATCTCTTAGGTAAGTTTTACGTTTTTCATTGCTATGAGCAGAATGAAGGATTAAGGAGTATCACGGCGTAGTGACGTGATAAATGTGCGATACAAATTAATTTTTTACGCCAAATCTAGTGCTCAAAGTTTCTAAGATAATATTTCGTTTAGAATCGCCACGTAAGGAATAGAGATCTACGTCCTTCTCACCCTGTGTATAGATACCGAGTTTACTAATAGGATTTAAAACTGTTCATTTTAGAATAATTTTGAATGCTTTCATGTGTAGGAAAATCGTATTTCAGTTAAAAATACTGAAAGTTTAATCGAAATACGAGTAAATTAAGGGGTATGGAATTACTAATCAGATTAAACAGCGCACACTATTTCAAAATTAGAGATAACGATGGATTCAACAATGCAATTAAGTCTTCATTTGTGATTTTGTGGTTCCAGTAGTAGTTAGAAAGTTTGGATTATCAGCAGCACTGTGCACAGCTGGCTGCGCAAATTTCCAGTATGATTACACCTAAAGGCGATGTCTGCATGTATGGTAACTTTTTTTGTGGATTCTGGCACGTGCATGTTCAGACTGCAGCCGACTTTCTTTCTGACTAAGGTTAAACTGCGGTCCTTAATAATGTGTGTTCAATAAAACATGATTTTCCTTGTGTGAAATCTGTTATACCCCACGCAGGCTTTTTGAATGATACTACATACTGGGCTTGTTTCCTGTTACTATAGGTTTATCGATTTAGTGTGCGGTTTTGGCACAGTTTTTATCCCTTGCGGCTGAAGATTTATCGTTTAATAAAAGCGGTACTTTGTTTCTTGATGGCAATACATGCAGTTCAGCTCGTTATATGGTGGGTGTGTAAACTTTCTTAAAGTTATTGTTAGTAAAATAAAACTTGAATTTAAAGCCTTGTTTAAGAATACTTTAAAACTACTTATAGTTTTAATAGGGTCTTAGCCCCGACGCCTTTCTAAATAACATAAATTTACCTCCTATTTTTACTTTGTCTACTATTTACCTGTAGTATGTACAGAAATTATTGGATATCAAGATCTCGCTGGAAATACGTAGTTTGGAGGGGAACCCAAAAAAGGCATTTAAAAGATGAGAGAGAGAGAGAGAGAGTGTGTGTGTGTGTGTGTGTGAGGGAGAGAGAGAGAGAGAGAGAGAGAGAGAGAGAGAGAGAACAGCGTAACTCAAAAACGGAAGCCTGTTAATTATTAAGTTACTATCAACTTTGGTTTCAATTGAATTAAATCATCTTCCACAAGGTAATAGGCCTGTTGACCTGTTCGGTCCTCAGTTCAACGTAACGCCCCATCTTGTTCTTGGTCTGCCTACTTGGAGATATCTTCTAGGTTAATAATTTAATAAAATATTCGGTATTGGATCCTATTTCATCGTTAATATATGTTGGCACCAGTTATTTTATTTACATTTATTTTTAATTTAAATATTGTATATATATTCGCGGTTTCTTCATTTCTTTGTTTATCTGGAATTGTATATCCAGCTCCTTGGTTAGGATATTCCCTAAAAGGTTATCCTAATCCTGCATAGTGCTGTAACGCGGACAGGGGACATTATTATTATTATTATTATTATTTTTATTATTATTATTATTATTATTATTATTATTATTATTGAATATCCTCAAATCCTGATTTCATAATTTAAATTAAATAAGAAAATAATTTACTATACGTTTTCTATCGTTTACGAGAATTACCGACAAGGGTAGACGAGCTGTTAAACCACGGAATTGGGTCCGCGGTTCAAATTCAGCCAGGATCGTCCTCTCTGACTGGTTGTTTTTCTCCAGCTTTTCCTAGTCTTCATAACTAAGAAATGCCGGAGAATTACCCTAAACTTGATGTGATAGTATTACATCTTAACGCAATTTCAAACTCCGCCAATTTAAGCTGTATTGTATGTAACGAGTAATAATTGTACTCCTTATGTTATTTATTCCCATAATACTTTCTCTATCAGTAACTGCAATGTGTTACACCCGCCCCGAAGAATCGTACAAATTAAATAAAGTAAAAATTCTGTGAGAAGACGTTTGTGTTTTAGCTGCACAGTGGGATAATGAACTCCAAAGAAGAAAATTGAAGAAACAGTCCCGTAGAATAAACCAACTCTAATTATAGAACTGGCTGTCACCGATTCTACCAGCTATGAAGTAGATAAGCCGTTTATGCAGATATAAGACAGCAGAAGTAGCAAAAGAAGGTTTTTGGACTGAAGAAAGTATTTTATCTAACTGCCTATTAAAGGGCAATGCAACTTGATACAAAGTGGTTATATATTTTAGCACGATATGTTTCGAAGCGTCTCCTTTGGATTCTTGAAGTTAATAAAAGAAAATATAATGTATTACATACACATGATTTGCTCTACCTTCTATTATTTATTAAAACCATTTATAAAAACTATTATTATGAAAGCTTATTTTTCTATGTACTTGGTATTAATCGAGATGAACCTTTGCAGAAGCAGATACATTACACTTTTCGTTATAGATACAAAGGGAATAACGGCAGTCAAATGTTGAAGAACTTGCCGCTATATGTTGGCCTTAAAATTCCACACTCGTTCCATGCAACCGCGAGTAGCAACTGATGTAGACATGACCTTAAAATAATGATAACGAATAGCTCGGAAATGGCTGTTGCCAGAAAAAGGTTAGTTGAAATAAATTGCATGTTTTATAGAGATCTACATATTTTGTGTAGTGCGATCTCGTTTATCGCTTAATGTTTACCAATTAAACAGGATTGCAAAATTCCTTCCGAATGGAGAAAACTTCACAGGCTATTCCCAGAAAATTCAAGATATAAATTTAATTTATCATTTAAGTATCTTAAATACCATCGTTAGAACCCATTTTTCATGAAATAAATTTCAAAGAATGTCCCATGTAAAGAGTTAGGATAGAGGAATTTTCATGAAAATCTTCGTGTCGCATCTTTGGAAGATACTGAGCTTAAATACCAAACGTGGTGTTTATCCGACATTTCGTTTTATACACACACACACACACATACACACACGCACAGGGACCTTTTTCTAAAATTGCTGTTTTTAATTCAGGGGCCCTAAAATAAGTATCAAATTTTTGGGTGAAATGCAGTGTCTTCTGTACCTGCTGTGTACGTAGATAAAGTAAAATTTTACCTGCTAACTTCTGCAGTATCAATTTTACGGCTTGAAATAACTGTTTTCGCAATAAAAGAAACTAGAAGCTTAACTTGCCGTGAGTCACTAAAATGCCTACCGGCAAAACCCCTCACGATGGCCGCTAAATCTTACTTATACAATCGCGTAACTGAGCGCTTAAAATAACACACGAATAATCACCAGATTAAGTGACCAATTCTCAAGAAAGAATGTCACATGTATGCACAAATGTGTGCACGAACGAATGTCTCTGATTAGATTGCACACCCTTATATTAACACAAGCTCCGCCTACATATTACTCCTCCATATAAAATTCGGAAGGAATTTTGTATTAACCTGTATAACTGGTAAACGTTAAGCGATAGACGAAAACGCAGTTCACAAAAAATGTAGATATCTTTAAAACACACAATTTATTTCAAATAACCTTCTTTGTGCCACTAGCCATTTCTGAGATATCCGTTATTAATGTTTCGAATTGTTCATTACTTGCTCATTCTTTAAAGTCCTGTCGATGTTCAGTTATCTCTCTCTCTCTCTCTTACTCACACACACACACACACTGACCTTTTTCTAAAAAATCTTGTTTATATTCAGGAGGTGTCAAAACATGTATTTCCGTTGAAATCTTAATATCGAATTTTTGGATGGAGTGCAATACCTTCTCTACCTGCTATGTATGTGACAGAGAAAGTAATAACGAAACATTTTCTAAGTAAAGGGTTGTTTGGGTGGGGGAACTTTCTGTAAGTAGTCATGTCCCATCTGTGGAAGATGCTGCATTTGGTGTCGATCTGCCTTTACATTTTTGAATTACGGTCCTCTCTGGATGGGATATAATGCTTCCTCTAACTACCATAGGTAAGCGGTGGAGAAAGTAACACGTTACTTTAGAAAATAATTATTCTAAAAATGATAAACGAAAAATTAATTTTATGAAAAAGTAATGTTAGGCTTAAGATATGAATACACGTTATGTATGTACTATGTGAAATAAAGCAATGTTTTACTAACATCACTGCTTTTAGTTTGCGGAATATTTCACATTCCAAACGCTGATTAAGGACACCAGGAAGTGATTGCATTTCTGCCATACCGAAGTTATACGTACAATTCAATTTCAGTTTTGATGCAGTAATTTGTAGCACAAATTATTTAAATGTAAAGAGTGATTATAGTATGAATGTGCATTATTATGTGACATTGATTTGAGATGTTTGTTGATTGTAATTATTGTTGGGAAGTAAGTTTATACTGCCTTACTGAAACTGACAATAATAGCGTGCAATAATGCAGCGAGGGGGTGAGCTGTTTATCATTATTGGAAACGAGGAAGTTACGTAATGTTGGCGCGTTTTTCTGTAGAAATTGCTGGAACATTTCCCTAGAGCATATGTATTCATAATTTTCATTGGATATAAAAATAGACGCTAATGTTGGCGCGTTTTATTAGCCAATTGCAGTTCAGTTATAATCTTTAGGCATATCGGGGTGTATGAGTATAAAAGAGCTAGGTTAGAGGTAAAACCCGCCAGTTCATCAAAATTCTTTGTACACTACACTTCGGATTCCCGTCAGTTCGTCGAAAATATTTGTATGATACACGTCGGCTATCGATTCGCAAGTTACGCGTATAAGAGTTATGAAAAATCTCAAGTATGGTAAAGTTAATTATACAAAAGGTTGAAGTACGTGGATTAAAAGTGATCAGTAAGAAGTTGTTATAACAGTTTCAGTTTGGCGAGTGTCTAGATCAATGTGTAAATGTGATAGTGACTGTGTTTCGACAATAAAAGTGTAAAACAAATTCCTTCATCAGTGTTATCTTTGGATAAAAGATTCCTTTCCGTTTACACAACCTGTATAAAGAGAAGTGCTCGACCCAAAAAGATCATAGCTAGCCGGAGGACAGTGAAACAAAATTAAATAAAAATAAAAGTAACATTTTTCAAACAAAAACTAATACTGCCGCAAATTGCTAACACCAGATGGAGCTACAAACCTAACAAAGAATCACGTCACAAAAATGGCTTCACCACATGAAGTAAACACACATACACAAATAACATTATAAATTTACCATCGCAAACTGGCTCCCAAATGTTGGGGCTCAATAAATAAATATAACATAAATACCGCCGCAAATTGGCACCCAGAACGTGGGGCACGATGACCAGGAAAGGAGTAGAATAACCAGGAAGGGGCGAAGGAACCAGGACGTGGAACGAATGGAGAAGTGAACTGAATTACAAGACGCAGATTCCAGAAACAACAACAGGGACGACAGACTACGCGGATGATTGGACATCGTAATTCCGAGATTAAAAGGCAACAGGGGAATTCAACTACAGAACACCAAAACGTCGTAGATTCATCATAATACGACGCAGAAGCGACATATAATCTAGGAGAGAGGGGCAGAAAGCTGGACATCAAAGCAACACCAGCAGATAGCATCAGAAAGGTTAGAAAAGTGTTATGTTAATTCTAAAAAAAAGGTAAAAAAAATTAAATGTACCTTAGGAGCGGTAGGATAAAGAAAACAATGTCCGCTAATAATACTAAAGAAATAATTATGGAGGGAGATAGTGTAACAGTTAGCTGTAATTCAATACAGGTTACAGAAAATAGTTCAAACAATGTAGGATTTGAGGGAGGAAATGTTAGTGCAGAAAGTGAGAATAGAACAGCAGGAAATGTAAATTTTGATGTTAGTATGATGATGGAAATGCTGAGAAATATGAATGATAATATGCAAAAGAATAATGAGAAATTAAGGGAAGATATGCAAAAGAATAATGAGAAATTAGAAAAGAAAATAGATCAAAACAGGGAAGATATGCAAAAGAATAATGAGAAATTAGAAAAGAAAATAGATCAAAACAGGGAAGATGTGCAAAAGAATAATGGGAAATTAGAAAAATTAACTCAGAGTAATGAGAAATTAAGGGAAGATATGCAAAAGAATAATAGGGAATTAAGAGAAGATATTGATAGGAGTTTAGAACAAAAACTAGATCAGAATAAGAGAGAATAAAGGGAAGATATTGGTAAGAGCTTAGAACAAAACAGTGAAGAAATTGAAAAGAAATTCATGGAGCTAGATAGTAGTATGATGAGAATGAGAAATGAAAATCAGGAAATGATAGCAAATGAGATAGGTGAAGTTTCAAAGAAAATGTTAGACATGAGCAGGGAAATATCTAACCAAAAAACTGAGGTTAATAATAAAATAGAACAGGTTGATGTAAAATGTACAGAGTTAGGTAGCCGAATGAGTAGCATTTCAAGTGAGGTAAGAGAGATGATGGAGGCTACAAATGTAGATGTGAATCAGGCGCAAGTTAATTTCAGAGGGGAAATATCAGAAATACAGAAGGAGTCAGTAATGCAAAGAAATAAATTGTACGAAGAAGTTAAAGTTTTGCCTATAAATAATCAAAAGCCAACTTATGAAATTAACAAGTACCAAGTTGTTCAAAACGAAAACTCCAATCCAGTACAGTTTAGTACAGATTTGTCAGAGTATTCTCAAATTAAAAAGATACCAGAAGAATTGAAAATGACAATTGTTAAAAGATGTGTTGTTCAGGAAACTTTAGATTGTTTTCAAATGTTATCATGGGACGAAATTTCATATGAATACAAGAGGTTATTCATGAACAAATTTTTGAAGGTTAGGATACGGCTACGAGTAATGTTTAGCCACTGACAATTTGATCCAGGAGGGTAAATAGCAATGAGATGTAAAGTAAATGCTGGATAGTTAAAGATGACCTGCAGAGAAATGTATTGGAACGTAAGAGGGTTAACTATTTATATATGTCATTTGAAAAGAGAAATAAATTATATAAAAAAATTAAATTTTTACTAACTGTAACAGCATTTGAAATTAAGAATGTAAAGACTGAAACTTAATATGATATTAAAGTAAAAGTACGTAGATATAATTCCTAGAGTATTGTGAATATAAAGTACAAAACAACAAAAATGGGGTAAAATTAATTAAAACAAATACTTATGTAGCAAACAGAAAATGTGAAACAGTGTCTAGATTTAAGAGATGTAAATATATTTGTGTAGAGGGTGAATATTTTAGTAAATATGTATAGTAATTACAAAAATTCTTAAATACACAAATTTTTGTCAATAACTTAAGAAAGTAAACCAATTTGTAACAGTAACTAAATATTTCAGGGTACAGTATTTGCTATAAAAATTGTAAATGTCGGATTAATGTCTAAACACATTAGACCAGAGCCAGTAAATAGTGGCGAGATAAAGGAAAAACATATGTCATGTATTAAATGCGTGTGAGGTGTTAAGTGAAAGTGATAAATAGTGCGAGTTCCAAGATTTAGGAGACTAAAAACCCAATTATAAAATTTCCAAACAAGTTGTAAATATTTATAATTATGTTTCTAGTGGGGCATATGATGCAGTAATTTGTATCACAAATTATTTAAATGTAAAGAGTGATTATAGTATGAATATGCATTATTATGTGACGTTGATTTGAGATGTTTGTTGATTGTAATTATTGTTGGGAAGTAAGTTTATACTGCCTTACTGAAACTGACAATAATAGCGTGCAATAATGCAGCGAGGGGGTGAGCTGTTTATCATTATTGGAAACGAGGAAGTTACGTAATGTTGGCGCGTTTTTCTGTAGAAATTGCTGGAACATTTCCCTAGAGCATATGTATTCATAATTTTCATTGGATATAAAAATAGACGCTAATGTTGGCGCGTTTTATTAGCCAATTGCAGTTCAGTTATAATCTTTAGGCATATAGGGGTGTATGAGTATAAAAGAGCTAGGTTAGAGGTAAAACCCGTCAGTTCATCAAAATTCTTTGTACACTACATGTCGCATTCCCGTCAGTTCGTCGAAAATATCTGTATGATATACGTCACCTTCAGTCCAGCAGAAATATTACACGTCGGCTATCGATTCGCAAGTTACGCGTATAAGAGTTATGAAAAATCTCAAGTATGGTAAAGTTAATTATACAAAAGGTTGAAGTACGTGGATTAAAAGTGATCAGTAAGAAGTTGTTATAACAGTTTCAGTTTGGCGAGTGTCTAGATCAATGTGTAAATGTGATAGTGACTGTTTCGACAATAAAAGTGTAAAACAAATTCCTTCATCAGTGTTATCTTTGGATAAAAGATTCCTTTCCGTTTACACAACCTGTATAAAGAGAAGTGCTCGACCCAAAAAGATCATAGCTAGCCGGAGGACAGTGAAACAAAATTAAATAAAAATAAAAGTAACATTTTTCAAACAAAAACTAATACTGCCGCAAATTGCTAACACCAGATGGAGCTACAAACCTAACAAAGAATCACGTCACAAAAATGGCTTCACCACATGAAGTAAACACACATACACAAATAACATTATAAATTTACCATCGCAAATTGGCTCCCAAATGTTGGGGCTCAATAAATAAATATAACATAAATACCGCCGCAGTTTTTGTTACTAAATTTTTCTGGATTAAAATGAAATTTGGGAGTCTTAGAGAACAAGCGTTTCTGCATTTAATTAGTATATAATATTTGGGATATATTCAAAAACGTTTATGAAAAGTGGCATAAGTCACACCATGTTTTCTAACAAAAAAGTTTGTACCTCATACTTCAGGTACACTTTTCTTCCTTTGGGTTGATTGTACAGACACCATTTTTTTCCTGTGATACTTAACATATAACTTGAGATCCTGAACTAAATTAAATTTGGATACCATAAATATAAGAAGGTAAAAAAATGTTGCATATCTAATGACACAAATGACCTATATTTTTTACCAGTTACTATTTTTTATATCCATCTTAAACTTAATATTCCAAAAAACGATTAGTTCACTAGCTACATTACGTAGCTATACATATACAGTAAAATTTCATGACAATAGCTTTGATAGTTTTTGAAAGAAGTGTACCTGAAGTGTTAAAAAATGAAGTTACGGGAAATTGAGTCGAAAGTTGAAAGTGCAGTTTTTGCTTATTTACTCACTTTGTCAGAACATGCCAGCCCCATATTCCTCGTCACTGTGGTTATTTTCAGCTCCTCTCTTCTTCTTCTTCTTCTTCTTCTTCTTCTTCTTCTTCTTCTTCTTGGGGCTAGCCTTCACTACAAGTCTGAGGGGATGGGTACAGGAAACAATGTGCTTCCATCTGCAACTTGACTTCAACATCGGGATTTATGGCTATACGGTCTAAGGCATGATAGGAGTAGCTAACCTATCAAGACCAAGGATTCGTAGGATCGAATCCCGGTAAAATGCATGTTCTGCGCTCAATTGAAACTGTGGAAAAGGATGGGGAGGGCCCAACTAAAGCAAGGGGTGTGACGGCACGGTTGGATGCTGACGGGTTTCAATTGAAACTATGGAAAAGGATGGGGAGGGCCCAACTAAAGCAAGCGGTGTGACGGCACCGTTGGATGCTGACGGGTTTCAATTGAGTGCAGAACATGCATTTTACCCCCCTTTATTTTTTTAAAAAAAATCACTCCCTATATTGGGCGGCGGTTTATGAGATCAAACTATGCTGCAATTATCATGTGTTCAGATGGCCGAGCGGTGTAAGCCATTGTGGCATGATATGGTTACGCTGCATAGTCGGAGCTTCGCGCACCAAAGTGAATTTTTTTTACTCTCATTGTTAATTAATGAGATCGGACAATGCTGCAGCTATCATGTGTTCAGATGGCTAAGCGGTTTAAGGCATTGTGGCATGATATGGTTAGGCTGCATAGTCAGAGGTTCGCACCCCGAAGTAACAAAAATATTTTTTCGTTTGTGTTTTTATTCTTACTCTAAGCGAAAGAAATCATCTAACTCATTGTGCACAAGGTTGCGGAAGATGGGGGGCGTGTCCTTGTGCCGCCATATTTAAATGACCAATTTAAAGGGCTTACTAATCGTGTGACATACCATGTTATATATATCATTTTAAAGCTTAGGAATTGTACTTTTTTATAGAATAGAAAACAAAAAATCGATATTTTCGCTGAAATTCCCTTCCCGGTGTCGTTAAATAGTAAATTAAACTTCTCTTCAGTTAATTTTATTTTAGTGGAATTCTGATCGTATTGATTATATTGCGTCAAAACTTTCGCAGTGAAATCTGTGCTTTTAGTTGACTTTTTCTGAAACACATCTTTGTTTAGTGTTATTGCAGAACTTTTATTATTTATTTTGCTTTTATAGACGACATGTTCTCTGTGATGACGCAACCATCAGAACGCTGAACTAATGAAGTTTACTTGTTAATTACGTTATATAAATGCATTGTCTTTTCAACGGGAGTAAAAGATGCTCGTTTGTAGGAGGAAACGCTTCTACTCTTCCTATTTAACGTTATTGCTGGTGCGTCAATACCGTGGCTAACGAGATACACTGGAATCAGCTGCTACTTCTAGTCCAGTCATGACCCGACGAAGTGAGATTACACTTGCATAATATATCCATATTCTAAACAAACAGATAAATTGCTCGTTAAATGCATGGAAAACGCACAGTTATATCACGAAATTATTCAATGTTAGCCATATTTAAGACTTCGCGCCGTAGCCTATCTCTTAGCTACGATCAATACAAAATGACGTCATCTCATGAACAACCGTAACCTAATATATCTCATCCTTGAGAGATCTTTACCCTTAGCAAAAGGGACTCTTTAACAGCCGGAGAAATGTAAAAGAAAAAAAAAGTGACGGAGATGAGATGTAGCGTTCCAGAAAAAGAGCGAATTGTCTGCTGATTGTGTGTAGGCGTTGCTGTCGCAAAATGTAGTCATTCCATAAGACAGTTGCAGTATTTTGTATACACATTACTCATGGCGGCGTGACATAGGGTTTAGCGCAGGGACAACCAACGCACAAGCACGCCGTATCTGTACTGTGCGCACGGTGCTGAAGGTCACTAATCGGTGCCAGCGAGGTGTACACCTGTGAATCAATCACTACTTCACGCAGTGGCGTTCAGTAAGCTGTAGTTGCGTTACCATTAAAATATTAAGGATAGGATAGTAGAGAAGCAATCTGTCACAGTCTGTGTTATACGTGGTTTAACATTCCTCTTGCCCCTGGTATTAAATTATAGACAAAACGACCCAATACAAGTCAATTATAGCCTTTAGTCCTATTCAGCCAAATGATAGCATACACATGAATATCTTTTACTATAAGAGCAAAACAGTACTTTGTTAGTGGAAATTAGCACAATTTTGATTCTGGAAAGGTTGCACAAGTGTAAAATAACAAAATAAATTGTACTATACCGTAATAATATTACAAAAAGGACTTCAAATTAAGCAAATATAAATTGTGCAGTAAATACATGCTCCAAGTAAAAATTTGATTCATCCAGTTCTTCTTTTGCTTTTTGACATATTTTGGTGTTCAAAATATTCGCCACACTTGAAAACACTTAAACCCATCTCTGAACCCTTAATGCACACTTTAAGTTATGTTCACTGATGTCGGCTTTATTCATAGCTGAAAATAAAGCTTCACATATATAGGTTGGACCAAACACTATCATAGATGTCGCGCGCATCTGTACTGACCATCACTGCTACGGAAGACCTCCCAATGCGAGCACGCACTGGGTCAGCACAGTGCCGTATTCAAGCACATGTACCGCGGCAAGCGGGTTGGTTGTGGCTGGTCAAGCGTGTCTAAATCTTCTGCGGTGTGGCGAACCCCGGTTTGAAATAATGGTTCGGTATAAATTTTCTCCGCAGTTTCTCTTTCTCTCAAATAACCTCAGAGTTATATCTGAACTCAGGCTAGAGGGTGTAAAAAACTAAAATGAAGAAAAAAGTATAGGGTAAAAGTGTAAGTGAAAGAATGTAATTGTAAGTAAAGACATGTGTGAAGACATCTTTACTTCGTTTTTTGCTTTCTCTACTACGTTTAGTAAGTAGATATATATTGTGTTCCACCCAAAATTTCGATACCGAGATTTCACCGGAAAAATGTTTCGAGGCGCCCTGAGTCCAAATAAAGCATTTTTGGAAATATGTTGTGTGTGTATGTAAACAGCATAACTCAAAAACGAAAAGTCGGATAAATACAAAACTTGCTGTTTAGGTTCAATATCTTCCAAAAATGCGACACGAAGATTTTCGTCAAAAATTCCCCCCGCCCCAAACTAGACTTTACACGGAACAGTTTTTGAAATGTCTTATTTTTAAAAACAGTCTAACGATGTTGATTAAAACAGCATATATTAAAGTTATTTACACGACAAATAAAATATATATCTTGAATTTTCAGGGAATAGCCTATGAAGTCCTCTTCATTCGGAAGGAATTTTGTAAAATTGCACAAAAAATATAAATCTCTTTAAAACAGACAATTTACTTCGAATAAGGTGTTTTGTGCACTAAGCTGTTTCTAAGATATCCGACATTAAAGGTTCGAAATGTTCATTTATTGGTCATTCTCTTAAAGTACCTTCAACATTCAGCTGTTTCTCGTGATTGCATGGAAAGTATGGCATTTTAAGGTCGGCATATAGCGTCCAGTTCTTAAACATTTGGCTATCGCTGTTCCCTTTGTATCTATAACGAAATGTGTAATGTAGCTATTTCTGCAAAGGTTTATTTGGATTAAAATGTTGTAGATAGAAAAATAAGCTTGTGTAAGAATAACTTGTATACGCACCAATAAACGATAGAGGGCAGGGAAAGTCATGTGAATGTATCACATGAGATTTTTAAGATTTATTAACTAGTTTCATGGTTTATTTTACACCATATATACATATAATAATAATAATAATAATAATAATAATAATAATAATAATAATAATAATAATAATTTGAATTTGTTTAAAGCGCAACTGGATAAGACGATTGATCGAACCATTCTCAATGTTTGACTTTGGATGTAAAGTTGAATCGGAAAATCAAATATTTCGACGGGGGGAGGGAGGGCTCCCATCCACTGGTGCTCAGCATCGCACGTAGGCCACTAGTGAGCCATTTGTCTCTTACGTAACCCCTGGGAGAAAGGGATGAAGGGAAACCAGAAAGACAACCAGATACGGACGACGATGCGCGCAAGCAAGGACAGGGTCCCTGGCGATTCCAGAATCACACTAATCCTGATGCCGGCGCAAACCTGCCTGTGCTATTAATCCCGGGGTCCCGGAAAAAAACCCTCCAGGAATGTGCACTAACCAAGCACCTGGGAGGAATCTTTATGCAGAGTAGACTCCACCGTCCCGTCGCCACGCACCAATCGTCGTCGCCTGGTCCACGATCCTCCCTGAAACATTGAAGGGTTAAACAGATGAAAGGAAATGATGGGGAGAGGAAAAAATGGACAGGAAATTCGTGTAGAAGAGGAACCAGAATTCGCCACCAACATAGGAAAACGACGAAAAAGTCCAAGGTGAGAGCGACCGGCCCAACTAGAATCGAATCCGGAACCTGCATGCGAGCCTTACACGTTACCGCGGAGCCATCTTGCTTGGTTTAAGTTGTATCACACTTGAAAGTTTCGTTGCCGCCACCGGAACTCGAACCATGAGTCTTCGACTTTCCGTGCCGATATTTTATTCTCTAGCTATTGTGCCAAGATTACCGAGGACGCGTTAAACAGTCGCATGTGATTCATGCATATCAGTTAACCTCGAAACTGGTCTCAATAACTCAGAATTAGGATGCGTTTAAGGCGATTTTAATTTACATGTGCTTTTTTATTCGGGTTCTAGTTAACTATATTAATTTATGTCTGTATTTATTCGCTCTAAATGGGTATTACCCGGTGACGGAGTTAAATATACAAAATAACATTACAAAAATTAGTGCAAAAAACTAATACAGTGAACAATAAACGATAATGTGAATAAAACTGATCTATTAACGAATCATATTATTGTAGCTACCACTTTATGGTATCTAAATAACTTTATAATTAATAATCCAACTTTTAATCTATTCAGAATTTTCCTAAATTTCCTCATGGGCGGAGGAAAGCCCTGAAAGGCTGGCAGAGGCAATTCATTCCATTCTTCAATGGTTCCACTAACAAAGAATTTTATTACGTCAGTTCTGAGCCTTCTTCGCTTAATTTTAACCGAATGATCGTTCTTCCGTAATGTGTTGGGTTCTCCAATCTTTCACTAACGCCCGCCCATGCATTTAAACCAGCATAAGCTTTAAATAATGCGCATAATCGATGTCTCTTACGCCGAACTTTTAACTGCTCCCACTTAATCTCTTCCCCTTTTATGGGCCCAAAATATTTACCTATTTTTATGAATCTTATAGTCCTTCTTTGTATGTTTTCTTTAGTTAACTCTATACTGGTCCCAATGTGTTATTCCATTTTCCATTATAGCCGCACTAAAACTTATAGAATTTACCTGGATTTTGCGATTCTTTTTCAGTATCCTCGTTAAGAAATGTAATGCTTTCCAGGATTTTCTAGATGTAGGATTTAACTGATTGTCCATCCAGCATTTCTCGCCAAGTACACACCCAAATATTTGCAGCTGTCCACCCTTGGAATTTTTTCTCCGCACATGCGATGTTATGAAGGATTTCCCCCTTAGATCTGCTAAAGCAAATGAGCTTAACTTTTCCTAAAATTAATTGTTTTATTTGCAGCTGCCTAATGATTTAATTTAAACCACCTTGAAGCACAAATTCATCTACGATATTCCAAATTTTATTGTAAATAATGAAAACATCTGCAGATAATCTTATCTGTTCTTTCACACCAGCCAACTGTATGCTAAGACCATACCACACGTGAAGGCACCTCTTGATGTAATTGAAATCGTACTTGAGGTTTATTGACATACGAGAATTATATGAGATAAGTTTAGTGTGTGTCCAGGCATCATGGTGTAGAGGTAGAGTAGTGATACGGAAAGCCGAAGGCTAAAGAAGTCACGCGGTGATCCTTACCCCCTTGGTATACGCTACAAAACGTAACACTACGGACACACTCAAGATATCGTGAGGTGAGGTCACTTTTGCCCAAACCAGCGCCTATATGTGACGAGAAGACAGGGACGTAGCTCAGGGATGTCATCGAGAGGGTTATAGGATGCGAATAGCTGGAAGGATGACGAAAGAGTGACGTTATTAGACGCATTATTATGATCCCAAGAGAGACTTTAACCTTTCTAATCACTAATCTAATCTACACTGCAGGAGGGAGAGAACTAAAGAGCCTGAGTTTACCTGGTATACAAAAGAAGTCCGGCCTTCCATCTTCGTCGTGCCTGGAGCCTACGTCGATGTTGTAAGCTAGCACAAAGTAAATTTAAAGAACTGACCGTCACAGAGTGCTGCTAGGCAGGTGGCAGGCAGAGCAACAGTCAAAAAGCTCTTTAAGTTTAAATATCCGAGGGGTATGCTGACTAGTACTGACGTGAGTGGGTGTCAGCATGATTTCATAAGCCACCCATGTGTCAAACATGAGGTGGTCATTCCCCTAAGCATCATACCACCGAACACCCGCTTATGTAAGCATCCGGGAAATGACTAGCAAGAATTCTAAAGCCGAATTCATGGATTTACTTAAACAGATTTTGTTCTGAATATCTCGAACTTTATAAAATTATATTTGTCAGGATATAAATAATCTTCTTTCTCTCCGCACTTGATGCAGTAATTTGTATCACAAATTATTTAAGTGTAAAGAGTGATTATAGTATGAATATGCATTATTATGTGACATTGATTTGAGATGTTTGTTGACTGTAATTATTGTTGGGAAGTAAGTTTATACTGCCTTACTGAAACTGACAATAATAGCGTGCAATAATGCAGCGAGGGGGTGAGCTGTTTATCATTATTGGAAACGAGGAAGTTACGTAATGTTGGCGCGTTTTTCTGTAGAAATTGCTGGAACATTTCCCTAGAGCATATGTATTCATAATTTTCATTGGATATAAAAATAGACGCTAATGTTGGCGCGTTTTATTAGCCAATTGCAGTTCAGTTATAATCTTTAGGCATATAGGGGTGTATGAGTATAAAAGAGCTAGGTTAGAGGTAAAACCCGTCAGTTCATCAAAATTCTTTGTACACTACATGTCGCATTCCCGTCAGTTCGTCGAAAATATCTGTATGATATACGTCACCTTCAGTCCAGCAGAAATATTACACGTCGGCTATCGATTCGCAAGTTACGCGTATAAGAGTTATGAAAAATCTCAAGTATGGTAAAGTTAATTATACAAAAGGTTGAAGTACGTGGATTAAAAGTGATCAGTAAGAAGTTGTTATAACAGTTTCAGTTTGGCGAGTGTCTAGATCAATGTGTAAATGTGATAGTGACTGTTTCGACAATAAAAGTGTAAAACAAATTCCTTCATCAGTGTTATCTTTGGATAAAAGATTCCTTTCCGTTTACACAACCTGTATAAAGAGAAGTGCTCGACCCAAAAAGATCATAGCTAGCCGGAGGACAGTGAAACAAAATTAAATAAAAATAAAAGTAACATTTTTCAAACAAAAACTAATACTGCCGCAAATTGCTAACACCAGATGGAGCTACAAACCTAACAAAGAATCACGTCACAAAAATGGCTTCACCACATGAAGTAAACACACATACACAAATAACATTATAAATTTACCATCGCAAATTGGCTCCCAAATGTTGGGGCTCAATAAATAAATATAACATAAATACCGCCGCAGTTTTTGTTACTAAATTTTTCTGGATTAAAATGAAATTTGGGAGTCTTAGAGAACAAGCGTTTCTGCATTTAATTAGTATATAATATTTGGGATATATTCAAAAACGTTTATGAAAAGTGGCATAAGTCACACCATGTTTTCTAACAAAAAAGTTTGTACCTCATACTTCAGGTACACTTTTCTTCCTTTGGGTTGATTGTACAGACACCATTTTTTTCCTGTGATACTTAACATATAACTTGAGATCCTGAACTAAATTAAATTTGGATACCATAAATATAAGAAGGTAAAAAAATGTTGCATATCTAATGACACAAATGACCTATATTTTTTACCAGTTACTATTTTTTATATCCATCTTAAACTTAATATTCCAAAAAACGATTAGTTCACTAGCTACATTACGTAGCTATACATATACAGTAAAATTTCATGACAATAGCTTTGATAGTTTTTGAAAGATGTGTACCTGAAGTGTTAAAAAATGAAGTTAC
Organism: Deroplatys truncata; assembly: GCA_030765065.1. NCBI lineage: Eukaryota > Metazoa > Arthropoda > Insecta > Mantodea > Mantidae > Deroplatys > Deroplatys truncata. Next base: position 62,973,270 of record CM060980.1, read on the forward strand.
GGGAAATTGAGTCGAAAGTTGAAAGTGCAGTTTTTGCTTATTTACTCACTTTGTCAGAACATGCCAGCCCCATATTCCTCGTCACTGTGGTTATTTTCAGCTCCTCTCTTCTTCTTCTTCTTCTTCTTCTTCTTCTTCTTCTTCTTCTTCTTCTTCTTCTTCTTCTTCTTCTTCTTGGGGCTAGCCTTCACTACAAGTCTGAGGGGATGGGTACAGGAAACAATGTGCTTCCATCTGCAACTTGACTTCAACATCGGGATTTATGGCTATACGGTCTAAGGCATGATAGGAGTAGCTAACCTATCAAGACCAAGGATTCGTAGGATCGAATCCCGGTAAAATGCATGTTCTGCGCTCAATTGAAACTGTGGAAAAGGATGGGGAGGGCCCAACTAAAGCAAGGGGTGTGACGGCACGGTTGGATGCTGACGGGTTTCAATTGAAACTATGGAAAAGGATGGGGAGGGCCCAACTAAAGCAAGCGGTGTGACGGCACCGTTGGATGCTGACGGGTTTCAATTGAGTGCAGAACATGCATTTTACCCCCCTTTATTTTTTTAAAAAAAATCACTCCCTATATTGGGCGGCGGTTTATGAGATCAAACTATGCTGCAATTATCATGTGTTCAGATGGCCGAGCGGTGTAAGCCATTGTGGCATGATATGGTTACGCTGCATAGTCGGAGCTTCGCGCACCAAAGTGAATTTTTTTTACTCTCATTGTTAATTAATGAGATCGGACAATGCTGCAGCTATCATGTGTTCAGATGGCTAAGCGGTTTAAGGCATTGTGGCATGATATGGTTAGGCTGCATAGTCAGAGGTTCGCACCCCGAAGTAACAAAAATATTTTTTCGTTTGTGTTTTTATTCTTACTCTAAGCGAAAGAAATCATCTAACTCATTGTGCACAAGGTTGCGGAAGATGGGGGGCGTGTCCTTGTGCCGCCATATTTAAATGACCAATTTAAAGGGCTTACTAATCGTGTGACATACCATGTTATATATATCATTTTAAAGCTTAGGAATTGTACTTTTTTATAGAATAGAAAACAAAAAATCGATATTTTCGCTGAAATTCCCTTCCCGGTGTCGTTAAATAGTAAATTAAACTTCTCTTCAGTTAATTTTATTTTAGTGGAATTCTGATCGTATTGATTATATTGCGTCAAAACTTTCGCAGTGAAATCTGTGCTTTTAGTTGACTTTTTCTGAAACACATCTTTGTTTAGTGTTATTGCAGAACTTTTATTATTTATTTTGCTTTTATAGACGACATGTTCTCTGTGATGACGCAACCATCAGAACGCTGAACTAATGAAGTTTACTTGTTAATTACGTTATATAAATGCATTGTCTTTTCAACGGGAGTAAAAGATGCTCGTTTGTAGGAGGAAACGCTTCTACTCTTCCTATTTAACGTTATTGCTGGTGCGTCAATACCGTGGCTAACGAGATACACTGGAATCAGCTGCTACTTCTAGTCCAGTCATGACCCGACGAAGTGAGATTACACTTGCATAATATATCCATATTCTAAACAAACAGATAAATTGCTCGTTAAATGCATGGAAAACGCACAGTTATATCACGAAATTATTCAATGTTAGCCATATTTAAGACTTCGCGCCGTAGCCTATCTCTTAGCTACGATCAATACAAAATGACGTCATCTCATGAACAACCGTAACCTAATATATCTCATCCTTGAGAGATCTTTACCCTTAGCAAAAGGGACTCTTTAACAGCCGGAGAAATGTAAAAGAAAAAAAAAGTGACGGAGATGAGATGTAGCGTTCCAGAAAAAGAGCGAATTGTCTGCTGATTGTGTGTAGGCGTTGCTGTCGCAAAATGTAGTCATTCCATAAGACAGTTGCAGTATTTTGTATACACATTACTCATGGCGGCGTGACATAGGGTTTAGCGCAGGGACAACCAACGCACAAGCACGCCGTATCTGTACTGTGCGCACGGTGCTGAAGGTCACTAATCGGTGCCAGCGAGGTGTACACCTGTGAATCAATCACTACTTCACGCAGTGGCGTTCAGTAAGCTGTAGTTGCGTTACCATTAAAATATTAAGGATAGGATAGTAGAGAAGCAATCTGTCACAGTCTGTGTTATACGTGGTTTAACATTCCTCTTGCCCCTGGTATTAAATTATAGACAAAACGACCCAATACAAGTCAATTATAGCCTTTAGTCCTATTCAGCCAAATGATAGCATACACATGAATATCTTTTACTATAAGAGCAAAACAGTACTTTGTTAGTGGAAATTAGCACAATTTTGATTCTGGAAAGGTTGCACAAGTGTAAAATAACAAAATAAATTGTACTATACCGTAATAATATTACAAAAAGGACTTCAAATTAAGCAAATATAAATTGTGCAGTAAATACATGCTCCAAGTAAAAATTTGATTCATCCAGTTCTTCTTTTGCTTTTTGACATATTTTGGTGTTCAAAATATTCGCCACACTTGAAAACACTTAAACCCATCTCTGAACCCTTAATGCACACTTTAAGTTATGTTCACTGATGTCGGCTTTATTCATAGCTGAAAATAAAGCTTCACATATATAGGTTGGACCAAACACTATCATAGATGTCGCGCGCATCTGTACTGACCATCACTGCTACGGAAGACCTCCCAATGCGAGCACGCACTGGGTCAGCACAGTGCCGTATTCAAGCACATGTACCGCGGCAAGCGGGTTGGTTGTGGCTGGTCAAGCGTGTCTAAATCTTCTGCGGTGTGGCGAACCCCGGTTTGAAATAATGGTTCGGTATAAATTTTCTCCGCAGTTTCTCTTTCTCTCAAATAACCTCAGAGTTATATCTGAACTCAGGCTAGAGGGTGTAAAAAACTAAAATGAAGAAAAAAGTATAGGGTAAAAGTGTAAGTGAAAGAATGTAATTGTAAGTAAAGACATGTGTGAAGACATCTTTACTTCGTTTTTTGCTTTCTCTACTACGTTTAGTAAGTAGATATATATTGTGTTCCACCCAAAATTTCGATACCGAGATTTCACCGGAAAAATGTTTCGAGGCGCCCTGAGTCCAAATAAAGCATTTTTGGAAATATGTTGTGTGTGTATGTAAACAGCATAACTCAAAAACGAAAAGTCGGATAAATACAAAACTTGCTGTTTAGGTTCAATATCTTCCAAAAATGCGACACGAAGATTTTCGTCAAAAATTCCCCCCGCCCCAAACTAGACTTTACACGGAACAGTTTTTGAAATGTCTTATTTTTAAAAACAGTCTAACGATGTTGATTAAAACAGCATATATTAAAGTTATTTACACGACAAATAAAATATATATCTTGAATTTTCAGGGAATAGCCTATGAAGTCCTCTTCATTCGGAAGGAATTTTGTAAAATTGCACAAAAAATATAAATCTCTTTAAAACAGACAATTTACTTCGAATAAGGTGTTTTGTGCACTAAGCTGTTTCTAAGATATCCGACATTAAAGGTTCGAAATGTTCATTTATTGGTCATTCTCTTAAAGTACCTTCAACATTCAGCTGTTTCTCGTGATTGCATGGAAAGTATGGCATTTTAAGGTCGGCATATAGCGTCCAGTTCTTAAACATTTGGCTATCGCTGTTCCCTTTGTATCTATAACGAAATGTGTAATGTAGCTATTTCTGCAAAGGTTTATTTGGATTAAAATGTTGTAGATAGAAAAATAAGCTTGTGTAAGAATAACTTGTATACGCACCAATAAACGATAGAGGGCAGGGAAAGTCATGTGAATGTATCACATGAGATTTTTAAGATTTATTAACTAGTTTCATGGTTTATTTTACACCATATATACATATAATAATAATAATAATAATAATAATAATAATAATAATAATAATAATAATAATAATAATAATAATAATAATTTGAATTTGTTTAAAGCGCAACTGGATAAGACGATTGATCGAACCATTCTCAATGTTTGACTTTGGATGTAAAGTTGAATCGGAAAATCAAATATTTCGACGGGGGGAGGGAGGGCTCCCATCCACTGGTGCTCAGCATCGCACGTAGGCCACTAGTGAGCCATTTGTCTCTTACGTAACCCCTGGGAGAAAGGGATGAAGGGAAACCAGAAAGACAACCAGATACGGACGACGATGCGCGCAAGCAAGGACAGGGTCCCTGGCGATTCCAGAATCACACTAATCCTGATGCCGGCGCAAACCTGCCTGTGCTATTAATCCCGGGGTCCCGGAAAAAAACCCTCCAGGAATGTGCACTAACCAAGCACCTGGGAGGAATCTTTATGCAGAGTAGACTCCACCGTCCCGTCGCCACGCACCAATCGTCGTCGCCTGGTCCACGATCCTCCCTGAAACATTGAAGGGTTAAACAGATGAAAGGAAATGATGGGGAGAGGAAAAAATGGACAGGAAATTCGTGTAGAAGAGGAACCAGAATTCGCCACCAACATAGGAAAACGACGAAAAAGTCCAAGGTGAGAGCGACCGGCCCAACTAGAATCGAATCCGGAACCTGCATGCGAGCCTTACACGTTACCGCGGAGCCATCTTGCTTGGTTTAAGTTGTATCACACTTGAAAGTTTCGTTGCCGCCACCGGAACTCGAACCATGAGTCTTCGACTTTCCGTGCCGATATTTTATTCTCTAGCTATTGTGCCAAGATTACCGAGGACGCGTTAAACAGTCGCATGTGATTCATGCATATCAGTTAACCTCGAAACTGGTCTCAATAACTCAGAATTAGGATGCGTTTAAGGCGATTTTAATTTACATGTGCTTTTTTATTCGGGTTCTAGTTAACTATATTAATTTATGTCTGTATTTATTCGCTCTAAATGGGTATTACCCGGTGACGGAGTTAAATATACAAAATAACATTACAAAAATTAGTGCAAAAAACTAATACAGTGAACAATAAACGATAATGTGAATAAAACTGATCTATTAACGAATCATATTATTGTAGCTACCACTTTATGGTATCTAAATAACTTTATAATTAATAATCCAACTTTTAATCTATTCAGAATTTTCCTAAATTTCCTCATGGGCGGAGGAAAGCCCTGAAAGGCTGGCAGAGGCAATTCATTCCATTCTTCAATGGTTCCACTAACAAAGAATTTTATTACGTCAGTTCTGAGCCTTCTTCGCTTAATTTTAACCGAATGATCGTTCTTCCGTAATGTGTTGGGTTCTCCAATCTTTCACTAACGCCCGCCCATGCATTTAAACCAGCATAAGCTTTAAATAATGCGCATAATCGATGTCTCTTACGCCGAACTTTTAACTGCTCCCACTTAATCTCTTCCCCTTTTATGGGCCCAAAATATTTACCTATTTTTATGAATCTTATAGTCCTTCTTTGTATGTTTTCTTTAGTTAACTCTATACTGGTCCCAATGTGTTATTCCATTTTCCATTATAGCCGCACTAAAACTTATAGAATTTACCTGGATTTTGCGATTCTTTTTCAGTATCCTCGTTAAGAAATGTAATGCTTTCCAGGATTTTCTAGATGTAGGATTTAACTGATTGTCCATCCAGCATTTCTCGCCAAGTACACACCCAAATATTTGCAGCTGTCCACCCTTGGAATTTTTTCTCCGCACATGCGATGTTATGAAGGATTTCCCCCTTAGATCTGCTAAAGCAAATGAGCTTAACTTTTCCTAAAATTAATTGTTTTATTTGCAGCTGCCTAATGATTTAATTTAAACCACCTTGAAGCACAAATTCATCTACGATATTCCAAATTTTATTGTAAATAATGAAAACATCTGCAGATAATCTTATCTGTTCTTTCACACCAGCCAACTGTATGCTAAGACCATACCACACGTGAAGGCACCTCTTGATGTAATTGAAATCGTACTTGAGGTTTATTGACATACGAGAATTATATGAGATAAGTTTAGTGTGTGTCCAGGCATCATGGTGTAGAGGTAGAGTAGTGATACGGAAAGCCGAAGGCTAAAGAAGTCACGCGGTGATCCTTACCCCCTTGGTATACGCTACAAAACGTAACACTACGGACACACTCAAGATATCGTGAGGTGAGGTCACTTTTGCCCAAACCAGCGCCTATATGTGACGAGAAGACAGGGACGTAGCTCAGGGATGTCATCGAGAGGGTTATAGGATGCGAATAGCTGGAAGGATGACGAAAGAGTGACGTTATTAGACGCATTATTATGATCCCAAGAGAGACTTTAACCTTTCTAATCACTAATCTAATCTACACTGCAGGAGGGAGAGAACTAAAGAGCCTGAGTTTACCTGGTATACAAAAGAAGTCCGGCCTTCCATCTTCGTCGTGCCTGGAGCCTACGTCGATGTTGTAAGCTAGCACAAAGTAAATTTAAAGAACTGACCGTCACAGAGTGCTGCTAGGCAGGTGGCAGGCAGAGCAACAGTCAAAAAGCTCTTTAAGTTTAAATATCCGAGGGGTATGCTGACTAGTACTGACGTGAGTGGGTGTCAGCATGATTTCATAAGCCACCCATGTGTCAAACATGAGGTGGTCATTCCCCTAAGCATCATACCACCGAACACCCGCTTATGTAAGCATCCGGGAAATGACTAGCAAGAATTCTAAAGCCGAATTCATGGATTTACTTAAACAGATTTTGTTCTGAATATCTCGAACTTTATAAAATTATATTTGTCAGGATATAAATAATCTTCTTTCTCTCCGCACTTGATGCAGTAATTTGTATCACAAATTATTTAAGTGTAAAGAGTGATTATAGTATGAATATGCATTATTATGTGACATTGATTTGAGATGTTTGTTGACTGTAATTATTGTTGGGAAGTAAGTTTATACTGCCTTACTGAAACTGACAATAATAGCGTGCAATAATGCAGCGAGGGGGTGAGCTGTTTATCATTATTGGAAACGAGGAAGTTACGTAATGTTGGCGCGTTTTCCTTAAGAATTTTCTGGAACATTTTTCCTAGAGCATATGTATTCATAATTTTCATTGGATATAAAAATAGACGCTAATGCTGGCGCGTTTTATTAGCCAATAGTAACTCAGTTATAATCTTTAGGCATATCGGGGTGTAAGAGTATAAAAGGTAGGTTAGAGGTAAAGACCCAGTCAGTTCGTCGAAAATATTTGTATGCTACACGTCGCCCTCAGTCCAGCAGAAATATTACACGTCGGCTATCGATTCGCAAGTTACGCGTATAAGAGTTATGAAAAATCTCAAGTATGGTAAAGTTAATTATACAAAAGGTTGAAGTACGTAAATTAAAAGTGATCAGTAAGAAGTTGTTATAACAGTTTCAGTTTGGCGAGTGTCAAGATCAATGTGTAAATGTGATAGTGACTGTGTTCGACAATAAAAGTGTAAAACAAATTCCTTCATCAGTGTTATCTTTGGATAAAAGACTCCTTTCCGTTTACACAACCTGTATAAAGAGATGTGCTCGACTAAAAAGATCATAGCTAGCCGGAGGACAGTAAACCAAAATTAAATAAAATAACAGTAGCATTCTTTCAAACGAACACTAATACTACCGCAAATTGCTAACACCAGATGGAGCTAACAAACCTAACAAATGAATCACGTCACAAGATGGCTTCAACACGTGAAGTAAACACACATACACAAACATTATAAGTATACCGCCGCAAATTGGCTTCCAAAACGTGGGGCTCAACAAAAAAATAAATAATATAACAGAAGTATACCACTTCAAATTGGCGCCCAACGTGGGGCTCAACAAAAAAATAAATAATATAACAGAAGTATACCACTTCACACTGTGGATATAGGAAAGGAAAATTGAAGGGGAAACAGGTTACATAGTAACAGGAGAATAAAGTACAATACAATTAAGCTGTCCTATAATAATTAGCACTATGAACTAAGTAATTAAACAGTTTAAACGATTTTAAAGTGAAATAATACACTAAAACTATGGTGTAGAAGGTAGATGATACACATATGAAAGAGGAGTAAGCCTTATACAACATTTTGGGACGCTTTTACAACAATGCTAAAGGACTACTATGTTTTGAATAAATTCAGCTTCAATTTTTTAATTTAAACCCGCATTCTTTAAGCTTGATTGACAGGAAATAAGTACACGTTCCTTGAAGCTAAATGTGTCGACAATTAAGGTCTGCCAGTTAGGTTATTACAACGGCAAGCGTTCCAATGTTCGCGAATGATGAATTTTAAAGGCAGTTCCCAAATTTCATATCGGATTTCCAGGTATTTAATTTCAGGAACTAGGTAGTACAAGTTAAAACCAGTAATGTGTGAAGTATCAATGTGCTCAGGGCGATCTTTCTGGCGAAAATATTTATTTGCTTGATGCAGCGTGATTGATAGTGAAGAGCATAGAAACCTTAAAACACTTAGCAGTGATGTGAAATAAAATTAATGTTTTGAAAATACGTTTCTGCGAGTGTATTGGGCTTTCTTTCGAAATTTCGTTCTCATTCATAACAGGCAAATTACCAGAAACTGTAAACCGGTTTCAGGTATGTACCTGTGTGAAACAAAGTTAATTACCAGTTAAGGCGATTACCAAGCAAACAGATGAAGATATGACAGCATGCAAAATTAAAAACATCTGTGTCCTCTCACTCCTTTATACTGACGCAACGTTCAGAATGTTGCCTACTGTCTATTCAGCGAAGTTTTAGCTAGTGAATGGGGTAACCCTTTCAAGGAGATAGTGTTTACTTGGTATGAAGCAAGAGAAGGGAATAGACGCGCGATAGTGAAAGGTTTTTTTCCACAGTATGTGTCGCGCGCTCCAAGAGTTCAGCATACTGTGTATCCCTCCCACCAGCTAAAGCTTTTTCTGAGAGATAAGCCATTCCATCCCACTAGCTAACACATCACTGAACAGACAGTATTTGAAATGTTCAAATGCCTAATATTGAGTGTAATTTGCATTTGAAGAAATTTAAAAATTCATACTATCTAATGGAACTTTATTAATATATAATAAGAAAACATTAATAAAATGTGCTGTTCGCACGAACACTTTCTGTGGAATGACCCAAATTGGATCTTAAGACGGACTATTACTGTCGACTTTATAATATGCCATTTTAAATGTAACACTGTGACATACGAAGTACAATTTTGCTAAAACCAGCAGCACCTTTATATCTAAGATACTGTAACTAAATCTACTTTGAGAACAGTTCTATTTTCTTCTGGATCAACTTAAAAATAGATTAAAGAAAGAAATAAAAAAGGAAAAGATACTGTTTTTAATGAATAAAGAAACCCAGGTGGATTGTTTTACATGTCGATTGACTCCATTGCAGCAGCTTCCACTTCGGAACACAATGCAACGTACTTGCACAATTTTTGGGACCATCATTATTAACAGGCATAGGAATTCTTGTGCAGTTGACTTCAAATTAGCTACACTCCAACCATCAGTACATAGAACATACACAACAGGGCACAGGGTCATTGAAGGAAGTTAAAACACGGTCTCGCGAGTGGTCGGTACACGCCAACAAACTGTACGAGGGATGGGGTGATTATCACTTGTCAAGTTCGGTAGCAGTTAAATCAAATTTCCTTTCGTCCAGACTTTAACGCTTGGAAATTCATATCTATTAAGTATAAATGCTTTTTAACATATAAACTTTTTTTTTCATTATTTACGCAGAATTGTGCTTGTACTTGCACATTTTAAGGCAAGAAAAAGATTAGTCATATAAATAGTTTGAACCAAACATTCAGAATGTAACTCTCGCCTCGTAGACGAGAAAATCAATTATGCAGAATGTGTGGATAAAGCAAATGAGGCTGTTTGTTGGTTTTATTTTTATTTTTTTTAGTTTTATTTATGGACGCTCTTTAACTACTATGGTTCTTAGCGTCCAATTCCATATTGGGCATGAAAGTCCGGTAATTTTCTTCAGAGGCCTCTTTATCAGGCTTGAGGTTCCTTTACGTGCCGTAAATCTACGACACGGGACCACCGGCTTTGCTTCCCTTCCGAAGGAAGCCATGCTAAGGATTTTTACGTCCGAAAAAAATCCATCGCCCTCCGCCGGGTTTGAACCCGCGACCTTGGGAATTAGAGGCTAGCACGGTACCACTAGTCCATGGGTTAGTCTAAACCTTTTCGTAATGAAGCTATCATATTACGACTTCGTTAATACTCTGATGGGGCTGTTGTGACGTCAGCGATGTATGGGGAAATATATCGAAATCGGATTGAAGGATTCTTATCTCTACGACAGAGAGCTAAATAATAGCGTTAACGTTTACCTTTTTTATAATATATCCATATACTCGATATTAACCAGTAATATGATATGTGACAAAAAAGCTAGGGAACTGCGTCTTTGTGGATCAAGAAGTGCTGTGTCAGTAGACAGAATCAATGTAATTTATTTACTAGACGCACCGAAATAATTTCTCTGTCATACACGTTCTTAAAAGCTACTATCAACCTTATTTGAATAACGCGTAATAAATTGTGAATTTGATTGTTGCTTGTCCAACTCCACAGTTATATCCTGCAGACGCTGCTGCGAGACAAGATTACGTTTGCAAACAATCTTATCTATTTGCCCGACGCAGCCAAGATGCATAACGCGGCCAGTGGAACTACATGCTGTTTCGTTGTCTTACGTTAGCAACACCACATTTGCGGTATGCATTTTGGTTCTTTTCCGTCTCCTCATCTTTCAAGTGTACTTCTAGGTTTCGTGACGTATGACGATGCCGGATAGAAGTTGCGGATGCTTGCCCAAAGGAAAGAGTATTTCCCGTGGACACCAGGGGGCTGCTTGGTCGATGGGTCGTTCATCGCCCTCTCTAGGCAGCTCCAGAAGTGGGATAGATCTTCAAGGCTGGAATTATTAGCGACTTCCGCAAGTCTCTGTGACCTACCTGCCTGTAATCTCCTATAATTCCTTCACTTCATTCCTTCTTCCTGGTTAGCCAAAATGCATGCACGAGGTGTGATCAAAAATTTCCGGAATGGCTTCACAACAATGCTGACGCTGAGATTTCTTTAATTCTTACCCAGACTGTACATGCAGCGTTCCTTCCCGGTAAAAAATGAGACTTCCTGTGACCATGCAGTGACGAGGTAGACGTTCTGAAGTGAACACGTGTTTTGCGTGTGCTGTGATTTTTCCGCGTAGCAAAAATGTTAGATTACGAAGAACAAAGAACGAACATCAACTTTTGCTTTAAACTCGGTAAAACTGCAACAGAAGCCTATGAAATGTTAAGAACAGCTTATGGGGAGGACGTTATGGGCAAAACTCAACCATTTGAGTGGTTTTCGAAATTTAAAAGTAGTGTGACATCAGTTAAAGATGCAGATCGTTTGGGGCGACCCTGTTCCAGCAAAACTGATGAAAATATCAATCAGGTGAGGGAAATGGTAAATGATAGGCGCATTACAATAAGAGAACTTTCTGACTCATTAGGACTCTCCTTTGGAAGTGTTCAAAGCATTTTGAAAGACAATTTGGACATGAGAAGAATTGCCGCCAAGTTCGTGCCCCGCCTGCTTTCAAATGACCAAAAGGAAAGCCGTGTGATTGCCTGCACAGATCTTAAAGAACAGCTACAAAATGACCCACAGTTTATGGAGAAAATTATTACTGGTGATGAAACATGGATTTATGGGTACGGTACAGAAACGAAGCAACAATCTTACAATGGAAGAGTCCATCTCCACGCCCGAAAAAGTCCAGACAAGTTCGATCGAAAGTGAAGTCAACGATGATTGTGTTTTTTGACATCAAAGGCATTGTACATAAGGAATTTGTGCCACAGGGTCAAACAGTGAATCAAGTGTCCTACAAACAAGTGCTGCAAAGATTAAGGGAGAATGTGCGACGCAAACGGCCGGAGAAATGGAGGAGTGGTGATCGGTTCCCGCATCATGACAATGCGCCCGCTCACGAAGCCCTTTCTGTTCGCCAATTTTTGGATAAAAATAGGATGAATACTGTTCCCCATTCCACCTATTCTCCAGATTTGGCACCAGCGGACTTTATTCTTTTCCCGCGAACTAAAATGCGGCTCCGAGGACAGCGTTTTGAGGACATTGATGTCATCCGCCGCGAGTCGCAGAAGGCTCTGATTATGTTGAAAGAAGAGGACTTCCAGAAGTGCTTCCAGCAGTGGCAGAAACGCTGGGACAAGTGTATCAACTCCAAAGGAGACTACTTCGAAGGTTACAGTGCAGATTAGACAAAACAAACTGTTGTGTAGTATTTATGACGACATTCCGGAAACTTTTTGATCACACCTCGTATGTAGGTCTAAATGTACAAAGTGTCCCTCTCCGTTGTCTAACCTATGCCGTCTGTTTAACGGCGAAATATCGGAGTGATCATCTTTGCCAGACTTTCCCACGGAACCCAAAACTTCATTGCCCGAGCTCTCAAATTAATGCTATTCTAATTGTTGTGAGGGAACGTTGGTAGCACTCACAGCTGAGTTATAAGGGTGCAGAACTCAGCATGCTTCCAACACAGTGTTTACTGTAAATTGTAAAATATTACTGCTGAAAATTTGAAGAAATATAACATGTTCGGCGAAAAAGCATCGATATCGCAGTTTATTGAGACAGAATGTCATTGCAGTTCCGGTCCATTTCAGCATTTCCATACCCTTAGGGGACCTGCCGTAGCAAATACTTCATGTGCCACTAAAGCGCAATAACACAATTTGGTTCGGTTTGATGGTGCACTCGGAGCAAACATGTGATTCTTCATGTCGTAAGCGAGAGAATTGCCTGTTTAGAATCCAGATTTTTTCAGAACAACAGTGTGTTAGGAGTGCACAGCAATATCATTAAACTCTGAATGCTGAACTGTCGTTCACAGTTGGTATGTTTTTTAGTTTCTCAATAACTTATATTAATGATGAAAAAATTACATATAACTCAATATTAGTTAGTTTTATTGGAATTACTAACTATACCATTTGCAAGTCAAGTCAAATGAAATCTGCATTTAGAGGCTTGGTTTATAAGTGAATCCTGCAGGCATAAAGTATATGGAAAATAAAGATCGCTTTAACACTTTTTCAGCTTTCATAACCTTCAAAATGTGCTGGGAAATCGAGAGGGCTATTCGATTCTTGGGGAGTTCAGAAACAAGTTTTTCCAATAGTGCAAGTTTTTCCAATACAGTTATGAGTTGTTGAAATGAATGAGGAAATAAATCTGGAGTTTTGATGAGATGCATGGCTTCTATTGAATATTTAATACAACGTTCAGAGAGGTTGTGAATTGTTGCTTCTGAAAACAGACTTGTAGATATAAGGATCACAAACTGTATAGAATTTTGCCTGCAGGAACTCCAACAGAATGGCAGAGTTGTGCTTGATAGTTGTGATGTTTTGACTTAGAACCACGTCTCATCAGGGTTGCAAATTAATCTTCCAAATCGAGCGAGGAAGCTTTCTGAAGACGACTCTATTTAGCCAAATCTAGTCCAAAATGGCTGGGTTGTATGCGATGATAATATGCGAGTGTGTACAGCCTAAGTATTTTCTTTTCTGACATGCGAATCAGCAACTTCCTTAGATTCTTCTCGAACTGCTCTTCCCTCTTCAAGTTTTAATGAGTTCTGTTTTAATGTAGTTAGCTTTAGTCCACAGTTGCCGTATTTGGAAAGGTTTTAAAATGGATACAATATGTTAATTTAAGGATACACAAAGCTAGACAGATTTAAAAATAAAACCTTTAGAGTCTTGAAATATGTCTAGCAATAAAAAAAATATAAGACATTAAAAAGTGTTTAATTGGAAATCAGCAGTTTCTTCTCTATTTTCTTTCCACACCCCCTTGTATATAGACTGTCTTGTCGACATGAATGTGTAGATTTTCTGGGGTCCAGTAAACACAACTATAATTACTGGCTGTTCCATTAAGTTTGAGTTGGGTCTCATCAGACTTTACAATCTTGTCACAAACTCTTCACACTCATTTACCATACGCTAAAACCTTTAAAAACTCCATTCGGTGATCAGGGCCGTCCTCATAATACGTGCAGTAATCTTGGATGTACGTGCACTTTCAAGTTAGCGGCTTTCAGAACGTGCCATACTCGCACACTGTCAACCCGTGTCTCACGAGTTGACTTACAAACTTTTCTAAGGCCATAGCCGAAGTACCAGTATTAATATCTGTTTCAAGGTCTTCCGGGTCTTCCCTTGTGCAAATCATAAATTGTACCATGCATCTCAAACTTATCACAACGCCGTGTAATTGTCAAGCGTTTTGGAGATTATGTTCTAAATACACCCCCCAAGCACATTGAACTTGAGCAACATTTTCAAACTTAAACCACCACTATAAAATGAACTTCCCCTCCCCAAACCCCATTTTGATGTACCATCATGCGTCGCATAGTAGAGACATACGAGTAATAACTCTGTTGAGAAAATGTGCCATACTACATGTTCCACAGATAATTAAATGCAACTCAGAAAACAACAGGCAATGTTGTGTGTTAATGTGTATTTCCTTTTTTTAAATTGCCGGACGCGGTACATTCAACAGACATTGTCGCCGCTAAAGCTAGCTTACTCGGATCTCTTAATTTTGTCTCCTTTCTCTGCTCAAATGTATTTAACATTTACTTAACTATAAAGTAATACCGTGTGGTTTTTCTATGGATTCTTTGATACACATACACATTAGATAGCAACAGTTACGTAGTTGTCTTCATTTATTATCTTTTTGAGCAACTTGCTCGTGTTGTCAGTGCGATACTAAAAGTGTAGTTCATTTTATAATTAGACTGACATCCAACTAAGGTGTTCTTAGCAGTAAAGCGGAACCAGCTACTACCATGTGATTTGCTCACGTGGGAAAGATATTCTGATGGCTTTGATTGGCTGATGTTAGATATGAATGAATTCCTACTGGATGGAGTCGGAGTAGCAACGATGTGACATCTTCATTGGCTGGAGCAGAGTTCGTTGCTACTCCGACTTCATCCAGTAGGAATCCATTCGTATCTAACTTTAGCCAATCAAAGCCATCAGAACATCTTTCCCACCTGGAGTAAGTTGCGTGGTAACAGTTGGTTCCGCTTTGCAGCTGTGAATACCTTAGTTGCGATGTCAGTCTAATTATAAAATGGACTATACATCTTAGACGCCTTCATGCACCATCTGCTGGATTAAGTTGTTCATTGGCCTTATTTGCATAGTTGAACTAAAATTGATTTACATCTATACTTTTTCTATTTCTTTTATGGTGTGGATGGAACTTTGGGGCATAGCACTGAAACATTTAATTGGCATTTGACTACTGAGGTAACACAGAAAAAATTGGCATTATATAGGGTTGAACCCTATTGGTACATAGTTAGAACCCTAGAATGCAGAGAATGCAAGCAACAGACGTTAGCGCTTGTGTAATTTTGAATGGCGGTTTTCAGTTTCGAATACGAAATGAGCCACTTTTTACGCAAAGCGATAAAGAGTAAACCCTTGATTACATATATCCAGTTTGAGTTATTAGCTAAAGGAAGTTCACAAGAAGACATTTTTAGTTAATTTAAAATGACGTCCTCAGTGAAATTTCTCTTTGGAGGGCAGGGAAAGTCGGAGAATAGAGGGAATATTGATTTAAAGCTATATACATACATATAAAATAACGGGTAAATGAACAACAATTTCAAATGCTCCAAATTTTATAATGCAGCAGCTAAAGCCATGCCGGATACTCTGGATGGAGAAATATGTAATTCTACATTGAAGTGCTCTCTAGGTTCAATACAAATTTGACGCTTTAAACATGGACTCGCCGATAACCACATTTTACTGTCGCCCAGGGAGAGATACAGAGCTAAATGTACAATCCATTTTGCATGTGACATGTTCATTCACATGAAACCTGGCCCATTGTGACCACTCTTATCAGGAAATTTAAAATAGATGCTTTAGTATGCTGTAAAAATGACATCAGTGGAACACGTTTTGAAGACTCTCTTAAAATAGTTATATCAGAAACTGCTATTTTTTGTTGTATTATGAGATACTAAAACTATCATAGTAGCGTAGATATAAAACCTTATTGTCCTGGAGCTGAAATAAATGCACACACTTGTTGATTCCTATTACCGTATAAATCTGTTAACATATCCCTGTCAAGAAGCTTCTCTAAAAACAGTGGCCCTCAGTGAATTTGCCTTTTGAAATAATTGCTGTTAAAAACACGTGTTGATACTAATCTGTTTTTTCGCCAAGACGAGATGAGGGAGAAAGTTAGGACAAACCTATTGGATCATAACGCAACATGCACGGACAGTGATTTTGTAAAACGTGTACTTTCTGGTTTTCTTATGCATTCTATCTATTGTTAACTTTAATTACACCTTATTAATAATCACTCGCTACCAATTTTTAAAGAATTCACATTAAATTTTACCATGCTTAATCTTGTGCTTAGTGCCAGTTGCAACAAAAAACTTTAATGTAACCTATTTATTTCATCAGTTTATTAATAGAAATAGTTATTCTAATTAAATTTGAACGTAATGCTTCATTAAATAAATGTTTGATATTTTAAGCATAGATGGTAGTTTAGAATGTGTTAACTCTGCAGCAAAAGAAAATCTGAAGTGATACATTCACATGACTCTCTCTACCCTCTACCGTGGGTGCACAAATTATTCCTATTCAAACTTATTTTTCTATCTTTGTGAAATAGCTACATTACGCATTCGTTATAGATACAAAGGGAACAGCGACAGTCAAATGTTTAAGAACTGGACGCTATACGTGGGCCTTAAAATTCCATAATTTCCTTGCAGTCGCAAGAAACAACTACATATTGAATAACGCAGTGACCAAGAAGTGAACAATTGGAACCTTTAATAACGGATCTCTCAGCAACGGCTCATGCCAAAAAAGCTTATTTTAAGTAAATTGTGTGTTTTAAAGAGATCTATTTTTTGTACAGCGAGTCTTTGTCTATCGCTTAACGTTTACTAGTTGTATAAGTTTGTACAAAATTCCCTCCGAATGAAGTCTTCATATGTTATTCTCGAAATTCAAGATATATATTTTGTTATGTAAATATCTTTCATATATGGTATTTTAATCAAAATCGTTAGCCATTTTTCAGAAACTAAAAATTCGAAAAATGTTCCATGTAAAGGCGAGTTTGGGGTGGGGAGAATTTTGTTAAAACACTTCGTCTGCATCTTTGGAAGGTGTTGTACCTAAATACCAAGTGTGGTATTTATCTGACTTTTCGTTTTCGAGTTATGCTATTCACAGACACACACGGATATGTTTAAAAAAATGCTTTATTTGGGTTCAGGGGTCTCAAAAATGTATTTCCGGTAAAATCACGGTATCGAATTTTTGGGTGAAATGCAATACTTCCCCTACTTACTCAACGCAGTAGAGAATGTACTAGCAAACGTGTGGTGGGAGGAAAAAGCAAGAAAGAAAGAAAGAAAGAAAGAAAGAAGGAATGAATCTGTGGTTTCTGGAAATATCGAACTTGCATCTTAAAGTTCCATTGTATTTTACAGAAATCTGCTGTGCCTCACGCGCACATTCGCCGTGAAAGGTATTTATGAGATGCAGCTAGCAGGCTGCCGCAAACACAGTATGCAAATGTGATACACAAAACAGTTGTCGTGTTTCTGCCTTGGCACAGCACTGCAGTATGAAAATTGTTAAAGAATACACCGGTTTTTGTCCATGGCGTTTAGTTCTCCTGTTTGTTGTTTTTGCAAATGTATCTATATTTTAATGAAAATATATCAAATTACAAGAAATTTTGAAATCGCTATCAATAAGATTTATTATCCCAACTCTGAATCTTCTTCACTGTCGTTACTAAAATGACGATAGTGTTTACTCTTTCCACAGTTCAGTTGTTTCTCAATTACCTGACATAACTGGGCTTTGATGACAACGCTTTTCTGTTCATTCCCTGCTGTTGGGAATGGAAGTTGAATTTCCTGCATTCAATACTGGTAACATAAACTATCTGCATGCTTTTTCTAAGAGTATTTTACTGCATGTGTATGAATTACATTAATTCATCTTAACTTATGATATATTGATTATTACAGATATGGCATATCATATTTGATAGCTGAATTTTACCATTTAAACTTCACCTGGGGCTTTACTTCCCTTTTGTTTGTTAATATTTACTTACGATTTAATTCATGCAAGAGCTAAGTATGAGCTGCAAGTTATTGATTCTTTCAAGTTCAACAGCTAGCGTGGAAGTTCGATCGCCGGTTCGTCACCAAGGTTAATGTTGGTTGCCCTGCTACTGGAACCAACGTTCAGCAGCTGTTAGTAATTAACCTTATTTTCTCGAAAAATGGTTTGCAATACACATGCGTTAAGTGCATTGGAGTATCTCGGAAAGAAAAAATACTCAACTTTGTCTTGTATTTTCAAACTTTTTCTCGTTCTATATTGGGGCACTTACCGCACTTATATTGCAATACACTACTATCGTATACAGTGTCACACCATGTACTCCACCACCACTTAGTTTTTCCCCAAGAGATTTTAAAGTTTACTTTCCGTTTAAGTTGAACAAACCTATTCTCTGGAACTTAGATAAGACTTAACACTAACAGGAGAACTAAAATCCACGGACAAAAACCGGTGTATTCTTTAACAATTTTCATACTGCAGTGCTGTGCCAAGGCAGAAACATGACAACTGTTTTGTGTATCACATTTGCATACTGTGTTTGCGGCAGCCTGCTACCTGCATGACAACAATATCTTTCACGGCGAATGTGCGCGTGAGGCACAGCAGATTTCTGTAAAATACAATGGAACTTTAAGATGCAAGTTCGATATTTCCAGAAACCACAGATTCATTCCTTCCTTTTTCCTTTCTTTCTTTCTTGCTTATATCTATGTTTAAAGTTAACTAGTCTGCCAGGAAAGCTTTTCTTTGTTTGTTAAACTGTAGTGGATCTGTTAGTTACGGTTTAACTATAATTAAGTGCTGCTATAACCTTGGTTTCAGAAAAAATAAAACGAAAAAAAAACAAATGTTGTAATTTAAAAGTATTTTTTTCGATGTCACACCCCTTTCTATGATGACTGCAAATTTTGCTTAATTTTTATAAAAATTTCCTTTTAAACTATTAAATTTGATTTGTCCGAGGATTTTTTAAAAATGCGTTAATTGTAGTTTTATCTGTTATTACTTACTTATGAAAGACTTGAACTGTAACTAACGAGGGTAGAATAAAACGTTAAAATATGCAGAATGGATGGCCGCAGTGTTAAGTTCAAATAGCACTAAAACAACATTATTTTCACCTTGATGTTTTGAAATACGGAAAGGTTGGTGACACGGTTTCTTCGATGAACTAGACATAAGAAACAGTCCAGATTGAACGGTGTAAATGACACTTCAGAAAACTGTGCGTGCGTGTGTGTGTAGGGGGCGGCGCTTTCCCTTCCAGACAGCAGGTAAACACTGCCGAAAATAAATCTGAACCAGTAACAGTTCTTTTTATAGTTGTGAAGGACATACATTTATCCTCGCAAGGAAAAATTAAGTTTAAGCTAATCGACGCATCCGAATTAAAACCTCAAAATATCCTTAGAGGCTGAGTAAAAATATATGGGATCACAATGTACAAAACAGCTGTAAATTTTAATCCCAGATATTTTTGAACGCTTCGATACATGTGACACATGGCCTGCACTAGGTTTACTCTCGTTCTCATAGCGATTATGACCACATATTACTAAATAAGCTGATGAGGTGAAGAGAAACGCATTAAGATTTCTCAAATGCGCTTAAAACTTAAAATTATAAAAGTAGACTAAAACCGTGCACCCGAAGTTTCAGTTGAAACTCGCCCCCCCCCGTATGGGATTATTCGGATAAATATTGGCGAACGGAGGCTCCTACCACTTATTGTAGATCTCATAAATCATGATGTATGAACAGACACTGCACCCACATTGTCATTGGCAAACGAGAGGTAAGCACAAATACTCTTCTTTTAACGCCATGCCCGCAATTTCTTGGAAGTGGACGTTGTCAGCTCAAATGGTATGGCCTCGCCACTCAACATCACACAGTCCAACACTGTGACGTCGATTTTACTAACCTAAATGACACAGGAGGAGTATGAAGATAGTAGTCAAATGGAGGGGCCTCCAGTAACTGGAGCACGACACCACAGTAGGCTATCGTGGGCCCCTTGTGCTTTCAACATGACCCCTGGAAGGAAGAGGATGAGATGGAAACCCGAAGGGAGACCATATCCGAACGATAATGTGTGCTAGCAAGGACGGGTCACTAACGATTCCAACATGACACCAATCCTGACGCCGGCAAGCTCTGTTGGATTGGATTGTGAAACGCAGGGGATGCGGCATCAATCCAGGAATGAGAGTATTGTACCGACGCCCGATGAGGGGCGCATTCGATAGGGGGGATGAGGTGAAGGGAGACACGGGTGGCCGGAACCAGGAATGACGGCACAGAAATAATGGAATAGTCCCTACTCAAGATATAGACGCCTCAGCAGTCGGACAGGCAGACAGGAGACCCCGCCCCACACGGGGTCCAGTGCCCCTCCAGGAGGCAGTCCTTATTCCCTGGCAAACAGCCGAAGACCGAGGGACGAGGAAAGTTCACACAGAGCATCCTTCTTTCCTGCCATACCGCACCAAAACATCGCCGACACTTCCAACCTTGAAATAGACCATACAGAGTGAAGGATGAATGAAATGATTAATGGAACGAAATGGAGAAACAGTAAATTCGGGAGGGGTGAAAGAAATCACTCCAGCATTCGCCTGACAACCCGGGAAAACCCTCGAAGAAGCACATAGCCCGGGAGATCACCGGGGATCGAACCAGCGACCTCCGGAATGCGGGCTTAAAATGCTAGCCTCTAGTTCCAGAGGTGCGGGTTCAAATTCGTTGGAGGGCGATGGATTTTTTTCGGGTGTAAAAATCCTTAGCATGGCTTCCTTCGGAATGGAAGTAAAGCGGGTC
Source organism: Deroplatys truncata (assembly GCA_030765065.1). Lineage (NCBI taxonomy): Eukaryota > Metazoa > Arthropoda > Insecta > Mantodea > Mantidae > Deroplatys > Deroplatys truncata. The sequence continues at coordinate 62,994,267 of CM060980.1, forward strand.
TCCCGTGTCGTAGATTTACGTCACGCAAGAAAATCTCAAGCCCGATAAAGAGGCCTCTGAGCAAAATTACCGGTCTTTCACGCGCAATATAGAATGGGACGCTAAGGACCACAGCAGTTAAAGAGCGTCCATAAATTGAGCCCAATTTAAATGTTTTTTCCGAATGTGGTCCACAGACGTTTCCACCTGAAACATCTCGGTCGGTAGCCCTGCCTTAGCCGCTCGTAACCTGGGAACAGACGAGACACTCCCAGGATGAAAGGAGCTCCCTTGCAGTCCCGCCGAACTTCAGGGAGAAATCTTTCCAAAGTACAAATCCACCATCCTGCCGCAACACACCAATTGCCGTCGCCTGCTCTTACAACCCTGACACAGAAGAGAGGAAATGATGGGACAGAAAATGTTTGGTAGAAGTGGAACCACCCGACATTCGCCTATCTAACCACGAAACAACCCGAGGTCAGAGAGGCCGGCCCGGACCCCGGATCTCCATACGCGAGCCGCACACGTTACAGCGGAGCCATATCTCTCCATAAATGACACAAGACTTCTATGAGACAGTTAAGCGCAGGGTTTGTGTCCAAGTTGCGCGTTCGATATCGGTCCATATCGATGGTAATGTATGCTCGGCAGCTTTATGCTATTAGATTTTATGGAATATAGAAGATTGATGAGGAACAACATTCTAACACCCGGGTGAGCTGGAAGGGCCCCGGCAGGGTCCCTATATAATCTTAAAACAATTGTTATATTAAATTCCGTTACACTTAACTGTGTTAAAGCCGAAGCCACAACCGGTATTTGAGCCATAGACGTTTAGTTTTAGCGGCTACAATGTGGTAATCTAGAAACATTGAAAATTCCCTTTGAAGTACAATTCGAAGCAATTCATCTAACTTTGGAGCCTCAGTAGGATACATGAGTCAGACGAGAGGAGTTCATTGCACTTTTGGGGGTTTTACCATGGTAGCTCGTTTCAGAAAGCCGAAGTTCCGTGGTTCCAACTCCTGTCTTACTAATCTTCATATCAGAGAAGTGGATGACAGACATGTTCAGGAGGCGGCTGCACATTCATCTTTAAAATAATTTGTGAATTACTATATTCTAATCAGAATGTTGAACGCACTCTCATTTTGTTTTTCCAGGCTCCGTAGGCGTTCATGCCTGAGCTAAGTTTTCTCTAGGACGTCGCTAGAAATCAGCGAGCTACTACCGAAATCCAGTCCAAATTTCTGTTAAACAGCAATCATACAAAGTTGAGAACAGAACAGGAGATATGTTCTAGTTCACATAAGATGGTCCTATTGCTCAAAATTCTTGAGAATTAGAAATGTTTTATATTTCCGTCCAGTTGTCCTCCGTGGTCTAGGGGTACCATGCTAACCTCTGGTTCCAGAGGTCACGGGCTCAAACCCGGCGGAGGCAATGGATTTTTTCGGACGTAAAAGTCCCTAGCACAGCTTCCTTCGGAAGGGAAGTAAAGCCGGTGGTCCCGTGTCGTAGATTTACGGCACGTAAAAGAACCTCAAGCTTGATAAAGAGGCTTCTGAGCAAAATTTCCTATCTTTCACGTCCAATACAGAATGGGACGCTAAGAACCACAGCAGTTAAGAGCATCCATAAATAAAACTAAATTTAATTTTTATTTCCATTCAGCAATGTTTTAGCTAGTGGGTAGGGAGTCCTTACAAGCAAGTATGGGCACAGCTATTACAAGGGGATAGTGGTCTGAATAAGTGATGGGTAAATACGCGCGTTAGTGAAAGGCCGTTGGCTGTTTTTCGCGGTACGCGCCATGCGTGGCACGAGTTCAGCGTACTGTGTACCCCACCTCCAGCTTAAGCTTTACCTGAGACATGTTATCCCAATCTCACTAGCTAAGTCATTGTTGTACAGACAGTAAGTGGTTTTGAAATTGAAAAGCATGTAAGTATGCAAAGGCAGCAGGTCTTTGTTTAACTTAATTTTGCCATCCACTGGGCACAAGGAAGTTTATAAATGAACAAACTTCCATAAATACTATACCCCTCTTCACGTGCAACGGAGATGAATATAGCACAATAGACAGCATGAGATTCTCAGTAAATTACTTGGGAAATGTATTCTGCCGTTAAAGTCCTTTTTATATTATTATTATCACCATTATCGTAAATATTTATAAACCTCCACGTAGAATGGCATAAACCAACAGTTTCTGTAAATTTTTAATTTTGGATACACAACAGAGATCAAGGTGTATAAATAGCAATTACGAAAGCAAAACTGGCATTTAAAAAAAGCGTGCGTAGATTTTCGCTCTTTTTTTATTAGCTTTTTACTCAAGAATAGTTGAATCATTGGCAATGCAACTTCTTATATGATATACTTTAGGTCGCAATTGCAGAATAAAAACTCTAGTCTAAAGAACAGGTTATAACATGTTACAAAGTTAAAATGTCGGAGATTAGTGCTTAGTATTGACAGCACTCAAACATTTATAAGCATATCTGACAATAACTGACATTAAAAAATTTCGATGTGATGAACATTTATGGATAATTATTTGGGAAATAAACTATAAATGGAATATATCGCAATTCAGGACAATTTAGTAGCCTCGATAACAAAAGTTATTGAGCATTTAAAGCGTGTTAAAAAAGAAACGCGGTAGGGAAGATGCAGTAATGCAATTCAATTGCGAGGGAGGGAACTGCATGTGCCAGAACAGATACAGCGAAGTTCAAAGGTTTAAGAAGTGAAGGGGACTTTCAGGAATGCCCGATTTGTTCAATTAAAGTTAATTACTGGCATACTAGTTCCACATGTGAAGAAACCAACATAATGGAACATTAAGGATAGAGAAATGGGCCAGCTTACCAATAGAAATACTTGGGGGGGTTGAACATGAAGTCATTGAATAATGTCAAGGAGATTGGTCCCTGTTTAAGATAGGTAATGAGCAAATGGGTAAGGAATGTAAATATAAATCAGGGAAAACATATAAACTGAAATACAAATGGATAGGGTATAAGTTGTAGCGGAAATAATATGGTGAATTACTTTCAGAAAACATTTGACTGTATTTGTTTAATTATTATGAATCAGATAGAAAAGAACAAGAAAATTACAGAAGAAAATTAAGACAGAACAAACAAAGCATACATGATTTATGAAATTTCCTAAAGAAATTTTAATTGTTTAATTATTGTAAATAGCTTTAGTTAAATAACGTTAAAATTATTTCATATGGAATTAATTATTATTTTTGTCGTATTAGAAATTTAAGACATTTCTTGAATTAAATTTTTTACTATCTGCCAAATAAATATAAAACAAAAAGGCAGCAAAAAAAAACCACACAAAAACGAGGTTATACCCGTTGCCAGGGAGAATCGATAACCATAAATGTTTTTTTTCTAAAGATGACCAGGAGATAGAGAGAACCACAAATTAATATTTAGTAACTGTTATACTTCAATAATGTTGTGCAATAAAGGACAAAAGAGCATTATAATACTTAAGGGAGTGGTGCAATTAACAATTACCTAAAGTAAAAACGGATTGTGAAGTAAAAATTGAATTTGATGTACTCCCCGTACAACAACGTAAAAAATATATGCATTATTTGTTATAAAGTCAAATTTTATTAGTTATTGAAAATAGTTAATACTTGTTAATATAAGTCATTAATATGTGTTTGCGTACATAATATTTTACCTATAAATAGTGATTGAGAATAAATACAAAAGAAATTGAGTGAAGCAAACTTTGATTTTATCATTGTAGACAACCAACTATACTACAATATCTAACTGCACGGTAACAGTTTAATTATATCAGTTTGCCGCAAATTGATTTAAAAATCTATAAAAAATCAAAGGTAACGAACTCTGGGGAAAAACATAACTGATCCGGTAAAGTTATGCAACAAAATCATCGCCATTTTTTCTTTACATAGGGGGAAAGACACTATAATACTGCTAACAGCTCAATCACTCTAGGTGGCATAAAATGTCTATTTTGTACACTCATGTTAAAATAATAGTTTTACTCTAAACATCATAATCATGTTTTGGCTTCTTGTGCTATTCTTGTTTTTACATAATAATATGTAAAAGTATTAAGCTTTGTCTGTTTGGCAGCCCCTACTTTTGGGAAATTTGAAAGTTTTCTTTCTGAATAAATAAGTATAAGTATGTTTCTCGAAGATAAAAGTCGTTCTCTGTGGACTAGTGGTACCGTGCTAGCCTCTAAATCACAAGGTCGCGGGTTCAAATCCGGTGGAGGGCGATGGATTTTTTCGGGTGTAAAAATCGTTAGCATGGCTTCCTTCGGAAGGGAAGTAAAGCCGGTGGTCCCGTGTCGTAGGTTTACGGCACGTAAAAGAACCTCAAGCCTGATAAAGAGGCCTCTGAGCAAAATTACCGATCTTTTACGCCCAATATAGAATGAGACGATAAGGACAATAGTAGTTAAAGAGCGTCCATAAATAATACTCCATTTAATTTAATTTCGAAGATAAAACGCATACTTTCTGGTTTCTAGTCAATTATTATGTTTTAATTTTTATGATCTCGAAGAAAAGGTAAATTTCGATTAAAGTTTCATTCACGATTTTGACAGACACGTTTAAAACAGAGGTGTAGCTTGGGGGGTTGGGTATTGGAAACCCCTTGCTATAAAATGCAAAAAATTAATAGCAAAAATACCTTTTTTAAAATAATAGTATGTTTCTAGGTTGGCCGAAACAGGATACCTCTAATCGTATCACTGATAGTGCTATATTTACGTACATGTCTTAGACAATATCGCCAAAGATGACAGCAACAGAAACTGTACTATAGATGACGTGGGTACAAACATGTTAAGATATCGGGGCATGTTTTCGTTCCGGTGATAAATTTGAGTGGTTTCCAAAGGAGTGCAATGTCTCCCAGTTTAGAAGAAACCCTATTTTGTTGTGAAATAAAATGGCCTGTAGCAGTAATATAAATACTTTACTAGTCATTATTTTAATGTCACAACACATTTGCCGGTTAGAATACACAAAATATAATTTTTTATTCCAATTGCAGCACCTTAATCTGTGAATATAAAATAGATTTATTTGAAAATTTCAAATCACAATTAATTCACATTTATATTTGAACTGATACAAATTGTTTAAAAAATGGACCCCTATACATAACCCCCCCAATAATTTTAGCTATGCTGCTGGTTGAAAAAGAAGGGAAGTTGGAAATACAGGGAGAAAGAAAAAGAGACTTTAGAATATAACCCAGGTGTAGCTGCGGGTTTTTGCAGTTAATTTTAAAGATATAGGGGGAGAAAATCTCGCAGCTTGAAATACCCAAATCTACAGGCACAACATCAAATTTGGAGGGACCTGGCGAGATCAGTCGGCTTCTAGACGAAAAGAGGTAATCCCGCTTAACTGTAGCTCAAAGAGAAAAATTTCATTTTACCAAGTAACCGTTTCAAAAGACGTATTCCACGCCAAAGGAAGACAAATAATGGAATACATGGAAACAGGATCTCTTCGAATGAAAGATTCTTCCTTCTAATCTAATACATTCTATTGTCGGAAAGGAAGATGAATTGTGAAACGTGTTTACTGCACAACGGTTTAGACAACTTCAAGAGTAGCAGACCGATGTATCAAGAGCTGCCATTGGATGAACGAATTACGTACCATGGCTGAGAAGGATGGAATGAAATTCCTTTGCTTGAGTTCTGGTTTGTGTGTGAGCGATATGAATTACCACAAATGGCTAATTGTAACCCTATTATAAACTATAGCTTAGTGCGTTGTTTTACTTCACTCCTATTTAAATATACAATCTGTTAACCGCTACTCTTAGATAGTAACTATATATTATTTTGTATGAAGTTTTTTCTTATTCTATTTCTCATTTAGAGAAATCATCTACCCTTCCTGCCTACTTTCAGCAACTCTCCCATATTGGTTAATAACCAACATCACCCAATCTCTTCGGTCATATCAACGTGCAGTATTTAATTTAGTATGATGGTGGGGTAACACTGCCATGCAGATCTATTGCGCATCCTCAGTCTTATCAACGATCCAGGAGTCTGACGTTCATAATGAAATGAATTGGCCCCTGAGTCATGATGGTTGAGAGCACCTCCAATTTTGGAAACGGACTCCTAAAAGTGAGGGTTCTTTGGTGAGCAAGTGCTGGATACTCGCACAACAGATAAATAGCTGTCTCATCTGCAGGCAGGATTCACTAGCGGTCCCCATTCTGTGCAGGTATCCTCTAAGCCTGTTTATTTTAGCAGTTCCTGTAACCTGCATCTGTCCAAACTCCCTGTATGAGAGCTTTATAGTGACTGAAACCTGTAAAGTTCCAGTATTTCTCGTGTTCTCTGAGCAACTAGTTCCTGATAGCCAGCTTAACCGGTCCTGATGATAGTCCAGTGCTCACTCTGGTTCAACGAAAGATTGCTCAGTTTCCTTCTTATGGCTTCACCTGCTCTTTCATTGGCCAGAATTACCATATGCCCCGGCACCACCACAAAGGTGCAACATTACATTGAATAATAACACGTACACTCTGGATGAATACTAACGCTGTTTATATCTTCTCATTGTCACAAAATATGCTAGATTTCACTTTGCTGTTACCTCCTTTCGATCTACCGGGCGAGATAGCTCCGCGGTAAGGTGCGAGGTTCGCATTCATGATTCACTTTGATCTCGGGATTTTTCGCGGATTTCCAAGTCAGTAGGCGAACGCTGGGATAGTTACTGTAATGCCGCGAATTTCCTTGTTTCATTTCCTTGCCATGTTTCGGGGTAGAAGGTTCAGGCGAATGCACGGTGTGACTAGGCGTGTGTCGGGGGAAACTTTGAGTAACTGTCTCTATGGAGTGCAGTGTGTGACGAACCCACAACGAGAGCTCTCTTTGGGGAGAGGTGACGGGTGACGTGTGGGTGGTCCCCGCCGGCGTCGTGATCTTACCCTGGAGACGTTAGGGACTCCGACTGTATCCGAGGATGCCGCCCCGGATCTGATCTCTCTCTGTGTCCTTGCTTCATCCCTTTCTCGCAGAGGTTTAATGGATACGATAGACCTCCTATGTGCTTCCCTGCCGAAATTCTCCTCCGCAGCTAATGATCCAACAAACCAATTGCCTCAAATCTGCTATCGCAAGTTACGTGAACCTTGAATTCTCGGATTCAAACATCGCTGAACAGTACACTATTACATACCAGTCAGAAACTTCGCGGAAATATGTTCTTTTAAAACTAACGAGAAGATAAGGAAATACCTACTACTAGCATAATTTCATTGAGAATTAAATCTATCACTAACGAAAAGTAGAAATCATAGTTAAATAACAATCTGCTCATGATACAATTTTATGAGTATTTAGCTCTTAAAAGTATATACTTCTAAGCAAAACAAAATTCACATATGTGATTTTAGGACTCGAGCTATGAAACTTTTAGGAAAGCTTTTATATATATATATATATATATATATATATATATATACAAACAATTTTCGCAGTAATTTATGCTGAAATCTTGATTTTTATTAGAAATTTCGACGTCAAAATATATTAAATAATAGCGATGAAGAAGTAACGGCAGCATTATCTTGTTCGTACCTCCCTAATTTTAGTTGTTGTTTTTCATTCATCATAGGCACTCTTCCTGTAATGAACAGGTACTGGTTGCTTGAGTGTTTTTCATAAAACAGTGTTTATTAATGCCCTATTAATTACATTTATTCGGTCTCATTGACCAGAAATTTTCCTTCCCATTTTACACAGACTTATGTAGGTCCTCAGTCTTGGCATGTCAATACTGCTATGGTTAAAATTTGTGTTGGTAAATGTTCTCAGTTTTTAGTAATAGTAGTTTTCTTGTTAACATTTATTTGAAACGCTAGTTTAAAGTTTTTCCGGTAAGTCTACCCTAATCTTTGTTTTTAATGTGTTTGTTAGACTTCATTAATGCAGTTAAATCTTCAATAGCTTTTGCCGTATCCTTCTTTCTTAAATTACTTATGAAAGGCTCACAATCTTGTAGTTCTAACATGCTGATTAACTTCAGTATTTCATTAATTTCTCTACCATCTTCCTATAATAGGCAGAGAAAGTATGCATTCACACCAAAAATTCCATATCGAGATTTCACTGGAATACATGTTACGAAGCACCCTGGACCGAAAATAAAAACATGCTAGAAGGTTCTATGTGTGTACGTGCAACACTCTACACGAAATGTCGGATAAATAACATTTGGTATTTAAATTCAGTATTTTCCAAGGATGCAACAAAATTTTCAAGGTCTGTCCCCTATAGCTCAGTAGATGGAGCACCTGCCAGTTTGCGAGGAGTTACAGGTTTGATTCCTGGCTGGGGGAATTGGAATATTTCTCTCGCCAAGATTTTTCCCTATTCTCCCCAGAACATGAAAGAATGAATGAGAGTGTAAATGCGTGCGTGATCTATTGTATAAAACCCAAAGAAAAACCAGATATCCAATGATAACGGTACAAGAGTTAACACCATTGCCGTTAGGTAATGTGTTCCGAAGGAAAAAGACCGCCGATATGACCATTACAGTTAAAGGCGGGGTATAAATGGAAAAACATCAAGATAATCCCTTCACTCCAAAATATCCTTTATATGGAAAAATTTACTTTATTTTGTTATCATAAATAGCTCTAACGGTTATGACTAAAATGCCATACACTTGACTTACTGACACGAACAGAATATATACATTGAATTCTCAATGAATAGCCTGTGAAGACCACTGCACTCTGAGTGAATTTTACATAACTATGAAAACAAAAGGGATACAAAAAAATTACATTAGAAAAAAATTTAGGGCTTTTTAAGATGTTTAATTTGTGTTTAATTAGCCCTTTTGTAGCTTTAACCGTTTATAAAATACTTTCTGTTGTTGATCGGGATTTCTATATTTCAGAATACACACTTCTGAAATATTATGAACATTCTGTTGCTTATCAGGCTATGCAAAACGTATTGAAGTCCAGCAAAAATATAACGTGATTTTATTTAACATTTAACTATCGTACTTGACGTCCTGTATAGCTCTATATAACTAATAAAATGTGTATTAAAACTATTTCAGAAACATTTATCATTAACAAGAAGTAGAACATGCGTTTTTTTTATAAATTCTTTGCAAAGTAGTTATGCATATACACTGCCGTTTGTGAAAATTGCAACACCAAGAAAGAATTTTCCGAATAACTCTAAACTTGGTGGAAGTGTAGAAGAGTGTGCTAGCGATAAGTGATTAGGTTTGCAAAGAGATGGGGTAAACGTAGGCCGGGCAGAGTCCTCTCGTGTCGGTCCGACAAGGTCAATGTTGCACCCAGTGCACAGCTGTCAAACAAATTGGAACAATTCAGTAGGTGCCAGTATGCCTCGTCGACGTCAATATCGGCATGTGAGTGAGTTCGAACGGGGCAGAATGATCGGTCTCCGGGAAGCGGGTTTGTCATACCGTGATATTTCGGCTCGTTCAGGGCATGCTGCTACACCAATGATGCGTGTGTGGAAGCAGTGGATAGATGAAGGTCGTACGCAGCGAAGAGCGGGTACTGGACCACGAAACATGACCACAGCGCGAGATGACCGTTATGTTGTCCGCATGGCCATAACGGACCGTACAGCTTCATCCACAGTGTTGGCTGGACGCTGAAGCAGTGCAACAGTTGTGGACTTGTCTGCATCAACGGTTCGTCGCCGTCTACTGCAGGTTGGCTGGTTGCATGCATGCCATTACGTCGGCTTCCATTGTCCAGAAACCACAAGCTCCTCACACTGCAATGGGCACATGGACACCGTCACTAGGGTGCTGAGTGGCAAAATGTAGTCTTTTCGGACGAGTCCCGCTTGAACGTGTTCTACAGTGATGATCGCATACGTGTCCGGCGGTACCGTTATGAGCGCAACCTGGAGGGCTGCATTGTTAAGCGGCATAGCGGACAAACACCAGATGTGATGGTTTGGGGCGCCATTGATTATAACAACCTATCTCGCCTCCTACGAATTGAGGGCACTTTGAACAGCAACCGCTACCTTGTAGAGCCAGAGGTACTCCCCCTGCTTCAGACATCTACACAGGCCACATTTCAGCACGACAATGCCCGGCCACAAATTGTGAGGAATGTACAAGCCTTCTTCGAAGAGCGACGGGTACCATTGCTTCCCTGGCCTGCACGTTCGCCTGACATGCGGCTCATCGAACATGTCTGGGATGTGGTTAATCGGCACCTGGTGCGTCACGGTCCTCTAGTAACCAGTGTCACGGATTTGTGGGCTCGAATACAAACTGCGTGGAGGGAAATTCCTCAGGAACTTATTCAGAATCTTTTTGATTCAATGCCACGGCGTATAGCAGCTCTAATTGCAGCCCATGGAGGCCACAATAAATACTGAATATTAGGGCTCAAAGGTCATGTATAGATTTGAAAGGTTTATCATTTGTTACTTGTCATGTACCGAAGTGGTATTAAATTCATTGAATTCATGCGTTTCGTTCTGGGTGTTGCAATTTTCACAAACGGCAGTGTATATTATAGGGAGGAAATTCGTGTAATTGTAATACTATTATTGCTATTTTTTATAGTTATTTTCAAAAGCAAGCTATTTTTACTTTCTTTACTACGTATAATAAGTAGGGGAAGTATTGCATTCCACCCAAAAATTCGATACCGAGATTTCACCGGAAATACATGTTTTGAGACCTCCTGAATCCAAAAAAAGCATTTTTGGAAACATGTCCGTGTGTGTGTCTGTGTGTCTGTGTGTGTGTGTGTCTGTGTGTGTGTCTGTGTGTGTGTGAACAGCATAACTCAAAAACGAACAGTCGGATAAACACCAAACTTGGTATTTAGGTTCAGTATCTTCCAGAGATGCGACACGAAGGTTTTCAAGAAAATCCCCCCACCCCAGACTACCCTTTACATGGAACATTTTTCGAAAATTTTAATTTTCTCAAAAATGGCTCTAACGATTTTATTTAAAATATCATATGTTTAAGATAATGCCATGAGAAATGAAATGTATATCTCGAATTTTCTGGGAATGTCTCCAAAAGTATTCTTCATTGTGAACGACTTTTGCATAACTGGTAAACCATAAGAGATAGACAAAATTTCACTAGACAAAAAATGTTGATCTCGTTAAAATACACAACTTATGTTATATACATTTCTTTTGTTGAGTGAACCGTTTTCGAGATATTGCTTGTTATTCCCTTAAATTTTCCAATACTTATACTTTTTCTCAAATTCGTTATTCATTTTTTTATGTCCTGGACTTGCAAAGAGAATGGAATTCGACACATAGCAACCAGCGTTAAAATATTTGACCATCGCTTAAAAGCTACCATATTCCCCTTGCATCTACAAGAAAATTAGCAATAAGATTGACATCTCGATATCTCGATTAACATAAAGCATATGGAGAATAGGCGTTTGTAAAAATAGATTGTACAAGAGTAGAGAAAGTCATGTGAGTGTAACACATCAGATTTTTTCATTGGAGGTACACTGCGATACAAAGTAGCTGCTAATAACTTGTTTTACTACTATTCTTAAAGTTTGTTTTCTAAAACTAATTTTATGTGGAAATACTCTGTTATAAAAAGCAGCTAGGTTCTCACCTTCAAGAATGCTTGCCATTCATCCTCTGTGTTCATAAATAAAACGTATTTAATCTTCAACAAGTGTTATTTTCTCGGTTAGCAACATTTTATACCACTTGTCCCATTCCAATGAAAATTATTTTCTTTGTCGCTGAAGGTTTTATAAAACCGTTGAATATCCATCCCTTCTTAAACCGGACAATTTCTTCTATAGCCTTATATTATACTTATTTTTCAAAATCATATTTTTATACATAATGTGCCACGCTAAAGGATGCGAAATTCACAAAATAATTTGGAAATCAATTCTTACTACCCGGTTAGTTCCTATTTCATTTTGATGGAATTTAATTTCTCCTAACTAGTGATGGATGGGTGGGCAAGGTGTGTTAGCTCTTAATTTCGAGATAATAGTTTTAGCAGTTGTCGGTTATCTAAAATTGTTTCGTACGATTATATTAAATTTTAACTAACCTATCTGGATTCCACTTTTAACATCATTCAGAATAAGTTTAAATTTACGAAGATGCTAAGGAATGGGAATTAATGCATTTAAAACATACAGCGTGTATGTGTAGAAGTGTTTGCAGCTGTAGTTAATTGTTAATTTGAATATCTATTCAAAAAGAATAATAAAAGTTCAGCATAAAATAGCCTTATTTATATTTGAATAAGATAGTAGCTTATAATGAAGGAATATCCACAATTTTAAGATCTTAAAGAGCATACGTCTTTCATGTTTAAAATTAAGCTGAAAAGGAATACAGTTTAATTGGAAGTTTTAAAAGGTTATATAAAAATTAACAGAAGTTTAATCTTAAACACATTTAAATAGTACTGCAATGCTAAGAAAGGGCTTAGTATAGTTTGCAAATAAAATACGTATCATGTGCTTCTGGCATTATACATTTATGGATATTCATCTTGGATTGAGGCGTTTATAATGAGTCCCTGATAGACTGGATGAAAAATCACATGCCTTTCTCTAACCTCTATCTTTATTATTGAGTACATAAACTACTATTATTAAAGCTTATTTTTCAGCCTACTTCATTTTAATCCAAATAAACCTTTGCAGAAATAGCTACATTACACATCCGACTTTCATTTTGAGATGCTGTACACACACACACACACACACCACGCACACATACGCGCACCCACACATACACACACACATGTACACATTTTTCTAAAACTGTTTTTTTTATTCAGAAGGCCTCAAAACAGAAGGCCCGTATTTCCGTTGAAATCTCGGTATTAATTTTTGTATGGAATGGAATAACTCCTCTACCTACTATGTACATAGTAGAGAAAGTAAAATTAGACGACAAACTTGAGACAAATGCTTAAATCACTGCCTATTTTGTAGTGTTTAACGCCCGTTCTTACTGAATACGGCACCAAAAGTGGTGGACGCTGATGATTAGACATCGGATTTGTATCCACCAAAAGTATTTAAGATATGCATGCATTTTTTCTGTCGAAACCTTTAAGATATTTTCTATAATTTTGCATGCACCAAAATTGTTAAGTTTATCCTTATACGTTTTGGTACTTACAATGTACATCTTCCTGAGGCACCATTTCGGCCCTTGTAGTTTGATTTGCAGTATGCAATCTCATTTTCTCCAAATGCTCATGTGTAAGTTTATAACGTTTATCGGTTAACATAAGTTTGTATGACGCACCTCCGTGGTCATGGGGGTAGCGTGTTTGTCTTGCTACCTCCATGATAGAGGTCCCGAGTTCGAATCTCGGTTAGAGTTATTTTCCTAAATAAGGTTTTTTCTTCCGAGGGTTTCCCTTATCCTGTAAAGACGAATGTCAGATAAAGTTAAGTTTACGGACCTCGGGCCCACTTGAGCATAATTTCAAACATTTCTTTAATTTATCGCCCGATATTACTTAACTGGTTAAATGATATTTCCATATCTATTGAAGTTATTGAGCAAAATTTGAAATCACTTACCTACTCTGGGGAAATTTCTTCAGGAAGTGCTGCATTTTCATCTTGAAGATACTTTTCCACATAAAACAAAACTTAAATGTTAGGAGTTCTCTCTAAAACACTGCACAATTTACCGCTTAATTTTCCTGCATATTTAAATGAGCACACTTACTTTACTTTTATATATAAACTTGAGTATTCTTATTTAAATATATATATATGTATATATACTGCATGAGCCTTCTCATCCTGCGGATTGGTAACCAGGCAACCCTGCATTTTACAGACGATGCGAAATGCAGGTGCTGACACCGCATTCACCAGCCCACTGATTAAGGCTACGGTGTTGCTCGTGGTTAACGTGCTCTAGTAGCGCAATGGTTAACATGCTGGAAAGTCGGGTGAAGGTCGGAAGTTTAAATCACACCTGCGAATAAATCAGTTTTTATTCATTTCTGTTCATGTTTCGAGAACGCTCTAGCAAATCATGTTTTCTTTCCCAATGCACAAGAAAGTGAATTTGCCTATAAATACGAAGTTCCAGCCTTCGTGCGCATTGTGGAACAATGTTTTCGAATAGAGAGTATCTAGACATGCTGTTGATATACTGGGAAGTGCAACAGAATGCAACGTAGGCATGTTGTCTACACCAACAGAGGTTTCCGCAGAGAACACTTCTATAGATCACACGTTTTTGCGAGTTGCGAACCGCCTTTTGGAATGAGATACAGTACACAAGACACCACATCCACGAAGGGATCACCCTGTCTGTGACCAAGCAACGACGATCGTGTGACTACGTCATTCAGCATCCGCATTGTAGTACAAGAGACAAGCATTTCGATATTAGCCAATCTTCTGTGTGGAGAATACTACATAATGCAAAGTTACACCCTGATCTTTAACTGCACCAGGAGCTACTGCAGTCGGACCATGGACGGAGAGTGGCGTTCGCTAGGTGGATCATACGACAAACTGAACAATATCCACATTTTTTTGGCAATTGTGTTATTTACAGACGAAGCAGGGTTCTACAACCAGGCCATGTAAATCGCCACAACATACATTACTGGAGTATTGTAAACCCACACTGGATGCGAGAGGCGGCCTTACAAGTCCATGGGGTTTCAACGTTTGGGCTGGTATACTCGGTGATCATCTAATAGGCCCGTATTTTTATGATGGCCAACTCACTGGGAATCGCTATATCCACTTCCTACAACACCAGCTGCCTACCCTGCTGGATGAAGTGCCGTTGCAGAACCGACAAACTATGTCGGTTCTATGCCAGCCCATTCGGCCCGTCGGTAACGGCTTATCTCGATGTCACCTACCCTAAACGATGGATCGGATGGCATGGACCAAAAGGGTGGCCAGCATGCTCGCCAGATCTAATCCTATAGATTTCTTCATATGGAGTTATCTTAAAGATGTGTACCAGGAGTGGCCAATGACCCCTCAACAGCTCAAGAAACGCAGCATATTTGCTTGCCGTGACATCACACCGGTCATGTTGCACCGGATTAGGCTGGCGATGATGGTTAGACTGAGATCTTGCATCCATTCGAACATCTACTACAACCACATGGAGGAAACGGGTAAATTGTAAAGATTTATCTGTGTGATGGTGCATGATGTCATAGTCACTGTTAAATGAGAGGTTTTCAGTAGTCATATGGGCTTGCAGACGTTATCCAGTTTGTATGTAAGAGCGTCCATAAATAAAAACTCAAATCAATTCGTACTGCATTTTGTAATCTCTCAGAACAATTTATTGGCTTTCTTTTGTATGAAAGAATAGCTTTAAATAGTAAAATATTATTTAATGGTGCCGTATGCTTGTAAGTGATAATTACAATGTAATATGCATTTATTTATGATGTTCGTTAAAGCATATTCTAACAAGTAACAATTTGTGTTTTAATGAAATTCACATAATTAAACTAATTAAGTGAAACGACACTTCCATGCCAAACTATCAGTTCTCTTTAAATTTACTAAAACTAAAAAGTACCTTCAAGTGGCAGTATTTGAACCTGGGACCTTCACCACTGAAGGCCAACGGGCACACTGTTGCGCTACGAGTGCAAGTCACTGCACGCACAGCGGTGCAAAGCAGTCATTTCGGCCGAAACTGAGACGCCTTGCAGTGGACGGTGTTTACGGCATAGTCTGTACAACGCCGGGACTGCATAACTTCTCAATCCGCATGCTGAGAAGACTCACCCGGTATATGTACATCTCCACTGTTTAGCAATAATAAAGTAGGTGAGAGAGGGAAGGGAACGTTGTTGTACTGCCGGAAATCGAAAGAAACCTGTTTTAACAAGCCATGCGTGGGGCCATAAAATGGGGTTGGAAAGGAAAATGCAGAGGTGTAAACCTGAAAGCCGACCACGCTCTCCTTCTGATTGATAACACCTTATAGTCGCAATGCCTAGGAAAGGAGTAGTATTATTATTGAGAAATGATCCATAGTAGGCACTTTATTATTTTGTCACTAATGTGTTTAAATATTAATCTAAAATTTAAAAATACGTGTATTATATGCTTGATTCAGGGAAAAATTATTAAATACGCAGCAACATTGAAACCATGCAATTATATGAACCCTAAAACTTTACACATGCACAAGCACAGAAACGCATGAAATATATTAAAACACTTAATTCCATATCACAAGTTAAAACAAACTAAATAATGCATTTGCATACAAATCCGATATCTACTGATGATACATAGATGAGATTGGTACCTCCTCGGCATTTACCAATGTGAAAAAAAACGCACTTTGCACACCCATAATTGTCTTCTTGGTGAAGAAAGACGAAAAAAACCAACCATATAGTAGCGATTCTCTTGAGACGAGGCGTACAGTTGTGGAAACAAAGATTGAGCGACCGCACGGAAATGCACGAAGTTAACAGAGCTTACCGAGCGGATGACAGGCGGTGAGGTCTGTGGCCCGCATTCGGCAGGTCGTGGGTTCGGTTCCCGTGGCCGATATTCCTGATTCATGGTTTTTTTGGGGAGTTTATCCGGGTCGCTAGGCGAATGGTGGGAAGGATCATTTCATCCCGGAATTTTCTATCCCTCCTTTTCACCTACATTCTCATTTCACTTCAACTTTCATCAACTTAGTCTGTTTCAGGTTTGAAAGTGTCGGCGGGAGCCTCGGCGTTGCATTGCGGGGAAAAGGATGATCTATGTAACTCTTCTTCCCCCGGAATGGGGGCGGTCTCCCAGTCCAGACTCCCAGGAGATGTGCAGATCTGCAAGGGATAGGGGAGCTGGTTGTAAAAATCCTTAGCATAGATTCCTTCGGAAGGGAAGCAAAGCCGGTGGTTCCGTGTCGTAGATTTATGGCATGTAAAAGAGCCTCAAGCCTGATAAAGGGGCCTCTGAGCAAAATTACAGGTCTTTCACGCCCAATGTAGAATGGGACGCTAAGGACTACGATAGTTAAAGATTGTCCTTAAATAAAACTCAATTTAATTTTTTCCCCTCCTTACCGGGAGCACCTCTTCAGGGCTTCAGGCAAAAACGGTCTTGTAGGTCGAGATGCTAATGCCCCCGCAGTTATTTCTAGTCCTAACATAGCTTAATTCACACGTGAAATGTGTTACACTACAAATCATATATGAGTATTACTTAAGCTAGGATACATGTATTATGTTGTTACGTAAAATAACACCGGGAAAGTATTTAAAAACATGTTCTTCCAAAGAATGCACAGGTAAACACCTTAAGATTTCAACCTTTGGTTACATGACTTTACAAAGAGAAGATACTTATTTTCATGGTAGAAGTGACTCAGTGCCATTGTTCTAGGTTTGAAGTTCAGTATGCTACCTAAGGAGACGGTTCCAACCCGACAATCCGCATGTATTTTTTATTCATCCACTTTTCATAATATAGTCACATTGTATATTTATGCAGATTACGTTTTTGGCATACATTCACTCTAGGATTCTGAGGTATTTATCGCCTATTCTCGGAAAAACAAGAAAAAGGTAAAATACCTTAATTCTACGTCGCTATTAAATGTAAAGCAAGAGAAACAAATATAATTAAACTAGGCAATCAGTAAGAAGGCCAGAACGTCTAATATTTTGTATGGGCTCCCGTTATTTGCTACCTCTGCCTTCAGTGTTCAAGTCCCTGAAATAGTTGGTATTTTCTGCTAGTGATTCTGAAGTACCTTCTATTGCATACCAGAGCTGCGCAGCATTAGTGAACCTAGTACACCGAGAAAGCCTCTTCTTTATTTTAATATGTTTTATAGGATTCAAATCTGGTGACTTCGCAGACCATGGCATCTGCTCAAACATGTTCGTATGCTCCAAAAACCAATTTTATACTCTGCCAAACTATGGACTAGATGGTTCTCCTGCTGGTATATAATAATTCCTTCAGGATAACGCTCTCGGGCAGACGGGAGAAGAACTTGGAGTGTTTCAATATACGTTTCACTGTTCAGTTTCCTTGAACGTGTTCCTGCATACCTACTCATACCACGATATCCACACCCAAGTAATAACGCTTGCAGGAGTGGTCAGATAGTCTGTTGTAGCGAGTCCCATTGGATCTGTAAACATACACAGAAGTGATACTTGCAGTGCTAAATGTAACTTCGTCCGAGAAAATTACTTCTCTCTAATATATGATATATGTTCTCATACAGTTCCACATATCCCAACCTGTCAATCACGCGGAGGTCTGTTTCTTCTTGCTTAATTGCAGCACGTCTATTCCGAATTTCAGTATCGTTGCAACGGTTGGTAATAGCTAGTCCGTGCACTACCAGAGAATGAAACAAAGCCCGGTATTCAGCGGCGATCCCTTTCCACCTCCGTCAAGACAGAATACTCAAACATATTTGAAATTCAGTTACGGAAATCGTTAGTTGAGGTACTTTCAATTTTCATCTTTATTCTCTATAGGGACCGGTAGCGTGTCACTTTCTTGATAATTTCACCCATCATCTTGCAGTGGACTGAGAAACGTCACAAATTTGGACTTCCCTGTGAAATAAGCGTGTAAAATTTATCAAGGGCCTCTGCCGTATACATGGAATGCATGTGCCTTTGTAGGGTAAGAATAGAGTCGCTGTGTGAAAAAGATAAACGACCTCTTTTGGTAAGTATGGAACTAAGCACAAACGTGTAAACATGACAGAAAGAAGGAAACTAAGAATAAGAAAACTACTGGGCCTTATCGTCAGTAGTTGGAAGCGTTGGCTGTGATATACAACTGTAAGGTATTATTAGTAGGCACTTTATAACGTAATCCTATGGATATTGGTTTAATATAAGAATACGATATATGGGGTCGATATGAAAAGAAGGAAAATATAAAAAGGGAGGAAGAATAAGCAATCGCAGAGATTTGAACACCTATTGTTAGTGTGCGAAGCGCAAGCTTTACCTCTGAGCTATTTGCTCTTACTTTTCAAATGTTCTGTTTCCACGTCCAGTTAGCAAACGACGCAATCGAAATAGGAATAGGCTTTCTTAATTAGGTATTATTTCTTGTTTTACAAGTGCTCGATGGCTTATATGGTCTCGGTTCATTGTCTCTGTTCGTCAACAGAGTTATAGTTGCGTCTCTCATTTGTTTCACAACGAATGATCATGGTATCAGATAGGCGTATATGAGTGTTCTAGTGGCACACTGGTTTACGAAAAAAGAGAGGAAGTGAATCAAACTACTCCACCACCCCTCTTTTGTTGCCGGGCAACTAATAAAAGGGCAAGGATGTTTTAAGACGCCACCTATTTTTTCGCTGGACAGACGATAAGTATTGCCATGGATAATGTTGTTGCCATTATTCGGACCATTGGAGATGGTCTTGAAACCGAAGTGCAGATGGAATAATTCTACTCTGAGTGCGTTCAATCATTTTTCCACTACTTCACATCGTATCGCATCACTGTGCTAGTTACTTGAACGTCAATAACTCTTCACGTTGTAATTATCTGTCACATAGTTGAGTGTAATCTAGTTACATTTCGTTCTGCACTTAGCACTTGGAAACGGATTACTATTAGGCATACAATAAAATAATGTTTCAGTGTATAATGCTTCGACCCTACGTGGAACATATGTAAACAAAATCTTAAGTGTTGCAATCGCATGGCTTTTTCTACTCATTCATCCGCAAACTATTCTTACATAAGCTTATTCTTCTATCTACTTTTTGTTAATTGAGGTAAAATTTCATTACACTTTCGTTGTGGGTATAAGAAGAATGCAGTAGGCTAAGGCGATCTTTTCAAATCCAGTCGTTATTTGATGGCTTTGAAAATCCGCTGTCTTTGCATGAATGTAAGGCAAATAGCGATATGCAATTGAGAAAAGTATGACAATTCAAAATAAATAATGAAGATGGTTAACGCCACAACCAATTATAATTGACATGAGTTGTGTGCTTCAACATCTAATTTTTTGTGTAGTAAGATTTTGTTTCTTATGGTTTACCAGTTATACAAAAGTAATTAAGAATGAATAGGGCTTTACAGGCTATTCCCAGAAAATTCAAGGTAAAGATTTTGTCATGCTATCTTAAAACATATGGTAATTTTAATAAAAATTGTTAGAGGCATTTTTGAGAAAATACGAAAAAACCAAATTTTCTCCATGTAAAGCGTAGTTTGTGCTGGCAGATTTTCTTGAAACTCATGACCCATCCATGGATGACATTCAAATTAAAAACCAAGTTTTCTTTATAAAAATATTTTTCTTTATGCATATTTTTATTCAGGGGATCTGAATGTGTATTCCTGGTGAAATCTCAGTATCGAAGTTTTGGGTGGAATGCAATACTTCCGCTTCTTACGTAGTACAGGAAGTAGTAAGAATATGGCAAGTAGTAGAGAAAGTAAAAACACACAAACGTACACATTACATTCATACTTCTAGTTTCTCATAGGTTAGGAATGATAACACTAGTCTGCATATTCAAACTTTCTGTCTGATGATTTCTTAAAAGTAGGTGTTCTTGAATCAAATTTTTATGCTGATTGCAGAAATAGCTTCCGGTTTTTTCTATCACGTCAGGTTTTTACACAAAATAAGAAGTAATGTTTTGACAAGTTTACTAATGAGCGTAGAAAAATATTCAAATACCATTTCACACAAAGTAAGTTTTCATTCAACTAACGTTTTAAGAATACTCTCAGGAATTCACTTAATTTATTTCATGATTATATTTTAACAAAACAAGAAGCCAATATGTTTCATTTAATTTTTTTCAAACTTTCTCTTCTTTGACTTCCTTGCAGATCCTTGAAGATGACTGTCCCTCCTCAACATCCAACAGTAGTCGGCCATCATAGTTTCATTCCATCTCCCCTGGTACCTCCTCTTCATTTCCTTAATATGTTCGTGAAAACGTTCACCCTGCTCTTCACTATAGTGTCCCAGATTTTCTGGAAAGTCGTCAATATGTGAATGCAGAAAATGCACCTTTACACTCATGTTACAACCCATCTTCTTGAAATTTTCCAACATTGTTTCGACAATGACCTTGTAATTAGGATCTTTGTTATTGTCTAAGAAGTTTTCAGTAACTGATCGGAAAGCGGTCCATGCTTCTATTTCTCTCTCATTTATTGTCTTCTCAAAATCTTCATCCTTCATCAATTTCTTATTTGAGGACCAATAAAACTTCCATCCTTTAATTTGTCTTGTGTAATGAAGGGAAATATCTTGGAAAGGTACTTGAAGCAAGGTCCATCCTGTGGTAGAGCCCTTACATATTGCTTCATCAAGCCCAATTTTATGTGTAGTGGCGAAACCATTATCTTTATATTTTTGAAGTGAAATTGTGTAAAAACTGTACGTGATAGAAAAAAAACTAAGAACAGTTCTGAAATCAGCATAAAGAGTGAGTCAGAATCACGTATTAGTTTTCAGTCATCCGATATCGTGCAGACTAGTGTAATCAATGAAAAACTTCTCCTTGGGAATGCAGCCCAGAATCTCTGTCTTTATGGGCAGGTATATCGACTGCTTGACTGCAAATTATTTCTTCTGCCATTCCTTAATGAAACTAAAACAGAAATTTGTGGAAGAGTGTAGTTTTTAATTACATACTTTTTAATCCTACCCCGTCATAAGAGCAATACCTAAACTTTTGCGAAAACATAATCATTATTGTCGACGTTTTTCATCTGTAAAAATTGTCACAACAAATACACGGTTTATTAATTTTAAACATGAGAGAGAAGTTTAATTCTAGTTGAAACAAATAAAACTTTAGCTGAGAAAAAATATGTTGGTAATAAATTATTGTAGCCTTTTCCCGAAAGACTGACGATTATAATGGATAAGAATAATGGGACATTCGTAAACTTATAAGAAACAGAAGCTGATTCAACCTTTCGTATTCAGCAAATGCAGCTGCTTGCAAAATGGCTGATACAAACTTCTACGAAAGTAAACATGGAAGAAATATATATTTTGGTATGTATATGAACTTCAATAAGCTCGATGAAAATGCCATTATTTTAGAGTGTGCTGGTTGAGAGGTCCTTGTTTCTACAAAGCATTGTAAATACTCTGGGTTAATTGATAATTTAATTTCATTTATTAAACAGCAAAAAGGCCATTACGATGATTAAAATTTCTTTCCTTTGTTGTGAATTTGATCCAGTACTTTATCAAACTCCATCTCGCTTTTTCATTTTAGTATCTATGCTCATATTTTCCATTTGATGAATTCCTAATGTGCCTTATCTACATCTATTTATCAATTTCTCTTACCTTTGATCCGACTTTTCCACTATTTTCCATTATTCAAATTGCTTTTAGTTTTCTTTCCTGATGAAGTTTTATGCTGTTCCGTTTGCATTCTTGATTTGATTATGTTCCTCTTTTTTTAACCGACACTATAACGACATGTATTGCAGGTTTTTATTCTTTATACAACATCGTTATTAATTTATAATTATTTCCCATAGTTGCTTTTAGCTCTCTGCGCACGTCCTTTCAAAATCAACCTAACCATATTCTAAACCTGCTTGAGAGTCTTTAATTCAAATAATCTCCATTTGTACCCTTATTTTGATTACTCTTTCATCTAACGTTCGGCCAAAGTCTTAAGTCTCTGACTACAATTTCATTGTTCTAATACTACACAGTCAGCAATTGAGGTGTAGAAATAAATGAGAAATAGTCCCATTTTACTTGAACCGTGCGTCTGTGTTGAAATGCAATGTAAAGTACCTTCAAAAGGTAAAAACAGAAACGGGAGGTTTTTACAACTCGAACACAGTAGTATGAGTATTGCACTTCGCTGGGCTGACTACCACGTGTATTTAAATGTAGGTTTCCGCAACGTCAAATGCATTGATATCGTGATCGAGTAGTAATAGACATCCCTATTTTGCCCGATGTTGACATTTTAAGTTCTGATAAGATAGCGAAGTTTGGAAGGAGAAAGACCACAAAAAAACTACTTCTGTGGTTTAGTGGTTAGCATGTTAACAAGCAGAGGTCCCGTGTTCGATTCCCGGCTGGAGGGTGGTTCATTTTCTTTAGCGAGAATTATTCCCTAAAGGCTCGTCTCTCACCAAGGCGGCTCGGGTCCAATCCCAGGGAACCGAATGTGGGAATTGTGGTGAACAAAGCGGCATCTGTGCGGGTTTTCTCCGGTTTCTCCGGTTTTCCCCCACCATTCATTCCACCAATTGCTCCAACATCATCCTTCTATTCATTCATCTCACCGTCATTTCATGTTATCTCTTTCCTCGCTCTCATACCTGACTTCGAGCTGATCACCCATCCTAACTGTTCTCTCTGATCGAGAGTCTGTGCTCCTAGACAGGCGTCTGACCCCAGGTACCCGCTTGTAAGTCCTGGGGAGTGTAAGCCCTAACGACGGGGAGGGTAAACAGAGAAAGAAGATTTATTCCCTATCCTCCCTGTGCCTAGAAATATGAATGAAAGTGTGATTGTGTGTGAAAATTGGATGTACAAACCACGACTAATACCAGCCCAAAGATAACACCCCTATAAAGACTGCAAATCATTGCCAATGAGCATTTGTTCCTAACATAAAAAGCCGCGATATAACCTGAGTTGCTAAAGGGGGCATATAAATGTAGCAAAAAAAAATCCTACTGGAACCATTCAATGTCTACACCGGGCAAAGTATGCGTAAGTGTAACCATTGAACACCTCTTTTTCCCGCTTTTACTTTATGGCGACACTGTAAAGAACAGTAGTAAACCTTATGCATTTCAAAATAAGTTCTGGTTTTGATTCCACAAAGTAGTATTTACAATTATCCAATTAATGTATGCTGTGCATTCTTCTTTCTCTTTCTTAGTGGGAAACGGTTGGTTCCTGGCTCTAGAATTGCCATTTTTTGTTTTAGCGTACGTTGTAAAGTTTATTTGTTGAATAGTCTGCTTTAGTAAATAATCAACAATCGAGATATAGCTTAACCAGTTATTTATAATAGGTTCGTTGTTTATTTTTATAACAGTTTTTTCAATTGATAATATTCTAATTGCTACCGATTATTCATTTCGGTATCTCCCTCCTAAATGTTAAACGGTTTTGTTTAAAGCGGTTTTGAGCATCCTTATTTTGCATTAAAACGGGGCTACTGGTTTTGCTGTTTTGTTACGCATCTTCAGTTTTTCACTTAGTGATATTAATTTACTGGTTATATTTGTTTTCATATTTTTTCCTTTGCTCTTCCGACTCTGTCAGCTTTTCCCTTTCCTTTACTGTGTGTAAAGCTTTAATATTTCTTTCATGATCATAGTCAAATAATTTAAAAAACCAGATGTGATACATTCACATGGCTTTCACTACCCTCTATCATTATTAGTGGACACACAAACTATTCCTACTAATGCCTACTGCTTTTAAACCAAATAAACGTTTACAAAAATAGCTACTTTATACATTTCATTATAAATATAAAGAGAAGGCGATAGTCAAATGTTTAAGAACTGGACGTTATATGCCGGCCTTAAAATTCCATACTATTTCCATGCATTCGCCAGAAACAACTGAAAAT
This sequence comes from Deroplatys truncata, assembly GCA_030765065.1. Classification (NCBI taxonomy): domain Eukaryota; kingdom Metazoa; phylum Arthropoda; class Insecta; order Mantodea; family Mantidae; genus Deroplatys; species Deroplatys truncata. Next base: position 63,018,894 of record CM060980.1, read on the forward strand.
CGATGTACTTTAAAGGAATGACGAGTATTGAACAATTCGAACCTTTAATAACGGCTATCTCATAAACGGTTTATGCCACAAAAAACTTACTTTAAGTAAATTGTGTGTTTTAAAGAGATCTACTTTTTTGTGTGGTACGTTTTCGTCTATCGTTAACGTTTACAAGTTACACAAGAATGAAGAGGACTTCTTAGGTTATTCCCAGAAAATTTAATATATACATTTTATTTGCCGTGTAAATATCTTTCATATACCATATTTTAATCAAAATCGTTAGCCATTTTTTAGAAAATCAAAATTTTCGAAAGATGTTCCATGTAAAAGGTAGTTGACATTGTGGGATTTTCTTGAAAATCTTGGTGTCGCATCCTTGGAAGATACTAAACACCAAGTTTGGTATTTATCGGACTTTTTGTTTTGGGTTATGCTGTTCACACTCACGCGCGCGCACACACACACAGACATGTTTTAAAAAAATGCTTTATTGATTTAGGGCACCTCAAAACACGCATTTCCAGTGAAATATCGGTATCGAATTTTTGGGTAGCATGAATACTAACGCTACTTACTATACGTAGTAGAGAAAGCAAAAGTTCTGTTCTGATACATTCACATGACTTTCTCTACACTCTTATCATTTATTAGTAGGTACACAAAATATTTTAACTAAAGCTTATTTTGCTCTACTACATGTTAATCCAAATCAACCTTTGCAGAAATGGATACATTACACATTTCACTACAGATTTGTTGTCCTCCGTGGTGTAGTGAAGTACCGTGCTAGCCTCCAGTTCCCGAAGTCGCGGGTTCAAAACAGGCGGAGGGCGATGGATTTTTTCGGGAGTAGAAATCCTTAGCATGGTTTCCTTTGGAAGGGAGGTAAAGTCGCTGGTCCCGTGTCGTAGATTTACGGCACGTAAACACCTCAAGCCTGATAAAGAGGCCTCTGAGCAAAATTACCGGTCTTTCATGCCCAATATAGAATGGGACGCTAAGGACCACAGCAGTTAAAGAGAGTCCATAAAATAAAACTCATTTTAAGTTACACATTTAAAGGGAACAGCGATAGTTCAGTTGGACGCTATGACCTTAAAATTCCATAATGTTTCCATGCAATCGCGAGAAACAACTAAATGCTGAAAGGACTTTAAAGAATGAGCAAGTAATGAATAATTCGAACCCTTTAATAACGATATATCAGAATGGCTCATCCACAAAAAACTTATTTGATGTAAATTGTGTGTTTTAAAAAGATCTACTTTTTGTGTAGTACATTTTCGTCTCGCTTAACGTTCAGTAGTTGTACAAGATAATACAAAATTTCTTCCAACTGAAGTGGACATCACAGGCTATTCCCAGAAAAGTCAAGATATAAATTTCATTTGTCATGTAAATATCTTTTAATATATTGTATTTTAATTAAAATCGTTAGTCATTTTTTAGAAAATAACTAATTTTGAAAAGCGTTCCATATAAAGGGTAGTTTGGAGTGGGCAATTTTCTCTAAAATCTTTGTGTCGCGTCCTTGGAAGGTACTGAACCTAAATACCAAGTTTGGTATTTATCCGACTTTTCGTTTTTTGAGTTATGCTGTTCACACATGCATGCACGCACGCACGCACGCACGCACGCACACACACACCGGACCTTTTTCTAAAAGGCTTTTTTTGGATTTAGGGGGCCTCAAAACATGTATTTCCGGTGAAATTTCCGTGTCGAATTTTTGGGTGGAATACAATACTTACCCTACTTACTGTACGTAGTAGAGAAAGTAATAAGCTATAGTAAGAATAGTTTGTAAACCCACTAATAAGCGATAGAGGGTAGAGAAAGTCATGTGAGTGTAAAACACCAGAATTTTTTTCTTTGTAATGTTCTGTTAGCGTTTGCATTTCTAAGCATCTACCTCTGTTTTACCTCAAGCTGCTGTTATTTTGTTCTAGAAACTTCTGATATCGCCTGCAGTGCTGGATACTTTGTGGCCAGTCTCTGTGGACTGAAGTACGACAAAGCTTTCTAGACAGATATATAACTTCCTTTTTCAGTTTTGTGTACTTGTGCTTCGTCATTTGGCTTATTGCCACAGAAGTCTTAAGGGCATCTATGTAATACTCGGTGTACTACACTGGATGCAATTATATAATCTCTTCTTTAACGAAAATTCCGCAGAAAACGCTACTGTTCCTACAAATTCGTTGATAGATTACATCCTACATCAAAGGGTATGGGATTTGCGTAATATTTTAGTACTAGCACTTTATTTCCCATCGTTAAGTTTTCTCTTTCCTTCAGTGAGATTGCTTGTTGGTTTGTGAGAGCAGGTAGACTGGGTTGGTTTGGGCATATGGAAAGGATGTATGAGCAAAGATTAGTTAAAATTGTATAAATGGAGCCAGCAGGGAAGAGAGCACTGGGACGACCAAACGCTCGAGGGGAGGATAAAGTCATGGACAACATATGGAGAATGAGAATAAAGGACTGGAGGATTCGAGGACGGAAAAGACTGGAAGAATTATTGTACAGAAAGCCATAACATTTAAATTTGAAGGTGTAGCGTCTTAAGAATAATAATATTGCTTGTTGGACTTAAAAACAAACTGCTAACGTTTGAATCTATGCTAGTAGGTTATATAAGACAGACCTGGGCCAGTTTTTTGCGTTTATATGGGAAAGGATAGGGAAAACGAGGGAAGATGCTAGGCTAGGAGAGCATCCAAGGAGGAAAAATGCGTTTATATGGGGGAGATAGGGATTACGAGGAGAGTTGTCAGGCTAGACAGGGTTGAAAGGGTAGAATGCACGTTTTATACTGAAGAGATAGGGATTACAAGGTTAGATGTCAACTAGACAGGAGTTGAAAGGTTGGAATATATGCTTTATAAGGGAAAGGATAGGGAAAACGAGGGGAGATGCTAGGATAGACAGAGGTTGAAGTAGGAGGAATATGCTTTATATGAGAGTGGTAGGGAATACGAGGAGAAGTGCTAGGCTAGTCAGAGGTCGAGTAGAGTATACAATTATATACGAAAAATAGGGAGTAGATGATAATGCTAGGCAGGTACTGAAGAAGGGAGAGTATGCGTTTATATGAGAGAGATAGGGAATACGGGGAGAAATGCTAGGGAAAACAGGGACTGAAGGTATGTAGGGTGTTTTTCCAGAAGGGAAGAGTAAGAATTTCAGAGGTATTTAGAGCACAATATAACTATTTTAGAACACACTTAGAAGCTTTTTAGGCACATGTTTATCTAACTTTGCAGGTATGCTGACGATGTTTTAATGTGGTAGAACAGCCATTTGACATCCTCTTACTGGCCTTAAAATATTTTTAGACATAGATACAGATACGTGTTTTAGGGTATTGGTGTAAGCATTTTAGCCAGTGTACTAGGAATTGTGGAGAATTTTAGGGTTCATTTAGAGACATTTTAGGTACAGGTACAGATATTTTTTTGATATGAACAAGGCTTTCAGGACATTCTGGTATGAGGCAGGGGAATTTTAGATGTTTCAGCAGCATTTGGGGAACTGGAGCAGGTAGATTCAGGGTATTCATATAGGCTTCAGAATATTTCGAGGTGTTTTATGATGCTTTTAAGGTATTTTGACAATTTTCAAGACGTTTTCAAAGCTCGTGCTAGAAGTGTTTGTGGCTCTTTAAAGGTATTTGAGGTTATGGATGGGGCATAGGCGCAGACCATAAAGAGTTCCTGAAGGGACTTTTGGAAAGTGTAGTGGGTGTTTTATCGGCTTTTGGATAAGTGTAGGGGCTGTTTTATAGGCTTTTGGAAAGAGTAGTAGGTGTTTTATCGGCTTTTGGATAAGTGTAGTGGCTGTTTTATTGGCTTTTGGAAAGTGTAGTGGCTGTTTTATAGGCTTTGGAAAGAGTAGTGACTGTTTTATCGGCTTTTGAATAAGTGTAGTGGATGTTTTGTCGGCTTTTGGATAAGTGTAGTGACTGTTTATTGGCTTTTGGTAAATGTAGTGGCTGTTTTTATGAGGGCTTTTGGGAAATGGTTTTCAGGCATTCTCTCTTGTTTATAGAGTTTTTCTCTTGTATTACACAGGTCTTATGATCTATAACCATTTCTAACGTTTTTACAGTCATATCGGATCCTTTTATGGTCTTCTCAATATTCTAATGCTACCATGTATGAAAGTATGTAGAGATGCCTTTTATAACCCAACCTTAAGCTCTGATAGTGATATTGTTTTTATTCAGCTTTTCTGTTTTTGCATGGTTAATTGTTGGTTAGGTGTATCGTCTTTACCAGTTAATTGATGCTTTATTAGGTAAGGATTGTAAGGGTAGGTGCCTCTCCCCTTTTATCTAGGCTTGAGACTAGCACTAGGATTTGCTCCTAATGGCAGGGTTACCACCTCCCTTCCACATTATTTTTATTTATTCTTAGGTGTCTGCTAGATGTATACACAGTACATGGCAAACTTCCACTTTTTAAAGTTGTAGAATCACGAGAAAATTATCATCTAAGGATTAGATTCTCTTAGGCACTGCTTGTAATGCTGTAATGGCCATATGCATATGTCGTTATTCCATCCTCAGCAACGACTCTTTTATCGTCGTATGGAGTCAATGCAATTTTATTCACTTGCACTGTGGTAACAGTATGTTTTCGTTACAGGATCAGATTCATGGGTGTCCTTATTATTTCTCTGGCTTTAAGACAGTCTGTATAACTGTCGAATGTGATGTGCTGCTAAATAGCGCCACGTTTTATAACTTTAATCTTTTTTATGATTGAGCCGTGGATATCTAGCGCATACATCTTAGGTCGCAGTCTGACAAAGCGTTGGATGATTTTACCATTAGCCTCATCTTTAAATTTTCCAAGCACTTTCTTGTTTAGAGCTGAATAGCATATATGGTTTGTAGGATAATCAGCCGTATCCAGATGCTCAAGAAAACGTAGCTTGTCCTTGTACACATCTTCAGTTGTAACTTGATGGATGAATGAATCAGTGTCCATATACATCAGCTTCAGGTTTTCAACTCCATAATGCGGTAACAACACATCATAATGATAGTGGTACATTAATGTCTTGGAGATGTCCAACACACTCATTCCAATGTATATAGGCTTGTTGAAGACGATCTGTCGGGAGGCCATATGCACAGCAGCTAGATTGGTAGCATATATTGTTCGATCGATAAACGTAGGCTTTGCAATTAACTTTTCCAGAGTCTTCTCGTTTGTTTCACCAACCGTATATCCACACGATTACGAAGGTTCTCCAATGTTTTTCCAAACATAGCATTGTTGAACAGTTTGTAGAGATCCTTCTCAAAATCATTTGCAGCCTTTTGTCGTAGTCTGTTGTTAAATTCCACATACGGTTTTAACCACTGTGACTGTCAGAATTGTAGCACACGATGGATTTTTGTTAGTTGTAGTCCATGACTAAGAGCTTGCTTCAAAGTCATGTAATGCACTACATACTTCTTTCGTAATCCAAGGTGAGGAATTAACTTCTTTGTAGTAGACTCCTTTGGTTTCTGACACTCAGGCAGGAATGGTAAATCATTATGCAGATCATGGAGTTCAACAGGATACTCGATGTCAACTTCTAATATGTATCCATGAGGATCATCTTCTTCCAGTCTTTGTAAGTTTATTTCTTCAGGTGAAACCCACTGAAATCCACCAAAAGGAAGGGCGTGACACATTGCCCACCCATATTGGTTATTAGCGTCCTCATATGTGATGAATTGGGTTGGTCTCGACGGATCAAACTTTTCCATGTAAGTGTTATTAGCCTCTGCATACCGATGGGACACTTGGCATAAACCTCCTCTTATGCCGGATTCCACCATGAGTAGTTGGTCATAATCCTGTAACAGTTCCAGTTCGATTCCAGTATACAGTAACATGGCGTCCCATGTACGTCCTGGAGAGGTAAAATAATGTGCTGGATCAACTTTGTGCGTTTTGAGAGTTTGCTCTCTGAATGTCTCAAAGACATCAGCTAGAAGAAGAACATCAGATATTAAGTAGAGGTCACTGTATTCACCCAGGTTTCTCACATTGAACAGTCTCCATACATTTCCAGCATGTTCGTAGTCAGCATCACTAATTTCTTCTTCATTCAGTTTATTGTAGAAGTAGTTCTTAGGAGGCAGGCAGGTATCGTTCAAGACGTCCCATGAAGTGACGTAATCATAGGGAAATACACCCTTACGTGTCATCAACTTCATCCTGTCTTCTCCGAAGTACTTCAATGTTTCAGGGTACGATGCTAGATTTTTTACCAGCTTATCCAAGCTTGTACTCAGGAACCGAAAACTATCTACAAAACGGAGCTTTATATCTCCTACATACTTGGAGAATGAGATATAGCTTTCTTCAGAGTTAGGAATTACCTCCACACGTTCACTTGTACATCCCAACTCCTTAACAATGAAGTGTGAGTCATACCCACTGAGGTTGTGCATGAAGACAGGAATATATTTAGGCGTTTTACAGGCTAAATTGCATTCATTATGAAGACTTCCCCGATATTCACCACTGATGTGATCATGGTCGCGTACTTTATAGTTCACTTCTGTAAAGGGTTTTCCACACAAGTAGCATACTATAGAAGACTCAAAATCCTTTTGCTGTTGATCTGTAAGTTTCAGGGGCATGACAGATTTGTATATATTATTAATCTCCTTTGCAAGGAATGACAGGTATTCCATAAACTTCTGAGCAGCATCAACACCACGATATACATAGGGATGCTTAGGAAGACTAGTTTCCAGATGTTCAACGCTGGTTGATGGTTTAACGTAAACACAGAAGCTCATTGCTGTATGCTCTTGATAAGGGGTTGTATAAGAAGTTTCAGGACTGGGTATGCATGTATGACATGGAGTGAGAATGCTTTCAAAGTCTGCATAGATGACGTAAGGTAGTTTCAACATCCTTTCAAAATTTTTAAACTGTACAATTGATTTTTCCTTTGTAGGCATAACTACCCTTGCAACACCATGCTGATTACAGATAGATGCATGTTCTTGCAGTTTTTCCAGACCACTTCGTCCATACTGATTGTCAAAGTGAGTAAAGCACCGCTTGCAGGTATATATCACTCCATCATGCTTAGTTTTCTGACGTCGAACGAGCTTCTCAAAATTCTTGATATATACATAGTGATGTTTTCCACTACTATCACTCAATAGTAGGAGGTCACGGTGGTCAGGTAGCTCAGTGCCAGCAACCTTTATCGGATACACTTCATGCTTCTCATCCAATCCGAAAACGTTGATAGACATCCTATTAAGCTTCTCAAATTTAGGTATTTGAGAAAGTGGAGTAGGATAGGAAACGCAGCTGAAGTCGTACTTATCTTGAAGCTGTTTGTATTTACTGACGCGTTGAGGCTTGGTGCTGACGAATTTGGCCAATACAGAATATATAAAACATTGTTCATCCTTATAGTTTTGGATGTTAATGCAGGCTTTCCTTGCTTCAATAGATGGCGGTAGGGGTATGTAGCTACTGCCTCGTAAGGGGTTGTACTTGTTAATACGAAGGCGCACCCCTTCCACAGCAAGCAGAGCCCAGCTGCTTCCCTTCAGTTGTGAATCCTCCATTTCAGTAACCAACTTCTTCATTTTCGTTTCCAGCATAGAGTCCAGATCCGTTTCTAAGAATGCAGCTTGATTCCGTGTTTTAAATGTTTTGTCACAGGTTTCTCCGATACTGTTTACAAATCGGCACTCAACCAGCAGATTAATTTTCACACTCTTGTGAATACCAAGCTCTTTATGCACTGCCTGGATTATTCGTTGTTTGGCCTCATGCAGGTACATATTCAAGTCCTTAGATGAATCGAATCGTATAAAATACGATTTCAATCGTCCTTCGAACGCTGTCTCGTACTCTTTCATGTCACAGCCCTCCATTGTGGATAATATGTGATGTTTGGTAGGCTCCAATCTGCTTTTCTTCTGAGGACTGCTTATTTCACATACGTCCTCGTGCCGCTGTCCCTTATAACCATCATTAAAGGTTACATTACAATGTTTACATTTGAAGAGCTTCTTGCAGCTCATCTCGTGTCTTCTCTTGTCATAACTTCGGAGGAATTCCTTTCTACATTTACTACAAGCGTATCCAGTAGCGCTTGGAATAATATCCTTATACGCTGAGTTATTCATCATTATTCTTGATGCAATAACGTATTAATCCTTCTTCAAGGGAAATGTAGACCTTTTTGCCTTGATAACACTTTAGAAAGCTGATTATTCTTGGAGAGAACGCGATGTTAACACCGCAAGACTAATTAGCGCAATGAAGTCCAGTGTCGCGGTCACCCTATTTATAAAGGTAGCACGAACCTTTTAGATCAATTATATACTGAATGTTAATAATAAAACGATGATTAAGCGTCTAAACTCTTATATCTCAATACGTTACACAGGTATTCGGACGTTTCCGTAGGTGTTCGAACATGTTCGGGTGTTTGGAGAGGTGTTCGAATGTGTTGTGTATGTCTGCGTATGTATCTGTGTGTGTATGTGTTTTGAACTGTCTCGGGGTGTGCGTGTCTGTGTGTGTGTGTGTGTGTGTCTGTGTGTATGTGTGTATGTCTATGCGCGTCTGTGTGTATGTTTATGTGAGTGTGTTTTGAACTGTCTCTATGCGTGTGTATGTGTGTGTACGTCTATGTGTGTGCGTGTCTGTGTGTGTATATGTCTGTGTGTGTATCTGTGTGTGCCGGTGTGTGTGTCTGTGTGTGTGTGTGTGTCCGTGCGTGTGTCTGTGTGTATGTCTCTGTGTGTGCGTGTGTGTATCTGTGTGTGAGTCTGTGTGTATGTGTGTGTATGTCAGTGTGTGTGTCCGCGCGTGTGTGTGTGTGTGAGTCTGTGTGTTTACGTCTGTGTGTGTGTGGGGGGGCGTGTGTGTGTGTGTGAGTCTGTGTGTTTGTCTGTGTGTGTGTGCGGGTGTGGGTGCTGATCAAGAAGAAGAAAGGAATAAAGTAGAAAGGAAGAAGGAAAGAGAGAAAGAAGAAAAAAAAGAAAGAAAATTAAGAATTTTAATTCAGACCTGAGGATACTTAAGTATACTTATAAATATATGGGTTAAACACTTTTTATTCCAGCCGTATATGTCTCCTAGTTTAATATTTATGAACCATTAAATTTTTATAAAGATTCGAACAGGGACCATAGGTTACCTAAGTACATATCACGGTTTAACACAGATAATGAATTACATCTAATAAATACATTTTTGATCCGTCCATACAACTCCCTTAGTTTAATAGCTATTGATCATTAAATATTTTGCTCTAAGATAATAGTAAAAAATTAATCCTTAAACAGCTTGATTACAATTATTTTCTAATGATACCTGAAAAGTCTTTCACTAAGCCTCTTAGTGCTATAAACTTATTCTGATTTTACCATATTTGTCTAAGTCTTTTAACTCATTAAGAATTAACCATTTAGGTTTTACCGATTCGAGGTCGGATATGAACTTCGGACTCCTAAATAGTTGTTCAGAGAATCTATCCACTGCTATCAATTTAATGTAATTTGTTCGAAGAGTCTAGCTGCCCTACTTCGGGAATAATGAAACATCAAAGTTTAAAACTCTGGCGAGACTCGAACTCCGGTCCCTAGAGATATCTTTCCGTAACTAATCAATAATACAGAACTATGTGAATCCTTGTTGATGCTAAAAGGGCATAAAGTCAGTAGTACACAATGAGACCTTCTGGATCAATTTATGGCTTTTTAATTGGCTTAATTGATTTAAATTGGCTGTAATTGGTCTTTCATGTAAGTCCGACCTAAGTACATGATACCTTCTGGATCAATTTATGGCTTTTTAATTGGTTCACATGGTTCATTTGGTCTTTCATGTAAGCCCGACCTAAAGCACATGGGGTTTCTGGATCAATTTATGGCTTTTTAATTGGTTCACTTGGTTCACTTGGTCTTTCATGTAAGCCCGACCTAAAGCACATGGGGTTTCTGGATCAATTTATGGCTTTTTAATTGGTTCAATTGGTCTTTCAGGCAAAGGGGACCTATAGTGCATGAGTCTTCTGGATCAAATTTATGGTTACTGGCGATTTGACAGTTTGTCATTCCCGACCACGTGGAGGGCTTTACTTCAAGAAGCATATAAAGGCTCGCTCCTCGGCTTTGGGTGGGAGGAGGTAATCAAAATAATGTCTGCATTTCCAGTCAGCTATGAGACATGATTCACCCACTATAAAGTACACAGCGTTAATTCTAATCATATACATCAAATAAAAAATACAAGTTAAAATCGAAAGGTTTAATTTTCACCATCCTACCGGGACTTGTTGCTTTGAACGGGTCGATAACACGCTAGTGTTATCCGCTAAAATGCAACAGGAGGGTTCTGAAAGTTATCGTAGAAATGGCTAGTATACGATGTTCGCTAACTAAAGCACACCTCTTTATTACAATGAGAAATTTCGCAAATTAGAATCACAAGCGATGAAAAAATATTAGAATATTTAGCTTTAAAGGTTAACAAGCGTCACTCTGTACTTAAATACCCTGATAAGAACGCTAAACCTTCTGTAAGCGGTATAGAAGAATGAGAAACTCAGTATACCAATTTTTGGAGCACAGACTATACAGCCCCGCATGTTATTGCCTGGAGGGGGGAGAACCCTTCTGTATACAATTTAGCTGCTATTGTGTCCGAGCTTCGCCTTAGTGGCTTCTCCACATGTCTTGTTAAAAGGTCCAGCGTACATTTCTCCGAATCGTTCTAAAAACGTCGATATTTACCAAGAAAATAATTTTAATAACTAGAACTACAAATAGATATCGCTACCAAGAATTGATACTTCACATCTCATTGTATACTACTGACTTTATGCCCTTTTAGCATCAACAAGGATTCACATAGTTCTGTATTATTGATTACTTACGGAAAGATATCTCTAGGGACCGGAGTTCGAGTCTCGCCATAGTTTTAAACTTTGATGTTTCATTATTCCCGAAGTAGGGCAGCTAGACTCTTCGAACAAATTACATTAAATTGATAGCAGTGGATAGATTCTCTGAACAACTATTTAGGAGTCCGAAGTTCATATCCGACCTCGAATCGGTAAAACCTAAATGGTTAATTCTTAATGAGTTAAAAGGCTTAGACAAATATGGTAAAATCAGAATAAGTTTATAGCACTAAGAGGCTTAGTGAAGGACGTTTCAGGTATCATTAGAAAATAATTGTAATCAAGCTATTTAAGGATTAATTTTTTACTATTATCTTAGAGCAAAATATTTAATGATCAATAGCTATTAAACTAAGGGAGTTGTATGGACGGATCAAAAATGTATTTATTAGATGTAATTCATTATCTGTGTTAAACCGTGATATGTACTTAGGTAACCTATGGTCCCTGTTCGAATCTTTATAAAAATTTAATGGTTCATAAATATTAAACTAGGAGACATATACGGCTGGAATAAAAAGTGTTTAACCCATATATTTATAAGTATACTTAAGTATCCTCAGGTCTGAATTAAAATTCTTAATTTTCTTTCTTTTTTTTCTTCTTTCTCTCTTTCCTTCTTCCTTTCTACTTTATTCCTTTCTTCTTCTTGATCAGCACCCACACCCGCACACACAGACATAAACACACAGACTCACACACACACACGCCCCCCCGCACACACACAGACATAAACACACAGACTCACACACACATACACACACACGCGGGCACACACACTGACATACACACACATACACACAGACTCACACACAGATACACACACACACACACGCACACAGAGACATACACACAGACACACACACGGACACACACACACAGACACACGCATACACACAGACTCACACACAGATACACACACACGCACAGACACGCACAGATACACACATACACACACGCAGACACACACACCCACACACACACAGGCACACACAGATACACACACACAGACATATACACACACATACACACAGACTCACACACAGATACACACACGGACACACACAGGCACACACAGATACACACACAGACACGCACACACATAGAGACAGTTCAAAACACTCACAGCCATAAACACACAGACTCACACACACGCACACACATACATACACACAGACACACACACGGACACCCACACACAGACACACACACACAGACTCACATACAGATACACACACACACAAACACACACACAGACACATACACACACAGACACGCACAGACATACACACACGCAGAGACAGTTCAAAACGCTCTAATAGAGATATCCACTGGAGCTTATAGGTACGTGGCTCTGTTATAATATAGCTTCATATGTGAGAGGCTCTGTCTTTAGATGATTGTATTGATTAATGTAGCGGTGAAGATGACGGGAATTGCGGGATTAGGGAGCTATGGTATTAATGGAGTTATGTGTTGGCGGGGCGAGAGTGTAGAGTTATGGTGTTAATGGAGGCCATTGACGGTGGTGGCAATATAACGTTATGGTGTAATTGGAAGTAGTGGTATTTGTGATGGTGGTGATAGGGAGATGGTTATAGCATTGGTGGTATTGGAAGTAATAGTGGTGGTGAAAGTGCGGAGTTATGATACAAATAGGTGTGTAGGAGTAATGGTGATAATGGTGATGGTGGGAATTGCGGGATAACTAGTTATGGTGTTAGTGGAGTAATGTGGTGGCGGTGGCGAAAGTGTAGACTTAGGGTGTTAATGGAGGCATATGCCGGTGGTGCCAATATAAGGTTATGGCGTAATTGGGAGTAGTGGTGCTTGTGATGGTAGTGATAGGGTCATGGTGCTGGTTATAAAGTTGGTGGTTTTGCAAATGATGGCGGTGGTGACAGTATAGAGTTATGCTGTTAATGGAGACATGGTGGCGGTGATAGTATAAGGTTATGTTGTAATTGAAGGCGGGGGTGTTTATGATGGTGGTGATAGGCATGATGGTGATGGTTATTGTGATGATTGTTTTTTGGAAATGGTGGTAGTGATGACAGAGGTGGTGGTCATTGTTTAGATGCTGATACATGTCCTGTTATGTGTATAGAAGGGCACACGTTTATTACAAAGAAATACATGAACACTGTACAATATAGTGGGCTGCTAAGAGTAGCAAAGAAATATTTTTAATAGGTTTCAACGTTCTTGAAATATCTGATAATAGAATGGTTATGAGGCATGGGACTATGAGTGTGGACATGAGAAATATGGTCGCAGAGGGTGTTGAATTCCTGTAAAAGCATTCAAGGTTCTTGATTTAAGGAGACATTTGTGTGGTGTATGGATCCAGCAAGGCTATGATAGGTTATCCATTCAGCCGATAAGAGGGTTCTAGGTTACGCTAGAAAGGGAAATGGCAGCATAGAATGGCTTGTGTAAAGGCAGTTTAGGCAAGCTTCTAGGTTACGCTAGGGCGGGTGATGACAAAATAGGATAGCTTGGGTAAAGTCAGTTTAGGCTAACCTGGGTGAGGTTCTGATAGGGTACCTTAGATAATTAGCGAGTGGTCGAGCTTATAGCTTTTTGTTTATGACCAGCTGAATGGGTGATGAGACGACTGTTGACTAAGATTGGTCTAGGTTTACGTGCACTCATTCAAGCTAGATTAGGTGATAGCAGGCTGGATGTGAAGTCTGCTTATACTATTTTCGCTAGGTTAGGGTATTCAGAGCTAGCTTAGGACTGGATTGTTGGACAGATTATAAGGAATGGTATCAGATTGTGTTAGATTATTACTGGACAGAATGCCTATTGTTAGGATAGTCTGGGATAGGCAGAGTTAGGCTTACATGATTATTCGAGTTTGAAGAATGGTTTGCAAGACTGAGGCATTAGTTCTAAGTATGTTGAACTTACAATGGTGCTGTAGTAATGGCTGCTGAGAAAGGCTTCTTTGTACAAATTATCTCTTTCTACATTGTTATATGCAACATTAAACCTTGTGTTATTGCATGGTTCTGTTAGCATAGATTGTCTTGGGAATAGGTCGTTATGATTATCACGTATGGTTACGTTTCCTGGTTGCGTTAGAGGATTACAGAATGGAATAGACAATGAGAAGATGATTCAGGGCAGGATGATCGGTGAGCGGGTAAGGTAGGGTAGTTTAGAATACTTCTACATTCACTAAAACTGTAAATCGATATACAGTTTATCCCTCTCGGTCTCATAGCTTATCTCCTCAAGATATATAAGTTTGTAGAAATTTAAAAAAAAGGTGTTTTAAAAGTATATAAAAGCGTTCTAACACTGCATAATAAATGTTCGTGAGGCATTAAACTATGTGCAGAAATATATCAAGTCCTGAAACCTGAATAAATACGTGGGTGAATACCTGATTTACTCATAAAATTTCACAAAATGTTTTAAAAGCTTGCGACAGTGCCTGATTAGTTGCTAAAGTACATTTAAAGCTGCTCAACTACTCCTGGAATAAGCTTTGAAAATGTCTGAAAAGGGTTGAAATACTTTGAGGCAATAGCATACAATACCTTTTAAGTGCTAAACAAAAACCTCAATCATTCTAAACACCCCCAGCATACTCTAAAATCATGTGTCAATACCCCAAAAATAACCGCTAAAGTTTCTAAAGAACCGTTCAGAGTACTCTAAAAGCCTGAGTTCATGCCGCATCCATAGTCCACAATACGTTCAAAGAGCCTTAAATACTCCTACCAGTATCCTGAAAATACCTTATAGATGTTAAAATATCTTAAAATCAACATAAAACACCTCGAAATATTCCTAAACATCTTAGAACCTGTATCAATACTTTGAAAAGGTCCACTTCCAATCTCCAGAATGCTATTGAAACACCTGAAATTATCATTCCAGTATGTTAGAATGTTCTAAAAGCCTGTACTCATACCTGATACCACAAGCTGAAATACCTTTAAATAGTCACAAATATGCACATGAAAACTTTGGAAAGGGATACCCTCGGAAGTGTTGCATTACTTCAAAAATGGAAGCTTACCCATGTGCTGTGTATACACCTAGCAGATACCTAAAGAATAAATAAAAATAGGCGCTAACCCTGCTATTAGGTGTAAATCATAGTGCTAGTCTCAAGCCTAGATAAAAGGGGGGGCCAGGCACCTACCCTTACAACCCTTATCTAATAAAGCATCAATTATCTGGTAAAGACGATACACCTAGCCAACAATTAACATACAAAAAAAAACATAAAAGCTGAATAAAAACAATATCACTAACTGAGCCTAAGGTCGAGTTAGAAAAGGCATCTCTACATACTTACACACATGGTAGCATTAGAATATTGAAAAGGCCATAAAAGGATCCGATATGACTGTAAAAAACGTTAGAAATGGTTATAGATCATAAGACCTGTGTAATAGAAGAGAAAAACTCTATAAACAAGAGAGAATGCCTGAAAACCATTTCCCCAAAAGCCCACCAGGAACTCTAAGGGCATAAAAATAGCCACTGCACTTTCCAAAAGTCCATAAAAACAGCCACTACATTTACCAAAAGCCAATAAAACAGCCACTACTCTTTCCAAAAGCCGATAAAATAGCCCACTACACTTATCCAAAAGCCGACAAACAGCCACTACACTTATCTAAAAGCCCCTTCAGGAACTCTTAATGGTCTGTGCCTATGCCACATCCATAACCTAAAATACCTTTAAAGAGCCACAAACACTCCTAGCACGAGCTTTGAAAACGTCTTGAAAATTGTCAAAATACCTTAAAAGCATCATAAAACACCTCGAAATATTCCGAAGCCTATATGAATACCCTGAATCTACCTGTTCCAGTTCCCTAAATGCTGCTGAAACTTCTAAAATTTCCCTGCCTCATACCAGAATGTCCTGAAAGCCTTGTTCATATCAAAAAAATATCTGTACCTGTGCTTAAAATGTCTCTAAATGAACTCTAAAATGCTCCACAATTCCTAGTACACTGGCTAAAATGCTTACACCAATACCCTAAAACACGTATCTGTATCTATGTCTAAAAATATTTTAAAGCCAGTAAGAGGATGTCAAATGGCTGTTCTACCGCATTAAAACATCATCAGAATACCTGCAAAGTTATCTAAGCATGTGCCTAAAAAGCTTCTAAGTGTGTTCTAAAATAGTTATATTGTGCTCTAAATACCTCTGAAATTCTTACTCTTCCCTTCTGGAAAAACACCCTACATACCTTCAGTCCCTGTCTTCCCTAGCATTTCTCCCAGTATCCCCTACCTCTCATAAAGCGCATTCCTCCTGCCTCCCCCTCTAGCTGAGTATTACTCCTTGGGTTCCTATCTAACCTAACTTTAACACCTGTCTATCCTAGCATAGGATCTCTCTCCGTTTTCTCGTCTCTCCTTATAAACACATACTCAATTCTCCTAACCTAACACCCCTCCTCCTGTTCCTAACCTCTCTCATATAAAGGACATACTCTACCCTTCAACTCTGTCTAGCCTAACACTCCTCCTCGTTTTCCTATACCATTCATATAAACCATACTCTACTTCTTGACCTCTGTCTAGTCTAACACCCCTGCTCCTGTTCCCTACCTCTCTCATATACAAGACATGCTCTGCCCTTCAACTCTGTCTAGCCTAACACCCCTCCTCGTTTTCCTATACCTTTCATATAAACCCTACTCTACTTCTTGACCTCTGCCTAGCCTAACACCCCTGCTCCTGTTCCCTAGCTCTCTCATATACAAGACATGCTCTGCCCTTCAACTCTGTCTAGCCTAACACCCCTCCTCGTTTTCCTATACCTTTCATATAAACCATACTCTACTTCTTGACCTCTGTCTAGCCTAACACCCCTGCTCCTGTTCCCTACCCCTCTCATATACAAGACATGCTCTACCCTTCAACTCTGTCTAGCCTAACACCCCTCCTCGTTTTCCTATACCTTTCATATAAACCATACTCTACTTCTTGATCTCTGCCTAGCCTAACACCTCTGCTCCTGTTCCCTACCTCTCTCATATACAAGACATGCTCTGCCCTTCAACTCTGTCTAGCCTAACACCCCTCCTCGTTTTCCTATACCTTTCATATAAACCATACTCTACTTCTTGATCTCTGCCTAGCCTAACACCTCTGCTCCTGTTCCCTACCTCTCTCATATACAAGACATGCTCTGCCCTTCAACTCTGTCTAGCCTAACACCCCTCCTCGTTTTCCTATACCTTTCATATAAACCATACTCTACTTCTTGACCTCTGCCTAGCCTAACACCTCTCCTCGTTTTCCTATACCTTTCATATAAACCCTACTCTACTTCTTGACCTCTGTCTAGCCTAACACCCCTGCTCCTGTTCCCTACCCCTCTCATATACAAGACATGCTCTACCCTTCAACTCTGTCTAGCCTAACACCCCTGCTCCTGTTCCCTACCTCTCTCATATACAAGACATGCTCTACCCTTCAACTCTGTCTAGCCTAACACCTCTCCTCGTTTTCCTATACCTTTCATATAAACCATACTCTACTCGACCTCTGACTAGCCTAGCGCTTCTCCTCGTATTCCCTGCTACTCTCATATAAAGCACATTCCTCCTACTTCAACCTCTGTCTATCCTGGCATCTCCCCTCGTTTTCCCTATCCTTTCCCTTATAAAGCATATATTCAGACCTTTCAAACCCTGTCTAGTCGACATCTAACCTTGTAATCCCTATCTCTTCAGTATAAAACGTGCATTCTACCCTTTCAACCCTGTCTAGCCTGACAACTCTCCTCGTAATCCCTATCTCCCCCATATAAACGCATTTTTCCTCCTTGGATGCTCTCCTAGCCTAGCATCTTCCCTCGTTTTCCCTATCTTTTCCTATATAAACGCAAAAACTGGCCCAGGTCTGTCTTATATATTCTACTTATGCTGGGCACAGTGATTACTTACTTGACGAGTGTACAAGAGGTCGCGTTCTTTTCTTTCTTTGGCAACAGCTTTCGTCCATCTGTCCCGTGGCTTGGGGGTATATATTACAGCGTAATGGTTCTACAAGGTTGTCATGGCAATGAGCAGCGAGGTTGCCACGAAATTAGTTTTGCTCGCCAAGGAACTATAGTGCACACATATATAACTGGTAATACTGTTCTATTGTAACATACTTTATTTTATTACTATATTAAATTCACGCATTCACTTCTATATTTGTTACACTCAGCCTACAGCTTGTTAATTTTTGTATGTTAATGGTGAATTAAAGGGGAAATGAGGCATTTCAGCGACATAGATAGCGACAGACATATTTCCTCTTATCCTTAGGTAAAAATGCAACATTTTCATAATACAGTCATTAGTATTAATTCACAACGTGTATTCTTTTCATGGATACTGTTAAGAGTGTGTTGCAATTTACTTGGAAGGGTACGTAACACATGAAAGTGAGAATCATTGCAGCTGGAATGATGTTGATTTTTGGTCTCTTATGAAAAAGTCCTTGCACCATGTATGGGCTTAGTACACAACTGAAGTTGCGTTTGTCTTTATTGCTTCTCTTGTACGTCAGTGACAATAAAGACTTGAATTTACTTTGTGTGCAGCCAGATGAGGAGTGAAAACTAAATTAAGAAAAACATAGGAAAGTCACAATAAACGCAGTCGTCGGAATTGCCCATGTAATTGTGTGTACTCTAAGCCTTGATTTACAAAGCGGACTATTTAGACTGCGAGCAGACTAAGAGCTCTGTGTAGTGGAGTAATTTCTGACTCAATTAATTTGCTTTGTGCTAGTTTCGCCAACTCCCATTACCTTTGGCTTTCTGTTCGGCTTTCTCTCCGACTTTCAGCGTCATTCTGTTGTTCCATGGTTTATAGTTATTGCATTTTAATTTTGGAAGAAGACAATTTCCATATAGAAATGCTTCCCTGACTGTTCAATAAGTCTTAACCAATAATATCTCTTATGGAAATCGGTAGAGCGGTGGTAGGAATTTAAGCTACTCCGTGCTACAACACAGCCGTAACTCGCCAAGACTATGGAAGTAAATTAGTGTTTGATTCCTATCACGGCTGGCCTATAGGGACACTATTGCGATGGTTTTCTGTAAGCAAGTGGATTTCTACAGTAACTGATTAGGCTTCTATACTCTGTGAGGTTTAAGTTGGCAGGTTTTCTACTGTCTTTGTCTCACACAGAGTGCTGTCCTTGTCTAGCACAGGGGGTGGGACAGCAACCATTTCTTTCTTGCGATTTGTGGAAATTCCAGACCTGTATAAGCTCGCATCCCTCCCGCTTGTATTGTATTCTGACTGAAGTGTCGTATGAGCTGTGGAACTGTGAGTTTTGTGTTTTGTGGTTTTACACGATACGCAAGAATATTTCAGTGTTACAGCATATGGATATAATGTTGAATTATTTTCTAGTAGTTTTGGTTGTATTTGTATTATTTCAAATTGGATCTCGAGGGAAAGTCCTAAAATCAGATGGTAGGGAAATGGTATTTAAAGTTCACAGTTTCTTCAGTGACGAATTTGACGCGTTGAAATGTGGAAAGCCGATTATTTCAGTGACAAGTATAGTTGAGAGAACTGCTACTGCTACAGGTATTTCTGCTCGTTCCGTCCAGCAAATTTTAAAAGAACACAAAAATGCTGAAGCTAGTGGCGGTAGATTGCAAACTCCAGGCAAGAAGCGCTCGAATAGGAGATCGCAAAAACAGAAATAGACTCATTCACAGCAGCTGCTATTAAGCGAACAATCTATTCGTTATATCGTACGGACTTTCTGCCTAGTTTGCAGGACATACATGAGGCTTTAAAAGTTCAAGACTTACTGAAAGGAAGCGTGTGATCGTTAGGAAAATTTCTTAAAAAACTTAATTTCAGTTATAGCAAAAATTTGCAAGGAAGACTTTTTTTTAATGGAACGAATGGATATTGTTTCTAAACGATTTCAGTTTTTAAGACGAATGAAGGAAGTGAGGGCTACTGGTAGGTCTATAGTGTACCTTGACGAAACGTGGGTAAATATAAACCATACGAGAAATAAGGTGTGGAAATGTGACGGTGATGAAAATGATTTCCCTCTTAAAACACCAATAGGCAAAGGACAGCGATTTATAGTTTTACACGCTGGATGTTCAGCAGGGTTCATTCCTAATGCCTTGCTAACTTTTAAGTCAAAATCCAGTAAAGACTACCATGAAGAAATGGATAACAATATTTTCAAGGATTGGTTTGTTAATAAATAGCTTCTTAACATTCCTTCTAATAGTGTCATCGTTATCATTCCGTAAAAATTAATAAAGCACCCACTTCATCTTCACTCAAATCCCATATGCAGGAAATATCGAGCAGAAAATGATCCCCGAGCGACATGCTATATGTATTAATTAAATTGATAAAAAGACAATTTCAAAGTTTATGAAATAGATACACTAGCAGAAATGCATGGACATACCATGGTATGGTTGCCACCTTATCACTGTGATTTTAACGCTATAGAACTTATATGGACGCAAGTGAAGAACGATGTTGCCAAACATAATATTTCATTTAAAAGTGATGTAAAAGGTTGTTTGATAATGCGATTACAAAAGCGACTCCACACAACTGGGAAAGGGCGTGTACAAAACACTGAACAGTTTTACTGGGAGAAAGACGGTCTGGTAGATGAAATTACGGACATATTAGTCATAAATTTAGAAGAATCGGAATCGGAAGATGAGTACGAAGATTCGTTTGAAGTCTCTGATGGTGAATCGGAGAAGGAACAACGGTCGGAGAGGAGGGGCACCCCTCCACTGATGCGTGTTTGGCTGGTGTATCTGCTTTGCCTGTGTCACCATAGAGTGAGAGCGAAATGGTGACTATTCCTTTCTCTGTCTAAAAGGGACACGACTATTTAAACCTCACGGACAGTAGGCGTGCTTGGTGGTATGATATTAAGCTCACCGCTTTGGATAGCGCTATGGGAAAGAAGCAGGATGCTTCGAGCGTCAAATGATCGACACTTTTTGCTCACGGACATTCTGTCTGAAATTATTGGGAGCATTTACGTGCAAATAAACATTACACGGGACGGCCGTACTTCGCCTTCCACCTCGGAAGCAGAGGTTTTGTAACCACGAAATCATGAAGGATCTACGAGAGTTAAACTGCAGGTAAATGGTATAACTGGGGCATGGAGTTTTCATACTAGTGTTTACTGATTCACATGTGTTTATCTACAGAGAATCATCCTGTACCTCACTTTATGTTAGAAGGCCTTCGCAGATTCCTTCTCTTTGTCCATCTATGTCCTCGACTTAGATCATGGCTCTTGGCTAGCATTTACATATCGTGGTCATCGACGTTTCAAAAATGTTATACTACGTGATCAAAAGTATCCGGATACCTGGCTGAAAATGACGTAAAAGTTCGTGGCGCCCTCCATCGGTAATGCTGGAAGTCAATATGGCATTGGTCCACCCTTAGCCTTGATGGCAGCATTCACTCTCGCAGGCATACTTTCAATCAGGTGCTGGAAGGTTTCTTGGGGAATGGTAGCCCATTCTTCACGGAGTGCGGAACTGAGGAGAGGTATCGATGTAGGTCGGTGAGGCCTGGCACGAAGTCGGCGTTCCAAAGCATCCCAAAGGTGTTCTTTAGGATTCAAGTCAGGACTCAGTGTAGGCCAGCCCATTACACGGATGTTATTGTTATGTAACCAGTCCGCCACAGCCCGTGCAGTATGAACAGGTGCTCGATCGTGTTGAAAGATGCAATCGTCATCTCCGAATTGCTCCTCAACAGTGGGAAGCAAGAAGGTGCTTAAAATATCAATGTGGGTCAGCGCTGTGATCGTCCTACGCAAAACAAGGGGTGCAAGCCCCTCCAGGAAAAACACGACCACACCATAACACCACCACCTCCGAATTTCACTTTTGGCAGTACACACGCTGGCAGATGACATTCACCGGGCTTTCGCCATACCCACACCCTGCCATCAGATCGCTACATTGCGTACCGTAATTTGTCACTCCACACAACGTTTTACCACTGTTAAATCGTGTAATGTTGACGCTCCTTACACCAAGCGAGGCGTCGTTTGGCATTTTCCTGCGTGATGTGTGGCTTATGAGCAGCAGCTCGACCGTGGAATCCAAAGTTTCTCACCTCACGCCTAACTGTCATAGTACTTGGAGTGGATCCTGATGCAGTTTGGAATTGCTGTGTGATGGTCTGGATAGATGTTTGACTATTACTCTTTACGACCCTCTTCGAATGTCGGTGGTCTCTGTCAGTCAACAGACGAGGTCGACCTGTACGCTTTTGTGCTACTTTTGTGTTTCCACTTCGCTATCACATCTGAAACAGTGTTCATTTATGTGTCATCATTTTCTCTATGGGTATAAATGCTTCCAAACATTGTTAAGGATTTTAAAAGTCTAGTGCTGTCTCAGTAACTCATCGCGTGTTGTGCCAATTTTAACTGATAACGTACTGCGATGAGGTGCCAATTTTTGAAGCCTAACGATGGTCGTAAATTTTCAAGCAGTATACTTTACCTGCTTCTGATGTTATCTCGTAGCTCGTTCTGTTGTCTCGTGCGCCAGCAGCTCCAGTGGTAGAGCTACGGTACCTTCTCAGGGTATACGTGAGTATAATGTGAAGGATAACGCTAGTTAAATTGACTGAGAAATTTAATGCGATCTAATACCTACTTGAGATATTGAAGCGAGTTGTGACCGTTTGAAGATAGAAAATGAAACTGCTTATGAATCGTAGCACTTGAAACTCCTAACAATTGACTTATTATACCTGCTAACGTCTGCAGAATCAGTTCGAAATAACTGTTTCCGCAATGCAAGAAACTAGATGTGTAAGTCCCTAAAAAGCTTACCGGCAAGATCCCTCGCGATGGCCGCTAAATCTTACCTACACAAACGCGTCACTGAACATTTAAAGTAACACACGAGTGTAATCAGTCAAGCATCCAGAGTGACGAATGTATGCAGTGACCGAATGTCGATCAGTACCCCTCTGATTTTGATTGCATGGCCTTTCTGTTAACTCAAGCTCCGCCTAAATTTTACTCCCTTACCAACATCTCTTCTAATGCTGGCCAATTTTCAGTTCTTCCATGTTCGTCTGTTACCTTGTTGCTGTGGAGGTACCTCCCTGAATCTCAGAATTTCATTTCCTTTCTCTTTTTCAGAATTCTAGCACACGTAACTGTTCAAACATACTGAATTCACCCCTCAACTGCATTCCAAGAACTTTTATACTAAGGCGTTCGCTACTTCGACTGTCGCTAATGACTTTGCCAAACATGACTCGCTAATGACCTTTTCAAACTTTCTCAACTCCAACTTATTATTGTTATTATTTATTGGAATTATGCCTTTATCTTACTATCATTTCTTTAGTTAATTATTTATATCTTCCCGTCAATAATTACGCTATCAGTAGTAAAGGGTTATATCCATAAGTATACATAAGCAAGGAATGAATAACACTATATGAATGCAGCCTTTTCCAAGAATATTCTTTTTCTAAACTTATAGCCGGTGAAATCCCATTATTTCTATAAGCGGCTTGGCTCAGAGGGCGCATAATTTACCTGTTGATGTTACACACATACCGTGCTAATTCGAAAATTTACAGGTTTTTAATTTGCACAAAGGAACATAACGAAATTAAATGAACGTGCATGAGGGAACTATGAGAAATAGTTAGGGAAGGAATCCTACTACAAAGCAGAGCTATTGCAATAAGAGTTGCCTTGGCAACAACTAGAAGGTTAAATGTGCGCGCTTGATCAAAAGGACAAAGCATCAAGCTTAATGAAAATAGAAAGTTTTAACTGAACTTTATACACAATAGTAGGTTATGATAAAGGGGGTAAAAGTGGGGTTTTATTTTGCGAGTAGGTATGTTTGCTAAATAAAACCACTTTTAATACGAATGGCATATACTATTTTTTAGACAGCACTCAAATTTTTAAAATGTTAACAATAATAAATTATTGATTCCCGAAACTAACAGAGGTCACGTTTAGATTGCGGTTCTTGAAACAAGATAAATTGCTTTAAAAAAGCGAGATATCAGGTGTTTTGATGTTTTGTTGATTCTCTAGCATTCATTTTTAATGAAATGATTTTCAATATGTTTTGCCTTATACCAGGCAACGAAACGATTAAATACTATATTATATTGTTTTCTGGATTTTAGGTAAGTACTTCTAGTGTCATTGCTTCTACTGCGTCTGTAATTTATTCTATTTCAGCTTCTTCTGAATTTATAATTTCCGCCATTTAATATTTATGTAGGTTATACTAGATAAAGGAATAACGTTTTCGATCAAAGAAAGCGGTATGCTGCCAATATAACGTATAGATTAACTGTACAACGAATTGTGGTAAAAATTGAAGTATGGCGATTTGTATTGTAAATAGATAATGCGAACGCAAAATTAATAATGTAAAATGATATAATGAAAAGTAAAACCTAGTCAAACCAAGTCGACTGATTAAACGTGTAAAAATACAAATTGTAATTGCCGTGTGATTGAACTTGTAACAAAAGTTGGTCACAATGAAGATTATCGCACTAGTGCTTTTTAGCTCGTGTCGTTCATTAAAACCATTTAAACATTTAGTGTACACTCCCTTTTGCTCAGAAGTTCCAAACCATTAGTCGAGTTGGACCACATTATTTTGTGGCTGATTATCCCCAGAGTAAATTATACATGTCCTTAACGTTAGCTGTTTATCTAGCAGAAGATGTACGGTAACAGCGTCATAAGTGTGTACTCCAGGGCATGGAAGAATGCGACAAGAATAAGGTGGTTTACTTAGTGGTAGAATGTTTAAATGTCCATACCCCACATTTTTAAACTTCTACCCATTATCTTGTGTTGTATTACAGCCCACCTGACAGGGCTGCTATTGGGTCCAAGCCACCTGACGCTAGAGGTGTATGATTACTACGGCACTAGCGAATAGCAGCGGTGAGATTTGGCCTCATATGAACAGTAGAACTTGTTACTTGTAAAACTCGAAACATTTCATAGTTACGCATGCGTATTTCATAGTATAGAAGAGCAATAAACAACTAGGACAAAAAGTGACGTTCTTCTGCACAATTAATGAACCATTCCTTCGAACAAAAGCCGTGTATTGTTTGAATCAGACCTTTAATAGGTAAAAGAGGATATATAGAATGTCAGGTACACAGAGGTCATAATCTTAACTTTCCCCAAGTTGAAACAGTTAAGGTTTGACAGACAATAAAAATGTGTAGTGAAGGTTTATAGACACCTCAGAAAGTTAAACTTCATTATAGTATGTATTACTGCTCTGTTCTAAAAGTGACAGGCTCTGTTCTGGCGTTCATAAAGTTATAATAGTAGATCATGTTACCAGTAGTAAAATTAGGTTTTTATTTTGTAAGTAGCAAAATTAAACCACTTTTAACAGGTGTGGCATATACTACTTTTAAACAGCACTCGAATTTGTAAAATATCAATAATATATATTAATTAATTTTATATTAATTCCTCAAACTAACAGATATTCGTATAGAACGCGTTTTTGAAACAAGAGAAATGACGTTAAAAGCGAGATGTCGGATGTTTTGATGATTTTTCGATTCGCTAGCAGTAATTTCAGTGAAATTATTTTCACCATGTTTTGCCTTGCACCAGGCAATGAAGCGATTAAATGTTATATCATATTGCTTTCTGGATTTTTTGGGTAAGCACTTCTAGTATTATTCTTTCTGCTGCTTCTGTATAGGCTGTGCCGTTTTAGCCTCCCCCATGGTCATGGCTCGTGCAACCAGTACGTCACAATGCCAGGATGATGACGTCATTCATATCCAGGGAAAGTCAACGTCTGAAACTTTGAACGACATACTGTCAGGAGTGACGTAAGACACCACCTCATCACGTAATACATCAGGCACGATGGTCATTGACTGGGTTGCGACACGCCACTGATGCCAGCGCCATCATCTTCTCCGACGGGGCCACGAACTCCCGGGCAGGCAGAGAAGAGGAGTCGCATTTTCGCTAGGGACCGAGGCGGACCAGCGAGGTTCGGCATAATTCACCAAGGGTTATTTCGGCCTTTTCTAAATTATCTTTAAAACCTTTTTTGGTACGCTTTCAAAATTCATTCTTTAACTCTTGATGCTTTTCCAAATTCTTGTACGGGAGAAGTATTGACATCGCATTTCACATAACTTCATGGTATTCGTTACTTTGTCATAAATTCTTTAAATGCACATGGCAACTTTAAGCATAGAAAGCAAGAACATATCACATTGTATTTGAGCATATTAATTTAACGAGCAAGCTGATCTAATCACTGTAACTGAGATATTACTTTAAAATAAATTGTTATTCTATGTGTTGGCGAATATTAGCTGCTTCCCAGCTCCTAAGCAATTGTCCCCTTTTTACGGAAACTCTTCCCTCTGGGTAAATTGTTAACGGTGCAAATGGCAGCAGAGTGCAAAAATTAACGCCCAGTGGTACAAGGTATTCATTTCCATTTCAGTTTCTTCTGAATTCATAATTTCCGCCATTTAAATTTATGTATGTGAGATAAAGGAATAGCGTTTTAGAGCAAAGAAAGCTGCCAATATAACGTATAGGTTAACTCTACACGAATTGCGATAAATTGAAGTATGCTGATTTATACTGTAAATAGATAATGCGAGCGCCAAATTAATCATGTAGAAAAAGATAATGAGAAGATAAACCTAATCAAACCAAGTCGAGTTATTAAACATGTACGTATACAAACGGTAATTACCATGCCATTGGACTTGAAACCAAAGTTGGTCACAATGAAGATTATCGCACTAATGATAAAGATAGCTCATGCGCACTGTGTTAGAAGTTATACTTTTAGGCAATGCTGTCTAAAAAAGCTTTTTATGAAAATATCGCATAGGAAATTCAGTATCAGTGACCGTACAGCTTGATATAGAGGTAAACTTGGAGCTGTGATATTCAATGTGTATAAATTCTTAAAAAAGGATGCGAACGAAGAAAACCGTCAAAAGTTTAACAAAATGCTAGGAACTAAGGGCTGAGGCAGCTAAACGGGCGAAGACAGAGGAAGTCGCGAAATTGTTTTCATCGCCGAGAAAGCATATACCCGTACTTAACAGAGTGACGAACCTAGATGATTTTGAAAAAGATAAAGTACAGTGCAGGATTTTTTAATTCTATGGCAAAGGAGAACTTCCCAAATTGAAACAGTTGACGGTAGTGCTCAGAAATAAGATAGGATATGCAAGTTCTGTTTCTTCCACTCTGAGGGTTCTGAAACGTTTAGGATGTAGAAATAGAAAACCCATGACGGGCGTCAGTTTCTAATGGGGCGAAGGAACATAGCAAGACTCTTATTCTGTTCTGATAACTTTTAAGGGAAAATTACGATGGCATTTACTACAAGAACGGAGCATTCTGTCAAAGCGGAGGGAAGTTTGGCAACGAACGGTTGCAACTTCTTGTTTCTTGCGAATCTTCTGGAGGTTTGAACCGCACAAGAGTTCATTCTGATCACAACTCCGATGCAGCGTTCTATTGGATAGAGCTTCCTCACCGCGCTTGCGAAGAAAACAGGATTGAATTTGTTTCTTTCGTGATTATGAAATACTTCTGAAAATGCAGAGTTTGGAATTATATTAAACGAGCCAGCTGTTTAAAAATAGGCTTATAAAATACACATATTTTCAGATGCCAGTTCTGCTATAGCCTAGAATGACAGATAATGAATATGGTAGAATTATTATGCAAGGCATTCAGTACTTTGTTACATGTATGCGTTTTAAGAGCAAGAAGCAGCCTTGGAAATAAATATGACCTAGACAGCCTCTCAACCGAGGACTGAGTCCAAACTTCCCGAATGATAAGCGCCACGGTTATCAA
Organism: Deroplatys truncata; assembly: GCA_030765065.1. Taxonomy (NCBI): domain Eukaryota; kingdom Metazoa; phylum Arthropoda; class Insecta; order Mantodea; family Mantidae; genus Deroplatys; species Deroplatys truncata. Next base: position 63,046,749 of record CM060980.1, read on the forward strand.
AACAAAACGCATATCCCACAAACCACCTCGCAGGTGAGAGTCTGAAGAATCTGCGCAAAAGTGTGAATAGGATGAAAGAGCATTACTGCGCATAGTCAGATGTTCTCATCTATTTCATTGGAAGAAAGGCTTATTTTTACGAGGACCAGCTTTTATCATAATACTCTAACGCGCTCTATTCTTCATATGCACTGGTAGAAGCATTAGCTATGCCCACATAATGAGTAGAATGTTCTAACCCAAATCCCAACCATCGCAGTTGTAGAGATGAACTAAAATATCAAGGCTTTACGCTCTGTCTTTGTTTTCTTTCTTAACGTGTTTTATTTATTTTTGACGTTGAAGGGATTAATTTCCTATTGGGTGTTTTAGTACCAAGAGATAAAATGATGAATCAAATACGAAGAATTCGGCTAGGGTCGGAGAAAGAACATTGAATTTGGTTTGCCGTTGTTACTCTTTCATATGAATTAGTCTTTACAGTGTCCTTATTACTTTCTCTACTACGTATAGTAAGTAGGGGAAGTATTGCATTCCACCCAAAAATTCGATACCGAGATTTCACAGGAAATGCATGTTTTGAGGTGCTCTTAATGCATATAAAGCATTTTTGGAAACATGTATGTGTCTGTCTGTGAACAGCATAGCTCAGAAACGAACAGTCGGATAAACACCAAACTTAGTATTTAGGTTCAGTATCTTCCAGAGATGCGACACGAAGGTTTTCAAGAAACTCCCCCACCCCAGATTATCCTTTACATGGAACATTTTTCGAAAATTTAATTTACTCAAAAATGGCTCTAAGGCTTTTAAATAAAATACCATAAGTTTAAGACATTTTTATGGTAAATGAATTGTATATCTTGAATGTCTACAAAAGTGTTCTTCATTGTGAACGACTTTTGCATAACTGGTAAACCATAAGAGACAGAACAAAGTTTTACTGCATAAAAATCTAGATCGCATTAAAATACACAATTTATGTCTTATACACTTTTTTGTTGAGTGAACTATTTTCGAGGTATTGCTTGTTATTTCCTTAAATATTCCAATACTTAAACTTTTTCTCAAATGGGAATTAGTAGAGATATAATGCCGGTTTGAGCACAGTAGAGAGATGCCGACAAGCGATAAAGTTCTTTGTTCTACGCCGACAAGCCCCGCCCCCTCCCTTTGTGTGCTCACATGCCGTCAGGTCTCGTGTCGTTAGGCCCCGCCCCCTCTCGCTTTGTGTGCTCACCTAATGCCGACAGTGTCTGTGCTAACAGGTCCTACCCCCTCTCCCAATGCGTTCTACTGTGGCGTCATGACTTGAGGGAATTGTTTTCTCGAGTCCTGCCGCCCCTCGGCAAATTAATTAGGTAATGTTCGTCAAACATTTTCTTTTATGACTACTAAGACCTGCACATTGCATCCTCGAGCAATTAAGTTTTTTGAATAATGAATTGTTGACTGGAGCTTGAGTATAAGTAGTCTGCTCACGGGAACAGTCTGTCATGTAATGAGAACACGCAGCCTTCTTCTATCTGGGGAAAGCGCTTGTCCATTAGCTGAACATGTTAGACGCTTTCAACACATTAATAGGCTTTTAAGTTTACATTCTGGATCTGTTTACATACATTAGCGAACGACCTACTTCCGCCTGGCGGTAACGGTGACCTCTATTAGCTGACCCGTTAGACGCTTTCACCCCATTAGCGAACAATGTCAGTAATTGTTTTCCTAAGTGCTCTGCCCAACACTCAACACTTCAGATTTTAGCGATGGAAATGATATAACAAGCAGCAGCTTCTCCAACGAGCTCCAAGTTGACCAGGATGGCCGGGTTCGAATTACAAATTCAGGTTCTAATAACTCAGAGACTAATTACGATAAAGACGTCAAATAAAGTTTATTACATTAATGTCATTAGATAGTTTCTTGTGAATGTATATTTGGGTACATGGTGTCCAGGGTTCGAATACCGATAAAATGTAATTTAATTATAAATTTAATAACTCCTAAACTAATTAAGATAAAGACACCAAATAAACTTTATTGCCTTTATGGTATTAGGTAGTATCTTGTGGAGGTGTAATTAGATACCTGACGTTCTGGGTTCGAGCCTAATGTTTAAATCGTCATTATCTCAGAAACTAAGAGAGGTAGAGGAATTGACCAAAGCATGATTGATAACTCCTATGATGGGTAATTAATACTGTATATAATTTTTAATCAGTTGTCCTTATTTCGAATCCCGACCTTTCAATCACTTACTTATTTTTTCTCTATACTCTAGAATATGTCACTTAGATTGATGCTGTAACTGCATACAGCACCTTTAAACATATCAAACTAATATTGTAAATAATTTTGTTTCTGGTGTCCAGGGTTCGAATACCGATAAAATGTAATTTAATTATAAATTTAATAACTTCTAAACTAATTAAGATAAAGACGCCAAATAAACTTTATTGCCTTTATGTTATTAGGTATTATCTTGTGGATGTGTAATCAGATACCTGACGTTCCGGGTTCGATCCTAATTTTAAATCGTCATTATCTCAGAAACTAAGAGAGGTAGAGGAGTTGACCAAAGCATGATTGATAGCTCCTATGATGGGCAATTAATACTGTATATAATTTTCAATCAGTTGTCCTTACTTCGAATCCCGATCTTTCAATCACTTACTTATTTTTTCTCTATACTCTAGAATATATCACTTAGATTGATGCTGTAAATGTATACAGCACCTTTAAACATATCAAACTAATATTGTAAATAATTTTGTTTCTGGTGTCCAGGGTTCGAATACCGATAAAATGTAATTTAATTATAAATTTAATAACTCCTAAACTAATTAAGATAAAGACGCCAAATAAACTTTATTGCGTTTATGTTACTAGGTAGTATCTTGTGGATGTGTAATTAGATACCTGACGTTCTGGGTTCGAGCCTAATGTTTAAATCGTCATTATCTCAGAAACTAAGAGAGGTAGAGGAATTGACCAAAGCATGATTGATAGCTCCTATGAGGGGCAATTAATACTGTATATAATTTTCAATCAGGTGTCCTTACTTCGAATCCCGATCTTTCAATCACTTACTTATTTTTCTCTATACTCTAGAATATATCACTTAGATTGATGCTGTAAATGCATACAGCACCTTTAAACATATCAAACTAATATTGTAAATAATTTTGTTTCTGGTGTCCAGGGTTCGAATACCGATAAAATGTAATTTAATTATAAATTTAATAACTCCTAAACTAATTAAGATAAAGACACCAAATAAACTTTTATGGGGGGAAAGGATGCTCTCCTGAAACATTAGGTCTCTAGATAGAAGTATTTATAGGGGAGAGATAGGGAATACCAGGGCTGATGCTAGGCTAGTCAGATGCTAAAGGAGGGAGGGATATGCTTTATACGAGAGAGATAGGGAACACAAGGAAAGATGCTATACTAAGCAGGACTTGAAGGATAGAATATGGGCGATATAGCGAACCGAGGAGAGGTATTAGGATAGGAGTTTTGAATGATGGAGTAGGTGTTTATATGCGAGAGATAGGGAATACGAGGGTCGATGCTAGGCTATACGGTGTTGAATGAGGGAATGCATCTTATATGAGAGAGGTAGGGGAATATGAGGAGAAGTGCTAGGCTAGTCGGGAAGGTCTGAATGAGAGAGTATACGTCTATATGGGAAAATATAGGGAAAACGAAGGTAGGTGCTAGGTTGAGAGAGTCTTCAAGGAGGAAAATGCATTTATATGAGAGCGTTAGGGCATACGAGGAGAGGTGCTAGTCTAGACATGGTTTGAGGATTAGAGTATACGTTTATATGGGAGAAATATGGAAAACGGGAGAGATACAAGGATAGACAGAGATTGAAGGAGGAGGAATGTAGGTTTATACTGTAATATAGAGAGTAATTCGATTATAAAACTTTTCTCATCCAGCCTTACAACACTTTTATATACTTATTTTCTAAACCTTACAAACTTTATATTTGTTAAACAGTAGTGCGCGAGACGGAGAGGGACAAACAGTATATCGGTTTACAGTGAAGTATACATCCTAACCTATTCCCACCTTGTTTGTTCTGGATCTTCTCATTGTCTATCATCTAACGTAAACACGTAACAAGACGTAACACAGGAAATCATACATATGGCACATTAAAAAAATAAAGGTATATATAATGAAACATAAACAAGTAGACAGAGGGTCATCGATACATAGAAAACCAGGAGTTGTATGTACTGAGACCATAGATTAGTATAGGCAAACAACAAAGAAGTGAATTTATAGTGTAAATAGCCAAATATTTTCAAATATTATTATAGTCTAAAAGTATATAACTTAATTATGTATCGAGTATTGAGAAATAAACGTTATTCATTATTCACTAATCTCAGATCACTGCAATTGTATTGAATCAATTCACAATTGCTAATGCCATTCAACTTTCATTCGTCTCTGATACATAAACAAATTGCAAAATGGAGAAGGACGAAAGTAATAAAAAGACTCAGGCAGCAAATTTTAAGAAAGAAGAGAAAGATATATGACCGACATTGTTTTGGAACACAAATTAGTCTTGAAAATAAAATGACTGATAGCTCTGCTAAGCGTAAGGAAGAGACATGGAAATAAATTGCAAATGAATACAATTCTAGGTTGGAAAAGAAGATAAACAACATTCATGTAAACCAATTTTTAAAAATCAGTTTAACTGAATACATGTAAAAAAACATATCACTTTACAAAAAGTAATGCAGACAACATTTATTTTTTATAAACATTATCCTATTACATTACTTTACAAAAAACCATACATATTTCCTAAAGGCAAAGGTGATAGTCTAGACATTCTAAACACTCAGTTATATAATCATATACATCACACAGAAAGAGACCTGCATTATCAGTAAAAAAACTAAACATCTCAACAATGTCTGAATGATGTATTTTATAAGTACAAGTTTTTTGATATTTCAAAGTTCCTGTTAACCATGGCAGTAATTGATTAACACAATTTCTCGATCCTGTCATGCTATAACTTTAGATGCTTTCAGCTTACTTATAATTTCCTCAATCTCTTGTGTGTGACTATTATTACCAGCATCCCTCGACGCAATTAGTAACCTCAATATATTTACTAGTCTATTCGGATTTTCAAGCGTTGATATCACTGAATCATCATCATCTGAAGATTTCATATTCTCGCAACTTCCGATGTATCCAGATTTTTCACCAACAGTAGTCTCCAGTGAAGGACAGAGGCTTGATCCGGTATAACATTCCCCCTCTATACATTTTCGGATCTTCAAGTGCAGGTGAGAGAGTCGATTCAGTATAACATGTTGCTCTATGAAACTTAAATCTTGACAAAGAACGATTCTTAAAAATCCGCCCGCATACACAGCATCTAATAACGCGTTTTCCTCCATGTGTAATGTATGAAAAATCGTGTTTCTCATTCGTCAGTTGCACAGATGTTCTCGGGTAGTAGCTCATGCTAAAACTAAAAGAAATTAAATGAATACGTGAATGCTAACGCTCGAAGGAATTAAAAGCGAATGAATGAATTCATAACACGCACCTATGTATATATCCAGGATGAGGACGACGGAGGGAATTGCGATCAATGCATAGCAGGGAGAAAGGATACTCTCTTGAAACATTAGTCATCTAAACAACTATTGTTCACGGAGCGTGTAGACGTCAGGTTGAATGGGACAGACCTCAGCTTCAAATCTTTAAGGGTACGGACCCCTGGCTTTTGCCTGGCATGTATACTAAACCATCCTAACAGCGTAACATTACATAACAACGACACGTAACCAGAACATGACGAGTGCGAGCATGGAAAAAAGGATGCTCGCTGAGAACATTAGTGGAAAAGGATGCTCTCTGGAAACAGTCGCCATCCGCACAACGGATTGTCCCTAACATTTCCAGATTTCAAAACGTTCAACATCGTGACGCGCTACTGTCATCTACATTTCGACGAAATTTTACCTCCTGAATTAGTTTGATGCTCTGTATAGAACCTCAGAACATGCATTACGCTGCGTGTCCCTAGCGTTTCCAGCTCCTGAATCGTTCCAGCTAGTGGAATGCCTCTACCATCTTCATGTCAACGATCTGTTACTCTGAATTAAAGTTTGGTGATATGTATAGACCTGTACAACATGCATTACGCTATGTAACAGACTCATCACGCTATGTAACAACACAATCACGCTATGTAACAACTGATCACGCTATGTAACAACATGATCACGCTATGTAACAACCTGAGCACGCTATGTAACAACATGATCACGCTATGTAACAACTGATCACGCTATGTAACAACCTGAGCAGGCTATGTAACAACATGTTCACGCTATGTAACAACATGATCACGCTATGTAACAACCTGAGCACGCTATGTAACAACATGATCACGCTATGTAACAACATGATCACGCTATGTAACAACCTGAGCACGCTATGTAACAACCTGAGCACGCTATGTAACAAACTGAGCACGCTATGTAACAAACTGAGCACGCTATGTAACAACATGTTCACGCTATGTAACAACCTGAGCACGCTATGTAACAACCTGAGCACGCTATGTAACAATACGATCACGCTATGTAACAACCTGATTACGCTATGTAACAACTGATCACGCTATGTAACAACATGATCACGCTATGTAACAACCTGAGCACGCTATGTAACAACATGATCACGCTATGTAACAACCTGAGCACGCTATGTAACAACATGATCACGCTATGTAACAACATGATCACGCTATGTAACAACCTGAGCACGCTATGTAACAAACTGAGCACGCTATGTAACAACATGTTCACGCTATGTAACAACCTGAGCACGCTATGTAACAACCTGAGCACGCTATGTAACAATACGATCACGCTATGTAACAACCTGATTACGCTATGTAACAACTGATCACGCTATGTAACAACATATTTACATAGCGTGATCATGTTGTTACATAGCGTGATCATGTTGTTACATAGCGTGATCGCGTTGTTACATAGCGTGATCAGGTTGTTACATAGCGTGATCAGGTTGTTACATAGCGTGATCATGTTGTTACATAGCGTGAACATGTTGTTACATAGCGTGATCAGGTTGTTACATAGCGTGATCGTGTTGTTACATAGCGTGATCGTGTTGTTACATAGCGTGATCAGGTTGTTACATAGCGTGATCATGTTGTTACATAGCGTACTCAGGTTGTTACATAGCGTGATCATGTTGTTACATAGCGTGTTCATGTTGTTACATAGCGTGATCATGTTGTTACATAGCGTGCTCAGGTTGTTACATAGCGTGTTCATGTTGTTACATAGCGTGATCATGTTGTTACATAGCGTGATCGTGTTGTTACATAGCTTGATCGTATTGTTACATAGCGTGAACATGTTGTTACATAGCGTGATCATGTTGTTACATAACGTGCTCAGGTTGTTACATAGGGTGATCGTGTTGTTACATAGCGTGAACATGTTGTTACATAGCGTGATCATGTTGTTACATGGCGTGCTCAGGTTGTTACATAGCGTGATCATGTTGTTACATAACGTGCTCAGGTTGTTACATAGCGTGATCATGTTGTTACATAGTGTGATCAGTTGTTACATAGCGTAATCAGGTTGTTACATAGCGTGATCGTATTGTTACATAGCGTGTTCATGTTGTTACATAGCGTGAACATGTTGTTACATAGCGTGCTCAGGTTGTTACATAGCTTGCTCAGGTTGTTACATAGCGTGTTCATGTTGTTACATAGCGTGCTCAGGTTGTTACATAGCGTGCTCAGTTTGTTACATAGCGTGCTCAGGTTGTTACATAGCGTGATCATGTTGTTACATAGCGTGATCATGTTGTTACATAGCGTGCTCAGGTTGTTACATAGGGTGATCGTGTTGTTACATAGCGTGAACATGTTGTTACATAGCGTGATCATGTTGTTACATGGCGTGCTCAGGTTGTTACATAGCGTGATCATGTTGTTACATAGCGTGCTCAGGTTGTTACATAGCGTGATCATGTTGTTACATAGGGTGATCGTGTTGTTACATAGCGTGAACATGTTGTTACATAGCGTGATCATGTTGTTACATAGCGTGTTCATGTTGTTACATAGCGTGTTCATGTTGTTACATAGCGTGAACATGTTGTTACATAGCGTGCTCAGGTTGTTACATAGCGTGCTCAGGTTGTTACATAGCGTGAACATGTTGTTACATAGCGTGCTCAGGTTGTTACATAGCGTGCTCAAGTTGTTACATAGCGTGATCATGTTGTTACATAGCGTGCACAGGTTGTTACATAGCGCGATCATGTTGTTACATAGCGTGATCATGTTGTTACATAGCGTGATCATGTTGTTACATAGCGTGATCAGTTGTTACATAGCGTGATCATGTTGTTACATAGCGTGCTCAGGTTGTTACATAGCGTGATCATGTTGTTACATAGCGTGAGCATGTTGTTACATAGCGTGATCATGTTGTTACATAGCGTGCTCAGGTTGTTACATAGCGTGATCATGTTGTTACATAGCGTGATCAGTTGTTACATAGCGTAATCAGGTTGTTACATAGCGTGATCGTATTGTTACATAGCGTGCTCAGGTTGTTACATAGCGTGCTCAGGTTGTTACATAGCGTGAACATGTTGTTACATAGCGTGCTCAGTTTGTTACATAGCGTGCTCAGTTTGTTACATAGCGTGCTCAGGTTGTTACATAGCGTGCTCAGGTTGTTACATAGCGTGATCATGTTGTTACATAGCGTGATCATGTTGTTACATAGCGTGCTCAGGTTGTTACATAGCGTGATCATGTTGTTACATAGCGTGATCATGTTGTTACATAGCGTGCTCAGGTTGTTACATAGGGTGATCGTGTTGTTACATAGCGTGAACATGTTGTTACATAGCGTGATCATGTTGTTACATGGCGTGCTCAGGTTGTTACATAGCGTGATCATGTTGTTACATAGCGTGCTCAGGTTGTTACATAGCGTGATCATGTTGTTACATAGTGTGATCAGTTGTTACATAGCGTAATCAGGTTGTTACATAGCGTGATCGTATTGTTACATAGCGTGTTCATGTTGTTACATAGCGTGAACATGTTGTTACATAGCGTGCTCAGGTTGTTACATAGCGTGCTCAGGTTGTTACATAGCGTGAACATGTTGTTACATAGCCTGCTCAGGTTGTTACATAGCGTGATCAGTTGTTACATAGCGTGATCATGTTGTTACATAGCGTGCTCAGGTTGTTACATAGCGTGATCATGTTGTTACATAGCGTGATCAGTTGTTACATAGCGTGATTGTGTTGTTACATAGCGTGATGAGTCTGTTACATAGCGTAATGCATGTTGTACAGGTCTATACATATCACCAAACTTTAATTCAGAGTAACAGATCGTTGACATGAAGATGGTAGAGGCATTCCACTAGCTGGAACGATTCAGGAGCTGGAAACGCTAGGGACACGCAGCGTAATGCATGTTCTGAGGTTCTATACAGAGCATCAAACTAATTCAGGAGGTAAAATTTCGTCGAAATGTAGATGACAGTAGCGCGTCACGATGTTGAACGTTTTGAAATCTGGAAATGTTAGGGACAATCCGTTGTGCGGATGGCGACTGTTTCCAGAGAGCATCCTTTTCCACTAATGTTCTCAGCGAGCATCCTTTTTTCCATGCTCGCACTCGTCATGTTCTGGTTACGTGTCGTTGTTATGTAATGTTACGCTGTTAGGATGGTTTAGTATACATGCCAGGCAAAAGCCAGGGGTCCGTACCCTTAAAGATTTGAAGCTGAGGTCTGTCCCATTCAACCTGACGTCTACAGGCTCCGTGAACAATAGTTGTTTAGATGACTAATGTTTCAAGAGAGTATCCTTTCTCCCTGCTATGCATTGATCGCAATTCCCTCCGTCGTCCTCATCCTGGATATATACATAGGTGCGTGTTATGAATTCATTCATTCGCTTTTAATTCCTTCGAGCGTTAGCATTCACGTATTCATTTAATTTCTTTTAGTTTTAGCATGAGCTACTGCCCGAGAAAATCTGTGCAACTGACGAATGAGAAACACGATTTTTCATACATTACACATGGAGGAAAACGCGTTATTAGATGCTGTGTATGCGGGCGGATTTTTAAGAATCGTTCTTTGTCAAGATTTAAGTTTCATAGAGCAACATGTTATACTGAATCGACTCTCTCACCTGCACTTGAAGATCCGAAGATGTATAGAGGGGAATGTTATACCGGATCAAGCCTCTGTCCTTCACTGGAGACTACTGTTGGTGAAAAATCTGGATACATCGGAAGTTGCGAGAATATGAAATCTTCAGATGATGATGATTCAGTGATATCAACGCTTGAAAATCCGAATAGACTAGTAAATATATTGAGGTTACTAATTGCGTCGAGGGATGCTGGTAATAATAGTCACACACAAGAGATTGAGGAAATTATAAGTAAGCTGAAAGCATCTAAAGTTATAGCATGACAGGATCGAGAAATTGTGTTAATCAATTACTGCCATGGTTAACAGGAACTTTGAAATATCAAAAAACTTGTACTTATAAAATACATCATTCAGACATTGTTGAGATGTTTAGTTTTTTTACTGATAATGCAGGTCTCTTTCTGTGTGATGTATATGATTATATAACTGAGTGTTTAGAATGTCTAGACTATCACCTTTGCCTTTAGGAAATATGTATGGTTTTTTGTAAAGTAATGTAATAGGATAATGTTTATAAAAAATAAATGTTGTCTGCATTACTTTTTGTAAAGTGATATGTTTTTTTACATGTATTCAGTTAAACTGATTTTTAAAAATTGGTTTACATGAATGTTGTTTATCTTCTTTTCCAACCTAGAATTGTATTCATTTGCAATTTATTTCCATGTCTCTTCCTTACGCTTAGCAGAGCTATCAGTCATTTTATTTTCAAGACTAATTTGTGTTCCAAAACAATGTCGGTCATATATCTTTCTCTTCTTTCTTAAAATTTGCTGCCTGAGTCTTTTTATTACTTTCGTCCTTCTCCATTTTGCAATTTGTTTATGTATCAGAGACGAATGAAAGTTGAATGGCATTAGCAATTGTGAATTGATTCAATACAATTGCAGTGATCTGAGATTAGTGAATAATGAATAACGTTTATTTCTCAATACTCGATACATAATTAAGTTATATACTTTTAGACTATAATAATATTTGAAAATATTTGGCTATTTACACTATAAATTCACTTCTTTGTTGTTTGCCTATACTAATCTATGGTCTCAGTACATACAACTCCTGGTTTTCTATGTATCGATGACCCTCTGTCTACTTGTTTATGTTTCATTATATATACCTTTATTTTTTTAATGTGCCATATGTATGATTTCCTGTGTTACGTCTTGTTACGTGTTTACGTTAGATGATAGACAATGAGAAGATCCAGAACAAACAAGGTGGGAATAGGTTAGGATGTATACTTCACTGTAAACCGATATACTGTTTGTCCCTCTCCGTCTCGCGCACTACTGTTTAACAAATATAAAGTTTGTAAGGTTTAGAAAATAAGTATATAAAAGTGTTGTAAGGCTGGATGAGAAAAGTTTTATAATCGAATTACTCTCTATATTACAGTATAAACCTACATTCCTCCTCCTTCAATCTCTGTCTATCCTTGTATCTCTCCCGTTTTCCATATTTCTCCCATATAAACGTATACTCTAATCCTCAAACCATGTCTAGACTAGCACCTCTCCTCGTATGCCCTAACGCTCTCATATAAATGCATTTTCCTCCTTGAAGACTCTCTCAACCTAGCACCTACCTTCGTTTTCCCTATATTTTCCCATATAGACGTATACTCTCTCATTCAGACCTTCCCGACTAGCCTAGCACTTCTCCTCATATTCCCCTACCTCTCTCATATAAGATGCATTCCCTCATTCAACACCGTATAGCCTAGCATCGACCCTCGTATTCCCTATCTCTCGCATATAAACACCTACTCCATCATTCAAAACTCCTATCCTAATACCTCTCCTCGGTTCGCTATATCGCCCATATTCTATCCTTCAAGTCCTGCTTAGTATAGCATCTTTCCTTGTGTTCCCTATCTCTCTCGTATAAAGCATATCCCTCCCTCCTTTAGCATCTGACTAGCCTAGCATCAGCCCTGGTATTCCCTATCTCTCCCCTATAAATACTTCTATCTAGAGACCTAATGTTTCAGGAGAGCATCCTTTCCCCCCATAAAAGTTTATTTGGTGTCTTTATCTTAATTAGTTTAGGAGTTATTAAATTTATAATTAAATTACATTTTATCGGTATTCGAACCCTGGACACCAGAACCAGAATTATTTACAATATTAGTTTGATGTGTTTAAGGGTGCTGTATGCATTTACAGCATCAAGCTAAGTGATATATTCTAGAGTATAGAGAAAAATAAGTAAGTGATTGAAAGATCGGGATTCGAAGTAAGGACAGCTGATTGAAAATTATATACAGTATTAATTGCCCCTCATAGGAGCTATCAATCATGCTTTGGTCAATTCCTCTACCTCTCTTAGTTTCTGAGATAATGACGATTTAAACATTAGGCTCGAACCCAGAACGTCAGGTATCTAATTACACATCCACAAGATACTACCTAGTAACATAAACGCAATAAAGTTTATTTGGCGTCTTTATCTTAATTAGTTTAGGAGTTATTAAATTTATAATTAAATTACATTTTATCGGTATTCGAACCCTGGACACCAGAAACAAAATTATTTACAATATTAGTTTGATATGTTTAAAGGTGCTGTATACATTTACAGCATCAATCTAAGTGATATATTCTAGAGTATAGAGAAAAAATAAGTAAGTGATTGAAAGATCGGGATTCGAAGTAAGGACAACTGATTGAAAATTATATACAGTATTAATTGCCCATCATAGGAGCTATCAATCATGCTTTGGTTAACTCCTCTACCTCTCTTAGTTTCTGAGATAATGACGATTTAAAATTAGGCTCGAACCCAGAACGTCAGGTATCTAAATACACATCCACAAGATACTACCTAATAACATAAACACAATAAAGTTTATTTGGTATCTTTATCTTAATTAGTTTAGGAGTTATTAAATTTATAATTAAATTACATTTTATGGGTATTCGAACCCTGGACACCAGAAACAAAATTATTTACAATATTAGTTTGATATGTTTAAAGGTGCTGTATGCATTTACAGCATCAATCTAAGTGATATATTCTAGAGTATAGAGAAAAAATAAGTAAGTGATTGAAAGATCGGGATTCGAAGTAAGGACAACTGATTGAAAATTATATACAGTATTAATTGCCCATCATAGGAGCTATCAATCATGCTTTGGTCAACTCCTCTATCTCTCTTAGTTTCTGAGATAGTGACGATTTAAAATTAGGATCGAACCCAGAACGTCAGGTATCTAATTACACATCCACAAGATAATACCTAATAACATAAAGGCAATAAACTTTATTTGGCGTCTTTATCTTAATTAGTTTAGAAGTTATTAAATTTATAATTAAACTACATTTTATCGGTATTCGAACCCTGGACACCAGAAACAAAATTATTTACAATATTAGTTTGATATGTTTAAAGGTGCTGTATGCAGTTACAGGATCAATCTAACTGATATATTCTAGAGTATAGAGAAAAAATAAGTAAGTGATAAAAAATCGGGATTCGAAGTAAGGACAACTGATTGAAAATTATATACAGTATTAATTACCCCTCATAGTAGCTATCAATCATGCTTTGGTTCACTCGTCTACCTCTCTTAGTTTCTGAGATAATGACGATTTAAAAATTAGGATCGAACCCTGAACGTCAGGTATCCAATTACACATCCACAAGATAATACCTAATAACATAAAGGCAATAAACTTTATTTGGCGTCTTTATCTTAATTAGTTTAGAAGTTATTAAATTTATAATTAAACTACATTTTATCGGTATTCGAACCCTGGACACCAGAAACAAAATTATTTACAATATTAGTTTGATATGTTTAAAGGTGCTGTATGCAGTTACGGGATCAATCTAACTGATATATTCTAGAGTATAGAGAAAAAATAAGTAAGTGATAAAAAATCGGGATTCGAAGTAAGGACAACTGATTGAAAATTATATACAGTATTAATTACCCCTCATAGTAGCTATCAATCATGCTTTGGTTCACTCGTCTACCTCTCTTAGTTTCTGAGATAATGACGATTTAAAAATTAGGATCGAACCCTGAACGTCAGGTATCCAATTACACATCCACAAGATAATACCTAATAACATAAAGGCAATAAAGTTTATTTGGCGTCTTTATCTTAATTAGTTTAGAAGTTATTAAATTTATAATTAAATTACATTTTATCGGTATTCGAACCCTGGACACCAGAAACAAAATTATTTACAATATTAGTTTGATATGTTTAAAGGTGCTGTATGCAGTTACAGCATCAATCTAAGTGACATATTCTAGAGTATAGAGAAAAAATAAGTAAGTGATTGGAAGGTCGGGATTCGAAATAAGGACAACTGATTAAAAATTATATACAGTATTAATTACCCATCATAGGAGTTAACAATCATGCTTTGGTCAATTCCTCTACCTCTCTTAGTTTCTGAGATAATGACGATTTAAACATTAGGCTCGAACCCAGAACGTCAGGTATCTAATTACACCTCCACAAGATACTACCTAATAACATAAAGGCAATAAAGTTTATTTGGCGTCTTTATCTTAATTAGTTTAGGAGTTATTAAATTTATAATTAAATTACATTTTATCGGTATTCGAACCCTGGACACCATGTACCCAAATATACATTCACAAGAAACTATCTAATGACATTAATGTAATAAACTTTATTTGACGTCTTTATCGTAATTAGTCTCTGAGTTATTAGAAGCTGAATTTGTAATTCGAACCCGGCCATCCTGGTCAACTTGGAACTCGTTGGAGAAGCTGCTGCTTGTTATATCATTTCCATCGCTAAAATCTGAAGTGTTGAGTGTTGGGCAGAGCACTTAGGAAAACAATTACTGACATTGTTCGCTAATGGGGTGAAAGCGTCTAACGGGTCAGCTAATAGAGGTCACCGTTACCCCCAGGCGGAAGTAGGTCGTTCGCTAATGTATGTAAACAGATCCAGAATGTAAACTTAAAAGCCTATTAATGTGTTGAAAGCGTCTAACATGTTCAGCTAATGGACAAGCGCTTTCCCCAGATAGAAGAAGGCTGCGTGTTCTCATTACATGACAGACTGTTCCCGTGAGCAGACTACTTATACTCAAGCTCCAGTCAACAATTCATTATTCAAAAAACTTAATTGCTCGAGGATGCAATGTGCAGGTCTTAGTAGTCATAAAAGAAAATGTTTGACGAACATTACCTAATTAATTTGCCGAGGGGCGGCAGGACTCGAGAAAACAATTCCCTCAAGTCATGACGCCACAGTAGAACGCATTGGGAGAGGGGGTAGGACCTGTTAGCACAGACACTGTCGGCATTAGGTGAGCACACAAAGCGAGAGGGGGCGGGGCCTAACGACACGAGACCTGACGGCATGTGAGCACACAAAGGGAGGGGGCGGGGCTTGTCGGCGTAGAACAAAGAACTTTATCGCTTGTCGGCATCTCTCTACTGTGCTCAAACCGGCATTATATCTCTACTGGAATTCTTTATTAATTTTTGTTGCACTGGTAATGCAAAGAGAATGGGATACTCCACATAGAAACCAGCTCTTAAAATATTTGACTATCGCTTAAAGCTTACCAATTCCCCTTGCATCTACAAGAAAATTAGCAATAAGATTAACATCTCGATTAACATGAAGCATATGGAGAATAAGCGTTTGTAAAAATAGTTTGTACAAGAGTAGAGAAAGTGATGTGAGTGTAACATATCAGATTATTTTTATTTAATTTGTATAAACCCTTGAACTCCTGTTCTCAAAATTGGGCTCTTTGAGTTGAAAAACAGATGATTATGTTAATGACTCGTTGTACTCTATATAGATAATACAATGGAGGGGGAGACCTCGCGTACTGCGACCTAAATAGATCTATTTGGATACCACCCCCAAGACGAAGGGATGAAGTGAAGAACCACAGGGGGCTACAGGCCACGGCTAGACAAGCCACAAAGACGCATAGAAGTCCTGAAAATTTCCAGCCTCGAAGATCTGTCTCACTGCTGGAGCTACCTAGCGAGGGTGATGAACGACCCGTTGACTAAACAGCCCTCTAGTGTCCACGGGGAGTACTATTTCCTTTAAGGGAGCATGCGCGACATCTGTCCGGCACTGCCATGAGGGATGGTGCATGAAAGGGAAATGATACAAAGGAAACCGTGGTAGAAGAGGAACAATCCCAGCATTCGCCTAACGACGAGGGAAAACCAAGAAAAAGCCCCAGTCTGAATAGCAATCCACGGGAATCAAGCCCGGGACCTCCCAAATGCGGGCCCCTTACGTTACCGCGGAGCCATCTCGTCACTCGGTCGTTTTCTCTAAGTTATCGCTTGGTTTTGATTCATTTCACACTTGCATACACATTAATATTTTAGACCATGTTGAGTGCAGCAATGGCTCTAATTAAAGAAAGTTGCACACGTTGCCAGGAGTCGAATCCCATATCTCTGTATTGGTAAATCAGAAAGCTGACAACTTTACCACGGAAGCAGCAGCCTTATAACTGGTTTTTGTGATAAGGGTTAGTAGAGAATAAAAATAATAAAAACTATCATTATCATTATCGAAAACTTGTACAATGACGCGTAGAATTATAGGAAATTACAAGTCTGAGAAATGAAAGAAGTAATGATCCACTAAAGGTTATACCAGATGACTGAATTAAGAGCATATAAGGGAAATATCCCAATATACAAAGATTAGAAGAAGCAGTTTACATTCACACTACATGGAAATAATAAGTAGATATTTGCTCAGAGATTGTGAATTCGGTAAAGATTTGGAGCGAAACATATCAGAAGAATAGATTGTATTAAAAATAAATGGGTACTTTGAAAAGTTCTACTACAAAGAATTTGTATTTAGGACAGACCGATTAGGGAGCCCCCAAATCTTTGATGGGCGTAATGTGTAGCCAGAGCAGTATTGAAATATAGTCCCTGTGATTAAAGTGAAAATGCGTTGTACTAAAGATTGCCAGAGACTCCATAAATCTGTACCGTAGGAAATGCCTTACAATTCACGTCACCCTCATATGCAAAAATACTTAGCTCGTTTAGTTTCCTTTCTTTACCTTCTCTACTACCTACCTATAGCACGCAAGAGGAAGTGTTGTATTCCACCCAACAATTAGATGTTGAGATTTCAACGGAAATACATGCTTTGAGGACCTGTGCGCACGTTTGTGTCTGTGAACACCATAACTTAAAGTCTAAAAGATGGTTAAACACCAAACTTGGTATTTAACTTCATAATACTTCAAATATGAGACAGGGAGATATTCAAGAAAATCCCCTAATCCTAAAACTACGTTTTTTTACTGAAAAATATTCGCTATTTTTATTTTCTCAAAAACGGTTGTAACGATTTTGATCATAGTATCATGTTTTAAGATATTTGCATGACAAATAAATTACATATCTTCAGTTTTCTGGGACTGTGAAGACAGCTTTATTCTGAATGACTTTTGTATAACTAATAAACCGATAGATATAATCTTGATACCAAAACTGAAGCTCAATTACAGGACCAATTTTTATCGAATAAAGCTTTTGTGACTTTATTCATTTCAAAGACTTTTTGTTATTGATTTGAATCTTCAATTATTTTATTATGATGATCACCGTTTTCAAAGATTAGACCTTTCGCTCTGTTCCGCCTCAGAATTGTTCACACCATCTCTTTAAAGGACGTCCAATGTTCGTCTTTCCTTGGGTTATATTGCATTGCAGTTTTTTTCTATTATTTGACATACATTAGACATGATATCTCCAATTTAATCTACATTTTTCAATTACAGTTGTAATAAATACTACATTTAGTTCTTGTCTGCAACGCAGCGACATATTAAATGTTAAGAAATCAAGAAAAGTAACAAATGCTTAATATGTTTCTCAATTGTAAATCGCTATTCGATTTTTACTTTCTCTACTACGTATAGTTAAGTAGGGGAAGTATTGTATTCCACCCAGAAATTCAATACCGAAATTTCACCGGAAATACATGTTTTGAGACCCCCTGAATCAAAAAAAAGCATTTTTGGAAACATGTCCGTGTGTGTGTCTGTCTGTGAACAGCATAACTCAGAAACGAACAGTCGGATAAACACCAAACTTGGTATTTAGGTTCGGTATCTTCCAGAAATGCGACACGAAGGTTTTCAAGAAAATACCCCCACCCCAGGATACCCTTTACATGGAAGATGTTTCGAAAATTTTAATTTTCTCAAAAACGGCTCTAACGATTTTGATTAAAATATAATATGTTTAAGATATTTTCATGACAAATAAAATGTGTATGTTTAATTTTCTGGGAATGTCTCCAAAAGTATTCTTCATTGTGAACGACTTTTGCATAGCTGGTAAACCATAAGATATAGACAAAATTTTACTACACAAAAAATGTAGATCGCGTTAAAATACACAATTTGTCATATACATTTTTTTTTTTGCTGAGTGAACTATTTTCGAGATATTGCTTCTTATTCCCTTAAATTTTTAAATACTTATTTTCTCAAATGGGAATTCGTTATTCATTTTTTTTGTCTTGGATATGCAAAGAGTATTAATCTATGGCAAAGGGAATGGTGCTGCACCTAGCAACCAGCTATTAAGAGATATGTATGTGCTTAAAGGCTACTGTATTTCTATATTGTCCTTGTAAATATATATTCCCCTTACATCTACAAGAAAATTAGCAATAAGATAGAGTCTGCAAATGTTTATCTCGATTAACATGAAGTAGATGGAGAATAAGCGTTTGTAAAAATAGTTTGTACAAGAGTAGAGAAAGTCATGTGAGCGTAACACATCAGATTTTTTTAATCATCATGTAAAGAGTGAATTTTAAAGCCAACACATACATAGTAATGCAGTTTTAAAACATTCGACTATCGCTTTAGCATACTCATTGTTGTTATACGCACAACGAAGTGTATAAATATGCAATGGAGATTCAACTCTATTAACAAGAAGTAGATAGAAGAATTGTCGTTTGCATGAATAGTTAGTGGAAGAGTGGTTAGAGAAAGTCACGTGGATGCAACAGATAGCATTTTTGTCTTTAAACTTGACTTGCCCCTAACGTGTGTACAGATCAAATCACACCTCTCTCTCTCTTTCATTTGCCACAAGCCGACTTTAAACATTACACTGATAATTGACGTACGCACGTGCAAATATTAGACAGGTGCAGAAAACATACACACAATAACCAAGGCCAAAACACAGACGCCGAACATTTGCTTTACTGTTTGCTCACACGCCAAGTTCACATGTATCCTTCACACATACCAGTTTGTTTACTTCAATAGCAAAATCTCCAGATTGTAATCCAATACTGCTCCGTGTAATGGTGTTATGCGCATAATGAGGTAATAAGCGATCGCACCGTATTGACTTTTCAAATGCTACAATTCTGTCCTCGTGTAGTGCTTTATTGAGAATTTGCTTTTCAACTGTTTGCTGCTGCTGCTACAGATACTGGCGATTTGAGTATGCAAGCCAGACTATAGCAGCACTTACTTTGTGTAACAAAAGAGCTTAATTAAATTCACCCGAGGAAGAAATGAATTGAAAGGGTAACACAGATGCAAGCGGGGGAGATAATTATATTCGTATGGGTCAGATGGGAACGATGAGAGGCTTCAGCTTTTCTGCTGCCCCACCTGCTGCTCCCATTAACAAACAAAACCGAAGCAGCTGTAACTATTGTTATATAACTGTGATATTGGTTCTAAACGGCCAGTTCTTGCCTTTATGGTGAAGAAGAGGCTCATCTTAGTTTTTAAATACTCATTGTATCTATAAGAATCATTCTCATCACAAAATACAAAAATCTGATGTGATACATTCACACGACTTTCTTTATTGGTGAGTATACAAACTCTTCTAACTAAAGCTTATTTTCATATCTACTAAGTTTTAATCCAAATAATCCTTTGCAGTAATAGCTACATTACACAGTTCATTATAGACACAAAGAGAACAGCGATAGTAATGTGTTTAAGTACTGGATGCCATATGCTGGCCTTAAAATTTCATACTGTTTCCAGGCAATCGCGAGAAACAACTGAATGTTGAAAGAACTTTAAAGAATGACCAAGAAATGAATAGATATCTTAGGGATGATTTATGTCACAAAAAACGTATTTGAAATAAATTTTGTGTTTTACAGTGATATATATTTTATTGTGTAGTACTTTTCTTCTATTGCTTAACGTTTACCAGTTATGCAAGATTATACAAAATTTCTTCCGAATGAAGAGGATTTCCAAGCTATTCCCAGAAAATTCAAGATATACATTTGATTTGTCATGTAAATATCTTTAATATATGGTATTTTAATCAAAACCGTTACCAATTTTTTAGAAAAGCTAGTTAGGGCTGCGAAAAGTTTTTTGAAAATCTTCTTGTCGCATCCTTGGAAGAAACTTAACTTAAATACCAAGTTTTGTACTTATCCACTTTTCGTTTTTGAGTTATACTGTACACACACACACACACAAACACACGGACGTTTTTATAAAAATGCTTTTTTGGATTCAGGTGCCCTCAAAACATACACTTCCGGTAAAATCTCAATACTAATTTTTGGATGGAATACAATACTTTCCCTACCTACTATACGTAGTAGAGGAAATAAAAAAAGTACTCAATGACCATGAATAAGATAGGAATAGGTTACGAAATGGAAAATCTGTGACATCACAGACAATTGCTTTGTTATTTTCACTAGAATAAAGGAGGCTACACACGCAACTGCTTGCTTGCCAAACATGAATGATCATTCTTTTTCTACAAGCATACTAGAACGCCTGTGTGATATATTTTCGCAGATGTTTTCTCTATACAAGGGGCTTGAGAATTAATTAAATTTTCATCTGTAAGCTTGACAAAACTGAACGTGTACAGGACAACCTTGTGCATTTGTGCAGGTCGCTCATGGGCTCTCGGTGGTAATGAAAAATACTTCTGCTCTGGATTAATTAGCAACTTAGGAACTGCGAAAAGGAATTGTGAATTACAGGAAGAGTTAATTAAATTGCGAAATAAGTCTCGTCTCCGGCGTATCAAATGCAAGAGTGCTCTGATAAGGCGAAGACAGACACAGCTTATAATAATTATTTTAAATTCACTCAGTAGGTTAATTTGAGAAAAAGCTTTTTATTTTCATTTGCCGTCTTTACGTACATGCTACATATTTTTTCTTCTCGTTCTTTCCTTTAAAACTAGTACAAAGGCAGCCAAAGGGAGCGCATTGTCATCTGTCTTCGACATGTTCCAAGCACAAACTGGCACTGTTCGAGCATAGTTGTGGCGTGTGGTGACGAGTCAGACTATGCATGCTTATGGATCATGCATGCTGTCACATGTATACGCAAACGCTGGATTTGGAAATG
This sequence comes from Deroplatys truncata, assembly GCA_030765065.1. NCBI lineage: Eukaryota > Metazoa > Arthropoda > Insecta > Mantodea > Mantidae > Deroplatys > Deroplatys truncata. Next base: position 63,068,421 of record CM060980.1, read on the forward strand.
CCATTCCCGCAAATATGAGTCGGTTAGAATGTGGTGGTGGTCTACGTGGTAACGACCAGGAGGGAGGTGAATGTTCACATAAATATCTACAAAAATCACTTTCCTAATTCATTATAAAATTTACCTAAATCTCTTCTTGAAACATTTTATATATACGCTTAGATATATGCTTTATTGCAATGAATAACAATTACTTTATTTAACATTTTAAAACTTTTCTTGTAGAATCAAGAGCTCATGTGCCCACTTATTCCAAGTCACAAATCCTGCACTAGTACGAGAGTCGCTTTTGGTCCCTGTGTTGTGCATATTTACAGAGCATCATAGTAATCAACACTCGCTGCGGTCATATCGTATACAGTAGGTGGATTGAGTGTCCACTTTGACATCTTTGATTCTAGCGTTGGAGTAGCTTCATACTTTGACACTTGTGAGATGCTGGTCTGGCAGCGGAACAGAAATCAGCATTAATTCCTTAGATAGTGCCGTTCCTTTGCGTATATACCAGCAAGCGTATAACTTCAACTACATGTCGCTTTAGAAGACACACAATCGTTTCCAGCAATAGGAAGAACTCCATACATGGTACGCCAAAGTAGCTTTGATCACAGCATCACATTGCTATTGAAAGAATTCAAGAAATGGGCCGCTAAGCGCAGAGTTCATAGCAGATGTCTGAGAAATAATACTTGACAGTAGCGACCGCAAACTTCAAAATAAGAGCCTTACTCGGAAAATAGTCTTCAGGAATATTATCTCCCTCCAATATATGCTTAAACATTTTAGCAATAAGCGATAAGTCTGCCAGATCTGGAGCTGGAGATAAATGGTAAAATTGTGGCAGTAATAAGTTCATGGCATTTTTGTTTGTACAGAATACCTTCTATTATGATTGACAAAAAGAGCTCTTGGTCTCAAGAACCCCGATGTTTGTCAATGCCTTGCACGGGCGGTGAAGAATAATTGGGTTAAACGGCAAACGACGCTGTAAAGAACACGAAGGCGCGTTTGAACCTTGTCGAAAAATCTGCACTAGCAGAGTACAATATTAATGAAGGCCATAAAATTAATTGCAAAATACCACTAACGTTGCGTGAATATCACGAACATTAAAAACAGAATATAATAGGAGGCAATTCAGTCAGAAACGCACCAATAACATACATCGGAATAGTGGGTTACGCCTTAGCTCTGACCGGCAACTTTGGCCATACATACTTTGCAGTAAACCGCAAAAAGTGGGGAATGCATTTATTGGATAAACATCCGCCAATAGCACTCAGCTTCGTTCAACAGAGGGATATAAACCATTGTGACAGTAGCAAGCCATCAGTACTCTGAACATTCAGACAAGTTAGTCTCCGAAAGGTCGGTTGGTTTTAATTCTTTTGAATTGTCTGGTAGCCCGAGAAGATATATTTGCTAGAGAAATGCCTATTGAACTTTGTACCCATATGTATACTGCGCATCTCTTGTCCGGGATTCCTCGGAGACGGTGTCAGTCACACGACTGTATTACTGGAGTTGCCTTCTCTGTTCTAACAACTTGATCAATAAGTTACTTACCCTGCCTCAAAAGATGGGCAGAGGGTAACCCTGCTGGCAATTGGTCCATCTTCTCACTAAGTTAGATAATAGTAATATCTGTTATATAATTATACATTATATAATGCATTTTATAGTTATATTATATAATATTATATAATAATTGCTATTAATATATTATTTTAGACAGCTGTCATTATGGGCCGAACTTCATTAACTTAAAATTGCATTGAAAGTCCTTATCTAGTGACGTTCAAATAACCTCCTCCTTGAGCATTTATCCACCAAAGGGATTCGATTCTGTGCAGCACTTTTCCTTGTTCGATGACTGCCATACTTAAGTTCTTGTACACAATCAAATTTTCGCCAAATATAATGCTTTACAAGACTTTCCAGGAATTGTTAGAACTTCACAACTTTTCTTTCAAATTGTTTCCAATACTTTTAATGTCTTTGGAAGTCTTGAAATCAAATAAGGACATGCTCTAAATGATCAACGGTTTGACAATGGTTTGATGGCTTTCGCGAATGAAGTACAACAATTTCCAGTGCATTCGAAATCTGCAACGTGACTGAAAACGAAAAGTAAACAAAAAATCTGATGTTACACTCACATGACTTTCTATACTGTTGTAAAACTATTTTTACAAACGCTTATTCTCCACATGCTTCATGTTAATCGGGATATCGAGATGTTAATCTTGTTGCTAATTTTCATATAGATGCAAGGGGAATTGGTAGGCTTTAAGCGATAGTCAAATATTTTAAGAGCTGGTTGCCATGTGGAGTATTCCATTATCTTTGCATTACCAGCACAAAAAAATGAATAACGAATTTGAGAAAAAGTATAAGTATTGAAAAATTTAAGGGAATAGCAAGCAATATCTCGAAAATGGTGCACTCAACAAACAAAAGATATATGACATAAATTGTGTATTGTAACGCGATCTACATTTTTTGTGTAGTAAAACTTTGTCTATCTCTTATGGTTTACCAGTTATGCAAAAGTCGTTCACAATGAAGAATACTTTTGGAGACATTTCCAGGAAATTCGAGATATACATTTCAGTTGTCATGAAAATATGTTAAACATATGATATTTTAATCAAAATCTTTAAGAGCCATTTTTGAGCAAATTAAAATTTTCGAAATATGTTCCATGTCTGGGGTGGGGGTATTTTCTTGAAAACCTTCGTGTCTCATCTCTGGAAGATACTGAACCTAAATACCAAGTTTGGTGTTTATCCGACTGTTCGTTTCTGAGTTATGCTGCTCACAGACACACAGACACACACAGGGACATGTTTCCAAAAATGCTTTTTTTGGATTCAGAGGGTCTCAAAACATATATTTCCGGTGAAATCTCGGTATCGAATTTTTGGGTGGAATACAATACTTCCCCTACTTACTATACGTAGTAGAGAAAGTAAAAATGGCTACCTGAAAGCTGTTTAGGTTATACAAAAACTGGCCATGTCCTTCGGGATTACCACAAGATGAAAGCGAGAGCATATGACGAAATTTCCGGGCAGATTTCAGAAGCTACAACAATGCATTAATGAAATGTATAACGTGTTATTTCCATTGAATTGTTTAAGCGTAATCTGATTTCATGTTCTATAATACGTAAAAGTGCTATGTAATGTTACACATACGGTGCAATATTTTATTGCAAATTATTATCACGACGCTAATAGTAGTAATTTACTTTGCATGTGATACGTTATCAATGTGTTCTGAGGAGGTTAAGTTTGTCAAAGAAACAACGTGTAAATACACATTTATGACAGTGTCAAGTCCTGTCAGTTCTTGTCAATCTTGTAAAATATTTTTCAATATTTGACAATTTTTCTTGTAAACTCTTGAATTGAAAAACGGTTTGATCATGTGCAAGAGGCTTTAGACTCCGCTGCAGGAAGTTATAACCCTGCCTTCATTTCACACAGAATCTAGCATCGTTCATCGATTTATTTTTGTTTCATAGAATTTGTTCCAAACTAGTAGATAGAAGTTACATGGGCTGTGTGCAAGTAAGGTAAATTCTATTGCAATCTAGAGGAATTGATCACTTTTTCCTGCTTTGAAGTCTACAGTTTTCCACCCTCTGTCTCGTTAGTAGTTTTGTTTAATTTGCGTGACAGTCAGAGCTGAAAGCTTAATTTGTTTTATCAGTAGCATCGGTAGTCTGGCAGTAGTTGCCTATCACGATAACAACTGCACGCATGAAATAATTATTTCCTTTATTTGCGTCGATATTGCTCTTTTATCAACGCAACATATGGAGCTGTTTGCTCAAAACGCAGTCGTAGAATCCTGATAGCATGGCAGTGCACAGTTTACCTTTAGGAATAATTTTGTAAACAGAAGAGGGAGATTTATGTATTTCATGTGGTTTTCGATATTTAAACTTTTCTCCGTGTTTATTTTCTTAAAATTAAGGGATTGAATAGACTGATACGAATATCGGTGTATAACACTATTAAATTGCTATAAAGATTAGATTGTGATAAGGATACCACAGTTGAAATTTGGTCAATTTTTTCAAACATTAAACATATTATTCATAACCAAAAATTACTTTGAAACTTTAGGTGTAATAGCTTTTGCTTCCATTCTTGCTTTCAGGGCTCTTTCAAACTTCAACACGTGACCATTTAAATGGTCAAGAACACACGGCTGATTGCCTTTATTCAATTCTAATGCATTTTACTCGACTGATTTTTCTTACACTTCTGGCTTAAAAATATTCCATACTGTGTAGCTTGTAAACCAATCTTGTTCTAATTTTCAATGAAACCTAGAGAGTGAACTTAAAAAAACTGGTATATGGCTTTGCTACAGGTTTAAATTTCTCAGGATATGACATTAATTCGACCACTAGGATAAATTGTTACAATATTTATATTTAAAGCTTGACATTTTTTCTGAAGCAGCCAGAAGAGTGAAAGAAATTCCGTGCGCCAGTTTTGTGTGTTAGTATGTAAATAAAATGGCAGGTTTTTATTTTTTCAAAATTGCATTATCAGTATCGTGTACAACACTATTAATTAAATATTAAAAGTAAAATAAAATTGCCATTATGTTTCTACGTTAAAATTATTTTATTGCTTCTAAAGGATGGTAAGTTTGGTCAGTACTAGTAAGTATTATGGTTCTTAAACTAACACAGAAATACATTTTGTGCTTCATTTTGCTCGTTCGACCGTCATGCAGTGTTGTTCTGAGGTGTATCGTAGTTGGAAAGCTGAGATCTCGACTAAAATAGAAATCGTGCAGTGTCAGCTGAGTAGTTCAGGTAGCAGTGTCTCTGGCAGCAAAACCCTCAAATTTTAATAGATTTTTCACACTAAATGTCAAAATATTGTGACACAGCGGCTATGACCCAAGGTTATCGGTAGATTGGTACCAAGCGATCGGAGTAAACAAGATAACGGCCGCTGGCCAACGTAAGCACCGGGCGCACCATCGGGAGAAACTAGAACGTTCTGGAATCTTTATCTTCCCCTCCTTCTAAATGTGTATCGAAATAGTTCCAGAACGTTCGAGAACCTTTTAGAAGATTCCATTGACAATATAAGCGAGCGTTTTCGCGCAGTCGAATCAGTACGTGTCGGCTGCGGCAGTGGCGACAGTCAGTGCGACTCGCGTGCGAGATGACGAGTGGCGACAATAGGGCGAGTAGCGTCGGTCAGTGAGCGATTGAGCTGGCGGGTGAGTTTCCCGTAAGACATCAAGAGCGATACTTTGAGTGAGTTGTCGGCGGCTGTTGTGACGTGCAGCGAGTGCTACTGCGTAGCGACGGCCGTGGAGATTTTTATGTTCGAGACCCCCGAGTGAAGTGAATCTCCGCCGAGAAGAGACTACGTCAAGAAGAAGCAAAGTGACGGAGAACTGAAGTAGTTCACCTTAGTGAAGTGTACTTACAGTGAAGGTAAACTAGATAAGAATTTAGAAGTGACAGTTGAAAAATTAGATAAAGTAACAGTGGTGTCAGGAGTGGGATTAAAAATTCAAGATGGAGGAAATGTTAAAAGAATTATTGGCCGAACTGGAGGATAAAATTGAGTGAAATGGTGAAAATAGAGAGTGAAATAAAGAATGTAAATTTCAGGATAAGAAGATGGACACAAAAATGCCATACAGAGTGGATAAGATAAGAATGGAGATGAAGAGTGCAATGGAGAAGTTGAAATCCGCTCTCATTGTTTATTCTTATAATAATTTCCATTTTTAGAAATGCTTATAATTTATATTTATATTGTGGTCGAATCACCTCTGTGAAATCTGAGATAAAGGCATTGGTGAAAGCCCAGAAAGATGACATGGAGTTAAAGGACAGTAAATTTGACATGAAAGATGACATTAATGCGGTGGAGGAGCGTCTAAATCGGCAAGGAAAACGGATAAATGGGTAGACGAAATAAAACAAGAGGGCGATAGAGGCCGCAATGAACGAGCGTCTGGACCAGCAGACGACGGAGAGTGCTGCAGCCCTACGCCTAGTCACGGTGCAACCTGCAGTTGGTTGGGACGAGAAGATCTTGAGAACGGAGCATTGGAGGATCGAGACATAGGGCCGATCCTGAAGATAAAAAATCTGGCGTACGAACTGCGCGGGCAAATGTTTTCCCAAGAGGCCCGAGCTATGCGAGCTGTTAGATGCAGTGGGACTCCCTGGTGGTCAGGAGCGGTGCATCGAAGAGAGTGTGGGAGTCGTAGCCAGAAGACTAAGGTGGAACAGCTGGTACTCCCGAGGAAAGTTGTGAAGGAAATGCTCGAAGAAACCGGGGCACCTGGAGGCGAATAAAACCTTGACGAAGCTATGTTGCCGATTCTATAGGTTGCATCCTCGAAGCGACGTGGACAGATGGTGCCGCCATACGACATCCTTGTCACAGGTCCTGGGTCCCCGTCGCGCATCCGAGGGGGTGGTGGTACTTCATTGTGATCGCCCTACTGCAGGAGGGAGCTATGTGACGCAGCGGCTATGGCTAAGGTTATCGGGAGGTCGGCACCGAGCGGCCGGAGTAAACAAGATAACGTTCGCTTGCCAGCTTAAACACTGGACGCGCTATCGGAAGATAACTAGAACTTTCTAGAAGCTTTATCTCTCCCAGAAAGTGTATCGAAATAGTTCTACAACGTTGGAGAAAATTCTGTGAAGATTCCACTGATTATATAAGCGAGCGTTCTCGCGCAATCAAGTCAGCGCGTGTCGGGTCGCGGCAGTGGCAACAGTCAGTGTGACTCGAGCGCGAGGTGATGAGTGGCTACGGTAGAGTGAGTCCCGTCGGTCATTCAGAGTGAGAGTAGTTGAGTGGGTTTTCCGTGCTACATCAAGAGCTGAATTAGTATCGGCTGTTGTGACGTGCAGCGAGTGCTACTGCGAAGCAACGAGTCGTGGAGGTCTTGTGTTCGATTCCCGAGTGAAGTGAGCCGTCTGCCGTGAAAAGGCTACGTTCAGGAAGAAGTGAAGTGACGAAGAATTGAACTAGTTCACCTTAGTAAAGTAATATTAGTGAAGTGTACCCAGTAAAGGTGAGCTAGATAAGAACTTAGAACAATGACAATGAGAACTGAGAGAAGTTGACAGTTGATAAACTGGACAAAGTCACAATATTATCTTTATTCATGGAGATAACTTTTTTCGTGACTGGCTTAGAGAATACGTTAGAGAAAAATTTTATTTACACTTGGGCAAAATAGCGGCTCATAGGAATGAGGCAATTTAAGCTGGTATTGAAAGTGTAGCTCCGTTCTCTCAAATATTACGTTTTTACCGCAGCGCTTGCACTCGTAATTGTAGTTTCACAAGTTGCTTGTTTATGTCTCCCTAAAACATGGTGGAGAAGTATTGCCATTAGTTGTCTATACTCTTGTTGGCGAATACGGCTAAGTTATTTATAATCAGATAATAAGGGTGACAATAACGCTCATTTATTTGATGTGGCAAAACTAAAGTATCTATGATACTAAGTTAAGTGAAAAACTGAAGAATGATTACACTAGTCTGCATGATATCGGATGACTGAAAACTAATAGTGATTCTGACTCACTTTTGTGTGCTGATTTCAGAACTGCTTTTAATTTTTTTTATATCACGTACAGTTTTTTCACAATTTTACTTCAAAAATATAGAGTTGAGCTGGTAGATGATGGGTGTTGTTGAAGGGAAAATTATCACTTCTTGCAGCGAAATTTCTCAATACTGACTTGTAAGTCTTTAGGTTGTTACACCTGTAGGTGCTGATTGCTATTTGTAATTTAGGCATTGTTATTAATATCAGAGGCTTGCATTACCAGTGCCATATCGTGATTAAAGTTATATGTCCACACGCAAGCGTGTGAACAATCCAAATGTTTTCTGCTATATTTCTGGAAATTATAGTGCTTCAGCAGAGAACTGATATAACAGACTGTAAAAAAGTGTACCATGCTTATTTTAAAATCAAACTTGGTGACCAAGACAAGGCCTGGTTTCCAAAGACAGTTTGCCGCTATTGTGTTGAGAAGTTAAGATTGTGGATAAAAGGAAAGAAATCATGCATGTCATCATTTGCAATTCCGTTGGTGTGGAAGGAGCCTAAAGACCACCTTAAAGACTTATTTCTCTTTAGTTAATGTTCAGGGGTACAATTCGAAAAATAAACACTTTGTGTATCAAAGTATTCCTTCAGCCATCAGGCCAATTCTACACGGAGAAGATCTGCCTGCTCCTCTTCCTCCAGCTGTTTTAGAGAACTTGGAAGAAGATGGTGTTGAAAGTGAACCTCGTGCAATCACCGAAGACGATTCTGATGATGTCTACCGCCCTGAATACGACGTGACTCCACAACTGTTCTCTCAGAGTGAACTAAATGATCTACTACGTGATTTGAATTTGTCTAAGGAATCTGCAGAGGAGCCTGAAAGGCGTGTGACTACATAATGGGAATGTGTATGGCTCCATTCCTGTTGTACATTCAGTTCAAAAGAGACAATTGAAAACATGAAGATACTTTTAACAAGTATCCAATACGAGGAACACAAATGGGTATCTGCGGTGATTTCAAAGTTATTGGAATACTATTAGAACAACAAGCTGCTTCAGGTACCTTTCCAAGAAATTTCCCTTCATTACACAAGACAAATTAAAGGCTGGAATTTTTGTTGGTCATCAAATAAAAGAAATTGAAGGATGAAGATTTCGAGAAGACAATGAATGAGAGAGAAATAAAAGCATGGATCGCCTTCCGATCAGTTACTGAAAACTTCTTAGACAATAACAAAGATCCTAATTACAAGGCCATTGTCGAAACAATGTTGGAAAATTTCAAGAAGATGGGTTGTAACATGAGTGTAAAGGTGCATTTTCTGCATTCACATATCGACTACTTTCCAGAAAAATTGGCACATTATACGAAGAGCAGGGTGAACGTTTTCACCAAGATATTAAGGAAATGGAGAGGAGGTCAAGGGGAGATGGAATGAAACTTTGATGGCCGACTACTGTTGGATATTAAGGAGGGACGTTCATCTTCAAGGATCTGCAAGGAAGTCATAGAAGAGAAAGTTTGAAAAGAATTAAATGAAACACTTTGGTTTCTTGTTTTTGTTAAAATGTAGTAATGAAATAAATTAGGGGAATTCTTGAGAGTATTCTTAAACTTTTTCTTGAATAAAAACTTACCTTGTGTGATATGGTATTTGAATACTTTTCTACACTCATTAGTAAACTTGTCAAAACATTACTTCTTATTTTGTGTAAACACCTGACGTGATAGAAAACAACCGAAGTTATTTCTGGAATCAGCATAAAAACTTGATCAAAGAACACCTACTTTTAAGAATCATCTGACAACAGATTTGAAAATGCAGATTAGTGTTTTCGACGGAATTTGGATATTAGTAAAAGCATTACGAAAGCTGTCATTTTCGTTGGACATAGATTTTATACACAGATTTTTTCTCATTTTTCCCCCAGGCAATAAAATTTAATGTACCTAGGTATTTCGTATGGCTTCGTACACGATATCTTCTCCCTGCACAACAGCGAACTCATAGCATCTTCCTTACTAACAAACAGTTACAATATTTCTCTCAAATTAAATATAAACACGGCTAACTACTACATAAACAATAAAAATGCAATAAAAGTAATTGACCTGTAAGTCATTGACACATAATTATTTCTTGGACTGAAGCGTTGCTAATTAATGTATATGTGTAAAAAATACTGTCCCAATATATAGCCACGATAAGTTCAAATCTAACATTTTGTTCCATTTTACTGGTGGAAAGCAATATGATATATAAACCTGGGGTACCTAGTCGTTTAAAGTATTGATTCACCCACATTCATATTTTCTGGATGAAGCAGAAAAGAGGGAGAAACGCTGAAGTAAACATATTCCTACATCAAAAGCTGAGCAATAGAACGTAGAGGCAGTAGTAATGCTTTCTGTAATGCCCTACTTAACACGTATAGGTAAATTATCAAAAATTGGCTTAAATGATATCTGGCAAAGGGGTACTGAAAATATACACAGTGCCGTGAGAAAGGTCAAAAGACGACTATGCGATATAAACAGGCAGAAAATAGAATCTGAATGTAGACAAAGATCAACATTGGAGCTACAAAATGAAATAAAAACCAGGTGGGGTAAGGAAACATATATTTTGGAATTGAGTATAAAACAGAGGACTGGAATAGCATGGCTTAGGTTGGGAGGGTGGAAAGCTCGCAAGATTGTTGATGACGATGGCAGGAGGATTTGCCCATTATGCGGGGAACAAGAAGACTGGACGCATATTTTGGCAGCATGCGTGCAGACGGAGGGTATTAGGAAAAAACTATTACCGGAAGTATTCTTGGCTTCCAACAGACGGAGGACAGCATGCTGGGACATGATTCTAAACAGCCAAAACTGGCCAAGCTTGGGCACATACTTAATGGAAGTACGTGTACTAAGAGATAAGGTGTTTATGTAATTTTTCTTTAAACATATGTGGTGCTTGAGTACTTGTGCGCGACTGTGTGTGTGTGTGTGTGTGTGTGTGTGTGTGTGTGTGTTTGAGTGTGTGATTCAGAGTGTTTTTTCAATTTTATTAGTATGTATATAGTGCGGTGATTTTAAAAAAAAAAATAATTGTTTTCTGGTTGATACTGCAAGTCACGTATACAGACCAGGTATTTTTCTAGAGAGCATGTACGGTCTTATGACCCATGTGACTGTGTTATGCAATTAATGTAATACTAAATACTTAATAAATACCACCACTACTACTACGTATAGGTACAACGGCAAATTTATGAACCATCCCGAAAGTTTCTCTTGATGACTATGGCTTCACACTGTTAGTAAAGCATGACAGTTGTGAAGCACAAGATGGACGAAAACCAGAACCTCATAATCTTAGCTAATAGCAAACAAAGCCATAATAATAACGGACACCGAGGTGAAACTTCAGACGTTAGAGTTTCTCTTGCATTTGCCCCAAATTTTGCCAGTTATTAAAAATAAATTAAAATTTGAGTACTATAAGCTTCAAACTAATTTTGGCTGTAAACTCGAGACTTGATGGGCTTCTACCAATTACTTAATTCTTGTTTTAGGATATCTTAGTTGCAGAAAGGATAAAAAATCTTTACACCTAATGAGAGTCATTCATGAACTTTACAAATTTATCCGCGTAAATTCTAAGATTTTGGAATCACCAAGCCATGGACTGGATTAGTTAAGATACAGGTTTATAATGCTGATATCCTATACAGAAGATTAGTTCATTCCTAAAGTTTGGAAATAACGTGGATGTAATATTTCACATTGTTTGTATGTAAGCATTAAAACAAATAAAAGAGATGCGCAATAAAGTAGCTTACACAGGCTTAAACTTCGCAGATCATGAGCAATTTGGTGTTGATTTATTGATCCAACGCTTATCGTTAGCGATCTATTCAAGTTTGCAATAGGGAGAATGTGCATTGATTTAACATGTATCATTTAATCCTTTTGAAGTACCTAGCTTAGTTTGAAGACTCCTATTGAATGCATCACTTAAAACTAAAATATTCCCTCTAGTGATTACTGTACTTCCATATGAATACACTGGTGTACAAATATCGTCATTGATGGTGGCTGAGGGTAAAACAAACGCAAAGTCGCCTGCTGCTACAAGAGAATGGTATTTTTAGGAAGTCTTTTCACTTCCTCGTTCAAGGATAGACATGCTGATTCAGTGCCTAGATGGCTGAATAGACTAATTATTGAAAGAAGTGCATTCGAAGTTTGATTGTTCTTAATGGCAAAATGTTTGTAATTATTGTAATTAATTATTTAGTTCCCTTACGGCGGTTTAATCAACATTGAGCTTTGATTGATATTTAATTATCAATATTATATCAATTAATTAATATCAATTATCAAATTGATTGATATTTAATTATATTGAATATTAAATTTATACCTAAACGTCTTTTCCTCACGAAAAGCAACGCCTAAACTTAATTTTTACCTGCTTGAAACCATTTAAGTTGTATTTAATGACCTTTTTTCACACTAATCTGTGTAGCCAGGAATTGGGAAACTTGAAAAACACTTTAAAAATTCGGCCCGGACTCGATCCACAGATGTCCTTAGCGTTTGAGCTACAATGGCGAGATACTCCTAAGCATAAATAATCTTCTCATCGGACTCGAGTATCCCGGTAAATATTCAAGGTGGTCTCGAATACTTTAGATATCATACCTCAAAGGCAACTTGCAGTTTGGAAGTGGTTTTATAATTTCCGGGCTGTACAGTTATAGTTGTGCTCCGAGCTCATGAACCCAGGAAGGAATGCACACACTAGTACACAGACATGTTAGCGTAATGAATCAAAAGTCGAGCACAGTTAGACGTGGTGTTGAAAAATACTATACAGCTTATCTTAAACTAGTGAACGTGCTAATTCCGTATCCGATTCTTACATTAGTGAACTATACACTGAGCAAAGTAGGCTACATGAATGTTGCAGGTGAATACTGACAGACTATTGTTCGCTGCATAGGGCCCGCTGCATAGCTCAGATTGCATTTTCCTCTCTCTCTCCACATCTCATCCCAGAATACATCTATAACCTCTGTTAAGTTTATTAATATTTGATAATATAAGTCGTGATATGTCTTATGTGATATCCAAATACTTGTGTGTGTGTGTGTGTATGTTATAGTAAAATATTACGCATTCATCATTTTATTAGTTTCAAAGTGATCGACTCATAACAATGTGTTTTATTAAAATGATACGTAGTTAATGTGTTATGATTTAAATTCTGAGGTTTCTAAAACGTTATATAGATGAATATGCTTTTATAATATAGTTGTGCAAAAATAAATAAGGAGGTAGATTTGAAATGTATTCTGCATTGTTTTAAACGAACCGTATGTTTCGTGCCTTCAATAACTACATCTGCAAAACCTACAATACTAAATTTAAAGCATCATGCCAGACTCCATCCCGCCTGTTTATCCTTCGAAACCAGGCAGTGAGGAGGAGAAGCCGAACTCTTTGTTTTGTTTACGTCAAGCCACGTCTGTTAGAATGACTGTGCATATGAACTTTGAATTCACCACTGAATTAATGTAAAAAATTGAAGTAGTAGCTAAAGAGCGTATTCAACGTGCAAGATAAATTTGCTTTTCTCGCATCCCTATCCTGTTTTCCTTCACCATGCATCCTCTGAGTACACAGCGAGGCAATAAAAGAATAGTAAAATGCCTCTTTTATAGGTAGGTTTCTCTGAGGGAGATAAAATTGACCCAGTTTTACACAACACCGTGGCCAGATAAACAAACTTCGTCTGGTCGTGCCGTAAACAATGTCAAACAAAATACACCTTATATTTTAGAAAGTTCTGCTGTGCTCAGCACAGAGAAAAATGGCTGGTTTGCGTAATATCTAAAATTTAGTGAACAAAGCAGAATATGCTGGTATACGTGGGCTCCGACTTCGCAGTTTGTATTATAGGCTAATTAACTGTTAAGAATATATTCATTGTTTTCATGAAAAATATTTTTGATGCCAATAAGTTTACTTGATTCACATCTCATAATCATTCACTTTTAGTTCCTCTGTATTATAGAAGTGATGCAATTTAACGGGAGCTCGTAAAAACGCGCTAACCAGCATTTTATAAAAACAGAGAAAAGTTAACCATTGCAAATCCAATAAAACAAATCACCCTAGATTCTAGAACACATAAGAAGAAAATAGTAATGCAGCTATCTTGCACAATTGCACCTGCTGCGTAGCTTGCTGTCTACAGTGCCAAGTGAACCTAATTTTGACATAACAAAACAAAATGGTATGTTTTCAATGCACTGTCACTGCATTTCAGTTTCTCCAGTAGATCGAAGTATGTCACTCATTTTAAAAATTGATGGTTAGCCCTTTTTTGTGAGCACCTATTTAACTGTACTGGTTGTATGAAATGTCAAAGCTGCTTTAAAGTATCAGACACTTAGCCTTAATTAGATTGTGAATCCATTTGAAATTCAATTAAATATTCTACAATTGTTTTTCGCCGAAAGCAATCCTGGTTGGCAGCCGGGTAACAATTTCAGCATTCTATTCCTGTCGCCAATATTTTCTGTTCAAAATGTGAATTAGAGGTTTAGAAGTGTACTTAAGCTTAAAAGAAACACACACACACAAACAAGCAAAGTGTTTTCGATAAATTAAGCTACATTATACAAAACAGAATTTTCAGAATAATTCAATAGCGGACAAGCACCAGGTGTGATGGCTTGAGGCGCCATTGGTTATAACAACCTATCTCGTCTCCTACGAATTGAGGGCACTTTGAACAGCAACCGGTAGCTAACAGTGGGTGTGGAGCCTGAGGTACTCACCCTGCTTCAGGCATCTCCACAGGACAATGCCTGACCACATATTGCGAGGAATGTACAAGCCGTTTTCGAAGAGCGACAGGTACCATTGCTTCCCTAGCCTGCACGTTCGCCTGACATGTCGCCCATCGAACATGTCTGGGATATGGTTGGCCGGCACCTGGTATGTCACGGTCCTCCAGTAACCAGTGCCACGGATTTGTGGGCTCGAATACAAACTGCGTGGAGCGAAATCCCTCAGGAACTTGTTCAGAACCTTTTTGATTCCATGCCACGGCGTATAGCAGCTCTAATTGCAGCGCATGGAGCCAACACCAAATACTGAATATTATGGCTCTAAGGTCATGTATAGATTTGAAATGTTTATCATTTGCTACTTGTCATGTACCTAACCTGTGGTATTAAATTCATTGAATTTATGCGTTTCCTTCTTGGTGTTGCAATTTTCACAAACGGCATTGTATACTAACATATAAGTGTTTAAAATGATAAAATGTATATCAAATTAAACAGGAAATTCCAATTTATAAGAATGCACGAAAACTTAAAATCCCATTTTGTGACAATTTAGTCAAGAGAGACAATTTAGTCTCTCCTTAAATATACACATTATTAAATTTGACCTTCATTCACAGATAATATATAACATCTGTAGTGTATTTGATATTTACAGATAAATATAACATTTTTGTAAATAATGATATTGGAATCGGAACATTGGCATAGTGGCATTTTTTGCCTTAGGGGAAAAAAAAGGTTCTCGAACTTCTGCACCAAGGTTAACTCCGGCTTTTCCTGCATACAGCTTTCGCCTGGTGAGTGTGTAACACGAATCGGCTTATTGGATTTATTATCGCAGCTTTCTTCTCCGTTTATTGCAATTTTGTTTGTTTATACCTGTGAAATGTGCTTTACAGTTACGTTCAAGAAGTTTTAACCATCCCAGATACAGGGCCCCCCCCGAAGCTTCTGACAGTTTTATTTATTTAAATTCATAGCAAA
Source organism: Deroplatys truncata (assembly GCA_030765065.1). Classification (NCBI taxonomy): domain Eukaryota; kingdom Metazoa; phylum Arthropoda; class Insecta; order Mantodea; family Mantidae; genus Deroplatys; species Deroplatys truncata. Next base: position 63,083,836 of record CM060980.1, read on the forward strand.
CCAATATGGGAAAATGTCATTAGATAGCAGTAAGTCTATTGCTAATAGCACATTTACAAGAAAAAGGGAAACTTAATATCGTCGCCTTACATAGGTAAGGTGACCATACATCTCGGGTTTTGAAGCAGTCTCCATGTTTTGTGCTGTAAGGTGGAATATCTTCATTCTGATGAGTTTTTCTTGTCTATATAATGTCTCCAAGCAATTTTCTTATCCACGTAACGTCTATATACTACAGAGTAGTTACATGGTAACTGTGGGGGTACTGTTAAGTTTAGATCTACTTGTGGAAACCCCCCCAAATGTTTTTCTGGGTACGGCATGCCCAGATAGCAACAATGTACTTTCTTCCGTAGGGTTGCTGCCCGTAAGGTTGCTGCATTTGATGCCGCCCATACTCGCTTCTCTTTTTGACTGAGCTGAAGTTAATTTCTGGAAAGAAAGATTTAACCAATAAGTAAACATCAAAGCGGTGATAAGAAGGTATCTAGTTTGCTGCTGTTTTATGCTGATAAGTCGAGTATGCGCTGGCCAAATTAAGATACCGGTAATGGCTTCTAAAGTGGGGCCAATAAGATTGTTTCGATATTATCATAATCATAAAAGTTCAGAAAATAATGTGTAAAGTTACCTTCCCATATTGCTTTATAATTCTATGAATAAAATACACCATTCGAAAAAACTATCTTATTTTGAATTTCCGCAGATGCAAATTAAAGGGAAAACTATACTTCGTGCAATAACAGACGCATTACTGTGCACATAAGAAATAAATGAGTTTATGTTTATGAAAAAGGAACCTGGCAGCATTCGAATATTTTATATTTTGAGCACCTTCTTGCTGGAAATTTGTAATAAAAGTTTAGGAATGTATTCTCGAAATAATCAAACAAAACAAGAAAAAAAAACATATTATTCCATTAATAGCTTCTCTTAAGCTCAGAAATGCTGATTATTACTAAGAAATGACCCTACCGCTCAACTACGAAGAAACGACTATAACAAGGAATTCAGATAAGTGTTGGTATTTTTTCTTAAGATGCTGGCCAAACAGCATAGTATTTATACATTTTGTGGAGCCAAGAAGCAATTCTAAAGAAATGACATATTTTTTAGGTTGATTAAGAATTCGTTAACCACATTTTCATTTTTTTCGTTTTCTTTTTGTCTGTTTTACAAATTTACAAACACCCACGCCCGAGTAGGGACTTGACCCTGTGAGCCTCTTCGCGACGGAACACCAACGAGCTTCCGTTTCTCTCTCTTTCTGCACTTTCTGAACTAGTGGAACGCTCTGAGGTTCGCCCCATCTGGCTCAGATTTGGAGGGAAAAAATTAGCATGAAGTGTTACGAACGCAGCTCCTTTTGGTTCTTGGTATAGCTGTGGACATACTTAAACGACATTTATACCTTGACCAGAGCCGAGAGGTCCTGTGCAAATGGAACGCGCAGTTCCTCAGTAGGATGGGGAAAGGACATTAAGGCATGTCCAAAACTATAGCCTGATTTGTTACCTGCTAACTGCACGACGTTTACTTTGATTGTGATGCATTGTGTAGCAAAGAGCAATAGGAGATCCTCGGATATTGCTTTGGTGCTTTGATGAAAGTTTTATTAGAAATCTAAAATATTCTTAGAAATACGTTAAAATTAAATTAAATTTTGTTCATAGTATAGATGCATACAGGCTTCATGCGTAAATCAGCGTCTTTATAGATTAAAGGTATACAGGAAGAGAAGACATCTTGATCGATGGAAGCGACAGGCAACACGTCTTCATTGGATTTGTTTGTGTGCGTTCACAATATATTGTAGTTCCTGAAAGGGATTTCATTGCATAGTTGATGAAAAGTATTATAATAAATGTTTCCCATTGTAGATATTATTGCATTATATCTATAGATACACATCTGAAAATTTTACCCCATTGTACTTGAATTGTAACGTACTTTCATAATGATTTATGGCATGATCCCCGCACAACACAGCAGTTCGTATTCTTCTGATTTCAAGGTTTTGGCACTCTCCTTTAAGCATAATAAGTGAACGTCTCTATGTGAAGGTAAAACAGAATAAAAACTTCAAACGGTCATTAAACGCATTTGCAGTCTTAAGTGTTTGATGAAGATGATAGCACACTTAATCTCCTATCCCGAGATGTTCGATACGGGGAGAATTGAAACATACAATATCAAAGCTTTGGGGAAACATTCCTCACATATGCGGACTAAAATATGTTATGAACATGGATCCGGAATTGCTTTATTTACTGTACCACAGAGCAGAATAGTAGAATCAAAACTGAGCGAATCGCAAAATAATGTGAAATTTCAGAATGTCTTCTGTTAGCACGGATACATCCCATCAACCCATCTCATGGGCTCCCTGATGCGCTGATGTGTGTAATATCTCGCATTATCTGGCACTCTTGAGAATACCAGCATGAGCTCTTCATCTTGAACCGTAGTTGCATACTCAAGAGATTTGAAATGATGTCCCTAGAAACAAAAGTCTAGTGGGTTCAGGTCAGCAGAGCGTGAGGACAAGCAATTATTTCACCTGTTCCTATACATCTATTTAGAAGCATTTGAATGGAGAGCTGAAATGGGCAGGGTGTATGAAGTGCATGTCTCATCATATTCGGAGTGGCACATTTTCAATAGTATGGGTAAGTGGTTCTCTACCTCTGTGCATTGAGACGATGTGGTAGTACATAAAGTTCCACCAGTTACTAACAATGTCTATCCAAACATTAACAGAGAATTGGTTATGATTATGTACTGAATTCACGTCAGCTCATATGTGCTGGTTTTGATAATGCACCATCTGATCTCGTTGAAGTGGCGTCTCATCCGTAAACAGCACATTCGCACAAATGTCAATTTAGCACATTGGAGGAGAAACCATTCGGCGAACACTAATCGTGTAGGATAATCAGCTGCTGATAATGCCTGCACACATTGTAAATGGTAGGGGTACAAGAGATTCTCCTACAACACTCTCCAGATAGTCATGTGGTAAACATTACCTAATGCAGCTAAGCGTCGAATGCTGACATTAGTGTCTTCTTCGATAGCATTAAGAATTATCTCCTCCAATTATGATGTTCTCCTTCTGGGTCTTCCTCAGTCACGAGTAGCAGGCTTGATGATTCCATTTTCCCTTTGACAACGATCGATTGATTGAAACGTCCTATCTGTCGGTCTGGAAGCTTATCTCGGTACAAATGCTGAACGTAATTTTACTGTTATTACCTTCGGATAGTCGATACTTCAAATGAACATGTTCCGAATACGTATTGGAATACCATATTTAACTGTACCTGAAACGAGGTCCGTAAACACACGGAACTGACACCGCGATCGGCGCTACGTCAGGCAATGAAGTAACATAACAAGCGGACCACTTGGTACAGAACACTCGCAACAACGGTGAACCTAGGAGCTGTAGTTACAACACACCAACGTCATTTGACCAGCAAGTGCGGTTCTTTAGGTGAAGTTAGTGAAGCGCCATTTCAGCTGTTTTCTAACTAGGTGCATTATCTGTATTTTAAATGTTTTATATTTAAATATTCCATTACTCGCATAGAGGAATATAATTTTACGAATTAGGAGCGCAAATCGCCCATTCTAAAGTGTTACGGCGGCAGTAACATGGAATAAGGAAAATGGGTTGTAAGCTAACGAAATGGGAAAGCCGCAATGTCCATGAGCAGGTATAGAGGGTTGGTGCAGCTACTCTTGACTCTTGAGATTTTCAGCTGCACTGTTTATGGCTGGTTACCATGGCAACAAACTCAAACTTGGACTGTAACAGTATTGCGTGCACTACATTCTACCTCTTCAAGGCTACGGTGAAGCTAAAATCCTGGATTTTTTTAGAATAGAAAGACCACTTGTAGTCACTGAAATTTATGAAATCTTTTATAAACTTTAAAACATACCTTTCCTTGGGTAACGGAATGTTTTACCTTTCAAATCACTTTTCAGACTCCCGAGTTCTCAGACTCGGACATTCAGTGTCAGTTCAGGTCATATGCGAAAAAAATCTGAACGTAGCGATTATTGTCGTTGTGCGAATGGTCTTGGAAGTTTGCCAGTGTAAATTAAAGTATCAAGAATAAGTTTGTCCTAAAAGAATTAAACCATTGGGATTTGCAACGAATCCCAAAATGACATAGTAATGGTAGTGGACTGAGGACGACACCAGATGTAATATTTACGGGTAGACCTAAAAGAATTCTTAGTGCATCGGCACATAAAGTGGAAAGGAAAGGTGCGAAGTATTGCATCAGGCATTTTAAAAGCTCGTGATATAGTGAGTACGGCAACCGAAAGGATAGAAGAGTCAACTTAACATACAAGAAATCTATGCAAGTTGCATTTTTGTTTTGTATGAAAAGAGTTTCATTTATCGTTTGGATCATGAGTCGCCACTGTTAACTATTAAAAGCGAATGTTTACCTACTGCACGTATTAAGCCGCTGTTTTTTGTGGGGTTATTGCCACAGGGCAGTTAGGTTGGCATTTGAGCTTGCATATGACACCGTGTAAGCAGAGTTGTAGACATAGGGCTTTAACAAGGAAATAAAGCATTTCCAGAAACATGTCCATATAACATATTTTTATCCTTTATGTGCAAGTAACTTTTCCCCAATGTTTTGACACACCCTTATGTTACTTCCTGTACACATGCACGTAATCTTAAGTATTATGATTGCAATTAATGGCGTATTTAGTCTATGTGAACTGAATTAGAAACATATAAAAACAATATAGTTATTGCTATGGATTTGCAATGACTGGAATTAATTGACTGGAATCAAAGGCGGTTAGCGTTTGACTTTAGCACCGTAGATTCGATATAGTGAATTACTAACATTTTCATTAAATAGCTAAATGATGATGCAGATAAATAAATGGCATACTCTAGTTCTAGCATAGGTCTCAACTCCTAGAGTGCCATTTTGTAGTTTCACAACATACTATATTCGTAGATAAAAGCTTTCAGGTTTTGTTTTCGTGATTCCGAATACTGCGGAACGTTAATACAGTTTCTGTGCGATATCTCTCTGTATATTGCTGATAAAGTACCTGCGATAAAACAGACCTCTCTTTTTATCACCAACTAAATTACCGTTAAAGTTACGTCACAATTTTTCCACGAATTGAATGAGTGTATGGATTTATAGACTGTGTCTTGTAATTTCATGTAGATGCGACTATTTTTAGGTACATGTGTTTATTTGTCTCTGCCTTGTCCGTCTGTCTCTAACCACTGCTCCCACAGGGTAATTTTATGTAGGAGTTGTACGCGTTTAAAATTGGAAGTTAATACAAAATAAAGGGTAATTTTTATGGACAGTCTTCCAAAGTTTAAATTTTGGTTTTATTTTCCAAGATATACATAGTGCTAAATTTTGGGAAATTTTCATAAATTTTCTAAAATTACTAACAAATGATAATGGTAATTTTATTAGCCACCTTATTTTCTCTGCAAAATCAACACACTTGAAAATTTATCAAGCATGCGTTTATGACTTCGTTTAATCATGAATACGCCACAGTGCAGCAACTTGTTCTATGGTTCTATGTAACAGTTCCTTTCAATTTCGTAGATACATCTGTTTATTAGCTTCTCTTTAGATATAATTAAACAGACCATTTCAGTTGCAATTTCGGGATGTATGAACATCACTTTCTTATTACTTTAGAAATATTTCCTCCCCTAAGAATTAATCACAGGAAAAATTTTGAGGCATTACAATTATTGCGTAGTAACGTAATCTTTTTCTATCATAAAGTCGCATCAATAAAGAAAAATACTCTTATTTTATTATCAAATAAATTCGTTTTGCAAAGTTACTATCTTCCTAAAAGTTCATTTTCTTAGAACAGGAGTGCAAGAGTTAGAAAGAACGGATAGAAGACAAGAGTCTATAGAAACCGTGCAAATTAAGACCTTCTATTCTATATAAAGAAACGATTGGCGATTTACAAACTCTGTGAATGAAACACTACTCATCATGGTATTTGGCAAGGGGCTGGGTGAACGAAATCGGTTTTTGGCGTAAATCACTATTGCATTCAATTCTGTTGATTGCCTTGTAGTACTTTAAAATGCTTCAAAATCTGAACAGAATCACAAGAGCTGTGTTTCTCTCTTGATAGACAGTGTAAAATGGTGAAATAAGTTGAATTATAAATGCATTTATGGACTTCAGGAATTAAAAAAAGAAGTATACTGTGTATTTTGTTTTAAAAGCAATGTAAATTTAAAATATGTGTTATTTAATGGTTTTCGCTATGTCGACCATTGGAGAAAAATCTGTCCAAGTGATAATTTACATTCTCACATTTTTGTAACTTTAAGTCGTGAATATTAATGCACTCCAAAGCATCTAAGAATTAAGCAGTCGTGCAAGATTTATATGCTTAATTGTGGAGTAAAGAATTAGGCTTTACATGCTAACCTATTAGTAAGAAAATACATATTCATACTTAAAACCTTTTGTAGGTACAGCAGGATAAAATTTCAGTGAAACAGAAATCCGTTCGACATACGGAAATTCTCTGGGATTGAAATAATGTACCGCCATGAGCTAATCAAAGAAGAAATAGATACTGCTCTGTTGTTTTAAAATAGAAAATAAACGGATGGTAGATACCAACACCATGTCGTTAAAATGGATCTCTGAACTTACTGTCAATTCAGTGACGTTTTAGCTGCGGAGTAGCTGATCTCTCAGGTAAAGCTTTAACTGGTGGGAGGGGTACACATTATGCTGAACTCGTGACGCACGTGACGCGTACAGTGGAAAACAGTCAAGTCCTTCCTCTGTTGCGCGTCTTTACCCCTCACTTGCCCCAGGTTCAGTAAACACTATCTCTCTCCACTAGCTAATTCCCTACCTGCTTAGAAGAGCTCCCCTACCCTTGCTAAAATTGGCTGAACATACAGTAACATTGGCTCCTAACTTAAAACAATTTATACGAATACAAATATTTCTTAAAACAAATTTAAATAATGGGAAGCAAATTTTATATTTAGCTTTTTATTTATGTATGGTTGCATTTAGGAAACCCCGCATTTCCATGAGTTTAAAAAATCAATTCTTAGTATATATATAAATCTGTTTTTAAACTTAAATGTCGCCTTACCGGTCCCATAAGTTCGAAGAAACAATATGCGCAAGCTAGTTCTTGTCACTTGTAAAATAGTACTTACATCTGCTACAAAACAATCTTCCAGAGACATGTAGAGTTTACCCACATTCTCATTGAGTTTAAATTGCTTTCGCAAGTTCAGCTGTTGTGGAATGTAATTTAATGGTGATGTTTGGGAATATAACCTTTTACGTGGTTTGCTACATTATGTTGGAATAAGTTTATTTTACTGAAGGTATAGGAAGTTGCTGTGATTGAGTGGAAGTATTGAGAGCAAGTCTGTCGCAGCTCTGCCGCTCATTATTTCTTTCTATGGGCGGAGCGTAATAATGAAAACCGCCGTCACAGGTTGCGCACAGGCATTGTTTGGAGGAAACTCAATATATTACCTCTAAGCTTTCCTACTAAATTTTACTCGCTTCAGAGAATCACATAGTTTCAACAGTAATATAGAGCCTCACTATTAAACGTAACGCACAGAAAGGAAGAATTACGTTTTGTCCCGCTGTCTCCAACAGTGATCGGTAGAATAGTTCATTTTAGAGTTTGGCGTCCATTTATTAAAACTTCAAAGCTGGAAATGATTTTATACTATAGTACTTTGCAGTAAAAGTAGAAAAAAGAATGGAAACGCGTGTATCTATAACTGCTGCTATATAAGTAAAGCACGAAACCGTATGCTCGACTCCTTAAGGATAACCTTGCGTGAAAAAGTCGCCAAAACTGCCAAAATGTATAAATATGGATTTTAGTGGAATTAATTGTTCTTCCACACAAGTCGCGTGTTGGACAAGGTTAGAAAGGTAGAATTAAACGACTGAAAAATTCAATGGCATGGGCGGGATTTCAACCACGGATCTCCCGGTTTACGTCCGATTGCTGTAACCCAGTGGTGGCTAGCAGGACTCGCGGGGCAGTATGACTCGCAGGCGCCACTATTTTTCAAGCTGTCTGTCTATTCATTTGTTTTCTTATATGCTGCTGAGTGGTGTAGTGCGTATTGCATATTTGATGACTCGAGGGAGATAGGCATTTTCGTCACCCTTGCTCTAACCACTGAGCTACCATGACAATAGGGCGGTACGGCAACTAAGACGCCCGGGCCTTAAAAGTACTTACAGCATTGTAAGTCGCCATTGGGGAATGTCATCCTAATTCAAGATCTCCTCATTTACCAGGAAAAATGAGAATCACTTGAGGAATGTCGTAACCGTACGGAAACCGCGAGATCCGTGGTTCAAATCCCGGCGAGAGCATTGAATTGTTCAGTCGTCTGATTATTCCTTTCCATGTATTTTAGTATTATTAAGCATTACAAACCTTATAATTCGGCTCTATGTAACTTTTATAGCTGTAAGGTCTTTCAAAGAATGTCATGCATCAATTTAAATGTCTGCCTGTAAGCCTAGGTTTCTATAAAACCGTGAAAAGTTTTGTCAATATAAAAACTGACAAACCATTTAAGAGGGGCTCAGGGATCTCCAAATAGTAAATTAGATCCAGAGGAGTAGAAAAACACGAAGGAGCCTCTATAACCACTAAACTGCTTAAACAGTGTCACATCAGAAACATTTTTAATTTTTAAACTGTTTTCTTGGATTTTACTTTGTTAGCATATTCTCATTTTCAAGTTGTTCAACACGATGTCTGTTCTTTTCGATATAAATAAATGCAATTTTATATACCACATTACTAACAGGATAAAGGTGGATTCTTGTTTTCATGCTTAGATGTGACAATATTAAACAATAATATTCATATATTGTACATTTTTAAGCAAAACATTTATGTCTCATATTTAACATTGCTTTAACGTAAAGTATTGCCTTGGCCTGCAATGCAGCTGCTGAATCCAAGCGCTAGGCAGGGAGGTGGTACTAGAGGAAGTTATTTCTGGCTCAACATTTTTCTCCCAAACTAGTAGAATAATTAAAAATCCAGCTCTAACGTTTATTAATATAATAATAGGGAGTTGAATTATAAAATATTTATTTTTAAAAAATTAATTGCACCCTGTGGAGCAATTTTTCAAAACAGTTCGGGATGAAATATTGTTGTTGTTACTAAATTAAAAACATACGTGGAATTTTGTCTACATATTAGACATAGGTGTATTAAAATTTCCAATGAATCTACTTAAAATTGCGGATTTTTTAAATTTAACAGATGGATAGGTTAAAGGCAGTTCTAGCCTTAAAGGCTGATACAGCTAGCAACGTATTCTTTTCCAACTGCAAATTTTTGCTACTGTTCAGTGGAAGTAGGATGACAAAAAAAATTGAATTGAGTTTGATTTATGGACGCTCTTTAACTTCTGTGGTACTTAGCTTCCCATTCTATATTGGGCGTGAAAGACCGGTTATTTTGCTCAGAGTCCTCTTAGTCAGGCTTGGGGTTCTTTTACATGCCATAAATATACGAAACGGGACTACCGGCTTTACTTCCCTTCCGAAGGAAGCCATGCTAAGGATTTTTACGCCCGAAAAAAAAAACATCGTCCTCCGCCGGGTTTGAACCCTCGTCACTTAAACCAAAGAAACGAAAATAATTGAAATACATCTCGGTAATAAAACGAAGATGCCATAAAATAAACCAAGCTTTCACTCTTGCGTTTCGTATCCTCGGGAATGACATTTTGTGGTGTGCATGTGTGTATGCGCGTATTGTGGATAAACATGATAGTTAACCCAAATGGAAAACGCAAAGCCAAGAAAAGACAGTACAGAAAAGGAAACACGGGTTTCTTGCTTTTGCAAAAAAAAAAACAAACAAACTTAAAAAAATAATAAATAAAGTTTTAAGAAACACACATATAGCGCAAACCAAGAGCAATGTCATTTAGTAACAACAAACAAAATTGCCAATATAAGGCTTTAGTTGGAATGTATGCAAGGAAACAGAATCCTGCAGTGGGAATATTGCTGGATAGTTTCCTGGTTGCTGTGGGATGGAATGGTGCTTCTTGGTGGAGGCCCTGCTCTCAGGATGGTGTAGCGAAGTGGGAAAGATTGATATACTTTCCCGGCAGAGTTCTCTTTTTCCCAGGGTTTAGCTGCCCTCGGTTATGATAGGTTCATAAGTCTGTGTGAAGAACCGATGTAACTAGCGTGCTACAGTGATTTTAGGTTGGCAATGTATTTAGTTTACAATGAAATAAGGTTAAGTTTTGCTTTTAATCAAGGTGGTATTTACTTTCAATTATCTTCTAGTAGAATAAGCAGTTCCTTAACTCTATTTTTAACAATAACATCTGAAATTCATTATTATAACAAAACGTTTGTCCTAGTATGCGTCGTTGTACTGAGAATATAAAACCTCTCCCTTTATTACTCTTAGTCCGTCCTTATAATTATTATGTATTAATAATACAAATATCTTAAGAATCTTATTACTTTACTTGTCCCTTTTTGGTGTGTTAGTTATGCAATTGAATGATAATCCATTATTTAAACGTCTCTCCACAAATTCGTCATCCTTTAAGAGACATTTTCTATATCTGCTGATTTTCCTCGACAACCGGCAGGATGTTATTTTTGTTATTTATATTTTACTTATTAAACAATGTTCTATTACAATAAATACTTTCAATATTGAATATGATATAATAATAATCATAATAAGTGGAATTGCTTTAACATCATTTCTGAGGTTATTTACATTATTAGAAATAATGTAAACTTTTTTTTGGGGCGTTTTCATAAAACTTGCAGAAATTACATTTCTTTATCTGTTTTTCATTTGTTTTTTCTTCATCTTAGCGTAAAAAATCAAGCGTAACTCAAAATTTTAACATAACAATTTACAATATTATTTCTATTGCAATCCGTAGGACATATACAAATGATTAACTAAAGGTACTGTAGAAAGCTGTAACAGCTTAAAACTTCATAAATGCATAATATAATGGTTTCATATTATTTTATATTTTATGTAATTTATTTACTCTATTTATTATTATTATTATAATACGCATAACTCCAATAATTACAATTTGCATTATAAAATGTAGTCGCATAAAATAATGCATATCTAACTTATACACATAAAACAAACAAAAATGATGCATAAAATGGAAGCTATGAGGAAAAAGAAATAAGGAATAGAAACAATTAAGAAAGATTAGAATGCGTGGCATGGTTCTCACTTATACAATGTTTCTGAATTCAATACTTGTCTTAATATACTAATAAGTAATGATTGATTATTTCATTTTAAGTGAATTACAGGCATGTTGAATTTGGTTGTAGAAATATATAATTATGTTTAACGATGAATTTGTATGGATATTTGTATTTGCTCTGGGGGTGAAAAATATTTTTGAATCTACTTATTTTACCTGGAATATAAAATCATATGTTTGAGTAATATGCATATCATCTATAATCGAATGTAGAACTTTATAAAAAATGTTAATTCCTTAATGCTTCATCTTAAATTTAAAGCTCTAAATTTATGTATTTCTAAAATGGGGTCATAATTTCTTTTATACATTAAATATTTTAAAAATTTTTGTTGTACCTTTTCTATTAATTTGGCATGTTTATTAATGTATGAGATGCAAAATGTCCTTAATGAGCCTACAGTGTTGGAAGGTACTGTTAATCCTATACTTGCGAATTACATCTAACGAAGTTGTGAAATAGTACAACTATGATGGTTTGTAATATACAGGATGTTTATAAATTAGACCGGCAGATGTTGGGATCAGATAAATAACCATCTAAGCAGCAGCTTTTGTTAATAAACTTATGGACTCCGACGCTTTGTTTCAGTGCAAGAGGGGTTTATGTGATTAAACTGGTCGACCTTACAGGAAGGGATTGAAGTAATTCGGTGTATGAAAATTGAATAATAATACTACACTGCCGTTTGTGAAAATTGCAACACCAAGAAGGAAACGCATGAATTTATTACCACAGGTTAGGTACATGACAAGTAACAAATGAAAAACTTTTCAAATCTATACATGAGCCATAATATTCAGTATTTGCTGCAGCCTCCATGCGCTGCAATTAGAGCTGCTATACGCTGTGATATTGAATCACAAAGGTTCTGAATAAGTTCCTGAGGGATTTCCCTCCACACAGGTTGTATTCGAGCCCACATATCCGTGACTCTGGTTACTGGAGGACCGTGACGCACAGGTGCCGACCAACCATATCCCAGACATGTTCGATGGGCGACATGTCAGGCGAACATGCAGGCCAGGGCAGCAATGGTACCCGTCGCTCTTCGAAGAAGGCTTGTACGTTCCTCGCAATATGGGGCCGGGCATTGTCCTGTTGAAATATGGCCTGTGTAGATGCCTGAAGCAGGGGGAGTACCTCAGGCTCTACAACCACCGTTAGGTACCGGTTGCTGTTCAAAGTGCCCCCAATTCGTAGGAGGCAAGATCGGTTGTTATAACCAATGGCACGCCAAACCATCACACCTTGTGTTTCTCCGCTATGCCGCTCAAAAATGCAGCCCTGCAGGTCGCGCTCACCACGGTACCACCAGACACGTAAGCGGCCATCATTGTAGGACACGTTGAAGCGGTACTCGTCCGAAAAGACTACATTTTGCCACTCAGTACCCCAGTGACAGTGTTCACGTGTCCATTGCAGTCGGAGGAGCTTGTGGATTCTGGACAATGGAAGCCGACGTAATGGAATACATGCAGCCAGTCTAACCTGCAGCAGATGGCGAGGAACCGTTGATGGAGACAAGTTCACACCTGTTGCAGTGTTCCAGCGTCGAGCCAACTGTGGATGAAACTATACGGTCCGTTATGGCCATGCGGACAAGATGATGGTCATCTCGTGCCGTGGTCATATTCCGTGGTCCAGTACCTGCTCTTCGCTACGTACGACCTTCATCCATCCACTGCTTCCACACACGCATCACTGTCGTAGCAGCATGCCCTGTACGAGCCGAAATGTCACGGTATAACAAACCCGCTTCCCGGGTACCGATCATTCTGCCCCATTGAACTCACTCGCATGCCGATATGGCTCCCTTTGACATCGACGAGGCATACTGGCACTCATTTTATTGTTTCTACCTTGTTTGACAGCTCTGTACTGACTACACTGGGCGCCACTCTGATCTTGTCGTACCGACACGAGAGGGCTCTGCTCGGCCTACGTGTACTCCATATCTGCAAACCTAAACACTTATTGCTTGCACACCCTTCTACACTTCCATCAAGTTTGGAGTTATCCGGGAAATTCTTTCTTGGTGTTGAAATTTTCACAAATGGCAGTGTATTATGCTACAGATGTTGCATTTATTGACTAAAACATACCTAAAACACGCAAAAATCATACCGAAAGGAAATGAAAAACACTAGTGTTCAATAAGCAGTATGGATCCATTATTTTATTGTTTCATCACTATAAAAAGTGCTGAAACACACGTTCGATAAATTCCAGGCAATTAGTACTTCGACGTAACATACTCGTACTCTAAGGGATACTAGGACTGAATTTTCTATTTTCTACATTTTTAAGATGTTTAATTCAGGTTCGGTACAGAACTTAATTATTTAGCTGTTTGTAAAATTTCAGCTCTCTGTGGTGAGTAGTTATGGAGTTATAATATTTTAAATTATACTTTAGTGCTAAACTAATGTTTATCTTAAATAGGTGTATGCACATTGACAATTATTTTTTAGAAATCTTTTTATGTAAAATATTACTCCATAAATAGGATCGTTATTGCTTTTTGATATGTTAAGAGACTCAATCAGAAAAAAATATTTTGTATTGACATATGTTATCACAGCATTTTTCAATATTTTTGCATATGCGAAAATTAATTGTGGTAAAATGAACAGCACTAAATAAATAATAACTGAGATTATAATATATGTAGTCTCCTTCTTATGTGCTACTTTCTTCTTTTCAGTTGAAGATACCGTCCTTCAACTATTTTGCTATCTTCCTGTTCAATTTGGAATTTGTTCCCTTCCTATGTGCTGCATTATTCTTCTCAGTTGAAGATTGAGCACTCTCATATAACCTGTAACTCATATAACCGCACTATTGTTTCAGTCACATTTATGGGAGTTTTATTTTTCAATTTGCATTTTAATTCCTGTGTAGCAGTGCAGACCATGTTAAATTCTGCTACAGCATTAGCCACAGCAATCAGCAACTTTTTACACACACAAAAACAGTTTTGTGGTACTTGCGCCAATTCATAAAATGGGGGTACACATTTTGATTTTGGATTCCACCATGTATGCAGTGAGACAGAGACTGAGGCCAGTCTCTGGTATAATGGCATTATTTTGGTAACCACCAAATAGCTTGACTGTCATGTTCCCATGACTCTGCGGCTTCTTTCTCTCTGCCATACTTTTTTATTTAAGCACTATGAATTGGGGCCCTGAGGACCCTTTTCATGCTGTGGCATAGCAGCAGTGGGCACATAGTGGCTGAGGTAGCAAAAGTGGCCCTTTTCATTTCATGAATGTTAGGAATGTTCTGTGCAATAACATTCCTATAACAATTTGTTAGTTTGGTGATTGTAGCATTGGTAAGTGTATCAGAGCCACGTCCACCTAAATTTACACCTTTGGCTCTCTAGATTTGTACTATTTGACTTAGATCAGTGCCCTTTCCTTTGGACACATGACATGCATTCTTCCGTTTTGAGGCAATATTATTTACACTTAAATTATTTCAGTCTAATTATATAGGTAATATAAACAAAATAACAGCCCACCTTAAAGCAATATGTGTATAATATAATATATAAAATGTATGTAACAGTCATTGTATTATGTTTATATTATTGTGTACGTGTATAATCATGTTATGTGAATGTATTAAGTAATTTAATAATGTTGGAGCTGTGAGAATAGAGGCCGAAAGTTGCTAACAATGAGGTAACAATGAGGTAACCTTGAGGCAATAATGAATTGGAAAGTTTAATAATGCTACTAGTAATTCTTGGAACAATAATGTAATATTTAAAACAGTTTATAAATCCAATCAACAACCAGAAAAAGCGCTAAGTTAAATAAAAGTATTCTATTGGAGTAAAATTAGCCAATCAGAGACTTAAAATAGAGAAATTTACAAATTTAAGCGGCAACGCCAGATGCTAGAAGATAGCGTACCCAACCGGACGCAGGAAGGCAGCTTTCTGAGCACTTCGGTACAGTACAGGTTAAGTGTGAGACATAAAACTTCATTACGATGAGAATAATATAAAGTATACGTGTTAAAAAGTAATTAACAATCTCACAGCTCTACAGCATGATATATATATCAGTGAAATGGTATTTAATCGTGTGAAAGATTAATAAAACGAAGTTAAATACCATTATTTGTGTAAGCGTTCATTCTTTAGCCACACCACCCCTGCTAAGAGATACATGTTTCTGCAAATTAATACTGACGCAGCCGAGGCAAACATACAAATATAATGTTTAAATAAGCATTCAAATTACAAAGTTGATTTTTAAACGTGGGGGCGAAGGCCACCGGAAAGTGAACTTTGGGCGAAGGCCACCTGAAACTTTATCGTACGTGGTTGCAACTACTTGAAGCTTTTGGCTGGTAATAATAACCTAAAGATAATACTTCTTCAGTTTTCAAAAGCGTGGTTCCATAAACATTTTCATTGACTAAATGATTGAAAGTTATAGTCACCATCTGATAGAATTGTTGTGTAATGCATGTGACAATCAGAAATGGAGCATTTTCACAGACTTTCAAGCAACAACTATAATTGATGTAAAAGGGCCATCATAATTCTCATTGCATTCACCACTAGATTTATGCCCTTCATACCATATACTGAATTCTGCTTAATCTGCGCCCACTCATTGAAAGTAAGGACAAACTTTTCATAATACTTCGACATAATTTGTTAGTCAAGCACTTGACCAGTAAGTAAATCACTTATGCTAATACTATAATTAGTTGGGAATCCGCGCTTGTGTCACGTTCCATCGTATGAAACTACAATGTTAATTACTTCAGTATTAGTTACACCATTTACAGTTTCATACGCCCTTCACACAATTTCTCTGGATTGGTAATGGCTATTTTCTTTTACAATTTTGAAATCTGATACTACAGCTGCCAAGTGCCTTATGAAGATCTTGGGATTCATACAAGACAACAATTTCTCCAGCCCTGTATGTCCTATTCCTAATTCTAGGAAAGCTTCAACACTTTTAGTGTCAATTGCAAAAGGTGGTCTCTGTGATTTAGACTTAGCTTGACGAGGGCTGCTGTGCGTTTGAGTTGGGCAAAGTCCACAGTTATTGGACTTTACATACAGCTTATGTGCAGACCTCACTTGTGCAGTCAGAGCTGTCTCAAAACATTTGCACTTCAATTTGTTCACAAACTCATACAAGGAGTCTGTGTGTACCAAAATATGCTCACTATTGTAGACTGCTGTGTTTACTGGCTTTAAACCTTCAAATAGCTTCAGCTTCTCTTGGCTTTTGTTTAAAACATTACCTGGAGATGTTCCTGGATGCATACTGCCGAAGGAAGCCTCAGGTTCAAATCCAGCCACTGCAGTGTCCCAGTGATCTGGTGTAACTCTTGGAGTTTCCTCTAGTTTATCCCATCTTGCTGCAATTTCTTCAGTGCTCTGGCTTTATTCTTCTGAATACTTCTTATCTACTTACGCGAACGTAAACTTATAGTATGTATTATCGCCAAAAGAAAAACAAAAATGTAGCAACGACAACCACGACCTATGTCAATGTTTACAAACACATTGGTAGAGCTAGACAGTACAACGGAATATCACAATCAATGTTTGTATTTTGAGTTTTGTATACATAGAACCATGAACCTAGAAACAAAATATTAAGAGTCCACTGAAAAAAACTATATTACAGCTTTTGAGTAACACAGACATGAATAATAATAGATATCATATTCAATACGTAGTTTTGTTTGCTTTATCTGTCCCTAGATAGAAGCACTAAGCACAGAGGAATGTAGAAAGCGCGTTTTCAAATGAGGTTTATGCGCTAATTTGGATAATAACGCGTTTATTAGAGAGAGATGGTAAATAATTTGCGAAGGGGGCGTGGGAGGCGGTTAAAATGATGCGCGCCCGGCATTTAAATGTCCTGAAAACACCTTTAAAATGGCGGAGGGACAAAAATGTCCGTTGTCATTTAGCGAGTAAAGGTCTAAGAGTATTTATGTACAAAAATTGAAGATTTCGCCATTTTTAACTGAAATTTCGGTCCCAGTATCCCTAGACGAACAGCTGCTGAGCTGACTATGCGTGCTGCAAAATCTTCCTTCGAGTTAACAGGGATTTCATAAACTATGGGCTTCATGTAGCTCTATAAAAAAAATAAAGTAGGGCTAGGTCAGAGAAGCCAGGCTTCGGGCCCACCCCGAAATATCCAGAGAGCACCGAATGTAGCTATCAAATGCACACGTCATTCATTCCCAAAAATACTCCTTTATGTTGAAAGCATATTTCTTGTTTGATCTTAAGAGGAAGCCCGTGTAGTGGCTCAGGTAGAACTTCTTGCATAACTACTTCGTAATTAGCATTGATCCGTTGCTGCAAAACTATAGCCCTACAAGGAAGTCGTTCACAGCCCCTACTCACACACTGATACCAAATCTCATTTGATATGATCGCACCAACTTGGCATGGGATTTTCAAAAGCTAAAACATGGCAATTACAGCAATTAAACAATCTCACACTTGTGAAGCATGCTTCAATCCGTGAATAACACAGGGATTGCAAAGTTCGATTGTGTTACAGTTTGGTTCAAGTGCCAATTGAATCGTGAATTTCGGAAACCTCACATGACCACTTTTTCACAGAATTACTTTTCGTTAGAGCTGAATTCTGCTGTAATACATCTAACATTTAGTACAGTAATCTGTTATGTCCATGAATTCACATCGGTTTTTATACAATGTTAAAATTTGGACGAAGCGCAGAAAGCCCACAAGTGCAGGACGCATTGCAGTATCAACAACAGATTCGAGGTAAATCTGTTTCAAACAGTGTTACTAGTCTGCCACGATATGAATGTGTTCAGTGGGAAAAGAAACTTAAGAGTTACGGGACTATTGGGCTGGGCATCGGAAGGTCAGTCAGGTAAAGAAAACATCCGAAGTTCCGAGCTGCATTTACTAGCTAGGCGAGGCCTGCAAATGTAATAGTGTTTTCTTGTACAACTGTACATTTCCCTATCGCCTTGTCCCTCACTCCCCTTGAATCTCAAGCCTTGATGAGTTACGCATTATCAACAAACATATTGGTAACCTCCTCCAAGCACACTCATATCGTGGCCGACTAGTACTTATGACTTCAAGAATTGGTGGCCAATTTTCTATCACAAAAATGCTGTTTCCTTTGAAACAGAGATAAGAAGCAATAGTTCAACAGGTTTTATGGAATTCACATATTCAAAGGACCATGTTGAAACTGTGAAAGCTAAAAAGTACATTGATGGCCTAGAAGTGCATACCTTTGTGCTGACAGAATCGGAGGGGGGGGGAAGCACCTTACTTTGCCTTTGCACAAAGCTTATCTCCTGAAGGAAGCTTGTTAATAAATACAGATAAAAGAAGATATAATTAAATTAAGACCTAATTTACCTAGCACTGTTGAAACTATGCTTGGTGTACCACTACTAAAGAATGAAATATTTGAGAATTAATGTAAACAATCTGAAGAGCTTAATGTATTTCTCTGTTATGGCATAATTCCAGTAAAATGATGCATGAAAGAATATTTTACTTTATAATTTCGCGATAGCTTTATTTTTAGTCAATTTTAATGAATTTACTGCAGTCAAATACAGCTTTTGAGAAAGGTTTTCATGAACACCTCCTGTCCACCATGTTTTAACATCTACTTGCCCATTAGCCATGAGTGATAAAAATAAACAGGATATATGTCAGATTACATCTGTTAAGATATATCTAGTCTGTATGGCAAAAGAATTTTCTGTTCTTAAATGAAACTGCTTTTATAGATCATGAAAACTTTTGTTCAGTGGATTGTGGGGTTACTGAAATTCACGATTCATTATTGTAATACCGTTATCGCTGGTTAGTAGCATGCACTTTTTAAAGCTGATATGTATACAACAGCTGGTACTGCAGAATTCTACAGACCGTGGAATGACTCGTGTTCAATTGGTGAAGCACTGTTCTCAGCTCTCCACAGTACTGCATTCTCGGCTCAGGACTTTGCACACAACGCCCTTTGTTCTTCTGTGTAATGCATCCAGTTCGCATAGTCTGCGATGAATGCTGGTAAATGTGCTGTGGTGAGGAACCCATTGATCTGGATATCGTTTCTGTAAAGCCTCTGTGTCGCACAATCAGAACCAAGTGCTGCCCTACGCCTTATGCATGTCTGCCAATTCACTCCGTGTGCAACGTTCCACGTTTGTCGCAGTAAGAATTTCAGTGTTCTGCATGTGAGCAAGGAAGAATTGTACTGTACTGAGTAGTAGTCAACAGAAGAAGTGAACAAATGAAACTGAGCACATGAAGTAAGCAAACTGAAGTAAAAAAATCTAATGTGTTACACCCACATGACTTTCTCTACTCTTGTACATACTATTTTTACAAACGTTTAGTCTCCATATGCTTCATGTTAATCGAGATATCGAGATGTTAATCTTATTGCTAATTTTCTTGTAGATGCAAGGGGAATTGGTAAGCTTTAAGCGATAGTCAAATATTTTAAGAGCTGGTGGCTATGTGGAGTATTCCATTCTCTTTGCATTACCAGGACAAAAAAAAAAGAATAAAGAATTCCCATTTGAGAAAAAGTATTAAGTTTTGGAAAATTTAAGGGAATAACAAGCAATATCTCGAAAATGGTTCACTCAACAAAAAACATGTATATGACATAAATTGTGTATTTTGACGCGATCTACTTTTTCGTGTAGTAAAATTTTGTCTATCTCTTATGATTTACCAGTTATGCAAAAGTCGTTCACAATGAAGAACACTTTTGGGGACATTCCCAGAAAATACAAGATATACATTTTATTTATCATAAAAGTATCTTAAATATATGATATTTTGATCAAAATCGTTAGTCATTTTTGAAAAAATTAAAATTTTCGAAAAATGTTCAATGTAAAGGATAATCTGGGTGGGGGGATTTTCTTGAAAACCTTCGTGTCGCATCTCTGGAAGATACTGAACCTAAATACCAAGTTTGGTGTTTATCCGACTGTTCGTTTCTGAGTTATGCTGTTCACAGACACACACACAAGGACATGTTTCTAAAAATGTTTTTTTTGGATTCAGGTGGTCTCAAAACACGTATTTCGGTGAAATCTCGGTATCGAATTTTTGGGTCGAATACAATACTTCCCCTACTTACTATACGTAGTAGAGAAAGTAAAAAAATTGCTGATCTCGGGCAGTAAACAAATGGGGTTAATGTATGGTATCGAGCTCCAGAAATAAACACGACACAAGTGTTTTTCCTCTTTTGCATGTTTTGCTTATCTTTCTCTGTATTTTTAGTCAATAAACAGAATATCTAATATTATTTATTTCATGAGTCTAATGACTTCAATCCCTTATTGTAATATCGTCCAATTTAGTCATATAAACCCCTCTTGCATGAAATGAAGCGTTGCAGCCCATAGGTGCCTTAACCAAACGTATTGCGTTTCCTTGGCTGTACAGTTGGTGATGGTGACGTCCTCTGATAGATTTAATCGAATTTTATTTTAATTTGTCCCCGAATAGTCAATAAATGTTGAGGTCAAGCATTTTACTATCTAAACCACAAATATATGCACTTTTCCACACAACAGTTATGATGATGTGGGCATTTTCTTATTCATCACAATAACAACTTCAACATTTGGTTCCTGACCGCCATCGCTTAGATATGTTTAACTAACATACATCTTTCATACTTTTCACTCAAAAATTCTTCATATTACCGATTTAATACGTTCTTAATCATTTATGACTTGTGTAGAATTAATAGCATTGATATATTTTGCCAAATGCATTATGTTCAGCTAGCGCAGACACGTTATGTATTAGATCTGAGTTCGCTCTTACTGCCTACTAAATTTTCCATGCTGTTATACTCCACCTGTTCCAGAACATTAAAAAATTGTATCTTTTCGTTGGTTGAGCTTACGCGCGATTTCTACACTCGAACTTAAACTCCCACGCAACTGTATCCCTATAGGCTAGAATAAAAACATGTGATATCTACTTAAATTTTTGAATGCGACATCGACTCACCGTTTCTCTCCTGTTTACACAATCTTGGGTGCTTTCCCTTAAAAGAACGTTGCTCGTACGTGACTGATTAACATCTTTATTCACTAACTTTCTCTTTTCTTAGTAAACTCTGCGATTCTGCCTGGTTTCGGTCTGAAGGTATCCCATTTCAACTCGTATCTTCATTGTATTATAAAATTACAAATATGTATTTACATGTTTCTCCTATACTATTAAACACACATGAGTATAAAACAAGTACATAAGTTTATCTATAATCAGCGTACTCACACTAGAGGATTTACATTTAATTTCATATGACTTATTTTTAATGATGGTTGCTAATTGGGTTTGATTACGATTAATTGTTCATGATCAAGTTCCGACTTCAATTTCAAAGAAGTTTATACATCTGATCCCAAAGTTGTCGGTTTAATTAAGAAACATCGTGTACACACAAATCTTTAAGCACCTAATTACTAGAGACATCCAGCAACTTTTTCTAGCATTTGTTTTTGTAGCAATATGGTTTAGATATTCCGCGTTTATTTTAACACATATTTATTATATTTCAACTTTAAATCCCCTTCGGAAGAATTATCATTCACAAAATTAGCTACATTTGAAAGAATGATTTATTGAATATAATTCAAAGATATATCCTTATTCTCGATTTTGGAAACTTTAATATACTTCTTCTTTCTCTGTTTAACCTCCACGTATTGTGTATGACTTACACCCCCAGGAGCAGACACTCATGGATCAGACAAAACGTGGGTCATCAGCCCGATGCCTGGTATGGGAGAAGGAAGTAGATGAAACGAAATGATGGTGAAATGGATGAAAGGAAAGGCGATGATGGAGCAGTTGGTGGAATGAATGGCGGGGAAACCTGGAGAACCCGGAGAAAACCCGCCCAGACGTAGCTTTGTCCACCACAAATCCCACATGCGGGCCCCTGGGATAGAACCCGGGCCGCCTCGGTGAGAGGCGAGCGGTCTAAGCACTCGGCCACGGCGCCGCCAACTTTATATAGTTAAGAATGGTTAACTTTCACTTGTATTATGAATGATGACCAATATACTAAATAATGGTAAGCCCTTTCTTGGAATACATTTAATATTGCCTCATCTTCCACACGCCAGGATTAACATTTTCACACAAGCCACACTTCTTGTTTACGTTAATTTGTACGCTAAAATCTGAATGCAGTCAAATTAAGTCGCAAATATCAAAGTCGCAGACTTCGATAACCTTACATCAACCTGCGACCCCGTTAAACACCCTCCATATTCTTTCACGACTTCAAATGTCGACACCGGTCTGCATCATGGTCCAGTATGAAAACATTATATGCTTGATCTTAAGAATGTTCATTGCTCTAATTATTACTTTCTCTACTACGTGCTAGGTAGGTAGGGAAGGTATTGCATTCCACCCGTAAATTCGATATTTCGCAGAAATACATGTTTGAGGCTCCTTGATCTCAAAAATAGATTTTTTTAGAAAAGGGACCGCGCGCGCGCGTGTATGTGTGTGTGTGTGTGTGTGTGTGTGTGTGTGTGTGTGTGTGTGAAAACTATAAGTCACATAAATACAAAATTTGATATTTAGGTTCAGTACCTTCCAAAGATATAACTGAAGATTTTCAAGAGAATAACCTCACCCCAAACTACCCGTTACATGGAACGTTTTTCGAAAATTGTTATTTTCTAAAAAAATTGCTCTAACGATTCTGATTAAACTACTACATCTTAATGACATTCACATGACAAATAAAATACATATCTTGAATTTTCTGGGAATGGCCAGTGAATCTCACTTCACTCGGAAGGAATTTTGTATAATCTTGTATAAGTGGTAAACATTAAGCAATCGAGAAAGCGTACTTCACAAAAAATGTAGATCTCTTTAAAACACACAATTTATTTAAAATAACTTTTTTGTGAACATTTTTTAGCCATTTCCGTAATATCCGCTATTAATGTTTCGATCTCTTCAGTACTTAGCCATTCGTTTTAAAGTCCTGTCAATTTTCAGTTGTTTCTCCCATGTCATGGAAAGAGTATAGAATTTTATGACCAGCAGAGAGCGTCCAGTTCTAAAACATTTGACTATCACTATTCCCTTTGTATCTCTAACGAAACATAATGCAGTTATTTTTGGAAAGGTTTATCTCGATTAAAATTAAGTGGATAGGAAAATTTAACTTTTGTAAGCACAATTTGTATACCCAGTAATAAACGATAGAGGGTAGAGAAAGTGATGTGATAATAACACATCAGAAAATTTTAGTTCTGTAATGCTATTAGTTATGATAGAGCAATTTTAATCACAGACAATTTGATGATTTTTATTGAAAAAACACCAAAAGAAATAGAATTAAATATCTCAATAAGGAAACATTTTAATCCTAATTCCTTTCTCCTAAGGTTAAAAAGAAACAAGAAAGAATCTATTGCTCTACTTCAAGCTTTGTGTTGCAATGAGCCTTCAAAGTGCTATCAACATTTTGGATTACATTTTTACAAACTATGTAATATCTTAGAAAGTTATCAAAATTTGAAGTTTAAAGTTTGTACTTGAGTTATATTTATCACAAGAAAATCCCTTGCACAGCTTTTTCACCAAGTTTCGAACCTCTATTTATTTCAAACTGTAAATGTACTGAAACTGATAAAGTGTACCTATCTAAGGCGGAGTTGCTACTTGCAGTTTGCATAAACTCAGAAATAACTAGAAGCGAATATATAACCTGATATTTTAGTGGTCTCCCACACAATACACAGAGCCAGTTATAACTACACAACAGGCGAATAAGATTGGAGAAAACAATTGGTTTCAAGATGTGTTAAAGTTGAACTTAGCTTGTGATGCCAGTGTTTAAAGTTTCTGTTTGTAGGCGAAAAGTTTGCCTAATTGGAGAACTCCAGCCCATCTATGGTTATAGTATAAAGCGTGGTTTTTACCATGAATGACCAGTGGCTGTTATATATCTGTTTTTAAAGGGAAAGAGAACGTTAATCTTTCAGATAATTACAAGGGCGCAACTTTGCTTTCAATACTGGGAAAGTACGTTCTGGCCTTCGAGCGCATTCATATATCGACGAAGCTATTTAATGAAGTTGCAGAATATCAGGGTGGTATTCAATATAAAACGGTGTTTTTATGCTGGACATCCTAATGAGTAAGTACTGCTAAGTATGTACTTATTTCCACAATGCTATACAAAAATCTTACAATTTTTAATACATTACCTTGAGATGCTATTTTTTTTTCTTTCTTTAGTCCATCATGCATTTTAACACCGTGGTTATGTATACATGGTGCATCATAACAAATTCATATTGCTTTACTTTTCTAAGCCATTTTTCTATTACTCTCCCCATTTATTCTCTTATTTTCTTTGTATATCCCTCTCCTTTTGTATTTTCATTATCCTAACTTTTAATACTTCATTGTTAACATTCCCCATTCTTTAGGTAAAAACTGATCTCTCCACAACTTAATTTCTTCACATTCAATTATATAATGCAAATCATTATCTGCTTCTCCACAAAGAGGACACCTATCCAAATCGCTCCCTTCCTATCTCCCCTCAGCCTATGTGCACTTAATCTAGACCAGGCCCACCCTTCTCTCACTAACCTATTACCTCCATCCACATACTTCTCCCTTCCCCAGTCCACCTTTAATTTTCTATATAGTTCCAAACTTTTCTTTCCTTCCAGACTTTGAGATAATTCTTGTTTCTCTGTGTCTTCACTCTATTCCTTTCTTCTTTCCAGAAACCATTAACTAACCTCTCTCTCTCCACTCATAAGTTACCCATTCCTAATTCCTGTAAAATTCTCCTTATTCCTTGATCCCAGTTCATCCCAGCACTGGATTTGTCTTGGATTATTAAACATTGCCTCAAGATATTATGCTCGTGGTTTCAATCTATGGTTTCAATCTATGCCAATATTTAAGTATTCTTTCTACTATCATGCCCTTGCAACCTACTCTTCCCAACTCCAACATTACTACTCCATTAGGTGATGAAATAGATAGAGGTAACATACATTTACAGAACGATCTATGTACTTTATCAATCATTTCCCATCCTTTGTCACTTCCCCAAATCTCTGATCCATAGACCATTTTTGGATCAACTACAGCTATGTAAACCCTTTCCAACCATTTAATTTGCATATCTGGTATTTTATTTAAGCATATGTTTATGACAGTCATTGCTAATCTTTCCTTAGCTAAGGCACTTCAGGATATTGCACACAAAGAATAACGAATAAATGACAAAGCATTCTACAGAAAAATAAGAATAATGATTTTTTACATGAACACAAACTCATCGGACGATAGCACAGTATATATGACATGCACCTTTGAGGCAGTATTTTTAACACTTGAATAATTTCAATTAAATTATATATTATGTAAATTCAATAACAGCCCGTCTTGAAGCAATATGTATGTAATAATTTGTAAAAATGTATGTACAAGTCATTGCAAATGCTTATATTATTGTAAAAATGTTTAATAATGTTATGTGAATGCATTGTGTAATTTAATGATGCAAGAGCTGTGAAAATAATAAGTTTAAAGTTGCTAACAATGAGGTAGCAATGAGATAACCTTGAGGCAATAATGATTTTGAGAGTTTATATGCTACTAGTCATAATTAGAGCAACGATAATGTAAATTTTGTGACAGTTTAAAATTAGCCAATCAACAGCCAGAAAAAGCTTTAGTAAAATGCAGATATTCTATTGGACTAGGATTAGGCAATCAGAGGCTTAAAATACAGAAGCTTACGGTTTGGACGGTTGAAATATGTTCAGTTGCCTGCAGATCTTGGTAGTGACCAGATGGAAGATGTGTTCTTTAAAGAAATATTACGTATTCGTGTGAAACAAAATTAAGTATACACGTTAACAAAGTGCAAGTTTTAAATTAAAGAATCTCGCAGCTCTTAGTATCAGTGTAGTGCTATTTAATTTATGTCAAGGATTAATAAAAAGAAGTGAATTTAAACTTAAAATCTGTGTAAGCCTATATTCTTGTCACACCACACCCTGCTTAAGAGAAACGTGTCTCTAAAACAATACTGAAGCAGCCGAGGCAAATTCAAACATAAATACTATCTATAGAAGCAGTTTAATAACAAGGTTAATATAATATTTTTAAACTCGGAGCGAAACAACAAAAATGCATCTTCAAATCAGCTTTTACATACGTAGTAGCATATTACGTAATCAACAACTTCAAATTAACGCCTAAAGCGTAGTACAAATTTCCACAACAAAACACTTTCTTAAATTGGTTTCCCAAGTGTGGAAATAAATAAATAACTCCAACAACAATAAACTACAATAGTTGGAGAACAATACTACTTCAAGTTGGCACCCATACGTGGGGCAGTTAAACAACAACAACAGCAGAAAAATATCTACTTCACCTTTAACTTCCTGTGACGCTGAAAGAAACTTCTCGCAGTTCAAAATCTGTTTATGATCGACGCCGACGCCGTCTTGACATTCGATAATTTAAGAATGTCTATAATAGTGCAGTGTAATTTTGTTTATAATGGCTCTGAGTTATGTATGAATCATGAAGACAAGTTTCTTCTTCTGACTTTGCTAATGTTTCAACATATCCCTCATATTTGTATATTGTCATCTGCTAAACCTTAACGGAGTGTTGTATTTCTCATTTTCAGACTGTACCTTTGTGTGGTTTGCTACGTCGGAAGTCAACACACTCACTGGTCATACAGCTGTATAATGTCTATGCACATGCCGCCTGACTAAAACAGCACAAATTGCTCATCTTTTGTCATGGGTAACTGCTTTAATCGGAATAGGGAGATTTTAAAATGGCCGAGGAAGTTGCACTCTTCCAATAACGGGATAGCCTTATCATAATGTTTACCAGTAAACTTTGCTTTCTGGTTAATTGGAATCTCATTTCTGAAAGCCGAGAAACTTAAAGGGGAATCAGACGGGATGCATATTTTTAACGTTTTCGTCGTTGCATATTTGATTTGAGGCTTTCGGAGGGTTGGGACGTGCCAGGAATATGATTTAGTTCTTCTGCTTGCTAATGCTTTAGTAAATTGCTGATTATCAATTCCGCATCTAGAGAAGAGACTTGGTAAGCTGCAGGGCTGCTATTACAAATGGGGAAAGGACGGTGAAGGTATCGAGCAAAATGACTCGGGCGATAACATCTGAGGCTCGCATTAGGGAGGTCCTGAATTCAAACCTTGAGTTGATCTAACATCCCGACCAAGGTTTTTCTGTGGTTTTCCCTGGTAGCTAAGTAAATGTTAGGGTGGTTTACCATCACGGAAACTTTCCCTCTCTCATTCCCTGTTAATGCATTTCCTTCGTCTTTCAGGGTTGCAGTCGAGGGCGCGACGGACGAAGGCGTGGGAGTATGGCATATTTACCCTTTATATCTGTCTATATGGATAGGGTACCTTCTGCTCAACATGTTCGTGCTTAAAGGGGGTCTTTGAGTGCGAGCGTCTCCT
The DNA here is from genome assembly GCA_030765065.1 of Deroplatys truncata. Lineage (NCBI taxonomy): Eukaryota > Metazoa > Arthropoda > Insecta > Mantodea > Mantidae > Deroplatys > Deroplatys truncata. Next base: position 63,111,749 of record CM060980.1, read on the forward strand.
TTAACGTGTCCATATGCATAGGGGAGCCCTCTGTCCGAACTTGTCCTGAAGATAGGAGGACTCTGAGGGAGGCTGGCTTTTAGATGCTACATCTGGAACGGTTAGGGACCCTGAAGGCGATATACTTACCTGGCCAATCAGATTTGGCTCTCTCTGCACGTCCTCTTGGTGATAACATAGGCACAATTGGCAACTAGCGGATAGAGTATATGTCTGATGTATGCCTAACTTTAAAATTATCTATAATAAGGGTTAAAACCTACTAAATGACATTTGCATACAATCAAAGTTTAGATGTATTTAAGGTTCATTTAGTATGTAGCTAGATTTCAATTTAAAGCACCGAGCCTGGGATAGTATTAATAATTTATTCCATGAAGTCGTACTAGAAGTTGGAATCCTGATCAGTAGTCCCAACCTTTTTCTTTCCTTTTTTGGGTTTTAAATCATGTAATTTAATTATATGATAATTACAAACAAATTACAGTTTGGAAAACAAAACTTATGTCAAAATTTTGCTACATAGCACACATAATATATTTTGTGATAAGAAAACACAATTGTGCAAAGGGGAATGACGAAACATGGGACCTATTTCCGTCTCGTATTTTTCTGTAATAAATCAATCTCAAGACTTACTCTTAGTGCTGTATTATTGCTCTGTGTTGCTTTAATATCCTAACGTTTGTTGTGGTACTTTATCACTCTGTTTTTGCTAAGCGCTGCTTGCCAATTTAAGGCATACTCTTGAACAGTCGAATAACAACAAATCAGCAGCCGCAGACGTATAAGCCTTGTAGGCTTCTCTGAACTGCAGCAGCTGTATCTATTCTCGTAACTAACTCCTTCATAAACTACCACAACATTGCAACTCATAACTCAGCCAGAACTAAATTCATGGAGATAGTTTTCTCATTTGCTTTATTGGGATGGTATTGTTTTTCAGAAACTCCCATAGCTTAGTTGATGAAATATTCTCCTTTTGCACGCAAGCCTTATAGAGGTACCTATTATATTGATACACATATTATAGTATGGCCTTATGAATTTTTGAACTAGGCAATACTGTAGTTACATATGAAATTATTTACTAGCAAATCTTGGTACTTTAGGATAATCAATAAACGGAAACTTATGCGTCCCAAAGTAATTAATCATCAGTGTCCGGGTTTTCATTATCTAAAACTGTGTAGAAAATGACCTTTAAAATAACTAACATTTTTAAAAAATGACATAATTCCAAGTAGTAACCTGAAACTATGTCTATTTAATTTATTAAAATAGGTATAAAGAAAGTTATAAGTGAGATTATACATGGGTATAAAGTTGGCATTAGAAAACATAGGTTATGTTTGTGTAATACTGTATTATTTACAACATTTTATTAAAAGCATATCAAATTTATCTGAAACGTTAAATGCAGTTCTTAAAGAGGTTAAAAGTGGCAAGTGTAAGGTTGCAACAACATGGCATTAAAAAAACTTAAGAATAAAAACACAGAAAAATGTTTAACTTGCGTCAAAATGATCCTCACAGAAGTACATTGTAGATTTTTGTTCGGAAATATCGTTGAAATTTATTTGCTATGGCAGAATCCTTTTCTGATTTCAGGTTTGTTTGTCACGTGAACAATTTACTGGAGGTATGCAATGTATTGGTGCACAGAGGAACTATGTGCAATTCGGCGATTCTGCTTCAATATCTGGTTGGAATTCATGTTGATCCCTTAACGAAAACGTTCTGCTACATATTTTATATAAAAACTGCACTTAACTGCACCATACACTAAAATAAAAGATAAATAAAATAAACAGGTTATCTACGTTTCACATTAACAGTGCATTCACATTCTTTCTGCTCGAAAGCGGAACACAGTCGATAACGTCAGACCAATAAGGATGCTTTATTGCCTCACGTGACTTCTTTGCAGATTAAATTGTAATTTAATGATAGTAATTAAGAGTTGTTATTTTTGCTTCCTAATACTATAAACAAGTAGAAAAAGTACGTATAAGAATAATGATAAGATAATTTATAGAATGAATTAAAAATGCACATTTGTTCCATATTCTTGTATGAAGAACACGAAACGAGCATTAAAAAGTTGCTTTTGAAGCAGGTCTTGCAAAAGTTTATGTTCTTAAGGTACTGATCAAAACAATGAGAAATCTATTGCGGTTCTCTGGTGTATCCAGTCACTTTATGCTTGTGATGAACGCGTCAGTGCATGCCCGACATCTAGTGCACTCATTGAAGCCCTTAGTAGGCGCACCTGCATAGCGATTCTTTCTCTCTGAACCCTCGCTACGATCACCATGAGTGGAACAGGTATAAGAGCTTGGTCAGCCGTCACGGAAGAAGTTCATGTTTACGCCTCTCTCTCTCTCTCTCTCTCTCTCTCTCTCTCTCTCTCTCTCTGTGCGTTCGTACTCAGTGTTCGAAGGAACTTCATTACGTTTTCGGTGTTTATCTCTACGTTTGCGTGTGTTATTGCGTGTGTTCACGTCAATTACTGTTTTTGCTTACACTCGTGAGTGTATTTATCGTACCAGTGTCTTGTGCCGCTCTCATGCCGGAATGTAATACCGGCGAGCTTCTTCGCTCGGCTATTGATTTAGCTTATGCTAACGCTGATCAGGACCATGTGTCTGTTCATCAACTTGCATCAAGTGTATTACGCCAGCCCTTCCTAACACATTCCTCATCGCCGAGTTTGTCTACAACTGTTACCTCTGCACCAATTGCTTCCGCGCTACCGGTGTGTCCCACTGTGCTTCAGTCTTCTCCAATGGGTGTTGTGACTGCCCATTCTGCCGCATCTTCCGATGATATCCATATGGAATATTGTCCCCCATCTGACGGCCTCTGTGACAGCACGTCTACCCACCTGGTGCGCTCTGCTCCGCCCTCTTCACCACCGGCGGGACAACATAAACGTCTTTGTGTAGCAGCACCTTCACAAACGTCAAATGCTCCTCGTTATGCCATTCCTACGCATAATCGTTTTCAGGCTTTGGAAGATGACACTACGTCGGAAAATACTACTCCGGCTGCTTTCACTTCTAAGGAGCGCATTCCACCGATCTGTCTATCTGATGTACACAATTATCAATTACTTTTACATGACATTAATCTACATGTTACGTCTGAGTTTCATACTGAGTTACGCGGGTCTATTGTTAAGTTGTATGCTTCTTCCTCTTCTGATTTTTGCAATCTCACTCGCTATATCACCAGCATTAAGCAGCAATATTTTACCTAGAGGAACACAGCGGATAAGCGTTTTTCTGTGATTATTCGCAATATACCTTGCTCTCTCAGTGATCAGGAACTCTATGATGAACTGTGTGCTCAGCAGTATCCTGTGCACAAGGTTACTCGCTTATTCAACAGAGCTAAACAACCTATTCCTCTTTGTGCCGTCGAGTTATTGAACGATGATTCGGGCAGAGGTATCCTCAATCTTACCCGTTTACTCTACAGTGTGTTGACCGTGGAACCTCGTCGCCGCAATGCAGACTTACCGCAGTGTACTTGATGTCAAAACTATGGTCACACCAACAACTATTGCCAGCTAGGGCCCCGCTGTGTTCGCTGTCTGGGTGACCATCATTACACCCAGTGCGCTAAACCTACTACCACACCGGCACAGTGTGTTAATTGCCATCAGGATCGGCAAATTATCGTGGCTGTCCTCATTATTTGAAGCTCACAAACGTGCCACTCAGGGGACTATTCCACCCCAACGTCCGCAGCAGTCAGCTCCGTCAGAGGTGCCTCGGCAGCCTCGGGATGCCTCTACCTCACAGCATCAACTTCGTACGTCTCCTCAGCAGCAACTGCAGCAGCAACCGTCATCGCTACCTGCCGACCAGGCTTCATCTCGTCCTTCAGTTCGCAGATCGTTTTCTGACGTTCTGCGTTCTTCTTCTCGCTCGAACGCCTCTGTGCCTGCTGCAGAACCCTCCGGTGATTCACCTTCTTGGGCCTGGTTTACTGATCTGTTCACCCAACTATTTGCTGTCCTTCGTACTTTTCTTCTACCCTATTTGCCACAACTTCTGACCCTTGTCCATACATACGTGGCACGATGGCACTCCCTAATCGCCGCTCTCTTAATAGTCTCTCTCTCCTCAACTGGAACGCTAATGGCCTTCGCAGTAAACGAGCTGCATTTCTCTCTTTCCTCACCATGCATAACGTAGACGTCGCCTGTATCACGGAAACTCGCTTTCTTCCCCATGAACACTTTACTCTTCCTCGTTATCATGCATATCGGCGCGATCGGGCATCTTTAACGGCCTCAGGGGTTTTTGCCCTTGTTGTGAGACGTCGTCTCCACCACAGTGCCATCTTTCTGTCTGATTCCCCGGCATTAGAAGTTGTTGATATTAAACTTCATTCTCCTGATGGCAACGATCTGGTTCTCCTCAGTGCCTATAAACCTCCTAATTTTGACCTCAACATCCCTTTTCTTTCCTTACTTTTTCCCGATCGTGGTCGCACTCTTCTATTAGGGGATTTCAACAGTAAGCATACCTCCTGGGGATGTCGAGTTACTAACCCCAATGGCCGTTGTCTTCAACAGTTTCTCAGCAGTTCTCTCTGCAATATTCTGGCTCCCTCTGATCCCACTTATTATTCTAGCAATCCCAGGGTGTCTCCGGATATTCTTGACATTGGTATTTCTAGAAATCTGGGTTTGCCACTTTATATGAACTCTGTCCGAGCTGGATTCTGATCACTGCCCGGTTTTGGCTACTTTCTCCCTTGCTCTAGACTTCATTTCTTCGCCACCACTGCTCGTTAATGGCTACGTGCGCTGGGATGAATTTCAAGAACGGGTGAATGCGGTTCTGGTAACCTCCTATCATATTGTCTCTCCGGGTGATATTGATGCAGCGATTCACCATTTTACTGATGCCATTTGTTTGTGTGTATGCTCTTCGACGGTTTCTTCTCAACGTCACTTTCCTCCTCAATTACCCCACTTTCTTCTTTCCCTCATTCAAATGAATAATCACATTCGACGTCGCTGGCAACGGAAACGGCAACCCTGGCTCCACCGAAGATTAAACGGGCTTATACACCGTGTGAAATTGGAACTTGAACCTTCCAAATCTTTCAACGCCACGTAGCCGCTCTTTCTCCAGATGACCACATGTTATGGCAAACCACTCGTATTCTTCAGAAGCCCACCGTTGTTTCTAGCCTTCATCATCGCAATACCCTTGTTACGTCTACTTCTGATAAATGCTAGATTCTGGCTTCTCATTTCGAGCAAACCTTTACTCCTCATCCTAGTCTTGATGTTCCTACTTCCCAATCTCTTCGTGGTGAAATTCATGGTTTTCAATCGCAATCCACTCTTCCTGTCCGAATGTCTTTTACCAGCCCTGGGGAGTTGTCGCATTTCATCTCCCGTCTTCCAAATAAGAAATCCCCCGGACATGATCTGATTCCCAACATCGTATTGAAGAAACTCACCAAAAAGGCTCTGGCTTACATTTCTTTCATTATGAACGGTGCCTTACGGCTTGGCTAGTTTCCCGCCTCTTGGAAACTGGCTCACATTGTTGTTTTTCCTAAACCCAATAAGCCCCGGTATGTACCGTCCAGTTACCGTCAGATTAGTCTACTACCCACCCTTTCCAAGCTCTTTGAGAAGGTTGTTCATCGTCGTTTGTCTCAGTTTGTCTTCCAGAACAATGTTATCCCGCCGTTTCAGTTTGGTTTTCGACCATGTCACTCTGCTACACACCAACTACTTCGATTCACTCAAGCCGTTGTTCATGGATTTGAGAATCGACAATATACACCGACCATGTTCTTGGATGTCGCCCAGGCTTTTGATACAGTGTGGCATGAAGGCCTTCTACTCAAACTATTTCGTATAGGTCTTCCCCAATACTTGATAGACGTAGTTACTAGTTTTCTCTCGGATCGACAGTTCGTCGTCCGTGTGGGTGGCACATGCTCCTCACCGAAATCTATTCAGGCTGGTGTCCCTCAGAGTATCATCTTGGCTCCCCTTCTGTTTAGTGTTTACACTTCGGATCTTCCGGATCTCGAGCTTGCAGACGTGGCGTTATATGCCGACGACACAGTTCTTTACTACTCCTATCACGATCTTCCTACTGCTGTTGCTGCTCTGCAGGATTCCCTGACCTCTGTTCTTTACTGGTGCTCTACCTGGTGCATTTCACTAAACCCCCACAAGACTGAGGCGAAAATGTTCTCTCTTCGTACCATTCGTTCACCTCCGTCCTTATATATCCATAACACCTGTATATCTTGGTTACCTTCTCTTGTTGCAGTCAAGTATCTTGGAGTGTTATTCGACACCACCCTTACCTGGCGCCCACATATCAATCATACTGTTAACCTTGCTTCAGCCAGGTTTTCTCAGCTCTATCCGCTACTTAACAGACGTGCCTACCTCTCTTGGACTTGATTCCTGTCTCTTGTTATACCGTTCCCTCATTCGCCCTGTACTGACATACGCTGCTCCAGTCTGGGGTGGAGCTTGCAAATCCTACCTACATCGTTTGCAAGTGGTTCAGAACAAGGTGCTGCGGCTCGCTACTAATGGCCTTCTCCGTTTACAGCAGTTCATACGCCTTACCGCACGCCATTTCTTCTTCTGCCTACAGGAGGTTCCTGGAGCTGTGGAGTATCATCTAGGCGTCAGAACGCGCCGAACAACGCGCCTCAGAAAACGCCTTCCTCAAGATCGTTTACTCAGTTCCACCTCAAGCTCCGAAGACTCTGATCTTTAGTCTCATACAGACTGTTCCATTGTGCTGTTGCATAGTATCTGTGATCTGTTGTGCTATTTTCACTTTTATTAGACATCTTGTAGTTATGTTCGAGAAGCTACGTTGATGTAGCTAACCTCTACGCCTTTATAGCTATTCCTTTCTATGTATTGTTCTCCCAGGTCTGTAAAGCATTGTTGCTGATCGATCTTTTAAAAAAAAACGGGTAGAATTTAGCAACCCGTCATGAATGTGTTGGTGAAAAGTGGGGCTGTGTTTTGAGTCGTACTCCGTGGTCTGGGGTACCATACTAGCTTTGGTTCTCGAGGTCGCGAGTTCAAACCCGGCAGAGGGCGATAGATTTTTTCGGGCGTAAAAACCCTCATGCTGAGGGTTCCTTCGTAAGGAAAGTAAAGCTGGTGGTCACGTAAAAGAACCTCAAGCCTGAAAAAATGCCTCTGAGCAAAATTTCCGGTCTTTGACTCCCAATATAGAATGGTACGCTAAGAATCATAGCAGTTAAAGAGCGTCCATAAACAAAACCTCGTTAATAAATACCTCATAAATAAAACCAATTTCCAATGGTTTGCTATTACAAATCAACAAATACTCAACAAAAAAGCATAATATGAAACAGAAGGACGGTGGGAAAGCAATGTGCGAATTAGACTATTAACAAGAAATAGCGAGAACATAGTGTGCCTTATAACTGAATCTCTTAATATAACACATAACTGACTCATAACTGCATGGCGTTATGACACCATACTATAATTAGCGATATTACAATACCGTGCATCTATATTCTACTAATTTTATAGGGGAAAAATTATTTTCACAATGTTTACAGCAGTGTTCCAAAACTAGCCTTGCTTGTATTATAAAACCAATAACATATCGATATGTAGATGTCAAACGATGGCATGCTCCTTCATTTCTGTGCATGTATGTTCGATGTGTTTAAAGGTACTGCCATAGCAGAAGTTACCATATATACAGTGTGATCATTTAAGCCGAGACTACAATTTCTCCAGAACTAAGCGTTGTAGAAAGAAATGTCTTTGATAATCGTTGCTTGATATTATGGGGGAAACTAAATACCATTAATCGTGTTTTCTTTTTGTATTTTTTTGTTTGGTGAACGTCATGATGGTCATTTTAGGGTCAACTTGATTTTTTAAAATGGGAGCCTACATTTTCTATGTTGTTTTCTCATTAGAAAATGGCTTATAAAAAGCTGTTTAGCTGTGATGAGAAATAAGGGAAAAAATAAAAACAATGTTGGTACCCAATTACGAAACGTAATTTGAGCCTGAAATGATCATCTATGGATGGTCCAACCATTCATTGCGCTCTTCGTACACAGCATTCAGAATGTTCGTTGTTATTAATGTTGGTGTAAGAATAATTGAAAAGTGCTTTATACAAATGATATTTAATTTTTTTTATAAGAAGTGAGACAACATAAAGAAGGTAGGTTCCCATTTAAAAACATTAAATTGACCCTAAAATGACTATCACTTCGTCCTCCAAATAAAACACAACTAATGGTATTTACTTTCCTCCCCATAATATCAAGCAACTTTTATTCAAGATATTTCTTTCTACAACACTTAGTTTTGGAGATATTGTACAGTCTCAACTTAAATGGTTCGCCCTGTATAGTAAGAATAATATCTGGCATCTTTCTTTTAGAGTAAACATATAATCATATTTCATTATTTTCACTTTATATAGAGAATGAAGGTAATTTATTTTTGTTTGTTCATATTTATTTGTATTTTATAGCACTGACATTATTCCACCACACATTTTATATTGTATATGTAATATCATCATCTGTTCTTTGTCGCTCTATTATTCAAAAGAAACAAGCTTTTAGGAAGAATAAGCATACATCATCCATTTGTCGTGGTTACTTTCGTGTTATATTATTGCTGGGCGCCTGTTATTGTTTTACTATTTTTAATTTTGAGTTCTTTGTCCTCCGGCTAGCTATTATTACGCAGTCGAGCAAATCTCTTGAACAGGGTGTGTAAACGGAAAGGAGTTGTTACTAAAAGATAACACTGATAAAAAAATTTGTTTTTACACTTTTATTACCGTCACACTTCTTTAATTTCTCATATTTACTCTTGATACACGCCCGACTGAAACTGTTATATTTTCAAATGTAACTATAATCACTTATTTGCGGCACATTATTAATTCTAGTATTTCACATTTTGTAACTAACTTTACGACGCGAGAGATTCTGTAGAACTGCGCGACGTATAAACCCGTGGATGATTATGTTGGACTGAACGACGTATTACCCGCGAGTGCTTCTGTTGGACTGAACGATGTTTGCCTTGTGAATTATTGTGTCAAACTGCGCGTTACCCGTCTCTGGCAAGGAATTTATACTCCCTCACCCCAATATGCCTAAACATTATAACAGAGCTGCTATTGGTTAATAAAACGCGCCAACATTAGTGTCTATTTTTATATCCAATCAAAATTACGAACACATATGCGCTAGGGAAGATATTCCCTCCATTTCTAAAGAAATGCGCGCTACTCTGACGTCATTTGCTTGCCTCTTCTAATTAATAAACAACTCACCCCCTCGCTCATTGTTGCCCGCTCTTATTGTCAGTTTCAGTGAGGCCGTGTAAACTTATTTCCTAACAATGCTTATAATTAACAAACATCTCAAATCAATTTCATACAATAATGCTTATTTACACTACAATCACTATGGCATTTACATTGTTGTGATATAAAATACTGCCACGCATTGCAACAGAACACAGAGCGGGTAGGTGAGAGCGGCGTTCATGCGCAGGAAGACTTAGAAAGCTCATCGACAAATGCCGAGCGAATATAGAAGGCTAAAAAGCGAGTGGTGTTCTTTAATACAGAAGCACAGGCGGAACTGCGGAGAGACTGAATAAAATTGGAAGTTATCAGAAACAAAATGTAGATCCTGTGGTGTTGGTCTTTGGTTCCAGCTTAGGCTATATTGAGTGACTAGGCATTCTGGGCCAGTGACTCAGCTGTTGTGATAGATTTGCAAGAAACTTAAGACAACTTACTAGAGGAAACAGACATATCTCATAAATATAGTTATAATAATGATGATAATAATCCTAAGCATTATGAACCATAATCTTGATTCAAATTTTGACATTGTCCACATCACTTTAAATGACTTAAATTACATTATAAATGTACATAATTCTATGTAAATTCATTAATAAAATATGGGAGCTGTTCAATATTCCTTTAATTGTGTACTAAAGTTTATATTGTTTGGTTTGATTTATTTGTTTATTTTTTGGTAATTTACTGAACAAATGCGCCACAATAGCATAAGGATACCTGATCGTATTGGCGTTAAAAGGCTTCATATTACCTTGAATGCCTTAATATTAATTCACCTATTGATATTTGGTAAATGAAAACGATAAAAATAAATTAAAAGGAATGGCTACTAAGAGTATGCGTTGTTCCTGTGATTTGAATCCAACTATTTTTAACTCCGTCCAAATGTCGGTGCAAGCTAATACATTGATTTCATGTGTATTTAAGGGTCAATACTTCCGATTTTAAGCAGTGATAGTTTTATAATGACAAATATTTATACAAAAAAATTTCCCAAAGAGTACGGAGGAGGGAATTTAAATCGTCATACCAGATTTAAAAAGCCACCCGTACAACACCTGATATGCCCGCTAGTTCTACAGAATGTGTAGATATGAGTGGAAGTAGACCAAACAATTATTTATCTTAGTTGTACTTATTGCTTCAAAATAAAAACATTTTCAAAGAGAAACTCGGTAAGTTTGAGTATATCTCTATGCGAGTGCCATTAAGCAGAGCCAATGCCGAAGTCAGTCTTGTCACAAGGAGTTTAAGAAACGTCCAAACCTACTGCATCGTTGGTTTGGCCTCTTGAATCCTGAAGATTAACAAAATGATTGGGATACCCACTTTCCTTCATGAAATCTCTTTGTCGGCCGTCCTCAAATTCAAACAAAACGCACCTACATTATTATTTGCGCAGCGTGAGATCCACTTGATGCAAACGTAATAAGGTAAACTGTAAATTTTCCAAATCCTCTTTCAAAATAAGTACACCCGTGGACAAACTCTGTCTTGAAAGCCAAACTTTTCTGTCTTATGTATCACAACGCCTCTTTTACACCATATGCAATACAGTTGTGTAGCCGCTGCAGCAACTTGTTATACGGCGTTATTAAACATGCTGCTTTCCATGTATCTTCTCTGTAGTGCTGTGACAAAGCCTAGAGTACTTCTGTAGCTAAGCTCGCAGGTTCGCTTCTCGCATATAGAAAACACATTATTTTTTCTTTTGTTAATAATGCTTAATCAACGCATAGCGGCTATTCATTTTCATACGCGGCATTCGGTAAAGTTAATAATAAAATAGTTATTACAATGTTTCTTTAAGGCGAAGTGCTACAGAAATTGGTTATTTTTGTCATTTTCTTTTCTAGTTTTGGTTGTTCCCAAAAAGAAATCTACGGTTTCACGAGGAACCATTTAGTGAAAGTTTCACATCAATATCTTAATTCTAAGTTTTGCTTTGAAACATTTCAAATAGGTGTTGCATTCCGTTGTCATTTAAATTTCTTGGGGGGGGGGGAGGCATGGCATGGGTGCTAATCCTTATTTTTGTCTAATTGAACAAATGGTTATGCAAATAGCTATCATCACGTGTTTTATAGACATTGTTTAACTGTTTGATTTTCACTCATTTTTGTGTAAGCGTTATGAAAGTGTTTACTTCTTGGTAGTTTATTTGTTTCTCATCACTTCTTTTCCGGTGAGTATGTGCTATGGGCGTTGTACACTTTATTTTATTACAGTTAGGCTACGTTGTGGCTAGAAACAAAAGTATTATTGCTATGAACACAGATGTTAGTAAACATAAGAAGAGAAAACTTGCTACGTGCTGAAACTAGATGAAACAATACAAACCTTAAAATTATGAATGCTCATCACAAACATTCCTCTGATCCATATTTACAAACACAGGGCCAGTAAACAATGTGGTTCACAAAATACATGCTATGTAAAACTTTAAAGCCAATTATCTATAAACTGTGTTTTATGCAATTTTTCCATACAAGTGTTCATGCTGTTCTTCACAGAGTTAAACCTTTCTTACGAAAGTTGATACACATGCCCAGCAAGGATCTATCTAAAAAATAGAGCATCGAAATTCTGGTAAATGAAGGACAATATCAATTTTTATATGTTAGCGTTAACAATTTTGTAATAACAATTAAACTTTACAAATATCAATAGTTGTATCCCTCTGGAACTATCAATGGGAAAATTTCAGTGCTACATCCCATAATAGAGCTTGGCTAGCAGACAATAATTTTATTTTGTGATTAAATGTATTTGTTAAAATGACTTCATTAACGAAGCACTAATTACTTTGATAAATTATTTTATTACAACCAAAATAAATATCTAAATTCCGAAGTAAAACACATTACTCTTGCATGGCATGCCAGAGCAAAATAAAAAAAAACTTGAACCAAAGTTGTATAAATTTCAAATTTCAGTGCCTCCCCTTAAGGGTTTATTCTAATTACAATATGCAGCACACGAAACCAGATGATGCACAGCAGGGTGCCCAAATGCATCAGACCCGAAAAGTATGAATTCAGTGAATTCATACTGTATTTGACAATGGCAGAATGCGCACACAAAGACATAGGCAAAGGGAAGTCTCTCCTTGCACCAGTCAATGTAGCAGGCTTTTGTTCATGAAGCTGGAGCTCGTATTGTAGTACCTGCAACTATGGAGCAAAAGTGTGTAATATTATCCAAGGAAAGGTATTGAACGCCTTCTCCTGGTTCAGGAAGAAGACGTGTGTCCATTCCCGAAATGGATATTGTAGTAGCAGAAAGGAACCGTTTCCAAACTGCTTCTGAAATGAAGGCAATTCGCAATTCCCTAGATCAGCTCGAACAGCTCTGCGACGTGTAAATGACGCTGGACCTCTTGCAAGAACGACAGCAAAAAGCAGCATTTGAAGATTTGTTTTTCACAGATTGTTTCGCCTTTCATTTGCAGAGGAAAATACCAACCACGACTTGGAATAACATGATATTCTGGGACGAGGTGACATTTTCTTCCACAGGTAAGGGAAAATGGTTGTCCACCATAAAAGGGGTCCCGATACGATGCAAAATACGTGGCTTCACAATTTCATCATGGTCACGTATCTGTATCTTGTTGGGGCTGGATGGAAGATCTAGATGTGTTGTGGCAGCCTGACGATACACTGAAGTGAGTAATACATGTAATACTTGAGAATATTTTCATTCTCTCCGCGAGGATGAGATATCCTGTGAAATTGTTGAATTCGTACGGGCTAATCAAGTTTCAAAATGATTCTGAGAGAGGCAGGATATCAGAATGATAGACTGGCCCACCTGTTCACTAGATTTGAACCCTATTGAAAATGTGTGGGCTGAGGTGAAAAGGGAACTGCGCTCGAATTTTCCTGTAGTTGCGCGAGGTATAAAAGATGCCTTCTGGGTACTAACTCAAGAAGCCTGGGATGTTACAGCTTCTCGTCCACGTTACGCAAGGATTTCATTTCATCCATACTGATGGCAGTTACACGCGCTGAGGTGCATACACTAGATTTAATTTTGTTTACTTTTTATGTGTTTTAGTTTCAGAAGATAATTTATTTGAATTTATTTCTTTAGTTATTTAAAACGAGTATTTTAGTAGAATTGTGTTTTTGTGTACATGGATATACCTAAAATTTCAAATGCTAAAGTTATATTAATGCAATATTATGCTCTACATATCTAAGGTATTTAAAAGGAAGAGCACGTGTGTTTCATTTATATACAGAGCACTTACTGAAATTGAAATACACCGAGTTTGTATTTCTGGTGCTATTCATCACTTTTTCGAGCTACAGCTCGGGGAGGAGGAGCTGAACGTATTGGAGTGCTTAGATAAAAGAGAAATTTATGGCCAAAGGTTGTAATAAATCTTACCTGTTACAAACTTCATTATCAGACGAATAACGAATGGTACATAAACAGTACAATGAAGTTTCATAAACTAAACCAAATTTAAAAAAATCCTTTTATCCTTTCAATGCTTATGGTAAACGAATTATTATTTTAAGGTCGCTGTATCTTAACAGATAAGTCCTGCGATTAACAATAGCTGTGTTTATTTAGTTGACAGACGCAAATCCAGATTGCCAAATAATAATACGTAAACTCGCGCTTTCTAAAGGTATCTTAATTCTTATCAGGAAAATGATAACATTGATATCTGTAAATAACAGCAGGCATTTGGCAGCTGATAAGTCTAGAATATTCAGGGCGGAGAAGGGAAAGGCAGAGAAAGATCCATTTATACTGTGTGTTTTCGTGTATCATGATATTTTCTGGCCAGAAGTTCAGCAGCAAACAGAGCAAACCTTTTCAAAGAGGACTTATATTTATTCTTATTAGATTTCAGTACTATTGAAATCCTAATGTTCTGAATAGTTAAGAGTTAAATGGTTAGACAGAACATATAAATCTGTGATAGAAATAAGAATGTTTTATGGTATTGAAATGTGGAACTGGAAACTGGATAAGAAATGGTTTGGTGCATAGATCATTCTGCAGAAAAGTTCTGGGTTTACCAATTTCGAAAGTGAAAGAGGTTATTCAAATAGAAATGGGAAGAGTAGTAAGAAAAGGTTTGATTATGGAGAGTCTTGAGACGTTTGCAAAGGATTCTAAACTTGAATGAGGATAACTTATTAAAATTGTTTAATTTAGCAAGAATCGTCGCTAAAAGCTAAGAGATGGTTAACTAGTATAAGAAATAATTTGAAACGCAATGGAATAGGCGATTTTTGGAGAAGGAGAGAAACAACTATCGAAGGTTTTAGAAAGAGGCAAGATTACCATATGAAGATGCAGAGAAAGAAAACATGTTCCGCAGCTTATTGAGTGAAGAGATCATGGGTATCTCATTTTGACTGAAATGTTCTTGGGATAGAGAAATACATGTTGATAAAGCAAACAACGAGGAAAGAGAGGGTATAGCATGGGGAAAATGTGAAGTTTGGATGTTAAAAGGTGGGAGAAATTATATAATGCAAGTGAGTGTTCTGTGTGTGGTGGGAGAGCACATGTTTTTGATTGTAAATGAACTAAAAGCTGGATAGAAGAATTTATTAACCACAAGCTGTTTTTGAAAAGGATTTAAAAGCAGGTTTAAGTAGAAGTTTTAGAGAAGAGAGTAGGACTAGGACCAGGACAAGTAGTAGGGGGATTTAGCACCTTGACATATAGATATTTTGAGCCTAAGCCCTTAACGGGGCGCCCCCTGGAGGGAGGGTTGAGGTATGAGAAGACAGAGGGAGCCCGGACCAGGAGGCACGACATGCAGAAGACAGGGTCCTTACTTTTCCAGATATAAAGTTCTCGGATGGCACCTGGCTCCCATTCCCCTGCAGGCTGGCACATCCCATTGGGGGCCCGGGATTCGAGACCATCCTCATTTCGGGGGAAGAAATGTTTTGCATAGAGCATCCTTTACCCCTACCTTTTAACGTCGACACTTGCAACCCTGAAACAGACAAGCAGTTGAAAGTTGAAGTGAAATGAGAATGGAGGTGAAGTGGAGGGACAGGAAATTTGGAGGATGTAATTCCCAGAAATCGCCTAGTGACCCGGAGAAACCCCTGAAAAACCCATGGGTCAGGAAGGTCGGCCGCGGGAATCGAACCTACGCCCTCCCGAATGCGGGTCACAGACTTTGCCACCTGAGCCACCCCGCTCGGTAGAGGAAGTAAAAGCTACACCATTATGTATATAAAGTAAAAATTAAATGAAAATGAGCTGTGAAAGGAGAGAGAGGTACAGCTTAATTGTTAAATTGTATGAATTGAAGCAGCTGTCTACTGCATGGATAGTCAGAGTAAAATTTTATTAGGCAGCATAATTATAAATTCTCTGAGCACTTTAAATAAACAAATACTGATCTGAAATGTCAGAAGATGTCCTTTTAAATGATGGGTTCGAGAGCAATAATTTGATATAAATGCATTTGTTTTAGAGAACCACATTTTTCAAAAATCACGTGCACTTGTGACATATAATACATTTAGTATTTAGGTCGGGCACAGGTGTTTCTTAGGGAATTCTGGAGATGTACCATCAGAGACGCAGGTTTGATATGTGTAGGGGTAATTAAAATACAGTCCTTTTCTTTGTATTCAATATTCACGAAATGTCATCCTAAAACTGTGATAAAGGACTGTTTCGAAATTGATGGCTCTATACCTTCTCAAAGTGAGTATATTTAGCAAAATCTGAAATTTGTCTCAATAATCATGCGCATTCTCGTTCAGGAATGAGATTTTAAATTGAAGTTTGACCTGGAAATGAACATATCCGAGGTAAACATTAAGGTGCTTGGAGAAAAATTTCGAAAAGTACCATAAGGATTTACAAAGGTTGGCGTGCTTAAGGCGCCACACACGCTAGAGTATTTCTGGTGTAGATACTAAAAACTATTTCACTTCCACAGAATGTGTACTCAATCGATAACCCCCCTCCCATTGTAATTAAACTTACTGAAAAGCACTCTCTTCTTGTATAGACAAGTAATTCCTTGATAGAATCGGCTCTTTCTTGTTGAATACCTCCACCTACGTGCTTTCTATACTACCTCGGAATGCGTTGTTTATGTATTGCAAATTCACAAAGTAAGAGCAAACTATTACAAATGATGTCATTACCTAAGTTTCTCATGCAGCTATGCGAGCTCATTCAGTGGTGGAATGTAATACTGCCTGTATACTCGTGGTAATCAAACTTTTGAAAGTTTAACTGCTGTGATTTATGCAAGATGCGACATCCGGTATACTGCCGCTGCCCCAAACGCAAATATCAGAATATAGCAGAATCTAGCCCAAAAGTATACTAATATTATTTGAAACTGTCATGTACTATAGATAGTAGCACAATATATAGTGCGTTTCAGTAAATGCAATGCCGACGTTTTACAAACAAAGACCGCTGTATTCATCTCGATCTAGGTAACTTGTTCGCCTCGATAATGTATGCTAATACTGGAAGGTTGATCACTCTAGATTTGCTCTCTAGAGATGCCAGGTTCAAATCCAAACACATGCGACATTTTTAGCATGAAAGTGCAAGCCGGGAGTTTATTTCGGAAATAAAATGTGTGTAATAATTTTCTGTGATGATTGCTCTTTGTACATTTTAAGCACTATCTCCCTCAATAGTTCCCTATACTGGCAGTACATCGTTCCCAACGCTTCTTCCATTTTTGGAAAGTCTCCTGGAACGCACTTTCTCCTGGAGCGCAGGTCTCTTGTCGCGTTGTCCTGAATCTCCCCTATGGTTTGGAAACGACATTCTTTCAACGTGGTTTAAGTTTGGGAAACAGGAAAAAGTCTACTGGAAATCGGAAAATAGGGTGGATGGGGCACAGCAGGAGTCTCATGTTTTGCCAGATAACTGCGGACAAGGAGCGACGCGTGTGCTGGTGCTTTGCCATGATGAACATCCAAGTCTGGTTTTCCACAATCAGGTCTCTTCCTGCGTACAACATCCCTCTAACACGCTAAAATTCCCTGGTATACTTCCTTGTTTAACGTATGACCACGTGATAGAAATTCCTGATGGACAATCTCGACATGGTCATCATCTGTTGATGTGGAAGGTCGTCCAAGCCTGGGATCCTCACAAACCGACATTCTGGCTGCTCAAAACGCTGAAACCTGTCATAGTACTGCGTGTGATTCATTGTAGAAAATTTTCACACTCGCGTTGTTCTTTAAGCTCTTTCATTGGCACTTTATCACTAATCGACGAACAGTCTGTGCACGTGGTCACTTCAGCGCTTGTAGCTCGCAGCTCGGCAACTAACGGTCATAGCGAAACGAAGCTAATGGCAGTTTGTTGTCTAAACCTGCCGCTAGCACCCGTGCGGTCTGTGCCGGTTGACGCGCTATTTCAAAAGTTCAGTCGTTTTTTAGACAACTCGTATACTTTCAAATTAATTACAAATGCACATATTTTTGAATTTGGTTTACGTTCTCTACTACATGCTTACCTGTAGAAACATTTTCATATCAAGATTTCACCGGAAATATGCGGTTTGAGACACTCGGAAAAAGATAGAAAGAAAAAGAAAAGACAAAGCATTTTTAGAACAATGTCCGTGCGTTGTCTGTCTGTGAACAGCATAACTAAAAAACGAAAAGTTGATTAAGTACCAAAGCTGGTACTGAAGTTAGCATTTTCCAAGCATGCGACACGAAAAGTCTCTCCACCTCAAACTACTCTTTATATGACCTAATTTTCATTAGGTATTTTAGATTTTCTAAAAAATGACAAAATGTTTTATTAAATATGTTAAGCTCGGGTGAATCGGGACAAAAATGTAAAATTCCAAACATTGGTTCTATTTTCAGTAGAACTTTGATTTGTTTCATTCCATGGTTTTACACACTTCCTTAGCAACCAATAATGCAGTGTGTTATTGGAAAAAGACACGCAGGGAGTGTAGTGAAATTTTTGTTGCACTACTGAATGTCCGTATTCATCTTTATGAATAAGGATGAATCGGGACAGCTTTCGAGCAATGTTATTTACGAAAATAATTATTTATTATTATACGTATTTATTTTAGGACATATTATATACATTTGCCTTAAATATCTTCAAATTATACACTACCACATACCGACTGAGTTTGAATTACTCTCACAAACTTCAGCGGTGATTCCCGGCTGGAAATGAAGCATAAAAGCTCATATTACCTTGTGTCCAGAAATGCATAGTTTCCAGAGTAGATGACACTGAAGAACGACATCAAACAAAGAGCCCCAGCACACAGTACATGGCCTGAATCCTATTCATGTCTCAACAGATGTTCAAGTGGTCTCCATGGGATGCATTGCACGCGTTCACACTCGCATTATGGATTGCCTCACTCGTTCAAATGTTCCGTGCTGTGTCCGAATATCGTGACAGGCTTCTGGACACACTGTTGAAGGGTGTGAACATCAGGAACAGGCTCAGCATACACAATGCTTTTCAGATGTCCTCACAAGCAACAATCCAGGGCATTTAAGTTCGGTGATCGAGCAGACCATGAAACAGGATCTCGACGTCTTATCCAACGTCTGGGGAAGACGTTGAGGGGTCGGCGAACATTAATGCTGAAGTGGGCTGGCGCTCCATTGTGCTGCAGCCATATTGCCTGTCGTATTGCCAGGTACATTCTCCAGCAATGGAGGCAGTGTGTTTTGCAGTAAGTCCAGATACGTTTCTCTGTTCAGGCGTTGTGAAAGAAGAACTGGTCCAAGCTGTCGGACGCCATTAATCCCTGCCCAAACATTAATGTTGAATCGCTGTTGAACAGACACTTCAACCATTCCGTGAGGTTTCTCTGTAGCCCATAGAGACGATTATGCAGGTTAATTATGCCACCTCTGCCAAAGGTCACTTCATCGGTGAAGAGGACTGAAGACCGAAATCCCATAAGGTGATGGCCTGTTGTACAAACCAGCGACAGAATCTTCCCCGTGGAGAAAACTCCGCCGATTATAATGCCTGCACACGTTGGAAGTGATGGAGATAATGCGGTTGTCATGCAGGATACAGATCGTCCTTTGACTTACACCCAATTGGCGGGCCAGTTGCCTGGAGCTTGTACCAGGATTGCTCTCAATATCATGGAGAACATGTTCCTCCAAATCTGGTTTTTTGACAGTTCGCAGGCATTTGTCTGTCTGAAGGACTCATGGTAACACAAACGCCGAAATTGCTGCATATGTTGTGTGATGTGGGTGGTGCTACCTGTCAGGGTACGTGGCTCGGTACATCCATGCTGCCTTTTGACCGTTTCAACCTGATTGGCCATACACGAACACCATCTCGGCTTGTTCCTGGAATGAATACTGGACCATTGTGCTTCTAAATTGCTTAATCAGACTATGTCTTGTTTTCACTGCCAGTCTTGAAGACCGACTGAGTATAGCAAGTCTTTCGAATCTCCCTCTGTTATCAAAGAATGGAAAATCGTACATCATATAGAAAATCATGTTCAGAGAAAACATTTCCATTGAATGGATGCATATCGTTGGCCCAAATCCATTCTCAGCATTCGCAGATGTCCCTGCTTTCAAACAAGCGACTTTGAATATTCTTCATTCCAAACGAGTCATTTTATGCTCGCTTTCAGTGTTGCGTTTGAAATTATTACACGCATTGTTGTAACGTGTTATTTGGCCACCCTTTTTCATCAATGGAACCCCACCTACACATTGTAGACGACGAAGGCGCTGCATGACGCACTCCTCTGGCGAAATGCAACAACAGCTTTGTGCATATCATCTTCTGCTTAAATATGTTTATCGATATCCATTTGCGACAAAATAATGAAACAAATGAGAAAAATGTGTAGTCCTTATTCAGCCATAATTTAATGTCTACATCCGAAATGTATTGTGTCTAATTTTTCATAGGTTGGTAACACTTCATCTAGTGTCGACAAATAAGAGAGCTGAATACTTTATGAATACTAATCAGATGAATACTTTATCATTAAGGACAAACTAATCCATAACCAGAGCACAGTTAATTAACTACACTCTTCATTCCAAAATAAAATATTAGAAGTAAGAAATAAGTCGCCTTTTTACCTTCAACTGCTGCTCTTTATGTTGCAATCTGCAGAAAAGGAACCTACACAGGACGACGGTTTAGCAGTCCCCTGGCACATCAAGTATTAATACTAACCGTAAGATGTCACGGCTTCCTTATGCACGGTTAGTTTTGAGAAAACATTTCTCGAAAAGCTGTTCGTATTCACCCGAGGTTATCCCAACATATGTTTAAGATGTGTGCATGATAAATAAAATGTATATCTTGAATTTCTAGGAATAGCCTGTGCAGACCTCTTCATTCTGATCTTAAGAACTGCTTTTTAAAAATTTGATTATCACTTTAGTCTACTGTATTTTACCTATCTACAATGACATGTGTAAATTTTCATTCAACGTTTATTTTGATTAACGGGAAGTAGGTAGGAGAATAAGATTTTCTAAGAGTAGTTTGAACAAGAATGAGTAGAGAAATTCATGTGAGTGTAACACATTGAATTTTTTCTCGTGGTCATGCAAGGAGCATGGAATTTCAAAACCATCACTTAGTGATAACTGTCTAAAAATCTGACTATCGCTTCTATTACGAATGCGTAAACGTATAATGAAAGTTTATCTCAATTAACAAGATAAACAGAAATAAGTTTTTGTAAGAATAGTTTGTAGAACGTAATATTATAATATAAAACTGGACATCGTAGCCTTTGTAAAATGTAACGGCAAAAGCACTATTATTATTATTATTATTATTATAAATATTATTAATATTAATTCGGCGCCTGTCCTCAAACTACTGTCCTCAAATTGCTGCTATGTTAACTATAAACGTTACATCGCAGTAATTTCGAAAGGAGACATTAGGACAGGTAGTGGTACTTAAGCCATGATAAGGATAAACTGTCCCACTTATAACTTACTATTGAAGTTATACAAAATATTTCAATGCTAGAACTTATTAAATTAATTCATAAGTGATAATTTGCTTCCACACCAGCCGTGGTAGGCACTTACGACGAAAGATTGAATTAGACATGAAAAATTCAATGACACGACTTGGATTTCGAACCGCGGATCTTCGGTTCTCCGTGCCGATGCTCCTGTCGCTTGAGCTACCATGGCGAAACATCTACTCAGGCATTATATTTTCTCAGTGAATAAGTATGCATGTCACACCTAGGTTTCTAAACACCCTTACTGTGTATTTATAAATGTATACATGTACAGGGAAAAACTAATGACACTGCATTAAAACGAAAACTACGGGTGAATTTCGGTAGGATAATGAACAATTAAAATTGTTAATCAAAACGACGAAGTTTTAGCTCCATAACTCTTTAAGAGCTTATGTTTATGGCGCGACTTCTTTTACAGCAACTGCGCGTCCATTAAGAAGACTGCGCTGTGATACATCCCAAGCCCATCGCACAAATAAGTTAGGGTGGCTTCGGATATTAAGGACGGCAGGGCCCATGTTTACCAAGATTTTCTGCTGGTCTTAATAGCTGTTGCGTGACGAGGTGGATAGAAAGTCTTTAATTTTTATATTTGCTCTGTTGCTTTATGGCTCCTACGTGGGGTGATAACGGCGCCCGTGGCAGATGTCCAGGTACTTGACCCTGCTAATGGGGTCAGACAACAGTTGTTTCATCACGCACTACCATAGAGCAAAAGAGCCTTTCTTGGAATTCTCTGATGATATTTGTTTGAGCAGGTCATTTTTGTTTCCCATTCCCATAAACGTTGCATCCATTGCATTTAAAGGGATGAGAATCTGCTACATTTAAAGCACTATACAGGGAGCATTACAGGTGAATCATCCACCCACAGGTTTTCGAAAATATCTAACCTACAATATTGAAATATTTCCTAAAAACATCACCAAATAAAACAATAAATCCGAGTTACGTTTATTGCATTTGTTCTTCAGTATAACCAGCATAATTAATAAACGTTGCACTCAGTTCTGTGCTTTAAACTTGGTGCCACAAAACTTTTTATTTGTTGTATGTTATTGCTTTGTCATTTGAGTCGAAGCAGTTAAACCAAATACTAATTATGATCAATTATTTATTAACATGGCCAGGATTCTGATGTCATCTTTTAACTGTTGTATCATAGGCATTGCTAACTTGTACATAAATCCTTAACATGGGTCCTATATTATGACAAATTATTACGTCATTTATGCCATTTTCAATTTTAGAGCATTTTTTCGATTTTACGTCATTATTTTATCACCCTTTTCAACCTTGCGTTTTCATTTAGTCATTTTCTTGCATTTATATTGACTATATAAAGAGTTTTATATTGCATAAACACAGGTTTTAAAACCTCAGAAATTTCACATTTAAATTGAAAAATAATAGTAGCTTTCCTATTTAATGGTAAGTCTGGAAGGGGTTGCTTGTGGGTGGAGGGGTGGCTGTTGTGAGAGGAACAGGTATCACTACAGTTATAAATTCTTGTTCCAAACATGAGATGAGAGAGATCAGTTTTCCCCCTTTTTGCATTAATTAGTGTACAGCCGGGTGCTAAAAAAAAAAAAAAAACGATATGTGGAACCGCGGTTTACCCTGGCAATCAATAATTAACACACCTCTGCCGCGCCTTCCATACCTCATTCGGTTACAGAGGTTAATGCTTAAATGCCGAACCAATAAGAGCCGAGCTCATTCAGGGGCTAGTATAGACAGTCTTTGGGAGACATATTGTTTCAACCATATCGGTGCCCTATACCGATTCTCCACCCCTTTCATCGCCCAGCTAAGCGTAACCTTTCTTCATAGGGCAATGCTAGTGTATCGAACTGCAGCTAAAACCAATAGAAGCTCACCTAAGGCAAGCGCGGAACACAAATGAGATTTTCTGTCAACAATCAAGAATGGAAAACATTAAAAGTAATCAAAGGCATCGGCACGTTTTTTTTTTTTTTTTTTTTTTGCACTCGACTGTAGTGTCAGGTTGCTATTGCCCTTATCCTTATGACGTGTCAGGCTGTGAAGACATCTTCATTCGCTGTGTATTTTGTATAATCTACGAATTCAAAGGAGATACAATCTTGTAATAACTGCTTCAAAAATAATTTTCTTAATTTTCTTGTCAGGTCTTGTCTTGTCAGGTTGGAATAGTCTTTCCATATAGCAAGCATCCGCGTCATTGTCCTGCACTGCCACACACCACGAAGCCTAGAAGCACACCTAAAAGATGAGAGGAAACCGAATGAAAGGGGAATGAGCGAAAGGAAATAATGATAGATGAGAAACCACTCCAGCATTCGCCTACCGACCAGAGAAAACCACAGAAAACCACCCAGTGGACGATCGACGGGAATCGAACCGGTATCTCCCGAAGAATGCAAACCTCACATGTTACCGCGGAGCCACCTCGCTTGGTTGAAATAACATTGCTCATCATAATTTGAATCTTGAGGGTCAGCCGGTTAAATTGTAATATGGTTTGTATTAAATGAACTTTTGTTATCAACCTTGAAAGTCTGCTTGCATGTTAAGTATTTAAACACTGTTTAATTGTTCAATTTTTGTGTTATAGTAATAAAATGCAAGAAAGTATTATTTATGCTGCATCTGTAGCTTCTCTAGTTTAAGTGCATAGATCTGCCATGACTGATTTTGATATTGGAGCCGGCTCGCTCATTGAGAGGTTTTGGAAGTTGACAGGAAAATGTTTATAAAGCCCAGTAGAATTTATAAAAGTGATTATGTTTTTAAGGAGCTTGTTATTTTAACCAGTTTTTACGTAGTGTGTCTTATGTAAATATTTAAACGAGCGCTTAATGGGCCAAGAAGACGGACCTATGTAATACTTGTGGCTTAGCAGAATCCATATACACTGCCGTTTGTGAAAACTGCAACACCAAGAAGGAAACGCATCAATTCAATGAATTTAATACCAGGTTAGGTACATGACAAGTAAAAAATGATAAACTTTTCAAATCTATACATGACCTTTGAGCCCCAATATAGAGTATTTGGTGTGGCCTCCATGCACTGCAATTAGAGCTGCTATACGCTGTGGCATTGAATCAAAAAGGCTCTGAGTAAGTTCCTGAGGGATTTCCCTCCACACAGTTTGTATTCCAGCCCAAAAATCCGTGTCACTGGTTACTAGAAGACCGTGACGCACCAGGTGCTGACCAATCATAACCCAGACATATTCGATGGGCGACATGTCACGCGAACGTGCAGGTCAGGAAAGCAATGGTACCCGTTGCTCTTCGAAGAAGGCTTGTACATTCCTCGCAATACGTGGCCGGGCATTGTCTTGAAGCAGATGCCTGAAGCAGGGGGAGTACCTCAGGCTCTACAACCACCGTTAGGTACCGGTTGCTATTCAAAGTGCCCTCAGTTCGTAGGAGTCGAAATCGGTTGTTGTAACCTATGGCGCTCCAAAACATCACATCTGGTGTTTGTCCGCAATGGGGCTCAACAATGCAGCCCTCCAGGTTGCGCTCACCATGGTACGCCGGACACGTATGCGGCCATCACTGTAGGACACGTTCAAGCGGGATTCGTCTGAAAAGACTACATTTTGCCACTCAGCATCCCAGTGACGTTGTTCACGTGCCCATTGCAGTCGGAGGAGCTTGTAGTTTCTGGACAATGGAAGCCGACGTAATGGCATGCATGCAACCAGTCCAACCTGCAGCAGACGGCAACGAACCGTTGATGCAGACAAGTTCACACTAGTTGGAGTGCTCCAGCGTCGAACCAACACTGTGGATGAAGCTGTAGGTCCGTTATGTCCATGCGGACAAGATGACGGCCATCCCGTGCTGTGGTCATGTTCCTTGGTCCAGTAACCGCTCTGCGCTGCGTACGACCTTCATCTATCCGCTACTTCCACACACGCAACACTGTCGTAGCAGCATGCCCTGTACGAGCCGAAATATCACGGTATGACAAACCCGCTTCCCGGAGACCGATCATTCTATCCCGTTCGAACTCGCTCACATGCCGATATGGCTCCCTTTGACGTCGACGAGGCATACTGGCACTCTCTTTATTGTTTCCACCTTGTTTGACAGCCATACACTGACTACACTGGGCGCAACACTGACCTTGTCGGACCGACACGAGAGGGCTCTGCTCGGCCTATGTGTATCCCATCTCTCTGCAAACCTAATCACTTATTGCTTGCACACTCTCCTACACTTCCACCAAGTTTGGAGTTATTCGGGAAATTCTTTCTTAGAGTTGCGATTTTCACAAAGGGCTGTGTAAAAGAAACCTAGGAACGTCTGATTGACCGGCTTCCTTCTTTAGGGTTAGGAGTTTTCCTACGTTCATCCCGAAATGTTTAATTATATTTTCATGCTGTGCTCATTTTCGTATTTAAAGTAAATCATAGTGTTTGTTTTGGTTAGCTGTTTCTTGCAAAGCAGGAGATCACATGAAGAACGTTTTTGGTATGTTGTTAAATATATAAGTAGTCATGCAATAAGGATATTTAATTTTGTATCATTTGAACCGTTAGCAGCAAATCCATAATATTCTGAAACAAAAGATTTTCAGGCGAAGTTCTCAAAGACTATTTAAAATGCTTTGTTAGCTGGAAAAGCTCCCTCAAAATCTTTTATAGAAATGAAGAGTAAAGGTTTTTGAAGCTGGAGAGCGTAATGGGGAATGTTTATAGGTAAGACGCATCCATAAGGTATGTTATGGATGAAGTGTGAAACCTAAAGATTGCTATAGATTTTAAAGCTATTTCTCTTTCTATACCTAAACGCAGATTCCTTCGTGCTTAATGATTATATGTATAGGAGTTTACGATGAACATTTATTCTTGGTAAAGGAAAATCCCGAAAACATATTTTGGGAACCCAACTTATGAATAAGGAAAGCTGGTAAATTAATCTATCATCCTTCTCAGTGTATACATGCACCAAACACATGTGATGACATGGTGTTACATAAATATTAGCTCTCTGTTTTTAGATGGTACACTAACAATAGCTAGTGTAAAAATCGTGTCCATGAACATTGTGTTCGCATCGTTAAAACAGATGGTACGAAATGGAAGGGGAGAGCATTATGCGTCACTTGCTTTTAGGTGCCAGGTATGGCGAAACATGTCAAAGCGTCTATTTCCAGAGAAGAGATGCACATGTATGAGGGGTGTTTTTAAAGTATGGTCCGTTATTTAATAAAATAAGAGCTACTGAATATTTTGGATAATTATTTATTCCATTCTATATAACTTGAGCTTTTTTCAACACACTTTTAACATTAAATTCTCAATCTGGTGCAAAATAAATTTTAGTGGATTCTCATCATAGAAGTTCGCCGCCAATACATAAAATATCATCCAGTTTCTGAGATTTATTTTTTCTGTGTCTAAGATTCCATGGTAAAAGAAATTGTGTTATTTATATCATTGCTTTCAGGGGATGGGGATTGAACCTAGTCGTCAGATCTTTATCCCAGAGTAGCTGAAAGGAAACCTTTGTCAATCTGCAAGTTAATGTGGTGATAGCCAAAAGAGACGACTCATTCTTTATATCCTTCAAGAAACATGCACCGCATATGTGCCTTGAAGCTCATTTTGAATATAGAAAAATTTAATTCTAGATGCAGCTACACGTTTCCTATATTAACTGTTGGCGATTTTCTGTGATGACGCTCTAAAATGCTTAGTTCCTTAAGCCAAATTGGAAAAACATTGCTAACTGGTTAAAAAAGTAGTAAGGTTTGAAGACGGGTAAAAAATAAAATATGCAACAAATATTTGGTACTTCGTGATTTATTACAAAACGGACATTACTTTAAAATACCTCTCGTATAAAACGTCCATACAAGAAGGTCCAGGCATAGTCTAGCCATTAATTAAACGACCAGTTAAGAGAAATACCAAAAACTGTGTCGTTCAGTAGGCAAAAGTTGCGGTTGTTCAAAATGTTTAATTGACAAAAAGAGGAAACATATTGTAGCTTTCCATAGTAGAATATCCGATTGGAAGACTCAGCCTGTGATGTCAAATTTTTTAAGTAACTTTCCATAGTTAAAAGTAAATTAATTACACCTTTGAAACTGACGACTCCTAGAAAAATAAACCTATGCTTCTGTTAATACATTTTTTCTACCATCACGAAATATACGTATAACAGTAATGGAAGTTATCAGGAACAAAAAGTAACAATTAAACTGCAATTTTAATAACTCACTGAATAATATGGACATAAAAATTCTTTTTTACAGGAGATTACAGAGGAATCTCCAAAGCTTCCTTGCTATAAAAAAATCAGCCATGACAATGGATTTATGCAAAAGGTAATTTTGAGGGGTGAATCCACTTTTTATATATCTCGGGTCATCCTCATCAATAGTAGTTATATGCATAGAGGATTGTAGAAATAAGTCTACAGGATTTGCAGTTGCCGTACGAATCATAGTTTTTGAAACCGTCAATCCGGAGATGCTAGAAAACAATGGAGAGAAGTTGAATGTCGCCTTGGGGGCTATCGTGCTACAATAGGTGCGCACATATAGTTTATTGATAGCTATTTCGAACATTGGAAGTTCTTCTATTGTTACTTATGTGGTTTAGCACAAACAGCAGTCGGCATAAAACTATACGTATCAATATGAAACTACTTTAACGTCTCAATAGCACGGCGAAGATTTATACCATTCTCGTTTACAATTATGTAAATGTGTATTATTTGTCTCATAACGTACTAACTTTTGGTATTTAAATTAATTTAAAAATTGGTTTTATGTTGAGGCACTGGTAGTAGATTCATTTTGTAGTAATACTGCAGTCTGTATTGTTGATAATAGGTTTATTTGCCCTCATTCAATATGCACAAACCCATTGTGTGTTTTAAAATTAATAGGTTAATAAACAGGTTTTTGATACATAATAAAGCATGTTAAAAGTAATTATAAAGTTGCACCGCAAATATTTCGGAAATGGAAAGTGCTTTTGATGAGCAGTTTTCACAGCAGTGATTGGTAGTCAGGGGCTCGTACATTTAGTTTATAAACAGATTTTAATAATACTGAGAAAGTGTATTTTTTGAGCAAACATAAATTTTTAAATGGAACAATGCCTAGTTACATCAACAGAATAAAGGTAGGGTAAATTAGAATGTCAGTGGCGTTTGTTGCAAGATTCTAGTACAAGTGGTTTACGAGAAATCTTATTTTGAAACGTTTACGCACCGACACTTGTACAACCTGTGGTAGTACAAACTAAAGAAAAACAAAAGGGAATTACAATACCTCTGTGGATTCTTACAAGTAAAGAGAACATATCCCTTCAAATTGTGTGTTCAAAATGACCACCCACAGCTACAATACACGTTTCCAGTCTGCTATGGAAAGACTGCTGCACACGCTCTAGCATTTCAGCCGAAATTTGAGAGCAGGCAGCAGTAATACGTCGTTTCATATCGTCTGGTGTAGTTGGTACATCTTTATAGACTGTGTCTTTCAGCCTTCCCCACAGAAAAATGTCTAAAGGGGTCAGATCCGGTGAACGGGCCGGCCAACGTACAGGTCCTCTTCGTCCAATCCAAGGATTTGGAAACAATCCGTTAAGACAAGTTGTAGTGCTTCGTACACTATGGGCTGAACAGCCATCATGTTGGTACCACAGGTTCCTCTTAGTCTGCGAAGGAACGTATTCTAGCATCTGTAACAAATGGTCTGTCAGGAGGCTGCGATACTTGTGCGAGCTCATTGTTCCTTCTATGAACAAAGGGCGTATGAGCTGATGGTTCACTATCCCACACCACACGTTTAAACTCCATGGACGCTGACGTTCTACCTGACGAAAACAACGGGGATTGTCAACAGACCAATAGTGCATGTTTCTGCGGTTTACCTGGCCATGATTAGTAAATGTTGCCTCATCACTAAACAAGAAGCACGATGAATCTGGAGTATCATGGCTTAATACCCATGCACAAAAATTTACATTATTCTCAAAATCGTTTCCATGCAGCTCTTGATGGAGTGAGACGTGGTAGGGATGGAACCTATGTCGATGGAGAATGCGCAGTACACTTGCCTGACTTATGTCACTTCCACGTGCGATTGTACGGGAACTAATTTGAGGATCTACTGCAACGGCAGCCAAAACATTAATTTCTGCCTCTTCTCCAGTCACTTGTTTGTTTCTGTTGCGTCTTCTAGGTGTTACAGTACCACTTAACCGGTAATAAGAGGTTGATAAATAATTGCCGAGATGGTTGAGGTTTATTGGGATACGTTTCCGCATACACCGTACAGGAACGAATAGCATTCTTCCTACACTCTCCATACACCATGAGCATGTCGGCTTTTTCTGCATTAATAAACCCCATGTTCCACTCACGACTTACTGCTTGAACTGTCTCAAACTAACTGACCAGAAAGGTGCAATGCAATCAATGAACAGAAAACAGAAAGCAAACATAACCTAACATCGTACAACTAAGCAGGTTGAATGGGACAAACAATTGTCGGGGTGGAAACGTTTAAAAATACGACTTCTGTAAACCACTTGCATTAGAATCCTGCAACAAAGGCCATTGATTATAACTAATATGATTTTCCGGGCTGTTATGCCGTGATCTGCTGAAGAAAGATTTCCCAGACGTTTCGTCCACAACTGCGGTGGACATCTTCAGTGGCGCGGACGAAGTCTTCTCGGTGAAAGTATCGCAGCGTCTGATGCGTTGGCCGTTAGTGCCGCTCTCTTTATAGTGTGGGCGCTCTCTGCTGCTATTGCCAGCCAATGCCCGCTGGTATGAGGGGGCTGGCGCCGGCTGTGTTGTTGCTCTCTTCTGATTGGCTCGCAGTGTTTTTCGGTTTTGTATGACCTTTCTTGTTTTTGATGACTAGATGCCAGTTACTGTTGAGTTTCAATGCTTCTTCTTTCCTATTGAAATTATTGGGATGTTTATATATCTCTATTGCTTCGCGTTGTAGCCGGGTATGGTAATGCTTTATGGAGGAAAGAATGTTGGTGTCCTGAAATCTAATGATGTGTTCGCCCTCGGCTTCAATGGCATGTTCGGCGACTGCCGATTTTTCTGTATGGCCCAGGCGGCAGTTCCTTTTGTGTTCGCTCAGTCTGGTGTTAGCGCTCCGCTGTGTGGTACCAATGTACACTGAACCACACGAACAGGGAATACGGTAAACACCGGCCGATGACAGGGGGTCTCGGGGGTCTTTGGAAGAGCGCAGTAGGCTGTTTAATTGTCTTGTAGGTTTGAATACTGTTTTGACGTTATGACGTTGAAGTATGTGTTCAATACGGTCAGTGACATTTCTGAAATATGGCAGAAAGACAATGGACTTGCTTTTGGGTTGGTCCTGAGTAGCCGGTCGGGGCTTGGCCGGACGGCAGGCTCTTCTCACCTCTTGGACTGAATAACCATTTGATTGTAGAGCTGTTTCTAGGTGTCGGATTTCTTGTGGAAGTAAGTGTGGTTCACAAATACGGGAAGCACGGTTTGCGAGTGTCTTAATCATAGCACGTTTTTGTCTAGGATGGTGGTTGGAGTTCTTGTTAAGGTAACGGTCTGTGTGTGTGGGTTTGCGGTAGACAGTATGACCCAGCGTGCCGTCAGCCTTCCTGCTAACGAGTACATCTAGAAAGGCTAGTTGGCCATCCTTTTCTTGTTCCATTGTGAACTGTATACGCTGATTGATGCTATTTAGATGTAACAAAAAATCTTGAAGAGCTTGTTCACCATGGGGCCAGATGACGAAGGTGTCATCCACATAGCGGAACCAGGCTGTTGGTTTGAGTGGAGCTGAGTTTAGTGCCTTTGACTCAAATGCCTCCATGAAGAAATTGGCCACAACAGGGCTAAGGGGGCTGCCCATGGCAACACCGTCTATTTGCTCGTAGAATGACCGGTTCCACTGGAAATAAGTCGTAGTCAGGACATGGTGAAAAAGTGCAATGATATCATCAGAGAAGATGGGTTGTAACAACTTCAGAGTTTCTTGTACTGGAACCATGGTGAATAGAGACACAACGTCAAAACTAATTAGTAAATCCTTAGGTAGCAATTTGAGGTTGCGGAGAATTTGAATGAAATGAGTAGAATCTTTGATGAAAGAGTCGGACAAGCCGACATGGGGTTGTAGAAGACCGGTTAGGTATTTAGCTATGTCGTATGTGGGAGAACCAATACCACTAACAATGGGCCTGAGCGGAACATCTGGTTTATGGATCTTGGGTAGCCCGTAAAGTCTAGGCGGCTGAGCTTCGGACTTGGTAAGGCGGCGTTTGTCTTCCTTCGAAAGCGAGGAGTTCTTGATCAAAAGATTAGTTTTCCGTAGAATACGGGCTGTCGGATCACGTTTAATCTTATGGTAGGTTGCTGGTTGCAGGAGTTCAGAGATTTTCTGTTGATAGTCTTGTTGGTTAAGAATAACTGTGGCATTACCCTTGTCCGCTGAGCAAACAATGATGTCTCGGTTGGAGTTCAGCTTCTTTAATGCAGTTCTCTCTTGATTGGTTAAATTACTGGTAGGAGGTTTGGCCTTCTCGAGAACCCTGGCAGATTCCCGGCGAATTTCATCAGCTGCAAGCCTTGGCAGAACTCGTATTCCTGCTTCAATGTGAGAAATGATGTCTTCAACTGGCAACGTTGGAGTGACAACAGCGTAGTTACCTCCTTTAGCAAGGAGTGACGTTTCAGCAGGTGACAGCTGGTGATCAGATAAGTTCACTACCGTGCGGCAGTGGTTGAGAGTAGTCGGCGGTTTGATGGAGGGAGTAAGGCCATCAAACTTCTTCTTGTGACGAGTGGTCATGCTGTTGTGATTGTATGTCATAGAGCTGTAGGTGATTCTGTCAGTGTTGTCCCAATCAAAAGATGAGTAGTTGCCGGTGTCACAGCCGTGAAAACCTACGTTCTTACATGACTCGCCTCTACGGGGAGGAGGCATACCGTCTGATCCGTCGACTAGAAGTGCTACGCAAACAAGAATCTTCTTTGCTGTGTTCACTTGCCTTTCTTCTACGCTGCCGAGACTCGGGAATTATTCCTAAATTCCTACGACAGAAACGACATTTCACCACCGCTGCCGCCAACCGCATTTACAATCGCTCTGAACGGGCCTTGCTCCGAGAACGCATCCATCAGACCAGACGACAACTCTCTGCCAACAATAGTCAACTACTCATCTTACATCTTCAAGTAAGTAACTCACTACACAGTTTTGATTGGGACAACACTGACAGAATCACCTACTACTCTCAACCACTGCCGCACGGTAGTGAACTTATCTGATCACCAGCTGTCACCTGCTGAAACGTCACTCCTTGCTAAAGGAGGTAACTACGCTGTTGTCACTCCAGCGTTGCCAGTTGAAGACATCATTTCTCACATTGAAGCAGGAATACGAGTTCTGCCAAGGCTTGCAGCTGATGAAATTCGCCGGGAATCTGCCAGGGTTCTCGAGAAGGCCAAACCTCCTACCAGTAATTTAACCAATCAAGAGAGAACTGCATTAAAGAAGCTGAACTCCAACCGAGACATCATTGTTTGCTCAGCGGACAAGGGTAATGCCACAGTTATTCTTAACCAACAAGACTATCAACAGAAAATCTCTGAACTCCTGCAACCAGCAACCTACCATAAGATTAAACGTGATCCGACAGCCCGTATTCTACGGAAAACTAATCTTTTGATCAAGAACTCCTCGCTTTCGAAGGAAGACAAACGCCGCCTTACCAAGTCCGAAGCTCAGCCGCCTAGACTTTACGGGCTACCCAAGATCCATAAACCAGATGTTCCGCTCAGGCCCATTGTTAGTGGTATTGGTTCTCCCACATACGACATAGCTAAATACCTAACCGGTCTTCTACAACCCCATGTCGGCTTGTCCGACTCTTTCATCAAAGATTCTACTCATTTCATTCAAATTCTCCGCAACCTCAAATTGCTACCTAAGGATTTACTAATTAGTTTTGACGTTGTGTCTCTATTCACCATGGTTCCAGTACAAGAAACTCTGAAGTTGTTACAACCCATCTTCTCTGATGATATCATTGCACTTTTTCACCATGTCCTGACTACGACTTATTTCCAGTGGAACCGGTCATTCTACGAGCAAATAGACGGTGTTGCCATGGGCAGCCCCCTTAGCCCTGTTGTGGCCAATTTCTTCATGGAGGCATTTGAGTCAAAGGCACTAAACTCAGCTCCACTCAAACCAACAGCCTGGTTCCGCTATGTGGATGACACCTTCGTCATCTGGCCCCATGGTGAACAAGCTCTTCAAGATTTTTTGTTACATCTAAATAGCATCAATCAGCGTATACAGTTCACAATGGAACAAGAAAAGGATGGCCAACTAGCCTTTCTAGATGTACTCGTTAGCAGGAAGGCTGACGGCACGCTGGGTCATACTGTCTACCGCAAACCCACACACACAGACCGTTACCTTAACAAGAACTCCAACCACCATCCTAGACAAAAACGTGCTATGATTAAGACACTCGCAAACCGTGCTTCCCGTATTTGTGAACCACACTTACTTCCACAAGAAATCCGACACCTAGAAACAGCTCTACAATCAAATGGTTATTCAGTCCAAGAGGTGAGAAGAGCCTGCCGTCCGGCCAAGCCCCGACCGGCTACTCAGGACCAACCCAAAAGCAAGTCCATTGTCTTTCTGCCATATTTCAGAAATGTCACTGACCGTATTGAACACATACTTCAACGTCATAACGTCAAAACAGTATTCAAACCTACAAGACAATTAAACAGCCTACTGCGCTCTTCCAAAGACCCCCGAGACCCCCTGTCATCGGCCGGTGTTTACCGTATTCCCTGTTCGTGTGGTTCAGTGTACATTGGTACCACACAGCGGAGCGCTAACACCAGACTGAGCGAACACAAAAGGAACTGCCGCCTGGGCCATACAGAAAAATCGGCAGTCGCCGAACATGCCATTGAAGCCGAGGGCGAACACATCATTAGATTTCAGGACACCAACATTCTTTCCTCCATAAAGCATTACCATACCCGGCTACAACGCGAAGCAATAGAGATATATAAACATCCCAATAATTTCAATAGGAAAGAAGAAGCATTGAAACTCAACAGTAACTGGCATCTAGTCATCAAAAACAAGAAAGGTCATACAAAACCGAAAAACACTGCGAGCCAATCAGAAGAGAGCAACAACACAGCCGGCGCCAGCCCCCTCATACCAGCGGGCATTGGCTGGCAATAGCAGCAGAGAGCGCCCACACTATAAAGAGAGCGGCACTAACGGCCAACGCATCAGACGCTGCGATACTTTCACCGAGAAGACTTCGTCCGCGCCACTGAAGATGTCCACCGCAGTTGTGGACGAAACGTCTGGGAAATCTTTCTTCAGCAGATCACGGCATAACAGCCCGGAAAATCATATTAGTTATAATTGTGACACCGGCCGTGAAAACCTACGTTCTTACAAAGGCCATTGACATTTTAATTTACCCTACCTTTATTCTGTTGGTGTAGCTAGGCATAGTTCCATTTAAAAATTGTATGTTTGCTCAAAAATACACTTTCTCAGTATTATTAAAATCCGCTTATAGGCGGAGACGAGACCCTGACTACCAATCAATGCTGCGAAAACTGCACATCAATAGCATTTTCCATTTCCGAAATATTTGCGGTGCAAGTTTTAGGTGATTCACCTGTATATCAGAAACTTTGTTTTTGAGTTGTACTCTTCACACACACATGTGCGCGCGCAGGTAACTGTTTATAAAAGTGCGTTTTTAGTTTCAAGGGATCTCAAAATTTTTATTTACGGTGAAATTTTGATGTTCAATTTTTTTTGTGCAATACGTACTTCCTGTGCTTACTATAGATACGTAGTAGAGAAAGTAAAAATGTGGCAACGATGTATATCAATATGATACGTAATTGTGAATTGTAGACTCTTGATTAAGGGAATAAATTCCTTGGGGGAAAGTTATGTATAGTTACCGCGCTCCATGCGATAACCGACCTGGAAAAAGGAAATTCTGAATGTTAACCTATATCCGCTGGATTCGGTGGGAATCATTACAAGTAGCTAGTGGTAGCAAATGGACTGTTATTTTAAACTAAGCAAAAATATAAATATGTTTTATAGGGTACACTTTCTTGGTCACTGATGTTCAATATTTAATTTAGGCTTAAGCCTTATCTCAATGAGTGATTAATAAAACCTAATGTTTTGAGAGCTGTTAAAATGCAAACATATAACGCAGCAGCAGAGGAACTGGCAGTAGTAGGCAGCCTTGATACCACTACTCTAAGGCGGGATCTTTATTATACCTTTAAATATTAGTTATCTTGAATCATGGGATAGCAGCCGCCGGGTCTGACTCGGTACAGGTATCTAATTGAACCTCCTGGTTCTGCGATAACATAGCTCACGCGCCAACTGAGGCTAGCAGCATTTGGAGCTCAGTGTTTGGCATGGTATATGGTGGTGATGCCATTATGTTGAACTTGAGTTTAATTACTTGTATAGTTATCGGGTGTATTCTACAGAACAACACGTGTGTGAAGTTTTGCTCACATGTGGTCCCTCAGCTTGCATTTATACGGAAATTCCCTGGTGTCACCTTTCCTAACAATCCGCAATTTATAAGTTAGAATCTTTTTAAACAAAAGGAAATATAGGTATCCAAGAGTTTTAACCGAGGAAGAAAATAGCTGTCTCGCATTTCAATATATTTTTAGAAACAGCTGGCTTTGCAGATCTAAATGTGACTATTATCTTTGGGCAATGCCTATAAAGTTAATGTACAAATCCTCATATGATGGAAGAAGTAATATTCGGCATGTGTTTTCAAATTTTTCAGCTGTAGAAATTTGTGGAGTGTTCAATGTGTTTAACAGCAGTCAGTCATAAATATACGCAGGATATATAATCTAGAATACCTTTTATAGCGAAAGATAAACGTAAAACGATAATGTATCGCATCGTTAATATTAACCGGGGAGAAACGGCGGACCGATCTCCCGTTAGTGCATGAACGGATTCGTATAGCAGTGCCGTGGGAGGGGCGTACTACCAGTCGCGTCATTCAAGAGAATCCCAGTATTACTCCTAGGTCTCTCTGTAAAATAATTGCTATTTACGTGTAGCAACGAAATGGACATCGTCCTTTTGAACTTATTACAAGTAATAGTCTGAAGTCAAAAGAAGCATGTTTCAAAAAATATTTTGGAGTTAACACAAAACTAAGATCCCTAAGACAGCTATTTTGTATTGATTATAGGTGGATAAAATAGATAAGCAAATTGTATTTTATTACAGTAATCAGATCACTTTTACAATAAGGATTGAAATGTATTATCTTAAGTAAAGAGTAAAGCAAAGCCCATGAAATTTGTGTCGATTTATGGTTAGTGAGGCAATCGTTCAGTAAACTTTGAGTCCTTCACTGCTGTTATACCTAATGTGCTAATTAATAATGTGCTAATGAACTTAGCTGTTTGCTAAAGTTGAGAATCCTCTCAGTACAGCCATTAAGAAAAATTATCAGCCTGCATTTAACAAAGGTTGCCTTGGTGTTTCTGAGGCATTCCACAATTAACTTTTATTTTGTAACTTGAAGTAATTAAAAGCCATTATTTAAAAACAGCGAGCTCGATGAGAAATTCCAAATATTTCCACAGTTGGAATCCGTTAAAGTTTCAGCAGCGTTGTTCTCATTCTTTAAGTTAATGTTAGTCTTTAATGTGCTGGCAGCTATGGGAACACTCCCAAAATTGCTATGTAGATGGCATGCATATGCTTTCCCCTAATCGCTGTCTTGTATACAACATTGCGTTTACAGAAATTCAAATGCCTTTCGTTTACGGCAGCCGTGGGCGTTGGTACTAGGGGTAGTTATTACTGCGACGGTGCTGTGTATATTACACATACACTGTTCATACGCGCTTTTCCTGTTTTTATGTCAGGATCTTCAGTGGCGGAATGTTAAGATAGTCGTACTAGCTCAGAACGATCTATGTCAAATAGATGACAAAATAAATATCAAGACTTTGCTAAATTATTGCGGTTGTTGTAATACTAGGGAATATACCACCACCACCACCACCACCACCACCACCACCACCACCACCACCACGACTGAAATGTTTGATACGTAGTGCCTGCAACTAGCATTCAGGAGGTTCTCGGTTCTAATTATGAATATCATTCAAGAGTTTTTCCACCGAATACTTAGCTGGAATAGCTTTTGAATAGCTTTCAAAAACGTTTCCACTTTTTTCCCTCCATTTCACATACACATCACTTGCCGTAAACATGACTGCAAATGTCGAAAAAAATTACTTTCCTACATGAATGCATTCGCTGTCCGCATTTGCAGCTCTACAGTAAACAAGCATTCAGACACAATCGGTTTATTTTAGATGACGTGAACTGTACGTATTTAATTATATCCATTGCAGATATGCTTTATTTTCTGTACTGCTTATCCATGCTCAGCCTAGGAATTGTTATATTTCATAATGTAAAGTTAAAATTGTCATTATAGATTACGCTACAGAGCCTGTTAACTTCATCACATTGTCATATGAATGTTTTATGCACAGCACCTGGGCTCTTTTGAGTAACGTTTCATTTATTATTGGGAACGCGCATGGCAATGTAATTATACTCGCATATGACCTATTCCGATTGAAAATTCGTAGAATTCGAAAATATTAATAGGAAACAAAAATTATAACTCTAAATATCATTAGCTTACAATTTAATCTGCAAAAATGTGACGTGAGGCAATAACGCAGCCTTATTAGTCTGTCGTTACGGTCTGTGTTCGTCTTCCGAGCAGAAAGAATTAAACACGTTCTGCTAATATGAAACTGATACCTACACTGTGTTTATTTCCCTTTTGTTTTAGTGTATAGTGTAGTTAAGTGCAGCTTTTCCATAGCATATTTAACAGAATGTTTTCATTAAGGGATCAACATGAATTCCAACCAGATGATGAAGCAGAAACGCCGAATCGCGCTTAGCTCCTCTGTGCGCCAATACATTGCATACCTCCAGCAAATTGTTTGTTTTCACCCGCCATACACACCTGAAATCAGAAAAGGATTCTGTCATGGCAAAGAAATGTCAACGATATCTCCGAAAAATCTACAATGTTGCGAGGGTCATTTTGATGGAAGCTAAAC
Source organism: Deroplatys truncata (assembly GCA_030765065.1). Classification (NCBI taxonomy): domain Eukaryota; kingdom Metazoa; phylum Arthropoda; class Insecta; order Mantodea; family Mantidae; genus Deroplatys; species Deroplatys truncata. The sequence continues at coordinate 63,150,346 of CM060980.1, forward strand.
GTATTGTCACATTTCGATATACTCCGGTATCTACCAATGGCTCGGAATCAGTACACTCATATAACACACGGATATTTCTTTTTATTTTATTCCATTTATTTTCTTTATTTCATTTCTAAAACATTCTACGCTTCGAAATAAAAATTATGAAGTTTTTAACGTTTTGAAACATTTTAAGGATTTTTATGTCTTCATTGTAAACAACGCTAACGGATTACACCGAGACATTATGGATCTAATTCCGCTGGCAACATTCAGGATAAAAACCAGCGGAAGTGAGAGTGCAGCCCACATCTGGTATGAGAGAGAGAGAGAGAGAGAGAGAGAGAGAGAGAGAGAGAGAGAGAAAACCTTTAAGCCTAGCCGAAGATCTGTCAAAAGTACGCGAGCGAAGATAGCATGCGTTTCTTAACGATATTTGTTATATAAGCTTAGGCTTTTGATTCACGGGAAGTTATTAGGTTTAGGGGTTATATAACCTTACGTTAATTAGCAACCAGTGGTTACACCAAAGCACGCTTTGCTCGCATGCGTTCCCTAACGAAGCTTGTAATTCATTGTTTATGTAGCTTATGTTTCTGATTCTAGGGAGGTTAGGTGAGATGTATTTTTTTTAATATAAACGTAGGTTAATTAGCATCCCGTAAATTTTAACATATGCACTGTAAAACATGACTTCGGTGGAGTTTTCAAATGTTGGCGGCATTGAGTTAGCGACTTTTTAGCGAATTCCACCTCTAAATGGCTGCGTTTCTACTATATAAGTGTGGTCCTTAAAAGGGCGAGTGGGTCACACCACTTCATTCCAGCAACATCCAGAATTCACTCCCTTAGCATGCTGGATTACTCTACATGCATTTTCTTACTGGGTTTAATATTTTTTGCTATAAAACAATCTATGGATACGGAACTTGCTCCGGTCATTTTTTCTGTGTTTTTATTCTAAAGCTTTTTTTCTAATATCAAGTTGTTGAAACCTTACAATTTCTCTTAATCTCTTTAAACACTGCATTCAACGTTTTAGATGACTTTGATACTAATATAATAAAAGTTTCTAAATAATACAGTATTACTCAAACATAATCTATATTTTCCGGTGCCAAATTAAGAAACCATCGAGTAAAAGTGGGAACATCTGATCATTCTGTGTTAAGCAATTAACGTTTCTGGTTATCACTATCATTATAATCATCATTTTCATGTAACAAAATACTGATTTATTTGCTCCTTTCTTAATGTTATCCTGACACTACAATTAGAGGTTCCTTGGAGTTTTTTAAACACTACATTTGTACTTCATTGTGGAAACAAGTTGCAGTTATTTTAATTCTCTCCATTATCCCAGTGATTTTATATCCATGTAATACAAATTAATAGGCAAACAAGCTGCTAGTCTAATGAAAAAGCTTAAAGCCAGATGTTTGACAGATGTATGACTTCGTTGCGAATGAGAAATACGGTTACTATGCTTCACCGTTATCTTCTGAAAACTAATTAATAACGCATCTTAGTTTTTCAATATAAGCATTAGATTGTTGCAACTTAGCAAACTTGAATAATCAGGCGTATAATAGATGGCTATACAACTTAGCAATATGCTTTTAATCCGCGAATTTCGGCAGCTACAAAATAGTAGTTATTTCTGAAAAACTATGCTACCATTAATGCATCCATACACGACAGGTTATCCGACTGTGTATTTTTAAAATCTCATCCGTCATTTTGGTAAAAAAATTGCGAAAATTAGGCTCTAGTCAACAATATACATCAACCACCAATGCAGGTTTATAGCGCAACTTCAACTCGTACTAGACGGTGACGTCACAAGTCGGTCACTTACGTGAAAAGCGTTTCCGGGAGCTTTGTGAAATTGGACTTAAATATGTTTTCCTTGCTTTCAAAAGTACGTAACATTACAATGCAATATCATTTTATATGTTAGTATGAGCATGAACGTTTGATTAAAAATATTTTTAGCCCTCTACATGTTTCCAATTAATTGTTGTTTCACTCATGACGTGTATAGCTAAAATTGTGAAGTAGGTATTTTATTAGCACCAAGTTTAAAAAAATATTTCCTTTGTAATTTTACTGTTTCTTTAAATATTATATATTTGTTTGCCTCGGCAGCGTCAGTATTATTGTATTATTGTTAGAGACACGTTTCTCTTAGCAGGGTTGTGGTGCGACAACAACGTAGGCTTACACAGATTATAATTTTACTTCACTCCTTTTATTAATACTTGATACGATTTAAAAAGCACTTCACTGATATAGAGAGCTGTAATATTCTTTAATTAATTACTTGCACTTTTTAACACAAAACTATTTTCGTTTCACACGAATACGTATTAAATTTCTTGAGGACACTTTTTGCGTCTGGTTAGTAACGCTGTCTGCAACCAACTGAACTGATTTCAACCGCCTAAACTTGTAAATTTCTGTATTTCAAGTCTCTGATTGGCTATTCCTAATCCAATAGAATACCTTCATTTAACTAAAGCTTTTTCTGGTTGTTGATTGGCTATTTTTATAAACTGTCACTAATTTACATTATTGCTTCCAAGAATCACAAGTAGTATTGTTAAACTCTCAAACTCATTATTGCCTCATGGTTATCTCATTGTTAGCAACTTCTAACCTATTATTCTCACAGCTCCTACATTATTAAATTACGTAATATATTCACATAACATTATTACGCTTGGATACAATAATATAAACATATACAATGATTGCAATATACACTTTTTTACTTTGTGTTCTACTTCATTTTTCCACCATCACTACAACAGCAACTAAGTTACGGAACAGTTAAGATTGTACGTACATTGGCTGCTAACTTGTCCCGGAATCCTTAGCATGTTCATAAACCTTATCACAAAAATGGTGCTTTGGGCATGGAGTGCGACCGCCATGTATTCACCAGGTACTAAACAATAGCTTGCTACCAACCGTTTTGGGTATGTACAGAAGCCTATTAACCTGCGGTCCTGTAGAGGGACTAAAGGATCACTAAGATTGTACTTAGTTCAACAGCTTACATTGGAACCAAGATACTCCATCTTGTTCAATGAACAGATTTAACGAAACAATGAAAGCATCCTTTCCAATAGGGTTGCAAAATAAAACTTTTAGGCTGACGCGGAAGGTCGATAAAACTCCAACAAACTTCCTCTCATCAACTAATCTACTCTAGTTCTAGGGCATGGCCGCATATTCACACTCTTAACTCTTCATAATTCATTTTCATGGACAACTGGAGACAAAATATTTGTGGCAAATAATAATGCACTTAAATTGAACATGCGGGACTGTAAGGAGGGGAGGAACAGTGGCAGGGGACCGATAGCCAAGTAGCCGGGTTAGCCCGCATAGGTGTCATCTGTAGCAGGCTACAAAATATGTAGCGCTAACTGTAATGTAATATCGTGCCGTTTGATTGTTTAACTTTTGGCGGCCTTAAGTTATAAGTTGTTTTCAATTTCTCCTTGAAATATGATCCTGGAAAGTTAGCGTGCGAATTCGTGGACTCTCTGGAATGACATTCTGGTTTTATCGGAAGCACTAAGGAATCAATTTTGAAGAGTTTAATATGGAAAGAAAAGAAAAAGAAAAACGAAGAAACGGAAACTTTTAATCATTTGAAATAAGCATTTCCATTTGGAACAAACAGCATGGAATATTTCCAAATGGCTGCTATATAAAAAGATAAATGTTATACTTCAATGAGCGCTAGCTTTTTCCTAAAGTAAGTTTTCATCTCTCTTACAGTTTCCAAGAAAGCGAATTATGAAATATTTATTGCCAATAAAGAGGACTTCAAGGGCTATTCACAGAAAATTTCATATGATACTTTATTTGTCATACACATATCTTAGACCTATGACATTTTATCTAAAATCGTTAACAGCCTTTTCTAAGGAAATAAAAAACGACGTTAAAGTTTTTCACGGAAAGTGTGGTTTGGGATGGCAGGATGTTCATCGCCATATTCATCCCTTCATCCCCGTCCGGTCGAGGTGGGTTCATTCTCGTGACGGGGACACAAGGTAGGCTCTCGTGCGTTCTGTGCATTTCATTCCATGTCGCCCCTCGCCATCGTTTCTTTCTTTTCTTCTCTTTATGCACATTTCGCCCCACGCCCATTCATTTACACATCTCTTTTACTTCTTCGCCGGCCTACCTTGAGTGCGAAACGCCCACACACTTTGTTTCTTTTAACCTTTTATTTTAATCCTCCGTGGACACAGCCTGACGGATACCCGCGCACTGGGTGCGCAGCTGGGTGAGTGGGTAATGGCGTCATCCCCACCACCCGGGGTCGTTATGCAGGGTTTGTGTTCGTATCCGCTGTTCAACTGCAGTCCCGCGGGGTGGCCATTGCATGAGCTGCTGACTTCTGACGGCGATTGGGTCCCTCTGTCTATGTTCTGGAAGGTGTGACCCTGGGGTGAGATAGGTATAGATAGGCCACTCACCCAAGCCGGGGTAACGCCCGGGAAGTCAGAGCCCGAGGTCGGAGACGGTTGCAATGGTGGAGGATTTTTTTCGCTATGGAGCACCCTTTCTCCATTATAAACAACAAGCGCCGAAAAGTTAATGTAAATGAAGTAGCACCGCCAACAGCTGGTTGTTACTTAATGATTACCCGTACAGAGGAAGGACGATCATTCGAGAAGGTGAACCCTTTTGTCATCCAGAAGGGCATTGACTCAATTGCTGGACCTGTTCATTCCTGCACTCCTACGTAACGGTTCATTGTTGGTTCAGAGTAAGTCCGATCAACAAAGTAAGACCTTATTGCGCGCCACGTTTCTCCACGGTTATCCCATCCGTGTTGAGAAGCACCGCACCTTGAATTCCTGTCGCGGCGTTGTCACCACGCATAGCCACGATGGTATATCGGACGAGGACCTGGTAGAATATCTTGCAGACCAGAAGGTGACAGCGGTTCATCGAGTGCAGGCCAAACGCGACGGCGTATTGGTACCCACTCGTACCCTGTTTCTAACATTTGATGGCGTCGATCTGCCCACGAGCATTTCAGCAGGGTACGAACGGATTGCTGTGATGCCTTATATTCCTAGACCTCTGCGTTGTTTCAAATGCCAACGTTTTGGGCATACGCAAGTCTCTTGTAAGAGTGCCGTTACCATCTGTGCATCATGTAGCCAACCCTCACGCGAAGGTACCTGTTTAACAGTCCCCGTCTGCGTTAATTGTAAAGGGTCTCATTCTGCGTCGTTTGCCAACTGTCCACGGTACTTGGACGAGAAGGCGATCCAGGAGATCCGGGTAAAGGAAAAACTCTCCTTCGCTGAAGCCCGGAGGCGTTATCATGCGCGCCAACCTTCACTCCTGCGATCTGGCACATTTAGTTCTGTTGTTGCCTCGCCAGTACCACGAGTAGATGCCGAAACTCAGACCTGGACCATGACTGCATTAACCGCCACTACCATCCGGCCGTCATTAAAACTACAGTTACCAAGCCCTATAAACCTGGTCCAAAGTCTATGAAGTCACAAGGCGCTGAAAAGAAACCAAAGCAGAAACTTCGTAGGGAAGATTTTCTGAAGGACCTTCCGCGTGCGCGCGGTAAGAAAAGTTCACTTTCTCCTCCTCGGAGGTCGCAGTCCCAGGACGCTTTTGGGACAAGCCGCGCTCAGCGGCACCCCTCACCCGTCGCCACCCAGAACCGATTCACGGCGCTTGAATCAGTTTCTGGCTCTGAGCGCGTGGGCCCTCCCTTCGAGGAAGCTATGGAGTCTGACCAACTCCATTCCAAAAGCCCGAGCCCAAAGGTTAAACAAAAGGTAATTTTAAGCCGCCCTTCTAAATAGACAGTTTATCCCTTTTTCTTAATGGCTATCCTGACCTGGAATACACGTGGTGTACGATCGCATAGGGCGGAACTGCAACTTTTATTGCGTTCCCATTCGCCTATGGTCGTGTGTTTGCTGGATACTAAGCTTCGCCCTCATGATCCTTTTGATCTGCGAGGATATACTGCGGTTCGCTACGACCTTGAGCCGGAGGAGGGTACTCCTGCCCATGGAGGTGTCATGATATTAGTGCGTAGCGACGTTCATTTTCAAACTCTCGCTCTTACGTCCGACTTGCAAGCTGTTGCCGTAACTGTTCAATTACCCGGCTTTTTCTTTTCTGTTTGCTCTGTCTATTCAACTCCATCGTCTCCCCTCGCTCCCGCGGACATTCGAGCTCTCCTGTCCGCTCTCCCAACACCATTTCTTCTGTTGGGAGATTTTAATGCCCATCACCCCCTGTGGGGTTCGCTAAGGGCTTGTGCGAGGGGAACAGTTCTTTCCGACATTTTTTACCAATTCAATCTCTCCATCCTCACCGGTGAACCTACTTTTATTTCTGATTCTTCTGGTACATTCTCTCACCTGGACCTAGCCGTTTGCTCACTCCAGCTTGCTCGTCGTCTGCAGTGGAACGTCGTCGCTGACACCTACTCCAGCGACCATTACCCCTGCGTCGTTTCTCTTCTATCTCACCACGTCCAGCATTCCAGTGTACCTACCTGGATATTCCGAAAAGCCGACTGGAGCTTGTACTCCAGCCTCGTGCATTTTGACGATCAGCCCTTCGCCGACATTAACCAACTAGTGCAGCACCTTACGTCTACGATTTTCTCTGCCGCCGAACGTGCAATTCCCGTTCATCCTCTCAACCTCGGCGACCGCCTGTTCCGTGGTGGAACGAGGATTGTCGGGACGCCGTTCGTGCCCGTAGAACTGCACTTAGGGTGTTTCGGCGACACCCTACACTTGATAATTTGGTGACTTTTAAACAATCGCGCGCCAGGGCTCGTCGCATTATTCAGGATAGCAAGAAGGCGTCGTGGACTCGTTTTGTCGAGTCTTTTAATCGCTTTACGCCTTCATCTGTTGTTTGGGATAAACTTTGTCGCTTCTCAGGTAAAGTGTCGCATTGTACTGTTTCTGGCCTTCAGGTTTCCAATGCCACCATAGTGGATCCGGCTGCCATCGCTAACACTCTTGGTGCTGCCTTTGAGGCGGTTTCCAGTTCAGACCATTATTCCGCCGGCTTTCGCTCTATCAAAGACCGGCTGGATTCCGTCTGCTAATTTTCAGTCTGCTAATAATGAGTGTTATAATGAACTTTTCACAATGAGGGAGCTGGAGCATGCTCTTCATTGCTCTAGGCACTCCGCTCCTGGCCCGGACGGCATTCATGTCCTGATGTTCAAGAACCTTTCAGTAAGCTTTTTCTCTTACAGATCTATAACCGTATTTGGCAAGACGGCTTTTTTCCTTCCGTTTGGCGCGAAGCCACCATTGTCCCTACACTTAAGCCTGGGAAGGATCGCCAACGTCCTTCCAGCTACCGTCCTATCTCCCTCACCAGTTGCGTTTGCAAGGTGATGGAGCGCATGATTAACGGGCGGTTGACATGGTGGCTTGAGTCTCAGAAACTTCTAGCGAACGCTCAGTGCGGGTTTCACCGCTATCGCTCTACCGTCGAGCATCTGGTGTCCCTGTCGACGCATATTATGAATGGATTTCTGAGAAAGTGTCAAACCGTGGCTGTGTTTTTTGACCTGGAGAAAGCTTATGACACTTGTTGGAGGGGCGGCATTTTACGTACACTTCACGCATGGAATATCCGCGGTCATCTTCCCAAATTTCTTCGGGAGTTTATGACGGACCGCGTCTTTCGTGTACGTGTGGGCTCGGTTTTATCTAGTCGTTTTATTCAAAAGAACGGAGTACCGCAGGGCTCTGTACTCAGTGTCACACATTTTGCGATAGCTATCAAACCCATTGTTGATTGTATTCCAGCTGGCATTTCATCGTCCCTTTTCGTTGACGATTTTTCCATTTATTGTAGTTCACGGCGGACCTGTCTACTCGAACGCCGTCTCCAGAGCTGTATCGACCGTCTCTACGCCTGGAGTAACGCTAACGGCTTTAATTTCTCCGCCGAGAAATCCGTCTGCATCAACTTCTGGCGCCGGAAGGCTTTCCCTCCGCCCTCTCTCCGTCTTGGGTCGGAGGTCCTTCCATTTGTAGACGAGGTGAAATTTTTGGGGTTGGTCTTTGACCGGAAGCTGAGCTGGACTTCTCACGTTTCCTTTTTAAAAGCAAAGTGTGGCCGTTCTCTTAATATTTTACGTGTTTTAAGTGATACATCCTGGGGAGCTGATCGGACCGTCCTTCTTCGCCTTTATCGCTCTTTGGTCCGATCCAAGCTTGATTACGGGTGTATTGTTTATTCGTTGGCACGTCCATCTGTGTTACGTCGATTGAATGCCATTCACCATCGTGGCATAAGAGTCGCTACAGGGGCCTTTCCAACTAGCCCTGTACCCAGTCTGTACGCAGAAGCTGCAGAGCCTCCGCTGTCCTTCCGGCGTGAGATCCTTTTGTGCAGCTATGCTTGTCGGCTCTCAAGCTTGCCTAACCACCCGTCCTTCGATTTATTTTACGAGGATTCGCTTGATCGACAATATTTCGTTAGTTCCTCTGCATTACTACCTCCAGGGGTTCGATTTCGACAACTCCTTCGGCATTTGGACGTTACGCCAGCGCCGGCCCTTCCCAGGGGTGAAACGCATTTTCCTCCATGGTTGCGCGCTGAGGCCCACTATCACCTTGGGCTAACGTCGATGCTGAAGACTGAGACCCCTTCTTCAGTCTTTAGATCGGCTTTTTTAGAAGTACGGGCGCAATTCGGGAATTTTCATTTTATCTTTACCGATGGATCTAAGACTGATGCTGGAGTTGGATGTGCCTTTGTTTTTGGTCAATGTAGCTTTACGTTTCGTTTACCTGGACAATGCTCAATTTTTACCGCCGAACTTTTTAGCATTTATCAATCTGTTTTATATATTCAGCGGCACGACTTGCGGCACTGTGTTATTTGTACGGACTCTCTGAGTGCCCTTCAGAGTATTAACGCGCTGTACCATTACCACCCACTCGTCCAGCGCATTCATGACCTGCTCCACTCGCTTGGTGTCTCTGGCATCAGCGTCTCCTTCATGTGGATTCCAGGTCATGTGGGCATCTCAGGTAATGAGTCTGCCGACGCCGCTGCCAAATCGGCGATTTTATTACCCAGTTATTTTACTTCTGTTGTTCCCTCCACAGATTTGTTTGTTATTTTACGTAGCCGCATTCTCTCGGTTTGGAGGGATGAGTGAACGACCCTCCGGGGGAACAAGTTGCGGGAGGTTAAGCCTCTCCCGTTAGTCTGGGGTACCTCTTCTCGTTCGTGTCGTCGGGAAGAGGTAATTTTAGCTCGTTTACGGAGTGGACATTGTCTGTTTAGTCATAGGTATCTGCTCAGTGGTGACCCCGCTCCACTCTGTGAGCAGTGTGATGTACCCTTAACTGTGCGTCACATTTTAGAAGAGTGTCAAGTTTTATCTCCGTTGCGTGTTCGTGTTGGTCTGTCTGTTGGCCTAGCCAACGTTTTGGCAGACGACGCGCATGCTGTAGAGTGTCTTTTACGTTTTATCACTGTCATTGGTTTTAGACGTCGCATTTGATGCACTGAGCGCCTTTTAGCTGTTTGATTTTACATTATCTTTTAATGGGGGCACTCCTCCCCAGTGGACATCTGGCGCTCGTGTCCCTCGCATTCTACAGTTCTTGACACGTTGTTTTATTCTCTTGTTGGCCATGATTTTATTGTGTAGATCTTAGTATTTCGTCTGTTGTGTTTTTTAGTGTTTTTGACCAAGCGCTATGTATGGGGTTTTTTACTTTTTTGACTTTTACATTTTACATTTTACACATAGTAAGGGCGCTAATAACCTTGGCAGTTGAGCGCCCTTAAGCCCCATCTCATCATCACCATCATCATCTCCCTCCCTCTCTCTCTTTTACACACCCCAAAGTAATTGTTTTCTTAAACTCCGATGCGTCTCACTCACAGGACTTCCACTGTCCACTAAAAAGCGTATAATCCGTTGTATATTCCAGTACTGTTGTAAAAAAAGAAAGTAGTTCTATTCATCTTAACATGAGTAAAATAACTTTTAAGGCTAGAAATAATCTCAAATTAAGCAAAAGGAATATAGTTACTTAGATACGGAAAACAAAACACAACTGTTCCCATATCATAGGTCAGTTTTTATTACTAATGAACTAGTGCGAAAAAAGGAGAATTGCATAAATACTTTGATTGCCGCATGACAATTCAACCTAACAAACTTAAAGATATAACAACCAATGTTTTGAAAGGGCTAAAACTAGATGTAATTCTAATGAGCTCTACATTTTTGGTGCAGTAAGTTCTGTCTATCTCTTAGGTTTACTATCTCTTTAGTTATACAAAATTATACAAAATTTATTAAGAACAAAAGCTTCGTCGACTATTGCCAAAAAATTTAAGGTATACCTTTTATTGCCATTAATATATCTTAAACTTGAGATACTTTAATCAAATGGCTTAGAGAAATTTTTGAAAGAAAAAATATCCTTTCTAAAAGTGAAGTAGGGGCTGTAGAATTTGGTGAAAATTTTCCCTTAGCTTGTTTAAAGTGTGTCGGAATGAAAATGAAGAATAGTATTTATCCGAGTTTTCGTTTTTTAATTATGCACACACAGACAAACAGACACATTTTCTTTTTCTGAAAATGACTTTTTTAACAGGGGGAGTGCGTGGACCTAAAAAGATGTTAGTATTAGCGGAGAAATCTGGATATCGATTTTTGCGTTAAATACATTATTCTAGATAGGTAAGTATACTACTGAAGGTAGATAAATGCTCTTTGTGGGGTTCAGAGAATCTGAAAGGGTGTATTTCCAGTGGAATTTTAATTTAGGTTTTCGGTGGAATGCAATTTTTGCTCTACCTGCGGCAGAAGGTAAAACGTGTTGCCAGTTTCTTAAGACGTCCTCAATATAAATATTAAATATGCACGTGGAAAAGAGTACCCTTGTCGCACACCTTGATTTATTTTTATGCTTTTATCATCTATGTCACATTGGGCCATTTAGACATATTGCGTTTTTAACAGACCGTTTTACTTTCTCTACTACGTATAGTAAGTATTACATTCTACCCGAAACTTAGATACTGAGATTTCACCGGAAATACATGTTTTAAGGCACCCTGAATCTAAATAAAGCATTTTTGGAAACACGTCCGTGTGTGTGTGTCTGTCTGTGAACAGCATAGCTAAAAAACGAACCAACTTGGTATTTAAGTTTAGTATCTCCCAAGGATGCGACTTGAAAATTTTCAAGAAAATCCCTCCACCCAACTACCCTTTACATGGAACATTTTTCGAGAATTTTCTAATATATAGACCTAACGATTTTGATTAAAATACCATATATGAAAGATATTTACATGGCATATAAATAATCTTGAATTTTCTGGGAATAGCCTATGCAGTTCTCTTCATTCGGAAGGAATTTTTATAACCTTGTATAACTGGTAAACGTTAAGCGATAGTACGAAGGAACGTACTACACAAGAAATGCAAATCTCTTTAAAACACACAATTTATTTCAAATAACTTTTTTTGTGGCGACAGCCATTTCCGAGATATCTGTTATTAATTTTTTGCATTGTTCAATACTTGGCCATTATTTTAAAATACTCTTAATATTCGGTTGTTTCTCACGATTCCAATGAAACAGTATGGAATTTTAAGGCCAACATATAGTGACCAGTTCTTAAACATTTGACTATTGCTGTCTCCTTTGTATCCACTTGTATAACAATATGTGTAATGTAGCGATTTATTCAATGGTTTATTTGGATTAAAATGAAGTAGATATAAAAATTAGCTTTACTAAGACTAGTTACACGCACTAATAAACTAAAGAGGGTAGGGAAAGTAATATGAATGTATAACATCAGAAATTTATTTCTTTTCTTACTTAAAAAATAAGCTTCTGTTATGTTTTCTTCTAATATGATTCACTCTGTTGAATTTTTTGATCATTATTTTTCAAATTATATGATATACGAGGGCAGTTACAGAAGGACCCGATCTGACGTAGCAGTTGTTGTTTCAAACAAATGGCTGTGTAGAAATTGCTACCCTTATAAAGCTGAAGTTTGACGATGCTAGGTTGTTTAGTAATTGTTTAGCAGCCATTAATAGTGAACTCTCAGCGAATTTGTAAACATGGAAAAAAAAACTGGTCATCGTTATGCGATACAATACTTTCATTTGAAAGGTCTAAGTCCAACTAATATTAAAGTTGAGCTAGATTCTACTCTGGGGGAGTCTGCTCCTTCGTTTACAACAGTAAAATATTGGGTGGCAGAGTTTAAGCGAGGCCGTACGAGCTGCCAAAACGAACATGGCAGTGGTCGGCCAAATGAGGTGACCACGGCAAATGGCAAATTGTGAAGAAAATCCACAAGATGATATTGGATGGCCGTCAACTGAAAGTGCGCGAGCTAGCAGACATCGTAGGCATTTCAAAAAGTGCTGTACATCGCATACTAACTGAAAATGTAGACATGAGAAATCTGTACGCAAGATGCGTGCCGCGTTTACTCAGAATGGAACAAAAGCAGCGTGGTGAGGATGTTCCAGTCGAGTGTTTGGCGATGTTTCGCTGGAATAAAGCCGTGTTCTTGCATCGATTCATAACTGTGGATGAATAACCTGAGACGAAGGAACAGTCAAAACAGTTGATTGAAAGGGGAGAATCAGCTCCAAAGAAGGCGAAGACAGTTCCATCTGCAGGCAAGATCATGGCATCAGTTTTTGGGGATGCGCGTGGTATAATTTTCATTGATTATCTTCAAAAAAGAAATGTAATGCCAGTATTAAAGTGAACTTATTGCAGGGTTTGAATGATGAAATCAAGCAAAAACGGCCGCATTTAACGAAAAAGAAACTTCTGTTTCATCAAGACAATGCACTAGTTCACACATCCATTATAGCCATGGCCCACATCAATGAGTTTGTTTGAATTGCTTCCTCATGCACCCTATTCGCCAGACTTAGCCCCCTCCGATTATATTATGTTTCCAAAGTTGAAGAAATGGCTTAGTGGTAAAAGATTTGCCAACAATGAAGAGGTGGAGTTGATGGCTATTTAGCAGAACTCGACGATTCTCACTATAAATAGGTATCGAAGCTATTGAACATCATTGGGAAAAGTGTATCGGCCTGAAAGGAGACTATGTAGAGAAATAAAGATGTTTTTTCCCAAAATTTTTGTGTTTTCTTTGTTAGGTCGGGTACTTCTGGGACAGCTCTCGTATCATGGCCAAGAAGGTTAAATAACGTAGTTTGTTCTATTATTTCCAACAAAAGTTTTATTTTGTTTATTTTTATCGAAGTCACCTTAAATTCCGTAACTTTTTAGGGACTATTTGCAAATTAACTTATTTTATAGTATTTTACAATTTAAATTCTGCTCTTTGTAATATTAATTTTTAGCAAATTATAACCTGACCTTTTATTAACAAAGTCTGTTATTAATAAACGCATAATTGTCGTTAAAATATGGCTACCTGCATATAACTGCCTATAACCTACCCTGAGTTGTGTTAATGTTAAAGGAAAGTGAAGGGGCTTGCTTCTTGTTAAAGTTACACTGACTACAGTACGGTATTGCAGTAACTAACGGTCGCGTTCCACGCTTCTATAGTATACCCAACACGAAGGTGTTACATGACACCAAAGGCTAATTGTGGCAACACACAGGAGCTAGAAGTGTTCTATGCAGTATAAATTTGATACACTCCATTCTTATTAGCCTTTAACGCCTAACATTAACGACATTGTTAGTAGAGATAGTGGTGCGTGTTCTCGAAATGGAGACTCAACAGGGGAGATGACACCTAGAGGGATATGCGGACGATAACGTAAGGAATGAAGTTATGTCTATAGTGAGTTTCAGGGTATTTCAAACAAAAAATATCAGTAAAGAGGTTTCTGAAGTAATATAATATTTACCTTATGTCAGCACTACCAAAATAATGAATCAAAGAACACGCCATAAGATTGTCAATGTAATTGTAATCTTTGTTTCCTTAATTATTTTGCGAAAAATCTTAAGAGTTTTCATAGGTAAAATATTCTATACTTATTTTTTAATTTATGTTTATACATGTATCAGTTAATTAGCTCCTTTTTAATTGAATTCGGTGAAACTACATTAATTTGTTTTACAGGATTATTTACTTCATGGACCAGGCATTCAATACTGGGCAATCCAATTCACAGCCCGTGTAGATTTGAACAGTATAAATGCTTGATTTGTAAGCTATAGAAACGAAGAAAACTTTCTTAAATAATATATAAGGCCGTGCTAACTTATATTATTATGCAATAAACTAAACTACATATTGGTATAAATATCTGTTATTTTCATTTTACTAATATTATTTATTAAATGTTTCATTCAGTAAATAGTCTCAGCAAATATCACTCGTAGGTTTGATATTAGGTAATTGCACTCCCGATACGTGCTTGGGTAACTACTGTCAGTATCGAACTCACTCGTGGTATTATTTACGATAATTTGATATAACATATGGATCTCACATTCTACCCAAAATTTTTATATCGAGATTTCACCAAACATACATGTTTTAAGGCACCTGAATAAAAGAAAATATAGAAAAAGGTCTGTTATGTGTGTGCGTGTGTGTGTGTGAGAGAGAGAGAGAGAGAGAGAGAGAGAAAGAAAGAGAGAAAGAACAACACAACTCAAAAACGAAAAGTCAGATAAATACCACACTTCCTATTTAGGTTCAGTATCCCCTAAAGATGCAACACGAAGATGTTCAAGATAATCCCCTTACTCCAAACTACTCTTTATATGCAATACTTTTCGAAAGTTTTGATTTTCGCAAAATGTCTAAAGATTTTTATTAATATATTTACGTGACAAATATTTAATAATATCTAATAGTATTTAATATATTCAATTTGCTGGGAAAAGCATGTAAAGTCCACTTCATTAAGAAGGAATTTTGAAAAGCTTTGTATAGCCGGTAAACCATAAGGTAGCCTCTTTAAAAGATAGTTTATTTAAAATAACTTTGTGTCATCAGCATTTTCCGAACTATCGGTTAATATGTGTGTCACTTTTTCAATATAATCTTTAAAAAAGTTAATTCACATTAACCAAATCTACACTACGTGATCAAAAGTATCCGGACACCTGTCTGAAAATGACGTACAAGTTCGTGGCGCCCTCCATCGGTAATGCTGGAAGTAAATATTGTGTTGGCCCACCCTTAACCTTGATGACAGCGTTCACTCTCGCAGGCTGGAAGGTTTCTTGGGAAATGGCAGCCCATTCTTCACGGAGTGCGGAACTAAGGAGAGGTATTGATGTAGGTCAGTGAGGCCTGGCACGAAGTCGGCGTTCCAAAACATCCCAAAGGTGTTCTATAGGATTCAGGTCAGGACTCTGTGCAGGCCAGTCATTACAGGAATGTTATTGTCGTGTAACCACTCCGCCACAGCCCGTGCGGTATGAACAGGTGCTCGATCGTGTTGAAAGATACAATCGCAATCCCCGAATTACTCTTCAACAGTGGGAAGCAAGAAGGTGCTTAAAATATCAATGTAGGTCTGCGCTGTGATCGTGCCACAAAAAACAAGGGTTGCAAGCCCTCTCCAGGAAAAACACGACCACACCATAACACCACCACCTTCGATTTCACTGTTGGCACTACACACGCTGGCACATGACGTTCACCGTGCATTCGCCATACCCACACCCTGCCATCGGATCGCCACATTGTGTACCGTGATTCGTCACTCCACACAACGTTTTGCCACTGTTTAATCGTGTAATGTTGACGCTCCTTACACCAAGCGAGTCGTCGTTTGGCATTTTCCTGCGTGATGTGTGGCTTATTAGCAGTCGCTCGACCATGGAATCCAAGGTTTCCCATCCCAGGTCTAACTTTCATAGTACTTGGAGTGGATTCTGATGCAGTTTGGAATTCCTTTGTGATGGTCTGGATAGATGTCTGCCTATTACTCTTGACGACCCTCTTCAAATGTCGGTGGTTTCTGTCAGTCAACAGACGTGGTCGGCCTGTGCGCTTTTGTACATGTCCCTTAGCGTTTCCACTTCACTATCACATCGAAACAGTGGACTTAGAGATGTTTAGGAGTGTGGAAATCTCGCGCACAGACTTCTGACACAAGTGACACCCAATCACCTGACCACGTTCGAAGTCCGGGAGTTCCACGGAGCGTCCCATTCTGCTGTTTCACGATGTCTAATGACTACTGAGGTCGCGAATAATGATTACCAGGCAGTAAGTGGCAGCACAATGCACCTAAGATGAAAAACGTATGTTTGTGGGGGTTTCCGGATACTTTTGATCACATAGTGTATGTGTAATGATGAGACCTGGTCTCTAACATAAATGAATTCAACACAGTTAATGTTTTATGATGTAATAATTTCTAGTTATGGTTTATTTTCATTTCATCGCCAAGAATATTTTTGAAATATGCAATATTTAACTGGTGTAAGAAACAAGGATAAAACACCTGAAACCCCTAAGAAACTCTGTTTTGATAGTCTAGGAAATGCATTCTACAATATACTGTTTCTTTCTCTGTAGTCCTTATGAGAAACAGAAGGACCGACATAACATTTCAGAGATTTTAAGTCCTGTAATATATAGTCCTGTGGATATATTTATTATTGCAGAAGCGGTATATACTTGTATTTCATAGGTAAATTTTACCATTTAAATCCTACCTGGGTGTTTACTTCCTTTTTATTCGCTAATATTTAGTAATGATTTAATTTCATAATAGTATTATTCCCTGAGTCGCAGACGATTCCTGAAGATCCTGTAGGATTTTCATAGCGAGAACAGGGATCTTGCCATCCCGAATGTGTGTTGAGGCTCTTTCAATTTTGCACTGCCTTCCTTATTTCTGCTCTCCATTGATTCCTGTCTTGCATTGCATTAATCAGTTCTTCCTATTCCATTCCCTTCCCATAGTCTCTTGTATACTTTGTATCCATCTTGTACATTGTCTCCTGCTCTCCTTGTTCTCTCCATGATATCCAGCATCAGCTCCTCCATTGAGTGTTTTTCTCATTAGGTGTCCAAAATATGATAATTTTGAAACCATTGTCTCCAGGGGATATTTTGTTTTAATTTCTTCAATCACTGATGCATTAGTTCTCTTTTCTATCCAAGAGATTTAATTTCATATCGCACCTAAATATTACTGATTTTTTTTTAAATTCTACAAAAAAGTTGATTGCCAGTTCACCGCCGAGGTTAATGATGGTGGCCGTAATGTTGACTAGACGTTAGTAAATTATTATTTCTATTTTCGCTTAAGTACTATTTGTATCTCTCTATCTCGTCGAAAAAAGTACGCAATACACATGCGTTAAGCACATTGGAGAATCTCGGAAGTAGAAAATACTCGACTTCGTCTCGTTTTTCAAACACGCTCGTTCTCCAATGCTACACTTACGCACTTGTATCGGCGAGATTATGGCGAAGAGGAAGCATCGCAGAGCCACCGAGCCTGCTAAGACAGGAACCTCCTCTTCCGCCCCGGCATCTACCGAGGAAATTTCGCCGCAGCCGCTACAGCCTGGGCCAACCTACGCCTCGGCCGTAGCTTCGCCGCGACCGCACCAGCAGTCGCCGCCACACTCACCGGCATCCACGCTGCCGATTCTGGGAACTTTCCAGCCACCGCAGAGCCAGCCTGTGCCTCGAGGGAGGTACAGTGCTGTCATCAGAGGGGTCCCGAGGGACCTACCAGTCAGGTTCCTCATCACTGCAGCTCACCAGCAGTGGCCTTGAGCCTTAAGGCCACTAGGATCATCGGAGCACAGGGACCCACGTCGCTCATCAGGATGGAGTTTGCAGACCCTAGCGACTACGAAGCGGCCTTGAGGGCGGACCTGTCTTTGTTAGGGCAGTGCTTACGCAACGAGGCCAGCCGAGTGGAACGGCAGGTTCCCTGCAGGTGCTGCTGTGCCTACGGGCACAATGAGACGTCCTGCACAGCACAACCGAGGTGCCGCCAGCACAACGACATCGTGCAAGCAGCATGACCTTCGCCGCCGCTACTGTGCCACATGTGGAGAGTCAACACTCTTCACCGGCCAAGCGCGATCTGCCCCCTGCATCCCCGCAGGAAGGCACCGCCGAAGCAACCAACACCAACCTCGCCGCAGACGACCACTCCACATTCGCCGACACCAGCACCATTACTAGCGCCGACACCAGCACCATCACCATCACCCATCATTGAGGAAGTCCAGGGCCTACGCGACGCCGTTCAGGATCTTCACGCGGAGTTCCTGAACATGTTGGCGAAGCTGACAGCCCCGGAGGAACTCATCAGAGAACTTCAAACTACATCAGCTGCTCAGCAAGTCTAACTCAGCAGTTTGACACCACATCATCAAGACTAAACGCCATAGACGACACCATCCGGAACTCTGCTCTAGGTTCCAGAGTGAAGAAAGACCCAGAGAGAGTCGCACGCTTCTTGCAGCAATGCAAGGAGTTCAACCAGCAACAGCAGCATCATTAGTACCATCCTAAATCCTAACTTCCATTCTTTTCCAAACCCCAGCCATTCCTACTAGTGTTGTAGTCAGGTTTCATGGCTGCAACCTAGTATCTACCTTTATCCGCTCCCACCCATAGGGCGGCAGCCACCAGCCTTCAAGTACTAACGCGGGTGCTATGCGGGACCGCACAAAGCTACGCTTTAATCCACTTTTCCTTCTGCCATTTTCCTTCCGGTGGGGGAGTTTTTAGCGGGTATGCCGACTATTGGTGAGTCCCACACTCTCAGTCCCGTCTCCCATCGGGGCTGGGGTTAGTGATTAAATCATTTGCTCCTCCACTCGAAAAAATGTTTATCTGTACGCTTAGTAGGTGAAACTGATCAGATCCACGGCCGATGGAGCGCGCTGCGCAAGCAGCTCCATGGTTCGAATTCCCAGTCGTGGTATTTAACTTTCAAAATAGCAATGACCGAATTGGCTTACTTGCAACTTGAGCTTAATTACTTCCTTTAAGGGACTTTGAAATTATTTTTACTTTCTCTGCCAGTTTCCTAGTAAGTAGAGGAAGTATTGTAGTCCAACCAAAAATTTGATATCGAGATTTTACCCGACACGTTTTTGAGGTCCTCTGAATAAAAATTATAAAAGATCTGTTGTGTGTGTGGGTGAGAAAGAGTGAGAGTGAGAACATCATAATTCAAAAACGAAAAGTCGAATAAATTCTATACTTCGTATTTCAAGTTCACTATCTTCTAAAGATTAGACACGAAGATTTTCAAGATCATTCTCCCACTCCAAACTACTCTTTACATGCAACACTTTTCGAATGTTTTTCTTTTCTCAAAAATGTGTAACGATTTTGAGTAAAATACCAACATAATTAAGGTATTTATTTTTTGTTGCATCAACAATGTCCGAGATATCTGTTAATATATGTTTCACTTTTTTCAATACTTGTAATTTTTTAAAGTCCCGTCACTTGTTTCTTGTGAGTTCATGGAAAGAGTATGGAATTTGAAGACCTTTAAATACCTGAATATCGATTCGGTTTTGTCTATCTCCCCTGTACCTGCACGAAATGTGTAATGAAACTATTTCTGGAAAAGTTTATCTCGATTAACATGAAGTGGATAGAAAGGTAAGCTTTTGTAAGATTAGTTTGTAGGAGCTATATAAAAAAAATTTGATGTGTTACACTCACATGACTTTCTCTACTCTTGTATAAACTGTTTATACAAACGCTTATTCTCCATCTACTTCATGTTAATCGAGATGAGCATTTGCAGAGTCTATCTTATTGCTAATTTTCTTGTAGATGTAAGGGGAATATATATTTACAAGGGCAATTTGGAAATACAGTAGCCTTTAGGCACATACATATCTCTTAATAGCTGGTTGCTAGGAGCAGCACCATTCCCTTTCCCACAGATTAATACTCTTTGCATATCCAAGACAAAAAAATGAATAACGAATTCTCATTTGAGAAAATATTGAAACATTTAAGGGAATAACCAGCAATATCTCGAAAATGGTTCACTCAACAAAAAAAATGTATATGACATAAATTGTGTATTTTAACACGATCTACATTTTTTGTGTAGTAAAATTTTGTCTATCTCTTATGGTTTACCAGTTATGCAAAAGTCGTTCACAATGAAGCTTATGGAGACAGGAAATTCAAAATATACATTTTATTTGTCATAAAAATATGTTAAACATATGATATTTTAATCAAAATCGTTAGAGCCATTTTTGAAAAAATTAAAATTTTCGAAAAATCTTCCATGTAAAGGGTAATCTGGGGTGGGGGGATTTTCTTGAAAACCTTCGTGTCGCATCCTTGGGAGATACTGAACCTAAATACCAAGTTTGGTGTTTATCCGACTGTTCGTTTCTGAGTTATGCTGTTCACAGACACACACACACACACACACACGGACATGTTCCCAAAAATGCTTTTTTTGGATATAGGGAGTCTCAAAACATGTATTTCCGGTGAAATCTCGGTATCGAATTTTTGGGTGGAATACAATACTTCCCCTACTTACTATACGCAGTAGAGAAAGTAAAAAAGACAGTGAAAAGAGAAAAGCATGTGAATTTGGCGCATCAGACTTTTTCCTTTGAGTTACGTCTATACCATGGCACTCTAGTAGTGAGCTAATAAGAGAAGGTAGGGCAAAGCAGCCTTGACGATCAAAGTGACCATTGGCTTTTATTCCTCTATATAGCTTTGGTGTAGCGGTTACGAGCTAAGGACATTATTAATGCTTTTGACACAGTATGGGCAAGTTTGCCCCAGATCGACCAGCTTACTGTTCTTAGTTATCTTACTGGTCCTAGTCTGCAAGGTAAACGTTGAATGTGCTACAGTATACAGCTATTGGAAAAGTTTACAATTTTAAGGTCAATGTGTAAACATAATATTTTCTTTCTTTACCATGTGCATGTTGGATAGAGAAGTCATTGCATTCCACCCAATAATTTGTACCAAGATTTCGCCGGTTTTGAGGCCCCTGAAGCCAAATAAAGCATTTTTAGAGAGAGTTCCTTCTGTGTCTGTCTGTCTATGAACTGCATAAGTAACTCAAACAAAAGGTCCAAACTTGGTATTTACGTTCAGTATATTCTAAAGATGCGACACGAAGATTTTCAAGAAAATCTGCTCACCCCCGCTACTTTACATGCAACAATTTTCGAAATGTTCTATTTTCTCAAAAATGGATCTAACGATTTTGTTTAAAACTCCAAATAATTAAGATATTAACATGCTCAATAAAATTTATATCCTTTTAATGAGACCCATTTTAAGGTAGGGTCTTTTCAGGGAACGGTCTCTGAAGTCCTCTTTATGTGGAAGGACTTTTGTGAAATCTTGTATAACTGGTACACATTAGCGATAGAAGAAAACTACTACACAAAAAAGTAGATTTCTTTAAAACACACAATTTATGTCAGATAACTCTTTTGTGGCACAAGCCATTCCGAGATATCCAATATTATTGGTTCTAATTGTTCAATATTTCTGTCATTCTGTTCAAGTCCTGTTGATTATCAATTGTTCCTCCTGATTGCATGTGAAAACAGGGTTTTAGGGCCAGCATATAGCGTCCGGTTCTTAAACATTAGACTATCGCTGTTCTCTCTGTATCTATAACGAAATGTGTAATGTGGCTTTTCTGCAAAGGTTTATCTCGTTTAAAATGAAGTATATAGAAAAATAGGTTTTTACAAGAATAGTTTTATACTCGCTGCTAAACAACCCAGGGTAGGGATTCATGTGAATCTTTTGCATTCATGCGAATGTAAAACATAATGTAAACTAACCAAGCCTAATAAGTGGTCATCAAGCTGATCGTCTTAATTTTTTCAGTTCTAAGGAAAACGAGATTGAATAAGTTGTCTCTAAACCTTCTCTGGACTAATTATAGCTTAATGTTGCTCTAAGAAATTAAAGGTTTTTTAAGAAACAGGATTCTTATACTTTTTTTAAGTTTTTGTATCTGTAGACATACTTTTCTAACAGATTTGTTTTATACTCACCTACATTACAAAATGTTACATAAAGAGTGCCAGAAATGTACTTTAATGTTGTGTAATAATTAGGTGCTTTTTTACAGATACTAGGGTAATTAATTCACGGAAAAATTATAAAATCCTTATTTAGATTGAACTTCAGTGGTGAAAAAAATTCCTCTTCAGGAAACACGGCAAAGAAAACGTTGAATACGTTACAGTATACAGCTGTTAAAAATGTTACAATTTTAAGGTCTATGTGAACGTAATATTTACTTTTTCTATCGCGTACATCCCCATTGGAATTATTTCTTCTACTTTCTGTACTTTAGTTTTACTTTAAACACTTTTCTGTTTCCTCATGCTTGTTGTTTTGATTACTGTCAAAACTTATGGTAATTTTGGTTAATTTAATGTTATTTAAAAATCTAATAACGCAGTTCTTCGCTTACTTTTATTTAATTTCTTAACGGATGCTGAATTTGTATCTTTCAATTATAATCATACGATTACCATTTTTCACTGGGTATAAACTTTGTCGATGATAGAAAGCGCCATTTTGCTGGTAAATAAATTTGTTAAAAGCTATCCTGCTACAGAGAGGTTAATTTCCCTAAACGTGGTTCCTCGGCCTATAATAATAAATAGTAATAGTGATAATTTGTTGTACAACATTGATGATGCCCAGTGTTACTAACTCGATAAGCTATCACATTTAGCACCATCATGAACAATGACATTTTTTAAAAGCAGAACGAATTGTCAGTAGCGTTTCTCTCTAGCACCCTACGGTAGCAGACATAATGTAGATCAGGTGCGGCCGATATCCTTTCTTTTCCGAGACCTAGGGAACAGACAAATCGTGTGAAGCGTCTAACACACGCAGAATTCAATTGGAAACCAAAGGGACTACTGATAAGGGGAAGCGGTAGTGTAAATTCAAATAACATCGCGAATCATCTTTATGCTACCCTTGGTTTAAAGATGCTATATTAGTAATGAGGGACGCGGAAGGGAGAGAGAGGAAACACGTACATTAATGATGTTACATATACATAAGTTACTCCTGGGAATTGAAATAGGGATGTAACAATTTGATCTTGTGTTCTAATGCGCTGCTCAAATTAATAATAGTATTTCTGATTTATTTTAAAAACAAATTATATCAGCTTACTTAGTGCATGACAACATAACAGATTTAGAGTGACGGTACCACAGGGCTGCTACTATTAACCGATGTGATACTATAACTTTCTCACGTAGTTCTCAACTTTTTCACGGTAGGCTCAGTGCAAGGTAAAGGGACCAACTCAGGAAAAGGACGAGCAAGTGCACGCTGACACAGCAGGTTGTTTTATTTTGCAACGCCAAACGTTTCCAAAATAAGCTTTGTCGCCTTAGTGAACCTCCGCTCAACCGATGGAGAACGTTAGTGACGAGAATCTGTGCTAGGGTTTACTCTCTCTAAGATGTTTAATGTACGCATACAGACCTAAAAACATACCCGTCGCGAATCGGGCAGATTTCTTGCTACACGGGAACTGTGTAACTAGCCATAATTAAGGTTTGCAGACTACGAAAAACCAATTAATGTTAACGAGAAAATAGAGTTTTCTTGATTTTCGTCTTGTTCTGATATAGAACTGACCGTGGAAAACGGGAGTAGTACAATAAAATCTTCAAATTATAGTCAGAAATCCATGTGTAATTTCTTTATTTTCATAAGCTAAATTCAAGTTAATATGTATCCCTTTTAACCGAACAAAAATTATTTTTACTCTATGTATTGTTTATGCAATGGATAAAATTAGTTTCACTCAAGAATTGCTGTGATCATGATCATGCAGTTTTATGTGGGTAAATAATGTTTGTAAATGGTGTAAAATACTGAATGCACCAAGAAAAATGCCTAACAAAAATTTATCTCGATGAATGAAGTAGATAAGTGAGCAATTGTGATAAAGGTAATTAAATCCAGGTTTTGTTTCTCCTGCCCTATAAATGTGGTTTCTGCGTTTTCTCTCGTTCAGCTCTTGGGTAAAAGTATTTCTAAATTATTTTATACAGTACTCTGTAATTTGATGCTTTAATATCATTAGATTTTACATTTGTTTACGTATGTTACCTTAAATTGACTTGCCCCTGTTGAAATAATTTAAAATATGTCCGTGGTGTTTATGGTTTTGTTAAGGGGTTTTCTGTCAAGATCTCCTTTCATTAGACGGGTTGTCTTCCAAGACTAACGAGAGACTTTTCCCAATTTGATTTTGGAGTCGTCTTTTCCTAGGCGAGTGGTCGTACAGCACTGCCGAGTCTAATCTATCCGTTGTGAATGTTCTTACTACTTCCCCTCTACTCCTGTCAGCTGGTAGCTTGTCTACCGGCCGTCTGGATCATTGGGCACTGAGCCCCTCCGCCGTTACAAGGAGGGGAGTATTTTCGTTAGATGTTTATTTTCTACATCTGAGCCACGTAGTGTTAGGGGCTCATCCAGTCGCAACTGACTCGTAGTAGTAGTTTCCTGTAACAATCGAATGTTTTCTTTCGGTTTGGCATTCATATGAACATGTTAAACTGCAGTCGTACGGTAGCAATGAAACGGTTTTCATTCGAAGTAGATTGTGTGGTATTCAGTTCTACGTTGCTTTTAAATGATATCAGAGGTAAACACGCTGTTAATGTGGTTCCAGAAACGGAATTTGGGCCGTAAAGCTGTAATTATTAAGTAATCAATAAAGTTAAATATTTACATTACACAGCTATTAATTGCTCGATTTGCTCATGTGTATCATGATGTGCTACGTTAGGTTATGTTCGCTGAAGTGTAATTATAATTGGACTGATGTGCTGAAGCATACTACGAGGGGTGATCAGAAACTAACCTTACAAGGGCCGATATTCTTAGAATTTCGTACATTATTGAGAAATTAATAGTGTGCGGTAATTCTAAGACTGCTGTTGGCAACTGCGCAGAGTTTCAGCCACCTACAGCGCTAGCTGTATTCAAAAATGGCAACTCTTTTGGAAACCTGGCCTCGCGAATAAATCCGCTCGGTTATTCGATTTCTGTGGGCGAAACATGTAACCGAGGCTGAAATTCATCGGCAGTGGTAGAGGTTTATGGAGAGACTGTAATGTTCTCGTCAGCATTGCGCAGAATAGTGTCGAAAGTTTGCAGCCGGCCGAGAAAACGTCACCCACGAGAACCGCAGTGGCCGATTCAGCACGGCATCAGTAGATTTGAACACAGCTCGCGGGATGGAGCTGATTCAGTACAACAGGAGGAACATGTTACGGTATATGACGGTAGAATTGGGAATGTCGTTCGGAAGCAATCGTCACATTATTCACGATATTCTGGAGTGCCGGAAAGGTTGTTCCTGACAGGTTCTACATAATCGGTCCAACCAACACAAGCAGAAGCGCATGGGGGCAAGTCTGCAACTTTTGCAACGGTGCTCCACGGAAGGGAACAGTTGTCTTCACCACATTGTCATCGGTGACGAAACATGGATCCACCGCAGTAAGCGCTCGTCAATGGAGTGGAAACACCCCTCTCCAAAGACAGAGAAGTTTAATGTGATGCCATATGCCGGGAAGGTGATGGTACAGTGTTTTGGGAAGCACAGGTGTCATACTCGTGGAGGATTTGGAAAAAGGTCACACCGTGACCGCTAACCGATACTTCGAGACCTTGACACGATTACGCTTTCACTGACATCAATGGATATAGCTCTTTCACTTTTGATACTCAGGAGGCCGAGTTCACTTAGTCTATCTTGTGTCATAGAATTCCGCAGATGGTTCTTTATAAGTTTGAGCTTCGAAAATGAGCGTTCAGCCGAAGAAACAGGAATAGTTAAAAACAGGTAAAACGCTGTGCATAAATCTGGATCGCTAGCAGCTACGATTGAATTCTCTATTACTAATAGTTTTGTTAAGTCAAGTACAGAGGTTAATGAGGATATTTCTTTTTTCAGAGTGTTTTTGAAACCTGTTACCTGGTCTGGGAATTCACTGGATAAATCCTCCCCATATTCATTTCGAAGAGTTACTGCTGCATTGTGAATATCATCATCGGAGGCAGAATTTAGAAATTTTCGGAAATAATTTTGAAGAAATGGTTAACATTATGCATACCCTGAAATCTGTCTTTTAACTGGGCTATAATAATGTCCAAAAACCATTAAAAACAGTGTTTCTGAAATACATACTTTGATCCACTAGTCCTGACGCAATTCATCAACATCTTTTTTCACTTTTCGAATTCTTTTATTTTCAAATTGTGGTGAAATGCCCCATTTCTTTGTTAGAGATATATCTGATGACATTGCTTCTTCAAAATTTTTTCGATAACAAGATAAATTATCAACTGCATTCTGAACAAGGGAACACGCTTTATCAAGATCTACATTTTTCGATTGCATAATTTGAGATGTTAAGTTAGTACATTCTAGGATCTTTGATTGCAGCACTGTCTGAAAAATGAATTCAAATTTCTCTAATTGGTTTTTCAAAACAACAGCTTCTTTTTTTTAGATATCAATATTATTTTTGACAGAGCCTTAAGTACATCGACATTCGCATACCGAAGGGATTTAACAGACTGGTATCTCGAAGACCAACGAGTTGGGCAAAGCTTTTTTAAGGTACAAGAAGATGCCAAAAGTTCCCATCTTTTAATACTATTACTGAAGAAAAGATACAACGTTTCTACTGTGTCATAAAAGGACTTGACTTCTTGAATTCTACATGCAGCATCGTTAAGTACTAGATTTAAATTATGCGCTGCACAATACACATTTTGCGGTTCTTTGTCTTTGTTGAATTCTTGTTCTATCACCTTTGTATATGCCTAACATATCGGTACAACCGTCATAACCCTGACCACGGGATTTAGTTAACGAGAGTCCCTTTTCGTCTATTGTACTTAATATTTTTTTTTCTATTCCTAATGCACTTTGATCTTTTATTTCACGGAAACCTAAAAAGCTTTTATTTATCTTCACGTCACAAGGCTTTCCAGAGACATCATGTGAAGCTGTAACATGTCTAAACATCTGAGTTAATTGATCTCTTTTTGTAATGTCCTGTGTTGTATCTGTGATAATAGAAAAGAATGGGGCAGCTTTAATGTCATTAATAATTTCTTTTTCAACTGACATGATAAGACGTTTATTAACTCATTTTGAAATGAAGGGTTAAGGTATTTTTGCGTGTATTTTGGTTTATTTATTAAATCGCGTAATACGGGATCGTACTTTGCGAGAAGTTCAATAATTGCCAAAAAGTTTCCACTGTTTCATTTTCCAAATTTCCTCCCTATGTCCCCGTAAAGCTAAATTATTGGATGCCAGTGTTAAAGTCACATTCAAAATACGCTCAAGTAGCTGTTTCCATATGTACTCACTTTTCTTTAGTTCTGAATTCATACCCGCGTCAACTGTGTTATCCCTACGCCACAAATTGAAAACGACGCATGCGTTCAAATGCGCATAGCTAGTTTAATACTTTTGGTTAGGCACCTCCAATCTCGAACCCCTTCCCTCCAAACAGCCAACACGGTTTACAGTAAACAGAGTAATTTTTTAGGTGAATAACACAACCATTCTCTCCAAATTCTTTGTCCTGCCAATGTGAACTTTTCGTAATATTTAGTGGAGAAGGACCTGTTTTCCTGCTTAGCATCTTTGGGGAATGGGCCCGCTGGCTAACAAGGATTTTGTCTAACAAAGAACATTTTAGTTTCATTATCTACATCTAATTGATAATCTGCACGATAATTTGAATAGTCTGTGATATTAATTGGCCTAATTATATTTATGGCGAGTTTGTTATAATCTTCGTTTTCACTTTCACAATTATTACTGCTGTTCACTTCAGAAGCGCACTCACTTGTGACACTGAAAACTTCTGTAACCGTTGAGCTAGTACTACTACTAGGAAGAGAAAAAAATCACTTATTTTCATTAATTTGTTTCGTTTTCTAATTCAGGCTTCTTCTTTCTTTCTTTTTGCACCACTTAGATGTTCGTGCTTAACTTTAAAAAGGTTTCATTTTTCTGAAAAATACACAGTTAAATAGAAAAACCGAAAAAGTTAAACTTTTAACCAGTAAAGTAAAGTTTTAAAAATAGCACACCACTTTTTTCGATACACCTAACTTCTCGCGAAGAAAGCTCGTCTAAAACTGAGTTGGCTGTTGACTGGTCGTTATTCGCTACATCTTAATGGATAATTGGCAATTGACATTGTTGTCGAATGAAAAGTGAGACAAAGGTTAAATGTTTAGAAAAAATGCACATATTACAAATTCAGGAACACTACACATCAATAAAGAATAATTTTCTGCCTAATGTGATATTTTGGTATTCATTTTCATTGTTATAATTATGCGCCGATTTTTATGACGACAGAGAAACATGTTGCAAACCATTGTTACAAGAGATGTCGTAGTTAAGGACAAGCATTGTTAACATACATAGCTGTGCTAAACTCAACTAAACGTTGACCGATTCTAGGAAACCGTTTTGAATGATCTGACGATTAATTTTCTATGCAGACTGACATTAGACTTTACTAATTATCTAATACATATTTCTGTATTTATATTTGCATATACTTTACTTTATGTTCATTAATAATCTTAATAATAATAATTAATAATAATAATTAATAATAACATTTTTTCTGCGGGCCCCTAAAATACCGGTCCCGCCCGCATTGCAGATCCTGATAAAGGTGTTAAGATCACATGTATTGCAGGTGTGTGTCGCATGATTCGAGTGCGGCGGTTGATCTTCCCCTAGTCATCGATAGGAGCCCTTGTGAGTTGCACTCACTCCTTGTTTAGAAATAAATTTTCGAAGAATGTGCTTATGTGATGTGCAAACATTGTCCCATTAGTGTAATTAACATAAATTACTCGGATGATGCTTCATTTGCAAAATGTACACAATATGTAGTAAAAACAAACCAATCAGTTGATGGAATGTATTGGCAACATGCACGTTGGAGAACTAAGTGTGTATCGTTCGCGTGACATAGATTATTTTGATATCGACCAATTCAATCTAGTAATGGGTTAAATTGCAATAAATTATCGCTCTCTGCACCTATAAAGTATTACTAAAATTAAATTATTGTACCTGGCACACAACTTCTTGTGTCTTGACGCATTTGGTTTTCAGTTGCCTAATTTTAATATAACGAAAAACTGGTCTCATGTAAGAAACTAAATATACTGCTAAAAAATAGAGGAACACATGTTTAAACAAATGTCCCATAATAAATATAGACACAATTTAATTTTTGGCAGTTTGTAATTATAGATTGTAGAATTGTGTCAACTTATTATAGATATTCTAAACTTTTATATCACAGGATTGAAAATACGATAAAATTATTGATTGATACGCAAAACAAAGTGGGAATACAAGATTTCATTGTTTACTAATAAATTTTTCCAAGGTTATTTCAACACTCAGTACCTGGTGTGTCCTCCATGAGCTGCAATAACTACATAATACCTACGTGGCATGCCTCTTACCAGCCTCCTAAGGGCAAATGTGGGATTTTCTACCATTCTTCAGTGAGTGCATTTGCGAGTTCTCCCAGATTCTTTGGCACAGCTCGCGAACAAGGTTTTCCAGCTCATTTCACAGATGCTCAATCGGATTGAGGTCAGGACTGTGTGCAGACCAGTTCATTACCCGAATTTGGCATTTCCGTAGGGCATCTCGTGCATTAGAAGAAAATTACGGTCCAATCCGTAAGCTAAGTGCATGACTTGATGAAGGGTAATGTTGTTAATGTAAACATCAACATTCATGCGCTGTGGGACAATACAAGCTCTGTCGGAGACTCAATAGTAATGCCAGCCCAAATCATAACTGCAACGCCTCCAAATCCGTCATGTCCCATAATAGCGGCTGGAAAAAGACGTTCACTAGGATGTCTCCATACATGCGTACTCCTTGACTCGGGAAGAGAGCCGTCCATTGGAGGAGTTGTCAGTTGAGATGATTGAGCAAATCTCGGTCGAGCTTCCTTGTGCTGACGTGTCAAACGAGGGGATTCTAGATATTAATCCTGCATTTCTTAGCATATTTTTTACAGTCTGACCAGAAATCACCATTCCAGTAGTAGTTCGTACGCCATTTTGCAGATCTCTTGCAGTAAGTTTTTGTCTGCGTAAAGCTGATGGGACAAGATATCTATCCTGTACCTCTGTTGACTTCTTGACCCTTGTTCGGGCCGCCTCTTGAATTCTCTATAGATCTCTATATATTGCCTTCAAACCCTATGAATGACAGAAGGGTTGGCATGAAGAATCCTGGAGTAAAAGCGAATGGAATGACCATGTTCAATCCACGCAACTGCTTGTGCGACTGATGTTTCATTCAGATGTCTCACTGTCTCAGAGAACACAAAATAATTTCCTACTACAGATTGCTTTTAAAAGTGTTTCTTTAAATAATAATTCAATAAATCAAAGCGCACTCACTTTGATTTCCAAAGATTTTTCAACTTCGCTAATTTATTCGAGAAAAAGCTAACAAATTTTTAGAAGGACTTTATAGTAGTTTTAAACAATACTTCAAAACGTAACATCTGACTGTCAAAATTTACATTGTCTCACTATTTTCTTTTGCACTTTGATTTAAACATGTGTTCCTCTAATGTTTTGAGCAGTATATATAAATAATAATAATACAGTGAGTGCTAGTACTTCTTATGGAGCTTTTACTCGAACTTGTCGCATATAATATCGTAACAAAGTGACGAGAGAGTTTAACTAGATAATTTGAGAATCACCAGTTGCATTTTCTAGGATTACTTCACGAATAAAGAGAACTACCAAAACATACGGAATAAGATATTTCAGATGCTTACAATAAATTAGTCTCAAAACTTTGTTCTCTGCAGATATGTTTCTATGTATCTCAACATTATGAGGATAAATTAAAGGTGGCGCTGTATATAATAAATCTTATCTTCTCTGTTCACGTTCTTCACGTTAGCTGTCTAGCTGGTTAAAACAATTGTGGTCGTATTTGTGTTTACTTTACCAGCTCATTACCTTCCATTTGATTTACTTCCTATTTCATAGCTTAAAAAATCTTGTAGAAGCTTGTTTCTACAGCACATATGTTCCTTATAACTGATGACAATTGCCCAGAGACAACAGATTGCGAATCTCAATCACAGCTATAGAGAACTGAAAATTTCTGGTACCGATTGGTCTGCATCAGATCACTGAAGTTTGAGTGGAATAGTTTTAGTAAATACCATACATGCATTCGTTTTGATCGTTTACAGAGTATACTGAAATAGTGCCTTAAACATAGAATGAACTGAAAAGGGTTATGTAGAAATATTTGTAAAGAGTTTTAATTTGTGTATAGATGATGTTCTGTCATGAAACCCTGTCCTCGTCTTGAAACCATTTCTCGTAGATGTTCACGGCGCACCGGTAATGCTGGTTGTATGTTGCAGGGGTTTTAGGGATGTTGCAAATTATCAATTACAAGTTGTGACTATTCATACATGTACGAATGTAAAGTGCAGATGTATTACAAATATAACAGTTTGCAGACGAGAGTGGGAAGGCAACTCGGAACCTCCTCGTTAGAAACCCGTCGCCCTAACTCTCGATACACAGCGCAGCTGCCAATATCTAGGTGAAAGAAGCTGCCTAACACCTAGTCACCTGATTCATGACGGACGTAACTTCTTCTTCTTCTTCTCCTCCTCCTCCTCCTCCTCCTCCACCTCCACCTCCACCAAGCATTAAACCTTTCCAAGGCTTGTTGCGTGCTCCAAATGTTTAATTTATTGATTTATCCATCGTTTCCTGGTTCTTCCGACATTTCGTTTTCCTTTAGGTATGTAATAGACTATTTTCCTTGGGTAGCGTTCCTCATTCATTCTCTCTAAGTGTCCTAGCCATTTTTGTCTGTTATGCTCTATTTCTTTATTTAGGTTAAGGATTCTTAACTGTTTTCTTATGCACTCATTCTATCTTCTATCTGTTCTAGTGACTTCTAATATTCATTCATTCATTCATTATCTGTTTAACCTCCTCTTATGTAGGACTTACACCCCCCAGGACTTACAAGCGGGTGCCTGGGGTCAGAGGCCCGCCGAGGAGCAGACACTCATGGATCAGACAGAGCATCCAGGATGGGTGATCAGCCCGATGCCTGGTATGGGATGAAGGAAGTAGATGAAACGAAATGATGCTGAAATGGATGAAAGGAAAGGTGATGATGGAGCAGTTGGTGGAATGAATGGCGGGGGAAACCGGAGAACCCGGAGAAAACCCGCCCAGACGCCGCTTCGTCCACCACAAATCCCACATGCAGGTCCCTGGGTTTGAACCCGGTCCGCCTCGGTGGGAGGCGAGCGGTCTAACCACTCGGCCACGGCGCCGCCGACTTCTAATACTGTTCTTAAAAATCTCATTTCCGGTGCCTGTAATCTGCTTTTATCTCTATTTGTCAATGTCCAAGTTTCATTACTATATAGAGCAACTGGAACTGCCATGGTTTTATAAAACTTCATCATCGTATCTTTTCTCATTTTATTTTTTAAAGTTCTTTTAATTGTTCCACATATTTTTGAAAAAGTTTCTATTTTAATTCCAATATCTGCTTCTTTAATATATGATATTGAAGATCCTAAAAATTTAATTGTGTTTACTTGTTCAATTATATTATTACCTAATACAAGTTTACACCTCAACGGATGGGTTCTGTGAAAAGCCATGGATTTAGTTTTATTTTTTGATATGTCTAGATTATAATTGAAAACTATTTTATGTAGTTCAAATAGTGCACTTTGTAGCGTATCTTCGTTATCAGAAATGATTACTTGGTCATCAGCACACAGGAGTGTCATTACAAAATGTTTCCTATTATAATCCAAATTTATATTTAAAATATTTAGCCGCTGTTTCCATTCACGGATTGCGTTGTCTAAATACAAATTAAATAGAGTGGACGATGTATTACACCCTTATCTTACTCCGATATAAATATCTGGTGTCTTAAAATTCCCATTTTTTGGTTTAATGCATACCTTTGAACCCTTATATATTTCTTTAAATATCTCCACATTATCTTTTGGTATTTCTCTCTTAGTCATTATCTCCAATAATTTTCTTCTTTTTACTCTGTCAAATGCCTTTATAAAATCTATTAATATGATATACGTTGGGCAGTTAAACTCTCTCCTCTTTTCTATTACTTGCTTAATTATAATATATTATCGGTGCATGACCTTCCTAACCTAAATCCTGTCTGTTCTTTTAAAATTATTATTTCAATAATGTTACGGAGCCTCTGATTGAAAATGTTAGCATATAAGTTGTAAGCGCTATTTAACAAACCAATTCCTCTGTAGTTTTCCGGCTTGGTTTTATCCCCTTTTTAAATATGGGCACAATTATAGAAATTTTCCACTCTTCTGTATTTTCTTTTGTTGGCAGCATTGATTTAAAATAGTTAATAATCTATGTCATTCCTTCGGGTAAGTATTTTAATAATTCTGTATTTATTCCATCTTGTCCTGGGGCTTTTTTATTTTTGGAATTATTTATAGCTTGTTCTAATTCAAATAATTCTGGGTTGTTTATTTCGGTTTAAAATGTATTCAAGTACTTATCACTTTATTTCTTCATGGTCGTCATTAGTCCATAGATCTTTGCAATATTGGAGCCATATATTGTCGTAACCTCTTATATTTTCACATATCACGGGAGTAGAGCATGGTACCCGAGTCTAAATCATATCAAACTAACACGAGGTCCGATGGGGCGAGCTAAACGAAGTTCCTGAAACACCTGAAATTACTCAAATATTCCTAAATCATTATGGGTAGGGACAGAAGGATCTACATTATTAAACTACATGTTATGAATTTGGATGTAAAGTATATTCACAATCAAGAAAGATACTTGTTACCTCCCTGCTTGACGAAGCGTTATGTCTCACATGTCTACACTGCTCACTGGTTACATTAGAAGAGAGAGCGTCCTAGGCGCTGATCAGTAATTAAGTAATCCCCTGGCCGCGGTACGAACGCGGTTTAACTTAGTGATGGAGCTGCCATCTTCCTGCCTCTAAGCGTGCAGGATACATTCTTCGGAGTATCATCCTAGATACGTTGCTTATGTTGCTTCCACCACAGCTGTCAAGTCGTGTCTACCCGTTGTGAGTCTATTATTATTATTATTATTATTATTATTATTATTATTATTATTATTATTATTATTATTATTATTATTATTATTATTATTATTATTATTATTATTATTATTATTATTATTATCATCATCATCATTATTATTATACTGTAATGGATAACGTAGTATTACTGTAGTATTCAAATTGCAAACATTATAATACTATACAGGGTAGACCGTTTAAGTTGAGACTGTACAATATCTACAAAACTAAGCGGTGTAGAAAGAAATGACTTTAATAAAAGTTGCTTTAAATTATGGGGGAGCGTAATGTCATTAGTTGGTTTTATTTTAAGGATGTTGTGATGACAATTTTTATCTTTTTAAATGGAAACCTACAATTAGGGTTGTAGGTTCGCTAAAGTGACCATCATAATGTCCTCCAAACAAAACACGACTAATGACATTTACTTTTCCGCATAATAGCAAGCAACTTTTATTCAAGACATTTCTTTCTACAACGCTTAGTTTTGGAGATATTGTACAGTCTCAACTTAAATGGTCCACCCTGTATGAAGTATACAATTAATAATACACAAACAGCACGTCGGTTGGATCGATGCAACAATCAAAACTAAATGTTAGTATATCAAATACAGCTGCCTCGTATGCGGTGACAGTGTTTGCATTAACGAAAGCTTTTAAATAAAATAACTTAAATAGCACTAAGAAATATAATGATAAAATAGCAGAGATATATTACCATTCCTGATGTCATTTGGGTTGCCCATTCGAATAATGTAGACGGAGATGCGTGAACACCGTGTATTTAAAAAAATCTCTTATGATACATTCACATGAACCTTCTCTTCGCTCTATAGTTTATTATTGGGTATTCAACTATTCTTACTAAACGATAAAACATTAAAATCTTCCGGGCTTGAAGGCCGTGGTCTAAGGGTAAAACTACTATAACCCGACGTTTCGGTCAGCAGTCGTTATCAAGCTGTCCTGGGTGTTACACTCCTGAAGATGGCAACCACAGAGTTGACCGAATCGTCGGGTTATAGTAGTTTTACCCTTAGACCACGGCCTTCAAGCCCGGAAGATTTTAATGTTTTATCGATTAACTCCGGCCGTGAAAGCCTTCGTACTTATTTATTCTTACTAAAGCTTATTTTTCTATCTACTACATTTTAAACCAAATAAGCATTTGCAGAAATAGCTACATTACATATATACATACAAAGGGAACAGCGAAAGTCAAATGACGCTATATGCTGGACGCTATATACTGGTCTTACAATTCCATACTGTTTCCATGCAATAGCGAGAAACAACTGAATGTAAACAGGACTTTAGGAGAATGACCAATACATGAAAAATTTTGAAAGCTTTAATGATGGATATATCAGAAGTGGTTTATGCAACAAAAATTATTTGAAATAAATTATGTGTTTTAAAGCGATCTACATGTCTTTTGTAGTACGTTTTCGTCTGTCGCTTAACGTTCACCAGTTATATGTATAAGATTATACAAAATTCCTACCGAATGAAGACTTCACAGGCTATTCCCAGAAAATTCAAATTATAAATTTTGGCATGTAAATATCTTTAATATATGATATTTTTAAAAAATCGTTGGAGGATTTTCTTAAAAAATCTTCGAAAGATATTCAGTTTAAATACCCAGTTTGGCATTTATCCGACTTTTCTTTTTTGAGTTATGCCATTCACATACATACGCACACACACAAGATGTTTTTCTAAAATAACTGTTTTTATTCAGAGGGCCTCAAAACATGTATTTCCGGTGAAATCTCGGTATCAAATTTATGGGAGTGGATTGCAATACTTTCTCTATTTACTGCAGGTAATAGAGAAAGCAATAAATAAAACCTTTAATTTTGATAAAAAAACACAATGGCAGGAAAATCGTTTTAGGGAATTAAATTTGGAACAGTTTCCCATTTATGTAATTTACAGCATTACAGATGATGTAGGGGAAAAAACTGCAAAGTAACCACTCTTAGAAAGGAAGAATTAAAACAGCAACGAAAAAAAAGGTAGGCAAGATGCTCTTTGTGTGTTTTGTATGTAATTATCAATATTATTGCATAACAGTTGTGTTGGAACATTGGGAACTAAAAGAAAGGAATAAAAAGAATTAAAAGATAAGAAGATACACAGGGAGGAATACAAGCAACCGAAAGGAAAGACCAATACAGCAAGATCTCCTACCTATGAAAACTCGTGTGTGTATGTGTGTGTGTAAAAAATTGAGTTTTATATATGCATGCTCTTTAACTGCTGTGTTCCTTGGCGTCCCATTCTATATTGGGCGTGGAAGACCGAAAAGTTTGCTAAAAGAGGCCTCTTTATCAGGCTTGAGGTTCGTTTACGTGCCGTAAATCTATAACGCGGAACCACTGGCTTTACTTCCCTTCCAAAGGAAGCCTGCTACGGATTTTTATGCCCGAAAAAATCTATCGCCCTCCGCCGGGTTGGAACCCGCGACCTCGGGAACTAGAGGCTAGCATGGTAACCACTACACCGCGTAAGACGACAAGTGTGTATGTGTGTGTGTGTGTGTGTGGGTGTGGGTGTGTGTGTGTGGGTGTGTGGGGAATAAGACGAGCGTATTGTACTAATGGATTTAAAGCCATGAAGGGAGCTGAATTACCTAGCGTATAGAAGGTGGACAAATTACTAATGAGTAATGGCTTTTAAGCGTATTCTTGAACGGAAAAATGAAGAGGATAGTTTATTATATAAATGTTAGAGAACTGTTAGATTCAGCTACAAATGCTTTGAGATTTATAAGCAAATCAAGCGTGGATTCTTCTGAATCTGACATTTAAAGTTAAAATGAATTCTACCGTGAGCGAAGGAACTTCATTTCGTGGGATAAAGTGGGTCAGAAACTTCTAAAGTTGTGTTTGCTTTCCTATTAACTTCCGAAATACCCCAAGATTTCTTATTGTGCGGTTTTAATTATATTTAACGACAAAAATTCTGATCTTGGCGGCTCTGCACTGTGAGGATAATTAGAACTGAACTGGAAAATTCTACCAGAACTGGAAAATTCTAAATATTGGAGCATAACAAGAAAAAACTTTTATAAAAAAAATAGCTTTTCAATGATTCAGAACTGAATTCCGTTGAAAGTAGGCGTGCATTTAATTTTCGCTTTTATTTCCATAGGTACAGAAGGCTTTAGTAAACTAATAGAATGTATCTCGTTCACTTTGTAATTTAAATATAATTGGATAGCGGCATTTGAAATATTGAAACTATTTCAAATCAGGTATGTATTACACATATTCTTTGAACTATTTAAAAGGTCCATACGCATTATTGTGTAGCATTTTATTTACTTTAGTTGCTGAAGGATGACGACGAATTGCTCGGTGTCACCTTTTGATGTCGTCTCCAATATCTGCTGTTGATTCTGCTGCCGAATGCTACAGTGATTGGCTACGAGATCTTTCTCTCAGGGTTGCATGGGCGGGTATGAAAGGATAACACCAGTTTAAACTGACTGAGAAATTTAATGCGATCTAATACTTGAGCTATTGAAGCGAGCTGCCGACCGTTCGAAGATAAAGAATGAAACTGATTATGAATCGTAGCACTCAAAACTATAACAACTTGATTATTACACCTGCTAACTTCTGCAGTATCAATTTTATGGTTTGAATTGACTGTTTCCTGAATAAAAGAAACTAGAAGTGTAAGTTGCGGCGAGTCGGTAAAATGCTTACCAGTAAAACCCCCTTGCGACCACCGTTAAATAACTGATAACCCAGCGCGGTCTTAGGCGCTACGAATTTCCTATCGTCATAAAAGACTAAGTCCGTAAGGTTGTACGCGAAAGTGAAGAAAGATTCCAATTTTAGCAATACAAGCTCTTTTATTAATTTAACCTCTGCCTACTTTAGAACTACCCCAGCAAGGTTCCTTCTCGCGCGGGTCAATACTAAAAACCCCTACGTATGCGTCCCTCACCTTGTTACTGTGCTGAGCGTTCCTCACCTTGTTACTCTGCGGAACCTCCCCGAATTTAAGAATTTAATTTACCTTTCTCTTTTACAGAATTTCTGTGTACGTGACTGTTCAAACGTATTAAACTAAACCCTAAATGCATTCCAAGAACTTTTATACTACACCCGTTCATTACTCGGCTGTTGCTAATGTCTTTGCTTAACCTGGCTAGCGAATTACCTTTTTTTCGGGACAAATCTTTGAAGGCAAGATTATTACATTATACCTTGATTGAATATATAAAAATTATTTATTGCAATTATTTCTGTATCTTACTATTAGTTATTTATTTAATTATTTATATGTTCTTGTCAATAATTACGGTATCAGGGAGTTGCACTGCCGTTTTTAATACAGAGTACGAGTTTTACTTCTTCACTATGGACGTTTACATTAGCATTTAATACAGAAAAGTTAGGTTACAGTTTCAATGTAGAGGGTATCATACCCTACTTTTTGAGCAACGTTTTGCTTATAAACCAATATTCGGCGACACTCTTGTGCGAAGCGACATGCCATTGTACTGTCTGAGCTTTTGGTGTAGGTTTCACTTATGTACGTGAATGGACATGGTTCCAATATGATGAAACTGCATAAGGGCACGAGTCAACACCCAAGCAATTATAGGAATCCTACCCTTACTAAAGGGCGGAGTTGGACAATTTAACCAACCAGGGAAACATTTGCAAGAGACAATTAGAAGATTATAAATCGAACTGTTCTGTGTAATCTAAGGATGAATTTGAAGTAGTTAGAATTTATGCATTGCTAGCATAAAAATGTTTTATTCATGGACGCCACGAAGTATCAGAATTATTTTTAGAGTAACCTATTATTATTATTATTATTATTATTATTCCCCCATCAGAGTTTAGAAATAAGATATCTAGGCTATTAGCCCTCTTACGTCTCCATAACAAGTATTTTAGTTAGAAAGAAATTAAACATTTTTAATGCAAAGCTTTTCAATTTTTAGTGCCAGAATAATAGATTTCAACTAACGAGTGTTTAAATAAATACAACACATGAAAAAATAAGCTATTTTTTCGGAAAGTCTTAGAATTGCTAAACTTAAGTTGAAGTTTTTTCAAGCAGCCGTTATTCCTCGAACTGTATTGTTTGAAATAAAAGGTTTTAAATGTTATGATCGAAAACTTTGTTTCCTTGAAAACTAATAAAATATATTTGTATAACTTTATCTTAGAAATTTATGGTAATCATTTTATGGCATTTTAGCAGATGTTGGCAAAATAGTATATTTTTAAGGCCTTAACTTAATGTCCGATTTCCTTTGCGAGTGAATAATATACATTTTGAAGATCCAAGTTACACACATTTTCATTTCTGAGATATCAACATGTTATTTATCTTGAACAAATTTACTTGGAATGTTTGGAATGCAATTTCTCTAACTGCGGAAGCCATACTAACTTGAAAGTGGGACATTTGAATCAGAAGTTCAAGAATTAATAGATGACCGACCAGGTTAAATCGCAGTCTTTCTGAGTTGGAAGACCTTCGTTCAGAATACGAAGCAGTTGTTTTTGCGAGGGGAGAAAAAAAATTCTTGTTCCCCAGTTTCAGCCGCCTTTTTACTGGGAGCCGTAGTTGATCTCTAGCAAACCAGTAATTTCCTTCTGTACATATAAAATAAGCAACATTACTTCAGTCTTCTGAGAATACTGCTTAGTAACTTGCAACATTTTGCAATGTACCCGTCCTAGTGAGGGCGTATGAGTGATTTCCAAAATAAAACAGGATGGAAAATATTGATTGCCCATGATCGATGTTCAACCATTACACTTTGAAGCTTTGTTAGTTTGTCTTTCAATTTATAGTCGGGTTTCTACTTATTGGTGACGAGCAGACAGCTTTTTATATCAGCATCATTTGTTATGAAATTCACCACATGTCTGGATACACGGTTGGTTGAAATCGCTGGTCGTTTAGTTTTTGGGATGCATTCATATAGGAATGATTGCATCCGTCTTACAAGAATGTCATATTGAATTAAGACAAATGCACCCATGAATAACGGGCAGTGCTGTCGTACTGATTCTTCTATTCGTATATAGGAGAATATGTTCATTGCAGAGTATTTGGAAAGTCACTGCAGCGAAGAAGTTAGTAAATTCTCTCAAGCACAGCAGCATAACAGCTCATAAGTAGGAATGCCAAAGCTAACGAAAGCCTTTTCAAGTTAACTAATGCAGCAGGTACCTTTTGGGTTTCAACATAGGAAACTGCTTCATCAGTAAAACAGCTTTGTTATATTTCGTCCATTAATCTGGGCATAGTGGAGTACTTCCTTGTATATGAATTGGCCTATGAGCGATGATGCCTGGGCAATAATTTATAGCTGCAATTAAATAAAGTAATCGACCAATACTCGGTACTCATTTCAGAATTACAATGTTCGTACTTTCACTACTTCGAACACAAGAACTGTGTAGGGTGGTTTTTTAAATCTGGTATGGTGATTTAAATACCCTCCTGCGTACTCTTTAGGAAATTGTTGTTGTATAAATATAATCACACGTCAAGAGTTTTGTCATTATGAAACTACCACTGCTTCAAATCGGAAGTGTGGCCCCTAAATAGACATGAAATCAATGTAATATCTTGCACTGACATCTGGATAGAGAAAAAATTGTTGAATTAAAATCAAAAGACCAAACCCTACTTTTAGTAGCCATTTCTCTTTATTTACTTTTTTCTATCATTTTCATTTACCAAAGATCAATAAGGTAAATTAATTATTATTTTTTAATATAGAGTCAACCGAAAAATTCAATGCCACAACCGGGATTTGAACACAATTCTCCCACTCTCCGTGCGGCTGCTCTAACCATTGAGCTACTGTGACAACATGCCGGTGGGACATTGAATTCCCCAATTGACTCAAATTGTTTTGCAGACAGACTACTAAGGCATCTCACTAGAGATGACAAACTTAGCGGCGACCTGCTTATTGCAAGTACTTCAGTACTGGGTAAATAGATTATTAAGGGTTCTAATTTTTTATTGTTATTGTATAAATTAATTATACTTTTAATAGACCTTAGCCTGTTCTAGGAGGTTTTCAATATAGAGTCAACTGAAAAATTCAATGCCACAGTTTTTAATATAGAGTCAACTTAAAAACTTTGCATTTCCTTAACCTTCACAACATTTAGAACTGCGTGTATGCATAAGAAAGGATGGTTTCTGGATTATTTGACTGGGCAGGGTCGTTGACAAAGCGCTGCTGGCGTCATCTCTGTTGGTAAATATTCATTGAAACAAGTGATGATCACAGAGCTCCGGAGACAACATGGTTACAATTCGGATGCATTCGTTCATGGTTGATACTAATCTATATTGAAGTACTTTATCAATTATCCAAAATTTAAATTTCATTTTGATATCTTAAATGGCTATGATTTGCATTTTCGAAAAACAAGCGTTTTATGATTTGTTTAATCAGATGCAGTAAATGTGTAGAATGGTGATTTAAAATACATAGAGCCAGATTTATAATCAATTTATACTCTGAATATGTAAAGCAACTCTTTACCACTTTAAACAGAAAAATCAGTGTTTTCATAAAATTAAGAAAGCAAATTTTGAAAAAAACATTTCCACTTCCAATTACATCATCTTAAAAACTATGATTTGAATTAATGTAATTAGCAGGCACAGGAAATTCCAAACAAAGTAATTTAGGTTGAACTGTTACCAGACTTTACGCTGTGGGGTGTTAGATAACAGTTCCTCCCCCCCCCCCATTCCTGTTCAGTCTGTTGGCGTTGCAGACCAATCACGAGACCCGCTTTAATTGCCGTCAGTGACTCATGGTCGCTTTTGTGTTCTATGTGGTTTGAAGCACAAACTCTTGAGAATTCCTTAGACTGGTAGTGATTTCAACGGTTAGTGTGTTCCTTTGCTTCAAAACTATTAAGTCTACTGAAAAAAACACTTTGCAATTGAATGACGTTAAATGGAGAAGTTAAACTCTCTAAAGACTTCTTCAGTGCTCCCAATGAAACTCCGCCGAAAGTAGAAGAGGTACCTGGGATCAGATTGGACAGCTTAGGCGCCTGACCTAAAGAGTTACAAAGTTATGCACGAGTTTGTAGTCAGGAATAGGGCAGAAAAGTTTTTATTTGGTGAAAAATTAATAATTCACTTAAGCTTTATTTCTTTAGTTTTCGTTGTAACAAACTTCTCTACTATTGCATGAATCATTGTTAACACTACTCTAGTTATTATTGTATTGGTAGTTAGCATTGTCAAAATCCTGCAGTCCAAAATTAAAGCCTTATTTACTCAGAAAAAAGATATATTTTTCTTTTCAGTTGTGTGAATCCCAAATCCTTCAAATATTATTAATATAAAATTATTATTAGATATAAAACGGAAAGCAGAGGTATGTTTAAGGTGACCAAACTGTGAGGTCTCCAAAATATTCTACTGAGTGTTTTGGATTTTTTGCCACATCTTGTGTCTGCATAAAGAAGTGCGATTGCAAAGCTTGGTGAATGTATATTACGTCGTTCTTGGATTATGCGTTTTGGAACAATTTGTCATTTTACAAAAAATGTTCCTTATAATGCAATTTTCTTAACTTTTAAAAAAATTTTCATATTTATGTTTCTTATTGTGCTAGAAAATAAGTTGGATAAATTATACATTTGAATAATTGGTTAAAAATAATTTTTCTTTAATTATGAGTTTCAGCTTTTGCAAAGAATACATACATACCAAACCTGAGTAACCTTGGTGGCATAATACATTTGCCTTACATTAAGAATTCGATATCAAGTTTTAGTTAGCATATTTTGGGGAAATATTTCCAAAGTTTTACACATATAACTTAAAAATTGTATTGTAAATGCCGAAAATATATAAAATATTACAACCGTGAAAAATGCACCGGAAAACTGACTCATAAAACCTGTCCTGAAAGTATGCTTATTTATTCTTTATTAAATAGTGTGCATTTTACTTAAAATACATAATTTAAAAATATATTAATATATGTGCAGCAAATTTTGAAAAAAGTCCTTCTAGAACTTTTTGAACAAATCCGAGAAACACCAGAAAAAGCCTCAAATGCGCAACCGCGCCCTCCACTCAGGGTAATTTATATCGTCATGGAACACACTCATTTTCACTCTGATAATAAAAATATTATATGAAAACCTTTCGGAGAATCGGACATAATGATAAGTTAAAAAGCTTAAATTGTAATTTTTGCCTACTTTTTACCATTAGATACCCTAAATTGCTTTCCTGAAATTGTTGTTAGTGTGGACTTAGAGGTTATTGCGTCTGGACATCTAATATGGTTTCTTTGAATTTTCCTTTAGAGGTGATTTACAGGATGTCGACTCTGTCTAGCCTGATATCTTCAGTATGTTAAATGTACGCTGTTATGTACTATCTCCAGCTTACTCATATGAGAGGGAAACCCGTTCTGTCCCGGGAGCTGACGTCCTTTGAGGTTGCATTATCTATATATTGTATCACATTTTTTTCTAGGAAGACACCTTGCTCTTGGCGTGTGTTTGTGAATTTATTGCTTTCTCTTATATCCGTTTTATCCTACCATCCTTGCTTTATCGGAAAAATAAATCATTGTGACTATAGCGAGCAGCGAAAGAAAAATTATATCTTCTAGAAGAGGTATAATGTTTCCTTTCTTAAGGATTAGTTTTTGTATTCCGGGAAAATATTCTGTTGATTCAGAAGAAAAGTAGAAATAAAGATTCAGTGCCAAAACAACGACTTTGGAAATTTAGAGTTTTGCTCGATTCTTAGTATTTTACACGTGTTCGAAAGGGGTTGGCAGTTCGAAATTACATATACTACAGCTGTGTGTCTTCCACAGCCTCGTGCAAAGTAAATTACGATAATAGTCAGCATAAATGATTAGCAAAATGAGCAAAGTATGACGATTTTAACATGCAATGAAGCCGAGAGCGGGAACAGCACTACTTGTCGTACAACTCTCGACAACAGTTTGAAAAAATGACATTCAGATGTCATTTGTTTATCAGTGAAAGACATATTGCACCGGCTTGCGATCCATCCAATACAACGCAGATTATTGAAATTTGCTGTTAATTACATCATTTTTAAGTAACGATGTTATAGTGTTACATTCTTATTTAAAATAACATGTATTAACGAAATCCTAACAATTTTGCTTCGTTTTTTAACCATGTATGTCATGTGAAGGATGACTGAATGCTCAAATGAGCCCAAGCTTCATTGAGCTGAGAGTTATCCAAATTTTGTTTTGTTATGAAGACGGAAAATGCCGAAAAATATTATTGCACGGAACTCTCACAATTGAACTCAGGTGTTCTCCATTAAGACATTT
The DNA here is from genome assembly GCA_030765065.1 of Deroplatys truncata. Classification (NCBI taxonomy): domain Eukaryota; kingdom Metazoa; phylum Arthropoda; class Insecta; order Mantodea; family Mantidae; genus Deroplatys; species Deroplatys truncata. The sequence continues at coordinate 63,194,963 of CM060980.1, forward strand.
TTACCCTACTTCATGGAGATGGCTCTCAGAGCTGCTCTTCTGAGTTACTATGTTGCTTAATGGAGTTGAAGAGAAAAATTGAATTATATCACTGTTTAGAACATCCGCTATTGAAATCTAAGCGTTTTACATCGTATTTTTTTCGCATGTTTAAAACTCGGTTCTTTATGTAGACTTCTTGCAGCTTAAAATTAAAGCTTTAGTCCACTACATTGGGGAGTTCTCTTGTTTACTGACTAGACTGATCACAGCTATTCACATTTTAAGAACAGCTTCAGTAAGCTTGGGTGGCTAGAGACGGACACTTAGGTTATCATACTTAAGCGAAATTAAAGTCGACAGTCTCTAGTGATTAGATTTATTACTGCCTAAAGTAACTCTTATTTTTGCTAATAATTAGAGTCCTTATTTACATACATAAACAAATAGTAAAATATACATGCAAATATACATAAACATGTAAAATACATGGACCATAATGTGTAAAAACAAATTAACAAAAATAAAATTAGCTATATAATTTGCATGTATAGTAAAATATGGATACAAATATGCATACATGTAAACTACATGGACCATAATGTGTAAAAACAAATTAACAAAAATAAAATTAGCTATATAATTTGCATGTATAGTAAAATATGGATACAAATATGCATACATGTAAAACACATGGACTATAATATGTAAAAATAAATTAGTAAGAATAAAATAAACTATTTGTTTTGTGGGTAATCTCTTACCAATAAAAATAACGATTCTTGTATCCTGCCACTATTAGCGCACGGCCGTCAGCGGAACACAGGGTCCTCTGGTTTCGATATTTAACGGAAATTAGAATAGGGTGTGTGTGGACCTGGATTCAAACTGGTTCAGAGGAAATCTGTTCGCCTCAGTGACCATGAAAATGTGGATCCGGCATTAATCTTCATCATTTTGAACATTTTTTCACCCCTTCTCACCCCACATGTATTTAAATGGAATCGGGAGTGTCATTATTCTTCTCAGCTATGGATTCGACGCTAATATCGGTCGTTTTTACTTTCTCTACTACGTGAGTAAGTAGGAGAATTATTGTATTCCATTCAAAATTCGATATCCAGATTTCACCGAAATATATGTTTTGAAACACCCAGTCGTCCTCCGTGGTATAGTGGTTACCCTGCTAGCCTCTAGTTCCGAGGTTGCGGGTTCCAACCCGGCGGAGGGCGATGGATTTTTTTCGGGCGTAAAAATCCTTAGCATGGCTTCCTTCAGATGGGAAGTAAAGCCGTTGGTCGCGTGTCGTACATTTACGGCACGTAAAAGAACCTCAAGCCTGATAAAGAGGCCTCTGAGCAAAATTACCAGTCTTTCACGTCCAATATAGAATGGGACGCTAAGGACCATAGTAGTTAAAGAACGTCCATAAATAAAACTCAATTTAATTTTAATTTTGAAACACCCTGAATCCAAAAAAGACCTCTGTGTGTGTGTGTGTGTGTGTGTGTGTGTGTGTGTGACTGTGAACAGCATAACTCAAAAACCAAAAGACAGATAAATACCAAACCTGATATTTAGGTTCAGTATCTTCCATAAATGCGACACAGAGATTTTCAAGAAAATCCCTCTACCCCAGTGTACCTTTTACATGGAACATTTTTCGAAATTTTTGTTTTTCTATAAAAGTGGCTGAAAAGATTTTGATTAAAATGCCATATATTAAAGACATATACTTTACAAATAAAACGCATATCTTGAATTATGTGGAAATAGGCTGTGAAGTCCATTTCATTTGGAAGAAATTTTGTCTAATTCTGTATAACTGGTAAACTTAAGCGATAAAGAAGACGTATTACACAAAAAGTGTAGATCTCTTTAAAGCACACAATTTATTTCAAATAAGTTCTTTTGGCATAAGTAATATCTGTAATTATTAATGGTTCGAATTGTTTATTTCTTGGTCATTTTCTTAAATCCGTCAACAGTCAGTTGTTTCTCGCGACTGCATGGAGACAATATGGAATTTTAACGCCAACATATTAAACATTTGACTATCGCTGTTTCCTTGGTATCTGTAACAAAATATGTACTGTAGCTATTTTTACAAAGGCTTATTAGGATTAAAATGTATTATACAGAACAAAATGCTTCTTTTGGATTCAGGGGGCCTCAAAACATGTATTTCCGGTGAAATCCGAATTTTTGGATGGAATACAATAACTCCTCTACCTACTATGTAAGTGGTAGAGAAAGTAATACGCTTTAGTAAGAATAGTTTGTATACCTACTTATAAACAATAGAGAAAGTAATGTGAACGTATCACAGAGTTTTTATTAGTTTTATGTGTCGCCCCTTCCTATCCCACTATTGTTTTCTCGATTACAAGAAATATGTGTAGCGAGTTTAGTTGAAGTTGCTCCAGGCGTTCCAGAGTTGTTGGAACGTAAATTAAACCCATTTTATATTATATACCGATTGCAGAGACTTTATTAAGTACTAGTGGTGATTAAGATTAAAGTGTAAAATTATAATTTAAAATATCATTAAAGAATAAAACTAGTATTTTTGTATTTAAAATTTAAAATATGCATTTTCTCCTGTAATATGTACTTACATGCATTATCAAACACTGTTAAAACGTTCCGTGTACGTGTGAGTTATAAAGTATATTATTTCTGCATACCTTTAAATATATATAGAAGAACAGGTATTTCGCAAATTGTTCAGGTTCTTCCAATAATAGTGGAAATGCCTAAGTTACATCTTAAGGCTACAGTTCACGGCTCCTGTAAGCTTCACACTAATTCCGAACGCATTTTAATTTTATTTTTCTGTTCTCTTACTGATGCTGGTTAGCATTCATAGCTTATCATGAATCACAGTTACAGAATTCTGGACGGTTAAGCATCTCTCTTGCTCCTTATGTACCGCCTATCCGCAAGACACGTGTACAAGAAGTTGCCGTACTTTCAAGGCGCAGCTAAACACACCTGAGCATAGTTGAAACCAAGAATTTTATTTTTTGCACGATGTAATTAATTTGTGATACCAATATTGTTCCTATAGATCGGAAGTTGACATTCCCACATGCAACGTGATTGCTATGAAAATAAAATAAATCTCAATGCTGAGAAAAAAATCTCGTGTGTTACACTCACATGACTTTCTCTACTCTTATACAAACTATTTTTACAAACGCTTATTCTCCATATGCTTCATGTTAATCGAGATATTGAGATGTTAATCTTAATGCTAATTTTCTTGTAGATGCAAGGGGAATTGCTAGGCTTTAAGCGATAGTCAAATATTTTAAGAGGTGGTTCCTATGTGGAGTATTCCATTCTCTTTGCGTTACCAGGACAAAAAAAATGAATAACGAATTTGAGAAAAAGTATAAGTATTGGAAAATTTAAGGGAATAACAAGCAATATCTCGAAAATGGTTCACCCAACAAAAAGAAATGTATATGACATATGAAGAAGTATTATTTCTTCAACTTGCAGATAGTAGGTTGCGTAATTATGTGGAGGAGTTTACCCCACAGTTGTACGCCAATTTGAAGAAGGCAATTTAGCGATGTTTTTGATGTGAGATGTTTCTTGTAAGCCCCACGTTTTGCGCCAATTTGCGGTAGGTTTTTGGTTACGTAAATATTATTAAGGTTACGTAATGAAGATACACTTTGATGTTGTTTGACTTTTAGGACGCTAACCTTATAGTGAAGATGATGCTTGTTTTTACGTAATATTATTAAAGTTATTTGCCTCGGCTGCTTTCAGTCGCACTATAGAAACACCAGTTCTTGTAGGGTTGTGATAAGACTCAAATTAGAAGACGCCACACAATTTACTTTTTAATTTTTTACTTCCTTTTATTTCAATTTATATTTGCACATTTTACAAACACAACACTTTATAAAATAAAACTGTGAGCACTTAATACATTTTTGGCGATGAACACAAATTTTATCATTTATACTTTACAACATTTTTACCCACGACTTTCACGTCTACTCTCTACAATTTCTTGTCCGCGACTCTTACGTCTGCTGTTTAGTACATCTTGCCCGCGACTATCACGTCTACTCTGTCTAATATCTTGCCCGAGACTGACTCGATTCAACGATAAAAACCTTTAGCTTCGGTAATGCCAGTCTCTTATTGGCTAATTCTAGTCCAATAGAATTCAAGTATTAAAACTAAAATCTTTCTTTACTTTTGATTGGCTAATTCCAAACTGTAAGCGAAATTACGTTATTACCGATATTTTCATAGCCACTATTTTTAAATTCCAGACACATTATTGTCACAAAAGTTACATTATTGCCTCATTAACATTCTAAAACAAATTATTCTCACAGTTTTTTAACTATTAGAGTATATAAGCATTTACTTGATATTAACAAATACGTTTAGAATAAAAATAAGTATTTACAATGACTTTACGTACAACTTATATAATAATTATATACATATTGATTTCTAGGTGGGTTATTATTGAATTTAATTAATAAAAATACAATTAGTATCATTTAGGCATTAAAATACTGCCTCACATAAATTGTGTATTTTAACGCGATCTACTTTTGGAGGCATTCCCAGAAATTTCGAGATATACATTTCATTTGTCATGAAAATATCTTAAACATATGATATTTTAATCAAAATCGTTAGCCATTTTTGAGAAAATTAAAATTTTCGAAAAATGTTCCATGTAAAGGGTAATCTGGAGTGGAGGGATTTTCTTGAAAACCTTGTGTCGCATCTCTGGAAGATACTGAACTTTAAATACCAAGTTTAGTGTTTATTATCGTTTCTGAGTTATGCTGTTCCCAGACACACAGATACACACATAGACACACACACGGACATGTTTCAAAAATGCTTTTTTGGATTCAAGGGGTCTCAAAACATGTATTTCCGGTGAAATCTCGGTATCGAATTTTTTGCTTCCCCTACTTACTATACGCAGTAGAGAAAGTAAAAATGACCAAAAGCACCAGTGTGGGAAGTAAAATCATTACAATACAAACACTAACTTATTGAAAGCTCCAATATCAATTCTATCATTTAACTTGTCTGTAGCTTTCAACAAGAAAATTCTGACCACGAAACTTCTTGGACTCATCAGTTTACCTCTACTTATAACGAAATACGTCCTCATTAATATTGATATCATATAATTTTTACTTTCTCTACTACGTATAGTAAGTAGGGGAAGTACCGCATTCCACCCAAAAATTCGATATCGAGATTTCACCGGGAATGCATGTTTTGAGGCCCCCTGAATCTAAAAAGACATTTTTAGAAAAATGTCTGTGTGTATGTTTATGTATGTGTGTGTGTCTGTAAACAGCATAACTCAAAAACTAAAAGTGGGACAAATACCAAACTTGTTATTTAGGTTCAGTATCTTTAAAAGATGCGATACAAAGATTTTTAAGAAAATTCTCCCACCCCAGACTAACCTATACATGGAACATTTTTCGAAAATTTTCATTTTCTCAAAAATGGCTCTTAACGATTAAAATATATATTTAAGATGTTTTAACCACAAATAAAATGTATATCTTGAACTTTCTGGGAATGTGCCCAAAAGTCCTCCTCTTTCTGAATGGTAAACCGTAGATACATACAAAATTGTTCTACACAAAAACAGGAGCTCGTTAAAACACACAATTTATTTCATATACATTGTATTTGTGTAGTGAATCATTTCAGAGATAATTCCTTATGATATTTGTTTTAATTTTACAATACTTATACGTTTTCTCAAATGAAAATTCCTTATTCGCTTTTTTATGTCCTGGACAGGCAAGAGAATGGAATACTCCACATAGCAACCAGCTCTTAAAATATTTGACTTTCGCTTAAAGCCTACCAATTCCCCTTGCATCCACAAGAAAATTAGCAATAAGATTAACATCTCGATATCTCGATTAACATGAAGCATATGGAGAATAAGCGTTTGTAAAAATAGTTTGTACAAGAGTAGAGAAAGTCATGTGAGTGTAACACTTCAGATTTTTTCTTTTAACCATTTGCAGAATGAAGTAATTGCAACTCATATCTCTGTTTTGATTTGTCGCAGTAAATTCATGTTATCTTTTTGCCGAGCGCCTGTTATTGTATTACTATTTTTAAATTTGGGTTCTTTGTCCTCCGGCTAGCTATTATTTCTCAGTCGAGCATATCTCTTAAACAGAGTGTGTAAACGGAAAAAACTTGTTACTAAAAGATAACACTGATCAAAGAATTTTGTTTTTACACTTTTATTGCCGTCACACGTTATTCATTTCACATTATTACTCTTGATACACGCCCGACTGAAACTGTTATATTTTCGGATGTAACTATAATCACTTATTTGCCGCACATTATTAATTCGCGTATTTCACATCTTTTAACTAACTTTACGACGCGAGAGATTCTGTAGAACTACGCGACGTTTAACGCGTGAATGATTCTGATGAACCGAGCGACGTTTAACTTCTGAATGATTCAGTTGGAGTGAGCGACGTGTAATGCACGAATGTTTCTGTTGAACTGAGCGAGGTATAACCTGTGTATGCTTCTGTTGGACTGAACGACGTATTACCCGCGAGTGCTTCTGTTGGACTGAACGTTACCCGTCTCTGGCACGGAACTTATACTCCCTCACCCTAATATGCCTAAACATTATAACAGAGCTGCTATTGGTTAATAAAACGTGCCAACATTAGCGTCTATTTTTATATCCAATCAAAATTACGAACATATATGCTCTAGGGAAGAAATTCCCTCCATTTCTAAAGAAACGCGCGCTACTCTGACGTCATTTGCTTGTCTCTTATAATTGATAAACAACTCACCCTCTCGCTACATTGTTGCCCGCTGTTATTGTCAGTTTCAGTGAGGCCGTGTAAACTTATTTCCTAACAATGCTTATAATTAACAAACATCTCAAATCAATGTCATACAATAATGCTTATTTACACTACAATCACTCTGGCATTTACATTGTTGTGATATAAAATACTGCCATAGATTCCTTTGGTCTTAACTTATCACATATAATTTTGCAAGCCTCTTGATTTCCACTTCATTGGATACGTCGTCTATTACGTTTTCCATAATTAAGTAAAAATAAATCAAATTGCTAACGTAAATATAAGACTACAACATACTCATAATGGTGATAAGAACAACAGCATTTATTTGCAAACATTCTGCCCCATAGCAATATATATAGGCCAATCGCCTTATAAATGTAACATCCATCCTGAATACTATATATAATATTATATATAAGCTAATATCTTAATGTAATTAAATTGATATAAATACCCATCGTACAAACAATACTATGCAATACACACTTGGTAAGGGCGTAACGGAATCTCGGAAATTGAATAAACTATTTTCTCGGTTCCCATCCAGCTCTTACTAAACTAGTATCACAGTATACTATTCCGTAACTCCTCAATGCGCTCAAAAACGTTTACGAAATCATTTGCACTGCTGCATTTCATAGAAGATGGCTTTAACTTCTAACAAAAAACTGAGCGCCGCTAAGGGCAGATACATAAAGCCGTATACGTCTAAACGTCCATTTGAGAAACAGATGCGTTTGTTGAGTGCCCGATGTGCTTCAGCAGATCATTTATAACGGGCTGCTTGCCGCTGGGAGACATTTATAATCTCTATTCAGGTGCACTCACACGAATTAAATTCAGTAAACCAAATTCTTCATGAGAAGCTTGTGAATTACTCACACGTAAAGATGTCCTGCTCTTATGCGACAATGCAAATTGCTTTACATTCCCGTGAAATGTAGTGAAGACAAAGGGCTCTGCTTTATTTCTTCCTTTGACCCAGCATCATACCGAAAATAATTACGATGATGTACACAGACCACTTATCGCTTTCAAAGAGAAGGTGACTCTCTCAAGAGTTCGTCACTTAAACGCAGAATAACAGAAACAGTAAAATTTGTTTAAATATTGCGTTTTTCAGCACTTCCTCTTATATTTCAAATAGTTATGTTAACAGTAAACAGTTTCAGAAGATAGAATCGTTACAGGATCTTAATGCAGTTTTAGCCGAAACACATTAATATAATAATCTTTCTTGGATATAAAAGCAATAATTCATGCCCATACAATCGATACAAAGTTCATGTTGCTATGGAATATTCTATAAAGAAATACTGATGCAACATTCATATAACTTTCTCTATCATTGCAACATTCACATCCGTCATTTTAATTATACTGTTTATAAAAAGTGATTCTTCTATGAATTTTCCGTTACACATGATCAGGGCGCGAATTTTGATAACACCAAAATGTTAAAAATGACATAAAATTATTGTTTTAAAAATGACATTAATAACAAACAAATCTCGTGTTACATTCACATAGTTTTCCTTACCCATTCTTCAACAAACTATTCTTAAAATCTATTTCTTCTATCTACCTCATCCTCATCTAGGCAACCCAGAAATGGGTTTATTACGCATTTCCCTGTAGGTAGAAAGGGACTAAACGAATACAGTACGCTTAAGCGATAGTGTCATCTTTTAGCAGCTAGTTGCTAAGTGATGGCTTTTTAATTCGATTTTCTTTGCATGACCAAAAGAGAGAGAAACCGTATTTGACAATTTAAACCTATAATAAAGAATATATCGCAAATGGTAACGTGACAATTTTATTTGACACAAATCGTGTGATTTAACATATCTACACATATATTAATTTTTGTCTATCTGTTGCAGTTTGCAACTCATGTCAAATCCCTTCAGAATGAAGGCAACTTCACAGGTTAATCCCAGAAAATTCAAGATAATACATTTTATTTGTAATTATCTTATACAGGATGTATGTTTATTGGTGTCATACATTTGGGGGACATGTTCCTGACAGTAAAAAAAGTTCATATGAACATGGGTCTGAAAATCATTTATTTCAGAGTTACAACAAAAAATCGAAAGTGCAAAAATTTCTCAAAGTGGCTTCCTCTTGCTTCGATGCATGTAGTAAGCCTGCGTTCCATGCTCTGGTGTACTCTTTGGAAAATTCCTGGTGTCTTTCGTATGTGGTCAAATTCAGTTTGGATACGTCCTCTCAAAATGCCAACATAAGGTACAGGAGTCGCATAAACCAAGGACTTCAAATGTCCCCAGACGAAGAAATCCAATGGATTCAAATCAGGTGATCGAGCAGGCCATGCCAACCCATCTTTGCGTAAATCGATCACTCAAAAATTTACCAAGTAATTATGACTAACTCTTTCCCTTACAGCCATACGTCTTGTGCTTTGTGATGGGTCTGCATCCACAGCACGAAGAACTCATTCTTCAAGCTCAATGCCTCGTACCGCTCTTGGTCTCACCATCCCTAGTACTCTTCAAATGCGCCATTCTCTCAAGCGTTGGTGAATTCGTGCGAATGTTCTTGCACACGGTAACGGCTTGTCAGGGTACCTTTCTGCATAAAGTTCACGTGCTCGTGCTGCATTGCCGTCTACACGGTCATACGTGTAGAGCATGTCCGTCTGTTCACTCATGGAATACATATTCTTTACCTATAACAAACGGTTGACTTTCAGACCCATGTACATATTAACGTTTTTTTACTGTTTTTATGTCAGGAACACGTCCCACAAATATACGACACCAATAAAGATACACCTGTATAGCATTTTAATTTAAATCGTTTGAGCCATTTTTGAGAAAATAAAAAGTAACGAAGTTTATGCATATAGAGGGAGTTTGGGATGGGAGATTTTCTTGAAAATCTTTGTGACGCACCCTTGTAGGACGTTGTCTTGTCTAAAGCCGCTTGTACACGATCAAATTTTTGTCAAATTCAATACTTTACAAGAATTTTCAAGAATTGTCACAACTTCACAACTTTTCTTGTCAAATTGCTTCCAATACTTTTAAAGTATTGGAAGCAAATTTATAAGCAAATAAGGACATGCTATAAACGGTCAAAGATTTCACAATGATTTGATGGCTTTGGCCAATGAAATGCGAGTATTCACAGTGCGTCACGAAATCTGCAACACGGCTGAAAGCGAAAAGTAAACAGAAATGGCTACCCGGCCAAAGTGTGTCGTATGCGAACTGATTAGGTTATACATAAGCTAGCCAGGTCTGTACATCGAGAGCTCCGTGGATTACCACAAGATGAAGCAGATGAAGGCAATTATGAAGAAATAATTGCCAGGCAGTTTTCCGAACTAAATACACATTAATGCAATGTTATATAATGTGGTTAACCTATCGGTTGGTGTTATTTTCGTTGTATTCCACACTCGTAATGTGATTTCATTGGATATAATACGTGAAAATGGTACATAATATTAGTAAAAAACAATATTTCATTGCAAAGTGTTATACTGTGACGAAAATACTAAATTGCTTTGCGCGTGATAAATTATCAATGTGTTCTGAAGGGTTTCAGTTTGGCGAAGAGACAACTTGTAAATACACATTGTTGACATTGCCAAGTCTTGTCAAATCCTGCCAGGTCTTTTCCAATCTTGTCACATATTTAAAAACATTTCACAATTTTTCTTGTAAACTCTTGAATTGAAAAAAAAGTTTGATCGTGTACAAGGGGTTTCATGCAATACATATCTCCGTCATTGCTCCGGACGCATTTCAGTCTTGGGCTTATTGTGCTTCGTATATCGCTTTAAGGACACCAGGAATGATTGCACTTCTGCCATACCCATTTTATGTGTAAAATTCATTTTTGTTGGCAAAATTTGGTTGATTAAAATTAAATTTTAGAGTTTTAGAAAATAAGTGTTTCGCATTTAATAATAATTAATATTTAGGAAACTTTTAATATTTAATATTTAGGAAACGTTTATGGAAATGAGGCATAAAACAGACCATGTTTTCTAAAAAGGTTTCTACCTCATACTTATGTGCACTTTTCTCTATAAGTGTTGATTCTACTTTCACGTTTTTCCGTGGTACCTAACATATAATTTGAGATCTAGAACTAAATTAAATTTAGATACCATAAAAATGAGAAGGTAAGGAAAATGTTGCATAACTAATGACACAGATAACCTACTTTTTACATTTTGTCTTTTCTATACGCATTAATCTTAATATTAAAAAGGCTAGTTCATTAGCTAAATTACACAACTATACATATACTGTATAAATTTCATGACAATAGCTTTAATAGTTCTTCAGAAAATTGCACCTGAAATGTTAAAAAATAAAGTTATGGAAATTGAGATGAAAGTTGAAAGTCTAGATTATTTACTCAGTTTTTCAGAACATGCCATAATCCTCATCATTGAGATTATTTTCAGCTTCTCTCTTCCTCGTATTGAGCCTAACTTTATCAATTATTTGAGCCACCTTTTTTGCCTCTGAGAGTAGGCATAGATTATTTCTTAAAATGCTGCTTTCGCATTTTCACCAATGTTTATACCTATTTTGATAGGGTAGCATCGGGAATATCGGGACAGACAGGAGGTGAATAGGGATAGTTTTGAGAGATCTTTTCTATACTTAAAGCATGAGAATGCCGTGACATCTTACGGTTAGTATCAGTACTTGATAGTAAGAAGGCGATTTATTTCTTACTTATAATATTTTATTTTGGTGTGAAAAGTGTAATTAACAATATATGCTCTGATTATGGCTTGGTTTGTACTCAAGCTAAAGCATTCATCTGAAAAGAGATTAAGACAGTCTCTTTTTTGTCGATAATGGATAAAGCGTTACCAACCTATGAAAAATCATACACTACACTTCAGGTGTATAAGGTTACTAGATTATGACTGTATAGGCACTACGTATTTTGCTCATTTTATTATTTTGTTGCATATGGATACTGAAAAACATATTCGGATGGAAGATGATAGATGCAAAGTTGTTAACTGTATATCACCAAGGGAGAAACGTGCGTGCACCAGAACTATTTGGGGACCCTTGTTGTGTCTCCATCGTCGTCTACAATGTGATAGTGACGTTTCACTGAAGAAAAAATTTATAAAAACTACGTATTACAACAATGGTGTAATCATTTCGAAAAAAAGGCGAGAGGGAAATCAGCAAACCCTCATTTGGAAGGAAGCGTATTCAAACAGGTTTTTGAAGCCAGCGACACCTACCAATGCTGAGAGTTGGTTTAGTTCAACTGGTGTGTATCCATTCAATGAAAATGTTCTCTCTGAACATTATTTTCTATAGATACAATGTGGGTTTTGTTAATACAGCGATTCCTGATCATCAAAACTGAGAGACTGGATTTAGTGCCAAGCGAAAGGAAGGGACGAAAGGTGTACCACGAAAAGTGTGTTGGGGTCGAGGAAAAGAAAAAAAATTCTATATGGTAGATGCGTAATTTGAAAATGCCATCTTAAAGACAATGCATATAACATATTCTTCTTGTAAAATACGTATGTGTACTAATATATAGGTATTATCACAAATAATGTTATTCGAAAGCTGTCTTGATTCACCAAAGTGACCGACCCGATTCATCCTGACTTATAAGGGTGAATAAGGATATTGAATGGTGCAACAAAAATTTTACTACTCTCTCTCTCTGTGTCCTTTAAAAAAAGGCGTACTAACTGTACTTTGCTGCTAAGGGATTGTGCGGAACCATTAAGTGAAACGAAAATGGAACCAATATTTTGAATTCTTCATTTTTTGTCCCGATTCACTCGAGCTTACCCTATCCATTAACGTTGAATTCTAAGCGGAAGAAATATTCAAACTCATTGCACAGGAGGTTATGGAAGACGGGGAAGGCGTGTCCTTGCGCCGTCGTATTTAAATGAACAGTTTAAAGGGCTTAATGATTGTGTAACATACCGTGTTAAGTTTTATGTCTATGTATATAATTTTAAAATTAATGAGTTGTACCCTTTTTTTAGAATATAAAACAAAAAGAATTGATATTTTCGAGGAAATTCACCTCCCGGTGTCCTTAAAGCCAGTTCATTATGCCTGCACCCTTTATCAAGGAATAGTCTCATAACCATGTGGTTTCAAATCCTTCTGGTTCTAAACATTTTCCCAAAAGCAATATATCTCCTATGGGCCAAAGCTTCACAGGAGCATATGCTATGCTAGGCTGTTACAGATCTGCAATCTACGATAAGTTACCATGAAACACACTCATCGTGTTAAGATGCTTTTTCACAGGAACATGTCCTGTGAGAAATGCAGTAATTGTTCTCAGCTGATGTCTGCTACATTTAAGTAAACTTTCAGCTCTTTTCTTACATGGTTCTCTAATAAATAGTGTACCATATTTGTTTCCTGGAGTTTTAAGTCAGGTTTTATGATGTTCTACTTTGGACCAGTTCTTAATAGCGTCTCTTACTGGAAGCTCTAGTCCAATAAATTGTGAAGCTGCTCTTTGTCTTGCAACTTTATCAGCTTCTTGATTTCCCTCTATGCCACTATGATCCGGCACCCACTCAGTCTGTTTTGTCAAGTTTGTGAGTATGTTTAGGCAGTTTAGAACTTGTTCTGACGTTACCTTACGGCTACTAAGTGTAGGCTACCTGAGAAGGTAAGGATCTGCATTGTAAGCTTTCCTTATGTTTTGATGTATGCATGTTGCATAAATTTCTGTTTCAAAAACGTAGCATATTCACAATTGCACCTTAGTCTTATGCTATATACTCTGAATCCTGTTCCTGAGCTATCCTTTGAACCGTCTATAAACCACATCTAAGTTTTCTCAGAAGTTTCCAGAGTTTGTCCTGAAGTTCTTTATAAAGTGTGTAATTGGAATTATATAGCCTGACGGCATTTCTAATGATGCATCCCCTATGTACTTCCTAATTCTTAGCAAACGTGAGACTATTTCAAGAATTTTCAGCTGCTTGGCGTAGTGCAGTCTATAGAGTGCCAGTTTCACTTTCTTCATTACAACTTGGAGGACGCTGCACTAATACCAAGTTAGCTATTTAACCCAATTTTTGGTTTTGAGTTATGCGTACACGGGTGAATAAACATACACAAACGAGGAACTTTTAATAAAAATGAATTCTTTTGGATTCGGAGTGTCTCAAAACCTGTATTTTGGGTGAAATCAAATTTTTGGTTAGAATGCAGTAATTTCTCTATTTAATGCAGATAATTAGTAGAGAAAGTAAAAGCCTTGACACTTGAAAGAGGTATAAGCATTTGAAAATTCAATACAATAAATAAAAATACCTCGATGTATTGGATATTGAAGGTATGTTTTAATGATCTTTACATTTTTTTATGAAGTAATATTTTGATTTCTCACGATTTATCAATAATATAAAAGTAATTCACAATGAAGAGAACTTAATACGCTATTTCCAGAAAAATGTGAGGCATACATTTTATTTGTTATGCAAATATCTCAAATATAACATATAATATTTTAATAAAAATCATTAGAGCTATTTTTGAGAAACTCAAAAATAACACACCTTTTTTCATGTAAGGGGTAGATTGAGGCGTGGGAATTTTCTTGAAAATCTTTGTGTCACATTCTCGGAAAATACCAAGTTTGGTGTTAAATCAAATTTTTGTTTTTGAGCTATACTGTTCACTGTCAGAAGACACAGACCCCACACACACACATTTGCGCGCACGTAAGGACCTTTTTATAAAAATTCCTTTAATTCGATTCAGGGACTTCAAAACGTGTATTTCCGGTGAAACCTCGGCATCAAGGTTTTGGGTGGAATTCGATACTTTTTCTACTTACTATGCGTAAGCAGAGAAAGTAAAACATCTATGCTAAACTCATAATGCAAGTAAAGGTAGCATTAGAATGCCAATACCTACATGTGCTGGTTTTAAGAGTTCAGAAATAGACGAATAAACATATTGTCAAGCTATGCTGTATAAAAGAAAGTGGAATCAACAAAGAACTGTCGCATTAAGCTGTTCAATTTTTATTCTTAGCTTGAACGCATGAAATGGGAGGGTTAATTTGCACAAAGCTTGAGGCAGTGGAATATTGGTTGACTTGTTAGGAGTTGAAAATGCGGATTGCATTATTCATGGAACATGCATAAGTCAACTCTAGTTTCGTACCTACCTCCCAGTGAAATGTAAATTTACTCCGAGGTTTTTCCTTAGACAGGAAAAAATTCATTTTCAGAGCTTCCATCCAGTTTACGGGTACTTGACGCTTTGATCTTAGCGGCAGGGAGTTCTCTGCGTTTACAGAGCCAATTATCAAAATACGTACATATATCATTAAGACCCAGAAAGAGACTGCTGATGACAGTTTAATTTCAGATTTGCTCCCTGCTGCTCTTAAACTGGTTTACCGATGTCCATATTTGATTATTCTGAGGGTTTGATGCTAAAACTAGTCCTATGGTACATTTAAATAGTCTTTCATTTCTTTTTATTTCTCTACTATGTATAGTAAGTAGGAGAAGTATTGTATTCTAACCACAAATTCGATGTCAAGGTTTCACCGGAAATTTGTGTTTTGAACCTCAAAAGCATTTTCAGAAAAAGCTTCGTGTATATGTCTGTTTGAACAGCATAACTCAAAAACTGTCAATTAAATATCAAAATTAGTATTTAAGTTCAGCATGTTCCAAGGATGAGAATCGCCTATCCTAAACTACCCTTTACATGGAAAACATTTCGAAAAATGTTGTTCTTAAAATGGCTCTAAAAAGTTGGATCGAAATATCATATTTTTAAGATATTTTCATGACAAATGAAATGTACATCTTCAATTTTCTGAAAGGAGCCTCTAAAGTCCTCTTCATTCTGAGTGACTTTTATATAACTGGTAAACCGTAAACGATAGACGTAATATTACTACACCAAAGTGTAAATCTCGTTAAAGCACATAATTTATGTCAAATAATTTTTGTTGCTTAAAAATTTTCCGAGATATTCCTTGTTATTAGCTTGAATTTTCAAAAACGTAGTTTTCTCAAATGCGAAGTTGTTACTCATTTTCTTCTCTCTTGGTCATACAAAGAGAAGGAAATTTTAAAGCTATCGCATAGCGACCAGTTCTTAAAAATTTTGACTATGGCTTAAGCCCACTATATTCCACTATTTCCATTGTATTGCAAGGAAATATATAATAATACCATTTTACAAGTGTTCATCTCGAACAACATGAACTAGATAGAAGAATAAGCTTTCGTAAGAAGAATATGTTGAAGAATGTGTAGAGAAAGTAACGTGAATGTTACATATATTTCAATGAAAATGCACGTTTAAAGACTCCACCCAAACTACTGTTCACACGGAGGATTTTTCAAAGTTTTAGATTTTCTTAAAAATGGCTTGTAACGATTTTGATTAAAATACCGTATATTTGAGATATTTTCATGACAAACAAAACGTATATCTTGAATTTTCTGGGAATAACCTCCGAAGCCCTTTTCATTCGGAGGGAACTTTGTATAATTTTGTATAACTGGTAAACCATAAAATATAGATAAAAATGTACTATAAAGAAGGTGGATATCATTAAAATATGCAGTTTACTTTAACTTTTTGTGGCATCATCATTTCCGAAATATCCGTTGTTATTTATTTGAATTGTTCCTATTCAGTTGTTTCTCGCGAAATCATGGAAAGAGTATGGAATTTTCAAGTCAGCATATAGCCACCAGGTATTTAAACATGATTATGAATTCGATTTGCTCTATTTCTACCCCCTTGTGCCTACAACTAAAAGTAATGAAGTTATTTCTGCAAACATGAAGTATATAGAAAAATAAGGCTTCTTAAGAAAGTTTCTAGAAGTATTATAAACATTATACAATAGTATAGCTGAAAAGAAAGACATCATCAGTGGGATCGTAGTACCCAAGGTAACTAAAATGTCCTACCTCGCAAATGTTAAGTTCCCTTCACGATTCGTTTTGTGTGAAAATAGAGATACAACCGTGAAATTTTCTCGGAACATACGTTGTAGTCATCTATGACTGCTGACCTACTTTTATCAGAGCATTTCTTTCAAAACTTGGGGATATAGTTATGAAGAATTAAATGTGTTTAAATTTTTGTGCATATTAAACATTTTTTGACATTAAAATAAGTTATCTCAATCACTGTAAATCCGTATTATTGGTAATGTATTATTAATACGTACTATATGGAAATAAATCTGTAAAGATGTCAAAGTTCGAGTATGAAAGCTTACTGAGAAGATGGGTAATTTGTTTAAAGAGTTATCAGAAATTGCTAATTAAACAACTGCAGAATGCTGAAAGAAATTTTGTTAGCAAACAAGCCTAAAACTATGTAACAGATTAGAGCTGTCCTTCAAACGAGTTTTGGGCACTACTTTGTACCATTCATGCCTTCAAACACACATGAGCTCCCGCATACGGGCGGGTTGGGTGCATTGGATTGCGAGTGGTGTCCCTCTGTCAGACCATTTGTTTGGTGTACCGAACGGCATATGTCTCATTTCCTGTTCGAACGCCCAGAGTGACCAGACCCAAGGGAAAGGCTCAGTCCGTTTATTTCACTAGTGTTGTTGCCTTCTTTATACGTAGCTCAAGTTCGCGTGATAATGGAGTTATGAAGCCAATGGAATATAAACCGCGTTCAACGGTCACATATATGCGAATGTATGCACTAGCAATGAATTACTTACATTAATATGCTTAGTCAGCTGTTTTACAATTAGTTTATTATTCGGTTATTGTATGTAGATTATGAGGTATATTCTTGCTTTGAAGCCATGACAAAATTTCAGCTTCCTAGGATTTGATTGTGGGTTTTTTTAAGCATTGTCCATTAGTATCGCACACATTTATTGCAGTCTCTGAAGGAGATCGATAAACCATTCCCTAAACACTACATTACTCATCTCTTTATGATAATCACCATAACTTCATAAGTGGAACACTAAACCTGTCCCTTCTATGAAACCATATTTGGACTATCTAGCATGGCAGATTATTAGATATTACCTAATAGAAATTCATCCACGGCAACATTCATAAGTTGGAAGTGTAAAATGCTAAAACAACAATAAGTTATTGTTATTAGTAGTATTATTATGTTATATTATCCTTTAACCGAAAACGTTGTTCATTGTGTTCATTCACAGCCACATTCATTGCTGGAAGTGTAGATTGCTAAACCAAAACTAAGTTATTGCTATGTTATATATTATTTCACCCGAAAATGTTGATGACTGTGTTCGTTCAACATTCATTTACCAGAAGCATAAATGGTCAGAAAAAAAAACAGGTTACTTTAACTATTGATTCCTTAGCTGGAAGCATACGAGATAGAACTTGATAATGTATGGTATTTTCACTGAGTTTCTCATTTAGATTTTGAAAATGAACTAATGTACAACATTAAGTTGCTCTCAAACATCGTCATTTCTCATTACCGAGTTTTTCTCAGCTTTGTTAATTTGTATCTTATTAAAATAAAACGAAATGTTAATAATGAAATTTTTTCATTAGTGGACCTAGCTGTATATAAAGTAATAACTTTTGAATAATTAACCTGAATATGCATTAAAGGTTGCTAGTAACATCCCTTACTTTTGAGGCAGTGTTTTTAAACTAAAATGATTTCAGTCTAATTATATAATATATAAATTCAATAACATCCCGCCTTAAAGCAATAAGTGTATGTAACAATATATAAAATGTATATAACAGTCATTGTATATGTTTGTATTATTGTATCCATGTGTAATAATGTTATGTAAATATATTACGTAATTTGATAACGTATGAGCTGTGAGAATAATAGGTTAAAACTTGCTATCAATGAGGTAACCTTGAGGCAATAATGAGTTTGAGAGTTTAATAATGTTACTTGTGATTCTTGGAAGCAATAATGTAATTTTAGTGACAGCTTATAAAAATAGCCAATCAACAACCAGAAAAAGCTTTAGTTAAATGAAGGTATTCTATTAGATTAGGAATAGCCAATCAGAGACTTGAAATGCAGAAATTTACAAGTTTAGGCGGTTGAAATCAATCAATTGCCTGCAGACAGTGTTTGTAACGGATGCGAGATGCGTCCTCGAGAGATTTTATACGTATTCGTGTGAGACGAAAAATAGTTTTGTGTTAAAAAGTGCAAGTAATTCATAAAAGAATTCCACAGCTCTATCAGTGAGGTGTTATTTAAATCGTGTCAATCATTAATAAAAAGGAGTGAAGTAAAATTATAATCTGTGTAAGCCTACATTCTTAGTCGCACCACATCCACGACTCTAAAAATAAATACTGACGCAGGCGAGGCAAAAAAAATAAATATTAAATATTTAAAGAAACTGTCAAATTACAAAGTTAATATTTTATTTTTAAACTTAGGGCGAAGGCTACCGGAAAGCGGGTACCATAGGTGCGGTTGCAACTACTTCAAGTTCGGTTCCCCAACAGTTGAAATATAATACAACTCCTTTAATAACTCCTACTTCAAATTGGCTTTCCATACGTGAAGTAAACATCTTCTTAAAAATGGCTCCCAAAACGTGGGGCAAATAACAACGTAAAAATAATAACTCCTACAACAAAATAACCTCTTCACTTTAATGGCAATTGTGTTTTTTGGACTTTAAAGAATAATAATTATTTCATTTGTAGCATTATAATATCATTTGTAATGCTTGTCACAGATGACTGAGTTGTTTTTTCTTCTCATAGAAATTCAGAATGAAATAGTATATGAAGTTTTTATGGTATTTATTTTGGAACATATTTTCATACACATATATTTTGCTTAGGGGTAATGATAAAACAAATCATGAAAATGGAATTTGCGTATCATAATGTAGTAAAACAAATGTTGACTATAACAGTAGGTGGAAACAAAGTCGAAAACGCTCTAACATACCATAGGCTGTTGTTCCTTTGCCTTAACGTACTGAAACAATACGCCTGACAACATCGCTATGATGTGAACTCTAGAACGAGCCAATTCCCGAACGGGTAAAACGGGAACCATTTCTCACGAGCGGGCATGTGTACCAGAAGCTCGGCCATAGCTCGGAATATTCGTTGCTGCTTTTCGAACGAGTTGGGCTGGAAGAAACGGGTGAGTCCCATCATGTACCTATGAAACAAACGGGTTAAACTATGTTCTTGACAGCTCTAACGCAGATATTCCTTCAATATAACTACAGAGTTTCGTTTAAAATTTAAAGTTTAGCGCAGCTTTCTGCAGCATATGGTTTCGTGGAAACATACTTTTAACTTGAACTTCACTAGACAATCTAATCAATCAAAATTAGTAAATTGTATATTAGGTTAAGCAACAAAGCCACTTAATCTTACTTAAATTTTCTTGTGAGCTTAGTTGAAGTTTCAAAACTCTCACTCACTCTCACCCTCTCTCTCGCATTTTAATATATTTATATTGCTGTTTTGCATTTCTTTGTGTTTTAGATTTTGTGATGTTTTTTCAATTTTTTTCAGGAAGCAAAATTTAAAACACGAGCGCATGCGTACATCCACTACCCATATATATTCATCCGTGGCGCTGAGGAGGTAACCTAAGGCATTTTTTCTCAGAATTAGAGGTCTTTCGGTATCATAATTCATCTGCACAATAATTGCACGTTCATTCCACTGTTTTTGGACTCGTAGCTGTAAAATACATTTTTAAAACTAAGATAAAAATAAAATTATATGGATTTAATACTCGGAGTGCAACAATGAATTTTGAATTTAAATGAAACACTTGTTTCATAAAAAAGCACACCACCTTCACCAATTTAGTAACTCTATCAGTGTGCGGTGTAATGTGTGCAGCTTGGTAGATATTAAAGAAACGAACAGTTACTCGCCTATTCTTCTCTTAAAATGCTATAAAGCTTTTTTTAACCTCAATTTATTTATGAAATAAATACGAACATGGTAAACATTGAGGTTATTGCTGTTAAGGTTATACAACGGAGGGAAGGCACTTCGCGCATCGTAACCTGCACAGATCTACTTGCGGTTACCATCCCCAGGAGGAATGGAAGAAGTGAAGGAACCGCAGACAAACAGGTCACAGACACGCTGAAGTCCCTAATACTTCCAGACTCTAAGACCCCACTCACTACTGGAGCCGCCCAGAAGGAGCGTTGAACGTCCTTCGTATCCAGTAGCCTTCTGGTACCCACGGAACATCTTTCCGTTGGAGCAAGCCAGTACGCCGTCTATCTGGCACCGCCTTATGCCATGAAACCTGAAGGTACACTTGAAACATGAGAAGGTAAAAGGAATCAAAGGGAAATGATGAAAAGGAAATCGTGACAGAAGAGAAACCACCCTAGCATTTTCCTACCGACCAGGGAAAACCACGAAAAACCAAGGTCAGAGTGGACGGTCGACGGCAATCCAATCTTGCACCTCCCGAATGCAAGCCTCGGAAGTTACCGCAGAGCCAGCACTCTCGGTGCCATTGCTGTTAAGAGCAAAGTAAATAAATGTCATATTCCTAGTTCATTAACATTTATCTAATTTTGCCTTAAATCCATACAGTTGTTAGGGCTTCGCTCAGCACATTACTCAAATGTGTGGACGCCAGAAGTATGTGAAGATGGTGTTTTTATAGAATTTAAATTATATAAGATCCAAAAGATATACCTTAAAGAAAAGTATTTGTCATGTTTTTTTTTTTAGAATTTTATGCATAATATACTTAAATGCATCTATTAACCCAGTGGAGTCGGGGGTTCTGAAATACAGAAATGCGAAACAACACTTTACAACTAGAAAACGTCATCATCACCATCATCGTCTTCGTCATTCTTCAAGGATTTGACTATCATTAGTCTCCATTTTAGTTAAATAACTGGTCGATCCATCTCTTATTAGGGCGGCCACAAATTCTTTTATCTTTTGCCTTATCTTTTAAAATATTCAGAGAGACACGTTCTTTTACCATTCGTAATGCATGTTCATACCAATTTATTTGATATTCTTCAATCGTGTTCATTATGCTAAACATTTTTAATTCATTTCTATTTTCTTTATATTATTTTTATCCAATAAAGCATACCCTCCTACATATCTTAAAAACCTCTTTTCAGTTATCTCTATTCTTCTTTGGAGAGCTTTGTTTATTATCCAGTATTTCGATCCAATGACAGCATTGGTACACTAATACCTTGTAAAATTTTAACAAAGCTTCTCTTCTTACTTTTCTTGTTAATTCCCTTTTAATTGTCCCATATATCTATTTATATAAACTCAATTTCTTATTAATTTCATTTGTTGTGTTAAGGCAAATTGATACTCCAAAATACGTAATTAAAATTCATTACTTGTTCCACTGTTACGTCATTTATAATGATCTCAATCCTCATTTATTCTTTACCATAGAAAGCCATGACTTTAGTTTTGATTTCTGAATTTTTAAATGTTATTTCATGGTTATTTGATTGAAACTATATACACTTCTTTGTAGACTATTTTCATCTGTTGCTATTACTATTTGGTCATCCGCAAAGAGAAGCGTCGTCAAAGCCAACGGTCCTATTTGAAAATTTTGGTTTAAAGTATTCTACCATTTAATGAAATTGTCCATATGTACATAAAAAGAGGACACCCTTCTCTGAAGCCTGAATTTATATTTATTCCTTCTTTTGATGTTTTATTTCCACTTTTTATTCTAATTTCTTTTTCAACATACAAACTTTATATTGCTCTTACTAAATGATTTAGAAAGCCTTTCCCAATCAAAATATTTGATAATGCATCTCTTCTTACTTTATCGAAGGCTTTTACACAATCGATAAAGGCTATACAAATAGGCAAATTAAATTCCCTTCTCTTTTCAATCAGCTGTGTTTTTACAAAAATACAGCCGGAGCAAGATCTCTCTTTTCTAAATCATGCTGTAACAGGGTTTCAGCTATTGCACTTACTCTGTTTCCTAAAATCTTCATGTAAATTTTATAACAACATTAAGCAAACTTATGTCTTTATAATTTCACATTAGTATAATAATAGTTTCTCTCCAATCTTCTGGGATACTACCAGTTCTCTAGCATTAGGTGTATAAGTTTAATATTTTTTGTGTAGAGATTGAAGACCATGTTTTATTATACCGGTGCTTTCTTATTCTGAAAAGGGGTTAGTGCTTTGCAATATTCTTCTGTACTTATTGCATCAACATTTTTATCATTTTCAGGAAGCCATATTTTTTCTATCTCTGTTGTCCATAAATTCTTATAATATTGCTCCCATTTATATTTATTGGATTGACCATTACCTTAAACCCTTCTCTCTTATTTAGGTTCTTTCATGGCTTTAAATACTTTCCCTTGTCTACCATGGACATCGTATTCTAAGCCTAGATATATTTGTCCCATTGTTGCCTACTGAGTTTTCTTATTTCTTTCTTTACTATTGACCTTTTTCTGTTATATTCCGTTCTATTTTCTCTCATTTGCTAGAAGACGTAGGTAAACCTCTTTTATAATTTTTCCAAATCTTCATTCCATATCTTGAAATTGTTCTTACACTTTACGTTTACCCAATATTTCACTTTCAATTTTTGTAACAATCTCTATTACATTGACCCGTTAACAACGTTTATATTATCGTTGATTGTTATATCTCCTATCTGTTACTCTATTCGAAAATAAATATCGAATACTCTCTTCTTTCAACACATGAAATTTGTATCCAGTTTCGTGCAGTTTACTTTTATTTGATAGTTTCTTCCAATTGGAATATATAATAGCTTTCCTATAACTAGAAAATGATCACTGCCTCTATATACTCCGACATCTTATATCATGGACATATTTTCATTTGTTATTATATAGCCGATCAGTGATCTCGATCCTCTTTCTGACCTTGTAAATTTGTGAACATATTTGTGTTATCTTTAATTTACAAATAGGAAACAGACGCGTTAAAAGCGAATATGAGATATACCTACGAGTTAAACAAATGTAAGAATTATATAAAACCTGCTGTTAGTTTAAATAAAGTAATTCAGAAAAAGAATTGGGTCTTTATTTTATAAACCATAAATCATAATGCAACAATTTTAATGACCCTTAGGCTGCAGCTGCCAGTTTTACCCTTAAAGTGGGCAGATGTAGATTCTATGCAATATTAGGCTGCTACGTATCCGACTCGGCATAAGTTCCATATATAGAACTGGTCAAAAAATGTAGGCGAAGTTAGTAGTGAACACAAATATACATAACAGGTTTAATACAAGCTTCCTGTACCTCTTCAGTTACTTTTGGTTCTCAAAATGGTTGCCGTTAGTGGCTAGACACATGTCACAAGAGCGAATGGTTGCTTCAATAACGTAGATTACGTGATTGCGAGTATTTCTGCACACGTTGCTGTAATTTCTTAGTAAAGGTGGTTTCCTGCGATAGATGACATCCTTAAAGGTCCCCAAAGACAAAAGTTAAGATGTTAAATCTGTAACTGATGGGAATTGAAATGCACCTCTTCGTCCTGTCCAATATCCTTGCAGATTCTCGTCCAGGAAAGCCAGTGCGCCTTGGTGGTAGAGTGGGGGTGCCCCGTCTAGTTGGTAGAACAACTCCCTGTTTCCATAAATGCGCGTATATCTGGCAAAATTGATGTGCTTAGCATTTCCAGATACCTAGCACCAGTTACAGCACCTTGAAAGAAGAAGGGCCCTAATAAAACCCTAGATGACAGTCCACACCTGACATTTATCCCCGGTAGACTGTCCTGCTCACACGACATGTGGATTTTCGGGTGTCCAGTAAACACAAGATGATTCACTGTTCCTGTAAGTTTGGCCATGCAGTCTTTGTCACAGACTCTTCATCCTCATTTACCATTTGCTGAAACTATTCGCTAAAATCCGTTTAGGATCATCAATGCCTGCAATAGCCTTGGTTCATACACAGCTTTCAGAATAATCGCCCACACGCACTTCTAACCCCTGCCTCAGGAGCACATTGTGCAGCAGACTTCTGAGACAACGTTGCAGACTTTTTAAAGATGAAGCATAACTTGTAGCTGTACGAGAACTGTTCCTTTGTGCACATCACAAATGGTATGGTGGCACTCTTCAAGCTTATTTTAAAGTCGTGTGATAGTCAAGCGTGTTGGAGGTTGTGTTGCAAACTCACGCCTCACACACGGTGAACTTCAAACTGAATCCACCATCTTAAAATGACCTTACGTTCCTCAAACGTCAAGCATGTCTGGCCATTTTGATTGATTCACTATCATACGTTACTTGGTAGTCATAAGAGCCATGCACGTATTGATATCTGTTGAATTATATAATATTCCACAGTTAACTCAATGCATCTCTGAAAACACAGAGTTAATATGCAAATGCAATCATATTTCTGACAGACTATGTAGAAGTAACAGCGTCTCTGCATATCGGAATTTAACCTCCGAATTTAACGGAATTTAATGAGTTTTATAAAGAAACCCTATTATGAGAGTTGCTGTGCTGTTTATCTACCGAAATTCTACATATAATGGTGGTGGTGGTGGTGGTGGTGGTGGTGGTGGTGGTATAGCGCCGCATGTTTAAATACTTTTCGAATCGCTTGTTCAGCAGTTGAGTTAAGAATAAGGCGATGTGCTTTGTACCTTCCATAATTCTAATTTTTGAAAATCGCTTTATTGTTAGATATCGAGAACAAGGATATTTCAGGTAAAGACTGAACAACAATAAACGGGTGAGTGCGAAGTGATGATGGTGATGCGTCGAGTTTGATGAGTGTGTTGAGAATGCAGCGCACAAGAAGTAAACCAGAAAGAGATCGCGTCATACAAATGAATTATTACATTAATTACAAAACGGATTGTTTTTAATTGAAAAGAAAATAAAGGCTAAAATTGCATCATTGAATTATAAAAAATGAATCAGTGTGAAATAAGAAATTTACTCCATTTAAAGTTATGGCTTTTATGTAGGGTAGATACTAAAATGTTAGCAAAAATAATAAAAAAGAAGGGTAAGTTTACTCCACTCTGGCGATGTTAGTTCAAAGTTGTTAACATGGCTTGTAGTAAGAAAGATATTTGGTGCACGCGCTATCTCTCTCTCTCTCTCTCTCTCTCTCTCTCTCTCTCTCTCTCTCTCTCTCTCTCTCTTATAACTGAAACACTTGTGAAACGCGCCTTAGGCCGGAAAGTTTGACAACGCTCCAAAAATAAACTTCCTTTCCATCAAGCGGCGCTATTCGTTTATATTCCCACATACTGCTGCTGTCGCCATATTTCACGCTCCTTAGCTTTATAGAACTGCAGAGCTGAAAGAATACCTGCTGAGAACCCTATGGTTAGAGGCTGGCTGTCGAAAGAAATGAACAGCTTACAGTTACTGCGTCCTTTTGAATCTTTACAATTCTCAACTTGTTGCAAAATGTAAACAAATGGGCTTAGAAGCAGTTCATTGTTTTCTAAAGCGATCAAGAATATATTGTTTGTTTTCTTCACATTAATGGACAAGTACATGAAGGAATTAAGTTATCGTAATCGAATACTCTCCTCTTGATAGGATTCATTATATTGGAGTTTTATACGAGTTTCGGACTTGATAGCGACTATAAGAAATTGAAATTTGCTTTCTTAAAATCGCAAAAAAAGAAAAAAAATCAATGGTTATTAATTTCATTACATTAGCCACAATTTTAAACCATCGCTATCTCATACGCGAAATGTAAAACCTTTATACAGTTTAAAATACCATGGTATTGTGTTATTTCTTGTTCAGAATGTACAGTTAAAGAGTAAGGCTAAACATAACTTCGTTGTATTAGTTTTTAAAGAAAGTTAACCAACAAGATTCCACATGGTTGAAGAAAGTAATCTTCAACGCCATAACATTTGTTCTCTGATCGAAAACACTTCCATGGAACTGATTTTGGAGAATCATTTCTTCTAAAATTGCACTTAATAAAACACAAAACTGAATATATATATTCCTTTCATATTTATGAAAGCAGAAGTCTCGAAAAGAGTTTTTATTAAACGCGATATTCTGCCTATGAAAGAAAGAAGCATGAGTAGAAAGCAACCAAAGCTTAAAATACTAATGTATTTTAGTTATATAGAACCTATAATATTGCATGAAGCTAACGTAATCACCTTCTTGGCGTGTGATTAATATGCCTGCCTAATATTCTCGGTTAGGGTGAGCTACTTGAGTAAGTTTCTCCATATCCTAAAGGAAAAGTGTCTGTTTTCTCTAAGCTCTACGGACCCCAGGCATATGTGAACATCATTCAAACCATTTCGTTCATCGTCCGATATGATCTGCCATCTGTGGTGAAATAGAATACTAACAGTTAGAAACCGATTTGATACATACTAAATGAATACAAAAATTCTGATGTTGCACTCAGGTGACTTTCACTACCTACTGTTCTTTAACTTTTATCTATTATTACGCAATCTTATTTTTCTATCTGCTTCAGGTTAATCGAGATAAACATTTGCAGATATAGTTTCATTGCACATTTCGTTGTGTGCATCAGAGGGATAGAGGAAACCGAATCGATAGACAGGTGGTGCGTTTAAAAGCGGCTCGCTATGGCTTTAAAATTCCATGCTCTTTCCATGACATCGCAAAAAACAAGTAAATAGCGACAGGATTTTGAAAATCTTACAAATAATTAAACAATTGAAACCAGTATATTATATAATATTATATACAATTACGTCTAAATGAAGTGGACATCATAGTCTCTTCCCAGAAAAGGCAATAGATACATTTTATTTGTCATATAAATAGCTTAAATATATGTTATTTTAATCAAAATCGTTAAAACCATTTTTTGAGAAAATAAAAAATTTAGAAAAATGTTCCATGTAAAGCATAGTTTGAGGCGCTGGGGTTTTCCTGATCTCCGTGTCACATTTGTTAAAGATTCTGAACTTAAGTACTAAATTTGGCATTCATCCAACTTTTGGTTTTTGAGTTATGCTGTTAGCACACATACGGACGTTTTTCTAAGTTTTTTTATTCAAGGAGTAAAATATGTATTTTTGGTGAAATCTCGATAACAAATTTTTGGTTGGAATGCAATACTTTCTCTATCTACTAGATACGTGCTAGACAAAGTAAAAAATACTATTCTCGATAAATCCTAAAAAACAGCAACTGAAAGAAAGACGATACTGATGAACACAAAGGCAGTAAACCAATCAACTCTGGCTAATATCACAACAGCTGTAAAGTAAATTTAGCTTAGTGAGTGAAATGTCAGCCCAATTATATAGTGGTATGAATGCAGGCGTGCACGCTAAGGAATGTATAACAACATAGGCTATGGGATAAAGTTGTGTGTTGTAGATATGCAGGGCAAACATTTCACATATTTATTTTCAACGTGTGGAGTTTCAACAACATTCGTTAACTACAGTCCACTGATTTATTTAAATGTTCAAGCTTTTATTATAGTATAGTCTCTTACTGTTCAATGACCACTTTGTAAATATAGGGAACAATATGAACTACATATCCGAAAGTCGTGTAATTACTCCAAAAGCCAAAATTAAATCCATGTTTTTGTGTGATACTAGTGTTGAAAGTATTACTAAAATGATAACTAATTTTAAAAGTCGATTATCTCTTACCTGGGATTGTATATTTTCTAACACACTAAAACCTTGTAAATACTTCTTGCACTTTAAGTACTACACAAATGAAGGCATGTTCCCAGATTGTTTAAACATATGTAATTAAACTATATGCAGAAAGAGCAATTTACTGTATTTTCCGGCACTTAAGACGCACCGGCGCATAACGCACCCCATTTTTAAGACACGTTTTAGGGAACAATTAATGAATCTACTGTAGTTCAAATAATTGTAAGAAGATGTGTAGAAACTGAAATTCCCACTTCTCCATTGTGTAAAATCCAAGTATAGCAGTTCAAGTTCTGGCCATTTAGCAATTATGCTTACTGCAAGTTGATATGTTTAAAACTTCTTCCTGATTCCGCCAAGTTCTTATCCTTTAGTCAGTTGGAGTTGGCCGAAATGCCTTTTGTAGTCCCGTTTTCGTGTTCGTTAGCATATGCAATCTCTTGCAGCTTAAATACAATTATAAAGCAATGTTTCCCCCCCCCCCATATTACCGCAATTAAAGACGCAAGCGGATCTCACTAATCACAATACAAGTTTGAACGAACTATATGAAAACTGTTAATGACAGTGCGTGTTCATCCACTGAACTCTATACAACTGGAATGCTCTCACCTTGGCAAGGCAGCTAACAAGGAATAGCTTCAAATCGAAAAATGCCAATTTTGAAGAAATGGAGGTAATAAATAATTTGCTATCGGGTATAAAATGCACCCTGTTTTTGGACGTATTTTCGGAGAAAAAAAGTGCGTTTTATATACACTAGCAAATACGGTACATCAAATAATTATAGACCTATAGGTACCTCTGTCTATGAATAATTATTTGAAAAGGTTTTATAGGTTAGAGTTACTAATTATATATAGTATTCTTAGCTGTCATCACGTTTTCAGAAAAGATCTTACAGCAATGGCTGCAAGTGATTTTATGCAGAAATCATTGGAATATCTCGAGAAATGTTTCAGCATTGCGTGATTATTTGTTGATGTATTGAAATCTTTTCATTGTGTGTTTAATTTATTCAATGCCTTTAAGTAAATGAGATGCGTAAGGTATACGGAGAACAACGCGGGTGTAGTTAAATCTTACCTCAGTAATAGAACATGTGCAATGCAAATAAACTTTAAAATAGACGAACACAACTAAAACTTTATTTCCGACAAACCCCGAGATACTTAAATGAAATATGTCTGAGCCGTCCAGGAGATACATCTTGCATATATTTAAACAATTCTAGGAAAAGGTGACTAGCTACAATTGCTTAAGCTTACAACTTGAGGATCGACTAACTTGGGATTCTCATGTAGACTATTCATAAAAAAACTGTAGCTACAGTTTGTGTGTGTAAGAATATCTCTCACTGCATCTAACCTATTAAGCAATGTTAGCTTTATATTATGGCATAGTATATTCATATTTACTATATGATGTTGAATTATGAGGAAGTACTGGGATTACTAATATAGGCAGAATTTTACTTTTGCCAAAATAAGAAAACAACTCATTACAACCTACACAGGATGTACATAGCAAATATCATTATTATTTTATATAGATATAGATTTTTATTTCTTATCGAAACACTTATGTAGTTATTTAGTCTATTTTTGTGTGTAATAAAATTGTGGACGTGTTTTTTCTAACGTTTTTGAAACGTCAGTATATATCTGTGCTCGGTGGAATGAGAAATTCGTCATTATTAGCTTTCAAGGTAAGACTCGTTAAGTAATTTCTATCTTCATTAATTGTCTAATTCTTCAACGTTAAGCATACTTCATTTTGATGGTTCATAATGGGTTATTCTTGGAAAATTTCCTGATCCAATCCTTGAATACCAGGTTTTCAATGTTCATTATTTTACTGGACCCTTCTACTTCCTAGAACTTTCTTTTTGTCGGTTTCTTTCTTCCTGTGCCCTGCTACGTGTTTGATAAAGAATACACAGCAACATACTGACTACTTAGTTTCCACTGGTTCAGTTTTTCCTCTTTCTCCACATTTCACTGGCTTTCAAGAGCATGGGAAGCTACCACTGACGTATTAAATTTAATTTCCCATTTCCTCCTGTTTCCAACCGAGTGCGCTCTTTATTGTATTACATATGGAATAAAATTTGCGAGGTATGTCAACATCTTTCACCTTTAATATTCACAAATGACAAGCTCTAAAACTTGTTTCCAAATTTTGTTATACGCTGCAGTCTTGTTACTCAAATTCTATTTGATTTAAAGTGCTAGTATTTTTAAACGAGATTTTTAGCTTTTAGTTTTTTGTTTTGACATTTCGCCTACCTTTTCAGGAACTATTCAATAATAATAATAATAATAATAATAATAATAAACTGATGGTTAATTCTGTTAGAAAATTACACGATGAAAATGTTAATTATAGGATTACAAATTGCGTCTGGTGATTAAGTTAACTTCGGTATCAAAATGTATATTTGTTACAGATTGTGTCGTACTGTACGGTATTTTTGAGAAATGGTTGCCCAAACTTTAAAATCGATGTATTGATGACACACATAGGTAAAATAACAGCATGTATATAATTGAAGTCTTAAAATAAACTTCTCAAGAAATTAAACCAAAAGTTATTTTTAGGGTTTAAAACCCATATGTTTATCTATTGTAGCGGGGTTTGGGAATGGAAAAAAGGTTGTAATGGTGCGGTTCTTGGTGGATGGTTTGTTAATTCGGGAGGATCGTTGCTGCCGGCTACTCAGGTAGAGGAATTTGGGTTCAGGACTCTCTTACCTCAGGGAGTGTGGATGGGAGACAAATGAAGTTCACTTTCTCCTCTCAGATGGCTCGTTTATTGATGATCCGCACTGATGTCCTCGTACGAATTTCCTTTCCACACAAGACGCGATTTTTCCTGTCACTCCTGCTACTGTTTCCGTGCTCTTACCCTTTCTTAATTACTTTGCGAAGTTGAAGTATGTTACTATATTACGCTAATGACTTTTCCTTTTGTCATTCCCTAGCTACCCTGTTACTCACGGTTGCCTTAAACTGGTTTTCAATACATAAATATTTACTCGAAGACCGCTGCACTGTTTCCCTCTTTAATATAAGATATTTTGAATCTCTAGGTCTAGCTTACTTCCCCTCACGTTTCCTACACAAATCTTTCTTTCCCCCCACGTTTCTACACAGAGACTTCTTCTTTCCTCAACGTTTCGACACAGAGTGAAGTATCTTACACACGTTTGAACGTCGCTCTGCTTCATAGATAATTTTCTATTTCACGCCTACTTTTCTAGTTTCTCTCTCACTTTTTGCTATTCACGTGACATTTATTCGTTCTAATTGGTTAGGTCTCTGAATTTTTCCTCCATCTACCATTGGCTCTCAATTTCATCGTCCGAGCGTGGCTCGCGTCTAACATTAACAAATTATGTTCGCTATACTGAATTTTCTGTGCGCTTGACTAACTTCGGTTTTCTGCCCGTTGTCTTGACATCCAGTGTGCACAACTCGGTTCCTATTGTCACTAAAGCGATTCCTAATGTTCTTTTTCCTATCCTTTCCTACTTCTGCTATCTTTATGTGATTTTCGCCAAGTTTGTTCGTTCTCAACTACACGTTTTTATTTCATGTTCTTATTATTAATTAATATCTATCCTCTACTTTTTTTCTCTCTTCATGATTTTATTCCCCCCTTTCTCTATTGTTAATGCTCTCCTTTTATTCTTCCCTCGTACTGGTATTCCTTCTTATTATTTTGATGATATGCTTATTAATTATTCTTCTTATTCGTTATTATTTACTCTTTATTATTCGGGCGGATCTTATTACTTCACTATGGAAGCGAGCGTTGTTAGTATCAATACTTTTATTTTCTTCTATAAACATACTCTTGCTATTTTACACGGCGCTGCAATTTGATGTTCCAAATGTATATATGAAAAATTGTAAAACATTTATAGAGCGGGAACACGCGCCTGATAATTACATATCAAATACTTATACATACAGTATAAATATGAAAATTAAAGAAATCTAACAATTTCGGTAAAGGCTAAAAGTTGTAGAAAGTAGAAGCTACAAAGCAGCAGGCTTCAAGGCGATAATAGTTAAAAGCCCACAAAGGATTCAGGCTTTAGAATATCCATAAGCTCTGAAACAAAAAGCAAAGATTGCCAGAATTTCATAGCAACAGCCTGGCGTCGTGGTAAATGTGCCTAATCGGATAGTGAAATCACTTGAGACATGAAAATCGATGTTAAAAATCTCGATTGATTGATGCATGCACGTATGCTAGAAATGAATGACGGGGTATAAAACTTTCTAATTGGGGAAATAGAATTTCGCACTATACTTGCGATGAAATCTCTAATGCTAATTAACATACAAGAGTAGGTCATTAAATAACTGATACGATAAACCACTTAGTGAGGAGCCTATTATATCGACGTATAGTGGATAAAACTCTAGTCAAAAGGAAAAATGTTCCCTGAAGCAAGACCTTCAATCCGGTCATTTTCCTGACGTAGAATCATAGTAATTGTAATTATACGAACACAAGGCGGTTGCGGGGATGATATAACTGTTTCGGCGAAGTTCGAGCTGCCGTGGACGGCGCACGAGCAGCCGTGTTGTGGCCATAGTGTGAAGGAAAAGCACTGTATTACTCACTGTCACCTTTTCAAAAACCATATCAAGGGCGGCCGCGGTAGCCTCTACGAACTAATGATCAAGCCTGGTAGTGTTGACGAAGCCAGTCGAGAGCAGGTGAGATGGCTGCTTACACCGAAAGAATTATGTACAGTTAAATGTTACATGAATTCAACCGTAAATAAATGTTAACAAATGAAGGAAAGCAAAGACAGTGAGAATTAAATGGTAAAATTCAACTATAAAATATAATTATATTGCATGCCACAACGGTAAATATTATGTACATGCTGTAAAAATGCAAAACGCACGGAGTTCAGGAATTTCAACTTCCCAAGCATGATAGCCAGGGTGAAGCCCATCTCGGTCCCATTTTCAACTTTGGAATCCTAAACTGTGAGGCAGTATTTTTCATAAATATACATTAATTAAACAATGCCTCAGTCCAAGCAGTAATTATAAGTGTCAGTGACTTGCAAGTCAATTAACTTTCTTGCATTTTTATTGTTTGTGTAGTAGTTAGTAGGGATTGCTTATGTAGTAGTTAGCAGTGTTTATATGTAAGTTAAGAGCAATATTGTAACTTTATATTAGTAAGGAAGTTCGCTGTTGTGTAGGTGTAGGGGGAAGATTCCAAAAAAAAAAAAAAAAAAAAAAAAACCCAGAAGCGTTGGGCCTTAGGGGAACGCGTTTAGTAACTGTAGCATAGCAACGTCATGTGATATTCGAAATAGCTAATGGTAAAGCTAGGAGGTAGGTTTGAATTATTTAAGACAGCCAATCAGTTATGAATCAGACAGCAGTTGTATGTAAACCCATATAAAGGTAGAAGGGAAACTGATTAATTAGTACAACACAGCATAACACGACGTCATTGTTTCTAAATGTGGTTAAACACTTTGAACGTTTTTTTTTACTAAAAGCAATTGGGAACAGCAGCGAATATGAGTTTGCTTACAATACCTTGCTATTTTTAAACAAACAAAGGACGGTCTCCACACCCTCCCACTAGGGTGACAATTTTCTGGCATGCTATAACGTGCAAACCACATCGCCCCTTCCACTTGCAGTTAAAATTTAACAAAGGGAGTTTTGTTATCATTAGTACGTGGTTAGTCGGGTCCCGCATAACCATCCCAGGTAGTCTTGACATATGTGTTGGCATACGTTTGTATGCAAATGCGTCAGAAAATGAGATTCCAGGGGATTGAGTTTGGCGGTGAAGTCTGTTGTGGTTTACATATATGTTGTCACATGCTATTACTGTCTTTATATAGGACAATTATCCACAACTACCACTCTACATAGTGCATGTGACATCGGATTGAATACACGGACCCAAGGCTGCACAGTCGACAGTCAGTAGTTCACTATAGAGTTTCTCTCTGAGAGGTCTGTATCTATGTTCTGTTCTACCCCTGATCAGTTCCAGGTTAATTTTGGCACCCTTCCCCTCGCCGCACTATCGATACAAAGTCGCTGCTTGCACATATTTAAAGCCAAAGGATATTTGTCCTAGCTCTGCAAATATAGGACTTGAAGTTCTGCGTGGATCATGCAATTATATGGTGGGACCATGTTTCTGTGCGTTCCGGTCGGGTATCGCAGGGTCGCGGTCGTCTTAGTGCCCAAACTCATATGCAGCCAACCCGTAGTGACGCAGTTGCGTGCCGTTTGACATTCGGGGGACCATGTGCTCGGGGGCCGTATTGGCTTGTTAGCGTAAGGACTTTCAGGGCAATTGCTGGGATGGAAGTTCCACTTGTCCATTGCTGTCTGTGGAAAAGAAACAAGAGATTAGTAAGCGTTATTATAGGTAATAGATTATCCAAATACCTGTCTACAGTCGAAGAGTAAGAGTGATGTTTATGAACGTCAATCGTGGTTTCGTATTTTGCCAAGGATACAGAGAGAAAGAGAGAGAGAGATTGTGTGTGTGCATGCGTGCGTGCGTGCGTGTGAGAGCGGAGTTTATTATGTATATCACATGCAGTTACATGCATTGTTAGGATTTAAACAAGTTATCCTAAAACTGTAAAGTGTTTTGGAAAATTCTGTGTTGCGGAGATTCTTCCATCTAGCGCACTTAAGTCCTAACCTCACTTTCGAATCAGTTCGAATTATAATGTTGTTGCTAGGATTTTAGAATTACTAAATTGAGATATCTTATGAATAGGCTTACGTCATATAGGTAGCTCGTGGTTCTCTCTGTGATATATACAAGGTGGTTCAAATATAAACGAGACTGATGTGTTTTAGAAAACACTGAAATGAAAACTGACCAGTTTTACACATGTTATGCTTCAAAGTAGTCCCCATTGGCTTCTATACATTTTTCCAGCGTTTTGGCAACTGTTTTATTCTTTTTTCCCAAAAGCATTTTGTTGCGTGCGCATCCGTTCCTGAATAAATGCGAACACTGCGTTGTTATCTTCAAACCGCTCTCCCTCCAAGTAAGTTTTAAATCTCCCAAATAAAAGCAATTATCACTTGAGACTATATCTGGACTGTAAGATGGGTGAGGAAGGAGGCCCCACTTTAACTTCCTAATGGTTTACATGGATTTTCTGACAGTGTGAGGCCTCGCATTGACTTGAAGGAAGGAAATTCGATTTCCACTTGGACCGGAGCTTATTCTTTACTTCTTCCAACAAAATATTGGAATAATATGCCTATTATCGCATAAGTACGTTAGCACGGTCACAATTAGTTGGGGTGACTGATGTTTGCGGTCGACGATTATGCGGCGTGTCCTCCACTCTCTCTTCCCTCTCCCCTCTCTGAAGGCTTTACACCAGAGGTGGCGAAAAAGTGCTTCGCGAGTTATTTTGACTCGCAGGCGCCGTTCCCTCTCTGCAACCGTCCTTTTGTTTTACACGTTCTGTGAGTGATGCAGTGCGTGTTGCATATTTGGTGACTCGCGGAAGGAAGTCGTTTTCGCCACCCTTGCTTTACACCATTCGAACACTCGAGTTCTCGAGAGAACATGCTTCTCCAGACTGTTTTTCGATCCTCAGAAGAATTTCCAATGGTTGGACCCATTCTGCAGTAAGGAATTGCATAATAGTGCGTTGTTCCACGCTAGCCGACACTTCCTATTCACTCATCTCTCTTGTAGAGCTTAGACGAGACTGAACACGCTCACATCTGCCTGAGCGGGAGGGAAGAGAAGCAACTTCCCAATCCAAGGTCAGTACCGTGCTGGGTGGGGTTTTACACTCGTAAAAAAATCAGTCCCCTACAAACCAACACACACCATATCATCGTGTTCATGGTGCTCAAGTATTCCTAGTTATGGAAACAGTTTGGTTTTTACATAAAACGCCTTAAGTTTTTAAACCTGAGGAGCTTCGGAATATTTGAATGTAAATCATTAAATATTTCCGTTTAAGTGATCATATTTATAAAAGCATCTGCTTTAATTCAATTACTAAAGTCCTAGTTATTCTCCGTTTTCCGCGTATTAATAAGTTTTAATTAAGCATTGTTTGCTGATCTAAATTAAATTTTCTCAGAAGTTAACAAACCAGTTCTTCTGTGAAACAACTTTTGCGAACTTCAATTAAAATTGATGTCTAGTTGGGTTATTTATATTCTTCAGTCTAAGGTAATAAATAAGCAGAAAATACGCAGTAGCAATGGTTTTGCTGGAACATGATGTGTGTATTGAGTTAAGGATTTTACTTAAGAAACTTAGAAGGCTATATACGGATTTACGTATATACGTATTTACGTATTTGCGTATGTATGGATACTTAAGGTGTAATATTGCTATTTCTACAAAAGTTTATTTAATTAAAATAAAGTAGATGTAAATATAAGCTTCGGTATGACTAGTTTGTATACCCACTAAGAAACGATAGAACGATAAAAGGTAGAGCAAGTCAAGCTAATGTACAACACCAAATTTTTTTCTTTGAAGTGTTCCAGAGTTTACAGCACAAAAAGATAGATGCAGAACAAAAAAAACAGAGTTTTTATTTGTGAACGGTCTTTAACTGCTGTGGTCCTTAGCGTCCCATTCTATATTGGGCGGGAAAGACGGACATTTCCTCTGAGACCTACGTGTCGTAAATCTACGACACGGGACCACAACTTTACTTCCCTTCCGAAGAAAGCCATGCTAAGATTTTTACGTCCGAAAAAATATATCGCTCTCCGCCGGTTTTGGACCCGCGACCTCAGGAACTAAAGGCTAGCATGGTACCACTTAGACCGCAGTTGTAGAGTCATCTCATATATATATATATATATATATATATATATATATATATATATATATATATATATATATAAAATTCCGTCTACAATTGTGAAATATACAGGGTGGACCATTTAAGTTCAGACTGTACAAGATCTCCAAAGCTAAGCGTTGTAGAAAGAAATATCTGTAATAGATGTTGTTTGACATTATGGAGGAAATTAAATGCCATTAATCGTGTTTTGTTTGGAGGAGCTTAAATGGAGCTTATATTTTGTATGACCCCAAAATGATCATGATATCGTCCTCAAAACAACAACAACAACAAAAAACTCTACTAATGGCATTTACTTTCCCCCATAATATCAAGCAACTTCTATTAAAGACTTTTTCTACAATGTTTAGTTTTGGAGATATTGTGCAATCTCAACTTAAAATGACCCACCGTATATATCAAATTAAAGAAGAAATTCCAATTAATAATACTGAGCAAAAAACTAACAATGTCATTTTTGGACGATTTTGCCAGTTAATCGCCCCTTAAAATACAGTTGCTGCAATTATAGCTTTCTGATAACTGTTATTTCAGATAATACTTTTTAATTTTGATTTGTATGTGTCAGTCTGCTTGCGGGTAACTGGAGAATAAATGAACCAATTACAATTAGAGGTAAACAAACCTATTACAGAAAACATTCAGAACTGTTAAAATATGCAAAATATTCGTATATTTGTCTTCGCAGGTTGGAGTTCGATGGACTATCAAATGTTTGAGAATGTGGTATTCCTACTTGTTTCTTTCGTATGAGCTCATTAGTCACAAAAATTAACTTTTAATGTACATAAACACCTCATTTATTCGGACTATGTGGGACCGGAGGTAATCCAATTAACAAGAATTTGCAAATCCGGAAACAAACTATTAAACGATTACAATCTTGAAGTGCGATAGTGAAATTTGGATCTCTAGCAAAGAAGAGAGATTAATTGGATATCGTCCATTTTAGACGTCTACGTTCGCTATCAGGAGTATTATGAAAACGAGTGAAAAACACAATCTCACACATTTGGGTTTTGTTGTTCTGTAACACTGACATGGTAACGGTTCTTATTGCTAAAAGTCCGGGCGCTGGTCTCTGGGCCTGACGTTTTGAGGTTGCGGTGGGGTGGAGGGGGAAGATTAACGTTGCCAATATGCAGTAATGAGTAGTTGAAAACAGATTCGCAAAGTTATCTTAAGATGATTTATATGACGTATATTAACTTTAAAGCTTTGAAGTCCAATTTTCTGGTTTCATTGTCATACAAAGTCTTCATTACAGCATCATTATATTCGAATATTCATTTATATCTGTTACGCCCAGTAACAGTTACTATTGACAATATTGGGAACGACTTCTAGCGGATGTTAAACCGTCTGTTAGCACCAATCACCAGTCTTGCTTCTAAGCGTAGCTTCCAAATCTCTCACCGTGTTGCCAGCTCCGTTTTGTAAGGGCCAGGTGACCTAAGTTACTTTTAGTGTTTGTACAGGTGAAGTTTGTTTGCAATTTTGTGCGTGCGTGAATTCCGATTTTAGTGTCTGTAAGTCTTACTATTATCGTTACTATAATAATATAGCTACTGGTTTGTCAGAATCCAAGAAACAAATTAATTCTTATAAGATCCAAGGCCGTGAATTTCTATTCAGGCTTCGTGAATGCTTAAAGAAGGAGCGGTACAATGGTGGACCCCTTCTACCTGTTAGAAAAGTGGTGGATTGAGTTTATGACACATTGAAGGTGTGAAAACTACTGTGAAAAGTGTGACAAGGAAAAGTACCCAGTTGGTTTTAAGACGCCGTCTGTATTTCTGCGTACTCCGGGAAAGCAAAGGCCACGAGCCAGCATTAAAACATCACTTGATACATTTCAAAAGGTTGCGATTAGGCAGCATGTGTATCATTATTATATGAGGAAGGAATATGCTACTCGTGAGAAGCTGCTGTATTCTCTGAAGGAAGCTGGCTTATTCGATGGTGGAAAAATCAGCCCAACTTAAGTGCTGAAAGTACTTAGTTTTTTGGTTTAAGAAATCTTCTAATAGTAAAGCTGTGGCGGACTGCATGACCTGTACTTGGTTTTTTGGTTTAAGAAATTTTCTAATAATAAAGCTGTGACGGAAATAAGTGACATTGTTGCATGATCTGGAAAATTTTTGCGGAAATTCGAAAACCCAAACCTTTAAAGCTGGTATGGCGTGAAGAAACTTGGGTAAATGTAGGACACACTAAGGCAAAGGCATGGACAGATGACACTCTTGCAGGGAAAATGAAAGTGACAGATGGGAAAGGAAGCACACTAATTCTGATTCATGCTGGTCATGATTATGGTTTTGTTCAAGGGGAAAAAACTCTTATTCAAATCAAAGAGCATTCATGATTATCACGAAGAAATACATGGAAACACATTCAAGAGCTGGTTCCAAGAATCTCTTCTGCCAAACATGGGTGCAATTCCGATTATTGTTATGGCAATATGCGACAGGAACAATATCATTCTGCAGTGGTTAGAAAAGATCATCATACTTGGAATGTCTGCAAAAATAACGAAAACAGAACTCGTGCAAATTTTAAAATTGCACACGCCAGGTTCTGCACTCACCAGAAAACACCATTGCTGCTACTCACGGTTACACTGTCATCAGCCTCCCTTCCTATCACTGTCATTGCAATGCAATTTAATAAATTTGGGCTCAAGTAAAATATTATGTTGCAGAACATAACACAACGTTCCGTATTGCTGATGAACTATTATTGCAGCAAGGAATTCAAGTGACAGTGGATGAGTGGAAAAGTGTCGTGGATCACACGAGGAAATTTCTGAGACAAGCAAGGGAAGCTGACGGCATAGTGGAAACATATGTGGAGTAGCTGATAATTTTTAGCCTAGATGACAGCGGCGACTCAGTGATGAAGCCGAAGAAATTTATATTTACGAGGACTGCAGCATCTTTCCACTCGATTAAAATGCAAGCCATTTATAGCCAATTTCAATTAACATAACTTTTAGTTTTTTCCGGTAAATGGTGTAACAATTGTCTTCATACTCAACTATTCTGTGATCGTGTGTATTCCTACTGTCTACGTACATTTACGAAGTAGTGATGCGATATGCGAAATAAATGTGTGAAATATTTAAATTGAAATTGAGTTTTTATTTATGGACGCTCTTTAACTGCTGTGGTCCTCAGCGTCCCATTCTATATTGGACGTGAAGTCCTATAATTTTGCTCAGAGGCCCCTTTTATCAGGCTTGAGATTGTTTTACGTGCCGCAAATCTACGACACGGGATCACCAGCTTTACTTCCCTTCCGAAAGAAGAAATGTTTAAAATACGTATGTTCCTTTGTTTAAATTCCCGCTAAATAACTGCCAACACCGCGTTTCCTCCTCTTGAGAAATGTCAGGGCCAGAGAACGGCTGATCAGACTGTAGCTTGAAGCATACGACCGACGGCGATCTCTACGCTACCTGCGGTACCAACATTACAGTCGCATACATTCATATTATTTATTAAAGAACGCATATATTTTCGGAATAAAAAGTAAGCAAAAAAGCAATCCGGATAAACCGGATTAATAAGGAGTGTATAAACGAGGTTCCTGATTAATTTTGAGATTCCATTCCGTATGTTGCAAATTACTAAGTTCGTGTTATTTAGTTTGAAACGATTTCTGGAAAGCTTCGACTATTATCAAAGTAACATGGAAGAACCACTCGAGTGAATTTATACGGCTGAATTTATAGATATTGCAGGTGAGGCAGAGAACACCTTACGTCAGAGATGGCGAAAACGTGACTCGCGAGACATTTTGACTCGCAGGCACACGTTCCCTCTCTGCAACCGTCCGTTTGATTTTCACATGCTGCGAGTGATGCATGTGTGTTGCATATTTGGTGACTCGCGGAAGGAAGTCGTTTTCGCCACCCTTGCCTTACGTAATATAAATGCTTTCTATTTAATGTACTCATATAATTAATTTATTTTTATTAGCTTCATGTATATAAGGCCTCTTTAACTTCTATGGCCATATTCATAGCTTTTGATTTATGAATCAGAGGTTTACGATAGTAACTCGAACTGTAGATTTTAACGTTGAATTCTATAATTCATACATTCAAGCACCCCTGCCGCGCTTACAGTGGAAAACAGCCAACAGTCTTCCACTATCGCGCGTCTTTACCTCTTACTTTCCTTAGACCAAGTAAACACTACCTCCTTCCAGTAGCTAAACCCCTATCTCCTAGGAAGGGCTCCATCATCCCTTAGGTAAAACATCGCTAAACAGACAATAACAATAATGAGAAAGTCTAAATGTTTAGGACGTTTGAAAGTTGAAAAGTCTGCAGTTCCTAGGTACAATTAAGTTTATCCTGTATCATACATTTAATTATTATTTGAATTTTATAATTGATACTGCTTTCGTTCTTCCTTAGTTTACTAGGATTTAAATTGCATAACAAATAATTTTACGTTATTTTCTTCAGTTTTGAAAGGTAGAAACTATGCTGCTATTTTGGAAAGACGAAGGTAGCAACAGAAAAAAATTGTGTTACATTCAAAAGGCTTTCTCTAGCCACTATCACTTATTTTTATCTCTTCTACAAACTAATCTTAAAAACTTGTTTTTCTATGTACTTTGTGTTAATATACCATTTTTTCCACTATGATTTTCTTCCATTTTGTCGCAAAATTCTCCGGTGTGTATGGCAGATGCGTTATTTGTTGAGGAATGTGTTTTAGGTTTCATTTGACGAGGTGGTCTAGCTGGCAGCGTTAAGACCCATTTGGGGGAGGGATTTGTGATTTTTTTTATTGTCTTCTTTACATGCCGTTCTATACTAACTGACATTGGTTAATGATAATGTTTTAATCTTCTAGTTTTGCGACTTTATTTTTATTTTAACTAGATAAGCCTCTGTATTTTATCTATGCTTCTGATTATTCGCGTCTATATGTTTAGGATGATAATAACTTCGTACGAAAGGTGGAATCAGACTGAAAAGCTCAAAGCTATAGCCGAGATTTGAACCATGGATCTTCGGCTTTCCGTACGCTGAGATTTCTGAGCTATCCCCGTGACAACTGAGCTACCATAGCAACATGTCGGCACGGCATAAATTCTCCAACTGAATCGCATGTTTCCCGGTAAATCCTAAGGTATTCTCAAATTCATTTTGACATAACATACTTCAAATGCCGACTTATCTTGTAAGTACTTTAAGGAACGAATTCATAGTCGTCGCTTATTTCAAGGAAGTCCTTAAGCAGCGATTTTCAATACACATACGCTACTGTTCCAGACGAATAAGCAAATGCTTATTCATATAAGGACGCTCCGACTTCTGCTTATATGCAATAAGGAGAGCAGATGCCATTTTGCATCAACTGCCTACAACGGAGGTTAACGAGTGAAGTATATGGAATTTCATAACGAAATTATACTACCATTAATAAACGTATTTGCGTGATTTGCAGAATTCACTTGCAACGTATAGGGATGCAGAATTTAAGAAGCGATGTCGGTTTATCAAAGATGCTGTTGTAATAACCTAGTGCCTCTTCTAAACAACATAACCTTAATAGAGGTTATAAAGTCTCAACGTCAGACAGGTTTGCTTGAAAAGATAATGCATAGCATCTCAGTGCTATAACACAATCCATGTTTTCTGTTCAATTTCCAATTTATGTTGTCCAAATCCTTAGATCCCTAGAAAACGAGAATCCGCTGCATTTATTCAGAATCATTTAATAAAATGCATAACCATTTCTGCAATAAATAAAGTACATCTCTGCAGTGCTTTTCTTGATCAAATTGCCTATTTCCATAATCTTTACGACTGCAATGGATAACTTAACAAGTCACATGTCTTTACTATTAATTCGCAAATATATGCTGGGTTATCCAAATCTTGAACACAGGTTCACCAATTTCGCATGTAAAACCGCTATTCAAGCTATATATCGTAAGTTATTAGCTACTTTGCTTTTCTGCTTACTGCTAGATGATGTAGTTGCATTTGTGATTTGCTTTCAAGCATATACACAGTGCGCAGATTGTTGTAAATACTTCTAGCTACTAACACTTTATGCTAGAAAGTTGGGTTTCCATATGTGAATATGAGGCAGTATTTTATATCACAACACTGTGAATGCCAGAGTGATTGTAGTGTAAATTAGCATTATTGTATGACAATGATTTGAGATGTTTGTTAACTATAAGCATTGTTAGGAAATAAGTTTACACGGCCTCACTGAAACTGACAATAGGAGCGGGTAACAATGAAGCGAGGGGGTGAGTTGTTTATCAATTAGAAGAGACAAACAAATGACGTCAGTGTAGCATGCCTTTCTTTAGAAATGGAGGGAATATCTTCCCTAGAGCATATGTGTTTGTAATTTTGATTGGTTGATAAAACAGACGCTAATGTTGGCGCGATTTATTAACCAATAGCAGCTCTATTATAATGTTTAGGCATATCGGGGTGAGGGAGTATAAATTCTTGAGCCATAGGCAAGAACCGCGCAGTTCTACAGAATCATTCACAAGGCAAACGTCGCGGAGTTCTAAGAAATCTCTTTCGCGAGTTACACGTCAGGTAGATCTATGGAAGCATTCAGAAGTACGCATTACGCAATTCTACAGAATCTCTCGCGTCGTATAGTTAGTTACATAATGTGAAATACGCGAATTAATAGTGTGCGGTAAATAAGTGATTGTAGTTACATTCGAAAATATAACAGTTTCAGTCAGGCGTGTATCAAGATTAAATATGTGAAATTAATAAAGTGTGACAGCAATAAAGCTGTAAAAACAAATTCTTTTATCAGTGTTATCTTTTAGTAACAACTCCTTTCCGTTTACACACCCTGTTCAAGAGATATTTGCTCGACTGAATAATAATAGCTAGCCGGAGGACAAAGAACCCAAAATTCAAAATAGTAAAACAATAACAGGCGCTCAGCAAATAAGATAACACGACAGAATACTGCGACAAATATTACTGGCCAGTACATCACACAACCGATTGCCTGCATTCTACGATGTATATGTATCTCAGCACCAACTCTTTAGTTACTTTCTTTCCTGCTCGCTGAAATGTTTTCCTTTTGGCATGTTTTCGACCTAACTAATGTAACTGTTTAACTAATACTACAAACCGTTAATTAAATCTACAATCTTGTTGATTGTAACCTAAAGTTAACTTATTAATAAATGTGTCTCGCAAACTTCTACCACATGCTTAAAAGCTGTTGTGAACAAAACAACAGCGAATATGGAAATGGCGGCTGGCTATGTGGTCACCTGCTTGTTCGTTTACACATTCCTTCGTGCATCCGAGTAGCTGTGTTGCCACATGTGCTTCGAAAATAAGTAAGCGTC
Source organism: Deroplatys truncata (assembly GCA_030765065.1). Lineage (NCBI taxonomy): Eukaryota > Metazoa > Arthropoda > Insecta > Mantodea > Mantidae > Deroplatys > Deroplatys truncata. Next base: position 63,239,715 of record CM060980.1, read on the forward strand.
TAGCGCTGACCATATAAGTATTGTCTATGTTTACCAAATGGAAATAAGCGTTTCCTTATCACTCGTACTTGAGTATCTCCTTTTCACATAAGCGACGACTATGAATTCAACCCTAAGTCCCAGGCTTCATTGTTAACCAATATTAGGGCAACAAGATAATTAGTTCTTCGTTCACAGATGCCATGTGTTGGATAGGTAGAATCAGACTGAAAAATCCAATGTCATACCTTTCTGGACATCGTGGCATTGTAGGAAACGATCAAGACAATCAGGCAGCGAAGGATGTGATTCTACATCCCGATGAACGTATTCTCCGCTGCCTATCTACGGATTTGAAGGGGTTTTGCGCAGAAAGATACTCTCTCAAAGGCAAGAGGAGTAGTGAGCTACATGTACCGCCAAACTCCTTCGCTTTATTCTTCTCGTCCATCCCGTCACGAGGAGACCGTGCTTGCTCGACTTCGTATTTGTCACTTATTTTAGTCACGCCTACCTTCTAAAAAGTGAATCACCACCATGCTGTATCCACTGCAATGTGCCCTTAGCAGTGAAGCATTTCCTCACCCATTGTTGTCATTATTCTACACTTTACGAATGACTTCGTCTATCTAACAATTTAAGTACTATTTTAGCAGAGTCTAACTCTATCGGCAGAGTTCTCCGATATGTTCAATTAAGTGGTTTCCATAAGCAACTTTAACTCTTGCAGTTTCTTGTGTGCCATCGACTTTCAAGTTGTGCCAGAACTTACGTATGTTGAGGATTGGTTCGTATTTAACCTAATTAGTGAGATTTATATTCTTTAATTTATATATTTTTTGGTTTAATATTTCAACTTTTGTATTTTCAGTTGTTTGTTCTTGTAACTGCTTTGCAGGTGTTACTTTTGCATCAGACGTGAATAAATACATATACGGAGTGTGGCACTAAAGACCTCAGTAGTTTTGCGCCACCCACTACAAATTTCATATACGGGATTAGAACTACGGAACTTCGACTTTCCGCGCCGCAGCTCTAACCAACTGAGCTACCTTGGTACACATTTTTCCCGGTAAACCATAAGTCGTTTTTAAATTAATTTTGAGATAACGCTTCATGGCGACTTACAGTTTCGGAAAAAATGTGAGTCATTGGGAGAATTTAATGTCGTGCTGACATGTTGTAATGATAGCTCGATTGGCACGGAAATAGCTCAGCGGCACGAAATCCGAAGTTCCGTGGTTCAAATCCCTGCTAAGGCATTGGATTTTCCATCTGATTCTACGTTTCCAACTTAGCCTCCGCACGACATACATATGTGGAAGAACAACTAACAGTAACATAGTAGTTTGGCGCCTATAAACAAAGCCACCACCACCGTAGGAGTTCATTCGTATGTTAGGTGCTTTCTAGTGGGACCATGTAGCCTGTCCTTGCCAATTCAAAAGAAGAAAATAGAATGTGCATCACCTTTGTCTCTTCCAGTTCCCTTATACGAAAAGTCTCTTATCTCTTTGTTGTTCTTATGTGCAAATCAAATTGCCATTTTTCTAAAAGAAAAAGTTAGTTTGCAATGAAACGGCAATATAGCACAAGTAATGCTGATTACAGTAGCTTCAATTACAAACATTTTATGCGATACATTCACATGACTTTCTCTACCCTCTTTCTTTATTATTGGATACAAACTATTCACATTAAAGCTTATTTTTCTGTTTAGTGCATTTTAATCCAAATAAACCTTTGCAGAAATAGCAGCAATATACTACAAATGCAAAGAGAACAGCGACAGTCAATGTTAACAACTGGACGCTATATACTGGCCTTAAATTTCATACCGTTTCCATGAAATTACGAGAAACAATTGAATGTTGACAGGACATTAAGAGAATAACCAAGTAATGGGCAATTCGAACCATAACGGATATCTCAGAAATGGCTTATGACACAAAAATACTCGTTTCAAATAAATTGTGTGTTTTAAACAGATATTTTTTTTTATTTTCTTTTAATTTTTTTTGTGTAGGACGTTTTCGTCTATCGCTTAACGTTTACCAATTACATTAGATTATACAAAATTCTTACTGAATGAAGCGGACTTCACAGGCTATTCACAGAAAATTCAAGATAAATATTTTATGTCATGCAAATATCTTTAATATATAGTATTTTACTCAAAATCATTAGCAATTTTTTAGAAAATCAAAAGTTTCGAAAAATCTTTCATGTATAGGTAGTTGGGGGAATTTTCTTGAAAATCTTCGTGTGACATCCTTAGAAGATACTGAACTTAAATACCAAGTTTAGTATTTAGCCAACTTTTCGTTTTTGAATCATGCTGTTCATAAACAGTCACACACGCGAACTTTTTCCAAAAATTATTTTCTTTTTGGATTCAGGAGGCCTCAAACAAGTATTTCCGGTGAAATCTCGGTATCGAGTTTTTGGGCTGCAATGCAATACCTTTACTCCTACTATGTACATGCTAGAGAAAGTAAAAAAAATACAACCTCTTTACTTGTGGCAGACTATTTACAGAGGAATTCCATTTTCAATCAACAGAGAGAAAATTCTTTGGAAGTTTGTCAGTATTTTTTGACAATATAAGGACTACACTTTTCCGTCTTAGTTTAATTAATTGTTAACAGTTCCAAAACGGCAATTTGTATAAGGAATTGCGGAATTTCTTCATTTAATTATCCGTTAACTGATTATTAGTGAGTAATTCTATACAAAAAAACCAAACACCTTAAAAATAAAGTGGAGCACGATATCTATACACCAGGAGAACTATTTGCTCCTAGGGTACCATTTTAAATTTATCTAACCTGTTAAGTGGCAGATCTTGGTTACATGTGAGAGCAGAAATACTGAACCGTGGCCCATTACCCATCAGTGTTTATTCTTCCTTAAGGTCTCTAAGTTTATCTAACCAAACGCTAGTTTTCAGCCAGTCCTTAACACGTTTATCTATGGCTGACTTGAACCAAACAAGAGCCAGTTAGCGATGTCATGTTGAATATGAAACGAAAGAGAGGTCAGAAATGACTTTTCTTAATGAATTCTACTCTGATTTGTGGAAACAGGTAGTGATGTCTAGTCCAATGTAACATGATTAGCGACCCAATCTTCTAGAGGGAGGTGTGAGTGAGAAATGAGTTACCTACAGCGCTGTAATGCATAACGGCAATAATATTTATGTCAAACATTTCTTCTGGAGCAGACATGGAAACGATGTTGATGCGATTGTTAATGCCGTCAAGAGGATATGATTTCGATGTGTTTATTATTTTTTCGATCCATTAGCACTTAAATACAGGGTGAGGCAGATAAAATAAGCCCACCTCCCATTTCAATATGAATGTGATATTTTGACTGCCAGGTAAAAGTAACCTTGTAACTATAGAGTAAATATAGAATAAAACAAAAATACAAATGCCAAAAAGGACTCGCCATTTAAAAATGATGTTGAGAATGTTCTCCTGCAGTCTCCCGTAGCGCGCTATTTTTTAATCAAATTCTGTATTGCCCTCTTTGCCGGTTGTCCGCTAAACGGAAACCTATCCCTGAAAATTTTGCGGTTTCCTTAATTGAACCTATTTTCACACACGCTTCCACAGTTTCCACCATTTCTTGCATGGAGTAACATTTTTCAGAATGCGTGCAGACACGTGTAGTTCGACTGGTGAAAGAAACTGAAATACTTAAAGAATAACACAACAGTCCATTAGGGTTGGCTATTTGCGAAGGATTATTGCTTAATTGTCCGTTGTTGTAGTTCTTTACTCATTTCGATACGATAAAATACGATAATGCTATTTGAAGCAGTTAAAATATTACATTCGCTTTCAAATGGCAGACTGGCTACTTTGATCTGCACCGTCCTATATTATAATATATTATTATTATTATTATTATTATTATTATTATTATTATTATTATTATTATTATTATTAATATTTACTTAATGACACTAATGACTTAAATTGACTGATATCGTCAGCCTCATTTTATTCATTAACCTCATTCTGGCAGTGAATAAATGCATTTTTTTTCAAATGTTTTAATGGGAACATATCTGTTAGAATGTTCTTATATTGGGAAACTCCACTACACTTTACATGAAATGATCAGTCGTTACTTCAAGAATGCAATCTCAGTTGGTAACCAAATAAGTGGCAATGTAATAATATGAATATTATTTCCAACCAGTGATTCTGCCGCCAACATTGCTTGCTCTCAATCAGGACTTTTTCCATGATTTTCAGATACTTGTTTTTCATTGTCTCTCCAATACTGCCAGGTATTTCTTACAAAGTAGTTTTCACTTCCTTCATAACCCGCACAGCACCATGGAGTGAAATATTTCTCGTTTCCAGTTGTTTTATGTAAGCAGGCAGCTTTCCAAAGTTTGCTTTGATAAAAGCAAGGTCAGAGGTTTGCTTTGGGTTCATCAGGATAGTATTTGCCTCTGCTACTCGTATGATTTGCTGTCTGATCCTCATCAAAATTACCAATAACCTAACATGTTATAGAAGAATTAATAACTGCGAATTATATTAAAATAAAACTGTTCAACCCTTCTAAATACTACTTTCTCATATCAGTAACTAACTCTGATCCAGTTACCTCTTTAATTTTGTGAGAAATTTCAGCATAATAGAAGGCAGTGTACTCCAACGTGTTGCAACTAGCTGTGGTAGTAGAGGCGTTGTTGGCAAGCTCTTTTGAATGCAGTAATCCAAGAACGTTCTTTTGAAAAAAGACCTTCCTTACAGTAGAGTAAGGTTGTTCACGGAAGGAAATTTTGACCTATTTTTTCAGTCAGTCAATGAAATGCGTGTGCACAACTAACGTGCAGCAGTTTTGGATACACCTTCAATATCTACCCAACTTTAATCATATATGTTACACTTGGTTTTCTACTTCAAGCATCCCTAACCATTTTTCCAATTCATGAATGTTTGGTAATCTCAACTTCATTGGATAATATTAAATGTCATATTCCTCATCATCAAAAGAGTTTCCAAACAACCACACTAATAACACTAGCCTGTATTTTCAAACTTTTTGTCAGATGATTTCTTAAAAGTAGGTGTTCTTGAATCAAGTTGTTATGCTGATTCCAGAAATAACTTCCGTCTTTTCTATCTCGTCAGGTTTTTACACAAAATAAGAAGTAATGTTTTGACAATTTTACTAATGAGCGTAGAAAAGTATTTAAATACCATTTCACACAAGGTAAGTTTTTATTCAAGAAACATTTTAATAATACTCTCCAGAACTCCCCTAACTTATTTCACAACTACATTTTAACAAAAAAGAAGCCAAAGTGTTTCATTTAATTTTTTTCAAACTTTCTCTTCTTTGACTTCCTGGCAGATCCTTGAAGATGACGTCCCTCCTCAACATCCAACAGTAGTCGGCCATCATAGTTTCATTCCATCTCCCCTGGTACCTCCTCTCCATTTCCTTAATATCTTGGTGAAAACGTTCACCCTGCTCTTCACTATAATGTCCCAAATTTTCTGGAAAGTCTTCAATATGTGAATGCAGAAAATTCACCTTTATACTCATGTTACAACCCATCTTCTTGAAAATTTTCAATATTGTTTCGACAATGGCCTTGTAATTAGAATCTTTGTTATTGCCTAAGAAGTTTTCAGTAACTGATCGGAAGGCGGTCCATGCTTCTATTTCTCTCATTTATTGTCTTCTCAAAATCTTCATCCTTGATCAATTTCTTTATTTGAGGATCAACAAAAATTCCAGCCTTTAATTTGTCTTCTGTAATGAAGGGAAATTTCTTGGAAAGGTAATTGAAGCAGGATCCATCCTGTGGTAGAGCCCTTACAAATTGCTTCATCAAGCTCAATTTTATGTGTAGTGGCGGAAGCAATATCTTTTGCCTCTATACAAGCGGTTCGTGCAGGATGTTTTTACTTCCAGGCAACAAGTTTCTCCGCTGTGGCCATACTTTCACACTCCAATGTCTTTGCCTCGCCCGACTGTCCCATTGGCACAGAAAACAAGGCATTTTTGTGAACCCAGCTTCTTGTCCTAATAGTATTACAATAACTTTGAAATCACCGCAGATACGCCATTTGTGTTCCTCGTATTGAATACTTGTTAAAAGCATCTTCATGTTTTCAACTGTCTCCTTCATTTGAACTGAATGTGCGACAGGAATGGACCCATACAAATTCCCATTATGCAGTAACACCCTTTCAGGCTCCTCTTTGATGAATCTATAAAAAGTCTCCACTGAGTAGGATCATGTTCAATGCCATAAAAGTGCATTAAACCAAGGACTCGATCTGTGAGAAAAAAGGAACTAGCTCTTGTTCTCTGTGTCTGTACCGTGAGTAATGTGTTCCTGGTTCCAGAGTATTCTTATTTTTAAGACGGGAGCCTAGTAACTCTGCAGATTCTTTAGACAAATTCAAATCACGTACTAGATCATTTAGTTCACTCTGAGATAACGTCGTATTCAGGGCGGTAGACATCATCAGAATCGTCTTCGGTGATTGCACGAGGTTCACTTTCAACACCATCTTCTTCCAAGTTCTCTAAAACAGCTGAAGGAAGAGGAGCTGGCAGATCTTCTCCGTGTGGAATTGGCCTGATTGCTGAAGGAATACTTGGATACACAATGTGTTTCTTATTTTTTGAATTGCACCCCTGAACATTAACTAAACAGAAATTAGTCTTTAAGATGGTTTTTAGGCTCCTTCCACACCATAGGAATTGCAAATGGCATGCATGATTGCTATCCTTTTGTCCACAATCTTAACCTCTCAACACAATAGCGGCATTGTCTTTGGAGACCAGGCCTTGTCTTGGTCACCAAGTTTCATTTTAAAATAAGCCTGGTACACTTTTTTCACAGTCTGTTATATCAGTACTATAATTTCCACAAATGTAGCAGAAAACGTTTGGATTGTTCACACACTTGCGTGTAGACATAATGTATTTATAACTTTAATCACGATGTAGCACTGGTAATGCAAGCCTCTGATATTAACAACAATGCCTAAATTACAAATAGCAACCAGCATCTACAGGTGTAACAACCTAAAGACTTACAAGTCTGTATTGAGAAATTTCCCTCCAAGAAGTGATAAATTTCCCTTCAACAATACTCGTCATCTACTGCCTCAACTCTATATTTTTGAAGTGAAATTATGAAAAAAATCTACGTTATAGAAAAAAACTAAAAGCAGTTCTGAAATCAGCATAAGAAAGTGAGTCAGAATCACTTATTAGTTTTCAGTCATCCGATATCATGCAGACTAGTGTAATCATTATCCCACGCTTGTTCGTGGCTTCATCAATGGATAGGCAGAAGAGTAAATTTACCATGTCAGTTTTATTCAATGGTCTGCAACATACATAAGAATAATATCAAATTAAATACAAGCAACCTTAAATGTCAATTGTTTTAACACATTTAAGTTTTGAACACAATGAATGAGAATATTTAGAAACTCGCCGAACTATACATTACACTCGGATAGTTTTTTATTAATATGAACTAGTTAGGTACAGTTCTGCTTGTGTATTTGTGAAGGAGGTTTCTGGGATTCACATTATCTAGCTTCCTCCAAGGAATGCTTTCTTTCACCATAGTTCTGCACAAATCCTCATAGAATTCCTTTTTATAGTTGTTGGAAAATTCGGATAAGAAAGGTTATACTGGCCTATTTACTTTTTATTAAATGCACGTTGGTACCCTTGCGCTGGTCATGTGATATTTCTTGTCACATTTAACCTAACATCACATAGATCGGTGCGACTCCCGTATCCATAAATTTTGGTTTTATAGCAAAAAATATTTATAAATTCGGTAAAAAAATGCATGTATAGTAATCTAGGATGTTTAAGGATGGAGTGAATTACCGGATGTTGCTCGAATGAAGTGATGTGGCTCACTCACCCTTTTAAGTAACCACACATACATATATACTAGAAACGCAGCCATTTTGAGCTGGAATTCGCTAAAAATAATTGGGAAAAAGTCGCTATATTGTTGCATGCTGGGTAGAGATCTAAAGGTTCACATGAAAAATTAAATTAATTTTTGGTACCCAGCACGTACAATGAGGGGACATAAAAGGGTACATATACTCACTTGGCCGCGGAGGACCGAAATGTGATGTGGAGTTTAAGAGGAAGGCTTGGGTTTTTCACTGTAAAAAATCCATAACACAAATACTCACACATTCCTAGATTTATTTCCCAACCGTTTGGAGTTCCTACATTATTAAATATGAAAGGTGAGGGGAGTTGTCCACCGATCCAAAGCCCGGCTTACACGCGCGATCCGCTTCTCTTGGAATCCTAAGTAAGAAAGACACTATATCCCCACCACGCGTGACTAGCCAAAAGCTCCCAGCTAGGAGTGACGTCATCCTGTCAACACCTAGTCAACATCGAAAGCAACAACAATATGCCTGATAATGACAATGAAAATAACAATATGTCTCGTAATGCAATGAACTCCCCAAATTATTAATACGTTACATCAATGCCGCTAACACTAGAAAACGCCGCGAAAGTGATGTCCAACAATGCATATTTGAAATTTGAGGGAATAATGAAAATTTGCGGGATTCTAATTAACCTAAGTTTATATTGAAGAAATAACTAAACCTAACCTAACCTAACCTCCCGTGAGTCAGAAACCTAAGCTTATATAACTAGTGAATCATAAACATCATTAAGTAATGACGGTTGCTTTGCTTGCATGCTTTTGTGTAGCTGCTGGTTGTTGTTAATTCACTCAAGTTTGTATAAAAAGAACTATATCTAACCTAACCTTCCATGAATCAGAAACCTAAGCTCGCATCATAAACATCGTTAAGGAATACACGCTCACTTCGCTCGCCTGCTTTGGTGTAACCATAATCCTTGGCTACGCTTAAATATTTTTTCTCTCATTTCAAGTGTTGGCTGCACTCCAACTTCCGCTGGTTCTCATCCTGAAACAAACAAAAAAATTGAGTTTTATTTTTTTAAGGGCACTTTTTAACTCTTATGGTTCTTAGCGTTACAGTCTATATTGGGCGTGAAAGACCGGAAATTTTGCTCAGAGGCCTCTTTATCAGGCTTGAGGTTCTTTTACGTGCCGTAAATCTACGACACGGGACCACCGGCTTTACTTCCCTTCTGAAGGAAGTCACGTCCGAAAAATTCCATCTTCCTCCTCCAGTTAGCTTAATTGTTTACAATGAGGACTCTCAAAAATCCTTAAAACGCTGCAAAACATTAAAAATCGACATAATTTTCGCTTCAAACTGTTGTGGAATGTGTTAGAAACGAAATAAAGAAAATAAATGGAATAAATTAGAATGAAATATCTGTGTGTTATATGAGTGTAGTAATTCTGAGCCATTGATGGTTACGGTAGGATATCACTTAGATCATTATTTATGTAGACAGCAGTGAATAACACAAATGAGGTGAAAAATGTAACGAGCTCAAAAATTTATTTTCTTACTTGTTTGCCACATGCTTGGCAATATACAACTTTTCCATCTGATGATGTTATGATAACCATCAATCCATTGTTTCAGGACATATAGTCTTGATATAAGTGCTTTGAAATGTCTCCACATTATATTTCATGGAATACAGCGGAACGAAATATGCAAACACTTCTCAGAACTAATCCCAGAAAATGCATATTAGCACTGGCTCTTTTCTATGTAAACAGTAATATCCGAAGTTGTGTCCAAAATGAAAGTAAAATATGGATCCAAAATCATAAAAACAAATCATTTGGAAGGCTAAAGTACACTCCTGACCATAAAAATGTCACAGAAGAAGAAGAATACAGGAAGCATAACCGCAAAAGACCACCTTGAAAGTAGACGGAGCTTCCGCGAATGCATATTCTCGTTAGAAGAAGGGGTTAAGGAATAACTAAACTTTTAAGAAGTGTGAAATGTTTTATCTTATGAGACCTTTAGAATAGCAATAATACAGGCAACTTGTTCACTTGTAGTCTTCACTGAAAATCTTCCTCTGTCGTCATAATGAATATCAGTGATTAATACTCCTTAAAAGTGGACTCTTGAAATACGAACAGAGCTGATGTCTAAGATGTGTATAAAAAGCATTGTAACTTTTAAACAAATGATGCATGACGCCAATACTATTCTAATTGTCTCATATGAACATCAATAATTCAATCCATTAAAATCCCAAACAGTTTCCCTAAGAAATGCATACAAATAAGGTATTGCATCCATCAGCAGTTTTTTTTTCTGTACATAAAATACTACAAACTTTCATTGGACATTCATAGACAAATAAAACAGCGTAATTAAAATTACTGTTTTGTTAAAACATATAAATGAATTAAAATACCTACACTGAAAATACTCATCTGTGAAATTTAAAAAATACATGAATTTAGGTCGATTAATTTGATATTGTAATACAGCAATGAGCTGTTAACATATAATACATAGACCAAATTCCATACAATATTTTAAATTAGTTCCAGAGACATTGGCTTTTTTTTGTTATTTTTTACTGTTTTGAAAATTTGCTCCACACGATTCAATTATTTCTTGGAAAAATAATATAATTAAAACCTTAAATACAACTTTTAGAAATGGTAGATATGAATTTCTAATTAGTCTAATAGTTTGGGATAAAATAAATGTTATACATGATATTTAAATCTTTTGCTTAAAAATTTACACAATATACATATTGTTTAATAACATTACACTAAGCATGTTCACAAACATTAATCTCGTCAGTATTTTATTCCTGTCAGTAAAAAGGAGACATAGAAACTTTCATCGATTTATAAGAAAAGTACATCGTGTGAAGAATTTGAAAATGACAATCTGCTGACAAATGAAAACCCGAGAAAGTAGAGTAAGAATTATAACGCTAAAATAACACTGTTGTTAAAAAGGGAATTTAGTGCATACACAGACCGTCATTATTATTTTTCTGCTCCTCTGCAGCTAATTTGCTATTTGAAATTCCCGAGGCCTATCTTGAGTAGTTTGTTCACCTTTATATAGGCAAAACTTGTTTTTATTACAATTTGATAGCAATATAGGCGTACATGCTGACTTCTAAATCATTATATGAGAGCTTTAAAATATCGTACATCTATAAAAGCTACATATAATTAAAGTATATAGAGAATGTGCAGTGTTTAATGGCACTGAAATCAGCATTTATGATTTTTGGGTGAAAGAAAGCTGATGAAGCATCAAAATTCAACTCCTCTGAACAGTTTTCTAAAATTATATATCACAACTGTAGTCGTTATGTTCTTCATCGCGAAGAATTCCATACAGCTGCGGAAACATCTTGTGAAATTACATTCTGTCAAGCGAGGGAAGTGTAAGCAAACAACTCGACTGAGAGAAAAGGAAGGCAGATTAAAGGCTTAGATCTTTATACAGGATTTGCGATGTAACATTGGGGCGACCTTCTCTGACATGTGTCATCCAGTTCTAAAGAAATGAATCTCCTACGCTTAAAGTTAAACTCCGCCTTAATTATTAAGGTGGGAGTCGGTTTATGTTACCTCTCTTATATCTTTCTTTTTTGTGTGTGTGTTAGGGAAACGTAAAGTTTTATTTGACTTTGGCAATGTCTTAGATAACGCAGTTAAATATGTACTAAATGACTCCTGCGAATAATTCGCACAAGCTTGCAAAATATGTAAATAACCCATAAATTGCCATTCGCCCGTGCTTAAATACTGGACTCGCCTGCCTAATAGCTGTGACATAGCGTTTCATAAAATCCTATATTCATGTTTATTCTAATTTATGTTTTTTCTAAACTTAAAACTGTATTTAATAAACAACAAATTGCAAATTAATGAAAATACGATAAGTATTTAACGGTTAATAAAGAATTGAGCAAATCACTATACGTATGTGCTGGTAGCGAGCCCCGAACGCCAAGCTTAACAATCACACGACAGAACCAGCTTGCAAGTTAGTGTGCTATAAAAACATAAACCTTACGGCGGATAGCGCATTGGCTCCCTGGCGGATGAAAGTTTGGTCATTTACTTTAATTAAATGTTATTGCTGTGTTAAACTGATAAATTGTCCAGATGGTCTGCGTTCTAATACCTCTAATGAATGCTCATTTATATCACACTGTTATGTACTTAATATTTGTTCGAAACCGTCTAAAATCCTTAGTGAAATAATATATAGATGTCAACGAAATAAACAATTACTGAATATTTAATAGTAACAATAATGAACTTAAAATTTTATACTCGTATGTAGATAACTCCCTTGTGTCTTTTGAGAGAAGCAATGTAATTCTCCAATGATGTTTTCATTACGCTTCACAGTGTCTCGATAGGCACTTTGCTGAAATTAATAAAATCAAGTAAGTAATGTAATAAACACTTTTGAGTTTATAATCCACATAAATATAGCTTTAAACTTGACATCGCTGCTATAATTCATTAAAAGCAAATACTGCGTATAATTTCTACTTTTGAAAAAGTATTCAAGCATTTAAATATCTGCGGTGTAACTCATAAACACTAATTTTTTTTCTCAGGGCCTAAAAATTAAATATGTGATGTCCTTTTCTCAGAAGGACAATGTTAAAATGTCCTTTGAGTTAGAGCCTCGAAGTTCTCATCAGGTCACTTATGAAGTGTTATAAACGTGGTTTAAACTCTGTATTCAATTTTTAAGCCTGGAACATGTTATAGAGATAAGTTTAGTTAATTTGTAGATTAGCTTTATTGTTGCCCAACTTCCGTTTAAAGTAGAGTTTAACCTATACTTTACACCCTATTTTTTCTCGCCATTCATACTATTGTATTATAGTATGTGGAATAATGTCAACGGCAGTCACTGGAAGTCAGTGCCGTGTTCTAGCTCCTGAAGAAAGAACAAAGAGGACTGTGATCTGAACACATACAGCGCACATCTCCAATCGCTGTCTATGGGCAGACACACATTAATGGGTGAACAAGGACAAGATCACTTTGGAAGATTATGAGAACACTGCAGAGAATCATAAGCTAAGGCGGCAGAGTTTGAACAGCGATAACCGTGTAGAAAAGCATGCCCATTGGGCGTAAGGCGAAAAAAAAATACTATCCGCGACTTAACGAGGAGACCAATCCTGTAGGAAAATGACGGTAGCATTACTGAGATGTGGTTTTATTGTTTGTTCGGTGTCTTTTGAGACAGTGGGAGGGGGAGGATAGAAAACCGGACGCTCGTGCCCACGTCGGCAACTTGTGGCGACTCTTTGTTATAGCTACAGCGCCTACCTTGCGACGACCTTATCTCCTCCTCCCACTGTCTCAAAAGACTGTGAACAAACAATACCTGTCTCAAACGCAGTAAGCCCTCCAACGTGGCCCCATTTGATTTTTGGCTTCTTAAGACTTTGGAGAAACACCTACGAGTTTGAACACCTGGAAGCCGTTGTTCCAGTGGTAAGTCGGTAGTAGGATCGGAGAGGCTCTACACGGGACATTCCATTTCAAATCATCCGCAATAGAGGGAAAATTGACCTGGCATATTTTAAACGGAACGAAACTTTTTGTATTTGTAGACAAACTCTTAAAAATTAGATCATAGTTTTCCAGTTAAAATTGTTCAAGTTTATGCATATTCTTAAAATTTCCAATTTCAAGCTATTATAACTCAAACTTTTAAATCTAATTGTTTAAATCGAGGTTTATTTTGGTTCTCTAAACATTAATTTCATACTGATAAGTAAACATATCCTCCTTATTTTTATTTAAATGATGAAATTTCTATTTTTCAGGCGTAGGCGGTTACGGATTAAGAAAAATAAGTTTCTTGCATATGGTAAAATTCCGTAATTTAAACACAAACATATTTTGCTGTAATGATTACTGATAAGGTTTCGTCTAAAATAATTAAAGTAAATAACTTTATGCGCTCATAGTCACGCTCGCAGTTTGTTTTGAACTGAAGGTCAAGCAAGCTGCTGTGCACAGTTAAACAATGAGAACGCTTACTAAGCATTATGCGATTATGAGTATTTCCTCACAGATTCACAAAGCGCTTGGTGATCATCGTGCATCAACTACGTAAATCGCTGCAGTTATTAACTTTTTGTGTTATAACTACGAACGCCTAAACATAACCACTTTACCAACATTGCCGACTTCTCTTAATTGCACTTTGGATTATTCTGAATTTAATATTTTAGTTTTATAAAAACCCGAAGGCGTTTAAATAAGTAAAAACTGTATATACATTTTTTGAACGGAATTAAAATCAGTATATGTAGTAATGAAATGCGGACTTTTATCTACAAAATGAGATTTGGTACAATATTCTGAAATACAGGGTTCCGGAGCTATGCACACTTAAAATGCGATAAAATTAATTTATCGTTCAATAACGTGACAACCATTCGGTTTTAGATGCTAATATTAGATAAATATGCTTTCCTTATTAATAGAAAAAATTACAACTCAAACAAAAAATGCGAGATTTTTTTGCCGCTCGATTTCACATGAAATGTCCCACATGTAGCGCAAGTACACGTAGCTCAGTTGAATGTAGCATGATTGAAACAACAGAATTCTCTACCAAGTTTTAATAAATTATGCAATAATTCTGGGAACGTGTAAATTAATATAGTTTGTCTCGTGTATTAAAATCAATCGTTAAAAAGTATTGAATGAAACAGAGTTATAATTTATTGAATTATAATAAATGTGGATCAATGTCGCTCATTCGAATTAATTTTTGTGAACAGTAGGCAAAACAAGGATGTTGATCCGATATATAGCCATAGTTGGGCCTTTAAGCGTAAGAAACCTTATCTACATGACAGTAAAATACGCGTAAATAACGCGCAACTAATGTAGTAAACTAATATTAACTAAAATTCTCCAGCAATTTTCAGTCTTTGTACACCTCACAATTTACAATCACAAGCAAGTGCCGGAGCCTGTAGATAGAATTCTAGCACGTGTGGAGAGTTATCCAACATTGTATCAGTTAACAGCTTACACCTTACGTAATACGTAATATTGTGAAACTGTGATGTAGAAGGTGCAATGAGAGGCGATCAATTGATTCAGCTTGCTGTAAACAGAAACTGAGCCATATTGTATTAATGAGATGCTGATCCAATCGTTTCCCCGTTTTTAGAAACAAGAAAAAGAAGTCAAAGGTAATTATTCTGAATCTTCTTTTTTGTTACTAGAAGCTTGACACTAATCAAGTGTCAGAAGAGAACAACGCACAACCTTTCTGAAAACATAGAAGTATAAATGCATTACAGTAAAATACGCGCAATTAACCTAATAAACTAAAATTAAATAAAATTCTCCAGCAACTTTTAGTCTTTAACACCTTATATTTTACAATATGAGTCAAGTGCTGGAGTCTGTAGATAGAATTATATTGGAGAAATACTTTACTAAAAGCTCTGTGATGGCAATTAATCGTGAGTTATTAATAATTGTATGCTGTATATTACGTTATGCTGCCATTATATTATGCTACTATTTGAATAAGCTCACAAGAAATAACCTACAGTTAAACATTTCAAGCTGCAATAGTTGTAGAAAAATTCAAAGAAATAAAATCGAATACTTCGGAATGGTTTGTTACTAGTGATATATCTTACTGAGAGCTGCATTTCCTTTCTAAAATATGATTTTGTCTATGCCTTAATTTTTTTTCGGTTACATAAAATTCAATGAGAATTAAGAGGAATTCAGTTTGTAGAACATTCAAGAAACCTCTTCAATAAATATATATATACATCTTATAATATTGTGGCGTATTAGTAGGTATTGTCATGCCAAACACATTATTGCGTCGCATTGGCGACAGCATTGTTGGGGTATTGTTAGTATTTCTTTCGACCTTGTGTTTGAATTTCGTCTGGCATGACGCTCCCCACCGCTGGCGGGCGATCCTAGCCAGAGGTGGAGAGAGAGGGGGAATAGCTTAGCGTTACTTTTCTTTGTGTGTGTTGACCGTCAGTCTGATCTGAGAGTCAAGTCTGTGAGTTTGTGTGTGAAAGAGTGTAGATGTAGGTTGTGTGTAAGGCATCTCCACTCTTGATTCCGTTGTGTGTGATGTAGGGGCACCATTTATTTTATTAAATAAACCACAGGTAATTTAAATGAAGTGAATTTTGTGTTAATTTGTTATATAAACCCCACGCCTGCTTTGGAATGTAAACATTAAGGTCCTGGTCCTCTCGCAGTATCTGTGGCTACGTTTTCCCCATGTGCAAGTTGGGGTGATTAAAATTTAATACTTTTCCTGGAATCCTTTTGGCGCTCACCCCAGTATGAAACAATATTCTCAACATAACCGTTGGGGACATTTTTGAGGATGTAATTGTTGCACTGCCTTAAATAGGGAGGTTTTAAGGCTAAGGAATTTTAATAAAATCTCTGTCTTGTATTCTTTAAAGTGAGGCAGTATTTTTAACACTTAAATGATTTCAGTCAAATTATATAATATATAAATTCAATTACAGCCCGCCTTAAAGCAATATGTGTATGTAACAATATATAAAAAGTATATATTACAGTCATTGTATATGTTTATATTATTGTATACATGTGTAATTAGGTTATGTGAATGTATTACGTAATTTAATAATGTAGGAGCTGTGAGAATAATAGGTTAAAAGTTGCTAACAATGAGGTAACCTTGAGGCAATAATGAATTTAAAAGTTTAATAATGCTACTTGTGATTCTTGGAAGCAATAATGTAATCTTTGTGACAGTTTATAAAATAGCCAATCAACAACCAGAAAAAGCTTTAGTTAAATGAAGGTATTCTATTGTACTAGGATTAGCCAATCAAAAACTAAAATGGAGCAAAGTTTACAAATTTAGAAGTCAGTTGCTTGTAGACAGCGCCCCTAACCTGACGTGTTGCTTGTAGACAGTGTTTCTAACAGGACGCTAGATGCGTCCTCGAGAAATTTAATACGTATTCAGTGTGAGACAAAAATAGTTTACGTGTTAAAAAGTGCAAGTAATTAATAAAACAATCTCACAGCCCTCTCTGTATATCAGTGAAGTGTTATTTAAATCGTGTCAAGCATTAATAAAAGGAGTGAATTAAAATTACAATCTGTGTACGCTTACATTCTTCAGCCGCACCACTCCCTGCTAAGACATTTATGTCTCTAAAAAATATAAATACTGACGCAGCCGAGGTAAACATAAATGCATAATATTTAAAGAAATAGTCAAAATTACAAAGCTAATATTTTTAAACTTGGGGAGAAGGCTACCGGAAACTTTTTACCATACGTGCGGTTGCAACTACTTCAAGTGTTCGGCTCCCCAACAGTCGAAATACAATACACATTCTTCAAACTGGCTTTCATACGTAGCAGCAATAAACCTTCTTCAAAAGTTATCTGAAGAAGTTGAAACATCCGTAAAATTTTGGCAAAATGAATTTTAAAATGATTTCTCTCTTTTATAAATGCTTTACTTTTGGTATCCTCATACCTTCCAGCTTTATAAGCCGCATTTTACTCAATTTCTTTTCTATTAATGCTGTAACGTTCCATATACAATCATGGTGGTAATGTATTATGTTTAGCGTCTTAAACTTTAAAATTCTATTAGCTGCTATTTCCATTTTTCAGCATATTCAAAACGCTTAGCATGATGAAACTTTTATTGAATGACCTTAATTGTCATTCAGGATTAACAGTGTAAAACTGGTGTGGTGACGTTTCCCGTTAAATTCTGCCTTTATGGTGTACGAAAAAATATTAGTCTTATCATCCTGTGTGAAATTACCATATCCGTTAGGCAATTACCGCGCAACATGCTCCGAATTTTTAGTCATGGTAATGGGGTTTCTTACACTAAATTGGGGTTCTCGGAGCTCCAACACCGGTTATTTTGCATCGAAACAGAATGTAAATGGAACCATTCTTCGACAGGGGATGTTATTAAATTTGGATCAATTGCTCCGTCATTTACATTTCATAAAATCCAGTTGTAGAAATGTACCCACTATCATCATACGGTAGCAGTTCGTGGTTAATAGTAGATATCTTCTAGGTTTCAATTTTTAGAGTCTATAGCTCACCACTCTGAGAGTATTGAAATTGTGGTTTCGTTTGAAAGCCTTCGCAGCACTTTTGAGAAGAGTGTTCTAATAGTTCTTCAACTTCGTTTAATTTCTCATCAGTAACCCCGCGCCGCTTGACCTTTCATTTCTTATAGAGAATTAAATTTGTTTCCCTAAATTTATTTAGTTTTCGCACTGCTTCTCCGCTTCGAATACATATATCTGGGAATTCTATTACAAATCACCATCTAAACTTCCTGCAAGCTGATGCAATTACGAATAGTACATAACAATCTGTTGCATGTATACTTATTACTATATAAACTCAAAAAGCACTTGTAAGAGGTAAGAACTAAACATGCTTTCTGGATTTAGGGACCTTACAATGTGCATTCCCAGTGAAATATGCATAAGGAATTTTTGAAACGTAATCACAGAATTTGTATACATTTCAATGTAACAACCACTTGCTTGTAGATAACTCTCACACCTACTTATCTTCTTACTGTATCTGCCGAAACTATTCGTATGCTTGGAACTGAAATAATTTGAACTCCTACTGCTCGCTTGGAAATAACAACAATGGAGTACTTACAACATTTAATTAATCTTGACATTGCACTGACAGTCAAGAAACAGATTTAGTTCAACGGATTATATGCCAGAATCAACTTTTGTAACGCACAAATTCTTCTCTTGGAATTAAAATTGCTCAATCAAATTTGAAATAATTACGCAATGTGATCAACGATACGCTGTTAATCGCCGATACTTTGAATTATATTTTATGCTTTTGAAGTTTCTGTGAATTGCTTTGTTCTTTAACAACATGTAATGGAGATTATCATTTGAGTTTTCCCAAAACATATGTTTTACATATCTTCGTTTTCTCTTGCAGGTAAGTGTGTCTGTCTCCATCTACTCCGGAGATGGTTTAAAATCAACAATTGCTACATTCTGCCAGGTAATGTAGTATCTCATCTTTAAAGTAACGATAAATATTTAATTCCGTCACTTGAAAGAGTAAGAAACCTGTGTGATCCTCAAATTTAGTAATCTTTTTGGAATGTTTTGCTTTATCAACTTGGTGTAGTTGGTTATTTGCTATCCGGACATTAGACATACACGTGTCCGAGTAGAGATAAGTGGAATCGATCACCTTGTTTGGTCTTTTACCTTAATCAAGGCGGTCAGTACCGGTTATAAACAGGATTTCTTAGCGTTCTGTTTCACGTACGTATTTTAACTAAATGCGCAAGGCATATGTACAGCTCCCCCACATTCCCAACAAGAAATACTTAAATGCCCGAAACAATCTGTGATTTTTCAGGAATTGTAAACCGTGATTCGGACTCCGCTGTCATAATCTGGGATTGTTTTTCGCATTGCTGAGGCATTAATAGTAGAAATACGAACAAACGCTGAAGAAAATACAATTAGGCTCAGATTTGAGTTTTATCCTTGGAGGAGAAATCCTTGAGGAAATCGTTTGTAGTTTTAAAGAATCGAAAGGACGAAAATCGTTTTTATAAAACGGTACAAAAATAGATTGCGCAGTAACGGAGAAAAATGATCTTTTCGGAAGAATTAAAAATATATGTTCATCCGTCTGAGTGCTTTCATAAGAGCGTATGCCATAATACGAGTAAATATGTGCATTACAGGTGGAGACAATGTCTTTTACGCAATGGTCTACAGAATGTATGGTATAAATATGATAAATAGAAAGCTCTCCAATAAAGCCAACCTTTTCTTTCCTCCAAAATAGGCTTGCCTGCAATTCTATTTTGTCTCTCCAGTTGAATTCATAATGTGTACTTTTTCTCTGTTACACACGAATTTTAAAAGAATTCTAGGCTACACTGAAGGAAAATTATATAAAATATATGTGGGGACATGGCAGGCTCTCCTTTTTACTTTCTCTACTACGTAGAGTAAGTAGGGGAATTATTGTATTCCACCCAAAAGTTTTATATCGAGATTTCACCGGAAATGCATGTTTTGAGACCCCCTGAATCCAAAAAAAGCATTTTTGGAAACCTGTCCGTGTGTGTGTGGGAACAGCATAACTCAGAAACGAACAGACGGATAAACACCAAACTTGGTATTTAGGTTCAGTATCTTCCAGGGATGCGACACGAAGGTTTTCAAGAAAATCCCGCGCCCCAGAATACCCTTTGCATAGAACATTTTTCGAAAATTTTAGTTTTCTCAAAAATGGCTCTAACGATTTTGATTAAAATATCATATGTTTAAGATATTTTCATGACAAATGAAATTCATCCCCAATAGCTCCTATGATTGCAGAAAATGAAATGATTTGGATGAAGAAATTATTAGTGATTAAATAGGAAATAAATATTGATTAAAAGATAACATGAACTCTTTTTTGAGTTTAATATTATAATAAGTTTTAAGATCTCGAATTTTCTGGGAATATCTGCAAAAGTATTCTTCATTGTGAACAACTTTTGCATAACTGGTAAACCATAAGATATAGACAAAATTTTACTACACACAAAATGTAGATCGCGTTAAAATACACAATTTGTCATATACACGTTTTTTGTTGAATGAACCATTTTCGAGGTATTGCTTATTATTCCATTAAATTTTCCAATACTTATACTTTTTCTCAAATTCCTTATTCATTTTTTTTGTCCTGTTAATGCAAAGAGAATGGAATACTCCACATAGCAACCAACTCTTAAAAGATTTGACTATCGCTTAAAGCCTACCAATTCCCCTTGCATCTACAAGAAAATTAGCAATAAGATTAACATGTCGATATCTCGATTAACATGAAGCATATGGAGAATAAGCGTTTGTAAAAATAGTTTGTACAAGAGTAGGGAAAGTCATGTGAGTGTAACACATCAGATTTTTTTAATTACTCCACTTGCTTCTTTCGAATTGCCGATTACGAACGGGCGGTCCGACTTACAATAATAGCTGATAATTATATAAAAAACTGATGTAACATTCACATGAATTCGTCTACCCGACTTCTACACACCGTTCTTACAAAGCATAATTTTATCTACTTCTTGTTAATCGAGGTGTACTTTATAGAAATGCTTTCACTACACATTTCCTTGTAGATACAAGAGCCATACAGGAGAGTGTAACAATAGTGAGGTCCTCAAAATGTGGGCACGTATGTGATGGCTTTGAAATGCTATTCTTTGCATAACCACCGCGAGAAACAATTGAATGGTTAGTTAGAACTTCAAAAAGATATTTAGTATTTGAAAATTTAAACCAATAAAAACCAATATATATAGGGAATGGGTAATACTATAAAATAATTTAACATAAATTGTGTTTTTTAACGAGATATCTACACTTATTCCATTAGTACGGTTAACTGGTTATACAAAAACAAAAATCTTTCCGAATGAGCACGACTTCATAAGCTATTCTCAGGACAATTTTATTTGTCATGCAAGCATGTTAAGCATTTGTTATTTACTCAAAATCATTAGGTAGCTATTTTTGAGAAAATAAAAATAACGATAAATGTTCCAGGTAAAGGATAGTTTGGGTAGGGGGATTTTCGAATCGTAACCCTGGAAGTTGCTGAATTTAAATACGAAGTTTGGAATTTATCCGACATTTCGTTTTGGAGCTATGCTTTTCACACACACACACACACACACACACACACACACACACACATGCACGCGCGCGCCGAAATATTTCTGAAATGCCTGGTTTTGATTCAGAGGACCGTAAAACATGCATTTACAATGTCGAATCTTAGGCGGAATAAAATGCTTCCTTTGCGTACTATAGGTAAGCAGTAGGAGAAGAATCAAATTCAAGACAGCTGCTCGTAAAAGGATTACGCAGCCTTCCAATTTTATACCATCTTCTCTTTTCATGAATAGATTTAAGACAGGACTCTGACTGTTGGGTGCATAAAAGTACAAGGCCGTGAAAGGAAGGAGTGAGTTGTCGCTACCGTGTTTCTGCATCTGGCGACTCCTATTGCATTGAAGCAACATGTAACTTTTCTGATTGTTCGATCTTTCCTTCCGCACAATTGTAGTTTTAAATTTGCACCTGCTAGTACGCGCGCGTGTAGTTGGTATCTTCATTTAATATGGAACGATAGGTTCTTAGCAGGGGCGTCATTTAGGAGGAGCAGGGAGATCTATTGCCCTCCCCAGGTTACGAGAAATGATTAGGTTATTGTTGCTCTACCAAGAGAAAATTACAACTGTACTTTTATTAGAAACAGTTACTTTAATAAAGAACACACTTTATTACCTGCAATATGTCATATTTTTGTCCGCTGCATTGTTCCAGAAACAGCAAGTAAATGAAGGTTACAAATAGCTTAACCAGTAAATTCATTACATGCTAATGAAGTGGAGCAGTAATTTGAGAAGTGCAGGATGTGACGGGAATATTAATCATACCAGCGACGGTCCCACATTGACAGCACAAGATCGATTACCAACACGTAAAACCAACACTTGGAGCAAGCAACACGCTCCCTTTGTTGTGTAGGTACTTATTGTGGGAGGTTGAACCGAGGCACAACTTCTCTTTTAGTTTTTGTTTACCTTGTTACACCACTTTAAGTTTCCTGAAGGAGCCTCCCATTCCTAATCCCTTTATTAGCTTGTGTTTGTGTCTAGAATATTGATAAAGATAGAAACACGCAAACTGTAACGGTTCGACACAGGAAGGGCGTCAAGTTTAAAGATCACAAGGAAAGTCGTTCTTACTCCGTTACTATGTCAGCATTACGTACTTCCTGTTTCCACGTATGTCTTCATTGAGGAATGTTAAGATGGTCGTTAGGATTAGTATTAGAAGTAGTCAGAGGGGCCTCCAACCACTAGAGCACATCCCGCACCGCACTGCACCGCACGTAGGCCCTTAGTGATTCCAACGTGACCCTGGGAAGAAGACGAATGGGAGATCCGAAGCGCAACCAGATCCGGACAACAATATGACCAGTAACGACGGAGTACCTAACGATTCCAGAATAACGCCAATCCTGACGCCGGCACGATCCCACCTTAGCCATCTTCAACGTGGGAGTCCTGGAATGAAACGAGTAGCTCTCAGGAAGACATTTTTAATATATCGTGAATTCTACCAACACACCGGAATGCACTAATCGCCGTCGCCTAGTCCTACAACCCTAAAATATATGAAGGTGAAACAGATGAAAGGAAATATTGGACAGGGCATTCGTAGAAGAAGAGGAACCATTCCAGCTTTCATCTATCGATCTGGGAACACCACGATAAAACCCCAAGGTCAGAGTGGCCGGCCCGACGAGAATCGAACCTGGGACCTCCCGAATGCAAGCCTCAGACGTTATCTATCGCGGAACCATCTTGCTCGGTTAAGGTGACCGTAAACGTTGAAGTCCCTGCAATATATTTGGCGATGCTTGTATTTCTAAACGTTACTGCTTCAAATATTATTATACATCAAAATGTGAAAGAGTAGAATCCATATTTTCTGCTGAAAGAGAGTAGAAAATTGGGGAGAAGATAATTATGGTTGACGGTACATTGTATTCTAATCCGATCGCACGATCCCTACTTCGAATACACTGGAAGGGAAGTGTAATATCTCCTGTTGCACAATTATCTGGTTTAAAAAGTGCTAATAATCGCGCAAAAGTGAGAATATTTAGTCTAAAATTCGTTCTTCTCTGAAGATTTGTTTTAAATTCGATAACAAATTTGAGTATTCTAGAAACCTGCAATATGGTTTAATTATCTTAAAACTCTGCAGTACTCTAAATCTCGCGACCAACATGAATACAAAGCACGCTAAAGTGTGCTGTTTTCACACAAAATTTACAGATTAGTATTTGTGAAAATGGCAAACAAATAGTATACATCCTATTGCGACATTTGGATTTTAAAGGGAATATGCACAGCTCCACCCAGTACTGGTTCGTAAAGCAAGACTGTTATTACAGTAGTGGTAGGTGTGACCATTTGACTATATTGTGACTTTATTCAGTTTTTCAACTGTTACCTCTCTCAATTCTCACTGTCACTGTTTTGATCTAGTTCGATTTTTACTGGAACTTCACTTACTTCACATTGTCACTTAACTATGTGAACTAATTCAGTACCCGTCACTTCATTTTCTTTGTAACGTAGCCTTTTCCGTACGGTTCACTCGCTGAGAAATCGAACACAAGACTTCTACAATCTCTCGCTCCGCGGTAGCACGCTCTGCACGTTACAGCAATCGTAAACCACTCGTACTTGATGTCGCAGTAGAAACGCGTTCACCAATTCGCTTGCTCAATCACTGACAGAGAACACTCTCTTATATGGCCAATTAAATCTTCCACAGAAAGTTCTAGAACTATCTGGACACATGTTCTGGAAGTGGGGTAGAGAAACGTCCAGAAGATTCTGGTTATCTGACGAAAGCGCTTCTAGTGTGTACGCCTGGCGAGAGCACGACTTATCTTTGTTTGTCTCCGACTGCCTGGCACGGACTTCCCAATAACCTTGGGTTATATCAGCTGTATCACAATATACTGCCATCTGCGTAGTAGAACTAGAGGCAACTAGAAGTATTGCATAATTTCCAATATATAGTTGTATCTGGTTCCAATACTGAAATTAAGAAGCGATATTTGATAGTACAAAAAAGGAGAGATTTTGGAATTTATGTCAAAGGGTTAATTGGAGCTAGGAAAAGTTTTGCTTATATTGTGTTCTTCATCTTTAAAGGAAGAAACTATTGAATTTCAAGGCAATTCTTTTACTTCGTTATAAAATAAACATTATGGTACCGCAGTTGAAAAAAGCAAACATTTAGGTGTTTGCAGTAATTGTATTAATAATATTTAATACTGGAGAGTACAGAGAGATGAGATCATTTTAAGGCATTATATCCAATACTGTATAAACTGTAAGTCGAGAACATATTTTTGAAACTGTATATTTTAATTACCGTGAAAGCAATGCACGTAATTTTCACTCTAATTTCGCTGAAGGTGGTACTCAGCTATAGCAATAGCATTGGGGGAGAAATATCATTTAGAGATGTTATAGTTGTAACTAATTTACTACCAGGTACTCCACCGTGGTTGACAACGGTGCATAGTGGGGGAACGAAATATACTCGCATAAAAACGCAAAGCTAGAATATGAGATGTAAAGAGAACCATTTTGTGAAGTAGTTTCAAGCAAACATTAAAGATATAAGTTTAGAATGAAAAGAACATTTACATTTTTTTAATCATTTTGCGAAAGGAGTCAAATTTTATATATACTGTTAAAGCAACAGCATGTTGCGAAGTATTTTTTGATTTACCACTCACGCACGCACACATATATAGTTCAAATTGTGAAAGACCTTTGATTGAATTTGTAAAGTTGTTTCTTGCTTAGCTGCTATATCATACAAATTTAAATGGGGGGAAATAGGAATCTTGTGTGAGAGAAAGCTGACACTGTAATATTCTGAGTTCTGATAGCAAAATATACTTGCAGACTCAACTCTGAGTTGTCAACTTAACTTTTGGAAAATAAAGGAAGACATAATATGTTATAAAACAGTGAATACTGTAAATATACCTTTTCCTTTACATATGCCAAGATAGGGTCCGATGCATGTCCTCTAGGGAAATCTGTTTAATTAGCTGACGTGTAGCTAATCCTTTAGTGGCATGTACCTATAACTACTACACGTCAAACGTATACTACCAAAGGTTATTCAAACTACAAACAGATTGCAACTATTGGCTCAAAAATGGTATGCAATGTAAAATTTTTAAGAACCCTAGTATAGCCCGTGTCCAATACGTATATAACGAGAAGCAACTCACTCTGTATGAGATGTCGCACTACTCAAGACCGATTTGCAAGGTATACATCCTCGTATTATCATTTTCAAAGTTACAATGAAAACGAAAAAAGACATTTGAAAATTCATATATGCTACCGAACCATTAATACTCGTTTGACATACATATGCGAGTTGCTTCTCGTTTGCGACAGTACTATACCTTGAAACAGTATATATAAAGCGATAATCATAGGAAAAACACACTATGGGATCAGAAGTACCCGACACCCCACAAACATACGTTTTTCATCTTAGGTGCATTGTGCTGCCACCTACTGCCTGGTACTCATTATCCGCGACCTCAGTAGTGATTAGACATCGTGAAACAGCAGAATGGGACGTTCCGTGGAACTCACGGACTTCGAACGTGGTCAGGTGATTGGGTGTCACTTGTGTCAGAAGTCTGTACGCGAGATTTCCACACTCCTAAACATCCCTAGGTCCACTGTTTCTGATGTGATAGTGAAGTGGAAACGTGAAGGGATATGTACAGCACAAAAGCGTACAGGCCGACCTCGTCTGTTGACTGACGCCTCGTTTGGTGTAAGGAGCGTCAACATTACACGATTAAACAGTGGCAAAACGTTGTGTGGAGTGACGAATCACGGTACACAATGTGACGATGGATGGCAGGGTGTGGGTATAGCGAATGCCCGGTGAACGTCATCTGCCAGCGTGTGTAGTGCCAACAGTGAAATTCGGAGGCGGTGTTGTTATGGTGTGGTCGTGTTTTTCCTGGAGAGGGCTTGCACCCGTTGTTGTTTTGCGTGGCACGATCCCAGCGCAGACCTACATTCATATTTTAAGCACCTTCTTGCTTTCCACTGTTGAAGAGCAATTCGAGGATGGCAATTACATCTTTCAACACGATCGAGCACCTGTTCATACTGCACGGGCTGTGGCGGAGTGGTTACCTGTAATGGACTGGCCTGTATAAAGATCTGACTTGAATCCTATAGAACACCTTTGGGATGTTTTGGAACGCCGACTTCGTGCCAGGCCTCACCGACCTACATCGATACCTCTCCTCAGTTCCGCACTCCGTGAAGAATGGGCTGCCATTCCCCAAGAAACCTTCCAGCACCTGATTAAAGGTGTGCCTGCGAGAGTGAACGCTGTCATCAAGGCTAAGGGTGGGCCAACACCATATTGTATTCCATTATTACCGATGGAGGGAGCCACGAACTTGTACATCATTTTCAACCAGGTGTCCGGATACTTTTGATCACGTAGTGTACATATTAATAACAGAAGGAATGACATTATTAAATAAGACTGGGAAGCGAGTGTTACTGTAAATGAGAATAAGGGTTGAAAAGACAGTGCCAGCAACAGGCCGGAAACGGGTTGATTTTTCTCTCAATTGTTGTTAATGTACCGTTAGGTCGCCTGAAAAGCAGATGTATTGAAAAAGGGTCAATGTTCTCAAAACCCCCCAGGCATCCAAAAGAAAGAAGATACAAATCGTGTGATAGTGAAATGGGGAGATAGG
This sequence comes from Deroplatys truncata, assembly GCA_030765065.1. Taxonomy (NCBI): domain Eukaryota; kingdom Metazoa; phylum Arthropoda; class Insecta; order Mantodea; family Mantidae; genus Deroplatys; species Deroplatys truncata. The sequence continues at coordinate 63,267,103 of CM060980.1, forward strand.
AAATTTGAAATAAAGAAACAGGAGAGTTTAGAAGATGCACTTCTTTGTGGTAGTTCCTTGGAGGTTGTTCAGAAAACCAATGTATTGGCGAATAGGGGCGATAGTATGAAGCACAGCAATAAAGAAATACGCGTGTGTGTGGCGAGGTAATATCAGGAGTCAAATGTTAAAACGGTGACGGGAAATAAACGGGCAGGAAAATGAATTAATCGTATTAACCACTAACCCTAGATCCAAGATCCATGCAAATCCCTGAGCTAGCATCGAACACGGGACCATTTCTGCAAATCCCGTGCCGCAAATTGACGCTCAGCACCCAGTACCAGCGCAATCCCGTGCTTCTGATAGGTTGCTATGGCATGTGGTTGTGTTTTATTACCTTTTAATATTGTATAAAATTTAACATTATTATATAGTTATATCATTGAGATCAATTCTAACTATATGCATTTACTAAAAGGCTTCGGCAATCACATGCATACGAAATAGCATGAAAATAATTTGCAATAGTATTATTTAAAATAGAAAATAGCATATTCATATAGGCATCGGCGGCGCCGTGACCGCGTAGTTAGACCGCTCGCCTCTCACCGAGGCGGCCCGGGTTCAATCCCAGGGACCCACATGTGGGATTTGTGGTGGACAAAGCGGCGTCTGGGCGGGTTTTCCCCGGGTTCTCCGGTTTCCCCCGCCATTCATTCCACCAACTGCTCCATCATCACCTTTCCTTTCATCCATTTCACCTTCATTTCGTTTCATCTACTTCCTTGCTCCCATACTAGGCATTGGGCTGATCACCCATCCTGGATATTCTATCTGATCCATGAGTGTCTGCTCCTCGACGGGCCTTTGACCCCAGGCCTGTAAGTCCTGGGGGGTGTAAGTCCTACATAAGAGGAGGTTAAACAGATAATGAATGAATGAATATTCATATAGGCAAAACTGTCTTTTGGTTGGCGAATAGAAAATAGAGTGCGCAATAATTGAATGTTATTTTACTGAATGTGAAAATGAATTTGTGGATCTTCTGAAATTATTAACCTTCTTTACATCAGCTTTTAAATAAAGTAATATTAAATATATAAGCTTTTTCTAAAGGAATTCAAGGTTCTATAATCGCCCACTGTTATTACCCAACTTGATGTAAAGTGGCTAAGGCGATAGACAGGCTACGGCGCGAATCTTAAACATGCCTAACGTTGAATAACTGCATGAAGAACTTGCGTTTTCCACGTATTTAACGAGCAATTTATTTGTTTCTTTGTAATATGGATATATTAGGCGCCTGTAATTTCACTTCATCGGGCCATGACTGGATTAGAAGTATCAGTTGATTTCAGTTCGCGCCAAAGCCAGTCTATCTCGTTAGCCACGGAAGCAAATATATGACGTCATCAATTAAACCGCGATAACGGAAAACCAAAGAACACTGTGACATATTATAATCCCTTAAATATGCGCAGTTATCTATCGGTTTTCAAGAAGTATATTAATCAAAGTCCGAAACCTTTTATGGATATGAAATAGTAAATCATATGATTAGTAAAACTAAGGAAGGTTGTAACCTCCATTTATTTGGGTAACGATGTTACTTAGCCACCAATATCGATATTTATTATTTTATTACAATGCTATTTATCATGTTTCCTAATTTATATGTTAGTAATAAGAGAAGTTCATGTATGTATTTTTGTACAAGCTAAGAATTGTCAAGGGATACTTCCACCACGAAAGTTGTTTGCTACGCAGTATTGAAGGGAAAGCAACAGTCCTTCTATACAAAGAACTTTTGTATTCTGTTAGTGTAAGAAAGTCAACGTGAGGACGCTAGGTTTTTCAACCACATATGACTAAGAAGGGTATTTTGCATTGTGTAAAGTTATGTGACTTTGACTCAACGAATGAGATTCAAACAAGTAACGCTCAAAACTTCGAAAGTCAGAAAACGCGGCGATGAACAGCTAATAGGAAAATTACAATTTAAATTAGTGCGGCAACTTGGAAAACTATATAAACCCATGGATAGATAAACATTAACGGCACTTCGTCATTGGCCTCGGAGCAAAGCTCACGTCAGTCGCGAGGATAAAAGCGCGGCTAAAACGTAAAATAAGAGTAAATAATTAATCGTGTTAAGTGAATACGCAGTAAGAGATTAGAAAGACATTAATTACTCCCGCTAGAAATAGAACGCGCTATTTGAGGGAATATTATGGTATTTTAATATTCAGACGTACGGAAGTTTTCCCTAATAGGAAACTATTGTTTATAAGGGTTGACATTCTTTTTCATATTTGTGCGTGTGTTTCAAACAGTGACTAGAAGATGAGACCTAATACATTCACGTCTCTTAAATTTCAAATTTAAGGTGTTAATATTTAGATAGAACTTTTGCGCTACCACCCCTGGGTCTCCTTTACCACTCATAGCTCTACCCAACTGACAACCCTAGGCTCATCTAATCAATTACTACGAGACGAAGACGCTGGCAACCTCGCAGAGAGAGGTAGAGGGAGGGAGAGAGAGAGATAGAGCAGCCGATTAATCGTCAAGGTACGTAACAGATAACATCTCGCCTTACAACGTCACACACACACACACACACACACACACACACACACACACACACACACAGTCGCAACTCTGAGTGATGTCGTTCACCTCCTTTCTGTGCTAATACGATAATGACGAGCGTTTTGTTTCTCACAATTGATACGAACACGAAGCAATCAAATTATGTTCACAGGAAAACGTGCAGTTCACAATTACATGACCTTGCAGATAGTCAAACAGTACTACGTCAGTTAAGACTAACATTCTATTAAAAATCTGATGTGTTACACTCACATGACTTTCTCTACTCTTGTACAATCTATTTTTACAAACGCCTATTCTCCATATGCTTCATGTTAATCGAGATATCGAGATGTCAATCTTATTGGTAATTTTCTTGTAGATGCAAGGGGAATATGGTAGCTTTTAAGCGATGGTCAAATATTTTAACGCTGGTTGCTATGTGGCGCATTCCATTCTCTTTGCATGTCCAGGACAAAAAAATGAATAACGAATTTGAGTAAAAGTATAAGTATTGGAAAATTTAAGGAAAAAACAAGCAATATCTCGAAAACGGTTCACTCAACAAAAGAAATGTATATGACATAAGTTGTGTATTTTAACGCGATCTACATTTTTTGTGTAGTAAAATTTTGTCTATCTCTTATGGTTTACCAGTTATGCAAAAGTCGTTCACAATGAAGAATACTTTTGGAGACATTCCCAGAAAATTCGAGATATACATTTCATTTCTCATGACATTATCTTAAACATATGATATTTTAATCAAAATCGTTAGAGCCATTTTTGAGAAAATTAAAATTTTCGAAAAATGTTCCATGTAAAGGGTAGTCTGGGGTGGGGGGATTTTCTTGAAAACCTTCGTGTCGCATCTCTGGAAGATACTGAACCTAAATACTAAGTTTGGTGTTTATCCGACTGTTCGTTTTTGAGTTATGCTGTTCACAGACACACACACACAGACACACAGACACACACACACACAGACACACACACGGACATGTTTCCAAAAATGCTTTTTTTGGATTCAGGGGGCCTCAAAACATATATTTCCGGTGAAATCTCGGTATCGAATTTTTGGGTGGAATGCAATACTTCCCCTACTTACTATACGTAGTAGAGAAAGTAAAAATGGAGCAAGAAAGACAACAAAGGCAAAGGCATTCTCCTCTTCAAACAGTATACCCCAGGTGGTTTAGAGACCACAAGGGCCTCAAGTGTATCGAATGGACAAAAGTCATTAAGATGACAGCAAAAGTTTCAGCGGTACGAAGTGTATGTACGAGATACTAGGCAAGTCCCAAAGTAGTATGAACAGCCTCTTGTCAGCGATGCCACAGGCTACGAAATTCTCATCACAATATAAGATCCATAATAGCGAATTCCATGAAAGAAAAGGGGTATACTTTATACGAAGAAGTGCATGGTGTTTTAAGTAACAGGTTCAATGTATTTGAGAGGGTTAAGAAGCAAGGAAAAAGGATTTTGGGAATAATGCGATGGAAGGGAAAGTACAGAGCATTACATAATAGTATGTAAAGAACTAATGATACGGAGACAATAATCATGGAAAAAAATGGATAAAATTTACGAAAAAATAGTTATACAAATAATAATAGGAAAAGAAGAAAAGAAAAGTCTGAGCTTTTAAATAAAGCAAAAGAAAATGGATTAGAAAAGAAAGGTGCAAGAAATAAAGAACAACAAAGAGAAGAGGGGAAATGAGTAAGGGGGCCTAAGGTTGTCAATGGGTGCTTAGTGGTTGCGATAAGGCCGGGGCACCAGACAAATTAAGTAGCACATATGGCCAGAATATTTGCATATAGGTTAAGCTGGTAACTAGGAAAAACGTTGTAATGCATTTATGTAAACATTTACTACAAACAAAATTAAAATTGAATTCGTTATCGATAACAATTTATCTACTGAGTAAGTCCCCTCGTTAAAATTGAGTATGACTCTCCCCAGAAATTACATACCTTCGTACCTCATGCAATACAAGAAAACTACAATTAATTGAGGAAAACCCTCATAGTTTAGAATAAAATATCCAAAGTGTAATGTTTTTAAAAATCTGCATGCTGCACTTTTATAAAAATAAATATTTAAAGAAATTACCCCTACTTTGGTACATTTATGTGGGTTTGAAAGGTTGAAGATCTGGAAAAATATAAAAAGAGTAAATGCAGTAGAGTGCTATTTTTGGGAACAGCGACGGAGGGGGGGGGATAACGAATGAGGGAAGAATTTAATATCCGCAACATCTGGTACAAAATAATATAGGAAAATGCAAAACTCTTGTTTCAATAATGGAAACAACAGAACACCTAAAGTTATGCAGAACTGTAATCCGAAAGATAAACAAACAGGTGGCAACGCAGCCGGATTCATGGAAGCAGAACGAGCTAAATACTCTTATCCATGATGTTGATGCCCATGAAAATAATTTGTGTAGCACTCCAATGTCAGCGTTATCATTATTTTTGTTTAGTTTTCTTTGTTTTTATTTCACTCAGTATGATTCAATAAGCCCTTCAACTCTGTAACTATGCAAAATTCATCTGTTTTGTCTGTGCTTGGAAAGATTCTGTTGGAATAACAAGACGGACTCTTAGCCCATTTCCTTCATTCTTAGTTTTGAAGGAGCCTGTGAATCAACAAAACATCAAAGAGTGGCATTCAACATTTATTTCCTGCACCGAGGTGTTGAGGGCTAGAGCATGCAGCTGCGGTTCCCCGCTACGGAATGCGCCCAGGTTTGATCCCATCCATGGGAATACGGATTTTAATTCCCGGGTATAGGACCAGTGCCCACTAAGCATCGTGAGGAAAGTGAGGAGCTGCTATGGATAGCGATTCTGGACTCGTGAACCAAATTTCCGGCTGGGGATTCGCGATGCTATTCACATCACCTGCCTGTATTGGCCGGATGTCCGCCCACCTCTGTCGTGAGTAAGTGGGCGCGCGGCCGGCAGTCGGGTTGGCAGGCCCTGATCCAGCCCCTTTGTGGGCTACAGAATTATTATTCAACATTTGTACCCCGTCGTTGGAAAGGACATTAACTAGATGGAAAGACAAGCCAAGGTTCACCACGTAAGAAGTGCAAATCGTCCTATTATGGTGATAACATTTGTAAAATCTTGGTTAAAATGGACTTTGTCCCTCTTCCTTCTTTAAAAACGCATATTACATCATCAAAATTAAGGAAAAGGTTAGAGATGATACGTTTAGCTAAATTATAAAAATGGATCAGTGAATAGAGGGCACAGAACATTGCACGGAAAATATTTTATGTCCGGGTTAAATCTGTGTAGGTTATGGAAAGGTGTATCGAAGTAGCTGCAAATTCATTAACCCGCGTTAACAAAATAATTTTTGAACAAGTGGAGGAAGTGATAGTGAAATAGGAACCGTGCATGAATGTTTACTGTATGTGGCAGGAGAGAATGAAGGGAAACTTGTAATCTGTGATTGCTTAGTGCATCAGGTTTAAGTCATGGACGTATGAACAGAGCCACGGAAAATTCTGCGGAGTATTAGTGTTATTGTATGCTATTTAATTTGTTTTTCATCGTGATTTATTACTTACTATTAATAAGTTAATTTTATTTGATTAGTTCATTAATAATATTAATACTATCAATATTACACGAGGAAATATTGTATTCCACTCTCAGAATTTGATATCGAGATTTCACCGGAGATAAATGTTTAGTCCCCTGAATCCAAAGGACATTTTTTTTTTCAAAAAGACCCGTATGAGTGGGTGGGATAAGTACCAAAGTTGGTGTTTAAATTCAAAATTTTCTAAAGATGCGAGACAAGGTTTTCTAGAAAATCTCAGAACCCATACTTCCCTTTACATAGAAGAGTTTTCGTTATTGATTTTATTTAAAATGGCTCCAACGATTTTGATTAAAACACCACATGTTGAACCTATTTGCGTAAATAATAACATTCGTATCTTGAATTTTTTGAGAATAACCCATGACACAACTTATTCCGAATGAGTTGTGTATACTTTTGTATAAATGGAAAATCATAATTTAAAAGTTTACCACACAAAAGATGTTCTGTAATTCATTCAGCACACAGTTCATGTCACATAACCCTTTTAGTGGCGTTAACCATTTTCGAATTATTTATTGCATTTAGTAAATTTTTCACACACTTTTGGAGTGCTATTCATGATATTCCAATCCTTTGTTTCTGGTGCTGTCGCTAGAAAGCATAGCATATCAAAGCCAGCTTATAACGATCCGCTAAAGTTGCATTATGAATTCACCCTCATAGATTCCCTTGCACGCAAAACGGCACGTGCGATGAACACATTTCTGCAGACGTTTATTTCCATTAATATGAAATACATTGAAAAATGCGTTTTTAAGAATAATATGTGGAAGAGATACACAAATAAATAATAGTGGACTGAGAAAGTCATGTGACTTTAACTTGACAAATTTTTATTTCTCTATTTACCTAGGATGTTGTCCTCTACAGTGAAATAAGTAGCATTTAAAATCAGAGCACGTTTGCTAGCAAATCTCTATTACTAATTTTTATGTAAGTTTCTAATTCGTAAATTCTGTCTGCTTTTACATCAGTTTAAAAATCATATGCAGTGTTGCTAATATATTTTACACACTTTTTAAACAATAAATTTTGGGGAAACAAGCAGAGAAGAAAAAGGTAATGTTATAAGAATGAATAAAATTTGCTACAGCCATCTTGGAGCAATAAAGACAGAAAGAGAGAGCAGTCGTCCAATTATTGCGCGTTTATGAATATTTAAATTTTTATTTTTGGCCATATTGACCTTATCTACAAATAATGTTAACTTTCTTATGTTGTTTACCAGAAAGACTACCTTAAAATGAGCACACGCTAGCCGTTTTCTATTCCTCCATTCCTTACCGTTACTTTATCTTCTATTTTTTAACTTTGTTTCCCTTCTTTCTTCAAAATCTCTCGATTTCGATTGTATTGTATGGATGCCCCGTGTATTATCAAGGCTCTTAAGGATTAAATTTCTTGGGAGTTCCAAGGAACTCAAAGGTGGTGTTCGCTATAACTTTTACAGAGGTTATTTCCAAATTGCATTGAATGAACTGACAGAATAATATCATACTACAGTTCTATAAAGCTGGTTAAGTGAAACAGTTTTATAAGGAAATCTTTAATTGTTAAAACTTCTGGAGGATATTACAACGTTTATAAGTGACCATTTTTGTTTGTGAAAAGCACAAAGGACAAGATGGTATCCATTTCAAGGATTAGTTATAAATAATGCTCAGAGTAATAGCTGTTTAAGCCCATAATCTCTCATAAAACTCTGTTCACGAGGGGAGCTGCTGAGATACACACAATGAATTACACTTGGCCACAACTGTTTAGCGTAAAATGCTAGTGATATTTGAGACACTTCTGTTCTAGTTCTTTGTGGTTTTCTGCACCACATGAAATAAATCAATATAAAAGGGAAGATTATGATATTCCAAGAGATTTTTCTCGATGATACAGAGTGATACTAAATGTAGTCTTCGAAAACAGGGATAATAATCCACGGAAAACATGCATAAATAAGATGAGAATTATAATATAACTTGGAAAAATTGAAATTGAGTTTTATTTATGGACGCTCTTTAACTACTATGGTTCTTAGCGTCCCATTCCATATTGGGCATGAAAGACCAGTAATTTTGCTCAGAGGCCTCTTTATCAAGCTTGAGGTTCTTTTACGTGCCGTAAATCTACGACACGGGACCACCGGCTTTATTTCCCTTCCGAAGGAAGACATGCTAAGGATTTTTACGCCCGAAAAAATCCATCCGCGACCTTGGGAACTAGAGGCTAGCACGGTACCACTAGTCCACGGAGGACTAGTGATATATATAACTTGGAATTTTCCCCTAATGTCACATGGGGTAAGTATTATTTCGTGTGTAATGCTTCTGAGTATTTAAGCTCAGAGTAACTACGGCATTGCTCTTTAGAAGCTCCAAGAACCACGAACACAGATTTACTAGGATTACAACTCAACGGTGAGTAACAGGTGAGCGGTGCATATGACTTTAAAATCGAAACTTACTTGACGTACATTGACGTGTTAAAAGTGGCCCATTCCCCTATATCGCAAGCATTTTTTCCCTGCCTAAGGTTTTCACCTTCAGGTAACCAACCTTTGACTCCACCCAGCCGATATTTCTTCTCTGTGTGGCTGGCCTGAAAAGTAATTCAGAACACACAAAACTAAGCAAAGAGTGATGTTATAATCGATATTTTATGGTTATCCCTCTGTGAAAGAGTTTCCTTACTTTGCTACACAACGAAAGACTAAACCAGTACAACATAATTCGACCTGGTAGAGTAAGAGATGAACAATTATTTGTGTCGTTAAACTGAACGACAGGTACAACATTTATATAAGAGTTTTCATCAGCAACATCAGAGACGGAAGTTTAAAGTTATTGCCGCCTCGAACGGGAATATGAAAACTGACATTAACAAAGCAATAGTGTGAATGAAAACACAAGATCTAAATGTGTTAAAAGAACAAAAAACAAAGTTCTTAATTTTGGTCTTTATATTTTTGCACCAACTTTCAACGAAGGATTGCCTTAAGGGTATTGCTCTAGTGAGAACATGGACAACTAGATTGTGATGTTACTGGTTCAGCCACAATTTGGGGAGGTAAAGTACCCTGCCAGCTCAGTGGTTATAATTATGCCCAGGGAACAGAGGAGATCATGCTGGCCGAGTGTGGGACTAAATTTATCATTACTAACAAACAAGTGCATTCCATTATGAACAACTTTTTATGCACTTCAGTATACGCAGCGTATATAAACATTACTTTGTATTTCGAAACAGATACGCATTCTAATTTCAATCTTAAGTTACTGCACAAAACCAGCTATCGCTTCGAGCAGAACTGATATTGCGACATGCACTTGTGTCAAAGAGTGGAAAATCATGTTGTGTAACCTTTTTCACAAGTTTTCCAACTACAATAAGAATTTCGGTCTTTTCAAGAACAAGCCCAGTAGTGATTTTTCTTTCATAAGGTTTCAAAAGTTGCCATACAGTAGAATCCACTCTAGCCTTATCACTTCTTTATAGCTTGAAACAAAAATGTACTGATAAGCGATGTTACATTCGGTATGAAATAAAGGGTCCCGCTTTAGAATTAGTCCTAAGTGAATTCTACTCTGATTGGTGCAACTAAATAGATATAAACCCAAAACGTAATATGATTAGAGATTCGATCTCGGGTGAAAATGGGATGCCTGTAGCTTTAAAATGCACAATAGTCAGGATACTTACTATGTCAAATGTACCTTCTGAAGTAGGGGTGGAAATAAGTTCTAAAATTAATACCGTCGACGAATAGCGTTGTAGCGCTATAAGGACTACTGAATATTTAACATACTTCGAAGAACCGAATCCCGTTAATGGAAAATTGATTAATTGATCTACAATTATTTTGATATATTTGTCAATTTGAATAACTACGTTGGACCATAAATATTTAGGTACCATCAAATTGTGGATATAATGATACAACTGTATATACTACATAAACTATTATTATTGCATAAACTCGCATATTCAAAATACACGTGGCTAAACAAACGGAGTATAGTTTTTGGCCTTAGAATATAATTATAAACTTCACGGCACTCAACTGTTAAGTACACAAGTCAACTTATAGGCAGTGCTGCCCCCCACCCACCTTTTGGGGTGAGGTATTCGTCTTATCAATCAAGTGTCTAGAATTAACTAAATCGACCTGTTCCTATACGGGTCAATTTATTTGCGCATCAGAGTGTATGTTGCACACGTCGTGCCGTTGCGTTTTTTTATATTTTCCTCGGCATTTAACTCAAATAAGAACATGCTTTGGATTTTAAGCAGAACTGGGAATCAAAAGGAAGAAATTCTTTAAAAGATAGATGTTAGTTGAGATTGTTTGACAAAAACTGTAAAACTACTAACGATGATTTGACTTTTTCTGGTTTATTATTGACAATAATATTTGTATTTGGTACAATAATTTTATAAGTTTAGTTTCTGTGCTTTTATTAATTACACCAGTATAATTTAGTAATAAACTTTCATTTTAGGAGCAATTTGTGTAGAAGTAATCGTTATTGCCAGCATTTGTTTAAAATTAACTTGGGATTAAAAGTCATCAATGCATCTATGGGGCCGTCCCTGAGCAATACTTGCTTGCACATGAGAAACTTCTTAGGTTAGGGATGGTACACTCGCTTCCAATTATGCCGCCAGTTGTGGGAGGCATTCTACTGGCCTTCACAGGTGGAGTGTGTGTGTCTGTGTGTGTTTGTGTTTGTGTTTGTGTTTGTGTTTGTGTTTGTGTTTGTGTGTTTACCTTTTCGCGCATGTAGTAGCCTGAATGTAGTAGCCACTGAATCACATAGATGCTAATAACTCTGGCTCTAAACGCAACGCATTTCATCACAGTGTTCCCGAAGACGACGAGTGATTCAGTGCCTAGTCTGCTAAATTAATTATTGCACAAGAATTGGGATTGTACAGATTATTGGAATAATGTGTAGTAAATGCGTCCTCTTTGAGATTAAAAATTATAATTTAGCTCAGTTTTACATTATATTGTCATTAAAATACTTTTCACGGAGAAATTGTGCAAAACAGTGTTTTATTTATTTGTATAGGGCGGCGCCGTGGCCGAGTGGTTAGACCGCTGGCCTCTCACCGAGGCGGCCCGGGTTCAATCCCAGGGACCCGCATGTGGGATTTGTGGTGGACAAAGCGGCGTCTGGGCGGGTTTTCTCCGGGTTCTGCGGTTTCCCCAACTGCTCCATCATCACCTTTCCTATCATCTATTTCGCCGTCATTTCGTTTCATCTACTTCCTTCATCCCATACCAGGCATCGGGCTGATCACCCATCCTGGACATTCTGTCTGCTCCATGAGAGTGTCTGCTCCTCGACGGGCCTCTGACCCCAGGCACCCGCTTGTAAGTCCCGGGGGGTGTAACTCCTACATAAGATGAGGGTAAACAGCGAATAAATGAATGTATAGGGCAGGTGATTAGGTTATTAGATGTGTCCTCTTTGAGAGTAAAACATGTAACCTATTTTAGCTTTACATTATGTTACCATTAAACTCTTGGAGAGTTAGTGCAAAACAGGGTTTTATTTAGTTATATATTTAAACATGGTTATTATAAATGATGACGAGTAAGGCTATTGCTCAAAGTTATAGGTAAAATGTTATACACCGGCGTGAAGTTAAAAGGTTTGCAGCTAAAATATTAAATTTAGTTACCCCGGCATACACATTGGGGAACGTAGCCACAGAGGTAGCCAGAAAAGTACCAAGAACTTGCTGCACAGACTAAGTGGGCGTGGGATATTTAGAACATAAGAAATACATAAACTCACATTTACCTCTGATTTATTATACTAAACAAAGGTGCACTACATTATACACATAGGATTACAGAAGGAAAATGGGGGAGATGCCCCACGCACACGCATCCATCAAGCACTCTTACACACACACATGCTAACACTCAGAAGACTCACGCCCGAATGACGCTACCAAGGACCCTACTGCTAGACTCACGCTATCACACACAGAGCTATTACCTCAATTGTCTTCACCCCCCAACTAGGAAATGGAATTGCCGCGCCAGACAATAATTAACACACAAACACAACAATTAGCTCAACAATATTATACACAGCAATAATGTGTCCGACGCGACAATACACACACATACATATGCATTACAATATTCATATATGAATAATCTAGAATTGTGCACATAAAACAGGACGACACTGTATGTGCGAAAAGGTAAACAAATACTCACACCTCCTTGCTATAGATACATATTCCACCAGTGAAGGCCAGTGGAATGTCTCCTAAAGCTGCGGTGACGGCATAAATGGAAACGAGCGTATATGTAGACTTGCCTCAGAAATTCAGCAATTAGCATGTAAATTTTCATGTAGTTGCGCGAACTTAAAAAAATGGTCCCACTTCTAGCTTGCAGTTCATTAACGAGCGACCGCAAAAGGCAAGGAGGTGCGCGCCTGCGCATTCCAAGTGGAAAAACCGAATAGTGACTAGAGGGCTATGAAACAACTCATGGTGCAGTTCCTTCCTTACAGTTGGTTTTGAGAGAGCTCAACACGGTTATGCGGGAAACGTCAGCATTTTTTTAAATTTTTATTTATTTTAACTGTGTAAAGTTCAATATTTGACGCGGCGGCCCCCAGATGAATTTGGTAACAAAGTTACCTCATAGTCGAGTGGATTAGCGAACCACTTCTCTTGTCGTGGAAGCGATTATAAAACCCTAAAACTTAATTTTTATGTATACACATCTTATCATCTAAACTAAAGTAATTTAATAACCTCTGAGTGAGTACATAGTCTCTTAATTGGTTGTAGCCTACGTATTTACATCCGTCATTTTGTTCTGGGTGAATTTGACATTGGATCTATATGATAGGCGTTTCATTTATCAGACGACTATGTTATGGGTACTGAAGCACCCTGTATAATAGAAGTTTATAAAACTGCTGGAAAACTGGTTCATCTCTAGTTGAGGGAAACCGCTTATTTCACTGAGTCTATATACATACTCAAATGGTCTGTAAAGCGGGGACAAAGACGGAACTTCATAGCTGCCACTTACCAGATTGCATAAAAGAAGAACTTGTAATATAGTCAGGATTTCGTTCCAAAACACATATGTCTTTGTTTCGTAAGATCTACTTGCGGTCAGTTGGATCGCCCAGAAAAATGTAACTTTCAATAGAGGAGAAATTGTGGTTATTGAAGTTTACATTTAACAAGATCTTTGATCGATGTTCACCTATAATTTAATCTTACAACATTTAACGTATTGATAATATTAAACCAAACTTTTATATATTTCACACCTTCAATGCTTGGTATTGCGACCCTGGTATAGTTGCATATGTGCCAAAACCTGCTTAAAGGCATTCATTTTCTAGTTCAAGACTTCTTGCAGCTTGCTTGATAGGACTAACCCTTCCACTTTAACATGGAAAGTTGAAGTGTGCTGTTACAGTTTGCGGCGATCATAACATTTCATCGCAGATGTGGAGTCTGCCAAAATATGTACACGATAAAGGCTCCGAATATGGCAACACAGTACCACTTAAACGACAATGGACTATCCTTCAAAAAATTGGAGTTTCAAATTCTCGCATAAACCTTATAAGGAGAACTATAGTTGTACAGCATCTGATAAAATGGATAAAAATATGTTCAGCAGAATTCTCTATTACCAAAGTTTTGCGGCAGGGTAGCGGAGTGGCGCCAAGCTTATTTAAAATCTTCTACAGAGTGCCTTGAATAAACGGAATGATTCATTCAGAGGCAAGGGCATAAGTACCAATAGTCATGTGTTATATTCCCTGCTTTTCGCCGATGACCAATAATAGTAGCACAAGAGCCGCACGATATGAGTATATGTTTCGAAAACTTAACCAAGAATATAGTTAATTTTACAAAGACACAGAATATATGGCTGTTGAAGGGAAGGGAGAAAATTTGATTGTAAATGGCGTAACAATTAGAAACGTAAACCATTTAAAATATTTAGTATAATCATAGTTCTGTTACCTATGGAAAAAGTAATTGACAATAGGAGTTCAGCCAAGCGAGAAAAGCAACAAGGTGCTTGAATGGCTTCCTCTAGAGCAGAGAGATGACAAAAATAACCACAAAACATATCTGGAAAACAATGTTGCAGAGTATCCTTATGTATGGGCCACAGTGATTGACTCTGATTGATAGATGGAAGAAAACGTTGGAGAGTACTGAAATTGGTAGGTTACGTAGAAGTATAAAAGTAACTCGACTACAGCGCATATTAGAACAGGGATGAAAGCAGAGTATTAAAAAAAGCAAAAGCAAAGTAATCTCCGGTTACCCTCCCCTTTCTAGGACTTACACTCCCTAGGACTTACAAACCAATGCATGTGGTCAGGTGCCTGTCGGGGAGCTGAGGGTCTATGGACGTCGGCGATTAGCCCGTTGCCCGGGATAAGAGCGAAGAAGGAAAGGATAGATGAAATGCGAGAGATGAATGACAGGAAAGGTGAAGATGGGGCCCCAGTGGAAGGATGAATGACGGGGGAAACCGGAGAAAACCCACCCAGACGCCGTTTTGTCCACCAGAAATCTCACATGCGGGTCCCTGGTACCGAACAAGGGCCGCTTTGGTGGGAGGCGAGTGGCGGTCACGGCGCCGCCCTAAAAGCAGAGTATACGGTGATAAATAGGATTGAAGACTAATATTTGAATGGTCTCCCACAGGAAGAAGGAAAAGAGGAAGGGCTCGTTTGTTGGTGTGATAGTGTAAAAAAGGTTATGGCTAAATTTGGCTTAAAAGACGGACAGTGGAACAATAGATCACTAAGATGGACAGGAATTGGAAGCAACCACTGAAAAGTAGACAGGTGAATTAAGAAAAAATATGGTAAATTTCAAAAGTTAAGCAACATCCAGACTAAAAGTTTCCAAATCATAGAAGTCATTAAGAATGAGGAGGACTTCACAAGCTATTTCCAGAAAATTCAAGATACAGATTCTATTTATCGTATGTATAACTTAAATATATGACATTATAATCAAACTTTAGAACTGATTTTGAGAGAATGCAAAATAACGAAATCATTTTCCATGTAAAAGTAATTTCATTGGGTAATTTTTTAAATTATCGTGACGCATCTTTGAAAGATGGCTGAACTTAAATACTAAGTTTCGTATTTAGCCCACTGTCTTCTGTTCGCAAAGAGACATACTCTTGCAGACCTTTTTCTAAGAATGCCTTTTTTGTATTCAGGGAGCTTCGAAACTTGTGTTTCCGATGAAATCTGACATCGAATTTTTAGGGGAAATGCAATACATCCTCTGTTTAGAGTAGGTAAGAGGAAGTAGAATGACAGTGTCATAAACGGAATTTTGGAATAAGGAGCCACTTTCCTAAGTGCAATTATAGTTTCAGGATTACCACATACGTATCGACTGCAGACACGTGATACCTCAGTATTTTTGTGGGATCATCCGGAATTTACAAACGTTATTGAGAAAAAAGCTGGCTGATAGCGGGGTAGGTGTATGATCATTTAAATTTACTGCTTAGTAGGAATAATGTTCAATTTGTCCTCTCCCAGTTTTTTGCGCTCTTTTTGCACGAAGGTATTCTTTTGCTCGTCTTCTGAGCAGTTAACTTTAGAATTTTGATTTATTAAACTATTTTAACAGGATGGTGAAACAAACCGGCATATCCGAAAGGTTATTTGGAAGCATTGTCAGTTTTGGGTGACTTTATTTTAATCGCTTCTTCTTTTTTTCTGGCTCTACAGCCCTTGATGAGCTTTGAGCTCCTGCACAAATCTCTATCTTGCTTTTACATTTCTACCTCCAATTCCAATATTGCTTAAATATTTTACATCATCCAACTATATTGTTTTGGGCATTCCTTTTTCTTTCTTTCTTCTGACATACAACCTTACTTCCAATATTCTTTATGGGATTCTGTCTTTTGTCATTCTGTCAATATGCCGTGGCCATCACAATGTCTTGCTCTATTAGTTCTTCTAATTTAAAATAGTTATATCTTATTCTCTAAAGATCTTTATTCTTTACTGGTTCTGGATTCTCAGTATTTTCCTTTCATATCTTCGCGTTATTTCCTCATCTAAGTTGTTCAGGGTCTATGTTTCATATGTTACTACTGGTCTTATCCCAAGATATTGTGTAGGTTTCTTAGCAGGTACTTTTTTTCTAAAAAAATGATCATGCTCAACCCCAACCTGAAAGATATTTATTTATGTACCTAGGAAGCAGAATGGTCCGATTATACCCCCCAAACACCGGGTGCTTAGGTACCTAAGGGTCGCTACTTCCCATACCCACTAAAGTGGGACCCTGTGAAAATTTTAATCACTAGAAGCCGAATAAACGGAGAAGTTGAGGTAACAAGTGGTTTTTTCTGAATTAAAACCCTTGCTGAATCATATGTCTTCCAGTTTTGCCCCTTCATCTACGTCCGCGCTAGTTCATAATACAGATGAAGCAGTTTGTACGAGAAGAACCTCAACATGTCCTTGCTCTGACAACATTCGCTTTTGTGATGGTGAAACATTGTATAATGCGGGGATCTAAGAGCGAAACACACACAGGGAGGGGTGTGAAAGGGAGCCGCCCACAATACAGTAACTTCATTCTATGTTCATCCATGTCCCAAGGAAATTGCAACTACTTCAAAGGAATTCCCATACAAGTAGAATTCAGTTACCATACTTAGATGTAATTTGGTTTTAGCGTGTAATTAATTAACCTGAATTCTGGCACTACAACGAATATTGCTTTTGCTTGGACGCACTCTGGTTAAATAAAGGGAATGTAACTCTAAGTGATGCCGAACTATGTTGTTTACATTTCTCGGATATGTCCATCACCATCTATGATTCCCTAAATCCATTACAATGAACATGCACTAATAAATCAGCCTTTTCAAGGACAAAATTCGATATCAGGAAGCTTTCAACCTCAGACAATTCTGTACATTCATTGTCGCACATCGGAATAGTTTGATAAAAATCAGATGCTTTACATTCACATAACTTTCTCTTTCCTATGACGTTTATTAGTGACTATACAAATTATTCTTATGAAAGTTTATTTTTCTATCTACTTCATTTTATTCCAGATAAACCTTTACATTTTGTAGGAATGCGAAGAAATCAGCGATAATCAAGTGCTAACGAACTGGACACTACCTATATGCTAGCCTAAAAATTCTAATTTTTTTCCATGCAATCACGAGTAACGACTGAAATTGAAGGACTTAAAATAATAACAATATTGAACAAATCGAGGCATTAATAACGGATATCTCGGAAATGGCGTGTGCCACAAAAACTTACTTGAAATAAATGGGTTGTTTTAAAGTGATCTACGTTTATAGTGCAGTACGTTTTCGTTTATTGCGTAATGTTTATCAGTTAATACAATTCCACAAAATTTTATCCGAATGAAGAGGATTTCTATGATTATTCCCAGAAAATTCAAAACATACATTTTTTTATCCAAATATTTTTAACATACTTTAAAAATCGTTAGTCTTTTTTAGAAAACGAAATTTTTTAAACATCCTCCATGTAATTGGGTTGGGGAGCTTTTCTTGAAAATCTTCGTGTCGCATCTTTTGACTTAATACCAAACTTGGTATTTATCCGAGATTTCGTTTTTGAGTTATCGCAGACGAGCGCACACACACAGGCAGATACACTCCTAGACCTTTTTCTAAAAATGCCTTTTTACGCAGGAGGTCCCAAAACGTGTATTTCTGGTGAAATCTCCGTATTGATTTTTACTTTCTCTACTACGTATAGTAATTAGGGGAAGTATTGTATTCCACCCAAAAATTCGATACCAAGATTTCACCGGAAATACATGTTTTGAGACGCCCTGAATCCAAAAAAAGCATTTTTGGAAACATGTCCGTGTGTGTCTGTGTGTCGGTCTGTGTGTCTGTGAACAGCATAACTCAGAAACGAACAGTCGGATAAACACCAAACTTGGTATTTAGGTTCAATATCTTCCAGGGATGCGACACAAAGGTTTTCAACAAAATCCCCCCACCCCAGGATACCCTTTACATGGAAGATTTTTCGAAAATTTTAATTTTCTCAAAAATGGCTCTAACGATTTTGATTAAAATATCACAGGTTTAATATATTGTCATGACAAATAAAACGTATATCTTTCTGGGAATGTCTCCAAAAGTGTTCTTCATTGTGAACGACATTTGCATAACCGGTAAACCATAAGAGATAAAGAAAATTTTACTACACAAAAAATATAGATCGCGTTAAAATACACAATTCATGTCATATACATTTTTTTTGTTGAGTGAACCATTTTCGAGATATTGCTTGTTATTCTCTTATATTTTTCAATACTTATTTTCTTAAATGGGAATTCGTTATTCATTTTTTTGTCTTTGATATGCAAAGAGTATTAATCTGTGGCAAAGGGAGTGGTGCTGCACCTAGCAACCAGCTATTAAGAGATATGTATGTGCTTAAAGGCTACTGTATTTCCAAATTGCCCTTTAAATATATTATCCCCTTACATCTACAAGAAAATTAGCAATAAAATAGAGTCTGCAAATGTTTATCTCGATTAACATGAAGTAGATGGAGAATAAGCGTTTGTAAAAATAGTTTGTACAAGAGTAGAGAAAGTCATGTGAGTGTAACACATCAGATTTTTTGGGTAGAATTCAATATCTTCTCTGCCTACTAGGTACGTGGTAGTGAAAGTAGAAGGCACAATTGAGCTACCATGGCAACAAGCGGAACGCGAGTCTTGTTCGAGCAGCGGTCGGGTGTAGACGTGTTTCCGGTCCGCTCTGTGAGTAGTAGTAATCTCAAGAAGCGTTGTGCAAATATGGCGAATATTGAAGGTCTGTTGGACAAGTTGAGGAGTGAAGTGAAAAGTGGTTTCGCGGAAAGTAAAGTTCGTCACAGCGAGCTATTAGGAATTATTAACTCCATGATGGAATCTCTGGAGAAGTCTGAGACACGGGTGAAGGAGTTGGAGGCAAGATGTGAGTGGTTGGAGGGCAAGGTGGACTACTTAGAAAACCAGTCAAGAAGAAATAATATTGTTATATATGGATTAACGGAAGAAGAGAATGAAAGCTGGGACATCACGGAGAACAAGGTGCTAGACGTTGTAGCCCAGATTGGAGTTCATCTCAGGCCTGACGACATTGAAAGAGCGCACCGTGTCGGTAAAGCAGGCAACAGGCGGCCAATTGTATGTAAGCTCCTGTCATATAAGTGCAAATCCGCCATTCTCCGAGATAGTAAGTATCTTAAAGGTACAGGTGTGTTTATAAGAGAGGATTTCAGTGAAAAGATCCGGCGAGAACGAGAATTTCTTCATCGCCATATGATAAATGCAAAATCACAGGGTTGTCATGCAGTAATCAAATTTGACAAACTTTTAATAAACGGGCGAATAAGAACCAAAGCAGAGCTGGAAGAAATCGACAAGAAGATAGCAGAAATTCAAGGAGAGGAGGTTGGCATTTCTGCAGAGCATCGAGCCCCAGAAGGCAGTATGGTTACACCTCTACCGGAAGGGACAGCAGGTAGCAGGGTCCAAGACGGCCAGATGACAAAAACAATGGCAACGTCAGCAGGGGGGAGGGTGTCAGTGCAACCAGCCCGCAGGTCACAAAGGATAGGGAGAACCAGCACTCTAGGAGTAGGAGGTAAGATAACAACAAACAGATAGAATAAAGATGCCCAGCTGTCAGTGGGGTTTTGGAATGTGGAAGGTTTGAGGGGAAAACTGGCTAGTGGTCAATTTTTGAACTTTGTAAATAACTTGGACATAATTGGGTTAGCAGAGACTTGGCTAAAAAACAATGAAACTGTGGACATAAGTGAATTCCAAGGTGTCTTTAGTGGTTCAGAAGTGAGAGGTAGAAGGGGGAGATATCCTGGGGGCGTTGCTACTTTCTTTAAGAGTAATTATGTACAGTCTATTAAGGAAATACAGAGTCATCTCAGGGGAGCAACCTGTATATATTGTAGTATAGCTAATATTAATATTGTTGTTATAACTGTATATCGCCAGCCGGTTACGTCCCAGTATGCTGAGCCAGAATTCTTTACAGATTTAGGGGAAACAATTGTAGAAATCAGGGACGAATATCAGGATGTAAAGCTAATAATAATGGGTGATCTGAATGCTAGGATAGGGCAAGAAAATATTACAATTAAAAAGGGGGACTTAGATAACAGAAAACCCGGCAGAAACAGCAAGGACTCAATCCTGAATGCAAGAGGAAAAGAGTTATTGTTCTTTTGTGACGCCTACGAGTTAGAAATAATGAACGGAAAATACGGTTCGGACCTGTCAGGGGAAGTAACATTTGTGCATACGAATGGGAGTAGTGTCATTGACTACATTCTGTGTTCACAGGACGTATTGCCGTTAGTTCAAAATTTTAAAGTTGAAAACAGCATTGACTCTCATCATTTTCCACTGATAATGACTTTAAAAGTATCTCGGCTAGTATCTTATACAAGGGATGAAAGCGCATGCGAAACATTGACGCCATTGTTTAAATATAGATGGAGGGAGGCAGGAAAGGAGATTTTTATTAACACTTTAGAAAACGAAATTATATCTTTTGACGTAGATCAACACAAAGGAACTGAAAGTATACAGAACATAACTAATATTATACAGAAAGCAAGTGCGCACATGCTAACAGGAAGGGGTAATGCATCAAACAGCTTAACATCAAATAGTTGGTATAACGATCAGTGTAAAACAGCGAAGAAAGCAGCGGAATCTGCACTTATCAAATACAGAAGAGAGGGGGGTGAAGAACGTAGAATTTCTTTTGCAAATCTAAGAAAGTCATATAGGGAAGTCCTAAAGCAGAGCAAAACAGCTTGGCAGGACGCAAAGGCAGAAGAGGTACGTCAAGTAGTCGAAAATGGGGAAATTGGTGACATGTGGAAAGTTATTAGACAGATTCGAAGGCGAAGGTCCATTCAGGCAACTATCCCTGCTGGAGAATGGATAAAGCACTTTAAAACAGTCTATGAAGGAGGGGAGTTTAGAATACAATTAAATACTTTAGCCGCTGAAGGGATGACTGGGGCTCCAATTGTGCAAATGCTTGATTATGAAATTAGCACAGCAGAGGTTGTTCGTGCAATAAAATGTTTAAAAAACGGGAAGGCAGCTGGTATAGAGGGCTTGTCAGCTGAGTTTTTCAAGATCTCGCTAGAAGTTAATAAAATGGTAGATTTCTATAGAAAAAGCTTCAATAAAATATTTGAAGGCGGAGAATATCCGGAAGCATGGAAAACCGCCATTATCCAACCTCTTTACAAGGGCAAAGGGAGTTACAGCATTCCAGGAAATTACAGGGGTATCTCGCTGCTCTCTATATTTGGAAAAATTTACAGTAGAATCTTATATGAAAGAATTAAGTGTTGGGCCAAGACACATCATAGGGTTTCTAAATTTCAGGCAGGATTTAGGGAAGGTTTCTCGACTATTGACAATGTCTTTGTTCTGAAAACAATAATTGATGACAATTTGAGAAATAAAGGTGGTAAGGTATATACTGTATTTGTAGATTTTAAAATGGCATTTGATACTGTAGAACGCAGTGCTCTCTGGGAGAAATTAACACGTAAAGGACTTTCGGGGAAAATGATTAGAGCACTTAGGGCAATGTATAAAGAAGTAAAGTTTGTTATCAAGACCGATCAGCACAATACATCAGAATGTAACATAGCGCAGAGGGGGGTTAAACAGGGTTGTATACTATCTCCGTTACTCTTTAATTTGTTTATTGATGATGTTGTTAGCGTGATGACGGAGGAAGACATAGATGCACCGACAATCGCAGACCAAAAAATACCAATTCTTTTGTACGCGGATGACATTGTAGTTCTTTCTAAAACGATAAAAGGTTTGCAGTCTGGTTTAAACGCTCTTCGACAATACTGTAGGCAATGGGGTATGGAGGTAAATATTCTTAAAACTAAAACAGTCACCTTTAAAAATGGATATGTGTACGGCCAACATGAAAAGTGGACCTATGGGGAGGAAGAAATTCAAAATGTTAAACACTTCGATTACTTAGGAGTAAGGTTTGATATGGGCGGAAAATGGAACAAGAACATGGAGTTTATAAAACACAAAGGGATTGGACAACTTTCTGAAGTATTAAGGATATTGACACGGGTACCAGATATGCCAGTAAAAACATTACAGACCATGTATGAAGCAATGGTTAGGCCCTCATTACTATACGGCAGTGAAGTGTGGGGATGGGAGAGGGTGGATAATGTAAATAAAATACAATGCAATTTCTGGAAGCGCATTCTAGGGTTGGGGAAGGGTACTTCAAACTACGGAGTTCTTCGGGAGGTAGGATGCTGGGAAGATGCTGTATTTGCTAAACTAAACGTAGTTAGGTACTGGCTGCGAATAATTAAAGGCGATCAAACAACTCTGAGAGCAATATGTTATCGTCATCAAATAAACAACATAGGGCATCCAAAATGGTGGGCAGCGGGGTTGCAACGCGAATTATCAAAAATTGGCTTAAATGATATCTGGCAAAGGGGTAATGAAAATACACACAGTGCTGTAAGAAAGGTCAAAAGACGACTATGCGATATAAACAGGCAGAAAATCGAATCTGAATGTAGACAAAGATCAACATTGGAGCTACAAAATGAAATAAAAACTAGGTGGGGTAAGGAAACATATATTTTGGAATTGAGTATAAAACAGAGGACTGGAATAGCATGGCTTAGGTTGGGAGGGTGGAAAGCTCGCAAGATTGTTGATGACGATGGCAGGAGGATTTGCCCATTATGCGGGGAACAAGAAGACTGGACGCATATTTTGGCAGCATGCGTGCAGACGGAGGGTATTAGGAAAAAACTATTACCGGAAGTATTTTTGGCTTCCAACAGACGGAGGACAGCATGCTGGGACATGATTCTAAACAGCCAAAACTGGCCAAGCTTGGGCACATACTTAATGGAAGTACGTGTACTAAGAGATAAGGTGTTTATGTAATTTTTCTTTAAACATATGTGGTGCCTGAGTACTTGTGCGCGACTGTGTGTGTGTGTGTGTGTGTGTGTGTGTTTGAGTGTGTGACTCAGTGTGTTTTTTTTTTCAATTTTATATGTATGTATGTATATAGTGCGGTGATTGTAAAAAAAAAAAATAGTTGTTTTCTGGTTGATACTGCAAGTCACGTATACAGACCAGGTATTTATCTAGAGAGCATGTACGGTCTTATGACCCATGCGACTGTGTTATGCAATTAATGTAATACTAAATACTTAATAAATACCACCACTACTACTACTAACAAGCGGAACGATGTTTGTGTGTTCCATTTATATAGGTATACCGCCTTTAACATCCAAGGTAATATTGGCGGATTTGCCATTTCATTCCATTACCATTGTCTTAATCCTTGGGTTTTTACTTATAGTTTTCTTTATAAACATTAAATTCACACACACTCTCACATTTACTCTCTCTCATACTTACAGACACCAGGGAGGATGGGAAATAATTCGGAACGGCATTTAACTCCAATTTCACTCGCATTTTATCCCTGCATGGTCTGGATACGCAGGTTTTGTTTCTTACCTGCATGGTTTTCTCATAAGTCTGTATTGAAATGTACTCTTAGCCATGTTGCCAAAAAAAGAAAAACGATAAAACCATAATAATGAACCTGGTAGGGAAGAACTTCTGGTTGCATCGCATCGTACTTGGAAACGGCTTTTAATTGCAACGCGAGTACATGGAAAGAGTTAAAAAGAAATATTTCCCTTTAAAGAAAGGGATACCAAGTATATATAGTATCAGCAGAACCGGAGTACTTATTGCAAATACGCATTTTAATATGACCATTTATCCCTAAATTTGCTTAATATTATTTTAAAGATACCAGACTGTTTAAGCTACTCCAGGTAATCATTCATATATTGCATGTTGTTGCAAATTTACTCATCTAGGTATTATTTTTTCAAGTATTTACTTTATTGAGTCACACTCAGGTCATAGTTAGAAAGAAATTGCGCATAAAGGACATTTTCCTTGGAGTGTCTCTTGGTGAACATCTATAAAGAATGGCTTGAAGTACTCTACTTGCAAGTCCAAATAACTCGTTTTTATTTTCTCTACCACGTACCTAGTAGGTAGACAGCTTTGCACTCTACTCAGTAATTGGAAATTTATATTTCACTGGAAATAGCATGCTTTTAGGGTTCTGAAAAATTCGAAAAAGCTCGTATACGTGCGAGCGTGCGTGCACGCGCGTGTCTGAGAACAGCATAACTCAAAAACTAAATGTCTGATAAATACCAAAGTTAATATTTAATTTCCAAAGATTTGATAAGTTGATTTTAAGCCAAACTACCCTTTAAAGGAAAATGTTTCCTTATTTTTTTATTTTTACAAAATTCCTCTAAAGATTTGGATTAAAATAGCTTTTATTAAGACATTTAGATGGCGAATGCAATGGTTATCTTGAATTTTATGGGAATCACTTTAAAATCTCCACTCGTAATGAATTTTGAATAATAAGAGAAAAAGAGAGAGAGAGAGAGCGAGAGCGAGAAAAGCTTACTACACAAAAATGTAGAGATCTTTAAAACTCACGGTTTTGATTTCAAATAACTTTTGTGTGGCATCAACCTTTTCCGAGATATATGATAATGGTTTGAATGTTTCAATACTTTATTTTTTGAAGTGCTTTCACCATTCAGTTATTTCTCGCAAGGTCATGGGAATGTATGGAGTTTCAAGGCCAGATACTCCTAGCGACCCGCTTTTAAACATTTCATAGAGAAAGTCATGCGAATGTAACACATCGAATGTTTAAAGATTTGAAAAGTGTTAGGTGTTGATTATTATTAGGTTTTGTTTTCGGTGTCTAAGGTTCTCTTCCATTCTCTTTCTGAAATCTATGAAATAAAAGTAGAATATAGGCTCTAAAGTTATTATTTTTTATCTTATGGGAAAAACTTCCTTCCCAATGTCTTTCTGGATACTATTGATATTAAAAAAAATTACCAGCAAAGTTTCCTATGCATTGTCTTTCTGAATACTGTTGTTTTAAAAAGAATGTAACATAATTATTTGGATATTGGAAGTACTGCCAAATCTGGTGTGCACAAGGAACATTTAAAGAATTAATTAGATCATATTATACACACGAATTTCTCCTGCTAAACCAAAGGAATTAGTAAACTGATGAAGCAACATTTGAAGAGTGATATGCAACATATTGTTTCCTTAACATTGGAGAGTACTTTGGACTTCGTTTTCTAACAATTTATTGTCATTTTGTTGTTCCTTAGTATTTATAAAGAATGATTTACGCTATAAAAGAAAACCGATTATTTATTTTATTTTTTAAGTAAAGCATATAAAATCGGAAACCAACAAAAAAGGAATAAATAAATAAAAATAAACAAATACATTTAGTTATTATACAGAAATTTAAATATAAGCATAATGAATATAAAATATAAAAATGAAATATTTACATATTATGTTATTTAATGCACAAGTTTAAAAATTCAAGTCTAATAGTGCATATTAATTCTAGTTCAATCAAGTAAGAAAAGTACTAACATATATCTGGATGTATTACAAGTGCATATTTGAACTTTAAGTTATTTGAGAGCTAGTACTATATAAGATTTAACAGTCATTTATAGTCATATTTTTTTACTTATGACTAAGAATACTCCCCCTGGGACTTGTTAAACTCTTACTTATAAAATATGAATTTCTGTAGTGATCATTTAGAGGGAATAACGGACACCTTTGAAACGAGAAGCGATGTACTTGATCTTCCAATGGAAATGAGGCGCATCGGTTCCTCTTTAAATCTCCGTAATTTATTGTCCGAACATTTAATCACCAAGTTTAAGTAATTACAAAGCGAATCCTGTTAGTTACCTTTGGAGATGTCCCTGGGATCGTGCTCTCTCACTGCCCAAGTCTGGTCGTTATAACATGCCTGATGTTACCCAAACAAATCTCTTGGCCTCTGGCTCCCCAGAATTAGGAGCGGTTGGGCTCCACCTTTAGTCTAATTATCCAACAAATTTAAATGTCTTCGATTCAGATATACGAGTAGAGCAGGTTACAAAATCCACTGTAAACTCGTTCGGCTTTCTCTTTCATTCTACCAGCGATTCACTTAAAATTGAACTTGAATAATCTATCTGTTAATTACTGCTCATGGTTCTCAAATAAAAAGATACCTTTGAGTACTGATTTTAATTATTTTGATTAACTAGATAGGGTAATTATGTATGTAATATAATTTAACTTTGCACATTTTCCTTTTAAAACCTCCTATTGGATGAAATGCTTTTCTTGAAATCAAAAGTAGAAAATCTTCCTTTTCAGAAACAACTTAATGTGAGGTATGCCGACATGAACGTTGATTTCAAATGTGACTAATAAGTATTAGTTTTAAAGGTTCCAGTCTGTCATTTGCCTTGTTTCTATAATTTATGACCTGAAATAAGCAGAAGAATGTGGTATAAGTTGTGGCAGTAATTTGTATCACAATAATGTAAATGCCAGAGTGATTGTAGTGTGAATATGCATTGTTGTGTGACATTGATTTGAGATGTTTGTTGATTGTAATCATTGTCGAGAAGTGGGTTTATACCGCCTTACTGAAACTGACAATAATAGCGTGCAATAATGTAGCGAGGGGGTGAGCTGTTTATCATTATTAGAGACGAGCAAATGACGTCAGAGTGGCGCGTTTTTGTTAGAATTTGCTGGAACATTTTCCCCAGAGCATATGTTTTCGTAATTTTCATTGGATATAAATATAGACGCTAATGTTGGCGCGTTTTATTAACCAATAGCAGCTCGGTTATAATCTTTAGGCATATTGGGGCGAGGAAGTATAAATTCAGTGTCAGAATCAAGTTTCAAGTAGTTCAACGAAGGCATTCATGGAGTATGCGCCGCACGCAGTTCATCAAGGTTACGCATAGCAAATTTATGAAAAATCTCTCGTGTCGTAAAGTTAATAACACAAAAAGTTGAAGTACGCGAATTAATAATGGGCAGTAAAGAAGTTATTATAACAGTTTCAGTTTGGCGAGTGTCAAGATTAATATGTGAAAGTGAATAATGTGTTACGACAATAAAAGTATAAAACAAATTCTTTTATCAGTGTTATCTTTGGATAAAAACTCCTTTCCGTTTACACACCTGTATAAGATAAGTGCTTGACCGAGAAATCATAGCTAGCCGGAGGACAGTGAACCCAAAATTAAATACAATAACAGGCGCCCAGTAAAAGATAACACGAAGTGACCGCGATAAATTGTCTTTTATACGTGCGGCAAATAAACAGTAGCATCTTTTGAACACAAACATTAATACCACTCCAAAGTAAAGCACAATTATGTTTTTTTAATACCGTCTTTAAATTTACTTGCATTTTTAATAGTCATCTTACATGTTGCATTCTTTTGTGGGGCAACTATTCTTCAACAAATGAATTATTGGTTCTGGCATCAACTGTTTACTCTACATGAAGAAAAACATTAGAAATTATTCATTATGTAGAAGTGTTCATAGGCACTCTATCAAACTACTCAAATATTTATTAATAACCATAAATGTCTTAAGATTAAAAATGGTTTTGAAACTGTTTTCCTAAGCTTGTTCAAAAGTTAACCAAATAATGTAAAAGATCTTTCATTTAACTCTTCAAGAAAACAGTAAAGTATATATCGTTATGTAACCCTTTATACAGCGTCGATGAATTTTATGACTACAGGATATTTTAACGCTTCATGTAGGATGCATGTTATTCTGTTATTAATGCATATATCTTGTTTTGACGTTGTAACATAATTTGTTATTGTCTTGGCAAATAAACATACTTGTATCCTAGGATATACGCTATATAATTGGACCAATGATGGTTACCTCCACTATACTGAAAAGTAAATGTTACTATAACATTTAGACGATGTCAAACGAAACAAAGAATCTGCTACTTACGATAAGGGAAGGAATCAGTTCCAGCTACTCTACCTTTGAAATGCGTGGGTATACCTACAGACATTTGATTATACTAATGACCGGAGGAGAGGCCTGTGTTGATGTTCGATAAAACTCGAACCTTTTGTTAACAAAGATGGTCTACTTTGTGCTGTACGTAAAAAGAAAGATAAACAAAGGTATTCCTCGGACCACGTGATTCCCTGAACAACTCGATGTCCGAGATACTAATGAAAAGCCCTAACTGAAAAAATAAACCTACTTTATATTTGAATGAATACAAACGAGCGTTTCATAGAAATAATTACGATAATAAAAATATTTTCTTAAATTTTCATTACCTTATTCGCTCTATCAACCCTTTTATTATTTGATGTTTCGTTTTTATTCCTGTATTGTTCTGTTTCCTCTTCGACGTAAGCGTTTTTACTTTCTCTACCACGTAAAGTAGGGGAAGTATTGTATTCCACCCAAAAATTCGATACCGAGATTTCACCGGAAATACATGTTTTGAGACCCCCTGAATCTCTCTCTGTGTGTGTGTGTGTGTGTGTGTGTGTGAGAGAGAGAGAGAGAGAGAGAGAGAGAGAGTCTGTCTGTGAACAGCATAAAGAAACGAACAGTCGGATAAACACCAAACTTGGTATTTAGATTCAGTATCTTCCAGAGAAGAGACACGAAGGTTTCAAGAAAATTCCCCCACCCCAGAATACCGTTTACATGGAACATTTTTTGAAAATTTTAATTTTCTCAAAAATGGCTCTAGCGATTTTGATTAAAATACCATATATTTAAGATATTTTCATGACAAATGAAATGTATATGTCGAATTTTCTGGGAATGTCTCCAAAAGTATTCTTCATTGTGAACGACTTTTGCATAACTGGTAAACCATAAGAGATAGACAAAATTTTACTACACAAAAAATGTAGATCGCGTTAAAATAAACAATTTATGTCATATACATTTTTTTGTTGAGTGAACCATTTTCGAGATATTGCTTGTTATTCCCTTAAATTTTCCAATTCTTATAATTTTTCTCAAATTCGTTATTAATTTTTTTTGTCCTGGTAATGCAAAGAGTGTGGAATACTCCACATAGCAACCAGCTCTTAAAATATTTGACTATCGCTTAAAGCCTACCAATTCCCCTTGCATCTACAAGAAAATTAGCAATAAGATTAACATGTCGATATCTCGATTAACATGAAGCATATGGAGAATAAGCGTTTGTAAAAATAGTTTGAATAAGAGTAGAGAAAGTCATGTGAGTGTAACACATCATATTTTTTCTATAGTACACGTAAGATAACTGCAGCAATGGTCTATAGTATCTTAAAGCTCAATAAAAGTTTCAATGTAAAGAACAACAACAATGGGTTATGTATAAGTAGGTTCATCTGAAAAAAGAATTTAAATGCATCTTACTAATATCGGTATAGTGCTGATTAAGCTTTTACACCTACTTTATTCTTGCTGGAATAAACTTGTTTTTCAATTGTGTATCAACCTGTCATTTACATCCTTCTGGATATGTCTTGTAATATTTATTACGTTTTATATAAGAAACATTCTGAATGTCACGTTAGATTTCGATGGTAGAACTGGAACCTGATGTAGGGCCTAACTTTGGAAATATATTTCTAACCACCCAAAGCGGTAACTAGCAGTGACTTGAGGGGCTGTTGCTGCGTACTTATACGCATAAGCTATCAATTCAGTCTAAAAATTCCTATTTTTGAACACGTATTCTGTGCAAATCACTATAGAAATACAGGCATTAAAATAATTCTGGTCATTATACATTGTATTTTCTTATCTAATTCGTGCAACTTTATATTTTTATTATTACATTGTTATTTATTACTTATTCCATTTATGATTCACAAACAATTTAAAGCAAGTGATTCGTGAAACGCTAGAATTTGTAAAGGAAAAAGAATAGCTTTAACAAAAGAAACTGGAAGACCCTGAGTCAGCTTTAAAAAACAAAATCCCTACCTTGCCTGTTTTAAGAAGTATACATTTTAAAACATATCGGTCCACTCGGTAAACAAACTGTTGTTAGAATCCGTGTAAGGCGGGTAGAGTGCACGGAACATACCCACGTGACAACATAAGTCGGGTGAATTACGTCGCTGGTTTGGTTCTTAATGGGCAATAAATTACTTTGTTTACATATAAGTATAAATGGAGCAGGGCACAACCACGATACACACCGCTCCTGAGCTCTTCCGCCCTAACATAATTTGACCCTTTGCTATATCTTGTGTCTGACCAGTCGTTTGAAGTGCTTTATTACATAGCACCACAGTACATAAAGAGATGAGTAAATATGTCAAGAGTGACTACCTTATAATACCTGGAAATTTGAATGCCCCAGTAGGTAAAATACGGATTAAAGACGTCGTAGGTATACATGGAGAAGATACTTTAAATGACAATGGAGAAAAGTTGAGATAGTTGCAGTATTTAACAAGCGAAGGATAACAAATGCCTTCTTTAGAAAACAAAATATATCCATAAGTTTACTTGGTGAGCAAGGGGATGTAGATCACTAATTGCCCATGTTATTACGAACAAAAACAATTGTCATCGCAAGTAAAAGATGTAAGAGTCTATCAGAGAAGTAATATATTGACAATCATTATTTGCTGACATCTAAGTTACATCTTTTGACAAGAGGTAGAAAATGAAAAGTTATGAAAGAGGCAATGAAGAAGTGTTTAAGATATACCTATTTTAAGAAGACAGTATAAAAACTTTATATCAAAGAACGTTATCTGCTTACTTAAAAAACAAGAAATAGCTAAGATGTTAATGAGGAATGGGATAATATTATACAATTCGTAATAACTATAGCTAATCAAGTGTTGGGCCAAAAAAATATATCGTAAGAAAAAATGCTTAAGGATGTGAAATGAAGAAGTTGCAATTGCAATAGGAGATAAGAAATTAGTTAATTTACAAGTATTACAACAACAAATGGATGAAGCAACAGAGATATATAGGAAAAAATGAAATGAAGCGAAAAATATTGCAAGGAATCTAAGAGTTCTGGGACAGATTTATTAGCACGTTGAAGATGACATGTATGGGAGACAAATGATAGCTTATAAAGTGATTAAGCGTCTGGATAGTGAAGACAGAGATGTAGCAAATATAAATCAGAGAAGAACAATGGTTAGAATATTACAAAGGCTTGTGTTTTAATAATTTCCTAGAAGAAGAAGAAATCAATGAACTTATTTATGGAAATGTATATCCCATTACCTTAGAGGAATTAGAAACAGCATTAAAAGAAATAAAGAACAGGACGGCTACAGAAGAAGAGAGAATAAATACAGAACTATGGAAATATGATGAACCAGTATTAAATCAGACTTCTGAATCCAATTAACCATTGCTGGAATGGATGTCAGATTCCAAGATCTTGGTTGCTTGAACAACCTATGTCAGTATTTGAAAAGGATATGAAAACTGTAGGGAAATAAGTTTTTTAAATACAGGATATAAAATATATGCAAGAATATTACGTAAAAGATTACGAGCCGTTACAAATGTTTTATTATTAGAAGAACAAAACTGTTTTAGAAAGGGACGATCTTGTACAGATGTCACTTTTACAGTTAAGCAGATAATAGAAAAAAGAAGGTAATTTAACCTCGAAACTCATATAGCTTTCATTGGCTACGAAAAAGCATTTGACCATGTAAGCAGGAGAAAACTATGAGAAATCATGACTCGAAGAGAATATCCAAATAATTTAATAAAGGCACTAAAATTTATATATAAGAATACAATAGTCAGATATAGTATTTGCATACATATAAATCAAGGTGTAAGGATGGTTGTAGTTTGCCTCCTACTTTGTTCTTAATTTATATAGACGATTTTATAGATAATGGATGTTTAAAATTAATGGAGGCAGTTTTATTGCACCAAATTTTACGCTACTTGCGTATAACCAGATAATTATAAGTAAAACTGAAGACGAGCTGAAAGAGCAGTGTATATGTTATAGAAGTTATGTAATAATCATAATTTTAAAATATCGACAATAAAACAAAAACAATGGCCTTCCAAGGTAAATACACTGTTAGAACCAAAATTGTAATTAATGATACTATATTAGAGCACGTAACTGGTTTTAAATACTTTGGAACATGTCAGCTATAAATAAGAGAATGATTTAACAAATAATTACCCATTTTCAACGAATATGCGGTATAAATAATAGAAGTTTAAAAACTAAAATCAGAAAAGAAATACAAATGAAGTTTTAGAAAGTAATGGCAGTGCCTGCTTTTCTTTATGATTCTGAAACATGGACGTTGACGAAAGCGGACAGAAACACCATACACGCTGCCGAGATGAGATTCCTGAGAACGGCAAACGGATGTGCACCTTTGGACAAAATTTCAAATGAAAAAAATAAGGGAAGAGTTACAAGTAAATTATTTGGAAGAAAAGATTATAAATTACAGAGGACTATGTACTATGCAAGTACGTGGTAGAGAAAGTAAAAATAAGATCTCTGGTACAAATGTAAATTAAAATAAGCATACAATAGTACATTTAGTTACTTTCATTTAAGTGTTTTGTTTCATTTGTATAGCTCCCTTTTTCTATGGTGACATTGGAAGTTCTTACCTGAAGCACAACTTGTTCAATGCAGGTTCCTTTAACGTTGAGATTTAATCATTTCTAACTTGAAACTCACATTTACTTCCACGTGTGTACCTCCAGACTGTGGAGGGTAGGTAAGGATTCTAATTAAAGAAAAGTTTTCCCGTTCCAGATGGGAATCCAACCCGTGACCTTTGGGCTGAGAAGCGAGAAAGCAGATCAATTGATCACAGAAATATTCCAAGTGTTTATATTACGTTAAGTAGTACAAAAAGCAATTAACTTATCTAAAATTACCATTTGGAGATATGTTTTGACCAAACCATGTAGACATCCAGTTCAGACTGCTTCTAACATTAACAGGTTAATGGAAACCAGAAATTCTAAAAGGATTAAAAACGTCCCTCTTATATGCAGAATGAGCCTTTCCTTGCTGTTTCACAAATGAATGGTTCACAAAGACGTATTTGCACTGCATTTGCTAAAAACACTATGTAGGTATGTAGAAAAAACGTAACACAGAATCTCGCACAGCGTGAGGTAGATAGAAATTTTAAAGTTCTCTCTTCCTCCAAAGCTCTTTCAAACAAAGAATGGGGGGGATCCATTTTGCATAGCTGTACAGGAATATATTTATGAATCAGTTATATAGAGTTATGGTTGTATTGAGACTTTGTCATTCAACAACCTTTACACATTCGTGTTTCTTTTTCTGGTTTTACTTTTTAAACTTCTAGCCTGTATTTAAAAGACTTATTCCCCTACAGTTTTCACATCTGTTTCTAGCACCCTTTTTAAATACAGACAGAGCTTGTTCATGCAACCACGATCTTGGAATCTGACATCCATTCCAGCAATTGTTAATTGGATTCAGAAGTCTGTGATTTAATACTGGTCCATCATATTTCCATAGTTCTGTGTTTATTCTCTCTTCTCCTGTAGCCTTCCTGTTATTTATTTATTTTAATGCTGTTTCTAATTCCTCTAAGATAATGGGGTCTACATTTCCATAAATAAACGCATTGTTTTCTTCTTATTATTATTCTAGGGAATTATTAAAACACAAGCCTTTGCAATATTTTAACCATTGTTCTTCTCTGATTACATTTATATTTGCTACATCTCTGTCTTCACTATCCAGACGCTTAATCACTTTATAAGCTATCATTTGTCTCCCATACATATCATCTTCAACGTGCTAATAAATCTGTCCCAGAACTCTTACTGAGCTTTCCTTACAATATTTTTCGCTTCATTTCATTTTTTCCTATATATCTCTCTTGCTTCATCCGTTTGTTGTTGTAATACTTGTAAATTAACTAATTTCTTATCTCTTATTACATTTGCAACTTCCTTATCCCAGATCCTTAAGCATTTTTATTACATATATTTTTTTTTGGCTCAACACTTGATTAGCTATAGTTATTACGAATTGTGTAATATTATCCCATTTCTGATTAACATCTTAGCTATTTGTTGTTTTTGTAACTAAGCAGATAACCTTCTTTGATATAAAGTTTTTATTCTGTCTCTTTAAAATAGGTATATCTTAAACACTTCTTCATTGCCTCTTTTATGACTTTTCATTTTCTACCTCTTGTTAAAAGATGTATCTTAGATATTAGCAAATAACGATAGGTCAGTATATCACTTCTCCGATAGACTCTTACATCTTTTACTTGCAATGAGAATTTTTTTTGTTCATAATAACATTGGCAATTAGTGATCTACATCCCCTTGCTCACCAAGTAAACTTATAGATGTAATTTTTTTCTAGAGAAACCATTTGTTATCCTTAGCTTGTTAAATGCTGCAAATGTTCTCAACTTTTCTCCATTGTCATTTAAAGTATCTTCTGCAAGTAACCTACGCGTCTTTAATTGGTATTTTACCTACTCGGCCATTCAAATTTCCAGGTATAATAAGGTATTTACTCACTTCTTTATTTAGCTCTTTAAATAATTTTTTGCTATCTTTCTTTCTGCATATACTCCAATTACGTTTTAATAGCTGGTAGGTATTTTGAATCTTACAGTTACTATTCTGTCATTTACACAAGTGTACTTAAAGTACACATAGTATACTATATTATTATAGTGTACTATAATGACTATACATAAGTCTGTCTTATTATACCTCTTCTTATCAATAATTACTGCGGCTCCATTAGGTGCTCCTTGTTGTTTACTAATTCCATTGTAAATCAAGGTGTGGCTCCTATGTGTTAAGTTTCCTTTTGGTTTATATTAGAACCACTGCAGTAGGTTATTTAGGAGAGATCGAGCACAGTTTTTTGGGCATATATGGGAAAGGATAGGGAAAACGAGGCTGGATGGGGCGGTTCAAGGAGGAAAATGGGTTTATATGGGAGAGATAGGGAATACGACGAGCGATACTATGCTAGACAGGGTTGAAGGAGGGAAATACGTTTATATGGAAGGAATAGTGGAGAGGTGTTAGGCTAGACAGAGGTCGAGGAGTAGAGTAGGGTTTATATGAAAGGTATAGGAAAACGAGGAGGGGCGTTAGGTTAGACAGAGTTGAAGGGTACAGCATGTCTTTTATATGAGAGAGGTAGGGAGCAGGAGCAGGGGTGTTAGGCTAGACAGAGTTCGAGAAGTAGAGTATGGTTTATATGAAAGGTATAGGAAAACGAGGAGGGGTGTTAGGCTAGACAGAGTTGAAGGGTAGAGCATGTCTTGTATATGAGAGAGGTAGGGAACAGGAGCAGGGGTGTTAGGCTAGACAGAGGTCAAGAAGTAGAGTATGGTTTATATGAAAGGTATAGGAAAACGAGGAGGGGTGTTAGGCTAGACAGAGTTGAAGGGTAGAGCATGTCTTGTATATGAGAGAGGTAGGGGACAGGAGCAGGGGTGTTAGGCTAGGCAGAGGTCAAGAAGTAGAGTATGGTTTATATGAATGGTATAGGAAAACGAGGTGGACTGTTAGGCTAGACAGAGTTGAAGGGTAGAGTATGTCCTTTATATGAGAGAGGTTGGGAACAGGAGGAGGGGTGTTAGGTTAGGAGAATTGAGTATGTGTTTATAAGGAGAGACGAGAAAACGGAGAGAGATCCTATGCTAGGATAGACAAGTGTTAAAGTTAGGTTAGATAGGAAACCAAGGAGTGATACTCAGCTAGAGGGGGCAGGAGGAATGAGCTTTTTGAGAGGTAGCGGATACGGGGAGTGGTGTTAGGCTAGACAGAGGTTGAGAGTAGAGTATGCGTTTATATGTATGAGAAGTATAGGAACAGGAAGAGGGGTCTTAGGCTAGACAGAGGTTGAGGAGTAGAGTATAGTTTATATGAGAGGTATAGGAAAACGAGGAGAGGTGTTACGCTAGACAGAGGTCGAAAATAGAGTATGGTTTATATGAGAGGTATAGGAAAACGAGGAAAGGAGTTAGACTAGACAGAGGTCGAGGAGAAGAGTATGGTTTATATGAGAGTCATAGGAAAACGAGAGAGGTGTTAGGCTAGACAGAGCTAGAGGAGTAGAGTATGCGTTTATATGTATGAGGGATATAGGAACAGGAGGAGAGATAATAGGCTAAGGAGGTTGAGTAGACGTTTATAAGGAGAGATGAGTAAACGAAGAGATCCAATGCTAGGATAGGCAGGTGCTAAAGGTAGAATGTGTTTTATATATGCTAGATAGGAACCCAAGGAGAGATAGGCAGGGGCAGGAGGGGAATGCGCTTATGAGAGGCAGGGGATACGGGGAGTGGTGTTAGGCTAGACAGAGGTAGAGGAGTAGAGTATGGTTTATATGAGAGGTATAGGGAAACGAGGAGAGTCGGTAGGCTAGACAGATAGTGAAGCAGTAGGAATATGGACTTATATACAGGAGATATAGGGAATAGGAGATGCTAGACCTTGAAAGCGACTTTAGGCGAGAACTTCATGGAAATATGTTTCATGTCAATGTTAGAGCGCTAATTCTAGGCATGCTCATCACGTAACCTATTCAGGGAAAAGGTGACTCGCTCAGGGGAAAAAGGTGACAAGCAAAGGCAAAAGGTGACCAGCAAAGGGAAAAAGGTGACCAGCAAAGGGAAAAAGGTGACCAGGAAAGGGAAAAAGGTGACCAGCAAAGGGAAAAAGGCGACCAGCAAAGGGAAAAAGGTGACCAGCAAAGGGAAAAAGGTGACCAGCAAAGGGAAAAAGGTGACCAGCAAAGGGAAAAAGGTGACCAGCAAAGGGAAAAAGGTCACCAGCAAAGGGAAAAAGGTGACCAGCAAAGGGAAAAAGGTGACCAGCAAAGGGAAAAAAGGTGACCAGCAATGGGACAACGTGACCAGCAAAGGGAAAAAGGTGACCAGCAAAGGGAAAAAGGTGACCAGCAAAGGGAAAAAGGTGACCAGCAATGGGAAAAAGGTGACCAGGAAAGGGAAAAAGGTGACCAGGAAAGGGAAAAAGGTGACCAGTAAAGGGTAAAAGGTGAGCAGTAAAGGGAAAAAAGATGTCTAGTAAAGGGAAAAAGGTGACCAGCGACGGGAAAAAGGTGAACTGCAACGGGAAAAGCTAACCCACTCACACTAACAGGTAAGTAATTCAACTAGTATTGCAAGAGGCTGACTGCATCATAGCAGTGTATGATTTCGCAGGTAATTCAGCTAGTATCGTAGGTATTTAGGCTAATTCACTAGTATCACAGGAGGATAGATTCCCGAGGCTAACTACATCATGGCTCTGCATGATTTCACAGGTAATTCAGCTAGTATCGTAGGTATTTAGGCTAATTCAGCTAGTATCACAAGAGGATAGATTCTAGGGTTGGGTATAGCTTAGTGTCGTATTTCACAGGTAATTCAGAGAGTATCGTAGGTATTTAGGTTAATTCAAGTATCACAGGCGTTTAGAGTAATTCAGCTAGCATTACAGGAGGGTAGGTTCCAGGGGTTGGTTATAACATAGCTTCGTATTTCACAGATAGTTCAGGTAATATCGTAAGTATTTGAGGTAATCGACATAGCTTCACAGATATTATTGATAATTTTGATCAGCGATTTGTATCACAGCTATTTAGGGTAAATGCAGGTGATTCAGATTGTATCAATGGTATTTGAGTCATTTTAACAGGTAATTCATCTAGTATCATTGAAATTTAGGGCAAACCAGATAGTATCACATGTGCTCATGCTAATTTAGAGCAGAAATTCGTATCAGAGCTAGTTAAGGTAATTTCACATGATTCGGGTAGTATCACAGGTATTTAAGTCATTTTAACAGGTAATTCAACTAGTATCACAGTTACTCATGGTAATATAGAGAGTAATTAGATTATAAACATTTCTCATCCAACGTAACAACAATTTATATACTTTTTCTAAATCTTACAAACTTATTATATGTTAAACACTTATTGTACGATGCGGAGAGGGATAAACTGCATATTGGTTCACAAATTGAAAAGCTTTGCGTCAACATACCTTTATTTTTTTAGTTCATTGTAGATGTCTCTCCCCTTTTATCTAGGCTTGAGACTAGCACTAGGATTGCTCCTAATGGCAGGGTTACCACCTTCCCTTCCATCTTCTTCTTTCTTCATCAGGCGTCTGCTAGTTACATATACAGCACACGGATAAACTTAATTTTTTAAGATTGTAGACTCGCGAGAAAATCTTCATCTTCAACTTACATTCTCTTAAGCACTGTTTGTAATGGCGTAATGTCCATACGCATAGGTAGTTATTCCATCCTCAGCAATAATTCTTTTATCATCAAAGGGATTCAATGCAATTTTATTCACTTGCACTGTGCTAACAGCATGCTTTCGCGATAGGATTAGATTCATAGGTGTTGTGATGATTTCACAGGTTTTAAGACAGTCTGTATAGCTGTCAAACGAAATGTACTGCTTAATAGCGCTACGTTTTATACCTTTAATCTTTTTTATCATTGAGCCTTGAATATCTAAGGCATACATCTTAGGACGTAGTCCAACAAAGCGTAGGATGATTTTGCTATTAGCCTCATCTTTAAATTTTCCCAATACCTTCTTGTTCTGAGTAGAGTGGCACATATGATTGGCAGGGTAATCAGCTGTATCGAGATGCTCAAGAAAACGTAGCTTGTCCTGGTACACATCTTCAGTTGTAACACGATGAATGAACGAATCAGTGTCCATATACATAAGCTTCAGGTTTTCAGCTCCATAATAAGGCAACAACACGTCGTAATGATAGTTATACATTAATGTCTTGGAGATGTCCAACACACTCATACCAATGTATATAGGCTTGTTGAATACAATCTGACGAGAGGCCATATGTACAGCAGCTAGATTAGCAGCATATATCGTCCTGTCGATAAACGTAGGCTTAGCGATCAGCTTCTCTAGATTTTTTCATTGGTCACCAGTCGTATGTCCATACGGTTACGCAGGTTCTCCATAGTTTTTCCAAACATGGCGTTGTTAAAGAGCTTGTAGAGATCCTTCTCGAAGTCATTTGCAGCTTGTTGTCGTAGCCTGTTGTTAAATTCCACATAAGGTTTCAACCACCGAGACTGTCGGAATTGTAGCACACGATGAATTTTTGTTAATCGTAGTCCATGATCAAGAGCTTGCTTCAAAGCCATGTAATGCACTACATACTTCTGTCGAGGTCCAAGATGGGGTATGAGTTTCTTTGTAGCTGATTCCAATGGCTTCATACACTCAGGCAGGAAAGGTAGATCGTTGTGTAGATCGTGAAGTTCTGCAGGATACTCGATATCGACTTCTAATATGTAACCATGAGAATCATCTTCTTGTAGTGTTTCTAAGTTGATTTCTTCAGGCGAAACCCACTGAAATCCACCATAAGGAAGGGCGTGACACATTGCCCACCCATATTGGTTATTAGCATCCTCGTATGTGATAAATTGGGTTGGCCTCGACGGATCAAACTTCTCCATATAAGTGTTATTAGCCTCTGCATACCGATGGGAAACTTGGCATAAACCTCCTCTTATACCTGATTCCACCATGAGTAGTTGATCATAATCTTGTAACAGCTCTAACTTAATTCCAGTATACAGTAACATAGCGTCCCATGTAAGTCCTGGAGAAGTAAAATAATGGGCAGGATCAACTTTGTGTGTTTTAAGGGTTTGCTCTCTGAACGTCTCAAAGACATCAGCTAGGAGTAGTACATCTGAGGTTAAGTAGAGATCGCTGTACTCTCCCAGGTTTCTAACATTAAACAGCTCCCATACATTTCTAGCATGATCGTAGTCAGTATCAGTAATTTCTTCTGCATTTAATCTATTGTAGAAGGAGTCCTTAGGAGGCAAGCAGGTATCGTTCAGGGCATCCCATGACGTAACAAAATCATATGGAAATACACCCTTACGGGTCATCAACTTCAATTTGTCTTCTCCGAAGTACTTTTGTGTTTCAGGATACGAGGTTAGATTTTTTACCAACTTATCCAAGCTTGTACTGAGGAATCGGAAGCTGTCCACAAATTGAAGCTTTATATCTCCTACATACTTGGTGAATGAGATATAGCTTTCTTCAGAGTTAGGAATTACCTCCACGCGTTCACTTGTACAACCCAGCTCCTTAACAATGAAATGAGAGTCATATCCGCTAAGGTTATGCATGAAGACTGGTATATATTTAGGTGTTTTACAGGGTAAATTACATTCATTATGAAGACTTCCACGATATTCACCGCTGATGTGATCATGGTCGCGTACTTTGTAGTTCTCTTCTGTAAAGCCTTTTCCACACAAGTAGCATGTCGTAGAAGACTCAAAATACTTTTGCTGTTGATCCGTAAGTTTCAGAGGCTTAGCAGATTTGTATATATCATCAATCATTTTTGCAAGAGATGTCAGGTACAGCATAAACTTCTGAGCAGCATCAGCACCACGATACACATAGGGTTGCTTAGGAAGACCAGTTTCGAGATGTTCAACGTTGCTTGATGGTTTAACGTAAACACAGAAGCTCATTGGTGTGTGCTCTTGATAAGGGGTTGTATAGGAAGTTTCAGGATTGGGTATACACGTGTGGCATGGAGTGAGAATACTCTCAAAATCAGCATAGATGACATAAGGTACTTTCAGCATCCTCTCAACATTTTTAAACTGTACAATTGATTTATCCTTGGTAGGCATAACTACCCTTGCAACACCATGTTGATTACAGGTGGCTGCATGTTCTTGTAGTTTTTCCAGGCCGTTTCGTCCATATCGATCATCAAAATGTGTAAAGCATCGCCTACAAGTATAAACCCGTCCATTATGGTTAGTTTTCTGACGTCGAACGAGTTTCTCAAAATTCTTTATATACACGTAATGATGTTTTCCACTGCTGTCATTCAATAGTAGCAGGTCGCAGTGCTCAGGCAGTTCAATATCAGCAACCTTTATTGGATACACTTCATGCTTCTCATCTAGCCCGAAAACGTTAATAGACATATTGTTAAGCTTCTCAAATTTAGGTATTTGAGAAAGTGGAGTAGGATAGGAAACACAGCTGAAGTCGTACTTGTCTTGAAGTTGTTTGTATTTGTTCACACGCTGTGCATTCTTCTCAACATATTTGGCTAGTACAGAGTACATGAAACATTTCTCGTCGGTAAAGTTCTGAATATTTATACACGCTTCTTTAGCTCCGACAGATGACGGTAGTGGTATGTAGCTACTTCCTCGCAACGGATTGTACTTGTTGATACGAAGTCGAAGTCCTTCCACTGCAAGCAAAGCCCAGTTGCTACCCTTAAGCTGAGACTCCT
Organism: Deroplatys truncata; assembly: GCA_030765065.1. Taxonomy (NCBI): domain Eukaryota; kingdom Metazoa; phylum Arthropoda; class Insecta; order Mantodea; family Mantidae; genus Deroplatys; species Deroplatys truncata. Next base: position 63,308,703 of record CM060980.1, read on the forward strand.
CCATTTCAGTCACCAATTTCTTGAATTTCACTTCCATCGCTGATTCCAGATCAGTTTCCAGGAAAACAGCTTGATTCCGTGTTTTAAATGTTTTGTCACAGGTTTCACCAATACTGTTAACAAATCGACACTCAGCCAGCAGATTAATTTTAACACTCTTATGAATGCTAAGCTCTTTATGCACAGCCAGGATTATCCGTTGTTTTACCTCTTGCAGATACATATTCAGGTCCTTAGGTGACTCGCATTGTATAAAATACGATTTCAATCGTCCTTCGAATGAAGTTTCGTATTCTTTTATATCACAGTCCTCCATTGCTGACAGCAACTGATGTTTAGTTGGCTCCAATCTTCTTTTCTTCTGAGGGCTGCTTATTTCACATATATCTTCGTGTCGCTGCCCCTTATAACCATCTTTGAAGGTTACATTACAATGTTTACATTTGAAGAGCTTCTTACAAGTCATCTCGTGTCTTCTCTTGTGATAACCTCGGAGGAACTTCTTCCCACATTTTCCGCATGCATATCCAGTAGCGCTTGGAATAATATCCTTATACGCAGAGTTATTCATCTTTATTCTTGATGTAATAACGTATTAATCACTGATCAATGAAATGTAGACCTCTTCACCTTGACACCACTTAGAAAGCTGATTATTCTTGGAGAGAACACAATGTTAACACCTCAACACTAATTAGCGCAATGAACTCCAATGCCCTAGATCACCGTATTTATAGAGGGAGCACGAGCCTTTTAGATCAATCATAAACTCGCTCCATAGCTGCCTGTATATGTTTGCTCCACGCGTATTAACCTCACGCCCAGAGTCAGGATGTTTATGACGTCACACCCAGAGACAGGATGTCTGGCAGTATCAAACACGTTTAAACTCGTCTCGTAACTACCTGTATGTGCTGTCACACCAACAAGAGAAGTATTCCCACACGCTCATTCAGTCAAATGTTCCATTCAAAGCCTACCATCACCCATTACACCAAAGCTAGTACAATCTCTATTATCAAAACACTTAAAAGTAAAGGCTTAAAAGGTAACGTAGAAGATTTTCCCCCTTATTTACTTAAATGTGTGTATATATTACATTATTTCATGTTTTCATTCCCTTTTCAATTCTTCCTTTCCATCTTCTTTCAGAAAGACCATTACATTTCACTACAATCACGAGAAAAGCAATTTTTCCAGAGTTTCACAGATTCTAAGCTTCTAGAATCGAACCCGGTAATAGTTTAATAAATGTATTTTTAGTAATTTAGCTCCCTCGCATCAGCACCTACCATTTAATCTTTACTCGAACCTGATAGGATTCATAGGCTTGAAGATATATGAAATCACCCCTTCAGGATTCGATCTGAGTACTTTAAAGTACTTTTTGTCATGATAACGATATTTAGGAACTAGGTACTCTGTTTACGGTTTACTTGACGGGTCTATATAAATTAGATTACGAGTTATTAAATTTGAAAGTAAATTTCATTAAATCGGTATTCGAACCCAGAACACCAGGAACAAAATAATTTATAATATTAGCTTGACATGTTAAACAAAGCTGTGTGCAGTTACGCTATCAATCTAAGTGATATATTCTAGTGTACAGAGGAAAATTAAGGAACTCATTAAAAGATGGGGGAATCGAACCAAGCACAACTGATTGACAATTATATACAGCATTAATTACGCAGTACAGAACCTATCAAACATGCTTTAGCCCACTCCTCTACCTCATTTAGTTCCAGAGATAATGAAGATTTAAAATTAAGAATCGAACTCAGGACACCAGATCCCCAAATATAGATCCGCAATAAACTACCTATTGATATAAATGTAATAAAGTTTATTTGACGTCTTTATCCTAAGTAGTTTAGGAGTTATTAAATTTATAATTAAATTACATTTTATCGGTATTCGAACCCAGAACACCAGAAACAAAATTATTTATAAAATTAGTTTGCTATGTTAAAAAGAGCTGTATGCAGTTACAGCATCAATCTAAGTGATATATTCTAGTGTACAGAGAAAAATTAAGGAAATCATTTAAAAATCGAGATTCGAACTAGGGACAACTGATTGAAAATCATATACAGTATTAATTACACATTATAACAGCTATCAAACATGCTTTGGTTCATCCCTCTACCTCTCTTAGTTTCCGAGATAATGGAGATTTAAAATTAAGGATCGAACCCGGGGCACCAGGTATCCAAATATACATTCAGAAGAACCTACCTAATGATATAAATGTAATAAAATTTATATGGCGTCCTTATCTTAATTAGTCTCTGAGTTATTAGTAGTTGAATTTGTAATTACTCGTGGGATTCGAACCCAGGCATCCCGGCCAACTCGGATTAATATATCAAGGACGCGGCGCATTCCAAAGAATTGATTAGTTTTTATCCCATTGTTCTATCTCTTTTCATTCAGGAGATATAAGCGATTAAACAGTAGGGGGGATTTAGCGGTTCTGGCGCAATTAATTTATGCATGGAATGCAATTAATATGCTAATTAGCCCCACCCCCACTAGTTAGCCCACCTCTCATTTCCCCCCTACTGTTTAATCGCTTATATCTCCTGAATGAAAAGAGATAGAACAATGGGATAAAAACTAATCAATTCTTTGGAATGCGCCGCGTCCTTGAGATATTAATCCGAGTTGGCCGGGATGCCTGGGTACGAATCCCACGAGTAATTACAAATTCAACTACTAATAACTCAGAGACTAATTAAGATAAAGACGCCAAATAAATTTTATTACATTTATATCATCAGGTAGGTTCTTCTGAATGTATATTTGGATACCTGGTTTCCCGGGTTCGATCCTTAATTTTAAATCTCCATTATCTCGGAAACTAAGAGAGGTAGAGGGATGAACCAAAGCATGTTTGATAGCTGTTATAATGTGTAATTAATACTGTATATAATTTTCAATCAGTTGTCCCTAGTTCGAATCTCGATTTTTAAATGATTTCCTTAATTTTTCTCTGTACACTAGAATATATCACTTAGATTGATGCTGTAACTGCATACAGCGCTTTTTAACATAGCAAACTAATTTTATAAATAATTTTGTTTCTGGTGTTCTGGGTTCGAATACCGATAAAATGTAATTTAATTATAAATTTAATAACTCCTAAACTACTTAAGATAAAGACGTCAAATAAACTTTATTACATTTATATCAATAGGTAGTTTATAGCGGATCTATATTTGGGGATCTGGTGTCCTGAGTTCGATTCTTAATTTTAAATCTTCATTATCTCTGGAACTAAATGAGGTAGAGGAGTGGGCTAAAGCATGTTTGATAGGTTCTGTACTGCGTAATTAATGCTGTATATAATTGTCAATCAGTTGTGCTTGGTTCGATTCCCCCATCTTTTAATGAGTTCCTTAATTTTCCTCTGTACACTAGAATATATCACTTAGATTGATAGCGTAACTGCACACAGCTTTGTTTAACATGTCAAGCTAATATTATAAATTATTTTGTTCCTGGTGTTCTGGGTTCGAATACCGATTTAATGAAATTTACTTTCAAATTTAATAACTCGTAATCTAATTTATATAGACCCGTCAAGTAAACCGTAAACAGAGTACCTAGTTCCTAAATATCGTTATCATGACAAAAAGTACTTTAAAGTACTCAGATCGAATCCTGAAGGGGTGATTTCATATATCTTCAAGCCTATGAATCCTATCAGGTTCGAGTAAAGATTAAATGGTAGGTGCTGATGCGAGGGAGCTAAATTACTAAAAATACATTTATTAAACTATTACCGGGTTCGATTCTAGAAGCTTAGAATCTGTGAAACTCTGGAAAAATTGCTTTTCTCGTGATTGTAGTGAAATGTAATGGTCTTTCTGAAAGAAGATGGAAAGGAAGAATTGAAAAGGGAATGAAAACATGAAATAATGTAATATATACACACATTTAAGTAAATAAGGGGGAAAATCTTCTACGTTACCTTTTAAGCCTTTACTTTTAAGTGTTTTGATAATAGAGATTGTACTAGCTTTGGTGTAATGGGTGATGGTAGGCTTTGAATGGAACATTTGACTGAATGAGCGTGTGGGAATACTTCTCTTGTTGGTGTGACAGCACATACAGGTAGTTACGAGACGAGTTTAAACGTGTTTGATACTGCCAGACATCCTGTCTCTGGGTGTGACGTCATAAACATCCTGACTCTGGGCGTGAGGTTAATACGCGTGGAGCAAACATATACAGGCAGCTATGGAGCGAGTTTATGATTGATCTAAAAGGCTCGTGCTCCCTCTATAAATACGGTGATCTAGGGCATTGGAGTTCATTGCGCTAATTAGTGTTGAGGTGTTAACATTGTGTTCTCTCCAAGAATAATCAGCTTTCTAAGTGGTGTCAAGGTGAAGAGGTCTACATTTCATTGATCAGTGATTAATACGTTATTACATCAAGAATAAAGATGAATAACTCTGCGTATAAGGATATTATTCCAAGCGCTACTGGATATGCATGCGGAAAATGTGGGAAGAAGTTCCTCCGAGGTTATCACAAGAGAAGACACGAGATGACTTGTAAGAAGCTCTTCAAATGTAAACATTGTAATGTAACCTTCAAAGATGGTTATAAGGGGCAGCGACACGAAGATATATGTGAAATAAGCAGCCCTCAGAAGAAAAGAAGATTGGAGCCAACTAAACATCAGTTGCTGTCAGCAATGGAGGACTGTGATATAAAAGAATACGAAACTTCATTCGAAGGACGATTGAAATCGTATTTTATACAATGCGAGTCACCTAAGGACCTGAATATGTATCTGCAAGAGGTAAAACAACGGATAATCCAGGCTGTGCATAAAGAGCTTAGCATTCATAAGAGTGTTAAAATTAATCTGCTGGCTGAGTGTCGATTTGTTAACAGTATTGGTGAAACCTGTGACAAAACATTTAAAACACGGAATCAAGCTGTTTTCCTGGAAACTGATCTGGAATCAGCGATGGAAGTGAAATTCAAGAAATTGGTGACTGAAATGGAGGAGTCTCAGCTTAAGGGTAGCAACTGGGCTTTGCTTGCAGTGGAAGGACTTCGACTTCGTATCAACAAGTACAATCCGTTGCGAGGAAGTAGCTACATACCACTACCGTCATCTGTCGGAGCTAAAGAAGCGTGTATAAATATTCAGAACTTTACCGACGAGAAATGTTTCATGTACTCTGTACTAGCCAAATATGTTGAGAAGAATGCACAGCGTGTGAACAAATACAAACAACTTCAAGACAAGTACGACTTCAGCTGTGTTTCCTATCCTACTCCACTTTCTCAAATACCTAAATTTGAGAAGCTTAACAATATGTCTATTAACGTTTTCGGGCTAGATGAGAAGCATGAAGTGTATCCAATAAAGGTTGCTGATATTGAACTGCCTGAGCACTGCGACCTGCTACTATTGAATGACAGCAGTGGAAAACATCATTACGTGTATATAAAGAATTTTGAGAAACTCGTTCGACGTCAGAAAACTAACCATAATGGACGGGTTTATACTTGTAGGCGATGCTTTACACATTTTGATGATCGATATGGACGAAACGGCCTGGAAAAACTACAAGAATATGCAGCCACCTGTAATCAACATGGTGTTGCAAGGGTAGTTATGCCTACCAAGGATAAATCAATTGTACAGTTTAAAAATGTTGAGAGGATGCTGAAAGTACCTTATGTCATCTATGCTGATTTTGAGAGTATTCTCACTCCATGCCACACGTGTATACCCAATCCTGAAACTTCCTATACAACCCCTTATCAAGAGCACACACCAATGAGCTTCTGTGTTTACGTTAAACCATCAAGCAACGTTGAACATCTCGAAACTGGTCTTCCTAAGCAACCCTATGTGTATCGTGGTGCTGATGCTGCTCAGAAGTTTATGCTGTACCTGACATCTCTTGCAAAAATGATTGATGACATATACAAATCTGCTAAGCCTCTGAAACTTACGGATCAACAGCAAAAGTATTTTGAGTCTTCTACGACATGCTACTTGTGTGGAAAAGGCTTTACAGAAGAGAACTACAAAGTACGCGACCATGATCACATCAGCGGTGAATATCGTGGAAGTCTTCATAATGAATGTAATTTACCCTGTAAAACACCTAAATATATACCAGTCTTCATGCATAACCTTAGCGGATATGACTCTCATTTCATTGTTAAGGAGCTGGGTTGTACAAGTGAACGCGTGGAGGTAATTCCTAACTCTGAAGAAAGCTATATCTCATTCACCAAGTATGTAGGAGATATAAAGCTTCAATTTGTGGACAGCTTCCGATTCCTCAGTACAAGCTTGGATAAGTTGGTAAAAAATCTAACCTCGTATCCTGAAACACAAAAGTACTTCGGAGAAGACAAATTGAAGTTGATGACCCGTAAGGGTGTATTTCCATATGATTTTGTTACGTCATGGGATGCCCTGAACGATACCTGCTTGCCTCCTAAGGACTCCTTCTACAATAGATTAAATGCAGAAGAAATTACTGATACTGACTACGATCATGCTAGAAATGTATGGGAGCTGTTTAATGTTAGAAACCTGGGAGAGTATAGCGATCTCTACTTAACCTCAGATGTACTACTCCTAGCTGATGTCTTTGAGACGTTCAGAGAGCAAACCCTTAAAACACACAAAGTTGATCCTGCCCATTATTTTACTTCTCCAGGACTTACATGGGACGCTATGTTACTGTATACTGCAATTAAGTTAGAGCTGTTACAAGATTATGATCAACTACTCATGGTGGAATCAGGTATAAGAGGAGGTTTATGCCAAGTTTCCCATCGGTATGCAGAGGCTAATAACACTTATATGGAGAAGTTTGATCCGTCGAGGCCAACCCAATTTATCACATACGAGGATGCTAATAACCAATATGGGTGGGCAATGTGTCACGCCCTTCCTTATGGTGGATTTCAGTGGGTTTCGCCTGAAGAAATCAACTTAGAAACACTACAAGAAGATGATTCTCATGGTTACATATTAGAAGTCGATATCGAGTATCCTGCAGAACTTCACGATCTACACAACGATCTACCTTTCCTGCCTGAGTGTATGAAGCCATTGGAATCAGCTACAAAGAAACTCATACCCCATCTTGGACCTCGACAGAAGTATGTAGTGCATTACATGGCTTTGAAGCAAGCTCTTGATCATGGACTACGATTAACAAAAATTCATCGTGTGCTACAATTCCGACAGTCTCGGTGGTTGAAACCTTATGTGGAATTTAACAACAGGCTACGACAACAAGCTGCAAATGACTTCGAGAAGGATCTCTACAAGCTCTTTAACAACGCCATGTTTGGAAAAACTATGGAGAACCTGCGTAACCGTATGGACATACGACTGGTGACCAATGAAAAAAACTCTAGAGAAGCTGATCGCTAAGCCTACGGTTATCGACAGGACGATATATGCTGCTAATCTAGCTGCTGTACATATGGCCTCTCGTCAGATTGTATTCAACAAGCCTATATACATTGGTATGAGTGTGTTGGACATCTCCAAGACATTAATGTATAACTATCATTACGACGTGTTGTTGCCTTATTATGGAGCTGAAAACCTGAAGCTTATGTATATGGACACTGATTCGTTCATTCATCGTGTTACAACTGAAGATGTGTACCAGGACAAGCTACGTTTTCTTGAGCATCTCGATACAGCTGATTACCCTGCCAATCATATGTGCCACTCTACTCAGAACAAGAAGGTATTGGGAAAATTTAAAGATGAGGTTAATAGCAAAATCATCCTACGCTTTGTTGGACTACGTCCTAAGATGTATGCCTTAGATATTCAAGGCTCAATGATAAAAAAGATTAAAGGTATAAAACGTAGCGCTATTAAGCAGTACATTTCGTTTGACAGCTATACAGACTGTCTTAAAACCTGTGAAATCATCACAACACCTATGAATCTAATCCTATCGCGAAAGCATGCTGTTAGCACAGTGCAAGTGAATAAAATTGCATTGAATCCCTTTGATGATAAAAGAATTATTGCTGAGGATGGAATAACTACCTATGCGTATGGACATTACGCCATTACAAACAGTGCTTAAGAGAATGTAAGTTGAAGATGAAGATTTTCTCGCGAGTCTACAATCTTAAAAAATTAAGTTTATCCGTGTGCTGTATATGTAACTAGCAGACGCCTGATGAAGAAAGAAGAAGATGGAAGGGAAGGTGGTAACCCTGCCATTAGGAGCAATCCTAGTGCTAGTCTCAAGCCTAGATAAAAGGGGAGAGACATCTACAATGAACTAAAAAAATAAAGGTATGTTGACGCAAAGCTTTTCAATTTGTGAACCAATATGCAGTTTATCCCTCTCCGCATCGTACAATAAGTGTTTAACATATAATAAGTTTGTAAGATTTAGAAAAAGTATATAAATTGTTGTTACGTTGGATGAGAAATGTTTATAATCTAATTACTCTCTATATTACCATGAGTAACTGTGATACTAGTTGAATTACCTGTTAAAATGACTTAAATACCTGTGATACTACCCGAATCATGTGAAATTACCTTAACTAGCTCTGATACGAATTTCTGCTCTAAATTAGCATGAGCACATGTGATACTATCTGGTTTGCCCTAAATTTCAATGATACTAGATGAATTACCTGTTAAAATGACTCAAATACCATTGATACAATCTGAATCACCTGCATTTACCCTAAATAGCTGTGATACAAATCGCTGATCAAAATTATCAATAATATCTGTGAAGCTATGTCGATTACCTCAAATACTTACGATATTACCTGAACTATCTGTGAAATACGAAGCTATGTTATAACCAACCCCTGGAACCTACCCTCCTGTAATGCTAGCTGAATTACTCTAAACGCCTGTGATACTTGAATTAACCTAAATACCTACGATACTCTCTGAATTACCTGTGAAATACGACACTAAGCTATACCCAACCCTAGAATCTATCCTCTTGTGATACTAGCTGAATTAGCCTAAATACCTACGATACTAGCTGAATTACCTGTGAAATCATGCAGAGCCATGATGTAGTTAGCCTCGGGAATCTATCCTCCTGTGATACTAGTGAATTAGCCTAAATACCTACGATACTAGCTGAATTACCTGCGAAATCATACACTGCTATGATGCAGTCAGCCTCTTGCAATACTAGTTGAATTACTTACCTGTTAGTGTGAGTGGGTTAGCTTTTCCCGTTGCAGTTCACCTTTTTCCCGTCGCTGGTCACCTTTTTCCCTTTACTAGACATCTTTTTTCCCTTTACTGCTCACCTTTTACCCTTTACTGGTCACCTTTTTCCCTTTCCTGGTCACAATTTTCCCTTTCCTGGTCACCTTTTTCCCATTGCTGGTCACCTTTTTCCCTTTGCTGGTCACCTTTTTCCCTTTGCTGGTCACCTTTTTCCCTTTGCTGGTCACCTTTTTCCCTTTGCTGGTCACGTTGTCCCATTGCTGGTCACCTTTTTTCCCTTTGCTGGTCACCTTTTTCCCTTTGCTGGTGACCTTTTTCCCTTTGCTGGTGACCTTTTTCCCTTTGCTGGTCACCTTTTTCCCTTTGCTGGTCACCTTTTTCCCTTTGCTGGTCACCTTTTTCCCTTTGCTGGTCACCTTTTTCCCTTTGCTGGTCGCCTTTTTCCCTTTGCTGGTCACCTTTTTCCCTTTCCTGGTCACCTTTTTCCCTTTCCTGGTCACCTTTTTCCCTTTGCTGGTCACCTTTTTCCCTTTGCTGGTCACCTTTTTGCCTTTGCTGGTCACCTTTTTGCCTTTGCTTGTCACCTTTTTCCCCTGAGCGAGTCACCTTTTCCCTGAATAGGTTACGTGATGAGCATGCCTAGAATTAGCGCTCTAACATTGACATGAAACATATTTCCATGAAGTTCTCGCCTAAAGTCGCTTTCAAGGTCTAGCATCTCCTATTCCCTATATCTCCTGTATATAAGTCCATATTCCTACTGCTTCACTATCTGTCTAGCCTACCGACTCTCCTCGTTTCCCTATACCTCTCATATAAACCATACTCTACTCCTCTACCTCTGTCTAGCCTAACACCACTCCCCGTATCCCCTACCTCTCATAAGCGCATTCCCCTCCTGCCCCTGCCTATCTCTCCTTGGGTTCCTATCTAGCATATATAAAACACATTCTACCTTTAGCACCTGCCTATCCTAGCATTGGATCTCTTCGTTTACTCATCTCTCCTTATAAACGTCTACTCAACCTCCTTAGCCTAATATCTCTCCTCCTGTTCCTATATCCCTCATACATATAAACGCATACTCTACTCCTCTAGCTCTGTCTAGCCTAACACCTCTCTCGTTTTCCTATGACTCTCATATAAACCATACTCTTCTCCTCGACCTCTGTCTAGTCTAACTCCTTTCCTCGTTTTCCTATACCTCTCATATAAACCATACTCTATTTTCGACCTCTGTCTAGCGTAACACCTCTCCTCGTTTTCCTATACCTCTCATATAAACTATACTCTACTCCTCAACCTCTGTCTAGCCTAAGACCCCTCTTCCTGTTCCTATACTTCTCATACATATAAACGCATACTCTACTCTCAACCTCTGTCTAGCCTAACACCACTCCCCGTATCCCCTACCTCTCATAAAGCTCATTCCTCCTGCCCCCTCTAGCTGAGTATCACTCCTTGGTTTCCTATCTAACCTAACTTTAACACTTGTCTATCCTGGCATAGGATCTCTCTCCGTTTTCTCGTCTCTCCTTATAAACACATACTCAATTCTCCTAACCTAACACCCCTCCTCCTGTTCCCAACCTCTCTCATATAAAGGACATACTCTACCCTTCAACTCTGTCTAGCCTAACAGTCCACCTCGTTTTCCTATACCATTCATATAAACCATACTCTACTTCTTGACCTCTGCGTAGCCTAACACCCCTGCTCCTGTCCCCTACCTCTCTCATACACAAGACATGCTCTACCCTTCAACTCTGTCTAGCCTAACACCCCTCCTCGTTTTCCTATACCTTTCATATAAACCATACTCTACTTCTTGACCTCTGTCTAGCCTAACACCCCTGCTCCTGTTCCCTACCTCTCTCATATACAAGTCATGCTCTACCCTTCAACTCTGTCTAGCCTAACACCCCTCCTCGTTTTCCTATACCTTTCATATAAACCATACTCTACTTCTCGAACTCTGTCTAGCCTAACACCCCTGCTCCTGCTCCCTACCTCTCTCATATAAAAGACATGCTGTACCCTTCAACTCTGTCTAACCTAACGCCCCTCCTCGTTTTCCTATACCTTTCATATAAACCCTACTCTACTCCTCGACCTCTGTCTAGCCTAACACCTCTCCACTATTCCTTCCATATAAACGTATTTCCCTCCTTCAACCCTGTCTAGCATAGTATCGCTCGTCGTATTCCCTATCTCTCCCATATAAACCCATTTTCCTCCTTGAACCGCCCCATCCAGCCTCGTTTTCCCTATCCTTTCCCATATATGCCCAAAAAACTGTGCTCGATCTCTCCTAAATAACCTACTCACTGCATTAGATTTTGTTACCTCTAGTTCTTTAATAGGTCCATTTCCTCAGCCTCGAACATTCCATGTTCCCAAGAATAGTTTCTACCATATTGTGGCATGTGCACAGATTATATATTGGTAACGTGCCCTCTGGTTACCCAAGTTGAAGGTTGGCAGTTTATCCGAGGAGGGGCGTTTGAGGGGAAACAGTCTCTTTGGTGGGGGATGGCGTTAGGACGCCAAGCTTAACGAGTTTTTTCAAGTTCAGTCTGTTACTAGTCTTCGCGGTGTTCAGGTGTACGGATAGCTGCCCAACGATATGGCGTCCTCGCTCCGGCAGACAATGGGGTAAGTTATTATAATAAATCAACCAAATTATTCTTCTTCCTTGATACTTTCATTATGGTAGAATAGATTCCTTGCCTCTCCCTTCAGCCAGGAATTATATTAGTGTAATTATGTTGTGAATTTTAACTTTAGCTGCGTCCCTTTGTCGGTGCCTCTTAAATTAAAGTTTCCTTTGTTTGAATAACGATCCCTCTCGCAGCGAGTTGCCCTCCTCTGTAGTTAAATATTAATTAATAAATAGTGAGGTACGCGACAATATTCCAAAGTTTTTATCCGTTTTCTTGCCAAACCGTCTTCGTTGTTGTCCATTCCGGTTCATTTTTATGAAGCTTTTCAGTAACAAATCTTGTTTAAAAGCCCTATGCAAGCACAGTCTGGTAGTGGTAGTGCAAGAAGATATACCACTCCCAACTGCCCTTTACATGGAACATTTTTCGAAAATTTTTATTTTCTGAACTTGGCTGTAACGATTTTAATTACAGTATCATATGTTTAAGATATTTTCATGGCAAATGAAATGTATATCTGGAATTTTCTGAGAATGTCCCAAAAAGTACTCTTCATTCTGAATGACTTTTGCATAACTGGTAAACCGTAAGAGATAGACAAATTTGCTACACAAAAATGTAGATCTCGTTAAAACACACAATATGTCATATATTTTTTTTATATCGAGTGAGCCATTTCCGAGATATTCCTTGTTATTTGTCTCAATTTTCCAATACTTCTACTTTTTCTCAAATGGGATTTTTTTTAATGTCCTGGACATGCAAAGAGAATGGTATGCTCCATATAGCAACTAGCTCTTTAAAGATTTAAATTTACAATAAGATAGTTTCCGCAAGTTTTTCTCTCGATTAATATGAAAAAGATGGAGAATAAGCGTTTGTAAAAATAGCTTGTATAAGAGTAGAGAAGGTCATGTGAGTGCAACATAACAGATTTTTTTTTCTTTCTGGGGAGCTATTTTTTGAATTGATAGAATAATAAAACAAGTTATTCAAGATAATCCTTCTATTTGGTCACAATTTCAAAGCCATCGCATACCGACACGCTCTTTAAACATCTGACAGTCACTATATCTACTGTGTCCTTTAACGTGTGCCAACTTGACCCTCCCCGGAGAAATATACAGTAGGCGACGGGGCTGTACTAAAGGAAAGCGGTCATGTACGTCAACAGAAGGGAAACGACGAGGGTAGTAGTTCTCAACGAGTCGACTACAACAACAAGAATGGGCGAAGTTGGTTTGACTCAAGCAGTACGTCAGGCGATTGTGGTCGTTGTCTGCGCAGGCGCTGGATCACGCCCAGCTTTCTTCAAGGGTGCTGTCTACAAGGCTGGCCAGTCTGTCTTCGACGACAATCGAGTTTGCGAGAAAAACAACAGGACAACAGTTCGATAGAAAGCATTCAGCATGGTAATTCTAAATTCACTTTCGGATTAACATATTCAAAATTCCTTTTAATAATAACTTCACCGGGAAAGGATTGAGGGTCGGATCTATAGACTTATTGTGGTTGGTCTAAAACATATCGGTAAATGTGAGAGTAGGAAGCAATTTGTAACTATTGTAATTAAATGTAAAGCATTTAAGCCGTAAAGCATGTAAAGAATGGTGAACGAAGAAGGGTTTGTTAATTGTAATGGTTTATGTTATTTAGTGTCAGTTCATTAAAAGAAAGAAATTCGGCTTGTTAATTATTTTGTGGAATATATTTTCAAATAACAATCTGCCCTTATTCCTGATTTAATTCACCTCCTCTAGGGTTAAAGTTCACGTTTCACGTAATGTGTAAATGTGAGTGAAAGTTTGTGGATTAACAAGAAGTAGCTAGAGTAATAAGTTGATGTGACAGTAGTTTGAAGAAATCAGGAAATAAGTTCATTTGAATGCAGCAGATCAGATTTTTACCACTTGTTGCTTCAACTTGGTCTGATAATACGCTTTGCAAGGTTTTAATGTTTCCCTCAGGAAGTTTATAAGCAAGCTAGAGTGCATGAATATTGATGATCTCTTCAATTTTAAAATACTGAATGGCGTGAGAGTAATTAACCCTGTCATCCCTTTGCTGCGGAGGGGAGGAAATATAACGGTTGTAATTTACACGTCAATCTCCGCTTCGGGTTGTAGCGATGCTAAATTTAGTTACCCACGATAATGGAGAATTTTACCTGCCATGCTTTTCGACATCTGTCCATCAAGGCGGAAAATTGACGCAGAAAAAACTAAGCTAAAACTATCTGTCGCAATTTCATAGAATGAAACCTGAACATTGTAATGTTGAAGAAAATACGTTGCTTCCCATAGAAAAGAACATGTGAAATAAATGGAACTCTCTTAAACATACAATGAAACCCTAATGAAATTAAAATGACTTTCCTAAACAAATTCTCCAATGACGGAGCCGATGGTTATGTTCTTTCTTTACACATAATAAGTAGGGGAAGTATTGTATTCCGCCCAAAAATTGATGTTGAGATTTTCACCGGAAATACATATTTTGAGTCGTCCTGGAATCAATTAGGGCATTTTTGGAAGCGTGTCCGTTTCTGTGTATAACATAACTCAAAAACGAAAAGTCGGATAAATATCGAACTTGGTATTTAGGTTCAATATCTTCTAAAGATGCAACACAAAGATTTCAACAAAATCCTCCCATCCTAAACTAGCCTTTGCAGGGAATATTTTTCGAAATATTTTGTTTCCTAAAAATTGCTAAAATTTTGATTAAAATACCACGTATTAAAGACATTTACTGAGAAATAAACCGTATATCTTTAATTTTTGTGGAATAGCCTATGAAATCCTTTTCATTCGGAGAGAATTTTGCATAGTCTTGAACAACTGGTAAACTTTAACAGATAGACAAAAACGTACTACACAAACATTTAGATGTCTTTAAAACCACAATTTTTAAAATACGTTTTTGTGGCATAAGTCGTTTCTGAGATATCCGTTATTAAAGTTTCGAGTTGTTCATTTCTTAGTCATATTCTTAAAGTCCTTTCAACATTCAGCTATTTCTCGCGACCGCATGGAAATCGTATGGAATTTTAAGGCTAGCATATGGCGTCCAGTTCCTAAACATTCGGCTATCGCTGTTCTCTTTGTATTTATAACGAAATGATAATGTAGCTATTTCTGCAAAGGTTTATTTGGATTAAAATCTAGTAGACAGAAAAATAAGCTTGAGTAAGAATAATTTGTGTGCCCACTAATAAACTGTAGAGGGTAGAGTAAGTCATTTAAATGTATCACATATTTTTTTCCTTTTCAGATTTCGAATACAAGGAATATCCCGTTTCAAGGTGAAAGGCATATAATTCTAAGCTGTATCCTAGTAATACTTTATCATTTCCAATTACTGTAACGCAATATTGTAGTAATTTGTCTGATAATAATCTGTGAGAACAAAACATTAATATGAACGTACCACTTCTTTAAACAGCTTTTATTTTTTAAGTTAACATTAATTATATATTGCATTTTTCTTTTGCTATCGAAATTTAATGCCTTTCTAAAGCAAACGTGACTGGACAACTAGGTCTTTGTATTTTGGATAGGCCTTGTCCCTTTCCCTTATCCTAATAGAAGCAATCTCCATAAATTGCTGTTTATACTTCCCACCTATGATAGGAAGACGAACAGTGTGTGTGTGTGTGTGTGTGTGTGTGTGTGTGTGTGTGCGTGTGTGTGTGTGTGTGAACAGCAGAACTCAAAAATGGAAAGTCGGATAGAAACCAAACGTGGTACTTAAGTTCAGTTACAGTTTACAAGGATGCAACACGAAGAGTTCCAAAAGAATCCCCCCCAAGCTACCCGTTTTATCCAACAATTTTCCTTGCTTTTTATTTTCTCAAAAATTCCTCTTAAATTTTCTGTAAATAACCCGTTAAGTCGTTTTGAATGATTTTGTATTTTTTATCACTGTTACATCAAAATACTACTGCACAAACACGTAGAACTCGTACAATATATGTCCGATAACCTTTTCTATAGCATTAGATGTTTTTTTTAAATATTCGCTGTTATTTCTTTGTTTTCCCATGTTTCTTCTGCATCGACTTAGTAGTAACAAAAATTGATTATTGCATGTGAATAGGTCCTGTGCCGTGACACAATGGGCTGGAGCGTGGTGGACTGGTTCCCGGCTAAGGAATGCACCCGGGCTCTATCCCACCCATGGGGTTGGGAGTTTTAAGCCCCGGGTATATGATCGGTGCCCATTCAGCATCGTGAAGAAAAAGAGGGGCTGCGATAGGCAGCGACTCTGGCCTCGAGAGCCAACATTCCGCCTGGGGGATGCTCGATACTGGCCACATCTCCCCGTATCGGTTGAATGATCGTCTACCTCTGCCAGTGCGTATGTGGACGTGAGGCCGGTAATCAAGTTGGCAGGCCAAGGTTCTGCATGGACCATAGTTCCATGGGGGTATGTAAATGTTGTTCGTATTGTGTATACAACCAAGTACATAGAGCTTCATTTGAGATATCTGGCCTAAAATGTATCATAGTAACGTAATGTAAATAAAAGAATCACTTTTTGGCGAATACTGTTATATATCATATACGGAAATACGTGAAGTTGTGTAGACTATATCGGTGGAGGTGACGCATCGAAATTTTTATTTTCAGTGCGTTGAGCTTTTAATGACCTTGGCCAACATTAGTATATTTTGTAAAGGGCAAACTTACAAACTAGATAGTTTTAATAAGGTGGGACTTTAATTATTTGATAAATACTTACCGAGCGAGATGGCTCAGGCGATAACCTCTATGCTCTCATTCGGGAGGTCGAACCAATCTGACCGAAGGGTTTTTTGCGGTTTTCCTCGGTTGTCAAGAAGATTCAAGTTCAATAGCAGGTGCAAGTCTTCAATTATAAAACGTTAGAAGAATGATACGAAAAAGAAAACCTCTGAGACAATAAAGATAATTATTGCCACCGTAAACCTGTTGAAAAGAAAATAAAAGTAGATCTTTTATTACTTTTCCGCTTTCGAATAATGACTTTTAGGCGAATGCTCGTCTGAACAGTCCGCGAACTTTCCTATCATCCTTTTCATCACTACATTTCATTTCCTCCTTTTTCACGGCCAACATTTTATAAGGCATGCATTTTTCGCTCACTAAAATAAGCGTATTATTCCTCTGTTATTTCTCTAAGTCATATATGAAATGTGGCATCATTATAGTTGTATTACCCTTTCCATTTTAAACAATTTTCATTGTACCTACTTCAAAGAATATACGATACAATAAGAGATCGCTGAGCTTTTTGCTGTTGCCTCTCCTATTAAAATTAAAAATATGCTCATTAGCTTTCCTCTGCTTTTATGGAAGTGACCTTGCAGTCGTTAACAACCATTCTTGCAATTCTCCAATTTGTGCAAATAGATCAGAGTATTAGTCTGGGCTCTTGCACGACTAACAGAAAAAGTTGGTACATTTGCGCTGGAAAGTTATTCTACCTTATAAATGGTGGGAGTGACAGATAATGGAAGACTATAAAATCAAGAATTAGTTTATGAATCTCCACTATAGCGTAATTATATACCACACTGTATCGGGTAGAAGGGGTAGAAATATAATCTTCTTAGGAGCTCATTCTGCTCGTAATGTCAGACCAATGCTATTGAAGTGGTTTCTAGGTATACTTAATTTACACAATTTCACCCATTCATTCGTGTATTGCCTTACTTGTCTGAAAAAGAAGATTTTAATGTTATGTAAAATACTTTTTTGTATGTTTCGCCTTTGAAATTCAGAATAAAGTGAGCATACTTTTCAATATTCCGATTTTTCAGGGCAAAATGCCGGAAGCAAGCTAGCTTTCTTAATAAGTTTTTGTTTACCTTTTGTTGTAAAACATATAGCCGCAAATTTATGCAAACACATGGTGTTCTACCTTGAGACAGCCTCAAGATTCAATAAAATATGCAAAGCTGATTTGATTTTAGAGTTGTAAAATATTTAACATTAAAAAACAACACTATTTATTTAAGATATAATTTTGTTTCTCAAGCCTCTCGTATGCACGTCTCTAAGCTGCGTTTAGACGGAGAATTTAGAAACATCGTAATCTCTCTCATCGTAATCTTATGGGGACATTTGACGATTTTTGTTGCACGTCTTTACGTGTTGACACCTGTAAGTGTTGTAATAAGAGGTAAAGCTGGAAAACCGAACTATACTTCGTTCAAAGTCTTTTGAGACAGTGGAGAGGGGAAGGTAGAAAACCGGTTGCTTGCCCAGGTCAGCTATGTATGGTGGCTCTTTGTGACAGCTGCCGCACCGGCCGTGCGACATCCTTATCTTCCCCTTCCACTGTCTGAAAAAACTCCGAACTAAGAATACTTGAATAGCCATATAGAGTACAGAAAATGCAGTTCTGTAGTACGAAAGTTGTCTCAATCCTCCCTAAGTAACAATAAAGTATGAAGTACAACGTAAGTAAATAAAGGAATTAAAATAAAGCGTGAGCTGTATTGTAGCTAATGCTAATACACATTTGTTGACTGCAATGCAATGCAATTCGTTCTTGACCGAGACGAATCTCGTGCTGTCAGCAATCCAGTATGTTTGCGACAACTTCCCAGACAGGAAAGCTTGTAAAGAAAACTATACCCTTGTTGCTGAGAAAGAAATCTCTCTTGCAACTTGCACTTCTTAGCAAGATGTCTCATCTCTGCATATAAACATCTCGAGCTAGTAGGACGAAAATCAGCTACAAGAAAATATGACAAAGCTGTTTGAGAAAAGCGCTGTCTATGAAGAGTTGCTAATGATGCAACAAATTCAAGGTAATATGAAAAAGGATGCACACGATGATTTTGTGGATTTTTTAATATGGTCTCATCAGCAATAAATTAGGCCACCTCTAATTGTTGAAGTGAAAATAAAAATGTACAATTTAGTTTCCGAATTAGAAATGCGGTCGTACAACTCCACTTCCAATCTACCAATGTAAGCATCCTTCCCACAGAAAACCTGGGGCATGTTTATGTTTGGCACGAGAAGCTAACTACATAGGATAGTGAATATATGCAACTTTAATTAGGTTTTTATAACACCTACTTATTTGGGCTATTATGTTTGAATTTCTCTGTTTATCATGTTTAAGCCAATACCTGTTAAAATAGTAATCATAGCCCAGTGTTTACGAATATTTAATTAATAATTATACCTCACAAAATAAATTAAGAACATAATCATTATTGTAAAAGTAAACGTTTCACATAATTACCATACTTATTTACTTCTATGCAATAAATAAAGATTTAATTACCTATAATTTAAATATACACAACAGTTTGCACTCCATCTCAAAATTACTGCAAGTTCTTCAGTTGGCGTTATTGGTTTCCTAACTCGATTGTATGGACTCCTCTTCACCTCTGCTTCGATCATGCTTAGGAAGCAATTGAATTGATTCACATTCAGTCGCAAAAATGTCCTAAATTATTAATCAGATGTCAATCAATTAATATAGCTGAAGCTTTCAACTGCCCTCGTCGTAAGCAGTCTCCTTTTTAACATTTTCATCTGTTAGCGACGAAAAAATAAGATCATCTTCCTCTAAAAGAACACCCATTGTTGACATTTGAGAAACCGGACCTTTCCTCATACGATCTACGGAGGTATTGCCGCGCCGAGCTCCTAATCGTCGCACTCCTTAGGAAATGATGCAATTGTCAGGCCGTCCCTGCGTTCAAACCCTTGAACGCCACGCCTCTCTTCTAAGGAGTCATATTTAAGTGGATATCCTTCACTTTTAATATTTATACTCGGAATAAAATAAGAAAATAACAACAAACAGTTGGATATTCAAAACGCATCACATAACTAATGACATTGGTTAAAAACAAAGTACCTGTGCTTATACACCAATAGTTAAAAAATTGATGAAATCCTAGACAAAATCAGTAAATTCAATAGATTGTGCTACTGACAGCAACTTACGTTGCAGCCAGCTATGTATACTTTGCGAAATTTCTGATTACTATTGCAACTGACTTCTCTCATTGAATTAATGCACCAGTATAAAACTACCTTCAGCTAGTAATTCTAAATGGCTCCAGTTTGGCAAAGAGCAAATATAATCAGATAACTTGCTGACAGCAAACTACATTCCACACAAACTAGTGCTCATGGGAAGATTACTAATTACTGATATTAATTCTCTGTTAAATACATAGTACAAGTATATTCTCTTAGCAACTCTAAATGCTCCAAGCTTAATTACGAGTAATATAATAAGATTAATCTACTGAAAGCAAGTTAGATACCTACATACCAAGCAAGGTTGTGCAAATGACAGAATTAGTAATCAGTGGTGAGATTTTTCTGAATTAATTTAACCTAACCACTTACATTTAGGAAACTCCGTGCTCTATATCAAATTTTGAATCCCGAAAGGTCACTACATGAGAAGGTCATGAACATCAATCTCAAATACATTAATGTAAGGCAACAATAAACAACATAAAACACCGGCTAAAACAAAAACCTACCAGGCGATCAGGATAATTGGCCGCTTTTATTTCCAATTTTTTTTATGCAAACCTAAGCATGTTCACTTCCTAGATATCATAATCGGGACAGCACAGAACTTCACTGGCTGCCTGACAAGTAAGCGAGACCCAGCCTCTCTCTCTTTTACACCAAACCCCACTCGCGCAAACGACCGGCAAGTTCCCTATAAACCAAAAGCCTACCGGCCGGCGAGAGGAAGCAGCCAATGTGCAATAATTACTAAGAAAATTGCCCGCGGACAATATTGAATGAGAATGGCGGCACACTCATCATGCCTAACAAGATCATTCTTTCCAAACTTGCTAAACCCGCACATTTTTTAATTTCTTCACATACCGTTCATAATTGACTTGTAACACAGGAATGCACCACGAACTGTTGCGATACGTATTCTACCAGCGTATGTCAACATGTTTAGATAATTTTAAAGCAGGTTGTTCCTAAGTACGCTGAGTTTCGTTCAATATATTTTCTTGTTTAGGGTAAATATAAAGACGTTTACAACTGTCCTTAAAAATACGTTAAGTGCATTTGTGGCGTTTTACCACCACTTCGTTGCGTTAGTCTTACGTGCGTCGTTGTATGTGTGGTCTTCAGGACTCGAAATTGTCGATATCAGTCAGGAAGCACTTCTCGTCGATCTCAGGGTCAACTGTCGGCGAATCGGCCTGAAATTCCCTACAGTTGTTGTCAGGGTAGGATTGAGGGAGTGGTGACACCACGATATTATCTTGAAAGAAACAGCGTATTCACTTTTCTCTCTCTTTTTGCTAGAAATCCTGCAAGATTCATTGATATTCTTTAACACATGTGATTCTTTTTAGCACTGTCTTCCCATTATTGTCTCGTAGAACACTAAAGTTTACTTCGGCTAGTTATTTAATATCTCGGTCTATCACCGTTCTTTAGATTCGCGCGAACTTGAAATAGTCACATTAACTGGTTTATGAGCTTGGATATAATTATATCGAAGAATACAGTTAGCACATTATATAAATTTTTTCTACCTACATCACTTTATAATTGCATAATTGCACGGTATTTATCAAATTTCGGAACTTAGCGTCTTTTTGGATCCGGAGTGCGTGTTACCTCAACGAAGAATCATGACAAACTGCACCAAAACCACGCTCGCATTCACATATAACAACGACTGCACGCCTCCAAATTTTATACATGTCACTGCGTCTTCCTATGTTTCCATTCGTTCTCGCACTTACTCTCTACGTTTATTGGTTCCCTGGTTGAAAATTCAAAGCCTAACTGTAAGAAATGCCCCTTGCCTCATAGCGTCTGTTTACCCTTAAAACTTGCCTCGAATCCACGAAGTACAAAAGAAGGTTTCGATTTTTAGGGCCCCACGCTCGGAAAATATAATGAACAGTCTAAAACGAAGCTACTTTTATTTTTGCCTAAATCTTGCAGTTTTTCTTATGCAATTATGCCTTTATTTATTTAGCAATATTATTGAAACTTAAAACACATTTACAGCTTCTAAAGGGCTCTCGATTGATACAGTTTGTAATCCTATGACTTCAAAATTATGGAAATTTATCAAATTGAATGTTAATTAATTATTAATAATTCCTAAACTATAATTATTACAGAGTTCCTTTTTTATGTATCCTTAATCGGCGGGAATGTCGCTACACATTTGATCACAGGGTGTTTACTCCTGCAGTAATCGACAACTCAATGATAGTCGAGAGCAGGCTAAAGTGATAGAACCACTAAAATCAGCAGTGGCATCGAAAGAGCATGATATTAACTTGACGTAAGGAAGCTTTCGTTTCTTTAATTCACTATCAATTGCTGTGAAGTGCTTTTAAACTCAACCAGGCATAAAAACCTCTTTCACTCCAACAGATGGAGACGATTCAACATAACCAACTAGTAAGACAGCTTGCCTTGGTTACAAACATTTGTAGACTCGTCTGCAATAAAGGAAAAGTGTATTTCACAACGAATTCTTTAATCTTGATTGGCTAGAACATCAGCAGTGGAATTTAATACCGCAGGCAGAAGGCCACAAAAACACGCGGAAGTCACTAACAGTTCGTGATTATAACATCCGTCCCATTACTGGAGCTGCCCAGGGAGGTCGATGCACGACCCATTCAATCAGGCAGACCTTTACTGTCCACACTGCTCTTTCCGTGAAACAAACATCCACGCTATCTGCCCGGCATCGTCGCCCCCACTTCATGAAACCTAGGAAAACATCTGAAAAATGATTACAATACTCAATATTTATTTATGTTATAGAATTACATCATAAGCAGTTATTAACATAAGTCAATTATACAATGAGAGTGCTAAAATGGATCAGTAAAACAGAGAATAAAAATACAAAAATATAAAATAGGACACTTCAAACTGCAATGTCAGTATTGGCTTGAAACAATTCATTAAGACTAAAATGGGTTAGCAGCAATCCAAAATTATAAAGCATCTTTAAATCTGTCTAGGCTAGCTGAATGGGCAGCTCTTGATAATCTTTTAAACATATTGATGTCGATGTTATTACACCATTTCTTGGATTTAGTCAACTTTACTTTGTGTATGACAATAAAATAGTTATTTCTAGAATAATGTTCATGTTGCTGATGTAGAATTACATGGTTATTTAAGTTAGTCTTAATAATTACTAAAATTGTGTATATATTATATATTCATTAATTACTGTCAGGATTTTAAAATATTGAAATATAGGTCAACAATGGGCATCAATCGATGAGCCAGATATAATTCTTAAGGACTTTTTCTACAGAGTTAATACTTTGCGTATATTGGCACTATTACCCCAAATGTGGATACCATAAAAAATTATGCAATGAAATAAAGAGTAATGCGTTTGCTTAAGATGTTGTCTGGGAATGTAATTTTTCAAATGACTCAATAAAAATAGTACACGAGGCAACCTTTTGCAGACATAAGAAATGTGACCGACCCAAGTAAGTTTGGAATCCAAAACAATGCCCAATAGTTTAACTTAAGAGAACACATCATTAGAAGGAAACGGAATAAAAGGAAAATGAGGGAGAGGAATTCGTGGTAGATGAGAAACACCACCCAAGCATTCCCCTACCGACCAGAGAAAACTACGAAAAGTCCAAGGTCGGAGTGAGCGATCGAAGAGAATTAAACCCGAGAACTCCCGAATGCGAGACTAAAACGCTATCGCGGAGTCAGCTTGTTCGGCGCACTTTAGTGCTAATAAATTACATATTAGTATAATTCAGACAGATAGACCACTATAATAAAGTTAATGCGTTCTCAGAAAATACAGATATCTACTACTGGAATTATCGGAGTCATATGATCCGCATTTGCTGCAACTGTGAATTAATATGGGTTTACTCCAGTAACCTTAATTGCTTGCAGATCGGTTGTATAACACAGAAATGTGTTGCACTTCAAAGTTGTCAAATGCACCAAACTATCCAAACTAGTACTAGCAACCACTAGCTCCTGCGACACTAATTAACGAACTTTTCGCTCCTAGTGGACATCAAGGTAGCTAGTGGTAAAGTTGCGGTCATTGAGGCTCTCATTTTTTACTCTTACTACGTATAGTAAGTAGGGGAAGTATTGTATTCCATCCACAAATTCTGTATCAAGAGAATCCAAAAAAGGTATTTTTAGGAAAAGATTAGTGCGCGCGCGCGCACGTGTATGTGTGTGTGTGTGTGTGTGTGTGTGTGTGTGAACAGCATAACTCATAAACGAAAAGTCTACGAGATACCAATCAAATTTGTCATTTAAGTTCAGGATCTCCCATAGATGCGTCACGAAGATTTTGAAGAAAATGCCCGTGCATGAAAAAGTTTATCAACATTTTAATTTTCTCAAAAATGGCTCAAACGATTTTGGTTAAAATACCATATGCTGAAGATATTTTCATGACAAATCAAATGTATATCTTGAATTTTCCGGAAATGGCCTCTGAAGTCCTCTTCATTTTTAATGCCTTTTGCATGACTGGTAAATCCT
This sequence comes from Deroplatys truncata, assembly GCA_030765065.1. Taxonomy (NCBI): domain Eukaryota; kingdom Metazoa; phylum Arthropoda; class Insecta; order Mantodea; family Mantidae; genus Deroplatys; species Deroplatys truncata. The sequence continues at coordinate 63,333,128 of CM060980.1, forward strand.
AACTCTTAAGATATAGGCAAAATCTTAAATCTTACTACATAACAAATATATATCTCGTTAAAGCACACAATTTGTCAAACGTGGTCTGGGGCTACTATACTAGCCTTGAGTTCCCGAAGTCGCGGGTTCAAACCCAGCGGAAGGCATTGGATTTTTTTCGGGGTGAATACTTTAGCATGACTTAATTCGGAAGGGAAGTAAAGCTAAGCCGGTGGTCCCGTGTCGTAGATTTACGACAAGTAAAAGAACCTCAAGCCTAATGAAGAGGCTTCCGAGCAAAATTTACGGTCCTTCATGCCCAATTAGAATGGGACGCTAAGAATCATACTAGTTAAAGAACGTCCATAAATACAACGTAATTTATTTTATTTGTCAAATTGATTTTTGTGGAATTATATTTCCGAAGTAATCCTTGTTATTGGTTTGGATTTTCTCAAGAGAAAATTCCCTATTATTTTTTCTTTCTGGTTTACTTTCTCTACTACGTATAGTTAAATACGTATTCCACCCAAAAATTCGATACTAGATTTTAGCGGAAATACATGTTTTGAGGTGCCTTGGATCCAAATAAAACATTTTTGGAAACATGTCCGTCTGTGTGTCTCGGCTATCAGTCTGTTGTCAGTCTTTGAATAGCATAACTAAAAACGAAAAGTCAAATAAATACCAAACATGTACTTGAGTTAACTACCTTCCAAGGATGCGACACGAAGATTTTCAAGAAAATCCCCCCATCCCAGACCATCCTTTAAATGGAACATTTTTCGAAAATGTTTTATTTTCTCAAAAATGGCTGTAACGATTTTGATTAAAATGTCACATGTTTAAAATATTTTTATGGCAAACGAAATGTATATCTTGAATTTTCTAGGAATGTCCCCAAAAGTCCTTTTAATTTTGAATGACTTTCCACAACTGGTAAACTGTAAGAGATGGAACAAAATTTTAGGGCCCTATAGGTGTAAATCTCATAAAAACACACACTTTATATAATATACATTTTTGTGCAGTGAACCATTTCCGAGATATTCCCTGTTATTTGTTTGAATTTTTCAATACTTATACTTTTTCCCAAGTGGGAATTTGTCATTGGCTTTTTTTATGTCCTGGACATGCAAGAGAATGGATGCTCCACATACAACCAACTCTTAAAACATTTGACTATTGCTTAAAGCCTACCATATTCCCCTTGTACCTATAAGAAAATTAGCAATAAGATTAAAATCTCGATGTCTCGATTAAGAGAAGTAGCTGGAGAGTAAGCGTTTGTAAAAATTGTTTGTACAAGAGTCGTTTGATTGCAACGCATCAGATTTTTTCTCTTCGTCATGCAAAGAGAACGGAATTTCAAAGCCATCACATAACGATTTGCTCTTAAAAGATTTGTCTATTGCTTAAAGCCTACTGCATTCACTATAAGCTATTCTTCTATCTACTTTATGATAATCGAAATAAACATTTGTAGAAATTGTCTTATTGCGCATTTCCCTGTTGGTAAATAGAATTAATAGTTTGTTGAAGCATGGGTAGAGAAAGTCATGTGAATTTACAACATGAACATTTTCGTTTATTCATTCATATGTTGCACGCATGCAACGTTTGTTTTATAATAATACCTGCCAGTGTGTAATATTGGCTATATAATGATGGAGTTAATAGCATTGTTTAACATATATACCATTTTTTAAATAATTGAGGAGTCCATGATCGCGAACAACGTAACTTAAAACAATCTGATATGATGGATTCACATGATTTCTCTACTCTCTGTCGTTCATTAGTGGGTATACAAACTAGTGTTACTAAAGCTTATTTTTCTACTTCATTTTAATACAAATAAACCTTTGTAGAAATGGCTACAATAAGCATTTGTTATAGATACAAAGGGAACACGATAGCCAAATGTTTAAGAACTGGACGCTATATACTGGCCTTAAAGTTCCAAGTCTTTCCATGACACCGTTAGGGACAATAGAAAGTTGACACGACTTTAAAGAATGGCTATAGTATTGAACAAATCGAAGTATTAATAACGAATATCTGGGAATATTGTGGCCGATGCCACAAAAAGGTTTTTTAAAATAATTTTTTTAAAGAGATCTACATTTTTGTGTGGTACGTCTTCGTCTATCGCTTAACGTTTACCAGTTAAAATTACACAAAATTCCTTCCGAATAAAGAGAACTTCACAGGTTAGTCTCAGAAAATTCAAGATATACATGTCCTTTGTCAGTAAATATGTTTAATAATGTGCTATTTTAATCAAAATCGTAATAGGTATTTGTTAGGAAATAAACAATTTTGAAACATGTTCCATATAATGGGTATTTGGGATGGTGGATTTTCTTGAAAATCATGTCGCATCTTTGAAAAGTACTGAACCTAAATAGCAAGTTTGGTATTTATCTAACTTTTGATTTTTGAGTTATGTGTTCACAGATACACACACACGGATCTTTTTCTAAAAATGCTTTTTTGGATCCAAGGTGCCTCAAACATGTATTTCCCGTGAAATCTCACTATAGAATTTTTGGGTGGAATACAATACATTCTCTACCTTACTAGGTACGTGGTAGAGAAAGTACAAATCTGATATTACTTTCGTATGACTTTCTTTACCCATAGCTTCTACAAACTATTCTTAAAAAGCTGTTTTTTCTATCTGCTTCACGTTAATGGAGATAAACTTTGCAGAAATAGTTGCATTTAACATTTAGCTATAGATACAAGGGGTATAGAGAAAACCGAATACATAGTTAGATGTTTAAGGACCAGTCGCTAGCTGCTCTTCCGACAACATCATGAGAAACAACTGAATAGCGACAGCACCTTAAACACACGACAAAGTATTGAATAAATTATAGCGGTAATGTCCCTAATAAATATCATGCAAAATTTAGACCGTTTAGATAATATGCTCCCTCCTCAAGGTCGCCTATTATCAACAAGATTAAAGCTCTTGTTGTATTATTTCCGATAACTTCCTCTCTGTTAATTTGGCAACTACATTTTTAAATGAAGGCAAATACTTTCTTGACTCACCGCATATTTCTATGATTTAGTCATGTATTTGTTACAATAAATTGCTTTTTATTCCTAATACCAATATTGTGGAGAAGCATGTGTGGCAGAGATAAGATTTATCGAAATTGAGCATCACTCATAGTAGGAATAGGAATGGGAAAGAGAGGAAATTTCCGAAGCGCAATAATCATTGATTTATAATTAAAAGTAGCATTAAAAACAAAATTAAACGGAAACAAGTGTAATATTACAACTGTATAGTTATTGTGGTAATAGACATTTTCAATATTTTATAACCAGAGCTAGAACAAATATCCTTTGCCTTGCAATGTGTGCATGCTGCGAGATTGTATCGATAGTGTGGCGAGGTGAACGGGATGCTACAAGTAACCTGGAACTGTAAAGAGAAGCGTCAGGTGTAGAACAGAACATAAACATAGAGCTCACACAGAGCGAACTGATTGTGCAGCCCTGGATCCGTGTATTCAGTACGGCGTCACGTTTACTAGGAAGGATGGTAGCTGCGTTGATTCCTCGCTTAGTGGATATTTGTCCCAGCTGTATGTATTACATACAGGTGTCTCTAAAATCCGATATGATTCAGAAACTACAAAAACATCTTTCACCTGCTTTTCCCGAACAGGAGTGTGAAATGAACGCGTGAATTTCATATTGCCGTTGGATGTTACATTATTTCGTTACTGCTTATGTAGAGAAAGTAAGTAGAGGAAGTACTGGATTCCACCAAAAGATTCGATATCGACATTTCATGAAAATACATGTTTTGAGCCCGATAAAAAACCATTTTTACAAAAAGTTCAATGTCTCTCTCTTTCTCTCTCTCTCTCTCTCTCTCTCTCTGCGCACGCGTGTGTGAATCTGTATCTGTGTTTCTTTGTCTCAAAGACGAAATCTTTGATAAATACCAAACTTGGTGCTTAAGCCAGTATCTTCCAGAAATGGGACACGAAGAATTTCAAGAAAATACCCCAGCCCCAACCATACCCTCCACACTGAAAACGTATTTTCTTTATTATTGGTTTGAATTACTATTCGTTTGAATTGTCAAACAGTTATACTTTATTCAGCCGTTTTGTTTTTCTCGTCATGCAAAGAGAATGGAACCTCAAAACCATCACATAGCGACCCGCTTTTAAAAATGCTGACTCGCTTTAGCCTCTGTGTTCTCCTCCACCTACAGCGAATGTGTAATGAAATTAGAATTATTAATTAGATTAATAAGAAGTGGAGACTATAGAGTATGTAAGTTTTTGTAGGAGTAGCTTGCAGAAGAGTGAGTATAGAAGGTCATGTGAATGCAACACACAATATTTTTTCAGTATTTTTAGTAGCTTTGTCTAGGAAAAGGAGTTATCGCGATTCTCAAATTCATACATAGGCAATGAGATAAAAATTATGTCCACCTCCATAGTGTGGGATACATTGTCTGCCTCACATTCATGAGGTCCTGAGTTCGAATCTTAGGGTGAGTTACCTGCATAAGGTTTTCCCTGTCCTGAGAAGAGAATATCGGGCAACTCTAAGCTCCAGGGACCCGGCCCATTGGAGCATTTTTTCAACCATTTCATTCATTACCGCTCTATATGACAATCTGGTTAAAGAACGTTAAACCTATAATAATAATAATAATAATAATAATAATAATAATAATAATAATAATAATAATAATTTGGAGAATGTAGCAGTCGGTAGGAATAGTATACATACATATTGATTTTGATTGATACTTATAAATACAAATTAGCAGCGTAAGCAGTAATTAATATACAACAATTCCAAATATCCACATAAATTGCTTTAAGAATATAACATCTATAATTAAGCAGCATAACCTTCAGCTGAATACAAAATAAACATTTATATAAATGGTTGAAAAAATCAGAATTACGTGAATATTAATAGCTAAAACTACAAATTCGGATCTCGCTATAAAAATACCTACAATACCAATCCTATTTTAATCCCCTCTGCTTTTCCTATATAAATAAAATCCCTCAACTTCTGACAAATTTATTGTAATTTTATCCTGAGATTGATATGTTCTAAAATGCGGTTATGACTATACAATAGCAAAACCGCGAAATTGAAAAATCTCAGGGCACCGAGAGTGAATAAACGTGTTATCTCAGACAAGTATTTCATTTATTAAATACCTTGCTCCCACATTGAATTTCAAACGTGTACGCGCATGCACGATCAAAAGCACCATTTACTGACGAAAAATAAATATATTTGATTTCGTACAGCTAGATTCCTGGAGGGAGACAGCTAGAACCGAACATGCACAAAACAACCTCAAAAAGAAAAATAGCAATTGCGTAATGTTCATGTTTAGTGAGATTTCTGATGTTCGTTTCTTTCAAACTGACAAATTCTTTCTCACAGATGAACTGACCAGAAGTGTACGCGGTATTTCAATATGCAAATGTGTTCAAATTTTCAGGATATTTAAGGTTTTCGGTAACGTTTTGTTGAGGCATAACAAAATGTTAAAGTCACTAACCAATTGTTACGCGATATTCAGCATTCTGAAACTTCGTAGCAAAACACAATTTTGTTAAGAATAAAAAATTGGTGGTTGAACGCAACAAACGCCGACCCTCTTGCAGCACGGTTGCAGATTCACATTGCCGTCGTTTTCATGCTGCTGTAAGAGGAAAAGCATGATATAAATTTTACATTTTAATTTTCAAATGTTTATTTGTTCGTTGTGGCGTAAAATATGAATGCTACGGATTACGCAATGTGTGATAGCAGTGGTAAATGATATTCCCAACATAACTTTTAAGAGACAAATTTTAATAGCAAAATAAATGTTGTGAAATCTGTAATAAAAAGTTAAGTTATTCATTTAAGAATTTTAAAATTCAAATACTTTTTAATCTTGTGTTAATTTGCATAACTCGTGAATACATTTGCTAATTTTTAGTTTAAGATTAGGAACATTTTTGAGAGCTGTAGGATATTAGTGATAAGTTTTCGTTCTCAGAATCACCCGAAGAGAATTTCTAATCTGTTAAAAGAAGTGACTAGCAGAAAGATATTTACCAGCTTCTCGTAAGGAAATGGAATTTTTATGATGCTGTTGGAAGAGGAAGAGCATTACAAAAGGCAGTCAGTTGGGTTGTAAAGTGATAATTTATACTTAATAAATTTGCGTATGAAAAATAATCCGAAATAAAATACTTGTAGCTGTAACATTCTCTCAAACAACACAACTAGTGAAACAAATCTTTCATGTAACGAATGCATAGTATTGATTATAAGATACCAATTATGATTTTGGTTCAAATATTCTTATGATGCAGGAACATTTCTGCAGAACTAAAGCAGAACATTCCCAAATCATGAATAAAAAAATAATTACCTGCTTGTGCTTGATTCTGTATATTAAACTTTCGAACAATCTGCATGGCAACTGATATCTTTGAAAGGCACAATTAAAAGCCAAAAACTATAAAGAAAATTAACAATATTGTGGAATTGAAATAAATCGGTGAAACTTGCATCAAAACAATATGAAACTGCCTTGTCTTTGCTAACCTAAAATTCAAACTCATTTTACAAAGTCACTGCACAGGTGTTCAGCAGCTAGGTTAATTTTCCCCATAAAAGTCTAATTCTTTGGTGTCACAAGAAGGTGTAAGTCTTGCTATTCTAACCAATGGGTGTTCCGCACTCCGTGAAGAATGGCCTGCCATTCCCAAAGAAACCCTACAGCACCTGATTGAAAGTATGCTTGTGAGAGTGAACGCTGTCATCAAGGCTAAGGTTGGGCTAACACCATATTGACTTCCAGCATTACCAATGGAGGGCGCCACGAACTTGTGCGCCATTTTCAGCCAGGTGTCCGGATACTTTTGATACGCTATTTTGAAAACCTGCACTATCTTAGGTACACTCTGTAACTAGTTGAATAATTCAATAGTCTGTGTTTTAGACGCTGTAAATCATTTTCCTCCTAAACCGTTGTGACATGAAATTTCCCTCAATCCTTCAGAACACACAGAAGTATGGATATGTACATTGCTTTTAATCTACTTAATAAAATTAATTGAAAAATGAGGTTACTTCAGAATGGAGAAAAAGTTTGAAAATTAAAACTTAATCTTTTATTTAACTCAGAACCATTAAAGGCAATTCACAATTCTTTTCTTTTTCGCCGTAAGCTAAAGAAATTGTCATCTTTGATTTTTAGTAAGCAATTATATTGTGACTTTGTCTACTTTTCACTGTCACTTCACTTTTATGATGCCCGTAGCTGTGAAATGAAACATGCTTCTGTCCGTTTCACTCACTGGGGCGTCGCACTTAAGACTTCCTAAATCTCTCGCAGTGGCTCATTCACTACACGTTGCAACTGCCTTCACCACTTCCCGCGTACATCAGAACTTGATGTGGTATCAGAAACCCCCACACTATCTCACTGACTGACTAATTCTCTGACTCACTCACGAGCACGCTCGCTTAAAATGGCCGCTGGAGTTATCGAGAGAGTTCTAGAATGTTCGCAGGAGGCACGGAGAAAGAAGCTTCGAACAATTCCGCTATCTTTCGTGTTTACGATGAGTAAGGGCGCTTCTCCTTATCTCCGCTTATCATTTCATTCGGTCAGTCGGCGGTCGCCTTCCTCCCGATAAGCTCAGGCCGAAGCCGCTGCGTCACAATATTTCCAATTAATGCGTGATTATTTAAGTTCAAATATTTTAAAGTAATTTATTGTAGTTAAATGAAATATTCCAGTCACGTAATACAAAACAGTATTATAATATACCTAAAAGATTTTAAATCTGATAATAAATTGAATAGTTAGACAGTTCAGGGCGTTGTACTATTAAACGAGAAATATGCGAGTAAATTTAGTTCTAATCGTGTTACTTGTTAAACATACCCATAATGCTGTTAATTGATAGCATGATTCTTGAGCAGTTGACCATAGTCATGACATTTTGAACTGTGTTGCTTTCGCACGTAGTAAACATGTGTCTAATTTTGCAGTTAATGTAATTACGTGAAATTGGGAGGAAATGTTGCCCCAAGCTAATATGTGCATATAACATGCTTTGTAAACTTAATGAACTCAAAAATCATTGCTCAATTTGTGTATAATGTTACGTAGGAGTTTTTGTTCTACGGGCCGTAAGGAATTGGCAAATCATACCAGGGTACCATTAAGAGAATGGCCAACTTATGCTCAAGATAGGGTAAATACTGTAATAAAGTGAAGATATCACATGTTTTTCATACGGTTACATCATCCAGTAATAGAAAGTAGAATGTCAGCGAATGGGAATATCTATGTGCGCCGTGTTCAGAATACCCAGTGACTATAAAAATAAATAAAATAAGTCAGGGAAGTAAGTGTGAAGTTTAGGTAGCCGGAGAATTAGCAGCTTCAGTACTCAGACTGACGAGAAGAGAGAAAAGTCACAAATGTAGTAACAGAAATCAGAAATAATAATATCGCTGCTCAGATCGACGGGAAGAGAGAAAAGTCAAAAATGTAGTAACAGAAATAATAATATCGCTGCTCAGATCGACGTGAAGAGAGAAAAGTCGCAATGTAGTAACAGAAGTAATAGTATCAGTGTTCAGATCGACGTGAAGAGAGACAAGTCACAAATGTAGTAACAGAAGTAAAAGTATCAGTGTTCAGATCGACGTGAAGAGAGAAAAGTCACAAATGTAGTAACAGAAGTAATAGTATCGCTGCTCAGATCGACGTGAAGAGAGAAAAGTCGCAAATGTAGTAACAGAAGTAAAAATATCAGTGTTCAGATCGACGTGAAGAGAGAAAAGTCACAAATGTAGTAACAGAAGTAATAGTATCGCTGCTCAGATCGACGTGAAGAGAGAAAAGTCGCAAATGTAGTAACAGAAGTAATAGTATCAGTGTTCAGATCGACGTGAAGAGAGACAAGTCACATATGTAGTAACAGAAGTAACAGTATCAGTGTTCAGATCGACGTGAAGAGAGAAAAGTCACAAATGTAGTAACAGAAGTAATAGTATCGCTGATCAGATCGACTTGAAGAGAGAAAAGTCACAAATGTAGTAACAGAAGTAATAGTATCAGTGTTCAGATCGACGTGAAGAGAGAAAAGTCACAAATGTAGTAACAGAAATAATAGTATCGCTGATCAGATCGATGTGAAGAAAGAACAGTCCCAAATGTAGTAACAGAAGTAATAGTATCGCTGATCAGATCGACTTGAAGAGAGAAAAGTCACAAATGTAGTAACAGAAGTAATAGTATCGCTGATCAGATCGACTTGAAGAGAGAAAAGTCACAAATGTAGTAACAGAAGTAATAGTATCGCTGATCAGATCGACGCGAAGAGAGAAAAGTCGCAAATGTAGTAACAGAAGTAATAGTATCAGTGTTCAGATCGACGTGAAGAGAGAAAAGTCGCAAATGTAGTAACAGAAGTAAAAGTATCAGTGTTCAGATCGACGTGAAGAGAGAAAAGTCACAAATGTAGTAACAGAAGTAATAGTATCGCTGATCAGATCGACTTGAAGAGAGAAAAGTCACAAATGTAGTAACAGAAGTAATAGTATCAGTGTTCAGATCGACGTGAAGAGAGAAAAGTCACAAATGTAGTAACAGAAATAATAGTATCGCTGATCAGATCGACTTGAAGAGAGAAAAGTCACAAATGTAGTAACAGAAGTAATATTATCGCTGCTCAGACTGACGTGAAGAGAGAAAAGTCACAAATGTAGTAACAGAAGTAATAGTATCGCTGCTCAGACTGACGTGAAGAGAGAAAGGTCGCAAATGTAGTCAGAGAAATAATTGTAACAGTTAAGGGTGATATTTCGTAAATAATCGCGGCGTGTTTAAACTGTTGAGAAATGTGACGAAATCTCTATCGGCTGCGGAGAGTTTCATATAGTTTATTGTTAATTCCGACTGAACGCGAAAATACATAATTAATATACACCGGTGTACCGTGAAGCTCGAAAAGTTATTCGTAGAGGTAACGTGGCAAACGGGCAATTTGCATCCAAGTAAATAAAGATGCAATAAATATTTTGTTAACTAGAGAACGTATAAATACACAGTGGCAAGAAACGGAACGTATTACACATTTCAACCAGAAAGCTAATAAACGTTACATGAATAAGCAGGAATAGAAATGTCTAAGCTTTTAAGGAAGGGAATAAAGTTTAACTATTGCTGAACTATAGGCAAGGACGTCACAGGTAACAAACTCTCCCCCTATCCCTCTTACAGTCTTTGGCGTTTGCAGACAGCGCTCAGGCCGGTGTTTACCTGTCTGTCAGTGACCTTTAGCCGCCGCTGTTTGCATTCTTTGTAGTGATATGGTTTGAGTGTAGATAACTTGAAGCCATCAGCTTAAGAATTCCTATGTCTGATAATAAGTGTTCTTAAACATCTCAGAGTTTTAATTTTTCAAATCCCCTGAGATCCTTAACAGTAAAAATCCCATCTGCCCTCACGTTTCCTCACTCCGTCGTACGAAAGGGACGCTAACGGCAATTAATCCTGAAGCAACGTAAATGCCTAGGGGTCATCCTTCTGCAACGCTACGCCCAGCTAGCTGATGTAGCAGTCATTCAAATGTAAGTAATCAGGACACCTAATGGCAATGGCACTGTCAATGGCGCCATAGAGAAGACAGTCTAAACATTCTATTTTGCTTGCCAAGTGTGCATTAAGTTTTTTGTGCTTTATGTTATTTCTTTAGAGCAACCATGGTTTTAATCTGCGGCTACTAAAGATAAGTAATTGTCTTAAAACAGTTGATAGTTTAAAATGCTGTTATGTTGTGTCTTTCTGAATTTTGAAGGAACAGGAAAAGCGATGTCTTGATACTACTATTACTTTATCATCATCATCATCATCATCAACAACAGCATCGTCGTCGGCAGCAGCAGTTGGGACGTTACCGGACGTTTTGACTCAGAGGTCGTCTTCGCATCGCGATCTGAGTCGTGGTCGATCAGTACTTCGTTTTTCTTTTGGCTTGTATTCATGAAGGTTTCGAGCTGGTCTTAATAGTGTCATTCTTAGTATGTATTGGAACCATTTCTTTTCTTTTCATGAATCGTGCTACGTATTTAAGTAAATTATGCGCAGGTTATGTCGTAAAATACCGTTCGTACTTGGTTCTTAGCCATATAACGTAAGAATTAAATTTCCACTATTTCTCTTTTTTTTAGCATTCATTATTCATTCATTCCGTTTTTAGATAAATGAACCGGCATTGCCATTGTTTTGTAAAATTTAAGTAATGTTTCCTTTCTAACTTTGTTTTTCATGTTCTTTTAATCGTTCCACATAAATTCTAAAACTTGTGTAACCTATTTTATGTTCAGTGACGTTTGCTAGATACAAAGGCTTTACACCCTAAATAGTTAAAACTTCGAACTTGTTCAATGACTTTGTTATTTATTATTATTGTTTTTGATTTGTTGTATGTATCTAAGGCAGTACATTTAGTTTTATCTCTTGTAATTATTAAATTGTGTTCTAGCATTATTTTGCTAAGATGATAAGCTGAAGCCTGTAGTTGGTCTTCAGTTTCCGAAAAAATAATTTGGTCATCAGCAAATAAAACTGTATCTAAAATCATTTTACCTTTTTAAAATTATGTCTTAGCTCAGCTTGCCATTCTTATATTAAATATCGCCTATTATATATTAAAACGTGTGGGTGCAAGTGGGCAGCTTGTCTTATCCTAAATTAATTGTTTCTGTTCTGGAACCTTATACCATCCTTTATCAATGTTAAACACTGTCTTTATACTTGATACCTGCTTCCAAACTGAGATTAAAGTATGACTAATATCAGGAGAAATTGCTGTACACCATCCAAGACGTCTGTTTAACGTTCAAAGCATTCCGATAAAATTGATTTTAATGAACCAATTAGGAAAGTTGTTTCTTCCTTAAATTAAATTGATTTTTTTTTATTTATGGACGCTCTTTAACTGCTATGGTTCTTAGCGTCCCAAGTTTGCTCAGAGGCCTCTTTATCAGGCCTGAGATTATTTAAAGTGTCGTAAATCTATGACATAGCACCACCAACTCTGCTTCCCTTCGAAGGAAGCCATGCTAAGGATTTTTACGTCCGAAAAAACTCTTCGCCCTCCGCCGGGTTTGAACCGCGTCCTCGGGTTCTTTCTTCCTGCTTCTTTAAAGGAGGTTGACTCTAAGATAGTTTTGATATAACACACTCTTCTCTCTGCAAACGAAAATAATTTTTACAGGACAATTTCGTCCATGTTTTTGTATTTGGATATATAACTTTAGAAATGTTAATACACTTTAGTGGGGAACTGCATGTTATAAAATAAATTAAACCGAAAATCAAACGGTTTTATATTCTGCAAGCTTAATATCTTTGAGGAACCGTAAACTAAGTAGCTCTACATTTTTTCTCAGGAGCAAGTAAAATATGTCAATTTTCCTCACTCATTTTATGTTCTGAATATTTAAAGTTTTTTGCATTTCAAAAGGAATAGTAAAGTGGGTATTAAATTCTAACACTTTTTCACTCGGAATGTTAAGGGCAACGAAAACCTTCTATTCTCTTGCTTGTTCGCTTTATGCCATCAGATTTTTAATATGGAAGGAAATGCAATTTGCAGTTATGCTATGCTCGGGTACTGGAGAGTTGCTACGGTGCAAACAAGGGCACTAAAATTCCTTAGCTTTACATAGTTTTACAAAGTTAGCACAACCTAGAGCATTTAATAATCCCGAAATAAGCAAAAACCGTTGCAAGGCTTCTAGTAGTTGCTGCATATTTCCCGACACAGGCACCCACAAAAATGTCGATGCAAATAAACAAATAAATAGATCCAAACACAATTCCGGGTTAAGACATTACATTCTTGTAAAACATTGTTTAACCATATAGCTGCATAGAGTGTCTGTTTCTGCATTAATGTTTAGTACATTACTAACCAAGAATATGACAAATTTGGGCAATTGTGTTCTTCTGCACTTTGTAGCTATTGTTTGAGCATAATTTTATATTAAACTGTAAACAAAGAAAGAAGGAATGTTGTTATAGGTATAAATTATGTCCGTGATAGTTTTATCGCATCTTCGAACGATGCCGCTTGTGATGAAAGCTATGTCCATACTGCTTTCAAATCAGACCAGAAACACATGTAATTCACTTGGTGCCAAGTCGCGGAGGTAGTGTGAATGCTCGATGAATGATTATTAGACGTTCATTTGGCTGGATATGATTTGACTATCCACCATACATCTCTGATTTGACGCCTATTGGTTATCTGTTTCTTCGTTTGAAGGAGTTTCTTCCGTGGTGATAAGCGTTTGATGAAGATTTCAAAGGAGAAGATACACGTGCTTTTATCACTGAGACATGCTTCTCAGTGATAAACTTGGTGCCCCGTTTGAGGCAGTATTTTTAACACTTAAATGATTTTCAGTCAAATTATATAATATGTAAATTCAATAACAGCCCGCCTTGAAGCAATATGAGTATGTAATAATTTGTAAAATGTATGTAACAGTCATTACATATGCTTATATTATTGTATCCATGTGTAATAAGGTTATGTGAATATATTACGTAATTTAATCATGTAGGAGCTGTGAGAATAATAAGTTACACGTTGCTAACAATGAGGTAACAATGAGGTAACCTTGAGGCAATAATGAGTTTGAGAGTTTAAATGTTATTTGTGATTCTTGGAAGCATTAATGTAATTTTAGTGACAGTTTATAAAAATAGCCAATCAACAACCAGAAAAAAGCTTTAATTAAATGCAGGTATTCTATTGGAGTGGGATGAGCCAATCAGAGACTTGAAATACAGAAATTTATAAGTTTAGACGGCTGAAATCTAGTCAGTTGCCTGCAGACAGTGATAGTAACCGGATGCAAGATGCGTCATCGAGAGATTTAATATGTATTCGTGTGAGATGAAAATTAGTTTTACGTGGTAAAAAGTGTAATTAATTAATAAAAAGAATCTCACAGCTCTCTATATCAGTGAAGAGCTATTTAATTTGTGTCGAGGATTAATAAAAAGGAGTGAATTAAAACTTACAATCTGCGTAAGCCTACATTCTTGTCGCATCACGCCCTGCCAAGACATCCATGTCTCTAAAATAAATACTGACGCAGCCGAGGCAAACATAAATATATAATATCTAAAGAAACAATAAAATTACAAAGCTATTATTTTTAAACTTGGGGCAAAGGCCACCTGAAAGTACATTTGGGGCAAAGGCTACCGGAAACTGTTTACTATACGTGCGGTTGCAACTACAAGTTCGTTTCCCCAACAGTTGAAATATAATAAAACTTCTTCAATACAAACTGACTTTCAATACGTAGCACCAACTAACTACTTCAAATTGACGCGTGGTGCAAAATAACGTAACAAACTACCTACTTCAAATTGGCCTCCATACGTGGAGCTAAATAAATAAACAACTCCAACGTAAAGAAACTATTTTCTCATGTTCAAACGCCTAAAGTAGTAAGAGACATTAGTACATGAAGTAGTTAATGTTGGTTGGTTGGGAGCAGCAGTACATACGCTATACACAGAATTGAATAGCAATAAAACATTTTGACAATAATATACAAAGGGGCCCAAAAATACACTGTTTGATCCTGAATAAGTTTGTAATGAATTGAGATACAAGCCCCAAATTTGAGGATGTAGTTATAGTGACTAGAATTTGGGTGACCTTGGATTGGTAGCGTTTGTTTTGTTTATTTAGGTGACATGATCTGTATATAGACGAGAGGTTTTATCTAAACATAGTGCCCAGCTTACTACCATCAAGAATTAATGGAGTACCTGATGAAGCTCTACCTGGACAATGGATAGGCCGAAGCGCTGCTATTGAACATCGTTACGACCGTTAGATCTAACGCCTTTAAGACTTTTACCTCTGGAGGAATCTAAATTATGTTTTGTATCGGATAAAGCCACCAACACTGGCGGCAGTAGAGAAAACTTTGAATAATCATGTGCAGCGATTCCACTGTACCTACACATGAGAGCAAGTTGTTTGTGGCACTTTTCAGCGGCATCACCTGTGTTTGACTGCTGATGGTGACCACTGCTGATGGTGATTTCAATGAGTTCTGCTTTTCACTTTTTATTTCTTTTTAATTTGGAGCTTAAATAATGGTAGTCTCCTTCTAGGTGCATTCCCTTCAGAGTGGAGTCTACCCGTTGGTTTGTGATCAACAACGTTTCTCACGTTTTTACAATATGTGTTGGAGACAAGCTATCCCCAAAGAATTGAAAATAGGGAAAATGTGAGCAATATTTAAAACGTGAAACAGATATAGACCCTAATAATTACAGAGGCATAAGCTTGCTCTGCCTACTTTATAAAAATATTATCAAACATTATAGGCTTTAGATTAACAAAATAAGATAATATAATAACCTGAAGGAACAATCAGGGTTTAGAAAATGAAGAGTTTGCATAGACAGTGAATGTATTTAACTTAGAATTAAAATAGAAAATTGTAGGGAATGCAACCTGGAAAGACATTAATTGTCGATTATAACACATCGTTTGATAAGGTATCGAGAACAAAACTGTGGAATATCCGAAAGAAGAAAACAATAAAATTACATTTAATACGAGTATAAAAAACTTGCTTAAAGATACGCAAATTAAAATAAACCAGCGAGAGCAAACTAAAATAAATTACAGACGGAGGAATACAAGGTTACCCTCCTATTAACCGCACTGCTTTAAAATGCTACATACTGGATAGCATACAACTGATAGTAATAAAAAGCAACTACTACAGGGGGGAGATCAGACTAAGGAATAGTATTTTAAAACAATTTTATTTGCAGACGATCAGATTCTGCTGGAAAATCTAAGGTGAGCAACAAAGAGACCATACACATTGAACACAGATTTTAACATGAATATACCAAGAGATGAAACAAAAACAATGACATTTAGAGATGTATATCCAGTCCATTCAAATATAGTACTGGAAAATAGGATTCTGGAACAAGCGTGAATATTTAGTTTTCATGGGTGTAAAATATAAAACATATAACACGAACATTAAAAATAAGGCGAGACCAGACTCGATAATTAAATTGTAAAAGTCTGTGGCAATACCTACTATCAAATATGGATCCAAAACATAGAAAAATACAAATCAACATTTCCAAGAGATACAAGCATCAGAAAGGGGATTCCCGAGGTCCAAGCAGGACGTACAAAACTGGATAGGAAGACTAATATAAACATTCAGGCAGAACTAAAAGTAGAAGAATTAAATGGCATAATAAAGCCATAAACAAAATTGAATTCACCCTTGTACATAATGTCAGATAACCTGATACCCAAGGCAGTTTTAAAATTATCAGCATGCACAAGGATAAAGGAAACCAGAAGACCAAAGAAACGATGGCATCAGCGATTTGGAGCCGAAACGAGTTGAAGCCTAAACCGTGAAGTTGAAGAAGACCTTTTTAATGTCGCCACGTGAAACACAAATGCAGTTGGAGGTACCTAATCTAAATCCTTCGTCAAAAGTTTAAGGAGCATTTTTCGCACTTTAAATTTCCTGCAATTTGAAAACGATGTACACTTGGTGTGGAGAAGCCATCTAACGGAAATTGAGTTAAGCTTACTCGGACATGGTATTTGTATGATTGTTGTAACGTTGGCTAGACTGAGAGAGGCAGATGTTTGCCGCGAATATGTATACAGTGTGTTAGAGGCAATAAACGTGTAAAAGTTAGTTATTTACCGTCTACATAATTTATTTTGCTGCTATCGCCACACAGAAGATCCGCTCTTAGACGTCAGCTAGGTGTTCCTCCACATGTTTTGGTGCTGAAACCCGGGAAGGAAGAAGTAACTACAGTTAACTGAACTCAGTATTGTTCAAAGAGGACGGAAAGGGTTAAATCATGAGTACGGCAAGCGCAACTGCTGAAACACAATATGCAAGTTGAAACATTCAGATTTATGTATATTTTGCTAGTTTTTACTTGCAGAGAGACGTGAAATTTGTGCACGCATTGTTAACAACGGACATACATACTGCTCATCGCCATCTTGTCATTTTCGTTTGTGTTGGCTATTTTACTGCGCTCTATTTTTACTAAATGAAACACTTCTTGCACGCTGAGCCGATAATGCAGGTTGCAACTTAAACGAAAGGAAAGTGCAGACAATTGCGAATTCAATCGGTCAGTGAGGGTGAACATTTGCACAGATTCTACTACTTTCAGGTTTAATTATTAACACAATGTCTGCAGACGACGCACTACACAAGTTGCGAAGAAAGCGCACATTACAAAGCATTATAACACAATTAAGTCCTCTACAGAGACCACATCGCTTGAAGATTATGAGTACTATAATGAACGATAGTCAAAGGCTTTGAGCACGTACTGAAACTAAATGAGATACATGACTACCTCACTGACGAAGACTATGATGCTTATGTGTCAACTTGCGAGGAATACATTGAGACAGTAAAACGGGCAATCCAAAAAGGCATCACTGAGAATACGAGATAAGACATTCACGGTTACTGAAGGGTGGCAGGTTCAAGCATCGACTCCCACTATGAAGACACTTCGCTTACACCGGTGAAGTTACCTCCGATTAAATTGGAATCGTTTGCCGGAGACTTAGGATGCATGGAAACAGTTCTCGTTCTTAGTAAACACCCATTCCACACTGTCGGCAGTGAATAAGCACAAATTTATACCAGGATATTTGGAAGGCGAGCCGAAATACCTCGTGGATGTAATTGCAGTCAGTGGAGACGCTACAAGTTGGCGGAACGCATACTACAATCTAAATATGGTGACAAGAACCGCAAAGTCCAGGCACATTTGGATTTTTAGGCGGCCTGAAGCCAAGTCAAGACGGAAGGACTGAGGCCACTTATGTGAATTCAATCGGCAAACCCAAGCACTCACAGCTCTGTGGGAAGATGTTGATGCTCATGGACGAATGTTAGCACCAAAACCTCTTCGAGCGTTTTCTAATGAACTCTGTCGTTGCTGGATTACACGCTGCAAGACAACTAAAACGACTGAGCATAGCATTTCTAAGTTAATGGAGTTTTTAGACAGTGAAGTTGAGGGAGAACTAACAACTCAAAAGATTCGAGGAAAAACTTCTCTTGGCTGCATTACAACCGCAGCGACACTTCTGATCTGTTCAAAGAACAAGAAGAAGCAAGACTGTAATTTGCACCCTTCTGTGTCTTCTGTGAACACAACGGCCATGGGTTCAGGACTGCAGGGCTGTGAACAATATAGGTGAGTGCATTGGGAAGCTGAAAGCAACTAATCGATTTTTCCTTTGCTTAAGTCGTAAACACAGCTCTCGTACACGCAGCAAAAGGGGTCGAGTTTCATGTTAAATTTTAAAGAAAGCCATCCTATATCAATTTTTGTAACCAACAATTACTTCACAGCCAAAACATCTCAAACCATTCCTAATTTTGTTGGCTAGATTGACACAATGCCATGTGATTTTACGTATCTACAGACAGCATGAGTACAAATATTTGCCCCAGGGGAAACAAGTGGACTCCGAGATGCATTCTTGGTCCGGGCAGACAATCTTACTTTGTGTCTTAACTCTCTTATAGATTACTTACAACTGAATACATTAGAGCATAGATGTCTGACTGCAGATTCCTTTGAGTCCTCACTTCCCCAATCCAATACATGACGGCTAGTCTGTTTTATTGTAAGAGGTACATGTAAGAACTTCACTACGTGCATCAATGCTCTTGAGAATAATCACTCTTGCTTTTCACATCCTAGTATTTCTTGTGATATTCAGCCATTAGGGAAAATGCATAAACTGCAAAAGGTTCACCCTAAAGACGCCTCTGATGACATACCCATAGAAATTCTTATAGGTGCTGACTATACTGGAATTATGTTAAAGCCTTTGCACCCATACGAATTTCCCCATCACTAGTACTGCTGCCTACACGACTGGGTTGATACTTAGCAGCAACCGCTCAGGTATTAATGTAAAGTATGTGACTGTGAACTACATAGACTCCAACCAGACAGCGTCTCTTCAAGTTGATAGTTTTCGACACTTCTGGTATCTGAAAACTTTAGGAATGTCTCCAGAACAATCAAGAACCTTGAGTACGAAGGAATTATCGATACTACGGACGTTTCATGACAATTATCATGCAGAAGAGGGAAGAAGGGTAGTCAGTCTTCTCAAGAAAGAAGAAATTACTCTATCAGACAACCGCCAAAATACAGAGAAGCGATTTCGTTCTCTAGAAAAGAGACTGCAGAAGGATGAACATTTTAGAGTTGAGTTACATCCGCAGGTAGAAGCTGAGCCTTTTGAAAAGACAATTTAAAATTTTATTATTGGCCTCGCCATGTACTTAAAAAGAAAAGCGTGGTGTTTGCAAATGGTCCATTGTATTTGACAGATCTTCAAGCGAAAGAAACTCACCACCACTTAACAATACTCTAAAAATGGGACCCAACTTACTCCCTGACGTATGACAGTGCTTCTGAGATTTCGCTTGCAACCCATGGCGATCATCGGATATATCCACTAAACTTTTCTGTAACTGCTGTTACATAAGGACAGAGAAATGACACGCTTCTTGTGGTCTCGCACGACGGAAAATACTTTACAACAGCAGAGGTTGTTACTAATTGATTCAGAACATGCCATGTGGCCTCAGTCGGAGCCCATTCCTTCTTATGTGCAACTTTGAGGGCGCTATCAAACGATGTAGAGCGAAGAATTTCCTCAAGCTGCTGCTCTCTGGATAAGAACATGTACATAGTTGGTTTTGCAGCAGGAGGAAAAAACTGAATTAGATGTAATTAGCCTTTGGAATTAATTGTTCTTCCACACAAGCCGTGTGTTGGACAGGGTTGGAGAGGTAGAATCAAGCGACTGAAAAATTCAATGCCATATCCGGGATTTGAACCACGGATCTCCCGGTCTCCGTCCGGTTGCTCTAACCACTGAGCTACCATGGCAACATGCCGGCACGACACTAGATTCTCCAGCTGATTCGTAATTAGCCTTTACTTCCAAATAGTGTCACTGATGAACAGAATACGCATGACCATGACTAAATGGGGTCACCAACGCGCCACAGCTGAAAGGTACCTGGCAGAACGACACAAGTGCTTGGATATGGATAGCTTCTACTTTGATCAACGGGATATTGCTGACAAGATACTAGACAGCAGCTACGAAGAGAGTAATACTATAAACTATTGCTACCCCTTACGATCCTCTTGGTTTACTTTCTCCAGCCTTATGCTTGCAAAAATGTTATTTCAAGATACTTGGTGCCGAGGTATTGTATAGTATAAACTCATTCCAGACGATCTAGCATTGCAATAACATCGATGCCAGTCTACCCTTCCATATTTGTTGCACATTCGTGTTCCTCGTCACATTGATATTTTACACAAATTCTGCCAAATTCAAGTCTTTTACGACGCCTCCGAAAGGGTGTATGGAGCTGTGCTTTACGCCAGAATCAGGCTATGTGGTACAGTTAAAGTTCATTTGATTTATAGCAGCGACTTGCCATACTAAAGAGGATGACGCTTCCGTGATTGGAACTGCTTACTAAAGTTCTAGGTATCAGACTACTTCACCATGTTTGCAAAGAAACAGGCTATGCAATCACCAACGCTATTTTACATCAAACGATATAGTCTTAAAAGTATATTTGAAGCGTGTGCATGTAGACGATTAAAGCCTTTAATGCCAATTGTAGTGCAGAGTATTACTTAATTGCAAATCAATGAGGTGAATTAAGTTTACGGTTTACACATCTACCTTGCATTTAAAATCAGAGGACATATTTTCATGGACAACTTCAATAAATTACACTACTAAAGCAACCAAATATCTTGGCTTTAGGTGTCTCAAAAATTCAGAGGTGAAAAAGTTAGAATTCAACAAATTTATATGTTCTCTGTTAAGCAAATCACAGCTACTAAGAAAAAGTCAAACAACTCGTGTTTCGTTGCTATATGGCAACGTGATTTAACAGTAGAGGTCTGACCAAAGAGCGCTCTTGAGGCGCACGCCAAGCTTATAGGCGACGCGGTTAGGATGAACGAGTAGCATAAGTCTCTCATACCTTTATCAAACTCCAGTGTTGAGGAACAAATGAAGCGCCGGCCGGATACGTTCGGACTTCAGGAGCGCGAGAGCTGGTCACCATGCAACAGAGAAGTAAATACAACAATTAAATAGTAACTGGACTAGTATGGATAAGTGTTTGCGGAAAGTGTGAAATTAAAATTGTCATACTGAAATTGGATAAAATTTGTGTGAATATACTTTGGTTTAATAACACAGTGAACAATTTCTAAAAAGGTAATTGCTAATAACTTTTTATCAAAAGATTGTGTAATTAATAAAATAATTCTATCTTCCTTAATCTTAACTTATTGGATAGTACAGAGCGAGCCGAAAGACTAAGAACCGCCTGCGGTTTCCTGTCCGCGTCCTCGGCGCTCGTTGCCGTCTGCTGCTATCATAGAAAGGCGCGGATGAAACCATACAACATTTTTAAAACTACTTTTAAAGACTTTACTTCCCAACTTTATGAAAGGAGATGCTGAAACTGGCCACCATCGTTGTCCATACATTAGGACAACCTCTTTAGGAAACTATCCATCACTCGCCGTAGTTCAGGTTGAGAAATGCTGGCAATTTCCTGGCGGATATTTGGTTTTAATTCTTCCAGGGTGTGTGGGTTAGTCTTCTTTGTTTTAAGTTACCCCAGAAATAAAAATCGCAGAAGGTTAGGTTGGGGGACTGAGAGGGCCACAAATATCTGCTAATAATATTGTCCTCAAACACTTTCATATGTTGCTAAGTAAAGCCTTCAAACGTAGTTTTAAAAATTTTGTACGGTTTCATCCGCGCCTTTCTATGATAGCGGCAGACGGCAACGAGCGCCAAGGACGCGGACAGGAAAAACGCCGCACAACCGGTTCGTAGTCTTTTGGCTCACTCTGTAGTACCAGGTGGCCATAATTAAAGAGGGGGTGTTTGAGGGATCATAAGTATACAACGGTGAGGCCAAATAAATTGAAATTTGGTGTACATGCGTTTCAGACAATGGGAATTCCATTCTGAGAATAAAAAAAATAGTTCCAAAAATAGCCACCGGAGGATGAAATGGCGCTGTATAGAGAGTGAAAGGAAGCAAAATGTTATTGGTAATAACTTTAATCCAACAATTACAATTACAAATGGGGCTCAATAGGCTGGCCTTGAACATGTTGGACAAACTGCTGTCTCTGAATTGCATTGTCCACTGCAGAACGTAGCAGAGTTGCAACAGTTTCCAAGTCTTCGTTGCATACAGATTTGCGTCCTCGACCTGGTTGCACCGTAAAGAGACAGTCTTTCAAAGCTTTCGCAAATCAGTAATGGGTCATGCAACCTCTCCCTAGATTCTTCGCAACTTCATTACTGTTATTTTGGTAATAAAGATTGACAAACAAATCACGACCACGTAAGCAGAGCATTGCGTACACAAGTGTATCCTAATGAGTAATGACTGTATCCAAAAATGTCACCGCACCACCCCCATACAGCACTATTGCGTCCTCTGGTAGCAATTTTTTCTTCTATTTCTTTTTTCTCAAATGGAATTCCCATTGTCTGAAACGTATGTACACCAAATTTGAATTCATTTCGCCTCACCGTTTGTTTACTTATGACCCCTCAAACACTTCCTGTTTAATTATGGCTTGGTTGTAGATCAGTGCATCTATCTACATCTTATAAATAGCTCAGTCCAATATCTTCTGAGATAATGGGTTATGACTTTAGTAGATTTATCACTGGCTGGATAGGGCCCTTAATCTCCCCTTATGCTAGAAACATAATATATCAGAATTTTCTTATATCGGAGAGTTTTTCCATACCTTCAGTTAGCAGACTACATTATATACAGTCATTATAGTATTATTTGATATGCCGTTCACGGCCTCTCTCTCCTTAGTTATCCCCTGCCATTTGCCGGGAATACTAATTGCCGATTCGCGCTCGGAAGTGCACTGGCGCCACATCTCACATGTGTGGCCGGTCAGGTCCAGTCAGTCACGTGCCTCTGTCGTTACGGTAAACATGGTACGTCTCTTTTCTGTGGAAAAAAGCGTCTTAATTTGCAAAGTTTATTTTAAACATGAATGTGCTCGACGAGTGGTATGGGATTTTTTGAAAAGTTTCCAAACTCTGTGCCACCTGCAAGAAAAACTATAACGCAATCGTCAATAAAGTTGATGCTTCGGGTTCGGTGTAAGACAAATATTCCAGGAGAATATGCGTTTTTAACTAAAAGTAAACTAGATGAATTTGGTACCAGATTAGAACGATCACCTCGAAAATCGCTAAAAGTTAGCTCAACAAACAGGTGTATTTTCAGTTTCCTCAAGAAATGCTACACGTCTGTTAAAACCGAACCCTATCGCCACACACGAGTGTAACCAAACACGAGTTGACACCAAATGACCCCGATAAGCGAGTGAATTGCTGCAATTGGTTTTTCCAATCTGCAGAATGTGGTTTTCATTGACACATAGCTTTCGTTTATCTGTGACGAATTTTGGTTTCTAAATAGACGTGTGACTCACAACAGTCGATGGACTTCGAAGAAACCTTTGCTATTGCATGAAACGCCCCACTATGACCTCAAAATTGGAATGTGGTGTGCTATAGTGCTAGAAGAATAATAGGGCCTATTTTCTATAATGAAACAATTAATCGAGAACGATATCAGAGACTAATTCTGAGACCATTTTTCGAGCACTTGACAGAAGAAGTAAACTCGTATGTTTAGTTCTAGCAAGATTCTGCAACATCCCGAATCATTAAATGCAATCATGGAAGTGTTTAATCAAAGAATTATTGGTGTTAATTTGTGGTTCTCTCGCTCTCCCGACCTAACGAGTTGTGATTTTTATTTAATGGGTTCTTTGAAAGATAGAGTGTATCATTGAAATCCTCGCGCACTGCAGGAACTTAGAGATAATATCTCGCAAGAATTCCAAGAATTCCTGCTGGTGAGTTTAGACGAGTGAGTGATAATATTTTTACGAGATGTGATGCTTGTCTGAGAGCAGAAGGTTAAAATATCCAGCATTTACCAGCACCATTTCACCGGCAACTCCCGGCTCACTTGTGCAGTGGAGAGAACCCGCGATTGGTTTACCATATAATCCAACGACAGTATATCTCAGGATGTGTAGGATGAGAAGTTATATTCCATATTATGACGCAGCGGCTATGGCTCAAGGTTATCAGGAGGTCGTTGCCGGGTGGTCGGAATAAACAACGATAACTGCCACCCGCCACTATAAACACCGGAGGCGCTATCGGCAAATAACTAGAACCTTCTGGAAGCTGCTTCTTCCCCCTCCTACAGAAAGTGTGTCTAAATAGTTCTAGAACGTTCGGAAACCTTGTAGAAAGATTCCACTGACTATATAAGCGAGTGCTGTCGCGGAAGTGATTGAGTGGAGTGGAGTCGAGTCAGTTGCGAGTCCATGAGCTAGTTGAGTTACGTCGGACAGTGAGTGAGTGAGCGAGTTGGTGAGCGCATTTGTGGTGCGATATCACGTGCGATTCTCCGAGCGAGCAGGTGAAGGCTGCTGTGACGTGTAGTACGCGAGTACTACAGCGGAGCGAGAGACAGGAGATCTTGTTTCGACTCCCCGGCGAGTGAACCTCCCGGATGAGGGGGTTACGTCATGAAGAAAGTGAAGTGATGGAAAGTTGAACTAGTTCACCTTAGTGAAGTGATAATGGGAATGGCGTGAACTCCCAGTGAAATTGAGAACTGGATAAAAGACAGTGACAATGAAAACAGTGACAGTTGAAAAACTGAACAAAGTCCAATATAAAAGGTGGCAGCAGCATTCTAGTCCCTTAGTATATCCAACTATAGGAATACTCTCAAATGTATTTGGTTGTTTTCTATTCAAACTATTCTGCATAAGTGAATAAAGTAATGGGCTTACTCTTAGAGCATTCTGCCGCCTGTCCTACTCTGTATTTCAGCTTGGAATAGCCTATCAAAGACAGAGGCATGTTAGTAAACGGTTAAAGCTTTTGCTTCTCCTTCGTAAGGCACCTGGTTTAGAACTCGTGTGAGGAGTGCTGCCTATAATAGGTGAAGGAAGTATTGCTTTCCACTCAAAACTTCGATATAAAGATTTCACTGGAAATAGATGTTTTGTAATCTCCTGAACCAAAAAGAAAGCGTTTTTAGAAAACTATGTTTCTGTGTATGTGTCAAAACTCTAAAACGAAAAGTCGGGTAAATATCAAACTTGGTTTTAAATTCAACATTTTCCAAATGTAGGACCAAAGATTTAAAAACAATTCCTCACAACCATCTATATTCCCCCCAATCGTCTACATGATCATTTTTTCGTTATATTTAGGTTTTTCAAAAGCGGCTTTGGCGATTTTGATTGAAATACCACCTTCAAGATATCTGTATGACTTATAAAATGTATACCTTGAGTTGTGTGCGAATAGCGTGTGAAGTCCTTTTTATTCGGAATTAATTTTGTATCATGTATAACTTTTAAACCATACACGAAAATATAATTCTCTTTAAAACACACTGTTTTGTGGCATTAACCATTTCCGATATATTCGTTACTATTGATTTGAAATTTGCAATACTTGATATACATTTTTGAAATGTTAAGCCATACCCATTTTTTTCTCACAAGGGCATGCAAAAGCATAATTCCTAAGCCAGTATACAATAACAACCCGCGTTTTAAACATTTGACTATCGCTTCAGCTTCCTGCATTCACCTTTTATAGCTACAACGAAATGTATAATGAAGCTATTTCTGTAAACGTTTATTTAAATTAATGAAGTAAATACAAAAATAAGCTTTTGTGAGACTGGTTTCTGAAAGATATATTCAAATAAAGATACTGTGCAGTGAAAATAATTCGAGTGGACCAGCAATTTTGTCTTAAAATCAAGTTGCATCTTAATTCACACCACCCAAATTTTGGTAACACTCATTTATTAGATTAGCGATGTAGGTCCCTAGCATTCATTTTCATAATTTGTGATATTTTCCCAATATTTTATTTACTTTGAATGTTCATTTTTACATTTTTTGCATTAATTTTTGCATTTTAATCTGATAAAACGCCATAATAGGTGTATAGAAACGCTTGGCATCACAAAGCACACGCTCTTGAGATGTTTTAACGAAACTATCTAATGTTATTTTCAAATGAGATGATGTTCATCCTTCAGCGCCACGAGACTATCAACCAATGGGAGTCTTACAATGTTGTCATATTGTGTTAGCGCTAGTAGGAAGTACCGTGCGTCAACAGAATCCATCTCTTATAAATACCACCTACACGGTCCAAATGAATAAAAACACCCATATATTCATAATAGCCACGTAGTTACTGAAACTGCCATCGCTTGTATTATATAGTAAATATATGTTTATATATAAACATATATAATTACGTGATTTATATATATATGAATTACAGTACTTTGTAAATACATAGTATTGTAATGCCAGCAATTCCCAGGATGGTACTAAAGCAATTACGTTGAACTAGCACCAGGAATTTGTTTTTTCCCTCTCTATGTTGTTCAAAATGAGAGTGGACGGCTCATTTAGCCTGGTAGGCAGAATGCTGAATCTGGAAAACGTCAGCCGTTACATGATTATAGCACGTAAACATGTGGGACTTACGTTTATCCTTCAGAGTTCAAATATTTCATATCAGTAATCCGTTTTTGCTTAAATAGCAATATAACAGACTGAATTCCTACAATAGTCTTAAGCGTGAGTTTAGTGGGGAGATAAACAAGCAGATATGCGAAGCCATGCTTGAAATATTTTTATTAGGGTGTACACATTTTTTAAAAGATGTGAGATAAATCAACTCAAAATGCTCAACAACGTACTGCTAAAGCGTATATGAAAGCAAAGCAAGTGTTACTCGAGGGGTACTTACTAGTCGGCCACGTTATGAGTGCGTTTGAAGGAGAGTGCCATTGTTTTGCTGATAATGTGCAACGTCGTAAAGGCTTGCAATTCGAGAGGAGTAAGGATAAAGGCGATAGTGGGAATGTACTTTTGCACAATGAAAGCAATACTAGACTTGCACGCCTCAGCCTCACTAGCAAAGGCAACTCGGAACTGCGGATGTTTCCCTTACCTGACTGCACTGCCGATGCTCCGCCCAGTTGCTCCGTAGCTGTTTAATTCCTCTTCTACCCAACGAACTCCTGTCGTGGCAGACTAGGATTATTACCTTGCGCTAGACAGATTGCGAGTGAGAGGGAGATACGAAAACTATGGGGATAACCAAGTGGCAACGCATAGTTCTCAGCGTCCAATTCGATGGAGAGGAAGATTCTTCCCATTTGAAAGGCACTCTAATCATGGTATAAAAAGTAAAATAAAAGAACACTTATCATCGGCCCGTTGTAGACAATTAGCAATGTATTCAACGCATTTGGCGCGAATAAAATTTGTACTTTCGTGGTAGTCAAACAATGTGGTTAATGCAACGGGCTACTCGGTCATGCTAACCATATCAGTGAGGCCCCCATGATCTTCTAGCGGTGGTTAAATGAAAACAGTCCAGCGTGTATTACAGCTTCTGTGTCATGATTGTATGCCACCTATTATAATGGTAACAACAACAAAAAAATGAGCGTATTTAGTTCCTGCTGCTAACGTGCAGTCGGTTCCTTTAGATGCTGATTTTGATTACGAAGCGAACGGTATCATCTTAAAGTCGTCCTCCGTGATCTAGGGGTACCATGCTAGCTTCTAGTTCCCGAGGTCGCGGCTTCAAATCCGGCGGAGGGCGATGGAATTTTTCGGATGTAAAAATTCTTAGCATGTCTTCCTTCTGAAGAACTAAACCTGGTGGTCTCGTCTTGTAGATTTACGGCACGTAAAAGAACCTCAAGCCTGATAAAAGTGCATCTGAGCAAAATTTCCGGTATTTCACGCCCAACATGGAATGGGACGCTAAGGTCCAGGTATTTAAAGACGTCCATAAATAAATAAAAAAAAACTCAAGTATCAACTTAAGGAAATTATCGACATCTGAGCATGCGCCGTGTTCTTCAATAAGTACTTGTAAATTTCAACGTGCCAATGCTTTTGGTTCCCTATAGTGTTTTTGTTTATTTAATGTTTGCAAAATCCCTTCATCAGTTGTGTTCCATATATACACGGTTGTGCTAATTTCTTATTGATGAGCAGGGAAAGGGGGTGGGAAGCAGAAGCATTTTACTTGAATGGCTAGAACCACCCGCCAAACACTCATCAGATCTGTCCGCCTCTTATTGGTTTGAGGTCAAAAGACTGGCACACAAACCCTAACCAATTAATAGATGTCGATTTCCGGCTCAGGAGCGAAGGAAACCTTGGGGAGGAAGTAAGACAAGCATTATGTGGAGTGTCCTCTTTATTATATCTGTCATTTGAAACTAACAAGCGATATAGAAAACAAGCCGAAAACTATTGCCCTTAATGAGCTAGGTTATAGCGTCGTGAGGGCTGCGGAGCTATGGAATATTTCCAGGAAAGGAGTCAATCTTGTGGAAAAATATCACAAACGGGGCTACTGGATAGGCAAACCAGGTGGCGTATTTAATTATAAATACATAGTACAGTCCGCATGGTACTAAATGCATCAAACACAAATCACAGCGGGATGCACAGCAATACTAAAGCACATGTGAAAAAACACATTAATAAATAAAGATTTTAAGAGAAATAAAAAGCATTTACTTAACTCATTTAATAGTGTGGTGTATATGTATGTATTGTCATTGCCTCGCAATGTCGATGGTATTATTGGGGCGATTTGTTATTTCTTTCATCAGCTTGGAAATTCCGTCTGGCATGGCACTCGCCAACTCTGGCAGGCGTGCCTACCCATGGTTGGAGAAGGGGGATAGATGTTAGTGTTACTGCTTTGTGTGTTTTGAGCGCCACTTGTTGAGCAAGAGTGTAACGAGTGGGTCGCAATCCTTTATTCTCCTATGTAAGTAATGTGGATTCGCCAAGCAGGTAATAAAACACAGGTAATATGAATGATGTGAAATTTGTGTATAATTTGTTAAAACCCCATCGGAATGTAGACACCAAGGTCCTGGTCCTCTCGCCGTTTGTAGCTACGCTCCTCCATGTTCATGTTGGAATGATCCAAAATTTAATAATTTGCTGGGAACGTTTTGGCCTTCACCCCACCATGTAACAATAGGTTAGGGCATTATGAGGTAGTCCTTATTTTTTGTATTATTATTCCCTGCAGATTATAACTGTTTGCAAAGCAGCAAGAGCAACATACAGTGGCTTTGAAACAGACAAGCATGATAAGGAACTGAGTTATAAGAAATAAATCACGCAAATTACAATGAAATCGCAAAGCATAGCATTTTCACACTACTTGAAAAGGGTTGGCAAACTTCTTTACATTCATTTTCTTGCGAATCTCTGATAATAAAGTATATTTAAGATAATATTAATTCCGAATTAACTTTGGAATCAGAATAAAAAAAAATAAATGCCATAGTAGGGGTTCGAACCATCGATCTTCAGCTTCATGTACCACTTCTCCGCTATCTGAATTATGATGTCGATATGGCAATGTTTCATTAAATTCTTCATGTGACTCGAATTTTCCCGGTAAAACGTAAGGCATCTTCAACCTCTCTTGAGATAACATACTCCAATATATTTCATTCTGCTTCTACCTTTCCAGCCTACGGAAAACAATTAATCAAACTGGATTTATTGTTTTCTTAACGAATCTAAGACTAGCCTCTGGTTCACATCCGCCATCGCGAAAAAAAGCTATGCGAAAGCCCCCAATCAACTTGGGTTGCTAGAACTAGGTAAGCGGTGAATGGGCAGGAGCTGCTTTACTAATCTCTTACTAACTTAAACACAGCTCATATTGGCACGTTATGGGCACCCTAGTGCACAACGCCCATGTTTTGCACACTATCCTCTTCTCGTATTAATTTTTTCAATGTCAAAAATTCTTTTAGAATATTCTTAATCGCTTTCTGTAAAGCGGTCTAATGAATTAGGTCCCAAGTAGATTACCGGCTCTGCATTAAATTTCTGGCTATACGTTTAACTCTGCGTGGCTGAGAGATGGAAATACGATTTCGTTAACGTGTGATTCCATACTTTTGTAGCTGGTGGAATTACAAAACACCCCTCCTAATATGCCATGAGACATGTTTTCAATTCCAGGCAATAAACAGCCTCCAAGAAAATAAAAACTGTACCACATTACTCTTGTAAACGTTTATAATAATTTCAGTCAACAGTAGAAAAGGAAACAAATATGAAGAATGCAAAGTAAAACGGATCTCGAATCATGGATTTCGACTTGCCATGCCAAGATTCTATAGATTGAGCTGCCATAGCGAGATTGATCCGATGCACATTTAGTATATTTAGTCGACTGATGTTGAGCTAATGAAAGAACGTGAAGTTGTAGCTTTTATTTATTAATTATTTATAATACCAGAGATAAAGTACAAATGTTTAATATTTAGTCTACCATAATTATACCAAAAATGAATCGACCATTCAAGCGATGATTATTCCACCAATAAAGGTTAACTAATGTACGAGTATGTTATGCAGTATATCCAGAACTGAAAGGACTGTAGGGAGGGGGGGTTAAGGAAGCCAGAAGTTCCGCCTATGTTTCACACCCTTTGTGTGAATATTAAGGGATTTTCATCAGTTTTGCGAACAGCTGGTACAGCACGAAATAACAATTATAAGGGGAGGTTGCACCATAAAAATCTTCTAAATCATTGAACAACAATTTCATAGAGAACTGGTGAAAGTAAATGAAATTAATTAATTTGAGATTCAAGTTTAGAAACCTAACAATGCAACTTCGGGTAAGCTAACTAGTAGGTACATAAAACTAATTCATATAACAGAATCTTCACAAGATCTTCACAGCAAATTTAACATGTTTATTGTATTCCATATGTGAATACGTCAAATGTATATTTTAATAGAAATTGTTTCTCATAGGTAATTGTTCCATATAAAGGCACACATATTACTAATTTTTGGGGGGTCGTCACTTTTTGACGTCTCCATATCTGCTGTTGATTTGCTGTCAAATGCTACACTGGTTGGCTATGAGATCTTTCTCTCGGGGTATGCGTGGGAGTATTTTGAAAGGATAACACCAGTTTAAATTGACTGAGAAATTTAGTGTGATCTAACAGTTGAACAATGCCGACCGTTTGAAGATAAAGAATTGAACTTATTATGAGTCGTAGCACTCGAAACTATAACAACTGACTTATACTTCTGCAGTATCGGTTTTTTACTTTGAAGTACTTTTCCGCAATAACAGAAACTAGACGCGTAATTGCCGTGAGTCAATAAAACGCTTACCTCACGGCTACCGTTTAGTAACGTCTTAGGCGCTACGAACTTCCAATCACCCCAAAAGATTGTAAGCCCCTAAGGTTGCATACGAAAGAAAATAAAGACACTAACTTTAGCAATATATATAGTTTATTGTTTAAGCTCCGCCTACCTTAGAACTATCCGACTAAGGTTTATTCTCGCGCGGGGCCAGTCTTAAACTCCTGTGTATGCGTATCTGACAATTACTAGGGTATCTTTCCGAATCTCAGAATTTCATTCCCTTTCTCTTTTACAGAATTTCTGTTTACATGATTCTTCAAACGTACTGAACTTATAACCTTAGCTGCACTCCAAGAAATGCTGTTTATACTAACGCATTCGCTCACTAATTACCTTTTTCTCCGGATAAATGTTTTCAACTCGAGCTTATTACATTATACATTGATTTCATATTCCGAAATTACTTATTGCAATTATTTCTCCATCTTACTATTATTTCTTTATTTAATTATTTATATATCCTTATCAATAATTACGGTATCAGTGTTTATACCCAAAACACTGCATTTTTGGTGAAATTTCGATACCGAATATTTGGATGGAATCATATACTTCCTCCACCTACTGCAGGAAGGTGGCAGAGAAAGTAAAGATAAGAAAAACGTAATACTTTAAGCATGTCAAGGCAACGTAGCATTTGCAGAGAATTCGTGGAGGCCATAGCTTCTGGAAACGTGTTTTTGAGAACCCTGTGCGACATTTAGCGTGGGAAGCACGTAACTACTCCGATTTCATATGCGACATTTACCTATCCCGTGGTGATCACTCATTGTGCTTCCTGTATTTCACGTGACTGACATTCTCATCTGTCACGCTGGGACAGCACAAGCACTCTGTACATAGCTCAAAGATTAATATTTACTTGGATCGTAGGTAAAAATTAGCAGCGATGTTTGCATGTATGCATAAAGAGATGTAGGGAGTACTGGAGATGCTTAGTTAATTTCTTGGCCTTCCAGTTTAATTTGATTACTCAAATTATTCCTTCATCTTTCTTTTCTTACACGTACATTTTTATAATGCAACACTTTTTCTCGAAGGTAGTTTGCTCTAGATCTATGCTTTCTCCGCCTTTTTTTTTAAATTATTATGGAACGCTCTTTAACTGCTGTGATCCTAGTGTCCCATTCTACATTGGGCGTGAAAATTGTGCTCAGAGGCCTCTTTATCAGACTTGAGGTTCTTTTACGTGCCGTAAATCTACGACACGGGACCACCGGCTTTACTTCCCTTCCGAAGGAAGCCGTGCTAAGGATTTTTACGCCCGAAAACATCCATCGCCCTCCAGCGGGTTTGAACCCGTGACCTCGGGAACTAGAAGCTAGCATGGTAATCAGTACACCACGGAGGACGACTTTTTCTCTGCCGCTTCTCTAAGGTAAAGGAAGCACTTTTGGGAGCAGAAAAAGTGGCCTTTTCTCTAGATGGTAATAATGCTTTTTCTTTCATAAGTTTTCCATCATCACTGGTTTTCACTCAGTCCTCATCAGTCTATCTACGACTGACTTGAAAAAAATCCTAACAAACAAATCAATAAGCGATGCTATATCGCATGAAACAAAGGAAGGACCAGCAATAAACTGTCTTAACGAATTCTGCTCTGATCGTATAAAGTACATATGGCCAATTCAATATAGCATGATTAGCGACTAGACTTAATAGAGGGTGAGGTAGCTGAAAAATGAGTTACCTTCAGCGCTGAAATGCAAACAGTCATAATATTTATTGTCAAGCGTTTCTTCTGATTTAGACAAGGCATCGCAATCTATAAACATTTTCTACCAGGATATTATTTCAATATATTTGTCAATTTCACTTACTACTTTGCTCCACAAGCACTTAGATGATTGACAAGCCCTACGAATTTACAAGTCAATGCCTTGGGTTAGTTGCCTGTCTAGGAGCAAGCAAACTCTGGATCATAGCATATCCAGAATCGGTGATTATCCCAATACTGGTATGGCAGTGAAGAAGAAGCAACTGAAATGCAGTGATGAAAGGGATGATATGAAAATTCGCGGATCAAATCGTCCAACCCAGTAGTTGTTTAGCGGCCGAAGAAAACCGATAAAATTTAGATTACTATTATTTATTATTATTATTATAATTACTATTATTAATTCAAGGATAAGGCTGTCTTGTTAGCTCAGACTTCAAAACATTACGACTTACCCTGTCATTTAGATTCTGCATCTGATGTGTTCTAAAGTGAATGGTAATATGTAATTTATTATTATTATTATTATTATTATTATTATTATTATTGCTAATTATTATTACTAATATTATTATTGCTGTTTGTGCATAGTGATACTGGTCTGTACCTAGTAGTCAAAAACTTCGTTAAATAAATGGACTGTTATTGTCAGCCTTATTAATATTACGACTATTAACTTAACGGTCAACTAGCAGGAACATTGACAATAAATTGGCAGTGTTACGCTCCACCCGTCTTTTGGCTTAACATAAATAGCTTGTGAGTCAAGCGACTAGAGTTATGTAAGACGGGAGGTAGAATGAGAGGGCTAAAGAGTTCGCTATAAACATAAATCTCTTCGTTTCAATAAATACACTTTTTCTGCTCCTAAGCATAGTCTATGCGACTTAAAAAAATTCAACACCGATAATTTTCACACGTACATATTGTGATGTCCCTGTAGACAAATAAAACGTTTATATAAAAACGAAATTGTAGAGGGAGGGAGGGAGGGAGTGAACGAGAAAGAGAAAGAACCGAGCCGTTAAGGAAAAGAAAGGTTTTACAGCTACTAAAGTTATAATTAATTCAACAAGAGATTATTTTGACTGAATTTGCCAAATAAGTCTTTATTTGGACAAAGAATTGTTGTTTTTATTTTCTTAGGTGTAACTAAGGATTAAAGAACATGTGTTTTATATATTGGTATGGCAAACAAAAGGTAATACTGGAATATTCAGTAAATAGCATTCCTGGATTTAACTAGAAAAATGAGAAAGGAAAAGGGCAACACAATTTAGGAATAATCGACCTATTTGCTCAATTTCCAGATAACATCCCGATTATCACCATTTCACGTATTTATTTTTATGTCCGTTTAAATAAAATGTCTATGATTTTTCATATATAAATAAAATATATCTGCTCCACTAAGTGCATGTAAATTGATTTTGAAAATATCGCACATAAAGAGTTCAAGAATGGGAGAAGTTTTAAAAGTTATAAAAGACGCGGAATAAAAAATACTGAAAATTACCAGAGTATATAAATTGCGTAATCATTTGTTCTTTTTATATATTAAAAGTAAGAATTTTCTCTCCAATAATTCGTAAGCTAGAACTTCTTGCCAAGTAATTTCCGTTCTAAGTGTATTCGGCCCGCGGTATTTGATAGACAAAGGAACGTCTGGGAAGCTCTGGTCCGTTAGCAACGGTAGATATATCAATTTTAACAGCAACATTTTCAATGAGACAAGGTTTCACTTATAATTCTTCAAGTGTAGCATTCCGGTTTGCCACATTTGCCTGCCATTGCACAATAGGAAGCGGAATAAGAGGAAAGCAAATCATAAGTTTAGTCAGAAGTTCTGTTTTAAAACACAATATTAAAATAGAAAAAAGAACTAGCCTTGTATTACGGTACCTCAATGTGTTATGATGCATAAATTTATATACCATTTGACGACTCAAAAGTTTGGAATCAATCGATTACGTTGCAAGCATACGACATAAAGACTCTTTAGCGGCAAACATAAGTCATTCATCATGAATAACCTGATTTTAAAATTTCCAATTATGGTTCGATTATAATACTAGTATGGTGTACTAAAGATACTTGGTTTGATTTTCTAAATTTTAAAATTTAATTCTTATTAGAGCCGTTTTGTTTGTACATTTATAGTTTGGAAAGCAATTTCATTTACGCTTACCTTTTTTTTGTGGAATTGTTTTTCTCTTGGAAGACGACTGAAGTATTTATTATTTTTTCTGTACTGCAATCCATTTGGACACAATAAATCTTAAAATTAGGGCCCACACAAAGATAGATATATTCCTAGGAGTCAAATTAGTCGAAGCTGAAAGGGGCATTACTTATCTGCCTAAACCGATTTTCACTTGTCTACCGCCTACCTAATATAGGTAGAGGAAGTATCGTATTCCATCCAAGAACTTGATACCTACATTACGCAAGAAATACATGTTCTAAGATTCTTAAAATAAAAATAGTTTGTGCCTGTATATACGTATATGTGTGTGTGTGTGTGTGTGTGTGTTTGCATCATAACTCAAAATCGAAACTTCGAATAATTAATACCAAACTTGGCATTTAAGTTCAACATATTCAAAAGATGCCATATTAAAATTTTCAAGTACCACCCTCCCCAAACTACCTTCATAGATATTTTTTTCGTTATTTTTGATTTTCTCAAAAGTGGCTCTTAACTACTCTGATTAAACTGAATTTTCTGTAAATAACCTGTGAGGTTCACTTCATTCTATTTGAATTGTGTATATATTTTGAAAGGATAAGAAGCTTACTACTTCAAAACATAGATCTCCTTAAAACAAGACATTTATCTCAAATAATTTTTGCAACATACGAGGGCAGTCCAGAAAGTCCCAGACATTTTGGCCTATCGTGGTGTCAGAACGTTCCTACATTCAGTACGCATACAGCTGTGGTAGCGTGAGGACTGTGCCTTTCTTACTGTACTCTCTGTGAGTTGTTAAAATGTGCGATGCAATAGAAAATCCCGCTACTTGAAGTGCGGTTGGCAAAAGAACAAACCAATTGAAATTTATCGTCAACTTTGTGATGTTTACAGGCAGGGAATAATGAGTGAAAGCCGAGTCAGGCAATGGTGCGTTGATTTTAAAGATGGCCGTACCAATGTTCACGACGAGGATCGCAGTGGTAGGCCTAGCCTTATGCCTGATGAACTGCCAATGCAAATCAATGACAAAATTCGTGAAAATCGCCGTTTCACGATTACAGGACTTTCGGAACATTTTCCCCAAATTTCATGGAGTTTGGTGCATCAAATTGTTGCTTTGATACCGACGCTGAACTGCATGCCGGTGTAAACCAGTGATTGAAGTCCCAGGCGGACAGGTTTCTACAGAGAGGGTATTGAAAAACTTGTGCCACGGTATGATAAATGCCTCAATTTGAATGGCGATTATGTAGAAAAATAGCTTAAGAGTGTACAATTCAAATGCAGATAACAAACGTTGATATTTGCATTTTGTTAATTGTTTATTTCAAAACGTCTGGAACTTTCTGGATTGCCCTCGTACATTATATCCATATATTCGATATGTATTTTGTTTGAATTTTCCAATACTTGTACTTTTTGAAATGCTAAGTCAGCATTCCTTTGTTTCTTACTGTGTCATGGAAAAAGTGAAATTTTAAATTTGACTATATCTTCAGCCTCCTGCATCACATTTGTACCTAAAACTAAATGTGTAAAGCAACCATGTGTGCAAACGATTAATTGGATTAATATTCAGTAGATAAGAAATAAGCTTTCATAAGCATAGTTTATAGAATGGGTATAAAATTAACGATAGTAGTTAGAGAAAGTTATGTTAATGTAACACATGAGCTGATTTTTGGGGGGGGATTTAGGCTACTTAACATCAATGTTTAGATTTTGAGCTGAAATTTTAAGACGCAATGCCTATCTGCATATTACGCTTTTTACTTTCTGTGCCGCGCACATGTGAGTAGAAAGGTATTACAATCCATCCAAAAATCGGTACCGAGATTTCACCGGAAATGCATGTTTTAAGGCACCTTGAATCCAAAAAAATGCCTTTTTAGAAAAAAAATTCGTGTATATGTCTGTCTGTGCCATATGTCCGTGAACAGCATAACGCAAAAAGAAAACTCTGATAAACACTAAACTTGGTATTTAGGTACAAATATGCGACGCAAAGATTTCCAAGAAAATCCCACACCCCAAACTACCCTTTACATTGAACATGTTAAAATTTTTGTTTATATACTAAAACTGGGTTAAACAATTTTCATTAAAACTCGGGCGTAAAAATCCTCAGCATAGCTTCCTTCGGAAGGGAAGTAAAACCAGTGCTCCCGTGTCGTAGGTTTACGGCACGTTAGAGAACCTCAAGTCCTCTGAGAAAAATTACGATCTTTTGCGCCCAATATAGAAGGGGGCGCTAAACACCACAGCAATTAAATAGTGTCCATAAATAAAACTCAATTTATTTTGAGACGTCTCCCAGTTTTCGTCAGCACACATACAAAATGACTGGATATATGGCATACAGCTTTGCACTATAAATGAAACTGCTATCATGAAAACCGAATGTATGGGGTTCAGTTCCATGAACATAAACACATCCAGCATCCATGGAAGACTTAGATTCGGTCATTGTAACCTGAAAAAAAATCAAAGAAACAAGTGAATACTAAACGTAGGCATTGTAAACTTCCGGTATCCCGTCATCCCAAGATCTACGTAAGATGTTGCACGTAACCAAGGGGGTACCTCCTCTTCCCCTTAGGAAACATCCTTGGCATTGCAATATCATGCTTTCCAAGAAGCTCCAGGAAACGAAAACCGCAGGCCTTGGATTAATGGAGCTGTTCCTGTAACGTCCGTCCAGCGCTGTGTTGAAAAAAGAAGCGCACGTTGCATGTATAGGTACACTCAACCCCACAGCCATAGTTTGCTAACAGGACATGGCGCCGATATTGCAGAGGAGAAAAGACTTATAACTAGGCTAGTTGGAAAAGCACCGCCCACTAGAATGCCACAATTATGGACTGTGTCTAATTATTTCAGTACAGATGGTCGTGCTTAGGAATAAAGAATACACCCGTAGTCTATTTTGGATCGGATTAGTGCACGATACAGTCGAAGCAAAACTGTCCGATGCGCTCCCCAAGATTTCTATTTAATACCTGCAAGATATTCAGAGAACGGTCACATTGTGCTTTCATTTGTGCTATATGCAATAACCACTAAGCTTCTTATCAAACGTCAACCCCAAGAATCTCGTCAAATCTGCGAATGGCAGTAAATCTGGATCGAATCGAAGCGAAGGTGGTAATCGTCTCCTACGGCACTGAAATTAACGCAGATTGGTTTCTCAATTGTGAAACGAAACCTCCTTTTAGAACTCCATTCTTGAGGATTGTCTAAACATTGCTGCAATTCGGCATTCCAAAACGGTGTACGCTGAGAAGTACAATAGAGTGCAAAGTGATCTATGAATAAACAAGACGACACCCCCAGTGGAACGCATTTCGATATAGAATTAATTGCTGTAGTAAACAGTGTAACGTTTAGTATCGATCCCTGAGGAACTCGTTCTCCTGAACAAAAAAGGTTCGAAAAAGCCATCTAACCCTTACTCCGAAAACGTGGTCCTTCATAAACTCCTGTATGAACAGCGGTAAGCATCCACGTATGTTCCAGGTGCGTAGAGTGTGTAGGAATCCCTGCTCACCAACACGTATCATAAGCTTTCTCAAATTCCAATACATATCGCGACAGTTCTTCATGAATTTGTTCATGATCTGTATCGATGACTTAAGGTGGTCCATTGTTGCTCGGCGTCGTCGAAAACCGCACTGTGTGTGAGTTTCCAACCACCATACCAACCGTCCATTGATAATGCGTCCCATCACCTTGCAAACTCAGCTGGTAAGGGGAAAAGGACGGTAGTTAGACGGTAGATAACGGTCCTTTCCAGCTTTCAAAATGAATGTGACGGTGGTCATTTGCCACTTTCTGGGATAGTGAAGTCAACCCAAACATGATTATAGACCTCAAGCAGGAAAGCCTTACCTTCAGGAAAGAGCTGGTGCAACATTTGTACGTGGATTCGTCAGACCTGGTACTGATAGTCGTGAGGATAAAAGAACGTGTTCTAACTCTGTCGTGGTGAAAATGCGATTGTAATCTTAAAGATTTCCACATGACGAGAAACCTTTAGATTCTACTTTTGTCTTAACCGAAAGAAACTTGGGTGAACAGTTATCTAGCTAGAACTTGAGCGACAACACTGCCAAATGTTAGTCACGTCAAATGTATCAACAATAGCTCCTGCAGCTGTTATGAGACTGGTGATTGGCATGTGGGTCGGTTTTCCAGCCACACGCCTTAACTTATCCCATACAACAGAGGAAGGTAT
The DNA here is from genome assembly GCA_030765065.1 of Deroplatys truncata. Taxonomy (NCBI): domain Eukaryota; kingdom Metazoa; phylum Arthropoda; class Insecta; order Mantodea; family Mantidae; genus Deroplatys; species Deroplatys truncata. Next base: position 63,372,825 of record CM060980.1, read on the forward strand.
ATGTCGATTAAATCAAGCTACAAACTTACTTCATGATGCCTTTTTGATATCCTTAATGATTTGTCTAGACTTGGCACGTATTTTCTTGTACTGGATCAGGTTATCCAGTGTAGGGCAACGCTGGAAAGCGCTAAGAGTACGCTTGCGAGCATGAATGTCCTATCAACATTCATCCTTTTAGAGAGAATTAACACATACCAAGCTGCAAGGAGATATAAAATTAGTGGAAAGAATATACTGTGTCAATACATTAACACAACTGCGGATGGGACGGGATAATAAACTTTTGCCCGCCCCGAGGTTACAACTATCTGCGCGTAAGACCAAGGGTTCTGAAATCGATGGGGGTGGGCAGTCGACCGAAGAATAGAGTGCTTAGCAGCGGAAAGAACCGTCTCTGTGAGATGTTGGGTTAAAACATTCACAGAGTCGTGCTCATTGTAATTAAACACAGCCAATTCGGGGTAAAGGTTCCAGTTGGCTCTATCCAAGTGGCATTTAGGCAAACGTGTGAAACATATATATGGTGTTAAGAGACTAATAATACATGGAAAGTGGTTATTAGAGTGTAAATCAGAGCTGACATTTCATTGTGAGGAACTGCTAACTATAGTGAAAAAATCTGATGTGTTACACTCACATGACTTTCTCTACTCTTGTACAATCTAATTTTACAAACACCTATTCTCTATATGCTTCATGTTAATCGAGATATCGAGATGTCAATCTTATTGCTAATTTTCTTGTAGATGCAAGGGAAATATGGTAACTTTTAAGCGATAGTCAAATATTTTAACGCTGGTTGCTATGTGGCGCATTCCAATCTCTTTGCATGTCCAGGACATAAAAAAATGAATAAGGAATTTGAGAAAAAGTATAAGTATTGGAAAATTTAAGGAAATAACAAGGAATATCTCGAAAACGGTTCACTCAACAAAAGAAATGTATATGACATAAGTTGTGTATTTTAACGCGATCTACATTTTTTGTGTAGTAAAAGTTTGTCTATCTCTTATGGTTTACCAGTTATGCAAAAGTCGTTCACAATGAAGAATACTTTTGGAGACATTCCCAGAAAATTCAAGATATACATTTCATTTCTCATGACATTATCTTAAACATATGATGTTTTCATCAAAATCGTTAGAGCCATTTTTGAGAAAATTAAAATTTTCGAAAAATCTTCCATGTAAAGGGTAGTCTGGGGTGGGGGGATTTTCTTGAAAACCTTCGTGTCGCATCTCTGGAAGATACTGAACCTAAATACCAAGTTTGGTGTTTATCCGACTGTTAGTTTTTGAGTTATGCTGTTCACAGACACACACACACACACAGACACACACACACACAGACACACACACACACACACACACAGACACACACACGGACATGTTTCCAAAAATGCTTTTTTTGGATTCAGTGGGTCTCAAAACATATATTTCCGGTGAAATCTCGGTATCGAATTTTTGGGTGGAATGCAATACTTCCCCTACTTACTATACGTAGTAGAGAAAGTAAAAAGGGCAATATCAAGATGTGGAAAAATGTTGAAGGGGTCTGAAAGAAATGTAGGCTCTCCGGAGTTAAGGAGAGCTAGGTTATAAATGTCAAAGAAATCGGCGATTAATTTGCCTCTCGCACAAGCCCGGGTAAGCCCCAAAGAGGGGTTGCGCATTGAGGTCTCCGATCAACCGAAAAGGTGTTGGTAACTGGAAAACTAGATCTTCTAAATCACTGGGTGAGGTCGTCATTTGGAGGCATATAAATATTACAACTTGTAAATCAACAGTTTAATCCTTACAAGGACTGACTGAATGTTAGACTGTATGGATACAGATACCCCGAATATATCATTCTCTGATGTGCATCATAGTGCCTCCGTTTGCAGGAATACCCTCTTCCTGTGTAAGATCACACCATGCGGGTTATACCTTCTAATTTCAAAGCTGTCTTTCGGATGGGGTTTAGTCTTTTGCAAACATACGACCAAAGAGTCATACTTGTCGAGCAAAAGTTCAAGCTCTGGTTGATGTGTTCTAATTCCATGTATATTCTATTGTAGCAACGCCATATAAATTATAACAGGATAAGTTCTCAACCATAACATTCCATCCTGAGGATAGCGGTGGTCGAATCAATTTACCCTTTTTCTTTGGTGTCGGACTAACACCTTTCATGGAGAATTTGTCCTGACTCTTTTTAACAGTCGTTCGGACAGTGTGGGCAGAAACCTCCTGCTCCATCTTCTCCACGGTGGTGGAACCTTTTCCAATAGAAAATTTCGGTTATAACCTCGAACCGATTGGAAGTGGAGATCAGCGAAGATGTAGATCGTCGATATGAGAACTTCCTAGAAGATTCCTCACAAGAGAATCTCCTAAGAGAGGATCGTCGACTTTTATTCCCTTAGATGTTAAGGATAGAGACTTTTCATTTTCCTTCAGGAAGTCGGATTTTCTTAGTTGGTTCTGAACGTATTCGGCGATGCATTATATTACAGGATTGCCAGCCTTGTTGATTGAGGTCGTCGGTTTTGATGGTGTTTTTGGTGAAGTTATCTTTTGAGTAACGGACTTGCAAGATGTTGATGGTGTCGCCGGTGTCGATTTGAAGGCATTGGCTGAGTTCTGGATACGATAGTCTGAAATAGTGGCTCCATTTATATAGCTGGTCTGAGTTGCAATTTCCCGACTCAGTACCGGTTTAGCTGCAACTGAGCTATAGGTACCGGACTTCGGGACAAAGGGTTGGCAGATATCAGTTTCCGGGCCTCCGAGAAGGATATTTCTCCCTAACCCGGATCTCTTGGTTCGCTCTTTCCTCGCACGTTGGAACCGATTTACATGCTCCACCGTGATAGACGTCTCCACAATTAATGCAGGTACATTCATCGTTACAGAAATCACTGGTGTGTCCAAAGCGCTAAGACTTATAACATCTCAGTGGTTTCGGGATGAATGGCCTGATTTCGATGGCTTCATACTGCCTTAATCCTTTGGGGGAGAGCTACCCGATCAAAGGTGAGGAACAGGGTACGAGTAGGCACTAAGTCACCTCTTTCTTTCCGCTGAATACGATATAACAATGTCACACCTTACTCTTTAACATTTTCGTGAATCTTCTCATTGGTCATACTGTACAATGCACGGGTATCTACCACACCGCGCGAGATTTTCAGGGTCTTGTGCACCTCGACTCGGCTAACATGTTTGGTTTCAAGATAATCGCTGCCTGGGGTGTTGACTTTGCTTTAACCAGGAGCATGCCATTGCGACTTCCAATACATTACTTAACAGGACCAGCTATTTTGAAGTGTAAAAGGTTCAGCGATGTAAATTTCCTTCATCCCTCTGTTCTATGAATAACTAGGTAGCGACAACCACAAGACTCGACTACTTCGCTTCCATCGACTTTAGTGTTTTTTTTAATTTTTCGAATCCATAGCACTTAAATTCTTCACCATTAGGAATATCTCCGATGACATGCTCACATCCTGGACTCCACCCCAGCTTAGGTGAGAGTCCTTGCCTGGACCTTGCGCACCTTAGGATTTCACTTCCCAATTTATAGATAGAGGGACCCAATTGCCTTCAGGAGTGTAATAGCTCAAGCAGTGGCCCGGGATTGACCTTTAACAGCGGACAGGAACATAGTCCTACATGATACTCAGGGGATGGAAGTTACGCGTCACCCCTTGCGACTCCCCTTCTCCGTCCCAAGTATTTTTTTCGTGGGGAGAAAATGTATTACTGCATTCAACCCCCAGCCGGTGTTCAATGGCTGGGATATATGGGGTTCGCCGTTCAATCGCGGAATACCCGCCAATAAAACCCCTCCACGTGTTAGTCGTGTATTACTGTATAACTATGTACATTCATGCATTTGCGGGTTAGTATGTGTGTAGCTAGATTGCTGGCATGCATTACATGCCAGCGCGTCAATGTTTAACTGCCGGGATTGTCATGAAACCTGAACAATACCAGTGGGAGTACATGCACTTTTTATTGTGGAAATTTAAGTGTCTGCTTTAAGTTTGTGCAGGAAGTGTCTGCTAGTCATTATATTTATAGCCTTAACTTAAGCTTATTCTACGAAGGTTAGAGCTTATATGTATTAATAATGTAATGATAGTGCACATTTTTAATGAATTATCATGTGGTGTAGCATCCTAAGCCCGCCTTCGCAGGTGAGCCACGCTTGTCAATAGTGCACAGGCGTCAGCCGTTGTGAGTAGCTCCGGCTGTCTATGCTTCGTCAGGAACCCACGCAGTGTTATCCATCAGACTGTGCTAAGGGAAGTCAAACACACTTGTGGACCAAAGTTGATTGGATGTTTGGCATAAGCCCTCTCACCTCTTAGAGGAACCCAATCGAGACTGTGGCTCGGAACCCCGGAATCGTCAATCCCGTACCTACCGTAGTAGGTCCCTGGGGAATATTAACACATAAGTTCAATACTGAATTCCATTAATCATGCAAATCTCTTAAACTTATGGAATTTTAATCAAATCGTTTTGAGAAAATCAAGATGTAAAGTTATGAAATTTGTAAGTGTAGAGGTAATTTGGGATGGGGCAACTACCCTGAAATTCCTCAACTTGCCTGCTTGAATAGTTTCTTGTCCAATTCAAATATGAAATTTGGTACTATGCGAATTTTCGTTTTCGGACACCAGGCATTTGCGAATATATATTTTCCTTAAACTGTATTTTTTTGGATTCACTGAACTTCAGAATGTATATTATTTCCGTTGAAATATCGGAATCGAAGTTTTGCGTGGAATGCACCACTTTCACACTTACGGGTAAATAGGGGGTAAAGAGAACTTAAATGCAAGAAGGAAAGTAAGAGCCTAATACTCATTCAAGCGTTCTGCTTCTAAATAAATGTACAGATACTAACATTATTTTTCCTGATTACCAAATGCACAGTTTTGCTATTTCAGTGTTCTGTAAAATAAACGCCAAACTGAAAATATCCTCTACTTCTCATTTAGGGAAACCAACGTTTTCTAAATCACTCGTAAAATCTTTACTAATTGACCATGTTTTCCTTCCAGCATTAACAATTAACCTCTGATTCTTCAATCCTCTGGACCCAAAGGAATTTATCTCAAATCTCTTTTCCTCCTAATGCTGTGTTTTTATACGTGGCCCCAGGGGCTTTTCTAGTTGAGTTATACTCGAACTCCTATACTTTTTTTAACATCTCGTTGATTTTTATTGTTTTGATTTCTCCGTCGGCTAATTGAATTCTTTCCGGTAACCTTCCAGCTATGTTGAACTAAACATTTTGCTTCGTTGAAGCACCAACTTCATTTAATTTTCTTCCAACCAGCGTTTCGTCTATTTGCTCTATCAAGAAATTACCCTCGCAAAAATCCATTTGTTAATTTTAAATTCATTTTTACTTTCTCCACTACTTACCTACAGCAAGTAGAGGAAGTATTGTATCCCATCCAAAAATGCAATACCGAGATTTCACCAGAAACCCGTTTAGAGACTCCCTGAATAAAAGCATCGTTTTTTAAAAAAAAAAGTTGAGTGTGGTGTTTGTGAACAGTATAACTCAAAACCGAGAATTCCGTTGAATACCAAACATGGGACATTTTTCGAAAATGTTGATTTCTCAAAAATGACTCCAACGATTTTGTTTAAGACATTTGCATGACAAATTAAACGTATATCTTGAATTTTCCGAATTAGTTTTGCATAATTGGCAAGTCATAATAGACAAATCTTACTGCACAAACAATGTAGATTTCGTTAAAGCACACAATGTTTAACATAATTTTTGTCGTGGCATTAATCATTTGGAAAATATTCTTCGTTATTGGTTTGAATTTTCAAATACTTAGCCATTTCCCACTGGAAATAAGTATATTTTGTTCCCTCGTGGCTATGCAATAAACATGCAATTTCAAAGCCAACACAAGGCCACGCGTGTTTTAAAAATTTGATTATAACTTTAATATATTTACGAAGCGTGCGTTTCGACAAACCGACCAGGCATAATACATAATACTGCGTTATTGTCGTAGGTACATTTATAGTAAGCATTTTCCCCGTTGTGTACCTCCCACTTTACGAAATGCGCGGTCGTTTTGTCGAATAGTACTGTGTGTAAGGTAGGGATATCACACGCTTAATCTTTTTTTGGAGTAGCAAATGGGAACTTATCACTATATACGTATGTTTTTGTCCCTGATTTATCTTTCTTCTTCTAACATATCAAGGATTCGACATTTGGCCCGTTGCGCATTAAAGGTTGTCAAAATCGATCTCCCCATCACGTTCTTGGCCATCCTATATCCCGTCTACCTGGTTGATATAAAAAGGTTTGCTATGCTAGTCAAGGGTCATCCTTTCAACACGGTTGTATCAGTTTTCTTGATATTGTATAACACCTGCAATTGATTTTGTCCGTAATTCCTTTCTTACTATTTTTGCACTTCTCATCTCGTTGATTCCCATCAACGATTTCATAAATCACATTTCCGAAGTCCATTAAATTCAAATAGTGGATTAATTATAAGTTTAGTAACAAATTCTATTAAAATGATGTTTAAAGTAAAATTTGCTAGGCACCGAAAATGTGCTCCAATAGTATAGTGCTGCAATAGCTTTGTGATTTGTTGAGAATAACCATCGATGCAATTGAAATGGTGTCATATGCACCTCTTGTCCTCTTCTCTGAACGCTCATGGCCCACTTTCATATAAAAATATTGGTTTTGCTATATCATTATGTAATCTCAATTTAATTCCCTTCCTCGTTGACTTCTCAAGATGTCTTTTTACAGCTCCACTTACTGAATTATATAGTAATATAATTTCTAAATCTTTATTCATATTATAAACTCATATTTCACGTCCTAAGTATTTAAAAGTGTCCACCTGATCTATTATCTGATTATTAGTTATTTTTAATTTTCTCATGCCTTTTCCTTGATTTACGTTGTTAATGATAAACATTTTCTAAGCTATTATCTTACTAGGTCTTCCTGAGAATACACAGTTTGTCGATTCTGCTGTGTCTGCGACAGTTATTTTAAATCGTCGTACTCTGTCGAAAATGTAAAAGACAAGCTTTATAATGTCTAAGTTTGAACTTTCTTGCCAGATATTTTCCTTTTTCCAACTCAGTCACTTCAAATATAATTGATAAACGTTTAATGTACAGTATCATGAAATTCCGTCATCTTAGCTATTACATGACATATATTGCCATCCCATTGAAGAGGAAAAGTTTGAAAACACAAATGAGACAGCATAAAGAGAAAATGAACACAACTTTGATTTAGCTTAGAATTTTAACAAGTGTGAGCTTGAAGATTTGCATTCTCATATTCCCTAAGATGGATTATAGCATAAAAGCATTTGATAGAGCAGTTGATGTTCTTTTGCAATCGAATATTCAGTTTTAATACTAAATACTCGTGTATTCCTTCTGTGATCTTGAGTGTTTACGTATTGTGTTTTAAGCTTATCACCTAGGTTAAGTGTTGCCAGAAGTATTGCATATTACTTACAAAGATGCGACATCTAAATCGCTACGACAAAGCGTAAATTTACCATCATTGACCTAAAGGCGTACCACGAGAGGTAAAAGAGGGCATAAAAATAATGTACCGAAATAAACAAGAGAGCAGAGATAGGTTGTAAAATGCATGGTAATGTTCTGCTTACATCACACGAGTCAGCTGCCGCTAGTTATTTTTGCAATCATCTTCATTGTGTATAATATTTAACATCTGCAAGGGCTCTACGCTTAATGAAACAATTGCTTAAGGGACACGCGAGTTTTGGTTTGAAGTATTTGGATTCAGTGACTATACATTACGGTCCAGCCGGCCGTTTTCCGGCCTTGACATTTCTCGAGGGGGGGGCAGTGTGATACCCGTTGTTTAGTGGGGGTTTCAAGTAGAGGAACATATGTATTTTAAACATTTCACACATCTGCAGATCGCATCGCTTTATCGTAAATGTACGTGTAGAATATGTATACAGGGTGAGACTGTGCAATAATTCCAAAACTAAGCTTTATAGAAAGAAGTGTCTAATAAAAGTTGATTGATATTATGGGGAAAGTAAATGCTATTAATCGTCTTTTGTTTGAGGACGTTTCGATGTCCTTTTTAGGGTCAATTTAATTTTTTTAAATGGGAACCTAATTTTGTATGTTTTCTCATTATGTTTGTAAAAAACTGTTTGTTTTGTGATGAGGAATAAAGAAACAAAATAAAAAACATTGGTTCCCAATTACAAACGTAATTTGACCCTCAAACGACCATCCATTGATGGTCCAAATATTGTCGTAGCCTCTTCTTATTAATGCTCAAAAAATGATGGAGCAACTCGCTTGCAAAGGGGTACCGGAAAATTAATCAACTTCTTACATGGCGAGGCTACGACGAGGGACGCAGCTAAAGAAAGTACAGAAAATATTACTAATCAGAGACGTTACATGGCTTAAAGGAAGGAAAGGACTCTACACTAACATAATTAAACTTCAAGAGAATGGATGGTTCACAATTTAATAGGTAAAGATAAATAACGTAATGCTTACACTCTTAGCCCACATGTCCGCCGGGCGAGGCCGCATGGCAGTTGCACGTCCTTACAGCTCGAAGGTCACACCCTGACTCACTGTCCCAAGTGACGCTACTCAAAGCGTCAGGGAAGCCAAACAAACTCATCCCCTCCTAAAGTGCCTAGTTCCCCCCTACCCAAACTCCAACTGCCATCTCAAATCCCGGTGACCAGAGAGACGTATGTCCTATAATCTCTGCATACGTCACAATATACATTGCGCTCTGCGTACATAGCCATTCAGAATTTTCGTTGTTATTTACGTTGGTGTAAGAACAATTGCAAGGTGGTTTATACAAATGAAGACTACAAGGGAAAAACAATCAGTCACATATTTCTCATTCTGAGTAAATTTAAAACAAAAATGAAAAACGCTCTTACAAAGAAAGAAAGAAATATGAAATTCTAACAAACACTGTTTGTGTAATAAGTTATTATTGTAATAGAATTCTTATTTGTGTCGTGCTATGAAAAATACTTAACAATGAAAACGATAGAAACACTATCTGCACATTTTTGTGTGAAAGAGCAAAGTCCAGACCATTTTCTTCTTTAAAGTTCAAAATTTTCATTCCTCCATGCTTGTGCCACTTTTTTTTTGGGGGGGGGGTATTTCGTTGTTCAGCACATTGGTGTTTTCGTTCTATTCCTGTTTTACAATATAAACACTGCACCAGAATACTGGATTGCCTCACAAATCAACAAATTGTCGTACCTTTGTGATTAAAATTCAGGTTTGCAAACAATGAAAACACAATACCAGTTATATTCTAAGATTTCTTGTTTATAACTGGGTGGACCCTGATAGATTTAACATACACACCTGTGGGGGTTGCATCGATATGTCATGGTACACTTTACTTTGAAGCGAAGTTTGCGTGTACTATGAATGATCTTTCGATGAATTGAATTTAGAATAGTATACACTATGCCAAGAATGATAATGTACGCATAACTCTATTTTTGTGAGAAGTGGACTTTGATTGTTTTTCCCTTATAGTCTTCAGATGTTGTCTATTATTTTTATGAGGAGTTAAAAACAATATTAAAAAGGTAGGTTTATCGAGTTTAATCGAGTGGAAAGATGTCGAACCTCGTAAATATAAATTTCTTTGGCGTCATCGCTGGAGTCGCTGCTGTCGTCATCTTGGTTGAAAGAAATTATTATTTCCTCCACATGTGTTTCCAATACACCGCCAGCTTCCCTTACTTGTCTCAGAAGTTTCTAGGTGTGATCCACGACATTTCTCCACTTATCCTCTGTGACTTGTTCAATTCCTTGCTGCACTGATACTTCAACATCAGCGACACGGAACGTTGTATTATGTTTTGCAACATAATCCTTTACTCGTGCCCAAATTAATGCAATTGCATTGAGATGACAGTGGTGGAGAGGGAGGCTGAGTGTGACCGTGAGCAGCAGCAATGGTGTCTCTATTGATTGCAGAACCTGGCGTGTACAATTTTAAAATTTGCACGAGTTCCGTTTTCGTCATTTCTAGACACTACAGGTATGTTGTTCTCCAACCACTGCAGAATGACGTTTTTCCTGTCGCTCATTGTCAGTGCTTTGTTTAACTGCATTGAGTGGTATGGCGCATTGTCTATAACAATAATGGGTTTTGCACGGATGTTTGGCAGCAGAGATTCTTGGAAGCAGCTCTTGAATGTGTCTGCAATCATTTCTTCGTGATAATCATGAGTGCTCTTTGATTTGAATAAGAACGTTTTCCACTTGAACAAAACCGTATACATCACCAGCTTGAAGCAGAATCAGTGTACTTCCTTTCCCAACTGCATCTTCATTGTCCCTGCAAGAGTGTCATCTGTCCATACCTTTTCCTTAGTGTGTCCTGTATTTATCCAAGGTAAATACCATATTTTCGGGATTGGTTTTTAGAATTCCAGCAAAGAGTTGCCACTCCATGCAACAATGCCACTTCTTTCCACCATAGCTTTCCTGTCAGAAAATTTCTTAAACGGAAAACCAAGTTCTTTCAGCTCCTTCCGCCATCGAATAAGCCAGCTTCCTTCAGAGAACACAGCAGCTTCTCACCAGTAGGAATTTATTTTCTCATAATAATGATACACATGCTGCTTAAGCGCATCCTTTTGAAATGTATCAAGTGAAGCTTTAATGTTGGCTCGTGGCCTTTGCTTTCCCGGAGTACACAGGGCAGCGTATTAAAATCAACTGGGTACTTCTCCCTCATCACATTCTTCAGCGTGGTTTTTCCCACCTTGGTAATCGGTGGAATGGGTTCACCATTTTCCCACTCCTTAAAATACTCACGAATTTGAATGTAAATTCACGGCCTTGGTTATTACAAGAACTGATTTCATCTTTTGCATTCTGACGAACCAGCAGCCAAATTACTGTAACAATAATAAAAAGACTTACAGACACTAAAGTCTGAATTCACGCGGCACAAAATAGCAAACAAACTTCACCTGCACAAACACAAAAGCAACTGAGATCACGTGGTCTTTAGAAAACTGAGCGGCAACACAGTGATTAATTTGGAAGCCATGCTTAGCAACGAGATTGGTGACTGGTGCTAGCAGAGTGTTTAACATCCCGTGCTAGAAGCCACTCCCAGTATTACCAATAGTGACATTTGCTGTGACATAACAGATGTAAAAGTAATTTGGAACAGAATGGTGTTGTAATGAAGAACTTGCATAACAGTAAAACCGGAAAACTAGATTTCGATGTTTTAAAGGTAATATACGTCATATAGTTTCTTCTTGAGATAATTTTGAGAACCTGTTTTCAACTACTCATAATTGCATGTTGTCAATGTTAACCTCTCCTCTCCACCTTCCCGCATCGCAAAACGTGAGGGCCGAAGTTCCAGCGGCCGGACTTTAGAAGAGATAGGCTACGATCAACGTAGGCAGGCGCAGTTCCAAAATGGTTACCATACCATCACATCTTTTAGAATATATTAAATAAGTTAATATTTGGTGTTTTTGAAATTCAACTATTAAACCATATAGGTATAGCTCGCTGCCTGACATGCACGGTTAGCTTTTTAAACTCTAATGACAATTTGATTTCATTTACTTCTCTCCGTTCTTTGTGATATTGTTTAATGGTCCAGAGGATATTTATGATGAAACCTCCCCATTACCTCTTAATTGTAATTTCGTGCAGTCCCAGCTATTTCTAGCAACATAAGGTTACCAGATTTTTTACCTGAAATCCGGGGACATCTCAGCTCCAGACTAAGATCTTTCTCTCGGCTCAACAGGATCTACAGTCAGTGCTTGCAAGGAAAAAAAATTCACGCATGTGATGTTACACTAAAAATCTTATGTATTGCATCCACATGATTTTCTCTACCCTCTGTCGTTTATTAGTGCAAACACAAATTATTCTTACTCAACCTTATTTTTCTATCTACTACAGTTTAATTCAAATAAACCTTTGCAGAAATAGAGATACAAAGAGAACAGAGACAGTTAAGCGTTTAAGAACTGGACGCTGTACGCTATCCTTAAAATTCCACACTGTTTCGATGGAATCGCGAGAAACAACTGAATGTTGAAAGGACTTTTGACCAAGAAATGAACAATTTGCACTTTTAACAACGGATATCTCAGAAACGGCTTATGCCAAAAAAATCCTATTGGAAATCAATTGTGTGTTTAAAGGAGATCTAAGTTTCTTGTGTAGTATGTTTTCGTCTTATCACCTAATGTTTACCAGTTATACAAGATTATACGAAATTCCCTCCGAATGAAGAGGACTTCAAAAGCTATTCTCCGAGAATTCAAGCTATGCATTTTATTTATCATGTAAATATCTTTGATATATGACATTTTAATTAAACTCGTAGGAGCCATTTTTTAGAAATAAAAAATTTCAAAAAATGCTCCATTAAAAGTTTGTGTTGGGGGATTTTGTTAAAAATCTTCCTGTCGTATCTTTGAAAGATATTGAACCTAAATATAAAGTTTGGTATTTATCCGAATTTTCGTTTGTGAGTTATCGTGTTCACAGACACACACACACACGAATATGTTTCCAAAAATGCTTTATTTGGATTCAGCGGGCCTCAAAACATGTATTTTTGGTGAAACCTTGGTATCGAATTTTTAGGTTGAATGCAATATTTCCCTACTTATTATACGTAGTAGGGAAAGTAAAAAGTTGCAACTCACGATTTCATCATTATTACACACATTAAATCACATGGTGTTCACAATTGTTGTTAATTTCATTGTTATAGTATAGTTATGAAATTAAAACATTTAATGAACTTAAATTAAAAGAGAAGAAAATATCTCAATTATTCAGACACAAAGTCAGAATGCTGAAACACAAAATCATACATATTTTTCTATGATTCAATTTCTTTAAAATGTCTGTTCTGGAAGCCAGCAAATTCCTCACATCACATAGGCACGTTTTGTGATAAGTCAACATGGACTGAACTGTTTTGACACAGAGTCTTGACCGATGGGACGTCCACGTCATGCTTATGTCTGAAAACCCCCTCTCCGCAGACGCATTACTTCCTGGCAAACTGGGAACAGCGATAAATGCATAAAAATACTATGCGCGCGATTATCTCGCCATCTAGTAAAGAAATGTCACTGGCACCGATAATCAATATACACGATTTTCGTTTAAGATCTTTCATCTTTATGGCTTGATAATAATGAAATCACGTTCGAAAATAGGGACATTTTTGGCAGTTTATTAAAAATCGGGGACATTCCGAGGGCACGTTATAGCCAGAAACAGAAGTATGAATTCGGGGACGTCTGCTAACCTTGTCGTAACTGATGATAAGCCCCCTAATATTTATCAAAAGGATGTGAAACATTGGCGGAACTCTTGACTTCTTTAGTCTCCCCAGACAGTCTTCCAAGTCCTGGAAATACAGGATGATTTATGAAGAACTGACATCTATTTCTTTAATTGTTTCAAAACGAGTTATGCTAGCGACAACTTATTATACCTGAAATGCAGAGGAATTTTGGGAAATTATTTACCTCTATAGCAAATGTTGAAAATGTCCTCCTGCATAAGGCATAGCTCAACACGTCGTTCCATATTACTGGTCACTCGTTGAGGGGACTGTTGTTGATAGCTTGAATCTTCTGTGTAATGTTGTGCTTCAGATCGTCCAATGTCTGGGGACGTATGGCATAAACTCTATCTTTTAAGTAACTCCATAGAAGGAAGTCCGGCGATGTCAAATCCGGAGATCCCGGTGGCCACAAGTTCTTGGCACCTTCCGGTCGTAAAAGAAACTTCCAAGTAATACTATGGATTCACCATTTGGTGTGTGGCATGTAGCTCTGCACCTGAAGATATCCTCGACTCAGCTCTACATCATCTAGTTGTTCAGCAAACCCCACGAAAATCCGTCGGTGCTCTGCAGTGTTCACATTGTTTTAAAACAATTGGTCCCACTATTCTCTGTGCGGATATTGCGCACCAAACTTCTATTTTAACGGTGCATAGGTGCTTCATGAATAACATGTGGATTTTGGTTGGCCCAATAGCGTGAGTTGTTTGAGTTCACATAGTTGGATAAATGCTTCGTCTGTGAACCATGGCAGGATTTTGCACAATGAACACCTGAAACCAACGAAAATAATTCAGTCGTCTATCCTTACCTGGTTTCTGTAACTGATGGACAATCGTAATCCTATACGGCTTTAGACCTGCACTTTTCACAGCTTTCTGACACATTGGGTAGCTGTAACCTGTCACCTGCGGCGTCATAATGATTTCTTGGGTGACTGATCCAGTCGTGCTCTTATGTCAACAACCGGGGGAAGCCTAGATGCATGAGTTTTGCCTTTTCACTCACCAGAGATCCGGTTGTTTCCAATTTGTTTACCAGTCCCAGTATTGTGTTTCTTTGGGGAGGATTCCGAACACAAAATTCTCTCTGAGAATGCCCTTTGAGTAGCTGGAATTGAATTCGTAATGCAGTATTGCTCTACAAGGAAGAGTTGTTTATTTAATCTGTACTTCATTTTCACGTTGACTAGAACAAAATCTCAAAAACGTTGCCGATAATAATACTAACAATTACGAATAAAACGTGAACATCTGCGCATCTAGTGACAGGCAACCAAAACTGCAGAAAATTCTGCTGAATTTGGGGCATTGAGTGAATTTCGAACACAATCATTAAAGAAAGAAATGTGTCGGTTCTTCATAAATCACCCATACTACATAGCCTATAAGTACCCCTTGGTGGTGGAAAAGTCATCGGTCGGAATTGTCTAGTAATTTTTTAGATAATCCCAGTAGTTGACATTTTAATCCAATGTACCCTTTCTTTGGTCCCTGTGTTATTTAATAAAATAAAAGCTACATATTTTTCTCACAGTACATATACCGTTAACATATACAACGACATGGATGTGAATCGATGAATATGAAGACCCCCACTCCCAGGTCACCAAATTAACCTCTGGAAAATAGCATAGTCTGACCATCGAGAAAGCTAATCTTCTCAGTTGCTAATGATATAATATCTGATTCCTAATGTTAGATGGACACAATTTTCTGTCTTTACACAGTGACTTAACATACCCTGCTATCGATCTTGATTGCAACATACAAAGGAAATAAAGCAAAACTCTATTACTTAGGAGTTATTAATATATATTTAACATTGGTAGATTCGATTCTTTATTCTTTTGAATTGTCGTAGTTGCTATATCGTGACCATCTGCACATTAATTGCTTGGAATTAAATATCCGCGGCGTTTGACTTATTTTACCTGCATAGGTATTCTATGGAGTAATAAGAACTATTTTATACTCAATGGCATTCTCAATTCAAAGTTAAGGCCTTCTTGGCAAGAATGCTCCTTTGTAACTCCCATGTGTTTGTAATAATGTACAAGAGCTTGGTAAATCCTCTTTAACCTTTAAGTAATTTATAAATTAAAATTGCATGATGTTTTATAGCCCCGTGATCGCCAGCAAGAGTTGGGCCTTTCAATGATGAAAGAATTATCAAGTTTCGATTGAGTGATTTTTGAGATTACCCTACATATACACACTAATTTTCTCTGCTTATTTGTAATATTACTTATTATATAGATTGCAGCGACCGAATAGTTTTAAGCTCAAATCTCACATAGGAGGGGTACTGCAGGGTGCCAGCTACTCATTTAATGTGAAATACATTGAGACGGAAGAACGATGGCTGGTTCTTATAAAAACGTGCCCAGAAAATTTATTCAAAATCGTAAACCCTAGGGGCCTAGACCAGCCACTTCGGTAGCCGCATATATTGAAGGAATGTTGACAGATCTCGATGTCACCAACCAATATCAAACTTTTATGAACACGGATAGTGCACATGTCTACGTCGCAAACCTCTTTTCGCGATCCACTTTGGAGACACTTTTATTTCTTATCGACCCTAGCTACCACAGTCGTCAGCGTTCTAGTGTTGCCGACTCCCTGGTCTGTTCTAATTGTATTTCCTGATGTATTGCTGAACTTCTTCCTCGCTGGTTTGTGTCTCGGCGTAGGACCGTTAAAAACCGACCGAGGTGACGCCACAGTTACTTTTGCGACTTCATTCAGAAGGTTCCGGGTTCGATCTCTGGTGACCGTCCACTCTTAACCCATGGGTTTTTCGTAAAAAGAAACGATTGGCAGGAGAATGTTGGAGTGGTTCATCTTCCTTCACGACTCTTCTGCCCCCCCTTTCCCTATACCCATCATCTTCCTTGACATCTGTTTCAGGGTTGCAGGACCAGGCAACGCTGTTCAGCGGGTGTAGCTGTGCCCTCTGTGGAAGTTTCATCCTGTCATCGTCCAGAGACTGCTCGGCTGGTACGCGTTTCTGGGTGATTTTGGGTGAGACCTCCTTCGGTGAACCCCCGGAGACTCGGGGCCCAATAGAGTGAGCTCGGGCAGCATTGGAGGCTTTCAAACTGGAAAAATTAGAGTTCCCGTCTGTTCTTGCGCCCGTCGTCTTCCGTATCTGATTGCCCTTTGGGCCTCTTCCTCATCCCTCCCTCCTGGGGGTCACGGTAGAAGCATAAGGAGCCGGCTGGCTTGCGTACTATGCTCTACCGCGGTTTCGGCCCTCTCCCGTAGCCCCTATCGTTATCTTTACGTTTAAGACCGTTTAAATATACTTTGTGTTAGCAGACACTTAAGATCGTGTAGCAACTATAAAGCTAGATTTTAATTTAAAATGTACTGAGCTACAAGTTGCAAAGTGGCTTCATGGAATCAAGGTCATTTCTCTATGTATACTTTCTGGAATTGTGATCTGACATGTAAAATACGATTATATTAGTGTTACAAAATGATTATAAGCATTATTATTTGTAATGCCCGCCTCCCTTGGTGAATTTAAGAAACAATTTCAGTTCCCACTATGTAATGTTGTGTAGTAGTTGTGAAATGCAACATTCATTTATAACACTCATTTATGTCAATATTTTTTCATGTTTTGATGTAATTCTCCTTATTTTGGATTGTAAGCGCCTGATGCTAACTCGTTTACAATGTGTTTTTACTTTAGATTTTTTCCTTTGACACACACTTGCATCCATACTCTTAATACTTAGCAGTGCATAAGAAATTATTCTAAATGAGGATCAACTCTATCGCAGCCGGCAATCGAACCCAAAAACTATAGGTTGAGAAGTTAGTACGCTAATGACTCGAACCGCAAAGGCCATCTTTGGTGGTTGTGTCATTCAGAGGGTATTTACTTCGCTATTGTTTGGTTACCAGACAAAGACGTAATAGTTTGAGCTTGGGCTGTGGAGGGAGAACCTAGGTCTTTTGCTCCCACCTGTTTTTTGCAATTCCTGCACCATTTAAATAACCTTTAACCAGGCACTCGTGTGTCCAATAAGCCTTCAGCATAATTTATGTTGCAACATCGTCAGTAAAAGTTTTCGGTATTTTGCTTCTCTGCCTATATTTTCTTGCTGTATGTTCGTTTTCGTTAGTTGCACATATATGCACTTGTGTGAGCCAAGAGTCAAACGTTCTCCGAAAACGACAATTCCTGAAAGTTAATGACGGCAGCTAGTTATATTTTAGCGCTCACGAAGCCAATTAGGATTTCTCTACCCCAGTTCTCCTCTCAGTTCATTCAAAGGACCATGTTGGGAAACCGCTCAAGTTCAAACAAACATCATGCATCACCCATTTCGTTAAGGAATTTTAGCTTGCTCGTTTTCCCTTGTTAGTCTTCCTTTATTCTCAGATTTCCACCAAAATAACCATGTAGCGCTATGTTGGATTATTTTTATTCAGGTATAAAGACCAACGTTTACATCTGCTAGGTAACAATACGAGCAACTTTTCATTAGAGCTGCGGATATGCATGCATAAAGGTACTTAACGGCTCTTCCATGCTCTGAGGGATATGGATAAAATTTAGTGCATGTATTTGTTATCCTATGCTCATTAGAAGGCGAGCGCGGGGTTCGGGTCATGACACTTACTGTTTACACGATATTCTTTTAAACTCTTTTAGAAAATTTTTTGCTTTGAGGGGTCTGATTTAAATGTTGAGATTGTAAAACATTTTGTAACCTTGTGAAAAATTCGACAACTTCTCTACTATTGTGTAGCTTTATGAACTTTCTGGAACATTTCATGCAGTGTATAGAAGGTATGCAAGGTATGGGTATATAATAAAATTATTTTTATTGCAATTACGAGAAATAATTGGCATTATTTATCTGCACTAGTATTAACTAAATATATTCTTTGTTAGGATGATGATTATTTTAAAATACCTCTTAGGTAAATAAATAAATAACTAAATAAAAGGCGCAAGAACTTTTAGCCAACTGCGAAACGAGAGGTCACGCTATTTCTTCCATGGGCCTCGTTTCTTTTTTTCCGTTTTTTCCTTTCTATGTTTTCTTTCTGTTATGGTATACTCAATAACAGACTTTCCCATGACTGCATTTGTCTGTGAACCATATGGTACAATATCTTAACGTATCACTAAATACTGCGTTGATTATTTTCCAATAGCTCTTATCCATTAACCTAAAGAATGTTTTCAAACAGCTGAATTTACGAAATACAGAAGTAAATTATTATTTACTTATTTATTTAATTTTTCAATACAGGATCGCAATTGCAAAAACCCTTTGCCGGACACTTAATATACGAGTATGGGAAAAAAGCGATGCTTTTCTACTTTGAACTCGTGCACATTCATAAGAGGTTTCTTGCTTCGAGCTCACGATATTTTCATAGCAAACATTATTTAGTAACCTTGGCAGAAGTAAATAAGCTTAACATAAAAAGTCATAACTAATTGCTTTGTTGTGTGTCATAGCGTTTATTTATAAAACTGAAAAGTAAACACTCCTGTTTGCTAGTGATGCATGGATTAACTAATTATTTTATCCTGCCATTGTAAGATACTGCAAGCAGGGTATATGATGTGAACGATAATTATTGCCCATACAACATCTCGATACACTCATATGATAGTTTAAATTTTTAATAATTATTGTTTTAATTTGCAAACCATCTACCAAATTCAGGTGATGATAATGCAGATGAGAAGAAATGAGACGAAGGACAAGTGAAAGCGGACTTCATAAGCCAGGACCTATGATAGCCAGGCTGCACTTAAGGATCTTAAGTAGTCATAGACTACTTAAGATCCTATTATTAAGAACTGGTCCAAAGTAGAACATAATAAAGCTTTGCTTAAGACTCCAGTAAACAAACCTGGTAAACTATTTATCAGAAAAGCATGTAAGAAAAGGGCTCAAAGCTTACTTAAATGTAACATACTTCAGCTGAGAATAATTATTCCATTTCTCACAGGACATGCTCCTGTAAAAAGCATCTTAACACGATGGGAGTGTTTCAGGGTAACTTTGATTGCAGATTGTGCAAGAAAAATGCTGAAACAGTCCAGCGCATTATATTATCCTGTGAGGCTTTGGCTCATAGGAGATGTATTGCTTTTGGGAAAATGTTTTTAGAACCGGGAGAATTTGACACCATATCTGTTATAAGACTGTATTCCTTGGTAAAGGAAGTAGGCATAATGAATTGGCTTTAAAACGATACAGGTAGCACAATAAGCCCAAGGCTGAGATGCGTCCGGAGCAATGACGGAAACCTTGTATCGTATAAAACAAGACAAAAAGCCTGGGCGCGGCTCCAAAATGTTCTGATGAAGAAACCGTGCCATGAAAGAAAAAAAAGGGAGGTTTCTGAATAGCGGGGATGGAACTGTCGAAAGCACGTTTTTTATGGATGAAGTATAAATCAAGGTAGTTTTGAGACCAGGCAGGTCTCTCTGGTTACGAACTTCCAAGAGCTAAGACGAGGCGAGAATGAACATAGAGAGGAGGTGAGCGACGCCGATATTAGTCTAGGTGCGACTGAGGAGGAGTTAGGAGTAATCGGACGTAGGAGCCTCCAATAAGACTTCCAAAGTGGGTCCTGGGATGAAGGGGACATCGAAGGGCGACCAGATCTGAACGACGATGTGCCCTGGCAAGGACGGGGTCCCTAACGATTGCTACATGACGCCTGCTGCTCCTGCCTTAGACACCGGCAACCTGGAAGTCCTGGATGTAGACGAGGCAGCTCCCAGGAAGGAAGGGCAGCCCGGGCAGGGAGAAATCGTTTGATACTGCAAATTCCACTGTCCTATCTCAACAGACTAACCGCCGTCGCCTGGTCCTTCAACCCTGAAACAGATGAGGTGAAGCCATGAAACAAAATGACGGGGGCAGAAAATGGACAGGAAATTCGCGAAAGGGGAACGACCCCAGCATTAGCTTACTGACCTGGGGAAACCACGAAAAAAACATGGTCAGAGTGGCCGGCCCGACGAGCTCGAATACGAGCCTCACACCTACTGTGAAGCCCTCTTACTCGGCGCGACTGTGGAGAGCGAGCTTCAGAATTAAGATGAGGCGAGCAAATAACCTTACCACGAGAGTACGGAATAGCTAATCACTTGCATTCCTGATGCTGCTCTCAAGTTTGCGCAACGTGGTCTAACTCACGAAACATACCATTGCTATTTCTCTACTCATAATACGGTATACTGAATTAATGGCGTTAAAATAGAGGTTTAATATGCGCAGAGATTAACCGTAATAATTACAACAATCAAAATTGTTTTGTGTCATATTTTAGGTTTACGAGTGCCCTTAATTCGTAGAAAAAATAATTTGTTTGTTAACGCGTATTCCTGGTGTCTTGCCGCAATGCAGCTTACGCTGCAATCCAACACAGTTATATTTGAGTGACAGGAATACATTATAATCTCTGGACAATTTAGCGACGTTATTTAAAAAAACACAATTAATTAATTTAACTGTGCAGCTTTCAACAATGGTACAGAAAATTAACCAACACTATTTGAATACAAAATTTAAAAAGTTTAGCCCCAATCACCATCGAATGAACAAGAACATTGAGTGTGATTTGTCCATTTTCTGAGACAATTGAAGTCAGGGAAGAGAGTGAGGTTATATGGTAAGGGTAATTTTTGAAGGTTATGGAGTAGCCTATAATTTTTGTAGGGTGCTAAAGCGAAGAGTCCAAAGAATTTTGTTCAGATAGATCAAACAGTGCAGTTTTGTACTTAAGGGATGAAACATATACTTAGAAGTAGCTTATGTAGGTTGTAAGGCAGTCCTTAATTTTTGCTGTGTCCTATAGCACAAGTATATAAAATTTTGTTCAGAAAGAACATATGGTACAGATTTGTAATTAAGAGTTTGAGAACATTGGAAGCTGCAATTTTTCAAAGTTTTAAGGTAGCTTGCAAATATCATTGCGTCCTTGGCTGGTTTTAAAGGTTTTTCTCCAATCAAATTAAAAATATTCTCACATTCATCGGGTCGTATATGTCGGTTTCTATTAAATACGGCACCACAGGAGGGGGACACTGACGATGCATGGAATTAAATAATTGGCAAAGTAAATTTGGGAAGGAAACATTCCAGACCTAAGTTTAGGCAACCTCCCAGGCGCTTGTCAGTTATGAGAAAAATGAAAAACCTGGAAAAACCCTCAGTAAGGAATGGCGGTCCTGGAGGAATTTGAACCACGGACTACTCTTCACGAGATCAAGCCTTAACGACCTTGAATACCCCTGTCGGTATGTATATTTATAAGGTTAGGTTTGAGGCGACTGAAATAATCGGCAGATTTGGTGATATTGTGGCGATTACCTCTTCCATTGCTGCGTCTTATTATTTCTTGTTTTCGTTCGCCTATTGGGTTAACCGTTTTTCCTGATGACTCAAACACACTTCCACCGCATTAGTTTTTCTTTCTACGTAAATGGAATTAGTTTTTCTTTCTTCTGCCTCATTAGTAATGTCGTCTTTTAAGCCTTTAATGGTAGTGCTCATTTGAGATCTTAGTCAGTGTCATGCCCGAGTACAAATTTCATTTCAGTTCGCATCTCTACTATTCTGGATTTTACGGACTATAATTCGGTTCCTATCTCCACATACCAGATTTCACGATTTCAATTTCGGCTAGTAATTGCTCAAGTATTCCTCCCATATGGCGTTCAAATCTGGCACCTAAACCAGTCCGACTTAAGTCTTTTTTTTTTTTTTTTTGGAGGGGGCTATTATCGATCGCGCAACTTATCTTCTGTCTTCAGGTCGCTCGCTAAAGTGTTAAACTCAGGAATGTCCCCTCCTCGCAACTACATACCTACTAGCCAGCTAGCTGAACAACGTCATCAATCAACCTTCCATTGAAACCACGTCGGCACTTCTTCGAAGGTTAATTATCGAAGCCATAGGGGATTCTGGAGGTTTCTACCCGTTCTCGATAGGAGTTCCGGACAGTTCGATAAGCTGAGGACACCTCTCCTTTCCTTCTGCAATTAACCACATGCCAATCAGTGCCGCACTACGTCCTGGCTGAAGCAGGTAATTAAGAAGAGATCCCTGCCACAGAATTTGTCATGAATATTTTGGAAAAAGTGGAATGGTAAAAGTCTACATATTTAGATTTTCTGCATAAACTGCACTTAATTTTGTATTAATTTCAGCCAACTTTACATGTATGAGCGAACGTTGGTCAATAATTCCAGCATCTATTATAAGGTAAGGATTTCAGTCCGCCTCTGCCGACGTAATTTCCCCGGCGACTGCCGACTGTCTCGCGTAGTAGAGAGAGGCCGCGAGTGGGTTCGAATATAATTTAACTACCCTATATTATCTCACGTCTTAAGTTCAGCTGGCCCTCGTAGCCGTGGTCGCTGAAGTGTATAGCTCCGCCAAGCTGAGGGTCGCGGGTTCGAGTCCCGCCATTGGCATGGGTGTTTGTGTGTGTTGTGTAATTGCGATAATAAGCGGTAACGAAAACAATAAAAACACACTATCATAAACTGGGTAAAACAAGGGAATTTAAAAAAAAATTGATTTGTTTCTGCTGGATTGACAGATGTTGGTCTCTGGAATAAGTGTGTAATGGCTGAGAGTGAGTCACCAAGTCAGGCTATTGCAGAAACACGAGTTAATGCGTTAGCTAAATCAGCTTCATTCATAACTCATTTGACACTGCACTTACATGAGTACCTCTACTTCCCCACTGTTTTACATTTTTCGTTAGACACAAGAGTCTATGGATTGTTGATTGATTCGCCCACTGGAAACGCATCAAGGTCTATCAAGAAGTATGCAGTCCACAACTCTTTGGGGGCACATACGAGGCAATAACGTGAAGCCTCGTCTCCTTTCATTCCTTATCTAGCACACAAAGTTAAACGCAACAACTCTCAATAATACAAAAGTAAAAAATTAAGAAGTATCGAAAAAGTATCGAAGGTTTATCTCAAAGTATTAGATATACTTCGATCCTGCCGAGTATCGAGGTATCGACGATATCGAGATCCCATCCCTAGTTTTCTCTCAAATGTCAGCTATCTCTCAGTTCTTTCACCTCGGATGCATTTGAGCAAGCATCGACCATCTCCATTCATTTTCTACATATCTGAGAAGCTTTAACGGTCGTTATAAGGCATAAGCAGCATTCTACAAGACTATGCTATGTCGTACTTTGGCACCCAACATAGCTAAAGGTTCTTGCAGTGTTGTTCAGGTTTAAATTACAATTTTTATTCTCATATATAATGAAAGGCAGAAGAATAATAAGGTTTTAGTATGCATATAGGTTCTTTAAACATTCATAGTCCAAAAATGCAACCTTGAAGCGTTCTGTCAATTGCTTTATTGAGCTCATTTTACGCGCCTCTTTCTCTCCCTCCCTTTGTTTAGATTGCACTAAATTGACACAGACAGGTTGTTATACGTATTTTCCCATCTGATATTCTGTTTAATGCAGAATAAAAAAATCCACAGCTGAATTGGATACGCGAAGGGAAGCCATTACGTGCAAGAAACAAAAGCCTGCGGTTCTCAATCAACATTTATACAGCATTTTGAAGTTTCGTTTATATTAAACGAGGTTTTCTCAGCTTTTTTGGTAGAGCATACCAAAAGCGAGATAAACAAAAGCTTGGAATGACACTTCAACTTGTCCAAGATGTTCATTTTCTTATCTGCATTTTGTTTCACGCATTCGAAAACAATTGCACGTTGTGTACCAATAGAAAGCTTAGTGCTCAACCCAGAGCAACCCACTACACGATTCTGTTTCTAAAATATTACCTTTATACTCTCTCTACTGTGACTTCGACTAATGCTACATGCATTCATTAATTATTGCTCTTACTTGAAAATCATCCAGCGAGATGGCCCCACGGTAAAGTGAGAGGCTCGCATCGGGAGGTCCAGGATACAATTCCCGTCGGGCCGGCCACTCTGACTATGATTTCGTGGTTTCCCCAGATCCGTAGGCGAATGATGGGGTAGTTCCCTTCCTGTCCCAATCATTTCCTTTCATTTGTTTCAGGGTTGTAGGGTCAGACGATGGCGATTGGTGCGTTGCGGCGGTAGGGTGGTAGAATTTGCGCTGTGTGAAGATTTCTCCCTGGCACTTGCTGGCCGGCTGGAGCTCCTTCCTGGTAATAGCTCGTTTCATTCCTGGACCCCCAGGTTGAAGATGGTAAGGCAGAATCGCCGGTGACGGGATTGGTGTCATTCTGGAATTGTTAGGACCCTGCCTTTGCTAGCGCGCATCGTCATCCGGATCTGGTCAACTTTCGGATCTCCCCTTCATTTATTCCACCAAGTTGGAAGCACAAAGGGCCTACGTGTGGCATTATGCTCCATTGATTGGAGGCACCTCCGTCTGAATAATTTAATCATTACTTGAAAATCAAAAGTTAAAAGACAAACTTCATAAGATAATTCTTAATGGCATTGCTAAAGGAGTTAATTTTTTAGTGTTCTTTGCCGACGTTCTTAAGTGTAACGCTCAGGTTTATGTTTCGCGCTTTTATTAGGGGAAAGATTTGTGTGCGACTGGCACCCCCCTCATTAGCTAGTTTAGTTTTGGCTGTAGGGGTGTTCCAGCTCGTGCCCGAGGTTAGCTGGTTAGGTGAATAGCATGGCTTAATGACTTGGTTCTAGGCTATTCTCCTGTGCGACTTCTCATGGTGAGTTATGTGTATTGTGTAGCCGGTTTTTCCTTCTGCAAATAATAGCTGACTTGGACATTTTCTGGTCTCTTACCTTCTCTCTCTCTCTCTCTCTCTCTCTCTCTCTCTCTCTCTCTGCCTTTTTGTAATATTTATCTGTCTCATGGCACACAAGCGGGGAATGTAATTTGTAGCTATAATGCTGCATTGTAGCAAATTTCAGCTTCATGGGTTTTTAATTCGTAATTTAATATATGTATTATGATCATGTATCAAGGTTTAGCTCTAAATTATGGGAATTTCTTAATGTGTTCTTCAGTGTACTTTTATGGGTTCCTGTCAATACAATTATTGCAGGGTGTTAAATTAGCAGACTTTCCAACTGCTACTTCGGGTGGTATTAGTTGAAAGGGGCGATATATTTATATATAACGGTTTCTATTAGCCGATTATCAGGTTACCTCCTCTACAATTTAAATGCGAGTATAGTAGTGGAACACTTCAAAATACAACAGAATATTGGAGAAATTATTTGTTTTGCAAACAACCTCAAGACATTTTATGCATTGTAATTGCCATCCTGCTTATTCTCTGCGTTATATATGATATAAATGGTTTTCAAAATTTATATTGTTCAGATCGTGTAATGGTAATAAACTGTTGACAGTTGATCCTGCAGACTCTTCCTTTGGAATCTTTCTGGGTGCTCCTTCCATACTGTTGTAATTCACCAAAAGTAATAAGAACAAAAGGAGGGCAGTACACAACAAATCATCACAATCATTGTCCTAACCATTCGCTTGTTTATTTTCCCCTTCCAACCAAGAACTGGGCCAGTGCTGTACGTTTCTTGACTAATATTTGCTATCGTGTGTTTGAGTATTGTAGTTCTCTTTTGCCACTACAGGAATAGGATTATCTTGGCATACATTTGTCAAAGGGCATATTCTGTTCATGATAATTTTATTGATTTTTTATATAAAACATACCCTCAGCTCATCAAATATCCTCCTTACTGCTGAGGTCTCTCCTATGTTTGCTCTCCCTCTGTGTCATTTCGTTAAAGAATTCCCAGAAACAACCTCTCTCCTGAAACATCCTTCAAAATATAAGCTCCTGGTTCAGTATGGATAGCATTAACAGTAGTAACACGAACAAATAAAGAAACCAGTGAATATCCAAATCCTTGAATGTTTTCTACCACTGGTAAGGATTTAAACTAAAATTTCCCAAGCAAAACTGATTAGGTTTCGCTTCCATTAAATCAGAAAGTCCCGCTTCATTTGGCTGTTTAGAATCTTCATTCTGTAACGTAAATACACAATGTAATCACAGCAGCCGGTCAGGTCACATACGCTGTCTTCATGAAGTATAACTTGCAATTGTTTTAAGTTCAGTTATCACTCTAGAGCTCTTTTTGTAGTATTTAACGCCCGTTCTTGCTGCATATGGCACCACATGCGGTGGACACTGAAGATACATAAAATGATTATTGGGAAAGAAAATTTGGAAAGGAAACGTTCTAGGCATAAGTTAAGGTACCTCCCCGAAATTTTTCAATGTTATGAGGACCAAGGGATACCAGAATAAGATCTCAGGAAGAACGATCCTGGCTGGATTTGAAACGTGGACCTCCACGAGGCCGTAATTTAACGAGCTTGGTCAACCGTTTCGATCAGATTAGAGTTTGATATACTGCTTTTATTCATGTCTATGACAAGCAGAAGTTTATAAAATTAGAAAATTATTTGTGTTTGGGCCCGCCATTCCATACACTGGCCATCAGGCCATCATGCTGAAATTTTTAAACCCTAGCAGAAGCTATACCAACTCACCGTAAAGGCATTAGCAGTACACTCAGATGAAAGGGGAAAACAAGAAGTAGCTAAGCATTAGTTGAACATATGTCAGCTGATTAAAAATATACAAATATTTACAGGGGGCAGACAATATAGTGGAAACACCACCGTTTCAGACATATTTGTAGATGAGGTTGCCTTTCATGAAGTTGTAATAAGAAAGGCATTCTTTTGTTTGTTTATTATAAGGTAAAAGCGCTTTCCAGCATTATTATTTTATAGTTGCGCTGAAAGTGTGAACAAGAGGACATGAAAAACCTTTCAGGTTTTCAAAAGGGTCAAATTTTTGGTGCCAGGCTAGCAGGAGCTATAATGACTGAAACTGCCAAATTATTAATGATTTAAAGTTGTGCAGTTTCTGAGGTTATGTCAGAAGATAAAACATTTTCTGCAAAAAGAAACAATGGTCTCAAGCCTAAGGTAAACGAGACAGAAAAGCCTCAAAGAAGATTGTATCAAGAAAAGATAAAACTATTGCAGCTAATGGGACTGCAGAACTGGACACATGTAACGGGCAACCTGTTTCTACCAGAACTCTGAGAAAAAAACTTCACAAATTAGGAATACATGGCAGAGCAGCAATTCTCAAACCACTAACAAAGAGAAATTAATGGTGTTATGAACATAAGACCTGAATGATGACGAAAAAATGTCACATGGTTTGATGAATCATCTTTCGCACCTTTCCCTGCCACTGGCAGAGAACCTATGTTTGGAGAACGCCTTAACAAACTTATGATTCTGATGCTTAATGCATACTGTTAAGCATGGTGGAGGGTCGATCATGATTTGGGCTGCAATATCTTGGCTTTCTGTAGGTCCTATTATCACACTGGCTTGTAAAGTAACTTCTAATGTTTACAGAGATATTCCTGTAGTCCATGTTCAGTCTATATTGCAAACATTGTTTCCTTCAGGAAATGCATATTTCAAGATGACAGTGCCCCTGTTCATACTGCTGGTTTGAACAGTGTGAAGAAGTTAAATATCTTCCATGGTCAGCTCAATCTCCAGATGTAAACATCATTGAGTCCTTGCGGGATAAGTGGTAAACACAGTGAGGGCAAGATTTTCAATTCTTCATGATGAGTGATATAAAATACCTAGAGAGAATTCATACATTATATGGACCAATTACATGAAACTGTTCTGAGAGCAAAGGGTGGCCCAATACCATAATAATAATAAAGTGTTTATTGAATTTAAGAGGTGCTTCCATTATTTGGTCTATCCCGTACCATATTATTCTTTTGAAGATGTCACAAGTGAAACCAAGAACCTACTGAGATAACTTTCCTATAAAATCAAAGACGATAAAGAGATCCAGCGTGGAAAAATCTTAGTTTAAATAAATAGAAGGGTGGGGTTAACCGCATTGACTAGTTACTCGTACTAGTTAGTCAGTGATCTACTGTCATTGAATGTGTGAATTTCCAAGGCATAATGAAGAAGACAAAGGTGCTCTACATTTCTTTTTGTCTGGAATGCAATCTTACAGAAACATTGCCACCATAACGCTACCTAGCTCATCCTCAGCATGTAGGTAATAGCTGTTCTTATTGTACTTCACACACCTGAAGTAAAATGTTCAATGGTATTTCGTTAATTATATACTACCAGTGTTATATTTTCCGTTATTTCCTTTAAACAGTTTAATTAATTTCAAAGGGCTCCATAGGCTCATTTTATCATGTTTTACAGCCAATTTCTTCTCTTATACTTGTTCGTTTCCATTAAATTTTATTGCCATTATTAGATGGATAACTGCCGTTTAAATACCTCCATCTAAATCACAGCACAAAATTTATTTTGGAGTTAAGGTATTATGACCATTAACTTATGACCCGTTTTTCATTAGAGCTCTCGAAGTGATGAAGGTGCTTAAAATGCCATCTTTTAAACAGGAATTTAGAGAAGTCTTTCTCAAACCTTTTACTGTCCATATAAAATGGAAAATGTGGTTTGAAACTACAGATTTATGTTTGTATTGCTCAGCTTTTAATTTATGTATGTATCACGGTGTTATATTTACTCTCTCCGAGTTCATCTCTGCGGAGGGAGGTGACTAGATCTCGATCCCCAATGGGGCCATTCCATAATCACTTAACTTTACTTAACAGAATGAAACAAGAGCTGCGAATACTGATACTGAAACTAACAAATCAAATATTTTACTAAACGTTGAATTTCACCAAGGCATATAT
Source organism: Deroplatys truncata (assembly GCA_030765065.1). NCBI lineage: Eukaryota > Metazoa > Arthropoda > Insecta > Mantodea > Mantidae > Deroplatys > Deroplatys truncata. The sequence goes on from CM060980.1 coordinate 63,401,998, forward strand.
TTTCCGTATAAGCTAAAGTAACTGATCATTTTTTAAAGTAAACAAAAATTATGCTTTCATGGATTGTTTACTCTGTTATATTAATAATTGTTCTAACACTGTTCAAAATGTTACTTTCTCTACCACCGCCGTATAGTAGAAGTGTTGCATTCAACCCAACAATTTGAATCCAATATTTTATCCAAAATAACGTTTTCAGATTCCCTAAGCCCAAAAGAGCACTTTTTGATAAAATAGCTATAGCTGCGTGTCTATGAACAGATAATTTAACTCAAATGAATACCAAATTTTGTGTTAAAGTTCAGTATCATTCATTGATACAGCATGAATATTTTCAGGAAATATATCTCCCACTCCAAACATCCCTTTATGGGAACATTTTCGTTACCTTTATTTTACTTTCTCAGAAACTCCTCTAATGATTTGATTAAAAATGGCACGTTTCAGAATTGACACACATTAAAATTTCTGTAAATAATCGTGAAGTACTCGTTATTACCATTGAATTTTGTGTAATTTAAATACACCTGGGGAAACCATAAGAGACGAAAAAAATGAGACAGTATAAAGTTTTCAATTTACCTCAAGCACTCTTATACATTAATCATTTCCTAGATAACCTCTGTTAGTGTGATTTTCTAATTTTAATTTGTAAATTGTGTGAAGGTTTAAGTTATCGTGATTTTGCTTTTCGTGAGGTCATACATAGAATGCATTATCAAAGCAAACATTTAGAGGCCTGCTTTTTAAATACTTAACTATCGCCATAGTCTCTCTCTCTCTCTCTTACTCTCCTATGTACTTAAAGATCACAATGAAACCATTTCTGTAAATATTTGTCTTGATTAATATGACATGTATAATAAAATAAGGTTTTGTATGAATAATTTGCGGCAGAGACGTGTAAGTGTCCGATGTTGTTCTGGTTCTTAATGCCCGTAGCTCGCGGCTTACCTTTCTGCAGCCTCCGTGTAGACTCTAGATGTTCGACGTGGGCTGTTTCTCTTCATCTCTATCATCGGCTAGCTGAATTAATAACCGAAATATGTAAGAGCATGGACTTTTCCTCGGTAAAGGAAACGTAGATCCCGGGTGTGGTAACGGAGAGAAATAGACGTGCTTCAGTTACAAAAAGACGACACCACTGTTTTCTTTATTTCGTTACTTCTGGTAGTTCACAACACTGAGATTGTCGCCGTTAAAACACTATCCACTGCTGTTGAAACACGGCGCTGATATGACGCGAAGTTTATATACTTAACAAATCTCTTAACTTGTAGCGATTCTTATGTGTGTAGCGAAACCTGTCTTAATTCACTAACTTTTGACGTGACATCTCTTAAGTGTCCGGCAACATCATTCCCTGCCTGTAGTTTCGAAGTAACTCCTCGATCTTGGTCTTAGCAGATCTATTTATTGTCGCGGGCTTCTTAGGCGTCTCGCTATTTCATATCGATTTACTTGGATCTCATTGGTCGTATTCCACCCCCTCTTGCTCAATTTTAACATGAAATCGCGGCTTTTTCTAATTTTACCGTTAAGCTTGTTGTCTCACTCACTCCGGTCACGTCGAATTACCGTACAAAAGGACAATAGCTCTACGCCCTCGCTGTACGAAGAATACTTTTGCTACCAGAGAGACATCGTAAAACTCACTTGTTGCCTTCGGAGACACTTTTCCTGCAGCTAAGATATCTCGTAGTGGACAGTGTTTTAACATAGCGCTTAAATTATTTACATTAAACAATTTATTACTCCTCTAATATTAGTAACCTAAATACAAACATATCATTAAATCACCCTTCTTAAGCTACACAGGCAGTAAATGGAAAAATAGCTGTACATAGCATAATTTAATTTCACTAAAAAGTAATTACCCAAATTATTAATAATTCCATAGCTCGGGCTCGGCCTAGGCCTAGAGTTGCCGTTTCATATGCTGTGTGCACGGAGGCAAAGGATATATTACTTGATTTTTGGCTTATTTTTCTTTAAAATATTTAACGCCCCTTTTAACGAGTCAGACTTGGCGCACTGAGCTGGGAATTACCCGAATGAATATTCATATAAGGACAAAATAAAGTGCCTGAAAATACCTTCTCCAATCAGCTCATTACAACCAAGATTCGGACTCGGACCCTCGAGTTCAGAAGGAAGTAGCACTATCCCAATGCCGCGTTTAAGTCACGTGATGCTAATAGATTCATTTATCCTCACTCTGGTAGCTGTTAGTGTGTACAGTGACGTGCATAAAAAGTGGCCTATAATGGAAATCGTTTCTGAAAACTCTAGCTCCATCTTCTGCCAATGTGATCATCTCCTGCTCCTCGAGTATAGTCCTAGACAAAAGATTGGCAGGGTACTTTACCTCTCCCAAAATATGGCCGAACTGCTGAAGGATAACACTACAAGCTAGTTGAATTGAGTTTTATTTATGGACGCTGTTTATCTATTAAGGATCTTAGCGTCCCATTTTATACTGGGCGTGAAAAACCGGAAGTTTTGCTCAGAGACCTCCTTATCGGGCTTGAGGTTCTTTTAAATGCCGTTAATCTAGAACACAGGACCACCGGCTTTACTTCCCTTCCGAAGGAAGCCATGCCCAAAATCTCTCACCCTCGGCCGGGTTTGAACCCGCGACCTCGAGAGCTATGGTCTAGCATGGTATCCCTAGGCCACGGAGGACAACTACACTACGTTCTCACTAGAGGAGTATCGTTAAGGCAACGCTTCGTTGAATTTTGAAGCAAAAACAAAATATAATAAAAGTGTAGGTATAAAGACAAAAGTTGAACTTGTTTGTTGTTTTAACATACTTAAACTTTACACCTTCATGCTACACTGCAGTTTTCTTAATACCGCTTTACTTATTGCCGTTCAATACCGGAAATAACTTAAAACTTCTCTCCATGTCCCTGATAAAAGTTTTCGTGTTATAAAGGTCTTAGAAGGTCTTGTATTGTATTAGTTTAAACTGCTCCTGTATACCAATCGTTGCAAAACTTTCGTAGAGGTTCGTATCCGAACCACCATTTCATTTCATTTCATTTCATTTCATAACGATTATAAGATCGTTCATTGGTTCGTGTTTGTATCCCTGAATTGTCCAGTCACAAAGAGATTGGATACCGGCTGGGTGGAGCCAAGGGTGCTTGATTATCTGAAGTTGGAAACCTTGAGGAGAAAAAACAAAATTGCAATTTTTATGCATGTCAGTATACAATGACCTGATTAACGTTGACTATAGGACATGTTCTTATGAATAGAGTAATCAACTGTAAATTCAATATTCCAATTTCGATTTGAAATTAGATAGTCGGAGTACAGTCATGGTTCTACTGAGGTAAAGGAAGCAGTGAAGCGAAATGGGATACGCTTGGTCTCACTACATGCTTGCTTTGACTTGGATATGGCGACATTTGCAGTGGAATAGTTGCTGTTTCTCTCTTGATAACCTTCTTGGTTTATCAATTGCAATTGTAAATACCTTTCTTGGAAGAGCAAATAAGGCGAAAAATATCAGCTGTAAAACTTAAATGCATTACACACTAAATTACAGTTTATAGAATGCCAAAAGTTATTCCTTTCACATAACACCAAAACCAGCCGACTTTCCCGATCCACGGATTTTTCGGCGGTTTCCCCGGGTTGCTAGGCAAATGCTGGGAAGGTTCATTACATCCCCCGAATTTCCTGTCCCTCAATTCCAACTCCATTCTCATTTCACATACCTTTCATCTGTTTTGTGGGAGTCTTGGCTTTGCATGGCAGTGAAAAAGATGCTCTATGTTACACTTCGTCCCCCGGAATGGGGGCGGTCTCAAAGTCCCGAGGCCCCCTGTGGGATATGCAAGCCTGCAGGGGGGAAGGAGAGCCTGTTGTACCAGCTGCCATCCGGGAAGTCTCAATCTGAAAAAGGTAGGAACCGTGCCCTCTGCCCTGTCGTCCCTCCTGGTCCGGCTGTCCTTTTGTGCCCTCTTACCTCAACCCTCCTTCCTGGGGACTTAGGCACAAAATATCTTCTTAAGTCGAGGTGCTATGACCCACTCCGCTCCTACTCCTACTTATAGTAACCAGAGGAAGTATTGTATAGCATCCAAAAATTCGATATCAAGATATCACAAGAGATTCCCTAAATAAATCAATAAATCAATAAAAAATCCACCGCCTTTAGACTGCGTGTGTGTGTGTGTGTGAGAGAGAGAGAGAGAGAGGGAGGGAGGGAGATAGAGAGAGAGGGAGGGAGGGAGATAGAGAGAGAGAGGGAGAAAGAAAGCAGCATTGCTCAAAAGCCAAATGTCTCCCCCTCTCAAACCACTTTTATGTTATCGTTGATTTTCTAAATAATTGCTTGTGATATATTTATTAAAATACATGTTTAAAATATTTGTAAGACAAATGAAAGTATATCTTGAATTTTCTGGGAATACTAATGAATTCCTCTTCATTCTGAACGAACTTTTGTACTTTTGTGTAAGTGGAAAACACAAAAGTACGTTCAATCTTACGTTCAAATACAATTTATGTAAAATAATTTTTTTTGCATTAACTATCTCTGGCGTATTCCTTATTTATTTGCATTTTCAAATGCTTTATGTCTCTCTAGGTACTAAGTCGGCATTCGTTTTTTTTCTCGCTTTTACGAGGGGCACTATTTATATTTTGAGCATTAGCAACCCTGAATATTGTAGGTGCCATCCGACGTTTCCCATGGAAAGTTTGACATTTTTACCATAATCTACTTCAAACGTTTTGTAAATAGAGCTTCATTTGTTTTGTTTACACTAACTTGAAAATTGTGTGCCAACAAAAACATGGAATTAACTCGTGAAAATGTTTGTGCAATGATTTATTACGACTTTCGACGTGGATTATCAAGACAAGAGTGCATCAATCAACTAACTTCCACATTTGGCGACAAAGCTCCAACCTTTGCCACTGTGAAACGCTGGTACAACGAACACATCGTGGCCGCCGTTCGCTCAATGATGAAGTTCGTGAAGGTCGTGAAGGTCGTCCAAAATCAGTTGTTGTGCCAGAAAACATTGATGCTGTGCAAAAACTAATAAAGAAAGATCGTCATGCGACATATTGTGAGATTTAGGCAACCCTAGGCATTATTTCCACTAGCATATATAAAATATTTCATGATTATTTAGCCGTTTGCTGTCGTTGGATCCCATATAATTTGACGCAATCACAAAAAGATGCTCGTGTCGATTGGTGTACAAAAATGCTCAAGAAATACAATGGCGGTGCCTCAAAAGACGTATATAAGATTGTAACAGGTGACGAATCATTCATCTATGCTTATGAGCCGGAACGTAAACAGCAGTCAAGTATATGGGTGTTTCAAGATGAAGCAAATCCAACAAAAGTTGTTCGCACTCGAAGCACTTCGAAGCAAATGGTCGCTTGCTTTTCCAGCAAAACTGGCCATGTGGCAACAGTGCCTTTAGAGGAACGTAAAACGGTCAATGCTGAATGGTACACAACCATTTTTGTGCCGGAAGTCTTCGGTGAAGTAAGGAAAACTAACAAGAACCGTAGGATCGTCCATCAAGACAATGCGAGCGCACACACATCTCGTCTAACAACAGAGTATTTGAAGGCTCAAAAAATCGAATTGATAGGAGTCCTGATTTGGCACCTAATGACTTCTTTTTGTTCCCGAACATCCAGAATAAATTGCGTGGACAACGATTTTCGTTGGCAGAAGAAGCCGTTGATGCCCTCAAAAACCATGTTTTAGAGGTGTCTCAAGAAGGCTAGAATAAATGCTTTGACAAATGGTTCAAACGGATGCAAAAGTGTATTGATCATAAAGGAGAAGATTTTTAAAAACAATAAAGCAGTTTTCAATCAGAAATTACTTTGTTTTAATTATTAGTTCAAAATATAATTAGTGCCCCTCATATACAGAGTAGAACTTCAAGGTCAGCATATAGAGACTCACTTGAAGGACTTGAGTATCGTTTCACCCTACTGTATCCTTCAAGCACCTATGATGATAGGTGCAGACATTTATCTCGATTACCGCAAAGTAGACAAAAGAATAAACTTTTGTAAGAATAATATATGGAACAGTAATTGATGTAACATACCAAATTTTTTCTCGTTAAGTTCGCGACTGTGATAAAAACTTAAATGTTTTCGTTTGAAAGTAAACTGCCTCTGTGCTTGAGTGGTCAGCGTTCTGACTTTTCAACCCATGTCACGAGTTTGATTCTCGGCTGGAGAGGAGAATTTTCCTTTATCCAGAATCATTCTCTATCCTCCGTAGAGTCAGGTAGTATGAATACGGTTGTGAATGAGTGTGTGTTTAGCGTAAAAGTTTATGAAAAGGCCAACCTTAAAAACTCTACAGTTCGGAGAATAAAAAGACCACGAGTAAGTTGTTTCTCAAGTCAAAGTCCCCGACGTGGCTATAGAAGCTAAACGGGGCTATACAATTGAAACAATTAAAAACTTCAGTTTAAATGAAAATGATAATGTTTAAGGTTTAACGAAAACTAGAAGGAAAAACTGTTTGATCTTCACACGATCCTTGGTGTTCTTTCATACTAATCTCAATGTATATTCCAAATAAACGTTTCGCACCTGCATATTATGGCCTTCTATTTACAAAAAGGTCCATAAAATATGAAAAAATCCAAATTTTACAATAATTTTCCCGCTTATACTTCAAGATAGAATAACAATAATTGACACGCACACATATTTATCCGAGAAAAACTTCAGAGCTTCATTAATTCATTTCTCAGCTAAAAATAGATCAGTGGCATTAAAACTAATTCTATTATTACTACACCTTCATGGACGTACAACAAACGAAGAATGGGGCTAATATATCTCCTCAAAAGATACACACAACTAAATAATACATAAAAGTTATCTTAGTTTCCAGAGCGTAACACTCATAAGCGCTTGAAGGTTTACGCGCGTGCAATACCACTAAAGCACGCCCTGCAGTGCACTGTGAGCACTTAGAGAACTGCCTCTTTAACTTTACAACGATTTAAAACCGATGAACAAGTTTTGCATACCTAGTAGGCAATGATCTGAGGTACATACCAACTAAACCAGTCAGTTTCATCTTGTTACTAGAATTATAGTATAATATGCTTTAAATATCCACACACTGCTCGCTGCGTGGTACTTTAATCCTTTTTATTTAACTAATTTCGAGATACTTTCAACGTGTTTCCTTTATGTATATTATGACAAAGTCTGGACTTACGTAGCGTGGATAGCGGGACGTATCCGTCAGCGCTAGCCGGAACACGATTCGTTGGAGATAAAGAGGGAGGCCCTCTAGTCTGATGCAATTCCCAGAAGAACTACAGAGACCCAAGGACATATTTCTGTATAATTCTCACAACTCTTGCAAAATTTATCGATGCTGTAGTTACGTATAAGCGAGCGTCCCCCAACAGTAAGTCAGTGGAGTTGTTGTACAGCGAGTGCTGCTCTGCGATGTATCGAAGAGAGGTACTGCGAACGACAGTTAGTGCACATCCGGAACAGGGAACGGATGTCCTGTTTTCGACACTCCAGCAAGTGAAATGAAAGAAGAGGTTGCTTCGCGCGTGATTCATTACACCGCTACACGCAAAGAAAAGAAAAGTGAAATTACAGTAAGAACTGAATTAAGTCACACTATTTTAAAATAATATACATGATGGTATGACATTATTCTTGGTATGGTTGAAGGTCTGATTTTAGTGGGCAAACTCGCATTCCTAATTAACAACAAATATGGAGGCGATATTGCAGTGTGGCATATGTTAAATATTTACAGTTTGAACCATTAAGTGGGGATAATTCGATTGTTTTTCAAAAGATTCGACACAAACCCAAATGATAAATACGTGAAATCAAATAATGCCGGGACACTCTAAAAGCAAAGGTATAAAAGAAAAGATTTTGTCTCAACTACCGCTAAAGTTAATAAATTAATCAATTAATTTAAAGTAAACAATAAAATAGACAATTAATGGCCTCACGCATTGAAAAAATAAACAGAAGTGCTTCTCATTACTTTCCAAAAGCACACTTTCAGTCAAATAAAAGCAAAAACGCTACATGCACTTATCACTTCCATCAATTATGTATGTTTAACGTAATAGCATACCTTCGAGTTATAGCCGGTCCACAGATCGCGTATATGCGTAGCTCGCTCTTACTCCAGTGACATCAGTATTTTTCCACAGAGCACAAGTACGAATGACCCATTCAAGGCTACGTTTATCAGTCGTGTTATACTGAGTCAGCTCTGCCTTCAGATCGAGCTGTAAAGACTAGTTTGTTCATCGTGTATCTCAAAGGTAAAAATGTGTTCATCTGTGTTATTTTAGAGTATTCTTATTATTACTTCTGTTCTTGCTTGTTATTAGTCCACTGAAATGCTTATGAAAATGCACGCTTGAGCAAAGAATTTCTTTTGTACGATACATATGCCGAATCATGCAAACAAGTGTGTAGTTAGTAAAAACTGTAAAATGTTTGGTTAATATTTTAGGACAAGGAACGCTAAACCAGCAAACAAATCATGTTCTAACGGAGGAAAAAAAATTGACGAAATTGGTGCATCACTCGAACGCTCTACAAAGAGGTCTCTAAGACGTATTGTGCAGCGAGTGAGTGTTTCAAAAACCTCTGTTCATACAGCTGCTAAACTTTTAAAATTTATAATATATAGGGTGATTGTAGTTCATGAATTAAAATCTCGTGAAAACGAAAAGCAAGTCCTTTTCTGTAACTGGATTTAAAAAAAACATCGTTGACGGTACTGCTGACCCACAAGTAATAATTTTCTCAGATGAGGCGTGATTTCATTTAAATGGTCATGTAGCCTCACAGAACAATAGGCATTGGAGCACGGAGAACTTTTATTTCATTCATGAAGTTCCATTGCACGATGTAAAAATCGACGTATAGTGTGCGTAATAGCAAAACGGATAATAGGGCCCATATTTTTTAATGATATCGGAAATTCCGATAGGTACCACAGAGATATTCTTGCACCATGTTTGCAAATGTCGTCAGATAATGAAAGAGAAGGGAATTTCAAACAATTTTCTGCCATAGGCTATATTGTTCAAAACTCCTTGTAAGACATAGAGGCGGTTTTTTGATGACAGTGTAATTTTAAAGGATTATGGCCCCCTGTTTTCTGAATCTTACTGTGTGCGACTTCTATTTATAGATAACCCTAAAAACTAAAGTTTATAGGAACAATCCCTTCATCGTAGACGAAATTAAGAACAATATAAGAACAGAAATTATGAAAATTACGCAAGAAGACCTTGTGTGTGACTGGGAATGTCATCCAAAGATGCTAGGAATGTCTCAACGCAGATGGACGCCACTTTCAACACAATTTATAATGAGGTTAGTACTCATTGTAATGCAGGTTACTATCATTTTTAGTAAGTAACGCGGGAGTTTTAGAACTCCCCAATGAAGTAGATGAAATAGATGGTGCGCGGAACACGCTCACCGCGATCCCGGCCCGGCAATATGATGAACGTACTGAATCTTTAGTGAAGTAGTTGCGCTCTACAGTGAAGTCGGGCAACCATACTTTGATCCACAATACTTCAGAAGCTTGGAAAATTCTACTAACACAATTATTATGAAGTTTTTATCCGGCAACTATTAGCTTATATACTACATTAGGAAGATTTGAGCACTTCTCATTGGGCATGTTCTTGATGAAAGAGTTTTCTCGCGTGCCTGTTCTGCACTGAAGTTAAAGTACATACTTCCTCTTGGAGCACGTTGTTTATGACCATATTTGGGCTTCCATCCTACCTCTTCTCGCCTAAATGCTGAAATCTAAACCATAAAATCGACTGACAGTTAATTTTCTTCTGTGATCTGATTACAATTATGCACCCAGCTAATGGCGACCAAGTGTAAACGAAGTGTCAAATTACATTTGCAGGATTCAACGCCATTTAACACGATTGGAACCTTATTCTTTTATGGAAGGATTATTGAGACTCGCTACTGATCTACAGTACCTGATAGCTTATATCGACTCATCACTTGACCTAGTTCCGCAAAGAGAACTGCTGTCCCTACACATTTGAGGGACCCAGATAGACTCGGTTGAATTCACTGGCTACCACATGCTAATAAATATTTGAGTTATTTCCTATACAGAACTAGTACATTACTTCTCCCCAGTTTGTTTGTGTAGCTACATCGTTTAATTAAACCGTTTACTAAGGTCCAAGAATATCGAAAGAATACTCCCCAAACCACTGCTTAGACTCTCTCTCCTTTGATTTCATTACCTAAGATATACGCACAGAATTGAATCAGAAAAAAAAGCTTTAGTCCAGTAAACCAAACTTCACCGTGCGGTAATGTTTATAGCCCGCATTTGGGAGGCCTCAGGTTCGATCTTCGGCGATCGCCCACTCTGACCCATGGGTTTTGTCGGGGTTTTCCCGGTTTGTCAGGTGAATGCTGGAGTGGTTTATTTCATCCCCAAAATTTCCTTCCCCTCCATTTCGTTAATTTAATCATTTCATTCATCCTTCACACGTTGATTTATATCAGGGTTGAAAATGTCGGTGATGGTGTTTCGGTGCAGCGTGGTAGGGAAAAAGGATGCTCTCTGTACACTTTCTCTGTCCCTCGGCCTCCGGCTGGTTGCTGGGTTATGAAGGCCGCCCCACACAGGGGCGTTCAACCCTGTGTGGGGCGGGGTCCCCGGTCTGCCTGTCCACTGCCAGGAAACTAAAGGGAAATTTCCTATATCTGGAAACTATAGGACCCTATCATTGCTGTGCCGTCACTCCTGGTTCCGGCCGCCAGATGTCCCCCTCCACTTCATCCCTCCCTCCCGGGGTGTTCTCTCTTGGGGCGTCGATACAATAACCGCATTCACTAGATCGGTGCCAAACCATTTCCGCTTCACAATCAATTTAAAACCAAATTTTGCATGAACAAAGAGAAAAAGAAAACCATAAAGTAAATAGGGGTAACTCCATTCGATTGCCTCCTCAGTCTAAATTAAGTATTAGTTGGCCATATAATGGCAATGAGCACAACCTATTCAATACAAGAATATTGTAGCAGTCGGAAAGGTAGATTAAGACTGAAAAATTCAATGCCAAAGCCGGAATTTGAACTACCCATCTCGGCTTGCGTGTTGCTACTCTAACCAACTAGTTACCATGGAAGCATGCCGGCATAACAATAATTCCTCAGCGGATTCATAGTTTTCCCAGTAAACCACAAGGCAATCTAAAGTTTATTTTTGAAATTAAAATGAATTTGAGTTTTATTTATGGACGCTCTTTTAACTGCTGTGGTCTTTAACGTACCATTCTACAGGGTGGACCAATATTTCCAGAACAAAGCGTTGTAGAAAGAAATGTCTTGAATAAAGGTTGCTTGATATTATGGAAGAAAGTAAATGACTTTAGTCGTGGAATTAATTGTTCTTTCACACAAGCCGTGTGTTGGACAGCCATTAGTCGTCTTTTGTTTTAAGGACGTTATGATGGTCATTTTAGAGTCAATTTAACTTTTTAAATACTTATTTTTTAATTTTCCTGAGAAGATGCCAGAAATGTGTGGAGGTACGTGAGAACCTGAGACGGTTGGGCGGATATTATAATTGTTTCGACGGGAGTTCTTGAACTGCGGCTGGTGGCGCACGAGCGGAAGAAAAGCACTGTATGTGGAACTTGAAGGTCTTTTAGAGATTTCCAAGCAATTCATTCAGAGTTGAATTTATATATTTTAAACGAGACTATGAGCTTCACTGTGATTTGCTTAACATGTGAATTTTTATATTTTTACCTCCTTTATCTTTTGGTATCTTGGGGTTCTTAGGCCCTGTTTCAATCCACGACTTCCCGAATGCGGGCCGCAAACGTTACCGCCTGAGCCATTCCGGTCGGTAGCATTTGGCTAAAAACAAATTGCACCAATCAGAATGTCAAGAGCATTCTGCAGCTTTTGCCATGATAGTCTGATTATCAACAGCAGTAAATGAAGTAAACAAACAATTTTGAAATGAACACTGGCGGTACCTTTGCCTGTAGCTGCTCTCTCTCTCTCTCTCTCTCTCTCTCTCTCTGAAAACAGGAGGGACAGTATGTGCGAAGAGTTTATATTTGATTGTGTTTATATTACATAGAAAATAACGGAATATATTGTACTAGAAACATATGCTATAAGAAATTCCTAATTTTGATAGAAAGAACAACTTTGTGAGGAGAAATGAAGTGAAATACTAATGGATATTAATGAAAAAATATTATTGAAAATTAATTTATCATTAGAAGTGTGTATTCTCATCTACTCACAAAAGATTGTTCTGAAAACTACAGATAGTGAACTTCCTTTGCCACTACCATCTGACTAACGAATATTAAGACCCTGATGTATTAGATTAGACGTTTCCAAAACTCCACCCGCGAATACAGCTCCTGAATGAGGGAAGGACACAAGTAATTACGCAATATAACGTAATGTTTGAGATACGTTCCCCCTTTCATCAGTCCTTATAAAGAAACAGGTAGATGATACCAGTTATGGACTGTTTGCTGTAGCGAAATGTCTGTTTTGAAGCAAAGTAACAATCCATGTGTTTACATGAAATCAATTTTCTTCTATTCCGGTTCTGACGAAGATGTAGGTGCCTTCTGTATTCAAAGATAACCTTAAATGTCCAGAATAACATCTTATATGAAAGTGTTTGTATAGCATTATCCATCAGGAATTGTGGAGTAAAATTATAAATTTGAAACATGTTATGGATGTCGTTAATCACTGTGTAAATGGTATTAGATCAAAGACTCTGAAGCATCGTCAGTGTCGTAAATTATTGGAAGATTTGGAGGAAGAATACGAGTATCTGTCATACTACAGTGGTGAGGTGGCTCATTGGAAGAAAAATGCTAAGGTAATAGCTGATTTTCTTAAGAGACAGGTACGCCTATGTGTATTTCCTGTTTGAGATATTTGATTTATTTGTTTGCGATATCCGAAATGTTTGTGCTCCTAGAAACAATGATTTTACATATCTTACGGACTTTACAGCGACAAAAACAAAATGTGTATATGTATGATAAGATGAAGTCATTCGTGCTTTCAACAGATATACGGTTGTCAAACCTAAAGAAGAGGCAGTTTCATAATTTTTTATGCATGCAAACTTGATCCAGTATTTCTGTACAACAGCTGAAAACATACGTTAGTACTTAGAAAACCAAGAACCGGACTTGAAGACAAACATTGTCAATTGATTGTAAAACTATGCAAAGCGAGTTTTTCTACATGTAAATGTCTTCACACGGATATAATGAATATCGGACCTGAACTGGAAGCCGAAGTTCAAATGTAGAAGGACACTTTCTCAAAAGAAAATACAAATATCTGCTTGCCTCAAACGCTTTTAAAGATTTACCAAGACCAGAATATGGATCCCTCAGATCTTTCGTCAATATTGAATCCACCTTTAGCTCAACATGCGTTTTCGAGCAGTTATTTTAAAAATTAAAACATTATAATCACAGTCACTATCTCGGATAGCAGATAAAAATCTGTGTGTCCAGTTAAAAATAGTCGCGTGCGAACAGCGAATCGGATTTGAATAGTCTTGTGTTATATGTAATTATCGACTAGCAATAAGTCTAACCAGTTCACTGTGACAGATGTTTACAGTGCATACACTACGACTCTTTCTTCTTTCACCAACTGCCTACATAACTATGTTGTGGGGGACAGTATTTCTTGTGATGTCGAAATCGTAGTTTGCAAATGTCTGTATTAGACAATGACGTAATTCAAAATACTATCACTTTGGTCTGCATATGCTTGCAATGCTAAATGAAATTGTTTCACATTTAATATGTTGTAAAATAAATCCGCGAGTGCATTCTGTATTACAAGCCACTTCTCCACTATTCGTTTCCATACACTTCAGTCTCAACTTTAGAGTATTACATTTGTCTGTGTAAAGAAACTATGGATATTTGACGTCCTCTGTTCTGCCTGGCTCAATAATTGTTTTCGGGTTTGTATAGGACAACTGACAACCGTTACAGGATATGGAGATACGCCTTAAATAATTTAACTTGAGTAATTCTAGGTGCTCCTAAGGCACTGCGTCTAACTTCCTTATACATTGACAAAGGTTCCATAATTGACATTTTAACATTCTATCGCTGTTTCATTTCGATGCTACCTTCCCTACCGAGCAGTATGACTAGGGTCAAGGTCAATGACAAGTGTTTTTCTCCACGTTTTTAAATACAGCATAATACACAAACCACGATTGGGATGAATTTTCGAAAGAGAATAATAGAAAATGTATTGTTTGTACAAAAAAGTTGAGTAAAAATTTATTGTTTGTTTTTTATGTGAAACGTATCACAGAGTAACGGCATGATAAAATTCAGCATAAATGAAATTTTAACCTAGTAATCAGAGAAAAAAAATGCAGTTACTGTAATGATTCCGCGTAAGATTCATATCACTACTGACGATATGGAGGTCTACACCCTTTAATCTTACACATATGCTGACACATGTTAGAACAAATTAAAAAACAATAATAAATTGCAGCGCTATGCTCATATAGCACTATTTACACAAGAATGCTACAAAGCTCCTCTGTATATTGTAATCTGCTATAACGACCGAGCAGAGTGAGTTGTACTCTCCAAATGTCTGATGCAAGCGGTCTCTTTTCCGGTCCAGGTCTCTCTCTCTCTCTCTCTCTCTCCTCTCTCAAACTCCATTCTAAAATTAAAGCCATCCGACCTGTATTAACTAAAAAGAAAGAATATGGCTGGTCAATACAATATAAATCTGCATTTGACAGTAACGGACTGAAATTGACTGGACGCGCAAAAACTCCCTTCATACTATCAGTTGAACATTGCGTTAGAGAAAGATCGGGATATAAGCGTATCTTGTAGTTATATATTCTAAACGTTTTAATTTTCAATTACTATTCAATAAGTATTTACACAAGAATTTAAAATTGGCAACAGGACCTCGATATCGTCGATACCTCGATACTCTCGATACTCGATGGAATCGAAGTATGTCTAATACTTTGAGATTAACCTTCGATATTTTTTGATACATTTAAATTTTTAAGTTTTGCATTATGAAAGTTGTTGCGTTTGGTTTTATGCTAGATAAGGAATAAAAGGAGTCGAAACTTTGTTAATGCCTCGCTCGCATCCCCAAAGAATTGCTGGTCTGTAGTTCTTTATAGACCTTGACTGCGGTTCCTGTGGATGAATAAATGCAACATTGCTTAGACTCTTGTGTTTAAATGAAAACAATGGAGAAAGGAGTAGAGGTATTCATGTAACATGCTGTTTAACTGAGTTGTGATTGAAGCTGATTTAGCTAAATCACGTTTCTGCAATAGCCTGGTGAAAATTGGTGACTCGCTCTCAGTCATTACATTTACCTACTCCGATGGAGCTACAAAATGAAATAAAAACTAGGTGGGGTAAGGAAACATATATTTTGGAATTGAGTATAAAACAGAGGACTGGAATAGCATGGCTTAGGTTGGGAGGGTGGAAAGCTCGCAAGATTGTTGATAACGATGGCAGGAGGATTTGCCCATTATGCGGGGAACAAGAAGACTGGACGCATATTTTGGCAGCATGCGTGCAGACGGAGGGTATTAGGAAAAAACTATTACCGGAAGTATTTTTGGCTTCCAACAGACGGAGGACAGCATGCTGGGACATGATTCTAAACAGCCAAAACTGGCCAAGCTTGGGCACATACTTAATGGAAGTACGTGTACTAAGAGATAAGGTGTTTATGTAATTTTTCTTTAAACATATGTGGTGCTTGAGTACATGTGCGCGACTGTGTGTGTGTGTGTGTGTGTGTGTGTGTGTGTGTGTGTGTGTGTTTGAGTGTGTGATTCAGTGTGTTTTTTTTTTTTTTTTTTCAATTTTATATGTATGTATGTATATAGTGCGGTGATTGTAAAAAAATAGTTGTTTTCTGGTTGATACTGCAAGTCACGTATACAGACAAGGTATTTATCTAGAGAGCATGTACGGTCTTATGACCCATGTGACTGTGTTATGCAATTAATGTAATACTAAATACTTAATAAATACCACCACTACTACTACTACCTACTCCGATGACCAAACTCTGTGAATCCAGCGGAAAAAAAATCAGAACTTAAGACGTGACATATTACAGCGCTTGGAATTATTTGCTGTTTTTGAGTTTCAGGTAAACTGTATACTTGTTTATATTTTAAAGATTGCAGAATAAAGCATTTCTATTATTTGTTTTTCTATGTATAGAAAATTCCATAATAGAAAGTTTTCAGCACAAAGCATAGTTACATAAAAACGGAAACAAAAATTATTATTATTATTATTATTATTATTATTATTATTATTATTATGTTATACTTGATTAACATTAGGGAATATATAAAATGTGGCATTACCAAGATAAATTGCTGCCAGCTGGAAAGTATCAGACAGCAACAATTTTGGAATTAGCAATGCAAAATTGGTTACATGCGTTTACACAGAAAACTACTGATAACATAATACAGCGAACAAGCCATCTCCTTTACAGTTTTTTTATAAAACTACTAATAACATAATTCACTGAACAAGCCATCGCCTTTACAGATTTTTATAAAACTAATAATAACATAATTCAGTGAACAAGCCATCGCCTTTACATTTTTTTATAAAACTACTAATAACATAATTCAGTGAACAAGCCATCGCCTTTACAGCTTTTTTTATAAAACTACTAATAACATAATTCAGTGAACAAGCCATCGCCTTTACAGCTTTTTTTATAAAACTACTAATAACATAATTCAGTGAACAAGCCATCGCCTTTACAGCTTTTTTTATAAAACTACTAATAACATAATTCAGTGAACAAACCATCGCCTTTACAGTTTTTTATAAAACTACTAATAACATAATTCAGTGAACAAGCCATCGCCTTTACATTTTTTTATAAAACTACTAATAACATAATTCAGTGAACAAGCCATCGCCTTTACAGCTTTTTTATAAAACTACTAATAACATAATTCAGTGAACAAGCCATCGCCTTTACAGCTTTTTTTATAAAACTACTAATAACATAATTCAGTGAACAAGCCATCGCCTTTACAGCTTTTTTATAAAACTACTAATAACATAATTCAGTGAATAAGCCATCGCCTTTACAGTTTTTTATAAAGTGAGTATCGAGTATTGGTACTCAAAAATCAGTATCGGTATCGAGTAATAGTGGTATGTTTCATCACTAATTAAAACACTATTTCTAACCATAAAGAAATACATAAAAATATCAGTAGTTATCAAACCAAGAAGTTCTTTAGCTTTCAAGTGATGGAAGAGTATAGATGCAGTGCATATTTGATTCGGTAATGGAATTTTATTCGGCAACATGTACTCGTCTTATCTATCTTTTTGTGGTCGCTTACGTGTTGTAGTGCACTTAACAGATATTCAGTGTAGTCCTTTCCATGCAGATATGGATGATCTAAGGTTGCATTATAATGTATGTTGTGTTAATTCGTCTGAATCTGCAACGCTAACGTTATAATTCCCTATTGTTGACATTTTCAGACTTCTTATTTCCTTTTGTACCGCTGCTCATCATATGAATTAAATGATAGCTAAATAATATAATATTAGGTCTTTGCATGGTCGACTCATCCGACATTCTACCTGTAAGCTAAATCACATAAATTATCGGTGAATTTTCAGTCGGAAAATAAATGCCTTATTTTCATTAACGACTTTCCCAAATGTTTATTTTAGATGGCAATGTTAAGAAAATAATGCATTTATCTTATTTTCCATTGCATAAGAGGTTATTCTTGGAAAGGATTGGCGTATACATCCAGTCTGCAAAATTATTTTGTCCAGAGAATGACGTGTAGTGTGCGTGGTAAGTGTAGAGGTAGAGCGCTTTCGCTTGCTTCATTTCTATAAAAATAAACTTAACATGTTTCAATACACACAAACAATAGCGCTCGTTAAAGTTAGAAAAAATTTACTATACTAGAATATATTACCTCTACCTTTCTTTGTACCTTAAGGGTACTAATTAGTTTAACTTATCTTATTATGACTATATGGATTAAAAGAAATAACTAAATTTAAATATGTTATAAAGGATCTTTCAACAAGAGTGTCCTATCTTTAGCATGTGATAGCTGCCGTTGTTATTGTGTTACAGCAGTAATTTTTTTCATGTGGTTACAGTTGTTATTGGCAAATAGCCATTGGAACATTACAGCATTCAGCAACGCGTAGAAATTGTGAAAATTTATTATCAAAATAGATCATCTGTTCGCCAAACCTTCCGTGTATTGCGTGAAGTTTACGCTGTGCATAATCGTCCCTGCGAGAGAATTGATTCGGCGTTTGATCGATAAATTTGAAAGAAGAGGTTCTGTCAGCGATCAAAGAACGCCTGTACGTAATCGAGGTTAGCGCTCCAACGAAAACATAGGCGCCGTTCGTGAGAGTGTACGCGAGAACGGAAACAAATCAATTTCTCGTCGAGCGCAAGAATTGGGGCTTTCGCCGACCACAAATTCGCGAATTCTGCGTCTGGACTTGAAGTTTCACGCTTAAAAAATGGTGTTAACTCAAGAACTAAAGCCCAACGACCATAGGTTGCGCAGTGTATTCGCTGGTTGGGCTACGGAGCAATTGGAATGTGACCCGGATTTTTGTCGAAAAATCGTCTTCAGCGACGAAACCCACTTTTGGATGGATGGTTATGTTAACAAACAAAATTGCCGCTATTGGAGCAATCACAATCCAATGCAGATTCAAATACGACCGCTTCATCCCCAAAAGGTGCTGTGTGGTGTGGATTTTGGTATGGTGGAATAATTGGTCCATATTTTTCCAAGATGAAGATGGAGAAGCTCTGTCAATGGAGAAAGATACCGGGCTCTTACAAGGGACTATTTTTGGCCTCAATTGATGGTATAGATCTCGGAAACATCTGGTTTCAGCATGATGGTGCCACATGTCATATTGCTGTCGAAACAATCGATCTTTTGAAGAAGTTCAGAGGTTTCATCATTTCCCGTGGTGGTGATGTTAACTGGCCCCAGAGTTCATGTGATTTAACGCCGTTGGATTGCTTCTTGTGGGGTTATGATAAATCTCGAGTTTATGTCAACAAGCCAGAAACAGTAAATGATCTTGTGAATAACGCGTGTTATTCGTGAAGTTGGACCTAATTTACGTTCTTCTGTCATTGAAAATTGGGTCAACCGTATACGCGCAACCCAACGAAGTCGCGGCGGTCACTTAATTTATGTTCTCTTCCACACGTAATGACATTAATTGTGTTCCAAAATAAAAAAGAAATAAACCTCTATAATTTATAGAACGTGTTTTATTTAAATTCAAAGATAGGACTCTCTTGTTGAAAGACCCTATATATAACGACCCCTTTCTATTGGAGTTTAGTTTAAATTATTAGTCACATATAGTAAAAAAAAACTTAAGATTTTTCTGCCTTGGTATCATTTCTACCAAACATGCTGTATTTTAAATATTTTATTTTATTTCACAAGTATGCTTATTTGCGGTGTTAACTGTAAATTTATAATATGATTTTTAAGAAGTTGCATAGTTTACTGTATTCGAGCTCACTCTAAACAGAAAAATATGATGCAGTTGATTAAGTGAACTAAAACAGTTATGGAGTGTATAAAAATACTACACCACATAATTATATATTTGCAAATGAATGGAGGGCGAGAAACTGACATATCTGATAATTGTTTGCCACCAGAATATAATTTACTAAAGCAACCTCTCTTTATCATGGATGACTAGCCCTTTCCAACTAAAATTACACACATTTGAAACCCTAGTAATCAGTAAACAAGCTAGTAAGTCACTTTAGGAATATTTTCTCCCATATTCCCACCACCAAAGTAGTGATGAAGGTTTTCTCGGAGAGAAAAGCATTAGTTCAACTGCTGTGACGTTATTATCAACTTCCTGCTCCCACTTCCAAATTGTATGCCTTTTTGTAGGACCAGTGGAAGCGGACAATCTGTTTTTTCCAACCATGAGCTGCGCATCTTTTCATGAACCTTTTGTCTGTCGGCTTCGCTCATATTCACCTGCTGTTTTATGTTTGGATATAGCAGGAAGTACTCTTCTAATAGCACAGCTTTGCTGCACAGCAGAGCCCGTGGCTTTATTACCACTCTATTCTGAAATTATTGTAGTAAATAACTTGCATTCTATTGAAGACGTAAGGAAATTAAAAAAAAACTAAATTAATATAATGTTGAAATGAAAATAATTAACTCATAAGTAAATAGTTTTAACTCCTTGTGCTTGCTTCAAAACCTTTTGGGCCTTTTATGAAAAGTTGTTCCGAGCCATACACTATAGCACAAAAAATTAAAGATGGGAAAATAAAGCCTTCAAGTCTTAAGACTTTGTCAGTTTTTCGCAAAGGAGCGATAGCACGAGGTAGGTACATGCTTATGGTAAATTTGACCCTATCAGAGGCTAGAGTCTTTCTAGAACCGGTCGCTTAAAGACCAGAATTGCGCAGAAAACGTACAAGCTCAATATTATATTGATTATTTCAGTTTTCCGTCTTTACATTTTTGTGGGAGTATACAGGTGAAGTGTAGATACCTTTTTGCCCTGCTGCTCTTCATTTGCTACCCTCTCGGGGATTTCACCTCATTGGGGTGAGAGATTTCAGCACACAATGAGCCAGATGGCCATGTCAGGAGGCCTGGTTACACCGTATAACTGACTGGCAAGAAGAGAGAGAAGTTAGGAGTAGTCAGTCGTGGCGACGTGTCTCGGGAGAGCACCCGAAAAGGTGCCCTGTAAGTTTGGAAGTAACAATGTGGTAACCCTACCACCAAACTTACTACGCAGCTCCTGTAATGTCGCCATCTTAATACTGATGACCTCAAAGGAAACGTCGGACTGATTCTCAGGACTTTACTACAGCGTCGAAAGAAACAATGCTAATTTTGATAAAGTGGTAGCTGTCCCATCTCTCTTGTACGGACGTGAATAGTAGACTTTGACAAAGAAAGATATCAAATAGAGTCCGCAGAGAAGATATTGTTGCGAAGGATAGCACGCTATCCAAAAGAAAAATTCTGATGTAATACATTCACATAACTTTCCCTACTCTCTATTGAGGCAATATTTTATATCACAACATGCTGTGAATGCTAGAGTGATTGTAGTGTAAATTAATATTATTGTACGTACAGGATTTTGGATGTTTGTTAGCCATAAGTATTGTTGGAATTAAGTTTACACGGCCTCACTGAAACTGACAATAGAAGTGGGGAACAATAAACCGAGGGGTGAGTTGTTTATCACTAAGAAGAGATAAACAAATGAAGTCAGGGTAGCGTGCCTTTTTTTAGAAATGGAGGGAATATCTTCCCTAGAGCATATATGTTAGTAGTAGAGATTGGCTGACAAAACAGACGCTAAAGTGGGCGCGATTTGGTAAGCAATAGGAGCTATATTATAATGTTTAGGCAATTCGAGGTGAAGGAGTATATATTCTCGAGCCATAAGCAAGTGTCGCGCAGTCTTGAAGAGTCTTTCACGAGCTGCACGTCACGCAGTCCTGAAGAATCTCTCACGAGGTACACGTCACAGAGTGTTAAATTAAATAATAATTAAACAATAACAGGCACCCAGAAATAAGATAACACAAGCCATGAGAACTGCGACACTATCTTTATTATGTTACACAAAATCTTCTTACTAAAGCTTATTTTGCTATCTACTACATTTTAATCCAAATAAACCTTTGCAGAAATAATACATTACACATTTTGTTATAGATACTGTCTGTTCAGTCCTTTGAGCCACTGGAGAGGGAAAGATAAAAAACAGCTGGTACACGGAATGTTCGGCTACGTGTGGCTATACTTTGTTTTAACTACTGTGCCCACCGCGCGAATTCCTTATCTCCCCCTTCTACTGGCTCATAGAAAACAGTGATAGTCAAATATTTAAGAATTTGGACGCCATACGCTGGCTTTAAAATTCCATATTGTTCCAATGCAATCGCGAGAAACAACTGAATGTTAACAGGAGTTAAAAATAATGACCAGGTAATGAACAACTCAAACCATTGATAACGGATACCTCAGAAATGGCTTATGACACAAAGAAATCTTACTTTAAACAAATTGTGTGTTTTATAGAGATCTTTTGTGTAGAACGTTATCGCTATCGCTTAAGTTTACCAGTTACACAAGATTGTACAAAATTCCTTCCGAAGAAAAGGACTTCACAGGCTATTCCCAGAAAATTCAAGATAAATATTTTATTTGTCATGTAAATATCTTTAATATATGGTACGTTAATAAAAATCGTTGTCATTTTTTAGAAAATCAAAATCGTCGAAAAATTTTCATGTAAAGGGTAGTTGATGTGGGGTATTTTCTTTAAAATCTCGTGTCGCATCCTTCGAGTCTGATATTCTGCTCACAGGCACACCGACAGAGATATTCCGCAGCACAGGTCCTTTTTTCTAAAAATGCTTCACTTTTGGATTCAGGGGGCCTCAAAACATGTATTTCCAATGAAATCCTAGTATATCTTTGCGTGGAATACAATACATTCTCTGCCTACTATGTACGAGGTAGAGAAAGTAATAGACCAAAACAAAATGAAGACATTAGTAAAGAGTTAAAGATATTCAGCCTTAATGAGAAAGTGAAGCAATATCAAAATCTGTATTAGGAACACATTTTAAGAATGGAAGCCCATGACTTCCCGAAAACGCTTAAATGTGGAGATTGTTCCCAAACGGTGCCAAATCCATAAAATTGAAAAATTTCATTAGAAATGGCAGCACATTCTTAGCTTCTCTGGAATGTAATACCTGACTGTTTCTCTCAAACAATTACGAATTTTCAAATTGTGTTTTATAAAAGAAAAAAATACCAAATTCATACCGAGTTTGATGTGAAGCGATTCCTTCTTGGTTTTCCGTTTTGATGAGGATAATATTCATGCTAATTATTATGACAAAAACAGCAAAAATAGTTGCAGTATTGAAATAATGTTTAATCATGTAATCAGTTTCACAGTGTAAGTAAATAGTTCTTAATACTATATTATTTAATGTTAATATATACCACAAGTGACATCCTTCATTGGCTGGAGCAGCGAACGAGTTCGCTGCTACCCCGACTACATCCAGTAGGAATCCATTCATATCTAACTTTAGCATATCTTCTCCACGCGGAGTAAATCACGTGGTAGTTCTTCCGCTTTAGTGCTGTGAGCACAGTTGCGATGTCAGTCTATAAAATGGACTAGACTCTTCTCCATGGTAAATGAAAGCTACCCGACAGAAGTGCCGCTGCGCTAAGGGAGAGTAAGAATGACGTCAACATTTTCCCCCATTGCTCCTCTTTCAATTGATCCCATCACGCTTATGTATTGAGCAGGTAATCTCCTAACCGCTCTGCTCCGTACTGGGCAATAGGTAACGAATTTAAATTATCGTGTGGTCCATACGATGCAGTTTTCAAAATTATTCTTAAACAAAGTTTCAGATTTCTTTCTTACTGAACTCTAAAATAAGTTCACTAAGAAATATAGTCTTAAACCAGTTGATTTTTTAAAAACGAGTTGATTCAATTGTGAGTTTTGGTTTTTGCAAAAACATATATACTTATCAAACCTGAGTGAGTTTGATGGCGTAATACATTTGCCGTACACGAATATTAGCGGTTAGCATGTATTGGAGAGACTACTCCCAAATGTTACATGGGAACCTTCCCGAGTGAAGTATGGGAACTTCTCCTAAGGAGAACTTTAAATGATTAAAATGTCTGAAGTATTGTATAACTGAGAAAAAACGTACTGTAAAATCGCTCATTAAACGGCCGGAAATTCTGCTTACGTATTTTTCATAAACTAGTGTTAGTCTTTACTTAAAAGGTATAATTTATAAAAGAATTAAATATACCTATATACCAAAATTTTCAAAACTTCTATAGATTTCATAAAAAATGTGAGAAGAAGCTCCAAATGCTCAACCATGCCCTACTATCAGGATTACTTATCATACGGCAACTCCGTCATTTGCACTCCGATAATAACAGTACATTGCGATACAAGTGCGGTGAGTGCATCTTTGCAGAACGAGGGAGAAGTTTGAAAATACGAGACGAAGCCACTTCCGAGTATCTGCAAAGCACTTAACGCATGTGTATTGCATACTATTTTTTGAGCGATATTGAATAATAGAAATACTTTAGTTTTTCAAAATTTCTAGAAAATAAGCTTAATCTCACTCAACTTTTCAAAAGCAGTATCAAGGTTGACTGCACTGGTCTCTGCGAACTGTGATCGTTAGTCATGCCTGATAGTGTTGACCAAGTCAAAAATTGATGGTGACGTGGCTGCTTGCGCCGAAACAATTATCCTTGGTAGCATTCAGAGAAGTTGGTGGATTTGTTTCTTTCTTCTAACTAATAGAAACACTATTAAATGTATGGACTCAACCTCGTCGTAAACTATCTATGATAGTACCACTCGATAGGGTAGTGATAACATTATTAAACACATCACATTCGAATAAATGAATCATGAGTAAATATAATCTGAAACAAGTACATTTTTAACAGCTTCAGCTCTTAGGCTCGTAAGTACGGCCGCAAATGAAATACTGACATCTGATAATTCCTTAAGATTGCTAGTTAAACTATATTGTAAATCAATTCATATACTCATTTATTTACTTCGGTTGTCAAGCCCTGTGAACTGCTGTTTACTTTCTCTACATTTACCTATGATAGGTAGAGAAAACATCCTATACCATCCAAAAATTCAATATGGAGTATTCACCGGAAATGCGTGCTTTGAAATCCGCTTTTATAAAAAGAGAACAAGTATTTTTAGAAAAAGGAGGTGTGTGTGTGTGTGTGTGTGTGTGTGTGTGTGTGGGTGTGTGGGTGGGTGGGTGTGAGAGAGAGAGAGAGAGAGAGAGAGAGAGAGAGAGAAGGAAAATGCATGAGTAAGAATCTGATGTGTTACATTCGCATTACTTTCTCTACCCTCTAGAGAAACCTTTCCGAAATAACTACATTACACATTTCGTTACAGGTAGAAAGGGAAGATTGACAGTCACAGGTAGAACTGGGCGCTACACGCTGGCCTTAAAATTCCATTCTCTCTCCATGACATTGCGGGAAACAGCCGAAAATCGACAGGACTTTAAAAGAATGGCTAAATATTGAAATTTCGAACCATTAATAACGGATATATTGGAAATGGATGATCCACAAGAAAAAATTGTTTGAAATGAACTGTATGTTTTAAAGAGGTCTACATTTATCGTGCACTACGTTTTCGTCTATCGCTTAACGTTTACTGATTATATACGATTATACAAAATTCTTTCCAATGGAAGAGGATTTCAAAGGCTATTTCTAGTAAATTAAACAAATACATTTTTGTCATGTAAATATCTTTAAAATATTGTATTTTAATAAAAATAGATAGAGATTTTTTTTAGAAAATTAATTTCGAAGAATATTCCATACAAAGGGTAGTTTGGGGTGGGGGAATATTCTTGGAAATCTTCGTGTCGCATCTTTGGAAGCTATGAACCTAATACCAAGTTTGGTATTTGTCCGATTTTTCATTTTGAGGTATGCTATTCACAAACACACACTCACACGCACACAGGAACCGATTTCTAAAAATCTGATGTGATAGTCACATGACTTTCTCTACCCTCTATCTTTATAAGTGAAACAACTGAAAATCGATTGGACTTCAAAAGAGGTATTGAAAAATTCGAACCTTAAATAAACGGCTTATGCCACGGAAAAGCTTATTTTAAGTAAATTGTGTGATTTAAAGAGATCTACATTTTTTGTATGGTGCGTTTTCGTCTATAGCTTGGCGATTACCAGATGTACAGCATTATACAAAATTACTTCCGAGTGAAGTGGACTTCATAGGCTATTCCCAGAAAATTCAAAATGTACATTTGCGATGTAAATATCTTTAATGTATGGTACTTTAATCAAAATCATTATACATTTTTTAGAAAACAAAACATTTCAAAGAATGTACCATGTAAAGGGTAGTCAAAATCAATGTGATACATTTACATGAGTTTCTCTACCCTCCAGCTTTATAAGGGAAGCAACTGAAAATCGATGGGACTTCAAAAGAATAAGTATCGAACAATTCAAGCCTTTAATAACGGATATCCTATAATCAACTTATGCCATAAAAAACTTATTTTAAGTAAATTATGTGTTTTAAAGAGAATTACATTTTTTGTATGATACGTTTTCGTCTTTCGGTTAACCTTTACAAGTTATACAAGATTACACAAAATTCCTTCCCAATGAAAAGGACTTCACAGGCTATTCCCAGAAAATTCAGGATATACATTTTATTTACCATGTAATATATGGTATTTTAATCAAAATCGTTGGAGTCATTTTTAGAAAATCAACATTTTCGAAAAATGTTCCATGTAAAGGGTAGTTGCGGTGGTAAATTTTCTTTAAAATCTTGGAAGATACTAATCTCAAATACCATGTTTGGTATTTAACCGACTTTTATATTGTTCAGACAGTAGCGCGCGCGAGCACGCACACACACGCGCGCGCGCGCACACACACATGGACATGTTTCCAAAACTGTATTGATTTTTTGGATGGAATGCAATACCTTCTCTACCTACTATGTACGTGCTAGAAAAAGTAACAATAATCTGACCCTAAATATTTTATTGATTTCCGTGGCTGTTTTTTTTAAGTCTCACAGAAATGATTTCATTCATTATGTTTATCGGGTGTAATGCTAGTTTATACATATAAATGACGACGCAAAGTTCTGGATCGTTGATGCCCATTATGCAATCGGTTTTAGTTTCTAATGACTGTTAAAGTTATAGACATTTTGATGATTTAATGGAAAGATGGATGCATTGTGTTCGAATTTGCTGTTATGTCCTGTGCTATTTTTAAAAGCTTCTGATTACCCATATCTTGCTAGGTTTGTAAATGTCATCCTAAGTGCAATTTATGAAAATGCTATGGTTTCAAGACATCTTTCCAGCTATTGTTTCAGTTTTTAAGTGTCTGTTTCACTAACAACGATAATCATATTTAACTGGGATAAAAGGTGTTAAAACTGCGATTTGGTAAAAACTTGTTTCACCAACCAGTATGATGGTTACCAAGGCCTGTAAGCCCGGTTAAAGCTTTACCATCCATTTTCCATCGCTTACGGATCGAAACCGAAGTTAGCGAAGCAGAAAGAAAAAATAACGAGTAAGGGTTTGGTTATGGAGAACGACGAATATGAAGGGGGGGGGTGATTATAGTATATGCAGAGCGAATGGATGAGAGAGCGAAGCAATTATTATTTCAATGTACATACCTATATTATGACGTAGTTTTTGTGACGTGGTTTCGTCTCGCACAACAACCTGCAGACTACTAACCTTCGGCTGCCTCTGCGGAAGAGCAGCAAGTGTTGGCTGGCTTTCAATCCAGAGGTCCCGGGCTCTAATTCCGGCTAGGGTAGAAGGATTTTTGATTAATAGAAATTTTTCCTACCCGCAAAGATTTTGAAAGCATGTACGTGGGAGTGAATATAAGTACTTCAAATTAGAAATGATTGAAACCTAACGTTAAATAACTCAGAGTCACTGAGTTGTTTCTCGAGTCAGCGCCCCTGAAATACTATATAAACTACAGGGAGCTCTACAAATAAAACTTAAAAAATATGTAATCTATTTTGGAACATAAGGCGCAAGAATTGGAATTCCTATTCACATGTAAACATTTAAGGGACAGAAATTTCACTAATAAATTAAAAATTTGTGCACCGCAGAATCTATAACCTTTTGTTGTTATCATACCCAATCTCTATTTCTCTACTGAACGTATACTGTCATTCCTGGTACATGTTGCACTGCTCTTTACAGGCCACAAATATTTGTATATTGTTTTATTCTCGACCCATTTTATGGCACAATAAGATATAACCGAACTTTCGGTTTCCAACTACTCTCTTCCTCTCACAACCTACATATTAATATCGCTGTCCTAATGAAACATCCTGTGTGGCCGTGTATCAATTATTTCAGATGTGATAAGCTTAAACTTGAGACCCAAAGATATAATTTTATTCATGCGAGTGCACAGTAGTTTGCAAACTGCAGAGCTTCAAAAGCAGCACATGTCTGCCTGTGCTTCAATCAAACGCAGTTTTGATTTTCAATATGCACAGGAACCAACCTGAATCAGCGGACAGCGTCTTTTGCTTGCTATGTATGAGAAATTGTTGGCTCGTATAACGCACATAAACTAAAGTTACGACTTCTTTACCTGGGTTTGTAAATTCATGAAGAAACGTGCTACTATGTCCCAGCGATAAAAGGTGTACCTGGGTTTACATAAACCACAATAACACGAAAAATTATCGTTGTTGGTGAAATCGGCCCTAAGTAGAGACACATTTATAAAATATTTGTATCGCTTTACCTACGGTATCTTTTTTATACACACAATGAAGCGTGTTAATGTGTAATGAAGGTTTATCCTGATTAACAGGAAGTACATACGAAATGAAGCATTTCATCAATCAGTATTTTCAAAAATCATCAGAGTTTTTGCCTAGGAATAATTTCAAGTTAAATAGTAAGTGCTCAGTTACATACAACATACACAACATTTAAATGTCTAGTTGTGGTAAGGCGCTCTTGGAATGGAAAGCAAGAAAGAACCCCAAAATTTCCAGCATATCCAACACATGAGATATTTTTCTTGTGAAATTGTGAACATGCAACGTGCCATACAAAAAAATGTAGATCTCTTTAAAACACTCAATTTATATAAAATAAGTTTTTTTATGGCATAAACCGTTTCTGAGATATCCGTTATTAAAGGTTCGAATTGTTCAGTACTTGTCATTCTTTTAAAGTCCCATCAATTTTCAGCTGTTTTTCGCGATTGCATGGAAACAGCATGGAATTTTAAGGCCAGCATATTGCGTGCAGTTCTTAAACTTCGCTAGGCTCTAGTTTTCTAGGTCGCGTGTTCAAACCCGGCGGAGGGTGATGGATTTTTTTTCTGGCGTAAAAATCCTTAACATGGCTTCCTTCGGAAGGGAAGTAATACCAGTAGTCCCGTGTCGTGGACTTACGGCACGTAAAAGAGCCTCAAGCTTTATAGTGTTCTCTGAGTAAAATTACCGGTGTTTCACTCCAATATAGAATGGGATACTAAGGACCACAGGAGTTAAAGAGCGTCCATAATTGAAACTCAATTTAATTTAATGATTTTAGTTCTTAAACATTTGACTATTCCCATTCTGTTTGTAGTTATAACGAAATGTGTAATGCAGCTATTTTTGCAAAGATTTATTTGGACTAAATGTAGTAGAGAGAAGAATAAGGTTTAATAATAATAGTTTGTATACCCACTAATAAAGATAGAGGATAGGGAAAGTCATGTGAATGCATCACCGGATTTTTAGAAAACGGTCCGTATGTGTGTCTGTGACTGTGAACAGCATAACTCAAAAACCAAAAGTCTGATAAATACCACACTTGGTATTTAGGTTCAGTACCTTCCAAAGATGCGACACGAAGATTTTCAAGAAAATCACCCCACCCCAACTACGTTTTGCGTGGAACACTTTTCGAATTTTTTTGTTTTTGGAAACTGGCTCTAACGATTTTGATTAAAAATCATATAATAAATACACTTACATGACAAATAAAATGCATATCTTGAATTTTTTTGGAATAGGCTGTAAAGTCCGCTTCATTCGGAAGGAATTTTGTATCATCTTGTATAACTGATAAAGTTAAGCGATAGACGAAACGTACTATACAAAAAATGTATATCTCCTTGAAACACACATTTACTTACAATTAGTTTTTCAGGGCATAAGCCGTTTGTGAGATATACGATATTAAAGGTTCGAATTGTTGAATACTTGCTGTTTTAAACTCTGATCGATTTTCAGTTGTTTCTTGCGATTGCATGGAAACAGTGTGGAATTTAAGGCCGGCATATAGTGTCCAATTCTTAAACATTTGGTTATTGCTCTTCTCTTTATATCTATAATTAAATCTGTAACGTAGCTATTTTTGCAAAGATTTATTGGGATTAGAATGTGGTAGACAGAAAAATAAGCTTTTGTAAGAACAGTTTGTATACCCAATAATAAAGACAGAGGGTAGATAAAGTCATGTGAATGTATCACATCAGACTTTTATCATCTGTATTTGCTTTTACGTGGAATTAGCTTCAACAAATTAGGGAAAAACTCCTAAACACAGTACAGCAGACAAAGATGAACCGAATGCTCCGTTTACCGCTTAGGCATATATTCTTCCATTTTTCAAAAGAAGGCCTTGCATAGAGAAGAGGAGGCCATAAGCTGTTATGCGATCTCAATTAGGCCAGGAACCAACAAAGGAAGACCATGGCGATCGATCGTCAAGGCGAAGGATCGCGACCCTTAAAAAGTACGTCGTGGTTAGTTTTCAGCTTCTGTGAAGAATTAGTAGGGGGCGTTCCAAACTGTAAAGGAGTGAGGGAAATCTTTTATTTCAATAATTCTGTAAAAGTGACAACGGCCGAAAATATTTACCTGTAACTCTGTAGTTAGTGGAGTGAAAGAAACCTAGAGCAAGATTTTCTATTGGTGCAACGAATGGAAGAACAAGAGTATACTATTTGAGCCAAAAATCAACACGGATTTCACTAAAAATATCCTTTTGTAGCTCTCTGGATTGTATATGTGTGTAAAATACGAGTATACGAAGAATGAAGAGAGCTTGCGCATACTTCTCCTGTCTGTATAAGCAGAGAATTCAGAAAAGAAACGTAGGCTAAATCCCAAATTTTATGCTTTAAGGATGCAAAGCGGGGTTTCTAAGAGAGTTCTTCCACTCCAAACAACCCTTTCAATCATTGTCTTTTATTTTATTAAAATTGCTCAAATGATTTGGACTAAATATTATATGTATGGGGTATTGGAATTAAAAGAAAACCTTGAATTTCTATAGATAGCCTTTGCAGGAATCTTTATTCTCATTTCATGTATATGGTAACTGCAAAAGTTTAAGGGACAAGGCAAACCTTTACTGTGAGATGAATATTGTAACGCAGCTATGGCCGAGCTTATCACGTGGATGGCAGCGTCCTTCAGCCGCGCTAACTGTTTGGATAGATAGATAAAGAGGGCGGCGCTATCACCCAACGTAAATCCTAGAAGCGCTATCGGGAGATGAGATTTTGTTGAATTCTCTCGCTTCGGCTCCCGAGAACCCTCCCGAAACTCCAGCGGCTACAGTCAGCGAGTGTGACAGTCAGTTATTCTTGGTGCGGCATTTGGTGCTGGTTACTCAGTGCGCAATTAGAGAGGTCTACTGTTCGACGCCCAGCGAGAGAAGCGGAAGGAAAATAAGGCTGCTTTACGAGTGTTTCATTGCGCCGCTAGGTGCGAAGAAAAGTGAAGTGTGAAACGGCAACTCTAGGCCGAGCCCGAGAACTGTAATTATAGATAATATATTAGTTAATTTTTATTGATGTTAAATCATGCTATGTACATATCTTTTTCTTTTTGCTGCTTGTATAGTTTAAGAAGGGTGATTTAACGTTATGTATGTATCTAGGTTACTAATATTAGAAGAGTTATAAATGGTTTAATGTAAATAATTTAAGCGCTATGTTAAAATACTGTCCACAACGAAATGTTTTAGCTACAGGAATAGTGTCTTCGAAGGCAGAAAATCTAGTTTTATGACGTCTCTCTGGTCGCAGGGCCATTATTCCTACAGCGAGGGTGTAGCGCTTTTGTCCCTTTATTTGATAATTCGCCGTGACCAAGTGAAAGAGACAGATAGCTTAACGGTAAATTTAGGAAAAGCCGCGATTTACGTTAAACTTGGACCAATGAGATCCCTGGAAGTTTATACGAAATACTGAGACGCGACGAGTGGCGCTAAAAAATGGACCAATAGGAAAGGAAGCAGCCCCAGAAGCCTGCGACTATAAATGGATCTGCTAGGAACAAATCAGGGGCATTGCATTTCAGTTTGGCATTTTGTCATGTGTGGTCAGGGAGAGATGCTGCAGAATGTTTAAGAGATATCGTGCCAAAAGGGAATAGAGACAGTTTTCGAAACAGACATTAGAATCGCTACTAGTAAAGAGATAAGGAGCATATCTAAACTTCGCGTCCTATCCGCGCCGTGTTTCAACAGCGGTGGACAGTATTTTAACGGCGGCAATATCAGTGTTGTGTACTACGTGGGTTAGTTAAATAAAAAAGAAACGGCAGTGTGATCTTTTCATAACCAAAGCACGTCTATGTCTTCTTATATCACCACCCGAGATCGACGCTTCCTTTACCAAGGATAAGTCCATGCTCCCATATAGTTTAAATAAAATTACTGCAGCTAGCCGAGGATAAAATTGCAGAGAACCAGCACACTGCGAACTTCTGGAACCAACATGGAAGATGCATCAAGGTAAGCCAACAGCAACGGACAGGAGGAGGTGACTGCCGCAAACTGGCGCCATAACGTGGAGCTCGAAGGGAAGACCAACTCAAACGGAGGACTAGGAAACAACGAATAGAGGAAGAATCTTTAGAGGAAAGGGGCACAGCAGAACAAAATTACAACGCGAACTTCTAGTCTACCTACGTGGGACAACAAAACAGCTGAGGACATCGCTTCTAGAAATTCACCAGGATTCGAACCCGGGACGCATCAATTAACATAGGAGAAAGTACAGGTTAGAACATTTATACAAAAACAAACAAAAAGGCATGCAGAGTAGTGACTCAGTTTTGTGAACACATGTTGTTGAGAGGGGGTAAAGTCATTACTAGGGAGGTAGAACTTGCTAACGGAACCATGAGTAGGTCAAAGGAAGATTTGGAAGAACTGAATGGGGAGGCCATTGTCAGCATAACACCAGATGGAGAAAATATGGGGGAAGCAGAGGTTGAAGTTAGACTGGAAGGGCAACCACCGATTGAGCAGGTCCTTGACCCAGGTCAGAACCAGCTGATGATATTACTCCAACACTTGAGCACAAAGATAGACGAACGAGGTCAGATGTTGGAGGGGAAATTAGGTGAGCAGAGTAAAAACTTAGAAAAATTAAGTGAACAAAATAAGAATTTAGAAGGGAAATTAAATGAGCAGAGTAAGGAGTTAGAAAGAAATTTGAGTGAACAAAATAAAAATTTAGAAGGGAAATTAAATGAGCAGAGTATACAGATAGGCGAATATGTCAGAGAGGAAAACAGGAAGATGAGAGGTGAATTAGCTCAGGAGATGAGGGAATATTTAGGTGAACAGGTCGCCAGATTACAAAGTCAGCTGGACTCTAAATGCAGTAAACAAGGGAAAGTAGTGCAAGAAATTCAGGCAGGACAACTAGGTCTAAGAAACGATGTAGAAAAACTAAGGAGGGATGTAGAAACGGAATTAAGTGTTACCAGCTTAGCCATAAAAGAACAATTGGATGATGACTTAAGAGCTGTAAATGCTTCTTTAGAAAAAAACAAAGTACCTTAGAATCTAACATTCAAAGGGAGCTCAGAGAATTTAGAACAGTGGTAGAAAAGGATCAGGGAAAGATAAATGAACTTTCGTCAAAAATAACTGAACAGCTCTCAAATCATCATGAAATTGTGAAGAGGGTTGAAGAGCATGAAAATTGTGTAAGGGAGTTAAAACGCTCTATTGGTAGACTTGGGATAAGTGTGAGACAGAGTGATGATAGCTCACCCAGTGAAACTAGCACCACTTTTAGGGAGGCAAATGGAGGTCAAAGTCCAGCTACCGACCCATATAATTTCAATTCAGGGCACCAATGTACATCCAACCATGCAAGCAATGGAAACTACCATTTATTAAATGAGATAGGAGTACCTACTTTCGAGGAAAACTCGGCTGATAATCCGAAACAATACCTAAATGACCTTGAGGAGTATTTCAGTTTAAAGCAAATTCCGGACGAGCTAAAGATGTTAATCGTTCGTAAAGGTTTACGTCAAAGGGTTCTCCAATGGGTAAGATTGACTTTGGGGGAGAACAATAATTTTGAGTATTTCAGAAGGGCATTTTTTAATAAATATTGGAGTACTAATACTCAGAACCAGGTGAGATCTATCCTAGTTAATGGCAAGTATGATGAACGCGAAAACTTGAGCATGGTAGATTATTTACTAACTAAAGCACAAAGTAGTAGACTAATCGAGCCACCCATAAGTGAGAGGGATTTCATCAACATGATTGTACCCCATTATCCAGAACGCATACACCATTATCTACTCATTTTCAAGCCAAATTCTATTCCCGAATTGATTGAGTTGGTATCATCATTCGAGACAAGTAGTAGGAACCACGGACAAAACTGCACAGTTCGACCAATACCGGATAATGCAAGGAATGCGAACTGGAGAGGCAACGCGAGAGGGAACTATAACCCCAGAGAGAGAGATACTGGAACGACGTGCTTCAATCCGGGAACAAACTGTCAAAATAACCGTTTCAGGAGGGAAGGTGATAACCAATATCACATAAATGCTATACAAATCAGACCAAGATACAGGGGCCGTTTTAACTATAGGAGAGGCAGGAACAATGAAAACAGATCCAGGGAACATTATTTTTCTGACCGAGGGGAAAGCGATGTAGGAGAGAGGTATGACGAAAATTACCCAGAAAGAAACGAAAGGAGAGAGAGAGAGAGCTTCCCGGGGACATTTTAGAGGAAGCAGAGGAAACTATAGGCAAACCCAGAGAGAGGGAAATGTGGAAGAGACTAGCGGAGCACCAAATAGTGTCGATAACCCGGAAAACTAAGAGAGGATCCAATCAAGAGCTCGGAGCGGATTCTAAGCGCGCAAAAATTCTCAAATAAACAGCAAATGTGAAACAGGGCTCAAAAATGACTTTATACTAGCAGATCTGATAACTACTATTCAAAATCACTCGGAAAAGCACCTGACAGATTCCCCTAGCATAAGAGTAGTATTATTGGATGAAGAATATAACGCTTTAATAGACTCTGGAGCCAATGTGAGTGTATGCAGCCTGAGGTTATACCAGAACCTGATAAATAAAGGAATTAAGCTAATGACATTACCTATAAGGAACACGGTATGCCGGGTAGCAGTCAACAAAGAGGTTACCCGAATAAAAATGCAAGTAATGTTGAACGTGAAAATAGGAGAAGAAAATTTTGAGTTTATTTTTCTGGTAATTAACAATTTGATTTGTGAAATTTTGATTGGTGTGACGTTTTGTTTGAATTAAGAGCTAGGGTTGATTTTGCTGATAAAATTTTGAAAATAGAGAAGAATAGTAAACTATTAGAAATCCCTTTTGTAGAAGGTATGAAGCAAGATAATTATAACAAAACCCAAGGAGAAGAAAATATCGCCGAAGAAAGATTTTTCGTACAATTAGTACAAAGAGGTAGGAGTGAGAAACTAATTGCTATAGTACAAGGGGAAGAAACCGATGAGATGCATGCGTTCGCTGACAGGTTTTACGACGGATATACGGAGTACAAAGAGAAAGATGATAATTACGCACGAAATGAAGGACAAACTATTTTAGCGCCGACCGGCAGGCAGGTAGACGAAGCAGTCGAGGAGAAAGTGACCCTTGCCGAGAACCTCACAGACACACAAAGGCATCTATTAAGGCGAATGTTACAAGAAAACAAAACGGTATTTTCGGACGTCCCAGGCAAGTGCAAAGCATACAAACACAACTTTAAAGTACAAGATATTGCACCTTTCACACAAAGTATCGGGATATTCCGATTGCATTAAGGGAGAGAGCCAAACAAGTGATCGATAAGATGTTGAGAAACCGAATAATACAAAAGTCAAATTCTCCGTATAGCAGTCCATTATGTTGGGTGACGAAACGCAATGGCGAACTTAGGATGACGATAGATGGTCGAAAGATAAACAAACATACTCAAACAGACAGATTTCGGAGCGAAAGTGTAGAAAAATTGCTGTCAAAAATAACCAAAGGCAAGTATTTCTCCACTATATTCCAAAATTACACCATAAAGTAAGGAGAATAATTTCGACATGCTTACAATGTCAAAAAGCAAAGTCATTGAACCTACAATACGAATACGAGACAAACTCCATACTAAGAGAAAAACCAGGCATGTTAGTGACCTTGGACTGTATGGTAAGATGCCTTGTAGTAAATTTGGATTTAGGTATATAGTAGTGCTAATAGATGTATTTTCAAAATTCGTGAAAATTTACCCAATCAGGAAGATTACAAGTGAAACATGCCTAAGGAAGATAATGAAGTCGTATGTTCCACAATTTAGAAAGATGGAGGCAATTTTATGTGATAATGCTTCAATATTTACCAGCAGAAAATTTGTAGACACCTTAAAAGAAAACGAAATCACGTTGTATCATTGCTCAAAATACCACCCACAAAGCAATCCCTGCGAAAGAATAATACGGAACATTTCGGTTTATTTGAGAATTTTGGCCAATAAAAAACACAGTGATTGGGCCAATCACTACCAGCGTATCGAAAGTATTTTAAATGAAAGTGTGAGCCCTACTACCGGTTATAAGCCCATCGAGCTGATGAAAGGGAAATTAATGGAAACACTTGAAGGGGAATTACCACAGACACTAGAAGCTAAAGATACGAAAACACTAACGGAAGAAGAGATGTTTAAGAAAGCTTTTGAAAGAATGTCAAAGAAGGCGCAGAAAAGAAAGGAGAAATTTAAACAAAAGAAGCGGAAACACTGGTTGATCGAACTGGGAGACTTAGTATTGGTACGGGACAAGAAAAAAGTCTAGCATTCTGAACAAAATGTATCATAGAATGGAAAATTTATTTAAAGGTCCATACCGGGTGATTAACATTTTTGGCTTGGATACATTTGAGTTACAAGAAATAAAGAATTCAAAGATCGTAGGGAGATATCATAAACAGTTGCTCAAACCGTACAAATGTTTAGAGAATGAAAAGGGCGAAGAATGTAATGACAATAATCAGGTTAGTTCTACTCGAAATGAGGTAGCAAACCTATGAACAGGTAATAAAGGTAATACACCCGATAAATAAGGATGTAAGTAAATAACTAAATACATAATAATTATTATGTACCAGTATGTATGTAAATAGATTTAATTTTTAGAACTTAATTTGGATATTAGCGCATTTTTTTGCGTTACAAGTTATTTGTGTGAGTGGAAGTGTATTGTGCGTCAGAATGCCTTTCGGAAAACCTGTTTTTAAAACGAGAGGATAATCAAC
Source organism: Deroplatys truncata (assembly GCA_030765065.1). Classification (NCBI taxonomy): domain Eukaryota; kingdom Metazoa; phylum Arthropoda; class Insecta; order Mantodea; family Mantidae; genus Deroplatys; species Deroplatys truncata. Next base: position 63,439,378 of record CM060980.1, read on the forward strand.
CATAACAAAGTGTAAGACTGAATGACCCAAGTGGAAACACCACTGGTTTGTCAGAACCCTTGTGAAGGAACAGGTATAGCGAAGGGTCTCTATAAACGAAGAAAACAAAGATGTATACTCAGAGGAAGTATTCTGGAAAAGAAAATTATATCAAGTGCTAAAAAATTTATTCTTTTCCAGAACAGGGCAATTTGAAACGACAACTCTAGGCCGAGCCCGAGAACTGTAATTATAGATAATTTATTAGTTAATTTTTATTGATGTTAAATCATGCTATGTACATATCTTTTTCTTTTTACTGCTTATATAGTTTAAGAAGGGTGATTTAACGTTATGTATGTATCTAGGTTACTAATATTAGAAGAATTATAAATGGTTTAATGTAAATAATTTAAGCGCTATATTAAAATACTGTCCACAACGAAATGTTTTAGCTACAGGAATAGTGTCTTCGAAGGCAGAAAATCTAGTTTTATGACGTCTCTCTGGTCGCAGGGCCATTATTCCTACAGCGAGGGTGTAGCGCTTTTGTCCCTTTATTTGATAATTCGCCGTGACCAAGTGAAAGAGACAGATAGCTTAACGGTAAATTTAGGAAAAGCCGCGATTTACGTTAAACTTGGACCAATGAGATCCCTGGAAGTTTATACGAAATAGTGAGACGCGTCGAGTGGCGCTAAAAATGGACCAATAGGAAAGGAAGCAGCCCAGGAAGCCTGCGACTATAAATGGATCTGCTAGGAACAAATCAGGGGCATTGCATTTCAGTTTGGCATTTTGTCATGTGTGGTCAGGGAGAGATGCTGCAGAATGTTTAAGAGATATCGCGCCAAAAGGGAATAGAGACAGTTTTCGAAACAGACATTAGAATCGCTACTAGTAAAGAGATAAGGAGCATATCTAAACTTCGCGTCCTATCCGCGCCGTGTTTCAACAGCGGCGGACAGTATTTTAACGGCGGCAATATCAGTGTTGTGTACTACGTGGGTCAGTTAAATAAAAAAGAAACGGCAGTGTGATCTTTTCATAACCAAAGCACGTCTATGTCTTCTTATATCACCACCCGAGATCGAAGCTTCCTTTACCAAGATAAGTCCATGCTCCCATATAGTTTAAAGAAAATTACTGCAGCTAGCCGAGGATAAAATTGCAGAGAACCAGCACACTGCGAACTTCTGGAACCAACATGGAAGATGCATCGAGGTAAGCCAACAGCAACGGACAGGAGGAGGTGACTGCCGCAAGTGGCAGTAAAAACTGAACTAAATCGCATTAGTGAAGTGACAGTGAAAACTGAACGAAGTTGCATTATAGATCTCGACAAGAAAGTTTAAGACATTGTTTTACTTCTTTAATGCTTCTTTGAGCGTTTCGTTTTCAACAATAAATACCTTGAGACTTTCTGTGGTCTTTCTGCTATATCTCACGAATTGCAAAAAGTAAGCAATGTCACGTATATAATATAATTGTTGACTAAGAGTAATGTGTTCGTTCATGCTATAAAATGTGCATCACTACAGAACCACTACGTTTAATTAATTTTATGTAATATTTTCATAATTTAAGTAATTAAATAAAACAATAAGCGTTTATATTCATAAATGCAGAATATGTACGAACATAAATTTTATGTAGGTGGTGAAATCATATTTATTAATTTCCTGTTGAACGGTACCTTGTCGCGCACACATTTAAATGTACCCTCTTTAGGTTTCATCTGTGATAATGTCAGACGTTACGTAGACATAAGTCTTTCTATACGTTAGAATTCGATTAAGTATCAGCGCTCTTCTCTTTGGTGCAGCGAAATTAAATGTGAAATATGAAAGCATTATGGAACTGAATGAGCAAAATCACTTCTGCATAAAAATGATCACGTTCAGAGTGCACGGATTACGATTCTCGGTACCATAATAATAGGTATGTAAATAAAACCTCTCTAGAGCAATTTTCAATTAAAAAAAACGAGACACACTTCGTTTGTTCCACACCTACACTGACGTTATTTTTGCGTCATATTGATGTGCATGATAGCAGGAATGGAATCTCTCTATCAGATTGAACAGCTCTATATATTATTGGAGAATTTGTTTAATGGGCATTCGTGAGCATTAAGTGATTTTAATGCACTTGCATGGCAATTATTGGTTGTATAGAGCTTTAGTTCTAAGTGCTGGTTGCATTAACGAGGGCTGATAAATTCAATAACAGCGTTATTAGCGGTCCAGTCACTTTACACACAATATTTCAGATATAATTACTTCAAAATAAAATGCATTTATGAACAAAAGTGGCAGCATATTTGTACGTTCACGTAAAAATGTGCGCGTAAACATACACTAGAACAAGAGCGAGATGGTTCCGCGGTGACGTGTGAGGCTGGTATTTGGGAGGTCCCGGATTCGATTCGAGCGCCCACTCTCACCTTGGGTTTTTCGTGGTTTTCCCTGGTCAGTGAACGAATCTAACCCGATTTCCTTTCCATCATTTTCCTTTCATTCCGCATGGCAGTGCTGGACATCTTCGAGCCTGAAACTGGACTTCCGCGTGTCTTTGTGCCCTGATTACCTGCGGTCTGTAGCTTCCTGCAGTTCCCTCACTTCATCCCTTTCTCTTGGGAAGTGGTAGTCACAACAGATCTATGTAGGTCGCTGTGCGTAAGGTGTCTCCCTCCGTTATATGACCTTTAACCTATGTACCTAGAACAAAGGAAATTATGTTAATATTATGAATCAAATATACTTCTCGTTAGTAATTATTTGAGTGGTCAGACCGCCTGCCTTCCACCAAGACGGTCCGGGTTCGGTCCGAGGGACTCTCATGTGGGATTTGTAATGGACGAAGCGGCATCTGGGCGGGTTTTATAAGGGTTCTACGGTTTCCCCCGCCCCATATTCCATAATTTACTCCGTCACCTTTCCTTTCATGCATTTCGCCTTCGTTTCCTGGATACGGGCCGATCTCCCGTTCCAGGTTGTTCATTTTCTGATTCAATGTTCGTCTGCTCCTCTACAACCTCTGACCCTAGCCATGGTTTCAAGTCCTAGGGGATGTAAGCCCTACATAAGAGAGAGGTAAGCCGACTAGGTAAGTAAGAAGTAATTGTGTGCCCTATATTAGTAAGAACAATCTGAATGTTTTAATACGCAAAGACGCACACACATGACATCATTGTATATTATGGTATAGGCATTTGTTTTGAGCTGACGGGGATTCGTTGTGGGGTTTGAAGAGGATCGTTAGGAAGAATTATCCAGAAATCTTGTAGAGGCATTGCACTAGCGCGTTCCTGGATTGGATATCGCTAGCCGAGTAACATATTGTATTGCGTTTTACTCGTTCGTAACATACATAAAGACCAATTCGCACGAATAAGGAGCAACAAATATGCGTGAACGCTTCTGCTTCATATCCGCTCTCGTGGGAAATGGGCATTTACTTGTTCGAGTATTCGCTCACTCGACAGTTCACATCATAGGATTGTTGCGCGTAGCGCTTCAGTGAATTAAGGCAACTGAATGGCAATAGCATGCACCACGTTACTGTTTTTTCGATGCTATTTCTACCAACTGTTGGGGTAAAAGCTTCTTCTACTACATTATGATACACAAAATCCGCCTTCTTACGTTTTATTTTGCCGTTACCCCTAAGCAAAACAGAATTATATTAAAATTGACGCAGTAATTTATATCATAACATTGTAAATGCCAGAGTGATTGTAGTGTAAATAAGACTATTGTATGACATTGATTTGAGATGTTTGTTAATTATAAGCATTGTTAGGAAATAAGTTTACACGGCCTCACTGAAACTGACAATAAGAGCGGGTAACAATGAGCGAGGGGGTGAGTTGTTTATCAATTATTAGAGACAAGCAAATGACGTAAGATTGGCGCGTTTTTCTTAGAAATGGTGGGAATTTCTTCCTTAGAGCATATGTTTTCGTAATTTTGATTGGATATAAAAATAGACGCTAATGTTGACGCGTTTTATTAACCAATAGCAGCTCTGTTATAATCTTTAGGCATATTAGGGTGTGGGAGTATAAAAAGCTAAAGCCAGAGGCAAGTATTGCCCAGTTCAACAAAAGCATCTACGCATTACACGTCGCTCACTCCAACAGAAGCATTCGCGTGTAATACGTCGATCAGTTCAACACAAGTATTCGTGAGTTATACGTCGCGTAGTTCAACGGAAGCATACATAAAGTACACGTTACGCAATTCTACAGAATCTCTCGCGTCGTAAAGTTCGTTATAAATGTGAAACACGCGAATTAATAATGTGAAGTAAATAAGTAATTATAGTGATATTAAAAAATATAAGCTTCAGTCTGGCGTGTATCACGAGTCAATATGTGAACTTAATTAATTGTGGCGGTAATAAAAGTGTAAAAACAAATTCTTTTTATCAGTGATATCTTTGAGTAACAAATCCTTTCCGTTTACACACCTTGATCAAGAGATATGCTCAACCGAGAAATAATAGCTAGCCGGAGGACAAAGAACCCAACATTCAAAGTAGTAATACAATAACAGGCGCCCAGCAATAAGATAACACGAAGTGACCGCGACAAATTGGCTTCCATACGTTGTGCATATAAACATGAATCATCTTTCAACTTCCAACAAATATCCCACTTCAAAATATGTTCCAAAATAAATGTCATGCAAGTTTTATATACAACTCATTAAGAATTTCTATGAGCAGAAACAAGAACTCAGTCATTATTACAAACATGGTTTAGTTAAACATTACAGATTATATATAATACGATAATTTAAATAATGAGCATTCCTTAAACTCAATAAATTGCAGAATTGTTATTCAAGTAAATTACTACTAACAACTTTTATCACAAATTAAGATAATTTGCTCAAACGTTTTGCTTTACATTAAGACTATAGGTATGCAATTAGGCTAACTACTGAAAAAAATGTTTGTTGTGCTTGAAATTGTGTTTTGTTTTAAGAGATTCAAATTACTAAACCTGAGTAACTGAGTAGCAAAAAAATCTCTAATAGAAAACTAACGATACGTTAGCACTTTAATCCTTCACAATACGAAGTCTCAAGTAGTATAAAAACAAAACTAAGGATTTTTCCTAAAAGTAAATCTAAGAACACCTGAACATATTATTATTAATTATTTATTATTATTATTATTATTATTATTTATTAGGGGTTTGTTGACAATTCCTAAGCGCTTCCATACATCGCTTTTTGTGACACCTTAGACATGTTTCAACTGATAAACATGTAACTTGTATCACTCGACTCCATATCGTAAAATCATGCAAACTTATGCTGCGCATAAGGCAACATTGGTAATAAAGTAATCAGACTGATCCTTCAACTGGACGCTCGAACAGGAAATGATGCATTAACTCGTTTTGTATACCAAACGAAATGGACTGAGTGGGACACCGCTCCAACTCGCCGAATGCACGAGCTCATGTATGTTCGAAGGCATGAATGACACACATTAATGACCAAAACTCGTTCGATGGACAGCTCTTTTTGGGACTACATAGCGAACAGACGCATGTTGAGAGCAACTGCTTCTTTTTGAATATCTACTTTCGCGGGCGAAGGCTGTTCACCAATCTAGTTTTATATGCAAATATCGAAAAAAGAAACCAAAGTTTTATGATTTAAAGGACTGCATCCTTTAAGGGTAAAAGATATTATTAATAATACTATTTTAGAACAATATATAATTATTTGAGCTATCAAACTGCGTATGATAGAATAAGAGATCGAAAATTCAAACTAAATCTAATTAAAAACAATTAAATCTAAATCTAAAAAAAATACAAATTCCTTCATCTACCAGTTATATAAAACGAATACTTTGGGGAAAAGTCAGGAAAGAAACAACAATTAAATTATACAAAACAACGGCTACTCTAATCTTGTCGTATGATTTTTGGATTTAACAAACAAAAAAAAAACAGATAGCAGATTGAAGCAGAAAAAATAAAACTGCCGAACTGGCAGAATATACATTACAGCATCACAGAAGTAATGAAGTATTCAATCCGAACTTAAAATACAATGTAAATTACATACTAATGTTGCATACCGACAACAATGATACGAGCACTTGCTGAGAATAGATACTGACCGAATATCTCGCAAAATCTTTAATTATTATCAGCCTGTTAGAAAAAAATTGCCAAGACCCTAGATAAAGATGATTATGACAATTACTGTAAAAATGATGACTGTAATAATTCTGGAGAAGGAGCAGGCCTTTTCAGTCTAATCCTGAAAGTATATGATGTATATAAATGTTCATTGGATTTGTTAGTAAAATTTAAATGTGCATAAAATTGTATTTCCAGCCTTCTCATTTATTCCTCATGTAACCTTTCTTTCATAATTTAAATAATTGTAGTAATTCGTTCCCACCTGGTACTTTTAAGAAGGTACATTAAATACTCAATCTCAATAAGTAATGTAAAAAATATTTTTTCCTAGTAATATATTAAATTGAGAGTAAAATACAATGGGATGCAGAGGTATCCTGCTATTCTCATTTTTAGCTGAAAATAAAAAGGAATAAAGCCAAGAGAAGTTACTCAATTTAAATATATTAAAGCATTTAATTGTTCTATGTAAGCGCTTGAGAGGGAAGAAACACGTTTCTATAGTGAAGCGTGATTTAAGGTTTGAGAGCTATTATCACTGCCATTATACCGATTATAGAGGAATGCCATCAAACCAATATGTAATTAACGTTCAAATAAGCAGATAAAGATTAACATCTGCATTAGGATCAGAAACAAAATCAAACACGTTCTTATGTTGCTTAAGTGATGAGTAAGAAAGGAACAAAGATGTAAGATCTTCTGTTTACAGAAGAGTGTTCTTACAGCAGACTTCTGCTTGGAGAATAATATCGAAAATCGCAAGTGGATCGTGTCATTGCAAAAGAATGCGAACTTGTGAAGTATTGTCAAGAGCTTCGTTATGCAACGAGAGCTACCTCCTGAAGTACACTTCGCGTCGTTCTTAGATGTTTCTACGGAGAAACCATCGATTGGGTGATTTTGCTCTTCAGGCCCCTAATTTGCATAACTGGGGTCTTTGGAATGAATCGGAAAGAAATTTCTGAAAAGGAGACAGGGAGATTTTCAACTAAAAAGGCTGAAAGCGTCTGCAAAAAGCTGTAATGCCATTTATTTCGTAATCATTCGTTCCAAAAGTAAAAATGCTGATGAAAACAAACTGTGAGCTATTAACCATTGAAGTCGTGTAACCTTTAAAATATTGCCTTCTAAGAATGTTAGGTAATATCATTTCCTTATTAATATATTTATTTCTTTTTTCACGTATAAACACCGACTTTTGCAGACGACGTTAACCATATGGATATATAAATCTTTCCTTTGATTATTTTAGGAGGTAGTGATCTCCGTAACTACTACAAAGTGTATACTATTTCTTTAAAAAAAAAATTAACCCATCGGCACCCTAATAGGATATAAAGATACCTAAACAAAAGCATTAATTTGAAATTTGTAGATCAAAGAGAGGATGAAGGACAGAAACATATTCTACATGCCACTGGATGCAACAAATTTTAAAGCTTTGTGGTCATTGAGGGCAAATGCATATAATAAAAACCATTTGTTTCGCAGAAACTCCAAAAAAAAGCAGTCCATTTCTTGCCACTCCAAATCTATTGATCACTAGTTATAAGACTTTTTCATGTAATGTGTATGATTAGGCGCTTGTTTGTCCAATCTACTGCAAAGGTCATTTGTTACAGTGAATTCAAAGGAAATTACAGCATACCAAATTATTTTTTCGTGCACTCACCACTTTGCCATAGACAACCAACTCTACTTTACACCAACAAATGGGAATTAATAGTAACTTTGAGCTTCCCTATATTTAGTAAAATGTAGCTTTCATGGTTTGCTGATACATCTGCTTTTTTCGGTGAATATGTTATTCATATGCAGTTCATCTTCAAAAACTGATCGTTTCTCTGCTGATACTTTCTTTCTGTTCTTCAATGTGGTGGTTTATTCTCCAACTTCTCCTTTCTTCAGTCAGAACGTTACCTTTTATCTAACTAAAGCATCTGTAGAATACCTCACACGACTCGTTTTGTCTGCATCCCTATGTACAGAATTGAATTGCTTAATGGGGTAGCCAATAGATAGTAAATGGAAATGAAATACAATTTTTATAGTACATACAATTCTCTGCAAATTGCTATTTATTTGAATTTTATCTGAGGATAAGAGGAAGGTGTGCTCAGTTTAGGAATACAATACCATAAGTTTAGTACTGTAAGAGGAAATAAGCGCCATAGAAGCTCTGCCATTTGCTCGCTTTCTCTAAAAGGACTTATTGCGTTTATGACAAAACAGGAAGTTTGTTATACTCTTGATGAAATCTTTGTGAAGAGTTTATCAAAGTGGCCCTAAACCCAACGTTGCTTCCGGGTTGTTTCAAGTATAATACAGCAATAAGAAGCCTTTGATCTTCAGACACATCCCTTTACTGCTAAGGAAATGCCACGATGGTTTCGGAGACATAAAAGCTACCTGAGGAAGGCAAGTCTTTAGCAAGATGTCCTGGTAATATGTCTGGTGACATGAGTTTGTTACACACACATACATACATACACACACACACACTCTCTCTCTCGATCATCTTGCAAACTAAACAATAGCTCATGCTACTGCCATTGATAGTGAAGCGTAGTTATGGATAAACTTGTTTCAGCAATTGTTATATCGCAATTACTATATTTGTTTTTAAAGGGATTACTTTTTTTTAATTCAGATATTCCAAATAACACTATGCCTTTTTATTTGAGTTAATTTAAATGCATTGGGGTCGATAGGCGGTGCGAAGGCGTGGGAGAGGAAGAAAATGCAGTTGGGATAAGAGATCCGAGACCTCTCTTCCCCACCGGCTGACGATTTCGAGCTTTCAGAACTCCTGTTAGCCTCAAGGAGTGTAAACCTGAAGAAGGGGGTTTCCTTTTCTATCAGAATTTATTAAATTTACCTTGCCTTATTACCAGTTCGGCAACTCCTCAACATGTTTAACATAACCAACCGCCACTGAATTTCTTTATGTACGAATAAACGATCGATTACAGAACTGCTTACATTCTGTGTTGACGCTTAGGGCTTATAATATTTGCGCGAATCAAAACTCCACGTCGCGGATCGTTAAACCGTTCTCGCAGGCCCAAAATTAACTAAGTTCTAATCCCCATCTCCCGAAGCGAGGTGGAATATATCTGGCTACACAGTATGTCTCCTTTTGGGTGACTCCTGCCTACGCCTGCTTGCTTAGGCAAAACGCTAGAGGGGTGACAATATTTTATCTTCTCCAACCCTCCCCTCCAAGCTTAGCAGCACGGTCCGCTCCTGCTAATTACTGTGGTGTCCCTACTACGCCCGTCCTACCTGACGTATAAAATCTCTGCTCTACGTCGCGACGTCTCTGGACAGCGTCTTGTAGTTGATACTACTCTGCTTGCCTTTGGGCGACGATGCTTTATGTTTTGTGTTATCGTTTATGTTGTGTATATATTAGAATTGCTCATTTAGTGTAAATATTATTTAATAAGCCCTGCCTAGCTCTTAAAGGGAGGCACTCTTATCAGGGTTTGAAACGATGAACAAGGATTAATTACCTAAATAATAACAAACACACATTTCACTTGAATGCTATTTGAATATATTAACACTTTAGTATGACAGTGTTAACACATAACACTCCTTACAACTTTAACAAACTTGCACTGTTGGCAAGAATATTCGCGTATATTTCTACGAGATTACAATCTTCACAGATTCTCGTAATTTAGGTGAAATTACGTAAATATTAGTATAATGTAAAGCCAATGTAACGCTATTAATATTTTTAAACGTTAAGTTGCGTTTCTGTAATATTTCAGGCACTTTAACGCGTAGCATCACGGAGTAAGTGGTTCGCTTGCACCAACTCTGAGGCTAGACTGATTTGTAGCGGCATATTAGCGTTGCTTCCTTCTGCATTGGCTACAGCAGTGCATGAAGTTTATTGTTCATTACACTGGCGTAGCTTACTAACTATCCTATCATATAATATGTACAAATGAGTGTTTAAAAAAGGCCATGCTAGTTTAAATTTAGCCTTAAATAAAATATTCTTTAGGTCCTTTGTCTTTGTTATTGGCTTACATTGTTTAATACGCTTTTCTTTGCGATTTCTTAGCTATAAAACTTACAATAAAAAACCTTTAGCTGCAAGCACGAAATACTACTGGCTTTTAATAAATATTATTACATCATATATTTTTGTACCCTATAATTCTTTTGAAGTTATTAACATTAATAGTAAAACTATATATATATTAATACAGTTACATTAATTACAGTTGGATATTAATTGAATTATTTAATTAAGCTATATATAGTAGGAGAATACGGCCTCACTATAAGATCTGGAACCTTGTTGAATGCATATGTCGAATAAAACAATGTTTACTTTGGACATACATAGGTGTTAGTGAAGCTCAAACATTCATATCATGTTAATTTTCATCCTAGCTTAATATACGGTATGATATTTTGTGGAAATACTAGTGAAAATGGTTTCTTTTTTATACCTTTTAAAGGCCTTTTCGAAGGCACCTCTAAAATGATATTAAAAACGGAATGAAATTGGCCAATAAATAATGGTTATTATGATAAAACACTTGTCCTTTGTGGGTTTTGTTAAAGGCATACATTCTGAAGAGTTGTAACCACAAGGATATAACACTGTTAATAATTATTACTATAACACTGGAAATATAAGTATATCAACTTGCAAAACTGAGAAATGTTTGCAGATATCTCATACTATTTTAAAACCGTCGAAAAGGGTTGTTGAACGTAATGGTTGAAAAAATCCCAACTTACACTGTTTGGAAACTTTCCAAACAGTTCCGAAGTGATGATGTTTTATAATTTCATTAACAGTTTGGAGTGTACGAGTATAATATGGAAAACAATTTAACTCGAACAATAATAAACAACGGGATGCCGTATTTGTGGCCGTGCATTCTAACGCATAGCCCGTTCGTTTACCACTAGCAGTCAAGAGTATGAGAGGCAGTTTCCGAACCCTGCCTGACTCTCTAAACCTTTGCTCCTACCGTCAGGTGGTGCAAGACAGATTTTTCTAGACCTGCATAGCATTGATGAAAATTGCCCCCTTATAAGTAGGTTGGGCCGCAGAAAACAGTACCTGCCGGGGTAAGCAGGTGCAGACAGTACAGATCACAGAAATGTGCACCTCTATTTAGAACTAGCCATATAGGTATTAATCTTCTAACATACTGTTGGAAGAATAAGTTGGCTCTGTTATTTTTGGATGTAAACGCAGCTGTTGGCCATATCTTTATTAGACAAACCATTGTTGGCTGCCTCGTTTAACTTCATATCCCGAGGTACAAAGAAAACTATTCGACATCCTCTTAATGACCTAGGAATACTTACTAAGCTTCTAGATCAGTTTTTATTTTTATTATTATTTATTATATGTTCTTTACTGTTGTTTAAACTTTAAAATAATATCGCGACTACCTTATATAGTTTTTATATACTATATAGTTATAATATATATTGTTTTCATTATAATCAGAACATGATTATAATGAAAATATAATATTTTAAACAGTAATAGTACATATACCATTAAATTCTCTGGATAGGTTTGCTATACATTGTTATATAATTTGTCGCTTTCATACAGTTTAAAGTTCTTTGTTGTGCTGAATTTAGGGCGTCAGGTAGGTTGTTGGGGATGTCACATCTTGTTGTACATAGCAACGGCAGGCTGTAACGAGATGATGACCTGTGAGGTTGGATCTGCAGAGGACGCACACAGGAGGAAGATCACGGTTAAGGATATGTCCATACGTAGTCGAGTTAATACAACTTGGTCTTTGCGGTTGAAATAATAATGTTGAAGTGTAGACATCGTGTAACCTGCTTCTAGATGTGGTTTTCCATGTTTATCTCCATTGATTAATGCTATTCTTTTTTATGAAGTTGGTGTGTGGGATCCTGGCGTCCTGAGGGGGATGTTTGGTGGCTTCTTTTGCTGCCTGATCACTTGATTCATTTCTCAGAATTCCGACGTGAGAGGGAGTCCAAGCGAATGATACTGAGTTACCAGAGATTAGTATTTGGTTGTACAGTTTCTGAAGTTCTGTAATAGTGTTTTGGGAGGTTGAGGTTTGTTGAAGGGATGTTAAAGCACTCAACGACTCGGAGAATATTATGTAATTATGTATATTATCTTTATTAAGTATATATTCTAATGAGATTGAATTGCGAAAAAGTGTTTCTCAATCAGCTGGATTGCCATGACGCGTCCGAAACTTGCGATTAATGCTGTTAAATGCAATAAAAGAATCCCAGTAATCGCCTTTTAGGAAAGGACCAAGACAAAAACCTTAAATAGCTCAAAAGAGTATATTCATTTTGGAGTTTAGTTGCCTTGAACTCTATAAAAAAAGGTCTGATGTGTTGCATACACATCAGACTTTCTCTTCTCACTATCGTTTACTTTTATATAACTTCTATACAGCATTTTTATGATTATTTTTCTGTTTCATGTTAATCGAAATAAACCTTTGCAGAAATAGTTTCATTACACATTTCGTTGTAGGTGCAAGGTGGATAGAGGAAATTGAATCGATTATAAGGTATTTAAAAGAGATTTCCTATGGATATATTGGCCTTGGGAGTCCATATTCTTTCGAAGATATCGCGAGAAACAACGATTAGCGAAGTATTGCTAGAAATATTGTAATACTCGTATGTCTAAGGAAATATTTATAAAATCATTCGAATTAATATTTTTAAGAGGAGTGAGAAAAACTGAATTACAGTAAACAAATTGAGATGTAAGAGATGAAACGCTGATATTTAATGTGAGAAATCCACTGAAACATTTTAAATGGCAGGGAAAGAATATGTGGAAATAATGCCAGATACAAGACTTACCAAACATACAGGAAAATTCAATCCTTTAGGGTGAATACCAGAAACAGGTGTTTGGAAAATATTTGAAGACAGAATAGGCAATTTATTACCTTTACTTTGAGATGTAGGAGTATGAGGTGGTAGAGTTATTTGGAATGCTAAAAGTTAGTTAATAGCAATCGCAAATATAGACTAAAGGAGCCCCAGGATTTTTACGAAAGGTTTTTACCTATTACTACATACAAAGGATATTGAAAGTATTATTCTGTTCGTTGATTACATCAGTACGCTACTCGTTAATAAAATCCTAAATTAGTACATAATGAAATTGAATTATTTCCTGAATTGTGTGTCAAATAAGCTTAAAGTAAATAGACTGTCTGTAAATCTAAACAAAACAAAAGTTGTTAAATTCATAATATATCGATCGTTACATACTCCAATAGAAATTGGGATCAAGGACATGTTATTAGAACAAACTCACTGCATTACATTTCTGGGCCTTCAAATATATAGATCTAGTGACTAATCGCAGCTTTAGCTTCGAAACAAAGACTGTACGTAATTGTGGAAAGCAGAAATGTCTTTTTCAAGAATGTTCATATACTTAATTGCAGAGTACTTAACACAATATTGTGAGTAAGTCTGCAATCTGCAAAGGGTTTTCATTTTGAATAGTATTGCGGCTTGAGGGACTTGCATCTCTTTCATGAATACTTTGTATCATCATTTTTATTTTGGATCTTCCTGTTAAAGAATCCTTTAGCATTATACCTACCACACCGCCATCCACTAAAACGATGACTCATTCACAAACACAAATACACACAAAATAAAGCCTGTAATCCAACATAACATAACGAACAGAACAAAATAATACCGCATTTACACGAATCTAGTGCGACATTAAATCTAATGCGCTCTCAAAATTTGAAACTTAAAGTAAAAATGCTGATGGTGAATGTAATGCGCATAAATTATAGGTTAAATTTATTTAAATCTACTTTGTACAAGTGGATTTGTGAATAACGAAGTGTCAGAACATGCCTAGGGTTTATAAGTAACCGATAGTTACGTGACACAGTCAACATGCCTAGGGTTTATAAGTAACCGATAGTTACGTGACACAGTCAATGTTCAAGAAATTACCGCTACCTATGAAAGTGAACATAAATACCTATGCTAAGTAAATCTTTGAAATGAATAGTTACTACTGCCAGTATTATAAGTACCTTTCTGCTAGCTTTAGTTACAAATAATAGCATAAGTTAGCGTTGCTCCCCCGCTTGAACTCCTTCTGCCTTTCATTAGCAGTATTTTCGGTTAAAGAATCACTTTATGCTTGATAGTACCTTTATAAGATGTTCTTATGTTTCTCTCCATTTCCTGAATACCTACCAAGATGGCCCTTGCAATAACAGGCCAACTACAAAAATCTGATGTGTTACACTCACATGACTTTCTCTACTTTGTACAAACTATTTTTTACAAACGCTTATTCTCCATATGCCTCATGTTAATCGAGATATCGAGATATTAATCTTATTGCTAATTTTCTTGTAGATGCAAGGGGAATTGATAGGCTTTAAGCTATAGTCAAGTATTTTAAGAGTTGGTTGCTATGTAGAGTGTTCCATTCTCTTTGCATTACTAGGGAAAAATGAATAACAAATTTGAGAAAAAGTAAAAGTATTGGAAAATTTAAGGGAATAACAAGCAATATCTGGAAAATGGTTCACTCAACAAAAAAATGTAAACGCGATCTACATTTTTTGTGTAGTAAAATTTTGTCTATCTCTTATGGTTTACCAGTTATGCAAAAGTCATTCACAATGAAGAATACTTTTGGAGACATTCCTAGAAAATTCGAGATATACATTTCATATGTCATGAAAATATCTTAAACATATGATATTTTAATCAAAATCGTTAGAGCCATTTTGAGAAAATTAATATTTTCGAAAAATGTTACATATAAAGGGTAATCTGGGGTGGGGGATTTTCTTGAAAACCTTCGTGTCGCATCTCTGGCAAATACTGAACCTAAATACCAAGTTTGGTGTTTATCCAACTGTTTGTTTCTGAGTTATGCTGTTCACAGACACACACGGACATGTTTCCAAAAATGCTTTTTTTGGATTCAGGGGGTCTCAAAACATGTATTTCTGGTGAAATCTCGGTATAAAATTTTTGCGTGGAATACAATACTTCCCCTATTTACTATACGTAGTAGAGAAAGTAAAAATGTAACGAAGTCAAGAATGACAACACTGCACTGTGACATAAGATAGAGATATTAATTTGAATGCAGATACCGGAGAACTATGTACTCGAATCTAATGCTTACAGCAATTTTGAATATTGTATTTGGGCAATAGATTTGCGAAAACACTGTATAACAACTCTAAGCTTGTACCATTCTTTTCGTTTGTTTGTTTTGTTTTAAGCGAGTAATCATTAGTGACATGGTTACCAACACTGTGATCAACGTACCAATGCCAAATAAACACTTTGACTGCAACAAGTATAGGTGGCTACGAACTTAAAACATCAATTACTGTGCAATCGACGCAGAGTTTGTAAGTACTTCGACAATTAACGAAGTAATTTAGAATCTAATGTTTTGGGGATATTGTAGAGACTGAACAGTTAGGATTGGTATGCTACTCATAGACGGGGCTTTCAAGATTAATTTGTAAATTCATTTACAACTTCAAATTATATAAATTTGTCACTACACACTCTTTTAACTTATGTACCTTATGTTAATTTTGAATAATTTGAACATGATACAGGCCTGCCAACAAATTACAGTACACACCACTTCTTTTTATGTTCAAATTATCTCCATTTTTCATGAAGACACCGTTGAAACCTAACTGGAATGCTGACACACAACATAGCTGAATGTTGTTGTCCAGATTCTGGAAGGCGTCCTCGATATAACCAGTCAGCTCTTTAAGAGTTTGATTTCCGTCCATGCCTCAAAGCAAGAAATCTATTGGGGTAATATCGGGGGATCGTGGTGGGAATTCAATTCCAGCACGACGTCCAAGCATCCTTCCTTTTGAAAATGTTATCAACGTACACCCTACAAGCTAATGCATAATGCGCAGTAGCTCCATCATGCTGGAAGTAGAGTTAATCATGGTTGACCATATGCATGAATAATTCCTAGTGTAACCTCTTGAAGTAGAGCCAAGTACTTGTCTCCAGTGAGATTTCCGTCAATAAATTACGGCCCAATTGCACCACGTGCCGATATTGCAGTCCACACATTTACACTGGGTTGATTAGTAGTTGTTTCAAAACAACGTGGTAGTTTTCCGTGTACCAATAAGTACAGTTATGTCGGTTTACATATCCCGACAACTTGAATGTGGCCTCAACAGACCACAATATATTAAGAAAGAAACCTGGTCAACTCGATACTGATCGAGCATAATTTCACAAAATTGTAGCCGTCTGTCAGATCATCTTCCAGAAACCCATGTATAGGCGTGGAATGTGCATTTTGAAGTTCTGCTTGTAATAGCTTTTGGATTGACCGACGTGATAGTTCTGGAAACTCGCTAATCGTCTTGTGATTTCTTTGGAAAAATCATAACAGCCAAACAAATATTAGTTCACTGTCGTCAGTTCGTGCTGTCCTAGGTCACCCACTGCGAAGTGCATCCAAAAGAGAACCTCCAGTTCCAAATTTATTAATTGAATTGTAAAAGCCTCACGTGTTTGGTGAATTTGACTCCAAATGTTTTCTCATTCCCTCAGTACAACACTTCCACCGCTTTGGTAAGCGGTCCTTACAGTGAAAATTCTTTCTTCTTTCGTTAACATATTGTGAAAGCTATTATTTTTGTTGTCAAGACGATGTTAGTTATAGTTACGATTTGTTTGTTAACACTACGTGCCATTTCCTGTTTCCTACTAACCATATCGACGTACATAGTACGCCCTTCCAACCTAGATAAATACAATTCCCTAAGTGGTAGCTCCTTAACTGCAGGGAAATATTTCCGCATTTTTTGGTTCCTTTAACTGTTAATATGACACATGCTCATTTTATTTGTTTTATCTTTATTTTAACATTATGTTCTATAATATGTAATGTTTATTTATACATATAACCAAATTATAGTTTTCTTGATGTTCCATGTTCACAGGTCTCTATGACCACCAATGAACTCGCATAACGCAATACAATCTAAATCTAAGTGTTAGACAGTAGTCTTTTTTTCAGCGCTATACCAACTTTGAGACATTTACCACGTTCCAAGGTTACATGTATGTAGAGATCTTCCTTAAAAAATTAACATAATACTTTTTACTTGAGTCTACAGAAATTAATTTACTTCGGAGTGAGATCAACCAATTAAGACCTTTTATATGCTTTCTACTAGAAATGGAAACCGGTACCACTATTCCTCTATATTTTATGCTGGATGCAATACCAATGCTGATGCAATGCTGATTTCGAACACCTATATTCGAACACCTCAGTTTATAAAAAGAAGTCTAGAAGCTTCTTCACACATTATGATATTTTTAGGTATTAGTATAAACATTACAAATAATTTGGTACTAAATTCTGCGACAGTTGATTTTGATTTCTCCAATTTGCAGCATTTGTTTTATTGTAATAAGGACATATCATATTGTATATATCCCTAGTCAACGTTAACAACTATGAAGATGATGGTGGTGATTAAATAATGAAACTAAAATAACATTTTACATTATATAATAATAATTCCATACACTACCGAATATCGCTGTATCACGGTGGCGTGATCTAATCCATGCTTTCTAACAAACAGCAAGGAACTTCTTATTGAAATGAACATTTCTACCAAAAGACATTTAGTGTTATGGGAGAAATATTGAATAATAAAGTATGAAATACCTTTCATTATTTTGCTTTTTAAAAGTTTGTAAAAAATTCTTGGCCTATGATAAGTGAATTAATAAATACTGATTTGACTATCAGATTTAAGTAGAAAGAGCTCAGTGTAGTTTTATTTTCTGTCTGTTAAACGTTTAATTTTATACCTCATATTAAATGCCACAATATGTTATTAATACAAAAAAAATGTATGCATGTTTGTACAGTTATGTAGTTATGCTATATATCAACACATTACAGCGATGTTAATAATAATAATAATAATAATAATAATAATAATAATAATAATAATAATAATAATTGCACAAAATAATCACGAGAAACCTTTGTAATTCACGCTGAATTAGTAAGAAACATTGACATGTGCTGGGACACTAAACTTCGTGTTATGTACCCGTACATAATTGGATTCCATGAACTTCTTTTCAGATACTCTCACAGTAGATAGTATCAGTTGACAGAATAAATAAATTAGTTAAATCATTGGCAGCTTATACAGAATTAGTCGTTATACAACAAATAGCTATTTGAATTTCTGTACTACGAGGTTGTATTTTGCCCTTTCTCTCGTTTATCCTATAACGATATGCTCGAGTATATACTTGATTGAAGTTTGCTCTCCAACGTGCAGGCCCAGGTTTATGCTTAATAAAACTAGATTCTGCAGATGTAGGCGTTTGAAGTAGGAGGGAGTTTATTATCTTAAAAATCTAAAGCATGCAGTGCTCTCATTCACCCACGCATGTGACAACAGTAGTGCTAGTTTAGAGGTTTTTAGATCACCCACAACACCTGAAACGCAAGCCACTAAAATAGCGCTTTTCAACAATACCATTTCGGTTATTTGGGTAGAATGTGGAAATGGTTTAGTTATCATAGGAATAGTTGGTAGGAAAAGAATTGCAAATGGGTGTACAGAAAATAACTTAATTCAGTGCTTTAACAGTAACATCTGCACTTGCGTCAAGATACTTGCAGTAATTTCATTAGGACCAAAGAATTTTGTGTGTCTCAATGTTGTCTTTACAATTTTTACATAATACTCTACTGCACTAAATTCGAAAACATACACTGTAGTGCCCATTCCTCTGCATCGTCATGTGTTTTTCTCCGTAAGGTTTCGACACTAGGTAACTAGGTTCTGCCAATTGCTGACGCAATGCAGCCGGTATATTCCTCTATGAGAGTGGCCTGAAAAACAATGCAGGAGCATACAAACTAACCAATGAACGATGTGTGGAATAAAGGGGTGGTTTGGATACCGCCTCTATGAAAGAGTTTCAATACGATTGGTACTCAAGTAAAAGGCTAAACCAACTATAAATAATTCAGCTTTCTACTGGAAAGGATGAAGAATTATTTGCATGTGTGGTTAAACTGAACGACAGCTCTCGGTGGAGAGCAAGGCAATGAATTGCAATAGATCATCGGAGAAGCATGCTTTAAAGTAAAACAGACCAGACTGTGCATAATTTGGATATAAGTTAGCTTTATAAAATACGGTACAATGGTCTGAGTAGTTATCAAACACATAACATGTATCTTCACAAATTAGGTTTGTGAATATATTATTACTAATTTTGGCATAACCCATGACCACTTAATGTTATTAATTAATTAAACGTTTCACATTAAAGTACATAAGTTGTTCAAGCTCTTGAAAGATAAATTACAGTTCACATTAAAATCATCATAAGACAATTTGTATTTAGTTGAGAACAACTCGTTGAGGGTCTGGTATATTTATTTAAAATATATATCGATATCATCGGTTGATAAACGATAACGCACTAAGATGTTAAAATTACAGTCTGCCTTCCATTTTAGACCGCAAGTTTCAATGCTTCTATCACAGCAAAATTCCAACAGGTAGACAGACTAGCCAAACTCCAACGCCATCATGTATGATATAATTATGATAGTAACAATGGCCAACAACATTTAAATTATTAGTTCCAAATAAGCTTACAGTTTCCCCTCTCGCCATTTAATATTGTGTAAAGTCGTTGGACAAGTATTCAGTGTTGTATTCAGTGTTGTAAAGTTGACTCCAGTGTTATAAAGTTTGTCCACGTTTAAACCAGAAATATTCAGAGGAATCAGATCCGAATTGAATGTTATACGGTGTGAGGAAGTCTCTCCGTGGAAAATGTTGCCAATACGTTCTCCATTTGACCATAACATGCGGATTCATTCCTTTATCGAAATTAGGTTTCCAACTAAATAGCAATTGTATAATACGGCTCATTATTATTCAGGTTATACGGAAATTCGCTACCTTCTAAGCGTGCTAAAATCTCACTTTACTCATTTTCTTATTATTTTCCGCTATTCTGTAAACCTCTTTTTTCAACTTAGTCATTATATAACCACAAATTAACTTTTGTCCGCGTGCTGCTAAAGTGCACTTGTATTCTCAAAGCAAGGAAGGGAAGCTACAATACTTTAAATACTTTAATCTTTTATAACCTGTAGAGAAATTTTGCAGCGTTTTTCTGTTCGCATTATATGTGTATCTATTAACTGTCGAATTTCTTCCTTTCAGGGTCACAACCACACGGAATCACTAACTTTGACCACAGCAGCTACAATGGAAATCCAAGGTAATACAATTAACTTATTTTAATTTAGTTTTCGTTTCGTGTTTTATTTTTGGACCTTTTTTAACTTTAGGAATGTATTAAGCTAAAACGCGCATTTATATAGAATCTGTTACAGCCAGTAATTGGAACAAGAATATATTAAAAATAAAAGTTATATATTCTAAGCTTTTAACTATTCTTAAAATATAAATATTGTCTGGATTAAAAACGCTGAAATCGTTTCAAATTTTTTTGCGTATTCCATTTGTTCATTCATTCTGAGGTATCACTTAAAGAAGTGATCTACCCAAGTTGAAACTTACAATAGTGTCAATAGTGTCTTTCTTCTAAACACAATGCCATTTCCTTACTGTTGAAAGGAAACGAAAACCCTGGCTTTTCTCTGCCTGACTTTTGAAGCACTCCAAGCATCACGAAATAGGGTACTTTCAATAATCTGAATATAAGCAATTTAACTTATAGATCTCACGTTTATTCAAGTGTGTCGCAGTGAAGTTATTCATTTTTATTGATTTTATTTAAATTTGATTGTTGAAGATAACAAACGAAGAAGGAAGATATTTAATATACAGACAGTACTCATCAAATTGTATGCGCAAATTCAAGGTACAAAGAAACCAAACGAGGGCAACATTTCACCACCAGTGTGGTAAACCACCACCAATGAAGCAATCATACGCCCGCTGTGCAGAATATGCATTTCACCCTCTGCGGTCCCTCAAGCCTTTAAAACGGTGGAGAATGAATCAGAATGGAACAGCATGTGACTATTAAAGTTTTCCATGTTCAACTGTGTTAATTCAGATCTAGAATACTTCACATTACACCATCAAAAATGTTATGCTAGATGTGGCAACACCTCAATCATATGATATGTATGAAATTAAATTGAGTTTTATTTATGGACGCTCTTTAACTACTATGGTCCTTAGCGTCCCATTCTATATTGGGCGTGAAAGGTCGGTAATTTTTCTCAGAGGCCTCTTTATCAGACTTGAGGTTCTTTTACGTGCCGTAAATCTACGACACGGGACCACCGGCTTTACTTCCCCTCCAAAGGAAGCCATGCTAAGGATTTTTACGCCCGGGTTTGAACCCGCGACCTTGGGAACTAGAGGCTAGCACGGTACCACTAGTCCTCGGAGGACGACATATGATATGTATGGAATTCGACACAATAAATGAGTCTATACCATGTATCTTTGTTGCACTTAGTGAGGCATCTGTGAACAAAAAAAGGAGCTTTTAGTGATAATTTCGGAAACATCATGTCATGAATAACTTTAGGGTGCTCGCAATACTGCACTCGATCATTGCAGTCCATTGTTTCCAAGAAGAAAATCTATAAAAAGAAATCGCAGCCTGATCGATGATTGCAAATTATCTAGAACTGTCAAACTCGTGGCAGGAGACACTTATTACTAGACAGCGGATTTGTGTATACTAGGAATATCTAAAATATGCAAGGATTTAGACTATCAAAATCTTTAAAATATGCTCTACATTTTCAAACATATGGACTAAGCATGCACTAAAATTTTTAACTTTAAGCTTATTCTTTTGCTACTTACAGTGTACACTCATTCTTAGACACCATGTAGTTTAACTTGTAGTAGAGATGGGACGATACCAATATTTCTGGATACTTGATATCGATACTGATTTTTGAACACAGATAATCGATACTCACCTTATAAAAAATTGTAAAACCGATAGCTTTTTCACTGAATTATGTCCTTCTTAGTATGTTTTTTGTGTATAAACACATGTAACCAATTTTGTATTGTATAATAATTTCGAAATTGTTTCTGTTTGACATTCTCCAATTGGCAGAATCTTTTATCTTGATAATGCCGCAGCTTATATATCTCCTATTGTTAGTCAAGGCTAATGTAATAATAATAATATAATAATAATAATAATTATAATAAATTGTCTTTGCTTCCCTTTTTATGTAACTATATTTTGAGCTGAAAACGTTCTGTTTCAGGATTTTCTATCCATAGAAAAACAAATACTAGAAATTATTCTTTATTCTGAAATCTTGAAAGTATAAACAAATATATATTTTACATGAAACTCGACTAAAAATTTTTTTTTCGTCACCGGAATAGCTAAATGTTATGGCTGAGAATACCAGGCTATTGCAGAAACGTGATTTAACTGCGCGTCATACACAACTCAGTTATAACTGACGCAACAGTTCTAGACACGTGAAAATCTTAGTGACAGCTATGAAGCGAGTTACATACCTGATCAGGAGGTGACCGGTCGTCTGCATGCTGCAGGAGTGCGTGGGACAGTCATTATCAAATATCCGCACACCGGTTATGCACTGCACTACACGATAAACTTGTAGTTATATACAGTATATTTAAATCCACCTCTGTAAAATGCCCTTAATATAGAAACACTGTCAACCATCTGCCTCCAGTTCTTCCACACCTGACAGCCCATCCTCTTCTGCGGAATCACTCACATCACTGTCGCCATCACTGCTGTCGCTACCTTCTGCACCATTATCCTGGATGAGGATTTTTTCTAATTGATTTTCTGTAATTCCGTATTTTTTGAAATAATGATTCTCCATTTATTCAACATGTCGATATACATTTTCCCATTCTGGCCTACCAATTTCTGCAAATCGCTGCGACATAACTGCTCCACATCTTTTAGTTTAAAAGTGATATTTCTGCAGGCCACCCAGTTTTCGACATCAGCCCAGATTAATTCGATTGGGTTTAGATCTGGGTGATACGGTGGCAGTCTAAGTACATTATGGCGATGTTGTATTAATATCTGGCCAAGTATTATGAGTTAGGTATGACTTCTGCAGGGATTTGTTGGCTTTAACTAAGTTATATTTGTTTTACTCATGCTTTCATCAAAAGCTATATTATGCCTAAGCAACCAGGTTTTTATTTCTTCTTTTAAGGAATTTGAGGTAGGTTGTTTGTCAATTTGAGTGTTACCACATTGTGAAGCATTCTCGATAACCAGAATAGACCCAGCAGGCATATCAGGTATCAACATGGTGTTGATCCATTTCATGTAATTTTCTGCATTCATTTCTTGATGAAAATCTCCTGTTTTTTTGTTGCGACTTTTAAAAGAAGGGCATTTGGAACGAACAGCATGAACGATAATAAGTATTTGCCCTTTGGCAACAGGTGCCTGAAAACCTAATTCGCTATCGTCACTTCAACTTTTAGATGCATGACTGCTGTGTATGTACGACTCATCTTCATACACTATAGTTTGACCCTCTAATTTGTACCTCTGAGTAAGGTACTCTTCCAGCTGAGATCGTATGTCGTGCTTTTCTATTAGAACTCTATTTGGTTATGTTTTCTTCCACTTAAACCCTAAATCTTTTATAATTTTTCTGAGATTTGTAACAGCATCTTGAAAATTTATGCTGATATAAGTACATATTAAATTATAGTCATTTGGAGAGTTAGTATCAGACTGCAAAATTCAGTGCCATAGCCGGGATTTCAGACTTGTAGCACCACCTTGAACATTTATGACACCTTTCAGATTGATGAGCAATCTGCTTATTGTTGGCACAGTTTTTTCTTCCACATAGAAATTGTGAATCGTGCACCGAATGACGCATTTGTCGAAATCGTCTATTTCTGTAATACGTTTAGGGACCTTATGTTTCTTCACAGGTGTGTCAAATGGTACTCTTTCATCCATATGGTTTTTCTTATCTTTGAGAAATCTGGAAACGGAACTCAGTGAAATAACAGTTGCTTTGGCTACTCTTTCTTTCACTCTCTTAAGGCTTTTGTGGAACTCGGGTAGACATATATGTTCCTCCTTCATCTCTGCTTCTTGCTTCATGAAGTCGAGGACATTTGCAATTATTTCCCTGCTTTGAATACGTAATACCTTACCATTTAACTTTGAAAACGTAGGAGCCATGGTCATAAATATCACAAATATAAAATAAGCACTATTTACGTACTGATCTCTTTGAAATTACAAGATGCGGACACTTTCTATGCAGACTGTATGTGTTACGCACTGTGAGTAAGCAAAGGTAACATATCGCCTTCGTTGATTAAGCTAAACATAAACCATTCCTAGGCTCGGCAGCTGGGGTGGCAATCAAGGTCACGATTCCAGAGGTTTTGCGCCAGTTATAACGCTGCATGTTACATGAGCACCTCTATTGCTTCCCCAATTTTTTGCGTGTTTAGACAGACGAGAGTATGGAATGTTGCATTAATTTACCCCTTTATATAGTTTAAACAAAGCATCACATTTTCATTGTAAAAATAAATAAATTTCAATTTTAGGTAATGCAATCAACGTGTATCAAGAACTGTAGTCCAACAATTCTTTGGGAGTACGTGCGAGGCAGTAATATAAAGTCTCAACTCCTTTCATTCCTTATCTAGTATCAATTAAACGCAATAGCTTTCAATAATGCAAATCTTAAAAAATTTAAAGTATCAAAAGTTTATCTCAAAGTATTAGACATACCTCGATACCACCGAGTATTGCGAGTATCGAGGTACCGACGGTATCGAGGTACTATCCCTAATTTGTAGTACACAATGATCATCTTCTCCAAATGCTCAGGTGTAAGCTTATGACGTTTATCGGTTAACAAAGTTTGTATGATGAAAAGGATCTATCCACGTCTTCAGATTTCTATGGACAAAATTTTAAAGCGTTACTGACTATGAGGGAACTTCCTCAGCAAGCATTACGTTTTCACCTTGAAGATATTCATCCACGGAATACAAAACTTTAATGTCGGGTTTCTCTTTAAAATAATGCACAATTTTTCGCTTCATTCACCTGCATACTTTAAATGGGCACCCTAATTTACTCTAAAGGAGTGTCTTCATAGTAAGAATTTTATTAAGTAAATATGCTCGACGCATGGGAAAATGATGAAAATTTGCAGCAATATCACAGATATGCAATTATATGCACCATGAAACTTTATATACAAGCACAGAAAAACATAAACGTATTGCAAAATTTCATTCCATGTCACAAGCAAAAACAAACTAAATAATGCATTTGCGTGCAAATCCGATTTGTGTAAGCACTTAAACCTAAATAAAATAGTAGTAATGTAGGAAATGGTTAACTTTTATTACATTATGTAGTGCGGAAGTTGAAATCTTTCTAAAATAGTGCACTAAAGCAAAGAATAAAGGGTCATAATTGGTTGTAATTACAGGAAAAAGAGATAGACATTAAATAAAGAGAAACGTATAAATACTTTACTGAAGGGAGATGCCCCTGAATTTGAGTTACATTGTAGTGATAGCCACGACCTGCCTCAACTGCTAAGTTTATAAAAACGTTAAAAGGTATATCTACTAAAAAACCTGTATTAGGACGTGATATATTTAACTCGATATCATCTGCAAACGTTAAGAACTAAGACAACTGTCCAGATGGGAAACCATTGATGCGTTCACAAAACTCACGGAGCCCAAAACGCAACCTAATTGACGCCATGTTTGACTAATCAGATTCAATATAAAGTTGTTTTATAACTGGCAGACTCACTCGTCCCCTAATTATAGACTTCCAGTACGTTATCATTATAAGATGTAATCCAGTTTGCGACTAGGATTAATGTGCACTTATCACGCTACGTCACTGAACCGGAACAAGATCATAAGCTGTGCCCCCATGAGCGGAAGTACTCGACCTTGCAGGGTAAACAGTGTCTACTCTGACGTCATCACGCTCCAGCTCTCGTAAACGAACATGTGGTTACCCTGCACATCTGGACGACTACAGGTTCGCTTGCATGTACCTACGGACGTCAAAACTCTTAATGACGCAAAACATATATGTGACGTTACTCTCCCTCATATGTTCTGAATTGAGATGGATTAAAATACTGCATCATGTATCTCTTCATATTGCATCCCTTTGTATATCTTTTAGGAAATAATGGTCATATACCGGTCTTTTACGGCTGGCATTTTGAATCTCGAATAGTGTTTCTATTAGTTTTATTTAGTCCTTGTAATCTATATCAATATTTAAAGAGAAAGTTTGTATGTATGTGTGCCTATACGTATAGTAATCTCAAAAACCACTCGACCGATTTTGATAACTCTTGTACCATTCTGATGGAAATTACCTAATTTAATTTCATAAACTACTAAAAGAATAATAACGATTTACAAAGCCCTAAAACATTGCAGTTGTAAAAGAACGTGTTTGCGAAGAAGGCTTTGATTTTAGTTGAGAATGCCGTGGAATAGAAAATAGTTGCTGTTACTCCACAGAAATTGGATGTAAAATAAGACAAATGCCGCGGTTATTTCATTTATGTATTATGGTCATGACTTACCAACTAAGACACAGAAAAAAAAGAGAATCGTATTTGTTTATAACGATACGATACCATGCGACACAATGCTAACATATTTCAATAACCCTCAAGTAAGAGAGTTTGTTTCAGTTGTTTCTGTTATAATCAGGATCCTTAACAGGGTATGTTAAGTAATTGTATAAAGAGATAAAATTGTGCCCGCTAACATAGAAATCAGTCAACCAATATTTTACAACCAGCAATCCAGAATGTTATTTTTCTCGATAGTAGCAGACTATGCGTATTTTCTAAAGAGGTTAACTTAGTGGCCTGGGAGTGCGGAATCTTCATATTTATTTATTTACGAACTCGCCTCTATTTTATTGTATATGTCGAGGGCTTCTGTATTGTATGAAAACAATGCGGTTTTTATATTATTAAATGCCTAACTATGGAACTAAACTGAAGGTACAAAGTTTAACATTTCAGCTACAAAAATTACTTGAATGATTGTTCCACCGTCAAAGGTTACGCAACATTTCCAAAGACCGTAGGGCGTAAGTTAGGGAAGGGCTTTGCGCCGATGTTTCATATCCTTTTGCATGAATATCGGGAAGTTTTATCCGTTATTAGCAATAGTCAGGGTTGTACAAAATTACAATTACAAGCACTAAAGTGGTGGATACGCAATAAAAACGTTTTAGATCATTGTAAAATAATTTCATAGAGAACGAAGGGAGCTAAATGGAGCCAATTAAATCGTCAGTTTTAAAAGTTACCGTTGCAATGTCGGGTATGCCACTAGTCTTCAGAGATATATTATAGCATCTTATGTAAAGTGCTGAACTCTCCCGATGTTCACACTAACGCACTGAAAGTCCCACATATCACTATCTATAGAAATGGGAGGGAAACCATGGATACCATGTATCTGAAATACCTATTGCCACCCAGTCACATGAGAATTTCTCTTATTTTGGAAAGTTCGTGGAGTCTACTAATATTGTTGCGGTCACTCTTTTCCTTTTATTGGTTCGCTTTAAAGTATTATATTATTTAGTTTAGTAGTGCTCCGGGTAGCTACATTTTATTAAGTCGAACAAGCATCTCTTGGCAGGAAGAGTTCGGAAAAAGCATGTTTAAAACTAATGCTTTATCAGTTTGGATTTGAGAATGTATTATGTGTCTCGCCTCAACCGCAATAAATATTTATTTAACACAATAAAATATACAATATTGCCTCGCGGAAACTGTCTGCGTAACTCGCGCCATATATGTACTACTTATGTACCACATACTAAATAAACTGACCAACTATGTCAACTGCGTTGAAATGATAAAACAGACATCTTGTACCGACGGTGTTGCAATGAAGACTGTGTGCTGGCATACTGGTGTATTATTGTGTTGACTGTGTTAAAGTCAGAACTGTGACACGCTGTGTCAACGGTGGCAGAATGCAAAACTTAGGGGCTTCTTTGTAAGCTCCAAGAATATATACTCTTCTACCTGGATTTGCCTAGACATTAAAACTTTTCATTGGCTACACTTTTTCACTAACCAATTACCATATATGTGACATCTTCCTTAGGCTGAAGACTCACCTTTCAACTTTGTAACTCCTAAAAATCTCTCAAAAGTCGCCCTCTCGCGTTTATTTCTAACTTAAGGGTTTTTCTTTATTGTTTCGCCTTCTCATCCCCTTTGCTGTATTGTTAACGGTGAGGTTTCTCTTTGCAGAGGAACAGTTTCAGCTTTGGTTTCCATTATATCCTATTATTTTCATACATCATATATACAGGGTGAACCGTTTAAGCTGTACAGTATCTCCAAAACTAAGAAATATCTTTGTAGAAAGAAATATCTTTAATTAAAGTTGCTTGATATTGTGGGGTGAAAGTAAATACCATTAGATTTTTTTTAGAGGACGTTATGATGGGTCATTTTAGGGCCGTAAAAAATGTAAGTTCCCATTTAAAAAAATTAAATTGGCCCTAAAATGACCATCATAACGTCCTCCAAACAAAACACGACCAATGGCATTTACTTTCCATCATAATATCAAGCAACTTTTATTAAAGACATTTCTTTCCACAATGCTATTTTTGGAGATATTGTACAGTCCCAACTTAAATGATCCAACCTGTGTATTATGTACACACGACTTCGTATATTAAAATTTGTTTGTGAATCGTGAATCATTATGAATCATAGCTTGTTCTATATTTACATGAGTGGGTGATTAATAATTGTTTGTTAGTATGGTTATCACAACACCAATAGGTGTTGGTAGGTAGGTAGGTAGGTAGGTAGGTAGGTAGGTAGGTAGGTATCATCTAACTACTTACCTACCTACCTACCTACCTACCTACCTACCTACCTACCTACCTACCTACCTACCTACCTACCTACCTACCTACCTACCTACCTACCTACCTACCTACCTACCTACCTACCTACCTACCTACCTACCTACCTACCTACCTACCTAATCTATCTATCTTTTTTGGTTTCAAATTATTGAAAGTATTACACGAGTACTTAATGCACGGACCATTAGCCGTGCATGCATATTTTAAGACACAAAGTAAAGTGACAGAAGAAACAGCAGAAAAAGAAACAAAAAAAGAAAAGGGACAAGAAAAAGGAAAATAGGGATAGATTGCATCTGAACTAACCGAACAAATCTGACTTCGCTTCCTGCACTTTACCCAAGAAATTTCCCATATTTTTCCAGTTCCTCTGATCAGCCAGTAGATCCCAATATGGCAATCTTCTTCTAGCGGGACTTGAAGAATTTTTCTTTTGTTTAATTGTTCGCTGATTCTCCCATCGTGCGCATTCCGCCAAAATATGTACCCAGTCTTCAAGCAAACCACATAATGGGCAGATTCTTTGCCAGAATCGTCAGTCATTTTCTGTGCCCTCCAGTCTCCAGTCTAAATAATGCCATTCCTGATCTTTCCTTTCTTCCTAATTTAAGTATATGTGCCTCTTTAACACAATTCAACTTTCTTTCATTTGCTATACTTAGAAAAAGTTTAATTTTACAATCGGATTCTATTTCCTGTCAGCTGATGTCTATTAGTTTTCTTTTGACACCTTTCTACGTGTTTTTGTCATTTGTTTCAGCTCTGCTTTACTGACCCCATTCCTATTCTTCTCACACCCCTGCCCAAAACTTATGAGACAGGTTTTCTCGCTGGTATTTATAACATTTGGATCGAGTGTGTAATTATCTCCCTGCATCAGTCTCAACCAGTCCCGGCTTTATCATAGAGTTATACATCTTTTCTAATGTATATACCGGTACATCAGGTATATGCATGATGGCACGTAACAATTCATTTAACTGTCCTCGTGCTTTATAGTTAGTTACTGATAGATGTTTGTTCCATTTTCCTTTCATGTTAATGTTACTCCTAAATAGGAAAAATATTGAACATTTTGTATTTCTAGCCCCTTGTAATACCAGTTTTCATTTTATTACTGTTTACCACAAAACCCATTGTTTACAATATTCTTCCACCTATTAATACCTTTCTATAAGCCTTCTATTGTCATTGACAAAATTGTCAAGTCATACGCGTATAAAAGTACAGGAATACAACAGCGTCTACTTTCGGGTCATTCACTTCTTCTGCTTAACACATCTACTATATCGTCTATGAATAAATTGAACAACAGAGACGATGAAATGCATCCTTGGCGAAATCCTCTGCTGGCCTATTTAGATTCAGTTATTGTATTTTGGTCTATTTTAATGCTTAAATTCACGTTATTGTAAATTTGCATCAGAGCTTTCATCTTTTACCAGAGAATCCTTTGTGGTGAAGTTTCGTCCAAAGGGCATCTCTCTGCACGCTTTAAAAAGTAATTTTGACATCAACAAAAGCACAAATTTTGCCCCCTCTTTTTATTCAAATTTGAATAAACTGGTATTTTAATACGAAAATATGCAGTAGAGAACCCTTTGCTGAAACCCGCCTGAAATTTAGAAGTTATATGGAACTCTTTGGCTTCACCCTTAACCGTCATAGATAATTCTGCAATACCCAGTATAGATAATAGTACTATTCCTCTACAGTTTCTGGTTGAGTGGTATCCTTGCCCTTGAATATCGCCTGAATAATTGCTGTTGCTCAAGCTTCAGGATACTTCTCTCCATTAAATAGTTTGTTAAAAGCCACCCGCTGGAGGTCTAACATTTCAGGAACATCTATGGAGCATTTAACAAATTCGCCCGGTATTTCTTGTATTCTCGCTGCTTTGCGATTCTTTAGGCTTTTTATTGTCCGGACAGGATTTAAGCACAGTTCAGCGAAAGACAGCCGGGGTCCATCCCATTCCTCCCCACTTACTTCAGCGTACATATTAAAATACGCTAGCTGTATTCATGGTTTGATAATTACGCCTTCTCATCTTCGCACTTTGATTTTCTTAACTACCTTCCACATGTTTATCGTTTTGTCGCTATTTTTAAATCCATAGCCATTCCTCCTTTACACTTACTATAGCACTCGAGATTCTTTTGTTATTTGGAATTCTCATGCTTCTATCAGTTATTTGTGAATTTTTGTTATTATTTTAATAAATGTTCCCCACTTCAGTTTTACCTGTCCGATCCCGTAAAACGTCATGAAATTTCTCGCTTCCCTCTGGATTCCATTGATCTCTCGACATAGATTATCATTAGTTTCCCCTACATTGTTTGAGCATCTATTTAAAGTGAATAGGATGGGTGAGGGTGAGATTCGACTCTGTTTACAATTTGGAAGTCCTCTATTAATTCCTGTGAACATATTACATAATCTGTAATACTTCCTCCAGTACTATTGATAAAAGTTAATTCCACTACCATATTTGACTCATACTTGCCATTTAGGATTTCTAATTTAAACACATCACAAAAGGCTAGTAATTCTTTTCCATCTGAATTTAGCACTGTGTCCTTACTCCGTCAACTTCTTTCCTACAGTCTGCTTTCTCTCTTTCTACAGTAATATTTTTGCTTCCAATTCTGGCATTAAAATCTCCCATTATGATTAAGTCCGCTTTTCGGTGTATTTTCTGAATTTCTACAATTGTGTCGGCCAAATCAATAAATAATTTAGGGTTGGCATATCAGGATGTAGCTGGTTATCGGTACACTACAATAATACACAACTCAAGTTCACTTTAATTTAAATATACACATAATGTTCCATATAGCTTAATGTTTATCTGATGAAAAGTATAGCATGTTGGTCATTAGAGTACATGGCAACACCCCCGGATATGTTCCTCCTCGCGGCCCATGAATATACCACTAAAACCACTAAAATTTACATTTCTCCCCACTTTTAGTCATGTCTGTGTGAAGCCCATTATATCTACACTATTTATAAAGTCAACGAACCTATCATTTGCCAATTTCTTCTTTAGGCCTTCAGTATGCCAAAGACTGACTGTCACATGGGCGGCTATTTCCTAGTTCTTTATCATACCTGCCCTAGTATTCCTGCTGGTGAGTCCCTCACCCCGCTGACTGTGTCGTCCATCTGATGTGGTGGTGATATGTGTCGTCCATCTGGATCCATTTGATGGTCGCTGCTTGGATGCCTTTGTTGTGACGCTTTCCGTGCCCCTCTGTGGTATTTCTCTCACCACCGTGGCGAAGGTTCCATTAAGGGGTGGCTTCTGCTGCTCCTTCCTGATCGCTGAACCTGCTGCTGCTTTCCTACACCTCCTCCTACACTTATTCTTGAGGGTGGTTACTTCCTTCTACTGTCTGCACTACTCTCTGCTGAGGTTGTCCCCACCGCACAACTCCAATTCCTCCAGTTCGTGCTTCGACCATACCTTGCCATTAATGACAAGCTTATCAAACTGGAGGATAGCACAGCAACCCTGCTTCCGTGCTTCAGTCAAGGAGCGCTTTAGAAAGCTTCTTTCTTGCCTCACTCTGGCAATGAAGTCCTCAGCGATGTGCACTCCCGATCCCTTGAGATATTTGCTGTTTCTCAATATCTCGCACTTTACCTTATAATAGCACAACTTGCGATGGGACGGTTTGTGTCTCCCATCTCCCGATCCTGTGTGCTCGTTCAATATTCATTGGTGATAGATTAATTCCAAGCTGCGCCACCACCCGCCGAATTAGCACTTCGTTATCTTCCTAAGTCTGCCTATCTCCCTCATACTCTCCATACACTATAATGTTGTTCTTTCTACTTTGGTTCTCTAAATAGTTTATTTTTGCTCTAGTAAGTTAAGTCTGTCCGTTGCAGCATTTAATCTTGCATTCACACTTAACACTTCGCAGCACCTGCTAAAACATTCCTTCATTTCTTCTACCTACCAGCTTTCGTATCATTTCCTTCACTTCCTCCATTTCTACCTACTTTTTTTTCTTTCTTTCCAAACCCCTGGCCCCACTGAGCAAAACACGTCCACTCTCTACCACATCTCGATCCAGTCTCTTATACTCACACTGAAAGAATTGTCCAAATCTTGAAGGAATTTTTATATAAACATAGCATCTAAATGTTTAAAGGAAGTTTATGTTTTAAATAACATAAAAATTCAAACGCTTTTAGTTTAAGGGATAAAAGAGCCCACTGACATCAATAAACCATGAAATGGAGACAAAATTCGTTGACGTGGACTTTTCCTGCCTTTTTAATCCACAAATTTACATCTTTTACATATTTCCGTGGAAAATATCTTCCGTTATAGAGTTTAAATACGATTAAGCATCTCACCCTTTCTATCTTTCTCGCTCACTTTGCATATTGTAACAGAACTATCATAGGCCGGACGTGTTCTTGTGGCAGAATGGCTGGTTGGGGAAATAAGGATTAGGAGGAGCGCTCTTCCCCGAACCCCAGAAATGCTCAAGGCGCAATGACACAATTCTGTAAACTTCTTTCCTCCTCCCACGAAGCTTCAAGAAACTCGCACCGTTTATATAAGCAAGCCTGTTCGCAAGTTGCAGCTTCTGTTCGGTACTCAGTGCGTTCCACGAGCGTATTGGTTATTTTGAGGTGTAGCGAGTGCCACGTCAGCTGCTTGTCGGGAGACTGCTTGTTCGACATTCCAGCGATTGAAGTGCAAGGAAGAAGAGGCTCCTTCGCGCGTGTTCCATTACGACGCCTGCGCGCAAGGAAAGGTGCAGTGAGTGAAAACTGAGCTAAGTCACACTAGAAAAATGAAGTGAAAGTGAAACTGAGCTAAGTCATAAAACAGAAGTGACAGTGGAAACTGGACAAAGCCGCACTGGTGTCAGGAGTGGAATGTACGTCGGGGAGAGAGCGCTTCTTCCTCTCTTTATCTCTCCAACCAGCAAATCGTCCGGATCTGAAATGCTTTAAAACTCAACGACTACCCTTCTCGATGTTCCAGAAAATTCTCGAAACTTTTCTTTTTTAACAAAGACCTCTTTTGCATTGACGTTTACTATTCTTTGCTAAAATTATTACATTATCTGCTCACCCTTCTACTCGGTCAACTGCGACGGTTGCTGTCTGAGGATGGATCCTAGACGATTTTTCAGTTACCTTGCGGCTTGCAGTCATAGCTTCATGAATAAATTCTTGGTGAATTTGCTACAAGACTTGTCCATTTCTTTTCCTTTCTTTTTGCATTCCTTAGGGCACGAGGTTCATCATATGACCAATACGCTGACTCTCAGAAGTAGTGTCGTGTGCAAAAGTTAAATAAGTTCAACGGTATCTCTCTCCAATATGTTACCAGCTGCAGCAGAACGGCTTTCGTGCTCATAATCATGGAAGTAGTGGAAATAAAATGTTTAAACGCCTTTAAGACACCAAAAAATGAGATACAGATTTTGGGAAAGAATATTTTAACGGTGGCAGTAGAGATAAATTGCAATTCAATTGGAAATAACAGGTGATTATTGTACGTGAGATCGAAACAAGTTTTAAACGCTTAATAAGTGAGAAGTTACATGTGGTGGTGGTGGTGGTAGTGGTAGTGGTGGTGGTGGTGCTGGTGGTGATGGTGAAACCATTGCCAGTAGGATATATAGGAGAGAGCTGGCACAGTTTTTTGCGTTTATATGGGAAAGGATAGGGAAAACGAAGGTAGATGCTAGGTTGAGAGAGTCTTCAAGGAGGAAAATGCGTTTATATGGGAGAGATAGGGAATACCAGGGCTGATGCTAGGCTAGTCAGATGCTAAAGGAGGGAGGGATATGCTTTATATGAGACAGATAGGGAATACGTGGAGAGGTGCTAGGCTAGACAGAGGCTGAGTAATGTATGGTTTATATGAGCGGTATAGGAAAACGATGAGAGGTGTTAGACTAGACAAGGCTTGAAACGTAGTGCATGGTTTATATGAGAGATATAGGAAAACGAGGAAAGGTGTTAGGCTAGGCAGAAGTCGAGGAGTAGAGTAAGGTTTATATGAGAAGTATAGGAAAACGAGGAGAGGTATTAGGTTAGGAGAATTGAGTTTGTGTTTATAAGGAGAGACGAGAAAACGGAGAGAGATCCTATGCTAGGATAGACAGGTGTTAAAGTTAGGTTAGATAGGAAACCAAGGAGTGATACTCAGCTAGAGGGGGGGTAGGAGGGAATGAGCTTTTGAGAGGTAGGGGATACGGGGAGTGGTGTTAGACTAGACAGGGCTTGAAACGTAGGGCATGGTTTATATGTATGAGAAGTATAGGAACAGGAAGAGGGGTGCTAGGCTAGACAGAGGTTGAGGAGTAGAGTATAGTTTATATGAGAGGTATAGGAAAACGAGGAGAGGAGTTAGACTAGACAGAGGTCGAGGAGCAGAGTATGGTTTATGTGAGAGTCATAGGTAAACGAGAGAGGCGTTAGGCTAGACAGAGCTAGAGGAGTAGAGTATGGTTTATATGAGAGGTATAGGAACAGGAGGAGAGGTGTTAGACTAGACAGGTAGTGTAGCAGTAGGAATATGGACTTATATACAGGAGAGATAGGGAATAGGAGGTGCTAGACTTGAAAGCGACTTTAGAAGTGAACATAGTGGAAAACTGTTTCATGTCAATGTTCTAGACATGCCCATCACGTAACCTATTCAGGGAAAAGGTGACTGCTCAGGGAAAAAGGAGACCCACAAAGGGAAAAAGTTGACTAGCAAAGGGAAAAACGTAACCAGCAAAGGGAAAAGGCGACCAGCAAAGGGAAAAATGTGACCAGCAAAGGGAAAAAGGCGACATGCAACGGGAAAAAGGTGACCAGTAAAGGGGAAAATGTCACCAGCAAAGGGAAAAAGGCGACCACCAAAGGGAAAAAGGTGAGCCATAAAGGGAAAAAGGTGACCTGCAACGGGAAAAGCTAACCCACTAACACTAACAGGTAAGTAATTCAGGTAGTATTGCAAGAGGCGGACTGGATCATAGCAGTGTATGATTTCACAGGTAATTCAGCTAGTATCGTATGCATTTAGGCTAATTCGTCTAGTAACACAGGATAGATTCCAGATGCTAACTGCATCATGGCTCTGCATGATTTCACAGATAATTCAGCTAGTATCGTAGGTGTTTAGAGTAATTAAGCAAGTATCACAGGAGGCTAGATTCCAGGGTTGGGTATAGCATAGTTTCGTATTTCAGAGGGTATCGTAGGTATTTAGGATAATTCAAGTAACATAGGTGTTTAGAGTAATTAAGCAAGCATTACAGGAGGGTAGGTTCCAGGGGTTGGTTATAACCTAGCTTCGTATTTCACAGATAGTTCAGGTAATATCGTAAGTATTTGAGGTAATCGACAGAGCTTCACAGATATTATTGATAATTTCGATCAGAGATTTGTATCACAGCTATTTAAGGTAAATGCAGATGATTCAGGTTGTATCAATGGTATTTGAGTCATTTTAACAGGTAATTCTGATAGTATCACAGGTGCTCGTGCTAATTTAGAGCAGGAATTCGTATCAGAGCTAGTTAAGGTAATTTCACATGATTCGGGTAGTATCACAGGTATTTAAATCATTTTCATAGACAATTCAGCTAGTATCGTGAGCATTTAAGCTAATTCAGCTAGTATCACAGGAGGCTAGATTCCAGAGGCTAACTGCATCATAGCTATGCATGATTTCACAGCTAATTCAGCTAGTATCGTAGGTATTTAGGCTAATTCAGGTAGTATCACAGGAGGCTAGATTCCAGGGTTGGGTATAGCATAGTTTCATATTTCAAGGTAATTCAGAGGGTATCGTAGGTATTTAGGATAATTCAAGTAACATAGATGCTTAGAGTAATTAAGCAAGAATTACAGGAGGGTAGGTTCCAGGGGTTGGTTATAGCCTAGTTTCGTATTTTACAGATAGTTCAGGTAATATCATAAGTATTTGGATAATCAGCATAGTTTCACAGATGCTCGTAATAATTTCGATCAGAGATTTTGTATCACGGCTATTTAAGGTAAATGCAGCTGATTCAGGTTGTATCAATGGTATTTGAGTCATTTTAATAGGCAATTCTGATAGTATCACAGGTGCTCGTACTAATTTAGAGCAGGAATTCGTATCTGAGCTATTTAATGTAATTTCACACGATTCGTGTAGTATCACAGGTATTTAAGTCATTTTAACAGGCAATTCAACTAGTATCACAGGTACTCATGGTAATGTAGAGAGTAATTCGATTATAAAACTTTTCTCATCCAACGTTACAACAATTTATATACTTTTTTCTAAATCTTACAAACTTATTATATTTTAAGCACTTATTGTACGATGCGGAGAGGGATAAACTGCATATTGGTTCACAAATTGAAAAGCTTTACGTCAACATACCTTTATTTTAGTTCGTTATAGATGTCTCTCCCCTTTTATCTAGGCTTGAGACTAGCACTAGGATTGCTCCTAATGGCAGGGTTACCACCTTCCCTTCCATCTTCTTCTTTCTTCATCAGGCGTCAGCTATCTGCATATACAGCACACAGATACCTTCTTTTTTAAGATTGTAGACTCACTAGAAAATCTTTATCTTTAACTTACATTCTTTTAAGCACTGTTTGTAATGGCGTAATGTCCATACGCATATGTTGTTATCCCGTCCTCAGCAATAATTCTTTTATCATCAAACGGAGTCAATGCAATTTTATTCACTTGTACTCTAGCAAGGGCATGCTTTCGTGATAGGATCAGATTCATAGGTGTTCTGATGATTTCACTGGTTTTAAGACAGTCTGTATAGCTGTCAAACGAAATGTACTGCTTAATAGCGCTACGTTTTATACCTTTAATCTTTTTTATCATTGACCCTTGAATATCTAAGGCATACATCTTTGGACGTAGTCCAACAAAGCGTAGGATGATTTTGCTATTAGCCTCATCTTTAAATTTTCCCAATACCTTCTTGTTCTGAGTAGAATAACATATATGGTTGGCAGGGTAATCAGCTGTATCGAGATGTTCAAGAAAACGTAGCTTGTCCTGGTACACATCTTCAGTTGTTACACGATGAATGAACGAATCAGTGTCCATATACATAAGCTTCAGGTTTTCAGCTCCATAATAAGGCAACAAAACGTCGTAATGATAGTTATACATTAATGTCTTGGAGATGTCCAACACACTCATACCAATGTATATAGGCTTGTTGAATACAATCTGACGAGAGGCCATATGTACAGCAGCTAGATTATCAGCATATATCGTCCTGTCGATAAACGTAGGCTTGGCGATCAGCTTCTCTAGAGTTTTTTCATTGGTCACCAGTCGTATATCCATACGATTACGCAGGTTCTCCATAGTTTTTCCAAACATAGCGTTGTTAAAGAGTTTGTAGAGATCCTTCTCGAAATCATTTGCAGCTTGTTGTCGTAGCCTGTTGTTAAATTCCACATAAGGTTTCAACCACTGAGACTGTCGGAATTGTAGCACACGATGGATTTTTGTTAGTCGTAATCCATGACTAAGAGCTTGCTTCAAAGCCATGTAATGCACTACATACTTCTTTCGAGGTCCAAGATGAGGTATCAGTTTCTTTGTAGATGATTCCAATGGTTTCATACACTCTGGCAGGAAAGGTAGATCGTTGTGTAGATCGTGAAGTTCTGCAGGATACTCGATGTCGACTTCTAATATGTACCCATGAGGATCATCTTCTTGTAGTGTTTCTAAGTTGATTTCTTCAGGTGACACCCACTGAAATCCACCAAAAGGAAGGGCGTGACACATTGCCCACCCATATTGGTTATTTGCGTCCTCGTATGTGATAAATTGGGTTGGTCTCGTCGGATCAAACTTCTCCATATAAGTGTTATTAGCCTCAGCATACTGATGAGAAACTTGGCATAAACCTCCTCTTATACCTGATTCCACCATGAGTAGTTGATCATAATCTTGTAACAGTTCCAGC
Organism: Deroplatys truncata; assembly: GCA_030765065.1. Taxonomy (NCBI): domain Eukaryota; kingdom Metazoa; phylum Arthropoda; class Insecta; order Mantodea; family Mantidae; genus Deroplatys; species Deroplatys truncata. The sequence continues at coordinate 63,478,522 of CM060980.1, forward strand.
TTAATTCCAGTATACAGCAACATGGCGTCCCATGTAAGACCTGGAGAGGTAAAATAATGGGCAGGATCAACTTTGTGTGTTTTAAGGGTTTGCTCTCTGAACGTCTCAAAGACATCAGCTAGAAGAAGTACATCCGAAGTTAAGTAGAGATCGCTGTACTCTCCCAGGTTTCTCACATTAAACAGCTCCCATACATTTCTAGCATGATCGTAGTCAGCATCAGTAATTTCTTCTTCATTTAATCTATTGTAGAAGGAGTCCTTAGGAGGCAAGCAGGTCTCGTTCAGGGCATCCCATGACGTAACAAAATCATATGGAAATACACCCTTACGGGTCATCAACTTCAATTTGTCTTCTCCAAAGTACTTTAGTGTTTCAGGATACGAGGTTAGATTTTTTACCAACTTATCCAAGCTTGTACTGAGGAATCGGAAGCTATCCACAAATCGAAGCTTTATATCTCCTACATACTTGGTGAATGAGATATAGCTTTCTTCAGAGTTAGGAATTACCTCCACACGTTCACTTGTACAACCCAGCTCCTTAACAATGAAATGAGAGTCATATCCGCTAAGGTTATGCATGAAGACTGGTATATATTTAGGTGTTTTACAGGCTAAATTACATTCATTATGAAGACTTCCACGATATTCACCGCTGATGTGATCATGGTCGCGTACTTTATAGTTCTCTTCTGTAAAGGTTTTTCTACACAAGTAGCATGTCGTAGAAGACTCGAAATCCTTTTGCTGTTGATCCGTAAGTTTCAGAGGCTTAGCAGATTTGTATATATTACCAATCATTTTTGCAAGAGATGTAAGGTACAGCATAAACGTCTGAGCAGCATCAGCACCACGATACACATAGGGATGCTTAGGAAGATCAGTTTCGAGATGTTCAACACTGGATGTAGGTTTCACGTAAACACAGAAGCTCATTGGTGTGTGCTCTTGATAAGGTGTTGTATAGGAAGTTTCAGGATTGGGTGTACACGTATGGCATGGAGTGAGAATACTCTCAAAATCCGCATAGATGACATAAGGTACTTTCAGCATCCTCTCAACATTTTTAAACTGAACAATTGATTTCTCCTTGGTAGGCATAACTACCCTTGCAACACCATGTTGAATACAGACGGCTGCATGTTCTTGTAGTTTTTCCTGTCCACTTCGTCCATATCGATCATCAAAATGTGTAAAGCAGCGCTTACAAGTATAAACCCGTCCATTATGGTTAGTTTTCTGGCGTCGAACGAGTTTCTCAAAATTCTTTATATACACGTAGTGATGTTTTCCACTGATGTCATTCAATAGTAGCAGGTCGCGATGTTCAGGTAGTTCAATATCAGCAACCTTTATCGGATACACTTCATGCTTCTCATCCAGCCCGAAAACGTTAATGGATATCTTGTTAAACTTCTCAAATTTAGGTATTTGAGAAAGTGGAGTAGGGTAGGAAACACAGCTGAAGTCGTACTTGTCTTGAAGTTGTTTGTATTTGTTCACACGCTGTGCATTCTCCCCTATGAATTTAGCTAATACAGAGTACATGAAACATTTCTCGTCGCTAAAGTTCTGGATGTTTATACATGCTTTCCTTGCTTCAACAGCTGACGGTAGTGGTATGTAGCTACTTTCTCGTAACGGGTTGTACTTGTTGATACGAAGTCGAACTCCTTCCACAGCAAGCAAAGCCCAGCTGCTACCCTTAAGCTGAGACTCCTCCATTTCAGTCACCAATTTCTTGAATTTCACTTCCATCGTTGAGTCCAGATCAGTTTCCAGGAAAACAGCTTGATTCCGTGTTTTAAATGTTTTGTCACAGGTTTCTCCAATACTGTTAACAAATCGACACTCAGCAAGCAGATTAATTTTAACACTCTTATGAATGCTAAGCTCTTTATGCACAGCATGGATTATACGTTGTTTTGCCTCTTGCAGATACATATTTAGGTCCTTAGCTGATTCGCATCGTATAAAATACGATTTCAATCGTCCTTCGAATGAAGTTTCGTATTCTTTCATATCGCAGTCCTCCATTGTTGACAGCAACTGATGTTTAGTTGGCTCCAATCTTCTTTTCTTCTGAGGGCTACTTATTTCACATATATCTTCGTGTCGCTGTCCCTTATAACAATCTTTGAAGGTTACATTACAATGTTTACATTTGAAGAGCTTCTTGCAGCTCATCTCGTGTCTTCTCTTGTCATAACCTCGGAGGAACTTCATCCCACATTTTCCGCATGCATATCCAGTAGCGCTTGGAATAATATCCTTATACGCTGAGCTATTCATCTTTATTCTTGATGTAATAACGTATTAATCACTGATCAATGAAATGTAGACCTCTTCACCTTGACACCACTTTAGAAAGCTGATTATTCTTGGAGAGAACACGATGTTAACACCTCAAGACTAATTAGCACAATGAAGTCCAATGCCCTAGATCACCATATTTATAGAGGGAGCACGAACCTTTTAGATCAATCATAAACTCGCTCCATAACCACGGGTATATGATCGCTCAACGTGTACTAACCCCCCAGCCATATAACCTCAAGTCTAGAGACAGGATGTTTATGACGTCACACCCAGAGACAGGATGTCTGGCAGCATCAAACACGTTTAAAATCGTCTCATAACTACCTGCTTATGCTGTCACACCAGCAAGAGAAGTATTCCCACACGCTCATTCAGACATATATTTCAAATTCAAAGCCTACCACCACCATCACCACCTATTGTACCAAGGTTAATTCCAGCTGTATTATCACAGTACTTAAAGTAAAAGCTTAAAAGGTAACGAGAAGATGTCCCCCTTATTTACTTAATTATCTCATGTTTTCATTCCCTTTTCAATTCTTCCTTTCCATCTTCTCACAGAAAGCCCATTACATTTAACTACAATCACGAGAAAAGCAATTTTTCCAGAGTTACACAGATTCTAAGCTTCTAAATAGAACCCGGTAATACTTTTAATAAATGTATTTTAGCTCCCCAATATCAGCATCTACCATTTAATCTTTACTCGAACCTGATATGATCCATAAGCTTGAAGATATATGAAATCACCCCTTCGGGATTCTATCTAAGTACTTTAAAGTAATTTTTATAACGATAACGATATTTAAGAACTAGATACTCTGTTTACGTTTACCTCCACATGTCTATCTAAATTAAATTACGAGTTATTAAACGTTTGCAAGTAAATTTCATTGAATCGGTATTCGAACCCAGAACACCAGGAACAAAATAATTTATAATATTAGTCTGACATGTTAAACAAAGCTGTATGCAGTTACATCATCGATCTAAGTGATATATTCTAGTGTACAGAGGAAAATTAAGGAAGTCATTAAAAAATCGGGAATCGAACCAAGCACAACTGATTGACAATTATATACAGCATTAATCACCCAGTACAGAACCTATCAATCATGCTTTGCTGCACTCCTCTACATCACTTAGTTCCCGAGATAATGAAAATTTAAAAATTAAGGATCGAATCCAGGACGTCAGGTATCTAATTACACATTTACAAGATACTACCTAATAACATAAACGCAATAAAGTTTATTTGGCGTCTTTATCTTAATTGGTTTAGGAGTTATTAAATTTATAAGTAAATTCCATCGAATCAGTATTCGAACCCAGAACACCAAGAACAAAATAATTTATAATATGAGTTTGGTATGCTTAAAGGTGCTGTATGTAGTTACAGCATCAATTTAAGTGATATTTTCTAGAGTATAGAGTAAAATTAAGGAAGTCATTAAAAAATCGGGATTCGAACTAGAGACAACTGATTATAAATTATATACAGTATTAATTACACATCACAGGAGCTATCAAACATGCTTTGGTCCATTCCTCTAGCTTTCTTAGTTTCCGAGATAATAAAGTTTTTAAAATTAAGGATCGAACCCAGGACACCAGGTACCCAAATATACATCCACAAGAAACTAGCTAATGACATTAATGTAATAAAGTTTATTTGGCGTCTTTATCTTAATTAGTCTCTGAGTTATTAGAAGATGAATTTGCATTCACTCCTAGGATTCGAACCCAGGCATCCCGGTCAACTTGCTACAATGTCCTAATGACGCGGCGCATTCCAAAGAATTGATTAGTTTTTATCCCATTGTTCTATCTCTTTTCATTCAGGAGATATAAGCGATTAAACAGTAGAAATAAAATGGGCGGAGCTTGCCGGCATAGATCAAAGAACTTTTATCAGATGTCGGCATCTCTTTTTGGGCCAGAAAGACTATCAGTAGTGATAGTCAAATGTTAAGAACTGGATGCTATACGCTGTTCTTAAAATTTCATACTGATTCCATGCAATCGCCAGAAACAACTGCAAATCATGGGACAAAATATTGACAAAGTATTGAACAAATTGAACCATTAATAATGGATTTCTCAGAAATAGCTGATACCACAAACAAGTTATTTGAAATAAATTGTGTGTTTTAAAAGATCTACATTTTTTGTAGAGTACATTTTCGTCTATCCCTTAACGTTTACCAGATCTTTTGTGCCTATGCCCCTGAACGGGGCGCCCTCGGGAGGGAGGGATGATGTGTGAGGAGATAGATGGCGGCCGGACCAGGAGGCACGGCAGGTAGAGGGCAGGGTCCCTACCAATTACAGATTTGTACTCCCCGGGAGCTGGCTGGTGCAACCGGCACCCCTCCCCCTTAGGCTTACACATCCCCTGGGGGGTCCGGGACTCGGAGAGCACCCGCAGTCCGGAGGACGAAGGTTTCCTTTGAGTATTCCTTTCCCCTGCCATGCACACGCCGACATCTCCGCCGACACTTGCAACCCTGAAAGAGACCAAGCAGATGAAGGGTAAAGTGAAATGAGAATGGAGATGAAATGGAGAAGCAGGAAATTCGGGGGATGTAATGATTCTTCCCAGCATTCGCCTGACGACCGGGAAAACTCCCAAAAAAAAACCCATGGGTCAGGGTTCGAATCGAAAACACGACCTCCCGAATGCGGGCCACAGATGCAACCGCCTGAACCATCCCGCTCGGTAAGAAGTTCTTAACATTGATATTAAAATGGTTAACTTCTTTAAAAGTCGGTCACTACAGACACTACTATTTGTTTCACTCTGTAAAAAAATCTGACGAGTTACACTCACATGACTTTCTCTACTCTTGTACAAACTATTTTTACAAACGCTTATTCTCCGTATGCTTCATGTTAATCGAGATATTCAGATGTTAATCTTATTGCTAATTTTCTTGTAGATGCAAGGGGAATTGGTAGGCTTTAAGCAGTAGTCAAATATTTTAAAATCTGGTTGCTATGTGGAGTATTCCATTCTCTTTGCATTACCAGGAAAAAAAAGAATGAATAACGAATTCCCATTTGAGAAAAACCTATAGCCATTAGAAAACTTAAGGGAATAACAAGCAATACCTCGAAAATGGTTCACTCAACAAAAACAATGTATATGACAAGAATTGTGTATTTTAACGCGATCTACATTTTGTGTGTAGTAAAATTTTGTCTATCTCTTATGGTTTACCAGTTATGCAAAAGTCGTTCACAATGAAGAATACTTTTGGAGACATTCCCAGAAAATTCGAGATATAAAATTCATTTGCCATAAAAATATCTTAAACTTATGGAATTTTATTCAAAATCGTTAGAGCCATTTTTGAGCAAATTAATATTTTCGAAAAATGTTCCATGTAAAGGGTAATCTGGGGCGGGGGATTTTATTGAAAACCTTCGTGTCGCATCTCTGGAACATACTGAACCTAAATACCAAGTTTGGTGTTTATCCGACTGTTCGTTCCTGAGTTATGCTGTTCACAGATAGACAGAATCACACACACACACACACACACACACACACACAAACACACACACGCACACACACACATACACACACGGACATGTTTCCAAAAATGCTTTATATACATTCGGTGCACCTCAAAACATGTATTTCCTAAGAAATTGCGGTATCGAATTTTTGGGTGGAATGCAATACTTCCCCTACTTACTATGCGTAGTAGAGAAAGTAAAGTTCTGATGTGTTTCACTCACATGACTTTCTCTACTCTTGTACAAACTATTTTTACAAACGCTTATTCTCCATTTGCCTCATGTTAATCGAAATATCGAGATGTTATCTTATTGCTAATTTTCTTGTAGATGCAAGGGGAATTGGTAGGCTTTAAGCGATAGTCAAATACTTTAAGAGCTAGTTGCTATGTGGAGTATTCCATTCTCTTTGCATTACCAGGACAAAAAAAATGAATAACGAATTCCCATTTGAGAAAAAGTATAAGTATTGGAAAATTTAAGGGAATAACAAGCAATATCTCGAAAATAGTTCACCCCAAAAAAATGTATATGACATAAATTGTGTATTTTAACGCGATCTATATTTTTGAGTAGTAAAATTTTGTCTATCTCTTATGGTTTACCAGTTGTGTAAAAGTCGTTCACAATGAAGAATACTTTTGGAGATATTCCCAGAAAATTCGAGATATACATTTCATTTGTCATGAAAATATCTTAAACATATAGCGCTTTATTCAAAGTCGTTAGAGCCATTTTTGAGAAAATTAAAATTTTCGAAAAATGTTCCATGTAAAGGGTAATCTGAGGTGGGGGAGTTTCTTGAAAACCTTCGTGTCGCATCTCTGGAAGATACTGAACCTAAATACCAAGTTTGGTATTTATCCGACTGTTCGTTTCTGAGTTATGCTGTTCACACACACACACACACACACACACACACACACACACACACACGGACATGTTTCCAAAAATGCTTTATATGCATTCAGTGCACCTCAAAATATGTATTTCCTGTGAAATCTTGGTATAGAATTTTTGGGTGGATGCAATACTTCCCCTACTTACTATATGCAGTAGAGAAAGTAAAAATGGAAGCATTACACATATCATTCTCTTGCATACCGAAGCCCGTTGGCTTTTGCGCGGCAACGTGTTGACCAGATCATTTGAGCTGAGATCTGAAGCCCTCTTGTTTTTTGAATCAGCCAATCCTGATGTTGCCGAACTTTTAAGAAATCCATTTTGGTTTTCGCAATTAGCCTACTTTGCCGACATATTTTCTCATCTCACTAGTTAAACTCTGATTTGCAAGGGAGGAACAAAAACATTCTATATGAAGAAGATAAGGTTAGGGGACCTTCAATAGAAGAATTAAAATATAGATTAAACTTGCTGGAGATAGAGCATTTGTTAATTTCCCATCGCTATCTGAGTTTATTGATTTAATGTCAGGATTTGCTGACGAAACAGTCAATTTGAAACTATTATCAGACTCAATTATAATGTACTTGCTAGAACTTATGGATCAACTACAAGAGTACTTTCCCTCAAATAACAATTTGGGCCTGCATTGGACAGTGCAACCGTTTAACGAAACAGCTGTTGAATCTTCAAACGTAAGTGCGAAGTTACAGGTTAAATTAATTGGGCTTTCTTCAGACCAAAGTTTAAAGCTGACTTTCCAGAAGGAAGATGTGGATCAATTCTGAAGAACAGAATACGCTGATCTGGTGTCTGCTGCAATAAAAGTGCTTATTCTATTTTGGACCTCATATCTTCGCGAAATTGAATTTTCGTCAATGATGAACATCTAGGAATAGACTGCAGTTAGACAGCGACTCAATATTGTATGCAACTAACATACAGCCGGGTATTTTAGATTAATTAATAGCAAACAGCCTCATATTTCTCACTAATCATTATAATTGAAGTGTAATAATTAATACATTTACTATGAAATTTCAGTATTAATGCAATGCATTCTGTTTAAATGATATGTAATAGGTGGCTGAATTCCATTTTCCCCGTAGATATAATAGCAGTAATAGTAATAACAATACTAATATAATTTATTAACAATTCCAAATATCCATCGCGATCCCCTAGATAGAATCCCGTGGCCACCTTGGGGGTCGCGACCCACAGTTTGATAACCGTTAACTTAGGTGATTGTTCTCTACCGTCTCTCGGATTTTTCTGAAGTCGACACCAAACACTCGCAAGCTGTTGGGAAGACACCAAACACCTTTGCAACAAAGGATTCAGTCCGCTCTTTTTTAAAGCACTTACGAGAGCTTGTCTTAAATCAATTGAATACTCCTTCGTTTTGGGAATTGCTGTAAACGAATAGAAACATTAAAATCACTTAAATTAGTAGTTCTTTATGTAGTTTCAGTGTATTTGTTTCTTTAAAAACGTAAAGAATACCTATGAACTAATTAGAAATTGAAGTTGTCAGATAACCTTTCTTGCACTCAATACTCACTATACGTACCCGCGACGAGATTGATCAGTCTTCTGTTTGAACCTCAGTTTGTTTTGATTCAACCTGTAAGTAAACATCTGGCCACATAAATAACTTCTACAGAGTAATTTTGAGCAGTACTGTAGTTGGATTAAATTTCAGATTTATATTGCAGTGCATCTACATGCACTTTGCAATATATATGTTTGAAATACTCCTCTCACAACGAGGGAGCCAATGAGAGAGTGAGAGGGAGAAGCAGGAAGGAGAGAAAAGCGCCAGTAGCTAATAGGATGACGCGTGTGGAACTATGGGTTTTGTTTGTGCATGATAAGCAAAAACAGTGAGGTGCACCATTGGAAACCAATCGTGTTTCTGATGTGTATGTTAAACTCGCTGGTAAAAAAAGAACAAAAATATTTTAAAAATCTGATGCGATACATCCACATGGCACTCTCTACCCTCTATAATTTATTAGTGGCTATACAACTATTCGTACTAAAGCTTATTTATCAGTCTAATACATTTTAATCCAAATAATCCTTTGCAGAAATAGCTTCATTACACATTTCGTTATAAATACAAAGGGAACAGCGATAGTCAAATGTTTAAAAACTGGACGCTATACGCTAACCTTAAAATTCCATACTGTTTCCAATGCAATCACGAGAAACAACTAAATGTTGAAAGGATTTTAAGAAAATGCCCAGCAAATGAACAATTTGAGCCTTCAATAACGGATATCTCAAAAATGACATATGTCACAAAAACACCTTATTTTAAGCAAATTGCGTGTTTTAAAGAAATCTATATTTTTTGTGTAGTACCTTTTTTCCTATCGCTTAACGTTTACCAGTTATACAAAATTATACCTAATTTCTTCCGAATGAAGTGGACTTCACAGGCTATTCCCAGAAAATTAAAGATATACATTTTATTTTTCATGTAAATGTCTTTAATTTATGCTACTTTAATAAAAATCGTTAAAGCCATTTTTAGAAATAAAAATTGCCGAAAAATCTTCCATGTAAAGGCTAATATGGGGTGGGGAAAAATCTTGAAAATTCTTGAAAATCTTCATGTTGCATTCTTAGAAGGTAATGAACCTAAACACCAAGTTTGGTATTTATCCAACTTTTCGTTTTTGAGTTCACACACGCAATTTTTTTTTAATTCAGGGGATCTCAGAATATGTATTTCCGGTGAAATCTCAACATCAATTTTTGGGTGGAATACAATGCTTCCCCTAGTTACTATACGTAGTAGAGAAAACATTAGGTTTGAGTACAGCTTTGTTAAGTGTTTATATGGAAAACTTCGTAATCTTGATATTTTAAATACTGCCTCTTATTTTGCAAATATAGTTTTACAGCTGAGTCTTAACATTTCATTTCGTACCTGTCAATATGCAGATAAACAAATTACTGTATAAAAGTGATTTTGCAAAATAGATTACGCGACTTTCAACTTCCAGTAACTTAATAATGAATGTGAAATGTTTCGAAAATTACTTAAAAATAAATGATTGTCTAGCACTAAACCCCTTTTACGTAGTCCTAAATTAAAATTTAATTACTGGGCGGCTCTGCGACAATATTTTGCAGGTAAAGAAGAGAAGGGAAGAGAAGTTTTTTTTTTTTTTTTTGTGGCCTCTGTTGAAGTTCCGGCTTCCTGAAATAGAAATCGTGTGAACACATTCTATGTTGAAATAATAAAGCGATTGACAACTCAATTATTTTTGTAAAGGGAAACCTGTAGGAAACGGCGTATACCTATGCTCTGATGTCAATAATGGAACAGCGCCGCCTTCATTAAGGAGGCAGCACGGGGTGTTAAATGTGTCAGCTACAAAATCAAAGGAATCCCTTTTCCTCCCCCCAGCACAATTCATTTCTCTTGAACCCTCCCGCTGATATTTAGTGTACTGCACGGAAGCGAAATGTTGACAGTCTGTTATTCTGTGAGGGTAAAAGTTTTTCCTGGAACTAAATAAATGTTTTTCTCCTTCATCTCTGCAACAGCACGAAGAAGTGATTACGGAACATTAATTAACCATTTCTTGTTCAACTTCGAGAAACTTAATTGTTTCTGAGATGTCTTTTGAAGAGTTGTCTCTACATCGGGATGAGATGCCTCCTGTTACTCAGAAGTGCGAACAATTCCGAGCATTGACTGACATGGTGCTATCAGCAGTACACGCGGTGAAACAGGGCATACACTACACTAGGCAAAGTGTAATCGTGGCCATTGTGCAAGACTTTCAATGACGCGTGGAAATTTCATTTCTGTTGTATTCATCGCAATAGAGCACAGTGTTCAATAAAGATAGGAATGAAAGAAAGAAAAAATCTGATGTGTTACACTCACATGACTTTCTCTACTCTTGTACAAACTATTTTTACAAACGCTTTTTCTCCATATGCTTCATATTAATCGAGATATCGAGATGTTAATCTTATTGCTAATTTTCTTGTAGATGCAAGGGGAATTGGTAGGCTTTAAGCGATAGTCAAATATTTTAAGAGCTGGTTGCTATGTGGAGTATTCCATTCTCTTTGCATTACCAGGACAAAAAAAAAAAAAAAGAATAACGAATTCCCATTTGAGAAAAACTATAAGTATTGGAAAATTTAAGGGAATAAGAAGCAATATCTCGAAAATGGTTCACTCAAAAAAACAATATACATGACATAAATTGTGTATTTTAGCACGATCTACATTTTTTGTATAGTAAAATTTTGTCTATCTCTTATGGTTTACCAGTTATGCAAAAGTCGTTCACAATGAAGAATACTTTTGGAGACATGCCCAGAAAATTCAAGATATAAAATTCATTTGCCATAAGAATGTCTTAAACTTATGGTATTTTATTCAAAATCGTTAGAGCCATTTTTGAGAAAATTAAAATGTTCGAAAAATGTTCCATCTAAGGGTAATCTGGGGTGGGGGAATTTTCTTGAAAACCTTCGTGTCGCATCTCAGGAAGATACTGAACCTAAATACCAAGTTTGAGGTTTATCCGACTGTTCGTTTCTGAGTTATGCTCTTTATAGACAGACACACACACAGACAGACACACACACGGACATGTTTCCAAAAATGATTTATATGCATTCAGTGCACCTCAAAACTTGTATTTCCTGTGAAATCTCGGTATCGAATTTTTGGGTGGAATACAATACTTAGTACTCTACTCTACTCTATACGTAGTAGAGAAAGCTAAAAGTGTATGAGCTATTTTCTTTCATTCGTGATAGTGGTAAAAAGGTAAAGATACGGACGAACGGATGGACCGCTGCAAGAGGCCACAACGACCATTATTGCTTCTACCGTGACCCCTGGAAGAGAGGCAGGGAGGAAGGAATAAGAGATAAGAGCCGAAGGGGAACCGGATCTGGATAAGGACGGAGCCCCTAACATTCCCATACAGAATGCATCCCGAGCCTACCAATTAGTCATCGAACCCCCGACCGTCCCCGCCAGAGAGGCGAGACCTAACTGAGCAGTCCTACTTTTTTTTCGAGTGGAGGAGAAAATTATTTAATCACTGACCCCAGCCCCGATGGAAGTCGGGACTGAGAGTGTGGGACTCACCAATAATCGGCATACCCTTAAAAGCTCCTCTACCGGGTGGAAAAAAGGAAGAAGGAAAAGTGGAATGACGTGGCTTTGTGCGGTCCCGCATAGCACCCGCGTTAGTAAGTGAAGGTGTTGGCTGCCGCCCTGTGGGCGGGAGCGGGTAAAGGTAGTTACTAGGTTGCAGCCATGGAACTTAACTGCAAAACTAGTGGGAATGGCGAGGGTTTAGAAAGAGAATGGAGCTTAGGATTGAGGATGGTACTGACGATGATGCTGCTGTTGCTGCTGGTTGAACTCCTTACATTGCTGTAAGAAGTTCGCGACTCTCGCCGGGTCCATCTTCGGCCGGTGACCAAGAGATGAGACCCGGATGGCCGTGAGTCTGGATGAAGTGCTATCGAACTGCCCAGCCAGGAAAACCTGTTGAGCAGTTGATGAAGTTTGAAGATCCCTGATGAGTTCCTCCAGGGCTGTCAGCTTCGTCGTCATGTTCAGGAACTCCGCATGGAGATCCTGAACGGCGTCACGTAGGCCCTGGACTTCCTCGATGATCGGCGTGAGTGATGGTGCTGGTGTCGGCGCTGGAGTCGGCGGTTGTGGAGCTGTCAGTGGCTGCGGCGTAGGTGCTGTTGGCATCGGCGATGCCTTCCCGCGGGGATGCAGAGGCAGAGCGCCTGGCCGGTGTAGTGAGTTGACCCTCCACAGATCGCACAGTAGCGGCGTCGGCGGCGAAGGTCGTGCTGGGTGCACGAAGAGGTGGTGCAGGAGGAACCTCAGTAGTGGCACCTAGGTTGCGCTGAGCAGGTCGACTCCTCGTGCCACTAGGCACAGCAGCGCCTGCAGGGAGCCTGGCGTTCTAATCGGCTAACCTATTCCTAAACACCGCCCTAACAAGGGCTGACCCGTCCTCAAGGCAGCTTCATAGTCGCCAGAGTCTGCGAGCGACGTGGGTCCCTGTGCTCCGTAGATCCGTGTGGCCTTCAAGGCTGAAGGCTACTGCTGGTGAGCTGCGCTGACGAGGAACCTGACTGGCAGGTCCCTTGGGACCCCTCGGATGACCGCACTGTACCTCCCATGAGGCACAGGCTGGTTTGGCGCAGGCTGGGAAGCTCCCAGAATCGGCGATGTGAACCCCGGTGATGTTGGCGGCGATTGCGGCTGCGGTCGCGGCGAAGCTGCGCAGGATGGCGGCGAAGCGGCGGTCGAGGCATAGGTTGCCCCGGGCTGCGGCGGCTGCGGCGGGTGCCGGAGGAGAAGTAGAAGGTCCTGCCTTAGCAGGCGACTCTACGTTGCTTCTTCATTGCCATCTCCAGTCCCACAACGAAGCCAGGGAAGAAACTTTACAGAGCGCACCTCGTGAGTGCACAGCTACCGCCCAGCTGAACTCACCGAACACCGTCTCCTGGTCCGACAACCTGAAACAGATGGCGAGGAAAATGAGGGGCAGGAAAGTTGAGATAGATTCACCACACCGGGGAAACCATTAAAAACACATGAGTCAGAGTTGGCGGTCACCGTGGATCAAACGCAGGACCTCCCGAATACGAGTCGTATACGTTACCACGGCGACATCTCGCTCGGCAAGGAGTGATACCTAAAACAGAATCGATAGCCGATTTAATACTAACACAATGGGAATAATACGTCATAGTTGAAAGCAATACTATTATCATTACGATCACCAACAATTGCTTCTAAGAATTAGATCTTGAACAACCTACCTAGAAAATTAAAATGCTCAAATTTTCAAACATAAACTTGAATGCAGAATAGAAAATATTGATGAAGAACTTACAATTAAAATAGGAAAGACATCCTTGGCGGCTAAGATTCGACTTAAATTATTTTTTCGGTTATATACAGAGCTTTCATTTGGCCGTATTACGGGAATTACTTGCCCTGCACTGTACTGTATCTAGTGGGTTCTGTTGCCCCTCTAGCTTCAATGCCCTCCGTGTGCCAGGTAATCGGTTGACGCCAAGTCTATGCAGTACAGAGGTTGATACGTTGTGATACCACATATTATAGTGTATTAGTGGTGTTATAATTTCGAAAAGCTCGATAGTTTAGCACACAAAATCTTCATATATGATTGCTATGTGACTAGAAATCTTGTCTAGAGGTGAGATGGTGATTTAAAGATAAATTCCCTGGTATTCGCGCGCCTCATAGAGAAAGTGCTCGTAATCTTGTGAATGGATTTAGGGAAACGGGATATATTCTTCATAAGAAAGTGAAATTAAATCGCCATGTTCTTATAGAGGAAAAAGTTGATTATACTGTAGAAAAGTTAGCATGAAATCCAAAGAAATCTTAAGAAAGCTTACACAGGAATCAGGAATTTGTAAACCTCGGCTTCGATTACCACTAAACTCTAAATGAAAGCTCTGTAACTGCAGTTCAGGAATTGCAACCAGACTATAATGTGAGCAGAATTAATCTCTGCAATTGGGTGTTGGATAATATTAATTAATAATCGCACTAATCAGACGCAGTCAATGTTTTACAGAGGAAGCATGGCATTACTTATATGTCCATGAAGAATTAAAGAATAAACGAGTGTTAATGCAAATGTTCTTAAAAGGTGAAAGGGCAGGCATAAGGATGTGTGGCGGCATAAGGACATCATTTCCAACATCTTCTCTGACAAAGGTATGTAGTTATTATTTGCATAAAAAGAAATCTATGAGCTTGAATTTAATGACCTATAATACCGGACTCTTCCAGCAAACTGCGTGCTTCCGGTAACTACCAGGAAAATTTATGTTAGGCCGGCCACTCGTCCAAACGAAGGCTTTGTATGTTAAGCAGCACAATAATGCACCATACAAAGTTATTTATTCACCATCTTCATGGGATATTCAATTCATTAACATGGACTATTCAACACCTACAATGATAAAAAATATACAAAATTAAAGAGAAAATTCCAATTCAGGAGGCTGCATAAAAAACTAAAAAAGTTGTTTTTGCCATTTAGTCTCTCCCCTTAAGACATATCGAAACGAGTTTGTCATCTTTGTGCTGCCGCGAGGGAATAGAGACTACGATAATATCAGGCTCAGAAATGTATACTTTTTCGATCTCCTGGTGGAGTCGGCTTAATATTAGAGGTTCGTGAATTTGTTTAAAACAAAATCGCAAGATCGGAAAACTGCTAGTTTAAAATAAAAGTTAGTTACTTTATAATAGGTATTTTTATGATTCTTGAGGTTAATTAAATCCATTAACAAATATTATTTATACTTAAGAAGTTAGCATCAGAGGAGTATCCCGAACTCAACTACTTTTATGGCCACACCAAAAACACACTCGGTTGTTAGCTTTTTATCCACACAAGCTGACTACAATCCCTTGTAGTGGGACTTGTTTGCTCTCGAGATTAACATACGGAGGTACACTCGCTTCCATCCATCCCGTTACCGCAGCTTTGGGGCATACAGGTGGAGTATGTATCTATAGCAAGGAGGAGGTGTGTGTATTTGTTTACCTTTTGCGCATGCAGTGGCGTCCTGTTTTACGTGCACAATTCTAGAATATTCACATATGAACATATAAATTTAAGTAACAGCTTTACTCATCACTTATAATAACCAAGTTAATATGTAAGTAAAGAAAACCCTGTTTTACACAATATCTCTACGAAAAACATAATTTTAATGGCCACATAATGTAAAACTGAAGTAAATTATATTACGTGAGTGTAGTTAGTATTGAATCAAGGCCGTTGTGATTGCCCAGCAATTTAATGAAGAATGGCATTAAAAATCCTGCAACAAAGCCTGTTTTAAACATTCCCAAAAATATACTCTGATATTGAATTATAATTTAGAAGTGCGTGTTTTTCCTGGGAGATGGTAAGAGAGTAAGAGTAAGAGATGCGATTTCAAGCATTGTTGCTTGAATTGGATCGATTCGTATCACATCACATAACCTTGCTGATGGATTGGATAGATATGTTCTCTTTCGTTTTGAAGATATCGCCTGGCCTGCTGTATTGCGTTCCGATATTGTCTCTCTTGTACGTGTCTCTGGGGATTCTTGAAATATGCATTTCCGAGATGGAGCATCAATCAAACCACAGAGAAAGCTGAAAGAACGTTCATCTGGAAGCGTGTCTTCCGCTGGGGTCTGTAGCTGTACTGCTTTGATGCAAATCGACAAAATCCTTTCGCATGAAATGTTTTGCAGGGGAGAAGATTTAAAAGAACTTTCACTGTAATCGCCTACTCACATATGTATAGAAAAATAAGAGGCTTTATAACTAAAATAACCACTGATGGAAAGAATAATCTGTTGTTACTCATAGTACAAATGATAGAAAATCCCAGAGGCAAAGAAATAGAAAAGCTTATCTATTTGAATGTGCCCGTTTTCAGTGCATTGGAAGTTTTGACTTTGATTATTCACGAAACAAAACTCCTCTAAAAATGTTGGAGCGCTAGCAAATCGTACTGTTCAGAAAGCTGGATGTCCTTGCTATCCTGGCCATGGTATTTGGTGAAAATGATACATTATAGAAAATAGATGGTGCCTCAGAATCACTCGGCTGTGTCAGCCTCAGTCCCGGCGTGAGATCGCGTGTCTAGGAAAACGTAATGTTATTAAGCCTTATCAATCAAACCCATGGCGCACCAGTCCAGAATCGGACCAGGGTCTACCGCCCCGACAGCTGCATACCCCACTCTGCATACTACATGCGTCATTGGTGAGGGGCAGTACTGGAGGGTGGGACGTGATCAGCACCCTGGGTCCCTCCCGGCTGGTTAAGGCGGTCTTCTCAACCAGGGTCACTAAAACTTATGCATGATTGGATTCGGAAACGCTTATTTTGCAACAATTAGTAACTTTAAGATAGTTCCACTTCGATTTGTTTGCTTTCAGAAATTGACTTCTAAAATATAATTATAAGAAGTAGGTTAACTCAACGTAGTGATAGTGATTTATTCAGTTTGTGTACTTTGAAACAAATGACAGTGGAACACTTAGTTCATGTGTGTTTGTCATACAAACTGACACGTTGCCAATATAGGTATATACATAACTATCCCGGCCGAGACAGGCGAAGGCTAAGCTATTGATATATTTTCGTACTAATATAAGTGAAGAGTTTCATTGACACAGAATTGGAGTATAAATAGTCAATGGTTTTTGAAACAACACTTTATTCTTGCTCAAAAATATGTTATGCTGAAACATATATATATATATATAAATTGCATAGAGTTCTAAGTACACTGGCTTTTTTAAATTACTTTCTCTACTACGTATAGTAAGCAGAGGAAGTATGCATTCCACCCAAAAATTCTATACCGAGATTACACCGGAAATACATGTTTTGAGGCCTCCTGAATAAAAGAAACCATTTTCAGAAAAAGGTCCTTGTATGTGTCAGTGAACAGCTTATCTCAAAAACGAAAGATCGGATAAATACCAAACTTGGTATTTAGGTTCAGTATCTTTTGAAGATGCGACACAAAGACTTTCAACAAAATCCCCCAATCCAGACTACCCTTTACATGGAACATTTTTCGAAAATTTTGATTTCTCAAGAATGGTTCTAACGATTTTTATTAAAATGTCATACGTTTAATATATTTTCATGACAAATGAAGTGCATATCTTAAATTTTCTGGGAATTTTCCCAAAATTCCTGTTCATTGTGAATGGCTTTTGCATAACTGGTAAACCGTAAGAGATATTCAATGTTTGCACCCAAACAATGTAGATCTCGTTAAAACACGCAATTTGTATCATATATATTTTTTTGTGGATTGGACTATCTCCGAGATATTCTTTGTTACCTGTTTCAACTTTCCAATACTAATAATTATTCTCAAATGCGAATTCGTTATTTTAAGTCCTGGACATGCAAAGAGAATGGAATACTCCACATAGCAACCAGCTCTTAAAAGATTTTACTATCGCCTAAAGCCTGCCAATTCCCCTTGCATCTATAAGAAAATTAGCAACACGATAGTTTCTGCAAACTTTTATATCGATTATATGAAGTATATGGAGAATAAGCATTTTTGAAAATATTTTTACAAGAGTAACAAGAGTAGACAAAGTCATGTGGATGGAACACATTAGATTTTTTTTAAGTAATGTCCACACACCGCTCTACCCCCGCAGCGATGTGTTCTCTGCGAACTTCTTAATAGCCACTTGAATGTGTTGCTTAAACTTCAAGATATTGGCTGGATGTGTTTCACATATCGTGCTTTTCAAAAGCCTGCACGTAAAGGTTTGGCGTTGTTAGGTCTGCTCAATAGGTGATCTATTATGATACCTGATACTATACCCGAGTTACACGGACATAATTTTAAAAAAATAAAAGCTATGCTTGAGGACGCACCAAGTACTGTGATTACTTTAAAAACCTTCAGGTGCTTAAACCCCGGCTCTACAATAACCTTTTGCATGTTATCCTTTTGATGTGTTTCTCAAAACGCCTTTCTCTTTTCTGCGCTATTCTTCATAACTTACTTTAAAAACCTTCAGGTGCTTAAACCCCGGCTCTACAATAACCTTTTGCATGTTATCCTTTTGATGTGTTTCTCAAAACGCCTTTCTCTTTTCTGCGCTATTCTTCATAACACATTCTCTTGCTAGAGGTGCGCAGATGTGTTCATGATGAAGCTCAGCTTTCTGCCATCACGTCAGTGCTATTTCTGCACTTTTGGTTTTGATAGGTAGCCTGTGCAAAGCAAAGTGACTTGTAGGATCGTAAGCGTTTCCCAAAGCTAAGCCTAGCGTTGAAGCAGAATAAAAATATTCAAGCAGACGTAAACAGGTCACGTAGAGTGCACTCAAGTGTAAAATTGCATTCGAGTGGCTCAGATGGCGCAATATTTCTATGACAAAGAATTGGTATCAAACACAAGATGCTTTTACTGCCTTCTCTGCGTAGTTCATACTTGTTCAGAATAACAGACTAGTTTTCACGTTTGGTATCAGTAGGCGTGCTTTTGGGTCTTTGAAGTATCTCATTAAAAAAAGAAGATTAAACTCAGGCGAGCAAAAGATGAAATTTCTAACCTTGAATAATAATGTTCAAAGAATACAAGATGACAAACTTTATATTTACAACCAATTACAAGCTTTTTCCGGCATTACGAAAATCACTTTCACATTTCGCCTTACAAGGGAGGTTTACTAAATGACAACGAAGCTTAAGCTCAGAATGATAATAGAGTCCAAAGGAATATGTGTACAAACTAGTTTCTAAACAACCCTTGTGCTTAAAAAGGGTAAAAGGATCTGGAGAACACGCGCCCTCAATTTGCTTGTTGCGCAGAGGGATTACCCTCAAGAAAGAGTATTTATTACAGGACACGATGTGCCCTCCCTGTAATGACCTGCAGGGTTCCAAATGACTCTGTTCTTGGATCGCCAATATTTAAACGAAAACGCACCCGTCGCATTTTGAAAATAAAGTGTTAATGTTGGCAAACTTCCTTAGATTGTAAATGACCGAATGTGGAACGAGACTGGAAGTGGTCCTATATTAAAACTTCTATTCAGCATTTACATTTTAATAGTAACGATTATAAAATTAATGCATGAATAATCATTACATTTTTACTAAAAATAATATCCCATAGTTCATTTTTCTATTTTCTCAACTCTTTAGTATGTTTGCACACGTTTTGCGCATTAATTTAACGTATTGTCATATTTATTCCGAGAAAATATGAACCCATTAGTTGACTATTTCATACTACACAATTAGTAAGTCTACTAAGCGGGTGGCTCAGGCGGTAACATTGTGACCCGCATTCTGGAGGTCACGACCCCCTGGACGGAACAATCTGACCGAAGGTTTTTCGCGGTTTTTCTTGGTCGCTAGACGAATGCAGAATTAGATAATTTGATCCGCGAATTTTCCTATCGTCCCTTTTATCACCACATTTCATTTCCTTCTTCACCGCCTTACCAGGCATTGGGCTTATCACACCCATCCTGGATATGCTATGATCCACAGTTTGCTTGCTCCTCTACAGGCTACTGACCCAAGGCATTGGCTTGTAAGTCCTTGGGAGTGTAAGTCCTACAAAGAGGAGGGTAATCCATTAAAGAAGAAGAGTTATAAGTCCCAAATTAATAAGGACCCATCGGCTTGCCATTTGCGAATACGTCTTACAGGGATTTTTACTGTGACATCACCTTCTACCCAACAACAGGCAGAATCGTGTTGAAATTAGTAATGTCACTGGTGATTTTAAGACCTGCTTACTGTCTTTTCATTGGTTTTTATAAATAAGCCTAGGGTGTTGGTATATATATTTCGTAAAGATTACAGTATAATCACACTAGGCAGCCGCGACACTATAAAAGGAGTCACAGAGTCAAAACACAAATCCTGCAAATTAAGGAACCCCGATAAAGAAAACTGACTTACAACATGTAATTGCACTTATACTATGAAGAACCAATAACTGGTCCACTTAACAAGGAAAATAACAAGAATATAGATACTCTGAACTTATAGATATAAATGTTAATGGCATGGTATAGTGTGTCCGTCTCTACCATCCTTTCCTCGAGCTACAACCCACTAGTCACTAAGGTAAGTTACACTATTGCTATCGTTGATCTTCAGGAAGTAAAAGCAACGCACAATAAAATGTGATAACGTATTACACCACGATGGGGTGCCAATTTTGATAACGTATTACGTTAACTGTCTCTGATGTTATTACCGTTCTGTTCTCTTGTGTGCGCCAACTGCTCCAGAGGTAGTGCTGCGAGTCCTTTCTCAGCGTATGCACGAGAGTAATGTGAAAGATAAACCAGTTTAAATTGACTGAAATTTAATGTTATCCAATCCTTGAACTCTTGAAGCGAGTTAGATATCATTTGAAGATAAAGAATGAAACGGATTATGAATCTTACCACTCGAAACTATAACAGTTGAATTATTATACCTGCTATCTTCTGCAGTATGGGACGGTGTTCTTTGTAATGTTTATTTATTTATTGAGCCCCACGTTGTGGTGCCATTTTGCGATGGTTTTATTAATGATGTTTGTGTATTTGTGTTTACTCCACGTGGTGAAGCCATCTTGTGACGTGATTCATTTGTTAGGTTTGTTAGCTCCATCTGGTGTTAGCAATTTGCGGCAGTATTAGTGTTTGTTTGAAAGAATGCTACTGTTATTTTATTTAATTTTGGTTCTCTGTCCTCCGGCTAGCTATGATCTTTTTGGTCAAGCACTTCTCTTTATACAGGTTGTGTAAACGGAAAGGAGTCTCTTATCCAAAGATAACACTGATGAAAGAATTTGTTTTACACTTTTATTGCCGAACACATTCACTATCACATTTACACATTGATCTTGACACTCGCCAAACTGAAACTGTTGTAATAACTTCATTACTGATAATTCTTAATTCGCGTACTTCAACTTTTTGTATAATTAACTTAACAACATTTGAGATTTTTCATAACTCTACTACGCGTAACCTGCAAATTGATAGCCGACCGTACAAATATTTCTGCTGGACTGAAGGCGACGTGTAACGTACAAATGTTTTCGACGAACTGACGGGGTCTATCTCTAACCTAGCCCTTTTTATACCCCTACACCCCGATATGCCTAAAGATTATAACTGAGCTGCTATTGGCTAATAAAACGCGCCAAGATTAGCGTCTATTTTTATATCCAATGAAAATTATGAATACATATGCTCTAGGAAAAATGTTCCAGCAAATTCTAAAGAAAAACGCGCCAACATTACGTAACTTCCTCGTCTCTAATAATGATAAACAGCTCACCCCCTCGCTGCATTATTGCACGCTATTATTGTCAGTTTCAGTCAGGCCGTATAAACTTACTTCTCAACAATAATTACAATCAACAAACATCTCAAATCAATGTCACATAAAAATGCATATTCACACTATAATCTTTCTTTACATTTAAATAATTTGTGATACAAATTACTGCATCAAGTATTAATTTTACGGTTTGAAATATTGTTTCCGCAATAAAAGAAACTAGAGGCGTGATTTGCCGTGAGTCGCTAAACTGCTTACCGGCGAAATCTTGCTTACACAAGTACGTCACTGGGCGTAACACACGAGGGAGAGTGTGACGAATACGTCGCGAATGTATGCACGCATGTGTGCACGAATGCGACTGCGAATATTTGTCTGATTAAGAATGCAATCTTTTATATTCAAAATATTATATTTGCTTTATGCATATGTTGCTTAGTTTTTTATGAGAAGTGGGGAAACATAATAAAGTTAGGTTCCTGTTTAAAAAAATTAAATTGGCCCTAAAATGACCATCACAGCGTCCTCCAAATAAAACACGGCTAAGTGCATTTACTTTTCCCCATAATATCAAGCAACTTTTATTCGAGACACTTCTTTCTACAACGCTTAGTTTTGGAGATATTGTACATTCTCAACTTAAATGATCCAGCCTGTGTATATATACCGCGTGAGTCTTCTCATCCTGCAGATTGGTAACTAAGCAACCCTGCATTTTACAGATGGTGCGAAATATACTGACATCGCATTCATCAGTCCACTGATTAAGGCTACGGTGGTGCTCGTTGTAACGTGCTCTAGTAGCGCAGTGGCTAACATCTGGAAAGTCATGGTAACATCGGACGTTCAAATTACGCCTGCGAATAAATGAGTTTGTGATTTATTTCTGTTCATGTTTCGAGAACGTTCTAGCAAATCATGACTTATTTCCGAATGCACTAGAAAGTGGATTTGCCTATAAATACGAAGTTCCAGCCGTTCGTGCTCACTGTGGAACAATGTTTTCGAAGAGTATCTGGACATGCTGTTAGTGTACGGGAAAGCGCAGCAGAATGCAACGGAGGCACGTCGTCTATACCAGCAGAGGTTTCCGCAAAGAGTACTTCCTAACAGATCAGATACTTTTGCGAGCTGTCTTCTGGAATCAGGAACAGTGCACAAGACACCATATCCACGAAGAGATCACCCTGTCTGTATCCAAGAAACGACGGATCGTGTGACTGACTGAGCCATTCAGCATCTGCATTGTAGTACGAGGGATATTCACAGACATTTCAATATTAGCCAATCCTCCGCGTGGAAAACACTACATCATGCAAAGTTTCAACCTTATCATCAACTACACCAGGAGCTACTGCAGCCGTACCATGGACGGAGAGTGGCGTTCGCTAGGTGGATCATACAAAAAACTGAATAAAATTCCCATTTTTGGCCAATGTTTATTCAACAGGGTTCCACAACATAGACCATTTAAATTGCCAAAGCATGCATCACTGGAGCACTGTAAACCCACATTGGATGCGAGAGGAGGCCTTGCAAGTCCGATGGGGTTTCAACGTTTGGGCTCATATATTCGGTGATCATTTAATATGCCCGTATTTTTTATCATGACCAACTCACTGCGAATCGCTATATATCCACTTCCTACAACATCGGCTGCCTACTCTACTGGATGAGGCTGGTATATTCGGTCATCATCTAATATGCCCGTATTTTTATGATGACCAACTCACTGGGAATCGCAATATCCACTTCTACAACACTAGTTGCCTACTCTACAGGATGAAGTGCAGTTGCTGAACTGACTATCTATGTGGTACCAACATGATGGGGCGTCAGTTCATTCGGTCCGTAGTGTAAACTTATCTCGTTGCTCCTCGAGCAATGAATCGGACGGCATGAACCAATAAGGTGGCCAGCACGTTCATCAGATCTAACCCCATTAGATTTCTTCTTATGGGGTAACAATATAACAAATAAATTGAACTCAAATAACGGATTAATTTTACAATTAATGATAATTGGAGATGTTACATTAAATCGATTTTATTTTTTAGTTTTAGTATTTGTACTATCAATAATATTTAAAAAAATGATTATTCCGCAATATTTAAATAAGTTAAAATAGTAATTCAATCCACATTTAAACAAAATTATCTTAAAGATATCGTGTACCAAGAGGGGCCAATGACCCCTCAATAGCTATGGGAACGCACCGTCTTAGCTTGCCGTGACATCACACCGGCCACGTTGCGCCGGGTTAGGCTGGCGATGTTGGTTAGACTGAGATCTTCCATCCGCCGGCCTGGTGGCCAGTTCGAACACCTATTATAACCATATGGAGGAAATGAGTAAATTGTAAAGATTTATCTGTGTGATGGTCCAGCACGATGTCGTAGTCACTGTTAAATGCACTACTTTGGGAACCAGAGAGATTCGTAAGATCATAACAAGTGCTTGCAAACGTTATCTAGTTTGTATGTACGTATTGCATTTGTAAACTCTCGAACAATTTATTGACTTTCTTTTGTATGAAAGAATAGCCTTAATAGTAAAATATTATTTAATGATGCCTTATGTTTGTAACCTGTAATTACAATGTTATATGCATTTATTTACGATATCCATTAAAGTATATTCTAGCAAGTAACACTTTGTGTTTTAATGAATTTCACATAATTAAGCTAATTCAATGAAACGACACTTCCATGTCAAACTATCACTTGTTAGTAAATTTACTAAACATAAAAAGTACCTTCAAGTGGCAGTATTTGAACCTGGGACTTCCACCGCTGAAGGCCAACGCGCACACTGTTGCGCTATGAGTGCAAGTAACTGCACGCACAGCGGTGCAAAGCAGTCATTTCGGCAGAAATTAATATGACGCGATGCATTGGACAGTGTTTATGGCATAGTCTGTACAACGCCAGGACTGCATAACTTCTCAATCCGCAGGCCGAGAAGACTCACCCGGTATATATAATATATTTGATTTCATGCGTCTTTCTGCTTTAGTTTTGTCTGTACTTATTTTATTATTCAATTTTATACATTTTAATGAACATTGTATACTTTTGTATATAGTTACCTTTTACGAAATGTCTTATAACGCCATTATATCAGGTGAGGCAACTGCGCCTTCCTATTCTGGAAGATAGACCGTCCTTCAAGCGTAAATTGCGATGTAGGTCCATTTTCTTGTTTACCAACCATTAATTATTCTAGATGTATTTTGTAATAGTAGTGTTTAACGTCCGTTTATGCTACATATAGCACCACAGGTGGTGAGCACTGATGATACATTAAATTAAATATATCTGGGAAAGGAATTTTGGAAAAGTAAATTTAGGGTACTTCCAGCTGTGAGGACCGGAGAAAACCTGGAAAAAGCCTCAATCAGGTAGGATGGTCCTGGCAGGATTTGAACCGCGGACCTCTCGTTCACAAATCCATGCCTTAACAGCTTCGGCCACCCGTGTCGGTAGGTGAATTCTGTGATTTAGGTTTGGTAAACTGAACAAAACACATATTTTTGCATTATTGTAAATACCCTTAAATCACTCCCGTTTAATTAATCATGGATACTCTTTTACCTTGACATGGAAACATTACATCAAATGGGATTAAACTTGTTAACTCCGGAATTTCTAAACTTGTAATGCAAATTAAAACAGATTCCATATACAGAATTGCCGGGGATAAATCGCACTTGTTTATCTTCTCTGACATGAGAGGAGCTAACGAAGTACATACATATACAAGACAGAAATGGAAACGAAAGAAATTGCCTCTCTCTCGTTCGGCACCGATGCGATGTATTAACAGAGACGCTCAAAGCCCTAAACAAACAGCTTAGCACTTCCATGGCCCTGTTCTGTAATAAGCTCATCGTCTCGGGCTAGTACAAACGGGGATTAAATTTGCCTTACGGACACGCCACGCCACTGTCTACAACGTCTGGATATGATTGGCGGAAATTTGTTAAACTAACACTGTTCTAACACAACCCTAATATGCATGTGAAATGTGTGGAGAGGAGCATCAGTACAAGACTGAGGATATGTGCCTATAAAATCGACATCGATTATAAAATCGATGCACCCATTGTACAAATGCCATGTATTAAAAACGACAGGCAATGGTACCAAAATAAACATCAGCTGGTACATAGCAAAACATAAAGAGAAAGCATTAGTTTCACGTCATATTTTCCCCAGTAAACGATACTTTTCTCTTTCTAAATGGTTTTTTTAGTACTGCACGATATTTGAGCTTGAACACTTGAACTGTTAAATTCATCCTCATCCTTGTGTATTGCTTTATGTCTTGGGATAAGTGTAACCGATTTTACTTTCACGCGCATTCTCTGCGGAGTACAGCGACTTACAGGCTTGTGTTTCTAAACGCGCTCTCTGTGGAGTACAGAAAAGCAATTGACAGGTTTATTTTTCTACACGCATTCTCTGCGGAGTACAGCGACTAACAGGCTTCTGTTTCTACGTGAGTCCTCTGCGGAGTGCAGCAACTAACAGGATTCTTTTTCTATACGCGTTCTCTGCGGAGTAGAGCGACTAACGGGCTTCTTTTTCCACACGCGTTCTCTGTGGAGTACAGCGACTAATAGGCTTCTATTTAAACACCGTTATCTGCGGAGTACAGCGACTAACAGGCTTCCGTTTCTACACAAGTTCTCTGCGGAGTACAGCAACTAACAGGCTTCAGTTTCTACACGCGTTCTCTGCGGAGTACAACAACTAACAGGCTTCAGTTTCTACACGCGTTCTCTGCGGAGTACAACTAACAGGCTTATTTTTCTACACACGTCATCTGCGGAGTACAGTAAAACGTTTTTCTTTCTTCAGACGTCCTGTGCGGAGTACAGCAACTAACAGACTTCTTTTTCTACACGCATTCTCTGCGGAGTACAGCAACTAACAGGCTTCTGCTTCTACACGTGTTATCTGCGGAGTACAGCGACTAACAGGATTTTTTTTACACGCGTTCTCTGCGGAGTACAACTAACAGGATTCTTTTTCTACATACGTCCTCTGCGGAGTAGAGTAACTAAAGGCTTCTTTTTCTACACGCGTTCTCTACGGAGTACACTAAAACGTTTTTCTTTCTTCAGACGTCCTATGCGGAGTACAGCAACTAACAGGCTTCTTTTTCTACACGCATTCTCTGCGGAGTACAGCAACCAACAAGCTTCTGCTTTTACAGGCGTTTTCTGCGGAGTACAGCGACTAACAGGCTTCTCTTTCTACACGCGTTTTCTGCGGAGTACAGCGACTAACAGGCTTCTGTTTCTTGAGGCAGTATTTTAAACATTTAAAATAATTTCAATCTAATTATATAATATATAAAATATAGCAACAGTCCGCCTTCAAGCAATATGTGTATGTAACAATATATAAAAAGTGTATATTACAGTCATTGTATTAATGTTAATATTATTATGTAAATGTTCAATAATGTTATGTGAATGTATTACGTAATTTAATAATGTAGGAGCTGTGAGAAGAATAGCTCAAAAGTTGCTAACAATGAGGTAACCTTGAGGCAATAATCAATTAGAAAGTTTAGTAATACTACTGGTAATTCTTGGAGCAGCAATAATGTAATTCTTGAGACAGTTTATAAATAGCCAATCAACAACCAGAAAAAAGCTTAAGTTAAATAAAAGTATACTATTGGAGTAGGAATAGCCAATCAGGAACTGAAATAGGGCAAATTGTACAAATTCAGAAGTCAGTTGCTTGTAGACAGCGTTCCTAACCGGACACGAGACGCGTCCACCAGAAGTTTAATACGTAATCAGTGTGAGACAAAAGTAGTTTACGTGTTAAAAAGTGCAAGTAATTAACAAATAATCTCACAGCTCTCTCTATCAGTGAAGTGTTATTTAAATTGTGTCAAGGATTAATAAAAGTAGTGAAGAAAAAATTATAATCTGTGTAAGCCTACATTCTTCAGCCGCACTACACCCTGTTAAGAAATTCATGTCTCTAACAATAATACTGACGCAGACGAGGCAAACAATATATAATATTTAAAGAAACAGTCAAATTACAAAGTTAATATTTTTAAACTTGGGACGAAGCCTACCGAAAACACCTTTTTACCATACGTGCGGTTGCAACAACTTCAAGTTTGGCTCCCCAAAAGTCGAAATACAACACAACAAACATGCTTCATTCTACACGCGTTTTCTGCGGAGTACAGCAACTAACAGGCTTCTGCTTCTACACGCGTCCTCTGTGGAATACAGCAACTACTTTCTGCTTCATAGCATTCTCAACGAAGGCTTCGTACATCCTTTTTACTATTTTAGTAATTTATGAACTGAAATTAAGTGTTTTATAGCCCATGTCCGCCAGAAAGAATTAGGTTTTTTCAAAGTTGTAAAAGTTATCAAAATCGATTAGGTAGTTTGAAAGATTACCCTGCATTGTAGGTATTCTCTTAAAATCAGAGTTGACGTACCTTGCGGTAAAGTAAAAAATTATTGTCTGTACAATATTCTAATTTTCAATACTCAGTCACTTCCACCTATCACGTTTCAAATAAATGAGGTTGATGATTTAAACCTATTTAGGCTTGTGAGACTTTAAACTAAACGCATTTATAAAGGGCATAAGTGAAATAAGGTTCTTTGCTGAAAACAGCGATGGTATCATTTCTGACCATAGAATAGTAATATTGTCAGCTCTCTTAGAATGCAATGCTATACGAATGAAGCCACAGGTTTAACCGCAATATAATTGCCGATCCAATACTAAAAAGGGCTATGGACTTTCCGCTGCTTTTTACCTCTTCCGGGCTTAAGAGAGCACATTTATGACGTTACGTGGCTTATACGAGTTACTCACTTAGAACCTCTCTAGTCCGATCGTAGCTGACCAACACATTGTCATTAACTATCTCCACTGAAGTACATATTTCAGCTACAATGTGAGTATAAATATAAATAATAATTATAAGCTTTATTTGAAAATTTTAATAACTCAGAACGATGAATGAAACGGAACTCAAATTGATAAGGTAAATCCCCGGAAAAAGCCTTAACCAGGCGAATCTCCCTAACCGAGATTCGAACTCGGGCCCTTCAGATAGGAAGGTAGACACCCTTCCCCAACATTATGGAGATGGAGAGCGATGATGGGGATGATGAAGACGATGTAAAAATTCTGCAAATAAAACATATAAATAAGCCCCAAATTGTGTGCAAAAAGACCCCCCTAGAAAAAATGACAGAAGCACCAGAAGCATTTGGAAAGCCGGGGCGGCAACCACCCTAGCATCAAAATGTATGTGCTATATGACAACATAATTTATTATTATTACTTCATTATTATTATTATTATTATTATTATTATTATTATTATTATTATTTGTTATGCACCTTCTACCACTGAAAGATTTTTCGGAAATAATGTTTCATGTAGAGAAAATTCAAATCTAACTTAAGGCAGCATAAGGGACTTCTATCTCGAATCTCTAATCTGTACTACAAGCTATTTGTGAATACAGCATCCCTATTGATCGAACGTTTTAAACAAAATGGGTACTGATTCAACCAGTGAGCTGTGAATCCCTCCAAATCAGTGTGTTGACAACTCTTCAATTCCTTTACTGTTAATTTACCCCACTTATGTTCCCACTCAACTACAACCTCAACAGCGTTTTTTATACAACGCACGAGGTTTAGTGCACAAAGTGAATGAATATCTGGTTTTGTTTCAGCCACTCCATTCATACACGCAGCACTCATCAGTGATCTGAAAGTGAGTGCCCAGGTTTACAATGCCACTCGACGTCTTCTGCAGCTACTCGTCTCATGGAAACCACCCACAAGTAAGTTGAATTAAAGCATAGCTACTAAATATATGTTAAGTACACGAAATTCTGAGGAAAAAATCGAATATGCAAAAAACTGCCCAACTTGTTGGGGAATTGTAAGTTATTTGTGCTAATACAAGGTAAGCTTTGTCATAGGAGTTTCGAGATTATTTCTTGAAACTAAACTTATTTCGCTAACAATGAAACCCGAGCTTCAGCATTATTTTACATAGAAATGCATGGAAGAAAATTAACTTTCTAAGATAATAGAGAGAACCATTATGAACAGCTTCCACCCATGATTAACCTCACGGAACATTACACTTTCAGTCTCTGCTCAAGTAAGTTTTTAGCATCAGAAATTTATTATTTGTATATTGATAGTGTGTTTATGTGCATTATTATCTAAATATACACTTGATCTTTAAATCGTTACAAATGATTTTAGAATTACCAAAAATTATCCTATTGACATGTCTATATATATATGATTTCAAAGATTCTTTAGAATCGAGAGAGAAGTGGGGGATGATTTTAGTTTGCATTTCTGTTTAAAACTTAAAAATTATCGTTATGAATGGTAAAATCATATACTGTGAATGCCTATTTTTCTATCTGATTTAATTTTATAACGTGGTGCATGAATTAATCATTTTTCTGTGCCTTTTATCGTATTGTAGTCTTAGGCAACAAGCGAGATATGTTGTCTCAGCAGAAAAACCAATACAGTGGTAGTAAATACTGCTAAATAATAAGCAGTTGACGAAATTTTAGTGTAATGTTACTCTCCTGAACAGTCTGTGGTTCTTGTAGTTATCAGGATAATGGCTACTATAATTTTTAATGAACATAAGCATTTTTAAGATATATCTTAAGAGTCCTTTTAGAAAGCAATTAAACATCAGTTACAATGTTTTAGGTTGCTACATGAAAAGTCATTCATTTCCCCACAGAAGATCTGTCACACCTGGGTACATTGTTCATAAGCCCTGTCTCAAAAGAGGATTAAACTAAATTTTTAAATACTCCTAAAATTAAAATACGAACAATTCGGAGCACATTTTCAAAACCGTGTCATTCTACGACCTCTCGTTTTTATTCTAGAAGCACTTTTAAGTTTCATGCTCATCTCGCGGTGACATCATAAGGCTAAGTTGGCCACGCTACTCATTGTCGCTTGCCTAGTTAGCCTTGCGTTGTATTTAATTTCTGTTGTTAATTTGTGACTATAGGGCTGTTTTCCTTTCCCAGTATTCTGTGAACTGTAGGCATGTAGTGTTTATGATTGTGCAAATAATTCCGGCTTAAATAGAAGTGTATTATTACTCATTCCCTGGTAGAGATAAGAATCGACATGCTGCTATGAAACGCAAAAACTCTGTGCCAACCAAAAATGCTAGAGTATGAGAGATTCATTTCAAAGAAAGTGATTTTAATAAGCCAAATGTTATAAAAATAAGAACGAAAAAATGAGAAATTCAAAAGCCTTATACTGAAAGATGTGATGTCTTCGAAACTTTTAGCAGCAGTAGAAGAAAACCTTCCGTAAAAGAGATTCAAATCTTGTTAAGAGATATCAAGTGCTACAGCTAGTCGATGATTATTCAGTAACCAATTCTTACTAAGAAAGTTTAGCTACACTTGTTTCTGAGTCTTTACACGTGGAATTGAAGATTGATGCTGAAATAGAGTGTGAGTTGGGAACTGAAAGTTTTAGTGCTATAAACCTGCTAATGTGAATTAGAGTTTGACATGAGGAAGGCAAATCTTCAGCCGTAAATGATGAAGATTATAAACCGAATGAATATTTAAGAGAATCCGGTGACGATGGAGAGAAATTTGAATCAGAAGATGTAGGTATGACCATAATTGTTTGTATGCGTAAATGCTCTACTTGCGCTATTCAGTATTTGTCACACATGTGAGTGTGATGACTTGAGCAAAACCTTAAAAACACAAACCGGCTATGTAATAATTCATTTATATATGAGTTGTGCAGTATCATAAGTAATGCAAGATTTTAAGGTTATATTAGACATATCACTCATTATAATCATACAGGAAGCCTTGAATCCTATTGCAATGAGCGCTTGAAGCATGTCCAAAACGAACATGTTCTCATTTCTGGTTGCGTATGTCAGATCAATGATAGCTGCCCTAGATCATAATTTTCCCCAAGACAACAAATAGTGAAGAGTTCCGTGGAATGTTCTAAATCGGCTAGAGACTGCGTCTATAGAAAGCAGTATGAGAAAAAACTTACAAGTGGGGACGAAACCTTGTAACACTAATAGTGAGTGAAGTTAATGGACACAAGTTTCAATACGAATATGTTGTACTGATTGATGCAACATACCTTGTACTATTGGCTCACTCCAGAAAATGAAACTTACTAAGCAGAAAATGGAAGTCTGGTACTTCTCTCGGTTTCGATTACCTTTGTGAGGAACCGGTGAAGAAAGAAAGAAAAAAAAAGAAAGAAAAAGGGATAAAATATGTAAACCTTAACGCAATGACTATCAGCTGCTCCGGCAGGAATACCTGCTTCAAGAATGCTGGCTAGCCGTATGACGTTACCGCACTGTGCTGGTGGTGTCAAAAATAACCTGCAAATCCTGAGTGGTTCCGGTTTTCATCATTATTATGCACAACCCAAGATCTTGTAGGCTATTCAATAAATAAAATAGATATTTAAGATTGTATTTGTCCTCCTTTAAGCTGCGTTCTGCACTCTCAAACATAGTGGTCTAAATATCCTCAAATCTAGATTCAAGGGGGACATCCTACTTATCATAAACCCACTACCATTACTACTGCTACTTCATCTGCTACAACCGTCACCAGCACCACTACCATATTTACTACCACACCACCAACCTCGTCACCAGCATTACCGCTGCTTACCACCACCACCACCACCACCACCACCACCACCACCACCACCACCACCACCATCACTACTACTACTACTACTACTACTACTACTACTACTACTACTACTACTACCACTACCACTACTACTACTACCACTACTACTACTACCACTACTACTACTACTACCATGATGCCGCTATTTATATTCCTGCTCAAGGGCCTAGGTCACAGAAAGCTGGAAAAGGAAATGGATATGTATGGATGGAAACGGATGAGATGGTAATCTACTCTTGTTATATTTCACCCACAGCAAAAGAAGAAGAATTAAAACAATTCCTATATGAAATGGGATATAGTATCGACCAACACGGAGAGAAACGTAAAAATATATTAATAGGTGGAGATTTTAATGCTAAAGCATATTGCTGGGGCTCACCAATTGAAGATAAAAAGGGTAGGACGTTGGCTGAATGGATAAATGGAAGATTACAATATACTAAATGATGGAAAAACACCAACATTCGAAAGAAATGATCGATCCTCATTCATAGATATCACAATTTGCTCACAAGAAATAGCTAAGTTAATAAATAAATGGTATGTGGATGACGAAGAGAACTTAAGCTATCATAAAAACATTTATATTGAACTATATAGTCAAACTCCTGTGGTGGTATCGAAAATAAATAGCCAAAGAAAAGGATGGATATATAAAGAAGAAAATAAAGAACTAATGCTTGGGAAGATACAGCAGGAAGTTAGATGTATAGAATATAAAAATCAACCAGCTCAATTAGATCAAATATTAGAATGCAATTATGCGTTTAAAAGAAAAGTATATGGTTTACGAAAACAGAAACCGGCATATTGGTGGAGTGAAACAATTGCCCAATTAAGGAAGCAATGTACTGCAGCACGCAGAAAAGTTACGAGGACAAACCGGAGAAGTAACATCGCAGAATGTGAAAAGATGGACACACAAAATCAATATAGAGAAAGCCGAAATGCTCTTAAAAGAGCTATAAAAACAGCAAAAAAACATGCATGGGATAAGCTATGCAATGAGGTGGATGCTGATCCATGGGGTAAAGGGTATAAAATAGTGACGGGAAAGATAGGGATTAATACATCAATAAAACTTACTGATGAAGAGCAATTAGATATTGCTAAAACACTGTTTCCGGCACATAAAATAAATGAATGGCCAGAGATTAACATTAATAAAGAAGAAATACCTTTATGTCAGGAAGACGAAATAAAAGAGGCAGGTAAACGAATTAAATCAGGTAAAGCAGCGGGACCCGATGGTATCCCTCCAGAAGTTATAAAGGCTATTGCATCGCAAAATCCGGAAGTGTTTGTAAAAGTTATAAATACGCTGTTAGTTAAAGGAATTTTCCCTAGAAAATGGAAGGTAGCAAAGCTAATGTTAATTGAAAAGCCCAAAAAAGCTTGTGGCAGTGTATCATACCGACCTTTATGCCTATTAAATGTAATAGGAAAACTTTATGAACAAATTATAAATACAAGATTGATAAAAGAAATTGAAAGAAAAGGAGGACTTGCACAAATGCAATTCGGCTTTAGAAAAGGCAAATCAACCTTGGATGCAATAGAGACAGTTAAACAAATTGTACAGATGGACGGAAAAGAAAAACATATGTATGCTGTTATGGTTACTCTGGACGTCAGGAATGCCTTTAATTCAACACCTTGGAGAGGTATAATAAATGAACTCATAAGAAGGGAAGTAGCTCCATACTTAATTAAAGTTATTTGCAGTTACTTAAAAGACAGAAATATACTGATTGGTGATAATGTAAAAATGAGTATGAGCTGTGGTGTCCCGCAAGGTTCCGTTGTAGGTCCCACCCTATGGAATATATACTATGATCCAGTGTTAAAGGAGGAATTACCAACTGGAGTAAAAACTATAGGATATGCTGACGATTTAGCGCTAATAGTATGTGGCAAAACAAAAGATGAAGTGGAAGAAAAAATTGTGTGGTCCATGAATAAAATAGAAATATGGATGACCAAAAAAGGATTATACCTGGCACCAGATAAAACGGAAATGATAATACTGGAAGGACGAAGATCTCTAAAGGAAATAAAGGTTAACTTCGGTGAACAAGAAATAAAATCCAGTAAGAACATAAAATATTTGGGTATGCAAATGGGACACAATCTGAGCATGTGGCCACACATTAAGTATGTAGCTGGCAAGGCAGAAAGAAGTATTGCTGCTCTAGGAAGATTAATGCCAAATGTGAGAGGACCCAAACCAGAAAAGAGGCGATTACTGAGTAGTGTAATAAACTCAATAATGTTGTACTGCGTACCTGCCTGGAAAACATGGGTGGAAATAGAGACCTTCCGGAGAATTATGGAAAGTGTACAGCGGAAGATTGCGATTCGAATTGCTAGTGCGTATAGGACCGTATCTATACGGGCAATTCAAGTAATAGCCAGGACTATACCCATACATCTAGTGGCTCGGGAGCGTGTACACGCAACTGAAAAAAATGGAAACGCACAAAAAGATAAGATAAGAGAAAAAATGATACAGTCATGGCAAGAAGAATGGAAACAGGAAACCAAGACGGCTCAATGGACCAAGAAATTGATACCAGATATAGAACCCTGGATAAACCGGAAACATGGACAAGTTGAGTACTATTTTACCCAATTTCTATCAGGGCACGGACGCTTTAGAACCTATTTGTTTAAAATGGCTATTACTAATAGTGAAAACTGTCTGTATTGTCAGGAAAAGGATACACCTGAACATACTGTACTAAAATGTAAAAAATGGAATACAATAAGACAAGCAGGTATAAAACAAATTGGACAAGAAATAACTGTTGAAAATATTATAACATTAATGCTGGAAACTGAGAATAAATGGAAAACTATTCAAGACATGATAATTAAAATTATAAAGGCTAAAGAAATGGATGGAAACCAGAGATAAACATGATTGCTTCATTGTGAAGTAATGCTGAGAGGCAGTTTCCGCAATGTGAGCAAGTGCAAAAAGAGGGTTTTTTTTAGTCGGTATGAGTCCGGCACATCAGGGCAATCTCCCCTGATGCCCATGAGGGTTTTTCCCCTCTTTCTAAAAAAAAAACTACTACTACCACTACTACTACCACTACTACTACTACTACCACTACTACTACCACTACTACTACCACTACTACTACCACTACTACTACTACCACTACCACTACCACTACCACCACTACCACCACTACTACTACTATCACTACCACTACTACCACTATTACTACCACTACTACTACCACCACTACTACTACTACCACTACTACTACCACTACTACTACTACCACTACTACTACTACTACTACTACTACCACTACCACTACTACCACCACCACTACTACTACTACTGCTACTACCACCACCACCACCACTACAACTACTTACTTCCAATAGCATCACACACCCCTAACGTATTTTCTGATAGGAGAAAACAAACACTTGGATATGAGATGTGGGGTACCAAAGGGTTAGTGAAGGAACCAATCCGTTGGCAACTACGCTGATGGAAACTTGAAACAAGAGATGCCAGTAGAGACAACTATCGTGGGGTATGCTGAGATCTGGCATTGGTAGTCGGCGGTAAATAGAGTTGCGGCATTGTTTAAAATCAGAGTTGAAATACCAAATTGGGTTATGCGTGGTATCATTGATAACATTGGCTGGATTAGTGACATGAACATTTGTAAAGAATATGAGCATTTTTAAAAAAAAGTGATGTTAATTATATAATAATATATATTATAGGTACACTCCAAGCAAGCACAAATAAGTTATTTATTATTGGTACTGAATTAAATATACAAGCAGTAATATTAATAAAACAAAAATAAAAATAACATGAGTATTCCAATGTTCTGCATGACACTTGCTTGGCTTATATTCTAGTGAAATATAACTGCATTCGTCCTTGCAAAAGAAAGCAAAAAAAAAACAACATTAAATGTTCTTTCAAAATAGATTTCACGAAAACGCAGAAGGAAAAATTAGAATATTTAATGCAGCAAGTACGACGTTTTTATTAAGAGCTGCAACAATTCCCAAGGTTAATCGACCTCTCCATCGACGACAATAATTGCGGTTTTTAATTCTGAATGGGTTTTGTTACATTTGCATTGTCTCATCCTTGTATCGGAGGTTCCACTGTAGCGAAACCAGCTTATCTGTTGTTGCCGGAGCAAGTCTGGTTTTTGTATGGATTCGCCCATGGGTGGCCAGCTGCGCTCACTTGCGGCGATGGTGGTGATACATTCAGAATTTAGTTGCCAGGTAACTTTGGTTGTTTGCCACACAATCCTCTTCATCAGGTAGACGAGGAGACATGTTGAGTAGTCGCCCACAAAGAGTCTCGAGAAGAATTACCATTACTAGCTTTAAATTCAGCTAAGTTAGCCACGATTATTCCCATCATAATGTGATTTAAAGATAGACAAGTCGTCTGGTGGTTATGCACGACAATCGTTGTGGTAGTGAAGTTAGCGTGTATTTTAAGATTACACTGTGATTAATGCACTATTGAACATAATTTTCAACCATTTCATTCATCGTCCGATATGACCTACCTGGTTAAAAATAACCACCACTATTGCTCCTCCTCCTCCTCCTCCTCCTCTGCTATTGTTGCTGCCCCCTCCAGTGGCGGTAAGTCTATTGGGTCAAAGGATCTTAATGCTTGCTTATACACCGGACTTAAACTCATGAGAATGGTGATCTGTGATTCTATACTGCAAGGTCCAGTTTCAAGACATAGCATAAACTATTATCATGAGCTCCCGATCACACATCCTTTAAAGAATGTCCAAAATGCGGTTGGCTGGGTTTTTTTGCGGACGCTTGCTTTGATGACAGAACCTCATTTAGAAGTAAACTGCATCATAGAACGGTGCAGGAGGATATCTGGAAACGAAGTGATGCAGTTTATTGAAGTGCATTTGAAACGTAAAATAACTGCTGTCTGCATAGCGGTGCATACAGTTGAGACTTGCAAACTTAGGATTTCTGATGTATGAAAATACAAAAAGATCAGGATATGAGTGAGCTGATTGTGTTGTACAGAAAATCTTTTCCTAAGTATAATTTTAAACTTCTTTAAAGTAAATATACGCTTTTAACGGTTTAACAAATGATGAAATAAAACGCAATTTTAGCTAAGATTTAGAGCCTCCAAGATCCGAGTGCAAACCATGCTATGGTAACAAAAAAGAGAAGCTACAAGAAGTTTTAACTTATTGTTGTATGGAAATTGTGACTGGATTTCTGGTTGTTCTACGTGTTTTCCCTTAGGGTAGGATAGTAGGATAGGATTGTCAATGGAGGAGACACTTAGCACCTCGACCCCAATGGATCTTTTATGCGTACACCCCCGGGAGGAACGTATGAGTTAGGGGCAGCACCAGAGACGTGTGGGTTGCAGAGGGAGGATGGTGCAAGTCGACAGAGACGCGCGGAGTTCCCTAACCATTCCAGGCTTGACCACCCGGCCACGGGAGAGTCTCTCGGAGATGTCTCTGTAGTGAGACCGGAGAAATACAACCCATCAGTGGAGGCTCGACAGGCTTCCCTCTAAAGGGGCCGAGAAGAAGTTCCAAATCGTAAGCCTCTGCGTCATCTGCCCGACACCGACCCAAGCACAACCCCGGAGTCAATCTGAAACACGAAAGAGAAAGAAAATGGGGGAGGCGAGGAAATTCGTGGTAGAATACATAGTACAGTACTCGTCTTTGTCAACCAGAGAAAATAACGAGTGGTCTAAGTGAGCGGCCACGGAAATCGAATTGGGACCTCCCGAATGCGAGCCTCACACGTTATCGTGGAGCAATCTCCCTCGGTTATGTGTTCCTTTTGTCACAACCTCAAATATACGCCGCAGATAAATTGAAAAAATGTTGTGCGAGGCAATATTTAACATATGACAACAATCTTAATACATCCGGTATAAAGAAATAAAAAAAAGTATCTTAAAATAAAATATATATAGATCATTTAACACCGATTCTAAGTACGTTATTCATTTCATTTATTATATGTGTATTATAAGGAGGTTTTAATTTACTTTCCATATATCAGTTATAAGGAACAAAAAGGAAGTACAGTTCAAAAAGCAAGCAATCGGGGTATTTGTCAAAGATAAAGAAGTGCAGACCAAGTTATGTTCTAAATTACTGTTCTTCGTATCTGCTATGCAAATATGTGTAATGGGGTATAGGGTATATAATGGAGGCGGACAATGCCATGGGATGGCACTGCGACCAATGAAATCTATTCCGGACATCACCCTCCAGGAAGGAGGGACGAAGTGAAGGAAGCACAGGAGGCCGCAGGCAGATAGGCGGCTTGAAGACCCGTCACACTACTGGAGCTTCCCATAGAGGGCGATGAACGATCCGTGTAACCAGGCAGCCTTCAATGGTCCACGGAAAATGCTCTTTCCTTGGAGCAAGCATTCACGCCATCTGTCCGACACTACCACATACCAGGAAACATAAGAAGGAAATGGAATGAAAGGGAAAGAGGGAAAGGAAATCCTGGCGGATGAGAAATCACCCCAGCATGCACCTACCGACCACAGAAAAACATGAAAAATCAAGATCAGGTTGGGGGTAGACGGGAGTCGAATCCGTAACTTCCCGATTACGAGCCTCACAACTCATTCTGTATATATGAGTGTAGTTCACCCTTGCATTATCTCATAATGTGAACCTCCTACTTGAAGCTTCACAAGATACCCCTGAATACAGTATCGTTATGTTCCACTCCTTTCGTCTTCTGGAAAATAGTAATTGACAAAATAAGTAAAGACCCATTTTCAGTGCACTTTCTTGCGCTATTAGATATAACTAGGTATTAGTATTTGGAACTCATGTTACCTTTAAAGTACCTACATCTTTTTTTATTGAATCCGGCCAGGCAGTATCGCTGCGACAAGATGTGCTAACTTCTTTTAGGAGCTACTCCTGCACATTTGTTTCCTCGGAATTCCATTCTTTAAACCCTTTACACCACACGACTGTAAGAATTCTTCACCATACATTGCTTGCAGCAAGTGAAAGCTTATTTCAAGGATTTTCACAAATGGAAGCAGAACTTTACAATCTCTCTTCGCTCCAGGCTTACTTTAGAAGGCAATAATCATTGGCGGAATAAATGTCAGAGGACAGAAGCGAGTGGGAGTGTCCGGAAGAAATTAAGTAGGTGTTTCAACACACCTGAGGGTAATATAGAAGCTCCTGAGTTCTAAAACACACTGATGGAGGTTTTCGTGTTCCGCAGTTCTAAGTGTGGAATTTGCATGTAAAGCGGCACTTTATCTGTGTTTTATTCAAACCCAGGTTATGAAGTTCATAATTTCGGCTTCTATCCGCAGAAGTTTCAATGCGGATCTTGATTTCGAAATGGACTGCAAACATATGAAGGCCATTGACTAGAGAAAATTGGGATCTTATAACCAAAAAGCAGCTTACTTGTTCATTAAAAATGTTTCGATATATACAAATGAATGTATTTCACGAACTACGCTGAGGAATTTGAAAATCTTCAATGAGTTTCGTTTTGGAAATTCAACTTGTAAATTTCATACGGAGATATATGTTTTTTCTTCTTCTCATTATAAGTGATATTGTACATTTTCACAATCTAAATAAAATCTCTGCAGTTAAGTAGAACTTCTACCTTTCAGTTAACTTTTGTTCTATTAGGCCTTTTGCGATTGGCACGAATAATTATTATCTTGTTATACACAATATTCTGTTTAATTAACCAAAATATCGTCATACTATTTAACAAATATTCTGAAAAGCTACTGCAGCAAAATAAACACCAATATCCTGATTAAAGTCCATTCACTGGCCAGTTGAGCTTATCAAATCTTTATTCTTGCCACAAAATTTAGATAGCTTAAAGGTATCGTGCTTGACATCCATTCTGTAAACTAGTTTAACTCCTAGTATGGATAAGCTCCGGCTATGGCTGTTTCAAAGGTGTTTCCTCACCTTGAAAAGAAGAATGTGGTGTACATTTAAATTGCCAAGTATCCCGTAGACCAGGGGTGGCGAAAACGCCGCGAGTCACCAAATATGCAACACGCACTGCATCACTCAGCAGCATGTGAAAAACAAAGGGACAGTGGCAGAGAGGGAACGGCGCTTACGAGTCAAAATAACTCGCGAGTCCCGTTTTTGCCACCTCTGCCGTAGACATTACAATCATGCACCTCACTTATCATCTGCAGTGTCTGAGGAACATAAGCGGGAGAGAGAAACTGCGCGCATTTGCAGACACACACAGACCTAGCGTGACGATACGTTTATGTTTTAGTTTCTGAAGAAATTGCAACTTAAGCTGGAGAGGAGTGCAGTGACTATTTGGGCATAAGTTATGGCAAATCTATAAGGTGCCAAAGGCAGTCAGGTGGGAGGAAACCTAACCAATTCTGCTTTTGCGTTTATTTCACGTGGATAAGAGACAGGGAGAAAAACAGGATATTTATTGTTTGAAGTGAAATATATAGTCACTTTGTTGGTTTGCGACGGACCTCTCGGCTGCTCGTCGACTTCCTTTCTGGTGTGGGCTTTGATGTGTTGGAGGACGTTGATGAGTTGAAATTGTTCACTATAACACTATGTTTAGGGCGTGGAAACAGGAGATGAAATAATTCAAGTTCACTTTAACTTTATTAAAACTTGTTTGCCGTTAACCGTGATTTCTATTTCTCTAATATTACAGAATCATGGGGCCTATCCGCAAAGCTGTATCTCCCCAATCTAACGTTTTATCATCCTAAATTCCTACCAGCTTCTGCACATACTCCGCCATCAAAGTGGCGTGAATTACACCCCCTGACGCAAGCACAAAAGCTGAAAATCAGACGCGAGAACCTCTGAGCATTGTCTTTTATACACCCTGCAGGAGACGCTACTTTCGCCTTAGCTGTTTTAAAGCGTTAATTTCATTGACTCTCCTCTTGGCGTTGTATGAGAACATTTGCCCTCACATCTCTGCTTTGACACCTCTGGATTTCCCAGTATTCTCCGAGCCTCTCGCTATCTCCTTCTAACCTATAGTTATCTCACTCACTCTAGCGTCTCTGTCAGTCATGTTTAGCCTAGGTCCTGTGTTCTCCTCACCCCAGAGATATCTCTGAATGGTTCCGTTTTGCGTCTTCTATCTGACTTCTCCCCCCGGCACGGCTAGCTAGTATTCCTTAACATTTAACATACATGTATATAGAATTTAATTACATTATTTCCATTAATATTAATATTTACATTGCGGTGTCATTATTCCCGCTACAGGTTGAATCACGAGCACTTCCGTTCTTTGGTTGTAAACAGCACAAACGTCTGTTACTTAATATTTGACTGTCTAAAGCGCATTAAGTAATATCTCGTGGTTCGGTCGATAAATTACGTTATATACATTATGTGTACATTATGCATATGGAGTAAAATCAAGGGATGCTCACTTCACTGCTAATAGCACCCTATCTGTGATGTCAGAGACATTCTGTAACTTCTTTCCGTAACCGTATATCTCTGTATATATAACCAGTGTTGACAATCTTACAATTACCCCAAATTTTCAGCTATTCGCCTATGTGAGACAGTTCATCCCAAACTGTGGTATTTCAGAAAAATATAATGTTCATCTTCCATACTAAATGGTTCCAGGAAACGGATCATTACTTTCCGTTTGGTAGTGTTTTTTCAACTGCTAAACTTGGTTATTGGTCTTAAACACTCCAAATTAGCGTGAAATTCGTTTATTATATTGCGTACCTACATTTTGTTCCAGTCTATGTGTGAGAATGGCATCCACCCAGAAACCAAATATGTAATATTTAGGAAAAATGGATGCCAGATGTAGAAAAGGGGGAATAAATACAATGAGTAAACATGTGAAATAAAAGGGAATACATATAATCAAAGCAGACTGTAATTGTAATAAGAGTTAGCAATATAAGGGTGTGGCAATTATAAATCAATATAATTCATGTTTTAACGTATAAAGTTGAAACAGATTATACGTAAACCAAGGATGCACAGGTATGCATCATTAATGGCCAAGACAGCCAAAGGTGGCTTTGGAAGGCCCAAAGGGTAAAGGGGAAGACAATAACATTGTGTGACAATAGTGATCGTACAAAGATGATAGTA
The DNA here is from genome assembly GCA_030765065.1 of Deroplatys truncata. NCBI lineage: Eukaryota > Metazoa > Arthropoda > Insecta > Mantodea > Mantidae > Deroplatys > Deroplatys truncata. The sequence goes on from CM060980.1 coordinate 63,521,101, forward strand.
AAGACAAGGATAAAGTAAGGCAATTACTAAAAGAATTTTTCAAATATGTAAAGTGAAGTCTTAAAACATAAGTTCGGCGTATTTTAATTTCACAGGACACTGATGTAAAACTCCAATGAAAATTAATGATACAGACCTTTAGCGTCACTTTTTTGAAGTGGTATATAAGGAATTTGTATTAAATTCACTCCCACTTGACTTTTACATTTATACGTCGCAACTTTACTTTATTCGGGTAAAATTGTGAGAAGTAAATTAACTCGGAGGAGTAGATCAGGCGCCCACATCGTTTTATATTAAACAAATGTAATTAAAGTTATATTGAAGCTTTATTTAAATCTGGGTTATAATTCTAATTATCTTCCACAACAACGCAGTTGAGATGAGCACTGCTAGACAGAATACAATTGGGATTTACAGGTATTCTACACATCGCAACGTAGAGGAAAGATAACTATCAATATCTCGCTGGCAACATCGATGCACATCTACAAGAAACGACATCCGGCTGCCAAAATACGAGGTGATCCACTAATCCCTTGTAGTTTTATAAAAGCTGACGTTTATATTCTATCTACAAATATCGGCCCCAGTTTCCATCCAGGATTAATGACAGCTTCAGCTGATGGTATCAAAAATAAAAGCACTCTTAAGCATGTGTTTAAATTTGAGGCAGTATTTTTAACACTTAAATTATTTCAGTCTAATTATATAATATGTAAATATAATAACAGCCCGCCTTAAAGCAATATGTGTATGTAACAATATATAAAAAGTATATATTACAGTCATTGTAAATGTTTATATTATTGTATACATGTTCAATAATGTTATGTGAATGTATTGCGTAATTTAATAATGTAAGAGCTGTGAGAATAATAGGTTAAAAGTTGCTGACAATGAGGTAACCTTGAGGCAATAATCAGTAACAAAGTGTAATAATGCTACTAGTCATTATTGGAGCAACAATAATGTAAATTTTGAGACAGTTTATAAAAATAGCCAATCATCAACCAGAAAAAAGATTTAGTTAAATAAAAGTATTCTATTGGATTAGGAATAGCCAATCAGAGACTTGAAATACAGAAATTTACAAATGTGGGGGTAGAAATCAAGCCAGTTGCTTGTAGACAGCGATCATAACTGGACGCGTTGGTTGTTGACAATGTTCCTAATCGGACGCGAGACACGTCCTCGAGAAATTTAATACGTATTTCGTGTGAGACGAAAATAGTTTTACGTGTTAAAAAGTGCAAGTAATTAATAAAAAATTCTCACAGCTCTCTCTCTATATCAGTGAAGTGTTACTTAAAATCGTGTCAAGCATTAATAAATGAAGTGAAGAAAAAAATTATAATCTGTGTAAGCCTACATTCTTCAGTCGCATCACAACCCTGCAAAGAGAAACATGTCTCTAACAGTAATACTGACGCAGCCGAGGCAAACATAAATATATATATATATATATATTATTTAAAGAAACAGTAAAATTACAAAGTTAATACTTTTAAACATTTTGGGGGGCAAAGCACCGTACAGTACATTTGGGGCGAAGGCTACCGGAAAGCGGGTACTATACGTGTGGTTGCAACGAACTTCAAGTGTTCGGCTCCCAACAGTTGAACTAAAATACATCATCTTCAAACTGACTTTCCATACGTAGCAGCAACAAACATTCTTCAAATTGTCTCCCAAAGCGTGGCAAAAATAAAAATACAATTCAACTCCTTCAATACAACAAAATAACTATCTCAAATTGGCATCCATACGTGGGGCAAAACTACCTTTCTCAAATTCGGTGTCAGAAACAAGGAAGCTAGCGATAGAAATATTGTATTTAAACGGCCACATATTTTAGAGGCAGCGAGAATGCCTCCGTTCGCCGGATAAGCAAATATGAAACAAGTTACCATCCAGCAGGACGTAGAAAACAATTGAACAGCCTGTCGGAGAGGGAGAGGTTCGCGAGTCCAAACCACTCGCATATTCGGTTAACACATTCAAAAGTGCTGATCTACGATCCAGATAAGACTTGCTGATATTCCTTGAGACTATTATCAAGACTGTAAACTGTTCTCCAGATCTGACTATGCAAAAAACTGATTTGAATAAGATATTGGCTCAAAGACTGAGCGCCTCACTGCAGGCAAATCATCGGTAGCTTGCACATTTTCTATTCCTTAACAAATTCTTCTCGGAACCCTGGGGCATAAAAATCATGTGTGTATGTGGGTTTTATAACTTTTATTGTATTATTTTCTCTTCTCGTCTTTCTTTTTCAGATCCCATTCACTGATAACACACTGAAAACTGCCAACTGCAGAAAGCAATAATTATTAATTGGATGCGACTGTATATGTGGTGCCAAGTATGAAGCGTTGCACTGGATCGTGTTCATAGGAGAGACGATTATGCAGCATACATGCGTAGAGTGACACATATATGTATTTGATACATTAATGAATAAATTAAGATACACATTCAATTTTAGGGGGCTCGAAACACTCATCCCTATTGCTATGTATGCAGGAATGTGAACGTGTCCACTGGAGTCAGAGACCGTGTTAAGCTCGCACCTCGAGGTCTCATATCCTGTTTTCGGCCTTTAAACTTTCTTTCGTTGTAAATCAAATTACAGAATATGTTATCGTAAGCTTAATACATTCGTATGCATTACAAGTGACAATAGTCCAAGGGATACGGGTTTAAATTTATTACTATTATCGGGCCCAAACTTCCTGATGTTTGAGGCGTGTCCACTAATGCACAACTAGCGAATTGCAGCAGTGCAGTGTTGCCTTATATGGACAATATAGTTTGCTGCTTGCAAAACTCGAAACATAATATCATGTGCACGCATACTTACTTAATATTATAGAAGAGCAACTAGTAGCCGGAATAAAAAGTGAAAAATAATCATATTTTATTACGTCCAGTTGCTCGAATGTATATCTGGTTAATTTATAGTCACTTTCGTGATGTTTAGTCGGACACTTTTAATTTAAGTTATGCTTACAATATTAATAAATACATTGCTGGCATAAATTGTCCCTTGTTTTTCTAATGCCAATTAACCTAATATTTTCACAATTTGATGAACCAAAGTGTATGCATATTTACAAAATAACGCCTGCTCTGAGACATGTTGAAGATTGCTAAAATAAGTATTAAAAGTTCACAGTTCAATAAACATTCCTTTGCTAGAAAACCATGCATTCTTTGAAGCAATCATGAATTGGGAATCATCAACATCCGAGAGCCACGACTCCAGAGCTCTTTGCTCACCTTTCTCGAGTATCTGGTGCTGCACATTTCGAACTGGGATGCCTTACAGGTGCTGAATTTCCGACTGAAGCCGCGCTTGCCGCAGGATATTGTCTCATCTTAAGGACATATAGTGTGATACTTATTTCCTTACTTTCTCTTCCCAATGATCTACTTATGTTCGATTTGGGGACTCGCATATGAGCATCCCCTTTAATTTGAATTCTTTACAATGATATTTTATTTCTTAGCATATCTGCAATTGATTGTACTAAAATGTTCTTTAATAGATAAAAGAGGATATATAGAACATCGAGTAGATAGAGACAATCACAAAAACCAAAATGAGTAGTAAAGGGTTGTAGGCATCCCAGTTGTGGCTTAATTTCGCTGTAATGCAGTTGTTTAGTTCGTTCAGTGATATGCTCTGTTCTAGGGTTTATAAAGCTGTGATGGCATTTACCACAAACACGTAAGTGAAGTTTGGTAACGTTCTCGCGAAACGTCGTGAGATTTGGACCGCATATAAGGTCCGTTTATTTAAAAAAACATCTGATAATCAAGAAAAACATTTAGAGAAACAATTATCTTATTGCTTATTTCCGTGTAGTTACAAAGACATTAGAGGACAGTAGGCCTTAAGCGATAGTAAAATCTCTTTAAGAGCGGGACACTATGTAAATGGCTTTGAAATTCAGTTCTCTTTGCATGGCCAAGAGAAAGAACAACTACGACAGCAATTTTCCTCTTTAGAAACCAATAAGAAGGAATCTATCGGAAATGATTAACACCACAAAAACGTTTATTTTACGTAAATGGTGTATTTTAACGAGATTTACGCTTTTATGTGGTAAGGCTTTGCATTACTGGTAAACCGTGAGAGGTAGACAAAGTCATTCAGAATGAAGAGAATTTTAGAGGCTATTCCAGAAAATTCAACGTAGGCATTGCATATCTCATAAAAATATCTTAAACATACGATATTTTTAATCAAACTCCTAGAGGCATTTTTGAGAAATTCAAAGTTGTTTAATAGTTTTCCACATAAAGAGTAGCTTGGAGTGAATGACTTTCTTGGAAATATTCGTGCTGCATCTTAGAAGATACGTTGAAATACCACGTTTGGTATTTAATGGGAATTTTGTTTTCAAGTTAGGCTGTTCCCAGACACAGAGGAACCTTTTTCTAAAAATTACTTTCTATGGGTTCAGAGGGTCTCAAAACATGTATTTTTAGTAAAATTTCGTATAGAAGTTTTGGGTGGAATATGATACTTCCTATACTTATGTAAGTACGTAGTGGAGAAAGTAAAAAGGCTGGATTTAGATCCCTACCGCAGAGTTGGAGGCAGAGCCACACCGACTCCAGCATATTACAGTACTTACTGCATAGGATTTCAAGAATTATAAGGGAACGGTAAACCACATGGGATATTAGAAACGTTTCTAAACTTGCCATAGTTCCACACGCCTACCCTACTGAAGAGTCAATAAGCTAAGGAATGACACAGACGAATGAGACATTTACCCATGCTGTGGTAGAATAAACTGGATAAATTCTTCTGCAAACACTGGGACGGAATAAATGAACTTGGACGTATATTTGGTTGTCCCTAGTACTGACCTATATATTATGCTTCACTCATTAGGATGTCAGTGTAATTTAATTCGTGTAGCTATTACTTTATAGTTAACTAGCTGACTCATTTGGCATTGTTTAATTTTGAAAAAACACTTTTGTCAATGCGTCAAACCTCTATTATAAGACTTGAATTTATGCAAATGTATGTATTTTTACGCTGAATCCTACCCCTTTACAGCTTAGAACTATAATTTTGTAAACATCCTTGATATGCATATATCCTTGTTTTAATATCACGGAAATTAGAGGAAAATCGGCAGAACTTTGTCAAAACCTAAAAATCCCGACTACAATCTTTCGAAGTTTAGAAATATCGTATAACTCAGCAACGGAAGAATTATTCTAAATTATAATATTTTTTTACAAGTGTAATATATGCGTAAAAGCTAACGTTTCAGTGTAAGGGAGAAATTGAGCCGCCGGAAACAAGTATTAAACAAAATAGGAGGGAAATTGGAGCGTAAGAAGTTCCCGTAATTTTATCTAATTAATCAGTGTGGACATTACAAATAACCTACAACTACAGAGATATGTTATTTTCAGTTCTAATTAATAAATAGAAGTAGGACTAGGTTGGGAGAGTGACTTAACACCTCGACCATAAGATGTTTGTGCCTAAGCTCCTAACGGGATGTCTTCGGGAGGGAGAGGTGAGGTGAGATGAGATGAGACAGAGAGCGGCCGGACCAGACGGCACTACTGGGCAGAGGGCAGGGACCCTACCTTTTACAGATTGAAAATCCCCGGATGGCAGCTGGTGTAACTGACACCCCTCCCACCTGCGGGCTTGTACATCCCATTGGTGGGCCCGAGGCTCGCAGATCGCCCCCAATCCGGAGGACGAAGGGTTACATAAAGCATCCTTGCCTCCTGCCATGCAATGCCGAGACTCCCACTGACACTTTCAACCCTGAAAGAGACCACGCATATGAAATGAGAATGGAGTTGAAGTGGAGGAACAAGAATTTCGGGGGATGTAATGCACCTTTCCAGTATTCGCCTCGAGAAACCTCCGAAAATCCCATGGGTCAGAAAGAGCGGGCGCGGGAATCGAACCCACGACTTCCCAAATGCGGGCCATAGACGTTACCGCCTGAGCCATCCCGCTCGGTATACACAAATATAGTTTGAATAATTTCTGAGGTTACACTAGTTACCTTTCTCTCCTTAAGGGGACTAGCTTGTGTAAATTTCAAATGCTATATTTCTTAAGCAAATAAATTAATTTTTGCCACATACTACCACCATTATGTGTAACTAATACACAAATGTTTAGTGAAATGCATGGAATAATTTTTGAGAATATTTTTTGCTATTTATAACAGCGTTACAAAAAAACTCCCCGCCGTGCATTTTTTCAAAATTGTATAACAAAACTTCATGTTTACAACTCATGAATACGACTTTGAAGAAGTTATTGGATGTTTTAAATGGAATAAGTATTACTGTAGAGAACTGATAAGTTACTTATTCATACCTTTTTTATTTGAGAGGTAAAACAGTTTTGTGTATATATACACATATATCTATATTACAATTCCACGGATAACTTTTGTTCATTATAACTATAAGAATCTCGAGTCCAAAAATCTAGAATAGTTAAAATTTTCACTGTAGGTGGGTTGGAAAAATGCATTGTTTTGTTTGAAGTATGACTTTTTTACCTTTAAAATTGTAATTTAAATAGTGTCGTGACAAGCGTTAAAGTACAAACAGCTGAAAATAACTTTGGCATATTAATCTGCAGAAACAAACGTTTATTAATGTGCAAAAATTCTAAACTCAATATTTTTAAACATTTTCGACAATTTTCACAGGTACGTCAACTTAAATATTAAGTATAAATTATCCATGGATAATCCTGATCACATTACACATATCTAGAAAATAAAGGAAAACTAAATGCATATTTGTTTATAAAATGTTTCAATAGCTTCACTGCAAACCGTATAATATTAAAATAAAGGTTATTCAAAAATTTTAAAATTCAATTCACACATATGAAATAATGGAATAAAATATTAACCGCATTCATCGTAGGCTTCTAAACAAGATAGATATTTCGGTTTCATCTGGTTTGATTAGCTGTTATTTCGTGACCATATGTGCGTACACACACACACACACACACACACACACACACACACACGCACGCACACATTGCTGAGAGAGGATAAAATCGGCTTTGGCTGTTTTATTTTTTCAAGTAAAGTAAAAATTCAATACTATTTAACATTTACTTTGAACAAGTTTAAATTAAAAAACACAAAGCACACACCGATAGAAACCCTGTCACTTTGTGCACTTGTTTTAAACCTGCTGTACACAGTCATATAGACGTGCGTAGCGAATCGACAAACAAGCAAACTTACTCTTTCATATGGAGGCGGGGAGTGAGAGAGGGAGGGATGGACTCTGAAATGGCGTCGTGTAAATGAAAATGGTACGAAATTTTGAAAACATTAAAAAACAACTAGTTTACATGGCAATAAAACCTTATGTGATGCATTCACATGATTTCTCTACCCTCTATCATTATTAGTGGATATACAAACTATTCTTGTCAAAGCTTATTTTAGTATCTATTACACATTAATCCAGATACACCTTTGCAGAAATAGCTACATTATACATTTCGTTAGGATACAAAGAGAAGAGTGATAATCAAATGTTTAAAAACTTGACGCTATACGCTGTTATATTAATTTCATGCTGCTTCCATGTAATCGAGAGAAACAACTTAATGTTAACAGGATTTTAAGGGAATCACCAAGTAATGAACAATTCGAACCATTAATAACGAATATTTCAGAAATTATGTATACAAAAACAAAAACCTATTTGAAGTAAATTGTGAGTTTCAAAGAGTCTAAATATTTTGTGCAGTACGTTTTCGTCTATCAAGTCTACCAAGTTTGGTACTTCTCCGAATTTTTGGTTTTGAGTTATGCTTTTCGCAGACACACACGCGGACTTTTTTTTTTTATAAAAATGCTCTTTTTGGATTCAGGAGGCCTCAAAGCATGTACTTCCGATGAAATATAGGTATGATTTTGGGTGGAATGCAATAACATCTCTACCTAGTGTGTACTCTACCTACTGTGGTAGAGAAAGTAATAAAACACGAGAATATAGAGTAAGGAAATCCGGATACTACAACAGTTGTTTGATTGGAAAACAAAACTCCGTATTTGTTTGGAGATTATATACTTTAAATGTCGCAGAATATTATTGATCATTCAATAGCATGCTGAGAGTTAATATAGTCTGTAGAACTCCTGCAGTTCTCAGTATTAATTACGTTGTGATTCACTCAGAATTCTACATCACATAGAGTTGAACGCGGTGACCACTTTCCAGTTACGTGATCCGTAACTGGATTCTAGACTATAAATGTTCTAATTAGGGCTTGTGGCGCGTAGTTGGAGTTTCCAGAGGACTGCTTCGTCAAGACACCCACAAGGCTCAAATGTGAAAGATTCAAAATGTACACTCGGAGTGCACTGTAGGGCCAACAATTCAGATTCTAACATCATTCGTAGCCTCAGCTGCTTTCGAAGTATTCTGGTTGTATATTTACATTTCCCCAAATGTGTCGTGCAATGGAACATTTGTTTTTTAAATTTGTTATTCCTTTTTAACCTTATTATTCTTATCGCCTTTCCTTCGCAAGATATGTCACATGAGCAGTTGAATGTTGTTGAATGTAACTGAGTCTATGTTCTTTCATTTGGAAACGTTTCTACTCAGATACTAATAACGAATAACGTAATGTGCATAGAATAATTACTTTATATGAATAGCGCACAGAGGTAATTATGAATTTGTCATAAAATAATTTCTGATCCTTTGCTTTTCTTTTTACTCGTTGAAGTGGAATTTAAAAGGGTGTAAATCCTCAACAGCTATTCAGAATAATTCTCTGCTCCCGTAGTAAACACTTGTGTAAAGATCTGTTGAGAAGATTGAAGATATTAACCCTAACTCGCATGCATATATTCTCCATCTTAAAATTCTGTGTAAGTGGTCTAGATATATTCACAACAAACACATAAATTCATGATATAAACATTAAACAAAAGGAAAATATTCATCGTCCCAATACAAAACTTTCTTGCTTCCAGAAAGGTGCGTATCATGAGGCGAAGACAATTAAAATATTTAGTGCTCTTCCTACGGATCTTAGGAAACAGTTAGTAATTTAAATGCTTTCAAAACTACTGTTAAATAATACAGTTTATTTTGTAGAAGATTATTTGAATGACATATTATCCTGATAGTAATGTTATATAGCTCTGTAGAAGTTTTCTAATGCCTGACATTGATACCACCTTAGAATTAATCTAAGCAATTTAAATGTATATATGTATATTTTATGTATTGCAGCTATTGAAAATTAAACTGGCAAACAACGCTATGTATTGCAAATCAATTATAAAATAATGACGAGAGTCACAGGCTATAAAAGACCAGTGACAATGTAAAATAAAACTAAATATTTCATTTATATGCAGCAAAAGCGTATTTAGATCTGCATGTGTAAGCTCTGAAATTGCAGGAAAATATTTGTACAGTTTGTTGTTTATTTAACCGTACATATCGCACATGCTTTCTTTCATTTATTACCTTAATTTACTTATGTTATATTATGTTCTACACCTACATTTAATATTTGTTTATACATGCAACCAAGTTGTACTTTCCTTGACGTTTTCTATCTTCACGGGTCTTAATGGCCACCAAGTGAACACACACAACGCAATCCAATCCAAGCATGAGCATTATGATAATATCGGGTGTTGACCAAATACAACTTGTTTGCTTAGTTTGAAATGAAAAGTATTATTTTGAATCAATTTAAGTTTTAAATGCGTTGTTTAAATAAATAAATTAAGTTTATTAAATTAAGTCTACATTTATTCTTATGCGATGTTTCACAGAAAATAAAACAATTCACCTGCAGCATAGTAACTAATCAAACTGTTTCTGCTTATTGATGCTTTGCTAAATGAGAACTGTAACAGCGTGGATAGAGCTTCGATAGGTACATAATAGTATGGGCAACGCTGTAAGAACTAGACGTGCATGAATAAATAAATTAAGCACATATATAATAAAATAAAGTTAATGAATAGCTACATAAAATATTGTATGAACAGATAGGTAAAATAGTTTTTCGGTGTCATATATTGTTGCATTACCATTACCAGTTTTTCTACCACTCAAGCAGAATTCCTCATAATTTAACCCTTTAAATGGAAAAAAATAGTGTATTATTAGTCAAAATTTCTGTGATGGTTTTGATTTATGCATCGTGCATGTTAAATATGTAACTCCTAGGGGATGTGAGCCCTACACAAGAGGAAGATAAGCCGACTAAGTAAGTAAATAGTTTAGATATTGGCATAAGGAATAAACTGTCTTGAATTTTCGGGAATAACCTATAAAACCGTTGATGAATTTATATAACTTGGAAATTATATGATATAGAGAAAAGACTTACTACAGGGAAAATCTATTTAAAGATCTATTTAGGTAAAATAAACTGTGACTGTTCAGTTTTGGCTGTCACTTCACTAATGTGCCATAGTTCAGTTTTCTCTGCTATTTCGCTTTTGTTGTATAACTTGGTTTAGTTCAATTTTCATTGATACTGCGATTTTCTCCTATAACTTAGTTTAGCTTTCATGTTACTTCGCTAATATGACTTAGTTCAGTTTTCACTGCCACTTCGATTTTCTTGTATAGCTTAGTTTAGTTCAGTTTTCACTGTCATTTCGGTTTTCTTATATAACTTACTTTAGTTCAGTATTCATGTCACTTCACTAATGTGACTTAGTTCAGTTTTCACCGTCACTTCGCTTTTCTTGTATAACTTAATTTAGTTCAGTTTTCATGTCACTTCACTAATGTGACTTAGTTCAGTTTTCACCGTCACTTCGCTTTTCTTATATAACTTACTTTAGTTCAGTATTCATGTCACTTCACTAATGTGACTTAGTTCAGTTTTCACCGTCACTTCGCTTTTCTTGTATAACTTAATTTAGTTCAGTTTTCATGTCACTTCACTAATGTGACTTAGTTCAGTTTTCACCGTCACTTCGCTTTTCTTATATAACTTACTTTAGTTCAGTATTCATGTCACTTCACTAATGTGACTTAGTTCAGTTTTCACCGTCACTTCGCTTTTCTTGTATAACTTAATTTAGTTCAGTTTTCATGTCGCTTCACTAATGTGACTTAGTTCAGTTTCACCGTCACTTCGATTTTCTTGTATAACTTAGTTTAGTTCAGTTTTCACTGTCACTTCATAAATGTAACTTAGCGCAGTTTTCACTGTCACTTCGCTTTCTTTTGCGCGTAGCGTAACGAAACTCGCGCAAAACAAACCTCTTCTTCCCTTCTCTTCACTTCACTCACGGAGTATCGAACACAGGTCTTCTCTCTAATCGCTCGCAGTAGCAACACTCATTATCACAACTGTCGTTACCTCATTTTTTAGAATACACTGAGTAACCAGCACTTTGTCGCATCAACAACAAAAACTCTCTAATTGTCGCGAGCATGCTCGCTTAAATATAGCTGCCATAGTTTTTGGAAACATCGTGGAAGGTGGGGGAAGAAATGTCCAGATATATCTTGTTGCGTCTCGAAGGGCTCCCTAATTTTTAAATCTGGGAGCGTTATCTCTCCAACCATCCAGTCGGCCGGCGCTAAAGGACATTATCATTCACACAATAAGCTCGGCTCACAGGAGTTCCGTTACTATACAGTTAGTCTCAAATGTAAATTTTTGTAGTATTAACTGTTTTGGAGATATTCGTTGATACTCGTTTGAATTTTTCAATTCTCTAAGCAATTCACGGATGCTAAATAGCCATTCTATTAATTCTGTGAAGTCACGCAAAGAGCAAAGTCACCAGAACACACCCTTTTAAAAAACGTATGAGAATCGTCTCAGCCTTTTATTATAACTCCGTATCTACAAAAGACAAAATGTGTGTTGAAACTTTCCCTCAACATTTACTTTGATTAGCAGGCCCTAAGTAAACGGTATAAGCTTTGTATTAATTATTTACAAGAAAAATATAAAATAATTCTAGTGGATAGAGAAAGCTGCGTGATTGTAACACATCGGAATTTGTTTCTGCTTGAGCTCGCGAAATACAAAAACCGGCTTGTTTTATAAGCAGTAAGCGTTGCCTCGACTTCTTAATAAGCCAAGTCCGTGCACCTAATACGATATACTCTAGGCAAACGATGATCCTGCTTAACATAAAGTTGATAGAAGAATCATTACAAATCAACGGTATAGGGAATACTTTTCCTATGATAACATTTAAAGAATATATTTATATAATTTTAGCTTTAAGGTCAGGTAACTGAGCGGGTGATAGAGGATGAGTGAATAGATGGACTAAAACTGAATTTGAGCTCAGGGTCTATAGACCTGCAAGTAAAATCCATATTCTCAGGATAAGGTCAAACTATGGAAACCAAACGATGCAGCCAACTCGCCCCAACAGAGATTATAGCTATTACATACTCTTTGAATTATGAGGCAAACGCAATCTCCAAATCGCTACGTGTTTGCATTTACTCGTATATTACAAGCGAAATTCAGTGTTTATATATTTTTAATTTCTCAGCTTCGTATGTGCCTAGTAGGTAGATTCAAGTATTGTATTCCTGCCATTGATACAGAGTGTTCATCGGAAATTCATGTTTTGAGGTAATCTGAGTAAAGAAACGTTTTAGAAAAGGTTCGTTGAAAAATGAAAAGTCGGATAAACACCAAGGTTGGATTTTAATTTCAGTATCTTAAAAGATGCGACACAAAAATATCGAGAAAATCCCCAAACCTGAAACGTGAGAAGTTTTTAAATGAGACACTTCTAGAAATTTTTTCTCAAAAATGGCTAATTTTGATTAAAATGCCATTAGGTATTTAAGACATACATACATGAAACATAACATGCAGATCATGAATTTTGTGGGAACAGTCTGTGATAGAGCAGTGGAAAAACCTTAAGAGAAGACAAAGACGCAGGCCACAAAGCTTGTGACGCTCTCTAAAATACGCAATAATTTCAAATAATCCTTTTTGTGAAAACCGCCGATACATCCGTTATGAATGCTTTGAATTTGTCAATGTTTAAAATGTCATTATTCAGTTCTTTCTCGGGATGTCATGGATTTTCAAGATCAGCATAATTATAGAAACTGTGTTTTAAACATTTGACTATTGCTTCGGTTTATGTATCTGTCCTATGTCCAGAGGGAGAATGAAGTAGACGTAAACATATCACCGGTTTGTATCACTCCGCGCCCACGTGCGCTCGCAATGACAAATATACACTGTTTGTGAAAATTGTGCAACACCAAGAAGGAAACGCATGAATTCAATGAATTTAATACCACAGGTTAGGTACATGACAAGTAACAGGTGAAAAACTTTTCAAATGTATACATGACCTTCGAGTCCTAATATTCAGTATTTGGCGTGGGCTCCATGCGCTGCAATTAGAGCTGTTATACGCCGTGGCATTGAATCAAAAAGGTTTTCTGAATAAGTTCCTGAGGGATTTCCCTCCACGCAATTTGTATTCAAACCCACAAATCCGTGACACTGGTTACTGGAGGACCGTGACGCACCACGTGCCGAACAGCCATATTCCAGACATGTTCAATGGGCGACATGTCAGGCGAACGTGCAGGCCAGGGAAGCAATGGTACCCGTTGCTCTTCGAAGAAGACTTGTACGTTCCTCACAATATGTGGCCGGGCATTGTCCTGTTGAAATATGGCCTGTGGTGATGCCTGAAGCAGGGGAGTACCTCAGGCTTTACAACCACTGTTAGGTACCAGTTGCTGTTCAAAGTTCACTCAATTCGTAGGAGACGAGATCAGTTGTTGTAACCAATGGCGCCCCAAACCATCACACCGGGTGTTTGTCCGCTATGCCACTCAACAATGCAGCCCTCCAGGTTACGCTCACCACGGTACCGCCGGACACGTATGCGGTCATCACTGTAGGGCACGTTGAAGCGGGACTCGTCCGAAAACACTACATTTTGCCACCCCGTATCCCAGTGACGTTGTTCACGTGCCCATTGCAGTCTGAGGATATTGTGGTTTCTGGACAATGAAAGCCGACGTAATGGAATACATGCAACCAGTCCAACCTGCAGCAGATGGCGACGAACCGTTGATGCAGACAAGTTCACACCTGTTGCAGTGCTCCAGCGTCGAGCCAACACTGTGGATGAAGATGTATGGTCCGTTATGACCATGCGGACAAGATGACGGTCATCCCGTGCTGTGGTCATGTTCCGTGGTCCAGTACCCGCTCTTCGCTGCGTACGACCTTCATCTATCCACTGCTTACACACAGGTATCACTGTTGTAGCAGCATGCCCTGTACGAACCGAAATATCACGGTATGACAAACCCGCTTCCCGGAGACCGATCATTCTGCCCCGTTCGAACTCGCTCACTCACATGCCGATATGGCTCCCTTTGAGGTATACTGGCACTTACTTTATTGTTTTCAACTTTTTGGACAGCTCTGCACTGACTACACAGGGCACAACACTGACCTTGTCGGATCAACACGAGAGGGCTCTGCTCGGCCTACGTGTACCCCATCTCTCTGCAAACCTAATCATTTATTGCTTGCATACTTTTCTACACCACCAAGTTCGGAGTTATTCGGGAAATTGTTTCTTGGTGTTCACAAACGGCAGTGTGTATCCAGGTGGACAGAATACTGAATTTCACTACATGACGTATAATATGCATTTTGTACCACAAGGCATATTTATTTGACGGTATGTCTAAATAGTATGTACCACACAAATATAGAAATTGCTACCTAAGTGATCGTAATCCATTAATCTGAGTTAGACATCAGTTCGATACCCTCCATGGGCGATAAAGCAACTTTTAATTTGAATTCGTAAATTATTAAAAGAATAAAAAGGATTTAGAAAGCCTAAGCACTAGAATACAAATACATTGGATTTATAAAAGAGCATACTAGTGAAGGAGGCGTTGACTTTTTGTTGAGAATGTCGTGGACTAGAAAATAGTTATTACTCCACGTAATATACATGTAAAATAATTCGAATGCCCCGAGTATTTCACTCCAAGCAATGCATATGGTCAAGATTTAGCAACTAAAACGAGCAGAATAACAGAATCGAGGCTGTAGATTAGTCGGTAGAGCACCTGCCCGTTGTGCGAGGGGTACCAGGTTCGATCCGCTGGGGACGGATACCTTTCTCTAGCAAAGATTTACTCCTTATCCTCCTCTGACTCTGAAAATATAAACAAGAGTGTGAATGTGTGTGATTTAATATATAAAACCAGCGAAATACCAGAAATCAATGACTGTTGTGCACGAGTTAACACCATTGCCGACAGGTAATATTTTCATAGGCAAAAGGAGGCCGATATGACCATTGCAGTTAAAGACGGGGTATAAATGGAACAATCATGTTAGAGTGAGAGAGACAGACAGACAACCAGGCAGACACACAGACAGACAGGAGAAAGAGAAGGAGGAATCGAATTTCCTTGGAACGCCACGGTATGCATGCGATACCTGTGCCAGATTTTTTTATAACTCTCATATAAGAAATATTTCTATTTTATCAAGTTCGTTAACGGAATATGTTAAATAATTGTATAAAGAGGGAAAATTGTTTCCAGCTAAAATTAGAAATAAACCAAAATTTTACAACTAACAACCGACAAGTCTATTTTTTGGATGGTCGTAGACTATGCGTCTTTTCCAAAGCAATTAACTTGATGGTTTGGGAGTGGGGAATGTTCATATTCACTTTCATTTCGATATATATGAGTAAATATTATTCTGAGAAAAATGTATTGATTTTATGTCATTACATAACTAAGGAACCAAAGAGAAAGTAGGTGCAACGGCTTAAAATTACGCCTACGGTGATTATCTAAACATGACTCGAAAGCAGACCTTTCACTGATGTTTCACACCATTTGCGTGAATATCAGGAGATTCTTTCTCCGTTATTAGTAGTAGCCGGGGTTGAACAAAATAATTATATGGATAAAGGGGAGGATTCACCATAAATATATTCTGAATCACTGTACAATAATTTTACAAAGAATAGAGGAGGTAAATTAAATTAGTTGCATCGTCATTCAGTTTAGAAAGCTACCGGTGCAACATGGCGCAACCAGCTAATTATTTTAATAAGCATATATACAGGTGTTTCAGAAATAGAGGGCATAGTTTCAGGTTTGCATTCCCCATATGTAGACAATAAAAATGTCCATTACAACTTGTGTCCAGAAAACTTGGTTTCCGAGTTATGGCCTTCAAAACAGGATATTCACTGGGACGTATTTCTTACCGCAGATAGTCTTCTATGCAGAAGATGTTCAAAGTATCCACCTCCTGTTTGAATACAGGCCTCACATCGACGTCTTATGGCCGTGCGAACACAACCCCAAATTCCAGGGGTATTGCGTATTTCCTCGCAACCTGCCACAATTCGACTCTGAAGGGATTCCATGTCAGGCAGTGGAGACGAATACACCAACGCTTTTAAATGTCCTCACAAGAAGTAATCGACAGGGTTTAAATCAGGTGATCGTGGTAGCCAAGCTATTGCGCCACCTGTATCTATCCATCGATCAGGAAAAGTTCGATCCAAGTACAAACGAGCGGTATAACTAAAGTGTGCAGGAGCGCCATGCAAGAAGTGACTTGTTGACGAATGCCCAGTGGAGTATCTTCAAACACATGAGGTATGGTGTTTTCCAGGAAGATTGTGTACACCTACACCGTAAGTCTGTTTACAAGTGCATGGGGTCCAACTAACCGATCACCAATGATGCTGGCCCACATGTTGAGAGTGAACTGCACTTGGTGATGAGATGAAACCATTGTAAGTGGGTTTTCATATGCCCATACATGCTGGTTGTGGAAATTTGTAATCCATACTGTAAATATCTGTAAATAATACTAAGGGAAGAAAGTTCGAATTTATAGCACACTGCTGCACGAACCAGAACATCAATTGAGCAGGGTAATCGCTGGTGACAGGACCTGTATATGTTACAAATGATAGTCTCCAGACAGTCGTATGAGGAACATTCACTTGCAACGCTAAGCTTCGTGTACTGATAGGAGTCATGTGCACAAAATCCAGAATCTCCTCCTCTACATCTAGAGTTATAGATCTTGATCATCCCCTCCACAAACCAGCAGATGTAAACGTCGCTTCCTATGAGCAATGGAGGCATTCAAATGTCTTCCGATCTGGACATCGTCTCTGTGAGTACCTCTCTTGGTGCAAACGACGAGCCAGCGCACCATTGCCGTCCGCCTTACTGTACATGAAGTGCATTTCTGCCAGATCCTGATTTGAGTACATGTCCCTCAGTCTAACGCCAAACACAACACTCAATGTACCCTTCGCCTCGGAATGAACCGTCAGAGCGTCATGTAAACATCGGTCATGGCAACTATTTTACCTGCGGGAACAAAAACATTCCGGTGAATATCACTGTATTGAAGGCCATAACTCAGAAACCAAGGGTTTCCGGACACATGTTGTAATGGATATTTTTAATGGCTACATATGGGGAATGCATATCTGAATTTATATCCTCTATTTTTGAAACATCTTGTATATATCTCTTAAACGTTTAGTATATATAGTCATTTATTTCAAATATTGGTCTAAACCAAGAAACTTCTGCTAAGCAGAATTAACAAACCACGTGCGGAAATGAGGTTTTCTTTATTCCAGATATTAACATCCTTATCCAAGCTTTTCCCTCCGATAAATTACTCTGGGATGAAAACATCCGTGACATTAATATTGTTTGCAGTTCTAATTTTAATTCCTTCCCGTCCCGAAGAAATCTTAATACGTGCAAGGCTTGTGATATCACGGAATGTGTAATCCGAGAGTTGTTGAGGAATATCGAGCACAGCTTTCTGTATTATATAATTCTTTGCTCTAAAAATATCTGAGAAACGCTCTTGAGTAAATGTCTCTGCTTCTGCGTTTATAGACATTTATTTTCCCGGATGACGATAAAGAGAGAGAGAGAGAGAGAGAGAGAGAGAGAGCTCCAGTCCTTGTTCGCGATATTTAATTTAAGACAGCAAAATGAACATCTATCAGCACAGCTCCAACAATAAACTCAATAGACTATACGCTATATTTATACATAATCTTTTTTGACAGTTAAAGAGTTTTTATTGGTTTCCTCCTATGAATATTTTTTATGCAGCGCACATTAACTCTTTCAATAACGTGAAGCACATTTCCATAATGTGACTTCCATATAAAAGATGGTGTAATATGAAATTTTCGTAGCATCATACTTTTACTTAGGAAGGTTCAACTTTGGGTCTCAAGCCGTCTAATGGAAATGTGAAGTAAATTTAAATTATGGTAGTAATAAAAGACAGAACTTTGTTTTGCTACTATACCAATGCTTCAGACAACTTAGAAAGCTTTTACCAAGTCTTCAATCAAGAACCACTGAACTGGCACAGCTTCTAATAATTTGTGATTTACACAAAGCCAATGGTCATTAATTTTATGATTTATTATTTCTCGTCCTAAGTGTCTCTGTAAAAAAAAACAGCACGACGAATTTATTTTATTACCAGGCTAGGATTTTGATATTTGAAAAATGACCTATAAAATGACTTCAAATGCTTTAAGTAAGTGATTTAGTAACTACAAAAGTGACGTATATATATATATTTGTTCTCTGTTCTTGTTTGAAGAATATGAAAAGAAAATTAAGAGAATTGTTTTTGATACAGGTCTTACAGGACGACAATAACAACCTGATTGTATGCACTTATTAACGTAAAATGGGAAAACTTACCTGTCTCAACCCTGCTCCCCTGAAACCCTCAACGCTTTCTAAACTAAGCATTTAACACGATATTTTTTTCAAGAATGCGAGTAAAAGATATACAAAGTTACTCTTATTTCTCAGTTTAATAGTGAAACTTCTTATGCTTGAAAATTTATCTTTTTGTAAAATGTCAACAATATGAACTCTTATTATACTCAAATGTATCTGCAAGAAGACGACTTATGTAAAGATGCAAAGGGAAGAAAATGACAAAGCCATGAAATTAAAAGGTGCTCTAAAATATATAATGATCAAAAGCGACCGAATATACCCTTTTATAATTAGGGAATTAAGGGTTTACCATCCAAATCCGGATCTGCTTATTCCTACTGAAACATTTTAGTTAAGGTCAAACTGTCCATTTTAAAATACTTTACTGTGCTTTGTATACATGTGGGAGCCAACCTTGGAACTAACTCACTTACTCTGTCATTCCTTCACAATTTAAAAACCCTGTTCTTCCCGACGGACGTAGGCTATAATATATTTCTAAAGATTTAGTGGTGGTTCTACATTCATGTCGCCCAATGGTAATGTCGTTTGGTTGAATAAGAATATCGAAGGGTTTTTGGCCCTTTAGTGCGAACATGACTGATTAATGACTTCCAGTACAAAGGCGTAAAATTATTTAAAAATTGGTTATTAAGGTTGGGAAACGAGAGTTATATATGCCATTCACATCAAGGAATTTCCCTCTGATTTCGCAAACTTTGTTATTAAGGAGTATTTTTGTACGATTTTGATAAAATTGCGTTTTAGAAACTGACAAAAATAATTAGGGCTGCCTCGTAGCTCAGTTTAGAGCATCTGTCTGCCTGCGAGGGGTCCCGGGTTCGATTCCCGCCTGGGGTGATAATTTATCTCTAGCAAGATTATTCCCTGTCCTCTCCAGAGTCTGAAAGTATGATTGGGAATCTGAATGTTCGTGTGCTCTAATGAATAAAGCGCAAAGTTTACCAGAAATCCAACCACAAGCAAATCGAGTTAACACCATTGCCTATAGGCAACATTATGTCCCAAAGGCAAGGCCGCCTATAAGACCATTGCAATTAAAGACGGGGTATAAATGGAACTTAATAATAATAATAATAATAATAATAATAATAATAATAATAATGATAATAAGCAACATACAACTTTTAAAAAGCTTCGCTAGTTTCAATCCCTACTATCTACCCTTGACGAAGAAACCAACACTCTTTGCCCTATCTAGACAAAATGTACTCTTATACTATGCGCTGTCTTACAGCTCTAAAAAAGCTATCAAACCTTAGTTTCAACAAGACCAGAAACGGGTGACGATGTGTACAAGCATGGACGGGATGCATAACCGTTCCGGACGCCGGCTATCCCTGCCAACAAACCCCGAGCCGCCCGAAGACTCCTAATGCCCAGGAATGCACCAGAAAGCGGCCCAACTATCGCCAGGAAGAAAAGTTTCAAAGCGCATACCCACCGCCCAGCCACAACACACCGAACGCCGATGCTTGATCCTACATCCCTGAAACAGCCGATAGGAAATTCGTGGTAGTACAGCCAGCCATTCTGGCATTAGCCTACCGGCCCGGGGAAACCACGAAGAAACTCACTGTCAAAAGGGCTGGCCCGACGGGAGTCAAACCCGAGATCTTCCGAATGTGAGCCTCCACGTTATCGCTGAGCCATCTCGCTCGGTGTAAGTAAAGGAAGTGTAGCATTGCATTCAAAAATTTGATACCGAGCTGGAAATACGTTTTGAGACTTCCTAAATTAAAAAAAAAACACATTTTAGTATAATGTGTGTATGTACGCGCGCAAGCACAAGCTAATGTGTCTTTGAATTGCCTAACTAAAAACCGAAAAGTTGGCTAAATACTAAACATAGTACATATGTAAGTTCAGCATCTTCAAAGAATGTGACACGAAGATTTTGAACCAAATTCCCCCATTCCAGACTATGCTTTACATGGGAATGTGTAGTTATTTTTAATTTGTTTCAAAATGGATTCTAACGATTTTGGTTAAAATACATTATGTTTAAGATATTTGCAAGTCTAATAAAATTGAATTTCTTGAAATGGCTTGTGAAGTTCCCATCGTTCTGAATGATATTTGTATAATGGGTAACCGTAAGAAAGAGGCAAAATATGACAACATAAAAAAGATCTAGATCTCATTAAAGTACGCAATTTATTTCCAATATATTTCCTTGTGGCGTTGACCATTTGCGAGTTATTCTTTGTTATTTGTTTGAATTTTCAAATACTTTCACTTTTTACTCTCTCTCTCTCTCTCTCTCTCTCTACAACTTAGGTAGAGAAAGTATTGTATTCCAACCAAAAATTCGATATCGAGGTTTCACCGGTAATACTTACATGTTTTGAGAACCCCTTAATGAAAAAATTATTTTTGTTTTTATAAAAAGTCTGTGTGTGTGCGTGTGTGTGTGACATCATAACCCAAAATGATGCATCTAGCGTCAAAACCGACCAATTAACACTTTTTCAATATTCAGCAAAAACTTCTGTAGACGAACCATGAAAATCAGTAACAATTTCTTTTCACTTTTCCTGGGCTCCAATGTAATATAATGTTAGTGACTGGCCGGTTTTGATTCTAGACGCCTCGATAAATAACAAGCTTGTATTTGGGTTCAGTTCTTCCAAGGATGCGACATGTAAATTTTTAGGAAAATCCCTACCCCAAACTACCCTTATCCAAATTTTGGATTTATTAAAAAATGGTGTTAATGATGTTGGCAAAATGCCTTGTGTTTAAGATATTTAAATGACAAAATCTATATGTTGATTTGCTGGGAATAGTCTATGAAGTCGTCTGCACTCTGAGGGAATTTTATATAATTTTGCATAACTGGCAAAACATAAAGACATACACAAAAATCGGATACGATGACTTTCTCTATCCTCTATTTTTGTTAGTGGGTATACAAACTATTCTTACCAAAGCTTATTTTTCTATCTACTACGTTTTAATCTAGGTAAATAAATCTTTGTTGAAATAGCTGCATTACACATTTCGTTATAGATACAAAGAGAACAACAGCGACAGTCAAATGTTAAAGAACTGGACGCTATATGCTGCCTTAAAATTCCGTAGTGTTTCCATGCAATCGCGAGAAACAACCGAATGTTAAAGTATGAGCAATTCGAACTATTAATAACGGATATCTCAGAAATTGACTTATGCCACAAAAAACATATTTGAATTAAATTGTGGATTTTAAAGAGGTCTACGTATTTGGTGTAGTACGCTTTCGTCTATCGCTTAACGTTTACCAGTTACACAAGATTATACAAAATCCCTTCCGAAAGAAGAGGTCTTCACAGGCTATTTCCAGAAAACTCATACACCTTATTTGGCACGTAAATATCTTTAATATGTGGTATTTTAATAAAAATTGTTAGAGCCAGTTTTTAGAAAATCCAAATTTTTTAAAAGTGTTCCATATAAGGGGTAGTTGAGTTGGGGCGATTCTCTTGAAAATCTTCGTGTTGCATCTTTGGAAGATGCCGAACTTAAATATCAAGTTTGGTACTTACCCAATTTGAAGTTTTTGAGTTATACTGTTCACAGACATACATACACACGCGCGCGGACATGTTTCCAAAAATGCCTTATTTGGATTCAGGAGGCCTCAAAATATGTATTTCCGGTGAAAGTTTGCTATCAATTTTTGTTGGAATACAACACCTTCTCTGCCTACTATTGTCGTAACCTCTTTACTTATTCTAGCTCAATGGGGTGTAGAGCAAATAGGTACCGTAGTCGGGATCGATCATTCTATCATAAATTATACGAGGTACGACGGGGCACGCTCCACGAAATTCTAAAAATATACCTAAAGGTCCCTAACAATATTCCTAATTCATTATGTGGATAAGGGAAGGATCTATCTACTATAGAAATTCATATTAATCCGAACTGGATGACAACTGTATTTTATGATAAAAAGGAATTACAATACCTCCTTGCCTGTCGGTGGGGACGCCATGCTGTATGCACGGACAAGCTGCACACACACTTGGTTGCAAGCAGAACCTCAACTCGACTAATCAACCCACGCTAACTCGGCGTCAGCACGCTACACTAGGAACCGGTTTTCCATCCCCTCTACTCTTGCACAACATATACGATCTGGGCCGCCAGTCACGTACGCAATAATGCCAACTATATTACAAATGTCACACTACGTATGTGGTAAAAAAGGTAAAAAAGGTACTACGCAAAAAATGTAGATCTCTTTCAAATACACCTTTTTTTACTTCGGCCCTTTCCAGGTATATGTTGTTATTGGTTGAATTTTTTAATTCTTTTGTCATTTTTAAAGTGCTGTCATTATTCATTGTTTCTCGTGATGTCATAGAACGAGTATGGAATTTCTAGGCCAGCATATTGCGACCTGGGTTTCAAACATGATTATGGATTGGGTTTCCTGTATCCCTACCTCCCTTTTAGTTTTAACTAAATGTATAATGAAATTATTTCAGCAAAGAATTATCCCTATTTACAAGAAGTAGATAGAAAAGTAAACTTTCGTAAGGTGCTACATATAAATAAATGATAGTAGGTAGAGAATATTATTTGAATGTAACATTTCAGAGCCATTAGACAGTGGTCCCTTTTTAAAAATCTGATTATCGATTTAGCCTACTGTATCCTCCTTATACCTACAACGAAATGTGTAATGAAATTTGTTCAATTAAAAAATATATAGGGAGAGAGAGAGAGAGAGGAATAAGCTTTTGTAAGAATAGTTTGTAGAAGAATGAGTAATGAAAGTCATATGAATTCAAAACTCCAATTCTTTGGGTAATATACTTGCAGAGCATTAATTAATTCCAGAATAATAAAAACGATTAGTATGTTTTATATGAGCATAATTTTGTCATAGGCCTCTCTTAAGATGAAGTAGAAGAGATCTCTGCATTTAATCTCATTAACTCTAATACTCCGGAAGTAAAACTAGAGCTAAGAACCATTCCGAGCGCTCGCTTATAACGCTCAAACTGCATTTGTATTTCTTGCTGCTGTTAAAATTACACAATCTCTTATTTTATGTAACTGTTACACACAAACATCTGATCTGTAACAGCCACACAACTTCTGTAGGCATCGCCATTTCATAATGATACTAGAGATCAAATTATGACCCGAGAGCTGCTTTTCTTGACCCGCCTACAAAATTACAAATATATAAACAAAAAAGTAACTGAGTCTGTATTAGATTAATTTATTCACACTTTCGAGCAATTAAATAAAATTAAGTGCTCGTACTTTTAACTGACATGCAGTGTAATGATCCACTGAAGGTCGGGTTCAACGAAGTTAATTTTGTTGTTTTTTACAACTGTCTGACGAATGACACATTTCCTCGTTTGAAAGACTTTGAACAGGACTAATATCAGTATAGCGAACGGGATGGCTCAGGCGATAACGTCTGTGGCCCACATTCGGGAGGTCGTGGGTTCGATTCCCGCAGCCGAACTTCCTGACTCGTGGTTTTTTTGGGGGGATTACCCGGATCGCTAGGCGAATACTGAGAAGGATCATTACATCCCCCGAATTTCCTGCCCTCCGTTTCACTCCATTCTCATTCCACTTTACCTTTCATCTGCTTGATCTCTTTCAGGGTTGCAAGGGTCGGCGGGAGATCTCGGCGTGTGCATGGCAGGGAAAAAGGTTGCTCTGAGTAAACCTTCGTCCCTCGGAATGGGGGCGATCTCCGGGTCCCGGGCCCCCCAGGGAATATGTAAACCCGCAGATGAATGGGAGCAGCTGCCATCCGGGGAGTTTAATCTGTAAACGGCAGGGACACTGCCCTCCACTTGTCGCGCCTCCTGGTCCGCCGACCTTTGTTTCCTCTCACCTCATCCTTCCCTCCAGTGGGCACCCCGTTAGGGGCCTAGGTACGAAAAATCTGCGTAGGTCGAGGTGCTAAGTCCCCGTCCACTTCTAGCCTTATTCAATCCTAATATGTGTATTCGTATTAACGTATAGCTGCGAAGCCGTTTCAAAAATGAATCATGTTAAATCAAAATATAGGTCGAATATGACTGATGAATCTTTAGAGTCCATTTTGATGATAGGCAGCACAAAATTAGAACCACAAATACCTGCAATTACAGCACAAAAAGGCCAAGTTCATTCTTCTCATTGAATATGAACTGCTAACGAAAAAGTGCTTCGTGTAACAGGTGTAACAGAGTTGCTTTGTCGTGAGCCTTTAATGAAAGACTGATCATTTGTTAAGTATTTAATTAATAGTTATGAATATGTGTGGATTTTAGTTCAATAAAATACTGCGTTTGAAAACTAATCCGATCTGTGTGTCTCGTGCCTGTGGGACTATTGTTCCCAACTTCAACCTTTGTTGTCCGCGATTCATTCCCTGACGTTGATGTGGTGACCGTTTTGAAAAGTTTGGCAAGCCTTTCTATAGACTATTCTTATAAATTATTTTTATGCAATTCAGACCAACGATAATCAATATCTTTAAAGAAGCGGTTTTAATTGGTTAAGTAACGGTAATATGCAGGATTGGGACAAATTGAGAGTGAAGTGAAGTATACTGCGCATAAAGTAGGATGGAGTGCGGTGGCGCATTTGGGATGTTGTTTACCTGTGAGGCCGTGTGCATCGGGCTTCGTGAATAGAGGTACAATACACTTCTGTCTCTCATTCCGAGTGTGTGTGTCCTACTTCATTTTCCACCATTACTAGACTCTACTGTTTACAGTGGCAAATAAGGCTGCGCATTGGCTATTTTTGTTTACTCAATAGTACTGTCTATAGGGAACTCTTAAAGTTTGCACTTACATTGGTTGCTAAATTGCTCCGAATCCTTAGCCTGATAATACGCATTGTAAACGCGCAAAAAGGTGAGAGAGTGGGCAACTGTTCAGAGAATAACTGGATCTCTCATGGGAAATAAAAGTTTAACATGTAAAAGTGAATATCTTCCACATGAAGAAATTACAAAAAAGGTTTTCATTAGCATCATATTGAGAGTCGATCTGGGTGGCCCAGTGATTAGACGCTGGCCTTCTTAATCCAAGGTGTCGGGTTCAAATCCGGCGGCCATGATTTTTAAAAGTATGCTTAAAAGCGACAGCCCCATGTCAGTAGATCTACTGGTATGCACACCGGCGGCGCTGATATAATCCCAGCAATTTACAGCGTCGTTGTGAAACAAAATATTTATACTTTTTTATCAGGTATTGTGGCTAATGTAATTCGTTCTCTCTTCAGTGTGTGCTTTAAGCTGTTCCTTCGCCCGCATTTCAGGACGTCTTTCGCTTTTCTTTATCAATTGCACGTGAAAAAAATTGAAATAATTGCCAATATTACATTTTAATGGAGGTGCTGTGGAACATTGATTAAAGAATGTCTGATAAAATTTCTGCAGTTTGTGCAGTTGTAGCGCTTACCTCGTTTAATATCTTCGCCTGAGTCTTAATTGCCTAAGTTGGCTTGCAATGTCATTGGTGCGCAAATGAACTTGGTTGCTCAGGTGTAGACAGCGGCATGCTCTCTCGTAGAGTTGTCTGGTGACTTCGACAGACTGAGCATGTAGGAGATTTTCGTGTGGCGAGGGACGTATGTTCTATTGTGTGCTCGGTGGGTCAAGTATGTAAAGTTTCACATAAGCGCTTTTAGAGTTCTTCTGCGACTTCCACTTCATCTCAAGGGGTTATTATATAATGTTGTTTGATGGGTTTTATGCATATTTTCACTCGAGGTGATCTACAGACATATTTTGCATTTACTAGGGATTTGGTATTGGGTAAACGTCAAGGAGCGTGGGATGGTTCTGGCACTATTGGATGGGGAATATTCCCTAATCCACCCAACTTGAAGTAGTGTGCTTCCTCGTCTGAACTTTTAGTATTTTTATCCAAACCTTTGAAGGGTTTGTCCTCTGCCTGGTTTTGTTTGGTCTAGCATTATATTGATACGCTTTTAAGTAATTTCAATTGTATAAGCAAGTGAGAGCAGAATTTTGTATAACCCTCTAGGGAACAGCTTACTGTTAAGTTCTGTTTCCCTTTCATGAAAGTCGTTTGCATATAACATTGCAATATTACATAAATGATTACATTAACAAGTAAATGAAATTTCTGTATAAATCTAGTACAAAATGTGTACTTGGAACTTTTGGATTAAATTAGTTAGTTGCTTGGACTAATACTAAAGCCCGGTTAGGTTAGATTTCCCACTTGGGTAATTCTAGATTTGCTAGTACTAGTGATTTACCATTCACTTTGTTTCTCATTCTTGAAAGTAGCTTGCATATAATATTGCAATATTAGCTGATTACATTAACAAGTAAGTGAGGTAGACGTTGGAATTCAGTATAGAACTTATACTTCAGTTTTGGATTAAATCATATGGTTAGTTGCTGTGACTTAATACTAAATTCAGAAAGGTTATTTTACCCAGCTGAGGTATTCAAGTTCCTTGCCAGTGCGATGCGGTTTACTATTAATTCTATTTCTCATTCATGGAGGTCAATTTGCAATATAATATTGGGATATTAACTGATTACACTAATAAGTAATTGGGATAGTTGTTGAAATATAGTACAAAGCTTGTACTCGAGGTTTTTATTAAAATACATGGCTGGTGGTTTGGACTTAATACTAAAGATAGTAAGGTTGTATTACTTAGCTGAGTATTTTAAGAGTACTGCTAGTCCAGTTGAGAGCAAATATTGTAGGATGCTATCGATTCTGTTTCTTATTCATGAAGGTCAGCTTGCATGGAGTATTGCAATATTAATTGACTACATTCCTATGTAACACAGACTGCTGTGGCTCTGTAATACTGCTCGTGTATACGGGGATGCAGGATGTTTTTAACTCAGTGTTGTGAAGAACAGCTCCACGCATACCACCTCCAGAAAGTACAGGGACTGAGCCGAAAGGCTTCGCACCTGTGTTCAGTTTGTCCAGTGGTTCCTGCAACGTAGTATCGCAGGTCCTGCATTTCCCGCGCACGTCTTGTTTACCGATGAGGCCTGCTTCACACGAGAAGTATACTTCAACAGAAGAACAGCTACATCTGGAATGTTGAGAACTCTCGTGCAGTGATGGTTTAGACATCGCCAACAAAAGTATTCCGGAAACTTATGGGCTGGATTCGTTTATCATCTGCTGGGACCTTTCGTTTTGCCACTCCTTTTGAGTTAAATTGGGCTATGCGTCTCATACCTACCAACCGAACTATACGTAAGGGACAAGAAAGAGGCGATGTCAGTTGATTCAGCAGGTGTAAACAAAAAAAGAATCAAAGTGTATTGGATGTGCCTCTCAAACCTTTCGTACCGGATACGCTTCAAACAGGGATGAATAACTCCGCAACGATGCATCGGAGGATGGTGGTTGCTTGACCAAAAATGTTCCCTCTGCGAGATCTATCGCTCCTCAAGAGTTTTTCGCAGAGATCCTGAAACATCCTATATAGTTCCTTGCTCTTGTTTTGAGATTCAAGCTAGTAAAATCATTTGCTCAGCCGATCGAAGGCCACGTCCTTACATAGTTGCGGTAGAAGGGACTTTCCTATTGCTACCTTATTCTTCTGCTCACTTGCCATACTTTTATTATTGTTTGATTACTGTTGTAATTATATATATATATATTATATATATAGTGTTGAATTTGTAATTAGTAAAGTACTAAGCAATAGAACTTGTGTTCCTAGTTGACCTCTTGTTACCATTCCCGAGCCAGTCTAGACCTCAAGCCTTTTCGTACTTGGTAGTGAGCGCGGAAACCAACGGCTCAAACTGTGATTCTAGAATGATTGTAATCAAATGTTAACAAATATAATTGTAAGTTTCGCAAATAAAGTTTACATGGAGTTTAGTTTGTATGCTGTAAATAAATCGAAATGTTCACATTGCATTACCAAATGCATACGAACAATACTTTCTAGAATACGTCACAATCTTAAAAATATCTGAACATCAATATAGCACTAACAAACCGAGGAAGTTGGTGCTAATGTATGAAATTCGTGTTTGGAAGGTTCCGGATTCAATTCCCGTCGACAACACACAATGATTTTGAATTTTTCATGGTTTTCCGTCGGTCAAGCGAATACTGGGATGGTTTCTCATCCACCACCATTTCCTTTCCAACATTTCCTTTTCATCACGTTTCCTTCTCATCTTTCAAGTTGCTTCTATGTTTCATGGTATGGCGGTGCCGGATAGATGGCGCGCTCATCGATCCCTCTAGGTAACTACAGCAGTGGGGAGGGTCTTCGAGCCTGCAACTGTTAGGGACTTCCGCAGGTCTGTGTGGCCTGACTGCCTACGGATGTAGCCTCTTGTGGTTCCTTCACTTCATCCCTTCCTCCTGGATTTAGGAGGATGTACAGACACTTAAGTAGTGTATTTACTACGCGATGCATGATATTCAATTCGAAACCGGTATTCAACTTTATTGAGAAAATGAAAATCAACATACTTTTTCTACATAAACAATTGATTGCGGTGAGAATAATTCATGTAATGTTTATCTTGCAACCATAAAAATGTCAGACTGAAACGCTTATCGGGCTATTTGAGTGCTCCGGTATTTTAAAAACCTATTGATTGATGGTGATGGGCTCTGAGCTTCCTGTTTGCTTCATTTATGTCCTTGCTGTACATAGTAGCAGTTATGTGTTCCTAGGTAAATAAACGTTTTGGAAATTCTCCACTGTTGGTGATAATGTAGCGCATGGGGTATTACGTGACGCTAACCTGTGTAGCATCGGTATCAATATTGCTGCTACTCCGAAAAGTCTCGGAGTCATGGGTTCGATTGAGGATGGCAGGGGTTAGGAAATTAATTGAGAGAATTATTTCTCGGTATAGCTGAGGTTTTTCTTTTCAAGGTGTCACACTTCCTTGAAGATCTTAATAATGCTGCCAGCTAAACTGAAATATTCTTTATCTTAATAGATTCCTTTCTGATCGACCCGCCACCTTTGTTTATCGAAGCCAAATTCATTTACTTTAAGGTTCGCGAAGTCACGACTTATGTGTTTCTCCGACCGTCTCTCTTACTACTTTTCCGTCAAGTTTCTTATGTTACGACACTTAATGCCAGACTCAAAAATCTCTCTTGTTAGTTTTTCGTCGAGTTCTTTACCGACCATTCCCTTCCAAAATTTTCCACAGAAGTTTCACCGACTGCCGCTCTTACTAGTTTTCGAAAGAGTGTGTTTACACTGTTTCTACACTTTCCGCTATTTCGTCAAATCTCTCCCAATTTTCTGTATATTTCGTGCCGTATCACGTGACATGTGCACGATATTTCATTCGGTATCATTTTATTCATGATTTTTCTTATTGGTCATCCTCACTTCTGCAACTCCCATGCTTAATTCTGATAACTTATTTTAAGTTAAAAACCTTCCCACGAGCCTTCTTAGATCAAAGATAAAACACGTCTACTTTCTGACCGTGCTAAGCTTATTATTTTTTGTCTCTGTCACGCCCGATCCGAGACAGAAAAGCTAGGTCTCTAGGCTTCATGGCACCATGGTAACCGTAGGCTATTTCCCACGAATCAGGTAAGTGTATAGCTGCCTTTCGCTTGCAAAAAGTTTGCTTTCTTTCCTTTTCGGCGAGTTTATTACTGGTAAAAATTTTCAAAGCGAGATACTCAATTCCTATTTTACTTGATTTTTGCACACATTGAGTCTTTCAATTGGTTACTCTTTACACTCAATCCTGCTTCAAGAAGTTTATATCTGATCATGAATTGTCATTATGTTTTATTAGATATTTACTAGTATTATTTTCTCCATTAAGATTAATAATGATTTATATCTATATTATTATTTATTTCTCACATCTGTCTCGATAACCAGCTTCTTCCGATGCGCCATATATACTCACGAATTCTTCTTTTTCCGCTTCTGACAAGTGAATTGTGATTTAAATAGTTTGTTTATTAAAAGAATCGTGTAGAAATAGAGAGAATGACCCTAAACTTGGAGAACTTACTGAAAACTTACTTCAAAATGATTTGGATGACTATTTTGGTATTCTAGAAGAAATTTGAAGTATAATAGAAAGCGTAGAATTGAAGTATGTTCAGAATAAAAATAAATGTTTGAGTATAAATATCCAGAAATCTCGGGGCAGAATTCCAACAGGAAATAGGTATAGTTTTATGCATACCAAGAAGTAAAGGGGCAGGGGAAACTTGATACAAAAATACCCCAACGCTATCATTATGGAGGAAGAATGCAATATAGTTAATTATAGTTTTATGCCATGTTTACCAAAATGCACAATATTTCTATAATTGCAACATACATAAAGAGAATAACTTCCTCAGAACTCCAAAAGACCTGAAATTGCTTAGCTGAATGGCCTTCACCACAACTATCTATTGTTACGTTTTTCAAAGACATTACAGGTTAAACGGGGCGCATTGTTGCCACATGTACTCTATGTGCGCTCGCAGCTTTGGCGCCCAACTGCGATCGGTCTACCAATTTAATGCTATCCTGTGAATGATACATCTCCAAATAGTGAAACATCTGCACTGCCATTTAAGGCAATTCTAAGATACTTAATTTTCACCTGCACTTCGTCTCCCCGTTGTAGTTTTAGTACTTCGAAATCGAATTTACGGTTA
The DNA here is from genome assembly GCA_030765065.1 of Deroplatys truncata. Lineage (NCBI taxonomy): Eukaryota > Metazoa > Arthropoda > Insecta > Mantodea > Mantidae > Deroplatys > Deroplatys truncata. The sequence goes on from CM060980.1 coordinate 63,552,573, forward strand.
TAAAAATATACATTATGAAAGAGAGATGGAGATATAAAATGATAAAAGCTATATTTGGTAGGGTATCATCACTCTTTACCTTTGACAAAAGCACATTTCCGTGGGTGGATGTTTTCAAGCAGCAAATAATAATGACGCGTCACACTCCGCTTTGCGCTATTCCATTGTATTGCGTTAGCCTAGCGTGTTTTTGTTTCCTCCATCCTTTTTTTGTATTCTTTTTGATGGGCTCTTAGAGGTCCTTATATTCGTTCCTTATATATTCTATGCACTATTATTTCTGAGTACAGCATTAGCAATTCCTTTTATTGCCTTGCTAACGTTCATTTCACGTTCATGTTACGCTCACATGACTTTCTCTACTCTTGTACAAACTATTTTTACAAACGCTTATTCTCCATACGCTTCAAGTTAATCGAGATATCGAGATGTTAATCTTATTGCTAATTTTCTTGTAGATGCAAGAGGAATTGGTAGGCTTTAAGCGATAGTCAAACATTTTAAGAGGTGGTTATAGCAACCATGTATTCCATTCTCTTTCCATTACCAGGACAAAAAAAAAAATGAATAACGAATTCCCATTTGAGAAAAAGTATAGCAAAACTTAAGGGAATAACAAGCAATATCTCGAAAATGGTTCACGCAACAAAAAAAATGTATATGACATAAATTGTGCATTTTAACGCAATCTACATTTTTTGTGTAGTAAAATTTTGTCTATCTCTTATGGTTTACCAGTCATGCAAAAGTCGTTCACAATGAAGAATACTTTTGGAAACATTCCCAGACAATTGGAGATATACATTTTATTTCTCATGAAAATATCTTAAACATATAATATTTTAATCAAAATCGTTAGAGCCATTTTTGAGTTGATTAAAATTTTCGAAAAATGTTCCATGTAAAGGGTAATCTGGGGTGGGGGGATTTTCTTGAAAACCTTCGTGTCGCATCTCTGGAAGATACTGAACCTAAATTTCAAGTTTGGTGTTTATCCAACTGTTCGTTTCTGAATTATGCTGTTCACAGACAGACATTAACACAGACACACACACGGACATGTTTCCAAAAATACTTTATATGCATTCAGTGCACCTCAAAACATGTATTTCCTGTGAAATCTCGGTATCGAATTTTTGGGTGGAATGCAATACTTCCCCTACTTACTATACGTAGTAGAGAAAGTAATAACCTAACACATACATTATTACTTTGCGTCTCTTCTTAATTCACCAACATTTCGTTTCTTCCTAGCTTCTTCCATAACTATAACCTCCATTTACGTAAAATGTTAACTAAATAACCTACATAACACTTCACAGTGTTCACTCGCTATAAACGTATATAGACACTTCCTTACAACTGATGTTACCCTTTAATGCCTTCTGCCTCGCGCCTGGCCTGTTAGTTGAAAAGATGGACGAGTTTTGTTTCCATACACAATGAATGCAAGAAGTTTCAGGATTCCGGTTTCTTTTAAAAACTGACTCCAATTCTCTTCAAAATTTTCTCTCGCTTGGCCCACGTTGTAAAACCAACAACAAAAAAGTTTCTCGCTGTCTGAGTTTTTACTGCATAGTGAAGCAGTGCGTTCCGAGTAGCTAAGTATAAAATTATAACCATAGTTAAAATAAATATTAATAACAGTAGGAATAGTATTATTACATAAGCTGGGAAGCGAGTGTTACCGTGAATGTGAATACGGTTGAATAAACAGCGCCAGCAACGGGCCGGAAACCGGTGGTTTATCCCTTGATTGTCGTTAGTGTACCGTTAGGTCGCCTGAAAAGCAGATGTGTAGAAAAATGGTCAATGTTCTCAAAACCCCGATAACTTCAGCCATCCAATAAGAAAGAAGGTAGAAATCAGGTGATTGTGAAATGGGAATTTTGAAATAAAGAAACAGGAGAGTTTAGAAGACACTTCTTCTTTGTGGTAGTTCCTTGGAGGTTGTTGTTAAACAATGTGTCGATGGATAGGGGCCATATTATGAAGCACCGCAATAAAGAAATGCGCGTGTGTGTGGCGAGGTAACATCAGGAGTCAAATGTTAAAACGGTGACGGGAAATAAACGGGAAGGAAAATGAATCAGTCGTATTAACCAATAACCCTAAATCCAAGATCCATGCAAATCCCTGAGCTAGCATCGAACACGGAACCATTCCTGCAAATCCCTTGCCGTAAAATTGGCGCACAGAGTACCGCCGCAATAGGTAGAAAATTTTCCAAAAATATTTAATTTTGAAAAGTTAAAACGCTCATCATATTAAAGGTAGAGAAATTAAAATGGGGTAGTTATCAGCACAAGCATACTTTAGCTAACAAGATATTGTTGCGTTCTACCCTTTAATTTATTAGTTACTGCGTAATAAGCACAAAAACAGCAAATATCGGACTTTTACTGAAAAACTCGTTTTCTTTAGAAATTTGTACCCAGAAATATCTATAAAAGCTCTAAAAATCATCTAAAAATATGACCTGATAGAGAAAAATATCCTGCATAGGATATTGTGTTCAAAGCTGACATTTATAACAACTTAATATTTACAGAATGTTATTACTTATTAGCAACTAGGCGACAGCCCGAGAGTAGAAAACGATGAAACTAATGTCAGCATATATGCGTAGACAGAGACATAAATATCCCGTTTAACTCCATACTGTTGAGACAAGCTATAGCAACTCTGCTTAGTATCCGCTATTTATTACATGATGGAAACAACGTGGCGTAGTTCAGGATCTGGGAGCAAGAAGGGCGTTCGGATCACACTAAAGTTGACATTTAAAAGATAAAGTTAAACATAACATAAATGTATTATGATAACATAGTTATTTTATATTTTCTCATGTGATATGAGCCAGGCCGAAGCCTATGCGTGCCTAGGCCAGCTTAAGGCACATGCGATTCCTGCATTCTTTCTATTCGGACGTCCAAGTTATTCTGCAACTTTGCAACTAATTTTGTTGCACAGGGTAAGCGTGCCGTCCCCCTACGCGTGCGCAGTAAACAAAATGAACATACAATAAGCGTTTGTTACCTGGTTTTGGCGCCAATTAGAATGAGGCAATCGTGGCCAACAACATTACATCATTATTTACCACCGTCTCGGTTTAAAATACCACTCACAAGCCAAGAAAAAAGTATCCGACAGTGGCCGCGCAAGTCAGCGAGAATACAGCACTATGCTTGGTAGGCAGTCAGCCCGCACAACAGTTGTTCACATACAGGGAGAGCCAAAAGACTACGAACTAGCTGCACGGTGTTTTTCCTGTTCGTGTCCTCGGCGCTCGTTGCCGTCTGCTGCTACCATAGAAAGGCGCGGATAAAGTCATACAACGTTTTTAAAACCACTTTTAAAGGCTTTACTTAACAACTTTATGAAAGTGTATTTGAGGACAGAATTATTAGTAGAGATTTGTGGTCCCCTCGGTCCCCCGATCTAACCCCCTGCGATTTCTATCTCTGCGGTAACTTAAAACAAAGTGTACAAGACAAACCCGCACACCCTGGAAGAATTAAAACAAAATATCCGCCAGGAAATGGCCAGCATTTCTCAACGTGAACTACGGCGAGTGATGAATAGTTTCCTAAAGCAGTGCCAAAAATGTATGAACAACGACGGTGGCCAGTTTCGGCATCTCCTTTTATAAAGTTGTTAAGTAAAGCCTTTAAAAGTAGTTTTAAAAATGTTGTATGGTTTCATCCGGGCCTTTCTATGATAGCGGCAGTCGTCAACGAGCACCGAGGACGCGGATAGGAAAAACACCGCGCAGCCGGTTCGTAGTTTTTTGGCTCTCTCTGTATAAATCCACTGAAATTAAAATCAGATATTAAAGGAATTGGCAATTATTTATGAAGTGTAAAACAAAAATGGGTGAGAAAATTATATAAAGAGGATATGTAGGGACACTAGAAGTAGATAGGGTGTAAGAAGCCTTGTATATAGTGATGCCAGTATGAGATAAACATGGTGTTGAAGCTTGCTGGGACCAATAGATTAGGCAGCAACTCACAAGGTTGGGGTTCAACACATTCAGGATTGAAGGATGCTTATCTGTATATAATTAGATTAAGGTGCAGTAGTAGAGATACTGAATGCAATTATATATCTAAATATGTGCAAAAATAAATAAACCCATTTATTTATTCATTCATTTTCCACAGTGATGACGGCAGTCATTTTTCCACGGCTGCTGTTTGAAGCTTGAGGCTATTTAAAACGTTCCTGCCCATAAAATTGCTTTTACGTATTTTTATTTTATTTGTCTTTTTTATTCGGGGATCACCATGCACCCATTCCCATGAAGCTTTTCGCATGTAGTCACAAATGGCAGGATAAATCAATTACATTCCTCTGGAAAGCATCCAGGAGCTCTTGTGAAATTTGCATTCGCTCACCTCTGCGATCTGTAGTCGATAGACACCACATCTATTTGTGGAAGCCTTTTTATATATCATACCTGCCTTAAGCTATAATGATTGTTTAAGACATTAAGTTTTAACGTCTGTAATTAGAAAATCATGCGAAAGAGTATTTCTATAACGGAATCGATCATTGATGAAGTGGACTTTTTACGGTTCATGTTCTACTCGAAAGGTGCAAGCTTGGTTGCGAAGCATACCAGTAAAGCATGTCTGGCTATTCCATGCTTTTCAAACATGACTGCCAGTTAATAATTCTGTGCTGAAGAGAGTTAAGTTCAGTATGTATTGTGTTTTAACCTGAAACAAATTAAATCATAAGTGGATACAAGTGATGCGATGAACAGCTTTCTTTACAGCTTCTTTACCTTCTTTTACAAGCGAGATGGTTCCGTGGTAACGTGTGAGGCTCGCATTGGGAGGTTTTGGGTTCTATTCCTATTGGACCGGCCGTCTGACCTTAGGTTTTTCTTTTCCTAAGCCGGTAGGCGAATGCTGGGATAGTTCCTCTTCTGCCATGAATTTCCTGTTCCCGTCATTTCCTTCCATATGTTTCAGGTTTGTAGGAGTAACCTATGGCGATTGGTGTGTTGCGGCGGGACAGTGGAGTTTTTGGCCTTCCCGGGGTGTGGGAGCACTGGGTTTGCTGTGGCTCAGGCAGGCTCGCGCCGAAGTCAGGATTGGTGTCATTCTGGAGTCGTTAGCGACCCCGTCATCGTCCGGATCTGGTCGCTCTTCGAGTCAGGGGTCACGTAAATCACAGTGAGTTTAAAATGGTCTACCTGCATTGCTGAGCTCCAGTGACCAGAGGCTCCCCTCCTAACCCTAACTTTCTTTTTCTTATTTCCCGACGGATTCTATAGGGTCCTTTGATACACACGAGTCAGACAGACGACTTAAGTTCCTTAGTCAGCGTTCTGCATATATACTTTATTATTATAGCTTAGGGTTCGTGCAGAATGAATCAGTGCAGAAATCCGTACGAAACCTAATGATGGATTTCCATAGTTACCTTTCTGCACCATTTGCTTAACTACCTAGTTGAGAAATTAGTCCTTTAGCTTACTGACGTTCACATCTATTTTTAATTCAGTCGGCGGTTTCAACTTTCATTCGTGGTGATGAATTACCCAATCCGGTATTAACCTAGCGATTCAGATCGTCTCCACTCAGATTGTCTGATATATGGTATCTTTCAAATGTTAGAAGTTATTTTCTGAGCAACAATCACGTATTTTCACATGAATGAGTTAACATGTTGACCAAAACATATTAACCCTTACATTGCCACATATTCGGGCACTCATTGTTCACATGGTTGTTGGTAATTAAATACGTTGATTTTCTTGAGTATATGATATCTGTGTAGATTTTTTATACCATGTATGTTTTGTAGTGTCCCAGGGCTGAGAACGAACCACAGGTATTTGAAGCCGTTCTGGGTGCGGCAGCTTTGATGTCGCTCCCTGCTTAAAAATTTGGTAACATTTAATGTTACCTGCTCTGTTGATAAGCCGACGTCTCATCTCGTAGCTCGTTCTGCGTTGACTCGTTTGCCAGCTCCTCCAGTGGTATAGCTATCAGTTGTTTATCTCAGGGCATGCGTGAGTATATTGTGAAAGGTTTAACTCCAGTTTAGTTAGCTAGGAAATGTTAATGTTGATTTAAAATGTTCAGTTTCAGAAGAGTCGTCGATTATTGAATTTACGAACTAAATTACTGAGTAAAAATAATTAAGTGAAGCGTCAGTTGCCGTAATCGCAGAAATGGTACTCGGAAAATCCCTCTCAATAGCCAATAATCTTCCTAATATCGGTGCGTTCATGTGCGCTACACAACTTAAAAATTACACACGAGAATCAAGAATCTCAGGAGAGTCACGAATGTGTGTCTGATTTAGAATGCACAAACTTTTCTTAATTTAAGCTCCGCCTACCTATAAATACCCCTACCAACGTTTTTTCTCACGCAGTCCAATCGTAAAATCCTACTTATGGTCTCTTACCTTGTTGTTAACCCGTACCTTTCATTTTATCTAATGTACAGAATTGCTGCCTACGTGACTTTTCATACGTACTGAACAAAACCCTTACTACATTCCAAGAATATTTAAGCTAATGTGTTCTACTCACGGTTGTTACTAATGTCTTCGTTATATTACTTGTTAATTACTTTTTCTTTCGGGACAAGTCTTTGATTTCAGACTAAATAATTGATTTAGTATATCAAAATTATTTATTACAATTATTTCTTTATCTTACTATAATTTCTTTATTTAATTATTTATATCTTTCTGCCAATAATTAGGGTATCATAATACAGTGAGGCAACACGCGGAAGTGTTGAAATCAGAGTACTGGTGGATGGAAATCATTAGAACGCTGACGCCTCACATTGTAGGATACTTAAGCTGACCAAATTGAGGCCACAAGAGAGACCGTCTCAAGTATTTCTTTATACTTAAGAATAATCTTAGCATTTTTAGTTAAAATACCTATATATTTAGTAGGAAGACGAAGTTTATTAATTAATAAAGGTTTGTTGAATTTGATGCCGAGAATAACACGGGACGTCTCTGCGACGGTCTGTGTTAAATCTGTTTTATAATTGGTGCATTCGAAAATACTTCGCCAAAAGCCACGTATGTAACATAGCTGAGGTACTTACAGACTGACCCCTAGGAGCAAATAAACGGGCCCAGGGCATGGGCAGGAGCGTTAGCCAGAATTTTCTTTGTCGCTTCAACCACTAACCGCTTTCCCGAGAACTGCACAGTTCGAGGCGAGTACTCTACCCCTAGTTACGCTACCCATGTAGCACCCTATATTTTCAAGATCATTACAGTACGTATGTTTCCCTTATTTAACCGAGTTTGATATGCAAGTTATTTGTTGTATGACTAGCTGTTAGTATTTTAACACCTGCAATATACAAATAAAAAAGCTGATGTGTTACATTCACATGACATGTCTACCCACTCTTTCTAGCTATTTCATGTTAATCGAAATAAACATTTGTAGAAATGGCTGCATTACATATTTCTTTGTAATGTAAGAGGGATACAGGAAGCTGAAGTGAGAGTCAAATCTTTAAAAAGCGGATCGCTATATTCTGGCTTTAAAATTCCATTCTTTGCATATTCACCAGAAACAAAGGAATGGTTTAAAGTATAACGTATTTAATATTCAAACCAATAACTAACAACGACTAGCTCGGAAGCGGTTACTGTAAAAAAATTGACATAAATTGTGTGTTTTACTGAGATCTGCTTTTTCTTTATAGTAAAGTTTTGCCTATCTCTTATGCTTTACCAGTTATACAGAAGTATACAAAATTCATTAAGAATGAGGACTATAAGGTATTGATAAGAAAATCAATATAAATTTGTTTGTAAATCAAATGTTCTAAGCATATCAATTTTAAACTAAAATCATTTTTAGAAAGTAAAAAGATTAATGTAAAATTTTCCACGTAAAGGGTAGTTTGTAGCTCTAGGGATTCTCTGAAAAATATGCATGTAGCATCTGTGAAATATGCTTAACTCCAATACCAAATTTGAGGTTCGTTGGACATTTCGTTTCTGAATTGTTGTTCACACAAAAAGGCGTTTTTTCCAAATTCAGGAGACCTCAAAACGGGTATTATTTCCGGTAAAATCTCTATACCGAATTTTTAGGTAGAATGCAGAATGCAATGCTTCTTCTACTTACTATAGATAAGTGGTAGAGAAAATTAGCGCCGCAAAAATGATTGATGTTCATGTCTGAAGCATTTTTAATTATTCTATATTTTACGAAATTAACAACTGAATGGTAAATCGCTGCATTCAGCTGCTGTGATTTGCAGCAGAATAGAGTTAACCATTCGCAAAGTAATAAGTGAGCAATATATAGCAGCGTGTCATACATTACACTGAGTTGCCACTCAAACTAACTAGTCACACACACACACACACACACACACACACACACACACACACACACACACACACACACACATATGCACATGTTTATCGATTTGCAAAGCACGTCTAGACGATCTGCAATTTGGAGCGCCAATGTAACGTTCAGGAAGATGCAGAATATATTTGTGAACGGTAGATTGATGCCTGAATATCTGATTTATAAACATCTTCCTCTATTCAGATACATATCTTACCAGATAGTGGAGGGAGAACAACCTGCTGTGAAATTCAGAAAATTTCTTCCATTTATAATAAATCTATATACATTATTTATGTATTATTGTCTATGTATGATATAGAAAGTGATTCCTATAAACAACCTTATCTGCGATACGATTTTACCTTATTTACTACGTACATAGTAAGTAAAGAAGATAGCTTTTCATGTTTATCACGAATATAGCTCATTTTCATGTCTAGTTCAAATTTCCAACAATTTATAATATCTGGCGTGGATAGAAGAATCACTCTGTATAATATGAATAGCATTAATGTGTAAAGAATATATTTCTATAATGGTGATAAACCCCATATTTTGGAAAAACGGAATACTGCTTGCATGCATTCCCTTCCTGGGAGAGAAGTAAACAGGTGTTATGAGCAATAATGTAACGTATTATCAGCGCAGCAAGATAAGTAATTATAAACTCAGATCTAGTTATGTTATGTTTAATAATATACAGAGATTTTTTGCATCTTCGTTGCTCAAAAAAAAAAAAAAGAACATGACAAAATGATTTCGTTTTCTGTCTGAAAGCCACGGCAACCTGGAATATCGGTATTACGTTATTTCTACAGAAAATACATCACTGATATAACTGGTATGCGTGCCATAATGAGCCAATTAACAGCCTGTCTATAATAGTAGGGTTGCATTTCGAGAATTTTTACAAAGTTTGTATAACTTTCTTGTTTTATTTACCTGAAGACTGGGTTGATGTCTGATTATATTAAGATAATTGTTTAACGCAGTCACAGCTATGGGAAAGGTTGTTCACCATTGGTGTAAGTAAGGGTTATAGAATGAAAAAATATCTGATTTGTTACATTCATATGACTTTCTCTACCCCCTTACCATTTATTAGTATGTATAGAAGTTATTCTTACGAAAGTTTAGTTTTCTTATCTGCGTCATCTTAATGTAGATGAACCTTTGCAGAAATAGCTGCATTACACATTTCGTTATAGATACAAAGAGAACAGCGATGGTCAAATGTTGAAGAGCTGGACGCTATATGCTGGCCTTAAATGCCATATCGTTTCCATGCAGTCGCGAGAAACAGCTGATAATCGATGGGACTTTGAAAAAATATTGAACAATTAACGGTTATTTCGGAAGTGGCTGATGCCTATAAAAAGTTATTTGAAATAAATTGTGCTTTTAAAGCGATCTACATTTTTGTCAAGTACGTTTTTGTCTATCGCTTAACGTTTTCCAATTATACAAGATTATACAAAATTCCTTCAGAATAAAGAGAACTTCACATGCTATTACCAGAATATTCAAAATATACAGTTTATTTGCCACGTAAATATCTTTAATTTGTGATATATAAATCAAAATCATTAGCCATTTTTAGAAAATAAACATTTCGAAATATGTTCCATGTAAGGGCGCAGTTTGGAATGTACCATCTTTGGAAGGTACTGAACCTAAATATCAAGTTTGGTATTTGTCCAAAATTTCGTTTTTTAGTTATGGTTCACAGTCATAGACAAGGACACATGGAACATTTTCTAAAAATACTTTTCTTGGCCTCAAAACATGTCTTTCCGGTGAAATCTGGGTATCGAACTTTTGGGTGGACTGCAATACCTTCTCTACCTATTTCATACGTGATCAAGAAGGTAAAAACACTGTCACGTTAATCGATTTTGCATTAATTCAGTGAGTGATTTCGAAACTCGGTGCGATGATTCTAAATTTATTAGGCACGGTACTAATTCCTCATCTACGGATTTAATCGTAATATAGCTAGTGATTAAGGGTACTTCGTGTAACTGATGTAGCACCAATCTGTCGCGTAAGTCCACATTAACACTCGAAACCAATCGTCCAAGTGTGCAGTATCAAGATAACACGTTTCTCCAAAATTAATTTGACATTGAATTGGGATTCGCTTTCTTATAGTATGTCACAACTATTATTCTGATTCAATTAAGTGTTTGGAGGTTTGTACAAAGTTGTAGAATAGGCCACGAAAGAAGTTTTAAATAAATATGCTCGGTAGTTCCCAGCAGTTTAATTTGTAGAAAAGTTATGCTAAAGGTTAAAAGCGGTAGAGAAAATACCGTATTCCACCCATAAATTCATTCAATGGAAATATGGGCTTTAAGGTTACACACATTTGTATGTGTATAAACAACATAAATCAAAAATGAAATATGGAAAACTATCAAAGATTATCCTTAAGAGGAGATTTAAAGCTCTAACTCGCTAATGTTAAATTTGCTAACTGCATGACCTATTTATTTTAGATAATATTTAAGATATCAGACTTATATTTTATGGGATTAAATGTATACCTTCTTAGTTCACTGATATAATTTTATCAATAATGTGGTTTATTAAGGAAGATATTTTTACTTTAACACGTACACTGCCGTGCATAAAAAGTAGCCCATTCCCCTAGATCAACATAGTGTTTTTCCCTCCGTTAGTTTTCCACCCAGTCAGTATCAGTTCTCTATGCGACTGGTCTGAAAAACAATTCAGAGGAATATAAACTAACCAATGGACGATGTTTACAATCTACGTGGAATTAAGGGATGGTTTAGATAACGCCCCTATGAAAGCATTTCGCTACGACTGGTACACAAGCAAAGAACACACACTTTACAATATAATGCCGCCTTCTGGAGGAAGGGTTGAAGAATTATTTCTTGTGAGCTTAAACTGAACGACAGCTACGGCATTTGCATAAACTGAGAGATTTTATCAGTGAAATGGAGAGGAAGGTCAAGTTGTTGCCTCTATTAAACAGCAATAAGAAAGTAGGCAATAAGAAAACGACAGTGTAACATGAAAGTATATGGTTTAAGTTGTTACCCTTCGGTAGTCCGGCCATACTTTGGGGGAAGTAAAGCACCCTGCCAATCTAGTGACTAGAATTATGCTCGAAAAACAAAGGTGGCGATGCTGGTAGGGGGGGGCTAAATTCTGTTTGTACCAGCATATGTAAACAGTTCCGTTCTATTATGGGTCACATTTTATCCACGGCATTATACATAGTAGACAGTGGCGTGTGGTGAAGGTATCCGCCAGGGTGAGCAATCTCACTGTAAGTGGTTAAACGAAAATATACTGTAGATACATACATAATTGCAATTAAAACGACAGTATTTTTACCTTATCTTATTTGAAGCAGAGCTGTATGCTCCCCCCTTTCTTGCCGAAATCGCAATCACGTGGTCATAAAATTTGGAATCCAGTTGTAGATTTGCTAGAAGTTCGTTCTCCAGTGCTATCAAAGATAGTTTTGAAAGCCTTTCCTGTCCCTAAGTGTTGCGTGCATAATTTTTACGTTTTTTAGTTCAACTGCAGCACTACTTGCTGGGATGGTTAACACCAACTCGCACAGTTTTGTTACTTCACTATATGCCCTATTCAGTTCATTTGTTTTGATGAAGGCTAGATCATTCACGGATTTATGATGTATGTCTAGTGACAGGTAAGTTGCAGAGAGTTGTGACCTCAAAGCAACAAAATCAAAGACTGCCCCGCAGGACTCTCTTAGTGACTGTATAGGTAACTCTGGAAAATATGACTTGTATTTGATGAAGTTCTTAAAATTTAACAATTTCAGAAAACGCAGAGACTCAATATTACCAAATCTTTCTCTGAGATGAAGTAAAAGTGTATCCAGAACCTCACAATACAAATGTTTGTAGTGCACTTTCCTGTTCAAACAATCACTGCCCGTATGGCGCTTCCTAGGTGGTTCTTGATCACAATATCTTCTTGAATTTTATCCCATACTTCGTCGAAGGAACTGCGCTTCTCTTCCAAGGCTGTCTTAAATTCCTTAACTTTCAATAAGCAATATCCAGTATCAGATGACTTTGCTTGGAGAATATCATATAGAGTGTCAGTGATGGGAAATATTATAGCAAACATCTGTAATAGAAATTTGAAGGTGAAATCCTCCATTGTGCTCACGAAACCTCGTGCAGCAGTATAAGCATCTTGATCCCACTTTACATCAGCATTGACAATAGCTTCAAACAATGAAAAAAGTTCTTTTCTGTATTCATAGATTCTTTCCACCAAACGAGAGCTGTAGCTCCAGCGCGTTTGTGAAACACGCGGCAATCTTCTATGTATCTCATTGTCTAGGGTCTCAGTTCTCTTACAAGACTGAAAAAAGTGCTGATATCCCATTAACGGTCATGAAGAATATCCCACATTCTCGAATGTGTGAAACCGCCTGTGATAGAACAAGATTTAATCTGTGGGCAAAACAGTGCACAAATAGAGCATGGGGAAATGATCCTCTTACTTTCACTTGAAGTCCATTTAAATGGCTCACCATAACAGCCGCGCCATCGTACGTCTGAGCAACTAGCTTATCCCCACAGTCAAATTCTTCCACGAGATCGTTTACAATTTTGTATAATGCATCAGCTGACCGATCATCTGAAATATTCATGAAACGGAGAAATCTTTCTTGAACACCCCCTTCAGCTCCAACGAATCTCATTATTGCAGAAAGTTGGGATAAATTGGCAACATCTGTACTTTTGTCCAGACTAATGGCAACAAAGCTAGTCTCTTGGATTTCTCTCTTTATCTCCGCCATTAGAACATTGCTTATTGATTCAATTAAGTCATTCTGGATCAGATTTGATAGCCCAGTAAACACTTTTTCCTGTTCCATGAAGGTTCTCAACTAGTCGTCATACAGACAAAGCAGGTTTACAAGTTCTACATCATTCCCCTTGCTGCTGGATTCTGATGACTCATCATGACCCCTAAATGCTAATTCCTGTTTTCCCCAAAAAACAAACAATATCAATTAGGCGTTTCATTACTTCTCTATTTTTTCTTACTAGTTCGTTATGCTGATTTTGTCTCACTTTCTGCTGAATACCCACCTGTGGTCTATTCTGGATTTACCAAATGTTTTCAGCAGAATGATGATTTGGAGATGAGTGCTGGTCAAACTGTGTTTTTTAATTGCTTTGTGAATATTCCCCATGTAACTGAACCCGCCACTAGACCACACATTTTTGTCGTTAGCAAACAGAAGACAACACCAACAGTAAAGCTTTTGTTTGTGCGGACAACCAGTAAGCCATTCATTAGTAATATATAGTTGTGAATTGAATTTTCATACACAGCTTTTCATTGCAGTAGTAATGTTTAGGCCAGGTTTTGGTCTTCCTTCCTGCACAGTTGTAATCCTTTCTTCATAGTTTCTAGAAGAAAACCTTCGCGATATAACAATGCACACTATGCAGTCATCCGCGTCTGCACTTCTGTTCTCCGAAGAAAGCGAAGATTCCATCTTTCCTCACCACGTTTTGTTGTCCAAGCACTAGCGTACGCACGTGTTGAAAATGCTTACCTTATGCTTAATAGAGGATAATTTCGTTCCGACACGGCACGTAAAATATAAGAAAACTAAACCTAAACGAACTGAGAATAAATGTCACACTTGTCATCGAATAATAAGGCTAAACACTGTACAAAAGCTTTCGTTACTCATATGTACATTCGATCGGTAATGCACTTGTTGGCTGTTATCATATTGAAGTTCATTCTCGTTCGCCCGCACTTAACGCATCTGCTTCCCTTGAGTCGATGGCGAACGAGCTGACCCGAAATGTGCGAAAATGCAGTCGCGCGGGCAGAGCACGTTAAACGTACGAGATCGTATCCTTGTACAATAAAATTAAATCTTATTTCAAGACCACTGAAGTAGCCAAGCGGTGAACAAAATAACATATACTGGAAGATAATTTAATCTAATTAATTTTGCAGAATTTTTCAGGGTAAGCATTGCTTACCTTGCGTACATGGACTACACGCCACTGATAGATATAGAAGGTATTGCATTACACCCAAAAATTCTATATCGATATTTCATCGTAAATACACGTTTTGAGGCTCCCTGAATAAAAATAGCATTTTTAGAAAAATATCCCTATTTTTGTATGTGAACAACATAACTCAAAAACGGAACGTTTAATACATACCAAACTTAGTATTTAGGTTCAGCACCTTCCAAAGATGCGTCGCGAAGATTTTCAAGAAAATCCCCATACTCCAAACTATCCTTTACAGGGAACATTTTTCGAAACTTTTTTATTTTCTAAAAAATGACTCCAGGGATTTTGATTAAAATACCACATATTAAATATATTTACATGAGAAATAAAATGTATATCTCGAATTTTCTGAGAATAGCCTGTGAATTGCTATTCTTTCGGAAGGAATTGTACAATCTTGTGTAATTGGTAAACATTAAACGATAGACGAAAACACACCACATAAAAATGTAAATCTCTTTACACACAATTTATTTCAAACAAGTGTTTTTCGTGGCATAAGCCATTTCTGAGATATCTGTTATTAATGGTTTGAATTGTTCAATACTTGGCCATTCCCTTGAAGTCTTATGAACATTCAGTTGTGTCTCGTGATTACAAGGAAACAGTATGGAATTTTAAGACCAGCATAATTATAGCATTCAGTTTTCAAACATTTGACTATCGCTGTTCCCTTTATATAAATAACGAAGTGTGTAATGCAGCTATTTCTACAAAGGTTTACTTCGATTAAAATGAAGTAGACAGAAAAATAATATTTAGTAAGGATAGTTTGTAATACCCACTAATAAACGATAGAGATTAGA
This sequence comes from Deroplatys truncata, assembly GCA_030765065.1. NCBI lineage: Eukaryota > Metazoa > Arthropoda > Insecta > Mantodea > Mantidae > Deroplatys > Deroplatys truncata. The sequence continues at coordinate 63,567,818 of CM060980.1, forward strand.
CAAACCGATGTGAATGTATCACATCAGATTTTTTATTAAAATTTTATCAGATTTTTACTTTCTGTACTACGAATAGTAAGTACGGCGTGTATTGTATTGCACCCAAAAATTCTAATAAATACTAAGCTTATATTTGAATTTAGCGTATTCCAAGAACGCAGCGCGAAGACACCAAACTATCCTTTATATGAAAAATATTTTAGTATTTTTTATTTTCTATTATATATATAAGAATTTTGATTAACACCATATGTTTTAAGATATTTTCATGACAAATAAAATGCATATTTTGAATTTTCTGGGAATATCCTGCGAAGTCCTCTTCGTTCTAGTGGTTGTGTAACTGGTAGACGGTAAGAAATAGACAAATCCTTATTACGCAATGTATGTAGATATCGTTAAATACATTATTTGTGAAGTTACCCATTTCCTAAATATATTCGTTGTTATTAGTTTGACTTTTCAAATTTATCAACTTTTCTCAACTGCAAATGCCATTGCTATTTTTATTACTTTCTCTACTGCATGTACTAAGTAGAAGTATTGCATTTCACCCAAAAATTCGATACCGAGATTTCACTGGAAATACATGTTTTGTCACCCTCTGAATAAAAAAAAATCAGTTTTTTAAAAAACCCCGTGTGTGTGTCTATGTATAGCATAACTCAAAAACGAAAAGTCAGATAAATACCAAATTTGGTATTTAGGTTCACTGTCTTTCAAAGATACGAGACAAAGATTTTCAAGAAAATCCCCCCACACTAGACTACCCTTTACATGGAAAACTTTTATTTTCTCAAAAATGGTTCTAACGATTTCCATTAAAAATCATAACTTTAAGATATTTTTATGATAAATGATATGTATATCTTGAATTTTCTAGAAATGTCCCAAAATTTCCTCTTCATTCTGAATGGCTTTTGCATAGCTAATAAACCGTAAGCGATAACCAAATGTTTCTACGCAAAAAATGCAGATCTCGTTAAAACACACAATTTATGTCATATATATATATGAACCATTTCCGAGATATTCCTTGTTACGTGTTTGAACTTTCCAATACTTATACATTTTTCAAATGGGAATTCGTTATTCGTTTTTTCTATGTCCTGTACATGCAAAGATATTAAAATACTCCACATACCAGCTTTTAAAACTTTTGACTATCGCTTAAAACCTACGATATTCCCGTTGCACCTACAAGAAAATTAGCAATTAGATGGTTTTTACAAATGTTTATCTCGATTAACATGAAGTAGATGGAGAATAAGCGTTTGTAAAAATAGTTTGCACAAGAGTAGAGAAAGTCGTATGAGTGTAACACATTAGATTTTTTCTGCTTTTTGTTTCCCCGTGATTATGCAAGGAGAAGGGAAATTTCAAAGCCATCACATAGCGACCGAGTTTGAAGAGATTTGATTATCGCTTTAGCTTATTGTAGGTATTCTCCTTATACCTACAACGATACGTGTAAAGGTGTATTAATAAGTAGATAGAACAATAACTATTTGTAAGATAGGTTGTGGAAGATTGAGTGGAGAAGGTCACGCGAATGCGACAGGTTAGATTTTTCTCGTGGTAACCCAAAGAACATGGAATTTCAAACCCACATAGCACCTTTTCAAAAATCTTAACTATCGCTTTAGTCTGTTGTCCTATAACAAAATAAATGTAAAGGTGAACTGAAAGCTTATTTACATTGACAAGAAGGAGATAGAAGAATAAGCTTTTATAAGATTGTTTGTGGGCGAGTAAATAGAGAAAGTCATGTGAAGGCAACGCACTAGTTTGTCTTACTTTTCTTTCCATCCCGAGAGATAATAATGAAAAAACTTTTCTTAAATACTGTTTTGGCATGTTTTAAATATTACCTATTGATTCTTAAACGGAAATGTATTTTGAGTAGGTTAAGTGATTAAAAGAATGATATTTCATATAAATATTATAGCAGAACTGTATGACTTTGCCATTGGTAGTGAATGTCGCATGAATGTATCTCATCATGTTTTTCCTTATCTCCCGTTTTAAATTCAATACAAATGAAGGGGACTTCTATTCCCAAACAAGAAAAGCAAGATATACCATTTTATTTGTCATACCAATATCTCCAACATAAGGCATTTTAATCGACATCGTTAGAGCCGTTCTAAAAAATTAAAAATAATCAAATCTTTCCATGTAAAGATTTGATTGGGTTGGGAAGAATTTTGTAAAAATCTTCGCTTCTTGCTTGAAAAGTGTTGCACTGAAATACAAGGTCCGACATTCATCAGACTTGGCATTTTTGAGTTATGGATTCAGACACACAGACACTTGTTTCAGGAACCTCAGAAGGTGTCCGGGTGTTGAATTCTGTGTGTAATGCAATACTTTTTCTATTTACCGAAGAGAAAGTGTGAATGTATCGAAAACAAAACTTATTAACGCTTGCTTTAAGGGGAAATTTAAGCATTAATGGTTGTTAAAATGTAAGAAAATGTGTTTCTAAGAGATATTGAATTAACTAGAATGGTTCGCAATCTTTAAGGTATGGGTTACGCGCTGTACTCCGTGTTTTTGTTCAATGTATTTTCCCTCTTAATGCATAAGAAAATTAATTGCGCACGTCCTTTGCAGCCATATTTTAAGATATGACCTTGACAGCATTCTAATTTAGGCTGCAAGAAAACTACATTATCTCTATAATAGAATCACTAACCTCTTGAATGACGTGTCTATTAGTAACGTAAATTGCATTTCATCCTGTTTTTGCTTATAGAAATTAATAAGCAGATACACGTGTCTGGGATCAATAGACTAGTACAGCCATAGAATGTGACAGAAAATGCTATTCTTATGCCCAGAAAAGAGTGTATATTTTTAAAAACGCTTAAAGCAAATTTTGGGAATGTTCAATGTTAAAGTTAATAGACTTCTTCTGACAGGAATAGAGTAATCACTAAGCCCCGGATTCTTAGGTTATGGCCTATTTTATTCCTGATCTCCTACACTCCAAACTTCCGTTTATTTTAATGTTTTAGTTACCAACGAGTAATATACTTCAATTTTATAGAGCCTAAATTGACAAAAGTTTACGTTAGGACCTAATAAAACCTATTTTTCGTGATAGAAACTAAAAGTGCCTAATTCGGTTATTTAAGCAAATAAGACTAGATTTATGAATATAAAAGGGAGACCGTTCGAATAAGGAAACTATTAAATAATTAGATTATGAAATCTTGCGCAATACCTTACAATAATAAACTTTAATTAAACCGTCCGCCACAATAATAAAGTAATTAAAACGTTCGCCGCCTTCAGTTATCATTTTCTAACTATAGTCGAAAGAGGTGGTCAGTGGCACGCGGCATTTCTGAAACGTGTGATGTTTACATGCCGCAACAATAGGTGAAAACTAGAGGCAAACATTTTAATAGCGCTGTTAAGTACTATGCATTAGTGCTTCTTCCGTTATAGGGAGCTTCTAACACGACATTTTTGAATTTGGTACTTTCAAATACATACTAAAGTTACAGTTAATTTAACTTTTTTTCAATTTAAAGTTAATGTTTTAAACAAAGTGCCCAGTGATTTTGATGAATATTTGCATTTGCCAAAGATCCTATAAATTCCTAAATTCAACATATAAGATCCTATAAAATCCTAATACACTGATACATAGAACCTAATTTTAACTTTTTAAAACCTAAATATCCGGGGCTTAGTAATCACATAATAATTTATTTTCATAAAGAAATATGCGCCTAATTTAAACGACTGAAACTAGCATTACTGTTATTATTGTTGTTGTTGTTACTATTATTATTATTCCTATTATTATTATTATAATTATTGCTATTATTATTGTTACAAGAAGAAACTATCACATCTTGTCCACAATCGTTCTATTTCTGTAAAATAACCTGCATTATTTGAAGACATGATTTGATATTTTCGTTTCCAAAATAGCCTGGCGATAAGCTATGTTAATTAGAATATATATATATAAAAGTATCTGTAATTTGAGAACGAACTGCTCATCGATGTCAGGCGTTTTAATTTAACTGGGCAAGATTAAAAAGCTGAACTATTTCATAACTATTTTGTCGCGGTATCGTTCGTGTTATCTTATTTGCTGAGCACCTGTTATTGTTTTACTATTTTGAATTTTGAGTTCTTTGTCCTCCGGCTAACTATTATTACCCAGTTGAACAGGGTGTGTAAACGGAAAGTTGTTACTAAAAGATAACACTGATAAAAGAATTTGTTTTTACACTTTTATTGCCGTCACACATTATTAATTTCACATATTTACTCTTGATACACGCCTGACTGAAACTGTTATATTTTCGAATGTAACTATAATCACTTATTTACCGCACATTATTAATTCGAGTATTTCACATTTTGTAACTAACTTTACGACGCGAGAGATTCTGTAGAATTGCGTAACGTGTATTTCGTGAATGCTTCTGTTAAACTGCGCGACGTGTAACTCGTGAATGATTCTGTTGAACTGCGCGTTACTTGGAGCCAGGAGCCAGGAGCAAGAACAGGTCGCCCGAGTTTACTCGGGCGGAAGGTTAATCGCCACGGTACCTATCCGTTTAGTTACGGATTTACCCGTGCGGTGATAAAGATTGGTCAAATAGCAAGCGTTTTTGTCGATGTCTACATGATGATGGCGGTTGCTGGCCCCTTGTGTTGCTATTGGCTCGGGTCGGTGATACCGCCTGGGCGGACAAGCGACCAGACGGTGACCGAGCTCGATGCTGCTTAACTTGGCGGTCGCTTGCTGGACCGTCAGTTAAGCAGTGCCATCTAGCGGGGGCCGATGGGAATGGGTATTTTGGTGTGAGGGTACCAAGGAAAGCAGTTGAGTGGTTGTCTCTGGCTTCAGAATTTATACTCCCTCACCCCGATATGCCTAAAGATTATAATCGAGCTGCTATTGGTTAATAAAGTGCGCAAACATTAGCGTCTATTTTTATATCCAATCAAAATTACAAACAATATGCTCTAGGGAAAATGTTCCCTCCATTTCTAAAGAAAGGCACGCTACTCTGACGTCATTTGTTTGCCTCTTCTAATTGATAAACAACTCACCCCCCCGCTACATTGTTACCCGCTCCTATTGTCAGTTTCAGTGAGTCCGTGTAAACTTATTTCTTAACAATGCTTATAAATAACAAACATATCAAGTCATTGTCATACAATAATGTTAATTTACACTACAATCACTCTGGCATTCACAGTGTTGTGATATAAAATACTACCTCAATTTTTATGAAAAATTAGTGCCATATAAGATTAAATGTAAGCATATACAGACGATTCAAAGCAACACTCATATCACCTATTATACGTTGCGAGATGTAAGACTGATAATGTAATAAGGATAACTACAAAGAAGAATTTTTTTCATGTTGGGAATTTACATTTCGCACTACGTGATCCAACTTCATAAAAGTTTTAATATTTTAAGCTATATTGAATACAATATTTCCTTATGGATTACTATATTTCCGTATGGTTCTATTCTAGTTAATTAAAAATAATGTTATTGTTATTTTATTCTTATTATTCGTTATTCTTGTTAGTCTTCCTTATCCGTATTCTAATCGCGCGCGCGTCGCTTCCTCCGGCCGGCTGGGTACTAGCAGGCTTTATGCTATAAAGTAAAACAATGTCGCAAAAATGCACAAATCAAAATTTACATTTGTGCAAAATATGATATGTTTGTACACAATTCTTCTGTAGAAAATTTTATAAATTATACTATTAATGAAGGTGTTCAAAACGACACACATATGTGTACATTGAATTGAATTCTTATGGTCCGCCGAGATTTCATGCCTTCTTAATGCATCAGATTTGACAACACGATATCTTGAATATAAAAGAAAAATAAATATATTATGGTCGCAGATTTACTCGTATCTAGCTTAGAGCTAGAAGTAAGATTTACTTGTAATACGTATATGGAATCCAAATTATTTATTAACGTGGGAATAATTTAGAACTGCATTAACTATTTACATCGACTTTACAACCGGGAATTTTTTTTCTTCAGGTGAACATAATTTGAGTTAATATAAGGAATGATTTTGTAATTATCATTTGCGTTGCTGTCTATATTAAAACACTGCTTTAAACTATTAAGTTCTTCGTGTGAATTTTAATACTACAGCTTACCTGATGGTAACGCCAAACAGTTCTTCTGTTTCGTGTTCTCGTACAAACTATACACAAATAATGAAATTTCACCAGAATGCTGAACTTTGCAGTTTACACCACTTATATAACAATTTCCGCTTTTCCACTAATTATTTATTTAGTATGCGTATTTTAATATCAGGTTTTGTTTCTTTTGTATGTTCATTTTTAGTTTCACTGGGACTAGGATTTCTTTCCCTTTTCTTCCTTAAAACAAATTTATCCATCACTTCTTAAAAAGCATACGCATGCGCAGTGAACATTTGACAAAAATTAGTGAACCACGCATACCAGATCAAAAATGTGCTCCACTAGCTGGGAGGGAAAGCGGCATATTATTTGTTTCTGTGACAAACTGTTACGGCTTGTTGAAAGGTTGAGTTTAGGTAGAGCTTCTTACAAAGATGTGGCATATCGTTTGTTTCTGAGGCAGATTGAAGTCGCATTTTTGCGAATACGGTTTTAAAGTTCGCCGCATTCTTCGACCTCGAGTAACAAAAACGGACTAACTTTAAACCCTCGCTGGTAGTGCCTCCGGCCGATACCTGTGTGGGGCCTGCGGCGAGTCGTCGGAACACGATGTGGAATAAAAAGCTCTTTGTTTGTCGCTTACCTGTTCTGGAGCGTTCATTTCGGCATGTTCTCGTGGGTTCCTTTTCTCGAAGGTTCTGCTGTGTATGCGGGACCTCTATAAGGGGCCACTCTACCAGGACGAACAATCAGTGTTGAATTGAGTCGAGTGTTGAGTTCCGTTAGAAATGACAGTGCAAGTGGATAGTGCAGTTAACTATGAGTTGTAACTCAGCAATTAGTTGTGAATCGTGCAGTTCAAGATTTCAGTTGTGATTTGATTCATCGGATCAGTTGTGTTGTGTTCCGAATGTATGCCAATGTGACTCAAGTGTAACGTTTGTGATACGCCTAGTGCTAGTGATAAATAAAGTGTGTTTTCGCAGTAACTGGTGTTCACATTTGTTACAGTATTATACACCTATCTGTTTCCAACTCCTATTTAAATCTCCTTAGCGTCTTCTTATTTCCTTTGGGCTTGTATTTGAATATTAGTTTTTGTATTCCACATTGGGCAATGATTGTTTACTGTAGCCTTCCTGTTAGTTTCTCCAACACATATCTAATGAATTTGACATCGAGATTTCACCGGAACTACATGTTTTGAGGTCACTTTAGTACAAAAAGCATATTTAGAAAAAGGTGTGTGTGAACAGCACAGTTCAAAACGAAAAGTCGAATAGATACCAAACTTGGCATTTAGATTCAGCATCTTCCAAAAATGAGACGAAGATTTTCAAGAAAATCCCTCCCGCACACTATCCTTTTATGGAAGATTTTTCGGTTTTCTCAACAATGACTAAGGTTTTGATTAAAGTGCCACATGTTTAAGATATTTACATGGCAAATAAAAGAAAATTCTGACTTTTTTTTGAACAGCCTGTGAAGTCCTTTTCTTCGGAAGGAATTTTATACAACTTTACATAACTGATAAACCTTAAGGGATAGACAAAAAAAAAAAGGTTGTAGATCTACTTAAAACACGCAATTTATTTAAAATAATTTATTACGTAGCATCAGTCATTTCCAAGGTCTGCTTTGTTATTGGTTTAATTTTTTCAACACTTTATCGTCTTTTTAAGCGCTATTGCTTTTCCGTACTTTCTCACGATGTGTTGGAAAGAGTATGGAATTTCTAGGTCAAAATGCAGCGACTAGTTTTAAGCATTTGACTATCGATTCAATTTCCCCTTGCGCGAGTACGTAAACTAAATGTGTAATGAAATGTTTATCTCAATTAACATGAAGTAGATAGAATGTAAGCTTTCGTAAAAATAAATAATTATAAGAACCAGTTCAAATAGTTACGACACGTTCATTGTATTCATTACTTGGTCGATCATTCTGAATAAACAAGATAAACATATTAAATTTACAATGGAAAAGAACAAGGTAATTTACTACAATTTTTAGACTTAACAATTATACAAAAGGAGAATACTTTAAAAGTTGGGATTTATAGAAAGCCTACACATATGAATAATTATATTAAAATAATAGCTGTAATCCTATATCACATCAACATGCAGTATTTCGAAACTTGGTCCATAGATTAATAAATATACATCTTGAAAAAAATTAATGGAGAATTGAAACATATTAACAGTATAGTTATTTAAAATGGTTTTACTTCACAGTAATTAATACATTAGTTAAAAAATAGAACAGCAAACATATGTTACAGGCTTCTAGTACTTTACAGAACCTTAAGCCTACAAACCTGGGTTATAAAAAATGTACATACCATCCTGATATGTCTAAAGAGTTCGAAAAGATTTCCAAAAAATATAATATTAAACTTACACCTCAAAACAATTGCAAATTGAAAAATATTTTGAATATACCGTTAACTAACACTGTGGAAAACATAAAAAAAGATAATAAATAAGGAGCATACCAGATGCCGTGACAAGACGTGAAAGCGTATACATTGGTAGGACAAAAAGAAAATTGAAAATAAAGTTGAAAGAACATCAAAGGAACATTAAATTAAAACAAGTGGATAAATCTGCTGTTGCTAATCACGTTTGGACTTAAAATCATGAGACGGACCGAGAAATCAAGCTATTTAAAGCATTCAGATTCCTTCACAATTGAATATATTGGAGAAAATGTTTATTCATCAGAACATTCACAACATTTTGAATTTTTAAATTCTGCCATTTGACTCCTTGGAGCGATTTATCCAATCAGCTCATAGGAAATGGGGGGCAGGCAAAGGAGTTCACCATCTACACTAACTTCACAGAGCACTTGTTCCGGACCAGATGAAAACAGAAGCAGACGAGGCGAGTAGTAACTACTTATAACAGCGGGCTGGTATTTCATCTTCTACTGCACATACGGGGGGACAGGCGAGAGAAGCTGATAGTCGACAGTCTGAGCTGAAGATGGGAAGAAGTTGTTCCCGAAAACGTTCCTGATACATTGACATCAAGAGCTGAGTGATAAGAATTAAGAGAGATCGACCAAGTAAATCGCTACGATTTCGTAAGTATATGTGGAAGCTGTATAAAAATAAACGATAGTAGGTAGAGAAAGTCATATAAATATAACAGATTTTTTATTATACTTAAATGTTATTATACAATAGGTGTATTGCAGGACTGATACCATCAAATAATTGCATTATATATAATGTGTACGCATAATATATATTATATAGTGAACCACCTAAAAATTGCACCGCAAATATTTTGGAAATGAAAAGTGTTATTGCTGAGCAGTTTTCACAGCATTAATTGACAGTCAGGGGCTCGTACATTTAGCCTAGAAACAGATTTTAATAATCTGAGAAAGTGTATTCTTTGAGCAAACATACAACTTTTTAAATGGAACAATGCCTAGTCACATTAACAGAATAAAGGTAGGGTAAATTAGAATGCAATTTGTTGCAAGATTCTAGTGCAAGTGGTTTACGAGCAATCTTATTTGGAAACCTTTACGCACCGACACTTGTACAACCTGTGGTAGCACAAACTAAAGAAAAACAAAAGGGAATTACAATATATTTTGAAGTAGAATTTTTTTTTGTAGTTGGAAGATGCTTCATGTTTATCTGCCCCACGTTGGGCGCCAATTTGAAGTAGAATATTTTTTGGTAGTTGGAAGATTCTTCATGTTCATCTGCCCCACGTATGGGAGCCAATTTGTCGCGGTATCGTTCGTGTTATCTTATTGCTGAGCGCCTGTTATTGTTTTACTACTTTGAATGTTGGGTTCTTTGTCCTCCGGCTAGCTATTATTACTACTCAGTCGAGCATATCTCTTGAACAGGGTGTGTAAACGGAAAGGATTTGTTACTGAAAGATAACACTTATAAAAGAATTTGTTTTTACACTTTTATTACCGTCACAATTAGTTAAGTTCACATACTGACTCTTGATACACGCCAGACTGAAACTGTTATATTTTCTAATATCACTATAATCACTTATTTGCTGCACATTATTAATTCGCGTATTTCACATTTATAGCTAACTTTATGACGCGAGAGATTCTATAGAATTGCACGACGTATAACCTGTGAATGATTCTCTTAAACTGTGCGATGTGTAACCCGCGAATGCTTCTGTTGAACTGAGCGACTTATAACCTTTGTATGATTCTGTTGGACTGAACGACGTATTACCCGTGAGTGCTCCTGTTGGACTGGACGACGTATGCCTTGTGAATTATTCTGTCAAACTGCGCATTACCCGTCTCTGGCACAGAATTTATACTCCCTCACCCCAATATGCCTAAAGATTATAACCGAGCTGCTATTGGTTAATAAAGCGCGCCATAATTAGCCTCTATTTTTATATCCAATCACAATTACGAACACATATGCTCTAGGGAAGATATTCCCTCCATTTCTAAAGAAACGCGCGCTACTCTGGCGTCATTTGCTTGTCTCTTCTAATTAATAAACAACTCACCCCCTCGCTCATTGTTATCCGCTCCTATTGTCAGTTTCAGTGAGGCCGTGTAAACTTATTTCCTAACAATGCTTATAATTAACAAACATCTCAAATCATTGTCATACAATAATGCTTATTTACACTATAATCACCCTGGCATTTACATTGTTGTGATATAAAATACTGCCACAATTTCTGTGGATTCTTACAAGTAAAGAGAACATAGCTCTTCAAAGGTTGTGTTCAAAATGACCACCGGCAGCTTCAGTGCACGCTTCCAGTCTGCTTTGGAAAGCCTGCTGCACACGTTCTAGCATTTCAGCTGAAATTTCACAGCAGGCAGCAGTAATACGTCGTTTCATATCGTCTGGTGTAGTTGGTTCATCCTTGTAGATAGTGACTCTCAGCCTTCTCCACAGAAAAAAAGTCTAAAGGGATCAGATCCGGTGAACGAGCCGGCCAAGGTACAGGTCCTCTTCGTCCAATCCAACGATTTGGAAACAATCCGTTAAGACAAGATATAGTGCTTCGTGCACTATGGGCTGGACAGCCATCATAATGGTACCACAGGTTCCTCCTACTCTGCAAACAAACGTCCTCTAGCATCTGTGGCAGATGGTCTGTCAGGAGGCTGCGATACTTGTGCGAGTTCATTGTTAATTCTATGAACAAAAGGTGTATGAGCTGATGGTTCACTATCCCACACCACACGTTTAAACTCCATGGAGCTGACGTTCCACCTGACAAAGCCAACGGGGATTGTCAACAGACCAATAGTGCATGTTTCTGCGGTTTACTTGGCCGTGATTAGTAAATGTTGCCCCTCATCACTAAACAATATACATGATGAATCTAGAGTATCACGTCTTAATGCCCATGTACAAAAGTTAACACGATTCTCAAAATCGTTTCCGCGCAGCTCTTGATGGTGAGAGATGTGATAGGGATGGAACCTATGTCGATGGAGAATACGCAGTACACTTGCCTGACTTACGCCACTTCCACGTGCAATTGTACGGGAACTTATTTGCGGATCTACTGTAACGGCAGCCAAAACATTAATTTCTGCCACTTTTCCACTCACTTGTTTGTTTCTGTTGCGTTTTCTAGGTGTTACAGTACAACTTTCACGTAATTGGTTGAAGAGGCTGATAAATAATTGCCGAGATGGTTGACGTCTACTGGGATACGTTTCCGCATACGCCGTACAGGAACGAACTGCATTCTTCCTACACTCTCCATGCACCATGAACATGTCGGCTTTTTCTGCATTAGTAAAACCCATCTTCCGCTCACAACTTACTGCTTGAACTGTCACAAACTAACTGACCAGAAAGTCGCAATGCAATCAATGAACAGAAAACACAATGCAAACAAACATAACATCGTACCTAGCAACTAAGCAGGTTGAATGGGATAAACAATTGTAGGGGTGGAAACTTTTCAAAATACAATTTCTCGTAAACCACTTGCACTAGAATCTTGCAACAAAGACCATTGACACTCTAATTTACCCTACCTTTGTTCTGTTGATGTAACTAGGCATTGTTGCATTTAAAAAATTATATGTTTGCTCAAAAAATATACTTTCTCAGTATTATTCAAATCTGTTTATATGCTAAATGTACGAGCTCCTGACTACCAATAAGTGCTGTGAAAACTGCACATCAATAGCACTTTCCATTTCCGAAATATTTGCGGTGCAAGTTTTAGGTGATTCACCCTGTATACACAGAGAGAGAGAGAGAGAGAGAGAGAGAGAGACGAAAAAACTACGAACCGGCTGCACGATGTTTTTTTCCTATCCGCGTCCTCGGAGCTCGTTGCCGTCTGCCGCTATAATGAAAAGGCGCGGAGGAACCCATACACATTTTTAAAACTACTTTTAAACTCTTTACTTACCAACTTTATGAAAGGAGGTGCTAAAACTAGCCACCGTCGTTGTCCATAAATTATAGTGCATGCATTTTAAACGATGCAACGAAAATAACATGACGGTGGTCTAAGGCAAGTGTGGTGTAAATTTACGAAAACGAAGTCAAATGTTTAGAGATAATAAATGAAGAAAGAAATGCAGCTTTTTAATTTTACAGTAGGCCGGAGGAAACGCGCAAAAATAATTCGGTAGTCGTGCTTCACATGTAAGTAGATGTCATTAAACATAAAAAGAGTAGGTGTTAATGGCAAAATGCGTGGCTTACTTCGCAGAGAAGCAGTGGAGGAAGTTGGAAAATGAAAGGAAATTAAGAAAATACGCTTTTTATTCATACCTCAGCTGGAGAAAATTAGGTGTGAACAATAACGAAGAACCAGAAGAATTAACATTGTTTATCCTCGGACAGAAGGAAATGGAAGATCATCAAATCAGCGTTCTTATTTATCCATACAGTGGAGGGAAATGGAAAACGTTAACGTCAAGTTTGGGAGAAAAACTGCTTTTTCACACCTTGCAGTGAAGCAACGTGCAGAAATCATGGAAGATAAGGAAAACTAAAGCTCATATTTATCCTCCCATTGAAGGAAACTGGAAAATGATTATGAATTAGGAGGAAAATTGTTTCTTCACACCTCGGTTCGAAGGAAATTGAGAAATTGAGGAAGAAAAAACGAAAAGTCGGATAAATACTAAACTTGGTATTTAGTTTCAGTACTTTCCAAAGATACGACATGAAGGTTTTCAAGACAATTCCGTCCAACCATCTTTACATGGAAGATTTATGATATTTTTTATTTTTAAAAATGCCTCTAACGATTTTGATTAAAATACAATGCGTTAAATATATTTACACGAGAGAGAAAATGTATATCTTCATTTGGAAGAAATTATGTATAATGTTGTGTAGGATTAGGATTACGCCACGGAGGGTACACCTAGTACCTCAACCCACACAGGAATCTTCTGCTCATGCACTCCCAGGAGGAACGTATGAAATAAAGGAGCCGCAGGTGACGTATGGGCTGCAGGACCGGCCGACGACAAAGACACGCTAAGTTCCCTTAACAGTTACAAGCTTGACCACCCAGACGAAGAGCGCTCAAGGCAGCCTACCAGACCACCGGCGGGTGACTTACAGGCCCCTTCCAGCGGAGACTCGAGCGGCCTCCTCCTGACTGGCCGAGAAGAAATGCCAACACACAAGCCATCTACGCCATCTGTTCGTAGTCCTACGACATACAGCCCCAGAGCCAACCTGTAACGTGAAAGAGGAAGATAAAATGAGAGGGAATGAGGGAAGAGACATTCGGGGGAGTCAATAGCCTTCTCAGCATTAGCATAGTGACCCGAAGAAATCCCCGAAAAACCCATGATCCATGAAGGTGGCCGCGGGAATCGAACCCATGACCTCCTAGAATACGGGCCACAGACGCAACCACTGGGCCATCCCGCTCGGTATAATCTTATATAACTGGTAAACATTAAACGATAAACGAAAACGTACTACACCAAAAATATGGATCTGTTTAAAACAGACAATTTATTTCAAATAAGTGCTTTTGTAGCATCAGTCATTTCCGAGGTATCCGTTATTAATGGTTCGATTTGTTCATCACTTTGTCATCCTTCTTAAATCCCATCGATTTTCAGTTGTTTCTCACGAATCGCATGGAAACATTGTGGAATTTTAAGGCCAGCATATAGCGACCCGTTCTTAAACATTTGACTATCATTGTTCCCTTTGTATCTCTAACGAAATGAATATTTCTGCAAAGGTTTATTTAGATTAAAATAAAGTAGATAGAAAAATAAGCTTTAGTAAGAATAGATTGTATCCCACTAATAAAGGATAGGGAGAAGAGAAAGTAATGTGAATGTATTACATCAGATTTTTAACATATTACGCTAGGTTATCATATTTTATAGCCTATCATTCAGCTTAAAAACCTAATTTCGGAAGCCTATGATTTGTTGTCCGTGTTTCTTAGTTAAGCTACCACTCGCTTCGGTACTGCTATTCTTTTAGGAAATATAGGGTCTTTCAACAAGAGTGTCCTATCTTTAAACTTAAATAAATCACGTTCTATAAATGATAGAGGTTTATTTCTTTTTTATTTGGAACATAATTAATGTCATTACGTGTGGAAGAGAACATCAGTTAAGTGACCGCAGCGACTTGGTTGGGTTGCGCATATACGGTTGACCCAATTTTCAATGATAGAAGAACGTAAATTAGGTCCAACTTCACGAATAACACACATGATGTTATTCATAAGATCATTTACTGTTTCTGGCTTGTTGACGTAAACTCCAGATTTAACATAACACCACAAGAAGTAATCCAACGGCGTTAAATCACATGACCTCAGGGGCCAGTTAACATCACCACCACGGAAATGATGAAACCTCTGAACTTCTCCTTCAAAAAATAGATTGTTTCGAGAGCAGTATGACATGTGGTACCATCTTGCTGGAACCAGATGTTTCTGAGATCCATACCATCCAATTGAGGTCAAAAATAGTCCCTTTAAGAGCCCGGTATCTTTCTCCATTGACAGATCTTCATCTTCGTCTTGGAAAAAAATATGGACCAATGATTCCACCATACCAAAATCCACACCACACAGTAACCTTTTGGGGATGAAGTGGTCATTCTTGAATCCTCATTACATTGTGATTGCTCCAATAGCGGAAATTTTGTTTGTTAACACAACCATCCATGCAAAAGTGGGCTTCGTCGTCGAAGATGATTTTTCGTCAAAAATCCGGGTTAGCTTCCAATTGCTCCATAACCCAGTCACCGAATACACGGCGCAACCTATGGTCGTTGGGCTTTAGTTCTTGAGTTAACACCATTTTGTAAGCGTGAAACTTGTCCAGATGCAGAATTCATCAAGTTGTGGTCAGCGAAAGCCCCAATTCTTGCGCTCGACGAGCAACTGATTTGTTTCCGTTCTTGCGTACACTCACAAACGGCGCCTATGCTTTCGTTGGAGCGCTTCCGTCGATTACGTACAGGCGTTCTTTGATCGCTGACAGAAACACTTCTTTCAAATTTATCGATCAAACGCCGAATCGTTCTCTCGCAGGGACGATTATGCACACCGTAAACTTCACGCAATACGGAAGGTTTGGCGAACAGATGATCTATTTTGATAGTAAATTTTCACAATTTCTACGCGTTGCTGAATTCTATAACGTTCCATAGCTATTTGTCAATAGCAACTGTAACCACATGAAAAAAATGACTGCTGTAACTCAATAACGGCAGCTATCAGATGTTAAAGATAGGACAATCTGTTGAAGGACCCTTTATATTGCCTCCTTTCTATCGCTTTTAAGCTTCTTTTATGGTTTCGAAAAAGTTTTTAACATATGCCATAATCGTATGCCTAAATAATAAAATGAGTCTGCTTTGAGTATTTCTGTTTCTGTTTTCATTTTATATCAAGTTATTACATGTATAAATTCCTTTCTAAGGTATATTTCTAATAAAATGATAACATAAGCATTTAATATATGATTCAGTGTTTATTCAGGGGATACATTCCCTTCTTTAATCGCTTTCTCCAATTTTTCCATTATTCCGTAGATGTATATTTTAAAAGTTTGATGTGCTACATTCACATGACTTTGTATATAGTTTTGTAAAAACCTTTCTTACAAAACCTTATTCTTCTACCTAATTCATGCTAATCGGGATAAAGCATTTGCAGAAACGAATTTATTACACCTGTTACCTTGTGGGTACAAGGGCAATAACGGAACACAGTAGGCTTAAGCGTTAGTCAAATGATTTTAAGAACGGGGCGCTACGCGATGGCTTTGAAATTCCGTTCTCTATGCAAGGCCGCGAGAAAAAAACCAATAGTTATTTTGCAGTTGAAAAAGTGTGAAGTGTTTGACAACTCAAACGATAATGCAGTCAGTCCTCTTCCGTGGTGTAGTGGTTACCATGCTAACCTCTAGTTCTCGAGGTCGCGGGTTCAAACCCGGCGGAGGGCGATGAATTTTTTTTCGAGCGTAAAACTCCTTAGCATGACTTCCTTCGGAAGGGAAGTAAAGCCGGTGGTCCGTGTCGTAGATTATGGCACGAAAAAGAACCTCAAGCCTAATAAAGAGACCTCTGAGCTATAATACCGGTCTTTCACGCCCAATGTAGTGGCTAAGGGCCACAGCAGTTAAAGAGCGTCCATAAATAATAATAATAAAAAACTCATACTATAATGTAGCATATCTCGGAAATGGTTAACGCTGCAACAAATTTTGATATAAATGGTGTGATAAGGAGATTTATATATTTTGTGTAGTAAGATTTTTGGTTTACAAGTCGTAAAAAGTTCATTAAGAATAAAGACGACTTTTCAGGCTATTCTCGGAAAATTCAAGATATGCATTTTATTTGACATGCAAATTCTCGAATATATGGCATTTTAATCAAAATCATTACAGCCATTTTTGAGAAAAAAATCATGAGAATTTTTCCAGTAATGGGTAGTTTGAGGTGGGGGATTTTCTTAAAAATCCTTACACCCTTAGAGGACGCTGAACTTGAAGAACAAGTTTGGTATTTACCAACTTTTCGTTTTTGAGTGCTGTTCACAGACACAAACGGACCATTTTCTAGAAATGTGTATTTGGATTCATGGGACCTCAAAACGCATATTTCCACAGAAATCTCTATATCGAATTTTTTTGATGAAATTTAGTACTTTCTGTGCTTACTATAGCTAAGCAGTAGAGAAGGTAAAAGTGTTGGTTAAATCTTTATTTTAGTCCCTTTTTATGTTTGTATATTCTGAAATGCTATATCTGTATTTAACATTACATAGTGTCGTATGAAGTAATTTTATGGTTATTATATAATGTAGGTACACGTTACCTTCATAGTAATCTGCGGTTTATGTCTGCTAACAGTGTTATATGGCTTCTTCGCATAGCTGGTATAAAATTTCGTATTATAGTCCCTTTGCCTTTCTAGAGTTTTCTTGGTGGAACCATTGCATCGCTTTTGGAGGGTCGCCTAAGAAATTTAAATTCTTTCTGATGTTAAAGTTTGTTACTTCTATTAGTCTGGTATTTAAAAATTTTATAGGCATTCTCTAAGTGACGAACTCCGCACAGCTCGCCCAAATAATCGATAGCTTGTTAGTAGCACCATCCTATGTTCTAGTAAGCTTCAAGAGATTTCGCTCCTCACAAAGTTTTTGTTAACTAAAACCACTGAAGCCATAATAAATTTCTACCTCATACATTCATATCGACATACTTCCTGCATGATAGCAGCTACTACGAAGAGACTGATAATATAGCAATAGGCATTTTCTCCAAATGCGTTCACGGGAGGTCGGACGATACTGGCTTCCCGTCCACCCATTGAAGTCAGAACGCAGCTTGACGTCTCCATCTGCCATTAACTAACATTCTAACATTCACCATACTCCGAAACGACGTTTTATTTGTCGTTTCCTTCAACGAGGTATTTTTTCTTCTTTTTTTCTTTTTTCTTACCAGCATATTCAACGTGAGTGACTTGCAATTTGACACTTCAGAAGAACAGATTGCAAATATCCAACAAGTCGCTCCATCAAGTCAGGAATTAAGTCTTCACCTTTTCCGGGCGCTGATAGTCCTATTCATACACCTCTTTCTTCTGGTGTTTCATTTGCAGCGAACACAAAATAGAAGACTTGAGGACTATCAGTTCGGTGAAATGCCTCTTCCCAGCAAGAATATTTCATCTTTTCTATACGTAGATGTTGCAATTACGATCCGGCAGTTAAATTTTAAGATAGTTTACCAGAGCATCGGGACGCCCTCGTTTGGTTTCTTGCGGACTGTAATCCCAGAAATTCACCAGATTCAGTATCACCGGATGTGCCAACTCGGCAGGTAACCAGAGTGCTTCCATCAGCAGCAAAAGCTTAACTCCTATACAATCTCCAAGCAACTAGTTCATTCAGTTTCTAAACTGCAAAACACGATAATTTCGGAAATAATATACCAACATTGCAAACTAGGACCGATGCAGCCGTTGAGGATCAGAAATTAGCACTCATCTTTCTTACTACCCAGATCAGCAAAAATCATGGTGTATTCGCATTCCAAATAAACGGTGAAACCTAACAGGGTTAGAAGCCATTCAACATAACTCAGTTAGTTCCATAGACTATCAACACAAGGTCCTTTCCCTGGTATTCATTTTACCCTAAAGATAGAAATTGGACATTCTTAAAACTTCGATATTTTCACATGACTGGAGACCCGAAGACACTTGGAAACATCGTCTCGCCAGAAAAGCATTCAGATATCAGATTCCTTTACGGGAAGTACATCTAGCAGACCATTAGAAGATATCAACACCTATGATAGACAAAAGGGGGGTCAATTACCACTTTGGCATTTTTCTCAAGATGCGGCAGCAAGGAAATAACGTGGAAGTTCATACTATTTGAAGCATAATTTTAATAAGTTATATCTTAGATAAATTTATATATACATATAAAATGTGTTCATAAACATCTTATTTTATTAACATATATTACTGTATTTATACTTCACAGGATCATTGAATATTATGTAAACAAAATGGATTTATCAAATATCAGTTGAACGTATTTATTTAAGCTTTACTATAAACATTTTGAAGGAGTAACTTTAAAATGCAATATAAAAGATGTATATAATGTAAACCGATCAGTCTTTTCTGTGGTGAATGCCACTGCTCTTCATTTGCGTAGGAAATTATTGAAACGAAGTGCAGAAAACATTGATTTTCAAAAAACCTTGGCTTGTAGAAATACTACCTTAGGAAGTTTTCTGAAGATTTATTGCTAAGAAGGTTCTAAATAATAAAGCAGAACATTATATTAGTACTGAATGATATTAAATGACTAGTAGCTCAGAAAGCGAAGTAAGTTACGCCACTGCTTGAAAATTGCAAATTGCTTCTGCAATTACATTCTGTTCCATTATCGGTATAAATAATGAGTTTTAGAATGTACTTACTTGCCTGATTAGTGCCATTAAGCACTGCATGTTTTTGTTTTCTTTTTTAGGTGGAAGAATGCCAGATGATTACAACCTGCACGTCTATCCAGTGGATACAAACCCGTTTTGTGCTACATTTACAAGCTACGTCGTCGTTGATAAAGTAAGTGTTTCTATGGTATATTTAAGGCAGACTTAATTGCAGAAACCTGATATTTTTAGTTTTTTATGCAGTCTTGTTAATTTGAAGTTCTTCTTTAATTTGATCTATATTTTATAATTTTAGGCACAATGGTTATTTTAATTATATATTTTTTTAAAATGGTACTGCATCTGCCATTCATAATTCTTACACACTTTGGAATGCAGTGATAGACCTTAGCCCATCTTTTAGGAGAAGTTTTTCTCTATAAATTGGCACTACTGTCAAGTATAGCATTTTCTTATTTATTTTTTTTAATATAGAGTCAACTGAAAAATTCAACGCCACAGCCCGGGATTTGAATACGGTTCTCCCGCTCTCCGTGATTGAGAACCGTGTTCAAATCCCGGCTGTGGCGTTGAATTTTTCAGTTGACTCTATATTAAAAAACTTGGCTAGACCAGGCTAAGGTCTATTCAAAGTATAATTAATTTATACAGTAATAAAAAAATAGCAGCTTGTTTGCTGAAGTCATGTAGTTTCTTTCTTTGCAAATATACGAGAGTTTGTTCCCCCCCTTTTTTTTCTTTTAACAGCTTTTTATGTAATGACATTTTCTGGGACAAAGGATCGGTTTTTTCAGAAACTATTAAAGATAGCTAAATTAAATTTTATAAAGATAGGAACCATCCCTAAATACTACTTATATGGATCTACATACTACTACACTACGTATACTTTAGTGTTAATAACACGGTTGATTATTTAAAGGTATAATTGCGGGTACGTTTTAATCGAAATATGGCATAATTAAGAAAGTAATCCTATGTTCCTTACTGATCAAACTTATCAGATAAAGTAGACACATGTACCTAGAAGGCATACATCTATATCCAGTGAACAATTTCAGATTGGTATCTTAAATGTTTTTGGGGGTAATGGGTCATGGATTTAATAGATTTAACATTGTCGAAATAGGACTTTTAACCTGCCTTTAAAGCAGTAGAAAGAATTATTTTATTTACAGTAAGGCAATTTTATAGAAAATGAGACGTTTTATGACAGTAAAAAAACGGTAATTTTGCAGTAATTTCTGTTTTCATTAATCTGTAGAACAATCCCAAAAGTTGAATTACCCATGTTATGGGAACATTGTTGACTATTTAAAAGTCAATATTTTTAAAAATTAAGAAAACAGAAGAAAAAAATCAGTGTTCAAGGTTTCCAAAATTATTATACTGCTTAATTTACTTTTGAAAATGTTCCTACCTTAAATTACAAATTTTAGTTACGTTAGCTGCATATTTTGTTGTGTACTCGAATCAAAGTTTTCTGTAGAATACGTAGTTCACACTATCAGAATCGATGTTCCTTAAATAACACTACACTAAAAGACAGTAAACTTGCCGTTTGGGCCCGTAGCTCAGTCGGTAGAGCACCTGCCTCTAAGCAAGATTATTCTCTATCCTCCCCAGAGTCTGGAAGTATGAATGAAAATGCATGTGATATAATGTATAAAATCCAAACAAACACCAGTAACAATAGGCAATACGATAAGGTAAAAGGCCACGACATGACCTATGCTGTTAAAGGCGATGTATAAATAGAACAATAACAAAATAAAATACATTTAAAATGTGTATTTAAACTACTAACAATTAAAATAAACTAATTGAAAATCATGAAATGATTGCAATAATTATAATAATGAGTATAGATCAATATTGCTGCAGGAATAATTGCTTAATTAAATAGAATGGAAAATCGCGTAGCTCCTAAATAGGATCAATTTAGTACCTACTTTTTAGGGTTGCTGTTTCGATTATGGAAGGTATACGATTTATTAGCCTTTGTGTTCTGTTTCTGCGCCAATTGTGGTTGAACAATATAAAATGTTTAAATGTATCGTTTTACGCGAAGGGAATTCAAAATGAATTCCATTTTGTGTATAATTTTGCCTGTAAAGTATGTTGAAAAGCCAAATCGTAATGAGGGCAGAAAGTGGATCCAAATATATTTCATTAAGTAATCGAAAAGGCTGTGTCAAGAGGAAGCAGAAGGGAAAACGTAAGAAAGTATAACCATAACGGTAATTTTTCGATTCTGTTCAATTATGTACGTTATTTACTTAGCTATGTTGCCTTAGCATTGCTCCAAAAAGATAGCATTTTAATACTTCCCATTCTGTTTGTATGTGTATTGATTGACCAATATAATTAAATGTTTACGTTATATGGTTAAAGTATTAAAGCATATTAATGTGTAACTTACTCAGCGTTATCCGTGGTCGTTATAGTAAGCGCTTAATTTATTGACACTTTCAAGTTTATTGGCATTTTCCGAATATGGGTCATTTATAACATTTGCTTTCATTACCACAAAATGCTAAGTTTGGTCATATTAATTTGTTTATGTATACTGGCGTGCATAAAATGTGGCCCATAATGGAACGGAGCTGTTTATGTTGGTATAGGCAAAATCTAGCCCCACTCCCTACCAGGAATACCACCTTTGTTTTTCGAGCACAATTCTAGCCACCGGATTGGAAAGGTTGAGGCAGTATTTTAATACCTGAATAATTTCAATTGTAATTTAAAAGTAAGTAAATTCAATAACAGCCCGCCTGGAAACAATATGACGTAATATTATTTAAATTGTATGTAACAGTCATTGAAAATGCTTATTTTTATTGTAAACATATTTTAATAATGTTATGTGAATACATTACATACTCTAATAATGCAAGAACTGTGAGAATAATAAGTTTTAGGTTGCTAACAATGAGTAATAATGAGGTAACCTTGTGGCAATAATTTGTTTAGAGTTTGAAATGTACTGGTCATGATTAGAGCGACGATGACGTAAATTCTGTAACAGCTTTAAATTAGCCAATCAACAGAAAGAAAAGTTTTAAGCTAAATGCAGATATTCTATTGGATTAGAATTAGCCAATCAGAGACTTGCAATACCGAAGCTTACAGATTTTGACCGTTGAGGTTACTCAGTTGCTGGCGAGACTCGGTAGAGTATAGATGGGAAAATGTGTTCTCTACGGGTGATTAGTAAAAACATATATACGCGTTAAGTGAATGTATAAAGGTTTCTCACAGTTCTTTAAAATGTGTAGTGGTTTATAAATATGTGCAAGAATTTAAATAAAAAAAGTTAATTTAAAAGTTTAATTCTGTGATGTCTACAATAATTGTCATACCATGCCCTACGCAAGATACATGACTCTAAAGTAAGACTGATGCAGCCGAGGCAAATTCATACATAAGTAATATTACGTAAGCATCAAATTCTAAACCGACGCCCAAAGCGTGTTCCAGAAACTCCTTAAATACAAACTACAAAGCAATATTATTACATAAAACAATTCTTTAAGCATCTACCTACATTTATTACGCAACAATTTAACTTCTTCAAATTGGCTCCCAATTGCGGGGCAGATCAAGTAATTTACGTAATATATTACGTGAACCAAACCTTCAAGGTATTTACTCACCCCTAAGAATGGCCGAACAGCCGAAGAGTAACTTATAACTTAAACCTTATATTTTCTTGCTGCACTGCTGTTTTCTTATTGCGGTCTAGTAGCGACAACAACTTAATATGTCGTAGCTGTTGTTCATTTTACCACGCGTACAAATAATTCTTCACCTCTTCCTCTAGAAGGTCGTTGTATTCTAATTGGTTTAGTCTTTCCTTGTGTACCAGTCGCAGTGAAACTCTGTCATAGAGACTGTATCCAAACCACCCCTTAATTCCATACAGGTTAGAGACATCGTTTACCCTCCCCCCTGAATTGTTTATTCAGGCCTGTCACATATAGAAGTATACCAGCTGGGTGGAGACAAAGCCTGGTTACCTGAACATGGAAACATTACGGAGATAAAGTCACTGTTGATCTAGGGGAATGGACCACCTTTTATGCACGACGTGTACCTGCTCAGTGATGCCGAGCAATTCAAATAAGTAGCTAATATTCATAGTTGCTTTTAAAAAAAATTCATCAAATACAACTGTTAATGGTATTACACATACTCATAATAGTTATGTATTATTCAAGTAATATTTTCAACCCAAAACATTGTGTTTATCCCAAAACAACGAAGAAAGCTGTCAAATTTACGCCAGAAACATATTTGTAATAAACCTCATGGATTGCTTTCTTTTTAATTTCTCTACTACGTATAGTAAGTAGGGGAAGTATTGTATTCCACCCAAAAATTCAATACCGATATTTCACCATAAATACATGTTTTTCGACTCCCTGAATCCAAAAAAAGCATTTTTGGAAACATGTCCGCGCGCGCGCGCGCGTGTGTGTGTGTGAACAGCATAACTCAGAAACGGACAGTCGGATAAACACCAAACTTGGTATTTAGGTTCAGTATCTTCCAGAGATGCGACACGAGGGTTTTCAAGAAAATCCTTCCACCCCAGATTCCCTTTACATGGAACATTTTTCGAAAATTTTAATTTTCTCAAAAATGGCTCTAACGATTTTGATTAGAATATTATATGTTTAAGATATTTTCATGACAAATGAAATGTATATCTCGAATTTTCTGGGAATGTCTCCAAAAGTATTCTTCATTGTGAACGACTTTTGCATAATGTTAAACCATAAGAAATAGACAAAAAATACTACACAAAAAATGTAGATCGCGTTAAAATACACAATTTATGTCCTACATCTTTGTTGTTGAGTGAACCATTTTCGAGATATTGCTTGTTATTCCCTTAAATTTTCCAATACTTATACTTTTTCTCAAATTCGTTATTCATTTTTTTGTGGTAATGCAAAGAGAATGGAATACTCCACATAGCAACCAGCTCTTAAAATATTTGACTATCGCTTAAAGCCTACCAATTCCCCTTGCATCTACAAGAAAATTACCAATAAGATTCACATCTCGATTAACATGAAGCATATGGAGAATAAGCGTTTGTAAAAATATTTTGTACAAGAGTAGAGAAAGTCATTGAGTGTAACACATCAGATTTTTTACATGGGTTTCTAATATTTCATAAGTGTAGTGGACATACTTAAGATGCCATATTTTTTCATCCTGGATTATTGCATTTTGCATGTTATTGTAACAAATTTATAAGGTATAAGGGAACAAATATGTATCACCTGTATATGTATTCTCTTCCCCCTGTATAAGGCGGGAGTAACCGGGAAATATATGTTTTAGCATCCGAAACTCTTGCGGTTGTTGGACCAAAAGGGGTTACTTTTTCATCAAATACAGTGTATCCATAAACATACTATCATACTTTGAACTGGTATTGCGTCGCTTTGGATAATCATATATGGGTGAAGTTGGTGACATTCGAAAGAAAAAGTCAAATATTTTTTACTATACCTCATAGCCATTGAATGTGGTCCCCACGAGTGACGCTATAGGCATCAAGACGATATTCTCATTCACGCCACACACGCTCCAACATATCTGATGAAATGGACTGGATGGCAGCAGTGATAAGGTTTTTTTTTTCATATACATCGGTTTGCAGGGACATCGGGTTTCAACTTATACAGTGACTGCAGCTTGTAAGGGTGAAACTTCAGTCGCGTACGCAGGATCTTAGATAAAGCTTTAGGGATGTTTAACTGCTTTCTAACTCTGACAGACTTCTTAGGACTCCCGCATTTGTTCCACAATTTCCGCGTTGACAGGTCTCCCTGAGTGGCATTTCCTTTGATGGCATATGCAACCGCGATCCACAAAATCACGGTACCACTGCAAAATTGACGTGTGTGTAGGAGCTTGATGTTGAAACCTTCGCTTAAAAGCACCCTGAACCTACACCAGACTGTGCTATGATATTCCAAAACACACCAACTACGGTCTTGTGGGTTCGCATAACTCCTTAAAGCTTCTTTAATAACAACATAATCTTAAAAGCAAACATCCACATGCAACCTGCCTGATAAATACCCAACAATTAACCCATATTGACTAACCACAAACGTGAGTGGATTTAGTTTATTCCCGCGATTCCGTCCATTGTTGTCCATTGTTGACGTGCACAAAAGTATTTGAGTTTTTCTTTCGAATGTCACCAGTTATCCAAGGCGAGTGGTGCCAGTTTGGAGTATGAAAGTATTAATTTATGGACACATTGTACTTCAATTTACCCGAAACATCCCCGAATAAAAATATCGTTCCACTCTTGACTCAAAGATTCCAGTATAGGTCTGCTGTTACGCATCGCTATGGGGACAGTTAGAATCGTGTACTATTTTTCCAAAATTCCATGATTCAAAATACATAAGTTTACGTCTTAAGACTAAAAAACCAATGGTGGTGTTAAGTGACCTGTAAATGCCCTCGAGAGCTAGCGAAATATCAGAAGGTTGCTTTCTTCGGCAACGGTCAATAAGCCCACGATTATACACAAGTGCCTCGTTTATCCAGCCCTCATTAATCCGGATTTTTTGTTTATCCAGATACATTTTTGCTTACTTTTACTTATGACATGTGCGTCCTTTGATAAATACACATGGATGCTTACGGTTGTAATGTTGGATCGCAGAGATCGCCGACAGTCGCACGCTTCAGATTCGATATACATGTGGAAGGTAATTAAGAAAATTAAAGTGCGAAGACGGGATAACGTAAGCATCAAACCAGGAACATGGTTAGCGTATTTTAATAGTGTGTACGCTGAAGTTGGTGGGGATGAGTGGGAGGGACCCCGGATGTCTTTCGCTGAACTATGCTTAAATCCTACAGTACCAATTCTAGATGGGGAATTAACTGACGGGGAAATTGTTCGGGCAATAAAAAGCCTAAAGAATCACAAAGCACCGGGAATAGAAGGAATTCCGAGTGAATTTGTTAAATGCTCCATAGAAGTCCCTAAAATATTATACCTTCTGCGGGTGGCATTTAACAAATTATTTAACGGAGAGAAGTATCCTGAAGCTTGGACAACAGCAATTATTCAGCCAATATTTAAGGGTAAGGGCAGCAGTCAGCAACCAGAAAATTATAGAGGAATTGCGTTGTTATCTATACTGGGTAAGGTATATTGCAAAATTATCTATGACCGGTTAAGGGGTTGGGTAAAAGAGTTCGATATGATTTCTAAATTTCAGGCGGGTTTCAGGGAAGGGTTCTCTACTGCAGATAATATTTTCATATTAAAAACATTAATTGATTCAAATTTGAATAGAAAGAGGGGGAAACTTTATTGTGCTTTTGTTGATTTTAAAATGGCTTTTGATAGTGTGCAGAGGAATGCCCTTTGGGCGAAACTTCACCACAAAGGACTCTCTGGTAAAATGATGAAAGCTCTAATGCAAATTTACAACAGTGTGAATTTCAGCATCAAAATAGACCAAAACACAACAACTGAATCTAAATCGGCCAGTAGAGGAGTTCGTCAAGGATGTATTTTATCGCCCCTATTGTTCAATTTATTCATAGACGATATAACAGACGTGTTAATAGCAGAGGAAATGAATGGCCCAAAAGTAGATGATGTCTGCATTCCTATACTTTTATACGCGGATGACATGACAATTTTGTCAGTGACGACAGAAGGCTTACAGAAAGGTATTAATAGGTTGGAACAATATTGTAAACAATGGGGTCTGGTGGTAAACATTAACAAAACAAAAACAATGGCTTTCAAAAATGGCTATGTGTATGGCAGGGATGAGAAATGGTATTACAAGGGGCTAGAATTACAAAACGTTAAACATTTCTCCTATTTAGGAGTAATGTTTAATATGAGAGGAAAATGGAACAAACATCTATCTGTAACTAACTACAAAGCACGAGGGCAGTTAAATGAATTATTACGTACCCTCTCGCGGATACCGGATGTACCTGTAGATACATTAGAAAAGATGTATAACTCCATGATAAGGCCTGTTCTGTTATACGGCAGTGAAATCTGGGGATGGGAAAGAGCAGAGCATGTAAATAAAACACAGGTAGCATTTTGGAAAAGAGTTCTTGGAGTTTCACAAGGCACATCAAATTCGGGGGTATTGAGGGAGGTAGGATGCTACGAAGACACAATACACTGCAAAATAAGAGCAGTGAAGTACTGGCTAAGGCTGATGCATGGGGATAACTCCACACTACGATCCAAATGTTATAAATACCAGCGAGAAAACCTGTCTCCTAAGTTTTGGGCAGCGGATTTGGAAAGGGGTTTGAGGAGAATAGGAATGGGATCAGTATGGCTAAGAGCTGAAACAAATGACAAAAACATATGGAAAGGTGTTAAAAGAAGACTAAGAGACATCAACCAACAGGAAATAGAATCGGACTGTAAAATTAAACCTTCTCTAAGTCTAGCAAATGAAATAAAATTGAACTGGGGTAAAGAGGCATATATACTTAATTTAGGAAGAAAGGAAAGATCAGGAATGGCATGGTTTAGACTGGGGGGCTGGAGAGCACAGAAAATGACCGACGATTCTGGCAGGAGAATCTGCCCATTCTGTGAATTGGATGAGGACTGGGTACATATTTTGGCGGAATGTGCACAGTGGGAGAACCAGCGAACGATTAAACTCAAAGAAAAATTCTTAAGTCCCTTAAGAAAGAGATTGGCATGTTGGGATCTACTGGCTGACCAGAGGAACTGGCAAAACATGGGCAATTTTCTGGCTAAAGTGCGCGAAGCTAGGTCAAATTTGTTCAGTTAGACAAAGGTAATTTATTTCTATTTCCCTTTTTCTTGTTCCTTGTGTTGTGTTTTCTTTATCTGTTGTTTATTTTGTCACCCTATTGTATCTTAAATATGCATGTACGGTCAATGACCCATGCACTAAATACTTGTGTAATAACTTCAATAATTTGAAACCAATAAAGATAC
This sequence comes from Deroplatys truncata, assembly GCA_030765065.1. Taxonomy (NCBI): domain Eukaryota; kingdom Metazoa; phylum Arthropoda; class Insecta; order Mantodea; family Mantidae; genus Deroplatys; species Deroplatys truncata. Next base: position 63,596,403 of record CM060980.1, read on the forward strand.
CTTATCTATCTATCTAACAATAAGTATCATTACCATGGTCAGTGTCACAGAATAATAAAACCAAAATGTGTGAGATTATGTTTCATTAGTTTTCATGAAATTCATGATAACAATGTAGTACACTTTTCATCTGGCGGCTATCAATTCTTTTTTTTTTTCGTGTTCCAGCATTTATCCAAATTTCACTATCGTGCATCAAAGTTTGTATTCATTTAATAGTTTGTCCCCGGATTATCCGGATTTTTATTAATCCAGATTACCACCAATCCCACCTAGTCCTGGTAAAGAAGGTTCTTCTGTACATTATTTCTAAACCGTTTAATCATTTCTCTAACCTCTGCCGGCATAGTTACACGGTACAGAAAGAACGATAAAAATTAATACTCCAGCAGGGAGAATTGTTCAAAGAATTTCTAAATGGTTTAAATCCATTTACATTTTATTTTAATTTATATAGTTTAAATAAACGGATGTTATATGAATTTAATTCATTTTGTGGAATTATGTAAGAATCAAATTCAATGATAGTAAAATTGGCTATTATTAATAATCTTCAAAGAACATTTGTTAGTATAAATAGGATATATATATATATATATATATATATATATATATATATTTGATAACTTAAAACGAAATTTCTGTATTTGTCTTCAGAGGAAGCTCATTCGAAAGATATACTATGACATTTGGTGATTTTGGAACAACAATAACAACAATCATAGTAATAATAATAATAATAATAATAAATTCCAGGTTATCAAACGTTGATTTTTCCTAACAGAAGAGCGTATAGGGACAGAGGAAGACGCTTACGCTTATTAAGATGGTAACAAGCCAGACGTCCTAACATTATTGATTATAATAAACTATAACCTATTATTTATTATTGTCAAAATCTAAATGTTGATGGGCCAAAGTAATTAATGAAAGTGACAATTGCACTGAAATAATATCCTCTTCATTGCAATAATTTTAAGAGTACGTCTCCATGTCTCCTTTAGAAGAAACGCTTCAGGAAACTCATTTCTCACCTACCCACTCTACATAGTCGGATCGCTAATCATGCTACTTTGGGCTAGTTATTTGTTTAATACTTGTTTATACCAATAACGTTTCAAGGAATTTGCTTCAAACGTGGCATAGAGAGGTATCATAAGAGCTGGGTGGAATGTAGTGTTGGCCAAAAAAATGTGAAAACATTATGGAAAAAGAAAACCTTTATATTCAGAGTAAGGGATCACCATTTCTGCTTACAAGTGCACACATGAGATATGCATTTATAACATTAAGGGCCATTCCTGGATTCCATATATTGTTCACAGCTGATAATGAATGAAGTAACTTTTTAAAAGCAGGCTTACAATGTGTTCTGGCCTCTCTCCTAGTATGGTTGTAATCATTTTATTTTTAATTGTGAAGCACGACTTGTCTTCCGCATAAAATTATTCCATACTACTATAAAGCATATTGATTAATTTCTTGCATTAATTACTATTAATTGAATAACTATTTATTATTTCTGCAACATTCTTCGCTGAATCCCGCCCTCTTAATAAGATGTAGATGTTCGCTTTGAAGCGATCTGGCATTTCATTTTCGTTTTCAAGGAAAGAAAGTCCCTAAAACTGTATTCGCTCGATATAACAAACCAACCTTTCTCGTAATGAGCAGAGGGCAGGTATTTAAAGAAATTACAATGTTCAAGCTTTTTTTTTTTCTTTTCTTTTTTTACAGATGTTTGTGAACTTCTCTAATTGAAATGTCCTATCTCTTTTATTATTCTCATTACCTACCGAGCATGATGACTCCGCGGTAACGTATGAGGCTTGCATTTGGGAGGTCCCGGGTTCGTTTCCCGTTGATCGTCCAATCTAACCTTGGGTTTTCCCTGATCGGTAGGCGAATGCTGGAATGGTTTCTCATCTACCGCGAGTTTCTTTCTCTCGATTTCTTCTCATCTTTCAGGTGTACTTCTAGGTTTTTGTGGTGTGTGGCGGAACTAACGCGCATACTTTTTCCAAGGAAAGAGTATTCCCCGTGGCCACTAGGTTTGCTTGGTTGGACGGGTCCTTCATCGCCCTCTCTGGGCAGCTGAAGTAGCGGGACGGGTCTTTTAGCCAGGAACTGTTAGGGTGTTCTGCGCGTCTCTGTGGATTGTAGCCGCCTGTGGTTCCTTCACTTCATCCCTCCCTTCTGGAGGGTGGTAGCCGCAATAGATCTCCTATAGGCCGCAGTGCGCGAGGTGTCCCCCTTCGTTATCTACCCTATTCTCACTATTCAGTCGGTATATCATAACTTTAAGCGCACACAAAACACAAATGTGTGCATAAAACTGCTGATTAAATATCCTGTAGCAGTAATAAAAACGCAAGGAGTGGTTTAAACATAAATATGTAGTTTAGATGGTCACATGAAAATAATGTTAAACTAATGCTTTTTTATTATTTGTTTCCTTATACTGAAAGTGTGCCCCTTCCAGTATACGGCAAGCGCTCTCTTAAGAGTTTTATATGCACCCTAAAAGAAGCAGGCAAGAAACTCGAAACAGAAGGCACGCTCTTGTAGTATCAGTTACACAGTGCTCACACTTCAAAGATATCATTTCTAGTACCCGTATACTTTTTTTGGTCTGTTTACCACTTTTTAAATTTATTGTATAGCATCTATAAACACCATTTTTATTTTACAGCAGATCGGACGGACAAAAGTTTAATTTTTTAATCGGAGTAATTCTTTTCCAAGTGTCTATAGCTGAAGCGCGATACCAAATGTATCCCTTTCATGCTTCACCCCATCACTTACAGATTGAAAGTAGCAACCCTTTGACGTCTTCGTAGTTAACTGTATGCAGAGTTTCTTACGGTGGAGTCAAATACCTCTGGAAGCCCACGCATTTTATTTGGCAGTCTTGTTCACTCTCTTTGGGGCCGATGTCAAAGCAATTCATCTTTTTATTACTCCGGAAATTGCCCCGCGACTGCTCCTTGTAAGGCCAGGCCTTTCTGCTGCAATATTGCCTGCAGATGGGATGAAGGTTGACACAAACCACAATAAACGGAGATCTGAAGCGCATTCCCCAAAGAGGAAGGGTTGGGGACAGCACAAATCATAGAGAATGTGAGGTCGACATTCGAATTTAATTATTAGGAGGAATGCGTATAAAAATTAAAATTTCAAAAATTGTAGAAGTTCTACCTTTTTCACATTCCTCGCCAAAAATAGGAGAGGCAATAGGAATTTGTTTTAGATAAGATGCTTCATGTTGATATCACAGCTTCGTTGGGAAATTTTTTATTAAAAGTATATAAAAAATAAATATATTTTGCAATATATCCTCGCATTTGGTCCTTTTTGCACTTGTGCTCCTTTTTTTTTCTAAAGATGGAAAAAAATGGCCGGTGAGAAGCAAAGTGTATTTACGGGTGCCCTGAGACGATCACCAAGCTCTTCTCCGCCTCTTGGAATATGTTCGACCTGAAGAAGAATAACAAAACAAAGGATATTGTAATTACTGCTCTTAGAGTATATTTGCTTCGTAATCATTTATACACCAATTAATTTTTCATATATTGTTTCTCTTGATTATTATTACATGATGTTTTTCTTTTCTTTCCTGTGATAACTTTGACGCCTACCTTCAACTCAGAATTACTTGTTATCCATTTATCTGATCCTTGTTTTCTCTTTTCAATTTTTTTTTCAAGTACGATTTGTCAATAGTGGCAGCCTGTATATAAGTGAAGTTGTATTTCAGTAAGCAATTAAAAATAAAATGCAGAGAGCAGAAATTTGAACAAAATCAGTGAGGTACCACTGAATAACATCAATTTAAAATTGAGTATTACCCAGTATCCTAAAAATGCAAATATTAGTCTTCCTTTAGAAAACTTTTTAACTGGCAATTTTAGTAATATTTGCATAAGTATTAATAAATAATAACTGTTAATATATAATGGTTTGTTTTCAACGATGGCATAGCTTGTAGATACTAAAACTCAAATCCTGCCTGCATCTGGCATTATATTGGATGCACATCTTGAGCTGAGACATTTTTAGTAAGTACCTGAGAGAATGGATGAAAACTGATGACAAACCTGGGTAAGTCCAATGAATCCTCTTTTCTTTGTAACAGAGTTTGTTGAAACCCTGCTTTGTGTTTATAAGTAAAAGCGACCCCTCAAAGCTATCATTTTAGAGATTCTTCCCATACAAAAAACAAACTTCCTATTTATTCTCAACCGGAGATGAGATTCATGGCTGTCAGTTTGCAATGAAATCCATTCAGCATTTTGTATAAATCGTTTCAGAGTTTTGCAACCGAATGAAAAAGGAGTTTGACTCTCCAGTTAAGTTTTCATTAGTTTTGTTGTCTGAATGCTGAAAGAATACGGTATTCTATGTACTTTAAAATATTTTGCTTAACGCAGATCCTTGAGGAAGAACAAAAATAGCACAATAAATATATAACCTCTTTGGAGCACCTATCAACAGTAGGTAATTTGTGTTCCAATGTCATATATTTCAAGGCGCATAGTCTGCTTCTCTACAAAAAATAAGGTTTCTTTCCTGATATTTTCAGCACAACAAATGATCTAACAAGTGTATAAAAATATTTAATTTTCAAGTTCGCACTGCGCATTAGTGAATCAACCAGAAAACACAACCTCGCAAAGGAATGAAAACCGCAAAATAGCGTAATTTGCGGATTGCACTGCTCTATTGCCCAAAACTATAAAGTCATTTTCGACGATTTTTGGCGAAAACTCATTTTACACCTGTGTCCTCCCCATACACATTGTCAAGTGTAATATCAACCTACTCCACGGTAGGTTGCATTGCAGAAGCAAATAGTTGTAATAGATAATAATATGCATGCTTATATCGCTTTAATATTAACTTTAGAAGCATATATTATATCGAAGGCACACGGAAATAAACTTTCTGTGGGAAAACAGACCTTTTTTGGAAATATAATAGACAAACTTTCTCTAGGAGGCCTGCACGTCGGCGGTATAATTTTGTCAGAATTACGTGCAAGTACAGGGTACGTGATCAGAAGAATGGAACCTAACATTATGTTAAAGCAAGGGTTTTGAAAAAACGATTTTATCTTGAGATCACATCAGTTTCTATGGAAACGTTTAGAACGTTTATGCTTGAAACTCACGTAAGAAAGCTAAGTGTGGGAGATTCTATAATACTTATTCACCAATAGAAAAATTACACTTATTTTGAGGAAATTCCGTCAACGAATAATATTAAAGGAAAATGTCACGTAACTTGGTAGGAGAAACAAAAGAATTACATGGCGAGATCTGAAACACACAAGTAAGATTACTTAAAATTTGAACGCGTGCGAAGAGGGTCATATAACACTTGCAATTTGGAAGCACGTAGAGAAGGACATATAAAACTTATAAATTGTAAGCACGCAAAAACAGGCAGGTAATTCATTAAGTGGAACTACATGATGTTATGTAGAGCCGGCGAACGTGAGTTATTTTTATTTGTTTTTTCTTTAGGTTTAGTAAAGGAAGTTTAAACGAATCTGAAGCGAAGATGTAAATGTTTATGTGCTCAGGATCGAACCGCTTAAACAGAGCTAAAGGGAACAATATAAACTGTGTGTGAATAAAGTTATTTATAGATAAACAGCATCTCTATTGGGCATCGGAAAACACGGCCTGAGATACGAGATCCGTCATTACACCACACACCCCCTGTATCTCCCCTTCTCCTTCCTTCCGCGAAGGTCGTTCTTGCCCCAGACGGATTGGAATTCTAAAAGAATTTAAAGTGTGTGGAAGTTTCTATTAGTTTGTTGCGGATCGGCCACATTGATTCAACAAATAATATAAATTTACAATTTTCGATCTAGTAGCGAAAGGTTGGTTGTGGATAGGCGATGTGTGCGGTGCGTTATTTTCTGCCAAGATGTAGCCTTCGTTGCCCTGACAATTTACTCCTATTTCAGGTGTGGTTGTGCTTGCGAATGAATGAGCATTGATTATTAACACTTGACTTTATTCCCACGGTTATTATATACGCTCCTCAATCCCTGAGTACGCCTCATTCTTATGCATCCCGAGTCTGAAACAAGAAGAAGAATATTAATATGGACTGTGTTGAGCTCCCTCACTCTTTTTTATGCAACATTAACATGAAACTTACAAGCGCTATTTTCCCCTGGATTTTAGATAAATTAAATCTCGTTGATTCAGTCATATTTTCAAATTGGGTACAGCTACCCTCATTGGCTCAAGTCAAAGAGCATCTCTGGAAACATACTTCAGCTTTGCATTTTACTTCAACGGATTCTTGATTGATCTGGGTAAATCATTATGCCATCTAATCTGCCTGTGTTGAATAGCGTGTAAGGAAGTCTTTTGGTAGTGTCATTTTACCTTTCAGTTATACATTTCATTCAGTACCCTCTTATAACTAAGTTATTTAAATAATTTCTGATTACTAAAATATTTAGAGTAAAGCATTTATAATTTTTTTCTTTTAAATATAGAGTCAACTGAACGATTCAACACCACTGCCGGGATTTGAACACGGTTCTCCCGCTCTCCGTGCGGTTGCTCTAACCATTGAGCTACTGTGACAACCTGCCGTTGGAACATTGAATTCTTCCTATTGACTCAAGTTGTTTCCCAGACAGACCACTAAGGCATCTCACTCGAGATGACAATCTTAGCGACGACCTGTTATCGCAACTACCTCAGTGCTGGGTAAATGGGTTTTTAAGGTTTTTAATTTTTTATTGTTATCGTATAAATTAATTATACTTTTAATATTCCTTAGCCTGGTCTAGGCAAGTTTTTACTTTCTCTACTACGTATAGTAAGTAGGGGAAGTATTGTATTCCACCCAAAAATTCCATACCGAGATTTCACCAGAAATACATGTTTTGAGACCCCCTGAATCCAAAAAAAGCATTTTTGCAAACATGTCCGTGTGTGTGTGTCTGCGTGTCTGCGTGTTTGTGAACAGTATAACTCCGAAACGAACAGTCGGATAAACACCAAACTTGGTATTTAGGTTCAGTATCTTCCAGAGATGCGACAAGAAGGTTTTCAAGTAAATCCTCCCACCCCAGACTACCCTTTACATGGAACATTTTTCGAAAATTTTAATTTTCTCAAAAATGGCTCAAACGATTTTGATGAAAATATCATATCTTCAAGATATTTTTATGAAAAATGAAATGTATATCTCGAATTTTCTGGGAATGTCTCCAAAACTATTCTTCATTGTGAACGACTTTTGCATAACTCGTAAACCATAAGAGATAGACAAAATTTTACTACACAAAAATGAAGATCGCGCTAAAATACACAATTTATGTCATATACATTTTTTTTTGTTAAGTGAACAATTTTCGAGATATTGCTTGTTATTGACTTAAAATTTCAATACTTATACTTTTTCTCAAATTCGTTATTCATTTTTTTTGTCCTGGACATGCAAAGAGAATGGAATGCGGCACATAGCAACCAGCGCTTAAAACATGTGACTATCGCTTAAAGCCTACCAATTCCCCTTGCATCTACAAGAAAATTAGCAATAAGATTGACATCTCGATACCTTAATTAACATGAAGCATATGGAGAATAAGCGTTTGTAAAAATAGTTTGTACAAGAGTAGAGAAAGTCATGTGAGAGTAACACATCAGATTTTTTAATACAGAATCAACTGAAATCCCGACTGTGGCGCTGAATTTTTCAGTTGACTCTATATTAGAGAATTTGCCTAGACCACGCTAAGGTCTATTAAAAGTATAATTAATTTATACGATAACAATAAAAATTAAATACATATAAATTACTCTGTATATTATTTCTTGACTACCTACCATGTGCAGTCGGTCAATTTAAAATTGGCCGGCGTCTGAGAAACGGAGCTCAAATCGGGTACTTCCGTGAGCGCTCAGTACAGCCAGACTGATCACAAGACTGCGTATGTCTTGTAGTAGTTATAATAGGGAACACAACTATAATCACAAAAGCCTTCCGAGAAAATATTCATGTATGAGATTTCAAACATATAGATGTTAGAGTCTTTCAACACTGAATATTTGTAACCAGAACACACTTTATTGACTTATGCTTCTCAAGCGGAGTATAACTAAAGCTCGTTACAATGACACGCTTAATGCAGCACTCTTACCTCAGAGGTAGAAGCTTGCTGTTCCAGAAGTTGCTAGTTCAAATCTCCGTGGAGCTGCTCAACTTTTTTCTTTTCTGCTACATATAGTAAGTAGGGAAATATTGCATTCCACCCAAAAATTCGATACCGAGATTTCACCGGAAATACATGTTTTAAGGTCCCTAAATTAAAAAATCTGACGTGTTACACTCGCATGACTTTCTCTACTCTTGTACAAACTATTTTACAAACACTTATTTTCCATATGCTTCATGTTAATCAAGATATCGAGATGTTAATCTTATTGCTGATTTTCTTGTAGACGCAAGGGGAATTGGTAGGCTTTAAGCGATAATCAAATATTTTAAGAGCTGGTTGCCATGTGGAGTATTCCATTCTCTTTGCATTACCAGAACAAAAAAATGAATAACGAATTCCCATTTGAGAAAAAGTATAAGTATTGGAAAATTTAAGGGAATAACAAGCAATATCTCGAAAATGGTTCACTCAAAAAAAATGTATATGACATAAATTGTGTATTTCAACGCGATCTATAATTTTTGTGCAGTATAATTTTGTCTATCTCTTATGGTTTACCAGTTATGCAAAAGTCGTTCAGAATGAAGAATACTTTTGGAGACATTCCCAGAAAATTCAAGATATACATTTTTTGACCATAAAAATGTCTAAACATATGATACTTTAATCAAAAGCCATTTTTGAGAAAGTTAAAAGTTTCAAAAAATGTTCCATGTAAAGGGTAATCTGGGATGGGGAGATTTTCTTGAAAACCTTCGTGCCGCATCTCTGGAAGATACTGAACCTAAATACCAAGTTTGATGTTTATCCGACTGTTCGTTCTGAGTTATGCTGTTCACAGACACACACACAGACGTACATACGGACATGTTTCCAAAAATGCTTGTTTTTGGATTCAGGGGGCCTCAAAACATATATTTCCGGTGAAATCTCGGTATCGAATTTTTGGGTGGAATACAATACTTCTACTTACTATACGTAGTAGAGAAAGTAAAAAAAGCATTTTTAGAAAAAGGACCGTGTGTATGTCTGTGTGTTTGTGAACAGCGTAACTCAAAAACGAAAATTCGGATAAACACCAAACTTGGTATACAGGTTCAGTATCTTTCAAAGATGCGACACGAAGATTTTCAAGAAAATCCCCCTCCCAGACTACCCTTTACGTGAAACATTTTTCGAAAATTTTCATGTTCTCAAAAATAGCTCTAACGCTTTTGATTAAAATATCACATATTTAAGATATTTTTATGACAAATGAAATGTATATCTTGAATTTTCTGGGTATGTCCCCAAAAGTCCTCTTCATTCTGAATGGGTTTTGCATAACTGGTAAACCGTATGAGAGAGACAAAGTTTTTCTACACAAAAAATGTAGATCTCTTAAAACACACAATTATGTCATATACTTTTTTGTGTGAAGTGGACCATTTTTGAGATATTGTTGTCATTTGTTTGAATTTTCCAATACTTATGCTTTTTCTCAAATGGGAATTCGTTATTCGTTTTTTAATATTTTGGACATACAAAGAGAATGGAATGTTCTACATAGCAACCAGCTCTCAAAAAATTTGACGGTCGCTTACCTATAGCCTGCCATATTTCTCTTGCACCTACAAGAAAATTAGCAATATTCTACAAATATGTATATCGCTTAACACGAAGTAGACGGAGAATAAGCGTTTGTAACAATAGTTTGTTCAAGAGTAGAGAAAGTCATGCGGATGGACTACATCAGATTTTTTCTTTTTCTTTCTTTTATTTCTTCTCTCGTGGTCATGCAATGAGAACGGAATTTTAGTCACCATAGCGACGCGCTCTTGAAAGATTTGACTCTCGCATAATTCCCCTAATCCCCTTGTCCCTACAAGAAATATGCAATAAAACAGTTCTGTAAGTGTTTTTCTGGATTGTATGAAGTAGATAGAAGAATAAGCTTTTTTATCAATAATTTGTTGAAGAATGGGTAGTTGTGTGATAGCAACGTCAGGTTTTTTCTTCTTTCATTTTGAATATATGAGTAAAAATATAACGGTTTTTTTTCATTTGTATGCATGTGGCGTTCATTTATTAGTCCGGTAGATGGCAACCATAACGTTAATTTTTCGATCCTACTCAGTCAATTTATTTTTATAACCACAAATTTCACCAGTATTGTAATTATATTTACAAGTAAACACAAGCAATATCATTTTACTATATTATAGTAAAACTATTGTAAAAATAAAAGATTACAAATCAGTACTCGAGCTGCTCGGCAGAAGTAGCTTAATCCCAGATCCACGCCAAGCAGTGTGGAGGTAGTCCAAATCAGTGCCTGTGGCATTTATTGTAGAGTTGCGGCGCACAGAAGTTGACGGTTGTGAACCCCCGCACACGCAAAGAAGAAATTTAACTGCTCAAGAGACCGGCAACTTTTAGTTTGACCAAGTGCACAGAATACGTAGCGTCTCACTACGGATGGGAACCAAATGGCCCCTAGACATTATTATTTTGTAGTACTATGCACTCGTTAACGTATGTGCAAAAACAACTTGAGAACCATAAAATACCTTCTTATACTTTTTGGACAAACTTCAGTCTGTATTTTTGAAATCACAGACTGGAGTCTGTTTTTTATATAATTTTACTTTAACATCAAATCTGACTTCCCCAGAATCAAGTTAAGAGTTATATTTCAGGGTGATAATAATTTTTTGCACCTCATGGCACGGAAATAGCTATTATATCGCCGCGATCGCCCCACGTTCTCATAGTTACAGTTACAGTAACAGTTGCAATGTTAATAAGCTCATGCCTTATCAGAAGAGAAGTTAGAAATGTTGTCCTGTGTCTGCGTATTTCTAGCATTTTCTCAGGAAGTTTTCATTCGCTTAGGAGCTCAGTATCGGAAATTGAGTGAATTTCTCGCCTGGTATTTTCTTTTAACCCTTCCAATGTATGGGGGTTTGTTACTACAAAGGCTTGTTCTTCTATCTTCTTATGTTAATGAGATGTGCCTTTGTAGAAGTAGCTTCATTACACACATTTCGTTTTAGGTACATGGAGGATAGTGAAAACCGAGTCGATGATTATTCGCTATATACTGACCTTCAACTTCCATATTCCTTATACTAATCGCGAGAAACTATCGAATAGCACTTTTAAAAATATATAAATATTCAAGCATTCAAACCAATAATAATAGATATCTCAGAAATGCAAAAAGTTATTTGAGATAAATTATGTATTTAAAGAGATCTACATTTTTTGTGTAGTACAGTTTTCTCCATCTCTTATGGTTATAGAAAATTATAAGAAATTCCTTCCTAATGAAGAGGACTTTACAGGCTGTTCCCTGAAAATTTAAGGTATAAATTTCATTTGTCATGTGAATATATTAGAGACATGTAATTTTAATCAAAATCATTAGATCATTTTTAAGAAAATCAAAATTTCCGAAAAAATCCATTTAAAGGGTAGTTTGGAGTGGGGGATTTTCTTGAAAATCTTTGGGCCGCAAGTTTGGCATTTATCGACTTTTCGATTATGAGTTATGGTGTTTACAGACAGTGAGTGAGTGAGTGAGTGAGTGAGTGAGTGAGTGAGTGAGTGAGTGAGCGAGCGAGTGAGTGAGTGAGTGAGTGAGTGAGTGAGTGAGTGAGTGAGTGAGTGAGTGAGTGAGTGAGTGAGTGAGTGAGTGAGTGAGTGAGTGAGTGAGTGAGTGAGTGAGTGAGTGAGCGAGCGAGCGACCTTTTTGTAAAAACGCTATTTTTTGTTTCAGGGAGTCTCAAAACGTGTACTTCTGGTGAAATCTAGAAATGGAATTTTTGTGTGGAATACAATAATTCCTCTAAGTACTGTAAGTACGTAGTGGAGAAAGTGAAAAGAATGATTTTCAGAAAAATGAAGTAAAATTGGGAGATAGACTAATTTCAGTGTTTCACACAAAACTAGATCTATTGCACTTCGGCTAGACTCATTTTAATATAAAATTATCCCGATAATAAAATTAAGAAGAGAATTATTAGGTTCTCCACATCGCGTGGGTTCATAGGGAACCCACAGACTAATTACATTTTAAGGGATCTATGTATTGTGCGACACATAATCCTCAAATCTTCATCTATTCAATAAATTTCTAAGCCCAGAAAATGTCCATCAGATCTATCTACATCAATTTAATGGATCCTGGATATACAGCAGAATATCTCTACCTACTAAATAGTTTAGAACGAGAAGGAAGATATAATAGATTTCAGCAGATGAGTAAACACTAAAGATTCGGTTAATAAATGGCGGCTTCATCAACAACGTATTAGCTCAGTTTCCGCTCCATTTGTGTCGCGCACACTCTGATTCCATATGTGATGGGTTCTGTGTGCACATTTAAGCTAGTACATTGAAACAAATATCTACAGTTCTATGAAACTATCTTTTTCAGAAATTTGTATTCATAATATTTTTATTTTCTTCATTATTGTGTTTATAATGTACTGTACTTGAGCACATCCCGATTACATTATCGTCTGATAAACCCATTACAAGTTCTAAAGGAAGCCAATTTATTTGGGGTAATTGAGTCGTCAGTTGTGCAAAACATTTTATACAGAAAATTAACGGGGAAACTCATATTTGTATGTATACGTAACTATAAACTCTTTATATTTTCCGTAATTCTGCTGCTTTGTATAAGAAGACATTTTACAATTTAGCCTGTTTATAACATTATTATTATTGTTATCATTATTAGTGATAGAACGATACCCTATTTCTCGTTACCGATACTAATTTTTCAACTTCGATACCCGATACTCACTTTGTAAAAAGCTGTAAAGGCGATAGCTTGTTCACTGAATTGCGTTCTTATTGCTAGTTTTGTGGGTATAAACGCATGTAACTAATTTTGTATTGTGTGCTAATTCCGAAATTGTTCCTGTCTGACTTTCTCCAATTGGGCAGAGATTTTTTTATCTTCATAATGACATAGACTATATACTCACTATTGTTAGTCAAGTCTAATAATAACTAAATAACTTTTTATGTAACTATATTTTGTGCTGAAAGCTTTGTTTTGAAGGATTTTCTATTAATAGAAAAGTAAATACAAGCAATTCTTCTTTATATCCGCAAACTTTAAAATATAAACGAATACATATTTTATGTGAAACTCCAAAAAATAAAAACAATGTGTGCCTTACACTATTCTACCACTACTCACAACTACCACATAACATTTATTTTTTCATCCGGTAATCAGCAATTAGCCACATAACTCTCGGAAACACAGTAAGTTTGTGGATTAAACCTCTCTACTACCCACCCTCATACATTAGCATATACATGTTTAATACAAAGGCATAAACATTCAAGGAGGTATTATATTAAATGCAGGGATATAAAGGAAACAAAGATGTTTGTATAAAAACACAAGAATTCTTGAGAGAACAAATATTTCTATGCGCTATATTACCTCACGACTTAAGTTCTAATCTGTCTCTGCTGGATTCACAGATTTTGATCATCGGAATAGGTAAATGTAATGGCTGAGTGTGTTTTACCAAGCCAGGCTATTGCAGAAACGTGGTTTAGTACGTTAGTTAAATCGGCCTCATTCATAATTCAGTTAACGCTGTCTATTATCGTCATAGACAATGGGATGGAACCCACTGACTTCTAGATGTAAATCCGAAATATAAATCCTCCAACTTGTACCATTTCCTTGCTACCGTATTTATGTTCTCCTGAAGAATATATAAAATAAGTTGAGAATTTTTGTACCCATGTTTCAATATACCTTTGTCTTTTGCTATTAACAAACATATCATTAGGTAGATCTTGAGAATGATTGAACATTTTTCGCAAAATCTAAGCACAGAATCATAGATTTACGTTAGAAAGTTTAGTTTCAATATTTTTACTAACAAACTTCTGGAATAAATTTGGCAAATTCACAATTTGTGTAGCCCACGCTGACAAATTATGAGTAAACTGATACACTTGTCGCGGAAAGTGGTGCGGTAAGCAGGTAGCAGGCTCCGTAAATATGGGTGAACGTGTGGTAGGCAGCTTGTCACATTTTTGATCGTGTCATTGTGATTCAACCATGGTTTGTGTACGGTTTCTCTTTCTTCCATTTGTTTGTTTCGTAAGTGCATGTGTATTTTAATTAATGTAGCAATAACACGGCATACTATGCTTTAGTGTTGCAAAAATACAGCATTTATTCCCCATAAATGCATTACATCTCTTCATAAATAATGCTTAATTTGAAACTTCATTGCTGGATATTGAAATCATTATAGGGCCTGCACTTTTCATACTTCACTACATTTCTTCTGCTATTTTATGTCTGATGTTTGGCCCAATGTTTTGTTATTATTAATATTGTCTATTGAACCCCCTACCAAATCACGAAGTCCATCATGCGTTCTTTTCCGAAAAGTGCTTCCAGCAGATTTGCTCTGGTCGATCTATAACTGTACAAATAGTTTATTCTACGTTCGTGTATTCACCTTTGTTTCTTCAACGGTTATTTGATTCAGCGCTTCCCATCGTCTCCACCTGATACGGCAACGAAGCGCAAGCCTAGCTTGTAAGTTATGGCACTTCCCAAAATTAACCATAGAATCACCAAATATAAATGTGTCCGAAAATTTTGGCAATTAAAAACAGTGCATATGGAGTCATAAGTAGTAGTTTGTTGCTGAGAGAAAGGAGCTAAATTATGGAATACATTCATTGAAGATAAAATGATTGCTCTTTTGACGAGTATGTAATATTTGTAAGGTGAAAAGTTAATAAAATATATTTTATGAAGTTGTGTGAATCAGTAAACAGACATCGTAATTCCTTAATGTTCCTTTTCACCCTGTTTTCATAGTATGAAAAAGAAATCGTGCCCTACTTAACTCTGACTTTGCGAAATCGTTACTAGATTGCCACTAAGTCTCTAAGCCGAGCATTGAAACCTGTAATTAAATGAGTTATCTTTCTAATGATGTGTAATATTTGAATTCTAACATAATAATTGCGGAAAACATAATAAAATACTTGACTTCATTCATCCTGTTTGACATTAATTAAATAAAATAACATTATTAGGTTATCTTAGGCCACAAACCACAGTTCCTACTTTGACTTCATTTGTTTCAGTTTTCTTCATCCGTAGTAAATAAAATGCTTATTTGTCAAACATTCTGTCTGACAGAAATATATATGAAAAATATTACTTTAACCATATTTATAGTAGAATATAGATTATCGTGTTTGCTTATCACTCTTTTACAGTAAGTAAATAATTTATTGTGATACTACATGCACAAATTCTTGATACAAACAGAATAATAATATCAACATAAACCATAAACAAGCTTTAAAATTTAATTATACATTTAACCTTCTTGCCTCTACAATACGTTGCTGTGCCCCTGACTCAAACCCTATGGTTGCTGAGCTATTGGGTCCTACTTACAGCTTAAAATTGTATAATTATCATTATTTAGCTTCTTCTTCCTTTTGCTGACTAATTTTCCTCAGGCATTTGGCTCTTACTCTACCTAAAAAATTTCCAACTTCTATTATATTTTTCCTTTATTTTACATTTATAAGATTTTTCCCCTGAATTTCCTTCGGTAAATTTGACCACTCCTTTATTCCAAATCTCTGCCTAAGTATCTTGGTTTCCTCACAATCCAAAATTGTGCCAATTATCCTCTTTCCTGTTACACAAAGGGCATTTCTCTATATCGTTTCCTATTCTTAAACCTTTCAGTTTCATAACCCCTGCTCTAGCATGCAAGGCTGACGCTACTTTTTCACAAATGTCAACATAATTTTCGCTTCTCCAGTCCATTTTCATTCCCCTGTATATTCCCAAAGAACTTTTCAAATAAACACTTGCTAATATTTCTTTTTTTCAGTATCTTCCAATCTCATCTAATATCTTTCCAGAAACCATCTTGTAACAGATCCCTACCTTCCCACATAACTCCAAAACCTGACTTCGCCATAACTTCCTTTATCTTATTGAGCCAAGTATCTTTCTTGTTAAGCCTTTCTTGTAGTAGTACCAAACATTGATGTAAAACGTTACGCCCATCTACCTTTCTTATTATAGTCCAATATTTAAGGACTATTTCCACTATTTTTCCTCTAATTCCAATTCTTCCTAATTCTGCTTCTTGTATAGTATTCCTTTGGTCGTTATCATTAAATGTATCAGCTGCAATGCCTTTTGATTCCTCTAAATAAGCTTAGTGTTATGCTCATCTTGCATTATGTTATTCTTTTTCTTTTTCTTTCTCGAAAAGAATCACACCAACGCTACGGTGCCAAAGATACAAGATCCAGTTATGACGGATGTCACCAGAATCAGGCCTGGTTGCACTTATAAGGTTGTTGTAGAATCAAATCCACACAATGGCCGGGAGAACACCTCCGTAAACTACACCGTTCCAGGTAAGTTGGCCAGTCTACATTAACAAATAACTTAAGAGCACGCTAAATGAAGTGTACGATAGAAAACCTATATAAAATTAGATATTTTAAAAATTTGGAAAAGGAAAACGTAACATCAATAAGCATTTTGCAGCTTGTTAAGGTTTGTTTTAGGTGAGGCTTGAACAGCAG
The DNA here is from genome assembly GCA_030765065.1 of Deroplatys truncata. Classification (NCBI taxonomy): domain Eukaryota; kingdom Metazoa; phylum Arthropoda; class Insecta; order Mantodea; family Mantidae; genus Deroplatys; species Deroplatys truncata. The sequence goes on from CM060980.1 coordinate 63,613,204, forward strand.
CAGCAACTGTTGAAGGAAATCCACGTCTCAGTTAAATAGATATTGTAATATGACATTTTGGTGATAAAAACATCAAATATATAATACATTGCAATTAAAGTTTGAACGGAATCTGCACATAGTTGCCAAGAAACAGTCACTTTTATTTTATATGCAAACAGTATTCAGCTGCTTTATGGATTTCCAACTGCTTTCTTTAAGAGCTTTTACTGTCACTGCTGAGGGTTGACATGCTGGATCAAAACACTGGCCTGCACTTAGTAATTATTGTTACAACCAAATCTTGGTATGTAAAATGGAGAGAAATGATTCAGAACTGAGAGAGACGAAATCCCAAATTTATAACAAGAGCCTTGCTAAGTGAAGTATGTCATCCTCCGTCGTCTAAGGGTACCATGGTAGCCTCTAGTTCCCGAAGTCGTGGTTTCAAACCCGACTGCGGGCCTTGGATTTTTTTTCGGGGGTAAAAATCCTCAGCATGGCTTCCCTCGTAAGAGAAGCAAAGCCGGTGGTCCCGTGTCGTAAGTTTACGACACGTAAAAGAACCTCAACCTAATAAAAATGCCTCTGAGCAAAATTTTCGGTCTTTCACGCCCATTATAGAATGGTACGCTAGAAGTAGGAATAGGACTAGGTAAGAAGGAGGACGTAGTATCTCAACCTACAAGATCTTTTGTGTCTAAGTCCCCAGAAGGGGTGCCCCGGGGAGGAGGGGAGGGTTAAGATGAAGGAGACAGAGGGCGGCCGGACCAGGAGGAACGACAGGGCAGAGGGCAGACTCCCTACCTTTTACATTTGAAACTCCCCAGATGGCAGCTGGTGCAACCACCTCCCCTCCTCCCTGGAGGCTTGCACATCCCACTGGACCCGGGGCTCGGAGATCGCCCCCATTCCGGGGACGAAGAGTTACATATTCCTCTGCCATGCAATGCCGAGACTCCCGCCGACACTTTCAACCCTGAAAGAGACCAAGCAGATGAAAGATGAAGTGAAATGAAAATGGAGGTTAAATGGGGGAACAGGAAATTCGGGGGATGTAATGAACCTTCCCAGCATTCGCCTAGCGGCCCGGGAAAACCCCAGGTAAACCCACGAGTCAGGAAGATCAGTCGCGGGAATCGGACCAACGACCTCTCAAATTTGAGCCACAGACAACGGTGAGCCTTCCCGCTCGGTATTGGACTCTAAGAACCATAAGTAATTAAAGAGCGTTTTTAAATAAAAAAACTCCATTAAAATTAAGCCAAGCAAAACAGCGCAAAGATGCTCATGGTCCTTACTAGTGACACTGCCGTAGTCGAAACTTAGTTTTGGCCAAATCGTACACTATTATTTTAAATAATCAAACATATGTTTCAGTACCAACCAAAATAAGGTATGCTATGGGACCCTTCTTCAACATGGTTGCACTGAGTGGGAATCAACTGGGAAAATCGTTGATACGTAAATAAACATAATCAAGGAGGATGACTCGTACATTAATTGTTAGTGCCTCGCGTTCGGAAAGTCCGGCCTCAAATCCCATGTACAAAAAATCTGACTGGGTTTCATTGGTGTTTCCCTCAGTCAATTAAATCCTATACTGGATATTTCAATAAAAGCGTTACTAATTCGGTGGTGCAACATCCCTGTCACACGGCCACTGCGTCCTCTACCTCCATCCACAAAGGCAGAATCTAGTAATGTAGTAGTATGTGATTAGCATGCTACTTCCCCTTACGCAATCGCAGTTTTTCGAGACCAGGGCTGCTGTTTTTCAATAAAGCAGTTTCTCAATCCATCCTCGAGTACATCACGGGGCGAAGTTTGCCTTATATTAGACCTCCTAATATCGGATAGGTGCCTATATTGGTACTATGAATCGAACCCGGATCTCCTCGCCTTCACAAGCAGTAACGCTACGGGAACATTCTCCTGTGTATATTTCAACACCAAGACCACAGTCCCATTTACGCACTAAAACAAACAAAATAAATTAGATAGGACAGGAAGGCAACTGGATCACACTGCGTGTACACCAGGAGAACAGCTTGCCGTTCCACGATCCAAGATGTGCTTCTTCCAATTAAATAAATAAAAATAAAATAGATGCCAACTATTAGCGAGCTACTCAATCAGATAGGGTCGGTCTGGATGGCTCGGTTGGCCAGGCGATGGTTTTTAAGTGTGCTTAAAAGCGATCGGTAGATTTACTAGCATGTTAAAGAACTCCTGCGGGAGAAAATTCCAACACACCAGCGATGCTGATATGATAGTTGAAATTGACAACGTTTTAACAAGCAAAATTTTTAATTCATTAGATAGTACAGGAAGCCGGTCACACAACTAACTCCGTCTGTCTAACACACAATAAGTTATGTATATAAAAAACCTACAGGAAAATAAGAAAAAGTATTTACAAAAAAAAAAAACACTGCAAACTTAAGCAATGCCTTAAGTCGCACCAACTTCGGAACTGTATAGCTTACTCTTTTTATCCTTTTCCATTTTCATTCCCAGCTGTTACGTGATTTCCTACTCCTGACCTACCGTGTTAAGCTGATACTAATACAAAAGAACTATAAGTTACACTAAAATGTTAAGGCTAGATTAAAAATAACGGAAAAATAAAAGAAAGGCTAACTCCCTAAGCATTTAAATACAATGCCCACCTTTGCTAAGCATCTATTCATAGAAATTGATTGGGAATAATAGCAATACTTAACAAAATCTAAAGCATTTACAATATATTAAGTTTGAAGACTGAAACCTATACCATCAATATTCTATTACAGATAGTTATATTCACTGGAACAGAAGTTGCTGACATAAATAGGAATTACCTGAAAATCACTGGTCGTTCACACATGAATGTGCCTAGATAAACAAACGCAGTTAACTTATGAACAATCTAAATTCATGAACTTTTAAAATAGAAGAGAATAAAGGTTATGGCACCTCCGCAAGGTGGGGTAAATACATTGACACAGCAGGAGCCGAAATGACATCTCCGTTTGGGAAATAACATTCTACTATAAAAGGACAATGTTTGAGTTTGGTTTCCGAATTTATTTTGTATTGTGCCAAACAGTCGTTTCTAAGGGTTCTTTAGACGTTCCCCCTGCTACCTCTTCGACAATGTGTTTCCATGCGGAATTCAAGGAGATCTGAGCACATTCAGCAGAAGTATTCAGTGTAAAAGTTGTTCCTGTAACAAACTAGTAAATAGGGGGATTGACATGGACCACTGTTGTGCGTCAAGATAAACTAGAGCCTTTGAGTTTCTGTGTTTGAATTAATGCTGACTAATAGTAACACTTTCGTCCCCTTATACACTGTTTCTGTCATAATCGCAGCAGAGTACAGAAAAAAACTAAGACTTAATTTTTGGTAAGTATTCAGTTCTATTATATTCGAATTTCAACTTTGAAGTTTATCGAATCTAAAAGTTCTTATTTAAATATTTAAAACACCGCATGGATAATTCTTAGCACCCATAAAAAGCATTTAAAGACACTCATTTCTCAACTTCAAATTATTTTCAGCATTTCCTGGTATATGAAATGCTCCTTACAAGAGAGCTTCTAATGAATCCTTAATGAAATACGCTAATCACGTTATTCCAATCTTAGTGCATTTAGAATGTTTAATGCCGACAACAGTATAGAATACGTCAGTTTATAAAACACTTCTACATATATTTTCACCAAAGTTGGTGCTATTCAGAATGAAGGTTTATAGAAATAGAGCTTTTTGAATTGGAGTGCATGGAATATTTTTGTGAAATAATAAACGCTTCACAATCAATAAATTAAAAATTAATTACAGATAGGGCGTTTTGTGCTTTCTTTCACTCTGGGTGTAAAATATACTGCAGAAACTCAAGAACATTGAGAAGTTACAGATTCGGAAACGTTACCCAATCGTTGCCTTAGAATCTAGAACATGTTAAATACGTCTACTCTGTGAATATTTTCTCCTCCCACGAGAGGACGCATAGTAGAGCTTGTAGGATCTCCTGACCTGTACCCGTTTGACTTGTAAAAACACATGAAGAGTATTGAAATGATATGGCTGCTAATTTTTTCATTAATGCGCGGATAAAATCAGTAGTTGATTTTAAATGCTTTGGGACGAAGGTAAACCCAAATAACTCATTAGAAGAAGGAGTAGTTAAAGAATTGTCAGTGGAACAAATCCTACTATACAAATCAAAAGTTATTTAAAAGCAAATTGGTGTCTAAAAAACAAAACCTTAGATTATATCAGACGCCATATGGCTGGATAATACTTATGAACGTGAAGCATGGGTGCTTAAAGAGGAAATTCAAGGCAAACTAAATTTTCGGGAAAAAAATTCTGAGGAGTATTTTTTGGTCCAACTAAAGAAGGAAAATTATAACAAATATAGAAATACGTGAATTAATGATAAGCCAAAACATAATTAATTTTGAGAGAAAGTAGATGGGTTAGTTTGGGCATACACAAAGGATAGATTAGCAAATATTGGTTACAAAATTGTGTTGATGGAACCCAAAAGGGGGAAGAGCAGTAGCGACCAAAAGCTCACTGGGTTGACGACGTCATGGACGACTTACGGAGGATACTAGTGAAGGACAGAAAGGAGTGGAGGAATATTGTTTAAAATGCTAAAACATTCAGATTTGAAGTTTTAGTGACTTAAGAAGAGGAATACTTGGGCTGGAGTGATTCCCGATGAACAGTTTTTGGAAGATCGCTTAGAGCTATCACAATACAAGTTTGGACTCTGTAATGCTTGTATTAGCAGTCAGTGGGTCGGTTTGAACATCTGATGTGATGCATATGATGGTATAAATGTTTACATTGTCAGTTTATGCCTCATTTCTGGACATATGCGACATTGTATTCCTTATCAGGCCAGCAATTATTGCCTTAAATTTACCTTCATAATTTAGTGGCATCTTCTATGACCAATTATTAGTACATAATAATAACGCGGTGGCGCTAACGCTCGAATAGAGCCTGGGACGGACAAGTCGACTGCCGACCTCACGCCCACTACGCATGGCAGAGGTGGGCGATAATTCAACCTATACAGGGAGGCGCTTTGGTTGCATCACGCATCCCCCAACTGGAATGTTGGCTTTCGTGGCCGGGATCGCTGCCTATTGCAGCTCCTTACAATCTGAGTGAACCCGGGACTTTAAAATAGAACCCAGGGACATTATGTGGTGGGAAACCAGAGCTCCATATCTTAGGCCACGGCACCACGGTGCACAGAATAACGATTAGAATAATATCTTAAAATATCTGTTATGATACCCATAACACAGTTTGAAACTGAATTTATTAATATTCTGTAGGGAGGTCAAGCGCAAAAACAAAACATTCACTTGGAACAACATTTTTTGTTCCTTTATTTCTTTTTACTTTTTGAATTTTTTTTTGGGTGAAGATATTTTTAACTCATAAACAAGTACACACCTATTATTTGTATACGTTTGTATGTGGAATGTAAAATACAAGTACTAGAGCTTTCGCTTTCCGACGGATATTAACTACGTAAGAGACTAGATAAAATACTATAGTTACCACTCTATGCAGACACACATTCTTTCACAGTCTTGGAAGATAAATGATGCAAATGAAAAAACGAATAACGATTTGTCCTCACTGATGACCTGGTCACGAGAACACAGACATGGTTTGAATCCTGGAAAATCACTGGCAGTCATTATGGGTCCTAAACGATTGCTCAGGTTATTCGTTCAGATATACTACCCCCAATCAGATTGAATAACTGCTTTACACGTTATAGGGTAGGATTAGGAATGGAGGGGGACCTAGCACCTCGACCTGCGCAGATCTTGTGTACCTGGTGGGGCGCCCCCAGGAGGGAGGGATGAGGTGAGAGGAGACAGAAGGCGGCCGGACCAGCAGGCACGACAGGCAGAGGACAAGTTCCCTACCGTTTACAGCTGGTTTACGGCTGGTGCAGGCGGCTTCCTTCCCCCTGTGAGCTTACACATCACCTGGGCGCTCGGGACCCGGAGACCGCCCCATTCCGGTTTATCAGAGCATCCTTTTCCCCTGCCATGCACACGCCGAGACCTCCCGCCGATTCTTGCAACCCTGCAAGGGACCAAGCAGATGAAAGGTGAAGTGAAATGAGAATGGAGGTGAGATGGAGAGGTAGGAAATTCGAGAGATGTAATGATCATTCCCTGCATTCGCCTAGCGACCCGGGGAAACCCCGAAAAAAACCCATGGGGTCAGGGAGGTCGGCTACCGGAGTCGAGCCCACGACCTCCCGATTACTGGCCAGAGAAGTTACCGCCCGAGCCATGCCTTTCGGTTCTAAACATTATAGTGGTTCGATTAAAAATTGTTATAATTTATATGGACAAAGGACAAAAACCCAAACGGGAAATTCCAACCCCACATGTGTGAAAAGAAAGGGGGAGGAAGGGGGAAGAAAAGTGTTTGCTATAACATATGTCTGAAATCTGCTGCAAGCTTCGTATTAAAAAGGATTTTAATTCAGACGCTCGTTATGCCCCTTAAGATTATTGAAATTCTCCATGTAATGCCTAAATGACAAACTGACAAAATGTGTACAATATAAGTGTACACTGTGTATGGAATACACGCACAACGGAGCGCATATCTCTCTTAACACACTGACATACTTCGCTCCTCTCTAACGTGCGAGGTTCACACTCGGGAGGTCCCGGGTTCTATTCCCGTAGACCTGACCATAGGTTTTTCGTTATGCATGGTCGGTAGGCGAATACTGAGGTGACTGCTCATCTAGCACAGTTAGCTTTCAATCAATTCCCTATCATTCCGGTCCCTTGTCTTTATGGTTGCTTCTAGATTTTGTGGCGTATGGCGGTGCCGGACAGATGAAGTGGATGCCTGCTCAAAGGAAACAGTACTCTCCGCGGACACTAGAGGAATGCTTAGTCCATGGGTCGTTCATCGCCCTCTCTAGGCAGCTCCCAGAGTGAGACAGGTCTTCGAGACTGGAACTCTTAAGGACTTCAGCGCGTCTCTGTGACCTGTCTGCCTCCGGTCTGCAGCCTCCTACGATTCATTCAGTTCATCCCTATTGGGGGATGGTAGCCACAATAGATCTTTGCGAGGTTACCCTTCGTTATATAACCTATACCTAACACACTGGCATGGTTGCCACTTAAATGACACAGAACTGGGCATTCGTTATCCAATGTGTTTAAAATCCTACAAACTTTTAAACCTTGTTACCAGTAATTGCATTTTTTTCACTCTCTCTTAGGGATATCCTTCTCTGGAAGAAATGCCAAAAACTAATACAATTTCTAAACATGGATTTCAGTGTTATTAAACACTACAAACCCTCTACTTAAGCTCTTCATAGCTGTTACAGCTGTACGAACTTTTAAAGCATGTCACACTGTGATTTAAATAGATTCCTATAAGCCTAGCTTCCCATAACATTCTAGTAATAAACGACAAGTTTCGCCGATATAAAACAATTCAAGAGATGACCTCAGGTATCTTAAATATTAAATTAGCTACAAAGCAGAAAAAAGAGACGAAGAAAAGTTTTTTAAATAACATAAAGTGAAAAGCAGCGTTATTCTAGGTTATACATTTTAAACTTTAATTTTTGGGGTTTTCATTTTTCGGCAATCTTCGTTTTCAAGTTTTCCATTCGATGTACTTTCCGGTTTAATTCAATGACATTTTTACACCTCCTTGTAAATAATAGAATAAAAACTGTATGAGATTAATTTTCGTTAACATGTTTATTTGTGATTAAACAATAATATTCATATTGTTTAAATTTTATGCAAAAATTGACGCCTTATATTTAACATTTATTTTCTCTCTCAAACTAGTAGGATGATTAAAAATTCATGTCTACAATATATTAAATTAGTATTAAAATATTCGATTATAAAATATTAAATTTTTCAAAACATAATTGCATCGCGTACAGCAATTTTTCAAAGCTGTAAGGAATCGTAAAAAAATAATATCTCTAAGACTATAAATAATTTTAAAATATGTATGACATTTTTTTCATATATTGTAAATTAAACCCTGTTTGATATATTAAAAGTTCAAATGAATCGATCTCAAATTGTAGATTTTTGAAATTTCACAGATATGCATCGTTAATTTCCATCCTCTTGACGCTAGATAAAAGTACTTTTCAATATTATCTATATCATCAACAAATTAGCATTTTATTCTTCTTTTATTATTAACCTGCCAGACTTTCCCACATTGCATAAGCGACTACCGGTCGCTTAAAACAATTTATAAATAAGCTTAGCATGCATATTCGATAGTTCATTAGGACGTATAATTAGTTATTAATTTTAATAGGAATTTAAAATATAAATATTCTTCTGTATATATCAGACATATTCATTATCATAGTTTTATTTTCAGGCATTTTGAAATTGTGTTGCTCCTTATCTCTCTCTCCCTCTACCTCCCTCTCCCCTCTCTCACTGTTCTCCTCCTTCCCTTCTCAGCTTTTGTCATTTGGAGTATAGGCACTGTTACTTGAGCAATTTGATTGTATTGTTTGCATATAACACATTTATATGATTATTGATGATTTGTGGTGCAATGGGAGCGTTCCTAAAGCTTGGAAGAAATAAATAAACAATACATAAGTTACAATTTCTATGGAAAATAGAAAATTATCACTTTAAACGGCAATGCTGCAAAATGCCATTATTGGATTGTGTTCAGAGTAAACTTCTAGATTTCTCTCTGTGCTAGTTGTCATGTTCTTACTTGAACCCATCATAAATGAACATAGCTTGGCAGTTGTTCCCGTTATACTAGCTTAGTTTAACATTTAAGTATTTTATAAGTGGCTTACAGTATAGATTTATGCAATTGATTTTTTTACTTTCTCTACTACGTATAGTAAGTAGGGGAAGTATTGCATTCCACCCAAAAATTCGATACCAAGATTATAGCGGAAATACAGGTTTTTAGGCCTCCTGAATCCAAAAAAAAGTATTTTTGGAAACATGTGTGTGTGTGGGGGGGTGTCTGTCTGTCTGTCTGTGAACAGCATAACTCAAAAACGAACAGTCGGATAAACATCAAATTGGGTATTTAGGTTCAATATCTTCCAGAGATGTGACACGAAGGTTTTCAAGAAAATCCCTCCACCCCGGATTACTCTTTACATGGAACATTTTTCAAAATTTTAATTTTCTCAAAAGTGGCTCTAACGATTTTGATTAAAATATCATATATTTAAGATACTTTCATGACAAATAAAATGTATATCTTGAATTTTCTGGGAAAGTCTCCAAAAGTGTTGTTTATTGTGAACGACGTTTGCATAACTGGTAAACCATAAGAGATAGACAAAATTTTACTACACAAAAAATGTATATCGCGTTAAAAAACACAATTTATGTCATATACATTTTTTTGTTGAGTGAACGATTTTCAAGATATTGCTTGTTATTCCCTTAAATTTTCCAATACTTATACTTTTTCTCAAATGGGAATTCGTTATTCATTTTTTGTCCTGGTAATACAAAGAGAATGGAATGCGCTACATAGCAACCAGCTCTTAAAATATTTGACTATCTCTTAAAGCCTACCAATTCCCCTTGCACCTGCAAGAAAATTAGCAATAAGATTAACATCTGGATTAACATGAAGCATATGGAGAATAAGCGTTTGTAAAAATAGTTTGTACAAGAGTAGAGAAAGTCATGTGAGTGTAACATATCATATTTTCTTCTTTTTGTAATTTTCGTACATTATGTAAAGCTTGCTTTCTAAACTTGTAGTGTAATGCACTGCTAATACGTATTAAATTCACTCCACTTTACAGCAGAAACCTTTCTACGAAATATTCCTTCGTTATCATAATCACACTTTCACAGAAATATGAAATCTTTAATTGTTAATATTTTTCTACGCAATGCTGATTGGTTGCTAGCAGAGAAATTCAGAACTTTAATGAAAGTCTCATGTGTGAAATGCTTGTATAGCTTCTTAACATATTCACTCTAGTATTTAGTCCTATCTTTACATAACAATAATAATAATAATAATAATGATAATAATGATAATAATAAATTAATGATTTTCGCATGGTAGGCTCTTCCAATTCGTTTATTTGGAGACGCTTCCACATTTTCATATTTTATTTCAGCCATAAGAGTAAAGGTTTCCTTGGCTCCCTATTCTCTTATTTTTATAACTTTGTATGCGACTTTCCTTTTCTCCACTTTTTATACTGACCCTTCTCCATTAGCCTCTTGGCTTTCTTTCTTGTCTGAATACGTGTATGCCCACGTTCATCCTCCGTGATTTTGTTTTTATTCTCCTTGTTATTTTACTGCGACTCGGACTCTTTTTGACGCAACTCTTCTCTGTCCGTTTGAAACCAGTATTCCTGACGTGAGTTTTCCTTCTGCTCTTTTTGAACAAAAATGTGCACAAGTGGTAACGAAAGTAAATCTATATCATGGTAAAAGGACTCTTTGTTTGGTCTTTTTGAAAAATGATGTAACAGAGACGAAAAACAAAACGGCTGAATAAACATTAGATACAAATTGAACTGCCCTAAAAAGGAACATTAACCATGAAACATCTTAGAAATACCAATAAGCCATATTTAAAGGCAATTTTCTATCTTGAAGTATGAGATCCTTGGAAAGGAAAATGCCACCGTTGATAGGTGCTAATATATGCGTCAGTGCGGAGTTGACTTTAAGATCATTATCAACAAGCTGTAGCAGGCGAGAGTTAGGAGTAGCTCTATCATCTGTGCGCTTTCCGCGTTAACGTGTAACATCAAAAGCAAGCTTGACAGAAAACGCGCAAGTACAAGAGGAAGCGAAATCAACCACGTGCCTCTTCCTTCCAGCAATTTATGTTTTTATCGAGCGATCTTTTAATTTTTTTTATTTTATTACTACTTTCAATTATTTACATGTACAATATAGTACCAGATTTGTGACTCACAGACAAGTGATAAGACTGTTATAAAGGATTAACAACAATAAAGGAGGTTCAGAACAATTAAGTTGGTGAGGTAGTGAATGACCCATACCATGCAGAAATGGTGGTTGCTGCTGGAGGTATGCTAATCCATTCTCCTATAGATGAACACAGGTTACATTTTCGAATTGTGGCAACCCCAATCCACCCTGAAGATCGCTCTAAAGAGAAATAACATCTAAGCGGGACGGAGTAGTAACAGTGTGTCTCGATTTCTACCCCCCCCCACTCCTTTTGAGACGGGTCGGTTGGAATGTCAGAAATCTCTCAAGACCACGTATATTGGGAGCGGAGTCCTGCAACATATAATGAAGATGCCCCATTAAAAGCCATGTTTGGGCAAATATATGACGTTTAATCTGTATATCAGTTGTAAGATAGTCCTATGAATGTATTGGGATTATCCGCCACAGTAATCCAGCGAATTTGTTAGATCCAGTGCCAAGTTTCGGGAATGCGGGTTGTGAGCCGATGATGAAGGGTATCAGTGTTTTGGCAACGAGAACAATACGATGAATTGCAAATGTTGTGTCGGTATTGCTTTTCTGCTGTGGGTACTGTGACATTTAGTATCCTGTAGACAGAGGCCTTCCAGTTCCTCGACATTTCGGCGTATCGAAAACCTCCCCAGATATTCTTCCAAGGAAAGTTAGGATGCAACATGGTCATGTCATCGGCGTAAGTATTTATATTGAGTAACCCTGAGGACATAGCAGTTTAAAGTAAATGCTTCGCCATCAAGCAAACAAGCGGTTCAATGCAAACGGTAAACAGCAGCATGGATAAGGGGCAGCCTTGGCGCTTACTGCTCAAAATGGGAACAGGCCTAATAAAATACTCATTTATGTGGAACTTACAGCAGGTAGAGGTGTACGATAATTTAATACACATGAGGATGCGATCAGTAAATATTCATGCGCTGTGAGACGCCAAATAAGTAATCAAAATCAACATTACCAAATACTCTCTCAAGGTCCAATGACAGAAGAACATCCCCTTCCTTGGGATGTTCTCGATATATGCAACTGCATAGCATAGTTGTACGAAGTTATAGGTGAATTTCCTGTTCAAAATTTCACATGTTTGTTCACGGCCAATTAACGCTGGTAGTACGGGGCGTAGTCTGTTGGCTAACATTTTCGTAAATATCTTAAAATCATTATTCAGCAGAATTATAGGCCTATAGATGGTAAAGCGTCTGGGCCCAATACATTTTGGAGATAGGATCATAATAGATTTTTCGAAGCCCGAAAGCTCCAAAAGTGGAATTCATCAACTGTAACATGTGGTCTTTGATAACTGCCCAAAATACTTTGTAGAAGGTATAGTTAATTCCATCTGGTTCTGCTGCAGAATTGTTACTCGCCTTAAAACCACCTCCCGAAGTTCATGCACAGTATGTTAGCCCCCAATGCATCCTGCTCATCCTCATATAAAGATCTTTCAATAGTGTTATAAAGGACTCCTTTGGGGGAAGCAAGAATAGGTCGTTCTCCATATTTCCTTCGAAAATGCTCCTTGGCCTTTCATACGTGTTGCGTAGTAGAGTGTCATTATTGGTGAATTTACGTTGGTCAATTCTTCTCCGAAGTCACATGCCACACGGCAGCGCGCTCATCATATGTATTAGAGAATGCACAGGATCGCGCCTCTATACCATACAAAATGAATTCCTAATTTTGGAAGTTCTTTATCGAGGTCTGGCAGTGACGTCATTGCTGGTATGCTGTTGCTCTGTCATATCATGCTATAATGTATAGTAATAATTTAGCATAGTAGTTCGCTCCTTTGCCTAAGCTTTGCCAACATATTTGAAAAAAACACTACATAGTGGGTTTATAAATCAAAAGCCACCGCAGAAGATCATTGAGTCTAGATCTGGCCGCTCTTAGGGTAATGCTATCCCAAGTCGCACGAAACAAATATTGCACGTCATCATAATATAAAGGAGCGTTATTTAATTTCCAGTAGTTTCTACGAGAAACTGGAAAAGGGGTGGTTGCTGCCACCTTAGCAGTTAAAGCATGGTGGTCACCTACTGCGGCAGGCACAACAACTGCACTCCGAATGTTCGTACGATGAAGTGCATTGATATATAACCTATCAATTCTTGGTGCTGAATTATGACGTCAATAAGCGTACCTAACAACTATAGTGCCACGTAGAAATCCCCACGTATGAGTCAACTACAATCAGTATAAACCCGTTGTAGCGTAGGAGATGGATATGTACTTTGTTAGTCCTTGGCATGTAACACTCGGTTAAAGTCGTCACCCAGCAACAAGTAACTACATCTGTGCAGGAAAAGGTATGACATATCATCAGCAATGAGAGCTTTACGCCGATTATTGAAACCGGGGACAAGTGAACATTAACTACCAAGGTATCGTTGTTGAGAATAGTAGTTAAAATGCTTCCACTAGGATGCGCCTCATAATTAGTTATGTTCAAGGCAGTCCTAACCATTATTGCAGTGCCTCTATTATCGTTACATTACAAATACTGATAACCAAGGAAACTAAAATTGTCAATTTCTACCTCCTGAAAAAGTAACAATCAATATCATAACCGTAAATGTTTCAAGAGCTGTTGTTTAGCGGCACTATGTATACGGTTAACATTTGAGGTAGCATACATCCGGGTATAAAACAAGAAAAATAAAAATAAAAGTGCAGAACAGGAAAAGGAAAGTATTGGGTTTCTGACAACGAAGTTTTTCAACCGACTCACTCAAAGGATGCGCGAGTTTTCTCTTTCTTTCTGTTACCAAATGTGAGTGTACAATTATTAGCTTCCGTGTGTCTCTTTTTCTCGCGGGGACACGGCTGCTAATAGAAGCACTACAAGTAGTGATTTCCTGTACCTCTATATGCCTGCGTTTTGGTGAGGTACTGTACAGTTATTCGGCGCGAAAATCGAAGCCTCAGATTCTCCCTCGGCGTGTCCCTCTTACATTGGAATGTTGGATAAGGTAGATACAATGCCATCTGTTTCGGTATCAGCATCATCAATAGATGTAGGACGAGACAAAGTCGCATCCTGTTCTGCTGTTCTGAAATGGAATGACAATGCGACTGAGATTATATATCCATAGTCCTCTCCGAAGTTGCGGGCGCACAGCTTGCTTCTTGGTATTATTTGGCATCTCACCAAGTACAAAACTGGTTGCTTCCCCATTTAGAGGTATACATCTAATAGGGAATTCACCCTATCAACAATAACTGAGACCACGTGGGCGGGTCTGTTGTGCATGTGTGATAACGTTTCGAGGCGGCATGCGATACGTAAATGTCCCATGTTGTTACAAAGTACATCTTTTAGAAGTAAAAGATGATTGTTAGGCTAAATTTGTAGTTAAAATTCACATAAAAATTCGGGAAACTGCTTCAGGCAATCTTGTCTCCCCAAGCAGAAACTAAAATGACGCTCCTGGTTGTCCTTCATTGCTTACAAAGCTTTTAGTTCCAGAAATATCCACCAACCCACCCACCCATCAGTCACCCATCTATCCATCCATTCATCCATCCAATCTATCCAATCGATCTAATCTATTTTATCTCTATATCTCTATCTACAATGAAATATGTTTTTTCAAATACATCTTTGCTGTTCGTACTCCATTACCGATTTGGTATCTAAAAATTAGCCCCATGTAAATATGGCTGACGATATCCCTCTAATAAGTTCTAGGTTTAGATCTTTCGGCAAATGGTACCACCTCACAATCCGAAAACCCAGGTCTGCTGTTGTGATCGTAACCTTACTCCTCTGCCATTACTAAGACTAAAAGCTGACTCCGTGATGGCTCGTTTAACTGTCATCTCCTTACATTGGATGTACATTTGCCTGGATAATTATTCAGATGGATCATTTCTAATTCATCTTCTTCAAAACGAAAACAATCGTAAATCATTTAGTGTAAGCCCATACGACGAAAATTTCATAACATCACACTCCACAAAGGTAACTACTAAGGTATTCTTTCTTTGTGCAACCATTATTCAATAACATTAAACCCAAAAGTAATATAAGGAAATTCGAACTTTGAAATCAACACAGCAAATAAAAACGACGACGTATTACTGCTGCCTGCTCTGAAATTTCCGCTGAAATGCTAGAACGTGTGCAGCACTCTTTCCATAGCAGACTGGAAACGTGTATTGAAGCTGCCGATGGTCATTTTGAACACAACCTTTGAAGGGCTATGTTCTTTTTATTTGTAAGAATCCACAGAAGTATTGTAATTCCCTTTTGTTTTTCTTTAGTTTGTACTACCATAGGTTGTACAAGTGTCGTTGCGTAAAAGTTTCAAAATAAGATTTCTCGTAAACCACTTGCACTAGAATCTTGCAACAAACGCCACTGACGTTCTAATTTACCCTACCTTTAATCTGTTGATGTAACTAGACATTGTTCCATTTAAAAATTCTATGTTTGCTCAAAAATTACACCTTCTCAGTATTATTAAACTCTGTGTATAGGCTAAATGTACGAGCCCCTGACTACCGATCAATGTTGTGAAAACTGCACATCAATAGCAGTTTCCATTTCCGAAATATTGCTGTGCAAGTTTTAGGTGATTCAGCCTGTA
The DNA here is from genome assembly GCA_030765065.1 of Deroplatys truncata. NCBI lineage: Eukaryota > Metazoa > Arthropoda > Insecta > Mantodea > Mantidae > Deroplatys > Deroplatys truncata. The sequence goes on from CM060980.1 coordinate 63,628,793, forward strand.
TATTATATTGTTGCGTAATAATAATGTAGGAGGTTACATTGTCATTACCAGACATATTGTTGTTCTACATTGTCATTACCAGACATATTGCTGTTTTCCTTTCATATTGACTGGGATGACGTCACTCCTGGCTGGTAGCTTTGCTAGCCACGAGTGGTGGGGGATATAGCTCTGTCTTAGGATTCCGTGAGAAGCAAATCGGGTGTGCAAGCCGGCTTTTGGATCGGTGGATATCTCCTCTCGCCTTTCCTATTTAATAATGTAGGAACCCCAACGGTTAGGAAATAAATCTAGGATTTGTAAGTAGACTTGTGTTATGGATTTTGTACAGTGAAAAACCCACACACCTTCCTCTTAACTTACACCACCAAGTCAATATACGTCCCTTCAATGTACGTGCTGGGTACTGGAAATTAATTCAATTTTCATGTTAACGTTTAGGCCTCTACCCAGCATGTAACAATATTCAGATTAATTTGTCAATTTGGTTCATTTTGAACAATTTCATAGCACTAAGTATGTATATTTTATTATAAACATAACAACTAAACAACCACAACTATAATTAAATTGCTTGTAGCAACAGATATGCCTCAAATTATACCATAGTTTCCAAATGCTTCCTTTTTCCTCCTTCACGGTAGATAACACGTGAAATTATGCCAAATCCTGGTAAAATTAAAGTGTACACTTCAGGATAATCAAAGAATCAAATTAAATGTTGATACAGAATAGGATCACCTCGCATTTCTTAAGTAATTAAGAAATAGATTTAAGTTATTCGTGTTATGTTAATGTAATTAACTACTTACGGCATTGTACGGCAAGTTTCAGCATCTGTAAATAAAGCTAGTTGACCTTCAGCTAGTTGGTCGGGCCTGTGTGTAAACCTTGAGCAACAAGCTGTGAAGTGCCCGACGAGGCAGTGTAGTGTCATCCAGACGTACTGATTGGTTAGCCGTTTTCTGCTGGAAAGCTGCTGCACTCGGAACACAATTTCTACAATGGTTATAGAATACAACGCTGAGTTTAAATTCGTGGAAAGTCTATTTAGTTGACGAGCTTCAAAGACATTGTTACAGTGCAATACCTACTCCGAATGATTTCTATAGGAAACAAAAAAGTCTTGAGAAAATATTTCATATGATTGTCTTTTGTTGTTTCTCAACTTTATTAAATGCCTTATAAATGCAACAGTTTTATAAAGGTAGTTTAGACGCAAAGTGATTTTTGTTGAGCAAGATCTGATAAAACTGAGATTTCCGACGAAAAACTAAACTTGACCCTGAAAAACTAAAAATCTTCACGAAATCGAATGTAACGGAATATACGAGGGCAACAAAGAACATTTTTAGAAAATCAAACAGGATTAGTCTTTAAAAATTGAGTTTATTGTTTTTTCAGAATATTCCTTTTTAACATCAATACACTTTTGCATTAGATGAAGCTAGTCCTTAAAGCAATGATGCCACTCTTTCTCAGGCACTTCATAAACCACATTTTTATTATGTTCCACTGCTTCATCTGATGACGAAAAAGTGATTCCACGTATTTTATCTTTAATGTTTGGAAATAAAAATAAATCACAAGGTTATAGGTCAGGGTTATGGTGAAGGGTCCATGGTGCTAACTTTTAGAGCATCCAGACATCAGTTCTTAATTTTGTTGTGTGTGGCGATGCATTGTCATGTTCTAACATTATTTTTCCTTTTTGAAGTTTTTCACGATTTTTTAAAAAAAATTGTAGTAAACAAACATTTTGTACCAATCGGCAGTAACGGTACGTATATCTTCTAATGCTATAGTAGCAATACGACCCGTTTTAGAAAAAATAATTGCAACCATCTTCTTAACAGCACTGCGAATTCAACGGGCTTTTGTAGGCTAAGGTTCTGTTGGAAAAACCCATTGAGCCGAATGACACCTTTCATCAGGATCATAACAATAAATCCAAGATTCATCACCAGTAACGATATTCCAAACCAATTTGAAGTGCCGCCTTGGAATTTTTCCACAGTTTTTCTGCAGCAGTCAATGCATTGCTTTTGATCAGGAGTCAGTATGCGGAATTCATCGACAACAAAGTGTTCTCACGTCTAACTGTTTTTGGTTTGGCTCAAACAAATGCACAATGTCGCCCGAATGAATTCATAAGATGTCCGACTATCCTCTTTAAGTATTACTCGAACTGCGCAATATTTTCATCAGTATTCTTGGGCGTCCTTCACGAAATTCATCACTAAGAAAAAACCGTTCTCTTTTGAATTCGTTGTACCAATTATAAATTGTTGCCTTAGATGGTGCTTCTTTGTCAAATGCATATCTAAGCCGATCTGCACGTTGTATGGGCATTAATGACGATTTAAAATCGTAAACAATCATAGCCCGGAAATGTTCTTCAATGAATTTGATTTTTGGGTGAACACAAAATCTTTAAATTATAATTAACAAACTATTAGAGCAAATAAAACTACACGGCAATCAATTAGCAAAACATTAGAAAGTAGTTGTGAAATGTAAACAAATTTAATTTGTTTTTAGAAACATAACATTCTAAAGATTTTCAATATCGCCCTCGTAATTTCCTTCTCCCTCACTCAACGGAAAAACATTTACTGTAAATTGTATGCTTAGGAACAAATTATTTTCGTAAGAAAAAGCAAAACGAAATACACACACAAACCTTCTAGAGCAAATACTGGATGTTCATTTTCAATTGGTTCTGCCGTAGTTCACACTTGCTCGGAATTACGTCAGCATTTTGATGCGAGTTTCACCTTCTTAGAGGCTGCAAAAATAGAGTAGGTTTATGTCGTAGAAGTTGCCTAGTTCTACGGGGTAACAAAGTCCTATGACTTTAGTATAGCCATATAGCGGCTCTCATACCTATGGCGCGGTCTGCACATGCAGTTATTCAAAAAGAAGGAACACATTTTAAATATTCATTTTTAATGAACGACAACAGATAGAGACACATACACACATCATTGAATAGAGGAAAGTTCAAAGCTTTAACCCCATCTATTAGTTCCATTCAGTCCCTACAGCGGCGCTGTGTTTGTTTACGAGAAAATGGCGATGCCACAGGAAAAGCCGTTTTGTGTGCTGCATTATGCAAAGAGTGAATCCATTGTTTCATTGCAGCGTGCATTTCGTTGCACGTTCAACAACGAGCCGCTTCGTCATAAAAAATTTACAATTGTTACAATAAATTCGTGGAAGATGGTTGCGTATGCAAGGGAAAAGCACTGGTCGTCCTCGCATAACAAATGGTGCTTATTTTGAACACCTGAAATAAAATATTGAACTTTTCTCGATTCAGCGATGTATCGCCATCTATTGTCATTCATTAGAAATGAATATTTAAAGCCTGTTCCTTCTTTTTTAATAAAACCGTATATTACCGCCACTAACGGAGAGGTTGGAATACTGTTTATAGTTAAACTGTCCATTTCGATTCCTGTATTGCAACAGACTATTTGTCCATTAGCGTCAATAATTTTTAAAGGTTTTATCATATTAATTCTTAGAATATTTCAGAATGTGAGGGTATTCTTTTTTATGTTTCTTACAAAAAAGACATTTACTATTCAAAACATGTAAGGAGATTTATTTTACTACCCTCCATTACTGCCACCCTGCAGTTAAAGAAACGTAATGCTTAAAAAAACCAAAATATTATGTAATGAACCCCAAGTTCTATCATTACAACTTCTTTAGCCTTTTCCTTCCACCCTTTAACCTATTCATGTATGAGTTGCTACCTCTGGCGTAAGGATTCATTAACATTTGAAGACTAAAGAATCGCCAGTCGGTGCTGACATCATATTGTACCCAATATGATGGACAATGAACCAAAATAAAATGAACACTCAGTAATGTAAATAAATAATGCTATTTTATGTGCTGCTTATGCTTTAATGTGTACCATAAATTCTCTGACATCAACATATTGTGCCACTGCGAACAGTTGGAGAAGAGCGTCTGATGCCATAAATTTCAACTTCATGTTCAAGCAGTGTGCACCAGAAAGGAAGGGCTCATATTTAGACACCTGCTGTTGGCATAAAGATGGATGAGATCGCTGGTAATTTTCATAGTATGCAACAGACAAAAAACAAAATACGTGCAGCAAAGCTGCAAGTTGTGGAGCACTTCAGTCTCTAAATACAAGTAAGAGTTAACCTCAGCATAGAGATAAATGTAATCGCGATTTTTTTTTCATACTAATGCTCTGGCAATACTCTGGCTGTATTGCTCTTCTAACTACATAATGAAATGGATGCTTGCATAACATGATGGTATTCCACAAAAAATTCTTTGTCACCAGTAAGACGAGGTATTATAATTCCAACTTAATTATACTCTATATGATTAACTACCTTCCGACAAAGATCAAATACGCAGATAAAATACTTATCTAGAAGTTTGAAACCATCTCAGTTATAAACCCTGGCTAGGCTCGCTGCTGCTGCTGCTGCTGAGATTTTATTCTAGCTCTTAATCCTAGTCTGATGTGCAAATTGCACCACCTTTGTTGTGCAAAAGTTAATGCTGTGATGTACACTTGGATACAAAAGAATGATCCATATATGAACAGGGTGGTTTAAGTTGGCAATGAAATGTATTGCCCCGCCCTTCACAAGCATCATCTTATTATCTCTCCTCTGCGTTACTCTAACCACGTGATTGATGAATGATGAGTTTCCTACCTCATCCCAAAAGATGGGTGGATGGTAACATTGCCAAAGTGTTGTGTATGTTCTTGTTGGTTGAATATGCTTCATTTAATAATATTTTAATTGTTTCATTTGTATATTCTCTTTTAACTTCTATACTTTTCGGAGCTTTTTACTTCAGAAACAACTGATGGTGTTATGAACTCGTTAATTATAGTATTTAGCTTTTTTTAATTTTGCTGATTTTCCTTACGAAAGAAGCACACATTCAGTCATTAATTTATACATCCAGACTCTGCGAAAAGTAGGGAATGATACCAATTAAAAACATTCCTCGCTCCAGCTGGGAATCAAACCTCTGGATTCAGAAGCTAGAAGGCTTTGATAGTAATAAGGAAGACGGTATCAGTCAGTTTATTTTAACAAAGCTTTTTATTTTTCAGCATCATATCAGCATCTTCATTATGCATTAATAATAACAATAATAGTAATAACAATAATAATAGTAATATGACTAGCTTGAAAGAAATTCCTAGAAACAAACATAAACCAACGAGAGATGTTATGTTCAGAGTGAAGTGAATGTCGTAATGAATTCGCTCTGATAGATTTAAACAGCTTAATGCGGCTTAGTCCAATGTAATAATGATCAGAGACTCAAACTTGTAGAGGAAAAAGTTGACGAGAAATGAGTTACCTGTGAGGCTAAAATGCGCAATAGTAAGAATAATTTTTCAAGCGTTTATTCGAAAGTAGGCGTGGTAACGAAATCTAAAATTATTGGTTCCATCGGATAAGGTTGTAGGAGGCGTGTTTTTAAAGTAAGTACTGTTTTAATATTTTGCTACTGCAGCGCTGCAATCATGATATTGAGTATACGCGATCACTTCTGCCATTCATTAGGAAGCCAGACGCAGCTGTGAGCGATCGTCACTTTGTGTTTTCCTGTTGTTAGAGCGTTTCGAAATGTTCAAAATAATCGAACGACATGTCAATTGTGAAGTCAGATCAGTGACTCGTTTTTTGAATGCTAGAAATGTTGCGCCAAACATTCATTGTCAATGATGTGAGGTTTATGGGGAAACAATAATGAGTGACAATGCCCGGCCACACTCAGCCAAACAAGCTCAAGATCTGGTCGCATTATTTGGTTGGGAACAATTCGACCACCATCCCTATAGTCCGGATTTGGCACCAAGCGATTTTCATCTGTTTCTTCATCTGAAGAAATTCCTTGGTGTAAAACATTTCAACGAGATGATGTAAAACAAGAAGTGCAGACTTGGCTTACGTCACGGGCGGCATCCTTCTTTGACGAGACATACAAAACTTGGTGCCTGTATAACGGCGGTGACTGTGTGGAGAAGTAGTGTAGGTAATGAATGATAATAAAATATTTGAAAAATGATGTTCTGTTCTTTTTGTAAAAATTATCGGTACTTACTTTAAGAGCACGCCTCGTAATAGCGAAAGGGATTGTAACTTGTGTGATATGCCTCGAAGGACCAAACCCCTTGTAGGAAAAATTGTCAAGAAACATGCCATTATTTGGAATGTATTTATCAATTCCAATAGCTTTTTTAATGTATTAAGTTTAGATTCAGGCATAATGATAGTAATTATAATAATAATAATAATAATTATAATAATAATAAATGATCGGTTTTTATGTTTCCTACAAAAGCCAAACGTTAAAATTTAGTCAATATGAGTTACGTAATGATGAACTATCAATAATGTCGCTATTAACAACTCTGGCCTGCAGAAGTGGGATGAAAAATTCCTGAAATGATGCTTAAATTAGGCAGAAATGCAAGAGCTCAGCGTTACCCAATATTTTTCCTTTGAGGATAAGGAAACCTCTATAAGGAAACCTTAATCAGGCACCTCACTGCAATCGAGATTCAAACTCCGGCTCTCAGGATAGGTAAGCAGATATTTTACCTGCAAAGAGGTGGGCTGATATTCCACACACAAACACAGAGTATACATATCTGGTGGCATAATCGTAAGTTTAATGCTTTTCCTTTCTTCCTATACCTATGTCGTCAAAAGGCATTCGAAAATCTGCATGAACACCGGTAATATTCATTTAACTGCTGTATTTATTGTATTAAAACATACAAAACCTTCCGTCAATTAGAAAATGGTGTATATCATAGTTTGAGTTATACGAAAATGCAAGGATTATAGTTCTTGTAACCATTCATTCAGCACATTACGTAACAGATTTTGTTAGATTTTGTTATGATGGTAACACAGAAATGCGATGTTTATAATGAAGTCACATTCTGCGTTTTCGTCTCAACCATTAGCATGTAAAGGTTTCAAACCATAAGTAGCCCATTCCCCTAGATCGCAAATGTTTTTTGTTCGGTAAGCATTCCAAATTTATCTAATCAACGCAGCCTTATCACTTCTCTCTGTCACTGGCTTGAAAAAGGTTAAAAATAAAAAAAAGCTGATGTTATATTAAGGAAGTCAAAAATCGTCTCATTTAATGAAACGGGTTAGCCCAGAGTAATACAAGTAGAAGAAGGGTTGGGTGAGAAATTAGTTACCTCTAGCGTCTTATGTTCCTTCTGAAAAGAATCTTGAATATAGGTATTACCGCCATCGGATACGTATGTAGCGAGCAAGCTCTGCTGAAATACGTGGTATTTGTACCTCGAAGAACCGAATACTGTTAGTGGAATATGATCAAGAAAGAGATATTTGTTAATATCAATAATTACTTCGGTTCACAAGCATTTAGATCACAGCAAACGTAATAAAAATAAAATCGAATTTTAAGTAATAATATAATTTACAGTAACATAAAACGACGCGTCGTGCAAATATATTGTTATTATTATTGTTATTATTATTTATTGGATAATTATGACGATTTATGTTACTCTGGTAATCAAAAAGAGTCGTTAATGAAAGGGATTGCTATTGTCATTCTTATTAATATTATTAATGATTCTAAACCAACAACAAGGAATGACGTAGACAGTTTGTCATTCAAATTGCTAGAATTAAGCAAGATGGGACGCTTGGAGAGGGCGTAGCAACATAGTATTTCATTAGGAGCCTAAACCGTCCCGTTTGTATATTAGTCACTTAGTTTGCTCCCAAGTCTACGTCTACGTCTACCTCTGAGGAAAAGCAGAATTACAGACAAGGTGCCTTAGTTTATTCTGCATTCTTTGACAGTTATTTAGTGAATAATGGAACGAAACGTTAGTGCATCCAAGAAAAATTACATTTATTGGAGCACAGACTATGAAATGAAACTTCACAGTAACTGAGCCACGCCGATAATAATTAGTTAAATCTTACTGCCACTCTGCCTCAGTATTTTGTGGTGGGTTTGACATGTACAGTCGAGTGCACGGAAATGTGCTGATGCTCTTTGTTTCCTGAGATGTTGGCAGACTTTCTTTATTATCTGTATTCCACACCAGCCCTGGGTGAGCCAATTTCTTAGCGGTTGAATTCAAATTTAAAACACACACGCGCGCGCATGCACGCGCGCATTAGCCTATTAACAAACGTCGGGCCTAGATGAGCGGCGAAAGGGGAGGAGTACGGAAACATTTCACTTGAGTGGTTGCAAGGTAAGCTTCGACACGATTGTTCAAACCAAACCCTGGACGAGTCCGTCTTCTAATCGTTTGATTTCAAAAGTCTGACACTCAAACATTTACTTATGTCGGTTTCAGGAGCGAAGGAAAAGGGTGAGGAAAAAAATATTAAGTGGAGTGCTAGGACCAGATAAGGGGTGCGGTAAAGTCCGTTTAGTATTTCCGTATCAACACAAATCACTGCGCATTTTATCGGCACGATTTCATGAACTCGATTGCACATTTTGGAGCACAAAACGAAAGTGTAATTGGATGATTTACTAGTTTTAGAGTATCTGTCTGCTTATTTTCAGAGAAACAATTCCTGTTTAAAAAGGCTAACGTTCTCAAAGCCAATAACAGTCGTGCAATAATTTACCTTCAAGTGCATCAAATCGAAACCTCGATGAATGAGAATGCGTTGCTAGGAAACGAAAATTGTGAGCTGATTGGATGAATTCAGAATATAATACTTTCATTCGTAGTGCAACGACCGCTCAATTAGTATTAACATGATCGTCGGCCCTCCACATTCTTTACATCAAAGCATGGCCTTTTTATTAGCCAGGCTACTACTTCCAAAATGATCTGCACGGTGGGTTCGTACTTTAGCATAATATAATGATTTGTGTTGACAAAGCAAATCTATTTTAATGAGTGTAAATCTGAAAAAGGATATGAGACAGCTTTTATTTTCTGCCTTAAATCTTAATGTGTCATGCTCCAAAATTCCAAGAATATATTTTAACGATACACATGCATGCATTAATAGTAATACATGGTATTGTTTTAATTAATAGCTTGGTAGTCAAATATTTAATACGATTTCTTTCAAAATTTAAGGGTAAAACCCACCTCAAACTGATGAATGAAGAGACTAAACTATCTGCTAAAAACTGATATTTATTTCCAGCATTCTTTCTCGCAAATTACTGCAGGCTAATTTTAATGATTTTAACGCTTTGTTGCGAAAAGAATTAAAATATACTATGTAAAGGTTTGTATCGAATATTCATATAGACAGTTTCCTTAAGGCATGGAAACTATTATCATTTCGCAAATATTTCGTTTTTTATAGAATGTGCAACATTTCCACATTCATATATACAAGGCACCTGGGCTATGTAATAATTAAAAAATACATTCCTCCATTCTTTGTTTCTCCTCTGTGTGTGTCTCTCTCTCTCTCTCTCTCACACACACACACACACACACACACACACACACAGAGTATAACAACTTAATAACCTGAAAAGCATCTGCAAGACCACTTTCGTTGCCAGCGACGAACAGATACACGAATTTCATCAGTGTCACCAGTACTAAATTTTGCAGTCACACGCCCCCAAAATATTAACATAGAAACGGTTATCCTGCGACGGAGCATTAAATTTTTATATCAAGGCAGTCACAATGTGAAATATGGCTTTGTACGATACATTGGGTGTTCTAATATCTGTATTTCCGACGAAGGTTGTAAACACATACTTAGCATTCCTCCTCCTTCCATACCCCTTGAATGCATTTCTCCCTAGAAGTACCAATAAATACTAGAAGTGTCCATGGTGGTACGTGCAGAAGAGGTAGAATGGGATAGCATTACTACTGTTATCATTGGTACGGGCAGAAGCAGCATACTGGATCGTATTCACAATTTTGTAATATAGTATTTCACGGTCTTGTTCACGTATTAACTGGATAGTTTACTGACCAGAGGACCGCTACTGGATCGTAAACGATTTAGTTGCACATGGTTCACTGGCGATAGTGACGCAATTTACCTCAAACGGCGATTTTTCTAATTTCAAGTTCCTTACATAGCCATGATCTACAATGGACAGTATGCTGTCTGAATCTAGCAAACCTGTAAACGAGTTTTATTAACTGAAAGCGATATCATAGAGACTGGGTTATCATTACTAGCAACTAAGCTCTGAGATTCCCAGATTCACATTATTCTGTTAATGTCATTTACCTTTGTGTGTACCATGAAATTTTCTATCAATATATTCTCTAGACTGTCTGAAGTAACAATTTCTTTGTTGGTATTGTAAAAATAGAAAATACGCCTTTATACGGGAGTCAAATTTGAAAATTTTTTAGGGAATTGAGTCAGTAGCAGCCACTGATTTCAAATCCAATGTCACTTGGTTAGCTTTGGAAGTAGGAACCAATGTCATTTTCACACAAGTTCACGATTCAGAATACAAATGTCTGTACCTAGATGCAAAGTCCTCTAACTCTCAAATATGTTCACATTATGGCCAGACAAAGATAATGCTTGGATGTCAGCATGGATGAAGTTTGTTAAAATATGACATATTACATACTCGTATTTACTCTTCAGCGTATACTAATAATAAACCATTAAGTATACATTTCTAAGGCGTCGTGTAAACTCCGAAAAAGATTCTGAGTTATTTTGTGGTCTAAAATATTATTTTCCAACTAAATTTAATTGAGTAAATGATAAATGTTTCCTAATCACTGTTGTGTGAAAACTTAAAAAACTTGCATTTACTTTTAATAAATCCTGTAATTCTACACAATAAGCCCCTGCAAATTTGGCTTTCAACATTGTCATTAACAACCTGTCTTCAAGTCTCGGCAAAACAGGTGCTCTTTCTACTCAGTGAAATCCAATAGAAATTCAAATATATGATTTGGTGATTTCCAATTTAAATTCCAACTATTAAGTAATTTCTGAGATGGGTTAGGAATTTTCATTTTTTAAACTCAAATTCAAGTTGTTATACCTTGCTTGTCCTCTCCCATTATTACACTATCAGTGACCTTTGACTTGTCTATTCCCTGCTCTCCTGATTCAGCATCTTTAAAAGTTAAATTTTACCTATTTGATCAATAAAATTATCTGAATTTGAAATTATCTGAAAGTCGTTAGAGCTTGTTTTTTGGGATAATCTTAATCCATTAACTGCCAAATTACTTTTTCTGTAATTTATACTTTTTCGGCTTTTTTAAGTGATTTGAAGGTATGTGAAATCAAACACATAAATTGAACATTTTTTAATTAAGGGCTTAAATAGGACGATCCCATTGGGGATCATGGCAAATGCTACCTTGTAAATTACTGGCAACTGTGTTACACTTTTTGTTTATTGTGCCAGTCAACAAGAAGTCCTGCATCATATACAACAATGCTTTCTTGCGTTTTTCTTGCAAACTGCACATTTTCTTTGTTTTTACTTGGCCGTACGTTCGATCATATGTCCCAGGTCATGATAGAGGTCCTATTTCTGCTGGACTACTTGATGAAGATGGCTTTGAATACGATGGACGTCCAGCCTGTTTTGGACTGAAAGGATGACAACAAGCCATCCTCCCCTTGAACTGAAGTAATGGTAACTTTTCATGGTGAGACAGTAGAGAGCATGCGCATTTACTAACGCCACATCAATTTTATCGCTTATCAGTGGAAAGTACCATTTATTCCTTCGTATTCCATGTTCTTATTGTATTCTGTTACCACATTGGCTGCGGGACCTGCACCTTCTTACTTTAATTTCTACTCAATCTCTTGATATGGTTTATCGGCTCAATTCTCTCATGATTTGTTAGAATTCTCACAGCTGTTGTCTTTCCATGTAACTGCCAAGATCTCATTATTACTATCAAAACTGTAGTCATAGGTTCCTCTTTCTTTTTTTCATACTATTGTCATTTTCTGTAGGACAGCTTGTTCAATCTGTTGATCCGAGCAGTACCCGTTGCTCTCGCCCAATTTCCTTCAGCTTTTCATTAGGAGAAAACATGTAAAAAGTTATAGTGTATTTTGTGAAGTTATAGTATATTTTGTAAAGTTGAGGAGTATGTAGGGGAAAAATCATCATCAGTACTACTGAAGCGCCAAGATCTATAACTGGAACACACTCTGAGTCCTTACGTTTTCCTTCATTACACTGATATTTGATAGCAGTAGCCACTTTGGAACAACACAAAGCCCCCTGCTTGAAACAATATCTCACTGGTTTCCCCCGGATGAATTGTTGACCATAATACCTAACCATTTGCTCGTCAATGCTTAGATTCTCAGAGAGAACACCATATTTCAAGAAAGTTCTATTGAGATGGTCCATGAGGGGATGAATCCTGAAAATGTTGTCCCTGTTATTCCCACGGATGCTGCTTAGAAGCTCATCATTATTGAAATGTAAATATTGTTTGATCTCTAGATATCTGCTCCGACTCACGCATTTTATATCACAGCTCTCATCTTCGCACCAGCATAGTTGCTTTTGAGGAGGTGCACCTACTCTCACCTCATCCCTCCTTCCAGGGCGCGCCCCGTCAGGGACCTAGATATAGAAGATCTGCGTAGGTGGAGGTGCTAAGTCCCCTTCCGCTTCTAGTTTTATCGTCCTATCCTATACCATACTCAATGATCCGATTGAAGATACGCGAGTTGAAGATATTGCAAAGATCTCGATAGGCGGTGCCCGCTGTGCTTTAAACGAAGTTTTGAATATAAGAGAACTATTGCGATGAATACAGCATTTTTTAACAATGAACAAAAAACCGCATTTGAGTGAACATTTCCCAAGAGTGTTTAAACTTGTTTAGGAGCAATTCCAGTGAGTTTCTCCGACGTTTTAATAGCAATATATGAAATTTGGATTCACCACTACAGAGCAGAGAAGGAGCAATCCATGCAGTGAGTTTCTTCGAGGTTTAATAATAGTAGATGCAACATGGTTTCATCATTACACACCAGAGACGAAGGAGAAATCCATTCAGGGGTGGTAAAAGGTGAAGGTGCACTACAGAATGCAAAAACTATTTCTTCTGCAGAAAACGCCATCATTATGGTTTTCTGGGATTCTCGTGGTGCAGGCTCTTAAACTACCCCCAAAGAACAAGATCTAACTGTGGAGTATCGCATATTGAACCAATTGAAGGATTCTGTTCAGACTAAATGTTCACACCTTCCGAAAAGAAAGTTCTCCTTCACTCGCGTCTGGAATTGTTGCTAAACTGTAGAACCTTCATTCCCAGTGGTTTCAAATCTGTCATATTCGCCGGATTTGGTTCTCAACAATTACTTTTTGTTCCCTAACCTGAAGAAATGGCTGTATGCACGAATATTCGCATCAAGTGATCAGATTGAAGCTGAGACAGACTTTATTATGCAATATGATTATGTTGACAAATTTATATCTTTGGTCTTTTGTTTTCTTAGGCAGGCTGAGAATTGTTTGAACGTGCCACGTATAATTTGAATCAAACTTTCAATGCCACAGCCAGGATTTGACCACCGATCTTTCGCTTTCCATTCGGTTGTTTTAACCAATTAGATTACCGTGGCAACATGCTGGTACGACATTGAATTCCCCAACTGAATCGCATTGCTTTTTTTTAAATTTATTTCAAAAGGAGTTTCAAATTCATTTTGAGTAACATACCCCAATGGCGATTTACAATGGCATAACTACTTTAAGTTCCGGTCTTTATAGTTAAAATATTAGGTAATAATGACAATTCATTATTCCTTTACAATGTGTGTAGACTAATGTTGGAAAGGTAGAATCAGACTGAAAAATCCAATACCATAGTCGGGATTTGAACCACGCACCTTGCTATTCAACCTACTGGTATTCACAGATCGGCGGGCGCGCGCACATACACAACCTTCTTCTAAAAATACCTTCGATTCGAGATCTCAAATCGTGTAATTTTGGAAATCTCAATATCGAATTTTTTAATAGATACAATACTTCCTCTTTCCTTCTATAGTAGATGGTAAAGAAAAGAAAATAAATGAGGGAAGAAAAAGACGAATTTTAATTTCACGTTTAGGTAACTAGGGCATTCTTACAAGACCTACCTATTTTAAGTTTTAAAGCCTGTAAACTCATTGCCAATCTGTTTTATTGGCACCAAAAGCTGGTGACTTTTTTAAAATCTAAATATTCTTAAAAATTTTCTAGTGTTTATGCTTATTAAAGACTTGTAAATACTGTAAACCTCAAAGCACTTTGTGCAGCATAAATTAGATTTTTGTGCATTTTATTTAACCTACAAGTTATTTTAAGAATTATATTGGTAGATGTAACAGGCCCATGCAAAAGTTGCGTGGAATTTTGACAAGTGTGGCACGCAGTCAACGAATAGGAATAGACTTGATTTACCCCCACCGATTTACTACCGGATAACCATTTTAGAGTGCTGTTGCTGACGTTTGTTGCGTGTAATGTGTGTGGAATTTTAGATCCGCTTCAGCAGCAGAATCAAAACTTGGGAGATACTCCTACACTTCTCAGTCGTTAAAATGTAGTGAGCGCGAACTTTTTCGATCGCTTTCCCTCTAATTCAAAATTAAAGTTTAAAGCATCTACCAGCTATTTTTTTATCCCATAATGCTTAGAGCTGGAGTGTTTCCAACTTTATTAAAACAAATATCTTTCTTTGTGTGACTCCAAAGCGACGTTCAAAATGGAGGGCAATATATGCTTTGTAATCGTCAAGAGTTTGAGAGGGTGCACCATGACATACCTACTTCAGAGTCGGTGATATGCATTGGTGATATGCAACCATTTTACCTTTAAAGTAATTGAATAACGGAAATGCCTACCATTTTACGATAATTTGTTCACTTTGAATTCTTGTTTATGACAGATACGCGTGTAAAAATAGTTATATAAAAAGCCAATCTCTCGTACTTTGTTAATCAAGTGATCAGTCCTTTCATATACATGTAGATATATAAAATCAGAAGTAGTCTACTGTTATTTGTGTGTGCTGTTAAATATATTATTAATGTTATAGCATTTCATTGTGCGTAATCTAGAGCAAATGAAAAAGAAGTTATAGATATACGAAACATGGGTTTATGACATTGCCACAAATTTTCCACATTTTGTTTTAAATTTTATTTCATTTTTAAAGTAGTTAATATTTGGAAAACGCAGTTTCACTGGAAACACACATTCCGAGCTTCACTGAACCTCACAAAGAAAAGTTTTAATAAAAAAATCCATGTCGCATTCTCATGAAGAGCATGCCTGAGAAGTAAAAATTGGAATAAATATATAATTTCGCTTACGAAGCTAGGAATCTTTAATGGAATCGTAGATTTTAATGGACTTTCCACCTCATAAAAACAATTTTCGTTACATTCATATTCTCAGAAACGGCGTTAGCGATAACTGCACAAGTCTGAGACATTGGTATAAAGAATAAAACAAATTCTTGAATTTCTTTGTAAAAGCCAATGAAGTCCTCTTCAATCCCACTACATTTTATTGCAGGAAAAATGAAACCCTAGTTCCTCTTTATAACTTCATATTCTTTTACTTAATTTGTTTTTAACTTTAACGTCCTTCAACCGCGTTAGTCATATCGGATGCTGAATAACGAGAGGTTAAAATGATGCCCAAATGGGCCCGGAGTCCCTAGAGCTTAAAGTTAATCGACATGCTACCTCAACACCATGGATGTGGATGTTCAATTAATGTTTTTTCTTTTATTGTATTTAATTTTATTGGCTGTTTTTTTGCACCTTTAAACATATTATCAGCGTACAAGCTTATACAGAAGAGACTTTTTTGAATAAGAAAAAAGTTAATACTCAATTTTATTTATGACACACCTGCATACGCGTACGCGCACACACACGCAAGCACAAATACACACACAGGGTGGACCATTTTAAGTTGATACTGTACAATATCTCCAAAACTAAGCGTTGTAGTAAGAAATGGCGTTAATAAAAGTTTTTTGATATTACAGGGAAAAGTAAATGCCATTAGTTAGTTTGTTCGGAGCACATTGTAATGGTCACTTTACGGTAAATTTATTCTTTTTAAATGGGAACCTACAATTAGGTTCAATTTAAATTGACCCTAAAATGGCCATGACAACATCCTCCAAATAAAACACGTCTAATGGCATTTACTTTCCCCATAATATCAAACAACCATTATTCGAGACATTTCTTTCTATAACGCTTAGTTTTGGAGATATTGCACAGTCTCAACTTAAATGGTCAACCCTGTATATATCGAACACCTTTTTTCCCTTTTCGAAATATTCACTGCGGTAGTCTTACATTCACTTACTTTTTAAGTACAGTGCTTTTTTAAACCGTAAATGCCCTTCTGTTGTTTCTTTTCAGATCCTAAATGGTTTTCTGTAATTAACACTTGGCTGTTTTCTCAGCCTTCCACACTACAATGACGTGATATTATCCGGTATTACGTGATTGAAAACAGTTACTTAATGTGATTATCAGGGCATAGATAGAACAATAGGTTAGGATAGGACTAGTTACGGAAGGGAAATTTAGCGCCTCGACCCCCCTCCCCGGGAGGAACAGATGCAATGAGGGAATCGCAGGAGACATATGGGCTGCAGACATAGCTGGCGCAAGTCGACAGAGACGCGCAGTTTCCTAGTAATTTCGGGCATGACCACCCGGCCACGGAGACGCCCCACCAGTGAGAGCGGGGAAACACGACCCAGCATTGGAGGCTCAACAGGCTTCCTCTAGCGGGGCCGTGAAGAACTTCCAACGCGCAAGCCTCTGCGCCATTTGCCGACACTGGCCGAACCACAGCCCCGGAGTCAAACTGAAACATGAAAGGAAAATGAAATGAGAGGAAATCCGTGATAAAATTCACCACTCAGGTATTCACCACTAAAATTCCACGCTCAAAATGTACGGCCACCGGGAATAGAACCCGGGACCTTCCAAAAGTGAGCCTCACACGTTACCGTAGTCATCTCGCTCGGTAGATAGAACAATAACATTTCATTAAATTCTTTTAAAATCGTTGTAAAGCTTACTGTGCTAACATTGGGAAAATTCGCAAAGACACATAAATTCGAGTTTACCGAATTTCAGTAAAATTGCTTAAATATTAACGCCTTTGTACGGTTAGCTTTTTAAGCCTCAAATTATTATTTAATTCGTTTCGTTTACTTCCCTCGTTGTTTATGAAATTATTGTACAATTATATAGAAGGTCTTTATGGTTAATTCTCCGCTTTATCCCTTATAATCGTAATGTCGTACAGCCTCAGCTACTCCTAACAACTGCATCATTCGGTTTCTCCATGCCCAGAGGTATTAATTACCGTGAAAAGGAACTTTTGCGTAGGAGCTAGGAAATTGCAAACATTCACCGGCACATATGTTAACAATTTATTTTTAACTGTTGTATTCGTTAACAATTCTTTGATCAGCTTGCTTCAACATTTTACAAAATAATATGCTAATACACAATATAATGTTCTTTTTCACCTTTCTACATTTAAAGTTGCCATATCAATTTAGAAACTTTATGAAAGAGCAACGAACACAATGGAAAGTTACATGAGGTACGAAATTGTAAATGTTTCTCTCGTAAAAGAATTTATAAAACACCAAGAGTTAAAAGGTTGAATTCCAAAGCTTACCAAACAAGTTGAAAAATAATTTGGAAAAGGCCGAAAGAATCACTCTTAGTGATTTACGCCACAAATCTCGCTGTCCCCGTGTCTAATTGTTAACGGCTCGTTCGCTGGCCGAAGAGTACTTCTGGTGCCTGCCCAGGAGCTGCTGGAGTCATCCACGAGCATGATGGCGCTGGCGTCAGTGACGTGAAGTGAACCAGCCAATGATAACTGTACATGATGCTTTACGTTGTGGAGTGATGACTTCGTCATGCATAACAATATGTTCTTCGAAGCTTCAGATGTTAAATGTCTCTGTCGATGAATGATCTCATCATTTCTGAAGCATTGTGACGTACTTTATGCTGGTTGCATAAGCCATGACCAAGGGGGAGGGGAAAACGGCACACAACGGATGAAAAATCCCCTGATATTCGCGTAAATGGATGTAAAACATCGGCGGAACTTTGTGACTTCCTTATCCTCCCCCCGAAAGTCTTCCAAGTTCTGGAAATGCTGCATAGCCTACAAGTACCCTTTGACGGTGGAACGATTATCCATCGGAGTGGTAGAGTAACTTGTCATATAATTACAAGGAAGTAAAGTAAGTGAAATTCTACACCTTTGTACCTTCACTTTGGTCCCGTAGTTGTTTAATAACATAAAAGGTGCATCGTTTTCATACAATACAGAAATTCTTGACATATACAACGAAATAGAGGTGAAGCTGGTGAATATGAAAATTCCGCATTCTAGGCCATTCTTTGGTAAAGGCATATAGTCTGAGACCATCGAGAAAAGCAATCTACTCAGTTGTTAATAACAAAATCGGTTTAATGATTTCTGAGGTAAGCTGGACACAATTTTCTCTCCTTATAGAATTATTTAACATACCCTGACGACAATCTTATGTATAACATATAAAACAAATAAAGGAAACTTTCTTACTTGAGGGTTATTAAAATATTTTGACATTGGTATCGCATACGTATCGTAACGTTCGATTTCTTTTCTGTTTTGCTGTGTCTTAATTGCTAGCCGTGGCCATCTACATATATAATTTCTTGGAATGAAATATCTGCGGCAATTGTCGTATATTACACGCATATTCTGTGGAGTAAGAACCACGGCTTTGGAAATCCTTTTTAATATTTTGGTAACCTAAGAAATGAAATTAGAATGTATTTTATAGCCCCATGTCCGTAAGAGCGAATTAGGCTTTACTTCCTCTTCTTCCACACTATACTCCTTGGAAGAATAGTACATGATGATCAATACAGAAATAAACAAATATCCCAAATCATCTGCAGACCTGAAATCATCTCAAAAACTATTCACAGAACTCATATCAACCTATCCAGTGATACTAAAATGTACATTGATGGTTCTCTACTAAATAACGGATGCGTATGTGCAATATGACCACAGGCATTGGCTTGTAAGCCCTGGGGGTGTAAGTCCTGCGATGAGCGGAGTACTCGGAGATTGCTTTGCTTTGCTTAATGTGGAATCAATCAGCACAATAATGAGCTATACAGATCCGGAAGTAAAGACACTAAATACTAAGATACTTAATAACAAGAACAGAGGTGATACATAAGGTCCCTCAGATACTAAACATGAATGAATGAGTGTATTTATTTAAATAAGAGTGTATATACGCAGTTTATATGAATCGCACAGGAATATAAAATGCTCTACAGACTTTCTGAATTCTTCCCCATCTTCTCTGCTGAACTTTAATGCTGTTAAAAAAGCGTTAACTACTATCTTACAAGCCCTTCTGGACAGAAACACACATCTCGCACTGTCTCCAGACATTCTCAGTATAAATATAAATTTGCAACACCATTGTAATTAAAGTGTTGTTTTGCTGGTTACCTTCTCATGTGGGCATTACTGGCAATGAAACGGCAGATGCAGCTGGCGAAGAATCCACCATTCACCCAGTGAGCGACCACTCAATCCCAGTGCCCCACAACGACATTTCAGCCGTATAAAACAACGCCTAAAGCACCACTGGAAACACCATGGATGCATCGATCTGCCACCAAAACTCCACGAGATCAGACCTTATCCTGAGGTCACACCACTTCTTATGTTGGCTGCAAGAAGGCAACACATCGCTGTAACAAAGCTACAGACTGCCATACCTCATTGATACACACAAACTTGCTACGTATAGATGACCCTTCTATGTGCTCTACCCGCAACACCCTCCTTACAATCAAACACACCGTTACTGAATGCTCCATCTATAAAGGTAAAAGAGATCTATACCACATCTCCACGGATTTGGCTAAAATAATCGCCACCCTGAAGTTCTTCACTTCATTAAATACATAAATTGATATCATAGCTTATAATGGTGATTGTTCATTAAGTACTGCGTTAATCAACACTGTGAATGAAGATTGTGTTAATTAGTATGTGAACTGTTCATTATGATGATTTAATAGTCACGTTATGACGTTGGTATTTAAGCGACTTTAAACAAAAATAAATAATAAAAAAAGAATTGGGCTTTTTAATGTAAAAGGATCGTCAAAAAAGGTTGAGTGGTTTTCGAGTTCCTATATATGCACACAAAGTTTTTCTGTCTATAATATTAATATAGATATATATTAAAATGGAAGTTATTACATCATTTGTACTACAGCTTGATAAGTACGCGGGAGTTTTTCAACGCACAGTCACATGTTACACGTAAATATCTAAATGTTTCAATTCAACTGTTCTATATTGTATATTAATTTTAAAAAAGTTCATAATCACTCTATGAATGAAAAGCGATTTAAACGCTTTTCAACTGCAAGAAAAAACAGAAATAGAAATGTAGTGGCAACCCGTAAATGTGCACGTTAAGCAATTGAAGGAATCTATTGAACATCGTGCTTAATTACAGCGATAAGGTTACTGACATTAAAATACAAAAACATCAAAGAGTGTTGGAAATGTAAGTGTATCGGATTTCGTTTTTCACAAAATGTGATATTTCTCTGCAGCGCGACAAAAAAAATCTCTTCCGCGAAGCACTTTTTATACACAAAGGAAGAGCTGGCTAAATAATTGCTTTCATGTTTTCTTGCAACACTTCTTTGAGTGACAAATATGAGTGTTTAGAAAGCAAAAGAAAGTTCACGTTCCCAAAGAAATACAAAAAACTCAACGCTTTCTTCTCCACAACCAGTAGTAAAGAGATGCGTCCAAAGTTGTATACCCAAAGTTGAAAAATAATTACTTACCTCGTAGAATTCTGTTCCTTGCAGCAGGACAAAATTAAGAGCCATTAGGGCGATTTTGAGTCATCGCGAAGAAAAAGTTTTTAATCTTCTATAAAGAGTCTTTGATAACAACTGAATGTGTTTGGTTTCGATAACCTGGCATATTTTTCGTTCCGATTTTATCGCTTAAATAAGTTAAAATAAGAGCCAACGGCAAACGTAACGCCACAAAAATTTTTATTTTAATGTTTTGATGCTTATTTTATGCGTAATTCGTTTGCATGAATTTATAAAATCCTTATTTCTGTATATCACAACAATTTCTTCATGGATACGTTATTTGTGATTAATACGTGAAAAACTTCATCGATTTACAATATTACCTATTCCAAGGATTTAGAAAACTACAACAGCAACAACAGCAATCAATAATAATAATAATCATAATAGTAATAATAGCAATAATAAAGGATAAGGAGGAGGGGAAACAGGCTGTTATGTAATAAAATACAGTAGAGCTTGTTAAAACACCCTTACAAAAAACATTTCATAAACATCATACTTGCACAATACATCAGCAAATGGTACAGTACCATATTAATTAACTACTTATAAACAATGTTAAAATCTGATGTGTTATACTCACATGACTTTCTCTACTCTTGTACAAACTATTTTTACAAACGCTTATTCTCCATATGCTTCATGTTAATCGAGATATCGAGATGTTAATCTTATTGCTAATTTTCTTGTAGATGCAAGGGGAATTGGTAGGCTTTAAGCAATAGTCAAATATTTTAAGAGCTGGTTGCTATGTGGAGTATTCCATTCTCTTTGCATTACCAGGACAAAAAAATGAATAACGAATTCCCATTTGAGAAAAGGTGTAAGTATTGGAAAATTTAAGGGAATAACGAGCAATATCTCGAAAATGGTTCACTCAACAAAAAAATGTATATGACATAAATTGTGTATTTTAACGCGATCTACATTTTTTGTGTAGTAAAATTTTGTCTATCTCTAATGGTTTACCGGTTATGCAAAAGTCGTTCACAATGAAGAATACTTTTGGAGACATTCCCAGAAAATTTAAGATATACAATTCATTTGCCATATAAATGTCTTAAACTTATGGTATTTTATTCAAAATCGTTAGAGCCATTTTTGAGTAAATTAAAATTTTCGAAAAATGTTCCATGTAAAGGGTAATTTGGGGTGGGGGATTTTCTTGAAAACCTTCGTGTCGCATCTCTGGAAGATACTGGACCTAAATATCAAGTTTGGTGTTTATCCGACTGTTCGTTTCTGAGTTATGCTGTTTACAGACACACACATACGGACATGTTTCCAAAAGTGCATTCAGTGCAGCTCTAAACATGTATTTCCGGTGAAATCTCGGTATCGAATTTTTGGGTGGAATACAATACTTCCCCTAGTTACTATAAGTAGTAGAGAAAGTAAAAATGTAATTAAATATGTACTTCTAGCATTTTTAAGTATAAATTAAATATTTTATTCTAAATATTTTTCATTTGTTAAAGACCTCTAAATGGACGACAGATACAGACCTCTTCAGTTTATCTCATGGTCATGTGCTATAATTGTGTTACATTTATATGATTTTCTCTAGCTACTACCGTATATTTTTATGTAGCTTCCGTAAACTACTCTGGTGGCCACTGTTATAACTCATTTACTATTTTTTCATCAAAAAGGATCAAATAATCCTTTAGGAACAAACAGTAATATTGATAAAATTACTTTTCACCCTATTTTACATTTAAATTTCATAGGTTTATTTCCATATGTATTTACCAGAACAAGTCATATGGTTATAACTTTATTTTTTTACCTACTCCATGATAATTGAGATAAACATTTGCAGAAATAGTTTCATTATACATTTCGTTGTGGGTGCAAAGGGGATTTAGGAGACTGAAGCGATAATCAAATAAAGCGGTCGCTTTATGTTGGCTTTGAAATTCTGTATGCTTTCCATGTCATCACGAGAAACATTTGAATGGTGACAGCACGTCTTGATAAAATGACAAAAAAGTACAGAATATTAAAATCCTATAACAACGAATAACACGGAAATGGCTGATGCCACGAAAAGGTTATTTAAAATAGATTATATGTTTTAAAGAGTCCTACAGTTTTTGTGTAGTAAGCTTTGTCTCTTTCTTACGGTTTAATAGTTGAACAAAATTTGATAAAATTCATTTCGAATGAAGAGGACTTCGCAGAAAATTCTAAATAGAAATTTTGTTAATCATGTAAATATCTTAAGAATGGTATTTCAATTCAAATTGTTAGAGCCAGTTTTGAGAAGAAAAAATTCAGGAAAAATGTTCATCCTATAGTTTGTGGGGGGGAATTCTTGATTATATTCAGCATCCTTAAAAATGCTGAAATTGTATAGAAGGTTTTTTATCCGACTTTTCATTTTTGAGTTATACTGTTCAGAGACATACAAACCCGGACATTTTTCTGAAAATGTTTTTCCCCTTTTTTTTTAATTCCGGGGAATTCTCGATATCGAATTGTTGGGCAGAATACAATATTTCCTTCACCTGCAATAGAGAAAGGAGAAATGTCATCCTCCGTGGTGTAGTGGTTACCATGCTAGCCTCTAGTTCCCGAGGTCGCGGGTTCAAAACTCGGGCGTAAAAATCCTTAGCATGGCTTCCTTCGGAAGGGAAGTAAAGCCGGTGGTCCCGTGTCGTAGATTTACGGCACGTAAAAGAACCTCAAGCTTGATATAGAGGCCGGTCTTTCACGCCCAATATAGAATGGGATGCTAAGGACCACAGCAGTTAAAGAGCGTCCATAAATAATACTCAATTTAATTTGAAAGGAGAAATAACTCCAAGAGAGGGAAAGAAAGGTGTGCAGAAAGGAACTCTGTAAATTACAGAGGACCTTCTGCATTTCAATTATAGGAGCTTTCAAAACTACTCCAACTGCGGCAATGGAGATGCTAATTGGGCTCACACCTCTCCACATATGCATGAAGGCAGAAGCGTATCACCGTATTTGCCGCCAAACTAAAGTGTCTAATAATGGACATATTAATCATCTCAAGCTTCCTTGGGACAAGAATGTACAACAGATACTCAACATGAGGACTGACATTCTTGAACCAAGATTCAAGTTTGAATTTAAATTTACGGTCTCCTATCCATAGCGGGGTGAATGGGAGAGACTGGCAAAACCTCATAATAACAAAGGCCCAATCTGATATACTGATAGTTCTAGAACAAATCAGGAACGGGGGCTGGGCTTTACGGTAATGGCACCAATATTTCTTATAGTCTGGGTACCTTAGCTACAGTTTTCCAGGCTGACGTTTATGCAATCCTAGCCAGTGTCATTGGAAAGCATTAAAAGGAGATATAAGAATAGAAGTGTTCTTATCCTCTCAGACAGTCAGGCTGCTCTTAAAGCACTTGAATCACCATTAATAAAATCAAAGCTCGTCTCAGAATGCCAGGAATCCTTAATGACACTGGCTGAACACAATAAGGTTCAACTTAAGTGGGTGGGAGGACACACAGGTATACCAGGCAATGAGAAAGCAGATGAAGCAGCCAAGATTTAAAAGTATAATTTGAGTTAAAATTAATAAAGGTATTAGAAGATTGGTTAGACTTCTTCCGGTATTTCCCAATAAAGTTAATAAGAGATGTCCAGCAATTATGTTTGCTGCTAATCGAATAGCAAGAGTCCCAGGGCGAAATCCTATTTTTGGGTCCGGAGCCTATACTGGGGGTGTCCTACAGATCAGTGAAACAGGCTATGAAGTGCTGGGCTCAAGTAGAACACAAGAACTACTGGAACTCCATTGAGGGTTGCGGACATTCCAAGTTGTTTATTACAGACCTGGATAACAGCCGGGCAAAGTACCTGCGCGGTCTTAGTAGAAGGCGGCTTGCATGGGCAACAGGATTCATTACAGGACACTGTGCCCTAAAGTTTAATCTATACAAAATGGGATTGTTTAACAACCCTATCTGTAGTAGATGCCTAGAAGGAGAGGAGACTGTTACTCATCCGCTATGTGATTGTCCTGCTCTTGGGAATCAAAGAGCAAGTATTTTTGGCAATCACTTTTCAAAGATAGATGAACTATCGAAAGCCTCAGTTAGCAGTCCGATTAAGTTCATAACGAGCAACAGACTACTTAACTGATGAAAGGGGGGATGCGCAATAGATCTTTAAGGTCGTAGTGCTTGGGCGTAAAACCCACCCTTTTTAAACTAGAACTAGAGGGAAAGACACATTTAACACAGTAGATGTTTCATAACTTTTTTAATTTCAGCAAAAGTCGATGTAATTATTTCGCTATTCATAAGGATGCCTAAATGTTTTCATTCCAGGTAACATATTATTGGATTTCAAAAAATATCCGCCCCAATTTTTGCTTTATGTGGTATATGACAATGAAATATAGTTTCTCTGTCCCTCCTGTAAAATACACAATTGCAAGACCAACCTCTGTAAATCCTTTAAAAGGAAAACGCACCTGTGCGCATTCAGAAATCCTTGATCCTTTTTAAAGGCTGAAACTACAGTTCTTCCTTTTTTATTCTGAATTATAGCATTAAAGCTTTTATATTTAATACTCGCCCGCGTTTTTTGTTTCGCTAAATCTCATTTCCTGTACTTTATTTTCCTGCAAAATCCCGTTTATGCTTTTCTTCCTCCCACTTGCCATAGTACCAATCCTACACAGCATTCCTTTTTACTCATCCCCTCCAACTATCAGCATACGGTAGTCATTAACGGAATTACTAAAAAGATGGTGCATTTTCTTACGATTAAGATAT
The DNA here is from genome assembly GCA_030765065.1 of Deroplatys truncata. Classification (NCBI taxonomy): domain Eukaryota; kingdom Metazoa; phylum Arthropoda; class Insecta; order Mantodea; family Mantidae; genus Deroplatys; species Deroplatys truncata. The sequence continues at coordinate 63,654,522 of CM060980.1, forward strand.
TTAAAACTTACTGTGTGAAATTGAAATTTCAATGCGTATAAGCAAAGGACAGCTAATTATCAAATGTGTAACTTATTTAGTTCTTCAGTATTTAGAAATTTAATTTTCTAATTAAGTATTGAAATGCATATTGAAGATATAGGATATATTGCTCATTATTCTGTAACAGGAATGTCGTTTTGTGACACTCGGGGTCATTCTCCTCCTTTCTCCCTCCAACTGCGTGGGAGTGATCGACCTTTACAACACGGTGCTAATAGATTAGAAGAGCTTTAAAGGTGAGCAAACCAAACAATAAAAAGGGAATGGGTTAAGACTCGTGTGTAGTGATAACCCTGTTCTACAATATAAGCCTCTGTAGGTAGCACGAATTTGCTTTCTAGGAGTTTCATATATGCTAAACGACAACTTCTGTGACACATTTCTTCTTCACAAAATGATTAAAATAGTAAAATATTTGTTTAAGTATTACATAGCATTCCAAAAATATTATTCTGCGGTTTGAATAATAACTACCGAAACGTATTTGTATGTTACTATATGAATGGTAAACTTAGGAATGTAACGATATATAGCGAACCAGAGGGATCTTTTGAGATTCTGAAAGCACGTAAGCCGCAACCTGCTATAAACAATATGTCGTACTGCCCTAACTTTAAAGAGTAAAATTAAGACCTTTCCCATCACTACTGCTCAATGGCAAACTATTGGGATGAACGGCTTATATTACTATTATTAATTACGCCTACATTACGACCTCCTGAGCACTTGAATTTAAAATACGTCTCATAGTATCAAATGTGTTGTTTGTATCCCCTTATATAGATTTAATGGCTATCAGATTTGCATGAAAATCTGCGTTGTGCATTGTGATCGTATAACGGTATCGAATCCATGCCTGTAATTTGAACAGTCTGTATCCCATGCTACATTTACTTTGCTTTCGCTAAGCGCATGTTTCAAGTAAAGATTTCCTGATGTTTTAAATTCACATGACTTTCTCTCCCTGTATCGCTTATTAGTGGGTATATAAATTATTCCTGCGAAAGTTTATTTTCCTATCTACTTCATTCTAATCGATATAAACCTTTGCGGAAATAGCTGCATGTAATATATAGCGATAGTCAAATGTTTTAGAACTGGGCACTATATGCTGGTCTTAAAATTCCATACTCTTTCTATGCAATCGCAAAAAGCCACTGAATTTCGACAGGACTTTTAAAAGAATGACAAAGTACTGAACATGCGAGCCATTAATAATCGATATCTCGGAAATAGCTGATGCCACAAAAAAAAACTGAAGTTATTTGAAATACATTGTATGTTTTAAGGAGATGTACTTTTTCGTATACTACGTTTATGTCTATCCATGTTTACCAGTTATACAATATTATATAAAATTAATTCCGAATGAACATGATTTTACAAGCTATTGCCGGAAAATTCAAGATAAACGGTTTATTTTTCATCTAAATGTCTTTAAAACATGCTATTTTAATCAAAATCGTTAGAGGCCTTTTTCATAAAATAAAAGATGTCGAAACATCTTCCATGTAAAGGATAGTTTGGGGTGGGGAATTTTCTTGAACTCCTTCGTGTCCCATCTTTAGAAGATATTGAAGTTAAATACCAAGTTTGGTGTTTATCCGACTTTTGATTTTGGAATTATGCTTTCATAGGTACAGCCAACACACACACACCGACCATATTCTAATTTTTTTAGATTCAGCTGGTCTCAAAAAAGTATTTCTAGTGAAATTTTGTTATCGAGTTTTTGGGTGGAATGTATTACCCTCTCTACCAATTATGTATATATAAAATGTGGCCCATAATGAAATGGAGCTGTTTATGTTGATAGATACTGTCAAAATCTAAAACCACCCCTACCAGCGTGACCACTCTGTTTTTAGCATAATTCTAGCCACTGAATTGGCATGGTACTTTACCTCCCCCAAAGTATGGTCGAACTGACGAAGGGTAACACTACAACTTAAACCCTATATTTTCATGATACGCTACGATTTTCTTCATGCTGGTTTTCTTATTGCCGTTTAGCAGTGGCAGTAACTTAACCTTCGTCTCCATGTCGCGATGGAAAGCTCTCATATACGAGGACTGATCAACAAAGACTGAGACTGACTTTTTCCTGTAGCTTCCGTGATAGTTTCGTATCTATAACATAAATATTTGAAAAGAGCGGGTTTTTATGTATAATGTTGGTATGCGGCAGCACTCTCGTATTGGTAAGTTGGTAGTAATGCTCTATTTTGTAGACCCTACGTGCATTTCGCATACCAGACAATGGAGGTGATGCATTTTTTAAATCGATTATCACCGGTGATGAGTCATGACTGCATCATTATGATCCTGAAGAAAAACAAGCCAGCACAGTGTGGAAATCGCCACGTTCTCCAACACCAAAAAAGGCAAAAGTTGTGATGGCGATCACATTTTTGACTGTAATGGAATGATTTCCCCCTCACACTACTGTTACAGCAGTATACTACACGTCAGTATTGGCTACACTGAGGAAGCACATTGCAAAGAAACGACCAGAGCTTTCTCGGACTGGGTGGCGACTTCATCATCACAATGCACGGCCTCACGTCGCAAATCAAGTAATGCAGTTTCTGGCTCGATTCAACATTACTTGTGTACCACATCCACCTTATAGCCCCGATCTTGCACCCTGTGACTTTTTTTATTTCCATCACTAAAGGTAAAGCTTAGGGGTATTCGATTTGAGAACTCTGAAGTAGTGCTCAAGAAAAGTGAGGCGATTCTCAAGAACCTGACAAAGAATGGTCTGCAGCACGTGATTAAGGACTGGCAGAGACGCTATAAAAAGTGCATTGAAGTAGGAGGGGACCACTTTGAAAAAGATCATGTAAACATTGAATTGGAGTAATAAACATCTGTGAAAAAAAATCAGTCTCAGTCTTTGTTGATCAGCCCTCGTATGTAAGTGTCATAGCTGTCGTTCATTTCAACCTCACATTCAACTAATTCTTATCCCTTCCTCTAGAAGGGCGAATTATGTTGTATTGGTTTAGCCTTTCCTTGTATACTAATTGTAGCGAAACTCTTTCATACAAGTGGTATCCGAACCGCCCCTTCATTCCACATGGATTATAAACATCGTTCATCGGTTAGTTTGTATAGTCCTGTATTGTTTTCAGACCGTCACATAGAGAACTGATACCTGAACCTTGTGGAAACCTTATGGTGGGAAAAACACTATGGCGATCTAGGGGAATGGGCCACTTTTTATGCACGACAGTGTACGTGGTAGAAAATGTCAAAAGGAAATTTAATGTGATCATTCCTTAGATCAATCATGTTCCAGGCAGACATCAATAAACTCTGTTATTTTGAATTTGCGAGTCTAACAGTGTAACCCTACGACACCAGTGCTGTAATTTATCTTATCCTAACCTTGATCCATTGATAATTATGCTTATATTCTTTAAATATGGTTATACATCAGTTTATATTCTAAAATTCTTTCGAACTAGTCCTCCTCCTGTTGCGTTCAATTAAATCAAAATGGTCCTTTCACATTTTTGCTTTCCTACTACCTATTCTAGCAAACATTAATATCGATATTTCATTGGAAATATACGTTGTTAAGTCCCTGAATCTAGAAAACATATTCTTCTTTGGTGGAACGCGTTAATGTATAATTTGTTAAATAAACACTTTTTTATTTTATTATTATTTTTCGTCTTTATCTGCTTATGACATATATTTCCGTTGGTTTGAATTTTCAAGCTACATGCCTTTGAAGTATTCAGTTTTTTTTCAGCCATGAAAATACTATGTGTCGTCAAGGCCAGCATATAGCGACCTACCTTTATAAACATTTTGACTGTAGTACTAGCCCTGTGTACTTCAATGCAGTTACAACAAAATATGCAAAAAACCATTTTGAAAAGCGTTTATTATCATAATACACAGGAAATAAACAGAAAACCCAAGCCTTTTTCGAAATATTATAATGAGTAGAGAGAGAGAGAGCCGTATAATAAAATGGTAACACGCAGAGTTTTTGTGAATGGTCATGTTGTATTTGACTTTTGCACATACTTATGTTTTTAATTAATTTTGTTTATATTAATGAGCATTGATTTAATTGTTACTAATTCCAACCTATATTTTAATTGAATCGGTGGATTTCTAGTTGTAAATTCGGTTAAATTAATCTAGAATGATTCGAAATTCAAATTCAACTCAAATTCCAGTATGCCTGTCACTAAAACAGAGCATGATTACACTAGTCTGCATAATATCAGATGACTGAAAACTAATAAGTGATTTTGACTCACTTTTTTATGCTGAGTTCAAAACTGCTTTTAGGTTTTTTCTAATACGTACAGTTTTTCACAATTTCACTTCAAAAATATAGAGAGCTAAATATATTGCTTCCACTACTACACATAAAATTGGGCTTGATGAAGCAATTTGTAAGGGCTCTACCACAGGATGGACCCTGCTTCAAGTACCTTTCCAAGAAACTTCCCTTCATTACACAAGACAAATTAAAGGCTGGAATTTTTGTTGCTCCTCAAATAAAGAAATTGATGAAGGATGAAGATTTTGAGAAGGCAATAAATGAGAGAGAAATAGAAGCATGGGCCGCCTTCCGATCAGTTACTGAAAACTTCTTAGACAATAAAAAGAGCCTAATTACAAGGCCATTGTCAAAACAATGTTGGAAAATTTCAAGAAGATGGTTTATAACATGAGTATAAAGGTGCATTTTCTACATTCACATATCGACTACTTTGCAGAACATCTGGGACATTATAGTGAAGAGCAGGGCGAACGTTTTCACCAAGATATTAAGGAAATGAAGATGGAATGAAACTACGATGGCCGACTACTGTTGGATGTTGAGGAGGGACAGTCATTTTCAAGGATCTGCAAGGAAATCAAAGAAGAGAAAGTTTGAAGAAAATTAAGTGAAACACGTTGGCTTCTTGTTTTGTTAAAATGTAGTCATGAAATAAATTAGGGGAGTTATTGAGAGTATTCTTAAAATGTTTCTTGAATAAACACTTACCTTAATGTGAAATGGTATTTGAATACTTTTCTACGCTCATTAGTAAACTTGTCAAAACATTACTTCTTATTTTGTGTAAAAATCTGACGTGATATAAAAAACGGAAGTTATTTCTGGAATCAACATAAAACTGTGATTAAAGAACACCTACTTTTAAGAAATCATCTCACAGAAAGTTTGAAAATGCAGACTAATGTTATCCACGGAATTTGAATATTATTCAAAACATTACGAAAGCTGTAATTTTCTTTGGACATAGATTTTATACCCAGATTTTTTTCTCATTTTTCCCCTAGGCAATAAAATTTAATGTACCTAGGTATTTCGTATGGCTTCGTACACGGTATCCTCCACCTGCACAACAGCGAACTCATAGCACCTTCCTTACTAACAAACAGTTAAAATATTTCTCTAAAATTAAATATAAACACTGCTAACTACTACATAAACAATAAAAATACAATAAAAGTAATTGACCTGTAAGTCATTGACACTTATAATTATTGCTTGGGCTGAAGCGTTGCTAATTAATGTATATGCGTAAAAAATACTGTCTCAATATATTTCCACGATAAGTTCAAATCTAACATTTTGTTCCATTTTACTGGTAGAAAGCAATGTGATATATAAAACTGGGGTACCTAGTCGTTTCAAATATTGATTCACACATTCACCCACATTCATATTTTCTGGATGAAGCAGAAAAGAGGGAGAAACGCTGAAGTAAATATATCCCTACTCCAGAAGCTGAGCAATAGAAAGTAGAGGCAGTAGTAATGCTTTCTGTAATGCCCTCCTTAACACGTATAGGTACAACGGCAAATTTATGAACCATCCCGAAAGTTTCTCTTGACGACTATGGCTTCACACTGTTAGTAAAGCACGACAGTTGTGGAGCACAAGATGGATGAAAACCAAAACCTCATAATCTTGGCTAATAACAAACAAAACCATAATATTAACGGACACCGAGGTGAAACTTCAGACGTTAGAGTTTCTCTTGCATTTGCCCCAAATTTTGCCAGTTATTAAAAATGAATTAAAATTTGAGTACTATAAGCTTCAAACTAATTTTGGCTGTAAACTCCCGACTCTATTGGCTTCTACCAATTACTTCATTCTTGTTTTAGGATATCTTAGTTGCAGAAAGGATAAAACATCTTTACAACTAATGAGTCATTCATGAACTTTACAAACATCGAAGACTTTTACTTTCTCTAGCACCTACCTATAGCAGGTAGATGATGTAGGTATTACATTCCACCGAAAAATTCGATCAAAATTTCAACATTATGTATGTATGTATGTATGTATGTTTGTATGTATGTATGTATGTATATGTGTGTGTGTGTGTGAGAGAGAGAGAGAGAGATAGAAAGAGAAATAGAGAGAGAGAGAAAACAGCATACGTAACTGAAAAAAGAAGAGTCGAAACTTTGCATTTAAATTTAGTATCCTACAAGTATACGACAGGAGTTTTTCTGAAAAGCTTCCACTTAAACTACACTTTATATTGAAATTTTTCGTTATTTTTTATTTTCTAAAAATGACTGTAACAATTGTGATTAAAATACCATAAGTTTAAGATATTTGCATGACCTATAAACTGTATATATTGAATAGCCTATGAAGTCCTCTTCATTCGAATGATTTTTGTGTAATTTTGTATAACTGGTGAATCATAGGAGATATCTATACAAAAGCTTACTATACAAAAATATGTAATCTCTTTGAAACACACAATTTATTTCAAATAAAGTTTGGTTGCACGAGTCATTTCTGCGATATCCGTTGTTACCAGGGTCCTTCTTGTTTGTTAACATTTACTTAACATTCACCCAATTTATGCAGCAGCTAAGTTTGCGCTACAAGTTATTGGTTTTTTAAAGATCAACAACCAGAGGCGGATAATAATCGATCACTATCAAGGTTGGTGACCTTGTTACTCGAACCACTCTGAACAGCTATAAGTAATTAATTTATTTTCGCATAAATATTTCTGTTATTAACTACCTTGAAAAAATAGCATGTAAGCACTTGCCTTTAAGTGCATTGGAGACTCCCTGAAGCAAAAAATACTCGATTTCATCTGTTATTTTCAAACGTTCCTCGTTTTCCAATTGTGCACTTACCACATTGTATCGCAATAAAATCCGATGTGTTACATTCACATGACTTTCTCTACCCTCTATCGTTTATTAGTGGGATACAAATTATTCTTCGAAAGTTTATTTTTCTGCCTACTTCATTTTTATCTAGATAAACCTTTGCAGAAAAAACTGCATTACACATTTCGTTAGGATACAAAGAGAACAGTGATAGTCAAATGTTTCAGAGCTGGATGCTATACATTTTATTTAAAATTTCACACTATTTCAAGTGAGAAACAACTGAAAATCGATGAGAATTAAAAAGAATGACAAAGTATTGAACAAATCGAACCATTAATAACGAAAAGTCTGATACTACAAAAAAATTTATTTGAAATAAGTTGAGAGTTATAAAGGAATCTACATTTTTGTACGGTACGTTTTCCTCTATCTAATAAATGAATTACAACTATCCGGGCTTGTAGGCCGTGGTCTAGAAGGCATCGTGGATACCGACGTTTCGCCAAGTACAGCGCTTGGCATCTCCGACCACCGCAGACACTGAATCACTTCACCCTGAAGATGCCAAGCGCTGTACTTGGCGAAACGTCGGTATCCACGATGCCTTCTAGACCACGGCCTACAAGCCCGGATAGTTGTAATTCATTTATTAGTTATGACGCCGGCCGTGAAAGCCTCAGTATGTACATTTTCGTCTATCGTTTAACAGTTATACGAAATTCCTTCCGAATAAAGAGGACTTTACAGGATATTACCAAAAAAATTAAAAATATATGTTCTATTTGTCATGTAAATATCTTTAATATATGGTATTTTCATCAAAAGCGTTAGAGGCATTTCTTAGAAAAATCAAACACACGAAAAATACTGTTCGTTTAGGGTAGTTTAGGGTGGGGGATTTTCTTGAAAATCTTCGTGTCGCGTCTTAGGAGGGTACTAAACCTAAACACCAAGTTTGGTATTTATCCAACTTTTCATTTTTGAGATAGCTGTTCACAGGCAGAGACGCGCACGCACGCATAGACACACAAGCGCGCATCTGCGCGGGCCTTTTTCTAAAAATATGATGTGGTACATTCATATGACTTTCTCTAACCTCTGTCCTCATTACCGGGTATACTAACTATTCTTACTAAAGCATATTTGTCTGTCTACTACAATTAATCAATTAAACCTTTGCAAAAATAGCTGCATTACACATTTAGTGTAATGCGATAGTCAAACGTTAAAGAACTGGACCTTATTTGCTTGCCTTAAAATTCCATACTGTTTCCATGCAATCGCGAGAAATAACTGAAAATCAATGGTACTTTAAAGGAATGATAAGTATTGAGCAATTCGAACCTTTAATATCGGATATCTGAGAAACGGCTGATGCCACAAAGAACTTATTTACAGTAACTTGTGCGTTTTAAATAGATCTACATTTTTGGTGTGGTGCGTTTTCGTCTATTGCTTAACGTTTACCAGTTACACGAGATTATACTAAAGTCCTTCCCAATGAAGAGAACTTCCTGGGCTATTCCCATAAAATTCAAGATATACATTTTATTTGCCATGTAAATATCTTTCATATACGCTGTTTTAATCAAAATCTTTAGAGCCATTCTTTAGAAAATTAAAATTTCCGAGAAATGTACCATGTAAAGAGTAGGGGGATTTTCTTGAAAATCTTCGTGTTGCATCCTTGGAGGATACTATACTCGAAATACCAAGTTTAGTATTAATCCGACTTTTCGTTTTTGAGTTATGCTATAACAGACATATACACGAATATATTTTCAAAAATGCTTTATTTGGATTGAGGGCGTCCCAAAAGCATCTATTTTCGGTGAAATCTCGGTATCGAATTTTTGGGTGGAATGCAATACCTTCTCTACCTACTATGTACGTGGTAGAGAAAGTAATAATATTACCCTGTGCGGGTTATATATAAAGTGTGGCGGCTTCAGGGTGCTTTTGACCGATTCTTGAAATGGTACAATGTGTATGTTAAGAACTTGGGTAAGGGCTTAAATGTAAATGACAAAAACAGATAACAGGCTCGAGTTATATTTCGTATGACAAGTCTACTTGCTAAGGGAGGGCGTGCAGTAACACAATTGACCGCAAGAGAGCACTGTGGGGAGTCGTTGGACTAACAGTGTCTGGAGAGCAGATGGCACAATTACAGCGGCAGTGAAATAAAACCACGCAGGGACCACATGTAATAGTCTGTGTGTTAGACATAAGTGGTTTATTGTTGCCTTAAAGCAAAAACTGACTGAAGAGAAACATAAATTGCTGTGCATCGCGTCAAATGTAAAATATCTGTGATATCTGTAATAATGGCGGTATTATTTATTATTGTTGTTATTATTTTCCAACATTGGGTAACACAAGATTACAACAACTCTACCACAATAATTACCAGTTGAATACTAGTCATTGTCAATGCATTCCTGCACAGTATAGAAACTCTTTGTTGAAAGTGTATGCCTAATTCTTCGTTTAAAGATATCAGCAAGATGATTTCCTCTTGAAAATTGTTAAACAACTTAATTGCTAAAAGCTTCGCTTGTGTGAAATGATCTGTGTCTAGGAATAACTGCATTAGATTTATTTCTAGTATTGTGATCATATAAATTATTAGTGAAAATGTGTTCCTCATAATTACTGCTGAAAAACAGATTAGCTAAAACATTAAGGTAACAAAAGTTAGAATTCCAAGTTCTTTAAAAACAGGTCTACAATATCCGTAGGGGCCCTATACTTTAATATATCACTCACATTTGGTTGTAAAATAAAAAATCCTTAGCAACAGTACTATGATACAGGACGGATGGACATCAATTTTGGAGCAGTATACTTTATATGCTTCTGATGTTATCTCGCAGCTCGTTCTGTTGTCTCGTGCGCCAACTTTTCCAGTTAATGTGATCTAATACTTGAGCCAATGAAGCGAGTTGCTGACCGCTTGAAGATAAAGAATGAAACTGATTATTGATTATAAATTGTAGCATTCGAAACTATACAACTGAATTATTATACCTGCTTACTTTTGCAGTAACAATCTCACGGTATGAAATACTTGTTTCCGCAATAATAAAAACTAGTAGCATAACTTGCCGTGAGTCGATAAAGTTTTGCTCGGAAAGATCCCTCGCGATAGCCGCGAAATCTTACTCACATAGGCGCGTCACCTGGCGTTTAAAATTACACACAAGCAATCGCATCATTAACTGAATAAGCCTCAAAAAAAGAGAGCCTGCACGAATGAATGTTGAGGCAGTATTTTTAACACTTAAATGATTTCAGTCTAATTATATAATATATAAATTCAATAACAGCCCGCCTTAAAGCAATATGTGTATAATATAATATACAAAATGTATGTAACAGTCATTGTATTAATGTTTATATTATTGTGAACATGTTTAATAATGTTATGTGAATGTATTATGTAACTTAATAATGTTGGAGCTGTGAAAATATAGGTCTCAAGTTGCTAACAATGAGGTAACCTTGAGGCAATAATGAGCTGAAAAGTTTAATAATGCTACTGGTAATTCTTGAAGCAACAATAATGTAATTTTTTAGACGGTTTATAAATAGCTAATCAACAACCAGAAAACCTGAAAGTTAAATGGAGGTATTCTATTGGAATAGAATTAGCAATCAGAAACTGAAATAGAGCAAATTGTACAAATTCAGAAGTCAGTTGTTTGTAGACATTGTTCCTAACTGGACGCGAGACGCATCCTTGGGAAGTTTAATACGTATTCAGTGTGAGATGATAATTCATTACGGCGAGAACATAAAGTTTACGTGTTAAAAAGTGCAAGTAATTAATAAATAATCTCACAGCTCTCTATATAAGTGAAGTGTTATTTAACCGTGAAGGATTAATAAAAGGAGTGAAGTAAAAATTACAATTTGTGTAAGCCTACAATATAACAGCTCCTAAAACAATACAAAATAAACTTCTTCAATGTCTGCACAACTGTGTGCACGAACGTCAATCAGTAAGTACCGGTGACGGTAGCAGCATTATTGGGATTATTTATCTTCCTATCATTTCTTTATTCATTTATTTATATTTCTTGTCAATAATTGCGGTATCAAATATTACACCATATTGTGACACAGCTGCTATGGCCCAAGGTTATCGAGAGGTTGGTGCCATACAGTCGAGATAAACAAAGATAAGTCGCACTCTCGCCCGGTGTAAACAACAGAAGCGCCATCGGCAGATAACCAGAATCTTCCGGAAGTTTCTTTCTCCCCGCTTCCAGATAGTGTGTCCAGATGGTTCTGGAATGTTCTGTGGAAGAATTCATTGGCTATATAAGCGAGCGTTCTCGCGAGAGAAGTCGGTTGAGTCGTTCAGTGAGTGAGTAGGCGAGTTGGTGAGCGCGTTACTGCGACATCAAGTGTGATTCTCCAGGCGGGTTGGTGCCGACTACTGTAATATGTAGCGAGTGCTACTGTGGAGCGAGAGATTGTAGAAGTCTTGTGTTCGACCCTCCAGCGAGTGAACTAACCAGAAGAAGAGGTTACGTCATTAAGGAAGTAAAGTGACGGTGAAATTGAACTAGTTTACAGTAAAGTGACAGTGTGAACTGTGTGAAGTCCCAGTGAAAGTTGAACTAGATCACTGTGGCTGTCATAACTGAGAGAAGTAGCAGTTGAAAAACTAGACACTATTAAGACTTTATAATTCAAACGGAATTGGAAAAGTCCATAATAATCATTTAACAAAATATTCTTAGGAATAAATGTCTTCAGTCTTGTTCGTAGGAATAATATCTTGACAACTTTAAACAAAGATTGTCAGTATGAAGATTCTATGAAAATTTACTGTGAAGATGAAATCTAGTAAATTAACTGTTTAATCAGTTCTTACTTCAGACTAACAACAAAAGTCTGTCATTTGCACTATACTATCCTTATATATAAGGATTTATCAATCAGGCTTTGGTGAATAAAATAAAACAAAGGCCTCTCCTTCAAAAAGAATTAAATCTAGACCCTTTGCGATTTCAAGGGCCTTATGTCTACAGCTTTCATAATGTTAACTTAACTTCTTATTCCACAAATTATTTTCATCAAAAGCCTTCCAAGTGTGTGTATTATAAGTATATGCAATTATTACATCGAGTGCCACAACTGGTAGGTCATTTATAGAAATTAAAAGGACCTAAAATGGAACCTTGACGAACAGGAACTCTGTAATAAGAACTGTGGTGTTTCCGAAGTCATAAAACCTTTTATGATTACGATATTATCAGAGTAAAATTAGTCAAAACTTAAGGCTTTTAAGGAACATTACTCTAAATATGTTAAGTTAATCTTCTGAGGCAAAAAAAGAATCCGTAAATAAACGGAATAAGCAAAAACGAATGAATGAATGAATGATTTATTGTCTTCTTTAAACTTTATATACAATTTACACAATATTTTACTCCCTCCTGGAGTTGCTTGTTATTTTACTTCCACTTCCACTTCCGTAAATAAACGGAATAAGCAAAAACGAATGAATGATTTATTGTCTACTTTAAACTTTATATACAATTTATACAATATTTTACTCCCTCCTGGAGTTGCTTGTTATTTTACTTCCACTTGCATTTAACATTCTGTTGTATATATAATGTGGAAGCGTAATGTATCCACTATTTACTTTTATCCTTTGTTACTGCTTTTCTGTATTTTCTATAATTTGTTTCACATTTCTTTTAACCATTTTAACCTTATTTTTCCTAAATGTTTTCCTGCTTTCTGCATTCATTTGATATTGAATTAAGAATCTTCCTAACTTTTAGCTCTATTGGTAAATTTTTGCATTTCTCTAGTATTAAATTCACTCTTCCTTTATCGTATCATCACATTCTATAACAAAATGACAAATATCATGCAATCTATTACATTTAGTACATCTCTCCCCCCTTTTTCTCCCTGTTAGACCACTTAAATTCATTATACCTGTCCTCGCCCATGTATGCCCCACTCTGGCCTCGATGTATATTTCTTTTCACCATTCCGTTTTTAAATATCATTATCTATTTAGAAAGTGTGCTTCAAGAGTAAAGATTTTAATAATTTACGACAGTTGTTTATTCAGCTTCTGTCGTGGAATGTTAAATTAATGTTATTTTAACCCTTTCTGGCTGGATTTAAGATTTTCCCAAAGCATATGTTTTCAAACTTGATAGCATTAGCTATTACGCTATTTATTTCCATCCTTAATAACTATTGTTACCTCTTCTCGAGTTTGTAATGGACTGCAAAGGTGAATATCGCTGGTTAGGATTCCAATGACGAATATTAGCTAGGTTCGAATCCCCACTGCGGGACTACCAAGTCCTCGATAAAGTGCGGAAAAGAAAAAGTAATTGGTGTGTGTGTGTGTGTGTGTGTGTGTGTGTGTGTGTGTGTGTGTGTGTGTGTGCAGACGCAATTTCGGTTCTAATGCGGCGAAACATCTTTTTGTGTTTAAAATGGGGGGAGAAAAGCGCACTCATAGCTTTCTCTACCACGTACCAGTGCGTAGAGAAGGTATTGGATTCCACCAAAAATTTTTACATCGAGATTTCGTCGGAACTACATGTTTTGAGTCCTGATTCCACAAAGCACATTTTAAAATAAAGGTGTGTGTGAACAGGATAACCCAACAAATTTGTGTTACATTCACATGACTTTCTCTATCCTCTAGCGCTTATTAGTGCGTATACAAATTGTTCTTAGTAGTTTATCTTCGCTTCTTTATTTTAATCAAGATATTTTTTTTTCGAAACAGCTACATTATACATTTCGTTGTAAAAACAAAGGGAAGAGCGATAGTCAAATATTTTAGAACTGGACGCTATATGCTGGCCTTAAAATTCCATACTCTTTCTATGACATCACGAGAAACAACTAATAATGAAAGGACTTGAAAAAGAATGACAAAAGTATTGAACAATTCGAACAATTAATAACAAATATCTCGAAAATGACTGACACCACAAAAAAGTTATTTGAAATAAATTCTGTGTTTAAGGAGACCTACATTTTTTGTGTAGTATGTTTTCGTCTATTGTTTAACTTTACCAGTTATACAAGATTATACAAAATTTCTTCCGAATGAAGTGGACTTCACAGGTTATTTCCAGAAAATTCAAGATATTCATTTTATTTATCATGTAAATATCCTTAATTATGGTATTTTTATCAAAGTCGTTAGAGCTAATTTTTAAAACAAAAAAATTCGATTAAGGTTCCATGTAAAGGGTAGTTGGGGTTGGGAATTTTCTTGAAAATCTTCGTTTTGGTATCTTGGAAGATACCCTAAATACCAAGTTTGGTATATATCCTACTTTTCATTTTTGAGTTCTGTTATTCACACACGCGCACGCGCAAGCACGCGCGCGGAGTCATTTTCTAAAGCTAATTTTTTGGGTTTCAGGGGCTTCAAAGCATGTACGAGATTTCCGGTGAAACCTCAGAATCGAGTTTTTGGGTGGAATGCAGTACCTTTCCTACCTGCTAGGTACTTGGTAGAGAAAGTAAACAAAAAATGTCCAACGAGTACCAAACTTGGTATTCAATTTCAATGTCTTCCAAAAATGCGACACGAACATTTTCAAGAAAATCCCTCCACCCAAACTACCCTTTACATGGAACATTTTTAGAATTTTTTTATTTTCGGAAAAATTACTCGAAACCACTAGTAAATACATCCTTTTATGACTAACATTCTGGTGTACAGGACCTGTAAATGGTTTTTTGTTTTTAGTCCTCTAAGAATTTAAATTAGGGTGCGTCGGAAAGAACAGCGCTTTTCAAAGATAAAGGAGTTATGGAAATCGGATGAGTGATTTCCGCGCGCGCGCGCACACACACACACACATCTCTTTTATAATCTGCGGTAGATATGGATTTTGGGTACGTACAAAGCATACGCAATCTCAATATTTATATATCTACAAGGGTAATCACGAGAATCCCCATTCACAGCGGTCAAAAAAAATTGCCCCTGTTGGCAATTTTTAGCTTTAACATCGTTTAATTGAATAGATCGTATCATCAGATGATGAATAACATCAGGAAAAGAAAGCGCCAACGCGCTCGAGGTCCTAAAATACTATAGCTTTCTCATATTCCTTATCTTCAAACATCCCTCTGAATGTTTTCTGTCCATTATTATTTACAAACTCGTTCTTTGGTAAGAGTTGAATGTTATCACTACTATCAAAATACATTTTCATGTGGAATTGTTGAAACAATGACTATATTTACGCTGAAAATACTAGAAGCTGTGAAACATCTAAACTAATAAATTAAAATATATGTTTGTACAATCAGTCGACTGCCTGTTAAGTTCATATCATGGCTAGAGAGGAGGGACAATTTTCTTCAAATAATAATTCTTTCCTTTCGTCTAATTTGTGCACAAGATCGAATGAATGAAGGCGCGAATGTTTCAAAAATAAAATGAGAGCAAATCCAATATAAATAAGTAACCAATAATGGATGTTTTCTAAACCAGAAGCCGCTATTATGATCTAAAACTTAAAGGCCATTGTATGAATCAAACAGCAAAACAAAAACAAAAAAAAATAAAACAGCTGTGTCTCAGCTGAATCAGCCAGCCAAAGGTATTTCCTCTTTTTTAAAGTTATGCAGCCTATTCAGGGACAAACGTGTCCTAGAACCCTCTTCGTTGCCCATTTTACAGCTCTTTTACCTATTTAGATAGATGAAGGACCCATACTTTGTAAAAAGGCTGTTTAAGGCTGAAGCGAAGTCAGCCGCATCTATAAAATAAGAGTCCCTTCTACTAGAGCAACATGGCTTTTCTAGCTATTTAAGTATATGTTGCTATACAGTGTACTTTGCTATTCCCCTCCCAGTTACCTAATAACAGCAACGTTTATCATGGATCCAGTGCTAAAATCTGCAAAAGTGTCATGCCACACAAAAAATAAAATTGATATATCAAACATACCGTGAACTGTGCCGGGTACATTTGATTAACAAGCTTAAAAATACTAGAAAAACCTTAAATTCAACTAAGAGGCTGCAAGATACAAAGTTTGAAAGTGCAAACGGATTTTGCCTAATTATTTAAAAGTTTCTTAGATTCTATGTGCTAAATAGCCTAATTTTATTATGCCCTATGTTCAGTGTCTCGAAATAACATTATCAGTTCGAATCTTAGGTTAAGTATGCAAGAAATATGCATAATAGGTTAAGTTTTTTTTCCCCGACCTGGATTTTCTTTGGTTATTTCGGCATTAAATATTATCTATAGCTGCAAATGAGTTACACGGGCTAAGTTAAATAAAAAACAACTGATCAGGATGGTTCAGGCGGTTACATCAGTGGCCTGCATTCTGGAGGTCGTAGGTTCGATTCCCATGGCCGGCGTTTCTGGCCCATGGCTTTTTTCGGGGGTTTCCCCGGGTCACCAGTGCGAATGCTGCGAAGCATCATCACATCTCGCGATTCTCTTGCCCCTCCATTTCATCCCATTCTCATTTCACTTCACCTTTCATCTGCTGGGTCTCTTTCAGGGTTGCAAGTGTCGGCGGAAAGTCTCGACGTGTGCACGGCAGGGAAAAGGATGCCCCAAGGAAACCTTCGTCCCCCGGACTGCGATCGGTCTCCGGGAATGTGTAAACCCACAGGGGGAGAGGCGCCGGCTGCACCAGCCGAAGTTCAAATCTGTAAATGGTAGGGACCCTGCCCTCTGCCTGTCGTGCCTCCTGGTCCGGCTGTCCCTTGGCTCCTCTCACCTCATCTCTCCCTCCAGAGGGCACCCTGTCAGGGGCCTAGGCACAAATGATCTACGTAGTTCGAGGTGCTAAATCCCCCTCCGCTTCTAGTCCTATCCTATCCTTGGTAAACAAAATAATCAAATCTAATGTTTGTGGTGTTCTCTAAGCGCTCATGATGAACAATTAACAGGTATCTAAGGGTACTCGATGCCGATTTTTGACAAAAGTTAATTTTTTTACAGAAAAAAAGCTCAAGCACTGTAGAATCAGAACCCAAAAATGCTTTTGCTCTTCTGATCATTTCGATGCCCAAACACCATGTTTAAATGACAAGCGTGCACATAGAGCATCAAATTTTGCTTTCTCGTTATCTTGTTTTCTTACATTCTTACATTTCTTCAGTTTCTTTCAAACTACCAGTGTACGTTCATTGAAGGTGGATGAAGAGACGTTAAGAGCCACTTCTTGATATGAGACGGCTTTGAGAGAGGGCTTTGCTCTGCTCTGGCTCTGCAGTATTAAGTTGACAGTGGTATGGAGTAGTTCAGTTATTAAGAGTTATTTATTATTTTGTCCTGTATTTAGTCACAAAGTATATTATGGCTTAGTATATGCTTTTTACTGTGCAGCGTGTATTTATTTGTGATTCGTATGTGTTAATTCAGTCAGCTTGCCAAGTGAAAATGTTTAATATTTTTCTCGGACGAGGCGTGGTTCCACCTTCATATAAAAGTGTGTACACAAAATGATCGTTCTTGGAGCTCTGGCAAACCTAATGTGTTTATAAAGTACCCTTCCGTGACGAAAAAATTGGTGTGTGGGTGCGCCATGAGTGGAGAAAGAGTTATAGTGTCAATTTTTTTTCGATTTAACAGTTGACGTCCCTACATACGAATACAATTTTGTCCCATTTTTTAGAGAATTATCAGACAGGAAGCGTGATTTTGCCTTTTATTCAACAAGACTCGCCACAGCTCATACGGCCAGCATTTTATGAGAACAATTAAAAGCGTGTTTGAAGACAGAATTATTAGTAGAGATTTGTGGCCTCCTCGGTCCCCCGATCTAAACCTTTGCGATTTCTATCTTTGGGATAAATTAAAACGAAGTGTCCATGACAAACCCACAAACCTTAGAAGAATTAAAACAAAATATCCGCCAGGAAATTGCCAGCATTTCTCAATGTGAACTACGGCGAGTGATGGATAGTTCCCTAAAGAGTTGCCTAAAGTATATGGATAAAAGTATATGGTGGCACGATGGTGGTCAGTTTCAGCAGCTCCTTTCATAAATTTGGTAAAAAAAAGCCTTTAAAAGTAGTTTTAAAAATGTTGTATGGTTTCATCCGCGCAAATCTATGATAGCCACAAACTGCAACAAATTAAATTGAGTCTTATTTATAGACGCTCTTTTAACTACTATGGTTCTTAGCATCCCATTCTATACTGGATGTGAAAGACGGAAATCAGAGGCCACTTTATCAGGTTTGAGGTTCTTTTACGTGGCGTAAATCTACGACACTGGGCCACCGGCTTTGCAACGAGCGCCGGTAACGCGAACAGGAAAGACGCCGCGCAGCCGGTTCTTAGTTTATTGGCTCTCTCGGTATAATCTGCGAGCTGCATAGATACAGAACACTAGGGGTGACTGATTCATCGGGCAAAAAATATAAATATTAGATAATTTAGATTTCAATTCCAATGAAGTATCACTTAAAACAAGGTTTTCACTATTTAGGAATTAAGATGCGACATCGTCAATTTTCTGTAGTTCTCGTTTTGCCAAAAACTACTAGCCCCTTATAGCGGAACAAGCTAAACAATGTTGCGTAATTCAATAGTTCTCTAAGGAACTCATCAGAAATAAAGTCAGTCTGCTGTTTGAAGTAAATGAACCTCCGCTGAATAGAAGGTGGGAAGCTTCAGACGCCACGTCGCTGAACGAACTGCCTCCAGGAGTCCAAGTGTTTTAGCCATATTTTTCCTTCCAAGCCTCAAAACATATATGTCTATAGCTATCCTCGTTTTGTACCCTTCTACCAGATAATTCTTCTCTTTCTTGCTGCAAGAGTTTCATTTGTCTCTTTCTCAGTGCTCTCCTACCCATTTACCCTTGACATTGCTCCTTCAAAGATGTACCTACTCACCATAGATGCCTCCTCGGTCCTTTACGACAAATACCACAGAGATACTTCGGTGCTTTTGTATCTCAAATTCTGCATCGAAACAAATTTTCACTGACGTTTCTAAATGTGAAAATCACTGCGACTGTGTCTTGATATACCCCATAAGACCTTGATCTGCAGTTTACCGCACACTCTGTCCAACTTCTCTTGTAAACTGATTTTTATTCCACTTGCCTTATATGCCTTGAGGATGCTGCTCTCCCATGCGCTATCTTCACCGACTGACTGAATGCTCTCTTCAGTCTCCAGCAACTAACTTCAGCCGACAACTTGGCGTTGTGCAAGGGCTTCCATTTATGTTGTCCCCGCAGCTTTCGGAGGCATTCTACTAGCCTTCACACATGAGTATGTAGATCAAGGAGGAGGTACGTGTATCCGTTTACCTTTTCGCGCATGTAGTGACGTCCTGTTTTGTTTTACGTGCACAGTTCTAGATTATTCACATATGAATTTATAGTTTGATCAATAGCTTTATACTTCATCACTTATAATAACCATGTTAAAACCATATATAACTAAATAAAGCAATGGCTTGCACAATATTTCCAGGAAAAATATTTTAAATAGCAACAATGTGAAGCTGATATATATTATACTTCTTAATCTCAAGAGGACACATTCATTAGCCATTATTAGACTCACCTGTCCAATCTAAATATAGACTAAATAAAGCATTGTTTTGCACAATTTCATAATTAAAAAGTATTTTTATGAAAGCATAATGTAAAACTGAAGCAAACTATACCTTTTACTCTCAAAGTAAACAACAATACCTGATTTAGCTGCCTAAATATGTGTTTCAGTTTTAAATTATGCTGCCATTAAAAATACATTTTCATGAAGAAATTGTGCAGAACCGGGTTTTATTTAGTTACATATAATAACCATGTTTAAATATATAAGTGATGATGAGTAAAGCTCTTGCTCAAAGTTATATATTCATATGTGAATAATCTAGAATTGTGCACGTAAAACAGGACGCCAGTGCATGCCCGAAAAGGTAAACGGATACACGCACCTCCTCCTTGCAGTACATACTCACATGTGAAGGCCAGTAGGATGCCTCACAGGATTAATGGATACGAGTGCACATCCTGCTGTACCACCTTGTCTAAAAGCAAACTAATTGATGTCTAGACAGGAATTCTTAATCAGTTTCTTTAGGTTATCTACGCTCAAGCTATTATCACTACAATGAATGCAAAACAACAGAGAACGAAGGTCAGTGACAGGCAGGCAAAAACCGGTCCGAGTGCTGTCTGCAAACACCAAAATACTGTACGTGTAATGCGGGATGCTTTGTTGCCTGCGATGTGCCTGCCTATAATACAGTGACAGCTCAACCTTATTTCTTTCTGTCCTGGCTTTAATGCTTAGAAATTCCTATGCCTGATGATGCCTATCCCAACTCATTTGTGTTTATCCTCAGTAGTTAAGTCCCCTCTTTAAGCAAGTGGATTAACGATAATCCTGCCACTAGGTGGCGTTGGTGTCGCGTTAATACGTCTTAATCCGGTGGGTTAATGTGGATTAGTGGGATTGGCGGTAACTTTGAAAAGCTGCCACTAGCGGTGAGGATTAAGGATAATCCGTTTGCTTAAAGAGGGGCTATGAGGTAAAGAAGTGAGGGTGGATGGATTGGCACTGACTGAGAAGTTTATGGATAAAAGAGGATGATTGGAAATCGAGAGGAGGATATTGGATTGATTGGACAAAGAAATATGAAAATGAACAGGAAATTAATGTGACGGATTAAGAGGAGCGGGGGTCAGCGAGGTGTTGTGCGTGCGGAGTCGGGGACCTGAAAGAGGGAAAAGATGGCGATTGAGGTATAAAAAGTGAGTATAACAGGAGGTGACGTGGAGTTTAGCGATTGGCAAAAATTAGACGAGATGTTATTGGTGGAGGAACAAACTAAATGGTGTGGATTGGAGGAAATCAAATGCGCCGTGATTGGATAAACGAATGACTGGTGAGAATAGATAGTATTGTGGATGGAAGAGAAGATATAAAAGGAAACGATGAGGTTGAAAAGAAATGATTAGGATGATTGCTATAGTGTTGATAATAGTGGGAATTGCTAGCGCGGAGAGGAGTTGTGTTAGTTTTGGGAGGTGTGGGTTGGATTGACGAGACGAGTCATTTGGAAAGTGTGACAAGATGTGATAAGGATTACGAATTGTTGCCTAACTGCACTTCAGGAGGGTGTCGTTGGGAGATGGAGCCACCTGAGTTCCAGATGGCGTCTCCCGACTGGTACCATACCAGGACAGAGTCCTTTGCTGGTTGGATGATGGGGTTAGTGGAAGGGACTGTGGGTGAACGGTGGTGTGTTTGTGAATTCAGGATTATCCTGGGTGTAGGGGATGGGTTCCAGGTAGTAGGAAATTGGGTTTGTTGTTTGTTTAGGAGTTTTAGGGTAGGTTCTGTAGGATGATTATATGTGGGTATACACATTTTTTGAGGTGTATTTAGTGCCTACCAAGCACAAGTCTGGGTCGCTTGTAGCGCTCCCCGGGGTCGATGTCATACTCCCGAGGCCGCGGATGAGGGCATTAAAGCTGTGAGGTAGGGAGTCATAGAACTTTTGGGAGAGGGAGAGGATATAGTCTGTTAGGGTGGGGATATGTAGGTCTCGATGGATACCGTTGTTGGGGATGTACCAGTCGGCGTTGACGGCGGTACGGAGGAAGCGGTTCTGAAGGGTTTGAAGGCGTTGGAGGTGGGTTTTAGCTGCAATTCCCCAGACTTGGCAGGCGTATGTGAGAGCAGGGCGGAGCACCTGCTTGTACAGGAGCACTTTGTTGCGTACAGACATTGCCGAATTTCTATTGTACAGAGGGTACATCATTGCCATCCTACGGTTGAGTTTGGATGCCAGTTCCTCTATGTATGGTTTCCATGTTAGTTTGTGGTCCAACGTGACGCCTAGGTATTTAGCCTGTGTTGTCCATCTCACGGATCCACCGGCTAGTTGGAGTTCGGGCACGTCATCCAGTTGTTGCTTTCGGGTGAAGGTGACGGCTTGCGATTTAGTGGCGTTTACTTTTAGGCGCCACATGTTGAACCACGTGGTGAGGTTGTCGGCATAGCTTTGTAGTCGTTGTACCGCTACCCTGTGCTTCAGGGAAGCAGAGGCGATGGCGGTGTCGTCGGCGAATTGGAACATGGTACACCCTGGGTAAGATGGCAATGTATTAATAAATACCAAAAAGAGAAGCGGGCCGAGGACACTGCCTTGAGGGACCCCTGCATGGATGGGACGTGAGGCAGATGTAACTTCCTCTTTGGAAACACTGAAGGATCGGTTTTGGAGGTAGGAGTGGACTAAGTGGATTAGAGGGGATGGGATGTTATACTGTATTAGACGATGCAGGAGACCCTCGTGCCAGACAGTGTCAAAGGCGCGTGTTATGTCTAAAAATAGTGCCACAACAAAGTGCCTGTTGTTGAATGCCGTGATGATGTTGTCCACCAGCCGTAGAAGTTGGTGGACGGTGGAATGCAGTCGGCGAAAACCAAACTGCTCTGGTCTCAGCACTTGTAGTGTGTCCAGTGATTGTTGTAGTCTTTGTTGCACAACCTTTTCAAAAAGCTTGCTGATGGCCGGGAGGAGGCTGATGGGGCGGTAGCCCTCTGGAGAGGAGGCGTTCTTCCCGGGCTTCGGCAATACGATGATTTTGGCGTGCTTCCAGGATGTGAGGAAGTACGCCAATCGCAGCAGTGTATTGAAAAGGTGTGCAAGCAACTCCAGCCAATCCCGCGGGAGGGCCTGTAGCGCCGCATAGGGGATGGTGTCATACCCTGTCGCCTTGTACGGGGCGACGTTGGAGAGCAGGTGGCGAAGCTCTTCCACTGAAGTGGGGGCTACAACGTCCAGGGGGAATGGCCTTGACAGGAAGTGCTGGACCTCTGTGTTGACCTGGTGGATGTGATCAACATTGCAGATTTCCGCCGGGTGAAATGTGGTCTCCAGCTATTCCGCCATCAACTCCACCTTCTCTCTGGCGGACTGTGCCAGGCGGGTGCCCAGGATGAGGGGTTTGTCCTGTGAGGGAATGCACAAAACGGCTTTGGACATTCGCCAGAGGGATTGGTCCTCTGTATCGGGATGAGAGACGACGCTCCCACTCCTCGTTGGCGTGGTCCGTTAGCTCCATTTTGAGGCTCCGCTGTAGACGGTTGTACTCCCTTCTGTCCTGGGGGAGCCGGTGTGCTGGGCACGACGGCGCGCCCTGTTCTTTGAGGCGATGAGCTCCCGAAGGTGACATGGTAGCTTCCGCGTGGTTTGTGACTTCCGCCGTGCAGGAGGTGATGCCTGCTGAATTGCTGATGCTATGGAGGCTGTGATTTTCGTTGCCAGAGCGTCGGCTTCCTGCCCCGTGGGGCAGGGCTCCAAGGCTGCTGGCGTTGCTGCCATGATTTTGGTGAACTCTCGCCAGGGTATGTGTCTGGGATTGGGAAGGAGTCGTTGAGTTTTAAAGGAGGGGCGGGAGGCAAAGAGCAATAGGATGGGGTAACTTCCGTGGTATCCCGGAAGGGTAGTGGGTGTAGGTTTGGCTCTGATTTTATTAACTTGGGGACACTTAAGAAGATATATAATCGTTTATATTTTAATGCTTTTATTGGTAAGAAAAAATAAAAATTGAGATACTATTTGAGGTCACATGTTATATCTTTTATTTTAACTCTTAAGAAAAATAACTTTGCAAGATGCGGCGAGATAAGCGCTGGGTTTTTGGTTTTAATTAGTGATTTAGCTGCGGACACACTCAAAAGCTGTGATAGTGATAAGCAGCTTGAAAAAGATCGGAGGCGATAACGAGTTTCCTTAAGAGAAGGTGCTGTAAAAAAGGATATATTGTGGAGACAAGATACTTTTATAAGTATATCGCAATTTATATTAACTTTACGCACAAGAGGTTTATCTGAAGTGAGAGTATAGCAAGTAATGTAACGAAAAGAGATTTAAAATACGCAGTACACGCGTATTTATTTTTAAAACACATTAAAACCAACAGCGATATTTAGATGACTTATGCTGAGATGATAGAGATTATAGACGTTGAACGCCGCGAAAACAAAGAATATTTTACAGCTGGAAAAGCCAGTAGCGGAAGAATTAAAATAAAAATAAAAACAAAAGCAAGAATATAGAAAAGACCCATGGCAGGTATAAGTATAAGAAATGTGTAAATGTGGAGTGTGCACCAGGGAAACCTAAAATTTAAACTTTTGTTCAAGTACAGTATGCGAAGAAATGCTTGGCTGTGCTAGAATTGCACAAGCATACCGCACAGGCAAATTGTGTAAAACACGCGCATTGGGAAAGCTTTGGAAAAATAAAACTAATGATGAGATAAGCTTCTATTAAACAGCAGATAAATGGTAAAGCCAAATTACGATATAATGTAAATAAGCACGGCCCTGTTGACACTTTGCATGTAGATATGCACACACACACTAAAACATGCAAAGACAGCAGTGTAAGAATTAAATTAAAAATAGAAAAACGAAAAGCAAGAACGCAAAAATATTCATACCTGTTTGGACTACATATAGGGCTGAGCAGCGATAGGTGGGAGCAGCGAGGTAATGAACACACGGAATTCTGTGAATGAAAGACTGAAAAAATGGCGTTTGAGGAATAAAAAGTAGACTAAGAAGTCACGTGGAGGGATATGATTGGAGAAAATAAGATGATGTGAGATTGGTGGATAATATGAAATAACGAGATGTAATAGGCTAAAAATAAGAACGAAAGTGATTGGTGGAAGCAGTAGACAAGAATATGTATCGGAAAAGATAACCGCAAATGCGAATGGAATTTGGGCAAAGATGTATGAAATAAATGTGGGTGCCACGTGATATAGAGGAGCTGAGCGCACAGGTGGAAGTTGAGGTAGCGAGAATGCTGCAGCTAGGTGGCGTTAGTGATGCGAGAATTTTGTTTTAACACGTGGATTAAGACGGATTAAGAGATTTGACGTTCAAGATTGAAAAAGGTGTGCACTACCGATGAGGATTACGGATAAAATGAAATAACGAGATGTGATAGGTTAAAATAAGAACGATAGTGATTGGTGGAAGCAGTAGAGAAGAATAGGAAAGGAAAAGGATAACCGGAAATGACGATGAGAATTTTGGCAAACATGTGTGATATAAATGTGGGTGCCACGTGATATAGAGGAGCTGAGCGCACAGGCGGAAGTTGAAGTGGTGAATAGGTGACGCTAGTGACGCAATAATTTGTTTGAATACGTGGATTAAGACGGATTAAGGGACTTCACAGCAAGATTGGGATTATGGATAATATGCTCAATGCGGGGCACTTTTTTTTTGATGCCGCTATTGGTAAGAAAAAACGAAAATTGAGATGTTTAATTTGGGGTACCTTTTTATTGTTAGACTAATTCTTAAGAAAAATAACTTTGCAAGCTGCGGCGAGATAAAGATTTGGGTTAGTTTTTAATTAATGATTTAGCTGCGAGAAGAGTCGGAAGCTGTGGTACTTATAAGCATCTTTAAAAAAAGTATAGGAAGATAACGAGGTTGAAGAAAGATGGTTTGTGGGATGGACTTTATCGTTGGGCGCCGTATTGAGTCGGCTTCTTTGGGTGTTGTCTTCGTTGGGCGCCTTAGTGGGATGGACTTATTGTGTGTTTTCCTTTTATGTACGGTATCGGTGTTTTTGTAGGGGGAAAAGGAAAAGGTATCGGTGAAATGTCGGAAGAGCATGGATACAAGTAGGTTCTCTTAATCTCGGGTCGTGTTAACCGATGACATTTATATGGTTTTATTACGTTTTATTCTGACCTTAAAATCATTCCCATAACCGATCCGTTCACACAAATATGTTTAATGTCCGACCACACAAATATATCGAACTATGCCATCGCCAAATCAAACTATAGCCACATGATACCCTGTGGTGTTTTACACGTCTGCTCACATCGAATTCCAGAGTACAAGTCCTGCATTTACCCTTCGGTTCGCATTCCTGAAAGTTTCTTAACCCTAACTTTGCCTGCCTGGCATGTTTCCCCCAATTCACACATGTGTCGTTACAATGGGCATGTTCAGCCCGCATTCCAATCCCCTAACGGTACGTTCATTTCCCGTCGTATACCTACTCTCTACAGTCTTATAAAGATATGTTATATGTTTCCACACTTTTCTAGGTGGTTCACAAATAGACTATGTATAATCGATGTTATGGCTTCAACGTATCGTTTCATTTGTTACGTTATTTGCACCACGCTTTGATGAAGTTATATTGTTGCAGGAGTTGTATTTGCCCCACGTATGGAAAGTCAGTTTGTAGATGATGATGTATAAAGGAGTTGTATTATATTTCAACTGTTGGGGAGCTGAACTTGTAGTAGTTGCAACCGCATGTATAGTAAACAGTTTCCGGTGGCCTTCGCCCCAAATGTACTTTCAGGTGGCCTTTGCCCCAAGTTTAAAAAAATATTAACTATGTAATTAAACTGTTTCTTTAGTATTATATATTTATGTTTGCCTCGGCTGCGTCAGTATTATTGTTAGAGACACGTTTCTCTTAGCAGGGTTGTGATGCAACAAGATTGAGGGCTTACACAGATTATAACTTTACTTCACTCCTTGATACGATTTAAATAACACCTCACTGATAGAGATCTGTGAGATTCTTTTATTAATTACTTGTACTTTTTTAACACGTAAAACTATTTTTCGTCTCGCACGAATACTTATTATATTTCTTGAGGACACCTTTTTGCTTCTGGTTAGTAACGCTGTCTTCAGGCAACTGACTTCTAGATTTGTAAATTTTGCTATATTTCAGTTTCTGATTGGCTAATCCTACTCCAATAGAATATCTTCATTTAACTAAAGCTTTTTGTGGTTGTTGATTGGTTATTTTATAAACTGTCACTAAAATTACATTATTGTTACTCCAAGAATCACTAGTAGTAATGTTAAACTTTCTTACTCCTTATTGACTCAAGGTTACCTCATTGTTACCTCATTACACATGGATACAACAATATAAACATATGCAATGACTGTTACATACATTTTATAAATTATTACATACACATATTGCTTCAAGGCCGGCTGTTATTGAATTTATATATTATATAATTTGATTAAACTTATTTAAGTGTTAAAAACACTGCCTCAAAGTTTGAAGAATAAAGAAGGTGTTGTAAAATGAAGAATATTGAGCAGAGAAGATACTTTTTATAGGTATATTACAATTTATATAAACTTTACGCACAAGAGGTGTAATTGAAGTGCGAGTATAGCAAGTAATGAAACGAAAAGAGATTTGAATTACGCAGTACACGCACATTTTATTTTTAATACACATAAATTAAAAATAATAATGAAAAGGGCTTACCTGATTTTGTGCTTACACAAAAGGAGGCGGAGGTTGCACAAGGAATTGCTGAAATGAAAACGAGATGCTTTAATTAGGAAGAAAAAGGAAGAGAGAGAGAGAGAGAGAGGGAGAGAGAGAGAGAGAGAGAGAGAAGAGAGAGGGAAAGAAAACCTACATAGAGAAACTCTTTATAAGTACTTCAACCACATCTTGGAAATCCGGACGAATACGTTCATCACAACTGTCATAAAGTCCACAGTTATGTATTTTGAGGCTCCCTGAATAAAAAAAGAAAAAAAATCATTTTTAGAAAAACTTCCATACGTGTGAACAGCATAAATGAAAAACGAAAAGTCGGATAAGTACCAAACTTGGTATTTAAGTTCATGTCTTTCAAAGACGCGATATGAAGATTTTTACAAAAAAAAACCATCCCAAACTACACTTTACATGGAACATTTTTCGAAATTTTAGATTTTCTAAAAAGATAGCTCTTACGATTTTGATTAAAATACCATATATGAAATATGTTTACATAAGCAGTAAAAGGTACATCTTGAATTTTTTGGGAAGAGCCTATGAAGCCCTCTTCATTCGGAAGGAATTTTGTATAATCTTCCTTAGCTGATAAAGCGATAGACGAAAAGTACTGCACATAAAATATAGATCTCTTCAAAACACACAGTTTATTGCAAGTAAGTTTTTGTAGCATAAGCCATTTCTGAGATAATCCCTATTAAATGTTCGAATTGATCATTTCTTGGACATTCCCTTAAAGTCCTATCACCATTCAGTTGTTTCTGGCGATTGCATGGAAACAGTATGGAATGTTAACAGCAGCATATAGCGTCCAGTTCTTAAACATGTTTTTTTTTGTTTCTAGCTGTTTTTTTTGTATCTATAACAAAACGTGTAATGTAGCCATTTCTGCAAAAGTTTACTTGGAATAAATGTAGTAGATAGAAAAATACGTTTTAGTAAGAATAATTTATATACCCACTAATAAACGATAAAGAATAGAGAAAGTCATGTGAATGTATCACATTAGAATTGTTTTCCTCTCTTGCCTATTTGTTTATTGAATATTAAATGGAATATACAACATGACTTGCCCTGGGCACTGGGGCCGTGGTTCCCAAAGCCGGAAGCAGCAGTTCTGAATATATAGCCTACGACCATGAAACCCTGGACCATTATTAAATGCAATACTAAACCATTACCATGACATTTGAATGTTTGCTAATACTCCATAAAACTGTATATTGCCAATGTGGAAAGAGTATGTGAAACATTGGTTGCTTTGGCAGTTAACGGGATAACGTGAACGGAACTGTGAGTTTTTATAGCAATAGTAACTACATTATGGACCATTTCTTTTGTATCTAAATTAATAAATAGCATATTGAATTTTTTTTAAAATGTGAAAATTATGCATCTCTGCGAGCAATTACATATTGAGGCAGTATTTTAACACTTAAATGATTTCAGTCAAATTATATAATAAAAAATACAATAACACCCCGCCTTAGAGCAATATGTGTATGTAACAATATATAAAAAGTTGATATTTCTGTCATTGTATATGTTTATATTATTGTATACATGTTTAATAATGTTATGTGAATGTATTACGTAATTTAATAATGTAGGAGCTGTGAGAATAATAGGTTAAAAGTTGCTAACAGTGAGGTAACAATGAGGTAACCTTGAGGCAATAATGAGTAAGAATGTTAAATAATGCTACTAGTCATTATTGGAGTAACAATAATGTATATTTTGAGACAGTTTATAAAATAGCCAATCAACAACCAGAAAAATAGCTTAAGTTAAATAAAAGTATTCTATCGGATTAGGAATAGCCAATCAGAGACTTGAAATACAGAAATTTATAAATTTAGGCAGTAGAAATCAAGTCAGTTGCTTGTAGACAGCGCTCATAACTGGACGAGTTGCTTGCAGACAGTGTTCCTAACCGGACGCAAGACACGAGAAATTTATTACGTATTCGTGTGAGACAAAAATAGTTTTACGTGTTAAAAAGTGCAAGTAATTAATAAAAAAAATCCAACAGCTCTCTCTCTATCTCTCTCTGTCTCTCTCTCTCTCTCTCTCTCTCTCTCTCTATATATAGTGAAGTGTTATTTAAATCGTGTCAAGCATTAATAAAAGGAGTGAAGTAAAATTATAATCTGTGCAAGCCTACATTCTTTAGTCTGCAAAGAGAAACAAGTCTATCTATAATAATGACGCAGCCGAGGCAAACATAAGTATAATATTTAAAGAAACAGTCGAATTACAAAGTTAATATTTTTTAAACATTTTTGGGGGTGCAAAGGCCACCGGAAAGTACATTTGGGGCGAAGGCTACCGGAAGCGGGTACTATACGTGCGGTTGCAACGAACTTCAAGTTCGGCTCCCAACAGTTGAAATATAATACAACTCTTTCAATACAACCTACTTCAAATTGACGCCCAAAACGTGGGGCAAATAACGTAAAGATACTATCTACTTCAATATCGAGCTTTTTTTTATTTATGGACGCTCTTTAACTACTATGGTTCTTAGCGTCCCATTCTATATTGGGCGTGAAAGACCGGACATTTTGCTCAAAGGCCTCTTTATCAAGCTTCAGGTTCTTTTCCGTGCCGTAAATCTACGACACGGGACCACCTGCTTTACTTCCCTTCCGAAGAAAGCCATGCTAAGGATTTTTACGCCCGGAGAAAATTCATCGCCCTCCGCCGTGTTTAAACTCGCGACCTCGGGAACCAGAGGCTACCATGGTACCCTTAGACCACGGAGGGCGACTCCACGCTCTTTACACGACCACGAGGAGAAAAAAAAGTCTGGTGTGCTTAATTTACATGACCTTCTCTAGCCATTTTGCAACAAAGTATTCCTCTATCTACTTCATGCTAATCGATATAAACGTTTGCAGAAATGGTTTTATTACATGTTTACTATAGGTACAAGGGGAATAAGAGAATGCAGTCGACTTCGAGTCGTGTCTTTTAAGAACGGCTATGTGATGGCTTTGAAATTCCGTTCTCTTCGCCTGATCACCAGAAAACAACCAATATCGATTTTGTAGCTGAAAAAGTAAAAGTAATTGACAATTCAAACCTATAATAAAAAATATATCGGAAATGGATAACGCCAAAAAAGATTTTATTTGCATTAATTCAGTGATTTAACGAGATCTATATTTTTGTGGAATAAGATTTAGTCTATCTCTTACAGTTTACAAGTTATAAAAAACTCATTCAGAATGAAGATGTATTCACAGAGCTTTCCCGAAAATTAAACATGCACATTTTATTTGTCATGCATGGTATTTTAATCAAAATCGTTAGAGGCTTTTTTGATAACATAAAAAATAATAAACATTTTGGAAGGATGTGGAGGAATTTTCTTGAAAACTTTCGTGTCGTATCCTTGAAGGACGAAGAATGTAAAGATCAAGTTTGATGCTTAACCGACTATTCGTTTTTGGATCATGCTATTCAGACACATGGATACACACACACACGGACACACACTCACATACACCTTTTTCTAAGAATGCTTTATTTGGATTAAGGGGTTCTGAAAACATGTACTTCCAGTAAAATATGGCTATCGAATTTTTGGGTGGAAAATATAGGAAAGCAGTAGAGAAAGAAAGAAACCAATAGCGATTTCCCAGTTTAGCAAAACATAAGTATTTTAAAGTTCCAACAAATAACAAAGAATATCTCGGAAATGGTTAACTCCACAAACAAGGAAATTGACATAAATTGTGTGCTTTAACGGGATCTACATTTGTTATGTATTAAGATATTGTTATGGTTTACCAATTATACAAAGTCGTTCACAATGAAGAGGACTCACGGGCTATTTCCAGAAAGTTCAAAATATACATTTCATTTGTCCTGAAAGTATCCAACGCATATGCCAATTTGATCAAAATCGTGAGAGCAGCTTTTGCGAAAATAAAAAATAACAAACTTTAGTCCACCTAAAAGATACTTTGGGTAGGGGGATTTTCTTAAAAGTCGTCGTTTCGCACCCTTGTAAGATGAAAAACCTAAATACCATGGTTGGTGTTAACCGAATTTTCGATTTTGAACTATGCTATTCACAGACACACAAACACATACACGCAGCGTTTTTTAAAAAAAAATTCTCTCTTTTTACTTTCTCTACTACCGTAGTTACCATAAGTAGTGGAAGTGTTGTATGCCACTCAAAAATTCGATGTCAAGATTTCACCGAAAATACATATTTTAGAGGCACTTGAACCCAAAAAATGCATTTTTAGAAAAACCCCCGTTGTGTCCGTTGTGCCCAGCATAGTTAAAAAACGAAAAGTCTATTAAATACCAAGAAAAATCAAGATATACGTTTTATTTCACGTTTAAATATCTTAAACATAGGATATTTCTATCAAAATCATTACAGTCATTTTGTGAGAAAATCAAAAAGTTTGAAAAACTCTCCATGTAAAGCGTAGTTTTGGGCTGTGGGGATTTTCTTAAAAATCTTCGCGTCGCTTCTTTGGAAGATACTAAACTTCAAGAAAGTTGATATTTATCCGTGATTTCCATTTTAGTTATGCTGTTCAGACTCACGCGCACGAGCGCGCGCGTTAACGTGTTCTTAGAAATGCTTTTTGTTATTATTATGATGATTATTATTATTATTGTTATTCAGGGTTCTCAAAACAACTATCTCCTGTAAAATTTCGATATCGAATTTTTTGATGGAATGCAATACTTTCCCTACCTAATGGGTGAAAATCCTTAGCATGGCTTCCTTCGGAAGGAAAGTAAAGTCGATGGTCTCGTCGTAGATTTAAGACACGTAAAAGAACCTCAAGTCAAGAGGCCTCTGAGCAAAATGTTCCGTCTTTCACGCCCAATAGAATGGGACGCTAAGAACCATAGCAGTTAAATAACGTCCATAAATAAACGCAATTTAATTTTTTACCTAATGAGTGCGTGTTAGAGAAAGTTTCTCTATTCTTTCTATTAACTTATTTATTCTTCTTCTAATGTTTGTTTTATTTCTGTTTTGATTCCTTTGAATATACTTTACCTGTACTATCATTGTGTTCAGGATGTTGTATTCAGGATTTTTCTACGGGTTGAACGCTAGAGAAGGCCAAATGGCCTGAATTCTGCCACAGTAAATACGCAAATAAATAAAATCTGATGTAATGCACTCTCTCTCCTCACTCTTCTACAAACTATGACCCGAAAAAAAGACAAATAACGAGTTACCACTGTAAAAGATATAAGTATATGAAAATTCATACCAATAAGAAAGAACATCTTGAAAATAGTTAAAGCCGGAAAAAGCTTTACCATAAATTGTGTGTCTTAACGAGGTCTACATGTTTTGAGTAGTAATATTTTGTCTTTCTTACATATATAAATTATGTAAATGTAATGAAGATGACTTCTCAGGATATTCCCAGAAAACTCAAGGTATACATTTTGTCATGTAAATATCTTGAGTTCGATCTCGGTTAGGCTGAGTTACCCGGATAAGGATTTTCTTTTATCTTGAGAAGACGAATGCCGGGTAATCTTAAGCTCATTTGAGCATTATTTCACCCATTTAATTCATTCATCTTTCGATATGACTTACCAGGTTAAACGACGTTAAACTTGTAGCAATATATGTCTTAAATAGATTGTAATTTGGTCAAAATCATCATAGGCACTTTTAAGGAAATCAAAAATAATGAAAATGTTCGCATGTAAAAGGTAGTTTGGGGTGGGGAATTTTCTTGAAAATCTTCTTGTCGCAAGAGGAAGATGCTGAGTTTAAATACCGCGTTTGATGGTTAACCAACTTTTCGTTTTTGAGTTATGCTTTTCACAGACACGCGGACACACACGTACACATATACTTTTTTACTTTCTCTACTACGTATAGTAAGTAGGTGAAGTATTGCATTCCACCTAAAAATTCGATACCGAGATTTTACCGGAAATACATGTTTTGAGACTCCCTGAATCCAAAAAAAGCATTTTTGGAAACGTCCATGTGTGTCTGTGAACACCATAACGCAGAAACGAACAGTCGGATAAACACCAAACTTGGTATTTAGGTTCAGTATCTTCCAGAGATGCGACACGAAGGTTTACAAGAAAATCCCCCATCCCAGATTACCCTTTACATAGAACATTTTTCGAAAATTTTAATTTTATCAGAAATGGCTCTAACGATTTTGATTAAAAAATCATATGTTTAAGATATTTTCATGACAAATAAAATGTACATGTTAAATTTTCTGGGTATTTCTCCAAAAGTATTCTTTATTGTGAACGACTTTTGCATAACTGGTAAACCATAAGAGATAGATAAAATTTTACTACACAAAAAATGTAGATCACGTTAAAATACATAATTTATGTCATACACATTTTTTTATTGAGTGAACCATTTTCGAGATATTGGTTGTTATTCCCTTAAATTTTCCAATACTTATACTTTTTCTCAAATGGGAATTAGTATTTCATTTTTTGTATGTCCTGAACATGCAAATGAATGGAATACTCCACATAGTAACCAGCTCTTCAAAGATTTGACTATCACTTAAAGCCATACCATATTCCCCTTGCACCTACAAGAAAATTGGCAATAAGATTAACATCTCGATATCTCGATTAACATGAACATATGGAGAATAAGCGTTTGTAAAAATAGTTTTACAAGAGTAGAGAAAGTCATGTGAGTGTAAAACATTAGATATTTTTAATAATTTTTCTTTGGAATCGGGGAGCTTCAAAACGTGCCTTTCTGAAGAAATCTCGGTACCTGTCGGTACCGTTTCTGAATGGAACAAAATACTTTCTCTACTTGATATAGGTATGTAGTAGAGAATGTAAAAAAGCTTTTGGATTTAGAGGGTCTCAAAACATGCATTTCCGAAAGAATATAGGTATGGAATTCAATATTTCTACCTATTAGAGAATGAAAAATATCCATGTAATGAGAAGAGGAAGCACGTTCCATTATTTATAAGTATAAGCACACAAAGTTTGCTACTCTAGCGTACCTTCCACGAGTTCCATCTTCTTACTTTTCCTTGAACTTGGGAACAGGGATCTGTAAGCCGGCTCTCAAGGAATCTGGAGAAACGGATTATCCACTCTCTCCGCATTTCGAGACACGGGAGAGGGTTGTTTACGTCTTTAACTCTCAGATATCCACCTGGTGCTTTCCACGTGACTGGTCATTGAGGGTAAAGCGTCGTCTTCTCTACACAAACAAGCTCAAGCTCCAGATACGTCCTTGCATGTCTCGACGTCATCTTAAAAAACTGGGTTACGCTGCTGTCTTTTTGGAGAGACGCTCTAGTTTACAGCCGGAAGATGCACTTAGCTGTTTTCCAGACGAGCTCTAGTTTCTTTATTGGACAGCAAATTTCTTATAATTCTGTGGAGCCATCCTTAAGCTGTCCTGAGAGAACGACATTAAAAAAACAGATAATATTTATTACACCAAAAGCTGTTAATGCAAATATGAGTACCACCTCTACCAATATCGAGATGATTATCAGTAACAAAAAAGTAATAAGTAAAATAATATAGAAACAAAAGCCCGTACTCTCCATGCATGAAACCTATAAACCTTTAAAAGTTGCTGGCCAATCCATTATATTCTGCTGTTAGGCCTTATTGGACGCTTTTCGCCTGACGAGAAGAGTGCATTTTTCAGGTCGGTTCACCTTAAGGATATATTGACCCCGATATTAGAATGATCATCAAAATTATGCCTGGGAGAGATGACCTGCAATTTAAGGTTGAATCCGAAGTATACTCATAGCTCAGTAAGGTTCAGTTGGCTCGGAAATCTGTAACAAATCGCTCCTGGATTGACCGAAGTTTGAATCGTAAATATTCAACTTGTAAGTAATTTACGATGTCCAATGTGTAGACCACCAGGCTACCTACACAACTTATATACTTCATAAAAGCAGTAGATTCAAAACTGTTCTTCGGAATCTTGTGTTGCAACTGAAATGTCTGTCTTTTTTTTTCTAACGTTAATATAGTAGATTACCCTGCATCGAAATTTTATTGACCTCCTTGCTGTACAAGATAATCCACCAAACTTCTCTCTTTTGTTTTCTTAAATCTACAAGTTTCAATGTTTGAATGAGCTTTCTTATCTTACAAAAACATTGCAATCCATTGGGATTTTCAAAACACTTAGTTCTTCCTTTTCTTACAATATTTACTTTTCAAAAATGTTCTAATACAGTATTTGTGAAATCAATGAGAGTTTTCTTGGACATTTGTACTGTTGGCTGATTGAAATCAGTATGAACCACTTTAAACGTGTCACTCATCACATTTGAGATTCTAATTGTAGCACCGGTTAAGTATACTATTCAATACCGATATTGTCATTTATTTTACAGATTACAAAATTCGTTCAAAAGTAAATTACCTATTTACTCGCCTAATTCCTGACCGTAAAGTATTTCACTAGTATTGAACAGCAGGAATATCTTATTCCTCTTGTAACTGTAGTTGTCAATTCCAAAGAAACATACAGTATAAAAATGGATTTCATTTGTGGAGATTTGTTATTGAAAGGTGATAGTAGTATGCCACTATCTCTATACTTCTAGTGAAACGTCTTAGACAATTGTGTTATCATATGAGGAATCTTAAGTATTAGTTCATCTATTTCTAATTTAAGTGTAATCATACGAAATTTGAATGTGAGGGATGATTAAAGGTGAGGATGTCAAAACCAGGAGACGTGTTTTTAAAGTAAGTACCGTTTAAATATTTTGTTGCTGTAGCGCTGCAGTCGCTATGTTGAGCATGCGCGATCACTTCCTCCATTCATTAGGAAGCCAAACGCAGCTGTGAGTGTCGTCATTTACTCACTATGTGTTTTCCTGTTGTTAGAGCGTTTATAAATGTTCAAAACAATCGAACGGCCCGCCGATTGTGAAGTCAGATTCGTTTTTTGAATGCGAGAAATGTTACGCCAACAAACACTCATTCATCGTCAATTATGTGAGGTTTATGGGGAAACAATAATGAGTGACAATGCCCGACCACACAGAACCGAATAAACTCAAGATTTGATTGCATGGTTTGGTTGGAAACAATTCGACCTCCCTCCCTACAGTCCGGATTTGGCACCAAGCGGTTTCCATGTATTTCTTCATCTGAAGAAATTCGTTGGTGAAAAACATTTCAACGACGATGATGTGAAACAAGAAGTGTAGACTTGGCTTTCATCATAGGCGGCATCATTCTTTGACGAAGGCATACAAAAACTGGCTCCCAATTACAAGTGTCTAAATAACTACGGTTATTATGTAGAAAAGTAGTGTAAAGTGTAAGATAATGAATGATAAAATATTTGGAAAATAATGCTCCGTTATATTTTACACATTATCGGTGCTTTCTTTAAAACACACCTGTAAAATATAACAACACTGGTTGAACCTTACCCCTCAAAATATAGGTATACGTTATTCAACGGATGGGGAGACTCGCGCACTGCAATCGGCTTAAATATATCGTGGTTATCACCCCTCAGGATGAAGGGGATGAAGTGAAGGAACCATAGGAGGTTACAGGACGCAGGTAGACAGGCTACAGAGTCCCTAACATTTCCAAGCTGAATGACCTGTCCCACTGCGGGAGCTGCCTAGAGAGGGCGATAAACGACCCAACAACAAGCAGGCCTCTGGTGTCCACGGGAAGTATTCTTTCCTTTGAGCATGCATCTGCCCAGCACTGCCATATACCACCAAACCTAGAAGCACCTAAAAGAGAGAGAGGGGGGGGGGAAACAGAATGAGAGGAAAATGGTGGAAAGGAAATCGTAGTAGAGAAGAAACCGCTTTCGTCTGCAGACCCGGAAAAACCGCGAAAAACCATGGGTCAGAGTGGGCACCGAATATCCAACTCGCGACCTCCCGAATGCGAGTCGCACACGTTACCGCGACGCCAACTAGCTAGGTCATCGCCATATATAATTACACGGTTTTTAGTTTAGTAATGATTTATTACCACTGCTTAATTCCAATAGAAATTCTCTTCCTTTCCTACTTCAACATGACTCACTTTGCACATGACAAAGAATTACTAATGTACTTTTACGTCATATTTCAGAATGTGTGGGTGCTATATGCAGCTGTCAGCACGCCAGCACTTTACCCAGACCCACAAGCGTCAAAGCTGCAATCGCAGGTCCACGTCATGTTGACGTCAGCTGGCGCCTACCTCCATCACCATCCTTCAACATCTCCAAGTTTGTAGTCAGGTGAGTGGTCCCCTTCCTACGACTTTCGAAAGGCTGAAGGGTAATTAATTAACTCCAACTTTAGTAGTAGTTGTTGTAACATCTACTTGAGAAGAGCTCAGGAATATCCTGAATATGTTAAATGGCAGCTCTTTAGAAATTCTTATAAAGTTATTGATTCAAGAGACCACATTTGTTTGTTCAAGTTCACCCAGGGCATTTGAAGAACCTAGGCCAAAAAATATATTCTAAGGATTTTTACTGTGCATATTTACTTAGCATAAACTGTGTGGAACACACATTTGTAGGAGAGGTAATATAAGCGGAATATCCAAAGGATCAGCTGTAAATCCGTATGCTGCTCATTGCAGACCTTTGTCAGTGAGGGAGCTTCAACGATCATTGATCTATAAAATGTTCGCTATATAAATTATGTCGAAAATAAATTTAATCATTTCATTGTAAACTTTGACTTTAAGGTGAGTTAGGGAGAAGAAAATTGGCTCATATAGGAACAAGAGGATTTTAGTTGTAACTTCTACCATTACCAATTGCCATCTTTTTTACCTGGCATAATACTTCTAGTCACTTGACTGACAAGTTGCTTACGTCGTCTCGAAAAATGGACGGAGCGTAACACTGCCAATGAGCTATGTGCTTGCTAGTTGAGTAATGTTTAACTTAATAGTAATCATGATAAACCTAACAAGCCAGACATAATACTTCATTTTAACTATTGTTTTTCTTCTATAGCCATATCGTGTGTTATTATGCAACAATAACAATAATAGTGGTAGTGGCAGTAAAACAGTCCAGTAAAATAATAAACACTAATTTCTTGTCAGTCAAAAGTGTGGAGGGAAAGAGAAAGACGCTTCCCCAAATAATAATATAATAATAATAATAATAATAATCATAATAATTAGGAAGCGTATTATGAATTACATATTGTAGAAATCCGTCGTGGAGTTCGATCTACGCATTGTATAAGTTTCGAAAAGTGTGCTAAATCGGAAGAGCTGGTTTTGAGGGCACCAGGTTGCTTAGCTTCTCTCAGGAGCATATTTATTGACCACAAAAATGGATCCACACTGCTGCTTCTGCTAAATATCCTCAACATATAAGGATGCATGGCGAAGACTATATGGATTTCCACCACCCTAAACAACTCGTAAATAAAAAGCTCTTCCTGAGTTTTTACTTTCTTAAAAATTACTCTTAACAATTTTAGATGTCATATTTGAGATATTAGAATGACGAATAAACTGTTTATCTGAATGTTTTTCTATACACATTATTTTTTTTCATTATTGTTGAATTTTATATAACTGCAACCTGAATATATAGGACAAAAGCTTACTTCAGAAAAATTGTAAATCTATAAGACTCGCATTTAATGTCAAAAAAAATTCTGAAGTTAACCATTTCCAAAATATACACTGCTGTTTCATTGGCTTTTTCCAAATTATAAGCAATACATTTTGAAATGCGAAAGTGGAATTTTTCTCAGAGGTCGTGCCAAGGATAGTACCTACGTAATAGTATGGGTAGCATGTAACTGTAGAGTAACAGTTTAATGTTGTGTCAGTCTATAAAATGTATTTGAAACCATTTGCATTTTCTCCTTCATGATAACAGCAACTAATAAGTGTTTAAATGAAATCGTAGAATCATGTGAGTATGGAGAGTATGGAAAAGAAATTCATGTGGATGTTAAAGGTCAGACTTTTCTGCCAGTTTGTTAGACTTCCTTTCCCTTTAGGCTATTAAGCTAGACAGCGGCTTTGCCTTAGAGAGCAAGTTCATGGGTGAAATGTCACAAGAACACGCATTAAACTCGTAGAAGGAAATATTTCTTGCTATCCATGATATATGTATGCGGGTAAAGTATTTGCCTTTCGTCCCAAGGAGAAATGTGAAGGCTATACGGCTATACTGTCTGACATTGCTTCAGTCTTGAAGTTATATGCGTTATTAGAAATGTTAGGAACAGTAGCAGGAAATAGCTGGTATTTAATCAAATAACTTAATATTATTGCTTACGCTCATGTAGTAGTGCAAGAAGTCAAAATTTATGAAGTAGCTACACTTGGACATAGTAATGGTAATAATCATTCGGAGAACTTCGTGAAAGTTTGTAAATTCTGTTCCCCATTAGCGCGTGTATGTTTACTGTAGTAACTTCTTTGTCAGTGAACGCAATGATCCTTTTAAGCGACCAGAAAGAAAGGCATGCTAGTATTACCGTGGTCGGGTATGTTAGAAAGCATCCCTCCTTTTCGTAAAACTTCAGCTAAGTTCTTTTGTATTGTTGATTTTTTATTAACCGAATGTGTAGAGCGTTGTATTTCTGTCATAAAATTTCATATTTTAATATATAATTTGAGTTTTCTCACATTTCTATGCACATACAAAACATAATCACAACTTAGACACATTAAGAATGAAAAGAAACTATGCATAGATATAAACCAAATTAAAATCGGGTGTGGCTGGCCTTGTAGCTCAGTTGGTAGAGCACCTGCCTGCTGTTTGAGGGGTCCCGGGTTCGATTCCCGGCTTTTGGGTGGGAATATTTTTCTAGCCAAGATTATTCCCTACCCTCCCCAAAATCTGGAAGTATGAATGAGAGTATGACTGTGTATGTGATATAATGAATGAAACCCAAAGTTTACCAGAACTCCAACGGCAAGTGAATACGAGTTAACACTATTACCTATAGGCAATAATATGGCCCAAAGGACAGGCCGCCTATAAGACCATGTAGTTAAAGAAGGGGTATAAATGGAACTTAAAACATCTGATGCGTTACACTCCCATGGCTTTCTCTACTCTTGTACAAACCATTTCTACAAACGCTTATTTTCCATATGCTTCATGTTAATCGAGATGTTAATCTTATTGCTAATTTTGTTGAAGGTGCAAAGGGAATATGGTAGGTTTTAAGCGATAGTCAAATCTTTTAAGAGCTGGTTGCTATGTGGCGCATTCCATTCTCTTTGTATGTCCAGGACTTAAAAAATGAATAACGAATTCCCATTTGAGAAAAAGTATTGGAAAATTTAAGGGAATAACAAGCAATATCTCGAAAATGCTTCACTCAACAAAAACAATGTATATGACATAAAGTGTGTATTTTAACGCGATCTACATTTTTTGTCTAGTAAAATTTTGTCTATCTCTTATGGTTTACCAGTTATGCAAAAGTCGTTCACAATGAAGAATACTTTTGGGGACATTCCCAGAAAATTCGAGATATACATCTCATTTGTCATAAAAATATCTTAAACTTATGGTATTTTAATCAAAATCATTAGAGCCATTTTTGAGAAAGTTTTCGAAAAATGTTCCATGTAAAGGGTAATCTGGGGTGGGGGGATTTTCTTGAAAACCTTCGTGTCACATCTCTGGAAGATACTGAACCTAAATACCAAGTTCGGTGTTTATCCGACTGTTCGTTTCTGAGGTATGCTGTTCACAGACACACACACACGGATATGTTTCCAAAAATTCTTTTTTTGGATTCAGGGGATCTCAAAACATATATTTCCGGTGAAACCTCGGTATCGAATTTTTGGGTGGAATACAATACTTCCCCTACTTACTATACGTAGTAGAGAAAGTAAAAAATCGGGTATGTGAACCTTCGATACCTATAGCTGCAGATAACCTCGGGATATTAATAAATCAAATTTCTACAGCTATGTGGACAAGTCGCTATATTATGTCAGGCTTCTTGAACTTGTGCCTTTTTTTTCGAGCAGATGCTGCGGAAACTCAATCACAACTGTTGTTTCACACATCACTCGCATTTGCAATACATTTTAAATTGGCAGGCAGTTTGTCACCCCGATATCCTGCCTTTCTGAAAACAAATCTGAAATAGCTCACATTGCCATCCTGTTCGAATTCAAAGATTTCATCGGAAAATCTAATCCTTGACTAGACACTTGCGCAGGTATTTTGCTTTATATCTAGACTAATTTGTACAGCAGACAACCACTTTTCCCTTCTGGTTACAATAAAATCTCACCTCGTCATCGCGATTAGCACTTTCCTCCGCACCGAGCGAGACAGATCCACGCTAAAGTGTAAGGATCACATTCGAGAGGTCCATGGTTTAAATTCCGCCTGGTTTTCATAACTGGAAAATGCCAGAGAGGTATCCTAAACTTAGGCCTAGAACTATATATATATCTATTTTTTTCATTGCATGTATCATCATGTAATGACGCCTGTGATACCGCGTGTAGTAAGAACGGGCGTTAAACACTGCGAAACGAAATCCTGTGCAAACCAAGACAAAACAATCTGTGGTCGGCTATTAAGTTTTGTTGGAATGTGGGCTTCAGGTTCTTGCAACTGTTGGCTGTTCTTTGAGTTTACGTTAGTCATTGTGCAAATGGACGGATGGTTTTAGTTGCATGGTCACCTTCCTGCAACCTTCCTGTACGATTCATTATTAAATGTCTTTCCACATGTGCCAATACGTCTGAAAAACTGTGGTTCTCTCTTTTGTTTTCCTTCTCATTATTATCAAACTCCACTCCAAGAGCTAAGTGTCGTGTCAGTATCTTGGCATTCAGCTCAGATGAACCCATAATTCCTAATTCGACATTCTTCATTTTTAGGTGCTCCTTCTAAGCTGCTATTATTAGTACTAAATAATTCATACGCCGCAGATCTGTTCGGTCTTATTATCCAGAAAACCCTCATTTTTTTCATTGTTTCATGTTTTTTTTCAATAAAAGCTGTGTTCTGGTGAGAAATGGATACACGACTTCTTCTGAACGATGGAATTCAACCCTTTTCCTGTATATTTCACTCATCTTTTAGTCGTAGGTGAACGGATTCAACACGCCTTTTGTGTCTTGCCAACAAAGTCTGCGACATTCGCTTGTGTTCCGAAAGTTTGTCTTGTGCCTATGTTTCCGTGTGCCATGGTTAATGTTTATATATTCCACATAGAATGTATGGGCAACATATTACAATTAATTGCACGAAAAATCATATTAATTATTACAATAAGTTAGCATTACAAATTGTTGTATACGAAAAAATCTGATGTGTTACACTCACATGACATTCTCTACTATTGTACAAACTATTTTTACAAACGCTTATTCCCCATATGCTTCATGCTAATCGAGATGTTAATCTTATTGCTAATTTTCTTGAGGATGCAAGGGGAATATGGTAGGTTTTAAGCGATAGTCAAATATTTTAAGAGGTGGTTGCTATGTGGAGTATTCCATTCTCTTTGCATTACCAGGACAA
The DNA here is from genome assembly GCA_030765065.1 of Deroplatys truncata. Taxonomy (NCBI): domain Eukaryota; kingdom Metazoa; phylum Arthropoda; class Insecta; order Mantodea; family Mantidae; genus Deroplatys; species Deroplatys truncata. Next base: position 63,697,529 of record CM060980.1, read on the forward strand.
AAATAAATGAATAACGAATTCCCATTTGAGAAAAAGTATAAGTATTGGAAAATTCAAGGGCATAACAAGCAATATCTCGAAAATGGTTCACTCAACAACAAAAAATGTATATGACATAAATTGTGTATTTTAACGCGATCTACATTTTTTGTGTAGTAACATTTTGTCTATCTCTTATGGTTTACCAGTTATGCAAAAGAATACTTTTGGAGGCATTCCCAGGAAATTCGAAAAATACATTTTATTTGTCATGAAAATATCTTAAACATATATTTTAATCAAAATCGTTAGAGCCATTTTTGAGAAGATAAAAATGTTCGAAAACTTTTCCATGTAAAGGGTAATCTGGAGTGGGGAAATTTTCTTGAAAACCTTCGTGTCGCATCTCTGGAAGATACTGAACCTAATTACCAAGTTTGGTGTTTATCTGACTGTTCATTTCTGAGTTATGCTGTTCACAGACACACACACACACACACACACACACACACAAACAAACACACACGGACATGTTTCCAAAAATTCTTCTTTTGGATTCAGGGGGTCTCAAAACATATATTTCCGGTGAAATCTCGGTATAGAATTTTTGGGTGGAATACAATACTTCCCCTACTTACTATACGTAGTAGAGAAAGTAAAACTTTTACAAATATAATGTGTTGTGATGTATCATGAAAGTTAACAAAACGACCTCCATGCCAAAAACGAACCTGGACCTTAAGCACAGAACAAATAGAACACAAAGAATTAGCCACCGTCTTCAGTGCATACCTGTGTGGATACACAAACGTGGTGTGTACAACCACGCTGATCGAGCAGCGCTTAGAAAATTTTTGCATTTAATAGGTAAATGTTTTTTTTTCGTACATTAAACATCTCAACACAAGCTTTGGCATGTACCTATTATTTTTATTCAAAATGCGTTACCTTATAGGATAAAAAAGTAAACTAAATATTAGTTTAATTGTCAGATGTCTTGCAAACCAAATTCTTTAATGGACTTTGTAAGAAGTTATAAGCTTTGAAAGCGTAGTTTCGGATAATGAATGAACCTTCATTTCTTAGGAACGTGTATACTGACATGCATAAAGGTGGCCCATAATGGAACACAGATGATTATGTTGGTAATGACAAATGTAGCCTCTCCCTCTTCCAGCGTGGGCTGCACTGCTCCTCTAGAAAAATTTTAACCACCTGGATTGACAGGATACTTGCAATCCCCCAAAATATGGCCGGACTTTCAAAGAGCAACATTACACACTATATGTTCTCACGTACGGAGTACCATTAAGGCAATGCTTCGTTGACTTTAGGCGCAAAAATAAAATATAATGTAATAAAATGTAGAAATAAACACGGAAAACTTTTTGTTCTCGTTCCCGTGTAGCTGATGAAAGCTCTATAAATAACGCAGCTGTCATTCAGTTTAAAGACACGCGCAAATAATTCTTCGCCCCTTTCTCTACAAGGCCGAATTATGTCGTTTTGGTCTAGTGTTTCCTTGTGTGCTAAACACTTCTGTAGCGAAACACTTACATAGAGGTGATATCCGAACCACCCCTTCATTTAATATCGATTATAACCTCGTTCATTGGTTCGTTTTTGTCTTTGGATTGTTTTTAGGCCAGTCATATAGAGAATTATATTGGCTGGGTGTGAAATTAAATGCTGAACAACATAGCATAATTTGCATTCCATTTCAAATTGGATTTTTCGGGAAAAAAACATCAAACATGATGAGAATTAAACTTAAGTTCTAAAATATCGGATAAATGCCACCACAAACTGTACATTTTATTTGAGAGTTTTCAGCAAAATCAAAAGGTGTACGATTTGTTTCAGCTTAAAATGTTAAATTTAATTGAGAAATTTTAGAAAATATGCAATTCAAGAATTGGAGTTAAAGCTGACGCTACTCCAGGACGATTAAATTGAGTCAGAGTTTGGTACCTGAAAGTGCAAACCTTATGGATAGAAAAACACTATTGCGATCTAGGAAATAGGCTACAATTTATGCACGTTGGTGTACCTCTTGAATAGGTAACAAATTTACTTTGTTCTGGGGTATAAGATCTTCCTTTTAATTGTTTAAATTAATGAAGTAATTTATTTATTTATTCCATGTATAGATATAGCCGCAGCCTTTAATTGTTGTGTTCATATCGGCGTCTTGAATTAAGCAAATGTTCTTGTTTCTTTGTCAGTAAGTCATTAATTGATTTGCCTAAATCAGCGAATGACAGAAGAATGGCCTTATTTGCGAATCACCTTTCTGTATGACCTTAGTTGAGGGACTTGATGATGATGCCCTTAGTTGCTATTGTTGCTATCATCTAGTTTGTTGCTATTTTGGCGGAATGTGGACTTAAGGTCCGTGGAATTCTTGGGTGTTCTTTGAACTTTACACGTAGTCACACTGCAAATGGACAGATGGCCTTAGTTGCATAATCGACTTCCTGTGCAATCTATTTTTATTTGTAATTATTTTTGCTCTGTAGGTGGAGTTTTGGGACCTGGTATTGAACATTCAAACTGTTATTTATCTGGAGACTGAGGAAAACCACGAAACTATCTGTCAGATGCCCGATACACGGGATTTGAATCTACGATCTCCCGAACACGAGCCACAAATGCTACCGCCTGAGCCATCTCGCTCAGCAAAATGTGTTACAAATAGTTTATGTGGTTTTTTGTAGGGAAAATTTTCCCCGCACCAGCCGAGACTCCTGAGTTGAGAAACCAAAACGATGATCACTCCACCGCAGAGGCGGTGAACTCATTGAAAAGCAGACGTCATCATTAATCCCCAATGGATATTGTATTCTACAGTTCCCTTCGATTTCAAGGTTATGAAACAAATTGTTAATTCAAACTAGGTGTGCTCAAAAGCTCTACTAGTTATGTTGAAAACGTAATAAATAAATATTGTATGTAAAATCACGCAATTCTCTCTATGCATTACACTCTATTTTCAATTATTTTGTACAAAGTATTACTAAAACGTTGTGCTTTTATCTATATCCTCTTAATCACGAGAAATCTTCGCCAGAAAGTTTAAATTTACATTAATTTTGTAGGTATATACCAGCACACAGAAGGTTAAGATGACAGTCAATGTTTAAAATTAGAGAATATAATATGTTAGCCGCGGTGTTACTAATAATTTGTATTTTAACTATATCCTTATTAAATTCATATAATCTTACTTCTTACGAGAATGAGGGTTATTGAGAGAAAATTCAATATCCACATTGTTTTCCTTATTCCAGTATCTCAATTAAATTCTTACAAACGCATTTCCGAGAAAATAAAAATATAATGAAAGGCTTTTATCGTTGTTTGGTAAGAGGGGAATTTCATTTAAGTCGCGTTGTATCCTTAGAGGACACCGGAAGAACTCAAATATAAAATTTTCCAATACTTCCTCTGCATTACATTAACGATAGAAGAAGCAAAAATCACAAGACGGTAAATTTATTTTCGATAGGTACTGAATTTTCGAAAAAATTTGAAAAAACATTTTTTTAATTTTTATAGAAAAAAACATCTCAAAAATTTTAGAACCAAGTTTCAATTGTCATTTTATCCTTGTGGTTTAAATGCCCAAACGCAACGTGAACGTACGTAGGTATGTGCAAACAGCGCGTGAAATTTTAAAATTTCGTTTTCTCCTAAACTTGCTTTCATACACTTTTGCTACTTCCAAACTTTTTCTGACAATGCAATTTTTGTTCATTATCTTTCAAATTTTTAGTATATGTTCTTTGAAGTTGGATGAAGAGAGCTAAGATGCCTTTTCTTTATAACAAACATTCTTTTGGATTTATGATTTTAATTTAATATATTGTTTATTTTTTGAAAATGAAAATTGTTACATAATTTATTAATTTCTTCCAAGAAAAGCTATAATATTATATAAACTGTAAATAATTGTACTTGTGAAATAATACCAGATTCAGAACCTTAAAAGTTTTAGATTCAATTACTTGAAACATTTTTTATGTATGACTTGCTTTTAATGTATAACGTGCATACGTACGTATACTCACATTCTTTTATGTTTAAGATAACAATACTTGTTTATCGAAAATAGAAAATGATCAGCAGAAATTTGGTTACAAGTTTATTATGTATAGTTCTTCATGTTAGTTTTTAGAGTTGCGTTATATATTGTGTTAACATCAAACAACGCTTTATAAATCACCTTAGAAATAGCGCTTTCATGCTCGCCCTACATACTCAGGAGAGTGGATGAATGCAGCTTTGTTGTGAAAAAATCTGAATGTGATCATTAATTTGACTTTCTCTACCCTGTATTGCTTAATAGTGGGTATACAAACTAGTCTTACAAGCTTATTTCTATATCTACTTCATTTTAATCCAAATAAGCCTTTGCAGAAATACCTACATTACACATCTCGTTTGATAACATTTCCAGCCCCGCGATAGTAGCCAATTTTAATAACACTGTTATATGATTTTTACTTTCTCTACTACGTATAGTAAGTAGGGGAAGTATTGTATTCCACCCAAAAATTCGATACCGAGATTTCACCGGAAATACATGTTTTGAGATCCCTGAAACAAAAAAAAGCATTTTTGGAAACATTTCCGTGTGTGTCTGTCTGTGAACAGCATAACTCATAAACGAACAGTCGGATAAACACCAAACTTGGTATTTAGGATCGGTATCTTCCAAGGATGCGACACGAAGGTTTTCAAGAAAATCCCCCCACCCCAAATTACCCTTTACATGGAAGATTTTTCGAAAATTTTAATTTTCTCAAAAATGGCTCTAACGATTTTGATTAAAATATCATATGTTTAAGATATTTTTATCACAAATAAAATGTATATCTTGAATTTCCTGGGAATGTCTCCAAAAGTATTCTTCATTGTGAACGACTTTTGCATAACTGGTAAACCATAAGAGAGACAAAATTTTACTACACAAACAATGTAGATCGCGTTACAATACACAATTTATGTCATATACATTTTTTTTGTTGAGTGAACCATTTTCGAGATATTACTTGTTATTCCCTTAAATTATTCAATACTTATTTTCGCAAATGGGAATTCGTTATTCATTTTTACTTTCTCTACTACGTATAGTAAGTAGGGGAAGTATTGTATTCCACCCAAAAATTCGATACCGAGATTTCACCGGAAATATATGTTTTGAGACCCCCTGAATCCAAAAAGAGCATTTTTGGAAACATGTCCGTGTGTGTGTCTGTCTGTGTGTCTGTGTGTGTCTGTGTGTCTGTGAACAGCATAACTCAGAAACGAACAGTGGGATAAACACCAAACTTGGTATTTAGGTTCAGTATCTTCCAGAGATGCGACACGAAGGTTTTCAAGAAAATCCCCCCACCCCAGACTACCCTTTACATGGAACATTTTTCGAAAATTTTAATTTTCCCAAAAACGGCTCTAACGATTTTAATTAAACTATCATATGTTTAAGATGTTGTCATGACAAATAAGATGTTTATCTCGAATTTTCTGGCAATGTCTCCAAAAGTGTTCTTCATTATGAACGACTTTTTCATAACTGGTAAACCATAAGAGATAGACAAAAGTTTACTACACAAAAAATGTAGATCGCGTTAAAATACACAATTTATGTCATATACATTTCTTTTGTTGAGTGAACCGTTTGCGAGATATTGCTTGTTATTACCTTAAATTTTCCAATACTTATACTTTTTCTCAAATTCGTTATTCATTTTTTTATGTCCTGGACATGCAAAGAGAATGCAATGCGCCACATAGCAACCAGCGTTAAAATGTTTGACTATCGCTTAAAACTTACCATATTCCCCTTGCATCTACAAGAAAATTATCAATAAGATTGACATTTCGATATCTCGATTAACATGAAGCATATGGAGATTAAGCGTTTGTAAAAATAGTTTGTACAAGAGTAGAGAAAGTCATGTGAGTGTAACACATCAGATTTTTTTTGTCTTGGATATGCAAAGAGTATTAATCTGTGGGAAAGGGAATGGTGCTGCACCTAGCAACCAGCTATTAAGAGATATGTATGTGCTTAAAGGCTACTGTATTTCCAAATTACCCTTGTAAATATATATTCCCCTTACATCTATAAGAAAATTTGTAATAAGATAGAGTCTGCAAATGTTTATCTCGATTAACATGAAGTAGATGGAGAATAAGCGTTTGTAAAAATAGTTTGTACAAGAGTAGAGAAAGTCATGTGAGTGTAACACATCAGATTTTTTAAAGCTGCGCGATGGTTCGACAGTTTTGAAGCTGTATACTTTACCTACTTCTGATGTCGTCATCTAGCTCGTTATGTTGTCTCGTGCACCAGCTGCTCCAGTGGTAGAGTTGTGACTACCTTCTCTCAGGGTATGTCTGAGCGTAGTGAAAGGATAACACCAGTTTAAATTGACTGAGAACTTTAATGTGATCTAATTCTTGAGCTATTTAAGGAAGTGGCCGACCATATGAAGATAGACAATGAAACTGATTAAGAATCGTAGCACTCGAAGCTATAACAATTGAATTTATTATACCTGCTAACTTCTGCAGTATCAATTTTACGGTTTAAAACAACTGTTTCCACAATTAAAGAAATTAGCAGCGTAACTTGCCGTGAGTCGCTAAAATGCTTACCGGTAAAACCGTTAAATCTTACTCACACAAGCGCGTCACCAGGCGTTTAAAATAACATACGCGTCGTCACAAGTATCCAGAGAGACGAATGTATACACGAATATGTGCACGAACGAATGTGTGTCTGATTAGATTGCACGTTCTTTATTAACTAAGCTCCGCCTACTTTAGAACTACTCCACCAACGTCCCTTCTTGCGTTGGTCAATTCTTAAATGTCCTACGTTGCGCATGTTACCTTGTTGCTATAAGGAACCTTCCTGACTCTCAGAATTTTATTCCCCTTTTTCCTTTCCAGAGTTCTGGAAACCTCTGTTTGCCTCTGCAAACGTACTGGGCTTATAACCTAACTGAATTCCAAGAACTTTTATACAAATTCGCTCGTTACTCGCGCTATCGCTAATGACTTTGCTTAACATGACTTGCTAATGACCTTTTCGTTGGACAAATCTTTTCAACTCAACCTTATTACAGTATACCTTGTTTTAATACCTATATAGAAATTATTTATTTCAATTTTTCTCCATCTTACTATTATTTCTTTATTTAATTCTTTATATCTTCCTTTCAATAATTACGGTATTACTTATAGATACAAAGGGAACAGCGATAGTCAAATGTTTAAGAACTGGACGCTGTATGCTGGCCTTGAAATTCCACACTGTTTTAATGGAATTGCGGGAAACAACTGAATGTTGACTGGACTAAAAGAACAATTCAAACCATTAATAACGGATATCTCGGAAATGGCTGTTGCCACTAAACAGTTGTTTGAAACAAATTATGTTTTTAGAGAGATCTATATTTCTTGTGTAGTGCGTCTTGGTCTATTAACATTTACCAGCTATACAAGAGTGTACAAAATTCCATCCGAATGAAGAGGACTTCAAAGTCTATTCTCAGAAAATTCAAGAATTACGTTTTATTTGTCATGTAAATATCTTTAATATATGATACTTTAATCAAAATCTTTAGTCATTTTTTTTAGAAAATAAAAAATTTCGAAACATGTTCCATTAAAGGGGTAGTTTGGATTAGGGGCATTTTCTTGAAAATCTTCATGTTGCATCTTTGAGCTTAAACACTACCAAGTTTGGTGTTGATCCGATTTTTCGTTTCTGAGTTATGCTGTTTACAAACACACCGGTATGGAACTTTTGGGTGAATGCAATGACTGCTCTATTTCTTAGGGAGTGGTAGAGAAAGTGAAAGGAAATCAAAGTAGTCAGAATAACAGTATACTTATCTTAATTATCGTTAATAAACATTTAATGGGACAGTTGCAGTTACTATCAACATGTTAGGCATTATTTCTTGCAATGTACAACATTTTCGTGTGAATTTAACAAAAGAAAAGCTAAGACAACCAGATGTGTTATATTCATATGACCCTGTCTACCCTGTATTACTTATTTTTATAATTTCTACACACTTTTCTTATATATGCTTATTTTTATGTCTACCTCATGTTACTGGAGATAAACCATTGCAGAAATTCAGTACACATTTCGTTAAAGGTACAAGGTAGATAGAGGAAACCGAGTCGGTAGTCAGATGTTTAAATGCCGGCCTTGAATTCACATACTCCTTCCATGACATCTCGAGAAACAACTAAATAGCGACAACACTTTTTAAAAATGACAAAAGCCTCGAAAATTCCAAACTAATAATAACTGATATCTCGGGAATTGCTAATGCCAGAAAATAAGTTATTTGAAATGAATTCTGTGTTTTAAAGAGTTCTAAACGTTTTGTGTAGTACGTTCCTGGCTATCTCTTAAGGTTTCACGGTTAAACAAAATTATATAAAATTCCTTCTTAATAAAAAGAACTCGGGCTAATACCAGAGAGTTCAAGCTATACATTTTGATTTATACTTAAATGTCTTAAATCTATGGTATTTTAATCAAAATCGTTGAGGTATTTTTGAAAAATAAAACATTTCGAGAGACGTTCTATGTAAAGGGCAGTCTGAAGTGGGGAAGTTTTCTTGAAAATCTTCCTGTCGCATCGTTGGAAGATACTGAACTTAAATACCAAATTTGGTATTTATCCCACATTCCGTTTTCGAATTACGCAGACACACATGGATCTTTTTGTAAAAATTCTAAAATTATGGTATTTTAATAAAAATCGTAAGTGCCATTTTCAGAAATTAAAAAATTTCCAAAAATGGTAGTTTACAGCTGGGAAATTTTCTTGAAACTTTTCGTATCGTACCTTTGGAAGGTACTGAACCTAAATAACCAGTCTGGTATTTATCCAACTTTTCGTTTTTTGAGTTATACTGTTCACAGACACGCATGCGAACCTTTTACTAAAAATGCTTTAGTTTTTAAGTCAGAGGGCCTCGAAACACATATTGTGGTTATCTGGCGAAATCTCGATATAAAATTATTGGGTGGAGTGCAATACATTCTCTACCTACTACGCACATGGTAGAAACGCAAAATAAACGTTTTGTTTCAATTTGGGATCTCAGAACATTTATTTCCGATAAAATTTCGACATTGTAGAGGTACAGGTAGGCCTGGTACACAAGCGTGACGTTACAATTTACTTTCTACCTCGAGCATTGGCTCTTTTGTTGTCTCAGGTTAGTTTTAGATAGGATACGTGTATACAAAGTGCATCATTTAATTTGAGACTGTACAATCTCACCAAAACTAAGCGTTGTATAAATAACTGTCTTGAATAAAATCTTATTGATATTGTGGGGGAAAATAAATGCCATTAGTGGTGTTTTATTTGGAGGATGTTGTGATGGTCATTTTAGGGTTAATTTAAATTGACCCTAATTGTAGGTTAACATTTAAAAATACTAAATTGACCCTAAAGCAACTTTTATCAATAATCTTTTATTAAAACCTCTTTCTAGAACGCTTAGTTTTACAGACATTGTATAGTATCAACTTAATGGTCCACCCTATATATCTTAAATAATAAACGTCAATTTTATTTTACCTGGGATACATTACAATTTAAATTAAATTAGCAACATGTTGTTAGTACTTTAGTGAGTGCTATACCCATCCAGTTACAAGTTTTATTACCGCCGCGACATTTTTGAAGTTCAGTTATTCTGAATGGAAAACTTTTAACTTCCATCGCTCAGTTGCTCGCCGTCGCGTGATACGCCGAAATGAACACTGATGGAACTTAATATGGTGGAGAAACTCCTGAAAGCTTCTAAAATCATCTGTTTGTGTCTGTGTGTGTCCCCGTGCGGAAACGCTGAGGTTTTGTTCAACTAACTCCTCTCTTGATTTAGAGAATTGTCTAATTTCCCTAACTTTTCAATGGGTGATTATTTTCTGATTTTATTCCTTAGACGGCTTAGAAAAATATAACTGAAATGACTTCCGGCAGCTGCGTGTGCTTCCATTCTCAGTTACGTTTCTGCTATCGATTGCGGCAGGTAGTGTAAGGATCACAAAATGGAAATCTATTTTTGTTGTATTGAATTTTAAAGTTGACTGCATTCAGGCGTAAGATTGTTTTGGTCGGTTTTAAGCAAATGATATTCGAATGTGCAAAAGCCATTTTGCATGTTATTGATATATTAATGGACATTCATTTCCATTTCATATTCGGTTCTTTTTTAATTATTAAAAGCCTACAACGCTTAAGTTTATCGCTTTCTCTTCCCGTTCTGGTTCCCATTTCTGATTTGTTGCAAATTCGCAAATCCACTAATTCCAATTATTAAATTGAGGTTAGGCCTGCTGCTTTCTGATTCCTGTTCTCAATTGATTGTTCAGGGCATATTAGCCTCCTATTCCGTTTCCATTCCGGTTTCTCGTTTCTTTTCCGTTCCTGGGCATTTGTGCAGCAGAATTATATGTGAATGCTGGCAGCAGAGCATTCCCATTTAACGGACAAAGTTATTGCGAAGCCGAGCTTGTCGCGTGGATGGCGGTGTCCTTCAGTGCCTCGACTGGTTGGTTAGAGAGATAAGGGCGTGGCCTATCCCGTCAAAGTAAATACAGGAACACCTTTGAGAAGCAGCGAGATATGCCTGGATGTTTCTTTTCCCCCAATTCCCGCGAACTCCCTCGTAACTCCTGCGACTATATATCGACGAGCATGCTCGCGACCATTAGTGACTTATTTATGCGACGTAAGCTGCGGGTTATTCACTTATTTTACGAGCGAGTAATAGTGCGCCTAGCGCGAGAAGTCAAATCTCATTTCGACGCTCGAGCGAGTAAAGCGGAAGGAAGAAGAGACTTCGTGCGTCATTCTTTACACCGCTACGCGGAAAGAAAAGAAAAGTGAAGTGACAGTGAAAATTAATAAAGTTATAGTATGAATAGCCACAACCTGACACCTTATATTTCTTTGTCCTCTGCTTCTAACCATATTTAAACTTTTACATTAGATTTCAAACAGTCTCTTAAAATTCTATTTTCCTTAAGTACAAAGCTATACTCTGTTATTTTACATGAAATTAGTATTTTCTATACAGTAATTTGATTCAGGCCACGTTTCATCGTGTTCTTGATGTAATATTTATATTACTTAACCTTGTATTAATCACGCATTATTGATATTATTGATAATTATGATCACTATGTACTGTTTCATCACGATGGTTTACGAATCTTCAGAAGATCCTCTCTCTGTTTCAATTTGCTTGATTTAGAACTACTAATGTCATTGCATACGCCCATTTGGGATTCTGTTGAAATACTGGTAAATCAGGCTTACTGATAACCGATTGTCGAGCCGAAGATAAATCTGCGGCTTCGGAGTACTGTACGACGGTATAATCAATTTCCAGCCCCTCGATTACAAATTTGCCCATGATGGATGATAGTGTAGATACTAGACCAAACATTGTCCACACAAGCTCAATTAACTGCAGCTGAAACCTTCCTTCCATGTTAAACACACCCCGCCCGTGTCCCCATCCTGCTGCAATAGGTATTCATTGTTTGCGTGAATCCTTAGCAGCACAAAACCTTCAATACACCTATTGCGCTTTTGGAAAAATTTCTAATCAGAAAATATGCGCCGGACTTCATTTACTAAACTTAAACTTAGAGTTTCTCACCAAAAACATAATAAGAACATAAAACGCTGGGGGAAGGAATTATATGTAGAATAATGGAATACTCTTTTGTATGCTATCGTTGTGATAAATTCTATGTTGTCCAGTAAACAAGGTGTAAGTTTTTGATTCCATTCTTAAATTTCATTTGGAAATAAATTATTCTTGGAAAGTTATTTATTACTATAAAATATAGGATTGTCTCATAAGTTCATTTTCCGTTACATTTCAATCACTAAGAACGCCTGGGAACACATCTCACCCGCAGCACAGCTACGACAACCTAGTTGCCGAACTTTCTATTCACAAACTAAACACAAGGTCTTTCAAAAGATAAATAACTACGGCATTTAGGTTTTGTAAACAAATATTTATTTCCTGCAGTATACACCATTATTGTCGACAATATATTGTCATTTCTCTGGAAGCTTATAAATGTTATTTCTCCAAAATGTAGAGGTTTTCTGGTTGATGAACTCTTCGAAGTTTAGTCCGCAGTCCTCGGAAGTTGGACGTTTGCGATTCAGAAAATTCTGAAGGGAACAGAATAGATGAAAGTCGGATGGGGCAATGTCTGGAGAATACGGTGGTTGGAGTAACACATCTCATTCAAAATCACAAAACTTTTGACGGATCACCATTGAGGTATGTGGTCTGGCTTTGTCCTGGTGAAAGACGACATCGTTTCCCAATTCTGGTCATTTCTCTTCAATGGCTTGCCTTGAGACGATCCAACTGAGAGCAGTATTTCTCGGAATTGATAGTTTCATTATTTGGAAGAAGTTTGTAATACAGGATTCCTTTGCAATACCACCAAATGCATAGCATAACCTTTCTTGGATGCAACCCTGATGTAGGAACCGATAGTACTGGCTGCCCTTTCTTGCACCATGATTTACTTTTTCGGGCGCTGTTGTGCACAATCCACTTCTCATCTCCAGTTACCAGTCGTTCCAGAAAAGTATCATTCTGATTGCGTCTCAATAAGGAGTCAAGATGGAAACGCGCTGAATTAAATTCGCTTCATCCAGTTCGTGAGGAACTCGTACATCGCGAATATTTACGTAACCCAGTTTTTTCGTGTCCTGGTTATAGTAATACGAGCTAAATTGAGCTCCAATGCCAACACCCAAGTTGTTATTTGTGGATTGTTTACTATCATTTCATGAATTCTTTCCACGTCCGTAACCATTGGCCGTCTAGATGAGGATTTGTCGTTCAGGGAGAAATTTCCAGCTCGAAATCGACTAAACAACTTTTGACATGCTGGATTCGTTATTGCATCTTCCCCGTAAACAGCACAAATTTTCTGCCGGCATTGTGAGGCGGTTTTACCCTTACGATAGTAATACAGCACAAGTTGTCGGAAATGTTCCTTTTTGCTTTCTGTAGTTTTAAACACAAGTTCACGCTGTTCTATCCAATGTCAGTCACAAACACTCACTGACATATTCAATAGCAAGTCTGTTGTTGACCTCTAAGTCATAGGGGTGGTTAGGCAACTATAATAACTTGCGTGTACAGAGGGTTCAGGGTTTTCAGGCGCTATAGATGGAACTTCCGAGCAAAACGAACTTATGAGACAACCCAATATAGGTATATTGTCACGGCTGGGACTCGAGCATGTATCTTAGACTTTCTTTATAGATGCGCTAACACTTAGCTACCATAGTGAAATCCAATACATTTAGGCGTGTAGCCTAAAATAAGAGAAATAGAAAAACTATTTGACAAATAATGATTGACAAATAAAGCCTAAATAAGCCTATTTTAAGGGTACAGAAAACCTAAAATGAAGGCTAACAGGATTTAAAAATCCACGCCCTCCTATTTATATATCATGTTTCAAAGTAATCACTTTAGCCGTTTTTGAGTGAGAGGTAATATATACATACACCAAAGCAAAAGGTCTAAAATGCGATATCCTGTTAACGCCAGTTCTTTATTCTAAATCGAAAATTGCTAAAAAAAAGAAAGAAAAAAAGAGAAGACACTATTAACATTACTACTTTTATTTGGAACCCCAAAGAAACATCATTATTGCTATTATTGAATAAGTTTAATGTATTCAAACAAGAAAATCTACTGTTCTTATTTTAATTACGGGTTTTCATTGGTTCCATTCATTTAGGAATGTAAAAGATAATTGGCCTATAGTGAATGTCAATTCTCATATCCCTTTTCACTCACGGTTGAATAATCATACATATGGTTGACTACATTACTTCATTGTTTTGCGTTTCACTTCACTTTAAGTTCTGTAATAACTGAATGAGACTTAATGAAAGCGCTAAAAAGATAGGCACTGTCCTTTAACTTCTTCTGTAGTAAAATTAGCCAGAGCGCTGACATAATATCAAATATTTCAGTTCTGGCACTGATAAGACACGACTTCCAATTGTAGTACCTAATGAGACGGTATGTCGTGGATAACACTTGCGTGAGCTAGTCTATAAAGGTAAAATATAATACCTATAATCGAATATTTGCAAAACGTGTAGCTACAGTTTTTCACCAGGCAGCATATTTGTAATGGACCCTTTTGTACATTCGGTCAATTCAAAATTGTCCTTAAATCGGGTACTTCCGTGAGCGCTCGGGACAGCCAGATTTTATTCACAAGACTGCTTATGTTCTTTTATTAATTGTAATGGAACAACTATAATCACATGTCTCCCGAGAAAATAATACAGATATGAAATTTCAAACAAGGATATTTCAGTGTGTTTCAACACTAAATATTTGTAATCAAAACACACTTTATTGGTTTATGGTTCTCAAGTGGAGCATAACTAAAGCTCGTTACAATGCTAAACTTACTGTAGCAGCCTTATCTCAGTGGTAGTGTTAGCTTACTGTTCCTGAGGTTGCAAGTAGAGAAAGTAAAAATATATATAACAGGCTTACTTCATTTTTACTTTCTCTACTACGTATAGTAAGTAGGGGAAGTATTGTATTCCAGCCAAAAATTCGATACCGAGATTTCACCGGAAATATATGTTTTGAGACCCCCTGTATCCAAAAAAAGCATTTTTGGAAACATGTCCGTGTGTGTCTGTGAACAGCATAATTCAGAAACGAACAGTCGGATAAACACCAAACTTGGTATTTAGGTTCAGCATCTTCCAGAGATGCGACACGAAGGTTTTCAAGAAAATCCTCCCACCTCAGATTACCCTTTACATGGAGCATTTTTCGAAAATTTTAATTTTCTCAAAAATAGCTCTAACGATTTTTAATAAAATACCATAAGTTTAAGACATTTTTATGGCAAATGAAATGTATATCTCGAATTTTCTGGGGATATCTCCAAAAGTATTCTTCATTTGAACGAATTTTGCACAACTGGTAAACCATAAGAGATAGACAAAATTTTACTACACAAAAAATGTAGATCGCGTTAAAATACATAATTTGTCATATACATCTTTTTGTTGAGTGAACCATTTTCGAGATATTGCTTGTTATTCCCTTAAATTTTCCAATACTTTTTCTCAAATTCGTTATTCATTTTTTTTATGTCCTGGACATACAAAGAGAATGGAGTACTGCACATAGCAACCAGCTCTTAAAATATTTGACTATCGCTTAAAGCCTACCAATTCCCCTTGCATCTACAACAAAATTAGCAATAAGATTAACATCTCGATATCTCGATTAACATGAAGCATATGGAGAATAAGCGTTTGTAAAAATAGTTCGTACAAGAGTAGAGAAAGTCATGTGAGTGTAACACATCAGATTTTTATGTACGTGACGTTTATTTAGCAGTCCTTCATACCCGTAGATGGTAACCATGACAATATTTTGGTCGGGAGGAGGTTTCATACTCAGTCAATTCAATTGTATAACCACAAATTTCACCACTTACATTTGTAAGTAAAGTGATGTGACACAAACAATATTATTTTTATATTAGAGTAAAGCGGATCCACTGCGGAGAATCCAACTCGAGCTGTTTGAGGAGAAGTTAAGTAGCTTAATCGCTCCACGCCAAGCACTGAGAGGTAGTCCAAATCAGTGCTTTGTGGATTGTATTATAGAGTTAGCCAAAACGGCGCACAGAAGTTAACGGTTCTGAACCGTTCCAAGGGACCTTATAAATTTAACTGTTCAAGAGTCCGGCAACTTTTAGTTTGACGGAGTGTACATTCAGCGCATTTATTACTTAGTTGATCGTAAACCGGTAGAGCGCGTTTCGGTTCCCCGGCTCGTCTGTTGAATTCAGAATCAGATGTGTAATATATGTCGGAATCACATGTTTTGTTTGCATGCATATTCAGATACTTCAGATCCGTAGCTCCTCTTCCCCTTTATGAAAATGTGCGGCATTACTTTGTTACACATATTGAAATTATACTCGTGCAGTCATCGAGTCACAACACTTAATACAAAGGTTCAGATCATCCTTAAAAAGAAACATCTCATGTGCTACATTCACATGACTTGTTCTACCCACTATCATTTACTTTTATATAACTTCTACAAATCATTCTTACGAAAGCATATGTACTTTATCATAATATACGTAAACCTTTGCAGAAATAGTTCATTACACATTTCGTTGTGGATACAAGGGGGATAGAGGAAACGAATCGCTAGGCACGTGTTTAAAGGCGGGTCGCTCTATGCTGGCCTTGAAATTCCATACTCTTTCCATGGCATTGCGATAAACAACTGAATAGCAGCAGAACTTTAAAAAAATCACAAGTATTGAAAATCTTGAACCCATATTAACGGATATCTCGGAAATAGCTGATGCTACAAAAAAGTCGAGATAAACTTTGTGTTTTAAAGAGATCTTAATTGTTTGTGCATCAAGTTTTAGTCTATTTCTTATGGTTTACCCATTATACAAAATTCCTTCCGAATGAAGAGGACTTCACTGGCTATTCCCAGAACATTCAAGATATACGAGTTTGTCATGTAAATATCTTAATATATGGTGTTTAAATCAAAAATTTTGAAGCCACTTTTGAGAAAACAAAAGTTTCCAAAAATGCTCTATAAAAGCTTAGGTTTAGATGGGGGAATTTCTTTTGAAATTCTTCTTGTCGCATCTTTGGAAGATGAACTCAAATTACAGTTTACTTTGTTTTTTTATGTATTTTCGAATTTACGTTTAAGAGTTATCCTATTCACAGAAACACACGCACACCCACTTTTTTTTCTAAAAATGCTTTCTTTGTATTCAGGAACCCCCAGAACAAGATTTCTGGGGAAATATCTATATGCACTTTTCCTCTAATTATTAGGTATGTGGTAGAGAAGTAGAAATCGCTCTGTACTCCCAGAATCCTACTTTCAACATGTATGTTTTCCATTCTTCCGAAGTAGCGACCTGACACGTACCCGATGGGGGGTGTCAGAGCATTTGTTATTGGCAGAGAATCAGAAATATTATAGAAATCAGTGTTTAACCTGAATGGGATAAAACAAAAATACAATACGAAATCTCTGGAGAAAAAACAAAGGCAATGGTCATGAAGGGTAAAGAATAGTTTTCAGTCAAGAATGTTTCGGAGAAAAAATAATCGAGCAGGTGTATTATACCTTTAAATATTTTGCATCAACAATATCAGTAACTTATAGAAAGGTATAAATTGAAGAAAATATTAAAGTATATAAAGAAATCAATGGTTGTATTAAAAGATATAGGTAGAAATATGAGAATGGATCTAAAATTAAGACGATATAGGCCACATTAAAGTATCATGAGAAACGTGGGTAGTAAGAAACAAGGAAAACTCAAGATTGGAGGCATCTCAAAAAGTTTTTAAGGTCTTTATTGAGCGTAACTAGAAAAGATCTACTCCGGAATGCAGACATAAGAGAAGAATTTAAAGGAAGAAAATATTGTAGAAAAAGTGGAAAGACTACGTTCATAGGATTGGAGCTTCGAGATTACCACGGTAAGCACTGTTTTATCTTTGTTCAAAGTCTTTTGAGACAGTGGAAGGGGCAGATAACGACATCGAGCGGCTGTTGCGGGAGCTATCACAAAGAGCCGCCACACCGACTTGGGCACGAGCGACCGGTTTTCTACCCTCCCCATCCACTGTCTCAAAAGACTGAACAAAGAATATAAACTTTTGGGACAAAGAGACTTTGGACGACTCCATATGAGGTGGAGAGACCAGCTTGATTAGCCTCGGAACAGGTCTAAAAGCCTAATCCATGTAATGGAAGAAAATATCGTAGAGTTTATTCTGCAATTTGAAACTAACTTTTAGCGCCTATACAGTGTAATTTACAGGACGGCAAACTTATCATTTTAAAAAGTGGATTCATGTCCAGAAACATACGGTTTGGGCAATGTGTAGCATTAAAGTCTAACAACACCAGGAGTCCGCACACATGAGGTGGTTGCTAACGCGCGATACTGAGGTATTAGTCGGCCACGATAGGAGTGCATGTGGCGGGAAGAGGAATAAACTTTATGAAAAAGTGGATGGGGCATCGTAAGGACAGTCAGGTAAAGTAAACATCCGCAGTTCCGAGTTGCATTTACTAGTGTGGCTGAGGCCTGCAAATGTAGTACCCCTACTGCCATGCCCCTCGCTTCCCTCTGTTCCCTAGCCTTGATTGTCAACAAAAATAGTGGCGCCCTCCTCCAACAGCATTCATATTGTAATCGACCAGTACCTGGAATTATATTGACACGTACGCGCGATTTTGAATACCGATTAGATTTTTTTTCTTTTTACTGAACATTTTGCGATACATAAGCATTGGTGTGGGGTGGCATCACATTCAAGAAATATCGAGTTCGAATCTCGGTTAGGGTGAATTAATCTGATAAGGGTTTTTTCGGGATTTTCCATTATCCTGAAAAGACGAATGTCTAAGCTCTAGGGACTTCGGGTTCGTTTGAGCATCATTTTGCACATTTCATTCATTCATTCATCGTCCGATATGACCTATCAGGTTAAAGAACGTTAAAGCTAAACTAGACCTTCGCTGAATCTCTTAGCTTTAATTGTTAAAGAATTGTGCAAAGAAAGAAAACTAAGTTCTGTGTGTTATAGCATAAAACAGATGATTTGCTGAGGCATGTACTGTAATAGACATTTACGTAACTGTATAGGAAAGTGAGTTTTTTTCAGGACGAGTTAGATGTTTACGGCCAAAGCGAAGCTGATGCCGGAATATTGAAATGAATCCTGAAGAAAGAAAGAAAGAAAGAAAGAAAGAAAGAAAGAAAGAAAGAAAGAAAGAAAGAAAGAAAGAAAGAAAGAAAGAAAGAAAGAAAGAAAGAAAGAAAGAAAGAAAAACACTTTTTTAAAGTTACGTACAGATTTTGTTTAATACTATGCCGAAATACTTTATACATTGGTTAAATATTGCACTGCGTACTACGTTGGAAATAGACGCAGTCATATGTTTCATATTCTCATTGCAGGGCCAATGTATTCATGTGTTGGAGCACGGAAAATACGGAGAAATTGAAGACGTACGGTTTGGAGACGGAAAATCTGAAATTCCAGACAGTATGAAACAAAACTTGCTTCAATATATTTGGCAGTTTTTGAACTGAGTGCACTCTTTCTTAAAATCCACGGTTACCGGAATTTTCATTTAAAGATTAGAATGTGAAATTTCAGAAAGCGCACCACCATGTTCAACATCCATATTTAAAGCGTTAAAATGTACTCTTTATAAGCCACAACATGTCATTTTGGGGTTTGTAGTCTATGTAACTTAATTGTGCATTTTAAAGAGCATCACTTGTCCACGTGCTTAAACTGCAACTTTTATTGTAACAAACTTTAGTAAAAAAATACCCATAAAACTAAGAATACTGCAAAAAGGCATGTGTTTTCCTCAGATGTAACCTCTATGAGCAAGTATTACGAATTAAATCCCTTGTAACTTCTTAAATTTAATCCTAAAATATGAAACTTTGGAAACTTTATTTTTTTCATAAATAACGTAATATCTTCGTTTTAGAAGCCATACAAAATAAGCTGTCTTTATAGCTTTTATTTTCATACTTTGAAACCTACAAGCACATTTTCGTTTTCGCTGCTGCTTGTGCTTACTACAGGATGTATTGTACAGATATTTGTATTAATATTAAAACCATGTAGACTAACGAATGTTGCAGCTCTATTCCCTACAGTTGTATTAGTGTACACAAGGAGACAGTGTTTCCACTATTGCCTTTATAAAATATTTCATAATTTCACTTATAGGTGTATTTTATAATATCTACTTTTGTTGTTTTTTCTTCAGTATGGGTCATCAAATTTCGTGGTCACAAGGCCGAAGACAGCATTTGTTCAACACAAGTTGGGTTCAAGATATGGAGTTCTTTGGCGATGTGGATAAAGGAACACAACATGTTACCCAAATTGTAACACACACAGACCTAGTGCGAAATCTTACCTACAGGGTAGAAGTGTTTGTGGTGGACAGCCAAAGATGTGAAGGACCTCGTACTAACTACACGTTCATAGGTACGTCAATTTATAATAAAATATCTGTTTATAGCGTCAAAAGTCCTCCATTTGTTATTTAAATAATTGTTAAAAGGAGGAGATAATACATACAGATATATTTCTAGCAATGTATTTTCCGTAAAGATGCACTGTACATACAATTGCAAATATTGCATATTCTGATTAAATGTTGCGAATTCTTAAATTACAAATATTTAAATACCCATCTAATGTTCTGACATATTAAAGCAAGGTATCATTGCAATGATTTAAGGATTCTGGATAACATGTCTGAGTGTATTTAAATCCCAAATGTTACCTAACAGATAGTGAATACTCTACACTAACCAGCTCATGTCCTATGCAGCCCAGTTTAACAATATAACCCATGAAAACGCGTGCGCATTACTACTAACATTTAAATAGAAAGTACATCCCAAAGAGCAGAGCTCTGGGATAACACCAAAAATTCTTACGAAAATCATAATGCAGCCAGCTTTGAAGAAGTTATTTTGTTGTAGGAGTTGTATTGTATTTAGACTGTTGGGGAGCCGAACCTGAAGTAGTTGCAACCGCGCGTATGATAAAAAGTTTCCGGTAGCCTTCGACCCAAAAATGTATTTTCGGATGGCCTTTGCCCCAAAGTGTTTAAAAACTATTAACTTTGTAATTTGACTGTTTCTTTAAATATTACATTTATGTTTGCCTCGGCCGCGTCATTATTATTGTTAGAGACATGTTTCTCATTGCAGGGTTGTAGTGCGACTGAAGAATGTAGGCATACACAGATTATAATTTTACTTCACTCCTTTTATTAATGCTTGACACAATTTAAATAACACTTCACTGATATAGAGAGAGCTGTGAGATTTTTTTATTAATTACTTGCACTTTTTAACACGTATACTATTTTTGTCTCACACAAATACGCATTAAATTTCTCGAGGACGCATCTCGCGTCCGATTAGGAATATTGTCTACAACCAACGCGCCCAGTTATGAGCGCTGTCTACAAGCAACTGATTTGATTTCTACTGCTTAAATTTGTAAATTTCTGTATTTAAATTTCTGATTGCCTAATCCTAATCCAATAGAATACTTTTATTTTATTTAAGCTTTTTTCTAGTTGTTGATTGGCTATTTTATAAACTGTCACAAAAATTACATTATTTTTGCTTCAAGAATGTCTAGTAGCATTATTACACTTTTTTTACTCATTATTGCCTCAAGGTTACCTCATTGTTAGCAACATTTAACCTATTATTCTCACAGCTCCTACATTATTAAATTACGTAATACATCCAGATAACCTTATTGAACATGTATGCAATAATATAAACATTTACAATGACTGTAATATGCACTTTTTATATATTGTTACATACACATATTGCTTTAAGGCTGGCTGTTATTATATTTTATATTACATACTTTGACTAAAATCATTTAAGTGTTAAAAATACTGCTTCAGCATAATGACCAAATGTCTACTACATATTTAGAATGCCCAAGTGAAAATAAAATTAAAGAGACGCAGCACTCACCACAAGTCAAGACGAAGTCATCTCAAGTGATCCCGACACAACTCCCAGTCCGAAACCTTCAGTCCCGGAACCCAACCGATCAGCGAGGGTAGCGCCTCCAAACAAAAACTAAAAGCAAAACGAGGCAGGCCAGACACCAACGGCAGGATGGGAAACTAAGCTAGCGCTGACGTTATTACATCGTTTTAATCATTTTATCCTCATTTGTCTGTTGTCAACAAAAGCAAATAAACGAACTTATACTCTACACTGCATACTGCGACACTCACGTTTGTTCTAGATAATGTTCCTTTATAAATGTCAACGAATATCTAGAGAGAAAAAAAGCAAAATATTTAAACCATTTATCAGGGTGCTACGAACTTGATGCCTTGCAATAAAACTTGTTGCTAAGTTTGTGACAGAATAAAACGTAATATCATATGAATAGAGCTCAAATTATCCACATGAGGAATAGCCAAGACCGTTGCAGCGCTATCCGTAGAATACGCAAGTGCCAACTGTCGGTGGTTACATGCTCGCCTCCAGCCTGTTTATTTTCTGAAATGGAAAATTAACAAATGCCTTTAATTCACATTGATTCTTTTATCAGGAATAGAGTATCAGAATGAAGACACACTTCTAGAAATTGAGTTAATGGCACATCGTATAGTGGAAGTAAACTAAATGGCAACGACTGCTAGGTGCAATTGGTTACTTCGCGTTCAAGTAATTTACAACTGATTGTGTTCGGTTTAATGCATCATTAACTACTTTATTCACTGGCATCCAACAATGCATTTTGTGACCCTTAATGCACTCTTTTGACTATTGAATGCTTTCCCGTGATATGTAATATATTAGTCATTTGTTTTCGATTCTTACATAGCATGTCATTTGTGTCGTAATACTGCATAATTAACTATAAAGGAATGTTATCATCCTGAGTTCACTCAAAATTTCTAAAATATATATTTTCATTTTTTGTGCTGAAACATTTTAATTTCCTTGCTTGTCGAGACCTTCAAATATTAAGATATAATGCTTCCTTATTTCCACTGTAAGCTAATGTATGTCGTCCTCCGTAGTGTAGTGGTTACCATGCTAGCCTCTAGTTCCCGAGGTCGCGGCTTCAAACCAGGCGGAGGGCGATGGATTTTTTTCGGGCGTAAAACTCCTTAGCATGGCTTCCTTCGGAAGGGAAATAAAGCCGGTAGTCCAGTGTCGTAGATTTACGGCACGTAAAAGAACCTCAAGCCTGATAAAGAGGTCTCTGAGCAAAATTACCGGTCTTTCACGCCAAATATAGAATGGGACGCTAAGAACCACAGCAGTTAAAGAGCGTCGATAAATAAAACTCAATTTCAATTTTTTGTAACCTAATGTAAACATTAACAGTGAAGTAAATTCGTTAACATGGTAATGGTCTTCGAGATTTATAGAGAGATGCCTTTGAATTTGGGTACTTAAAATAAAATGTCATTAATTTCGGGAGAAATGACTGCCAGTTGAGGTAGGCGTATTCCTTGTTTTGTTTGCAGCAACTAAAGTTAATATTTTATAAAGCATTCAGTTATAAAATTTCAATCCTATTGCAGCGTTTTTAAAACAGCGGGCAAAATTACAACTCTAAGCGAAATAAAAATACCCACGTAATTTACTGCTCTCAAGGAGGAGTTTTATCAGAAAAAGGTTCCATTAATTTGTGTAACTTTATATTAAATGGAACAGGTTATATAAATAATGTTCCTGTAAAAAAACTGTACTTACATTCCACTCCTCCACGTTTCGCCACCACTGTTGATCAGCAGTAACACGCTTTAACGAGTTCAGCTATTCTAAACACAGAAGTAACGTCTTGGTGATTGAGCATACGTTTGTAAGCAAAGCATTCAACACTGGAATCGTTTTTACTCCTGGTCCACTACTTAATCGAGACACAATAACCACATAATTTCTACAGATATGCTGAAGTTGAATTTGCAATATTTGTCGGTTAGATTCCAATGATTGCTGGAATATTGCTTTTCAAAACTTCGAGGCGAGTTGATGGCTGCCGCCTTGCACAGCAAGGGAAGCATATGACAAATTTCATTCTCATACCATTTATGCAAGAACGCCTGAGAATTAGGTGACCCTTCGCGCAGATTGCATTGGAGTTGACCATTTACTTGATAGTACCTACTCTGCAGTATATAGACGTTATGTGGACAAGAAAAGTGCTTGGGGCATTATAAAGACAGGAAAAACTCACCTTATAACACAAAACGCCGAGACTGCTTCGAAAACCGGAACTTATGGTCACCTTACCTATGCGTCGTCCTCCACGATCTAGTGGTACCATGCTAGCTTCCGGTTCCGCGGTCTTGGGTTCAAACCCGGTGGAGGACGATGGATTTTTTCGGACGTAAAAATCCTTAGCATGGCTTTCTTCGGAAGGGAAGTAAAGCCGGTGGTGCCGTGTCGTAGATTTACGACACGTAAAAGAACCCCAAGCTTGATAAAGAGGCTTATGAACAAAATATCTGGTCTTTCACGCCCAATGTATAGAATGGGACGCTAAGAACCATAGTAGTTAGTGTTCATCAATAAAACTTAATTTCAATTTATTATTTTACCTACCTATGTAAGGCGACAATATTAAGTTTGCTTTTCCTTGTAAATGTGCTACTACCAGTAGACCTACTGTTATCTAACAAGATTTCTCATATTGATTTGATATGAATTTAAATAAATAGAACTGTCAGAAGTTTCGTGGGTGGTTTGAACCCTAAACCCTAAATACGGCCCTGCCCAGAACTCAAACACTTCATAAACGTCGCCTCATTATCTGTTATCCGTCATAATTGGCGGAACCCAGTTCGAAGCCCAGAGGGAAGAAGCTGAGCCAAACAGTAGAGACACGAAAGAAGATAACGCTTCGATGAATTTATCCGTCGTTTGAGTGAAAGGGTTAAAGCAAAGTTTGTCATTACTTTCCCTTTTTCAGTGTTTCAACTTCCTTGTCATGAAGGCACAGCTGGCAGGAACAACGCGATATAATCTCAAAACAGCTAATTTAAATTTTTGAGATTTTTAGGTAATTTATGTTCAATTTACCTAATTGAATGGCCTAAGATACTATACATTTAATGTCAGGTCCATATAATTTTGTTTTTATGCAGCTTTCTCTAAAGTTTTTCAATTATTACTTTTCATTACATCAGTGACGCAATGTTTCACGACAGGATATAGCTAATTGCGTCCTCAAATGTATCATTTTGTTTTTCATTAGTATTTTCGTTTACTTAACCTCAAATGAAAAGCTTGGAGAGGAGAGTTCGAGTTCTAAGAAAGTTCCAATTAACTTTTTTTTCCTCTCTCTCTCTCTCCCCCTCCCTCCCTCTCTCTGTCTGCAAATGACAGGTTAAGGTAGTTGAGCGAGTTGAAGTTATGGGGTGTTAACTGACGGCAATGGCTCAGGCGGTAGCGTCTGAGGCTCACATTCTGGAGGTCCCGGAGTCGATTACTTTTGGATCGACCTTGAGATTTATTCGTAGTTTTCCTACATCGGTTTTCCCAGCGAATGTTGCAGTGTATTACGTACTACAACGAGTTCCCCTGTCCCTCATTTCCTGTTATTTTATGTTCTTTTATCTTGTGGGGTTGCAGGGCCTGGCACAACGGTCAGTGGTGTGCGGTGCATTCGGTGGATGTGCTTTAAGGAGAGAGCTGTTTCTCTTCCGGTACGGAACATTATGCAAGAACCCGCCCGTCTGTTCACCCGGATAGTGGAAAGAGGGGCCATCGAAGGGGTGTCCGGGGAAACGATAGGGACTTCGCTGCGGTGCAGCCGCCGCCGTCAGACGTAGCTTTTCCTCCCGGAGGTTCAGCAGGCGCAATAGGCCTAGCCTTGTTTGCGGTGCCGAAATTCTCCTTCACTTCTTAACCTTAATTCTATGAGATTTGCAAACGCCAGTTACTTCAAATGGATATTGTGTTGAGGTGAGGTTTATGAAGTGTTTGAGTTCTAGATGGTTACTTCAAAGGCCATGGGAGCGAATCGTTTATTTTGAATGATTCGTTCACTAGCTAGCGGTTACTATCTGGATCAACCGCAGCAGAATTACTGCTTTATTCATCCTCAGATAATTATTACTTTCAACCTCTTGGCCTCATATAATAATTGTCTATAATATAATTTTCTTAAGAAGTATTCGCCTTTCGAGCACACAGGACAAGTCAATAATTAGCAGCATGGAATGTGTTAGTTACCAACACGTTCATAAGTGGTAGAAAATTAATCTTATTGTCGATCACCTAATAATATCCATTAAACAACAGTAATACTCTTGTTGGTTTTATAACTATTATTTTGATATTTGTTTGAACATTCTAAAGGAATTTCATCAATTAATTAACAGCGTTCTCTATATACTGCCAATATGATATTAGATGTTAAAAGGTGTTTACAAAAGAAGCTGAAGAATTTTAAAAATATACAAAATAACTTGTTTTAATAATTTAATACAAATTTTCCTAGTAATATGTGTATTTAATGAATGTGTGATATTAATAAATAAACCCTAATAATGTGCTAACTTGTAGTTAACCTTTTCCGATTAAAATTTTGTTTTAATGTCTACTTAACGGAAACGTTACAAAATTGGTACTTATTTCAATAAATTCTAACACTGATTAATATATAAACTTATTTAAGGAATATGTTATATTTCTCATAAATTACATTAGAGTTGCGCGCACACATACACATTAAAATGTTTGGAATAAGACGCAAACCAATTACTATTTTCGGTGGGCGGGCGCCCTCCATCATAAATGATGGAGAGCTGTGATCGCTAAGGTACAAATTCTTGCCAGAAGCTCACCACTGGTAATCATGTTACATTTCATAGTTTTATTTTAAGCTTCCCCAAATCTGATTCCCTGTTATCTCAAATAGGTAACAGGTATGGGAAGTAAGAAGAAGCGTCAAAATAAACATAGATGAACATATTACTCCTAAGAGTAACAGTTATTTTGCAACTATTATAGAAATATCTGCACGCAACTGCTTCGACGGCACTGCTTTTTACAGCTCTATTTAAACTTTTGCAATGTGCACATTTATTTATATGAAAGAAACTACAATTAGTTATTAAATACAACAGGTTCCATTTAAGGTTTGAAAGCAACGTTTGCGTCTCATGCAGTAATTTGTATCATAAATTATTTAAATGTAAAGAATGATTATATTATGAATATGCATTTTTATGTGACATTGATTTGAGATGTTCGTTGATTGTAATTATTGTTGGGAAGTAAGTTTATACTGCCTTACTGAAACTGACAATAATAGTGTGCAATAATGCAGCGAGGGGGTGAGCTGTTTATCATTATTGGAAACGAGGAAGTTACGTAATGTTGGCGCGTTTTATTAGCCAATTGCAGCTCAGTTATAATCTTTAGGCATATCGGGGTGTATGAGTATAAAAGGGCTAGGTTAGAGATAGACCCCGTCAGTTCGTCGAAAATATTTGTATGCTACACGTCGCCTTCAGTCCAGCAGAAATATTACACGTCGGCTATCGATTCGCAAGTTACGCGTATAAGAGTTACGAAAAATCTCAAGTATGGTAAAGTTAATTATACAAAAGGTTGAAGTACGTGAATTAAAAGTGATCAGTAAGAAGTTGTTATAACAGTTTCAGTTTGGCGAGTGTCTAGATCAATGTGTAAATGTGATAGTGAAAGTGTTCGACAATAAAAGTATAAAAGAAATTCTTTCATCAGTGTTATCTTTGGATAAAAGATTCCTTTCCGTTTACACAACCTGTATAAAGATAAGTGCTCGACCCAAAAGGATAATAGCTAGCCGGAGGACAGTAAACCAAAATTAAATAAAATAACAGTAGCATTCTTTCAAACAAACACTAATACTACCGCAAATTGCTAACACCAGATGGAGCTACAAACCTAACAAAGAATCACGTCACAAAATGGCTTCACCAC
Source organism: Deroplatys truncata (assembly GCA_030765065.1). NCBI lineage: Eukaryota > Metazoa > Arthropoda > Insecta > Mantodea > Mantidae > Deroplatys > Deroplatys truncata. The sequence continues at coordinate 63,725,181 of CM060980.1, forward strand.
GCGGAGTAAACAATTAAATAAATAATATTACAAGTATACCACCACTTCAAATTGGCACCCAGAACGTGGGGCACGATGACCAGGAAAGGAGAAGAATGACCAGGAAAGGAGCAGAATAACCAGGAAGGGGCGAAGGAACCAGGACGTGGAACGTATGGAGAAGTGAACTGAATTACAAGACGCAGATTCCAGAAACAACAACAGGGACGACAGACTACGCGGATGAGTAGACATATTTCCGAGATTAAAGGCAACAGGGGAATTCAACTACAGGACACCAAAACGACGTAGATTCATCATAATACAACGCAGAAGCGACATATAATCTAGGAGAGAGGGGCAGAAAGCTGGACATCAATGCAACATCAGCAGATAGCATCAGAAAGGTTAGAAAATTGTGATTTTTTTTATTCTAAAAAAATTGTAACAATCAAATGTACTTGAGGAGTGGCAGGATTAAGAGAACAATGTCTACTAATAATACTGAAGAAACAATTATGGAAGGGGATAGTGTAACAGTTAGCTGTAATTCAATACAGGTTACAGAAAATGGCTCAAACAATGTAGGATTTGAGGGAGAAAATGTTAGTGCAGAAAGTGAGAATAGAACAGCAGGAAATGTTAATTTTGATGCTTGTTTGATGACAGAAATGCTGAGAAATTTTAGAGATCAATTAAAGGAAGTTATTGATAGGAGTTTAGAACAAAAACTAACTCAGAATAATGAGAAATGAGAATAAAAACTAACTCAGAGTATGGAAAAGAATAATAGTGAATCGAGGGAAGATATTGGTAAGACTAATGAGAAATTAGAAAAACTAACTCAAGATATTGGTAAAAGTAATGAGAAATTAGAAAAGAAAATAGATCAAAACAGGGAAGAAATTGAAAAGAAATTCATGGAGCTAGATAGTAGTATGATGAGAATGAGAAATGAAAATCAGGAAATGATAGCAAATAAGATAGGAGAAATTTCAAAGAAATTGTCAGATATGAGCAGGGAAATAGGTAACAAAAAAGGTGAGGTTAATGAGAAAAGTGAACATCTTGATGTAGAATGTACAGAGTTAGGTAGTAGAATGAGTAACATTTCAAGTGAGATAAGAGAGATGAAAGAGGTTATGAATGTAGATGTGATTCAGGTGCAAGTTAATTTCAGAGGGGAGATATCAGAAAACAGAAGGAGTCAGTAATGCAAAGAAATAAATTTTAAGAAGAAGTTAAAGTTTTGCATATAAATAATCAAAAGCTAACTTCTGAAATTAACAAGTACCAAGATGTTCAAAATGAAAACTCCAATCCAGTACAATTTAGTACAGATTCGTTAGAATACTCTCAAAGTAAAGAGATAGTAGAAGAATTGAAAATGACAGTTGTTAAAAGATGTGTTGTTCAGGAAACTTTAGATTGTTTTCAAATGTTATCATGGGACGAAATTTCATATGAATACAAGAGGTTATTCATGAACAAATTTTTGAAGGTTAGGATACGGCTACGAGTAATGTTTAGCCATAGACAATTTGATCCAGGAGGGTAAATAGCAATGAGATGTAAAGTAGATGCTGGATAGTTAAAGACGAAATGCAGAGCAATGTATTGGAACGTAAGAGGGTTAACTATTTATATATGTCATGTGAAAAGAGAAATAAATTCTGGACAAAAATTAAATGTTTAAAAAAAAAAGGAAAATTAATATTTTTTTTAGTAACAGTAACAGCATTTGAAATGAAGCATAATGTTATATTAAAGTAAAAGTACGTAAATATAATTCCAAGGGTATTGTGAATATAAAGTACAAAACAACATAAATGTAATAAAAATAATTAAAACAAATACTTATGTAGCAAACAGAAATGTGAAACAGTGTCTAGATTTAAGAGATGTAAATATATTTATGTAGAGGGTGAATATGTTTTGGTAAATATGTTTAATAATTACAAAAATTCTTGAATGCATAAATTTTTGTCAACAATATAAGAGAGTAAACCAATTTTGTAACAGTAACTAAATAATTCAGGGTACAGTATTTGCTATAAAAATTGTAATGTCAGATTAAAGTCTAAACACATTAAACCAGAGCCAGTAAATAGTGGTAAAATAAAGACAAAACATATGTCGTGTGTTAAATACGTGTGAAGTGTCAAGTGAAAGTGATAGCGTGTGTTTCAAGATTTAGGAGACTAAAAACCCAATTATAAAATTTCCAAACAAGTTGTAAATATTTATAATTATGTTTCTAGTGGGGCATATGATGCAGTAATTTGTATCATAAATTATTTAAATGTAAAGAATGATTATATTATGAATATGCATTTTTATGTGACATTGATTTGAGATGTTTGTTGATTGTAATTATTGTTGGGAAGTAAGTTTATACAGCCTTACTGAAACTGACAATAATAGTGTGCAATAATGCAGCGAGGGGGTGAGCTGTTTATCATTATTGGAAACGAGGAAGTTACGTAATGTTGGCGCGTTTTATTAGCCAATTGCAGCTCAGTTATAATCTTTAGGCATATCGGGGTGTATGAGTATAAAAGGGCTAGGTTAGAGATAGACCCCGTCAGTTCGTCGAAAATATTTGTATGCTACACGTCGCCTTCAGTCCAGCAGAAATATTACACGTCGGCTATCGATTCGCAAGTTACGCGTATAAGAGTTACGAAAAATCTCAAGTATGGTAAAGTTAATTATACAAAAGGTTGAAGTACGTGAATTAAAAGTGATCAGTAAGAAGTTGTTATAACAGTTTCAGTTTGGCGAGTGTCTAGATCAATGTGTAAATGTGATAGTGAAAGTGTTCGACAATAAAAGTATAAAAGAAATTCTTTCATCAGTGTTATCTTTGGATAAAAGATTCCTTTCCGTTTACACAACCTGTATAAAGATAAGTGCTCGACCCAAAAGGATAATAGCTAGCCGGAGGACAGTAAACCAAAATTAAATAAAATAACAGTAGCATTCTTTCAAACAAACACTAATACTACCGCAAATTGCTAACACCAGATGGAGCTACAAACCTAACAAAGAATCACGTCACAAAATGGCTTCACCACGCGGAGTAAACAATTAAATAAATAATATTACAAGTATACCACCACTTCACGTCGCGCTCTTTTCTTTAAAATCGTTATAAATAACACTGGAATTATACATAAAGTGCTTTCTCTTTGAAACTGCTTTAAGCTGCTGCTGTAAAGTGTATTCTTGGGATTTTATCCAAAGGTTTTCTCTTCGAAAGTGGTTTAATGTTGAAAATCCAATTATCCTCATTACTACAGCTTCGCCTATGATTCAAGCTGGTTCATGGTTTACTGTATATATCAACTGAAGAAATCGAGATTATTTACCGGATGTTCCTTCGAACTGGATTATTCAAAGTGACAGGTAAAAAGTGTTTATAACAAGTGGTAATTAGCTAAGTCAATAAAGAAGCATCGCAAGGAGGCGTCCTTAGACCATCATAATTCCTGTCTAATTGCAACTATTTATCTACTGCTCTCCGAGCAACAGGTGTTCGTACGCACATTTATTTGTAGGCAATTGCAAAGAGGTTACTATTTAAATGATTCGCTATTCCATAAAGTATAAACAATTATACATAACGGAAGTTACATAGGAACAAAGGCATTAACTTCAAAAGGAACAGAAAATTAGCATTTTGAGCACTTTAAATCTCCTTCTTTTCAAATATTAGACCCTATGGCCTGTTTATGACCTTGCAGTTTGCGTCGATATTCCTGCCTATTGTTTCGACGTGGCTTCGTCTTGTAGTCCTTCTCGCTGTTACCCTGGCTAGATGGATCTCAGCGGTGATGTTTGCATGGACTCTGCCTATCATGACATTTGATAAGCTCGTCGATCTCAGTTGTGGCAATGGGAGCTTATAGAGGAATTGATTACACACTGGAACGTTTGCTTTAGGACTATTTATTATTACTTCCTCACTCTAACACTACATACTGTTCCTGTTCACATATCACCACTGTCTTCCCCTGTGTACTGCCTTCTCAACTGTACTGTGAACTCAACTGTCCGTCTTACACTGTGGACGGTCCTCTACTAAAAGTCAACGGTAAAACTGCCGTTATAATATTTGCCTCGCTCCATACATCCGGAGCGGAAACAAACAGAGTCATAAAACCTTTACCTTTATTTTCTTACACAAAAGATACCGTTTTAGCTGCACCTGGAAACAGCATGTTTCTATCCTAACTGCAGCTTTCAACACATTCTAAACCTAGTGAAACAGTAACATTATGTGCACGACAAATATTACATTATACAAAAATTACTATTTACATTGTTTTCACATTGTACACTTATATAATTTATAGATTAAATTGAACACTGAATAAATTAGTACATAATAAAATTAATTCCGGCACATTCTGTCTCAAGTTGAATTTTGAATCCCACGTTTCCTTGCACCTAAAGATCTCTTCCCGTTTAGATGATAGTAAAGCATGGCTTTTGGGATTTTATTTGTATGCATGCGATGCAGAGGACTTGCCCATTTCTTCTGGTAATGTATGTGATCAATTACAGGTTCTAATTTTAAGTCTACCATTATTTCCTCGTTAGGTTTATGATCCCATTTGGTATATCCAGCTGTGTATGTCATAAATTTCATTTCATTAGCAGTTGTTCTGCTTTCATTTTTCTCACTGTCGTAAAAAACTGCACTTTCGCCAAGGTCTTGTATAAGCGTATTCACTATTTTTACTAAGGAAGGTTTCATAATGTTATTAATTATTCGCATTTTTTTGGTGTATTTAGAAATCTTCTGTGAAATGTCTAATTCATCGAAAAAAGATTATGTGTGTCCGAGGTAAGTAAATAAATTCACTTGTTCTAAGATTTTTTAGTCCAAACATATTTTGCTAGATATAGGTCGTTTTCCGCAGAAGTCCATCATTTTCGTTTTTTATGTATTCATTTTCACATAATATTTAAGTCTAATGTTGCTAAAAGTATGTACAGATGAGGCAGTATTTTTAACACTTAAATGTTAAAAATCTAATTATATAATATTAACATTATAACAGCCCGCCTTAAAGCAATATGTGTATAATATAATATATAAAGTGTATGTAACAGTCATTGTATTATGTTTATATTAATATGTACATGTATAATAATGTTATGTGAATGTATTATGTAGTTTAACAATGTAGGAGCTGTGAGAATAGAAGCAAGCTGCTTTTCGTAGCAAACAGAACTATAAAGTAAAAGCCGAAAGTTGCTAACAATGAGGTAACCTTGAGACAACAATAAATTAGAAAGTTTAATAAAGGCTACTAATAATTCTTGGAACAATAATAATGTAATAGTTAAAACAGTTTATAAATAGCCAATCAAAAACTAGAAAAAGTTTAACTTAAATAAAAGTATTCTATTGGAGTAGGCTTAGCCAATCAGAGACTTGAAATGGAGGAAATGTACAGATTCAGGCGGGAGACGCTGCAAGAAAGCGTACCCAAGCAGTCAAATTTTATACGGGTTCAGCGTGAGACATAAAAAATTCATTGCGGTGAGAAGAATATAAAGTTTACGTGTTAAAAAGTGCAAATAACAATAATCTCACAGCTCTATAGTAGGATACATCAGTGAAGTGTTATTTATTCGTGTGAAGGATTAATAAAAAAAAGTACAATACTATTATAATCTGTGTAAGCCTTGTTCTTTAGCCGTACCAACCCTGTTAAGAGATACGTGCTTTGCAAATTACTAATGACGCAGCCGTGGCATACATATATAATATTTAAATAAACATTAAAACACAAAGTTGATTTTTAAACGTGGAGTGAAGGCCACCGGAAAAGTGAACGTGGGGCGAAGGCCACCGGAAAAATAAACATGGGACGAAGGCCACCGGAAACTTTGTACCGTACATGGGGCAAACACTCCTAGAAACAATCTTCCGCAAATTGACATTCATTACATACGTGGTCTAAAACACATGCTTCAAATTGGTGCCTAAGCGTGGTGCAAAAACAACAACAATTAAACTACTGCAAGTTTGGCTTCCATACGTGGGGCTACAACAACTGCACAGAACATTGTAAATCATCTTCTGAGGAAGCTATCAGAGTTAAGCCATCTGATAAAAATAGTGAATCTAATTGTAAATTTCTATTGAGATGTATATAACCATGAGTTAATTGTTTCCACTCTCTATTTAGAGGGTGGACCATTTAAGTTGAGACTGTACAATATTTCCAAAAATAAGCGTTGTAGAAACAAATGTCTTGGATAAAAGTTGCTTGATATTATGGAGCAAAGTTAATGCCATTATTCGTATTTTATTTGGAGGACGTTGTGATGGTCGTTTTAGGGTCAGTTTAATTTGACCCTAATTGTAGGTCCCATTAAACAAAATTAAATTGTCCCTTAAATGACTATTATAACGTGCTCCAAATAAAACACGACTAATGACATTTACTTTCCCCATAATATAAAGCAACTTTTATCCAACACATTTCTTTCTACAACGCTTAGTTTTGGAGATGTTATACAGTCTCAACTTAAATGGCCCACCCTTACAATAAAAATCAACAGTGAAATGCCACATCCTTGCCTTACTCTTGTATGAATTTGTGTCGATACTTTGTCACGTCTTTCTGCAATTAAATGGGTTTTATAAAAATTATATGTTTGTTATTAGTTATTATGGTAACATAGCCTGTGCTAATATAGTTAATGTATTTATATATGTCTTATAAAATGATTTCCTCAGAATCAGTAAAAGCAATGTGTGTTTCCAGACTGAATTCTCTGTGTTTCTCTATGAATGGTTTGGGTGTGAAATATTCATCGCAAGTTGATCTCTTTCACAAGCCGTTTTGTTCTCCTCCAAAGATTGTATCAAAATGTTTATACAATTTGTTCTTAATTGTGCTAATAAAGATTTTTAGCCTGTATTTAATAAACTAATACATCAGTACTTGTAATATGATTTTATATCTCCTCTTTTATAGATAGGAATTACAATTTATTTTGTCCAATTTGTTGGTATAATCTCCTGTGCAGATCTGATTCAGAAACTGAAAGGAGTCTTTCTATAAATTTTGTGTTTTGCGTATTTAAACAATTAAATATTTAATCAATCCCCTCCTGGTGCTATGTTATCACCTTTTAGATTAACGAATGAAGTTACCTTATCTACGTGAATCCTTAAGAGTAAGTGAAGGACACTCTAGAAAGAATGGAATGAAGCAAGATACTATGTTCGCTATTTCTGTTTGAGATTTTTAAGCATTGTCAGTAACATCAATTTATACACAAGTCAGACGAGTTATATATAAATGGACACAAATTCTAAAGAGGTTCAGCGACGTTGAAGGTATATCTAATAACCAGATATTTCATTCCTAATAAAAAAAGAACAATGCCTCATTTTAAATTATGAAATGAGGATTAAAACAGGGTGTTCGTATAAATAAATTACACAACAAACTTTTAACAATTTTTTAATTTAAACACACCAATTAACAACGATATTTTTAACTACAGAAACAAGGCTTAACTGAGATCTTGGATAACTGTCAATATTTAAGGCGCCCTAAATTGACTGAAGCACATAAATTAATTATATGCTTGTGACACTAAATGTATTTTTTTTCATTATCTTCAACATAGCTGGCAGAAAAACAAGCCTTATCCCTGAATTTTGCTGGTCTTATTTCTAGTAGGGTTGAGTAGGAGTGGAAATGATGGCTAATTAAATAGAATACTTGACCATGTTCACTAGTTTAGATAAAAAGGGAATTAAAGACATACAAATACTCCTGAAATATTATATTTTTAAGCAATAAAGTCTAGAATCCATAACTATTTCTAAAATCCAAATAACTTTAGAAATTAAAGCACGTTTCTGATGGGTATTTCCTGCACATGAACGAAACGAAAACAATGGCTTTCAAAAACGTTTATGTGTATGGCAGGGATGAAAAATGGCATTACAAGGGACAGAAAATCCAAAATGTTAAACATTTGTCTTATATAGGTAATGTTTAATATGAGAAAAACCTGGAATAACATCTCAATCACTAATTATAAAGCACGAGGACTGTTAAATGTCCTATTGCGCATTTTCACGTGCATTCCGGATGTGTCGGTAGAAATGTTAGGAAATATGTATAATTCCAAGATAAGGCCTATTTTGTTTATGGAAGTGAAATTTTGGGATGGAAAGGGGTATGTAGTTAAAACGCAGGTAGAATTTTGGAGTTTACAAGGCACGTGAAATTCTGGGTAATGAGGGAGGTGGGATGTTATGCAGACATAGTACACTATAAAATAGGAGCATTGAAGTACTGCCTGAGACAGATTCAGGGAGATAATTCCACACTACGCTCCAAATATTACAAATACCAGCGAGAAAATCTGCTTCCTAAGTTTTGGACAGCTAAGCTGGAAAGATGTTTGAGGAGAATAGGTATACGGTCAGCATGGTAAAACACATGGAAAGGCGTCAAAAGAAGACTAAAAGGCATCAGCTCACAGGAAATTAAATCGGATTGTAAAATTAAACTTTCTCTAAGCCCTATCTAATGAAATAAAGTTAAATTGGAGTAAAGATGCCGTAGGAAGAATGGAAAGGTCAGGAATGGCATGGCTTAGACTGGGAGCCAGGAGGGCACAAACTGACTGACCATTCTGGCAGGAGAATCTGTTTATTTTGGGTGGGGATGAAGACTGGGTACAGTCGAGTGCACGGAAACAATCCCACAACAAGGATTAGGCCTATTGACTTCCTCCGGCTTCAGGAGAATTGATCCTTCCATCTAGTAATCTACTTAGGAAACCAATTGGATTTTATGAGTCAATTATTTTTGGCTTCCGCTTTGTTGGTTTTCATCTCAGATGTTCTTACCAGCTTCTCATTTCATCTATTATTTCTGTTAGATCATATATGAATAATTCGTCTCTTATTTCTGTATTTTTTTATCAAATATTTTCTTATCTGTGTTCCATACCATCCCTGAGTGGTCTAATCTCTTTTTGGTTTGAATTCGAGTCCGATACGCATGCATTAGTCTATGAACAAAGGACAGACCTACATGAGCGGGACGAAAGAAGGGATACCGAAACATTTTACCTGAGTGGCTGGAAAGCATGCCTTACAACAATGATCCACACCAGCTATTGGATGAATCCTTCTCGTATTTGATTGATGTTAAAATTCTGGCATTCAAACATTAACCTATGAGCACGCTCGGTTTTAGGCTCAGGACTGAAGGAATAGTGGGGAGTAAGACAAAAATTAAGTCGTCCTCCGTGGTGTAATGATTACCATGCTAGTTTTCGAGGTCGCGGGTTCAAACTCGGCGGAGGGCGATGACCTTTTTCGGGCATAAAAATCCTTAGCATGGCTTCCTTCGGAAGGGAAGTAAAGCAAAGCCGGTGGTCCCGTGTCGTAGATTTACGGCAGTAAAAGAACTTCAAGCCTGATAAAGAGGCCTCTGAGCAAAATTTCCGGTCCTTCACGCCCAATATAGAATGGGAAGCTAAGGAGCATAGTAATTAAAGAGCACCCATAAATAAAACTCAATTTAGTTTAGACAAACATTAAGTGGAGTGCTAGAACTAGAAAGAGGTGGCAACTGGATGTGGTAGAGACAGTTTAGTTTTCCTTACCAACAAAACCACTGTGCTTTATATCAGCATGATTCCATACACTCTAGTACATATTTTGGCAGAATATGTACAATAGGAGAACCAACAAAAAATCAAACTCGCAGAAAATCTCTCAAATCCAGCAAGAAGGAGATTGGTATGTTGGGATCTATTGGCTGACCAGAAGTACTAGCAAAACAGGTGCAATTTCCTAGCCAAAGTGTGTGAAGCCAGATCAGCTAATTGTGCACTAAGTATTTTATATAGTACTATAATAATTTCACACCAATAAGCACACCATATCTATTTGTCTAACGACCATCATGACTGCGAACACAATGAATTTGTCTTTTTTTCTTTCATTTTTTTAAAATTTCTTTCAGCTGCTTATATACTTTCTGCATTGGCATTCTTACCACTTTCCTGATTTCACATAAAATCAAATTCCTCAACATTGATTCAAGTTATTGGAATTCTCATTTTGTTATATAAGTCCACTTTAATCATACCTTATATCACTCTATCACTCATTGTCATTGACTTGATTATCTATCTCCCTTTATCTATCTTCCGTCTTACTCTACTTTATTTCTATCTTTTACCTGAAATATCAAAGTTTCATATTTATCCACATTTTTGTTTTAGCTATCCATTTCACAGATTGATGTGATGGATCAGCATCAGTTAGAATAAAGCCCAGTGGTCCATTGCCGTAACCACCTTGCATGAAAGATATAATGTTTGTAAAACAAAGTGATTTTAAGATCGTATCAATGATTTCACCAGTTTTTTCAATGTATTCCACTTGATTGATAAATACTTTGAAATCAGGATGTCGAATCAACAATATTTTGGAACAAAGATGCTACTTGGTAGAAGACCACCACTCCTAAGGAGGCTCTCTGGCATCCTTAAGTTTGATATTTCTAATAGTATTGCTCTCTGTACTTAAATTACTCAGTATATTGTGTTGTCATATATTAGTATTGTCCATCGATCCTATATATTTGTTGTTATGAATTAAATTTTTTGTTATGTCTTTTATCTTTGCTTTCCTGTTTCAGTACCTTTGGAGGAAAATTCCAAGACCTCAGTAAGTATGAATTAGCTTTTATGTAAAGTAGAATTAATGTTTTTCATGAATTTAAATTTGTTTAAACATATTTTATTTTACAAATAATAAAGATTGGAATAACCTCAAGAATGTAAATCTATAAAAGATGGTTAAACATTTTAAAATCTATAATGTATGCTATTTAAGAAATTCAAGCCATTCATTATTTGATGATAGAATACCATTGACTTTTGATTCAGAGTCATGATTACAATCAATGTCGCCAGTCTCGCAGGTAGATATATCACTTCCATGTGGACTGCAGCATTGCAGTTAAAGAAAGTATCAGAAGAAATAGAATGCTTCTAAAAAAGTCATGTCTTAGTATAGACCAGTGGTTCCCAAACTTCTTGCACACACGACCTCCTTTTCGATAATGAAATTATTGGCGACCCCTCCATTCACTTCGCTGCTTGATCATTAATTTGCAAGTTTTTGCGCAGAGTTCAACAACTCAATTGCAAACTTAAAGGATAAATTAAGTGAGCTTTCTTCAGGCCAAAGGTTAAAATTGGCTTTCCAGAAGGAAGATGTGTATCAGTTCTGGCAAGCAAAAAGAACAGAATACCCTGGTGTCTACCACACTAAACATGCTTATTCCATTCTGCACCTCATATCTCCGCAAAATTGGATTTTCATCAATGATGAACATCAAGACTAAATAGACTAAATAGACTAAATAGGAATAGACTGCAGTTAGAAAGTGGCTTAATAATGTGTGCAACTAATATACGTCAGACACTGAACAATTAATAGCAAACAGGCTCATACTTATTACTAATCATCCTAATGTGCAGTGTAATAACTAATGGTTTACATAAAATTGTACATGTGCATTTACTGTGAAATTGTAGTATTAATATGCTTCTTAAATACAAAACAATATGATTCTGTTTAAATGTAATACGTAATAGGTGACAAAATTCCATTTACCCATTGTTATAATAATAATTAACAATAAAAATTATTTATTAATAATTCCAAATATCCACTGCGACCCCCCAGATAGAATACCGTGCCTCCTTGAGGGTCGTGACCCACAGTTGGGAACCACTGGTATAGACTAAAACCTAGAAATGAAGGATAGGTGACTAAAAAATTCCATTATGATAATGGCTTCCTACTCAGAGTAGAGTAGCTCTGATACCCCCACACAGAAAATGTTCACAAGAGAACCATTAGTTGTCCCACTCTGCGTGGGATATACTTTATTGTTCACACTTTGGTATTCACAGCTCCTGCAGTATAGCTCCACATTAATTCAAAATTTCAATCAGAAATACTGATTCTCTTATATTTCTTTTAAAACTGTAAAAAATGCACTTACATTTCATAATCCCTGGATAAATTGCATTTCTAAATAAAATATAAAAAACACAATTTTGAAACTGTATAATAGTATCTGAGATATACATGAATAAAGGGCTTGAATGTCCTTTTTTTTCAGAATTGTGCTTATATGATTACCTGCTCTGTTTTTTACATCATCTGAAAATGTAATTTTGATAATTGTTTCTAGAAATTAAAACAGTAGTTCTTTAGCTTGTAGGTATTCATTTGATCAATATAATACAGACTTTGGATTTGTAGAATCATTCATAAGGAAATCACTTACAATATAAACTTAGATATTATTTAGAGGTAATTGACTCTCTCTTGAGGAAATCCATACTTATATTTTGTTGTAACAATGGACAGTGTGCTGTTTAAAATGTATTAGAAGCACTGAGAGCAGTTTTTTTTAAACAGCCTTGCTCAAAGGAAGCAAGTTTTACCTTACAGAAATATACACAAGTTGAAATTATATAGATGAAAATATGCTTACTCCAGGTAAAACATGTTCAATTCAGTTTATGAAAAAGACTTCATTAACATTCTAAGGATTATTGCATTTACAATTAGGCAAGTGGTTCCACCAAGTTTAGATTCATAAAAAGATGATGTACCATTAAATCTCCTTCGATAGGTACTTGAATGAGGAAAGTGGGAAATAGATTTTTAATACAATAGGAAAAAGCAAGACAAATAATCTTGCTAATATAAAAGATAAAACAAAGGAGTGTAAGAGAAATATTAAATGGAGAACTACACTGTTTGGTGGTGTTGTTTCTTCTATTTATGTAAAATAACTGGAAGAGACTGAATAATTTCAAACCACTTTTATTCATATAAATGCAAACTTCTCTAACATAGTGAGTTAATATAAAAATATGAAATTAATTTGTCTTGAATATCAGCAATGTATTTAATATTCCTTTAAAAGTATGTGGGCAGTAAAAAGCTAAAATTTCAATACTAAAGTGCATTGCTTTTTCCAATGCAATTTACAAAATTCATCTGCAATCCCTCAACTTAATATTGTTAAAATGCAAATTGTTTATGCTTTTCCCAAAAACAAACATTTTATCACGTGGTACATTTTCAACTCTTGACTCAGTTAAATGATTTACATTTTTTATTCAAACACAACGTATTTAAGTCATTCAGGAGATATATCTTGACCAAAAAGAAGTTTTGATTCACTGAGCTTTCCTCATCTGTAAATGATGATTTCTTACAGTGGTTGCTGGTGACAGTGCTGTCAATAGTATCATTTGTTGTGGTGTTCATTCTTGCTACTGTGACAATATGTCAGCAGTGTGGAAGTTGGGCCCGTCGCAAACTTGGAGAGGGTCGACTGCAACCAGTCAAAAGTTGGAGAGGGTTATATAAGGCTGTTAATCTAGAGAGGTTAGTACACACATATTTTTATTGAATATTTAATTGTCTGTTAAATGTTGTTTACTGAATATATAACTAAACATTTCGTTTTTTTAATAGAATTGGACAATACCAAATAAAGTTGTGCATTTGAAGCTGAATTTTACCAAAGAACCTATCAGTTGCAAAAAGTAAATCTTATATTAATCTACCATTTATCTTCCTGAAGAGCATTTGTAAATAAATGAAAATACATTATTAATGATTGAAGCACATGTACACAAATTATTGTAAACTTTAGATGTAGTATTTTAAATAATTTTTAGATGATGTGACACATTTCAAAAGATGAAAATATTGCATTAGTAGATACACATCTGAGAGAAGGAGCTAATTTGTAATAGATTTAAAAGAAAAAGAATTTCTTCTCATTATAAGCATATAAAACTATTTCAGGCAGTGTTACTTCCCAGGCATATTGTCCAGTAATTTGTAATATTATGTAAGATCCTGAGCTACATTATCTATTTATCATTTAACTGGCAGGATAAAATAAGAATATAAGTAATATATTGCATTACATTCACTGATTATTACGAAATGTCAAAACACATCATGTGATGAAACATGTCAAGACATCCATCTGAAATTCTGGTCAGAGTCTGCCAATAGGTCTATCTCATGTAACAGCATTCAATATGGGCTGAACCACCTTAGCCAGTGAAGGCAGGTATCCATAAGCTCTGTTGTTTTAAACCATCCAACAATGTTGTCCTGAGAGTCACAACAAAGAGACTCCTAACAGAATAGACCATTATCTGTATATTGTTACAAAACCACTACTTCATAGACGGTGTAGTATGAGCAGGTACTCTGTCATATTAATGTACATATTACTCATTCAAATTTGGTCTCTAAGTAACAGTAGGTAGCAAGCAAAGTGTTTATAATGTCTTTATAACCAGATACTGTGATATGTCCTTGTGAAGTAATAAAGATCTAGGCTCTCTCAATGACAGGTAGGTCAAACTGTAATGCAGTGGTGGCTCATGCACAAATTATTTGGTGGGGCACAGCTTATCAAAACACTCGTAGTTTAATAAAACCAAATGTTCTTCAGTCCATGAATATTATTATTATACTACATAAATACCATAAATCGGGATACTGGAGGAAGGTGGGTGTAACTTTGGAACAACAGGTAATTTTCAGCTTTCACCAGGAAACACAAAAGCTGAAAATTAGGCAATACCCTGAAGTTATTATTAAAAATATCAACATTAAAAAAATTACAAGCAAATATCATGACATAACAAAAAAAATACAACAAAACAGTCATGTTTCATTATCCATATTGTTAACATATACTCAACCTTGTCAACTTTACCAACCATAACTAAAATCCAAATTAAAAGCCACTGAACCTGCTATTGTTAATAATAATGACTACAGATTTCTATGCCCAAAACTATTACTAATAATCATTTCATGGGTGATCAGCTGAGTAATATCTTTATAGACCACCAAGCTTTTGCCATAATGACTCCCCTGAAGAAGACCCCTGAGCCATTACGCCTGAAATCATGATTATCTGCAAAGGTCTTATTTGCCTGATCATACATGAGTTATTATGAACAATTCAATGCTAAGAATGACTCCATCCTTTAATAAATGTATTATGTGAACTGCTAAATTCCAATTCCAGTAATTTAAATTATTATTATTATTATTATTATTATTATTATTATTATTATTATTATTATTATTATTATTATTATTATTATTATTATTATTATTATTTATTTATTTATTTATTTATTTATTTATTTATAATAATTAATAATAATAATAATAAAGGGCAGCTAATTGTGCAGTGAAGTTCTAATGCTTCCAGGTTGAGTGTCCCCAGAAGCCAGTTTAATATTGCCTTCAACTTTCTGTCCGAACCTATCCTTATGGACAGATTTGGACAGAAGGTTACCTGACAGGAAAGAAACAGTTCTCTCCTTAAAGCAAATCAACCACATGTGCTACACACCACCAATCATTGTACCAGGCCCTGCAACCCCCTTCAACCCTGAAAGATGTGGATTTCCTTCCTCATAACTGGCAAATGGCAGGAAAGTACCTAAACTTAGGCCTGGAACGTTTCCTTCCCAAAATTCCTTTTCAAAAACAATTTCATTGCATCTGTCATCAGTGTCCACTGCCTGTGATGCTGCACATAATAAGAAGAATATTAAACACTGCTACTAATCCTGAAAGATGAAAGGTAATGAAATGAGGGACAGAAAAGTCCATAGTAGTGTATAATGAACCACAATATTTGGCTACCAACCTAGGAAAATTACAGAGAAACCCTAGGCAGGGTGGCAGTGCAATGAGAATCGAACCCAGGACCTCCCAAATGTGAGTCTCAGATGTTACCACCTAGCCAACTTACACAATATAATTTACTCACATAATAATGTGAAAGAAAATGCAGCTCATGGGATGTAATGAGAGTTGTAGCACAACAAACCACTGTGATTGTGAGACATCATGTGTGAGGAAGGGATATTCAGGCTGGTGTGCCCAGCACAAAGTTTCCCTAAGAGAGCCCTCCCATACTGTCATCTTCCCTCTTCATGACCAAAAACCCTCTAGATCATAGTATTCTGCTTGTGCACATGCTATGTATGCACACATGGAGAATGCACCCTTTCTCTCCATATACACTCAGTCGCACACACTGCAGTCCATATTGTTTATGTTTCTCCCAAGGATCTCTCTAAAGCACAGTATCTCTTGTAACTGCTGCTACTGAAGGCATTCAGAGTTGATTTACATCTATGAAAGTTCTTTATACAAACATTAGAGATGATAATTTATTTAAAATTGTTTTTAAATATTTTTATTAGGGATGGGACCTCGATACTGGTTACACCTTGATACTGTAATAAAAAGTATGTCTAATATTTTGAGATTAACCTTTTGATATTTTCGATACTTTTAAATTTTTAAGTTTTCATTATTGAAAGTTGTTGCTTTTAAATGTATGCTAGGTAAGGAATGAAAGAAGTCAAGATTTCACATTATAACCTCACACATGTCCCCAAAGAGTTGCTGCTCTATAGTTCTTGACAGACCTTGACTGCCTTTCCTATGGGTGAATCAATGCAACATTCCATAGACAAATTAAAAATTAAATTGAGTTTTATTTTTGGACGTTCTTTAACTGCTGTGGTCCTTAGCATTGCATTCCATACTGGGCATGAAAGCCTGGTAATTTTGCTCAGGTCTCTTTATCAGATAAATCTATGACACGGGACCACTCCTTTCTGAAGGAAGCCATGCTAAGGATTTTTACACCCGACAAAATCCATCACCTTCCGCCAGGTTTGAACCCACCACTTCGGGAACTAGAGGCTAGCATGGTAACCACTACACCATGGAGGATGACCATTCCATAGACTCTGTGTCTAAATGGAAACTTGCAAAACAATGTGGGAAGGAGGAGAGGTGCTCGTGTAACATGCAGGATTAACTGAGTTGTGAATGAAGCTAATTTAGATGATGCACTAAATCATGTTTCTGCAACAGCCTGGCTTGGTGGCTCATTCTCAGCCATTACTAACCAAAATCTGGAATCCAACAAAAACAAGTTAGAACTTAGAATGTAATACATTGCATAGAAATATTTGTTCTTTCCTTCCATCTGTTAGTTTGCATTTGCGCAAGTCAAACTCAGGTCACAAACATACCTTATAGATATACTGTATGACTAATTTCCATAATATGGATAGCAAATCGTTTAAAAGAAAGTTTTCAGCACAAAATATAGTTACATAACAAGGGAAGCAAAAACATTATTATAATAATTACTAAACTATCATTATCATCATCATCATCATCATCATCAGCATCCTTGACCAACGATAGATATATACAAACTGTTTCATTATCAAGATAAAAAGAAATTGATGCTAATTTGAGAATACTAAAGAGGAATAATTTCGGAATTAGCCTACAATACAAAATTGGTTATATACATTTATACACAGAAAACTACTTATAAAAACATAATTCAGCAAACATACTATTGCCCTTACAGTTTTCTATAAAGTGAATATCAAGTGTCAGAAAATCAGTATTGGTATTGAGTACTGAGAAATAGTGGTATTGTCCATCACTTATTTTATGGTATGTTTATATGCCTTTTTGGGTGATCTGCAACAGCTGTAACATTCTCAGCTTCAAATTTCACTAGAGGTACTACATAGACCATTAGTTATTTCAGCAGGCATTCTCTAAATTCTAACCTATATAGGAAGGCTGACATTTGCCACTCTGACTGTTACATGTGTGGCACCCCTTCACTTTGAATTTATGCACTCCAAATAGGCCCTTCATACCAATCTCTTTATGAATACAGATACCATCTGTGTGTTCCATGCATTAGATGGTGTTATTATGTATGCCTATAACTGCTGGAATTACTTTTTGTTATCAGTAAGTGACTGACAATTTTAACCACATTATACACATGAATGTAACTTCCTTTTTAGTTTCGTTTTGCATTGAATTGTTCATGTAATCAATGAATACAGGAATGTTCTCCCCTATAATTTCCTATCAATATTATTGTTATGAAATGGATTTAAGATTCTTCTGGAACAGATATACATTGACTTTATGTATCATCTTCTAGGATGGGACCTCACATTACAAGAGCAAACTTTCCTATTCAGGAAATGAATGTACTATACGTAGAAAAGGAAATTGAGGTAAGGAAAAGAGCTTTATTTTCAAATATAGACATCTATAAGTTTTTTACCTTTTCTTTAATTTTAATATTCAACAATATACGCAATTTTGTCCAAATACAATAACTGGGATGGGTAAAAACTGTAAATTATAAAATGACTAAAGAGACTAAAGTACTACAATGGTACTCTTCTAAAAAACTGTTTATACTTGTATCACCACCTTTATTGGTGTGAGTTATTAATTTAATAACTTTTGATATTCAAATAACATATGAAAGCAGAATTGTATGTTAACGTCACATACACGGAAATACAGGTGGCTCATCTGTGAAACTGCAGCACTCCCACTTTGACAAATAACTTAATTATTAAAAGCAATATTTTGTTCTATAGTAACTGTTAGGAAAGCTTTTATATTTTTGTTTGATACATCCCATTATTTTCTTACATGCCTGAGACTAAAGGCTATCCAATTTTCACACTATTTAATGGTACTGGAGCTAAACAGTATGTGACTGTTGCCTGCAGCTGCATTGGTAGACAGATCCTAGTAGTTGTATTTGGATGGATAAGGGAATAGAGTAAGCCAGAAAAGCTATGGTTTTGAAATAACCTTTATAGTTCTAAGTGGGCTGCAGTCGCCTACAGATCAGAAAGAAAAAGGAAACCTTTGTCAACCCTCAATCCTCATAATTCACCAGAATCTGTAATGACTGAATGCTACATCAAATGGTTTTAAAACCAAATGACAGATGTTCTGATTTCAAATATGTAGTATCATAGAAAATTGCCAGTTAACGTAGCCCAATTAATATAATTTTCTTCCCTATTGTTATATTCAATGGTTTTACAAAATTTCTCTGAGGATAATCCAGAAAGTAATGACCATTGGCTTTAATAAATTAAAAAAAAATATTTTATTTAAAAAGGATGTCACTTATAAAATTGAAGCTTACTTTATTTCTCCATATAATCACCTCTGTTATTTAAGCATTTGTCACATCTGTTCATGAGCTTTAGAATTTCTGTGCTGTAGTTGCCTACCCCAGTCCATTGAGCCAAGATGTACAGAAACAATTTCACTGAGCAAAGAATGAGAAATGTTTGGGAAAGTAATTTGTAACTCATCTAGGGTTATGCATCTATCTTGCACAATTTTGTTGTTCATTTAATTCTTCAAATCATCTGCGATGAGTAACAGGTATCCAGGATGAGTTTCATGATGCACATTTATTTATTTATTGTTGAACATTTCACACCACTTTCTCGCATTTATTTGTGTATTACTGTATCACCATACACTTACTTTAGTTAAGGGTAAATTTCTGCAAGTTTCAACTTTGGAGCATTCAAAAATCAAATAGCTTTCACCTCACAGTCAGCGGGACTTTGTGTCAATTCATTTTGAATACTCACAGAATGCATAACAACTTCTTTCAACTGGTATTCCCACAGAACTAAGAAAATATGTTGAGGAAACCATTCGACCTTGGACAGAAACCTATAGCGATCTGCACAGCAGTCATTATTTCCTGGATCATTGCATATGACCATCAGTCAATCATTCACTTTGTTTTGCAGTTAAGTAACTTGATGCAAGCACGAGTGTTTAGAAACTTTGGAATATAATTTGTTTAGTCTTGCTCTTGCAGAGAGGATCAAAGTGAAGTTCAAGGACATCTGTTGCTTGAGTAAACCTTAATGAAATCTTTTCCAGTCAAAATAGTGCAAATGTAAGGAGATTTGTAATGAAATTATAGTTAGCATTTGTTGTGTGAACATAAAACGATCTCGTTTCCATCAATGTGATCGCATTTTAGTCATAGCTTTTTCAAAGTAAAAGTTTGAAGTAGCAAAATTGGCTACAGTTTCCTCAAAGCATAAGTTCACAGGTTGGCCCTTGGTAATACCTCCTGCAACACTAATCTTCATTTTCACATTATTTCTAGAGTTATTTTGTGGTTCAGATAAAGAGAAGATATAGAGTGTCACTTAAGGAGTTTTTAATGCTTTTACATCGCTTACTTAGCATTCATTCCAAACATATTTCAAAAGCCCTCACTTTCATCATCAGCTTTGAGTCTACAAAAAGGTGCTGATGAAAGTGAGAGATTTTGAAACTTGTTTGAATTAATGTTAAGTAAGTGATGTGTAAGTGTTACAAATCAACTTAAAACTGCACTTTATTATTAGTGACATCATGTAACCAAGTCCTACCCACATTCTAATTTGAAACAGAAGTGTAAAAAAGTTCTACACAGATATTTCATCATTTGTAGTAATTTTATACTTTGTATCAAACTATTTTACTTTGTTTAACATTTAAGGAGGCAACACTGAGAGGAGATGCAGATAGATATGAAATAAGTTATGGAAGATTAGAGCTTGGAAGACAAATAGGAAAAGGAGCTTTTGGAAGAGTCTTCCTGGCTAGAGCTGAAGCAATTGCAGGAATTCCTGGTTACATTACTGTAGCAGTGAAAAAGCTCAAACGTAAGTGGGCATTTTAAAATGGTCTATATAATTAATAACAGTAAAACTCGTTTACCAGAAGCAAAACCATAGATTCTTGTCAACAGTTTAAAATATGACCTGTTTCTATAAGTAAACTCTGGATGTTAAAGTGTCCTATTAGGTACTTATTGCCATTCATTATAATGAAGCTGATTTTCATCACTGCATGCCATAGCATAGCTGACAAATGTTATCAACCCTTCCTCCTCTTCTTTCATTAATGTTGTATTGTAAACAAATATAGCATTATGGGTTTATTGTAAATAAATTTTATTGCCACACACAACCCATGTGAATATACATTCATACTGATATTAAAATAATATAATTATGAATGACATAATGACATTGCAGGTCTACACACATGAAATCTGGGCCCTATTATAAGTCACAGCAGTGGCTCCAAACTCATAGGCAAAATCATTAGCAGGTGCCTATCTCTCTAGCCTCATATGGAATTACTTAGTTATGTAGTTTTCTCTCACTCTCTCTTTCTCTCTTTCTTTCTCACACACACACACACACACACACACAAAATTCAGGGAGCCTCAAAACATGTACTTCTGGCAAAATCTTGATACTGAATTTTGGGGTGCAATGCAATACCTTCTCTGCCTATTAAGTAGAGAAATTAAAAACAGAAAATGAGACGCATATTCTTGGTTACTAAATATATTCTTAGTCATTCATTTTAACATTTGCAACTATGTATTTATGTAGTAATTATTTTGACTTTATTAAAAATGGTGTTTGGGGAAGGTTTAGAACTTGGAGTTTTAATGAGAATATAATCAAATAAAATGTTTATGTCTTCATTCAACAGTTTTAATTTAGAAACTTAATACTATGCATGTCAATGTTTATGTTTTAGTTAAAGCTACAGCAGATGAAATAGAAGAATTTCTCTCAGAAATAACAATGATGAAAAAAGTAGGACATCACCCCAATATAGTAACAATGCTTGGTTGCTGTACACTGAAACAGCCATACTGCATGATCATGGAGTACATACCATGTGGAGACTTACTGCAGTATTTACGTCAGTTAAGAGTGGAATATGAGAGACGGACTGGTAACTTGCTGTCATTCACAAGCTCTACACACCGTCCCATCCCAACTCATGCCCCTCGTTACGTACATCTGCAGCATCATTTATCGTGAGTGAAATTTATTGTTACTCTCCTTTATGTGCACATTTAATAAAATCTTGAAATTGCTTTCAAAGAAAAGCTGCCTAATTAATCACAATATTAGTTTTGTAATCTACTTAAAATTTGTTTATGCATTCCAGTGGCATGTTGTGAAATATTGGGATTTGTTACACATTTTAAGCATATAAAAATTATGTTCATAGTCATCAAACAATCAATCAATTAATCATTGATCATCATCATTATTTAAGAGTAGGAGTACATATCACAGATGGGCCCCCAAAACCGGGGCAGAGCACTGCACATAGACCAATGTAGTCCTCTTTGTTTCTAACATAAACCCAGAGAAGGAGAAATGAGGGGGGGGAGACCTGATGGGCGACCAGATCCTGGCGACATGCGCAAGCATGGATGGGGTCCCTAACGATTTCAAATTGAATTCATCATGCCAGTTACCCTGCCCACAAGATCCGAGCCCCCTGGAGGCCCCTAGAGTCCAGAGATGCCGCTCAAGAAAGCGGGCCTGCTAGCAGTCCAGAGAGAAATCTTTTCAAAGCGCACCTTTATCACCCAGCCGCAACACACTAAACTCTGTCGCCTGATCCTTCAACCATGAAATGATGGGGACAGAACTGATAGACAGAAAATGGACGGTAGTAGAGGAACCACTCCAGCATCTGTCAACCAATCCAGGGAAACCCATGGTCAGATTAGCCAGCCTGATGGGGATCGAACTCCGAAACTCCCGAATATGAGCCTCACGTTACTGCATAACTATCTTGTTCGGTATCATCACTGTTTCTTCGTTTGAAAATTACAATTTTTACTCCCACAGATCCAGGAATAGTCTGAACATATAGTAGTATTAAGGTGCCTGTTATAACCACCAAATGCTTCCTATTCACACTTGTTGAACTACATAGTCATCTTCTTTTCTGAAAATGAACGTGAACCAAAACATTGTCTCAAAATATTTACAATTACATTCACAAGGGAAGACCAATTTTTATCCAACTAATGTAGCCATTGTTTACACAATAACCTATCTACATTTCAAACACATAAAAATAAGCGAAAATATTGCACAGAAAACAAGAAAAGTGCAATTTTTCCAGTAGCTGTCGCTGTTAACACTGGCTATTGTGAATTGCTGCTTCCTAGTTAGTTTCAGCAGGTGATGGTATGACATAGCTGCAACTCAGACTGGTTATCTGTTCTTTAGCAACAATATTTATAATGTAAAATTAGGTTCTGAGTTTGAAGGCTTCATTAAAGAAAATTATAAATTGTCTATGAATTTTACACCATTACCACCAGAAATATTTGTAAAGTGCACACCATGCCCCTGATTCATTAGTCTTTAAGTCTTCAATTACAAAACCAAAATAGCACATTTGGGTAAAAGCTATAAAAAACTTTCACATAAGATATAGAAGTTAAATATAACTTTCATAATATGCATTAAGTTTTAAAGCAAAATTGTAGTATATTTCATAAGCCAAATTTGAGTTTTGTTAAGAGAGCAAGAAAGTAAAAATTTTAGTTTTCATGCTTTAGCAAACCCTAAAGTAGAAGTGCCAGGTTTGTAGTTCTTGTTGCATAAAGCATTTATTGGCTTTAATTACAAATATTGCTGGATATGGTAGATATAATATTTTTCTTGAAAGGTTCTCTAAGAACTATTTCAGTATCAGTACCAGAATGAACCAAGTAAACAATGAGTTTGTGAAAAATACTTGATAATTGTTCTCTTTTAGTGAGTCTGAAGGATCCTACATTCAGCCTGACATTCACATATGTGCTTCAATAGGCAGACCCTCAATAGCAGAAAGTAAGTACAAAAAAACAATATGACCATTCAAATATTCTCTCTCTCTCTCTCTCTCTCTCTCTCTCTCTCTCTCTCTCTCTCTCTCTCTCTCTCTCTCTCTCTCTCTCTGTCTCTGTCTCTGTCTCTGTCTCTGTCTCTCTGTTTTTTCTAAAGATACCCACTTTCTTTTTTGTCTGATTATACACTTTTTTAGTTATAATTTATACAGTATTATGATAAGCCCTGTATTTAGATAATGTTGCACCCATGGGCCCAACAATTTTTCTGCCCTCATTCTCGTGATACCATTCAAAAACAATACAGCAGCATGCAGGAAGACAGTGTTGCCAGTGGCATGCACATAAGATCTCCATCCATCTACCTATAATTTCCCTCTCACTAATAAGAATTCCTGCTACCATTACTGCTCTTGTTTAGTGCACATGAAAATTTATTTTCAGCATCTATATTTCATTATTTTCTCAATATTGCCACCCTGGGCCCTGGTCTATGCGGCCCATGTGTAAATACAGGGCTGATTATGATAGTTGGGAATCACTAATGTTTCTGTGTATGGCAGCTGAATGGAGTTTGCTAACAAGTGATGGAGCTTCATCAACTTCAACACATTTGGTACCCCATAGGAAGCAACTGGAGTATGTTCTGGACCCTAAAGAGCTTCAAAATTTTGCAGTTCAAATAGCCCGTGGTATGGCACACCTGGAGCAAAAGCTAATCACCCACAGGTATTGATTTCACTCATTTCTTTGCATAAAATATGGCTCCTGTTTAAAATATCAAAACAAATATGGCTTATAAAAATATCATGATCTGAAACAGAGATTTCAAACTAGTGCTCTACTGAGTCCATCCAGGTTGTTCCAGGAAAATAAAATCAATAATAGTCAATAACATTGAAAAATAGAAACAAATGGTTGAATAAAAGTAAGAATTAATCTAAGTAAAAAGTAAGAAAACTAGAATAGCGTGTAAGAAATAGGATAACACTAAGGGCTCTGACAGAGAAATTCACTCTTAAATGGGCTCCACGAGTCAAAAATGTTGGTAATGGAATGGCTAAAAGTAGAAAAAAATATGATTTTGAAAATTACCATCAAAACAGACTGTTGCTACTAAGCCACAACCTAAACTGTAATCAGAGGGTAGGAGATTAGGTTAGCATGTTATTGGAAAGCTTAGCTCAGAGATTAGCAGATATTAAGTTGGGGCCATAGGGCACTAGAACATGGCTGTAAATGAACTACAAGGCAAAATTTAATCAAACTTAGGAGCGCTGGGATACATCCAATCTTAATAGCTATGATGATGAATAACAACAATTATAAAACAGTAATGCATGGTAAGGAGTGATTTACTATAACAATCAAGAATCTAGAGCAGAGTCCGTTAGTGCCATTTGTACCATCTTCTACTCCTTTCACTGTCAGGCGGAAGATGGAAATTAGAACAACTTATAAGACATTCGGCATGGAAAATTCGTGAACGCTCTGTTTAAGAGGTAGGCGTCAGCCTGCTGGAGAAGTGCGCCGAATGTCTACTGCGCCGAAGACGTCACTCGACAGCAGCGCCAAATTCTGCGCATGAAGAGGACGGCAGGCACTTTCTGGGGCAAGCAAGACAGCTGGTAGACATACTTCGACAGCCGCCGAGACAAGCACGGAGTTAACGTAGAGCCACGTCCTACATCGTGTAGAGAGGGTAGACAAAGTTCAACATTTCGGACTAATCTAAATTCTTGCTCATCCATTTGGTAATTACACTCAAAATTCTCTTTTCGTGTCCTGCGCTATGCGTATATTAGTAGGAGGGCATAAATTTCTAAGTATGTCACGAGTATTAAGTTTGTACAGAGTTAATTTAAAGTGTGTTACAGAAAGCAAAGAATTTTTAATGTGTTAGCTTTTCTTAAACTTTTACTGTTATGATCAAGTAAAAATGGGAAACGTACTAAATCAAATTAAAGTTTTAGACTTATTTGAATTGTATTAAAAACGCCAATAAATGTTTGTTACGAAAGTTTAAAGCTATATTGTAATAAAGTAACACATTACTGTCTTTTCTTTGTGGCATTTGCCTGAATATTCCTTTAGGTATAGTAAACCTTTACTTCGCACATAGGATACCATACCGTCTGGGCAGTCAATAAAGGTCAAAGTTCAGCACTGTTAATTAAGCTTCCTATAATTATTGAGAATTCAACGTTATAAAAATGATAGTAAATACTGTGGGATTTTCTCTCGCTTTATTAGTGCAAATATAGTAGCAGTTGCGTAGAGTAAAATATAAATCATTTTACCATTACAAATATAGTAGCAGAGACCTGTATAAAAATTTGCCCCAAAGTGCGCGAATTACTGACAGTGCTTTTGGTATATATTATACGTTACAACTTTCGATCATTTATTTCAATGGTCGCTGTTCAAACCCGGCGGAGAGCGATGGATTTTTTCGGGCGTAAAAAATCCTTAGCATGGCTTCCTTCGGAAGGGAAGTAAAGCCGGTGGTCCCGTGTCGTAGATTTACGGCACGTAAAAGAACCTCAAGCCTGATAAAGAGGTCTCTGAGCAAAATTATCAGTTTTCACGCCCAATATAGAATGGGACGCTAAGGATCACAGCAGTTAAAGAACGTCCTAAATAGAACTCATTTTAATTTCATTTAAATCGGATTTGTTTTGACTTGAAGTACTCGTGTGCTCATTCAACAGCTTTGCCTTTTCTTATCTTAACTTCTTTGTTTTGCTTTCTGTTCAACGCTCGTATGCGCAAAATTACTGCAGCGAAACATCGCCAAAACTCAGCTGAAATATCCTCACGACGCTGCGTTTGTTCCATTGTAAGTAAACGCGGCATCCATCTTGCGCAGAGTTTTCTCACGTCTAAATTTTTTGTTAGTATGCAATGTACAGCACTTTTTGAAATGCCTACGATGTCTGCTAGCTCGCGCACTTTCAGTTGACGGTCATACAATACCATTTTGTGGATTTTCTTCACAATTTCTGGCGTGGTCACCTCATTTGGTCGACCGCTGCGATGTTCATCTTGGCAGCTCCTACGTCCTCGCTTAAACTCTGCCACCCAATATTTTACTGTTGTAAAAGAAGGAGCAGACTCCCCCAGAGTAGAATCTAGCTCAGCTTTAGTATTAGCTGGTTTAAGACCTTTCAAATGAAAGTATTGTATTACATAAAGATGACCAGTTTTATCCATGTTTACAAATTCGCTGAGAGAGTTCACTATTAATGGCTGCCAAACAATTACTAAATAGCGTAGCATCTTCAAACTTAAAGTTTTATAAGAGTGGTACTTTCTACCATAGCCATTTGTTTGACACAACAATATACGTCAGCTCGGGTACTTCTGGGACTGCCCTCGTATTTGTAGTGATCAACAGGACGATCCACTGTTTGGCCCTATTTGGCGGCAATGTCACTCAGGGAATGTTTCATACGGATATTTCTTTAAGGATGGCCTTTTGTATGCAAGACTTCCACGATCTACACTTTCTAAAGTTCTTCTCCCTCGGAGTTTAATACCAATTTGATACGGTCCAACACATCCAATAATTATTTAAAATAAGATAACCAGAAATAAACTAATACTGTTATAAATAAAATAATGGAATATAATGAAGTGTGTGTAAGCATACAATGGCACTAATGAAGATAAAAGGCATATTTTATTTAATATCGTAACTTTTATAGGAAACATCTTATACATAATATTGTAACTTGTGTGGGATAAAGACCTGCGTTGGCCACCTTCACCCATCCTTGGGACAGGCGCCATTGAGACACAAAGGCGAGAAAGCCATACCCAAGATTTATGGAAAAAGCTCTCGGAATTTTGCGATTCCTTTCAAAGCTAAAAGTGCGTACCATTTACAAGTATAGTCATAAAAGTACGTACGTGATATAGCTTAGATTCAACTAATTTTAACTAGTCATAGAGGTTAGGAACTTAACGAAAAGCCCAAATATTAGCCAATAATTTCAAGTAAGGAATATGAACCGGCGAATAGAAAAACAGCAAAAAGTCACATGATTAAAAATGAGGAAACTAATCACGTATTATATTTGGAGTAGGATGAAATAGGACATGGCGAGATTTAAAATTCGCAAATAATGACACCTCTCTTTTCTCGCTTAAGGAAGTTCCGCGGCTATACGCCCTGCAAAAATGTTAAGAGACTGTTACGAAAATGTTAAGAGACTTACATCACCGCTCTGTTAACCGCGAGTAAATTCACAGTATTCCTAATTGTGACTATCAAGCTGTTTGTCTCGAATGATTAACGGAGTGGTGGCGTACGTTCCAGAATGTGTATAAATAATTTGATAACAAAGTTAATATCAATTACGGCCAATGTTTCTCTATAGCCAAAGATAATTTATCCGCCCCTTTAGATCTTACAGGGAGTCAGTATTGCTAAACGCTAGTCAGCCAAAGAACAAAGAGGATACCAGGAGAGCAAAGCACGTCATAAGCTGAGTGATTCTCACCTCAGAACGACGCATCCAGAACCTGACCGACTTCAAATTGCTTTACAATATTTTCATACAATCTCCTTATGGCGCTCTTTTAGACATTTTTTAAAAATAAGATGAAAATTCGCACTATTTTATACGGAGACACATGTATCGAGACATTTCTAATTTTGTCACAGCCTGTACAGTTTGTTTGCATTCTAAACCTACGCAAAATACACAGTTTGGAATGTTAAGCTGTAAGATTGCGTGTTATCCAATGGAACGTGTATTCTTCGATTTTATTGACCCTTTGCCACGTTATTCTCGAGGTAATATCTAGTTATGTGTTTTGGTTAATGCCTTTTCAAAATGTATTTGTTTGCGTTCTGTTAGTACAGCTACAACATTAATTAGTATTTCTGTCTTGTTTGGTAATCCACAAACGCTTGTTTCGGATAATGCTTCCTGTTTTTGAGCACGCATTTTTCATACCTTTCCTTTTGAATGTGGGATCAATGTGTTATCCGCGTCCCTTCTTGGCGGAGCGCGTCAACCATAATATAAAAAATATTCTTACTACTTCTCATTCTACTAATCATTCGCAGTGGGATACTCTTATACCCGAATTTCAATTTGCATTGGATACTTCTGTTCATGACACTCATCAAGACATGCCGTTTCGCTTAAGGTTCCGTTTTCAGCCAACTTGCCAACTGGAAATTATCGCATTTGTTTCCAGATGTGCCTACTCCCGCAGAGGTTCGGGTCGCGGGTTCAAACCCGGCGCAGGGCGATGGATTTTTTCGGGCGTAAAAATCCTTAGCATGGCTTCCTTCGGAAGGGAAGTAAAGCAAAGCCGGTGGTCCCGTGTCGTAGATTTACGGCACGTAAAAGAACCTCAAGCCTGATAAAGAGGCCTCTGAGCAAAATTACCGATCTTTCACGCCCAATATAGAATGGGACGCTAAGGACCATAGTAATTTAAGAGCGTCCGTAAATAAAACTCAATTTAATTTAATTTAATTTAACCGTTGGAGTGTTGCTTTACACAATTTAAGGCGTGACTATCAGCATCAGGCTGTACTCTATAAAGTTTCTCGTAAACCGCCACCCTTTCAGGTTAGAGATTTGGTTTTATTGCAAGCTCATCCATTGAGCGATGCATCTAAACGATTTTCCCAAAAGTTGGTCCACGTTATATAGGCCCCTTTCAGGTTGTTCGTGTTGTTAATTCTGTTTCTTTTCAAATTCAAGATTGTGTAATCGGTCGATTGACTATCGCCAATGCGTCACAACTTAAACCTATTGCTAATTCAGCTTGAGGCTGTTTGCCTGTCTTTTCGCGACCAGAGAGCAAGATTTTTTTTCTTTTTTCTTTCTATCTTTCTTCCCATGCTCGACACCGGGAGTTCGTCCTCTGACAGTCGATCATGGGGTTAGTACTGTTTCTTCCTGTCATTTTGTGTAACTGTCTTTTCCTTATTCTCCCCTTTCCTGATGTGGCAATATACTTCTTTCCACCCCACGTACTCCTTTACACCTCACGTACTCCTTTTTATCCCACATATCCCTTTATACCCTACATTGTCCTCCCATTTTCTATTTGTGTTTCCCCTTTCATGTGTATTCATTTTTCAGAGAATTTCAGGTTTAGTGTAGTTTTATTATTTTATAGTTACGTGGACACACTACATTTGTATGCATAGTTAAAGATATTTTGTGTTTTTATTGTCTATTTCATTGTGTTCACGTTTGCACATGAGTATATGCTTTCAGTTAATTTTGTCATGTCTTTGGGCCACATTTTCTGTACTTCACTTTTCTCGTGGTGTTTAACATTTCCTATTTGAAAATGTTCTCATTGTTACTTTTTTATGCTTTGTGCTTCCTACTTCGCATTTCTTTAGCCCTTCTGCTTACCTTCACTGCTTGTGCGCTCTAATTATGTTATAACTGTACTTTTAATGTACCTGGTACCTCGGAGGTGGCCTTAGTGTTTGGTGTCGCCGATTGTTCCAGTGTTTTGCCAGGGGCAGTATTGTGCCAGTTCCCACTCCCCGCGGCAAGCTGACGCTTGTAGCTGTCGCAGTTTGGTATTGTACCACTTTCGACTCCCTTCATTGTCAGTCGGCGGATGGAAATTAGAACATTTTAGAAGCAGGCAGAGGGGTTTTGTAAGCAAAGAGAGCAATCCTGTTACCGCATGGAGTATAGGTGACATTAGGTACTGTGACGGACGCACTCCTCCCCTTCCCTTCACAATAGTCGGTTTCGTTGCGACTGTTCCTTCACTACAGCTATACTGCAGTGAAGAAAGTAATGTCATCAACTTTGTTTTAGGATTTTTCATGAATTCAAAATAATTTCATAATATTGTAACTACAATAAACATGTGTGTGTGTGTGTGTGTGCGCGCGCGCGCGCGTTCAAGTAAGCACACTAAAAATATCAGCTCCTCTTGAGGCAGTAGAACAGGTTTCAAAACACCAAGGAAGGTATAAGCTGGAACTTTAAATAAAGGGTGACAGACAAATTTAAAAGTATTCTAGAGAAGAATTCAGGTTACGCAGAAATATGTAAAACGAGTTACTGAGACAGGGAATCTAAAACAAGTCTGATATTTCGTCTTTGTTTGCTCCTACTACGTCGGGTGATGTGGAACACAGTTTTTCAAAATAGGTATAACAAGTGTCTACGTGCTAGTCGCATGTGATTTATGTTCCATGTATTTCGAAAACACCTTATTGTACACTACCAATAGCTAAAGATATCCACATTGTTTTCTTCCGGTAATCAATAATGCTGATCTACCCGCTTTCGAAGAAGGATGTAGTGCCTTTATCTGTTCATATTTGTTTACAGAGAACACTTCAAGGTCTCATTTGCATTCACCTTCCCTCGCACCAACCTTGGTGCGTTTCCAAACTTGATGGTTTACTTACTAAAACCCCTCTGCCTGCTTATAAGACATTCGGCATGGAAAATTCGTAAATATTCTCTCTAAAAGGTAGGGGTTAGTCCGCAGGAGAAGTGCGTCGTATGTCTACTGCGCCGATGACGTCACTCGACAGCAGCGCCAAATTCTGCGCATGAAGAGGACGGCAGGCCCCTCCTGGGGTAAGCAAGACAGCTGGCAGACATACTTCGACAGCCGCCGAGACAAGCATGTAGTTAACGTAGAGCCACGTCCTACATCGTGTAGAGAGGGTAGACAAACTTCAACATTTCGGACTAATCAAAATTCTTGCTCATCCATTTGGTAATTATACTCAAAATTCTCTTTTCGTGTCCTGCGCTATGCGTATATTAGTAGGAGGCATAAATTGCTTAAGTATGTCACGAGTATTAAGTTTGTACAGAGTTAATTTAAAGTGTATTACAGAAAGCAAAGCATTTTTAATGTGTTAGCTTTTCTTAAATTTTTACTGTTATGGTCAGGTGAAAATGGGAAATGTACTAATTTAAAGTTTTAGACTTATTTGAATTATATTAAAAATGCCAGTAAATGTTTGTCACTAATGTTTAAAGCTATATAGTAATAAAGTAAAGTATTACTGATTTTTCTTTATAGCATTCTTCTGAACATTCCTTCATAGTAAACCTTTACTTCACACTTAGGATACCATACCGCCTGGGCAGATAATAAAGGTCGAAGTTCAGCACTGTTAATTAAACTTTCTATAATTATTGTGATTTCAACATTATAAAACTGATGTAGATAGTGAGATTTTCTCTTGTTTTATTCCTGCAAATATGTAACAGTTACGTAGAGTAAAATATAATCATTCTACCATTACACATTACATGTGACATACCATAGTTGTGTGACATAACACTATTTTTGGTATTTGCAGACAAGAGAAGAGAAGTCAAGGTTGGTGTCTTACCACCGCATGCTATTTGTTTGCTAATGGTAATTTTGCCTTTCTCCTAGCCTCACCCGCCCTTCATTTCTCACATCATAGCTGAGAGCAGGAACAAGAAGAGGTTTGCTCACTGACATCATAGAGTATTAACCATTCACATCATATGACAAGCTGTACTCGCATATATTAATAATGGTGTTTAAATTATATGGTGAGCACAGCTCGCAAGTGTGAGCTGGCCAATAAAACTGCATATATTATCATTTTTAACTAACAGATGGTATTCAAAGGATCTACATATCTTGTAAGAAGACTATAGAACATGAAGTATTCAGACATAGACACATTACTTCAGGGATGAGCTCTGGCATGTTAAGCAGACAAAAGAGAGAGGGCTATTCAAAAAATAGCTTTTTACACAAAGCCCACCTAAAGGAAAAGTTGCAGACTGTTACCATTTAGAGCAAAATGTCTTTGCTCCATACTCCAGCTAGGCTGCCATCACTCATTAGCAGATTAGCTAAATTGCATCACTGGAGAACCAAGTTCCTGTGATGGCAAAGAAGCTATTGCCCCATTCTGATACTCAATTCTGTTTTAGATTAATTTTGTAATTAATTTTAAAATATTCTAATTTCTGTACCCTTGACTCCTATATAATCTTGATTCCTTGTTAACTACAGTGTTAACAAACAAGATGAGAACTGTCCTACTGACACAAGCAAACAACAGTACCTCTTAAATTTACCAGTTTTATAAATTATCTTGCCTGCTGTTAGAGGTGCTTCAGTGTTACCTATTGCTACCTGAAGTGGTAAGTTCAGGGGCTACAATTCCCAAG
Organism: Deroplatys truncata; assembly: GCA_030765065.1. Classification (NCBI taxonomy): domain Eukaryota; kingdom Metazoa; phylum Arthropoda; class Insecta; order Mantodea; family Mantidae; genus Deroplatys; species Deroplatys truncata. The sequence goes on from CM060980.1 coordinate 63,758,035, forward strand.
AGACCTAACAAATATATTTATTTAGGTTGGAGAGTATTTTGGTGCACAAAATTTATATTTTGTTTTAATAAAGCTTGGAGGTTTTAATTGGAACAATAATATTTTCCCTTTACCTTTATTAATTATTACACAAATTTTACTTTTAACCAGAGTCCTCTGATATTGATGTAAACTGTTGTAAAATGTAAAATGTCTCTGACACCTAATTTCATCTTCCATGTATGGGAGTGACAAGGCTTCATGGAGTGCTTTCACAGGGAAGGAGTGGCTGACAGAATAGATGGACCATAGTTCCCTATTTTGCACCCATTGTAGCCATACATTATTTCATTTTTAGTTGTTATACAATCTAAGTAAAAAACATAATTCCATCTCCCAAAATTTAATATCCATGAAATTGCTATTAATAAAGTAACATCTTCAACTTGATTTGATAAAGCAGATTTTGCAGGTGTAAAGCATGAGGGGGATAATCAGGGCTCAGAAAACGCATAGCTTGAAGCAAAGGGCATTCCAACCTTAGCATGTGGCACAGAGAGGCTATGATCCATTCCCAAGCCACAGGGGGCCTGTGGGCTGTTGGGATGTGGATTTTCTTCTTCTTCTTCTTTTTTTGAGGGTGAATAATAAAAGAGTTAGAAAGGAGAAATAGCTTATATCACCTGGAAAGATATGGATAGGGATAGGAGGAAGAAAGTAAACTTTGCATAGGATATTAAAGGATATGGAAGAGGAGCGGTGGAGTCCTGCATTAAGCACCTCCATTATTTGGATGATAGATATGATGCTACCTGTCACTGGCAGGGAGTGGGTGGAAGATAGATACTAGGCTGCACCTGTTATAAAAGCCCTAACTCTAGGGGTTAAAAAGTGAAAGTGTTGTTCAAGCTGTTGCTTTTGTTGGTTTATTTGTTTGCATTTCAGCAGAAAAAGCAGAGTATTAGGTGGAATTTCAAATGGTAATTGTTGGCTGGATGTTCAGATGGTTCTGTGATGAAGTTGGTTGGTACTGGTGAAGGCTCAGGGTGTGATTGACCCATCTCAGCTAGCTCCAAAAGTTAGATCTTTATCCAGTTTCATTCCCATATAGGTGATTGAATACCTCCATTCAATCCTTTGTCCTAAAGTCTGTGGGAATGTTGCATTTAGTAGATTCTTGTCTGGGTTAACAAACTTGCATCAATGCCTGCATTCTTTGGGATGTGAAGAACTTGTGTTACTAATACTATTACTTCCTCTCCTATCTTAAACTTCGTATGTTTGAGAGCATAAAAATTATCACCAAGGCCAGGATTTTTATGACCTAAAAGGCTTTGAAAAATGACCAATAAAATGACACTAACATTTTTAAAACATGACACAATTACAGAAATGACCTAAAAGCTGAGATTTAATTTATCAAATTTAGTATGCAGACAGTTTTAAATGAATTTATACATGGATATAACTGTCACAAGTAGAACTAGTAGGTATAAGAATAATGATGGGATAATTTACAAAATTAATTAAAATATGCTTGCTCCATACTATTGTATGAAGAATCTGAAAAGAAAATTAAAGAAATTGCTTTTGAAGCAAATGTTATAACATTGTAGCCTTAATGCTTTTGAGTTCTGACACTAAACAAAATTCATTATCAATGATGAGGACTTCACAGGCTATGGCATGTAAGGAATAGGGCAATGGCAACCTGACTATGTAAGCACTCACTAATGCAAAAAGGGGGAAAACTGACTTTCTAATCCCTAGTTTGGGACATGAATTCATTACAGTAATTATACCTACTCCCATGCCAATAGCCACTCCTCCACTCACAAACAAACCTTTCCAGAATAATTATTATATAGAAATTATTTTTTTTCTAAAAATGTGAGTAAAGAATATACAAAGTTACTGTTATTTCTCAGTTAAATAGTGAAATTTCTGATGTTTGAAAAGTTATCCTTGAAATGTCAATAACATCAAAATCTTTATATACGCAATGTAAATGTAAGAAAATTACTAAATAAAGATGAGAAGGGTAAGAAAATTACAAAACAGTGATGTAAAATAGGAAAAAATTCTTATGTGCTACATTCACAAGACTTTCTCTACCCTCTATCACTTATTAGTGGGTATATAACTTATTTTTAGGAAAATTTATTTTCCTATTGGCTTCATTTTAATCAAGGTTAACCTTTACAGAAATAACTGCATTATAGATTTCGTTATAGATACAAGGGGAGTAGCTATACCTAGTTAAATGTTTTAGAACTGGGTACTATATACTGGCCTTAAAATCCTATACTATTTTCATGATATGCGAGAAACACATGAAAATCAACAATTAAAAAGAATGGCTTAACTTGAACCATTAATAAAGAATATCTTGCAAATGGTTGATGCCACAAAAAAGGTTTGTGTATAAATTGTATGTTTTAAACAGATCTACATTGTTTGTGTAGTACGTTTTTGTCTATTGTTTAACGCTTACCAGTTATACAAGATTATACAAAGTTCCTTCTGAATGAAGAAGACTTCACTTCACAGGCTATTCACAGAAAATACAATATTTTTATTTGTCATGTAAATATCTTTAAAATATCATACTTTAATCAAAATCCTTGAGCCATTTTTTAGAAAATAAAAAAATTTTGAAAATTTTTCTATGTAAAGGGTTGTTGGGATTGGGGGATTTTCTTGAAAATCTTCATGTCGCGTCTTTGGAAGATACTGAACTTAAATACCAAGTTTGCTATTTATCCGACTTTGTTTTTGAGTTATGCTTTTCACAGACACACATATGGACCTTTTTTAAAAATGTTTTTTTGATTCAAGGGGTCTCAAAATTCTATTTTCGGTGAAATCTGAGTATTAAATCTTTGGAAGGAATGCAGTACCTTCTTTACCTACTGTGTATGTGGTAGAGAAAGTAAAAAACTGTGATGAAAATGGAAAATAATGAAAAAATGACCCAATAAATATGCATTTTCAACATCTGGGGCCCATGATAAGGATTTATGTATATGTTAGCAATGCCTATGATGCAACAATTAAAAGACATGTCATGAGAATCTGGGCCCTAATTATCACTATTTAGTGTAGGTGCTGAAAGGATGTTGTGAGAATAGAGGATAACTATATCCTCTCAGAGGTTGTAGATCGATTAAGAACCACAAATTAATATTATAATACATTTATTTCACAATCATTACTGATGGACATCATAATAACCATTACAAAATATAAGAACATGCTTGCTCAGCAACCAGCATGTTCCTTGGTGCTTTGTCTCTCTCACACACACAGTCTTGCTACCGCACACCTTCACATCTCTATGTATAGATTTCACCGTCCTTGATCTTGCTGCCAACACCATCTCAACAATGTTGACTCCAATCTCGACCAGCTCCTCGGCCGCCACAATGTTGCCAGTGTTGGTAATGTTGCTTGCGCCTGCCTCCTTGCTGCTGTGCACCAGCTCCGGATTTCCACAAATTTTCACTTGGCCTTGTGCTTGTACATTGCACCTTAAAATGTCCAAACTTGCCACACTTGAAGCATGCTTTATCCGCTTTTCTTTCAATCTTAACTGAACTCAAACTGTTTTTGCTTCCTTCTTCTTTTTCTTCTAATTCAACCATTTTCATTTTACTTTTCACATATGCAACAGTCTGATCACTTTCTTTCAACACATCAATTAAGTCACCAATGTAACTTAACAAACTTAGAAGGATTTTAATGATATACTTAATTTTCCCTTTCACTAACATTTACACCAGCACTTTTCAAATCATTAATTAACTTTTCAAACTCGGTAAAAAAAGGCACTTGAATCTTCAAAGTCCTTCAATTTCAATGTTTCCAATTTATTTCTTATGCGTATTCACAGTGTACTAGATTCCTTTAAATACATTTTGTCAAACTTTTTCATAATATCATGTGCTGTCTCTTTGTCTTTTACGAACTGTAGCTGATCATTCGAAATACCACTATATATAACATTTATAGCTTTCAAATCTTTTTCTGTCCAATCGGGCTCTTTATCTGCCATCACTTTTTCTCTCATTGCTACTTCCTCACATTTATTTAGCTTTAAAATCATTGTGGTTCTCCTTTTACAGCACTCATAGTTCTTGCTGTCAAAACAGGAATTTTAACTTCATCTGCTTCTTGGCTACTTTCCCTTTCCTTTTGATTTTCTTCAAAATTGCACCATTTTAAAATAACTATGTCTGTTATTTTTCTTGCAATATCTATTATCAGCAAAAGTTTAACTTTTTGCTCAGCACTTTCACGAGTAGCAACTATTCAACACTTGCATGTGCCTTGCTATTCCCATGGCACCCAAAAGCCCATGTGGAGATAAGTAGAAAAAGATGTAAAGCCATGCATCTCTGCTACCATGTGAGAATAGAGGATAAATATATCCTCTCAGAGCTTGTAGATCAATTAAGAACCACAAATTAACATTATAACAAATTTATTTCACAATCACTGGTGAACATTATTATAATAATAATCATTGCAAATATGACAATGTGCTTGCTCAGCAACCGACATGTTCCTTGGTGCTTTGACACACACACACACACACACACACACACACACACGCGCGCGCGCACACGCACACGCGCACGCGCACACATTCACATCTCCACATATAGAGGTTGCTAGCTCTGTAACATGAATTTACCTATATTCCAACAGATGTGTTTCACAGAATTCATTTACAAGTGCATTAGTTATTCAATTCTGGGATGAAAAGCCAAACCCTAATATGTGCATTTCAACATATACATTAAAACAAATGTACAATTTTTTAAGTTTATTTTTATTTGATTCTTATTATCCTTTGGTGTAAATAATATTTCACTGTGGCCATGTGAAATTTGCAGTATTGATATAGGATGCTCTCTACATACTGCTAGATGGTGTCAGCATGATTCATATTCGGTGATTCACCAAACTGAGAGGTTTTTGCCATCTCTTGTCTAGATGAAGCATAAGCATTTCTATGCCTCACTGGTCACAATGTAACACCTGCTCTTTATATTGTTTTAACCCACATTCCAAAATCCTCTTCATGATAGCAGCGACATTGGTGTCCAATGTCTTGAGTAGATTCTTTCAGAGTACCTATGTTAAGCCCCTTAGTTGAAATCAAAACATCAATTCACATGACCCTCTCTACCCTCTATATTTATTAGTGGGTATACAAACTATTCTTACTGAAGCTTATTTTATCCAAATAAACCTTTGCAAAAATAGCTACATTACACATTTCATTATAAATACAAAGAGAACAGTGATAGTCAAATGTTTCAGAACTGGATACTATATGCTGGTCTTAGAATTCCATGTTTCCATGCAATTGCGATAAACAATTGAAAGTAGATGGGATTTTAAAAAAATGACAAGTATTGAACAATTCAAACATTTAATAATGGATATCTTAGAAACGTCTTATGCCACAAAAAAACCTATTTTAAATGAATTATGTGTTTAAAAGAGATCTACACTTTTTTTATGTGATACATTTACAAGTTATACAAGATTATATGCAATTCCTTCTAATGAAGAGGACTTTCTAGGCTATTCCCAGAAAATTCAAGATAGATATTTTATTTGTCATGTAAATATTTTTCATATGTGGTATTTTAATAAAAATCATTAAAGACAGTTTTTAGAAAATCAAAATGTTTGAAAAAGTTCCATGTAAAGGGTAGTTGGGGGTTTGGGAATTTTCTTTAAAATCTTTGTTTTGCATTCTTGGAAGATACTAAACTCAATACCAAGTTTGGTATTTATCGGACTTTCCATTTTTGAGTTATGCTCTTCACAGATACACACAGACACACATGGACATGTCTCCAAAAATGCTTTATTTGGATTCAGGGCGCCTCAAAACATGTATTTCTGGTCAAATCTTGGTATTGAATTTTTGGGTGAATTGCAATACTTCCCCTACTTACTATACGTAGTAGAGAAAGTAAAAAGAAAGTAAAGAATTATGGCAGATTTTTAATAAAAAGCTACAGAATTATTATTCATTTTCTTATGCTGCAGATGAAATAAAGCATTTTCATGGTGAAAGGACAGAACATTAAATACCAAATAATTCAGTAACTGATTTATATTATTCTTATTTCTACAGGGATTTAGCAGCTCGCAATGTATTGATTGATGGAAACAAAACCCTGAAGATCTCCGACTTTGGACTGTCCAGATCAGGCATATATGTGAATACAAAAAGGAAAAAGGTGCCTCTACGCTGGCTTTCAATAGAAGCAATGAGGGATAACCTTTACTCCAGCAAAAGTGATGTTTGGGCTTTTGCTATTGTGCTATGGGAAATTGGCACACTAGGTGAGTTTTAACTAAATGTGTCAATGGATAGAGAAAAGTAAGAGGTAGTGTATCTTACTTTCAATGGAAAACTATGGTGAATGTGTGATGGTAAAGTAATCAATAAGTGAAAAGTGAAAATCAAGTGGAAATGGGACATGAAAAACTGAAACAAGGTAGTTTATTGACAAGAAATTGTAAAATGTAAATAAACTGTAGTGATTGTCTACAGAATGAGTTAACGGGAAATTGTAAAATGTAAATAAACTGTAGTGATTGTCTACAGAATGAGTGGCCAGGGTCAAAGTTCAGTAGACAATCAAATTGTAAATCTCTTAGCACAATAAAAAACTAAATTTGTATTGAACTCTATCAAACTTTACCAAAGTTACAACAATCATTATTAATAAAGTCGTGAAATTGCTAAGGAACGTACTATAAAGGAGAGAGAAGGGACAACATTTTCTGCTCATTGTCAGTTGTTTATCTGTTGGCATATTAACTGAATGATGATGATGATGATGATGATGATGAAGATAAAATTAATAATAACCATGAAATAATTGGCACAGTGAGTCACAGAGAAAAGCAAAATATCCAGGGAGAAAACTGTGCAGTTGTGTTTCATTCCCAGGCAAAATACCTCAACCAAGTTACCTTAATGGGAAACAAGTGATTTAATCAATTGACTGTTGCATTACCATGATAGTTAAGAAGTACATAAATATTTAGATAACTTATTTTGTGCTTTTCTCATTTTTCTACTCTTCCTTCCTTTCTTTTTTCTTCTGTTTTTATCACCTTCTGAAATTCAAGATTGTTTTATTTAGTTAGTGATACTGAATATTTTTAATTTATGTACTCTTCATATAGGGCAGAAGATGTATTGCATTTGACATAAAATTTTTATAGCACACTTTTGTAAGAAATGCACATTTTGAAACTACAATAAAGAAAGCAAAAAAGATGAGAGAGGAGAGAAAGGACAGCATCACTGTAATCCAAGAAGTTCTATAAATATCAGACTTTGTATTGAAGTCAAGTTCTTTAAAGAATGCCATCCAAAGAATATCATGGAATTCCTTCATCCACAATCATTTATATGGAAAAAACTTTTCATAGGATTTTAAATGACAAAAAAATTACGTCTCAAAAACAATCTAGAGATAAGATATTGATCTAACAAATAAAATGGCTATCGAATTTTCTGCAAATAGTCCCTAAAATCCTCTTCATTCTCATGAAATATTTTATTACTGGAATACTACACAAGGTTGACAAATCTGATGTGTTACATTCACATGACTTTCTCTACCTCTACCTCTATCACTTATTAGTGGGTATGCAAATTATTCTTACAGATGTTTACTTTCCTATCTACTTGATTTTAATTGAGATAAACCTTTCCAGAAATAGGTTCATTGCACATTTCACTATAGATACAAAGGGAATAGCAATAATCAAATGTTTAAGAATTGGATGCTATACACTGGTCTTAAAATTGCATGCTCTTTCCATGGCATTGAAAGAAACAACCGAAAATCAACAAGGCTTTAAAAGACTGATGAAGCATTGAACAATTTGAACCATTAATAATGCATATCTCAGAAATGGCTGATGCTACAAAAAAAGAGCATTTGGAATAAACTGTGTGTTTTAAAGAGATCTTATTCTTTGTGTATTCTTTCTTGTATTCATCGCTTAACATTCACATGTTATACAGGATTATACAAAATTCCTTCAGAATGAAGTAGACTTCACAGGCTATTTCCAGAAAACCTAACACATACATTTTACTTTTAATATCTGTAATATATGGTACTTATATCAAAGTCATTAGAGCCATTTTTTAGAAAATCAAAAATTTCAACAAATGTTCATGTAAAGGGTAGTTAGGGGTGGGAGGGTTTTCTTGAAAATCTTTGTGTCGCATCCTTGGAAGGTACTGAATCTAAATCTTTTTGAGTTATGCTGTTCACAGACTTTTTTTTTTACGAAAAATGGTTTTGGGGGGGATTCAGGATGCCTCAAAACATGCATTTCCGCTAAAATCTCGGTATCAAATTTTTTGGTGGAAGGCAATACCTCCTCTACCTACTAGGTACATAGTAGAGAAAGTAAAAAGGAATAAAAATGTAGATTCATTAAAATATGGCTATACTTATAGCAATATACTTTTCATAGCAATAATCTTTTCATCATATATTTAAATTTTTCAAGGTTTTAGTCCAATTTACCTGGAAAGTATTCATTCTTTAGCACCTTATGAGCTCATGGCTGGCATAAAAATGTATTTGTTTTATTAACATTTTACTACTTTACCCTCATTTACACTCTTTAACATTGCCTATCAAATATGTATTACCATGGTATTACCAACATGAATCTGTTTTGTATGTTATTTATTCTGTTGTCAAGAAGTGGGCAAGGGCTTTTACATATGAACCATTCATGTACAGCTGGGAATGGTACAGAAAATGATATGAATGTTATGCATGAGTTGATTATATATGTACATGGTTTTTCTTTTTTATAACATCAATAAAAATATTTATTTTTAAGATCACAGTTTCATCCTGTTATAATAGCTGACAAAAATGGGTAACTTTTTTTCACTAGGGTTGTAGATGTCCCATACTCCAGGGATTACCCATATTTTAAGCTGTAGAAATCTGACCTATATTAACCTCAAAGAGGATGCAGAATTTATTAACAAGTAAAGGATTGATAATTTTTCACATTTTCTTTTAATGTTCCATATATCTTCAGATGTCACATTATGTAAAATCAGGCCCTTGTGCTTGTTCTGAGGAACCAGTAAATGGAGTTTGTTTAATATTTTGAAAAATACAAATTTCAACAAGAATGTTACACCTGTGGGGAGATAATTATTGGGAAGAATTAAAGCATGAAGATGCTTTTGTGCTAAGGGTAGTATTATATCTAGTTGCTTGAGATGTAATTTCAGGCACCTTCTCCACATAGTCTTTTGACAATTATCTCAGGCTGCCTATGGTTTTCAAATGACAAATAATGTTGACTTCATTCTAAAATCAGGCTCAGAAAAAAAAAAACCTCATCTTAAGCTATTTCAACTTTTCCGATGTTTCCCCAGCCTTACAACTATTTAACAAATGTTTTTGTTGCCATTTTTATTAATTATTATATCTAAGTTACTGGTGGTTTTCTGTTTCTGCTTTCATGACTTCCTCAAACTCCTTCCCAGTGTTGAAGGTTGCTGAAATAGGAATAACAGAAACACACATAGTATACCTTCATTTCTTGGTCACTTTTAGAGATTTATCCAAGTGAGGGCGATAACAACTACATCACTGGGATTTGATGGATCAGAATGACCAACAACCAACTTTCTAAGTATAAACCAAAAGGCAAACAGGAGTACTTACAATATAGAGACTACACTTCCCAGCTAAACTAGACTGTGAATAGACCCATCCAGAAGTTGCACTTTCACTTTACTTCTCTACAACTACAAGAAGTACTTTCACCTAGCACTAACTACATGTGACTAAAGTGTATGAGTAGTAAACTGAGCAGAGCAAACCATTTAATCAATGTTGCCAACAAATGTATGGAATGATAATTTTCTAAAAGAACATATTAAATTGCTTGTCATTCCCCAATATTTTAGGTACCACTGCTTTAATGTATATAATATTTTTATTTACTTGTTTACTGATAGGTGCAATGTATACTAAAACAGTAAGTACAAAAGAATTGCAGAAAACAAAAATGAGACTGCAGTGCTTTGTTATTATGGTTTTGGATATCTGGGGGAGGACCTTGAGCCCCCCTCTGTGTATGCCCCTGCTTCTTCCCATTATCTAAAGTGCAACACTAATCAGTATTTTCTTCATGGTACACCAAGCAAATAATAATCTTAGGAGAGAAGGAATAAATGTGACTGAAAACTTGGTCTATATAAACAATACTTAACTGTTGTAGTATGAAGCAGCCATCAATAAACAATGAGAAAAACTAAAAGTGTTTAAGCATTGTATGTGATATTTTTTACTTTATATGGAATTAAACTATTTTTAAATTTATGTAACAGCATTGAAATTTCATTAAATTAATCATTGGAAGATCTTGAAGCGCATGAACGTAAGATATTCCTGACCAATTTCCAAATAATTATCTCTTTCTGTTTTAGCTAAACCTTTTCCTAAATGTAATTTATTTTAACTTAAGGAATCTTAACAATTTTTATTGAATGTTACTTACTAAAGCTGTTTAATGTGTTTAAGGTGGCTTTCCATACCCTACAGTGGCTGACATTGATCTCCTCAGTTTTCTTCTTGAAGGAAAAAGACTAGAAAAACCAGACAACTGTACAGATGAACTGTAAGTGTAATGTACATTGTGCTATAATATCTGTGACAGTAAGGCATAAGCTATGTCACTTTTTACAACTTTACAGGAGAGCAAAATTAAATTTCAGTGGATTAGTAAAAATCAAAATTAAAATGAACGCTGGTGCTATTTATTAACTTATTAAAAAAAACATGTACTCTTCAATGTTATAACAGTTTCAAATAAATAGCATTGAAAAATAAGCCCTCACTGAAGCAAATTACAAGCTATCAACTTTTGGCATCACACAATAACAGTTAATCTGTTTATACCGGAGCAAGCAAACTTCTTTTCACACTTATACTCATCAATATCAGTCACCTATCTCATTTGTACTGTCATTAATTGTAATCAAACTTGTGTAGAATTTGACATCCTTGATGGAGGAGGGGTGGAAGACTTGGTAGATCATACTTCTTCAATGGATTGAAAGGCCCTTGTAGCTAAACTTTAGATTAGTGCCTGATCCTGCAGGTCTTCCTCTTTTGTTTATTCTTAAATCCAGTATTCTGAATGGTTTGTCATCCCTTAGCAAACACTTGAACTGCAAAACTCCAAATTTTTTTCATACTGTGTGCATTTTATCTTTATCCAGTTAATTTTATTTCTTTCCACTTCAAAGTTCCTCTTTATAAGATGTGAACATAAAAAGTCGGAAAATGAATAAAATTCTTTAGTCATTTAAAACATTTTTAAGTTTTTTTTTCTCTTATCATTCGAACCAACTGATACCAGTCTCTTGGCATCATAATAACTATATCTGACTTATTTTTTGCTTTCTCAATTTTGCCATGGCCAACATCACACTCCAAGTGTGTACGCCCAGGCATAAGAAATTTCTGATCTATCATCTGTATGGTATCACTGTTGCAGGAGGCCTAGCTGAATATTGCCTGCTTTTAAACATTATTATTCAATCTATCACTGCACATGAAATTAGTGCTGCCTGCCAACTCAATTGCTAGAAGCAGAATGAAAGCTTTTAAGGAATTAATAATCTCCAGTTAATAATGAAGGATAAACTGAGCCCAACCAATTTTAACATTGTTTTTGCTGCATCCAACAATGGCATCACCATTGTTAATACAGATTTTGGTTACAAATCTTAATTTCAGTTAGTTTTTAGGACATGGTTTAATAATAATAATAATAATAATAATAATAATAATAATAATAATAATAATAATAATAATAATAATAATACATTATCTTTAATATGTATTTTGGTAATCAACAAACCAAATCTCAATAAATAAAACAAATAGTACAATTTCCTAGATGGCAAAACTTGATGCCAGAAACTGATATTATTACCCATCTCATTAGCAGACATACTCAAGCAGTTATTGTGAGATGCTATAACAGGATGGATGACATATCTTGCTTTCCCTTCACACATTATTTCAGAAAAAGACATATGTTTTGGCAAATGTTATAGCTCCTTAAGTAATAGGAGTTAAGACATCAAATTTTGCTAGCATTTGCCTGACACCTTTCCTGATAAGTGAAATATCTCACAAGTGACAAAAGTGACATATCAGCTTATGCCTTACCATCAAAGATATATGCATCTTAATAACTGTGATTGTATAGCTGCATAAAAGGATGCATTTAAATTGAACATGTACAATGAAGGCTAAATATTTCTAGATTAATAATAATAATAATAATAATAATAATAATAATAATAATAATAATAATAATAATAATAATATATGGATATTGTTGGATCTATTGTGTTTAAGTGAAAAAGCTAGTGATCCTTTCTATGAAGCAAATGAATATGAACAGAAGTAAATCAAGAAAGCTATTGTATAGAAATTGAAGGACAGTTAATTATTATATTATAAATAAGTTTTTGTGTTAATATGAACAAAGTTGTGTTTTAAAGATGTGCTAAAATATTTGCAAGAATTATATTGCAACAAAATCTTTTCAAGAGGGATATAAAACTGGAACAACAAAAATTTATATATCAAGATCAGCAAAAATAAGTGCAAGTGGTCATAAAGGATTTAAAACGTTTACAAGAACAATCATTATCATGCTTGATTGTTTTATCCTTCTGAAAGAGGGAAACTTTTAATGCTGAAATGATGATATCTAAGTATGCTAGGTTAATACCTACCCTGCCTCATATCAAAGGGATCTAATATTATAATTGCAAATGAAAGGATGCATAGGTTTACAGTACCAGTAGGTGCTTCTTCCAAGGGTATCTCTGTTTACATTGTGGACTCAAGTGTGACAATCTTTAAATAAAAGAGAACCCATTAGCTTGTCTTAGACTCAACTACATTGTATCTATTATCACATTAAATGAGAACTTTTGGGATATATTACATCATTCTGAAAGTAATACCTACCATTTATTTTCATGGAAACAATGACAGATAAAGAAAGCACAATAACACAGTTAAATAGACCAGAATTTCAGCTACATACTGTCACTCTTCCACCTAGTCACAACCATTCGTATGCACTTTGGCCAATTATGAACAAAAGCTGCATGCTGCGCTCATAAAAATCTGAACCAGTTGAGGCTAGCCACCACTGTCTTACAGGTGTGACATCAGCATCTGAATCTGGAAAATTTTGGCCATGTAGTGCATCTTTCGTAGGCCCAAAGAGATGGAAGTCCGAATGTGCTAAATCAGGACTGTATGGTGGATGTGGTAGGACAGTCCAGCCAAATTTGGCGTTGAGTTCCATGGTCACAAAACAGGTGTGGGACTTGGCTTTATCATGTTGCAAGTAGAAGTTTGTCTTCTTCTCTGACCTGACTCAGCCTAGTGTGTGTCACCTTGTAGCATTCTGAATTGACATTTGCTCTAGGTTCCAAGGCAACCAACGGAACCACACCCCACCTATCCCAGAAGATTATGCACATCATTTTTCCTGCAGCTGGCTGTATATTGAACTTTTTCTTTGTTGGAGAAGTCGCATGTTGCAACTCCATGGACTGTCATTTGAATTCTGGCTCACATGGTGATACCACATCTCATCTCCAGTGATGATGGAGTTCAGAAAATTGTCACCTTGTCTTGTATTGGTCCAGCAGGTGCTAACAAATTTCCATTCGATGATTCTTTTGGTCTTGTGTAAGCATGGTCTGCAATCATATACTTTGAGATAATCAGGGTTGGTATCATCTTGTCTAAGACATTACAGCCGACATTCAGCTCTGCACAATTCCTTGGTTGTAATTTGCCAATCAAACACTGCACCCACTGCCTCACATTACTCACATCCACTGTATCATCTCCACACAACTTTAGCAAGCAATGATGGATTTCAATTGGCACAATTTTTTCAGCAGTAAGGAATTCAATCAACATCTGTTTTGTATGCAATGTCAGTTGCCATTTTAGAATTCTCCCCTACTGCTGCTATCTCTTGCAGGACAATGAAACTAACAGGACACTAGTGTGAAGGTTCAACAATTTACTACTACACCAACAAAATCTGTCTTGGACACTCAAAATCAACACAAAAAAAATGGAGTTTAAGAATCACCCTCGGGCGTGCGCGCGCGCGTCAAACTTGATGATAGGTATATTTCAACTTCATTTGGCTGTAATACTGCTACTGTATGTTCTTGACTTTAAATGGGGAAAGCTATGGCCTGAATTTCACAATATTCATACGTGCGTTTATTTTGGTTTCAGTTTTGTGTATGATAATTGATAGGTTTAAGACAAAAGTGTTTCTCAAAATAGGATATTTTTAATTTTATTCCCTATACTATGTATAAACTGTCATAATTATTATTATTGTTGTGGTTGTTGTTGTTAGTAATAGTAGTAGTAGTATTACATTTTTATTGTTTAATTTATATAGCCCCCTTTAACTTCTTTAGTCATACCAGGGCTTTGACTTGAGAAACAAGTGATGGTGTTACTGCTTGCTGAACTGTAGGGTTTCTTATCTAGTTACAGACTGAGGGGATAGGAAATGATTCCAATTAAAGAAACATTCCCTTTCCTAGCCAGGTATCAAACCTGGGTCCTCTGGATTGAGAAGCCAGAGTACTGACTGCTCAACCACAGAGGCAGTTCGTCATCATCATCATCATCATCATCATCATCATCATTTATTTATTTAGTTATTTATTTATTTGTTTGTTTATATATTTTGCATTGTCATAACTCTTTTACTTTTACAGGTATACACTAATGTTACATTGCTGGTCTCATTCAGCTGATGCACGCCCATCATTTGCTGACCTTGTAGCTCATCTAGATTCGGCAACAAGTCGGAAGAGAGTTTATGTGGATTTCAACTCTCTTCGCCCAGATTATAGTTTTCCTCCAACAGAACAGCAAGCCCCAGCTCTTGCTTCAACAATGACAGCTGCTCGTGGTACATCAACAACAACAAGGTCTAAATAAAAACCAGAGTTGCCCATTTAACTACATTAGTCTGAGCTCGTAAACACTTTCCTGGATTTTAGGTTGTCTTAAGAATCCACAAACATATCTGAAACCTACCTCTCAATAAACTGTATATGGCAACATCCCTTGTAAATACTGAATGTATATTACAGATCAGAAGTGACATCTTGTTCAGAAAAAAAAGAGAGAGAACATAGCAAAACATTGCAGTACACATTGTATGTTAAAAGGATAATGAATCCTCATCAAATTATTTGTTGAGTAACATACCCATAACGAGTATATATGTCATCTGTTCATATTACTGGGACAGCCAGTTTTTAAATATGGCTTCTGATGATTTAGCAATAAAATGCTGACTGAGGAAAGGCTCTTTCTGAGGAAAGAAATTTATAAATAAAGTCTCTAAACGAAGAGTGTTATCAGCTTAAAGTTAAATCATAAAACATGTATTTGCTGTGTTTAAATTTTTATTAAATACCTATCATACATGGCAGTAAAATGTGTGTAAGAAAACTCTCGGTTTATGATGAAAAATATGTACAATGCTTGTGTCTTCAGTATTCTGTTTGATGCACAGCTAAGGGTGCCTTCCTTGGCACACAATATAAAACATGTTTGCATTTCTGGAAAATGTTTAATGGCAGCTGTTTAAATGTTGTACTATGGATACTACAAAGAAACAAAGAAAATTATTCTGAAATGAGAAATACATGGTGATTATGAAAAGAAAATTGTGGATAAAAGCCTATTGAGAATTCATCTTTTCTACAAAACTTACTTTGGTGCTGAATATAGGCCATATTGCATATTGTAAATTCTGAATATAAATGGCAATTATTTCTATGTCATATAACATAACTACTCATTGCCTAACATTCTGCCAGTAAGAGGGCAAGAGAGCAGTACATATCTGAAGTGTGTTTTCAATTTGTGCTCCTATAAGTGGGCTTCATTGCTTTGAATGAGAGAATATCAGGATATTGGTAAAGATGATTGCAGCAATTGTCATACTGAGTGACAAGAGGAACCATGGCATCAAGGGAAACCTGACTTATGCCATCTGTGTGCCACAAATGTCTCTTGATGAAGGAATAGTACACAGCATATTTGCTCTATTTTTAGAAACTAACAACCTAACTTTCCCTTATCAAAATTTTAGTTTTCTTTTTATCAATATATTTATATAAATATTTAGGTTAGATGGTGACATCAATTATGAAAGCTGAAATTGTAACTGAGATGTTCCTTGTCTAACCATTGAAAATTATCTACTGTTCAGCTTTCAGAAAATGAAAAATCTGATGTGATGCATTCACATGACTTTCTCTAT
Organism: Deroplatys truncata; assembly: GCA_030765065.1. Taxonomy (NCBI): domain Eukaryota; kingdom Metazoa; phylum Arthropoda; class Insecta; order Mantodea; family Mantidae; genus Deroplatys; species Deroplatys truncata. The sequence goes on from CM060980.1 coordinate 63,774,463, forward strand.
AAATTCATAATATTCATTATAGTATTTATATAAAAAGTAATTCTCCTATCCAAATTACATTACTTATGATACATTTTTATCTATGAATGATTTTAAATTAAGGAAGAAGTGCTTAGCTTAGGTTATAACATGCAGAAACAGTATTCATATGTTTATTCATGATAACAAGCTCTTGCAATGAAAATAAAAGAAAAAAATTTGATGTTTTACATTCACTTGACTTTCTCTATGCTCTATCGTTTATTAGTGGGTATACATATTATACTTACAAAAGTTTATTTTCCTATCTACTTCATTTTAATCGACATAAATCTCTGGAAATAGCTACATTACTTATTTTGTTATAGATACAAAGGGAATAGCGATAGTCATATGTTTTAGAACTGAATGTTGGCCTTAAAATTCCATACTCTTTGCATGACAGCGTTAGAAACAACTGAAATCAACAGTACTTTAAAAGAATGACAAAATAGGTATTGAACAATTCAAACCATAAATAACTGCTATCTCAGAAATGGTTGATGCAACAAAAAAAGTTATTTGACATAAATTGTGTGTTTTAAAGAGGTCTGTATTTCTTATATAGTACGTTTTTCTCTATTGCTTAACATTTACCAATTATACAAGATTATATAAGTTCCATCCAAATGAAGAGGTCTTCAAGGCTATTCCCAGAAAATCCATGATAAACATTTTATTCTTCATGTAAATATCTTTAATATATGATATTTTAATAAAAATGGTTACATCCATTGTTTTAGAAAATGAAAAATTTTGGAGAATCCTCCATGCAAAGGCTAGTTTGGGGTTGGGGATTTTCTTGAAAATATTGTGTGCCGAATGTGCCCTCCCCGCACATACACACATGACCTTTTTCTAAAAATGATTCTTTTTTGGGGGGGATCCAGGGGGCCTCAAAACATCTATTTCTGGTGAAATCTTGGTATCAAAGTTTTGGGTGGAATGCAATAAATTCTCTGCTTACACTTCTACAAATTACTTTTACAAAAGCTTATTCTTCTATCTACTTCTTGTTAATCGAGATAAATTTTTGCAGAAATGCTTTTATTATACATTTCATGTAGGTTGCTTTGAAATTCAACTCTTTGCATGATAACAATAAAGAGAAAATAACATTTGAAAAAATATGAAGTATTGAAAAAGCTAAACTACAAGGAATACCTCAGAAATGGTAAGTGCCATAAAAAACTGTAGTTATGATAAATTGTGAGATTTAGCGAGTTTTGTATAGTAAGCCTTTATCTATCTCTTAAAATTTACAATTTATAATTAATTTAGAATGAAAAGGGCTAGAAACACTTTGTCATGCAAGTATCTTAAACATAATGGTATTTTAATAAAAATCATTAGAGCCATTTTTGAAAAGTTAAAATAACAAATATTTTACTTGTAAGGAGTAGTTTGGGGTAGGAGGGTTTTCTTTAAAATCTTCATGTTACATCCTTGGAAGATGTTAAATTTGAGTATCAAGTTTGATTATTTATCTGACATTTAGTTTTTGAGTTATGTTGGTCCACAGACAGACAGACAGTCACACATAGGTCTTTTGCCAAAAATCCCCTGTTTTTTAGATTCAGGTAACATCAAAGCGTAAATTTACAGTGAAATATCAATATCAACATTCTGCATGGAATGCAGTACTTCCTAGTAGGTAGGCAGTGGGGAATGTAAAAATCAAAACAACAAAAAAAAGTTGCCTAACTGAATAAACATATCATACATTCATGGCATTAGTATATAATCCAAGCTATCTGAGATGATTGAATTCTAATAAATTCATAAAATTCCCAAGATCATGAGACTCTTATGGTGGTAATCCAAGTCACGAATTCAAAAAATTATACCCATCCAAAATAAGGAGGCTAATAAATGACATAAAGCTTAAAAGATAAGAATACAAAAAAAACTTAATTCAGAACCATTTAAGCACAGAAATTACAATTAAAGCAAATACAATTTTTTCAAGAACTACAAAACGGTGCTGAAAATTAAAAAAAAAAAAATAAAAAACATGATAGCTTATAAACATAATAAATTGCCTCTTAAGCAGTGACGGCTCATGTTGCCTACACCTGGGGGGGCTGCACTGATTATTGGAATTTTAGCTTACCTTAATTATTTGAAGATAATTGCATATGGTAATCTTTCTTTGTAGCAAACTTATTAACCACTCTCTCGTTGAACTTCGGGATGTTTTCTATCATTTCATTTTCTATGGACAATATAGCAAGTGCAGTTAGTCTATCTTCTCCAATAGTGTCCCTAAGGAATGTTTTAATTCTTTTCAGTGTAGAGAAACAGTGTTCAGATTCATTTGTTGTTAAAGGCAGAGTAATGGCTATTTTCAAAGGTTTTAACACTTCAGAAAAAGTGTAAGAAAGATTATTAGCTCTAAGATATTGAAGTAATTTTATAACACCATCAATATTCCTGAATTCTTCTCTTGAATAGACGACTGAAGGTTCTGTATGTAGTTTGTCTTTATCAAACATTGGAAACATTTTTACGCATTCACTGAATGCATTTCCTGGAATTATTGAATTAAATTGCTCAAACTGTGATTCTTGTAGCAGAGAAGACACAGAAAGATGTTCTCTAAACTGGAAGTGGAGATTCAACTGAGACAGTATAACATCACATACTTCCTTGGCTGTTGCTGGTCTGTCTGTGTGTTTGAAACAATTTTGTTTTCTTTTGTGTGGGTTTTCTGCTGCCAAATCACAGGACTCCACTGTGTTTCTTACTTTTATAATTTCAGCAGTGAAAGTAGATATGCACACTGGAACTTTGACAGCATCTATGTGGCGATTCTGTAGTTGATTGTACATGAGGCATAATTAAATGGAAAAAATTAAGCCAGAAACAAAACTCATTATTTTCAACATACCCCAATATAGCAGATGCCTCATTTATTGTCACACTGCTTGAAGTTTCTGATTCTGACAACATTTGAAAACATTTTTTCAATGCCTCTTTCTTTTTGTAAACAATATTTACAGTCCTGGATTTGTAGTTCCACCTCGTTGATCCACCACTGGGTATTCTCTTCTTTACACATGAACCTGACACTGGTGATCTGTTGAAGAGCAGGAATAGAAGGCGGGTATAGCAGAAAGATTTGAAAAGAAAATCCTAGCTTTTTTGTTTTACCTGGCAGCTCTCTCCATTATCAAACTTAATTGATGTGCTAAGCAATGTACAAAGTACGTATTAGGGTGCACATCTGTAACTTTAACTTGCACTCCATTGATAGCCCCACCCATTACCACTGCACCATCAAAACTTTGGTATGAGCTTCTTCTTCTTATCTTTTAATATATTGCCTGGCTCAGAAATTACAACTTCTGCAATTGCATCAGAATTTTGCCCATTCTGTATAAAAAAAAACCCAGAATCACTCAACAGGACTACCTAAGGTATTACATTACCTTAAGACTATTACAAACTTGAACATTTCAGCAATATCTGTAGTTTCGTCGGCCATAACAGACACATAGCCTGCTGCTTCAATTTCTTCTAAGATGTTTTCTTAACAAACTTCAAGAATGCACTGAAGTAACTCATTTTGTATTGTCTTAGAAGTTCCTTTAAAAAATGAATGGTTAAGATGGCACTTAAATAGGGAATCCACTTCTGCTGTATATTTAATCAACCCCCTGAACCCCCCTTGATTTTGTGATCCTTCATGCTCTTCATGTCCTCTTAGGGTAGCTTATGAAACCACTAAATTTCACACAGTTGATTATCTTTGTAAGAGTGTCCCTATTTTTATGGACTTGATCGTTGTGATGAGCTATTGATTCCTTATAGGCTTGGCTTAAGCATGCCTGTACATTTACTGACCCAAGTATAGCAAAATTAAGCAAGTTATTAACATGGTTTTTGGACATTTCATGTTTATGACATTTTTCATATAGTCTCTTCAAGTCTGAACCCCCCTTTTGAACCCATGCAATGTTGGCTACGTCGTCTTTAATTCCAAATAAAAGGCAAGAAAAACAGTAAAGAGAATTGCTGACTTCACTGCCACATATCCACTCATATTTAGTGTAAATTTCAGGACTGAAACACCTACTATATTGTTTTTGGTGGCTTGTTGCAGTTTGAATAGTATTTAACACAGGACTCAGTCTTCCATATACTTTAATGTCACAATTCTCTTGCAGTGTTAAAGCACCAAAACAAAGCGACTTTGAATACTCGACTGAATTACTCATTGTTACAAGCACACCATTGACACCAGTATATAAAATCACATTTGATTATACTTTACTGTCAGGAAACAAAAAAAATATTTGAATCGCCATGAAAATATTCATAAACAGTCTGATTTTATGAAAATCTGCATGAAATTGCACTTAAAACTGCATTTGGGACTGCACACGTTACAGTCCAGTGAGTTCACTAAATGATGGGATGTACGGTAAGCCAAAATGTGTAGCGGGGCTAGCAGAAAGGGAAATGGAAGCAATACACACATTAGCGAAATGTTCTGGCAGTCCTTTGAGGGAGAAGTGGCTTCACATATGAACTTGCCACACAGCCTGATATGAAAAAGTTGTAATGAATTACAATATATATACGGATGTAATCTATTTAATTTAGGCAATTAAGGCAACAATATTAAATTTTCTCTGGGGGGGGATGTAGTCCCACAATCTCCCTTTATCGGCCACCACTGCTCTTAGGCTTCACACAGGACTGCAGTCTCAAAATGAAGCCTCATTTTACTAGTGTAGGATCTCTACATATCCATTCAAACTACTTTTTATGCAAGAAGAAATGGTTGAAGGCTATTTTCAGGTTTGCAAAGCTCTGCCTCCAGGTAGAATAGTGGTCTATAAGATCTGTAAGAGCAGGAGGATCCATGTTCTGATATTATCAGTGGGTCTTTAAAGCCACCATAGCCATCAGTGAAAGTATGCGCCAAGGTTAGAATTATAATTGGTTGATAGAGGTATATATTTAGGTTTTTTTCTTATGATGAGCAATGGGTAACCTCGGAGCATTAAGTCTCTGACTTCATTAATTGTACATTAATTTCATAGAATCTTTTATTTATAAAATCTGCCATTCCATACAGCCATGAGGCAATGTTCTCTAGATTCTATAAGTCAAACCAACTGCAATATAAATTTCTGGCTTGCAGGAGATCATTGATTCATTCTTTACATATGCTGTTTTTACAAGCACACATTGCTTATTGCTAATACCTAAACTACCGATTTTGTTAGTACAATTGCAAGAGCAGTAGTTGCAACAAAAAACAAAAACAAAAAAAACAGTGAGAGAGCTGACATTTTTCACCACAGTTTTATAGTGTATATATCTCTTGCAAGCAAAATTTAGAACTGTGGGCTTTTGGCCTAGATACCAGAAAGTAGATGCAGATTTGGGCATATATGAGAATTATTGATAATTGTTTGGTACCCATGTCACACCAGAGCAATGCAAAAAATATCTTAGACAAAAGATGATTTACAAAAATCTGATGTGTTACACTCACATGACTTTCTCTACTCTTGTACAATCTATTTTTACAAACGCCTATTCTCCATATGCTTCATGTTAATCGAGATATCGAGATGTCAATCTTATTGGTAATTTTCTTGTAGATGCAAGGGGAATATGGTAGCTTTTAAGCGATAAGCAAATATATTAACGCTGGTTGCTATGTGGCGCATTCCATTCTCTTTGCATGTTCAGGACATAAAAAAATCTGATGTGTTACACTCACATGACTTTCTCTACTCTTGTACAATCTATTTTTACAAACGCCTATTCTCCATATGCTTCATGTTAATCGACATATCGAGATGTCAATCTTATTGGTAATTTTCTTGTAGATGCAAGGGAATATGGTAGCTTTTAAGCGATAGTCAAATATTTTAACACTGGTTGCTATGTGGCGCATTTCATTCTCTTTGCATGTCCAGGACATAAAAAAATCTGATGTGTTACACTCACATGACTTTCTCTACTCTTGTACAATCTATTTTTACAAACGCCTATTCTCCATATGCTTCATATTAATCGAGATATCGAGATGTCAATCTTATTTGTAATTTTCTTGTAGATGCAAGGGGAATATGGTAGCTTTTAAGCGATAGACAAATATTTTATCGCTGGTTGCTATGTGGCGCATTCCATTCTCTTTGCATGTCCAGGACATAAAAAAATGAATAACGTATTTGAGAAAAAGTATAAGTATTGAAAAATTTAAGGGAATAACACGCAATATCTCGAAAACGGTTCACTCAACAAAAGAAATGTATATGACATAAGTTGTGTATTTTAACGCGATCTACATTTTTTGTGTAGTAACATTTTGTCTATCTCTTATGGTTTACCAGTTATGCAAAAGGCGTTCACAATGAAGAATACTTTTGGAGACATTCCCAGAAAATTCGAGATATACATTTCATTTCTCATGACATTATCTTAAACATATGATATTTTCATCAAAATCGTTAGAGCCATTTTTGAGAAAATTAAAATTTTCGAAAAATTTTCCATGTAAAGGGTAGTCTGGAGTGGGGGGATTTTCTTGAAAACCTTCGTGTCGCATCTCTGGAAGATACTGAACCTAAATACCAAGTTTGGTGTTTATCTGACTGTTCGTTTTTGAGTTATGCTGTTCACAGACACACACACACACACACAGACACACAGACACACACACACACACACAGACACACACACGGACATGTTTCCAAAAATGCTTTTTTTGGATTCAGGAGATCTCAAAACATATATTTCCGGTGAAATCTTGGTATCGAATTTTTGGGTGGAATGCAATACTTCCCCTACTTACTATTCGTAGTAGAGAAAGTAAAAAATGTATACCTGTGGACATTGCACAATGACTTAGACCCATCCCTATGCTGTTCATGTATCAAGTGATTGCTGGTTATATTTGAGAGTGCTGTCTGTCCTGTCTTTTATTCTCAGTGGCTATAACTATAAGGTAAATGCAAATAACAAAGAGTATACACTGCTGACTAACAGCACATTGTTTTCCCAAAATTTGGCACATTCCTGGAAAAATGGACATTCAAGTATCTACTTATATAGAAATATGCAGAACCTATCCAGGTTTCTAGAAGACAAAATTAGCTGATTACAAAAACATCAATTTATAAAACCATGGCCACCAAAAATTGGCTGATCTTTGCAAAACTGCTCTTTGCCATAAAGCAAATAAAGAATTTATTGTAAGAAAAGAGAAATGTAAGGAATCCAGTTTTGCTTTCTGAAGGAAAGAAATAAAATAGTTGGTTTTTTAGAGGAAATAGTGCATAGGCATAATCTGTGGTATTAATGCAGATTATTAAAGTTTTCAATAGATCATGTTGAGAAGATCTCCTCCTCTTCCTCCTTCTTCTTCTTTTGCAAATATTTTGCAAATTTAAGTACTCAGAAGTTTGGTTTATTCTAAGTTATGAATTACTTTCAACAATGCTTTTAACAGCTTATATCACTTAATTTTTAAATTTCAAATAATAGAATAAGTATGGATATTGAAACAAAGAAAATTGAACTTTGGCAATAACATCTTTCTTTAGCTATTATTCAAAATTAGTTTAAGAGTTTATATAAAAAGTAAGTAAGCTGTTGATTTTTACTGTATAAGGTTTGTGTACCTTTCTACTCTTGTAAAATAAATGAGGACAACTAAGAGGCAATTTCACTATTAGTACTCAATAGCACTTTGAAAACAAATGCTATGCTAGTGGAACTACAAGCAAAATTATTAAATCAGCAGTCATCATTGTCTCCTACATCTCAGCAGATCCTAAAAATAGGGCATGGGTGCAACAGTCTCATATTTCTGTACTTAAGAGTGCATATGTAAAGGAATATGGCATAACATTTTTAAAGTTGGAATATCTATGTGAGATTAAGTACACGTGAACCTGATTTTTACATACTGAAAGCATTAAACATAGGGCTATCTGTTTCTTGATTCTAATCAGCAGCTTTTGTAATTTTGTATTAGCTGTTGCTGACATCAAATGACTGACTATATCAATGTGTACTTTAATGATCCAGTAAGCAGATATACTATTTTGCCAAAGATCCAAAACTTTTAAGCTCTTAATGGACTTTTCTTACCATCTGTTTCCAGAAAAGATAACCCCACTATTTCTTGTTTTCAATGTGCATAAATACATCTATAACAACTTCATTTAAATGTTCAACTAGATGCAAAACAAGTTATGTTGCACATTCACTGTTATATTGTAAAATGAGTGGGAAAAAAGCTTAATGTTATTGTTATGGAATATGGTCATAAAATTCAAGTGTTTTTGCTTTTATGTGTACAAGTAAAGTTGTTACCATTGACATGTGCTCAAAATGTTTAAAGTACATTATATGCATTAGTTTTCTTTATTTTATTTAATGCTGCGGCAGCATATGCACCTATATTTTTATGATAATACAAATGTACAAGGTGGAATGATTAATTTTTATGCTTTGGAATTAATTTTAAAACGATACAAGAGGTATTTAAAGCAATTTTATTCACTTAAATATGTAACAGTATGCAGCCCTTTTTGTCATAAAGTAATGTATGCTTTTAGAAATGAAGTTGTGTATTAGTTTTATTGCATTACTGTACCATAAATGAACTCAGAATGTGATACTGTTATAAAATATGGTTTAAATCTCAACTGCTAACAGCAGTTCATTCATTTGCAGTTTTCGGCTCAAGGATACAAAAGTGTACTTTAACATTGCCCATCTTCTAGTTTCTTTTTCTTCCAAACATTTCTGGCATTCTCTTCAGTGTCCTCTTCTCATGTAGCATTCCAGCCAATTTATTTTCCCCTTCCTTATCAATAGCTGTCATTCACAATGATATGAGTTCAGCTTTACGATTTCAATTTTAAAGACCTTAGAAATGAGTATGCATGTATAGTTGTTCATACGCTAGAAGCATTGGACAGTTTTTGTGTAAAGTAAAAAATAAATGGCTTTGGATAGTGGAAAGAGAAAAGTAAGAGGTAGTGCATTCTACTTTGAATGGAAAACTATAGTGAATGTGTGATGGTTAAGTAATCAATAAATGGAAAGTGAAAAAAAAAAGTGGAAATGGGACATGAAAAAAAAAAAACTGAAGAAAAAAAAGAGCAAGATAATTTAGTGACAAGAGATTGTAAAATGTAAATATACTGTAGTGATTGTCTACTGAATAAGTGACCAGGGTCAAAATGCAGTAGACAATCAAATTTGTAAAACTCTCAGCACAATAAATACTATACTATACTATACTATACTATACTATACTATACTATACATAAGTAGGTATTTTCAAAGCCCACAATGTTCTACTTTACTGCCTTGAAGTAATTTAATTTTTAGACTCTATTTTAAATATTTTTGTTTTCAAACAATTTATTCCACCTTGTACAACCAAACTACTCAACAATTTTAAAATTGCTTGCTTTACAGCATAAGTCATACACTGATCTCAGATACTGGTTATTTATGAACCATATTTTACTATTTTTGAGAAAAGATAGTCCTGCAGTTGAAGTTTTATTTTCTATGATAATGTATTGGCTTTTGTACAGTGTAAAATAAATATTTTATACAAATGTAAATAAACAAAATGATTCTCTGTCCGTGACCTGACAAAAACATTCCCAATTAGAAATCTTGTTTGGCAGAAGTACTTGGTATTATTATGGCAAACTTATAGGAAATTTATACTTATAGAAAATACCTATGGATTTTTAATTTTTTGTGTGCTCACTCCCTAATCCAAATTTACTCTAGCTGATACTACAGAGTGTTAAGAAAAACTATTCCATATTTTGAGAGCTGGCAGTATGGATCAAAACAGAAACAAAATGACCAGTAAACACTGGCTCTAAAATGCATACCTTAAGAGGTAGGAGCACTTGTTCATCTTCACTACTGTGAAACATCTTTTCCACTGCAAGCTCTTTGCTATTACATATGACCTATGGAATGAGTAAACTCATTCCCACTCCTCATTAAAACTAAATAGCATTTGTATAAAGCACTTTGCAATTGTTCTTACACCAAAGTAAATAACAACGAAAATTCTGAATGACTATGTACGAAGAGTGCAATGAATGGCTGGACCATTTTGTAATTGGGAACAAATGTTTTTTATTTTGTTTCCTTATTCCTCATCACTAAATAAACAGGTTTTTATAAACCATTTTCTAATGAGACAACAACATACAAAATGTAGTTCCATTTTAAAAAAATTAAATTGACCCTAAAATGAGCATCATAATGTTCTCCAAACAAAACACAACTAATCGCATTTGCTTTCCCTGATAATATCAAGCAACTTTTATTCAAGACATTTCTTTCTGCAATGCTCAGTTTTGGAGATATTGTACAGTCTCAACTTAAATGGTCCACCCTGTATAAATAAAATTCCCAGCTTAATAAAAGAGTGGTCTACAAGGAGTTGGTCTGTGGTCCCATGTCGTAGATTTACGGCACATAAAAGAACCTCAAGTCTGATAAAGAGGCCTCTGAGCAAAATTATTGGTCTTTGACGCCCAATATAGAATGGGACGCTAAGGACCATAGCTGTTAAAGAGCATCCATAAATAAAACTTAAAAAAAAATTATAACATTTCTTAATTGTCTTTATAATTTTCTTCTGCAGAAGAAAGATTTCATTAGTGATGGGACCACTATTTCTCGATACTCCATACTGATGTGATTTTGGGCACCGATACTCGATTCACACTTTATAAAAAACAGTAAAGGCGAATAGTTTGTTAACATTGAGTTACGTTTTTATAAGTAGTTTTCTGTGTTTAAATGCATGTAACCAATTTTGTATTGTCTGCTAATTCCAAAATTGTTCCTATTTGAGATTCTCTAATTCGCAGAAATTTTTTTTTATCTTGATGATACAACAGAGATGATGATTCACCATTGTTAGTCAATAATAATCATGATGATGGTAATATAATTGCTCCCCTTTTTATGCAACTATATTTTGTGCTGAAAACTACCTTTTAAAGGATTTTCTGTCCATATTATGGAAATTAGTCGTGTGGTATACCTGTAAGCTACATTTGTGACCTGAGTAAGACTTGGGTAAACGCAAACTAACAGATGGAAGGAAAGATCAAATATTTCCATACAGTGAATTATCTCACGTCTTAAGTTCTGATTTGTTTCTGCTGATTCACAGATTTTGGCCACTGGAGTAGGTAAATGTAATGGCTGAGAGTGAGTCACCAAGCCAGGCTATTCAGAAAGGTGTATCAGCTAAATCAGCTTCATTCACAACTCATTAACGCTACATGTTACATGAGTACTTCTACTCTTCCCCCATTGACTTGCATATTTTCATTTACAAACAAAGGTTTATGAAGTGTTACATTGATTCACCCGCAGGAAACACAGTCTAGGTCTATCAAGTACTACAGTTCAGCAACTCTTAGCTGACATATGCATGGCAATAATGTGAAGTCTTGACTCCTTTCATTTCTTCCAGCATAAAGTTAAACACCACAATTTTCAATAATGCAAAATTTAAAAGTATCAAAGCTTTATCTCAAAGTATTAGACACACTTCAATATCACTGAGTATCAAGAGTATCAAGGTATCGACGAAATTGAGGTCACATCCCTAGATTTCATACATCTTGTTAGTACCTCCCCAAAGAATTAAACCATATCTTATGATAGATTCAAAGAATGCAAAATACATACTTCTCATGTACTCAGGAGGAACACATTCTCTCAGATTTCTGATTACAAATATTATACTGGACAATCTTTTCTTCAGGTGTTCAAGTTAGTTGGCTTTCAATATAAACTTCTAAAAATGTAATGCTAATCTGATAGATACAAGCTGAATCTGTCATGAGTTTTTCAAAGTAAAAAGGAGAGAAGCAGTTTTCTCTTTATTTAAGGGCATACTGTTGGCTCCAAACATTTCAGATGCTTTGGTCATGATAATTTCACTTTATTTCATCAAAATATTTAGGTTATTCCCACTAGTAACAAAAGTTGCATCATCAGCAAACATTATAGTATGAAAAGGGATATTACTAGGTAAATCATTTACTGCAATTAAAAACAAAAGTGAACTCAAAACTAACACCATATTCAAAGTGACACACTGAGGAGAACTTGTCATTTATATAAACCATTTGTTTTCTGCCTATTAAGTATGATTTCAAAAGTTTAATCTGATCACTTCTAATACTTTATCCAGTAAAACATAATGATCAAAGGCTTTACTTAAATCAGCAATATGCTAGAACATGTCCACCATTTTCAAAAGAGAAATGTATCAGATCCACAAAATGTTTAATATCTCCTATAGTATATTTTCCTTGTGAAAATCCCTATTTATCATTAGTAAATAAATCAAAAATCTTCAATAAGTTGTGAAAAACTCCTTCTTGCAAACAAAAATTAAAATAATGTCTAAGAGGGTAAAGAATTATATCAATAATCCTTTTTAAAAATTATTTGACATGTCATAAAAATCTGTATTAGTGGAGCTTTTAAATTTGAGACTATGTGCAATACTTATTTGACAGAAATTTCTATGCAATACAAATTGACATCTGAAGATGTACACTTGGTTAAAGATTCAAAATGTGATACTTTAGATTTACTAATTTTTGATTTAGTATACTCAACATTTATAAAATATTCATTCAAGGTCTCAGCAGAAATTGGTACTTTAGGTTGCTGTTATTCAGCATTTTTAAATTTGTTTACCAAAAACCATGCAGTTTTACATTTGTTATTAGAATTTTCTATCACATTAATGTTTTCATCATTTTGCATTCTTAAACCTTTTGTCTATAAAGGTTTCTATGTAAATAAAAGCTTTGCTTAGCAAATTTTGTTTCCTTGTACACATTATTATAGATCCTAAATCTAGTTTTAAACTGCATTAATTCATTTTAAAATTGAATCTTTCTTCCAGAGTAAGTATTGTTGTTTACCATAGACTTCTTAGTAAAACATATGTTAAAAACATAACAGAATACATTAAAAGTGTTCTCTGCCATACAGTGTACGCTTCTGAAATACATATACCAGTCAATTTGATACTAGAAAATCTAAAAATTTATCATAATTATAGGAATAAGAAATTCTTTGAGTCATCAAGTTTATATTGCTTATACTTGAATCACTCATAAAAAACTGAATCACAAAGCAAAACGATTCAAAAAATATAAATTTTGTAGGTCAACAGAACAATTAAGAGCAGGACTATCATCATCAAATTATCAAGTTTTACCTCTTGTAGGTTTGCTATTATGACAGTTCAAGCCAAATTGAAACAATAAATTTTTAAAATCCGAATTTCTACATGTCATTATATCAAAATCAGAATAAAGTCTCCACCAATAATAACTTTATTATTGGACCATTTAGTTAAATATGTGAAAGCTCATTTAAAGTAGTTAAAAATACATTTATATCACCAGTAGGAGCACAATATTAATAACAATAGTTTTAATACTATTAGCTATTAATGCACGAGCTTCAAAATGTTTATTATAGCTAAATTTGAACATATCCAAGCTTCTACACACAATAAAAGTTCCCCCACACATGAGGTTAAATCTTCTATATGAGCACACACTTTTGTAACCAGCTATGTTGGTAAATACAGTTGTGTTGTCATTTAACCAATGTTCTGATATGCAAATAAAAGGACAAGTTTTATTTTTCAGCAAGTCCTGTAAAACATTAATTTTACCACTAAGACCCTGAATATTTAAAAACAGTAAAGTTAGAATGAGTGTATTGTTTCTTATTTGCATGTGGTGTTTTGTGTACTTGAGAGTGCTTTTAATTTATGTATAAAAAACTCATTGTCTGTGGGTACCATGCCAGCCTCCAGTTCCCGAGGTTGCAGGTTCAAACCCAGCGGAGGGTGCTTCTTGAGCATGGCTTCCTTTGGAAGGGAAGTAAAACCAGTGGTCCCATGTTGTAGATTTATGGCATGTAAAAGAACCTCAAGCCTGATAAAGAGGCCTCTGAGCAAAATTTCTGGTCTTTCATGCACAATATAGAATTTGATGCTAAGAACCATAACAGTTAAAGAGCACCCATAAAAAAAAAAGAAAACTCCACCATGTGTTATTTGACCAGACATTTGGATCCAATGCTTTCATTAGATTTTGTTAAAAAAATGCCAACCTTAAACAATGATACAAATGTGAATGCCTATAGTATAACTGTTTACGTTTTACTTGTGAAAATCTTGGTCTTAAATAGTGTAAAAATCATTCAGTTTTTGTGTATATTATATGAAAACTACTTAGTCTTTATATTATTAAATAACTATGAGACCAAAGAGAAGGTACAAACATTTAAAATGTGATTACATATTCTATTATCTAAAAAAATTACTTGATCATTCCAGCCAATGATTGTTCGAATCCCAAAGGGTACTTGTAGGCTATGCAGCATTTTCAGAACCTGGAAGACTGTCATAGTAGTAATTGAGTTTTATTTATGGATGCGCTTTAACTACTATGGTTCTTAGCATCCCATTCTGTATTGGGCATGAAATTTAAGTATTTCAGCTCAAGATTAATTCATATTTATAATTTGAATTGATATGCATTCTTTAAAAATGCCCTGTACATAACACCCCCCTAACATTTTTCTGTTTACGCCACTGCTTAAGAATACCTCCAGCAAGTGGGCAGGCACTTTATTCATCACATACATTTACATAATTTGGACAAAAGCCCAGTTAACTGGTGACTTGTCAGTTTAACAGAATTTTGTCTGATTAAAACATTACAGAAAGTGTGATAAAAAATTTATAAAAGCATTTATACATATAAAATTATATACTAAAATATTTACATAGGTTTATTTAATCTATGTTTAACTGGTTGAACTATAACGAGATTTTATTTATGTTTAAATGGCTTATATGGTCTTAGGGACTGACTTCCATATATTCTTTTACTGAATAGTATGTTTTTTGTGTGAGGATCCTTTTCAAGTATTGAGAAATACATTTTAGTCTTTTATTTCTGTATATCTTTGTGGCAACTTATTATAAATTTTTACTTCAGAATAGAAACGGCTCTTTTCAAATAATTTTAACCCTTTTTTAGAGGTACTTTTGGTAAATTTGAGTTCTAATTTCATGGTTATGTATCTTCTGTTTATTATATATTTATCAAAGTTTTTCATATATATGTTTGGCTAATTCATAGAGATATTGTGAAGGCAGCGTAAGTATGTTTAATTTTCTAAGAAAATTTCTGCAAGAATTTTTGAGACTGACGTGTGTCATAATATGAATGGTTTTTTCCGTATCTTAATATTTTCTCCCAGCCAGTTGCCGCTTCCTAAAACATAACACCATAAGACATGATGGAATGAAAATAGCTGCGGTATACTGTCTTTCTAGTTTCTAAGTTTGAAAGTTTATAAGTTTGTATGCATATTCTGTTTCTTACAGTATTTATCATAGTTTTTCTTATATATGTTTGGCTAATTCATAAAGATATTGTGAAGTCAGGATAAGTATGTTTAGTTTTTTAAATAAATTTCTGCAAGAATTCTTGGAACTAATATGTGTCATAATATTGCTGTGAGGTACAGAGAAGGTTCGAAAGGGAATCAAAAGTTGCATCAGTATTGCCAATATTCAGATGGTGAAACGGTGGAGACATAACTTTGTGGGACACAGGGCTGCCCTGTCAGCACACCAAAGAGTATTTAACGGCCACGGAATTAGGTCACACTCTCACTGATTGCTCACTCAATTCTGTTCGACATACTCGTCTGGCGAATCTCTGGCCAACAGAAGTGTGTCACCCCTCAAAATTGTTAAACTTTAAATCAGTATGAACCACAAAACTGTGGTAACACACAGGTAGATGCACTAGTGATAAGCTCCTGTTTGTATGATCTATCAGTCTGTCTGCCTAACTACCCTCCCCCGCTAACTGTTTACCATGTAAACTGAGTATAAATATAGTTGTTAGTTTTTATACCACCCCCGGGGTATTATTCGATGCCTCCTCCCCAAACTACCAACTAGCCCGCTAATCCCGCCCTATCCCAGACCACGAATTCTACCTTTTGACGTTACCACCCTCCTCGTAGGCATCCCCTGGAACTAACCACCCTAGGGTGCTACAATTATTGGTGGAGGCATAGGGTAGAAGTAATGGTGAAGACGCCAGTTACAAGTATGATGTTGACATTGGGCATTATTATAGGGTAGTCACAGGTTAAAACACCACTACAAATTGGGACCCCATTTATAGTAAAGATGCATAGTTAAGCACCCCATGATGAATGTACTAAAAGGTTTTTCTCTCATTATCTTAATCGGATGTGAATTCATGGCACTAACTAGCCCACACATCAGCATTAGAGGACCCTCATTTAGTAGAACCTACACCTTGCATCATGAGTTGTTTTTTAAGAGCATGCCTTAGTATATAACCTTTCTTTTTCGGATATATACATTACGTTAGTATAGTGAATGGTCATAAGTCATCATGCATGGCAGAATCTGCTACAGACCCCACCAGCCCCGTATCACAAGAGATTAGAAATGTATGGCTAGAATTAGTGGCGGCACAGGGCGAACAGTTAGTTTCAGCAGTTTGTCATTACGGATTTGAGAGAAATTTGCGATGAAACAGCAACACACGCACAAACTACCAACCAAATAGGCTACGTTCCGGGAGAGTTAGTCATGCGTTAAGTCCGTGCACAAGTACAGTAGGGAAACAAACAAAAATAAGTAAAGGCGATGATCACAGTAGCATAAATACAAAAATGGACTCCCCAGTGGCAGGAGGCAGTGTTGCGTTAGGTCTAGCTCAGCACATTCAGGTTAGCTTCCCTCTATCAGATTCAGCGTTTCTGCAGGGAAACCAAGAGAATGTGTAAGGAACTATTTACATAAATTTGAGATAATATCAATCGCTAACAATTCAATGGAACACACACCCCGATACTTGCCTTATTATTTGAGCAATACTGGTAAAATTGGCATAAAACATTCCCGTGCAGGTATCCGAATGCTTCACAGGAAATTTTAAAGCAGGGGCTACTGGATGCTTTCGTCCACGCGGTGGAAGAAGAGATATTGGAATTTAAATTAAGACGGAGGGTACAGGATCTCAGTGAGCCAATGGAGAAGTATATATACGATGTGATAGCTCTGTGTGCCTGGTTAACTCCGAAATGTCGGGAAAAGAGCGGGTTAAGAACATCGTAACAGGATTAAAACCGTCGCTAATAGAGCAAGTACTGCCCTATAATCCCCAATCGGTAGAAGCACTAACTCAATTTGTGTGCAGGATACAAACAGCCCGCTACCTACCAGAGAACAGGGTTGATCCCATTAGTGCACAAGTCACCCCTCCTAGAGTGCAAGAAGAGGATCTCCACAAACATGTGTCAGATTTGGCGTAACTGGAGAAGTTAGCAAAACAGGTACAAATTCCTATCCTCCATCCCCCACCACCAACATGCAACGTCGGCCGGCTAGGAACTACAGATCCCCGCCTAACTTCGATAAGAACGTGTATACAGTCAGAGGAGAGCAGTCTCCGCCAGACCTATTTGTGGGTACTGTAAACGAATAGGCCACGTCATTGCAAACTGTCAAACGCGGAGGAAAAACGTACATTTTCACCCCAACCTCGAAGAAATCACCCCCGTGAGAGCCGCAGTGGCTAGCCATTAATTCGGTAAACTCGCTACAGACACAAGGAGTAATCAACGAAGGAACAAGAATTGACATCCTAAGAGATACAGGAATCATTATTAATGACAACTTGGTAGGGATAGATAAGCAGGCAGCACCCCAAATTTAATTCTGCGAACAGCAAACAATACATAATCTACTTGCAGCGCAGTATAGGCTAACGCTAATTTCCGAATGGTGGTGTAGAACTTAAGGAACTGCTACTGATAGTGAAACATTTTCCACACAGTTTGCTGTTAGGCATGGACTTTCTACAGAAGTACAAAGCATAATAACGCTGACACTGCAGGACTATAAGAAGGTCAGCATAACATGCCATGAAGAGCAAGAGTGCCCATTGGCACAAAATACGATTGAGAATGACACGCAAGAATCGAAAATTAAGGCAACATGCGAACAAAGAGCTACCCCATTCACCACCATACAAGTAAAGGTTAAGCCACTATTACTCCTCACGAATACATTATTACTGGAGCCTTGCGTTGACACCATGCAAAAGAAACACATTAGCATTATGCCAGGATTATGTGATGATAACCAAAATGAGAAGGTCCAGGTTCAAAACAACACAGTCGCTCTACAAAAAAATATTTAAGGTATCACTTTAGCACTCGTATACAGGTTGCAGTGGCACAAGCGGATGCCTTTACCGCGAAACCGCCAAGCAAATAGATATTAAAGATGAAAAATTTAACATTAACTCGCAACTAGAAGGGAAACAGCAATAACTACTCGGAAACTACTCGATAGATACAGGCATATTTTCGCGACTAGCCTACGGGAATTAGGAACTACAAACACAGAAAAATTTAAAATAGAGCTAACAAACCCTACTCCAATAAAACAAAAACCATATCGGGTGTCCCATACACACAGACTCACACACACACACATACATATATATAAAGGGAAATAATTAGCAACCAAGTTAAGGGATGAAAGACGCAGGAATAATTAAGGATTCACAGAACAGCTGGAGCTCACCAGTGATCCAAGTTAAGATGAAGTCAGAGAATATCGCTTTTCCATAGACTACAGGAAACTCAACACTCAAACCGCTTCATCGGTATATCGGTTACCATGGACGACCTACTTAGCTACTTGGGAGGTTCAAAACTTTATTGTATACTTAATCCATTCAGCGCATATTTTCAGGTACCATTAACCCAGGAAAGTAAGACATATTCTTCTTTATTGTGTCAGACGGATAATTTTAATTCGAAGCCTTGAGCTTTGGCTAGCAAACGCGCCCAGAGTGTTCACAGAGATTGGAAATAAATTATTAGGAGATTTGCGATACAAAGGAGCATTTATATACCTAGACGACATAATTGTTGTCCTATCTGGAGGCAGCATTAAAAATGGAGTATACATTTAAACTCTAACCTCAATAATATAATTTTTTCGAATGAGTAAGATAAAACTACTAGGGTACGAATTGTCAGCAGCAGGCGTAGAACCCGGCACGGATAAGATTCAGGCAATCACGTAGTTAAGAACCCCTAGAAATGTTAAGGAAGTAGGACAGGTATTATGGTTATTTTCCTTCTAAATGAAGTTCGTCGGTAATTTTGCAGCGTTTGCGAGACCACATAATAATCTGATATAGATCGATCAAAAATTTGTTTGGGGCCAGGAACAGCCGGAAGTGTTCCATAAATTAAAATACCTGATGGTAAAAGCTCCGATTTCGGCACATTTTATGCCAGGGACCAAAACCCAAATACACTTCGAAGCTATCATTAACGGTTGCTACCTCCTTCAGGAATAGAATGGTTTGTCTCTAGGAGTTTGAGCAAAGCCGAGAAGTGTTACAGTACATCGGAACAAGAACTATTAGCAGTTATGTACGGGTTATATGTTTTCGCCACTATCTATACAGTTATTCCATAACCATAGTGACAGATCATAAATGTCTGTGGCACTTGTCTTAGCTAAGGAATTTATGTGGAAGACTGGCTCGTTATAGTTTAATGCTGCAAGAATTTGACTACACAGTACAACACAAATCAAGTGTGAAATATAAAGAAGCGAACTGCTTATCGATGATGCCCGTAGATCCCCCGGAACCCAAGACAGCATAGGAACATGAAGATAGAATAACATGTCTTTTTAGAACCCGTAATAGTTGCGCAAAAGCAAAAAAGAAGATCCCAACTAAATCCACTCATACAAGCTCTAAAAGCAGTCGAGCACAGCAAATGCCAAGTTAACGCAATAAGCCGCAACCTACGTGTTAAAGTCCAATGTGCTATGTAGAAAAAATGCATGCAGTACAGATAATATGCACTTATTAGTTGTACCTGCTAGTTTTAAACAGGAGATACTTTATAATAATCATGAGGACGCACTAGGTGGACACTTTGGATTTGCTAAAACCTTTCACAAAATTAATTCACGCTACTATTGGATCTGAATGAAAAAGGATATACAAAAGTATGCAAAAAGATGCGTTTGCTGCCAACAACAGAAAGGACCAGTAAATCAGCGAGCAGCGGGACTGGTATAGCCCATTAGGTCAGTGACCTGAGAGAGAGAATCTCAATAGATGTTTTGGGACCTTTTCCAAAATCAAAAACGGAAAATCGTTACGTGGTAGCCGCCAATGAATTTTTGTCGAGGTACTTAGAAATGTGAGCGATCCCAAAACATCGATAGAACACGTGGCTGAATTTATTTTGGACGTCACGGAGCGCCTAAATATATGCTATGGGACAGAGGTTTAGTGTTTATGAGCGAGGTAACGCAGGAGTTACTTAAACTAATGGGTGCAATCCCAAGTTTCACAAAAGCCTACAGGCCACAGGCAAACGGCCTTACATAAAGCGCAAATAGAACCAGCAAGCAATCAGTCACTATGTAAGTTCGCAACACCCTGATTGGAATGGCAATCTACACCAAAATTGGTTTGCGATCAACACTATTAAACAGGAAAGCACAAAGTTCACACTATTCTAACGTATATATGCGCGAATGCCTATGTTAAGCCCTGGTGTACAGCTACAAAGCACAACAAAATTTATTTGTGCAGCAAAGAGGGACTCAATTGCGAAAGCTAGGACACTACCATCAGAAAATATGGGGAAGAGCCAGAGTAAAAATAAGCGTCTATATTATCACCAAAGGATGTACATGGAATATAAGTTTGGCGACCTGATGAAACTACACTTCCAAGAGAAAATTAGGTAGAGCGACGAAGCTGTTAATGAATTATACAGATCCGTACAAAATAGTGAACAAACTAAGTCCCTACGTGATAAAAGGCAACAATTCCGCAAGGCAGCAAAACTTTCAGCAGGATTTCACGATATTACGCGTAAGAAGGTAGGAATAAGAAATGGTTGCTTAAACACTCAGCAATTTCAAACATGCCAGACAGTGCTATGAGATTGCACTCACCTAAGAGAAAGGAAAATTGCTAACATTCTACTTTTCAATACAAACCTAGCGAAAGTGTTTCCGCACACAAACTCTGAAATGCATTGTCTTCGACACCATGCAACAACAAGTTATGATAAAAGAATGGAAGGAAAATAAAAGGAAATAATAAGAAGAGGTAGATGTTAGGCTTTAAAATTTCCATAATAGTTCTCGAATACTTGAAAGTAGTTTATGTGATTTGTTATATTACAATGCACTATATGTTTTACACCTCCAGCGTAATTTAAGCTTTTTTGTAGAGCAATTGGTAATCCACGCGACCCAACTGTTATAGGGAAAATGTCTTACGTGAGGTACAAAAGATAATCCGGAATGCGAACCTGGTGCTTCTTCACGTTGTTCAGATTTCAAATTTTGAACGAAGTATATTGTTCTTCCAGAAGCTAAGTTGGGAACACAGTTTTGATGACAAGTTGATGTTTAGGAAGTTTATGGTGTACGCCTCCAGGAATTTGCGTGCCTGATTTATGAGAGTTTTATGCATTCCCTAGTTTTATAGTAGGACAAAAACGCCTCAAGGAATATGCGTGCATGATTTATTAAGGTTTTATGTATTCCCTAGTTTTATGGTAGGATGAAGACTAAAAATTATAGCTGGAGTGTCTTCTGAATGTATAAGATTTGTCAAATTTTTAAGTTTAATCTTAGCATTGCTTTTTGCGAAGTTAAGTTGTTTCCAAAATGATTCATGACATATGTCAGTTGGAGCTGATTTCTACAAAGGTTAAATTTTGCAGGCGAGAACTATAAATAAGTTAAACGCTTTGACAGCATGAAAACAGGACAACGCAGAGTTAGAAGTAATTAGAGTGACAGATACTAAATAGATAAATAAATGTTCAAAAAATAAAAACTAAATGTAGCGTGGCAGACAAGTGATAAGCAACAGTGTAATGTTATAATATAAGTTACAAGAAAAAAACACGAAAGAGTATGGAAGAATAAACTTGCAAAGATATTTTTGAACACCACGGGCAAAGAATGAATAATAGCAGCTAATATCCTGAATGCAAATGCAAGCTCCATTATACAAGATGAGGCTATAAAAATTGTCGAAATTATTTTCTTAGTGTGTCTAATAATAGTGGCCGCCATAGGATATAATCTGGTGGAAAATTTTTGCCGTAGAAACCAAAACATTAATGGAGCCACTACAGAAATACAAGAATCACAAGCACCGGCAAACGGAATTTTAATTTTGGCCATGCCGGCAGATCCCGTACCGGAAGGAACCCAAACCTGAATCGGATGTTATTTGACGAAACACACAGGTGAACGAAGGGCACATTTTCTTATATATAGGGTGGACCATTTAAGTTGAGACTATACATATCTCCAAAGCTAAGCGTTGTAGATGGAATTTACTTGAATGTCAATGTCAGAATTTTCGTTGTTATTTAAGTTGGTTAAGAATAATTGCAAGGTGTTTTATACTAATTTTGTTTGGCTTTTTATGAGGAGTGAGCAAACAACATAAAAAGCTAGGTTCCCATTTAAAAAATTAAATTGACTCTAAAACCATCATCCCAACGTCCTCCAAATAAAACACGGCTAATGGCATTTACCTTCCTCCACACAATATCAAGCAACTTTTATTCAAGACGTTTCTTTCTAAAACGCTTAGTTTTGGATATATTGTACAGTCTCAACCTGCATATATATCAGGTGAGTCTTCTCAACAATCGGATTGAGAATTTATGCAGTCCCGGCGTTGTACAGGCTTTGCCGTAAACTTTGTCCACTGTATTCACGTCGTATGAATTTCGGCCGAAATGACTGCTTTACACCACTGAGCGTGCAGCGACTTGCACTCGTAGCGCAACAGTATGCGCGTTGGTCTTCTGTGGTGAAAGCCCTAGTTTCAAATCTTGCCACTTAAGGGTACTTTTTCCGTTTAGTAAATTTCACGAAAACTATAGTTTGGCATGGAAGTATCGTTTCACTCAATTAGTTTAATTATGTGAATTTCATTAAAACACAAATTGTTATTTGTTAGAATATGCTTTAATGAACAACATAAATAAATGCATATAACATTGTAAATATAACTTACAAACATAAGGCATTATTAAATTATATTTCGCTATTTAAAGCTATTCTTTCATACAAAAGAAAGCCAATAAATTGTTCTGACAGCTTATAAAATACAGTACGCACATACAAACTAGATAACGCTTGCAAGCTCGTATTGTGATCGCTGTGAACACCATGCCGGACCATCACACAGATAAAACTTTACAATTTATCCGTTTCCTCTATGTGGTTGTAATAGGTGTTCGAACTGGCCACCATGCCGACAGATGAAAATCTCAGTCTAACCATCACCACTAGCCTAACCCGGCGCAACATGGCCAAGGTGATGACACGGCAAAGTAAAATGATGCGTTCCTGAGCTGTTGAGTGGTCATTGGCCGCTCCGAGTACACGATATCTTTAAGATAACCCCATATGAGGAAATGCAATGGATAGATCTGGTGAGCATATGGCCACCCTATTAGTCCATGCCGTCGGATCCATTGCTCAGGGTAGGTGGCATCGATATAGCCGTTACACGACGGGCCGAATGATTTGGCGCCCCATCATGTTGGTACCACATGGTTAGTCGGTTCTGTAATGGCAGTTCACCCAATAGAGTAGGCATCTCGTGTTGTAGGAAGTGGATATAGCGACTCCCAGTGAGTTGGCCATCATAAAAATGTGACTATTAGATGATCACCGAATATACCAGCCCTAAAGTTGAAACCCCTCTCGCATTCAATTTTGGTTGATAGTCTTTCAGTAATGCATGTTGTGGCGATTTACATGGCATGTGCTATGGAAATCTGCTTCGTCTGTAAATAACACAGTTGCCAAAAATTGCGAATCTTGTTCTGTTTGCCGCATGATCTATCTAGCGAACGCCACTCTCCGTCCATGGTCCGGCTGCAGTAGCTCCGGGTGTAGCTGAAGATAAGGGTGAAGCTTTGCATAATGTAGTATTCTCCACGCCGAAGATTGGCTAATATTGAAATGCCTGTGAATGTCCCTCGTACTACAATGCGGATGCTAATGATATAGTCAGTCACACGATCCGTCGTTGCTTGGTCATAGACAGGGTGATTTCTTCTTGGATGTGGTGCTTTGTGCAGTATCGTGATTCCTGAAGGCGGTACGCAACTCATAAAAACGTGTGATCTGCAGAAAGTGCTCTCTGCGGAAACCTCTGTTGGTATAGACTGCGTGTCTCCGTTGCATTCTGCTGGGCTTCCCGATACACTAACAGTGTGTCCATATACTCTCTATTAGAAATTATTGTTTAAGAGTGAATACGAACGGCTGGTACACGTATTTATAGGTAAATCCATTTTCTAGTGCACCCGGAAAGACATGATTTACTAGAACGTTCTCGAAATATGAACAGAAATGAATAAAAACTATTTATTCGCAGGCGTTATTTGAACTTCCCAACTTCACCATGATTTTCCAGCATGTTAACCATTGCGCTACTAGAGCACGTTAACAACGGGAACCATCAGCGGGCTGGTGTGGTGCATTTCGCATCGTCTATAAAATGCAGGCTTGCCTGGTTACCAATGCGCACGATGAGAAGGCTCACGTGGTATACATATAAAGAGAAGAAAAGAAGGCAAAGTCACAAGGGAGTAGGTAAATTTAAACATCGAATACGCACAGACAGGTTTTAAGGGTGATAGGGTAATGCACCACACACGCGACGTTGCGCGAATCAAAAAGCTTATTTAACGAGCAAAGCAATACAGATCTCGCCTCACAATGCCACGAAAGAACACAGACAATGAACAGAAGTGCTGACAAAGGAAATTTCACGAGCGCATGCAGAATGAACTTCGTACTAGGCAGTGGCGGTTTCCGAAGACCACCCACATTTACAAGAAGTATGCACGTATGTAAATACCATTATAGATAATTAAGATAAGGTGAGAAAGGGACGAAACAGAGGCAATATAGAGCACCCGCTCCACTTACCTGATACTAAACATAGTAATAAGATAAGTATGGCGAAGTATTAACAAGCAATCATAGCATGTAAATAATTCTAGCGAATACTAGCGTGTGGCATGTGCACAGATTATAGTAATAGTAATACGTCCTCTGGTTACCCAAGTCGAAGGTTGGCAGTTTATCTGAGGAGGGGCGATTGAGGGGAAACAGTCTCATTGGTGGGGATATGGTGTTAGTGACGCCAAGCTTAGCGGGGTTTTCTGAGCATTCTGTGACTAGTCTTCGCGTCAGGTGAACGGATAGCTGCCCTACGATATGGCGTCCTCGCCCGGCAGACACATTGGGGTAAGGTAAGCATTTGTTATAATAAATCTATTTGTCATCCTTTCTTCCAACTTTTATTTTGGTAGAATAGAATCCTTGCCTCTCCCTTCAGCCAGGAATTATGTTAGTGTAAGAATATTTTTGAGATAACTTTAGCTGCGTCCTCGTCGTTGCCTCTTAAATTAAAGTTTCCTTTGTGTGATTAACGATCCCTCTCACAAGCGAGTTGCCCTCCTCTGTAGTTAAATAATAATTAAATATTGAGGTACACGACAAATTGGCGGAGGAGCCGAGGAATTGGTTTGATTTGTTTTGAGATTTTAAGTGCAAAATTTTTTTTTCTCCCTCCAAATTTAACGGTTTGTTCTCCACGTGGTCGTGAAAAATGTAAAGTTCTTTCTGGCTAAAGGGTAAGGATTTTTATACTTTAATTTGTGATTCTCTTCTTCTAAATTTTGTTTCCATCATTTCTGAAAGTCTGGTGTCGAAATTTCAATTTTGAGTTCATTTTTGCATTTTTTTTCCATTGTCTGCCGGCGTGACGCTAAAACTTCTACTCCATTTTCCCCTTGTGTTGGCTTTATTTCCTTTAAACTATATCACTGTGTTCCGTTCTTCGTGCTGGTTATTTTCCAAAAAATGTTTTTGTGAAAGTTGAGAAGAAACGAGCGATATAGTTGTAGTTTCAAAATGTGCTCGTCACGTGTTGGCTATCTGTTTGCAAATCTTGTTTTTTGTGCTTATTAGCAGTGGTTTGGAAATGTATAACTTTATATTCCAGTGATTGTGATTTCTAGCTATTTACTGCACTTTTTGGGACATTTTTCGTGTAACTTTTATGTACGCACGTGTGTTGTGTAATTCCCGCGTGGTCGTGCATTTCAGCAATAATTTTAGCTTGTGAAACCAGTATTCCTCAGCACGTGTTTTGGCGCGTTTATTTGCGTGTGCATATCAGATTATATACATTTGATTTAAGAAAAAAAAGAGAAGTTTTGTGTGCTAGTTTAAATTACAAGTCTGTATTCTGCTCCTTTTTGAGAATATTAGCGGTGGTCACAGTAAGTGTGACGTAGTTTTTTTTAAGTTCCAGTTCGAGGCTTCTCACTGAAGCTATCATTTTGTTTTCTTCCATATGTTCATTCTGATTAAAAATCTTGGTATTGTGTCCAAGTGGCTTGTGTAGCCGTGTGTTCGTATAATTTTCTGATATTTCGCCGCGGGCGCTTACTTGTATTCTTTCTGCAACTGTTTTATTTGGTTATGTTCTACTCTTGCTACTTACGTTCATGTGATGCTATAAGTGTTTAGTTTGGTGTAATCTGTTTGCTTGGTCCTACGGTTTGTTTATTGGTTGCGTTATCTTTTGTGCTGCAATCATGCCTAAGCGACGTACTGCACAGAAATCTGATATAGTAATTGCTCCTGTTAGCGAGCACAGTGACGTAGACTCTTTGTCCAGTGTTAGTACGCCTGTTGTTACGCAGTTGTCAGTGATGGCTAATCCGCCTGTCGTGGCCCATGCCCCGCAACCAGCTCTCTGCCGCCCGGTCATTGACCCCTCGTACTTTGAGAATTCCAGTAGGATGTCGGCACATGAATTTCTGCAGAACTTTGAAATGGTCGCTGCTGCTAATGGCTGGTCAGAGGAAATGAAATTGAAATGCTTTCCATGCTATTTACGAGATACTGCTGCATCATGGTTTCAAACTTTTCGCCATCGGCACCCTCACCATGATTGGATTTTCTTGTCTACACAATTTTTAAATGCATTTCAGATAACAAACCAGAGTGATATTCTGGAAATGAAACTCAGACAGCGGGTACAGTTGGATGATGAACCTGTTATTAGTTACATCTATGACGTACTATCTTTATGTGACCAAGTCAACCCAGCTATGTTGCAGTTGGAACAAATTAAACATTTGCTTAAAGGTCTTAGACCTCTGTATGTACAAGCTTTATTGCCATTAAACCCTCAAACTGTTGATGAGGCGATACAAATCATTCGACGAGTGGACAAAGCACAGTTTTACATGCAGAACCGTGAACATCTAGTGTCTGCTCAATCTCAGGCTGCAGTGGTTACGCCACCCTCTGGTCTATTTAATACTGCATCTGTTCCTGCTGTTACTTTACCAGCTTCTCCTCAGCCTTCTCAGGCTTCTTCTCTTGTGGGCGTACCTATCGATCCTATGCATCAGCTGATTGATCGTGTGGAACAGTTATGTAACAGAGTTAACCAGTTTCAGTTACCATCTTCGGAGAGAACTTCCCAGCATTCACAGCTTCCACGGTCAGCTGACTTCAACCGGAGGGACCCACCCGTCACCTGCTATAGATGCAACAGGCAGGGCCACCTGGCTCGCTTTTGCCGGAGCCGCCTCCCGCAGTCAAAAAACGACTGGCGCCGAGCCTCGCGCGACGAGACGTAGCAGCACCACCACCACCCACCAGCATGGCTGCACCTCAACGGGACATAGCTACACCTCAACGGGATGTGTCTGCATTATCAGGTCAGATATTGCAAGTTCCTGGTCGTATTGCCCAGACAGAGCTCTCCATCTTGCTCGATACAGGAAGCGCAGTGAGTATTGTGAATGCTGTACATGTTATTGATCATTCTACACTAAAACCTATAGAGATGATGCTCCGCACTGCAGGAAACAAGTTACTTGATGCGCCTTACCACACTGTGTTAGATTTCCATATTAATGATGTTCTTTTTCAGGAGGATGTACTAGTTGTGAAAGAGTTGTCCCATGATTTGATTTTAGGCAATGACTTTTTGCAGACCCATGATGTTATAATTGATTATGCACATAATCTGATAACCTTGAAATCTTCTAAGAATGATGCATTCAGTATACCAATAACTCCCACACACATGTCTATTGTTATATTTTACTTCACACATTTGTATGTCATTTTTGGTATGTCTTTGTCTTGTTTTTTTTCATGTTTATTGTATTTATTTCTTTCTGTCGACGAGGACGTCGACTTCGGTGGCCAGGGGGAGATGTGGCATGTGCACAGATTATAGTAATAGTAATACGTCCTCTGGTTACCCAAGTCGAAGGTTGGCAGTTTATCTGAGGAGGGGCGATTGAGGGGAAACAGTCTCATTGGTGGGGATATGGCGTTAGTGACGCCAAGCTTAGCGGGGTTTTCTGAGCATTCTGTGACTAGTCTTCGCGTAAGGTGAACGGATAGCTGCCCTACGATATGGCGTCCTCGCCCGGCAGACACATTGGGGTAAGGTAAGCATTTGTTATAATAAATCTATTTGTCATCCTTTCTTCCAACTTTTATTATGGTAGAATAGAATCCTTGCCTCTCCCTTCAGCCAGGAATTATGTTAGTGTAAGAATATTTTTGAGATAACTTTAGCTGCGTCCTCGTCGTTGCCTCTTAAATTAAAGTTTCCTTTGTTTGATTAACGATCCCTCTCACAAGCGAGTTGCCCTCCTCTGTAGTTAAATAATAATTAAATATTGAGGTACACGACAATATTCTTTTTCTTTTCTTTTTTGTGTGTGTATGCGTGTGTGTGTCTTGTGGTCACTAATAATATGTTGAGTCTGCGTACAGGTAAAGTAGACCAGAATGCACTCGCTGTAGCAGGGGTATCCAGGAAACCGCAGAAACGGGAAAATGAAAAGGAAACGACCGTGTTAACGCTAACCGGTCAGGTGAGAATGTTTTGGGTCACACGAGGATGATGAGAATAGTTTGGATCACACGGGTTCACTTGGTAAGGGAGAATTGATGGTGTCTCCGCACAGAATGGTTGATGAATATAAATAACTACAAAATTAATATCTTTTCCCCCAAAATAGAAGGAAGGAGAAGACACAGGATGTTCCATATGAGCGGCCCCAGTAGAATGTATCAACGGAACGCTCCTCAAGAGTTTTCACGCTCAGGGGATATTAAAATATTAGTGGAACTGTCAAAAGTTCTTTGTTTTTACGATTAATGTGAGCACTCATAAAAAAGGGAAAATAGTCACGAGGATTTCATACCATGAATAAGTAGCTAAAGTAGCGCTTGAAGTTTTACAGAACCTCACAGAGGATATGCTACCCAAGACAACAGCAGGAAGAAGGATTGCGAGGGAAAAAATTAAATTGAGTTTTATTTATAGACGCTCTTTAACTGCTTTGGTGCTTAGTATCCCATTCTATATTGGGCGTGAAAGACCATACTTTTGTTCACAGGGCTCTTTATCAGGCTTGAGGTTTTGTAGGTGCCGTAAATTTATGACACGAGACCACCGGCTTTGCTTCCCTTCCCTGGGAAGCCATGCTAAGGATTTTTACGTCCGAAAAAATCAATCTCTCTCCGCCGGGTTTGAAACTAGAGGCTAGCAGTTGGCGAGGGAGAACCAGACCCTCCGAGCCAAGGAGAATCAGGCTTAAAAATCAAAAAGAAAAAAGATAAAAAAGAGGAAGAGTGAATACACAAAGCACCACACTTTGACACAAAGATATATATATATATATATATATATAATTGTACAGATACAGACTTCAATTACCTGTAAACTGTATCGAAAAACGGAGGGAGATATTTAAGATAGTACGAGAAAGACTGAACAGCAATACGCCGTATCTGGAAAGAGAGATGCAAACTTCTTTTTCTCTTCCTTTGTTTTTTTTTCAAAATTCGGAGATAGGCGGAGAATCGGCAGGAGTAATTGCTTATTTTTTAATTTATTTCCTCTCCGCTTTGATTGAACTAGTCCTAGATAAGTAAAAATCCCATAATCCCTCCCATCTTCTAATGACCTCTTCCCGAAAACAGATCCATCTAAGGAAGAAAAGTTCCCGTTGCACATCAACAGCCAGTATCAAGACAACATACACCGCGTTTAAGGGGCAAGAAAACCCATAAAGAAGCCAGGGTACAAAACATACCAACATGACCAATGATATGTGATAATGCTCATTCCTCCGATGACTATCTAAAACAGCAGGTAGACACGGAGAGTAAATAATCACCACTGAAACGTGTCAAATAACACGTTGCACAACGGAAGTAACGACGATGGAAATTGACAAACAGCAGAAAGTCTCACGATCACACAAACAATCGACAGTAGAACTCCTTACACGCAACGTGGAACAGTGAAGAATCAATAGATATGCAACAGCCCAGAACAATCGCACCCAAACCCACCCTTATAATACTCCAATCCCAGAAGGACGTTTTCATTATTCCCGTGTCTTGCATAGCTGTGAGAGAATCAGGCTAGTAAACAACGGTGTAATGGTCGGTCATTCGGCTAAGCTGCTAGGTCTTAATTGCTTATTTTATTTCTTTTTTTTTACTTTATTAAGGAGCGTCAAATCCGACATCTCAGGTACCCTCTAAGAAGAAAGGCTTTCTCCACTGCTTGTTTTAATTCGTCGGAATTTGTTCCCCTCGGAGGTTCAAACGGGAACCAAAAGTTGCGTCAGTATTGCCAATATTCAGTAAGATGGTAAACGATGGAGACACGACTTTGGAGACATGAGGCTTCCCTGTCGGCAGACCAACGAGTATTTAACGGCCACGGAATTAGGTCACACACTCACTGATCTCACCCACTGATCACTCACTGCCGCTCACTGATCACTCATTTCTGATCGACATACTTGTCCGAAGCTCTGGCCAACAGGGATGCATCACTCATCACAAGTTAAACTTTACATCAGTGTGAACCTCAAGACTGCAGTAGCACATAAATAAGATGCACTAGTGATAAGCTCCTGTTCGTACGATCTATCAGGCCTAACTACCTAACTGCCTAACTACCCTCCCCCACTAACCATGTGCATTGAATACAAATATAATTGTTAGTTTTTATACTACCCCCGGGGTATTATTCGATGCCACCTCCCCAATCTACTAACTACCCCGTTAATCCCAGCATATCCCGGACCACCAGCTCTACCATTTGACGTTACCGCCATTTTTTGCTTATGGACGCTCTTTAACTGGTGCGGTCTATAGCGTCCCATTCTATATTGAGTGTGAAAGACCGATAATTTTGCTCAGAGGCCTCTTTATCAGGCTTGAGGTTCTTTTACGTGCCGTAAATCTACGACACGGAACCAACCGCTTTACTTTCCTTCCGAAGGAAGCCATGCTAGGGATTTTTACGCAAAAAAAAAAAATCCATCGCCCTCTGCCGAGTTTGAACCCGCGACCTCGGGAATTAGATACTAGCATCGTAACCACTACACCACGGAGGACGACGTTACCGCTGTCCTGGTTGTAAGTATCCCCTGAGGCTAACCATCCTAGGGTGCTACAATATGAATGATTTTTTCCGTATATTAAATATTTTCCCCCAGCCAGTTCTTGCTCGCTATAAAATAACACCATAAGACATGATGGATTGAAAATAGCTGTAGTATACTGTCTTTCTAGTTTCTAAGTTTTATTAGACAATACATATTAAAATAGGCACTATTTGGTCTTTTACATATATATTCTGTGTTCTTCGCATTTTAGATGTTCATTTATATATACTCCTAAGATTTTTCCTGTAGACATAGGACTTACTGTGCTGATATTTGCATTATTTATGGTGTTATTAGTTCTCGCATGTAATCTGACTTGAATTAAAGCAGTCTTTGTCATATTTAATTTAAGCCTATTATTATCAAACCAACCTTTTAGATCATTAATGTTTCGTTTGTGTTTTGAATTAAATCGTGATAGCACCATTTAATAAGATGGAAATAACATTTGCATACATGGTTATTTTAGCCTTTATATTTTTTGGGAAGTCGATTGTATACAGTGTGTATAAGAGGGGCCATAAAACGCTTACCCGTGAAACATCTGATTTTATTTTCTCCAATTTGATTTTACAGTATTTTTACCATCGTTTGGGAATACTCCTTGTTTATGATCCATTAGATAATTGAACTTGGCTAATGATTTATTTTTATACCATAGAAATTTAATTTTCTTAGCAATATCTTATGGTTTACGCAGTCAAATGGCTTTGAATTATCACATATTAATACTGACGTCTGTTGTCTTTCATCAAGCATTTGAGAAAATTTCATGTATAGGTTTGTTATTATGGATGTGGTTGAGGTTTTTTTCACCTAAAACCATGTTGTGAGTCCGTTAAATTGCCAAAATGTTCTAGGTAATAAAATAGTTGTTATCTTACAATTTTAACGATAATTGAGAATGTTAGAAGAACTGAGATAGATCGAATGTTTTTAAATGTTTCCACCTTTGTAAATGGGCTTTACCTGTGTGTATTTCATCCTGTATCAAATGATTAGTTTATTATTTGTGTAAGTGGTTCACATAGCTCATCCGATCCTTTGGAAGTTTTTGGCTGTAATTTACCAATTTATTTAATTACTTTGTGCAGGGTTATACCGGAGAGAGAGAAAGGCGTTAACATAACACCATTTTTAAATACTTTTCCTTCCGTTTCCTTTATTGATGGTGGAACTTCACAATTTTTTCCTTCAACTTCTGAAAAATATGTATTTATTAATTCGGCATATGTGTTAATGTTTATACTTTGTGGTCTCCTGAGAGGAAGATCTGTTTTTATTACTTTGTTTAATCCTAATTCGCCTTTTACAATTTTCCATGTTGCCTTACTTTTATTTTTTGAATTAGTAATATAGTCATCATCAACAGACATTTGTTTAGCTTTCATTATCACTGCTTTGTAAACGTTTTTGTATTTTTATAATAATCTTATTAACTGAGGAATTTTCCTTGTTTTATATTCCTAATGTAATAATATATTATGTGCACTAGATATCCTTATTACCTTTGTACACCAGTTGAATGAGTATTTTTTAACTATTTGCATACGGGTGATTTTTGGAAAGCACTAATTATGGCAATTTATTAGTTCTCGAAGAAATGAGAGCGAGACCAAGAGGTTGAAAGGCCCTTTAATGTCTTTTAGTTTTTCTTTGCTCCAATGGTTTCTGTGTCATATATAGTTTAGTTATTTATTTTTTCGGTTTATTATTTGATTTTGGTATTTCTGGAGGGTTTGTAATGACTGCTATATGATCCAAAGACCTGACTAATATCAGACAGTCTCCAGGGCCACATGTTTTGTTTGTAATAATCTGAAATATGCTTGTGGATGAAAATGTTGGGATCCGTGTTGGACACTTATGTTTAAAATTTCAACCATGTCTGTGTACTGGTTGTACATATTTATTTGCTGTAACTGTACTTCCTTTTGGTTTATTTGTATTTGTTATGTCTGATTTGAGAAGGTCAATACTGCAGTCAGTGGCAATTATTACCCTTTTTTCACCTTGTAACTTGTTTAATAATGTTTCAAGTTTATTTAGAAAAGTTTAATTGTAAAATGGTAGGGAACTCTATAAATGAGATTACTCAATTGCAATTTCAATAATCAATTGTTCAAATATGTTATCTTCATCTAGGAACTTAAGATCATCTCGAATTTGTGTTTATTCAAATAATTCATTTTCCACTAATATAAAAGATATTCCTCTTATTGACTTTTACCGAGTGTAACAATCTGCTACAGTAAAGCCATTAATTTATTTAATATTTGTATCTCCCCATCGTGCCACCAATGCTCATTTAAACATATTACTGATACATTTGTTTATTAATAATTCAAAAAGAATGTTAAGTTGGTCAATGTTTCCTGTTATTCCTTGAACGATTTGCAGAGATTAGTAATCACAATGGACAATTTAAAACACAAAATAGTTTCTTCCAGTATATAAATGAAATTTCAGAGAAGTACATTCCCCACTCTATATCATAAAAGCTTTGCATCCACCATCAGCTTTGGAGGTTCCAGAAATTACAATTAAGCTAAAGTTATCCGAAAGAGTTACCAAAGGTACATAAAGTGAAAGTGTTCTAAAACCTTAGCTTTGTAACCTATTACCTACCTTTATCCTATTATGATTTGTGTACACACACACACACACACACACACACACACACACACACAAACGGGTCACTTATGGACAAAGGTGACAACGCTGCAGCAGAAATACTCTGCAAGCTTTACAAATTTTATTTTACTTTAGGGTTATGAACACTGCCTTGAAACAATTAACTCACCAAAGATTTCCTATTACAGTAATACCACAGTACATAAAGCGAGAAAAAAAAATGCTAAAACTTGCAACTATGAATTATCTATTTTGTGTGAGCTGAATTGGAAAATGCATTCCATTTTTTTCGTATTACGTAAGGTTTTTGTTCAATGATGCAACCCCACTTTTTGCTAATACTCACCGGGTGGGCTCTGCAGCGCAGTCTGGTTGTAAACATAATATAAAACTGCAGGTAAAAAGTTATCGGCTATATGACACATTTCCTGTTTACATTCTGAAATGTATATTGTCCTTCAGCGCTAAATATATATTAGTATCAATAACATTCAGACAGTATAGGGACTTGCTATTGCACAGAAGGTTTTTAGGTAAAGTTTTGTGAGTTCAGATGATAATTTTGTGGATGTTAAATTAAAATTGAGTTTTATTTATGGACGCTCTTTAACTTCTATTGTCCTTAGCGTCCCATACTATATATTGGGCGAAAAAGGCCGATAATTTTGCGCTCACAGGCATCTTTATCAGGCTTGAGGTTCTTTTAGGTGCCGTAAATCTGCGACACGGGACCACCGGCTTTACTTCCCTTCCGAAGGAAGCCATGCTACGGATTTTTACGCCCGAAAAAAAAACCCCATCGCCCTCCGCCGGGTTTGAACCCGCGTCCTTGGAAACTAGAGGCTAGCACGGAGGACGACTTTGTGGATGTGAATAACAGTGCTTTTAATAGTTATAAGTACGTTAAACAGACTTTTAGTTTGTAAAATTCATACAAAGTGGCAATTTACAGCAACGATGTCGCATCAGTGCGTAATTCTTTGAATGCATTTTGCTAAGTGTGTGGCAATTCACTACAAAATCTCAAAGAGAATCTCCTACAATTAAGAAAGCAGATGAATTGTACTTTAACTCTAAAGTAGATAAGGGCAAAATTTTTGCACCTAACTATTGTTGTAGTGGATGTTCTCGTAATTTGAGGTTCTTCCTCCGTGACATAGTGGTTACTACCTCTAGTTCCCAAGTCGGGGTTCAAATCCAGCGGAGATCGATGGATTTTTTCCGGGCGTAAAAATTCTTAGCATGTCTTCCTTCGCAAGTGAAGTAAAGCCGGTGGTCCCGTGTCGTAGATTTAAGGCACTTAAAAGAACCTCAAGCCTGATAAAGAGGTCTCTGAGCAAAATTTCCGGTCCGTCACGCCCAATATAGAATGGGACGCTAAGGACCACAGCAGTTAGAGAGCGTCCATAAATAAAAAGACTAAATTTAATTTAATTTTCGTAATTTGAGATCTGTTTAAATAGCATTGCCCTTCTATGCCTTTTCTGTTCCTTTGATATGGACAGAGCAGAAGGACCAGCTCTTGCGCTGCTGTTTCAGTTTACTCATCAAAAAACAAAGAGTGTATAGTGTATCCAGATTTGCCCTCCGCGGAAGGTCCGTTAAGCATGGCGATTCGTTTCATACTCCAACGCCACCTGGAAAGTTGACTCCACAAGAGGATGCATCGAGCTCTTCCCCTAAGGCTGGTCCCGATGTTCTTTCACTTCCGAGTCTGGTTCTGAATTAGTGGAATTAAAAAAAAAAAATGTCTAATTTCACAATCAATGCTAAACGATCTTGTAAGAGATTCTAATTCACAACGGTACCAAAGTGTAAATTTATCGAAAACGTCAACATAGCTTATCGACATATTATTCCAAAAGGGGGATCTTATTTATTGCAATAATGTGAGTGAACTTGTGCGTGAGCCTGGGTAAAGAACATATTCCAGATGAGTGGCATTTATTTGTTGACTCTTGCTACACAAGCCGTATTGCTACACAATGGTAATATTTACCCCTCGTACCAATGTCTT
The DNA here is from genome assembly GCA_030765065.1 of Deroplatys truncata. Classification (NCBI taxonomy): domain Eukaryota; kingdom Metazoa; phylum Arthropoda; class Insecta; order Mantodea; family Mantidae; genus Deroplatys; species Deroplatys truncata. The sequence goes on from CM060980.1 coordinate 63,810,884, forward strand.
ATGCCGTAAATATGAAAATAAGGATATCCTCCTAAAAGCAGTAAGTTATAACGACCACGAATTGCAAATATGTGGAGACCTAAAAGTAACTGGTCTATTAACCGGAATGCAACCGGGATTTACGAAATTTGGTTCTTGTGTGAGTGGAACTATCGGGACAGAGTTAACCATTACAGAGTGAAGGAGTGGCCTTCGATACAGTTTAATAGTAAGCGAGAAAAATGTGAAGTTTCATTCACTCGTAGATTCCCAGAAAATTTTGTTACCACCGCTCCATATAAAGCTGAGTTTAAGGGGTGGACAAAAAATGGGAATGGTTTTCAGTATTTAAGACACAAGTTTCCCACGCTGAGTGAAGGAAAATTAAAAGAAGGCATTTTCATTGGTCCTCAAATCCGGAAAATCCAGCAGGATCCTATGTTTGAGGAAACGGTCACGAAAACAGAAAAAATGGCGTAGTGTGCGTTCAAAGACGTATGTTCGAAATTTCTAGGAAATTATACAGCAGATAACTGCATCGAAGTTGTGGAAAATTTCTTAAGGGCATGTGAGGTAATGGGATATGCCCCTTAAAATTAATTTTCTGCACTCACATTTTAACTTCTTTCCACCAAATCTAGGAGTCAGCGACGAGTATGGAGAAAGGTTTCACCTGCAAATACAAATCACAAATGGAAAGGCGATATGCAGGAAAATGGTCTTATAAATATATTTGCTGACTACTGTTGGTTTCTCGTCTCTGAGTGTTCCGGGCCCAGCCACAGTCTTTCAGAAAACATTCTAAAATTATAATTTTTTATAATATTTTTTTTTGTTATTTGTATGAGATAATTTTTTTTGTTTTTAAACTCTTTGACATTTTATCAGTAATTAGCACGCCGTTCTCAATAAAATGAGTATTGTTAAAATTTTGACTCTGGAACTACAGGTATGAAAAAGCAATAACCAAAATATTGAATATGGTTGCAAAGAAAATGTTACGTGATAGGGGAAATTTTTTACTTCAAATTCGAATTTAGGAGACCCAAATTAGTAAACGTTATATATTTTCATTTCATGGCAGGAAAAAGTTAAAAAATTGTTGTACAGTGTACAATTAGTGGCTCCGCTTCAGTAATCAAGTATTGGCAATATCTCATTTTCAAATACACACTCGGGCTGTTGACCAGGGGAGTATGAGGATGAGGTCAGGCGGCTGAAGCCCCCCGGGTACCAAAAATCATACTATCGAAGGACTGCAATCTCATTTGTAGTTTCTCTACCGCGTACATAGTAGCTAGAGGTGTTGCATTCCACCCAAAAATTCAATATAGAGATTTCACCGGAAATACTGTTTTCAGGCCTCTGAATACAAAAAAAAAATTTTTAGAAAAAGGTCGGTGGTCGGTGTGTGTGTCTTTGAATAGTATAACGCAAAAACGAAACGTCGAATAACTAACTACAAATGCGGTATTTAAGTCCATTAAGGCCTATCTTGACAATATTAAAATTGCTCATATTCATGTACCTTTTTCTCAATAACTATTAAGTGTAGGAAGTCGAAAGGTTTACCATATATTCTTGAAGACCTTTATAAACTTTTAAATCAGACATTTTTAAATGGTTTCCCGGATTTTGCAATATCGTTCTACATAAAGAATTGAATATTTTAATCAATACTTTTTATGTTTGAAACTAATAACGTAATTAAGAAACCTTTTCATTAAAAGTTCCACAAACAGGTAGGGGACATGTAAAATTTTTATTATTGTATTTTATAGGGCCTGAGAAAAAGGAACATAAGGGTAACAATTGTAGTTTTCGGAAAATTGCTCTTAAAGTGGAAAAGCATTTATAATCATACCTTCATGTATTCCTACACTATAAGTTAGATCATCTGGCTTCTCCTCTCTTTGACACACGCCCTCAAGCTTCCTTTTTATATCCTCTAACGTTTTCTCTCCTCTGTTGATCCTTATTTGGTCCAAGGTTTTATAGTATAGATACAATTAAAACCAATTTTCATTCCCAGCAACTTCATTAGTTGACACTTTAAAATGTTTCCTTTATTGAACGATGCTGCTGCCTCATAAGCCCCAAAATGTGGTGTGTTCATCCCAATAAGTACTTTTCTGGAAGACGGGTCCAAATTACATTATGAATTTGTTGGGAATTTGTATTCCATCAGAAGAAACTTAAAAGTTCTGGGTCAGCTAAATCTTTAAATATTTGTTTAATCTCAATCATGCAGGGAGAAGGAAGATGGAAGCGTTATTTATCATCATATTCTTTTACATATTCCTTTGCTCTCAAATATTTGCACCAGGTTGCATCACAAATTTCATGTTGAGGTTGTTCATTTGATGAAAGCAGATGAAAATAAACAGTTCTGAACAGTTTTGTATGGCTTTGTATCTTCATCTTCCAAATATCCATTATACCTTACATTGTATTGTGGCACTGTTTGCTTGAAAATATCCTTGGTACGCGAAACTTCCATCCCTCCACTTATGCCCTAGTAATTGGCAATGCAATCATTTTCATGGATTTGTTGTAACTTATTCTTGCACTTGCAGATCTTTATAGCCAGATCTACAATCTTAATTGTATCTGTACAAATAGCTGTTACCACTCCTATCTGTGAAGAAAATCCACGGCGAGGTACCATCTACAGCAATAGTTATTTCTCTGCTCCCCGAATTACATTCCACAGTTTCCTAAATAGCCTCTCATACTTTCCCCACTACATCTTCAACAGCAGAACCAAGAACAATTGCGTAATTTGTAAACTGGATTGGAGGTTTAGGTTGATTCATTATTCCATAGAAAAAGTTTACTATTGTTGGAGCTTTCCCAATAGCTCTTAGGCCATAAACAAAACGTAAATTATTATAATGCAATATCAGTGTTTTGTCATGGTTATGGAATTCTTCAGTTTCCAAATCCATGAAATCATGCTTTCTGTCACACAATGGTTTAAATTAAATGTCATTTTACTGGCTAAACCAACACTGTTTTTCACAGATATTATAACAGCACCATGACAGGTTTTACAAGCAAATTCATTTAGTGCAGCTTGTAGTAAATATATATTTACTATTTCATACTGAAAATCAGTGCATTCATCTGCTTTCATTACTTCATATTGTTCTAATAAAGTTTTGAGGTTTCAATGTCCAGAAGCATGAACTTCATTTATGCTCAGGTTAAGGGTAACATTCTGAATTTTAGGGTTAGCAGATTTTGGCTTACACACTTTTCTTCTCTTCCTAAACACTTTCGTGCTTCTTGGCATGTTATTATTTTAAAAATAACAAAAAAAAACAGCAAGAAGAAATAGCTCAACCACACAAAAACAACAGAATTATTACAAATCTGGTACCACGTGCTTCATTCACAAAAAATGTAAACAAACAGATTCCAAGTTAAAGCAGAGCTACCAAATGCTATCTAAATCAAAAGAGGGAAGAAATATCACTCCATACTGAAAATTTAAACCAGATATCTCTTATAGAAAGAAAGTTACAACGTAATAAAGTTTTTCACTTTTTCTGTCAGTCACTGCCATTTTGACACATCATATTAAATAATGTAACGCACAATAAATTCTATATATAGTTTAATCGTTAAACTTCAAAGAACAAAAATAAAACACAATTTTGGAAATTTTTACATTTTTGGTTTATGAGCCCCTTTAATATCTTCCAAGGATGCAACACGAAGATTTTTAAGAAAATCTCCCCATCCCAACCACCCTTTACATGGAACGTTTTTTCGAAAATCTTGATTTTGTAAGAAATGGCTCTAACAATTTGGATTAAAATACCATAGGTTAAAGATATTTACATAATAAATAAAATGTATATCTTAAACTTTCTGGGAATGGCCTGCAAAGTGCTCTTCATTCGAAAAGAGTTTTGTATAATCTTGTATAACTGGTAAATGTTAAGCGATAGACGAAAACGTACTACACAAAAAATGTAGATTGATTTAAAGCTCGGAATTTATTTCAAATACGTTTTTTTGTTTTTTGTTTTTGTGGCATGAGCCATTTCTGATATATCCGTTATTAAAGCTTTTCGAATTATTCATTACTTGGTCATTCTCTTAAACTCTTATCAACATTCAGTTGTTTCTCGCGATGTCATAGAAACAGTATGGAATTTTAAAGCCAGCGTATAGCGTAGGGCAGAGGAAGTCATGTGAATGTGTCGTATCAGTTTTTTGTTTTGTGTAACTCTTTTATACTTAGAGAATTAGCATACCACACTCTACCCTTAATAAAAAGGCAAATAAAACACTATAACAGTGTTAAATGTTGAGAAATGAAGAATTATCACACCATATGTTGGTTGGCAACATTGATTAAGCAGCTTGCTCCACTGATCTTACTATTTCCATACTTTTAGTAACAGGAAGCTACTACTAACACCTCTATAGTAAAATAAAACTGGAACTTGTGAGTGGATCTTCCTGTAGTTTAGTGGTTAACACACCTGACTGATTGAATTAAAAGGTAATTCTTTACAATATTTTTAGGAGTTAACCTAAGCTGGTTATGAGTTCTGGCTAGCAGTATAGTCTCAATGCACTCAGATCTTATAAATAATTAAAAGATGGTTGTTAATCATGCTGACCCATTAAATCATTTATTTAATCAGTGTGCAATGATCCAGTTGAATCCTCCTCACAATGGATAAATCTATAAACGTGGCCAAAGAATGAAGGTATGACTCACTTTGGGTGTTTCAGTCATTCCTGTTTCAACCTCCCCCCCCTCTGCATATGCCGCTGTTGCTGTCATTCATTTTACAATAAAACATCTTCACAAAGTGAGGAAGAATGTCATATTGCCTCATATTGCGAAATAAGCGGCAATGAGGAAGCTCATTTTTTTCCCCAAGATAGAAATAAAATTAAATCAATATCAGTTCCTAAACCTTTATTCCTTTCTGCTAAATTATGTATACATAGGACATTCAAAATTAACGAATAATTTGGACTACTAAGCTCAAAAAAGAAACTATGTAGACTTGCGTCTGAGAAATTCCTTGCTCCATAACCGTTGCTTTAGTTGGAAAGAATATTTGGGGGAATCGCCTTTATAGGGGCTTCCATAAAGAAGTGTACTGTTCACCAGTATGTGAAATCTCTTACTTACGAGGGGCAGTTTCAATTTCTATTACACCACTACTAACTTTTTTACTACTAATAGAAATTTCCTCATCCTTCTTCCAGATTCACTGATTAGAGGCTAGAGCAATCTACCAACTTTACATACCAACTATATACTGTAATCGAGCGGGATGGCTCAAGGGGTTGCGTCTGTGGCCCGCATTCGGGAGGTCGTGGGTTCGATTCCTGTGGCCGACCTTCCTGACCCATGGGTTTTTTCGGGGTTTCCCAGTCACCAGGCGAATGCTGGGAAGGATCCTTACATCTCTCGAATTTCCTGTCCCTCCATTTCATTCCAATAATCATTTCATTCATCCTTCATCCCGTTTTGTCTGTTTCAGGGTTGGAAGTGTCGGCGATGGAGTTTCGGTGCAGCATAACAGGGAAAAGGAACCTGTGAACCTTCTCCGTCTCTCGGCCTTCGGATGGTTGCCGGGGTATAAGGACCACTACCGGCAGGTGCCTTGGACCCCATGTGGAGCGTGGTTTCCGGTCTGCCTGTCTGTCTGCCGGGGCGTTTATATCTGGAAACTTTAGGGACCCTGCCATTTGCTGTGCCGTCACTCATGGTTCCGGCCGCCCGGTGTCTCCCTTCATTTCATCCCTTCTATCCGGGGCGCCCCCTTGTGGGGAGCGTACGGTACAATGCTTGGATCAGTGCCGAAATCCCCTCCGCTTCTCATTCTATTCCATATAATGTACATAGAACGTGTCTTTATAAAGACATTTAGATAAAAAATAGTTATGTACAGATGGTTCTGGTAATATTGTTATAGTAAATTATAAGGGAATAGACTTTTAAAAAAACCGGCCCCGCCAATCCCCCTGGTTCCCCCAACTAAAGCACTGTCCATACCAACCATGAAAATAAACTTTCCCAGTTATAAGGATAGTCATTGGATATAATTGCCTAGATTCTCATCTCGCAAGCTAGCTTCTTACCATCCCGTAGATGTGTTTTGTTTGGGGAAGCAGAGTTGGACTGCACTGCAGTGCTCTGAGTAATATCATTGTCAACATGAGCCCCCTTAATGCACTTTATTGGAAGCAAGGAGATGAATGCCTTGTACTAAGTGTCTTAGGCTTTAAATAAGATAATTAGCGAAATAAATAAATATGACCTTCCAGAAAACGAAGCCATCCTGCTTTTGACCTTTTGCTTGGAGACTTCTTCCTTCAGTCGGTTTTACTGATTTTGGGGTTTTCTGCAGCCTGTTCAGCCTCTATACTCGGCTTCAAAAAGCAGACTTCTTACACTATGTGCTAAGGCAAACTTTCCCTTACATATATGAGCAGCAGCAGTAGCAGTAACAACAATGTTTGGAGAACTCAGTTTCAGATTTTTCTACGCTTCTCTGTCAGTCATTTTTCTTTCCATGTTCACAGTTTCTTTCTACTCGATCTACCAGGCTAGAAAAACATATGTAATTCAACATTCAGTGTGTAAATCTGCATCTTTAACACTGATTTACAACAATCAAACATTTGATTCAAATGCATTTGATATCAGTGAATAACCTGTTTTGTATAACGGTAGTTTTTTGTGATTTTAACTAATCCGTTAATATATGGATAGTAGAAAATTAGAAGTTTTTACCCCATGTTCTTCTCCTATAAAAATAAATGAATTTTATACTTTTACCCTTCTAATGTACATACCTTCCTCTCTTTATATTGAGGCGTTTTAAGGAAAAATAAGGCATCAGAAACGTATGCAATTAGCTTAGTACAAAATTGCTAGCCATATATACATTATAATTGTGAATGAACTAAAGTAGTATTAATTGTTATAATGATGATAGATATGAGTTCACATTGTTTCATTCGAGACAGAGACAGACAGATAGATATTTATTTTTATCTTGTAGAGCTTAAAACAGGCGAACACAAGTCATATAAAATTACAACTTAAAATTAAGTGCATGTAAATCATAAGGGCACGTTTTAATCAAGATGAACTTAAGATTACTTGTAGAACACTTAAAATTATTGTAGATTTAATACTAATAGACAAGGAATTGAAAAATTTCAAACCATAGACCATAGGAGATCTATTAAATTTCGGGTATCATACATATGAAAATCGATTATGGCCATTATACTCTTAGATGTATAAATAAATGGTTACTTTACTATTTTGTATTGCTACTTAATAGGTAGTTTAAAATTGCAAACCAACAGAAAAAATGTTAGTGGTGACGAAAACGGGACTCGCGAGGCAGTGTGACTCGCAGGCGCCACTCCTTTTCTAGCTGTCTATTCATTTGTTTTCCATATGCTGCTGAGTGGTGTAGTGCGTGTTGCATATTTGATGACTGGAGAGAGAAAGGCATTTTCGCCACCCTTGATATAAGTAATTTCCAAACAACAAATAAGAGATTAGAAATATTTATGCCCTAAATTCGCCGTTGTCACGTAAGAAAGGAGACAAGTTAACCCACATGCTCAAATTAAACCGGGAATTTGGCTGTGGAGTTTGTAATTGTCACATTCAGTGGCGGCTACTTATAAGAGCACAATACACGTGAGCACCCTAGTTTTTACAGTTTTCGGATTTATTTTATATATATATTATATTTAATGCTATTAAACATAACGTATATGCGGTAATTTAAAATCTACGCTGTTTAAATCTGCCCCGCTACTCCTTTAAACACGAGAAACATGGCAACAGGGTCGATAGCACGTCTTGTGCACTTTTAAGGAGCTTTTGTTCATGCGCAATTGGTATGACATAAATTACCTTATGAGTCAAATACATAGGTCTTGCACACTTGAAGGTGTGCACTAATGCGCGAAGCTTCTCCCATACTCTATTTCCATACTATCCAGGAGCCTCTAGGAACTGGGACCTGACACTGGGTTTAAGTTTGAGAAAAATGGCGGCGGTAGTCGGTGGTGATCCCTGAAGTGTTTACACGTGCTAGCTGCTGTGTTGTGTTTGCGATCCCTGTGATTTATAGTATTTTAGTTACTGCGGCGGTTTGTAATCACATTAGCAAAGCAGTAGTGTTTTAAAATCTTTATTTGTGCAATTTAGAGAACAGGAATAACCCCAGTCATGTGTTTTCAGTGCCGTGTGCTTTCCACGTGTTGCTTATGTTTGTTAATATATTCCATGTTGACTATGGCTACATTAAATGTAAATTATATATTAAACATATTTTTAATTGATGTATTTGAGAATATATTTTGTGTCTCGGTTACTATGGTGAAATAAAGAAGAAATGGTTACAGTTGGGGACGTTATAGTCCTAAATAACTTAATACCGTTCTGTTCCCGGATGTAACTCAAATTTTAGCTATAATGAATAGAGGTGTAAATAACTCTGATAAATACTTTAAATATGCTATATACCGTGTTAATATGCGTTATAAAATATATTAAGCTACGCATATTTGTGAGACAATTATGAATATATGAATGTGTATGTGCATAGTGAGTCCCAGTTCTCGTATACGGGAGTATTGCCATTCATATTTCCAAAATATAAAGTTTTAAAAGAAAACGAATCATATGCTTAAGCCGTGAACATTTTACCCTTCGAAGGATTCATACCTGTATGCATACTTTGTTATAAGAAAGGATAAATTTCCTTGTGATGGTTTCTTTTATAACAGTCCCAAGAAAGAGGTTAAACTGCATAATGGTGATCTTGACAATCTTTTTAAAATCAATCATCGTATTTATGCTATTATGTTGCCGCATGCAAAACTGCAGACGGCATGAATGCATGGATTGCAATGCTGTTTAAGGTTATGTATTTCATATATTTCAGTTGTAGTGCTGACATAATATTACTTATTTGTTATATTTCAGTATGTGGGTTTGGACTCTCTGTGCAAAAACTAATAAAGAATACTATAAATCGCTAAGTAATAGGTATATTTTTGAATAATTATTGCCAACTTAAAAATGAAAAGCTTTCAGTGAAAAAGAAAGCAAAATTCCACCCTAAAGCTTCTAAATTTAGTAGTTAATTACTGTTAAAAATAGTATTTCGTGAGTCAGCCATACAGTGCATATAATATTGTGCACAGAATGATAAATAATGTAAATAGTAATTTTGAGTTAACCCAATCAGTGTCAACTGCAATATCAACCGTTCTGTTTCACGTATGTATTACAGTGCTTGCAGTTTATAAAGCAATGCCATTTGCAATGTAAATATATAGCTGTAGTTTAGAAATGCTGTTAAGTTATAGCATGAAAAACTGTAGACTGCATGAATGTTGTTTGAGCTTACATATTTCATTGGTCACCATTTAATGTTAAAATGCATTAGATTTACTTTTAAGACAGCATCAACAGAACATATACCTATACAAAAAAAATTCATTACACCACATTAATTGTATTTTACTGTAGAGAAGTCACAGCTTGTAGACAAGAATTGTTTAAAGTATTTCCCAAATTCCCAACACATACGGCTGCCATTTTGGGTGACAGTGCTAGGTTCGTTATCCAGAGGGTCCTGTACTATCACTACAATTTTATGTCACTGTTTAAGGTCCCGGGTATAGGACCACCCTATAGGACCACCCCACACTCAGCACCGTGAGGAAAGTGAGGAACTGCGATAGGCAGCGGTCCTGGCCTCGTGAGCCAACTTTCAGGCTGGGGAATGCGCAATGCTGGTCGGTTTAAATAATAAATACATATGTACGTGTATTCCAATATTTTTTTTATTAATCTTTGATAACACCACTTCCCCGTATCGGTTGGATTATCGACCACCTCTGCCGTGCGTACGTAGGCGAGAGGCCGGATTCGGATTGGCAGGTCTAGGTCCTTCGCGGGCTGTAGCGCCACAGGAGTATTACTATTATTATTATTATTATTATTATTATTATTATTATTATTATTATTATCATCGTCATCATCACCGTTGTTGTTGGTAGCGGTGCAGTTGTAGCAATTTGTTCATATCACAATTATCTTGCAATAGATGCTATTTCACATTTTCAGGACTATCTCTATCTAAAATTTTGTGAGCACCCAAAATGTATACTCACGAGCCGCTACTGGTCACATTCAACCATGCATACAGCTCAACCAACTGGGCTGCTCGCTTTATATCTGCTTCATGTTCGCTTAAACTTAGATCCAATAGTTTTTTAAACTTCGACAGGAATTATATTTGACTGAATTTCCAAGAAGCTATTGGAATATTGCCTGAAGGTGCCAAACATTTGGATAAGGTTTTCTAAGAGCTTTGGGTGTACAGAAATGCCCTATTATTATTATTATTATTATTATTATTATTATTATTATTATTATTATTATTATTATTATTATTATTATTATTATTTGAGCTTGCTGGTTTATTTAAAGTGCTTATATGGCATATCTGAGTTTCGGTGATTTGGTGTAAACCCAAAGACACGGGAGCGTGATTTTCTCATGTTATTACATGATATGCACTCTTAGAAAACCACATTATCACTAGGCGATTGTCAGAGTAGAAAGATGCTAACAACAAATGAAAACAAAGTCATTCGATGTGGTATTCGTGAGGATGTCAAGCACGCCTGACTGCCGGCGTTGAGAAATGGTTCTCCAACGAATTCTGCTTATTCTGTTTTGTCGCGGTGTCATATTTTGTTACTGACATGTGTTAGCTGGCACATTCGTGCTAAGTTGACAACACGGCATGTCACAGAGTCATCCGTCTTATGTAAAAAGAGTCTGTGCTCCATAGTTGACTTTTATTATATTTTTCCTTCCACTAAACTGAGTAAACGTTGTGCAAACCCGACTTGTGTCAGAGAGCCTGCGTCGTTAAAATGGAAGCTAAGCAAAATTCTACAGTTTACAAACAACATTTAACAAATTTGACCACCAATGTATTTAATAAATGATAGTGTTTGTAGATAAGGTCAGTGCTCTGCAATAATTCCCATTTTGGGAATACTTTAATTCATTTCCTGTGCTTAGTTATAATGTGATTTCAGAAGTAATGCACACAATGCGTGCATCCGGTTACCATAAGAATAGGTGGTTCTTATCTCTTTCATTATTGGTGTGATACTGTAATTATTGACAGGAAGATATAAATAATTAAATAAAGAAATAATAGTAAGGTAAAAAAATAATTTCAATAAAGAATTTCCGTATATTAAATCAATGTATAATGTAACAAGCTTTAGTTTAAAAGATTTGTTTGAGGAAAAGGTCATTAGAGAGTCATGTTAAGCAAAGTCATTAGCAACAGCCGAAGTAGCGTATGCGTTAGTATAAAACTTCTTGGAATGCAGTTAAGGGGTGAACTCAGTACGTTTGAACAGTCACGTATACCAGAATACTTGAAAAAAATGGGAATAAACTTCTCAGAATCAGGGAGGTACCTCATAGTAACAAGGTAACAGACGCACACGTAGGACTTTTAATATTTGCCAGCGCGAGAAGGAACGTTGGTGGGAGTGGTTCTAAGCTAAGCGGAGTCTGAGTTAATATAAAGGCGTGCAATCTAAATCAGAGAGGTACTGATCGACATTCGGTCGTGCACATATTCGTGCATACATCCGCCACTCTGGATACTTGTGACGACTCGTGTGTTGTTTTTAAGCGCTCAGTGACGCGCTTGCGTGAATAAGATTTAACGGCTATTACGAGGGGTTTTACCGGTAAGCATTTAAGAGACTTACAGCAAATTACACTCCTAGTTTCTTTTATTGCGGAAACAGTTATTTCAAAGCGCTGCAGGAGATAGGGGGTATAATAAGTCAAATATTATAGTTTCGAGTGCTACGATTCATAATTAGTTTCATTTTTATCTTCAAAACTTCGCCAACTTACTTCAATAGCTCAAGTATTAGATCACATTAAATTTCTCAGCTAATTTAAACTGGTGTTATCCTTCACATTACATTCACGCATACCCTGCGAAAGTACTCATAGTTCTACCACTTGAGTAGCCGGCAGCAGAATGAACGATAGATATTGAAGCAAAGAGTACGTCTTCAAAAAAAAAAAGTGACGACCATTGCCGGTTTCAAAATTGGGGCATCATCTCGAGACTTCAAGTTAAGGACCATCAGAAGCTGAGGAGGCAACAGGGAATCAAACCCAGTGGCCGACAGCATGGGAAGGAAGGACGGGACGAAGGAAGGAAGGAAGGAAGGAAGGAAGGAAGGGAGGGAGAAAGACAGAAAGCAAGCAAGCAAGACTATCCAGAACTGTTAGGGCAGGCTACACAGGTACACAGGGAGCAAGAAAGACATTAGCATCACTAGACGACAGTGAGTGCGTCAGCTAATCATTTAGGTATTAAGTGTAAATTCATTTATTTGAATGTTACTCATGTAGGTGCTGTTACGGAGTGGTTAAATGTGAGGTGAAAGGAATTCATAGAAATAGTGAAGTTTAGGAAGGAGAAAGTAATAGTAGGCATAGTGTAGCAGAAGTAGAACAAAATTGTCAAAATACAGGAAACAATGGAATTCAGGGAGAAAGAGTAAATTATTCAGGAATGGGTGGAAGCGATGTAATGGTGATGATGGAAATGTTAAAAAGTATGAGGGACGAAAGTCAGAAAAGCCATTAGAGATTAGAGGAAAAAGATAGGAGAGAAATTAGAATGCAATTAACAAGAGCTAGAAAGAGGTTAGAAAATAATCATCAAGATCTAGGAAAGGAAATGGAAAAATATTCGACAGGAATTAGGAAAGAAGGTAGAAAATCAACAGAATGCATTAGAAACATTAAGAATGAAATTAGAGGGGTGCCTGGTATACGTAATAAGAACAAAAGTGTAAACATTAGTTTTAAGGAGAAAACAGTGAAAGTGAGGTGCGGGGAACTTAAGAAAATTAGAATCAATGCTTCGACAAAAATGCTCAAAGACACAAAATGAAAACTAAATACACAGAAAACAGGCTCTTGGAAATGTATATAAATTCAGAAGAGAAATTAACAATGTAAACAAAAACAACATAGTAAATGAGAATTGTAATGTGCTTATGAGTAATAGAGTAATATGTTTAAGTATATGAGGGTTATTAACTGTCATGAAATATTTGTATGTAGCCATAATTGGTATAGAAGAAGAAATTTGTAAAGTATTGTACGAAAACCGAAAGAGTTGCCGACAGGGGATCAGATAAATTTAAAGTTAGAATTTTATTCTGGCAAAAAAAAAATCTTCTCACTTATTAATTGAGAACAATAAAGCAATGTAACCGAGTATTTTGATACCGTAGTTATTGATAGGAAGATATAAATAATTGAATAAAGAAATAAAATCAAGATAAAGAAATAATTGTAATAAAGAATGTCCGTATATTTAATCAGATATAATGCAATAAGCTTGAGTTGAAAAGATTTGTCCGAGGTGAAGGACATTAATGAGTCGTGTTAAGCAAAGTCATTATCAACAGCCGAAATAGCGAACGCGTTAGTATAAAAGTTCTTGAAATGCTGAATTAAGTATGTTTGAACAGTCAAGTATACCAGAATTCTGGAAAAGAGAAAGGGGACAAAATTCTCAGAATCAGGGAGGTACCCCATAGTAACAAGGTAACAGTCGTACACGTAGGACTTTAAGTATTAGCCAGCGCGAGAGGGGACGTTCATAGGGATAGTTCTAAAGTAGGCGGAGCTTGAGTTAATATAAAGGCGTACAATCTAAATCAGAGGGGTACTGATCGTGACATTCGGTCGTGCACACATTCGTTCGGACACAAATTCTGGATACTTGTGACGACTCCTGTGTTATATTTAAGCGTCATTGACGCTCTTATGTCAGTAAGATTTAGCGGCTATTGCGAAGGGTTTTGCCGGTAAGCATTTTAGCGACTCACGGTAAGTTACTCTTCTGGTTTCTTTTATTGCGGAAACAGTTATTTCAAACCGTAAAATGGATATTGCAGGCGTTTGCAGGTATAATTCGTCAATTGTTATAGTTTCGAGTACTACCATTCATAATCAGCTTCATTCTTTAGCTTCAGTACGTGAGCAAATCGCTTCAATAGCTCAAGTATTATATCCCATTAAATTTCTCAGTCAATTTAAACTGGTATTACCCTTTACATTACACTCACGTATACCCTGAGAAAGTACTCATAGCTCTACCACTTGAACAGCTGGTGCACGAAACAACTCAACGAGCTACAAGATAACGACATCAGAGGCAGGTAAAGTATACTGCTTCAAAATTGTCGCACCATTGCGCAGCTTTAAAAGTTCAGACAACGTACTGCATTATCAAGTGTGAGTGATTCTAAACAAGTGTGTACAGGTTTAACCCAATTTAAAAACTTCTATTGAAATGGACGATGAAAATAGTAAACTCACGTCAGTGACTTATATCAACAACATTTTATTTAAATTGAAGCCTTACTTCGGTAAATGCCGACTGGAGAGCGCATAGATACTCACCATGGACTTCATTATCATTTCCCAATGTTTAAACGATTTTGTGAAGGATACTCATACAGAAGACAATCATTGACTGAGGTCATCTATGTATTTCATTATACAGTCATAGTTATAAATGTTTTGGAAGAAGACAGACGGATGATTTTTTGAGATAGCCCCTCAGTTTAGTATACCCAAGTTGTTGGTATATCGAATTTAATCACAATATTTTCAAGACATATGCTTCTCCACGATAGTACAAGGCGGCAAGCTGATGCTCCATGCATTTTTTGCAGTATTTAACGCCGTTCTTATGGCATGCGGCACCACAGGCGGCGGATACTGATGATACCTGAAATGAAAATTGAGAAAGAAATTTGGGATGGAAACGTTCCAAACCTAAGTTTAGGCTATCTCCCCAACATGTAACAGTTATGATGACCGAGGAAAACCAGGAAAAAGTCAGGAAATGCGGTACTGGGGGGATTTAAACCACAGATTTATCATTCACGAGTCCGTGCCTTAACGACCTTGGCCACCCGTGGCGGTGGCTATGTACTGACCTACTACAACTGGGAAATATTTCCTCGCCCAAGTTTTATTCTATGAAGTAAAATCCAAACAGTTTTAATGCTAAAAACAAATTGGGAGGAAGTTAGAAGTTTATTGGAATTTCCTGGTCTTGGAACACCCAGTAAGCCAAACTGATGTTTAAACCCTGGAGAGAACTTCAGTGAAGTCTGGAGGGACTAATTAGTGAAATCCACTTTCCCCACCTCCACGCTGAGAGACCCTTTAAGATCGTTAAGAAGAGTGGGGTAGGCGAAAAACCCGACAAGCTAATATATTAATTTTCCCAAGAAAATCTGCAAAGCTTGACTTAGTGAGACTTTTCAGTATATAAAATCCCACATATAAACTCCTCATTCGGATGTCGGAGAGAGAAATACTGAGGAAGGAGGGATCGTGCAAAACAGACTTCTACAAGCAGAGAATCTGGAAACTTTGAGTGCATAAAACGAGAAAAAACAAATTGTTTGGGATTGAGTTGGGAAGATGGTGGTGAGTTTGTGAGCAATTAATTAAAATGTCTAATTGTTGTGGGAGAAAAGGGGAATTGATGGTTAGTTCAGTACTAGACCACGTGTGAGAGAAAAAGCTAAATTTAAGTAAAAATTGAACAACATATGTAAATTATAAATTAAATATATTTGTATTAAAGATCACATTTTTATCAGCTGTGCCAAGATCTCAAATAGCACGTCAGTTCCTCTTAGAACAACACTTATGTACACAGATGTACAGACAGGGTTTCAGAAATATGCTAAATGTGTTGCTGTAATTCTTTGCTGTCTGATTTTTCATAATAAAAATAGAAAAACGTCCATGTGCGTGTGTTAATGTGTGCCAGCGCGCATATTAACAGCATAACTCAAGAATAGATAAGTATCAAACTTCAAATTTAAATTATGCATTTTTCAAGGATGCGACAAGAAGATTTTCAGGAAAATACTCTCACCCTGCTGCTGCTGCAACTGCCGCATCCGCTACCCTACCAACACCACTACCACTACAACTACTACTACTACTACTACTACTACTACTACTACTACTACTACTACTACTACTACTACTACGACCACCACTACCACTACCACCACCACAACCATCACTACCACTACTACCACCACCACGACCACCACCACCACACTACCACTAACACTACCACTACCACTACCGCTACCATACCACTGCTGCTGCTGCAAACTGCCGCATCCACTACTGCTACCACTACCACCACTACCGCTACTACTACTACGACGACCACCACCACCACTACCACTACCACCACGACCATCACGACCACTACAACCACTACCACGACCACCACCACCATACTACCACTACCGCTACCATACCACTGCTGCTGCTGCTCTAGTCTTTACTACATGGAAAATGTTTCGTTGTTTTTAGTTTTCTCAAAAATGGCTTAATATACTCGTATTTTGATTATCGTGTATTTAACATATTTGTATGACTAATAAAATGTACATCTTGATTCTTCTGGGAATAGTCTCTTCATTGGAAATTAACTTTGTATAGTTTTGTACAAATGGCACACTAAAAGAGATATACAAAGGAACTTAGATACTACACAAAAAAGAATCTTTAAAACGAAATTTATTTCAAATATATTCAAATATATACATTTTTTTCTTTCTTTTCCTTTTTTATGGCATCAGCCATTTCCGGGAAATTCGTTTGCATTCGTTTTTTCTTCAGAAGTGGTCACCACCCAGTAGTTTCTCGCGATGTCCGTTTGGTCATAATAACAACATCGCTCATAAGACAAGTTTTTTATTGAAACAATGGTAGTAGTGGTATTTATTAAATACTTAGTATTACATTAATTGCATAACACAATCGCATGAGTATATTTTGGAATTTGATATAAAACAGAGGACGGGAACAGCATGGCTTAGGTTGGGAGGATGGAAAGCTCGCAAGATTGTTGATGATGATGATGGCAGGAGGATTTGGCCATTATGCGGGGAACAGGAAGATAGCAATATGTGCCTATATACATAAACTTTCCTTTTCCACATAATCGCCGTTCACATCTATACATTTGCTGTAACGCTGTACCAGCTTCTTTAACTCCTCGGCATAGAAATCTGCCGTCTGTGACTTGAACCAGTTGGTAACGCTCGTCTTGAGTTCATCGTCGGTTTAAAATCGTTGTCCACCCAGCCATCGTTTCAAATGTAAGAAGAGGAAATAGTCGCTTGGTGCCAGGTCGGGATTGTACGGAGGGTGATCAAAGAGTTCCCAACGAAACTCTTGAATCTTCTCTTTTGTTTTGAGAGCGGTGTGCGAGCGTGCGTTGTCGTGCAGGAGGATGATGGCAGACGACAGTTTCCCGCGATTTTGGATCGCACGTCTCAGTTTGGTAAGCGTTGCACAGTACACGTCAGCTGTAATTGTTGACCCACGGCCCATGAAATCAATCAAATCGACGCCCTTTTAATCCAAAAACATGTTATCCATCATTTTGCGATTCATGTAAGGCGATTGCTTACACTTTTTTGGTTTGGGTGAACGGCGCCACTGCACTGACTGTTGTTTCGATTCTCCGTTGGTGTACGCTCGATGTCTCGTCGCCCGTAACAATGTGGGGAAACAAAGCATCTCCATCTTGTTTATAGTGCTCCAGAAACTGTCATGCACCACGCATTCGTTGCTCTTTGTGCTGTGCGATGAGCAGTTTGACACCCACCTCGCACAAAGTTTCCGATATCCAAGTTGTTCAGAGCCAATCCTGTAAAGTGAGGTTCGAGCAACGTTTGGGAATTCATCAGCCAGACCACTAATCGTCGAACGACGATCACTTCGAAGTTTTTGGTTCATTTGCTCAATGTCGTCGGTCCGAATACTGGGCCTACCACTCCGCTGTTCATCGTGCGGCCATTTCGAAATTCTTGATACCAGTGTCGAATCGGTCTGTCATTATGTCCGGTCCATACACGAGGCATAACTCACGATGGATGTCCGCAACTGACGATTCTTTTGCCAGCAAAAATCTAATCACACCGCGCACTTCACAACTGGCGGTATCTACGATTGTCGCGGCCATTACGATTTGCTCTCACTAATTGGCAAACGCCTATGTGTAACACCAACACTGCGGTGGGTTCCTCAGGAGCGGTAGACAGCGCTGCAGCGTGAAAAGTCATTTAGGCCTACCATCCGTTAAATATTGTTCACCAGACCTTAATCTTGGAATACGACTCGTAGTATGGAATTTCAACACCAGCATGTAAATACGAGGGCTGTAAAGAAAGTAGTGGCAACATGGTCCCCACATTCACAGGAGAGCGGGTATGAGCCAATAGGATATGGGAGCGATCAGGTGACTAGTGTCGATGTGTGGTGTGCATTGTTCGGGCTGCCAGTTGAGAGTGTGTTGTTGCTGTGTAGCGTTGAAGTGAACAGTGTCAAGTGCACCGCTCTAAAGCATGTTTACCAAAGGCATCAGCGTGCGTGGATTAAAATCGAGGTTGCCCGTGGCAAAAATGCATCAGCTTGTTATCGAGGATTACGTGAAGCCTGTGGCGGGAATGCATTGCCGTACAGGACGGTTGCACGATGGGTCAAGGCGTTTCTTGCAGGTTGGACTGAGACTGCGGATTTCCACCGCACAGGTCGGCCGTCCATTCCGCAAGATCAGATTGACATCGTGAGTGGTCTCGTTGCCATGGACCATCGATGGACTGTCCGATGGACTTATCCGTAGAGGTTGGTCTCAGTCATCAAACTGTGTGACATATTCTGACGAAATGTCTTCACCTGAGGAAAATTGCGTCCCATTGGGTTCCACATCGACTCACTGAGGTACAGAAATGGCACCGGTATGCACTGGCTGGCATCCACCTGGACAGATACCGCAACGAAGGAGACGCATTTCTGCAGCGTATTGATTAGACGTGGTCACGAGCCTATGAGCCGGAATTGAAGCGTCAGTCGAATGCATGGCGTCACCCAGGTTCACCACGTCCACAGAAAGTTCGACAGGAACCCAGTCGGGTGAAGCTGATGCTGATTGTGGCATACGACTACGAGGGGGTTATTCTTACGCAAGCTGTGCCTGAGGGACAAACCGTCAACAGTGACTACTATTGCCGATTTCTGTAGCGACATCTTCGTCCGGGTATGCGGCGCAAACGTCCACGTTTATTGCGAGACGATCAACCCATAGTGTTGTCATGCCGCAAACAATGTCCAGCTCTTATTGCAACGGTGGCATTGGGAGGTTTTGGAACATCCTCCGTACTCACCAGACATGAGTCCTTGTGACTTCGACCTGTTTCCGAAGTTGAAGGAACCCTTCCGAGGCCGCCGATTTCCTGACGTGGCATCTGTAGTCCGCGCAGTAGGGCGCTCTGTCGCAGTCATCAACAGAGTTCGCCTTGCCAACGGTCCCCAACGGCTGCCCTACATTTAGCAAAAGGTCAGGGACTTTGCGGGTAATTACATTGAAGGAATGTAATGCAATTGTACTTGTGAGTTCAATAAATATATTTGTTCTATCAATGTTGCCACTACTTTATTTACAGCCCTCGTATTTGACTAACGCTTCAGCCTCCTCTTGTACCTACAACGAAAATATAATGAACTATTCCCCAAATATTTATCTCGATTAACATGAAGTAGATAAAAAAATTTCTGATGTGATACATTCACATGAATTTCTCTACCCTCTACCAAAGAGTTACTATTACACACTCTTTAGTTAACTTATGACCTACTGCGACAAAACCAAATCGCTGGTTTTCATTGGGACGCCGAAGTAGACTTCAACCTCTGAACATTTAAACAGGCGACAATATCTCGAAAACAGTGCCACGAAAATTGTGTTAGGCATAAATTAATATTCTTTTGAGATAGTGAAAGGGACAGATAAGGACGTCGCGCGGCCGGTGCGGCAGCTATCACAAATAGCTACAACACGTAGCTGACGTGGGCACAAGCAACCGGGTTTTCTAACATCCCCTATTCACTGTCTCAGAGGACTGAATAAGGAATATTTTAACGAACTCTATATTTTTTCTGTGATAAGTCTTTACTCATCTATCTCATATGATTTCCCAGTTATATAAAGTTCTATAAGAATCAAGCGAACATTTACAAAAAATCAGAATATTAATTTTATTTGTTATTTGTCAAATTAATGATAGTTTAACCAAAATCGCTGGATGTTTTAGAAAACAAAACAAAATTAAACAGATATAAGGTAGTTATGGCACAATACAAAAAACGTTCAAAATTAAAACAAGAAAAACTTTAACTACATACCAAGAGGAAGAAGAGAAAAAGGTTCTGAAGGGATCTATGAAGTCGGAACGGCTAAGCAAGACTAAATGAATAAGGAGGAAGTAGACAAAGCGGATTTGGTAATGAATATTCAATTAATACTTCCATAATTGTAGGTACCTATAAGATAGAGAAAGCAAAAACCATGCTACGATCAATATCGCTTTAAGCTGTGAACATTTACTTTCTGGCTATTAATAACACTCCCTTCTAGATTACATATCGTGATAGTATGATAAAATTCATAAAATACTTCGAATTATTGCATTAATTTCCTTTTAAAAGAAATATATGAAAGCATTCAACATTTTACCCTTGCGGTTCCTCCTAAATCAACTAGAATTTCAGTCTAATGTAAAATAATATATACCAAATTGGGTTTTTTAGCAACTGAAAATAATCTTATCTTTTACATTCACGTGAATTTCTCGACCTCTTCTTCAACAAACTATTCCTACATAAGCTTATCATTCTACCTACTTCATGTTAATCCGGATAAACGTTTACATAAATGGATTTGATGTGTATTTTGTCGTAGGTACAAGCGCGATACTGAACATTTTTAGTATGCCATGTTTCTGAAAAACGAATTAAATTTCTTTATATTTGACAACTACTTTCTTATGTTTTGCTAGTTTATTGCCGTATATTTGTTCGATTTCCGCTAATAGTTTGCTGATTATCATTCAAAGAAGGTGTGTTCCAAAATGAATTTGACTAGGGAGCAATTCCGGTCTATGATTTTTTTACGATTTTAGATCGTCATTAACGCTAAAATAATGTGAAGATCGGCTTAGAAATGCTTTTGGCGAAGAAGCCACCTATAGAGCAACAATTTATAATTGGTACAGCGAAATCAAAAGAGATGAGTTTCTTTCTTAGTGATGAATTTCGTGAAGGTTGCACAAGAATTGCTGTTACTGATGAAAATATTGCCGCTATTTGAGCAATGCTTGAAGAAGATCGACGAACATCTTATGAATTTATTCGGGCGACATTGGACACTGGTACGAGTCGAACCCAAAACATTTTACATCAACAGTTAGATGTGAGAAAACTTAAAACTTTGTTGTCGATGGATTCCACATAAACTGACTCCTGATAAAAAATAACAACGCAATGATTGGTGCAGAAAAACTCTAGAAAAATTTCATCGTTACTCGGAATGAATCTTGGATTTATTATTATAATCCTGAAAAGAAAAGTCAGCCAGCTCAACGGGTCTTTGAATAGAACCTAAGCCTACAAAAGTCCGAAGAATTCGTAGTGCTGGTAAGAAGATGGTTGCTAGTTTGTTTTCCTAAAACGGGCCATATTATTACTATAGCATTAGAAGACAGACGTACTGTTACTGCCAATTGATTCAAAAATGTCTGTTTACCGCAAACGTTTGCAAAAGTTCGTAAAAAACACCCAAAAGGAGAAATAATGTTACATCATGACAACGCATCGTCTTATACAGCAAAACTAACGCCGAGTATCTGGGTGCCCTAAAGGTCAGCACCCTCCACCGTACAGCACTACGTTGCACCTTGTGATTTCTTTTTCTTTCCAAAACGTAAAGATAAAATGCGTGGAATCACTTTTTCGTCATCAGATGAAGCAGAGGAACATCATAAAAACCTGGCTTCTGAAGTGCCTCAGGAAGAGTGACATTATTGCTTTAAGGACTGGTTTTATCGAATGCCAAAATTTTATTGATGTTAAAGGAGAATATTTTAAAAAACAATAAAATCATTTAACTTATTAAAACTAATCCTTTAGATTTTCTAAAACTTTTTACTGTCGCCCTCCTACAAGGGGAATATGGAAATATAATAGTCTTAGGCGATAGTCACCAAGGGAGATGGTTCCGCGGTAACGTGCGACATTGCCGCATGCGGAACCGTACTACCCTTCCCACGAATCTCCTTTCAAATACCACGTCCAGGTGGAAGAGTTTTTAGTGGGTATGGCCATTACGGCGAGTCCCACTCTCCCTGTCTCGACTCCCATCGGGACAGAAGTGCCTAACAGCATTTTCTCTTCCACTCGGAAAAACAAAAAAAGCATGCGGGAGGTCCTGGGGCCGGTCATTCTGACCATGGGTTTTTCATGGTTTTCCCTGGCTGGAAAGGCGAAGCTGAGATGGTTTCACTTCTCCACGAATTTCCTTTCCCACATTTCCTATCATTTCACTTTCCCTTTCATGTTTTAGATGGGCTTGGAGCTGTGCAGTGTCGGTCGGTATCGGACAGATGGCGCAGTTGCTTGCGCGCAGTTGCTTGCTCATTGGAAAGTTCTTGCTTCGCCAGATGAGAGCCTTCTCTGTGTCGACTCCGGTGGGTCGAGTTTTTCCCGGTTCCACCAGAGGGAAGCCTCTCTGAGCAGCCCGCCGGTGTGACCGGGTTATCAAGCTTGAAATTGTTAGGGACCTCAGCGCGTCTTGTCGACCGGACAGCCTTCCTGCGGTTCCTTCATCTCATCCGTTCTTCCTGGGGTGGTAAGTACAAAAGATCCGCACCGCGTTGAGATGCGAAGTGTCCCCTCCGTTTCCTGTTCATAGTTCAAAGTCAAATCTTTTAAGAATGGGTCACTCGGAAACGACTAATGCCACAAAACGTTATTTTAAATAATGTTATGTATTTTGATCTACACCTTTTGTGCACCACATTTTCGTCGATCACTTAACGTTTACCAGTTATACAAGATTACATAAAATTCCTTCCGAATGAATAAGACTTCACAGGCTATTCCCAGAAAATTCGAGGTGAACTTTTTATTTGTCATGTAAATATCGTTAATATACGTACTTTAATCAAAATCATTAGAGCCATTTTTAGAGAATAAAAATTGTGAACAACGTTCCTTGTAAAGGGTAGCTTGGGAGGGGGGATTTTCTTGAAAATCTTC
This sequence comes from Deroplatys truncata, assembly GCA_030765065.1. Taxonomy (NCBI): domain Eukaryota; kingdom Metazoa; phylum Arthropoda; class Insecta; order Mantodea; family Mantidae; genus Deroplatys; species Deroplatys truncata. The sequence goes on from CM060980.1 coordinate 63,834,159, forward strand.
GTGTAGCATCTTTGGAAAGTGCTGAGCCTAAATACCAAGTTTGAGTTATGGTGTTCACAGACACACAAAACCGCTTTCTTAATTTAGGGGTCTCAAAACATGTATTTATAGTGAAATCTTGATATCTAATTGTTGTGTGGAGCACAATAATTTCTCTACCTATTATGTACGAGGTAAAAAAGTAAAAAACCAATAGCACGACTTTATAGTTGGAAAAGTATAAAATATTTGACATTTCAAGCCAATAACAAAGAATATCTCGGAAATGGTTAATGCCACAAGAAGTTATTTGTCATAAATTATATAATTAACGAGATATAATTTTTTCGTGTAGAAAGTTTATATCTACCTCTTAAGTTAACAAGCTGTACAAAATTCATTCAGAATGAAGAGGACTTCGCAGGCTATTCGAAGAAAATTTAAGATTTAGGTTTCATTTGTCATGTAAATATCTTAAACATATAGTAATTTAATCAAAATTGTTAGAGCCATTTTTTAGGAAAACAAAAATAACTAACACTTGACCATGTAAAGGGTAGTTTGGAATTAGAGGATATTCTTAGAAACCTTCGTGTCATATCCTTTTAAGACGCTGAGCTTAATTACCAAGTTTAGTATTTAATTGACTTTTCGTTATGCTGTTCACAGACACACACACAATGAGTTTTTCATAAACATTATTATTGTATTATTATTATTATTATTATTATTATTATTATTCAGGGAATCTCAGAGCATGTAGTATCCTCGGTGAAATCTCGATATCGAAATTTTGGGTGGAAGCACTTCTTCCCCTACTTACTATAAGTAAGCAGTAGAGAAAGTAAAAACAAACCACATTGTCAACTAATCAATACATTGTATCCATTGCCAAGTCCAACTGTTTTAATCTGGAGATGAAACCCATTTAATATCTAAAGGCTCTTCATAAGTGTGCCGCGTGTTATGGCACAACATCTGATACCGAATTCAGCAAACACAAGGCGCTATATACGTGCTGCTGATGGTGAAAGAGATAAAGAGATGCTAGTTATTTACTATGAAGAAAGAAATGTTTGTGCTCCGCACTTAAATGCATCTTCTGTTTTTGTGTTAACAATGCCGTCGAGGTTTCCGAATGATCAGCCCGTGTCTTCGTGATGGAACAGTTGGCTGATCTCAGACAACGCGTTCGTGTTCTTGAAGGAAGCATTTCTTCTAGTGCAGAATACTACTTGCAGCAGCTGTCTGCCTGCGTTTTCTCTCCCCTACATAGCATAATCAGGATGCACAGAATTTCATTTTTGATCTCTTTTGTTGATGTCTAATATTTGCATTAAGTACAACAACTCAGTTATTCTGTTGTGTGCAAGTAGTTAAGGAATCTTTACATTTATGACAAAACATGTTGAATATTAATTGTAAAATAATTATCGAATGAATGTTTTATTTCTTATAATTCCATTTTACTTTTGTGCCATATAACATACAGCTGAAGTAAAAAAATCAGGGAACGTATTTCATGTTGCTTAGCTGACTGATATCTAAAGAAAGTTTTATATCAGATTTTATTTTCTTGCTAGATGCTATAAAGTTCTTTGAAGTTTGGTAGTGTTAGGTATTTAATGTGCTTCTAAAGTTTGTTTCTTAAATCACGTGTCCTTTTAGTTTCTTACGTAGTTAGACGTAACAAATTTGGTAACTATAACAAGCTCGTTTCCGGCTACGCTGCCTTACAAGATAAAGCGGACTGGTGCTAAAAATATCGGAATTAATGACACAATGGTGATGGCGATGATAGTAATAATAATAATAAAATCAAAGCTTTATTTAATAACTACTGTGCTCTTAAACGGCATAAAAGTAGACACTATCACATATTATTCTTCAATTGCATTTTACTCGTTACAACTAAGAAATTATATTCAGACAATTTGGTAAACTCTGTTAGAGAAAGTTCATAAACTCAGCATAAAAGTGGTTGGAATCATTGTAGTTGCGAAAATTGTCTGCCAGTGACATAGTTTATTAAATTATTTGGATATTCATTCCAATTTTTTTTAGCAAACCCTAGCTCAGCGTATCTTTTGGGCGCACCCCGCAGCCTGACGACGCTAGGCGTTGTAGTGTGTGTGCTATTTGGTCACACTCCGGGACTCGGTTCGTGTAAGACGTATCGTTTGATTTGGGACATAGAAACTATCAGCTTGGCCTTCGGAATGCATCAACGCCCACTTGGGTAGCTTCAATGATATTTTAGTAAGTAATATTTGTATTTCTATTGTCTTAATTTCCTCTGTCCTCTTTTATTTATAGTTTACTGTAGGTTAAGTCCTGCTGACGCTAATTTTAGGCAATCTTTATAATTCAAATATTACACTTGGGGAAGGCATTGGGCTTCACCTAGCCCAAATTCAGGATTTTCAATTATTTTGGGTTACAAATTATTCGAATTAAAACACAAGTGAGCTATACAATTCTCTCTCAGTAGCGTATTTAATTTAATGGCGTAAAGCCTATTTAGTCGTATTGGCAGCTATACCTATATTTACAGGCGAGAAAACTTCAGATGTGTACAGTACTTCTACACTTATAAGGATTACAGGAAACGTAGTTTAAAGAAAATTATAGCTCTTATTAATCGTTCTATTTTGCATTTGTTTCATAAACTATTGTCCTAAGTTGCAAAATAATAATTGCACACAATTATTAATATTACATGTCAAGCTATATAGAAATGTGTTATGTGTTATGCGAAAAAGCTGATGAAGCAGCTAAGGAAGTAACACGCCACTCTCCAAGCCTGGCCGACCTCAAGGTTCCGCATCAGGATTTCCAAAATTTCCTAAGGTATGAAACATGTAAGAAATGGGAGCTACACTGGAGTTCCACATCCAATAGCAAACTAATCGCCTTAAGCTCCAAAGTGCCCTATCTATGATGTTCATCGGCTTCAGTGTGGTATTCTTGTTAACCTCTCGGTGGTCTAGAGTGATCCAACCATCTGTCATAACATAGTAAAGTTTCTAAAAGAAATAAAATTGTATAATTTTATATAATCAATGGTGTAATTTGTTTCAAAATACTATAACTATTAATATTTATTGTAGTCGCGTTATGACTTTAATGTTAAAGCGACAATCATAAATTAATAAACAAAATGTGTTATTTTAGATAAACGTACACTACAGGGAATTGACTGTAGATCCAGTGAGCTTCACATTTTATGTTTTCCAGTGTTATATCGTTAAACTTAATTGATATAATTCGGCTATAAAAATTCCTTGTTATCTCAAGAGATTCATTTAATGAGTGTAAATTTTTGCCGACTTTCTTAAGTCAGTCCCCAAATGAGTAATTTCAATCAGAGGCAGACCGAGTTTACAGACGGTAAACTACAAATTAATTCGTAAAGAAACAACAATTGGATTTTGTAGTTCTCTGAAAACCAAATATTTTAAACGAAAATATCGGATGTGTTACATTCACCTGAGTTTCTCTACCAACTATCGTTTATTTTATATAGCTTCTACAAACTATTCTTATGGAAGATTATTACTTTCTCTACTACGTGTAGCAAGTAGGGGAAGTATTGCATCCCACCCAAGAATTCAATATGTTTTTAGGCGCCCTGAAACCCAAAAAATCATGTTTAGAGAAACGTCCGTGTGTGTGTGTGTGTGTGTGTGTGTGTGTGTGAGTCTGAGTATATGTCTGTGCACAGCATAACCCAAAAACCGAAATTCGGATAAATACCAAACTTGGTATTTAAGTAACTTTCAAAGATGTGACACGAAGATTTTTCAAGAAAATCCCCAACTCCAAACCCCCTCTGCATGGAACATTTTTCGAAATTTTTATTTTCTAAAAATGGCTCTAGCGATTTTGATTAAAATATCATACACTATAAATGTTTACATGACAAATAAGATGTACATATATCTTGAATTTTCTAGGAATAGCCTGTGAAGTCCTCATCATTCGGAAGGGATTTTGTGTAATCCTGTATAACTGGTAAACGTTAAGCGATACACAAAAAATGTAGGTCCCTTTAAACCACACGATTTATCGCAAATAACATTTTGTGGCATTATTCATTTCCGAGATAGTCATTATTAATAGTTCAATACTAAGCCATTCTTTAAAGGTCCTGTCGATTGGCAGTTGTTTCTGACGATATTATGGAATAAACTTTCGTAAGAACAACTTTTATACTCGCTAATAAGCTATAGAGGGTAGAGAAAGCCATTTAAATACAACACATCAGAATTTTTTCTATCTGCTTCATGTGATAAAACCTTTCCGGATATAGAATCGTTATGCACTTCGTTGAAGGTACAAAGTGGATAGAGAAAACCGAATCATTAGTCAAATGTCTAAAAACTGGATGGCTATATGCTGGTCTATAAATTCTATGATCTCTCCATGACATCGCGAGAAACAACTGAAAAGCGGCGGCACTTTAAAATGGTAAAAGTATTGAAAATTTAAAAAAAAGCAAAATAACAATGGATATAATTAAAATTGCTGGTGCCACGAAAAATGTTATTTTAAATAAATTGTGTGTTTTAAAGAGATCTACAGCTTTGTGTAGTATGTTTTTGTCTCTCTCTCTCTCTCTCTCTCTTATGGTTTACAAATTATACAAAATTCCTCGGAATGAAGAAATAATAACTATGAATATTCACAGACACACACATGGACATTTTTATAAAATCCTTTTTTTTTATTCAGGGGGCCTCAAAACACTTATTTCCGATGAAATATCGGTATAGAGTTTTTGGATGGAATACAATTCCTCCTCATATCTACTGTGCGTCGATGGCAGAGAATGAAAAATGTAATTAGCTTATAAAATAGCTTCATCTCCAAACGCGTGTTTCACTTCAAGAGCGCCGGTGTTTTCTGCAGTAGAACTCGGTGGGAATTCAGTTGCGCATGTTTGACGCGAGCTGTTGCAGAGAGCCGTGACGAATCAAAATTGCCGTTGCAGAAGACGAAGTAGAGGAGTGATGGCTTCATCCCCTTTTCAGAGGAAAAAGAAAGACATTTAACTGTGTAATGTTATAATTATAAAAGTGTTGTGGGCAACCCGACACCGTACCAGAGGCGAAGCAAAACCTTCTGCCAGTCCGTCGCCATCCTACTCATCACTCAAGGAACTGTCTTCGTTTACACACCGATGTTTTCTGGAGCGCTTGTCATCCTCATGTTATTTGGATTATCATGTCGCTAGCCCTTCTTTTACGTAACAAACATTGGGATAGTATGTGGAACTGATTTTTATCCCTTCAAATTTCATAATTACCAATGTGATGCAGATTTCTAAATGTTTTAGAAAAGATATGTAGCAATGTATGTACATGGTAAGCGAAATTATTTAAAATATTTAATATTTTGCATTCACATGACTTTCTCTACTCACTCTTCCACAAACTATTTTTACAGAAGTGTATTCTTATATCTGCCTCTTGTTAATCAAGATGTATGCACCTTCATTTCACGTTTACATATTTCGTTATAGGTATAAGAGGAATGCAGTAGGGTAAAGTGAGAGTCAAATTTTTAAAAAGCATATCGCGATGTGATGGCCTTGAAACTCGATGCTCTTTACATGACTATAGAAAAAACGAATAGCTAGTTGCGACTTGAGAGAAGTATAAGTATTTGAAAATTCAGACCAATAACAAAGAATATCTGAAAAATTGTTAAAGCTACAAAAAATTTTATTTGAAATAAATTGTGTACTTTAACGAGCTCTATAGTTTTATAAAATTTTGTCTATCTCTTAATGGTTTACCAATTATACAAAAGTCATTCAGAATAAAGAGAATTTTCACAGGCTACTCCTAGAAAATTTAAGATATAAATTTTATTTTTCACTTAAATGTCGCAAACATGGTATTTTAATCAAAATTGCTGAAGTAATTTTTGAGAAAATAAAAAATTTCGAAAAAATCTTCCATGTATGGGGTAGTTTGGGCTGAGGGTATTTTCTTGAAAGTCTTCGTGTCTTATCTTTGGACAAGCTGAACAAAATACCAAGCTTGATATTTATCGGACGTTTCTTTTTGAGTTAGGTGGTTCACACACACACACACACACACACACACACACACACCACACACACACACACACACAGGATCGTTTTCTATAGTAACGTTTTTTTGGATTCAGGGTGCCTCAAAACGTATTTATGGTGAAATCTTGACATCGAATTTTTGGATAGAATGCAATACCTTCTCTATCTACTAGGTATGTGGCAGAGAAAGTAAAACGAAGACACTATACTCTTCTAATCTTTTAGTTTTTGGTTGAGTAGGTAAACATAAATAAATTATGGTAAAGTAGAACTGCGTGAAGCTTAAAGATTATTAATGCACAACAAAGATAATGCACCAGTTCTAGTGTTCAACGTATGACAAGTTAGCCATAATATATTATACTGTGGTGGGTCATAATCTGAGATTAATACCATTTGTTCTCGAATAAAAGTTTTAGGGGATTGCAGCTACTTATAAATACTTTACCATCAAATAAAGCGCGTCGCATCTCTGTAGGTATATCATATATAATTAAGGAAAATAAATTTAATTGCAATAGAAAACCTTTACATTAAAAAAATAAAATTGTAACTTAAACTGCCCTTTTTAAAGATATAAATATTTAACCTGCAAATAAAACACAATAAAGGTTCATTTCTTAAAAGAACCACATGATGTTCCAAATGACAGAATGGTTTAGAAACTAATTTAAAAATCGTTGTTATTTTTAAAGTAATACTTCAGAGTCTAATTTTTCCTCAGACAAAGATTTGCAAAAATCGATCTTCAAATTGCATAAAATCAGGAAATAACATAAACTGAATTTTTCAACAACAAACCATTATGGCTTCTAAGGAACACTAAGACAAAGATGTCATATAGGACAAGATCTTATAAAAATGAACAATTTTATTTATCTTGTATACAATATGTGCGACAAAAAAGTGAATACATTCTCCAAAATACTTAACAAGTTCAGCTGTGTCTGTGAGACGATAAAGAAACATTCACAAAGTAGGAAGGAACAAGCAACATTAAAACGTTACAGAGATGGGCGTTTCTGATTTATGTTTCGGAAATTCGGAGCTAAGGATAAAGGGACAAAAGTTTGAAAATGTAAAAATAACGCTTCTAAAAAAATTGCTAGTATGGATAAATAGATAAACAGTGCAATGGGTAACAATCTTTCTTTACTTATTGTCCTTCCTTTCCATGGCTGTTGTACAAACTATTCTTATAAAATATTTATTCATTTAAAATATGCTTATACTTACTTCCTTTTAATCAAGATAAATATTGGCCAGAAATTGTTTCAATACCCATTTTAACAGGGTGGAACAGGAGGCTAAAAGACAATGAACTGTTTAGGTTGATATACCTTTGCATTGAAATTACATTTGTGTCAGGTCATGAGAACCAAAAGGGAGCCACTTAAATCTTCAACTGCTTAAAACATTGAAAAATACAAAAGAATAACAGCGAATTTTTCGGAAATGGTAAATGCCTAGAAAAATGCTATTGTAGGTATATTTTAATGAACTCTGCATTTTTTCCCAGACGTTTTTGTCAATCTGTTAATGTTTTATGACTATAAAAAATCCATAAGAATAAACAGGATTCATAGAAACTTTACAAAAACTTCAAAGCACACATTTTATTTGCCATGCCAGAATCTCAATATATGAAATAATTAGAGCTATTTCTGAGACAAAAACAATAAAGTAAACATCATTATAGAGAGTTTCCTGGAATCAAGGTATTTCTTGGAGAGTCTTCATCTTTATCCTTAAAATACATCTGAACTAGTTATGAAAGCTGGGATTTAACTGAGTTTTTGTGTTATACTGTTGAGTGACAGCGATTCACGCACGCAGACATACATTGTAACAAACACAATACATACACAGATTTTTCTAAAGTGCCTATAGTAGTATAAGGTAACCGTTAAATATGCATTTCATGCAATATGTCTGGGTGTATTTCTTGGGTGGAATATAACACTTCGTCTACGTTATGTAAACGGTAGAACAAATATGAAATAAAGTTTGTTATTATTGCCATTCATGATGACGTGCAAGGTTGGCAATGCATCATATCAATGATACATATAAAGTATCAATAATGACCATGTGTCTATAGGAACAGAACTTTCAGAATCCGAAATGAATGAGAGACAGGGTTTTCCCGGATTCAAAAGCATGAACTAAACAAAATGATTTACTTGCCTTTCATTACAGTATCTTATATTAATATTGCATCTGGAAACCATCTCTCGTCCTCCGTGGCGTAGCCTCTAGTCCCCGAGGTCGCGGGTTCAAACCCGGCGGAGAGCGATGGATGTTTTCTTGCGTAAAAATCCTCAGCATGGCTTCCTTCGGAAGAGAAGTAAAGCCAGTGGTTCCGTGTCTTAGATTTACGGCACGTAAAAGAACCTCAAGCCTGATAAAGGGGACTCTGACCAAAATTACCGGTCTTTCACGCCCAATATAGAATGGGGCGCTAGCAGTTAAAGAGCGTCCATAAATAAAACTCGATTTAATTTAATTTGGAAACATCTGGTTTACATTTAAAAGAAAAAAATGCACTACAACGCATTCCTTTAAAGGATAAAGATTTGCTATGTAAACACAATTTGTAAACTGCATTGTAAGGGTAGTGTAGGAAAACTGTGTCAAAAGAACTAAATTTTTTCTACATTTTCGTTTGATAAATTATACATTTGAGAACATGTTCCCTGGATAGTCTGTTTGTATCCACCTCTAAGTTCATTTAAAAACTTAAATACTTTGTGCAAATGTGTCAAATCAGCCGCTAACTGTGTTTTTGTTTGTGTGAGTTCATATTGTTATGTTGTTATTTATTAAAATATTTGAAATATTACAAGTGGTTTATAACCCAAAAATCACTGTTTAGAAATTAATAATAGTCAAAAAGGTTACCTATGGCCATATGTTTCGAAAATTTACAAAACAAATATCACGCCGGCCCCGTTATCATACACGCATGCCGTACCACCGATTGTTTAACATGGGCCCACCCCATCCTAATCCATAGAGATAGAACACTCATCAGATTTAGCCACACTCCACCAGTATCACATTTCTGGCTACGAAACAGAGGCTGTCTTCAGCAGCTATTACTATACTTAGCTTCACTGCATTAACTGAATTGTTTGCAATGCGCTAGACTAGCAACTTAATATTTTCTAACAGACTACATCTCTCAGAAATAGAGCAGAAATTGCGTAACCAGAAAAATCGCGATGGAAGAGGATCTTTGCTCATATTTTTACTTTCTGTAACATATACGTAGTAAGTAGAGATAGGATTGCATTCCACCCAAAAATTCGATACCGAAATTTCACCGGAAATACCTATTTTGGGAACCCCTGAATCAAAAAGTAAAGCATTTTTAGAAAAAGGTCCGTATGTATATCTGTGTGTGTCTGGAACAGCATAAGTCAAAAACGAAAAGTCTGATAAATATCAAACTTGATATTTAGGTTCAATATCCTCTAAAAATGCGACACGATTTTCAAGAAAATCCCCCACTCCAGATTACCCTTTACATGGAGCATTTTTCGAAATATTTAATTTTCCAAAAAAAATGACTAACGATTTTGATTAAAATACAATACATTAAAGACATTACATAACAAAGAAAGTGTACATATTGAATTTTCTGGGAATAGCCTTTAAAGGTCTCTTCATTCGGAAGGAATTGCATATAATCTTGTATAACCGGTAAACGTTAAGCGATAGACGAAAACGTACTACACAAAATTGTAGACCTGTTTATAACACACCAATTTATTTAAAATAACTTTTTGTGGCATATGCCATTTCCGAGATATCCGTAATTAATGGTTTTGAATTGTTCAATACTTGGCCATGTTTTTCAAGTCCTTTCGATTTTCAGTTGTTTCTCTCGACATCATGGAAAGAGTACGAAATTTTAAGGCTTGTGTATAGCGTCCAGTTCTAGAACATTTGACTATCGCTATTCCCTTTGTAGGTTATCTATAACGAATTGTGTCATGCAGCTATTTCCGAAAAAGGTTTATCTGAACTAAAATGAAGTAGGTAGGAAAACAAATTTTGTAAAAAGAATTACTAATTAGCGATGGAGGGTAGGGAAAATCATGTGAATGTGACATTTTATATGATTTACAGCTTTTTAAGCATGCCTTTAAGGCACTAAAGATAGCAGTCTGCAATACGTACTATGTAAGTCTTTGTACATGAGATGATTGCATTCTAATTCACACGCATCATGAAATTCTGCTGTTTCACATTTTGTTACTTTACACATAGTAGCGCCAAATAAAGTAATGACTAATTTTAGAATGACTCACATGAGTAGGAAAGAAAAATAAAATAAATCAGACGCTCCGATGGCAATGTTACAACATAATATTTAGAAGCAAATAGAGTAAAGATTGTGCAACCTTATAGAATTAAACTGTTGTTTATAGATATGAGTAAACTTCAGCAGTTTATTACTAGCATACGAACCCTAGCATGCGTATTATAAAGAGTAAATTAAGTTAATGCACTAATCATATCTGTCGCGTATTACGAAATCTGGCACTGTTTGGTAAGCGTCATAACTAGCTAATTAACTGTTTTGAAGTTCGACCATTATATCTGGTGCTACCAAATATGTTTGAAAATTGATGACTGCTATGACATTGAACTCCTGTGCAGGGCGAGGTAAAAAACAAAAGATACTTTTGTCCGCAGCTTCCCTTCGCCATCACATGTCACTTCTGCGTTATTAATTAATGCGATTGTCATTTATCACTGTCTATAGCTTGTAGGAAAGCTCAGATTGCATAACTTTCTTAAACGTAACAAAGCGGTTAAGTATCTTGTTGAAAGAGAAATAGTAAGTTGTTTAGCAGGCGTTAAAAATACATGAGTTTTTAACAGGAATGTTCTAAGACGAAAGAGAGAGACTAAAGCAAAAATATCTTATTGTTACATTCGCATGACTTTCTCTATCCTCTTTCGTTTATTAGTAGGTATGCAAACTATTCTCACGAAAGCTTATTTTTTTATCTACTTCATTATAATGGAAATAAACTTTTGAAGAATAGCTGCACTATACACTTCGTTATAGATACAAAGGGAACAGCGACAGTCAAATGTTTAAGAAATGGACGCTATATGCTGGTCTTAAAATTCATACTGTTTCCATGCAATTGCGAGAAACAATGAAAGTCGACAGGACTTTAAAAGAATGACAAGGTACTGAACAACTCAAACCTTCATAACCGATATTCGGAAATAGTTTATGCCACAAAAAGTTATTTTTGTTTTAAACAAATCTATAGTTTTAATGCAGTACATTTTATCTATCGTTTAACGTTTGCCATTTATACAAGATTATACAAAATTCCTTTCAAATGAAGAGCACAACACAGGCTACTCGCAGAAAATTCAAGATGTACATTTTATTTGCCATGTAAATATCTTTAATACATGGAATTTTAATCACAATTGTTAGAGCTATGTTTAACAAATTAAAAAAAATCATAAAAATGTTCCATGTAAAGGGTAGTTGGGATGGGCGGATTTTCTTGAAAATGTACCTGTCATGTCTTGGGGAAGATACTGAACTTAAATACTTTTCGCTTTTAATTATGCTGTTCACAGACACACGAAATACACGGATGTTTCATAAAAATGCTTTTTTTTATTCAGGGGTCCTCAAAACATGTATTTCCGGTGATATTAAATCGAATTTTTGGGTGGGATGCAATATCTTCTCTACCCAGTGCTAGAGAAAGAAAAACATGAACCTGCATTCGCCAGCCGTTCCTGCGACTCTTCTCAGGATGTCCTCCACCGTTGAGGACGAAACAGCTAGTTTTACCAATATTATTCTTTGACCACTGCCTTCAAGCCCCGAAGACATGTCACATTTTCCTAATAGCGCCGGCCGTGAAAATCTCTTTCGGAAAACCGGATTCCTCTTCCAGCAGCATCAGTGTAAATTCAATTTGCCATGCTTGCGAGAAACCTTAACAGATTGGAAATTATCTTAAAATAATTCTGGGAAGGAAAAAGTAATGCTGTAGTATCCCACAGCTCTGAAAAGCGCTCAGTTCTTAATCTTAACCTAAAAATGAGACAAATAAATTCATGAATCATGCAAATAAACACAAGATGTTTGACTACCTAAACCTAAAATTATTAAATCAATAACTATTACTTTTTATTACGATACGAGGCTACACAACATTTCCTATTATTTGTCTCTTAAAAGTTATGTTGGCAGCATCGCGTACCAATACTATCACATGGAACATTCCTCACTCAAGCGCAATCCGCAACATTCACATTCTACTTAAAACGAGTAAATAAACATTTGATAACTAAAATGTCAAAATTGTATCTTGCTTTTTATCTTACAGCAGCATTAAAGCGACGTCTATGCGAATTTGTCGTGTAACAAATGCATTAACTTCAGGGTCTCGGGGTTTGTTGCATTCAACAACCAAATCTTTATTCTTAACAAAATTTAGTTTTGTTACGAAGTTAGAGAATGCCGATCAATTGGTTAACAGTTTTAACAATTTGTTAAGCCTTAACAAAACGTTACAGAATAGTCCTGAAGACACAGAGTCATAGCTTGGTTACAACCCAAATTGATTCGAACTCCACATTTCGTGAGTTTGAGTCTTGACTCGGCTTTATTCACACTACCCATTGAATAGTGTCGTAGAATATTTTTTTGTAGTTGGAAGATGCTTCATGTTTATCTGCCCCACGTATGGGAGCCAATTTGTGCGGTATCTCGTGTTATCTATTGTTGAGCGCCTGTTATTGTTTTATTATTGTGCATTTTGGGTTCATTGTGCTCCAGCTAGCTATTATTATTATTATTCAGTCGAGCAAATCTCTTAAACAGGGTGTGTAAACGGAAAGGACTTATTACTGAAAGATATCACTGATAAAAGAATTTGTTTTTACACTTTTATTATCGTCACAATTAATTAATTTCACATATTGACTCTTGATACACGCCCGACTGAAACTGTTATATTTTCTAATATCACTATAATCACTTATTTACTGCACATTATTAATTCGCGTATTTCACATTTATAACTAACTTTACAACGCGAGAGATTCTGTGGAATTGCGCGACGTATAACGCGTGAACGATTCTCTTAAACTGTGCGACGTATAACCTTTTTATGATTCTGTTGGACTGAACGACGTATTAACCGCGAATCCATCTGTTGGACTGATCGACGTTTGCCTTGTGAATTATTCTGTCAAACTGCGCGTTACCCGTCTCTGGCACGGAATTTATACTCCCTCACCCTAATATGCCTAAACATTATAACAGAGCTGCTATTGGTTAATAAAACGCGCCAACATTAGCGTCTATTTTTTAATCCAATCAAAATTACGAACACATGTGCTCTAAGGAAGATATTCACTCCATTTCTAAGAAACGCGCGCTAATCTGACGTCATTTTGCTTGCCTTTTCTAATTAATAAACAACTCACCCCATCGCTCATTGTTACCTGCTCCTATTGTCAGTTTCAGTGAGGCCGTGTAAACTTATTTCCTAACAATGCTTATAATTAACAAACATCTCAAATCAATGTCATACAATAATGCTTATTTACACTACAATCACTCAGGCATTTACATTGTTGGGATATAAAATACTGCACATATGCCGCACTAGAAACATAATTATAAATATTTACAACTTGTTTGGAGATTTTATAATTGGGTTTTTAGTCTCCTGAATCTTGTAACACACGGTATTTATTACTTGCACTTAACACTGCACACGCATTTAACACACGTCATACATTTTGCCTTTTTCTCGCCACTATTTACTGGCTTTGGTCTAATGTGTTTATATACATACATCTGACATTACAATTTTTTTATAGCAAATACTGTACCCTGAACTATTTAGTTCACTATTGTTATACTTTCTTAGATTATTGACAAAGAAATTTATACACTCAAGATTTTTAACCTGTTCATGTAATTATTGAACACATTTACCAAAATATTTATCCTCTACACAAATATATTTACATCACTTAATTCTAGACATAATTTCACATTATCTGTGTGCTATATAAGTGTTTTGCTTTAATTATGTTTACCCCTTTTTATTGTTTTGTACTTTATATTCACAGTACTATTTGAATTATATCTACGTACTTTTACTTTAATATGACATTAAGTTTTCATTATTACATGCTTCATTTCAAATGCTGTTACAGTTTACTAAAAAAATGTTCTTTTTCCCCTTTAAACATTTATTTTTGTCCAGAATTTATTTCTCCTTTCTCATACATATATACATAGATAACCCTCTTACATTCCAATACCTTGTTCTGCAGTTCAGCTTTAACTATCCTGGATTTGCTTCTTTTTTTTAGCGGTCATTGCTATTCCCTTTCCTGGATCAAATTGTCTATGGTTAAGCATTACTCGTAGCTGTATCGTAACATTCCAAAATATGTTCATGAATAACCTCTTAAAGGATTCATATGAAATTTCACCCCCTGATACCATTTGTAACCAATCTAAAGTTTTCTGATCCGAACATCTCTTGACAACTATCATTTTCAATGCTTCCGGTATCTTTTTAATTTGAAAATACTCTGACAAGTCTGCAATAAACTGTACTGGATTGGAGTTTTCATTAAATTTTGGAAGTGGAAAATCACTTAAGACATGATTATAGTTTTGAATGTCCCTTACTCCCATATTTAAATTCTCTAGTGTTACTTGTGCACTCTGAGTTTCAGCGTGAGCTAAGGATGAAGCCGCCGCATCACTCACATTATTAGTCATACCTGAGGTACTACCTCTATCATTATTCTGTACATCAGATACATTAACATCACATACATTGACCTCAGAATATCATTATTCTGTACATCAGATACATTAACATCACATACATTGACCCTTGAATTCAATTCTAACCTATTTACACTACCTTGCAGATTTTCTATTGTCTGTTCCAATTTTTTATTGTTCTCATTTTGAAAAAACTTGGTGCTTGTTAATTTCAGAAGTTAGTTTTTGATCCAAATTTATAGACAAAACTTTAACTTCTTCGGACAATTTATTTCTTTGTGTTTCTGACTCCTTCTGCATTTCAGATATCTCCCTCTGAAGTTAACTTGCACCTGAATTAAATCTGCGTTCATCTCTCTTAACTCACTTGAAATGCTATTCATTCGGCTACCTAACTCTGTACATGTTACATCAACATGTTCAATTTTATTAACCTCACTTTTTTGGTTAGATATTTCCCTGCTCATGTCTGACATTTTCTTTGAAAATTTTCCTATCTCACTTGCTATCATTTCCTGATTTTCATTTCTCATTCTTATCATACTACTATCTAGCTCCATAAATTTCTTTTCAATTTCTTCCCTGTTTTGTTTTAAGCTCTTACCAAATTTTCCCTTAATTCCCTATTATTTTTTTCCATATCTTCCCTGTTTTGATCTATTTTTTTTCTAATTTCTCATTACTCTTTTCCATGTTCTGAGTTAGTTTTTCTAATTTCTCATTACTCTTACCAATATCTTCCCTTAATTCCCTATTATTCTTTTCCATATTCTGAGTAAGTTTTTCCAATTTCTCACTACTCTGAGTTAGTTTTTGTTCTAATTTCTTATTATTCTGAGTTAGTTTTTGTTCTAAACTCCTATCAAAATCTTCCCTTAATTGATCTGTAAAATTTCTCAGCATTTCCGTCATCATACTAGCATCAAAATTAACATTTCCTGCTATTCTATACTGACTTTCTTCACTAACATTTTCTCCCTCAAATCCTACATTGTTTGAGCTATTTTCTGTAACCTGTATTGAATTACAGCTAACTGTTACATTATCCCCTTCCATAATTATTTCTTCTGTATTATTAGTGGACATTATTTTCTTAATCCTACCACTTCTTAACAACATTTAATTTCTCACATTTTTTTTCCTTTTAGGATACAAAAAAATTGCAGTTTTCTAACCTTTATGGTGCTATCTGATGATGTTGTTTTGATGTCCAGCTTCCTGCCCCTCTCTCCTAGATGTATATGTCGCCTCTGCGTCGTTCTACGATGGATCTGCGTCCGATCGCTGTCTTGGTGTTCTGTAGTCGAATTCTCCTGTTGCCTTCGATTCTCGTAGTTACGATGTCCACTCATCCGCGTCGTCGGTCGTTCTGGTGATTGTTTCTGGGATCTGCGTCTTGTAGTTAATTTCACTGCTCCATTCTCTCCACGTCCGGTTCCTTCGTCCCTTCCTGGTTAATTCGCCCCTTTCTGGTTAATTCGCCCCACGTTGTGGGAGCCAATTTGAAGTAGAATATTTTTTGTAGTTGGAAGATGCTTCATGTTTATCTGCCCCACGTATGGGAGCCAATTTGTGCGGTATCTCGTGTTATCTATTGTTGAGCGCCTGTTATTGTTTTATTATTGTGCATTTTGGGTTCATTGTGCTCCAGCTAGCTATTATTATTATTCAGTCGAGCAAATCTCTTAAACAGGGTGTGTAAACGGAAAGGACTTATTACTGAAAGATATCACTGATAAAAGAATTTGTTTTTGCACTTTTATTATCGTCACAATTAATTAATTTCACATATTGACTCTTGATACACGCCCGACTGAAACTGTTATATTTTCTAATATCACTATAATCACTTATTTACTGCACATTATTAATTCGCGCATTTCACATTTATAACTAACTTTACAACGCGAGAGATTCTGTAGAATTGCGCGACGTATAACCTTTTTATGATTCTGTTGGACTGAACGACATATTACCCGCGAATCCATCTGTTGGACTGATCGACGTTTGCCTTGTGAATTATTCTGTCAAACTGCGCGTTACCCGTCTCTGGCACGGAATTTATACTCCCTCACCCTAATGTGCCTAAACATTATAACAGAGGTGCTATTGGTTAATAAAACGCGCCAACATTAGTGTCTATTTTTATATCCAATCAAAATTACGAACACATGTGCTCTAGGGAAGATATTCCCTCCATTTTTAAGAAACACGCGCTAATCTGACGTCATTTTGCTTGCCTTTTCTAATTAATAAACAACTCACCCCATCGCTCATTGTTACCAGCTCCTATTGTCAGTTTCAGTGAGGCCGTGTAAACTTATTTCCTAAAAATGCTTATAATTAAAAAACATCTCAAATCAATGTCATACAATAATGCTTATTTACACTACAATCACTCTGGCATTTACATTGTTGTGATATAAAATACTGCCACAATAGGTACTACTCATAATATACATATACACGTAACTCTAGCGTTGTTTACTTGAGACCAGAGTAGCAACTATGCCTGTTGTGTATAGTAAGTAAATGTTACTGGAATGTAAAGACGATAACAGTGCCACCAAATCAGCACTATTCCTAAATGTTCCTAGTAGTACCATCGTATTAGCTTTGTTTATGTTATATCCGTAATCCCCATTTCCAAGCCTTACTTACTACATAGCATTACAATGCTTCTCAAAATAGTGTGGCACTCTCGATCTATTTTACTGTATTGTGATACATATATCAGCTAGCCACTTGAGTTGTGATGATAATGATTCATTTTTGGTACTATAGATTATATTTCTTATGTTAATTTGTTGGCGTCTATTATCACCT
Source organism: Deroplatys truncata (assembly GCA_030765065.1). Classification (NCBI taxonomy): domain Eukaryota; kingdom Metazoa; phylum Arthropoda; class Insecta; order Mantodea; family Mantidae; genus Deroplatys; species Deroplatys truncata. The sequence continues at coordinate 63,851,858 of CM060980.1, forward strand.
TTAAATGCCATAACATCATTTATTTAACGCTTTACAAAATAGTCTATTGTGAGTTACTGCAATGTTGGGTTGGCAATAGCGTTGCATTTTTCTTTTAAATTCCTTGCGTGCCTTGCGAAACACATTGTAAATATTTTAAATATCTTGAAGTGATTTCCCGCCTGCTTTTCGGTTCATCAGATCAATTTTGCCATGAACCTTAAAATGAGCAAACGCATAAAAAATAGTTTCATGTGGAATTATTTCATATGCGTAAATAATAATTACCCAAATTGTGATTTATATGTAAAGAAGATATTCCCATACACTACTACATTTACGGAAACATACTGAGAGGTAATATTCCTAGTCTAAAATTCAATTGTGGTTATTAAATTATAATACTTCTGAATAAATAATTTATACTGATCTTCCGTTATAATCCCATTCTATAACTGAGAAACAGATACTTCCTTGTAACAGAGATACAGTGCAGTTATTGCATCTGGTGACAGGTAAACACAAACTAAAACCTTAATATGAGTATATTAATCGTAAGTCATAACCATCACTTGGAACTGCAAAGTAGCTATGCAACCTTAAACGTTACATAAAAATAACGGTCACAACATAGAGGCCTTAAATAGTGGTGTAATCATGAAATAAAAGGAATATTCTATGAACGTTATTTCTCTCATTCAAGGAATTCCAAGCATGTTCTGTAATAACAAAATTGATCCCTTTTGCTTACATTCCTATAGTATACTAGGTATACCAATTGTCCCATCTGCGTAGGCAGCTGTTGTTTTAGATTTTCACGCTCAGACCATGATATCAATACCTTGTCTTTCATCGCTGGATGAAAAAAAAAATGAAACAGCACAAATGCTAAATTAGGCAGTGTTAGGCTCTAAAACTTTAAAATACATTTCATTGATTAAAATAGGCATTTTAGACACCACAAAAACCGCTTCCAAACATTTATATTTTATGTGAAATATGAAGATATTTAACTATTTTTTGTTTACTCGTACGCTTAAAAACTAGGCATTTAACCTAAAATCCTAGGTTTAGCCATAAAGCTAAATTCATTCTAGAAAAATGTCGTCTCTTTTCAACTGCATTTCGCCAATTAAATGAAAATGGTTTAGTTCATGTACTTCAAATTTTAGTTGAAAAAAGAAGCCTAATTTCAACATTTCTGCACAAAACTCAGTCTTCGCAACAAAGATATAGCTACCTCTAGACGACCTTTTTTAAATATGGAGTGTTATATTTTTGTTTTTAAATATTTAAGTTTTTATCTAAATGTTTTAAAAATTTAGTCACTCACTCCTCCATCACTATTATTAGAGTGTTTTAAATTTCATGTCGATGTCTTTAATATTCTTTGAGAAAAAAATGCATATGCTTTTATAATTTAATTAATCAAGTGTTTCACATAATGGAGAAATTGTGATTTTGAAAAAATTAAAATACTACCTTGTTATTGCAAAACATATATAAAATTGGCACATAGAATTTTATTCACTCTTCTGGTTAAAAGTTTTCAACCCTTAAGCACAGCTTTTTTAAGCAATTTATCCTCAGTGGTAGATCTAATTATGTCATAACTTGGGCAGTTTAAAGTATTGCAAAACCATATGCCAATTTTTTAAATTTTACTCTCCCTGAGTTTCTCCTGAAAATTTGAACAAGAATGGTTACAAACTACATCGTGTGAACCATGTGTTCTTGGGCTTTTAAATATCACTTGTTCAACCCCTAAAGGGCTCTGAGAGCAAACGCCATAGTATGTTATTGAAACAAAGATTCAAAGTACTTTCTAGTCATAAAAATTATTTTTTAATGTTTTGAAAACCCTGAACAAATTTCAGCTATGGGCAACCTTAAAATAATTTTAACATTCGGAAACCAATTTCATATGAGTGAATGAAATACAAATCAGTTTTACATATACTTTACTATAAATTAATACATAAATGGTATCATGGAACATTGAAAAACTGATTCGTATGAATCTTAAACAGTGAATAAAACGGCCTTTACAGCACTGAACACTAGCTTCCATCGCCAGACTGATCCACAGAAGTTAACTAATACTTTAAAACATATTTAAATTTAATTAAATTGGAAATAAACAGAAGACGTTCTCCACATTACCCACTATCGTTTATTTCTATACAGCTTCTACATACTATTTTTATGAAATTTTTTGGTTCTATTCTTCATGTTAATCGAGAAAACCGTTGCAAAAATAGTTTCATTAAACATTTCGTTTGTAAGTACAAGGGGATAGAGGAAACCGAATCGATAATCAGAAGTTTAAAAGTGCGACACTACATGCTGACCTTAACATCATAGTCTTTCCATTACATCGTTAAAAAAGTGAATAGCAACAGCATTTTAAAAATGTCAAGTTTTGACAAATGCAAAAAAATCTGACGTGTTACACTCACATGACTTTCTCTACTCTAAATAGTACAAACTATTTTTACAAACGCTTATTCTCCATATGCTTCATGTTAATCGAGATATTGAGATGTTAATCTTATTGCTAATTTTCTTGTAGATGCAAGGGGAATTGGTAGGTTTTAAGCGATAGTCAAATATTTTAAGCGTTGGTTGCTATGTGGAGTATTCCATTCTCTTTGCATTACCAGGACAAAAAAATTAAATAACGAATTCCCATTTGAGAAAAACTAGATATAAGTATTGGAAAATTTAAGGGAATAACAAGCAATATCTTGAAAATGGTTCACTCAACAACAAAAAATGTATATGACATAAATTGTGTATTTTTAACGCGATCTACGTTTTTTTGTGTAGTACAATTTTGTCTATCTCTTATGGTTTACCAGTTATGCAAAAGTCGTTCACAATGAAGAATACTATTGGAGACATTCCCAGAAAATTCAAGATATACATTTCATTTGACATGAAAATATCTTACACATATGATATTTTAATCAAAAGCGTTAGAGCCATTTTTGAGAAAATTAAAATTTTCGAAAAATGTTCCATGTAAAGGGTAATCTGGGGTGGGGGGATTTTCTTGAAAACCTTCGTGTCGCATCTCTGGAAGTTGCTGAACCTAAATACCAAGTTTGGTGTTTATCTGACTGTTCGTTTCTGAGTTATGCTGTTCACAGACACACACACGCACACACACACACACAGACACACAGACACACACACACACACGGACATGTTTCCAAAAATGCTTTTTTTGGATTCAGGGGGTCTCAATACATGTATTTCCGGTGAAATATCGGTATCGACTTTTTGGGTGGAATACAATACTTCCCCTACTTACTGTACGTAGTAGAGAAAGTAAAAACAGTAACGGATATCTCGGAAATGACTGATTCCACAAAAATATTTGTTTAAAATAAATTGCATGTTAAATAGATCCACATTTTTTGTAGTACGTTTTTGTCTATCACACCAGTTATAGAAAATTCCTTCCAAATGAAGTGGAATTCACAAGCTATTCTCAGAAAACTCAAGATATTTTTTATTTGTCTGTAAATATCTCAAACATGTGGTATTTTAATCAAAATCATGAGAGTCATTTTTGAAAATAGCAATTTCGAAAAATCTTTTTATATCGAATTTTTGGGTGGAATGCAATACTTTCTCTAGCTACTCTAGCTAGTGGCAGAATTGAAAAAAAATAATATTAACAGTATGTTTTTGCCGATTTGGCCCTTTACAGTCTTCCATCGCTTGACTGACCCACATAAGTTAACCGTTGCTTTAAAATATCACATTTCAATTTAAATAAATTGAAAAGAAACAGAAGACGTTGTTCACATTGCCGGAAAGGCAAATATCGAATAACATTTTGTAGCAAGTGTATTTTCCTGCGGAAATTCGAGCGTGGATAAGAGAGAGAACCAATGGTCAACTAGGTAATCAATTTTCTTTCTCTCGTACACCGTTTTGATTGAATCGAGAGAGAAAGACGATCTCTCACCCTCGAGGTGCGAAACCAGCCGGCACTCGTTTCGCTCCTGTCGTCCTCGCCGTAAAAATAGAAAGTGTTGAGTGTGCAATCCATCCTTCAAAAAGTTTACTTGCCATCCAAGAGAGTCAAACATTGGTCATATTCCAAGAAAGAGTTTGACGAGATAGGGCAAAAGACGAATCAAACTCACGTCTCTCCATTTTGCTTGGATACCGTAGTGGCAAATAAATAAAGCTGCAAAGGCATTTAAAATTCTTTTAGATGTATATAACTGGCTACTAAATATGCAGAACACTCCAGAGAGTATTAACGTTCCCTACTTAAGGATGTTTGCGGAGGTCCCGCTTGCAGTCTTTCTGAAAATTTTACGAAGAATAGCGTGTTAGAAAGTAAAGTGAAGCCCAAAGTTTCGTAATCATATTTACGGAGTGTTCCAGGTTTGTAAAATTGTGATTATTTTTACTTTTTCTACCACGTACGTAGAGAAAGAAATGTATTCCACCAAAAAATTCGATACCAGGATTTACCCGCAAATGCATGTTTTGAGGCCCCTGAATCCATAAAAAGCATTTTTACTTTCTCTACTATGTATAGTAAGTAGGGGAGGTAATGTATTCCACCCAAAATAGATGTAAAAATTGCATCGGAAACATATGTTTTAACGCTCCCTGAAACCCCCCAAAGAACCACTTTTAGAAAAAGGCCTGCGTGTAACTGTGAACAGCATAGCTCAAAAATGAAAAGTCGGGTAAATACCAAACTTGATATTTAGATCTAGTACTTTTCAAAGATGCGACAAGAAGATTTTCAAGAAAATCCCCTAATGCAAAAATATGGAGCATTTTCGACATTTTTCATTGCCTAAATAACGGCTCTAACGATTTTGATTAAAATACCATATATGAAACATACTTACGTGACAAATAAAATGTATATGACGAATTTTCTGGGAATAGGCAGTGAAACCCTCTTCATCGGAAGGAAATTTGTATAATATTGCATAACTGGTAAACGTTAAACGATAAACGAAAACGTACTGCTCAGAAAATGTGGATCTCTTTATTTATTTCAATAAATAATAACAATTATCTCTATTATTGTTGTAGCATTAGACATTCCGAGATATCGATTATTAATGGATCGAATTGCTCAGTACTTAGCCTTCTTTAAAGTGCTGTTGATTTTTAGTTATTTCTCGTGATGTCATGGAAATAGTATAGAATTTTAAGGCCATCATATAGCGTCCAGCTCTAAAACACTTGAATATTGCTATTCTCATTTTATCTATAACGAAATGTGAAAGTTTCCGGAAAGTTTATTTCGATTAAAATGAAGTAGATAGGAAAACAACCTTTCGTAAGAATATTTGTATACCCAATAATATAAGCGATAGAGGGAGAGAAAATAATGAGAATGAAACACATAGGATTTTTAGAGAAAGGTCCGTGCACCTGCGTGTGTAAGTCTGTGTACAGCGCGTCGTCCTCCGTGGTGTAATGGTTACCATGCTAGCCTCTAGTTCCCGAGATCGCGGTTCAAACCCGGCGGAGGGCGATGGATTTTTTCGGCCGTAAAAATCTTTAGCGTGGCTTCCTTCGGAAGGGAAGTAAAGCCGGTGGTCCCGTGTCGTAGATTTACGCACGAAAAAGAACCTCAAGCCTGATAAAGATGCCTCTGAGCAAAATTATCGGTCTTTCACGCCCAATATAGAATGGGTCAGTAAGGATCACAGCAGTTAAAGAGCGTCCATAAATAAAACTCAATATAATTTTGTGGACAGCGTAATTCAAAAACGAGAAGTCGGTTAAATACCATACTTTGCTATTTAAGTTCAACGTCTTCAAAAGATGCAACATGAAGATTTTCAAGAAACTCCTCCAACTCAAACTGTCCTTTCCATGGAAAAATTGTCATTATGCTTTATTTTCTAAAATTTATCCTAACGATTTTTATTAAAATACCATATATTTAAGATATGTGCATGACAAATAAAATGTGGATCTAGGAATACCCTGTAAGTCCTTTCCATTTTTCATGAATGTTTTATAATTGGTAAACCGAAAGAAATGGATAAAATCGTAGTACACAAAAAATGTAGAACTCATTAAAGTGCACAATTTATTTCAAATGAGTTATTTGTTTGTCTTTAAACATTTCGAAATATCCTTTATTATTAGTCTGATTTTTCAAATACTTATACTTTATGCTAGTAGCAAATCGCTTTCTTTTCCTCGTATTCATGCTAACAGAATGGAATTTCACAGCCTCATAGCGACACGCTTTTTAAAAATCTGCTATCGTATCGTTATACCTAATACGAAATGTCTAAATGTTTAACAAAAGTTTATTTCGATTAACAAGAAGTAGGTAGAAGAGCAAGGTAAGAATATTTTTGTAGAAGAATGAGTAACGAAATTAACGTGAATGCAACACATCAGATTCTTTTATAGTGTTCTTACAGCATGTGACACCACATATGCTGATTGTCGTTCTCTGTGGTGTAGTGGTTACCATGCTAGCCTCTAGTTACCGAGGTCATAGGTTCAAATTCGACGGAGGGCGATGATTTTTTTCGGCGTAAAAATCCATAGCATGGCTTCCTTCGGAAAGGAAGAAAAGCCGGTGGTCCCGTGTCGTAGATTTACGGCGCGTAAAAGAACCTCAATCCTGATAAAGATGCCTCTGAGCTAAGTTACCGGTCTTTCACACCCAATATAGAATGGGACGCTAAGGACCACAGCTATTAAAGAGTGTCCATAAATAAAAACAAAATTCAAACTCAAACAGATGATTGTGTGATGCATGAATTGAAATTACAGTTTGCAAAGGGAGTTTGGAAGAAAGCGTTCCAGGTTTAAGTTCACAATATTTTCCCGGTATTAGCCATTTATGATGTGCTGAAAATCTGAAGCGAAAAATATTACTCAGTCTGGCAGTGCCGTTCTGGCTTGATTCGAAACACAGACCTCCCTTTTTACGAGTTCATGCTGCCTTAAACAACCTTGCCCACCCATGTCAGTGAAAGTGAAGGACGCATTGCATTGCAATCAAGAACTACGATACCGAGATTTCACCAAAGACAAACATTTCGTGTCCTCCTGAACCCAAAATAGCGAGCAGTTTTAGAAATGGTACATTTGTTAGTTTTGCGAAGAGAATGTGAATCTTGTTAAAATGTACAGCTTATGCTAAAATTGTTGTAGCATTAACCACTCCAAAACATTCTCTGTTGTTCCCTTAGATTTTCTCATATCTCACTTTGAAGTGTGAGGTCATTCTTTTGTTTCTAATAGCCTCATGGCTGACATGCCAACTTGCTGTTTTATACAACTATCACATACAGAAAAATATGTTTTATTATTGTATATTATATTGGCTAATTGAAACCTTCGAAAATGAGATCTACATTTTTCGTATGGTAGGATTTTATGTCTCTTTCGGTTTACCAATTACGCAAAACGAATTTAGAATAGACAGCATACCGAGCGCGATGGTTCAGACGGCAGCGTCTGTGACCTGCATTCGTGAGGTCCCTAGTTCGATCCCCGGCGACCTCCCACTTTGATCCATGGATTATTCGAGGGTATACTCGGATCTGAATGCTAGAGTGGTTTCTCTCAGTTCCTGAATTTCCTGTCCCTCTATTTCGTCGGCGATGATATTACGTGCAGTGTGGCAGGGGAAAAGGATGCTCTCTGTGAACTCTCTCCGTTCCTCGCATTTCGGCTGGTTGCCGGGTTATCCGAACCCCCCTTGAGGGGCATTGGGCTCCCTCTGTGTGGGGCGGGGTGCCAGTCTGCCTGTCCGTCTGCCGAAGTGTCTACTTCTGGAAACTTAGGAACCTTGTCATTGCTGTACCGTCGCTCCTGGATCCGGCCGCCCGTATATCCTCTCGCCTCATGCTTCCTCCACCTAGTGGGCGTGGGTACAATATCCCTTCTGGATTGGTGCAGATTTCCCTCCGTTAAGGAGGTTAAGATAAGATGGACAGCATTTCACAGGCTATTCCCAGAAAATTCAAGGTATATATTTTATTTTTATGTAAATATCTAAAATTGTCATATTTTAATCCAAATCGTTACAGCCATCTTTTAGAAAATCAAACATATAAAACATGTTCCATGTAAAGGGTAGTCTGGGTTGGGGTTTTTTGAAAACCTTGTCTCGCATCTTTAGAAGATACAGAATTCAAATACCAAGTTTGATATTTATCGGACTCTTTGCTTTTGAGTTTCCTGCTCACACGCGCGCGCGCGCACACACACACACACACACACACACATACACAAAAACACATACACGGACAAACATATACGTACACGGACCTGTTTCTAAAAATGCTTTTTGGGGTTCAGGAAGCCTCAATACTTTTATTTACACTGAAATATCGGTATCGAAAGTTTGGGTGGAGTACAAATACTTCCTCTAGTTAATTAAGCACCACAATTTTATTCTCAATAATTGTTGTCACTTTTGATGTTTCGTTGGAATTAATGAAACAGTAGATACATGTTTTTGTTTTTGCTGATTGTTTCTCTACGCATATGGTAAACTTAAGCGGTTTATTGAAAAAAATCTAATGTGTTACACTCACATGACTTTCTCTACTCTTGTACAAACTATTTTTACAAACGCTTATTCTCCACATGCATGTTAATCGAGATATCAAGATGTTAATCTTATTGCTAATTTTCTTGTAGATGCAAGGGGAATTGGTAGCCTTTAAGCGATATATTTTAAGAGCTGGTTGCTATGTGGAGTATTCCATTCTCTTTGCATTACCAGGAGAAAAAAAATGAATAACGAATTTAAGAAAAAGTATAAGTATTGGAAAGTTTAAGGGAAACAAGCAATATCTCGAAGATGGTTCACTCAACAACAAAAATTATGACATAAATTGTGCATTTTAACGCGATCTACATTTTTGATGTAGTAAACTTTTGTCTATCTCTTATGGTTTACCAGTTATGCAAAAGTCGTTCACAATGAAGAATACTTTTGGAGAAATTCCCAGAAAATTCGAGATATACATTTTATTTGTCACGAAAGTATCTTAAATACATGATATTTTAATTAAAAGCGTTAGAGCCATTTTTGAGAAAATTAAAATTTTCGAAAAATGTTCCACGTAAAGGGTAATCTGGGGTGGGGATTTTCTTGAAAAGCTTCGTGTCGCATCTCTGAACCTAAATACCAAGTTTGGTGTTTATCCGACTGTTCGTTTCTGAGTTATGCTGTTCACAGACAGACAGACAGACACACAGACACACACACACACGGACATGTTTCCAAAAATGATTTTTTGGACCCAGGGGGTCTCAAAACATGTATTTCCGGTGAAACCTCGGTATCGAATTTTTGGGTGGAATGCAATACTTCCCCTACTTACTATACGTAATAGAGAAAGTAATAAGCTGAATTAGTTTTCTTAATTTTGTTAACTTTGCGGCTCCCTCTATTGGTACTATATATTTTTACTGATTGCAGATTAACTATGATAGTTATATGACTTGTCATGTGTGCTCAGAGTTATGCCCAATGGCAATCCTGAAATATTGTTAAAGGGCGAGTTGATTTTTAAATAACCGATAACATACACCAGACTGTGGGAATACCCAGAAACCTTGTTTAAAGAAAAATATATTGTGCTCAGCCAAGAATCGAAGTCTAGGCCCCTCGTACAATAGGCGTTGCCCATGTCACCCTGAGTTGTGTGGCCTATTTCAGCCTGTGATAGTCTGCGTCTTTATAAATCAAGTTTTACGTGCTAAGATTTGCGTACACCAACCTATATGTTTTGCGTGTTCATACATTGATATTTACTTGCGAGGAACTGCCTGTATCAGCCTGCCATACGTAGCCTGCACCTTTCATGTCGATGTTTTACTTAGTGCGAGGGGTTGCCTATCCTTACCAAGTGGCCCACACAAGTCGTCCTTAGTTGAAGTTAGTTTATACGGTTAGCGCGGATCTCAAAAGGTTTGCCTAAGCAGAACTGCAAAGGGGACTCCATACCTACAGAGAGGAGACCGCTAAATGAAATACCAATGCTTGAAAACGAACACTTTAACTGCTATTACTGGTCTCACAGCTCATTCGGTAGAGAAACTGTCTGCTATATGAGTTGTTCCAGGTTCGATTCCTGGCTGGACTCCAGAAAGTTGTCTTTAAACAATAATATTTCACGGTGTGCCCAAAGTCTGGTGTTTGAATGTCAGAGTACCTATGTGTGTTTGTGGAGGGGCGGGTGTTATCGGTTATTTAATAACCAATTCGTCCATTAACAAGAATTCAGGATTGCCGCTTGACGCAAACCTGAGCACAATTGTTAAGACATTTATTTCCATGACAGTTAATCTACACTCAGTAAAACCATATGGTACCAATTGCTGCCGCAAACTTAACAATATTAAACAAAATTAAGTATATGTATGTGCCTTTAAGGTGTGTTAGAAATAAATTATTTTCTATTATTGCATTACTCATAACAAGCATGTGAAAACATTCCGCCTTGGTGGACGAATTGAAATAAGGCCCTCTCAAGCCCACGTTCTACCTGGAATGATCCACCATTTCTTAATATCAACTCTGTACGCGAAAGAAAGGAAGAAAAAAACTGTGCGCAGAAGACAGATGTCGCATCTGAAAATGTTCAGAACACAGCCTTCGAGCCTCAGCTGCATTTTGGTGCAGCTCCGCACACATCGTAAGCATATCTGTATGTTCGTTATTGGTGAACGTTACCTTTTTGTCTTAATGACCTGGTTAGGCGACGCATATCGGCACCAGACTACCACGTGAAGTAGAATATTTTTTTTGTAGTTGGAAGATGCTTCATGTTTATCTGCACCACGTATGGGAGCCAATTTGTCGCAGTAACTTCGTGTTATCTTATTGCTGAGCGCCTGTTATTGTTTTACTACTTTGAATGTTGGGTTCTTTGTCCTCCGGCTAGCTATTATTACTACTCAGTCGAGCATATCTCTTGAACAGGGTGTGTAAACGGAAAGGATTTGTTACTGAAAGATAACACTTATAAAAGAATTTGTTTTTACACTTTTATTACCGTCACAATTAATTAATTTCACATATTGACTCTTGATACACGCCAGACTGAAACTGTTATATATTTCACATTTATAACTAACTTTACAACGCGAGAGATTTTGTAGAATTGCGCGACGTATAACGCGTGAACGATTCTCTTAAACTGTGCGACGTATAACCTTTGTATGATTCTGTTGGACTGAACGACGTATTACCCGCGAATCCTTCTGTTGGACTGAACGAAACCTGTCTCTGGCACGGAATTTATACTCCCTCACCCGATATGCTAAAGATTATAATCGAGCTGCTATTGGTTAATAAAACGCGCCAACATTAGCGTCTATTTTTATATCCAATCAAAATTACGAACACATATGCTCTAGGGAAGAAATTCCCTCCATTTCTAAAGAAACGGGAGCTACTCTGACGTCATTTGTTTGTCTCTTCTAATTGATAAACAACTCGCCCCCTCGCTCATTGTTGCCCGCTCTTATTGTCAGTTTCAGTGAGGCCATGTAAACTTATTTCCTAACAATGCTTATAATTAACAAACATCTCAAATCAATGTCATACAATAATGCTTATTTACACTACAATCACTCTGGAATTTACATTGTTGTGATATAAAATACTGCCACACACGTAAACACCTGCACACATCGTCACTAGCTTAGTGCTCTTTCACTTCGTGCCTGCACTACCCCTTGGAACATCAGTGAAGCGGCAACTGCTTTTGCACCTATGTATGCGGGAAATATAAAACTGCAAAGGGCTGCTTGTTTGGGTCACCTGGTATATGTCGGTATTTTACTACGTGCCGGAGTTTGTGTATCTCTGCCTATTTCGCTCAATATGTGCGAGCGGTTAGCCATTTCAGCCTACCCTAGCCTGTATTTCCTTATATCAACATTTCTTTACGTACAACGGTTTGTCTAATTCCATCTTTCATTGCGTGCGAATTGTTGCCTATCTCGGTATACATTAGTTGTGCGCATTTTCTTTCTTTCTATTAAATCTTGCCAAGCAGCTACCTAATCTAGTTAATGTCCTGCTTCTTGGAGATTTAAACATTACCCTAACGTCTGCTTAGTCTAGAATAATATATTTACTGTTACTAAATGTTTGCTTTTCCTTTTACTTTCTCTACCCCCCAGTTATAGTATTTAGAGGCAGTAGTGTACTCCATTCATAAATTCGCTATCGAGACCACTGGTTTTGAGATCTCCTGAATCCAAAGAAAAAAGAAAGAAAAAACAGTTTTGTTCGTATGAGACAGTATAAGTAGACTCTGCTAATAATCAATATTCAATAATATATAAGTGAAAAAAATATGTATGACGATTATTCATAAGAAACAGCAACACAGAATAATAATGTTAGTAATAGGAAAGGAAAAATAATGGAAAGATATTTAATTTTAATATTTATATAATAATTCTTATTTAAAACGTAATTAAATATTTTGTGTAAGAATTGGAACCGTAGAAGAGAGGAAGATTAACATTTTGGTAGACGGAGAGTAATTAGTGGCGTAGGCTGGGTTCAGCTATTAGCAGAGTTGAGGGTTCTTTATAATATATTTGAATAGCGTAAATTTTAGATAGATGCAGATGGTTAGGGTTCTAGAATTGGTCAGCCACTGCAGCAACACGGAGGCGCGGGGAGAAGGTATAACTTAAGAGAGAAAGTCACAAATCAGGAGGCAGAACGTAACTGAAATAAAAAGGCGTGTGTTGACGCGCCTCATTCATTCAACAATGAGTCAGTGTTCAGCATTCACTCAGAAGTCAGGACTCCACGAACTCGGTTCGCGCCTTGCACTTGTTCAAAGTTTGGCTCGTTGTGCTCGTTAGTGCTCAGTGTGCACATATATCAGTTCAGATAGTTCGGTGATATAAATCGGTGTAAGTATTGTTGGATCATCCAGTAAGCGACATTAATTGCTTAAAAGTAACGTGCGTAATAGGTAAATGTTTATTCGGGTAACGCGGTAATAGCTAGGTTTGGCATTTTTGTCAGTGGACTCGGTAAAGGGAAATGAAAGTATGATTATTTTAAAATCACTATTACTCACGCCCACGGGACAGGCTAGTCCGAGACAAAAGGCAACACGAACAACAATGCAAGTAGTATCCACCGCCTTTCGCGTGTTGTAGTGGTGCTATGCTAGCTTCTGGTTCCCGAGGTTGCGGGTTCAAACTCGGCGGTGGGCGATGGCTTTTTTTTCGGGCGTAAAAATCCTTAGCATGGCTTCCTTCGGAAGGAAACTAAGCCGGTGATCCCATTCTTTTACGTGCCATAGATTTACGGCACATAAAAGAATCTCAACTCTGATAAGAGGCCTCTGAACAAAATGTCTGGTCCTTCATTCACAATATAGAATGGCACGCTAAGATCCATAATAGTTAAAGAGCGTTCATAAATAAACCTCAATTCATCTTTCGCCGCTTTGCGCTACAAACACCAACAGTCACAAACAAAACAACGCTCAACACCACGGGTTACAGTGTGTGTGTGTGTGTGTGTGTGTGTGTGTGTGTGTGTGTGTGTGTGTGTGTGAACAGCATAACTCAAAAACGAAAAGTCTGACAAATACCAATCGTGGTATCTTAGTTTAATATCGTCAAAGGATGCGGCATGAAGTTTTTCAAAGACTGCCTCTGTAGTCTGGTGGATAGTATAATAGCTTCCAAGTCCAGAGGTGCCGGGTTCGATTCCCGGCTGGAGGGTGGGAATGTTTCTTTAGCCAGTATCATTCCCCATCCTTTCGAGGGTCTGTGTGTGTATGTATGTATGTGTGTGTGAATTTAAGAATTATAAAGAAAACCCAAAGTAAAAACCGCAAAGATTAACACAATAGTTAGCGAATGAACAGCGTTGCCATTGGGCAATTGTTTCCAAAGACAAAAAGCCGCCAATATTACCTTAGATAATAAAGGTGGCATATAAATGGAAACAATAAAATAAATCAAGAAAATGCAGATAATGCAAGGAAATATCACAGTACAAGGAACTTGTAGCATATCTCTTAAGAGACATTAACAGAAAAATTGAAGGATCTGTAAATGGTTCGAAATGAAATAAATAGACATAATCACAGAGAAAATATAAAGCAAACAAATTAAAACTCATTTAATCTGATCTCTGAGCGGTTTATTATTATGTATACTTAAGAAAAATAATACACATTGCTTACTGAGGAGGATAACATAAAATTGGCGTTATTCGTCATAGAATGGCAGTATTTCTGTAATTTTAGAAAAAAATTATCGTGATGCACGCATAACACTGAGCCCAACTACGCTAGTACCTTTCAGTGTTAACAGGGAGGCCTGAAGAAAACTAAGTGAATCAAAATATTCTTTAAATTTCTATTGCGGTGGAGATGCAAAGACAGTTTAAAATTACTCCACAAATAAATGAGTGGCCACCAAGATTTCATCTCTCTTCGCGCAAAACCTGCAGTTATGATGAAACGCGTGTTCAAATCCAAAAATGTCAAATTTTTCTAACTAGAAACTTTAGGAAATAGCAGAATATATAACATTAATGGCAGTAACTTTATAAACATGTTTTATTTGCGCTAAGATGTATCTGCAAGTTAAGTTCCATCTACATGCCATAAAATTAAAATTAGAAGTCAATAATAACTAATAAGATAATTGATATTAAATTCCTTTAAAAGCGAAAGCTTATCTTCTATTTTGGTTTCTGTTCCTTGGTACCGAAAATGTACAAACAAGATGAAAATATTCGTTATTTTGTTTCTATGGACACAAATGGTAAAATGCGTAGGACGGCTTCTATAAATAATGAATATTGGATTCAAATATAGGAAATTTCATTCGTAACAGTTATCCGCGCAACGATAACGAAGAATTTTAATTACTAACCATAATATAATTTAATTTTTGTGACGAATTTACACTTATTAACAACAGCGACTGGAACTTCTGTGGTATTTGGACGTTGAGACGTTACAGGAATGCAATTTAGTTCACGGAAATATAACTCAAATCTATTTTCTATTTAAGCATGAATGAAGTAATAATGTAAGCATCTGAGTGATTTTATAAAATAAACATTGAAGCTGTGCTATTTGCTAAAAAACTTAAGTTGCCTCTTCCAATTTAATATTTACTAATAAATTTAGAATGATTATGTATAGTTTAGACTGAAAAAGTAAATATTGGGGCTGAAATGTACGTAGAATAGCGCATATGTTAAAATAAGTTTTAATATAAATGACACTGATGTTTTTTTTTCTCATCTTGTTCCTCCTTTTTCTCTTTTTTATTCTTTTAAAAGTAGAATGAAACACAATGACGGTGTTTTTTACTCTATTTCTCAAGAACCCAGTCAAAATTAGCGTTAAGAAAATCCACACGTTTCTTTCGAATTTTTTTTAATTTGTTACTATACACTCAGAACACAAAACATGTAGCACACAAAATGTGAGTGAGGTGTGTCAAAAATTCCTAAGATATTAATTTTTATTCATAATAATTAACCATTTGTTTATAAAGTAATATGAAATACTGGGTTTGTCGTATGGTTTCCAAAATTTTAATTTGAGCTTAGTATACACACATAAAGAAATTTGCATGCAGGCATTTCTTAATTTTAATAAGTCTAAGAGAAAAACAATGTCTATGTACATGTTACTGAATTTTTCAACTTTTTCAAATAGTTATGGAAAAAATTAATTTCAGTGAACTATTTAATATTTTTAACAAGTGCACAACAAGTTCTAAATCCATAATTCCTGAAAGCCTCCTGAAATTTTAAAGCTAAGAAATTATAAACTGTGGTACACGGAGCATTTTTAATAGTGAAAAATCCTGGGGTAAAAGAAAGGAATTGAAAAAAATGGAATTTAAAGGTTTAATCGGTAAATGACCGATTAAATAGTCATTTGTAGCTTTAAAATTATTTATATTAAAAATAAACTGTTTAGCATAAAATTGCAAGTTGTAAGTAGGTATAATAAGAATGCAAAACACAAAAAACTGATAATGTAGACACATTTTTTTGCCAAATTTCAGATACACTGCCTGAACACTCCGATATATTCTACCAATAATAAGCCGCTATCCAAACGTCAACTTCATATGTAATGAACATCATTTATTACTTAATACCAACACGTGAAGGTCCACGTGTTACCCCTAGATCTATCACACCCAGTCACTTAGAGCAGCCAATCACAGAGTATCCTCGACCTCCCCCACCTTTTCTTCCTGCCCACTTAGAAAAGTTGTGAGGCTCTTTCACGTTTAGTTGTGTGAATGGAATTAACACGTGTAGACAGTGTGTTCACTAAGAGGTATGTATTTCCTTGTTCACAGTTCAAATAACTACAAAAACAGCAGCGGATTTGATTATTGCTTATGTGTTCTACTGTCAATTAGCGAGAACAAGAAAATAAATGCCGAGACACAGTTTAATGCAAGGATTGACCTAACAATGTTTTATAATTTTAAGGTAATGTATCTGTGAAATTTTGAAAATCCACTGTATATAAGATGTCTATGCAATGTTTGAAAATTCTAGCTTTTTTGATTGTGTAAATTCATTGTTCTAATAAAAGTGCTCCACACGATGCATTTTTAAAACTATTCACACAAAAAACTGAGGCTTTGCAGTAAATAAGTTTAAAACATGTTTATTATTTCAGATTTTTTATACTAACTTCTAATTATTGTATAATAATTACTACTTTTTGTACTCTCCAAAATTCTTGATTTTTCAAAAGTTAATAATTTAGTTCTCAAAATAAATGCATTACTTTAAAAAAGATCTGACTATTTTTAATGTACTTTTGAGAGGCATTACAAAAATTTTTGAAATAAATTAGTAAGAAATTTTGAGTATGGAAAAATACTGAAAAAGTGTTTGCTAGAAAACAAGTTTTAAAGTTGGGCTTATATATTAATAAGGATGCTCCTGTCTATTTATAGCTTCAGCTAATTGGTGGTTTAAATGCCCCAAGTGAAAAAGTATATGTATTCTTAAAGCTTAGAATGCATATTATTTTATAGGACAAAGGTTAGTTCTTTTTTTAATGTTTCAAAACTTTTGGTCAAATTTCACAAATGGATTACCTTAATGTGATCCCAAAAAAGCGCATAAATGAGATAATTGGATAAACAAATTTATTTATTGTAAAGCGTTGGTCATAGGATCTTCTTTACATATTTGCATTTAAAAGCCCTGTACAATTATTTTGAATTTTTTAGAACTTTCATTATTCATGCTTTAAGCATTGCTATTTTTTCAGTGATTTCTGTGGTAAATAATTTTAAATACAGAACGACTTCGAAATTCCACAATTCTTTATAGCTTGCAAGAAGTTAGAAAATCTCTTTCAATGGGTTAATGTGCGGTCCAAGATATTATTTCGTAATACGTACAATAATTTCATCACTTATAAATATTAAGCACATTTAAAAATTTCCTTTGTTTTCGTACTAAAGGAATCTGCTTTTTTGTATTTAAGTTTCTGTTTATGTTTGCTGGTATGAGGTAGTTAAGTGTTTGGTGTATTGAAATTAAGGAAACTTCCAGAGAAACAAGACGAAAATATTGGCAAATGGCAGAGAAAATTTATAACCGCAGAAATCGTAATCAGAAAATGAAATTAAAAACTTCTGATGCGCTGCATTCACGTGACTTTCTCTACTCTCCATCTTTTGTTAGTGGGTATAGAAACTATTATTACGAAAGCTTACTTTTCTGTCTTCTTCATAGAGATAAACATTTGCAGAAATATTTATATTACACATTTCGTTATAGATACAAAGGGAATAGCAACCGACATTTAGAAAAATGTTCGTGTGTGCGTGTGTGTGTGTGTGTGTGCGCGCGCATGTGTGCCTGTGCCTGTGAACAGCGTAACTATAAAACGAAAATTCGGATAAATACCAAACTTAGTATTTAGATTTAGTACCTTTCAAAAATGCGACCCCACCCCACCCCAAATTGTTGTAATTTAATCATAATCGTTATTGTGATTAAATTACAGAAAACAACAACAACAAAAACTGCTCCTTTCATGCAAAGGGAACTTTGTGACTTTACCGCTCATTTAGAATTTAGATGAGAAGAATAACAATTATAAATGTATCTGCGTTTCGTATGTAAAGCTACATGACTTTTTTGTGATCAGAAATGATAACAACGGTTTAAAATTTTAGCTTAATCTGTAGACAAACGATAATGAAAAATCTAATGTGATATATTCACATGACTTTCTCTACCCTCCTACGTTTATTAGTGGATATACAAACTATTCTTACTAAAGTGTATTTTTCTACAATTTAATCTAAAAAAATCTTTACAGAAATAGCTACATTACATATTACGCAATAGATACAAAGGGAACAGCGATAGTCAAATGTTTAAGAACAGACGTTATATGCTGGCCTTAAAATTCCATACTGTTTTTATGCAATCGCGAGAAACAACTGAAAATCGATTGGAATTGAAAATAATGACAAATTATTAAAGAATTCGACCCATTACTAATGGATATCTCGAGGAAACGACTTATGGCACAAAAAACGTTATTTGAAATAAACTATGTACTTTAAAGAGACCTACATGTTTTGTGTAGTACGTTTACGTCTATCGCACGTATACAAGTTATGCAAGGTTATACAAAGTTCCTTCCAAATGAAGAGGACTTCACAGGCTATTCCCAGAAAATTCAAGATATAAATTTATGTAAATATCTTTAATATATAGCATTTTAATAAAAATCATTGGAGCCATTTTTCAGAAAATCAAAAGTTTCGAAAAATGTTCCATGTAAAGGGTAGATGGATTTGGGGGATTTTCTTGAAAATCTTTTTGTCGCATCTTTGGAAGATACTGAACTTAAATACCAAGTTTTGTATTTATCCGGCTTTTCTTTTTTGAGTTATGCTGTTCATAGAAACAGTCTAACACACACACACACACACACACACACGCACACACACATGGACCTTTTTTTTCTAAAAATTGTTTTTTGGGGCTCAGGGGTCCTCAAAACATGTATTTATGATGAAATCTGGGTATGGAATTTTTGGGTGGAATGCAATACCTTTTCTGCCTACTATGTACAAGGTAGAGAAAGTAATAAAATTTTGTATGAATAATTGCAATGAAAACAAATGCCATGCAGAGAAACATCGTATAACTGTTGCATATTAGATTATTTAGTCATGACCTTGCAGTTGAAATGTCGACTTCTTTTATTAATAGCGATTGTTGCCTCAGCCTCTGATTTCGATATGAATCCTCATCTTGATTGACATAAAACTGATAGAAACACGAGGTTGTGTGTACGAATAATTAATAGAATCACAGTGAAGTAGTAATGGGTAGAGTGTGTAACTGTTTTACATCAAATTTCAGCAAGATTCACGACTAAGTCAAAAATAGAACACTTCTTCTTCAGCGAAAACAATAATGTAACAATTTATTTTTGTTATTTACCCAACTTTTAAATCCAATGAAATGTGGAACACAAAATCTGAATCTGCTTCAAACAAAACTTCAAAAATGATCTCTTTTGCTTCACATAAAATTTGATATAGGATAATTCATTTGTGGTGTGGATGGTTTTCTTAGCAAATGACTGTATTTTTTATTTACTATATTTTGTAAATTTAACGCCTTTTACCATGAATAAACGTATGAAATTAATGCTTAAATAGACCCCGGATCAATCTGCGTATTACCCCGCATTTATCTTCTCAGGATAAGAGAGAACCCCGAGTAAAGACTTATCTAGGCAAAATGCTTCAATGGAGATTGGAACTCGGGCTCTCAGATTTTGAGACAGACACAATTACTATGTAATAGACAGCTCTAATGTGTTAATGCGATTAAATGTGTACCATTTTCATTTCTCAATACTATTCCTGTTTGCGTGTCAAATTGAATAGATTTTGGGATCGATTTTAATTCCATTCTCTTTCCGGGTTTTACAAATAGACTCGTACCTTAATCAACCCAAGCAGGATATCTATTAATACTTTAAACTTGCAGTTAATAATGTGAATTTGACATTCTGCTACAGGTTAATCCACGAGAGATCATTCGTCATTAGTTATGATGTTCCAATGCAACTTTAGTATAATCCGCATTTACAGGCAGAAATTCGATACCATTTCATCTCGATTGCCTTCACCAGTAGGATTGGATGTGCGACTGGGTTCGAACGGAATTCCCTTTTACATATCATAATGAATGTAGAGATTACACTCATATCAATAAAGACGTAATGCATGTTTCTCTGGTGTTCGCAGGATGCAAACCGGAAACATTAGTTCGTCGTCAACGCCTTCTGCTACATCTTCTTTGCCTACATCAAAGAGAGGACGACTCCTTAGAACACCAAAGT
Source organism: Deroplatys truncata (assembly GCA_030765065.1). Lineage (NCBI taxonomy): Eukaryota > Metazoa > Arthropoda > Insecta > Mantodea > Mantidae > Deroplatys > Deroplatys truncata. The sequence continues at coordinate 63,872,245 of CM060980.1, forward strand.
GTGCCCGTTGTCGAAATCACGGCGTTATTTCCTGTCTCAAAGGACACAAGCGACTTTGTCGATGGAGAGAATGCAGATGTCCAAATTGTCAACTGGTGGTGGAAAGGCAACGGGTGATGGCTGCACAAGTTGCTCTCCGCAGGTTAGTTGTCCCTCATCTCCGAGCGCTAGATTAGAATAAAACATCCAGAAAATATGCAAAGTTTTATATCCCTGGCATGAGTGGGCCACTTCAACGTCTCGCAGTCTAAACACGGTTGAACAGCATCCTGCTACAGACCATTTAAAACCATCAAGAACTGTAATTCACTAATGAAATTCCTGATTCCTTGCACCTCCCCAAATTTTCTATAGAGAAAACTTGTTTTTTTTTAATTTATTTATTGCCGCTTAACTACAAGCAGTTATATTGCGACATACAAATTATAGAACAGTACAATAACCTGAACACAATGCAACAATCCCATTACAGCATGTGCATAACAACATATTATTTCAACATAATACAACATACAACATTTTATAAAATAAATCCTATACAATTGTTGTGCAGTGACAGAAGGTTATACAGTGATGTGGAGAGAAGAAATTTAAGGATGGCTTGGATAGTTTTCGGGTTATTGAATACCGTTGGAAGATGAGTTGTTATATTGTACTGTTTTCTTTTTTCCTCGTATGCTGGACATTCTGTGATGATGTGCTTGATGTTAAGGTTTAATGACAATGTTGTCATTGAGGCGGCGGTTCCTAGCGTAAAATGGCAGCATGTGTGAGTCTTGTGTGGCCAATGCGAAGTCTTGTTATTTTTATTTGATCGCGGTGTCTTAAATTTATTAATTTAGCGGGAGATGCAAACTAAGTAGGTACCGTGTCATGTGAAGAAGTTTTAATTTTAGGAGTTGTATTTTGCTCCGGAAGCCTTCGCCCTAAAATGTTTAAAAATATATTAACTTTGTAATTTTGACTGTTTCTTTAAATATTATATATTTATGTTTGCCTCGGCTGCGTCAGTATTTATTTTTAGAGACATGAATGTCTTAGTAGGGAGTGGTGCGACTGAAGAATGTAGGCTTACACAGATTATAATTTTACTTCACTCCTTTTATTAATGCTTGACACGATTTAAATAACACTTCACTGATAGAGAGAGAGAGAGAGAGAGAGCTGTGATTTTTTTATTAAATACTTGCACTTTTTAACACGTAAACTATTTTTGTCTCACACAAAATACGTATTAAATTTCTCGAAGACGCATCTCGCGTCCGGTTAGAAAGGCTGTTTACGAGCAACTGACTTCTGAATTTGTAAATTTTGCTCCATTTTAGTTTCTGATTGGCTAATCCTAGTCCAATAGAATACGCTCATTTAACTAAAGCTTTTTCTAGTTGTTGATTGGCTATTTTATAAACTGTCACAAAAATTACATTATTGCTTCCAAGAATCACAAGTAGCGTTATTAAACTTTCAAATTCATTATTGCCTCAAGGTTACCTCATTGTTAGCAACTTTTAACTTATTATTCTCACAGCTCCTACATTATTAAATTACGTAATACATTCACATAACATTATTACACATGTATACAATAATATAAACATATACAATGACTGTAATATACACTTTTTATATATTGTTACACACACATATTGCTTTAAGGCGGGCTGTTATTGAATTTATATATTATATAATTAGACTGAAATCATTTAAGTGTTAAAAATACTGGCTCACATGTAATTTGGTTTGGCCATTACTAAGCCATCTGTTGGTCCAGTTACGTTTTATTTTATTTTTCAAGTGAGAGGTGGCATCCTGGTAGGTTGTAGCTATGTTAGAGTCATTGTGGGAATGTTTGATAGCTTCTCGCGTTGCGAAGTCTGCTTCTTTGTTGTCTTTTATACCTACATAGGAAAATATCCATGCAATTGTGATTTGCTTTCTTCAGCTCTTAATATGATGGAATAGCTGTTGTATTTCCTGGTCTATAGGTTGCACGAATATCTGTCTTTTAAAGCATATTACGCTCATTCAGTATGTGAAAATTTTAGAGTAGTTGCATTTATGTCCTTGCTGCATCTGTGTATGACTTTTTTACGGCAAATAATTCGCATTTGAATACCATATAAAAATCTGGTGGTCAGTAGAGCACTGTAAAATGAGGGTGTACAATCGCAGCTACTTTAAGTTCTTCAATAGCAGAACCTTCTTGTAAATCTATATGTGATTAGTATAGTTTGCTTTTAGATCGTTGAAATATGACTTATGAATTTTTAATGGATTGCATTTTTAGTTGTTTTTATTTTCATATTAAAACAGGCATATCTAATCTCCATGGAGCAACAGATGAATTATAGTTTATATGAGTCGTTATTGGAATATCTAGCCCTCCTTCCCTTAAATATTGAGCAATTCTAACATGAAAAGTCTATAGTAACGACGACCTTTTGTGATTTTAGCGTTTTAGGGAACACGTATTTATGCATTCGGGATGGATTGGCTACTACTTTAATTGCGTATGATAGATTCAGTTGTATTCTTCTGATAGCTATAGATTGTTCCTGAATTTCAATTTGCACGCTGCTAACGGGGATGGTCCTAAAAACTCCAAGGATGTTGTCAGCAACGTTGTCCGTATCATGTCCAGTAATTTCAGCGTATTAGTTTAGGCAGAACTGTAAACTATCGAGGCATAATCAGTTTGGATCATATTAAACCTGCATATGTTCATAAGCAAGACTTTAAGTTCTGCTTCCCAGTTTTTAGCTGCAATCGTTTTCAGGATAGAAATATTCTTCTGGCACAATCTACCTTTGGGTTCCTAAGAAGGGGTAACCAAGACAGTTTTGTAACAAATACAATTCCGAGGAGTTTAATGGTGCGTTTATGGTTGTCCATATAGAGTTCCGGGAATTTAGTATCTTTTCTTCTACCTGATACAGTTTGTTTTAGTTTTAGAAAATCTAAACCCTACATATTCAGCCCAGTGTAAAAGAGAGTGGATTCATTTGAAGGACTTCCTATGTCGTAGTGATGTTTTTACCTTTGCAGAATATCGTCAAGTCATCTGCAAAAAGGCAAGCCTTGACAGGAGCACCGATATAGGATGTCACGTTGTTGATAGCAACTAGAAATAGAGTGATCAACACTGATCCTTGTGGGACTCATGTTCAGTAGTTACATGCTGGATAATGTTTCATTGGCTTTTACTTGCATGTACCTTTTCCGAAGAAAATTATAAATAAACATTAGCATATTGCCGGTGATATTGTATTTCCGAAGAGTTTCTATTATGTATCTTCTGCAGGCTGTATCTAGGCCTTCTCGATATCGAGGCTAACAGCTGTTAGGTGTCGGAAGTGTTAAAAGCGTCCATAATTTCAGACTCGAGAGTAATAAGATAGTCCAACACTGAATGAAACTGTCGAAATCCACACTACACTTCGCTGAAGAACTTTTGCTTTCCTAATACCCATCATAACGTGAGGTTTACTACTTTTTTCAGCAATTTGCACATTTTACAGGTCAATGCAATGGGTTTTTAGTTTTCAGGAAATGTCATATCGCAGTTATGTTTCGGTATAGGAATTACTATTGCATTTCGCCACTGCGACGGAAAAACTGTTTTGCTCCAAATGAAGTTGTAGAGTTCCTTGTTGCAGAGCATCTTTGATTTCCTGTAAAGTGATGCAATGTTATACTCTTGGTTATAGATGTGTACCTTTTCTGTTTGTAGAAGATTGCAGTTGATGTGTGTGCGTGTGTTACACTCACATGACTTTCCCTACTCTTGTACAAACTATTTTTACAAACGCTTATTCTCCATATGCTTCATGTTAATCGAGATGATAATCGTATTGCTAATTTTCTTGTAGGTGCAAGGGGAATAATGTGGTAGTATTTAAGCGATATCAAATGTTTAAGAGCTGGTTGCTATGTGGAGTATTCCATTCTCTTTGCATTACCAGACAAAAAAAATTAATAACGAATTTCCATTTGAGAAAAAGTATAAGCATTGGAAAATTTAAGGGAATAACAAGCAATATTTCGAAAATGGTTCACTCAACAAAAAAAATGCATATGACATAAATTGTGTATTTTATTGCGATCTGCATTTTTGTGTAGTAAAATTTTGTCTATCTCTTACGGTTTACCAGTTATACGAAAGTCGTTCACAATGAAGAACACTTTTGGAGACATTCCCACAAAATTCGAGATATACATTTCATTTGTCATGAAAATATCTTAAACATATGATATTTTAAACAAAATCGTTAGAGCCATTTGTGAGAAAATTAAAATTTTTTAAAAATGTGCCATGTAAAGGATAGTGGGGGAGATTTTCTTGAAAACCTTCGTGTCGCATCTCTGGAAGATACTGAACCTAAATACCAAGTTTGGTGTTTATCCGACTGTTCGTTTCTGAGTTATGCTGTTCACAGACACACACACACACACACGGACATGTTTCCAAAAATGCTTTTTTGGGAATCAGGGGGTCTCAAAACATGTATTTCCAGTGAAATCTCGGTATCGAATTTTTGGGTGGAATACAATACTTCCCCTACTTACTATACGTAGTAGAGAAAGTAATAATGTTATACTATGACAACTGGTCATCGCTTACAGTAAAACTAACATACGGATGCCCTAAAGGTCATTACCATGGACCCTTCACCATACAGCCCTGACCTAGCACCTTTTGATTTATTCTTGTTTCCAAAAATTAAAAATAAATTTCGTGGAATCACTTCTTCTTCGTCAGGTAAAACAGTAGAAAGTTATAAAAACCTGGTTTCTGAAGTGCCTGAAGAAGAGTGGCATCATTACTTTAAGAATTGGTTTCATCGAATGCAAAAATGTATTGATGTTAAAGGAGAATATTTTGAAAAACAATAAAACCATTTAACCTTTTTAAAACTAATCCTTGTTTAATTTTCTAAAAATTTTCAGTGTCGCCTTTATATTATTATGAATGTGCCACGCTCTTGAGGTATACATACTCATATGATTATGTAGTTAGATTGTTGTGAAATTTAAATTGTGGACTACGATTAGGTATCCACTGTGTGTGTGATATTTCTTTCACAAGTAAAAGGCTCTACCCGATAGATGTTGATATCCCTTAAACTATTTTAATATTTTGGGAGCAGATTAAGAAGCGATTTCATATTCATGTCTCTCAATTTCAATGTCGTATTGTTGAATATGGGTAGCAAAGGATAATTCTACTCTGGAAACATAGTTGGTTTTTAACACAAAGTGGTGAAAGGGGAGGGTTAAAATCTTTAAATTTGAATTATTGGAGGCGGGGTTCTTCAAAGTATTCATATTACGGAATTTCTGATTTCGCTGAATATTGTTATTAAAAATGATACTCTACAACTTTAAAAAACTACCGCTGTCTTTATTTTCAAATTTTATACATCTATACTTTGCTAAAGCTAACCTATCTAGACAAAACTTTGTAGGCTTACACTATAGGAACCAACGAATATTATAGGCTACCTTACGACTTTCAAAAACTATCCCTACTGATATTTACAATTCCTTACGTAAAAATCTACAGTTTTATTGTTTCTTTCCCCTTTCTATTTTGCCGATCATTCCAGTTCGGTAACCGCTGCCTACAGCTTAACCTGATATGTAGAAAAAAAGAGATGTTTTGAGGAGCTGTTTCAATTCCTCATACTTCATAAAGGTATCAGAGCACATATTTTCAAGTTTTACACACTTTGTGTTTAAAATTGTCTTGTGATTCAAGACACATCTTTTTCGGCCAAAATATAGCTGTTCCCCACTCAGCAGAGTGAGGAATGTAAGGAGCACGATAAGTAACGATGTATGGACCTAGTAAACCAATACTAGACGGTTAGGGGAAGCATCGTACTGACCACATCAACTCCCCGTATCGATTGAATGATCTGCCGTGATGTGGGCACGAGACCGGTAGTCAGGATAGAAGGTGAAGTAAAATTTAAAAAGGGTAGGTGTGGGTGGAGTCGATGTGACAAGGGTGTGGGTAAAGTCGATGAGGTGTGGCCGTTGGAACCTGGTGGATACCCTGAAAGTTCTTGTAGATATGGATGCTGTGCACTGTGAAATGCTCGAATTGAATCGAGCTTGGTATAGCAAGTTTATGGCTAGCATGGTAGAATTGACTTCCTGGCGGATAAGTTTTGTTCACTAATTGTTGTGGATTGTAGTATGTGTAACACCTACCAACATATTTGAATGATTTTTGCTATCCATTATATTTTAAAATATACTTAAAATTCTACTAGCTCTAAGTCGGAGCAATATTGAATCTTAGCTCAGCTTTTCCGTGTTTGGAAGGAAAGCTATTTATTATATAAACAATAAACAGAATAAGTGAACTTTAACTACAATGCTTTATTCTTTTGCTCAAGGTGCTTTAACGACGAACAATATATGACAATTGAATCAAAGATTTATTTACATATTATTTGCTTTCATTTCTTGTATATTTACTTTATATTATAATAATCAATTCTTTGTTACTTCTTGTTGAGAGTATTTGATAATTCAGTAGGGAATTTGTACACTTCTGTTTTCCCTGTAAACATCTCCTTTTTCAGTGAAAATTTTCTTAACATCACAAGAGTTGAACTTTGTTTATTTAAGCTCTTGTCTGGTTGCTATCGATCGTAAAACAAATTCACATAGTTTAAAAATTCCTGCATGGAATAAATAAATATTATGTGTATAAAACATATTACTGCCTGATTTTTCCCTTTTTGTTACATATTGTTATTATCACAATATTTTTTATTGTGAATTCAATATTTTTCGAACATTTATTGAAGATATTTTCAACATTATTAAATTTTTTTACCTTTCATTATAGCAATAAATACAATTCTAATTAATAATTTAAAATGCAGTAAGATCCCTCTGAAAGCTCATAGAAATGTGAAATTTGTTTTAATGATCTAAGTGACTCTGGGAAAATCAGTACCACTGCTATTTGTTGACTATTTTTGTTCATTTCGATGGAAATTACAGGCATTGCTGACATTGTTGACAGTCTTTAGTTTGCAGTCGTTACAGAAACATGCAGTATTCAATTCGAGAGCTTACTGTTGTTGTGAAAACGTATTGGAAGACAAATTCATTGATAACAACACAACGCGAATTTCGAAGAGAATCTAACGTGCGCGATGTTCCAACAAAGGCAATAATTGTATCGCTGGTAAGAAAGCTGGAGACAACTGATGTAATCGTCAATGAGAGTGCGAAACATAGACCATCATTGAGTGCAGGCTGTTGATAATGTACGAAGACAGTGAACTCTCCAAAGAAATTGTTGCATTGATTGAGCCAGGAGACAGGCTATTCATATGGCACATGTCAAAGAGTTGCGAAGAAACGGGATTGCGACCATACAGGGTGCATATGAAGTAGCAATGAAAGAAGCAGATCATGAAAAATGAATGCGTTGTTGTCGATGTTTTCAGAATTTTTTTTCCACGTCCAGGCATTCTCTCCATAACGTGGTTTACAGATGAGGCATGGTTTCATCTGTCAGGTTACATCAACATACAAAACAGCAGATACTGGGCTGCTGTAAACCCCCATATCATCCACGAAACACCACTGCACGATGAAAAGGTTGGAATATGGTGTGCGGTATCAACTTCCAGGATCGTTGGCCCCATTTCTTTGATACGATTGTAGACACTGTAGTTTATACGCGCATCTTCAATACATTTGTGGAGCAGCTGGATGATATCGAATTGACAGAGGGTTACTTCCAGCAAGATGGAGCGACGTGTCATACATATAATTCCTCCATGCAACTTGTAACCAGTTTCTTTGATAATCCAATAATCTCAAAAGGTCTGGTCCCTCAGATCAACTGACCTACCTTCGCCGGACTTTTTCTTATGGTCGTATCTTAAAAACAGAATGTATAAAAATAGACCTCGAACAACTGCTGAACTCCTGAATCCATTGGTAACGAAATAAGAAACATTGGCAAAGATACTCTTCGTAGAACGTCATAGAATATGGTGAAACAGTGCAGATATGTATGGATGCCGGTGGAGGACACTTCTAACATTTCCTCTAAGGAACAATAAACAATGTAAACTTCCAATTGTGCATTATATTCTCCCAAAGTTGCACATGTGTCCTATTGTTGGTTCAAGAGTTATGGCCCATTAAAGTGGTTCAGGTTTATATGGATCACACTGTATATAAATGCTCAAGCAAAGTTATGACACAAATAGTGTTTTAAAACAATAATGCATTAATCATTGTAATACACAATGCATACATAAAAACACGTGCATAAAAATTTCCCATTCATTCCATTGGATTTCCATTTTACCATTCCTTAGCAAGTTTTAGAAACTATCTTTGATTATTTTATTAATATCTGCCTCAAAGGCCATAGACTAGCAAGGACTGTCGCGTCATTTATTATTATTATTATTATTATTATTATTATTATTATTACTACTACTACTATTATTATTGTGGTTTTCCTGAAGTTAAATCACTAAAATGGGTTTTAAAAATCTTAGAGAGAATACATTATCTAAATTACCTGAGGTTGCTATTCGGAATTATTTCTAGTGTCTGGGAGTATCATTTCCTCTGGCGCTTTCTGTCTAAGTTCCGTGGTGTTGTTCTCATTCAATCCATTTATCTTTCATCTGGCTTGCCCGGTTAAAATAATCTAATTCCCCTCAACACAAGTAGATTATACTACATTGTACAGTCGAGTATATGGAATCGTGCCGATATAACACGCAGTGGTTTGTTGGTAATAAAATACTATATTGACCATGCCACTTCCGGCCCACATCCCTTAGTATCAGGTCTGATACTACTTGCTCCCCCTCCTTTTCCTTCACTTCTGAGCCTGAAACCAATCTGTGTTCATGAGTTAATATTTAAGTGCCATACTTTTGACATCTTACCAATATGAGGACTCATCAGGGGCTGGCGTGGAAAATCGGTGCGAAGCATACCTTCCAGCCATTCAGGTAAAATGTTTCCGTATTTCTCCCCTTTCGCCGCTCACTTAGATCTAGCCTTCAGACTTGAATTCAAACCAAAAAAAACATTGGTCCACCTAGGGCTGGTGTGGAGTACAAATAATAAGTAGATTCTGCCAATATTAAATAAAGAAAAACACTGCAGGAAACCAGAAACATCGGCACGTTTTCATGCACTTGGCTGTACTATAATATACTTATTAAAATGTATTATTAAAATTATTGTAAAATTAAAATGTTATTTCAGAATCCAAAATCATTAATCAATTTTATGTAAATAAGCTTTTCTATGTTTTCAGTACGCTGTAATCAAGTTTATTTTTTACCAATTTATACTAATTATATATACGAGTAGATGGAGAGATAACTTAGAAATTACTCAGCCGATATTGATAAACTGAGAAGATTATTTTTCTCGCGGTTTGTAGGTTACATCACAAATCCAAAATTTGTAAGTTATCTTCTATTTTTGGAAAAGCGTAATTAGCTTCATAACAGATATTTTCGCCTCTATTTTACTGAATATTGATGTGTTCCCGAAATCTAAATGCCTTTAAACCTTTATGTTTTAAAATAAATAGAACCTAAGAGAAGATATAAAAGTTTAATATGTTATCTACCTAGTGTATCAAAATTACTCGACCATTTGAATAAATTCTTCGCAGTTAAAAGATGCCTACAAGTTATGCATTTCCAGAATTTTAAAGACTGCCGGAGGGAGGTTGACAGATATACATCCGCGAATATTTCACTTTATTTCCGTGAATATCACAGAATTTTTGGTACGTGATTGTGAATACCGTACGATTTTATTAAATTACATTTCCAAGCAATAAAACATAAAAACGTGTTTTAGATCATTGTCCAATCATTTCATAAAAATGTACGGAGGGAGGTAAATGAAATTAATTAAATCAGCATTTGAGATGTAAAACGCCATGCATGAAGGGTAAACCAGCTAGTATAATAGTTGTATACAGGGTGGACCATTTAAGTTGAGACTGTACAATATCTCCAAAACTAAGCGTTGTAGCGCTGCCTTTAATAAAAGTTGCTTGATATTATGAGGGAAAGTAAATGCCAACATAAAAAGGTAGGTTCCCATTTTAAAAAAATTCAATTGATCCTAAAATGACCATCACAACGTCCTCCAAATAAAACACGACTAATGGCATTCACTTTCTCCCATAATATCAAGCAACTTTTATTCAAGACATTTCTTTCTACAACGCTTAGTTTTGGAGAAATTGTACAGTTCAACTTCAATTGTCCACCCTGTATATTTATTTATTTATTTATATTTATGAAACCGTATTTCTAAATACCTTTAAAATCACATTTGCTGCCGAAAGTTCATGCATGACACCAAGTATTCGCATTCAAAGCCTCTCTTTAGAAAATAGTAGACTTGCGATTAAACGAGCTAACTGGGATCGAGACAATCTCGGATATGAAAAAACCGGATGATACGGAGATAATGTAATAATAGCTCGTAAAAGACGAAAAAATGCCTAAAACTATATAGTAATTGTGTATTAAAAGATAATTTCTTAAAATGTATATTGAATACTTTATATAGTTTAAGTAAAGCATAAACAGATTACAAAATTAAATGAGACTACTTTTTGAAAAAAAATCTTTTATAATTTTTGGGCTAATTTCTTGCCTCTCACCGCTGCAACGCACCTCCTCTCGTCAAGTTACGTAAATCACTTGATGAGAATGCTTTTGGAATACCCTAACCTCCTAGGTGGTTGCGTTAACTTGGAATCGTACTGTACAACGGGATCGGTAAACTAGTATGAGTAATAATTATTCAACAACCACATGAATATAATTTGTAACAATTTAACACATATAAAATATAGTAAGATATGTATACATAAATTATTTGTCTGTGATCTGCGCTGTCAACTATTTGAGAATAAATACTAAAATGAGCTGTGAACTATATGCAAATGAGAATGCAGTTACATGAATTTAGATGTTAAAAAAATGTGTTACTATTCCTTGCATTTTGCAATAATTGAGCCAGCCAAAAACATATTATTATTTATAACCCTGGTGAGCACATAAACAAATGTTTAAAAAAGAGTATTTAGCACAAGTCATTCACACTTGTACACAAGGCTAGTACAACATATAACCTTCAATTACAACTCAGGTATTGAACCAATAAAAAGCGAATTTAAGGTAATTAATACCGCATATAATGAAATTCCCTGCTTGATCAACTCACTTCAGAGAACATAAGAGAAGTTGAATTCTCAGTGAGTTAACTGCCCCATTAAACCATGGCTGTTAACACAGCTCAATAACAAGTTGCACAAAATTTAAAAGAGCTGAAAGAGCATTATCCTTCCGCGTTAAATCAGAATTTATAACTTTGAATGGTAGACGATATCCTAATGAGAGATACTCAAAGTCTACCAAAGTTAAATACAAAGAAATGCATTACCAAATATAATCAGATCTAACATGGTCTCTCCAGTGTCCACGACGTAAGCAACTGGCCAGAGCCAAAAGTGTTGACTCGTGGAAGGTTGGAATCGGTCTGTGTCAAAAATCTGGGCAGGCCAGCCGTGCCGATGGAAGAAAGATGGAGAGGGTAACTTCCACGTTGCAATGATGTGGCGTAGCCAACCTAAACTACGCTTGGTGTTACCAACCCAAGCTGCAAACCAAGTGATGAGTATACAACGCCACATTGCACAAATGAAAAAAAAAGTGTATGCTTGTTTTCCAAAACTCCCTTGGTTAGCCCGTATTCTCGGTTTGTCGCGAGTCTACTGTATTCCAAAATATGAAGGTTTAGAAGCATTATTCTTCAATAGAAAATATCATTGTATCTGCATGTTAGTAGTAGAACATTATGCCATATCTCATGCTATATTTCAATAACAATTTACAAACTTCACTTCTTTTATACTTTATCTACTTACTTTTAGTTGATTAATTATTTTTGCTTTTTCTGTAATTGATTACTTGCTCAGCCTTAGTAAAGGCGGACTGTTAAGTTTTCAGAAGCAACTAAAGCTTAAAGTGACTGGATTTTCAGACAACAATCAAACGAAGAGAGCCACGATTTGAGATCACGTGTTCAAACAGCAGAGGCTCTCCTGGCGCAGAAAAGACTATATCAAAAACATCTACGAACTCTTCAACAGAGCTCACTTGCAAGGGATATTTTACAAGGTAGGCATTCACTTATTATTGATGTTAATATCCAAACATTAGTAGCGTCTCTAGCTTAGCTGCGTTTTAATATTAACGGAATATGGAATTTCAATTTAGATTTTAATACATTACTAACTGATGCATACTTTATGGGAGCTATAGTTAATATTGTTATTCTAGTTTACATCTTTTTTCATTTAACATCTAAGGTCACATCGGCGGCTTTGCCTTTGGAACAATTATTGCTCATTGGCAATGGTATTCACTGTTTCATTGTTGTTATTTTTCTTTATTTATAGTCGCTTTGACTACTAGGTGATATCGCACCTATATTCATATATACGAGTACAATAATAATATATTGTATACTTTACATAGATTAGAGTAATACAATAATTGTATATTTTACATGATTAAGTTCTTAAACAAAGACAGGACAGATAACCTATTACCTACTATACATTTTTATTTGATGTTTATATTTAAATCCTATTAAACAGTTTGATGTCTTTCAAGAAAAAAATAGTGTTTTTTAAATGAGTAGATTTGTTTAAACTAAAAATATATCTTCAGAGCTGTTATGTCTTCTTCTCTCCATGGTATAACTTCTGCATTTAGTGATAAGGTGTTTGATGGCGATACGGCAATGCAGATCTCGCAGTGAGGAGGATTTCCTTTGATGAGTAAGAAGGAATGTGTTAAGCTTGAATGGCCCATACGTAAACGTGATATAATCAGTTGATCTTTTCTTTTTAGAGTCTGTAATGTGCAGGGTTCTGTAGAGCCGTTCCTAACTACATGGAGTTTGGTTGATGTTTTAACGGTCCAGTCTTGTTTCCATTTGACAGTTGGTCTGGTAAAAAATAACTTGCATCTCTGTAGGACAGTGATAATTCTTCCACTGAAAGTACCAAAGTAGCTTTTTTGGCTCCTGTATTTGCTTTTCCATTTCCTGATATTCCATAGTGAGATGGAATCCATAAGCATATAGCTTCTTGATTATTTGTAGTAATTTGGTTGCAAATAATTTGGATATCTTGGATAACTTTTAAGTCAGTAGAGAGGTATCGGATACTCTGAAGACCGCTTAGTGAATCAGTTGGAATTGCACTTTGTTTAGCTGTGCTGAGGTAATATAAATCAAAGCTTGTTTGACAGCATAGAGCTCAGAGCAGAAAACAGAAGACAAGTCTGGAAGCTTGTACTAAAGTTTAGCATCCGGAGTAATTATAGCACAGCCATTACCCTGCTTAGATTGGAGTCATCTGTATACAGGATTAATCACCTAAAACTTGCACCGCAAATATTTCGGAAATGGAAAGCTCTATTGATGTGCAGTTTTCACAGCATTGAGTGGTAGTCAGGGGTACTCGAACATTCAGCCTAAAAACAGATTTTAATAATACTGAGAAAGTGTAATTTTTTAGCAAGAATACAATTTTTTTAAATGGAACAAAGTCTAGTTACATCAACAGAATAAAGGTAGGGTAAATTAGAATGTCAATGGTCTTTGTTGCAGGATTAGAGCAAGTGGTTTACGAGAAATTGTATTTTGAAAAGTTTCCAACCTGCTTAGTTGCTAGGTGCGATGTTGTTATGTTTGTTTGCATTGTGTTTTCTGTTCATTGATTGCATTGCGACTTTCTGGTCAGTTAGTTTGTGACAGTTCAAGCTGTAAGTCGTGAGTGGAAGATAGGGTTTACTAATGCAGAAAAAGCCGACATGCCCATAGTGTATGGAGAGTGTAGAAAGAATGCAGTTCGTTCCTGTACAGTGTATGCGGAAACGTATCCCAGTAGACGTCAACCATCTTGGCAATTATTTATCAACCTCTTCAACCAATTACGTGAAAGTGGTACTGTAACACCTAGAAACGTAACAGAAACAAACAAGTGACTGAAGAAGAGGCAAAAATTAATGTTTTGGCTGCCGTTACAGTAGATCCGCAAATTAGTCCCCGCACAATCGCACGTGGAAGTGGCATAAGCCAGGTAAGTGTACTGCGCATTCTCCAACGACATAGATTCCATCCCTATCACATCTCTCTCCATCAAGAGCTGCATGGAAACGATTTTGAAAATCGTGTTAACCTTTGTACATCAGCATTAAGACATGATACTCCAGATTCATCATATCTTGTTTGGTTATGAGGCAATATTTACTAATCATGGCCAGGTAAACCGCAGAACATGCACTATTGGTCTGTTGACAATCCCCGTTGGCTTCGTCAGGTGGAACGTCAGCGTCCATGGAGTTTTAATGTGTGGTGTGGGATAGTGAACCATCAGCTCATAGACCCTTTGTTCATAGAAGGAACAATGAATTCGCACAGATATCGTAACCTCCTGACAGACCATCTGCCACAGATGCTAGAAGAGTTCCTTTGCAAACTGGGAGGAACCTGTGGTACCAACATGATGGCTGTCCAGCCCATAGTGCAAGAAGTACTACAGCTTGTCTTAACGGATTGTTTCCAAACAGTTGGATTGGAGAAAGAGGACCTGTACCTTGGCCGGCCCGTTCACCGGATCTGACTCCTTTAGACTTTTTCTGTGAGGATGGCTGAAAGACACTGTCTACAAGGATGTACCAACTACACCAGACGATATGAAACGACCTATTACTGCTGCCTGCTCTGAAATTTCCGCTGAAATGCTAGAACGTGTGCAGCAGTCTTTTCATAGCATACTGGAAGCGTGTATAGAAGCTGCCGGTAGTCATTTTGAACACAATATTTGAAGGGCTATGTTCCTTTACTTGTAAGAATCCACAGAAGTATCGTAATTCCCTTTTGTTTTTCTTTAGTTTGTGCTACCACAGGTTGTACAAGTGTCGGTGCGTAAAAGATTCAAAATAATATTTCTCGTAAACTACTTGCACTAGAATCTTGCAACAAACAACACTGACATTCCAATTTATCCTACCTTTATTCTGTTGATGTAACTAGGCATTGTTCCATTTAAAAAATTGTATGCTTGCTCAAAAAATACACTTTCTCAGTATTATTAAAATCTGTTTATAGGCTAAATGTACGAGCCCCTGGCTACCAATCAATGCTGTGAAAACTGCACATCAATAGCACTTTCCATTTCCGAAATATTTGCGGTGCAAGTTTTAGGTGATTCACCCTGTATATAACTATGTGTTTAGAATATGAGTTACGGATTTCCTGGTACATTTGTTTATAAATGAAAGAATCTGTATGTGATTTCTGGCGAGTTCTCATATCCATTCTAGGAATAGTTAACCTCCAAGGTGGAAAATCCTGATGATCTCTGGTCATTATTGGAGGTATTTTAAAATTATGATTTTTTCAAATCTAAGATGAAAAGGGAATGGCTGATTTGTATTCTTTGGCATACTCGTTTTGCTCTTCTCAAAGAAGGTGTATCGATGGGCTTTCGAGTTGGGCCTTGCAGCAGTCTTTATGGACATATTTTTGTATTTTAGACATTGTGCTATTCTGCGTATTCTAATGGGTGCTCTTGAGCTTCCATTTGTAAACTAGAAATAGGACTGGTTCGGTATGCTCCTAACGAAATTCTTAGAGTTGATGTTTGAATGGAGTTGAGCTTCTGGAGAGTCGTTTTCCTGGCAGAGTTATAGATTATGGCTCCGTAATCAAGTTTAGATCTGATTAATACTCTGGTATGTCCGTATTAAGTACATTGAAGTCTGCGTCCAAATTTCGGTATGTTAGAGTCCTAAGAATATTTAATCGCTTAGTGCATTCGTCTCTTAATGTTGAAATATGTGATTTCCAACTAAGTGTTTGGTCGAACGTTAATCCTAATATTTTTACATTTAACAACTTCAAATCTTTGTATTGTCAATGTATAGCTTAGGATTAGGGATTTTGAGAAGCATATACATTTGGTTTTCGTTTTAGAAAATTTAAGTCCAATATCTTGGATCTAGTCTTGCAGATTATTTAATATTCCTTGGAGCTTCTGTGCTTGAAGGGTTTTTTCCCCTTGCAGAATATCGTAAGATCATCTGCAAAGAGGAAAGCTATATTGGTGGTTTGACTTTATTCAGAATATAAATTATGGCGATTAAGAAAAGTGTAGGGCTGATGGTTGAACCTTGAGGAAAACCATTTTGTATATATACTTCTTCTGATAATGTTT
The DNA here is from genome assembly GCA_030765065.1 of Deroplatys truncata. Lineage (NCBI taxonomy): Eukaryota > Metazoa > Arthropoda > Insecta > Mantodea > Mantidae > Deroplatys > Deroplatys truncata. The sequence goes on from CM060980.1 coordinate 63,888,572, forward strand.
GATTATACCGTAGCTTAAGTACACGATTTTGGAGAACATTGTGGATGAACTGGAACATGTATCCTTTAATGTCAAAGCATTTTAATAATTTTAGTATATGGCTATGTTGGATTTTATCATATGCTTTTTCTACATCAAGCGTTACTGTTATTGCATGTTGGTTTTGTAAATGTATTTCTAATTTCCGTTTCCAGTATTAGAAGATGATCAGTAGTGGGACGGAAACGACCGAAGCCGTTTTGATAATTCGATATGAATTTAGTTTTCTCCAGTTTCCATACAAGTCTTTTGTTTATCATTGATTCAAAAGGCTTGTACATAGTACAGGTGAGGGCTATAGGTCTGTAATATTCAGCTTTAGAAAGGTCAGTATGTAGTTTTGGAACAGGAACTACTATGACAGCCCGCCACAGATCGGGAAAGGTTACGTTATTCCAAAGATGGTTGAATATCTTGTAGCGGAAAACGGTTGTTGGCGACATTTGTAGAGGGAAATCATTTGTCGCTAGCATTTGGAAGGCGTCGTTCCTCTAGTTGATGCTATCTGCTGCAGTGTTCTGTCCTCGGCTATGGATGCTCGTCGGCTGCTGTGTTTTCCATTCCTAATCTATACCTATATAGTTAATTCTTGGTTCTCAGGGTTATCGTAGATGAGGCAAATTAAAAATATACTGCAGTTCCCTTAATAAATGTGGTTTATTAACAATTTAAAGATTTATGGGCGGCTAGCTTTTCCCATTGTACCAATCCCATCATTTGAATAAATCAGGAGCCTAAACTAACTGCACACCTGTTCCCACCCATATGCACACACGTGCATCTGTCGTCAAGAGTGTAGCACTTTGTGTTGACGAAATTCTAGAAGAGAATGAAAATCTGGGGCTTTGTTCGCCTTTATATACCTGAGCCTAGTGACAGTTACCTCTGCGTTTCAAAATGTAACGACGTTTCTAATTGGTCCTCAGACCGCGTTACCTTAACTTGTATGAGAATATTCTACTTCAAAGTTTTGCGCTTACGCGATACATGTGAATATTTTAACATATTCCCTGGTGAATTATATTATTACTATGTACAATTCTTATGTATGTATGTATGTATGTATGTATGTATGTATGTATGTATGTATGTATGTATGTATGTATGTATGTATGTATGTATGTATGTATGTATGTATGGTATATCCCCTTTCAATCACTAGAAGATAAATTAATCCTTCCTGGGGAAGAAATGTTTAACATTTGGTAAGTAATATTATCTGCTCCTGGGCTGGATGATTACTACATCCTAGTGTTTCTTGGAGTTCTAGGAGAGAAATTTTATCATTATAGCTTTATAGCTTACTGCGCCTTCTTCAGTAGGGGATTGTGGGTAAGCTATTTCCAACTGAGCTGACAGAGTTTTTCTGTTGATGGCGTCTTCCCTCGAAATTGCTGAAAAACATTGAGCCAATACATTGGTAATTACTTTTTTAATCAAAAGAGATGTCGTTAGTTGCAGGGTTTAATATTCCAATATTTTGGAATGCTGTGTACATCGTATTATTTTGCGAATGGTGTACCATATAATTTTTGGGGTGTTTGGTGATTCATAGATGATGCGAATTTTAACCAAGATTCTTTTTTGCTGCGTTTTACTACTTGACGTGCCTTTGTCCTTAATTTTAATAACACAATCTTATTTTGTGTTGTGGGTTGACGTTTCTACTTATAATAAGCTTTATGTTTTGCTGCTATAGTTGTTTTGCAGTTTTCGTTCCACCAAGCAACGCGTTTCTTTAGTTACGTTTTTCTTAGGTATATAGAAATTAGCTGATTGGAGTATAACATTTATAAATGTATTTACTGTTTGGTTTGCACTGAATTGGCGAAACTTCTGGGGTGAGGTTATCTGACAGAACTGATTGGAAATATGTGTCTTAAATTCATTGCAATTTGCATGTTGAAGATCCCATTTCTGCTTTGGAATAACAATTAATTGGGTGTTATTAATATGACTCAGTATTATAGGGTAGTGGTCGCTGTTGTACAGTTCTTTTAACACTGTCCATTCATAATTTTCGAAGATATCTGGAGTACTTAAAGTTTAATCTATAGCACTTGCAGTGCCATAGGCAATGCTAAAGTGAGTTAGAGAAGAATCATTTAGTAAATTTAGGTTTTGGTATTCTATAAATTGTTGTATTATTTTACCTCTTTTGTTGTTGAATTTACTACCCCAAATAGAGTTGTGACTATTAAAATCTCCTAACAGGATGAAAGGCTTAGGTAGTTGGTGCGTTAGTTGTTGTGGTTCTTTGAGATTTATGGAGTATTTGTCGGTAAATAATGGTTGCAGATCGAGATTCGAGATGACATGCTCAGAGAAACTGCGACCGCTTCAAGCTGAGTGTTAAGGATTATCGCTTTGTGTGCGAAGTTGTTAACATAGATAGCAACACCTCCATAGCATGAACGTAGTCGTTTCTACTCTTGTGGAAAGGGAGGTAGTAAAGGAGAAACATATTCTTGTTTGAGATTTGTTTCCTGAATACAAATTATATCAGGGTCGTGTTTGACAATTAAAATGTTGAGAACTTCATAGTTGGTATAAAAGCCATTAATATTCCACTGAGTGAGCTTCATTTTTCGGATGAGAGTTTAGGTAGATCAGATCGAAGTATTCTTGCTATGCGAGAGATTCTAGCTTTTATATTACGATCTTTGAGGTGGGGATGAAGCTTCTTTAGCATATGTGAAAGCTTTTCCAAGTCTGGGGTATAGTCAAGGAATACAGCTTTGATGTCGTGTATCCCTACTGTGTTCTCTAAGAATCTCGAAAGTTGTAAGAAATCCAAACAGAACTCCTTAGGAGAGTTCTCTATTACTTCCTTAACTGACATTAGCATGTCACTGATTTTAGGAGGTTTATTCTTTAGTTTTGATGTCTTTGTATGTAATGTCAGCTTGTTACTTGTTTTCAGTTCGTCACTACTACTTTCTGATGAGTAGCAATCCACTTCAGCTTCACTATTAGATATTAAGCTTATTTTCTTAGGTGTTTGCAGATGAACCACTAGTATTCGACCTCGGTCTTTTTATACCTAGCTGCTTATTGGAAGATGGGCCAGTTTTCACTTCTTGGGTGGAAGTTTTTGTATCATTTATGGAATCTTTAGGGAAGTGGTTCTGGAGTGAAGGAAAGTCTGTGCTATTGAATTTTCCTACACTTTTTGTGTTTCATCTGGTTTGTCTTTTGGAGCTGATGGACACCCCCCCCTTAGCTAAGTGACCTGTTTGCTTGCAGAGAAAGCAAATGGGATTTTTCTGAGGAGACATATACCCATATGTTGTATCTTATTTCTAACTTTTTTCTCAAAATCTGTGGGTGAGACGTACATTTGCCTGCGAAAACTCAAAATGTGAGAAAATCCCGGTTCAATAGGATAACTCTTGTGTTCTTGGTAATGAGAGGTTTAAAACCTAGAATAGTGTAATTTATTGTGACTGAATTATACTTTTGGGTGAGATCATTTACGATCTTCTTATCTATAGAAATATACAAATTCTGCCATTTGAAATCCCAGATACAAAACGTATGGTAGCAGGATCTGTTAGTTTACCAATTGCTAAGATGTAATCTTTTAACATTATAGCATCATTAGATTCTATCACTATAGCTTGATCTTTGTTAGTGGCTATCTGTCTTATTGATGCATAGCTGTGAACCTTAGTTTCAGTTGCTAGCCTAGAGGAACTTTTGGGTTGAGTATTTCCTTCAATTTTGAACTCCTGTAGTCAGCAGCCAAGGAAGAAAAGTGAAAACAGTAAAAAACGGCTGGAATCCAACTCTTCTTCTTCTTTTAGCACTACTATTAGTTAAATCGTATTGGTGTACACTATTTTAGCGTGTAATTAACCCACTTTATGATAATAATTCACCAAAATATAGATGAAGATATAGATTTAATAACCACCATGGCCATGATCCTCCCACTGTTTTATTACTGTGTTAATATTGGGTTTGTTTTACTTTAGGTTTTCTATTTAAACATTAATTTCACACGCACATTTACACTCTCATTCAAACTTCCAGACTCGAGGAAGGATGGGGAATAATTTTAACTAAAAAGACAAAATCCCATCCTCTTCCGGGAATCGAACCCGAGACGTCTGGATTTGCACATCTTTCGGTACGTGTTACATAGATATGTTTGTAAAACATTAATTACTCTTAATATTATTACTATTTAAGTACCGTCTTACAAAAATTTCGTTTCCTAATAAAATCAATTTCGCTTTCATTTTTTGCCATTGCTTCATCTGAAGTAGTTGGTAAGAATCGTTATTTCCACGAGCAGTTACGAATTTATCCTATAAAACTCGTATACTCGAGTGAGATTTATTAAGACTGTTCCATGTAAAAATGTAACAGATTATATAAATAATAATTACTTTCTTACTGGTATTGTATACAATCAAATCGCCATTGTATCAGCTGTCAGATCACGGCATATCTACTAAATGAATGAATAATCGAATGTATTACGGAATATTAACCAACGATACCAACAGTGGAAATAGGAAAATAGTTAACCTCAAAATAAGCTAAATTCAGAATACAACAAAAGACATATTTTTTCAAGAAGATAATTTATTTGGAAACTGATACTATTGGAATGTGCGCTGATAAAAACACAATCGGATGTGCATCCTATTAATACTGCATACTAATATTATTAGGGTTGAGGAACGAGTTGATAAAATAGCATTCTTGTAAGCATATTATAAGATAAACAACTCTGATTGGTCGATATCAGAAGCCTTACTTAACTTACTGATTAATAACAAATACGTGGCTTGTGAATGGAATATTCGAAATTAGCCCTAAATCTTGGGAAAGTATGTGCAATTCCATTTCAAATCGGACAAAAAATTAGAAAATTGAACTCGTATCTTTTAAAACCATTAATCATTTCTATATGTGTCAATTACTGTAAAAGAAAACAATTTTCATAAGATTGTCTGTTAAATGTGTATAGATTTCGAGTTAAAATTCGATAAAATTGGCGTTACTTTCCGAAAGAGGCAATTTCTGTGGCGTATAACTGAAGAACCCTATACCGGATGAACAAGGATTAATTTTGAACCTGAATGTCTGTTGCTAATGGTGGTATATACCAATAACATAACAATAATTATGCAGTTTTTTAAACCTTTTCTTTGGTGTATTAATTATGAACACATTTTTCATAAAGATTAAACTTATACAGATTTGAACCTCTTTTTATTGCACATTGATTTCAGTTTTACGGAATCCCTTTTATGACAGTGGAAAAAAATAATCAAAGAATAAATACTTAAGCTCACACTGTACACTTACGTTATGCTGTCAGCTGCCGTCTGTCATGTATTTAAAAACAGACGATCGAATCCTCATCATAACTCATGGGTGTTGCATGATTTGTAGCAGCGCGACTAGCGGGTTTCACGCTGTTTCTATTTAATTTTTTTTCCTACAGATTTCCATTAAAGATACCATAAAAATGTAAACTAATATTGTTCTAAAATTAAATGCTGAACAATATGGCATACTTTATATTCCATTTAAAATTGAGTTTATCAGTAAATATAAGAAATATGATGAACATTACATTAAATTTACGCTCTAAAATATCGAATAAATGCCACCACAAACTGTATAATATTACCTTCATTTTTAATTTTATTTGAGAATTTTACTTTGAGTAGTTTCTGAGCTACGAGTCCCAGAATCACGTAATGTTATTAAATTGCGGCAACTTTGACCCGCAAAACAAAATATTCACGGATAAAAGAAATAGAGTTAAGATTTGCTGGATTAAAGTCCTGCCAGTGATACGAGACGGGGTACAATTTCTTCAAAGAGTGGAGTACAGCAAACAACATGGGTATTGTAAATAAGCAATATTACTGACTTGCAAGATCGAGCGGGATCGCCAGGCAGATGGCGTGGATGCATGCGCGTTGGAAAGATTTCTCCCCGTGAATAGAATGAGCTGTCCCCCCGTTAGAGTCGTTGCCTCGCCCCCTTGGAATTCCTCGCCACTGGTGCGCGGGTATTCAAACTGGAAATGTTAGGGACTTCTACGCGTTTCTGTGGACCTGTCTACCTGCGTGCCTGAGACCTCCTGCGGCTCCTTCACCTCATCCCTGCCTCGCGGAGGATGTAGTCACAATAGATCAAAGTGGTCGCATTGATCGAGGTGCCCCCCCCCATAAACACACCCTACATTCTACTGGCTTGCAAGTATCGTATGATAATTCAAAAGTACTGAAACTGTCCTCTCTATGGTCAAAATACTCAATGTTAATGACAACCGACTTAAGAATTTGTTTCATTCAAAACTAAGATATAATTGAAATGCAGTTGTGTTGCATTCGTTAATGACGTGACGTGTTCCGTCAAAGAATTGCTATGGCGACTTTAAAGGATGGTATCCGCTAAAGCAGCACTTTGTTGACTGCACGGTTCCCAAAGTGACAATTTAGGTGGAGTGTACAAAATAAACAGTTAAATCATGTAGTTACTGCCATTGTTAAAATCACTTAAGTTTTAGAATCAGGGGACCTCGGTCTAGGCGCAGGATCTATTCCTCCCGGAGGACCAGTCTAATAGCCAGTAGGTAATTACTGGAATTTCTCCCGTTTTCTCGCGATAAACACGAAAGTTTTGCTGTTTTAAAAATTAATTACAAAAATTAAAATCGCCTCCAAACGTCCATTTAATACTTCGTTTAACAATAGTATATGCAACACATAATAGGTGGAAATCCTTGCTGAAGCAGATAAATTTCGCTATTCTTCGGGAAACACCGCACATTTCAACATAAAAAAATCTGATGTGTTACACTCACATGACTTTCTCTACTCTTGTAAAACTATTTTTACAAACGCTTATTCTCCATATGCTTCATGTTAATCGAGATGTTAATCTTATTGCTAATGTCCTTGTAGATGCAAGGGGAATTGATAGACTTTAAGCGATAGTCAAATATTTTAAGAGCTGGTTGCTATGTGGAGTATTCCATTCTCTTTGCATTACCAGGACAAAAAAAATGAATAACTAATTCCCATTTGAGAAAAAGTATAAGTATTGGAAACTTTAAGGGAATAACAAGCAATATCTCGAAAATGGTTCACTCAACAACAACAAAAAAATGCATATGACATAAATTGTGTATTTTAACTGATCTACATTTTTTGTGCAGTAAAATTTTGTCTATCTCTTAGGGTTTACCAGTTATGCAAAACTCGTTCACATGAAGAATACTTTTGCAGACATTCCCAGAAAATTCGAGGTATTCATTTCATTTGTCATGAAAATATCTTAAACATGATATTTTAAACAAAATCGTTAGAATTTTTGAGAAAATTAAAATTGTCGAAAAATGTTCCATGTAAAGGGTCATCTGGGGTGAGGGAATTTTCTTGAAAACCTTCGTGTGCGCATCTCTGGAAGATACTGAACCTAAATACCAAATTTGGTGTTTATCCGACTGTTTGTTTCTGAGTTATGTTGTTCACAGGCACACACACGGACATGTTTCCAAAAATGCTTTTTTTGGATTCAGGGGGTCTCAAAACATACATTTCCGGTGAAATCTCGGTATCGAATTTTTGGGTGGAATACAATACTTCCCCTACTAACTATACGTAATAGAGAAAGTAAAAAGAGAGCACAGATTTTAACACTGAATAAATTTTGATATTCAGCCTCAACCTGTTGTCCCTAGTCATGTTTCCAATGCGAATTTGTTGGGAGAAGATGGACAGAAGAACTATAATAAATAAATATACCGCCTTCAGCATCTAAGGTTATATCGGTGGCTTTGTTTTTGGAACAGGTTGCTCAACGGTAATATTGTTCACTCATTTTACTATTGTTTTAATATTTGGATTTTCATTATAAGAATTAAATTCACAAACAAACATTTACACTCACACTTCCAGACTCGGGAGGATGGGGAATAATCCTGGCTAAACAAAGATTCTCATCCTCCAGCCGTGAATCGAACACAGAACCTCTGAATTTGGAGACTAGCATGCTAACCTCCTAATCACAGAGGCAGCCTCCGCAGAAACTTGTATGATGCAAATTTGGTGACATGCAACAAACGTCAGGATAATAATATTTAATTTAATAATACTTATCAACATGTATATAATATCCTTTCAAAAATAACTTGAATCCCAAGAAAGAAGGGTGGTAAGAATGCAGTGTCATAAGCATTTTATTCCACTGAGTGTTACAATCTTCAATTTGTAGAAGAGTGGCTCGTATTAAAACTTCTACCTTTAGTACCAGTATCGTAAAAAACTACACCATTTGACCACAGTAGAAACAAATATCGGGAACCTCACGCTTTAGTCCCAGCGAGCATTATAGACTACTTACAAATGTCAAAAGCTACTCCCATCCTTATTTTCAACCTCTTACTTATACTATATTTTCACCTTTTGACCTATATGGATAGAATTTCGTACACTTAAGTTGTGGGATCCGATGAAAATTACCACTTCCAAAATTTGTTGTTGTTTTCTAATGTGCTGGATTTGACACCAAAACTTCCAGAAGTTACCACTACCTATACTTTCAACTCCTTACGTACCTAAAAACTTACACTACTTAAGTGGAGATTAAGTGGGGAACTTGCCAAAAATGACATTTTAAATTTTTATGCAGCATTATAAATTGGAATTGTTTCTTTAATTTGATATATATTTTATTACAGGCATAATCCTTATATTTTAAATATACTTTTAACGGTGTTTTTCGCCTGCCGATCCGGGAAAACCACGAAAAACCCATCGGTCAGAGTGGGCGGTCGTCTGGGATCGAATGCGCGACCTCCAGAATGCGAATGGGAAACGTTACCGCGGCGCCACCTGGCTCAGTGGAGTAGCGAGGTAAACTTTAATCCATATTTTAGGAGAAATTTTTCACTACAAATTGGTACTACTGTTAAGTATGGCAGCTTCTGTGTGCTCAAGCCATGTGATTCTTTTCTTCCCAAATATAGGAGGGTTTGTTTTCTCCATTTTTCCTTTGGACAGCTTTTTCTGTGAATGACATTTTCTGATATAAATGACCCGATTTTCAGAAACTATTGAAGATAGATAAATAAAATTTTATGATGATAAATACAACCTCTAAGTGTTGTCGTTGATCTATTTTGGTATTGATAAGATGTTTGGTTATTTTTAAAAACGAATTGCTGATAAATTTAAATTAAACGTTGGTAGAATTGTAAAAACAAATCTTATCTTCCTTAACAAACCAACTTATTGGGTGATACATATTTAATTATTAAAATATTAAATTACCTTAGGGATAACAGCATAATTCTTTTTAAGAGTTCATAACGAAACATAGATTGTAACCTCAATGTTGGATTAAGATTAATTTTGGGGAATGTTCAATAACTAGGTCTATTCGACATTTAAAATCTCTCATGATCTGCGTGAGAGGACTTAGAAGGCAATACATTCAAACGTTTTGTAAACTTGCACTGTAGGACCCACAAAATTTATAGAAATGAGGCGAATTATAATTCTGTCGTGTGTTTGAAGCCCAATTTTGGTTTAGTCACAACTTTTACTAATATTAAACGTAATAAATATAATAAAATATAAAAGTAAAAATATTTTTTTAGATAGCATTAAACGAAGAGCTTTTAACACGAGCCACTCATACTAGAAAGCTAAGACTATACTTAACACTCAGTGGAATAACATGTTTATAACACTCCATTACTACCACCATTGTTTCTTGCTATGGAAATTGTGTGTATATTAACGGAGTCTTGCATCGATTAATGTAATGGTGGATTATTTGAATGACTCGGAAATTCGGCAAAACCAGGAGAAAGTTTTTAAGCAGCAGAGAGGATAATTTTAGAATTGTTACCAAAGAAGCCGAGGAAACGTAAACACACTGAAAATTCTTTAGAAAAGAAAAGAAAAAATGTTTTACAGTTTCTTCCACTGAATTCAACTGTTTCCAATCTAAACAATGTAATCAATGATGTTCTCAGTACTAATGCAATAATTGCACAATCAACATCACCATTACATCAAAGTAATAATAATAATAATAATGCTAAATATATGTTCATTAATAAAATTATTATTACACTTACTTTGTTGATTTATTTTTGGCATAGCCTTCTATATTATATAAAGCTAGGATTATGTAAGTGATCATACCTTCATAGCACCAGTGATTGTCAACACTGGTGCCATGAAGGTAAAACAACAATGAAGGCCAAGCAACAACAGGCTAGAGTTCCCCACTGCACATGTCCGCATGCATCCACATTTCCACACAAATTTCATAATGTAATATTCAGGCCTGTCTAAACAATAATATGACAACACATGTTAAAAGTTATTTTATTTTGCTCGTAGATTGCTATAGTCGGCTTTCAGCCTCGTTCTGCAAACATTCCTCCTCGCAAAACCAGACTCCACTTTTAAGGCCTCCCCTCAGGCCTAACACTTCCATCATAAATAAATATTGTTTTATCATAGTTTTATTTTTACTTTCTCTACTACGTAGGTATAGTAAGTAGGGGAAGTATTGTATTCCACCCAAAAATTCGATACCGAGATGTCACCGGAAATATATGTTTTGAGACCCCCTGAATCCAAAAAAAGCATTTTTGGAAACATGTCCGTGTGTGTGTCTGTCTGTGAACAGCATAACTCAGAAACGAACAGTCGGATAAACACCAAACTTGGTATTTAGGTTCAGTATCTTCCAGAGATGCGACACGAAGGTTTTCAAGAAAATATCCCCACCCCAGATTACACTTTACATGGAACATTTTTCGAAAATGTTAATTTTCTCAAAAATGGCTTTAAGGATTTTGATTAAAATATCATATGTTTAAGATATTTTCATGACAAATGAAATGTATATCTTGAATTTTCTGGGAATATCCTCCAAAAGTATTCTTCATTGTGAACGACTTTTGCATAACTGATAAACCATAAGAGATAGACAAAATTTTACTACACAAAAAATGTAGATCGCCTTAAAATACACAATTTATGTTATATACATGTTTTTGTTGAGTGAACCATTTTCGAGATATTGCTTGTTATTCCCTTAATTTTCCAATACTTGTACTTTTTCTCAAATTCGTTATTCATTTTTTTTTGTCCTGGTAATGCAAAGAGAATGGAATACTCCACATAGCAACCAGCTCTTAAAATATTTGACTATAGCTTAAATCCTATCAATTCCCCTTGCATCTACAAGAAAATTAGCAATAAGATTAACATCTCTATATCTCGATTAACATGAGGCATATGGAGAATAAGCGTTTGTAAAAATAGTTTGTACAAGAGTAGAGAGAGTCATGTGAGTGTAACACATCAGATTTTTTTACTTTAAATTAACTGTCACAACACTCCTCTGCCAGTGTTTAAGCAGTGCATCTTTGTAATGCCGCATAAACCAGGTAGAAGTGTATATTTAGTTCTATCTAATTGCTGCCGTGTTATTTTCTTTAATTTAATGCATTATATCACAAAACGTATTCATACAATAGAGCTAAACATACTATAAGCAATTAAGTGCAAATATAAATAAACAGCATCTCTGAAATTTAATTTACACTACCAGAATCAATTTATTAAAGCTTTTTTTTTCACTTTTAACAATATAATAGAAGATATAAATGGGTCGCATTGTCTGTTGTCAGATTTCAGTGCCAACGTTATGTATGAAGCTATAAAGAGGGGATCAAAGCCTGACCACTTTCATCGTCTGACGCAATCCCAAGCCATTCGCGTTGTGACACTGGTATCCACTTTAATAACAGTGGGAATATCCGGTTACTTTCCAACAAACGGGATGCGAAATGGTAGAGGTTTGTGACAGCCTGCCGATGTTTTGAAGTTATTTCCGGCAGCAAGTGTTGGGAGTACAAAGTGTTATCTTATTGCTCGTATAAACTACAGCATGGCATTGTGAAGAAGAACCGAGATTGTTTTCCTTTCTTTCAGTTGCGACAGCGGCGGATTGGTTGTATCAAAGAATTTATAATAAGAGCACTATCAGCACCAATAAGTGAGATGGCTCAGTCGGTAACTCTTATGGTTTTCATTCGAACAATTCGGACAAGATTTATTCCCTCTCCCCGTCCATTTCCTTGTTACTTAAGGGAATGCCGGGTTGGCTTTCCAATTAATATTTCCAGTTCATTTCCTATCGTTTCATTTCTTTTCACTTCCATAGCACCTTGCCCCTTTGTAGGGTTTTCTCTATTTCGGGGTGTTAGATAGCTAAAGTTCGGGGCAATAGGAGTTATTAACTTAAAATGGCCAGTCATATGCACCACAAGTTCAAAATAGACTTAATATAGGCATTATCAGTAATAATAAACATTGAAGTATGCACAATCATTTATTCATTTACCACCCAAAAACACAATTTTGACACAACAGAACATACAGAAGCATCAATTAGCCATATTCCATTATACCATATATTAAATTTACCAGATTCCCTTGCTGTCTTAATGAAGTGTAAATCTTGAATACTTTTTATACTCCCAAGCTGATTTGTAATTATTATTGAATCTGTTATGCATTACTGTGAACAGGTTATTTCATTTGCATTTCATGAAATAATTCTAGTATTTTTAGGTCAGTGCTGTGTTTTCGCCCACGTGAAAAGCAGAAAACAATAAAGATCCTATTAATGAACAAAGCAATCATATGGAATTTCCCAGTCGTAAAACAAATAGTTTTTGTAGTTGATCGTACACTTTATTGTGCTAAGTAGCCACAATTTTATTATTACCGGAACAATGCAACTTCTGACGTTAGGAAAGGAATGCTGGTATTACAGAATTCCTTAAGGATGTTGACAACAATGGCTCAGAGTGCGAAATATTAATTGCAATGCTAAGATTAACATTATAGTAATAAATACCCGCCAAAAATAATTGATAAACGTTCTCATTACAAAAAGACCATAATAGGCCCTTTAAACTAGGAGAAGGCCCACGCTATGGAATCAGGCAATTATAGGCGCTATAAAATTAGTATATTTTACTCCAGTAAGAATGAAACATATTCATATATACAAAGCCTACGATTGTAAACAAACGGACAAAATAGACAAATGCCGAGCTGTATATTTGAAGTACATATAAGTATATGAGACAGCGCTAAGGACTTGAGGCAGGATCGTGTGTTTCGCCCTCTCTGAGGGTTGATGTACCCGAATGGCGCTGGAGCTTCGTTGCCTAGGACGTCCTCACCTCCACCACCTGGCTGTCATGGTAACAGCAGCTAGTAACCAGTACCTGGGTTCACTCTTTCCCAGGTGTCGGCATAATCTCAGTGGTTCGAAAACCTCGGATCACCATCATCGACGGGTGGCGTAGATTCGTTCTTCAAAATCGTCTTAAATCAAATAGGAAAGTAGCAAAACCAAAAGTACTTAACAAAAATATGTGTACAGAGAGTATAATTATAATGAACTTGAAGATAGCAGTTTTATGATATTATTATTTCTGCCTTTTTTGTTGCTGTTTAACGGAACTTCTCCTAACCCTCCCTCCAAAAAAGTTTTATTTCTCTTTTCTCAAAATGTCATAATTTATGGATAATTTCAGGATAAATATAATATTGGCTGCTTGATGATCGAGTGGTCATGTATCTCAACCCAAAGGTCCCGGGTTCGATTCCCGACTGGGTCGGTGGAATTTTCTTTATTAGAATAATTCTCTAGCCTGTGCGAGTCTAGAAATATGAATGTGGGAGTGAATATGAGTGTTACACCGTGATTAGATAACGAAAATCACACTAAAGTACATTCGATGAGATACTAACATCAAAAGTTATTTTTCAAATCAAGCCAGCGTTATTACCTTACAAGTTAAAGGGGCTTATACAAAATGATTATTATCTACCTACACATCATGTATTGGACCATATAGGGCCTTTATATCTTCAACAAAGACTGCTTCGACTATTTCTTTTCTTGGTCGTCTTTAAATTTCTATTTCCGGGTGGTTTGTTGTTTGTTTTGGTATCCTTTTGCTATCCTCTCGATTAAATGAGCCCACCATTCCTTTCATCAAAATCACGAGGGAATCAAAATAAATAATCATTTATCTGTAAAATAAAAAATTGGAACTAAACAAAATTAAGTAACTAGGTATAATTGTGTAAATAAAATTAATTTCTCTGAGCATATAAACCACGTAAGTCAGAAATGCACTAAATTAATCCATGCATTTTCGAAATCTGCAAACATTAGTTGGGGTTTAAGTCACGAGGCGCTTAAACATATTTATAAAGGGGACATTTTACCACTTATGTTATGTGGAGCACCAGTTTGGAGAGAAACCTTATGAAAAAGAAATACAATAGAGCAAAATTCATTAAAGTCAGAGACTTATAAACTTCATAATTTAATGTTAATTTTTCCGTTAACATGATTCATTCAACAAATGATTATAACTTGTTCTGTTGTGTCATCAGTGATAACAATTTTCTTCTTTTTATTGCAGGTTCCCAAAAGGCCATAACCTTTGTTTTTGAGGTGATATTCGTAAATTAAGTGATTCGATAGTTTCCAATCGAATATTGCTCTTTGTAATTCCATTTTATTTTCAGCTATTATAAACCTGATCGTCTGAAAACAGCATTGTAAATAAATTATTAAAGCCGTATTTGCTAAAACTCTTAATTTTCAATTTCCATTTTCTCGGAACTTCTCCGCAAAAGTTAAAAGCATGGATGACAGGTTACATCCCTAAATTAAAATGAGTTTTATTTATGGACGCTCTTTAACGGCTATGGTCCTCAGCGTCCCATTCTATATTCGGTGTGAAAGACCGATAATTTTGCTCAGGGGCCTCTTTATCAGGCTTGAGGTTCTTTTACGTGACGTAAACCTACGACACGGGACCAGCGGCTTTACTTCCCTTGCGAAGGAAGCCTTGCTAAGGATTTTTACGCCCGAAAAAATATATCGCCTCCGCCGGGTTTGAATCCGCAAGGCTGCATGGTAACCACTACACCACGGTGGACGACGGCTACATCCCTATCTCACCCCTTTGTTGACAGTTATGCATTTAGCAATTACTATGTCTGTCGTAATTATTTTAATTTTTGTTTATTTGTTTGCACTTTGTATTGGTATTCCTCTTTTATTTGAAATTTCCTAGAGTTTATCTCTAATTACATTATCAAAGGCCTTGGATTAGATTGTGAAGCGAAGGGGATTCGGCATCGATCCAGGAATGAGGATATTGTACTGACGTCCTACGAGGAGGCGCCGCGGGAGAGAGAGATGAGGTGAAGGGAAACCTCGCGCAGCCGGAAACCAGGAGTGACGGAACAGCAATGACAGGATCCCTACATTTGTCAGATCGAGACGCCCCGGCAGTCAAATAGGCAGACAGGGTACCCCTCCCCACACAGGGTCCAACACCCCCAAGGAGTATTCCTTATACCCCGGCAACAAGCCGAAGGCCGAGGGATGGAGAAAATTTACAGAGAGCATCCTTTTTTCCCTGCCATGCTGCACCGAAGCACCTTCGCCAACACTTCTAACCCTGAAACAGATCAAATGGGATAAAGAATGAATGAATTAATTTAACGAAATGGAGAGACAGGAAATTCGGGGAATGAAAAAACCACTCCAGCATTCGCCTGACAGTCTGGGGAAACCCCCGAAAAAACCCAGGGGTTCGAGTGGGCGGTCGCTGGGCATCGAACCCGGGACCTCACGAATGCGGGCAATAGACGTTGCCGACCGAGTCATCCCGCTCGGTATCAAAGTTCTTAATAAAATCTATAAATAATATATCGTTCTATACAAAATCAAACAATTAAAAAGGACGTATAATATATTAAATTGCCTGTAGTAAAACCAAGAGTAGAGTATGCTACAAGCTCTTTCATACATTGAATTCAATAAAAAAAATTAAACCTGTTCTTTTATTATTCAATTAAATTCATTTTCATATCAAATTTACCAACACGAACAAATGAAAAGGAGATGTGGTATGATGCAGATGTTCAGAAAGATGGTTCAAATGGTAGCGTATGTGGCTCGCATTTGAGAGACTCTGGGTTCAAATCACAAGTGCTAGCCGATCTGACTGTCCTTTTTTTATTTAAAAGAACTATACTTATAGAGAAAGCGAACACGTAACTAAGGTCATCTGCTTCACACTATTTGTACCAAAGAAATATACAGAACAGCAATTATACAGAATGTTTTAAAAATAGAGGGCATGGATTCAGGTGTGCATTCCCATATATAGACGATAAAAACAGTCCATTACTATATGTGTCCAGATATGTATGGTCTTTGAGTTATGATCTTCAATACAGTGATATTCACCGGAACGTTTTTCTTCCTGCAGTTAGTTGCCGTGACAGAAAATATTAACAGGTACTCAAACCAGGAGCTGGCAGAAATGCACTTCATGTAAGGGCGGCGGCAAAGCTGCGCTGGCTCGTCGTTTGTACCCACAGCGAAGATGTCCAGATCGGAAGACATTTGAATGTCCCATCGCTATGTGTGGGCTCATGGGAAGTTTACGCCACCTGGTTTGGGAAGGGGACGATCAAAATCTACAACTCCAGATGTAGAGGAGGATATTCTGGATTCTGTGCACACGACTCCTTCTATCAGTACACGAAGGTTAGCGCTGCAAGTGAATGTTCCTCATACGACTGTCTGGAGACTTGCGAGAGCAATAGTTGTATCCTTATCATTTGCAACATGTACAGGCTCTGTCACCAGCAGATTGCTTTGCTTGATTTATGTTCTTTCAGTGGTTGCAATGGCTGCAGTGTGTTACAAATCCGAACTTTACTGCCTTAGTATTATTTACAGATGAAGCACAGTTCACACGAGATGGCATTACAAATTTCCACAATCAGCATGTATGAGCATATAAAAACCCACATACAATTGTTCCATCTCATCACCAAGTGCAGTTCACTCTCAACATGTGGGCCAGTATCATTGGTGATTGGTTAGTTGGGCCCAGTGTACTTGTAAACGGAGGCAGGCGTACACAAACTTCCTGGAAAACATCATATCTCATGTGCATGAAGACACTCCACTAAGCATTCGTCAACAAGCTCACTTCTTTAATGATGGCGCTCCTGCACACGCTCCTCAGTCATACAGCTCACCGGTACTTGGATCGAAGGTTTCTTGATCGATGGATAGTTAGAGGTGGCCCAATTGCTTGGCCAACACGCTCACCTTATTTGAACCCTATCGATTTCTGCTTGCGGGCCATTTAAAAGCGTTGGTGTCTCCGGTGCCTGACATGAATCCATTCAGAATCGAATCGCGTGGTAGGTTGTGAGGAAATACGCAATACTCTTGAAATTTGGGTTCGTGTTCGCACGCCATGAGGCGTCGATGTGAGGCCTGTATTCAAGTAGGATGTGGACACTGAACATCTTCTGTAAAAGAGACTAAAACACAGTAAGAAATACGTTCCGGTGAATATCACTGTTTTGAAGGGATGCTGTAATGGACCTTTTTTAATGTCTACATATGGGGAATGCATACCTAAAATTATGCCCTCCATTTTTTTAAATATTCTGCATAATCCCAAAGGACAATCTTCCGGTTTAATGAATTGTCATCCAATGGATGCCAAGGAAAAGTGAATACGCAACTGAAAAAACAATTAAAATGAGTTTTATTTATTGACGCTCTTTAAGTAGTGCTGTCCTTAGCGTCCCATTTTATATTGGGCGTGAAAGACCGGAAATTTTGCTCAGAGGCCTCTTTATCAGGTTCGAGGTTCTTTTACATGCCGTAAGTATACGACACGGGATCACCGAGAAGACTTTACTTCCCTTCCGAAGGAAGCCATGCTAAGGATTTTTACTACCGAAGAAATCCGTCGCCCTCCGCCGGGTTTGAACCAGCGACCTCGGGAACCGTAGGAGGACCATCTATCAACAAGTTACTCAAGCATATCGTACGGGAGGGCGAATATGCAACTAAAGCCACTTGTATGACAAACACTAACTCATATAAAAGAACCTACAGAAGCTTCAGAGGGAACCGTAGTTAAAGCCGGTTTAAATATGAAGAGGAGAATGTGATACAGACAATCGAGTAGCAAATGGATAAACCTCGCTTCGACAGTTTTACAAACAACCGTGTTTATTTGAAACTGAAGGCCTTTTTAGAATGTTTTTTATGGAAAATGTCTTTTAAGTTCTCTAAGTTTTGCTAGCAAATAATATTGTAAATTTTTTAGGTAACCGAGGAGGAATGCAGGCCTCACTAAAACAAACAATTTAATCAATGTTTTACGAAATAAATAATCTCCGATCTGTATACATATGTTAAAGCGTTTAAATTGTCTAGGTTTTTAAGCAATACCAAAAAATAATGTTTTAACATTCTAAATGCCCATGCGTTTATTTCTCTTGAATATATGGCTCGCATAATATATCGACTTATTTTTTAAACAGTTGCTTTTCGTCCTCACTCGTCAGCCTCCTCCGCATAGTCTAGTAGAATCGTTATGAAATGCTAGTAATAGCTAGAGAAAGCCGATTGACAAACTACTAAATTTTTTTTCTTGCTTTGTTCCGAAAGGGTAGATAATTCCTTCTTTCTTCTTCCCTGGAATTCTTCATTCCAAACACCACCTCAGTCATGAATGTTTGAGCCTTATTTTCTTACAATAGGACGACTAAATTTACAAATTAAAAAAGGGAGGAGGATAATTATTGGAGATTGGTATAAATTGGCATTTTATATAGACACAGCTATCTATTAAAAACACTGTTATTTTATAGCAAACTAAAGCAGGCAATTGTGTGCTAGTTAGAAGCCAGGTAACATTGTTCCACCTCCCCTCCCGGAATACTCTTGTACGGTGTATGTCGTTTATAGTTTCCTCACTCGCTTGTTTATGAACATGATGAGGTGAATTATAAATTTCCGCTGTCTTCCAACCCTTGTTTCCGAGTTCTTTAACTCTGATTAATATAAGCGTCTAGTTTTATACAAATTCAGCCATAACTTTTATATTAACTTTCATATGATCCAGTAACTGAGCAATAAACTATATTATTAAGGACTGAATTCCCTTCAACAAACTTGACCATTCCTTCAAAATGGTAAAGAGGTATATATGAAAGGCCTTAATGGCCTTATATGAAAAATGTATTCTTTTCGGAGCATATCTGAGATGAAGACTGTGTTAACCTTCTAAATTGCCAGTATGCATATAATGTCGATATGAGCGAAAAATCTTTTAAGAAGGTGCTATCAAAAATAGTTTTCTTCGGAACATGATAGGCATTTGATTCGTCTTTATTCCGTATTTATTTCTTTGGTCTTCTTCCAAAAACTCATCATGCTCACAAAATTTCCATTCACCGTTTTCTAACCATTTATGTTCATTTTCATATGATGAAGAATTGATGTGAATTTTTCAATTAGTATGGTACCGTTCTCATTGCAGTTTTACGCAACCCACCATAAATAGTTATTTATACTGGCTTTCCATGCCATGAGCTCTGGGTACTTTTTTTACCATTTTAATTTTTTCATTAGATAGATGCCGTAAGTCAAATTCATGTTCAACTTCCAGATACTGAGTTTTTAACAGATATCTTACACCTTTATGTCTGTCGGAGAAAAAAACTTCAACTCTACACATTTCCTGTTTTGCAAGGTTTTTTTTAATTTCCTTGTTTTACCCAGCTATGATGTGTTTTTAAACTGTTTTTCGTTACCGCTTATC
Source organism: Deroplatys truncata (assembly GCA_030765065.1). NCBI lineage: Eukaryota > Metazoa > Arthropoda > Insecta > Mantodea > Mantidae > Deroplatys > Deroplatys truncata. Next base: position 63,908,361 of record CM060980.1, read on the forward strand.
ACCGCAATTACACAACACACATACACACACAAACACAAACACCTATGCCCATGGCGGGACTCGAACCCGCGACCCTCAGCTTGGCGGAGCGCCGGAGTTATACACTCCAGCGACCACGGCTACGAGGGCCAGCTAAGCTTACTCATTATGTCGTCACAAGAGCCTTTTCTAAATCGCTTTTCACCATACCTCTTTGAACAAGTTAAAAATCAATAATCTTGCGGGAATTTAAATCCATGACAGAATAGACTAAATATTTGGCTGAATCTCCTGCCAACCATATAGGTATACCACAATCTTTTAATGAATTCAACTTATTTTTTTTCTTTTCATTCTTGAATCCAAAACGCTCTAACAGCTGGTGCTACCATGTTTTGAATGGTTTTACAATGCACACCTTGAACACATTGCCAACTCAGTGATTTGCAGAAGGACTTAAATTGTTGAAACACTATACCATATAATAATAAAGAACTTGCTAGTAAAGCATTTCCTTCCATTTCTTATGGTAAATTTTGGGAGTCTCAAGTGAATGTATTACCGCAATAACACATTGTTTTCACACTTAACATTATCCTTTTAATGTAATGAGAAATTGTTTTGACTTCATTTATAAATATAATACATGCCTTGAAAAATAAAAGTAGAGATTTCCAAGCAGCAATGAAATACTCCGCTGTAGCTTCATTTCATGTATTGGGAAAGTCTTTTCTTATTATTATTCTTCCTTGTTAACATTTGTATCAGAATCTGAAGTATGAGGTTCGTGGAAACTTTCATTCAGCTTATCCTGATCTTCCTCATCGTTGCTTGTTTCGTAGACATTTTCAGGTTCCAACAATATATACTTCCCTATGATTTCAGTGCCTAGTTCACATTATACTTCTAAATTCTTGGTTCTTTCATCACTTGCTATTCTGAATTATCTTTCACTACTTTTATTACCATCGCCTCCGTTGTCAGTCTTATACAAATAGCATTATCACATAGCTCAGAAACTATTCTTTTACGATTTCTAGCCTCACATCGTTTCTGTTCTTTGTCATTTTCTCTAGGATGAAGATGGTGAAGGATCAATTGTCTTACTAGAACTTGATATTTGGAAATTGTCTTAATTTTTCCAGGTTTTAATAAAGTCCCGTCTGAAATTTTCATCCGGCATAACCTGTTTTTTTAATAACCGTGTCTGTTCATAATCTGTGTCCTAAAATGAAAGGAACATAAACGAGCAGCGGGGCCAGGCAAGAAACCTTTCCTTTTGCAAAATTCTACCCATATCCTGTATCTTTTGGGAGATTTGTCTCTGTTTGGAAACGCGTGAAAATGAGTTCCCTTGTGCGTTTCCCTTCTCACATTACAGCCATATGCACAACATTGAGGCACTTTATTTTTCACAATATTACGTTGGTTGTAAAATGCTACACTGACTCAGTAACACCATCACCAAAACATCACTACAAAGTACACTACTCTTGAACTTAAATACCAACAAGAACAATTATGAAAACGTATTACTGCACGTGCAGCGATGACTGACTTGTGATCTCCCAATTGCTTCCAGCGCACGGCTGGCTCTGATGACGTAAGCTGGTTATTATTTCACTTGCGCAGCGATAACGGTGTGGCGGAGTAACAAAACAATCTTTCCATTGCTATCCTTCATTTAGGAAGAGACATGATTTTTTTGTTCCGTTCCCCTTTATGTGAAAGGAAATAAGGGAAGGAAAATTCGTATTAGTATATGTATAATCCACCCAGCATTCGCTTAGTGACCTGGGAAAGCCTTGAAAACAAATAGGTCAAGTTGGTTTGTCCAACTTCAATCGAACACGGGATCTTCCAATTAGAGCCTTAGACGCTCCGCTCGCTATATTTTTAATCAGAATGGCTGTTATGTTATGAACAGAGAAATTAGTTTCCTCACCAGAATTCATTAATAAAACTCTCTGACGTATTGCTCAAAATTGTTCCTATAATGAAGCATTTTCGAACATACTTTTAAAATAATGGTTTTATTTCTCATTGCTTAAAAAGTTTCAGTTCACCTCCGTATTTCTCAAATATTTAGATGAGGCAGTTTAGAGATAACTAACATTTGAAATCGAAGATTTCTGTCTGTTTAAATACAGGTGGGTAATATTCATGTACACATTTTAGGGGCATATTAATAGGAGTAGATGAAATGCATTTATTAAACACTATGTGTAATACTTAACCAAAATACTAGAGTTTACCACTATGGTCGTGTTTGAATACCATATCCATAGATGGGTTTCACCTTGACGAGAACACTTTTGGGCTCTCCATAACACTGCAGCAAGTCGGCTGGAATGATCTCGTAACTTCTTGTCAATGTTTTTCACGACTTCAACATTTTAGGATTATCCAAAGGAACGGGTGTAGACCACAAGACCCATTACGAGTATTGAACTCAAAGGATACATTCGAAGATATATACGTACCATTACTACAGCACAATGGAGAGACCATTTAACAGAGACCAAAAATATCCTCGTCAACATGGTGCCCACCAAAGTATGTGATATTCCAATGACGACCATAGTGCTAAATTCCAGTATTTATGGTTAAACACATAGTATTTAATAAATGTGATCTGTCCTATTCTAGAAACACACATTTGAAATGTGTCCTATCAATAGGTTCACTCTGTGTATACGTTATATACACTGCGTGAGTCTTCTCATCCTGCGGATTGGTAACTAGGCAATCCTACATTTTACAGACGATGCGAATTGCTGGTGCTGTTGGGGAACAGCTAGTTGACGTCTAGGAAAAGATCTTCTGTCTGGTGATAGCAGCAAATGAAGTACACCGTAAATAACTTTAACCTTTGCACATTTATTGACACTAACCTATTGCATACATATTCGCGGCTAACACCACTCTCTCACTTAGTCTAACCAACGTTACAATCATACAAATATCATCTCCGAGTAAGCTTAGCTCAATTCCCGGCAGATAGCGTGGCGTTTCCAGGATTCTCCACATCCTCCTGTACCAATCTCCAGAGGGACGATCAGCTGAATAGGCCGGGCGATTTGTGACCCTTGGGTAGTCCTCAGGAGCACAGTTCGTGCCCTGCCATCTCTTCCTGGCTTCAACTCGGTGATGCGGGCAAGTTTTTACACATGGCGCGGAACATGGTCCTCCTGCAACAAAACAATATCTCCCACCTTTAGTTTTGTGGGTTTACCGCGCGGACTGCGTACGCTGTGGAAACTTCGCAGTTCTAGAAGATATTCTTCTGTCCAGTGTCTCCAAAAGTCTTCAGCAATAGTTTGTTTATGTCTGTATAATTTAGTCAGAGGATAGTTTGTTGCTGATGTTGTTTGACCGGATGGTATTGCTGTCAACTTATCCCCATTCAAGAAATGTGATGGTGTCAGAACGTACAGTGGTCTGGAGTTTAAGGCGGCTGCAATGCTAATCAACAATGTGTTAGTTTCTTCCTCGTTGATATGTAGTTTTCCCAGAGTTTTCCTTATGCAGTGTTTCACAGAGCCAATCAAAACATGTGGGGGAACAGCTAGTTGACGTCTAGGAAAGGATCTTCTGTCTGGTGATAGCAGCAAATGAAGTACACCGTAAATAACTTTAACCTTTGCACATTTATTTATACTAACGTATTGCATACATATTCGCGGCTAGCATCAGTCTCTCTCAATCTAGCCAACGTTACAATCATACAAATATCATGTCCGAGTAAGCTAAGCTCAATTCCCGGCACTTGGCGTGGCATTTCCAGGTTTCTCCACATCTACTGACACCGCATTCACCAGCCGCTGATTAGGGCTACGGTGGCGCTCTTTGTTAACGTGCTCTAGTAGTGCAATGGTTAACATCAGGACCCTCTGGATACCGGACCTGACACTGACATTCAAAATGGCGGCCGTATGTGGCGGGAATTTGGGAAATGCCGTAATCAGTTCTTGTCTACAAGTTATGACTTCTCCACAGTAAAATACAATTAATGTGGTGCAGTGACATGTCTTTTGTGTAGATATATGCTTTTGTGCACAAAAACGCTGTCTTTTAAGTAAACTAAATGCATTTTAACATTAAATGAAATATGTAACCTCAAACAACATTCATGCAGTCTACAGTTTTGTATGCTATAACTTAACAGCATTTCTAAACTACAGCTACTTATTTAAATTACAAAGGACATAGTTTTATAAACTGCAAACACTGTAATACTTGCATGAAACAGAACTGTTGATATTGAGATTGACACTGATTGAGTTCACTCAAAATTACGTGTCACTATTTACACTGTTAATCACACTGTACATACACAATATTATATGCACAAAATATACACTGGATGGCGTTGTTTACAGTAATTAGCGATTAAATTTAGAAGCTTTAGGGTTACTTTTGCTTTCACTGAACGCTTTTCATTTATAAGTTTGCAACAATTATTCAAAACTATACCACTTAGCGACTTATAGCATCCTTTACTAGTTTTTGCAGAGAGTCCACACCAACAGACTGAAATATAACAAATAAGTAGTCTTAAACCAGCACTGCAAATGAAATATATGAAATATATAACCTTAAACAGCATTGCAAAACAACATTCATGCAATCTACAGTATTGCATGCAACAACGTAACAGCATAAATACGATGGCTAAATTAAAACAAACTGTCAGAAATGCACCATTCTGCAGTTTAACCACTTTCTTGGAACCGTTATAAAAGAACCACCGTAACGGAATTTATCCTTTCTTATAACTAAGTCGGAAACAACGATGTATGCATACAGGTGAACCCTCGAAGGCGTAAAGTGTTTACGAATTATGAATATTAACCGTTTTGTTTTAAATCTTTATCTTTTGGAAATATGAATGGCAATACTCCGGTATAACTGGAACTCATTATACGCATAGATACACTCTCAAATACTCATAATTGTTTTATTGTATCTCACAAATATACATAATTTAATATATTTTATAACTCAAATTAACACTGTATATAGCATATTTTAAAATATTTATCACAATTATTTGCACCTCTATTCATTATAATCAAAGTTCGATTTACATCCGGAAACATAATGGCGTTGTAATGTTTTAGGTTAAGTATATTTACAACCAATGCGTCCAAACTGTAACAATTTCTTTATTTCACCACAGTAACCGTGACACAAACTACATTCTCAAGTAGGTAAATTAAAAAATGTATAATTATACTTTACATTTAATGTAGCCATAATCTATGTGTAATATATTAGTAAACATAAGTAACACTTGGAAAGCACACGGCAGTGAAAACGAATGACTGGGATTATTCCCGTTTCCCAAATTGCTCAAATAAAGGTTTTCAAACACTATTGCTTCGCTAATGTGATTACAAACTGCCGCAGTTACTAAAATACTATAAATCACAGGCATCGGAAACACAACACAGCAGTTGGCGAGTATAAACACCTCAGGGATCATCACCAACTACCGCCACCATTTTTCTCAATCTCGAACCCAGTGCCAGGTCCGTTCATTCTAGACGGTCCTGGTTAACATGCTGGAAAGTCGTGGTAAAGGTCGGAAGTTCAAATCACGCTTGTAAATAAATCACTGCAAGCACAGCGGTGCAAAGTAGCCATTTCGGTCGAAATGATACGACGCGATGCAGTGAACAGTATTTGCGGTATAGCCTGTAGAACGCCGGGACTGCATAGCTTCTCAATCCGCAGGGTAATAGGACTCACCCATTATATATACATATCTACATAGGAAGTTTAGCTTCCCTTTTGCATTTTTGTTTTCAGATATGGGACAAGGGTGCAAAAATGGGTACAACCCGTTAAAAATGCGCGGTCAGGTCGCGTAATTTACAGGTCATATCTACTGATGTGAGCAGCCAGTCCGCCACTGGTTCCTGTTGTGACGGCTGCAAACAGCTGTACCTTGTAACAGAGATGAAGACGAGTAGTGTTCTAGCTGAACCTCAGTCAAGACAAACACTCGCCTAAGTGCACCCTAAAAGTGTGCCCCGGGCCACCCACTCGTGCCAGCACGGTGGCTGGACAACGAGAAATTGTGCTTAAACAAGAATTTTCATAGTCACTTCTTTGGTACACGCTGTGGCTACCCTACATTATCATTCAGCAGCTCGCGTTTGCTGGAGGGGAAATAAGTTGTATATTCCTCAATGTTTATAAAGTTCTCGTGATTATTTCAGTTCCTTTGTTCTCACCGTTCATCAAAGTACAGAGTGCAATTCTAACACTACATTGCAGATCAAATGCATTCTTAGTATAATACCTACTGTTTCATAACGCGATTGTTTTGAGTATCTTATTTTGGGAAGGGAAGGATGACTCGCGTGGAAAACTTTGGTCATAAATAATTTTACCTTCTCAGCACATTTTGTCATTTGAATGAAATAATGTGTAAGCATCTATCAACTCCAATCTCACTGGAGATTTTGCTTTATCTGAAGAAAATCAAAACTAAAAATAGGATTTAACTGAACATCTCACGACTAAAAGAAAGTATGTAAAGGTTACAGGAAATAAATACAATAAAATACTAATTAACATACTAAATTAATTGATCGAAATGCTTCCATATGCTGTTTGTTTCTCTTTGGTTATTTGGTGTCGTGCTGTTTTTGAGAAGCTAACTTTGAATATCTGTGCAAAAAACAAATGACGATCTCAAATTAACAGATGCTATGAAGGTGATAAGTATGTAAGATAGGCAGTCAGAATTGGTCAAAGGTAGTACGACGCAGTAAGAAAGCGATAGTCAAGATATAAATATAGGTACACTTGATTGTGTATCAACGGCAAATTCAGTGGTCATAATTAAGGCGTGAATGTATATGAACAAAAGCTTTTATGTTATCTATACAATGTATCTGTCTGTGAATAGCATTACTCAAAAATAAAAGGTGGAATGAAATCGCAACTTCGTATTTAAGTCAAGAATTTTTACTTTCTCTGATGCATATAGTAAGTAGGGGAGGTACTGCATTTCACTAAAACATTCGATACCGAGAGTTCACCGGAAATACATGTTTTGAGAACCCTGAATCCATTTAAGCATTTTTACTTTCTCTACTACGTATAGTAAGTAGGGGAAGTATTGTATTCCACCCAAAAATTCGATACCGAGATTTCACCGGAAATACATGTTTTGAGACCCCCTGAATCCAAGAAAAGCATTTTTGAAAACATGTCCGTGTGTGTGTCTGTAGGTCTGTGTGTGTGTGTGTCTGTAGGTCTGTGTGTGTGCCTGTCTGTGTGTGTGTGTGTGTGTGTGTGTGTGTGTGTGTGTGTGTGTGTGCGCGCCTGTCTGTGAACAGGATACCTCAGAAACGAACAGTCGGATAAACACCAAACTTGGTATTTAGGTTTAGTATCTTCCAGAAATGCGACACGAAGGTTTTCAAGAAAATCCACCCAGCCCGATTACCCTTTACATGGAAAATTTTTCGAAAATTTTAATTTTCTCAAAAATGGCTCTAAGGATTTTGATTAAAATACCATACGTTTAAGGTATTTTCATGACAAATGAAATGTATATCAGGAATTTTCTGGGAATGTCTCCAAAAGTGTTCTTCATTGTGAACGACTTTTGCCTAACTGGTAAACCATAAGAGATAGACAAAAGTTTACTGCACAAAAAATGTAGATCGCGTTAAAATACACAATTTATGTTATATACATTTGTTTTGTTCAGTGAACCATTTTCGAGATATTGCTTGTTATTCTCTTAAATTTTCCAATATTTATACTTTTTCTCAAATTCGTTATTCATTTTTTTGTCCTGGTATTGTAAAGAGAATGGAATACCGCACATAACAACCAGCTCTTAAAATATTTGACTACAGCTTAAAGCCTAGCAATTTCCCTTGCATCTACAAGAAAATTAGAAATAAGATTAACATCTCGATATCTCGATTAACATAAAGCATATGGAGAATAAGCGTTTGTAAAAATAGTATGTACAAGAGTAGAGAAAGTCATGTGAGTGTAACACATCAGATTTTTAGAAAAAGGTCCGTGTACGCGCGCGGTTGTGTATCAGCAGCATGACTCAAAAACGGAAAGTTATGCTGTTCACATACACGCTCACACAGACACACACACACACACACACAAACAAGGTTTTTTCTAAAAATGCCTTTTTTTATTCAAGGTGCCTCAAAACATGAATTTCGGTATTGAATTTATAGATGGAATCCAATACTCCCCTACTTACTATACGTAGTAGAGAAAGCAATAAGTTTTGGTATAGAATAGGAGTAAAAGCTATATAAAGAAAAATCTGATGTGTTGCAATCACATGACTTTCTCTAATCTTGTACAAACTATTTCATGTTAATCGAGATAAACAGAAACTATCTTATTTTTTCTTGTACGTACAAGGAGAATTTCCAGAAAATTCAATATGTACATTTCATTTGCCATGAAAATATCATAACTATATCTTAAATATATTATATTTTAATCAAAATTGTTAAAGCCGTTTTTGAGATAATAAAACTTTTCGAAAAAGTTCCATGTAAAGGCTAGTCTGGGGTGGAGGGATTTTCTTGAAAATCGTGTCGCATCTTTGAAAAATACTGAAACTAAATACCAAGTTTGATATTTATCCGACTTTTCGTTTTTGAGTTACGCTGTTCACAGACACACGCGGACCTTTTTCTAAAAATGCTGTTATTTTTTGATCAGGGGGCCCTAAAACATGTATTTCCAGTGAAATCTCGATATCGAATTTTTTAGTGCAATGTAATTCTTCCTCTATTTACTATACGTGGTAGAGAAAGTAATAAACGTGAAGTAGATAGAAAAAAATATTTGATGTGATACATTCACGTGACTTTCTCTACCCTCTATCGTTTTTAGTGAGTGTACAAACGATTCTTACTAAAGCTTATTTATATATATATATATATATATATATATACTATACAGCTACATTACATATTTCCTTATAGATACAAAGAGACAGCGATAGCCAAATGTTTGAAAAGCGGAGACTATATGCTGGCCTTGAAATTCTATACTCTTCTATGTAATCGCAAGAAACAACTGAATGTTGAAAGGACTTTAAAGAATGACCAAGAAATGAACAATTCGAACCTTTAATAACGGATATCTTAGAAGTGGTTTATGCCACAAGAAAAAGAAAACTTGTTTTAAAATAAATTGTGTGTTTTAAAGAGATCTTACTGTTTGTGTAGTACGTTTTGATCTAATACTTAACGTTATCAGTTATACAAGATTATATAAAATTGCATCCGAATGAAGAGGGCTTCAAAGGCTATTCCCAGAAAATTGAAGATATACATTTTATTTATCATGTAAATATCATTCATATATGGTGTTTAACCAAAATCGTTACAGCTATTTTTCAGAAAATAAAAATTTTCGAAAACTGTTCCATGTAAAGGGTACTTTGGGGTGAGAGGATTTTCTTGAAAATCTGCGTGTTGCATCCTAGCAAGATACTGAACTTGAATAGCAAGTTTAGTACTTATCCGACAATTATGCGGTTCACAGACGGACATGTTTTCAAAAACGCTGTATTTGGATTTAAGGGGCTTCAAAACAAGTATTTCCGGTGAAATTTCGGATCGAAGTTTTGGGTGGAATGCAATAACTTCTTTACCTACTATGTACGTGGTAGAGAAAGTAATGTTTTCATAAAAATAGATTGTAGAAGCTATATAAAAATAAACGTGAAGTGGGTAGAAAAAAGTTTTCGTAAAAATAGTTTGTAGAAGCTATATAAAATAAACGATAGTGGGTAAATAAACTCATGTGAATGCAACTCACAAGAGTTTTTGTCATGTGACAACTCGCTATTCGTTTCCTCTCGCGATCATACAAAGAGCATGGAATTTCAGTCATCACATAGCGACACGTTTTTAAAATCTGACTATCGCTTTAGCCTGCTGTATCCTTCTTATACCTATAGAGAGATGTGTAAATGAAGTTTTATCTTGACTAACAAGAAGTAGATCGAAGAATAAGTTTTGTAAGAAGACGATTAGAAAAAGTCATGTGAATACAAACATCATATTTTTACTTTCTCTACTACGTATAGTAAGTAGGGAAAGTACTGCATTCCACACAAAAATTCCATACCAAGATTTCACTGAAACACGTGTTTTGAGGCGCCCTGAATCCGAATAACGCATTTTGGAAACAGGTCCATGTGTGAGTGTCTGTGAACAGCATAACTCAAAAACGAAAAATAGGATAAGTACCAAACTTGGTATTCAGTTTAGTATCTTCCAAGGATGGAACACGAAGATTTTCAAGAAAATCTCCCCACCCCAGACTACCCTTTACATGTAACATTTTTCGAAATATTTTATTTTTTCAAAAACGGCTCTAACGAATTTGAATAAAATATCATATGTTTAAGATATTTTTACGACAAATGAAATGTATATCTTTAATTGTCTGGTAATGTCCCCAAATTCCTCTTCGTTCTGAATGATTTTTGCAAAACTAGTAAACCGTAAGAGATAGACAAAGTTTTACTCACCAAAAATGTAGATCTCGTTAAAACATAAAATTTATTTATTTATTTTGAGTGAACCATTTCCGAGATATTCCTTATCATTTGTTTGAATTTTCCCATATTATACTTTTTCACAAGTGGAAATTCCTTATTCGTCCCTTTCTTCTTTTTTTTTTATGTCCTAGACATACAAAGTTAATGGAATGCTCCACACAGCAAACAGCACTTAAAAGGTTCCCCTTTCACGTACCACGTACAAGAAAACTAGAATAAGATAGTTTCTGCAAATGTTTATCTCGATTAACATGAAATAGATGGAGAATAATCATTTGTAAAAATAGTTTGTACAAGAGTAGAAAAAGGCATGCGAGTGTATCAGATTTTTTAAGAATGCAACACGAAGTTTTTTATAACCCTACCCCACCTCAACTTACACTTCACTTCTTGATTACACTTCACTTCTATTTTTTTATTTATTAATTTTTTGTAGAGTTTGACACCCATTCCTATTGCATATGGCACCACAAGAGATGTGCACTGATAGATTAAATGAAATAATATTAGAAAAGTAAATTTGGAAAGGAAACCTACCAGGTCTAAGTTTTGGGTACCTCATCGGCATTTTCCAGTTGGACTGAGAAAAACCTAGAAAAACCTCAGCCAGGGAGGGCGGTTCTGGAGGGATTTGAACCGCCGCAGTCTTTCGATTCATGAGCTGTGCCTTAACGACCCCGGCTACCCGTGTTTTATCCTCTGCATGGAACATTCAGTTTGTATTTTCTCAAAAATGACTCCGATGTTTTTTTTTTAATTCAAGTACTTTGCACTCAAGATATTTCAATCGTGGTTGGAGGAGTTGTCAGTTAAGGTATTCTCACTCAGGTCCCCCTTATCCTGAAAAAAAAATAATAATGTTGGGTAGTTCTTACTTCTTTAGACTTCGTGTTTATTTTAATTACTCATAAAACATTGTCACCTATTTTATCGTCTCAGTTGGTGAGATGTTATAAGGGACGTTAAACTACATGAATGCAACTCTGGTGGAATTCAGATCTGGCACCTTCGGGTTTGTGATAAGTAACGTCATTTTAATCATTCCTAACAATTTTAAAAATACTGACCCAAGCCTTAAACGGATATTTTCCTTAAGTAAAAAACAAAACAAAAATACGACGAAAAAGGGCTGACCAATATAAAAATGGAGTTCTTGAAGATTATGAGCTTAAAAATGGAAATTAAATCATACAGCCATTATAATTAATGTTAGTGTACAAAGAAGTCTTCTTATAGATTTTAGAAGTCAGTGGGCATATAACTGATAACGCCCATAAGAAGCAAAATAAATGGAAGCGACGAAGATGGAGTCAGAATTTTAATATTAAATATGATACAGCACGACACAATTTCACATAATCTCTATAGGTACTGTTGTATTCCTATAAACATTGAACCTCTTAGTCATATTACGCTACTTACAATTATTAATCTTTGACTAAAAATAATTTCAAATTAAGTAATATGAACTTGGTTGCATGCATGCTGTGGAAAAAAATCCCAACTGTTCGCATATCAGTTACTAATTTTGTTACTAATTATTAGAAATCGGGTTTTTGGGCCCTCAAAAACCAATTTTAGGCACCTAAATTAGGCTCTCAAATTATAAAAATAGGCGTTGCAGGCTCAGTTTTACGTACCAAAAATACAATTTCCACGAGGTAAACATTAAATGGTATGTATGTAAATGTATTTCCACTTTCCGAAAGCTTAAAAATGAAATAATTAGTGAGCATAAAAAAATAACACAATAACAAAAAAAAGTAAATTTACTACATCAGTACGCCTAGAAGCATTTTATTATCCTTTTGAATTATGAATGTATAGTTGGTGATACATAATATGAGCTCATAAAACTAACTGAAAAAAGACTTCTCAAAACTAACTGAACAGATCACACCATACATTACCAACATATCATTGTGACCTAAATGCTCTAGAGCTGACATGAAGCCATCCCAAAATGTTGTTTGCAAAACACAATATAGCGTTAAGAACAACAATGTAAAAGAACTGTTTGAAATACATTTTGAAGGCAACAGAGAAAACATGGGAAAATCTTACGAATGTGTGAAAAAAAACTGAGGTTTATTTATAGACGATCCTTAACTACTACGGTCCTTAGGGTCCCATTCTACGTTAGGCGTGAAAGTCTGGACATTTTGATCAGGCTTGAGGTTCTTTTACTGTTGTAAATCTACGACACGGGGCCACCGATTTTACTTCCCTTTCGAAGGAAGCCATGCTAAGGATTTTCACGCCCGAAAAAATTCATCGCCCTCCGCCGGGTTTGAACCCGCGATCGTGGTGCTACTAGACCACGGAGGACTACTTGCGAATGTGTACATAACAGTAAAATACAACATCTGAAAGGGATCTCTGCCGTACTACAGTCACTGATCAATACCAAAGGATGACAAAGGGACCTAGAAGGGGCAAGCATTCTGTTTCTCTTCCTACAGAACGAATGAATCTACCTGCTAAAGCGTTATAATAAACCAGTATTTTTCCCAGAAGTCTTATTGCTACAAGTAAATTATTAAAAAGTCTTTGAACCAAATCAATCCCATGATATCAATACTTTGTCTTTCATTACTGCATGAAAAGAAATTAAGAAACAACACAAATGCTAAAATAGGTACTTTAAGGCTCTAAAACTTTAAAATAGGTTTTCAATAGTCAAACATTTTAGGCATTACGAAACCCCTTCCATATATTTATATTTTATATAAAATGTATAAGTATTTAACTAGTTTTAGTTTATTCGAAAATAGGCATTTTACTTAAAATCCGAGGTCTAATTCGAGGTATTTAATTATTGACTCATGCAAAAAAGAGAAAATCGTGTACCTTATATGCTTTATAGATGCCGCATTAAGTTCAGCTGGGAAAACTTAAAGAAGTAATGACACTTTTTCTAAAAACGTATGTATAAACAGCGTATGTGATATAAATTGTACACTTCAATTGGGCGTATATTTATTCGTATGGTAAGCTTTGTCTATCTCTTCTAGTTTACAAGTTTTATACAATTGTACAAAATTCGCTCAGAATTAGGGGGGGACTTCATAGGCTATTCAGAGAAAATTTAGGGTGAACATCTTATTTGTGTTGTAAATATCTTAAACATAGGGCATTTTAATAAACATTTATCAGAAAATGAAAAATAAGGAATTTTCTATTTTCTATTTAAAGCTATTTGGGGTGAGAGTTTTTATTGAAGCTATTCTCCTGATGCGCTTAAAGAGTGTCTGGCTCAAATATGACTTTTTTTTCGACCTTTCGTTTTTGAGTTCACATAACAATGAAGTTTCTTTTTAATGTCTTTTTTTCGCTTCAGACTTCAAAAAGTGCATTTTCTAAACTCCGGATATCGAATTTGTTTGGTGGAATAGAATATTTCCTTTAACTACTATAGGTAAGCGGTGGAGGAAGCAAAAATTCTTTTTCTGGGCTCATTGTACCTCAAAACCTTTGTTTCTGGTGAAATCTCAATATCAAACTTTTGTGTGGTACTCAATATTTCCTCTATTATAAGCAGGCTGTAGAGAAAGTAAAATTTCTGTTACATTCACATGACCTTCTCTAGCCACTTTAGTTTTATATAGTTCTACAAATAACTTTTACGAAAGCCTATTTTTCTATCTACTTCATGTTAATCAAAATAACGTTTGCAGAATGGTTCCATTGCACACTTCGTTGTAGGTACGTGAGAATTAAAGGAGGCTGAAGCGATAGCATAGTCAAATCTTTAAAAACAGCTTAGCTATGTGCTGGCTTTGAACTTCAATGTTCTTTCTATGGCAACACGAGCAACAACTGAATAGTGACAGCAGTTCAATAAAATGACGAAAACATTGAAAACTTCCAACCTATAACACGAAATCTCGGAAATGGCTTAGGTCACAAAAAAATTATTTTAAAGAGGTTTACAAGTTCTGCATAATAAGTAAAGTAAGACTGCTGGATTTGACCGCGCTTCTCTTTGCGGATGATCAAATAGAAAGTAATAGTAGCAAATGAAAATAGTCTACAAAGAAGTGTATTTAATTTAAATAAAACAGCTATAAAATATAATTTACAAATATCAGAAAGCAAAATTAAATCCATGGCTTTCTAGGTAAAGAACAAATGAGGATTTAAGAAAATTATAAATGATAAAGCAGTGGAATAAGTAATGAATTTGAATTATTTGGGGATGTTGTTAGCCTCAATACAACAAATGAAATTGATAAAAAAGATGAATTTATTTCAACATAAAAGACCGTTAACAAGAAAAGTAAGAAGAGAAACTGTGGAAATTTCACAAAGTATTAGCCGCACCAATGCTGTTATATGGGTAGGAATGCTGGGTAATAAACAAAGCTCTCCAAAGAAGAATAGAGGTAGCTGAAATGAGATTTATAAGATATGTAGCGGGTGTATGTTATTTGATAAAAAGAAAAATAAGATATTCAAAACGAATTAAAATGTTTAGTCTAATGGACAAGATTGAAGAATATCCAACAAATTGGTATGAACAAGTATTGAGAATGGAAAAAGAACTATACCTCTGAATATTTTAAAATATAAACCGAAAGGTAAAAGAATTCATGATCGACCTAATAAGAGATGGATAGATCAGTTACTTAATTTAAATGGAGCCGGAACAGACTAATATTAGTCTAATCCGTGAATGATGATGATGAGATGTAATAAGTATTTGGCTATCTCCTATGGTTACAGGTGTGCATACTGCTGGCAGAAACTTTAAAATATGCATTTTATTAGTTACGCTTCTTTTTGTCTGTCTACCCTTCTCGTATGTAGGACTTACACCCTCCAGGATTTAGAAGCGGGAGCCTTGGGTCAGAGGCCTATCGAGGAATAGACACCTTGGATCAGATAGAATATCCAGGATGGATTATCAGCCCGATGCCTGGTATGAGAACGAAGAAGTGGATGATATGATATGATGGTGAAATGGATGAAAGGAAAGATGAATTTTGAATGAAAGATAAATGTAGCAATATTCCATGCAGTTGATGGAATGAAACCGAGAACCAGGAGAAAATCCACCACAAATCCACATGCAGGTCTCTGGGATCGAACCCCAGCAACCTTGTAGAGAGGCGAGCGGTTTAACCACTCGTCACGGCGCCGCTATTAGTTATGCAAATATCTTAAACATATAAATTAAAATTAATTGAGTTTTATTTATGGACGGTCTTTAACTGCTGTGGTCCACAGCGTTCCATTCATTCTATATTGGGCGTGAAAGACCGGTAATTTTGCTCCGAGGCCTCTTTATCAGGCTTGAGGCCCTTTTACGTGCCGTAAATCTACTACACGGTACCACCGGCTTTACTTACCTTCCGAAGAAAGCCATGCTAAGGAGTTTTTACGCCCGAAAAAATCCATCGTCCTCCGCCAGGTTTGAACCTGCGACCTCGAGAACTACGGGCTAGCATTGTAACCACTACATCACGGAGGACGACATTCTTAAACACACGGTGCTTTAAACAAACTCCTTAGAGAAACTTTTGATAAAATTAAAAATGACAAACCATTTGTTTCAAGTAAAGGTTAGTTTGGGGGTGAGAGGATTTTCTCGAAAATCATCGTGTCGCATTCTTGGAATGCATCTCTTATAAGTAGGTGTTAGATAAAGTAAAATGGCTTCACCGTTTGGTGGCGATGTAAGCACCTTTTTGGAAAATGAGACAGAAGAAAACCACTGCTTTCCGCCATATGCATCCAGAGGTAACAAAACAACGTAACAAGGAAACAAAGCGCGATGCCACACAGATGGGTCAGCGAGCTGTTTGTTTCTCTTAGCAATTCCGTTTGCCCCGCCGGAAGTGAACCTATCTGTTACAACTGTGTGGTGGCCGTTAACTGTCGAAAACGTTTGAGAGTTGTATACAGATACTTAAACTATATGGTTTCAGAAAAAGACTTTATTTTGCTTCCGGCCATGAGGGGGGTTTATAACAAGAAAGACAATGACTGCCAAGACATATAAACTAACCCAGCACTTTTACTGTTGGCTACTTAAAACATCCGAAATAAGGACTTTCGCGTAAACAATGTTATGCTTGGTAGTTCTTAGAAACGGCTACAACAGGCACGTTATAAATGTTTACATGTTCTTGGACAAGAGGGAACAACTTGCTACTTTTACTGAGTGCAAATAAGCCAGAGAAGACTTAAAATCAAACTTCCCGTTTATCAGTAGCGGCTCGTGAATGTACATTTTGGGTCTTCACTAGCTTTCGAAATGGGAAACAGCATCTGCTGCATAATACATTGTCATGATTATGAAAAAATTGATGCAACTGCAGCCGCTCCCAACGATGATAATGATGATGATGATGATAATAATAATAATAATAATAATAATAATAATAATAATAATAATAATAATAATAATAATAATAATAATAATAATAATAATAATAATAATGCATAAGTTGTCTGGCGAAAGAAAGGGTTGTTTCGTGGATGTTTGTTGTGTACATAATTAAGTACAGCGTTTTAAAGCAAGAACGAAGTAATGCGTAAATTCAATAATTTGTAGTTGAGAGTATAGAGGGGCTGGAATAAGCGGGAGTTTCCGCGCTCGTGCACGTTACCTACTTCTGTTACATTGCATGCAGAGTAATACAGGCGCTGTCTGCCGCAGTGTGCTACCACCTAGTGGCATTAATGTAAAACTGTAATGATATTACGGAAACATAGCACGGGAGAAGTTTCGTGCAGGTCTTCCGTATGTATTTGATCCATAAGGTAATTACGTTATACCAGTCGCGCATGCGCAAAACCTCCTTAAAACGTGCACAAATCAAGATGTGCTACTGACTGTGTTACTAGTTTAGAGAAGCAGCGCAGTAGATTTAAACGCGTAGATTTTAAATTACCGCACATACGTAAAGTTTAATAGCATTCAAAGAAAAAATAACCAAAAAATCTGCAAGGCATCAAAAGTTAGGGTGTTCACGTGCTCTTGTGCTCTTATACAGCAGGCGCCACTGCCATTTTACTTACTGAAGATAGCTCTCTATCACTTACCTATCTAAGGGGGATGGAGAGCTGCATGTTACTAAAAAAGTCTGTATTCGTGAAATCCCAACATGAATGCATAATTTGAGGTCCCCTGAAATAAAAATTACATTCGCATGCTTTTCTCTATCCACTCTTCTACAGAACATTCTTGCAAAAGCTTATTATTCTAGTGACTTCTTATTAATCCAGATAAACTTCCACTTCACATTTATACATTTCGTTGTATGACATAGCAGAAAACGCGATAGTTCTTTAAAGAGTGTGTTGTTATTTGTGCAGTAAGATTTTGTTTATGCTTATGGTATACCAATTATACAAAAGTTATTCAGAGGCTATTCCCAGAAAATTTAAGATACACATTCCAATTTGTTATGAAAATATCTTTAACATATGGCATTTTAAGGAAAATCGTCAGTGCGATTTTTGAGAAGATAAAAAGTAACGAAAACTTTTTTGTGTAGGTAGATGAGTAGAAATTTACGTTCTTGTGTTATAAACATGGCAATGAATTACGGTGTCTTTAAGTGCAAAAAGCTCAATTTGTAAAAAGAGTGATGTCAAGCGTCACTACAAGACGCAACGTGAGAGAACTGAGTAGTCAGAAGAAGATAGAAATAAATTGATTTCAGACTTATATAATCAGTAATAACGTAAAATGCAATATAATAATTATTCTCAATTTCATCAACATATGTCAGGAATTAATCAGTATTAAACTGCTTTTAATATTCAAATTAACAAAGATTATGTATTTCTCAACGACCGTTGCTAACTTCGACAGCGTTTTAAAACTCATTTTAAGCTAACATCACGTTTTCGCTGTATTGAGCAGTTTAATAACTGCTAAATGATAGAAAATGGCTACATGATTCATGCTGAATCTGCATCTTCTGACATCCTTCCCAAAAAAACATTTGATATGTTACCATCACATGACTTTCTCTAACCTCTATCATTTCTTAATGGGTATAAAAACTATTCTTACTAAAGCTTATTTTTCTTCTTCTTCATTTAATCGAGACAAATCTTTGCAGAAGTAGCTAGACTACACTTTTATTTATAAATGCAAAGGGAATAGCGATAGTCAAATGTTTAAGAACTGGCGCTGTACACTGGCGTTAAAATTTCATAGTCTTTCCATGCAACCGCGAGAAACAGCCGAATGTCGACAGGACTTAAAAAGAATGACAAAGTACTGAACAAAGCGAACCATTAATAACGGATATCTCGGAAATGGCTGATGCTACAAAAAAGTTATTTAAAATAGATGTGTTTTAAAGAGATCTAAATGTTTTGTGTAGTGTGTTTTCGCCTATCGCTTAACGTTTAGCAGTTATACAAGATTATACAAAATTCCTTCCAAATGAACAGGACTTCACAGGCTATTCCCAGAAAATTCCAGATATACATTTTAATTGTTATGCAAATAACTTTTAATATATGGTTATTTGGCTAAGATGCTTTTAGTTGGTCTTCTCTCAAAACTCTGAAAAAAACAAGAAGGAATGGATTAAATTATCTTAAGAGTGAATTTATAAGTAGATGTGATTTCGTCAATAGCTGGTTTCCACCTGCCCGCCCCTTTTAGGTGTTTCACTTTTATAGGAAAATTGCGATATGAACACAACAAACGTAGCCATCTTCCCGCTAATGCAGACGCTCAATGGGAAGTGCCAACCTAAATAAGAAGTGAAATCCGCAAAATAAGGAATTTCTGCCAAGGTGAATCATTCGAGTTTTAGACGCGCAGATCCCTCGGCTACCCGTCGTCGCTTCGCAGTTGGCCGCAACTGCTACACTCCTCTCCTAAAAAACATCCCTCGGCTACGCCTTGAGGCTGAGTATCTTACCGGCTTTGGCGGCATTACTTATTCATATGTTGCCAGCATTGCGTTAGAGCTAGAGAATGACATAGAGTGACATCTGTAGGACATGTAAGACATCACTTCCATCGCTGTTGAAGACCAACTAAAAGCACATTACCCGGTTATTTTAATCAAAATCGTTAAGCCATTTTAAGAAAATAAAAAATTTCGAAAAAATGTTCCATGTAAAGGGTAGTTCGGGGTAAGGAGATTTTCTTGAAAATCTTCCTGTCTCATCTTTGGAAGATGCTGAACTTAAATACCAAGTTTGGTATTTATCCGACTTTTCGTTTTTCAGATATGCTAGTCACAGTTACACACACACGCGCGGATCTTTTTTCTAGAATTTTTTTTTATTCAGAGGATCTCAAAATATTCATTTCCAGGAAATTTCGGTATCGAATTTTTTGGTGGAATCTATGCCTACTATGTATGTGGTAGAAAAAGTAATACCAGCTACAGACGTAATTAACTTAGATACTTGAGAAGATAACATTTAACAGGGGTATAAACTTCTTGATATTATAGATGAAGTACAAGAGAGGTTCTCGTAAAGTCAAAAACAGAAACGTGTCTCAGCTATACTATTCGTAACATACCTCCCAGATATTGTGCTGCTGACTCCTTTTATTTACTACCTGATGACTGAATTTCCAAAATTAACTTCCAAGTCAATTTCCACAGCATTTGCATCAAAAACATTTCGCTTGTCATATGAACGTTTGCAAATTACAAATAGCCTCGTCTCTATAAAATTATGATTTTCCTGGGTTTTGGATGCAACATATTTTACACATGCAAAATTCAACCTTGATGTATCATACCTAACCAATTCGGGAATTCAGAATTCCAAACCAGGAATAAAGTTGTGGTTCGGATCAACACACAGTATAACATTTTCAAAAATTAAATTAAGAGTCGTTAATGAAGCAGTTCTATTTTAGTGGTAGTGAATATATGTTTACAAAATATTTTAGCGCAGTAATTGCATCCAGTGCTGTGTTATTGTAAAAGAAATATCTGATGTGTTACACTCACATGACTTTCTCTACTCTTGCACAAACTATTTATACAAACGCTTATTCTCCATCTACTTCATGTTAATCGAGATAAACATTTGCAGAGTCTATCTTATTGCTAATTTTCTTGTAGATGTAAGGGGAATATATATTTAGAAGGGCAATTTGGAAATACAGTAGCCTTTAAGCACATACATATCTCTTAATAGCTGGTTGCTAGGTGCAGCACCATTCCCTTTCCCACAGATTAATACTCTTTGCATATCCAAGACAAAAAAAATGAATAACGAATTCCCATTTTAGAAAATTATTGAAAAATTTAAGGGAATAACAAGTAATATCTCGAAAATGGTTCACTCCACAAAAAAAAGTATATGACATAAATTGTGTATTTTAACGCGATCTACATTTTTTGTGTAGTAAAATTTTGTCTATCTCTTATGGTTTACCAGTTACGCAAAAGTCGTTCACAATGAGGAATACTTTTGGAGACATTCCCAGGAAATTCAAGATATACATTTTATTTGTCATAAAAATATCTTAAACATATGATATTTTAATCAAAATCGTTAGAGCCATTTTTGAGAAAATTAAAATTTTCGAAAAATCTTCCATGTAAAGGGTAATCTGGGGTGGGGGATTTTCTTGAAAACCTTCGTGTCGCATCCTTGGAAGATACTGAACCTAAATACCAAGTTTGGTGTTTATCCGACTGTTCGTTTTTGAGTTATGCTGTTTACAGACACACACACACACACACACACACACGGACATGTTTCCAAAAATGCTTTTTTGGATTCTGGGGGTCTCAAAACATTTATTTCCGGTGAAATCTCGGTATCGAATTTTTGGGTGGAATACAATACTTCCCCTACTTACTATATGTAGTAGAGAAAGTAATAATGAGAGGTACATCAAAGAATTTTCTCCCTCTGGTTAGGAGCACATTTAGAAGCCACGATGTTAACCTTCTTCCTCACATCGCTCAAGGTGTTAACAGGTGTTATAGTTAAAACTTTTAAGGGGAACCTTTGGCGAAACGGAAGAGCGGTAACACGATGTTAAAAACGTTATTTGTCTCTCCAACATTTGTTGAAGGAATCTTATTTCTTCATACTTTCTATGCAGTTGTGTATATATTTGCTCGTTGCAATAGCTTCTTAACAGTACATATCTTTCTCTTTTTTGTCGTTTACTTTGCTTGCGGTTTCGTTTATAGTGCAATATAAAGTTTAGTATAAACATTATATACTATAAGAAACGTTCAATTAAACAAGGTATAAATGAAATATCCTTCCTTTATACCGATGGCTTATTACTTAGGATTAGAATAAAATCCGTTCCCCATAATTAATAAATATACAGGTAATAAGCTATGTAAAACAAATATTAGATTGTTATATTTATTTTAATTGTTTGTGCTGATACTAACCAAGAAGAAATAGTTGTTGAAGAAATATTTCGCCCAACTTGTGTTAACACAAAGAGGAAAGAACTGTATGCCTCTTAATTTCTACTTCGGTTACAGCAGGAATAATTTTGTGACAGGTTATTAGTGTGATTTGCATGATCTGAAAGTGTCCATATCGGTGTGAGGTTGTATTTGCAGGGATCCTCCCATCTCCTCCCTCTCATTTCCGGAACACACATGAGCTACAGATGGGCAGGTTGACCCCAGTGCTAATGGAAGCCCTTCCAGATGTCCTTCTCACTTGAGGGAAAGAAATATGATCCCAGAAAACGTCTCGGTCGCCTCTTTAAGTTTTGCTAACGATGTTCCCAGATATCACTTCCTGGAGACACGCTGTCTGTTCCTGTTATTGTGCAACAGCGACACAAGTCCGCTATCACATCTGTTGCTCATTCATCACTGAAGGAAATTACGAAATCCAGCCAATAAATTAGCTTCCTGTACTTTTTAAATTTTATCTTCTCTGCAGCTGCTATTAGAGGGTTCAATAATCCTATTAAATAACTGCCTTAAGGTTTTAGCAAGACTTTAATGTTGTTAAAAAACATGCAATTATAAATATAGAAAGTGATAAATTTCAAGTGTTTTATTTACTACTTTCTCTACCACGTACCTTAGAGCAGGCATTGCATTTAACCAAACATTCTACATTGAGATTTCGCCGGAAATACATGTTTTGAGGATCCCTAAATAAAAGAAAAGCATTTTTAGAAAAAAGTACGCGCGCGCGCGTCTGTGAACAGCATAATCCAAAAAGAAATGTCCGATAAATATCAAAATTGTTATTTAGGTTCAGCATCTTCTATAGATGCGACTCGACGATTTTCAACAAAATTCTCCCACCCCAAACTATCTTTTACAAGAAAAATTTTCCGAAAAAATAGATTTTCTTAAAAATGGCTGAAATAATTTTGATTAAAAACCATATGTTTTACATATTTACATGACAAATAAAATATATATCTCGAATTTTCTGGGAATAGCCTGTGAAGCTCTCTTCATTTGAAAGGAATTTTGTATGATTTTGAATAACTGATAAATCATAATAGATAGACAAAAACATACCACACAAAAAACGTAGATCTCTTAAAAACATAAAATTTATTTCATGTTAACTTTTTTCTGCCATCAGTCATTTCTGAGATTGCTGTTATTGGTTTGAAATTTTCAATACCTTTACTTTTTGTCATTGTTTCTTGTGATAGCATAGAAAGAGTATGGAATTTCTAGGCCAGCATAAAGTGACCCAGTTTTTGAACATGGCTATCGATTTGGGTCCGTCTATGTCCCCTTTACCTTTCACAAAATGTGAAATGAAACTATTTCTGCAAAGGTTTATCAGGTTTATTTTGATTAACAGGAAGTAAAAAGACAAATATGAGTCTGTAAGAATAGTTTGAGGAAGCTACATAAGAATAAACAATAACAGGTAGAGAAATTTATGTGAATGTAATACATCAGATCCTATTTTTCCTTATATTCTGAAATATAATTAATATCCCAGCAAATACTGAAGAAGTTGCAATTTTTTGAGTATCTCCTTATGAACTACCTAAATGATGTTTTTCAAACTCTCATTTACCCAATGGAAACAATATAGGAGCCATTTGCTTAGCAGGTGGTTCAATGAATAGAGAATGCAAAATTATAATACAGCTCTAGTCTTTGAACGCTTATTCATCAGAAAAAAAAGTTTCCATGCTTTGTTTGTCATTCTAATTCAGACATGGAATGACTAAGTTGATTACAGAATGATCACTGAAGTGGTTGGCAAAACAGCCGCTGGTTGACTTTTTTCCTTCTTTTTTTTTTAATTTTAATTCTTCCTATGTTCTAGTTTGGACACAATTATTATTTTTTCTGTATAAATTTTTCCTACAGTAAAAAGTCTGCAACTAGACATTGAAGGTACATCCTGTCATGAGCTAGCAGATAATCCAGACAGTAGAGGTATAGCGCACTAGCTTAATTATAAACTGTATGTTGAATTATTGCTTTCTCTTAATATAGCTATAATTAAATAAACTCATTTAATTTGATTCACTGTAACTTTGATAGCTGTTATTTAAAAATACCCATTTTTTGCCTTCTCTACCACTTACTTATAGTAAGTAGAGGAAGTATTGTATTCCACCAAAAAAATTGATATCAAGATTTCACTGGAAATATATACATGTTTTAAGGTCTCTGAATAAAAAAAAAATAAATAAAAAAGGAATAAAACAACATTTTAGAAAAATGCGCATGTGTGCGAGGTTGTCTGTGTGACTCAACAACAAAATGTCAGATAAACACTAAACTTGATATTTAAGTTCAGCAATCTCCAAGGATATGACGCAATGCTTTTCAAGATAATCCTCCCTACCATAAACTAGTCCTTACATCAAACATATTTTGTTAGTTTTTATTTTCTCAAAAAATGGCTCTGTGATTTGGATTAAAATAGCATACATTTGCATGAGAAATAGAATGTATATCTTAAATTTTTTACAAATAGAGTCTGTGAAGACATCTTCATTCTGAATGAGTTTTATATACTTTTTTTATAACTGGAAAACCATAAAAGATATAGACACTGTACGAAAATCAGATATCATTAAAACACAGTTTATTTATAACAAAATCTGTTGTGACACTAACCATTCCCAAGACTTAAATTTTCAAATACTTTATACTACTTTAAACTATTAAAGTCGCCATTTGTTTCAAAGCCAGCACATAGTGAATCACTTTTTAAAAAAATGACTATTATTCAATCTACTGTATCCTTCTAATACCTGAAATGAAATGAGTAATGAAACCATTTATGCATAAGTTTATATCACTTAACGAAAAGTAGATAGAAAAATTGTGGAAGAATGGTAGATAAATTCATTTGTGTATAACATTCAGCTTCCTTTTATTTTTCAATGCTATATAAACAGATAAACATGTGAGCTGTTTATTTGTTGCATATGAGAGTTAAAAATTATTATACCTACTTCCCTTTTGCTTTAGCTGCATGCAAACAAACCTGTAGAACATTTATTTTTGTATGTTCCTTCATTCAAAGTTAAGCTAAGTTTTGGCTTTGCCTTCTTTAAATGTTAAAAATTTCACTACAAATGCATAAGAGAACTGCCTTAGGCATTATATACCACTAGCAAAAATTAATGTAATTCCCATAATGCAGTGGTGTAATCATGGTCACTTTCTGAAACTCATCTCAGCACTATGGGGCAGACATTACCTTGCTGCTCAAGAACAAATTGTTTCACTCAGTTGCACAGAAATTGTGAGGAGGAGGAGGAGGAGGAGGAGGAGGAGGAGGAGGAGGAGGAGGTGGTGGGGCTGGTGGTAGTGTTGGTTATTATTATTATTATTATTATTATTATTATTATTATTATTATTATTATTATTGCCCTCTTGTTGCAGTTGCTATTCAAATCTTATTTTATATTGAAAGATGTTTTTTTCCCCCTCCTTGTGTTGTGAAGAAACACAAGTATTTGAGCCATTTTATACAATAACATTGTTACATGGTATCTTACTTGCAGGTTGCCGATCAACAGTCCGTACCTCTCGTATAGCCAATCCTTTGATGATGTTACCTCCTCCACTTAGTGACAGGATGAGGAAAAGACGAGCCTTTGCAGATCGTGAGTTAGAAGCTGCTATGCCATGCTCAGCACTTCTGCTTCTCCAGCAAGACACGTTACTTAGAAGACTGCAAGGAATAATGACTAGTTCACAAACACTACCAGTGCCAGCTCACACTCCACTTTGGCATCCACTATCATTACCTTCTGTTCCAGCACCATCCTCAATCACTCCAGTGTCTCCATCAGCTCCTGAACCATCAACAAAATGCTCAAAACCAAAAATATCATTTTCTGTGGAATCTATTATAGGGATAAAATAAATATTTAATATGCTGCATCAAAGAACAGTTCAAAATCTAAAGCATCTAGCTTAATAGTTATCACAGAAACTATTAGATGTAAAATACAGTCTGCCAGACTAAATTATTTCAGTTATTATAAATATTGTTTTACTTATTTATTTATTTATTTATTTTATTTTTCATGTAGGTATTTATTTCTTTAACAGCACAATAAACATGAACCTAATCTGTGCCAAATATAAACTAAAATGCATTAGCTGCACAAATCTATAGCTTTAAATTCCTGATTCTGAATTTCATATTGTGGTGATGAAACATGTTAAGTTGATTTAAAAAATAAAAGCCTAATAATTGTGCAAATATGAATTAATATAACTGGTTAAACTATGGTTATACTTTAATTTTATTCCAAAATCATAGAACCCCTCCCCCCAATGCTATGCATGTTCTTTTTGTGGCTTTTTAGGTTAGGCTGTTAGCAGTGAATGTAGGAACGAAATGCCAGTGGAGGTCTTAAACATAAACTGACTTAAAGTTAACCATAGGAATCATTCTAATCAGCAACAAACTGCCACAGTAAGGTCTAGGAATGAACCCAAGACTTTGGGAAAGTCAGGTATGCTGAACCATGCCAAGAGGTGACCAAAATCCAAGAGCAATCTTTACCTCTTTTAGTTGTTATCAGTACTGCTAATACATAGATGATTGGCTGCAAATTATTGAAAAGAAAAATTTATTTACAATTGCAACTTCAACCTGAATGCTACAATCCCCATTCTTCCATTATAAAGAGCTCTTCCTAAACCTCGCATATTGTTTCATCTGAGTGTCTTAATATTTTAGCTTCTTTTACTTCCTTTTAGCCGACCAAGAATAATTTCTAAAATCTCTTTGAGATATCCAAAATGTAGTGGAATCACACAGTGAAGCAATTAATAAAAGACACTTAATGAAAGTGGAGTTAACCTAAACACTCTTACTAGCTTCACTCACCTATTTATTTTGCAGAACATGTATCTGAGCTCACATTATCACCTGTCTGTTGACTGCCGAATCAACTCTTGAGTTTTATTGTTGAAAGCCTGGGGTTGCCCTCTGGTGGCCTATGGATGAACCTAAATAGAGGGCTTCTGCTTCTGACAAACAGGTGAAGAATATCTACACCTTATCAGTATCTGCCTAAACCATTCCTTTTTTGTTTCTGAAGGGAATTTCTACCAATAGGAAAAGGGTTTGTCTATAAGAAGCCCCCTATCTCCTTTCCTGGAAAATTTAATTATGAGCTAACTTGAAACACACATTACCAAAGCCTTCCTCTAAGTGTTCAAAGTTTGGTACAGATATGTTGATATATTCGCAATAGTAAAACACAAACACGTAGAGAACACTCTCGGAATACATAGAAAACCATGCACACAGATAAATACATCAAAGCACATAGTTACAACCCCAAAGCAAATAAAGAAGCAGCATTCAACAGTATGACTCATAGACTAATTAACATCCCCCTCAACAGAACTGATCACTACAAAGAATATCAACACACTGTCAAATCTGCATTAGAGAATGGATTCAGCCAGGAAATGGTAGATATGAAAATACATACATTAAAAAGACAAAAATGCATCAAACAGGTCACCGCACTTTCCAACACAGCAAAAAGATCAACTTCAGGAAATTCACATATCACCCAGCTCTCTTTCACAAATTTCAGAGAATATTTAAGAACCACATCACCCTGCAACCTCACAACAAATTTAACACCAAGAATCTCATTAAAGCAGGAAAATCTGATCCCATACACCAGGACAAAAAGCCAGGAATCTACTGGATCCAATATGAAAATTGCAAGAAGGTTTACATTGAAAAAACAAAAAGGAATGCCGGTGTTGCATAAAGTTTCAAACAGACCAACAAATCAGCAGCAGCTTTTCACTTCTGGACTCAAAACCATGAAATAGACACCAATATCCAGTTGCTGAAACTAGCCCAGTAACACAAAGAGCTTGAAATATGGGAGAAGATTTACATAAAAAAGTTTGAAAACCACATCATAAACTTTGATTTGCCAGAAGCAGACAACCCTTTATTTAGGTTCATCCATAGGCCACCAGAGGACACCCCAAGCTTTCAACAATATGACTTGAAAGTTGATCTGGCAGTCAACAGGCAGTCGATGATGTGAGCTCACGCTCACGATACTGTTCTGCAAAACAAATAGGTGAGTGAAGCTAGTAGTGTGTTTAGTCATTAGTATATTTTCTTTCTTTGAGAGTGGATTTACATTTAATGTTCTTTAAAACTTTCTTCTCTTATATCTGAAGTTGAATTTGTTTTAATCATTACAGATCTCATTACAAATTGTCATATTCTTCTGATGCAGTAAATGTCAGAGATTTTACTTTTTTCAATTTCATCTATTTTAGGGTAAATTCTTCATGATTTTCCCATTTGGGACTTATTGTGGCATTTTGTTTAAAACCACTCAATTTGTTTTTACATACAGATAAAAAAGTAAACTATTTCATAATATCTTTCATAGCTTTAGTGTGTATATGTCTTAATTGCTTGTTTGAGATTATAATTTCTGAAAATTGTTCTTATTATAAACACATCCAACAAAACCATTTATTGAAGCAGTGTGGCCAATAATATTACAAAGAATACAATGCTGTGCTTCTCTTCATCCTTTCTCTTTTAAACTATATTTTGCTCATTAACTTTATTTATTAATTCCATAGAATACAAGCAACGACGCTGTCTGTTATGCTATGAGCCATGTTTGTACTGAAGAAGTTAAATCTGCTCAATAATTAGCCCTGGATTAAAACCACAACCTAAGTTTGATTTATATTTACAATACGCTAGCTATTACAGGAGATAATGCATAGTTTATGAAATAGTTCTAAGACCCTGTTCCTTCCATTCCAAAGGGTCTAACATTCCTAGCTGAAATTGTGGGTAAAACACAGCAGCTAACTGAATTCAAAATTTTGATCCAAATAAACTTCTTTGTTGTTAGGAGATCCTGTATTTAAAAAGAGGTATTTTTCTAGTTTTGTAACGGATATTTTATGACAGATTACTGTCTTAAATTTACTGTGTATTTATATGGCAGTATAGGTACAATGCCACACTTAAAATCTGCTCCCTCATTTGTTTGTTTCTTTGAAGCCCTTGTTTCCCTAAACTGTCTATGAACTTAAGTCTGAGCTTTTAGAATAAACAAGAAAAAGTGAGATTGCATGGACTTAGGGAAATTAACTACTATGCAACTTCTACATTTAAGTAAATGTAATATTATTTTAAAACATACAAATGTATATATGTATATTGAATAACTGTAATGCTCTTAATTAATAAGTTATGTTTATAAATTATATGTTGCTAACATAAAAATAAATACTTGCTGAAATTCCAGCCAAGGCTATTTTATGTTTCTCTCATCCAAATGAGGAGCTTGTGATACGTCTAAAATGCATAAATGACTTATACTAAGTTTCAAACTAAGTTAAAAATTTACCTTAGTGAAAATAATGCAAAGGCACTTGTGCTTTCTATAACAACATAGCACCTAGCAGCAAGGTTTGGCAAAAAGGTTACTGCTTATTCTGTTGTTCATCTAGTCATTTTTTTAAGTTTATAAGCTTCTAAAAAACATATTATTACGATAAAAAATGAAATTTTTGGACAGCAAGTTTTTTTAACTCAGAAATATTCTGATTTTAAAAATCATACAGAACATTTTTTCTTTACAACTTATGCATATCCTGCTGTGCTAACAAAAGTGCCACATCTGCAGGAAAAATTAATATTCAGGTTTTCATGGTTTACAAGGTTTTAGAATGTCAGAAATGCAGTGGGCTAGCAAACAGCGCAATATCTGCTATGGAAAATGCAATATAATCACAGAGTTTTGCTGTATCTACACAAATTAAATTGAGTTTTATTTATGGTCACTCTTTAACTACTATGGTCCTTAGCGTCCCATTCTATATTGGGCATGAAGGATCGGTAATTTTGCTCAGAGCCTCTTTATCGGGCTTGAGGTTCTTTTACGTCCATAAATCTATGACATGGGACCACCAGTTTTACTTCCCTTCTGAAGGAAGCCATGCTAAGGATTTTTACACCCAAAAAAATCCATCGCCCTCCACCGGGTTTGAACCCGCGGCCTTGGGAACTAGAGGCTAGCACGGTACCACTAGTCCACAGAGGATGACAATATCTACACAAAAGCCCTAGGTAAACTAAGCATTAAGCAGTATGTCTCTTGCACTAAGAAAGAGTGTGGTAAGTGAGATGCATTATTGTTTAGTACCAAGCATATACTGCAGTTTCACTTAGCATTGTCAACTTTGTTTATTCAGATGCCACTTTCTCCTTCTTTAAATGTCACCAGCAGTTTGTTGGTAGTAGTGGAATGGACATTAGCGTTTACTACTGCTTATAACAAAGTTCTTAATCCTTCAAGTGGAACGGCAATTATAAAACATGTCTTTCAGACCTAAACGTTTAGTGCAATTAGCATTGAAACTAGGGTAATACTGATGGGAAAATAAATTTACAGAACAATCCTGTTACGTGCAAAAAGCATTCACTAAATTTTACAGAAAGGAGAAATCAAAAGCTGAAGAGGTTTAAAGCAGATCCCCAAGTTCTGACTTTGTGTAATTAGTATAAGAAAAAATGTCAGACAGAAATTAGTGAACAACGTAGGCTGGATATTAATACCCAGTTTTGGAATTATTCCTGGT
This sequence comes from Deroplatys truncata, assembly GCA_030765065.1. Classification (NCBI taxonomy): domain Eukaryota; kingdom Metazoa; phylum Arthropoda; class Insecta; order Mantodea; family Mantidae; genus Deroplatys; species Deroplatys truncata. The sequence goes on from CM060980.1 coordinate 63,938,961, forward strand.
TTGACAGACACTTTTCATATTAAATTCCTGTGAATGTATGATTGTTAAAGGACAAACATCAGAGAGTGAAAGGAAGCTTAAGTATTTTCTGTGCGATAACGAGGATAAGCATCATAAAGTTTGTAAAGTATTCTTCTTAACAACTCTAGGCTACAAGAAAAGTGATGACAGGGTTCTGTAGATATTCTCAGTGAAACTCCCAAGGGAAATATTCAGCCACTGCAAGATCAACATGATAAATCCCCTGCTGTAGAGGTCCACATCTTGAAATCAACCCCAGAATTTCACACTACCACAGGAACATGCACCACTTGTAAGATATTTTCCCACTGGCTTAACTATACACACAATGTAAGAAGATTAGCAAAGCACCAGAACCTAAAAGTTTCTTATGCTCTGTATCAAGCTTTTGTTATGAAGAAGCACATTCATTTTCTGAAGCTATACCATAAGAATGCGAGCAATTTAACTTCATCCTCATCCTCAATCCAACATGTATGCCAATTGTGACATCTGTAAAAGCTGGGAAAAACACAATGACATTGCGTCCAAATCCAGAAATCTTTGCAGATCTTGCAATGAAAACCAACATGCCTCTCTGCTGATTTACAGAAGATCTTTATATTACTAAGGCTGGACATGTTCAAAAAAGTTTATATTTAATATTTCTTCCAAGATTAATAGCTTATCATGAAACATTTGCTCCTGTGGGAAAGAAATCTAATATAAAACCATATGCATTTGTTTAACATGATGCTATTGCAGGACGAAATAAGGAAGCCATTGTAAGTACTTTCTATTTGTTCCTAAAAACATAGGGAGATATGTCAAACATAGTAATATGGGTAGATACAAGGGCGGCACTGAAAATTTTTAGAAAATCAAACAAGGATTAGTTTTAAAAAAATTAAATAATTGTATTGTTTTTTTAAAAATATTTCCCTTTAACATCAATACATTTTTGCATTCAATGAAACCAGTCCTTAAAGCAATGATGCCACTCTTCCTGAGGCAGTTCAGAAACCAGGTTTTTATAATGTCCACTGCTTCATCTGATGACGAAAAAATGATTCCATGCATTTTATCTTTAATTTTTGGAAACGAAAAGAAATCATGAGACGCTAAGTCAGGGCTGTGGTAGAGGGTCCATGGTGCTGATCTTTAGGACATCCAGATACTCAATTGTTGGTTTTTTTGCTATCTGTGACAACACAGTCATGATGTAACATTTTTTCTTTTGGACGTTTTTAACAAACTTTTTCAAAAATTTGCGGTAAACAAACATTTGTGTACCAATTGGTAGTAATGGTACATCTATCTTATAATGATATAATAGCAATATCCCCATTTTAGAACAAAAACTAGCATCTATCTTCTTCCTAGCACTGCGAATTCGTCGGACTTTTGTAGGCTTAGGTTTTTTTCAAAAGACTCAATGATCCGATTAACTTTTCTTTTCAGATCATAATAATAAAACCAAGATTCATTACCAGTAATGATATTCCAAACCAAATTTGAAATGCCACCTTGCAATTTTTCCAGTTTTCCTACACAAATCAATGCATTGTTGTTTTTGATCAGGAGTCAGTTTATGTGAAATCCATCGACAACAAAGTTTTCTCACCTCCAACTGTTGATGTAAAATGTTTTGGATTCCGCTCATACCAATGCCCAATGTTGCCCAAATAAATTTATAAGATGTCCGTCGATCTTCTTCAAGCATTGCTCGAACAGCGGCAATATTTTCATCAGTAACAGCAGTTCATGGGCATCCTTCACGAAATTCATCATTAAGAAAAACCAATCTATTTTAAATTCGCTGTAACAATTATAAATTGTTGCCCTAGATGGGGCTTCTTTGCCTAATGCATTTCTATGTCAATCTTCCCACTGTTTAGGAGTTAATGACGATTTAAAATCATAGCCCGGAAATGTTTTCTAGTCAAATTCATTTTTGAATGGAACACAAAATCTTTAAATGATAATAATTAACAAACTATTACAGCAAATTGGACAAGCTACATGGCAATTAACTCACAAAACATTAGAAAGTAGCTGTCAAATATAAACAAGCTTCGTTTATTTTTTTGAAACATAACATTCTAAAAATTTTCAGTATTGCCCTCATAACTGTTCAAGTCAGAACAAAAACTGGACTGTGTATTCTTTCTTATGATGATGAACTCAAAGGAATTAAATGCCAAAGAAATTAACTTAATTTATTTTGAACAGGACACTCATTTATGTCTGCTGATAGCATTTTTCACCAAGTAGAACGTTCTCTAAAAGCAAAAGAAAACATATGAACTGTGAAGACTTCATGCATGCTTGTCACAATGCAAATAGGGAAAAACAGAAACAATGAACATGGACTTACAAATTTCTACAATGGAAAGAATACACTGCCCATTAGACTCTATATAAAGATCCGTAAAGTCTCTAACTGAAAGATACAGTACATGTCAAAGCAATAAGAGGTAGTTACATATTGAAGTATAAAACAACACACAATGAGACTGTAAACTACAAAACTTATGTTTTCCTGCAGAAGAAAGCACAGAAGAAAAGTGTCATGCAGCATCCAGATCACCTTGAGTGGCCTTAAGGGTTTGATTGTGAGAAGAGGGACAGAATTTTCAACACCTTGAAAGACATTCCTGAAAACAGAATGAGTTTTGGAAGGAATTGCCAGTGAAATAAAAGTTTTTGTGCATACAGAAGTTCAGAAACTGAAAAAAAAAAAGTATATATATATATATATATATATATATATATATATGTGTGTGTATGTATACTGTGTAAGACTTAAACAGCTATTCTGAAAATTATTTTCTCTGATGATTATAATGTCAAATGTAATTTATTAAGAGGAGAAAATTAAGAAAATAATCAAGTATAAATTAATACATACACTACGTGATCAAAAGTATACGGACACCTGGCTGAAAATGACATACAAGTTCGTGTCGCCCTCCATCAGTAATGCTGGAAGTCAATATGGTGTTCACCCACCCTTAGCCTTGATGACAGCGTTCACTCTTGCAGGCATACTTTCAATCAGATGCTGGAAGGTTTCTTGGGGAATGGCAGCCAATTCTTCATAGAGTACGGAACTGAGGAGAGGTATCGATGTAGGTCGGTGAGGCCTGGCATGAAGTCAGTGTTCCAAAACATCCCAAAGGTGTTCTATAGGATTCAAGTCAGGACTCTGTGCAGGCCAGTCCATTACAGGGATGTTATTGTCATGTAACCACTCTGCCACAGCCCGTGCAGTATGAACAGGTGTTCGATCGTGTTGAAAGATGCAATCGTTATCCCCAAATTGCTCTTCAGCAGTGGGAAGCAAGAAGGTGCTTAAAATATCAACGTAGGTCTGCGCTGTGATCGTGCCATGCAAAATAACAAGGGGGGCAAGCCCCCTCCAGGAAAAACACAACCACTCCATAACACCACCACCTCCGAATTTCACTGTTGGCACTACACACGCTGGCAGATGACATTCACTGGGCATTTGCTATACCCACACCCTGCCATCGGATTGCCACGTTGTGTACCATGATTCGTCATTCCACACAACGTTTTGCCACTGTTCAATCGTGTAATGTTGACACTCCTTACACCAAGTGAGGTGTTGTTTGACATTTTCCTGCATGATGTGTGGCTTATGAGCAGCTGCTCGACCATGGAATCAAGGTTTCTCACCTCACACCTGTCATAGTACTTGGAGTGTATCCTGATGCAGTTTGGAATTCCTGTGTGATGGTCTGGATAGATGCCTACCTATTACTCTTTACGACCCTCTTCAAATGTCGACGGTCTCTGTCAGTCAACAGACGAGGTCGGCCTGTACGCTTTTGTGCTGAACATGTCCCTTCACATTTCCACTTCACTATCACATCAGAAACAGTGGACCTAGGAATGTTTAGGAGTGTGGAAATCTCGCATACATCCACTTCACTATCACATCAGAAACAGTGGACCTAGGAATGTTTAGGAGTGTGGAAATCTCGCATACAGACTTCTGACACAAGTGACACCCAATCACCTGACCACGTTCGAAGTCCATGAGTTCCACAGAGCGTCCCATTCTGCTGTTTCATAATGTCTACTGAGGTCGCAGATAATGAATACCAGGCAGTAGGTGGCAGCACAATGCACCTAAGATGAAAAACGTATGTTTGTGGGGGTGTCCGGATACTTTTGGTCACATAGTGTACATCATTCTGTAGTAATACAGTTTTCTAAATTCTTTGTAAAAACGTTGTATCTGTAATTGAATTAAGAATTTAGTTACATTTGAGTATTGTATCAAGTGGATTTCTCAATATGTAATAACATATAAAACATCTACAAAACCAGTCTACATTTATTATCAGACAATGGCCAGCCCTAGAACTTTGTTTGTTTTCTCAATTTTTAGTTTTGTGCAGATATCACATTCTTTTGCTTAGCACTGGAGTATTAGATTGCTTTATTGTTTTGGAAAATATAGAAATTTTTTTCTTTGTTTAGTAGGGTTTAATGACTCTTCTTACAACATATGGCATCATAAGTAGTAGACGCTAATGATACATGAAGTCAGACTGGAAAAAGAAATTTGGAAAGGAAATACTTCTTTCAGGCTTAAGTATGAGTGTACCTCCCAGGCATATGCCAACTGCGAGAACTAAAGAAAACTTTTAAAAAAACCTGCCAGGTAGATGGTCTAATGGGATTTGCAGCATGAACCTCTATGAGTCTGTGCCTTAAGGCCTCTGCCACCCGTGTTGGTTTAGTTTCACTGCTGTTTGTAATATTATGCTCCTTGTAGAACAGTTTGGATTCTGTTATGTTATCTTTCATTTGATATTCATCAATGTTATTGTTCTTGCTATTGTTGTTATTATTTAGAATAATTCAAGTGTATTAAAACAAAACAGATTAATCCAGGCCAATGTGCTGAGAAATACAGCTAAGTATTACCTAACATTAGTTACAAAGATAAAGGAAAACTCTGTAGAAACTTTTTTCGGACAACCCTTGCCAACCAATACTCAAACCTTCTGTGGATCTGAAAGCAGACATACTACCAACATATCACAGAGGTGTGTTCAACCTTACATCTGCTGAGGAAAATTAACAATTAAATACTTCCAAGAATTATTATTGATAATTAACAACAAAATACTTCCAAGAATTATTACTGATAATAAAGTCACATAACAGCGTATATTATAGTGTTTTATTATATAACACAGTATGCTCAGATATCTTGTTCATTAAACACAGTATGCTTGTACACAGTATAAGCTACATTGCATTACAGAGAAAATTCCAACATTTTTGAAGGATTGATTACAGTCAGCAAAATTACTGACTGCACAAATTGATGAACTGGAGAAATTGATAAACCTGTATATCAAGCAACCCTTCTTCACTTTCATTGTTTTGTTTTTCTGTAATGTCATCCTTGCTACATACAGCACCACATGCAGTGGTCATTGATGGTACATGAAATGAAAAAATTGGGAGCAAAACATTCCATGCCTAAGTTTTAGGATATTCCTCTGGCATTTGCCACTTATACAGACTGAGAAAACCCTGGAACAAACCTCATCATGAAGAACAGCCCTGGCAGGATTTGAACCGTGGACCTGCTCTTTCCTAAAAACTATACTAATCTCTGGTGCTTCATACATGAGCAACTTCGAGATATGTTTAAAATTTGCTTCCATCACATAGATACATAGCATAGATACTCTTTGCTGTGATACCAAAGAACAAAAGAGATGACATTCTCAAGGTATAAAATCTAAAGCCTCAAATTCAATTTAGAAACAGAAGAATGCTGGATCCCAAAATTATGAGACATCAAAACAAAATAGAGCTTGGAATATACCAGAAACTGAATAACAACAAATACATCCAGAAAAATGAACACAACCCAATATCAAAGCAAAATACCATATTCCAATTTACGCAGGCTACCTACTAATTATTCTACCTATGAATAGAAATACAGCATCAAATACCACCATAAGAAAAGTTGCATTGCAGAACCATTTTGTCCATTAGATAGTGGACATGATATTTAAGAAGTATCATAGCAACTTCACCAGCCATTAAAAGGCACAATACCAAACTACAACAAATCAATTAATTTTTTTAGAAGCTTCGTAACAGTGATGGCGAAATTCAGTATTTAAGCATTAGGAGTCTAATTTGGGGCACTGTTTCACTTACTCTGTAATTTATACAGGACATGTTTCAGAGGCTTTCACTTCCATCATCAGCTGTAGGTCAACTGGTCGCACTGGTGTCATCATCCTGATTTCTTATAGATGGCAAGATGAAATTGGTATAGATGTTTGGAGGCAGGATTTCAAAGTTCATAACTCTGTGTTTATGTTTTTGGATAAAGGTCTTCTCCCATATAGAGAGTTCTAGAGGATGGTTTACTTCTTTTAGCAAGTTCGAGTTTGTGTCTGTTTCGTGGTTGCTTTTCCAAAAGTGTGCTGCAGCAGCTGATTTGTCTGTTTATATTTTGTTCCAGATGTTTATGTTGCGCTTGGTTTTTCAGATGTATACTTTACTGTATCCTTGGCAATTAGCTTTATAAATCCCAGGTTTGGAAGCTTTTGGTGCCTGATCTTTGGGAGGTGCTCTCAACAGGTTTTTGAAGTTGAATTTATTTTGATTATGTTGGGTTTTGAAGACCTTTTGGAACCTGTTATGTAAAAGTGGGTGGAATGCGAATTTCTTAATTTTCTTCTTGTATTCTTAGGGTGTTAATTGCTGATTTCTTTGCTTCTTCTGAATTGTATCTTCCTGTATCTCATGCTTAAATTAAACCCATTAACAATTGCTATTTTGGTGATTTGCTGGTATTCTTTGCTGTATTCATCTTTGCTTAAAGGAAAGTCAAATTAACCTGTGTACTTGACTGTCGAAAATCACCTGCTGGTGTGACTTTGGATTAAAATTATTGTATTTGATGTAGTTTTCAGTGTGGGTGGGTTTTCTATATATCTCAAAGGAAAGTCTGTCTTCATTTCTCATTATTTCCATATCCAGGAAAGGCAGACAGGCATCCATCTTTCTCTGTCTGTACAGTGACGTTAATGGCTTGGTCTTGTAAATCTAACAGCTTTAAGATATCCTGAACAAGTTTATCGGGCACTGAGCTAACATCATCTACATATCAAAACCATACTTTGAACATATCAAAAACATACATACTTTGAAAATGTTGGGGAAAGCTTTCACTTGATATGTTTCTAACTAGCTCATAAACATATCTGCAAGGAAGGGAGAGAATGTATTGCCCATAGCCAAACCAGACCTTTGTTGGTAAAAATTTCCCATAAAACTGAAAAAGTTCTGACTAATGCAAAGTTCTGTGTTTGGTATAATCTTCTATTGTTTTTGAGGGTAAGTCATTAGACTGAAGCCATTTTCTGAGGAGTGGGGAGAGTTTGTGGTTTGGTATGCTGGGAAATGAGGTGACATCAAAGGATACTATGGCGTTGGTTGGACTCAATGTGATATGTTTCAGGTGGTCTATTACTTTGTATGAATTATTCATTCTCAGTCTGTCAAATTTGGAGAATGAATTGAAGTGATGAGTGAATCATTTTGCCAATTGGTAGGTAGGAGCACCAATGTTATTCACTATTGGTCTCAAGCTATTGTCATTCTTATTAATTTTAGGAAGGCCATACATGTAAGGTAGGTTTGTCTACTTTAATCCTGGGTTTTTCTTTGTTATGATGCTGACATCTTTCAGAGTGGAGTTTAGCATGTTGCAGGGTTGTTTAAGAGTATTATTGTTGATCTGTGTTGCAATAAAGTATACATTGGAAAAATCAAGCGCAACATAAACATCCGCACCAAAGAACATATCTGGAACATAAAATATAAACAGACAGACAGATAAATCAATAGCCATTGCAGCACACTTTTGGGAAACCAACCATGAACTATTAAAAGAAGTAAACCATCCTCTAGAACTTGCTATATGGAGAAGATTTTTATCCAACAATACAAACACAGCCTTATGAACTCTGAAATCCTGCCTCCAAACATCTGTATCAAATTCATCTCGCCATCTAGCAGAGACCAGAATGAAGATGACAACAGTGCACCAGTCAACTTACAGCTGATGGAAGAAAAAGCTTCTGAAACATGTCCTGTATAAATTACAGAGTGAGTGAAGCAAACATATCCCAAATTTGACTCCTAATGCTTAAATACAACAAATCAGTTTATCAAATAAACTGTGAAGAATGTTTACAGTTATATATTGGTAAAATAAAACAGAACAGACTGAAGGAAACACAAAGGAATTTGAAATTTAAACAGATAAATCAGCAGTAGCCTATAATTTCTTGTCAAGCCAATATAAAACAAAACAAGAAATGTGTATTCTAAAAGATACAAAACTACCCACAGAATAAACAATATGGGAGACATCCATATACAATTTCTTGAAATTGATGTAACTTCAAAACGCTGCAGGTGATGGTATAGTCAAAACTATAGGACAACCAGAAGACGGTACAAACACCTCAACAGTGACATCCTCCATTCTAAACATCAGTCTACATAGAGCTGAAGTGTTTTCCATTCAGAAGGTTTTCTTTTAGTCCATGCAGTATAAATGGTATTTAGGCAAAGTGACAGACTTTTGTAAATTACACCGTACTTCAATGTACTTAAGTTCTACAGATAAATTTGACCAAAGTAACCATATTAAATGTAATTATCATTACAGAATGTGGACGTTGCGACCAAGGTGCTGAGAAACAGTCACTTTTGAAACACAAAATTAAAGTATGGATGAAGCATTTAAATTGTATTTTCACATTGATAACTATATAAAATTAAATTGCTTTATAGAAAAATGTGTGCACAATTTATGTTTGTTTTATTCTCATGTGGTCATATTGTTTTTACCCTCTCCCTAAAAGCTGCAAAAAGTGATGTAATGCCTTTAGCTCCGACCCACTCAATTATGGGAACAAATTTCAGGGGCATAATTAATGGCATGACAAGGAGTTAGAAAATTTAATAAAATATGTTCAGATATACTGAGCATTTAGTTGTGTTACTACCATCACAGTGGTGGTTTTAAAGACTGCCATGATTAGCTCAAGTGCAGTATTTAAGCATTGATTACTGAACCATCTCAGATCCAAAGTTAATTTTGACGAGCATGACAAACTATTATACAAACTTGCATAATGATTTTGATGCAAAACAACCTACATTAAAAACTAATTTGGCAGAACCATATTCTTCATATACCTTCAAAAGTGGAAGTTTAGGTGGTTCCAGGTCATGCTACAAGTCTGCAGACTGATTAATGTTCACAATCTTGTGGTTCAGATAACAACAGGAATTGAAATGTGCCAAACTACATCTCCATGAATTTCATGTACTGTCAAACAGCATGTTATATAATGAGTAACTTAGACTAACATCATTCAGACAAATCAGATTTGCACATGGGAAAATTCTTATATTGTAGTGACTCAAGTTGTTTAGGCTCAAATCCAATACAGGAGGAATACTTTAGTGCAGAAGCTACTTGCTTAAAGCAGAATGCAAGAGAAGAGAATTTGAAATGGAGTCACTACGACAAAGTCCTATAAAACCATTTATTCCGTATCATCAAGTGCACATACCTGAAGGAGTTCTGGTAAGTCTGTATGTCATAACTCTTGTGAAGGCCGGTAGTGCAAACATATATGTTTGAATTGCCCCATATTGGAACTGCTTTAATTGACACAGTTGGGTGGACATATTTCTTACCAGCATTAACCACCACTATCATCACCATTATAGTACCACATTTGGTACCAATTCCCAACCAAATTACAACACATGTCATGCTTCTCAACTTTGGTTCAGGTCTTGGTGTAAGACTATTACAGCATTGTTAACTAATCTAAGTAAATCCGATGTGCTGCATTCACATAAATCTCTACTCACTCTTCTACAACTATTCTTACAAAAGCTTATTCTATTATCTACTTCTTGTTAATTGGTATAAAATTTCATTATACATTTCATTACAGATATAAGATCAGTATGCTAAAGGCAGTTTTTTAAAAACTATGTGATGGCTTTGAAATTCCATCCTCTTTGCATGACAAAAAAAATGAATAGCAACTTACCACTTGAAAAAAAAGTATACACATTTAAAAATTCCAAAGAATAACAAAGAATACCTTGGAAATGGCTAATGCCATAAAAAATTGACATAAATTATATGTTTTAACAAGACATAACTCTTTTTTATGTAGTATGATTTTGTCTATTTCTTATGGTTTACCAAATATATAGTCATTCAGAATGAACTTCACAGGCTATTCACAGAAAATTCAAAGATATACATTTTGTCAGGAAATATTTTAAACACTGGTATTTTAATCAAAATCATTAGCCTTTTCTGAGAAAATAAAAACCAGTAAAACATTTTCCATTTAAAGGATAGTTTTGGGTCAGGGGGAATTTTCTTAAAAATTTTTGTAATACATCCTTGGAAGATGCCAAACTTCAATATCAAGTGTGATATTTAACCAACTTTTCATATTTGAGTTATGTGCAAGCACACACACTTTTTTTTTATTTCAGGGGCCTCAAAACGTGCATTTCTGGTAAAATCTCGATATCAAATTTTTGGGTGGAATGCAATACTTCTACTTCCTAAAGGTAAAAAGTAAAGCATTTCACTACAGATATTTTGATCCTTGCCAATATCACTACTATTCCTCAAAAATTACTAATTAGGAGGTATACGAGTCATAATAAATATAAATATTAACAATTCATACATTTAACCTCTTCATAGTTACAAACATTAGAGCTGCAAGAAAGTTAAAACCTATGTTGCATTCGTAGGACTTTCTCTACTCACTATCATTTATTTTTATCTCTCTTCTGCAACATATTCATATAGAAGTTTTATTTTTCTATTTATTTTAGGCCAATCAACATAAATGTTTACAGAAATGATTTAGTTATACATTTCATTGTAAGCACAGAGAATACAGGAGATGCGATATTCAAATGTCATAAAACAAGTTGCTTAAAAATCCATACTCTTTCCATATGAGAAATAACTGCATTGTGACAGCACTTTAAAAAAAAATGACACAGTATTGACAAATTTAAATGAAAGATAAAAAACATCTCGGAAATGGCTGATGATACAAAAAATGTATTTGAAATAAATTGTGGATTTTAAAGATATCTAAACTTTTTAGTGGCGAGTTTTTTCTATCTCTTGTACTAAATTATGGAAAACTCCTTCCAAATGAAGAGGACAACACAAGTTATTCCCAGAAAATTCAGGATCTGCATTTTATTTGCAATGCAAATACATTAAACTTTTGATATTTTAATCAAAATTGTTAAGAGCTATTTTCTTAGAAAATTAAAGATATTGAAATTTTTCCATATAAAGGATAGTTTTGGATGGGGAGATTTTCTTGAAAATCTTCGTGTTGCATCCTTGGAAGATGAACATAAATATCAAGCTTGGTATTTAATGAACTTTTCATTTTTTGAGATATGCTGTTCACAGAAACACAGGAGTCTCAAAACATGTATTTCCGGTGAAATCTTGGTATTGAACTTTTGGATGGAATATAATACTTCCTCTATTTACTATAGTAGAGAAAGTAGAAATGAAATACAAACATAAGGAAACAATATCAAACACTTTTATTTACACAAAAGATAATACAAATCAATCTAAGATCTGTAAATTCAATTCAGGCACAGTCCCTCACTTTCATGTAGTATCAACAGTAATAGCCTTATGAGCACCCTTCTTGTCAAAAACCTTCACAAATTTTTGTGTAACTTCAAATTAAATGTAATACATTTAGATAGATGTTGCGCTATATGCATGTCTTCTTCTATAATACCTTTCAATAAAAAATTTACTAAGTTATTAACAATAAGTTTTCAGAATATTTGTAATTATATATCGCTAAAAGAAGTATAACCTAAAATTAATTCTATGGCATCACTTGCAATTAAAGTATTTGGAAAAACATTTTAAAAATCTTTAAAGCAAATTTAAAAACAATATTCTTAGCTTCTTTTAGCAATGATATATTATTACCAGCTGATAAATCACATATGGATTGTAACTTATACAAATAGGACGGCAATAAAACAAAGGAACACACTAAATATTTCTAACCCTCACTGGTTATTTTTCATTCAAAATATATACCTCCATTTCTGCAAATTCACCGCAATTATCAATTTTGTTGTGCAAAGAAATTATTACTTAGTGTGTGGATAAACAGTTTTGAGACAGCTGCAAATAGAGTAATATGCTCTATGAAACACTACACTTCTCAAAATTGAATGCTGCTGAAAGCACGGACATGCAATAATAGCTCTGCCCAATATTGCTATAACTACAAGCATTAAAATTCAGTCTTTGTTATATTATAAAACCTCTAATATCAACATATTTCATTTTATGAATAGAAAGAAACAAGTAATCTCAGTTACAAAATAAATTACGTAAAACCCCATTAATACACTCTTCATATGTAACTTTGCCCAAGTTTACCCCATTATAATCCTTTGAAATTATCCTTGCAGGACATACCACAAATTCTGGCCCCTTCATTTGTTTCAAAGTGTGTACAGTAATGGGTAAGAAGTGGCATATGGGTAGTGGGGAATAACATATATCATGGTAAATTACGTTCTTTGTTGTTGTATCTTATGGTATAGGCCCTTCCATGCCCTCTAAAAACCCCTATCCTCATGTTTGCTTGTAACAAATTTTTCAAATTGGAATCAAATAAACATTCGTAACTTGTGAAAATTGCAACATTTTAAAAGCAAAATGGAGAAATATGCTGTTTTGATTTGGGAGGGAAATTTTAACGTACACTTTCTAAATACTTGAAAACTAAAAACCCTGAAGTTGATCACATGGCTGCTCAATCACCATTAATAAACACAATTTGTATTTAAAATGTCTGTAAGGACTTTGCTTTGAATGGAAGGAATTTAACAGTAAAATATCTCCACCTTGTCAATTTTCTGCTCGCTCTTATACTTTAGTTTTTCCTTGAACATTGTGCATAGGTAGAGTCATTCCACATCAAACTGAACACACACAAAACATCACTTTCTCTGAATTTTCATTTATGCCTTCTACACACAAAATAAATTGACATGTATTTTATATTTTGTGGAAAATCAAATTATTTTAGAATTTACAGCATACTTAACATTTTTCTTATAGCGCACAATGTTACATAAAAGTAATTTATTTTCAGAATACAGAATGGTCAGGGATAAGAAAATACATCATTTTGCAGATAAAAACATTGTGGTTTTCCTTACATAGATATATATCACTATTTTAAGTATGAATATTTTAAACCACAATATCATATTTAACCCCCTGATATTAAAATCCAGAAAAAATACAGGAGGAATCTGTGATATATTTTGTTTTAAATCTATTAATATCAGGATGGGATCTCCCTTAGAAGTACACCTTTAAACAGTTTGTGTCAGCGCATAGGGTTTTAGAACATAGACTGCTGACTGAGAGCTGTACACTGCAGCAGCATGCCATACCAGCCAATGCGTAACACAGTATGAACGTGATATGCTATCACTACCAGTGTTCAGTGTAACTTAGCAACTGGAATCTGATATTCTATAAAGCCTCTCTCTGCTGTTTCATTTTAAATGTTACTTTGTGTTCAACTTTTTGTGTTAGAAGTTTGTTCTTAGCTCTGTGATTTCTGAAAGTACATATTGAAGAACTGAAGAAATGTAGCTACGACTATTGGTTCAATCCATTTAATTTTCCAAGCATAACACGAGGCAAAAATAATTAAGCTTAGTTACTTGCAATATGCTTACATATTTAAAAATGGAGAACTTAACTTTGCCACCAAACCTAAAACTATGCGATGAGTGCCTAAAAAAACCCCAAAGTATCACCCACTGATAACAGTGATTGTGCGTTACAAAGTGTCAATGCTGTGAATAATCCAGAAGTGGTTTTGGACACAGTGACGAATTTAAGGCAAGATACAACACTGCAAAAGAATCCCTGGTACCTTAGAGTTAAATTCATTTATTCCATCAAACAGTAATGCAATAATAACCAGATGGTATTCACTTGAGCCTGAAGGGGAAAAAGTGCACATTTTAATTGTATTAAAAGCTTCCTCTCATAGGATAAGATTGAAAACTCAAATGTTACTCAACCGTATGCCAAATTTAAGTTACATGTGAACAAACTTGTGCAACTAAAGTGCTGTGAATAGTTGACAAGGCATCCAATGACAGACTACTGCTGCTGCTACTCTCCAGCCGCGTCTCGCTGGAATCCCGCTATGCACCACTTTCTAAGTTATTTTATTTAAAATTAACTATACAGGATCCCATCTTTATTTTATGTAAATATATTTAAACAATAACAAGGAATTTATTTATAATTTTTACAGAAATTTAAACTTGGGGTTGATAGGGTTATATAGTTTTTAAATGTTTGGATTTAAAAAAATGATGTAAATAGTTAATTATATCAATTATAACAAATATTAACTAAAAGATTACATATTAAGCTTTGCATTGTACTTTATAACAATTTCATCACTTATCGCCTCTGAGATATTCTAATTTAAAGGTAGAGAGATGTGGCGCTTTTCACAAGTTGGATTGCACAATATTTTAAAAAATATTGTGATTTAAAAAAAAAATAAGAATTTGAAACATAATTCACTTTGTTTTTGTAATCCATGGACAAAATTTGAAGTGAATCAGAGAATATGATAGTCAGATTTTGTGAAAATTTGTGTGACTTGATGTGGAAAGACTCTATAGCGAGTTGTGATTGCAGAGTGGAAATTTTAGTAGTAGAAAAAAATCAAAAGGTGAATGAGTCACATTTAAATTTTTAATTGCAGATCAATAATATGCAATAAATGGGTATCAAAATTGTTTTCCCCTCTACAGCATTGTTCTACTTCTTATGCACTAAGGTTATTCCCCTGAAGAGCAAATTAAAGTGTTATACAGCATTAACATAATCATCTTTGCCATATTTATGAAGAATGTGTGGAAACACTTTCTCTAATGCCCAAAAAATTCATTTACATTCCAAAATATAATATGACTATAAAACACACAAAATGCAGATAACTAATACATGGATGTGTATCTTTAAAAGTAGTTTTATTTATTTTATTTTTTTAATATTATTCCAAATGAATAAATACTGCTCTTAAGCCAAATGTCTGATTGCTTTAGTTTTACAATATTCAAACACAGGTTTTAAAATGTTAAATCTACATCAATGCCAGACTATTTTTTTCTAAAAAAAGATCCATTTTACACATACATATACATATATACTAAATGGAATAATACTAAAATATTGGCACATTGTAAATATTCACATGCCTAGTAACAGATGAGTAGCCTTTATTTTATGCACAGCTCCAAAAGTTGTCACTTGCAGCTTTTATCTTTCAAAGTATAGAATTAAAGTATACTCCATATTTTATTTAGTTTTACAACTATCTAAAGTGATGAAGAGTGGAGTCTTGATAACTTCATCAGTGCTACTAATAACCACATTTGTAATACAAGCTAGTTAACAAAGATGTTTGCTAAAATGGATATTTACTAATAATTATTGCAATCACATCCTTAAAGGAATAAATATTGAAGTGAATTCTATTCTATATTTTTCATCACTTGGAAGGCAAACTTAAATGGATCAAAGTAAAAGTTTAATCAAAATAATTTCCAAAGTTTTGAGACAACTGCTGGTGCTTTATGTGAAAACTTGATCACAGCACACAATAACTGGGCATGTTATTTATCACTACATGGAGGTATTTAAAAACAGCAGACTCAGCAGGGTAGAAAGCATTTAGGTACTCCATATGATTGGGAGCATAATCATTCAATTTCACCTTCAAGTACAATGTCAGAATGACCCACTGGCAGATAAAACTTATTTGTGCTGGAAATACATATTGTGTAATGCCAATATTCGAGCAACAGCATAATGAAGATTTTGGAAATTAACAAAAACATTACACAACTGCTGGATCTACTGGTGCTCATTTTGTACTACTCAGGACATAGAAACAGCACTGATTTGGTGGCACTATGATGTTTACAGTCTAGTAATATTTACTCGCTATACACAGCAGGGATAGTTGCAGCGCTAGCCACAAGTAAACAAAGCTGAGGATATATTGTCCTGGGCAGTAACTTCATTTGTAAATGTGCAATTACACGTACAACAACACACCTTTTAGACTAACTCTACCTAAGGAAAGCAAATAAACATGAATTAAGAAAGATTTCAATGGATTTTAATTAAAAAATCAATTCTTTGAATTTGGTTGTTCTTGCATCTCCAGTGTATTATATAAATTAGGTATATGAAAATATCTAGAAGTACTTTATACTGATCTTTAAATAAACTCACTACACTTTCCACCTGCCAGCTTCCAATATCTAATGTTTTTATTCCTTAAGTTCAGTTTGTTCTTTGTTACATAAATAATGTTTTCTTAGCTTCAAGCAAATGATGCAAATTTAAATTTTCAATATTTCTTTACATATCTGTTTTATGTACAGCAAATTTGCATTTCTGGATTTGTAATGGAAAAAACAAAACCGAACAATATTTTACTTTATTTTCAAAAGTAATTCACCATCATTATGAGGCATATAACTGCAATGTGTAAAAGTTTCATTCTTCTAATGCAGATGGCTTCTGAGAAAATTTTCCTTGAGTAATTCAGTATTTGTAATATGGCATTTCTGGTTCCCCTTATGCTTCCAAAATATGTATATACAGCGTGAGTCTTCTCATCCTGCGGATTGGTAACTAGGCCACCCTGCATTTTACAGATGATGCAAAATGCAGGTGCTGACACCGCATCCACCAGCCCACTAATTAGGGCTACGTTGGTGCTCGTTGTTAACATGCTCTAGTAGCGCAATGGTTAACATGCTGGAAAGTCATTGTAACTAATTAAGTGAAATGACACTTCCATGCCAAACTATCACTTCTCGTTAAATTTACTAAACATAAAAATTACCTTCAAGTGGCAGTATTTGAACCTGGGACTTTCACCACTGAAGGCCAACGCACATACTGTTGCACTACAAATGCAAGTCACTGCATGCACAGTGGTGCAAAGCAGTCATTTTGGCCAAAATTGATATGACGAGATGCACTGGACAGTGTTTACGGTATAGCCTGTACAATGCCAACTGCATAACTTCTCAATCTGCAGGCTGAGCAGACTCACCTGGTATATATAAAAATTTATTTATAACACTAAACATTTATGTATAGCTGCTCAAGGTCTTCTAAACTTCCTTTCCACATACTCTGAATATGTTAAGGAAAACCTATAAAGTTGTTTCAACCAATAAAACTACAAAAAGTGAGGTTTCAGTGTAAAACTTCCTTATGTGATTCTGAATTGTAATAAATCATCTACAGGTGCTTTCTTGCAACATTTCTGAACTAGAATGCTATCTGTCAGTGTAGAAATGTCACAACTGCAAGACATGGACGGGACATTAAAAAAAAATTCAGGAAATAAATGTTAATAAAATTACACTGAGCAGAAGCAGGTTAACTGGTAAAGGATAAAAAAAAGGTTGAAGGATGTTGGAACTGCATACAGCAACTCTGTGATTAAACACACTAGAAAGCCTCGACTCCGGTAAATATAATACTGTTACGTAATATGTAGTGGTCTTTAAACCAGAAACTTACAGATTGCAGTTCTTTGTATGTATTTATCATAATAACTGATGCTATTATTAAGACAATGAAATATTTAACACCTGTTGCTGTAGTTTTTCATTAAAGCTTTTAGCAATGAGCATTTATATGCATTAAACAAGCTGGCAAGTTGTTGCAAACGCACTCTCTGTGCTTTTATGATTGAAATATAAAACACTGTGGTATAACTAGAATTATTGTTTTATTGTATACTTTTCAACAAAGGTATTATATATTCTTTTCAATTTGAAGACTATTTTATTTTGTTTGCTACACCTGGTTTTTTCTAAATTAAAAGCATTTTTCATAAGATTAATAAATTTTAGTTTGTATTTTCTAAATATAGGATTTTTTTAAACACTTCGTCTATTGAAGAGGTAAGGTAAAGCAGGGTGTTTTCAGACAGTCCTATAACTTTCTTAGGAGTGCTAAGCAAGCAGTGGAAGAAAGTGGATGTGTGAGGAGGAAGCTCCTGCAGTGGAAGAAAAAAGGGCTCAAGTAACCATGGGAATTAGTATTGAGGTGTATAGAGCAAGAATTGGAGCATTTAACAAGTTAAAATGGAAGGATTTTAAAACAAACTAAACTGTAGAAGAGATGGTAAACATGTTTCTTCTCACATGTGTGCAGAGAGTGGGGAGAAAAGGGGTAATAATGGAGAGAGCTCTTAAATATTGGTACAGATATTAAATCTAGAAGAGAAGAACTTGAGGCAGTGTTTCAAATTTCAAGAAAGGAGCTTAAAGAAAAATGGGTGGAGTTATAGTATACAAACTAATTTGGAAAATAGTGGTCTGGGAGAAATTTGGAGAAGGAGGGAAAATAATATTAAGGGTTTTCGGAAAGAAGCTAGGCGGAGGTTTGAAGATATAGAGATACAAAATTTTTTTAGTAACGTTGTGAAGAAAAGTTCCTTGGAATCATATATATTAATAAAAAATGTATGGGCTAGAGAACAGTATGTGGATAACTCAAATAAGGAACAAAGAGAAAGTATAGCCTGGGTACGAGCAGGTGTATGGAGACTAATAGGAATAAGAAATGGGTTCCCACAGAACCAGTGTCCAATATGTGGGAAAAGAGAAGATTTAGAACATATCGTTTTTGATTGTAAAGGTACACAGCATTGAAGAAAGCAAGCTATAAATGGGAAATGGTTAAAACTGGACAGGGAAGTACCTTAAGCAAGATTTTTAACAATGATAGTTAAAAGGTAGGAGAGTCCTGTCCAAAGTAAAAAAGAAATGGTTATGGACAATAAAAAGAGATGTGAATTAGTTTTATCATGGATGTTAAGTTATGTAATTACATTATCATTATTATAATATTAGTATTATTAGATTATAATTTTGGTATTACTACTACTATTATTATTATATTATTATTATTATTATCATTTTTATGTTATAATTAAAGAAAGTAATATGGGTAGAATATGGCAAGATAACAGCTTGGGCTGATGTATAGCCATATTCCAAGGAAGATTGCTAGCACAAATAAATAAATAAATAAATAAATAAAAAAAATAACTTTCTTATACTCCTATTTCAACATCAGTGCAAAGGCATTACAAATGCATGTTTTAATACTGGGATACTAAATAAAAGAAAATTACATATGAAAATTTTTATACTGAAGGATCCACAAGATCAGCCATTATGGTAAGTAAATTTATTTTTGATTGAAAAAAAAAAACAAAAAAAAAACACAGATTTATCAAGGATTCTAAGCAAGAATGATGGCATAAAATAAATAGGTTAGAAATAAAACAATTTTTCTCCCTTCTAAAAAATGGTCTTAATGTTGACTGAAGTTTTTAGAGGCATGTGTACATTTAATAACTGCAGTCCAATTCAACTAGAAAGATCAAAATTCACTGAACTATTATGCTCATGGAGACCATAATACTAAGGACTTCCTTCTTTCATTTTCTTATTATTTCACATCATTTCTGAGTGAATATTTTAGAAAAGTTTAGATCTGTTGATCTAATGCCTATGAGTACAATATTTTTCATACATTTTTTATTCTTATACTATGAATTTCCAAACAAATATTTTAGAAGAGTTGCTTCTGTTGATATAATACCTAAAAGATTAATATTTTGCTTAAATTTGGTGATTCTTAAACTATGAATCACTGCATGTTAATGAGCAGTTATTCTGCTCAATTTCCCCATCCCCCTCAAAAGTCAGTCTCTATACAAATGCATGTATTTGAGCACAGATTTTTAACTATACCATAAAAAAACCATTATCACAAATTATAGTTAAACAAAACTATTTTAGCATACAGGAATATCAGAAAATACTTCCCCTACTTACTATACGTAGTAGAGAAAGTAAAAAAAGCTAGAAAGCACAAATTAATGACGCAAGTAATTTTAATAAAATTTTCCAAGTTATATTAGTTTGCTCCTTCCCAGTGAACACTAGATAGGTTATTTCAACGTCATGCCCCAAATTCCATCCCAGATTAAATGCATAAACATACATAAAACAACTACAACAAATCAAAAAGGTGACTGTAACTAAAGGACATCTGCCTGGCATTATACTGATTATGTATACCAAGCCAAAGATTAGTAATTCTATTTTCATGACTCCAAAAGTTTACTTTCCAATCAGATTAACAAAATAAAATAAGACAGATGGCACAGAAAAACAACTATGCATTTATGGCCAAATATCAGCAAGATTTACATGCAGATAGTACAGGCCTATATAACTAAGACCCTCTGTCCGCAAACTTATGACAGTCAGCAATATAGAAGCAGTCATTAGACAAAGTCTTGTGATGTAGCATGGCATAGAGGAAAATTGAAGCAAGGGGTTCAATGTCTGCTGGATAAGAAGAAAATACAGCATTTATAAACTGGCCAATCTTTTGCAAAATATCCAGTTTTCTTAAGATCCTCAGGAATATTTCATTTGTACTGAATCTCCATTCAGTAAGCTCAGTAATAAAAAATCTGTGGTTTCTTGAAAAACATGCATGCATATGTAAGTGTTAGTGGAGAATGAAATCAACCATTGAAAAAGAACAAAAAATTTAACAACCAAAGTTAATGCTGGATGAATGTATTTACGAGTCACAATTTTGACATTCAGCTGATGATGAGGATGAGGGCCCTTGAAACATGTAAGTGAGACTCAAATGCCTGAATTCACACAACTCATATATACATTCATCTAGTATTACTGAAGCTTCATTGTGTATAACACTTCTACTGTACGTTACATGCACCAATATGTGGCCAACTAGCCAAAGAATTGAAGCCAGGAATGAACTCCCAGGTAACAAAATGTCAACGGAAGAGGTAAGGGAAGACATTTCTTACTTCAGCACAGATTTTCTCAGAATCAAAAGAGAGACTCAATACTGCATCAAATTACAGAATAAAAGACAACATAATGTGTTTGCAGACATCAAATTCCACATAATTTGCTTTAACCAAGATTTAAAGCCAAATTTCATTAGAAAGACTATCAAATGGAACAGCACATACCATAGCACAGCTGAGTAAAAAGTAATTCAAATGGAAAGAACCAAACATTATGCCAACCTTAGAAACATTAAGTACTGACTGTACAAATAGTCAGAAGGTTGAATCTTGCCATGAGTAAGAAAACACAAAAACTTAAAAAAGCCAAAAAGCTATGACTTTGAACAAGTGACTAGAACAAAACCACAATAAACATCAAAATAGAAATAAAAAACTAAAAAGAACAGATGAGATCAAGCTTTCAAAATACACCTTTATGGAAACAGAACTAAATTTGCTAAAAGATGCCTGAAAATTTGCACTAGCTATTCAGAAAACACAGACTACATTTCAGACAAAGAAATGCAGCAGAGAAGTTACCAGAAAATAGAAAAATCTTAGTTACAAATGTGTAAAGCTGTTAGAAGAAATAGAATCAATCGCAAAATCCAAACAAAAGTTCTTAAAATAGTTAAAGGGCTAGATGGGAAACTCCACATACCTAAAAGCTGACAAGGGGAACAAAATTGTAGTCTTAAGCAATGAGAAATTCAATTTCCAAAATATGTACAGTAAAGAAACAATAAAAAATTCCACATAACGCTTTGCAATCACGCATAACTGAAGTTAACGAACTTCTAACAGAAACCACAATATCAATCACAGTTAAACAATATCTGAAACCTAGTAAACCTCACCTTACCTGCAATTTACTGTTTGCCAAAAATCCAAAAGGAGGACAACGACATGAAGACCATCATAAATAATATTGACAAGCCAACATATCAGGTAACCAGCTACCATTGAAAAGTTATGAAGAGCTTTTAAGCAATAGTGTAATAATCCTAAAAGACATAACACAAAATCAAGATTGATAATCCAAAACTAATCTTCCAAAAGTTCATAAAGCAGGAAAAAGCATGAGATCCATCATAAGCAACATCAATAAATTATCCTATCACATTGCCACTTGGCTATTAAGTAGCTTCAAGCATTGTTACAGTTTGAATGTCGGAATCTAAGGAATTCACTGCACCTAGTAGAAGAAAAGATGTCAAATTAGCCCCCCTACAGACAGGCTAGTTTCATTTGATGCCTTTTGAAGAAAAATACTTTAAGCAAGAGACATGACCAGTTATGATATGCTCACTATCTACATTTGTTCATGAATCAGCTAGATGCATATCGCCAGTGCCTTCCTTTACCTGTTTAAGTTTTGGCATACATCTATTTTTTAATATGTGGATGAGATATTCGCCATAATCATACACGAAACACATGGCATCCTCAAGATTCTTAACTGAAGGGACCATCAATTCAGTTTACAATTCCCTATATTTTATGGAACTT
Organism: Deroplatys truncata; assembly: GCA_030765065.1. Lineage (NCBI taxonomy): Eukaryota > Metazoa > Arthropoda > Insecta > Mantodea > Mantidae > Deroplatys > Deroplatys truncata. The sequence goes on from CM060980.1 coordinate 63,961,598, forward strand.
GAAATAATGAAAAAAGAAGACAAGATTGAATTTGGCACACATACACAGATAATTATATAAAGGCACACAGTTTCAACCCTACAGCATATGAAAAAGAAGCATTCAACACTATGGCACACAGATTGCTAAACATTCCCTTAAATAAAATAAAATACAATAAGAAATACAATCACACAATAATATAGCTGCAGAACTAAATAGGTTCAACCAGGGTAGTTTTTTATTAAAATAAAATCGTTTAAACAATCACCTTTTTACCAAACGTCTTTGGATTAACTTATGGTAGACAGGAAAATCTCAAAATTCAGGAGATAGAAACACGTCAAGCATATCACTGCTTTAGCCACCACAAAAAAGATATGAACTTCAAGGATTCACATTTCATGCAGGAATCTTCCACAAATTCCAGAAGATTTTTAAAAGCTATCACCTTGGCCCCATACAAGAAATCAAGTGTTTTAAATGTCATAAAATCAAATAAAACAAATCACATGCCACCAAAGAAAAATGCATAAATTTACTACATTCAATGTGTAAATTGCAGTAATATATTGGGAAAACTAAAAGAAATACTGGCACCTCTTATAGAGAACACAGGAGAGACTTCAAACACAAACCAACTGAAAAATATGCTATTGCTTCACTGCCTCACATTTTTTGGAGAGTCAACCACAAAACAGAAAATGAAATCAAGTTAATGTAACCAGGCTTAAAATACAAGGAACTATTTATATAGGAGAAGATATACATAAAACATTTTGAACTCAGGCTATTAAATTTTGGTAATCTGGAAGCAGAAAGCCCTATTTTCAGGTTCATCTGCAAACCACCAGAGGCCACATTTAACAGGAATCAAGTCAATAAGTGTTCCAACAGCCATGTGTATCTTACATTAAAAAACTTTGCGTATCTTCTGCAGACATTTGACAAATTCAAAAAGATTTTCAGAGAACACAAATCCAACTAGTTCTAGTTAATCATAATACATAATAAAAAATCTGATGTGTTGCATTCACATGACTTTCTACAAATTATTCCTACAAAAGCTTATCTTTTATCTACTTCTTGTTAATCAAGATCAATTTCATTACACATCTCATTATAAGTACAAGATACATTAGGTTAAAGTGATATTCAGATTTTTAAAAGGCAGATTGCTATGTAATGGCTTTGAAATTCCATGATCTTTGCATGGCTAGAACTGAATGGCAATTTACTATTTCAAGAAAGTGTAAGTGTTGACCATTAATAAATGGTTAAAGCAACAAAAAAAATTGACAAATTATCTGATTTAATGATATATATATATATATATATGTGTGTATTTTTTGTGTGATGAAATTTTGTGTATCTCTTACAGTTTATTTATACGAAAGTCTTTCAGAATGGAGAGGACCTGATTATTCCCAAAAAATTCAAGATATACATTTTACATATACAAATATCTTAAACATGTGATATTTTAATAAAAATTGTTAGGGCCATTTTTGAGAAAATTAAAAATATTGAAAATTTTTTCACATAAAGAGTAAGTTGTGATGGATTTTCTTGAAAATCTTTGTATCGCATCCCTAAAAGATCCTGAACCTAAATACCAAATTTGCTGTTTTTCTGAGATTTTGTTTTTGATTTATAGTGTTCATAGACCAACACAATCACAGACCTTTTTCTAAAAATGCTTCTTTTGAATACAGGGAGCCTCAAAAGGTACTTCCAGTAAAATCTCGGTATCAAATATTTGGGTGGGATGCAGACTTCCTCTACTTACTATAGGTGAGCAATAGAGAAAGGAAAATGTGCCTGGCACAACCACTAATGATGTCATGCCTCCAAATAAAATATCCAACATTTACCAAACAAAATGCAATAAGTGCAATCAGATTTATATAGAAGAAAGTAAAAGAAGAGCTTGGAAACAAAGATCACTTTATAAATATAAAATCAAACATTCAGAAAAATCAGCAGCTGATACTCATTTTTGGACAAAAAAAAAAAACATGACAAAGCTGGAACCAAACTATTATAAGTAAAACACACAACAGGAAAACAAGAACTGACCACATGGGAACAAATTTTTATCTGGAAAAATAAGAACCAAGTCTTCAATTCTGATATTCCCCAGAGTGAATGTTTGTAAAAGTTCCTAGAACTGACAAGCAGACTATGGATGGAAGCTTCATCACATAGGATCAGTCAATATCTGGTTGACAATGGAGGAAAGTAGCCTCCGAAACATGTTTTGGGAAATGTAAAAGTGAGTGTTGTTTTGTATTATTAATCAACTAGGTTTTTAATTTCTAAAAAATGTACAGCTGAGGATATAAATGAACACTCGTACAATATGTTCTGTTAAAATAATGGCGAGGGAAGCCATGAAAAAGGTTTCAGTTAATTTCATTTAGGTGCATTATATCTAATGGACTTTTAGTTCAAGGGTGTGTTGGTGGGAGGATAATTTGTGCAGAGGTCCTAATTACGCATTATCTCTTAATATTAACTTCCCAGGTGGTCTCAGCTGCAAAACATACTGCCATGGTATGCATATATTGAGATAAATTCAGAGACATGCACTACAAACAGTTTAACTAAATTGAAAGACTATTAGCTAATTAAAAAATGTGCTTGTACATGAGAGACAGTTTGAATTTCTGTGATAGCCAAACTGTGATATGTGGCATAAAGAAATACATCTATTCTGATGGATGATATATCAGTCCCCTGATACATATATTAACTTACAAGAGTATAAAATACTCTGTTTCATCGTAAAACACATCCCAAACGTATTCAAATTTTTGTCACCACATAATAATCCTAATAAGTCTTCACTTTTTAAGAACTGCTGCAAGATGAGGAAGTATCTCCCCAGCTGTGAAAAAAATTTTAAATAGAATTATATGTAATATAGTTTTAGCAGAGTGTAAAAGTCTATATATGTTTTTGGTAGTATAAAAAGACGAAAATAAGCTAAGATTTTGTAACCAAATCTTTAACACTGACAATGAAATGTCAGCTAAGGTGCAGGAAAGGTAACAATCAAGTGAAGGAACTAATTATTATTATTTTTAAATCAGAAGACATAGTCAATAAAAGATTAAATATAATATACAGAAGTGGTTGCAAATATACAATTTCACTAAAATAGGTTAAATACCTCAGAACTAGTTTCGAGGAATCAGTTCATCGTCAGCTGATTGCAACTGGTTGGCTTTCCTCTGATGGTTACAGATGTCTCTTTATCCCCTAGTGCTGGTTCTACCAGTTTAGTGATCAAATATTTGTCCATAGGGATGTCAAAATTCATTAACCTTGGATGAAATTTCCAAAGAAATATTTTCTTCCAAATGTTTAATTCAGTAAGGTTTTGTGCCTGCTTGACAAGTGTTACTGTGTCCTCAATTTCATGTTCTTGTATCCAAAAATGTGCTGTGACTGCTGATTTTTCTTCTTCCCTGGATTTGATGTTTCGAAAATGTTCCTTAAGCCTCCTTTTATGTTACGCTTAGTTTGACCAATATATGATATATATATATATATCACAGTCCTTGCAATCTATTCTATAAATCCCAGATTTTTTATGAGCTGGCATTTAATAAATAAATCCGGGATTTATAGAATTGACAGCAAGGATTGTGATCAAATCTGTATTGGTCAAACTAAGCATAACATAGAAACGAGGCTTAAGGAACATTCTCGAAATATCAAATCCAGGGAAGAAGAAAAATCAGCAGCCGCAGCACATTTTTGGATACAAGGACATGAAATTGAGGACACAGTAACACTTGTCAAGCAGGCACAAAAGCCTACTGAATTAAACATTTGGGAGAAAATATTTCTTTCGAAATTTCGTCCAAGGTTAATGAATTTCGACATCCCTATGGACAAAAATTTGATCACTAAACTGGTAGAACCACCACTAGGGGGACAAACAGACATCTGTAACCATCAGAGGAAAGCCAACCAGTTGCAATCAGCTGACGATGAGGAAGTGATTCCTCGAAACTAGTTCTGAGGTATTTAACCTATTTTAGTGAAATTGTATGTTTGCAACCACTTCTATATATTATATGAAGCAGCTAAGTTTACGATAACTTTGTGCTTGTACACTATTGTTACATGTGTTGGAGTAAACTTCTATTTATTCATTATATAATTTCTGCAAACGGTGACTGAAGCAAGGGAACCCCAAGAAGGAGTGAAGAATCAGTCACATGATAAAGGGAAATAAGCAGTATGTCAGAATTTTGACGTCTGCTATAAAAGTAGTGTTCAACTCCAGACCAGTTTTCTCCGATATATTAAGTATTAAAGGTAGTTCTTTGTCAATTACATAAGTTACCAGAGTGTAAATTTGAAATAAGTTTTAGTGCATGAGATCAAAGGATCTTCTGTGATAAACAAATCATTGGAGTATAGGTTCTCCAAGCAAGAAACTAATTTGGTATGTGAAGCAGCAAGGTGGTTGATAAATAGCTTAATCTAATACCTCATCGTGAACAGTGGCAAGTGTTAAATAATGTGTCAATAGTATTTAAGGTGGATAAAGTTCATTATGGCTTTTTATTGCAAGTACAAAGCTTGGGATCGTGTTACGTATTCTTATTAGAATACATCCTAAATCCATGCTCTACCATCATTCCTTTTCCAAAAAGAACCTAAATCAATAAAAAATATCAACAGCTAACCAAGAATATCATGCCCACCAGGGAGTTACGACAAACATGCCCAACATAGGGCATGACGTGATCATCGAATAAAGGTGGGAGATAACACAGCCTGCAGGGGTCGATGATTGGTAAACACAAGCCACAAATATGGTTCCCAATTTTGGAGCACCCAACATCAACATATTTAAAACAGCAACTATCACAAAGTAGACTTACTAGAACAGAAAGTCTTGTAATTCTCAAATTAGATGATATTTAATTAAATCTATCTTCAAAACAGCACCTTACGAGAGGTAAAATTCTCTCTGCTTACCTCATCCTAACCCTATTCAAAGTTCTGTGTCCTATTTTAACTTGTCACCGCATAAGAATTCTAATAACTGTCACTTTTTAAAAGCTGACACAAGCAGACTTACTCAAATAGAAAAACTTTTAATTCTCCATTTAGACGAGATTTACATAAATTCGTCTTCTCACTTTTAAGGTGGTGCTATCACTGTTATGCCAAGAACTCTGTAGACACTGAAGAAGCTTAAGCTGTTCAAACACTTCCACCCCCCTCGCCCTTTGGTACCTAGGATGAAAGAGATAGTAAGCTTTATCCCTAAAAAATAGTCTGGGCAAGCAATGCATGAAAAATATTTGTAGTTTAACAGTTCTGGCTTCAAAGTGGTAACTGTGTGGTTAAAGCCAATAATTTGTGATAAGTGATAACCAAATGGTTAAAGCCCATAATTTGTGACAATGCAGTGAACAGGCACTTGCTTTCTAAGCTCACAGAAAAATTTGAGTGAAATATCTCTTTCAGTTTCTTACAGATAATGGTCCAAATACAATTCACCTAATGTACAATACTATACATTTACTAATTAATATTTTAATAGTTATCTATACGTGAAATACATTGTATGATGTAATAAAATAAAAGAATAGTCACTAATCTACTTTACTAAGCAGAACTCTGACAGAATCAGCCTGTGTCAATACATAATAGTCCAGCCAGCCAGTGCAGGTGCAATGTTACCCTCCTTCTAGCTTATGTAGACAGAGCTGTGTTGCACCCATTGCTTACTGGAGATATTAAGTTAGCATTTTCACATTCCTGATTAGGCACCTGAACATTTGCACTTACTGACCCTAGGATCGCTTGATGACACCATAAAGTCATGTATACTGTCATAACTGTACCTATTGCATATTTGATAAAGTGACTTATTAATTACAAATTGTAGCTGCATTATGAAACTTAAAAAGAAATCATGAGTATATTTATGTTAGTTTAGGATTAGAATCATGTTAAGACAATATACCTATGAAAGTTCTTTGTACTGTGATGTATAATGGACCCAACATTAAGTGAGATATGTAGAGGTTAAGGTAGCTTGTAAACAATATGAGATTTAACAATGAATTATGTATAGAATGAAAGTTATGAAGAAATCAAGCTATATCAGAGTTAGGTACTTTAACATTGTTAATGTATTTGAAAATTCTGACAGTAGTGATGTATAATGGACTTAACATTAAGTGACATATTTGAAGATTAAAGTAGCTAGTAAATATTGCAGAATTAGTAATGAATTATATGTAGAGCATGAAAATTATGAAGAAATCGGGCTATATCAGAGTTATTTTAGCATTATTAATGTATTCAAAAATTCTGATGGTAGTGGTGTAAAATAGATTCTATTAAGTGCCATTTAGATATAAAAACTTTGCTCACAACTCCTAATTCCAATGCAATATACAGCATAATGTGCATGAATTGAAAGTTATGTATTGTTTTGACTGAAGAATTGAACTACTAATCCTTCCTTGATTGGAAGAAAAATAGATCTGTTGCTGTTCACAAATTACTATGTGCCATTTGTTTCAGTTTTGTGTTTTGAAAAAAATGATAAACTGCATTCTTTCGCAGGCTTCAAATTGCAGTAAAGTACACAGCAATAAACCATTTGGATTTAATTACAGACTAAGGGCCAGGTTCATCAACCGATGTTAAAAATACTCACATCTAGTTTGTTAACAAGGTGTTTAAAATTTAACATAAGGTTAAAACTTTTGCGTTTCATCAAGCTTTTACAGCAAATTGTTAGCTGATGTTTTGTTAACGGCAAAGAGAACTGCGAACGCTAGCTTTTGAGAAGGCGGTGCCCGAACTACACTGTTTCTGAACGTCTCCGATGCACTTTTGTCTACGTATCGCCATGCTCTCTGTGTCAGTAGCCAACAGCTATTTACATTCATGGTAATGACCATGTGATTTCCCCGGTTGTTTGAGGTTAGAATCACGATGTAAACTGAAATAAACGTTTCACCGTTTGAAACGTGTCAATTAACATCTGGTTAATAAGTATAGATGTATTGTCAAGTGCGAAAAAGCAGACGGTCTTACATTAAAGTATAAGATTGCAGCCTGGGACAAAATCCACGAGTAATTTAATTGGAATGAATGCATTTCTCTTAAGCCCAGTAGCAACTATGAAAATTTTATGCTAACATAAAGTGCTGCACCAGAAACATTAGATGCGAAGAGCGTTTAAGATGGTTTAAAACTAGTGGTGGACACTGCATTGATACTAATGTGGACGAAAACATGTTATCGCTGATTAACCAAGCAGACCCGAAAAAAAAAGTTTGCTTCTTGAAGCAATTGCTTTAAAAACTTTTCGGATAAACCCACAAATGGTAGTTTTGGAAATATCCAACATTATCACAAGTAAATGAAAAATCTTAGTAGCATAAAATCTAAGTATCTAATTAACACTCTTCTATTGGTAGTATTCTAACCTCGTATAAAACCATGCACATGACCCCTTGGACAGTCTATATTGCTTTAAAAATTCCTCCTTTTGCAGGGTTTCAAATTTATTATGACGTACGATTACTCCTCTGTTAGGAATGACATTAAAAAATGCCAGTTATAGCAAACTCGCATCAACAGCTTGGTTTGCAGCAGCCATTTTCCAGTTTCTAACATTTGTTAAATAACTTAACACAAGGATATGGGGATGTTAGCTTAACACCGACTTTAACACATTGTTAAAGTTAACATTGCTTGATGAAAACAGAATTTGTGTTAACTTCAGTGTTAAATCAGTTTAACATTGCGTTAAAATTTAGCATCTGTTGGTGAAACTGGCCCTAAGTTGCAAATTTTGCACATTTCACTTAAGAAAACTTAATATAAAGAGACACACATGCACAATAAAGAACTATTAACTAACTGAAGGCTTTTGCATGTAAAAAAAAAACCCAAACAACATATTTATTTTCTATCAACTAAATTATGCAATATCAGGGTAGTATACAAGGGGGAGGGGGGGAAGGAAAAATTGCTTGGGATGGATCTCTCATGTATATTTAATATTTAATTAATATTTTATAACAGAAGTGTCAACTATTTATTGTTTGCATAATTCAAACTGGAATCAATAAAGTCCATCTAATTGTTAAACAGCATTATGAAGATGAAATATATAAACAATATTTGAAAGAAGTTGTAAGGACTTTATTGCCATAATAGCTGTCTGCTAGAAGTTTATGGAGTAATGGCACATAAGGAGGCGGTGTGTTGTGTAATGACCCATGGTATGCTCTAGAAACCAGTTGAAAATAGTGGTAAAAATTCTGCAAAAGCTGTCTTGGAAACTAAAATTTCAAAAGTCGGAAATGAAGAAAGCTGCAGTAATGAAAACAACATTTTTCAGTCAGTAAATACTAAAAACAAGAAACATTTGAAAAGCAATCATGGCTTGCAGGAAGCTGAAAGGATAGCATATTTGAAAGTAATCACTGATATCCTTAACAAGGACCTGAAAAAGGCCCAAGAAGAGAGCAAAATGCTAAAAACAGAAAATGAACATCTGAAAAGTAAAGTCAAGACAGAAGAAAGATCATATGCTGCTACCATAAAAATGCTGCCAGCATGTGGTCTAACGTCTAAAAAAGACTGCAAATACATCTAAGCATAAGGGAAATGGACGAAAGGAGAAGAAACATTGGAAGAAGGGAAACTCCAGAGATCACATCATGAAGAGAGAAGAAAATATATGGCTACAAACAGTATGAAACCAGAAGAAGAAATAATGATCATAGGGCACTCGATGGTTAAATATGTGAATTTGAGTGAGGTAGCCAAAGTGTATGTGTATCAGGGTATAAAAGCAAGTCGGTTGGAAAATGTACCTACTGCAAAATCACAATGTAGATGTACAAAGTGATCCAGACTCATTCTTTTGCATGTGGGAACAAATTATATAAAAGGTACAAAGTCTCCAGATGAGGTTATGGGGCAACATATTATAGTGCTATAAAATGTATTAAAAAGAACCATCGAAAATCTCTAATGGTAATAAGCGGTATTATGAAAAGCAGGGATGTAAACCCATTGTACAGAAATCATAAATCGAAACATGTGATGGATTTGTGAGGTGGTAAAATATGCATTTGTAGATGTATACATGCAGATACGGATTGATTGCTTAGGGAGAGATGGATTGCATCTCAACAGGAAGATAACCTACAAACTAGGAATATAATGAAGCATGTAATAAAACTGTGTAAGTGTTGCGGAAACTAATATCAAAGGGAGGTACAACAAATAAAAAAGAGGAAATTAAAAAATGCCATTTAATTGAAATACAAGCACAAATAGGTAAGATAAGTGGATATATGAATCCCTGCACACACGTAAACGAGTGTACTAAACTTAGTAAAAATTTAAAAGTTTTCACCAAAATATCAAATACATTGCAAATAAATGAGCAGCAATTGAACAAACAGTCATGGATTTACTACCAATCATATTACTCTTCATGGAACACAGATATGAAATTAATACAAACTGCTATGAGAACCATGCTCTGTATTCTAATTTTTGTACATAAAATCATAATAGTGGGGACTTGTGATTTATGTCATGAGGGATGCAAAATATAAAGAGATAGATTGCAAAGAATACTGTAAGGAAATGTGCTGTGAATTGTGTGGAGTCGAAGTAATGTTAAAGAGACATGTGTCAATAATATAGGATAGTTATATTATATTCGAACCCACTCATGGCCTCTCTCTGCTGCGCGAGATAGCCGGCAGAGGCGGACTAAAATCCTTACCTTATAATAGATGCTGGATATGTTGACCTTCTGCTCTCAAACAGGTAGCATATCTCGTGTAAATATTCATTTTGAAATCGCTTGACAGAAGAAGAGAAATTGTATGGTTGGTTCCAGCAAGATTCTGCAACAGCACATACAGCTGCCGAATCATTACATGCAATAAGAGAGGTGTTTGATGACAGAATAATTAGTGTTGATTTGTGGCCCCCTCGTTCTCCTGAACTAACGAGTTATGATTTTTATTTATGGGGTTCTTTAGAAGACAAAGTGTATCATTCCAATCCTTGCACACTACAGGAACTTAGAGAAAGCATTGTGCAAGAAATCACAAGAATTCCTACTACTAAGCTTCGGAGAGTGAGCGAGAATATTTACACGAGATGTGCTGCCTGTTTGAGAGCAGAAGGTCAACATTTCCAGCATCTATTATAAGGTAATGGTTTTAGTCGTCCGCCTCTACTGGCATAATTTCCCCGGCGACTGCTGGCTGTCCCGCACAGTAGAGTGGGTTCGAATATAATTCAACTACCCTTTACAGTAAAAAATAATAAAGTTATAGTTATAGGGGATGTGAATATAGATAATTTAGTAGAAGGTGCAAAAAGGGTCACTGTTAAGAGCTCCTACAATGAAATAATCTAAATTAAATAAAGACACGTCCAACTAGAGTAACATAACTCCAACTTACAATGACCATGTGTACACAAATTTGAAAGAAGTTCTTGATGTATCAATAATCAGGGGAGAACTTAGTGATCATTATGGGCAATTAATATAAAATACGACAAAAACACTATAGAAGTTAAAAGATTCATTAACAATAATACTTTAAATTCACTAAGACCCAACATAAAACAAGCAACATGGAACTACAATAATACCTGATAAGTTTGAGCTCTTTATAAATACACTAAAATCATGTTTAAAGGAGTCTGTACCTCTATATAAGGTGTCCTGCAATAAACAAAATTAATAAGTGGTTCTATTACAGGCATAAATAATCCAAAATGAGAATGCAATTCCTAAACAGCTTAAAATGTAACATACTAGATGAAAAGTCTCAAAGGTACATAGAAACCATTTTGAATAAAGAAATGAATGAAACAACAAAGCTACATAACTAGACTTCTCTATAATGTTGAAAATAAAATTTAAAAAAAAAGTGGTATAACAAAGTTGGTGCATAAAGATAAGAAAGCCCTTCAGAATGGGTAGAAAATCTTAAAATTATGGAAGAAAATTTCTTAATATTGAATCCAAAAGAAATAATACTTTTAGTGAGCAATATATAAATATTGGAACAAATCCGGGAATAAAGAAAATGAAAACTCAAGTAACAAACAAAAGAACAATATTTAACTTGATGGTAATTGCAGAAACTACAAAAGAAGAAATTACCAAAAAGATAAATGCATTAAAATGTAAAAAGAAATCTGATGTGACACATTCACATGACTTTCTCGTTTATTAATGGGTATACAATCTAATCTTACTAAAGCCTATTTTTCTATCTACAGTATCATTTCAATCCAAATAAGCCTTTGCAGAAATAGCTACATTTTGTTATAGATAAAAAGGGAATAGTGAAGTCAAATAGTTAAGAGCTGGATCTATACACTGTTCTTAAAATTCCATACTGTTTCCATGCAATCACGAGACACAACTAATGTTGACAGGACTTTAAAAGAATGATCAAGTAATGAACAATTCGAGCCATTAATAACGGATATCTCAGAAATGGCTTATGGCACAAAAAAAGTTATTTAACATAAATTGTGTGTTTTAAAGACATTTACAATTTTTGTGTAGTATGTTTTCATCCATCGCTTGATGTTTAGCAGTTATACAAGATTATACAAAATTCCTTATGAAAAGAGGACTTCATGGCCTATTCCAAGAAAATTGAAGATGTACATTTTATTTGTCATGTAAATATATTTAATATATGGTATTTTAATCAAAATCGTTTGGGCCAATTTTTAGAAAATAAACAATTTTAAAAAAATCTCCCATGTAAAGGGTAGTTTGGGGTGGGGGATTTTCTTGAAAATCTTAGTTTCACATCTTTGCAAGGTACTAAACCTAAATACCAAGTTTAATGTTTATCCAACTTTTTGTTTTTGAGCTATGCTGTTCACAAACACACAGATGGACCTTTTCTAAAAATGCTTTTTTTGGATTCAGGGGGCCTCAAAACTTGTATTTCCAATGAAATCTCGGTATCGAATTTTTGAGTGGAATGCAATACCTTCTCGCCTACTCTGTATGTGATAGAGAAAGTAAAAAATCTTATGGTTTAGAGGAGTACTCTAATGAGATGTTAAAATACTGTAAACATGAAATAGTTGAGATCTTCATGCACATATTTATTAAACATTTTAACTTATGAATATTCCCAAATAAACTGAAACAAATAATAGACCAACATATAAACAGAAGGGCTGCAAAAAGATTTTTAGCCAATCTAAGATTGATCAGAGTACCAGTTTGGCTTCCAAAAAAGGATATAAAGCCATATATGCAATTACTAAAGGAAATAGGGCAATGGCCCGAAAGGATTATATGATTACCATCTTTCTTGACCTTTCAAAGGCATTTGATTGTGAGGACATTGGAAAGTTAATAGGAATATTAGAAAGCTATGGAGTTAGTGGTATTCCATTAGAATAGATAAAATCCTATTTAATAGATAGAGATCAATGTATAGAAACAGCACAAAATGTAAGGAAATTTGACCAAAGTTCGATCATCATTTAAATGTGTAACACATGGTGTGCCACAGGGCTCGAAGTTGAGGCCATATTTATTGATTTTGTAATACACAAATTTTTTATTTGAAAAGATACACAAAGCAGGAAGATTAGCTATTGGATATGCAGATGATACTACAATAGTTGCAACTGCAAATATAGAGGCAGAAGAAAGCAAACACAGTATTAAGAGATGAACTAGGAATGACATTAAATATAAACAAAACAGGGTGGATACAGATTAGTTTAAACAATAAAACACAATCCAATATCACTTTAGCAATACAAAACAAACAAGTCAAACAGTAGCACAAACTAACTTTTTAGGATTAATTATATATAAAAAATTTTAAAATAGAACAAACACATTGAAAAGATCTCAAAGAAAGTAAACAGTTGGATATATATGTACATACTAAAACAAGTTGCACAAGTCATGGACAAGGATAGTGTAATACAGTATACTATGCATTTATACATTCACACTTAAATTATGGGTTCATTTTATGGGGATCAGCAAAGATGAAATATATGTTGAAAATTGTATTTAGATTGCAGAAAGGAGCAATAAGTATCATAAAAATAAATACAAAGAAGTAGTTCCTGTAAAAATGCATTTAAAACCTTAATAAATCAACTTTCCTGTCTGTACATATATACTGTATTAAATATGTAATAAGGACCCATAAAGAGGATACACTATCACAACACTAGAAATAAATAAAATTATTTTAGAAGTAGATTAAGAAGTTCCCTTGGAAACAAATGCATCAAATGTAATGCAAAGGATCTATATAACCACTTACCTTGTGCAATTAAAGTAATAAATGAAGAGAGGAACATGAAAAAGAAAATTTAAACATGTTTTGTGAAAAATGCCTTCTATTCAGTAGGAGTGTATAAAACAGGAATTATAGCACATGTTTCATAAAACCTCTCCTATGAATAGAAATTTGTTAAATATTTGCAAATAATATATATTTTATATGCAGGATTTTTTGTTGATGACCTTGTAACTTTTTTTATATTGGTGAATAAATCTGAATCCCAACCCTCTTTTGGCGAAAATTAGCGTTGTGCAGGAAGCTGATTTATTGTTATTTCTGACGCGGATACACCAGGTCGTAATATTTAATAAGTAATACTTGTATGGGCAAATTAAGATTTTTATTTTCTAGCTTCACTTTTACACCATAACTTACTGGGACATGTTTCGGAGACTATGTCTCCATCATTAGCCTGGATTCACTGGCGTGCTTCCACTTGTTGACTAGTAGATGGTGTTATCTGGTTGGATGTACTGTGCAATGAGACACTTTTCTTATGGGACATCAAAGTTTAATATATTGTGCTTCTTCTTATGAATGAATAATTTTTCTCCAAACGGAAAGAACAAGAATTCTTCTGCTTTTCTAAGGGCCTTTAAGAGCTTTGGTTTCTCTTCTAGCTGATGAGCTGTGGACCAAAACTGCTTTACAAGTGCTGATGTTTCCATTTGCGTATATATATCATATCTCATGCGTTATTTAAATCTTGTGTCTATATTTCTGTTTGTCTTCCCTATATACACTTTATTGCAATCTTGACATCCAATTTCATAAATACCAGAAGTTGTGTCCTTTGTATTGGTCCTGAGTATGTTTTTTAAAAAAGTTTGTTAACTGGGGCTAAGGTCACACCATATTCTTTGAATATTTTTGTGAATTTTTGCAAAGGCAAGGGGGTGGAAAGTGAATTTTTTTTAACTTTCTAGTTTCTTTAATGTTGCTTAGTGGGGTGATTTCCTTTATTTGTTTCTTCTTTTAGAATTTCTTTAACTTTCTGTGTACTATCTCTTTGGTGAAGCCATTTTTATGTAAGATTTCCAGCGTTGTATTCTCTTTTCTGTACTCTAGCATATTCATTAGTATGTTTACCAATCTGAAAGCAAGTAAGGCTGTTTATTATTGCATATTTGTGTTTTTTGGAGTTGTAGATGTCATTTTTAATGTAGTTATCTGTGTGTGTCTTTTCTATGCATGCCAAAACTTATTTTATTCTGATTCTTCAGGGTTTTTATGTCCAGAAAGGGAGGGGGAGATGTTATGGAATTCTGTTTCTATTGAAAATTTTATTGATGTATCTTGTAAATTCAGTAGAGATGTTGCATGGTGAAAATGTTGTCTACATATCTGTACCAGAATTTATATATATATATGTGTGTGTGTGTGTGTGTGTGTGTGTGTGTGAGGAAAAGCTTCTGGTATGTGCATTTTCAACAAACTCATGTATAAATTTGCCAGAAGTGAAGAAAGTTGATTGCCCATCACTAAACCATTCACCTGGGAGTACAGTTTGTTCCTGATTGTGAAGTACTTTTGATTGATGTACAGTTTGGTCAGTATCAGACATTCATCTACTGCTTCCTTATCAATCTCTGTGGAGTGCAGACAGTGTTTCAAAACTTGCTTGTCTTTTTGTATGCTGGAGAACAGTGAGATGATGTCAAAAGAAACAAGTACATCATTTTCTTTTATTTCCATATTTTTAATTTTCCCAATGAGATCATAGATGTTACTTATGCTCAGATTTTTTGGTTGGGGAGTTCCTAAAATGTTCTAAGTAACCAATTTGCCAGATTGTATGTGGGTGAGTCTAATGAATGTACGCATCTTATTGCCGGGTTTGTGAATCTTTGGTAGTCCATATATCCTGGGTATAGTTGGGTTGCAGATATGTAGACTAGATTTTTGCCATATTAGATAAGAAGTTTGTTAAGGAAGCAATATCTCTACTAAACTTACAAGATACATCAGTGAAATTTACAATAGATAAAGAATCCAATAACATCCTCCCTTTTTTGGACATAAAAATCATGAGAAATCAGAATAAAATAAGTTTTGGCACATATAGAAAAGACACATACACAGATAACTACATTAAAAATGAAAGCTATAACCACAGGGAACTCAAATATGCAATAATATACAGCTTTACTTACCCTCAGACTGCTAAACATACCAATGAACACACAAGAGTACAAAAAAGAATGCAAGATCCTGGAAATTGTCCTAAAAATGGCTTCACCAAAGAAATAGTACACAGGAAGATAAAGAAATTCCAAAAGAAGAAACAAATAAAGGAAATCACATTAAGCTACATTAAAGAAACTAAAAAGTAAAAAAAATACACCTTCCACCCGTGGGCTTTCCGAAAATTCATGAAAATATTCAAAGAATATAGTATAACCTTAGCTCCAGTTAACAAACATTCCTTAAAAAACATACTCAGGGCCAATACAAAGGACAAAATTCCAATGGAAAAAACTGATATTCATGAAATTGGATGTCAGGATTGCAATAAAGTGCACATAGGGAAGAGAAAGAGGAATAGAGGATGAGTTTTAAGGCCACCGACAGACTTCAGGAGGTGATTCCTGACTGGAAATGGAGCAAAAAGTTCTTATCACCTTGTATTCGGAAATGCACAGTTTCGGGTAGATGCCACTTACGACATTCTCTCATAACTTGCAGTGTGCATTTTGTGTGTTGCAGATAGTGTGATTTAAGCAATATAGAAGCACAATGGTCCAGTATTCATTCCAAGAACAAGCCAAGATTGTTTTCGTGTATAGCCAAGCAGGTGGAAACGGTTGAGAGGCAGCATGGATGTACCAAGTCACATACCCTGACAGACAGCACCACCCACATCACACAGTGTTTGGAGCCATTTTTCAGTATTTGTCAGAGCACGAGCCCTTTGAGACAGGTGAATTTTCAGGGCGGCCATGGACTGTGCATACACCTGATGTGAAGGAACATGTTCTCCATGATATTGAGAACAATCCTGGTACAAGCACCAGGTAATTGGCTCGCCAACATGGTATAAGCCAAAGGATGGTTATCTGTATCCTACATAACTACTATTATCCCTATCACCTCCAATATGTGCAGGGAGTATCACCGGCAGATTTTGCTCCATGGGAAAGATCCTGTTACAGGTTTGTGCAACAGGCCATCACCATTATGGGATTTCTGTCTTCAGCCCTCCTCACCGATGAAGTGACCTTTGGTAGAGATGTATCATTAACTGCATAATCGTCATCTGTGGGCTACAGAAAATTCTCACGAAATGGTTGCAGTGCCTCATTAGCAGCAGTTCAGCATCAATGTTTGGGAGGAATTATTGATGACCGCTTATTTGGAACAGTTCTTCTTCCACATCGCCTGAACGGAAAAACATACCTGGACTTTCTGCAAAACACTATGCCTCCATTGATGGAGAATGAGCCTTTGGCAACATGAAGGCAATGTGGTTGCAGCATGATGGAGCCTCATTTCTGCATTAATGTTCGCTGAAACCTCAACATCATCTTCCCCAGACATTCGATAGCACATGAAGACCCTGTTGCATCGTCTGCTCGATCATTGGACTTAAACCCCCTGGATTGTTATTTGTGGGAGCATCTGAAAGGCATTGTGAATGGTGAACCTGTTCCTGATATTCAGACCCTTCAAAAGTATGTCCACGTAGCCTGTGACAATATTCGGACACGGCTGGAACATACTTACGAGTTAGGCAATCCATGATGTGAAGTGTGAATACGTGCATTGCATCCCATGGAGGCCACTTTGAACATCTGTTGTGACATGGATGGGATTCAGGCCATGTACTGTGTGCCAGGGCTCTTTGTTTGATGTTGTTCTTCAGTGCCATCTACTGTGGAAAATATGCATTTCCAGATACAAGGTGATATGAAACTTTTGAGCTCCATTTCCAGTCATAAATCAGCCCCTGAAGTTTGCTGGTGGACTTCAAACTCACCTTGTATAGACACAAGGTTTAAAGAACATATGAGAATGTGAAATATAAACAAACAGGAAAATCAGCAGTTGCAGAGCATTTTTAGTCCACAGCTCATCAGCTAGAAGAGAAACCGAAGTTCTTGAAGGCCGTTAGAAAAGCAGCAGAACTCTCCATTTGGGGATAAATTATTCATCCACAAGAAGAAACAACATATTTAATTTTTACTCTATGTGAAAAGGATCTCATTACAAGTACTCCAAACAGATAATGCTATTTACTAGTCACAAGAGGAAGAATGGTAGTGAATCCAGATTGATGATAGAGACAACAATCTCCAAAAGATGTCCCAATAAGTTGTGGCATAAAAGTGGATTTAGAATAATAAAAATCTTAATTTAAGCTTACATGTGTTATAAAAACTTCAATAATATTTTTAGTATGCAATGGTCGCACCGCAGCAACAAGTTGTGTTGTGGTGTTATGAACAGTCTGTTATCAGGGAACAAATTGTAGGTCTTTGCCGTGGTTGCCCATATTTGTTACGCAAGTTTCTTGTGCGATTTACACATAAACGTTATTCCCAATTCCAAAAAAGGCAGACATTTGCTAAAATTTCTGAAAATCTGTCTGGAGGCTTCTTTAAATGTCATACTGCCAAGTTTTGTTAGATTACCTTTCGTCTTGCTGCTACAAAAATAAAATTTAACTGTGTAAATTTCTTATTTTAGTAATATTCCTCTGCAGTTTAAAATATTTTAATGCTCCATAACAATTAACTAAAGGATAGTGAATAAAATAGAGTGAAATTATTTCTATTATTCTTTCATGAAGTACCTACTGATATTACTTAGTGCTATCAAGCTGAATATAATTGGAAAGAATGCAGTCAGCTATGTCTCACAGACCCTTACTCAGGAAAGTATATTAGGGGGGTCTTTAACTTCAACCTTTTATCAAGTGAGACTAGATCACAAGGAGTCATAAATGCTTTCTAACTTTTTAATTGAAGGCAATAATAATGCAAATTTGGAACTTTTGGAACTTTACACCTTATTTAATTATTATAATGACTAAGTGATAAAAACATTTTAGCATCAATGCTGCAATGATAGAAGGTTGAGATTTATAAATCCAAGCATCGATCTACATGTTGTTCCAGGGGCTCAATTTCTGTGAAGGCCTCATTGCATTTTGGGCAATAGTAATAGTTCTGAAAAGAAAGAAAAAGGTTGTGTTAATCATTATGTATCAAGTTCACTTAAAAAAACACTTCACAAAAACAATACTCTCTCTCTCTCTTTCTTCAATATAAGGTATATTCTTTGTATACCTTGAATTACTCAAATTCAAACTCCAACAACAGGCAAATGTGAGTGATAGTGACATCTTCAATAAGGGATGTTTCTATGATTAAGCTTTAGTTTATCAAAATCATACACAGAGGCACACAAAATGCAGACAATGGGCACAAATTGTGTTTGAAGTTCTTGAGTGATTTAGTGTGCCATTAGTGCAAAAACAATTACTGTTATTTATGTACTTCTTCTCAACAGAAAAAGCTAATCAAGTTGTCCAATTTCAAAAGCAACTAATTACTTCTAGATGGTTTAGGTGTTATTTTACACAAAATAAAATGGTCTTCTTTGTAACAACTGGTGGTTGTACACAGTTTTCATAATTGTAAACCAACATTAAGGACCTTTAATCCTTAGATAAAACAGTTAATTGGCTTTTTAACACCAATTCAAAACAATTCTATTTATATATATTTTTTTAATTTAACAAATTTAACAACTCTTGTGACATTTTAAGACTGCTATGTGATGAATCAACAAATGAGGAAAATTCCTTTGCTATTTCCAACAAGATAAATCCAAGGCCCATATTGCTAATTTCTGTTTATGGCAGAAGACCTATTATCTGTGGTTTCCTGGTTCTATAGGGCTAGATGTATGATTTTTATCTCTAGGGAACTTTGTAAAACAGTGTATGCCGCCAACAATCATCCCTGTGATGCTGCAATAACATTCCTACCCACTGAATGAGCAACCAGGTTTGATTCCTGGTAATGACATGAGATTTCCGTCATGTTGGGAGGTGGTTTGCAAATGGATGCATTAAACCTTTTGAGATCTTTGGTGCCCAAAGGAGGATATAGTTGAGTGAGAAGTCTGATAGCTTCAGAAACAAATGCTAAGTGGCATTCCCATTACTGCCAACAGCACTGCTCTGAATGGATAGTGGAAGAGAATAAATGGCAGCTTCTTAGGAAATTATATATAATCAAATGAAATGTCCAACAATTCCAATATCTTAGCATGAGTATAGAAGCAGCCAACCTGTAAATCAAGGTAGTAAATGTGCCTCAATGCATTTTATAAGAGGTATGTAATTCGTACAGTTGAACCTCATACATTATTCACTTCTATGTTTTTTGCAGATACACGTTAAATTTTTAGGCACCAAACTTTGTACATTATAATTTAGCTCAATTATATGTTTTTCGGTTATACATTTTCTCATTAATGTCACATTTTTTCTGGTCCCCATGTACAAAATACATTAATTTATTTATCTGTTTATATATTATGTTTATGCTGTGTTAAGATATATTATGCTTTAGTTTTTACTTTCTACCACGTACATGGTAAGTAGAGAAGGTATTGCATTCCACCCAAAATTTGATACTTAAATTTCACCGAAATACATGTCCCCTGAATAAAAAAAAAAAAAACATGTTTAGAAAAAGGGCTCTGCATGCATGTGTGTGTTTGTGAGAACAGCAAACTCAAAAACGAAAAGTCAGATAATACCAAACTTGGTGTTTAGGTTCAGTACTTCCAAAGCTGCATCATGAAGATTTTCAAGAAACCTCACCCACCCAGACTAACCTTACATGGAAGATTCTTCGAAATTCTTCTTTTTCTAAAAAATGATTCCAACGGTTTTGATTAAAATACCACATATTAAAAATATTTATATTACAAATGAAATGTATACCTGGGATTTTTGGGGGAATACCTCTGAAGTTCACTTCATTTGGAAGAAATTTTGTATAATCTTGTATAACTGGTAAAGCTTAAAAGATAGACGAAAACATACTACACAAAAAATGTAGATCTTTTTAAAAAACACAATTTATTTCAAATAAGTTTTTTGTGGCATAAGCCATTTCTGAGATATCCGTTATTAAAGGTTCGAATTGTTCATTACTTGGTCATTCTCTTAAGTCCTGTCAACATTCATTTGTTTCTCGTGATTGCATGGAAACAGTATGGAATTTTAAAGCAGCATATAGTGTCCACTCTTAAACATTTGACTATCGCTATTCCCTTTGTATCCATAAAAATTATAATGTAGCTATTTCTGCAAAAGCTTATTTGGATTAAAATGTAGTACACAGAAAAATAAGCTTTAGTAAGAACAGTTTGTATACCCACTAATTAACGATAGTGTGTAGAGAAGGTC
Source organism: Deroplatys truncata (assembly GCA_030765065.1). Taxonomy (NCBI): domain Eukaryota; kingdom Metazoa; phylum Arthropoda; class Insecta; order Mantodea; family Mantidae; genus Deroplatys; species Deroplatys truncata. The sequence continues at coordinate 63,982,385 of CM060980.1, forward strand.
ATGTGTATGTATCACATCAGATTTTTATATATCATAACTTGTTGTTGCAATTCAAAACAGTGTAGGCATGTTGAGCATAGGCATCAATATTTTCAGAATGCATTAACGCTATGTATGTGTTAACAATACAAGGTCATTGTTTCCCAGCTTGTATCTGATGACAGTGATGACATAGGCCTAAATAATGAGTGTTCTCAGTATGTATGAAGTAATTCAACCTCTAGAAATTACACAATGATTCTCATCATTGCAAAGCCTAAATGATGATAGCATTTCTGTGATAAGTGAATATAACAGACTAATGTATGACCATGGAAAAATGAAACATGCAAAGAATAACGGCAATTTCTTTTAAACCAGTGTAAAGCATCATCAATTTTTTTGTTTGTTTTGTTTAAATTATGAATAACAGTACTGACATGAGTATAAGTGCTCTATAAATAGTGCATTGCATTTCTTATTTATTGTTTGTTTCATTTATCGCTTTCTTATATTAAATAACAATAATTAGTTAAGAATAATAATCTAATAAAACAGTTCCAGTTCCATAAGAAAATTCACTTTTATGTTTTCTCATTTATACATTATTTTAGCCATCTCCCTTTGAAAACACATAACTTACGTTATACTCTATTATGAAATCGTTTTTGAAATAAAGTAGCACATTATGGGAAAAAATTCTAAATGAAGATGAGAAAGCAATCAGTCAACTATGAAGCATACTCTACTAACAATACAATGCAAAAAGTATGAATTTGTATGTCAGAACAATTGTATTCCGTATCGGTTAACTCTTTTAATTTTGATATCAGTTTAGACACAACAAAATTATTTAATGATCATTATGCATTTGAACAGAATTTGGCATCAGAGCTGAACAGTTACAGCATAATTCTTATGCCATACAATTCTTACTACATTTAATACTTGTATAATCAAACCAAAAGTGACATTTCTGTACTCAGTAATTCCAATCTTATTTCCATACTATTTAAGGATAATTTAAAGATTTTTGATACTACAAGTGTCCCATTGACTTATATGGCACCATAATAATTACTTCAAAAAGGGAACAAAGAAAACATCTTGGATGTTCTACTTAATAAGAGAATTCATGATATAAAATGGAATGTGAAAAATCTCCTGTTACATTCACATGAATTTCTCTAACCACTATTGTTTATTAGTGGGTATACAAATTATTCTTACAAAAGTTTATTTTCCAATCTACTTTGTTTTAATAAAGATAAACCTTTCCACAAATAGCTGCATTATACATTTTGTTATAAATATAAAGGGAATAGTGACAGTCAAATGTTGTAGAACTGGACACTACACACTGGCCTTAAATTCTATACTCTTTCAATGACATCACGAGAAACAGCTGAAAATTGACAGGACTTTAAAAGAATGAGAAAGTACTGAACAATTTGAACTATTAATAACAGATATCTCGAAATGACATGCCACAAAAAAGTTATTTGAAATAAATTGTGCATTTTAAAGAGATTTAAATTTTTTGTGTAGTACATTTTCATCTATTGCTTAACGTTTTTTACCAGTTATGCAAGATTATAATGTGCCATCAGTTTAAATGGGCCTGCCCCTCGCAGCACTTTGATGGCGGGGCACATAGCACCAGCCCACCAACACTCCACTCCCGTGCGACTGGCAATAGAATTATTTTGCTCTATGTAAAGCACGTACGAAGTTAGCCAAGGCAGTGGAGCATTGGTCATGTTGCCAATAGATTGTGTAACAGTGTGTGTGCTTGAGTCATGGTGCAATTTAGTATCGAACAATGAATATTCATTTATAGTCATTTCATAAAATACGCATCACCTGCTCAATGTCGTAGAGCATTTAGGGAAAGGTTTCCTGACATTGATCTGCTCAATAGACATACAGTGCATAAAATATTCCACAAATTCAATACTACAGGATCGGTATTAGACCAGAAAAAAAAAGTGAAGATGCCACATGCTCACAGAAGAAAAGCTTGATGATATCGGTGCTTGATTAGAACATTGCCCCAAAAGCTCCTCTCTAAGTTAGCACAGCAAGCAGGTGCCAGGTATGGATCAGCACAGAAAGCCACAAAAATGTTAAAATTGCGACCATACAAAACAACAGAAGTGCAAGCCTTAAACGACAGGGATCCCCAGACTAGAATAAGGTTTTGCGCCTGGTTTATTAAATCCATGCGTATCAGTATCATAAACCTGCAAGTAGTGTTATTCAGTGATGAGGCGTGGTTTTATCTCAATGAACACATTAACATGCAAAATAATCGCTACTGGGCAACAGTAAATCCGAAACTACACGGGAAAGTGCGCTACATGATCCTAAGGTCAGCGTATGGTGTGCCATGAATGCAACGAGAATTACTGGGGCTGTTTTCTTTCATGAAACCATTAATGCAGAATGATACCAAGCCATAATTTTGGAACCGTTTTTCACTCAATTGACGATGAACAACGAACACATGTAGTGTTTTAACAAGATGGGGCTACATCCCATACAGCTCGGGCTTCATTGCATGCTATTGCTGACATGTTTGGCAATAGAGTAATTAGTGTGGGGAGGTGGCCCCGTGGGTCCCCAGACCTAACACCCTGCGATTATTATTTGTGGGGCACTTTAAAAGGCAGGGTCTTATAAAACAAATCCCTGAACATTAGATGAACTGCAACACAACATACAGGAAGAAATAGCCCACATCTCACAAGAAGAGTTACAATGTGAATGCAAACCTGTTGAGATGCTGTACCACCTGTCTCGCAGCACAAGGAAAGCATTTTCAACATCTTCTTTGAAACAGGTAATCAATGTAGACACATATTAGATGTTTGTAATAATGAATAATGTTACCATGTTAGCCTTCCGTGTTCTACTGCCAGCTGCACGGGGAGTTGAGTGTCGGCGGACGGGCACTGTGTCACGAGGCACGGGCCCGTTTAAACTGATGGCACTATATAAATTTGCTTCTGAATGAAGAGAACTTCACACGCTACTCCCAAAAACTACAAGATATACAATTTATTTGTCATGTAAATACCTTTAATGTGTGGTATTTTAATCACAATCAATCATAGCCATGTTTCAAAAAATAAAAAAATTATGGCATTTATCCGGCAGTTCTATTTTGCTCCATTCTTCTCTCTCACATACACACACACATGTTTTCCAAAAATGCTTTTTTATATTCAAGGGCCTCAAAACATGCATTTCCAATTAAATCTCAATATCACATTTTTGGATGGAATGCAATACCTTCTCTACCTACTATGTACAAAAATAAAAAGAATAGTATTCTACACTTAAATAAATGTATGCTTTTTATCTGTTGCCAAACTGGTTCTGTATGTATTGGCAAGGCATACTGGAACTAAAATAATATGCCAGAAAGTGTATCAGCAATTAACATCAAAAATACTCATCAGTGGTTTTATAAATGAAGTTGAAAGTACAATAGTTACGCTAAACCATACTACTAAGCACTCACTTGGCAAGGCTCCCTGTCTTCTTTGTAACAAAGTCTTTTCACTACTTGCTTTTGAGTAAGGAAAGATGCAATAATAATTTTAAAAAAAGCTTGTATGTTACATTCACATTACCTTCTCTATCCATTCTTCAATAAACTATTCTTATAAAAGCTTATTCTTCTAGCTACTTCAGGTGTTAATCGAGATAAACATTTGCAAAAATCATTTTATTGCACCTTTCCTTGTAGGTAACAATACAAAGAATATCTTGCGAGATGATAAATGCAAAAAAGTTGTATTTTACATGAATTCTGTGCTTTAACAAGAGAGTGTGCGTGTGTGTACGATTTTGTCCATCTTTTGCGGTTTACCAATTATACAAAAGTCTTTCAGAATGAAGAGGACTTCACAGGCTACTCCCAGGAAATTCTAGATATACATTTTACTTGTCATAAAAATACCTTAAACATATTATGTTTTAATCAAAATCGTTAAGAGCCATTTTTGAGAAAATCAAAAGTAACAAACAATTTTCCATGTAAAGAATAGTTTGGGTTGGAAGAATTCTCTAGAAAATCATGTTGCATCTTTGGAAGATACAGATCTTAAATACCAAATTTGGTATTTATCAGATTCTTTGGTTTCATTTGTAAGTACCAATCATAATAATGGAAACTCACGTTAATCTATTTCAATTCACTAATTGTGTTTGTGCAGTTGGTGTCTCAAAATTATGGTAAGTGTAATATATTCACTTTGATTATGAGACTGCAGGTAGTAAATATAGAAGTGGAAAATTAATTCAAATTCATGGTTAAAAAGTACATCTACCTTTGGTAAATGTGTTATATTCTGAAACTGAAAACATTGAAAGTTTAAGTGCTGAGGAAACTACAATTTCAATAAACAGACATTCTTTCTCATGAAAGTAATAAATCATAATGGAGAATATGTTAACAGCTTGTTGTACCAAACTGTTAAACATTTGAAGCTTTAAAACTAGTGGATATCTTTGGCTTAAAGAAACCACAAAAACAATGTTGCAACTCTGATCAATGCACACAAAATGCAAAAAATCAACATGAATATCATTGGTAATTTGCACACTCAGCTCAAAAGAAACATTTTGAAGCTGACAATGCAGTTAAGTTGTTTGTTATGATTGCATCACCATTACTTCCACTTGCAATAAACTGCTAGCAATGTTGTCGCATCCAAAAATTATTTTTTCTGTGGTAAACAATTTTTTTTTTTTTTTTTTTTTAGCCAAATGTACATTTCTGCAGTGGTTCCTGATGTTTCATACATTTAGTTCATGCACGAGTGCAGCCTTATGTTTAAGAAAACCCTAAATTATATTAAGATAAACAGCTACCCAATAGTCATAAACTTTCCTAATCCAACCATTACTTATCACTCCTGGCATTTTATGATATTAATAATTATTTTCATGCAAAAGTTGCACACAAATTGATTAATGCTCACACACAGGGTTGCTAAGTATAAAAATGAGAGATTATTATATTAAAGCATTTAAGGAGTGCAAGTGATAGCGCAAACACCTGGGTTCTTAGTGGCTTTCTAGTACCTTGAAGATCATTCTATGCAGGTTTCAACATGGTATTCAAGATGATTCAGTTGATTAAAAGACACATTACATACAGGGCAGGTATAACGCTTTGGAGGTGGCACTTCCTCGTCATATACCTGCAATATACACAGTATGTATGCAATATGGATTCCCTTAGTTCGACAAATCACTTTTTAAATTAGAGACAATTTTAGCCATTATGTCATATTAATTTCTATTGAGAATCAGAGAAACAATACAAATGTAAGTTCAATGATGATACAATATTTCATTTAAAGTGAAAATGTATAATTTTCCTATAGCTTGAGAATATATACAACTGATTGGTCATTTTGAAAAGGGGTTTCTCCAATTGCTTTCAAAATTTCAATTTATATTGGTTTTGTAGTTCTATTAACTAAAGCATTCCATTTGAAAACACTCTATTTCTCTTTTCTTAATTTACTCTCCAACACAGTAATTCATGGTTCATTTGAACAACAAATCATTTCCTACAAATAAGCCATTTTCAAAGTGAAGGGCAATGAGATTTTTTCAGTTACTGAAGAGCAGTTCTACAGAACCAAAGTGCTATTTGCAGTGTATAACTAATCTAAATTTGCTTTTACTATAGCTGAACCGAAGCTGTGATGGTCAAGTCTTATACCAACAGTTAAAGAATATTTTCTGTTGAAGAAACAAGAATGAGTGAGAAGGCTCCTGCTGTTCATACCGAATCAAAAGACAATTCTGCTTATCAAGGAAAACTTCCTAACAATATGATGAAGACGAGAAAATCATTAAGCTCCCCAGAATATCCCAGACAGCTACAAAGTCTTCTACAATAGAACAAAAGAGGCACACAACTAAGATGATGTACTCTAGTATCCCTCATGCTTATATCTTATTATTTTGACTTCTAGATTATGATGATGATGATGATATGCGGTTTAAGGGCGCTAAACTGCTAAGGTCATCAGCGCCCTTACAATGTATAAAATATAAAGTCAAAATATAAAAGACAGGTAAAAGAACCGCATAATTAAAAAACGGGAGACAACCCTGCGATGTCCAAAAAGCTAAAAATAACAATAATACAACAATAACAATAATAATAGTAATAACAACAATAATAACAATACAAATATCTGAAAAAGCAACACACTAAAAGCATAGGCAATAAAAGATTAAACCGTGTCAAGAACTATAGAATGCGAGGGACATGAGCGCCTTTTGTCCACTGGGGATTAGAGTCCCCATAAAAACAGACAGAATAAAATTACTAAGCTAAAAGACGCTCAACGCATTAAATGCACAGATTAAAATCACTGTCATGAATAAAACGTAAAACACATTCTACAGCACGCGTGTCGTCTGCCAAAACGTTGGCTAGGCCAACAGGCAGACCCACACGAGCACGCAATGCAGCTAAAACCTGACACACTGTTAAAATGTGACGCACCGTTAAGGGCACGTCACACTGCCCACAGAGTGGTGCGGGGTCACCACTGAGCAAATACCTATGACTAAAAACACAATGTCCAATCCGTAAACGAGCTAAAATTACCTCTTCCCGACGACACGAACGAGAAGAGGTACCCCAGATCAACGGGAAAGGCTTAACCTCCCGCAACTTGTTCCCCCGGAGGGCCGTCCACTCATCGCGCCAGCGCGAGAGGATGCAGCGACGTAAAATAACACACGAATCTGACGAGGGAACAACAGAGGTAAAAAATCTGGGTAATAAAATCGCCGATTTCGCAGCGGCGTCGGCAGACTCATTACCTGAGATGCCCACATGACCTGGAATCCACATGAAGGAGACGCTGATGCCAGAGACACCAAGCGAGTGGAGCAGGTCATGTATGCGCTGTACGAGTGGGTGGTAATGGTACAGCGCAGTAATACTCTGAAGGGCACTCAGAGAGTCCGTACAAATAAAACAGTGCCGTAAGTCGTGCCGCTGAATGTATAAAACGGATTGATAAATGCTAAAAAGTTCGGCGGTAAAAATTGAACATTGTCCAGGTAAACGAAACGTAAAACAACAGTGACCAAAAACAAAGGTACATCCAACTCCAGCTTCAGTCTTAGATCTATCGGTAAAGATAAAATGGAAGTCCCCGAATTGAGCCCGTACTTCTAAAAAAGCCGATCTAAAGACTGAAGAAGGGGTCTCAGTCTTCGGCATCGACGTTAGCCCAAGGTGACAGTGGGCCTCAGCGCGGGACCATGGAGGAAAACGCGTTTCCCCCCGTGGAAGGGCCGGCGCTGGCGGAACGTCTAAATGCCGAAGGAGCTGTCGAAAGCGAACCCCTGGAGGGAGCAAAGCAGAGGAGCTAATGAAATAGTGACGATCAAGTGACTCCTCGAAAAATAACTCGAAGGACGGGTGGTAAGGCAAGCTTGAGAGTCGACAAGCATAGCTGCACAAAAGGATCTCACGCCGGAAGGACAGCGGAGGCTCTGCAGCTTCTGCGTACAAACTGAGTACAGGGCTAGTTGGAAAGGCCCCTGTAGCGACTCTTATGCCACGATGGTGAATGGCATTCAATCGACGTAACACAGATGGACGTGCCGACGAATAGACAATGCACCCGTAATCAAGCTTGGATCGGACCAAAGAGCGATACAGGCGAAGAAGGACGGTCCGATCAGCTCCCCAGGATGTGTCACTTAAAACACGTAAAAGAGTAAGAGAACGTTCACACTTAGCTTTTAAAAAGGAAATGTGCGAGGTCCAACACAACTTCCTATCAAAAATCAACCCCAAAAATTTCACCTCGTCCGCAAACGGAAGCATCTCCGGCCCAAGATGGAGAGAGGGCGGAGGGAAATATTTCCGGCGCCAGAAGTTGATGCAGACGGATTTCTCGGCGGAGAAATTAAAGCCGTTGGCGTTACTCCAGGCGTAGAGACGGTCGATACAGCTCTGGAGACGGCGTTCGAGTAGACAGGTCCGCCGTGAACTGCAATAAAGGGCAAAATCGTCTACAAAAAGGGACGATGAAATGCCAGGTGGAATACAATCAACAATGGGTTTGATAGCAACTGCAAAAAGTGTGACACTAAGTACAGAGCCCTGCGGTACTCCGTTCTCTTGAATAAAACGACTAGATAAAACCGAGCCCACACGTACACGAAACACACGGTCCGTCATAAACTCCCGAAGAAATATGGGAAGACGACCGCGGATATTCCATGCGTGCAGTGTACGTAAAATGCCGCCCCTCCAACATGTGTCATAAGCTTTCTCCAGGTCAAAAAACACAGCCACGGTTTGACACTTTCTCAGAAATCCATTCATAATATGCGTCGACAAGGACACCAGATGGTCGACGGTAGAGCGATAGCGACGAAATCCGCACTGAGCGTTTGCTAGAAGTTTCTGAGACTCAAGCCACCATGTCAACCGCCCGTTGATCTTGCGCTCCATCACCTTGCAACTGACTGATGAGGAAGATAGGGCGGTAGCTGGAAGGTAGTTGGCGATCCTTCCCAGGCTTAAGTATAGGGACAATGGTGGCTTTGCGCCAAACGGAAGGAAAAAGGCCGTCTTGCCAAATACGGTTATAGACCTGTAAGAGAAAGAGTTTACTGTCGGCTGAAAGGTGCTTTAACATCAGGACATGAATGCCGTCCGGCCCAGGAGCGGAGTGCCGAGAGCAATGAAGAGCGTGCTCCAGCTTCCTCATTGTGAATAGTTCGTTATAGCATTCATTATTAGCAGACCGAAAAGTATATAATGCGGAATCCAGCCGGTCTTTAATAGAGCAAAAGCCGGCGGAATAATGGTCTGAACTGGAAACCGCCTCAAAGGCAGCACCCAGAGTGTTAGCGATGGCAGCCGGATCCACTATGGTGGCATTAGAAACCTGAAGGCCAGAAACAGTACAATGTGACACTTTACCTGAGAAGCGACGAAGTTTATCCCAAACAACGGATAAAGGCGTAAAGCATTAAAAGACTCGACAAAACGAGCCCACGACGACTTCTTGCTATCCTGAATAATGCGACGAGCCCTGGCGCGCGATTGTTTAAAAGTCACCAAATTATCAAGTGTAGGGTGTCGCCGAAACACCCTAAGTGCAGTCCTACGGGCACGAACGGCGTCCCGACAATCCTCGTTCCACCACGGAACAGGCGGTCGCCGAGGTTGAGAGGATGAACGGGGAATTGCGCGTTCGGCGGCAGAGAAAATCGTAGACGTAAGGTGCTGCACTAGTTGGTTAATGTCGGCGAAGGGCTGATCGTAAAATTGTACGAGGCTGGAATACAAGCTCCAGTCGGCTTTTGTGAATATCCAGGTAGGTACTCTGGAATGCTGTACGTGGTGTGACAGAAGAGAAACGACGCAGGGGTAATGGTCGCTGGAGTAGGTGTCAGCGACGACGTTCCACTGAAGACGACTAGCAAGCTGGAGTGAGCAAATGGCAAGGTCCAGGTGAGAGAATGTACCAGAAGAATCAGAAATAAAAGTAGGTGCACCTGTATTGAGGATGGAAAGATTGAACTGGTAAAAAATGTCGGAAAGAAGAGTTCCCCTCGCACAAGCCCTTGGCGAACCCCACAGTGGGTGATGGGCATTAAAATCTCCCAACAGAAGAAATGGTGTTGGGAGAGCGGACAGGAGAGCTCGAATGTCCGCGGGAGCGAGGGGAGACGACGGAGGTGAATATACAGAGCAAACAGAGAAGAAAAAACCGGGTAACTGCAATCTAATGGCAACAGCTTGCAAGTCGGACGTAAGAGCGAGAGTTTGAAAATGAACGTCGTTACGCACTAACAACATGACACCTCCATGAACAGGAGCACCCTCCTCCGGTTCAAGATCGTAGCGAACCGGAGTGTACCCTCGGAGATCGAAAGGGTCGTGAGGGCGAAGCTTGGTCTCCTGCAAACACACGACCATAGGTGAATGGGAACGCAATAAAAGTTGCAGTTCCGCCCTATGCGATCGTACACCACGTACATTCCAGGTCAGGATAGCCATGAATAAAAGGGATAAACTGTCTACTTAGAAGGGCGGCTTAAAAGAATCTTTTGCTTAACCTTTGGACTCGGGCTTTTTGTATGGAGTTGATCAGACACCATAGCTTCCTCGGAGGGAGGGCCCACGCGCTCAGTGCCAGAAACCGATTCAAGCGCCGTGAATCGGTTCTGGGTGGCGATGGGTGAGGGGTGCCGCTGAGCGCGGCTTGTCCCAGGACCTTCCTGGGACAGCGACCTCCGAGGAGGAGAAGGTGAACTTTTCTTACCGCGTGCACGCGGAGGGTCCTTCAGAAAATCTTCCCTACGAAGTTTCTACTTGGGTTTCTTTTCAGCGGCTTGCGACTTCATTGACTTTGGACCAGGTTTATAGGGCTTGGTAACAGTAGCTTTAATGGACGGCCGGATGGTAGTGGCGGTTAATCCAGTCATGGTCCAGGTCTGAGTTTCGGCATCTACTCGTGGTACTGGCGAGGCAACAACAGAACTAAATGTGCCAGATCGCAGGAGTGAAGGTTGGCGCGCATGGACGGGCTTCAGCGAAGGAGAGTTTTTCCTTTACCCGGATCTCCTGGATCGCCTTCTCGTCCAAGTACCGCGGACAGTGCGCAAATGACGCAGAATGGGACCCTTTGCAGTTAACGCAGACGGGGGCTGTGGAACAGGTGCCTTCGTGTGACGGCTGGCTACATGAGGCACAGATGGTAACGGCACTCTTACAGGAGACTTGCGTATGCCCAAAACGTTGGCATTTGAAACAACGCAGAGGTCTAGGTATATACGGCCTCACAGAAATCCGTTCGTACCCTGCGGAAATGCTCGTGGGCAGATCGACGCCATCAAATGTTAGAAACAGGGTACGAGGGGGTACCAATACGCCGTCGCGTTTGGCCTGCACTCGATGGACCGCTGTCACCTTCTGGTCTGCAAGATATTCTACCAGGTCCTCGTCCGATATACCATCGAGGCTATGGGTGGTAATGACGCCTCGACAGGAATTTAATGTGCGGTGCTTCTCGACACGGATGGGATACCCGTGGAGAAGCGTAGCGCGCAACAAGGTCTTACTTTGCTGATCGGATTTCGTTTGAGCTAATAAGGAACCATTCCGTAGACGAGTGCAGGACTGAACAGCACCAGCAATAGCATCAATGCCCTTTTGAATGATGAAAGGGTTCACCTTCTCAAAACTTTGTCCTTCTTCGGTTCGTGAAATGACCAAGTAACAACCAGTTGTCGGTGGTGTCACTTCTGTTACATAAACTTTTCGGCGCTTGTTGGTAGTAATGCAGGAAGGGTGCTCCATAGCGAAATAAATCCTCCACCATTGCAACCGTCTCCGACCTCGGGCTCTGACTTCCCGGGCGTTACCCCGGCTTGGGTGAGTGGCCTATCTATACCAGACTCACCCCAGGGTCACACCTCCCAGAACATAGACAGAGGGACCCAATCGCCGTCAGAAGTCAGCAGCTCATGCAATGGCCCCCCCGCGGGACTGCAGTTGAACAGCGGATATGAACACATACCCTACATGACGACCCCGGGTGGTGGGGATGCCGCCATTACCCACTCACCCAGCTGCGCACCCCGTACGCGGGTATCCGTCAGGCTGTGTCCACGGAGGATTTAAATAAAAAGATAAAAGAAACTAAAACTGTGTGGGCGTTTCGCACACAAGGTAGGCCGGCGAAGAAGTAAAATAGAGGCGTAAATGAATGAACGTGGGGCGAAATGCGCAGAAATAGAGGAGAAGAAAGAAACGATAGTGAGGTGCGGTATGAATGTGATGCAAAGAACGCACGAGAGCCTACCTTGTGTCCACCGGTCACGAGAAGAACCCACCTCGACCGGATGGGGGTGAGGGGATGAATGTGGCGATGATTGGCTCGGGAACCCCCGGGTGCGCCAAAAACCCATACTCACATAAGGTGAGCCCCTGAGGGGTGACTTCTAGAAAGGTTTTGCAATTCTGTTTGTATTTTTTAAAGTTGAGTTAAATTAAAATACAAAATACAGTTATAAAAGCAGATTTCATCTTTCACTGGCACAATTTAATTTTGAAAACGGATCATCTCCGCAAAATCAAAGTACTTTTCTTGGGTTATCTGAATGACTTACAGTGATTATGTAAGCATTTCTATAGGTATATCTCATACTATGCTTTTTAATGATAAAGTATTATACTTTTCCCTAACATTAAAAACTATGATCCAGCATTTTGCTTCCCCTGTTATATATAATAGTTGGAGATGATCCCTTTTCAGAATGAGTGACTCAATTAAGCCTATTGGATCCATGGAATAATTTAAATTAACTTTCTAAATATTTGCTTTAGAACTCTTAAGAGCACTATGCTCATCTGATGTGTATGATCTCTCAAGGATTTGTTTAATAAACTGTAAAAATATTTAGGTAATGATTGTTTTTGCATTTCTAATCATACTGCAGTAAGTCAAAAGTTAAAGGTATATAAAGGCATGCCGTACCAAGACTCCAGCAAATCATCTGTTTGCCCCTTCTAACAGCGCTGCTAAGTGTGGAACATGCATCTCATGAGCCTGAACTGAGAACATGTTCTTCATTAAAAGGGAACAAGCACAAAAATGAATATTTCATTCACCACATTAGTTTACTTGTCATCAAGAATAACAATGCACGCAGTTTCACCATTCCAAGGTGAATGGTTATCAGGGTATGGCTATTGTTGAGTTGTCATATGACGTCATGAAAGCCACACTGCACCCAGACAAGATGCACGCAGCATACGTGTTTTAAATGACTAACAAGTTTATGTGTTAATTTTATTTACTTTGAAATTGTGATCTAGCACTGCTATCATGGATCTTATTGAAGGCATTTATATGAAAAATATATTCCTTTCAGAGAATATCTGAGACATAGACTGTGACAACTTTCTAAACTGTCAGTATGCATATAATGTCGAGCCAAATCTTTTAAGAAGGTGCTGTCCAAAATAATTTTCTTCAGAGCATGATAGGCGTTTGATTCACCTATACTTAATAATTGATTTCTTTAGTCCTCTTCCAACAATTTATCATGTTCACAAGGTTTTCATTCACCGTTTTCTAACCATTTATGATGAAGAATTGGTGTGAATTTTTCAATTAATATGTTACCATTCTCATTACAGTTTTGCGAACCCAACATAAATGGTTATTTATACTGGCTTTCCATGCCATCACCTCTGGGTATTCTTTTTCTACAATTTTTTTTCATTAGACTTTTATACAAATGCCATACGTCAAATTCATGTTCAACTTCTGGATACCGAGTTTTTAACAGGTATCTTACACCTTTATGTTTGTCAGAGATAAAAACTTCAACTCTCACATTTTCTGTTTTGCAAGCCTAGTCATTATGTTGTCAAAAGCAGGCTTTCCCAAATCGCTTTTCGCCATACCTCTTTGAACAAGTTCAAAATCAATCATTTTGCAAGAATTTAAATCCATGACGAATATACCAAATATTTGGCTGAAAATCCTGGGGTCATACTGCCAATCCTCTGCCAACCATATATGTTTACCACAACCTTTTAATGAATTTTAAGTCTTATTTCTTTCTTGAATGCAAAATGCTCTAACATTTACTGGTGCTGCCATGTTTCAAATGGTTTTATCGAATGTATGCCTTGAAAACATTGCCAAATCCAGCGATTTGCAGGACTTAAATTGCTGAAACAATATACCAGATAATAATAAAGAACTTGCTATTAAAGTATTTCCTTCCAGTTTGTTTCCTGATAAATTTTGTGGGTTCCAAGTGAATGTAATACTACAATAACACACTGTTTTAACACATAGCATTGTCCCTTTAATGTAATGAGAAATTGTTTTGACTTCAGTTCCACATAAAAACACATACCTTGAAAAATAATATTAAAGATGCCCAAGCAACAATGAAATATTCCACTTAGCTTAATTTCCATGTATAGTGAAAGCATCATCTTCTTCCTCCTCATTATCACTTGTTTCAGAATCTGAAGTAGCAGGTTTGTAGAAACTTTCATTCAGCTTATCCTGATCTTTTCATCATTGCTTGTTTCGTATAGATATTTTCAAGTTCCAACAATATATATTTCGTTATGATTTTAGTACCTAGTTCACATTGTACTTCTGAATTCTTGGTTTTTTTTCCATCACCTACTCTGAATTCTCTTTGACTACTTTTATCATCATTGCCTTTGTTGTCAGTTTTACTGTAAATAACACTATCGCATAGCTCAGAAACTATGCTTTTACGATTTCTAGCCTCATATTGTTTTGTTCTTTGTCTTCTGCTCTTGAATTACCATGCTAGCCTCTGGTTCCCGAGGTCGCGGGTTCAAACCCGGCGGAGGGCAATGGATTTTTCCGGGCGTAAAAATTCTTAGCATGGCTTCCTTCGAAAGGAAAGTAAAGCCGGTGGTCCTGTACCGTAGACCTACGGTACTGTAAAAGAACCTCATTTCCAATAAAGAGGCCTCTGAGCAAAATTACAGGTCTTTCACGTCCAATATAGAATAGGATGCTACGGACCACAGCAGTTAAAGAGCGTCCATAAATAAAACTCAATTTATTTTTTTGCTCTTGGATGAAGATGGTGAAGGATAATTGTCTTGATATCTGGGAAATTGTCTTCATTTTTCCTTATAGTAGGAATAGTTTCAGGTTTTAATAAAGGCCCTCTGAAATTGCCATCTGGCATAAGCTGCTTTTTTAATAAATGTGTCTGTTTATAATCTGCATTCTTAAAATGGAAGGAACATAAACGATCACTGGGACCAGGAAAAAAATATTTTCTTTTGCAAAATTCTACCTATATCCTATATCTTTTGGGAGATTTGTCTCTGTTTGGAAACACATGAAAATGAATTCCTTGTGTGTTTCCCTTCTCACATTACAGCTATATGCACAACATTGAAGCACTTTGTTTTTCACAATATTACATTGTTTGTATAATACTAAACTGACTTAGTAACACCATCACCGAAACACTACTACAAAGTACACTATTCTTGAACTTAAATACCAGCAGGAACAATTTTTGAAAACGTATTACTACACATGCAGCAATGACTGATTTGTTATCTCGCACTGCTTCCAGCTCATGGCTGGCTCTGATGATGTATAAGGTGGTTATGATTTTGCTTGCACAGCTATAACGTGTGGCAGAGTAAGAAAAGAATCTTACCACTGCATTTTACAGGTCATATTCTTCATCTAGCAAGATGCATGATTTTTGTGTTTCGTTCCACTTTATTTACGCTCAGATAAATATTTTAAAAATAGAGATGTCAATGTTATAACCAGACAAAATTTTATTTTCTGATCATGGCTGTTCAAAAGTCTCTATGATACTTAGAATGCAAGCTATGCAGCATTTATGTTCACATAGTTATTGTTACTCAACACTGAAAAGCCTGAAAAACACCATCATTTCTTCTTTACAAGTTTATCTCAAATATAAGCATACAGTATTCTATGAAAATAAAAACCACACAGTTTGAAAAGGAATAAGTTAATGCTCAGTTCATTTTCAGAGCAGTGCTGTGTTACTTTATTATTAAAAATACCACACATATGTTAAGTCGTGTTTCAAACTCGGGGTGAAATATTGTTAATATACAGGATGGATCATTTATATTGAGACTGTACAATATCTCCAAAACTAAGCATTGTAGAAAGAAATGTCTAGTATAAAAGTTGCTTGATATTATGGGGGAAAGTAAATCCCATTAGTCGTGTTTTATTTAGAGGATGTTGTGATGGTCATTTTAGGGTCAAATTATGACCCTAACTGTAGGTTCCCATTTAAAAAAAAATTAAATTGACCCTAAAATGACCATCATATCCTCCAAACAAAACACGACTAATAGCATTTATTTTCCCACATAATATCAAGCAACTTTTATTCATGACATTTCTTTCTACAATGCTTAGTCTCAACTTAAATGGTCCACCTGTATAAATGAAATTATTATATTTCTCTTTTCCGCTTTGTTTGTGATATGGGTGTGTGAACATGCCCATTGAAGCTGGGGCAAGTGATTTTTCGATTAACAAACATGAAGTGATTCATGTTCATGGCAGAACAATTTTATTTAATGTATGCAACTTTCTTAAGTGTAATCAAGACAACTGGATTTCACAAGTTAGGCATGTAAAACAGCTTCTGGAGGAAGATTTCAACAAAGAAATTGCTAGGGACAGCACTGTGGAGTCAATTATCACTGTAAGAGTTGAAAGTGACACCCAAGTGCTGTTTCATTGTAATGTATGTCATGAGTTAACACCATCAAGGTAAGATTTTAATGTTTTAAGGATATTTAATGTGTGCTGATGTATAGAGTTACAGCCGGTACATATCTACTACACTTAGGAACAGCGCTCTGCACAAGCACTGGCCAGCATTCATATCCCTTTAACTTTTGTACTTACACTAAGGCGAATAATAGTGGAATGAGAATGATTCCCCCCCCCCCCCACCACATTTACATGCATGATGGAAAAACAACATTTTGTGACAATAACACAAAACATTTGATGTGATATATTCATACGAGTTTCCATACCATTGATAAATTCACATATATTCATTACATATTTTACAATTCATATAAAAATTAATTCTTCTATCACACTACATTACTCATAACATATTTTTACCTTGGAATAATTTCAAACTAAGCAAGAAGGTTTCAACATGCAGAAATAGCATTTGAATGTTTACTCATGGTAACAAGCTCTTATGATGGAAAGAAAAAGGAGGAAAAAGCAAGAATTGCAAACTTTTAGTCATAGGCATTAAAGGCCAGTTTCACAATTTAAGCTTTGCGACTTTCACAGTAAGGACAATGAGGTTCAGCTTTACAGAGCTGAATAATTCCATGGAACAGTAAAGTTGGTAACGCTTGTGCATGCACATTGAGTGAATTCCCATCATTTATTTATGGCAATGGTGTTCCTAAAACAAGCTTTTGTAGGTTATCCAGCAACTTAAGAGTTAAAATGACCAAAAAATTGGTGTCAAAATGTAGGACTTTACTTCTCAAGAAGTCAGCATTCTCCTACAAATTGTGAAGCAGCATACGCAAGTAATAGAGTGCAAGCAATTGAACAAATTACTATGGAATAAGAAAGACGAAACACAGAGAAAAATTGCAGTACAAAGGGTGGATTAGAATGATGTGAAACAATTTTGATAGCTCTGCATGCTGTAAGTTTTGAGATGCTGAAAAGATCCCGAGCTGCAATTAGCATGCTTTCACTTGCATATAACCTCAAATTAACAGAAGCATTGACAAAAGGGCTTTGTACTGAAATATAAAGTAATACACAATATGTAATTGTGGTGCCAATGAGTGTGACAATGTATACGATAGAAGTATGAAGTATAAATTTAAAATTAAGGGCATACCAAACTAAGTTTAGTTTACGAGTCAGTTTTGTGTTTAATTGCATCATTAATTTCTGGTGCCAGCATTGACGACTGTTTACATAATTGAAATCTCTTGTGGATTTCTTGGTCATTCCATACATGAAAATGGTTTGGATGCATTCTAAACATTTTGTATCATCTTCTGTTGTGCATATGGATTACAATAATTTGCATTTCCTCATCACTAATATCACCTTCTTCAGATGACAATGACTCCTTAGCTTAAGCCACAGTTCAGTATGGTTTAAGCCAAGCCATGTATAAGCTCAGCTTATCACCTGAACTATGCACTGTAAAACTCCATTGTAGCTTAAGCCTCCACTTAAACCTGGTTCGAAGCTTAGCTTAAACTGTGATACCAAGCCTAAGTGACTTAGAAAAGGCCTAAATTTGTAATATGGAATATTTTGAAAATTGCTAACACTATGAAAAAGTTTATTAGTTACAAATTGTGTATTTTAATAAGCTCTACATTTTTCCTGTCTTTTAAGATTTATTGAATTATATTGGAAGAGTAACTACATAATAGCCACATAAAAAAATACATAAAAATTTGATGCCAATAACACTACACTAAGAGGAAATGTCTAAAGAACAAAAGTACAGCATTTGACTGTTCTGACCACAAATAACTATTTGAATAACGGAAAAAAAAAATTGAAAGAAATTACAACACTGAAAAACAAATAATTATACACAACAAAAAATAAACTTTCCACCCTTGAGTTGACAACAAATATAAAAACATTTTTTTAAGCTTTTGGCATCATTAAACGCTATTCAAATTATACAGAATATATAGGTATTTTAAACATTAATGGCCCAGATTGTAACAAGTTATACACTGGCACAACTATAAGGAAACTAAAAACAACAGCTAAACAGTATTTCAGATGCATTAAAACCAAACAAGCAGAAAAATTAGCTATAGCTCAGAGTCTTTGGAACTGAACTCTGGAACTCCTGAAAGAGATTTCAACTTCGGAAACTCTCTTTATTTGGAAACGCAAAATTATCAATTCTGAAATACCACCAATAAACAATGTAATCAAATAGTTAATTTACAAACTGAAAAATGGCATTATAGCCTTGTTTTACAGAATCTACTATGATAGGATTTGAGCTTGATGACAGCATGTGCTCAAAAATTGATATTTTAGTAAGCTCCTTTCCAGTTTATTAATAATACACATATACTTTTAAAGTAGCCAAAAAAAAAGAAGTAATATTCAGATAAAAAACACAAACAAGAAATCTGAAAATGGCTTTGCAGGAAATGCATTCTTCAAACATTAGTATTCTTTAAAAGGAACCCATCTAAATTATTAAAAATGTGCAAACAGCTAAGTGTCAACAACGATGTTCAACTACTAACTTTGCCTTCTTGTTTGAAATTTTACTTTGCTACCATGATTTAACATAAAATACAGCTTTATACAACATAAATATTATTTTAGTTCTGTAATAAAGCATCAATAAGGTATTTGCAATAGGCTAATATGGAAAATATATTTTAATATTGTTAAAACTAGCTACTTCCACAATATTACAGTGTTAGTAGTCCAATCAAGTACAATGTTAGCTTCGGTGTCTGCAAGTGAAAATTTCTCCTTTTAACTTTCTTAGGAAATAAAGAAGCAGCAGGTTTACACTGCTTAATTTAAAAGTTAAAGGGTCTGGCTAGTTACTGGAACTACAGAGTGATACTGCCAAAATCTTTAACATGTGGCCACTTGACATATGCATATCACAAGCATATTCACAAACTCACGACATGCATAAAAAAACACTAAATTGAAATCAAGAGCATTAACACTGAGAATAACTACAGCCATCAAATGACCACATGATAATGAAGCATCAGTAAAGCCAATGGTAAACTTGGGGATACCATAGTAAATGACCTTCTCACTTGTTCCAACCATAGTGCTAATGTCAGATCCCCATCTCTCAAGATTAGCACTGTAAATATAAATATTTCTCTATAAATGATCCAAAGAAAATAAAATAAAACACATGGAATTTAGAATTTACAAGAGCCCATAAATTATGAGATCATTCTTCATCTACAAATAATACGCAAAATATTTAGTTTAACATGAAACCATAGAGAAGTATAATGTCTTGTCATTACCTACATACTCAACTGTACACATAATGTCACTATTAAAGTCTACTGATGATGAGATCCGATACATAGCCCACTACCACGCATATATTCGCAAAATTTATGCAATCTTTTATTCCTTCCATATATGGATTTCAACATTAAGCTTTTACATAACAAAATATAAAATATCTTAGGTATTACATTCACATTACTTTCTCTACCACTAACATTAATTTTCATATAGATTCTACAGTTAACAGTTAACCCTTGCAGAAATAGTTTCCTTATACGTTTTGTTGGAAGCATAAAAGAGATACAGGAAACCACAGCAATAGCCAAACGTTAAAAGCAGGTTTATTTATATGAAATTCCAACCTCTTCCCATAACTTTGCAACAACAAAATGAATGTTGTCGTCAGAAAATGACGAAGTATTGAAAAATTCAAAGCAATAACGGAAGCTGTAATCAGTAGAGGTTGATGCCACCAAAAAGTTATTTAAATAAATTAAGTTTTTTTAAGAGCTCTATATTTGTTGTGTCAGTTATACAAAATTCTTTCCAAATGAAGAGGACTTCATGGGTTGTTCCCAGGAAATTCAAGATATACATTTGTCATGCAAGAATCTTAAACATGGTTGGTTGGTTGGTTGGTTGGTTGGTTGGTTGGTTGCTTGCTTGCTTGCTTGCTTGCTAGGTATCTAATATTGGGCAGTTTGTAATGAAGCCATTCATTTGCTCTCTTGCACTCCAGTATTTTGATGAAAGCTTAATATGTTGCATAAAACCTGGGCAATGGAGTAGGTGGTTTCTCTTCATATCTTCCAAGTTCCCAGAAAGGGCATATAGGAGATTCTGCTATGCCAATCCTGTATAGATGTTTGTTGAGGCAGTCGTGGCCTGTTAGTAATCTAAAACTGCTACAGGGATTTCCTTGGTAGGGTAGTAATTCTAGTCTTGTTATGTAGATTTTCCCATTGCTTTCTTTTTGTTTGTAATACATATTCTTCTTTAATTTTTTATTGTATGTTGATGTAATTATTCTTATGCTAGAGTGATAAGACAGTGGACCAGATTATTTTTATGTAATTTTACTATCTTACTTGGTCAGAAAATCATTAAAGACCAATTTTTTAGAAAATAGAAAATAACAAAAAGGAGAGTAAAGAGGAGTGAAGAAGATTTTGAAAATCTTTGTGTTGCATCTTAGAAGCTACTGAACTCAAATACATATTTGGTATTTATCCAACATTAATTTTGGATTTATGCTGTTCACAGATAGAAAGATACAGGGATGAGGGACAAATGTTTTTTTTTAATTCAGGAGGCCTCAAAACATGCATTTATGGTGAAATCCCAAAATAAAATTTTTGGGTGCAATGCAATACTTCTTCTACCTACTAGATAAGTGGTAAAGAAGAATACCCTATAAAATTACTGAAAGTTAATTTATCCCAAGCTTGTACGGATAACTTCCAACTAATGTGAACAAATTCTATCTCTTGCATGACTGCAACAGAGCTGAACGAATGTTACCTCTTAACTTATTGTTAGGGACCCCAGATTGTTGGTAAATAAAATAATGTAATATCGGTGTAAAAATATTATAGTGAGCGGTGTTTTGGGCGGTAAATAAAACTGCTTAAAACTGCAAAAAAAGGGAAAAAACAAAAACACAGTTTAAACTATTTTACTGTGGAACAAAGGGCACCTTACATGTAACTTAAAAAAGAGAAGCATGAAAATATTTACATAGTATACATTTCGACTGATTTACTTTGTTAGAGACAAAGCCACCATAAGTTTGGTGTTCTCTGGCTTAAGATTTGTTCTTAAGTTTGTCATGATGTCCCCATATGCAGAGAAAAGTCTTTCACTGTCCACATTGGACATGGGTACCCATAATAGTTTCATACACTTCTCACTAAAACACAAGTGATCACATTGAAGTCCAGAAAGTAAATCCAGTATGCTCACTTCAGCAGCATCATCTAATTTCTCACACACCATGTTCTTCAAAGCAGCATATCCCTCCTTGAATGTCTTCTCTGGCAAGTCTCGCAGAAAAGGTAACATTCTTCTTGCTTTTTCTATAGTTATATCAGTAGATGCCTCATTTGATACTATTTTTCGTACATCAAACAATTTACCTGCAGAATGAATATCATCATCAGCTGGATCAGCTGACATTAAGGAATTCAGCTTGGTAACTGACTTTATGCCCAATTGCTTGAACTGACTGATAACATAAGACTTCTTGAGGGTTGGCAGTCTCTGAAGAAGACTTGAAGTTTTCTCTCCAAACGAGCCCTCAGCTACTATTGTGAAGCCATTTGATATATCTTTAAGTTTGCTATATGATATGATATGATATCTTTATTGAGTGTTGAGCTAATACAATACATTTGGGCATGATCAGCGTCGAGCCCTGGCTCCTTCTGCCGATTGTACCCAAGCTTCCGCATTTACAAGGCATGTGTGTTGAGTTAGCTTTATATCACTAACGTTTCTCATTTAAGTTCACTATACTGCTTACTGTTCTTCTCCCCTTTCCATCTCCTTCCCTTGCTTCCTCCGCCATCTGTAATACTCCACTATCAGCGGGAAATGGGAACTTTTAGATGCAATTTAGAGAATGTTTATTTGTACCCTGTACTGATCGTCCATAACAACACTTGCTCGTTCATACTAAGAAATGTACCTCCCCCTCCTAGCCCTCTCATGTTTACCGTCCTTTATATCTAAATCATTCACTTCACGATTTCATAAAATCTATCACTTGCTTAGCAATACCTTGACTTTACTTTGCCTAATTTGTTCCCTTCTATACATTCTATAGTCACTCTCCCTCCCTATTCTATTTACTTCATTATTACTGCTTCTGTTTTCCCATACTTCTCACAGAGCCTGCACTGTTTCTATATGTATGGCACACTTTCCTACTCCATAAATCTATTTCTGTTGGCTCCTTTAACGGTCCCGCTTTGTTTCTGTCCAAAATCCGTAGACTCCCATTAGGTGTCAACACAATGCTTTCTTCTTCCACCAATTCGCCACTCTGAAACCACGCCTCTGCCCTGCCCGCAATCAAATCACGTGTCGGTTGAATTCCCTCCCTCCTCGATGATGCTACTTTCCTAACTTTGCCAGCTGTTGTCCATACATCACTCTGATCTGACGTCACTGCCTCGGCTCTTAATCCCCTCTCCAACTCAGCCATCTTCTTCCCTCCAGCGCCACGTAGCAGTGACGTAATTTCCATTTTCCTTGTTTCGCCAGCTGATGCCCTTGCGTCACTTTGATCTGACGTTCTGACTGCGTCTTGGCCACGCCTACTCTCTAACACTGTCATCTTCTTTCTGCCAGCCCCACGTGCCGGTGATGTAACTTCCATATGTCGATCCTTATCCTCTGGTCTCCAATCGCTCTTTGGACTTCCTCTGCATTCCTTCTCTCTGGTCTCGGATGTATTTTGTTGAATCATATCCTGCTTCTGCGATCTGGTGTTCCTTGTGTCACTTTCGTATCCCATCACCATATGCCCATCGACCCATAATCGTAGATTCTTTATGAAGGCCCGTTTTCCTTCCATTTTAGCCAGCATCATTTGTTGTATTAAATCCTTCTTCAAAGCCCGTTGTTCCACCGATAGATCTCTATTTATAAAGATATTTGTTCCTTTTAATAACTTTGATTTCTTCAATACTTCATAGACAAACTGCACTGATGTAAATCTTGCAACTATCATTCTGGCTCCTCTTGATCTCCCCACTCTAAAAGCTTCTCTAATCTCCCAGCCCTGAAGCTTCAAGCCAAGCTTTCCTTCTATAATCTCTCTGACCTCATCTACAGGCCATACTCCATTCCTTTCTTTCACTCCTGCTATAACCAAATTAAATCTTCGGTGTCTCTCTTCCAGCAGCTCAACTCTTCTTTTAACTTTCTGTACCTCATTTCGTATAACTTGCATTTCATTTTTAATCTCTCCCTTAATATCTATTAGTTCCTTTTCCATTCCATTGAGTTTATTTCCTAATCTCTCATCCATATCTTTAATGTATACAAACGTTTGTTCCACGACGTTTCGATCCCCATTTGGCCCAGGGTTAATTTCAACTCCACCAATTACCAATAGTATACCTATTACACATGTGAGAAGAAACATGTTTACCATCTCTTCTACACCTTTGATTGTTTTAAAATCCTTCCATTTTAATTTATTAAATGCTCCAATTCTTGCTCTGTGCACCTCAATACCAATTCCCATGGTTACTTAAGCCCTTCTTTCTTCCACTCCAGGAGCTTCCTCCTCACACATCCACTCTCTTCCACTGCTTGCTTAGCACTCGTTTGCTATATAGTTTATGAACAAATGGATATTTAGATCCCTCAAGCACTTCAATAAGGCAAATGGTGTCTTTGCAGTGTTCAAGAAGGAAAGATGCCTGGCAGTTTATTATATTTTGAGACCGCATTGAAATACTACTGTGGAATCGGTTTGAATTCCCGCGTGCCGCAAAACTAAACTGGCAACGTCTTGCACATGCTGTTTGTACGGCGCGCGAACGGCACGTTGCCAACTCCACCGTCAGCTGAATTGTGCATGCACCAGCTTAATTTGAAACGTGGCTCCATCAGCATAATTCCTTTTCTTTTTCAGAGCAGAAGGTAAACAGACTCCTTGCGCTAAATTGTAACGTAATTTAAAGAATATAACTTGACTCCAAACGAATCTTTCAGTATAGCAGACACAAAATATACCTAGACATGCGTTCACATTATGGCAACGTCGCGAGACAGCAACAATTTTCGTGCGAGAGTACAGGAAACGGAGACAGTGATTGGTAGAAGAGGCTGTCTACTGTCAGAATTTACTTGAACCAGACTTAGAAATTCATGCACTATTCAACGATACTTTTGCGACAGTCTTTTCCAGCCAGCATGAAATGGGGCGATGCAAGCACGAATCGTTAAAATACAGCATTAGAGAAGAGTTGCAAGTAGTATTGTCATTTAAATTCAAAGAATAATTTGAGTGAAATGAGAAATCCGTCACTGATGCGGTGTTGTCGAGTTCCGATAAACATGGCATTCCTTTTGTTGTGCATGCGATAGGTGAAGAGTGAAGGGGACGGGGTAGTCGAAGCAGTACCGATGTTTGCCGAAGCTCTGGTTAAATCACAGTGCAGTTTGGTGTTCTGTGCCATGCAGCATGGCCGTAGCGAATGACAATACACATATCCGTAAATGATTGATAAGCCAAATATCTGATTGTTTATGTGAAAAGGAGAGACAAACGCCAAAAAAAAAGGAGAGAGAGAGAAAAATTTCAGGTTATTTTGCACATTTTTTTTCATAACGGTGTTATTTCGCATTTTCACGATATAGAACTAATTTCGCAACTCAGAATGGATATATATGTGGAATTTAAAAATAATTGATTAAAGGTTTTCCTTATTGTTAATTTTCGGCCAATTTCGCGAATTAACTACTCACGAAAAGTCGGGGTCCCTACTTATTGTAACATTAGGTTTGATTTTAACTCTCAAACTTAAAGCAAGAGTTAACATAACAAACAGTTGTATTATATCACTCAGTTGAAGAATGAACTAAAGCTGAAACAAGTGTAGGTGCAGCTATTGCTGCAGGCAACCAAGCTGAAAAAGGAATTTGTGCACTTTTTGTTTTCTGGATATTTAAGTGTTACTGTTTGATACATGTTAAAATACAAAGCATTAGTTTACAAACTTATTGTATAAAGCACTTGTATTGAAGCCTGATGCATCTTTTTATTCTAGTGCAATATGCAAAGCTAAGGTTTGTTTTATTGCCAAGCTGCAAAATAAAAGTGTAAGTCTATGCCAATCTTACCCTCAAAGGTGGTACTTCGCGCTCAACCATTTCAAATGGAGTTTCCTGTTGTTTTGGAGGGGATGGGCGTCTTCCGGGAGAAGGAGAATGAGAGGCTCGTTCCCTGTTCGTCTGTGTTCGTGTTGGTGCAGCAATGGTATTCCAACCACTCTGCATTCTGCAAGTGAATTATTATGGTGATAAAACCTTGGATGTGATGGACTCTTAACAATTTCTGCCACCCATTACAACTTCACAGATATTCCTTATATATTGCACTATTCTTCTATACACATCTTCCTATATACAATAAAAATGTTTTCTTAATAATGATTTCAAATTAGGCAGTATGGACTTAAGTTACCTTATTCCTTCATGGTTACATGCAAGATGTGGGAACAACTATCAGCTGTTTATATCACGTCAATTTTTTTTCTATGAGCTCATATGAAAAAACAATTGTATTACATTCGCATAACTTTCTCTACTTGCTCTTCTACAAACTATTCTTATACAAACTTCCTATTCCAACTACTTTTTGTTAATCCAGATGAACTTTCAATTCACATTTATACATTTCGTTGTACGATACAGTAGGTAAAGAGCATGTCGCTAAAGTGATGGCTTTGAAATTCCATTCTCTTTGCATGACCACAAAAAACAAAATTACTTCCCATTTGAAAAAAGTAAATTTGAAAATTCAAGTTCACTTCACAGAGAGAGGGGGAGAGGGAGGGAGAGAGAGGGAGAGATAGTGAGGGAGAGAGAGTGAGGGAGAGGGAGGGGGAGAGAGAGAAATTGTGTGCTTTAATGAGATCTACATTTTTTTATGTAGTAAGGTTTTTGTCTTTCTCTTACTGTTTAACAGTTATGCAAGTCATTCAGAATTAAGGGGACTTCAGAGTCTATTCCCAGAAAATTCAAAATATACACCATTAAAGAACTAGTTTTGAAAATTCAGAATTTTCAAATACTTTTCCGTATAAAGGGTAGTTTGGGGTGGGAGATTTTCTTGAACATCTTTGTGTTGTATCCTTGGAAGATGCTGAACATGCTGAACTAATATCAAGTTGGTATTTAACTGACTTGATTGTTGAGCACACGCATACATGCACACACATGGACCATTTTTCTAAAACTTGTTTTTTTGGATTAGGAAGTATCAAAATGTCATCTTGGTATCAATATTTGGTTGGAATACAATACTTCCTCTACTTACTAAGGTAAGTAGTAGAGAAAATATAAAGGAGAATCACTAAGCTTCAAAAATCTTCTTAGCGGTCAATTAAGACTTCAGCATGGGAAAAGTTAAACATAACAGTGAATATTTTGAAAACAGAAAATGCTGCATAGAAACTTATTGGACACAAACCACATATTTAATGTGTTCTACATTTTTTTTTTCTATATCAAGTGCTGGTCTATACTGGATTTCTCATTTATATAAAACTACATAAAATTCTGCAAGAATGAAGAGGACTTCGCAGGTTATTCACAGAAAATTCAAGATATACGTTTTATTCATAACACCAAATTCTCAAACATTCAGCATTTTAATCAAAGACATTAGAGCTGTTTTTGATAAAACAATATCAAATCAATGAAGCATATAGGATTAACTTACACAGGTGCAGAAGCCTGCAACTGTATCTGCTGAAATTGGTTTCGTTGATAAGTTTCGAGTTCATCTAGGAGCTGCTGGTTACGTCGTTGCAGATGCCGGAGATCTTCTGCAAGGCGTTCTTTCTCACCAGCTAAATTCTGTCTTGCATCACGTTCTGCATTAAAGTCAGACTGATATAGTTCAACCTAAACACATTAAGAAACAAAATATAATTAATTATTCTTTTATGCAGGTATTTAGCGGTCATTTCTGAAATAAGCATTTTAGAAGTAGAATTTTCAAGTAAACATAAAACAGAAATGTATGCAACATGGTATATTTATTATAAAATGGTTCTTAATGATCGGGATTTATAAATGAAGACTTTGAACTGGAGATATTTTGGAAGTATTTTCTTAGCTTTATGTCGAAATAGTTGTGTGTGCCTTTTAGAAGCCAAACCAAAACTCCAATTTTTTAAATTTTGCTACTACTTATGTCTACAAGTTCATACAGTCTTCTACTTTTAGCTGTCAAAGTGGCTGTCTGCATAATTTGTTATTAAACCTGTGGATGGAAGCACTGTATTTGAGTGCAGAATTCTCTTTAGTGGTTTACAGAGGGCATGACTGACTCCATTTATATTATCTTAGCTGTTTTCCTAATAATTGAGACTTCTGTATCTTCAAAAATTAAGGAAAAGGACCAATATTTTTTCACCTGATGATTGATATGATGTAATCTGCCATAAGAAAAATCCAAGAATCCATTTGTGGTGACCAAAATGAAATATGAGGAATATGAGTGCACAAAACCCCCTGGAGGATGTTGTTACTATAATATGTAACTAACCTTTCATCATTCATTCTAAACCATAGGCTGTTTATCGAAGATAACGATCATAAAACAATCACAAATTTAGCTAAGTCGCAAGCATGGATGATTTGAAATTGAATAACAATAATAGGCTGTAACTAGTTATTATAGATGATTCATGACGATTGGTGACCAGCAGGGGTTCATTTGAAGCAGTTCACTATGTATGAATGAATAGTGTGAACAAGTACTTTGAAAGAATCGGTTTGGGCAACCCTACTCGTATAACTCCCTCTTTTTTTCTGCTCAGGTATAGTCTTGTCAAATACTGGCATGACCAGCCTTTTCCTTGCATTTTGATTTCACTGTAGTTTCCCCAAAAATATGTATATTTCCCCTGTATATGTATGAACACATTTGATAGTGAAGCAGTAAACTGGATGAAAATGCTTTGGGTTGGACTTGAAAGATTGAAGCCTCGTTTAATTCAGTATAAGATAACATTTTCTGAGGATACATCATTTTTCAGTTATACATTAAGAAAAAAAGAAAGACAGAAGGGAAAGAAAAGAAAGGAAAAAGGGGGGGGGAACAGTAGTAGAACCACCAATATGGCATATCATCAATCAGAGTGCTCTGACATTGTTTACAATGATTAGACTCCGCATAGGTTGCGCAGGAACAAAATTGAAATGTTTTTATTGTGTAGGTTGAGTAACTCCAAAACATTACATCCCCAATGTTTAATTTTTGCAAGAAAATTTTCCTTGTTTGTATTACTGATTCTAAATACCATAACTAAATTTCTTAACTCTAAAACTAAATTTTATTTCTCAGCTTTGCCTGTGTACAATTTTTGTAGTCATTAAACCTGAATTCTGGACAATCGATGTACTTTAGCTTTCAATTTCTCAGTTTCTTTAAGTGTATAAACAATCTGGCTTCTGAGTGGCACATATGATGGCAGTGTATTCCAAACCCAACTGATAATAGGAATTCTAACACGAGGATCACTAAGAAAGTTTTGAGATGTGAGAAAGAGAAGGTTGACCCACTTGAATGGATTGCAGGATGGGTTAGTCCCATACCTTGTGAGTAAACTGGTATCAGGTAGTGACACTCCCACTCCAGGAATTCCAGCAGCACAAGGATGAACAACCTGCATTACACAGGTAAGTCAGTCCTTGCAATGAACTGGAGAGAGCACTTTCACTCAATGATTTTAAAAATGGGCTAAACCAGTGCCAAAGTCTTGAACGTTTGCAACAGGCTTTTGGGGACATTGCTCCTTCTGTGTCACAGTTTTCCAGTGGTTTCAGGAACCTCAAAGGAGCTGAACATCTTTGAAAGGCGAGAAGCGGGCATCCGAAATGGCTGTGACTGAGGAAAACAACTGTTTGAGAAAATGCTTCGCAAAAATAATCGTGTGACATTTAAAGAAATTGAGGCAGCATTGCAGATTGGTTCGCCAGAAGTTTTGAAAATCCTGCATGAATTCGTTCGTCTGAGGAAGGTCTCATCCCAATGGGTGCCTCACAATCTGACAGAACAAAAACGCGCCCGTGTTGAATGGTGTAAGGAAATGCTGACAAGAAACAAAGGAGGGGACTCTAGATGGGTTTCTGAAATTGCCACAGGTGACAAAACCTGGATTTATTAGTTTGTTTTGGAAATCAAATGGTAATCAGCAGTGTGGATCTTTCCTGATGACAATCCACCAATAAAAGTGAAGCGTCCCTAAAGTGTTGGCAAGAACTCATTCTTCTCAAACATGGCCATGTGGCAACTATTTCTCTGGAGGAGCAAAGGACGGTTACCACTAATTGGTACACTACAGTTTGCCTGCCAAAAGTTTTCGCCAAATTTTATGAACGGCAGTCACACACGGAACTCCAAGGGATCCTTCTCCATCATGACAGCGTGTCTGTATACACGGCCAACATCACCATTCAGTTCCTGGAGTCTACAGAGGTCAAACTTATGACACATGCATCATACAGTGCCGACCTGGCTTCATATATTTTTCTGTTCCCAATAGTAAAAACTTGCATGTATGGAAAGATATTTTCAATCCTGAAGATGCTGTTATCATCTACAAAGGGGAGCTTGCAGCCATCGAAGAAAACATGTGGCAGGAGTGCTTCAGAAGTGATTTCAGCAAGTGCAAAAGCGTATACAGTGTGGTGGCGAATACTTTGAGAAAGTGCATCAGTCAGAATGATTTTAAAAAAGTTATTCTTTGTATATCTCAAGACTTTTACAGTGGCCCTCATATTATTTCTAGTTCAGTTGTAAGCTGCATACAACCGCCAAATCCCTTTGTGAGTTACGCTTCTTGTTGCTTCCATGGAACACTATATAAAACAATCTGATTTTCCCATATGGATGCTCACAGATCCATAGTGTCTCAGTTCTTCTGTCACATCAAAGGAATCCTCATGCTAACAGCAGTGGTAGCACTATTGAACGTACATCCATTCTCTGTCTGTCATTTTGTGAAATATTATTTGGTGCAAATGTCCCTAACACTATAATTTGTAGCAGTCATAAAAATAAATGCCTGAGATATAGTGTTTTAGATATGCAGTAGCACAGTTTATAAATGTTAATATGAAAATATTTTGATTTATCCACTCATTCTTGTTAATGTTATACATGTGTCTTTAGTGACAATGTAAACTGATGCAGTAATTTGTATCACAAATTACTTAAATGTAAATAATGATTGTAATATGAATATGCATTTTTATGTGACATTGATTTGAGATGTTTCTTGACTGTAATTATTGTTGAGAAGTAAGTTTATACGGCCTTACTGAAACTGACAATAATAGCGCGCAATAATGCAGCGAGGGGGTGAGCTGTTTATCATTATTGGAAACGAGGAAGTTGCGTAATGTTGGCGCGTTTTTTTTCGTTTAGAATCTTCTGGAATATTTCCCTAGAGCATATGTATTCATAATTTTCATTGGATATAAAAATAGACGCTAATGTTGGCGCGTTTTATTAGCCAATTGCAGTTCAGTTATAATCTTTAGGCATATCGGTGTGTATGGGTATAAAAGCATTAGGTTTGAGGTAAAGTCAGGTCAGTTCATCAAAAATCTGTGTACACTACACGTCATCTTCAGTCAGTCAATTCGTCGAAAGTATTTGTACGGCAAACGTCGGGTATCGATTCACAATTTATGCGCAGCAGAATTATGAATAATCTAAAGTGTTGTAAGGTTAATTATACAAAAAGTTGAAATACGTGGATTAAAAGTGATCAGTAAGAAGTTATTATAACAGTTTCAGTTTGGCGAGTGTTACGATCAATGTATAAATGTGATAGTTAACGTGTTCGACAATAAATGTGTAAAACAAATTTCTTCATCAGTGTTATATTTGGATAAAAGATTCCTTTCCGTTTACACACTCTGATCAAGAGACATGTTCGACTGAGAAATAATAGCTAGCCGGAGCACAGTAAACAAAACTTAAAAATTCTTTCAAACACTAATACTACCACAAATTGCTAACACTAGATGGAGCTACAAACCGAACAAATGAATGACGTCACAAGATGGCTTCAACACGTGATGTAAACCCATATACACAAACTTTATAAGTAATACCGTTACAAATTGGCTACCACAACGTGGGGCTACAATAATGTTAAATAAATAACAATAAACCGTTACAAATTGGCTCCCATACGTGGGGCAGTTAAAATTATGTAACCAAACAAAATAAAAGCAGCACAATATAAGATCTTCAAGTTCTAATAATTTACGTAAAAACATATTACGCAAACATAATGATACTACAAATTGGCGCCCAACGTGGGGCAAAGTGACCAGGAAAGGGGCAGAGTGACCAGGAAAGTAGCAGAATTAACCAGGAAAGTAGCAGAATTAACCAGAATGTGGAACGAATGGAGCAGTGAACTGATCTACAAGACGCAGATTCCAGAAACAACTACGGGGACGACAGACTACGCGGATGATTGGACATCGTAATTCCGAGATTACAAGGCAACAGGGAAATTCAACAACAGAACACCAAAACGACGTAGATTCATCATTAATACAACGCAGAAGCAACATATAACCTAGGAGAGAGGGGCAGAAAGCTGGACATCAAAGCTACATCAGCAGATAGCATCAGAAAGGTTAGAAACGTGTGATTTTTATTCTAAAAAAAAAAAAAAGGTGTAAAATTTTAAATGTACCTCAGGAGCGGTAGGATAAAGAAAATAATGTCCACTAATAATACAGAAGAAATAATTATGGAGGGAGATAATGTAACAGTTAGCTGTAATTCAATACAGGTTACAGAAAATAGCTCAAACTATGTAGGATTTGAGGGAGGAAATGTTAGTGAAGAAAGTCGGAATAGAACAGCAGGAAATGTTAATTTTGATGCTATTATGATGATGGAAATGCTGAAAGATATTGTTAAGAGTAATGAGAAATTAAGGGAAGATATTGGTAAGAATAATGAGAAATTAGAAAAGAAAATAGATCAAAACAGGGAAGATAAGCAAATAATAATGAGAAATTAGAAAAATTAACTCAGAGTAATGAGAAATTAAGGGAAGATATACAAAAGAATAATAGGGAATTAAGAGAAGACATTGATAGGAGTTTAGAACAAAAACTAGATCAGAATAAGAGAGAATTGAGGGAAGATATTAGTAAGAGCTTAGAACAAAACAGGGAAGAAACTGAAAAGAAATTCATGGAGCTAGATAGTAGTATGATTAGAATGAAAAATGAAAATCAAGAAATGATAGCAAATGAGATAGGGGAAGTTTCAAAGAAAATGCTAGACATGAGCAGGGAAATAGGTAACAAAGAAAGTGAGGTTAATACTAAAAGTGAACATGTTGATGTAGAATGTACAGAGTTAGGTAGTAGAATGAGTAACATTTCAAGTGAGATAAGAGAGATGAAAGAGGTTATGAACGTAGATGTGAATCAGGCGCAAGTTAATTTCAGAGAGGAGATATCAGAAATTCAGAAGGAATCAGAAGTGCAAAGAAATAGGTTGTACGAAGAAGTTAAAGTTTTGCCTGTAAATAATCAAAAGCTAACTTCTGAAATTAAAAAGTACCAAGCTGTTCAAATTGAAAACTCCAGTCCAGTACAGTTTAGTACAGATTTGTCAGAGTATTTTCAAATTAAAGAGATAGTAGAAGAATTGAAAATGACAATTGTCAAAAGATGTGTTGTTCAGGAAGCTTTAGATTGTTTTCAAATGTTATCATGGGACGAAATTTCATATGAATACAAGAGGTTATCCATTAACAAAAATTTGAAGGTTAGGATACGGCTACGAGTAATGTTTAGCCACACACAATTTGATCCAGGAGGGTAAATAGCAATGAGATGTAAAGTAAATGCTGGATAGTTAAAGACGAAATGCAGAGCAATGTATTGGAACGTAAGAGGGTTAATTATTTATATGTCATTTGAAAAGAGAAATAAAAAAAAAAAAATGTTTATTTAAAAAAAAAAATTTAAATTTTTAGTAACTGTAACAGTATTTGAGATTAAGAACGTAAAGATTGAAACTTAATATGATATTAAAGTAAAAGTACGTAAATACAATTCCAAGAGTATTGTTAAAATAAAGTACAAAATAACAAGAATGGGTAAAAATAATAATAATAAAAAAAAAACAAATACTTATGTAGCAAACAGAAAAGGTGAAACATTGTCTAGATTTAAGAGATGTAAATATATTTGTGTAAAGGGTGAATATGTTTTGGTAAATATGTTTAATAATTACAAAAATTCTTGAATGCCTAAATTTTGTCAACAATATAAGAGAGTAAACCATTTTGAAACAGTCATTAAATAATTCAGGGTACAGTATTTGCTATATAAAAAAAAAGTGTAATGTCAGATTAAAGTCTAAACACATTAAACCAGAGCCAGTAAGTAGTGGCGAGATAAAAAAAAAAACAAAAAAAACCAAAAAAAAAAAAAAAAAAACCATATGTCATGTGTTAAATACGTGTGAAGTGTTAAGTGAAAGTGATAGCGTGTGTTCCAAGATTTAGGAGACTAAAAACCCAATTATAAAATTTCCAAACAAGTTGTAAATATTTATAATTATGTTTCTAGTGGGGCATATGATGCAGTAATTTGTATCACAAATTACTTAAATGTAAATAATGATTGTAATATGAATATGCATTTTTATGTGACATTGATTTGAGATGTTTCTTGACTGTAATTATTGTTGAGAAGTAAGTTTATACGGCCTTACTGAAACTGACAATAATAGCGCGCAATAATGCAGCGAGGGGGTGAGCTGTTTATCATTATTGGAAACGAGGAAGTTGCGTAATGTTGGCGCGTTTTTTTTCGTTTAGAATCTTCTGGAATATTTCCCTAGAGCATATGTATTCATAATTTTCATTGGATATAAAAATAGACGCTAATGTTGGCGCGTTTTATTAGCCAATTGCATTTCAGTTATAATCTTTAGGCATATCGGTGTGTATGGGTATAAAAGCATTAGGTTTGAGGTAAAGTCAGGTCAGTTCATCAAAAATCTGTGTACACTACACGTCGTCTTCAGTCAGTCAATTCGTCGAAAGTATTTGTACGGCAAACGTCGGGTATCGATTCACAATTTACGCGCAGCAGAATTATGAATAATCTAAAGTGTTGTAAGGTTAATTATACAAAAAGTTGAAATACGTGGATTAAAAGTGATCAGTAAGAAGTTATTATAACAGTTTCAGTTTGGCGAGTGTTACGATCAATGTATAAATGTGATAGTTAACGTGTTCGACAATAAATGTGTAAAACAAATTTCTTCATCAGTGTTATATTTGGATAAAAGATTCCTTTCCGTTTACACACTCTGATCAAGAGACATGTTCGACTGAGAAATAATAGCTAGCCGGAGGACAGTAAACAAAACTTAAAAATTCTTTCAAACACTAATACTACCACAAATTGCTAACACTAGATGGAGCTACAAACCGAACAAATGAATGACGTCACAAGATGGCTTCACATGAAGTAAACACACATACACAAACATACAGCTAACAATATTACAAGAAAACCATCGCAAAACATGCCAATTTATTAAATTACATAACACTAATATACGGAGAAAAAAACAGTGAAGTAATATAATTGCAAGAATTACATCAAAGTGGCACATATACTCTGAAAACTGCAATAGTTTTAGAGAATTATCTTGTACATGTTTCGGAGACATTTTTGTCTCCATCGTCAGCTGAGAGCACTGATAAATTGATAAAATTCTAAGTAATAAGATACCAGGTATTTACAAAACAAATGTGATCATTGCTAATCCAGTTATACAAGTAAATCAAAAAGGAACATTGATTTGAGTCTTAAAGAACACCTAAGGCATGTAAAATACAAGAAACTACAAAAAATCTAGAATTGCCAATCATTTTTGGGCAAAAAAATCACAATATTCAGAAGCAAGTAAAATTAATAAGGGTGGTTCAAAAGCCAAAAGATTTAACTATATGGTAAAAACTCTTGATACAAAAGATCTAGGATTAGTTATGAATTTTAAGTTTACCAATAGACAAGGATCTCGTCAACAAATACATCAAGCCACAAGCGACACCTACAGGAAAACCACGGAAATAGTCAGTGGCTCTTATGATGATGGAGATGAGATATGTCCAAAATGTGTACAAGGTAAAATTAAAGAAATATTGAAGATTTTAGAATGTGTGTGCCACTTTGAAATAATTCTTGCAAACACCAATTTATATTGCTAATGGCAAAGACCAGTCTACTTTTCCATGAACTATTTACATTTTGCACAATATGCAAAAATTATCCATAATTTTCCATTTCTGAAATACAAAAGCACTTATGTTCCATCCAGAATATTTTAGATATATAAAACATAGCAAATGAAATTGTTTAGAATGCTGGAATCATTTATGCAGTATACTTTTAAAATTAAGTAATTTATTATTAAAAAAGTTATTTATTATAAAAACCATAATTTTTAGATGTAAGTTGTATTTGTATTATGAAAACAATTATTTTTATTTCAATAAATAATATCTTTTAATCATATTCATTAACAATAAATTAATTTGAGCTGATGAAGCTTTCATTTTGGGAGTTTGTGCCCATTATATATTATGCCTCAGTTAATATAATTCAATCCTTTCCTATACTCAAGCTTTTCCCAAAGCTGACTTGGAAAAAGCAACTACTGTTGATCCTTAATTGATTAACAATATGTACCTACAATGCAAGACTAAGGGCTTGTAACATGATTGCCAGATAAATTGTTAGATATCTGCACTACAGCTTACCTGCTGTTTTCTCCTGTACTACCAATGGATTTTAGCTAATGCATTAGTATTTACAGAGGGTTGTTTGCGATCTATGGTAACAATATCAGACGAACGCAACAGCTCCACACTGAAATGTGGAACCGAATGAAAGTTCAACCATATGAGTGTATCACTGTGTTTGCTCAGTTGTGTGCTCTTGTTCTTGCTGCATCAAATGCTGTCAAAAATGGAACCATTCTGATAAGGGCAATTGTCCTTTCTGATGCAAAATACTTGAATTCAATTATTAAGCAGTGCAAGAGGGTGGTTTTACAATATCCAAGATAGTGATCTCATGTGCACTCAACATAAAAGGTAAAGCCACATCAGGACTTATTCCAAAGGGCAAAAAACAGGGAAATCCACGACCAGCCACCAGTCACACCCCGGAGATAATTTGGAAGGTGAAGGCCCATGCCTCTGGACCAAATCCTGCAACTCAAGAGGGCCACTGCACTGTAATTAGGGATCTCTGTTACTACTGTGACTCTGTGAACACCATAATCAACAAGGATTTGAATCTAGAAAAGTGCCATAGGAGCTGGGGATATAAGCTATTGCCTAAACACATTGCAGAATGTGCCACTAACAGCAGAAAGCTGTATTAATGATACCTAGCTGGTGAAAAGTGGATGTCTGTTATCTTTTTAAATGAGGCATATGCTTATCTAAGTGACAACAACAAACCTTGGGCTATATATTACCGACCAAGGGGAGAAAAAAAAATTTGAAAGTTGGTATAAAGAAACTAACGAAAATTTCTCCAACGGTTTTGTGGTAATAGCAAGGTACAGTTACAATGGGAAATTAACCATTCGTTATGTACATTAAAATGTGTAAATCAACTCGGTATATTATCAGACTAACGTCCTGATAGCAATTTTCCAGCTCTCTATAGTGCAGATGTAAATAAAGTCTGGTTGCATTAGGACAGGGCATCAAGCCTTAAGTCTGCTTCAACCTACAAATTTTTGGAGAACATAGAGAGAGAAGTGGGAATACATTCCACACCTTTCAATGACATCCGTGCTAAGTCATCTGATGCATCACTGATGGAGTTTTGTGCATTGGGTTACTGAAAAGAGCCCTTGGAAGATGGCGGCCACGAACTTTGGATGGTCTCTGGAAAGATGCCAGGAGGAATAAAATAAACTGGACATCCCTGTATTTTGTAGCAGTTTGCTCCAGTGGAAGCTGTGCTGCAGATTGATAGCTCACGCTAAAGGCTGCCAGGAAGAACATCACTGCTGGTGGAGGCATGGTTTTTCATAAGGTAAGGGGGTCTTAAGTTTGTTACTGTAGCTTGCGAACAACCCTCTGTACAAGATGTATTATTTTTATTATGTTGGCGGTAATTTACATCAAATTTATAAATTTAGGCCTGTAATTTAGGTATAACATCACTTATTTGTTTCCTCCCTTTTTTTCTACATTAAATATTTCAGCAGTGCACTTAAGAATACGTTATTAAGGGCTGAAGCATTACAACATTCTAGTTATAACTAAGAAAATAGCCAAAGTATTCATTCACACACATTTGTTAATATATAAAGAGCTTAAATTCAGAACTCCCATCAATACAACAAAAAAAATAAGTTTTCTCTTCAATCTACAAATGGCAGACATTGATACAATACCCTCACTTCATGAGAAAATTACTATAATTAATTTTCAGGTGTAAATATATATATATATATATATATATATATATATATATATATATTGTGTTGTAAAATGTAATGAAGTGTTAGGTATACAGAAATTAAACATCTCTGCATAATGTATAATTTCAATAAGGGTCACCTACTATTTCATACCACTGAAAGCCATCAGTTTCCATACAATTGCAAGGATATTTTTGAATAGTAAGAGTAAATAAGAGCAATAACGCCATTTTATGCATTGCATGAAATGTAGGATATCAACAGAAAAAGATTAATAAAATGTATTGGTAAATGAGCCCAATACACCAAGTTTCTCTAAGCAACAGTGCATCGACCACTGATCTTAACCATTCAGCTAACCTCACTTCACGATTAGCTTCTTATACAGTAACAAATTTGTTCCACCTCATAATAAATATTCTGTTTAATTCAACATTCCCCTAAATTAAGTAGTCAATAGTCAAATACAGAATGACTTTAAATAGTTTTGCAATATTTTATGCATACTTGGACATAAAAGGTAAAGTAAAGGTACAAAAATCTTTGAAGTGGGGGACTTGCTATACTGACTTCTATCGTGATTAATTTAAATTGCACACCTCCACAGAAGCATGCCTGAACAATACTCATGCACAAAAGGTGTGCATTTACTTTCTTGAAAGTAGTACATATGCTCACAAATAAACTTTTTCTAGAGGCTTATAGGTTACAAATCCAATACGACATATACCCAACTTTATTACTTTCTCTACTACGTATAGTAAGTAGGGGAAGTATTGCATTCCACCCAAAAATTCGATACCGAGATTTCACCGGAAATACATGTTTTGAGACCTTCTGAATCCAAAAAAAGCATTTTTGGAAACATGTCCGTGTGTGTGTCTGTGTGTGTGTGTGTGTGTGTGTCTTGTGTGTCTGTGTGTGTGTGTGTCTGTGAACAGCATAACTCAAAAACTAACAGTCGGATAAACACCAAACTTGGCATTTACGTTCAGTATCTTCCAGAGATGCGACACGAAGATTTTCAAGAAAATCCCCCCACCCCAGACTACCCTTTACATGGAAGATTTTTCGAAAATTTTAATTTTCTCAAAAATGGCTAACGATTTTGATGAAAATATCATATGTTTAAGATAATGTCATGAGAAATGAAATGTATATCTCGAAATTTCTGGGAATGTCTCCAAAAGTATTCTTCATTATGAACGACTTTTGCATAACTGGTAAACCATAAGAGATAGACAAAATTTTACTACACAAAAAATGTAGATCGCGTTAAAATACACAACTTATATCATATACATTTTTTGTTGTTGAGTGAACCGTTTTCGAGATATTGCTTGTTATTTCCTTAAATTTTCCAATACTTATACTTTTTCTCAAATTCGTTATTCATTTTTTTATGTCCTGGGCATGCAAAGAGAATGGAATGCGCCACATAGCAACCAGCGATAAAATATTTGACTATCGCTTAAAAGCTACCATATTCCCCTTGCATCTACAAGAAAATTACAAATAAGATTGACATCTCGATATCTCGATTAATATGAAGCATATGGAGAATAGGCGTTTGTAAAAATAGATTGTACAAGAGTAGAGAAAGTCATGTGAGTGTAACACATCAGATTTTTTTTCTTTAATCTCTATTTACCAGATTGTTGGTTAAATGCTGCTCAATTTTTTGATTAGCTATTCTGCAGGATATTCTTCTAGAGTATGAATATGCAGAAGTCATAGTACATGTTTTCAATCCAACTTTCAGATAAATGTGCAAAGTGTTGGATAATTTTAAACGTTGAGCTTATCTGCCATTCACAGTACAGGACGTAAGTGGAGTTAGATTAATAGCAATAACCAGAAGACAATAACACTTGTTTAATCCTTTGTCCATACCTATATTGTGAAAACTCAGCTGAATATCTGCATGAATGTTCATTATATTCATACTATTTTTATATTTACTGTGTTACTACACATAAAACTTACATTACAGTATACATTCATATAAAACAGCAGTGTGTGTATTAAAGGAGTGCATAGATGGTAATCCACGTCTTCTCCTACTGCTATCCAACATTACATTCAACAGGTATAGTGATTTTGTTTGCCCTGATGGCAGCTCTGAAAATTCAATATTTAAAGTAAGAGAATGCCTATGTTTCCAGTTCTAACTGGTACACATGAAAGCAGTATGTGTTTTTTTAGTTATTTATTTATTTTAATATTCACTTTTTTTTTCTTTCGTCTATACAACTTCATTAACAACACTCTTACCTTGGGAAAGGGCAATATACATGTATATTGATGAAACAGATAAGCAACAAAGAGAGGGTATTGCAAGGGTAAGAGCATGTGTATGGAGATTAAAAGGAATAAGAAAGTGAGTCCCAAAGAATCACTGCCCCATTGTGTCGTGAATGAAGTTATTGAACAAATACTCTTGAATGTAAAGGACTGATCTCTAGAGAAAGGAGCTAATAAATCAGAAATGGTTTAAATTAGATAGAAAAATAGCCTAGACCAAAACATAGGTCAGTTCTTAAGTGAGAAACAAGTGGTATTGATGTCCAAAAGAGTGGAAGCACAAACACAACTGTGTGCTAATAATTTTGTAATTTAAGAAGAAATTATAAATACTGTATGAAAACTTCATTCTGTATACATATTCGAATGTGACTGGCTAACAGCCTGAGCTGAATACCTAGTAATATTGACATGAAGATAGCATAAATATATGTATTATATTCTTGCAAAGCTTCCTAAGGGAATTTAAGTTTCTGTCTTAAAAATTTATTTAAATAATTACAGTACATTTTATAATGCTATAATGTCAATTTTACAATGAAGAATAATTCTTTTTCTTCCCTAATTTCCCAGTATATCTGCTTTCGCTAGAAAAACAAATACAATAGCAAAATAAAATATTAAAAGAGCATTCAACAATAATGCTTTGAAGGAATTTTTAGCATAAACTTGAGACAGATATTAAGGGGTTAAATAATTTTAAGTTAAAGAAAATTGTTTGTAAGGTAAAGAAGGAAAGGGAATATTTCAAAATGGAGTCATTGTTGAGAAGTAGTTGAAGATTTTTAACAATTTGATCATTTATGTTAAAATATTAATTCATAAAAATTGTAAGTTATTTGTTTATTAGGAGAAATATTTTTATACAATTAGGGTAGTTAATAATGGCTGGAATAATAAATTCAAAGAAAAATATTAAGCATTTAGTACATTTCCTAGCCAACATTCCATAATTATGGAAAATTTTATATTGGTTGAAAAAACGTCTAGATAGGTCTGTTAACAATACATATTGACTAAGTTTTCATGGCAACACCAGAAAAACTATAAAAGGACGCGCTAAAAAGAGATGAGTCACTATTAGCGTCACTTTGTTTCAAGGCGTTATCCCCATGCTATATGCTCCTGATCCCGGATTATAATTTAAATATTCATATTCTGGATGATCATTGGCAGTGAAAAACTTAATAAAACATTGTGAAACAGTATAAAATGTATCATTAAGTAGTGATAAGTGATTATTTTTGTGAGTTTCTAAATAATTTGGAATAAATGCACAAAATTTTGCAGCACACAATTTTATTAAGATTTCCTTTCTTGAACTGAGACCCGAGATTAGAAAAATAGAGATCTTATGGCTCAGGCATTTCAGAATCCACCACACAGATCAAGATTTGACACAGAAGTAGTTTTACAGCAAGAGTGATACGTCATGGAGAAGATCGATGTGAGTCGGGTGAGTACCATAATTTAAAGTGTACCGCCACCATCACAAACCTAAAACACTCTAATGTAATCACTTTCTGTGTCAAAATTTTGTACTTTAAAGCAATGCAGATTAGGGCTAAAAATCTGAACTGGTCAGGTTCTATTTGGAGGATTCACTCTTTCTGATATGGAATTACTGATGAAAGGTAATGTCATTGTTTATGCTTAATTAAACTCAATGTTTAATTGCTTTTGCATACTTTAGAACAAATAAAAAGAAAAGCTTCACATCATAATTTGCTATTAGTAATAATAGACAGCAAAACAATTACCTGCGCCTTAAGAATTGAGATTTCTTCACTTTCGAGTTCTAGCTTTTTCAACTTCTCCTTAAGTTGTTTAACCTCTTTGTTTTTGTTTGCCAGCATCTCATCCTTGCCCATCATCTGAGCAGTCAAACAGTCTATCTTCTCTGTAAAGCCACGTGCCTGTGTTGCTTGATAATGGCTGTTCTGCTTATCTTCATCTTGGTATTTCTTGTACTTGGTCTGTAACTCTGTGTATGCTGCATATAATTCTCTGAATTTGGTTTGAGCTTCTTCTAGATCTTTCCTGTATAATAACAAATAATATGTTGTAAATCCTCCTCAGTGCAAGAGACTGAGACATGAAGAAACTATATATAGCAATATTGGATGATTTGCATTGTTTTAGCTGGCAGGGATTCATGTTCTGCAGAGAAACAAGAATAACAAATAATAAGAGATTTAGGAGAAAGAGAAGAAAATACGACAATAAAATGGTCAATGTTACAAAGAAGCAGAATAAAAGGTATTAGAAACACTTAAGACCAAATATCACTGAAATATTGCTTCATAACATGAATACAGAAAAATCATGTTATTACTTACTTCCTTTCCTGGCTGTGAGCTTGCTCCTGAGCTAGAAGACCACGCAGCTCTTCCATTTCCTTGCGGAGAGCAGCCACAGTCTGTTGATCTACACCTTGCTTTCCTTTCCAATGACTGATGCTGTCATTAGCTTCCTGAAGCCAGCTATCCAGACTGCTGAATCTGCGATAAATTAAAACCCAGGTTGTTAGCTCTTTAGTGTACTAAGGGCATGGTGAGCTGAAAATATTTTCTGAAATGCGGATATAGAATGCTGAAATTTGGTGCTCTTGATTACGAAAATAAACTGGTTGTCATATTTGTTCCATTGTGTGCACAATTTTTTAATATATTTTTCATTTGATAAACTTAAAACTTACTGCTGGAGGATTTTCAATTTAAAAATTTAACTGCATATCCTATGTGCTTAAGCAAGAAAATGAAAGTAATCCCACTTTTCTTTCATTCTTTAAATAGAAATGGATTGCACTTTCTAAAAAAAAGTAAAATATAATGCCAAATGCTTTAACTAGCGAATAAAACTGATTTTTACAAGAAAAGTAAAAATGAAAGC
The DNA here is from genome assembly GCA_030765065.1 of Deroplatys truncata. Classification (NCBI taxonomy): domain Eukaryota; kingdom Metazoa; phylum Arthropoda; class Insecta; order Mantodea; family Mantidae; genus Deroplatys; species Deroplatys truncata. The sequence goes on from CM060980.1 coordinate 64,025,444, forward strand.
CATGTCTCTACACTGTTTTGTTTAGGCTGGTTGTTAAGGCTGGTTCACAATTACCCAAGAACACTAACCAAAATGGAAACGAGAATGGGAAGCAATACAGCATACAAAGATTTTGGTTCATAATAGCCCGGTAACAAGAATGGGAATTCATAACAATGATCATAGTGATCACAAAGTCGAAAGTCAATGGGATTTCATTTGCTTATAACCAACCAAAGATATTTTTTCAATGCTTCCAGTTCATCCAACATAATGTGGATTAGACAAAGTCTAAATTGGATAAAATAAACACCTAAATTCTAAATGCAGATCCATTACATTTGCGAATCCTCTAGTCATATCAAATTTTCATTCCTTAATTTAATGGCATACATTAAAGTTATTTGTTGTTCTTTGTTAATTTCTGTTTTTACTGTTCTTAGAAGTTTTTGCTATTGTATTTGAGGCAATAGACAATTTTGACTTGCATTTAAACAAAGTACAGATGACTCTTTCACTAGAAGAAACAGTGCTCAATGGATCTGCGGGTATCAGGATCTAAGGTTAGGATGCACATAGCTAGAATTTTTTCCAGTTTAATGTTTCCAGCTTATGACTAGACAGAGCATTAGCAGCTTTTTTAGGTAATGTTTGCCTAAAATAATCTCTACAGTATAGAATAATCTTGTTCTAGTTACTGTTCTTGGTTATTGTGGACAGCCTTTAAACCTAACGGTTGGCTACATACATAGTATACAATATAATGACTGATTTCTGAAGCAGTAGATAGAAATTTACTTTAAAACTGTCTGAAGTTTAAAAGTGGAGAAAGAAGACCCAAATATTGTAACAATTAAAATTTAGAACAGTGGTATCTTCATCAAATATGCCTGATGCCTGGCTACCATAGGAATGGAAGCAAGGCAATTAACATTTAATATTGCCAGGCATGTAGGGGCAGGAGGTAGAGCAAGTTAAAGCCAGAGTAACATTTCACTTCTATTTACAATTAATCATCAAACATACCCAAAAGATTTCATTGCTTCTTTGCCATCAAGTGACATCTTATTGCCCTCCAATCAGATATTATTGCCATGTTCAACAAGTTGGTATTAGTGATATGGTCAGAGAGTGAAAGTATGGGGGAAGGTTTTTGGAAGGAAGTAATATTAAGAGTTGAGGATATTGAAAAACAGAAAATGTGGACTGGTCTCTATGAGAAAAAATCTCCAAGCTAGATCACTGAAGAATGATTGGGGAAGAGAAAAATATATTGACATTTGTAATAAGGGAGAAACGGAAGGACTGGTATGGTTTACAACAGGAGTAATATATTTAAGGGCTGTATTACAATCTCTGATTAAAAGCTGAGGTTTTCTAACTTGTAGTTAGTTATTGCTACCTGTTGGTTAAATGGGGTGCCCCATATTACAAGTGCACGGTTAACTGTAGGATAGTTAACCTGGAGTTTAACGATTTGGTATGGTTGACAACATATTTATGTGTCAATTTCACGCCACCTAAGTGGAAACTTGTAGCATTAAATCTTTAACATAAGCTTTCTGCTGTAATTATCTTGAGTTCGCCATCTAATTTTTGTGTATAATAAAATCCTAAGCTTCTATTAAAGTAGTTTGAGGAATTTTGTTATTATATGGATCTTTTCTGATGGCTGGATGCATTCAGAATGTAATAAAACATACTTGTTGTTAATAATACACTTTGTTTAGGTTAGGTAGAGGCACATTTCAAAGGGTTATACCGTTACTTTAGTTCGCATTGGAATAGGCTAGGTACATTTCGGTATGTTTAAAAACAAATGATTTGCCACTAATATAGTTCTTGGAGGTAGTGTAAAATAGGATAGCTAATTGTGTAGTTAGAAAATAAGTTAGAGTATTATGGAATGCACATTAAGTTATGTGGAATTTCACTTTCAATATGATTTAGGTTCATGGAAAAATAGATTTTACATATAAGAATGCACTGGTAGCAGAGAATGCTGGAGTCTCTCTTGATTCTAACATACAATAACATGTATTTTATTAATGTTGCTGTTTAAACATTTGAAACTGGTTAGAGCAGGAATGAAATGGTTTAATGGTTTACCTGATGTACATTAGTATCACACTTATTTTATTTCTGCCAGGTGCTTGCCGGTATTAGCCCGTAAACCTTACTCAACTATATTGAAATTTGTATGATTACATTTAAAAAACAATTTTGACAAGTGTGTTTAGTTAAAAAAAACACCATAAACTAAGGAAGGGATTGTGATGCTGATGGAAATTACTACATAGCATAAATGTGATAAAAAAATAGAGCCATAGTGCAATTTTCGTTAACCTGGATCATTTCCCAACTTCATCCCCCTTCCTGAATATATTTTTCAGAGATCCTATTACCATTATATAAATAATGTCTGAGCATTCACCTTAGCATCGCTACAAAAGGAATAATGTAGGGCTTTCGCTTGATTAAAACATTTCAGAACATTAAATTATATAGGTTTCGCTGATAACACATTCTGTGTAGTGTGAATGAAGTTATAATAAATGCTTACATTTAGTACAAAACCCCCACAAACAAACAAAAACTGGAAAGCCTATGTTAAGTAGGATTTCACTGTTAGTATACTCTTGTAGATTAGTGTGCAAGTATGTTGGATGATTTTGGAGTATTAACTTTGAGATAGATATTAAGGGGTTAACTAATTTTTAAATAAAGAAATACTGCTAGTAAAGTAAAGAAGAAAAGGAAACATTTCAAGGTGGACATATTGTTTAAATATTGTTAATAATTTATTAATTTATGTTAAAATAATAATTCATAAAAATTGTAGGATTTATTTGTTTATTAAGAGAATAATTTTTATATAGTTAGGATAGTTAAAAACGTGCAGAATATTAAGTAAAAAACAAACATATTAAGTATTTAGTAGATTCCATAGCCAATCATAATGCAATCCAACATTGTCAAAAACATTGTATTGGTTGGAAAAAAAACATCTATAGATGTCCATCAACAACACTTATTGACTTGGTTACCATGGCAATGCCAGAAAAACTATCTAAAGACATGCTAAAGAGGGGGAAGTCACTTAGGTGTTGCTTTGCTTCAATGCACATCTCCGTGCAAGTTGCAGTCTTGTTCGCGGATAGAAATTTTAATATTCATATTCTGGACAATCAATGTCAATGTTAAAATTCAGAAAACATTGTGAACAGTGTGAAATATATCATTATTTGGTGATAAGTGATCATTTTTGTGAATCTCCGACACTTTTGGAATAAATTCAGTAATACTCGGAGCATATAATTTTCATTAAGATTTCCTTTCTGGTACTGCAACCTGAGATTAGAAAATAGAGTTCTCATAGCTCAGGCTTACAAAAACAACCATGCAGCGCAAGAATCGGTGCAGAAATAGTAAATGTCCAGCAACAGAGAGGTACATCATGAGCTAAATCGACACATCAAGATTTTTTGAGTGTGGTGAGTACCGTAGTGTACTGCCAGAAACAGAGCCATATTGTTTTGACACCTAAAGTGTGGGGCAACTGCACACCACAAAAACCACCTCATTATGGTGCCTGAACATGGGGCAGCATAGAAACCACATTATGGCGACCAACTAAGGTGCACAGATAAAGGGAAAAGAACGTGCAGAGAAAAACAACATCAAGATTGATCTGGGAAGAAGATGGCTACCTCACAACAGATCAATGAAATATATGAGGTGCAGACGACAACACGGCATCGGAATTACAGTGTGCAACGAGAGAATTACAGTGTGCAACGAGAGGAGGACACAAACCCAGGACGTCGGAAGGCCAGATTCCAGATCTACACAAGTGAGGAAAGAAATGGTGAGAGGACTGGTAACCTATGAAGAAAGAAGATTGTGAAAAGTAGGAAATTCAAATCTAATTATTTTTATGTTTCTCAGGAGTGGAAAGCAAGTAGGAAATCCAAAATGGGTAGAGACAAAGTAGACACAAAATGAGAGAAACAGAGGTAGAGGCAAGTAGGTGAAAGGGAAGTGTAGCAGAAAGGAGAGATCAAGTAGGAGAAGTAGCTAGAGGAGAATTATCTTTGGTAGACTTATAGAAATTCATACCTGAGATGAAACAACACTTAGATCAACAAGTAGAACAGAGTAGAAAAAAATTTAATTGATAAGAGTAGAATTAATAGGTCAGAAACTAGATCAGAGTAAAAAAGAAATAGAACAGGGCAGAAAGGAAATAGAATTAGGTAGATAAGAAAGTAAGAAGAATACAGAGGCAATAAAACACAATATTAAGGAAACTAAAAGTACGCTAGGAAACAAAATAGAGGACTTAGGAAATAAAATTAATGATTTAGCATTACAAATGAAAGAGAATAAGAAAATGCCAGAAGATGAGATAGGCAAATGTAGAAATGAGATGAGAGAATGTAAGAGCAGCATAGAAAATGAAGTTAGTAAAATAAGAGTAGAATTAGCTAAGGAAGTGGTAAACTTTTTCATTTCATTTCATTTTTATTGATCCAGTTAATTGATACGTACAGAAGTACAGTCAATGTTGGACATATCAAAGTAAGATAACAAAATATTTACGAGATATTACAAAAATTAATAAACCAAAATATGTATAAGTTTACAAAAAAATAGATTATGATTACATATGTACAAAAGGTGCAATCAATGCTGGACACGTCAAGGTAAGATTACAAAATATTACAAAATTTATCAAACCAAAATATGTATAAGTTTCCAAGAATAAGTTATAATTACATGTTAAAGTACTTATAAATTCTCTTTAGTTAAGAATTCTTGAATAGAGTAAACGGAGTAGTTAATCAGATATGCCTTTAAAGAGTGTTTGAGAGTATTTTCTTGCTCAATTCTTTTCATAGATTTTGGTAGACAGTTGTATATCTTTAGTCCAGAATGTAATATACTCTTTTGGCACAGAGAGGTATTATGTTGAGAAATATGTAGATTATTGGTTCGGTGGTGCACTGTTTCATTCCTCATGAAGGGGTAATCTATATTGTTTGTAGTTTTGTGGATGAACATTATTGTTTCAAATATATAGATGCAAGTGAGTGAAAGTATGTTTAATGATTTAAACAGGGGTTTACATGATGATCTTGAACTTGCCCCAGTCATTGTTCGAATTATTTTCTTTTGCATTATAAAGCATGTTTTGCTTGCTGCTGACTCACCCCAGAATATTATGCCATTTCGTAATAAAGAATGGACGTATGCAAAATAAGCCATTCTGGTGGTCTCTATCCTTGTGCTTCCTGCTAATAGCCGCATCATGTAACATGCAGTGACTAGCTTTTTATTTATATGACTTATGTGGTTTTCCCATTTCAAATTGTTTTGGATACAAAGACCAAGAAATTTTATTTTTTCCACTTTCTCGATAGCCTGGTTAAAAAGTTAGATTTGGGGAGCTAAATATTCATTATTTGCTTTCGTATGGATGTCCATTGAAACCGTCTTGCTGATGTTTACTATAAGGTTGTTTTGTGTGAAATATTTAGCTATTTTGTCTGATGTTTGATGAATTAACTTTAGAAAGTTATCTTTCTTGTTTGACCTAATAAGAATATTTGTATCATCAGCAAAGAGAAAGGACTTGGCGTGAGGGTCGTCTAAAGCAAAGTCATTTATAAAGAGCAGAAATAGTATTGGACCTAATATGGAACTTTGAGGTACTCCATAGGTAATCGCAATTACACCAACAAAATTCAGAAACAAAGACAATTTTACAACAGGAGTTGGAAACTGTGAGGAAAGAAAATGTAGATGAGGAAAGTGTGATAAAACTAATTGCCTCAGAATTGAAAGATATTGCAAATGTGATGCAATCACAACAATAGCACAGGAAGTAAAACTAAGCCAATCTGAGATTAGAAATGAGATAGTGAATGAAGTTAAAGCAATAAGTGGGAGTTTGCAAAGGAAAAAGAATATATAAGTGTCATAAACAAAGTTGTGATTGCATTGCAAGCACAGAAATATACTAATTCAGAGTTATACATGATGGAAGTAAAATAGTCCTGGGGGAGGTGGGAGAGTGGATGCAGATAAACAAAAGCCCTCCAACACATTTTTGTATTTACATGTCCATTTTTGAGAAAAAAATGCTTTTATCCAAAAAATTTATCACCACCTTGCTGGATTATTGTTGATTAAAAGTTCTTAATTCATGACTATATTCATAGAAAATTGAATAAATGACAACTGTTTCCTTTTGCAGATTTCAATAGAATGAACGGTTTTTGTATAAATAAAATTTAAAAAGTCCATAATTTGTTGCCTCCTTAGTTCTGTTAGAACTGACAACACTGCATCAGCTGCATTTACTTTATTCCAATATCGGTGTAGATTGCGGGAATGTTTACTTAATCGCATACAACTGTTTTTATGTCAAAGCCACAAGTTAAGATCACAGCAGTTAAAGGAAGCATGAAAACAAAGAAAAAAGGGACAGAAAATCTTGCTACAGAACAACAACTATGCTGCAATTTACAATGTCCGAATATCCGGACATGATCTTAATTTATGGAGAAACGCAGTACAATTCTTGATCTGCTCAACAGCTCTATGCTGAAAGATTTCCTAACAGGGTCGTGCCAAGTGCAGACACATTTGTTACCACTTGCCAGTGGGTTCGTGATACAGATAGTGTAATTCTGAGTTGTCGTAATCAAGGGCGATAATGACCTGATGAAATTATGAACATGGAAGAGGAAGTGCTAAATTTGATTGATGAAAATCCTAATCAGAGCAGTCATGATATCGCTCGCACAGTGGGGGTGTCACACTGTGCTGTACTTAGAATTTTTAAAGAACAGTTATTGTGCCCATATCACATCCAGCGAGTACGATGTTTATTACCAAATGACTTTCATCCACGTGTTGCATATTCCAAGTGGCTGCTTTGTCAGTTTGCACAAAATCCAGATTTTGTAAGAAATTGATGACGGTGTGTTGGTGACAGACGAGGCCTGTTTCACGCAAAGTGGCGGCACGTGCATACCCACATCCATCCACCCACACACAGACACATGTGCAGTGGAGAACCCGAGAACTATACAACAGTGGAATTTTCAGCATAGATTCTTGATTAAAATTTGGGCCGACATAATTGCAGATCATCTTATTGGACCATTCATCCTTCCACCGTGCTTCACTGGCAAGGGTATCGCCAGTTTTTGAAGACCAATTACCTAACCTGTTGGAGGACATCCTGTTGGAGATAATGTGATTCCTTCATGACTGTGCACCACCGCACATCACTCTTGCATCCGTCGTCACTTGACAAAGACTTTCTTAAACCATTGGATCGGTCAATTGGGAGCTGTGGCTTGGCCTGCCAGACTTGAATCCCCTAGATTTTTATTTCTGGGGCCACATGAAAAACAAAGTGTAGGGGTGAAGTAGGAACTGCAGACAAGCTGCACCAGCACATTTTCTTAGCAACTGAGGAAATTAGAAACAACACGGGGTTCTTCGTCAGGGTACGTCAGAAATGATTAAGAAGGTGTGAAGCCTGTCTACAAGCAAACGGTGGACATATGGAAAACTTCCTCTAAACTTTTACTTCAAATTTACATCCTGGAGGCAAGTTCAGATATTTTAAATAAATCCCAATGTTTTCGCATACTTGTGAATGCTAATAAATGCTATGATTAACGTTATGATCATTTTTTGTTTCTAAAGCTACCAAGTAAATAATGGCAGTCCATAACTGTGGAATTCATTAGATACGAAGAGCAGTATCAATTTTGTTTACCTACATTTTTTAAATATTTTTATGTCTGTCACACATACTCAAGCACACAAATCTTAACAGTAACGTTAGTGTTGCAAATTTCACCAACTTGAGCTTTTTGTGCTCATAAGCTTATTGTTAAATCATATTGGAGTAACTGTTGGCAAAATTGCTTCTAAAAACTTCTGCATCATGTTATACAGATTCTCTTTCTTTCTTTCTTTTTTTTTTCTTAGACTGGTAATTACAAGATGTACGTGCTAGCATGAAGCACATTAGTCCCATTTTAAAACGGGTATATTAAAAATTAACACATAAACTTCCTTTAAGCATATTGCAGTGGAGTGTAAATTCACATTATAAATTACGCTTTCCTTAATGTTTAGTAATTATTAGTACCACATTGTTAAATTCAACACAGAATAATCATGTTAATAACGTAAGAGGTGTTTCACATAAGAGTGCCATAATCTTCGGAATGTTTATTTTCATTTCAAGTAAAGCATTGCATTGTCACATATCACTGCAGTATGGCATTGTGTAATAATTAAAATGTACCTTTTAAACTACATACATAGGTATTATGTGTACACAAACCTTACAACTGTTTAATATCAGTAACAATTCCACGTGAGTTTGTTACCTTACCATGGCATAAGCCTCTCAATCAGAATAGGCCAGATATTCAGGCCTTTAAACATATCAAATAAAATATTTGTAATTATGTGGGTGTGTAGAATTCAAGGTAATGTTTACATACGGTGCAGTGGACAATAATCTGACTTTTTCCCGGAATGTTTGTGGTGTCTCGCACGCCAGCAACAAAGCATCTGAAGTCGATGCATGGTCAACGTTACTTAAATAGTTTTATTGAGTGTTGGAATAGTTCAAGGTGACGTTAGTAGAAGTAGACTACTCAATCAACAAATTGTGCCACATTGCCAAATACTCCTACTTTTATACGTGATTATCTAGTTAATGGTGCATTTAATTATAAAAAAGTATTGGAGGTTTTTGTTCATTTACATGCACCATCCACTCTCCAACCTCCCCCAGTCTGCAGGACTATTTCACTTCCACCCTGTATAATTCTGATTTTGATAATTATGATATAAATTTTGAAAGTGCTATGTACAAAAATGTGAACCCACAAATACTCACACAGCCGTGTATAACACATTACACAAACACAGTGTTACACGAGATCACACCACTGATTTTCGATGGAGAGAAGGGGGATACCCAAAGTTTTCATAAAAAAATTGAGGAGTACTTTAAGGTAAAGAGAATTCCCAACAAGTTAAAAATGATAATAGTGAAAAAGAGTCTGAGAAACAAAGCTTTGGAATGCTTGAGATTAACGCTGGCAGGGCATGAATCATAGAGTGCATTTACGAACTTATTCTTATCAAGGTACTGGGGACCAGAGAAACAGAATCAGGCAACCAGAGTATAACTTGCTACTGAGAAGTATGATCCTTCCAAAGTACCATCTTTAGTAAAATACTGCATGAAAATACCAAACAAAGGAAAATTGTTAAGAGCCCAATATGACTGAGACTGAATTAATAGACATTTCCCAGACACAGTGAGAAAAGGATTGATAATAGCAAAACCCATAGATTTCTCAGAGGTCATTGAACTCTTAACTTCACTTGAGGTAAAGAATGGAGAGCCCAATAACACAAAACAATAAAGTGACATACGCAACTTCGCACAACACCTGGCATAAACCAAGTTACACAGAACCACAAAACAACCACCAGCCAGTAGGTCAGCAGCTGACGATGAGAGCAAGGGACTCTCAAAACATGCCCAGGTAATTTTACTTATGTGAAGAGTGTAAATGAGTTTTCCTACTCCTCGTTCATTTTCATTTGAAATACTTCACTATCAACCACTTCTGCATTATTACTTATAATTAGTTCCACATTACTGTGCTTCAAGCACAAAGTCATCCCCAAAAAAAAAAAATTAATTAATTAAAATAAAAGAAGAAAAAAAATATCCCTCTTTTTCCAAAATGTTATTTAAAATTAGCATTTAGGTTTTCAAAAGCAATTTACAACACTTTTATATAAATCGAGACGCATAGCTATACAGTTGTGATTGTTCTCTATACATCTTCTTATGAAATTGTTTCTAAGTTATCGGAACCAGAAAAAGACAATCATGAGGGGTGTTATCAAATAGCTGTAATAACTGTGCAGATTAAACAGATAATGTATTGCTGTTATGAATATACATGGAAACATATACAAACAGCTGACAATCAACATTTAAAAAGCAAAATGCCTTATTATCTATTTTGATTTGTGTGCCAAGAGGAATCTTTATAATTCCTCAAATAATATTTAAAATCTGTTAGATAATATAAAAAAGTGACCAACACTATTATAAATTAATAACTAAAGGTATGGTTTACATACTAAGAGCATGCACCCACCTTTCGTTTTCCCTACTCAAGCAGTTAGCACATTGTTCCACTCTTTCGCCATAACCATATGGAAGGGTATGTCCATTCTCGGCTGATGGGTTTGATGCTGACACCTGCATGAATAAACTAATTAGAAAATATACATGCACAATACTTATGACTACACAAAGTTTTAAAACCACATAAGTTAACGTTTCACAAATCACGGCATTAAGATGCTTTTCTTCAAATGTTTAAGGATTTTGAAGTAAAGTGAAGAAATGCTTCCAGGATGAACTAAAGCAGATAAATCTAATCAAAATTCAACCCCTTAATGCTTTACACAGCAAATTTGCATCATACCAATTTGATTTCTTTATGGAAGTGTATATGCTTTGGAGTCCCCTTGATGTCTGATACAGTTTTACACAAAAACAAATCTAAATCCTGAATGGAGAAAGTCTCTGTAGGCAAGAAAGTATAGAGCAAGAATAGTGCAGGACAGATATCTGGAAGTGGTAACACAGAACTACAAATCATAGCGAATGGGGTCTGAAAAACCTGTAGTCCATAGTTTACCTAAAACACAAAGTGTGTCATTCATTTTCTGTAAATAAGGTGAGATAAAACTCTTAAGAGATCAAATAGTTAAACATAAAAGCTAGTTATAAACATAAAAGATATGTCAAAATTATTTGGGATCTCCTTGTGGTTTACCAGGAAAACTGAGAGTCGATTAGGGAATTTAATATTGTAGTACTGGCATGTTACCATGGTAGTCTAGCTGGTTAGAGCAATCACACAGAAAGCAGAAAACCTGTGGTTAAATCCCAGCTATGGCATTAAATTTTAGTCTGATTCTATCTTTCTATAAAAGAGGTTATTACATGTAATAATATAATTCCACCAAACAGGTGTAAAATTTTTATTTGTGATGTTATACATAGGGACCCCAGATTGTCGGTAAATAAAATAATGTAATATCGGTGTAAAAATATTATAGTGAGCGGTGTTTTGGGCAGTAAATAAAACTGCTTAACGGTGTTATCTCGTGCAAAAAAAGGGAGAAAACAAAAACACAGTTTAAACTATTTTACTGTGGAACAAAGGGCACCTTACATGTAACTTAAAAAGAGGAGTATGAAAATATTTACATAGTATACATTTCGACTGATTTACTTTGTTAGAGACAAAGTCACCTAAGTTCGGTGTTCTCTGGCTTAAGATTTGTTCTTAAGTTTGTCATGATGTTCCCATATGCAGAGAAAAGTCTTTCACTGTCCACATTGGGCATGGGTACCCACAATAGTTTCATACACTTCTCACTGAAACACAAGTGATCACATTGAAGTCCAGAAAGTAAATCCAGTATGTTCACTTCAGCAGCATCATCTAATTTCTCACACACTATGTTCTTCAGAGCAGCATATCCCTCCTTGAATGTCTTCTCTGGCAAGTCTCGCAGAAAAGGTAACATTCTTCTTGCTTTTTCTATAGTTATATCAGTAGATGCCTCATTTGATACTATTTTTCGTACATCAAACAATTTACCTGCAGAATGAATAATATCAGCAGCTGGATCAGCTGACATTAAGGAATTCAGCTTGGTAATTGACTTTATGCCCAATTGCTTGAACTGACTGATAAACATAAGACTTCTTGAGGGTTGGCAGTCTCTGAAGAAGACTTGAAGTTTTCTCTCCAAACGAGCCCTCAGCTACTATTGTGAAGCCATTTGATATATCTTTAAGTTTGCTATATAGTTTATGAACAAATGGATATTTAGATCCTTCAAGCACTTCAATAAGGCAAATGGTGTCTTTGCAGTGTTCAAGAAGGAAAGATGCCTGGCAGTTTATTATATTTTGAGACCGCATTGAAATACTACTGTGGAATCGGTTTGAATTCCCGCGTGCCGCAAAACTAAACTGGCAACGTCTTGCACATGCTGTTTGTACGGCGCGTGAACGGCACGTTGCCAACTCCACCGTCAGCTGAATTGTGCATGCACCAGCTTAATTTGAAACGTGGCTCCATCAGCATAATTCCTTTTCTTTTTCAGAGCAGAAGGTAAACAGACTCCTTGCGCTAAATTGTAACGTAATTTAAAGAATATAACTTGACTCCAAACGAATCTTTCATTATAGCGGACACAAAATATACCTAGACATGCGTTCACATTATGGCAACGTTGCGAGACAGCAACAATTTTCGTGCGAGGGGTACAGGAAACGGAGACAGTGATTGGTAGAAGAGGCTGTGTACTGTCAGAATTGACTTGAACCAGACTTAGAAATTCATGTATTATTTAACGATACTTTTGCGACAGTCTTTTCCAGCCGGCATGAAATGGGGCGATGCAGCACGAATCGTTAAAATATGGCATTAGAGAAGAGTTGCAAGTAGTATTGTCATTTAAATCCAAAGAATAATTTGAGTGAAATGAGAAATCTGTCACTGATGCGGTGTTGCCGAGTTCCGATAAACATGGCATTCCTTTTGTTGTGCATGCGATAAGTGAAGAGTGAAGGGGATGGGGTAGTCGAAGCAGTACTGATGTTTGCCGAAGCTCTGGTTAAATCACAGTGCAGTTTGATGTTCTGTGCCGTGCAGCACACAACACCGTGCAGCATGGCCGTAGCAAATGACAATACACGTATCCGTAAATGATTGATAAGCCAAATAGCTGATTGTTTATGTGAAAAGGAGAGACAAACGCCAAAAAAAAAAGGAGAGAGAAAAATTTCGGGTTATTTTGCACATTTTTTTTCATAATGGTGTTATTTCGCGTTTTTGTGATATAGAACGAATGTCGCGTTATTTCGTGACTCAGAATGGATATATATGTAGAATTTAAAAATAATTGATTAAAGGTTTTCCTTATTGTTAATTTTCGGCCAATTTCGCGAATTAACTACTTGCGAAAAGTTGGGGTCCCTAGTTATACATGACCAAACTAAGCTCATGATCTGGATTTTGGTTTCTTCCTTCAAGCAGAAACTAATTCAGGATTAAGGGTTTAAATTTTAGTCATTATTTACCTCTTTAAAAAGATAAGAAAAAAAGATTTCACCAAATCACTACTAGCTTATCCTGTATGTTTCATTCAGTGCAGTGCGCCATCAGTTGACAATAAAGGAAGATTGAATCTTTGACCAAAAAATGGTTTCACAGTGAAGGCAATGAATTTTCATTACCAATATATTGTTGTTAGCAATGACAGCATGCACTTCATTTGACTAATACATCAGTTATAAGCAGTGAAAAGTTAATACAAACCTACGATGAACTTTATTAAATATCAGATGCATAATTTAACATTCAGTTCTGTTTATTTTTTAAATATGTTAACATATTTTGGAGGTATCTTATAAAATGTGTTCAATATATTGGTAATCTTTTAGGTGAAAGCAATTGCAAAATAGTAGGACAAGCATTCAGCTAATATTTGCATATGACTTAGTTTGATAAAAGATAAAACATTAATTACAAGTTCCGTTGGCGCCTGTGTGGTTTGATGGTTAGCATACTAGCTTCCATATGTAGACGTCCCGGGTTCCATTCCCAACAGGAGGATGGGAATTTTTCTTTAATCAAGATTATTCCTCATCCTCCCTAGAGTCTGGAAGTATGAGTGAGAGTGTAAATGTGTGTGTGAAATGAACGTTTAAATAGAAAACTGAAAGTAAAACAAATCCAAAGATTAACACATAAATGAGTGAACATCACTGCTGATAAGAAATTGTTCCAAGACAAGCTGTTGATATGCCCTTAGATGTTAAAGGCAATACATAAATGCAGGGAAAAAAAAGTTCAGTCAGAGTGTCTCCATGGTAGAGTATCAGTGCCTAGCTTCTCAACCCAGAGGCTGGTGTTACTTTCTTCATAAACATATCTTTGGAGATGAGAGGGTCCAATGTTTTGTAGATAAACTCTACAAAACAGTAAACTAAACACATTCCCAACTGAATCAGTGAAATTAGCTTTCCAGAAGGAAAGACAACAAATGTTTATGAACAAGCAATGAGTTAAGACTTAAAACTATCTGGTATATTTTATTTTGTAAGTTTATTTACTTTTATGCATATTACATATCTCTGTACATTTGTATAATGTACCAGTTATTATATTCATATAATATTGTTTCTATGTTTCAAATACATGTTTGTTATAAAACCTCTGGTTTTTTCATTCAAACCCAAACTACATTAATAAATAAGCAGCATTTGAAAGGTATGAATTCAACAATATAGCACGGAAATGTAATTTATGTTTTTAGTGGAAAGTTATTCAAAAAATATTTGGAAAAGAAACATATTGCCCTATTGAGAAATTATGGTACCAAGCAACACCAAGTAAAATAAGTATTCTTCAATATAATTTTATATCAAGACATAAAACTATGTGTTATTTTGCAAGTGCTGAAATTATTTTCTGCAAGACCAGCCTATGAGAGAGAGAGGGAGGGGGAGGGAGGAGGGAGAGGGAGGAGAGAGAGAGAGAGAGAGAGAGAGAGAGAGAGAGAGAGAGAGAAGTGTAAGTCTTGCCAAACAATGAACTAAGCCAGTCGTTCCCAACGTTTTAGATCATGGAGCATTTTTCATTAGAAAAGTTCATTGTGGACCACTAATTTTTCCTAGCACTTATATGTCCATCCTATTTGAGGAGAGAAGATAAAACATTCAGAATTTATAACTTCAGTTAGTGAAACATGCTTTACTAGTTTATAAAAGCAAGTATTGTAAATCCATAATAGATCCTCATAGATCTGGTACATAAAACCATTTTAATGTTGCAAAACCAAAAATGCTACTTGAAACTGTAAAGGAACTATTCTAATGAGAAGAATTATTGACTAATTTTGAAGATTTAGAAGCTAGTAACAGTGATGTGTCATAATTTAAAATAAAGAGAGTTGAGGGTTGTTACACTACATCACTATAATATTCTTACTTGAACGCGTTTCGGGAGACGGTTTGTTCCCATCGTCAGCATGTCCTCAACTCATTGAGGCTATTGAGTTGAGGACATGCTAACGATGGGAACAAACCGTCTCCCGAAACGCGTTCAAGTAAGAATATTATAGTGGTGTAGTGTAACAACCCTCAACTCTCTTTATTTTAAAATAGAGAAGAATTACACTGAATTGGTTTATATAACTTAGCCATATCTGGTTAAAATTGGGACAGGTGGAGCTGAACATCTGGCACCATGTCGAGATGAGATTGTGTTTTGTTTTAGTACCTGCATAAGTAGATAATTCTGATTCATATAAATAAGTGGTTTTAAAGGGAAAAACAATGGTTTTAACTTTATCAGACAAAAGTTCTACACATTCTTTACAATTGGGAAGCAGT
The DNA here is from genome assembly GCA_030765065.1 of Deroplatys truncata. NCBI lineage: Eukaryota > Metazoa > Arthropoda > Insecta > Mantodea > Mantidae > Deroplatys > Deroplatys truncata. Next base: position 64,040,973 of record CM060980.1, read on the forward strand.
CAGGATTACCATTGTTCACTGATTCTGCCAGAATTTTATTATATCTATGAAACCAAGCACTTTATTGGTAGTATCAAACACTGTTGCTGCTTTTCCTTGAAGTGAGAGCTTCCTGAAAAATATCACCTAAATATGCTAATTTTATTACCCAGCATTTGTCACATAACCTATCTCCCAAAGCGAAGTCATTGTCCATTAGAAAGGTTCTGACTTAAGTACTCATTTGAAAGAGCCAAGTCAAACTTTTGCCTCAAGAGAGCCACCTTAATTCTGTGTGAAGAAACAAAGATGTATGTAAACTTCCCAGGTCATCACACAACTTAAAATAGCCTGGTATTCTTAAGTCGTGTTTTAAAAAAATTAATTACTTTTATTTTTACTCTAGGATTTCTTTTAGGGAAGGTGGCATCTTTTTACGGCAAGGCTTTGTGGTGGGGGATGCAGTGGCCCTCCTTAGCCATTTTTAGGTAATGCCAGATATCAATCCAGGCATTACCTTCATGCCATCTGTGCACACATCTACATAATTATCTCATGGGATGCCATTCACTGTGAAAAATTCATGTATTAATTTTAAAATTTTAGCATAAATGTGGTAATTGGAAACAATTTACAGGGAAGCAGGGAAGACTCCAATACTGGTGGTGCACAAATACTATTAAACTTGCCAACACAGCTACCCAGCTCTTGAGTCAGAATTTGAAGCAAAAATTAGTGAATTTTATTTGTAACAGTAAAGTAGATATCACATCATCTGCTAAGTCCTGATGCACTGTAAAATATTGTTATTTGACAAAGGAATTATGCCTATTAATTTCATGGCTATTTTATTCAGCATAAATTTAACTATGTCTTTGCACAAGTCTTGACAAGGTTTGCAGCTGTAGGAGCTTCTCAATGTAAGCAACTTTGTAACTAAGTATGATAATATCAAAGCTATTCAATATAATTTTCTGGGCTTCTGCAAATGCACTACCCTTCATTCTGGAAAAAAAAATTAACTGTTTTTTCCCTTGCATTCTGGATGGACCCCTCAAAATAACAGGGCACTTTCACTGGGAAAATTGCACTATTTGACAACATTTTGTTGTTGTTGGTCTCAACAAACCCAACAAACCCTATTGGTCTCAGCGTCTAAGTAGGAAACATGGTACTGCCATTTTACTATTCTTTTTCTGTGTCATTGATTTCAAAGAACTTAGCATTTTATTAGCTTCAGGAGGTGGTGTCAGATCCACTATCACTGAGTCCTTCGAAAACCTTCATCTTCTCCAGGAATTCTGGCACCAGCAACTGCTCTACCTTCTTTCACACTACCATTGAAAAATGATATTCATATCAGCTGGGTAAAATATATAAATAGTAATATTAATAACAGTATGGCATATATTTCTGAATGTACACAGCACACGAAAGATACAATATAAAAAAGAGGTATTTTTTTCTGATATAAAAGAGAAAAGTTACAAGCAGATTGCAAAAATATTTAAGTATACTGTGACTTTGTCCAATCCTTCAACTGCCATTTCTCTCAGTTCTCACTGTTACTATTTCGATCTGGTTCAACTTTCACTGGGATTTCACTTAGTTCACAGTGTTACTTCACTAATATGAATTACTTCAATTTCCCTGTCAATTCACTTTCTTTGTGACATAGCCTCCTCTTCTTCTGGATGGTTCATTCACCTGGGAGTCAGACACAAGACTCCCATAATCTCTCGCTCCACAGAAACACTTGCAGCACATCAAGCAGTCGTCACCCACTCGCCAGTAGAGCAGCACTTTTGTCGCACCAGAAACGCACTTGTTATCTCACTCACTACTCACTGAAATGATTGACTGATTCCACTTGCGAGAATGCTTATATAGCCAATGGAAATTTTCACAGGGTTCTCAAACATTTGGGAAGCAGAAGCATTCAGAAGATTCTCTAGTGCTAGCATTTCCAGTGTTTTAACTGGTGAACGCTACTTATCGTTGTTTAACTCTAACTGCTTAGCACTGACCTCCTAATTACCTTGGGCCACAGCCACTAGGTCACAATACCATAACAAATTTAATGTTCCGTCTTCTGTTTGGTATCATATTTTTCAAACCATCTCTACCACTGCTGAAAGATCTGTAAGTTTCTGAGAACAATGAAAATTATCAAATTTAACTGATAAGAGATATTAATAAGAAACTAGGAGTGAGTTTGTAGATTAAGATTGCTTGTAATGGAGAGAAATATGGTATTAACAAAGTGAATTAAATGCTGAAGAATATGGAAACCTGTAAGCTAGTCATATATCCAGTGCTGACAATGGAGACTTAAACTTGATGCCTTGTTATGACAGTGATTCAGACTCCAGTGGCTAATCAAGTGAAGATACAGAGACCAGTGATGCAGATGAATGACATTAATACCCGGTGCAGTGCCATAATACTTTTACATTGGTTACCTCTGAACTTATTAATTTTGAGGTGGCATATAAATATAATGTAGCTTGAATAATTTAATATCAGATTGTGGTATCACTGTATCATGATATATTTCCTTTTCATAACTTAACATTTTTTCATTTGTAGTAGTGGTAGTAATAACGGTTTGAGTGGTGCAAAAACTGCAGCGGTCATCAGCACCACCCTTTGGCTATAAATTTATTCAAGTCAGTACAGCAATACAATAAAAACAAAACAAGTACAAGTTAACTCAGATTACAGAAGCAGCTCTGGTTATATAGGTAATCACATTCGGGTACAAAACCAATACAGTCAGAGCATTCACAGAGAAAAACACTAGGATTACAAAAATAGAAATAAATCAACAAATGCAAAAATTAAGCAATAGAAATCTCACAGAATATGGCAAATAAGAACTAACCCTGAGCAAATGTAAACGTACAATGCAATTCTACACAGTTATAAAAACAATAACACACGAGAAACTTCCTTCTTTAATAATCCAATTAATTCCAATCACAAACTGTCCATGCAAGGCACCAACCTCGACACATAGTTCAAGTAACACTTGCTTCCCCACCACTCCAGCACCAAAATCACCCAAGAACATCAACGTATCCAGAAACTCCTTCACCACACTCTCCTTCCAAACTCTCACGAAAACTCTTCCCTGTCAACTCGCCCTTTCCTCCATAGATGCGTACACAGGAAGTATAGTTACATTTCGAAATTGGACCTTAAGTCTATTTTACACAATCCTTCATTAACTGGGTCCAACTCTATTAGGCTCTTCTTTATTCCCTTTGTGATAATAAATCCTATCTTGTGTAGTCCAGGCTCAGTCGATCCACAATACAATAATGTGTAATCCTGTTTATCTATTCTTCCTTTTCCACTCCAACATTTTTCTTGCAACACTACTGTCCAGCCAATATCTTAAGAGTTATTTGCCACTTCTTTCATTTTTCCAGGTCATAACATAGTTTGAACATTTCAAGTCGCCAACAACAAACCATCCATCTTAACAAGGTTTTTACAAGTGGGGTCGAGAGCCCCATGCTTAACCTCCAACCTGGAGAATCAGTTCTAATTTCTGAACCCAGGAGACAAGGTGAACTGATTATAACCCCAGACACCGGGTGGCTCAGGTACCTTGGGGTCGCCACTCCTGTACTCACCAAGATGAGCCCCTGAGGGATTTTCATTTGTATAGGAACATAAAGTGCACCACAGTTTTGAGCAGTCAATAATTAATTGGTCTATAGGTGCACCCTATATTCAAAAATATATATATACATAATATAATGTCTAATGATAGAGATTGTAGAAACAAGGAACAAAATGATAAATGTATGCTGACACTGAAATTCAATTGCATTCATCTATAGCAAGGAGAAAGGTAATATACTTTTTAAGAAAAGTATCTGAACACACCTTCTAACTTCTTCCGCACCTACTGGCGGGTGATGGAAGTTTCACGGACATGTTTTAAGCACCTGGTCTTCAGTCACCAGTCCATAGCATAAAACTCAACAATATTAAGTTACAAATGATGCACTAAAAATACTTGTACATAAAGAACATTGATTTCTTTCAATTCTCAACTGAATGCTGAGTGAACTGCAATTGACTGGAGGGACAAGGTAATGAGAAGTTTTAAAATGTAATAGAAACTTCATGCATGCCATTTGTGTCTTTGTATCTGGTTTTGCTGCATGCTCTCAGCATGCTTTGTGGTTCTGACCGTCACCATGTGGCTTCAAGAAGTTGTCCGTGAGCAAAGGTTCACAACAAAAGATGCTGAATGGTTTTATTGTGTTGTGGAAACATCCAACTTCCAAAGTTACTTGCAGAATGTCAAGTATGCACCTCCATTATTTCTACTTGATGTTTACCGACATAAGACACAAAATTCACAATTTTAAGACCTAGTCATTTATTTATTTTTCCAGTTTCTTCAAGAAGCACAGTTTGGGAACCTATTAGATAGGGAAACCTCTTTTTAGATTAGTAGCACAATGTGCAAACTTATTTACTATAAAAATGCCTTTTATCCACCATATTGACCGTAGATGTTTAGCGCTCTTAACCCCTATATCACCATCATCATCCACCATATTTCCCCAAAAAGAAAGGTTCTTACCTTTCGTTTCTCCTCATTCAGTTGCTTCTTGAGTGTTTTAACCAGAGCTCGCTGTTCTGCTAATTCTGTTGTTAAGTGTTGTGTATCTGTTCCACCAAGACTTTGCTGCTCTTTTTCTATCAACACGTATTCCTCAATTTCCTGTTTATGCTGTAAACAGTCATTACTGAATCATTTAATACTGTGCTAATAGTTCATTCACACAGATACAAATTAGTGATACCATTTGAATTAAGAATCTACTGGTGTAGTATTTTCAATTAATAGTGGTGTGCATCTAACCAGGAAACCTTTTAAATGTGGTTTACTACTACTATTTTATTATTACTATCATTCCCCTTACCATAGCTCTTATGTATTAAAAAATTTTGAGCTAGTTAATTTAAACAGACTTTGAAGCTGCAGCTCTACACCACAAACTTTTCATGCATATGCCTAATTCATATAGCCTTTCCTTTTCAGGGAAGGGTATAATTCAAAGTAAGCTCTCCTAATTCTTAAAATTGTGGTGTCTTTTTTCTGCAACTTCAAATTCTTCTCCCTTATTACAAATTTCCCATACTCCTGGCTGATTCACAACATTCATTGTTACTATAGTAAACGATCCAGATTCAAGAATTTGGACAATATGCAATACAACTTAAATCTAACATACTGCATTCCCCTTCCCCTTCAACAAGTTAAAATCAAAACAAAAATATAGCCTTGGGAGGTTTTCTTAATGTCTAATGTTAATCAGTGGAGAAAGGAAAGTGAAAACTGTTACATTCACAAGGCTTTCCCAATGCATTATCCTTTATTTTTATTTCTCTTCTACAGCTTTCCCGACCCATTATCCTTTATTTTTATTTCTCTTCTACAAATTAAACTAACTAAAAAGCATATTTTTTTTATCCTAAATGGAGATAAAAATTTGCAGAAAAGGTTTCATTTTACATTTGTTATAGATATAAGAGGGATGCACAAGGTCAAATCTTTAAAAAGTGAATTGCTATATCTAACTTTGAAATTCCATACACCCTAAAAGACATCACAAAGAACAAAAGAATGGTGGCTTAGCACTAAAAATGTATTATAACACATTGGTTCAAATCAATGCTAACAGCATCTTGGAAATGGTTAATGCCACAATTTTATTTAACATAAAGTGCAGGTTTCTATGAGATCAGCATTTTTCCTGCAATAAGTTTTTATTAGCTCTTACGGGTTCCTAGTTATACAAAATTCAGCCACTGGCTATTAACAGAAAATTCCAGATAAAAGTTACAAAATACAAACAAAAAATTATTAAAATGCACAAAAAATTACAAATATGAATGGGAAAAAATCCTCACTAAAAATCAAAGATATATCAAGAACTTTAACATCCTTTTGGAGTTTATTTTGGAAAGCAGAAGAGAGAGGGTAGCAACAATGTGGCAACACAGCACTCTTGATTTTAGCCGAGGATTGGGGGGGGGGATAATTATACTCTAGTTATGACTAGTGCAACCAGCTATATGCACCAACTTGCTCTATCAATAACTGGATTGACTTATTACAATTAATACCAATGCCACTTCCTAATAATGTGCCACTCTTAAACCTATTCTAACTGCTGCTTACCCTTATGCATAGCACTACTCTTAACAATCTCAGTGAACCAGCCCCAAGTTAAGTAGCACCAATGATAGTGCAATATTAATGATCTGAAATATAAATTATTTTATATTTTTAAGTATGCAGTAAAAGTGTCATTTCTTGGATATTCACCTTCTCTGCAAATACATTTATGGGAAAACATCTGAATTATAGATTTCACTACATTATCTCCTTAAATGCACAGCAAATAGTATTTGTTATTTATGCAGGAGTTGCATCTTGAAAAGGAGTATACCCAGTGGAAAGTACTTTATCATCCTACAACCCAGTGACATACAAAATATGGGCAAATTCTTTGTCCACTTGATAAGTTTCAAAACAGTAGATGAAGCTGTAAGCATGTTCACTTTATCATAAGGTTAGTTAAGATGTCATCAGCACGCTCACTTTATTGTAAGGGTAGTTAAATGACCACTCTATCACACTCCAAGATTATAAGCCCAGTTAGCAAATCAAACTAAATGAATAGATCTTTTCTCATTAAAAGTTAAACTTTTAAAGCATTAATACAACTGTTGATCATAATTATCCGTAACTTAACTATCCCACATTCCTAATTTTTACCTGCTCCAGAAGTCTTGTCATTTCCTTTTCAAGTTGTTCCTTTTCGGTCTGTTGAGTCTGTGTTTTTTGCCGTTGTTCTTCCAATTCTTGTTTGAAAGATGTTAGGTCCCTCTCTAAACGTGTCCGCTGTGCTGTGAGCCGCTCAACATCAAGTGACAGCTGACGTCTAGCACGTTCTGCAGTTTCCAACTGTTGATTTACACGCTCTAAAACCGCTGAGAGCTCTTGTTCCTTTTTGCTGGGCCCTGCTACTGTAGTATGTCTTGGGGTTGGTGCTGCCAACTTATGTTCCAAATCTGCCACTTTCCTTTTCAGCTCTGCATTTTCTAGTTTCAACTGTAAAAGTAATAAATTATTAAATACATGTATTATACCTTAAACTCAAAACTTGTTTATATACAATATACCTTAAAATATGACCCCCTTTCTTCCTATTTACAAAATCAAACTCAATGTATTGAAATATACTGGAAAAATGCAAATTGCTTAAACAAATATAAATCAAAATATAAAATAGTGAAATCAGGAGTACCACAAGGGTCGGTTTTGGGTCCTCTCCTATTCCTAATCTATGTAAATGATATGCCTATTTCTCCAGACTATAATCTAATTTCTTATGCTGATGACACTTCATTTACATGTGCAGGTAAAGAATTAAAACAACTAGGAGCTAAGGCTACATCATCTCTAATAAAATTGACAGGCTACCTGAAAGCAGCTCAACTCAAGCTCAATGTTGATAAAACAAAATGCATTCTATTCCAACTTTGGGATCAGAAACAAGTATGTAAGTTAGAGTACAACAATATACAAATCAAACAGGTATTTTTGGGAATTACCATAGACAAGAACCTGAATTTCAATGAACACATAGATGATCTCTGCAAGAAACTAACTCTCGGTTATATTTACTAAAGAAATTAGCTAATCAACTAGATAACGACATACTAACACCAGTGTACTATAGAATGATCCACTCACTTATTAAATATGGGATAGAAATTTGGGGGGGAGCATCCATAACCAATCTAAATAGAGTATTGGTGATCCAAAAGAAAAGTCTAAGGTGTATATTTAACTTAAAACGTTGCCACACTGTAAAAGAAGTGTTTAAAAATGCAAAAATTCTAACAGTAATATCCCTATATGTCTACAAAATTATTTTGTTAGTTAGAAGGAATCAAAATATCAAGAATCTCAACAAAGAATATTATACATATAAGACAAGGGGAATAAATAACTACCATAGGGTGTGTACAACTAAAGCTGCAACAAACAAAGATCCATACATCAGAGGAGCCATACTCTTTAATAAATTACCACAATATATAAAAGCTGCACAGAGTAACTCTTTTAAAACATTGTTAAAAAATTATCTACTAAATAAAAGCCTACACAGAATAGATGAATTGTAATCTTCTAAAATCTGTTTTGTATGTTAGAGTATAAGTATTTATTGAATTGCAAATAATATTTTGTAATATTTTGTGCTTGAACTAAACTGTTTTTTGGTGGTATTGTATAAATGATAGGCCTAAATTGTAAATAGTATCTGATAATATATGTGACTCAACTGAAAATTACAGAGTTATTTCAACAGAAAAACTTGCAGATCTTCGCTCACTTCTTCCTTGCATCCCCGCAAATCATATACTCTAATAGTATATTCACTGATCAAAAAAACATGGACCACACACCAGAGGGAGAAGAAGAGGCAGCAGTGGATGATACGTGGCGTATTCCAAAACTAAGGTCTGGTGAATAATATTTAATGGATGGTAGGCCTGAATGATGTTTCATGCCTGCAACACTGTCTACCGACTCCTGAGGAACCTATCACAGTGTTGGCATGACGCAGTAGGCGTTTGCCAGTCGGTGAGCAGATTGCATTGGCTGCAACAACTGTAGATTCCACTAGTTGTGAAGTGGCTGGCAAAAGGATCGTCAGCTGCAGACATATATTCGTGAGTGAGGCCTCATGTATGAATCGGACATGAGTGACAAACAGGTTCGACACTGGTGTCGAGAATCTTGAAATGGCTGCACAAATGTGCACGATGAACATTGGAGTCATAGGCCTAGTATTTGGACCAACGACATTGTTGAGCAAGTGAACCAAAAACTTTGAAGTGATCGGCATTTGATGATTAATGATCTGGCTGATGAATTCCCAACCTCAAACCTCACTTTACAGGATTGTCACTCAACAGCTTGGATATCGAAAACTTTGTGTGAGGTGGGTGCCAAAACTGCTCACCAGTCAGCACAAAGAGCAAAGAATGCATAGTGCATGACAGTTTTTGGAGCACTGTAGACAAGATGGAGAAGTTTTGTTTTCCCACATTGTTACGGGCGATGGGACATGGATAGCATACACCAACACAGAATCAAAACAACAGTCAATGCACTGGCGCCATTCCGGTTCACCCAAACCAAAAAAATGTAAGCAATCGCCAAACAAAATCGCAAAATGATGGCTACTGTGTTTTGGGACAAAAAGGGCATCCTTTTGATTTCCTTCATGGACCATGGGTCAACAATTACAGCTGACGTGTACTGTGCAATGCTTACCAAATTGAGACATGTGATCCAAAATTGATGCTGCAGGAAACTGTTGTCTGGCATCATCCTCCTGCATGACAATGCACACCCGCACACCACTGCCAAAACCAAAGAGAAGATTCAAGAGTTTTGTTGGGAACTCTTTGACCACCCTTCGTACAGTCCTAACCTGGCACCAAGCAACTATTTCCTCTTCTTGCATTTGTAACAGTGGCTGGGTCGAAAACGATTACAAACCGACAAACTCAAGATGAGTGTTACCAAACTGATTCAAGTCGCAGGTGGCAGACTTCTATGCCCAGGGGTTAAAGAAGCTGATGCAGCATTACAGCAAGTGTATAGATGGGAACAGCAATTACGTGGAAAAGTAAAGTATATATGTAGACACATATTACTGTCAATAAAAACCTTGTCTCAAGAGCGATGTTGTTGTTATGACCAAACGGATCTTAGTTTTGGGATATGCCTCGTACTTTAAATTACTCACATATTCATGGTTCCTCACATCACAGACCAACCTGGACCAGCGCTTAATCATCTTCAGTGAGCTAAACTTTATAACTTTTGTTTACTTATTTCTTTATATTTATTTTATCATTTGTTAATATTAGAAAAATATTTATAGTAAATATTTACTAATAACAGTTAAAGTATTTCTTGCAAAATGCTAACTTTACAAGCAAACAGTTTTGGCTATAACACACATGAATGAATACCCTATTTATTTAAAATAACATGTCGATGGAATTACCATTCAAAAACCTTGAACAACTGTCAAATAGCATTCTACAATCATAAATAACAGTATTAATACGTTAGGTTCACATCTGAACACTTCTTTATTGATTATTCTAATATATAATGCTTAGTAAAACTTTAATCGCAAGTTTACCAAAACTAGCTTTTGGTACATATGCCTTTGCTATTCTAAGGGCCTCATATAAACTTTAATACACTCAATGAACTGGATCTCATCCCCTATGAGATGAATCAGCTGTCAATTACAGCTGAAGCTGAAGGCAAACTGCTTTTAAACACATTCTGGAAATTGTAAATGTTTCTTATGTAAATAGTAAAGTTGAACAGCGTTTCCTTATTCAGCTGTTATGAGTTCACTTCACTATGCTTCCCCCCGCCAAAAAAAAAGGAATTTATAGTACTATTATCTGCTATGACACTGTTTTATATATTTAGCTTTGCTGAAGTCTCTAATGTGCCTCTAAATTACATTATGAAAATATTTTGCTGCAGTAAAAATTGAAGCCTTTACCAAACTTTAAGGTGTTTTTCCAATAAAAGGCACATACCATTCATTTGACATTCAATTTTTATTGAACTTGCCAGTCTTTCCATAGAGCCTCAATACCTCTCTTAGTGGTAATTTTCCTTTTAGGAGGTTGCAGTTAATAGCATGCAGTTATGCGAAATTCATTAGAATAAAGATATTACCTCCATTTCTGCTGCACTAGGAGCTGAAGAGTTGTCATTTTTGTACTCATCCAAAATCTTCTTCAGCTCTGTATTTTCAGCCCTTAACTGTAAGAAAACAAGTACAATAAGTACATTTATGAATTCAGACTTACATTACTCTTAATTTATTGCTTTTCCTGATTCAAATAAACTCAAACCAACTGATGCTATGTGACAGAATAGTGGAAATGAATACAAAGATTCAACCAAGGATATCTGTTGAAAATAACGGAAAAGATGATTTGACAAAGAGCATTGTGAGAGAGAAAGAGGTTAGCAAAGTTTCATCATGAGTAGAACAAAATACATAAAGCAACCCTAGAAGAATAGATAGGATTAGAAGCAGGCATAAGAGCTTATTCAAGGAAAAGAAGAAGATCTACCTTGAAGAACACCAAAAAGTAACAGAAAAAATAGAAAAGGCCTTTTTTAAGGCAATGTGACCCAGACAGCCAAGACTCCTCAACACACATAACTATGACAGACATGGGAAGGACATGTCAGTCAACTAGTTCAGAATATGGAGGCAAAACCACAACTGAATGAAGAGCAAATGGGAAATAGAGAAAGCAAGGCTGCTGGAAAAATAAGAGGACACCTAGGCCAGATGTACTTAACAACGAATTAACAAGCATGATGGCATTTCTATTAGATTTTGGACCAATTTGCAGAACATGTGTCCAAGCAAGGGAACAATATCAAAAGAATGGATGAAACCAACCATTAAATTTCTCTATATAGCAAAAGGTAACATAAGTGACACAAAGGGCTAAAAGGCAATCAGTACACTCAAGCTATTGACAAGACTGGTCACTACGTGAGTCAGCAAGATGAACCATTACTACTGGAAAAACAGTGTTGCTCTGACCAACAAGGATCTATTTTAAAGGTGGAAAAAAAATGTAATCAATCACTTCATATGACAATGGAACATACTAAATTATACTTATACCATGATTATGCATAGCATTTCTCAAAGGCATTCAACTTAATAAACTAGAAAAGCTGATGGAGATACTGAAGTCCTGGGGAAGACTTTGATCACAAAGCTGATAGCCAGTGTTATATCAAAAACTTTCAACTACAGAATAACACAACATAATCAGGATGGGTCAATTAAATAAATGGAATGTTGCAGAGAGACATGATCCCCCTATTCAATGTACTAACCCACAATGTCATCAAAACCATTACAAAGACAAACAATATAAGGATCTATATTTAAACAAATGACATGCCACTCATCTTAGAAAGCTTCGCCAATATCCAAAACTAGTAAATACACTAGCTTGCTGGCGATTGAAGAATGAAATACAAAATGATTGTAAAGATAGAGCTGATTTTATGTGGAATGAGGAGGCAGAATAACAAAAGAAGGCTTTTAATGAAGGAGACTTAAAAGTGATCAACTCTTTCAGCAATAGTACAAGTGACAGGATGAGCATTTACTGCCAGAGAAAGACTTGAATCAGCTGTGGGTGTGCCATAAAGAAGTCAGGGGCTCAATAGACATGCTACTAACCTCAGCTCTGAAGCTCTTTGAAACCAAAACCAATTCCAAGATGGAATTAAAATCGTATGGGAATACCTGACACCACACACCTGCAAAAACTTGAAGTGCTCAAGAGTGTGTGTTCAATCCCAGTACCTCCTTTTTGGTCTCCACCCGTCCACCCGTTCAAGTTCTATAGATATACCTTCTCCATCCACCCTCCCACTAAAGCTTGTGAGATGCTTTCTGTCTCCCCACCCTCCCACCTGCACAAGATTTAGAAGTTCATTATTTCTCTTCCTGCCACATCCCTCCTTTATAACCAGATGCGGTATGACCAGGTTAGAAAAATAGTGCCCCCATAGGTTACCTTGTGTTAATGTGTTTAGCTTTAGGATAGCCAACCAAAAGAACCTCCCTCCCAAAAAAAAAAAATTGTGTAGAATTTTAGAAATTCTTAAAGTGCAGTGCTATCGTGTGATTTTTAGTTTTTTTTTTTTTTTTGTCCGTTTCAATTGGGACAGTTCAATCTTGTTAACCAGGGGGGGGGGGCTAGAAAGAAAAAAAATAAAGCTGTTTGTTAGTGGTAATGTATTAAAAAGGCTGGCATTATCGGTATTCGTGCAAGAGAAATTAAAGAAACCAAATCGAAGTCTTCGGCCAATGCTGAGTGTGTATTTCACTGAGGTGACAGCAAGTGCCTCCAGCCACTGAACTCGTTCAGTAAAAGAAAGAGAAAATTATGCAGGATAATGCGTGTGTCTAACGTTTTTATTCCATTTATGCATATTTTGCCTGAACTGCTCTACAGAATCTTATGTTTGCATAAGAATGCCTTTCTCTAAAAAGTAATGTGTGGGGATCCATTAAAATTAAGTATGGACAGAACTTCTAGGTGCAGGCACGTGTAGCAGTGCGTGCCTATGTCTGTAAGACATGTGTATTATTCATTAAGTTGTTGTTGTTGTTATTATTATTATTAAGTCATAATTAACATCAATATGATTTTTAAAAAAAGTCATAATTAGTGAACTTCATGGGAGGGGCAAAAAGTTTATAGTAATGAAACATATCGGTTTGCTGAGGAAACAAAAGTCATATGTATTGCAGTTTAATTTCTTTTCTCTCTCATGGTTTAGCAATGTATTTGCAGCACATTAATAAAATATTTTAATCTGCTGCTGTAGAAAGAAAGAATAATTAATATTTTAAGTATTAAGAATTTAACAGTACAAAGAAAACAAGGAGAAATTATGTCTAATATGGTGCTCATAAGATTGTCTTTATGTTCACAGCTGTTTGATTTGAACCTGTATTAAGCACGAAGTTGTTGAATATTATGATTCCATAGTCAAGCTGAAAAATAAGTTTTACTTCCTTTCCCTCTGTTTTTTCAACTTCACTTTTACCTATGTGGTATCTTGGGCACAGGTTTGAGTAAATGAGCACTTCTCGGTGCACCATGGAGCAGCGAATTGGTGGCCTGCATATTACAAGTTTTTATATTTAAGCTGGATTAATAGAAAATAGCTATAAAACATTTTTAACCTTTTTTTCACTTAAAAAAAGAAGATAGAATCCATGGTGTTAGTGCTAATTTTAAGTGCCTTGGAAATAGATACTAGATTAGATTGCAACACATATTCCAAATAAAAAACCAACAAAGAGCAATAACAAATCACAAATTATTTGCTAAGAAATTTATGATCTGGAAAATATAGAAGCAGCTATTAAAAATGTAATGCTTGTTAAATCTGCATCAAGGGATGTTAGTGTAAGAAATTTTGCTCAGGTTTGTGTTGCATAAGATGCCGCTTTATTAAAAAAAAATTGTGTAACTAAATAGTTGCTTTTTGTTTTTGTCGATGTATTTCGCTTATTTTTCAATACACATGTTAAAATATAATGTGGTGTTTTATGTATAACTAAATGCTGACATTCTTTGTACATGGTAGGATATCATTTATGTTATAATTTGTATATTATTATAGAATGTGAATCAATGACATTTGTATCATGTAGGTTAACAGCTTTTAAGTTGATGAATGGTAAACTGCTGTATACAAAGAATAATATTACATAATACCATACCACAAACTTTCCTATTTTCCCACTTTATTGAAAATGAGTATAAAGACATTGTCAGTTTAAGACAATTAAAACTGATCTCGGTATTCTAGCAGATGAGTAAGAACTGAAAGGAGTGCAAGTTCTAAATAAAGTCACGTGTGCATTTAATGGTTTTCTCTCCAGATTGAGATAACCATTAAAAACGCAGGTGATTTTATTTGAGACTTGCACTCCTTTCAGTTGGCTTGCGCACGTTTCGAAAGCGGGGGCCGGGGCTAGCAGCAGGCGTGATCAGTTGATAAAGAAGTACGGTGCATTACCGAACGCAGCGTTAGTTCCGCTAACGGCCACCCGAAAGGTCCGTATACAGCGCCCTATGCGGCACCTTATCCCCACCACTGAGTTGACGATCTGGTTAATCTGTGGAATCAAGGGACATAGAGACAAAGGCTGTTGCCTTTAAGTTAAGAAGTGGTATTAGACTAAGTTCTAACTACAGGTAATGCATTTAACATACCGCGAATGACCAATTGGTTGTTTTAATTATTCCATACTACTCCTCCACGCCGACTGGTTCAAATTATCATGTGGTAACAACTTAATGTAACGAGAAGGAAACCTTTTGACATTGACTGTTGTGTTAAACCTAAACAGCTTCTTTCAATACAATGTGATAAGTCTTTCACGTTAAGGCGGGATTACGATGAATTTACGGATGGGAGGTCTGATTAGGATGCAGTTAATGTAACCGGAATAATTCTCTTAATTACTTTAAGGCACTGCTTCACGCCGATTGGTTCACAATCATCTGGCATCTAACTTAACGAAACGGAAAGGAAAACATGACAAGTTGTAAATTACGTAGCGTTGTCACGTAAAGCTCCATTTAATATAATACTTTCACGTTACAGTACCTTAAGTTCATCATAATCCCGCCTTTACTTTGTAGAGTTAAGGTAACAGGAAACACTTGGCTGCTCTTACAGTCTTTTCATGCAAACTTTGAAAAATAAAACACATTGTTACCTTGAACATTTCTAACCTTCTCATGTCACAGTTACAGCTTGCAATTACAAGTATAGAACACCCAATTGCAAGCTCATGCGCTGCAGATTTCCGATATGTACAAGTTGCATCCGTCACAAACGAAGCGGTGAAGCACAGAACAGCAGCGCATAATATTACCAACGGGCTTTCGGTGAATCCAGCTAAACGGTTATATAACAATAAATAGCTCGACTCAGATAATGCATATATTATTACTTAGTATCTAGGGCAATAACTAGTACGTGCTTGTTTTCGCATCGTTTGCAAATAATCACATTTTCTTTCAACTTCAATGCCCCTATTCATTTGTTGCTGTTTTGTAACGATATAAAATGGCTATAATTAACATAAATTTCGTGCTATAAGCGTATTATAATTCAAACAGTAAGTTTAGCGGTCTGCCATACGTTTGCCCTTCTTTAATTCTTTCATTCATTCTCATATGATTCTAATTGATACAGCAGTAAAAAATATGGCCCGCTTGTTGACTCGTATTTGAAGTTCTGTATCTCAGATCTTTAGTTTTCTTACTTTTACAATGTCTCTCTTCTATAGGTCCGTAAGCAAAGTATTTTACAACATTTGTAAAATTATATACTAAGGAACTCATACTGTAACTGTGTATTGTAACTTGCCGACGGTAACTAAAGTAAAGTTGGAAGCCCTGATCCACTCCAAGAAACTAGCGCTTGCAGAAAGCCACCCGAAGTTGCCCGACGAAGTTCGAGCGAATGCCGAAAATAAACGAAAGGAAACGATCTTCCAGTTCAAGGGGGAAGGTAGTCCATTCCGGCACATTTTGCTCCCATTGGCTGTGGTCAAATACGTAACGTGAAACGTTGGCGCGCGCATTTCGACTGGCAATTGAAAGTGAATACATAAAGCCATGCGTTTCAAAGCAGGAATTTGTACATACATAGTACAAGTCGGTTTAAGTTCAGTACCTTCCAAAGATGTGACACAAAGATTTTCAAGAAAATTCCCCACCCAAAATAACCCTTTACACGGAAGAATTCTCGATTTTTTTTTCTGAAAAATGACTCAAACGATTTTGATTAAAATGCCATTGTATTCAAGATATTTACATGAAAAATAAAATGTTTATTTTTAAATTTCTGGGAACAGCTTGTGAAGTCCTCTTCATTCGGAAGGAATTTTGTATACTCTTGTATAACTGGTAAATTTAAGCAACAGAGGAAAATGGGCTACACAAAAAATGTCAATGGGATAGATGGATCTGTTGCATCCCAGTTTTATATGTTATAATGTTTTATGTATATGCAAACTCCACCATCTTCTAAATGTTTTCTTATACAGGGTGAAAGATATTGCTTGAACTGTAATGAAATGCCCAATAGACACAGGCACAAGGAACATAAAACACTGTGTTTCATTTTTGTAGGTTTAATGACAAAAATTGTATTGGACATATTTGCACTACTCATTATATAGAATCCATGATTAACGTACGGTTCAAGCAGTACCTTCCACCCTGTATACTGTCCTCCCAAATAATACCCATGCAGTAATAATGAGAATTTCTCGTTTCAAGTGATGTCTTTCTCAAACATGTCTTCAAGGTAACAGAAATTACATGGGAAATTGAAATTTAAGCATAACAAAGTATAAAGTTATAATTTCGAGCTTATTCAAAGTGAATTAATCATCATAATAGTATCAACCTCATGTAAGCACTTTATGTAGGGCAGATTGCATGTGATGGTGATTAACACTTATTTGCTATTGTTGTCCTACTGTAATGCGTGTCGAGAAGTTTACTGTTGAAATGGTGATGGTTTACAAATGTTTCTCTCTTAGATAAGACATGATGGGGAGGGGAACATCCCCCCAAAGGCTGTTCTTGGCATTGGGTATATTCCTACTTACTCTGCATACTTCATAATTGTATGTGTTCAATTTCCCTTGAGCATTGCTCACAGTGGAACCAAATGAACAAACACAAACAAACATCACTGTATGGGCTCAATTTGCTTTTTTCCCATATGACCTGTCAATAAATTTAAGGTTCCCATGTTCTCCACTGTGTTATATCAAATGTTATATATAGAACCTTTCCCAGGAAAAGGAATCAAAGTGTATTTTCTATTCAATAAATGCAAGTTTTATTAACTAGAATTGGCTTTGTGTATGCATAAGTGACTTAAGTGCAATTACCTATAAGATCATTCCAATAGATTGTAATAACAGACATTCAAGAGGTTAGAATTTAATGAACATTTTAATTGGGTAGGCCATTCAAATGTATATTAATGTAGGCACATGTTCCTTAAAATACCATACAAATGTGTTATACAGTATTATTAAATATGAATGTGAATGCAATGTCTCTAAATAATAACAATGTCTCTTTGTGTTTAACCATTCAAATGTATATTAATGTAGGCACATGTTCCTTAAAATACCATACGAATGTGTTATACAGTATTATTAAATATGAATGTGAATGCAATGTCTCTAAATAATAACAATGTCTCTTTGTGTTTAACCATTCAAATGTATATTAATGTAGGCACATGTTCCTTAAAATACCATACAAATGTATTATACAGTATTATTAAATATGAATGTGAATGCAATGACTCTAAACAATAACAATGTCTCTTAGTGTTTAACCATATCGCACCCACTATTCATAATTGTCAATCACTTTAACATGTCGTTTAGTGTGCCAGTTTTTCATATGTTGACTGCAGAAAGAATGTAACAGCACATGCTGGTTTATAAATTTGGGGGCTGGATGAGACACTCGTTCATTAGTATTGCTCTCTGTCCTCCATAGTATTTTTAATTTTAATGTCCCTTTTAACTTCACAGGTTTACAGAGATTGGAGACTGGTGGGAGGGGGGATGAAGATGGTGCAATTGATGGAATTATGGTGGGGAAAACCAGAGAACATTCATTCTAAGTGCCATTTTATCTACCATAAAATCCCACCTCTGATCCCTAGGATTGAATCCAGGCTTTTTTGTGAGAGGCCATAGTGCTGCCCAATTAGAAGTGTGAATATTAGACATTTAAAACAGAGATAGCATTACTCAATACTATCAAGTAATGAAACCAAGAAGTTGTTTTACAAGCCAGCTCCCACTCACAAATGAGGTGTATGCAAATAAAGTAGATACTTAAAAAAGAATAACTATTTCAGCAGATATTTTGCCATTCAATACATATTACACATTTATATAATTTAAGTTGGGTGTTTTGTCATAAATATGGTAGCTGACATTTCGATATGTAGAAATCATTCAGCAATAATGTGGTAATACACAAGTTTTATGTAACTATTTGTGCTTCCAAGGCCAGCGCTTAACCGAGTTACCCAGATTGACAAAAAAATTCCCAAGGATATACAGTACATATGGAGAATTTTCTGTTTATGAAATGCTTTTAAGTTATTTTGCAATGAAAAGAGCATTATGTCCTAATTTATTTATTTATTTGGTATAACAGCAAGAAATAGTGTTTGAGCACAACACTAATACACATCCAAAATCAAACTATGGATCCCAAAATATTATCATTACATCACATTCAAAATTGAAATAGGTATCAGACATACCCTTTGAGCATGAGTTCTCTTGTTCGTTTTACGATATTAGTGTGCAATCCATAAAAATAAACTTTTCGAAATACAGTTATTTAAGGTTAGCTTGTTTTCGCTATATATATATTTCAATTCTTCATTAAAACCAACTAAACTTTCGATTCATAAGCTGTCTTCTACCTTACTAGGTTTTCAGGTCATGTTCCAGTTTTAAACATCGAATGCGCGTTATTTGGTACTCAATATTAAATAAGGTATCACTATAAACTCCTACATTTACACAATTGCTCGTTGATACGAAAATTCTGGTTTATTTTTATATTTTCGGCATTGTTATTTTATCAGCTGACTTCCATCTTAGTTTAGTTTCAAGCCTCAGCAATCAGCATGGCAGAGGTCGCGACACCTTCCCCCTTGAACTGGAAGATCGTTCCCTTTCGTTCATTTTCGGCATTTGCTCGAACTTCGTCGGGCAACTTCGGGTGGCTTTCTGCAAGCGCTAGTCTCCAAGAAAGCGGCATCTAGCATATTACGTCACCACAACATGAATGGAATGTGATCATAAAAGGCGGAGAAACAAATCAAATGAGACGTGGCCACGCGTGGTTGATGTCGTTAATGTACGGAGAAACAAAGCTGTAAAAACGTGGAATACGAAATTCCTGATCGTATTAAAAGCAGAATGAGTATCAGTCTTGCGTTACAACACACAAATCCGATGTGCACATGCTTCAAACGTTTCCTATCTACCCACATTACGTCACCACAACATGAATGGAATGTGATCATAAAAGGCGGCGAAACAAATCAAATGAGACGTGGCCACGCATGGTTGATGTCGTTAATGTACGGAGAAACAAAGCTGTAAAAACGTGGAATACGAAATTCCTGATCGTATTAAAAGCAGAATGAGTATCAGTCTTGCGTTACAACACAAAAATCCGATGTGCACATGCTTCAAACGTTTCCTATCTACGCACATGGGTTTTTCGTGACCCACAGATTGCTGCCACTCTGAGTGGACTCCAGTCCAGGGACATTCCACGGCCTTCACCTTCTTTCGCGCAGTTTTTAAACATAAAAGGTGCCTGCACGTGGGACATAAAATTTCTTATCATACTGGACATTTTATTATTTCAGGTGTCGTAACAAGTCCAATATGGGCACGTTGTAAGGTGGTTTTCACTTTATCACATTTCAAATATTTAAACTGCTTAAAGAATAAAAAAAAAAAAAACTAATGTATGTGATGTTACATTTATATGGTTTTCTCTACCCTCTATCGTTTAGTGTATATACAAATATTCTTACAAAAGTTTATTTTTCTATCTACTTCATTTTGAGACAAACCTTCCGTGAAACAGCTACATTACACATTTTGTTACACATACAAACGGAAGAGCGATAGTCAGATATATAAGAACTGGAGGTTTTTTTGTTTTTTTTAAGTTTCATTTTCACTCCGCCTTTAACCAATTGGTCTTATCGGCGTCTTTTCCTTTTGGAACTTAATGTCTAAGGCAATGGCAACTTGGGTTTCTTGCGCTTTGGGTCTTTATCATTACATCACACACACACACACACACACACACACACACACACACACACACACACACACATTCACACTCTCATTCCTTCCAAACTCTGGGGAGGATAAGGAATAATTTTGACTTGAGAAAAATTCCCACCCCCAGCACCCCTTGCACAACAGGCAGGTGCTCTACCGACTGAGCTACGGGGGAACTGAAGTTATATGTTGGTTTCATATTGTTTTCATGAACCGCGAGAAATAACTGAAAATCGAAAGGACTGAACAATTCGAACCATTAATAACGAATATCTCGGAAATAGCTCATTCCACAAAGAAACTTCTTTGATATAAATTGCGTGTTTTAAAGAGATCTGCCTTTTTGTCTTTTCTTTATCCCCCCCCCCCCCGCTTAACCCATTTACCAGTTATAGAAGATTATATAAAATTCTTTCCGAATGGAGAGGACTTCACAGGCTATCCCCAGAAAACTCAAGATATACATTTTACTTGTCATGTAAATATCTTTAATACTGGGTTATCAGCATAGAGCAGAAAAGCTTTTACGCTCTTAGCCAGCCGGCGGTGAAGCACAAGGCTTCAGTGTGAGTTGAACTCTTGCAAACGTGGCAGGCGCTTGTTAGTTGACGCAATACAGTGCGTATTAAAAGGCTCTATTGGGGTATCGGTATTCTGTTCCCCAAAAAGTATTCGTTCATGATTCATACGTCCATACAGAATCTGCCAGTACCGTAAGGAGATTATTTCAAGAGAGATTTCCTGACGTTCAAGTTCCAGGTCGAACTACTATTCACAGATTAGTAAGTGAATTACGTGAAACGGGAAGTCTTCTTGATAAGAAGCATAAGAAACACGTACAGTACTCAAGAAAAAACCCTAGATAACATTGGACACACTCTGGAAAGGTCTCCTTGAAAGTCACTTCGACCTCTTTCTCAGCAAATGTAAATTACTATGATTCGGTACAAACGGCTACAAGGTTATTCCAGTTAAAGTCCTATAAAATTATTTATTGTAGTGCAAGAACTTAAACCGGATGACCCTACATTAAGGATGCGATTTTGTGAATGGGTTTTAAATCAGGTACACGATGATAAAATGGACCCTAATCTAATTTTCTTTTCAGACGAATCTGGTTCCACCTAAGCGGGTATATTAATACACAAAACAATCATTATTGGAGTGCTGGAAAGTCTAATCGCCTTCACCAGGAAACCCTGCGTGATCAAAAAATAGGAGTGTGGTGCGCTTGCGCTATTTGGGGCAAGAGAATAATAGACCCAATTTTTTGCGTAAACAATAGTAAGAGATATGTGCAAAACATTTTGCGGTCATTTGTTTGCGAATTAACTGAGAGGGAATGAAGTTACGCGACTTTCCAGCAGGACTCTGCGATGACACATACAGCCAACTTCTCCATACAGGAAATCCATTAAGTGTTTGAAGACGTAGTCATCACGAACAGCGTATGGCCGCCCGCGTTTCCCTATTTAACCCCCTGCAATTGTATCTCTTGGGGGGGCCTTAAAACAGAAAGTTTGCAAACCAAATTCACACACTTTAGAAGAACTTAAAAATAACATTCGTCAAGAAATTACTGCATTTCTCAGAGGGAACTGCAGCGTGTAATGGCCAACTACCTAAGCAGGTGCCAGAAATGCTTGAACAACGAAGGGAGGCACTTCCAACATCTCCTGGCTTGATATATGTGAGCACTTTTATTTTTAAGTGTTACTTTTTGTTTCTTTATAAGAAATAACTTACGCAACAAGCCGTAGTATATTTACTGCGGACATGCTGTCGCACGCTCAGCGCGCATAGCAAGCAGCACCGCCGGCCGGTTAAGAGCCGCAAAACCCGTTCTGCTCTATGCTGATCATCCAGTATATGGTATTTTAATCAAAATCGTTAGGGCCATTTTTTAGAAAATAAAAAATCTCTAAAAATCTTACATGCAAAGGGTAGTTTGGGGTGGGGTTTTCTTGAAAACTTCGTGCCGCATTTTTGGAAGATACTGATATATTCAAGTTTGGTGTTTATCCGACTTTTCGTTTTCGAGTTATGTTGTTATCTCTCACTCTCTTCCTCACACACACGCACGCGCTCACATACACAAACGGGCCTTTTTCTAGAAATGTTTTTTTTTTTTTGAATTAGGAGGCCTCAAAACATATATTTGACGCAGACACGCTACGTCCTCCAACAATGAAGCATTACCTTGGCCTCACGATTGCTGCTTTTCTCCTCCTAGATGTTTTTTTTTTATACTTTGCCACGGCTGCTCGAGCATGAGATCTTAATCACTGGGTATGCGTGAGTGTATGTACATAGAAACACGAACGCTTTCTTGGAACACTTTTATTCACCATTAAAATAAGACTCAAGATTTGCCGATCACTTTTAATTCTTACGATGTTACTGTGTCTTTTCCAAGACCGAAGATTATCAATTACAGCTGAACGTTCGATCCTCTTGCAAGTTCACACACAGAGAATGTTGTTCCGCACCCCAAGATGGGCCCAGCGAGAGTATGTCCTCACCACACAAGCGTCCCAGCGAGAATGTTCTCACTACACGCGTGATACAAGGAAAAGACTCCTAACTTCCCCTCACTCCCCTTAAAACTTCGCCCCAAAACTGAGCGTCATGAAGCTTCTAGTGACCTTTACTTCCTGGTCAGTGCATCTGCACCCGTTAGTTCCAAGAGAAACTGGTTTCAGCGGATTTACCCTTTATACCTAGGGCTGGTCCCTAATTAGCTAAACTGTGCCTGCCTGGCCTTTCTGTCGCTTTCAACAGTCAACAATTTTCCCAATGCTTCTCCTTTTAATACATGCACTGATTTTAAATATTTTATTATTTATTTTATTTTGCTATCCTTCCCAGATTATTATGATAATTATTGACTTTATAATTTCGGTTTCATATTTAGGTGAAATTTCGAATTTTTGGGTGGAATGCAATACCTTCTCTAGTTACTATGTATGTGGTAGAGAAAGTAAAATGGGGTTTGATTCGGTATACTGAAATTGGGTATATGGCTATTATTTAAAATATTAGCTTGAATAATTTCCTTGGCTATGTTAGTAGGTATAATACAAATATTGAATAAATGTGCACTTTCTTTAGCATTTATGACCCACCTACCAATCACAATTATGTTCTAAACTGAGTATCTTCCTCTAATTGTACTATTTCTTGTTTAAAGGTTTTTCATATAGCTTTATATTTCATGCTACTTTGCATATACACAATTTCTTGCCCATATGATAAGTCTTCCAAGATTAAACCCAATAGGACAGTCGAAGCTCTTGTTCCTTTACAAGCCATCAGAATGTATCAAGGCATTAGAGCTATATCAATACCGATCCTATGCACTTGTATACTTAAGGCATATTTTACATTTTGGTTGCAGTATTTATAATGCATTACTAATATATTTATTTCTAGGAGCATAACAAATATAATTTGAAATATAATAAAAGTGGAACAATTGACGCCAAGAAGTATAATGTTATTCTAATTTGAAGGAAAAAGAGGGAAGCAGAGGTAGAGGGAGAGACATTGTATGTGACAGGGGGGTGCTCTCTCTCTCTGTTAACAGTATAACTAGAAATGAAAAATTGGATTTATGAAACTTATATTTAAGTTTAGTATCTTCCAAGGATGCAACACAAATATTTTCAACAAAATCCTCCCCCCTCACACTACCCTTGAGAGTGTTATTGCCCCACTGTTGGAGAGCCAAACTTGAAGTTGTTTATTACTGTATTGTGGGAGATATGTTTCTTGGAGTGTTCACCACAAGTACGATACAAACTTTTCGGAGGCCTTCACCCCACATTCAGTTTCCGGTGACCTTCGCCCCCACGTTTAAAAAATCAACTTTGTAATTTTAATGTTTATTTAAAATATTATATATGTATGCCTCGGCTGCGTCAGTATTTTTTTTAGAACACGTATCTCTTAGCAGGGGTAGTGTGGCTAAAGAACAAGGCTTATACAAATTATAATTGTATTGTACTTTGTTTTCATTAATTCTCCACAAGATTAAATAACGCTTCACTGATATATTATACTGCAGAGCTGTGAGATTTTTGTTAATTACACCTTTTTAATACGTAAGCTTTATATTATTCTCACCGCAATGAATTTTATGTCTCATATTGACCACATATCGTACTGATCGGGTACCCAATCTTGTAACATCTGCCTGGGAACGCTGTCTTGTAGCGTCTGCCGCTTGAATTTGCACATTTACTCTATTTCAAGTCTCTGATTCGCTAATCCTACTCCAATAGAATACTTTTATTTAACTTAAGCTTTTTCTAGTTGTTGATTGGCTATTTATAAACTGTTTTAAACATTACATTATTGTTCCAAGAATTATTAGTAGCATTATTAAACTTTTGTAATTTATTGTTGTCTCAAGGTTACCTCATTGTTAGCAACTTTCGGCTTCTATTCTCACAGCTCCTACATTGTTAAATTATGTAATACATTCACATAACATTATTATACATGTACA
This sequence comes from Deroplatys truncata, assembly GCA_030765065.1. NCBI lineage: Eukaryota > Metazoa > Arthropoda > Insecta > Mantodea > Mantidae > Deroplatys > Deroplatys truncata. The sequence continues at coordinate 64,066,047 of CM060980.1, forward strand.
TAATAATATAAACATAATACAATGACTGTTACATACATTTTATATATTAATTATACACATATTGCTTTAAGGCGGGCTGTTATTATATTTTATATAATATAATTAAACTGATATCATTTAAGTGTTAAAAATACTACCTCACCCTTTACATGAAAAATGTTGCTTCATTTTTTTTTATTTTCTCAAAAAAGGCTGTAAGCAATGGGATTTAAATACCATAATATGTTTAAGATATTTGAATGATTAACAAAATGTATTTGCAGACTGCTTTTCCATTTTACGGAGTATTGCAATTATGGGTTCTAATCAATAGTTATTTTAAAATAACTACTACTGTGGGCTTCTATTATGATCTCCAGTTAAAAGCTGAGGTTTTCTAACTTGTTACTATTACCTATAGGTTAACCGAGTGTCCCATATTACGAACACAAGGTAACTTAGGCTAGTTAACCCGAGTTTGTTAACAATTTGGTATGGTTGGCAACATTTTTGTGCACAATTTCAAGCCACCCAGGTTGAAGTTTGTTACATTATACCTTTAAAATAAGCTTTCAGCTATAATTTTCTTGAATTCCCCATTTGATTTCTGTGTATAATAAAATCTAAAGTTTCTATTAAACTAGTTTGAAGAACGTTGATATTGTAATGAAAAGAAGCTAGAAACAGTGATGTGTATTGAATTTATTTAAAGGTGAGTCGGAATTGTTACACTAACATCACTTAAGTTTACTCACTTAACATGTTAAGTGAGTAAACTTAAGTGATGTTAGTGTAACAATTCCGACTCACCTTTAAATAAATAGTTTGAAGAATTTTGTGATTAATAGAGACTGTTTCTGATGGTTGGATGAATTCAGGAATGTAATGAAGCACACTTGTTGTTTAATAAATTTTCCTTGTATAGGTTTGTTAGCAGCACATTTCTAAGGAAATAAAATACATTTGATGAAAGTGGAGTCAATCTAAACACTCTTACTAGCTTCACTCACCTATTTATTTAAATATGAACTACTTGTTTTATCTATTTTTTTTAATTGCTTCACTGTGTGAGATTCCACTACTTTTTGGGCATTTCTAAGGGTTATGCTGTTTGTTTAGTTCGCACTGGAATAGGTTAAGTGCATTTCGGTATGTTTAAAAAAGAATAATTTGCCATTAATATAGTTCTTGGAGGTGATGTAAGTTAGACCTTTTTGGAGTATTAGATTATGTGGGATTTCACTCTCAATATGATCTAGGTTAATGGAAAAATAGATTTTGCATATAATACAAGAACACAGTAGCGGAGAATGCTGAAGTCTCTCTTGATTCTATATGCTAACATTCCTGAGTGCTCAGATTCTTGCATTAGTGTATTATGTAACTCATATAACCCAATATTCATGTGTCTAACCTATTTTGCAAGTAACCTTAATGAAATAACAGCGAAACTTAACCTTACATTCCAAAAGCTCCTATTTTCTTACTAACCTATAGAGAGCCGGTAACAAAAATCTATATAAGTTAATACTCCAAAATCACCAGCATTAGTGTTGCTGTTAGAACATTCGAAAATTATCAGAGCAGGAATGAAATGGTTTATCTGATGTGCATTAGTATCGCACTTATTTTATTTCTGCCAGGTGCTTGATGGCATGGAGGTATTAGCCGTAAGGCTTGCTCCACTACATTGAAATTTGTGACAGTTACATTTAAGAAACAATTTCGACAATTTTAGTGTGTTGAGTTAAAAAAACACCATAAACTCAGGAAGAGGTTGTGATGCTGCTACAAATTATTACAGAGGATAAATGTGATGGAAAATAGAGCCATAGTGTAATTTTTATTAATCTGAATTATTTCCCAACTTCCTCAACCCTTTCCTCAAATTTATTTTTCAGAGATCTTATTCCTATAATATAAATAACGTTTGAGCATTGATCTCGGCATCACTACAAAAGGAATAACAGGGCTTTTGCTAGATTAAAACATTTCAGAATATTAAATTATATAGATTTCACTGTTAGCACCTTCTGTGAAGTGATTAATAAATGCTAACGTTGTACCTAGTATTTCACCGTTTTGTAGATTAGTGCAGAAATATGTTGGGTGATTTTGGAGTATTAACTTATATAGATTTTTGTTACCGGCTCTCTATAGGTTAGTAAGAAAATAGGAGCTTTTGGAATGTAAGGTTAAGTTTCGCTGTTATTTCATTAAGGTTACTTGCAAAATAGGTTAGACACATGAATATTGGGTTATATGAGTTACATAATACACTATGCAAACTTCAGTGTCATTCACATTAAAAAAATAAAACAAAAATAAAACGATATGCAAACTATGTCTAAACATAATGCTGAAGGTATTATGCAGCAGAAATGTAATAGGACTTAGGAATCAGTTCAACTTTGGACAATCTAATAATGTTTACGAAATTCACAAACCTGGAAATGACTCTTTCGGAAGTCTAATTATTTTGGCTTTCCTCCTGTTATATAAATATGCTGTAATATTTCACCTTGAAATCCCTATCGACAGGTCAAAGGTATGTCATTTTTGTATGGTTACCTCCAAGTTCGTACCCTAACTGCAACCTGAGGTGGCGGTTAATTCATTGCTAAGTATAACTCCCGGTTAGCTGCTAACCAAAGGTTGTAATACAAAACATTTCTGAGACTCCCAGTTAATTTCTAACCAGAACCTTAACCGGATATCATAATACAGGCCCTATGGAAATCAGTGACATTTTATACTGATAATAAACATTCATTTTATACTGATACTAAACATTAATTATCAACTATTGAATTCCTGCTACTCATTCTCCTGTTTTTCCCAGAAACCTAAAAAGGTAAATTTCAAATGATTTTAGTGAATACTCATATATTTTTTGGAAAGTATATCACGGGTGCACCTGTTCAAAGGAGTGGCCCGTAATTTCAAAACTCTTATGTAAATTGTAGCAGTACTCCAGAAATTAATATACGAGTAGGAATTCTAAGCTCTTAATTCTTTCATTTTTAGTTTCTTAATTTTATTTAACAGATCTACATATAATAACTTTTGTCATTCAGAACTCTCTACTTCCTGTGTACCAACAGTTCTTTGTTCGGTTTTCATTATAAAAGCTGTAATATATAATATGTACTTTTATCCTTTAAATTTGAAATAAAAGCAGTTCTAGCTGTGGTAGTTGTAATATCTATGTTATTGTAATAGAAAAACTAAGATTTTTAATCTGCAAGAAAACTGTTATATGACTTACCCTGAATCCTTATTTTAAATTTCCCCTCAATTTTAGGCCCAAGTTTAACGGTCACTGAGCAAACATTAAATGGAGGTTTTGCTTCATCCCACTTAGTTTCGAGTGTATCAGCATATCACATGTCTAAACAATAACAAACTGCCTGTTAACTGCAATGTTTTGGTACTTGCATTAAGATATCAAATATTGAGTAGAAAATGTGAATATTTCCCATCTCTCAAAATGTGAAGAATAACTGAGAGTGATTAATTAATCACTTGCTAGATACACTCACTACCATGCTCACTTTGGCACAGACTACGTACACTGAAGGTAACTGCAAAGACATAACAACTTTTATGTTTCCTGAGCAAATGCTAATATATGTCATTTCTCAATGTTATAACATCACACACAAAAGCAACTGCATGGCATAATCTCAGTTCCAAGAAAAAAGGCAGTTGTGTTTTGTATCATACTATTATTACTGAATAAAATCCTACCACACAATCCACTAAAAATGGTGAAAACCACTGATATTTCCATTTTTTCAAGTACAAACATACATAGTTTTTCCAAACTTCAACAGATTGCTGCACCAACCAAGGTGTTGGCAGATTTTTAATGAGAAACAATGAAAATTCTGCAATCTAGCAACCTTGGGAGAAATGAGTGATAAAGCCCACTCCTTTGCTGGTCATGATGGTCTAACATATTAAGATACACATGCATGAGCTATATCCAGGCCCAGGTTTTAGGAACATAATACCATACACATAATTTAGGCTGATGTTAAATATGTTAATAGCTATGTATGTATCAAGTACGTTAAAGCTTATGCATATGTAGTGCATACAATAGTTTTTAATAAAAGCTCTCTAAATTGTATTAAATATAAATACTGTATAAATATAAAAGGCATATGACCAGTTCTACAATGCTCCAATAAGCTTGCCTATAGTTACTCTCCAAATAAACCTTTTTGGCCAAGAAACAATGCTCTCATATAGAATCACACGGATACCTTTGGATAGCAATCCTTAGGATAACCTATATGATACGTTAAGTTTGCCAATCTGAATTCGATGGAAATGCCACCATTGGGAACACAAACTAGAAAACAAATGAGAATTGCCTTGTGAAGTAGACAACAACAAACAAAATAAAAGTTTATGTTTATTACATTGCTTCTTTTGCCATTGTTTTAGAATAAAGTAGAAGTGATGAAGTGCAAAGCAGGGCTCAAAACTTCACTCACGATGAATGCAAAATACTGTTAAACCTCATAGAAACATATAAGATTACATGAGAATAAACAGTCTGATGTAGTAGCCTGGAAGGGGAAAAAGTGTTGGGAGGCAATCACATCAGAGTTCACATAACCTTACCTCTGTGCTGGTGACTATTTGCTGATATATTGCTCTTTTCTTTATGTTCCTTCTGCTAAGCCGAAACATTTATTATAATGTTATTATAAAGGGAGAAAATTAAGTGTGTATGTGGGTTAATTTAAAAAACCACTCAACTGAATTTGATAATTATTTTACCACTGAAAAGCCGAAGTATATGCGATGGACATCCATAGAGCACCCTATAATTTCAATTCATAAATTACTAAAATACTAATAAGGGTTTGCAAAGCCTGTGTATTTGAATATGAACACATTGGAGCTATAAAAGAACATACTTGCGAAGGCTGTCGGGGGAGAACATCGGGATTATTCTCCATTATTAGGAATAGTTAGGGTTATACGAAATTACAATTATAAGGGATAAAGGGAGGATTAACCATAAAATCCACTGGATGATTGTACAATGATTTCCTAAAGAATGGCAGGAGATAAACAAAATTAATTAAAATGTCATTTGAGTTTAAAAAGCTTCCTGTGAAACATTGGCTAAGCCAGCTAGTTTTTATAAAAGCAAGTTTATAAATTTTGTCTTTGTCCAATGTAAGGAAATAATTTTGTCTGTCTATTATGACCTTATGCTTTCTCCTGTTATGCAGAAACATCGTCATTTCCTTGTCTTCATCCAATAAATACAATTCTGCAATGATTACTATTACTAATGATAAGAATTGCATCAGTCGTGAATGTTAAAAACTTATTGTTGGATAATGGACGTATTGGCTACTTCAACTAGCCGAAAACTTATCAGCAAAGATATCTTCTGAGTAGTGCTATCAGAGATTGTAGAATGCCAATCGCTAAATTGGACTGTAGAACCAGCAAATAGTCATTTGTTGACATATTCTCACAGCCGCCTGAATACTACACTAGGAAGCGTTGATCATAGCAATACAAGATGTAGATGGCAGTGCTTATCCTGAACGCTTGCTTCTAAACAAACAACTTGTGACTGTAAAAAAATCCCAAGAAAATTTCAGTCCAAACCAGAAACATTGACTTGGAGCTGCTGCCAGCAAAATCTTGGCAGGAGTATGAGAAGGAATATATTGCATTTAATGAATGAAGATGGTGTATTTACATGAAAAATCAAAGACACTGAAAGCTTCCTCACTAGTCTAAATACTCAATGCTTAAAACTACTTTGTATTTAAAAGAAAATATTGATATCAGACATTTTTGTAAAGCAATTGCCCTTCTGAACCATAATTTTAAATGATGAATTGTTTTGTGAAAAATGCTGATAATGTTCATGATTAACACAAAAAAATAAATGTTGGGATATAATTATTGTTCCATGATCAAATACTGCGACGGTATTAATGTTCTATTATTTAACATTATTGTAGCCCCACGTTGTGGTAGCCAATTTGTAACGGTATTACTTACAAATGCTTGTTTACATCAGTGTTGAAGCCATCTTGTGACGTCATTCATTTGTTCGGTTTGTAGCTCCATCTAGTGTTAGCAATTTGTGGTACCTAGTATTAGTGTTTGAAAGAATTTTTAAGTTTTGTTTACTGTCCTCCGGCTAGCTATTATCCTGTTGGCTTGAGCACGTATCTCTATACAGGTTGTGTAAACGGAAAGGAATCTTTTATCCAAAAATTACACTGATGAAGAAATTTTGTTTTACACATTTATTGTCGAACACGTTAACTATCACATTTACACATTGATCTTGACACTCGCCAAACTGAAACTGTTATAATAACTTCTTACTTATCACTTTTAATTCGCGTACTTCAACTTTGTGTAATATTAACTTTACAACACTTTAGATTTTTTGTAACTTGTGAATCTATAGCCGACGTATCTCATACAAATATTTTGACGAACTGACGAACTGAAGACAACGTGTAGTGTACAAAGAATTTTGATGAACTGGCAACTGAAGGCGACGTGTAGTGTACAAAGAATTTTGATGAACTGGCCTCAAGCTACCTCTAACCTACCCTATTTATACTCCTTCATCCAGATACGCCTAAAGATTATAACTGAACTGCAATTGGCTAATAAAACGCGCCAACATTAGCGTCTATTTTAATATCCAATTAAAATTATGAATACATATGCTTTAGGGAGAAAATATTCCAGAAGGTTCTAACCGGAAAAACGCGCCAACATTACGTAACTTCCTCGTTTCCAATAATGATAAACAGCTCACCCCCCCTCGCTGCATTATTGCGCTATTATTGACAGTTTCAGTAAGGCCATATAAACTTACTTCCCAACAATAATCACAATCAACAAACATCTGAAATCAATGTCACATAAAAATGCATATTCATATTACAATCATTATTTACATTTAAGTAATTTGTGATACAAATTACTGCATCATATGCCCCACTAGAAACATAATTATAAATATTTACAACTTGTTTGGAAATTTTATAATTGGGTTTTTAGTCTCCTAAATCTTGGAACACACGCTATCACTTTCATTTAACACTTCACACGCATTTAACACACGACATATGTTTTTTTTTTGTTTTTTTTATCTTGCCACTACTTACTGGCTCTGGTTTAATTTGTTTAGACATTAATCTGACATTACAATTTTTTTTTTATAGCAAATACTGTACCCTGAATTATTTAATTACTGTTTCAAAATGGTTCACTCTCTTACATTGTTGACAAAATTTAGGCATTCAAGAATTTTTGTAATTATTAAACATATTTATCAAAATATTCACCCTTTACATAAATATATTTTCATCTCTTAAATCTAGTCACTGTTTCACATTTTCTGTTTGCTACATAAGTATTTGTTTTTAATTATTTTTACCCATTTTCGTTATTTTGTACTTTATTTTAATAATACTCTTGGAATTGTATTTACGTACTTTTAATTTAATATCATATTAAGTTTCAATCTTTGCATTCTTAATTTTCAAATGTTGTTACAGTTACTAAAAATTTAATTTTTTTTTTTTTTTTTTTTATAATTTATTTCTCTTTTCAAATGACATATAAATAATTAACCCTCTTACGTTCCAATACATTTCTCTGCAAGTCATCTTTAACTATCCAGCATTTACTTTACATCTCATTGCTATTTACCCTCCTGGATCAAATTGTGTGGGGCTAAACATTACTCGTAGCCGTATCCTAACCTTCAAAAATTTGTTCATGAATAACCTCTTGTATTCATTTGAAATTTCATCACATGATAACATTTGAAAACAATCTAAAGTTTCCTGAACAATACATCTTTTAACAACTTTCATTTTCAATTCTTCTGCTATCCTTTTAACTTGAGAATACTCTTACAAATCTGTACTAAACTGTACTGGACTGGAGTTTTCATTTTGAACATCTTGGTACTTGTTAATTTCAGAAGTTAGCTTTTGATTATTTACAGGCAAAACTTTAACTTCTTCATACAATTTATTTCTTGCATTACTGACTCCTTCTGTATTTCTGATATTTCCCCTCTGAAATTAACTTGCACCTGAATTAAGTCTGCATTTGTAGCTTCCATCATCTCTCTTAACTCACTTGAAATGCTACTCATTCGGCTACCTAACTCTGTACATTTTACATCAACCTGTTCTATTTTATTATTAACCTCACTTTTTTGGTTCGATATTTCCCTGCTCATGTCTAACATTTTCTTTGAAACTTCACCTATCTCATTTGCTATCATTTCCTGATTTTCATTTCTCATTCTCATACTACTATCTAGCTCCATGAATTTCTTTTCAATTTCTTCCCTGTTTTGTTCTAAGCTCTTACCAATATCTTCCCTTAATTCTCTCTTATTCTGATCTAGTTTTTGTTCTAAACTCCTATTAATATCTTCTCTTAATTCCCTATTATTCTTTTGCATATCTTCCCTTAATTTCTCATTACTCTGAATTAATTTTTCTAATTTCTCATTATTCTTTTGCATATCTTCCCTGTTTTGATCTATTTTCTTACTAAGATCTTCCCTCATTTCCCTATTATTCTTTTCCATATTCTCATTCAAATTTTTCAGCATTTCCATAATCATACTAGTATCAAGATTAACATTTCCTGCTATTCTATTCTGACTTTCTGCACTAACATTTCCACCCTCAAATCCTAAAGAGTTTGAGCTATTTTCTGTAACCTGTATTGAATTACAGCTAACTGTTACATTATCTCCCTCCATAATTATTTCTTCTGTATTATTAGTAGCCATTGTTTTCTTTATCCTACCACTCCTTAAGTACATTTGAAGGTTACAATTTTGTTTTCTAAAAAAAAAATTACGATACTCTGACCTTTGTGATGCTGTCTGTTGCTGTTACATTGATGTCCAGCTTCCTGCCCCTCTCTCCTAGATTTGTATGTCGCTTCGATGAATCTGCGTCGTTTTGTTGTCCTGTAGTTTGAATTGCCCTGTTGCCTTGTAATCTCGGAATTACGATGTCCAATCATCCGCGTAGTCTGTCGTTCCTTTTGTTGTTTCTGGAATCTGCGTCTTGTAGTTCAGTTCACTTCTCCATTCGCCCCTTCCTGGTCATCTCACTTCTTCCTGGTTAATTCTGCCCCTTCCTGGTTATTCTGATCCTTTCCTGGTCATCGTGTTCCTTTCCTGGTTACTCTGCCCCACGTTCTGGGTGCCAATTTGCGACGGTATTAATGTTCTATTATTTAACATTATTGTAGCCCCACGTTGTGGTAGCCAATTTGTAACGGTATTACTTACAAATGCTTGTTTACATCAGTGTTGAAGCCATCTTGTGACGTCATTCATTTGTTCGGTTTGTAGCTCCATCTAGTGTTAGCAATTTGTGGTACCTAGTATTAGTGTTTGAAAGAATTTTTAAGTTTTGTTTACTGTCCTCCGGCTAGCTATTATCCTGTTGGCTTGAGCACGTATCTCTATACAGGTTGTGTAAACGGAAAGGAATCTTTTATCCAAAAATTACACTGATGAAGAAATTTTGTTTTACACATTTATTGTCGAACACGTTAACTATCACATTTACACATTGATCTTGACACTCGCCAAACTGAAACTGTTATAATAACTTCTTACTTATCACTTTTAATTCGCGTACTTCAACTTTGTGTAATATTAACTTTACAACACTTTAGATTTTTTGTAACTTGTGAATCTATAGCCGACGTATCTCATACAAATATTTTGACGAACTGACGAACTGAAGACAACGTGTAGTGTACAAAGAATTTTGATGAACTGGCAACTGAAGGCGACGTGTAGTGTACAAAGAATTTTGATGAACTGGCCTCAAGCTACCTCTAACCTACCCTATTTATACTCCTTCATCCAGATACGCCTAAAGATTATAACTGAACTGCAATTGGCTAATAAAACGCGCCAACATTAGCGTCTATTTTAATATCCAATTAAAATTATGAATACATATGCTTTAGGGAGAAAATATTCCAGAAGGTTCTAACCGGAAAAACGCGCCAACATTACGTAACTTCCTCGTTTCCAATAATGATAAACAGCTCACCCCCCCTCGCTGCATTATTGCGCTATTATTGACAGTTTCAGTAAGGCCATATAAACTTACTTCCCAACAATAATCACAATCAACAAACATCTGAAATCAATGTCACATAAAAATGCATATTCATATTACAATCATTATTTACATTTAAGTAATTTGTGATACAAATTACTGCATCAATATTTTGTTTAAAACCCTGTTAAAAGTTGGTATGATGAGCACTGCCATCTGAATTTTATTTATTATGCTGCTAAAGGCTTCCATGACAATTTTAGCGGCCTAGGCTGCTAAAGTACTATTTATCGGTAACAGTCTGACAAGCAGCTGTTTTAGAGATTGTGTACTAAAAATTGATTAACTTACCTTAATAATAAGATCTTTAGTTTCTGCAAACTTTTCCTTGTGTGTCTGATGCACCTTGAAAACTTCTTGCTGCCACATTACCAGAGTATTGAATTGTTGCTTCATTGCCAAATTATTCTGGTGGAGAGTTTCTACAACAAAATGAGAAGAATTAGTGCTGCATGTTAAATGATGAAATATGATGAGTTGTATGATATTTCTATTAAATCATCTTGAAGGTTTACCAGGATACTTGAATCAGATAAGATTTTATACATGTAAGGTACCTTGCTATGGTAGCTCACGGAGTGATAGCATCAGAACAGAGAGCCAAGGATTTATGGTTTGCATCCCACCAATGGTACTAAATTTTTCAAGTCTGATTCAGCTTTCCAGTATAAAATTTCAACAGCAAACAAGACCTGCTGTGATTAAAATTGGATATTCAACTAAAAGGTAGCAGGCAATGAAATTGTGGCTAGCATAGTGGAGGAGCTTTGCCAGTTGAAAGTGGCTGTAGCTAAAACAGTAATACTAATTGTACTCTTCACAATGACAGACACAAGAAAAGCTAACCCCGGGGGCAAGGAGGGGTTTTAGCTTCAGAATCTGATTTCCTCAAATGTATTCATTCTACAACCAGCATATGGAAAAACTAGATGTCCACTCTAAAATAACTTGCAAGCCTGATATTATGCATAAACACAATGCACATATGGGTGGCGTTTATATGCTATAAACACGTTTATATATGTTTTTATCATTTAAAGCAAGCATGTCTGTTTATGGGAAACTAAAATGTACAAAAGTTATCTTCTCATGTGCTGGACAATTTCTTGGTCAAGCTCAAATTAGGAAGTTGTCTGGTTCGCGCAAGTGTACAGAGCCAGAGTCCCACACCTCTGCCCACTCCTACCTGACCGAAGGGCAGTCATCCTTTACAAGAATAGTTGCTGTGTTAGGTTAAGTAGTGCAGCAAGTGTAGTTTTCCACAAGTAGCTTGGTGTTTGTATTAAGAGGAGAAAATTATTGCGCAAAAATCTGCACAGCCAAACTCGAGAGGCTATAAATAACATGATGGAATTTATGGAAAAGGAAAGTGAAGCCGGGAGATTTATTATAGACATTAAAAAGGTGAGGGAAAAGTGTCTGCAGCAGTAAGAGTTTCTAAATTGACATTAATGCAGATATGTCGTGAGGCAAAGAGAGAAAAAAATGTTGGTGAACCATTGTTTGAAACTGCCAATAAAATAAGAAAAAGGAACAAACCGAGAACAGGTCTCAATGATTTTGATAGAGGGGTCATAAAGAGGGCGATAACAATTTCTCCCTAATAGAAAAAGTCTTCCAACAATACCGAAACTGCATGCCAAACTGGTGAAAGATTCTGCGTTCAAGGGCAGTAAAACAAGTTTGAGAACAATCCAATCATCAAAGAGCTGGGCTACAAGTGGAAGAAAACTAGGAACAACAGATGCATTCTTGCTGAAAAGCAGCATATAGCTTTTCAGAGATATATTATCTGAGAAGCATAGCAAACTATAGATCTCAAGGACGACCGTGGTTTACATGGATGAAACTTATATTCATTCTTCCCACTTCACTTCCAAATCATGATCAGAGGATCAAAAGAAGGAATGTTCGTGCCTATTTCTAAAAGGAGGAGGTTCATTATAATGCATGCAGAAGGAGAGATGGGTTTTATTAATAATTGCTTGAATATATATGGAATTCTGCACAATCAACAGGAGACTACCACAATGAAATGAATTCTCCAAGCTAATCCTCCAATCTTTCTGAAAAAAGTGTGGTTGTGATAGATAATGCTGCCAATCATTATATACAAATAAACAAATGTCCTACCACTAGCTCCATAAAATCTGTCATACAGGAATGGCTATATTCCATTTGCTGACAGCAAGCTTAAAGTTGAGCTCCTTGAGCCAGTAAGGTTAAATATCCCAGTTCACAAACAATATGTAATAAGACCCCTTGCTTCAACATGGTCACACAGTTCTACGAGTTCAATCCTATGGAACTCATTTGGGCTGAAGTAAAACAAAAAACAGGGTGGCGACAAACAACACCACATTCAAAATGGAGAATGTCATAGAATTGGCAACAGGGAAACTCAAAGCAATAACAAAAGAATCTTGAAAAAAGAAAGTCTGATGTATGTATTGTAATGAAAAGAAGCTAGAAACAGTGATGTGTATTGAATTTATTTAAAGGTGAGTCGGAATTGTTACACTAACATCACTTAAGTTTACTCACTTAACATGTTTCGGGAAACAGTTGTTCCCATCCTCAGAAGGTTAATTCGACTGGCCCGTGTTGTTGGTGTTTCCGTTTTTTGGACTGGATCCTGTGGTGGCATCTTGTGGTGGAGAAATGTACTTCCAGAGAGGATTTGGTGGCGGCAAATCAAAATTCATTAGATTTGTGTTGTGTTTTAGAATGGTGATCTTCTCCCATGCATCTAATTCGGCTGCAAATTTGGCTGGTTTGACTAATGTAATATTGGGTTTGATGTTGTGATTAGTGATCCAAAAATGGTGTGAAACTGCAGATTTGTCCATTTGTTTGTATTTAATACATCTCATGTGCTCCTTTAGCCTAGTTTCTAAGTTTCTTTTTGTCTTACCTATGTATACTTTATTGCAATCTGAACAATTGATTTTATAGATTCCAGCTTTTTTGTCTTGTGGAATGGGGTCTTTTAACTTGTTACAAAGTAATTTCTCTATGTTAAATTTGTTCTGTGGAGCTAGGCTGATGTTATGTTTCATGAAAATCTTCTTAAATTTGTGAAATGTTCCTGGGTGGTATGTGAATTTCTTGAACTTTAGCTCTTTATCTTGCTGGCTGAGATTTGTTGTTTTCTGATGTGCATCTGTCGTTTGAATTTTGCAATTTTTTTGTCAATAGTTGCTTTGTTGTACCCATTATGTATTGCTGTGTCTACTATATGCTGGTATTCTAACTGGTATTCTTTTTTATTTAAGGGGGTATATACCAGTCTATGTGTTAGGCTGTTTAGTACTGCATGTTTGTGTGTGGTTGGATTGAAACTCTTATTTTTTATGTAATTAGTAGAGTGTGTTGGCTTCCTGTATATGCCAAAGGTTAGGTTCTTTTGTTCTCTGATGATTTTTAGGTCTAAAAATGGTAGCATGCCTTCTTTTTCTATTTCTATGGTGAATTTTATTGATTGGTTCTGTAGGTTTAGTAAGGCTAAGGAGTCTTGTATGAACCTATTAGGGACAACAGCGAAGATGTCGTCAACATATCTGTGCCAAACTTTAAACATGTATGGAAAGGAAGTTGTTATGTGTATTTCTAAGTAGCTCATAAATAAATCTGCCAAGAAGGGTGAAAGTGGGTTGCCCATGGTTAGACCAGTTGGTTGTTGATAGAACTTCTTATTGAAACTAAAACAATTTTGTGCAATGCATAAATTGGTAAGTTGTATGAGGTCTTCTATTTCTTCTTCAAGTAGGTTAGTCTGCTGTAGCCATTTCTTTAATTGACGCAGGAGTTGATCTGTAGGGACACTTGGAAATAGTGCAGTGACATCAAAGGAAACTAATCTGTCTTCTGGTTCGAGTTCCAGGGATTTTATCTTCTGTATTAAATCTTCTGAATTCATTATGTTTTTGCTGTTGAATTTTGGTAGTGAAGAGAATCTCTGTACTAACCATTTTGCCAGTTTGTAGGTAGGAGAATCAATATTGCTGACGATTGGTCAACCACACACAAACATGCAGTACTAAACAGCCTAACACATAGACTGGTATATACCCCCTTAAATAAAAAAGAATACCAGCATATAGTAGACACAGCAATACATAATGGGTACAACAAAGCAACTATTGACAAAAAAATTGCAAAATTCAAACGACAGATGCACATCAGAAACACAACAAATCTCAGCCAGCAAGATAAAGAGCTAAAGTTCAAGAAATTCACATACCACCCAGGAGCATTTCACAAATTTAAGAAGATTTTCATGAAACATAACATCAGCCTAGCTCCACAGAACAAATTTAACATAGAGAAATTACTTTGTAACAAGTTAAAAGACCCCATTCCACAAGACAAAAAAGCTGGAATCTATAAAATCAATTGTTCAGATTGCAATAAAGTATACATAGGTAAGACAAAAAGAAACTTAGAAACTAGGCTAAAGGAGCACATGAGATGTATTAAATACAAACAAATGGACAAATCTGCAGTTTCACACCATTTTTGGATCACTAATCACAACATCAAACCCAATATTACATTAGTCAAACCAGCCAAATTTGCAGCCGAATTAGATGCATGGGAGAAGATCACCATTCTAAAACACAACACAAATCTAATGAATTTTGATTTGCCGCCACCAAATCCTCTCTGGAAGTACATTTCTCCACCACAAGATGCCACCACAGGATCCAGTCCAAAAAACGGAAACACCAACAACACGGGCCAGTCGAATTAACCTTCTGAGGATGGGAACAACTGTTTCCCGAAACATGTTAAGTGAGTAAACTTAAGTGATGTTAGTGTAACAATTCCGACTCACCTTTAAATAAAGTCTGATGTGTTACACTCACATAACTTTCTCTACTCTTGTACAAACTATTTTTACAAATGCTTATTCTCCATATGCTTCATGTTAATGGAGATATCGAGATGTTAATCTTATTGCTAATTTTCTTGTAGATGCAAGGGGAATTGGTAGGCTTTAAGCAATAGTCAAATATTTTAAGAGCTGGTTGCTATGAGGAGTATTCCATTCTCTTTGCACTACCAGGACAAAAAAAAAATGAATAACGAATTCCCATTTGAGAAAAAGCATAACTATTGGAAAATTTAAGGGAATAACAAGCAATCTCTCCAAAATGGTTCACTCAACAAAAAAATGTATATGACATAAATTGTGTATTTTAATGCGATCTACATTTTTTGTGTAGTAAAATTTTGTCTATCCCTTATGGTTTACCAGTTATGCAAACGTCGTTCACAATGAAGAACACTTTTGGAGAAATTCCCAGAAAATTCAAGATATTCATTTTATTTGTCATTAAAGTACTTTAAATATATGATATTTTAATCAAAATCGTTAGAGCCATTTTTGAGAAAATTAAAATTTTTGAAAAATGTTCCATGTAAAGGATAATCTGGGATGGGGGATTTTCTTGAAAACCTTCATGTCGCATCTCTGGAAGATACTGAACCTAAATACCAAGTTTGGTGTTTATCTGACTGTTCGTTTCTGAGTTATGCTGTTCACAGACAGACACACACAGATATGTTTCCAAAAATACTTTTTTTGGATTCAGGAGGCCTCAAAACATGTATTTCTGGTGAAATCTCGATATCGAATTTTTGGGTGGAATGCAATACTTCCCCTACTTACTATACATAGTAGAGAAAGTAAAAAGTTGAAAAAGGCCCTATTGTATGAAACACAATACTTTAAGGAAATACCTCAAGCAGAGGAAGATATCGAAATGTTCATTATTCACATACAAAGAGTAGTGATGAAGATGAAGACCCACAAGAAGAAGAACAGGAGGAGGAGGAGGATAATAGTGAATTGGATGAAGACATCTCAGGAGCTGAATGCACCAGCTACAAGAAAACATTTTCTTAGAAGGAACTCACCAACAGCAAAAAAGTTGCATGTATTTGGGAAGTGAGTGCTGCAAAAGGAGAATATGCAAGCAAACCAATATGATCAGTGGTGACAATGTAGATGTGCCCTTATGCCACTACCCATGCTTCTAGATGTACCAGTCACAAGACTTTTAATGGTAAGCTTAAACTATATTAAAGAATTTATTTAATCTGTAAAAGAAGTATTAAAATGATTATGGATTGTTAAGCAGTAGAATGAATGCATGTACTAGATGTTGCTGTCCACATTACCCCAACCCTTAAGTGGAAGAAGTTAAGGAACAATGTTACCAAGTAAGATAACCTTGGAGGTTCACCGTAGTCCTCTGTGGTCTAGGGGTACAATGGTAGCCTGTAGTTCTTGTGGTCATGGATTCAAACCTGGCAGAGGGTGATGAAGTTTTTCAGGCGTAAACATTTTTAGCATGGCTTCCTTTGGAAGGGAAGTGAAGCCGATTGTCCCGTGTCATAGATTTACAGCACGTAAAAGAATTTCAAGCTTGATAGAGGCCTCTGAGCAAAATTTCCAGCCTTTCACACCCAATATACAATGGGATGCTAAGAACCATAACAGTTAAAGAGCACCCATAAATAAAAAAACAACTAAATTTGAAGGTTCACCAGAATAAATGAATCTGAAGAGAAGTGTACAGCACATTTGGATATCTCATCATAGTGTCTCAAAATTAGAGCATCAGGATGGAAACTTGAAGGTCTGTGAGCATCCTGGCCATGGCAATGAACTTTTCAAATCTGAAATGAAACCGAGTTTTATTTATGGACACTCTTTAACTGCTACCGTTCTTATCGTCCTTCTATATTGTGCATGAAAGACTGGAAATTTTGCTCAGAGCTCTCTTCATCAGGCTTGAGGTTCTTTTACATGCCAAAAATCTAGGACACAGGACCACTACCTTTACTTCCCTTCCAAAGGAAGCCATGCTAAGGGTTTTTACACCCGAAATGGTACTACTAGACCACGGAAGACAACACTTTTCGAATCTGACTCACCTTTCAAACTTAGGTTTTGTACAGCCAGTGAGAAAGGATTATCAGAAAATATGTACATTTTTATGATAGAGTAAGATAAAAAACACCATTCACAATAATTCTTTAAAGCTGCAAGAAAGGTACTTAGGTAGTTTAATAGAAATTATTATCTTTTTCTTCTTAATTTAGGACAATGTCAGTTTGCTTGTGATAAGTCTGTTTGCATCATGTTGGCAGTCTACCCACTGCTTGTGGTGTGTCTGGTTTGAAGTTCATCACAAGTTTTGGGAACTGATCTTCATCCACTGTATTAACATGGTATTTCCATTCTTTTCTCCTACATTTTATTCTTGTAGTGTCTGTAATTCCACATATACTCCTTATTTCTTCATTGATCCTTTTTATCATACACTGTATACCCTGTTATTGATCTTAGTATTTTCATTTCATTTATTCTAACACATTCTGTTCAGAAATCGGAAAGTATTATTCATACTTAATGATATAACTATTACCAATTTATTATTTACTTCAATTCTGCATTACATATGTTACCTTTTAATTCTGAGTTCTCCTGGAGAACTTCGTGTAGTTTTCTTTGGATTTCTTCTGGACTTAAATCAGCAGAATTGTAACCAGAATTCTGTAGAAAAGAAGAACTTAACATTAGCCAGCAATTTTTCTCATTAAAAATCACAAAGTAAGGTCTTAAACTAATATTTTGGTATTTCTCTTCAAAATAAAATGTTTGTACAACTGAATTAAATGAAATACATTAATTTAAATGGTAGACACATAAGATGACTGCATTAAATTAAGGATTATATCTTAGGTTACTGGTGAATGGTATACATTTTGGGGAAAAGCTAACTTGTTAAATGGTGTGTAAACATTTCAATCTGGAAGCTTCCAAAGGTCTGCTAATCTTTATGTGGGTTTGTCTTCCCCCTTTGAAGGGTGTATGAGCACATAATATGTTTGAAGTTAACACAAGCTTAACTGAAAAACACTGAGTGTTGTAGTACGGCAAGATAGAAGCTTATATCCAACGGTTATTATGAGCCAACTTTCAGCAGAGGCAGGTCTAGCCTTCCTCTTTAATTATGTCTGCTCACAATGCAGAACAGACTTATTCTAATACCTATCTATAGCAGGTAGAGGAAGTATTGTATTGTATCCAAATACTAGATAAAGAGATTCATGTTTCTGTCCTTGGGAAGGAAAGGGGAGGAAAGGAAACAAAGGGGGAGAAGCAAGCATTTGTAGAAAAAGAATGGGAGGGAGTGAGGGAATGCAAGCGTGCATGCAGTGTGTGTGGGGGAGGTAAATGTCAGATTGACTCTTCAGGCATGCTAGATGAAGACTTTCCAAAAAATCCTCCAATCCAAACCACTCTTTACATGGAAAAATGCTCTTAATTTTTAATTTTCTATTTTTTTCTTGCATGGATTTGTTAGTAAAAAACAAACTTATGACATGAGAACAGTTGTTTTGTTTTTTGTATTGTACATGCAGCACTATCCATATTGTTTAATTTGAGATTATTTCTAATAAAAATGTGATACACTCATGACTTTCTCTGCCCTCTATCATTTATTAATGGGTATATAAACTATTCTTACTAAGGCGTATATATTCTATCTACTATATTTTAATCCAAATAAACTTTTGCAGAAATAGCTACATTACAAATTTCGTTATAGACTCAAAGGGAACAACAAGAGTCAAATGTTTAAGAACTGGCTATATGCTAGCCATAAAATTCAATATTGTTTCCAATCACGAGAAACAACTGAATGTTGAAAGGACTTTAAAGAATGAGCAAGTAACGAATAATTCGAACTTTTAATAATGGATACCTCAGGAATGGTTCATGCTACAGAAACTTATTTCAAGTAAATTGTGTGTTTTAAAAAGATTTACATTTTTTCGTGTAGTATATTTTCGCCAATGGTTTAACATTTAGCAGCGTACAAGATTATACAAAATTTCTTTGAACTGAAGCGGACTTCACAGGCTATTTCCAGAAAATTCAAGATATATATTTTATTTGTCATATATTTAATGTGTGGTTTTTTAATAAGAATTGTTAAGAGTCACTTTTTAGAAAATAAAAAATTTCGAAAAATCTCCCGTGTAAAGGGTAGTCTGGAGTGAGGGGGTTTCTTGAAAATTATGTCGCATCCCTGAAAGGTGCGACACATCATACATTTTACTTTCTCCACCACGTACCTAGTGGGTAGAGAAGATATTGCATTCCACCCAACAATTTTATATCAAAATATCACCGGAAATTATGTTTTGAACTCCCCTGAATCCAAAAATGCTTTTTCAGAAAAATGTCCATGTATGTGCGTCTGTGAACACCATAACTAAAAAATGAAAAGTCTGATAAATATCAAAGTTGGTATTTAGGTTCAGTACCTTGCAAAGATGTGACATGAAGGTTTTCAAGAAAATCCCCTTACCCCAAACTACTCTTTACATGGAATACCTTTCAAAAATTTTTATTTTCTAACAAATGGCTCTAACAATGTTGATTAAAACAGCATATATAAAACACAAGATATTTACATGACGAATAAAATGTATATCTTGAATTTTCTGAGAATAGCCTATGAAGTCCTCTTCATTCAGAACGAATTTTGTATAATCTTATTAACTGGTCGTTAAGGGATGGACAAAAATGTACTACACAAAAAATGTAGATCTCTTTAAAATACACAATTTATTTCAAATAAGTTTTTTTGTGGCATAAGCCATTTCTGAGATATCCATTATTAATGGTTCGAATTCTTCATTACTCGGTCACTCTCTATAAGTTCTGTCAACATTCAGTTGTTTCTCATGATTGCTTGGAAACAGTATAAAATTTTAAGGCCTGCATATAGCATCCAGATCTTAAAACATTTGACTATCTCTGTTCACTTTGTATCTATAATGAAATGTGTAATGTAGCTATTTCTGCAAAGATTTATTTACATTAAAATGTAATAGATAAAAAAATAAGCTTTAGTTAGAATAGTTTGTATACCCACTAATAAAGATAGAGGGTACAAAAGTCATGTGAATGTATCACATCAGTTTTTTAATTTTGCAGTGTCTTTAGTTGACACCTGTCATTTATATATTGGGTTTTAACTTTAAGGACCTAGTAACTTGATTCTTCAATGTTAACAAGATGTGTGGCAGGAGCATCCTCTAATCTGGATTACTACGGGCACTTCACAAAGTGCATCATTTGAGATTATCAAGCAACTATCACAACAAACCAGTAAACTGTACTAGTGAAAACCTCTTAATTCTTATAATACAAACTGACAGTAAAATGTTTTCTGAAATTAATGTAAATATTTAAAAATTCCTGCTACTTCCACACAGCAACTTAAGACAGGTTTTTGTTGCACTCCACTTGCTATTAAGGTGAGAATAATGGTTAATTTAGTAAACAATATCTGCTTCTTATAGCCAATAAACAGGAGAAAGAAACTGGCTAATGAGACAGTTATGATGTTTTCCTCTTTGTACAAAAATATGTGAATAGCCAGCAGGTGAGAATTCCTAAAAAAATCCAATTTCTCATTGAAAAAATGTTACATTTACAAGACTTTCTCTACCCACTATCATTTAACTTCTAGATACCATGCTTATAAAAGCTTATTTTTCCATTTACTTCATGTTAATAGAAATAAACCTCTGCACATGTTTCATTATCATTTTGCTGTAGATACAAGGGTACAGAGGAAACCAAATTGATGGTCAGATGTTTAAAAGTGGGATGACATATGTTGGCCTTGAATTCCATATTCTTTCCATGACATTATGAGAAACAAGTGAATAGTGACATTAAAAATGCCAAAATATTGAAAAATTCACACCAATAATACTGCATATATCGGATATGGTTGATGCCACAAAAAACGTTAATTTGAACCTCACTTATATGTTATTCACTTCTTAAGTTATTGCAGATACATGCTAAACTTTTTAAGCACCAAACTTTGTCCATTAATATTTAGCCCAATTATATATGTTTTTCAGCTATATGTTTTCTCATTAATGTCACATTTTTCTGGTCCCTATGTATGAAATATACTAATTTACTTACTAATTTATATCTTATGTTTATGCTATATTAAAATATATGTATTATGTATGGTTTCTGTATACTGTATCCTTACTGTAACAGCACAAAACAGTAGGCATGTTGGGCAAAGCATCAATATTTTTGGAATGCATTATTGGTACAAATGTGTATCCAATGATGCTGATAATGACAGTGGTGAAGAAGTAGGCCTAAATAATAAAATGTTCTCAGCGTGCATGAGGCAATTGAAGCTCTAGAAATTACATGATTTCTATATTTGCAAAGCCTAAATAATGACACTTCTATGATCAGTGCAAATAATTCACTTGTATATGACTAGGAAAATCAATGCAGCAAAAAAAATTGAAGATTTGGGTCTGTCCATTGTTAGTATCAGGATGCTTTAATTCAATTTGAAATGTTATTTATACTACAAAGTGGTATTTTAGTAAAAGAAAACAGTTTTGCCATGGATATCCCAAACACTGTATACACTTCCTAATTCCAATAAGTTATCAGAAAAATATGTCAAATATAATAGTATCAATTGGCCACTTTTGTTTTATTAGTATCCAGACAAGGAACATGAGGTTACAGCAGAGGATGAATCATCCTAAAATTACTCCTAAACTGGGATATGCTTTCATGATTTCTTGAACATAATTAAAATATACACAATTAAAGATGGTCTTGGTGTACTTGTGTTTCAGTATTCCAATTTTAACATTTTGGAAAAATTAATAATGCAATCCAATGTGCATTAGTATCTGGACAGTTAGGTATCAGGACACAAAGTAACCAAAAGTGGACAAACATATTTTTAATCCTGTATCACTTGCAACTGATGTGCTTATACCACACAATGTTAATTCATAGAAATGGACTACAACATGTGGTGTTAACACAATTAGAAGTCAATGAATTACAATGTTAATGAGTATATGGTTAAAATATGATTATTTTCTTTTTCAGAAAAGGAGTATACTGAATGTTTTCAGTACGAAATTAAGTCAGGAACTTCTTCTATGATAGTAAGAATAGCTTTATACAAAAGATTATCATAGTCTACTTTTTATGGCCACACATAAGGATTCTGTTCTACATAGTTCATGAACTTCACAACAGTTACGTCATTTTTAATTTCTTCAATAGGCCTTGGCAACCATCAATCATCATAGACGACAGCTAACATTTCCTTAATGATGGTTATTTTCTTTCTCTGGATTCTCCAGTTCACACATTGACATACAAGTCACTTCAATGGTTTGAAAATCATGGGAATTCAATGCTGAAGCTCTCATCTTGACTGTAGTCCAATCTTCTTCATTTAGTAATGCATGATGGCAAAATGGGTTTGATTTGATGTATTTTATGTGTACCCTTCAATGTGTTAATATTATCCCATTGTCTATCATATTCTAGTTTGGAATTTTCCATGACTGGCAAAGACATATATCTGACTGGTTTAAGATCTTGATTGTGTTTTTCTCCGTGATGTAGTGGTTACCATGCAAGCTTCTAGTTCCAGAGGACATGGGTTCAAACCTGGTGGAGGGCAATGGATTTATTTCCTTAGCATGGCTTCCTTTGGAAGGGAAGTAAAGCCGGTGGTCCCATGTCGTAGATTTATGGCACGTATAAGAACCTCAAGCCTGATAAAGAGGACTCTGAGCAAACTTACCAGTCTTTCATGTCCCAATATAGAATGGGATGCTGAGGACCACAGGCGGTTAAAGAGCGTGTGTGATGTGTGTGAAAACATTTTAGCATTATGCATTATTATCTGATCCAAACATGACATTTCACTATCTATGACACCCTTGCCATGAGATGAGGCAAAAACTGTCTATTTTAAGCTCTTGAGGCTGTACTTCAATCTTAAAAATGTAATATTCACAAAATCATACTTTTGTTTGAATTGGGAAGTAACTCCATCTGAAAATATGTAAGGATGTAGTAATGCCTGATTTTTGCTCTTGCAGTCTTCCAGGATGGAACAAAGAAGTGTATTCACAAAATATTTGTCATGTGAGATATTTGACACAATAGCATAACTATCACACTATACTGCATTACTGCAGTAGGGATTCATGAGGAATTGTGGCAGCTGTTTTTTCAACTCATCTAAAGCATACTTAAAGTTTCTTCCATTAGCAAACTTTTAAATCACTTATCTATAATTTTATGCCGATGGTACTGTTATCACATGACTACAGTCTTTTTCATTCATGCAGACATCAAACAAATTAGAGAATTTGGATTTATAAATGTGAGACAGTTATAATTTATGCAGTTTATACAATTGTCCTTGTTTTTCTGCCTGTATCAACTCTGCTGATTTCATCACTGCTATAAAATGTTATAACCTGTTGCATGCTGCTATCACTTATTCTTCTATTTTTACAACACTTGTCTTCAGCAGTACTTCAAACTTTGCTACAAGTATTTTTGTAACTTCCAATTTTTCTGGGGATTTTTTGGCAATGCTCTTTCTTATAGGTTTTCCTACAGCATATAGAGAAACTTTAGAATATTTATATTCATCTGCTGTCTTTTTAGTATAGCTTAATCTTTTCCTTTCTGCCTCCTTTGCTTTCCTTATAATAATTGCTTCTCCTTATGTTTCCTTTGAGATTTACTTATTCCTATACAGCTGCATTACAATTTTTCTCTTAAGTTTGTATTCTTTATCAGCTTTATGCTTCTGTACACATAATTTTTGCCTTTCTGCATTTCTTTACCCATTGTTTTGATAACTGAAAATAATAGGTATATTAAGTTTTAGTTTACATTCTAAGAAATGAAGCGATTTAAATAATTTCTGCAGCTAACAAAGGAATTTATCATCAGAAATTACCAATAATTTCACTGACTGAAATTACATTAATGTGAAGTAAAAAATATTCTCATGCTGCACATTCCAAGGGCAAAACTTAAAAAATTATATAAGAAATCTATAAATTTTTTCAGAGAATGAAGTTAATGTCATCTGTAGGTGAATAATTAACTAGCAGTTCCAGAAGTTTTGTACAGATTCTCTTAGTGGTAGCATAATAAAACAATTTTTTTTAAATTTTTCTGTTAGTATCAGGACATCACACACGTAATATTTTTAAGTTAGTTTACTTTATTTAAAAAAAATATTTATGGTCCATTGAGAGCTATTAACAGTAACTTAGAAACAAAGAGTTAAGTATAACATAAAAATTTCTCCCACAATTTAGTGCTTGTATTATTAATAAGCAACATGTAATTAAATTTAAAATTTTTTCTGTTCAGTTTTAAGGGAAGCTTGGACTTCCTAAGTTCACATTAGTCTTAGAATGACAGTTTCTTTCATTAATATATCTAAAATTGAATGTTTCAAGCTTCATTTGGTGCATCACTTGAGAAAATATAATTACTTTCATTTTTCTACAAAAGAGGACTTCTTCTCATAGACAGACCCATTTCAACTTTGTTCCCCATCTAACTGTAAAATTTACTTCGCGCTTTGGTCAATAGTAGGTACTTTGTATGCGTGCTGTTTGTACAGGAGAGCCGCCAACATCTGAACGAAAAACCCAGCAAGTCTTACACAAATGACTGATTTAAGGCCCTAAGCCACAAAGTCCAGCCAAAGGTTTAGGGCCCTAAGGTACAAAGCATAGCCAAGGGATGTTTTTTATAAGAGTGGAAGGCCGCAACCGCAGAGCAATGACAGGGCGCAGCCGCAGTATCTGTAAAGTGAAACCCCCAATAATCCACATGTGTATATTCTTATCTTTATTTTGGTAGTGAATACAGGGCAGAAGAACTAAAAATATCACTATTTTCGTGGATTTCGATAGTACTCATGGATTGGCACTTTCTTCCGTGCATGCACAGTAATAACAAAATGGAGAACTTTGTTGACATTTAGCGATTTATTTAAAATGTAAGAAACTGTCTTAAAAGGGTAGGTGGGTCACAGGCTTTCTAACTGTTCACATCTCCTCTTAAAGTGTATAATATACGGAATTTCATTCTATAAACCATCTTTTTTCTGCACTTCAATTGCGTTCGATTTTTTAAATCAATGTAAACCACCACTACTATGATCCTTTTTTTTTTGGAGGGGGGGAGATATGAATAGCAATACTGGTGTGCATTTAAGTACTCTAAATAGTGTATTATGTTTATTATTATGCGTTTGTTTTATTTATTGCTTTCTTGCATTAAATAATACATAGTAATTAGTTTCAGTAATAACCTAATAAAATAGTTTCAGTTCCATTAGAAAATTCACTTTTACATTTTCTGATTTATACATTACTTTATCCATCTCCCTTTGAAAATGTCCGAGATTTCTGTTTTTTATAGAGTTCTACATTTTTAGTGTAGTACATTATTGCCCATCTTTTAAGGTTTACCAGTAATACAAAATTATACAAAACTTCTTTCATATGAAGAGGACTTCACAGGTCAATCATAGAAAATTCAAAATATACACTTTATTTGTATTGAAAATATCTTAAATATATGGTATTTTAATTAAAATTGTTAACCATAATTTTTTACAAATTCAAACATTTCGAAAATGTTCCATATATAGCATAGTTTGTGGTGGGGAGATTTTCTTGTAAATCCATATTACATCTTTGCACTATACTAAACTTAAATATCATCATCCAACTTTCTGTTTGTGTGTTATGCTGTCCACACACACCTTTTTCTAAAAATGCTTCTTTTGTTTTCAGGAGGCCACAAAATGTGTATTTCTGGTAAAATCTTAATATCAAATTTTTGGATGGAATTTAAATACAAGAAAAAAAAAATTGACAATATTTATGTTAAACCAGATTTTTTAAGTGTATTGCTTTGCTTCATTTCTGCAAATTTTAGTAACCGATAATTTCCGTCACTGAAAATTACACTGAACTGAAAAGCTGCAATGTTTGTATAATGACTATATCTGGAAAAAAAATTCAGATCGTTTATGAACGTTTATGTACAACTGTAGTCATTAATGGTGAAAATGCATTTATAGAAGTGCTACTGTTTCTGCCGTGGGATAAAAGTGATTCAAGCATAAATTTAAAAATAGGGAACAAAAGTAACAGACAGGTTAGCACCACAAACTTCCTGAGTTTAGTTATTGACAGAAATTTAAATTGGTGAATCCATGTAGAAATAATTACTAAAAAAAGTAAACAGCAGGATTTATGTCTTAAGACAAACTAGGCAGGTATTGGAACAGGACAGCATTATGCAAGTGTATTTTCCTTTCATTCTCTCACACCTAACATATGGACTTATACAATGTGGTGCAGCTCAGAAAAACCATCATTTCAAACTATATAAGCTGCAGAAAAAATCGATAAGGATAATTTAAAAAATGCACATCAGAAAAAGTTGTAGAACTGCTTTTAAGAAACTAAACATACTTACTGTCCCTTGTATATATTATATATTAAATATGTAGCTAAACACCAAAAAGGGAAAACAAATTTAAATGTACACTCATATAACATCAGAAGGAGAACAACTTACTTGCCTTTCAGAATTAAAATTTAGAAGATTAACAAAAACTAAAGGAAACAAAGTTATATCTAATTGAAAATGTATTCTATTTAAAAGTGCATGCAATCATAAATATTTAAAAATAATTCTTGTATAACAGTACACCATCATATCTAATAAATATTCTGTTACGTCAATCATCATTTTGTAAATGACATTATGTTCTGACAATGTCACGCAACATGGTGAATAAATGAAATAAAATGAAAATAAAACCAAATACTGCTGTAATCTAAAGTCATGGACTATGCATTATTGTGACATATACCTACATAAAGCGAAGGACAAATTTTGAAAATAGAAATGTACGTTTTTTAGGAAATTTTGCAATTATTGTATTTCGTAGACAAATCTCAATTTATTGGTATATCTCAGGCCATAGCCCGCTAAATATAACATGTTTCAAATAACCTAAGTGCTCTTCTTCCACAGCATCTATCAACACACTGTGCGGTATATTTTATCACTTGCCTGGCTTTCGAAAGGTGTCATTGAAGGTGCCACCACTCCGTGTGGAGGTACCGGAGGAGGCGAATTCATAGACATAGGTGCCATGTGGGGTGCAAAATGTCCACTCGGTTCTTCTGCAGCACTTCTTTCTAAAACCACGAATGAGCCATCACTTTCCAGTGATGTATGCGGAATTCCCTGCATAAAACTTTCTTGCTTACTCTCATTTACTTTAACCATATTGGCCTGTCAATATTGCATTCACAAATGAATTATACGAAAAAATGTCCTTAAAATTAATTTTCCTTAGGAACCTGCATCACTCATTCATTACGTCAAAAGGAAACAAAACACACTGCACAAATTCTGTTTCAATTGTCAGTCCGTTCTAGCTGCTATAACAGTTTCTCCTAAGTATCAAAAATTGAATGACATTTAACGTATTTCTCAAATAAAGTTAATTCCACTGATTCTTGTCCTCAAAACTGCAAATATTTTCTTTTCTGCTGCAACAGTAATATTTTTCCTCGTTCCTCAGAAGCACCAACTTTAGAGAACGGAAACCATTGTGGAATGCGTGCCTGTTGCCAACCTTTATTTCAATACGTTCAAAACCGTCGTTTTCAAATGTGTGTTTAGGGCGTTTAGAAAGGAACCTTCAGTAAGTAATTTGCAGGAGGTGGGAACATGATAATAAAATTTAAAAGAGAGGAATTTGGTTTATTTGTTTGTTTGTTTACTCATTTGGCCCCACTGAGAGGAACGCTCAGGGACATTGAACACGTCATACAATTATGAAATATGCAGCATACCGAGCACGAAGAACTTTTTTACTTTCTCTACTACATATAGTAAGTAGGGGAAGTATTGTATTCCACCCAAAAATTCGATACCGAGATTTCACCGGAAAAACATGTTTTGAGATCTCCTGAATCTAAAAAAAAAACATTTTTGGAAACATGTCCGTGTGTGTGTCTGTGTGTCTGTCTGTGAACAGCATAACCCAGAAACGAACAGTCGGATAAACACCAAACTTGGTATTTAGGTTCAGTATCTTCCAAGGATGCGACACGAAGGTTTTCAAGAAAATCCCCCCACCTCAAATTACCCTTCACACGGAAGATTTTTCGAAAATTTTAATTTTCTCAAAAACGGCTCTAACTATTTTTATAAAAATATTATATGTTTAAGATATTTTCATGACAAATAAAATGTATATCTTGAATTTTCTGGGAATGTCTCCAAAAGTATTCTTCATTGGGAGCGACTTTTGCATAACTGGTAAACCATAAGAGATAGACAAAATTTTACTACACAAAATATGAGATCGCGTTAAAATACACAATTTATGTCATACATTTTTGTTGTTGAGTGAACCATTTTCGAGATATTGCTTGTTATTCCCTTAAATTTTTCAATACTTATTTTCTCAAATGGGAATTCGTTATTCAATTTTTTGTCTTGGATATGCAAAGAGTATTAATCTGTGACAAAAGAATGGTGCTGCACCTAGCAACCAACTATTAAGATATATGTCGATGCTTAAAGGCTACTGTGTTTCTATATTGCCCTTGCAAACACAAAACAAGGGGAACATAGTACGCCTTAAGCGATAGTCAAATATTTTTAGAAGTGGTCGATATATGTAAAATATGTGCATATCAAAAGATCGTTTCTGCAAATGTTTATCTGATTAATATGAAATAGATGGAGAAAAAGACCTTGTAAAAATAGTTTATACAAGAGTAGAGAAAGTTATGTGAGTGTAACACATCAGATTTTTTTTGTTTTGGATATGCAAAGAGTATTAATCTGTGGCAAAGGGAATGGTGCTGCACCTAGCAACCAGCTATTAAAAGATATGTTTGTGCTTAAAGGCTACTGTATTTCTATATTGCCCTTGTAAATATATATTCCCCTTACATATACAAGAAAATTAGCAATAAGATAGAGTCTGCAAATGTTTATCTCATTTGTAAAAATAGTTTGTACATGAGTAGAGAAAGTCATGTGAGTGTAACACATCAGATTTTTATTAACTAATAACATACCCAACACCAAGAATTTTTTTAATTAACAACATACTCGACACCAAGAACATTTCTCTCTCTCTTTCTCTCACTCTCTCTCTCTCTCTCTCTCTCTCTCTCTCTCTCTCTCTCTCTCTCTCTCTTTCTCTCCATATCATGCATTATCTAAGAGATGAAAATTTGTAAGCCACCATTCCAAGAGTAAACGTCTCAACATGCATTACAGTAGGACAACAATAAAAAATAAGGTGAATTTCATACTATTTGAAAGAATTGGAGCAAGACCCCAACACTTTCATGAATTCATATGAACTTAATGAGTCAAAAAATGTTTAATTTATTCATAATCTAATAAAAGACAGTTCACTATAGAGGAATTCATTAATGAAAAGCTGAAAGCATTTTAGTTTTGTTTTAATGTAGTTCCTGCCACATTCTTTAGAATTAAAAATTAATAAAAATGTGTCTGTTTTGCTATGAAAAATAAAACAATTCACCCCCGTGATAATCATAATTATGTGATAACTATGAAGTAAAAGTGGCTCTTTCTCACCATGTAATTACCTTAGCGAACGTAACTCCCAAAAAGTGATATTTTCATATAATTGCATTTCGAAACACAGTGTTCTGTTTTTATTTTCTCTCTCATTAGATTACGAATAAATTCAAAATTCTCTTTACTTTGCTGAGTACATAAGAAGGCGTTGTAGGCATTGCTCCAATTATTTAAACCAAGTATGAAATTCACAAAATTCCTTTCTTTTCAAGTTCATTGTCATGTACCCAGGTTCGGTTCCAGGAATTTTGCCATCAAATTGCGCCCCCCCCGCAAGCTTTCATACATATCTAATTTTTATCTGAAGCGTTCAAACCTCCTTGACTACTTATTCTCACACAAAGTATATATATTTGCAGGGGTAATCAATAAACAAAACTTAAGAAGAGTTATATATGGTGAAACAATGAGATTGTTCTGAGTGAAAGACGAAATACGCAGTCACCCAATGAAAATGTTCAGTGTTTCGGAATTAACCCTTCTTCAGGAGGGTCGACTGTACTGGTTAATAATCTACAACATATTTGGGCCTGGGATTGTTTTCATTTATGAGTAGCAGAAGTTAATACGTTCCGCTGATTTCATACAATGTTTATAGTGTTACTGTTAGTGTGCGCTTATCTATTTGTGTCCATAACAATAACACGGGATGTCAAGGAATAACTGATTCTTAAACAATATATGTAATAGAAATAGCAAAGGTTCCATAGGTCAAGCTATTATAGTGTAACACCACTTCGGCTGTTTTCTATAGCGGTTTTCACATCATGAAGGCACAATGGCTCTTATGAAGAGCCGCGCAGTGCTGCCACGGATGTACCGCTGCAGCTAATCTCGCGCTTTCGTAAACAACCCAATTTATTATTAATTGTTGCTATTATTATTCACTCGTGGCATTCATTGTTTTACCTATTACCATTTTATTAAGTTAATAATTATTATATATTTTTAATTTAATTCCTAATGATATTCATTTAGCCTCAATTTAATACATTCTCTTAATAACTGTCAACACTTTACTACGTTACGTAAATATATACACTTAATAAATGAATGTTACCTTAATCGGATATGGGTTCAACATCCAAAGAGGTTTTGGTTTGTCTGTTCACTGCTCTCACAAGAACTGGAGTCATTGCTGAAGGAGTTGCTGGTTAATCTAATGATTAGAAGTTCGATGTCATCCTGCAGCTGATCTGCTTTCCACATATCGTCTTCTATCCTTTCAAGGCGTTTGCAGTAATTTAACCACATTTTGGTAACTGATTCCGAGGCATTGTCTTTTAAACGTCCCGTCTCCTTTTGCTTAAATGTAATGTTATATCGTCCAATATGTCCCATTACGTGACCCCATACCATTTCTATAGGGTTTAGTTCACAATGGTATGCAGGCAACCTACAAACTATTACTCCACGTTCTTCTGCAATCAAGTCCATAATAGTGGCTAAATTTATCTCGTATAGAATTTACGATGATCAGCAACCCTCTTTTAAAACAATCCTCTGGATAGGTGATACGGTTTTGGGGGGGGGGGTAGGCTCGTGGTGAGCCTAAGTGAGTATTGGTATGTACCTACCCTTGGAAGGGCTTTACCATAGCTAGGATGAATTGTTGAAGTTTTAATACAAGCCATGTTTTATATCTTCCTTACCGGTTTTCGAAGTGGGGAGAGTCTCTACATTTCTACCGGGGTACAGGGCATTGTCAACAACATTCTCGGTTCTATATTGCACATTAGTTGGTTCCTGAATCACTGCTGAAATCTATCGCTGTCCATTTCGTCATGATAATCAGCATTCCTTTCGCCAAGTAAACAAGTTTAGTACTCTGTACAAATCCTATCGTACCATCGCCCTGCAACATTACAAATCATGGTCTGCAAACAGTGCGTGATTTAAGACCAGTGGATAATCCGGCCAAAAGTGCTTCTATAGGAGTTCTTATAGTCTTATCCTTCCAAACTTTTGACACGCTGTGCCCTACATATACCCAACGTTTATCACGATACCCGATTTTCCTTCCCTCTTTCCTGAATTGTTTTGTTTTCGGTAAATAGGAGTGCTATTTCTCTCAATCAAAAGTGATTTATTTCCTCTATTTTCAAAATCAAATCTCATTTATTTCACCAAGTGATAAAAAGTTAAATATTTAAAATGTGGTAAATCTACATTGTCATTGACCTTTTTAATGCCGACAGAATTGTAGAGGGAATATTTTGAAATAGAAATTCATTAAATTTGCGTCGTATAGCGCTACGTACAAAAATCATTACATTTCACCTCCCTGCTGGTTTTTGTATGTATGCCCCGTTTGTCTTCTCTTCCGTGGTGTAGTGATGGGATCGTTTTTACATGATTTTCTTAATCCAAAAAATGTAGGCCTACTTACGCCAGTCGCCTTACAAAGTTCACTAACAATTCACTACGTCCGGGGTTCTATTGCTTTAAATAATCAAACACTCTAAGAACTATTTTTCTCCCGCCACTTTTAATAATTTCGTCCTTTTTTCTGCGATCCATTGTGCTCTGATCACTTAACTGCAGAATACACGATTACAAGAGAGCTTGTAAAAATCACACACGCCTCAGATTCCTGAAGCCCGGCAACTGAAAACGTCCACTGAAGTACGACATACTTTCGCCCCATACAACACCTGGTCTCTATCATCTCCAGGAACCGAGAACCAGGTTTGTTGGCGCTGTGTACCTTGAGCGCTGTAAACATTAGCATTAAACTATTGGTTCTGGAGAACTTAGTGTGTAGATACAAGTAATTTCATTATCTCCTTGATAACTATGTCGCTGGAAGATTTTACTGGACTTGCAGAACGAGAATTAGCCAGCGACGACATTTTCCACAGTGTAAACGAAGAATCCAGACACTTTATTCTAAAGTTTATTTTTAAAAGAAATGTGCTTAAATGTATTGCGAGAGGACATTGCAAATTTTGTGTTTACTTCACTTTAACTGCCCCACGTATGGGAGCCAATTTGCGGTTGTATTAGTTATAGCACAAATTGTATATATATTTTAGAGCACCACGTTGTGGATGTTTCTCACGTAATGTTGCTTACCTCACGCGTGGAACCATCTTGTGTGACGTCATTCGTCGGTCGCCTGCTAACTCCATCTGGCGTAGCAATCTATATGAATTAGTTTTAAGGTTATGTGTATTGTCTTCCGGCCAGCTATTTAGGTAGGCATTTAATTCTTGCAGGGTGTGAAGCGGAAAAGGAATCTTTTATCCAAAAATTACTAGTGAAGAAATGTGTTTTATACTGTTTTATTGCCGAACACGTGCACTAACACTTTCACAGATTTATCTAGATAATCGCCATACTGAAACTGTTTATAATAACTTCTCACTTTTAACTCACGTACTTCAATTTTTGTATATAAGTGACTTTGTAATATTTTAGATCTTGAATGATTTTCACTGCGCGTAACTTGACGAACTGAGCGGCCAACGTGTAATGTGCGGACGATGTGTAATGCTTCGTGAATCCTGCCGAACTGGAGGACGATGTGTACTGTGTCGAGAATCTTGCCGAACTGGAGGACGCTCGCTTTGAATCTACACTATTTATAGGCTTACCTCAAGATACACCTAAAGATTATAAAT
Organism: Deroplatys truncata; assembly: GCA_030765065.1. NCBI lineage: Eukaryota > Metazoa > Arthropoda > Insecta > Mantodea > Mantidae > Deroplatys > Deroplatys truncata. The sequence continues at coordinate 64,099,421 of CM060980.1, forward strand.
GAATTACCATTGGCTAATAAAACGCGCCAACATTAGCGTCTATTTTACTATCCAATGAAAACCATTAATACATATTACTTTTATAGAATGTTCTGGAAGCTTTTTTTACTGAAAAGGCGCGAAACATGACGTAACTTCCTGGTTCCCGGTAACGATAAACAACTCACCCCCTTGCTAAAGTATTGTATTATTGTTAACAGTTTCAGTAGAGCCGAAAATTATTATTTACCATTAATAATTACAATTATTAAACCTCTGAAATCAATGTTACATAAAAATACATATTCATATAAAAATAATTATTTACATTAAAGTAATTTGTGATACAAATTACCGTCTCATATGCCCCACTAGAAATATAATTATAAACATTTATAACCTGTTTGGAAATTTTATAATTTTGTTTTTAGTCTCCTAAATCTTGTAACACACGCTATTCACTTTCACTTAACACTTCACACGCGTTTAACACACGACATATGTTTTATCTTGCCACTACTTACTGGCTCTGATTTAATTAATTTAGATATTAATCTGATATCACAAAATTTTTTTTTTTTATAGCAAATACTATACCCTAAACTATTTATTTACTACTACCAAATTGTTTACTTTAAGCTATTGACAAAATTTATACATTTAAGATTTTTTGTAATTATTATACATATGTACCAAAATATTCACCCTCAACACAAATATTTACATCTCTTAAATCTAGGCATTGTTTCACATGTTCTATTTACTACATAAATATTGGTTTTAATTATGTTTACCATTTTTGTTATTTTGAATTTTATTTTAACAATACTCTTTGAATAGTATTTATGTACTTTACTTTAATATAACATCATGCTTTATTTCACATGTTCTCTTACTAGTAAAATGTTATTTTCCTCTCAAACATTTAATCATGTCCAAAATTTATTTCTCCTTTCCTATGACGTACATATTTATTTAACCCTCTTACGTTCCAATACATTGCTCTGCATTTCGTCTTTAACTATTCAGCATTTATTATTTATCATCTTTGTCTTTTGTTTCATCATGATCCTCATGGTTATATGGTTTAAGCATCTCAATATGGAACTTTCCTATGCTTTTTCGATTTGTTGGATTACATAACTCATATGTATTAGTTCCATATACTTTAACAACTTCATATGGTCCATGGTATTTGAGAAACATTCGCCAATAAAGTTTATTTTCTTTGTCGGACAATTTCTTGGTTTTAACCAAAACTAAATCTCCTATTTTGATCCTCCATTCCTTTCTCTTCTTTTCTTCATGTTTCATTTTTCTTTTTATGGCTTTTTTCTTCATCCTCTCAAATGCTTTTCGGAACATCTCTTCTTCTGTTGGTGGTATCGAATGCGCATCTGGAATGGCTCCTGGGATTGTTTTACACATTGTATTGATCTTCTTTCCCAACTTAAGTTCACATGGTTTATATCCTGTCACATTGTTTATGGTTTCATTTAGTAGGTTCTGAACGAAGTTCACGTATCCATACCATTGAGTGTGTTTTCGATGACATAACACCCTTAAATAATTTGAAATTTCCTTAATTTCCCTCTCCACTGGGTTGGAGTTCGGTCTGTATCTTGACGAAAAATATTGTTTAATGCCATTTTCTTTCAGTCCATCCATAAATTTTTTTCCTGTGAAGTACGAAGCATTATCGCTCAATACAGATTGAATAGGTCCTTCTTCTATCACATATGACTTAAGTAGTCTATTCAAACATGCTGAACCTGTAGGTTTTCTCAAAGGGTAGATTCTTACATATTTGCTGAATATATCATAACAGACAAATATATATTTATTTCCAAATTGACTTGGAGGCATCGGACCATGAATATCAATACTAATTACACATCTCGGCTTATCTCTAATAACCGAATTAGTTTCAAATGCATATGCTGCATTTATTTGCTTTGCCTTCTGACACAGGTTGCAGCACGATATAAATTTGCGAACTTTTTGACGCAATTTGGATATGTATAAATTCTCTAAAATCATAGAAGTTGTTCGGTCCGTCCCTGAGTGTGCTAACCCTTCATGAAAATTTTTAATTAGTTCATTTTCCATGCTTTTCGGAACCATTATCTTCCAACTGGGCATTTCTTTTCCATGCTTCTTGTATAATGTCCCATCTCGAATTGCTATAATTTCTTTCTTTGCCTCCTCAATCAATGGTGCTTTTTCTTTAAGTTCAAATAATTTTGCATCCTCATTTTGAATTTCCCCGATATTTTTCAATTTTCTAATCATTTCTTTGCTTAAAGGAATTTCAATTGTCAATATTTTGACTTCATTTCTAGGCCTTTCAATATTTTCGGGAATTTGTGGGTTGTAGTTCAATCTTGACAGCAAATCACTGAAGGTATTATTTTTGCCAGGAATGTGGATAATCTCAATATCAAATGCAGATATTGCATGAATGTATCTAGCAAGTTTTCCACTACATAATCTACACCGTTGTATGAAAGTTAAACTTATGTGGTCTGAATATACTTTCACCTTTTTCTGATAAATATAGGTTTTAAAACGAATTAATGAGAAATATAGTGCTCCAATTTCTAACTGAGTCACTGAAGAATTTCGCTCAATATTTGTAAGTCCTCTAGAAGCTGTACTGATGACGTGAAAATCATTGTTGAAGTCTCGTTGTCCTAAAATTCCGGCGTATCCTTGCATTGATGCGTCGACATAAATTTCATATTCCAAATCTTCTCTGGGCCTCTCAAGTAATATGGACTTAGCAAAGAGTTCCTTTACTCTCTCAAAACATTTTTGATGATCCTCTGTCCATTTCCACTTATTGTTCTTTCGGAGTAGCTGCCGCAGTGGTTCTATTTCAGCCGAATATCTTGGTACGAACTTACTCTGAAAGTTCAATACCCCTAAGAGACGTCTAATTTGTTTTACGTTCCTGGGTGGCGGAATTTTCATTATTGCTTCTATTCTTTTCTGATCAGGTCTTATACCTCGTTCATCTACTACATAACCCAGAAAATTTATTTCCTTGACACAAAATTTTGATTTTAGTATGTTCACAGTCATACCATGTTGTTGTAGTTTATTTAACACATAATGGACATTATTCATGTGTTCTTCAAATGTTTGACTAATGATTAAGAAGTCGTCAATATACTTTATTAAAAAGTCATCTGCAGAATTTCCAAAGATATTGTGAATGGCTCTCAAAAATCCACTTCCTGAGTTTTTTAAACCAAAAGGATTTACACAAAAGCGATACTGAATCCCTGAGTACTGAAATGAAGTGTAATCACGCACTTGCGGATCTAATTCCACTTGCCAATATGATGCAGTGAGGTCGATGGATGTCAAAAATCTCCCTCTTGAAAGTTTTGTAATTAGTTGTTCAATTCCCTCACTTTGAAAATGATCTGGTTTCATATACTTGTTGACATATCTGCCGTCTAAAGTTAATCTCAAACTACCATCTCGTTTAATACTCCAGCATATTGAATTTATGTATTGAGAATTACTTTGCTCAATAATCCCATTTTCTAGCATGCTATTTATTAATTGTCTAGCTTTGTCTCGAAGACTTATAGGTAAATTGTCATACTTGTGCCTATATGGTGGTACGTCTTCTACTTGAAATGTATGCTGATATACATTACATCTGCCTGGGATAGTACTAAAAACTGAACTATTGTTCATCAAAACATCATGAAGGATTTGTTTTTGCATTATCGTAAGATTATAAGCTTCTTCACACTTGTGTATTATTTCCTCATTTCTCTTCTCTTTCCTGCTGTTGTTTGTCTCGCTCACATGGTCGTCTTTTGTTTGGATTACACATTTCTCTACTTCTTCTGGCATTTCTGCTAGCTGTTGAAAATATGGCGTGGTATTCCCTTCATATTCTGTGACTACCTGCTTTATTTGATTATTTCTATCAGTTTCTGTTATTTGCACAAAAAATTCTTGGTCACAAATATTTTTCTCATCCTTTGTCATTTCGATTACAGAAATTTCTTCTTTTATAAATGGTACCCTTATTTCTCTACCTTCTTTTGTTATCTTTAACTCTTCATGTTTAAAATCTATACATGCTTCATATTCATGTAGGAAGTCACATCCTATAATTATGTCACAAATCAGATGGTTTACAATTAGAAACATAACCTCAAAATTCTCTCCGCCAATAAGTATGCTAAGTAGAGCTTGTGTTTTTATGACCTGTGCAGTTCTTCCAATTGCAACACGACAAACTAAATTACTAGTGGGAAGAGCCATAATTTTGTTACCTTCATTAATCAAATTTATGTAAAATTTCTGTGAGCAAATTGAAGCTGATGAACCAGAATCTATAGTTGCAATGATTTCTTTCTTCGCAATTTCCATTCTAACATGAGGTGACTCAAAATTTTCTCCCTTATCTTTTGTTGCTGTAATCTTATTACAGGGTGTATGTGTAGGTGTATGATTTGTACTGGTAATGGATACTGAATTATTAAAGACGTCCTGAGAACCTACTACACAGGAGTCTGTTAACAGTTTTCCTGGTTATTTCCATGTTCACGTACGGGACTGCCATTCCTAACAGGCGCTAAATCTATCTCAGTGTCGCCACCATTGTTTTGAGTTCCCCGTCCTCGAGTTCGAAATCCTCGATTTCTGACATTATGTCCCCTTGGCACGTAATTTTCTTGCCGTTCCTCAGATCTTTCACGGTTATTATTTTCCCTCCAGTGAGTGAAATTTCCCCTCTGTCTAATATACCTCCTTCCATAGTTTTGCCCTCTTTCAGGTAATCTTTCTGTCCTGACATAATTTATTTGTTCCTGCCGCCCTGGTCTCCTATCTATCCTTGATCTTTCAAATTGTGGAACATATGATTGATACCGTTGTCTGGTATTAATTTCATGATGTCTGTCTTGTCCTCTTATTTGTTGATAACTACCTTGGTAATTTCTTCTATCTCGTACATCTAAAAATCTATGTTCCCACTCCCGAGACATATCTTCTTCCTGTTGTTCCAAAGCTGTTATTAATTCTGTCATCTCATAGATGTTCCGTGGTTTTGCAATCAATAAGTAATTTTGTATCCTGATAGGATAATGCCTTGCAAGCAAACTCACAAAATCTTCCTCACTAATTGGAGGTGACAAGTTTCTAACCTGACTTGCATGTTTTAGTAAGTAATCAGTCATCGATATTCCCTCTCGTGGATTAAATTGACCATGACTAAGCATTGCTCGTATTCTTTGCTGTACCGTTACATTCCAAAATCTGTTCATGAATAATCTCTTAAAGGATTCATATGAAATTTCGCCCCCTGATACCATTTGTAACCAATCTAAGGTTTTCTGGTCCAAACATCTTTTGACAACTATCATTTTCAATGCTTCAGGTATCTTTTTAATTTGAAAATACTCTGATAATTCTGCAATGAATTGTACTGGACTGGAGTTTTCATTAAATTTTGGAAGTGGAAAATCACTTAAGATATGATTGTAATTTTGCAAATTCCCTACTCCCATATTTAAATTCTCTAGTGTAACTTGTGCACTCTGAGTTTCAGCATTAGCTATAGATGAAGCTGCCGCATCACTCACATTATTTATCATACCTGAGGAACTACCTCTATCATTATTTTGTACATCTAACACATGCACATCACATATATTTGCCCTTGAATTCAATTCTAACCTATTTACAGTACCTTGCAGATTTTCTATTGTCTGTTCCAATTTCTTATTACTCTCATTTTGAACAGTTTGGTGTTTGTTAATTTCAGAAGTTAGCTTTTGATTCAAATCTTTAGACAAATCTTTAACTTCATCAGACAATTTATTTCTCTGTTTTTCTGACTCCTTCTGAATTTCAGATATTTCCCCTCTGAAATTAACTTGCACCTGTATTAAATCTGCATTTGTAGCCTCCATCATCTCTTTTAACTCACTTGAAATGCTACTCATTCGGCTACCTAGCTCTGTACATTTTACATTGACATGCTCTATTTTATTGTTAACCTCACTTTTTTGGTTAGATATTTCCCTCCTCATGTCTAACATTTTCTTTGAAACTTCACCTATTTCATTTGCTATCATCTCTTGATTTTCATTTTTCATTCTAATCATACTACTATCTAGCTCCATGAATTTCTTTTCAATTTCTTCCCTGTTTTGTTCTAAGCTTTTACCAATATCTTCCCTCAATTCTCTCTTATTCTGATCTAGTTTTTGTTCTAAACTCCTATCAATATCTTCCCTGTTTTGTTCTATTTTCTTACTAAGATCTTCCCTTAATTCCCTATGACTCTTTTGCATATCTTCCCTTAATTTCTCATTATTCTGATCTAGTTTTTCTAATTTCTCATTATTCTTTTGCATATCTGCTCTCAATTCCCTACTCATGTCTCTCAGCATTTCCATCATCACAATAGTATCAAGATTAACATTTCCTGCTATTCTATTCTCACTTTCTGCACTAACATTTTCATCTTCAAACCCCAAAAAATCTGGGCTATTCCCTGTACTTTGTATTGGATCACAGCTAACTATTACACTATCTCCCTCCATAATTATTTCCTCCGTATTATTGGTAGCCATTGTTTTTATTATCCTACCACTTCTCAGTCTCATTTAATTACCTTTTTGATGCTGTCTGATGCTGCAGTTTTGATGTCCAGCGTTCTGCCCCATTCTCCTAGGTTTGTATGTCGCTTCTGCGTTGTATCGTGATGAATCTACGTCGTTTCGATGTTTTCTTGTAGCTGAATTACCCTTCTGTCCCGGAATCTACGTCTATAGGTCGTTTCACTGCTGCTTTCGCCTCTCTGGTTATTCTTGTTCCTTTCCTAGTCGTCTAGCCTTCCTTTCCTAGTTGTCGCTCCACGTTGATGCGCCAATTTGAAGTGGTATAGTTGTATTTAACATATTTGTATTTGTTTCGAGCCCCACGTTGGGCGCCAATTTGCGAGAGGACATTGCAAATTTTGTGTTTACTTCACTTTAACTGCCCCACGTATGGGAGCCAATTTGCGGTTGTATTAGTTATAGCACAAATTGTATATATATTTTAGAGCACCACGTTGTGGATGTTTCTCACGTAATGTTGCTTACCTCACGCGTGGAACCATCTTGTGTGACGTCATTCGTCGGTCGCCTGCTAACTCCATCTGGCGTAGCAATCTATATGAATTAGTTTTAAGGTTATGTGTATTGTCTTCCGGCCAGCTATTTAGGTAGGCATTTAATTCTTGCAGGGTGTGAAGCGGAAAAGGAATCTTTTATCCAAAAATTACTAGTGAAGAAATGTGTTTTATACTGTTTTATTGCCGAACACGTGCACTAACACTTTCACAGATTTATCTAGATAATCGCCATACTGAAACTGTTTATAATAACTTCTCACTTTTAACTCACGTACTTCAATTTTTGTATATAAGTGACTTTGTAATATTTTAGATCTTGAATGATTTTCACTGCGCGTAACTTGACGAACTGAGCGGCCAACGTGTAATGTGCGGACGATGTGTAATGCTTCGTGAATCCTGCCGAACTGGAGGACGATGTGTACTGTGTCGAGAATCTTGCCGAACTGGAGGACGCTCGCTTTGAATCTACACTATTTATAGGCTTACCTCAAGATACACCTAAAGATTATAAATGAATTACCATTGGCTAATAAAACGCGCCAACATTAGCGTCTATTTTACTATCCAATGAAAACCATTAATACATATTACTTTTATAGAATGTTCTGGAAGCTTTTTTTACTGAAAAGGCGCGAAACATGACGTAACTTCCTGGTTCCCGGTAACGATAAACAACTCACCCCCTTGCTAAAGTATTGTATTATTGTTAACAGTTTCAGTAGAGCCGAAAATTATTATTTACCATTAATAATTACAATTATTAAACCTCTGAAATCAATGTTACATAAAAATACATATTCATATAAAAATAATTATTTACATTAAAGTAATTTGTGATACAAATTACCGTCTCAGTATTGATATAATTTAAATATCACTGTGGCCTATGAAAACAAAAGAATAATCCAAATTTTTTATTGCAATTATTTCAGTTTAAAGCCATGTTTTAAGGTTCTGAGCGAGAAAGATGTTAAAGATCTGCTTTCAACAAAATTTTAAATTTTATTATTTTAAAGAATGTATAATTAAATTAAGGTTTTTGCGCATATCATCATGATCTTCAACAGATTCCATACCGAAATACATGTTCCTATTTTACCTTAGTCGCATCTGAAAACACACACATTTGGCAACGGCGCACTTGATTCCTCCATAAGAAAAGCATGGCCCGCTGTGTATTCATGACGTGAAAAACCGCTACAACTAGGTGCACTCCAATATAAATTTTATCTCATTGTTAAATATTTTATTTAAATGCTACACATGCATAGAGGAATATAATTTTACAAATGACTACTTTAAGAGTGAGAATAGTCTATTCCGAAGTGTTACCGCAGCACCAACAAAGAATAAGGAAAATGGGTTATAAGCGAGCGAAATGGGAAGGCTTGTCCATGAACAGATACAAAGGGTTGTGCAGCTACTCTCGGATCTGGGATGTTCAGCTGTAACTGTTTATGTATTGTTGTCATGACAACCAACTCAAGCTTGGACTGTATGGATGTCTGTGTACCCCACATAAATTGCCTACTTCGAGGCTACTGTTGAAAGAACCCTTGTAGAGTCTATTCGGTAGTCATTGGCACTTGTGAAATCTTTTGTAAACTTGCAGACATCCTTGGGTAATGGAATGTTTTCCCTCTCAAATCACTTTTCAGATTTCAACTAATCAGATTCTGTCCTTCAATTTTAGTTCAGTTCATGTGCGAAAACAATCTGTGCGTAGCAATAATTATCGTTGTGTTTATGGTCTTGGAAGGTCATTAGTGTGCATTAAAGTATAAAAAAATAAGTTTCTGTCTTTAAAATATTTAAACCATTGGCGATTTACAACGAATCCTCAAAATGACAGGCGTAGCATGTTACAAAAATATTTTTCGCGGTGGAATGAGGATGAGCCTAACATTTACTGGTAGACCTAAGTTAATTCTTGTATCGGCACATAAAGTGAAACAGTATTTACACCTCTCCTACGATTAATTGTATTTATATGTTTATTGTCTCATTTGTGTTATCATTTTATTATATAGCAGGGTTCATTTACATTTGCAATGTAAAGAAATATGCCTCTACCTATATTTTATTTGTGGTAATTTTAGACTTCCGCACCACCAGAAATGTAAAAAGCGTTGAAAAGGAACAAGAGTAAAGGTTATTGCACTGTACGTTACATGCTCGTAAACGTCTTTGTTAGTTGGCGTACAAATAGGACACAGTAACACTGGGTACGGAAAGCCCAGAAGATTCCAGAAGCAGGGGATTTTTTACTGTATATGTACCATGTGACCCCGAGTTGGCCTATCAGGTCAACAGAAACATGCAGAAGTCTTGTTATACGGTGTTAGATAAGTGATTAAGCAATGCGCTGGTTGAAGTCGGAGTGCAACCATGAACTTTGTTTAACACACAACCTGAAAGGTTGGTTGTAGGTTTCCTGTTACTACTCAGAACCGTGAAAAGAAAATGCGTGTTGAATTTCATATGCTGTGTTGTCTACAGTTATTTATCACTTAGCTGAGCCTTTACGTATCACGCCCTAGAAATCAACGAAAACATGTCTCTACCACAAAAATAATTGCAACAGGCATTCGAACCCAGACAACAGGATCTTCAAGAAGTAGCCGAGTTGATGAGCAACATGTCATCAGGAGGTGACCGACGGACTACGTTCTCCAGGTAAATATAAACAAAGGTAAAGGATGACGCAAAATTAGAAAGAAAACGATGGTTACATCTGACATTTTAAAAGCTTGTGTTATAGTGAGTATGAGTGGTTGTACGGAAGTTATTATTTGCAAAAGCTATTTTTCTGAGCTTATCTATTACTTGCAATAAAGAAAACTGTGTTGAATTCTGTCTGAATATTAATCGGTCCTTGCATTAACAATCAGATTCTGCCTGAACATCCCAAATACGCGTTGCAATTAAAACAACTTGAGAAGAATCAGAATACATTTGATGCTCTAAATGAAACTTCACATCTTTATATAGCGCAATATAATGAAAATATTAGGCTTAATATATTATTTAAGAAAGTATTTGAAGCAGAACTGTACTTAATGGGGAGGCAGCCATTTCACGACGACATTAACGAGAAGTACACTAACGAAAGGATAGAAGAGTCAACTTTACAAGATGAACTTTAAACAAACTTTTGATCGAGGGTGGCACGCCGGTCTGCTCTACAAACTTCGAAGCATTGGGTTGCAGGATTATCTTTATCATGTGATTGATAGCTTTCTCTCATGTCGTACTTTTCAAGTACGGATAGGTCCTAATCTGTCCTCTGTGCGGCCAATCATATCTGGAGTGCCTCAAGGTTGCATTTTAGCAGCTGTGCTGTTCAACGTCTATGACATACCACATCCCAACAGCGTCCTAACTATTGCTGCTCACAGATTACAGATGTTTCTTAATGTTCTAGGACCATGGACTGACAATTGGAGGATTTCCTTGAACCACAAGAAATGTGAAACCATGATTTTTACATTGCGTCGCCCCATCGTTCCTCCTCCTATTACCTACTTTATAAAATATTTCCATATCCTGGAAACGTGCTGATGATACTTAAATATCTTGGCCTATATTTTGATCATCGACTAACCTGGAATTCTTACATTAATTTAAAATTAAATCCCGCTTACTGCAGACTACGCAAATTGTATTCTATTCCCAGCCGCAAGTCTTCTTTGCAAATACAATGCGGTTCTCTTTTGTACAAGTCCTTACTTCGTTCTTTACTCGCATATGCTTGTCCAATTTGGGGAGGTACAGCTGCAAGCAAAGTTAATCGTCTGCAGATCTTTCAAAATAAAGTTTTAAGGCTTATACTGAACACACCTTGGTATGTCAGAGACACCCAGATACACCATGAAGTTGGACTTAGTACCATCTCTGCACACATTCGCTCTCAGACTCACACGTGCGATGGTTACATCTGACATTTCAGCATCTTCACTCAGTACCTGGCGCAGTATATTTCTTCTTGGGACGAAGATCGGTTATGGTTCCCCGTATCAAGAGTCGTCTCCCACAGGACTTGCTGCTTTCTTCCGGAAGTGATTCCGAATTAGACTGTCAGTGAACAATATGTACAATATTATTATCTGTAATGGTATAAAATAATATTTTCTGATGAACTAGGCATTTGGATGCTCTTGGTATTGATTGTATTTCATTGAGATTTTTAAATGCCTTCCAAATAATAACAATCATTGTAAACTTACTCAGCACATGTGCTATTTTTCCATAATTAATGTTTTCATAAAAAGCTTAGTACTTTTAAGAAGAATTTTTAGGTATCTTTTTCCATACTTTTCCAAAGAAATTAAGCCTTTTATGGTGTACTGGTATCACAATAGCTACTATAGTACTATAATATAGTCCCTTTGCAAAGTTTTCCAGCAGCATAAAAAAGGAATTAAATAGTTGAAATTTTGCTCTTAGAAAAATTAGGGAAAGGATGATTGTTTTGGGGAGGATGTGCCATAACCTTTGGGGGAAATGGGCACCTCTGCTCCTAACAATATCAATATTGCACATCTTGATAATAGCAAGTTAATGAAATTACTGTATAATGATCTAGAACATTATGGTACATCCTCTCCTTAAAGCCCTATTAACTTTTAAATTCCTAAAGCTCTTGTGATAATCTAGTAACAGACAAATACAAAACCCTGATATTTGTAAGATAAATTAATGGAATACTGATGGATGTTGTGTTTATAATTTTCTTAAAGCCCCCTCCCCAAACAGTCTTGCAAATCCTGGAAATGCTGTCTAGTCTGTAAATGTCTTATAGTGGAGTAAGAATCATTGGAATGCACCACTAATTTTTAGATAATTACATGAGATGAAATTTTAAACCTTTGTACCTTCTATTTGATCATTATATAGAAACCCCTAATATCAACATTCAACAAATTGGGGCAAAAATGGTGAATATATGAAAATTACTCTCCCCCAGGCACAAATTTAAAAGTTTAGCAATGGCACACAGTCTGCAACCATAGAAAAATAAATCTTTTCAGTTAGATTACATATTAACTCTCTATGAAAGACTAGAAGCAGTAATGTGTTAATCATTAAGCAATGCTGAATCATCATTTGTAATGTCAACATCACTAAGAGTTTTTAACTTACTTTTACATTTTTACCTAATTGATTGTTCTTCCAAAACTGGCATGTGTATATGCTGTAGTTGGAAAAATAGAATCAGATTGAAAAATCCAATGCCATAGCCAGGATTTGAATCATGAATCTTTGGCTTACTATACCAGCTCTAACCTTCTGAGCTACCATTACAACACAATGACTCCACATTAAATTTCCCAACTGTCTCACATTTTTTCCTGGTAAACCACAAGGCATTCTCAAATTCATTTTGAGATAACACACCCCGGTGGTAACATACAATCTTATAACAACTTTAAGTCCAAGGCTTCATAGTGAACCAGTATTAGATCAATCAATGTTAATTAATTGAGGGCATGTGTAGTTCAAATCCTCTCTATGCATTGAATTTTTCATCAGACTCTCTTTTCCAAATAATGGTTGACCTAATACTTGTTAACTATTGAAACCCGGGATTGCTTATGAGATTGTAAGTAACCACTAGGGGGTGCTATCTCAAAAATGAATTTAAGAACGTCTTGTGCTTTACCAGGAAAATGTAAGTCATTTGGGGAATTTAATTTTATACTAGTGTGTTGCCATGATAGCCCAGTTGATTAGGCCAGTGATAATGTAAGCTGAAGATCCAGGATTCAAATCCTGTCTATGGCAATGAATTTCTCAGTCTAATTTTGCTTTTCTAAACAATGACTGACCTAATAGTTGTTAACTGTTGAAGCTGGGACTTAAAGTGCTTCTGAGATTGTAAGTTACCATTGGGGTGTATTATCTCAAAAATGAATTTGAGAATGCCTTGTGGTTTACCAGGAAAAATGTGAGTCATTTTGGGGATTTAATTTTCCACTAGGATGTTGCCACACTAGCCCGGTTGATTGGACCAGTGGCATAGTAAGCTGAAGATCCTTGGTTCAAATCTCAGCTAGGGCATTGCATTTTTCAGTTTGATTCTCCTTTTCCAAATTTAACCTAACATATCATGTGTGAAAGAAGCAGTAATTAACCAAGTATCTAAAATTGGATATTGGAAAAATCTCAGTATCCAATTTTAATTGGAAGCTTACCTAAAAGAAATGGTGGTAGTTGAATGTGAATATAATATTTATTTTCACCACAATAGATCTTCCAATGTTTTTGTTTTAATGTAATTATTTAAGGTTGCTTGAACAATTTAGTCTTATTGCAATCATACAAGGAGGAGGAGTAGAACTAGGTTAGCATCTCAACCTACAAGATCTTTTGTGTCTATGCCCCTGATGGGGTGCCACTGGGTGGGAGGGGTGAGGTGAGAGAAGACAGAGGGTGGTCAGACCAGGAGACATGACAAAGCAGAGGGCAGGGTCTTTACATTTTACAGATTGAAACTTCTTGGATAAGAGCTGCTGCAACCAGCTCCCTTCCCCCCTGCAGGCTTGCACATCCCACTAGGGGCCCAGGGCTTGGAGACCACGCCCATTCCAGGGGACGAAGGGCTGCATAGAGCATCCTGTTCCCCATGTCATGCAACACCAAGACTCCCGCTGACACTTTCAACCGTGAAACAGACCAAGCAGATGAAATATGAAGTGAAATAAGAATGGAGGTGAAATGGAGGGACAGGAAATTCAGGGGATGGAATGAATCTACCCAGCATTTGTCTGGCAACCCAGGAAAACTCTCAGAAAAGCCCATGGGTCAGGAAGGTTGGCGGGAACCGAACCCATGATCTCTGAATGTGGGCCACAGACATTGCCACTTGAGCCGTGGTTCTCGGTACCCTACAAAGTTAAAAAGTATATTGATAATGTGTAATTAACGTAGGATATTGTTACATTGATATGTTGTATTGAAAGAAGCATAAAATCTGTTGTTTTGTGTACAGATTAGTGAGATGCTTATAACAAATATTTTTTCGGATATTGGAGAGATTTCATAAAGCCGTCTAGACACTTCTCTCATCATACATTGGGCAAGTTGTGACTAAATATTGGACTGTTAGTAGAGTATGACAAGGTGGTTCTTTAGCTAGTAGGTGGCTATAGGTAAGGATGGCATGTCCAATTCTTAGACATGTAATATTATCTAATTGATCTTTCTAGAAAGATGCTTTTTTGGGTGACATGTGTGGTGTGGGGAAATATTATGTAGCTTACTTGTTGATGTATCTCTCCAGTGTTTTATCCATTGGCAGGGTATACTTCATCTGATGTAGTTCTAATGGAGTGGTGTGAAAAATTCTGTGAATTAATAGGTTGTCTTGTGGCGTTTTTAGTACCTATGTCAGCAAATTCATTACGTGGTAATCTGGTGTGGAAATGAACTGAGAATAACTTGAATTCCCACAGTTATCTTTGTTCAATTTGTCTAAGTAATTATAATGGCATATTATAGCCTGTTTTCTATGTGGGACCAAAGATTTGTTATATAACAACTTTCATAATGATTGGTTTAGTCATTCTTACATGCAACAAATACAAGCACACATACAACATTTTGTTAGAGTCCGGTGTGTGGATTGTGTAGTAATTAGTTATTTTATATACCATAAATATATAATATTTAATACTGCAGTCAGACAAATTAACATTCAATATCACTTAAAGAATTCATAAATAAAATTATGAGTGAATATTATTATACTATTAATTTATCTGAACACATCAAAATTTTATATTAAACATAAATGTATTATAAATGAAAAAAATGTCTTACATCTAAAAGGGCAACCTGTATTCACAGGAGGTTGGTTTGACAATAAATGTCATACTAGTAGTATTAACTACAGGGTAGTAATAGTTCTAGCAGCAATATTAGCAGTATTTAACTAATCAGTACTATTAAAGGAAATACACACAGAGGATCCCTTATTTACTTTGGTTTCTTTATCATTTCTTCTTTCTTTGGCAGACATTGTAATGGCATGGTGGAATATCAATGGTTACATGTCAGGTGGTAGCTTTGAATTAAGTGATGCCTGTCTGGTTTTAGAAGAATAGCTTTGACTTCTGTAATAAACAAAATGAGAGAGCATCCTAGAATTTAATAACGATAGTAAAAGGTATTCTCAAGAGACCAATTTTATGGCATTGTTTATATAGATTCTGTATTATTTTGTATTTCATCATATGATATCAGCTACATAATTTTTGTGATGAAGTGTTTGCTGGATTCATGAACATTTTTGCTTTTTATAGGTCTAATGGAATTTATGGATAATGTTGGTTTTCTTTGGTCCAGATTTTGTCCTCCAATGCTTCTGATCTGTAAAAGTCTCATTTGTTCTCTCTTGAACAGAAACTGTGGATAAATATATTTTACAGTTTATATAAAAATTTATGAACTACAAGAGAGATATGATTTACTATATCACATAGGTACTTCGTTATTGGGAAAAATTTAAAAAAGTGATTTGCTTTTGTCATTAACTGATTGCCAATTACTGCTGCAAGTTAAAGCTACACTTCTGTTATCCTCTAAGGATTTTCTCTTCAAGATATGTACAACTACATTGCTTTCTTTTGGAAACGGTTACCACATTGTCTATTTCTATACCATTATATCTAAATATGCCTTCAGCTGTTTGTATTATTTGTTGGAGACAGTCACTTAATTGTTCATTTCTACACAATCTATGGCACAACAGACCATGTACAACCAAACCAATCATCAGCCTCATATGGGGGTGAATGATTATAAAAATGATATCTCAACATATGTTATATCACCTTGTATTCTATTTATAAATTATATTTGAAAATGTCTTCAAGTTATTCTTTTAGATATTTTTGTCCTATCTGCTGTTTCTTTCCTTAAATATCAGAATGATTCCAAACCTCACTGTAGTAGTTTTAATGAGTGCAAAGTCTCATCATATCCACACAGTGATGCACAAGAGCTCATCTGCACTTCCTCTCTGTGGTATGAACTTGATTCCTTAGCATTCCCCCCCCAATCTCTTACTATTCAAGATGCAAGTATTTAACTTATATATTACATCCTCTATTCATCAATGTATCTGCCTCATTTTTACTTTCTCTACTACGTATAGTAAGTAGGGGAAGTATTGTATTCCACACAAAAATTCGATATCGAGGTTTCACCGGAAATAGATGTTTTGAGACCCCCTGAATCCAAAAAAAGCATTTTTGGAAACATGTCCGTGTGTGTGTCTGTCTGTGAACAGCATAACTCAGAAACGAACAGTCAGATAAGCACCAAACTTGGTATTTAGGTTCAGTATCTTCCAGAGATGCGACACGAAGGTTTTCAAGAAAATCTCCCACCCCAGATTACCCTTTACATGGAACATTTTTCGAAAATTTTAACTTTCTCAAAAGTGGCTCCAACAATTTTGATTAAAATATCATATGTTAAAGATATTTTCATGACAAATGAAATGTATATCTCGAATTTTCTGGGAATGTCTCCAAAAGTATTCATTGTGAACGACTTTTGCATAACTGGTAAACCATAAGAGATAGACAAAATTTTATTACACAAAAAATGTAGATATCATTAAAATACACATTTTATGTCAATATATTTTTTTGTTGAGTGAACTCTTTTCAAAATATTGCTTGTTGTTCCCTTAAATTTTCCAATACTTTTTCTCAAATGGGAATTCGTTATTCATTTTTTGTCTTGGATATGCAAAGAATTATAATCTGTGGCAAAGGGAATGGTGCTGCACCTAGCATCCAGCTATTAAGAGATATGTATGTGCTTAAAGTCTACTGTTTTTCTATATTGCCCTTGCAAATATATATTCCCCTTACATGTACAAGAAACTTAGCAATAAGATAGAGTCTGCAAATGTTTATCTCGATTAACATGAAGTAGATGGAGAATAAGCGTTTGTAAAAATAGTTTGTACAAGAGTAGAGAAAGTCATGTGAGTGTAACACATCAGATTTTTTTTATTTCTTTTCTCTACTACTGCTTATCCATAATTTTTTGCTACAATTTTGTGATAAATGCTTGGTGAACTGGATTCATATATTGTTACAAAACTGCAATCTGTAATATTTCTATATTACAGTACTTTTCTATTCTTTGTACTAATGTGTTACAAATGTTAGAAAATCCTTTAGAATACCTCAGAGCTGTTTTCATCATAATTTTTGCTCATCCTGGAGTACTGAAAATTTTCTGATGTATCTCCTTACATATTAGCTTTTATTTTTCAATGGCCCATAATCAATTTTTATTGCCTCTCTGCACTTTTGTGTTTCATCTGTTGTAATTCTTCATACAATGGAGACATTTGAACACTGAATTTTTCTCTACATCTGATATTACTTTTAATGTTACATGACTCTAGTTTCAATAGCATTTCAAAATTATATTTTAAATTTCCATAGGTAGGTACTAAGAATGAGTATTAGTATTTTAACAATTCCAAGCCTTGTCTGAGTAAGTGTTTGGTACAAACATTGACAAGATTACTTCTGCAAGAAGTCTGGTAGAGAAGGAGACACAGATTCATTGCTACACCAGGAAGTTGCGAATAATTTATTTATTTACTTATTATTGTTCGGCATTATACATAATAGAATATACATCATCAAGGTAGTGAAAGTATAAAAGTACGGACAATTTAAAAAACTCAAAGAATTCTAAAATAGAAAAGAATATAGAGAAAGTAAGTTATGTACAATTGTTAATGTGAATACTGGTGAAACAGCTCTTTGTTACAAATTCTCTCTGGGAGTTTGTCATCCGGAATTGAAGATGTTGAAAGTAGGAGAATAATTGCCAGCTATTTACATGTATCATCACTGTATAGTTGTTGGACCAGCAGACAATCTGTGTTTTGTTAGATTCCTCTGCAGGCATATTCCTTGCCCAGGCTTGAAAACATCGAAAGGTAGGAGAAGAATTGCCAGTTACTGCACTCCATGTATCATTGTTGTAGGACCTCCACATTCCTGATGCTACCAAGTTTGAAGATGTACCTAGTCACCTTAAGTGATCTGTTTAATAGACTTGCACATATTTTGTAAGTGTGCCAGGACAGGCAAAACCTGGAACCAACTACTTCTGTGTCCCACTTGATTCCCTCACTGGCGATGTCAGACACATAAACAAGTGTCAAATATGCATTGAAAGAAATGTATTGTCATCTGAATGTTTTGTTGTTTTCTTCTACTTCAGCTTTCAGGTCATAACAAGGTGGGGTATCTCATTATTGTATCTGTGTGTTTGTTTTCTCCATGGCATATTTCTCTCAGCCAAAGAGAAGTCGTATCTTTGGCTGTGCATGTTTATTTGTTCTTATAACCTTATGTTTAGAGGTTATAGGTATTAAGCATTTTTGTTTGCAGCAATTATATTTTCAGGTGTGCTCTCCAGGAAGGCATGCTCTGATGGCACTAGCTACATATTATTGGTTATGTGACTCTAGAGGCAGTGTGAGGTTAGCTAACCATTAGGTAGGGTTTACTTAGGTGAAGAAGCTCCAGTGCTTGCATAGCATCAACATAACCAACAAAACCCCATTCTGTAAACTCAATGACATTTTTTAAATTTTCCTAGATTGGGACAGTGTTCCCATATTTTTCCCCCGTCTTACTGCTGCACCTCTCTATGATTTGAGTGACAACAAACAAGTATTCACTTGTGTGCAATTTTTACAGACCAATATGTCTTAAGTTTAATTTAAAAAGCTTCTTATGGTGCTGCAGCCTGGATAGGCTTGATCCTACCAACCCGACTGCCAGCTTCATGCTCACTTATGCACAGCAGAGGTGATCATTCAACCGATACAGGGAGGTGATGTGGCCAGCCTCATGCTTCCCCCAGTTGGAAAGTTAGCTCACAAGGCCAGGACCACTACCTATCGCAGCTTCTCACTTTCCTCATAATGTTAAGTGGGCAATGATCCTATACCTGGGAGTTAAAATTTGTACCACTATTAAGTTTATATGAGTGAATTTTCTGCACTTTTTCTTGTTTCATATACACATGCATAAATATATTAAAATTAGTATTCTTTATTCACCATTTTAAAAAAAATTACATCTTCATGCCTTTGTCAATATGAAACAAATACATATAATCAGACATAGGGATTTCTAAGCATTAAAGCCAGGACTAGAGGAAATACAGTTGATCTGTTACTGTACTTTAGCCAGGGATGTCACAGGTAACAAAAAGCCCCCCATCTCTTATACAGTCTTTTGGCATTTATAGACAGCACTTTGTCTGTAACCTTGACTTTGTCTGCTGTGGTTTATGTTCTTTGTTTACTTTTCGTCCGCCTGTCTCCATTCCTTTTTCTTTGGGTTCTTCACCACGCGATTTTCCAGCAATTTTTAAAATATCTCCCAGCATCAGCAAACTGATTTTGATAGCGCCGCTTTGGCAATAATCGAATATCGGACAGATTCCATCTGGCTATCAATTTAAGATGGATTATTGTAGCGTGTCTTCCACGTTCGCGAGTATTCAGGATTTTACTTCCTAAAGTGTTGTACCTGTGGTGTTAAATTATGTTCATACATCTTCGTTTGGAGCACATCCGGATGTTTTTAAAACTAAGCTCAAGATTCGTCAATTTTTTGTCTGGCGGCATATTATGTATCGTGACATTGCACAACTTTTTAGAGCCTGTAACAGTTGTCTCCGTTTTAAGCCTCCACAAAATACCCAGTTGGGATTGTTAGCCTCCAAAATTTCTCGGTATTCTATGAAGCAGTTGTTTCTTGATTATATTGGCCCTTTACCGCGATCTTCTCGGGAATACACGAGGGTCATCCAGAAACCAAGTCCCGATGAGCGATAAAGAGAACAAAATCATCACTAAGCATGAGATATTTATTGGAATAATTACATAGATACACTGGCCATTTTTCAACATTGTCACCAGCATTGTTGAAACATTTATCGTAACGGTGCACCATCAATTGTGTGCCCAAGTCATAGGAGTCTGCCACCAATATCCGGAGCCACAAAGTCAATTCATTCTGCACCTCAGCGTCATTGTGGAAACATTTTCCTGCCAGAGAACGCTTCATGAGACGGAAGAGATGAAAATCACTTGGGGCGAGGTTGGGGTTATAGGGTGGATGGACGAAGATCTCCCATCCAAACTGTTTCAACACATTTCGTGTGGCGTTCGTTGTATGGGACCTTGTATTGTCATGCAATAGCGTAATGCCTCTTGTCAACATCCCACGTCTCTTGTTCTGGATTGCCCTCCTCAGTTTATACAATGCCTGACAATACCGATCAGCATTTACGGCCTCCCCGCGCGGTAAAAACTCGCACAGGAGGACATCACGTCGATCCCAAAAGACAGTGCACATGATTTGTTTTTGGACAGAGATTATCTGCTTAAATTTGGTCTTCACAGGTGAGCCAATATGGCGCCAATGCATTGATTGTTGCTTTGTCCCTGGTGTGGCATACGACACCCATGTTTCATCCCCAGTGACAATATTGTCGAGAAACTCGTCCCCTTTGCGTATCGCTGTAGGAATGTCAATGCTGCGGCCAGACGTTTGTTTTGTGTTCATCAGTCAGTTGCCTAGACACCCATATTGCACACACTTCATAAAAACCAAGTCACCGGGAGATAATTTCGTGCAAAAGCGAGCGACATCTGGGGGAATTGACAAGAGAGTTCTGAAATTGTAAACGCCGGCTATGCACAATTGCTTGCCGCACATTTTCCATCAGTTCTGGCGTCACCAGGGACGGTCGGCCACTACGGTCATCGTCGTGAATATTGGTTCGTCCTTTAGTGCATTGCCTGCACCATCGTCTTACCATACTGTCGTGTCCATACACGCGGCACAATTGGCGATGGATCTCTGCTGGAGAGACCAGCTTTTGAGCGTGCAAAAATCGGATGACTGCATGAACCTCGCAGTTGGGGGAAGACAATATTGGAGCGGCCATTTTCTCCAAGCACTGTGCGATAATCAATCACTGGCGTCACAAGACTGAAACTGTATGCATTATTCCCATAAACTTCCTATCTACTTCTGCGCATGCGCATTCCTATCCGACTGGTGGTGCCATCTCTGGACGCGATCGGGACTTACTTTCTGGATAACCCTCGTGGCTATTTGTTCGTCGTGATATATTCATTCATTCATTCATTCATTACAAGCGGGTGCCTGGGGTCAGAGGCCCGTCGAGGAGCAGATACTCATGGATCAGACAGAGCATCCAGGATGGGTGATCAGCCCGATGCCTGGTATGGGATGAAGGAAGTAGATGAAACGAAATGTTGGTGAAATGGATGAAAGGAAAGGTGATGATGGAGCAGTTGGTGGAATGAATGGCGGGGGAAACCGGAGAACCCGGAGAACCCGCTTCGTCCACCACAAATCCCACATGCAGGTCCCTGGGATTGAACCCGGGCCGCCTAGATGGGAGGCGAGCGGTCTAACCACTCGGCCACGGCGCCGCCCTCGTCGTGATATATGCCTTTACAAAATTTATTTAGTTCGTGCCGTCACAGCCCTTACGTCTGTGTCCGTTCTGCCATCCATCCTTTATAATGCTCATATCGTAGTGTCTGACAATGCCACATACTTTCGTGCTCGGGTTTTCCGTACTTACGTTTCTCTTTGATAGGGGTTTTAGATTTGTGCGGACATCGCCTTATTGTCCCCAGCCTTGTTGGCGAAAGCGTGTATCGCACTCTTAAGTGTGTTAATTGCTTTTCACTCCGACAGTCACAAATCTTACGATAGATACTTTGTTTTCAGATTTTCAGGTTTGCCTTGAATACGTCTGTTCATGAAGCTCATCAAGACGTGCCCTTTTAACTTATGTTTAAATTTCCGCCGACCTGCCCAATATACAATCACTGGAAGCTGTCACATTTACTTTAGATAAACATGATCCTGCTGTTCTTCGTCAGAAATAAAAGACGGTTTACGTCGCGACCATTAGCACCGTTCTCAGCGATGTAACAAAGATCACCGCCCGGCGCCTTTCCATGTGGGGGATATGGTATTTCTTCGCTCTCATCCCCAGAGTGACATTTCTAGAGCATTTGCACAGAAGTTGGCTCCACGTTACGTGAGGACATTTCGCATTGTGAAAATCATTAATTCTGTGTCATTTCAGTTGCAGGACTGTGTTACGGGTACAGTTGCTTAATTCTTTCTTGTTAGCTCGACGTCCCGCTGACAGTTCCCAGGAGTAAAGTTTGTGTATGAACCATGCTCGTATTTCATGTTAGTTTCCTCACACACGAGTTTGGTTTTTTGTCCTTATTTGTTGCTCTGCGCGTTGTCATCTTTGCTTTGTTTGTTATGTGTTCTTTCCTTTCCTTTTGTGTAGTCCTCGGGATGTGTTTTTTCTTTCTTTCCTTTACTCGTTATTGGGTAATGTTGCTGCCGTCCTCTCCCTGTCCTACGTCACCGTATGCTGCCAACACGCTATAGTAAAACATCACTGGAAATACGCGAGTGGCAGTAACGCATTATGAGGATGGTGTTGGCATTATGTATAAATGCCGACGAGACGGAGAAGACCGCGGGAAAGTACCTCTACCATTTATTACTGGGTATATAAATTATTCTTACTCAAGCTTTTTACTTTATCTATCACGTACCTAGTAGGCAGAGAAGGTACCTATTGAATTCCATCCAAAAATTCGAGACCGAGCTTTCGCTGCAACTACATGATTTGAGGTCCCGTGAATCGAAAGAAAGCAAAATTGAAAAGTCAAATAAATACCACACCTGGTATTTAGGTTGAGTACCTTCCAAAGATGCGACGCGAAGAGTTTTCAAGAAAATCTCCTTCCCCAACTACCCTTTACATGCAACATTTTTCGAAGACTTTTAATTCTTTGAAAAATGGCTCTAACAATTTTTATTAAACTATCATATATTAAAGATATTTACATGACAAAATATGGTTGGCTCCGTAGTTCAGCCTTTAGAGCACCTGCTTTCTGTACCAAGGGTCCCGGTTTCGATTCCCGGCTGGGAGTAGGAATTTTTCTCTATCCAAGATTATTCCCTATCCTCCCCTATGAGAGTGTGAATGTGTGTGTGTGTGTGTGTGTGTGTGTGTGTGTGTGTGTGATCTAATGATTAAAAAAACCAAAAGTGCAAGAAACCCAACGACAAGCGAATACGAGTTAACACCATTGCTTTGGGCAATAAATGGTTAAAGACAGAGTACAAATGGAACTTTAAGAAAAATAACATTTATATCTTGAATTCTCTGGAAATAGCCTGCGAAGTCCTCTTCATTCGGCAGGAGTTTTGTATAATCTTGTATAATTGGTAAACGTTAGCGATAGACGAAAACATACCACACAAAAAATTTAGATCTCTTTAAAACACACAATTCACTTAAAATGTTTTCTGTGGCATAACCCATTTCTGAGATATCCGTTAACAAAGATTCGAATTCTTCCATACCTGTCATTCTTTTAAAGTCTTATTGATTTCAATTGTTTCTCACGATGTCTTGGAAACGGTATGGATGTTGCCACCTCATTGCAGTACATGTGTGGCTCATGGACAATGACAACAATGCTGCCACGGCTTCTGTGTAATAACGTATGCTGCTGATATTTCACCTAATTTACAACAATGTGTTCGTGGCTCAAGGACAATGACAACAATGTTGCCACTGCTTCTGTGTAATAACGTATATGTGCGATAATGTGTTTGCCCTAAAAGAAAAGCATTTTCACTGGGTATGAATCAACATGCAGGTTTGGTTAACTTTGTACAATAAGTGTGCTTCAATGCAATATAACAAAGAAAAATTGTATGTGTTTGAAATAAACGCGCCGCACTGCGAATTTCGTGTTACAATGTTATCTTCCGCTCCTTCATTTCCTACGGTTGGCAACGCTCGAACTCCTTAAGCCACGTCCAGGCATTCATTCTTCATACTGCCAACATACACATCATTCTAGTGTTATTAATCGCTATAACGTTGGTATGATTTAACGAGGTGACGTAGGACAGGGAGAGGACGGCAGCAACATTATCTTTATAGGAAAATTGCATTATGAAAACAACGAACCTAGCCATCTTTTCGCTAAAACACGTAAAAATGGAAACTGCCAACCTAAATAAAAAAATCCGCTAAATAAGCGAAAGGAATTTCTGCGAACGTGAATCATTTGAGTTTTAGACGCGCAGATCCCTCGGCTATGCCCTGTCGTCGCTTCGCAGTTGCACTACTACACTCCTCTCTTTCTAAAAAACATCCCTCGGCTACGCTTTCAAAGCTGAGGGTCCTCAATCCCTCGGCTACGCCTTGAGGCTGGCGGCATTTGTTATTCATATGTTGCCAGCATTGCGTTAGAGCTAGCGGATGACATAGTGACATCTGTAAGACATATAAGACATCACTTCCATCGCTGTTGAAGACCAACTAAGAGCAGAAAGTCCTAATTTCTTTTACGGATATATCCCTCTTGTTACTTTTAAGTTCATCTAAGTTAAGATTATGTTATTGCCTTTTAGTGTGTTATCCTATTGTTTTTGTAGTTTTGGCCCTTCTAATTTTTTTATCGTTTTTATATAAGGAGATCTCCTACTAGACCAAAAGCTTCTATTACTTATTTGTTTTTTTCATTCTGTACATCATCAAATTTTGTATGTAAAGACAATTTTATGTTTTCCTTTATCGCCCCTTCAGGACACACTCTCTCTCTCTTCTTAGTTAAAGCCTTTTTTGGTATGTGCTCCTTTTATGCTCACCCTAGGCTTTTTAGTATTTGGCTTTGTATATTTAATTATTTTCTGTTCCTTTTTGCTCTGTTTAATTCTTTCCCTGTTTTGCTACCTGGCATTGTTTCATTGCTTGTTTTGTGATGTTTTTCTTTCTCTGGTTCCCATTCTGCTCACCTTATACCTCCTTTATATGCGATTTTTCTTGTTCTCCTGCAGCTGTGCTATCACCTTTTGGGACAGATTCATTTTGTTGTATTTAATTTGTTGAGCCCCACGTTGGGGTAGCCAATTTGCGACGGTATTATTTATAATGTTTGTGTATTTGTGTTTACTCCACGTGGTGAAGCCATTTTTGTGACGTGATTCTTTGTTAGGTTTGTTAGCTCCATCTGGTGTTAGCAATTTGCGGCAGTATTAGTGTTTGTTTGAAAGAATGCTACTGTTATTTTATTTAATTTTGGTTCACTGTCCTCCGGCTAGCTATGATCTTTTTGGTCGAGCACTTCTCTTTATACAGGTTGTGTAAACGGAAAGGAGTCTTTTATCCAAAGATAACACTGATGAAAGAATTTGTTTTTACACTTTTTATTGTCGAACACATTCACTATCACATTTAGACTTTGATCTTGACACTCGCCAAACTGAAACTGTTATAATAACTTCATTACTTATCATTCTTAATTCGCGTACTTCAACTTTTTGTGTGATTAACTTTACAACACTTGAGATTTTTCATAACTCTGCTACGCGTAATTTGCGAATCGATAGCCGACGTGTACTGTACTAATATTTCTGCTGGACTGAAGGCGACGTGTAACGTACAAATATTTTCGACGAACTGACGGACTGAAGGCGACGTGTAATGTACATATGTTTTCGATGAACTGACGGGCTCTACCTCTTATCTAGCCCTTTTTATACTCCTACACCCCGATATGCCTAAAGATTATAACTGAACTGCTATTGGCTAATAAAACGCGCCAACATTAGCGTCTATTTTTATATCCAATGAAAATTATGAATACATATGCTCTAGGGAAAATATTCCAGAAAATTCTAAAGAAAAACGCGCCAACATTACGTAACTTCCTCGTCTCTAATAATGATAAACAGCTCACCCCCTCGCTGCATTATTGCACGCTATTATTGTCAGTTTCAGTAAGGCCGTATAAACTTACTTCTCAACAATAATTACAATCAATAAACATCTCAAATCAATGTCACATAAAAATGCAAATTCATACTATAATCATTCTTTACATTTAAATAATTTATGATACAAATTACTGCATCATATGCCCCACTAGAAACATAATTATAAATATTTACAACATTTTTGGAAATTTTATAATTGGGTTTTTAGTCTCCTAAATCTTGGAACACACGCTATTTATCACTTAACACTTCACACGTATTTAACACACGACATATGTTTTTCCTTTATCTCGCCACTATTTACTGGCTCTGGTCTATTGTGTTTAGACATTAATCTAACATCACAATTTTTTTATAGCAAATACTGTACCCTGAATTATTTAATTACTGTTACAAAATTGGTTTACTCTCTTATATTGTTGACAAAAATTAATGCATTCAAGAATTTTTCTAATTATTACACATATTTACCAAAAATATTCAGTCTTTACATAAATATATTTACATCTCTTAAATTTAAATACTGTTTTACATTTTCTGTTTGCTACATAAGTATTTGTTTTAATTATTTTTACCCATTTTTGTTGTTTTGTACTTTATATTAACAATACTCTTGGAATTATATTTACGTACTTTTACTTTAATATCATATTAAGTTTCAATCTTTACATTCTTAATTTCAAATACTGTTACAGTTACTAAAAAAAAATGTTATTTTCCCTTTAAACATTTAGTTATGTCCAGAATTTTATTTCTCCTTTCTCATGACACATACATAATTAACCCTCTTATATTCCAATACATTGCTCTGCATTTCGTCTTTAACTATCCAGCATTTACTTTACATCTCATTGCTATTTACCCCCCTGGATCAAATTGTCGGTGGCTAAACATTACTCGTAGCCGTATCCTAACCTTTCAAAATTTGTTCATGAATCGCCTCTTAAAGGATTCGTATGATATTTCGTCCCCTGATAACATTTGAAAACAATCTAAAGTTTCCTGAACAACACATCTTTTAACAACTGTCATTTTAAATTCTTCTACTATCTCTTTAATTTGAAAGTACTCTGACAAATCTGTAATAAACTGTACTGGATTGGAGTTTTCAATTTGAACATCTTGGTACTTGTTAATTTCAGAAGTTAGCTTTTGATTATTTACAGGCAAAACTTTAACTTCTTCGTACAATTTATTTCTTTGCATTACTGACTCCTTCTGTATTTCTGATATCTCCCCTCTGAAATTAACTTGCGCCTGATTTACATCTACATTCATAACCTCTTTTATCTCTCTTAGCTCACTTGAAATGTTACTCATTCTACTACCTAACTCTGTACATTCTACATCAACATGTTCACTTTTAGTATTAACCTCACTTTTTTTGTTACCTATTTCCCTGCTCATGTCTAGCATTTTCTTTGAAACTTCACCTATTTCATTTGCTATCATTTCCTGATTTTCATTTCTCATTCTCATCATACTACTATCTAGCTCCATGAATTTCTTTTCAATTTCTTCCCTGTTTTGTTCTAAGCTCTTACCAATATCTTCCCTCAATTCCCTATTATTCTTTTGCATATCTTCCCTTAATTGATCTATAATACTCTTACTAATATCTTCCCTCAATTCTTTCTTATTCTTTTCCATATCTTCCCTCAATTGATCTGATTTTTGCTCTAATTTATCAATCTTCTGAGTTAGTTTTTCTAATTTCTCATTATTCTTACTACTATCTTCCCTGTTTTGATCTATTTTCTTTTCTAATTTCTCATTACTTTTACCAATATCTTGAGTTAGTTTTTCTAATTTCTCATTACTCTTAACAATATCTTTTAGAATTTCCATCATCATACTAGCATCAAAATTAACATTTCCTGCTATTCTATTCTGACTTTCTGCACTAACATTTTCTCCCTCAAATCCTACATTGTTTGAGCTATTTTCTGTAACCTGTATTGAATTACAGCTAACTGTTACACTATCCCCTTCCATCATTGTTTCTTCAATATTATTAGTAGCCATTGTTTTCTTTATCCTACCGCTCCTAAGGTACATTTAAATTTTTACACTTTTTTTAGAATAAAAATCACATTTTTCTAACCTTTCTGATGCTATCTGCTGATGTTGCTTTGATGTCCAGCTTTCTGCCCCTCTCTCCTAGGTTATATGTTGCTTCTGCGTCGTATTATGTTGAATCTACGTCGTCTTGGTGTCCTGTATGTTGAATTCCCCTGTTGCCTTTTAATCTCGGAATTACGATGTCCAGTCATCCGCGTCGTCTGTCGTCCCTGTAGTTGTTTCTGGAATCTGCGTCTTGTAGTTCAGTTCACTGCTCCATTCATTCCACGTCCTGGTTCCTTCGCCCCTTCCTGGTTATTCTGCTCCTTCCTGGTCATTCTGCTCCTTTCCTGGTCATTCTGCCCCTTTCCTGGTCATTATGCCCCACGTTCTGGGTGACAATTTGCGGCGGTATACTTGTTAAGTTATATTTATTTTGTTAGCACCACGTTTGGGAGCCAATTTGCAGTGGTAACTTTTAATGTTTGTGTATTTATATTGAGCCCCACGTCGGGCGCCAATTTGGGACGGTTTCATTTTGTTATATTTAATTTGTTGAGCCCCACGTTGGGGTAGCCAATTTGCGAC
The DNA here is from genome assembly GCA_030765065.1 of Deroplatys truncata. NCBI lineage: Eukaryota > Metazoa > Arthropoda > Insecta > Mantodea > Mantidae > Deroplatys > Deroplatys truncata. Next base: position 64,128,134 of record CM060980.1, read on the forward strand.
GGTATTATTTATAATGTTTGTGTATTTGTGTTTACTCCACGTGGTGAAGCCATTTTTGTGACGTGATTCTTTGTTAGGTTTGTTAGCTCCATCTGGTGTTAGCTATTTGCGGCAGTATTAGTGTTTGTTTGAAAGAATGCTACTGTTATTTTATTTAATTTTGGTTCACTGTCCTCCGGCTAGCTATGATCTTTTTGGTCGAGCACTTCTCTTTATACAGGTTGTGTAAACGGAAAGGAGTCTTTTATCCAAAGATAACACTGATGAAAGAATTTGTTTTTACACTTTTTATTGTCGAACACATTCACTATCACATTTAGACTTTGATCTTGACACTCGCCAAACTGAAACTGTTATAATAACTTCATTACTTATCATTCTTAATTCGCGTACTTCAACTTTTTGTGTGATTAACTTTACAACACTTGAGATTTTTCATAACTCTGCTACGCGTAACTTGCGAATGGATAGCCGACGTGTACTGTACTAATATTTCTGCTGGACTGAAGGCGACGTGTAACGTACAAATATTTTCGACGAACTGACGGACTGAAGGCGACGTGTAACGTACACATGTTTTCGATGAACTGACGGGCTCTACCTCTTATCTAGCCCTTTTTATACTCCTACACCCCGATATGCCTAAAGATTATAACTGAACTGCTATTGGCTAATAAAACGCGCCAACATTAGCGTCTATTTTTATATCCAATGAAAATTATGAATACATATGCTCTAGGGAAAATATTCCAGAAAATTCTAAAGAAAAACGCGCCAACATTACGTGACTTCCTCGTCTCTAATAATGATAAACAGCTCACCCCCTCACTGCATTATTGCACGCTGTTATTGTCAGTTTCAGTAAGGCCGTATAAACTTACTTCTCAACAATAATTACAATCAATAAACATCTCAAATCAATGTCACATAAAAATGCATATTCATACTATAATCATTCTTTACATTTAAATAATTTATGATACAAATTACTGCATCACTTTTCATGATTCCTATGATTTTTGCATGCGAGGTTGCCAGGGAGGAAGGCTGAACGAGTGTTACCAGTTGGTTGCTGCCCATTTTTATCGTGAGGGGGGCTGGGAGTGTTGAGCCAGTTTCTCCTCCCTCTCCAATCTGACTTACCAAGATGGTACTGTGCAGCATCCTTCGTTCTCCAGTTAGTATGCATGATCAAGACAGCGAAATGGTAGTCATGGATCGTACTATTGATGGAGCAATTCGGCAATTATGGGGTGGCAGCACTGGACTGGCTAAAGTTGGAACTACTCACCTCCTCCATTGTTTGGTGAACTGCACGAGAAGAGAGTGAAGCAGATGCTAAAAGACCAGTAGGTTCAGAACACCGCAGGCTAGGGTGTTCATGTTTCAGCCTTTCTTCCAAATTCGTGTTCAACATGTTCTGGTTAGTAGATTTCAAAATTTAATTACCAATGAATGACAGTGAGTGCGGAGAAAACCAAAGAGTTTTAAATGTATGTATTGTTAATTGTCAAAGAGACTAGTTTATGGCATGAGGAAATATGTTTTAGAAAATGTTAAATTTGTAAAGTTTAAACAGGTTACTAGAGGTTAAATTTATCAATGCTAGTACAACACAAAGAACTATTACTGCGAGAACAGGGTGTGGCATTTATGTCAGCTAATTTGAAGACTTACACATATAAAGACTCTTACTACATATTAATGTTTGTATATTTTGTTTTATAAAATTATATGTTCAAAAATTACTATAAGCAAAGATACTTTTGTAACATGATGAACAAATTGCAGGAAGGGAAATTATTAGTTTTAAATATCTCTGTTGGAGAATATTTCCTGTCTATACCAGTTTAGGTTCTGATTCTTTTCTCAGCACATTTTAGTTTCTTTTTTCCAAAATATACAAATATATTAAAGAACTGGTAATAAATGTTACAGGTCTGCCCTTGTGTTTTTTGTATCTTTTATTACCGTGTGGAACTGTCAGTACATCATCCTCATTTTTTGAACTAATACTTCCAGAACATTGGTTGGTTGGTTGATAGCCTTCTTCTGATGTAACACTATCACTTTCTATTAGATCTTCCAAATCTGACTGATTCTCAGAAATTTCGATCAAATAAGCTAGCATTTCTTCATCTGTGAGAGGCTTTGTTTATATCACTGCACTCTCTTCGACATATTTACTGCTCAAATATCACTTCTCAAATGAATTGTCAACATCACTGTTGAAACAAGTTATAGTAATTTGAAACTATCCTATGCATTGTTGAGTACTGTTGAGCATTCAGTTGAGTTTGAATTTGAACGGCCGGTATACAAATCATGATGGTGTAGTTCCATTAAAAGCAACATGATAGTGGTCAGAATGACTGCATGGTGGTTCAAGTATAAATACTGATAAGTATGAATCTAAATTTGGAAAAATAAATATTGCAGTATTTACATGATCTAGGGGACTACTTAAGAAAAGGCATGAACTCACTATGACATTCAGTGAAAACTGTCACAATAAAAATACCTACATTGAAACTATAAAAGTGGTCAAAATGATTGCCTTGGCTGTTCTGGTGTTAAAGTGAAATAAATTAAAATGAAGATTAGGAAGAGAGACAAATAGTGAATAGCAAAAAGTGAAACATTGTGTAGCTAGTGTTGCAAAAAATTGTCTTTCCACATGTAGAAAAACATGCTGCAACACTATTGTCATAAGTCACTTCATTTTTATTATAACTTTATATCATGTGTTAGTGTTTTCTCAACATTAGTTACAGCATACACTAAGTTGGAAAGTTGACACAAACTTAGAAAATATAATTAGTACTAAAATATGTTAAAAATTGAATTTAAACATAAAACATGGATTTAATCTTTAATGATATTAATCTGAAAGTATCATTATAAAAATATGTACTTTATTGATATTTTCCCTATTTTTCATGGATTTGTGCATTTGTTTGAAAGCAAAGATTTGAAGAATGTCTGGAGAACAGTGAGATTTATGAAATTAAAACCCATAAACCACTTAGAGCTCTGTTTGAATAATGAGGTTTTTATTCCACCAATTTAAATTAGAAAGCTAACATGTATGTACAATGTGTGAAGTGTGGAAGGAACCCAAAGAATGAGCTTCAGGATGTTTGGACAGAATTAGAAAGAAAGGTCACTCACAGATGAGATGGCGGATTGTTGTAAATATTTCAATTCTGTTCAGTGCCATAGAACATAATTGGATATAAATATTTAGTATTTTTATGATAAAGTAGGCCAAAGTCTTGAGAGCACTCCAGAATTACCAAATGTTAAGACATTGCATCTGTGAAAATCCAAACATTTAGTTTTCTTCTGATTGCTTTGACTACCATATACTCAAAACATAAAGCACACACAAAAAGTTAATGAGCTGTGTCAAACCTTGTTAAGATATTCATTTTTTTATTCTTAATTAATCACTTTTTGATATGGTAATATGAAATGCTCCTTGGATCCTACAGTTTATTGTATTGCTCCCAAATTTTTAATTTGAGCATAGTACACAAACATAAAGGTGTTGTACAGGCATTTGTTGATTTTAATTCGTTTAAGAGAAAGCAATTTTTATGTATAATCGTTATTTTTAAATTTTTTCAAAGTGAATTATGAAAAATAATTAATTTTAGTTGAACTTTTAATATTTTTTAACTGCAGCAAAAAATTGTTAAATTCTTAATTCCTGAAGCTCCCCTGAAAATTTCAGCTAAGTAATAAACTGTAGACCAAGGAGCATTTTGAGTAGTAAAAAATGCTGAAAAAAGGGATTAATAAAAATAGTGTTTAAAGTTCAATACAGTGCTTTACCTAAATGCTACAGGACCTATTAAATATCCATTTGTGGCTTTAAAATTGTTGATATTAAAAACCAAATGTATAGCATGAAAGTACAAGTTAAATCTTTTGATGATAGCTTATGATTTATTAAGAATAGTCTTTTTAACATTGGTCAAAATGGTTCACTAATCAACAAGCAAACTTGTTGTAAACAATGTCTTACTTCATCTCAAGTCATTGATGTCCCAGTCAAAACATCTACTTGCAGCTCTATGTGTTTATCTTAGGAAGGGATATGGGTATGTAAGTAGCAAAGAATAAAGCACTATTTTATTTAATAATCTGCTTTATTTTGATTACAAATCCCAATTTCCGAAAAAAGAGAACTTATGTTTGTGTATATTGTTATGTAATTTTGTGTGTGAGCGTATGTTCCTGTATATGTATGTTTTCATCTGTGTGTGTGTGTGTGTTGTGTGTCTGTGTATTACAATTTTGTACACTGCGTACACTGAAGCCTGTATGCTGCACATTGGCAATGCTTACTGCGCATTCTTAAAATGAATCTTAAAAAAATATCTTTGGAAGGGAACACTTTCTGGGGAGGAATTATTATATTAGTATAAACTATTAATAATTAAAACAAAAAACAAATGCATGACAGTCTCAGCCTTTTCCTTTTTACAGTCCTCATATCCTATTTTGAAACTCTGAGGCTGCCATTTAACCTGTTGTACTTTGAAAATATCAGATGGTTTATTTAAATCTTCACTTCACATCACTAACACATGTACAAGGCCTGTATGTTCAAGAAGCTTTGGCAACAAATATTATGGACTGCCGAGTGATGAATACACTTTAACGCTGTTCAGTAACTTCTTATTGCTCTTCCAAGATCATTTATTAAAATGAGCGTAGCACAGGCAGAAATAAGTATTTAAAAAAAGAAGTAAAAAATAAACAAATAAATAAACTAAAATAGATAAAAAAAGATCAATTCTTTTAAAACCATGAAACTAACTACATGTAAAGTGCACCTTAAAATTCAAATCACAACACGTATTTGAAATGAAAGAGGGTGTTTACAGGTATCTCCACTACACTGGATTTATTCAATAAATGTTAAACACAATTAGCATCTTCAAATTTAAGCTTTTCCTCACTTTTTCATAGTAGGAAATGGATGAATTAATGCTTTAAACAGCAGAGGCTTATTATGCCTTTGTTTTATAATATTTATTACTTTCTTATATGATAATGAAACACATGTTAGTGCTTGTAAGAGAACATACTTTTAAGAACATTATTATGATGTCATACACATTCAGTAGGTATAGCAAATTAGGACCAAATATTGACAGAGGCCAACTCCTTTGTGCTCATGTATGATGCAGATATATTTTAATTGATCATATTTATTTATCATTAAAATTAAATATATATAACTATGCTCAGTGTATTAAAAATGGTATCAGTAAGTGTTCTTTCATATATATAACATTGTGAGCACTATGTAGAGTATGTGAACAGCTGCTTGCATAAAACAATGCCAATAACAGTAGTTATATGCAAATACTATTTATTTTGAACTAAGTCTTAAAGTCCCTAACAGTGGCAGCTGCTGTATAAGAGCACAAGAGCATGTGAACACCCAACTTTTGATGCCTTGCAGATTTAGTGGTTATTTTTTCTTTGAATGCTACTAAACGTAATGTATGTGTGGTAATTTAAAATCAACGCATTTAAATCTCTTGTGCTACTCTTCTAAACTCATTGAGGTATGGCAACACACTTGCTAGAACATTTTGACTTATGCACTTGTGGGCATGTGCAACTGGTATGATGTAATTTACCTTATGGGGCCAAACACATGTGGGTCGCATACACATGAAGAAATGCACTAGCACGCGGAGCTTTTCATGCATCTGTTTCCATTCTGTCACTATAGTTTTACATCAATACCACTAGGCAGTGGCACACTACGGCAGTAGTAGGTAACGTGCACAAGTGTGTAAACTTTTCTGGCTTTCTCCATGCCAGGGCCAACCAAGGGGAGGAGGAATCATGGCACATGTTGCGCCATCATGAACATTTTTGTGGGGAAATCAAAATGTTGGGGATTACAAAAATATTGAAGTAAATTAATGCAGGTAATATAGACACATTTATTAGAATTTTTAATCGAGCATGTATCAAATGATAATTTTTGGTAATGTATAAAAGGAACTATAGCATTATAGGTAGATATGTAGTTGTTCAGAAAGTATAGCATTCTTACACTTACTGTATTGGTCTATTTAGATAGATACAATAGGATACATTGGAATGCCAAGCAATAAAATACACCACCTGCCAAATGTTTTTACTTATAATTTTTTGCTTTAAATATTATGATTTTTTAATGATTTTAACTTTCCAATTATTTATTTAAGCCTTTATTGTAGCAGTATCATAGTAACTACTATAGTACCTGTTAGACAGTCCCTTTGTGAAGCTTTCCAGCAACATAGAAAGGGAACTAAATAGTTTAAATTGAGCTCTCAGAAAAATTGGGAGGAAGAGGATAGTTTTGGGGGGGATGGGCATCCCTGTTCCATACCATCCATAATCTCAATTACAATTTAATTTACACATTAGTGCATATTATTATTGTTGTTGTTGTTAGGAGTGACTGCAATCATATCAATTTGTTCATAATCATAACTGTTATGCAGCAGATGGTATTTCACATTTTCAGGCTAGTCTGACTAAAATTTTGTGAACACCCAAAATGTATACACATGAGGCGCTGCTAGTCCCTATAAAGATGCTTAGGGTCTGATATTCAGACCAGTATAAAAGCAATTGAAGCCTTGAGATTTCTTTTAAATACTGCTACTTGAGCACTCTTGCTGCCTATGGTGCACGGGGACTTGGGTTTGATTTCTGGTACTGGGACAGGGATTTTTCTCCTGTTGAGCTGTCTGGTATGGGTGCACTCAACCTTATGAGGTCCTTCAGGACAAATAGGTAGTGGATCTGGTCTCGGAAACTGTGCTAAAGCGGAGGAACTAGCTGACCACATGCCACCTTTATTACTACACACTCTGTTCATATACATGTGTGGGAAGACAAAGGTCATGCGGTAGGCCTTTGCCCACTATAGTTATCATGCCAAGAGTTTTCATTTTTTTATTTTAACTTCCACACTTTCTCATTTACAATGCTTTGAGGTGTTTGTAGAAATATATTTCATCCATATTTGCATTCCATTCAGAGTAATAGTTTCACAAAAATGCTAAGTGCAGTTGCTATTTTGTAAATTTCAAGACCATTCGAAAACAAATTAATGCATTAAGTTCATTTTTAGCAAATCATTATAGCAGCTGTATGCATTTAAAATTTAATTGTTAGAAATATTTAAGAAGGATTTTTTTTTATTTCTTCATATATGTATTATCTGCAGGAGATTGTGCAAATATAATTAGATGCTTTGTATGGTTTCAAATAAATATCAAATTATAAGTTCTTAATGACAAATATAATTATTTCTTGCCTTAAAATAGCTCATTTTAATATATGTTCTAAAAATAACTGTCAAGTTGCAACATCTTAACAAAATAGTATAATCATTTATAACAACACTGTATGCATCCAGGTAACAATAACAGCAAGCTATTTAAGATTTTATTGTAAAAAAACAAGCGCAAACCAAGTATATTGTTTGATTTATTTCATATAAAGAATAAACAAAGACTATAAGAAGAAAAGAATGGTTTGCAGGAATTTGGTTTACATGTTATTTTTGCAGAAAATAAGATTAAAGCAATAAAATGTTTTACAATAATTATTGCAACCTGCCAGAATTGCAACCTAACGTATATAAAATGTGTAAACATAAAATATGGTTAACAATGCACATATTATACTGAGTGAAGAGAAAGATGATAATAATAAAACAGAGCAAAATTTCATTTTAGAAAGCTTCAACTAACAGGATAGAAAGTTTGGAAAATGCCATCTGTATTTTATGCTTCCTGAAGAAATGCCTGACTATAGATTATTAAAATGCTTTAACAGAAATCATTTCACTTTGCTACCTAAAATTTACATTTTTCTATCAAAGATATAATGACAGTAATTAAGGGGTAAAACATCTTGAATTACTTAAATACTCAAATATTTGCCACCAAATACACTTTTTGGGTGCAGAATGCATTTTAAAAATGAATATACAATGTGTGTAGACAATTTCTGAACTTTCTAGATAAGTGAAATGTTTAATCTTGTCCTCAAAGTCACATTGTTAAAATAAATTGTCAGGCTTACATACAAGTGAAAGCTTTAGAGCTACTTTTCTAAACATGGTAGGTTCTCAACAGGTGAATACTCTGCAAAAATGAAATACCTAATATATGAACACTGTTTATATATTTATCACCTTGGAATTCAAAGTAAGTCTACAAACATTTTGCTGGTTGAACTAAATATTCTTTTAGGGTTGAAAAATATTTCAAAATGTACGCACCACAAAGAGACCCTGGGGAAATTTCTATGGAAGACATTCTGTTTAAATGTATTGCGGAATATAACCTCTCACATCTCATTTATTGGCACAGAAAATGGAGTACTATCAGTAATTTTTAGGAAGCCTATGCATGTAACATACAGCAAAAGGAAAATTCCACATAATGGATTAACAACTTACACAGAGTACATTAAAAGTGAATAATAAAAATTACCAACAGGGCAGTTCCAAGGCTTTTCATTGCATTTAAAATGCACCAACAATGCAACAGATACAGCAAATTCATTTCACAAAAAAATTTTGACGCAAGGTAGTTGTCACAAACATTAATTTACAGTAGGCAAAACAGCTGATATATATTTCTTTAGGCTTGTGCTAAAAAGACAACAGAAATACCAAATTGAACAGTGGTGATTCATATGTCAAATTTAAAAATGATAAAAAATATTTATTATCATTTTGAAATAACAGAAATGATGGCTTCATACATTTTGTACCTAACTGTACTTTTTTCAGTACGCAATAACATGATAAGATATTGCTGGTGATACCATGAAGCATTTAGCAGCTGTTAACACAGCATTCTCGACTGGCAAAAAATTTAAGTGCTTGGAAACAAAGTGAAAATAAAATATATGGCTAACATAAAATAAACAGCAAAGGCTATGTATAGTTTTGTAATATTAGATTTCTCTTGAACATGAATATTTTCTATTTGAACTGTGATTGTAAAATGATATTCCATTCATTTGTTATCTCACTTCAGAAAGGTACTTATCTAGCAGTATTGTCACAGAAATACAAATAATTATGAGTGTAAACACCGTGATAAATGAGTAAGGCCTACTGATGCACCATCAGTCTGATTTATAGCGACAGTGACCCAGAAACCAAAAACTGTAAATGATATACATTGAATTGCACATTATAATACTAAATTGCAATGTGAGTCAAATGTACACTTGAGTTGTTTCACTAACAATTAATTATATGAACATGTTTAGTAGTTGATGTTGCCTACATCATTAGCACAAAACTTAAAACTATAGAAAGAAACAGGAAAATAGCAGCCACAACCACCCACGCAACAGAAAAATCTAAAAATATGTTCAGAAAATTTACAGACTACCCTCAGACCTTCTGGAAATTTCAAAAGAAGATCCAGTAAAACATAACATAATCTTAGGCCAACAAAACAAACACATCACAAACCTAATAAAACCAATAGGTTAGAAAAGATACCTCCATCCAAGAAATCAGGCAGTTACAAAAACAACAAAATATAATAATGTACATTTGTTAAGATTGCTACAAAGACCACAAGATCTTGACGCAGTAATTTGTATCACAAATTATGTATGTCAAGAGTGATTATAGTGTGAATATGCATTATTGTGTGACATTGATTTGAGATGTTTGATGATTGTAATTATTGTCGAGAAGTAAGTTTATACGGCCTTACTGAAACTGACAATAATAGCGTGCAATAATGTAGCGAGGGGGTGAGCTGTTTATCATTATTAGAGACGAGCAAATGACGTAATATTGGCGCGTTTTTCTTAGAATTTGCTGGAACATTATTTCCTAGAGCATATATTTTGGTAATTTTCATTGGATATAAAAATAGACGCTAATGTTGGCGCGTTTTATTAACCAATAGCATAATATTTAGGCATATCGGGGTGTAGGAGTATAAAAAGGGCTAGGTCAGAGTCAAATTTGTTCAGTCCATCGGAAACATTTTTACATTACACGTCGTCTTCAGTCCATCGGAAACATTTATACATTACACGTCGTCTTCAGTCCATCGGAAACATTTGTACATTACACGTCGGCTTCAGTCCATCGGAAACATTTGTGCATTACACGTCGCTGAGTTCAACAGAAAAAGTCATGGTGAATACATAGCATAGTTTATCGATTTGCATTGTACGCGTAGCAAAGTTATGAAAAATCTCAAGTGTTGTAAAGTTAATTACACAAAAAGTTGAAGTACGCGAATTAATAATGAGCAGTAAATAAGTTATTATAACAGTTTCAGTTTGGAGAGTGTCAAGATTAATATGTGAAAGTGAATAATGTGCTAAGACAATAAAAGTATAAAACAAATTCTTTTATTAGTGTTATCTTTGGATAAAAACTCCTTTCCGTTTACACACCTGTATAAGATAAGTGCTCGACCAAAAAGATCATAGCTAGCCGGAGGACAGTGAACCCATAAATTAAACACAATAACAGGCGCTCAGTAAAAGATAACACGAAGTGACCGCGACAAATTGTCTTTTATACGTGCGGCAGATAAACAGTAGCATTTTACAAACAAACCTAACAAAGAATATCGCCGCAATCTAGACACCAGGGAAAAGATTTTTATACCAAAACAAAAAACATAATTAATGAATTTTGATACTCCTGTTGGAAGACAACCTGCTATACAAATGCATCAATCAATTGATAGAGAGATCCATTGGGTCCATGGAGAACATGAGCAACAGGTCCAACAGTCAAAATCTGCTGATGATGTAGAGAATATTGCTTACAAAATATATGCAGGTAATTGATTGTTAGTGAAGCAACTCAAGTGTACATTTGACTCACGTTGCAATTTAGTATTATAAGGACATGTTTCAACAGACATTGTCAATTGCAAATCCTTATTGAGTTTTGATAAGCATCTGTAAAACAAAGCAGAAATGCCATCTATTAGTGTCTAGATTAACTTTATAGGGCAGAGGCATAGCTAGGGAGAGGTTTTGGGTGTTTGGAACACCCCCTTGCTAAAAAAAAATGTAAAAATTAATAGCAAAAGCATCTTTGCTAAAATAATAGTACCTTTCTAGATTGGCGGGAATGAGATACTTCTTAATTGTATCACTGGTAGCACTATATCTAGGCTGCATGTCTTGGACAATATGACCAAAGGTAAAATCAACAGAAACTGTACTTTAAATGGCGTTGGTACAACCATATTAAGATGATTGGAGGCACGTTTTCATAGTTTCCAAATGAGTGCAATATCTCCAGTTTAGAACATAACTAGAAACCCTATTTTGTAGTGAAATAAAAGGGCGTACTGCAGTAATATAAAATATTTCACAGTGATCATTAATTCTCATGTCGCAAAACATTTTCCACTTAGAATACACAAAACATTCTATCCTGATTTTAATTCCAATTGGTGTACCTTAATCTGTGAATATAAAATTGATTTATCTAAATATTCCAATTCAGAATTAATTCATATTTATCATTTGAATTGATATAAATTTGTTATAAAAATTATTATTAAAGTTCTTGGAACAAACCAGCCATTTTTTGGCTGTGGTCTAAATGAGAAAACATTGCCTAATGTTTCACCCGACATTCCGGCAGGCATCTTCAGAGGACACACTGAACGACTTATCATTTAGACCATGGCCAAAAAGCCCGCTTTGCTCTAAGAATTTTAATAATAATTTTTATAACATTAATGGTGGCTGTGAAAGTTTAAGTATGTATATTGATATATATTGTTTAAAAAAATGGATCCCTATACATAACCTCCCCTTAATAATTTTCTGGTACGCTAGTGTTTATAGGGAAGGCTGCCTATTGGCAGAGGTACAAAAGTAATAATTTCATTTCTATGTTTCCAAATGAAGATGCTTTTCCAAGTTAAAGGTTTGTTGCTACCCAGGATGTCTTTGAGAAGCTGTGGAGTAGGATGTTTCCAATCCCTTGGCCCAGAAATTTTTAGCTATGGAAGATTATAGAACAAACTTGGGAAAACACCGAGATAAATTTACAAGCTCGATAGAAACTTCATCTGGACTTCACCAAATGAATGTCTTACAATTCACCGGAGGTCAACTGATGCATAAAATTTCTGCATTTTAATTATGTACCTTATTAAAAAAAATATTTGTAGACATGCTGCACTTTGTAGAAGAATTGAATTAAAATCAAATAGCTGCTGAAGTGCAAATTGATAAATTAATGTTTTGTGAAAATTAAAATGAACTAAAGAATAAATACAATATGTTTTTATTTAAAGGTGAGTCGGAATTGTTACACTAACATCACTTAAGTTTACTCACTTAACATGTTTCGGGAAACGGTTGTTCCCATCCTCAGAAGTTAATTCGACTGGCCCGTGTTGTTGGTGTTTCCGTTTTTTGGACTGGATCGTGTGGTGGCATCTTGTGGTGGAGAAATGTACTTCCAGAGAGGATTTGGTGGCGGCAAATCAAAATTCATTAGATGTGTGTTGTGTTTTAGAATGGTGATCTTCTCCCATGCATCTAATTCGGCTGCAAATTTGGCTGGTTTGACTAATGTAATATTGGGTTTGATGTTGTGATTAGTGATCCAAAAATGGTGTGAAACTGCAGATTTGTCCATTTGTTTGTATTTAATACATCTCATGTGCTCCTTTAGCCTAGTTTCTAGGTTTCTTTTTGTCTTACCTATGTATACTTTATTGCAATCTGAACAATTGATTTTATAGATTCCAGCTTTTTTGTCTTGTGGAATGGGGTCTTTTAACTTCTGAGGATGGGAACAACCGTTTCCCGAAACATGTTAAGTGAGTAAACTTAAGTGATGTTAGTGTAACAATTCCGACTCACCTTTAAATAAATTCAGTACACATCACTGTTTCTAGCTTCTTTTCATTACAATATCAACAATATGTTTTGTTTTGAAAAAATTATGTATGTGCTTTAACTACTTCTACTATATAAAGGTCCATGACTTTCAGTTCTGAAGATGCACGCATGTTTATTAAGAATATTGGTTTTCCTCCCAGTTTTGAAGGGTTTGTTCCCTTTCCCCATAAAATGCAGTTGCATTTATTTTATGTCTGAACCATTAAGTACTTCTCACTGATGATGGTTGAATATCATCAAAAGGAAAAATATATTTATGCAAGCACATCATTTCTGTGAAATACCAGATTATGCATGAAAAATGAATCACTACAACTTCTGAATACAGGTATAATTATTATTACTATTAGTCATTTTACTTTTTCTTTAGTTATCAACTTTCTAATGACTGAATTTGTGTTTTTACATATAACAATTTATATTCCCATTGCAGTATGAAAATTAAGTCTCTTCAGCAAATTATAAAAGAAGTGAACAATGAGAGAAACATTAAGCATTTTGACACAAATATAGCTTTAAGCCAAGGTGCAGGTGTATGAATAAGCTGAACATGGAATAAAAATTTCTATCAAAACCTCATATTTTACATCCTTTTAGTATACTGACCTTTATTTTAAACAGTGCTACACAAAAGCAAAAATAGCTGTGAATTGTGTAATGCTGTCATATCCAACAATTCCCTAAATAAATATGTTAATCTTTATTTTTATGTTTTGTTTCTTTTTCTTGAAAAATAATGATTGCGGGGTGGAAAATGTTTTTAATTAAACTGAAAGAATAGAGAAAAATAATACTGTTGATGGACTTCTTTGTAATGAGTTAACATTTAATAACTTTCATAAATATGAAAACAAACTTAATTTTTTTCAGCCTGTCATGCTATGCACCTGTGAAGCTTACATTAATTGTATTGTTTCAACATTGTACTTTTGGTTCTTTTAGCGATTATAATGTCATATTATCTGTTTACACATCACCACTAGGGAGTCAGTAACTTATAGCACCACCTATACATTTCATCTATTCTGTAGGGCCTTGTTTTGCCATCTTACAGTTCGGATAGCTGCAGCAAACAATGCTGCAGCAATAGCTGAAGATCAGGAGATGATGCAGTTCTTGTCTTTGTCTTCAACTCCACCTGTCTTCTTTGTGGGTGAGCGTGGCACTCCACCATTTTGCTGCTGCTGTTGCTGGCGTCTTGCACAAGCCAGTGCATCATTTGGCACATAAGATATTCTCACACCACCATATGCACGCCTTGGTGGCAATTCATATGCAAACTCATCACTGCTTGAGCTGGAGGAACATGTTGAACAATAGCTATCTGCATCAGTATTGTCACGGTATGTCATGCTTCCACTTGGAACATGACTTTCTGAAGTAGTCTTCCTTGGCGGTCGTTGTCTAAGTCTTGCTTCCTCATAATCTTCTCGATGATGATGTCTTGCCACAGATCTACCAGAATAGCTCCTACTTCTTGGAAATGTCCTCCTTGAAGATGGCGCTCCACCACAAGCACCATCTTCTTCATCATCATCGTCATCATCATCTTCATCACGGTTTGCAGAAACTATCAAGTCTTCTTCACCAGCTGGGAGAGCTGTAGCACCTGCAGATTGCTGATGATGATCACCTTCAAACCTCACACTTAGTTGGCCTTTACCTGCCTTTCCTTTCCTTGAAGGAGAGGATGAAGTTGTAGGCTGAGCAGATGTTAGCTCAGGCATAGATGATGCATGACCATAAAGTCCTTCAGCAGATGATGAAGAACCAGGATTAGTGTTCTGATGGTGCTGCTGAGTTGATGGAGGATTGTTATTTTGAGCAGCTGTTGCGGGTGAAGGCTGCCAAGAGTCTAAACTAAGATTCAGATCAGCAAGATGCAATGGTTCTCGACTTCTATCTCGAGCCTGCAGAAGTCGCTCTAATTCTGGGCTAGCTGCTTGAATCTCAGAACCACCATGTTCTGAAAGAAGGCGCTCTAGGTTTCTCTCTAGAAGCACTCGATCCAATCCCTGCTGAAAGCAATACATTTTGTAAAAATGCAATATCCATATTTTGCAATAGTTCAAGTAAATAAACAAGCATTTTAGAATTTTAATTTTGCATTCGTATACATTAAAGATAGTCTAGGTTAATATTTGATAGATTATATTTTAAAATTGTGTATAGATTATTATTATTAATAATAATAGTGATGATGATAATAATAATAAATTGATTCATATGATTAAATGTCAAACTCACTGGTCCTTGCCTTTGTTTACACATTTAGTATTGCTAACTTATAATTCAAATTTTATTCTTTTTAATATACATAGAGGAAACCTAATGCCCCTTGAACTGTATAATTACCTAAAATATATTTGCATAAATAAGGAAAGGGTTTTAGTGTTGGTAGTTGATTAGAACTGGTAGTTTCTTATGGTTTTAAAAGTATGTTTATTATGTTATAAACAAAGTTTTAGAAGTGACACAAAGCACTTTTAAATTGCAGCATAATTGGTAGGCATTCCTTTTGTCCTAAAGAGACTCATTATATATATAAGATTTTTTTTCCCCTTACTTAAGCAGCATGGATATTATCAGAGTTTCCCCAATCTGGCTCTCACTAGTTCCAGCTTCTAGCCATAATAATTAAATAAGAAAGGATGCGATTCTCTGCCATTGTAAGAAGTGCCACTGCCACTAAGTAGACAACAACAATTGAAATAAATAACCTGAATTTTGTTATTATTGCCTCTTTTTACTTTCTCTACCATGAACCTAGTAGGTAGAGGAAGGATTCCATTTCACCCAAAAAATTTGTGAAAACGTGCAATGAAAGTTTATCTCAATTAACAAGTAGTAGATGGAAAAATAAGCTTTTGTGAGAATAGTTTGCGCTTTAAAGGAACTTATCTATTTTATCCCAAAGTTTGTCAGTGTGAGTTAGAAGCAGCCAGTATAGATAATACAACAATCAAACTTATTTATTTATTAATGAATATTAACTACAGTTCAACACAATGTAGGGGAGAACAAAATATAAAAATAAAGACAAGCAACAAAGAAAACAAAGTGGGAAGATTTTAATATAATTTATTGTTATGTTTATTACATAATGAGTTTACTAAAATTTGATTATTGACTACTACATTATTACATTTATTTTCAGATATTTTGAATATGTCAACATCAAAATAATGCAACTTTTTATATTTCTAGTTAATTATTTAATTCTTTTGGTTAAATTCTTATGAATTTCAGTATTTACTCTGGAAATGAACAAAAACTTTTTAAAACTGCTTTATTTCGTACATAAAGTAATATGGAAGAGAATGGGATGTAGAACTGTACTGCATTATTAGTCGCATACCACCTCTTATGGAGCTTTTAGTTTTATAGTTAATATTTTGAAAAGAATTTCGTTATTGAAATACTTGGTGTAATATCCAGTTGTTTTAAAACAGTTTTAAAAAAATGTGTTGTAAGTACTCTATTAAATCTGTAAGTTTTATGTTCACAGGTTTCCAAATTATGGATGCATTTTCAAGATTTTATGTAATGAAGAACTGTATAGTCAAATTAATATGTTTTTTGAATAAATCAGAATTTCTAGTAGTAAAGCCTGGATATTTTAGCAATGTTGCTACTGTTACTTCAATATGTCTGTTAAAATCCAAGATTTTTTTTAAAAAATGTCTTTCTGGTATTTATTTTTAACTACAGCAGAAAATGATGTGCTATTTATTTTATTATTCAGGAAATCTACATTCAATTTTAGTAACTTGCATTGTCATACAGTTTGTTTTCAAACACTATGAAATAGCCAAACAATCCGAATATGATACTTCAACATACAGAATTATTAGTACAGCATTATGAGGAAATGCACAGTTATAGGAGTTACTGGAAGGCATTTTTCTTCAAGTGAGTGACACTTTCATACATATGCGAATATTAAATGGGAGTTTATATTTGTTATTTGTGTAGATAGTTTAAGTCATTTTGAAGCTGTGTTCAGATGTGCACAGTAGCAACATAATGTTAATAAGGCACTTTTGCCAAAAGCTTGGTATCAATAATTTTTATTAGAATAATAAAAAAAGTAGGGCATTTGTAGTGAATGATAGAATTAATCTTTCCTATTTTAATTTTTAATAAATGTATGTATTATAGCATTACATTCTTTATGCAAGGAATGGGTCGATTAATGAGTTTCAGATGTAAAGTAATGTATTTAAGAAAAACTTTAATGTGTTATTAATTCTAAGCTTTAGATATGAGTGAGAAATGTACTAATTGTTTACAACATGGACAATCCAAACTTGTAACATAAAACACTTTAGGATGTTTCTTGCAGAGAAGGTAGAGGAATCAAATAGGTTGTTTGCTATGATCATTATCATTCACACTGCAATCTGGTTGATAACCTCTGATTTAAATCAGAGATTTCTTATTACTAGAGACAGGCAAGATATGAAATTTTATATTCTAAACCATGCTTGCTATTATTATGGAAACAAATATGTTTGTTTTGCAGAGTTTAGAATTCAATGCACATGACAAAAAATGCCATATTTCATGGTGTTTTTTAAAATCTTCATATTTCTATATATTTTGTAAGAGTTATAATTTTTTGCTTTTAAAATAATTTCTGTTAGCAGGAACCAAGCTTTTCAGATATTCTATTCAGGCAGTTTTTAGTAGAATACATTTACAAAATTCAAGGCACTCTTTTCAAGAAACACTTCTGGAAAAGCCTGCACCGCCCTTTCCAGCAAGTCAGGTACAGTAGAGGAAATGTTACACATGCAAAATTAAATACTGTCCATTCTTGAAGAGCTTCCATTTCCAAGAGCTGTTGCTTTTAGTGCATATTGCAATTAGTATTAAGCAACCAGTAATTTCTTCTTCTTTTTTTCTAAGTGAAAGGGTTTCACAATTATTGAATGTATAAACTCCACATAATTTTTTGTATATCATTTGACATTTTATCATTAAACATGAACAAAAATCTACAAGCCTATTTTTATTTTCTTTACCACATACATAGTATGTAGAGAAATGATTGCGTTCCATCCAAAAATTTGATACATAAATTATATTGTCAACATATTCACCAGAAATACTGTTTTGAAGTCACCAAATTAAAAAAAAAACATTTCTAGAAAAAGGTCCGTGTGTGTGTGTGCGCGTGCGTGCGTGTGTGTGTGTGTGTGTGTGTGTGTGTGTCTATGAACAGCATTACTCAAAAAGGAAAAGTCGGATAAGTACCTATCAAATTTAGTATTTAAGCTCAGCATCTTCCAAAGATGTGACACTAAGATTTTCAAGAAAATCCCCAACTCCAAACTAAATGGAACATTTTTCGAAGTTATTGATTTTCTAGAAAAGGACTCTAATAATTTTGATTAAAAATACCATACCTATATTAAATATATTTCAATGACAAATAAAATATAAATCTTGAGTTTTCTGGGAATAGCTTGTGAGGTTCTCTTCATTTGGAAGACATTTTTCAGAATTTTCTATGACTGGAAATGTTAAGCAATAGACAAAACTGAACTACACAAAAAGTGTAGGTATCTTTAAAAACACAATTTATTTTAAATACCCTTTTTGTGGCATAAGCCATTTCTGAGATATCCGTTATTAATGGTTTGATTTGTTCAATACTTTGTCATTCATTTAAGCTTCTCGTGACTGCATGGAAAGATAATGAATTAGGCTGGTATATAACATCCAGTTCTCAAATATTTGATTATCGCTGTTCTTTTTGTATCCTAATGAAATGTGTAATGTAGCTCAATTAAAATGAATAGAAGGAGAATAAACTTTTGTAAGAATAATTTATATGGCCACTAATAAATGATATAGGGTAAAGAAAGTCATGTGAATGTAACAACACATTCTCTTAACTAATGAAGTGAACCTGCTCCAAACCTTTGAAGTATTGGATATTTTGGTTTTAAAATATATATTTCATAGTATTTTGGGATATTTTTCTCCATATTTTTGTTCATATTTTGCCTGTTTCTACTTATTACTCAACATAACCTCTACTGATAAGTATTGCAATTGAGTGCAATAAAGCCAATATACCTATGAACTCACCTTACTCATACTGGTGATCTGTTGGTTGTTATTGGCAAGACCTGGTAATCCACGCAGTACAAACTCCTCTGTCTGCTGTAATAGGGTGGTTACCTCACCCTGAACTGACGGCATAGGAGCAGAAGACGGTGGCAGGGGTGGAGGTGTAGGTGGCAAGGACTTGGCTCCCCTTTGCAAAGCTCTGCGTCCCATTTTTGGAGATCTTACAGGAGGCGGACTACGTAGAACTTGCTGTTGCGGCACTAGGCTAGGACTCGTGGGAGGAGCACTGTTTGGTGTTGGTGGTGGTGGTGATTGATGAGGTAAACTGAAAATAATATTGGAATTTGTCAACTTGCTAAATTTCCTAGTGCATATGCATGCAATTTAAAATAAAATGTGTGTTGAATTAAAATGTATACCCAACAATAATCACAAAACTAATCATACTGAGTGTTTATATCAAAGTGTGCCATGATATCATTGTTTTGAGTCAACCTTTTGAAGTGACTATCAGCCCTAAGGGGAAGGATGTAATATATTATGCATGTGACAGAGAAATTATCTATGCATGACATTCAATTTAAAAAGTACTTGTATGGTAATGTCATTAATCATAAAACGTAGACTAAATAAATGCCCCACAATGTCACACACAAATGCGTAAAATAAAATAAAATAAAAAACAAACAATCAAACTTGTTCAACTTTCTTGCATAACCCTACTAACGTCCATTCATTTTGCATAGATAATGTTTTAGTTTATGTTTGCAGAAGGGAGACTTAACATACTATGTTAAGAAATTCATGTTGCCTTACGCTAGCCATAATAACAAATCCCCTGCTTACAGCTTTCACAGATCACAATGAAAAAGAGGTTTTGGTAAAATGCATACTGTAGAGACTACCAACTGTTGCTAAGATTGGAAGGTTCTCATGTTCAAGCCGTGCTTGCTAGGCAACTACTCAGACACATGAATTATACACCTATGCAGAAGTACTAGATGGATTGAATTCTAGGCTCAGCGGCTAGAAAGTGACATCATACAGCATGTGATGGCATACTTCGAAATGAACACCCAGTGTAGCATTATAGCATAATGTACACAAGGCAGTAGCAGAAAAATAAGAAGCTAAGATTAGGTATATAATTTGAAAAATTCTGAAAGTTATTAAAAAACCAATGCTATTAACTCCTGGTAGAAATGCTTAATTAATATTTACAATTTTTTTTTTAACATATCTAAACTGGAGCTAAGATTTTCTATAAATTTTCTGCTACTGCAAGATGTGCCATTTTACATACAGATTTGCAGAAAGAAAATAAGGTTTATTTTTTTAAAGAAACTCCAATATTTCAGCTGTTTATTTAATTTAAATAATTTAATGTTATGACAACAATGGAAAATTCACATGTTTTAGTCAGTAATGCACACTACTATTTGGTAGAGTGAGATTCAATGAAACCAAATTTTTACAATCAGTAGTAAACATTAATTATGTTATTTATGTTGATAAATGTATATATGACATTAATGCCAATACTGTGTAATTTTATGCAACATAAGAAAACATAATTTCTCGAAAAGCATGTTCTATAAATTACCTTCATTTCTGCATCAACAATTTGCCAGTCTGCAATACATATCATGAAACATTTTTTTAACATTTCAACTGATAGCATTAATTTCTCTGTGAAAATTGTTTTTAAGGTCTACAAGGGTTTGTGGGCAATTTGAATAAACCTTGCTCTTTAAATATCAGACCCAGACCATAGCCACAGAGAAATCTAGGGACCGTCGAGGCCATACAATGTTTCCAGTTTATGAGACAACGATTTCCATAGAGCCAACACACAATTGTTATGGCAACTCTAACAGTGTGTGATGTGACACCATCTTGCTGGAACCATTTTGACAGCTCCAGTGTGAAAAAAATGTAGTCATCTGGACATACCATACTGCACACCATATTGTTACTTCTATGTGGAAACTGTTCATGCAGCTTTTGGGTATTTCATGCTGACCAAGAGAAAATGAGCTTAAAAAATTCAAACAGAAATTGGTACTTTTCCTCAACTTTGGATGAAAAGTTAACCAACAACATTGTCTACAAAACATTGATGGACAATCTGTGTTTTATATGGATGAAAATGCAAGTTTTTAGTCATAATTCTTTGCAACTGGTATAGGATATCCTCAGCGAATTGCAACGAACATTTAAGACTCTGAAACTGCTATCCTTACAGCTCCAATGTCTTATTCTGTTCTTATGACTCTTGGTTTATCTGATACTTTTTCTTTTTCCCCTGCTGAAGCTGTTTCCTCAAAATGCATTATCTTTATGCTGATAGCAAATGCTGACACCACTGCATCATTATGACCAAGATTATACTGATGCTAAAATGCTCTTATTGCAGAAGTTGGACTATCATTATTTTAACAAAACAGTTTTACAGCTGCAGTAAGCTAAAATGCAGACCACATGTTCATATTTATAATAATGGCATGAAGTGGGTAAACAATTGTTATCCATTCAGTGGTGTTACCACTTTCCATGAAAATTTACCAAAGATATAATAATCTGGTTTCAATGAATCACCTTGTATAAATAGAATAATGCTGTAGAAAAGAATAATATTTATAGAAGTGGCAAAATAGTAAAGAAATGAGCTATTATGTTAAAAGAAATACCTTAAGTTCTTTTATCTGTACACTGTTATTTCTGTGCAAATTATAACATTTTTTTAAATGGAGTTGGCTATTAATTATCTACTTATTTCGGGTGAATAATATCTAGCAATACCAACTTCAGTTTGAAAGAGCGCAGCAGCAGAAGTGTGGTGGGTAAGTTATAGTAAAGTCACTGGAGAAATCAATTGCAGTTATCATATAAGGACACTAAAATAAAAATTATAATAAACCTGTAACCAGAGCATTTTATTTTATCTGCAAAGTAACAAACAGCTTTCTTATGGCAGAATGCTTTTGGGTAATTTGGCATCTCATTGTAATTTCATTTTCACTCCATTTAACAAGAAACCAAAATTCTATGTACTTGTTTGTAAGTAATTGAGAAACATGTTTTATTATTATGTAGTTTACATAAAATATTTTGTTTTCTTTTCAATTCTGTAAGACCTAGGAGAATAATACAAAACATACATCACTATTTTTAATTTGAAAGCAACCACTGTCACAATGCCAGTGAACAGTTTTCTTTTTCTTTCTTGTTGCTAAGCACTGTTATTTAGTTAGAATGTATGCCAATGTTATACAAAACAGTACAAACTTTGGGTTTCAGTGAATTTCAAACTTTTGATTTTTGTATGATGGGTATAATGCCACGAATATTGACTTGTGATGTAAAAAGATGAGTGCTGTTTGTTCTTGCATGTAAAAGAGTCTGATTTCTCAACTTGAACGTATTTCTGAGTAAACATTTGTCATTATTAATGTAAAAGAACAGAAGAGTCACTTTTTATATGAAACTATTCATTCTTTCTTACTTCAGTTTATAAATAAATAAATAAATAAATATATATATTTGAAGAGGCCATGAGTATAACACATAGCTAATAAATAATCATTCAGTCAGTCACTGAAGCTTCTGGATTGCCTTATAGTTTGTGTGGAAAGGTTTGGCAAATTTAATAGATTACTTATAACTTCCATGATTACTAATGGGAGAGCCAAGAAACTGTGAACAAGCTGGGCAGTGTTTTTCCACTGGGCATGTGGAAACATGATAACGCACTGCGCTATAAACAAGGTCACACTGTTGATGTGGTTTTGATCTGCAGTGTGAAGTGCAGTATTGAGTTGAGGTGATGTGATGGAGTTATTTATTATTTTGTCCTATACTTAGTCACAAAGTATGGCTCAGTATACATTTTCTAGTGCACAGTGTGTATTTATTTATGGTTCGTTTTTGTTAATTCAGCCAGCTCACCAATTGAAAGTACGATTTGCAGAAAGATTTCCAGGTGTAAAAGTTCCATGAACAATCCATGAACTTTACAATAAATTTCAGGCTAAGAAATCTAAAAGATGGCGCACGGTTCTTACCGAAGAAACATTAGACGACATCGGTCATCGCTTGGAGAATCACCCCCCCCCCCCCAAATCACTTAGGCATCTTTCACAAGGCATTTCTTATGGCTTTGCGCGAAGAGCTACCAAATTGCTGAAGTTAAAATCATATAAAATAACTGTGGTACATGATCTTCAACAAGGTGATCCTGTAATTAAGCACACATTTTGTGAGTGGAGTCTCAATAGTGTACACAATGGCAAAACAGACCCATATTTAATATTTTTCACCGACGAGGCTGGTGTGTACACAAAATAATCGTTATTGGAGCTCTAACGCACCTACGTAACATTGTTCATGAAGTACCCCTTCATGACGAAAAAATTTGTGTATGATGCGCCAAGAGCGGAGAAAGAGTTACAGGGCCAATTTTTTTTTTTCGAGTCAACAGTTGACGCCCGCAGGTATGTGAATACAATTTTGCCTTTTTTTTCTTTTTATTTTTTTAGAGAGAATTGATAGAGCGTAATTTTGCATTTTTTCTACAATGCTCTGCAACAGCTCATACGGCCAATATTTCGATGAGAACAATTAAAAGTGTGTTTGAGGACAGAATTATTAGTAGAGATTTGTGGCTCCTCGGTCCCCCGACCTAACCCCCTGCGATTTCTATCTCTGGGGTAACTTAAAACATAAAGTGTACAAGACAAACCCACACACCCTGGAAGAATTAAAACAAAATATCCGCCAGGAAATTGCCAGCATTTCTCAATGTGAATTACGGCGAGGATGGATAGCTTCCTAAAGAGGTGCCCAAAATGTAACGACAACGACGGTGGTCAGTTTCAGCATCTCCTTTCATAAAGTTGGTAAGTGAAGTCTTTAAAAGTAGTTTTAAAAATGTACCGTTTCATCCGCCTTTCTATGATAGCGGCAGATGGCAAGAACGCCGAGGACGCGGACAAGAAAAACACCGCGATGAACACATTGATAAAGTAATGTGATCAGTGGATGTTTCTGACAGAGTTCTATCTTTGTTCATAATGTATTAGGTCGGTGCATAAGTTCGTGCTGTTTTTACAATGTGGGCTTGCATTATCGTGGAGTAACAAAGAGGTTTATCAGGTGTTTAGTTTTCAATAGCAACATCGAGTCACCATAGATGTTCTGTGTACACAGCTGCATTCATCGCTTGAATTTTTTGGTAGCAATTCATGGTGGAGAATGCCAGTTTGGTTACAGGAAGGGCACAACAAGATTCTTTTAGTGTGCACCATCCTTCGCAGGAATTGTTGCTTTTTTCGATGGCCTGAGTCATTCTTTCCTCTTTTTTAAGTTCACATACAGGCACCATTTCTCATCGCCTGTAGCAGTGTTCCCAAGGAATGATTTGTGCCTTCGAAAAGCCAAACGGTAACGGGCCAGCAAAGGCGAATATATGGTTTCGCTGATTTTTGTCGGTGTCGCTTAACACACGTGGTTCTCAGAAACGATAAAACCATTTCCGTGCCGTCCTCTCAATAAACGCTTGGCTCCCGTATACACCACAAGTTGTTATCTGGGTTCTGCAGCACTAGATCCTCGATTAAACTCGAAGAGTAAAATGTGTCGAAAGTGCTCATTCTTCCCTATTTGACACCATACTGATTAACCTTGAAAATGGCCAAAAAAAACGAGCTGTTAACAATATATGTGCTCCTGTTTGCAACAGTCAAACTGAGGAAAAACAATTGAATAACGAAAAACGAAGGCTTCTCAATGCAGCGATGCCAACCCAGTGTAGAACGGCACCAACATATGCACCGACTAATATATGTGTTTAGTTCATTAGATCTAAGCTAGGGTAAGTATTGTACCTGGCGATCCTAGAATTATTGTAATTTCAAACACTAATAAATAAACGAATTGAATATAATGTGCAATGGAAACCCATGTATTGGTATTGGTAGAAAAAAATCATGTGATTATTACACATTCAATTGTAATGGTCTTCCTGTTATTTGGCTGCAGGCTTTCACAAGTAGATAAAAGAAGACAGCAATGTTTAAAATACTGTAAGAATATGACATTTTCGCCCAACGAAATATTCAGAATTAAAATGTTTTGGCAACATCTAGCAAAAGTTGATCCCTGTTGTCAAATTTGCTGGGCTTTACTTTGGCACTGGGTTTCAAGTCCAGCCTTTATGTTGTATGTACGTGTGTGTGTGTGTGTGTGTGTGTGTGTGTGTAAGTGAGAGAGAGATCAGAAACGGACAGGACTAGAGAGAAATAAACAGAAAAGAAACTTGTATTCTAAAGCTAACTTATTTAAAAATAATAAAATGTATATATACATCTAGTTAGTAATTAATATGAATTTATAGTTTTTAAGTTTTCTGCAGTTTCTTTACGATCACTAGTGCTGTCCAGATATTGAGTTAATTCAATTAAATTTCTTTATTTGCTCAGATATAGTAGGCATTAAAGAAACAGAGAAGAAACCGTTCCAAAAATGGAGCAACATTTTCACTCATCTCTGCTCTGTGAGTTGAATAAACGTGGTTTACTCGAAGTGGTTGATTTAGTGGATGTAATTACTGAAATCTGAGTTTTCGCCGACTCTTTTTGTCCTTGAGGACCACTGAAATACTCTGTAAAGAGTTCTAAATACCTCAAATAGCTTAACGATTCAAAATGCCAAAATTTGTAGACATTATTTTGACTGTACAAGAATGTAGAGTTAAGTACGTACCTATAGTTTCTGGAGTATTTGCCTGCATGCAACTGGCCGGGTGGTGAGGAAGGGGCGGACGAAGAAGCGGGAGAAGCGGCGGTGGGATGTCGACGCGCTCTTCCTGGAGAAGTAGGAGGTGTGCTAGAGCCAGCATCCGAGGGCGGTCTTCGATGTGGAGGTTGCTGTTGCCGTCTCTGTGAGCGTGGTCCTCCAGAGCTGTCCGATGGCGTTGGGGGTTCCCCTTTGCTACAAGCTATCGAGCAGTAAATGGCTCCTCTTCGCGGCAGGAACGGTCTGCCCAGCAGTGAGGATCTGCAGGTGTGACAACAAAAGCACTGCTCCGTCGCATGCCAGTGCTGTCCCTCATGACTCATCTGACCTATATTAAAAAATAATGGATATTTAGAAAATATGAACCTAAGCACATGAGTCTTGCAATCAACTTGACAAATGATAACTCAAAAACATTTGGGTTTGTTTTTTATTTGATCAAAGAGAGAACTACTGGAGAGAAATGTCGTCTTTTCGATATACAATGTGT
Organism: Deroplatys truncata; assembly: GCA_030765065.1. Taxonomy (NCBI): domain Eukaryota; kingdom Metazoa; phylum Arthropoda; class Insecta; order Mantodea; family Mantidae; genus Deroplatys; species Deroplatys truncata. The sequence goes on from CM060980.1 coordinate 64,154,460, forward strand.
CTACAATTTGTGCAGTAAAGTAAATATCAAAGTGCCTCACTACCATAAACTTATTCAAATTAATTTCTCTCTAGAAGCGGGATATATTTACAATTCAATGTAAACGCAAGCGATAATGCTTTATGCATAAGGAAATCTGTTGAAACAAATACATCAACTTAAATTGGTCCTCTGGATAGCATTCCTGCTCACAGAGTGCATGCGCGTAGTGCATCAGTTTAAGTAAGACGTAAGTTGTTTTATATTTGTTTAATGCTGTACCTGTACAGAACAGCAGATTAACAATTGTTGCTTAAGCTGTAGAATTAAATGTTTACCTAAAGAGTCAATCACTCTATACTTGACATAAATTGATGATATGGCTCTTAAATTGTTATGTATTCAAAACTACTATTTTGCTTACTAGGTAAGACCTTTCTGCATCTATAGTAGGGTTGGTTAAACTAATGGATCTGTGACGTTGGAGCACCTATGTAACGTAAAACCATGTTAAGTGGCTGAGCCACTTTATTGTTTCTCCATTTTTCTTTCTGTTCTCTCTAAGAATGGATGTGCTTTAATGTGATTCGCCTTCATTGCGGTGCAATATCAAAGAGAGAGAGAGAGAGAGAGTCTTGTTTTAAATAAGATGTGAATCCAAAAACATTAAGCTGAAACTTAGCAGAGAAATCTTCAACAATTGCCTATAAAACAGGTCGCCCAAAAGCTATAAAAGTAAACACTTTCTGTGTTTTTTCCCTCAATAGAAGTTTCCACCTCAACTTCAAGGGACCATTAACATTCAGCTAATTTCGATCTGGTATGCTCGTGGTGAATCTCGATGTAAATCGCAGCCCTAGCTTCCTGTATAGGATTTAAACCCTACTGTAAAGACAGGATGTAGGATAAGTTTTTATTATTTTTGGTTGTAGTGTGGAAGAAGGTCCCATTCCTTATCTAATCAACAGTTGCCGCCCGCTAGAGCCGGGGTACCAAAGGTGGTTGAGTACAGGTTGAGCAGTAGCATTGCTCTGAATCACGTGACCTGTCAGTGAATAGCGAATAAGAATGAAAGAAACAGTATATTGTCGGTCTATCTCTCTGCGCAGTGGTTTCTCTCAGCCGTCTTCGTGTGTGCTCCCAACTATAGCACCCGTAGTTCCTATGATGATACTACAAGAATCACTTTAGCCATTTGAAAGCTGCTCGGACTTAACTGGACTCGAGTAGTAGTAATTGGCGATACTTGGGAAACAGAGCACGTAGTGGTGAAGTTCTGAATTACTTCAAGACCTCGGCACTCTCCGAGATAGAATCCAGTATATCAAGACTTTGGCATATGACGGGTTTGCATCTGGTTTTACTGCTGAAAGCAAATTGGTTGGAATAAGTAGACATCCTTTTGAGGTGCCCTTAAAATGGGAATCCCTATTAGAGTCTTAGCGTCACCCACTCCTATTAAGATTTTTATTTCTGTTACATTACAGCAGCGTTAAACACCATATGTTTATCATTTTTCTTACTCGAAGGGTTAAGTAATTATACATTTTCGAAATTGATTCTGCAGGATGGAGGAATTATATCCTTGTCCTTTCAAGGAGTAAATTTTTGCAACAACGTGAACAAAATGACAATAATATTTTGCGTTAGGTCATAAATTAAAATGTATTTGTTAATATGACTCTTATTTCCTCAGAAAATAAAGGCAAAAAGCGAAGTAACTTTGGCGTGCTACATAGGAGCGTTCTTACAAACATCATGCATATCGACAGTGTGAAACTCTTTCCTTGCAACGTGGAGATTAAGCTGCAGGTCGCACTTGGGGAATCTTGAGCATTGTATGGTATAAAATATCGATAAAAAACTGATATATACACTGCCGGGCAAATGTTTCCGGACACTCAGGGTAGTAAGAGTAATGCAGAGGTAGTTTGAAGAAACTAATGGTATAGTAAACATAAAGAAGAAAAATCTTGATATGTTTTATTGTCTCATAAAGTTTAGTGGGATAATTACGATCATTACTTTTATTTCGTTTTCATTTTGTTCCAACGGATTTATTCTAAGAAATAAACGACCAAGTTACGCCTTTCTTTCTGGCATGATTAATTCCCGAGATAAGCGTTATTACTGGTTTGAACGTTTTAATACTTTGCAATTTGTTAAAGGTGCTGTCGCTACTTCGTTGTACTTTTGTTCTGTAATTTTAACACCTAAATGTCAGAGTTATGCATTTCGTTGAATTTTTTCTGTAACTTTAGTGCCTGTTTTTCTCAAACCAAAATGTTTAATTACATTTCTCTCTCTGAATGTAGCAGCAGAGTTTTAATTTATTATAACTGACGACTCTCCCGGACTGATGTATATGGTTGAGAAGGAGCTGAAAACTTCATTCTCGTATACTGGCTGATAACTGCAACTCATCTGGATGAGTCGACTCTCTCTGCCGTTAAAACAGCGTATTTCACGACCGGAAATATGCTGTTGGTGGAGTGGCTAGACCCGCTGGGAGCTCGCTCTCTCACTCTCACTCTCTCTCCCTCTCTCTCTATTGTGGATTGGGATGGAGTTAAATAATCGGTGGTACGCATGCCTGGATGAAGACGGGGCAGGTACAAGTACCCAGTGTGAAACCTGTTGTGTAAATTTTCTAAACGTATTAGTATACTCCCTTTTTGCTTTCTCTAGTACGTATAGTAAGTAGGGGAAGTATTGCATTCCACCCAAAAATTCGATACCGAGATTTCACCGGAAATACATGCTTTGAGGGCCCCTGAATCCAAAAAAATATTTTTTAGAAAAAGGTCTGTGCGTGTGTGTCTGTGAAAAGCATAACTCAAAAACGGAAAGTCCGATAAATACCAAACTTGGTATTTAGGTTCAGTATCTTTCAAAAATGCAACACGAAGATTTTCAAGAAAATTCCCCCACCCTAGACTACCCTTTACATGGAACATTTTTTGAAAATTTTGATTTTCTCAAAAATATTCCTAATGGTTTTGATTAAAATATCATATGTTCAAGATATTTTTATGGCAAATGAAATGTATATCATACATTTTCTGGATGTCCACAAAGTCCTCTTTATTCTTGACTTTGCTTAACTCGAAAGCCGCAAGAGATAGACAAAATTTTACTACACAAAAATGTAAACCTCGTTAAAACACACAATTTATGTCATATACATTTTTTTTGCCGAGTGAATCATTTCCGAGATGTTCTTGTTATTTGTTTAAATTTTCCAATACTTATATTTTTTCTCAAATGGGAATTCGTTATTCGCTTTTTTATGTCCTGGACGTGCAAAGAGAATGGAATACTCCACATAGCAACCAGCTCTTAAAAATTTGATTTTCGCTTAAAGCCTACAATATTTCTCTTGCACCTACAAGAAAATAGCAAAAAGATAGTTTCTGCAAATGTTTATCTCGATTAACATGAAGTAGGTGGAGAACAAGCGTTTGTAAAATTAATTTGTACAAGAGTAGGGAAAGTCATTTGAGTGAAATACATCAGATTTTTGAAGCTATGCGCTGAATTGCATTACTTTCACTGGGTGTCTGGGAGCTTTTGACCGGCAGTGTATATTATATATAATTGTTGTTCAAATGACTATTTCCTATATGCTTTAAAAGAAGCGTATTCTAAGTTCTTACACCTATGTATTTGAAGTGCATATTTAATTGCAGTTAATATGGTTTTCTATACCTATTAACAGTAATAAGTTTGTACAACGTGCGCGTATACGTCCTTCCTGAATACATTTTGAAGAAATCATAAATTACTGGTCTTTCGAAAGAGTTTTATTAACAGTAGTAACTAAATTAAAGATTTTAAAGAATAAAAATTAAATACGACTATCGGGCAGTAAACACAGTTTATATAAATATGCATGTTGAAATATCATCCCTGATATTCAAGTGTATGAAACAGTGAACAAGCTATAGCAAAGAATCCAGCATACAAATATTCATTTGTTTTAACTATACAAATTTTCTGATTTTAAATGTCTTTTTCGTCTATACTTAACGTTCACTCCTGAGCATTAGTGGCCCCAATTCAGATAATTACTTATGTGCTGAGAAATGTTCAAAATACCTCATCTGAACAATTATTTGCAAGAGGAGCTGAATCTACAATCACCAGCAGCACCCTTGTTTGGGTCACTAGGATTTATTGTGCCGTTTGATAATCATGGTATGGATTTAAACGTATTCCAGTGTTTCTTTTATCAATTGAAGCGTTACTATTTTAACTGCCAGACAAACAGAACAGTTTTCCAGGTTCGTGTGATACCTTTTCATTAAGTATAAAGTGTTTTAATCTAGTAGTTGCGCGGTATGTTACACATGGGCGAACTAAGAACAATTTATGGCAAATGATTATAAGCAGCTACATAGCTCTATTATTGTGATGGACAGGTCTATCGATTGTGAATGATTTATTGCCCACAAGTTTGCAGCTCCACTGAACACATTATAACGCCTCCGCGTGCTTATACGTGATTGCGCACTAGCCGACAAATGGAGTGTTTGATTGATAGACGGCTGTTGTAAACTGTTGTCGGTAAACCAGAAGGCCGTATAGTCCCCACGGCTTATGAAGTTTCATTCAATACCTGTAGAACTGCTCTTTGACTTAAGTGTGACGCGTAGAGTTATGTTCGTCAGCTCTACCAAATCGAAATTAGAGGCCCGAAGATGAAATTAGCCACACAAAAGTAACCGAGCAGCTTACTTATGTAATAGCCATCTTTAGTGACATAACACTGGTTGTAACTAAATAACAAATGCCCTTTTTCTACTCTAAGAATTTTTGACATATGAAAACTCAGGATTTTGTTTGGAATTATCTCTGGAATCGGGTTATTCTGATTTGCATCTCTGTGATGCATATAAGATTTATCCTCAGCGAGTATTGTTAGTTTTCCGGTAACTTAATTGAGCTTAACGAATGTTTTCTTTCATGATAATTATTTTAAGCCCGAAGTTGACTACAAACCATTAAAGCTTAGAAATTACGGAACGAAATAAGGTTGAACTGTCACTGGACTATAGACAGGGAGTCGCAGGTAACAAACCACCCCCAACTCTCGTACGGTCTATTGGCGTTTGATGACAGCGTCAGCGATCCTTGGCCTCTGTTGTCTTGCAGTCTTTGGTTTGAGCGTAAATAACTTGAAGCCAACTGCTTAGGGATTCCTATACCTGCTTATAATATTGAAATCACTAGGATAAACTGGGTTTTCTATGAGTCTTGTTAACTGATACACTTCTTTTCAATGTAGTTGTACTACAATGCGGTTGTAAATTACTTCCACAATCAAATAAGTAAAATAAATAAAATGGATTTTGTATTAATTTAATATAATTTTAAGAAACCAATGCGTTATAGAAATCAGTATGGGCATGCAGGGAAATATACAGTTCCATAGGAAACAGCCCCTCTTTTGCAATACAATAGTAAATCTTCTCTGAAGCTAAGTGTGGCACCAGGTTGTCACAGTTAAAGTGGTACTATAAGTAAAACAGACGTGCGTGTATCAATATAAGATAGAATTAAGTGTGGAAAGTTAAGGATTCAGAAGAACGTGACTTATCTTGTTATCGTATTAGTTCACGTTTGCAAGTTTATGGTTCAGGATCATTTAACAGTACTAAGTACAGAGTTTCTGTAACTTTACCGAGCAGTTAAAAAAACACCTTTATTATAAAAAATACTTTGAACAAATAATATTTAGTCACGTGACATAGTGGGAGAAAAAAATTATATGGCGATATCTTGCAGTAAGATCACTGACGGTTCCGAAGACAGACATATGAATCAATGCTATAAACAGCAATTTTGGTGTATTCGGTATGTCATTTGGGAAATGTGTACTCAGTGATGGAAGTTTAACTCGTGAGTTAGGCCGCCGACGCAAAGATATAAATGGTTCGGTTAGGTATACTAAACGAGAGGAACAAGCGAAGATATGGAATGAGTGTATGAATAAAGTTGTTTAGCCACAAACTGCGTCTTCATTTAACGTAGAAACACTGTGACCCGAGATACTTAGATTATCAATCCGCCAACAAGTATCGATCCTACCGCTTAATGTAATTTATAATGGGAGCTGCCACAGTTTAGTATTTTGCACGAATGTCCCTTACGTACCGGAACTTATGCAACATTAAGATGGTCCATGTATAAGTTGAGGGGAGGATGAGAGAAGATGATGAATATTCACGGCGCAGCGGTAGAAATACTTGTAGCTGGTGGAGCGTAGGAGCTACCTTTCCTTGTACTACCTCAACAACGTCCTACAGCTTGACCTACGCGATGCGTGCTATCGCGATGAACGTAGAACCAGCACAAAACAGACAGAGTTTCAGCGAAATCATGTTTATATGTCGACCAAGCATTCAGCCGGTGTGCCAGGATAACAACTGTTCTACAGTAAATAAATAAAAAATTCTGATGTGTTACACTCACTTTCTCTACTCTTGTACAAATTATTTTTACAAACGCTTATTCTCCATGTGCTTCGTCTTAATCGAAGATATCGAGATGTTAATCTTATTGCTAATTTACTTGTAGATGCAAGGGGAATTGGTAGGCTTTAAGCGATAGTCAAATATATTAAAAGCTGGTTGCTATGTGGAGTATTCCATTCTCTTTGCATTACCAGGACAAAAAAAATGAATAACGAATTCCCATTTGAGAAAAAGTATAAGTATTGGAAAATTTAAGGGAATAACAAGCAATATCTCGAAAATGGTTCACTCAAAAAAAAATGTATATGACATCAATTGTGTATTTTAACGCGATGTACATTTTTTGTGTAGTAAAATTTTGTCTATCTCTTATGGTTTACCAGTTATGCAAAAGTCGTTCACAATGAAGAATACTTTTGGAGACATTCCCAGAAAATTCGTGATATACATATTATTTGTCATGAAAGTATCTTAAATATATATATATTTTAATCAAAATCGTTAGAGCCATTTTTGAGAAAATTAAAATTTTCGAAAAATCTTCCATGTAAAGGGTAATCTGGGGTGGGGGATTTTCTTGAAAACCTTCGTGTCGCATCTCTGGAAGACACTGAACCTAAATACTAAGTTTGGTGTTTATCTGACTGTTCGTTTCTGAGTTATGCTATTCACAGACAGACACACACACGAACCATGTTTCCAAAAATAATTTTTTTGAATTCAGGAGGCCTTAAAACATATATTTTCGGTGAAATCTCGGTATCGAATTTTTGAGTGGAATGCAATATTTCCCTTTCTTACTATACGTAGTAGAGAAAGTAAAAAGAAAAAAAGAAACAAAAGAAAATTGTACCAATTTCTTTTTATAAGGAATGAAGTCATCTTTGTAACGAAACAAACCTTCTACAGCCAGCCTCTTTATGGATGTCATACTTCACCTCGTAGATATACCGCTTTAGTTATCTACTTCTTAACTTCTTTGGTGCAACCTGTATTCTAAAGCAAGTACATCGTAGATTCCAGAATCACCGTATTAGTTTTGCAAATAAGGAACCCAAGTCACACCATAAGGAATGGGTAAAATTGCAGATATAAGGACATGCAGTATTTGATATGCCATGTTACTAGATGAAAATACATACTGAAAGCCTCGCAAGATACATTAGGTATACCTAACATAAGATCCAAGCAGGAATAAGACAATACAATCTGAAAGAAAGGCTGGTGACACATTTTATGCATAAAATTAAAATGGGGCCTAACACAAAATCCAAAGCATTTACATTGTCTTTCGACGTGAATATTAAAGACTGTTGGAATCAAGTGGTACACCATCAGATGAAATTGAGGACTTACCTTGGTCGACGCCGATGGGTTCCCCGCAGGAATCGCAATACTCTGCGAACATGGCATCAAAACAATGCAGACAGTATGGCCGTCCATCTCGCATGATGTACCTCTGCCCTCCAAGTTGACGATCGCACTCAAAGCATGCAAAATGCTTCATGTGCCAAGCACGACCCTCAGCCTCCGTGCATTCGTCTGCAAGGATGATCTGCAAAACACGCATTAACGACTTATGAGGTCAATCTGTGAGAAATATTATACTTATGTTTCCGTATGACCTGTCTCTCTAGATACAAATACACCGTACCTAGTTTGAAATGAATTCCTTGCATCATTACTGATATAAAGGCCTCAAATGAAATGGAGAATCTACATACGCGATTAATCAAAGCGTAATTAATTAATAACATGTTTAGATGCTAACATCTTATTGTCTAAACAAATGTAAAATATGTTAACTACACTGATTTAAGATGAGCACAAGGCTAATAATACTTATACTACTCCTTTATCTGAGATAGGAAACACTTTTAAAATTCAGTTGAACCAGAAATATATTAAAACATGTTTCTCATTTATACATCTTCCATTAAGATAAGCTTCTGCAGAAATTTGTTCTTTTAATTCCTTGAAGGAGTTTGTATATACTTTAGTATTATTTACTGCTACCAAGCAGAATGGTTCCGTGGTGGCGTGTAAGGCTCGCATTCGGGAGGTCCCGAGTTCGATTCCGCCGACCGTCCGCTCTGATATTGGGTTTTTTATGGTTTTCCCTGGTCGTAAGGAGAATTTTGGGGTGGTTTCTCTTCTACCACGATTTCCTTTCCCTCATTTTCCTTTCATTTCATTTCCTTCCAGGTTTCGCGGCGTGATGTGGTGACGTACAGACGGCGCGAATGCTTGCTCCAAGGGAAGAGTATTTCCCATGAACGACAAAGGGCGGCCTGGTTGTAAGGGTTGCTCATCGTCTCTCTGGGCAGCTCCAGTAGTCAGTCGAGTCTTCTGTGGCCAGTCTACCTTCGGCTTGTAGTCTCTTATGGTTTCATCACTTCATCCCTTCTTCCAGGGCGATGGTAGCCACAATAGATCTCTATGTAGATCTCGGTGCGCAAGGCGTGCCCCTCCACTGTATAACCACTATCTATTATTTATGCTGTGTGTGCCATTAATAATATACTGCAATACTACGCTTAAAATGTTAATTTTGATTTTTCCCATGGAAAGTATTATCCACTAACTTTGGAATATTTACTACTAGGTTCTCTCGTTTTCACTTATCCTGTGCTTCCTCTAATCTGTTTTAACTGTATAGTCTTTTGGACTTTGTTAAATAAACTAGAGTCCTTCAAAGTCATATATAAAATAACGTTACTTAAGTCAGTTCCTGAGACTAGTATAACTGTAGCCGTGGAAGATATTTTTCCCATTAACTTTGAGTTTTTAATAAATTTAAATATTTGTTATACAATACACTGGATGTAGATTAATGTTCGAGTCATTCTACTAATTCATTAAACGTTATGTGGTTCAAATTATGAGAATAATTTTATTAGCTCCACGTATGGACGCCAATTTGAAGTACGATGTTTAGTTACGTTATTTGCACCACGCTTTGGGGGTCAATTTGAAGTAGGTTGTATTTTAGAAGGAGTTGTATTATATTTAAACTGTTGGGGAGCCAAACACTTGAAGTAGTTGCAACCGCACGTATGGTAAACAGTTTCCGGTAGCCTTCGCCCCAAATGTACTTTCAGGTGGCCCCAAGTTTAAAAAAATATTAACTATTTATGTTTGCCTCGGCTGCGTCAGTATTTATTTTAGAGACAAGGATATCTTGGCAGGGTTGTGATGCGACAAGAATTTAGGCTTACGAAGATTATAATTTTACTTCATTCCGTTTATTACTGCTTGACACGATTTATATAACACTTCACTGATAGAGAGCTGTGAGATTCTTTTTATTATTAAATACTTGCACTTTTTAACACGTAAACTATTTTCATCTCACACGAATACATATTATTTTTCTCGAGGACGCATCAGGCATCCAGTTATAATCACTGTCTGCAGGCAACTGAACTGATTTCAAGCGCCTAAACTTTATAAATTTATGTATTTCAAGTCTCTGATTGGCTAATCCTACTCCGATAGAATACCTTCATTTAACTAAAGCTTTTTCTGGTTGTTGATTGGCTATTTTATAAACTGTCACTAAAATTACATTATTGCTTCCAAGAATCACAAGTAGTATTGTTAAACTCTCAAACTCATTATTGCCTCAAGGTTACCTCATTGTTACCTCATTGTTAGAAACTTTTAACTTATTATTCTCACAGCTCCTACATTATTAAATTACGTAATACATTCACATAACATTATTGAACATGTATACAATAATATAAGCATATGCAATGACTGTTATATACATTTTACAAATTATTACATACACATATTGCTTCAAGGCGGGCTGTTATTGAACTTAAATATTATATAATTTGACTGAACTCATTTAAGTGTTAAAAATACTGCCTCAATTAAACAAAGTTTTACATCTAAAAGGGAGATAGGTGGTGTTTGGAATTTCTTTTAGAACCTTCCAAGGACGGTGCATAAAGTATAAATTGTATATATGATAACAATACCGAAATAGTTTCACTGTAAATGAAGTCTTAGAAATTTGAGATAGAGGTGCAGATGTAAAATGCCAATTGGTATTCGTAAGGTTAAATTATGTATTAGAATATATACACGCCTCTTTAATAGTCGAAATAAACCTGATTGTTAATAGCAAAGGAATAATATTTTCTATATTTGCTGTAAAATGATCTGAAAAATATCGTGCTAAACACATGATTACACGCCACTGCACTGGTATGCTGATATGCGTTCAGTTAATAGAAGTAAAGTCAAGTTTACGTCTTTTTCCGAGCATTGCGAGTTATGTCAGTGGCATGTATACGAATTTGAAAATTCAGGCCCTAAAGTGTAAGCTTTAAGACTTTGTCCCTAGCTTTCTTGTTTTAAATTAATTGTCTAAGACTTGATATAGTGTGCAAATGTTTCGAGGTTATTAATTAACATCCTATATGTTAAAAAGTAGAAATTTCAAAGTACGAGTACAATACGAATGATGATTATCTTCAAATATGAACAGTCTCTCTTTAATACCATCTTAAAATGTATGCGTAAAGAATAGGGAAGAAAGGAGGAGACTCTCTAATTGGACATGTACTTACCTCGTCGCAAGCTGAGCACCGTGGTTTAAGGGTTTCGGCATGGTGGCGTCCGCAGTAGAGTTTGCCTTCCCTAAAGAAGTAGATGAGATCGACCAGCAGCTCCTTGCAGACGCAGCAGGTGAAGCAGGCGGGATGCCAGCAAGTGTTGGGACCTGCCCGAGATGCGAACACGGCAATGTCGCCTGCAGACAACGGCTCCTCGCACTAAAAAGGAAAATATTAATGTAAGTGAAGTATTTTGGTATGGTGAGAATGTTACATAATTCTAAGTAAAACTATTCGGGCTAACAGTTTCTTACTAAACGTAAAAACAATGGCTTTATTTTCGATCTTTTCAATGAGGTTCTCTTGCAACTTTGGAACTATAGAAGTCTATCTGTAAACATTGTGTACAAACGCATTTAGAGTACAGCAGAACAGCTGGTTGAGGCGACTGATGAAAGTAAGTTTATATTTAAGCGATAATTTCTCTTACATTTAGACAACTTTTCATGTTAATTATTTTTAGACAGCCGGCACTAAAACTTTTTTAAGCTTTTAACATGAGCTACTCATACTAGAAATTGAATATTGTAACACTCAGTGAAATACAATTTTTAAACACTCCATTGTTGCCACTCTTGTTTCCTACGATGGAAATTATGTACATTTTAAGTGGAGGCTTTATGTCAATTAATGATTCGGGTGCAGATTCAGTACAATTAATTGTCATAGAGGAATGGAAATCATATACGGTTGCTGAGGGCTACATTGAAAATTCTTTAGAAAAGAAAAGGAAAATTACTTCACAGATTCTTCTAATGTATTCAACTGTTTCCAATCCAAACAATGTAGGTAATCAATGATGTTATCAATATCAATGCTACTTCCTCTGCACAATGAATTAATGTTACAAATTGTAACAATTGTACAATCAAAACATCACAATTACATCAAAGGAATAATAATAAATATGTTTATTAATAAATTATTGTTGCACTTATTTGTTCATTTATTTTTGCCACAGCCTTCTATACATTACAGAATGTTATGATTGTGTTAAGCGACTATGTTGTCAGCACTGGTGCTATGAAAATCAAACAACAACGAAGGCCAAACAACATACTAGAACTCACCATTATAATATGTTTATTAATAAATTTATTGTTGTACTTATTCTGTTCATTTATTTTTGCCACAGCCTTCTATACATTACAAAATGTTACGATTGTGTTAAGCGATCATGTTGTCAGCACTGGTGCTATGAAAATCAAACAATAACGAAGGCCAAACGACATACTAGAACTCACCATTATGCATGCCTGATTGTATACTGCTATTTCCACACAAATTTCAGCTAGATACTTTATAACTTAGTATTCAGGGATGTCTAAAAATAGTATATGGCAACATGTTAAAAGTGATTTTATTTTACTTTTAGGATTGCCACACTAGGCTTTTAGCCTCGTGCTGCAAACATTCCTAATCGTAAAATAAACTCCACTTTTAACGCTTGTGTTATAAATAACTATTATATCAAATGTCTGTAAAGTGTGCACCATGAGGAACATGGCTGTCGGTTGCGATCTCACAGGGAAGAGAGACAGCGATGCTGGATTCTAAACCTTGCTGTTTTAATCTTTTCTCTTTACCAAACTACACAGATCAACGATACATAATAGCTTTTAACCAGCAATAGAGATGCTCACACAGTCGCTATTTGAATTTCTTCCTCCGCACCGCAAGCTTCCCTTAGTTCTAGTGGCGCGCTAATAGCATTGATGCCAACACAAATAAGTACTTATGCTATGTTTTCTTATTTCTTTCTTTTTATCATAATTCCAGCATACAATAAAAACAGCAAAGTATTTTGGATTTTGCATACTAAGTGGTGTTCTGGTGTGAAATGAGCGCCCCTCAAGCAGGTAGATATAGCATTCTTGAAGTTTGTATAGTATATGTGCGCATGTTTGTTACCTTACAACTCATAAACGACTGAAATGATTGCCTGAAACGTGGTACATAACATATTTAAGGTTCCACTTAAATAGCTGGCTATCTTCCACAAACAGAGGAATTCCAAAGTCACAAGATCGAAATACCCAACTTATTACTGAGCTTCGGGGAAGAACATTGTGAAATAAGCTCATCAACATAGCGTTTTTGATAAGTTTCTAAGAATATACAAGATATCCATATGACGAATATTAAAGATACTCAACTTTTTATTATTTTTAATGTACATTAACGGGCATAAAAAGTGACCCGTTCTCCTAGATTGCAATAATGTTTTTCCCTCTTTAAGCTTTCCACCTTGAGGTAACCAACCTTTGACTCCATTCATCCAGTATCACGTATCTCTGTGACTTACCTGGAAACCAATTCAGGGTCACAAAAAGAAACCAATGAACGATATCATAATCCCTGCGAGTTGAAGGGATGATTCGGATACCACATGTATGAAAACAATTTTGCTACGATTGGTATACAAGGAAAGCTTAAACCAATACAACATAATTTGGCATTCCAAATGAAGGGCTAAAGAATTATTTGCACGTCTCCTTAAATTGGACGACAGCTACGATATTTATATGAGAGCTTTCATCAGCGACGTGGAGACGAATGTTAAGTTATTGCGGCCATCCAACGGCAACAAGAAAATCAACATTAAGAAACTGCTGGTGTAGTATGAAAATACAAGGTACGTATATTAAAAGAAAAAAACAAAACAAAAAAGAAAACGTTCTTAACTTCATCTTCATTTCTAAGTTTTTATTATTTTATTTTTATTTTTGCGCCAAAATTCAACGAATCGTTGCCTTAATGCATACTCCCTTAGTGAGAACATGGACAACTAGCTTTAAATGTTATCTTTCGGCAGTTCGATCATATTTTTTGAGGAAGGTAAAGTAACCTGCCAATCCAGTGGCTGGAATTATGCTCGAGGAACAAAGGAGATCACGCTAGCAGAGGATGGGGCATATGCAAATGAGTTAACATTTGTTACAAGATGAAGGGGACGGTAGAATAAGGAATCTAGCCCTCATAAAATTTTTGTTTTTATTATATGTTCTATAGCATGAGTGTAAAAAACCCTGATTGCGTTTTAATTTTAGGTTTAAACTAAAATATAGGCAGCTATTGCATATAGGCACTATACCAAATTAATATTTAAATAAAGTTGTGGGCTTCCATAGTCGTTGTCCATAATAACTTGATTGTCATCCGGTGAAGGTTGCGTCACGTTTGATAAAATTACCGACGTTTTGCCCTTCATGTTGAGGGCGAAAGAGAGGAAGCCCAGAAGAAGTCCTCAACATAAAACGTCTAGTTTTATCAAACGTGACGCGCCTTCATGAAAGACAATCAAATTATGAAATTAATATTCTTATATTAGTTTCGATATGCATACATATGAATAATTCTCTGCATAATATGAAGGATAGGCCCACTTATCCCACCACGTCTTCAATCTGTAACTTCATTGTTATCTTTCTGAACTAAAAAGACAGGTTATCAGTGCCAGCGTTTCTTATCCTTGAGTTTAATTTTGAACGTGTTACAGCAAAAGACAAACTCTTAAGAAACGAAAACAACTTATTTCATTCAAATGAACGTTGAACCATTAAAATCGATATTTTTAACATTGTAGAATAACATTTTCACTCTACCTTCAACGACCCCGCATATACAAAAATAGCCTTGTGTAAACAATTTCATAAAAGGTCTGCATAACAATTTACAAAGATAGTTGCTTCTTCTTCTTCTTCTTCTTCTTCTTCTTCTTCTAAATACACGAGTAAACCGTTTTCATTCCTAAGGGCTTGTTGCCGCATAAATATGACATGGCCCCAAGTCTGAAAATTAATTCTCAAAAGCGCACGCAATGTCACAAGCTACCTCATTATGACTTCAGTTCGCACATGAACAAATTAATAATCCGTGTGTCACAGTAATGAACACGCGAGCTCGCTTGATCCCCGTGCCACCCTCTCTGTGTTTCCTACCTTCACTAAAGATTAAAAAGCGTTGCTGCTATTCTAAATGCGTTTGTTTAGTTACATTTTACTTTTTTGCCGTTTTGGTAGAAAAATTCAATATTTACCATTAAGGAAGGGGAGATGAAGGCAATTTGTTCAAATACCTGAATTTGTTTCTAACATTTTGATTTAGTAGATTATACATTCGAGAACATGCTTTCAGAATAGGTATATTGTTTGTTTTCCACCTCTAAGTTTATTTAAACACCTTAGCAGTTTACCTGTGCCACATCCCCTATTTAAACAGGCTATCCTTTTGTTTGTGTTACTTTATATTGTTATTTATTCCACTACAATTATAAATTTTTATACATATTACAAGTTTTTTTTATTATAAGTGAACCAAAATCTGTTACATCTGTAACCAAACTTAAAAAAGGGCAAGTCTTTGGAACAGATTTCTACAAAATGATACTCTTCCTCAAAAGGTGCACCTTTTCTCTAATGCTACTTAAATCAGAGCAGTGAAGTTTGGTAGTATCTTATAAAAGTGTACAATACACAATATTTTGAAAATAATATTAATTATTATTATACATATATAATTTAAGATATTTTTCAAATCAAAACTTAATTGTCTTATATAATAAACTTAATCAAAATTTTGCTACATACGATTTATCATCACTGCATAAGAAACTTCAGCACAAGGTTTTACTGCAATTGAGCGGTTTGAATGCTTAGAAAAGAAACAATAAGGACCTTTTGATTTTTAAATGTTATTTCTGCAATGATCATCTTCTCATGCCAGGAAAATGTTTAAACCTTTTAGCATTAGTGAACAATTTTATTTGAATGCTGATGTCAAATTTAATTACATTACCTTAAAAAATTCGGAAGCTATAGTTCATTGTTTATAATAATGCATTTTCCATCTACATCCGTCCTTAAAGAAAGTATTTTAGTAAAAGGCTCACGCATGAGGATGGGTGGATGGATGCAAAGACGGACCTGTGAGAACAGTATAAGTAAAAAACGGGAGATGGTTGATCACCAAAGTTCATATTTAGGTCGGACACCTTTTAAGGAAGCAAGGCAAAGATATTGATGGCATTTCCCCCACCCCAATCAACTCTTTGCATAGGGCATTTTTACTTCTTCTACAACGTACATGTATGTAGAAAAAGTATTGCATTCCACCCAAAAATTCGATACTGAGATTTCACCGGAATAGAAGTTTTGAGGTCCCCTGAATAAAAAAAAGCAATTTTTAGAAAAAGGTCCGTGTATGTGTCTGTGAACAGCATAACCCATAAACGAAAATTCGGATATGTACAAACTTGGTATTTAAGTTGGGCATCTTCCAAAGATGCGACACAAAGATTTTCAGGAAACTCCCCCCCTCTAACTACCCTTTACATGGAACATTTTTCCGAAATTTTTATTTTATAAAAAAATGGTTCTAACGATTTTGATTAAAATAACTTATATTAAACATATTTATATGACAAAAATGTACATCTTAAATTTTCTGGGAATAGCATTTGAAGTCTTTTCATCCGGAAGGAATTTTGTATAATCTTGAATAACTGGTAAACGTTAAGCGATAGACGAACACGTACTACATAATAATGTAGATCTCTTTTAAACACACAATTTATTTAAAATAAGTTTCTTTGTGACATTTTAAATATTTCAGAGGTATCCGTTATTAATGGTTCGAATTGTTCATTGCTTTGTCTTTCTCTTAAAGTCAACATTCAGTTGTTTCTGGCGATGTCGTGGAAAGATAATGGAATTTTTAGGACAGCATATAGCGTACGGTTCTTATACATTTCACTATCGCTGTTCTCTTTGTATGTATAACGAAATGTGTAATGAGGATATTTCTGCAAAGGTTTATTTGGATTAAAATGTAGTAGATAGGAAAATAAGGTTTTGTAAGAATAGTTTGAATACCCACTAATAAAGATAGAGAGAGAGAGAAAGTCATATAAATGTGTCACATTTTTCTTTTTAAATGACTAATGATTTTGATTAAAATGCCATTTGTTTGAATGACTGGTAAGTATATTTGATTTTCTGCAACTATCCTGAAAATTCTCTTCATTGTCAATAGATTTTTAATTACTACAAGAAAAACCAAATCTTCTCATAACATTGACTGTTTGGAAATATTCATCGTAAACATTTACATTTTATCAGATTGAAGTTTACTTTGGTTCACCTTCTATGTTAGATATTTAAAAACATGCGATTCTTCTTTAGCGCCCCATAAGCTCATTACTAATAAACATCGACTTGTGATATAAGTTTTTAAACATCTTGCTTATAATGAAGTCCGCATCGTCTAATTTAAAACCATCCTTTAGAACAATTATCGCGATTAACGTAAACAGTCACATTTTTTACGAATTATAAAACATATGAGATATCTGTGAATTGGTAATGGGTAGAGAAAGAGATCTTTTGACGGTAAATCGTATGAATGGTTTGAATTACTGAAACAGCATACAACAACTTTTGGCTTACACTTAAAGAACAATTTAAGCAACAGCATTTCATTGGTTCTACATTACTCAAGGGAATCCCGAGTTATTTACAGACAATGCTATAAATATAAACTAAATTAGCTATTCATACAGATTTAGTGCAGCATATTTCACGATGGAATATCTAAACGTAAACGACCTAAGGGTATTTTATTATGTAATTATAGACGTGTCGCTGCAAATGCAGCGTTAATTATATTTTGCTATGGGAAAGTTAATAACTGCAATGTAATATTTTTCGGCATTTAACATTATTTGCTGTATAGTACACTGAACCAACCAGAAAAGAATATTATTTTATAATAAAACATATTCCTTCCCCTGGTGTGCCGTGTATTGCATACGCCACACTTCTTATGCGGACTCTCCACGCTTCACAGATCCCTGACTGAAGAAGAAATACATTTTCCCCAGCTTTGTAGGTTCCCTTTCGTCACGTTCATTACGCAGAGTTCGTTTTCCTGTTCATTGGCCAGTATCAGGTTTGCTGCTTCCTTGTCGCTTCCTTGCATCATTCATCTCAATCACAACATCGCTACTGTCAAGACGTCTTCAGTGGCGTGATGACGTTGTAGTCCTGCATTCTGAATGGGGAGCACAACTTTTCATTGATCCATGCGTTGAGGGATGTAACTCAGCAGAAAAATTTGTGTTCTATTTTGTCAGTAATACGTTTCCTAAACTGTCCCATAACATTTCCTCATTTATGAAAAGCAAAGTGTGCTGACTGTCATTTTGTTTATGAGTAGTTTAGAAACAATATTAAAAAAAATCTGATGAGATACATTCACATTCTTGAGGATTTTCTCTACAAATAAGAAATTCACTATGCTATTTATAAAAATATTTGATGTGTTACATTCACATGACTTTCTCTATCATCTATAATTTATTAATGGATATAAAACTATTCTTACAAAGGCTCATTATTTAACTACTCCATTTTAATCAAAAACACCTTTGCAGAGGCAGTTACATTGCACATTTCGTTATAGATACAAAGGGAATAGCGCTATTTGGCTATAAAATTCCATACTATTTCCATACAATCTCGAGAAACAACTAAATGTCGACAGAATTTTAAAGAATTACAGAATATTGAACAACTAGAGCCATTAATAACGGATACCTGAAATGGTTTGTGTCAAAAAAAGCTATTTGAAATAAATTGCGTGTTTTAAAGAGATCTACATTTTTTATGCAGTAAGCTTTCGTCTATCACTTAACGTTTACCAGCTATACAAGATTATACAAAATTCCATCCCAATGAATAGAACGTCACGTGATATTCCCAGAAAATTCAAGATATACGTTTTATTTGCCAGTAAATATCTTTAATGTATGGTATTTTAATCAAAATCGTTAGAACCGTTTTGAGAAAATAAAAAAAAAATCGAAAAATGTTCCACGTAAAGGCTAATTGGGGTGGGGAACTTTCTTTAAAATATTCGTGTCACATCTTTGGAAGATGCTGAACTTAAATGCAGAGTCTGGCATTTATCCGACTTTTCGTTTTTGAGTTATGCTGTTTACAGACACAACACCAGAAACGCACGCAGATACACTGACACACACATGGACCTATCTGACATGGACCTTTTTCTAAAATGCTTTTCATTTGGATTCAGGGGCCTCAAAAGATGTATTTCCGGTGAAATCTCATTATCGCATGTTTGGGTGGAATGCAATACCTTCTCTACCTACTATGTGCGTAGTAGAGAAAGTAAAAATGTGATTCTTCTATCCACTTTACATTACGATATACATATTTTTGCTTAGAAATGATTTCAAATTAAGAAAGAAGTGCTTAGTTATAAAATTACAATATTCTTAAACAGAATTAAATGGTTATTCTTTGTAGAACGTCTCGCAGTGGAAAGAAAGAAGACCAAAAACAATAGCGAACTTTCATAATGTCATTAGATGATGCTCACACCTGAGGAAAATAGAAAGTTTCCAAAACTCCTATCGTTGTTTTACACAGTTGGTGTGTTTTAATGAGCGCTACCTTTTTCTTATTGAGGCTAATATAATGGTTTCCTAATTATACAAAATTAATTAAAATGTATCGACTTCACAGGCTATTTGCAGAAAATTCATCATACGCATTTAATTTGTGATGCGAATGCTTTAAACACATGCAATTTTAATCAAATTGTCAGAGCAATTTTTGAGAAAGCAAAAAATAACGAAACCTTTTCCATATAAAGGGTAGTTTGGGTAGAGGGGATTTTCTTGAAAACCTTCTCCTTGCATGCTCAAATGTGGAATTCTGTGTATTGGATTTCTCGTTTTCCAGTTACGTGGTTCTTTCGTCTTACTCTCCCTTTCTCTCTCTCTCTCTCTCACGTGCACACATACAGACAGACGGTCGGACTGTTTTTCATAAAAATGCTTATGTTGGGTTCAATGTACTTCAAAAGTGTATTTTCTGTAACATCTGTGTAAATTTTTTGGATGGAATACTATACGTTCTCTACCTACTATAGGTTTGTGACCAACACTATTATCCACTTTGTAACTATCTGTTCATTGTTTTAAAATTAAGTTACTCGTATAAAAGGGTCTTTTTGTGGCACCTTATTTCATTCTTACTGAAACAATCTGTGTGTTAAACACGTTAAATTTACAACAAAAGGTGGATTAGGTAAGCAGGTAGAAACAAAGCAAGAATGAAAACTGGATACGAATGGATATTAAGAATTTGCTGATGCTTTCTGTACAATGCATACTAATGTTTTATTTCACTTACAGCTCCAGGCTTTTCAGACTGAAACATTTAAAAGTTGCGATATTCCCTACGATTGATAAAGCGTCTTCATTCAGAGCTGAAAAAGAGAAAAACAAGAAAGCAGTAAATGTAACCTGTTTTCCGTCTAGAACTAAACTGTTTCCTATGGCGAGTATTAATTTATTCTTCTTCTTCTTTCTCTGTTTAACTCCCTCGTTTGTAGGACTTACACCCCCAGGACTTACAGGCGGGTGCCTGGTTTCAGAGGCCCGTCGAGGAGCAGAAACTCATGGATCTGACGGAATATCCAGGATGGGTGATCAGCCCGATGCCTGGTATGGGAGGAGGGAAGTAGATGAAATGAAATGGATGAAAGGAAATGTGATGATGGAGCAGTTAGTGGAATGAATGGCGGGGGAAAGCGGAGAACCCGGAGAAAACCCGCCGAGACGCCGCTTTGTCCACCACAAATCCCACATGCTGGTCCCTGAGATTGAACGCGGACCGCCTCGGTAGAGGCGAGCGGTCTAACCACTCGGCCACGGCGCCGCCAGTATTAATTTATTACATAAATTTAATGGTAGACTTCTGTGAAATTAAGCACTTGCATATTACTTTATAGATGTTTTAACATAACACCTATTTTGTTTCTTTCTTGCTAGAAAAAAATCACTTGATGAATTTCAAAATGAATGATTTCTGTACACAGAGAAATGTGGTCTGCTAGTATTCGTATTCGCCACAGGAAAAAGGCTTCGATTCTCCCCTACGTCGGTAGGCAACTTCTTCAGCATTACTGTCATGCGGTCTTCAACATACAAGCTAGATAGGGTCCAGGTACTTGGCAAGAGGCTCGACTTCCCAAGTTTCTTTCCTTCAGTGTGCCTGGATTTGGTCGTTTAGAACTTTCTAGACAGGAATGAAGAAATATACTCTCACGTCAAAACCAGTAATAGGCTGTTCAAGTTCGGGAGCTGCAACGTACCTAACGAAGGACTCCGAAGTGCTTCAAACTTGCAACTTCTCAAATTGGTAAAGGCAAAGCTTCAGTCCACATCAAAGTTAATAGGAGTCTTATTCACTGTGTGAAACAACCGATAACAACCTTAACTTCTCCTGTAATAAGAGAGATTCGGATATTAGGATGATATTAAGGCAAAGTACAATAACTTTTAGGAAAAGTTAAAGATACTATGGGGAAATTTACTAAAAAATGGAAAACACTAAGCTTTCGTTCCGAGGCATAGATTCTAACAGCGAGAGAAAAGAACGAACGGTTCAGAGATGAAATTCCTTAAGCAAGTTGCAAGATACATCTTACAAGTTCATGTGAAACTTATATATGAGACTGGAATTTAGACGTATTGAACTTAAATATTAATCTAATAAAACAGGCAAAACAATGCGATGTGTTACATTCACATAACTTGCTCTTCCCACCTTACTTAAAATATTATTATTGTATTTAATTTTTGTTAATCGAGATAAATGTTTGCAGAAATGCTTTTATTATACATTTCGTTGTAAGTACAAGAGGGATACAGGAAGCTGAAGCAATAGTCAAATATTAAAAATCAGATCAATATGTGATTGCTTTGGAATTCTACTCTTTTCATGACCATGATGAGGAAGGAATAGCACTTAGCATTTGAGAAAAGTATAAATTATATAAAAATTCAAATCAGTGACAAAGGGTATCCCGGAAATGGCTAATGCCATAAACATTATTTGACATAAATTGTAGGCTTTAACGAAATCTACTTTTTTGTGAATTAAATTTGTCATTCTTATGGGTTACCAGTTATACAAAATTATACAAAATGAATGAATGAATGAGAATTTCACTTATTCGAAAAAAATTCACATACATTTTATTTGTCATGCAAATATCTTATATATATATATATATATATAAACAACATTTTAATCAAATTGCTGAAGACAATTTTGAAAAATCAGAAATAATGAATCATTTTCCATCAAAAGAGTAGTTTGGGGTTGGAGATTTTATTTGAAAATTTTCGTGTCGCAGCCTTGGAGAGTGATGAACTTAATACACCAAGTTCAATATTTATTCAACATGCTTTTGAATTACATATACGAGGGCAGTCTAGAAAGTCCCAGACGTTTTGGCCTATCGTGGCGATGAGTAGGGCTAAAGCCGCCATCTTGGTGTCAGAACGTTCCTACATTCAGTACGTATCGAGCTGTGGTAGCGTGAGGACTGGGCCTTCCTTACTGTGCTTTCTGTGAGTTGTTAAAATGTGCGCTGCAATAGAAAATCCCGCCACTTGTGAAGTGCGGTTGGCTAAAAAGAACAAACCAATTGAAATTTATCGTCAACTTTGTGATGTTTACGGGCAGGGAATAATGAGTGACAGCCGAGTCAGCCAATGGTGCATTGATTTTAAAAATGGCCGTACCAATGTTCACGACGAGGATCGCAGTGGTAGGCCTAGCCTTATGACTGATGAACTGTCAATGGAAATCAATGACAAAATTCGTGAAAATCGTCGTTTCACGATTACAGAACTTTCGGAACATTTTCTCCAAATTTCACGGAGTTAGGTACATCAAATTGATGCTTTGATACTGACGCTGCATGCCGGTGTAAACCAGTGGTTGAAGTCGCAGGCGGCAGATTTCTACAGAGAGAGTATTGAAAAACTTGTGCCACGGTATGATAAATGCCTCAATTTGAATGGCGATTATGTAGAAAAATAGCTTGAGAGTGTACCTTTAAAATGCAGATAATAAACGTTGACATTTGCATTATGTTAATGGTTTATTTCAAAACGTCTGGGACTTTCTGGATTACAACGGAATTGTAATTTTTATTTAAGGGATCTCATAATGTGTCTTTACAGGACATCTCGATATGAAGTTTTTTGGTAGAAAGCTATACTTCCTCTACTTACTGTAGATAAGTAGCAGATAAGTAATAATTAAGAGGAACATGTGGAGAAAATAAAACAAACTTAACAGTCCGCAAACTGCTCCACTACAAACAACAGAGAAAGAGATATATTTAAAGAAACAAAAATATGAACACTCATGCGACTTTTCTAGCCATGACAAATCCACATAGGTTCATCGCAATACTATACTACTTATATAAAATTAGTCCACTATCAACACTATGTTATTCACATTATTTAACCAGGAATGATTTCACATCAATCGATAAATGCTTAGTTACAAGCTACATTCCGAAACAGCATTCATATGTTTAACCGTGCTAACAAGCTTTTGCGACTTAAAGAAGAAGAAGAAGAAGAAGAAAGAACGAATCGCAAACTTTTATGCATATTCGTCAGATGACGTACTTGGGAAAGTATAAACATGCCACAAAGAATATTTCGAAAACGCCAAATGCTATGAGTAGCTTATTATAGAGAGAGCTGGCGCAGTTTTTTGCGTTTATATGGGAAAGGATAGGGAAAACGATTATTATAGAGAGAGCTGGCGCAGTTTTTTGCGTTTATATGGGAAAGGATAGGGAAAACGATGGTGGATGCGTAGGAAAATGCGTTTATATGGGCGAGATAGCGAATACGAGGACTGACGCTAGGCTAGACAGTGGTAGAAGAAGGAGGAATGCGGTTTATATGAGACAGATAGGGAATACGTGGAGAGGTACTAGACTATTCAGGGTTTGAAGGGTAGAGTATGGCTTTTTATATGGAGAGACGAGGAAAACGGGGGTATATGCTAGGTTGAGAGAACCTTCAAGGAGGAAAAAAATGCGTTTATATGGGAGAGATAGGGAAAACGAGGAGAGTTCTGGGGTAGAGCAGGGACTGAAGGAGGGAGAGATATGCTTTATACGACAGAGATAGGGCATGCGAGGGAGGTGCTAGTGCAGACAGAGGTTAAGGAGTACGGTATACGTTTATATGAGGAATATATGGAAAACAGAGGCAGGCGGTATGATAGACAGAATCTGGGGCCACTTTTGCGTTTATATGGGAAAGGATAGGGAAAACGAGGGTATATGCAACAGTTCAAGGAGGAAAATGCGTTTATAGGGGAGAGATAGGGAATACGAGGGCTGATGCTAGGCTAGTCAGATGCTAAAGGAGGGAGGGATACGCTTTATACGAGAGAGATAGGGAATACAAGGAAAGATGTTATACTAAACAGGACTTGAAGGGTAGAATACGGCGTTTTATATGAGCGAGATAGCGAACCGAGGAGAGGTATTAGGCTAGGAGCTTTGAATGATACAGTAGGCGTTTATATGTGAGAGATAGGGAGTACGAGGGTCGATGCTAGGCTAGACAGGGTTGAAGTAGGGAACGCGACTTATATGAGAGAGGTAGGAAATATGAGGAGAAGCGCTAGGCTAGACAGGAAGGTCTGAATGATAGAGTATGCGTTTATATGGGAAAGATAGGGAAAACGAAGGTAGTGCTAGGTTGAGAGAGTCTTCAAGGAAAAAAATGCATCTATGTGAGAGCGGTAGGGGCATATGAGGAGAGGTGCTAGTCTAGGCATGGGTTGAGGAGCAGAGTATACGTTTATATGGGTGAAATATGGAAAACGGGAGAGATACAAGGATAGACAGGGTTTGAAGGAGAAGGAATGTAGGTTTATACGGTAATATAGAGAGTAATTCGATTATAAAACTTTTATCATCCAGCGTTACAACACTTTTATATACTTTTTTCTAAACCTTACAAACTTTTTATATGTTAAAGAGTAGTGTGCGAGACGGAGAAGGACAAACTGTATATCGTTTCACAGTGAAGTATACGTCCTAACCTATTACCACCACCTTGTTTGCTCTGGATCTTCTCATTGTCTATTCATTCCTATCATCATCTAACGTAACCACGTAACAAGACGTAACACAACGTAACATAACAGCATGACAAGACGTTACACTACGTAACATAAGCACGTAACCACGTGTCAAGACGTAACACCACGTAACAAACTCATCACGCTATGTAACACAGGAATCACGCTATGTAACAAAGGGATCGCGCTATGTAACAAACTGTTCGCGCTATGTAACAAAGGAATCACTCTATGTAACAAACTGATCACGCTATGTAACAAAGGAATCACGCTATGTAACAAACTGATCAGGCTATGTAACAAAGGAATCACGCTATGTAACAAAGGAATCACGCTATGTAACAAAGGGATCACGCTATGTAACAAACTGTTCGCGCTATGTAACAAAGGAATCATGCTTAACCCGACCAATCCTAAACGTTCCTCTCATCATCTATTCTACTCGGTCATCGACTAACCTAATCTGGCTAACCAAAGATAACCTCAACTTTCTTTTAGTGAAATTGCAATGTTTTATTCAGGTTTTATTATTCGAGAGTTTTAATTGAGAAGTTTACGTCAACATACCTTTATTTTAGGTTGTTATAGGCGTCTCTCCCCTTTTTATCTAGGCTTGAGACTAGCACTAGGATTGCTCCTAATGGCAGGGTTACCACCTTCCCTTCCATCTTCTTCTTTCTTCATCGGTCGTCAGCTAGCTGCATATACAGCACACGGATAACCTTCATTTTTTTAAGATTGTAGACCCACGAGAAAATCTTCATATTCGACTTACATTCTCTTATGCACTACTTGTAATGCTGTAATGTCCATAGGCGTATGTCGTTATACCGTCCTCAGCAATAATTCTTTTATCGTCGTATGGTGTCAATGTAATTTTATTCACTTGTACTGTGGCAAGAGCATGCTGTCGCGACAGGATCAGATTCATGGGCGTTCTGATAATTTCTCTGGTTTTAAGGCAGTCAGTATAGCTCTCGAACGTGACGTACTGCTTAATAGCACTACGTTTTATGTCTTTAATCTTTTTTATCATTGAACCGTCGATATCTAGGGCATACATTTTAGGTCGTAGCCCTACAAAGCGTTGAATGATTTTACCATTAGCCTCATCTTTAAATTTCCCAAGTACCTTTTTGTTTAGAGGTGAATAGCATATATGGCTTGTAGGATAATCAGCAGTATCTAGGTGCTCAAGAAAACGTAGCTTATCCTGGTACACATCTTCGGTTGTAACACGATGAATGAACGAATCAGTGTCCATATACATAAGCTTCAGGTTTTCAGCTCCATAATACGGTAGCAACACATCATAGTGATACAGGTACATTAATGTCTTGGAGATATCCAACACACTCATACCGATGTATATAGGCTTGTTGAACACGATCTGTCGGGAGGCCATATGTACAGCAGCTAGATTAGAAGCATATATAGTCCTGTCGATAAACGTTGGCTTTGCAATTAACTTTTCCAGAGTCTTCTCATTTGTCACCAGCCGTATATCCATACGATTACGCAGGTTCTCCATAGTTTTTCCGAACATAGCATTGTTGAACAATTTGTAGAGATCCTTCTCAAAATCATTTGCAGCTTGTTGTCGTAGTCTGTTGTTAAATTCCACATACGGTTTTAACCATCGAGACTGTTGGAATTGTAGCACACGATGGATTTTTGTTAACCGTAGTCCATGATCAAGAGCTTGCTTCAAAGCCATGTAATGCACTACATACTTATTTCGAGATCCTAGATGAGGTATCAGTTTCTTTGTAGGAGAGTCCTTAGGCGTCATACACTCAGGCAGGAAAGGTAGATCGTTGTGTAGATCGTGAAGTTCTGCAGGATACTCGACGTCGACTTCTAATATGTAACCGTAAGGATCATCTTCTTGTAGTCTTTCTAAGTCAATTTTTTCAGGCGATACCCACTCAAATCCACCATAAGGGAGAGCGTGACTCATTGCCCACCCATATTGGTTGTTGGCGTCCTCATAGGTAATAAATTGGGTTGGTCTCGACGGATCATACTTCTCCATGTAGGTGTTATTAGCCTCTGCATAGCGGTGGGAAACTTGGCATAAACCTCCTCTTATACCTGATTCCACCATGAGTAGTTGATCATAATCTTGTAACAGTTCCAGCTTAATTCCAGTATACAGTAACATGGCGTCCCATGTAAGACCTGGAGAGGTAAAATAATGGGCAGGATCAACTTTGTGTGTTTTAAGGGTTTGCTCTCGGAACGTCTCAAAGACATCAGCTAGGAGAAGTACATCCGAAGTTAAGTAGAGATCGCTGTACTCTCCCAGGTTTCTCACATTAAACAGCTCCCATACATTTCTAGCATGAACCAAGTCAGTATCAGTAATTTCTTCTTCATTTAATCTATTGTAGAAGTAGTCCTTAGGAGGTAAGCAGGTTTCGTTCAAGACGTCCCATGACGTAACAAAATCATAGGGAAATACACCCTTACGAGTCATCAACTTCAACTTGTCTTCTCCGAAGTACTTCAATGTTTCAGGATACGAGGTTAGATTTTTTACCAACTTATCCAAGCTTGTACTCAGGAACCGAAAACTATCCACAAACCGGAGCTTTATATCTCCAACATACTTGGAGAATGATATATAGCTTTCTTCAGAGCTAGGAATTACTTCCACACGTTCACTTGTACAACCCAGCTCCTTAACAATGAAATGAGAGTCATATCCACTGAGGTTGTGCATGAAGACAGGGATATATTTAGGTGTTTTGCAGGCTAAATTACATTCATTATGCAGACTCCCCCGATATTCACCGCTGATGTGATCATGGTCGCGTACTTTATAGTTCTCTTCAGTAAAGGTTTTTCCACACAAGTAGCATACTGTAGAGGCGTTAAAATCCATCTGCTGTTGATCTGTAAGTTTCAGAGGCTTAGCAGATTTGTATATGTCATCAATGATTTTTGCAAGAGATGTCAGGTACAGCATAAACTTCTGAGCAGCATCAACACCACGATATACATAGGGATGCTTAGGAAGACCAGTTTCGAGATGTTCAACACTGGATGTAGGCTTTACGTAAACACAGAAGCTCATTGGTGTGTGCTCTTGATAAGGGGTTGTATAGGAAGTTTCAGGATTGGGTATACACGTATGGCATGGAGTGAGAATACTCTCAAAATCTGCATAGATAACATAAGGTACTTTCAGCATCCTCTCAACATTTTTAAACTGAACAATTGATTTCTCCTTGCTAGGGATAACTACCCTCGCAACAACATGTTGGTTACAGATTGATGTATGTTCTTGCAGTTTTTCCAGTCCACTTCGCCCGCTCTGATCATCAAAATGTGTAAAGCATCGCTTACAGGTATAAACACGCCCATTACGTTTAGTTTTCTGGCGTCGAACGAGCTTCTCAAAATTCTTTATATACACGTAGTGATGTTTTCCACTACTGTCACTCAATAGCAGGAGGTCACAGTGCTCAGCTAGTTCAATGTCAACAACCTTTATCGGATACACTTCATGCTTCTCATCCAGCCCGAAAACGTTAATAGACATCTTGTTAAGCTTCTCAAATTTAGGTATTTGAGAAAGTGGAGTAGGGTAAGAAACACAGCTGAAGTCGTACTTATCTTGAAGTTTCTTATATTTGCTCACCCGTTGTGCATCCTTCTCAACGAATTTGGCCAATACAGAGTACATGAAACATAGCTCATCAGTTAAATTCTGGATGTTAATGCAGGCTTTTCTTGCTTCAACAGAGGGAGGTAGGGGTATGTAGCTACTTCCTCGCAACGGGTTGTACTTGTTAATACGAAGGCGTACCCCTTCCACAGCAAGCAGGGCCCAATTGCTTCCCTTAAGCTGAGACTCATCCATTTCAGTAACCAATTTCTTCATTTTGGTTTCCAGCATAGAGTCCAGATCCGTTTCTAGGAAAACAGCTTGATTTCTGGTTTTAAATGTCTTGTCACAGGTTTCTCCGATACTGTTAACAAATCTACACTCAGCTAACAGATTAATTTTCAAACTCTTGTGAATACCAAGCTCTCTATGCACAGCCTGGATTATCCGCTGTTTTGCTTCATGCAGGTATATATTCAGGTCCTTAGTCGATTCACATCGTATAAAATACGATTTCAAACGCCCATGGAATGAAGTTTCATATTCTTTCATGTCACACTCCTCCATCGTAGATAACAACTCATGCTTTGTCGGCTCTAATCTACGTTTCTTCTCAGGTCTGTTTATTTCACACGCATCTTCGTGTCGACGACCCTTATAACTGTCTTTGAAGGCTACGTTACAATATTTACACTTGAAGAGTTTTTTACAACGTAGCTCATGTCGTCTTTTATCATATCCACGGAGGAACTTCTTACAGCATTTACCACAAGAATATCCTGAGACACTAGGAATGATATCCTTATACGAGGACTTATTCATTTTTCTTCTTGATATAATAAGGTATTTACCTTTCTTCAAGGAAATGTACGCCTTGATATCACTTAGAAAGCTGATTATTTTCTGAGAGAACAGCGATGTTAACACCTCAGAGATGATCAACAGAATGAATTTCAATGCTAGAGGATGCTCTATTTATAGAGGAAGCACGAACCTTTATGCATCAATTATATATCGTATTAACCCTTCTTCAAGGAAATGTACTCTTCTTCACATTGATAACACTTTAGATTATTTTCTGAGAGAACAGCGATGTTAACACCTCAGAGATGATCAACAGAATGAATTTCAATACTCAAGTTCGCTCTATTTATAGAGGAAGCACGAACCTTTTTAATCAATTATATCCTGATTATTAATACTAAAAACGGTGATGAAGCGTGTAAGCTCTTATATATTTCAATTCGTGTTACACTGATGTTCGAGCGTCTCCGTATAGCTTCGTATGTTTAGAGAGAAAGTGTAAAGTATTGTGAAGATGTTATGTATTGTTCGGCTATAATCGTACAGATTCGGAGAGCTTGACTGGTGAAGGTGATGAACGATCCCTCGATCGAGCAGGAGGCAAGCAGTCCCTTCGCGCAACGAAACCTAGATGCAAAAGAAAGAAAATCGTGTTAGATGAGAAACCACCCAGACATTCGCCTGCAGACCATGGAAAACCATGAAAAAATATGTCAGAGTGAGCGTCCAACGGAACTCGAACCAGGGACTCTAAAAGCACACGTGAAAGATACAGATTATATAGAATGAAAGGAAATCGGTGACGATGAGAAACCACTTCAGCATTCGCCTGGAGACCAGGGAAAACCCTAAAAATATGATGTCAGAGTGATCGACGAACAGGGAAATCAAACAAAAGACCTTAGAAACATATAGGTTAAGATGTAAATCAAATAAAAATGCAATAAAATCGTGCTAGATGAGAAACCACCCAGACATTCGCCTACAGACCAGGCAAAACCATGAAAAATATGTCAGAGTAAACAACCAACGACGAACGAACGAGGGAAACCATCAGATTACTCTAGAAGCATAAAGTTACAAATGAAAGAAAATCGTGATAGATGAGAACCCACTCAGGCATTCGCCTGCAGGCCAGGGGAAACCATGAAAAAAATCAAAGGGCTGAGCGACTGACGGATAGAGTGTGCGACCAACAGGAAATCAAGCAAAAGGTCTCTAGAGACAAAAAGGATGCAATTGAAATGGAATCATGATAGCAAATGCCACTACAGCATTAGGCGGCAGACCGGCGAAAATCATGAGAAACGTAAGGTCAGAGTAAACAATCGATGGAAATCTAACCCCTGAACCCTAGAAATTCACGACAACTGAAAACGAAACCCAGATGTAAAGGAAATTTTGTACACCCTTGACGAAAAAACCCCGTCCGCTGGGGAAGTAACCTTTAAGTATACAATTGACGTCTATCATACCGATAAGGGACGGTTTGAAAGGCTTCCTAATTGCTCTACGCAAGTCACCCGAGCAAACACAGGAAATTCCTAAACCAGACAATTACAAGCCTGCTAAAACATTTTTTCCTACAATAAGTAATTTAAATTCTACATGAAGATTATTCCAAAAGTTTCATATCTCTTATTTCTTTCAATAAAATATCGAATATGACTCTGGCGTCAGGAAAAAAAATTAAACGGAGGGAAGCGATATTTTCTTTTTACGCTGAAATTATAATTAAACGTATAGCGTTCTTGCAGGAAAACACTGCCCATATAGATTATAGTAATGGACTCTGTTTAAAACATGTATTTTTCACGCGTGGTGTATAGATTGTCTCAGTAAGCATTCGTGACTATTACAATTATCGCCAAGTATTATTTTACAAAAAGATTGGCTTATTCTCTTAGTAAACATAGGACGAAATTGTTTTTAAACAACTCTCCACTCGTGAGATATTTTTTGATTATTCCAGCAGAGAGAGAGAGAGAGAGAGGGAGAGAGAGAGATCGAGCCATATTTGTTTAAAAAAGCTTTCTTTTTCATTCACAGGAAATCTTCCAGAAAATTCGAGGAATTATTCAGTTGCACACCCTTGCTAAAATAGTTTGTATACCCTTTGAAGAATGTATACCTGGCTGGAGGAGTCTTGGAAATACCTCTGACGACAGGCTGTCGCCTGCACTGCATCTTGGGCATTTATACATTAGGGAGGCTATTGTGCTTTAAAATGGGATAGCTATGTTTTAAGCTTTCCACAACAAATTTTTTCCCGATAATTAATATAAATTCTACATGAAAATTATTAATGATTAAGTTTTCAATTAAACGTATACTGTATAGATTCTGTACTTAAGCATTCGATTGTATCTTTGTCATTATTTAAATACTCACATACAAGAATTGCATGCATGATATCAAAAATTGTAGAAGTTTTTCCACCCTTATTTAATTAAATTCATGTATATACCCTATTATTTAGTGATTTTTTCAATAATTTCTCCCTCTCATGTCCATCATTCGTCAAAAAATCAGTGTACAATACGCATTTTTATACGTTTTAATGTTCGTTTATTTTTAAAACCGCTGCATTTGCCCGTAATTACGAGCAATAATTTTTTTCAGATTTACTCCGATTTTAGCTTATAGAATCGAATTAGGAAATGTTTTAATAAATGTATTGTATTTTTAGGCGAAAAACAACGATCTTCTTCTGACTGTGTATAATTATAATCAAGACCGATTTGTATTTAGTATAAAGATTGTTATATTTTCATTTTTTAAGACTTCCTTTGTTAAAGATGTCTTGCAATCTATTTTTAAATTTCTTTTAAAACCAAAGCGAACGTTAACATCTATAATGACTGTCTTCACGTGTCGGGAAGCTAACATGGCCGCTTCAACTGTCTTTTTTCCATAAACGGAAGCGTGCGGTGGAGAAGCCTCCCTTTCAGGTCGATAAAGTAGCGAGCGACCGACAGTGCGAGGTACAGAGGTGACCTTCTTTCAGCGTCCAATAGATAGCGGTAAAGTAAGCCGTGCCATGTGGAACCAAACACTGAGAAAGAGACAGAGGGTGGGGGGTAGACGGAAGAGACGCACTGGGAGAGAGAGGTGAGACCCTTCAGTTAGGCACGGAGCGCCGTAAGGTTCGGATCTATACGTAGTGGCATGCATATACCATCGCAGCGCTCGTCAGTGTCTTACGTAATCTAGTGGGGGAAGAGGGGAAGTGAGGGGAAATACATACGTTTACAGGCCTTTTTATTTGACGGTCTTTATCAAAAAAAAAATATTTGTATTATTACCGATTATATCCTTGGATTGTAGCTCGTTATTGATTGTTGTTCCAAGTCGGGTTGGAGGACTAGGATTGAATCCCGTGACATGAATACAAAGTTATCCCCGAATAAAATAAAAAAAGTAATTAAAAAAATGGTGATCGTACGATATTACATTTATATCAGTAACTAATTTCTTTGTTATGTATATTTGGACATCTGTCATCCTGACGAATATTATATCTCTTAGAGGAATGTATATTTAAATGGTATAGTGAGCGTAAAAACTAGATTACGTAAGACACTGACGAGCGCTGCGATGGTATATGCATGCCACTACGTATAGATCCGAACCTTACGGCGCTCCGTGCCTACCTGAAGGGTCTCACCTCTCTCTCCCAGTGCGTCTCTTCCGTCTACCCCCCACCCTCTGTCTCTTTCTCAGTGTTTGGTTCCACATGGCACGGCTTACTTTACCGCTATCTGTTGGACGCTGAAAGAAGGTCACCTCTGTACCTCGCACTGTCGGTCGCTCGCTACTTTATCGACCTGAAAGGGAGGCTTCTCCACCGCACGCTTCCGTTTATGGAAAAAAGACAGTTGAAGCGGCCATGTTAGCTTCCCGACACGTGAAGACAGTCATTATAGATGTTAACGTTCGCTTTGGTTTTAAAAGAAATTTAAAAATAGATTGCAAGACATCTTTAACAAAGGAAGTCTTAAAAAATGAAAATATAACAATCTTTATACTAAATACAAATCGGTCTTGATTATAATTATACACAGTCAGAAGAAGATCGTTGTTTTTCGCCTAAAAATACAATACATTTATTAAAACATTTCCTAATTCGATTCTATAAGCTAAAATCGGAGTAAATCTGAAAAAAATTATTGCTCGTAATTACGGGCAAATGCAGCGGTTTTAAAAATAAACGAACATTAAAACGTATAAAAATGCGTATTGTACACTGATTTTTTGACGAATGATGGACATGAGAGGGAGAAATTATTGAAAAAATCACTAAATAATAGGGTATATACATGAATTTAATTAAATAAGGGTGGAAAAACTTCTACAATTTTTGATATCATGCATGCAATTCTTGTATGTGAGTATTTAAATAATGACAAAGATACAATCGAATGCTTAAGTACAGAATCTATACAGTATACGTTTAATTGAAAACTTAATCATTAATAATTTTCATGTAGAATTTATATTAATTATCGGGAAAAAATTTGTTGTGGAAAGCTTAAAACATAGCTATCCCATTTTAAAGCACAATAGCCTCCCTAATGTATAAATGCCCAAGATGCAGTGCAGGCGACAGCCTGTCGTCAGAGGTATTTCCAAGACTCCTCCAGCCAGGTATACATTCTTCAAAGGGTATACAAACTATTTTAGCAAGGGTGTGCAACTGAATAATTCCTCGAATTTTCTGGAAGATTTCCTGTGAATGAAAAAGAAAGCTTTTTTAAACAAATATGGCTCGATCTCTCTCTCCCTCTCTCTCTCTCTCTGCTGGAATAATCAAAAAATATCTCACGAGTGGAGAGTTGTTTAAAAACAATTTCGTCCTATGTTTACTAAGAGAATAAGCCAATCTTTTTGTAAAATAATACTTGGCGATAATTGTAATAGTCACGAATGCTTACTGAGACAATCTATACACCACGCGTGAAAAATACATGTTTTAAACAGAGTCCATTACTATAATCTATATGGGCAGTGTTTTCCTGCAAGAACGCTATACGTTTAATTATAATTTCAGCGTAAAAAGAAAATATCGCTTCCCTCCGTTTAATTTTTTTTCCTGACGCCAGAGTCATATTCGATATTTTATTGAAAGAAATAAGAGATATGAAACTTTTGGAATAATCTTCATGTAGAATTTAAATTACTTATTGTAGGAAAAAATGTTTTAGCAGGCTTGTAATTGTCTGGTTTAGGAATTTCCTGTGTTTGCTCGGGTGACTTGCGTAGAGCAATTAGGAAGCCTTTCAAACCGTCCCTTATCGGTATGATAGACGTCAATTGTATACTTAAAGGTTACTTCCCCAGCGGACGGGGTTTTTTCGTCAAGGGTGTACAAAATTTCCTTTACATCTGGGTTTCGTTTTCAGTTGTCGTGAATTTCTAGGGTTCAGGGGTTAGATTTCCATCGATTGTTTACTCTGACCTTACGTTTCTCATGATTTTCGCCGGTCTGCCGCCTAATGCTGTAGTGGCATTTGCTATCATGATTCCATTTCAATTGCATCCTTTTTGTCTCTAGAGACCTTTTGCTTGATTTCCTGTTGGTCGCACACTCTATCCGTCAGTCGCTCAGCCCTTTGATTTTTTTCATGGTTTCCCCTGGCCTGCAGGCGAATGCCTGAGTGGGTTCTCATCTATCACGATTTTCTTTCATTTGTAACTTTATGCTTCTAGAGTAATCTGATGGTTTCCCTCGTTCGTTCGTCGTTGGTTGTTTACTCTGACATATTTTTCATGGTTTTGCCTGGTCTGTAGGCGAATGTCTGGGTGGTTTCTCATCTAGCACGATTTTATTGCATTTTTATTTGATTTACATCTTAACCTATATGTTTCTAAGGTCTTTTGTTTGATTTCCCTGTTCGTCGATCACTCTGACATCATATTTTTAGGGTTTTCCCTGGTCTCCAGGCGAATGCTGAAGTGGTTTCTCATCGTCACCGATTTCCTTTCATTCTATATAATCTGTATCTTTCACGTGTGCTTTTAGAGTCCCTGGTTCGAGTTCCGTTGGACGCTCACTCTGACATATTTTTTCATGGTTTTCCATGGTCTGCAGGCGAATGTCTGGGTGGTTTCTCATCTAACACGATTTTCTTTCTTTTGCATCTAGGTTTCGTTGCGCGAAGGGACTGCTTGCCTCCTGCTCGATCGAGGGATCGTTCATCACCTTCACCAGTCAAGCTCTCCGAATCTGTACGATTATAGCCGAACAATACATAACATCTTCACAATACTTTACACTTTCTCTCTAAACATACGAAGCTATACGGAGACGCTCGAACATCAGTGTAACACGAATTGAAATATATAAGAGCTTACACGCTTCATCACCGTTTTTAGTATTAATAATCAGGATATAATTGATTAAAAAGGTTCGTGCTTCCTCTATAAATAGAGCGAACTTGAGTATTGAAATTCATTCTGTTGATCATCTCTGAGGTGTTAACATCGCTGTTCTCTCAGAAAATAATCTAAAGTGTTATCAATGTGAAGAAGAGTACATTTCCTTGAAGAAGGGTTAATACGATATATAATTGATGCATAAAGGTTCGTGCTTCCTCTATAAATAGAGCATCCTCTAGCATTGAAATTCATTCTGTTGATCATCTCTGAGGTGTTAACATCGCTGTTCTCTCAGAAAATAATCAGCTTTCTAAGTGATATCAAGGCGTACATTTCCTTGAAGAAAGGTAAATACCTTATTATATCAAGAAGAAAAATGAATAAGTCCTCGTATAAGGATATCATTCCTAGTGTCTCAGGATATTCTTGTGGTAAATGCTGTAAGAAGTTCCTCCGTGGATATGATAAAAGACGACATGAGCTACGTTGTAAAAAACTCTTCAAGTGTAAATATTGTAACGTAGCCTTCAAAGACAGTTATAAGGGTCGTCGACACGAAGATGCGTGTGAAATAAACAGACCTGAGAAGAAACGTAGATTAGAGCCGACAAAGCATGAGTTGTTATCTACGATGGAGGAGTGTGACATGAAAGAATATGAAACTTCATTCCATGGGCGTTTGAAATCGTATTTTATACGATGTGAATCGACTAAGGACCTGAATATATACCTGCATGAAGCAAAACAGCGGATAATCCAGGCTGTGCATAGAGAGCTTGGTATTCACAAGAGTTTGAAAATTAATCTGTTAGCTGAGTGTAGATTTGTTAACAGTATCGGAGAAACCTGTGACAAGACATTTAAAACCAGAAATCAAGCTGTTTTCCTAGAAACGGATCTGGACTCTATGCTGGAAACCAAAATGAAGAAATTGGTTACTGAAATGGATGAGTCTCAGCTTAAGGGAAGCAATTGGGCCCTGCTTGCTGTGGAAGGGGTACGCCTTCGTATTAACAAGTACAACCCGTTGCGAGGAAGTAGCTACATACCCCTACCTCCCTCTGTTGAAGCAAGAAAAGCCTGCATTAACATCCAGAATTTAACTGATGAGCTATGTTTCATGTACTCTGTATTGGCCAAATTCGTTGAGAAGGATGCACAACGGGTGAGCAAATATAAGAAACTTCAAGATAAGTACGACTTCAGCTGTGTTTCTTACCCTACTCCACTTTCTCAAATACCTAAATTTGAGAAGCTTAACAAGATGTCTATTAACGTTTTCGGGCTGGATGAGAAGCATGAAGTGTATCCGATAAAGGTTGTTGACATTGAACTAGCTGAGCACTGTGACCTCCTGCTATTGAGTGACAGTAGTGGAAAACATCACTACGTGTATATAAAGAATTTTGAGAAGCTCGTTCGACGCCAGAAAACTAAACGTAATGGGCGTGTTTATACCTGTAAGCGATGCTTTACACATTTTGATGATCAGAGCGGGCGAAGTGGACTGGAAAAACTGCAAGAACATACATCAATCTGTAACCAACATGTTGTTGCGAGGGTAGTTATCCCTAGCAAGGAGAAATCAATTGTTCAGTTTAAAAATGTTGAGAGGATGCTGAAAGTACCTTATGTTATCTATGCAGATTTTGAGAGTATTCTCACTCCATGCCATACGTGTATACCCAATCCTGAAACTTCCTATACAACCCCTTATCAAGAGCACACACCAATGAGCTTCTGTGTTTACGTAAAGCCTACATCCAGTGTTGAACATCTCGAAACTGGTCTTCCTAAGCATCCCTATGTATATCGTGGTGTTGATGCTGCTCAGAAGTTTATGCTGTACCTGACATCTCTTGCAAAAATCATTGATGACATATACAAATCTGCTAAGCCTCTGAAACTTACAGATCAACAGCAGATGGATTTTAACGCCTCTACAGTATGCTACTTGTGTGGAAAAACCTTTACTGAAGAGAACTATAAAGTACGCGACCATGATCACATCAGCGGTGAATATCGGGGGAGTCTGCATAATGAATGTAATTTAGCCTGCAAAACACCTAAATATATCCCTGTCTTCATGCACAACCTCAGTGGATATGACTCTCATTTCATTGTTAAGGAGCTGGGTTGTACAAGTGAACGTGTGGAAGTAATTCCTAGCTCTGAAGAAAGCTATATATCATTCTCCAAGTATGTTGGAGATATAAAGCTCCGGTTTGTGGATAGTTTTCGGTTCCTGAGTACAAGCTTGGATAAGTTGGTAAAAAATCTAACCTCGTATCCTGAAACATTGAAGTACTTCGGAGAAGACAAGTTGAAGTTGATGACTCGTAAGGGTGTATTTCCCTATGATTTTGTTACGTCATGGGACGTCTTGAACGAAACCTGCTTACCTCCTAAGGACTACTTCTACAATAGATTAAATGAAGAAGAAATTACTGATACTGACTTGGTTCATGCTAGAAATGTATGGGAGCTGTTTAATGTGAGAAACCTGGGAGAGTACAGCGATCTCTACTTAACTTCGGATGTACTTCTCCTAGCTGATGTCTTTGAGACGTTCCGAGAGCAAACCCTTAAAACACACAAAGTTGATCCTGCCCATTATTTTACCTCTCCAGGTCTTACATGGGACGCCATGTTACTGTATACTGGAATTAAGCTGGAACTGTTACAAGATTATGATCAACTACTCATGGTGGAATCAGGTATAAGAGGAGGTTTATGCCAAGTTTCCCACCGCTATGCAGAGGCTAATAACACCTACATGGAGAAGTATGATCCGTCGAGACCAACCCAATTTATTACCTATGAGGACGCCAACAACCAATATGGGTGGGCAATGAGTCACGCTCTCCCTTATGGTGGATTTGAGTGGGTATCGCCTGAAAAAATTGACTTAGAAAGACTACAAGAAGATGATCCTTACGGTTACATATTAGAAGTCGACGTCGAGTATCCTGCAGAACTTCACGATCTACACAACGATCTACCTTTCCTGCCTGAGTGTATGACGCCTAAGGACTCTCCTACAAAGAAACTGATACCTCATCTAGGATCTCGAAATAAGTATGTAGTGCATTACATGGCTTTGAAGCAAGCTCTTGATCATGGACTACGGTTAACAAAAATCCATCGTGTGCTACAATTCCAACAGTCTCGATGGTTAAAACCGTATGTGGAATTTAACAACAGACTACGACAACAAGCTGCAAATGATTTTGAGAAGGATCTCTACAAATTGTTCAACAATGCTATGTTCGGAAAAACTATGGAGAACCTGCGTAATCGTATGGATATACGGCTGGTGACAAATGAGAAGACTCTGGAAAAGTTAATTGCAAAGCCAACGTTTATCGACAGGACTATATATGCTTCTAATCTAGCTGCTGTACATATGGCCTCCCGACAGATCGTGTTCAACAAGCCTATATACATCGGTATGAGTGTGTTGGATATCTCCAAGACATTAATGTACCTGTATCACTATGATGTGTTGCTACCGTATTATGGAGCTGAAAACCTGAAGCTTATGTATATGGACACTGATTCGTTCATTCATCGTGTTACAACCGAAGATGTGTACCAGGATAAGCTACGTTTTCTTGAGCACCTAGATACTGCTGATTATCCTACAAGCCATATATGCTATTCACCTCTAAACAAAAAGGTACTTGGGAAATTTAAAGATGAGGCTAATGGTAAAATCATTCAACGCTTTGTAGGGCTACGACCTAAAATGTATGCCCTAGATATCGACGGTTCAATGATAAAAAAGATTAAAGACATAAAACGTAGTGCTATTAAGCAGTACGTCACGTTCGAGAGCTATACTGACTGCCTTAAAACCAGAGAAATTATCAGAACGCCCATGAATCTGATCCTGTCGCGACAGCATGCTCTTGCCACAGTACAAGTGAATAAAATTACATTGACACCATACGACGATAAAAGAATTATTGCTGAGGACGGTATAACGACATACGCCTATGGACATTACAGCATTACAAGTAGTGCATAAGAGAATGTAAGTCGAATATGAAGATTTTCTCGTGAGTCTACAATCTTAAAAAAATGAAGGTTATCCGTGTGCTGTATATGCAGCTAGCTGACGACCGATGAAGAAAGAAGAAGATGGAAGGGAAGGTGGTAACCCTGCCATTAGGAGCAATCCTAGTGCTAGTCTCAAGCCTAGATAAAAAGGGGAGAGACGCCTATAACAACCTAAAATAAAGGTATGTTGACGTAAACTTCTCAATTAAAACTCTCGAATAATAAAACCTGAATAAAACATTGCAATTTCACTAAAAGAAAGTTGAGGTTATCTTTGGTTAGCCAGATTAGGTTAGTCGATGACCGAGTAGAATAGATGATGAGAGGAACGTTTAGGATTGGTCGGGTTAAGCGTGATTCCTTTGTTACATAGCGCGAACAGTTTGTTACATAGCGTGATCCCTTTGTTACATAGCGTGATTCCTTTGTTACATAGCGTGATTCCTTTGTTACATAGCGTGATTCCTTTGTTACATAGCCTGATCAGTTTGTTACATAGCGTGATTCCTTTGTTACATAGCGTGATCAGTTTGTTACATAGAGTGATTCCTTTGTTACATAGCGCGAACAGTTTGTTACATAGCGCGATCCCTTTGTTACATAGCGTGATTCCTTTGTTACATAGCGTGATTCCTTTGTTACATAGCGTGATGAGTTTGTTACGTGGTGTTACGTCTTGACACGTGGTTACGTGCTTATGTTACGTAGTGTAACGTCTTGTCATGCTGTTATGTTACGTTGTGTTACGTCTTGTTACGTGGTTACGTTAGATGATGATAGGAATGAATAGACAATGAGAAGATCCAGAGCAAACAAGGTGGTGGTAATAGGTTAGGACGTATACTTCACTGTGAAACGATATACAGTTTGTCCTTCTCCGTCTCGCACACTACTCTTTAACATATAAAAAGTTTGTAAGGTTTAGAAAAAAGTATATAAAAGTGTTGTAACGCTGGATGATAAAAGTTTTATAATCGAATTACTCTCTATATTACCGTATAAACCTACATTCCTTCTCCTTCAAACCCTGTCTATCCTTGTATCTCTCCCGTTTTCCATATTTCACCCATATAAACGTATACTCTGCTCCTCAACCCATGCCTAGACTAGCACCTCTCCTCATATGCCCCTACCGCTCTCATATAGATGCATTTTCCTCCTTGAAGACTCTCTCAACCTAGCACTACCTTCGTTTTCCCTATCTTTCCCATATAAACGCATACTCTATCATTCAGACCTTCCTGTCTAGCCTAGCGCTTCTCCTCATATTCCCTACCTCTCTCATATAAGTCGCATTCCCTACTTCAACCCTGTCTAGCCTAGCATCGACCCTCGTACTCCCTATCTCTCACATATAAACGCCTACTGTATCATTCAAAGCTCCTAGCCTAATACCTCTCCTCGGTTCGCTATCTCGCTCATATAAAACGCCGTATTCTACCCTTCAAGTCCTGTTTAGTATAACATCTTTCCTTGTATTCCCTATCTCTCTCGTATAAAGCGTATCCCTCCCTCCTTTAGCATCTGACTAGCCTAGCATCAGCCCTCGTATTTCCTATCTCTCCCCTATAAACGCATTTTCCTCCTTGAACTGTTGCATATACCCTCGTTTTCCCTATCCTTTCCCATATAAACGCAAAAGTGGCCCCAGATTCTGTCTATCATACCGCCTGCCCCTGTTTTCCATATATTCCTCAT
Source organism: Deroplatys truncata (assembly GCA_030765065.1). Classification (NCBI taxonomy): domain Eukaryota; kingdom Metazoa; phylum Arthropoda; class Insecta; order Mantodea; family Mantidae; genus Deroplatys; species Deroplatys truncata. Next base: position 64,196,098 of record CM060980.1, read on the forward strand.
ATAAACGTATACCGTACTCCTTAACCTCTGTCTGCACTAGCACCTCCCCTCGCATGCCCTATCTCTGTCGTATAAAGCATATCTCTCCCTCCTTCAGTCCCTGCTCTACCCCAGAACTCTCCTCGTTTTCCCTATCTCTCCCATATAAACGCATTTTTTTCCTCCTTGAAGGTTCTCTCAACCTAGCATATACCCTCGTTTTCCTCGTCTCTCCATATAAAAAGCCATACTCTACCCTTCAAACCCTGAATAGTCTAGTACCTCTCCACGTATTCCCTATCTGTCTCATATAAACCGCATTCCTCCTCCTTCTACCACTGTCTAGCCTAGCGTCAGTCCTCGTATTCCCTATCTCGCCCATATAAACGCATTTTCCTACGCATCCACCATCGTTTTCCCTATCCTTTCCCATATAAACGCAAAAAACTGCGCCAGCTCTCTCTTTAATAAGCTACTGCTATGAAAAAAAACATATGAATCAAATTGTCAATTTTAATGAGCTCTGCATTTTTTTTACAGTTCTACGTTTTCCCTGTGGCTATTTTATGTGTATCTCTGTGACTCCCAATAATACACAATTGTACAAAATTCAGTCATTATGAAGAGCATTTCACAGGCTATTAGCAGAAAACTTAGGTATACAGCTGTCGTGTTAATGTCTTAAATGTATTACAGTTTAATAAAATTGTTAGAGGCATTTTGAGAAAATGAAATAATAAAAATATTTTCACGTAAAGGCTAATTTGCAGTGGGGGAGTTTTTCTGAAAATCTTCGTATGACAAGATTAACAACGTCTAATTAAATATGAAACGTGGTATTTATCCAATCGTTTTAATCAAAGGAATTAGAGAATTACATTTAAAATTAAGTTTTGAATTTCAATTAACGCTAAGGAATTACTACAATGCTGTAATCTACTTCTACTTGATATGATATTTTACCTCCAAGAACAGGTAAATTATTTTAACTATCTTGTACGTAAAATATACTAAAGAGAAGTGAATGTAGAGCACAAAATAGAACGATTTAACCAGGTATGTGGTGCAATCAGAAGAACACTTAAAAATAAAAAAGGAAATAACAAAATTCCATAAAACCATGACCACGCCTATATCTTTACCTGGTAGTGAAAGTTGGACACTTAAGAAAAGTGAGATGTAATTCGAATATATACAACTGATATGAGCTTTTTAAGGTCAATCAAGATGAGATAGAAGAAGAAATAAAACAATAACATAAGAACTGGGCATATATAAACGAAAGAATAAGCAATATTAGAAATAACTGGCTACATAGTATACCAAGAGAGAGATACCCAAGAACAACTCTAAGTTATGGACTACAAGGCTGGAGCAAAAGAGGAAGATCCAACAAATGATGGATCGACCAGTTTGGAGACGCAACGAGCTAAAAGCTCAACATTTAAATCAACTCCACAAACGAGGCAAGCGTATCGGAAAGTATGCATAACGATAGCAGTGTTTACTACATTGCAATTCCAGAAGTGTGTTTCATTTGAAGGACAGTAATTTTCGCTACAGTGACTACTATGCTGAGCGAATACACCTAGCTAGAGTATGTTATTTACATGTTAGTGCTGACTGTACGCCATTTTACTGCTATTTCACATCTCGATTAAACATAAGATGAGCGATATGTCCTCAAGGTCAGTATGTCTGGTCCCTTTGCCGTGTAGTGCAAGCAATCTAACAACAGATAAGAAAATATGATTTTATTTTTCTACGTAGACTATGAAAAGGCATTCGAAAGTGAAATAAAATCGGTTCTGGACAATTATGGGGTATATTGTGCGACCTAATAAAGCCATAAAAGTAATTTAAAATAATTCTACAATTCGAATAACAAATAGACATTATATTGATTAAGAGATGGCGGGCATAGACGAGGGGTGCGTCAGGGATGTGAATTATCGCCAACGTTGTTCAATCATCACAGACCATAAACGAAATATAGAAATAGACGATAACTAAAAATATTCAACGTAAATGAACATATAATAGGTAATAAATTAAACTGGAAGAAATAAGTAGACACAATGGAAAAAGAAACACTACTTAAAATTATAACATACAGAATCAGAAGGGAAAAGAACAAGAGGACGCCCAAACCAAGAAGATAAAGATAAAAAATTCCATGAATTCGGAACGGGATAATGTTCAAGCCTTGGAAGTTGATTGATGATGACTGCTTTCGGAGATCCGGACCTCAGTGTATTTTTACAAACATTTTGAATTCAATGAATAATTAATGCTTACATAGAACTTTTGAACAATTATTGTTAACTTGCTGCTAATAACCACGTGCATGGAGAATATATGCCTCAGTTTTAGAAACAGCTGGGGTGTACTGAAAGTAAGCAATGTCTCCGAGATTTTATTCATAATCGGCGAGAGAAAAATTGTCATTTGACAAACCTTTTCCAATTTAATTGTTTTATAACACCTTTCCTTATCTAACACCTTCATCTGATGTGACACTGATTTATTCACTTTACCACACACAAAATTCAAATACAATCCACTGTTTTTAGAAGAATATTAAAGAGCATGACATTACCTAGGAAATTTTAAGACATTACCTATGGTGAAAATCGACGGAAAATGCAAATTAATGAATAACAATTTAAAATAAAGACCTGAAAACTGTCTTTTTAGACAGCAAGGCCTAAAAGTGGCACTTCCAACACAGAGCACACGAACTAAAAGCTTTGGTTTCAAGTCCAATCACATGGTAATTACCCTTTGTATTTGCACATGTTTAATAATTCGACTTGGTTGATTAGGTTTTACTTTTCTTTATGTCTTTTTACACGATTAATTTCTCATGGCGCTCGCATTATCTGTTCAGAATACAAATCGTGGGCGCTGTGTATAGGTGCGTGTATATATGCATGCTTGGATGTATGCAGGTCAAGAAGAAAGAAAGAGATATATAGAAAAAAAATAAAGAGAAAAAGAAAGAAAAAGAGAGAAGAAGAGAAAGAAGAAAGAAAATAAAGAATCGAGCGTATACTTTATCGCAATTCGTTGTAGAGTTAACGAATACTTTCTTTGTTATAAAACATTATTCTTTTATTTAGAATAACCTACAGAACGATTAAATGGCGGAAATTATGAATTCAGAAGAAAGTGAAATGGAGGAGGCAGATGAAATTACAGAAGCAGCATAAAGAATAACAGTAGAAGTACTTACCACAAAATATCCAGAAAGCAATATGATATAGCATTTAATCGCTTCATTGGCTGGTATAAGATAAAACAGGTTGAAAGTCACAGCTAGCGAATCAAATATCAAATAGCTAAAATATCAAAACATCTGAAATCTCGCTTTTTTAACGCCATTTGTCTTGTTTCAGAAACCACGTTCTAAACGTGATCTATGTTAGTTTCAGGAATTAATATAGTATTATTGATATTTTACAAATTCGAGAGCTGTCTAAAAAATACGAGGCATATATCACACACGTTAAAAGTGCTTTTATTTTGCTAGAAGGATTGCGAAACTCGGACTCTGGTCTTTGATCAGCAAACATTCGGGCTCGCAAAATAAAATCTCACTTTTAACCCTTATATAGTAATCTATTATCTAATTATTGCGCAATTTAATGGATTGCTGAGTCAAATATGAAAAAGAGAATGTAATGCCACGAAAGGACTCTGACCAAATGACATTTAAAACAATACAGCTATGCGTAAACCAGAAATGGGAGAAATTTAAGGTTTGTTTTGAACAAATATATAATTATTACTTGGTAACCTTAATGTTAATATTACTAACATTCAGACGGTGTACATTGTCTAAATGATGCCATAATTCCCTAAACGATAATGTTAAAAGTTCAAATGATAATTTAGATTCCTTACGTAGACTCTCGGCTTTACGAAGCAGTACTGCGAGAGGTGTAAAGTAAAGAAATGAAGGGGAGGCTCAGAGAAGAATGACACATTGTGCTTAAAGGAGCAATTGCCTCTAATCTTGCTTGGATGACAGTTCAATTTACCGCCGTAAAATTCTAGACAGGAAAATAACCGCGGTGGCGTAGGTAAGGAGATAAATAAAAGAATAAAGCTCATTTATTCTTTATTTCCTTTGTCCATGAAGGCTGTAAGGTTTTGGAGCGATTTTCAGGTGCGCAGAGATCTCCTAACTCCTCAAGAAAGAAGGAAAGAAAGAAAACCATTAGATGTCGCAATCACACGGTTTTCTGTATCCAATGTAATTTACTTTCGTATCCATTCTGCGAGTTAGTCGTAAAAAACGTACGCTTCTAATTATATTAATAATAATAATTATAATAATAGATTTGTTTTCGAAATCGTTACAATATTGTCGCACCCGTAGTTGGAGAACGACTTGGAGGTGTGGAATGTTAGATGGTGTAGTCGATAAACAGGAGTAAATCCATTCTCTAGATTTTTTAGTTTGAGAAGTTGCGTTCACTACTTATAGAATCACAATGGAGAAAAGTATACAGAATAAAAGTGATACCATTGCCTTTTGGTAAATGTCATTGCGGTGATCTCCTGTATCTTGATGCCCTGTGACAAAAGGTTTATTAAGTTCTAAGGTACAATACGTAGGGCGAAACATCTACCCTATCCGTTAGAGCAGTGGTGGCGAAAGCGCGACTCGCGAGGCATTATGACTCGCAGGCGTAACTCCATTACTAGCCGTCTATTCACTTGTTTTCCATGTGCTGCTAAGTGGTGTAGTTCGTGTTGCATATTTGATGACTCGAGAGAGAAAGGTATTTTCGCCACCCTTGGTCTAGAGTGTTTTCAGCACGGCGATCACAGAACAGACGCCGAGCGAGAGGGCTCCACGGTAGGGCAGAGGCTCGCATTGGCGAGGTCCCGGGTTTGATTCCCGTCAGGCCGGTCACTCTGAAGAACCGTATTCTTTTTGTGGTTTCCCGGTTCGTTAGGTGAATCTGTGGAGTTCCCTTTCTATCACGAATTTCCCGTCCATAATTTCCTATCATATGTTTCAGGGTGTTCGGTGTGTTGCCGCTGGCGGTGGAGGTGCGTTTTTGAAAGGTTTCTCTATGGAGTCAGTTGCACTGCTGACGGACCCGCCTTCTGAAGAGGCATCCCTGGTCTCGGGGCTTATGGGCAGGACTGATCAGCGTCGGATGCGTTAAATCTGGAATCATTAGGGACCTCGTCCATTCTTACGCACATCGTCGCCCCTCGGGTTTCCCCCTCATGCCTCCCTCCTATGGGGTCACGTTAAAAGCACAAAGGGCAACACAAATCCACGTGCGATGCTCTGCCCCGGTTTCGGGGGTCCTTCCGTGATATGTACTCCTACTCCAGTCCAAACGAGCAAGAGAAAGGAGGGAGGGGGAATGATTCAGATCCCTGGGATTCTAGTAACTTAAATAGTTTAGTTAATCCCTAAAGGTGTCTAAGAATTGAGTCATGCTTTATACATTTTCAAACACTTCAGCACTGTATATGCGGTCGAGTGGTTATCACTCTAGCTTCTCAAATCAGAGGTAATGGCTCGATTCACAGTTGGGGAGATGAAATTTTTCTTTAACCGTTCCCTATCTCCCACAGAGTCTGAAAGTATAAATATAATTGTGGTTGATAGTAAAAATGCTGATAGAATCAATGTTAAAAAACCAAACACCATCGGTTCTTTCTAGTTAAAGGCCCCGATATGACCACAGCAGTTTAAGGGGGCTACATGAATGAAACACTCAAAGAGAAAAGAAATTCCAGTCATTCACTGTTGATCATGTCATCCTTATCACACAATGGTAGAACTTAACCTTTTCTCAAAATTTCAGTATAGCCATAATACATTGTCGTTTTAATATTTACTTGTTCTTATGTACTTAATTTTACTTTCTCTGTTACTTATCTATAGTAAGTAGAGGGAGTATTGTATTCCACCCAAAAGTTTAGTACTGTGATTTCATCGGAAATACAAGTTTTGAAGCTCCCCGAGTACAAAGAAGCATTTTTACTTTATCTACCACGTACATAGAAGGTAGAGAAGGTATTGCATTCCATCCAAACATTGGATACCGAGATTTTACCAGAAATGCACTACGTGATCAAAAGTATCCGGACACCTGGCTGAAAATGACGTACAAGTTCGTGGCGCCCTCCATCGGTAATGCTGGAAGTCAATATGGTGTTGGCCCACCCTTAGCCTTAATGACAGCGTTCACTCTCACAGGCATACTTTGAATCAGGTGCTGGAAGGTTTCTTGGTGAATGGCAGCCCATTCTTTACGGAGTGCGGAACTGAGGAGAGGTATCGATGTAGGTCGGTGAGGCCTGGCACGAAGTCGGCGTTCCAAAACATCCCAGAGGTGTTCTATAAGATTCAAGTCAGGATTCTGTGCAGGCCAGCCCATTACAGGCATGTTATTGTCGTGTAACCACTCTGCCACAGCCCGTGCAGTATGAACAGGTGCTCGATTGTGTTAAAAGATGCAATCGCCATCCCCGAATTGTTCTTCAACAGTGGGAAGCAAGAAAGTGCTTAAAATATCAATGTAGGTCTGCGCTGTGATCGTACCACGCAAAACAATAAGGGGTGCAAGCCCCCTCCAGGAAAAACACGACCACACCATAACATCACCATCTCCGAATTTCACTGTTGGCACTACACGCGCTGGCAGATGACGTTCACCGGGCATTCGCCATACCCACACCCTGCCATCGGATCGCCACATTGTGTACCGTGATTCGTCACTCCACACAACGTTTTAACACTGTTCAATCGTGTAATGTTGACGCTCCTTACACCAAACGAGGCGTCGTTTGACATTTTCCTGCGTGATGTGTGGCTTATGAGCAGCCGCTCGACCATGGAATCCAAGGTTTCTCACCTCACGTCCAACTGTCATAGTAATTGGAGTGGATCCTGATGCAGTTTATAATTCCTGTGTGATGCTCTGGATAGATGTCTGCCTATTACTCTTTACGACCCTCTTCAAATGTCAGCGGTGTCTGTCAGTCAATAGACGAGGTAGGCTTGTACGCTTTTATGCTGTACATGTCCCTTCACGTTTCCACATCACTATCACACCAGAAACAGTGGACCTAGGGATGTTTAGGAGTGAGGAAATCTCGCGTACAGACTTCTGACACAAGTGACACCCAAATCACCTACCACACTCGAAGTCCGTGAGTTCCACGGAGCGTCCCATTCTGCTGCTTCACGATGTGTAATGACTACTGAGGTCGCGGATAATGAGTACCAGGCAATAGGTGGCAGCACAATGCACCAAACATGAAAAACGTATGTTTGTGGGTGTGTCCGGATACTTTTGATCACATAGTGTATATGTTTTGGGGCCCCCTGAATCCAAATAAACCCCTTTTGGAAATGTCGGTGTGTATGTGTGAATAGCATGACTCAAAAAGGAAAAATCGGATAAATATCAATCTCCCCAAGATTTTCAAAAAAAGAAAACCCCCCTAAACTACCCATTACATGGAAGATTTTTCGAAATGTGTATCTTGAATTTTCAGGGATTAGCCTGTGAAGTACTCTTCATTAAGAATTTTCTATAATCTTGTATAACTGATAAATGTTAAGCGACAGACGAAAACGTACTTACACAAAAAGTTAGAGCTCTTTAAAAGACACAGTTTATTTAAAATAAGTTTTTTTGTGACATAAGCTGTTTCTGAGATATCGGTTATTAAAGGTTCGGATTTTTCATTCTCTTAAAGTCCTGTCAACATTCAGTTGTTTTCTCAAGATTGCACAAAAACAGTATGGAATTTAAGGCCAGCGTGTAGCGTCCTGATGCGTCGAGTTCTTAAACACTTGATTGTATCTATAACGAAATGTGTAACGTAGATATTTCTGCAAAGGTTTATTTGTTTTAAAATGAAATAGAAAAATAGGGTTCAGTAAGAATGGCTTGTATACCCTCTAATAAATGATAGAGAGTATAGGAAGTCATTAAATGTAACGTATAAGATTTTTAGAAAAAGGTCTGTGCGCGCGCGTCTTTCTGTGAACAGCATAATTAAGAAAGGAACATTTAGTGAAATACCAAACTTGGTATTTAAATTGAGCATCTCCCAAGGATCACAAGAAGATTTTCAAGAAAATTCCTTCAACGGAAACTGCCTTTCACATGGAAAACCTTTCGTTATTTTTGATTTTATAAAAAATGGCTCTAACGGTTTTGATTAAAATACATTCTGTTTAAGATATTTTATGCCAAATAAAATGCGTATCTTGAATTTCTGGAAATAGTAATTAAGTCCTCTTTATTCTGAATGACTTTTGTGTGGTAAACAAAATCTTACTACATAACAAATGTGAATCACAGCTTATGTCAAATAAATTTTTATGGCATAAACCCTTTTAGAGATATCCTTTATTATTGGTTGAAGTTTTTTTTAAATAATTGTACTTTTTCAAGTGCTAAATCACTATTCGTTTTTTCTCAAGGTCATGCAAGAAGCATGGTATTTCAGAGTCAACATATATCGATCCACGTTTTAAAAATGTGACTATCACTTTAGCCTACTGTGCTTTTTCTTATACCTACAATAAAATATGTAAATGTGTAATGACAGATTATCTAGATTAACAAGAAATGGAAGCAGAAACGTTTGTTAGAATAGTTTGCAGAAGAGTGAATGTCATGTGAATGCAACACGTTAAGATTTTTTAATATAAATGGAAACAGGAAAGCAATCATCAGATAATTGATTTGCTTCTAATGGTGACAAACTAAATAAGTTAGTGTAGGAGCTAGGCAATAAAATAAAGTCAATGTGGTCTTGGCATAGCCTCTTAAAAGCATCAGTTCTGCCAACATTGTAGCAACTAAACGTTTCCACCCTACTATAGCTTCTTGTTAAACCGGAAAACACAACGAGAGAGCCACTTAAACTTGGCCCCCTCAAACTTCTCCACTGACGTCATAAATCTCGTTCACCCGCTAGCGAGTTCTAGCGACTCGCTTGTTTTTATGTCCTTGCCGCCCCTTGGTTGCTTTCCCTTGCAACTCTAATGGACATTTATTTTATCCTCCCTTTCCTCATCCTTTCTGCCCTCATTCATTTTTTTTCCTCCGTATGATGCTGTACGAAGTAAAAGAAGAATTATGTCGTCACAAGGAAGGTTTGTGATATTAGCAGCCAAAACGCCCGTTTTGAAGGATTGCTTTGGGCCCAAAGCACATTAAGCATGTAGAACTTGATATAAAATTGATTTAATCTAGAGGACAAGAGATCATGGCCACGTTAGTTCTGGAAGCAAGCAGTTCATCTTATTTTCTTTGACGTCAAACAATGAGATTCACTGCGGTTTTACATGTGAGCCAACAAGAAACCTTTCCTTTGCTTTACGTGCCATAAATTGTGTTCATGCATGAACGAGAGCAGGGGTTTCCAAAGCATTTATCTTTAACTACTTGTTGCAGTTTGTTTTATGGGAATAAGTAAAATAGCATTCTTTGGTTTGTTATTTTGAGAGAAAGAGTAGAGTTTTACCCGTAAAACAACTAACTCCTCAACATCGTTAACATTGATATAAAAGCTGATGTGTTATATTCACTAACAACTATCGTTTAATACTTTCTCTACTACGTATAGTAAGTAGGGGAAGTATTGTATTCCACCCAAAAATTCGATACCGAGATTTCACCGGAAATATATGTTTTGAGATCCCCTGAATCCACAAAAAGCATTTTTGGAAACATGTCCGTGTGTGTGTGTCTGTGTGTGTCTGTGAACAGCATAACTCAGAAACGAACAGTCAGATAAACATCAAACTTGGTATTTAGGTTCAATGTCTTCCAGAGATGCGACACGAAGGTTTTCAAGAAAATCCCCCCACCCCAGATTACCCTTTTCATGGAACATTCTTCGAAAATTTTAATTTTCTCATAAATAGCTCTAACAATTTTGATTAAAATATCATATATTTAAGATACTTTCATGACGAATAAAATGTATATCTCGAATTTTCTGGGAATGTCTCCAAAAGTATTCTTCATTGTTAACGACTTTTGCATAACTGGTAAACCATAACAGATAGACAAAATTTTACTACACAAAAAATGTAGATATCGTTAAAATACACATTTTATGTCATATATTTTTTTGTTGAGTGAACTCTTTTCGAAATATTGCTTGTTATTCCCTTAAATTTTCCAATACTTTTTCTCAAATGGGAATTCGTTATTCATTTTCTTTATGTACTGGACTTACAAAGAGAATGGAATGCGCCACATAGCAACCAGCTCTTAGAACATTTGACTATAGCTTAAAGCCTACCAATTCCCCTTGCATCTACAAGAAAATTAGCAATAAGATTAACATCTCGATATCTCGATTAACATGAAGCATATGGAGAAATGCGTTTGTAAAAATAGTTTGTACAAGAGTAGAGAAAGTCAGGTGAGTATTACACATCAGCTTTTTTATATGGCTTCTACAAAATATCCTTAGAAAGGCTCATTACTTTTCCTAATACTCAACTGTGGTAAACAGAGGAAGTATTTCATTTCACCCAAAAATTCAATAGCGAGATTTCATTGGAAATACACTTTTTGACGCATCCTGAATAAAAAAACCATTTTTAGAAAAAGGTCGTGTGTATATGCGTGTTTATGAACACCATAATTCAAAAAACGAAGCTTTAAATAAATACCAGCGATAAAGAAATGTTCAGCGTCTTCCACGGATGCGAGATGAAGATTTTAAAGAAAATTCTACCACCCTAAACTACCCTTTACACATTTTTCGTTATTTTTTTTATTTACACCAAAAACGATTTTGCTTAAAACACCTTATGTTTAAAACATTTCTATGACAAATAAAATTTCATGGAAATAGCCTGTGAAGTCCTTTCATTCTGAATAGTTTTTATATAATTGATAAACTGTAAGACATAGACAAAAACTTACTACACAAAAATGTAAATCACATTTAAGGACACAATTTATGTTAAAATGTTTTGTAGCTTAAATATTTCTGAGATGTTCTTTGTTATTCGTTTGACTCTTCAAATACTTTACTTTTACTTTCTCTACTGCGTACATAGTAGGTAGCCAAGATATTGCATTCCATCCCAAAATTCATATATCAAGATTTCACCGGAAATACATGTTTGAGTCATCCTGAATATAAAAATTAAAGCATTTTTAGAAAATGATCGTATGTGGGTATGTGTGTTTGTGAACAGCATAACTCAAAAACGAAAAGTCGCACAAATACCAAACTGGTGTTTAGTACCTTCAGTACCTTCCAAAGATGCGACATGAAGATTTTCAAGAAAGTTCCCCAGCCCAAACTACACTTTACATGGAATATTTTTTGAAATTTTTTGATTTTCTAGAAAATAGCTCTAATGATTTTGATTGAAATAGAATATATTAGAGATATTTTATAACAAATAAAGTGTAGGTATATCTTGATTTTCTGGGAATAGCCTGTGAAGTCCACTTCATTCGAAAGGAATTTTGTATAATCTTGTATAACTGGTAAACGTTAAGCAACAGACAGAAACGTACTTCACAAAAAATGTAGATCTCTATAAAGCACACAATTTATTTCAAATAACATTTCCAAGATCCACTATTAATGGTTAAAATTGTTCAATACTTAGCCATTATTTTAGTCCTGATGATTTTCGGTTGTTTCTGGCGATGTCATGGAAAGAGTATGGAATTTAAGGCCAGTTCTAAAATATTTGACTATCGCTATTGCCTTTGTATCTATAACGAAATGTATAATGTAGCTATTTCCGAAAAGGTTTACCTCAATTAAATTGAAGTAGATAGGAAAATAAACTCTCGTAGGAATAATTTGTATACCCACTAACAAGCGCTAGAGAGTAGAGGAAATCATATGAATGTAACACATCAGAGTTTCTTCTTGATCATCCAAAGAGAATGGAATTTCAAAGTCACTACAAAGCGACGCACGTTTAAAGGATTTGACTATGGCTTTAGTTCTGTATTCTTCTTATAACTATTACGAAATATATAGAAGTGTAATTAAGATTTAATTCTTAACACGAAGTAGATAGAAGAATCAGCTTTTGTATGAAGACTTCTAGAAGAGGGAGTAGAGAAAGCCATATGAATACAGAACATTAGACCCTTTTTCTATCTACTTCATGTTAATCGAGATAAACGATTGCAGAAATAGTTTCAATATACATTTCGTTGTAGGTACAAAGGGTTGTACGGGAAGTTGAAGGGATAGTCTAATGTTTAAAAAAGCGGATCGCCATATGCTGGTTTTGAAATTCCGCATTCTTTGCATGACATCACAAAGAGAGTACACCGTAAAAGACAAAGTATTGAAGCATTGAAATCAAGAACAACGAATACATCAGGAATGACACACCCACACCCACACCCACACCCACATATACACACACACACGTACAGCAGTTTGTTTCTCTCTCTGTGCTTCTGAAGAAGGGCCATTGCCCGAAGTATAAGATGCCCTAGTTTCTTTGATGTATTTTATACCTTGACTGGAGGTTACAATTTTTTATTGAAATAATACGTATTTATATGCAAGGAACGAATTCCTTGGTGTAGGTAGTATGTTTTTGTGTATCTTTAATGTCTTACCAGTTAAAAAAACTTACACAAATTTCTTCAGAATGAAGAGAACCTCACTGGAAGAAAATCCAAGATATGCAAAAATTGTATGAGTAATACAGCCACATTGTAACAAATGAGAACATCAGTTGTTGCTAAACACACTTTGTTTGTTACTTACGAGCTCGCCTAGCACAAACTTTACACTTGAGACACTTTTGGCACACGCTCAGAACAGAACACAACTGATCCGTCTAATCGAATCACAACTGAACTGTTGAGTCACATCTGACATCTATACTACAGAGTCACAACTAACAACCGAACTGCATTTGGCACTGTCCACTTTTAACTGTCCAAAGTGCTCCACTTCTTGACTGCACTTATTTCGCAACTTCTGAACTACCTGCCGCAAGAGCAGCCCCTTATACAGAAGGGTATGTTCTAGAAGGGGAAGCTATTGGAAACTGCTGAAATGAGTCTTTTGGAGCAGCAAAAATTGCGGGGATGCGGCACCTAATGAGTTCGTTGCATGCCAATTGTTCTGAAGGCCGGTCGAGAGTTCTATCCAAGTGCCGAGGGATGCGCTTACCGGTGGCCCCAAGTAGCTTCGCATGCGCGGTATTCCAAACAAAATGTTGGCCATTTTTTACCAAATAAAAAATAACGAAGGCTGTTTTTTACGTAAAGGTGGGCCAAGGGTAATAGTGTCATTGAGTTGTCTATATAGATAGTACCTACTAAGATAATAATAATAATAATAATAATAATAATAATAATAATAATAATAATAATAATAATAATAATAATAATAATAATACACAAAGTGTTGGCGCAGCGGAGTGTGTTAAGAGGCCATTTTGATCTTAATACGTTAAAATCTGTGTTGTAAAGATAACTGTTAAGAAATTTAAAACTGAGTAAAGAAGAAATTTAATGGTTTTTGTTGTGTTGAGGGTTTGAGATTTTAATTCTGGTGTTAAAAACGATAAATGCTAATGGTTAAAAGCTTTATTGCCTTTTGGGTTAAAACAAAGTACTGTATATAAATCCATGTATTGATTCATCGATATTCATAGATTAAGATCTTTAAAATTATTACAAAAACTAAAGTATAATATTTTAAATATGGCCAGTCTTGGGCAGTTAACAAACAGGACTGCGATCGTATTTCAAAACTCTTTAGCAAACAACTGCAAAAGAACTGTTGAAATTTTTTTATAATCAACGATTAATAATAATTTATGCAGGATGGCCAAATTAACTTTTTCACCTCCGGTAATGTTTTAAATGTTTTCGTTAAACACAAAAGACAGCTAAACACTGAAATACATAGAAGCGGACATTCAGTGCGGGTAATGCATTTATTTCAAATAACTTTGAAATGTGGGGCTGAACTTCATTATCTTATCTAAGAGGAAGTATTGCATTTCATAAAAAATACATTTCGATACACAAATTTCATCAGAAACACACACTTTGAGACTTCCTAAATAATAATAAAAATTGAAAAAAAAGATCTTTCTGTGTGTGTATGTGTGTGCGAACATAACTCATACACGAAAAGTCGGTTAATTACCATGCTTGGTATTTATGTTCAGCGTTTTTCAAGGTTGCATCACATGCATTTTCAAGAAAATCGCCCTGCTCTAAACTACATGGGCAGGGCGATTTTACAGGGAACACTTTTCGTTATTTTTGATTTCCTCAAAAATGGCTCCAACGTTTTGATTGAAATATTATACGTTTAAGATATTTGCATGACAAATGAAATGTTTATGTTGAATTTTTCCAAATAGCCTGTGAAGTCTCTTTCATGTGACTTTTTGTATAACTGGTAAACCGTAAGAGATAAACAAAATCTTACTACCCCAAAAATAAAGATATCGCTAAATCACACAATATTTATGACAATAAAAACTTTCCGAAATATTCTTTGTTATGGGTCTGAATTTTCAAATACTTATACTTTTTCAAGTGGAAAGTTGCTATCCGTTTTTTCTCGTGGTCATACAAAGAGCATGGAATTTTAAAGCCATCGCACAGCGACGCACAATAAGTCCGACTACCGCTTTACCTACCTTATCGTTCTTATACCTACAATGCTGGATGTTACGAAACGTGTCAATGTGTGAATGTTTAAAGAAAGTTTAGGGATTTTAGGGATTACTAAGAAGTACATAACAGAATGAGTTTCTGTAGACTGCCTCTTGATCTGGTGATTAGCAAGCCAGCCTACAAATCCAGAGGTCCCGGGTTCAATTCCCGGCTGTAAGTGGGATTTTTTCCTTAGCTGGGATTTTTCTAACCTAATCGTCCTTAGAGTCTGGAAGAGTGAAAGATAGAATGAAGTTTGTGTGAATTTAAAGATTAACAGAACGAAAAAACGAATGAACATCGTTGACAATGAGCAACTGCTCCAAAGGTAAAGCAGGCGATATGTTAAAGGCGACATATACATAAAAAAGTTCTGTAGGAAATTTTTCTTTCAGGATGGGTAGAGAAAGTCATGTGAATGCAACACATCTGATTTTGTTTTTAATTAACGATGCAACAATATTTTACCGTAAACGTTATTGCACATTTTGAAGAGACGACCAATGAAATGCACCATAGAATGCATAGAATAGAAAAAAGTAGGGGATAACAATTTCTCATATTAGAAGATTAAATTAGATATTGAAGGAGAACGCCATTTGTATGGCAACACTTCAAGGCACGCTTCATCACTGATGGAGTAACCTGTACTAATATTTCTGGTAAAATGGTATTCATGTCTTGCAATGAGGTTAGTATCGTAAGTAGGCATAAGTACCTCAGGAATTTTTTGTGTTTGCTTTTCCGTTTAAACGGTTAGTCGAAGCTTCCCAATAAAAGAGAGTTGAGTATTATATCCCGAAAAAATTAATTAAAATATCCTATGTGCACAGAAGTAATTTAATTTTTAACTGTCGTTTTACGTATAACAAAAATGTTTACAGCTCTATAAAAAAATTCAATGAGCCAGCTTGCATTTGTCATACACGGATTAGGCTAGCCTTATTCCATAACCGCAAGGCCAACCCACTCTAGGGATATTTAAGGAACCTCAGATGGCAGAGGAAACTAAGACATAAGATAAGAAATAAACGTTTGTTGCATTTGAAAATTAATTAAAAACCCTGAAAGTACGCACCATACCTTAGCTTTGAGGATGTCACATGTGACCCCAGAAACTAGGTGACGTAATCCTCCTGTAACATCAAATACAGCAAAGAGACTGAGGATCAAACAGTTTTGGCTTAATTATAGAGTCGATTGGGTTGATCCCAATGAATAATTAGCCAATTATCTGGTGTTATCAAATTTGTATATTTTCAAAGCATAATGAAGACAGAGATGCATTACATTTCTAGCTTTCTGTCTTTTTCTATTATGCAGACCTTGTAAACATACTGCGATAAAAGCAGAAAATACTTTTCTTCATAATGCTGGAAATTACTTCTCTTGTTATCTCTCAGAAATCTAAAATAAAAATTTGTGATCCTGAGCCTAGTATGTTACAACATAAATCAACATTACCAAAGATTTGGACATCTAATAAGTGCTAGAAGGTCTCGTGCAGGATTTCTGCTTCTACTTAGAAAACACTCCAATGAACCTGGCCAGCTTTGAAGCCAAAATGTACAATTTTGTTTCAAGCCAGCTAAATTTTGTTTACAATTTGATTGTTCAAGCTATGATTCATCATTAAAATAGCTCGTATTTTGATCAAGATGGATGCTAATGCTATACTTCTACAAATGTTAAATACTAATTCATTTGGATGTAGATAAATAACTTCTTGAACTGGAAAGTTTTTGTTGATCTATGATGTCTAAATTTACCTCTGCATGCTATGCAACTGGAAGATCTATGCAACCTTGAAATCACAGACTTCAAAATGAACTTATCATGACTACTTTAAATCAGCAATGAAGTTCTTTTCTTATTTTCTGAGAAACCTCAATTGAAATTAATCGTATCTTTCTATTAGAAAAGAAAAGAAAAAAAACTATACTAATTGTTACTGGTACACATAGCAGATATTCAGGAATTTTTTAGGGAGTTAGGAACATTGACTTTTCTGTATCCAAAGGTATATGTATAATATCCAAAGGTATTCTGTATCCAAAGATATTTATAACATATCTTAATGATATGTTATATAATGAGTAACTAGAATTTGTACAAAACCAAGATATTTACGATAAAAATACAAGAACAAATCTATATAGAACAATTTCAGTAACATCCTGCTATCAAAAAATATTATGTGATTCATATGAATTTGTCTACCCTTTATACAAACTGTTCTGAGTAATATCTACTACCTTTTAATCCAAAAAGCATATGCAGAAATAGCTAAATTACACATTTCGTTATAGATACAAAGAGAATGGCGGTAGTCAAATGTTTAAGAACAGGGCGCTATATGCTGGCCTTAAAATTCCATACTCTTTCCACACAATCGCGACAACTGAATGTTGACAGAACTTTTAACCATGAATAAGGGATATCTCAGAAATGGCTTATGCCACAAAAAACTTATCAGAAATAAATTGTGTGTTTAAACATATCTACATTTTTGTCAATCCGTTAACGTTTTCCATTTATACAAGGTTATACAAAATTCTTTCCAATGAAGGGAACTTTACAGGCCATTCTCAGAACTTTCAATTTTATTTTTAATGTAAATATCTTTAATATATGGTATTTTAATCAAAATCGTCAGAGCCTATTTTTTTAGAAAATCCAAATTTTCGAAAAATGTTACATGTAATGTGTAGTTAGGAATGGGGGAGTTTCTTGAAAACCTTCGTTTCGCATCCTTGGAAGATACTGAACTTAAATACCAAGTTTAGTACCTATCCAACTTCTCGTTTTTGAGTTATGCTGTTCACACACACACACATACACACACACACATACAGACATTTTTCTAAAACTGATTTTTTTTTATTTAGGCGGTCTCAAAACATGTATTTACGGTGAAATCTCGTTATCAAATTTTTTGGGTGGAATGCAATACCTTCTCTACCTACTGTGTAAGTGGTAGAGAAAGTAAAAACAATCTTATTATTAGTGCTTTTAACAAATAACAGCCTTCCCTTAGCTTAAAGGCGTTAAGTAAAGGTACGCAATTAAAAATTTCTCTTAAAATACTTGTATAGAAAGGCTTATAAATATGTAGAGGGTATGTAAGCGACTATTAACCATATTGATGTATGAATCCTTATATACTCTGATATTTGTTCGTATATAAAAGATATTATATAGTTAACTACCTAAGTATAACAAACAGCTATTTAAAACGGTGGTGTTGCAACTGACACTTTATAAGCTGATAGGACTTTATGGCCATCGCACGAACTTTCCTACTCGTACTTTATTGTTACATTTTATTCAGTCACCTATTACTGGGCGTATTCTGACTTTAATTTAGGAACAAACGTTTGGCGTTAACTCGCTTTCTTTGGGATTTTAAATTAGATTTCTATCTGCTTTTAGATACGTTCGCTACTCCACAGTACCTATTAGTGTCGTTTTGCACGCTTCTTGTCCTTTATTCGGTCTGTCTGGCCTTTCATATGCATGAATTAAGGAGTTGGAAGTAAATTTATTGAAACATTTCAAATTTGGTCGAAACTGCTGCAAAATTAAACATAGTTTATGGGGAAAGGTTCTTAAAGTTTACGTTTTTAAGCAAGCTACTGCATTAATGGATATGAAATAGTAGGAGTTTGGGAACATTTGTTGAAACATTTCTAGTTTGGTTGAAGTCGGTACAAAAATTAAAGGTACCGAAGAACCTCCTTAATATTTATAATCTTTAGGTGAACCGTTGGTTCTGCGATGCTGAACTTTTATAAACAGGGTATAGAAAACCATTTGTTGATAGATATAAGATTTTATTTAAAGCTGAACAAAATGTAGTGTAGGTTAAATGGATAGCCTCCTAAAATGAGTGCTTTTTCGTTTAACTGCCGCACAAATGGTGATATTTTGTGAGAACATTTCTTACTTAAAATCAGTAAACAATTAGACGAAGTTTATGTCAGGTATACCGCTTTTCGGATGGTTCCCAAAATATAGATGATAATAATAAGCGTCAACAATGCTGCTATAAGTTGACGTTACGTGTGAGTTTAATTGTATTTACTCTGAAACACACTGTTCCATTCTCTTATCTAAGACTCTGCAGAAGGTAGGGAGTAATTCTAATTAAAGAATAAGCAGATTGAAAATTAAATTAATCTTCTAAATTAAGCAAAAATAATCTAGTCCTCGGATTGTGCAACCTTACATTGAGTGCTATACATACATACATACACACACACACACACACACACGCACACGCGCGCGCACACACACACACACACACACACACACAGTGCTTATTTTTCACACTGTGGCCACTGCACGGTGTCTTGCACGCCGGCCGCTGCAGCTCGGACTCCCGCTGAAACATCCCCACAACCGCCGCACGATCTCATATTTACAGTTACAGTTACAATGATAATATTATGAAAGATGTTGGAAATGTTGTCTTTCTCTATCCGCATATTTCTGGCATCTTCTCAGGAAATTTTCATTCTCATTGGAGAGTTCAATATCCGAAATTGAATGAATTTTTCGCCTGATGTTTTCTTTTACTTCTTATAATGCATGGGGTTTATCGTATACACCTTATTTTTCATTTGATTATCAGAGTCAGGTAAATTTCTGTAATTGATTTTCGAAATGATAAGAGTAATTGAGCCACGCGTAATATTCTTCTCTGCCGAAGGTTCAGTTTAAATGGTTATATTTCTTCACAAAATGAGAAATAAGAATACAGGGAAACCCGATTTTGCACACAAGATTCCCTTACAGGACAGAAAATGGGTGTGCAGTAAATGCATACAAAATATAATTGAATATCATTTTTTGAACAGCTGACCTACATTAATTGTTAGTCTGGATTTTTCCAACAAGGCTTTACTACCGCGCATACAGCTGATGAGTCATTAAAATTAATTCAGGAAACGTTTGAAGATAGAATCATCAGTAAACAACTATAATTATAGTGAATGGTTTACATATTAATTCTCATCACATCTGCGCTTGGTGTTATCTGAGTAGCGCTTTCGGGAGACGTGTTTCCTCATCATCAGCTCTAGTTGACTGGCTTCTCATTCACTCCACTCACCCCCAAGAAATAATTCAGTAGACCAAGGGTGGCGAAAACGCCTTCCTTCCGCGAGTCACCAAATGTGCAACACGCACTGCATCACTCAGTAGCATGTGAAAATCAAACGGACGGTTGCAGAGAGGGAACGTGCGCCTGCGAGTCAAAATAACTCGCGAGTCACGTTTTCGCCACCTCTGCAGTAGACAATTTTTCTGCCCTCTGCTGGGAAAAGTTGTGGTCTAGTGGTCTTGAGTGTACTGCCATCTGTAGTGAAGGTTGGGAATCCATCTGTCTTTTTTCTTCTCTCTTGTAATTTGATTGGATGAGCTGCATCAAATAGTCTGTAGGTGATATTTCAAAATTAAAAATATTCTTGATGTTAAGACGAATGAAAATCTTTTCCCAAATTTCCAGTTGTAAAGAAATCTGTATAGGTTTTAATAATTTTATCTCTCGTCCTATTTCTTGGTTACTACTCCAAAAATGATTGTAAACTGCTAATTTATTTATTTGTTTTAATTTTATATTTCTTTGATGTTCACTTAAACGTATTTTAAGCTTCTTTTTGTTCTACCAATATATGAACCTTGGCAATCTTGACATGGAATCTGATAAATACCCGATTTTTTTTAAAATAATCTGTAGTGTTGGTCAAAGGTGTATTCAACATGTTTCTCAAGCTATATATATTCTGAGGTGCAAGCTGAATATGAAATTTTCTGAATAATTTTTCAAAATGTTTAAACATTACAGGATGGTATGTGAATTTCTTGTATATTAAATATTTTTTATTAATTGTATGTAAACTATGTTTCTTTTTGTATATGATAATTAATTATTAATAAGCTGAGGTTTGAAGCCATTTTAAACAGCCACATTCTTAATGTATTTTAATTCAGCCACATAGTCTTCTTTTTCCAAAGGAAAATTAATCAATCTGTATACCAAGCTTCTAAAAACTGCATGTTGATGTGATGTAGGGTTGTAAAAATTATTCTTTATATAATTATCCACATGAGTAGGTTTTCTATAAATACCAAACTTTATGTTATTATCTTTTCTTTTTATAAGTAAATCCAAAAATGGTAACGTATTATTTGTTTCTATTTCCATAACGGATTTAATATTTTTTTCTTGTTTATTCAAAATATCCAATGTTAAATTTGTGCAATGTTGAGGAATAATAGCAAAAATGTCATCTACATATCTGTATCAAATCTTGAAAATATGTGGGTATGATATAGTTACAATTTTTTCCAAAAAGCTCATATAAAGGTCTGCAAGAAGAGGAGACAGTGGATTACCCATTGCCAGGTCATGTGTTTGCTTATAAAAATTCTTATTAAAGGTAAAGAAGTTTTGAGTAATGCAGCAGGTTGTAAGTGCAATCATATTGAATGTTATTCTTTGTAAATTAAGTGATGTTAACCAAGTTTTCAACAAATCTGGTATACTATCTGTAGGTACATTGGTGAATAAACATGTAACGTCAAAGACACTAATAAACCTTCTTTACTAATTGTAAAGTTCTGAATGTTATTAATTAATTCTGTGGATTTATTGATACTTAATGATGGAAATTTTTTCTAAATATGTAAATTCGTTTGTCAACCATTTAGCTAACCCATAGTTGGGCAAACCTATATTATTGATGACAGATCGTATACTGTGATCATTTTTGTGGGTTTTAGGTAAGCAGCAAATCCTAGATAGAGTTGGATTGCTGCTTTTAAGCTGTCGTTTTTTATCAGCTGATATTATGGTTGCCTGTGATAGAGCTTGGTTAACTTGTTTTATGCACAAATTCAAAGGATCTTTATTAATATTCTCATAGTCACCTTTTTCTAAAAATTCTTTAACTCTATTATAGTAGTCGTCAGTATTTAAGATTACAATTTGGTTGTTTAAATATACAACAGGTTTTTCATTGAGGTTTTTAATGGTTTTATTTGCTAAAGTTGTTATTAATAGTGAAATCCATACTTTAATAAGTTCTGTACATTGTAATTTTAAACTGCTGGCTATAGCTGAATTTAAACCATAAGTGGCTATTAAATTACTGCCCTTACGATCCCCCGATTTTTGTGTATGGGGGGACTTAAGTGCAACAAACCCCTATACTTTATAAGAACAAAAAGGAAACATCAGGCGGGAAATTCGCTCGATTTTGGATATTGAACTCTCCAGTGTGAATGGAAATTTCCTGAGAAGATACCAGAAATATGCAAATAGAGAAGAACAATATTTCCAACAACTCTTGCGGTGAGGTATGTGTTTATTATCATTGTAATTATAAATATGAGAACGTGAGGCGGTTACGGGGATATAACTATTTTGGTGGGATACCGAGTTGCGGCGGTCGGCGCGCGAGTAGAGGTACTATGGTCACAATATGAGGGAAAAGCACTGTATAATACTTATGTAAGTAACCTCCGCTGTTATTCAGAAACAACCCTGCCGGTTATATAGCCAAAGCTATACAAATTAATCACAAATATATGGCAGGACAAAGTTAACAGAAATAAATAAATGAAGTAATAAAGCTACATAATGACGAAATAAAAATTAAGTGAATGAAGAATTCAAAGAGTAATCTAAAGTATTGCATTCAAATGACCTTCTCTACTCTCTGTAAACTATTCATACGAACATTTATTCTGTCTACTTTTTAATCGAGATAAACGTTTGTAGAAATGCTTTCGTCACACATTCGTTATAGGTACAAAAGTGATACAGAGGCTAAACCAATAATCAAATCTTTAAAAATGAGGCCACTATTGATTTAAAAATCCATTGGTTACATGGCAATTAGAGAAACAATACAATAGGACTTAGCACTTGAAAAAGTGTTAACTATTTGGAAATTCAAACAAACAACAAAGGATGTCTTTAAGAGACGTGTTAATGCCACAAAAGTTATTTGACATACATCGCATACTTTAACAAGATATAAATTCATTATGCAATTCTTATATCTATTTCTAACGGTTTACCAGTTACACAAAATTGCACAAAATTCATTCAAATGAAGAGGACTTCACAGGCAATTCACAGAAAATTCAAGATATACATTTTATTAGTCATGAAAATATTTTAAATATGTGTTTCGATCAATATCGTTACAGCCATTTTTTAGAAAATAAAAACTAATGAAAAAATGTGCATATAAAAGATGATTTGAGTCGCACCCTTGGAAGATGTTGAACTTACATATGAAGTTGGTTTTTCGTTTGAATTAGGCTGCTCACAAGGAGACAGACACACGATATTTTTCCAAAATGGATTGTTTTGGGATTTAGATGACCACAAAACATTTATTTTCGGTAAAATCTGAATATCCAATTTTTGAAGAAAAAAAATTATATTTATGGACGCTCTTTAACTACTATGGTCTTTAACGTCCCACTCTATATTGGACGTGAAAGACCGGAAATTTTTCTCAGAGACCTCTTTATCAGGCTTAAGGTTTTTTTACGTGCCGTAAATCTACGACACGGGATCACCGGCTTTACTTCCCTTCCGAAGGAAGCTATGCTAAGGATTTTTACGCCCGAAAAAAATCCATCGCCCTCCACCGGGTTTGAACCCTCCAATTTTTCCTCTATTTACTAAAAGTAAACAGCACAGAAAGTTAAAATATAGTAATCAATCCACTGATCAAGGTTATATTACACCACAAGGTTAACAAAAAGAAATGCATATCTGACATTTGAGAATTTTTTTTATTTTGTGCCCAGATATATAAAACCTATTAGTACATTTTATTAATTTCATTTAATTGTGAAAAGCAATCAACCTTAATTTTTTTCCTCTGGCAAACACTGACTTACAAATACCACAAAGAATGCTGTTGCAATACCAGACTGACGGTGTTTGTTTCTATACCTACGAGAAGTGAGTAGAGAGTACGCTAATTTAATGGATATTATTGCATTTCGCTGATTAAATGAGTCGCGCAAAACCGTTTTTGCACACAACCACAAATCGATGGAATGAAAGGGAGAAAGGATTTGCTTCCATACATTTAGTTAATGAAATTTTCTTTGTAATTTCGTTATATATAATGAATTGCAATGGACATTTGTGTAAAAACGGCTAGTTTAAAGCAAAAACCAATCAATGGTATTTACAGCTGCAGGCAAGTTGAAATACGCGATTATAAATTTTCCAGCAGAGTTATCAAGTATTACAGTTTGCACTATTGGTTATTAAGTGTAGGAACAGGTGTAAAGAAATGACATTTTAAGAGTAGGTACTGATGGAAGAACTTATGTAATGTAATGTGATGTTTATTGCACAACCTTTAAGTTATACAATTACAATAAATTTATTAAACTATATGGCAACCAAGACATTCCTGAACAGTATAAAAAGCATATGATAACAGAATTTAAAAAAAAACTTTTTAATGTATAAAATATTAAGATGTTTAACTTTCAGTTGAAGTGTGTTGAGTTTAGAACTCGAATACCAAATAACTGTTACAAGTTTTGGATAGTTTACAGTTAAACTATTATCTCCACTCTCGTGTAGATGTTTGTTGTTAACAGATATAAAATCATTTAAATTATTAAAAGTATACAACATATTGTAGTACACATATAGAGTGGAAAAATTTAATATTGTAACAAATGAAAACACCAGTTGTTGCTAAACACACTTTGTGACTTAGATCCTCAGAGTAGTATTAACTTTACACTTGAGGCACTTTTGATACACACTCAGAACAGAACATAACTGATACGTCGGATCGAATCACAACTGAACTGCTGAATCACAACTAACAACTGAACTGTACAGTCAGAAGCCATAACTGAACTGCAGTCATAACTCACTGCACTTGGCACGGTTCTAACTCTTCGACTTCTTGATGACACTTTAACTTCGTAACTTGTTAACTGACTGAACTGATTGACCGGGCAAGAGCAGCCCTTTATAAAAGCCCCACACACAAAGTGGAACGTTCTAGAAGAGAAAGCTACTCGAAATGGCCCAAAGGAATCCTCTGGAGCGAGGAAGCGGCACACAATGAGCTATTTTCTGCACGGGCTATTGTTCTTTGTTATAAAGGGGGTCGGTCATTAGCCCCAACCGCGGCAAAGTAGACCAGCCGGGATGCACTCGCACCGCCGATAGGTAGGTAAGTATGCGCACGCGGTCACGATATTCTAAATTGTTTAAAATTGGCTTGCAATGCTCTTTTGGGTCACTGTCCTTTAGTATATGAATAAACTTTTTTTGCAATAAAGAAAACAGAACTATTTTCTCATTATTAAATTCCATATATAAGTTGAGACTGAAAGTAGCCACAATAGGTCGTTAACAAAGTATTAAATGGAACTGTTTTAACCTTCTTATCAAAAACTACTGTTTACAATTTTTACATGTTCTTTAGGGTATGTTTATTGTTTTAAATTCAAACCTAATAATTTGGCTTAGTAATACTGATGTCAGTGAAAAGACTAAAATCAAAATTATTAGTTTTACTCAAACTTAAACTCAACCTTGTAAAAACAGTCCGTGATCTATAACAGGTCTCTTAACCACTTTAAAAACAGTAGTATAGTCCACATAACAACTGACTATCTTGTGTAAAAAGTGCAAGATCATTAACAAAAATTATAAAGAGAAACAGGCCTAATGTAAATCCTAGGGAACTGCAATTCAACCGTCTGAAATGAGGAATGAGTGCTATTCATTTCAACAGTTTGTTGTTAATTAAAAGATAAATTTGGATTAATAGCAATAGCCTACCGTAAAACATTAATTCTTTTAACAAAATGTCATGTGGCAGACAATCAAAGATTTATTTAATAAATAACACATTCCTATCAGATTAATGTACGTAAAAAGTAATTTATTCAGTAGTTTAAAATGTAAATGCCCTCAAGTAATAATATTATTAAGATATACAGTTTTTGTTTTCTATTATGAAATTACAATTGCCATATGTGTTGATTCAGCTATAAAATAAATTATGTATCAAATGTGATCGTAATGTTCACATATTCATTTAACAAACTCAATTATAGAGGATGTTTCAAAAATAGAGGACATAATTTCAAGTATGCATTCCCCACATGTAGACAATAAAAAAGTCCATTACAACATGTCCGAAGATGTTTGGTTTCTGAGCTATGGCCTTTAAAACAGTGATATTCGCCGGAACGTATTTCTTATCCCAGGTAGTTTTCTTTACAGGAGATATTCAAAGTGCCCACTTCCTGCTTGAATATAGGCCTCACATCGACGTCACATGCGTGCGAACACGACCCTAAATTCCAGGAGTATTGCGTATTTCCTAACAACCTGCCACAATTAGATTCTGAAGGGATTCTGTAAGACACCGGAGACGAATACACCAGCGCTTTTAAATGGCCCCTCAAGTAGAAATCAACAGAGTTCAAATCGGGTGAGCGTGGTAGCCAAGCAATTAGGCCATCTTTACCTATCCATCGAGCAGGAAACCTTTGATCCAAGTACGGGTGAGCGGTATGACTAACGTGTACAGGAGCGCCATCATGCAAGAAGTGAGCTTGTTGACGAATGCTTAGTGAGGTGTCTTCATACACACGAGGAATGGTGTTTTCTAGGAAGTTTGTGTACGCCTGCCCCGTAAGTCTGTTTACAAGTACATGGGGCCCAACTAATCGATCTCCAATGTTACCGGTCCACTTGTTGAGAGTGAACCGAAAATGGTGTTGATATGGAACAATTGCATGTGGGTTTTCATATGCCCATATGCTGATTTGTGTAAATTTGTAATGTCATGTGTGAACTGTGCTTCAGCTGTAAATAATACTAAGGCAGGAAAGTTCGGATTTGTAGCACACTGCTGCACGAACCACTGGCAGAACATCAATCGAGCAGGGTAATCTGCTGGTGACAGGGCCTGTACACGTTGTAAAATGATGATACAACTGTTCCTATGTCAACAGTCTCCAGACAATCGTATGAGGAACATT
The DNA here is from genome assembly GCA_030765065.1 of Deroplatys truncata. Classification (NCBI taxonomy): domain Eukaryota; kingdom Metazoa; phylum Arthropoda; class Insecta; order Mantodea; family Mantidae; genus Deroplatys; species Deroplatys truncata. The sequence goes on from CM060980.1 coordinate 64,222,824, forward strand.
CTCTTGCAACGCTAGCCTTCGTGTACTGACGGGAGTCGTTTGCATAGAATCCAGAATTTCCTCCTCTACATCTGGAGTTGTAGATCTTGGTCGTCCCCTTCCCAAACCAGAAGATATAAACTTTCTATGAGCGCACAGGTGGCAATGGAGACGTTCAAATGTCTTCCGATCTGAACATCTTCGCTGTGGCTACCTCTCTTGGTACAAACGATGAATCAGCGCAGCATTGCCGTCCGCCTTATCTACATGAAAAGCATTTCTGCCAGTTCCTGATTTGAGTACATGTCGCTCAGTCGAACGCCAAACACAACACTCAATGTACCCTTCGCCTCGAAATGAACTGTCAAGAGTGTCCTGATAATATCTTGTGTCACGGCAAGAAAAATGTTCCGGTGGATATCACAGTTTTGAAGAACATAACAAAAACGTCCATAACAACATGTGTCCAGAAATTCTTGGTTTCTGAATTGTCCACATATGGGGAATGCATACTGAATTTATGCCTTCTAGAGACTAATTCGATCTGGTAGCGACGTCAGTTGTTTTCTCAACCTTTCAGTACCTTACTTCTCTGCAATATCTATTGATTGCTTAAGTTAGAGGAGGTACTGCATTCAATTCGATGCCCATAGAAAAACGTTCATAACTTGCGACAAATGTTTGGAGCAACAAATACATATGCACTATTCGAATGTAATTATTCTACCATACAAAATCAGAAAACCGAGCGGGAAGCTCAGGTGGCAACATTCGGGAGCTCCCGGGTTCGATTCGCGATGACCGCCATTCAACCATAGGGGTTTTCGTGGTTTTCCTCTGGTCGCCAAGGCGAATGCCAGAGTAGTGTATTGTGTAGTGTGTCCCCCATTTTCTCTCATTTCATCTCCATTTCACATTTCAGGTCCCGCGGTGCTGGTTGTTCCGGGCAGATGTGCGTTGGAAACATTTCTTCCCGTGAACGCCAGAGAGAGCTGTTCCCGTTAGGGTCGCTGCGTCGCCCCCTTGGGATACCTCGCCACTTGCGTGGGTGTTAAAACTGGAAATATTAGGACTTCTGAGAGTCTCTGTGAGCCTGTATGCCTGCGGACCTGGAACCTCCTCGGCTCCTTCACCTCATCCCTGCCTCCGGAGGGTGTAGCTGTAATAGAACAAAATGGTCGCAGTGTGCGAGGCATCCCCCTCTGATAAACACATCCTACATCCTACAGAAACAGAAAGGGAGTAATAAAGTTGTTAAAAGTTCAAGTAATGTGGGAAACAATTGATAAAGCTTTAAAAATACAGCAGATGAAGACATTACACTAAAGTTTTATACAATAATGCCTATTCCTATTTTATGAGGCTTGATAGTGACTGAAGACAGTGCATTAAATTTTTTAGAAAATAATGCCTGACCCAATATTGTGAAGCTCGGGAAGTGACAAAAAAGTGCAGAGACGCATTTTATTAGGAGAACCGAGGAATATATAAGTTTAAACAGGACGAGTATTAAATATTTAAGAACAAAATTAAATATATATTTCACAAGTTGCTGCAAAATGTACAGAGAACAAGATAACAAACTGCATTAAATTATACATGAATACGAAGGGAGAAAGAACAAATTAAAAAAAACCTGCGAAAAGGCCTAAGAAGAAAATTGGAGGGCAATAACAGGCAGTTTGCTTAGTCCTTTAAGTGTAAGAGGAGGAATAAAGAAGGGGGGGGGACGAAAAAGATTTCAAGACTTCCGAGTTGGTTTACACATTCGTTTATTCTAGATTCATTTATCCTTTCATTAGATCTTATAAAACAAATAAATAGAATTAATACTATAAAATTATTTTCATTTCTAGCACCACTATATACAATATATAATAATGTGAAAGATTTTCGTAGGCTTTTGATTTAAACTTGAGCAGTGTCGTTTGTTTTTCCTTTCTCATGTCCCCTTCAGCCGTAACGTTAACAGGCGATTATGATGAATCTTGTGCAGGCTAATCCCATCTTTTTGATCGCTTGAATTTTTTTAGAGTGATTTTCATTTGGGGGATTATTAGCAAGAAACAAATCATGCATTTCATACTACTTCAGCTGTTTTGCATCGAATTTGAATTCACCTTTATGTTCCGTCATTAAAATATTATCACTCATTGTTCAAATGCTGTAATGTTATTTTAGAGATGTTCGTCTAGAATAGCAACTTTGTAATATTTCTCCCGAACTGTTAAATCTAGAGAATCTTCCATAAATAATTAAGATAGCGTGGCCTAAAAGTAGAACTTCTAACACAGTGCACACGAGATAAAAACTTTAGATTATTGCACTAGTGCGATAATCTTCATTGCGAACTTTAGGTTCAACTCCAATCACATGGAGATTACCCTTCGTATTTGCACATGTTTAATAACTCGACTTGGTTATACTTTTCATTATGTCTTTTTACACGATTAATTTCTCATGGCGCTCGCATTATCTGTTCATAATACAAGTCGTGATACTTCAATTTATCGCAATTCGTGGTAGGGTTAACCTATACGTTATATTGACAGCCTTCTGCTTTCTTTGATCTAAAACGTTATTCTTTTATTTAGTATAACCTACATAAAGATTAAATGGCGGAAATTATGAATCAGAAGGAATGATGGAAGAGCCAGGTGAAACTACAGAAGCAGCATAAAGAATAACGTTGGAAGTTCTTACCCAAAAAATCCAGACAGCAATATGATAAAGCATTTAATCGTTTCATTGCCTGGGGTAGGGCCAAACATATTGAAAACAATTTCACTGAAAATGACTGCTAGCGAATCAACAAAACATCTGATATCTCAGTTTTTTAACGTCATTCCTCTTGTTTCAAGAACCGTTTCTAAACGTGATCTCTATTAGTTTCAGGAATTAGTATAATATTATTGATGTTTTACAAATTCGAGCGCTGTCTTAAAAATAGTATATGCCATAAATGTTGAAAGTCTTTTATTTTTCTAGTAGGATTGTGAAACTCGGCCTACGCCCTTCGTTCCGCAAATCTTCTTACTCGCAAAATAAGACCCTGTGTTTACCACTTGTATCATAATCTACTATTCTTTGCTGCTTAATGCAAGGCTTATACCTATTATTGTATGGGAAAATCTCTTCCAGGTTTATAAATTGCCTTAATTTGAAAGTGAACATTGTCATGAAATTTAATATTATCTCGAACAGTCAACAGAAGCTTCTCAAAAAGTTGAATTCTAGTGAAATTGACACAGCACGCATAAAGGTATCAAAGCTGCAGTGGCGTAGATCCTGTACAGGGAATAACTGAAACAAGAGTTCCCCCTTTGTATCGGTGGTGGGACGCCTAATTCTAATCGAAGTATCTAACATATTGCTCTGTTCTTAGAAGATGAACAAAACACGTTAAAACTTTTCAGTGATCTGTGACAGAGTCATTCTTAAGATTATGTCTTCTCCCAGTTAGCTGCATTGGATTTACTGTTGGATAGAGAGGTAGGCGAACTTAATACTGGATAAAGCTGACTTTAAGACCTGATCCATAGTACTGTATTTGTCAATGACATTAACAACAACGGCAATACTGTGACGTATGCAGAGATTGTCGCGCATACGTCTCTCCGGTCACCTAGATTCGAGATGGCGGTTAAAGCTTGGGTGGGGGGATTAGCAGTTTTAGGTGGGGATAGTTTGGTTAGCGTCCCCGACGCTTTAGGAAGCGTAGCTTGGGGCAGTCAGTCAGTGAGTTGTAGTCAACCAGTACAGACGTGTAGTCGCCCTCTCCGTGCAGGAATGCATGGTGGCCTCGCCCGACAGGCATGGACCTAAGAATGTGGGGTAAAGTATCAAGTTTTATCTAATAAACACTCTGTCATCTATACCTTCATTGCCTTATTTATGATAGTGTAAAGTTCCTTCTTCCTATTTTGAGCCATGTAAGTGTCCTTTTGCCAGTATTTAATAATATTTCTGTACTTTCACTTTAGCTGCGTCCCTAGTCGTAGTCTCGGCAGGTTACAATTTTGTTAATTTTCTGGTACCTCTCAAGCGAGTCGCCCACCTCCCAATGAGCATTAGTTAAGAGGTTACGACAATACTAATACTAACAGAAATAATATGTCATTTATTAATAAACATATTATATAAAATACAATTACACAAAATTTCAACAAACCAATCTTTCATATCACCCTGATAGGGTTAATCATTAAGAATTTAAAACAATATTCTTGCAATAAATCAAATACTTTTGTAACAGAGTCAGATAAAATATAAATTAATTTTATCCTTAGTGTTTCTGAACTGCTAGAAGTTCTAGTTGTACACAAGAGTATTTAAACTTCATTTAGTAAGGTGTTGCTGTGGTACAATGTGCAGCTGAATTAGGAAGCTATTTATCTTTAACAAAAGTAAACGTTTATAAATATAAATTCCGAAAAACGCAAATTCTAAAAGCCTGCTTTTATAAATCAAATATCTTGATAGCTCTGTGGAATGACCCCAGAGGAGAACACTACATTAAGTGGCATTAAAAAGACGAATATACATTTCTTATAACTTCAGAGCATGTTAAATATGCAAGACTGTGAAGCACATGAAATACGCTAAGATAGCCTGGTACTAGTACGAAATATTATCATCCCAAGAAAATATGATCTAAAGTAAAAACATGAAGTATAAAATATGAGAAAGCAGTATCAGCATAAATAAGAGTCCGTTTGGAAAGCCTGAATTCAGACTGCACTTAGCCGTGCCAAGTTGTAAGAAATATGATGTGATAAGCGTGTTCCTTAACGTCGGAACACAGCCAAGCCAAGTGAATTTACTAGCCCAGGAACGACTTATAGCACTCTACTAATCAACTCGTATGCACGCGAGTTTATTTATTAACACTATTATTAAATAATAGGCAAACTTTTACTAGTCAGTGCCTTGTTCCATTGGTATAAAGCAGGAAGCTTACTTATTTGATTTACATCCTGCACTGTGTCTGAAGATATAACATTGTGAGTTACAAACCAAGAATATTGCCCTCCGACTAATATGTTTCGCTGTTTTCCAGTGTAGCAGAGTTCTTTGCAGGTGGTGCAGCCAAGTACTTTCGTTCTTCACTTAAATTTTGTTTATCGTTTACAGATTGAGGGAAACCTAGGATATCACGTTCTGACCCTGCCATTGCAATCGAAATGCGTGAGCAGGGCTAAGTTATTACATATAGGGTCGCCCGGAACACCAGCAGCAGATGCGACACTATTTATTTCTTCCTTTCCTCAAGAGATGGCACGGCAATGGAGGTGGGCAAGGGGATAACGTACGGAGTCGAGGGGGTTGCGGACCAGCAGGGGCCATCCCTTCTCCAATAAATCTGTCGGGGACAAGTGGCGCTGAAAGATGGAGGGGAGCTAAGAGCGACCGGAGATCGATGGCGCCGAAACAAATGAGCATCCGGCCGTGAATTATGGACGCCGTTAATAAGGGGACGCGGTGACGATCGGTTTATAAAAGCGCCGAGGAAAAAGTGCGCGATTTCGATACATAAGAGAGTCGATTATTTGATCGATCTTAAGTGCAGCTTCATGTTCGGTACTTAAACCTTCATCCCCTCTGTGATTTAGGGGCTCTTTCTATTCTGCATATGCCCTAGACGTAGAGGTGGCAACATTTCCAGGGGAAAAATAGCACCAGAGAAAAGGAGTCTTGCCCTTAACATTTTCGTATTCCTTTCTCGAGCATTCTAGTAGATATCTAACCTCGCACTGACATATATAGAAGCCCGTTTGATTTATTGTATTGTTTAATTATTTTAAATAATTGCAAATAAAAATATGTTTTTTTCTACTTTCCGCTCTTGCTATCATGAGTGGGGAAACTGAAATTCCTATACTCCTTGCGTTTTACGTTTTTCTCTCAGATGTTCATAAAATGTATTTAATCCTGCAGCTATTCATATTTATATTCACTGTTGCATACATGCATTATAATCATATATGACAGTTGCATTTTACCATTTAAAAATTGTAGCAAGTCCCACCAGTACCCTGACTGAGTTTTTCTTTCTAGGTTTTCCTCAGTGCTCATAACTGGCATATGATTTAGGCCTGGAACGTTTCATTCCCAAATTTACTTTCCCATTTATAATTTCATTTCACGTGTTATCAGTGTCTATTGTAGTACCGTATGTAGTAAGAGCGGGAATTAGCATTACTTAAAAAAATGACACTCTAATGCAAAAATTTTGGTGCCGCCACACAACCGTACACCACACAACCCTTGCTTTTCATAAAATAGTAACACCATAACATAATATGAATTACGGAGAAATTAAAACCCCTGTAAATATATTATAATAGAGTTAAAGCCGATTTAAATAAGTATTATAAAAGCAATTTCATTCTTGCAATCATTTGAAGCGCATAGACAACATCGGACAACAATAAACACTGTGTATTTTGTATGTTTCAGCTCCAAACTGATATGAAGCAACTCTCCTTAAATATCATTGTTTTAGAAGTTCAACGTCAGCACCATGTTAGACACCATATAAGCGAACGTTGCAAGGAAGAAAAATACCTATCTACTTTACGTAGCAGTTTCCGGCGAGGCGACGCAGGGAAAACGAACGCCCAGCTATAAATTTCCGTCGGCAGTAGCAGAATAGTGCAAACACAATCGGTACAAGGGCCATCCATCACAATGTTTACCATCACGCCAGACAGCATGCATTTGTTTTTGCGTCCGTTGTTCGGTGCCATCTTGTTGAGAGCTAAACAATTGGGCGTTGATGGAACTTCTAGTGCGATGAATGCGTATCTATCTCTCCTCCTAGTTGTGAACGAAATTTTAAAATAAAGTAATATGTAAATGATATATATTTGCTAGTGAAACGTGTTCCGATTGCATTTTGAGAACACTGCATGTTGATTATGAGCATTTTCATCGTATTAATGCCGTGAAAAGATCGGCTACACAATTATCTTACAAATGAATAACGGGGATTATTTTTAAGTTTTATCTATAAAAATATTCTACAAAATGTTCTCCAAAAGAAGAAACAGAATGTAAGTGAAAGAGCTCAGAGAATGAAATCAAAAGACGGCATAGTTCTTGAACCACGCTACAGTCGGAACTAGTTTATAAATGTTTGACAAATTGTTCATCGCAACTACTTAATTATTATTTGAAAAGGTAGAATCTGAAATGAGGAACCGTGAATCATTCAACGATCTATATATAGCGCAAGTTAAAACTTTTCATCCCGAAACGTATGTTTTGTAATAATTTAAGCAGATTAACAAAGTTAACGTGGCGTTATTAGAGATATAAATGTACCCATATAAAAGTTTGTGGTCTGATTCCTTTTGGTACTATGAAACATTTGGTGTACATTAGAAAACTATCTACTTTGACAGCTACGATTTACTTGTAAATTCTTAAAGTTTTGAAGACGAAAAACTAAATATACAAAATATAACAATATATGTTTTGTTAACGATATATATGACAAAAACCCTACATGCAGAAAGATTACAGACACCGTGGGTAGCTTCTTAATGTCATTAGCAAGAATATTAGTTTCCTTTTTCTACAAACGACAGAGTGGTTCTATCTAAAATTAGTATTAAATGTGTGACTTCCTTAGTAAGGTAGGTTAAAAATTCTAATTACTGCTTGTTATGTAAAAAGAACTTACAATCTAGTATAAAAAAAGGTTCTTATAAAGATGAAACGTTTGTGCCTTGTGTTATTTAAATTTATCGGTTAGAATATTTTATTTAACGTATTTGTTTGGTCTCCTTTATTCAATTTAAAGCTAATTTAACACTAGGTTTCTTGAATACTTCATCAGTCACAATCTAATTAATCATAAGCGGACTTCAGCTAATGAGATCAAATTTAATTCCTGTGTCAAGCGGATCAGCTATATGAACAGAATTGTTTAGGTGATTATCGATAACTGAACCGTGAACAATAATTCACCTGCAATTAATCGTACCATAGTGTAAAAAGTTCACCTCCCCGGACGAATAAGTTAATAAACTTTGCATAATTTTACAGAGAAGTTTGATGATGGTGGCGAATAGGCAAGCCCAATTACACAATAAATCATAGCTTTTACTTTCTCTACCGCTTACCTATGGTAGGTAGAGGAAGTATGGTATTCCACTCACACATTTATATTGAAATGTCACCGGAAGTACACATTTAACAGTTACCTGAAAAAATATAGTATATAAATCGTTCGCGTACATTTTGAGCTACCCACACACACAAATATATTATATATATATACCAGGTGAGTCAGCTGCCCCTAGGTACTCGTATCTATGCAACCCGCAATTTATAGTCTAATGTGAAAACATTGACCCTTTTAGCAAACAAACTGTTATTGTAGCTCTGACCTTCTATTTGGTACTATACGCAATCCCCATTAATGATAAAGGCCGAATGAGCTGCGAAAGCCTTAAAAAAGACGGCGTTTCATGGATATAATGCTTGCAAGGAGATAGAGGAAGGTTTTCCTGAAGAGCGGAATAAACTACGTGGGTTCTGACCGAGTGGTTTAACTGCCGGAATGTGGTGAAGCAAAGGTTAGCTTCAGAGGTTTGAATCTGATACAAACAAAATTGTTTTGGTTCTTTTTCTCTCTCTCCTTGTGTTTATTTTTTGTATTTTAGTATACTAATTTATTTACTTTTTTAGTGGTTCTCCTGTGAGCCAAAGACATAAGAATTACAATAAGATAATTGTGTATCATGTTTACCCTAATAATATCTACCGTATCTGGTGTAGTAAATCGTGTTACGTAGTTAGCTTTCATTCTCTTGGGCGCATATTGACGATATTAAATATAACAGTTTTTGTTTTATGTTTAAACCTTATGTTTCACTTCTTCTATTGACAAAGGAGTTGTAAATATGCTAAGTTCAGGGTAAACAGAATTATAAATTGTTAAACAGGTGGATTTCATCAAGATAGTAAATGTTCAAAATGACGACGCCCTTCATCAATGCACATTTGTGTACGTTGCGGAGAGACCTTGCATTCTGTAACATGCGCGGTGTAATCTGCCCCCATTCTTCACGTATGAGTATGCCCGTATATGATTTGGGCTTTGGGGTTCTTCTTTGTGATGGAAAACATGACGATTATTCTATTTTTACACACTTATAATATTATCAAAATGTTATTTATATCATATGAAATTGTAGGCCCAAAGATCTAAAACAAAAGGCAATAAAAAGTTTGAAATTCACCCGAAGGATTTGAACCCGAATTAAAGTGGCACAGTGTTAAAGTAACTATGATAATACCATTCGGTCAATGCTACCTTGAGCTGAGGTTTCTATACGAATAAATAATCGCAGAACTAGACCCACTTCGAATCTTTACATACTTTTTGCAGCGTCATACAGTGTTTTGATCTCGGTTTGGTAGGTTTAAGTTTTAATTCAAACAAATAAACTGCATCAGTCATTACAATTCCTGTATGATATGAAATATGCCAAAGTTTGTGAAATAAGAGAAATCATTTACTAATACTTAGCATTTTTTTGACAAGGCTGTATATTGACTAACAGGTTAAATCCAATTGGTCGCACTGCATAGATCTGCCATTTTGTTTTCAAATGGTTTTGGCAACCGATGCATGTGATAGACTGTTCCTTCAGGGGCGTTTTCAAAGGGGTGCATGGATGTATGCTAAAGAATAAAAGTTTGTAAAATTGGCTAAAATGGTTACTGCAGCTCTCAGTGTCAGGGAGGGATGTTTTTGCATCGACATACATAGCGATTGCATTCAGTCCCGTAAAACACTTAGTTATGTATCCCTCCTCTATAAAGTATCACGCAAATCAGCCATTAGAAGACATTCAAGAAAGGCATAAGTCACATATTGCATAAATTCAAAAATAAATTGGCGCAGCTGACTCACTTGGTATATATATGGAAAGCATAACTCAAAAACGAAGGTTCAGATAAACCTCAAACTGCACATTTAAGTCCAGTATATTTTAAGAATGCAACATGAAGACGAGGCACACGTAGCCGAGTTCATTAAGGCACGGACTGGAGAACGGAAGGTATGTGATTCAAATTCTCCCCGGACCGTCCTCCTTGACATATTTTTTCCAGATATTTCTCAGACCTCATAATTGACAAATACTGGGGAGTACCCTAAACTTAGAACTGGAACATTTTCTTACCAAATTTCCTTTCTCAATCACCATTACATTTATCATCCGTGTCCACCGCCTGTGGTGCCGCAAAGTGAGAACGAGCATTAGACACTACTTACAGGCGAAGATTTTTCATGAAATTCTCTCCTCTATAACCTGCCATTTACATGGAAAATTGGTTCGTTGCATTTTATTTTCTGAGAAACAATTCATACGATTTTGATTAAATTCATCATAGGTTTGCGACATTGATAGGAAGGATAAAACGCTTATTTTGAATTTACTCTACATATCTAGAGAAAATTTCTAATTTTTAAACTTCTTTATTTGCATAACCCCTTTAACCTCAATGATCATATTAAGGCTTTGAACTAGACAACAACCGGTGGAATTGTAATCGGAACTCGAACTATGGTTCGACGTTGTTGGTTTTATTCGCTTGTTTATGGCATTCAATTCAATCCTACATTCCTACTTCAGGCTCTGAAGGGTAGGAAATGAGTCTAGGAAAAGAGACTTTTACTCACCCCAGATGGGAATGGAACCGAAACCGTGGGTTGAGGCCAAAACGCTTGCCTACTTGACCTCAGAGGGCAATCAAAATTCACTTGTTGTATGCAATCTAAATGAAAAAAACCATAAGATATATTAAAAAACTTACTGTAGAAAAATATAGAATTTATAAGATACGGAATTTATATCAAATAGCTACTCTGTAGCATTAACCTCTGCGAACTATTTCTTGTTGTTCATTTGAATTTTTCAATATTTTAAGCAATAAACTTTTGAAATGTTATGTCAAAAGTATTATGTATCCTTCTGTAGCTAGAAGAATATAATGCGTCAGATTTTATGGCTATCAGAACTGCTGGCAGAAGCAAAAATGGGTCTGGTATTGAAGGAAAATAACAGAGGCGCATGGTAAGGGGTGAAGATATATTAAATAAATAAATAAATAAATAAAACGGGAAAAATAAAGACTATCGATTTCGGAAGATAAGTAGAGAGGACACACTTGCAACAGCTTTAAATACCTGGGGTATAGATGTCTGCAAGAGGTTAGGAGAAACAGTAGTAACAGTAGTAAAGAAAGCTTTTAATAGCAAAGGAAACCTCTTCTGTAAATCAAGCGGTATTTGTGAAGTTTGGCACTGTATAGTGCAGAAGCATTGGCGTTGCGACAATTTGTGATGCAGCAGCTATGGTCCAAGGTTATCGGAAGTTGGCGCCAGGCAGTTGGAATTATCATCGAAGTACCGCTGCCAGCATAAACACCGGGCGAACTATCGGCAGATAACCATAACCTTCTGGAAATGTTCTTCCCCCCTCCTTCGGAACGTGTGTCGAAGTAGATCCAGAATGTTTTATGGAAGTTTCCGCTGCCTATATAAGCGAGCGTTCTCGCGAGAGGAGTTAGTTGAGTTAGTGACGACTGCTATGACCTGCAGTGAGTGCTGCTGCTGCAGGGAGATTGAAGAAGTCTTGTGTTCGACTCCTCAGTGAGTGAACCGCCCGGAAGAAGAGGTTACGTCACGAAGTGAAGTGACGGAGAAGTTGAACTAGTCACATTAGTGTAAAGATAGTGAAAATTAGTGAAGTTCCAGTGAAAGCTGAACTGGAGAAAACAACTAAACAGTGACATTGAGAACTTCGAAGATGGCGGTTGAAAAACTGGACAAAGTCACAAAAAACAAGTAGAAAGATGGATACGGAGAAGAAACGAAGGCGTGAAATCGACGGACGAACTAAGTAATGAAATAAAAGGACTAGGTGAAGGAAGAACAACGCCGAACCTGATCAGGAAGAGAAAAAGGAATTGGCTGAAATACTGGTTTAAATAAACTGGTTGTTAGCAGAAGCACTGAAAGGAAAGACAAATAGTAAGAATATTGAGGTCAGAAGGAGATATCATATGACATAAAATACTAAGATATGTTTCATATGCGTAGAAAAGGACTAACGTAGACAAGAGGAGAAAGTGGAAGAGGTTCAATAACACCCTGCGCTTGAACAGAAAATTATGCTTGACTGAAGCAGAATCTTTTTCTATTTTTACTTTCTCTACTACGTATAGTAAGTAGGGGAAGTATTGCATTCCACCCAAAAAATTCGATACCGAGATTTCACCGGAAATACATGTTTTGAGAATCACTGAATCCAAAAAAAGCATTTTTGGAAACATGTCCGTGTGTGTGTCTGTCTGTGTGTCTGTGTGTCTGTGTGTCTGTGTGTCTGTCTGTCTGTGTGTCTGTGTGTCTGTCTGTGTGTCTGTGTGTCTGTGAACAGCATAACTCAAAAACGAACAGTCGGATAAACACCAAACTTGGTATTTAGGTTCAGTATCTTCCAGAGATACGACACGAAGGTTTTCAAGAAAATCCCCCCACCCCAGACTACCCTTTACATGGAACATTTTTCGAAAATTTTAATTTTCTCAAAAACAGCTCTAACGATTTTGATTAAAATATCATATGTTTAAGATATTGTCATGACAAATAAAATGTATATCTCGAATTTTCTGGGAATGTCTCCAAAAATATTCTTCATTGTGAACGACTTTTGCATAACTGGTAAACCATAAGAGATAGACAAAATTTTACTACACAAAAAATGTAGATCGCGTTAAAATACACAACTTATGTCATATACGTTTCTTTTGTTGAGTGAACCGTTTTCGAGATATTGCTTGTTATTTCCTTAAATTTTCCAATACTTATACTTTTTCTCAAATTCGTTATTCATTTTTTTGTCCTGAACATGCAAAGAGAATGGAATTCGCCACATAGCAACCAGCGTTAAAATATTTGACTATCGCTTAAAAGCTACCATATTCCCCTTGCATCTACAAGAAAATTACCAATAAGATTGACATCTCGATATCTCGATTAACATGAAGCATATGGAGAATAGGCGTTTGTAAAATTAGATTGTACAAGAGTAGAGAAAGTTATGTGAGTGTAACACATCAGATTTTTTTGTTTGTTTGTGGAATTTATGATGGTGCGCCATTGTCTTCTTTATTAAACAAACAAATATAAATGAAATCGAATTATTGAAAAACTTCAAGTTGTATTTCTACCTTTGTATGAACGTATTGCGAAATTATGCCTGAAACACTATAGGCCAAGCAAGCGACATCAGAGCCGCTGTTTAGCCACCCCTGTGCTCGAAACGCTGATATTGAACATCATATGTTAGTTATTTAATGAGTACTAATCAAACGGCGAGCTGCAGATTACATCTTCGAATCACAGAGACTGCAGGAACATGCAAGTAATAAATATCAGTGATATAAAACGGGTGTTTCCCGCTGCTTTTCTACGGTGACAGCGTGGTAGTGATAATGTTTTATTAAATCACTCCAAATAAGCCGTTAAAAAGCGCAAGCGGGACTCACACAGACGCTAAGAAAACCACTTTCAAGTAAATTACTGAAGTTTGTGACCCGAGGTCGTAAATATCCGGATGTCGAGCTCGTGATTTCCAGGTAGAGCAGGCTCAGCATTCTGGCAAATGAGCTTGTTAACTACCTGAACTAAAGCCCAGTTTAACTACAACACTGGGAGCAATTAAGTACTCTAGCATAGTTTTAAACACAAAGTGATTCAGTGTTCGGCTGTAACAGATAACATCATAATCAGCTGAGCAGACTTCCCAGAGTTGGTAGGCAGGTGCAAGAAACACCCTACTTTTTACTTTCTCTACTACGTATAGTAAGTAGGGGAAGTATTGTATTAAACCCAAAAAATTCGATACCGAGATTTCACCGGAAATGCATGTTTTGAGACCCCTGAATCCAAAAAAGCATTTTTGGAAACATGTCCGTGTGTGTGTGTGTCTGTGTGAACAGCATAACTCAGAAACGAACAGTCGGATAAACACCAAACTTGGTATTTAGATTCAGTATCTTCCAGAGATGCGACACGAAGGTTTTCAACAAAATTCCCCCACCCCAGATTATCCTTTACATGGAACATTTTTCGAAAATTTTAATTTTCTCAAAAATGGCTCTAACGATTTTGATTAAAATATCATATGTTTAAGATATTTTCATGACAAATAAAATGTATATCTTGGATTTTCTGGGAATGTCTCCAAAAGTATTCTTCATTGTGAACGACTTTTGCATAATTGGTAAACCATAAGAGACAAAATTTTACTACACAGACAATGTAGATCGCGTTAAAATACATAATTTATGTCATATACATTTTTGTTGTTGAGTGAACCATTTCGAGATATTGTTTGTTATTCCCTTAAATGTTTCAATACTTATTTTCTCAAATGGGAATTCGTTATTCATTTTTTTGTCTTGGATATGCAGAGTATTAATCTGTGGGAAAGGGAATGGGGAAAGCACCTAGCAACCAGCCTTTAAGAGATATGTATGTGCTTAAAGGCTACTGTATTTCCAAATTGCCCTTGTAAATGTATATTCCCCCTACATCTACAAGAAAATTAGCAATAAGACTCTGCAAATGTTTATCTCGATTAACATGAAGTAGATGGAGAATAAGCGTTTGTATAAATAGTTTGTACAAGAGTAGAGAAAGTCATGTGAGTGTAACACATCAGATTTTTTTGTCTTGGATATGCAAAGAGTATTAATCTGTGGGAAAGGGAATGGTGCTGCACCTAGCAACTAGCTATTAAGAGATATGTATGTGTTTAAAGGCTACTGTATTTCCAAATTGCCCTTGTAAATATATATTCCCCTTACATCTACAAGAAAATTAGCAATAAGATAGAGTCTGCAAATGTTTATCTCGATTAACATGAAGTAGATGGAGAATAAGCGTTTGTAAAAATAGTTTGTACAAGAGTAGAGAAAGTCATGTGACTGTAACACATCAGATTTTTTGTTTATGCTTCTAGAAACTTTTAGGTACGTTCGCTACTGTGGAGTACGTATTAGTACGGTTTGTCTGTTTGCATGAAGCACCTAATGAATCATAGCATGTAGAGCTTAAATCTTATATACAATGCTTATCAAAAACGCTAGGAAAATCTTTGATATCTTCTTATAGTAGCTCTTGCCTCTTGTTCATAACAGCTGCAATACAGCAAACAAAAAGACTTACAACATGTGCTGTCATTTGTCTCTGCAGTTACGAAAATATTTTAAGATAGCAGAGTTTACTAATATATTCATCTTTTATCTTAATTTTAAAGCAACGTTTCTTGGAAAATAATAATTTTAGGATCCATATTCATTAGACATTTATTTACTTATTTATTTGTGCTTTGATATAAGGAACTTGTCCTACAGTTTGTCCCGATCTACATTATAGAACCTAAATAAGAGACTGAAGAAAGTTTACCGAAATTGGTACAAAATTTAGGATAATTTTTATGGAGAACCACCCACGCGAATTTTATGCGAATCACTGCGCTAGGAAATTTGGCGATGAGTTTTATTGAAACTGGTAGAACATTTGGGTTTTCTGGTGGAGAGCATTCTAAAATTTACTTTATTTAGGAGTATTTTCGAAATACAATAATAATAATAATAATAATAATAATAATAATAATCGAATATTCCTGAAATTTAATGCTATATACACATTTACGTTCATGTTCTTAACCGGCAGGTTGGCGCGCACGCACACACACACACATGCACGCGTACACGCACACAAAAATGTTATTTTTTGGGGGCCAGAGGGCCTTAAAACATATTTCCGGTGAAATCTCGACAGGAAATTTTGGCTGGAATACAATACTTTTCCTACTTACTATGCATACTAGAGAAAGGTAATTAGGGTCTGGGAGCAGTTTAAGCAATAAAACACAAGACGGTATGCTCTGTAGTAATTTTAGCGAGATTTGGGGTTTGTCTCACCTCTTAATTTTATATTAATTCTGCGAGTGATTATTCTCGACATTACAAATTAGCGGGATGTTTCTGAATATATATAAAGCTTTAAAGGTCACATGATGCCCACAGCAAATTCCACTAATACGCTTTTGGTAAATCAGCTTATATTTCAGTAATGAAAGGTTTTTAGAAAATCAAATCCCAAAAGGGATTATACATAGAAAGTATATTATAATTTAATATTAAATTATTCACACACAACAATTATATGGCAAAAGGGATGAAATTTTAAAATGAAAGTGGGGCATATTGGGTTGAGTTCCCGTGTGTATAAGGGAAAAACAGAAAAATGACACAAGAAGGAAAATTAAGAAAAAATAAACGAAAGGGTAGATTCCACAATAATCTCATAATGTATGTATATTATACTACTCACAAAAAACAAAAACAACAAATATTGGAATTTGCATTCAATATGCATATTTATTTATATTTTCGATTAAGATTGTTTTTCGTTTATAGAAATTAAATGTGGACAATTTTTGAAATTTCTTGTCGCTTTGTATCTTCCTCACTAAGCATTTCTCTGATAAAAGAAGAATTTTCTTTTGGTGTTTCATGTCACACAATATAAATCTGAGATGAATTCACGTTCTACACGGACTAACATTTCATATAACAATGAGAATGCATAGCCTGCTCTATGCAGATTGTTATTTATGTGAATATACCTACTTAATTAGTTCCTCATGAGAAATATCAAGAATAATTTCTCAGTCTTACAGCTCTAATGCTTTAGAGCATGAAGAAGATACACCAAATTGGTAACATTTGTTTTAGTTCCGAAAGGTTGATTTCCTAAGGAGCCTCTAAATCCCAATACTTTCACTAAAGTAATGTAGAAGAAAAGGAAGGGACTGTTTTACCCTTTTAAGTGTCGTTTTGCATGAATCTCTCTGCACATTCACTGTAAAGACACAAGAAAGCCCATTCTCTCTCGCGGTTTTAGTCATTAACTTCCTTTAGCCTGCCAACAACAACCTGTCACTATTTCGTCTCTCCCTTTTATTTTATTTTTATACTAGAAATATAAGAACCTCAACCCCGGGTCGTTCTTATTCCGCTGCCGTCTTCTTGCATGGGTGCACAAGAGACAAGAAGGAAAAGCAGGCAATTTCAATGCAAATGATGACGATATAGTAGGCTGGCAAACCTTAGCGATTCCAACACACCTCATCTTTACAGTTCTGAAGGGATTTCTGTGCCTAAAACCACACGACTCCATAAGATTTTCAGCTTTCTTCGCGAAACTCAGTTGACACACCGCTAAGAAGAGTCACGTGTGCCTCATCTTTCTATGATTACTAGCAAAAATATTAAAGCTCTATATCCAAGGTAATGACGGTATCTTACATACTGCAATACAACTGTATAAAAGAACCAAGGGCGTTAGAAAAACGAGGGAAAGCTGAGATTCCATTGTACAGGGTAATCATAGGCAAAGCGACCATAGTTTTTTTTTTACTTTTCCTTTTTATGCTGCAGTTTCGAATAATTTCTTTAAAACTTCTATATGTTACTTTCACATTACTATTTTACTCATTAACGTTTATTTATACGCACAGCTTCCACAAACTATTCTTGTAAAGTCTATTTTTCTATCTACTTCATGTTAATCAAGATAAACCTTTGAAGAAATTATTTCATAACAAATTTCGTTGTAGGTACAAGGGAGATAGAGGAAATCGAATCGATAGTCAGATGTCTAAAAGCTAGTCCCTATATTGTGCCCTCGAATTTCCATACTCTTTCCCTGACATCGCGAGAAAAAGCTGAATAGCGACAGACTTAATCACAAAAGTATTGAAAAATTAAAACCAACAACAGATATATCAGACATGGCTAATAGTACAAAAAAGCTATTTGATATAACTTGTATGTTTTAAAGTGACCTAAATTTTTGGTGAAGTACGTTTTTGTTTAGCTCTTATGGCTTACAGTTATACAGAATTCCTTCCAAATGAAGAGTACTTCACACGCTATTTTCAGAAAATTCAAGAAATACATTTTATTTGACATGTAGATATCTTAAACATATGGGTATTGCTAGGGCTCTTCTTGTTTCCGTCCGGCTGCTCTAACCAACTGAGCTACCATGGCAACATGTCAGCACGCCATTAAATTTCCCAACTATCGCTTTTATCACATGATCTTGTATTGCATAGGTCTTGTTTGTCGTACATAGCCATTCAAAGGTGTACATTAACCAATCAGAGGAAAGGGGAAGGAAAGGGAGCGCGGAAGAATACACGTAAGCAGGTCAAAGTTTGAATGAAACAGCGTTTAGCGCAAAACGTTTTAAAGTGTTGTCTCACAAAGTTAAATATCCATTCACTTCCTTCAACACTGAAAAATAACTGGGCAGGTGAAAAAAGTAACAATCGAAATAAACCGGCGGGAATGCGACAGAAATAAAGTAGATACACTTAACCGTGAGATTAGATTTATTTATTTAGCGTATGATTAAGACATTAATTAGTGTAATATTACTTAGAATTATTTATCGAAACAAGATGGTTTGACGGCAAAATAAGTTGTTTGATCTGGTTTTAGGGTGTACAGCATTTCTCGCCTCTCGTATCAGGGCAAAGGTTTCCAAATCTACTACAACCAACTCTTAGCTGTTCAGCACGCAGGTTTACAAAATTGTTGGTATACTTGGCCTTAATGCCAAGGCATGGGTCGTTTCCAACTTTGCTGCTGGGAGCCTGCAGCAGATGCGCGAAAAGAAAACATGCAACCCAAGCGAAACTTGGCCCTTATCTAACGATTAACTCGGAAAGTTTATATTATTACAAGCAGGGATGGCCCTGGATCAGCTCCAAGCAGAGAATAGCGATTGTATAGATGATGGAAGAAATGGGTAATTCAGTGTTGAGATATTGCCCGTTTTTCTTACCTGCTTTTGGCACGAAACGTAAAATGTGATATTACGATCAAAGTAACGAAAAAGTTATGTGGAATCTAGAGGCATCCATGGAATACACAAAATTATTAAAAAAGAAAGGAAAAAACACGCTACAATTAGAAGAATCTGATGTGATACATTCACATGACTTTCTATATCCTGTATCGTTTATTAGTGGGTATACAAGTTATTCTTACTCAAGCTTATTTTCTATCTGCTACGTTTTAATCCAAACAAACCTTTGTAGAAATAGCCACATTCCACATTTTGTTATAGTACAAAGGGAACAGTGATAGTCAAATGTTTAAGAATTGGAAGCTATATGTTGGTCTTAAATTCCATACTGTTTGCATGCAATCGAGAGAAACAACTGAAAAATGATGAGACTAAAAGAATAAGTATTGAACAATTCCCAGCTTTAATAACGGATATCTCAGAAACGGCTTATACCACAAAAAACTTATTTTAAGTAAACTGTGTGTTTTAAAAAGATCTACACCTTTGTATGGTACGTTTTTGTCTATCACTTAACGTTTACCAGTTATACAACGTTATACAAAATTCCTTCCGATTGAAGAGAACTTCAAGGCTATTCTCAGAGAATTCAGGATATACATTTTATTTGTCATGTAAAAAATCGTAGGAGCTATCTTTTAGGAAACCAAAAGTTTGAAAAATGTTCCATGTAAAGGATAGTTTGGGATGGGAGGATTTTGTTGAAAGCCTTCGTGTCGCATCTTTGGAATGCATAAACTTAAATGCCAAGTTTGGTATTTATCTGACTTTTCGCTTTTGAGTAATGCTGTTCATAGACAAACATACACAGACGCACACATGGACATGTTTCTAAAAATTGTTTATTTGGATTCAGGGGCCTCAAAACATGTATTTCTGGTGAAATCTTGGTATCCAATTTTAGGTGGAATGCAATACTTCCCCTACTTACTATAAGTAGTAGAGTAAAAATATTTTAACACAAATATTGCTTGGTTGTGAATCTATCGTAAATAACATAATGGAATCTGTAAATTAAGATATGGAAAACATTTTATAAAACTATTTTATGATGTAGGCATCAAGATAAAATCTCATGTCACCCGCACTATTGCACACTGCCCATGATGTTCAGTGTGGACGAAGACAGTTTTACCTGTTTCAGCTTTTGATTACTAATTACAATAGAAGCTATGCGCTGCAAAAGAACACCAAGTCCAGTAACTATAGTTATGAGATAATTTTTGTTTGGATAATTGTATTTCTGTTTATTCTGCAAAGCTAATTATTTTTTTGTCTGAAATGGTTTTCACAAAATTAATTTTGTGATGTTTTGCATCTCAGTGTTATTGCATTGATTTGTTGGACTGTTTCTAATGAGTAATTTATTTTATTAATATATATATATATATATTAACATAATATTTAGGTATATGATAAGCAGTTATATAGTATGCAATATATAGACATACACTAGGGGACAAGAGATTCATGGTTATTGATGTAAATGTACTTAAAATTAAGAAATATTCTCATTTTCTAACATGGTTACACATTACGCTTTATTATCTCTACTTCCATCCTTTTAATGATTGTACACTACTTCATTCCAAATCTCAGACCTCACTTTCTGAGTCAGAACACATTACCTTCCACACTATTTGGTGCATTTCCATACTTCTGAAGTAGCTGTTCAAAACAAGGTCGATTTTAAGGATCTGCTGATGATAGGTACCTTTTAATATCCATAGCGTGGGCGGTTTCCAATGGTATCTCATGGGAATATGCGTCTGAAGTGATCTGAAGTCAGCAGACCATTTACCTTTAAATTCAAAGTTCTCGTTACTAATCCGCCTGCTGTAGTGCATGTTGTTAAGATGTTGTGTCGATATTCTATTCGTTTGTATGTTATTATCTTCCGCTTTTCCTGATGTTTTGATATTGGAATTGGAGCTTTAACCTTGGAAGAATAAAGTCTTATAACTCTTAAGCACTTTGATACTTGTACTCTTACGTGAAACCTCCTCCATGATTTTTATCGCGATTGTGTACGGTGTCCCTGTTTTCTTTTTCTTGGTTCAATGCAAGCAAAATCTCGGTCACAGGGTAAGCAGGAATGTCCTTTCTTTGGAAAAAAACATGTCTAATATATTCAAATCGTCTAATTTTGATCATGTGATATAAATATTTAACAATGGCGTTCTTTTGATTACAGGCATCTGTAAATATGAACAACCTTTTTGTAGCTTCATTAATGTGTTTTGCAAGAAAGTTGTCTAATAATAATGGAGTTTCATTATGTGTCTGTTTACCGATAAGCTCAGCATAGGGATAAATATCATTTCCATTTCAAGGGATTACCTTCCTTTTCGGAACTGGGACATCATCATCAGTAATATCACTCATATTACTGTTATTGACGGTATTTAAGTCCAAACATTAATAAATACGCACTACACGTACGTAAATACAAATCATTAAGTACTCGAACTCAATATGCATAAGTAAAACAAATGTTGCTACAACCACGACTCCTGGTGGAAAATGGCGAATTATGAACAAGTGTTGTTTTGAAAACCATTAGCTACATTATAGGTTTTATCAATGACATGCAGAACAGCACATGCTACTGGACTTATGCTGTCATGAATATCACTGTCGCTGAAAATGCGTACAAAATTGTCCATTTGTGCTGTTATGTCTCTCAGAAGGCAGCCCTGTCGTCCACCGTGGGCATACAAATCCTTAGCATGGGAAGTAAAGCCGGTGGTTCCACGTCGTAGATTTACGGACATAAAAGAACCACAAGCCTGATAAAGAGGTCTCTGAGCAAAATTTCCGGTCCTTCACGCCCAATATAAAATGGAACACTAAGGATCACAGCAGTTAAAGAGCGTCCATAAATAAAACTCAATTTAATTTAATTTAGAAGGTAGCCGTGAGTGAGAAAATGCAGTGATACCAATAACTCATATAGTGCCAGAAAGCGGATTTGTGCTGTTTTGTATCTGATGGCTTCAATTGTTTAACCTGCTAGATATTTTCAGCAAAATACCACTTACCTTTAACATTGTTTTAATACACACCTCTAGGTTTACCTGTATATCTGTGTTACAGAGGGGAAGAAACTTTCTGGGAAATTGACGAGAAGAAATTACTTACAAAGAGATACCGTATTATAAACAAAATTCAGATAAACGTTTTGTACTATATGGAGACAAAGAGGTCATAAGAGCAGATGTGGCGAAAACGGGACTTGCAGGCAGGGATTCCTCTTGGACTGGCTGTCCTTTACTGCTTTGTCTACCACGTACCTAGTAGGCAGAGGAGGTATTGTATACCACCCAAAAATTTTCTATACCAAGATTTCACCCGAAATACAAGTTTTGAGGTTCCATGAATACAAAAAGATTTTTAGAAAAAAGCTTCGTGTGGGTGAGTGTGAATAGTATAACTCAAAAACGAAAAGTCGGATCAACACCAAACTTGGAATTTAAGTTCAGTACATTCCAAAGATCCGACACGAAGATTTTCAAGAAAATCCCCTTACCCCAAACTATCCTTTAGTGGAACATTTTTCAAATTTGTTTTATTTTCTAAAAAATGGCTCTAACGATTTTGATGAAAATTTCATACATTAAAGATATTACATGACAAATAAAATGTATTTTGAAGTACACTTCATTTGGAAGGAATTTTATCTAATCTTGCATATCTGGTAAACGTTAGACGATAGACAAAAACGTACTACACAAGAAATATGGATCTCTTTAAAACACACAGTTTATTTCAAATAACTTTTTTTGTTAGGACAAGTGAACGTCGGTTTCTTGGTTAGTAAGAAATTACGCAGCTCCTATTCTAAGAGTGTATTTCAAGAAACATACTGATATACCGCAGTCATCCTACTAAGTACACAAGATCATCTATTGCTGGTGTTACGTAAGTAAAGATAAAAGTTTTACAGCTGCATTACATTGGTTAATAATCAAAGTTTTATGAGCCTTAAGGCTGAGGTTCAGAGGAAATAAATGCCAGATGTTGATGAAACAAATACGCAACGGAATAAAACCAAAAGTATTACTCTTCTATGGCTTACCACAACAAGATGTTCAACAAACCAAAGTAAATAACCGCGTAATGTATAACTCAGCTCCTAGCGATTCCGCTATAACCCAAACGGAACTCAGCAAAGAACAAGCCTTAATAATAATTGAAGTCCATGACGGCACAATCCTAAAAGAATATGTTACAGCAAAGGTAATCTAACCAACCCCACCAACATTCGATTTGTATCTCGAATATCGAACTCTAGGATCTGCATCTACCTAGCCAATAAAAATTTAATAGATGAACTCATCTCCTAAGATCCGAAAATAAAGGTAAACAACTTATCCTTCGAAATTAGGCCATTCCTTACTAAAAATTACAGAGCAATACTCTCTAATGTGTGTCGTGTTATTCCTAACCACGTGATTGAGAAACATCTTCTGACCTATGGAATCAAACCAGTTACATCCGTATCATATATTAGAACCATATCTGGTTACACACACACACACACACACACACACACACACACACACAACCCACCCCATGAGCATTTGCCCGACAGATGTATGTAAAACCTGACGGCTTCTAAAGCCACCTGACAACATACAGATATATTATGAGGACATATCCATTGAAATACCTTCTTCGATGCTCCTACTTGTTTTTATTTGAACTTGAAGGCCATCTAGATAAACAGTGCAAGTTGTAAGATGCAATAAACGCTAAGGCGATTACCTATTCAAGTGAATGTGTAATAATCACACCACAGATATGCCGGAAATTGATATAACTAATAATACAGCAGAAATGAGCGAAACTACCATTGACCACATAGAAAACATACGCAGAACCTATTTGTACTCAAGAAGCGGTGCCTCCCAATTTGAACCTCCTCCAACTTCATTGCTACAACCTAACACAGCAGAGGAGTTTCTTCCTTTAGGACAAAACCTTAAGACAGTCTCCAAAAATAACGCCCTAAAACGACCTATATTAACTTCCAGTAAACACATTGAACACAGATGACGACCAAACTTGTCCGACTCATCGCTAATAAGTTTAGAGGAGACAGGATAAGCCGAACCTAACCTAACCTAGCAAACAAACATATACATAAAATTAAAAAAGACCGACATTCTGTCGCTCATAAATGAGTATTGTATGAATACATATCTGTAATGCAAAGTGCTATGGAAGACAGACCCACTGACTAGGTTTTAAACCACCTCCAGTTCAAATGTTTCCTTGAGAATACAGTTGGGGCATCTGATATAGTATCAGTTGCGCTTAGCTATGCTGATGACTTGAAAGGACTCTTGTATACAATCAAAAAGCTCCATCCTTTGTTCACTAATAAAACTATGAAAATCCGAAGTACCCGTATAGAAAAGAAATTTCTTTTCGGAATAAATAAGAAAAACATAACCTCCTAAATAAGATTCCTCTAAAGCCAAATTAACATAGCTATATACACAAAGAGCTTTTAAAAATTAAGCAAATAATGGATCACAACATACTACAATGGAACATGAATGGATTTTATTCTCAACTGGAACACCTTCAGCTCTTAATTAATAAACATAACCCAGTAGTTGTTTGTGCTCAAGAAACTAATTTTAAGCATGACTATGTTACTCAATTACAAGGCTACACCGCTTATAATAAAAATCGAGAAGAATATATACATGCCAGCGGTGGGGTTGTCACATATGTTAAAGAAAAAGTTTCTGTTCTTTAGAACATAGAGATATGTATGATATGTAATATATCTCCCCAACGGTCAAAATTTAGATCTTGTAAAACTACATGACCTCACTCAACTACCCCAACATTATCTTATACTTGGAGAATTCTGCAGTCACAATACATTGTGGAGATGCAGAGTAACCAACCCAGGAGGAAAACTCATTGAACAGTTTATAAATGATTTAGACCTAATCCTACTTAACCCATTAGAACCTAAGGTTTCAGTCTAGCAAACTTTCAACTCTCTAGATTTAAGCTCGTATTCATCAAACATATCAGATTTGTTTGAATGCCTAGTTCAAAAGAATCTCAAGGTAAGAGCGACCACTTTCCTATCATTCTTACTTATCTGAATGACAGCCCACAGAAAATCACATTCACACCAAAATTTAACTTTAAAAAGCGAACTGGAACGCATTTAAGGTTTTTGTAGTTGAAGAAATATCCCAGCTTATACCTGCCTCCGAATTTATTCACAATAACATTAACGAAATCATCAAAAACTTCAGTGAACTTATTCTCAAATTTACAAATCTTTCTATACCTAACATAATAGCCCCATCCATTTGGTGGAACAGTGAATGCAGAAAAGCTATCAGTTAAGAATAAATCATACCATCAATACAGACGCCGCCCTATCGAAGAAAAAAGCTTAAGTACCTCCAAGCAAGAGTTAAAGCAAGAAGTATTAATCAAAGCAAAGAGGAATCATGGCTTAATTTTGTTATATACTTAAATCATCACACCTCTCAGAAAACAGTATGGGGAAATACTCAGAAAGTAAGAGGCAGATTTAAACATAATACTGAAATTTTTTTACACAATTCTGACAGAAAGGTAATCAACACTAAGCCACAGTCAGTAGTTGATGTCTTAGTAGATTAATTTGCATATGCTTCCCCCGATTCTAGATATGAGGACGAATTAAAAGCTTTTAAAGTCATAAATGACTTATTTGACGAGGCTGACAATGATAATGCCGAAAACTTCGTGAGATCATCGAATATTATGAGTACGAAAATGCTCTCGCAACATGCAAAAGTTCCAGCCCTGGGCCAGATAATATACCTTATGACCTACTGAAGCAGCTACCCACTGAAGGACATACTTATCTTCTTGAAATATTTGATCATATCTGGTCTTCTAGACTATTTCCCGACATTTGGAGTTCTTCAATATCCATACCGAAACCTAACAAATATATATGTAGGGTGGATCATTTAAGTTGAAACTGTACAGTATCTCCAGAACTAAGCGTTGTAGAAAGAAATGTCTTAAATAAAAGTTGCTTGATATTATGGGGGAAAGTAAATGCCATTAGTCGTGTTTTGTTTGGAGGACGTTGTGATAGTCATTTTAGAGTCAATTTAAGTTGACCCTAATTGATGGCTCCCATTTATATATATATAAACTTTATTTTGTGGCATCAGATGAACATCAGTCGGGAAGAACCGTGTGCATTAAACATCTTATCACTCATTATGGGACTTTTGTCTATCTACGTACGTAAATGAACTATAAAGTGGGCGGCAAAGACAGATCTAAGGCACATCTGCCTTTTAACGGTTTATATAAATTCTAAAAAAAATACCTAGGGGAAAGTGAAAATCTTTTTGTGTTATTACGTCCCAAAGCAATGGAGGAGCCAGAGAAGGACGGAGAAAAATGGCAGCGAGAAGATTAGTGACGAAAGATTAGGGTGAACATTTGTGGTAAATAAAAGTTACCAAAGAGATTAGAAGGAGTAATGTTAAAAGTAAAGAATTGGATATATTTAAGATTAAAGTAAGGATAGAATGTGTAGTGAAATGAAGATTAAGCGAAATGGTGTAATACGTGTAAATAGAGTAAAAACATTTAGAAAAATGAAGAAGTAAGTTTATAAATGCAGTATAATAAATATTTAAGTTGAAATGAGCAAGTTTAAGTGAAATGAAAGTTAAGAGAAATGGAGTGATAGGTACTAAAAACTATCTTCAGAAAGGTGAGTAAGTGAATTAATAATATACTAGTGCAGTGTGCAAACTGTTACGAAGGAGAGTTTAATGATTTAAATAATAGTAAGAACTAAGTGAAAGGTAACTTTATGAATAAATATTTTTGTGGTATGAATTAACTTCAGATACGATTAACTGAAGGAAATAAATACTCACTGAACACAGTGAGATACTATGTTATGAACTACATTAAAAACAATAACCTGTTGAGAGGTGTAACTGAACTTTATATGGACCATATTAAACGTAATTTGAAGAACGAAATAAGAATTAAAGAATTTCTCAAAGAAATTTCGAATCATTTAAGTAAAGGAAAAAATAAATTATAGGATAAATTAGTAGAATGTGCTGAATATAAAATTGTTTTGAAAGAGCGGAATAAATATTACCATTTGCAATGCACGTCCTGGTTTAGGAAACCGGGTGCCAAAACGACGTATTTGAGATTTGGTTTTATTTTTTGTTATTACATTCCAAAATAACAAAAAAGAATAACGAAAAACCGGACAGATAATGGATGAAGGATGGAAGGAATAAACCTCCCTGTGAAGTACATGCACACCAAAAACAAAAAGCGATATAGAAAAAGTTCACAAGAGGTGACCTGACCCTGGAGACAGGAACAGGTGATACAGGAAAAAGAAAAAGAAAATTGGATATTCCATTATTTGTACCTTACTAACTGTGTCAAATGCTTTTATTTAGGCAGCAAATGAACGTATAGTTTCCTTGGATACATTATCCCGTTTTTGTATCAGATGGCCATCAGCACACTGTCTCCACAATAATGGTCTGAATCCATTATCCTCTTATTAAAATGAGGTTTCACTAGTTCCTTTATTACAGAAAGTAACTTTGCTGCCTTTTTTTCTCTGCAAGGAAGGAACCGTCCGAAAATTTCGCCAATTAAGTTCCTCAAAACGAGCAGCTATTTGCTGTTGCAGTACTTTTTTGAAAGTTACTCTCTGTTTTAGTTTCTTTCAGCAACCGCTTGGTATAGATGCAGAAAAAATCCGATGTGTTACACTCACATGACTTGCTCTACTCTTGTACAAACTATTTTTACAAACGCTTATTCTCCATATGCTTTATGTTAATCGAGATGTTAATCTTATTGCTAATTTTCTTGTAGGTGCAAGGGGAATATGGTAGGTTTTAAGCGATAGTCAAATATTTTAAGAGCTGGTTGCTATGTGACGCATTCCATTCTTTTTACATGTCCAGGAGATAAAAAAATCTGATGTGTTACACTCACATGACTTTCTCTACTCTTGTACAAACTATTTTTACAAACCTTATTCTCCATATGCTTCGTGTTAATCGAGATATCGAGATGTTAATCTTATTGCTAATTTTCTTGTAGATGCAAGGGAATTGCTAGCCTTTAAGCGATAGTCAGTATTTTAAGAGGTGGTTGCTATGAGGAGTATTCCATTCTCTTTGCATTACCAGGACAAAAAAATGAATAACGAATTTGAGAAAAAGTATAAGTATTGGAAAACTTAAGGGAATAACAAGCAATATCTCGAAAATGGTTCACCCAACAACAAAAAATGTATATGGCAAAATTGTGTATTTTAACGCGATCTACATTATTTGTGTAGTAAACGTTTGTCTATCTCTTATGGTTCACCAGTTATGCAAAAGTCGTTCAGAATGAAAAACACTTTTGGAGACATTCCCTGAAAATTCGACATATACATTTCATTTGTCATGAAAATATCTTAAACATATGATATTTTAATCAAAATCGTTAATGCAATTTTTGAGAAAATTAAAATTTTCGAAAAATGTTCCATGTAAAGTGTAATCTGGGGAGGGGGATTTTCTTGAAAACCTTCGTGTCGCATCTCTGGAAGATACTAAACCTAAATACCAAGTTTGGTGTTTATCCGACTGTTCGTTTCTGAGTTGTGCTGTTCACAGACACACACACGGACATGTTTCCAAAAATGCTTTTTATTTTGGATTCAGGAGGTCTCAAAACATGTATTTCCGGTGAAATCTCGGTATCGAATTCTTGGGTGGAATACAATACTTCCCCTACATACTATACGTAGTAGAGAAAGTAAAAAGGAACGTTTTCCTATTTCTTTACAACTACTATTTTAACTTGTGTTTTGATTTTTATTATTCTCCTTTTATTAAATTCCATGCAAAGAGACAGTGGTAAACCACGTTAACTGGATAGAGCTTTCAGTATCTTTTTTTTTAAAGATAGTAAGAGAATGAAGAAAATTAAAAACAGAAACGAGAACAAAATAATTAGGGCCTTTGGTTTTACATCCCGTGTTCTGTTTTTGGTCAGGCATCTTTTACGCTAATAGAGTCGTTATTGGCGTAAGATTTTATTGATGATTTTCATGAAATAATTCTAATTATCTTTCATTAAAGCCATCAATAAAATCCTGCATCCTGTTTTTTGCTCAGGCATTTTCTACACTATTAGGACCGTTATTGGCGCAAGATTGTGCTGATTGCTTGAAATAATTTTAATATTCTGGAGCGTTTATGTGCTATAGAAACGTAATATACGAAGAATAATAGAAATAAGACTGAAAGCACTTCCTATACGTGCCGGCCGAGATGTTCTATGTTTGGAAAAGTGGAGCAAAGAGCAGCTTGGTTGCTAACAAAAATAATTGCTTTAGCTTCAGGAGGGGGCTATTACTGAAAACGTATTAATAATTAAAAAAGAAGGCAAATTAAAGAAAGGATGTTTTCAGATATCCTGAAACCTGGAGCGTTATATCTTTGAGGTCAGCTGTATACACTTTTTCGGTATTCTATTGACTTCTGGAGTATCTGCTATCCAGGAAGATCCTTATAACTTGGTGTTTAATTTCAAAGTCCAGGGTATCCTTATCATAGCCATCTATCTTCCATTGCACCTAACATTGCAACATCATTCGTGTCATTGGCCGGCGCAGATTTACATTTCTCCTGTTCGGTCTATTTCAGAAGTGGCTATAAAATTGCAGCATCTATAGGAAATAAAAACTGTCTTTTACCACACCAAAGTTCCGCAACATCTTTACAGCGTTCATAAAGATGTCGCCATGGTCTATGGATCCTAAAGTTTGCGAAAGTTCATTTTCTTCCAAACGCAACGGTCTTCCCTGAGAAAATTTGTTGCACCTCGCTCTGCATACCTTGTGGTATGGTTTCGAGGGTCTAAGTAAAAACTCTAATGTGCTGCATTCACATGATCTTCTCCACTCATTCTTCTACAAACTATTATTAAAAATCCTATTCTTCTACATATTTAGTGTTAATTACACACGAAAGTGTGTTCATTACACACTTCATATTTCGTTATAGGTATAAAAGGTTAAAACGATAGCTGGATTTTTAAATGACAGGTCGCTAAGTGATGGTTTGGAATTTCATGTACTTTGGATGACCACAAGAAGAAATAGACGAATACTGACTTCTCATTTGGGAAAAGTATAAGTATTTGAAAATTCAAAGCAATAACAATCATTATCCCGGAAATAATTAACTTCACAAAATAAATAAATAAATAAATGTAGGTATATAAATTGTGCGCTTTAACGAGATCTGCATTTCCCCCCTTTTTGTGACAAGATTTTGTCTGTATGTTAGGGTTTACCATCTATATAAAAGTCATTCCGAATGAAGAAAATTTCACAGGCTATTCTTCGAAAATTTGGGATATACATTTCATTTGTTATGAAAATACGAGGGCCGATCAACAAAGACTGAGACTGATTTTTTCCTGTAGCTTTCGGCCTGTACCATAAATATTTGAAAAGAACGGGGTTTTATGTATATTGACTGAACTGAGGAAGCACATTGCAAGGAAACGACCAGAGCTGCATCGGACTGGGCAACGACTTCGCATGACAACTTCACGTCGAAAATCAAGTCATGCAGTTTTTAGCTAAATGTAACATTACATTTGTACCTCATCCACCTTATAGCCCCTGAGCTTGCACCATGTGATTTTTTTATTCCCATCATTAAAGGCAAAGCTCTGGGACATTCGATTTCAGAAGCGAAGCAGTGCTCAAGTAAAATGAGACAGCTTCCAAGGACCCTACAGAGAATGGCCTGCACCATGTGCTCGAGGACCGGCAAGGACGCTATAAAAAGTACATTGAGGTAGATGGCGAGTACTTTGAAACAGATCATGCAAACACTGAAATAGAGTAATAAACATATGTGAAAAAAATCAGTCAGTCTTTGTTGGTCAGCCCTCATATCTTAAACATATGGTATTTTAATAAAAATGGTTAACCATTTTTAAGAAAATAAAAAATAACGAAAACTTTCCAGTAAAGGGTTTATGGGGTTGGGTGGGATTTTCTTGAAAATTTTTGTATTGCATTCTTAGAAGACGTTGAACTTAAATAACAAGCTTGGTGTTTTTGTTTTTGAGCTATGCTGTTCACACACACACACACATGCGCGCACGTGTTTTTCTAAATATGTTTTTATTCAGGGAGTCTCAAAATATGTGTTCCGGTGAAATATCGGCGATATCGAATATCTGAGCGAATGCAATACTTCTTCTACTTAGTATAGGCAAGTAGAAGAGAGAGCAAAAAAGCATGATTTATACAAAATTCGTTCCTAAATAAATGTTACATTATTGACAGAGAAACAAGGTAATTCGATTTGAAACCGAAGGAGAAAGAAAATGTTTAACAAATGCTTTATTTAAAGTACTAAGGAACTTATGCTTCTGTTACGGCTAGTTATTTTAAATCCCCCCTTTTTAGCCTAAGGGTTGAAAAAGAACAATTCTATTCCCTTTAAAATGCTGCCTCGCGTAAGTTGTACTTCAGAGCGCGTAAAATATCCTAATTCACCAAGGAGGATTTTCAAGGAGGGTAGTGGAAAGATAAAAAGATTGCACATTTGGAATTCCTTGAGGGGTCGTTAAAAAGTTAACTAGCAATGTGGCCGCAGGCAGTTGCGGTGATAAAATGAAGGAAAGTTAGAAAATTTAGTATTTTACGCCAGTTTTATTGGATGGCAGAAAGTTGAATTTTTTTGTAGCGTACTGTTGAGTTGCCATGTTTTAGAGATTTTAAAGCTATTTAAGGGGGGACTAAATGGCAAAACATTCCTAAAAGTGACATGTTTAGTTTTTTGTGCAGTATTAAATATCGGAATTACCTCTTTGATTTGATATGATATGTATTTTATCACCGTAGACAAATACTTATATTTTAAATATCTTTTTAAAAATAGCACTGCATCTGCCATTTGTACTGCGAATTCTAAACCACTTCGTAGAATCACAACTACTGCACACTTTTGAGTAGAAAGGCTTTAACCCATCTTTTAGGGGAAGCTTTACTGTATAAATTGGTACTGATATTAAGTATGGCAGTTTCTGTGTGCTCATGCCATGCAGCTTCTTTTTGTTTTGTTTACAAATATTTACGAGTTTTTTTCTTGCGTTTTTCGTTTGAACAGATTTTTCTGTGAATGACATTTTATAATATAAATAACCCGTTTTCTCAAAAAGTATTTAAGACATCAACATAAGTAAAATCTTAGGATGATAGAAACACCACGCAAGTACTATTGTGGATCTCTCGTACTTTGATGTTAATGACATTGTTAGTTAATTTTTACTTTCTCTACTACGTATTTAGTAGGGGCAGTATTGTATTCCACCCAAAAATTCGATACCGAGATTTCACCGCAAATACATGTTTTTAGACCCCTGAATCCAAAAAAAGCATTTTTGGAAACATGTCCGTGTGTGTGTTTGTGTCTGTGTGTCTGAACAGCATAACTCAGAAACAAACAGTCGGGTAAACACCAAACTTGGTATTTACGTTAAGTATCTTCCAGAAGGTTTTCAAGAAAATCCCCCCACCCCTGATTACCCTTTACATGGAAAATGTTTCGAAAATTTTAATTTTCTCTAAAATGGCTCTAACGACTTTGATTAATATATCATATGCTTAAGATATGTTTATGACATATGAAACGTATATCTCGAATTTTCTGGGAATGTCTCCAAAAGTATTCTACATTGTGAACGACTTTTGCATAACTGGTAAACCATAAGAGATAGACAAAATTTTACTAAGCAAAAACTGTAGATCGCGTTAAAGTACACAATTTATGTCATACACATTTTTTGTTGAGTGAACCATTTTCGAGATATTGCTTGTTATTCCCTTAAATTTTCCAATACTTATATTTTTTCTCAAATTCGTTATTGAATGGTAATGCAAAGAGAATGGAATACTCCACATAGCAACCAGCTCTTAAAATATTTGACTATAGCTTAAAGTCTACCAATTCCCCTTGCATCTACAAGAAAATTAGCAATAAGATTAACATCTCGATATCTCGATTAACATGAAGTAGATGGAGAATAAGCGTTTGTAAAAATAGTTTGTACAAGAGTAGGGAAAGTCATGTGAGTGTAACACAACAGAATTTTTAAAAAATAATTGCTGATGATTTTTTATAAAAGCGTGATATAACTGATAAATAATCCTATAATAAACAAAATTAGTATTCAATAAAAGTATATCGGGAAATCAGAAGGCATCAATCTACAATGCGATCTTTTATGGTGAGGCCACGGATCGCGCGTATACGTGTTCCGCACACTATTAAAATCGGGGTTTTTCATTCCGTAATTCCCGCGTTACTTATTCACGAATGATAGATCATGAACTATAATGACTTCTACCTTGTTATAAGTGGTGCCCATCTGTTGAAGATTTTCCTGGTATTTTCAAATGAAATTTCCATCTACATATATAAGTTCTTCTTACGTAATGTTAGCAGCCATTGCAGTGGGCTAATAATAAGACATTAACACTCTTGAGCAAATCACACATAACGCAGATATGTTGAATAAACTTTCACTTTTGAGATGCACATGCACAACTCTCTTTACAGCACGAAAAACAAAGCAGCGATTGCAGCACAGCTGATAAATTTTTTTTTGGACGCATCATGCGCCGCCAGTTACGCATCAGAAAAGTACCGAGGTACTGCAGTACAGCGTGCTACGCATATAGCCGGTCTGTTGCCTCACCCTAAAACGCTTGCACTGTATGATGTGGCGAGCACATGTCAGGTTGGTAGGCCCTGCATTGAGCCAAGCCTTCGTAAGAACTAGTGTGGTACACCTGATTATGTTTGTATACTGGAAGGCTTGACTCAAATGTTGGTCCTACTGATTAGTTAGTTAATGGGATGTTTGGAATGCTCCAGTAGATTAGAGTTTTAACAGGAACTTGGGGTGGGGATAATGTGATATAAAAAGGGTTGATGTAGTGTGTTTCGCTCTCTTCTCTTCAGTTCACTAGAGGGTTTGTGTACAGTCAGAGAAACATGCGCGTGTGCTCGGCCTTCGTCGACCTCGTGGCGGGACATGGCTGCATAAGTATCCTGGAGGTTAGAGATACATAGAGAATCTTAGTAATAAACTGTGTTATTGGTAAGTTTAATCCTTTTCATTATGCCTCCCGTACTATGTTTCCCGGTCCTCGACATTGCACAGCCAAGCGAGTGGTGTTAGTTCTTACGTCCCCTTTGTCCGGCTGAGCTATGAGGTTAGAAGTTCGTAATGGTTTTGGTATAGCCGTGACAAGATCCTGCAAAAATTTCAGGTTGATCCTTAAATAGTTTCTGAGATGAGTCATGAATTTAGCGGATTTAACATTGGTGGGATAGAATTTTTTAATCTTTGCTTAAACACTAACAGCCTAAAAGGATATGCCGTTCACATACATTTTTGTTTTTGAATTTCTGGCTTTTGTTGACGTTTGATACCATGTTAAAGACCAAAATGTGCAAGTTAGTGTGAGAGACGCAATTAAGATCAGGACACTTTAAAAGTTCAACTCTTTAGCACTCAGCAGAACTTTTGCAAAATATTTAGATTTACCTATTCGAAGCCAAGATAATAAAATGACCATTTTTCGTTTAGCAGTGCTTGATTCGACTATCCAAACTTTTCCGGATGCTTTGAAATGTTTCAAAATTCATTAACTTATTTTATGCTAGTGGGGCGAAAGTAACCTCTCCAATTTATCTTATACATTACTGTTTGTTTTTGTTAAAACATACTCTCAGTTATAAAAATGAAGCAAACGTCAAAAACATCCGATATGTAACCCGCGACTTTGTCTACTATTTAAAATAAAAATGGTTCTTCTGTTGATTTTACACGAATCACAATACAATTCTGCCTAGAAATATTTCAAACTAAGCAAGATGGATTTAGTTAAATGTAACATGCAGAAACAAAACTCAGCTCTTTGTCACAAATGGGTTTTTGTAGTAAGAGCTTAATGGTTCGAAATGTTCAATAATTTTGTCATTTTTTTAAAGTCCTGCCGATTTTCATCTGTTTCTCACGGATTTTGCTATTTTCTCCATATATATATAGTCGAACTGCTCTCTGTCGTTAAGACAGCATATTTCACGGCCGGAAACATATTGTTGGTGGAGTGAGGCTAGACCCGCTGGATACTCTATCTCGCCTGTGCACTACGATGGGGGGGGGCAGGTTAAACAACCTGGATACGGCATGCCTGGATGATGGCGACGCACGTAGAATCACCCGATGTGATACCAATTTGTACACTTACGAAACATAATTCTATACTCACGTTTTTAAGAAATATTGCATTTTGCGGTTCCTTGTAATAAACCACTTACATTGTTTAAAAGAATTTGCAACTTTACTGGAATTAATAACAATATAAACTCAAACTAACAAACACAGAGTTGCCTGTAAGGAGGGTGGCACAGTTGCACTCCAAGGTATTTAAAATGTTAAGTACATCTAGATGTGGAAAAACAAAGGAAATGTCCTTGAAACATGTGCAACATGTCAGCTTTTTTGACACAATTTTCCTACAGTCTTCCCTTAAGCGAAAGGGAAGAAAAGAAGAAAATAATAGTACACATTCAGATATGTTACAGTCCACCAAACGCCAACCTGGGAGAACTTATACAACAATAAACATTTCGGGTAAGGCTAGTGTACCAAAAAAGTTATTTAATACAGCCTGTATATTTAATAAGTTCTAAATTTTATCCGTGGTAAGCTCAAGTCTATGCTCATGGTTTCGCAGTTATACAACATTCAGTTAAAATGAAGAGATCTTTATAGATTATCCGTAGAAAAGTGGACGTGACGCTTTTTCCGTTACGCCAAGATTTCCAACACATGATATTTTAATGCAAGTAGTCAGTGCCATATGTTATATATAAAGATAAATAAATGTTTTTTTCTGTAATGGTTGGAGGTTACAGGAGGATTTCGAGGAAAATCTTCGTTTTGTATCCTAAAAAGATGTCGGATTTAAATACGAAGTGTGGTATTTATGCCTCTTTTTGTTCTTTCTCTCCCTCTCACAGATAGATTAGATAGATATAGATAGGTATAGATAGATAGATCGACAGACAGATAGACAGACAGATAGATAGATAGATAGATAGATAGATAGATAGATAGATAGATAGATAGATGATGGCGAAAAACAGACTCTAGGAAATGGTACATTAATAACGCTTATAACTTACGCGTTGTAAATTTTTTACAGGGAAGCTGAAACTGCACCAACGGTGTTATAAGATACATAGGTATGTAGGAGTTTAAATTTAAGGTGCCATTTTCTTGTTAAGTAGAGGCAAGTAGCACAAACTAGGGATGATGGGTAGGAAATAACGTAAGGATTACATTGTAACGGTTACCTTAATATAACGGTTACCAAAGCGACGAATACAAAGTAACCAGTTAACCAATAACGGGTACCAAAGTAATGAATACAAAGTAACTATTACCCAAAGTATCAAAGTAACGAAGACAACTAATTATCACATTAATGGTTACTCAAGTAACGAGATGCTTACTGAGCATGGATGACATCATTCATTGCATGTGTGCAGCATTGGTGGTATCGCTTATCGGGAACTACCTCACTTCGTTGACAACTTGAGTCATACTCGCATGGAATTGCAAGTACATACTTGTTTATTACAGAACCTTGCTTATTGCTTCGAATACACTCAGCACCGCACTTCATTAAGATGGTTATTCACATACGATTGTAGATGCACAAGTAGATGATTAGGAATAAACAATTAATGCTTTTTAATAGCAAAATAAGCCCAAGCAACGGCATATAGATTTTAACATTAGTGAATCAAGATCCAGAGTTGAACAATTTCAGCAAGTCTACCCTCTATGATTGCTTAAAGAAATGTGACATTTCTCCAACTTTCGAATTCGAAAAGCAGGTTTGAAGGTGCGTGTTTTCGCTCTTTAGTATTTGTTATTGAGAAGGCAACATACAGGAATAAATCTTATGTGTATGTGCGTATGTGTGTGTGTAAGGATATAGAAAGTGCGAATGCATTTTGCGATTATAAACCACCGAAATAATCAAAGTGTTGACACAGCTAAAGGAACTTGCAGCAAATAAATTAAGTCCGTATCGACATAGTTCATATTGACGCAGTAATTTGTATCACAAAAATGTAAATGTCAGAGTGATTGTAGTGTGAATATGCATTGTTGTGTGACATTGACTTGAGATGTTTGTTGATTGTAATCATTGTTGAGAAGTGGGTTTATACGGCCTTGCTGAAACTGACAATAATAGCGTGTAACAATGTAGCGAGGGGTGAGCTGTTTATCATTATTAGAGACGAGCAAATGACGTCAGAGTGGCGTGTTTTTCTTAGAATTTGCGGGAACATTTTCCCTAGAGCATATGTTTTCGTAATTTTCAGCTCGGTTATAAATCTTTAGGCATATCGGGCGAAGGAGTATAAATTCGTGTCAGAGTCAAATTTCACGGAGTCCAACAGAAGCATTCGCGTATAAGACATCGATGAGTTCAACAGAAGCAGTCATGGTGAATACATCGCACAGTTTATCGATTTGCAGGTTACGCGTAGCAAATTTATGAAAAATCTCTCGTGTCGTAAAGTTAATTACACAAAAAGTTGAAGTACGCGAATTAATAATGGGCAGTAAAGAAGTTATTAGAACAGTTTCAGTTTGGCGAGTGTCAAGTTTAATAGGTGAAAGTGAATAATGTGTTACGACAATAAAAGTGTAAAACAAATTCTTTCATCAGTGTTATCTTTGGATAAAAACTCCTTTCCGTTTACACACCCTGTACAAGAGAAGAGCTTGACCGAGAAATCATAGCTAGCCGGAGGACAGTGAACCCAAAATTAAAAACAATAACAGGCGCTCAGTAAAAGATAACAGGAAGTGACCGCGACAAATTGTATTCCATACGTGCGGCAGATAAACAGTAGCATCTTTCGAACACAAACATTAATACCGCCGCAATATTGAAACGTTACTTCTAACATTAAGATAATGTAATTGCGAACGTGATAACCATGAAAAAAAATAACTTAATCGTTACTGGTAACACCCCTAGCACAGGCCTTTGGTTCAAACCCGGTGGATGGTGATGGATGTTTTCGGGTGTAAAAATTCTTAACATGGCTTCCCTCGAATGCCCAATATAGAACGGGACGCTAAGAACTATAGTAGTTAAAGAGCGTCATAAATAAAACTTAATTTAATATTTTAAATCTTTGAACACCTATATGTTTATTTTAGACTAGGGTTGCCACTGAAAAGAACGCGACGTTTAATCCGTCCCCCTGTTTTATTCTTGGTTTACCTGTCGCCCAAGAAGCTTCTATTCTATCAGCACTGTATCGCCGGAAACTCCGACCACCCTCAACACACTAAGTTGGAGGGAGAAAGGAAGATAATGATACTGAGTGTCATAAAATGACATGCCTTTTTAGACTCATAATTATGACCTTATATTGTCACTCTATTTATATTTTGTCCATACATTTAAAGTTAGTGAGAAATATAATTGTAAGGTAACACTTAAGTTTAATTAGTAATTATTCGTAAGTAAAGGATAAATGCTTAAGATTTACTCCTGTATTAGTGGCCTCAGTTGAGAATCCAGGAATTATAATAGAAAACCAAATGAATGATCATTGTCCTTTAAACTTCGTAACTTCTTACAATAATCTTGTCCTCAAAATGACAGTCGTGTATAACTACCAATAATTAGTGTGCAAGAACAGTTTTAATACTATAAATACAGATAAATGTTGTCAAGCTCTTCTAATTTAGTAAAGCTTTATGGTTTTAAATAAGTTTTATATCGACTCATATGGACCATGCCAATTAACTGCAGTGGGATCACGAGGCCATAAAGTGTTTTGAGACTCATAAGGTTCCACGATTAGATGACTACATTACAATTTTAAAGCCTCAGAGGGAATATTCAATCTGGGGAACTAAATCACGAAAATGTGTAATACATCTTTAACTAAGAGGGGGATTTTATAACCTTGGGGCATTGGACATTGATCTATCTCGTCATAAAAGTGAACTTTGGGCACAAAGGTGAAATAAAATAGGAAGACATAAGTTGTACAGGAAGCGTATGTTTTGAGCTGATTTCATTTATTTGAAAATATGTAATAGGTTTTTAACAAGTCGTTTTTATGTGTAATACAGAGGTATTTGAATTAATAAGCCTGTATAATAATTAAAAATGTACTTTTTTAATGTTCGCCATTTACTCTCCCCTTAAGATATTTTTTGTAACTGATTTACAGAATTATACTTAATTATTTTCTCTTAACTTCTGTAAAACATCTGTGACATCACAGAGCAAAGCTCGGGTCCATTAACTGAATACTAAGCGATCATTGTATCCGTTCGAAGCGTCCCTGAGTTTCAAGGTTGCTTTTAGGAACAACTGGGAATGACTGCGGAAGACGGACAAGAGCGATGTTCAGGGCGGAAGGAAGGAAAGAAGAAGAGTTTTTCGAGTCTTAATTTCCTTCTCCAGCGAAGTTTTATTTTTAACTCCTGCCTCCCCTACAGTAAGAGCGGAAGGGGGTTCTTTATCTCTTCCAGTAGGCTTCGTTCTCTGCAACTTTTAAAGGCGAAATGGGAAGAGACCTTAATTACTTTCAGAAAGGGGCGTTTCATTTAAAAGCCATAAAGGGGGCGAATGCAATCTCTGCAGATCATCGTAGTGAGGTGCTTTGGAATTTGTACTTCAGGTATGGATCGTTTGTTTTGTGTAATTTGGCTGGTAGGTTCTCCAGCTTGAGCGGTAAGGATTTGTAGTTCTTTAAAATGGGGAGGAATAGAAAAAAATCTTTAGAAGTTCGCAAATGCTACTCCCTGCACCTTAATTTAACTCTCCCTTAGAGATTAGTGGTAAAGGAGTGAGGAAAAAACAGACACAGACTTCGTATAGAACCACAGTCCACGTCTAGAAAATGAAGGCATTCATTATTAGCCTAACATAGGTGTAAAGTAAATTTATTGCTAAGTTTATTTTGCGATAATAG
This sequence comes from Deroplatys truncata, assembly GCA_030765065.1. Lineage (NCBI taxonomy): Eukaryota > Metazoa > Arthropoda > Insecta > Mantodea > Mantidae > Deroplatys > Deroplatys truncata. Next base: position 64,262,928 of record CM060980.1, read on the forward strand.
CAATTGTCGCTGTGTCGGAATTTTGTTCCGGGGTTCTTTTATATGCCAGCCAATCAGTCTAATGAAATCAGTGTCGCAATTAAGCACATCCATAGTGCATTTGCTTTAAGTTGAAACATGGAAAGTACACTGGTGTGCAAAACCTACGGGCGAAAGTAATCTTCGCATGTTGTAACACTGCCAAGTAACGTAGCTCGATGAAACTTGAATCATACATAGAGGGAACTACTACGGTATGCTACAGTAGGCAACTAAACGAAATATGCAATGAGACGAACAGAAATGCCACTTTTATTCATAGACCATAAGCTCACTAAAGTCAATACGACATATGACGGCTCTATTAGATTTACAGAAACAGATACATGGTGCTTAAAAGGGTGTATGATCACCACGGACAGCAATGCATGCTCTGCATCGTGCTCCCATGCTGGCCACAAGGTTGGTAAGCAGTTCTTGTGGTAGGACGTTCCATTCCTCCACCAGCGCTGTTGACAACTGTTGGATGGTCGTTGGTGCATGTGGATGTGCTGCAATGCGTCTCCCCAAAGTATCCCATACGTGTTCGATGGGATTTAAATCGGGGGAACGGCAGGCCAGTCCATTCGCTGAATATCCTCTCGTTCCAAGAGATCCTCCACCTGCGCTGTTCGATGCGGTCGCGCATTGTCATCCATAAAAATGAAGCCAGGGCCGACTGCACCCCTGAAAAGACAATAACGTTGACCAGTGAGCGTACCGTGCTCAAAGATTTGGAGGTCGGTGCGCCCATGCAACATTATGCCTCCCCAAACCATTACACCCGGACCACCTAAACATCATGTTCAAGGATGTTCCTGGGTTCATTACGTGTTCCCACCTCTCGCCAGCTGAGGGTACGTCGAGAATCACTACTTAGACTGAATCTGCTCTCATTCGAGAAGAACACGCAACCTCATTCCTCGTTGGTCCAATTTTGATGCTCTTGGGGCCATCGCAAAGGGTGCCACCGATGTGCGGATGTCAATGGAACACAACGTGATGGCCGTCGGGCAAAGAGACCACCTCTGTGTAGTCGCCGTGCCACTGTTTATCGAGAGATTGTGTGCCTAGCTGTCCTGTTAAATGTGGTTGCAATTGCACCCGCTGTTTGGCGTGGATCCCTTCTTGCCTGTTGCACAATATAGCGGTCATCTGCTGCTGTAGTTGAGCGTGATCGACCACTACCTCCCCTTGGGACAACAGTGGAAGGTTTGGAAGGTTCCCCATACACGTGAAACAATGCTGTGAGCAATTCCAAACTCCCGAGCAACACTCGTCATAGTTTGCCCTTCTTCCAGTTTCCCGATGATTCTTCCCCGTGTGAAGTTATCCAAAAGGTGTCTACGGGCCATGTTGCAATGAAGAACACCACTACAGTGCACCGTAACAGCTCGCTAATTGCCACACACCGTCTTGTCCTGTTTCGTCAACTGCCCCGTGTTGCGGGACCAGACCCATTTGGCACTATAGGCTCGCTAAACTCACGCCAGGTGACGTCCAGCTTCTTTTGTACGTGTGAGAGACCTCTGGCAACATGCTCCCGCACCTTCATCTACTTCCACCAAGTAGTTCATTTGTTATGTAACTTTACCCATCTCGTCCTTAGGTTTTGCACACCAGTGTAGAAAGAGGTAGCACTTATTCCACACGACAGTTGATAATCCTTAACTGCCTAATCTCAAAACTGTTGCTACTGAAACTTGCTATTCAAAATCTGAGTTAGGTTGAAACATGAAATTTAGAAGAGAACAACCAACACCCGTTTGTACTACAGCCAGAGAAGCAATGACGACCGAAGATATCAGGATATTTTCCATATTTCACTACCAAAAGTGAAACTGGCAACAAGTACAACTGATACTGAGAGACTAGACAGTGAAGGTGACAGCAGTGACAGGATTTCTCAGCACTCGGGTCGTCATTAGCGTATCCCCCTCTCCTAGACTGGTCCGGTAGCGTCAAAATGGCCATGTTTCAACTTAAACCTCAGTATTGTAATGCCATTCCCCTGGGCCGGGATCGAACCTTGGATACAGAATACAGGCGCTCAACCAACTGCGCCGCCTCCAAGGTAACTGAGTGCAGTGAGTGTACTTTCATCCGAAATAATCAGGAAACAAGCGTTTGTTTTTAAAATTGTTGACCACAAACATGGTTTTCTCTACGTATTTCCATTTTGTGTGCATCATTCCATAAATTACACGTTGTTTCTCTCTCTACCAGGTACACAGTAATTTTGCACAATAGATTTTCAAGGTAAGCAAAGCTGCAAGTTAGTTACATCGATAAAAGCATATTCGGTGTTTCAAAGCTGAGGCAGTATTTTTAACACTTTGATTTCAGTGTAATTATATAATATATAAATTCAATAACAGCCAGCCTTAAAGCAATATGTGTATGTAACAATATATAAAAAGTGTATATCAGTCATTTATATGTTTATATTACTGTATACTACTGTATACATGTTCAATAATGTTATATGCATATATTACGTAATTTAATAATGTAGGAGCTGTGAGAATAATAGGTTAAAAGTTGCTAACAATGAGGTAAGAAAGGTAACCTTGAGGCAATAATGAATTAGAAAGTTTAAATGTTACTTGTGATTCTTGGAAGCAATAATGTAATTTTAGCGACAGTTTCTAAAAATGGCCAATCAACAACCAGAAAAAGCTTTAGTTAAATGAAGGTATTCTATTGGATTAGGAATAGCCAATCAGAGACTTCAAATACAGAAATGTACAAGTTTAGGCGGTTGAAATCAGTTCAGTTGGTTGCAGACAGCGTTACTAACCAGACACAAAAAGCGCCCTCAAGAGATTTAATACGTATTCGTGTGAGACGAAAAATAGTTTACGTGTTAAAAAGTGCAAGTAATTAATTAAAGAATCTCACAGCTCCCTATATCAGTGAAGTGTTATTTAAATCGTATCAAGCATTAATAAAAGAAGTGAAGTAAAATTATAATCTGTGTAAGCCTACATTCTTAGTTGCACCACAACCCTGCCAAGACATCCATGTCTCTAAAATAAATACTGACGCAGCCGAGGCAAACATAAATATATAATATTTAAAGAAACAGTCAAATTACAAAGTTAATATTTTTTTAAACTTGGGGCAAAGGCCACCTGAAAGTACATTTGGGGCGAAGGCTACCGGAAACTGTTTACTTACGTGCGGTTGCAACTACTACAAGTTCGGTTCCCCAACAATTGAAATACAATACAACTCCTTCAACACAAACTACTTCAAATTGGCGTCCATACGTGGGGTTAATAAATATCTTCTTCAAAGTATTGGGGTAGAAGCGTAATTTGAGCTTATCTTTTCAAACAAAATATCCCTTATGTTATCTAAGCGTCAAAGGGAACATGTAGATTAAAACATTCAACTGGTTAAAAAGCAGGCCGATAACTACAAAATGCAAACCATAAAACTGCGTACTCCTTGCATGAACTCACGAGAAACAAAATAAATTTAATTAACATTTCAAAGCTTACTCCTTACACTATGTAAAACATCATATGAACAGCGACTATTCCACAAAAACAGCTTATCTCAAAAAGAAATGCTATTTAAAATAAACTATATACTTATGGCAGAGAATGGATAAAATCTTCAAAATATACAATTAGAAGCCAATATTTCTGAAGTTTTTACTGTGGGCTTTCTTGTGCTAAAATACTATAAAAGTTTAATATTTTTAAGTATAACTTTTTCCAAATAAAAACTACTTGTTTACAAAATCATACATGAAGTTTACAGTATCATCTATTTTTTAAGCTTATTATATTTTTACCAACGTATTCACAAATTTTTTGCAATAAAATGGCAGTTGACGTATTTAAAAACAAAGTTATAAAAGTCTATATGTGTTATTAAAAATAAATGTGGTAAGTCTTTAATTATACTTTGAAAACATTTCATATAGTGAAATAGAAACTCTTGTGTGGAGCACTTTAGATATCAAACAATGTTGGAAATACTTGAACAAGGATAATGGGCCTTTTAATATTTTAAAACATCCTAAAAGATGTTTAACTGATTAAACAAAGCCACTATACAAATCTGACGTGAATTGTAAAAGTTAAATTTATGAAGAGTAATTAAATATACATAGACAGAAATATTAAAAAAAATCTGATGTGTTACACTCACATGACTTTCTCTACTCTTGTACAATCTAATTTTACAAATACCTATTCTCCATATGCTTCATTTTAATCGAGATATCGAGATGTCAATCTTATTGGTAATTTTCTTGTAGATGCAAGGGAAATATGGTAGCTTTTAAGCGATAGTCAAATATTTTAACGCTGGTTGCTATGTGGCGCATTCCATTCTCTTTGCATGTCCAGGACATAAAAAAAATGAATAACGCATTTGAGAAAAAGTATAAGTATTGGAAAATTTAAGGAAATAACAAGCAATATCTCGAAAACGGTTCACTCAACAAAAGAAATGTATATGACATAAGTTGTGTATTTTAACGCGATCTACATTTTTTGTGTAGTAAAATTTTGTCTATCTCTTATGGTTTACCAGTTATGCAAAAGTCGTTCACAATGAAGAATACTTTTGGAGACATTCCCAGAAAATTCGAGATATACATTTCATTCCTCATTACATTATCTTAAACATATGATATTTTCATCAAAATCGTTAGAGCCATTTTTGAGAAAATTAAACTTTTCGAAAAATTTTCCATGTAAAGGGTAGTCTGGGGTGGGGGGATTTTCTTGAAAACCTTCGTGTCGCATCTCTGGAAGATACTGAACCTAAATACCAAGTTTGGTGCTTATCCGACTGTTCGTTTTTGAGTTATGCTGTTCACAGACACACACACACACACAGACACACAGACACACACACACGGACATGTTTCCAAAAATGCTTTTTTTGGATTCAGGAGGTCTCAAAACATGTATTTCCGGCGAAATCTCGGTATCGAATTTTTGGGTGGAATGCAATACTTCCCCTACTTACTATACGTAGTAGAGAAAGTAAAAATTTCTTTTAGGAAACCTACATTGTCCTGTAGAAGGTTTTGTTCATCTTTAGTGTTTAACAGTTATATAAAATTGTATAAGAATGATAAGAACACAATGGCTCTTTAGAAATAATTAAAGAAATACGTTTTATTCACCATTCCAATATCTGAAAGATATTGTATCTTTTAATCATAATCGTTATAGCAATTTTGATAAAGTAGAGGACAAAACTTTTTTTCCATGTAGTTTGGCGTGAAATCTATTTCTTGAAAATGTTCGTCTTACAAGAAAAATAAGTACAAAATGTTATACTTAAAGTCAAACACAAAGTGTTTCATTTTGAGTTGCACTGTTCACAAATAGTGGAATGATCGGCCCTCCACACTCATATATACTTTAGCTCACTCTCACTCTCACTCACTCACTCTCTCTCTCTCTTTAAAATTTCGTTTTTAAGGGGCCTAAAACGTATTTTTCTCGATGAAATCTTAATATGGACATATTAGATTTAAAGGAATTTTTCCCTTTAACCTTAGGCACCTAAGTTAGTGAAGTAAAAAGTTGTGGTAAATCTACCAGCTGTTATAATGCATGTAAATAAACATTTTTTTTAAAAAAAAGTCTTCCCAACTGGGATAAATTTGGAGTATGAGATTATAATTTTTTACAAAGAAATGTTAAGCTCCTATCAGCTAACGTCTTTTCATGTCAATATCTATACATTTTGGTTAATTACATGTGTTAATTGATAATTTATACTTTCCGTCCACTACATCAATTTCAAGCTAAAGCAGCTAAATAATTTTCAGAAAGATTCTGATGTGTTAAATTCACATGACGTTCTCTGTCCAATATTGTTTATTTTTATATTTCTTTAGCAAAATATTCATACGAAACTTTATTTTCTGATCTACTTCATGTTCATGCGGATAAACGTTTACAGAAATGGTTTTACTACACATTTTGTTGCAAATATAAGGGGGGAGATTCAGGAGGCTGAAGCGATAGTCAAATATTTAAAATAACAGGTGACTATATGCGGCTTTGAAATTTTGCTCTTTGCATGACGACCAGAAGCAAGTGAATTGCGACTTAGCACTTCAAATAGTATACAGTATTTGAAAATTCAAACCAATAGCAATAATACCTCTGAAATTATTAATGACAAACATTATTTTACATAAATTGTTGTGTTTTAACGAGATCTACATTCTCTGTGATAAGGCTTACCTATCCCTTATTACTAGTTATACAAAAATATGAAAAATTAATTCAGAATGAGCACTTCACACCTTTATTCACAGAGAATTCAAGGTATATATTTTGTCATGGAAATGTTTTAAACATTTGATATCTTACTCAACATCGTTATATCTATTTTTGAAAAAATAATGAAACATTATTATTAGTTTGGGGTGGGAGGAGAGTTTCATTCAAACTCGTGTCACATCCTTGAATACCAAGCTTCATACTTATCCAAAATTTCGTTTTCTAATCTATCTCTCTCTCTCTCTCTCTCTCTCTCTCACACACACACACACACGGACATTTTCTAAAATGACTTTTTTCGATTCAGAACACCTCAAAACGTGTATTTCTGGTGAACTCTCGATGTGGAATTTTTGGGCTAAATGCAATACTTATCCTATTAGTAAAGAGCAAAGTACTATGGACTTGAAATTATTTTCACTTGTAAGTTCCTAACACTAAAACATTTAAGAGTTATTGGCGTACTAAGCGCATATTATATACAAATTCAATTTATTACATTAAAAGATTTAATGATAATCACTTCTCGCTCCCATATCCCAACTAACTTTTGCCAATAACTTTGCTTCCTACGTTTTACCCTCTGATTCTATTGCTCTAAGCGTTTCGCAAACCCAGAACACCAACAAACTTTCAAGCGACATTTGTGGTATCTTGTCTTATTGAACTAGCATCAGCTGCCTGAAGCCATCGCTATTATAACTTATAATTTATGGCGAACAGTAACAATGAGATAAACTGAACAGTGTTTGCCGTTGGTAAAGGTCCTTCTTTTAAGTCTAAACTGTTTCAAGTTGTCTGAGCTCGTATAAGACTTTCATCGTGACTAGGTCTTAATGGAAATGCTAAAAGAAAAAAATATACCTATATATTTTTTCCGAGACAGAAAATTTTAATTTCGTGAAACATTGGTTATAAGCCTATATATGTGTGTGCTTTAAGAACAAATTGTATTAAGAATGTAGTAGAAAGCCGTTCTATAAATTCCTGCCTAAGAAATATTTAAACCTTAAGGGTGAATAAAAAAAGTCCTTCAAGTTGAAATTATATGACTATAGCAATACGAAAGTGATGTCTTTTCGTGTTGCTATAGTCATATAATTTCAACTTGAAGGACTTTTTTAATTCACCCTTAAGGTTTAAATATTTCTTAGACAGGAATTTATAGAACGGCTTTCTACTACATTCTTAATACAATTTGTTCTTAAAGCACCTTGTTTGTGAGGAACAGAGCCACCTACTTTTAAATTCAAATTCACGTTAACGACTTATATTTCTGCACCAGAAACCAATAACGTCTGCTCCTATTTAAATCTCCGTATGCTTTTATAAATGTTTGAAAAGATCCAATAATATTCGTGCAGATTATAATTTTTGCTTTTATTTTACGCAATGTTTATTTCAATGGACAATAATTTGTAATACACATTCAAATAATCGGAGTTTTCGTTAAAAATAACATAAATTTTGAGCAATACTTTAGAAATTGTTGCTAATGCTTCTTAGATGCAGAAGTAATTTAATTAAAACCGCGAGTAGAAAGCGTAAAAATGACAACTTTTTGAGGTTTTTTGTACTTTAGTCCATTCAAACTCCGTTTCGTTAGCCTCGTTTACGTCCACAAACGAATGAAATTAAGCAAGGGTGAATTATAACCAAAACGCTTCAAAATACTTTCATTTTTTAAACTTTTGATTTTAATTTAAAAAATTACACTAAATATTTAATAAGACTGTAGTGGAAATTGTCTCTTAACATGCTATCATGTACTAGCGGCCTAGTATGAAATTTGAGATCCTGGGACTAAGGAACGCTGAGTAATAATATGAAGTAGACTATCTTTACGTTATTAGCACCACGCTTTGGTCGCCAAACTTGAGGTAGCTGCAGCCCGACGTATGGGAGATATGTTTCTTTGAGTGTTCGCCCCACGTACGGTACAAAGTTTCCGGTGGCCTTCGCCCCACGTTCACTTTTTCGGAGCCTTCGCCCCCACGTTTTAAAATCAACTTTGTATTTTAATGTTTATTTAAATATTATATATGTATGCCTCGGCTGCGTCAGCAGTAATTTGCAGAAACATTTATCTCTTAGCAGGGGTAGTACGGCTAAAGAATGAAAGCTTGCACAAATTATAATGGTATTTAACTTCGTTTTATTAATCTTTCACACTATTAAATAACACTTCATTGATGTATCATACTTTAGAGCTGTGAGATTATTATTTGCACTTTTTAACACGTAAACTTTATATTATTCTCGCCGTAGTGAATTTTTATGTTCCACACTGAATACATACCAAGCGAACTGCTCGGGAACGCTGCCTTCTAGCATATGTCGTTTACCGCTTAATTTTGTACATTTACTATATTGTGACGTATGCGCATACGTCCCTTTGGTCACCTGGATTGTAGATGGCGGTTGTAGTTTAGGTGGGGGTAGTTTGCATGGCGTCCCCACGCTATTCGTGGTGTGCTTAGGAAGAGAGTCAGTGAGTAGAAGCCAACCAGACCAGACGTGTTTTCGCTCTCTCCATGCAGGACTGCATGGCGGCCTCGCCCGACAGGCATGGAACTAAGGAGATGGGGTATGTAGTAAGTTTTATCTAATAAACCCTTTTCCATCCAGATCTTTATTGTCTTATTTATGATAGTGTAAAGCTCCTTCTACCTATTTTGAACCATGTAGGTGTCCTTTTGCCAGTATTCAATAATATTTCTGCACTTCCATTGTAGCTGCGTCCCTAGTCGTAGCCTCGCCTTGTTTAAATTATTAAAATTTGTTAACTACCTGATACCTCTCTAGCGAGTGCTCTGCCCCTTGAGCGTGTTGTTTAGAGGCTGCGACAATATTTCAAGTCTCTGATTGGCTAATTCTACTCCAATAGAATACTTTTATTCAACTTAAAGCTTTTCTAGTTTTTGATTGGCTATTTATAAACTGTTTTAAATGTTACATTATTGTTCCAAGAATTATTAGTAGCATTATTAAACTTTCTAATTAACTCTTGCCTCAAGGTTACCTCATTGTTAGCGACTTTCGGCTTCTACTTTATAATTCTGTTTGCTACGGAAGGCAGCTTAGTCTATTCTCACAGCTCCTACATTGTTAAATTACGTAATACATTATTATACATGTACATAATAATGTAAACATAATACAATGACTGTAATATACACATTTTATATTATATTATATTATACACATATTGCTTTTAAGGTCTGCTACTATTATTTTTAATATTATATAATTAGACAGATATCATTTAAGTGTTAAAAGTACTGCCTCAAATAATAATAATCATAATAATAAAAATAATAATAATTTAAATATTTACCCGGATGTGGATGTGAAATTACAAGTAACAGCAAAACTGAACCTCTGCTTAAATGTTAAAAAATGAATGCATGCTTGAAAATAAACAAACCAATAAACAAATATGCTTATATATTTTTTATATTTTCATAATGCATATAATGGGAATGAATTTAAAAGCTTTTAATTCTTAAATGCGGAAGTTGATAGTGCTTTTTAAAAACATTTATAAACAAGATATGTATTTCAAACATTTAGCTTAATTCTTACTCATGAAAATCTGACACACAATTATCATGAATATAAACACTCTACACTCCCTTTGACTTACTTATAAGACACTTTGACTTATTTATAAGCAGCTGGTGTATCTTCTATTTTGTTAGGAACAGCAATTAGCGCATTCCCAGCCTTTCTCCTATTTTTCTTTTAATTTTGTATATATATTAAAGGATAGTTTAACAAGAATTAAACATTTGCACCAGCAAGAAATTGAAGGGAAGTTATACGGCAAGAATTAAATCATCAGACATTTACATTATTTCCAACGAGGCATAAAATATGTTACTTATAAGAATATAACTGGCGCAAAACTTCTGGAATCCTGACCTTGATTGCCTCCCCAGCTGCCGAGCCTAGGAATGGTTTATGTTTAGCTTAATCAACGAAAGCGATATAATACCTTTGCTTACTCACAGTGCGTAACACATACAGTCCGCATAGAAAGTGTACGCATCTTGTAATTTCAAAGAGAGCAGTACGTAAATAGTGCTTATTTTATATGTGTGATATTTATAACCATGATTCCTACGTTTTCAAAGTTAAATGGTAAGGTATTACGTATTCAAAGCAGGGAAATAATTGCAAATGTCCTCGACTTCATGAAGCAAGAAGCAGAGATGAAGGAAGAAAATATATGTTTACCCGAGTTCCACAAAAGCCTTAAGAGAGTGAAAGTAAGGGTAGCCAAAGCAACTGGTGTTTCACTGAGTTCCGTTTCCAGATTTCTCAAAGATAAGAAAAACCATATGGATGAAAGAGTACCATTTGACACACCTGTGAAGAAACATAAGGTCCCTAAACGTATTACAGCAAAAAACGATTTCGACAAATGCGTCATTCGGTGCACAACTCACAATTTCTATGTGGAAGAAAAAACTGTGCCAACAATAAGCAGATTGCTCATCAATCTGAAAGATGTCATAAATGTTCAAGGTGGTGCTACAAGTCTCAAATACCGGCTATGGCACTGAATTTTGCAGTCTGATACTAACTTTTCAAACGACTATAATTTTATATGTACTTATATCAACATAAATTTTCAAGATGCTGCTACAAATCTCAGAAAAATTATAAAAGATTTAGGGTTTAAGTGGAAGAAAACGAAACCAAATAGGAGAGTTCTAATAGAAAAGCACGACATACGGTTTCAGCTGGGAGAGTACCTTACTCAGAGTTACAAATTAGAGGGTCAAACTATAGTGTATGAAGATGAGTCGTACATACACAGCAGTCATACATCTAAAAGTTGAAGTGACGATAGCGAATTAGGTTTTCAGGCACCTGTTGCCAAAGGGCAAATACTTATTATCGTTCATGCTGTTCGTTCCAAATGCCCTTCGTTTACAAGTCGCAACAAAAAACAGGAGATTTTCATCAAGAAATGAACACAGAAAATTACATGAAGTGAATCAACACCATGTTGATACCTAATATGCCTGCTGGGTCTATTCTGGTTATCGACAATGCTTCACAATGTGGCAAAACTCAAATTGACAAACAACCTACCTCAAATTCCTTGAAAGAAGAAATAAAAACCTGGTTGCTTAGGCATAATATAGCTTTTGATGAAATCACGAGTAAAACAAATATAACTTAGTTAAAGCTAACAAATCCCTTCAGAAGTCATAACTCATAATACTTGGCCAGATATTAATACAACATTGCCATAATGTACTTAGACTGCCACCGTATCACCCAGTTCTAAACCCAATCGAATTAATCTGGGCTGATGTCGAAAACTGGGTGGCCTGCAGAAATATCACTTTTAAACTAAAAGATGTGGAGCAGTTATGTCGCCAGCGATTTGCAGAAATTGGAAGGCCAGAATGGGAAAATATATATCGACATGTTGAATAAATTGAGAATCATTATTTCAAAAATACGATTTGCAGAAAATCAATTAGAAAAAGTTCTCATCCAGGATAATGGTGCAGAAAGTAGCGACAGCGGCAATGGCGTGAGTGATTCCGCAGAAGAGGAAGGGCTGTCAGGTGTGGAAGAACTGTAGGTAGATGGTTGACAGTGTTTTTATATTAAGGGCATTTTACAGCGGTGGATTTAAATATACTGTATATAACTATAAGTTTATCGTGTAGTGCAGTGCATAACCGGTGTGCGGATATTTGATAATGACTGTCCCACGCACTCCTGCAGCATGCAGACGACCGGTCACCTCCTGATCTGGTATGTAACTCGCTTCATAGCTGTCATTAAGATTTTCACATGTCTAGAACTGTTGCGCCAGTTATAACTACCAACATGAAAACATAATGTTTTATTGAAGAGAAAATAAGCAATGAAGATACGGTTTTAATACTTTTCATGAGCTTCGTTAGGGTTTTACTGTTTCTTTATATCTTACTGTGTTTTCGCAGTTTTCTGCTGGCTCTTCTGTTTTAATCTTTACACACAAATATTTACACAGATACAAACGCCCATGCCCTAGGCTGGAGGTTCTCCACGCGAAGGAACACCAAACCCGAACGCCCAGCAACCGTGGCAAACGAGGACTGGCAGGATATTTCGTGTGATTGGGAAGGGATAATCGCATCATTTCAAACGTGATGATTTTTACTTATTATTTGCTTATCAGAATCTAATACACGCTCGATAAAAATAAAGCAGGAATTAAACTTTCTTCAAAGAAAAATAAAGTGAAATTATGTTAAATCTGGGTATAGTCGTGAGAGATTCTTCTCACTACGCCTATAATTTAAATAACTGATAAAATTTGAATTCTTAGCGTAATTAATTAAAATTAAAGCATTATAAACTTAAATGCATAGCTTAAGTGTTTATTTAGTTTCCTCACCCATATTTTTACTTTCCCTACTACGTATAGTAAGTAAGGGAAGTATTGTATTCCACCCAAAAATTCGATACCGAGATTTCACCGGAAATACATGTTTTGAGACCCCCTGAATCCAAAAAAAGCATTTTTGGAAAGATGTCCGTCTGTGTGTCTGTGTGTGTGTCTGTCTGTGAACAGCATAATTCAGAAACGAACAGTCGGATAAACACCAAACTTGGTATTTAGGTTCAGTATCTTCCAAGGATGCGACACGAAGGTTTTCAAGAAAATCCCCCCACCCCAGATTACCCTTTACATGGAAGATTTTTCGAAAATTTTAATTTTCTCAAAAATGGCTCTAACGATTTTGATTAAAATATCATATGTTTAAGATATTTTTATGACAAATAAAATGTATATCTTGATTTTCCTGGGAATGTCTCCAAAAGTATTCTTCATTGTGAACGACTTTTGCATAACTGATAAACCATAAGAGATAGACAAAAGTTTACTACACAAAAAATGTAGATCGCGTTAAAATACACAATTTATGTCATATACATTTTCTTGTTGAGTGAACCATTTTCGAGATATTACTTGTTATTCCCTTAAATTATTCAATACTTATTTTCTCAAATGGGAATTCGTTATTCATTTTTTTGTCTTGGATATGCAAAGAATATTAATCTGTGGCAAAGGGAATGGTGCTGCACCTAGCAACCAACTATTAAGAGATATGTATGTGCTTAAAGGCTACTGTATTTCCAAATTGTCCTTGTAAATATATATTCCCCCTTACATCTACAAGAAAATTAGCAATAAGACTCTGCAAATGTTTGTCTCGATTAACATGAAGTAGATGGAAAATAAGCGTTTGTATAAATAGTTTGTACAAGAGTAGAGAAGGTCACGTGAGTGTAACACATCAGATTTTTTTATGTCCTGGACATGCAAAGAGAATGGAATGCGCCACATAACAACCAGCTCTTAAAACATTTGACTATCGCTTAAAACCTACCATATTCCCCTTGCATCTTGAAACGGCAACTCTAGGCCGAGCCCGAGAACTGTAATTATAGATAATTTATTAATTAATTTTTACTGATGTTAAATCATACTATGTACATATATTTTTCTTATACTGCTTGTATAGGTTAAGAAGGGTGATTTAACGTTATGTATGTATCTAGGTTACTAATATTAGAAGAGTTATAAATGGTTTAATGTAAATAATTTAAGCGCTATGTTAAAATACTGTCCACGACGAAATGTTTTAGCTACAGGAATAGTGTCTTCGAAGGCAGAAAATCTAGTTTTACGACGTCTCTCTGGTCGAAGGGCCATTATTCTTACAGCGAGGGTGTAAAGTCTTTGTCCCTTTATTTGATAATTCGCCGTGACCAAGTGAGAGAGACAGATAGCTTAACGGTAAGCTTAGGAAAAACCGCGATTTACGTTAAACTTGGACCAATGAGATCCCTGTAAGTGTATACGAAATAGTGGGACGCGTCGAGTGGCGCTAAAAAATGGACCAATAGGAAAGGAAGCAGCCCCAGAAGCCTGCGACTATAAATGGATCTGCTAGGAACAAATTCGGGGCATTTCATTTTGGCATTTTGTCATGTGTGGGCAGGGAGAGATGCTGCAGAATGTTTAAGAGATATCACGCCAAAAGGGAGTAGAGACAGTTTTCGAAACAGACATTAGAATCGCTACTAGTAAAGAGATAAGGAGCATATCTAAACTTCGCGTCCTATCCGCGCCGTGTTTCAACAGCGGCGGACAGTATTTTAACGGCGGCAATATCAGTGTTGTGTACTACGTCGGTTAGTTAAATAAAAAGAAACGGCAGTGTCATCTTTTCATAACCAAAGCACGTCTATGTCTTCTTATATCACCACCCGAGATCGACGCTTCCTTTACCAAGGATAAGTCCAAGCTCCCATATAGTTTAAATAAAATTACTGCAGCTAGCCGAGGATAAAATTGCAGAGAACCAGCACACTGCGAACTTCTGGAACCAAAATGGAAGATGCATCAAGGTAAGCCTACGAGCAACGGACAGGAGGAGGTGACTGCCGCAATCTACAAGAAAATTAGCAAAAAGATTGACATCTCGATATCTGGATTAACATGGAACATATGGAGAATAAGCGTTTGTATAAATAGTTTGTACAAGAGTAGAGAAAGTCATATGAGTGTAACACATCAGATTTTTCATTTTCTTGTCTATTTTTGAACGCCAGCTGAAGTCGATCAGACTACAAAGCGGATTTATTGATCACTTCGCTGGTGCAAACTTGGGTAAGAAATTTGCAGCGTCAACGTAATGACAATGTGGTGTATTTTCAGTGCACACAGATGTGCATGTCACACCACTTTTACATGCATACTGACATTCCACATATTGACATCTGTTTATGATACACGTTACCCAATGTCACATCCAGTGGAATGACTTCGTCGGTTGTAATCGAATGTAGAAATTACATGTTAAAATCACAGGTAGAATATATATATATATATATATATATATATATATATATATATATATATATATATATATATATATATGCTGCAGCTGAAGGGGAAGGGTGTCAAATATGAGGCAGCTCTATTACACCTAAATAACCACAGAAATGTTATAGAGGTTACAATGTACAAACTAAAGAGCAACTTTGACACTTTCCCACCATTACGGGATAATCGGATTGTCAGGTTCCATTCACAACCGGCAAATACACACCTGTTACATGTGTTGGAAGAATTAGTTATATTGTATCTGTTACGTGGCCGCCTTGTTTTTATATTCGTAAGTGTTCAAACTTTGCATGCCGTTCGCTTAGTTACCAACTGAAGCATTTATTTTAATATTAATTATACTCCTATTATATTATATTAATTATGTTACTATTAATATAAGATTAATTAGAGTTATATTAATTATGCTAATTATACGAGTATTTAATTATTAATTATTATTTGGTTATTAGTCTATAAAGTTATTATTAATTATTAGGCCTTACCTTTGTAGTTTACTAGAAATTTGAATTGTTTTTTAAATTTTTGGTGTAAGCGTTTTCTGTTTGCGTTGGTTTTTATTTTTAGAGGAAGAGGAAGATCTGCATAAAAGAAAACCAGGAAATTTAATTGTTTGGTTTAGATAAGTACGCCAAAATAATATTAAAACGTAACTATAAGTTATTCTTTATACTGTTACAGTTATTTGCAACTTTCATTAACATACGATGCCATATAAATAAAATTCATAGCATGGTTAAGTGTTTAATTTAACATTTAAGATGCATCTATGTTGTTGGTAGTTCAGCGATTATGGCGGAGAAGGAAAGTGATGAACAAACCTTTGCAACGAATAAAAGAATATTACGCCCACCTCTGTGGTGTGGGGGTCACAAGTTTGCTTCACATTCAAGAGTCCCGAGTTGAATCTCGGTTAGGGTGTGAAGCAGTATGTTTTGAGAGTAAAATAAAATTAAGATCATAGGGAGAAGAAATATCAATAACAGTAAGGCTAGTGTTAAATAAAACTGGAAAGCAAATGTTACTGTAAGTGGAAATAAGGGTTGAGAGACAAGGCCATCAGCGGCCGGAAACGGCCATCAGCGGCCTCTATTGTTAAGTGTCCCGTTAGGTTGCTGGAACGCAGATGTGTAGAAAAGGGTCAAAGTTCGCTTCGCCAAAAGCCAGATAGCCTTAGGCCTCCACAGCAAGAAGCTAGAAATCAGGTGATAGTGGAATGGAGAGATATAGAACGTTTAAAATAGAGAAATAGAAGAGTTTAGAATACACACTTGGCCGTAGTAGTTCTATGGAGATGGTCGTTAAAGAAAAGTGTCGGCGAATAGGTGATGATATGAAGCGTAACAAATAGGAAATGCGCGTGTGTGTCGAAGTAATAGCAGGAATCAAATGTTAAAACGGTGACAGTAAATAAACGAGCAGGAAAACAAACAGTCGCATTCTCCACTAACCCGAGATCCAAGATCCATGCAAAGAACCCTGAGCTAGTACCGAACCTGGGACCATTCCTACAAATCCCGTACCGCAGAATCGACATACCACCGCAAATTGCCACCCTAACGTGGAGCCCACAATCAACAACAAGAAATACCACAGCAGGTGCGTTATCCGGATAAGGGTTTTCCCTTATACTCGTATTGAAAGATGAATATGGATAACTCTAAGCTCTATTGACCCCGGGCTTAGTTGAGCATTATTTCACCCATATCATTCATCGTCGGATACACCTAACGGTTAAAGGACGTTAAATCTTAAAAAAAAATATAGAGTAGTCTATATGATATGAAAATGACTCATAATACTAGCAGTGGAACGAAAAAGTGCGTGTTTTGTAAATAGGCGGTCTGGTGATTTCTGTGGTTATATATCTAGTAACTCAAGTTAGAACGTTGACCGCCCTGATATACGGCATAGCCATCTTTGTTTTTAGTAAGTGTGTAAGGCTGTATCCCCCATACAAACAATAACAGGTGTCTGTTTGCAAGTTAGTTCAACTGAAAATAATACAAATATTTGATTTTGAATAACATTGTAAAAGAAATAAAATATGTTCTAAAATATGGTAGTTAATATAACACCCTTCATTTTTCTCGTTTTTTTAACGCACTTTGGGTACACCAATGTTTTCTCAGACCTCTGAAATATTCATGAGCCTAACTACCACTCACAATTCACTGAGTACATTAACTAACAATAATATCACAAAACAGACACACTCAGTTTTTGTCATCATCAGAGGTCTTGACTCTTCTATTTTGCTCTGTTATCTTCATCCTTTCTAGCAAACAGTTTCTTAGCTCCAGCTTTTTCCTTTCCTGTTGTGCACCAACTTCTGATTTCTATCAGCTTTCAGCTTTCTATCGGGGAAACTTTGTATGGAGGGAAGTTAATCACATTTGCAGGACCTACTTGAAGATTCTGCCGACTAGATCTGGGATGGAGGTTTCATGTTTGACACACATGCCTTCGATTAAGTAACACTGCAAATTCTACAGCATCATTTGTATCAGGTGATGTCCATCTTTCCTCTTGAAAGATAACAATAGGTAGAAACATAACAATATCTGAAAACAGTTTGTTGTTACCTATCATAGAGGTCTGTTTAGTTGACAGTTAACGGTTTCATACTTGAGAACCTGGTAGCCAATACTACACAGCCCTGTATATGTAGTGGAATAAATACCTTCACTGACGTGACAGCATATAGATTCTATATAACATAACGCATTATATTTAAGCAACAAATATACGTGTGCTTTAAATAATTCGATGTTCAAAAATAGATTTAACTGTTTCTCAATGACTGACCACAAAGGAGAGTAGAATTAAAAAAAAAAAGCATAGGCGAGAGGGGAAGGAAGAGATTCTCCTTTGAGAGCCATTTGCAGTGTCTTTGTTTAGGTTCAGAAGTCAGTGGCGAATTACATATAAACTTTGTGAACGACACACCGCTCTCCATGACCGGGAGGGGGTATATGACACATTCGATTTCTGGGGTACGCATACAATTGTGTTTCAGTTCTGCATGCCTGACCTCTCTGAAATATTAAAAATAAATTCTAAGTTAGATTTAGATGCATAAACGTGCCAACTAAATGCAATGAAAACTGGCTTGAGAATTTGGGTACACAACATAATACTAGAACGAATATTACACAACCCTTTTAGAATACATAGAGACAGGAATATAGTGAAAATCTCTAGATTATTTTTATCAGAGATAATTGTTATTTCACACAAGGCCGTGTGAAGGAAAGGGTAAAAGGTGGAATCATAGCCATAGTAACTCAATTGGTTAGAGCAACCGGACGGAAACCGGAAGATCCGTAGTTCAAATCCCGGCTATGGCATTGACATTTTCAGTCTGATTCTACTTCTTAACTTTATCAGCATTAGGCGTTATTTGCGGTTCGGAAATCGAGCTAGAGGATCCGTGGTAACGTGAGCATTCGAAAGATCCTTGGTTTGATTCTTGGGCCATTCTAACCAAGGCGAATGTTGGTGAGGTTTCTCTCTACGATTTTTCTTTCCCTTATTTCCTATCACTTCGCTTTCCCTTTTATATTTCAGGTAGGCTTAGAAGCTTTGCAGTGTCAGTTGGTGTCGGACAATGACGCAGATGTTTGCTTGTTGGAAAGTTCTTCTCGGCCGTGCCAGATGGCAGCCTTCTCTGAGGCGCCTCAGGTGGGTGAAATTTTCCGACTTCGCCACAGGGAAGCCTTTTCTGAACACCCCGCCTGTGTGAGCGGGTCAGGTTTGGAATCGTTAGGGACCTCTCCGCGTCTTTGTCGGCCGGCGGTTGTGCATGCCTTCTATGGTTCCTTTATTCCATCCGTTCCTTCTGGGGATGGCAAGCACAAATGATCCGCGAAGGTTCAAGCTGCGAGGTTTCCCCTCGATTCCCTGGACATAGTCACAGCCGACGTGCTTGGAAATCCTAAATCAAATAAATAATCTCCAGAATAAACTAGAATGTGCGATCACAAATCGCAAATAGTAGAAATAACAGTTGCATTAGACGGTCCTCCCATGGCAAAAAGAATGACCAGCTGAAATTAAAAAGAGTTTAATTCAATGTTTTAACTTTAAGATTGGATGTTCTTTCCATAGTTTTTGCTCCGTTACCTCTGCTTAGGATCACGTTATGAAAAAGAGGCAGGATGCTAAAACAGGATCGTGTGTGAAATGGATTACACGGTAAACTTTACATTATGGAAGAAAAAAAATATGTGTGGTGTCGAGAAGTGTGCGCAGTTGCCGAGGGCTGCTTTTTGCCGTGATTATCGCTGTCAGGGAACGGAAAGTGCTGGCTGCTAAGAAGATTTGAATTAATCCTCTGCCACTTCAAACGGCTAGGTGCTTCACTCGTCTCCAGGCTTTGTTTCTCAGCGGTACAGGAACGCTCGCAAACACTTTAAACTTTTCCACTTGTCGATTATAATGAAGTACGCTCATCGACGCGGAATAGACTAAATATATTGGGGGGGGGCTGGGAACTTCAAAGTACTTTGCGTTCTCTTTAAACTAAAGAATTTCACGTTTAGAACTTGCAGGTTCCTAAAGCAGAACTCGGGTTTCTATGAAGGCCTAAGTTCTTGTTGGGTTTTATGGTCATCTGAGGGATTTAGCGCTTGAATGGTATTACTGAAGGTTAATGCACTATCTGATTATTTACTCCTAATCATCATCACTCCAAGGAATAGACAACTGCCCGTTACGGCTTCACAAAGCATCAGTCCAAAGATTTTTAGAATGTCCATCTCAACGTCCTATTGCTTGGTAGTTCCTTACTAATAGTGGGCACCTCTCCTCTCTCATGCTGTTCATATGGTCATTCCATTTTTACTTTCTCTACTACGCATAGTAAGTAGGGGAAGTATTGCATTCCACTCAAAAATTCGATACCGAGATTTCACCGGAAATACATGTTTTGAGGCCCCTGAATCCAAAAGGGTATTTTTGGAAACAGGTCCGTGTGTGTCTGTGTGTGAACAGCATAACTCAGAAACGAACAGTCCGATAAACACCAAACTTGGTATTTAGGTTCAGTATCTTCCAAATTTTCTGGGAATGTCTCCAAAAGTATTCTTCATTATGAACAACTTTTGCATAACTGGTAAACCATGAGAGCTAGACAAAATTTTACTACACAAAAAATGTAGATCGCTTTAAAATACAGAATTTATCTTATATACATTTTCGAGATATTGCTTGTTATTCGCTTAAAGTTTCCAATAATTATACTTTTTCTCAAATGGGAATTCGTTATTCACTTTTTTTTGTCCTGGTAATGCAAAGAGAATGGAATACTCCACATAGCAACCAGCTCTTAAAATATTTGATTATCGCTTAAAGCCTACAATTGCATCTACAAGAAAATTAGCAATAAGATTAACATCTCGTTATCTCGATTAACATTAAGCATATGGGGCATAAGCGTTTGTAAAAACAATTTGTACAAGAGTAGAGAAAGTCATGTGAGTGTAACACATTCAGATTTTTTTTCTACAGTACGTTACATTATTATATAAATGTTCTACTTTTAGTTAATCTCTTACTTCTTCATTTTTGATCCTATCCTTTTATCTGCCTAAGGAACCTATCTCCGTCGTCAGAATACTATCTTTCTGGTTTTTTTCTGGAACCCAAGTTTAGCAGCTGTACAGTGTTGTGAGAACTGCAATAACTCTGTAGCTTTATTTTTTGTTTCTTTCTTTACTTTGTTTTAAAAGTTTTCTGCATAGCTCCATACATTCTCTAGAAATTATTTATTTTATACTCAATATCCCTTTCTACATTAAAACTATTACACCCTAAATATTTGAAATTAGATATTTGTTCTATATTGTAACCCTCCAGAACAATTTTAGATCCCTTGGGTTTTTGTCTTATAACCGTAATCTTTATTTTTCTTATTGATATCCTAAAATCACGCAAATTACACGATTTATTTCCCGCAAGGATTTCTGTAAATCATCTTCATTTTTTCTGTATTATGATTAGATCGTCTGCAAAAAAGGATTATTTACACATACATGTTTTGTTACTAAGGATTACTAAATTGTCCGTTTATTTAAAATGTCTGTATAGGTGTATATTAATTTTATCTGTTAACTCGGTCGAAGACTTTAACAAAGTCCTGTATACCCAATATGTGTTTCTAAAGATACATATTTCATCACAAAGAGGGAGAGGGAGGGAGAGAGAGAAATTGCATTTGAATGTAATTCTTCTGCTAGTGGCATACTTCTGAGCATATCATTTTGTGTATAAACTTAACACCAATGTTGACAGCAAGTATCACATTATGAACACTGAACCCATGATCCTTTCGTGCAGATTTCTTTCAGTTGAAATGCAAAAGACAAAATCCAAATTAGTCATCTTTAGAAAGCACTTGACAAATTTAACCAATTGAGATGGTTTGGTTTTGCAAAAGTTTCGATTTATTTTCACGTCTGATTAAGCCAGCATTTTAAATATATTTTTCTTGAACTTCTCTGTTTCTACTTATTGAATTATGCTAACGAAACGAAATGAAGAGCTTGTGTTTCCTTGGCATGGGTTTGCTCTCACGTGATCGTAAAATGTATTTAATTGAGTTGTAAGCCCAGACAGGACAGACAATTTCAAAATTTGGGATGCAAAAGCATTCATTGCGACTGCAATGGACACAGCCCCGGTTTTTTAATATTATTGTTAGAGAACTAACTCTATGTTAAGATATCAATAAATATCAAATTAAGCCATGCCAGATGCTACTCCTTATTGATATTATAAAGATTATCCAAGAAAGGAAGAAGATTTACAAAGTAGTTTATAACTGAACTGTGAAAAACCAGAAAAATATGCACTTCATGGATCGCTTAATTAAACACGAATCACGACATTTCATAGAAAGCACCAATAAGATAATCGAGCGAGGTGGCGCCGAGGTAATCTGCGTGACGCGAATTCGGGAGATCCCGGGTTCGACCCCGGCGACCACCCACTCTGAACCAATGGGTTTTTCGTGATTTCCTCTGGTCGGCAGGCGAATGCTGGGAATGTTCATCTTCTACCATGGCTCTCTTGTCCCTCAATTCCTGTACCCATCATCTACCTTGTCATCTGTTTCAGGGTTAATATGTGTAATTTTTCTTGGTTCTGATTTTAATTCATTTATATTTTATTTGAATTTGATTTTTATTACATTCTTTGTACGTTTGAGTTCGAGGAAAGCTTATCCGTTCGGTAAGGCGACGGAGTTCTGCGGGTTGTGGCTGGACGTGGCTATGTGCTCTGTGGTTTGTTCCCGACGTCGTCCAGGGACCGATCGGTTGCATACCCGCCTTTTGGGTGCTTTCAGCCAGGCGCTCTTTCGGAGATCCCCCGAAAGGCTCAGGGTCCCCCAGGTGAGCTCGTTAAATATGGAAACATTAGGGACCCCGTCCATGCTTGCGCTCGTCGTCATCCGAATCTGGTCACCCATCGGGTCTCTCTCCTCATTCCCCCTCCCGGGGTCACGGTAGAAGCACAAAGGTCCGGATGACCTGCTGTGGTGCTCTGCCCCAGTTTTGGGGGGCCTCTTCCTTCATCAGCATCTCTCCTTTTACTAATAAGATAAAAAAATAGCTATCGGTAATCACGTGTTAGAGCAAAGTAAACTTTTGACTATTTGGGATGCAGTATTACGTTCATTACAAAACGATTTAAATAATAAAGTGAATACGTTTCAAAACATATGCGAAACTCTGGCAAAAGGATTAAGAAAAAAGGTTAACAATTCAAAATATTATAAAACAATTGATGTTCTTACGGATGCTAAGCATGGAATCTAAGAAAGAAGGGAAAAAATATCTGATGTGTTACACTCACATGACTTTCTCTATTCTTGTACAAACTATTTTTACAAACGCTTATTCTCCATATGTTTCATGTTAATCGAGATATCGAGATGTTAGTCTCTAATTTTCTTGTAGATGCAAGGGGAATTGGTAGGCTTTAAGCGATAGTCAAATATTTTAAGAGCTGGTTGCTATGTGGAGTATTCCGTTCTCTTTGCATTACCAAGACAAAAAAAAATGAATAACGAGTTCCCATTTGAGAAAAAGTATAAGTATTGAAAAATTTAAGGGAATAACAAGCAATATCTCGAAAATGGTTCACTCCACAAGAAATATGTATATTACATAAATTGTGTATTTTAACGCGATCTACATTTTTTGTGTAGTAAAATTCCGTCTACCTCTTATGGTTTACCAGTTATGCAAAAGTCGTTCACAATGAAGAATACTTTTGGAGACATTCCCAGAAAATTCGAGATATAAATTTCATTTGTCATGAAAATATCTTAAACATATGATATTTTAATCAAAATCGTTAGAGACATTTTTGAGAAAATTAAAGGTTTCGAAAAATGTTCCATGTAAAGGGTAATCTGGGGTGGGGAGATTTTTTGAAAACCTTCGTGTCACATCTCTGGAAGATACTGAACCTAAATACCAAGTTTGTGTTTATCCGACTGTTCGTTTCTAAGTTATACTGTTCACAGACACACACACACACACACACAGACATGTTTCCAAAATGCTTTTTTTTGATTCAGGGGGCCTCAAAACATATTTCCGGTGAAATCTCGGTATCGAATTTTTGGGTTGAATACGATACTTCCCCTACTTACTATACGTAGTAGAGAAAGTAAAAATACTGTAGTAAAATAAAGCTGTCGAAATGGGATATTATTAAGGGTAATAAACAAGGATGATGTGTAATTGATAAAATAAAGAAATGAATTTGTAAGAAAATAATTAAATACTTTTCCTGTAACGGGAAAATAAAAAGTAAATATAGAAGTACATGGGGGGAAGTTACACAACTAATTCATAAAAACAGCTTTCTAAAATTCGCTACCCGACCAATAGACAGAAGTATCAGGAACACTGGAGTAAGATGGAAACAAACAGGAGGCTGGGAAACCAGAAATAATGAAAATGGTGAGCGAATTGAGTAACAGCACACTATCTTTAGGAACTGTTAAAAAATTTGTTGTAATACATTCACGTGACTTACTCTGTCCTCTATCTTTATTAGTGGATATACAAACTATTCTTAGTAAAGCTTATTTGTCCATCTGAATTTAATCAAATAAACCTTTGCAAAAATAGCTACATGACACATTTCGTTATAAATACAGAGGACAGCGATAGTCCAAATGTTTAACAACTAGACGCTATATGCTGGCCTTAAAATGGTATACTCTTTCCATGCAATCACGAGAAACAACTGAAAATCGATAGGACTTTATAAAAGAATGATAAGTATTGGACGATTCGAACCTTTAATAGCAGATATCTCAGAAACGGCTTATGCCACAAAAAAACTTATCTAAAGTAAATTGTGGGTTTTAAAGAGATCTGCATTTTTTGTGTGATACGTTTTCGTCTATCCCTTAATGTACAAGTTATACACGATTATGCAAAATTCCTTCCGAAGGAAGGCTTCCTAGGCTATTCTCAGAAAATTCAAGACATAAATTTTATTTGTTATTTAATACTTTTCATATATGGTATTTTAATCAAAATCGTCAGAGTCATATTATAGAGAGTAAAAATTTTTGAAAAATGTTGTATGTAAACGATAGTTGAATTTTCTTGAAAATTGTCTTGTCGCATCCTTGGAAAATACTTAACTCAAATAGCAAGTTTGGTATTTATCCAGCTTTTCCTTTTTAAGTTATGCTTTTGCAGGCAAACAGACACAAGGACATATTTCCAAAAATGCTTTATTTGGATTCAGGGCGTCTCAAAACATGTATTTCCAGTGAAACCTCGGTATCGAACTTTTGGTGGAATGCAATAGGTACTTCCCCTACTTACTACACGTAGTAAAGAAAGTAATAGTCCCCTTAATAAATTTGCAATCTATCACTGAACACCAATATTAAAGTAATTTTGTTCTTTGAGCTTTAGCTTTAATTTTCTATTCACTGCAGGAGGTTCAACTGGAATCAATCCCAATCCATGTCAATCTAATGCATACTAATTACACTGGGACTAATAATTAAGAAACACCACGTTTATTGGGTTTCTTTTGAGGAGTTAACTCTAAAGCCGCGTGTCGTTATTTGTCTGCTGAAGCAAATTTAAACACAGGGCAGTTTATTGTACGTATGAATGTTTAAGTTTACAATAGTTTACGGGTCTGCATTAAATATTTGGAGACGAACTTATAGTAAGTTTTTGGATATTGTTTCTGCCACCTTTAGTTATTTCAGTTGCTTATCATGCTTTTATTTGTCGTGTGACTTACTAACAGGGAATAAACTAATTTTTTGATTTCTAGTTTACTTTTAACATAGCGGATTATTCCAGCAGTCCTTTGGCACAAAAAAGTACTTATTCAACATCATGATAAACCCCAAAAGATTAAATTAATTTAATTTTGAACGCCAAAAGCACTTTGAAGTCTATGTTGCTTCTGAGATAAAAATGAAGGAATACCTTCCATTGGTAATTTTCGCATACGTATTAAATTTCCACCTTCTCCTGACAAAATATTTCTTCATTTTATTACAAAATAAAAGGTTTATTCTTTAATAAACTGTTTTCTTTCATTTTTTACTCTTGGCGTTTGTATACGTTTTCCGAATGTTCTAATAAATGAAATAAACACAACTACGTACGTTAATCATTTGTTAATTATGGTTTTAACCGCCAGCACTTTATGCTTCAGCTAAAAGCAAGAGTGTCAGGATTACATTGGTAGCAGGAGACCGTTTAAAACTGAACCGCAAGAATGGGATTGTTACTCACCGCATCGCAGGGCAGAGGTGCCGGCAGTTGTCTTACGGATCCTCGGCCTAGCGCCTCTCTTTTCCTCTGCGCCGAGAATAGCCTCAGCTCCTTGCGTTCCTCGTCCGACAGTGCGTGGCAGTAACGTACCTCGTTGTCGTGCGGGGGTAGTTGGTGCAGAAGCTGCCTAACCCGATAACGCTCCCCTACAGAGTTCACGTAAGGTACTTTATCCTCTGGTAGCGCTGAGAAGTAAACGTGCACCTGTAACAGACAAAGCAAATAAAATGTTAATTAATAAGGAAAATCAAGAGTGCTGTATAGTAACTCTTTTCTGGCAGTAGAAGAATAGAAGGGAGTTTCCAAAAGCTTCTTTTTTTCCTCTTTCTTAAGATATAACATGTGAAATTATACCAAACCGTGGTAAAATTAAAATGTAAACTTCAACTCTCCTCTTAGATTCTTTCAGAAAACCCAAGATTGTCAAATAAGTAACAAGAATGTGCTTAACACTAAAACTAAGGTACTTGGTCCGCAAGCTGAATTTGAGAATGCATTTGAGACTGAAGACATTATAATTATTAATATATTCTATATTCTTTTCTTCCCTATTTCTTTATATATAATTCGTTTCTATCCGAAAAATAAATGTGTAACAGCAAAAAAATATCACATTTTCAAGTTTTCCAACATCAACCAATACTGACAAGCAGAGACGTTAAGAGTAGAAAAGAGAAAGAATTTCAAGTTAATAAGTTCATGAAATAAGGGATGCGGATATCCTTCAATGAGTTTGTTACATCGAGTGTGTATCATCAAATGAAACTGAAGGATTTGAAGCAAGATCCCCAAAAATCTGTTTATTACATGTATGCACAGAAAAATTTAACACCGCCTTTAATGTCAGAAAGGAATAAGTCCACTGGAAATGAAATACTAGTATAATGCTTGTTGAAGCTCGATGTAAACCAACATGATAAAGAGGTTTAGCAGATGATACATGAATCAGATAAGAAGGATTTAATGCGAGTTCCGAGTATCTCGTCACGGTAGCACAGCGTCAGTGTTACGACGTGGAAAGTCGATGGCTGGCCATGGAATCGAATTTTTCAAGGTTATGATATTCGTGATACACATAGACAGTTGTTTCCTTAAATCACATTTACTTCTTCTCTTCATCATATTCATCTTCTTCTTTTTCTTTTTCTACGGATTACCCTCCTATTTGGAGGACTTACAAGTCAATGCCGTGGTTCAGTAGCAAACTTTTGTATCATAGCATATCCAGGATGATTGATCAGCCCAATGCCTGGTATGGCGGTGAAGAAAAAGGAACTGAAATGTAATGAATGAAAGGTAGGAAAATTCACGGATCAAATTATCCACCCCAGCATTCGCCTAGCGACCGAGAGAACCGCGAAAAACCTTCGGTCAAGTTGGACGGTCCCGGGATTTCAAACCCGGGGCCTACCGAATACGAGTCGCACAAGCTGTCACGGCGCCGCCTCGTTCGGTGATATTCCATTCAAAGACTGCAAATGTGTACACTGAAGCTTATAATTGGCTTAAGTTAATAATTCTATGTAAGAAAGCTTTCCTATGTTTTATTATGAAGTAATCAAAATGGAACAGTTTATATCAAATATATAAAGATAAAAGGGGTATTAGGTTCTGAATAATCTCAGAAGCTAAATTTACTCAATCAGTATTTGAAATTCATTACCGAAAATGTGATTTCTTCTCCGTGGTTTCAGGCTATATGCCATGCAAAACGTTTAGATTTGTTAATTAGGCAGCAACAATGTTTCTCATTCAGTAGTTCCGCACCTATTGCCAGGGGTTCTTTTTTTCCCCTAATTGTATGATTTTGGAACTGTTACATTATGGGGTTAAACTTTGATAAACATAAAAAAAACGTTGGTTGCCCAAAATTATATGGTAATTTAATGATTTTTGGCCGCTAAAATATGCTTAATCTCAAAAGGTCTTTCTGAAACTTTGAACAAGTCCAGGAGGAGATCAAATCTAGGAAATCAAATATAAAACATTAGGAATTCTAGTCAAACATCAGTATCAAGCGGATCCTTATGAAATTACATTACAAATGTAAATGGGCAAAATTCAGCATAATACATTTTCTAGATACTATACATCGATTCCATACCCAAATAACAGCGGTTTATAAACCATTAAACTATAATTCGATATTTAAAAATCCAATTGTATAATTTCGGGAATGGCGGGCAATTTCTCTACCACTTACCTACCTATTAGGTAGAGAAGGTATTGCATTTCACCCAAAAATTTGGTTTCAGCAGAAATACATATTTTGAAACCTCCTGAATCCAGAAAACAAATTAGAATAAGATCTATATGTGTGGCATAATTGGAAAGTGAAATCTCGGATAAATACCAAACTTCGATTTTAAGGATTTTCCAAAGATACGACCCGAAGATAAAAAAATCCCCACCCTAAACTACAACAAGGAACATTTCCAGTTTTATATTTTCTCAAAAATGGCTGTAAAGATTTTAATTAAAATACCACATATTTAAGATATTTACATGACAAATAAAGTGTATATCTTGAATTTTCTGAAATACTCTTGAAGAAATTTTGTGTAATGTTATATAGCTGGTAAATCATAAGAAAAAGACAAAAACTACAGGCAGAAAATGTAGACCTCGTTCAAACACATACTTTATTCGAAATAACTTTTTCTGTAGCATCAGCCATATTCGAGATATCCATTATTACTAGTTCGAATTTTTCAACAGTTTTGTCATTTTCTTAAAGTGCTGTCGCTATTCATTTGTTTCTCGGGATATCATGGAAAGCGTATGGAACTTTAAGAGCAGCATCCGCTATCGATTTGGGTTCCTCTATCCCCTTGTAGTTTCAACGAAATGTATAATGAAACTATCTCTGCAAAGATTTGTTTGGATTAACATGAACTGGATAGAAAAAACGGGCTCTGTAGAAGCTGCATAATAATAACCATGGTATGTAGAGGAATTCGTATGAATGTAATCTATGAGACTTTTAATAGTTTATTCTAATCGCGGTACTTGCATATTAAAATCATGGCTCAGACAGGAAAAGCTTGTTTAAAGAATAAGTCAACAAGTGTTTTCACGTAGCGGTCGGTACCTGCAAGCAACAAGTGTCCGATTGGCCCGGACCGCCCCCTCACTCGCCATAAACAGAACACCCTCTCACCTGATGGTCGTCAACGTTGATGGCACACATAACGTAGGAAATGATGCTCGCTTTATAGGTCCCCACAAGGGAGTCGTACACACGGGCCTGAATTAAATGTTAACGCCTCGGTTCAAGATATACGCATCTACCGAGAAACACACGCAGAGTTTAAAACATGGGAGCAATAACACTTTTCGTTGTTCGACGATATTGTCCGTTTGCCTTTCATGCTGTCATGGGAAGCTGAATTTCATGCATTAGT
Source organism: Deroplatys truncata (assembly GCA_030765065.1). Lineage (NCBI taxonomy): Eukaryota > Metazoa > Arthropoda > Insecta > Mantodea > Mantidae > Deroplatys > Deroplatys truncata. The sequence continues at coordinate 64,292,377 of CM060980.1, forward strand.
AACCTACCTTCCTGTGTATTTTGCCTATTTTACTACACGTATGTGCATAGAATTATCCTCTTAACTTTTGATATATTTAGTATTGCAGATATGGAATATAAACGTATTTGATAGCTGAATTTCACCATTTAAATCTTACCTGAATCTTTACTTCCTTTTTGCTTTCTCTACTACGTATAGTTAAGTAGGGGAATTATTGTATTCCACCCAAAAATTCGATACCGAGATTTCACCGGAAATACACGTTATGAGACCCCCTGAATCCAAAAAAAGCATTTTTGGAAACATGTCCGTGTGTGAGTCTGTCTATGTGTCTGTGTGTCTGTCTGTGAACAGCATAACTCAGAAACGAACAGTCAGATAAACACCAAACTTGGTATTTAGGTTCAGTATCTTCCAGAGATGCGACACGAAGCTTTTCATGAAAATCCCCCAACCCCAGATTACCCTTTACATGGATCATTTTTCGAAAATTTTAATTTTCTCAAAAATGGCTTTAACGATTTTGATTAAAATATCATATGTTTAAGATATTTTTATGACAAATGAAATGTATATCTCGAATTTTCTGGGAATGTCTCCAAAAGTGTTCTTCATTGTGAACGACTTTTGCATAACTGGTAAACCATAAGAGATAGACAAAATTTTACTGCACAAAAAGTGTAGATCGCGTTAAAATACACAATGTAGGTCTTACAAATTTTTTTTATAGAGTGAACCATTTTCGAGATATTGCTTGTTATTCCCTTAAATTTCCCAATACTAATACTTTTTCTCAAATCCGTTATTCATTTTTTTATGTCCTGGACATGCAAAGAGATTGGACAACGCTTAAAAGATTTGACTATCGCTTATAACCTACCATATTCCCCTTGCATCTACAAGAAAATTAGCAATGAGATTGACATCTCGATATCTTGATTAACATGAAGCATATGGAGAATAAACGTTTGTAAAAATAGTTTGTACATGAGTAGAGAAAGTCATGTGAGTGTAGCACATCAGAATTTTTTTTGTCCTGGTAATGCAAAGAGAATGGAATACTCCTCATAGCAACCAGCTCTTAAAACATTTGACTATCGCTTAAAGCCTACCAATTCCTCTTGCATCTACAAAAAATTAGCAATATGATTAACATATCGATTAGCATGAAGCAAATGGAGAATAAGCGTTTGTAAAAATAGTTTGTACAAGAGTAGAGAAAGTCATGTGAGTGTAACATATCAGATTTTTATTTGTTAATATTTACGTCGATTTAATTAATGGAGTACTGCTTTCTCTACCACATACATAATAGATAGAGAAGGTATTGCATTCCACCCCAAAATAGCATACCGAGATTTCACCGGAAATACATGTTATGATGCTCCTGAATTCAAATAAAGCATTTTTAGAAAAAAGGTCCATGTGTGCGTGTTGAACACAATAACCCAAAAACGAAAAGTCGGATAAATATCCAACTTGGTATTTAGGTTCAGTGGCTTCCAAAGGTGCGACGCAAAGATTTTAAAGAAAACTACCCCAAAATCCCCATACTAGCTTTCATATGAAACATTTTGAAATTCTTGATTTTCTAAAAATTGCCTCTAACGATTTTGATTAAAACACCATATATTAATGATATTTACATAATGAATAAAATGCACACTTTGAATTTTCTGGGAATAGCCTGTGAAGTCCGCTGCATTCAGAAGGAATTTTGTATAATTTTGTTTAACCGGTAAACTTAAGCCATAGACGAAAGTGTACTGTACAGAAAATTTAAATCTCTTTACAACACACAGTTTAATTCAAATAACATTTTTGTGGCATCGGCCACTCCCGAAATATCCGTTATTAATGGCTCGAATTGTTCAATACTTAGCCATTATTTTAATGCGCTGTCGATTTTTAGTTGTTGCTCCCGATGTCATGAAAAGAATAAGGAATTTTAAGGCCAGCATATAGCATCCGCTTCTAAAACATTTAGCTATCGCATTGCCTTTCTATCTATAACGAAATGTGTAATGCAGCTATCTCGATTAAAATATAGTATATTGGAAATTAACTTACATAAAATTAATTTTTATATCCACTAATAAGCGATAGAGGATAAAGACAATCACGTAAATGTAAGGCATAACATTTTTTATTTTAACATTAACCAGGCTGGAATCTACCGCCATTTTACCACCAAGGTTAATGTTGTTGACCTTACTACTGGAGCCAATATGTGCAATACTATTATTAAATTATTAATTTTTTTTCTTTGAAGTGCTATTTCTAATGTTCACTACCGTCGAAAAAATAGTATGTAATACACATGTGTTAAGTGTATCGGAGAATCGACTTCGTCTTATATTTTCAAACTCTTCCTCGTTCTCCAATGGTGTACTTACTGCACGTGTATCCAATATACCGATAATGGCGCGTAGCAACTTGGATGTAAATATTTCTTTTATGCCGTCATGTATTCTGGTAATGCAGGAACTTCAGTATAAAACCTGACCGCTCGCACGGAGATTTGCGTTTGGGTAGCCGTGCCAGCACTCTATCTTCGCTTCTTTAATCTGTATTTATGTAAACCGTACATAAAATATAATAGCGAAATCTTGTCCTTCCGCAGCAAAACAAGCATTGTACCGAGTAAACTCATTCAGATTGACACGGTTAAGTTCGGCCACTGTAATGTTTCGTAAAATAATATTTACATACAACATATACAGTTGTTCTAAAGACAACTGCCTTCCCATTCGCAAATGGAAGTGGACTATTGACTAATAACACGTGGTAAATGAAGGACAGAAAGCCTGTCGTGAGTGAGGGGTGCGGTGGAGGAGGTGAAGCCAGGCGGCATTGGCTCTGGCGTACCTTCCGAGATATCAGGTTTTATACCGAAGACCAAGTATATGTGTGGGATCTTTCAACAAGAGTGTCCTATCTTTGAACTTAAATAAAACACGTTCCATATTTTGGAACATAATTAATGTCATTACGTGTGGTAGAAAACATCAGTTAAGTGACCGCCGCGACTTCGTTGGTTCGCGGTATGCGGTCTTCAATGTCAGAAGAACGTAAATTAGGTTCAACTTGACGAATAACACGTGTGATCTTTTCATAATATCATTTACTGTTTCTGCCTTGTTGACATAAACTCGAGATTTAACATAACCCCACAAGAAGTAATCCAACGGCGTTAAATCACATGAGCTCGGGGGCCTGTTAACATTACCACCATGGAAAATGATGAAACCTCTGAACTTCTCCTTCAAAAGATCGATTGTTTCGAGAGCAGTATGACATGTGGCACCATCTTACTGGAACCAGATGTTTCTGAGACCCATACTATCCAATTGAGGCCAAAATAGTACGTTATAAGAGCCCGGTATCTTTCTCCATTGACAGAGCTTCTCCATCTTCATCTTGGAAAAAATATGGACCAATGATTCCACCGTACCAAAATCCACACCGCACAGTAACCTTTTGGGGATGAAGTGGTCGTTCTGGAATCTGCATTGGATTGTGAATGCTCTAATAGCGGCAATTTTGTTTCTTAACACAACCATACATCCAAACGTGGGCTTCGTCGCTGAAGATGATTTTTCGACAAAAATCCGGGTTAACTTTCAATTGCTCCATAGCCCAGTCAGCGAATACACGGCGCAACCTATGGTCATTGGGCTTTAGTTCTTGAGTTAACACCATTTTGTAAGCGTGAAACTTCAATTCCAGATGCAGAATTCGCCAAGTTGTGGTCGGCGAAAGCCCCAATTCTTGCGCTCGACGAGCAATTGATTTGTTTCCGTTCTCGCGTACACTCTCATGAACGGCGCCTATGTTTTCGTTGGAGCGCTTACGTCGATTACGCACAGGCGTTCTTTGATCGATGACAGAACCACTTCTTTCAAATTTATCGATCAAACGCCGAATCGTGCTCACCGTAAACTTCACGCATTACACGGATGGTTTGGCGAACAGATGATCCATTTTGATAATAAATTTTCACAATTTCTACGCGTTGCTGAATGCTGTAACGTTCCTTGTCTATTTATGAATAACAACTGTAACCACATGAAAAAAAATGACTGCTGTAACTCAATAACAACGGAAACTATCACATGTTAAAGATAGGACACTCTTGTTGAAAGACCCTTTATATAAGGCTTAATCGTTTACGAAGGGGAACAGAAGACTACGGAGTCAAAAGGAGTAAGCAGAGAGTGGAAAAGTTCTTAAATATCTTCATGCTCTAAGTGCTATTGTACAAAGTATAGTTCATTGTTGGTTGAATTTAAGGTAAATAAAATACAATACAGCAACAATAGCGTTGTACCTGATCGCCTAATACTGTAAATATTTAGTTAGCAGTGTATATAACGTATATACGTATAATGCATGCTGTAAAATAATGTGTAAGAAGCTGTCATTCGTGGGTAGGTTGCATTTCGGCTAGGCTAACTTGCAAAATTCTAGGCGTTCTAATTCTGGCTCAGTTCTGCATAGTAGAGAAATAATGCAAAATGTGAAAGGTGTTTAGAAGTACGAATATTACGTCTAATCATACACCAGGGAAGTTTTAGATTCTACTTAGTCGAAATCATGATCTATGGAATAATTTATAGTGATCTTTCATTGTGTTGCAAGTCTTATAAAATTGAGTTATTTAAAAACAAATATCTAAGTTTTATTTGTAAAGTTTAGAAGTTATATAAACTTCAAAACTAAGCATAACACTTATACTTATAATATCTGGATGTTAAACTTCTGTAAAGCGCTCTGTCTCCCCTTATTTTATGATAATACTGAAGAGGTAAGCTTCTCTGTATGCAGCACATTAGACATAGGGCTATAATAACCATTTTTTTCTCTCAAAATTCCTTCAACAATGCAAGATATGCACATTTTCGCCGCACTCTCCGTACTTAACCTGGACAATAAATACCTTCCATCCCTTGCCAATGGTTTATGACCCAAGAAACATCAAATATTCACCCCCTGGATCAAATAATTTCATCCCAGGTAGAAAAAAGAAAGCTTAAGAGGGGTGTTTAAAGAAAAAGGGAGGAAAAGAAAATATTTAAGGGTAGCCAGCTAACTATCCCATCTTGAAAGAAGTCAAGGTTGAAATTCTCTCCCTGGATTTCGAGGAAGGGGAGAAGATGGCCTCGTAGCTTATATTAATGGCATCTTCCTGTTATACCCAACCTTGATTCCACTTTGATGCTCAAGGGCGCAGTAAGAAAGAGAGAAAATTCCACATTCTGCCGAAGAATCACAGGGAACGATTTAATCATCATAACTGCGGATTTTCAAAGAACTGCTCTAAGGGTTTGAATAATAAGACTTGCTGTTTGCTATAGTACCCTATAAGTTTTAATCTTTTCTGTGCAGCGGGTATTATGACGTTTTCGCTATGAAATGTTTAAGAGACTTAAAGCAAAAAGCATGTTGGAAAATATTTGGACAAGGAATAATAATAAACACAAAAACTCGCTAACATGAGTAAACACTTGGAAGCGTGTTTGAATTTCTGATTTAATGGAAGTGCTACGTAGAAGCTAGAACACTATACAATAAATTGGTTGATTTACATACGCGAATGCTTCGTGGAATAATAATTATAATCATACAAAGAGAGGTAGAGATAGAGGCAGAAAAAACTCAAGAAACATGTTGCGTATTTTATATTATACTTAAAAGTGCACTATTTTTTTAAATATCTGTATGGTAATTATTCTATTCAAATGAAAAGAATGAAATAAATGAAATTATACATTAACACCATTATTATTAAGTGCTATTAGTGGCTATTTACATGGAATGCAGTAAAATTACGGGATAAAACGTGAGAGCAAGATCATCTACCACAAAAAATATCTGTTAAACCTATGATTTAAAATTAATAATTTATAAGATAACACTGCTTTGAAATTAGTGTTTTAAAGGAGCTTTGTTTGCAAGAGCTTGCCCATCTTATTTATAAGCTCTTTGCCTACTTCTTGCAAATAATATAACGTTCCCCCTTTAAATGTTTGAAACTAGATACGTTTCTGAGTAGTCTTTATTAATAACATTTTTGTATATGATTACATATAATACTACGTTAATAAAAGCGCATGTTTTCAGGTCGGATAGCAACCTACCGACATAGGGAACGCGCTTATTAGGTTGACAAGAATAGGCATGTTGTGACTGACCCACAAAATCTACAGACTAATCGAAACATTGAACAAATGTGTCATTCATATTATTTAAAACTACCGAGAATATGAGGGAATGCTCATTGATTTATGACGTAAACTATCTTGGCCGCCTTTGTACATAGTTAAAATAGCTTACGGCATATCATATACCAATCAGGCGATATACATCTCTAAAAAGGGTATATGAAACTCTCGAAACGTTGCAGTTTAATTTAGTAATCCTCAAGAGGTGACTTATGTCGTAAAATATTTTAGTTATGGAAATACTACTACGGTAATTTATTTCGAAGCAACTCCTCCATCATTAATGGAAAGGGGAACCTTAATTCAGTTACATCTGAACTTTATCTTTAAACCTGAAAGCTTTGTTTCCTCTCATTAATTCTCATTTTCTTGAAACTGTTCTCAGAGTGTATAATTGAACAAGAGAAATTTCTGATTGTACACAAATTTGCAAGACGTTGTGTTATATTCATACCGAAGTGCCATATAATTCTCCCTCTCCCTCTCCCTTCCCCCTCTCTCCATATATATATATATATATATGAGTTTTAGAGATATTGTACATTCCCATATACACACACATACATACATACATACAGGCTGGACCATTTAAGTTGAGACTATAGATATCTCCAAAACTAAACGTTGTAGAAAGAAATGTCTTTAATAAAAGTTGCTTGATATTATGGGGGGAAGTAAATTTCATTAATCGTGTTTGTTTGGAGGACGTTGTAATGGTCTTTTAGGGTCAACTTAATTTTTTAAATGGGAACCTACAATTAGGCCATTGGAACCTACAATGGTCATTACAACGTCCTCCAAATAAAATCCGACTAATGGCGTTTACTTTCCCCCATAATATAAAGCAACTTTTATTCAAGAAATTTCTTTCTACAACGCTTTTGATAGTCATTTTAGGGTCAATTTAATTTTTTTAAATAGAATCTACAATTAGGGTTTTATACATGTATTTGCAGCTAGATTTTGTGAATTGTTTGGAAATATTGTGTTATATATAGTATAAGAAGCAGTTATTGTTACTGAATAAAAACAGACAATTCTTACAGTAGGATTTAAAGCTCAAGTACTCACAACCCAATATATACATTAGGTCAGACGCATGCAGGGTACAAACCACTACGTGATCACAGAAGGTCCTGAGTGTGTGATCAGCCCAAAATAGGGTACGATGGCCGATGAATAATGATATGAATAACGGATAATAAGAAATTGGCAAAGATAAATAATTCAGTCCTCTAGGTGAAGACAACTGTAAAAAATCCTTTAGCAAGATTAGTCTCTCCAAGGTATTTGAGCCCATGTTAGCCACAAGTGTTACCTCCTGAAACAACTAGACGATTCGTCTAATCAGCACTATGTTTGAATGGATCGAAAATGGCGAGCCCTTGTGATGATTCATTCTACTGTTAGCATACCCTACCACTTTCAGGCAGTAAACTGGAAGGCAACTTAATTTCAACCTATCATAGCTGTCTGTTGCTACTAATTTTATATACTCATTACCAGTTCCCTGGCCATGGCCGTGCAAAATCGACATCTACAAAACAATCGTAGGAATTGTAATGTTTTTAATTTAACAATGCCGGTTTTAACGGCAATTAAGTAGGTTTAATAAAGCATTTACAGCCTTTTTTAAAAGTTTCACTTGATTTATAAACATTTCCAGAGGACGGTGAAACCGATTGAGTTGCGGTGGCTGGCTCTGCTGTGAGGCTGGGTTTCCATTAGTATTTTTGTGTTGTATTAACTTATTTCGTCTAATCGTTACTTACTTTGTTTAAATAGTGAAATAAAGCCATTAACTGCATAAGTAACTACCACTTTAAACAATACACAGACTGCTTCAATAAGTTTAAGAACAACCGGAAATATCAATTTTTAAATAACTGTATATTTGGTATTAAGGTAGGAATAACACTGGGATTTTATTGTAAATTAATTAAAAGTGAACTGTACTTAGTTCATTGTATGTAAGACTTTTCATGTATTTATTTTCTAACACTAAATTGCAGCTGTACAAACAACAATTCCGCTAAAGGTTTTGAAGCATACTTAATGTATACAATTTATGACTAGGTTTTTGAGCAGAACTATAAACAATTTATTGTAACTAAAACAATAATTAGGTATGCAAATAAACGTTTCTACAAACCACTAATATGCACTACAAAACTGAAAATACTTCTGGTTCTTAATATTTATTCTTAAGAATTCACTTTGACTAAGATGTAATTATGTATGTAATAGCTTCATACGTAAACTTGAGACAATCAACAATCTGTGTATATTTATGCTAAATCTACGATAATGCGCTGAGAATTTACTAGATAAATTTACACAAAAAAGCAAACAAACAAACTATATGCATCTTTTATGCTAATGCAGAAACATTTCTGATGATATTATGATCTGCTTATAATTATTCAAGTAGTAGTTTTATTGTGCTAAGAGTTTTACAATTTGATTGTCTACTGCACTTTGACCCTGGTCACTCATTCAGTAGACAATCACTACAGTTTATTTACATTTTACAATTTCCTGTCAACGCATTCTGTAGACAACCACTACAGATTATTTAATTTTACAATTTCTTGTCAATAAATTATTTTGTTTTATTCAGTTCTTTTTTTTCATGTTCCATTTCCACTTGTTTTTTACTTTTCATTTATTGATTACTTAACCATCACACATTCACTATAGTTTTCCATTCAAAGTAAGATGCGCTACCGCTTATAATTATAGAGGCTGATTTATTCAGTTCCACTTGAATTTCGAATTTTCTGAGATATAAATCTACTACTCATAAACCTATCAATAAAATGAAAAAAAATCTGTTGTGTTACACTCACATATTTTCTCTACTCTTGTAGAAATTATTGTTACGAACCTAATCTTGGTTTGCTTCATGTTAATAGAGATAAACATTTGCAGAAACTATCTTATTGTAATTTTGTTGTAGTGCAAGGGGAATATGGTAATCTTTAAACGATAGTCAAAATATTTTAAGAGGTGATTGCTGTGTGGAATATTTCATTCACTTTGCATGCCCAGGACTTTAAAAAACGAATAACGAATTCCCATTTGAGAAAAAGTGTAAGTATTGGAAAATTCAAACAAGTAACAAGGAATATCTCGGAAATGCTTCAGTCCACAAAAAAAAAAAAACGCATATGACATTATTTGTGTGTTTTAACGAGATCTACATTTATTGTGTAGAAAAATTTTGTCTATCTCTTACGGTTTATCAGTTATGAAAATGTCATTCAGAATGAAGAGGACTTTTGGAGACATTCCCAGAAAATTCAAGATATACATTTCATTTGTCATGAAAATTATCTTAAATATATGATATTTTAATTAAAATCGTTAGAGCCATTTTTGAGAAAATCAAAATTTTCGAAAAATGTTCCAGGTAAAAAGTAGTCTGGGGTTGTGGGATTTTCTTGAACATCTTCGTGTCGCAATTTGAAAGATAGTAAACCTAAATACCAAGTTTGGTTTTATCCGACTTTTCTTTTTTGAGTTATGCTGTTCACAGACGCACACAGCCCTTTTCCTAATTTTTTTTTGGATTCAGGGGACCTCAAAACATGTATTTCCCGGTGAAATCTCGGTATCAGATTTTTGGATGAAATACAATATACCCCTACTTAGTAGTGGTAGAAAAGTAGTAGAAAGTAGAAAAAGTATAAAAAACATCAAGTGATATTAATAATAATAATAATAATAATAATAATAATAATAATAACCACATTTCTAATAAAATACTTGTAAACCTTTGTGAAAAAACGGGTGTGCAACGAATCTTTGAAGAACTTTCTGTCACTATAAGTTAGTAGAAATCCACTTGAAATCTGATCCTCTAGACAGCCACATTATCAAATACAGGAATACACTGAAACATCGCTAATGTAGGATGATAATGAAGACGTTTTAAGTCAATTCTTTCAGCAAGGAGCTTCCCGTCACTGTGCCTTAAGACAATGAAAGGCGAGAGAATAAAGATGCCGTCTACGGCTGTCTTCATCGCATCACTGTAATCCGAGGACACAGTCGAGCTTAAGTTACAACGGTGTAATAGTCTGCAACTCGGAACAAAAGCGGCACAAGTCCCTTAAATAAAAAGCTCTTTGTATCTCGTTTATGTTGCGCGCAAGCTTTATCTTTGACACAGAGTTATTGAATTAAATTTTTGAGGATTTCAACATAACTTTATTCACATTTTAAGCCTATGAATATTAGTTTTATTTTTACACTCATTCTTGTTGCTAGGGAATCATAGGGAACGGATTCTTTTGCAATTAATGCAACATATTCTCTGTGGAGACTGTAAATTTCATCAAAATATCCAATAATCCTTCAAACTTTAATTCTTTCTGTTCTAGTGCCGAACAAAGTTTAATTCTTCCATTCTTTCCCCACTTCCAAACATTCATTTTTCCTGTCACGTTATCTACAGCATGGCATTTCTGTTTTAAATATACAGAATGCCTTGAACATGTAAGTAAATGGAATGTATTAACGCACCTAAATTCTATATTATAAAGAGAGAAAATCTCTCTCTCTTTCTGTGTGAGTTTAAGGTAATCTAGAAAACCATTCAACCGATTTTGAGAATGTCTGTGCCGTCTTCCCAAAGAAAATAGGCTACAAGACAACTTCAAATTTCAACTCCTAAATAAATAAACCATTAAAAGGATTTCCCAGGCCTGAATATTATTACACAAACATGTTGAAGTCATAAACTAATATACCAGCGATGAAGGCTTTTCGCTAAGAATGCAATGGAGTAGAAAATATATCACTCCACAGAAAATTCGCGTAAAAATAAGGCAAAATACCCGAATATTTAATTCTAAGCTATTTTAATATAAAACTGTAACTCCGAGTTAAAGTGTAAAGTACTGACTGGAAATGGAGCTCAAACGTTTGTACCACCTTGTTTCCGGAAATGCATAGTTTCCACGGTAGATGGCACTGATGGCATTCTTTCATAACTTGTAGTGTGCGTTTTGTGTGTTGCAGATAGTGTGATTTAAGCAACTAGAAGCACAATGGTCCGGTATTCATTCCAGGAACAACCCGAGATGGTGGTCGTGTATGGCCAAGCAGGTGGAAACGGTCGAGGGGCAGCATGGATGTACCAAGCCATGTGACCTGAGAGACAACACCACCCATCTCACACAACATTTGGAGCCATTTTTCGGCGTTTGTGTGAGCACGGGTCCTTTGACACAGACGAACGTTCAGGGCGGCCGCAGACTCTGCGTACAGCAAAAGAATGTTCTCCACGATATTGAGAACAACCCTGGTACAAGCTCCAAACAATTGGCCCGCCAACATGCTGTAAGCCAAAAAACGGTTATCTGTATCCTACATGACAACTGTTATTATCCCTATCACCTCCAACGTGTGCAGGGATTTTTCTCCGCGGGAAATATTCTGTCGCTGGTTTGTGCAATAGCCCATCACCATTAAGGGATTTCTGTCCTCAGTCCTCTTCGCCGATGAAGTGACCTTTGATAGAAATGGGTTCATTAACCTGCATAATCGTCATCTGTGGGCTGCAGAAAATCCTCACGGAATGGTGAAGCTTCTATCAGAAGCAGCTCAGCATCAATATTTGGGTAGGAATTATTGGCGACTGCCTACTTGGACTAGTTCTTCTTCCACAACGCCTGAACGGAGAAAAACATCTGGACTTCCTGCAAAACATTCTGCTTCCTTGCTGGAGAGCTATACGACAGGCAATGTGGCTGCAGCACGATAGAGCACCAGCCCACTTTCACATTAATGTTCGCCGACATTCACCGTTGGATAGGACGTGGAGACCCTGCTGCATGGCTGCTCGATCACTGAACTTAAATCGACAGGACTTAAATCCTCTGGATTTTACTTGTGGGTGGCGTCTGAAAAACATTGTGTACGACAGCCTGTTCCTGATGTTCAGATCCTTCAACTGCGTGTCTACCTAACCTGTGACGATATTCAGACACCGCTCGGAACATTCGCACGAGTGAGGCAATCCATAATGCGATGTGTGAACGCGTGCATTACATCCAATGGGGCCACCTTGAACATCTGTTGTTACATGGATGAGATTCAGGCCATGTACTGTGGACCAGGGCTGTTTGATGTTTTTCAGTGCCATCTACCGTGGAAGCTGTATTTTCGGACACAAGGAGATATGACTTTTGTGCTCCATTTATAGTCAGGAATCACCTTCTGAAGTTTGTCGATGGACTTTAAACTCACTCTGTATACACGAGAAAAGAGAATAAAAAATCAATATACCATCATAGTGTGTTAATGTTTTTCCTTGCTCACAACGTACATACATAGCAGGTAGATAAGGCATTGCATTCCACCAAATATTCCATACCGAAATTTTACCGGAAATACATGTTTTTAGACCCGCTTAATAAAAACGCAGTTTTGGTAAAGGTTCTGTATGTGTTTCTCTGTGTGTCTGTGAACAGGTTAGCTCAAAAACGAAAAGTCAAATAAATACCAAACTTGGTATTTAAGTTCATGGGACGTCGATGTTCAAAAAAATCTGCCACTCCAACACGTTCCCAGGGGGAATATGAAACTTTTTGAAAATTTTATTTTCTCAAAAATGGCTCTAAACATTCTGATTAAAACAATATAAGCGCACTAAAATATTTATTGACCAATAAAATAAAATTTTAAATTTTCTGGAAATAGCATTTGAAGGAATTTTATATATTTCTTTTAAGCTCCATTTATACCCCACCTTTGACTACAATGGTCTTATCGGCGGTCTTTCCTTTGGAACATATTATTGCCTATAGCAGGGCGGTAAGATGAGCACCCGAAGTATGAAATGCTCTAATCACCCCCCCCCTTTTTCCTTCTAGCTGGCAGGTAGACAGGTGACGTATGCCACAGTGGTGGTCATTCGGGTTTTGGATGACGCGTCTTTTGCGACGTAATCAAATGAATACTTTTGAACTCAAGAGTTGGCTAGGAAAACATAAAGAGAGGTAATGACAACTAGAGAATATGAGTGAGGGACGTAGTGACAATGCTAGAGCTTCATATTGCGCATTGTGTGCGAAACAGCTCTCGCCGCATTTCTAATTCTAGTCAAACCAAGCTTACAAAAGCAGTCTATAGAATTAGCATCTTTATTATCTTTGTTTTGTTTTATTATCCAATAGTTGTTATATAGTGTTAATTATTTTCCTTGTGCTGTTAAGGACATTTAGATAAGTAGTTTTCAACAATAAACGCCACAATTTAGCTGAATAGTGTATTGAAATTATTTACAATGTGCATTGTTAGAAAGTGGCTTAGTCAAGATACTCCCTTAATTTACACTCCCTTAATTTGTAAATAGTAGCGTTTCAATGTCCGGCTGCAAACTAGATGAACCTAAACGTAGAACACCTTGAAGATGTTCATCCGAAATGCTACTGTGTAGCAGCCTCTTGTTCATTGTCAATATGCTAAACAGTTGATAAGCAGTGCCAAACATGGCCAGTGATTTTCTTGCAAAAAGGCGCAGCTTGGGAAACGTTTTCGGCAGTCATGTGTACAAATCCAAACCAAGTTTTCCTGAGCTGCGCAATGGTGTGTTGCTTTAAAGGTTAATTATTCCAGTTGCTGTTCACATTGGGCCACAAAGGGATATGTAAATGGATTTTGAAAAGTCTGCAGTCGTTGTCTAAAGCTTGCACGTCTACAAATTTCGTTGTGAACAATTCTGATAACTCCTCTAGCACAGTGATGCATTTTTGTTTCATATAATGCAGTTCATAACCGATTTTGAAGATCGAAAAGGGTGCAATTTTTTCTGTTATATTTGACTTTTTAAGTTCTGGAACTGTAAATCCTTGAGTTGTTAAGAAAATATGAATTTCTTTCCGTAGGTCAAAAATTCTTTGTAACATTTTGCCTCTCTTAGCCATCTTACCTGGCAGTAGTATGGTAAATCCAAATATTCTGAGTCTGAGATGCGAAGCCTGATTAAAAACAAAATGTCTGTGGCATAGTGCATGAGCTCTGATTACTTTACAGTCTTAACAAGAAAGACATAACGTGATTCAAAGTGGCTGAATTTGCACAGAATGCTTCTCGGTGATGAGGCAGTGTTTTTAACACTAAAATAATTTCAGCCTAATTATATAATATGTAAATTCAATAACAGCCCGCCTTGAAGCAATATGTGTGTGTAATAATCCGTAAAATGTATGTAACAGTCATTGAATATACTTATATTATTGTATCCATGTGTAATAATGTTATGTGAATGCATTACGTAATTTAATAATGTAGGAGCTGTGAGATTAATAAGTTAAATGTTGCTAACAATGAGGCAATAATAAGTAAGGAAGTTTAAATGCTACTAATCATTATTACAGCAGCAATAATGTAAATTTTGAGACAGTTTAAAAATAGCCAATCAACAACCAGAAAAAGCTTTAGTTAAATGAAGGTATTCTATTGGAGTAGGATTAGCCAAACAGGGACTTGAAATACAGAAATTTACAAGTTTAGATGGTTGAAATCAATTCAGTTGCCTGCAAACAGTGCTCATAACTGGATGTGTTGCTTGTACGTCCTCGAGAGATTTAATACGTATTCGTGTGAGACGAAAAATAAGTTTACGTGTTAAAAAGTGAAATAAATTAATAAAAACATCTCACAGCTCTCTCTATCAGTGGTGTTATTAAAATCGTGTCAAGCAGTAATAAAAGGAGTGAAGTAAAATTATAATCTGTGTAAGTCTACATTCTTTGTCGCATCACGCCCTGCCAAGACATCCATGTCTCAAAAATAAATACTGATGCAGCCGAGGCAAACATAAATATATATTTAAAGAAACAGTCAAATTACAAAGTTAATATATTTTTAAACTTGGGACCAAGGCCGTCTGAAAATACATTTGGGGCGAAGGCTACCGGAAACTGTTTAGTATACGTGCGGTTGCAACTACTACAAGTTCGGCTCCCCAACAGTTGAAATATAATACAACTCCTTCAATACAAACTACTTCAAATTGACGCCCAAAGCATAGTGCAAATAACGCAAAGTTACCATCTTCTTCAAACTGGCTTTCCATACGTAGCAGCAACAACGTAACAAACCATCTTCTTCAGTGAATAATGCAATTTATAGCTACAAAGCTATGACAAGAAAATCAATGAGGTCTTACTGTTAGACCTATTTGAGTTTCCACCATTGCTGGAGCGCCATCTGTAGCTACGCAGACCAACGTCTCCCAAGGAAGCCCAAATGTTGACGCTATCTTCATCACTGCCTCAAAAATATCTTCACCGCGCGTATGATTATTCATTAGATAAACATCCAGCAACTCTCCGGTCACAGCTAATTCCTCATCTATACCCCTAACAAGCACGCAAGTTGCACAGCATCTTTAATATCAGTAGTTTCCTCCATGGCAAGGGAAAAAAACTGTTCCTCCAAGTTATTGCTCATATCAACAATTCCGTTAGTAATAGTACCTCTTGACAAACTGTAAGCTTCGAAAGCTTCCATTAATGTTGGATAAAGCTCTTTTACTGCGATACGCAAATATGTTTTAATATACTCTCCATCAGAAAATTATTTCGGTATTTTAGCAATACAGTGTGCGATTCTGTAGCTAGCACGTAAAGCATTTGTTACACTATGTCTCTCACGTAAAGCTGAGCCACTATTACCTGCATATTTTTCTTTTAACTCTTCTAAAACTTTCTCACGTGTCTCACCTGACAAGTTGTCTTGCTATAGGCTCAGCATGAGCCACATTGAAATGTCTCCTCAGGGCGAAGCTTTAATGAAACCAATTTTACCATCTTGAATAAAAAAATACTTGTTCTCCCAGTCCCGATTAAATATTCGTCGTTTATTCATGTTGCACACGCAAGCCACCACTACACTGATAAGACTGCCAGGGACTAATACCAGAATCAACCACTTTAGTTGGCTCTACCTGGCTGTTGAAAGAAAGCAGTGGGGACAAGAGGGAGGGTAAATTCACAGCTGTAGTGCCTTCCTTCTCAATCCTGGCCTATAGGCAATGGGGTTAACTCGTATTCGCTTGTCGTTGGATTTCTGGCAAACTTGGGGTTTTAATCATTAGATCATACACACACATTCACACTCATTCATACTTCCAGACTCTGGGGAGGATTGGGAATAATTTTGGCTAGAGAAGAATTCTCACCTTCAGCCGAGAATCGAACCCGGGTCCCCTCGCACAGCAGCCAGGTGCGACTGATCTACGAGGCCAACCTGTATAATCTTGTGTAACTGATATACGTTAAGCGACAGACGAAAACGCACTGCACAAAAAATCTTGATCGCTTTAAAACGCATAATTTATTTTAAATAACTTTTTTGTGGCATAAAACATTTCCGAGTTATCCATTAATAATGTTCGAATTGCTCCATACTTTATAGTTATTTTAAAAGTTTAGTTGTTTGTTGCGATTACATGGAAGCAGTGTGGAATTTTAAGGCCAGCATATTCATTCAGTTCTTAAATATTTGACTGGTAGATAGATAAAATAAACTTTCGTAAGAATAGTTTGCATACCCATTTATAAACGATAGAAGGCAGAGAAAACCATGTGAATGTAACATATCAGATCTTTTCTCTCTGAGCTTATGAAGAAGGGCTCATGCCTGAAATATAAATTATTGCTGTGATATTGTTTTAATGTGATTGCTTTTACAATTTGACAACCTATTTCGCTAAATAACGATTTTTACAAAAAAATGCAACAGACAAAAGGCAACTGCATCTGCTTATATATGCGATAATTATCCAAAATCGCTAAATAACGATTTTTACAAAAAAATGCAACAGACAAAAGGCAACTGCATCTGCTTATATATGCGATAATTATCCAAAATCTTTTGATAGTCGTTTGTAAGAAGGTTTTTCTGTATTTCCTCTATATGTTGGAAGTGAGCGCCAAATTATTGTATAAAGACAGAACATTGTGTCCAGCGTAACGTTAGAAATTAGTTCGACCGACGTTTTATAATTAATAACTGAGATGGTTGAACACTATATGCCATTTCCAAAACGCTTATCTTGGTGGTGTCTTCATACCAGGTAAGTCAGCTGCCCCTAGGCATTCGTATGTATGCAACCCGCAGTTTAAGGTCTAATGTGAAAACATTGACCCTTTTAGAAAATAAACTGTTATTGTAACTCTGCCCTTCTATTTGGTACTATACGCAATCTCCATTAATGATTAAAGGCCTGAATGAGAACCAAGGAACTCCGAAAGCCTTAAAAAAGACGGCGTTTCATGAATATAATGCTTGCAAGGAGATAGAGGAATGTTTTCCCGAAAAGCAGGGTAAACTACGTGGGTTCTGGCCGAGTGGTTTAGCTGCCGGAATGTGGTGAAGCAAAGGCTAGCTTCGGAGGTTCGAATCTGATATAAACATAAAATTGTTCTGGTTCTTTCTCTCTTCTTGTGTTTATTTTCTGTATTTTAGTGTACTAATTTATTTATTTTTGTTACTGACTCTCCTGTGAGCCAAAGACATAAGAATTACCATCAGATAATTGTGTATAATGTTTACCCTAATAATCTGTACCGTGTCTGGTGTTTAAACCGTGTTACATAGTTAGCTTTCATTCTCTTGGGCGCATATCGAGGATATTAAATATAAGAGTTTTTGTTTCATGTTTAAACCTTATGTTTCACTTCTTCGATGGACAAAGGAGTTGTAAATGTACTAAATTCACGGGTAAACAGAATAATAAATTATTACAGAGCGTGGATTTCATCAAGGAGGTAAATGTTCAAAATGACAACCCCCTTCATCAATTCACATTTGTGTGCGTTGCCGGAGAGACCTTCTTGCATGCTGTAACACGCACGGTGTAATCTCCTTGCATTACTCACGTATAGTGTGCCCGTATATGATTTGGGCTTTGTGGTGGAAAACATCACGATTATTCAATTTTGACGCAGGTAATTCTTTCAGCCCACGTTTAGGCGCAATATGACGCAGGCACGCTCCGTCCTCCAACAGTGAAGCAAAACCTTTGCCTCACGGTTGCTGCTTGTCTCCTCCCAGTTGGTTCTTCTTTTGCCACGGCTGCTCCAACATGAAATCTTAACCTCAGGGTATGCGTGGGTATGTACAGAGAAACACACAAACGCTGTCTTGGAACACTTTTATTCACTATTTAAAATAATACTGTAGTTTGCCGATCACTATTAAATGCATACGAAGTTACTTTGTCTTTACCAAGACCGAAGAATTATTAACTACGGCTAAGCGTTCTACCCTCTAGCATGTTCACTGCCAATGTTCACAACTCGACGAGAATGGCGTCCCGTCCTCGTTAGGCACTCAGGACAGACTGATCTACCCATGCTGCACAAGGAAAACCAACGCCTAAACTTCCCCTCTCTCCCCTCAAACGCTATCCTCAAACTTAGGGTCATGATGTCTAGAGTGGCCTTCGCCAAGCTAAGTGCAGCTGCACTCGGCTGGTTACCAGGAAAAACTTGCTTCAATGGTATTTACCCTTTCTACCTGAGGCTGGTCCCTAATTAACAAACCTGTGCCTGTCTTGTCCTTTCTGTCGCTTTTACAGTCAACAATTTTCACAATGCTTCTCCTTTTTATACATACACCGATTTTAAATATATTATTACTTATTTTATATCACTATCCTTCTGAGAATATTATGATAATTATTGCCTTTATAATTCCGGCTTCAATTTTGTGCACACTTATAATGCTATCAAAAATGTTATTTATCAAATTATAGCCCCTAAGAGAGAAAACAAAAAGTAATAAAAAGTTTGAAATTCGCCCGAAGGATTTGAACCCGAATTAAAGTGGCACAGTATTAAAGCAACCATGATAATACCATTCGGGCAATGTAACTTGCGAGCTTAGGTTCCATACGAATTAGTAATCGCAGAACTAGACCCCACCTCGAATCTTTACATGCTTTTTGCAGCCTCATGCAGTGTTTTGAGCTCGGTTTGGTAGTTTTAATGCAAACAAATTAACTGCATCAGTCATTACAATTACTGTATGACCTGAGATACACCATAATTTGTGAAATAAGGGAAATTATCTACCTAATACTTAGCATTTTTTAAGGCTCTACTTTTACTAACGGCTTAAATCCAATTGGCCGCACTGCGTAGATCTGCCATTTTGTTTTCAAATGCTTTTATCAACCGATGCATGTGATAGGTTGTTCCTTCAGGGGCGTTTTCAAAGGGGTGCATGGATGTATAATAAAGAATAATAGTTTGTAAAATTGGCTAAAATGGTTACTGCAGCTCTCAGTGCCAGAGTGGATGTGTTTTGCATCGACATACATAGCATTGTATTCTGTCCCGTAAAACACTTATGCACTGAATTATGCATCCCTCCTCTATAAAAGTATTATGCAAATCAGCCATTAGAAGACATTCAAGAAAAATGTAAGCTACATAGTCTACGTGATCAAAAGTATCCGGACACCTGGCTGAAAATGACGTACAAGTTCGTGGCGCCCTCCATCGGTAATGCAGGAAGTCAATATGGTGTTGGCCCACCCTTAGCCTTGATGACAGCGTTCACTCTCGCAGGCATACTTTCAATCAGGTGCTGGAAGATTTCTTGGGAAATGGCAGTCCATTCTTCACGGAGTGCGGAACTGAGGAGAGGTATCGATGTAGGTCGGTGAGGCCTGGCACGAACTCGGCGTTTCAAAACATCCCAAAAGTGTTCTATAGGATTCAAGTCAGGACTCTGTGCAGGCCAGTCCATTACAGGGATGTTATTGTCGTGTAACCACTCCGCCGTGCAGTATGAACCGGTGCTCGATTGTGTTGAAAGATGCAATCGCTATCCCCGAATTGCTCTTCAACAGTGGGGAGCAAGAAGGTGCTTAAAATATCAATGTACGTCTGCGCTGTGATCGTGCCACGCAAAACAACAAGGGGTGCAAGCCCCCTCCAGGAAAAACACGACCGCACCATAACACCACCACCTGCGAATTTCACTGTTGGCACTACACACGCTGGCAGATGACGTTTATCGGGCATTCGCCATTCCCACACCCTGCCATCGGCTCGCCACATTGTGTACCGTGATTCGTTATTCCAAACAACGTTTTGCCAGTGTTCAATCGTGTAATGTTGACGCTCTTTACACCAAGCGAGGTACTTTCCTGCGTGATGTGTGGCTTATAAGCAGCCGCTCGACCATGGAATCCAAGGTTTCTCACCTCACGCCTGTCATAGTACTTGGAGTGGATTCTGATGCAGTTTGGAATTCCTGTGTGATGGTCTGGATAGATGTCTGCCTATTACTGTTTATGACCCTCTTCAAATGTCGGCGGTCTGTGTCAGTCAACAGACGAGGTCGGCCTTTACGCTTTTGTGCTGTACACGTCCCTTCACGTTTCCACTTCACTATCACATCAGAAACAGTGGACCTAGGGATGTTTAGGAGTGTGGAAATCTCGCGTACAGACTTCTGACACAAATGACCTCTGACCAATTACCTGACCACGTTCGAAGTCCGTGAGTTCCACGGAGCTGGCCATTCTGCTGTTTCACGATGTCTAATGACTACTGAGGTCGCGGATAATGAGTACCAGTCAGTAGGTGGCAGCACAATGCACCTAAGATGAAAAACGTATGTTTTTGGGCGTGTCCGGATACTTTTGATCACATAGTGTATGTCGCTTAGCACGCTGCATAAATTCAAAAATAAATAGGCGCAGCTGACTCATCTGATATATTACCAATTTTGTTCCCATTGAGTATTGACGTTAGAGCTTTTTGTGTTATGTGAAAACCGTGCAGTCTTTTTGTTATTAAACACGAAACTACGTGACCAAAAAGAAGCTGCGAAAGTTTAAAATTTCTACTGACCATTCCATTGCTTCACCGCCAAAGGACACCTTCAGACTATATCTATATAATTTCCAGAACTTAGGAAATTCACAGCTTGAGAAGGGAGAGGTTAAGAAAATCGAAAATACAACTTTCGCTGATATTTCGTAGTAATTTTCAAGATTATCATGGGATTTACAATGAATGTCGTGGCGCTTTAAGAAATTAAAATTATAACCGCAAAAACGAGTATTCATCAATTAGATCATTATAAAATAACTTACCGAAGTTTACCGAACAGGATGGCTCAGACGGTAACGTTTGGGTTTCGATTCCCGCGGCTGAGCTTCCTGACTCAAGGGCTTTTTTCGGGGGTTTCTCCGGGTCGGTAGGCGAATACTGGTAAGGTTCATTACAATCCCCGAAATTTCTATCCCTCCATTTCAAATACATTCTCATTTCACTTCACATTTAATCTGCTGTTTCAGGGTGGAAGGTGTGGGCGGGAGTCTTGGCAGGGGACAAGGATGCTCTATGTAGCCCTTCGTCCCCCGGAATGGTTGCAGTCTCCAAGTTCCGGCACCCCAGTGGGATGTACAAGGCTGCTGGGGGTGAGAGGAGCCGGTTGCACCAGCTGCCATCCGGAGAGTTTCAATTTGTAAAAGGAAGGGACCCTGCCCTCTGCCCTGTCGTGCTCTCTGTCTCCTCTCACCTCACCCTCAAAATTAAATTGAGTTTTATTTATGGACGCTCTTTAACTGCTGTGGTCCTTAGCGTCCCATTCCATATTGGGCGTGAAAGACCGGTAATTTTGCTCAGAGGCCTCTTTATCAAGCATGAGGTTCTTTTACGTGCCGTAAATCTACGACACAGGACCACCGGCTCTTTCCTTCCGAAGGAAGCCATGCTAAGGATTTTTACGCCCGAAAAAATCCATCGCCCGCGACCTTTGGAACTAGAGGCTAGGACGGTACCACTAGTCCACGGAGAACGACACATCTCATCCTCACCCCGTTAGAGCCTTAGGCACAAAATATCTTGTAGGTCGAGGTGCTAAGTCGCTCTCCGGAACTGTCCTACTCCTACTTCTAATGAAGAATACGAGAGGAGGTAAACTACATTAATTAAACCATTACTCGAGGTTTGAAACTAACCAGTGCAAAGTCGGGTAGTCAGAAGATCAGTTTTAGTAAAATGTGTAGTGTAGCAATGTAACAGGCCTCTTGATATAAATGTTGATGGCGTATTAGAGATACTGCAATAAATCCCAGATTATTCGTTCACTTCTTCCGAATAGCATCCAAACAGGGATGATCCGAGATTCAGACACATACTACATAATGCTTGACGTGTATTTTTATTTTACTAAAAGACAATGCTGGTTGACAGGCAAAATGGAACATTTTGAATTATTTCATAAAATTATTTAAATATTTTGTACACCTTCTTCTGCTGTTTATTTTAGGAAGTGTTAGAAAGTAAAGATACAAGCACAGTTCTTAAAACAGCTTTCGAATAATATGATTAATTGTATTAACCAATATCTTAGCATAAGGAAATGTATACAGTTGAATGCTTTATCGTTTTATAGTAATGCAGCATTTTACGTGAAACTTCATTTCTTTAACAGGCTGCTTGGAATTCTCTCACTAAGTCTGTACTGTGGAATTCCAAGGAGAAATTGGAGATGATAGCTCCAAAACTTTAACCAACCTGGCGACAGGAAATTCCCTGCTTGCCACTTTTTTGTGATGATGTCACAGACCAGGGGTATTTTGGAATAAAAAAACCATTAATTTCCGATAACAATTGCTACCCGGAAACGTTTTAACCATTTTAAAATGATGATTAAAAAGGGAGACAATATATTTGTTAACTGAGTGATAATACGATATTATAAATACAATAGTAATACCTAAAATTTCAAATATTTGTTGATACATTAAATAATCGTGACAGTTACAACAATAATAAAACTTTAAGCTCAAATGCACAGTGTGTATGACACTTATTCTAAACATCCCCGAAACAACAATTATAATTATAGACTTTGAGCGAAGTACTTAAAAATACTGTTTGCTTTTTTGAAGTTCACGTTTCTTCATCGTCCTCGAAGGTTTCTAATATAATCAAGAGCACTGTTTGTATAAGTTCTGCCTGTTCTTTTTTTCCCTTCAAGGATTAGGTGATATCATCTGCTGCGGCCTCTTATCACCCAACCATATCTTGCGATGTCCGCCTAGGTAAATCTGTTTCCCTGTTGGTTGGTAGTTCATTATCTTCTTTGGTAATCTATCATCTGCATTCTATCGCGTGATCTTTATAGTTTGTTTTATTTCTATCAATCTTGTCGATATAAGATGTATATAAGTTTATACTCTTGTATAAATTACATCAGATATTATACCTAGGAACTCGAGAGTAAGGAGAAACCCCAAAAAAAGCTTAGGCAGGCCGCATAACACAACAGGATCGAATTTGGTTTCTCAGGGTAAGAGGCAAGAAGTTACCGCAGAACTTCTATAAGTTACTACAGCGACCGAGCGAGATGACTTCGCGGTGACGTGTGAGGTAGTATTCGGGAGGTCCTAGTTGCGATTCTCTTCGACCGCCTCTTCTGACCTTGTGTTTTTCGCAGTTTTCCCTAGTCGGTAGGCAAATGATGGAATGATTTCTCATCTACCACGATTTCGTTTCTATAATTTCATTTCATTTCGTTTTCATCTTTCGGATGTGCTTCTAGGTTTCGTGGCGGTGTCGAACAGTTGGCGCAGATGCCTGCTCAAAGGAAAGAGACTCTACACACTAGAGGGCTGCTTGGTCAACGGGTCGTTCATCGTACTCTCTAGGCAGCTCCAGCAGTGAAACGGGTCTTCGAGACTGGAACTGTTAGGGCCTTCCGCGTGGCTCTGTAGCCTGTCTGCCTGATGTCTCCTGCGGTTCCTTCACTTCATCCCTTCTTCCTGGGGGATGGTATCCACAGTATACCTATGTAGGTCGCAGTGCGCGAGGGGTCCCCATCCTTGTATACTTTTACCTATACCGCTACAGCCCTGTGAAGATAACGTGTCTTCTGTAATCGAAAGTGTGCACATTTTAATGTCATAGAACGTCTAACAGCATTAGACATATATGAAAACAAACTATGTATTCTATATCCATGACGCTTGTCTTCAAAGTGATAGCGATTGCCGCTTTTATTTATTCAGCATTTTAAAATTCAGCATTTAAATTTATGCAAAAATGCATTTTACCGGGAACAATTAGCATTAGCTTCAAATACTACAACGTATGCCGCTCTTAACCTTAGCTAAAGCTCATTTCTTTTTCTCTTGTTCTCATCCCTGTACTGGAAACAAAAATCAACAGAGCAAATTTCCCAGTTAAAACCCATGAAAGAAGAAAGGTCTCGCTGTCATTTTAGAAGATGAGAAAGCTCAGAATGAGAGATTAAGGCAGGAGTCAAGTGTCAGACGGCAGTTAAATAACTGTTGGTGAATAATAATGCTCCAGATGCCTTTGTGACAAGGCTGAAGACAAATGCGCTGCAGTTAAGCATGGCCTGCCCTCAAGTGTATGGATTTCCCGTCGACAGTTCTTTATGTTTCGAGCTGCTTTAATTAAATGAGCTAGTTTGGCAGAGCAAGCATTTTCTGTGTTTTAATTATTTATAATGTGCACATACTGCTTCTTCGTCAGTTAATCTTCAGTAACGTTTCAGCAAATTCATCAGTTGCCAAGAGAGGTTGTGATGGCGCTTCATTATTTACGAATTTACCCGTTGCTAATGAACTGTTCCGCTTTGCCAATCATTTCGCTTGAGCGATCCGCTTAAGTAATTGTGTTTATGAAAAATATTTCCCTCGCTTGGCATTCTTTCCTGCCTAGGTGCACGGAATTTTTTTTCCCTAAAATGTACGCGTGATTTGATTAACTTAGAAACAACAATTCAAATGTTTAATGAGAAATCAGTGAGGCATTTAATTGATGAAGCATGCAAGGGTGCTGTTAAGCTTATCAGATTATGGTTCAACATGTTTTGCCTTACGTTCTTGGGCAAATACATATAATCACGACATTTTAATTGATGTTCCATCCAGTTTATTAACCATACCATCTACAGAGAATTCGCCTTGCTGATCTTATCGCGTGCGGCATGTTGTTTTACATGTAATTGTATTTATTATGAAGCTTCATTATATTTTTTATTTAGGTACTGCTTAACTTTTGAAATTTTTGTTTAAAATATTTACTTAATATAATAAAATTTATATTATTGTTCCATTTTAATATATTCTTCTGGGGAAAGGAAAGCAAAGTGCTAACACTACGATAAAAATTGCAAAAGTCTAATTCCACGCCATTTTTATTCACGAAGATTTCAGATTGTTTCTTAACTAAAACCAATTACTTTTATTAACCCTCTAACAAGAGAGAAAATAAGGAGCTTAAAGATAATAATTATAATACGTCTATGGATAGAAGACAAAAACGTATAATCACCTTTCAGAATAGAAGAAGTTAGAGTATGCGCCTTCCAAGGGATAATAACTACGCGATGAAATAACCAAAAATTCTTATATGCGAAATTTTAATAAAATTAATAATAATGATAATAATAACAATAACTTCTGTTCATATTGTAAACTCATTCAAAATTAGACGATGATCATTCCTTAATCAGTTAGTCAGGATGTTATTAGTTCCGTCTCATAATACTTTCTTCTACTTTCTTTGTTTCTTCTGAAAACAGTGCTAAAATGGAGTGATTAAGGCGAACTGCTTGGGGATACAATTGGTGACATTTTGTGCACAAGGGGGTGGAATCCTGTCCTTGAGACGTACAGACGTGCTGCAGGCTACACCTGCTGAACTTTCAGAGATGCACGACCTTACAGATTTGTTTTATCAATGATCGTTAATAATTCCAAATAATTCCTCTAAAGGATTGCTATATTCTCTTAAATTGAGCGTATAGTTAGTCGTATTTATTCTTGAATCAAAGTTTCATGTGATGCGTTGGGTTGTTCTGGGAAACAGGTTTTTATTACTCAAGAATCAGGGTGATTGTCTTCGTACAATCGTGAGGAGATGCTGTTAAAACTAATATCTACTTATCATGTATGCTACTTTGGCTTATATCTTTGGTCTGCTTAATTTATTTCATTACTTTTTTATTTCTATAGCCTCCTTTAACTGCTGTGGTCAAATTAGGAGCTTTTGACTGAAACATTTATGGTGGGTTTACTCTCTGAACTTTTAGGATTAGATTATTGTAGGTTTTCATCGTTTTTAACATATTTTCAAAGCACATTTACTCCCACATCCACACTTCCATACATTATGGAGGGTAGGGAATAATCCTAATTAAAAACCAATTCCCACCCCCGACCGAAAATCGAACCCGGGAGCTCTAATTGAGAAGTCAGCTCCCTGATCTTGTTAGAGTTGCTTGGATAGATTTATTTATTTTCTCGTGGGTTTTTATTTTATTCTATAAAGACATTCTTTGTACCCTGGGTTCATTTGAACACTCTTTAACCATAATTTTATTCGTATTCTCTGTACAAATAATAGTGGAAGGAGTACGCATTTGCAGCGTAAAATGAAATAAAGAAGTAAACGCACGGAATGAGTAAGATATACAACATTCAGTTATCGAACACGCATTTGATCAATCTGAATAAGGAATCCAGAAACATAATATGTAAGAAGACTAGAAAACTCAGCAGAGAAGCCTTCATCGATGAGAATAACTAGCCAATTCTTGATGAAGATAACAATGACAATGGTTTGTTAAAATAAGGTGGCAATAGTTACCGAAATTAGCAGATTTTCCCTACTACTTGCATATAGTAATAAGAGGATGTATTAATTGCAACCAAAATTTGGATACCAAGAATTCACCTTAAATACACGTTTTGAGGTCCATGAGTGTGTAAATGTGTGTGTCTCTATCTGTCTATCTGTGAACAACATAACTCAAAGACGAAAAGTCGGCGCATTAACTTAGTATTTTAGTTCAGTATCTTCCAGTATCTCAAGAGAATTCCCCCATCCTAGACTATCCTTTAAATGGAGAAAGTTCTTCTTTATTTTTATTTACTATAACTTTTTCCTAACAATTTCGATAAAATACCTTATGTTTAAGATATTTGCATGCCATGAATTTTCTGAGAATATCCTGTGAATCTCTTTTCATTCTGAATGACTTGTATAACTGATAAACTAAGTGGAAGATAAAACCTTACTACACAAAAGATGTAGATCCCGTTACAGCACACAATTTATGTCAAATAAAGTATTTTGTGGAGTTAACCATTCCCGAGATATTCCGTGTTATTGCTTTGAATTTTCAAATATTTACACTTTTCTCAATTGTTAAGCTTTTTTTCCCGACTTATTTTACCTAATGTACCGTACAACAAAATCTGTAAATGTGAACTGAACATTAAGAACTGGCCAGAAGAATAAGCGTTTGTAAGAGCAGTTTGAAGAAGAGTGAGTACAGAAAGTAATGTGACTGAAACACATAGGATTTTTCTCCTTAAGGGACATTGGGACTGAAATATCAAACTGCCACATTTGTTGTTGGATTTTTTTTAATGTAACTGTTGTTTAGGTATGTTGTTCATAAGAAAACTACCCAATTTGAATTAAATTAGATTAATAGTTTTGAGTTATTAATTTTTTTATAAAAATCTATTTAGTAAAACAATTGCAATTTTAATCTGTTACTCGCGCTTTAGATGTAAGGCTACGACATTCATAATTCTTTCAAACCTGATTTGGTAGATGATAAATACTTTTACAGAGAGATATGTAACAGTAAAGAAATATTTAGCTTAGTTACAAAACTTTCTTTCTAGGTTAGGCTCTTAAATTTATTACATTTTTATAGAATGTTAAATTAATTTTTTATTAATTAAAATTCAAATAAATTTAGGTTTATTTCTGTTAGTTTTAGCCAGTATATTTGTGGCTATGTATGTCAAATTATAATGAATGTAGTGGATATCAAATGCTTGAATATGTAAAAATGCAGTTTTGAGAAAAATTCTTTGTCAGCAAGAATTTAAATGCCCACACCGCTAGCGCAGGGCATTTAATATGCCTGCCAGTAGTTCTAAGGGCGGCTGGATCACAAAAACATTTTACAACGGTTGTGCAAAGGTCCAAGGATTGATGTTTACAAAAAATCCAGTTTTGATTTTTTAGCCATTTTAGGTAAAAATTCAATCCCAGTGCCCCTTAAAAAGCATCAGTATATACACCTTGCTTAATGACAAACGTATAAGAGAAAATCCATTAATTTTCCATCCGAATTCATCCGGAAAAATGTTACATACCCCTGCAAGTCTTATTGCGATCTAAGGATAATTTTAAAACTAGAAGATTGCTGTTTTCAGTTTCCGTTGATAGCGTACCTGGAGCGCCTATCTTAATTCGAAATTCCGATGGATAATCAGAGAGAGAGAGGAGAAAAAGTTATCTGCGTGGTAAAATGATACCCATGGGGACATTTTATGAAGAGAAATACCAAGAAGTACTAGCAAATGGAATGAAACAATAGTTATTACATCGAGAGTAGTCATGGTGGCTTAAAACTTGATGTATTCAAGATCGATAGTAGAGAAAATTGACTACAAAATACCACACAGCTCTTCCTCCTGCAGCATGACTGGAACTGGTTCTTCTTCAACTGACACCACTTTGCTCTCACTTGTTCTTCCTTTTCCTTTCGTTCTTATTTTCTTCATCTCGTTCTAAACTACGATCGACCGAGCAGCACGTGTCGAAATGTCCGAGATTTCTTTTCCATCTTCATCGCACGATGGTAAAGGTAAATGGTCCAGTTCCTACCATAGCGTTTCAACCTATCTTCATCAACGCTCACATTTGCTTTTGCACATTTTGATTATAGAGGAAAACGCTTTTACGTGCCGTAGCCAAAGTTTGCCACACTCCCAGTTCCTTTATAATTTAACACGCCTTGAAACATATCAGATTTACAGAAATGATGCACCAACTTAAGCAACTGTAGCTATTTTCCTGGCCTATGTAACTTTCAACCGGCTGAATTTTTTAAGCCGCTGATTTGGGCCTATTAGACGAAAGTAAGTACACAAGTCAGCTTTACAGTAATATTCTTATTAAGAGTTACGTTCTATATTAATACTTTTGAGACTTCTGTTTTGTGAGACGCTACTGAAAGCTTGCCATCTCGCAGACCAATCATTCCAGGAATACCAACTCCTGGTGAACGGCGAGTCCTCAAGCAGCTAACTGAGAGGAACTTGATCAGAAAAATCTATCTCACTATTGATTCAAGGATGCGTTTGAAGACGCATATTATTAAATACATAAAACCTATCGCAATGAGACTTCTTTGTAAAAAAAAAAAAAAAAAAAATGCATTAGGCGTGTGTACCTACCTATACATATATGTAATGAAATAGAAAATTTTCTGGTAGTTTATTTTGAATGGATCAGTGACAGATGTGTATAAGGCTAACTCGAAATAAAGAATTCCACAAAGAGATACTAGATAGACATAGAGATAATTATCTTTTGCCACAAGGATGACCGAATCGATTGTTATTAAACATGGATCATAAAACTTAACTTAGTTCCCACTTAAAAAATAAGCTATATCGCCTATTATAGTTTACCCAAAGAAAGGGAGGTTCTAATGGAGCACACAGTCAAAATATATAAATACTCACGTATTATTCAGTTAGTTTTGAAAAATGTTTCATTTAAACCCTTATAAGCATAATGGTTCTGATATTACTTGTTATTTGCTTGTTAGGATGTATATTTAAGAACTTATACCAATATATATATTTATTATTCGTAAACATAAGCCGTTACCACGAGATACAGTACAGCCCCGATCACATTTTATATACGAAAGGAAAAGGTATAATTCTGTGTAACCTTTAAACCTTTTACTTACGTTTTAATTTGTATTAACGCCTCAGAAAATTACTTTATTACCGGTTTTCAAAACAACACATGAATATACATTGCACAAAAAAGAGGGAGAGGTGGAAAAAAGGCGATGGAGGGAAAGAGTGAGAGAATAGGAGATCGAGAAACACAGAGAGGACAGAAGAGGGGGAGAAGGACAGAGTGAGCGTGAGAGAGGGAGAGAGGCAGATAAGAATCTCGACATTTAACGCAATAACGCGAGCAGAACAGAGCTTAGTATAAACGTTTTTACTGTAGCCAGCATTATTCGCACATGCAATATAACCGACTTGTTATATTAGGCGAAAGTTGCACTTTCTTTAGCTTTAAAACGTTAGCTTTATACCAATGATTTTTTCAACCTATGTAAGTTAACTGTAATACTTGATTATGATTTTCATTAACTTCCACACATCATGTTTCATATTTGGCAAAAAACTGGCATTACTTGTAAATGTAACGACTTGCTGGCAGGCTGGAAAAAATACAAAGCCGTATCTTTTTTTCAAATTAGAGGGTGCATCTTCGAAGCGTTTGAAAAGAGGAAAACAAACCTGCTGCAGAAAAATGTTAATGGAACGGCTGCGATTGTTTCATGAAAGCGATTAGTTTCAAACCCTGATAATTTACTGTGAAGTGTATAAGGAAACAACCTTAAATAAAACATTTGAATCCAGATGAAAATATATGTTTTTATTAACTTCACTAAGTGCTTTTACGTAAGTAATTATTAAAATATTCAGTAGTTGCTGACTGAATGTTCACACATGTAGTACATGTCACATAAACTAAATACAAGTAAAAGACTGTACAAAAGTATGCTCACTATGATTTGTTATAAAATCCTTTCCTGGGTACATACTTTTAATAAATTAATCTTCTTAATATGTTAAGTTCTCTTAAGTCTATTTTGGTAACATATGGACAATGGCTAATATCGACGTGCTTGTTCTGTGAGTATAAGAAGTATTGCCATAATTCCAGACTAGAATACTTCCGCAACTGATATGATACGGATGGTATGATAACCAGTAGATGGATATTTGAGCAAGGTAAATAAAGCTAGGAATACGCACTTTTAAGTCTATGCTGAAAACATTGTATTTATGTATTATAGCTGTGGGAGATATTTTGGCACCAAATGACAGCATGGACAATGGCTGGTTTGGCTAACCTCCAATGCAATGTTTTACATGACAGCAGAGGCATCTCCTATGTTCAGTTTTAAATCGTGTGCTGTATAACTAATGTTACAAATTCATTTGCATGATATGTGTAGTAACTTACTTTATACTTTTTCTTGATAACTAGCGATTCAAGATAATTGCATAACAGCTTCATATGCGGTTTTGCTCCTGGACATATTTCTCAAGCTGCGAAAGATTCTTACGAGGGTCATACTGAAAGTCGTGAGCAACCCTTTGCTACAATTGTAAAGAAAACGTTATCGTTATTTAAAGCCTTTACGTGTTGACTCATTGTGACCTCATTAGCTTATATCACGTGACCACAGACAGTATTTGCAAAATGGTCGACATCCATGTTTCACTTCGACAGCGTGCTATCATTGAATTCCTCGTTAAAGAGGAAGTATCTGCTGTTGAAATTATCTCATACTTAGCGTGTATATGAAAATGTGTGCATGGGCTTCAGCAGCGTTAGGAGATGGGAGAAACACGAGCATCCAAGATGAGCCTCGTAACGCTCATCCTCGAGCTGCCTCCATGGTATGCAACAATGAGAGTTGGAGTGTTTGTTAGAGTAGACAGACGTGTTATTTGAAAGAAATTCCACAAAAGTTGCAACAGGACGTAGTATAGTGCAGGAAATAATATATTCAAAACTTGGATTATCGAAAAGTTTATTCTCGTTGGGTCCCACGTTTATTGACCGAAGATCACAAAGTTCAGAAAAGAACCATCACCCAAAGCTTCTTCAGAGATTTCGAAATGAAGGAGAAGATTTTTGGAAGTGTACTGTGACAGGCGATGAAATCTGGTTCCATCATTATGAGCCCGATACAAAAGCCAAAGTTTGGAATAGCACCATTTGGACATCCGGAAAGGGATCAGTGTCTTGGAACAGTCGCAACGGACTTCCACAGCAAGGGAGCTTTCAAACTCACGGAACGGTGGGAAAGACGTATGTAAAGAGGTGGACATTATGTTGAAAAGTCAGAAAAGATCTCTAGATTAACAAGATATACATGGTTTCTCTAAAAAATAAATATTAAGATTAATAACAAGAGGTTGCTCATGACATTCAGTATAAACTTCGTATAATTGTCATACTTGTCTTATGAAGAGAAAATCGAGATACAGAAATCCATTTCACTTTCCTTTACTTGGCCATGTACTAGATCTTTGTCTAATGTACGGATATCGATGCGGTCTTGGCCAGACCTGTCTCCAGGCCAACCGCATCAACTGCACACGCATATTTCTCTTTCGCTTTCGCCTTCTCTTTCACGAAAACCTTTTCGACAAATTTACTGGGAGACGAAAGGAATAAAATTAGTCATTAATACAATATTAAACAATATGAATTTTCTTTGAAATCTGGTAATATATAATATTTGATAATTATTATTCTTTCACACTGGCCGTGTCTAGGCAGTAGGTTAGAAAGTTGAAACACGCTTGAAAAATCCAAGTGTGGACTAAACTATAGACGCTTTCCTGCGCTTTTATTGCTAGCTAAAAACCGCAAAATAGTTCGTGATTCATGGCTACTTGGGCGATAAAAGGACACATAATGTTCTTTTATTAAGGCGCGTGTACTTCGTGAGGCATTGAAATTGCTCGTAAAACCCTTAAAACCCGATGCTCTTAACTTTGAGGTACCATGGCAAAACAGCTGTACGTCCATTAAACCTTCTCATCTGCTTGAAATATCCCTGTAAACCTTCAAGCTTTGAAAGGTATAATATCTCGAGTATTTGTGATTCACCTATAAAAAGTAGGGAAAGGTACTTTTTGACTTCCCTCGTATATTCCTCGTAAGCGCACAAACCTCTTTCTTTATTAATTGCCAACATAGTATTACGAAGTTGATTCTCAGAAAAAAGGAGTGTGTATATTAATGTTGTATTTGCAGTTTAAATGTGTTAAATTTCTGATTTTAATTATGTCACAGCAAAGCGCCTCTCTGTTGAAGAAACGAGATATCCGGTTCTGTGGATCTCGAAGATTCTGACGGTTCATCCTTAGCGATACATTGGGTTCTTCACCACCCACTATTACACTTCTTCTCTTCATGACACCGGCCGTGAAAGCCTAAGGTTGTACATTTATTCTCGCTGTTCTCATGCACATCGTTGTTAATTTGCCATTAAATGATAGAACAATTAAATAATTCTCAAATAATTTTCAAACTCAGAAAGTATCTTCTAACTGAGCCGTTGTAGAATCTATAAATTAAATAAATGGTAAAAGCAATTTTTTTTCTGGTGACGAAGGGGGCTCGGCACTGCTCCCGTGAGGATATTGTACTTTACCCCACAAGAGGGCGCCCCCGGATGGCCGGAACCAGCAATGATAGAGTCCCTACCGTTTCCACATTGAGACGCCCCGATAGTCGGAAGGCAGACCCCTGCCCCAAATAGAGGGTCCAACACCCTGCTCCGAAGGGGCGGTCCGTTTACTCCGGCAACCAGCGGGAAGCCGAAGGATGGAGAAAGTTCCACAAAGAGCATCCTTTTCCCCTGTCATGTCGTGCCGATACACTTTCGCCGACACTTTCAACCCTGAAACAGACCTAAGGGCTTGAAGGTGAATGAAATGATGAATGGAACGAAATGGAGGGATAGGAAATACGCAGGCTGAAAGATACCACTCCAGCATTCGCCTGTCGACCCGGAAAAACCCTGAAAAACCCACGGATCAGAGTGGGCGATCGCCGGAAATCGAATCCGAGACCTCAGGAATGCGAGTCGCACCGTTACCACGGCACCACCTCGCTCGGTGATGGCAGAGTTAATTCCCTATACTGGCTGCTGTCTAATAAGAAGAGAGGAAGATAAAACTGCATGAAACAAAGGAGTCCGGTCGTAGCTTTGGATGAATGCTTTTCCACTGGATTCCTCATTTGTCTATTGTTTTAGGCATATTCTACTTCTAGAGGAGACTGGCACAGATCCAGAGTGGATATTGACCTACGTCCTACGAGGTCGTGTCCCCGGGAGGAAGGATAAGGCACCGTGCGGCCGGATCCAGGGGTGATCGCACAGCAAAGACTGGGTCCCAAAGTTTCCAGATATAGACACTCCGGCAGCAGGCACACCGGGGACGACCCAACCCACACAGTAGGGATCCAACGCCCCTCAAAGGGGGTTCGAATACCCCGGCAGCCAGCCTAAAGCTGTGGAACGGAGAGAGTTACAAAGAACATCCTTTTCCCCTTCCATACTGCACCATACACCATCGATGACACTTCCAATCCTGTAAAGAGATCAATGGGATGAGGTATGAAAAGAAAAATGGAACGAAATGGAGGACAGGAAATTCGGGGGCTGAAAGAAACCACTACAGCATTTGCTGACGGCCCGGTAAAACCCCCGAAACAAGCCCATGAGTAAGAGGGGGGCACAG
The DNA here is from genome assembly GCA_030765065.1 of Deroplatys truncata. NCBI lineage: Eukaryota > Metazoa > Arthropoda > Insecta > Mantodea > Mantidae > Deroplatys > Deroplatys truncata. The sequence goes on from CM060980.1 coordinate 64,326,991, forward strand.
AAGTTGCCGCCTGAGACATCCTTCTCGGTTTAGGAGCAATATTTTAGCGGTTTTCTTCCTGCGTCTCTGGCACTCGCAACAGAACTTAAAGGCAAATGAAAATCTCTGCATAAATTTCTGTTCATCCGGTAAAACTCAAGCAGAAACATTTAGGTCCATCCTACAATAGCTTTTAGTGCGCGTTTTGCGAATTCAGCATTTCGAAATAAGTCACTTTTGCCATGTTTTCTAAATGTCTTGTGGATTCCTATATCTGGTTTCAGTTTAACAATACGTAAATTCACTTAGCTTTCAAAAACTCAACGCCAAATTTTGTTGACATTGAGACAAAATTGAGGGGAAACTGAGGCTGTAAAACAATTTCATTATATCTTATGCAATGGAATAATAAGAATTTTACTCTTCTTATCAGGTCATCCAGAAGTAGTCTGCTAAATGCCGTTTTGCTACTAAGAAGTTAAATTTCCATTGCATATTTATCAATAAGTGACGGGCGAATGCAGAGAGGACATCCGCAGAGGGCTGAAACTTCTGTTCACTTTTGGAGTTTTATCCGAGTGAAGAGGATACCAACTGGATCTCTGAACAGTGTATACTGGCTGAATAAAGGATTTAAGGGATCACCATGACCATTTAAGTATTTATAGGACCAAAAGGCAAAGAGGAAGGCACAGAGACGGAATTTCCAGCCAGGACTCATGCCCAGGTTAGCTTAACTCCTACAAATATTGTGAAGAATTCACAAATCAATCAGGAGTGTGTTAACCACTAAACTACGGGGAGACCCATTCACTTCACTACAACTACAGGACGTACTCAGTAACCATGTACTAACTACGTACATGTGACTAAAAGAGTGCGGATATTAAATTCAGCGGAGCGATATGTTTAATAATGCTGACTGCCAACATATGGAATAATAATTTTCAAAAAGAACGAAGTAAATTTCTGTCATCCCCCGATATTTAACACTCTTTTAATATTTTTATTTACATTTTTATAACAGGAACAATATGAAGCGCTAAACTTGTGAGCATAAGAGTTACAGAAAACAAAAATAACACTGTAGTTGCTTCGGTATTTAGGTTTTGAGTATCTGGGGGCATTCAGCCGCCCAGTGCCCCTCTACCTACGCCCCTGGTAAGTAATTAGAGATTTATCACCTTTGACCTCTATCGGTGGCAATTGGTAGTTAAAAATGCCATTGTACTTTACATCACATAATAAACTTTAAAGTTTCCACGAAAACCTCAACAAGTTAGAAGATTGGTCTGTTTTGAAATTTCCCTTTTATGCCTAATTCAAAGTTTTTCCAAAGTGTGCTTACTGTGATTTTAAACAATTAAGTGCCTCCTTCCTGTAGTTGATATGCTTTTAGTGTAATTGTATGGATAAGTAATCCTTTATTTCTTAAGTTTAAGTAGCACAGAGCATATGAGTAGCATTTATTTTATCTTAGCTATGTTCCCACGGTTTGTATCTAGCTGCTACTGTGCCACATACCCTAGCCAAGTAAAGTATCCATCACGTACATGCATGGAGAGTCAGCTTTTCACATGCCTGACAATTACCCCACCCGCAAACCTATCTGTAATATCCATCTCCCATGAGGAATCGATTTGCACCAACTGTGCGCCGGGATTGCGATTGGAATGACAGGGAGACTCCAAGTTGAGCATTAACAACAATTAGTGACAGATGCAGGATGGGTGTCATTATAACGATGCCGAAGAGCCTTTGTCCAGACGTGCGGAGGTGTGGTGCCGTCACGGACGATCGCTCGCCCGTCTGAGTTTTCAAACTTGAACCGCGAGCCTAAGCTTCTCCAACATTAACAGGAGATTTGCTTAGGACTTTACCCAAACTCTTGCAGTGGACAGGGAATAGACTCTCAGAAAATGAATTGCTGTTTATTAAAAGGACCAAACTTATTTCGCTGTTTTATTTATTCAAAACTCACCATTTATGAAAAACGTTTAGGCACCTAGGCGCTTATTTTGTGCAAAAATAACTTTAAAATAAATTACGATGAATAAAATGACTTAAAAATCACAAATTATATTGTATTAGATAGTTTTGTAAGTGCCTTACTATCGTATGATATCTACATTTTTGTGAAGTTTCTGTGTGTATCTTAGGGTTTACCACTTACACAAAAGTCATTCAGAATGAAGAGGTCTTCACTGGCTATTCGCAGAAAATTAAGCTACACATACAAATATCTTAAACATACAGCATTTTAGTCAAAATTCTTAGAAACATTTTCGAGAAAATAAGAAATAATGAAAGGTTTTACATACAAAATGTAGTTAAGGGTGGAAGGATTTTCATAAAAAAATTTATGACGCATCTTGCAGGATACAAAGCTTGGTATTTATCCAAATTTACGTTTTTTATTTATGTTGTTCACAGACAGACACATGGACCTTTTTATAAACATGCTTTATTTTTATTTTTTGTGTATTCACGGGGCCACAATTTTTTGGATGAAATGCTGTGCTTACTCTACGTACTATAGGTAGGTGCTAAAGAAAGTGAAAGTAAAGTTTATAGGTATAAAGGTATCAAGTAATTAATAATATTGAAATCGTACTGCAAACATTTTTTATTTTCTAGTACTCACCTAGATATTTTCTTAGTAAATAAAAACAGCGACACTACGCAAGTTTCCAACTCAAACTTTAACAGAGAAGCGAAAAACTCTTGAGCGTTCGACACAGAGCATATGTCTTAGAAAACTGTTGGCATTCAACAATTTTGTCCTCTGTAGTACAACCGGCTGATCTTCACACAGTATTTCGGAAACAGAATTATGAATCACCATGCTTTAACCTCTGCCCCTGTTTGATTACAATTCTGCTGCTGCTGGGTTTATGTGGGTTGACTACGTTCACGTATGGTTCTGACGGAACTCCTTCATGACGCATGTTAAATATTAAAAGATTTCCCTCAGCAGTTCAGGGACCTTAAACTCTGAATCTACTTCCAATACACTGCACTTCTTAAAACTTCTGCCTGACAAAATTGGAAGTTAATATGTAACCAACAGTACGTGAAAAGTTATCTACGCCATATGCCCGAAAAAATGTATATTAGTTATTCAGGTCTGTATTAAGCAATGTGAAGTATTTCATTATGAATGAAGGTTTTACGATCGAGCTATTAGCCAGTTTGGAATTTCTACTTGGATAAGGGAATCACTCCTTCTTTGTGGTTGTATAACATTCGGTAATGTTTTTTGATCCACCTCCCGTTCATACTGTCATGATGGAATGCTAAATTTCACGCATTTGGTGCTAGTAACCTAATCTATCTGCGTGTTTCGCCTATTTTACCGCACATATATGCATGAACTATATTAAATCATCTACTTTTAATATATTTATTATTGCAGACATGGAATATAATCATATTTGATAGCTGAATTTTGCCACTTAAAACTTTTCACTTCCTTTTTATTTTTTAGTATTTACTTACGATTTAATTCATGAGTGAGCTGCAAGTTATTGTTTTTTTAAGATCAACTACCACAAATGGATAATCGACCGATCGTCATTTCGCCACCAAGGTTGATGACTAGAACCAGCACGTTTAACTGCTCTTAGTAATTAGTTTTATTTTCGCGGAAGCAGTAGGTAATTCTATTAGCTGTTCACTCTCGTCATAAAATAAAATGCAACACATGCGTTAAGTGCTTCATTGGAAAATCTCAAAGTGGAAAATACTCGACTTCATCTTTTATTTTCAAAATTTTCTTCGTTCACCAATGAAGAACTTACCGTGGTTGACCGCGATATTCTATTATTCCATACTACGTAGTAATTAGATTAGATTAGCTTGATTATAGGTGATGTCGAATATGTAAGGGGACACACCCTATTTTCACGATAATACAAATATTTGAATATTGAGTTGCTTTTCCCCTGGCAATTGAGTTTAGAAGAATTTGAGGGTTATATTATGCTAAACGAAAATATCTGTGCTAAATTTATTTTTTGTGCAATGATTTGAAAATTGAATGCTTTCTATGAAGTATTATTCGTAGTAGTCCAAAGTGCTGCAGCATTATATTTCTTCTAATGCATGGTGGTAAGCATGTGATATGGAAGACAATACTGAAGCGTAAAGTTCCATCTTTCGCACTATTTTAAATTTTTGTCTTTCTCTTATGGTTTACCAGTTAATGAAATTCTTTCTGAATGAAAGCGGCTTCATAGCCGATTCCCAGAAAATTAAAGACACACAATTTCTTTTCAATCAAATGTCTTAAATATGGAATATTTTAATTAAAACCATTACGGGTATTTTTGAGAAAATAAAAAATAACGGAATATTTTCCATGTAAAGGATAGTTTGGGGGGGGAGGATTTTCTTTAAAACATTCGTGTCGCATTTTTAGAAGATGCTGAGCATAAATACAAAGTTTGGTATTTATGTAAGATTTGGTTTTAGAGTAGCGCTGTTCAAAGCCACGCACACACGGACCTTTTTCTAATAAAGTTCTTTTTTAACTCAGGGAGGCTTCAAAGCATGTATTTATGGTGAAATCTGGATATCGAATTTTTGGGGAAATGCAATACTTCCTCCACCTACTAGATTAGTCGCGCGAAATAGAGAAAGTAAAAACTGTAACGTTTATGCTCAGGATATTGAGAGCAAATGTTCTTGAAATTTTATAAACGAACAAATATGTAAAATGCCTCTTTATGTTAAGGTTATAGCTATGTAGGCACATATGTTAAGGTAAACGTCTTCAGGTTTCTGCTCAGATGAGTAAATGGCTTAAGAACAGTTAAGCAATCATTTTCGCTGTAAAACCAGAAGATTTGATAATATAATTAAGTGCAAATAAAAGAGAACTATTTATGTTTGCGGAAGAGAGAGATTTATTGGAAAGAAATTACATTTTGTTCACCGTGCCTGCTGCAACAAATGAAGAACGGACAGATAAAGGATTTGCGTGGCAACTTGCTTAATGCAGCTCATAAGATATGTATAAGAGTTATTTGTCTAAAGAACTAATGGATGACATTATCTATAATCCTTGTTAGAAGGAAAACCCTTTCACAGAAACGCGAACTTAAAAACAAGATAAACGACGTCGTTGCTGGCATAATTAATTTAGTGATACGGCTTGTGTTCTAATTTCGCACCTGCATACCACTAACAATTTTTTTCTTTTGTTTTGTATTTTCTGGAGGGGGGTCTTTAACGTCCTTTAACCCGATTGGTAAATAGGATTGTAATATAGATTAGCTATAATACCTATATATACATAAGTGATGGGACGATACCATTATTTCTCGATACTCGATACCGATACTGATTTTTGAGCATCGATACTTGATACTCTATATTCTCTTTATAAAAAACTGTAACGGCGATATATTTACATTGAAATAATGTTCTTATTAATAGTTTCCTGTATATAAACGCATTTAACCAATTTTGCAGTGCATGCTAATTCCGAAATTGTTCCCGTTTGATATTCTCCAATTGGCAGCATTTTGTTATCTGGTATGACACAGGTTATATATCCTCTATTGTTAATAAAGGCTAATAATAACAATAATAGTGATAATAATATTTCTTTGTTTCTCCTTTTATGTAACTACGTTTTATGCTGAAAAGATTTTTAAAAAATGTTTTTTTATCCATATTGAGGCAATATTTATAACATGCTGTGAATGCCAAAGTGATTGTAGAGTAAATTAATATTATTGTATATACAGGATTTTAGATGTTTGTTAGCCATAAGTATTGTTAGGAAATAAGTTTACACGGCCTCACTGAAACTGACAATAGAATTGGGTAACAATAAACCGATAAGATGAGTTGTTTATCACTGAGAAGAGATAAACAAATGGCGCGAGGGGGGCGTGCCTTTTTTTAGAAATGGAGGGAATATCTTCCCTAGAGTATATATGTTAGTAGTAGTGATTGGCTGACCAAAACAGACGCTAAAGTGGGCGCGATTTTGTAACCAATAGGAGCTCTATTATAATGTTTAGGCAATTCGAGGTGAAGGAGTATATATTCTCGAGCCATAAGCAAGTGTCACACAGTTCTGAAGAATCTCTCACGAGGTGCACGTCACACAGTTATGAAGAATCTCTCACGAGGTGCACGTCGCAGACTTAGTTACAAAAATGTAAAGTACGCGAAGTAATTGGTGCGCGGCAACTATAATGACTGTAGTTACATTCAGAAATATCACAGTTTGTCAGGCGTGTATAAAGATTAAATATGAGAATTATTAAGTGTGACGGCAATAAAAGTGTAGAAACAAATTTTTTTATCCGTGTTATCTTTTAGCAACAGCTCCTTTTCGTTTACACGCCTTACTTAGAGATACTTGCTCGACTGAGTTATAATAGCTAGCCGGAGGACAATGATCCCAGATTTAAAATAATAAAACAAGAGGCGTCCAGTAAATAAGATAACACGAGCCACGAGAAATGCGACAATATTATGGAAATTAGTTGTACGATATACCTGTAAGATATGCTCGGACTCGAGTTTGGCTTACGTTAACACAAAGTAACAGATGGAAGGAAAGAACAAATATTTCCATACGCTGTCTTATTTTACGTCTTAACTTATGATTTTTCTTTGATGGATTCACAGATTTTGGTCACCGAGTAGGTAAATATAAGGGTTGAGAGTGATCACCAAGCCAGGCTATTGCAGAAACTGATTTAGTGTGTCAACTAAATCAGCTTCATTCACAACTCAGTTAACGCTGTATGTTACGCGAGTACCTTTACTCCTTCCCCCATTGTTTTGCATGTATTCATTTAGTAACAAAAGACTGTGGAATGCTGCGTTGATTCACACACAGAAACGCAGTCAACGTTTATCTAGAATTATAGTCCAGCAACATTTTGGGGACAGGTGCAAGGCAATAACGTGAAGTCTAAACTCTTTTCATTTCTTAACTAGCATAAATTTAAACGCAAAAGCTTCCAATAATACAAAACTTAAAAATTTAAAGATATCGAAAAAGTATCGAAGGTTTATCTTCAAGTATAAGACATATTTCGATACCACCGAGTATCGAGGTGCCATTAAGGGAGTGGAGGAGAAATAGCTTATGTACTTACCCCAGAGTTGAGAATGCGGGGCTCGCCAGTACATGGACATATCCACTAAAACTCCTCCACCGCATAGGACGAAGGATAAACAAATGAGAAAGAATACGTAGGTAAGGTAGCGTGGTCCCGCATTGCACCTGCCTTAGTCTATCGAAAGCTGTTAAGCTGTCGCCTAATGGGCGGGAGCGGATGAAAGGTAAGGATCTAGGCTACAGTCACGACAAGCTGCCCTAACTGCAGCCTGGAGGTTCAAAGGTGACAATAAGGACGACGAAAGGTAAGGTGATGTTTTCAGTCCGAAGACGTATCGTTTGAGGCATCCTAGATGCGAACATCTTGGCATAGCTCGTCGGGTTGTTCGGAGGCTTCCGGCACGTGCTGGGAGCGTCCGGTTGTCCAGAAGTCTTCTCTATGTAGGCTCTGAGCTGATAGAGGGTTCTTCGAGGGCTCGCAGTGTACAGGTGTTGGTGTTTCGTTAGCCGAGAGACACGCTTATAAACACCTGGGTTCAAACCTCGCATTAGTTATTATTTTTTATGTTATTGATTTTATGACTGGATGTGTAGAACATAATATAGCATTAATATAAATTTAGTATTTTAAGTTTTAAGCATATCTATGCACCCAAAGACACATTCTACTAAAACACTCCTTTTAAATAACTAGAGAAATAAACAAACTATCATCTTCTAAACTAAAACACACCAAAATAAACAAAATTAATATTGGATATATGTACCCTGAGCACGTAGGTATAACCGCCCTCATGTTATAGATGAAATTAAACCCTGTAGTAACGTGGACGAGAAGTTACTACATTCCAAGCTGCTTGAATTTGTGCCCAGAAGCCATCTTTTATCCTTCGCGCATCTGCAGGGAAATTCGAGCGCGGCTCCCTTTTCACTTCAGCCAAAGCATTTTCAATAGGGTTCAAATCTGGTGAACAGGGGTCCAGTCTATCACTCTGATATCCTGCCTCTCTAAGAACCAATTTGAAACCTTTCGACATATGTGGACAAGATGATTATCCTGCGAATCCTACAATTCCATTAGGATACCTCATCCTCCCAAAGGGAATCAAAATATTCTCAACTATTACCGTGTATTGCGCTATGTTCAGCGTATCGTCAAGCTGCCACAACACACCTAGACCGTCCCTTGATATCCAACAAGATACAGATATGCGACCATGTTGAAATTGTGAAGCCGCGTATTTTGATCGTAATAACTATTCTATTATGAACTTTACCAAATGCTTTGTATGAAATTCAGTATATCTAAAATAAGTAGTCATTATGTGTTGATTAAGCACTATTAACAGAAGAAAAAAAGTGTTTGCTACATGCGAGAAGCGAACCCGCAATCTTGACTACAGAAGTACCCTGCACTTTGCCACAGCGCTACACAGAAGGTACATGGAAAATAGCATGTTTAATAATTCCGTACAAAACTTGCTGCAGCGGCTACATAACTATATTGCGTATGATGTAAATAAGGCACTGTGCGTGGACGACTTAGAAAAAATTGGCGTTCATTTTTTGTCCACGGGTGTACAATCTATTGAGTAAAGGTACTGTTGTGTAGTGTCTGTTGTGGTGTGATGAGTTCGAAATGATGTGTCTAAGATGGTCTGAAGTTCGTAAAGGCAGTCCTCTTGGCCGTGAGTTTCGGCAATAGGTTCAAGAACTCCGCATAGAGATGCTGGACGGCGATGAAGTTCGACGCTGTAGATGATGATGTCGGTTACAATGGTTGTGAGTCATCTGTGGCGGCGTCGATGCCGACGGTAATACCTATAGTATTATAGTATATCTATAGTATACTAGCGATAAAATCTGGGGTGCTCTATAAGAAGGGACCTTTCGGATTAAACCTGAAACTTTTAACTAGTAATAATTAGAACTAGAATCATATGAGCAGACTTATTGGGGGTACGGATATCTAGCAATGGAAGCTCAAGCGATAAGGGCGTCAGCACAGAGAGCCTAAGATTCGTGGTTCGAGTTTCGGAGTATAATTGAGCTTCTCAGTTTAATTCAACTTCCAAATACGTAAATAATGCAGATTTGCCGTAACAAATTAACAGGTACGTACGCCTTTTGGCGGCGAAAAAATAAATCACTATGCAGTCAAGGAAAGATATACTGAATCCAAAGACGTACAACTTCTAAGTTATAAGGAAATATCTAATGTTAAAAGCAGAGGTAAAATCTTAAATTAACAACATAGAAATGTTAACAAAATAGAAATGTCAAAACTTTGGAAAGCAGCGCTTTTTTTTATAACGTAGCCCATTCAAATGTGCAATTATTAAACATAGAATTTCCTAGAGTTCATATTTAGTAACTAGAAGTATAATTATCGGATAATTATTCCTCTCCTAGCAAGGCAAAATGATAATCCTGTATCCAAAGTATATAGTTATATACCTTGTTATAAGTTATTGGACTGTATCAAGTATTCATTTGCGAGTGCAACTTCGAGTTATTACCAGTTATAACCTTATACATTTTTGGCATTTATAGCATAAAACGCGTGCTAATGCATGCTTGTTATTAATTAACATTTTAAGTGACTGTTTACCGATGACGCTATTATTAGAAATTATTTAAAACTGTGCTAAAAGCAGAACACATTAAAAAAATTCAGGATTTCAATGATTTTTTGCGATTTTAAGACAAACCCTAGGAATATACCTAAATATAAATTAAAAATTGTGACAATTGAAGCTTAAAGCAGATGCATATCATGCCGCTCCCATTTAGTTTTACTTATCACTAGGCCTCGAAATTTGAAGGTCTATGAATTGCTTAAAAGCAGCTATAATCATACCTAAAATATCCTAAAAAGGACCTAATAACGGAAAAAAAACTGGAACATGTGATGCAAATTAGCTAATATTTTTAATACTTTTGGTTTTAATTACATATTTAAATAATGAATATAATGCTTGACATTAGGCATCAATGTCATGGGAATGGGTGTCATTTTCCCCAAACTATATTTACTGTGGTATAATATACATTAATGCAATATATATTGGAGTGAGAGATTGATCCACTTAATTTATAATGTAATACCCAAATGTTATTCTTTGAAAGAGTTGATACAAAATTCTGGTGGTATGAAATATTAAGTTCGAAAAAGTTCATAATTTTTTAAATTATTATGTTACTCTGTATAAATCATTGTTGCTTGTTCGAAATGAGAAAGTGCAGCAAAATGCAGTTGAAAAAGGCGAAGTTGCATAAAAAGCCGTTAAGACCTAAAAAGACTAAAAAAGGACCAATAAGAAAGAAAAAATACCAAAAGCGAGAAAGAAAGAAAAAAAGCAAAAAGCACATTTTCTGGTCTACAGTGACCCAAAATGAACATATATTACGTTGGAGCTCGTCTTGGAATACTCGAAAAAAAAAAGATTTTTTTTCTTTACTTCCGAGCCTTACTGATTACCAGCCATAAGACGAAAGCAAATTAGGTTAAACTGTTACTGGACTTTACGTAGTCGCGTCGCAGGTTTACGTTTTTTGTATTGATAATGGTTTGAGTTTAGCTAACTTGAAGCCAACTCCTTAAGAATTCCTATGCCTGCTAATCACCATTTCTAAGCCTTTAACCAGGAACCATGATGTCATGCAAAGAATAAACTATCAAAACACAAATGATTGCTTCGGTTTTTAAATATACAGAGTATTATGTACCTATAATGCCAATAGCTATTATTATTATTATTATTATTATTATTATTATTATTATTATTATTACTACATAGGAATTGTTTAAGAAACTATATGTGCGTGAACCAATACACGGAAAACCAGTTCGAGGAAGGTGTATGAATCACGTATCTTATGAAAACAACTACAGTGCTGCGTGCAAGAGCGTCGAGGTTATAAACTGCATTCCCGAGTAATTTTCATGTACTACGCGCACAAAAAAGTAACATCCCGTTACATGCGTTATATTTTCTAGGATACTGTCAGCAGTTCAATTTGATTTGATCCTGTTTAAAGGACCAGCGTAACTCTGGTGGTGAGCAGTTCAATATTATTTTACTTGGTATTATTAGTTGAAGAGGTAAGAGAGTTGGCAAAGAAAGCTTGGTTCGAATCTCAGGCGTGACCTATTTTTCTTCTACTAGTACTATGCCCAACCAGATGATTGGTTTTTTTTGCGGTTTAAATACTAACTCAAAACTATAGTATTTTATTGTATTTAAATGTGAGGGCTCAATCCCAAAGTTACACAGAGAGAGAGAGAGAGAGAGAGAGAGAGAGAGAGAGAGAGAAATACCTTTGCGGGACAGCATTTCCGCTCAACTACGACAAGGACACACGTTGCTGAGGATACCAAGAACAAACTCGTAACAGGTCACTTCATCTTCTGATTCATAAAGTAATGGCGGATACCAAATTGATGTACGAAGCGAAAACTGGACAGTGCATAGGTCCGATAAGATAAAAACTGCAGAATTAAGTTTACGAACACGCCGGTGATAAATGGATAAAGCTAACAGATCCATAATAAGAGAGTTACACATACTTCATTTATTCCAAAATACAATTTATGAATATTTATGAACGCTTACAAAGGATAGGCCCAGCAGAAATACCTTGTATTTTTAAACTGTAAGCCATGAGGCAGAAGAAACATCGGCCATTCATGTGATAACAGATCTAAGGCCTAACTCCATGAAATGGAAGAAAAGGAAGAACTAGATAAGCTCAGGTTTTAGTGGTCATTTCTTCAAGGTACAACACGGTTGTGGGATTAGAACTGTTCCAAGTTAATAGAACAAGGATAGAATCAAGACTTCGTTCAATTCGCCCTTGAAATCCTCATAAGAACTGGCAATTACTTGCGTCGTTAAATAAAATTAATAATTACACTGGTCAATGCTAAAAGACTTTCGCATTTACAATACCGAACTTTTACTCAAATGAAAGTGAAACAGGAGAAAATAATGTCTCAAAAAGTTCTCGGGTCTTGCTCCCAAACTGCAGAAGTGTAGAAATTTTCAAATATCTGATTCATTGTTAATCTTCATTTGGGCACATTAAAACAAGACACTTACGGCTTTTAGGGAGCTAATATTATTTTTAAAGGAAATTAATATAACACAACTATTAATTTTTAATTATATCACAATTTTATTACTTTCTTTATGACTATGAACATATTTTGATCAAGAATCATAACAAGAAATTCAATAAGTATTAATACAAAGATACTAGAAAATGTTCTGTTTATATTACTATTTGAATAGTATCAACAAATACATTGTTTTTATGCTTTGATTTTAAGCAACACTTGAGTACATTCAACACAAGGGAAACAGTTTCATATTTACAAGATTTTGTATATATAGTTTTAATGTTATATACAGGGTGGAGCATATAAGTTGAGACTGTACAATATCTCCAAAACTAATCGCTGTAGAAAGAAGTGTCTTTAATAAAAGTTGCTTCATATTATGGGGTAAAGTAAATGCCATTAGTCGTATTTTATTTAGAGGACGTTGTGATGGTCATTTTATGGCAATGACCATCATAATGTCCTCCAAACAAAACACGGCTAACGGCATTTACTTTACCCCATAATATCAAGAAATTGTTATTCAAGGCATTTCTTTCTACAACGCTTAGTTTTGGAGATATTGTACAGTCTTAACTTAAATGCTCGACCTATATATACATAATGTACACATTTCTCATATTCTCATATTTAGGTTATTACAAACCTGCAATTCTTCGGGATGTCTTGCTGGTTGAACACAAAAAAGTTTTATATTCTCATTTAATTATTTTCGAACACACTGTAATAAACACAACCCACTTGTTTCGAATGGATTTTAGAAACTTCCTGTTCACAATTGCACCTGGTTTTCATGTTAGTTCCTTTCACAATAACACAAGTTTCTGATGCTATACAAGCTAAATTTTTACTTTCTGTACAACGTATAGTAAGTAGGGAAAATATTGCATTCCACCCAAAATTTGATACCGAGGTTTTACAGGAAATGCATCAAAAAAATGCATTTTTGGAAACATGTCCGTGTGTGTGTGTGTGTCTGTCTGTCTGTGAACAGTATAACTCAGAAAAGAACAGTCGGATAAACACCAAACTTGGTATTTAGGTTCAGTATCTTCCAAAGATGCGACACGAAGGTTTTCAAGAAAATCCCCCACCCTAGATTACCCTTTACATGGAAAATTTATCGAAAATTTTAATTTTCTCAAAAATGGCTCTAAAGATTTTGAATAAAATACCATAAGTTTAAGACAACTTTATGGCAAATGAATTGTATATCTCGAAATTTCTGGGAATGTCTCCAAAAGTATTCTTCATTGTGAACGACTTTTGCATAACAGGTAAACCATAACAGGTAGACAAAATTTTACTACACAAAAATGTAGATTGCGTTAAAATACACAGTTTATATCATATACATTTTTTTAATTGAGTGAACCATTTTCGAGATATTGCTTATTATTCACTTAAATTTTCCAATACTTACACTTTTTCTCAAATGGGCATTCGTTATTCATTTTATTGTCCTGGTAATGCAAAGAGAATGTAATACTCGGCATAGCAACCAGCTCTTAAAATATTTGACTATCGCTTAAAGCCTAGCAATTCCCCTTGCATCTACAAGAAAATTAGTAAATCTGGATATCTCGATTAACACGAAGCATATGCAGAATAAGCGTTTGTAAAAATAGTTTGTACAAGAGTAGAGAAAGTCATGTGAGTGTAACACATCAGATTTTTTATAGAATATGCTAGTACAAGCTGAATTTTTCATCAGATTCACCTTACGACGAGTTGTATACTGAAAAATATTTCGAAGTGGAGTTTTTGCATATCTTGAAATTCAATTATATCACTGCATTTACTTATTTACAGTAAGTATGGAATCAGTTCATTATTCAGAGCTGTATCCTTTGGTTTCTAATTCTGTAATACAATTATCTTCATGATCCTCTCCTTCTGCAGTAGTTCGCTTTGCTTGAAGGCAAATATTCATCTTCACTAATATAAAAAATCTGATGTGTTACACTCACATGACTTTCTCTACTCTTGTACAAACTATTTTTACAAATGCTTATTCTCCATATGCTTCATGTTAATCGAGATATCGAAATGTCAATATTATTGCTAATTTTCTTGTAGATGCAAGGGGAATATGGTAGGTTTTAAGCGATAGTCAAATATTTAAGCGCTGGTTGCTATGTGGCGCATTCCATTCTCTTTGCATGTCCAGGACATAAAAAAAAATGAGTAACGAATTTGAGAAAAAGTATAAGTATTGGAAAATGTAAGGGAATAACAAGCAATATCTCGAAAACGGTTCACTCAACAAAAAAAAAATGTATACGACATAAATTGTGTATTGTAACGCGATCTCCATTTTTTGTGCAGTAAAATTTTGTCTATCCCTTATGGTTTACCAGTTATGCAAACGTCGTTCAGAATGAAGAACACTTTTGGAGACATTCCCAGAAAATTCGAGATATACATTTCATTTGTCATGAAAATACCTTAAACATATGATATTTTAATCAAAATCGTTAGAGCCATTTTTGAGAAAATTAAAATTTTCGAAAAATGTTCCATGTAAAGGGTGTTCTGGGGTGGAGGGATGTTCTTGAAAACCTTCGTGTCGCATCTCTGGAAGATACTGAACCTAAATACCAAGTTTGGTGTTTATCCGACTGTTCGTTTCTGAGTTATGCTGTTCACAGACACACAGACACACACACACACACACACACACACACACACACAGATACACATACGGACATGTTTCCAAAAATGATTTTTTTGGATTCAGGGAGTCTCAAAACATGTAATTCCGGTGAAATCTCGGTATCGAATTTTTGGGTGGAATACAATACTTCCCCTACTTACTATACGTAGTAGAGAAAGTAAAAATGACAACTTTCCCTTCAGTCGTTGAGCATATGTTGTAAATATGTTCCGTCTCATTATCGGTAAGTTATTCCATTTTTACTTTCTCTACTACGTATAGTATGTAGGGGAAGTATTGCATTCCACCCAAAAATTCGATACCGAGATTTCACCGGAAATACATGTTTTGAGACCTCCTGAATCCAAAAAAAGAATTTTTGGAAACATGTCCGTGTGTGTGTCTGTGTGTCTGTGTGTGTGTGTGTCTGTGTGTGTGTCTGTGTGTGTGTGTGAACAGCATAACTCAAAAACGAACAGTCGGATAAGCACCAAACTTGGTATTTAGGTTCAGTATCTTCCAGAGATGCGACACGAAGGTTTTCAAGAAAATCCCCCCACCCCAAACTACCCTTTACATGGAAGATTTTTCGAAAATTTTAATTTTCTCAAAAATGGCTCTAACGATTTTGATGAAAATATCATATGTTTAAGATAATGTCATGGGAAATGAAATGTATATCTCGAATTTTCTGGGAATGTCTCCAAAAGTATTCTTTATTGTGAACAACTTTTGCATAACTGGTAAACCATAAGAGATACACAAAATGTTACTACACAAAAAGTGTAGATCGCGTTAAAATACACAACTTATGTCATATACATTTCTTTTGTTGAGTGAACCGTTTTGGAGATATTGCTTGTTATTTCCTTAAATTTTCCAATACTTATACTTTTTCTCAAATTCGTTATTCATTTTTTTTATGTCCTGGACATGCAAAGAGAATGGAATGCTTCACATAGCAACCAGCGTTAAAATATTTGACTATCGCTTAAAACCTACCATATTTCCCTTGCATCTACAAGAAAATTACCAATAAGATTGACATATCGATATCTCGATTAACATGAAGTATATGGAGAATAGGCGTTTTTTAAAAATAGTGTGTACAAGAGTAGAGAAAGTCATGTGAGTGTAACACATCAGATTTTTTACCATTTAATTACTCTTTATACATTTTTTTGTTAAGAAATATTCTTAAGAAAGAACTTTATAGGCAGCTAAGATTTTGCAAACTGTTTTATACAGTAAAATGCAGTTGTAAACAGTGCAGTCTTTAATAGGTTATAGATATTTAAAAATGGATTGGGGAAAAGAAAGATGCATCGAAGTATACCACAAAGAGGCCAGAATGGTTTAAGCATAGGCGAGGACAGGTGTAATGAATTTAAGTGATATAACAGGGAGAAGAAGGGGGAGAGATGTACTAAATGTAATGGATTACATGACAATTGGCATTACATTCTGGAATGCGAGGACACGGATAAAGGAAGAGAGAATTTAATACTAGAGAAATTGAAAAATTTACCAATAAAGCTAAAAGTTAGGAAGATTTTTAATACACGATCAAATGAATATACAGAAAGCAGGAAAATGTTTAGGGAAAAACTAGATTAAAGTGGTTAAAAGAGAGGTGAAGCAAATTGGAGAAAATACAGGAAAAGGATAACAAGTAAATAGTGGAAAATTATACTTCCCCATTATATATACAACAGAATGTTAAATATAAGGGGAAGAGAAATAATAAGCAACTCCAATGTATTGTGAACACACTATAAATTGCATGTATGTACAAAGTAGACAATAAATCATTCATTCAATCGTTCATTCATATCATAAATACTCCAACTCGACAGACATTAACAAAGAATAAAACTGTGGTGTTGGAAAGCTCAAAATGCCAATCAAAGGTATTTTTACAGTATAGGAATTTTCATGATGAGAAGATAATGCCTTTTCATTGTAATAATTAATATATAAATCGGATAAAAATAGAGCTTATGCGGGTACTCATTCATTATAAATAAGGCTCGGAAGTTGAGGGAAAAATAGTTTACAGGACTAAACCAACTAAACAACTAAAATATGTTCATATAGGGTGACTATAGGTCTAAACGTTTGGGTTTTATTTATCTCGCCTTTTCTGCTTTTTCTAAGTCTCGTCTTCTTTCTTGGAACTTAAACTTCTTTCCACTATATTTTACTGCTCTTTCTTAATTCGAATAGCAACAATGATTTATGCAGATTAATATAATCTAAAAAATCTTATGTGATAGATTCATATGACTTTCTCTATCCTCTATGTTTATTGCTGGGTATATGAACTATTCTCACTAAAGCTTATTTTTATATGCACTTCATTTTAATCCAAATAACAATTGCAGAACTAGCTACATTATATACTTTATAGAAATAAAGGGAACAGGATAGTTAAATGTTTGAGAACTAGGCGCTATACGCTGGCCTTAAAATTCCATACCGTTTCCATGCAGGAACGAAAAACAACTGAATGTTGACAGGACTTTAAAAGAATGACCAAGTAATGACAATTCCAACCATTAATAACGCATATCTCAGAAATGGCTTATGGCACAAAAAGAATTATTTAGAAGAAATCGTGTACTTTTAAAGAGATCTACATTTTTTGTGCAGCACGTTTTCGTCTATCGCTTAACGCTTGCTAGTTATACCAGATCACACAAAATTCCTTCCGAATGAAGAGGAATTTATAGGCTATTCTTAGAAAATTCAAATTTTCATGTAAATATCTTCAATATATGGTATTTTATTCAAAATCGTTGGAGCTATTTTTTTAGAAAATCAAACATTTCGAAATAAGTTCCATGTAATGAGTATTTGGGGATGGGGATTTTCTTGAAAATCTTCGTGTCGCATCTTTGAAACACACAGAAACTAAATACCAAGTTTGGTAATTATCCAACTTTTCGTTTACGAGTTACGCTGTTCACACTCACACATACACAAGGACCTTTTTCTAAAAATGTTTTATTTGGCGGGTGACTTCAGGTGGCCTCAAAACTTATATTTCCGTGAAACATCGGCATCGAATTTTCTGGATGGAATAAATACTTCCCCTATACTTAGAGAAAGTATAAATATGACAAAAAAGAAGCATCTGCATATTTCATACTACCAGAATTTTTAATTTTTTTAAGTCAAAATGTTTAACTATTTAAAGAATGGGTGTTTATGATAAATCAAGTGCATCAATCTCTCACTACAATATTAATGTATTAATGTATATCAAGAGCCCATAAACAACACAGCTGATGTAAAATGACACACAATCCCTTTTAACAATGGCTGCTGTAATGATATTGTTGCCTATTGACAAGGATTGTATTCATTATTTAAACACGTAACTAAAATCAAAGTTAATACAACAAATATTAACTAATTTTCATCAAAGTTGTACGTTCTTTTTCTCAGTTATTAGAACCTTCTAGGATATTTTAGGCCCTTTTAGGCAAATTATAGTCTTCAACTTCCGAACCCTATAAATAACATACCAAAACACCTGTCGAAAGACTTCAATTAACCATTTACGAAGACTAAGTATTAGATTGCACAGTTGGCTTCATAAGTTAGCAATAAGGTAATAGCATGTTAAGCATTTACCAATTTACCAGCAACTGGGAATGCTATTACTAATGCATAAAACCACTGTGATGGCTTCAGTTCCCGCTCATTTGATAAATAATCCATCACCATTACTGAGTTCCATGCTGTCGTTAAAAATCCTACTTAGCATCTCTTTTTCAACGCCTATGCTTCAAGTACGTCAAAGGACACTACCTGATGTTATCACAATGAAGCGTTCTTTGAAGCTCCACACAGCTTTTTGACAAGGGCCTAAAAGCTTTTCATTAAACTTCAAAGGAACGCACGCTTTCACAATCGATTGTGCCTCGAGTGGAAACGAATAGCAGGTGGAAACATTTGTGGAATCCTTTCTCTGAGATAGCGAAGAAAAAGAGAAAGACAGGAGTGAAAAGGAATGATGCTTCTGAATTGCTTTACGTATAAAAACCATGCAGCAGAAGTACATTTTCGCTTACCAGGCTTCAAACCTTTTGCACGAGAGGTAGCCTTAAAAAAACTACTTTCATGAGTTTGCTGTAATGATGTTACTTTATGCAAAACGTGTTTAAGGCGGAAGCTTCGAGCTCCTGTCTATAGCTCTCTGGGAAAGTAAACTTGACGCAGCTTTTGTGTGCAGAACCAGCCTCTGACTTTGTAGTTCCCATAGTTTTCGTAGAAACTTTGAATAACTTAGCTCACCTAAAGAGCTGTCCTCTGAATTAATGAATAAATATTTTGTGCAGCTATTACGTAACGCGGTGTTTCAGGGGCTTCTGCGTTTCTCAGCGCCGAGGCAAACGAAAAATAAGTCGTCAACTATATTCACGTTATCTACTATCTACAGGATGAAACCCATCTCGGTCCCATTTTCTGCTTTCGAGTCCTATATCGCCCCGTCTTCCAAAATGCAAACAACCTAACTCGGTCCTGTAAAAAAATTAATATCAATCTATAGGGTAGTTAAATTATATTCGAACCCACTCGCGGTTTCTCTCTACTGCGCGAGACAGCCGGCAGTCGCCGGGAAAATTACGCCGGAAGAGGCGGACTAAAATCCTTACCTTATAATAGATGCTGGAAATGTTGACCTTCTGCTCTCAAACAGGCAATATATCTCGTGTAAATATTCTCGCTCACTCTCCGAAGCTCAGCACAGGAATTTGTGTGATTTCTTGCGCAATATTTTTTTCTAAGTTCCTGTAGTATGCAGGATCGGAACGATACGCTTTGTCTTTTAAAGAACCCCATAAATAAAAATCACAACTCGTTAGGTCAGGAGAACGAGCGGGCCACAAATCAAGACTAATTATTCTGTCATCAAACACCTCTCTTATTGCATGTAACGATTCCGCAGCCGTATGTGCTGTTGCAGAATCTTGCTGGAACCAGCCATACGATTTCTCTTCCTCAGTCAAGCGATTGCAAAATGGCCTCAGAATTAACCTGTGATATCGCTCCCGCTAAACGCGTGAATTATTGTAACTGGTTGTTCCAATCCATAGAAAGGAGTTTCATTGACCCACAGCTTTTGTTTTTCACTGATGAATCTTGGTTTCATCTAAGTGGACGTCTGAATACTCACAATAGTCGATACTGGGCTTCAGAAAAACCTGTACTGGATGAAACGCCTCATTATGATCAGAAAATTGGAGTGTGGTGTGCGATAAGTGCTAGAAGAATAATAGAAGAATAATAATATTCTTTGATGAAACAATAAATGCAGAGCAATCAGAGGTTAATTCTATGGTCATTTTGCAATCGCTTGACAGAAGAAGAGAAATCTTATGGTTGGTTCCATCAAGAATCATACTTGTGCAAGAAATCACAAGAATTCCTGCTGCTGAGCTTCGAAGAGTGAGTGAGAATATTTACTCGAGATGTGCTGCCTGTTTGAGAGCAGAAGGTCAACATTTCCAGCATCTATTATAAGGTAAGGATTTTAGTCCGCCTCTGCCGGCGTAATTTTCCCGGCGACTGCCGGCTGTCTCGCGCAGTAAAGAGAGGCCGCGAGTGGGTTCGAATATAATTTAACTATCCTATAGTTCATAATGAATAATTTCCCTTCCATTTTAAAAGACTCAGAATTTTCAGCAGACCTGTAGTGAACTCAAAATGAATTGCAATTTCATGTTTCACCAAAACTAATTATATGTAACTAAACTGCTGTTATCCTTTCAAAATACACGAAGTATACCCCGAGATAAGAAACTATAGCTATACCATTAGAGCAGCTACGGGATAACATCATAAAGCCCATCAACAGAGCAGGCAACATTAAATTATATAAACATTTGAAGCAGGGAGCGGCATAAAACTTGCCCTACACAAAAAAAACGGCTTCTAAAGGCAATTAGCGAGTCAACACATGGCGACGGAAGTTCTGATGTAAAATGGCAGAAAGATCACGCGATTTTGGAGTCAACCATTTCCCAGATATACCTTGTTATTGGTTTCAATTTTCAAATACATATGCTTTTCTCAGCTGGGAAGTTGCTATTCGTTTTTCTTTTATCTTTTCTTTTTTTCCTGTGGTCATGCAAAGAATATAGAATTTCAAAGTCATCACATAGCGACACCCCATTTAAAAGTCTGACTATCGCTTTACTTACTGTATCTTGCAACGAAATTTGTGAATCCGAATTAAAAGTTTATCTGAATTGAAAAGAAATAGCTCGAATAGTAAGCTTTTGTAGCAATAGTTTGTAAAGAAGTGAGTAGAGAAAGTTATGTGAATGCAACACAGATTAACTTTCTTGCTATCTATGAAAAATCGATGAACGTTTGACATAATGAATACTTTATTTTAAAATTTAATGCCCAAGAAACTAAAAATGCTATAATAAACTCAAAACTGTACCGAAGTATAACAAAATGTAATAAATCATTTTAATTGAATATTCACAAAATGTCAGAATAATTTATAGTTTAACACAGATCTGTAAATGGATATGTACAGCAATAGTTTAATCACTGTAACTGTAGTAGTTTTGGGCATATCTGATTCTTGAAAAATAAAAGTTATGGAAAATTTAAAGACTAGCGCGGATATTTCATAAAACACCCCGCGTTATTTGAACACACAATAAAAAGCTAAAATGTGTTTTAACACTCTACAATGTGTTATAATTTTAAAGGGATAAAATGTAGCTTTTATGATTTTAGCAACTAAATTTGCATTTAAAATAAATTTTCAGTGTCCTTAAACCTCTCGTGTGGCTTTCTAATTCTAAAATACACTGCCAATAAATGTGCGCTTTGAGTTTTGCACTGAGCCTCTACGTGCATAAACAGTTTAAAACTTGGATGCGGGAATCACTAAAAACGTTCATTCTAGTTGCCTCATAGAAAGCATTCTGCTTTAGATTACAATGCATTAAACTTTCAGCAGTGATCCTTAACAGAATGCGGGTGCCTGGATATCTGCTCTCATCGCTTAACCCACATGCTGAAATGTTCAGATTTTATCAGGCTTTCGGTAAATAGAGGAATCTCTCACTAACTTATCATAAACGGTTCGAAGTGGTAGGGACCTTTTGATTAAAATACCATATGCTTAAGATATTCGCACGCCTAACAATATGTATATTGAAACGGCAACTCTAGGCCGAGCCCGAGATATGTAATTATTGATAATTTGATTAATTAATTTTTATTGATGTTAAATCATGCTATGTACATATCTTTTTCTTTTGCTGCTTGTATAGTTTATGAAGGGTGATTCAACGATATGTCTGTATTTAGGTTACTAATATTAGAGGAGTTATGAATTGTTTAATGTAAATAATTTAATTGCTATGTTAAAATACTGCCCACGACGAGATGTTTTAGCTGCAGGAATAGTGTCTTCGAAGGCAGAAAGTCTAGTTTTACGGTGTCTCTCTGATCGCAGGGGCATTGTTCATACAGCGAGGGCGTAGAGCTTTTGTTCCTTTATACGATAATTCGCCGTGACCAAGTGAGAGAGACAACAAGCTTAACGGTAAATTTAGGAAAAGCCGCGATTATGTTAAACTTGGACCAATGATATCCCTGTAAGTTTATATGAAATAGTGAGACGCGTTGAATGGCGCTAAAAATGGACCAATAGGAAATGAAGCAGCCCTAGAAGCCTGCGACTATAAATGGATCTAGTAGGAACAAATTCGGGGTCATTTTGCTAAACTACAGGCAGGGAGAGATGCTGAAGGATGTTTGAGAGATATCGCGCCAAAAGTGAATTAAGACAGTTTTCGCAACACACATAAGAATCGCTACGCGTAAAGAGATATAATAAGCATATATAAACTTCGCGTCATATCAGCGCCGTGTTTCAACAGCAGTGGACAGTGTTTTAACGGCGGCAAGTCAGTGTTGTGTACCACCAGAAGTAGCTAAATAAGAAACTGCAGTGTCGTCTTTTAGTAACTAAAGCACGTCTATTTTCTCCTTTACCACCACTCGAGATCTACGTTTCCTTTACCAAGGAAAAGTCCATGCTCTCACATATTCTAGAAATTACTTCAGCTAGCGAGGATAAAAAAAATGCAGAGAACCAGCATACTTCGAACATCTGGAATCAACGCGGAGGCTGCAGCCAGGTAAGCCGCGAACAACGGGCATTAAAAACCACCACAACATCGGACAGGAGGAGTTACTGCCGCAATATCCAAAAACAGCTTGTGGAGTCCCGTTCATTCTGAATGAATTATATATAATTTTTGCTGCAAACATAAGAGATACACAAAGAAAACTTACTGTACGAAAAATTTCGAGCTAACTCAAATATACAGCATTATAAAATTTATTTTTGTGTGGCATTAATCGTTTTCGAAATAATTTTTAAGTTTTCTCACGATGAATTGTCATGCAGAGCCTATAAAACAACATTCGCGATTTTTTGTTTCCACCATGTGGGTTTATTCGCAACAGAAACTGACACGATGTGCGGAAAGTTGTATTTTATTAGCGTATCGTGCATGCAACTAAGTCCTTGCTGATAACTTGAGATTATTTGTGATAAAAATGTTATCGTAAATATTATACCGTAAGAAGAATTACGTAAGGTTGTTATGGGCAGAGTCTCGTGAGTGTGCCTTCTCTTGCGAGGCATTTTCTACCTGTATGCTTAAGTAAAGGAGACTAATTACTATCTGAAATGGTACCAACTATAGGACAGTTCATCGTTAATCATGATTTTTCCTTTTGAATTTTTTTGAAACAGACTAATAAAACTTTAGAAGAAATCCAACGATATGATTATAATAAGCTCCAATACAATTCCAGAGACATGTTGAAGCGATTTTAGGAATCTAAAGGAAGCGTTAGACTAATTCAGCCGTGAGGTCGATACAGATCTTTAGGCCTAAGCAGCGGGCAGAGATGAAAGGACAGAAAACATGACAAATGAAAAAAAAAACTAAGAAAGTAGTTCCGAATTCGCCTTTGTATTGCTTTCACAAAATACGAATTATTTCAGCGGCTTCAAATAAATTTAGAAACGCATTCAGAAAGTTTCTACATTAATTTAAAAGCACGAATGCCACTCGTTGCATTCAGGTTTCGGCAAGTTGAAAGAATTATAATTGGAAGGAAATACCACTGTATCTATTTCCATGAGGAACTTTGTCATTCATGACACAGGCGAGGTAAAGATCTGTGGAGTTCCTATTCTGGCACTAGAGCCTTGTTCCTCTCAGGAGAAAGAAACAAATGGAAACATCTCAAGTCACGAACGACCGCGATTTACAGCTGTTCCTGTTCAGTGTGACCGATGTACTGTGCTCGAAACAAAAGAAGAAAGTATAGCGTAATTGCCCGTTACGCTTTGCATTGTCATGTTGAATGTGGGGGACAAGTTTCTTAGCCCTTGCAGAACATCAAGCTCATGCTATGGCCACACGGTGAATAACTGTACCTTCATACTGGGTGCTATAAATTCACTCAGATTCTAGGCGCCGTTCACAAGTTTTGGAACTAACAAATAAATTGAAGTATCTTCATTGGTGTCAAATTATTAGAGTTATTACACAATAATTAGTTCATGAGTCATTGACAGTACATGCATATTTAAGATACAAGTTCATGGCGACAAAAAGAAACAAAAGGAAAACAAAGAAAGAAAAGGAAGAAAAATAAAGATATATTTCCTCTGACTAACTGAACAAATTTGATCTGGTTTCGTACACTTTAGCCGGGAAGTTGACCATATTTTGCTAGCTCCTTTGGCGAGTCAGTTGATACCAACATGCCAATCTCCTTCTAGCTGGAATTAAGAATTCTTATGAGAGTTTAATGTCGCTGGTTCTCCCATTGTGAGCATTCCGCCAATATATGTACCCAGTCTTCATCCAAGCCACAGAATGGGCAGATTCTCTGCCAGAATCGTCAGTAATTTTCTGTGCCCAGCAGCCTCCCAGTCTAAATCTGCCATTTTCTATAAAAGGCTATCTTTCGCATTCAGAATAATTTACTGCGTATCTAATTTGATAAAAATGACATGTGTTACATTCACATGATTTTCCCTACCAACTAACGCTTAATTCGATATAACTTCTATATACTGTTCTTACATAAGCCTATTTTTCTGCTTCAATATGATTGAGACAAAATGTTGCGAAAATAGCTCCATTCAACATTTCGTTGAAGGTACAAGGGAGATAGACCAAACTGAATCGATGGCCAGATGTTTAAATGCGAGCCACTATATGCTGATCTAGAAATTCGATACTCTTTCTACAACATCGCGAGAAACAAAAGTATTGAAAAATTCAAACCAATAACAACATTATCTCGTAATTGCCTGATACTACCAAAATATCTGAAATGCATTTTATGTTTTAAAGAGCTCTACATCCTTTTGTGCAGTATGTTTTTGTCTATCTGCTGTGGCTTACCAATTATACAAAGTTTCAGAGGATTCATTCCGAATGAAGAGTGCTTCATACGCCATTCCCATACAATTCAAGATACATATTTTGTCATTTAAATATCTTAAACGCATGGTATTTTAATCAAAATGGTTGAAAAAATCCAACATTTTGGAAAATCTACCATGTAAAGGGTAGTTTGGGGTGCGGAATTTTCTTGATAATTTTTGTGTCGTATATTTGGCAGATACTGAACTAAATAGCAAGTTTGGCGTTTATCGAACGTTAGGTTTCTAGGTTATATTCTTCACACACACGCACTTTCACTCACTCACTCTCTCTCTCACACACATACACACACATAAAAGCATACATAGGGTATTTTTCCAAAAATGCTCTTTTTGGATTTCCGCTGAAATCTCGGCATCAAATTTTTGGATGAAACACATTACTTCCTCTTACTAGAGTTGGTTGCTAGAGAAAGTAAATATAAATTACCTGAATGTATTAGTATTATAGTTCTAAACCTAAACGTCTAGTTAGTGTCTATGTAACTGTTTATATAACTTGGGACACAAATAGATAATTGATGGAAATTAAATAGGCGCCTTCAATGTTTTAAATCAACAAAATTAATCTATATTTATTTAAACGTAGAATTGTTTAAATAGAATTGAGTTAAACTGGATGCGACAAATTCATCACATAGAACAGGTTAAGATATCAACTCGTCACATGCTCAACATTCAACTCATACTCAACAGGGGAGCCTTTGGTCGTCAAGAACTAATTAGCCATTAGGATGCCATATTTCTATTAAATTCATATATACACATTTTACCTTCTCTCTCATGCTTCCAGAATCTAAGGGGGATGGGAAATAGTTCTGGCTAAAGAAAAAATTCCATCCAACCGGAAATCGAACCCGGGACCTCTGGATTTGTAACCTATAATAGTAACCACGATACGCAAAGGCAGTCAACACTCGTCACGCATTAAAAATCCGTCACAACGAATGGATATGTGTGTGACTAGTCACATCGGTAATTACGTTCCTGTTAACATATATTTATAATGTCTTGTCCTAATATACCTATATGAAACATTTGCTGTGTCGCTTTCTCTATCCACTAAAACTTCACATAATCTCTTGCGTATCGTGGTATCATATAAATGGTGATTTTTCTTCTGTTCACGTTACATTACTCAAGAGAAATTTTTGAGTAGAAATAATGCCAAATATTGACTTAGTTATAACAAAACACAACTATTCGATACCGTAAGTCGGTTTTTGCTGCTAATGAATACATGAGGTTAAAAAGAAGTGTCGCATAAAAAATGCTTTACAGATGTGCACATAGAATTTCAAACTGGGAAAACATAAATATGTAACAGCAAATACTTCGAAAACGGTTAATGTTAAAAAACAAGAAGAACAAACTCTATATTTTTGCGCGTTAAACCTTTGTAGACTATTTACAGAAAAGTTAAGATATATTGTATTAATTTTGCAAACATTGTAGGCATAGGAAACTTTAATCCAACTCCTCACTGCCATTTTTGAGAAAATTGAAATAATAAAAATAATGGATAGTCATTTTCTTAAAAATCTCGCCTGTCATGTTTAAACAGTGTTTGTCTCAAAGATGAAGCTGCCTATAAAACCGACTTTTCGTTTTTGTGTAACACTGCTTGGAGACAGACAGTACGGACTTCTTTTCTAAATGCCTTTTTTTTAAGTCCAGATCCTTCAAACTTATGTTTCTAGTGAAATGCCAATATCCAATTTTTGGGTGAAATACAATGCTTCCTCTACACACTATTACAAAAGGTGGAGAAAGTAAAACTAGAACGAAAGTGTTAACTGATTCATAGATTTTTGTGAAATTATCTATACTGAAATTCGTCTGATCTGGCCACGCAAACAAGCCTCATGGGAGAGGAAATTCGACCAACAAAAAACGGAAGGCTGAATATTTTAGCATCGCACAGCATAAAATGAACTGGCATGACAACACGAAAACAAGTGAATGCAAATGTAATGATTGTCACACATGGAAAAAAGTAGGAACTGAAACGGACACGGAAAGCAGAGGTTCACCAGCAAAGAAGAAAATAAAAAGCACTTAATTTGATAACAGAATATATAGATTTAAGCCAAGAAAATGTAATGTTAGGTCATGCCTCGTCAGAAACATCCTGGTGGCCATTAAAACTACTGAACATTAAGTTGATTTGATTAAATGTAAATAATAATAAATACTTTGATGAAAAGCTTAAAGTGAACTACTAAGCAAGACCGAACATAACCTATGACAAATGTAGGTGTTCTTACTGCATACGGCACAGCAGGCGGTGAACACTGATGATATATGAAATTAAACGAAGATTGGGAAAGGACATTTGGGAAGGCTTAAGTTTAGCGTAGCACCCCGCACTTGCCTGCTATAAGGACCGAGGAAAACCTGAATAAGCCTGTCAGGGAGAATGGTCCGGGCGAGATTTGAACTACGGATCTTCCATTCAAAATCAGTGCCTTAACGAGCTCGGTTAGCAAAGTCAGAGCGACAAATTTTCCTAGATACGAGCTTAATTAGACATTTACTTCATTTAAAGCATACACTGGATTTACAAATGTTGCTCCTGTTATACAGAGAATTCCAAAAGTTTTAGATAGCATGTTTAACCAGTCTCAAGGTCTCTTTTCTGACACACTGGCAAAACAGGCATTATATTAAAAGGAACTAAAGGTATGAATTTTTCCGGCAACACGTGAGAAGTGGTATGAATATGAAAGGCCATTCGACCGTTAGATATGGCGGAACGCCAAGAAGTTGACCAAGTCAATGCACCAGAGCAAATCCCTATACACGCGACTAATTTTGGTCAACACCGGTAATTTGTTTTTAGTAGGCAGTGACAAACTTCTTGCTGGTCCTGCTCTGTAACCACGCAATTGATTTGCTTCAGTTCGTTTTGCGGCAATCTTATATGAATTTTAAGTATGCTCGCTATATTTATTTACAAACATTCCATAAAAAAGATGCTTGTGAGCTTTATTTGGAATCATGTTTAAACAATCCAGCAACGTTATACTTCTATGTTAACATATCCATAATATTCAATGGGCTCACCTGGAAGGATACTTAACACAGCGTAAACTCTGCTATTAAAATAGCTAATAAAATCTTGCCTATGTGTGTCTGTCTGTGAGTACTATAACTAAAAAATCTTATGTGTTACACTCACACGACTTTCTCTACTCTTGTACAAACTATTTTTACAAACGCTTATTCTCCATCTATTTCATGTTAATCGAGATAAACATTTGCAGAGTCTATCTTATTGCTAATTTTCTTGTAGATGTAAGGGGAATATATATTTACAAGGGCAATTTGGAAATACAGTAACCTTTAAGCACATACATATCTCTTAATAGCTGGTTGCTAGGTGCAGCACCATTCCCTTTGCCACAGATTATAACTCTTTGCATATCCAAGACAAAAAAATGAATAACGAATTCCCATTTGAGAAAATAAGTATTGAAAAATTTAAGGGAATAACAAGCAATATCTCAAAAATGGTTCACTCAACAAAAAAAAATGTATATGACATAAATTATGTATTTTAACGCGATCTACATTTTTTGTGTAGTAAAATTTTGTCTATCTCTTATGGTTTACCAGTTATGCAAAAGTCGTTCACAATAAAGAATACTTTTGGAGACATTCCCAGAAAATTCAAGATATACATTTTATTTACCATAAAATGATCTTAAACATATGATATGTTAATCAACTGGAAGTACACAAAAACGGGCAATTAATTCATAAAGTGGATGTATACGCGATGCTATGTAGTGCTGGGGAACGTGAAAAGTTTTGAGTTATATTAAAGAAAATTTATAGCGAACAATTCGCGAAATCTGACGCGAATATATAAAATGTTTGTGTGGTCAGGATCGAACCGCGGAGTGGAGCTAAAGGGCATAAAATGCGTGAGAATAAAGTTATTTAGCCATAAACGGCATCTTTATTGGGCACGAACTGATATGAGAGATCCATCATTCCATCCACGCATCTCCTGTATCTCTCCCGGTCCTTCCCTCCGCGAAGACTGTTCTCATCCCAGAGAGAGTAGAAAAACTCATGTGAACGCAACATAAGATTTTTTCAGTTGCAATTTTTTCAGAAGGTTAAGAAGTGACATAAATAAGATCAGCAAGTTACGCGCGCTAGATCTGAAGAGAATCTGCTGTGAATTATCCAAGAAATTCTACGTATGATGACCTACAACATGCAATGAAAGATGGGAGGGCAATGTTTGTCTAAATGGAGCTTCCTGGAGAATTGCAATTTCAGCAAGTGTGTAGTGGAATGAGCTGCTTTCTTTGCAATTGCTATTTGTGTAAGTTCATATTTAATAGTGCTTTGTACATGCAATCAGCAGCTGCGATATTCAATAAAAAGTAGATGACAAGATGAGAAAAAAGACAAGAATAAGACCGTGTATTGACTTTCTAAAGCTTCTTCGACGAGAAAATGTATTTTGTCGATGAAATCCGCCACGGCGAGCAATATGAAAGCACATACTTATTATTGTGTTCCTCGCTGAATGGAGGCAGTGAGCGAGGCGGTCTCAAGGAAACGTTTTGTGTCTGCGACGTCGATATAACCATGCAAAATTCCGATATCACTCTGAATCTTGCAACAGTCAGCTGGAAACGAGTGCCTATACCGTACTCCTGCAAGCGTTTAAATGTATTCAGTGAGCGAAACCTGCCTTCAGGGAAGCCACAGATTCTGTCATGCTGTTCACAGCTCAACCATTACTTGATTATGATACGCCTATACTATAGCTTGACATCCTACAAACTCGTAACTTACTTTTACTTTCTCTGCCACCTATCTGTACTAGGTAGCACAAAGTGGTGTATTCCACCCAAAATTTCGATGTCAAGATGTGACCGGAAATACATGTTTTTAGACCCCCTGAATCCAAAAAAGCATCTTTTAGAAAAAGGTGCGCATGTGTGTTAATGTGTGTGTAGAGCATAACTCAAAACAAAAATTCTTGGTATTTAAAGTTCAGCATCTTCCAAAGAAACGACACGAAGATTTTCAAGAAAATCGCCCAACCCAATCTATCCTTTACATGGAAGATTTTTCGAATTCCTTTTTAATT
Organism: Deroplatys truncata; assembly: GCA_030765065.1. Classification (NCBI taxonomy): domain Eukaryota; kingdom Metazoa; phylum Arthropoda; class Insecta; order Mantodea; family Mantidae; genus Deroplatys; species Deroplatys truncata. The sequence continues at coordinate 64,357,467 of CM060980.1, forward strand.
TTCTCAAAAATGGCTCTAATGATTTTGATTAATATTTCCTGTGTTTAGGGCATTTACACAACAAATAAACTAAATAATTGAATATTCTGCGAATAACATTTGAAGCCCTCTTCATTCTGAAGGAATTTCCTATAATTTTGTATAACTGGTAAATCATAAGAGAACAGTACTACAAAAAAAACTTAGATTTTCTTTCTGGCACCAGCCATTTCCGAGATATCCGTTGTTGTTGGTTTGAATTTTTCAATACATTGCCGTTGTTTAAAGTGTGGCGCTAATCAGTTTTTTCTCGCAACATCATGGAAAGATTATGGAATTTCTAGGCCAGCATATAGCGACACACTTTTAAACAAAATAAGCTTTTATACGAATAGCATGTAGAAACTATTAAAGATAAACAGCAGTAAAGAGAGTAGGCATGTAAATGTAACACATACGATTTTTTTAAACGTTGGGTTTATTAGCTTTTGCTATGAAACACGCTGTGATTTATACTTCCAGACTCTGCGGATAGTGAATAATCTTAGTTAAAGAAACATTCTCCTACTCCAGCCCAGAATCAAATCCAGGACGTTTGGTTTTTTTTCTTTAGTTTAACCGGGTAGGCTATATCGGAAGATGAGTGAATGAAATTGGTGAAAATGATGCTCAATGAATCCAGGATCCCTAGAGCTTAAAGTTAGCCGACATTCATATTTTCAGGATAAGGGAAAACCCCGAGAAAATCTTATTTGTAACTCACCTTAACCTAAATTCGAACTCGGGACGTCTTGAATGTGAAGCAGGCACGCTACCCCTACACTATACATGATGTGTGCGAAAAAACAGTTATTGCTTAACCTAATAGTGGTTAAGTATGAAGCTCGGGACTTACAGTACTTACGGGATTGTAAGCTGCCATTGGGTTGTTATTTCAAATGAATTTGAGAGCGCCTTTCCTTAGCGGAAAAAATGAGTCTAATTGGGAATTTAATATCGTACCGGAATGTTGTATTGGTAGCTCAGTTGCTTGGGCAACGGCACGAAAATCCAAAGATCCGTGTTCAAATCCCGACTATCGCACTTTTCACTCTGATTTTACTTTTCCAACTTAAGGTACACAAGGCATGTGTGGAAAAACAATTAAGCATCATTTGCTTATTGCTTAGGTAGAGCGAGGTGAATGGTTATGGACCACGCCGACGAAGGGGACACACCTACTTCAACAATGCATGCAGTATAACCAAATTTGGTTTAAAATTCTGAGATAGTATGCCATCGTTAGGAACTCATGCAGACACCACTTAATAAGGTAATAGAATGGTAAATTCTGGGGGACTCAGTATTAGTCCTCAGGGAACAGCCCTGGTCCCTTTCACCAGAAGAAGAATCTTAGAACAACTTGGGCCTCTGTTTCTCAATGGTGAGCAATTAAAAATGTCAAGAGAGATTAAGTACTTGGGAGTAATTCTCGACCTGGAACCAACATATGGAAGAAAAATATAAAAAGCCATTAGTACTTTTACTTTCTCTACTAGGTATAGTAAGTAGCGGAAGTATTGTATTCCACCCAAAAATTCGATACCGAGATTTCACCGGAAATACATGTTTTGAGGCTCCCTGAATCCAAAAAAAGCATTTTTGGAAACATGTCCGTGTGTGAGTCTGTGTGTTTGTGAACAGCATAACTCAGAAACGAACAGTCGGATAAACACCAAACTTGGTATTTAGGTTCAGTATCTTCCAGAGATGCGACACAAAGGTTTTCAAGAAAATCTCGCCCACCCCAGATTACCCTTTACATGGAACATTTTTCGAAAATTTTAATTTTCTCAAAAATGGCTCCAACGATTTTGATTAAAATATCATATATTTAAGATACTTTTATAACGAATAAAATGTATATCTTAAATTTTCTGGGAATGTCTTCAAAAGTATTCTTCATTGTGAACGACTTTTACATAACTGGTAAACCATAAGAGATAGACAAAATTTTACTACACGAAAAATGCAGATCGCGTTAAAATACACAATTTATGTCATATACATTTTTTTGTTGGGTGAACCATTTTCGAGATATTGCTTGTTATTCCCTTAAATTTTCCAATACTTATACTTTTTCTCAAATGAGAATTCGTTATTCATTTTTTTATTTACTGGACATGCAAAAAGAATGGAATGCGCCACATAGCAACCAGCTCTTAAAATATTTGACTATCGCTTAAAGCCTACCATATTCCCCTTGCACCTACAAGAAAATTAGCAATAAGATTAACATCTCGATTAACATGAAGCATATGGAGAATAAGCGTTTGTAAAAATAGTTTGTACAAGAGTATAGAAAGTCATGTGAGTGTAACACATCAGATTTTTTTGTAGTAAGGCTAATGCACAGTAAGAGATGTAGACTGAGACCTAGAATGCTACACTGGCTATATACTAGACTATTCTGACCATTACTGTACCGTTCAATAGTGTGATGGACTAAGACACGAGAACTTAGCACCAACACAAAACTAAGTAGAATCCAAAGGATTGTCTAGCAATAACTGGAACAATGGGAAAACGACCCCTACAGCAGCAATGGAAACACTATTGAGCCTGACCCCTGTGGATATTTTGATAAAGGTCTTTCCACAGACTGCAGCAAACTAAAACAACTAAGTCTCCAAGGTCTGTATTGGGAATCTTAGACATAACGAATGAGGTAGTGGATCCGATTTTCAAGACGGAAACAGACTACCTCGGAAAAACTTTATATCACCATAAGAAATTTAAGGTAACGTTAATTGAAGAGGACTTATGGCAAGAATTCTATCAGAAACTACCTGAATGTTCTTTGATCTGGTTCACAGACGGTTCAACAGCAGACTCAGGGACGGATTCTGGGGTATTTGGTTTAAGACCCAGGTGCAGCTTTAGTAATTCACTGGGTCTGGTAACCACGATATTTCAAGCCGAAGTACTTGCCATTTTACAATGTGCAAAAGAACATTTTAGAAGAGAGTATAAAAATATACATATCTTCATTTTTGACAGACAGACAGGCAGCACTAAAGGCTGTAGACAGTTCTTTATTGTCATCTAAACTGGTAGGTAGACGTATTACTGCCTTATCCAACCTGGCTTAACATAACAAAGGGTATTTGTTATGGGTCCCAGGATATAAATCAATTGAAGGCAATGAGAAAGTTGACGAACGTGCAAAGCAAGGATCGACACAGCTGAAACCCAAACCAGGGTCACCTCTAGGCACACTTAAGTGTTCCATTAGAGCGCCTATAACAAACGGTGTAAAAAGCAACACTCCTTGGCCAGGAAAATGATTCCAGGAATTTGGCGTGGGAAATTGTTTATCAAAGAACCAGCCAAAACTCTGAGAGACTGCTTAAATGCAGTAAGTTTCAGTTAAAAACAATAGTAGCCTTTGCCACTGGGCATGCACCAGTGAGAAAGTACCTACACATACTAGACAGGTTACAGGTCAACACGGACTGTAGACTGTGTGGGTCTGAATCTGAAACAGCCTATCATATATTATGCTCCTGTGAAGCATTAACATCAAGAAGGTATAAGATCTTTGGGAAACTTTTATGGAACCAGATGAGTACTAGCCCAACGTACTATTGGGACCTGTGTAATCTGGTGACGAACACAGGACTAGTATGAAGAGGTAGCAATCATTAAAGGTTTAGCACAATAATCTTTAGGCTGTAGTGCAACCAGAACGGGCCCTAGTCAAAAAAAATGCTATCATTAGTTTGACCCAACACACAGCTCTATCTGACTGGCCCTTCCCAAAGTAAGTGTAATTGTTCCATTACTTTCGTCAGGTTTGGTATTTGTTCAACTCAGACTGCACATAATAGTAAAAGAGTTTCTTAGCATCGTAAGTTAAATTAGCGGAATTACCATATTTTTTTCTCTTGCTATACGAAGGGGTAACTGGTTTACCATGCCTTCTACATAAAGGAGCGACATTAGTTTTACCGTTGACTAAAGCATAAAAAGAAAAGCTTTTATTATAAACTAATAACAATCATTGTGACGATGATGATGATAATGATGATAATAATAATAATAACTTTTCAGGAGCATAACAGAAAGGGTTTACGTCATCGGGAGATGCGTGAGGGTGCAATTAATCTGGAAGACCAAAATGTAAACGATTTGTATCCTAAAAATGAGAAGAACCCAAATGTAAACCCCAAACAGGCAGCTTTAGGTTGTGTCTATTGGGATTCGAACCCTGTTCGGCTGTGTAAGCGCCCAGTGTTACCGCTACACTCTTTAGCTAGTGTGTAATCAACAAGTTATATTGCATTCATGCAAATACAGAGAAACAAAGAAATGACGACATATTAACTAAGAAAAGAATTGTCTGCAAACGAAAATAAATTCAGTATTTCATTCCTTGGATGAAAATTATTGCACGCAGCTGATCTGTTTGATAATATAATCGTCATGGGATCGGTATGGAATTAAGGCTTGTATCTTTTGAGTGTTCTCTGCTCTCGATTGCAAACAAGCAACTCGTAACATCCAGTGCCTCTCATACATTTGTGAACTAATAAAGATCTAAATTTATATTTAACTTTATAGCCATCAATATTTATATGTCATCTTTATTTTTTCTCCATTACATTTATCATATGTTCAAAAAATAATGAAGAGAAGATTTTACAGATTATGCAAATGAACACAAAGTAATTGCTGCATAAAGTATAAAATATGAAACACTGAAGCAGATCTTACATAACATAATCTCACAAAATAGGAACTGTAGCGACTGCTACGATCAAACTGAATACATCTAGGAAACAATGGGGTATAAAGAGATACAGAGGAAAACAGAAGAGGTTCATAAAAGAGTAAATGACATCAAGGAACACTGTTATAGCCGAACTTGCGAGGAAACCACAGAGCATCTACTACATTATGGCTGGGTGCTGAACCCTGATAGTGAAAAAACGCCTCTGCTAAATGACCACGGAGAAATCTTGATTCTCCACGCACGCCACAAAAACTGTCGAAACGCCGTTCAATATAAAAGCTCCCTAGGGAGAAAGGCGACCATCTCAGCGCTAAATCATCATGGTCATCCTGAAATCCTGCCATCAGGAGACGTGCCCTTCGCTAATGAAAACTAACCATCCACCCTTGCAGAACATTTGTACTCCCATAACTCAGGACCTTCCACGTAAAACGCTCTGATATTGCTGGGAAATATATCGTACTGCGTGATGTGCCGACGACGAAGAGATGTCAACAGTGGCGTATCATAACCTTATTCCTTGTCTCCCCCCCTTTTAAACACGTCTGACCATGCAGCAACAGCAGTGGTAAAATATTGGCAATGGTATTTCATTTGACCCTGCAATATTCATAGAGTTGCAAATTTTTCACTACGCCCAAAATAATTTATGTTCAGGCTGTTCCTTTATATGAAAGTTATTAGGGTAGATAATTACAAAACTTTAACTTTTTTACTTTCTCTACTACATATAGTAAGTAGGGGAAGTATTGCATTCCATCCAAAAATTCGATACCGAGATTTCACCGGCAATACATGTTTTGAGGCCTTCTGAATCCAAAAAAAGTATTTTTGGAAACATGTCCGTGTGTGTGTCTGTCTGTCTGTGAACAGCATAACTCAGAAACGAACAGTCGGATATACACCAAACTTGGTATTTAGGTTCAATATCTTCCACAGATGCGACACGAAGGTTTTCAAGAAAATCCTTCCACCCCAGATTACCCTTTACATGGAACATTTTTCGAAAATTTTAATTTTCTCAAAAATGGCTCTAAAGATTTTGATTAAAATATCATATATTTAAGATACTTTTATGACAAATAAAATGTAAATCTAGAATTTTCTGGGAATGTCGCCAAAAGTATTCTTTATTGTGAACGACTTTTGCATAACTGGTAAACCATAAGAGATAGACAAAATTTTACTACACCTAAAATGTAGATCGCGTTAAAATACACAATTTATGGAATATACATTTTTTTTGTTGAGCGAACCATTTTCGAGATATTGCTTGTTATTCCCTTAAATTTTCCAATACTTATTCTTTTTCTCAAATGGGAATTCTTATTCATTTTTTTTGTCCTGGTAATGCAAAGAGAATGGAATACTCCACATAGAAACCAGCTCCTAAAATGTTTGACTATCGCTTAAAGCCTACCAATTCCCCTTGCATCTACAAGAAAATTAGCAATAAGATTAACATTTCGATATCTCAACTAACATGAAGCATATGGTGAATAAGCGTTTGTAAAAATAGTTTGTACAAGAGTAGAGAAAGTATTGTGAGTGTAACACATAATATATTTTATTATTTATATATCGAGATTTCACCGGATATACATGTTTTGAGACCTCTGAATCCAAAAGAAGCAAGGTTCGCGCGCGCGTGTTTGGATTGGGGTGGGTGCGTGCGTGAACAGTATAACCTAGAAACGAAATATCCGATAAATAACAAACAGTTTGAAAAGGACTGTTCATATTAAAAATCTACAAATTCTTCTCTAATATTTTAATTTTTGTGTAATCTAATCTATGTGTATCTTTTAATTCCCCTAAAACATATCATTTCTCGAGTTCGTTTTATTTTCCTGTTTCTTAATTAATCTCCAAAGTTCGCGAATATTTTTAATAACGGAATTATTTTTAATAATTTTAGAAGTAAATCATACAATTATATGTATAAATATTACAAATGGAGCAAATTATATTTTTTACTCTTGATTGCAGAAATTCTGCAGTGATTGACTATACCAACTTAAAGACGGCGCTGCTGGTATGAATTAACCTCACGCACAAACATACACATTATCTGAAATGCTGGTCACACCTCGTCACTCATAAACCAGGAGTGGGGGTGGCATAACTATTAGAGCTACTTAGTGGAAAGTTGCTAATAAAATATATAACTCATAAGGAAGGAAAGTATCAGAAGACAGCGGGGTTGACGAAGGCAATAACCTGGACCTCGCTGATAGAAATAAAGCGACCGAAGGAAGGGAGAGAGAGTTCTACGCATTCCCATTAATTTTTCTGGCCACGTTCTGTTCCTACGGGCGGTTAAGACGTGGTCTTGGGGAGCCAGGAAAAAACTAAAAGCTGGGCTTTATGTTTGAACGACTTGGGAATGCTTGAGGGTAGGTCCGGCTGGAAGTAACCCTCGTAAAACAAACCTGACTCAAACAGTGGGAACGATGAGAGGTAAGGTCACTGCGGTTCATAAATTCTGCCCTGTTGTGCGTAATTTTATATTATGTCAAAATGTCTATGTACCCGTCTTTAAAGATGACTAGCATAGCATGACACTTCTTTCCTTACTGTTTCTGTTGATTTCGGTTATCTGCACGAGCTGCGAAAGGACAATATGCTACACGCAACCAGAAACGTTTATTAGAATTTGTATAAGGTATAAAATTTATAAAAAGAATAAGATACTAAAGGTTAGCGATGATAATAGAAGAGGAGGGAATGCTATGAAAATTCTAATGGAGATAAATGTGCTTATAGATCTATATAGTAACGCTGAGAAGTATGAATAAATGTACGCGAGGAAAAAAAAACTATGATTTCGGATTTCTCATTGCGTTTCTAGGAGCAACAACAGGTTTCTTCGCTGACTTCATACAGTATTCAGTTGGCTGATAACGTGTTATTATTTCTAATGCCCTCTCTTGTGCGTTAGAAGTGAATACTCCAGTATACACCTTTCGATAGCTAGGAGAATTCAAAATGGCATCCTTCGGGAAACATGTAATACATGGGATGAAACTATCTTCCATATTCGGTATGAAGTGCAAATAATACTTTTCTCTTGAACTGCTCATATGGTTCGCAGATCGACCTCTGTAAACATAATGTATGGTCGGAGAGTATAAACGTTTGAAAGAACAATTCTTAAACTTCCAACCTTGCCTTTCCTGCAATTCATGTCCAGAGGTTCCGACAGTCTCCTTTCACAAATCATTGGATAAGTCTATATCAGGGAAACCAACCAACAAGCTTCAGCGTTGAAATTAGTTATGATTTTTAACTTAGCACAAGAAAAACAGCCGAAAATAAATACTTGTTACGCGTGCCACCTTGCATTTCCGCCTCATGCAACCATAATATAATTATTTAATGCTGATTTATACTTAACACAATATACAGTGTTCATTTTAATGTGTGCCATGACATGCTGTATGACGCCACTTGTTTAGCCACGTAGCTAACGAGACAGACCGGCTATGGCACAAACTGAAATCAGCTGATACTTCTAGACCAGTTATGGCCCGATTAAGTAAATTAAACTCGCTGAATATGTCCATCTTCTAAACAAATAAATAAATTACTCGTTATATGCATGGAAAACGAAATTATATCATGAAGCTATTCAATGTTAACCATGTTTAGGAATACCATTACTATGTACCTCTGATTCGAGCCGTAGGCGATCTCGTTAGCCACGTCTAGCCAATTAGAATAAAATTCAATCTGTCTGGTACTTCCGCAGAGGCGAATGACTCGTGTGTCAGAGAAGCTGCCTAGCAAGTACGGCGTTCGGCCTGAACGTGAGAACCTTCGTCGTCGTAGCAACAGTTGGTGGTCTGTATGACATGTGCTCTACCAAAAACTCATTTGCAGTGTGCTTGTCTGGTCCATATCAAGATCCGTGAAAGCTATAATTGGGATATTGTTATCACTAGCGTAAGATAACATGAATTTGTCAACAGAGGGAGAGAGAGAGAGAGAAAGAGAGTTGCGGCTAGTAATTAAACGTTGGTAAAGTAATGCAAAAATGTATATTTCGTCTACGTTTTATGACTAATGCCTTGGATTGATCGTCGTGTTTCCTAGGCTCAGCCAGGCGTGTACATCCTTACCCATAGAGCTTCCTCTTGAAGCACTTGCCAGAAATAATTGACTCAACACAATGACTTCATGACATACTTTGAAATGAACAATCACAAGGAAAACTTTGAGTGCGGCGTCGCAAGTTCAATTTGTAGTTAGGCTCATTTGAAAGTATTATATTAACAATTAATTTGGGAAAAATATTAGTTGCTAATGACTCAGCATGTGCATCAGGAGAGCAGCAGAACATGATCTCTGCAACCAGCAAGTGCAGAGATCAACCTTATATGGGATGTGTGTATTACAATTAGCAAAATGGACATCGTCGAAATTCAAGAAATGAACAAAACAAACCATTATCTTGCTCCATGAACATCGAATGAAAAATGACGCGTGATCACAAAAGTTTGCAAGATCAAGATCGAAGGCGAAATCCTTGGGAGTAATAAACTGTTCAGGACGTTCAGCTAGGTAACCACCATTAAAGAATGCATTTATAATCTTATTGGTAGAACATGATGACAAGAACTGATGGAATGTGATGGCATGTAACCGAATGTGAAATAGTCTGTCGTGGAGTTTATCGTGTAACTGGCTATCCTTTAAGCCATAGCTGCAGGTGATGCGATAATATGTTTTTTATACATGGAAAATACAAATATCCAGTGACTGAATTTGTCCAGTGGTTTCAAGTGGTATGAATTGCACTGATTTTTAGCAACAACACTGTAGCACTGTTGTGATTTACGCGTCGACTAAGCAGTTCAACTACGTTCCGGAGACTCAAGCTATGCTCACCTTTGGATACCTACAGTTCCTTCCCATATGTGGGTTTTTGAATGTCGTAAATACCATTGGCTGATTCGACCTCGCACTCAGGGTATTCCTTGTCAGTATTTTATCATTAGATTCAACAAGCTGAAGAAATACTGAGAGAAAGCTTCTCTGTAGTCCTATGGGTTTAATAGGAGCATTAGGTGTCATGCACTCTCCAGTGGTACCTATTAGGTCCGCAAGCATGCTATTTCCCATACTTTAAAGGGACAGCATACAAACATAGTCTGCACAAAGTTCTGAAGAACGATTGTACAGTTTACTCTATTTTAAGTTGCTGCTGGAAGAAGAGTTTAAAGTTTTCACGCGTCAGAGTTGATACATTCAACGCAAAGAACAAATTTGCGCAGAATCCCTGTGTATTTCTTTTTCCTTTCTTACTTTGTTTTCAGTATGTCAGTATAATTTGCAGTTGGAGTGATCCTTTTTAGTTCCTTCAAAAAAGGAACCTTCTATTAACAATTAATTAAAATAACGGACTCCATGAAAGTCCAATAATGTTCTTTATACATATTTATTAAACGGTTTAATAATGTGGCCGGTTACTAAAGATATCTTGAAACATTCTCGCCTTATTGATCGCAACTTTTCCTGAGAGTATGTACATACTAATCGTAATAATTCTTGTAGAAGTCACTAAAAGCTCTACTTTCATTGTGGATTACAATTATCCCAGTTGTTCCAGGCTCAAAGTATGCCGTCCTGTTAGAGGTTTCGGGCACTACATTCCAAACCACTGTGAAGGGAAAACACCCTACGTTTTATTGTGCTAGCGTTATTAAATTACTTAAAATGTTGTTTTGAATATGTTTTCTTTGTTATATGCAATATAGGATTACTACCTCGCGATTCTATGAATCTCGAACGCATGCGTTTCATATATTAAAATTCCTTCAGACTTATACATATTATCATAGAACACATATTTTTACTTTATCTACTACTTACCTATAATAAGTAGAGCAAGTATTGCATTCTACCCAAAAATTCGAGAGCGAGATTTCATCAGAAATAAACATTTTGTGGGTGCTTCTTACTGCAGTGAATGTGTAAATGTGTAATGGAAGTGGTCAATAACGTGTAGGTAGAAGAATTAGCTTTTGTAAGAATAGTTTGTAGAAGAGTAAGTAGAGCAAGTCATGTGTATGCAACACACAAGATTTTTTCTTCTCGTGATCATGTAAACAGTGGAATTTTAAAGAAATCCCCTTAGATCTATCGCCTCGGCCTACTGCATCCCTCATGAAATGTGTAATATGAGCATTTCTGCAAACGTTTATGTCCTTTAAAAATAAGTGCACAGAAGATCAGGTTTTTCTAAGCAGAGTTTGTGCAAGAGTGGGAAAAGAAAGTTACATGTATGTCACACATCATTACCTTTTTCCATTTTGAGTCCCAACATTTAAGATTAGTAGTATAAATTACTTAGGAGACATAGTATATATATTCATTTATTGAAGCTCAACTCCGCAATGAATTTTGAAATGTCAGTTTGAAATGCATATCGCGGATTCTTGCAATGTAAGTACAGCATTATTATAATAATATGACATGTTATGAACTGTGTTGTTATTCCGATTTAGTCTAATTTTTATTCACCTAAAATATACTGTGGTTATGTTATTGCTCTTCAGAAAAATTGTTAAAATTGTCATGAAGCACTTGGTGAGAATTTTGTAGTATCAAAACAATAAAAGGAAGGAATGAACATTTGTGCGTTTCATGATTGTGCTTATGAATTTCAGTTGTCCTTGTGGTGTAATGGTTATCATGCTAGCCTCTAGTTCTCGGGGTTGCGGGTTCAATCCTGGCGGAGGGCGATGGATTTTTCGGGCGTAAAAATCCTTAGCATGGCTTCCTTCGGAAGGGAAATAAAGCCGGTGGTCCCGTGTCGTAGATTTACAGCACGTAAGAGAACCTCAAGCCTGATAAAGAGACCTCTGAGCAAAATTGACGGTCTTTCACGCCCAATTTAGAATGGGACGCTAAGGACCACATCAGTTAAAGAGCGTCCATTAATAAAACATATATATATATATATATATATATATATATATATATATATATATATATATATTTCAGCTTTTTATGATAAGGTTTTTCCTACTTTGAGGGCCTATTGCTCCTTACTTGCAATGTGCTAAATAACAGAAGCAAAACCCTGAAGAAATGGCACGTGCCTTTATGCGTGATTACTAGGTTTCGGAAGTTGAAGACCTATACAGTACCTAAAAAAACATAAAAACCTAAAGATATCCTAAAAAGAACTAAGTAACTGGAAAAAAGGACATAAAATGGATGTAAATTAATTCATATTTTTAAAAATTTTAGTTTTAGCTAACTATTTAAATAATAAATATAATGCTTAATATTAGACATCGATGTCATTACTTCAGCCATAAGAGAATGGATATTATTTCCCCCTAATTGTGTTATTTATGGATTCTTGATATACATTAATACATAAATATCACAGTTGCATATTGATGCATTTAATTCATCATATAACACCCAAATTGTATTCTTTGAAATAGGGTTAAACGTATTTGCTTAAATAATACAGTATTTTGGTGGTGTAAAACATAGAATGCGAAAATCTTTATGAATCAAATGCTTCCTCTTAGTCATTTTAGATTAAATTATGTTAAAAATCATTTTTATGTGTTCGAATTGTAAAAGAGCAGCAAGGTGTTCTTGAGAAATGCAAAATTGTAAAAAAAAAGCCTTAAGACTCTAAATGGCTAAAGTGCCGAAAATGGCATAAAAGGACACACAAAACCTAATATTTTATGACCTAGTGACCCATATTTGAACATATTTAATGTTGGACCTCGTCTTCGGACATCCCAAAAGAAAAGGATTTTTCTTCAACTTCTGAGCCCCAGCGATTATTACATTATCTATGTTGGCTTTATCATTCAATAAATAGATCAAAGAAAGAGTCTTTAGCAATGTATAGAATTTTTTTACTGGCTAAATAAACATTGCCCCAGTAACAGTGCCATTTATTACTTGAACATTTATGACATTCTGTAAAAGTCAAGCTTTATATACTGCTGATAAGATCGTTGTTACCCTTCGGCAGTACCGCGGTATAATACTGTAGTGCCGCCTGAATGTAGCCTTAAGAACTTTAAAAGAAAGTAAATACATTTATATTTGATACAGTGAAGTTTATATGTCTCAAAACAATTTATCTTTGCGGTACCACAAGGTACCAGGAGATAAAGCAGAGAAGTTGGCAGTACTTTACCACAATATCCGTCGTTCATCTTTCAGTTAAGGTTCAACGGATGAGCACGAGAGGTTTTAACGATGTCACTCACCTGTAAAGGAAAGAAAAAGACATGTAAATCATGTGTGTCAGCTGAAACCACATCCTGCACACAAAAGGCGTGACATAACAAGTGAGCATTACGCGATGGCGCTGCAAGCATGTAAAGGCAATCTTATTGCACTTAGGACGAAGTAGCCAAAGAGCCCAAATTGATCCTTGGGCATCCTATAAATTGCATACAAATGTAAAATAATGAAAATGTAAGTATTTTTTGAGTGTCAAGATAAATAACATCAGATTGGGGGCGACGCTTTTGGACCTGGTAATTTTAGTCGACTGCGCTCCTTTGGTTACAGCTTTAATTAATATACATACTATTTCTGCTTCAAACTATGTCCAAACCACACACACACACACTCTCTCTCTCTCTCTCTCTCACACACACACACACACACACACACGCATATATATTTCCCCACAACGTCTCCACTTTTATTTACCATTTATGTCCGCAAGAGAAAACGCACACTTTAATTTGTTCTCTTCATTGCTTTAAAATTAGAAAAAACAGCTAGTGTCATCACTGCATAATGCATAATCAATAGCAGTTTGCATATCCCACTAATAAATGTGAATTCACCAAGCTTATCTTCACCACAATTTCTACTCACAACTACCAGATATTCATTTCACAATTTTCATCATCCCTCATCCTCTTCATTAATCATCACATCGTTACTTTGCCTTTTACCTACACCGAATCCTGCAAACACCACATGCCATTCCACACTGTAACCTCTCTTGGTTGTAAATCCCCTTTCCTAGCATTGAAGTCTACCACTAATTTGAAGTGTATTTATAAGGTTATTTCCTCCATGCCTCTTTCAATATAAGTAAGGAGTTCCGGGTTGTAAAACCTTGAATTCTGAGGTGGGTTATATTCTACTCCTAAACATATTAAAATAATGTAAGAAACAAACATCGTATGAAAATAGACACATGTTCTGACTTTCACACGGAGCAAGACAGTTTGAATAAGGACGCTGATCGGCCATACTGGAGCTGAATGTCTGCCATGGTCGTCCTGTACGGACGTCATGTAACTTCCACCGATATCACAGCAAATGGTCGATTTGAAACAAGGCATTCCTAATACAATGGTGCTGATATTAGAATATATTTGAGACTACATTTAGGACGAAAACTGCAGCATCTCCAGTAGCACCCATATCAAGCTTATTGGCGTTAAATTTTGTTTTAATAACGAATATATCAGCTTTAGCTTTGTGAATAGCATATAGAGCAGTTTTTACAACAGGCACGCTAATCTCTCATAAAAGAGATTATATTAAAAAAATTGCATTACTCTGGACTAAATATAAAACTTGCATTACTGTTTACATATTTCTTGTTAAGTGAGATAAGCGCCCTCAGCGAAGCTTTGCGGGAGTTCTTGAATCTTATTTCAATAAATGTTATCCTTTGAAAGTTGTTCAGAATGCTTAAACATCAGACCATATTTTGCCACCACTAATAATTTTATGTTATGCATTATATTATTAGGATATATATCCATGTAATAAGTTATGTCAAAGGAACAGCAATATTTGTTATTTTTTCTCATTGTAAATATCGCCCATGTTAAAATGTTTCTGGTTTTTTAAGTTAGGATGTCTTAAAAACGTGTCTTGGGAGCGTAGAAGTAAAACTTTTCAGTTTAGCTAGCCTGCATGTATTTAAGCGAGGGGTAAAAGTCTTTTCTTATATTGTTAAGGTCAGAGAAGGTAGGGTAGACGACGTAGAAGGCAAAATATTGAGAGAAACAGGGAAAGTCCAGGTTCCGTAATGTATATAGTCAGGTGTTTGAACCCTTAAGCCCTAAGCCAATAAAAAGAGAGTAAAATGATGTCATTGAAGACTGACGCTACCAACCGCGCGAAATAGTGACCAGCAGGAAATTAATTTAGCTATGTAGTTTGGTATAAATACAGCAAGAAATATTCGGCAGTACGCCAGTCTCGACATGTAAACCACGCCGAGAGAAATTGTAAGAGAAATTTCGCGGGCATTTATCCTGCGGACAATGAAAGTGCCGATGCAAATATTCCGGCGAGATTAGTGTTAATTCCGCGAAGGTATTGATGGAGACCACAAATTATATTTAAATATGTAATTTTGCGTAAACCATGAAGTACACGAGAGTTAATGACAGTGAGAGTTAGTGGCACGATCCAAAGGATAAAGTTCACTACGCCAGGGATATTCTAACAGTGGCATATATTCTGTGAAACTGTAAGAAAGGGAATATTTCACGGAATGTTATAGTGTGTTAACAGGAACTGAGTTACAGTTTTCTCACAAATTTTGTACGTGTTTGTGTTACCAACTTATCCAGTGATCCAGTTACCTGTCCACGATCCTAGATATACGTTACCGCTGGCTTACCACTAGCAAAGATCCTTGCCTCTACCCTGAGAAAAACTTAGCACAGGAAAACCTTTAATTCACCAATACATTCGACGGAGATTGGTTGCAGGAGCAGAGCCACATCGTAACCGGAGGAACTTATTCGAGGCCGGCGGGCAGTGAACCGGAGACTCCGACGAGCATTTATTCGACGCAGTCGACTCCAAAGATAACAATAGGGTACCCACCTCAAATAATTATTATATTAATAGTGTACAAGTATTTATTTCTATTACGTGTTAAGCAAATTAAACAAACGTACATGACTGTCTTTAATTTGCTGCGTAATTGTTACTCAAAATACACTTTCTTTAAATTACCTTATTACCATTACAACAAATTAAGTTCTTCTTCTTAGGATTAGACATTCCAACTCTCCCGTCTTCGCATTCTTCAATTTACTTCCATCTTTTTCTGGGACGTGCATGTCTTTTTTTCCTAAAGGTTAATATTTGTTTACTAAAAGTGGTATTCTTTCTTCATTCATGTGGTTCATGTACTCTTTTCAGCTATGTTTATTTTCTTCAATGTTATCATATAATGCATAAATATTCAGTTCTTCTCAAGTTGTTTATTTCTTATTAAGTCTAGTCTAGTGCATTATTTAGTTCTCCGTAAAAATCTAATTTCCACTGTCTGAATTTTACTTTTGTTCTTTTCTTCTAGGTATTATCCATGACTCGCTGCCATACAAGAATACAGGGGCCACCGAGGTCTTGTAGAACTTCAGTTTTGTTTCTTTCCTTGTTTTATTTTGTATAGTTATTGTTATTGTTCCACATATTTATTAACTTCATTTATCTTATTTTATATCTCTATCGTCATCGAAACTTACGTGACAACCCAATTAATTAAAATTTACGCCTTGTTCCAGGATATTATTTCCAAAACGTATTTTAACAAATTAAGTTTTACAGGCGATAGATCTTAAGAGGTACACTTAAAATAAACACATGACAAAGTACGTTCACATGACTTTCTTCACCCATATAATTTCCACAGATATTGCTTATATACAGGGAGAGCCAAAAGACTCCAAACCGCCTGTTTATCTTGTCCGCGTCCTCGGCGCTCGTTGCTGTCTGTTGCTATAATAGAAAGGCGCGGATGAACCCATACAACATTTTTAAAACTACTTTTAAAGGCTTTACTTACCAACTTTATGTAAGGAAATGCTGAAACTGGCCACCGTCGTTGTCCATACATTTTTGGCACCTCTATAGAAAATTATCCATTATGAAATTATTGGGGGGAATTTTATAAACGATGTCTGATGTCGTCTAATGTTAAGAACCGAACGCCGTCTTTTAGATTTCTTAGCCTGAACACTTCCTGTGGCCTGAAATTTACTGTAAAGTTCATGGATTGTTGTACGGCCTGGAATTTTTACACCTTGAAATCTTTCTGTAAATCGTACTTTCACTTGGCGAGCTAACTGAGTTAAATCATAACTAAATACACGCTGTGCAGTAGAAAACGTATACTGAGCCATAATATACTTTGTGACTAAGTACAGGATAAAATAATAAATAACTCGTAATAAGTGAACTACATCACATCACCGTGAACTCTAAACTGCACTTCACAAAGCAAAAACACAACAGCGTGACTTTGTTTATAGCAGCATTGCGTTATCTTGTTTTTATCATATTTCCACACCCCCAGCCGCGCAGCAGGTAATATTGGGTTATATGCATAAAATCCAAGCTTTGTCTTGAAGATTAGTCTTTAAGTTAAAGCGAAAGCTTTAAGATTAATCTACAAGATTAAGCTTTGGCTTGTTCAACTCATGCATAAAAAGAATCTTAATCTAGCAAGCTTTCGCTAGACATTTTTCCAGCAAACGCTTGAAATACGTTGCGCGCGCAGCTGTCATCTGCCAAATGCGGCTCATAACTGTTGTCTCATGTGGCGAGTACAGAAGTGTTTTGCGAATACGGTACCTAACCTATATCAAAGTTATATGTGTAATGGCAGATGAAGTGAATATTCAGAATACCTTTCTAGCAATTCTTAAGCAGTTTTCAATACTGTTGAATAAATCGCAAATCTCGAGCATCAAAGAAGAGAAAGTGAATGCTTTGCAAACCACCTGCATCAAACTGGAAGAAACTTTAGGCAGAAAATTCACTCCACAGCAGGTGCAGAAGAAGATTCATAATATGAAGACTGAATTAAAAAGAAAAACTGACCGCAAGGCCACAAGAAATCAGAAAATAAGGTTAAAAAGGTGGGAATAAGAATTTCTGCAGCTGCTTGATGGCGAAAGCAACCCAACCATTGGTAGGATTCCAGGTAAGAATGCAAGTCGATCTCAGGAGCCAATTATTTAAAAGTTTCAGTGTAATTTTTTTTTTGCTTTGGTTTGTAGTATCAAATGCAATTTAAAACGTATTCTGTAATGTGATACATGTTATACGTAACTGCTATAAAATATAAATATATCGGAAAATTACAGCGAATGATAAAGTACGTAACAATATGATACTACTTTGGCAAAAAAGGACAGTTTCAAATTCTTTTTTTGCTTCATTATGAATTTTATCAGGTTCTTCAAGACAGTTTTCAAATGGGTTTACACATGACTTTCCTGTAAACAACACTAAAATTGCTTATTTTAGTTGCCTTATTTTCTGGTTAACAACTAGACGTTGCTGAGTTTACCATTTATATAAGTTTTATTGGAAAATCTTTCTTCTCTATTGAGGCTCCTCTAGTTGGAAGAGTTCCAAATGTAACTGTCTATAGCTCTTGTTTGATGGAGCTAGTTTTACCAGCTTATAACTAATTTCTCTTAAGAAATTTCTCATTTTCATTGAGATTTGAAGTTATTATGAGCAAAAGTAATCTCAGCATTTATACGTAAGATGTTAACTATTGAAAGAACAGACAATTGACATCATCTGTATCCCTCTGCTACTGAAGAAATTTCACTTTTAGGATCACCTCTGAATAATCTAATGAAGGTTACATTACTAATAACTAAGCCCCGGATTCTTAGGTTCTGACCTATTTTATTCCTGACCTCCTACACTCCAAACTTCGGTTTATATTAATGTTTTAGTTACCGAGTAATATACTTCAATTTTATAGAGCCTAAATTGACCTAATTTTACGTTAGGACCTAATAAAACCTATTTTTCGTGATAGAACCTAAAAGTGCCTAATTCGGTTATTTAAGCAAATAACAGTAGATTTATGAATATAAAAGTATTTTTAAAACGAAGGGAGACCGTTCGAATAAGGAAACTATTAAATAATTAGATTATCAAATCTTGCGCAGTACCTTACAATAATAAACTTTAATTAAACCGTCCGCCACAATAATAAAGTAATTAAAACGTTCGCCGCCTTCAGTTATCATTTTCTAGCTATAGTCGAAATAGGTGGTCAGTGGCACGCGCATTTCTGAAACGTGTGATGTTTACATGCCGCAACAATAGGTGAAAACTAGAGGCAAACATTTTAATAGCGCTGTTGAGTTGTATGCATTATTGCTTCTTCCGTTATAGGGAGCTTCTAACACATTTTTTAATTTGGTACTTTCAAATACATACTAAGGTTACAGTTAATTTAACTTTTTACACTTTTCTTTGACGGATATTCATGAACTGTGCCATTTTGTGTGATAAAACAACTCTTAAGACTTCTCTTGTATGAATCAAGTCACCTACTGAGGTAGCTTGATAAAAGTCAAGATTAATCTAGAGGAAGTGAAGCTTTCGCTTGTTTTATGCATCGGATTTGCACTTAAAGTCAAGTCGTTGCTGGAAAATTCAAGCTAAAGCTAGGCAGCTAGCTGGCTCCAAAGCAAACGCTAGACTTAAGTCAAGTCGAAGCTGTTTTATGCATTAAAAGCCAAGATTACACTTGAAAATTAGCAAGGTAAAGCTTATGCTTGACTTTATGCATTCTACCCATTGTTCATAAAATGCCCCTTCGGGGTAACTTAAAACATAAAGTGTATAAGACAAACCCACACACCCTGGCAGAATTAAAACGAAATATCCGCCAGGAAATTTTCCAACGTGAACTACGGCGAGTGATGGATAGTTTCCTAAAGAGGTGCCAAAAATGAATGGACAACGACGGTGGCCAGTTTCAGCATTTCCTTTCGTAAAGTTGGTAAGTAAAATCTTTAAAAGTAATTTTAAAAATTTTATATGGCTTCATCCGTGCCTTTCTATGATAGCGGCAGACGGCAACGAGCGCCCAGGACGCGGACAGGAAAAACACCCCGCAGGCGGTTCGAAGTCTTTTGGCTCACTCTGTAGTATATCAGGTATACATATGAAGCTGATTCTTCTATATACTTAATGTTATTCCTGATATATGTTCGCTTAGAAATTATTTGAAATTAGGCAATACAGACTTAGTTACATGCAGCATGCCAAAACAGTACTCAAGTTTTTTTCTTCATAAGATGTAGTACAAGCTAATGCGAGGGAAAAGAAACAGGCAGACTTAACAGTATTGTTTATTGTACAGTTGAAAGATCATAAACTCTTGGGGCAAACGGATGAGCATCTGCCATGGAACTCAGCCTTGCAAATTCAAAACAGAACAGTTAATATTTCGGAAACGGTTAACGCTATAATAAAAGCTATTTCATATAAATTTTATATTTCAAAAACCTCTATTCATTTTTTCTGCAGTAAGTTTTCTAGTTATACAAAATTTAAAGAAGTTCAGACAGAATGAAGATCTCACAGGCTACTTACTGGAAATTCAAGGCATACATTTTACTTGAGCAAATATCTCAATCATGTGGTAGTTTAATCAAATTTATTAGAGATATTTTTGAGAAGAAAAAAATGTAACGAAAACTTCTATGTAAAGTTGTGTATTGTGTGGGCGGGGTTCTTTAAAATCTTGCCTGGCATCCTTAAAGTGTGTATGACACATGTTTGAAACTTGGTATTTCGTTGAAATCTCTATATCTAATTTATGAGTGGAAGTAAGAGGTAAAGGAAGCGAACATAGATTTAAGAGGACCCACTCATGACAGTTTCTCTGGGGAAAAATAGTTTATTCTATATTTGCTAAGCAGTGTTTAGTAAACTATGCGAATTATCCGAGCCTAGAAAACCATTAAAACCGTATGAAACACTACTGTTTTCTCCTGTTCTTTACCGCCTCCAAGAGTCATTAAATCCATAAGGGTTTAATGTAAGTACTGAAAACTTTCTCATTAATATTTGTACATACTCCTAGTCTTTCAACGAACAGAAGATTCGCCATTAATATTTCTCTGTCATTTAGGAATCAGTAGGTAAGTTGAGATATTTAAAAAAAATCTCATGTGCTGTATCCATATGACCTTTCTCTACTCAATCTTCTACAAACTATCCTTACCAAAGCTTAATCTTCTATCTACTTCTTTTTAATAAAAGATAAACCTTCAGTACTCACACATATCGTTGTATGAATAAAAAAAATACAGTAAACTAGTCAATTTTTTCAAAGTCGGTTGCTGTGTAATGGTTTTGAAATTCTGTTCTCTTTGGATAAATACGAAAAGAATAGAGATTTGCAGCTGAGAAAATTATAAATTATTTGAAAATTCAAACCTATAGCAAAGAATATCTCGGTAATGATTAATGCAACAGAAAATTTTATTTGACACAAATTGTGTGCTTTAACAAGACCCACACCTTTTGTGTAGTAGGATTTCGTCCATCTCTTACGGTTTACCAACTATATCAAAAGCAATAAAGAGGAAATAAGAAGGAATTTACAGGTTATTCCAAGAAAATGTAACATTTTATTTGTCATTAAAATAGTTTAAACGTAGATATTTTAATCAAAATCGTTAAAGGTATTTTGGAGAAAATTAAAACTAACAATAACGTTTCCATGTAAAAGGCAGTTTGAGATAAGAAGTGTTTGTTCAGTCTTTATGTCGCATTCTTGGAAGGTCTTGAACTTACGTACCAAGTTTGGTATTTATTCGACTTTTCGTTTTTGAGTTATGCTATTCACAGACACACCTTTTTTAAAAAGGCTATTTCTGGGTTCGGTGGTCTCAAAACATGTATTTCGATGATATCTCGACATTTAATTTTTGGGTGGGATATAGTATTTCCTCTACTTACTATAAGTATGCAGTAGAGAAATTAATTGGCGAAGTATCCGTTATCTCGGTAGCTTTCCGCATTTCATCAAGGAAGGTTTTCGAGGAGACACTGGCTTGTTTTACGGGTCCACGAGTTCCGTTAATTGGTGGGTGATTGAAAGCATCCAGGATCAATTACGATGGGCATTGTTCCGACCGATAATCGGTCAAAAGAGCTGGAAGCTTTCGTGAATGAAACCGACCGACAAATTGTTTTCTAGAGGAAACAAAGTGAGCCCGTTGGGTGTTCTCGGATGATAATATTCTGCTGAACAACGTGTTGCTGAAACAAAGTTCTAAGCATTTTATTGATTTCTTCCTCTGCTGCTAACTGAACCTACTGTCTTCTTGTTTTGTGGTCTTGAAGTGATAGTCTATCTTTCGAACATTTTCTCTAGAAAATGTTGTGGTTCGTTATTGCTTGTGGCAACACATTTTGAATGCTTATTGGCGCTTGTGGAATATATCTCAACGTGCTATGCATACGAGTACATCCACCCGCACAATTTCGATTGCTTGTATGAAAATGTTCAGCTCGTTCACTGTATTGGCTCAAGTTTTGTATCGTCGAGCTATCATACAAGAACTTGCATTGCTAGTGAGCTGTTTTAAAGCCCAAGCAACTACAATTTCCGAGTTTCTAAGCGTTGACTTTAGGGGAATTTAATGTTTTCAACTACCGTGATATAAACAAAACTATGCACTTCTTTGTAAGCAAAGACTATTAATGAAATACATCAAAAGCGAATTAAAGGGTTAGGCACAACATAAACGGCTGAAAACTTAGTTATATCCAGTAATGTTATTCCTTGGTACCACAGAGACTTTAAACTCGTGTGAGAAGTATTTGATGTTATAAAGTAAGCATACGAGTATAATGGTGTTTAACGTGTAAACACCAATGATGTACCTTACAGGACCAATACATATCTCTAGAAGAGTTTGACTTAGTAGAACTTAATATTTTATATTCGTTTCTAAACATTTAAGGTGACATCATAGACATTTATAACAGGAAAATCATTAGTTATAATCTTTGAAGCGCTCTGCTAAACATAAAATCTTCATATTTATTGTTGTGACATCAATAGAAATTTAGATTAGCAAAATCATTAGTTCTAAACTTTAAAGTATTAACTTCTAAACCTGAAGACATATGTCGAAGTCGTTAAGTACTCGTACCCGAGATCGGAGGTTCGTGAATTCAAACCCAGCCAGAACCGCCCAACGTTACTGAGGATTTTTTTTCCAGCTTTTACTCAGTCCTCATAATTGGCAAATGCCAAATAGGTGCCCTAAACTTAGTCATGGAATGTTTCCTTTCCAGATTTACTTTCCATTTTCCATTTCAGGTCATGTATTAGCAGTGTAATAAATAAATAAATAAAATCATATAACCTCACACTTTACACGCTCAATCGACAAGGGAATGTGTGCACAGTATCAGTCTGCGTAACGAAATAAGGGTTCTGTGGACAAAAACTATAATTAGTGAATGCTTCCAGCTAAATATGCTGTGAAGTATACTAAAGGTTTCTTGAACCTTATTTGATGTTAATATATGCGTTATAGTACGCATGGAAAGACCCTCATATTTGTCTTTCCTTTGTTAATTCCTCTATGCTTTTCTTAGGTGAATTTAATATCTAACATAAGTCAATATTTTAGAGCTGTTTTAAAATAAAATGTTTACATCACTTCGACAAGTGTAGAAATCACGTTGAGGTTACTTTACAAAGTAAAACAGTTTGAACTAATGTTTATGACAAACTGTTGGCATTAATTAGAATGGCAAGAAAAGTAACAAAAAAAACATTTTTGTCTGGAATACTACATCTATGATAATGGGATACTAGTTGATGAGGCAGGAATAAAATTTGAATGAGGAACTCTTTTAAATTCCAAGATATGACACTTGATGGATACAGTTTTAATGAATACATTTTTAATTTTAATGCGTGATATTTGACGGAGATCTTTTAATGAATACATTTTATAAAAGTTACCAAAACCAGTTAGTAGAGATTCCATTTCCGATCTGGAATGGCAAGAAACAAGCCAGAACCACTTTTAAAGCTTATTGCTGATAGCCGCTTATGCAAAGTAATAAACAAGTAGCTTATTTTAATGAACGTCACGATAAAAAACACGTAGCTGGCGCCATTTCTGTTTGATATCCCGCGGCAATGAGCGAAGCTGCATCGTCTCTATTTATATCTATAATCGTTAAAAGTAGACACAGGGGGGCCATGTTTTCTTAAGCTGCGGTTGAGGAACATTATTTTAGTAATCATGATAACCAATATGATGAATAACTCTATCAAGTGCCTTCCATAAAGATGGCTAAACTATCCGAGAAAGGATTCAAGACCCGAGGGCAGTGAGTATATCGATATGGAGGACCATCTGCAGCTATATTTTTGCATCTTACAAGAGAAATATCTTCTGCCTTGAGGCCAAGGCAGTCAACTCCTTGAATGAAGGCACCTCCTGCAACGGCAGCATAAAAATAATGCATTCTTTACAAACCTGAGAAAAACGCTGTCTGTCAATGCTGCCCCCTCTTCAGCTACCAGAAAGGATACACGATGTCTCTTTGAACTTTTCTTCTCCATATTTTTTTTAAAAAACATAATACATTCATAATTCAGTTCTTAAGGCAATGTATCTATGAAAATAAAAAAACAGTTTGCTTCTGACTGCTTTAACATTTTCAAGCATATGATCAGCACATAAAACATTTAGTGCACACAAAAATTTAGCGAGTTATAGCAAACCGTTGTTAAGATATTAGTTTTTCTTCATTATTAATCACTTTTTGATATAGTAATATGAATTCTTCTTGTACTCTACGGTTTATAGTATTCTAAATTTTTACTTTGAGCTTAGTATACAACATAAAAAATGATGAGCAGGAATTTCTTAACTTTAACAGAAAATTGTATACATGTTATTGAATTGCTCAACTTTTTCAACGTGAGTTATGGAAAATAATTAATTTCACCCGAACTATTTAATATTTTTAACTAGTGAACAAGAAGTTTTAAATCCGTAATTCCTGAAGTTCTCCTGCAAACTTCAAGATAATAAACTGTAAACTGTGATCCAACGAATAGTTTGAACAGTGAAAAATGCTGAAAAAGGGAATTGAGAAAAATTAAACGCGGTGCTTTATCTAAGCGGTACAGGACCAATTAGATAGCGATTTGTGGCTTTAAAATCTTTGATATTAAAAAAACAACTGTGCTGCATGTAAAGGTTGTAAATGTAACAAATAGCAGAAAAGGAAGAAATCGAAGATTTTCCATTTTGCCAAATTTCGCAGATACATTGCCTTAAATCAACAGAAAATTCTACCTGGAAATGCTTAACTAATGTATGCTCAAACACGGTTTTCTTAAAACTTAATATACTATGCGCAAAAATGCTTTTACAGTTTGAATTATTTAACTGACATGAATTCGGAACTAACATTTTTAAAAACGTAGCTTTCCTTTATGGATTATACGTTTTAATGCATACAATATATTTTTAAATAGAATGCAAGTTAAAAGCATGAATGCTATGCACATAAATAATGAATGCAAATATATTGTTAAGACTTTTCATTTATACCTTTGCTCACATTTTCATATGTAACTAAAAAGTGATTTGAGGGAAATGAACTTCAAGCATGAGACACCAAAATACACGATATCCATTGCTAGATGAAAAATGGTGAGCATAGTGGTATATTTAAGAATCAAAATAAAACAGTTCTATTTAACATGTTCACAGTATTTGTAATTCATTAATATAAGACAACTTGGAGAGTCGGGAAAAACAATTTGTTGTTTGTTTTACCCTAAACCAAATTTGGTTTCTCTTGCAAAAGTTTGCAAAACATATTTTCTTTCTTCGTTTTTAAAGACCGATCAGCAAGATAAATTGCTATGCTTTTGAAGCAAGCTATGCATTAACAAGTATGGAGCTTACATTGCTATAATAAAACTCAACATTAGTCAAATTGATCGTTCTATTTATATCAAAATGTGAAGATATGAGAAACGAGGACATGGACATATAAAGGAAACAGTACAGCAATGACCAAGAGTGTCTCAAATGAGTGCCTTACTGTAGGCAGAAAGAAATCAAAATAGACATCACAATCCAAATCCATGCCTACTGTTCTTTCTGTCCCTTCACGGAGACAGCTCATAAGCTCCTTCAGGACTTGCAAGCATAATTACTGTTTATTAAATTGTTTGTTTACCTGGTTATTTAGGAATAAATGCTGCTCTTTTTGTGTCTAATTTATATAGTGCTTACATAGTGAACACAGGTTTCAGACAAACTAACTTTTTAATAATTTAGCCAGCATAATATACTTCTTTTAAAGACTAAAAGCGTTTAACGGGAAATTGTAATTAAATGAATTAATTTCAAAAATAAAGAAGAAAAACACGTATCTGAACTTTATTTCCATGGTAACATTAGTAAGCAATTACAAAATACATAACATTATTTTTTACAGGATCAAGACGTTTATCCGCTTGCAGAATATGGACGGATATGCTGGAAATGCATTTTATACAATGGATAGAGAGGGCTTACGAATTTACATAATTATGTAATACTGTGATATTTCAAGTGTCAGTATACGGACAGACGAAAGAGGTAATCAAAAACAGGGTCCCTCTGGAAAGAAGTATGAACACTGTAGAGAAAATTGTGTACAATCGGGTGAATGACATGAAGAAAGCTGCCATCAATACAGAAGACCAATTCCCGGAGGAGAATGAAGGTGCAATTTCTGAGAGGGGTTTTAGTTGCTGCCTAGCGGTGCATACTCGAATTTGGTCCCACCGATTCGCAATTTTGGGCGTTTGAAGAAATCCCTACGAGGATCTCATTTTATTGAGCTAGAAAACTTGGAAGCAGTTTTTCAGTGCTCGGAACGACACTTTCAAAACAATGTTCTAAGAGACTAGCACACACGAATTCGTGTAACGGACCATTGTAAACTATTTTATTATGTGGGGGGGGGAATGCCGCAATTCCTTATTGGAACCTTTAGATGAAATGTCTATGAAGCGATAATAGACACGAAATGTAGTTGTGACTTAAATAATAGACTTTTATTTGATATTAAAGCATGGCATAACAAAAGTTGCATGAAATGGTGTAGTTCGTAAAAGGAATGGGTAGTAAAGCTGAGCGATAGCACCCCCCGAAAATAACCCTAATCAATTCTGCAGAAACAATTAGACTAATTTTGAATAAAATGCTTCATGCAAACTTACAAAAAGCGTCAGAGTAGAAAGCTTAATCTCCCCCTTTACATAAACTGTCGAAAGCTTCCATACTCGAACGCGCCCAATTTTGTATGCATTGAGTATATTACTTTACTTGTTACGGTTTCTTTATTGTCGGCTACCTGGGCAGCTACAAATTGGTTTGATCAATACCATCAGGCTAGAATAATAATATTATGCGCGTGAGATGATGGGAACTTTTGAGTGGAGCCGCCCTGACTCGGAGGGGGCCTTGAAATTGTTCTTGAAGCTGATCGCCAGGGTCATCTTTCGTCCATCTGTCCGCCCATTCAGCTACAGGCGACCTGGATACTTCCCCTTCCTCCATGCTATGAATGAATGATTATTATTTATTATAATAATGCAGTTTCCAAGTTATGCAACAGGTATGTAGATTGAAACTATCCCTGGAGAGATGTCAAGTTTCAGAGCGCTCATCAAAAGGGAGGGAAATGTTTCTCCGAGTGGGTTGGTATGCCTGACAGGGAGATCTGTATCAGACTGATATTAGCCACTAACTTAAGGTAGTGTTTAGCTCATCGCGATAAATGTAGTTCACCTTCAGCTTCAAATCCGTGGAACTTAGCATGCAGCTTGTATTAAATTTTATATTATTACTATTTAATTGAAAAGGATAAAAAAAACTGATTCTTACTAAAGCTTATTTTTATAGCTACTAATAATCCAAATAAAGCTTTGCAGAAATAGCTAAATTACGCATTTCGTTATAGTTACAAAAAGAAGTGGATAGTCAAATGTTTAAGAACTGGACGCTATATGCGAGCCTTAAAATTCCATACTGTTTCCATGCAATCGCGAGAAAAAACTGAATGTTGAAAGGACTTCAAGAGAATGACCAAGAAATGAACAATTCGAATCATTAATAACGGATATATCAGTAATGGTTTAAGCTCCCCCCCAAAAAAAGTATTTGAAATAAATGTGTGTTTTACAGAAATCTACATTTTTGTGCAGTACGTTTTCGTCTATCGCTTAATGTTTGCCAGCTATGCAAAATTATACAAAATTCCTTTCGAATGAAGAGGACTTCAAAGGCTATTCCTAGAAAATTGAAGATATACTTTTATTTGTCATGTAAATATCTTAAATACAGAATGTATCTTTATTGGTGTCATATATTTGGGGGAGGTAGAATGAAGAACCCGGAATGGGCGATCGGCCTGTAGCCAGGTATGAGAGTGGAGGAAGAAGATGATATGAAGTGAAGGCGAAATAGATGAAAAGAAAGGTGGTGATGCAGTAACTGGTGGAATGAAAGGCGGGGGAAACTAGAGAAACCGGAGAAATCCACACAGACGCCGCTTCGTCCACCACAAATCCCACATGCGGATCCCTGGGATCGAACCTCGGCCGCCTTGGTGGAAGGCGAGCGTCTAACCATTCGGCCACGGCGGCGCTAACTCTGAACTTAAAAACAAAAATATCTGACAAGGAAAAATACCTGTGAGACATATTACTGTTGTCCGCTTATTGGATATTACAACTACTAACGTTAGATATTACAATTGCTTGTTAGATTTTATCCCGACGGTAAGTACCTGCAGTGAATTCACGATCGTATATTTTCCGATTACTAAGATATGCGTTACAAAACATGCTTTGCTACTTTGAAAGATGCACGAGAATTCACTTTTTTAAGTCCATCACGAAGCAGAACAAAGAAAGGTTGTCCCTTGAGGGCAACATTTTTGAGGATCCATAGCCTCTAATAAAGGGCACCTTCCGGTGAACCAGGTCATCAAGTAGACTTCACCAAATTACAGGCGCATCGCGTGCTTTCATTCAGGACCTCAGGCCCTTGGTTTGGTCCATAGCAACAGCTTCTAAAGCATTAAACAGTTGGATCTACAATACGTGAAAATTGTTCTGTTTTTTCAACTGGAGTGGAAATAACAAGCCTTGAGTACCACAAAATCAAGAACCCTCAACAAAGCGACGTTATATTACGTACACCTACAGCTTCCAGGTCATGTTTTCATCAATTTAATGGTGTAGATACATTGTGCTTCTTACTAGCAAATTACCGAGTGAGATGGCTCCGCGGTAGCTCACTCTGACCTTGACTTTTACGAGGTTTCCATTGTTCTCGTGTTTCAGGTGTGTTTCAGGTTTCGTGGCGTGAGGCGGTGTCGGACAGTTTGCATGGATGCTCACTCCAAGGAAACAGTCAGTAGAGGACTGCCTGATTGTATCGGTCGTTCAATGCCCTCTCTGGGCAGTTTCAGTAGTTGGACGAGTCTTCCAGGCAGGAGATATTAGGGAATTCTGCGCATCTGTGTTGCCTGTAGCCTTCTGTGGTTTCTTCACTTCATCCCTGCCTCCTGGGCGTGGTAGTCACAATAGATCTCCCGAGGTGGCGGTGCGCGTTGTATACCCTTACCCATACTTGTCACTTTCGTTACATCTCTTCCTATTCGAGTCGTTTAGGAACAATTGGGAAATAAAGGTATAGATTTCTGCCTTACACCTTGTGCATTCGACCCAAAGTATGTTGGTAGTGTATGTGTGTTTAAACGGAGGGCGGCGGAATTTATATATATATATATATATATAAAATATCAGGAATTTTAGATATTGTTTCAGAAATAAAATTTACATTTTGAACATTTTCCCAGAATTTAGCAGTGTAATTTCAAATGCCAAGTGACCTTCATATAAATCAACTTGTTTTGTAAGCTCTTTTACATATGTTAATAATATACGTTACGAAATTAGTGTTACTCGAGAAAAGGACTAACAACCAAGCGAAGCGGGATTATTGAAATCACAATAGTGCATAGCACAAGATAGTTTTCAGGTAATGTATGAGATATTGGTTGTAGCTCCACGTTTAGATGCCAATTTGAAGAAGGTTTACTTTGAAAGAGGAGTTGTATTGTAATTCAACTATTGGGGAGCCAAACTTGATGAAGTAACTGCCCCATGTATGGTACAAAGTTTCCGGTGGCCTTCGCCCCAACGTTCACTTGCCAGTGGCCTTTGCCCCAACGTTTAGGAATCAACTTTGTATTTTAATGTTTCTTTAAATATTATATATATTTATGCTTGCCTCGGCTGCGTCAGTAGTAATTTGTAGAAACATGTATCTCTTTGCAGGGGGTGATGCGGCTAAAGAATGTAGGTTTACGCTAATTATAATTTTTACTTCACTCCTTTTATTAATCCTTCACACGATTAAAAGCTGTGAGATTATTTATTAATTACTTGCAGTTTTTAACACGTAGGCTTTATAATATTCTCGCCGTAATCAATTTTATATGTTGATGCAGTAATTTGTATCACAAATTACTTAAATGTAAATAATGATTGTAATATGAATATGCATTTTTATGTGACATTGATTTCAGATGTTTATTAATTGTAATTATTATTGGGAAAGAAGTTTATATGGCCTTACTGAAACTGTCAATAATAGCGCAATAATGCAGCGAGGGGGGGTGAGCTGTTTATCATTATTGGAAACGAGGAAGTTACGTAATGTTGGCGCGTTTTTTCGTTTAGAACCTTCTGGAATATTTTCTCCCTAAAGCATATGTATTCATAATTTTAATTGGATATTAAAATAGACGCTAATGTTGGCGCGTTTTATTAGCCAATTGCAGTTCAGTTATAATCTTTAGGCGTATCTGGATGAAGGAGTATAAATAGGGTAGGTTAGAGGTAGCTTGATGCCAGTTCATCGAAAATCTCAATACATTACACGTCGCCTTCAGTTGCTCAGTTCATCAAAATTCTTTGTACACTACACGTCGTCTTCAGTTCGTCAGTTCGTCAAAATATTTGTATGAGATACGTCGGCTATAGTTTCACAAGTTACGAAAATCTAAAGTATTATAAAGTTAATAATACACAAAGTTGAAGTACGTGAATTAAAAGTGATAAGTAAGAAGTTATTATAACAGTTTCAGTTTTGGCGAGTGTCGAGATCAATGTGTAAATGTGAGAGTAATAGTGTTCGACAATAAAAGTATAAAACAAATTTCTTCATCAGTGTTCTTTTTGGATAAAAGATTCCTTCCGTTTACACAACCCTGTTTAAGAGATATGTTCGACCAAATAGCTAGCCGGAGGACAGTAAACAAAATTTAAATCAAATAACAGTCGCATTCTTTCGAACACTAACACTGCTGCAAATTGCTAACACCAGATGGAGCTACAAACCGAACAAATGAATGACGTCACAAGATGGCTTCAACACTGATGTAAACAAATATTTGTAAGTAATACCGTTACAAATTGGCTACCACAACGTGGGGCTACAATAATGTTAGCTAAACAACATTATGCCGTTACAATGTCTCACACTGAATACGTACCGAGCGAACGAACTGCTCAGGTACGTTGCCTTCTAGCGACTGGCGTGTACCGCTTAAATTTGTAAATTTCTCTATTTCAAGTCTCTGATTGGCTAATTTTACTCCAATTAAAATGCTTTTATTTAACTTTCAGCTTTTCTGGTTGTTGATTGGCTATTTATAAACTGTTTTAAATATTACATTAATGTTTCAAGAATTACTAGTAGCATTATTAAACTTTCCAATTCATTATTGCCTCAAGGTTATCTCATTGTTAGCAACTTTCGGCCTCTATTTTCACAGCTCCTACATTGTTAAATTACTTAATACATTCACATAACATTATTATACATGTACACAATAATATAAACATATACAATTACTGTAACATACACTTTTTATATATTGTAGTATACACATATTGCTTTAAGGCTGGCTGTTATTATATTTTATATTATATAATTAGACTGAAATCATTTAAGTGTTAAAAATACTGCCTCATGTATTTAGAAAATATAAAATATTTCTTCTCTTTTTTCCAGTGCAAGGCAAAGATATGTTTCCATTTGCTCTTGATCGTCCGATAGAACGCCTATCTTCTTGTTTCGTGATGTTATTATCGTCGATTCTTTCGGGATGTTAGAACCCCTGCCATTTGATGTTAAACTTTTCTTCTAATTTATATTTAACTATATACATACTTAAGTTTTCACGGCCGGCGTCAATATTATAAAACTTATTGTAATATTTATCTCTTCACATATATGTGCATTAGTGATATGATCCCTCCATGTGTACGCTGATATAAGTCTGAGATTGCTTTAGGATGTTTTTATTCTTCTTTTGGAATTTCTTTTAAGGATCCAATATTCACTTCTGTGTAATAATAGACTAACAGTACTTTATACAATCGGACAACTGCATGTTTTGTCTTTTTTAAGTTCTCTGGATAGTTCCACACATGTTCAAATTTATTCACGTGTTGGTTACCTTTTTTCTCTTGTTCATAGGAAATTCAGCATCCTAGATACTTAAAACTGCTTACTTTATCTATTATTTTGTTTCATAGAATAATTTTGATCTGCTTGGATATTTACCCTCGAAAGCCATGGTTTTAGACTTTTGTATGAGTATTTCTAAATTTCGCCTCCCAAATACCTCTTGTAGTTGATAAACTGCTGTTCTTTGAAGTTCATCCTCAGAAGCACAAAGAAGATTTATTCGTTCGCAAGTAAAACGGCATTTTAACCTTATATTTAATTTAAAACTATTTCTTAGTTTTTTTGGCATTCGTCAACAGCAGCATCAATATGCATATTAAATAAAGTAGGGGATAACGGACATCCTTGACGCACCCCCAGATTAATCACTTGTTCCATTCCGTTTGCTTTTATGCATGTTTTAGTGTTTTTACACGCCTCAACAGTTTTAATTAAATGTAGGAATCTCTTCTTCATTATTTTCCTTAGTTCACTTCTTAATACTAAATCAAAAGCCTTTCTGTAGTCAAAAAAATTGGAATTGTAAGCTCCATTCTCTTCTTTTCCGTATTATTTGCATTAAAATAAATACACAATAGAGCAGGATATTCCTCTGCTAAATCCATATTATATTTCACTCGTTAGTAAATGCTGATATAGTCTAATCTCCTTGTTAACATTTTGGCATATATTTTGTATGCACTGTTTAAGATACCAATGCTGAATAGTTCTTACAGTCTTTCTGTCCCTATTTGAAGACTGGGCATTCTTGTGCTTCTTTCCAGGAGCTGGGTCTTTGAGAAGTTCAACATATATTTAAAATGTATAAAAATTGTGCTTTAATCTCGTATGGGGCAAACTTAAACAGCCCTATGTTTATATTATCAGTCCCTCATTCTTCTTGTTTAAAAACATACTAATAATGTTTTCAATTCATGCATGTTATTGGGTCTATATCGACGAATTGGTTCATTTAACCGCTGTTTATTTCTGTAGCTTTTGTTGTCCATATATTCTAATAGAATTTTAACCACCCTGCTCACCTATGTTGCTACTGTTTACCGTATCTTTCACTTTTTTGTTCAGATGTATCAAAGCTTTGATGTTCTAGTTCAAATTCCATATGCCTAATCTTGTGATTGATTTATATTTATTCCAACTTTCGTCTTGGAGGTTTTTATATACATTTTTGTTAATACTGACAATATTTTGAAATCCTGTTTGTCATCATCTGATTTTGCGTTCATCCACTTCAGATAAGCTAGGCTTTCTTCCTTATTAAATCTGCATTTCAGCATTCCATAAAGGAAGACCTTTCTTCTTTATCCCATGTAAATTGTAAACATTTTTATGCCTAAACTGACTATTAATGGATTTCAGCTTATGCGTCTTTCCATGTTTATTTTTCATTTGGTAACCATTGTTACCGAAAGTATGTTCTATTGGTTCATTTTCAAATTGTGGTATTTAAGTCTTCTTCAATTATGATATAATAGTTTTTATTTACAATGTATAAATTTGTCTGTAATTGTCTATAAAAAGATTTACTTTCTTCTTTTCTGCCATCTTCGGATACATATAAACTTATTTTTGTTAGATACCCTCTAGGAATCTTTAACCTAATGTTTATAATCCTGTCAGATATCCAATTATATTGGCCACTCTTCTTCTGTGTCATGTAATGGGTAATGGGTAAACATGATTGCTATACCTGAAGATGCTCTTTCTTTTAATCGTTACCCCCACTGTAAAATAAAACTAATCTTCCAAGTCTTTAGTTCTTTCAACTTATTTTTGGTTTCAGGTAGGCTGGCTATGGCGTTGCTCTGTAAGTTCAAGTCCTAATGCTTTCTCTTTATTGGTTAGATCTATTGTTGCATACTGGAGTGAAGGCCAAAAGGGTTACCAGTAAATGATCAATTTAGATGACCCCAACACACACATGGGGGCGGGGGAGACGCAACTCGCTAGCAGCTAGATGTCCGGCACCTTGGGGTGTAATTAAGGGAAAGGCGTGGGTTTTATATTACACAAAAACATTACATAACACACATTACCTAGGAAATATTCACAAAAACGTTTGGCTTTTCTACATAGTTAACAAAGGAAACAGGATGAAGGGGAATGCCACAGACCGAAGACCCGCAACACACGACTCGTTCCAAGGACCACTTGAGTGACGCTAACTTTCCCCCCACCAACCGTGTCTAGCCAAGCCAGACAGGGTTGACGTCATACCAGACAATTTCAAACAGAGACCGATAAGCCGAAATATAACTAAAGAGATCCAATAATGCTATGTCTGATAGCAACAATACAACAGCACAGTGCGTCTAGTAATGACAATGAAGTTACTGATACGCCACACTATGATGCACATTTTAAGATGCAATACACTTTCGTTTGTGTTTATTAATTGCATTAGTT
The DNA here is from genome assembly GCA_030765065.1 of Deroplatys truncata. Classification (NCBI taxonomy): domain Eukaryota; kingdom Metazoa; phylum Arthropoda; class Insecta; order Mantodea; family Mantidae; genus Deroplatys; species Deroplatys truncata. The sequence goes on from CM060980.1 coordinate 64,392,021, forward strand.
GTCTTTAAATTAACAGTCTGGTTATATCTTTGCGTTGTATGAGTTTTATTAGATCACCCCCGATTAAAAACCACCCCAACGCGGGGAAAACTTTGTGGTGGGGTTGCCTACCTTTCCGTCTCCAAGATTACGGGATATTTGAATCAGGTTCTTTCCTTTAGAGCAGTGGTGGCGAAAGCGCGACTCGCGAGGCACTGACTCGCAGGTGCAACTCCTTTTCTAGCCGTCTATTCATTTGTTTTCCATGTGCTGCTGAGTGGTGTAGTGCGCGTTGCATATTTGGTGACTCGAGAGAGAAAGGCATTTTCGCCACCCTTGCTTTAGAGGGTTGCCTCAGCCCAGGTTCATATCTTTAGAGGCTTTTTAGCTCCTCTAGATGATATGGAACATTCCCATGCACTCTTCCGTCTTCAAAGAAGCCGTTGGTAGATGAGACTGCTTAACCCAGCAGTCATTCGGTAGGCTAATTGCAGTGTTACGGTAACATAGGGTCATCACATATGAAATATTTGAATACTCAAACTAATCTGGCTTAGTTGGAACAGCTGAATGATAAGAATACTGCTTTGCTAAAGAAAATTGTTATAATAATGGATTCATGTAACTGAAATCATTTCTAAGGCTCTGACAATAAGAAAGAGGTTTTATTTACAATACATATCGCCGAAAAAGATGGCTCCGCCATAATGTGTGGAGCTCGTATTCGGAAGGTCTCGGGTTCGATTTCTATGATCCGGCCACTCTAGCCTTGGATTTCCCCCCCCCCCAGATCGGTAGGGAATGCTGCGTGATTCGTCTTCTACCAAGAATTTCCTGTTCATCACTTCCTTTCATCGGTTTCATCTTCATCTTTTTCAGAGTTGTAGGACCAGGTGACACCAATTGGTGCGTTGTGGCGGGACGGTGGAATTTGAGCCGTGTAAAGATTTATCCCTGGCGTTTGGCTGGCCGGCTGAGGCCCCTTCCTGGGAGCGACTTGTTTCTTTCCGCAACCCCCAGGTTGAAAATGGCTAAGGAGGATCATGCCGGCTCAGGACTCAGGATTGGTTATTCTAGAATCGCTAGGGTACCCGTCCTTACCAGTGCGCATCGTCGTCCGGATTTGGTCGCCCTTCAGGTCTCGCCTTCTTCCAAGATATTTTATAGGAAGCTTAAAGGGCCTACTATTGCCTAGGTAGGAGCTTTGCTTTAGTAGCTGGAGGCCCCTCCTGTTGACTAATTCTAATGCTATAATGCATATCAGCATCGCTGTGTAATTCAAAATTAAGAGTTTTATATGGAATTTGTAACCCTTTTTACTTTGTGTTCCTGTTCACTGTAAACACAGAAGACATAAGATCGTGCGAATAGTGTATGGCATTTCTATTTACTATTTATCACCTTATTTGCCAACTTCCCGAAAATAAAATTAGTAAAACTTTTTTACCGATGACATGAATTTTAGAATACACGTTCTGTGCAGCATACGTACAAAATGACTTGTAAAGCAAGTCAGAACAGTGAAATAAGAATAAAATATATTCACTAACCTTCAAGTGGAAGCAAACTAGTAGGTACATATACATTATGCAGAGTGGACATTAAGTTGGTTAAACAAAGTTAATTAAACAATTAATCTGGAGGTGTTTGCCAAAATCATCCTACATCAGGCACATAGAGTTACGTGTGGTAAGTGTGTATCCTAAAAGTTGGCACTCAACTTTTGCGGTGAAAGTATTTTCATATTTTTGTGTAATAAAGGATCACACCTTTACGGTAAAAGGGTGAAAAGGGTAAAAAAAGAAAAAATATTAATCTGCAACATCGTAATAAAATGAGTAGAAAGGATCGTATGATTTTATTAATATTCATTTTTTAATATTTTCATATTTTTGTGTAATAAAGGATCATATCTTTTCGTTTGTTATATTAGGGCGTTGCTGTTTACGATATTTTAAATGGATATCAAGGGTCAAATCGTGGTTAATCTGAAGTTACGCGTTTTGCATAACATTATGAATGGCGTGGCAAACCTCACTGACATTCCTTACTAATTACTCACCTTTATTATAGCTCTGAGTACATGTGTTTTCCAATTAGTTTCACCTGAAAATGAAAACGACCTTGACATTCAGGTTCATTGACCTTGTGTAATCCTGGAGCACTGGACTTGCGACGGTAAATAAGACCATGTTTATTGCATCTTGGAAATATAATGGCGTCCACCCAGCAATTAGGATGCCTCGTAAGTATCGCTCGAAGCAGTGGCGGCTCTAGTTGGTTGCACAAATGACAAGCGATGTGTCAGTAAATAGTCTTCTATTTTACAGCAGCTTAAGAAAAGAATGTCCATTTGATAGAGACTGACATATGAGGAAGCACATAGACCGTAATCCTGGGTACACAGCACACTCAGGTGTAGCTGTAATTGCGCTGGAAGTCAATTGTTTTGTAGTTTACTGTGCTGTGAATATCGATTACTAGCAGAACTCGCAGCTCGCTTTCTTGCTCTCTACCTCTCTCGCTTTCGGTCTTCCCTTTCCCGAATCCTCAGACCTCCCCCTCTTTCCCTTCTCTACTCACCTCTTGTTTCCTTTCATTCTATTCTAATGTCTCTCCCATCGTCCTCACCGGCTCTATCTGTACAACTTACATGTCGTGTGATGTTTTGAAAATCGGCAACAAAACTATTTTCTGAAGCTTTATAAAAACATAACACTCACACTTTTGCTTGCAGCGGGCTTAAATACATGAATGAAAATAAGGGAAAACTACTGTAACTAAATTGTTAGAAACATTGTGCTGATAATAGAGATTATGATACGAAGGCCATAGGCTAAATTTCGCAATCCTACAAGCAAAATAAAACATTTTTATCACGTGTGGCGTATACTTCTTTTTTAGACAGCGCTCGAATTTGTAAAATGTCATTAATATTATATTGATTCCTGAAATAACAGAGATCACGTTTAGAACGGTTCCTGAAACAAGAGAAATGAGGTTAAAAAAGCGAGTTGTCGGATGTTTTGATGTTCTGATGATTCGCTAACAATCATTTTCAGTAAAATTATTTTCAACATGTTTTGCCTTACATCAAGCAATGAAGTGATTAAATGCAGTATCACATTATATTCTGGAATAATGGGTAATTGCTTCTAGAGTTATGCTTTCTGCTACTTCTGTAATTTCACCTGGCTGTTCCATGTCAGTTTCTTCTGAATTCATAATTTCCGCCATTTAATCTTTATGTAGGTTATACTAGATAAAAGGAATAACGTTTTAGATCAAAGAAAGCATAAGGCTGCCAATATAGGTATAGGTTAACTCTACAACGAATTGCGATAAATTGAGGTAAGACAACTTGTATTCCGAACAGATAATGCGAGTGGCATGACAAATTAATCTTGTAAACAGACAAAATGAAAGGTAAAACCTAATCAAACCAATCACTAGTGCGATAATCTAGAGCTTTTAGCTGGTGTGCACTGTGATAGAAGTTCTACTTTTAGGCATGCTGTCAAAAAACGTTTATTATGTAACACTTTTCAAAACCTGTATAATAAGCCAGACATTGCAATTTTTCTTTCTTTTTTATTTCGTGCCCCATTAGAATCCCTACTCTTTGGAGAAGGGAGGTTTTATAATGTAATATAACCTACTCCATAAGGGAGAGAGCTAAGGCATATTATATACCTAGTTTAATAACACTCGGTATGGTCATTCATGCGCGAAGAGTTAGCGCGCGCGCACGTACGCACGCACACACACACATAAAGATAAAAGAAAACACACAGTCTTCAATTCATTCAAATGTGTTGTTTACGGCATACTATATATATATGAGATAAAGCAATTTTGCATTACCTACCATTTTGTCGTTGAAGAATTATGGGAATCAGACGGATTTTAAAGGAGATGAAGTCAATAATCTTAACTTTAATGCCTTTTAATACCTAATAAAACTGTTAATCTAAGGTACGTTTAAGGCCATGTACACACTTTATAGTGCCTTGGATGAGAGCATAAAACAACGTATGTAACAACAGTACTACTCAGAGCAGTTTGCTAATAACAGAGAATTATTGTGTCATTATAAGCCCATTTAAATATGTAAACGGTTGTAATTTGTGAATGTGCATGTTACTTGCAGTGTAATGCAGGTTTCATTATATGCTCTGACTACTGTAAAGGAGGTTATTCTTAATTACAAGCAAATAATACCTATTTTTAGTAAAACCTGAACATAAGAATGACACAAACCATTCCATATAGTGTATTAAACACCTACCACCTTTGTAATAGCAGTTCATTGCGGAAATGTGCCACACTTTATTTCGAATTCTGTTGATGCTGTTGATTCCCAAACAGAAACTCTCTATTATTTAATAGGATAATAATTTGTAGCACACACAATATTGTGTAAGCCATCGCCTCTAGCGTAAGGAATTCTGAGCTAAAACGAATGAGTTTGTACTGTATTTCCATTTCATTCCATTCCCCATTAAATCAAGCGTTATATTTTCTGCTGTTCCTCTGTATTCTCTAAACTTCTTGTTTTTTTTCTCGATTAAATTTATTGGGATAAACGTAATCCTTGAGTTGGATTTAATTTCACTATCTAACGATTAAAGCAAAGCATGTAAAGGTGAGACGAAATAAGCTATTACGGTATAAAATTAGTAATTGAAACTTAATCTCAAAACTGAGCCTCTGCAACTAAATCGCTTTCATCATCTTTTGGAAATATTATAAAACAAGAGAAAATGTTTGAGAATACTACGAGAGCTTTTGGGGGGGGCGAGGGCTCATTTAATCGTTTGTGTTTTGAACATCTAGATTATATTCGTGACGATTACCTGTAGGTCCTATGATACACATGATTTAGCGTGTGCCAACAAATGTCCTTAGTAGTCACCTTCCAGTGCCATTTAATTTGTTTTTGTTGATTTAATCGGAAGGTGAGCATCTTTTAATGGTGGGATTGCTGTTGTGTTTGTTTCCATCATTTGTATGGTAGATAAACTGTTCTTGCAATAACATTGCAGATTTAAGGGTCTATTTCTTGAATCAGTACTCCAAAATCCCTCGGTGACACTCTGACCAACATTTTTAAACTCAGCACCATCGTTTAATGGCAAGTCCATTAAGATATATTTATTACATTCTGCATCACGTTGGAAAGATTTACGCGTCCACCAACGTCTTTTACTTTAACGGACAATATGTAAGCAACTATTTCACACAAAACGGGTTTGCGACGGGTTTCGATGCACAGGCTGTACATTCCAGAGTACAAATATGCCATGAGAGAAGAAAACAGCAAACAAAGCTCCAAAAGACAAACACGTCAATTAATGTAAACGTCGTTAGCGAAAGAGTTAATTTGAAATACTTTTAGGGCAGCGTCTATTTTTATTTGCCCTGTTTTATAAACTCCGTTTGTGTGATAATAATATTATTGAATGAAGATTTCAAAATATTTTTATCATGAAATTCTAGGACTTTCCTACTTTTTAACGATATTATTTACAAGGGATAGAAAAGGTAGAGCAATGGCTAGAGAGTGCTAAAGGAACAAAAGACTGCTTAGTCAAATTTTATATTTGTATTTATGCTGTAAATAGGTTGTTTCATGGTGTTATAAACTTTCAGTGTTGACGGAGAAGGACAACGAATCTGATTTGATACTAGGAACGTATATTTGAAAATGACTCCGTCAGAAACTACAGCATGCGAAATCCGTATTTTATAAGCTGAAAAAGAAACAGCACAATGTCAGAAAAATTATTATGATTCTTCTTACAAGTCGGCTTATTGAACCTTTCTGTCAACCTTTCCGACAAATTTAAGATTCTGGCAAAAGGAGGAATTACGTAGCTGAAATGTTTCAGAGGCTACACATATATCTAAATTCTAAAAATTATGCAGGAGTTGCAATTTTTCTGGAAGAAAACCACAATTAAAAAAATTAACTTAGAGAAGAGGTATGATTTTAGCGTTTCCAAGAGAACCTAAAAAGACATTATAAAGAAAATTATGGAAAAATAAAGAATATTCAGCTTCAGTAGAGACTAAGTCGTGAAAAGTTCCAAAAAACAGCATTTGTAGTTTTTTGCGTGGTCTTACAAACTGGAATTTTCTCTTAAATTTGACATATAGTTTATTATTGTAGGTGCAATACCTACTTTAAAATATTTGTTTTAAAATGGTACTACATCTACAATTTTGATGAATCCTGCATTACTTCACTTCACTTCACTTCACTTCACGAAAAAATCGTAACCCCTACAGTTCTTTAAGTAAAGAGGCAAACTTTAGCCTATATTTTAGGGGAAGTTGTAACTCTACAAATTGGCACTATTATTAAATGTAGCAACTTCTGTACGCTCAACCCATGAGTTTTCTTCGTTTTTGCTTTGAATAATGAATTAATGACATTTTCTAATATAAATGACCCGTTTCTGTGAAACTATTGAAGACAGCTAAATTACATTTTAAGGCGATAAAGGAACCTCTAAGTGCTATTGTGGTTCTACGTTGGTGTAAATAAGCTACTTGATTATTTTTAAAAACATAATTATTGTGTAATTTTAATCAAAAGATGGTACAATTGAGAAAAAATAATCCTACATTCCTAAATAAATAAACATATTGTATAAAAGCACACCAGCAAACATAGATGGATGTTATCTGCATCCTGCAAAATTTTCAGTGTAAGATCTTGAGTACTAGTTTGTAAATGGGTCATTCATTTAGAAGATTTAACATAGTGCTGTTGATTTCCTTTAAAACAATTTGGAGGTTTATTCTTTTTGAAATTGGGTAAAAAGGTTCCAATTTCAGGTGTTTATTACTTTCTCTACCATGTACTAGTAGGTAAAGAAGGTATTGCTTTCCACCCAAAAATTCGATACCAAGATTTCATCGGAAATGCTTGTTTTGAGGTCCCCTGAATCCAAAAACATTTTAGAAAAGGTCCGTGTGTATGTACAGCATAACTCAAAACCGAAAAGTGCGATAAATAATAAACTTGGTATTTAGGTTTAGTACTTTCCAAAGATGCTACTTGAAGATTTTCAAGAGAATCCCCGCACTGCAGGCTACTCCTTACATGGAACACTTTTCGAAATTTATTTTCTAAAAAATGACTAACGATTTTGAATAAAATGCCATATATTAAGAATATTTACATAACAAATAAAATGCATATCTTGAATTTTCAGGGAATAGCCTGTGAAGTCGTCTTCATCTGGAAGCAATGCTGTATAATCTTGTACAACTGGTAAGCGATAAGTGATAGACGAAAACGTACTATACAAAAGGGGTAAATCTTCTTAAAACACAATTTACTTTAAATAAGTTTTCTTCAGCGCCATAAGTCATATCTGAGATATCCGTTAGTAATGGTTGCAACTGTTAATTACTTAGCCATTCTCTTGAAGTTCTGTCAGTTGTTTCTCGCGATTGCATGGAAACAGTATGGAATTTTATGGCCAGCATATAATGTCCAGTTCTTAACATTTTATTACCATGTTCCCTTTGTATCTGTAACGAAATGTGTAATGTAGCTATTTCTGCAAAGATTTATTTGGATTAAGATACAGCAGATAAAAAAATTAAGCTTTAGCAAGAACACCTGTATACCCAATAATAAACGGTAGAGGGTAGAGAAAGTCATGTAAATATATCACATCATAAATTCTTTTTTCTATTTAAAAACTCTCGCTTCACTTTAGGTTGGCAACGTGTATTTCAGGCTTATATAAGAGACAAGATTTGTACTAAAGTAAATTATGCCTGTTTATACAAAAAGGGTCTACGCAATGATCGTGTCTTCACATAAAATGTCTTATTCAAGAGAAACAGCCTCCACTGGAATGTGCAAGTCATTTTAGTTTCATAGTCTGGCATTACCTGAGGAACCATGAAAATTCGGATAAACGGCCTGTAATTCTCCCGGGCATTTGGTGTAGATAATGGGCAAGGAACAAATGTGTTTTGATTAATGTGAGCTGCAGGGAGTATATGAGAGTTTCCTTGGGCTTTTGTTTACACGTGGTTATTAGGCAAAATGATTTGCTAGCTCATTAAGGCAAAAAATTATACTTGCTCGTGGAGGTAAGATTTCAAAATTATCTTCTAATTACCACCGATATAAAATTAAATAAAGTTCATACTTCGTAGTTATAGCCTCGTGTTAAACATGTTAATTTTAATCACATCTTTTGATTTATGAATAGCTGCAGGAATAGACTAAGTGAAAGAATTTGAAACTGGTATCATCATTAACAACGCATATAGAAGCTTACAGCTTCTGACGAACGTGCACGTTAAAATATTCATTCTGGTTCTTTCTCCTCATGAGGGGCACATCCCAAAAGATTCAATTTGACAAACCCAAGCATTATTTTGACTTTTTAAATTTACTCCCTGATTGCTTCCCCAAGGAGGCTCTTAATATGCGGCAACTATTCTTGAAATATAAGATGAACTACGGTATAAAACAGATAAATGCATAAAATATTTTAATTACATTACGTCTTGGACTCACTGCAATATTGGAGACTTTCTGGAATACTAAGGGAACAATGTTATAGCGGCATTGCCTACTGTTTAGTAAGAGACCGAACTTTCAACAGAAGTTCACGATGAGACTTGCTCTTACCATTAAGCCTATAACCTCATTGGAAGTTGAATTATACTTTTCACTGTTGTTATGATGTATATGGATGTGTGTAAGGGTGGATGTTCGTGAATCTGCTCCAATGGCTGTGTTGATGTTAACGCTAGACGAGGAGTCAGGAGGGTTGGCAAGGATGAATGTTCTGCAGGATGTCTGGAAATACAGTAAGTGTGCTTACTAAAAGTATAATGCTTCTTTCTTAAAGCACTTGAAACCTAAACGTTTTTAACTTCTCAATGGTGTGTTTTAAGTTATTTCATTTTTTCCCTTAAAACATAGGAATTAAATTTTGAATATAGTAGGTCTTGACATATGCAGTGTGTGTCTAATATATACATAAAAACTTGGTGCCATCAATTACATAGTCATCCCCATAACGCTATGGTAGCACTGTATCACTGATACTGCTTCGCTTCCGGTGCAAGGGGACCGGCGTTCGATTCTAGGTACTGGGATGGGAATTTTTTCTCCCTCTGGGAAGCCTGATACGGGGTGGTCTTTAGGAACAACTGAGGAGCTATGTGATGGAAAGACTAGCGGCTCCCGCGTCGGGAACCGAAAAAAAAAAAAGCAGCCGGAGGGAAGCGGCATGCTGACGATATCACTATACCCTTTCTGCGCTTTCTCGCACTACCCTTTCTCGCGAAGTCCTGTGTTGACGGAGAAAGAGCATGCAGCGGCTGTGCGTTAGTTTCTTGATCCATGAGGGCTTTCGAAGCAAGTGTTTTCGTATTTAACAATACGAGTGCTCGTGTAATAGTTAATATAAGAATTAACATTAAGTGGTTAAGAATTAACATTATCTTAGCAGTACACAAAACCAGACATTATCATTCATCTGCAGTATTAAATATCTATTTTCATTTGCATACCTGCCCCTACTTTATAAAATTCCATTTTGTTTGTATTGTTGTAAAATCTATATCCGTATGCGCTGTGTTTTATAGAATTGCATTCCCAAATTTTGGTGTGTGCTATGAATGTGTTGCCACCTTCAAGCTACTTTTTACTTTCTCTACTACGTATAGTAAGTAGGGGAAGTATTGTATTCCACCCAAAAATTCGATACCGAGATTTCACCGGAAATACAAGTTTTCAGACCCCCTGAATCCAAAAAAAGCATTTTTGTCTGTCTGTATGTGTATCTGTCTGTCTGTGAACAGCATAGCTCAGAAACGAACAGTCGGATAAACACCAAACTTGGTATTTAGGTTCAGTATCTTCCAGAGATGCGACACGGTTTTCAAGAAAATGTCCCACCCAAGATTAAAGATTACTCTTTACATGGAAGATTTTTCGAAAATTTTAATTTTCTCAAAAATGGCTCTAACGATTTTGATTAAAATAGCATATGTTTAAGATATTTTGATGACAAATAAAATGTATATCTTGAATTTTCTGGGAATGTCTCCAAAAGCATTCTTCATTGTGAAGGACTTTTGCATAACTGGTAAACCATAAGAGATAGACAAAATTTTACTACACAAAAAATGTAGATCGCGTTAAAATACACAATTTATGTCATATACAATTTTTGTTGTTGAGTGAACCATTTTCGAGGTATTGCTTGTTATTCCCTTAAATTTTTCAATACTTATTTTCGCAAATGGGAATTCGTTATTCATTTTTTTGTCTTGGATATGCAAAGAGTATTAATCTCTGGCAAAGGGAATGGTGCTGCACCAAGCAACCAGCTATTAAGAGATATGTATGTGCTTAAAGCCTACTGTATTTCTATATTGCCCTTGCAAATATATATTCCCCTTACATTTACAAGAAAATTAGCAATAAGATAGAGTGTGCAAATGTTTATCTCGATTAACATGAAGTAGATGGAGAATAAGCGTTTGTAAAAATAGTTTGTACAAGAGTAGAGAAAGTCATGTGAGTGTAACACATCAGATTTTTTTCTTTCTCAAAAGCTGTATATTTTGCTACCTATAGAAATCACATCGCATACATTACTGAACTGAACATTCCAGCAAGGTTTGTTTCAGAACTACGTAGTCTTAGAATCACGATTACCGACTTATATATAGCATAATATCTTATCAGATCTAGGTAAGCTATATCAAGGAGAACAATCGGTGCATTTTCCAAAACCCAATTATTTAACTGAGGGTTTTTTTTCAATTTTTACCACGTTTTTTTTGTGTGTTTGCTAAGAAATGTATTTTTAAATTAATTCGTTTAAAACATTTTTTGCTCAATTGTGAGTTTTGACTTTTGCAAAAAATATATACTTATTAAACTTGAGTGAGCATATTCGTCTTATATTTATAATTGCATAGCAAGTTTTGATTAGCATATATTGAGGAAAATATTCGCAAAGTTTCACCCTTATAATTTAGAAATTGATTAACATATGTGCAGAATCTTTTGCAAGAACACTTTTAGACATTTCGGAAAAAATGTGAGAAATATCAGAAAAAACTTCATATGCTGAATCCCACCCTTCGCTCAGGGTTATTTAAATCGTCACTCTGATTTTCGCTCCGATAATAAAAATATTAATTCGAAAACTTTCGGACATATAACTTAAAAACACTAAATTGTTATTTTTACTTTCTCTACTACGTATAGTAAGTAGGGGAAGTGTTGTATTCCACCCAAAAATTCGATAGCGTTATTTCACCGGAAATATATGTTTTGAGCCCCCCTGAATCCAAAAAAGGTATTTTTGGAAACATGTCTGTGCGTCTGTGTGTGTGTCTGTCCGTGAACAGCATAACTCAGAAACGAACAGTCGGATAAACACCAAACTTGGTATTTAGGTTTAGTATCGTCCAGAGATGCGACACAAAGGTTCTCAAGAAAATCCCCCACCCCAGATTACCCTTTACATGGAACATTTTTCGAAAATTTTAAGTTTTTCAAAAATGGCCCTAACAATTTTGATTAAAATATCATATGTTTAAGATATTTTCATGACAAATGAAATGTATATCTCGAATTTCCTGGGAATGTCTCCAAAAGTATTCTTCATTGTGAACGACTTTTGCATAACTGGTAAACCATAAGAGATAGACAAAATTTTACTACACAAAAAATGTAGATCGCGTTAAAATACACAATTTATGCCATACACATTTTTTTTGTTGAGAACCATTTTCGAGATATTGCTTGTTGTTCCCTTAAATTTTCCAATACTTATACTTTTTTCTCAAACGGGAATTCGTTATTCATTATTTTTATGTCCTGGACATGCAAAGAGCGTGGAATGCGCCACATAGCAACCAGCGCTTAAATATTTGACTATCGCTTAAAGCCTACCAATTCCCTTTGCATCTACAAGAAAACTAGCAATAAGATTAACATTTCGATATCTCGATTAACATGAAGCATATGGAAATAAACGTTTGTAAAAATAGTTTGTATAAGAGTAGAGAAAGTTATGTGAGTGTAACACATCAGATTTTTTTATAATCTTTCACGATTGAAACCCCAATCCGTTCTGAGGGACATGGAGCTATAAAACATCTAATTTAAGTCCATAAATTATTACGAGATTAAACAGCAGTTGTACTTGCAGTTGCATTGGAGTCATAAAGGGACATGCTTGCGAACAAGGACTTCATTTTTATATGTGAATTTAAAAATTTAAAAGTAAATTTTTCATGGAATAGAAAATAGCTGTTCTTACTCCACACAATATACATGTAAAATAAGACAAATGCGAGGATTATTTCAAGCAATATATATATATATATATATGTATATATATATAAATATATATATGTGTGTGTGTGAGTGTATGAGCTTGTAGTTGGTCACCATTTAGCAATTAAGACATAGCAAAACAAAACAGAATCGAATCTGTTTATAATGCTACGATACACATGGGATACCAATGCCAAAATATTTTAACAACCCTCATGTAAGAAATTTTTGCTTTATTTCCTTTATACTTATGGTGAAATGCACTTCGTTATGCTAAATAATTGTACAGAGAGAGAGAGAGAGAGAGAGAGAGAGAAAATTCCTAACATTAGAAATCATGAACTGATATCTTTTTAATTAACTGAGAACATTGTTTTTCTCGATGGTCGCAGAGTATAAATTGTATTTTCCAAAGCAGTTAACTCGGTGGCCTGGGAGTACGCAATCGATATATTCAACCATTCTCCTCTACTTCGTTGTATACGATAAGGGTTTTTGTATTATGTGACAACTGTACCTTTTATTTTATTAAATGACTACGGACCAAAGAGAAGGTAAAAAGGCTTAAAATATCAATATTGCAAATATCTAAAAACATTACTCGACCATTCCGACCGGCGATTCTTTCACCGCCAAACGGTACTTATAGGCTATCAGCATTTCTAGAACTTGGAAGACTATCGGGATGAGGTTAAGAAAGGCAGACGTTCCGCCAATGTTTCACTTCCTTTTATGTGAATATCAGGGGAATTTTCATCGGTTATTAGTAATAGCCGGGGCTGTACGAACTTGCAATAATGGGGAAAATGGGAGGATTCACCATAAAAATCTTGTAGATGTACAGTTATTTTGTAACTGTATTCTTTGTCCTGCGGTAAACTTCAATGATACTTAGAAATTAAAAATAAATAATAAATATATAAAATTCTTCTATATTTGTATTAGCCGTTTTAGCAAAATCTTGTACATCTGATTAACACATTTCGAAGAAACCAATACAAAGAAAACATTATAGAAACATTTTAACCAAAAATAATTCCCCAAATGTGGTTTTTACATTTGTTGCTTAACCTTACTTCCTTACAATGTGACTACCATTATGGTCATTATCCTCATCACTTTCATCGGCACCAACAACATTACAATTACAGTCATTGTGAAACATGCTATTCCCAATGGCGACATCATCTTCATCTTTATTATCGGATAATTATCGCTACTAGCATTATAACATACTAATAAGCTATATGTCATGTTTACTAAGTCAGTTTTTATCTCTGGATTCCAGTCGCCTAGTTTCATTTTTTGCCCTATTACACTGCTGTAACTCTAAGATGGTCTTTCTCCACCGGCTTCGGGCACAAACTGGCACCGTGCTCCAGAAAAACACTCTAGTCATTGCCTTTCTCTAATGATATTCTTCATTCTCAGTTGACTAAGCTGTGAAGGCCGTTGCAAATGTGATTCAGAAAATAAAGCATAATGATATATTTTAGTCACCAGTTTTTAACTCTGCTTCCAAACGTTAACAGTTAAACATCACAATTGTTATATAAATAAATTAAAGTGGAATGGAAGATGATGGAGATTTAATTACAAGCTTATAAATAACTAAGCTCAATTATATTTTATTAAGCATAATGTTTTATTCTAGATGTGATGTGTATGGGGTAGTTTTCAACTAAATTCAGACCTGTGCTCTAATTATATTGGTACACGGGGGAGTAAATGTAAATGCAGTTAAGTTTGCAGTCGGCACAAAAGAGCTCTAAATAACCTCTATTAGATGTATCTAGCGACGTTTCTGGATGTCGAAACCGTTTATCTTTTTAACTGATTATGTTTTAACCCTGTTCTTGCAGCACGCGGCACCACAGGCGTAGGGCACTGATGTTACACAAAGTTAAATTATATTTGGGAAGGAAAACTTCAAGGTCTAAACCGCCGAAGCCGTTGAATAACCTTTGTATAGGTATGTACTTTTCCCTTAGGCTCTTTCTTTGGAGTTATCGAACCCATTCTTTACTAAATATATAAAAAAGGAAAAAGATGTCCTAATTATCTCAGAAACTGCGTGTCTGATATTTTTCTTACCATTATCTACATTTTCTCAGTAGCTAAATATGTATGACAACTTTGTCCAAAAATGGTGGATTACGACAGTAGGAATTCTTACGTCACTTTTTATTATGTTGCTGAATATTGATGAACAGGCGGTTCCTTTCTCACTTAACTTAGCATTCTGGGACTTACGTTATGAAGCAACAATGGGGCTAAAAGGAAGGCAAAGTACTTTAATAATCTAGGCAAATATAATTCTTAGTCATTTAGATAATTTCTTAACCATGTAAGATGCTTAGGAGATTGCATGCCATTTCCACTATCTGGGGGGGGGTTTGGAGGGGTATTAAAGAAGATCGGTCATGCGATATCAAGGGCAAAGTGGCAAGACTTAGCACAAAAAATAATAATCTTATAGATCACTGTGTAAAAGCTGCAGTGCCTAAAGCGTTTAAACTAACTCAATAAAACGTTAAAAATTCAACCATTCAGTGCAGGGTAAACCAGCTAGTATAGCAATAATAGGAACAAGTTTCTGTTAGTAACCCATGTCTACAGTGCTAGTTTTTTTTTACTCTATTTTACGTCGCTTTAACTCCTTGGTCATATCGCGACGGATCTGTTAGTGGATAACTCTTAAAGCGATGTGTGATGGACAGTTAGCCTTCTAGGTCTCATCCCTGTAACCACCCGCTCCGACAGAGTCGCAGAGACCCCAGCGCATAGCTGCCGGATCTTCTGCTTCGTGCCGTGCAGATGGCATTAGGGTGCCGTCCAGTCTAACCGCCGCCTTCACACAGAAAGGTGGTCAGTTAGGCTTCTAGGTCTCATCCTTGGAAATGCCATCCTGCTTCGTCACGTGACCAGAGAGACCCTAGCGCATGGCAATACTTCTGCTTCTGCTTCGTGCCGTGCAGATGACGTTAGGGTGCCCTCCAGTCCAACTGCCGCTCTCATATAGAAAGGCCGACAGTTAGCCTTCTAGGTCTCATCCCTGTAACCACCTGCTTCGTGCCGTGCAGATGGCATTAGGGTTCCGTCCAATCTAACCGCCGCCTTCACACAGAAAGGTGGTTAGTTAGGCTTCTAGGTCTCATCCCTGGAAATGCCATCCTGCTTCGTCACGTGCCCAGAGAGACCCTAGCGCATGGCAGCCGGATCTTCTGCTTCGTGCCGTGCAGATGACGTTAGGGTGCCGTCCAGTCTAACTGCTTACATTGTCTGTGGATAGATGGCATAGTATTCGCTATTACCACTTACTTTTCATTTTACTATTGTTTTAGACTTAAGGTGGAACTTTTAGGTCGTGGTATTAAATATCCAATCCGGTATTTATCTTGGCGACTGAGGGAAACTACGGAAAAACCTCAGACAGATTGGTCGGCCCACCAGATTGCTAGTTGTTGCCCAAAAAGTTCACAAGAGGTATTGCTCTGTCGCCTTAATCTTCAATTGTTTGAGCATACCAGGTGCATGCAGTAAAACATATGAGTAGCGAGTAACGAATGGCTTAACATTTACATAAGGTATCCTGCATTAAAAATATGAGCATATCCTTTTTCAGTGTTTGTAATAGAATTTTGCTGATTTAAGATTCGAGTAAAGATACATATCGACTTTCACAACGGCGACGACAATGATGTTCACTCGCCGGATATATTCATTCCCAATTGGGTAACTCAATTCGAAAAACTTAAAGAACCTTCTTCTGACTAAATTACTGAGACAAAAGGCAACAGAATAAAACCGTTTAATAATAAGCAGGCATAGGAATTCTTAAACAGTTGGCTTCAAGTTAGCTACACTCAAATCATATGTCAACGAAAGGAAAGTAAACAGGGTCAAGGGGCTACTGACGGCCAGGTAAACACAGTCTGGTGATGTAGTCTGCAAACGCCAACAGACAGCAGGAGGGACGCGTTATATGTTAATGAAAACTACCCTCACCACAGGAAGGGATGGTTTATCTGAAGTCCAGTGATAGTTCAACTTTATTTTCTTTAGTCCTAGCTTTAATGCTTAGAAACCTCTATGTCTGCTAATAAGTTACTCAAACAGATTATACAGTAACATAACTGCGGAAATAATGTACGGGATATGCAGATTTAGCTGTACCAAAGAACCTATACCTTCGCGTTAAAGTGGATCTATAATCCCTCCACTCTTAGAACCCAAATTGATGTTAAACATGATGTCATTAAGGGGATAAACTTTGCTGCTTAAGTGCTGAGCACGAAACTAACTTGCAGGGTACAAAATGTTTTGTTTACATGAAGTCCGGTTAAAGCTGGATGGAATGCATACTTAAGAGCTGAAAATCAAATATCTATTGCAATAAAACACTTGTTGACTTCCGTTTTAGCAACAGTTTAATAAAACTATTGTCCGCTGAAAGAATCCGGATGCATGGGCGTCGTGTTATCTGACACGTGGGGAGTTTTGGTAGGGCGAATGTGTATCTATTTACAGAATGGACCGCTAAACGAATTCTGCCTCTCCCATTACACTTTGCAAAGGCAGTTTGGAGGAGGGATAAAGGAAATGGATATGCCAGCGGGGTTAAGTATAGGCTTTCAGGTAATAGGACTTTAATAACTCTACTTGAAGGGGGACGCTGCTGCTACGCACAGTTTAATTAAAAGCTTTTTTCGTTCTTTTTTAGTTTTTAAAGCTACAAACAGAAACTGTGATCACTGCTTATTAAGCGGCGAAGAGGAAGAATTATTGTCTCTTTTAAACTGTTCAATAGATTGCTAAACCCACGCACATTAGACGCAATTTAACTCCCTTTAAATATCCTTTCAATGACGCCTGTATCCATTTAAATACGTTTTTAGTTATTTTATTCTTTCATAGCTGATTGCATGTTTTATGTACAATGGTTATATCGTTCAGTAGTAGTAATAGCGGTTTGAGTAGCGCAAAACTGCGGGGGTCATCAGCGCCACCCTCTGGCTATAAATTTATTCAAGTCAGCACATCAGCACAATAAAAACAAAAGAAGTACAAGTTAAGCAACTCAGATTACAGAAGCAGCTCTGGTTATCTAGATAATCACATTCTGGTACAAAACCAATACAGTCAGAGCATTCACAGAGAGAAACACCAGGATTACAAAAATAGAAATAGTAAATCAACAAATTAAAAAATTGAGCAATAGAATGCTCACAGAATATGGCAAATAAGAACTAACCCTGAGCAAATGTAAACGCACAATGCAATTCTACACAGTTATAAAAAACAATAACACACGAGAAACTTCCTTCCTTAATAATCCAATTAATTCCAATCACAAACTGTCCATGCAAGGCACCAACCTCGACACCTAGTTCAAGTAACACTTGCTTCCCCGCCACTCCAGCACCAAAATCACCCAAGAACACCAAGGTATACATAAACTCCTTCACCACACTCTCCCTTCAAACTTTCACGAAAACTCTTCCCTGTCAACTCGCCCTTTCCTCCACAGATGCGTACACAGAAAGTATAGTCACATTTCGAAATTGGACCTTAAGTCTATTTTACACAATCCTTCATTAATTGGGTCCAACTCTATTAGACTCTTCTTTATTCCCTTTGCGATAATAAATCCTATCTTGTGTAGTCCAGGCTCAGTTGATCTACAATACAATAATGTGTAATCCTGTTTATCTATTCTTCCTTTTCCACTCCAACTTTTTTCTTGCAACACTACTGTCCAGCCAATACCTTAAGAGTTATTTGTCACTTCTTTCATTTTTCCACGTCATAACATAGTTTGAACATTCCAAGTTGCCAACAACAAACCATCCTTCTTAACAAGGTTTTTACAAGTGGGGTTGAGAGCCCCAAGCTTAACCCTCAACCTGGAGGACTTATTTCTGACCCCAGGAGACAGGGTGGACTCCCCCCAGAAACTGGGTGGCTCAGGTACCTCGGGGTCGCCACTCCGTACTCGCCAAAGTGAGACTATATATCGTTCAGTATCAGTTATTATGTCAAATTTGTTCTGAAATATTCATTATAATCATTCATGCTTTTCGCATGGCCGCCGGTTGCAATTTACGGAACTTGCTCTCATCAACATTTTCTCAATGGATGTATACTTCACTTTACCCTTGGTTTATAGTTCAGAAATTTGTATGGAATTCCGTTTATTTGTATTCTTAGTATGTGGGATAGTTCCCTGCATCCGTTATTTTTCATTTTAAATTGAATATTTTAACACACTTCGTATATCTTCATCTATTTTGTTCTCTTTTGCATTGTCCCCAAATTCTTCATAACATATTCATTTCATTTGCTTGGAATATTTTTTATTTATCTGTCAAAAGGCGTGCTTGGTTTTCGTATAACAGTTTAGTTTTTGCTTTACTACTTTATAAAAATGTTATGGCCTTGAAGCATTAGGTTTATTATTCTATTTGAGATTTATGTAATGAAATATTTCATAGCTAAACATTTAATTTTGAACATTTTCTTGTTCCCTTTTTATTACAAATTTTATATAGTTTAAGGTCCTTTAACTGGGCAGGTCATATCGAACTATGAATGAGTGAAATGGGAGAAACGGTCCTAAAATGAACCAGAGTTCAGAGCTTAAAGTTACCCGAAATGCATCTTTCCAGGTTAAGGTAAACCTCCAAGAAATACTCATACGGGTAATCAATCCACTCTAACCAAGATTCGAACGAGGAACCTCTTGAATGTTATAATTTTATTCTGAAGGATAAGGCGAAATTGAAAGATGTTTTGAGAAGTTTGAAGGTATATTCTAGTACTGAATGTATTTCTTTTATTATTTTAACCACACGAAGAAGAATATTAAATGAAGTTTCCAAATCCGAAATGCAACATACGCACATATATACACATGCGTGCACCCACACATCCGGTTAAAGCATTTTTCCGGTTTTGGGGTCCTTCGCTCATATGCAACGAGTAATTAATTCCATGGTACTCGAATTGAAAATCTTGCTGCCTTACTTCTAAAATCTGATAGATTCTGCGCAACAATGCCCTCACTCTTCACTTCCTGTCTCACGTTATAGTAGACCAGCAACAGAATGCACTCGCTAAACGACTTTCCCCAAATAAAAAAGTGTCAAAATAACGCCATATTGCACTAATCATTTGTATGAGGGAGTCCACGTGTGAAAACGCATTTATTGTGCAATGTGTGGCATTGACATTTGACAAAACTTTTGCTAGATCACTCTGGTAGAAGTACATTAAATTACAAAGTGGTCAAGGTGTTTGCCTCCAACCCGCATCGGCGGTGCACAGAGTGATGCATGATGAATGACAATATTCGAGAAAATATAGCCGAAGAGGTGTAAGATATGGTGACCATAGTGACCATGGAACAAGTAACCCAGTTGTGAACCATGTACTGTGGAATTTTGTAACTCGTGCACAGGGAAGTTATGAGGAGTGATAAAGTCTACATAGGTTGCACTGATGGCTTTTAGGTTTTATAATAATTAGAACGACAGAAACAATCTACGAGGGCAGTCCAGAAAGTCCCAGACGTTTTGGCCCATCGTGGCGATGAGTAGGGCTAGAGCCGCCATCTTGATGTCAGAACGTTCCTACATTCAGTACGCATCCAGCTGTGGTAGCGTGAGGACTGTGCCTTCCTCACTGTGCTCTCTGTGAGTTGTTAAAATGTGCGCTGCAATAGAAAATCCCGTCACTTGAAGTGCGGTTGGCAAAAGAACAAACCAATTGAAATTTATCGTCAACTTTATAATGTTTACGGGCAGGGAATAATGAGTCAAAGCCGAGTCAGGCAATGGTGCACTGATTTTAAAAATGGGCGTACCAATATTCACGACGAGGATCGCAGGGTAGGCCTAGCCTTATGATTGATGAACTGTCAATGCAAATCAATGACAAAATTCGTGAAGATCGTCGTTTTACGATTACAGAACTTTCGGAACATTTTCCCTAAATTTCACGGAGTTTGGTGCATCAAATTGATGCTTTGATACTGACGCTGAACTGCATGCCGGTGGAAACCAGTGGTTGAAGTCGCAGGCGGCAGATTTCTACACAGAGGGTATTGAAAAACTTGTGCCACGGAATGATAAATGCCTCATTTGAATGGCGAATATGTAGAAAAAATAGCTTAAGAGTGTAACTTTCAAGTGTAGATAATAAACGTTGATATTTGCATTTTGTTAATTGTTTATTTCAAAACGTCTGGGACTTTCTGGATTACCCTCGTACATAGACTCGGACATCCCAATTACTCAAGTCATGTTTTCCGGACGCCAACCCGCTCTTGAAAAATGACCAGTTTTCCGCCTTGCGCAAAATTACGTTTTAATGTTGCTTGATATCCAGTCCAGTCCAGTCCAGTCCGGTGTGCGGGCTGAGGGCCAGCCCGAGAGAGTGTTGCAAGCGTACCTACCCTGATGGGTTTAACTGCTTAATGGATAGAATGAGGGTTGCAGGTTGGCGCGTGAGTTTGAAGTTGTGGGAGTGATAGGAGGCAGCAAATTTTGCTTTTCGGGGCTGCTTTTCAGCGTTCAACGGTCCTTTTGGACCGCTGGTGTTATATATTTTGCAAAAATGCGTTTGTTTATTTGTTGGGGTTGCAATTATAATTTTGAGTCCCAGCATCTCTTGGAAGGTTTATATGAACTTAGCTTTAGTTCCTAGTGGAATTCCTCCTTTGTTAACGAAGGGACCCGCATGTCATTCGGGAAACCCACTGTTGCCTCGACGGCATTGTCTGTGGTTAGATGCCCAAGAGACCTAAAGAAGGTGCTACGATGGAAAGGTAATCTGTCGCAGAATTTTGCGGTCCGACGCCTAATTTCATCCTCCACGTATGGAAGAGCATAATCATGCAGGTGATGTGTTTACAAGGGCTTCCTGGTCCAGGAAGTACCAACATCTACAATGCTCCCTATCAAACGAAACTAGAAAGTCAGATTAGTAGTTCCCGTAGCCACGGAACTCGTGCTCTCTGCCAAGAAAGCCGTCTGCAAACATACGCTATGCAGTGTGTTTGCTACAGTGCAAATGCTGTTAAGTATTTTGTCTGGTCTTTTCACGGTCACTGCCATATTAGCTTTTGAGACGGTAATTTGTATCACAAATTACTCAGATGTAATTAATGATAATAATATGAATATGTATTTTTATGTGACATTGATTTCAGAGGTTTATTAATTGTAAATATTATTGGTAAATAATAATATACGGCTCTACTGAAACTGTTAACAATAACGCAATAATGCAGCAAGGGGATGAGTTGTTTATCAGTACCGGGAACCAGGAAGTTACGTAATGTTTCGCGCCTTTTCGGTAAAAAAGCTTCTAGAACATTTCCTAAAGCAATATGTATTAGTGGTTTTCATTGGATAGTAAAATAGACGCTAATGTTGGCGCGTTTTATTAGCCAATAGCAGTTCATTTATAATCTTTAGGCGTATCTTGAGGCAAGCCTATAAATAGTGTAGATTCAAGAGAGCGTTCTCCAGTGTTCAACAAGATTCTCAACACATTACACGTCAGCCCACCAGTTCTACAAAATTCTCCGTTCATTTATTTCGTCAAGTTACGCGCAACAGAATTACAAGGACTATTATAAAGTATTATACAGTTAAATATATAAAGTTGAAGTACGTGAGTTAAAAGTGAGAAGTTATTACAAACAGTTTCAGTATGGCGAGTATCAAGATAAATATGTGAAAGTGTTCGTGAACGTGTTCTGCAATAAAGATTATAAAACCAATTTCTTCGTCACTATCATTTCTAGACAAAAGATTCCTTTCCGCTTCACACCCTGCAAGAGATACAAGTTCTACCAAGAAAAGATGATAGCTAGCCGGAGGACAATATACATAACCTTAAATTCTTTCAGAAACTAATTGATACAAATTGTTACACCAGATGGAGTTAAACGGACCAGACCAACGAATGACGTCACACAAGATGGCAACACGCGTGAAGTAAACATATACAATTAGCATACTCGCAAAATGGCTTTCAAACGTGGTGCTATATTAATGTTAAACACATAAGTAACATTAAAACAGTCGCAAATTGGCGCATCAACGTGGGGCTAGATAACTAGGAAAGGAACAAGAATAACCAGGAAGTAGCAGAATTAACTAGGAAAGGATCAACATAACCAGGTATGCAGCGGTGAAATCATCTACAAGACCCAGATTCAAGAAACAACAGGGACGACAGACTTCGATCGTAATTCCGAGATTACGATGCAACAAGGAATTCAACTATAAAAACATCGAGACGACGTAGATTCATCATGACACAACGCAGAAGCGACATCAAATCTAGGAGAATGGGGCAGAACGCTGGACATCAAAGTAACAGCAACATACAGCATCACAAAGGTATCGTAATTTTTTTTTAGAAAACAAAAACAATGGCTACTAGCAATATTGAAGAAACAATGATGGAAGGGGATAGTGTAACAGTTAGCTGTAAGTCAATACAGGTTACAAAAAAAGGTTCGAACAATGTAGTTTTTGAGGGAGGAAATGTTAGTGCAGAAAGTAAGAATAGAATAGTAGGATATATTACTATTGATGCTGGTACGATGATGGAAATTATGGAAATGTTTAGAAATTTTGGTGAAAAACTAGATCAAAACAGGGAAGATATACAAAAGAGTCATAGGGAATTAAGGGAAGATATTGGTAAAACTAATGAGAAATTAGAAGACCTAAGTCAAAATAATAGAGAATTAAGGGAAGAAATTTGTAAGAATAATGAGAAATTAGAAAAGAAAATAGATCAAAACAGAGAAGATATGCAAAAGAGTCATAGGGAATTAAGGGAAGATATTAGTAAGTATAATGAGAATTTAGATAAACTAATTCATAGTTATGAGAAATTAGAGCAAGCAGTAGATCAAAGCAGTGAAGAAACTGAAAAGAAAGTTACGAAGCTAGATAGGAGTATCCCAGAAAATGA
The DNA here is from genome assembly GCA_030765065.1 of Deroplatys truncata. Lineage (NCBI taxonomy): Eukaryota > Metazoa > Arthropoda > Insecta > Mantodea > Mantidae > Deroplatys > Deroplatys truncata. Next base: position 64,415,338 of record CM060980.1, read on the forward strand.
GGAAGTAATAGTAAGTGAGATAGGAGAAATTGCAAAGAAAATGCTAGACATGAGCAGGGAAAGAGATAACAAAGAAAGTGAGGTTAATACTAAAAGTGAGGTTAATGTAGAATGTACAGAGTTAGGAAGTCAAATGAGTAGTATTACAAGTGAGCTGAGAGAGATAAATGAGGTTAGGAATGTAGATTTAAATCAGGCGCAAGTTAAATTCAGAGGGGAGATATCAGAAATACAAAATGAGACAGAAATGCAAAGAAATAAATTGTACCAAGATGTTCAAATTGAAAACTCCAGTCCAGTACAGTTTAGTACAGATTTGTCAGAGTATTCTAAAAGTAAAGAGATAGCAGAAGAATTGAAAATGAAAGTTGGTAAAAGATGTGTTGTTCAAGAAACTGTAGATTGTTTTCAAATATTATCAGGGAACGAAATGTCATATGAATACAAGAGGTTATTAATGAACAATTTGAAGGTTAGGTTACGGCTACGAGTAATGTTTAGCCACACTCAATTTGATCCAGGAGGGTAAATAGCAATGAGATGTAAAGTAAATGCTGGATAGTTGAAGATGACTTGCAGAGAAATGTATTGGAACGTAAGAGGGTTAACTAAATATATATATGTCATGAGAAAACAGAAATAAATTCAAAAAAAAAATATAGAAAAATAAAAAGAAATAAATATTTAAAAGAAAAAAATAACATTTTTTAATAACTGTAACAACATTTGAAAATTAAGAATGCAAAGATTGAAACTTAATATGATGTTAAAAGTAAAAGTACGTAAATAATATACAAAATAAGAAAAATGGGTAAAAATAATTAAAAATAATTAAAAACAAATACTTATGTAGTAAATATAACATGTGAAACAGTGCCTAGATTTAAGAGATGTAAATATATGTAAAGGGTGAATATTTTGGTAAATATGTATAGTAATTACAAAAAAATTCTTGAATTGATAAATTTTTGGTAACAATATAAGAAAGTAAACCATTTTTTGTAACACTAGTTAAATAATTTAGGGTAAAGTATGTGCTATAAAACAAAATTTGTGATGTCAGATGAATATCTAAATTAATTAAACCAGAGCCAGTAAGTATTGGCGAGATAAAACATATGTCGTGTGTTAAATGCGTGTGAAGTGTTAAGTGAAAGTGATAACGTGTCTTCCAAGATTTAGGAGACTAAAAACACAATTTTAAAATTTCTAAACAAGTTATAAATATTTATAATTATGTTTCTAGTGGGGCATATGAGACGGTAATTTGTATCACAAATTACTCAGATGTAATTAATGATAATAATATGAATATGTATTTTTATGTGACATTGATTTCAGAGGTTTATTAATTGTAAATATTATTGGTAAATAATAATATACGGCTCTACTGAAACTGTTAACAATAACGCAATAATGCAGCAAGGGGATGAGTTGTTTATCAGTACCGGGAACCAGGAAGTTACGTAATGTTTCGCGCCTTTTCGGTAAAAAAGCTTCTAGAACATTTCCTAAAGCAATATGTATTAGTGGTTTTCATTGGATAGTAAAATAGACGCTAATGTTGGCGCGTTTTATTAGCCAATAGCAGTTCATTTATAATCTTTAGGCGTATCTTGAGGCAAGCCTATAAATAGTGTAGATTCAAGAGAGCGTTCTCCAGTGTTCAACAAGATTCTCAACACATTACACGTCAGCCCACCAGTTCTACAAAATTCTCCGTTCATTTATTTCGTCAAGTTACGCGCAACAGAATTACAAGGACTATTATAAAGTATTATACAGTTAAATATATAAAGTTGAAGTACGTGAGTTAAAAGTGAGAAGTTATTACAAACAGTTTCAGTATGGCGAGTATCAAGATAAATATGTGAAAGTGTTCGTGAACGTGTTCTGCAATAAAGATTATAAAACCAATTTCTTCGTCACTATCATTTCTAGACAAAAGATTCCTTTCCGCTTCACACCCTGCAAGAGATACAAGTTCTACCAAGAAAAGATGATAGCTAGCCGGAGGACAATATACATAACCTTAAATTCTTTCAGAAACTAATTGATACAAATTGTTACACCAGATGGAGTTAAACGGACCAGACCAACGAATGACGTCACACAAGATGGCAACACGCGTGAAGTAAACATATACAATTAGCATACTCGCAAATTGGGTTTCAAACGTGGTGCTATATTAATGTTAAACACATAAGTAACATTAAAACAGTCGCACTTTCAGATTGAACGTTTTAAATTTGGATATCAAGTTTGAAACAAATAATTAGGAATAAGCGCGTTCATCTAACCAATACATCGATTTTTGAAAATCTATTATACTTAAGTCATTATTGACATTTCCATATATCCGACTTTTCAACGGAAAACAGCAACTTAAATTGAAGAAACGTGTTACTAAAATTGCCGTACATATTTGTTTTCAGTATTGCTTAAATCTAAAATTTCGCTCTGATGCATTAACAATTTTTTTGGAAAAAATATAGCCTAAGGTGCAAAATTCAATTAAAACATAATACCCCAAAATTTTTTGCAACGCAAAATATTAAAAATGTAAAATCAGTCCAATTAAATAACAAATTTAACGTATATCTACAACAATAATTTCATTTGTAACGAAAAATATATGCCAAAAAATAAGATATCTACCTTTATTTACTAGCCGTCTACTAATCTATTCAATACAAGTTTAAGGATAAAAACGAGAAACTCCCAGAGTTGACAGAACTGTATCTCATCTGAATCTCGGAACTCGCTTAGGTTCAAATATTTCTTTGATTGGAAAAGAAATCATACTTCTGGTTCTAGTAAGGGAGTAGTTCCCTTATGTTTCGGATAGTACTTGGTGCAATATGCCGTGCTGATTCTAGATTCCGTGTAACCACGAAATGCTTAATAGCACATAACAGATCACGCGCAGAGCTTGAAGCAATCCTGTAGGATGGTTCTTTTTTTTTTTCCTTACGCGAAGAATTCACAATGACTACAAAAGTTAAATGTATTATGGTATCGTTGTGACTGTATAGAGCGTTTAACACATTCTTTTGAAAGCACAACATCCTAATAGCCTGAACAATTTGTGTTTCTGAACACAATGCGACAGGCAATTTTGTAATTTACGATGAATTAAACTACTTAAAGAAGTCGAGGAATTCCGTATTTCTCCACATAATTTTTATAGTGTCTTTAATTGTTTTGAATCATGCTGCGTTTTACTGTCTGTCCTTTTAATGATTTAACATTTGTACAAAGGAACAGCTACTACATTTGGGTTCGTAATTTACCAATGTTTTCTTGACTAGCTTTTATTATTCTAAGATTTTGCAAATTATTTACTTTAATGAAACATTTAAGCTTCAAATAAAATTTTTATTAAATTGAAGAAAAAATTTGAAATTTGAAACACGTATTCTCAATCGATGCGTATTTATATAGAGTAACAAATGGTTTTAAAACATCACTATTTTTGCATATCAGTAGTTCTTTTATTCGTTTAACGTCTTAAATCAGTTAAAAATAATGAATAACTCGAATATTAATGTAGCTTTCGACAAAGTGTCGAAAAACATTTTTTGGCATAACCCAAAGCAAACATGGTGAAAATGCTAACAAGTACACAACATCACATAATAGCAAGTACAATGGAAATAAGGCGGACTGCCGACCAGAGGGGCAGCGGCAAAGGGAATCCAAATGTAACGATGAAACATCTTTCCACCTTGTCTACCCTAAAGTTAAAGGAAAGAAGAAGAGATACTGCAGACGATAAACTTTTGAAGGAAATAATTTATTTTGAGTTTTGGGCTGCAGTCGTGCTCATCCATGGAAAGCAAAAACATCTGTGAATAGAATAGACCCTGACTGTGCTATACCACTTCAAAGCTCCACGAAAAGAGACTGTGTATTTAACCATGTATGTCAGCCATAGCCTGCATTCGTAACGAAGTTGTTTGACAGAGCTTCAAACGGAATGCCTAACTACAGTTATTGAAAAATGCACAGAAAACTGTTTGCAACGTAAATAAAGCAAGCAGCGGCAGAATCGCTTTAAGAATACGCCAAAAGAGATCAAATGGAAAAAAAGCAACATAGAGATGCGGTGATCAATTCAACCTTTGAAGTTCCAAACCATTACTTTTGACGCAGAGAAAAGTGCACAGAATAAATATATTGGCAAGTATTCTACGTAGATAACCATATATTTTGTATTTATTAAATATGGCAAAGTAAACATATCATCTCTTTAAAGAAAAATTCATAGTCTAAATACAATGACTAGTGACTTGGGTAATAAAAAAATTGATCTTTTAAATTTAACAAAAGCAACTTTCAGCTTTTAAAATGCACATTACATTTTTTATGTTTATGCCTCTAAAGGTTTTCACTAGGGATGATTTAAATGGCTGGAGTCATTGCTCATATTTAAACGTGTCTTTTGCAGTTTTCTGAACGTTGTAATTTTTGTTTGTTTACGGGGTAGCTTTCTCTTTAATAGTTACACACACCCAGGCACAGCTTTTTACTTTCTCAACGACGTATAGTCAGTAGGGGAAGTATTGTATTCCACCCAAAAATTTGACCGAGATTTCACCGGAAATATATGTTTTGAGACCCCCTGAATCCAAAAAAAGCATTTTTGGAAACATGTCCATGTGTGTCTGTGTGCGTGTGTGTGTCTGTGAACTATGCTGTTACTCAGAAACGAACAGTCGGATAAACACCAAACTTGGTATTTAGGTTCAGTATCCTCCAGAGATGCGGCACGAAGGTTTTCAAGAAAATCCTCCACCCCAGATTATCCTTTACACGGAACATTTTTCGAAAATTTTAATTTTATCAAAAATGGCTCTAACGATTTTGATTAAAATATCATATGTTTAAGATATTTTCATGACAAATAAAATGTATATCTTAAATTTTCTGGGAATGTTTTCAAAAGTATTCTTCATTGTGAACGACTTTTGCATAACTGGTAAACCATAAGAGATAGACAAAATGTTGCTACATAAAAAATGTAGATCGCGTTAAAATATACAATTTATGTCATATACATTTTTTTTGTTGAGTGAACAATTTTCGAGATATTGTTTGTTATTACCTTAAATTTGTTAATACTTATTTTCTCAAATGGAAATTCGTTATTCATTTATTTGTCTTGGATATGCAAAGAGTATAAATCTGTGGCAAAGAGAATGGTGCTGCATCTAGCAACCAGCTATTAAGAGATATGTCGATGCTTAAAGGCTACTGCATTTCTATATTGCCCTTGCAAATACAAAACAAGGGAACATAGTACGCCTTAAGCGATAGTCAAATATTTTTAGAGCTGGTCGCTATGTGTAAAATGTAATTCTCTTTGCATGTCAAAAGATCGTTTCTGCACGTTTATCTCGATTAATATGAAATAGATGGAGAATAGGAGTTTGTAAAAATAGTTTGTACAAGAGTAGGGAAAATCATGTGAGTGTAACACATCAGATTTTTTCTTATTGTTTTAAATTTAATAACTATATATTCCATCAAAACGTATTGCTCTATGTTTATTTTGTAGTAACAAAATACACAAGATGTCCCAGGCCTCAAATTAACGCAGCTGAGAAGAATGTAAACTGAATATTTTGAAAATGGTGCAACAGTGTTCGGAAATGCCTTTTTCAAGCCTAACGAAACATGATTACGTTTGAAGTTTTCTTTTTAAGCTTCTTAAATGTTTTATACCAATAAACAATTGGCAACTCACTGGAACTGCCGAATTTTGCGACCGTCAATTTTGATACATGCATACAATCGAGCGCTATCTCTCAAATATCCCTATAATCTTTTACAGAACTACTAAGACACGTGAGAAAAGGTGTTCTTTTTCATTTCTTTTTCAGCTCAATTCCTTTTTCATTTCTACTGGATTTTATACCCAAATCTGGCGCTAGGCAGCTGTTTGTTTGAAAACTTTATGCGTGTTCCTCTAGCTTATTACTTCAACATATAGTGAACCTTGAAAATATATGTCCCGTCAGTGGTTATACTTTAGCTTTCTGATGGAATATCTTTACGTTATTAGCACCACGCTTTGGGCGCCAAACTTGAGGTAGGTCAATGCTGCTGTTTGCACCATGTATTGCGGGAGATATGTTTCTTGGAGTGTTCGTCCCACGTACGTTACAAAGTTTCCGGTGGCCTTCGCCCCAACGTTCACTTTTCCGGTGGTATTTGCCCCACGTTTAAAAATCAACGTTGTATTTTAATTTTTATTTAAATATTATATATGTATGTCTCGGCTGCGTCAGTAGTAATTTGCAGAAACACGTATTTCTTAGCAGGGGTAGTACGGCTAAAGAATGAAAGCTTACACATATTATAATGGGATTAAACTTCGTTTTATTTATCCTTCACACGATTAAATAACACTTCGCTGATATATCCTACTGTAGAGCTGTGAGATTATTGTTACTCTTACTATTTAACACGTAAACTTTATATTATTCTCGCCGTAAGAAATGTTTGTGTCTCACACTGGATACGTATCGAAATGCTCGGAAACGCTGCCTTCTAGCGTCTGGTTGGGTATGCTATCTTGTAGCGTCTGGCGTCTAACGCTTAAATTCGTACATTTACTTTATTTCAGCTTCTGATTGGCTAGCCTACTCCAATAGAATACTTTTAACTTAAAGCTTTTCTAGTTGTTGATTGGCTATTTACAGACTGTTTTAAATATTACATTATTGTTCCAAGAATTATTAAACTTCCTAATTTATTGTTGTCTTATTGTTACCTCATTGTTAGCAACTTTCGACTTCTACTTTATAATTCTGTTTGCTACGGTAGGTATTTTGCTTCTATTCTCACAGCTGCTACATTGTTAAATTACGTAATACATTCACATAACATTATTATACATTTTACATAATAATATAAACATAATACAATGACTGTTACATACATTTTATATATTATTGTAGTATACACATATTGTTTTAAGGCGGGCTGGTATTAAGCTTTTATGTAATATAATTAGACTAATATCATTTAAGTGTTAAAAATACTGCCTCAGTTTCAACTCTTTTATCAACCATAATTTGACAATAGTATGTGGAATATCTTGCATAAAGTTAGCATTCATTCTTTATGCAGAAGTGAAAAATATTTTTCTCTTAATTATATTCGTAGGTGAAAAAGGACTTAGAATATTTCAACCAGATCGTATAAAACACACAACAATTTGATTCATCAAGGACACACAGTTCCTAAGAAAATTTTGAATATAACAAATCAGGATGCTTTTTAAAATTCTTACCTCATATATTATTTTTTTTAGAGGCGCAATGATTAATTTTGTAGCGAGACAACGCTCTAACCTATTTCAAGGCAACATTATATTAACTTTAGTTTCCTAAATAAAGTGAGAGGGACTAAATTTAAGTTGTTGCTCACGTAGGCTCTATATATGTTATTATAGTTGTGGTGGTTTTTAAATACAGTAATTTGGATGCATAATTTCAATTTTATAAAAGTATTACTGAATAAACCTGTGTTATTATCCATAAAGGCATGTGAACATGACCTGTGGAACAGAGTGTAATCAAAAACTATTTGTACGAAAGTAAATTTGTTACAAGAGTTTGACTTTTACGACATTGTTGTTTAATTTTACTTACAAGCCTCCTATCCTATTTGTTTAGATTCAGATTTTTTCTTCTTATGCTTAAGATGAAAGTCCTACGAAGGGGAGAATAATCCGATATTGTTTAGCTTTTGCCTAGGCTTTAGAAAACTTCATTTCGATTCTAACATAAAGTATAAACGGAAATGCACTTGAAATGCTATTAAATTCTACAGAGGAGTAATTAGTCTTCCACTTAGTAGCAAAAATTACAAGAAAGAAAGAAAACTGGAAGGATTGTAAAAACTGAATATTTAATACACTATATTTACAATCTATCAATTCTATACGTTACCGCTTCACTGCATCCCTGTGTGTTCGTAAATAAATTTCACCATCCATAAATACCCTTATATAGATTGTAATCAGAATAATTTGCTGTACATAATGCCGGAATTTGATTTAATTAGTTTTAATAGCATATGAGAAAACCAGAATCGAATTTAATCTCTCTCAGCAGTTAACGCTAGCTTAATTTCTAACATTTTATCAACAGTAATCTCACTACAGGCTTTTATTTATCTAGGGAAATTCAAACCTCTGGTGGGATTTAATTAACTGTGTCAATATTAGAGGAAAGTATATATATATAGATATATATTATAAGAAACAAATACAGCAGAACATTGAATTACTAAAATACTGAACTGTCTTAAAAATGTATAGTTATATCATCTCATCAGATGACAGTAGTGTGTTCTGATCAGGTGTTCTCTTGTTACCAGCTGTGTCGAAAATATTGGGAAACAAGGAAACAAATATTAGGGAGATAATAAAAGCAAATCCTAGGAAGATGAAAAACAAAAAATGCTAAGGAAGTGATAAAAATTATAGAGATAAGCAGCCAGGATTGGTCGAAATACGTTTTTCCGTAGCGTTTTATTGGTCAAAAGTACAAGTATTATAGTATTACATAGTAAGAGTGAAATAACCACAATAAAATGCTTTCGGGAGTAGGCCTGGTTAAAACAGAAAGTATCTCATGTTCGAATGCATAATTACCGTACAGATGTAGCGAAGAGCCTCGGATAATGTTTGCAGGTTGCTTTGCTGTTCCGACGTTCAATGGTCTTTGATCTTCTGATACGTAATTATCCGCCAAACCTGACTCTTCTAATACGGCGTTAGACTTGGTGCACAAGCTAATAACCTGTGCACGTGATGTGCCTTAAATCCAATTTGGAACATTTATAAGCTCCATCCAATTAACATCCATCTCTATCATCGCCTTCATCAATCATCACGAGACGCATCCTCACCTTCCACGCGCTGTTTAAACCATTTGTTTCGTTTGCGGTGAAGCACAGATATCGAACCACAGATAATAGATGGGTAACGTTTAACATCCACTCAGAGAAAAAAGGTCTCGAAACAACTTTTGGGTCAAGAAGCTTAAGGAGAAAATATTCCAATTGATTCTTGGGGCTATTTTATGCGAGATGGCTCCGCGATAACGTATGAGGCTTGCATTCAGGAGGTCCCGGATTCGTTTCCTGGCAACCGCCCACTCTGACCATGGGTTTTTCGAGGTTTCTCTGGGTCGGTAAGCGAATTCTGGGGTGGTTCCTGTTCTATCGATAGGCGAATGCTGGGGTGGTTCCTGTTCTACCACAACTTTCTTGTCCATTATTTCCCTTACCCATTATTTCCTTCATTATCATCTATTTCAGGATGTGGAGAAGCGCTTTGTGAAGATTTCTCCCTGACGTCGTTGGAACTGTTGACGGACCCGCCCTCTGTGCGTGGCTTCCCTTATGGGACACCCGGGGCCTTGGGGCTTGCGGCTAGATTTGAACGGCGACGGATGCAGTTTATCTGGAATTGTTAGGGACCCATCCACGCCTGCGCGCGTCTTCTCCCGGATCTGGTCGCCCTTCGAACCTCTCCCTCCCTTCCAGAGGTCGCGATCGAAGCAAAAAGGGCCACATAGGCCTATGTGCGGTGCTCTGCCCCGGTTTCAGGGGCTTCTCCGTTATTTGTGCCTTTACCTTTGCCTTTTTTGGCTTAGATTGTTTGACTCGTTCCCGATTAAATATGTATTATCTTAAGTTCTGTATACAGTTACGTATAAATGAACCGGATGGCCGAGCTCATTAAGGCAGGGACTCGTGAGCAGAAGATCTGCGGTTCAAATACCCGCCAGGACCGTCTTTCCTGACAGATTTTTTTTTCTTCAGGTTTTCCTCAGTCCTCATAACCGGCAAGTGTCGGAGAAGTATGATCCAATTTATAGATCACTACATGACGTGAGAGTGAGTATGAAATATACGTGTTTAATTCCTTATTTGTTTCGCTAACCAAAAACTGCCTTTAGCAGCAAGGTTCACATCGGCCGTTTAGACTTTGGAAACATTGCTTCAGCAATTATGTTAACTCGTTTATATTTGATCTTAATAATTGTAGTTTAATACTTGGGTTCTCTCTCTTTCCCTCTCTTCTCTCTCTCTCTCTCTCACACACACACACACACACACACCACATACATAGATTGATACTTCTAGACCGTAGGGAGAATGTGTATTATCCTTTGGAGTCAGAAGCTAGCCAGATAAGCACTGGACTGCAAAGACTGTTATAGAATGAATGAATGCATGAATGAGTGTATTCATTTAAATAACAGTACAAACCCATCAATCCCTATCAATCGCAAGGGTCCGCAGACCGTAATTGCTGGTATAATACACAGAATAACAAGCAAGATTAAAAACTAATAATAATAATAATAATAATAATAATAATAATAATAATAATAATAGTAATAGTAATAATAATAATAATAATAATAATAATAATAATAACAACAACAAATAATAAAATAAACTGCAAAAAATAGAAAGGAAATTGAGAAAAAATGTGACAACAAGAAAACACTATTGCACGAGAAAAAGAAGTAAAACGTATTCAATATAGCATCTAGCTTAAATAACCCACAAAACAGCAGCAAACGTATTCCTGTGCATTATTATGCTATATTATAGAAAACTATCAGCTAAGAGAATAAATAAAGACAACACACTAACAAGTGAAAAAATTACATAAAACATAAAGCACAAACACTAACGTTTAACCCTTCTTACGCCTCCCACCCCTACTATCAGCCTCTTTCAGATCTCAGCTGTCTAGCATTAAGTAGAAATTTACCTATCCCCTCCATGTCGTCCATGCCTGCCAGTAGCGCCCAGAATACCCTTAATTCTCCATTCCAGGTGCTAAAAGCTCGTGGTAAATATTTTTCCCTCCATTTCTCCGTATCTCTACAGATTGCCAAGATGGACCCATGACTTTTCCTTCTCACAAATGGGGAAGATTCCCCTACCATTTTCATCAGTAATTATCACCCGCCATGCTCCCAGCCTAAGGCACGCGAATCCCTATCTAATGGATTTGGTGTTCGTGTTAACCTTTTGCTCCACACCTCATTCAGGTTTTAGCCCGAACTGTACTTCCAGCGAAACCTTCTCCGTACATTGCTCAATTGTTTTTTGCCTGTCAATATCACAAGGCGATACTTAATCTTTCTCCATGCACTTCTCTACTTCCCTGACCTACCATCCAAATGTAGCCTATCCCTGTGGTTTACAAAATCTTTTTTGATGTTGATACCCATTCTCAACTGTTCAGGTAGCAGACTGCCCTATTAGAGATTGGTCTTCAAGGACGATCTTCATCCAATATTTAAACTGTTCTGATTTTGCACCGTGCCGTGTCACTATGCACCCCAAATTCCCTCATTACTCTGCAATTGGCCGTACCCCTCCTTCCCCAGAATTCCTTTCAAAAATCGAGTCTTCGCTTGGTCCAGATTACCTGTTTCTTTCTACTCCACATGTCGTCTTGGGCCTAACTGTCGCGCCGTATACGGTCTCCAGCAAGATTACGGATACATTTAGAATTCTGCTATGTATCCGGAGAGTCTCTGCTGCCTTTACTCTTGCTTTGTGTTCCGTAACCGCAATATGTTTCGTGCATTTTCCGTTCATCGCAAACGGAGTCCTAAGTACACGAAATTTTTAACTTGTCCAGCGCTGTCCATCATATTATGTCCATGTTTCCTCCCTAAACCGAACCGTTTAGTCTTATTTACATTAACCTCCGTTTGGATAAACGCGATTGCAGTGGTCCAGAAGGCAAAAGCGACAATCGTCTGGTACCATCAAAACAATGAATTTCCAGTACATAACGACGAGGAAGACAGTCGTTTTAATTTCTAACTCTCTTTCTGTTTGCAGACATTGCAGAAACCTACTCTCACAGCAATAGCGGTTAACTTCACATATCGGCAATTGCTACATTTGTCTTTCCTAGAACTCTGGTATAAATTTCATGGAATGGGTTCCGGAGTCTAACCTGTAACAATATCGCACTTTCCCAATCGCAAGTCAAACTTCATTTTATGAATAAGTGTGCTAAATATCTTGACAAGCGAGAGACTTTGGTTCGAATGGTTACTCAAAATGTATACATGGACAGAACTTACGATAAAACCAGGATATACACTTATAAGGCACGCACAGCAAACGAAATATCAGAGCAACATTAGAAATTGCGTTATCAGTGAGATGTAACCGACGCTTAAATTATATTCTCGCGGTAATTAACATGCATAGGAAATATACCCACATGACCGAGAAGAGTATGGTGTGGGGTGATGTATAAAAAGTAGAAAATCAGCATCCATTTTACAATAAAAACGCGATTTTGCAGTTATGTTTTGTGTTAGGGAACAGAATTTTTATATAAACATAATTTCCTTTGCACAAACATTTGAACCTCACTTTAACGTTACTCACACCTGCGTTTTTCTCAGATGTACGTTACAATGCCATTAATATTTATCTCAATTATACGTTTTCTCATTAACACGTCACTTTTTTCTGGTTTCCATTACAAAATATATTAATTTACCTACGCATTTATAGATTATGTTCATGCTACGTTAAAATATTTTATGCATGGTTTCTGGAAACTCTATCCTTGCTATCGCAGCATAGAACAACAAGCATGATGGGCGAGGCATTAATATTTTCGGAACAACTATTGCTATAAATGGTCGGGCAAGGTCATTCTTCCACAGGTTGTATCTGATGACGATGATGAAAATTTAGGCCTGAATGACGAAGGTGCTCCAAGTGTGCGTAAGGCAATTCAAACTCTAGAAATCGCACAGCGATTTCTATCATCGGAAAACCAAAATGATGATAGCATTTCTGTGATTAGTGCATATACACTACTAGTGAATGATTGTAAGGAAGAATCAAAGAAGAAGAGGAAAACAGCCGATTATTTAAACCAATGTAAAACACCAGCAACCTTTCTTTTTCAGCTGGAATTATGAATAACAATACTGGTACGCATGTAAGTATCCTTAGGAGCGCATTATGTTTATTCTTTGTTTGTTTGTTTGTTTCATTTATTGCTTTCTTATAATAAATATGGGCAACCGCTGAAAAGTGGATAAGAAAAAGCAAATATTAAATAATACATAATTGGTTGGAGTAATAATCGAGTAAAACTATTTAAAAAAATTATTGCTTTATCAACTTTAAGACAATTGGGGTTAATAATAGGGATTTTATCATAGTAAGTTAGCAACTTACATTCGATCTACACATTTTCTTAATTGGAAAATATCTATTTTAGTTACATAAAAAATTCACTTTTATATTTTCTCATTTATAAGTTATTTCAGTCGTCTCCCTTTGTAAACGTGTAACTGACATTATACTGTAATATAGAAGCAAATTTGGCGAACATATTTGTAAGAATACCCACCATTATTCTTTTTGTGTCAATCCCTTTATAGGTATCTGTGACCCCCATTAGCCCCTAGTTAAAGGCGTAAAAACTTTTATTTCCAATAAAACGAATATCCTGAAATTTGTTTACATTAATTCTAAAAAACTGAAAGGTTATTTGTTGCCCCACGTATGGGAGATTGTTCTCTTAGTGTGTTCGCCCCACGTACGATACAAAGTTTCCAGTGGCCTTCGCCCCACGTTTAAAAATCCACTTTGTATTTTAATGTTTATTTCAATACTATCCATGTATGCCTCGGCTGCGTCAGTAGTAATTTTTAGAACACGTATCTCTTAGCAGGGATGGTGTGACTAAATAACAAGGCTTACACAAATTATAATGCTATTTAACTTCGTTTTATTAATCTTTCACACGATTAAATAACACTTCACTGATATATCCTACTGTAGAGCTGTGAGATTATTGTTAATTGTACTTTTTTTAACACGTAAACTTTATATTATTCAAGCCGTAATGAAGTTTTTTATGCCTCACACTGAATACGTACCTAGCGAACTGCTCGGGAACGCTGCCTTCTAGCGTCTAGCGTCTACCGCCTAAATTCGTACATTTACTCTATTTCAAGTCTCTGATTGGCTAATTATACTCCAATAAAATAATGTTATTTAAATTAAGATTTTTCTAGTTGCTGAGTGGGCATTTATAAACTATTTTAAATATTACATTATTGTTCCTCCAAGAACTATTAGTAGCATTATTAAACTTTCTAATTTATTGTTGTCTCAAGATTACCTCATTTTTATCTCATTGTTAGACAATTTTGGGCTTCTATTCTCACAGCTCCTACATTGTTAAACTACATAATACATTCACATAACATTATTATGCATGTACATAATAATATAAACATAATACAACGACTGTTACATACACTTTTTATATTATTACATACACGTATTGCTTTAAGGCAGGCTGTTATTATATTTTATATTATATAATTAGACTGATATCATTTAAGTGTTAAAAATACTGCCTCAAAACCAATAGCTGATATAGATCAAATTTAGCTATACTTTCCATAAGCTTTCTTTTTTCCTCTTTCGTGGGGAAATAACACTAAACTCTTATCTACCAAGCTATATTTACATTGCCAAATAACTTTGCAATCTTCACCATTAATAAAATCGAACAAACCAATCACTTTCCTTTATGTTAACATGTAAGCTGTTGATAGATAGAGAGGTAAGTGACAAAAATAGATTTTTAACTTACACTATATTTCAGTATCTCTATTTGCAATACTTTCGGAATTAAACTTCCATGCTGGCAGTATGCAGCAGCACTTGTCAAAGACAGTGGCATATTTTAGTTGGTGGGGTACAATGTATAAAAACAACATTGCATAGAATCCAAACACGAGTTTATGACGCTGCATCACAAAAATAGACCAGGTAGAAGAAAAAGACACTTTCACTTTTTCCGAAAATCAAGTCATTCATAATTTATGTACAGGTATTCAATTTTTATTTACGCAAAATATTCACTATACACTTAACACTTACTAAAATAAATAATCCATTTTCACTAAGTTTCTCATCCATTTCAGATCTTTGTTAATAGGTTCGCCAGTAACCATGTTTAGAAATTGCGTGCAAGAATTGTCAGCAATAAACTTAATACTTAAGATGAAGTAGCGAATTTAAACACTATTACTATACGCGATGTAAACGTTTCTTTTTTGGAGGGGGCTTTAAAGTGCATTAATATTAATAACCTGTAACATTAAAGGACGCAATGCACACTAGTCTCTCTATTTATATATGAAGTCCATTCTGCGATGTTGCTCTTACTAACAATTAAAGCTTACTCTAATGATAATGCAGGAGCTGTTTGAAACGTAATGCTGCCTAAGGATACGTTAAGCCATGGTGCGTAAGAGCAAACAGCTTTTGGAAAGTAATAACGTTAACCTCACGACAAATCGCTTAGGAGGGCTCCTCTTGCAGATGCCGCTAGGGAGGACAGGCTAGGTGCGGATGTGCAAAGAAAGAACGGAGATAGATTCTGCTGCGCTTCGTGAACCCTCCCTTCGACACCCCTGTTATCCCGCGCCCATCATAAGAATTCTTCAAACCAAAGCATTCTGCCCTGCTATTACTAAGCCTGCACACAAGGAGAATGTGCCCAGCCCTTTCCCTTCATACATTTACACACTAAGTTGTCTGCATTCGCCTAAGAAGCCGTTTAAACCGCGCACCGCTTTTGTATACTACAATGCACGAGCTAAACATTCAGGATTTGCGTCTAAAATTCTGCAATCTATTTTCTTTCTTTTTCCTTTTTTGTGGGGGGAGTTGACATTTTAGGCAAAAATTACACTGTTCTACAAAGTTTCAAAAGTTCAATGTCATGGTGAAGAAAATATGTTTTCTGTATGTTTTTAGGGTTGATGAACGAAAATAACGTTTAATTTTATTTATTACCTCTCTTTTTAGGATAATAATATTTAATATATGTACCTTACAAAAAAAAATTAAAAAAAATATAAATTATCTCAAAAACCTCTCTTTTTGGCTTGTTCCTGGTACTGTGTTGCAGGAGCTTCCCTTTTCACCACCCAGAAATAATCTCTTAGCATGGCAGCACTCCATTTCCCTTTATATCCTTGCTCTATCACTGAAATATCCTGGTGGAATCGTTCACCATGTTTATCGCTTACATCATCACAATTTGGTGGAAAGAAACCTAAGTGTGATTTTTAATAGCTGAGGCAGTATTTTTAATACTTAAATTATTTCAGTCCAATTATATAATATATATATATAAATTCAATAACAGCCCGCCTTAAAGCAATATGTCGTCCTCCGTGGACTAGTGGTACCGTTCTAGCCTCTAGTTCCCAAGGTCGCGGGTTCAAACCCGGCGGAGGGCGATGGATTTTTTCGGGCGTAAAAATCCTTAGCATGGCTTCCTTCGGAAGGGAAGTAAAGATTTAAGGCACGTAAAAGAACCTCAAGCCTGATAAAGAGACCTCTGAGCAAAATTATCGGCATTTCACGCCCAATATAGAATGGGACGCTAAGAACCACAGCAGTTAAAGAGCGTCCATAAATAAAAACTCAATTTAAATTTTTTAAAGCAATATGTGTATTTAACAATATATAAAAAGTGTGTATTGCAGTCATTGTAAATGTTTATATTATTGTATACATGTTCAATAATGTTATGTGAATGTATTACGTAATTTAATAATGTAGGAGCTGTGAGAATAATAAGTTAAAAGTTGCTAACAATGAGGTAACCTTGAGGCAATAATGAATTTTAAAAGCTTAAATGCTTCTAGTCATTATTGGAGCAACAATAATGTAAATTTTGAGACAGTTTAAAAATAGCCAATCAACAACCAGAAAAAGCTTTAGTTAAATGAAGGTATTCTACTGGAGATGGATTAGCCAATCAGAGACTTGAAATACAGAAATTTAAAAGTTTAGGCGGTTGAAATCAATTCAGTTGCCTGCAAACAGTGTTCCTAACCGGACGCGAGACACGTCCTCGAGAAGTATAATACGTATTCATGTGAGACGAAAATAGTTTTACGTGTTAAAAGGTGTAAGTAACCAATAAAATAATCTCACAGCTCTCGTTATATCAGTGAAGTGTTATTTAAATCGTATCAAGTATTAATAAAAGGGGTGAAGTAAAATTATAATCTGTGTAAGTCTACATTCTTAGTCACACCATAACCCTGCTAAGAGAAACGTGTCTCTAACAAAAATACTGACGCAGCCGAGGCAAGCATAAATATAATATTTAAAGAAACAGTAAAAATACAGAGTTAATATTTTTTTTTAAACTTGGGGCGAAGGCCACCTGAAAGCACATTTGGGGTGAAGGCTACCAGAAACCGTTTACTATACGTGCGGTTGCAACTACTACAAGTTCGGGTCCCCAATAGATGAAAAATAATACAACTCCTTCAATACAAACTACTTAAATTGACGCCCAAAGCGTGGTGCAAACAACGTAAAAGACAATACTACCTTCTTCAAATTGGATTCCAAAACGTGGGGCTAATAAATACTTCTTCATAGTGCACTTTTAGTGACATATTACACTTCAGCTGTGCATACGAGCACATCAGATCATCCACAAGTTCTTTGAAATTTTCAGTTTGAAGTTTCCAAGAAAACTATTCGAAACATTCTTAAATAATTGCCATGCAGTTTTCTCATTATTTAGCACAAATTCAAACTTATTATCTTTGAGAAGTTCTCTAATCTGTGGACCGATAAACACACTTGCTTTTACTATTTCAAAACTAGCCTGGGGAACTGTTGACGTAAGTGAATGCAGAGTCATTTGCATCTAAAGGTTTTACAACATTTTATCATTTTATACGTAGTGCTGGGAGCAAAACTTTGTTTCGCTCTATCAATGATTCACACAATGCATTTTTCATTCCAGGAGTTAATGACTGTCTCATGGGCCAACTTTTCTGAGAACGTGTTTGTCTCTAGCACGGCTATCCCACTCGCAAAGGAAACAACAGTACTTGGTGTAGCCGGATTACATCCCTAATAAAACGGCAATAACTTTAAAATCCCCACACACTTCCCGCTGGTATCTATGCAGAATGTTTCTCTTATTTGTACATGTTTCTTTTGTATTGGTGGCATACTTCATAGGAATGGGAGGAAACTCGTTTCCATTATGTAAAAGTACTGCTTTAAGATTTGTCTTGGAGGCATTGATGAACAGGAACATTGATCAGGACTGTGCTTCATATTTAGTGCCTCCATCAGACCAAGTGCTTCTTTGCAGAACATGAAGTCCCCTTAGTTTTAAAAACTTCTCAAACTTTTTATATCTAGTGCGGAATGTTGTCACTTTCATGGAGTCGTGTAGATACTTCCACTATTTTAACGGTGATGCCAAAAGTTCTGCCTTATTTTTAGGAAGTTCTAGATGCTTGATGAGATCATTGAGCTCCTCTTGTGTCATCTTGTGAGGATTCGAGAATGGTGTGCTTGGAAAGAAGTCTGCATTTCTTGAAGATGGTGGCCGTTCATCTTCAGTTATGGACGCACTGTTATCTTCATCATATCTTACAGAAACATTTTCTGGGGGTTCAGGAACAGCAAGTTCGTTGTCATGAGGTACAGGACGAATTGCAGTGGGAATATTAGGGTATACAACTATTGACTTTTTTCTTCATAGAGATTCCTTTATTTACAGACGGAACTATGCACAAAATAACAGTCAGTGGTACGGTTGGTGGGCTCCCTCCAAATCATCGGGTCTCGGAAAGCCATATGACGTCCTTTTCTATTCACCCATCATTAAAGTTGGACAAACACGTAGTAGAGCATACATGCGGTGCCCATTTTTACTTTCTCTACTACGTATAGTAAATTGGAGAAGTATTGTCTTCCACCCAAAAATTCGATAACGAGATTTCACCGGAAATATATGTGTTGAGACACCCTGAATACAAAAAAAGCATTTTTGGAAACATGTCCGTGTGTGTGTGTGTGTGTGTGTGTCTATCTGTGAACAGCATAACTCAGAAACGAACAGTCGGATAATCACCAAACTTGGTATTTAGGTCCAGTATCTTCCAGAAATGCGACACGAAGGTTTTCAAGAAAATCCCCCACCCCCAGATTACTCTTTACATGGAAAATTTTTCGAAAATTTTAATTTTCTCAAAAATGGTTCTAACGATTTTGATTAAAATATCATTTGTTTAAGATATTTTATGACAAATGAAATGTATATCTCGAATTTTCTGGAAATGTCTCCAAAAGTATTCTTCATTGTGAACGACTTTTGCATAACTGGTAAACCATAAGAGATAGACAAAGTTTTACTACACAAAGAATGTAGATCGCGTTAAAATACACAATTTATGCCATACACATTTTTTTTTCTTGAGTGAACCATTTTCGAGATATTGCTTGTTATTCCCTTACATTTTCCAATACTTATACTTTTTCTCAAATGGAAATTCGTTATTGTAATGCAAAGAGAACAGAATACTCCACATAGCAACCAGCTCTTAAAATATTTGACTATAGCTTAAAGCCTATCAATTCCTCTTGCATCTACAAGAAAATTAGCAATTAGATTAACATCTCGATTAACGTGAAGTAGATGGAGAATAAGCGTTTGTAAAAATAGTTTGTACAAGAGTACAGAAAGTCATGTGAGTGTAACACATCAGATTTTTTATCCTGGGCCCCTATCTTACAGCCCAAATACAGGAAATATGCCTTTTTTGTAGAAGTTGTAATTGAACACTTTCTGGAAACAAATGCTACTTCAAAAATATAGCAGAAGTTATCTGCATTATTTACGCATTTACGGGATATTTTTGTACTTGCCGTAAATTTTAGATTGCGAGCTGGAAGTATAAAAACATAATTATCACGAAAGCACTTCGAGACACATGAAAACACGACCTCTTTCTTATATATAATACTCGCCGCAATGCTCTTATCTGGTCACAAAGCTACTGCGCATGTGATTAAAGTGTTGAGATGTACCCGATCACGTGATAATACCGTCCTATTACAATTAAGATATGCTCAGGCTGTGCAATTAATTGCCTATATATGGGACTCGATATTTTGCGAAAAGAAAACCTAATTACAGGATGGCTGCAATTCGAAAACTAGAGCTAACATGCGAATTTTAACGTTAGTTTCGAATTCCGTGGAACCAAATTAACAAAGTTTATCTCATTTCTTTTCATACCATTTTGTGTGTAGAACTGTGTTATTTAAAGGTATTTATGTTTCAAAATTAAAGGGAAGGCACCTTACCTTGTGCCGTTTAGCCGAGCCGCCACTTGTCAAAGAGCAAACTCGGAACCACTAACAGGCTTCTAAGGTGTAAATCAATGCTCGCTATCAAGACACATGCGATATTGCAGACCTTAACTTACTGTGCTCGTGCCATTCAGTTGCATTATTTCTTTGAATAAAACCATCCTTATGGGATATTCTTAATGCAACACTGAGAGTAGGGAATGATTCTCATTAAAGAAAAACTTCCCACCTCAGCTGAAATAGAATCCATACCTCTGAGTTGAGAATTCAGACCGTAAAACCTTTTCGCCTGTAGAATTATAAGCCACTTCACCTCTGAACAGCTCATTTAATATTTATCTTCCCTTTGTGCTACAGGAAAAGAGTAACGCCTGAGAATATATACGCCGAGCTTATTAATGTTTTAATTTTGCGTTGTAAATATTGTTTCCGAGCCGCATGCTGGCTGTATTGGCTCATAACTTGTTGGATTTATGTTAACTTATCTTCTTTTATACGTACTACCAGTAGGTAACATTTGTAGAACATTTGTAGCGGTAACCAGTGAACAATGACTGTCTGAATGTTTACTCGGAAGTACGATTTCTTAAACATTTGTCATCTGCATTTCTATTATGTTGGTATTCATTAATATTTTGATTCAAAATACTATTTTTGAGCAAACTTTAATATTAATATTTCAATTACGGAATATATGTAGTTGTTCAATATGTATTTGGGTGTCTGTTCTTATTTTTGCTCACTTTATTTCTACTACTGTTTACTTTAACTTGGGTAAATCAGCATCTTTTACATTTTAATACTTAAATGTAGGCACAGAACAGGCAGAGGAAAGATATGAAAAAGATAAAAATATATGAAAATGACACCAATTACAAACGTTCATGCTAAATCAATTCGAAACAGCATTAACAACACATTTGGTTTTAAATAATTTTTTTCTTAAAATACTTTGTTTACCGAGAGGTGACGCTGCAGTAACGTCTGCAACTCGCATTCGGGAGGTTCCGGGTTCAAACTCCCGGGCCGACCAACCTGACCGAAGGTTTTTTCGCTGTTTTCCTCGGCTGCTAGGCAAATGAAGGGCTAGATAACTCAATCCGCGAATTTTCATACCATCCCTTTCATCACTACATTTCATTTCATTCTTCTTCACCAGACACTGAGCTGATCACCCATCCTGTAAGTTACGATCTAGAGTTTGCTTGCTCCTCGACAGGCTACTGACCCAAGGCTCTGATTTGCAAGTTTTTGAGGGTGTAAGTCCTATAGGAGTGTCAGTCCTAGAGGAGGGATATCCGGTGAAGAAGAATACACTTTCTTTCTTTTGTGCGTATTGGAAATCTATAGTCACTAAAAGGAATTCTACTCGTTATAAGAGTTTGATAAAATACCTACTGCTATAAGAAATACAGCTCATTTCCTGTTTTAGTTTTCACTAATATTTATAAAAATCAAGCAGTTCAGTTTTTTATCTTTGTACTAAAGAATACTGAAAAGCTTGAAATTAAACAAAGTATTTCAATACATGAGCTTGATCTATTTTTAATTATAGTTGGCCACACTTTAAGGCAACATTTTTGGAACGGCTTTCACCTCTTCCTTGACCCACCATTCATGTAATCATTAAGCAAGTGCTCATGTAACCGCCGGAGGGAAGGTCTTCAATGTATTTATATATTCAAATTAGCCGTTGTAAAAAACCGAGGACTGTCTACAGTTCACGCTACAAACATCTGCCCCTAGCATGTTGACGCTAGTAGCCTAAAATGGCAGTCAAAATGAATTTTGTTTGTATAGGGAACAGTTTTTCTCCTTCACTTTGCTAAGGGGGCGTTTTATTTTTTTAGATTTCATTTAAAGATGCAGGAAGTAGATATTTTTCTTTTGGGACTTACAAATGGACAAACAAAATGCATTTTCATGTATATTTATCATCGGAAAGCGCCCGATGACAAATAACCAAGAAATATTACTTTTAATAGTTTATCACACAAATCTAAGTATCAATCATAAAACACCAAATCAACAGAAAAATGATTTATAGCTTTATGCAGTTTACGAAATATTTGCTACAAAGTTAATAAAATAATACTTAATACAAATAAGATTTTCAAATGGCAGTATATAGTATTGTGGTTTACTTTTTTCTTTTCTAATCTCTCTCTCTACCCTTTAAGAATAGCCAATTACTGCAAATAACATTAAACCTAATATTCCATAACTACTATTGAATTTTCTTCACTTAATTTAAATATAGACATTAAATATAGACATTAAATTAAAAATATTGCCGCAGCAGATTTCGGACAGAATTATGATTTAAACAACTATTGACTTAACATTGGGCACCGTAGTTCCTTTTCTTTCTTTTTTTGTGGGGGGGGCCTTACCCTAGAAGCCATGAAACAGAAATTTTGCAATACACAGAATCTGGGTGTGTTTTGAAGCTGTAGTAGTTTTGGTATCCGAAAAATCTTCCTCCAGAGAGAAAAAGATATCCCGTTGAGTACATGATCACAAGCAGAAAGACAGGCCATTACCTAAATTGTCCCTTCTTTCTCTCCTCCCCTCATATTTATTTTTATTTCATTCTTTTTACAGAAGAGTTCCGAGAATTACGGGCAAGTTTTACAGCATTAAAGAAACACGTCCTACCATTAGAAATTGGTATGGAATGATAATCTGGGAAATAAAAGTGCTGAGGGGATATTTGTAAGCGGACAAGAATGAGGATTGAGATAAATTGTCCTGACTCGCACAATAGCTTCAAGACAGGGGAGTGTCTTTTCTTTTCCTTTTTACAACCGTGAGTGGCACGCAAGTTTTCAGAATGACCTCTCGAAAGAGATTACGATTCCCTGGAAGTGATGAAGATATAACATGTATGTCATAATCAGCGTTATGTTAGCCTCTCAGGTCTACATGACCAGATGTCATGCATAAGTGATTTTCTTTGTTATTTTACGACATTTAACGAACAAAAGCATTGTGTTCTGTGAAATTAATTTAACAAATGTACAAATGCTAAAACCCAGCGTGATATACTCGACACTCTATGACTTCCATCACATTTTATAATATATCTATAGAAGCAAAGCAAATTTACACAAGAAATGAAACTGCTGCAATGGAAACTTTATTTGTTCCTGTTGCTACAAATAAACAAATATTTAAGACAATGCATTATTGGTAAATGTTGGTGAAATTTGTTAAAAGGTTTGAAAAATATCGATTTTTTATTACATCTTTATTATACTTTACGGATTAAAACAGTAGAGTTAAATATTTTTTGATTAATGGACAAAGTTGTAGAAAATAGAAACAATTTAAAGAACTTTTACAACGGTGGAACATTCAAGCGTATCATGAAAGCTTTTAGCATACAATCTAAAACAGAAAAGAAGAGAAGGACGCCATAACTGCCAGATAGTGAGACCATGATTTTCTTCATTTGCAGTGAGGACTGAAGAGTTGATTTGTATTCCATAAATCACATCGAAAAAGTTGAAAAATTCAATAACATGTATACAGTTTTTATTTTCTCTACCACGTACATAGCAGGTAGAGAAGACATTGCATTCCACCCAAAAATTCGATACACAAATTCCACCGGAAATACATGTTTTGAGGTCCCCTGAAATCAAAAGAGGCATTTTCAGAAATAGTTTCCGTCTGTGTGCATCTGTGAACAGCATAACTAAAATACGAGGTGTCGGATGAACACCAAACTTGATATTTAGGTCCAATACCTTTCAAAAATACGACACAAAAATTTTCAAGAAAATCCTCCCACCCCAAACTACCCTTTACATGGGAGATTTTCGAAATGCTTTATTTTCTAAAAAATGGCTTTACCATTTTTGATTAAAATACCGTATATTACTAATATTTACATGACAAATAAAATGTATATCCTGAATTTTCTGGAAAAAGCCTTAGAAGTCCCCTTCATTCGGAAGGAATTTTGAATAATCTTGTATAACTAGTAAACGTTAAGATAGGCGAAAGCGTACTACACAAAAAATGCAGATCTCTGTAAAACACACAGTTCGCTTCAAATAACTGTTTTGTGGCATCAGAGATATCCGTTATTAATGGTTCAAATTGTTCAATACTTGGTCATTCTTTGAAGTCCTTCCAACATTCAGTTGTTTCTCGCGACTGCATGGAAGCAGTATGGAATTCTAAGGCACCGTATAGCATCCGGTTCTTAAACAATCGGCCATCGCTGTTCCCTTTGTATTTATAACGAGATATGTAATGCAGCTATTTGTGCAAAGGTTTATTTGGATTAAAATGAAGTAGATAAAAATAAGCTTTAGTAAGAATAATTTGTACACTATGTTTTGTGTAGTACATTTTTGTCTATCGTTTAACGTTTACCAATTATACAAGATTATACAAAACTTCTTCCGAATGAAGAGGACTTCATAGCCTATTCCCAGAAAATTCAAGATAAACATTTTATTTGTAATGTAAATATCTTTAATATGTGGTATTTTAATCAAAATCTTTATAGCCATTTCTTAGAAAATCAAAAACTTCGAAAAATCTTCCATTAAAGGGTAGTTCGGGGTCTAGGGATTTTCTTGAAAATCTTCGTATCGTATCTTTGGAAGGTAGTGAACTTAAATACCAAGTTTGGTATTTATCGGAATTTTCGTTTTTGAGATATGCTGTTCACACACACACACACACGCACGCACACACAAACGGACCTTTTCCTAAATATGCTTCTTTTTTTGATTCCGGTGGCCTCAAAACATGTATTTCCTGAAATTACGGAATCGAACTTTTGGGTGGAATGCAATACCTACCTTCTCTACCTACTATGTACTACAATTTATTTTTCTACGACTAATATAAGTTTCAATCAAATCCTTTAATTAATTTTCACTGTGCTAAAGTATTAGAAAATTTCATTATCATACTTCTCTGAAAAATGTGAATAAACTGGGCAATTTTAGGAAATGTACATTTCTTCGTTAATTAAAAATACGTAACTGCATTATATGAGAAGTATTTGAGCAGAATTTTGAACTCTTGCACCGTAATCTTTTTACGGTGTCGGTTTTAAAGTGAATAGCTTTAAAATTAAAAAAAAGTTATAAATTTCAGTCCCAGTGTCCCTTGAGGGAAGTCGCTCACAGAGGTTGGGTCTGTCAGCAGTCCGATCGACGCCAGGGAGAAATCTTCACAAAGCGCACCACCACCGCCTAGCCGTAACATCCGAACACCTTGCCTGGTCCTATAACATTGAAACAGATGATGATGAAGGAAATGTGGGTACAGGAAATCGCCGGGAATCAAACCCGGGACCTCTCGAATGCGAGCTTCACACGTTACCGTGCAGCTATCTCGTTCGGTGTCACCTTCCTCAACTAATGGCCCCAATGACTCAGAATAGGCAGAAAGTTTTGGTATAACGTTTAGGAAATAGCATCAGCGTCCCATGCAAAACAGGTAGCAGTAACGTTCTCATGTAACAGCTGCATTAGTGGTACGAGGCCGCGTGGCATGAAATTAATAACTAACATACTTTGGACACATACGTGGCCATTTGTTCAAACGTAACGAATGTGATAATGTTGCTGTTTGCCCCACTGCTGGAGTTGAGTGATCACTGGCAACACGTTTACTTCACTCTGGCACGCACATTCAGTATATTATGGAATTAATCTAGCTAAGATACGCTAACATTTGCTGTGGCGGGTTACTGAGGCTTGCAAAATGGGGGGGGGCAGTTTAAAAAACACGTACAAAATATATTCATTACTATCATTTAGCTAGGCTTGGCGTTTAAATATTATACCTGCAATGTCTATAATGATGGCCAATTTTTTACCTTTACACTCTTATACTTCAATACTTCTCACTCAATACTTCATTGCATCCCATCCAAAAAATTCTATACCAATTCTGTTTGTCAACAGCATAACTCAAAAACGAAAAGTCGGATAAATATCAAACTTGGTATTTAGGTTCAATATCTTCCAAAGACACGACACGAAGATTTTCAAGAAAATCTCTCACCACAAAATAAACTTTACATGGAACATTCTTCGAAATTTTTTTATTTTCTAAAACATGGCTCTAACAACTCTGATTCAAGCGCTATATATTAAAGATATTTACATGACAAATAACAT
Source organism: Deroplatys truncata (assembly GCA_030765065.1). NCBI lineage: Eukaryota > Metazoa > Arthropoda > Insecta > Mantodea > Mantidae > Deroplatys > Deroplatys truncata. Next base: position 64,441,743 of record CM060980.1, read on the forward strand.
GTGTATCTTCAGTTTTCTGTAATAGCCTGTGAAATTTTCTTCATTTGGAATTACTTTTTTAATCTTGTATAACTGGTAAATATTGAGGGATACACAAAAAAACAGTAAAGCTCCTTAAAATACAAAATTTATTTCAAATAAATTTTTTGTTGTGTCAGCCATTTCCGAGATACCCGTTATTAATGGTTAATTAATGTTATTGATTGTTTCAAAAGTAACAAAACATTAACTCATAGTAGGTACAAGTTTACCCGCAATATATTTTAATTCGTTTTAAGTGTCCCACAACAGGTTTGAAAAACCGTCATATCCCACTGGCGCACCCTGTAGAAACGAAAATAAGCTTTGGTAAGAATAATTTGTATGTAAATTATTGTATAGAATAATTTTTATATTATTAGTGTACACTAACAAACAATAGAGGGTAGAAAAGTCATGTGAATGTAACACATCAGATTTTTATTCATCACTTATTGGGATCATTTAGGGAGTTTTACAGAAGCGCTTCGCTCAAATGCTATACTAGCTGTTGTGCACTTCAGCGCTGCGGTAGCACATTTCTTACTCGCTCCTCCCTCTACGAGATCAAGACGCTAATCATGTTACACTGGGCTAGCATTATATATTTATATGAAGTTGAGCAACATTCATTCAGAGAAGTTATTTCTGACCCCTCATTCGTTTCACATCGAATATAACAACGTTCATTGTTTGGTCTCTTGGCATTTGTTTCAAGCCAGTCACAGAAAAAGAGTGATAAGGAAACTAGTGTTGCTTAGATAAATGTAGAAACCTTACGGAACAAGAAATATTATTGCGATCTAGAGGAACGGGCCAACTTTTCTGCTCCCAAGTATACTTGCTCCGAAAAACCACACAAAATTTCAGTTTCTTAGAATCCTTTTTGAATAAGAAAAATGTTCAATTTCGAATATTCAAGTTAAAGTGTCTTACCTATTCCGTATATTAATAACGAAGAGAGTAAATTTGTATGTATGGATGTATGTGTATGGTATGTGTATGTATGTAGCGTAATCTCAAAAACCACTCAGCCGATTTTAATGACTTTCATCATTGAAAAGCCCAGTTCTTTCTGAGGACATGGACTATAAAACACCTAATTTTTATTCATAAATTACAAAAAGACTAAAAGGGATTTACAAACCCTATGTGCTAGAATGCGTCCTCGCCGCGGCGCAGTGGGCTAGGTTGTGGTAATCTGGTTCTCGACTACGGAATGCGCCAGGGTTCGATCCCACCCATGTAGGTGCGGATTTTAAGTCCCGGGTATAGGACCGATGCCCACTTCTCATCGCGAGGAAAGTGAGGAACTGCGATAGGCAGCGATCCTGATGCTGGGGGATGCGTGATGCTGGCCACATTACCTCCCGTATCGGTTGGATGATCACTCACCTCTCCCGTGCGTAGTGGGCTGAGACCGGCAGCGAGGTTGTTAGGCCTAGACCCTTCATAGGATGTAGCACCACGGGATGATGATGATTATTATTATTATTATGTATTAGAATGCGAACATATTAAAATTCTAAAAGAGCATGGTAACGAAGAAAGATTTGACTTTTCGTTGAGAATGCCATGGAGTAGGAAATAGTAGTTGTGACTCCATAGAAAATGCATGTAAATTAAGACCAATGCTGCGGATATTTCATTCCAAGCAATATAAATGGTCATGATTTATCAACGTTTGTGCTTTTGTTGTGCCTCTTGTGCCTTCAGGCATCTGTGAAGCTAGAGTATCTTTTTATTCCAATTAAGAAAACAACTGGGATACGCCACTGTAGATTCCTGCGTACGTTGGTGTGCGTATGGGTGAAATGGAGAGAAGAGAGAGCGGGATGTAGGAGGGGGAACAAAGGAGATGAGGAGAGCGATTTGCATAATATTTACAGTGTAATTGGGGAGCGGGTGAGTATGTGGGAGAAGTTGTCCCAAATTGCTTCCCACTCCAGGAGCTGCAACGTAAAGCCTGCTGAGCGAGCTTGTTCAATAGCAAGCGCGTGTAAAGCAGCCTTTATACTCAAATACGCACATTTTTTAAACGCAATATGTTTTCGCTGACGTTGCGAGCAGCAATAATCTGCGAGCTACGTTGCAGTGCGGTACAAGACGAAGCAAACACGCCCGATAAAAAATGGGGCTTGGCGTTTAAGTTCAGCATCTTCCGAAAAGGCGACACGAAGATATGCAAGACAATCCCACCGTGAGCAGAAAGGAGAAGAATTATACCTGCTGAAATAAGACTTTTTAGACCGCTGGTTAGCTTGAATAAGTAAAGGGACATAGAAAATAGAGGGGAATTACAGATATTTTATCTAAGAGAGAGAGAGAGAGAGAGAGAAAGAAATGAAATTAAGGAAAACTAGCAAGAATATTTAATGATAATGCCACCTTTAGGATTTCCAAGTAGAGGTAGATCCTGCACTATTTGGAAACCTCGTGCTCTTGATGACGGAACAACTGGTATGCTCAATCCTTGAAGTGAAAGATGAACTATCTACATAGCCATAAGCTAAGTACCGTACAGATATATTCCATTACGCTCAACTATAGGTTATCTATTTGTTTATTTATTTATTTACTGTTGCAGAACTATTGCCCTTCTCTTTCGCTGCTCCACACACAAAATTTCTCAATACAATAAGAGTGATAACACACAAACATATGCATACTAAGCTGAAATTCTTGCATATATAGACACATCCTGTACATCAAGCGCCAAATAGGATTAATTACTACAGTCTTAGGATGAAATACACAGAGAAAACTGAAAATAGTTCTTTAAAAACGTAATTTATTGTAATAGAAAATAGTAGACAGCTGTATTAATAGGTATGATACCGAATATCAACCTCAGGCTTATAAATGCCCCCCCCCCCAAAAGATAGGAGTTTACAAGACAGATCGCAATTTTGACAAAACGACAGAAGCTGGCACAAAGCACAATGAGGTGTTTGACTTAGTAAGAATCATAACATTTCATCCACATTATTCGATATAACCGCAAACACTGCAATGTTACATTAAACATTTAGGTATAGTTTGAAGGCAGAATTACATCAACAATACTTAAAAACTGTAGTTTTGTTTCTCAATTCGGAAACATTTCATGAACATGCATAATAGAGAGACAAAAACTTTAAAAAGCCAGAATTTATATACAAAGAAAATGGAAATCTATTCTTTGATAACTAGTGGAATATAAATAGTAACAAAAAGCCAAACTATTTAAAACTCTCGTTATGATTTTTTTCTGTCAAAAGAAAGCAACAGCAGATTACTTTGTAGTCACAATGCTTTTGGAGTAAAACCACAAACATGGTACACATCTTGCCAGGCACTTCAAGAATGACATCTCAGTCCGTAACTTAAATCAGCACCATATTTTCTGGATGGACTATCCCACATATTGCCTGCACTCCCCAAACATGTAACTCTCTGTACTCCCTTTTGTCTCCTCTTCTTTGTTGTTCACTTGGGAAGCAGAAATATGTGGCAATGTATCTTTTCAGTATGAAATATCGCGGTAGTTTATAGTCTTAAGTATAGCCTTTCAGAATCTGCAATTCCAATGATTGAGCGGGACCATAAAAAGATCTGTTACAGCTGTAAAACAAATGCCGAGGCTGTTTCCTCACTTTCTCTCCTATACATCAACCCTCCCTCGAGAACGTAACTTACATTGTTGTTTCAGGAACAAATAGGGAGCAAACCTCGCAGTAGAACTTGTCTAGACTTTGGCCAATTTCCCATTTTTGCTTTCTGTTATTTGAATGTTTGTTTATTTATTTATAAACCCCGTGCCTGCATTGTGGGTGCATGAGTTACAGACGGTCATTTACCGTGTTCTAATCCTCCACAGAAAATAAACAGATTCAAGTTTTAATTGACTTCGAATAGTTTTAACTAATACGTATATTTAGCTTCACCGCGCGTATCGATGTAATGCATCACACACGAAGCATTCTCCTTTTCCTTATAGTCGCTTACGAAATGTCGAATACAGGACTTAACTTCTCGTCCTATCACTCGCTCGCAGAATATATTGAATAACACGCACTTTACATCGTCACAACAGTAACTACAATAACAACTCATTAAGTAATCTTGGCATACAATAACATACATAACAATATATTGTTGTCACAGGATTCTTCGAAAGAGTTTGCGGGAGGCGGGGCAAACAAACATTCAGAAATGTCTCGTCGTATCTTAATATCGCTTCTGGGATTCACGTCGGGGGAGAGCATTTCTCCCTCTCCTTATCTTTCCAAAACAGTCGGCCGGCTCTGAAGGTTATGCCGCTAGCCTGGCCAACCATAGTTCCGTTGCAATATAAAAAATAATTTCCCGTTTTTTTCATTATAGTGTTTTTTTTATTTTATAATGATGAACCCATACAAACTTTATGCAAGTACTGATGGAATTCGCATCGACGCGACATTTGTTTAGTTAGAAAGGCAATTTCAATTTTAGTGTTTAAAACTGCTAATAAAACATCAATACGTTTACCGGACCACTTCCATGTAGACCTAGCGCGCCCGTCTCTTTAGCTGGAGGCCACAAGTTCGAATGAATGCTGGAGTAGGCTGTTGGAAAGTTTTTTTTTTCCAAAAATTTTCTCTCAGACTGCAAATGTAGGACAACCCTGTGCTGTTTGACTCTGGGTTCCTCTGATCATTCATTTGCCTTTTGGGAATCTAAAGGTAACTTAAGAGTTTATTTTGGATTTTCATATTAAAGGCTGAGTAGATTCAGTTATGTAAGAGCTTACTCATAGTTTTATCTACATTGTGAAAATTTGTGATGATGAGTATGGGGTTGACAGCCAATCATCGTAGTGTAATGGACAGTATATCTGCCTAAAATCAGGATGGGTTAACTGAACAAATATGTTCTAGCGATTTTCTCTTGTCCTGAAACAACAAATATCATGTAACGCTCATCTCATTGTAGCGGAATTTTTTTCTCGATCGTCAATATTTTTTATATAGTAAATTTGTTAATAATATAATAATAAAAGTGATTGATATAATAATGAAAGAAGAATTTTATTTATGAGAATATTAATACGTATTGTTTTTCTTGGTTCTAATTTGAATTCATTTGTTTTATTTAAAAAAAATTATTGCCTTTTTACTTTCTCTACTACGTATAGTAAGTAGGGGAAGTATTGTCTTCCACCCAAAAATTCGTTACAAGGATTTCACCGGAAATACATGTTTTGAGACCCCCTGAATCCATAAAAAGCATTTTTGGAAACATTTCCGTGTGTGTGTCTGTGTGTGTGTCTGTCTGTGAACAGCATAACTCAAAAACGAAAAGTCGGATAAACTCCAACCTTGGTATTTAGGTTCAGTATCTTCCAAGGATGCGACACCAAGGTTTTCAAGAAAATCCCCCCATCCCAGCGTACCCTTTACATGGAAGATTTTTCGAAAGTTTTAATTTCCTCAAAAATGGCTCTAACGATTTTGATTGAAATATCATATGTTTAAGATATTTTTATGACAAATAAAATGTATATCTTGAATTTTAGGGGAATGTCTCTAAAAGTATTCTTCATTGTGAACGACTTTTGCATAACTGGTAAACCATAAGTGGTAGATAAACTTTTACTACACAAAAAATGTAGATCGCGTTAAAATACACAATTTATGTCATATACAGTTTTGTTGTTGAGTGAACCATTTTCGAGATATTACTTGTTATTCCCTTAAATTTTTCAATACTTATTTTCTCAAATGGGAATTCCTTATTCATTTTTACTTTCTCTACTACGTATAGTAAGTAGGGGAAGTATTGTATTCCACCCAAAAATTCGATACCGAGATTTCACCGGAAATACATGTTTTGAGACCCCCTGAATCCAAAAAAAGCATTTTTGGAAACATGTCCGTGTGTGTCTGTGTGTGTGTCTGTGAACAGCATAACTCAGAAACGAACAGTCGGATAATCACCAAACTTGGTATTTAGGTTCAGTAACTTCCAAGGATGCGACACAAAGGTTTTCAAGAAAATCCCCTCACCCCAGAGTACCCTTTACATGGAAGATTTTTCGAAAATTTTAATTTTCTCAAAAATGGCTCTAACGATTTTGATTGAAATATCATATGTTTAAGATATTTTTATGACAAATAAAATGTATATCTTGAATTTCCTGGGAATGTCTCCAAAAGTGTTATCCATTGTGAACGACTTTTGCATAACTGGTAAACCATAAGAGATAGACAAAATTTTACTACACAAAAATGTAGATCGCGTTAAAATACACAATTTATGTCATATACATTTTTTTTGTTGAGTGAACCATTTTCGAGATATTGCTTGTTATTCCCTTAAATTTTTCAATACTTATTTCCTCAAATGGGAATTCCTTATTCATTTTTACTTTCTCTACTACGTATAGTAAGTAGGGGAAGTATTGTATTCCACCCAAAAGTTTGATACCGAGATTTCAACGGAAATACATGTTTTGAGACCCCCTGAATCCAAAAAAGGCATTTTTGGAAACATGTCCGTGTGTGTGTCTGTGAACAGCATAACTCAGAAACGAACAGTCGGATAATCACCAAACGTGGTATTTAGGTTCAGTATCTTCCAAGGATGCGACACCAAGGTTTTCAAGAAAATCCCCTCACCCCAGAGTACCCTTTACATGGAAGATTTTTCGAAAATTTTAATTTTCTCAAAAATGGCCCTAACGATTTTGATTAAAATATCATATGTTTAAGATATTTTTATGACAAATAAAATGTATATCTTGAATTTCCTGGGAATGTCTCCAAAAGTATTATCCATTGTGAACGACTTTTGCATAACTGGTAAACCATAAGAGATAGACAAATTGTACTACACAAAAAATGTAGATCGCGTTAAAATACACAATTTATGTCATATACATTTTTTTTGTTGAGTGAACCATTTTCGAGATATTGCTTGTTATTCCCTTAAATTTTTCAATACTTATTTTCTCAAATGGGAATTCGTTATTCATTTTTACTTTCTCTACTACGTATAGTAAGTAGGGGAAGTATTGCATTGCACCCAAAAATTCGATACCGAGATTTCACCGGAAATACATGTTTTGAGACCTCCTGAATCCAAAAAAAGCATTTTTGGAAACATGTCCGTGTGTGTGTCTGTGTGTGTGTGTGTGTCTGTGAACAGCATAACTCAAAAATGAACAGTCGGATAAGCACCAAACTTGGTATTTAGGTTCAGTATCTTCCAGAGATGCGACACGAAGGTTTTCAAGAAAATCCCCTCACCCCAGATTACCCTTTACATGGAAGATTTTTCGAAAATTTTAATTTTCTCAAAAATGGCTCTAACGATTTTGATTAAAATATCATATGTTTAAGATATTTTTATGACAAATAAAATGTATATCTTGAATTTCCTGGGAATGTCTCCAAAAGTATTATCCATTGTGAACGACTTTTGCATAACTGGTAAACCATAAGAGATAGACAAAATTTTACTACACAAAAATGTAGATCGCGTTAAAATACACAATTTATGTCATATACATTTTTTTGTTGAGTGAACCATTTTCTAGATATTGCTTGTTATTCCCTTAAATTTTTCAATACTTATTTTCTCAAATGGGAATTCGTTATTCATTTTTTTGTCTTTGATATGCAAAGAGTATTATTCTGTGGCAAAGGGAATGGTGCTGCACCTAGCAACCAGCTTATTAAGAGATATGTATATGCTTAAAGGCTACTGTATTTCTATATTGCCCTTGTAAATATATATTTCCCTTACATCTACAAGAAAATTAGCAATAAGATATCTGCAAATGTTTATCTCGATGAACATGAAGTAGATAGAGAATAAGCGTTTGTGTAAATAGTTTGTACAAGAGTAGAGAAAGTCATGTGAGTGTAACACATCAATTTTTGTATATGTGTTACATTTGAAGACTCAGTTATCATTAAGCCATTCATCGTCATTCAGGTCTCTATAGACCTGTGATAAATTCGGAACGTTACGGTCAGATGTAATTAAATAAATGAAAACTGCATATCTGGAGAAAACACGTTCAAATTTATTTGCCATAAATAAATCAAAGCCTTGTGGATTGCAAGCAATTCGTTTAAACAAAATGCAACCATAAAGATAATATCTATGATAGTTATTATTACTATGGTTATTATAAATTGTATATTTACTAACATTCATCTTAGCTCTGAGTTTGCTACGTTAGTTATTCGCCTTCCCCCCTTTCTTTCTTCTATATAACGGTAAACTTATGTTCGAGAAAGCTATGCTTCGTTTCCGCAGTCCAGAAATTCAAAATCAATCTGATCTGTACATTCTACATAAACAGAGCTTATTTGGCTTGTTGCAATATGTGCATTATTCACGCTTGTTAATTGGTATAATGTTCCGGTTGATACATTGTGCAAATACGGAATCACTGTTTGTGATTTTCTCCGCGAGACACTGCTAATCCCACGTCACCACAGCTGTTTGAATAACCAATGATAGGATTGAAGTACCGTTAAATCAATTTTCCATGAAGCTTGGTGATGCAGCTTATTTCTGTGGAAAAAATTAAGAAAAACTGCATTGAACGTGCAGGGTTTATTACATGCTTTTATATTTTCCTTAGTAGTCTGTGTGTGAACACGACAATAGCTTTTAGCAGTAAAAGATTATGTAACTGATTTAATCAGAGTGGAAACTTTAGTATGACATAGATGTCGCTCTTTGCCGCTATGGTAGACAGAGAAAGTATTGCATTTCATCCAAAAAATTGACATCGAGATTACACCGAAAGAGTGCGCTTTGAGATCCCTGCGAAAAAGCATCGAAGGAGCTCCGCGCACGCGTGCGTGTGCGAACAGCATAACTAAAAACAAAAAGTCGGATAAATGCAACATTTCATACTTGAGCAAGATCTCCTTTATGCCAGGAGAGGATTTTCAAGAAAGTTCCCACCCTGAAACTACCCTTTACATGGAAAACTATTCATTACTTTTCATTTCTTCAAAAATGGCTCAAACAATTTTGATTAAAATACAGGATGTTTAAGATACCTACATACATCTTGAATTTTCCGTAAATGGCCTATGAGGTCCTCTTAATTCTAAAGATATATTTTATAACTTTGTTAATTTGTAAATCATGCGAGATATACATGCAAACATCTAAACTACGAAAATAAGTAGACAGCATTAAATTATGACTTATGTCAAATAACTTTTTCTATAATTGGCTGTTTCCGAAATATTGGTTGTTATATCCTTAAGTTTTCACAGACTGGACTATCATTCGGCATCTTTAAACCATCTTTCTCTGAAAATAATGGCAACAAAGATCTACTGACTGCAGATAGAATAAAATGTTATCTAGAAGAAGAATGATCGGTGTTCCCTGTTTAGTATTTGAGCCCTTAAAAGCTGAGACACGTATAATGGAAGCATGAATTGTACTTTGAATGAAAATCCCTCCAAGAAATAGTTAAGAATACCGCTGTTAAAGGTGACCTGATCCATTTCTTTTACATTACTTTAAATTAATGATCATGTTGCGATGTTTTCAATTGTTTTTCCTGTGGGGTCTTTGATACATGTAAGACAACTTATCTCAACTAGATGTCTTTTGCCTCTCTGTGCCTCTATTCAGTTAATATTAATTTATTTGGAATTTTATGACATGAAACATGGGGGAAGTTCAGTCTATTTTGTGAGTGTACTCGAAATTAGGGACAAAATATCAAATGTGCCATTAAGACTATGACATGCAAAATACTTACGGAATCGATGAAATTCAATATGTAGAGGAATCTACAATAATGAGTTGATGTAGTAGGAGATGTCTAGACGAAGGAATTTGACCTGCCCAGCCAAATAGTTGCCTTGGTTATATAGGAAAATCTGGTGAAATTTTGAGGTAGGTTCTTAACTTAATAAAACGAAATTTGGCGAAATAATGTAGCCAACGTATGAAAATTTAGCAAAATGAGGGGAAAAAAGCCGCTAAGTGTAGCATACACGGAAATGGGAAGAATTGGTATTCCTGTACACACTAATCGTTAAGGAACGCACGCTCGCTTTAGTGTAACTTCTGGTCGCTAATTAACTGAAGTATATATAAAACAAGCTAAACCTAACCTAACCTCCCAGCTAATATAAATAGTAAATCATAAACGTCATTAAGGAACGTACGCTCGCTTCTTTCGCGTGCTTTGTGTAACCACCAAAGTTTACCTAAATTAATATGTATATTTTTTGTGGTTGTGGTAACACTGTAAGAATATGTGGTGTGGTAACACTGCATGGTTAACTCTTAGGTTGGCAACGTAAATAGGTAGTGACGTAGAAGGGGAGGGGTTAACTGGTTTGGTCTTGAGGAAGCGAGTAGCTGGCTCTCTCTTTGAGCCTTGCTTGTGGAACTGGCAAGATGTGCGTTTTCTAGCATGGCGCTGCGCCAAACAGAAAGGTAAACTGCATCACTTTTATTTGGTATAATATATTTGACATATAACTTCATACTATGTGAATCATTTATGTAGGTGGTCCCTTCCTTCCTAGTCCATGATGATTTAATAATATTTTGATGGTTTTCAGGTGTTATAAGTATTTTGTTAGCTTGCCCCCGTCGAACCTCGTGTTAGGAAAGTGTGATATGATTCTTTAGATTCCGGTCCCATTACCCCGTAATGGAGTAAATATAAAAGAGGTTTCAACAATATATATATATATATATATATATATAAACCTTACCTAACTTCTCGAGAATCAGAAATCTAAGTTCATGCAAATAGTGAATCATAAAAATTGTTAAGGAACACACGCGAGTAAGCTTCGGTGTAACTACTGTTTGGTAATTTTTTTTCCATTTCAGATTTTGCTGCGCTTGGAGGTGTGCCTTACTGTGTTTTGATCTGCAAGGTTGGCAATAGAAGGAAAGCTCCATAATGCCTCGGGTGAAATGCGCGTGTATGTGACGCCAATGACGGACTATTTTTTTTACGTTAGGAACATATTTGTGTTAATTTTGTTGTGTTTCAATGTGTTAAAGTGTGCAAACAAGGAATACATGTGTTGATTATGTTTATTCACTCATTATAAGGAATAAAACAAGCATTCAGATTAATTCAGATGTGTGATATTAACATAGCGATCGCGGGTCTATTGGCAGATATCGTACAATATCGGAAATTAGGTAGAAGGCCTTACTAAGCCATGAATGACTGAGATGGCTTGAGTGGCGTAGCACCTATGTTTATTTCCATTTGTTTTGAAATATCCAATCCGATATTGGCCTAGTGATTAAAGTAAACTTTGAAAAATCACAATTCAGATTGACCATTAGTAAGAATTTGAACCCAAGATCCCCTACATGCCAACCAGAGAGTCTTTTCCTTCCATACTTGATATGATTTTAGTTTTTAATCACTTAATGCAAGATCGCAATTTATTAATTTTGGCAGTGGTTACTATTGTGTTTATATTACACTTTTAAAACTATTTTAATAATATTGTTACAAATAAATTCATGAAAAGATAGTACATTGTTTCAATGCACTTATATAAATTAACTGTTATCTTTGATAATAAAGATTCGTGCATTACGATGTAATAAGGGAGCTCCACCTCGTTTGTGTCAAACAACTGATGCATACAGTGTTTGTGAGGATTCGTGCAGAGTCTCTGGAGCGGAAGTATTCCACTTTTAGCGTGTTTGTATCTTTTACATCGGTATTTCCCTCATTTCATGGAGACTTGGAGCTGTGGGGAGAAAGCATATTTAATTCTTGCATAATTAAGCATTTTACTATATTGATGCTTTAAATATTTGTATTTTTGTAACTTCATTGGATTTGTTTATTAATATGAATACAAGTATGCCTATTTCTCGATTTTTTATGACTTTCCTCGATAATGTGAAGCATTGCACGTATTTGCATTATCTTGTATTTTGGAGACATAAAATGCTTAACTTCTAAACTAACCAATCTTTGGTAATAACTCAATTACGTATAAGCGCCATTGCCAGCGCGAACTGATATTATGATGGATTCAACTGGGTGTACTCAATCTGAACGTCGATAAAGTATAACTTTTATTTTTAGTGTTTGACGCCCGTTCTTACTGTATACGGCATCACCGGCGGTGGGCAAGGACAATAAATGAAATGAAATGATTATTGGGGAAGGATATTTGAGAAGGAAACGTTTCAGGCCTAACTTTTAAGGATTTACTAGTTATGAGGACTGCGGAAAACCTGGAGAAACCTCAGTGAAGGACTGTCTTGGCTGGAAATGAACCGCGGACCCCCACTCGGGAGCCCATGCTTTAACGAGTTCGGCCACCCGTGTCGGTACAGTGTACACTGAAGGGGCGAGTTTACTTACAATGAAATGTTACAACTCCGTTGTTTTATCACGTTTTGTATTCTGTAAGGACAAGAAAACACAATCATGCAGCAAAGGAAGTTTTGTTTGTTAGTGTTTTTCAAAAACAGGTACAACAACTGTGCCACACGTAGGAGATAAACACAAGAAGTACTTTAACACTGCTGCCTCAGGCACATCAGCACTTGCTTGGTCTTTGAAGGCATGACATTACTTTTTATGGTGCCTATTCTATCATTCTATGGAAAAATAATATATAATTTTGCAGTATAATCTATTCCATCATGTATTAACACTTATGCCTTAGGCAAATCTATAATATATCAAAGTAAACCAGAATGCCTGGTGATATGCCTTTGCTAAAAACAGTGCAGTGTTATCGATGTCGTATACGATTAAAGCGAGAAACGATTATTATGGTTATTATGCTGTGTAAATCCTTATTTATACTAAGGGATGCAAGATGTTATCAACTAAAAGTATGCAGATATATCGAGGAAAATATCGCAGTTCTTAAAGATTTAATACGTCTAAGATACATATAGATATGAACGCATGACATATAAATTTACAGCATTACAAAATCATCCTTTTGAATGACTGTTTTAAAATATCACAGGCATATAAAACAAAACACGTAGGCCCTACGTGTAGTTAAGTTCCTAGCTGAGACAACGCCGAACGTTCTGGAAATGGTTAATGCCACCAACAAATTGACATAAATTGCTTAATTTAACTAGATATATATTTTTCTTGCAGTACGTTTTTATTTAACTTCTACTGCTTAGATAAGATTAAAAAAGAACAGAGAAGTTAAAATTTACGTCTCGGCATTGGTAATGCTCATGACTAGACATTGGATTTATATGAATTAAAATGTCTAAAATATGCATGCATTTATGTGTCAAAAGTTTAAAATATGCTCTATAGTTACGAAAATATGCACTAGGCTTGCAATAAAATTGTTAACTTTAAGCGTATACTTTCTGTTACTTATAATGTACATTCTTTCTTAGGTATCATTACGGACTTTGAAATTTGATACGCAGTACACAATGATAATTTTCTCCAAATGCTCAAGTATGCGTTTATAACTTTTATCGCTTGACATAAGTGCGTATTATGAGGGGGTTCTTGGCACGTCTACGGATGTTATTGGGCAAAATGTGAAAGCACCTACTAAGTCTGTGGAAATTTCTTCAGGAAGCACTACGTTTTCAACTTGAAGATATTTTATCCACAGAACCTAAACTTTATTGTCAGGAGTTCTCTCTAAAACACTGCACAGTTTAACGTTTAAATTTTCGGCATATTTTAAATGAGCACTCTCAAGTTTCCTATGAACTTCATTGAGCGACTTGATCCACTAAACACAAACCAGACTTTTCGAGCCTTTTGGGGCTTCAGTTAAACTTAGAAATGCGTCTTGATTACAACCAAGTCCCTTTGCAAATATTGTCTCCACAGTAAGGACTTTATTATGATGTTCTTATGTGTTTAAATATTAATTTTAAAAATATGATTTGTTGCACTCACATGACTTTCTCTACTCTTGTACAAACTATTTTTACAAACGCTTATTCTCCATATGCTTCATGTTAATCGAGATGTTAATCCTATTGTTAATTTTCTTGTAGATGCAAGGGGAATTGGTAGGCTTTAAGTAATAGTCAAACATTTTAAGAGCTGGTTGCTATGTCGAGTATTCCATTCTCTTTACATTACCAGGACAAAAAAAAAAAGAAAAAAAAAAGAATAACGAATTTGAGAAAAAGTATAAGTATTGGAAAATTTAAGGGAATAAGAAGCAATATCTCGAAAATATTTCACTCAACAAAAAAATGTGTATGACATAATATCTACATTTTTTGTGTAGTAAAATTTTGTCTATCTCTTATGGTTTACCAGTTATGCAAAAGTCGTTCACAATGAAGAATACTTTTGGAGACATTCCCAGAAAATTCGAGATATACGTTTCATTTGTCATGAAAATATCTTAAACATATGCTATTTTAATCAAAATTGTTAGAGCCATTTTTGAGAAAATTAAATTTTTCGAAAAATGTTCCATGTAAAGCGTAATCTGGGGTGGGGAGTTTCTTGAAAACCTTCGTGTCGCATCTCTGGAAGATGCGACAATACCAAGTTTGGTGTTTATCCGACTGTTCGTTTCTGAGTTATGCTGTTCACAGACACACACACGGACATGTTTCAAAAATGCTTTTTTTTGGATTCAGGAGGCCTCAAAACATGTATTTCCGGTGAAATCTCGTTATCGAATTTTTGAGTGGAATACAATACTTCCCCTACTTACTCTACGTAGTAGAGAAAGTAAAAATAAAAATTGAATACAATTAATATACATTATAAAGATTTACATACCAGCACAGAAGAACATGAAACGTATTGCAAAACGTAATTCGACACGACAAGAAAAAACAAACTAAATATGTATTTCCATACAAATCCGATGCCTACTCATCGCACTGTTCCAAACAAATGACATTTCAGTAAAATAATTAGAAACATTTTGAGAAAATAAACAATATTCCAACATTTTGCACATAAACAGTTATTTGGAGTGAAGTGGCCTCCTCAAAAAGCTTTGCTTGCAGTCTAAAAGATGTCTGACAAGTATGGTATATATACAAGTACATTCCTTTTTCTAAACATGTCTTTGTTGGACTCATAGTACTGCAAATGGGACATTTTGAATAGAACTAATTCTTCTTCTACCTAATTAAGCAGAAGAGAAAGTGAAAATAATAGGAATGGCTGATTCGGCCTGTATAATCACCACGGGATTGAGAATGACGGTGTGTGTGTCTCTGCAGCAGATTTCTAAAGATGTTTCGACACGGACAGACCATGTTCCATAAGATATCTACTTCTGTTCACGTTGTTGCGTGAGGAGATTCTACTTTCTCTGTATCTACAGTCTCTTCCCATTTCTCTCTCACATTCTCGCTCTTCCATTCTTTCTTTACCTCACCTACCCTTTCCTCTCTCGTTCCCTCTCTCCTGACCCTTCCACTCCTTTTCTCCCATTGTAACTTCCTTTTCCTCTTCCCCTCTCTCGTCCGTGGCACTTTTCTCCCTCCTTCTGTCTCTCTGTGCAATGTACATGTTTTATGACGTTTTGAAAGTCGGTAATAAATCTGTTGGTTTTTTTTTCTGAGGTGTTAATGGAATCTGAGACTGCATTTAGCTATTTCTTTAATTTTGGAGTTAGTAAGTTGAAAAACTGTGTGCATGTCTCTCAAGAGAGAAGGATAACTGATTTGCAAAATTTCAATTATTATATGCTTACTTTCCATGACATTAAACATCACATTAACATTATACAAAATGATAGTAAGCCTTTGAAGGCTCCATTCAAAATAAAATTGAATAGAACAATATGCATGTTTTGTCCTTTTCTTAAGCATAAAAGAACATAATTGGTTCATATTTTATAAATCATGCATTTACGAGTATTTATTGAAATATTAAGTTTTGTTTATCTTACTTTATTTTCAAACAAAGGTACATACATTTACTATAACTATTTTTGGCCAAATCAGCAGCACTAAACAAAAAAAGTCTTCTTTTATAAACATCCTTCAGCATAACATTTTTCATTAAAATAGGACCACATGCGAAAGGAATAATTGTCTTGACAAAAATATGTGTTGGGAAAAAACGCAAGCCCGTTTCAGCATTACGACTTATGGGAATGCCAAACACTCAAATGCCACATAATGTGTATTGGTCCCATGTGTATTTGCTTTGAAAATGTAGAATTCCATAAATTGGCTATTTTTGGCCATAAATTTAGTCCTCTGGTCCCTTAAAAATTAAAACAAGTAAAATATTTCATAAGGCATAAACTTGGGCTATTCCGCATGCGTTTAATACGATGGGAACTAATATACTGTTTACCGCATTTGCTGGTTTACTTACATGAATAATAGGAATGAGACATTGATATAGGTTCTTAAATACTCATCTATTGAAATTTTGTAACTAAATTTATTAGAAATATTATGTTCATAAGCTTCTATTGCGTAAAATTTGCATCCCCAAAAGAATACCTTGATAATAAGTGAGACATTTACCGAGCGAGATGCCTCTGTGGGAAGTCTGAGGCTGACATTCGAAAGGTTCGGATTTGATTATTGTCGGATCGGCCACTATTACCACGTTTTTTTCGTGTTTCCCTTAGTCGGTAGGCGAATGCTGAACTGGTTTCCCTTCTACCACGAATCTCCTTCCATATTTCCTATCCCCATTAATTCCTTTCATCTGCTTCAAATTTGTAGAACCAGGCGGCGGCAGTTGGTGTCTTGCAGAAGGACGATGGAATTTGCGCCATGAAAAGATTTCTCTCTGGCGCTTGGTGGAACTGGGGATTCCTGGGAATGGCCCGTCTATTCCCGGGACCTCCAGATTGTGGATGACTAGAGCAGGGTTGGACGGCGTCAGATTTGGTGTTGTTGGAATCGTTAGTAAGGCCGTTCTTGCTAGCGCACATCGTCGTTCGGATCTGGTCACCCTTCGGGTCTCCCCTCATGCCTTCCTCCTAGGGGTTACGGAAGCACCATGGGCCCCACTATGAACTACGTGCGGTGCTGCGCTCCGGTTACTGGAGGTCCCTCTATCTGACTACTGCTAACTCCTATTTAGACAGTTTGCTTTCATACTGATCTACCCTCCTCCTTTTGGGGAAGGTAATTAACAGTCCGTATTGCCTCTTCTACAAATGGGAGAAGATATATGCATAACAATCGGTTCTACAATTTCTGAAAAGATAAATACATTACAGACATATATTCTCTCTCTCTCTCTCTCTAGCTGTCTTCCTCTCTCTTTTTCAAAGTGCAGCTTCTGCCTTTAGAGCATCCCATTGTGCACGTTAACTCAAAGTCAAAAATGACTAGAAAAATTTCGTTTTGGTTATAATTTTATTATATCCTTAAATGAGATATATCGGTTTACTTTTTAGAGCTACTTGGCTCCTATGCATACGTATTTGCCTTCAGTGGCTAATGTTTTCGGTTCTGCCACTACATTCACATTTATATGCTCACATTAGCTACCAGAATGCTTACAAACGCTACTCGCTTTAGCAAAGTAATGTTTGTGTCGTTAATTATATTTTGGTAGATTAAGAATAGAAATACTTTGCATAAGAGTACGTTGGCAGCCCTGATTCGAGACAGATACCCTGGGAATCATCACGACCATGTCACGCCCCTCGGGGACCGCTGCTTCCAACCTATCATTAGGTAGTATATGAGAGGGAATGCTGTCACGAACACCCTGCGGAGATATAAATAGTACATTCTCCTGGTCTCTGCGGCAGCTCTTATGTTGTATTTACATGACGTTTAGATTACCTCGCCGTTTAGAAATAAAACAGAAAATACTCCTGGCATTTCTACACTGCAACTGCCATTTACGTTGTACACAGAAATACTAAAAATATCATCTCATTATTCAGATTCTGTTTTTAACGGAATAGTAAATTGGTGTTAGCTATTTCCTAATACTAAATTGGCGTTGGGTAAAAGAGGAGAAAGAAAAAATCTGATTCCAACACTCATGCAACTTTCTCTACCCACGAATAACTTATACCTGTTATGTTTATTATTAAGAAATTTCTTTAAAGGTGGATTGCCAGAAGATATGCTTTCGTTACACATTTATACATTTCTTTGTAGTTAGTTATAAGAAGAATACAGCGAGCTAAAGTGATAGGCAGAGTTTTAAAAAGTGGATACCTATGTGATGGCTTTGAAATCCTACGTTGCTTGCTTGATTACGAGAAAAAACGAAGAGTGATTTTCCTTTTGAGAAAAGCATGCGTTTTGAAAATTGATACCAATAACACAAATGGTTAATACCACGAAAACTTTTGTTTGACAAAATTGTGTGTTTTAACATCTACATTTTTGGTGTAGTAGGATTGTGTCTGTATCTTACGGTTTACCAATTATACAAAAGTCACCTCAGAATGAAGAGGACTTCAAAGGATATTCCAGAAAATTTAAGGCACACATTATTTTTCATAAAAGTATGTTAAGCATACGGTATTTAATCAAAGTCGTTAGAGCCATATTAAAAAAATACATGTAAAGGGAGCTTCCTAAAATCTTCGTGTCGCATCCTTTGAAGATGCTGAAGTTAAATACAAAATTTGGTTTTTAACCGACTTTTCGTTTGAGTTATGCTACGCACGCACACACACACACACACACACACACACACACACACACACAATGCTCCACTGAGAGAACCCCGGTAAACCAACCGAGATTAGAATTTGTGATCTCTGATTTAGAAAGCAGGCACCGTATTCAGAGTTGGTTAACCAAATATGTACTTTAAATCTGTAAAAATCTTCAACCGTATAAGAAACATTTTACGACACAGTTTGCGTAATTCTGTAGAACGGAACAATCTCCTATAGTGTAGAATTTACTTCTGAATCGGTAGTGAAATATAATATTAATACAAGCCTGCAAATGTTTGCAGGCAACTGAGACCAACTACTTAATTAGAAAGCATTTCGACGTAAATACGTGATGTATACTACATTGATTTATGCTCGACCATGCCAAAATGTAGTATTTATACGACTGGTAGCAGTACTTTAATGGGCCTAATTAAAGTATTGGGGCGGCGCCGTAGCCGAGTGGTTAGTCCGCTCGCCTCCCACCGAGGCGGCCCGGGTTCAATCCCAGGGACCAGCATGTGGGATTTGTGGTGGACGAAGCGGCGTCTGGGCGGGTTTTCTCCGGGTTCCCCCGCAATTCATTCCACCAACTGCTCCATCATCACCTTTCCTTTCACCCATTTCACCAACATTTCGTTTCATCTACTTCCTTCATCCCATACCAGGCATCGGGCTGATCACCCATCCTGGATGTTCTGTCTGATCCATGAGTGTCTGCTCCTCGACGGGCCTCTGACCCCAGGCACCTGCCTGTAAGTCCTACATAAGAGGAGGGTAAACAGATAATGAATGAATGTATTAAAGTATTCGACTAATCAGAAGTGGCCACGTAACATTGTGAAGGCGCAAGTATCGATTATTCTCGTTTTGATCGACAACGGTACTAGCGCGAGTTAAGAAAAAACTCAAAATGTCTGACACTAGTAACAGTGACATTCAACATACATCCCCAGAATTTACGACAAAAGCACTCAATCTTACCAATAACTGGTTGCGACAAAAGTCAAGAAAGATGTACGAGAAATTCTATTCACAATTCATGATTTGGAGAATATCAAAAGGTATAAATTTGTTCTCAGAAAATGTCAGGTGCTACAAGGTCATTGTATTGTAACCATAGATAAAGGAATAACGATTGTAACACGTCATTCAAAGCAGAAACGAATACTTATGAAACATTTAATTTAGATACATGGTCGAGCATAAACAGATGTATGAAACTTTGCTTCGCTCGCTCGGTAAATAATAATACTCGCGTTTTAATTACTACTATTACAGTCTCCTTGCATAATATACTATTATACTATTGTTTCCCTCCAACCATCATATTCTATGTCAATGAACCTCGCTGATAGTGCGGTGGTCTAACTCCTGCAGAAAGGGTAAGGTAATCCTCCGGGTGCTATCAGAATATGGGCAGACACCAAAGGCATAGAAGGTGATCAAGAGCAGGGCCTTTTTGGAAAAAGTTGTGAAAACTGCAGAGATTAATGGGAGTAGGTTATTTAGAAGAGAGCGAGGCCACTTTTTTGCGCATGTATGGGAAAGGATAGGGAAAACGAGGCTAGATGGGGCGGTTCAAGGAGGAAAATGCGTTTATATGGGGAAGATAGGAATACGACGACCAATACTATGCTAGACAGGGTTGAAGGAGGGAAATACGTTTATATGGAAGAGATAGTAGAGAGCTGTTAGGCTAGACAGAGGCTGAGGAGCATGGTTTATATGAAAAGTATAGGAAAAACGAGGAGAGGTATTACACTAGACAGAGTTGAAGGGTAGAGTATGTCTTTTATATGAGAGAGGTAGGGAACAGGAGGAGGGGTGTTAGCCTAGACAGAGGTTGAAGGGTAGAGTATGTCTTTTATATGAGAGAGGTAGGGAACAGGAGGAGAGGTGTTAGGCTAGACAGAGTTGAAGGGTAGAGCTTATCTTTATATATGAGACAGTTAAGGAACAGGGGGTAGGGATGATAGGCTAGACAGAGGTCAAGAAGTAGAGTATGGTTTATATGAGCGGTATAGGAAAACGATGAGAGGTGTTAGACTAGACAGGGCTTGAAACGTAGTGCATGGTTTATATGAGCGGTATAGGAAAACGATGAGAGGTGTTAGACTAGACAGGGCTTGAAGGGTAGAGTATGTCTTTTATATGAGAGAGGTAGGGAACAGGAGGAGGGGTGTTAGGCTAGACAGAGGTTGAAGGGTAGAGCTTATCTTTATATATGAGACAGTTAAGGAACAGGGGGTAGGGATGATAGGCTAGACAGAGGTCAAGAAGTAGAGTATGGTTTATATGAGCGGTATAGGAAAACGATGAGAGGTGTTAGACTAGACAGGGCTTGAAACGTAGTGCATGGTTTATATGAGCGGTATACGAAAACGATGAGAGGTGTTAGACCAGACAGGGCTTGAAGGGTAGAGTATGTCTTTTATATGAGAGAGTTAGGGAACAGGAGGAGGGGTGTTGGGCTAGACAGAGGTTGAAGGGTAGAGTATGTCTTTTATATGAGAGAGGTAGGGAACAGGAGGAGAGGTGTTAGGCTAGACAGAGTTGAAGGCTAGAGCTTATCTTTATATATGAGACAGTTAAGGAACAGGGGGTAGGATGATAGGCTAGACAGAGGTCAAGAAGTAGAGTATGGTTTATATGAGATATAGGAAAACCAGGAGAGGTATTAGGCTAAGGAGGTTGAGTATGCGTTTATAAGGAGAGACGAGAAAACGGAGAGATCCTATGCTAGGATAGACAGCTGTTAAAGGTAGAATGTGTTTTCTATAGGTTAGATAGGAACCCAAGGAGAGATACTCAGCTAGACAGGAGCAGGCGGGAAATGCGCTTTATGAGAGGCAAGGGATACGGGGAGAGACGCTAGACTAGACAGAGGTTTAGAGTATGCGTTTATATGTATGAGGGATATAGGAACAGGAGGAGAGATATTAGGCTAAGGAGGTTGAGTAGCCGTTTATGAGGAGAGATGAGTAAACGAAGAGATTCAATGCTAGGATAGGCAGGTGCTAAAGGTAGAATGTGTTTTATATATGCTAGATAGGAACCCAAGGAGACATAGACAGGGGGCAGGAGGGGAATGCGCTTATGAGAGGTAGGGGATACGGGGAGTGGTGTTAGCCTAGACAGAGGTAGAGGAGTAGAGTATGGTTTATATGAGAGGTATAGGGAAACGAGGAGAGTCGGTAGGCTAGACAGATAGTGAAGCAGTAGGAATATGGACTTATATACAGGAGATATAGGGAATAGGAGATGCTAGACCTTGAAAGCGACTTTAGGCGAGAACTTCATGGAAATATGTTTCATGTCAATGTTAGAGCGCTAATTCTAGACATGCTCATCACATAACCTATTCAGGGAAAAGGTGACTCGCTCAGGGGAAAAAGGTGACCAGCAAAGGGAAAAACGTGACCAGCAAAGGGAAAAAGGTGACCAGCAAAGGGAAAAAGGTGACCAGCAAAGGGAAAAAGGTGGCCAGCAAAGGGAAAAAGGTGACCAGCAAAGGGAAAAAGGTGACCAGGAAAGGGAAAAAGGTGACCAGCAAAGGGAAAAAGGTGACCAGCAAAGGGAAAAACGTGACCAGCAAAGGGAAAAAGGTGACCAGCAAAGGGAAAAAGGTGACCAGCAAAGGGAAAAAGGTGACCAGCAAAGGGAAAAAGGTGACCAGCAAAGGGAAAAAGGTGACCAGGAAAGGGAAAAAGGTGACCAGGAAAGGGAAAAAGGTGAGCAGCAAAGGGAAAAAGGTGACCAGAAAAGGGAAAAAGGTGACCAGCAAAGGGAAAAAGGTGACCAGCAAAGGGAAAAAGGCGACCAGGAAAGGGAAAAAGGTGACCAGCAAAGGGAAAAAGGTGACCAGCAAAGGGAAAAACGTGACCAGCAAAGGGAAAAAGGTGACCAGGAAAGGGAAAAAGGTGACCAGCAAAGGGAAAAAGGTGACCAGCAAAGGGAAAAAGGTGACCAGGAAAGGGAAAAAGGTGACCAGCAAAGGGAAAAAGGTGACCAGGAAAGGGAAAAAGGTGACCAGCAAAGGGAAAAACGTTACCAGCAAAGGGAAAAACGTTACCAGCAACGGGAAAAACGTTATCAGCAAAGGGAAAAGGTGACCAGCAAAGGGAAAAAGGTGACCAGCAAAGGGAAAAAGGTGACCAGCAAAGGGAAAAGGGCAGGGAAAAGGCGGTCCTCTCACGGGAAAAGCTAACCCACTCACACTAACAGGTAAGTAATTCAGTTAGGGTCACAGGGTAGGACAGGTTCCGGGAAGCGGATATAGCATAGTTCCGTATGATGTTACAGGTAATTCAGAGAGTATCGTAGGTATTTAGGATAATTCAAGTAACATAGGTGTTTAAAGTCACTCAGCTAGTATCACAGGTACTCATGGTAATATAGAGAGTAATTAGATCATAAACATTTCTTATCCAACGTTACAACAATTTATATACTTTTTCTAAATCTTACAAACTTATTATATGTTAAACAGTTATTGTACGATGCGGAGAGGGATAAACTGCATATTGTTTCACAAATTGAAAATCTTTACGTCAACATACCTTTATTTTAGTTCGTTATAGATGTCTCTCCCCTTTTATCTAGGCTTGAGACTAGCACTAGGATTGCTCCTAATGGCAGGGTTACCACCTTCCCTTCCATCTTCTTCTTTCTTCATCAGGCGTCTGCTAGTTGCATACACAGCACACGGATAAACTTCATTTTTAAGATTGTAGACTCACGAGAAAATCTTCATCTTCGACTTACATTCTCTTAAGCACTGTTTGTAATACTGTAATGTCCATATGCATAGGTAGTTATCCCATCCTCAGCAATAATTCTTTTATCATCAAAGGGATTCAATGCGATTTTATTCACTTGCACTGTGGTAACAGCATGCTTTCGTGATAGGATTAGATTCATGGGCGTTCTGATGATTTCACAGGTTTTAAGACAGTCTGTATAGCTGTCAAACGAAATGTACTGCTTAATAGCGCTACGTTTTATACCTTTAATCTTTTTTATCATTGAGCCTTGAATATCTAAGGCATACATCTTAGGCCGTAGTCCAACAAAGCGTAGGATGATTTTGCTATTAGCCTCATCTTTAAATTTTCCCAATACCTTCTTGTTCTGAGTAGAGTGGCATATATGATTGACAGGATAATCAGCTGTATCCAGATGCTCAAGAAAACGTAGCTTGTCCTGGTACACATCTTCAGTTGTTACACGATGAATGAATGAATCAGTGTCCATATACATAAGCTTCAGGTTTTCAGCTCCATAATAAGGCAACAACACGTCGTAATGGTAGTTATACATTAATGTCTTGGAGATGTCCAACACACTCATTCCAATGTATATAGGCTTGTTGAACACAATCTGACGAGAGGACATATGTACAGCAGCTAGATTAGCAGCATATATCGTCCTGTCGATAAACGTAGGCTTGGCGATCAACTTTTCTAGAGTCTTCTCATTGGTCACCAGTCGTATATCCACACGGCTACGCAGGTTCTCCATAGTTTTTCCAAACATGGCGTTGTTAAAGAGCTTATAGAGATCCTTCTCGAAGTCATTTGCAGCTTGTTGTCGTAGCCTGTTGTTAAATTCCACATAAGGTTTCAACCACCGAGACTGTCGGAATTGTAGCACACGATGGATTTTTGTTAGTCGTAGTCCATGACTAAGAGCCTGCTTCAAAGTCATGTAATGCACTACATACTTCTTTCGAGGTCCAAGATGAGGTATCAGTTTCTTTGTAGATGCTTCCAATGGCTTCATACACTCAGGCAGGAAAGGTAGATCGTTGTGTAGATCGTGAAGTTCTGCAGGATATTCGATATCAACTTCTAATATGTACCCATGAGGATCATCTTCTTGTAGTGTTTCTAAGTTGATTTCTTCAGGCGAAACCCACTGAAATCCACCAAAAGGAAGGGCGTGACACATTGCCCACCCATATTGGTTATTGGCGTCCTCATATGTGATAAATTGGGTTGGTCTCGACGGATCAAACTTCTCCATATACGCGTTATTAGCTTCTGCATACCGATGGGAAACTTGACATAAACCTCCTCTTATACCTGATTCCACCATGAGTAGTTGATCGTAATCTTGTAACAACTCCAGCTTAATTCCTGTATACAACAACATGGCGTCCCATGTAAGTCCTGGAGATGTAAAATAATGCGCGGGGTCAACTTTGTGTGTTTTGAGGGTTTGCTCTCTGAACGTCTCAAAGACATCGGCTAGGAGTAGTACATCTGAGGTTAAGTACAGGTCGCTGTACTCGCCCAGGTTTCTCACATTAAACAGCTCCCATACATTTCTAGCATGATCATAGTCAGCATCACTAATTTCTTCTTCATTTAATCTATTGTAGAAGGTGTGCTTAGGAGGCAAGCAAGTCTCGTTCAAAACATCCCAGGAAGTGACGTAATCATAGGGAAATACCCCCTTACGGGTCATCAACTTCAATTTGTCTTCTCCAAAGTACTTTAGTGTTTCAGGATATGAGGTTAGATTTTTTACCAACTTATCCAAGCTTGTACTGAGGAAACGGAAGCTGTCCACAAATCGAAGCTTTATATCTCCTACATACTTGGTGAATGAGATATAGCTTTCTTCAGAGTTAGGAATTACCTCCACACGTTCACTTGTACAACCCAGCTCCTTAACAATGAAATGAGAGTCATATCCGCTAAGGTTATGCATGAAGACTGGTATATATTTAGGTGTTTTACAGGCTAAGTTACATTCATTATGAAGACTTCCACGATATTCACCGCTGATGTGATCATGGTCGCGTACTTTATAGTTCCCTTCTGTAAAGGGTTTTCCACACAAGTAGCATGTCGTAGAAGACTCAAAATCCTTTTGCTGTTGATCCGTAAGTTTCAGAGGCTTAGCAGATTTGTATATGTCATCAATCATTTTTGCAAGATATGTCAAGTACAGCATAAACTTCTGAGCAGCATCAGCACCACGATACACATAGGGTTGCTTAGGAAGACCAGTTTCGAGATGTTCAACTCTGTATGTAGGCTTCACGTAAACACAGAAGCTCATTGGTGTGTGCTCTTGATAAGGGGTTGTATAGGAAGTTTCAGGATTGGGTGTACATGTATGGCATGGAGTGAGAATACTCTCAAAATCCGCATAAATGACATAAGGTACTTTCAGCATCCTCTCAACATTTTTAAACTGTACAATTGCTTTCTCCTTGGTAGGCATAACTACCCTCGCAACACCATGTTGATTACAGATTGATGTATGTTCTTGTAGTTTTTCCAGTCCACTTCGTCCATATCGATCATCAAAATGTGTAAAGCAGCGCTTACAAGTATAAACCCGTCCATTACATTTAGTTTTCTGACGTCGAACGAGTTTCTCAAAATTCTTTATATATACGTAGTGATGTTTTCCACAACTGTCACTCAATAGTAGCAGGTCACGATGTTCAGGTAGTTCAATATCAGCAACCTTTATTGGATACACCTCATGCTTCTCATCTAGACCGAAAACGTTAATAGATATCTTGTTAAGCTTCTCAAATTTAGGTATTTGAGAAAGTGGAGTAGGATAGGAAACACAGCTGAAGTCGTACTTATCTTGAAGCTGCTTGTATTTGCTGACGCGTTGAGGCTTGGTGCTGACGAATTTGGCCAGTATAGAGTACATGAAACATTTCTCGTCGATAAAGTTCTGAATGTTTATACACGCTTCTTTAGCTCCGACAGATGACGGTAGTGGTATGTAGCTACTTCCTCGCAACGGGTTGTACTTGTTGATACGAAGTCGAACTCCTTCCACAGTAAGCAAAGCCCAGCTGCTACCCTTAAGCTGAGACTCCTCCATTTCAGTCACCAATTTCTTGAATTTCACTTCCATCGTTGAGTCCAGATCAGTTTCCAGGAAAACAGCTTGATTCCGTGTTTTAAATGTTTTGTCACAGGTTTCTCCGATACTGTTAACAAATCGACACTCAACCAACAGATTAATTTTAACACTCTTATGAACGCTAAGCTCTTTATGCACAGCCTGGATTATGCGTTGTTTTGCTTCATGCAGATACATATTCAGGTCCTTAGGTGATTCACATCGTATAAAATACGATTTCAATCGTCCTTCGAATGAAGTTTCGTATTCTATCATGTCACAGTCCTCCATTGTTGACAGTAACTGATGTTTAGTGGGCTCCAATCTTCTTTTCTTCTGAGGGATGCTTATTTCACATATATCTTCGTGTCGCTGTCCCTTATAACAATCTTTGAAGGTTACATTACAATGTTTACATTTGAAGAGCTTCTTGCAGCTCATCTCGTGTCTTCTCTTGTCATAACCTCGGAGGAACTTCTTCTCACATTTTCCGCATGCATATCCAGTAGCGCTTGGAATAATATCCTTATACGCTGAGTTATTCATCTTTATTCTTGATGTAATAACGTATTAATCACTGATCAATGAAATGTAGACCTCTTCACCTTGACACCACTTTAGAAAGCTGATTATTCTTGGAGAGAACACAATGTTAACACCTCAAGACTAATTAGCGCAATGAACTCCAATGACCTAGATCACCGTATTTATAGAGGGAGCACGAGCCTTTTAGATCAATCATAAACTCGCTCCATAGCTACCTGTATATGTTTGCTCCACGCGTATTAACCTCACGCCCAGAGTCAGGATGTTTATGACGTCACACCCAGAGACAGGATGTCTGGCAGTATCAAACACGTTTAAACTCGTCTCGTAACTACCTGTATATGCTGTCACACCAACAAGAGAAGTATTCCCACACGCTCATTCAGTCAGATGTTCCATTCAAAGCCTACCAACACCCATTACACCAAACCTAGCACAATCTCAAAGGCTTAAAAGGTAGCGTAGAGGATTTTCCCCCTTATTTACTTAAATGCATGTATATACTACATTATTTCATGTTTTCATCCCCTTTTCAATTCTTCCTTTCCATCTTCTTTCAGAAAGACCATTACATTTCACTACAATCACGAGAAAAGCAATTTTTTCAGTTTCACAGATTCTAAGCTTCTAGAATCGAACCCGGTAATAGTTTTAATAAATGTATTTTTAGTAATTTAGCTCCTTTGCATCAGCATCTACCATTTAATCTTTACTCGAACCTGATAGGATTCATAGGCTTGAAGATATATGAAATCACCCCTTCGGGATTCGATCTGAGTACTTTAAAGTACTTTTTGTCATGATAACGATATTTAGGAACTTGGTACTCTGTTTACGGTTTACTTGACGTGTCTATATAAATTAGATTACGAGTTATTAAATTTGCAAGTAAATTTCATTAAATCGGTATTCGAACCCAGAACACCAGGAACAAAATAATTTACAATATTAGCTTGACATGTTAAACAAAGCTGTATGCAGTTACGCTATCAATCCAAGTGATATATTCTAGTGTGCAGAGGAAAATTAAGGAACTCATTAAAAGATGGGAATCGAACCAAGCACAACTGATTGACAATTATATACAGCATTAATTACCCAGTACAGAACCTATCAAACATGCTTTAGCCCACTCCTCTAACTCATTTAGTTCCAGAGATAATGAAGATTTAAAATTAAGAATCGAACTCAGGACATCAGATCCCCAAATATAGATCCGCAAGAAACTACCTATTGATATAAATGTAATAAAGTTTATTTCACGTCTTTATCTTAAGTAGTTTAGGAGTTATTAAATTTATAATTAAATTACATTTTATCGGTATTCGAACCCAGAACACCAGAAACAAAATTATTTATAAAATTAGTTTGCTATGTTAAAAAGAGTTGTATACAGTTACGCAATCAATCTAAGTGATATATTCTAGTATACAGAGAAAAATTAAGGAAATCATTTAAAAATCGGGATTCGAACTAGGGACAACTGATTAAAAATTATATACAGTATTAATTACACATTATAACAGCTATCAAACATGCTTTGGTTCATCCCTCTACCTCTCTTAGTTTCCGAGATAATGAAGATTTAAAATTAAGGATCGAACCCAGGACACCAGGTATCCAAATGTACATTCAGAAGAAACTAACTAATGATATAAATGTAATAAAATTTATTTGGCGTCTTTATCTTAATTAGTCTCAGAGTTATTAGAAGTTGAATTTGTAATTACTCGTGGGATTTGAACCCTGGCATCCCGGACAACTCGGATTAATATCTCAAGGACGCGGCGCATTCCAAAGAATTGATTAGTTTTTATCCCATTGTTCTATCTCTTTTCATTCAGGAGATATAAGCGATTAATCAGTAGGGTAGAAATGAGAGTTCTAAAATAGTTAATTTATGCATGGAATGCAATTAATATGATAATTAGTCCCACCCCACTAATTAGCCCCCCCTCTCATTTCCCCGCTACTGATTAATCGCTTATATCTCCTGAATGAAAAGAGATAGAACAATGGGATAAAAACTAATCAATTCTTTGGAATGCGCCGCGTCCTTGAGATATTAATCCGAGTTGTCCGGGATGCCAGGGTTCGAATCCCACGAGTAATTACAAATTCAACTTCTAATAACTCTGAGACTAATTAAGATAAAGACGCCAAATAAATTTTATTACATTTATATCATTAGGTAGTTTCTTCTGAATGTACATTTGGATACCTGGTGTCCTGGGTTCGATCCTTAATTTTAAATCTTCATTATCTCGGAAACTAAGAGAGGTAGAGGGATGAACCAAAGCATGTTTGATAGCTGTTATAATGTGTAATTAATACTGTATATAATTTTTAATCAGTTGTCCCTAGTTCGAATCCCGATTTTTAAATGATTTCCTTAATTTTTCTCTGTATACTAGAATATATCACTTAGATTGATTGCGTAACTGTATACAACTCTTTTTAACATAGCAAACTAATTTTATAAATAATTTTGTTTCTGGTGTTCTGGGTTCGAATACCGATAAAATGTAATTTAATTATAAATTTAATAACTCCTAAACTACTTAAGATAAAGACGTGAAATAAACTTTATTACATTTATATCAATAGGTAGTTTCTTGCGGATCTATATTTGGGGATCTGATGTCCTGAGTTCGATTCTTAATTTTAAATCTTCATTATCTCTGGAACTAAATGAGTTAGAGGAGTGGGCTAAAGCATGTTTGATAGGTTCTGTACTGGGTAATTAATGCTGTATATAATTGTCAATCAGTTGTGCTTGGTTCGATTCCCATCTTTTAATGAGTTCCTTAATTTTCCTCTGCACACTAGAATATATCACTTGGATTGATAGCGTAACTGCATACAGCTTTGTTTAACATGTCAAGCTAATATTGTAAATTATTTTGTTCCTGGTGTTCTGGGTTCGAATACCGATTTAATGAAATTTACTTGCAAATTTAATAACTCGTAATCTAATTTATATAGACACGTCAAGTAAACCGTAAACAGAGTACCAAGTTCCTAAATATCGTTATCATGACAAAAAGTACTTTAAAGTACTCAGATCGAATCCCGAAGGGGTGATTTCATATATTTTCAAGCCTATGAATCCTATCAGGTTCGAGTAAAGATTAAATGGTAGATGCTGATGCGAGGAAGCTAAATTACTAAAAATACATTTATTAAAACTATTACCGGGTTCGATTCTAGAAGCTTAGAATCTGTGAAACTGAAAAAATTGCTTTTCTCGTGATTGTAGTGAAATGTAATGGTCTTTCTGAAAGAAGATGGAAAGGAAGAATTGAAAAGGGGATGAAAACATGAAATAATGTAGTATATACATGCATTTAAGTAAATAAGGGGGAAAATCCTCTACGCTACCTTTTAAGCCTTTGAGATTGTGCTAGCTTTGGTGTAATGGGTGTTGGTAGGCTTTGAATGGAACATCTGACTGAATGAGCGTGTGGGAATACTTCTCTTGTTGGTGTGACAGCATATACAGGTAGTTACGAGACGAGTTTAAACGTGTTTGATACTGCCAGACATCCTGTCTCTGGGTGTGACGTCATAAACATCCTGACTCTGGGCGTGAGGTTAATACGCGTGGAGCAAACATATACAGGTAGCTATGGAGCGAGTTTATGATTGATCTAAAAGGCTCGTGCTCCCTCTATAAATACGGTGATCTAGGGCATTGGAGTTCATTGCGCTAATTAGTCTTGAGGTGTTAACATTGTGTTCTCTCCAAGAATAATCAGCTTTCTAAAGTGGTGTCAAGGTGAAGAGGTCTACATTTCATTGATCAGTGATTAATACGTTATTACATCAAGAATAAAGATGAATAACTCAGCGTATAAGGATATTATTCCAAGCGCTACTGGATATGCATGCGGAAAATGTGGGAAGAAGTTCCTCCGAGGTTATGACAAGAGAAGACACGAGATGAGCTGCAAGAAGCTCTTCAAATGTAAACATTGTAATGTAACCTTCAAAGATTGTTATAAGGGACAGCGACACGAAGATATATGTGAAATAAGCATCCCTCAGAAGAAAAGAAGATTGGAGCCCACTAAACATCAGTTACTGTCAACAATGGAGGACTGTGACATGAAAGAATACGAAACTTCATTCGAAGGACGATTGAAATCGTATTTTATACGATGTGAATCACCTAAGGACCTGAATATGTATCTGCATGAAGCAAAACAACGCATAATCCAGGCTGTGCATAAAGAGCTTAGCGTTCATAAGAGTGTTAAAATTAATCTGTTGGTTGAGTGTCGATTTGTTAACAGTATTGGAGAAACCTGTGACAAAACATTTAAAACACGGAATCAAGCTGTTTTCCTGGAAACTGATCTGGACTCAACGATGGAAGTGAAATTCAAGAAATTGGTGACTGAAATGGAGGAGTCTCAGCTTAAGGGTAGCAGCTGGGCTTTGCTTACTGTGGAAGGAGTTCGACTTCGTATCAACAAGTACAACCCGTTGCGAGGAAGTAGCTACATACCACTACCGTCATCTGTCGGAGCTAAAGAAGCGTGTATAAACATTCAGAACTTTATCGACGAGAAATGTTTCATGTACTCTATACTGGCCAAATTCGTCAGCACCAAGCCTCAACGCGTCAGCAAATACAAGCAGCTTCAAGATAAGTACGACTTCAGCTGTGTTTCCTATCCTACTCCACTATCTCAAATACCTAAATTTGAGAAGCTTAACAAGATATCTATTAACGTTTTCGGTCTAGATGAGAAGCATGAGGTGTATCCAATAAAGGTTGCTGATATTGAACTACCTGAACATCGTGACCTGCTACTATTGAGTGACAGTTGTGGAAAACATCACTACGTATATATAAAGAATTTTGAGAAACTCGTTCGACGTCAGAAAACTAAATGTAATGGACGGGTTTATACTTGTAAGCGCTGCTTTACACATTTTGATGATCGATATGGACGAAGTGGACTGGAAAAACTACAAGAACATACATCAATCTGTAATCAACATGGTGTTGCGAGGGTAGTTATGCCTACCAAGGAGAAAGCAATTGTACAGTTTAAAAATGTTGAGAGGATGCTGAAAGTACCTTATGTCATTTATGCGGATTTTGAGAGTATTTTCACTCCATGCCATACATGTACACCCAATCCTGAAACTTCCTATACAACCCCTTATCAAGAGCACACACCAATGAGCTTCTGTGTTTACGTGAAGCCTACATACAGAGTTGAACATCTCGAAACTGGTCTTCCTAAGCAACCCTATGTGTATCGTGGTGCTGATGCTGCTCAGAAGTTTATGCTGTACCTGACATATCTTGCAAAAATGATTGATGACATATACAAATCTGCTAAGCCTCTGAAACTTACGGATCAACAGCAAAAGGATTTTGAGTCTTCTACGACATGCTACTTGTGTGGAAAACCCTTTACAGAAGGGAACTATAAAGTACGCGACCATGATCACATCAGCGGTGAATATCGTGGAAGTCTTCATAATGAATGTAACTTAGCCTGTAAAACACCTAAATATATACCAGTCTTCATGCATAACCTTAGCGGATATGACTCTCATTTCATTGTTAAGGAGCTGGGTTGTACAAGTGAACGTGTGGAGGTAATTCCTAACTCTGAAGAAAGCTATATCTCATTCACCAAGTATGTAGGAGATATAAAGCTTCGATTTGTGGACAGCTTCCGTTTCCTCAGTACAAGCTTGGATAAGTTGGTAAAAAATCTAACCTCATATCCTGAAACACTAAAGTACTTTGGAGAAGACAAATTGAAGTTGATGACCCGTAAGGGGGTATTTCCCTATGATTACGTCACTTCCTGGGATGTTTTGAACGAGACCTGCTTGCCTCCTAAGCACACCTTCTACAATAGATTAAATGAAGAAGAAATTAGTGATGCTGACTATGATCATGCTAGAAATGTATGGGAGCTGTTTAATGTGAGAAACCTGGGCGAGTACAGCGACCTGTACTTAACCTCAGATGTACTACTCCTAGCCGATGTCTTTGAGACGTTCAGAGAGCAAACCCTCAAAACCCTCAAAGTTGACCCCGCGCATTATTTTACATCTTCAGGACTTACATGGGACGCCATGTTGTTGTATACAGGAATTAAGCTGGAGCTGTTACAAGATTACGATCAACTACTCATGGTGGAATCAGGTATAAGAGGAGGTTTATGTCAAGTTTCCCATCGGTATGCAGAAGCTAATAACGCGTATATGGAGAAGTTTGATCCGTCGAGGCCAACCCAATTTATCACATATGAGGACGCCAATAACCAATATGGGTGGGCAATGTGTCACGCCCTTCCTTTTGGTGGATTTCAGTGGGTTTCGCCTGAAGAAATCAACTTAGAAACACTACAAGAAGATGATCCTCATGGGTACATATTAGAAGTTGATATCGAATATCCTGCAGAACTTCACGATCTACACAACGATCTACCTTTCCTGCCTGAGTGTATGAAGCCATTGGAAGCATCTACAAAGAAACTGATACCTCATCTTGGACCTCGAAAGAAGTATGTAGTGCATTACATGACTTTGAAGCAGGCTCTTAGTCATGGACTACGACTAACAAAAATCCATCGTGTGCTACAATTCCGACAGTCTCGGTGGTTGAAACCTTATGTGGAATTTAACAACAGGCTACGACAACAAGCTGCAAATGACTTCGAGAAGGATCTCTATAAGCTCTTTAACAACGCCATGTTTGGAAAAACTATGGAGAACCTGCGTAGCCGTGTGGATATACGACTGGTGACCAATGAGAAGACTCTAGAAAAGTTGATCGCCAAGCCTACGTTTATCGACAGGACGATATATGCTGCTAATCTAGCTGCTGTACATATGTCCTCTCGTCAGATTGTGTTCAACAAGCCTATATACATTGGAATGAGTGTGTTGGACATCTCCAAGACATTAATGTATAACTACCATTACGACGTGTTGTTGCCTTATTATGGAGCTGAAAACCTGAAGCTTATGTATATGGACACTGATTCATTCATTCATCGTGTAACAACTGAAGATGTGTACCAGGACAAGCTACGTTTTCTTGAGCATCTGGATACAGCTGATTATCCTGTCAATCATATATGCCACTCTACTCAGAACAAGAAGGTATTGGGAAAATTTAAAGATGAGGCTAATAGCAAAATCATCCTACGCTTTGTTGGACTACGGCCTAAGATGTATGCCTTAGATATTCAAGGCTCAATGATAAAAAAGATTAAAGGTATAAAACGTAGCGCTATTAAGCAGTACATTTCGTTTGACAGCTATACAGACTGTCTTAAAACCTGTGAAATCATCAGAACGCCCATGAATCTAATCCTATCACGAAAGCATGCTGTTACCACAGTGCAAGTGAATAAAATCGCATTGAATCCCTTTGATGATAAAAGAATTATTGCTGAGGATGGGATAACTACCTATGCATATGGACATTACAGTATTACAAACAGTGCTTAAGAGAATGTAAGTCGAAGATGAAGATTTTCTCGTGAGTCTACAATCTTAAAAATGAAGTTTATCCGTGTGCTGTGTATGCAACTAGCAGACGCCTGATGAAGAAAGAAGAAGATGGAAGGGAAGGTGGTAACCCTGCCATTAGGAGCAATCCTAGTGCTAGTCTCAAGCCTAGATAAAAGGGGAGAGACATCTATAACGAACTAAAATAAAGGTATGTTGACGTAAAGATTTTCAATTTGTGAAACAATATGCAGTTTATCCCTCTCCGCATCGTACAATAACTGTTTAACATATAATAAGTTTGTAAGATTTAGAAAAAGTATATAAATTGTTGTAACGTTGGATAAGAAATGTTTATGATCTAATTACTCTCTATATTACCATGAGTACCTGTGATACTAGCTGAGTGACTTTAAACACCTATGTTACTTGAATTATCCTAAATACCTACGATACTCTCTGAATTACCTGTAACATCATACGGAACTATGCTATATCCGCTTCCCGGAACCTGTCCTACCCTGTGACCCTAACTGAATTACTTACCTGTTAGTGTGAGTGGGTTAGCTTTTCCCGTGAGAGGACCGCCTTTTCCCTGCCCTTTTCCCTTTGCTGGTCACCTTTTTCCCTTTGCTGGTCACCTTTTCCCTTTGCTGATAACGTTTTTCCCGTTGCTGGTAACGTTTTTCCCTTTGCTGGTAACGTTTTTCCCTTTGCTGGTCACCTTTTTCCCTTTCCTGGTCACCTTTTTCCCTTTGCTGGTCACCTTTTTCCCTTTCCTGGTCACCTTTTTCCCTTTGCTGGTCACCTTTTTCCCTTTGCTGGTCACCTTTTTCCCTTTCCTGGTCACCTTTTTCCCTTTGCTGGTCACGTTTTTCCCTTTGCTGGTCACCTTTTTCCCTTTGCTGGTCACCTTTTTCCCTTTCCTGGTCGCCTTTTTCCCTTTGCTGGTCACCTTTTTCCCTTTGCTGGTCACCTTTTTCCCTTTGCTGGTCACCTTTTTCCCTTTTCTGGTCACCTTTTTCCCTTTGCTGCTCACCTTTTTCCCTTTCCTGGTCACCTTTTTCCCTTTCCTGGTCACCTTTTTCCCTTTGCTGGTCACCTTTTTCCCTTTGCTGGTCACCTTTTTCCCTTTGCTGGTCACCTTTTTCCCTTTTCTGGTCAACTTTTTCCCTTTGCTGGTCACCTTTTTCCCTTTGCTGGTCACGTTTTTCCCTTTGCTGGTCACCTTTTTCCCTTTGCTGGTCACCTTTTTCCCTTTCCTGGTCACCTTTTTCCCTTTGCTGGTCACCTTTTTCCCTTTGCTGGCCACCTTTTTCCCTTTGCTGGTCACCTTTTTCCCTTTGCTGGTCACCTTTTTCCCTTTGCTGGTCACGTTTTTCCCTTTGCTGGTCACCTTTTTCCCCTGAGCGAGTCACCTTTTCCCTGAATAGGTTATGTGATGAGCATGTCTAGAATTAGCGCTCTAACATTGACATGAAACATATTTCCATGAAGTTCTCGCCTAAAGTCGCTTTCAAGGTCTAGCATCTCCTATTCCCTATATCTCCTGTATATAAGTCCATATTCCTACTGCTTCACTATCTGTCTAGCCTACCGACTCTCCTCGTTTCCCTATACCTCTCATATAAACCATACTCTACTCCTCTACCTCTGTCTAGGCTAACACCACTCCCCGTATCCCCTACCTCTCATAAGCGCATTCCCCTCCTGCCCCCTGTCTATGTCTCCTTGGGTTCCTATCTAGCATATATAAAACACATTCTACCTTTAGCACCTGCCTATCCTAGCATTGAATCTCTTCGTTTACTCATCTCTCCTCATAAACGGCTACTCAACCTCCTTAGCCTAATATCTCTCCTCCTGTTCCTATATCCCTCATACATATAAACGCATACTCTAAACCTCTGTCTAGTCTAGCGTCTCTCCCCGTATCCCTTGCCTCTCATAAAGCGCATTTCCCGCCTGCTCCTGTCTAGCTGAGTATCTCTCCTTGGGTTCCTATCTAACCTATAGAAAACACATTCTACCTTTAACAGCTGTCTATCCTAGCATAGGATCTCTCCGTTTTCTCGTCTCTCCTTATAAACGCATACTCAACCTCCTTAGCCTAATACCTCTCCTGGTTTTCCTATATCTCATATAAACCATACTCTACTTCTTGACCTCTGTCTAGCCTATCATCCTACCCCCTGTTCCTTAACTGTCTCATATATAAAGATAAGCTCTAGCCTTCAACTCTGTCTAGCCTAACACCTCTCCTCCTGTTCCCTACCTCTCTCATATAAAAGACATACTCTACCCTTCAACCTCTGTCTAGCCCAACACCCCTCCTCCTGTTCCCTAACTCTCTCATATAAAAGACATACTCTACCCTTCAAGCCCTGTCTGGTCTAACACCTCTCATCGTTTTCGTATACCGCTCATATAAACCATGCACTACGTTTCAAGCCCTGTCTAGTCTAACACCTCTCATCGTTTTCCTATACCGCTCATATAAACCATACTCTACTTCTTGACCTCTGTCTAGCCTATCATCCCTACCCCCTGTTCCTTAACTGTCTCATATATAAAGATAAGCTCTACCCTTCAACCTCTGTCTAGCCTAACACCCCTCCTCCTGTTCCCTACCTCTCTCATATAAAAGACATACTCTACCCTTCAAGCCCTGTCTAGTCTAACACCTCTCATCGTTTTCCTATACCGCTCATATAAACCATGCACTACGTTTCAAGCCCTGTCTAGTCTAACACCTCTCATCGTTTTCCTATACCGCTCATATAAACCATACTCTACTTCTTGACCTCTGTCTAGCCTATCATCCCTACCCCCTGTTCCTTAACTGTCTCATATATAAAGATAAGCTCTACCCTTCAACTCTGTCTAGCCTAACACCTCTCCTCCTGTTCCCTACCTCTCTCATATAAAAGACATACTCTACCCTTCAACCTCTGTCTAGGCTAACACCCCTCCTCCTGTTCCCTACCTCTCTCATATAAAAGACATACTCTACCCTTCAACTCTGTCTAGTGTAATACCTCTCCTCGTTTTTCCTATACTTTTCATATAAACCATGCTCCTCAGCCTCTGTCTAGCCTAACAGCTCTCTACTATCTCTTCCATATAAACGTATTTCCCTCCTTCAACCCTGTCTAGCATAGTATTGGTCGTCGTATTCCTATCTTCCCCATATAAACGCATTTTCCTCCTTGAACCGCCCCATCTAGCCTCGTTTTCCCTATCCTTTCCCATACATGCGCAAAAAAGTGGCCTCGCTCTCTTCTAAATAACCTACTAATGGGGGTTCGAAAATATTTCGCAGCACTGACCATCACCATCACAGAGAAGCATGTCCAATTGAGTGGAAGGCGGGGAAAACTGAACTGCACGTCAGAGAGGAGACTAATTCCCGGAGGAGAGTGGCATTACTTAAACTTGGTTAGCCGCTAAACGCCGCATCCTCCCAATTTGGCACTATCTGATTATCATCTTTCGGGGGCTTTGAAGAAATCTCTGAAAGGATTTAATTTTGCCAAGTTTGAAAATGTGGAAGCAGTTGTCCAATGGTGGATATAACACGTTCTGTAAAAAATAGTTTTAAGGCATCTGGAGCGGCTGCACATGAGTACCTGTGAACCGGTGATGTTTAAAATAAGTCGTATGACTGTTGCACGTCAGAAGTTTTGCTCCTCAGGTCATCGCAAATGACAAGGGGGGATTAGCATCAGAGATCACCCATCAAGTTCAGTTCTTCCCATTCCCTTCATAATCGATTGCTCCACCAAACTACGGGCAGCAATAATTAATGCCACTGTTGCTACGAACCGGTTTAGAAAATGCAGAGATCAAAACCCCGACAACATAACAAAAAAATAAACAGTGTTGTCCCTGAGGGTGTAAGTTTTTATCACTATTGACGAGTAACGTAACGTGCGATGCATGATTTTCTGCCCTACAGGAAAAAAGGGGGTAATAGCGCGATAAAAAATGCATGTGTAACGAGCTGGAAGGGGCGATTTGTCATTATCCATTATACCATGCAACTGTTAGGGCACACGCAAATGCACAGAGCTCCATAACGTATCAGTCACAAGCAATATGGTGGGTTTATCAGTAGCGACGTATCCCATGAGACCGGTACTTAGCGGATTTACACCAAAAGAACAGCTATCACGGAGATAATATGAAAGTTGTTACTTCTGACGGCCTGTCATTTTGATTACATCACCTGAAGATATTTATGAATACGTCATGTGTTCATTAAACTGCATACCAATGGTCATATCTCACATTGCTACCTCACTGCATGCTCCTGCGTTTCCTTAAATTTGCTAATATAAAGGTACCATCAATTGTCTGTATATTATACTTTTGAGCGTCCATGCAGAGTGTTGATGAACATCACCAATATAGTTTTACTTTTATGTGCATGTACTACTGTGGAGTATGTATTAACGGCGCTTTCTTCCTTTGCCCGCATGCACGCAAGAAACAACTCAAGAACTACAGTGACAATGAGAAACTTTATACACAACAATTAGAAGAAATTTTGTCGACATATTACAAATTCTGTTTAAATGGGTAAAACATGAAGTGATTTATAAGAACAACCTAATAAAATTTATGAATTTTAGGTTAGCGTTTGAATTAGAAATTTTATGTGCAGACTGAGTAATCTAAATTGCACCACAAATATCTCTAAAGCAAAAATAGGATTTGTTTTTAAGAATAGGAAACTTATAGTCATGATGGCAGGGGAAGGGCTCATTAAAGTAAATTATATGAACCTTTAAAATGTAAACAAATATGATTTAAAACATAAACTTATTTTACTTTCTCTACTACGTATAGTAAGTAGGGGAAGTATTGCATTTCACCCAAAAATTTGATATCCAGATTTAAACGGAAATACATGTTTTGAAGTCTCCTGAATCCAAATAAAATATTTTTAGAAAAAGGCCCATGCGTGAGTCTATGTATCTGTGTGGATGTGTGTCTGTGAACAGCATAACTCCCAAACGAAAAGTCGGATAAATACCAAACTTGGTATATAGGGTCAGTATCTTTCAGAGATGCAACACGAAGATTTTCAAGAAAATCTCCATACCCCAGACTACACTTTACATGGTATATTTTTGGAAAATTTTGATTTTCTCAAGAATAGCGAACGATTTTGATTAAAATATATGTTTAAAATACTTTCATGGTAAATGAAATGTATATCTTGAATTTCCTTGGAATGTCCCCAAACGTCCTCTTCATTCTGAATGAATTTTGTATAATTGGTGAACCGTAAGAGGTATACAAAATTTTACTACACAAAAATGTAATCTCGTTAAAACACACAATTTCTGTCACATACGTTTTTTTTGTCGAGTGAATCATTTCCGAGATATTCCTCGTTATTTGTTTGAATTTTCCAATACTTATAATTTTTCTCAAATGGCAATTAGTTATTGCTTTTTGGTTTGTTTGTTTGTTTGTTTTTTATGTCCTGGACATGCAAAGAGAATGAGATGCTCCACATAGCAACCAGCTCTTAAAAGATTTGACTATGGCTTAAAGCCTACCATATTCCTCTTATACCTACAAGAAAATTAGAAATACGATAGTTCCTGCAAATTTTTATATCGATTAACATGAAGTAGATGAAAAAAAGCGTTTGTAAAAATAGTTTGTACAAGAGTAGAGAAAGTTATGTGAGTGTAAGATATTAGATTTTTTTTAAAATGGAAACCCGCATTATTTCTGACGCAATTGATAACACGGAAAATTATATAAAAATCGCGTTGTTATATCGCAATAGGTGAATTACGTCCCGTTAGAAATTGTAACGCGAAGTTGACGTTTGAGATACAACGAAAGATATAAACCTTATTTCTTTACTTTTTTATGACTGGAAACCCTGTAATATTTTCAGCGACATTCACAAAAGCGAAAATAATACTAAGAACGGCTTTTGTTGTACTGTAGTACTCCAGTCACATCACCATCAACTGCAACGTGAAGTTCGTGTTTGAGATTCAACGACGCGAGCGTCAACTTCACGATACAATTTCTCGGGATGTAATTGGCCTACTGCGATGCAACAAACACCATTCTTAATGTTATTTTCAATGTTATCAATTGCACCAAAATATTACCGGTTTCCATTGAAATAAAAACTAGCTACTAACCACTCAAGTGATGGTTATTCGGTTTTCTTTGTGCTCATGTAAAGAGCATAAAATTTCAAAGCCATTAAATAGCGTTGCAGTTTTTAAAAACATGACCATCGCTTTAGTCTACTGTATTCTTCTTACATCTACAAGGAAATATGTATATATGTGTAATGAAACTCTATCTCGACTAACAAGAAGTAGGTCGGTACACAACGGAGGGGCACATCTCACGCACTGTGGTCTACATAGATCTATTGCGCTTACCACCCCTCAGGTGAAGGGATGAAGTGATGGAACCACATGAGGCTATAGGCCGCAGGCAGCCAGGCCATAGAAACGCGCGGAAGTCCGTAACAATTCCTGGCTCGAAGGCTTGTCCCACCTGGAGCTGCCTAGAGAGGGCGATGAATGACTCGTTGACCAAGCAGCTGATAGTGTCCACGGGGACGCATCCGTGCCATCTGTCCGACACTACCATACGCCACGAAACCTAGAAGCACGCCTAAAACATCAGAAGGAAATGGAATGAAAGGGAAGTAATGAAAGGAAATAATGGAAGAGAAGAAATCACCCCAGCATTCGCGTGCCGACCCGGGGAAACCAGGAAAAACCCATAGGTCAGAGTGGGTAGTCACCGGGTATCAAACACGGGACCTCCAGAATGCGAGTCACATGCGTTAGCGCGACGTCACCCCGCTCGGTGAAGTAGACAGAAGAATACATTTTTGTAAGAATAGTTTGTAAAAGAGTGAGCAGAGAAAGTCATGTGAGTGCCATACGTCGGATATTTCTTTATTGAGACGCAAGAACCATTTGAAAGCAACGATCAGTAATACAAGTGAGATGTCGGATGTGGAGCTAACGAGGAAGGCGATCCCGGCTGTGCACTAGGACTTCAGGGCACTGTGAGGTAAACTGTACTCACTCTTAGGCTGATCCGCACCAAAATAAAACCCAGGTGACCAGTGCACCATTATAATGTATCCTTCCGCAATTCGCACCAGAAATACTGTCATATTTTCACGACCATGTGACAAGTACAGGCAAAGAGAACATGGTCCGACAACTTAAAGGGCATACTCTGTTAAGGTTGAAGGTGATAAAATTGATATTTGGAACAAAATAAATGTTTGCACATATAATAATAGTTAATTCTAACAGAAACGAGCGAAAAAGAAAATAACAGGTATGCGATATCTTACATTGGTTCCCTCTTTGGAAGCGGCACTTTATCAACTGTTGGCGGCTTATATTTAAAAAAGAAATTCTATATTGCTACGCGATTTGTATTCTTCTCACATTCTTGCATCGCGTATTTCACACGCCTTCTGTTTTTCCCGCGTGTAACCACTTTCCCGTTTCAGACTTTTCTTAACGAGCACTGTTTATACTTGTACCCGAAACACCGGTGAAGTCAGAAGTTAATTAATTTTACCACTTCTTTCATGGGAAATGTTAGATATTTCTCACATAACTAACAATAAACTCCCAACCCTATTGTTTTTTCACTACTAGTCAATGGTTTGCCCGCTTATGCTTTACGTAAGTCGACGAAAACGCAAGAGCAAATCACCGTCCGCCATGATACTAAACAGAAACTGCTGGTTTCTGACTACAAACAATATTCTGAGCGTCCCGGATGTGAGGTACTTAAATGAATTGCATGTTGGGACTTGTAGCTGTGTTTAAAGGTACAAATTAGCGTTAATTAGACCATTAGGAATTTGTATAGAATATTATACCATATACGGATAAATTCATTCTAAAATTTAGATTATTAGCATGAGACTACTTTCCTGCGCGCATTGCTACAGTGTTGTACCACGGTGCACTGTTCACATGTGTTTGTTTTGGCGCGGATCAACCTAAGAGTGAATGCAGTATAGTAAGACTTTATTTCAATAGGTCTCTTTGTTAATCTATTTTCTGGAAACAAACTGACCTATAGTTTCAAAGACTACCGATCCTTCAAACATTATTGCAAAGCAAAGGTGAGAGCTCTTGTTAAGCAGATTCATAACACGAATTTTTCATCCTTTAAATTATGTCTCTGCTTTGTTAACAAATGCCCTTCTGGCTCTCGAGTTCCGAGTTTGTAATTAAGTACTGAAAAGATATATAACACGTATATCTTATATGTAACATTAAAGTTACAGTACATTTCAAACTGGGGTAACACTTCATTTGTTCATTCTTT
Source organism: Deroplatys truncata (assembly GCA_030765065.1). Lineage (NCBI taxonomy): Eukaryota > Metazoa > Arthropoda > Insecta > Mantodea > Mantidae > Deroplatys > Deroplatys truncata. Next base: position 64,484,618 of record CM060980.1, read on the forward strand.
GTTTTATTGTGTCTAACTTTATTCTGGTCCAAACTGCACCAAATGCTACACTTCGTTCACAGCTTCTTCGCCGATTTATCACATGCAAGTCCCCAATCACAACGAAAAAGTAGAAAGAGAACCAAAGTGCATGTTTTTTATGCACTAGTTAAGTCATAAAATAAAGACCAGCACACATACTCAAGATGTGGTAAGGTATACTTACTTAAAATTAGGAAAGTCATTCCAAGAGGTTAACAATGCTACAGTAATTACTTAACTGTATAGAAAGTCTGTGTTTGCCTAGATGGACCATATGTACAAGATATATACTTTTATTGACATATCTCTTCCTGTTTTATGCCACATACATACACAATTGCTTCCACAGCGCATACTATTCTCAGATCTTACTTTGCATCTAAATGATCACAGAACATGGAATCCCAACACCTGTGGTGTAGTAAGAATGATATATACCGTAAAAACAACCTAAATTACATGAAAATTATATATTTCTTGATTTTATTATGTGCTTTTCGATCTGTGTGTGTTTATCTTTATGACCAGAAGGTTATTAATATTTACTGTAATTATATTCTGTTGTATCGCAAAGGAAGAAGATAAAGACACTCGTTACCTCCACTAGCTATACTGTTAAGTGAGAGCAGCTCAAGTCGGAAATCAAACCTTGTTTCTTATAACCTTGCCCCGCTGACATGTCTTCTTCCGTGCTTCCTTTCCTATTCCTTTTCCCTAATGCATACCTTTGAATGGCAATATATACCCTAAGCAATGCAAGCTCAAGTGATAAAAGCGATAAAAACACTGCCATAATAGATGCACGTGCTTTCGTCATTTTGGTTTAAACTTGCGATAACAGATTTAAACCGAAGGGACCTCCTTACCTATTTGTTAAGAATTTATATGTATTCCAGATGCATTAACTCTGTTACGTAATATGTTTATTCAAATTGTTCCGGTTAAAGGACGTCAAATTATAATTTAAAAAAAAATCTATGACAGCAGCCAATGAGAGGTAACTAGTGCATGCATTTCACAGTTAAGATATGTACGGGGCAAATTGTATGCAACAGAGTTTACGTGAGGCAAGCTAGAGCATTTCAAATTTGACTCACAGTTTGCTTTCACTCTTGCTTACAATTTGTTAAAAATTACACCATAGTTACTGAGTACACTAGAAGCCATGGTACCATTTTCTAAGTCCGAATTGGTACGCATCTGATCGCTAGATGTGACAAGATCATAGACCAAGACATGTAACACATGTTACAAAATGTCTGTGCTACCGAAAATTTCGCTGGATATTAGCGAATTTTGAGTATATTTAAGAAATTACGTCATTGATGCCTAATTGTCGCAGAACACAAAACTGTACGGTTCTTGCTCTTTATAACTCCACAACTTCAGCTGAATACTTAAGGACCATGGAGCTGCATCTCACTCATTACTGAAGTCTAATACACGAAGAAGAAAGAAATACTTTACTATATGTTTACTTTCTAAACTTCTTCTCATGGAATGTAGCATATCTGAATCATGCTGAATAATGATGCCGATTTTGTATATAAATGCATTTAAACATTTTTGGCTTTTATTCATGGCAGTGTGATTCTAAAATGAAACATTTTGGTGACGTTTAAAAAAACAAAAACACAATTACGATTTTAACGATTGCATTTTAGTTATTTATTACTTGTCTCTGAGCTCCTCTTAAGCCAACAGACTGGTGAAACGTGACGATTATGTTTATTTTTAATAGTGTTTAATGTCCCTTCTTACTGCATATGGCACCACAGACGGTGAACCTGATGAACACGAAACTAAATCATAATTCTGGTTCCAGACCTAAATTTAGAGCACTTTCCTGGCATTTTCCAGTTATGAAGAATAAGCAAAACCTGAAGAAAACTTCATTCGGGGAGGACGATCCTGGTGGGATTTGAACCGCATACATCTCGATCACGAGTCCGTGTCTAAACGACCTCAGCCATCTGTGTCAGTAAGGTGACAAACGGACAAAAAATACTTTTTACCTTATCTACCCTTCTGTATTACGATTCTTTGGAAACTAATATATAGGTTATAATATATAAGCTTGATATAACTAATTTTATCATATGAACAAAATTGAGCCAGTAACCTAAATAACTTTTACCATGGGTCAGCATTATTGCCTTCAGCGATAGATGTCTGTCGAAACGTAAAATGTGTCCTTGCCATTCAGTTTTCAAGTTATTGCTGTGAAACTGTGTAGGAAATCTCACTAATATATGTAACAATCGTAAACTAGGGTATCATATTTCTTCTAAGATTCATAGCATTCTTTATTAAGCAGCTAAGCTATGTGACATGATTTTTAGAAAATTAGGGATATAGCAAAATAAAGCAAAGTGTAAAACAACATGTTCCCTGTGTACTATATGTCATTGGCAATATATTGAAAATGCATGGCAAGGAGAATTTTTGCAGATATCTGTAATTTTATTTTAAGAAGATCTTAATTTGGAAGCCACTTCATTTACAAAATTTCTATCAGCAACCATATAAGCATACCTAATTCAAGATAGAAGAACCATATATATGTTACAAAGTGTAATTTTGTTTAGAATTCACCGATCGATAGTCTTAAATCTTATTAGGATCAGTTACTGCATCAGTAAGTTTAAAAACGGACTATTAACTTATAATTCCAGTAGCTTTGTAGCGCTACAAATTTTGCATTAAAAAACAGAAAGAAAAGAGGAATAGCTTTAGAACATGCTGCTTCGCCATGTGTAAGTATCCATTTTTTGCCATAAAACAACATTTCAAAGAAAGGCGATTATGTACATTTTATTGTTTAGCGATCCGCCAAACAGCGATCCGCAGTGTTTCTAGACCACGAAACTAAGTCAAAACTCTTATGTTTTATGTTCACATGACTTTCCCCAAACCATTATCGTTAATTTTTATATCTCTTCTACAAATTATTCTTATAAAAGCTTGTTTTTCAATCTGCTTCATGTTGAGATAAACAATGGCAAAAATTGGTTTCATTAAACATTTTGTTGTAGGCATAAAGGGAATAGACGAGGCTGAGGTGATAGTCAAATCTTCACATGTTGAATTTCCATAAACTTTACATGACATCACGAATAAAAACAACGGTGGCAGCTTCAGAAACTGATATTTAAAGAAATATAGATTTTTGTGTAGTAAATCATTGTCTTTCTCTCATGGTTTACCAGCTATACAATATTATATAAAAGCAATTCTGAATGAATAATGTCTATACTTCACAGTCTATTTCAAGAAACTTTAAAATGTATATTTTATCATAGCATTATAGCATTTTTGAGAAAATATGAAATAAAGAAAAACGTTCCATGCAAAGGCAGTTTGATGCGGGGGGATTTTCTTCAAAGGCTTCATGTCACATTCAGAAGATGCTGAGCTTAAACACTAAGTTTTTGTTTTGGTGTTCACAGAGAGACAGATGGACACAAGCGTGCGCGCCAGCCTTTTTTTTTTTTTTTCAAATTGCTGAATTTGGGGCTCAGCAATTCTCAAAATAAGTATTTCCGGCGAAATCTCAATATAAAATTTTTAGGTGGAATGCGATGCTTTCTCTACTTACTATACGTAGGTGTTAGATAAAATAAAAATCTGATGTGTTATCTTCTCAGAACTTTCTCTACCCTCTATCGCTTATTAAGGGATATAAAATTATTCTTACAAAAGCTTCTTTCCTATATATTTCATTTTAATTGAGATAAACCTCTCCGGAAATACCTGCAATGCACATTTTGTTATAAATACAAAGGGAATAGCGATATTCAAATATCTTAGAAGTGGACGCTGACGTTAACTTCCACACTCTTTCCACGACATCGCCAGAAACAACTTTAAACCGAACTGGACTTTAATAGAATGGCTAAGTATTGAACGCTTCAAACCATTAATAACAGATACCTTTGAAATTTCTGATGCCAAAAAAAGTTATTTCAAATAAAATAAATTGTGCGTTTTAAAGAACTCTACATTTTTTTGTGTGTGCTACGTTTTTGCTATTCCTTAACGTTTACCAGCTAAACAAGATTATACAATTCTTCCGAATGAAGAGGACTTCACAGGCTATTCCCAGAAAATTCAAGATATAGGTAAATTTTCTCTCTCATGTAAATATATGTAACGCATTGTATTTTAATCAAAATAATTGAGCCATTGTTTAGAAAATAAAAAACCTCTACAATTCTTCCGAATGAAGAGGACTTCACAGGCTATTCCCAGAAAATTCAAGATATAGGTAAATTTTCTCTCTCATGTAAATATATGTAACGCATTGTATTTTAATCAAAATAATTGAGCCATTGTTTAGAAAATAAAAAACCTCTAAAAATATTCCACGTAAATGGTAGTTTGGGGTGAAAGATTATCTTGAAAATCTTCGAGTCGCATCTTTGGAAAGTATTGAACTTTAACATTAAAATTGGTATTTATCCGACGTTTCATTCTTGAGTTGTGTTGTTCACACACACACTTTTTTTCTAAAAGTGCTATTTTAGATTCAGGGGCCTCAAAACATGTAATTCCGGAGGTATTTCGGTATTGAATTTTTGGATGGAATGCAAAACCTACGCTACCTATTAGGTACCTGATAGAGAAAGTAAAAATGCACCTGGAGGCCTTTGTTACTAAAACTTAACTGATTATTGTTTCAAAATAAGAACAACTGCGAGAGAAACAAAGTCCTTGTTTTAGGTGAAATAACACTACAAACAAGGGGTCTGCAAGGGGGTAAATGCCACCACAACTCGAAACTTTTAAAACAAGTGATTTTCAACTTAGGAGCCAAAAGGGGCACTGGTATCAATAAAACATTTATCGTGAATATAACTGATCAGCCTATCGATCTTAACATTTATTTTCTGGGTACACCAATGGCGAACTGGCGAAATGGATTAAGCAAAGTCGATTAAAAAAATCTTCATGGATCTGAGAACGTGATTTATTGCTACAGGTTCGGACTCATGTAGCAGCGTTGTCGATAGAGTGCCTGCCTACATGCGATTAGCCCAGGTTGGATTTGCTGGTGGACTTCAGAGATATGTTTGTAATCAAAAAGATTTCTCGATACACCACGTGTGTATGAACGTGAGAAATCATGAGTGTATGTGATCAGTTATTTAATTATCATTCTACCTATAACCACATTTCAGGGTAAACACCTTAAAGTATACACATATTGTTTGTTCAGAATCTTTTGAGACAGTGGAGGGGAAAGATAAAGACGCCGTGCGACCGGTGCCGCAGCTATCATAAAGAGCAGCCATACTAGCCGACCTGGGCACGAGAAACCTGTTTACAACCTTCCCCTATTCACTATCTCAAAAGACTCTGAACAAAGACTAATAGGACAATTAATCCAAAATTAGAACAACTACATGTACGTTACAAAATAATAGCTTAAAACAACAAGCTTAAAAAACCGTATTAAAGCTAAAGTGTTTACATTCAGTCAAAAAAGACAAAGTCTTAGCAGCCCACCTACGCAATGTGGGCGTACCTGCCTCAAATACAAGAGATTCCAAATTATAATCCCGTTTAGGGTGAGTAACCGGTTGAGGTATCACCTTATCCTCAGGCAAACCTAAACTGTACGTACACCGGGCTCATTCGAGTATCATTTCATTGATTTCATCCATGTCGTCTGACATGACCCACAGGTTAAAGAACAAACTTACAAAAAGTAAAAAAATCGTAATGAATGTACAAATTAAAGTTTATCAGCTTATTACGGTGACTGTAAAGTAAATTAAGAAAAATGAATTATCGAAAAAAAGATCAACATAGATCAGTAACAGGAGAGTGCTTTATTGTTTTGACTTTATACACGTTTAAAAATTAAATTGCTATCTAATGGAAGATGACTTCAAAGCTTCATTTGCCACAGATGATATTTAAGGACCACATTACCCTCAAGCATATTGGTAAGCATAATTAATAAGTTTATTTCTTAACCGTTGAATAACTGCAGTCACCTTAGAATTAAAGTGTTACATTTTACATGTTACATGTTACATTCCAATAGTTAGACGTTACTTAGCTTTAAAACACCTATTCCGTTTCGTTCTTTCTTTTCGTTTAAATTTGGTAAATTTTGATGATCACTTGCTGTCGCCCCTCCCTTTTAACTTTTCTGCTGACGTCCTCGCCTGCAGAGAATTTAATTTTGGTCCTTGCATTCCATTTGAAAAAACAAAAAAAGTTACTTTTAAAAGTGACAAACAATGAATTAGATGGTGAGCAAGTAACCACAATTACAAACATGTTGAATAAAAAGGATAGCAAAATACAAAAACGTGTAAAAGCAAGCTAAAAAAATGGAAACTTGATCCTAGATAAAATAGCTACCGAAAATAAACCTACAAGAAATCGGGACACTGTGGGGCAGCAACAAATTTTAAAATCGACCTTGGCCTAATCCGTGAAGTGCGGATGATGATTTATATACCCTAATCACGAAATTAGCTTTAATAGCTGAAGAGTTTTAATGTGCTTTTTTCTTTTAATCCTTTTTTATTCTTTCTAGCTACTCGCCCTTTCTTGGGTGGCAACCGCCCCGTGGCTGAAATCCCTTGTTCCCTATGCCATTTATACTGTTTAGGCATTATGTCCTTTTCAATGACATTGCTCCTCTAGCTAGGATTTGGCATTTTATCATTTCCCCTTACTTATTTCATTGCAATCTATGTTTAATTTGTCTAGTCCTCATCTAAGGTAGGAGAACTATTTCATTCGACCCTAAATTTCCACATTTCGTATGAAAAACAGGTTTGAAGCCCCATGATCTCAAAAGGAGTAATTTTAGGAAACAATTCCTCTGCGCGTATGTGTGTATAAGTCAGTCAATCAATCAGTAATGAACAACAGTGAAAATATCCGATGTATGTCAGTGAAGCATGTTAAAGACAAAAGTTAAAGGTTTTTAGCCCCATAAGAGTAATGCTATGGAAAATGTTTCATGTTATCTAATGATGTTGTTTAAAATGTCATGAGATTAAGATGTTGGTATGACGAATAACGGATACTTGCTAAATTTCTGGAAATAGATATTTCCTCATTCGCAAGCTATGTTCTATTGAAACGGTCTAATTCTCATTAAAAATCACAATTTGGTTAGATTTACGCTTTTCTTAGCACCATAAATATCAGTTGAAAGAACTGGGATTCATCAATTTAAACTATTTACAAAATTCAACGTTTTGAAGGTCTCTTGTAAAATGGGTTTTTTTCTATAACCAATATCTGCAACAGTAGGGAGAAATTTGTAGGTTTTTCGAGAGTATAAAAAGAAATTCTGACAATGTTACAGAGGTTATTGATTTGCATTGTGGCGGTAGTGGAGGAGTGACTTTAGTTCGGTTTAAAAACCATTTGGAGGATATTAGTAAACGTATTTCACTTTTGGTGCGGCACGACAATCAAGAATGCAAACAAACAAAATGTTTGTGTTCACTACTTCTTCACCATCATTGCAATTCGAATATTCCAGTAATACATTGTGCAAATTAAAATCATAATATAATACTGACATTTGTTTCAACCCGTTACATTAAACTGAAAAACTTTTTCAAATTCGCATTGTTTAATAATAAAATGAAAGACTCCACTACTTTATGATATATAAAACTAAAGTAACTAAATCAATAGCAAGGTGAAATAACAAAGTCTGTAAATACAGCTTCTAACATGAGATATAAACCAAAAGATTTCCCTGTTTCGCAAGCATTGTTCAAAATGTCCACCATCTATGCAACTGCTTGCTTCACACCTCATTAAATAATATCTCCATACTGTGGCCAACATTCCTTCGTGTTGGCATTTCTTCAATGACCAGAAAAATATGTTCTCTCAGGGTATCAACATCAGCAATTGCTGCTTTTTAAACCCTGTTTTTCAAGCCTCCCAGAAGAAAAAAGTCAAGAGTTTATGGCGATCTTGTAGGCCACGATAGGTCCATAACTTCCAATCCTCCTATGAGGATTGCTATACTTTAGATGGTCATGAACATTGAAATTAAAGTGAGGTGAAGAATCATCACTTGGTTTCAGGAGTTCTTGAATTTGAAAACCTTGCAGGAGCATTTGGTGGTATAATCTGACGGCTGCTGCAGCATTCTGAGCTGTTTTGAATAAAATTAATAGCATATCATGATCCTCACGATCGGAAAAAACTGGCATCTTGTATACCTTTTATGTGCTATAATTACCCTCGGGTTCTCGTCATCTGTGAATTTCAGAGCAGTTATACTAAGAGCAATCAAACTACTCGTAGAGTTAACAAAGTATTAGCACACTCAGCGAGACAGAGAAACACTTATAAAGTTAGGCATTCCGTCCCTGTTACACTACTCTTGTGTAGACCGTAGACTCGTTTATTTGCCCATGCGTGATGTCATCCTTTCGATGCGTTTATTTAGGTTAAGGGGCATGTAGAAACCAAAACCACCCTTCCAGTACTACTTCTAACTGCTGGCAACGTTTTCGGTATTCTAGGACCACGTTACTTCCGATGGCACCTGAAATTTGAGATTTCTTTTCAAGCTATTTTACTACTGCGGAGATTTATGTAGCCCATATAATGCTGAAAATGTCTATAAAGTAGGTTACTCCAGTCATCTAAAAGTTATAAAATATTATCTTGATATATTCTCATAGAATAAACAATCTAATTTTGAAAAAGAAGTGACGCTTCTTGTTGATTAAGGGAAAATACTATTATACATTTTTGTTTGTAATAACCCTATAAATTAAATGTTATGGGAAATTTAATAAGTCCGCTTCACTCTGTGTACAACATATTCGGAGTTGCGCATCCCCTTTTTCAAAATTAAATTATAATGTATGTTGAAAAGCTTCCTTCTTTGTTTGTCATCCTCATAATTCTCATACATGGATTTATTTTACTAACAGCTGATTGGATACTGTGAACTAGAAAACGTGCATTTCCGTGATATAATACCGCGTGTAAGGAGCAGAGAGGTCATCCTTTAAATCACTGTTCTCCATAAATACATCTTTATACTATCTTTCATAGATTTACGGAAAAAAGTACTATGAAATCAGCGTCATTTGGCAACAGCTCGCTTTCCCTTGCAGGTATACAAGTATAACCTTTGACGGGTAGGGTCAGATCCATTATAGGATAGAATGTGCACTGTTTTTCCGATGCCGCTGCCATGTTGCTGCTGCACTGCAGGCAGGCATTTTATCTCTGCTGTGTACTTAATTCCCAGGATAGCTTTTTGGTACTGCTTTGATACTGGATTATGGTGAAAAATAGACGCTTTTAACTTACGAAATCGATTGTTTTTTCTATCCAGAGTAATCCTTGTTTAATAAGGAACGTTTTGGTGTATGCGAGCGTTCATATATAGTCGTTTTTGGCGGCTTTTGGAAGGAATTGCTGCCAACGAGAATCATACGAGTTTTAGACGCGCAGACCCCTCGGCTACGCCTTGCGGCTTAGGGCCCTCAATCCAATACACGATTGAAGACTCTAAGCTCTGCTGGGATTTCAAATGTTGGCAGCGGAAAGACAACGCAATCAACGTTCCCATGATGCCACGGATGAGATGCATGCGATGCGACTTCTGATAGTAATATGGAACACAAAGTGAGAAAATATGCCATATATTCATGAAAATAACTAAAGAACCATGTTATTTGTTCTTTATTACATGTATTGATGTTTTGAAATCAATAAAAGTTGTGCGTGTATGCGTGTGTTACGTGTGTATACCGGTCATGATCCAATATCAAAGTTCATCCTAGCTCTTTTATGTATTTGCAGCGAAATTTTTAATGAAAACAACTAAAACCCAAACACACCCGTTTAAGTTGTTTCATTAAGTTTTAATGAAACAACACAATCTATTAGAGTATTAATTTAAATGTTCACTTATTATGCACTTAATATAAAAACCAAATATGTTTTGCACTGAGTATTTTGCACTTTCTTATGCTTGTAATACGCTCACAACTATTCAGCTTCTCGTGTAAGGATTCAGATTAAAAACAAAAATACTTAAGTACTTATCGAAGCATTCGGTGAGAACAAATTAAGTAATACGGATATTTCTATTTGACAATTTGAGGCGATACTAAAAACAAAGTAAATTATTTTATTAAAGCTTTTAAAAATGAGACTAATATTTAAGATTCAATAAAAGGAAATAAAGAATGACCTACAATGTTGGTAACTGTTTATACCAAAGATATAATCCCGTAATAAGCGAGTGGGTCAGAAGCGTGCGAGTGGCTAGGCTAACAGCTGCTGCTGTGATATCGTAACTTAGGTAATTTGCGATCTGTATGAAATTAAATTGGTAAATTATGACTAAACCAAGCGCTAAAAACCGAAAGTAAGATAATAAACAACATCCATTACTTCCTGTTCTACCATATACAGTAAGACTTCTCTTAATCTTTCCTGTTTGAAATGCATGCGACGAAAAGTACGCAGAAGTTTATCTTGTTACTGCTGAAATAAGCATTCAGAGACTAAAATTGTGTTTTCTTTCATATTTGTACATAGAAGTTTCTCCCAAGAGAATGGATTGTTTAACGCTTCCATCAGGAAATAGGTAAAACAATTAGTATGTGGTATTCATTTATTTAATTAAAAACAGGAAGTGGATAAAAATTGCTTTTTATAGTTTGTATACTAGCTATCAAATGTTAATAAACTCGCGAAATGTTACAAACAAAATTCTGTTTACTTCACTGCTCATGTTGAACTTCATAATTCTCCTTACTTTGTGCTTTGTTTTCTTCTTGCTTTTTCCCTGGTTCTGCAGCGTAACTTGAGACGTTAAAACCCATCATCCCCCATTTGCACCCCCTACTAGCAGCCCTTTCCGCGGTAACGTGAGCCATTCTCATGCCCGTAACATCCCCTTTCTTGATGCAACCCCACTTATAGTAATAGGCAAGTACTTGAAGCCTCCATTGCGCATTAATTATTATATCCCATTCACAGAGGTGAGAGTTACACCGTTTAATGGCAGAGGTTAAGCATCATAACGAGTTGTACTACCTTGTGAAGATTACTTCTTAACGGTGCTTCATTTCGGAGTTCATTTGCGAGTGTACCTCGAATGTGTGCAGTTCTAAATGTGTGACGAATAACAAGAATTAAGCTTAAGTATTCTGCCATTTATTGAGGAGCAGCTTAAAATATTGGGTATATTCTTAATGTATCGGCTCGCTATAGTAACGAGATAATTAGCCAGACCAGAAGCCTAAGTATGATTTAATTAATTTAGACATTTTTGTTTTTATTAGATTATGGCATATCTGCAAAACAGTATTTTTACTTTCTCTACTACGTATAGTAAGTAGGGGAAGTATTGTATTCCACCCAAAAATTCGATACCGAGATTTCACCGGAAATATATGTTTTGAGACCCCCTGAATCCAAAAAAAGCATTTTTGGAAACATGTCCGTGTGTGTGTTTGTGAACAGAAACGAGCAGTCGGTTAAACACCAAACCTGGTATTTAGGTTCAGTATCTTCCCGAGATGCGACACGAAGGTTTTCAAGAAAATCCGCCCACCCCAGATTACCCTTTACATGGAACATTTTTCGAAAATTTTAATTTTCTCAAAAATGGCTATAACAATTTTAATTAAAATATCATATATTTAAGATAGATTCATGACAAATAAAATGTATATCTTGTATTTTCTGGGAATGTCTCCAAAAGTATTCTTCATTGTGAACGACTTTTGCATAACTGGTAAACCATAAGAGATAGACAAAATTTTACTATACAAAAATGTAGATCGCGTTAAAATACACAATTTATGTCATATACATTTTTTGTTGTTGAGTGAACCATTTTCGAGATATTCTTGTTATTCCCTTAAATTTTCCAATACTTATACTTTTTCTCAAATTCGTTATTCAATTTTTTTTGTCCTGGTAATGCAAAGAGAATGGAATACTCCACATAGCAACCAGCTCTTAAAATATTTGACTGTAGCTTAAAGCCTGCCAATTTCCCTTGCATCTACAAGAAAATTAGCAATAAGATTAACATCTCGATATCTCGATTAACATGAAGCATATGGAGAATAGGCGTTTGTAAAAATAGTTTGTACAAGAGTAGAGAAAGTCATGTGAGTGTAACACATCAGATTTTTTACTTTCTCTATTATGTATAGTAAGTAGGGGAAGTATTGCATTCCACTCAAAAATTCGATACCGAGATTTCACCGGAAATATATGTTTTGAGACCTCCTGAATCCAAAAAAGCATTTTTGGAAACATGTCCGTGCGTCTGTCTGTGTGTGTGTGTGTGTGTGTGTGTGTGTCTGTGAACCGCATAACTCAGAAACGAACAGTTGGATAAACACCAAACTTGGTATTTAGGTTCAGTATCTTTCAGAGATGCGACACGAAGGTTTTCAAGGAAATCTCCCCACCCCAGATTACCTTTTACATGGAACATTTTTCGAAAATTTTTATTTTCTCAAAAATGGCTCTAACGATTTTGATTAAAATATCATACTTTTAAGATATTTTCATGACAAATAAAATGCATATATTGAATTTTCTGGGAATGACACCAAAAGTATTCTTCATTGTGAACGACTTTTGCATAACTGGTAAACCATAAGAGATAGACAAAATTTTACTACACAAAAAATGTAGATCGCGTTTATGTCATGTTTGATAACATTTGGTTTGCCATTCTTGCGTGAAAATTAAGACACACATGCGTTGCGCATGGAACTTTCTCTAATATTGCTGTTTTGGGCTCAATGGTCTTCAAAATGTGTTTTTCCGAAGAAATTTCGGTATCGAATTGTTAGATGATTATACTACTTCTTCTACCTGTATAGTGTAGATAAACAGTAACGAAAGTGTAAATTACAAAACATAAAACACCACTTTACCCAAGGAAATTATATTTAGATTTATACACAAGATTACTTAACTTTAAACATAAAATCTAATAACTATTATGACAATTACAAACTTTCTAACACTTGAGGTTAGTACGCAAACTGTATATTAGAAATTTCTATAAGCTTCAAAATCGTAACCATAAGTTACCCAATTATGCTTCTTGACATATCACCGCAAACACCATGATGGTAGTCATGAAATTCACATACCTGGATGAAATGAAAACGGAAAGAAGATTTATGGTATAAATGACAAACTCAACATATGTGTACCAACTAAGACAAAGGACTAATAGAACTTGGCCTGGTATTATAAACGTAATATGATGGAGGTTTAGTTAAATCGAACCAAAAGTTTAACTGCATGGGCCGTTTTATAACATTTTGGTTAGCTTAAACCGCTGCAAGGGTGTTGGTATACTTGAAGACTGAGAAAAGAAGACGGTCGCTAATCTTGTTACTCTTATACCGCAATTAAATGCCGTTGGTAGCCCTAACAGCTTAGAAAAACTGATAGATAATGTTTGTTTAAAGTTATACTCTTTATTATACAACGATGTCACTAAATGCAAAATGAAACTACAAGAGTGAATAGACCTCTAGCATAATTCAAAATTTAAAAGTTCGCCATTCTGATGCCAATAGGAAATAATTCATGGGGAATCGTTAAACAACAGCAACAACAAGCAGTTGAAACGAAAATGACTGAAACGAACGAAAAGAAGCGAAGAGATCTGCAAACATTTCCACGGAGAGGTAGATCAACGTTCACCGAAGTAAAACAATTTCTCGTAGTATCTAGACCATAAAAAAGCTAGGCGACAGGCAGATGTTTATGAAAGTAATTAGGTGATACATGGGTCAGTTGCATTACAAGATCCCTAGCTTTTATATTGAGCTAACCTATCACGCATATATGGTTATTTTAATAGAAAGGCAATAATAAAATACATGATTTTACAGTTTATACTCTCTCGTTGCGTGCCGTATCCAGTTTCGAATTTGAGAAAATAAGATTAGGATTGTCTGCTAAGTAAGTCTGACTGCTTAATCACGGTTACTCCATATCTGAAAGTGGCGAGATCTGTTTAAGATAATTCTGGGACTCCGAGGTCTTTCATTTATATGGCCTCATTCACAATGAAAATTAGTCGTAAGAATAGCGTAAACTTAAAAGCTAGATGCTATGTATTATAATGGAAACATTCACAATGGATCATGTAAACATAAAAATAAACATAACTTGCAAGGTCCAAGCTTTTAAGTTTATGTCTACGTTAAGCATAAGAAACTAGCCAACCACAGGGCCATCTCACATCAGATTTTCCGTCGCCATGTATTGACTCACTTTCCGTGTATGATCACGGGCCAGGAATCACTGAGGTATTTATAAAAATCGCAGTAAAACAACTTACTATTGTAGATGATGATTTTTGTGAGTTTAACATCCTTTAACCGAATAGCTAGCTCTTGTTCATTTTGATACAAGTAGGTAACCTCTGTATTGGATGGTCGCTTCCCAGGATGCCATATTAGCTCAGATTCTTCTGCGATTGGCTACTGCTTAAGTTTGCATTTGTCGATGTGAATGACAACACATGTATAAGGTTTACATCTTATGTTAATGATTATTTTTCATTGTGAATGACCACTAAAACTTCATCATTACTCAAGCAATCCTTAAATACCTCCCCAACATCCACATGTGTAGTTGGGACTGCCATTTTACAACTTGGCATTAAACTGTACTTAAAGGAAGGATAAGTTCCAGTTAAGTTAAACTGAAGTTCAACTGAAGATTAAAGTTTATTATCAGCAAAAAAAAACAACTAAAAGCTTAAAAGAAAGGAAAGAAAAGAAAGAAAGAAAGAAAAAGAATGGGACAAAATAAGTGCAACAGACATGAGATATCTCACAGCTATTAAAGGATAAAATGAAAAAAATGAAGAAATCAGAATTAGATAATGTTCCTATAAATGACAAAATAATGTAATATAGAAAAAGATGGAGAAAGCATTTATAGAGGATGACAAAACCCGATATCCCAAAATTATATATGAATACTAACCATATAGAAAAAGATATATTGGAAGGCCAATGAGAAAATGGAAAGAGACATGGGGCCGGAACAGGAGATATTTCCTAATTCATGAAGAGATAATGATGGTGATGTTGATGATGACTAAAAGCTATGGCTTAAACTTAACAGGCGATAACACCTCATTTACAATACTGGGCCTTAGCCAAGTTAAACGCCCTCGGTTTTCAAACGGTGAACGCGTTTAATGCGAGACAACATAGTTATGTTAACATAGTTATTTCTAGGTCTCAGAGGTGAGCGAGGCCACAGGGTCTATGTGGTTCAGGACACATGGTACTCTGTTTTTCTTTAAAGTAGCAAACGAGTGAGCTGGGAGCAAGCAAATTGCACACTGTTTAACAGGATAACGATCTCTGCTCTTCCTCCTACCGTAGGATGTTATCATGGTGGGCATGAGGTGGAACTTTTCCTCGGGATATACTCTCTTAATCCACCGGTACTGCCAACTTCTGTCTCTACGCGCTGTTCCATCAAGGCTATTATTGAATTATTCACACGCACAGTTCCCGAACTTCGCAGCGGTTTATGTAAACAAATGTTCCGTAACTTCTCGTAAAGAGCAAGTTGAATTGCTATGAAAATGGTTAGATTTCTAATTCCGTAACTTGGGAACAGGTGTAAAGGGTTTATTATCATCATACTAGCAGAACCCGCAGTATTGTTTACGTTATTGAATTAAATGCGGAGACCCTTCACTGACTCTCTGGCTTTCTCACTGTTTCTTCCCTCTCCCTTACTCCCCTGTGTCTGCATTTCTCTCTCTCTCTCTCTCTCTCTCTCTCTCTCTCTCTGTAAAACTTTAAAACGTTTAATAGTATACCAACACGTGCCACCCTTAGGCTTGCAATCCCATCCAACTATATCTTTTTTCGTGGTAAATTATTTACATACACAAATAATAGACAGCAACGATACATTGTTATAACTTCTTAAATATCCATTCTATAAACATTTTGTAAATAACGAAGCTTCGTAGAATGATTATGCTTACAAGCTTTTGTTATGCAGTATTAAAAAAAGATTAACGAGATATTTAGATTTTGTATTTGTTTTGTGCGCCATTAGAATTCAGCCCTCCACGTTTGGGCAAAGTAATTAAGTACTATATAGCCTATTTTCTAATTAGAACGTTTGGTATGTTATATAAGTTTCATAACATCGGTTTGGGTATTCCTGCTTAACACCTTCATACACACAGACAAATATATACACATTTTCTCGTTTTATAATATTAGAATAGATAACTCGAGCTTGCCTACATTTCTCTGAATACTATAACGGGAGTGATTGCCTTTAATTGGTTGATAATTCATTAAACAAATATTTTTCTGAAATTCTACAGTGCTTTTCCTTCACAGTGGGGCCCCGCATGGCTTCTCGCGCGTCGGCCGCTGCTGTTCGAACTCCAGCCGAAACAGTTATAATATCCCCGCAACCAGCTTACGTTCTTATTATCATTGTTCAGATACGTACCTTATAAGAGATGTTGGAAATGTTTTCCTTCTCTGTCAATACATTTATGGCATCTTCTCACGAAATTTTCATTCACACTCCAGACTTCAATATCCGAAATTGAGTAAATTGATGTTTTCTTTAGTTCTTATAATGTACACCTTACTTTTCATGTAATCATCAAATAACTGGATTTCTTCTTAATACTCTTCTCTGACGAAGTACGATTCCATTTATATGACTGTGTTTCATCGTAAAATAACAGATATTAAGTACAGAGAAATCTCAATTCAACATACTGGATTCCCTTGCATGTCGCGAAAACTGGTGTTCAGCAGATTCGTAAAGAATAATAAGACCTGTATTTTTTGAACAACAATAAATGCAGATACGGGAATGAAATACTTACAGCATCTTTTGATCAGCTAACCAATGTTGAATGCCAGTCTGCTTTTTCCAACGCGCATACAGCACATCGGTCATTAAATTTAATTCAGGAAAATGTTGAAGATAGAGTAATTAGTAAAGACTTTATGGCCTTCACGATGCTGTTATTTAACTGTTTTTATCTATGGGAACTTGAAAAATAAGGTGTATGCTACAACCCCATACATTGTAAGAACTAAAAGAAAACAGACTAGAAATTCACTAAATGTCGGACATTGAACTCTCCAGTGTGAATGAAAACTTCATGAGAAAATGCCAGAAATATGCGGATGGAGATGGAACTTTACAACATCTCTTATGAAAGGCATGTCTTATTATCGCTGTAATATACTTGTGAGAAGTGGGACGGTTGCGGGGATATTAAACATTTTCGGCGGGAGTTCGAGCTGAAGAGGCCGGCCGAGAGCAGCCATGTGTGGCCACAGTGTAAAGGAAAAGCACTCTTAGAGGATTTTACATTATAATTCTATTGAAATTCTCGATATTAATATAATTTTTAATATTTATACATAATTAAGGAAAATATATAACTAATTTCCCTTCCTTAGGGTAATATCTGAGTATCAAAACGGATATTTACTGATTACCCTGGTTTGAGATTTCATGAGTCATGACTACCTTCTAAAATGACTGAAACTATGAAGAAAATTTGATTGCTTTCTATTGCATCATCACGACGACTTCATTAGAATTTGTGTCTAGCCGCAGGGATGATGGCTATGTCACGAGTTGCAAGGCATTCGCATTCACAAGATGACAGACTCTTATCTCTCGAAGCAAAAAGATGACTCACGACTATCCGAAATAAGGTTAGGTTGTAGAGCATTGCAGTGAAGAGCATTTATACTAATAACGGTGTTGCAAACTTCGAAAATAAATTGATGGATTTTGAGAAATGGATCTTACTTGTGAAAGAATAAACCCACAAAAGGTTTTCTATATCTATTATACAGCCTCATTCAACTAATAAAGTCACATCGGTGGGTTTAAATTTTTTGCATGCTAGTTTGTAGCTAGTTTACCTTAACGAACCCTCGTTTTGTTGCTTTATTCAAAGATTAGTACATTCTCTCCAATTCACAAATTCCAAACTCTGCAGAGGATAGTGACTAATTACAAATAAAGGAAAAGCTCCTAACTTCAGCTGGGGGTCAAACTTAGGAGCTCTGGATTAAGAAGTGGCCTTCTCACTAAAAGACCACATCAAATTCGATGACCGTTAAAGATTTCGCCACAGTTAGAGTTCCGCCCATGATATTACATTTTTCAAATCTGTTTCAGTTTTTCAAAAGAAGAATCAATAGATAACAAACAGAGTTTATTTAAAGGAAGGCTAAAATATAATGGAAATTCATAGTTAACAGGTGTAGGGAAATATATCTACTTTTGAAGTGCCTTTTACAGGGATAGGAAAAGAGAAGTTTATTTGCTTCCTTTTACTATAACTAAAAATCTGATGTGCTACACTCACATGACTTTCTCTACTCTTGTACGAACTATTTTTACAAACGTTTATTCTCCATATGCTTCATGTTAATCGAGATATCGAAATGTCAATCTTATTGCTAATTTTCTTGTATATGCAAGGGGAACATGGTAGGTTATAAGCGATAGTCAAATCTTTTAAGCGCTGGTTGCTATGTGGCGCATTCTATTCTGTTTGCATATCCAGGACATAAAAAACTGAATAACGAATTTGAGAAAAAGTATAAGTATTGGAAAATTTAAGGAAATAACAAGCAATATCTTTAAAATGGTTCACTCAAATAAAAAAATGTATATGACATAAATTGTGTATTTTAACGCGATCTACATTTTTTTGTAGTAAAATTTTGTCTATCCCTTATGGTTTACCAGTTATGCAAAAGTCGTTCACAATAAAGAATACTTTTGGAGACATTCCCAGCAAATTCAAGATATACATTTTATTTGTCATAAAAATATCTTAAACATATGATATTTTAATCAAAATCGTTAGAGCCATTTTTGAGAAAATTAAAATTTTCGAAAAATCTTCCATGTAAAGGGTACTCTGAGGTGGGGGGATTTTCTTGAAAACCTTCGTGTCGCATCCTTGAAAGATACTGAACCCAAATACCAAGTTTGGTGTTTATCCGACTGTTCGTTTCTGAGTTATGCTGTTCACAGACACACACACAGACACACAGACACACACACGGACATGTTTCCAAAAATGCTTTTTTTGGATTCAGGGGGTCTCAAATCATGTATTTCCGGTGAAATCTCGATATCGAAGTTTTGGGTGGAATACAATACTTTCCCTACTTACTATACGTAGTAGAGAAAGTAAAAATGCTTAAATGCACTTCTAACAATAATAGTCTTCACAATTTCATTTACATTTGCAATATAGTTCGCAGTTATACGATATTATGGGTACGCTTAACGATATTATGTGAATCCATATTGAACTTCTATCTCGATGCTGTAACGTTTGGAAGTTAATATGACCTTTAATGTTCTTATGGACTCTAATCATGTGCCAAGAACTAGATACTGGGAGAAGTTATTTACGCATTACCGATAAACATTGAAACAGAAACCGATTATCAGAGAATGTATTAGAGAATATATTCTAAAATTGAAAAACAAATTAGAAGTGAAAAACAAAAACTGGTCCAAGCCGGACCACGGATCTTCGATTTTTCCTGCCTACACTCTTACCAATTGAGCTATCGAGGCAAGCTTCTTTAATCCGAACCGCAAATCTATGCATAGACTTTTATAACCCAGTCTTCCATGCTAAGGCTGTTAAGTTCCGGGCGTTGTACAGTGATACAGTAGTTATTTTCTTTCTTTAAGTTTAACGTCCTTTAATCGGGACCATGAATGAACAAAATGGTTGAAATTATACTCAAATGGGTCCGAGGTCCCTACAACTTAGTTACTCGACATTCGTCTTCTCGGGATAACGGAAAACCCGGTAAAAACTTTATCCAGGTAACTCAATCTAACCGAGATCTCTTGAATGTGATACAGACACAGCGGTGGTAGGCTTATTTATTTTGATTGACATTATCAGAAGATGTGTTATGCCCTTTATCACCATTACGAAACAACGCAGCGCAACTTTAGGTGAAAATTATTACTGTTAGCATCAAATCACAATTTTTTTTCATCCAGTAAACTTAAATATCTCTAAGTATACAGTAAAATTTGCGAGTCGAGTTAGGAAAACGGCCACGTTGATTCAGTTGCTAGGGGCTTCGGGACAGAAAAACCTGTGACCTGAATCGCATATTGTATGGCGCCTACTTTTACTTTCTCTACTGCTTACCTGCAGTAAGTAGAGGAAGTATTCAGACTCCCTAAATTTAAAAAAAGCATTTTTAAAAAAATCTGTGTATTGTATGCGTGTCTGTGTAGCACATAACTCAAAAGCGAAAACTCTGTTAAATACTAATCTTGGCATTGAAGTTCAAGCTCTTCCGAGAATGCGACATGAAGAATTCCAAGAAAATTCCGCCACCCAAATTCCCTTTAAATGCAAAACTTTTATTTATTTTTTTTATTTTCCCAAAAATGCCTAAGACGTTGGATTAAAATACCTACACTTAAGATATTTGCGTATTGAATTTTCGGGGAATAAGCCTATGAAGTTCTCTTCATTCTGAATGACTTGTAGTATTAGTGGTAAACCTTACTAAACAAAAATGTAGATCTCGTTGAAGGTCCAGTTTATGTCAAATAAAAATGTTTGTGATCTTAACCATTTTTGAGATATTCATGTTATTGGTTTGAGTTTTCAAACACACTTTTTTCAAGGTACAAGACTATTCATTTTTTCTCATGATGGAGGAAAGAGTATGGAATTTCAAAGCCATCACACATAGAGACCAGCTTTTTAAAAACCTTACTGTTTTTTAGCCTGTCGCTTTAGCCTATCAGGTTTTCGTACCTGAAATGAAAGGTGTAACGAAAGTTTATCTCGATTAGCCAGAAGTAGATAGAGGAATAAGCTTTTGTAAGAATAGTTTGTAAAAGAGTGGGTAAAGAAAGTTAGGTGAATTCAACACAAGGTATTTTTTTCCTAATATGATTCTTCATTCTTATCTTTCTTCTTGTGCGAAGGAAAAATTTGCAGTAATGAACAGCTTTCCGAGTAAAATTTAGATATTTCATGCCAGATTTAAGTATAAGATTCAAAGGCAAATTTTGCGCTTTCTATAATCATCCTCTTTAAGACTTTGATGGGTGAATTTAAGCTTTACAGCTACAGATAAATATGAAATATTAGGAAGAGATCGTAAATTCTAAGATGGTGGTTCATGTGCTGAATTCAGAATGAAGATCACGTACAATACTGTACATGCGTTTGCATTCTAACCCTTGAGTACGAGCGCTAAAGGCACGTGTGCGCAAATGTGTGCTTTTGTGTGTCTGTATGCGAGACTCACTTGATATTCATCTATTCTGCTGAGACGTGGATTTTGCAAGAATGTGAGCTTTGTTTTCTACAAGAATAATATTCGGGCTTGCTTCAGGGTGGTCACGGAAACAATTGCTCTTTCCTTCTTATTCTTCTGGTATAAGCAACTACATCTGTACTGTTAGTAAAACTTAGCTCCTGGAATATTTAAAAAACTTGATTTGACGAGAGTAGAAAATCGATTAAAATAACCAATTATGCTTCCAATGTTTAACTTTATTTGAAAATAAATGGGATATATTGTAGTTATAAAAGTTTTATATTTTATATTTTACAGCACTTCTAGCGGATTTTCTTTGCCTTCTGTCCCCATGGTATTTATTGGCAAAACTAAAAGAGAACAAGGAGACCAATAACGACTTAAACCAGGTATGGGCGAGCGCATGTCACATCCAAGGTGGAGGGTTCCTGTGACGTAACGTAGCTAACCCTCTATCGGAGCAGTGTCGTAATGCGATTCTTAGTTTTGAAAAGCTGTAAATGCCTATTTATTAAAGTGCAAGGTATGCGTTAAATACTTATTATCTTATCTCATCTCATACTGCCAATCAAATTGAAGAAATAAATATGTTATCGCTTATAAACTTGTAGGAAAATGAACAAACAATACTCAACACATACAGATTTTACAGTAAATAAAATCAATTGCTTCAATTGACATTCTTACTAATTGGAGCCAGGGGTAACAGTCCATGGTTTTTATATTATTTTTCAGAAAATATAAATTAAAAAGTAATTAATTAAAGCAGTAGCCCTGAGTGTTATTAAATATTAACTAGCTATACTGACAACTATTTGTATGGTACGTAAACTAATTTATTCTTAATCCAATATATATTTGCAGAGTCTGTTTTCCCTAAATGGCCTACCAAGTATTGTGGAATACACTCTTTTTATTTTGAAAGTTTATAGTCGCTTTAACATATTAATAATACAACTTTTAAAATAAATATTTAACAATAAAACAATGAGGTTATTTAACATATTGGCAGTTTTTAACCATTACAATGAACTAGTATAAAATTGTGACACTATAATTAATCAAACTTATTGAACATTATATATCTTTATATAAATTTATCCTTTTAAAATATTCAACTATTAGGGTACATCGAGTAGTTGAGTGCTGTTTGTAAATCATTGGGTATCTGGTAGTATTGTCTCCATTGATCGTATTGTGGACATTCCACGACTTTCGTCATTAACAGTATGTTACACTGGTGGCAGATGAGTGGTTGGTCCTTTAAAAGAAGATAACTGTGTGTGATCTTGGTATGGCCCATTCTCAGTCGGGATATCAAAAACTGGTCTTGTCTGGAAAGAGAACTACTGGGAAGATGTGTCGAAAAACTCGTGGAGTCAAGCCATCCTGTCTTCCACTATTGGTAGAGCTTCTTTTGAATGGTTGAGATAGCATCATGGGTTGGTGTAGTTATAGTTGGGTCACTTAGTGGATGATTAGTGGCTTCTTTTGCTGCCTGATCGGCCAATTCGTTGCCTTGTAACGATGGGATGGAATCCATACTAATTAATGACACTTGCTTTCCTTGCTTATTGGCTCTATGAAGTAGTGATTGAATTTCTTGTGTAAGAATATGGATTGATGACAGATTGTTGCAAGTAGTGCACTTTTAGAATCTGAGTATATAACAAATAACTTTGAGCATCGAGTATTCAAAACATAAATCACAGCTTGTGTAGTTTGAAACAGTTCACTTGAGAAAATGGTCTAAAAATCAGGAAATCTGAATAACACAGTGTCGTCTGGATAAACAACAGCACAAGCATTTCCATCATTACACTTTGATCCATCAGTGTAGATTGCTGCATGTTTTCCATATCTGTCATGTAATTCATCAAATAGTTGGCGATAAACTGAGGAATGCGTGTGTTCTTGGGAAATGGTGTTCAGTTCTAAATTTTTTTTGGGTGAAGTGTTTGTCTAGGGCGGAATAGCAAGAGAGGAGTGTATTTATGACACAGGAGGAAGTCTAAGGTTGAGTTCTTGGAGATATTTGGATACTCTCAGATATAAGGGTATTATTAATGATCTTTTGAAGGTTTCTTTAGATCTGTTATGAAATATATACTTTTTTATTCGTCGCTTTTTGAGGGCGTACGTTTTCAATTGTTTTCTTCTAGTTTCAAGATGAGGTTATTTGTTTCTATTTATATACTTGCTGTCGGGCTGGTACAAATAGCTCCAAGTGTTATTGGAAGTACTGTGGTTTGTATTGAATCCAACATTTGGAGAGAAGGTCTTGCAGAATTGTTGGATGGAAGACTGCTTGGGTGCTGTAAACAGCAAAACAGAAGGGGAGGGGTGGAAGTCGCTTGACTCGAGGTAACAAGAATGCCCCTGCCTGATTTATATACAGAATACAGAACAGTACAACAATGTCATTACATTGCAACAATGTCATTACATTGCAGTATATGAGCAATAACAAATTAATTCGGCATAATACAGCATATAACAACGAAGTAATTGTATTTCTATGTTTACCATTAATAAAATGAGTCATGTTTTCGCATTCATTTAATAAATCCGCGTTTTTCAATAATGTGAATGTAGCAATAACTAGAAACGTGTGATGTATTATATTCACATGACCTTCTCTACCCACTACCATGTATTTTTATATAGTTCTACAAATCATTCCTAATTTTCTATCTACTTCATATTAACCAAAATAACTTTTTACAGAAATAGTTTCATGGCACATTTTGTTGTAGGTACAAGGGGAATATAGAAGACAAAATCAATATCAGATGTCGTCATAAGCTGGCTTTGAAAATCCATATTCTTCCCACGACGCCGCGAGGAAAACAGTTGAATAGCGACAGCACTTTAAAAGTATCAAAAGTGGTACATTCACGGGACTTTCGCTACCCACTATCATTTATTTTTATAAAGCTTCTACAAACTATTCTCCCGTAAGGTTATTTTTCTATCTGCTTCAAATTGATCGAGATAAACATTTGAAGATACAATTTGAATACACATTTCGTTTTAGGTGCAAAAGGGATAAAGGAAATCGAATCGATAGTCAGGTGTTTAAAATCGACTATGGCTTAAAGTTTCATACTCTACTTTCGACGATTTCGCCAGAAACAAGTGAATAGCGACAAGACTTTAAAAAAGTATTGAACAATTGAAACCAATATTAACGGATATCTCGAAATGACCAATATACCACAAAAATATAATTGAAATAAAGTGTGTGTTTTAAAAGATATATATTTGTGAAGTATGTTTTTGCCTATCTCTTAACGTTTACCAGTTGTACAAAATTTTACAAAATTCCTTCTGAATGAAGAGGACTTCACAGAGTATTCCCTGAAAATTCAAGTTATACGTTTCATTTGTCAGTAAATATCTTAAACATATCACATCTTATGAAGTCAAAATCATTAGAGATATTTTTAAGAAAACCAAAAATTTCGAAAAATCTTCCATGCAAAAGTAATTTGGGGTGGGACATTTTCTTGAAAATCTTCGTGTCGCAGCTTTGGAAGATACTGAACCTAAATACCAATTCTCGTATATATCGGGCTAAACTAAATACCTATACTGTTTTTGAGCTATATTGTTCGCAAACAAACACAGATCTCTTTTCTAAACATGGTTTTTTGAATTCATGGATCCTCAAAACATGCATTTCAGGTAACATATTGATACCAGAGTTTTGGGTGGTGCGCAATACCCTCTTACGTACTACATACTGGTAGGAAACAAAATGCATTCATGGTTAAACACTTCACGAGGTCATATCTGAATAAACCAAAGATACTCTTTTATTTTCGTAAACATTGCAATTTTACAAAGTAAGTACTGCCATTTACGTCACTTCATTGCAGCTATTAGCTATATTGTGGATCATGGAGAACTAAGCAAGAAATGCGTATTAAATGTCACAGCAAAGAAAAGTATGTATGTGAAGGTGAGATTAATTTCACCTCTCTAACACTGTCAGTACGATGTACACCTACGAAAATGGGCAGAGTCCATCGGGATGTTTCATACGACCATTCGTCATTTTCTAATAGACCCTCCCTTTCCATATACAAGCGAGATGCTTAATTGCCACATTGCATATACTGTTGTGTTTACAATTCATCGCCCACACCTGAAGGCACCTGTTCGTTCCAGAGTGTCTAAAATATCTGAAAGGGAACAGTGGCGTACCTAGCAGACCTTTATTTTGTCCAGGAGTGTAAAAACTGAAAAATTCGTGGTACTGTATTTCTACATTTGTGCCTGTAAATTTGTATTGTAAAGCACCAGCATATCCAATAGCACCAACACAACTGTGAAGTAACTCGACCTAAAACTTCGTCTTCATTCTGACATTAATCACCTCATTTTTATTAACATTTCAATAACATCTGTCTTACTGAGCGAGTTGACTCCGCGGTAACTATAAGGCTCGCATTCGGGAAGTCCAGGGTGCGATTCCCGCCGTGCGACCATTCTGACCGTGGGTTCTTTCGAGGTTTCTCTATTCGGTAGATGAATGTTGGAATGATTCCCCTTCTACCATGAATTTTCTGTCTATCATTTCCTGTCATCTGCTTCACCTCATCTGTATCAGGATCATACGGCCAGGTGCCAGGAGTTGGTATGATGCGGCAGGACGGTGGGATTTACACTATGTAAAGCTTAATTCTCCCTGGCTTGGCGGGCCTGCTGAGGCACACTTCCTTCCTGGAAGTCGTCGTCATCAGCTTCATCATCCACAACAAGGATTCGGCCTATTAATCTGTTCCGGCTTCAAGAAAGAGTATCCATCCATCCAGTGGAGGTCTGCCTCTACTTCGGAAACCAACTGGAGTATACGCGTGCGTCAATTAGTTTTGGCTTCCGTGCTGGTGGCTTTCGTCTTAGATATTCTTGGCAGTTTCTACTCATTTCACCTATTTTTTCTATTAGTGTTTGGGTATGTCTAGAATTTTCCCGGGATCCTCAGGTTGCTGGTGGCTAAAGCAGGGCTAGCCGGCGCAGGATTGGCATCGTGGTAGAATCGTTATGGACTCATTCCATTCTAGCGCACTTCGACGTCTGGATTGGTCGCCCTTCGGGTCTCCCCTTCGTCTCTTCCTCCCAAGGGTCACGTTGGAAGCAGAAAGGGCTCACTATGGCATATGCGCGGTGCTATGTTCCAGTTATTGGATGCGTCTCCACGTGACTATTCCTAACTGACATCTTTGGTTTTGATCTTTTATTTTCCATTTTTTTCTGATTCCTATATTTGATTTATTCAGAATTACATTTCAATTAGATATTTACAAGGACAGTCCCTTTAACAATGACAGCACAGTGTGATATTGAAAGGATGAATCAGATTCGAACGATAAGGATTATGGCCGGAAATGTTCCTTTTTGGATTGTAATAAAGTGAGCATGTGTCCGCATGCCTAAATACCCCAACAAGCTTCTCTCACATTTGTAGGCTAGTCCTCAGGTACGTAAGAGCCATGTGTGGATTAAAGTTTTGAAAAGATGACACATATTTGAAAACCTCAAGACAATATCAAGATATGACATTCTACATGAAATACTCAAATGACAAATCTCGTCTTGAAAATATAATTTTGTATTGGGGAGAAATATCATTGTGCATTAATTTGGTATATTCTAGAATAAAATATTTGTACATGTAGTGTGGAAAAGAGCTATTGAAGTGTATGTTCCATTTTCCATAATTTTTCCAGTCTGGAAACAAGTGATCCAGTGTTGTACAATTAATTGCATTTGCTTACATAAAAGGAGCAGGGTTAAGAGGTTAGCGAAATACCTATAATACGTATGGATTGTGAAGTAGTTTTGTTCTTTTGCGTTGCATCCTGGGAAATGCTAGATAAATCCTTGTTACAGTTGACAAATCAGCAGAATGCAATCATGGGGGGAGTGGCAAGAGAAATTAAGCTGTTTACGTTGACATGATGCACACTAATGCGTGCCATGTTACCAATCGTAACGGACTTCCTCTGGGTAAACGGAATTAAGACCAGGTTATCCTCTCGCATTGACACTTTATTACTGAGTAATTGCGCTTCTGTCGCGGAGCTCTGACTTTGGCATGTTTACGTAGCGCGTTCCAGTTGCTGGTAGTGTCATCTGCGGATACACGTCATAAGGGGTATTTTAAACGTCGTTCTGCAGAAATATGGAATCAGGCTATGGTGACTTTGAAATTATGGGCGCAAAAGCATACGTTGTAAGGTTTTGGGACTCAGAATTTATATTCCAATGAATACGCTCAAATCCCACTTCATCCAAGAGAATTTTCAGGTTTTGAGCTATAAATTTAAGTTATAAATAATTTTGGGAAACGTTCTAGAAAAGAAGGCAAACCTCACATGCATAATATAACCGGACATGCAGAACAATGTATTATGTGTGTAAAACAAGGAGAGAGGGAGAGAGAGAGGGGGGATCCTAGGTGTGCTATTCAGCCCCGACGGCATTTTTCTTACTTCTAGTATGTTAAGATTTGCTAATGGATACGCTTAACAATGTAGTCCCTTGCTAATAATCTAAATTTTATAATGAATTTATCCTTAAATAGTATAATATTCTATACAAACACTTAAAGAGTTTAATTAACGCTGATTTATACCGTTAAACAGAGCTACAAGTCCCAACATGCAATTCGTATGTCACATGATTCCGGGTATGCTCAGAATATTGTTTACAGCCATAGTATCATAGCAGATAGTGAATTTGCTGTTGCGTCTTCGACGATTTACGTAAAACATAAGCCGGGCAAACCATTGACTAGTGGCGACAGTATTGAATTTTTATTATAAGTTATGGGAGAAATATCCAACACTTCCTGTGAAAGAAGCGGTGAAATTAACTCCTGATTTCACCGCTCTTTCAACTACAAGTATAAACAGTGCTAGTAAAGAAAAATCTGAAACGGAAAAGATGGTTACACCCGGAAATAAAAGAAAGCTTGTGAAATACGCGATGCAAGAATGAGACGATTTTGTGAAGAATGCAATTCTGCGGCGATCACCTCCTCATCCGTTGCTGTTAGGCTTACCTTGATGCTTCTCCCGTTGCTTCCAGAAGTTCTCAGTGGGTTGGTTCTCTTCAATTTATCCTCGGCTAGCCTCAGTAATTTTTCTTAAATTATATGGGAGCATGGACTTATCCTCGGTAAAGGAAAACGTAGATCTCGGTTGGTGATATAGGAAGACATAGACTTGCTTTGTTTATGAAAAGATGACACTGCCGTTTCTTTTTATTTAATTAACACCCGTAGTATACAAAACTGGTATTGCCGCTGTAAAATACTGTCCACCGCTGTTAAACTCTGGCGTGGATATGGCACGAAATATAACTATTCTTATTGTCGCTTTCAGAGTAGCGGATCTTAAGTGTGTTGCTAAAACTATTTTGATTCCCTGTTTTGGCGCGATATCTCACACATCCTGCAGCATCTCTCCCTGACCACACATTACCAAAACTGCCGAATAAATGCAATACTAAGCTGACATGACAAAATTGACTTGATTCCCTTTTTTGGCGCGATATCTCACACGTCCTGCAGCATCTCTCCCTGACCACACATGACATAAACTGTCGAATAAATGCAATACTAAGCTGACATGACAAATTTGACTTGATTCCCTTTTTTGGCGCGATATCTCACACGTCCTGCAGCATCTCTCCCTGACCACACATGACATAAACTGTCCCGAAATTTCCCCAAACAGATTCATTTATAGTCTCAGGCTTCTGAGGCTGCTTCCTTTCCTATTGGTCCATTTTTAGCGCGACTCGACGCGTCTAACTATTTCGAATAAACTTTCAGGGATTTCATTGGTCCAATGTTTAATATAAATCGCGGCTTTTCCTACATGTACCGTTAGGTTGTCTTTCTCGCTCACTTGGTCACGGCGAATTACCAAATAATGGGACAAAGGCTCTACACCCTCGCTGTAGGAATAATAGCACTGCGACCGAAGAGAGGTAATAAAACTAGGTTTTCTGCCTTCGAAAGCACTATTCCTGTAGCTAAAACATTCCCTCGTGGACAGTATTTTAACATAGCGCAAATTATTTACATTAAACCATTTATAACTCTACTAATATTAATAACCTAGATAGATACATAACGTTAAATCACCCTTCTTAAAATATACAAGCAGTATGAGAAAAAGATGTTTACATAATACGATTTAACATCACTAAAAGTTAATTAATAAATTATCTGTAATTACAGTTCTTGGGCTCGGCCTAGAGTTGCCGTTTCAAATTGCCCTGTTCTGGAAAAGAATAAATTTTTCAGCACTTGATACAATTTTCTTTTCCAGAATAATTCCTCTGATTATGGCCTTTGTTGGTTTATTTTGTTGACAGAGACCCTTCGCTATACCTGTTTCTTCACAAGGGTCCTGCCAAACCAGTGGTGTTTACATTTGGGTCATTCACTCTACACTCTCCCTTTTAAAAACAGGTTTCCGAGAGACATTCTTATACACAATACATTTCCCGCACACGAATAACCTGTGACGCAAACAAATACTCTAATACCCAATTTAAGTTCTAAAATTAAATCTATTTACATACATATTGGTACATAATTATTATGCCTTTATTTATTTCTTTACATACTTATTTATCGGGTGTATTACCTTTACTATTTGTTCACAGGGTTGCTACCTCATTTCGAGTAAAACTAACCTGATTCTTTTCATTACATTCTTCACCCTTCTCATTCTCTAAACATTTGTATGGTTTGAGCAACTGTTTATGATATCTCCCTACGATCTTGGAATTCTTTATTTCTTGTAACTCAAATGTATCCGAGCCAAAAATGTTAATCACCCGGTATGGACCTTTAAATAAATTTTCCATTCTTTGATACCTCTTTTTTTTATAATTAATAGAACTAATTTATATGTTTAAAGAAAACTGTCAGCATATTGCTAGCATACCAACCAATTCATAATTTACAAATATTGCTAAATATCCAAAAAAAATAATAAATATTCTGACAATAAAAGCTGTTTCAACCTTAAGACAAACTTATTCAAACAGAAAGAAACTGAAACATATTAATGGCAAAGGTTTTCTTGTTCTTCTTCACTATCACTAATGATCATTTAATACTCAAGTCTCTTTAGTAATGCAAAAAAAAATGTTCTGCACAACTGCTTACGATAATTCATTAATTCACATGTGAAAGCTCTCCTTTCCAGGCACTGTAGAATCAGGATCAATGATATTCTGTCTTTCTTTTTTTTTTTTTTTTAATTTGAATGCTGGATTTTTTTTTATACCCATACTAATTCTCCAAGTTCGATCAACCCTTTCTTTCGCTTCCTTGTTTTAAATTCCTGCTTTCTTTTCTGCGCCCTTTTTAACATTCTTTCAAAAGCTTTCTCTAACGTCTCTTCTCCCGTTAGTGTTTTCGGATCTTTAGTTTCTAGTATCTGTAGTAATTTCCCTTCAAGTGTTTCTATTAACTTCCCCTTCATCAGCTCAACTAATTTCCCCTCTACATTCTTATCTTGTTCACTTAAGTTTCTTTCTAAGTCCTTATTCTGCTTACTTAATTTCCCTTCGAAATCCTTTTTCTGTTCACTCAATTTTCTTTCTAAGTCCTTACTCTGCTCATTTACGATTCTTTCTAAGTCCTTACTCTGCTCGTTTGATTTCCCTTCTAAATTCTTATCTTGTTCCCTTACGATTCTTTCTAAGTCTTTACTCTGCTTATTTACGATTCTTTCTAAGTCTTTATTCTGCTTATTTGATTTCCCTTCTAAATTCTTATCTTGTTCCCTTACGATATTTTCTAAGTCTTTACTCTGCTTATTTACGATTCTTTCTAAGTCCTTACTCTGCTCATTTGATTTCCCTTCTAGATTTTTATCTTGTTCCCTTACGATTCTTTCTACGTCCTTACTCTGCTCATTTGATTCACCTTCTACATTCTTATCTTGTCCACTTACGATTCTTTCTAAGCCCTTACTCTGCTTACTTACGATTCTTTCTACGTCCATATTATGCTCATTTGATTCCCCTTCTAAATTCTTATCTAGTTGACTTCCGATTCTTTCTAAGTTCTTACTATATTCACTTAAGATCTTACCCCGCTCATCTACTATGCTTTCTGACTTTTTACTATGTTCATTGAATATGCTTTCTAAGTTCTTACTATGTTCATTTAAGATCTTACCCCGCTCATCTAAGATTCTTTCTAAGTTTTTATTTTGTTCACTTAAATTTTTTAAGTTTTTACTCTGCTCATCTATTATGCTTTCTAACCTTTTACCCCGCTCATCTATTATTGCGCTCAACTGTTGAAGCAATATTAGCAGCTGGTTTTGACCTGCGTCAATGACCTGCTCAATCGGTGATTGCCTTTCTAGCCTAACTTCTACTTCTGCTGCACCCATATTTTCTCCATCTGTTGTTATGCTGACAATAGCCTCCCCATTCAGTTCTTTTAAATCTTCCCTTGACCTACTCATGGTTCCGTTAGCAAGTTCTACCTCCCTAGTAATGACTTTACCCCCTCTCAATAACATGTGTTCACAAAACTGAGTCACTACTCTGCATGCCTTTTTGTTTGTTTTTGAATAAATGTTCTAACCTGTATTTTTTTTCAATGATAACTGATGCGTTCCGGGTTCGAATCCTGGTGAAGTTCTAGAAGCGATGCTCTCAGCTGTTTTGTTGTCCCACGTAGGTAGACTAGAAGTTCGCGTTGTAATTTTGTTCTGCTGTGCCCCTTTCCTCTGAAGATTCTTCGTCTGTTCGTTGTTTTCTAGTCCTCCGTTTGTTGGTCTTCCCTTCGAGCTCCACGTTATGGCGCCAGTTTGCGGCGATCACCTCCTCATCCGTTGCTGTTAGGCTTACCTTGATGCTTCTCCCGTTGCTTCCAGAAGTTCTCAGTGGGTTGGTTCTCTTCAATTTATCCTCGGCTAGCCTCAGTAATTTTTCTTAAATTATATGGGAGCATGGACTTATCCTCGGTAAAGGAAAACGTAGATCTCGGTTGGTGATATAGGAAGACATAGACTTGCTTTGTTTATGAAAAGATGACACTGCCGTTTCTTTTTATTTAATTAACACTCGTAGTATACAAAACTGGTATTGCCGCTGTAAAATACTGTCCACCGCTGTTAAACTCTGGCGTGGATATGGCACGAAATATAACTATTCTTATTGTCGCTTTCAGAGTAGCGGATCTTAAGTGTGTTGCTAAAACTATTTTGATTCCCTGTTTTGGCGCGATATCTCACACATCCTGCAGCATCTCTCCCTGACCACACATTACCAAAACTGCCGAATAAATGCAATACTAAGCTGACATGACAAAATTGACTTGATTCCCTTTTTTGGTGCGATATCTCACACGTCCTGCAGCATCTCTCCCTGACCACACATGACATAAACTGTCGAATAAATGCAATACTAAGCTGACATGACAAATTTGACTTGATTCCCTTTTTTGGCGCGATATCTCACACGTCCTGCAGCATCTCTCCCTGACCACACATGACATAAACTGTCCCGAAATTTCCCCAAACAGATTCATTTATAGTCTCAGGCTTCTGAGGCTGCTTCCTTTCCTATTGGTCCATTTTTAGCGCGACTCGACGCGTCTAACTATTTCGAATAAACTTTCAGGGATTTCATTGGTCCAATGTTTAATATAAATCGCGGCTTTTCCTACATGTACCGTTAGGTTGTCTTTCTCGCTCACTTGGTCACGGCGAATTACCAAATAATGGGACAAAGGCTCTACACCCTCGCTGTAGGAATAATAGCACTGCGACCGAAGAGAGGTAATAAAACTAGGTTTTCTGCCTTCGAAAGCACTATTCCTGTAGCTAAAACATTCCCTCGTGGACAGTATTTTAACATAGCGCAAATTATTTACATTAAACCATTTATAACTCTACTAATATTAATAACCTAGATAGATACATAACGTTAAATCACCCTTCTTAAAATATACAAGCAGTATGAGAAAAAGATGTTTACATAATACGATTTAACATCACTAAAAGTTAATTAATAAATTATCTGTAATTACAGTTCTTGGGCTCGGCCTAGAGTTGCCGTTTCAATTCGCATAACAGTGCACAATTTCTTTTTTTAAAAACAAGCCGTCAACAGTTGGTAAAGTGCCGCTTCCAGAGAGGTTATCGCATACTTGTTACTTCCTTTTTCTCTCGTTTCTCTTGGAATTAACTATTATTGTGTGTGTAAACGTTTATTTTGTTGTAACTATCAATCTTATCCTTTAACCCCTTACAGAATACGCTATTTGCCGCTTAAGTTGTCGGAATAAGGGCTCTGTACTTACTGCATTACGTGCCGCGTGTACTCGCCACATGGTCGTAAAAGTATGAAAGTATTTCTGGCACGAATAGCGGAAGGATACAATAACGGTGCATTGGGCACCTGGGTTTTGTTTTGGCGCGGATCAACCTAAGAGTGAATACAGTTTAGAACTGGTGCCAGACTTCAGTTCTTTAGGGAGTAACTAAATTTAAGAAATGGAGAGAAAGTAACACACATATGTAAACAGAGAGACAGAGAGCGAGAGAGAGCGAGAGAGAGGGAGAGTCAATTCATGTTATCACTCAACTTCTTGCCGTATTGCTGGCAGCAAATACTGAACTATACTTGGTTCAGAGTCTTTTGAGACAGTGGTGAGGGGGATGGTAAAAACGGATTGCACGCTCCCGAGTCCGCTTTCTTTTGGCAGCTCTTTGTGCTAGCTGCCGCAACGGCCGTGCGAATTCCTTGTCTCCTCGTTTCACTGTCTCAAAAGACTCTGAAAAACAATACATCTGAGGACATTCTGAGAAAAACTTGAAAACCTACTAGATCATGAATTAAGAGTGCAGAGAAATTTTTTCCCCTATACTTAATTTTGCACCCAATCAAATATTTTTCTTTGACACACTTCGCATCCATACCTTAGCCTAATCATACTCATTATAAGAACCAATGTTGAAGGAATATTTTCCTCTTTTAATCCTATCTGTTGTAACTTAAAAAGCAGAACTTCGTTAAGAAATGTTTTTCTTAACACAATTTATTAAGACTGTTTTTCAATGATAGTGTTTTTGATCCACTTCCCGTTCATACTGTCATGTTGAAAAGTTGATTTTCCTGCATTCACTGTTAGTAACATAACCTACCTGTATGTTTTGCTTAGTTTATTGCAGATATGTGCATGAACCATATTAAATCCTCTTAAGTTTTGATATATTTGGTATTGTAGGTATGGAGTATAATCATAACTGCTAGCTGAATTTTACCATTTCAATTTTACCTGAGTTTTTTCTTCCTTTATATTTCTTAATATTTATCTACGATTTAATTCATGCAACCAAGATTGGTGACCTTGATATGTAACCACCATGTTCAGCAGCTTTAGTAATTAATTTTATGCAATTATCCGTAATAAATAGGTTGATACTGTATTCAATATTGTGCATAATTGGCTTACTATGCCACGGGTGCCAACAATAACAATCACATATTTTCTATAGCAACGATGTAATACCAGCATTCAAGTTACAGTGGCAGTTGGACATTTTATGATATTCTTTTCGCTGAACAACGAAGATGCAAAAACTCAGTACGTTATTAAATATGGAATAATTAAGATCCGAATTTTAGCATCATGATGTGCTGATAATAGGCTACAAAACAGTCAATAACACCTGCTCACTTCTCACCTAGGAAGGGAATACATTTAAGTGGTTCTCCTGTTTAACGGTTCAATACGCTAGGTAATAAATGAAATGTTGAGAGAGAAGCTAAGTCTTATTTACGAACGTAAGACACACTCACTTATGTCGACTATGAATTTCGAATTATTTTAAGATTTATTTCTTACAATTTATGACGTTAAGATTGCATAAAAATACTGTGTTCAAATCGAGGAATAATTTTAATATTACACCATGAAAATCGTCACACGAACGAGAGTGAGTGAGACCAACATTCACTCGTGCTATAATCATCATTATCACAATGTTGAATAAATTAGTATTATTTTCTTGTAAGTACTAATTATTTTATTCACTATCGTCGAAAAATTAGTATGTAATACACATGCGTCAAGTGCAACTCTTGCTCGTTTCTCCAATGATGCGCTTATCGTTTATTAACTCACAATTCACACACACATTTTTAATTTTAAGACCTTATAAAAACATTAATTCTCTCTTATGTATTTGCTTTTTGCGAATAATTATTGTGTACACAATGAGAACATCCTTCAAATTCTTTCTGTGTACTAAAAGTTAGAAAGGAATCCAAAATCCCGAGATTTCCTGTTTTTTCCCTTTCTTTTTTACGTTCTCTGCCACGTACAGAGTATGTATTGCAAAAATTCGTTACCGATATTTCACCGGAAATACATGTTTTGAGGCTTCTGAATCCAAATAAAGCATATTTGAAAACATGTCCGTGTGTGTGAACACAATAACTCAAAAAACGAAAAATCACATAAATACTAAACTTGGGCTTTAAGTTTAGTATCTTCCAAGAATACGACACGAAGATTTTCAAAAATATCTTCCCATCTCAACTACACTTTAAATGGAACATTTTTCGAAAATTTTGATTTTCTAAAAAATAGTTAATGGTTTTGATTAAAATACCGTATATTAAAGATATGTACATGGCAAATAAAATGTATATCTTGAATTTTCTGGGAATAGCCTGTGAAGTCCTCTTCATTCCAAACGAATTTTTTATAATCATATGTAACTTGTAAACGTTAAGCGATGGACGAAAACGTACCAGACAAAAAATGTAGATACCTTAAAACACACAATTTATTTCAATTAAGTTTTTTGTGGCATAAGCCATTTCTGAGATATCCGCTATTAATGGTTCGAATTATTATTATTTCGGTCATTCTCTTTCAGTCTTGTCACATTCAGTTGTTTCTCACGATTGCATGGAAATAGTATCATTTTAAGGCCAGCATAGAGCATCGAATTCTTAAACATTTGACTATCGCTGTTCTCTTTATATCTATAGCGATATGTGTAATGCAACTATTTCTACAACGGTTTATTTCGATTAAAATGTAATCGATAAACAATAAGCTTTAGCAGAATATTTTGTATACCCTTTAATAAAGACAGAGGATAGAGAAAGGGTGAATGTATCACATCAGACATTTTTCGTTTGTATGCCGACTTTCATTCTGATTAATTGCTTAGTTTTAGTTTTAATTTCTTTAGTATATAGTTTCATTTCTTGTATTTGCATATATCTAAATTTTGGGATTTCTTCTATTTTACGTTACATATAACATATTTAGTTTACAGATTATTTATTGTATTTACATATTTCTGAATTTTGAGATGTCCGGTATCTCCAATGTACTTATTTTAACTGAGAAATTAATCCTAAACTTAATCCTAGATCCAGACGTGCTCTCATTATTTCTGGTACTTCTTTGGGAAACCGCTCACTATAAGGTCTATTGCGAACTTTTCTAGATAAGCCTCAGGGCATGGAGTTATCTGCTACGCCACTGCAGTCACACTGTGATTTATTGCCAGATTACTAACTATGGTTATATTGTCTAAATGAAGGCGAATCCGTTGTCAAGGTGGTGCCAAAAACGACGTCCGTGGAATTAATTACGCTTCGGATAGCTACCACATACTGCAAAAGAAAAACAAATTAAATCAAAATTTACGTGTTAAGCTTCCAACAGTAAATCAAATTGGTGATTAAATTATTTTTTCTGCGTTACTTCCAAACAACGAGAACGTAACCAAAGGCATGCGTGGTCTTTTTCTCCCCCAAAACGGCCTAATGAACGAACCACCTGCGTTTGGTATATGATTTATATCTTGACAAGGAACTCGTTTACTGAGTTGAAGGTTGCTACCGCTGTTGTTAATTTGGGCGCGGAGAGTTCATGCTAGCAAGAAACGCGATCGTATTGCTGGTTTGAATTTCCTTCTGAATCGCTTTTTGTACGAGGAATAACGGCCTCTTTACGTATCTGACATGCTGTCCTCTAGGGTAAAATTAAAATGTTTTTGTGCTTGCTTTTAAAATAATTTCATGCCACTTCATTAGCTCATTTGGTTAATAAGTATGTTGTTAGACACGAATCGAATTGCAGGTTAGTAAGCATGTATTCAACCTTTATCGAGGTCCCGTAAAATGCTTAAGTGTGCCCAAGGTAAAATTGCGTCAACGTTTTGAAAACATACAGTTTTGTATTAAAATACTTTGAACATTTAGCTTCAATTATCTGTTAGACTTTTTGCTCTCAAAGTATTTTAAACTCCATTATATGATATTTTAAATGTCTTGGCTACACGTCTCTCTAAAGTGACTTTTATTGGACTTTGACTTTTCCTTTACTTTTGCACATTAAAATGTTTCACACGATGAAGCTAATAATCGTTCTTGTTTAAATTTTCTGTAGAAATTCAGAGAGATGAATTTAAAACTGTCAGATGATTTTATTACGCTTTAAATTATACACTATTTGACAAATGAGAAATTCTGAAAAAATGAAAGTTTAACATTGTTTCTCAAACAATGATAACAACAATAATACCCATAATCTATATGCCAGTTTTCTGAAAGCTGTTCACAGACAAACAGACACATACACAGATCTTTTTCTAAAATTTTTTCTTCTGGATTCAGGGAGTCCAAAGCTTGTATTTCCGTTGAATTCTCGGTAACAAATTTTTGAGTGCAATGCAATACTTCCTGTATTCACTATAGGTAAGTGGTAGAGAAAGTAAAAATAGTATTTTGACCACAAAAGACGTAGTTTTTAAAACACAAGATTAGGCATAACTACAGGAAATTAAAGTAAATAAAATGGAACAATAATGCTTTGTACTGTTGGTTTCCATTGCTAAATCAATTAACTTTAACAATTGAACTTTTATCCATTAAAAGCAACAGAACAGTTCTCGTGAATTAAATAAGGATTTTAAGCATTTTATTCCTTTATCTTCATTATCCTTTAGCTACATTTGTTTGGTAACTATTTCAACTGAAAACATGTGGTAAACTCTAATATCGTGTTGAGTTAATTTAATTGGGCGCCGGACCCATTCCTCCCGTACCTAGGCTTAGGAGGTAACAGCTTCATTCCTCCTGTGGGACCAGCCTAATAGCCAGCAAATAATAGCTCAGATTCCTCCAGTTTTCTCGCGATAAACACGAAAATTGCTGTTTTAAAAATTAAAATCGCCTCTAAACCTCCATTTAAATCTGTATTTAAGAATAGTGTATGAAACACATTGTAATAGTTAGACATCCTTGTTGAAGCAGATACATTTCACTATCCTTAGGGAACACCGCATACTTCAACACAAAAGAAAGCAGATTTTAACATTTCAAAAGTTATACGTTCGGTTTTAGCTGTTGTCAATAGTCATAGTTTGCAATGTGAATTTGTAGGGAGAAGATGCACCGAACCATGGAAGGGTCTTCTCGTGTATGCCGCCTTTAAGATCTAAGGTGATATCGCGGCTTTGCTTTTGGAAGAAATTTTATCAACGGCACTGATGTTCACTCTTTTTACTATAGTGTTAATATTTGGGTTCCATTTATAATTTTCACACGCACACACACACGCACGCACGCACACACACACACACACACACACACTTACACTCAGACTATCAGACTCTAGGGAGAATGGGGAATAATCCTGGCTAAAGAGAAATTCCCATCCACCAACAGGGAATAGAAACCGGGACATCTGGATTTGGAAGCTAGCATGGTAACCTCCAGATCATAGCGGCAGCCTCCGCAGAAAATTGTATGATGCAAATTGGTGACATGCAACAAACTCCAGGAATAAATAATATTTAATTTAATAATTCCTACTATCAATATATATATATATATATATATTTTATCCTTTCAAAAATAACTTAAAACTCTCAAAAATAGTATTATTCATAATTAAATTTGCGTATTCATTTTATTAGAGGTCATTGTATTGACTTTTGTAACATAAGTAATTTTAACTTTCTCTCCTCTCTAGCGATGGTACATACATTAGAGGAAGCATTGTATCTTGCACAAAGATTATTTACCGATTTTTCACCGGAAATACATGTTTTGAAGTTCCGTGAATCCAAACAGATTTCATTTCCAGAAAAGGCTCGTGTGTGTCTGTCTGTGTGTCAGTCCGAGAAGGCATAGCTCAAAAACAAAAACGTCGGATGAATATCAAAGTTGTGTATCTTTGAACGATAGCCAGGATGACTTTCATGAAATTTGTCCCACTAAACTTGACATGGAAAAATGTCAAAAACTTTTTATTTATTTTTAAAACACTGCTCTAACGATTTTTATTGAAATACCATACATATGTAACATTAATATGACAAATAATACGTATACTCGTAT
The DNA here is from genome assembly GCA_030765065.1 of Deroplatys truncata. Lineage (NCBI taxonomy): Eukaryota > Metazoa > Arthropoda > Insecta > Mantodea > Mantidae > Deroplatys > Deroplatys truncata. The sequence continues at coordinate 64,524,433 of CM060980.1, forward strand.
CTGTGAAGTTCTCTTTGCTTTATAAGAATATTAGAAAATTTTATTTCACTGGGAAACCCTATTTCAGAAAAAAACTATAGAGCTCATTAAAATGCATAACTTGCCCAAATTAACTTTTTCCTAGCGTCAACTTTTCTCGAAGTATTTCATGCTATATGCCTATTTACATTTTGCCAAATTTAAGTTCATGACATAAATGACATTCATGAAAATTTGCTATTTATTTCTTTTGTTTTAACTTCATGATGTCTTGGCGTGAAAATAAACGAGTTCTAACAGCTGACTGCTTTATATATAAGTATGTAAGAGCACTTAATTCCACCAAACTTGAAATTATTTCCAGGCAAAATGTTTTACAAGGGCTTCTAGAAAGAGTAAGGTTACAGAAAGCCACATGAGTGTACCACAGTTCATTATTTGGATTCAAGAACATTTCAGTGTTGGTGTATTAAAACGCGTGTATTTAATTTTTCTTTTATGCACAAAATTACCACGAAAATTTGTTATACTATAAACACGCTAACGCGAAAATTTAAAAAAATGAAACGTCAAATTCTACAAGATTGCCAAAAGAACACGGCTCTGCTAATAACGCAGTACTGAACTATTGCCTGCTTTGCTCGACAGAAGGATTCTTAGAAATCTAGAACTGCTATCTGTTTTGACTGGGAGGAATGAGTGCTATATAAATACGAATCCTTAAAGGCACGGGAGGAATGAGTGCTATTTTTATGACTGTTGAATGGATCCATTTTTGTATAAGATAATGTAAAATTTAAAACATTTTATTCGGAATGATATAAATTCCTTATGGGTTACTTCTAATACCTTAGGTGCCCTTTAAGTAAATGTTGATAACAATAGCAGTATAGGGTGCATTTATGACCGTGATTTAAAATCCTTTGATGTGCATGTTACTGACTAAATCTGTGTGATTCCTGTCTGTGTTGAGTAAATAGAAAGAATGTTTATCATTCAGAAATCTTTTTGTACACCGAGAGAGATGGCTCCGCGGTAACATGTGAAGCTCACATTCGGGAGATCCGGGTTCCATTTCCGTCGGACAGGCTACTTTGACCATGGGTTTCTTTTTTGTGATTTACCCGGGTCGGGAGGAGAATGCTGGGGTGTTCCCCCTCTTATCACGAATTTCCTCTCATCATTTCCTTTCATCTGTTTCATCGCATCTATAAGAATAGGCGACGGCGGTTGGTGTGTTGCGGTAGGACGGTGGAATTTGCGCTCTAGAAAGATTTCTCCTTGACACTGGCGGGAATGTTGGGTCACCCTTCCTTTCTAGGAGTATCTCGGCTAGCTCAGAACCCTCATGTTGTGGGTGGCTAAGGCAGGACTAGCCTGCGTCAGAATTGGTGTCATGTTAGAATTGTTAGGGGCCCTGTCCTTGCCAGCACATACGAGTATCGTTCGTCCGAATCTGGTCACTCTTCGGGTCTCTTCTTCATCCTTCCTCTCAGAGGTTACTTTGGGAGCACAATGGGCCTAAATGCGGTGCTGTGCTCCAGTTACTGAGGCCCCTCGTCTGACTACTCCTCATCGAGCTTGGTGGGACGCAAATTCCATAATATTTTTATTTCGCTTGCCAAGGAGTAAGCCACTATTAAAGAAGAGATATTTAAGCACAACGAAATGCAATATTATCAAAGTTTATGCATAAATTCAATGAATATACATGGAATACAGCGTCTATACTTGAAAACTAATACTCTACGTCATGCTGAAGGCTTCTCATCTAAAATCATGAAAGCGGTAGTGGAATTTACGACAGGACATTATAAAGTGAAGATTGCTTAAGTATTCAAAGCGTATCTGGAGTTCGCTGAATGTCGTGGCAATGTTTCCACAGCTATGTTACTGTAAACAAAGAGATGCAGGTAGAGCTGCGTCAACCTGCTCTAGCGCGCGATGAATCAATGCGGCGGTATCGTGGCACCAGCGGACCAAAAAATGAGATGACACCCAAGGGAAGGGCAGAGGGAAAAAGGATGTTTTCGTATTTCCTTCCCTGCATCTTTATCTCTACGGGCAGAGGGGACAGTGAAAAATCTTCACAAGGAGCTTTTAACGCGCACCTAGGAGTAAAATTTCACAGCGAGTAAAGTCTGTGTAAATCTGTAACAGGTACATATTTTCAATTAATAATGATTTTGTATTCGAGACAACTTCTGATGTTAGAATATCACTGACACCTCACAAACGGAACTGACTAGTTACAAACCTGTTTTGAGTGCTCAGAATACAGAAAGTTTTAAGCCTCCCTATATTTCTAATTACTACACCCAATTATATGAAATTTTGCTAGAATATAAAGCTAACTAACATGATATGAATGCATGTAGTATGAAATAATTACTTCGTACGCTAATATTTTAATGATTTCTTTTCATTTGCCGTGCACTAATTTTGTTTTACTTAGCATGCAATTATTCAGGTGCAGGTTACTCAGAAACTGTTTGACATATGACTGCTAATTACTTTCTCTACTACGTATAGTAAGTAGGGAAAGTATTGTATTCCACCCAAAATTTCGATACCGAGATTTCACCGGAAATACATGTTTTGAGACCCCCTGAATCCAAAAAAAGCATTTTGGGAAACATGTCCGTGTGTGTGTGTGTGTGTGTGTGTGTGTGTGTGTGTGTCTGTGTGTCTGTGAACAGCATAACTCAGAAACGAACAGTCGGATAAACACCAAACTTGGTATTTGGGTTCAGTATCTTCCAAGGATGCGACACGAAGGTTTTCAAGAAAATCCCCCCACCCCAGAGTACCCTTTACATGGAAGATTTTTCGAAACTTTTAATTTTCTCAAAAATGGCTCTAACGATTTTGATTAAAATATCATATGTTTAAGATATTTTTATGACAAATAAAATGTATATCTTGAATTTTCTGGGAATGTCTCCAAAAGTATTCTTTATTGTGAACGACTTTTGCATAACTGGTAAACCATAATAGATAGACAAAATTTTACTACACAAAAAATGTAGATCGCGTTAACATACACAATTTATGTCATATACATTGTTTTTGTTGAGTGAGCCATTTTCGAGATATTGCTTGTTATTCCCTTAAATTTTTCAATACTTATTTTCTCAAATGGGAATTCGTTATTCATTTTTACTTTCTCTACTACGTATAGTAAGTAGGGGAAGTATTGCATTCCACCCAAAAATTCGATACCGAGATTTCACCGGAAATACATGTTTTGAGACCTCCTGAATCCAAAAAAAGCATTTTTGGAAACATGTCCGTGTGTGTGTCTGTGTGTGTGTATGTGTCTGTGTGTGTGTCTGTGTGTGTGTCTGCGAACAGCATAACTCAAAAACTAACAGTCGGATAAGCACCAAACTTGGTATTTACGTTCAGTATCTTCCAGAGATGCGACACAAAGATTTTCAAGAAAATCCCCCCACCCCAGACTACCCTTTACATGGAACATTTTTCGAAAATTTTAATTTTCTCAAAAATGGCTCTAACGATTTTGATGAAAATATCATATGTTTAAGATAATGTCATGAGAAATGAAATGTATATCTCGAAATTTCTGGGAATGTCTCCAAAAGTATTCTTCATTATGAACGCCTTTTGCATAACTGGTAAACCATAAGAGATAGACAAAATTTTACTACACAAAAAATGTAGATCGCGTTAAAATACACAACTTATATCATATACATTTTTTTGTTGAGTGAACCGTTTTCGAGATATTGGTTGTTATTTCCTTAAATTTTCCAATACTTATACTTTTTCTCAAATTCGTTATTCATTTTTTTATGTCCTGGACATGCAAAGAGAATGGAATGCGCCACATAGCAACCAGCGATAAAATATTTGACTATCGCTTAAAAGCTACCATATTCCCCTTGCATCTACAAGAAAATTACAAATAAGATTGACATCTCGATATCTCGATTAATATGAAGCATATGGAGAATAGGCGTTTGTAAAAATAGATTGTAGAAGAGTAGAGAAAGTCATGTGAGTGTAACACATCAGATTTTTTTGTCTTGGATATGCAAAGAGTTATAATCTGTGGCAAAGGGAATGGTGCTGCACCTAGCAACCAGCTATTAAGAGATATGTATGTGCTTAAAGGCTACTGTTTTTCTATATTGCCCTTGTAAATATATTTTCCCCTACATCTACAAGAAATTTAGCAATAAGATAGAGTTTGGAAATGTTTATCTCGATTAACATGAACTAGATGGAGAATAAGCGTTTGTAAAAATACTTTGTACAAGAGTAGAGAAAGTCATGTGAGTGTAACACATCAGATTGTTTTTGTATGTTATTGTAAACATAATTTCTGACGATTTACAGCCAAAATTATGAAGCGCTGTATTTTGGTGTTTTATTTCAAAGTTATTACAAAAAGTTAAATTCCTCTGAATAAAACTTTAAACAATTTTTTCTTTAACTAAAATGTGACATATTGATCACATTTGTGCTGGAAGTTGTCAGAAATTTTGTTTATAACAACATGTAAACATAGGTCAAACGAGAAACGTGCACCTGAATGAGTGCATGCTAAAAATAGAAAAATGTTAGTGTACAGCCTATTAATCTTTAAAAAAATTAGCGTGGATCAAAATAATTGTAGTTAGTTTTATAGTGTGCGACAATTTCATATAATTATCTATACTAGTTTGAAAAATACAGAGGTCTAAGGTTTTCTCTGTTCTGAGCACTCGAAGCAGCCCTATAACTAGCCATATTAACAAGCTGCAATGTATAATGATTTGCCGCTACCTGTTGCTTGCATTTTACCGCCTTTTATTACAGCTTCAGCTGTAAGTAAATAAAAACAAGAAAGCAATGCAGTTAATTGTAATAGTATATTATGTATCGAGCCTATAATGGCAGTAATTAAGATGCGTGAACTACCTACCATTACAGACGAGGTGCTTACGACCTTTGTTTTTGTTCGACCATAATTAAATGTCTAACTTCTTATGTTTTTGTCATGAGATATTTAGAATCAGGTGCTTCAACTGTAAACCTTTTCAATTTATTGCGCGAAAATTATTTGGATTTCTTGCCTTTATATCCTTCTGATTTTCGTTTTAGTAGGGCTTTTAGTTTTTAGTACATAATTGGAAATGTCAGTTCCTTAATTAAGTGTTGATTTTAGTATTCAATAGCGAGTCCACAAAGCAGAGGATTTTATTTTCAGGGGCAATTCTTTAAAGTAGATTAATATTAGATTTTTTGAAAGCAATGTTATGCCTTTAGTTTTTATCCAGTCCATGACCTGCCGCTAGAGTTTTTCATATTACTTGACTATAGTGGTAATAAGTTGTTAATAATATTCAATGTTTCTATCACAATTCCGCCTGTTTAAGTGATTCGAAAACCTAGCTACTTTCAAGACTTACGTACGAGATTAAATTCTATCATATATGTTTAGTTGAAAATCAATAGTTGCAATCTTTTCATGAATAGCTGTGCTTTAATATACCCCATAAAGATACACTTATATGGCATTGAACTACCGCGTTATATGATGGCCAAATAAAAACTTTATTATAGGCACAGTGAACCCAGGACCAATTACTCTCTATAGATACTCTTAATGGTTTTATAGTACCGGTTCTGGTTTAAAACCAGTAAAGTTATTTCCAAATATTTTCGAAAGCTACAAGGCAGTTTATGCGTTTTAAGGTAAAAAAATTATGTTACATCCAATGGCAATCTCTGCCCTCTATCATTTATTAATGGATATACAAACTATTCTTACGAAAGCTTATTTTTCTATTTCATTTTAATCGAGATAAACCTCTGCGGAATTAGCTACGTTAGAATACGATAGTCAAATGCTTTAGAACTGGACGTTATACGCTGGCCTTAAAATTCCATACTGTTCCCATGACATCGCGAGAAAATCGACAGGGCTTGAATAACAAAGTATCGATGAATTCGAATCATTTATAACAGATATCTCGGAAACGCCTGATGCCACAAAAGAAGTTATCTGAAACAAATTGTGTGTTTTAAAGAGATCCATATTTCTGTGTAGAGCGTTTTTCCTCTATCTTAATGTTTTCCAGTTATACAAGATTATACAAAATTCATTCCGAATGAAAAGGTTTCCACAGCTTATTTCCAGAAAATTCAAGAAATAGGTTCTGTTTGTCTTGTAAATATGTTTAATATACGATATTTTAACCAAAACCTTTAGAGCCATTTTTGAGAAAATAAAAAGTTTTGAATAATGTTCCATGTAAAGGATAATTGGGGGTAGGGGATTTTCTTGAAAATCTTCGTGTCGTATCTTTGAAAGGTACTGAACTTATATACCTACCAAGTTTGGTATTTATCCGACTTTTCGTTTTTGAGTTATGCTGTTCAAAGACACACACACACACACACACACACACACACGACCTTTTCCTAAAAATGCATTTTTGGATTCAGTGAACCTCAAAACATGTATTTTCGCTGAAAATACAATACTTTCTCTACCTACTATGCACATGGTAGAGAAGGTAAAAATGTAATAATCTTAAAAATTTGGTAGGTGTTTATTTATATACATTAATTGGTTGCTTTAAAAAAGTGTGTTGCATTCACATTTATTGACTCATTTCTTCTTCTTATTCTTCTTCTTCTTCTTCTTCTCAAGATTTTCTCTATGAATTATCGCTTACCTTTCTACAAATAATTCTTATTGCTTACTTTTCCAATACTTTATGTTAATCACTTTGCTTGCAGAAATACGAGAGTTTCTTAACAAACTTTGTTATAGGTGCAAGGGGGTACAGAAGGCTCAAGGGATAGTCGCTAAATCCTGGTTTTGAAACTCCATACACTTTACATGACATCAAAAACAAAAGAATGGTGACTGGCACATGTATAAATTATTGGAGAAGTCAACTCCATAGCAATGAATTCTCAGTAATGTCTATTGCTACAACAACTTTTGATATAAATTTTTGAGCAGTAAGTTTTTGTCTATATATTTACCAATTACACAACATTATACATAATTTATTCAGGATATAAGCAGAAATTTCAATATATTAAGCATATAAATATATATGATATGCGGTATTATCAAAATCGCAAGCACAGTGTTTGAGAAAATAAAAACTAACAAAAACTTTTCCATATGAACGGTAGTTTGGGGTGAGGGGATTTCCTGAAAATCTTCGTCGCATAGTTGGAAGAGATACTGAACTAAAATCCGAAGTTTGGTATCTGGCTTTGCGTTTTCGAGTTATGCTTTTCACAGACAGACACACGCCCGCACGCACGCATACTTAAAAATGCTGAAACCTCCAAACAAGTATTTCTCGATATCAGATTTTTAGGTGGTAAGTATACAATACTTACTCTGCTATCATATACATGTGGTAGAGAAAGTAAAGGAGCTGTAAAACTGAAAAAAGAAATATTTAAATCTTTCCTTCTTGAGGAATCTAGAAAAGCATATAGGTTATCGGAAATACATTATAGAATAAATCCACTTGTCTAAGTCAAAGGGTTTTAGAGAAATCTATTTATTCGCAAGTAAAATGCAAGACATTAAAATTCCCAGAAAATCGCTTTCAAGTTTGAATATGGTATGCCTATTATGCGTATATGAATAGGTATAAAATTGCTTTAACACCACTGTTATAACAATTTATTCTAGCACCATAAATCATTAGACGCTTATACATTTTATGCCCTGAAATTAAGGAATTTAACTTAAAAATTTTTATTAGCCTCACGAAAATTCTCCTGCCGGTTAGAACTTCACATAATCTTTCGATACACTAGTGTTATATAAAAATTAAAGTTTTTATTCGCGTTAGGTTACGATAAATTCTTGACTATAAATAATCTCAAGTTAAGTGATTTAGACTTGGTTGCATGCACAATAAGGAAAACAAAACACAAACATTAGCATATCATAAGCGAATTTTTGTTGCTATGGAACCCATCCGGGGGAAAATAATAAGAGTAGCATATTAATTCTAAAATGCTTATACCTAAAGCCGAATGACAGTTCAATCGGGAGAACTTAAAGTTATAATAACGAATATTTCCTAAACAACTATACAGAAGTTCTTTGACTACAAATTGCGTATTTCATGAAATTTTGCATTTTTTGTTTAGTAACTTTTTCCATCTCATGATTTACCAGTTATACAAAATTATAGAAAACTTATTCAAACTGAAAAGAACTTCACAGAAAATTCAAGATATAGGTAATTTTATTAGTCATGCAAGTATCTCATATGTAAGATGTTTTAATAAAAATCGTTTGAGACTATTTTGAGAAAATAAAAAATAACAAAAAATTGTAAATGTAAAGGGCAGTTTGGAGTGGGAATTTCTTTTTGAAAATATGGTATCGCTTGCTTAAAAGATGCCTGAATTTTTAGTTTTAAGGGTTGCTTTTCAGAAACATACTTGGGGATCTTTTTATAAAAATGCTTTCTGAACTAATGGTATCTCAAAGCGTGTATTTCTGCTGAAAACTCGATATTGAATGCAATATTGAAACACAATTTCTCAACCTGCTATAGGAAGGTGCTAGAGAAAATAATAAATCAATGACTTTAATTTTCACCAGTCCCTTCCCTTAAGAATGTGCAAGCTGTTTTCACTTGGAACGATTTTCATCAGGCCAATAGTTTCATACGAAATCAAGGATTACAGCTGGCCAAAAATTCTCAAATTAATAAATATGAGTTTTAGTGTTACAAAACACAACAAACCTTCTACTTTAATTCTGTGTAGCTTTTATAGCTATACGACCTTTAAAACATACCCTATAGAGATATAAATATATACATGTAAGCCTAGATTCATATAAACCTGTAGTATAAATGATAAGTTTTTGCTACATTAAAAAGTTTTTACCGCTTTATTCAAGGAAGACCTTATGAACCTTCAAATACCAAATTATCTGTAGAGGAACAGAAAATACGAGGGCCTAATACGCACTAAATGCTCTTTAAACACCATGAAGTCAGAAAGTGAAATTTTTGGAGTTATCATTTTTAAATCTTTTTCCGGGTTTACATTTGTAGGCACAATCTTATTTTCAAATTGTCCAACACGATGGATTTTTCGGTATAAATCAATGGCATGTTGTATACTTCCTGATAATTAAAAGGCAAAAAATGAGAAAACGAATTATTAACGTGCTTGTTATATCATTATTAAACAATAATAATCATATTGTGTATAGTTTAAGAAAAAAATTGAAGTCTCATATATTCTAAGTTTATTGTCTGTCAAACTAGTAGGTAAAACTTTATCTATACGATTTATAAATATACTTAAGAGTTTAATTACAACATAGTATTTAAAAAAAACTGCATCCGATGGAGCAGGTTGACACAACAGCAAGAAAATTGTTAAAAAATTCATATATCCGGAACTAATCTTAAAATATACATGGAATTTTGTGTATATATTACACATTAAAATCTGATTGCTATATTAAAATTTCAAAGCAATCGGACTTAAATTGTGGATTTTAGAAACTTCACGGATGGTCATTCTTGAGGATCGGGCATCCCTCTATTCCACGGCTGGACACAGCCTCTATGGAGCTCTAGACGTCCTTAACGTGCTCCCCAATCCACGTCCAGAATTAAGTCAAGTAGGCAAGGCAAGTTAGGGTAAGGAAAGGAGTAGGTCTGTTCATTTCGTACTTCCGGAATGCATATGCACACATGTATAAACAGTTAATATTTTAAGCCTCCGCTTGGATATGTAACTCTTCCATGAGAGTAAATTATTTAATATTCCTCACATGGTACCTGTGAAGGTTGAAATTGGCTTAACCTGTCGTAATTCTTGAAACTGTCATCAGAAACCACTTTCTACGAGGAATTTTCGCTACTAGTTCCTTGGGATAAGGTAGTCATGTCGCCGTGAACACAGTATGCAATATATCATCATCAGCATCGTTTGGGAACCTGTTTTAGCAACGTCCTTAGTTCTGTAATAACACACAACTGGCATAAGAAAAGGATATAAACCCTTGATTTATAAGACTTACTCCTGTCACATAAATTACGAATATGTAGCGCCTACATCTAATAATAGTTTAAACGTTTACTTTCCGTAGCAGTACATCTGGGATTGCAGCTCATGAGATATGTTATGTTCCTAGAAATTTTCTTTCTGCCTTTGGCTCTACCTTATTTAATATTTATGATGACTTGTTAGGAGTTTTAATGTCTTGCCACAACCATGTAGCTAGTATGTGGTAGCTAGTATATTATATGTTTTTTCAAAAATTTTCTAATACATGCTTCCAATAAGGGCTTGTTGAAAACATAACACATTTATAATTAATGTAAATTTAGAATTCAGTCATCCATCTACCTGCTTTTATTTCCGAGAGTCATTTCACCTATTGATACCCGTGAATAGCAATAGTTATGTATTAGAAATTCAGTAACCTAATCTCAGGGAGAAACTAACTAGACGAGGTTTAAATTGCAAGAACTGACTAACTGCATTAATCTGCGCGTCCACTCTAACAGGCAGTGGCAAAGCACTGCAAGGAGAAAATGTCTAGTAATTAATTATTATAAAGGAATACTTGCAGACGACTCCAGCGCTTCTTGTCGCTCCTTGCCTACACCAAGCGTGTTTACACTTGCTTACACTTATGGATTTTTCCCATGAGAACATTTTCAAATGAAGAGAAGTTTTCTGAGAATTCGGAGACCATTCATTTTTGTATTAATTTTCTTTACATTCTAGATCATCGAAGCAAATATCAAAGCTATAATTCATAACATTTCCTGTTTTTATCGTCGTACTCTTGAGAAACCGGTATACAGTAAAATTGTACATAGTTTTTATATTCTGAAACCTTATATTCAGGAATGCATTAGACATAATATATTGACTGAATTACGTTAGCAAATATGGGCAAATGGATTACGTAAGAAATATGTACACTGCATTTTCTAAACGATGATTACAATATTTCGATTCCGAGTACCTACTCAAATCACTTCTACAAGGAATAAATCCTGTCGTCCTTCGTGGTCTAGGGGTACCATGCTAGACTCTGGTTACCGAGATCGCGGGTTCAAACCCCGCGGAGAGCGATGGAGATTTTTCGGGCGTAAAAATCCTTCGGAAGGGAAGTAAAGCCGGTTGCCCCGTGTCGTAGACTTAGGGCACGTAAAAGAACCTCAAGCCTAATAAACTGGCCTCTGAGCAAAATTTCTGGTCTTTCACACCCAATACAGAATGGGACGCTAAGAACCATAGTAATTAAAGAGCGTCCATAAATAAAACTCAATTTAATTTCAGGGAATAAATCCTTTTGTTTTGCAGTGAACATTCATCTTCTTTTTCGAAAAATAGGGCCAATAAAGCTTTGGTTTGTTCCTTATTTTTTCAAATTGCATTTGTATTAGCCATAATACAAGTTTCTTTCACACGTTTAACTCTTTCAGTCCCATAACTGTTGTAATATCTACAATCAGATGCCAACAAAACAAAATAATTCTGGAAGAAAAGTTAAACTTTGAAAAATGTTCTATCTTTACTCCTACAAATGATAGCGGTTTATTAACGCCATGGACAATATCTATCCTTAACTAAGTTAAAACATATAAATTTGAGCGCGAAACACGGTGCTGCCAAAATCCCATGGATATCCACGCATACAAATCATAATTTATTTTAGGCACCTTCTCCCCAGTCTGTGTAATTACTATACCGTATCCACTCTAAGAAACACACTTTAGTATTACTTCGCGCAACATATGTAGACATATGCACTCGGCATGCAATAACTGCTCCGTTTCAGGAAACTGATTGGTTTCTATTTCCAAATGACAGTGAAAATGAGCCATATTACAATGAAATTATTAAACGTATCCATTAGCGCATTTTAAAAATAGTAGTATAAAGAAAAGATAATATATATTTTCTACCCTTAGGCTGAGTGTTGCGGTCAGCGACCAATGAGAGCATTCATAGCGACCACTTGCTTGGGGCTCTCTCTCGCCTTTATTTACCTCAAGTGCGTTTCTTGTTTCGGGAAGAGTATAAAATCGCAGAGAGGATTCGCATCTGACCAACCTGAACTTGAAATCCTGACCAATGATGTTCAGTGCTTGAATCCGATAATAGGCAATAACACTTTTAGAGGAGCAGATGGTAGAAAGATGTGGTCGAATTCGAAAATCCAATTTTGGTGGATAATAAATCGGATCTGAAAGGACTAAAGCCGGTTTCCCGTAGAGCCAACTGCACGACTCACCATAATTTAGTCAAGTACTTGCTCAGCGAGAGCTGTAGTTAACAGTTATGCAGCCTCCTCCCCAGGACTGGTCGAGCTCTCTCCGTGTGCGAACAGTCAATGATTGCCAATTTAGCTGTTTTCCTATTAATTCTAGCTTTTTTTTAACCGTGTAAAGACTTAAAAACCAGCAGACAATCCTAAAATCAAGCATAAACTTGATGCATATAAAACATGTAAGGATGCGGCCTTTAGAAGTATGGTTTTATCAGATTTGGTTAACTATTTTTAACTAAAGTACACTAACTAGCCAATGCCAAGGCCTGCCGCCCGGCCGCTGCATTCGCCATATCTGCCCACAATAGGCGTAATGAGTGGGGTGCAGTACAGGAAAGAGACGTGGTCAGCACCTCGGGTCCCTCCGATCGGTATAGCCTCCTTAACCTGGAGCCGCTATTTTTCAATCAAATAACTCCTCAATTGGCCCTTCAGGGACCGAACCAAGCTGAGTGCACCCCGGGCCAGGTCTCTCAGCGGTAGAAAACCCCCACGCCGGTACCAGGAATCGAGCCTGAATCTCCCGTTTGATAAGTAGCAGTGCTACCACCGCGCTAAGACAACTGATACCGGTTGGTTACCTAAAAGTGGAGGGAAAATCACTATTCCGAGCAAGGGGATGGGCCACTTTTTATTCACTCGGTGCACACTAAGAGTGGCCAGTCTCTTCAGCAGTTAATTTTTTTGAGCCCCTTCAAGACAACGTGCGGTTCACAACCGTGCGCCGCTGCTTTGGCTAATTCTATTATAGGAATTACAAGACACTATTTGGGCTACCTCCACACCAGGCTTGTCGCGGAGCAGTGGTTAAACAATTCAACAATAGCTTGAGTTCGATTCTCCGTTGTGGATTGTTACCTTTTATTACTTTCTCTACTACGTATATTAAGTAGAGAAAGCATTGTATTCCCCCTTAAAATTCGTTACCGAGGTTTCACCGGAAATATATGTTTTGAGGCCCCCTGGATCCAAAAAAAAGATTTTTGGAAACATGTCCATGTGTGTGTCTGTGAGCAGCATAACTCAGAAACGAACAGTCGGATAAACACCAAACTTGGTATTTAGGTTAAGTATCTTCCAGAGTTGCGACACGAAGGTTTTCAAGAAAATTCGCCACCCCAGATTACCCTTTACATGGCACATTTTAATTTTCTCAAAAATGGCTCTAACGATTTTGATTATAATAGCATATGTTTAAGATATTTTCATTACAAATGAAATGTATATCTCGAATTTTCTGGGAATGTCTCCAAAAGTATTCTTCATTGTGAACGACTTTTGCATAACTGGTAAACCATAAGAGATAGACAAAATTTTACTACACAAAAAATGTAGATCGCGTTAAAATACACAATTTATGTCATATTTTGTTGTTGTTGAGTGAACCATTTTCGAGATATTGCTTGTTATTCCCTTAAATTTTCCAATACTTATATTTTTTCTCAAATGGCAATTCGTTATACATTTTTTTGTCCTGGTAATGCAAAGAGAATGGAATACTCCACATAGCAACCAGCTCTTAAAACATTTGTCTATAGCTTAAAGCCTACCAATTCCCCTTGCATCTACAAGAAAATTAGCAATAAGATTAACATCTCGATATCTCGATTAACATAAGCATATGGAGAATAAGCGTTTGTAAGAATAATTTGTACAAGAGTAGAGAAAGTCATATGAGTGTAACACATCAGAATTTTTTTTACTTGTCTAAAATTCATGGGAGGCAGTTAACAGAACATTAAACTATTTTCCACGAATGGTGAACTTCATGGGTAACAGGAACATTATAAATGCAGAAGGCTACTGGAGTATATATTGAAAGTGTGGCGTTTTTGTTTCCTGTTTTTATTCCTGGTTCTTCGTTTGAAAGATAAAATGAAATATTTTGTTTTCTGTTTACAACTTAAATCTTATATTTTATGCCAGAAACACTTGTAACAAATAATGTCCCTATTCGTTTTAGTTTCATGTTGGCCAAAGAAGGAAGCCAAAATAATGAAGCAATCATTATTTTAAGGATAATAATTAAGAAAACCTGTTATATTTTTACTCAGTATTTAAAATGAAAGGGGAAAAAAGCTGAGTAGCTCCACGGATTTGAACTGCATCCTCAGCAACAGTAAACTAATCCTCAACCACTCAGCTAAGAGTGCTGCAGTTAGCGTGGCATTATAAACAGCTTTAATCATACTCCACTTGAGCACTGTAATTCAAATATTCAATGTTAAAACATCCTGAAACATCTATTTGAAATCTCGTATATGAACTATTTTCTGGGAAGATTTTTGTGATTATAGTTGTGTTCCCCATTATAAGTACTACAAGAATATTTGCAGTCTTATGAACAAACTGTCCCGAGCACTTACGGAGGTACCCGATTCGAGCTCCTCTCTCAGACGCCGGCCAGTTTTAAAATGACCGAGTCTACAGTCGAGTGAAAAGAACGTGCCGATGCTTTTGGTTACTTTTAATGTTTCCAATTCTTGAATGTTGGCAGAATCTCATCATTTGTGTTCCGTGCCTGCTTAGGGGAGCTATCCTCCAATTGGTTTTAGTTGAAGTCCGATACGCTAGCATTACCCTATGAATAAAGGTCAGGTCTAAATGGGCGATGAAAGGGGTGGAGAATCGGTATATGTCACCTGAACGTTTGAAACATATACCTCCCAAAGACTGTCCATATTAGCCCCAGAACGAGCCCGGCTCTTATTGGTTCGGCATTCAAGCAGTAACCGAATGAAGGATGGAAGGCGCTGCAGGGCAGTGTTAATTATTGATTGCTAACTTAAACCACGGTTCCTCATATTGGTATGCTTTTTTACTTTCTCTACTACGTATAGTAAGTAGGGGAAGTATTGTATTCCACCCAAAAATTCGATACCGAGATTTCACTGGAAATACAAGTTTTCAGACCCCATGAATCCAAAGAAAGCATTTTTGGAAACATGTCCGTGTGTGTGTGTGTGTGTGTGTGTGTGTGCGTGTGTGTGTGTGTGTGTCTGTGTGTGCGTCTGTGAACACCATAACTCAGCAACGAACAGTCGGATAAACACCAAACTTGGTATTTAGGTTCAGTATTTTCCAGAGATGCGACACGAAGGTTTTCAAGAAAATTCCCCCGCCCCAGACTACCCTTTACATGGAACATTTTTCGATAATTTTAATTTTCTCAAAAATGGCTCTAACGATTTTCATTAAAATATCATATGTTTAAGATATTGTCATGAGAAATGAAATGTATATCTTGAATTTTCTGGGAATGTCTCCAAAAGTATTCTTCATTGTGAACGACTTTTGCATAACTGGTAAACCATAAGAGATAGACAAAAGTTTACTACACAAAAATGTAGATCGCGTTAAAATACACAATTTGTGTCATATACATTTTTTTTGTTGAGTGAACCATTTTCGAGATATTGCTTGTTATTCCCTTAAATTTTCCAATACTTTTTCTCAAATGGGAATTCGTTATTCATTTTTTACTTTCTCTACTACGTATAGTAAGTAGGGGAAGTATTGCATTCCACCCAAAAATTCGATACCGAGGTTCACCGGAAATACATGTTTTGAGAATCACTGAATCCAAAAAAAGCATTTTTGGAAACATGTCCGTGTGTGTGTCTGTCTGTGTGTCTGTGTGTCTGTGTGTCTGTGTGTCTGTGTGTCTGTCTGTCTGTGTGTCTGTGAACAGCATAACTCAAAAACGAACAGTCGGATAAACACCAAACTTGGTATTTAGGTTCAGTATCTTCCAGAGATGCGACACGAAGGTTTTCAAGAAAATCCCCCCACCCCAGACTACCCTTTACATGGAACATTTTTCGAAAATTTTAATTTTCTCAAAAACGGCTCTAACGATTTTGATTAAAATATCATATGTTTAAGATATTGTCATGACAAATAAAATGTATATCTCGAATTTTCTGGGAATGTCTCCAAAAATATTCTTCATTGTGAACGACTTTTGCATAACTGGTAAACCATAAGAGATAGACAAAATTTTACTACACAAAAAATGTAGATCGCGTTAAAATACACAACTTATGTCATATACGTTTCTTTTGTTGAGTGAACCGTTTTCGAGATATTGCTTGTTATTTCCTTAAATTTTCCAATACTTATACTTTTTCTCAAATTCGTTTTTCATTTTTTTATGTTCTGAACATGCAAAGAGAATGGAATTCGCCACATAGCAACCAGCGTTAAAATATTTGACTATCGCTTAAAAGCTACCATATTCCCCTTGCATCTACAAGAAAATTACCAATAAGATTGACATCTCGATATCTCGATTAACATGAAGCATATGGAGAATAGGCGTTTGTAAAATTAGATTGTACAAGAGTAGAGAAAGGTATGTGAGTGTAACACATCAGATTTTTTTACTTTCTCTACTACGTATAATAAGTAGGGGAAGTATTGCATTCCACCCAAAAATTCGATACCGAGATTTCACCGGAAATACATGTTTTGAGACCACCTGAATCCAAAAAAAGCATTTTTGGAAACATGTCCGTGTGTGTGTCTGTCTGTGTGTCTGTCTGTCTGTGTGTCTGTCTGTCTGTGTGTCTGTCTGTCTGTGTGTCTGTGAACAGCATAACTCAAAAACGAACAGTCGGATAAGCACCAAACTTGGCATTTAGGTTCAGTATCTTCCAGAGATGCGACACGAAGGTTTTCAAGAAAATCCCCCCACTCCAAACTACCCTTTACATGGAACATTTTTCGAAAATTTTAATTTTCTCAAAAACGGCTCTAACGATTTTGATTAAAATATCATATGTTTAAGATATTGTCATGACAAATAAAATGTATATCTCGAATTTTCTGGGAATGTCTCCAAAAGTATTCTTCATTATGAACGACTTTTTCATAACTGGTAAACCATAAGAGATAGACAAAATTTTACTACATGAAAAATGTAGATCGCGTTAAAATACACAATTTATGTCATATACATTTCTTTTGTTGAGTGAACCGTTTGTGAGATATTGCTTGTTATTCCCTTAAATTTTCCAATACTTATACTTTTTCTCAAATTCGTTATTCATTTTTTTATGTCCTGGATATGCAAAGAGAATGGAATGCGCCACATAACAACCAGCGTTAAAATATTTGACTATCGCTTAAAAGCTACCATATTCCCCTTGCATCTACAAGAAAATTATCAATAAGATTGACATCTCGATATCTCCATTAACATGAAGCATATGGAGAATAAGCGTTTGTAAGAATAGTTTGTACAAGAGTAGAGAAAGTCATGTGAGTGTAACACATCAGATTTTTTTATGTCCTGGACATACAAAGAGAATGGAATACTCCACATAGCAACCAGCTTAAAGCCTACCATTTCCCCTTGCACCTACTAGAAAATTAGCAATAAGATTAACATCTCGATTAACATGAAGCATATGGAGAATAAGCGTTTGCAAAAATAGTTTATACAAGAGTAGAGAAAGTCATATGAGTGTAACACATCAGATTTTTTTGCACCCGACTTTACATGGATAAGTAAATAAAACGTACGCATTTTACAACTGATTATTGTTGGCTTGATTTGCAGGAAACTGACTAGAATTCATATTGCTCCTTATACAATTGATTATTGTTGTTGAGAACATATTTCTCAAATGAGAATGAACTCTGTCAACAATAAGATTAGAATATAAGTTTGTAACGTTACTCAGAATTCGCTATACGTTATACTAATGATAGTACGGTCGTTACCTCACACCGTAGCAAGAAACGAGGTAAACACGAGTACGATGCTGCCATTACCACTTGTTGCTCTTAACTACCTGTCGGTTACACTCTTCCTCTTCTGCTCCGTCGGTGAAGTGGATGCCAGAGAAAAAAAATCGATGTGCAAGGGCATGTCCGATCGTCAGAAATGAACCTGCTGCTTTCTAGGTCACGTGACGCCACCTCTAGAAGATGCTTGTTAGGATGCTGTGGCGTGTTCAAGACAACTTTTTAAGGGTACGTTACGAAGTAGGTAGGTATATATTTTTATGCGTAGAATATTTGCAGTCATAACCCCAGCAGATGAAATGACTACGAGTATGGAATTAACTGCATTAAAAACGAAAAATAATTGTTTTCGCGCACGTGACAGAATGTTTCATTAAACTGTGAACAACCGTTCATTTCTGATCGGAAAGGAATGCGAATGGAGTTGCTGTTAATGACCACAATGAAACATTAACAGATACAACCTACCTACCTGTTTGCCTGTTCATTTTAGGCAGACATTAATCAAGAAGAATAAATATTTAAATACTTAAATAACAATATATATTTAAAAATAATATGGTTATCATTATCAAAATATTCCTGAATTTTAAGGATTAGTAGTTGAAACCAAATTAATTAGAAGTATGTTATTAATATAAGTAAGAAGCAAATCAATTGTAATCAAGTTTTAAACATTAAGAACCATGGTTATGTTCCGAATAGGCTAAAAAGAAATAAAAAATTATTTAAATTATCTATACTTATAATTATCTACAATAATTATCTATAAAAAGCTATAACCGAACATTTTCTGGTAGTTTTTAATTTTGGACGAATAACTGATGAATAACTGAAGTATAAAATGAGCTACCCAAAGCCAGAAACTATATTAACGTATTATGTAAGTATGAACTGTGTTATATTTTCATGCAAGAGTATCAAAACCGATTTATTATGAGCTTGGTATATAATATAACTAGAAAACAGACTATATGGCAGTTCAATCAGTTTGTCTCAGTTTGTGGTGATTCTCAGGTGGCGCAAATCCAAAATTTTGAAATATTTCCCTTCATAAATATTTAAAATGATATACAACTAAAGTTTGTAAGCATAACGTTTCTAACATATTTGGTTATTTACAACATTTCTATCCAAGGAATAAAGAAGTTAAAATAATTTTTAGTGTTTATTATTCATATATGGTTGCCACGAGAAACAGTATAGTTAGATTGCATTGAAAGCATAAGAAAGAGACACAAATTTGTGTACTGTTTTAGTTTTTATTCATACCCAAGAAGGGTATTAATATTACTAGTTTTCGAAATATCATGTGAAATGTAAGTTGCGCAGAGAGAAAAGAGAGGGTGAGGGTGATGCAGGGGGAGAGAGTGCACGAGTGGCACACAGAGAGAGACAGAGGAAGGTTCAGTGGAGGGAAAGAAAGGAAGAAAAATGGAGATATAGGAACTGAGAGACAAGGAGAAATAACTCGAGTGGTCCTCAAGTCTTTAAATGGCCCTAAACTACGAAGTAGTTATGAAATGAAAGTGACAATTCAAAGTGCTTCTTCTTCTTTTTTTTGTGTGTAAGATAAGTATTTTATTAACTTTGACATCTTTGGTCAAATAGTAACTCCACTGGATGGGCAGTAAGCGTGTTTCAAATAACAATTGGAAACAGAGGCATTTAAAGAGTTTATGGGAAGTGTTGGGTTTCCTGGCCTATTTATATGTGAATACGGCTGTTTGAAAAAGTTCATCTTAGTACTTGGAAAATAGGAAGAATAATTCATTTTTAAGAGACTAATATTCATAATATACAAAGTTCTGCTGCACGTACTATGTAATGGGAAACTAATGAATTATTGAAACTATCGAAATTTTTTTTTCTTTTTTTGAGACCTTTCTTTTATGATCTGTAGTTCCTTTAAAATTCCTTATTCTACTGCAAGGAACACACATCTTAAAAGGCTTTCAAGAAATGTTCCTCTTAGATTCTCTTTGAACATTGAATCCAGAGATAGGCCTATTCTAAACCACATATTTGATTGGATTAAACACTATCTTGTGGACGTGGTGTACATAATCTGTTAGTTGTTTATAAAATGACAAGAAATTGATGCTCCATAATTTTGATATTTCCTGAATGAAATTCCAGAAGAATTTGGAATACTTAAATTTTATCCTTAGATATGCATTAATCCTACATACCCTTAAGCTTTACTGTATATTTTTTTATATTCCAAACATTTGTTTAAACAATAAGTACGCATTATTATAAAGATTTGCCCTTTTAATATTTTTAAAACTAATGATGGTTACTAATTTTTACTTTAATTGTTCATTGATGTTCTACATTAAAGCTTGTGCATTTGCCATCATCAGTGAACCGTGCCAATTTTTCGCACGCTACTGTACAAATTCGTCAATATTCGAAGGATTCATTTGCATCAGCGTATTTCAAAGATAAATATCATTATTAACTTCTGCAAACGTATAATTTTGCAGGTAAAAATATTTGATGATCCTGAATAGGTAGCTTCCTCCTATCTAACAAAATGCCATCGTTGGCCTACGCAATGCGGCAGGTTCTGTCCAAGTCATTTTTTAAAATCATACTCTTTTGGCAGAGTACCAGATTCCTACGCTTGACTCTTCATACATATTTATATACTCCTTGGTTTTGCAATTTGTTTTTTTTTTCCCCCTATCATAATATTCATTGCTCTAACATAACTCCGTACCTACATTTGTTTAACGGTACTCTACTTATCCACTTCGTGCTGCATAAAATTAAATTTCAAAGAAGAGGGATTATGTAGTCGGAATCTGGCAAAGGGAAAACTGGGCTACTAAATGTAGGTATTTATTTTCTTTTGAAAAATATATTAGCAGCTGCTTTGTTTATCTTACATGCTTACTGGGGAAATGTCAGACCACAGATCTATGACCTGGATATGCTTTGCCACACAAATAGTGGCATGT
Source organism: Deroplatys truncata (assembly GCA_030765065.1). Taxonomy (NCBI): domain Eukaryota; kingdom Metazoa; phylum Arthropoda; class Insecta; order Mantodea; family Mantidae; genus Deroplatys; species Deroplatys truncata. The sequence goes on from CM060980.1 coordinate 64,545,439, forward strand.
TTGCATTTTAAAAAATAAAATCTAATGTGTTGCATTCACATGCCTTTCTCTATCCACTATCATTTTTTTATATAGCTTCTAGAAACTATCCTTGAAAAAGCTCATTCGTCTATCTGGTACTTTGGTTAATTGAGACAAGCGTTTGCATAAATGGTTTCATTACACATTTCGTTATACGTATAAAGTGGACTCCCAATGTCAGCATTCAAAGGCTGCCTCTATGGTCTGGTGGTTAGCATGCTAGATTCCGGAGGTCGCGGGTTCGATTCCCCGGGAATTTTTCTGCAGCTAAGATTATTTCCCATCCTCCCTAGAGTTTAGAAGCATGAGTGAGAGTGTAAATGTCTGCATAGAAAATCCAAAGTAAACCAACCCACCATATTAAATCGAGTCAATATCATTGCCCATGAGCAATTGCTCCAACATGCAAAACGGCCGATATGACTATAGATGTTAAAGGCGGCATATAAATGGAAACAAAAAATAAGTTTTCGAAAACGAACGCTAAATGCTGGGCTTGAAATTCCATGCTCTTTCCACGAAAGCGCGAGATATAACTAAAGCTTAGCAGTACTTCCAAAACTCAAATCAAAATTTGAAAAGTCAGACCAATAACAACTGATATTTCGGAAATGGAAGATGCTAAAAAGTTATTTGAAATAAATTGTGACTATAAGGAGGTCTACAGTGTGGACCATTTAAGTTTTTTGTTTTATTAAAAGTCACCTTGTAACACAAACACGCATGCCCATGGCGGGACTCGAACCTGCGACCCTCAGCTTGGTGGAGCGCCGGAGCTATACACTCCAGCGACCACGGCTACGAGGGCCGGCGAAGTTGACACTGTACAATATCACCAAAATTAAGCGTTGTAGAAAGAAATGCCTTGAATAGAAGTTGCTTGATATTATGGGGGAAAGTAAATGCCATTAGCCGGATTTTATTTGGAGGATGTTGTGATGGTTATTTTAGGGTAAATTTAAATTGACCCTAATTGAACCTTCCCATTTTAAAAACACTATATTGGCCATAAATGGTCATAATAACGCCCTCCAAACAAAACATGACTATTGGCATTTGCCCCCATAATATCAAGCAACCTTCAACCAAGACATTTATTTCTACAACGCTTAGTTCTGTAGATATTGTACAGTCTCAACTTAAATGGTCCACCCTGTAGTTTACCCGCTATTCAAAAATTATATACAAAATTTCTTCCGAATGAAGAAGACTTCCAGGCTATTCCCAGTAATTTCAAGGTATACATTTTATTTATCATTTAATATCTTAAATATACGACATTTTAATCGAAATCGTTACACACATCTTTAAGAAAATAACAAAATACCGAAACATTTTCTATGTGAAGGGTAGTTTGGAAGGGGGGTTGTTGTCTTTAAAACCCTAGTGTCGCATCTTAGGAAGATAATGAATTTAAATATCCAGTTTGGTATTTATCGGACTTATTTATCGGTCTGAGTTAGGCTGTTCACAGACACACGCACGCACAAAGGCGCACACAATTTTTACTTTCTCTACTACGTATAGTAAGTAGGGAAAGTATTGCACTCCACTCAAAAATGCGATACCGAGATTTCACCACAAATACACGTTTAGAGGCGCCCTGAATCCAAATAAAGTATTTTTCGAAACATGCCCATGTGTGTGTTGTGAGTGTGTATGTGAACAGCATAACTGAGAGACGAAAAGTCGGATAAATACCAAACTTGGTATTTGAGTTTAGTATCTTTCAAGCATGCGAAACGAAGACTTTCAAGAGAATTCCATCACGCCCCGACTAGCTTTTACATGGAGCATTTTTAGAAATTTTTATTTTCTCAAAAATGGCTCTAAAGAATTTGATTAAAATGCCATACGTATAAAATATTTTCATGGCAAGTGAAATGCATATCTTAAATTTTCTGGATATGTCCCTAAAAGTCTCTCTCCATTATGATTTTGCATAACTGGTAAACCGTAAGAGAAAGACAACATTTTACTGCACAAAAAATGTAAATCTGCTAAAACACACAATTTATGTCGTATACAATTTTTTTTGGTCGAGTGAACCATTTCCGAGATATTCCTGGTTAATCGTTTGAATTTTCCTTTGCTCCTACTTTTCCTCAAATGGGAATTCGTTGTTATATTTTTATCTCCTGAACATAGAAAGAGAATGGAAAACTGCACATAGCTACCAGCTCTTTAAAGATTTGACTATCCCCTAAAGCCTACGTATTTCCCTTGCACCTGTCAATAGCAATAAGATAATTTCTGGAAATATTCTCGATTAACATGAAGTAGATGGAGAATAAGTGTATGTAAAATAGTTTGTACAATAATAGATAACGTCTTGTGAGTGCAACACAAGATTTTTTTTCTACAAATGCTTATTTGGGTTCAGGGTGTTGGGTGGAATACAATACTACTTCTACCTTGCGCTAGGTTGGTGGTAAAGAGAATAAAAACTGCATAAAACCGTAAATATTCAGCATGTTGCTAATGAATACAATAAAATTGGTGAAAAAAACTATGCTCATCAACTTGTGTTCTGTAATATTTTTCACAGACATTAATTATAAACGGAATATTTGCTGACTTACTATTCCATTACAAATCCCACACGAGGTAAAGTAATTAAGATGCAATATCGCCTAATCTCTAATTGAGACATTCAATATCACATTGGCCTAACCTGCATACTGTAAAATCTATAGGTATTTGCGAGCAATACGATATATCTTCCATGTGTGTCAAATGCACCGAGGTAATTCTTTCGTAAAAGAACATTAAAACTGTTTTTGTCCGATTTGCCACAATTTTTTAAAGATCGTGATATACAGTTAAACTTCAGAGCCTCGTTTTCAAACAAAATGTTATTTAGGCAATTTTGGCATGACCCACTTAATTGAGACATAAGGCATTCTGTTCTTGGGTGAAAGGTTAAAAAGAAAAGAAGAAAGTGGTTCAGGGTAACGTTTGTATGTTTGTGTACGTGAAAATAAAAGTGCAATAAATAAACTATACCACAAAAGGTAAAAGAAACTATGGTGTGCGAAAGTGTGGGTTTGGTAAGTACCTTCATTCCACTTATTTTTCATCTTTCTCCCTTTACTTTCTCCGTTTGGAGGACTTGCACCCCTCCCCAAGACTTACAAGTCAATGCCTGGGGTCAGGCGCCCATCGAGGAGCAAACAAACTATTTGGATCGAATAGTAGAACCAGCATAGGTGATCGGCCGAAGCCTGGTATGAGAGCGAGAAAGGAGAAGATAGAATATGATGGTGAAATGAATGAAAGGAAAGGTGGTGATGGAGCAGTTGGTGGAATGAATGGCAGGGGAAATCGGAGAACCCGGAGAAAACCCGCCAGACACCGCTTCGTCCACCACAAATCCCACATTCGGTTCCCTGGGATCATACCGGACCGGTTCAGGTTCCCTGGGATCGAACCTTGAGGAGAGGTGAGCGGCCATGGCGTCGCTGCCCACTTATTTTTCTAGCAAACTAAAATTAATGATCACTCTAGTATTTAACAACTATTTCCTATGTTTTCCCTCGCTGAAATCATTTGACTTGCTTTAAAATCCACGTCTTTTCGTATTCGCATTTGCTACAAATTCCATTTTAGCTCCTACAAAGCTTATTTAGTTATATTTGTAAACCACTATAGTTTATAACGGTTTCATTCAAAAACTGCCTTCTTATTCATCAATGCAAGTTTAAGTAAACTGGTTCTTTTTTCAGTCCAATAGTTTTCTCTCAGACTTCTAAAAAGACTATTTTTATCATGCAAGAAAGGCCAGTTTTGGCTTTGCTGTATGGTATTTCCACAACCACGGAAAACTAACATCGAATCCCAAATTTGATGCAGTAAATTTTACAATTAGATGCTCTTCATTCAAGAGCGTAATATATATATATATATATATATATATATATTGTTTTCTTAGAAATTTGTGATCTTAATTAATTATTGCTTCTTTTTCTGTCACAGATAATCGTGTGAAGCAATAGTAAATGTGATGGAAAATAAACTTTGAAATACTCAACTTTAACAGAAATGTAAATGATTCCATATTTGGTTTAGAGCCAGGTTCTATAATCGCTAACACTATAACTTTTTTTGTAGGGAGTTGCAGTAATAACTTGAGTAGTATATATAATAAGTCTTTAGTTAAAAAGGTTCATATGTATGCAAATGTACGTAAAATCGTAAACAGAATGCAGGAAGTTTATGATTGACAGAAGTATTATTAACTGTAATGTTATGTTCGATGAGTCGGTTCGTTTTTAACTCACATCACATCTGCGCTTAGGTTTTCACTAAGAAAGTAACGTTTTTACTTAGTAAAATCCTAAGCGTAGATGTGATGCGAGTTAACGAACCGACTCATTGTATTACATAAAGAATATAAGAAATCGATTAACTCTGTGTAATATTTAGAGCTGCGTAAATAAAGCTCATACGTTGCAGAAACATAGGATTTATCAAACCTACTACTAAAGCTACAGCTAACCCTGCATGCTTCACACTATGTGTGCTACATGGCGTATAGAAGGTGTTTAACGAAACGGCATAACATTTGAAAACAATATCCACATAATGCATTAGCGATATCCCAGAACAGTAATACACTTTATTTTAAATGGCAATCGTATCCTAAGTTCTAGCGAAATTACTTTTTACTCTTGGTTAAACAGAATATCTCAAAAACAGTCAGAATTTGACGAGTTAAATATGCTATCAATTTGTAATCTAAACGATAATCGCCGTTGTTTCATGTGTTTATTAGCTTATCAGTTTTGGTCTTTAACTAATCTTTATCAGAAAAATATATCCTTAATGATGAACCATTGTATGTACTTTCACAATTAAAATATTCCTCGTAATTTTAAACGTTCTATAAAATCGGCTTTGGGTATACAACTAAAAGAAATTGCTGAAAAATGCACATCTGGTGATCGTGAAATGTATTTTACAGGTATGTTATAGTGTGCAGAATTTCCGGGGCACACTGTATATCAAGTATTCTTACACTCACGTGCTCTGGAATCCTTCCAATCTAGGTTAAGCAGTAGAAATCAGTCACTCCTTACCTGTAAAAAAGAAGAGAGCTTATTAAAACAAAATTGAGTGATATTAAATTCTTCCATTTCCTGGTGCAGTGGAAGGTCTATAATATCAAGGTATTTGTTTGTATTATACACATGACTTGATTTGCTTAAATTATATCCCAGTTGCAGCTTTAACTATGCCGTGGAACCAGGAAGGACGGTATATAACTATTTTTGGAAACAGGGTGAGAACATCAACGAGCATTGCTATCTATATACGGACGAGGTTGGCAACACCAAACTTGAAATCCTAGAAAGAAATATTAGGTAAGATGATATAGGTGAGGCCTAGCATCTCTATACCAGCGTTGCCAAATTATCTTTAATTACATCAATTACAGACTTCCGCCGGTGTTATGATTCAGGCTGTATAATTTATGGTGCATATAGAGTTACAAACATCAACCTGGTTTTTAGCACTAACTTATCGAATGGACCAGGCGTCAGTAACCTGCTTGTTACTACCTATTTTCGGTGTACATAAAAATTACGCGGCCTGCAATATGTTACTACCACAAATGGTATGATGTAATTCAGTCGAGATGCGCGAGGTAGCATTCTTCATCAAAACAAACATATGGTAAAGCAAAGAATGTAAAAAATACTCAACTATCGTGTAAAAGCTCTGTTGCTAAAAAAGCTAAAAAGAACAAATAAAAATAACAAAAATCCGTTGTGGCACTCTCACACAATAACCCTACTCATTACAAATCCACTTATAGTGTGTTCTCGAATCGCCGTCCATTTTGTCCGAATAGGCAACCCAAATGACATTAGGGATGGTAAAACATCTCTACACCACTTGCTTCTGTTTCAGTTATTTCATTTAAAAAGCATTCTGGTATTTCTAACACTACCACTGCGCACAAGGCAAGTATACCAACATTTAACTTTGAATATTACATCGATCTTACCGACATACTCTTTGGATATTATTTATTATGTACTTCATACAGTATTCTAAATTTGCAATATGACTATTAATGTAATATTCGCAATACATTAAGTATACTACTACTACTACTACTACTACTACTACTACTACTACTACTACTACTACTACTACTACTACTACTACTAATAATAATAATAATAATAATAATAATAATAATAATAATAACCAAGGTAACTCCTGTCCTCAATGACTAAAACATATAAAGATTACCCCTTCTTTGAGCTACATATTTGCAGCCGCACTTTGTATAAGAATGGTTAGGGCGGTGGGTATTTAACCAAGAAGTTTCGAGTTCGAATCTCGCTCCCATCTATAGGGATTTATATCTGTAATACATACAGTATTTTACCTATATCTGTATATACAGAGGCCCCCCCCCCAAAAAAAAAGAAAAAGAAACACGTAACGTCGGCGGTCTCTGACAGTCAACAGACGAGGTCGGCCTGTACGCTTTTGTGCTGTACATGTCCCTTCACGTTTCCACTTCACTATCACATCAGAAACAGTGGACCTAGGGATGTTTAGGAGTGTAGAAATTTCGCGTGACACAAGTGACACCCAATCACCTGATCACGTTCGAAGTCCGTGAGTTCCACGAAGCGTCCCATTCTGCTGTTTCACGATGTCTAATCACTACTGAGGTCGCGGATAATGAGTACCAGGCAGTAGGTGGCAGCACAATTCACCTAAGATGAAAAGCGTATGTTTGTGGGGTGTCCGGATACTTTTGATCACATAGTATTTATTTTCAAATTCTGTGTGACAAAATGTTGAAAAAGTATAATGTGTTTGTCGAAAACCAATATCTTGATAAAAGTAAGTAATATTTACCAAAATGTTAGGTTTATTATACTTTGTACTCTTAAGATTATATATTTACATTAATTATGAAACGTACTGCATATCACAAATACTAATATTCTAAAACTTGATAAAACATCGACGTTTTTCACGAACAAAAAAAGGACGTTTACAAAAGCCATATAAAACGTTACTACAACAGTCGAACAAATAAAATGCTTTATGAAGACTGACAGTCTGATTCTTCTTAGAAAACTGGGTAGCAAAGAAATTTAATTTACCCCCTGCCATTTGTGAGCTTTGTTAGAAGTGCTTCCGTAGCTGCTCTGGGCTTTTGTTTTGTTGGGTGTGGCTGATGAGCAGGGAGCATAAGCAAGAAATTAGTGAGGGGGACTGTAACAGCTGCAAAAGGGGAAGAATGAAGCCCTATATATCGCACAAGTCATCCGACTTGGAACAACTACACAAATCTTTCAAGACGGAGCATTGTGATCAGAAATAAATTTTGGAGCAGCAAAGCAAAAAAGCATAGAAACTATATTTCGAAATTAATATGTTTCTCAAAGTTTATTCTTTTGAAGTAAAGCACATTAAATGGCTCTTAAACAGAAACTTAAACTTTCAGTAAACTTTTGAGCATTTTTACTTTCTCTACTACGTACTTACGTAGTAGAGGAAGTATTGTATTCCATCCGAAAATTCGATATCGAGATTTCACCGGAAATACATGTTTTGAGGCTCTCTGAATATAAAAAGAATCTAATATGTTACACTGACATGAACTTTCTCTACTCTTGTACAAACTATTTTGCAAACGCTTATTCTCCATATTTCTCCATATGCTTCATGTTAATCGAGATATTGAGATGTTAATTTTATTGCTATTTTCTTGTAGATGCAAGGGGAATTACTACGCTTTAAGCGATACTCAAATGTTTTAAGAGCTGGTTGCTATGTGGAGTATTCCATTATCTTTGCATTACCAGGACAAAAAAAATGAATAACGAATTCCCATTTGAAAAAAAGTACAAGCATTGGAAAATTTAAGGGAATAACAAGCAATTTCTCGAAAATGATTCACTCAACAACAAAAAAATGTATATGACATAAATTGTGTGTTTTAACGCGATCTGCATTTGTGTAGTAAAGGTTTGTCTATCTCTTATGGTTTACCAGTTATGCAAAAGTCGTTCACAATGAAGAATACTTTTGGAGACAAACCCAGAAAATTCGAGATATACATTTGATTTGTCATGAAAGTATCTTAAACATATAATATTTTAATCAAAATCGTTAGAGCCATTTTTGAGAAAATTAAAGCTTTCGAAAAATGTTCCATGTAAAGGGTAATCTGGGGTGGGGATATTTTCTTGAAAACCTTCGTGTCGCATCTCTGGAAAATACTGAACCAAAATATCAAGTTTGGTTTTTATCCGACTGTTCGTTTCTGAGTTATGCTGTTCACAGACAGACACACACACAGATACACACACAGACATGTTTCCAAAAATACTGTTTTGGATTCAGGAGGCTTCAAAACATGTATTTCCGGTGAAATCTCGGTATCGAATTTTTGAGTGGAATGCAATACTTCCCCTACTTACTATACGTAGTAGAGAAAGTAAAAAATAATTTTTAGAAAAATGCCCATGTGTGTGTCTGTGAACAGCATAACTCTAAACAAAAATGTTCGATAAATACCAAACAATATTTAAGTTCAGTATCTTCCAAGGATACGACACGAAGCTTTAAAGACAATTATCCCACCCCAAACTACCTTTAGATATTTATATCTATTGCAATAAGACTTATAGCTTGAATTTTCTGGAATGGCCTCTGCAGCTCTAAGATTCGGAAAGAATTCTGTAGGTATAATTCTGTATAACGGGTAAGCTATAGACAAAAACCTATTTGCCAAAAAAGTTAGAGCTCTTTAAAACACAATTTATTTCAAACAAGCTTTTAGTAGCATCAGTCGTTTCCGAGATATCCCTTATTAGTGGTCCGAATTTTTCAATATTTTGCCATTTTGTAAACTGCTGTCAGCATTCACCTATTTTTGGCTAAATCATGGAAAAAGTCTGGAATTTTAAGGTCATAGATACATAGCGACCCGGTTTTTAAACGCCGTCTATTGATTCGGTTTCCTCTATTCCGATTGTACCTACAACGAAATGTATAATTAAACATTTTTTCAAAGGTTTATCTCGATTAACACGAATTATACAGAAAAATAAGTTTTCGTAAGAATAATTTGTAGAAGGTAAATAAAAATAAACGATAGTGGATGGGGAAAGTCATGTGAATGTAACACATTTTTCAATCTATATGACTAACACAACGGACATTTATCACGATTGATATTTTGAATAACAACTTCATAACTTAAACTAGCATTTACCCACGTATTTTAACATTATTATTTTGATCTGCATGATCACGGTTTTATTTCACTTTCGAAGAAACAGCCCATCCTGAACGCAACATCTGCCACACTGCCATCTCTGTACGCCACATACTCCTGAGAATGCCCACAGTATCAACACCAGCAAACAGAATGCAATCTACCGGACCTTCAAGAAGCCCACAAGAATCCATCACACAGTAAAACATTATTTAAATTCTTAAAAGTAATAAATTTGTATAATGAGATATAACGTAACGCATGCTTTTAATGAAATTCATGAAACTGTATTACACTAATGTAAAATTGTTTTATACACGTAAATACTGTCTCTAATATATTGTCGCGACATGACTACCAAAATGCAAATTAAAGTGACATAAAATAAAATAAAATGTCAGATTCTTAATTTTAATATTTAACGTAAAACAAAATTAAATATGATACACCCCACGACTACCCATTACAAATTCAAGTATACAGCTACGTTATACTCGTATAAAAAGTGTTTCACCTATCCATGACATGAACTTCAATGAAAAGTGCCTAGTTACAAACAATACACAAAGCAACACGCTCTTTAGCTAATCGGAAGCACGGAGGAGAAATTCAAAAGTCATTGTAAGAGCTTTTCCAACTATTCCACTACAGTGGGAACGCACACGAAGGCGTGTGGGAGAAAACCATTGCGCAGAGACAGAGTGAGAGACAGAGAAAGTACACTGTCTTATTCTCGCTCGCTATGCGCTGGCAGTCACACGATCAGAGCAATCCTACTGCGCAACCTGCACTCACCCGCCTTCGTATGTGCCCGACTCTAGGTGTATGAGCCGCACCACGAATTTCACCTGCGCGCATATAAGCCACGCCATTGCGCCTTTAAACCCGAACACTTCATACCCACTTTATTTACATACAAGCCCAGCAAATTCTACATTTTGTTACACCCGATTATTTCTCCACTGATTAATTTTTATTTTCCAACATTTTCCTAGGGTTAATCAACGAAGAGAGCAACAAGCTGGATAGTTAAATATTAGCTGTTAAATTTTGGTAGCTTTACGGAGGGTAGAACGAATCTTTTTTGTGATGTGGAGATAAAGACATTTTTCCCTCGTGACTGATGATGCCGGGCACTGTCCAAGGGGAAGCGTTAGATGATACATGTTCATCCCGTAAAATTTCAACTCCCCTGAAGAATTGTTGCCACTGAATCCAAAACCAGCATGCAAATAAAAACGAGGTATTATAAATTATTATTCTATACATCCATTTTGAAACATTTATTATGCATGATAAGGTCATATTTTGACGACTGGAGCGAGACGTTAGCGATACTGCCTGCGCAGTCGAAAGACTGCATTTCACCCCAGTAAACAGTAGTACAAGAGGACCGGGCCGGGGAACAGCCGACCTCGAGAAGTCCTTGCAGACCAATTGAGGAATAAGTGTATTAAGTGACTGCAATACTCGGGATGCTGATCAGTGAACACATGCCATTGCCCCTGATGTCATTTGTGGGCGGCGGCAAAGTATGCAACGGCCTTGCGGTGGACTATGGAAGTGACGAACTGTCCTGCTAATGGTGGGGGTACAAATGAGTAATATTGAAGTATGTCGTTTAACTAAACATGGATGTATACACAATAAATATATACAAATAAGTAGTCGGAAAAAAGTTAATCCTGTTTGACAGTCCCTATGCAAAATTTAAGCTCTCCATTCTTTATTTTATTGGCGATTCCTTACTTAACTCCCGGAGACCTCAGAAGGGTCGTGACAACGAGGTAGTACACTACTCCAATGGAAACTGGACTAATTTTTATCGGGGAGTAAAAACATTTCTAGCCTATATAGCTATTTGCTTTTAATATTCTTTAATTCCAAAAATCGCATTATGTTAGAGCTATTATTGCCTGCTCTGCTATGCACTTACAATAAGTAGAGGAAGTATTGTTTTCCACCAAAAATTCGAAGTCCAGTTTTCACCGGAAATGACGTTTAGAGGCCTTCTGAGTCCATAAAGAGCATTTTTAAAAGACCTGTGTGGTGTGTACGTGCGCACGCTCACATCAAACTACCCTTAACATGGAAATTTTTTCATTATTTTTGATTTTCTCAAAAATGGCTAACGATTTTGAGTAAAATAACATAGGTTAAAGGTAGTTACGTGACAAATTAAATGTTGAAGTGCGAAATCCTCTTCGTTCTTACTATATAAAATTGTAGATCCTGCCAAAGTACAATTTATATCAGATAAATCTTTTGTGACATTAAGCATTTTGGATATACTCTTTGCTATTAGTTTGAATATTCAAATGCTTATACTTTTCTCAAATGGGAAGTCGCTTTTGTTTTTTACGTGGTCATGCAAGGCATGCAATTTCAAAGACATGACATAGTGACACGTTGTTTAAAAACCAGGCTATCCTTTTACCTACTGTATCCTACTACGAAATGTGCATATGTGAATTGTAACTTTAACTGGATTAACAAGAAGTAGATAGAATAATAAGCTTTTGGAAGAATAGTTTGTAGAAGAGGGAGTAGAGAGTCATGGGAGTTCAACTATCAGATTTTTTCCTTCTACACTTGATCTGCCAACCCGACTGCCGGCCTCAAGTCCACGTACGCACGGCAGAGGTGGGCGATCATCTAAATTCTAAACGATACGAGGAAGTGATGTGGCCAACATCACCTATCTCCCAGTCAAAATGTTGGTCTCTGAGGCCGGAATCGCTACCTATCGCAATTCCTCACTTTCCTCACTATGTTGAGTGGACACCGATCCTATACCTGGGACTTAAAATCCGCATCCCCAAGGGCGGAATCGAATCCGGGCTCATTCCATGGCCGGGAATTAGAGCTCCAGCCCCATCCCACAGCGCCACTGTGCAGGATACAACAGGCAAATACGTGAATTAATGTTTTTAAGATAGATGATGATAATAGAATGAGGTAACTAAATGAAAGAAACCGTGTCGTAGTAACAATTTACCTCCCTCCTCTGTTGCTGAATGCATTTAAAACTTTGGCAATTTTATTCCCTTAAGAACTAAAACAAATTCCAAGCAGGAAGTAGCAGCAGCAACATCGATAATTGGAACTTAAATAATAAAAGGAGGTAAAAAAACATGAGAAGGAAACTTTGGTGCAGGAAGACAATATCCGGGACTACGCGTCTAGAGACCTTCGTGCATCTCAACAAATTAAATTAGTAGGGAGGCGCCACTCGGCTTCTTTGAGAAGGAACCTGGTTCCGAAGACATTTTAAAATAATCACAGAACCTTCTCTGCTTGTTCTTGCTCCCGATTCATCAGCTGAACTTAAATTGCATTAAAACCGGAAACTTTCAGCTTCTTCTCATGGAGCTTACCCAGATTTGATTATTTCATGAAAAGGATATAAGAAATGTTCAGCAATGTTGGCGCGTGAACTGAAGTGAAATATTGGAGCAACCAATCAGCATTTATAATTTATATTTATTTACATATTCTGTGTAAAATCGGTTTATTTTCTTTGAAGTTATCGTAGGTATATCTCTGATATTCTGCTTCTACAGACTTCATTTCGGATGCAATGGTCTGAAGTTGTTAGTTAAATCCATTTAAAGAATATAAACAAATTGTGTGGTTTGAGTGTGTGTGAGCAACATAACCCAAAAACGAAAAGTCGATCAATAACAAACTTAGTATTTAAGTTCAACATCTTCCAAAGATGCGACACTATTTTCAAGAAACACACCTCTCCCATACCAAGCTACCCTTTAAATACAAAAATGTTCGATATCCTTGAGTGTCTCAAAAATGGCTCTAACGTTTTTTATCAGAACACTACAAATTTAAGATATTGACTAATAAAATATATATTTTGAATTTTCTGGGAATAGTCTGTGAAGTACTTCATTTGGAAAAAAGTTTGTATAAGACATACACCGTGAAAGATGTACAAAAGCATACAGTTAACAAAAATATGGTACTCTTTCAAAACGTATTTATTTAAAATACCTTTTCTTATATCAGCCATTTCCAGACATCCGTTACTATTTGGTTTGAACTCTTGAATACTGTGTCATTTTTTAAAGTGATGTCGCTATTCAGTTGTTTCGCGTGATGTCATGGAAAGAGTATTGAATTTCAAGGCCAGCATAATCATATCTACCGTGCTTTATGCGTCTGACTATATGCCCCTATATGCCCCTCGTACCTACAACGAAATCTGTAACGAAACTATTTCTGTAAACATTATCTCGATTAATAAGTAGATAGACATGAAACCTTGTAAGAAACATTTTTAGAAGCTGTATAAAAATAAAGTGGGCAGAGAAAGTCAACTGAATATAACGAATTACAGTTTTATAATTTATTTTCGATCAAAATGACTCCTGGATACTGCAACACCATATCAATACTGCATACAGATTACAAACACAAGCATTAAAACAAGTATTATTACACAAAACATCGACTTAGCTTTATTTATTTACAAATTTCACATTAAAAAAGGCGTATGCCACAGAATAGCTCAAAGGTTGAGTTTTTAAATCACAATAAGAAATGTGTTAACAAAGTGTAAATAAGTACATGCATGTCAACTAATTAGTTATGAATTTTGACAATAAATGTTATACAATTTAATACTAGAAGATAATAAATACGTTTTAGATTGAACTTTTTTATGTTATTCTACAGTTAATATACAAAAAATTTCGGTAAATAGATACGGAGTATTTTATTATAGTTAGGACAGTCTCATCCGATAGCAGTTTGGGGAACTTGAATTGTTGTTTCTATTGTAGAAATGATTTTGTTACTGTGTCGCTACCTCCAAAATAATAGACCTATGACTACTACTATGTTGTAGATGCTGTATGCCGCACTGAGGAATGGAATTGTCGTTTCATATATGGTCTTCTTTATCCATTTCCGATAATGCTGCACACTTTCGAATTATAATTGGACATTTCCGGCTTACATCACTCTGATGTAAGCGCTCTTTTGTACAGATATTGGCCTATTTTTGAATTCAGATATATAACAGCAACGTTGCTAGATAAGTGCACTAGATCAGATGGGTCCATTCACAGCCTAAGTACGCAATTTCGTTTTCAGTACGCTTTAATTATAGCTGTAATTATGACTGCATCATTTTCTAGATTAGAGAACATAATACGCAGAGAGACAAAGCACAGGTCTTTGTCTCCACACATGAAACCAGTAGTCTAAATTACTAGGTCTCATTGTTTACAGTTATCTTTTTTTCTGCGTTATTAGATTCCACTAATTCCATTTAACTGTCTGAACTCCTCGCTGATGAATGCTATACCAGAGACACAGGCGTGTGTTAAAAACTTGCTGCTCTTGTAGTAATAACCCTTAGCTGTTTGCACTCATCTCCAAAAATGATTGGCTGGTTTTCTGTTTCTGTTCTTAAGATAGCCAGAGAAACTTTAAAAACTTTCAAGGCATTAAAATTTTCGTTTATATCTAAAAAGAATTGAATACTTATCTTAAATTACTCACTAGCTTTTTTACTTTCTCTACCGTGTACCTAGTAGGTAGAGAGGGATTGCATTCCAGCCAAAAATTGCATACCGAGATTTCACCGGGAATACATGTTTTGAGGCCCCTGAATTAAAAAAAGAACATTTTTACTTTCTCTACTACGTACGGTAACTAGGGGAAGTATTGTATTCCTCCCAAAACTTCGATATCGGGATTTCATCCGAAATACATTTTTTGAGAACACCTGAACAATAAAATGCATTTTTAGAAAATGGTGTGTGTGTGTTATTAAAATTGTTTGATTTTCTAAAAAATGCCTCTAACGATTTTTAGTAAAATGCCATATATTATTGACAAATAAAATTTATATTTTGAATTTTCAGGTTATAGGCCGTTAAGTCCTATTCTTCGGAATAAATTTTGTATAATCTTGTATAACTGATAAAAGTTAAGCGGCAGAGGAAAACTTACCACACAAAATATGTATATGCGTTACAATTTATTTCAAATAAGTTTTCTTGTGACATAAGCCATTTTGAGATATCCGTTATTAAAGGTACGAATGATTCATTACTTGGTCATTCTCTTTCAACATTCACTTGTTTCTCGCGAATGATGGAAGCAATTTGGAATTTTAACGTCAGCGTATAGCGCCCAGTTCTTAAAAAAATGACTATCGTTGTTCTCTTTGTGTCTACAACGAAATGTGTAATGTAGCTATTTCTGCAAATCCTTATTTGAATTAAAATGCAGTAGATAGAAAAATAAGGTTTAGTAAGAATAGCTTGTATACCCATTAATAAAGATAGAGGATAGAGAAGGTCATGTGAATGTATTAGATCAAATTTTTACTTTACCTACCGCGTACAGAGAAGGTATTGTATTCCATCCAAAAATTCGATACCGTGATTTTATCGGAAATACAGGTTATGAGGCTCCCTGAATAAAAAAAAAATGCACTTTTAGAAAAAAGTTCGTGTGTGTGTCTGTAAACAGCATTAACTCAAAAATGAAAAGTCAGGTATGCACCAAACTTGGTATTTAAGTTCAGTACCTTCCAAAGATGCGACACGAAGATTTTCAAAGAATCTAAGACTAGTTTTTATACTCACTAATAAACGATAGAGGATAGAAAAAGTAGTGTGAATGTAACACAGACATTTTTTTAAACTCCATCACGTGTCTATGAAAATACGCATAAGATATGGTGTCCTGAATTTTTTAAAACTTTTTTTAACCTTTATTTCTCTTATATGTTTGCGCATTAAAATGTTCCGCACCAGGTAGTCTTTTATATCTTATTAAATTTTTCGGTATAAACTCGGAGGTAATTTAAAACTGAATGTATAATTTAGTTTAAACTTTATATTTCTAAAATATGACATAATTAATTTGATCATTAAAGATAATTCAGTACTTCGAATATTAGCACTTTTTTGAAACAATCAAAAAGTGACAATTGTACTGTACGCCAATTTGTTTTATCAGTATTAAAATACTGTCTTGGTGTTTATATTTGTTTCAAAATTATTATTACTCTATCACTTCTGATTATTCACATAATACAATTAACATTGTTATTTTCTCTCAAAAACTATTAAATATATGTATCTAGATGGAATTCAAACCCTGTTTATATTTGTGATAAACTTTTGAAAAAATTCAATTGTGGGGTTTAAATCTAATGGAACATTTATTCATAAAGTTCATAATAAACTGTGCTTTAGAACCGCTGCTAAATTAAGAACAGAAATCAAAGGTACAAAAGTGGGCAATTTTCACACAAGGGATTACTAAACGAAAATGGTTCCTGGAGAACACACACGTGTTTTTTTTTTGGTGTGTGTGTGTGTGTGTGTGTGTGTGTGTGAACCGCATAACTTAAAAACGAAATGTCCGATAAATACAAAATTTAGTATTTAAGTTCAGCAACTTCCTGGGATGCAACAATTTTCAAGAAATCTCCCATTCCAAGTTAGCCTTAACATGAAATCATTTGTCGTTACTTTTGCTTTTCTCAAAAACAGTTCTAACGTTGTATGATTGATTGTATATCTATATCTTCAGTTTTCTGTGAATAGTCTTTGAATCCGCTTTATTTGAATGAATCTTGTATAAAAATGTATAACTAGGATACCATAAGAAACAGATAAATATTTGCTTAGAAGAACTGCAGAGCTCATTAAAATACACAAAATGTGTAATGTACATTTTTGTAGCGTTAGCCGTTTTTCTAAATTTATCATGTCTCCCGATTGTGAGTGCGTCATCTAACAGATATCTTGAAAGTCCGGGATTCTTTTCTTTATTCTATTCAACGCAAGTTCCTGTTACCACGAATAAACATTTGAATGCTTAAATTCACGTTTAAACGAAGCAATTCTAGCTTAATTTGAAGTCAATCATGAGGAAAAATAAAGTGTAATGTAACGTGGATAGAAGAATAACCTTTTATATAAATAGTGCAATATATAACGGATATACGAGGGTAATCCAGAAAGCAACGACCGTTTGGGCATTCCCGCTGCTTATATCGCTCTCGAGTTTCTACCCAAGATCGAATGGTTTCCTCGACCTCATTTCTTAGTGTTGTGCAAGTTTCAGATGAAACAAAGTTGTTATTGTGCTTTCCATGACACATCAAAGTGAACTGTGTTATACAAAGTCTCGCCGATTCTGAGATGAGAGGTACTGGACATTTTAATCCTGGGATGTTAAAACCTGCAGAAGTTTAGTCAACGTTGTTATACAGAAATAAACGAAGGAAACGTCAGAAAGTTGTGTTAAATGTTCAACAATGAGTTCCGTCACTAATCAATTACGGATAATTTAAAGTATGAAGTTAACAACAATAGACGTGTAACCCTAGATGAGTTAGTGTCTTTACTAAACTTTCCTTGTTATTTGTTTGGTGAAACTGACGGCAGCCGACTACAACCCCGGAATTCTAAAGTACGTGGACAGACATGACAAATGCTTAAATAACAGAATTATTATGTAGAGTAATAACGTACATTTTCTTTTAATAAAATAATTTTTCTGAATATATTAAAATCAAATGGACGTTACTTCCTGGATGATCCTCATAAATGAACTTGGTTTTGATAAAGAAAGCCTTATGAATCTGTCACATCATAATTTTATATTATACAATTAATATAAAAGTTTAATTATCCTATATTATACAATTTAAAGTTCATACTTCAAAGTCTTCCCTTAAATAACTTATCTCTGTGATCTTGTAAGCCCCCACCTGCTGCAAGTCCAAGTGATAATTTCATTCCTACTGCTTTAACTCTTGTTTAATCCTCAATTTGTTAACACTCAAATTTACATACAATAACTTAATTTCTGTACTGCCACTGTGTTGTAGAATTTTAATATAGTATTTTTTTTTCAAATTGCAGTTATTTTTACTGTGCGGTTTATTTTTTGAAACCTTCACAGTTTATGCCATTGGTCATATTATAGGATATTTTGAACCTAAGTATTAAAATTCCTTGACCTGTTGTAATGATTTTTGCACGTAGAAGTTCCTGAACTTATAAATATTTTTTCTCTGTTAAATTATTGAATGATTTCTGAAATTCCGTATAAGACATACATGAATCTTTGCAGTCCATGTTAGTTATAACTGACGTATCAGGCGCAAATATAATAAAATGTAAGGGCATAGTCTGGGAATCAAAATCTAAATCTGACTGTGCAAGAATTTTACGACATTGTCAATATGCAGGCTAAACAGCGTGGATGAGAAAGGACAGCTTTGTCGCACTGCTCTTGTTATTTACCTGTAACCTTTACTCACTGATTTCTTATTTTTATTTTAATCTTTGCATTAAACTATTTTGTCTCTCTTATTTCCCATCGTTTAAGTAGATCTGACCGAGTGAGATGGCTCTGCGGCATTCGAGATGTCACGGGTTCGATTCCCGTCGGGGCGACCACTCTCACCATGATTTTTCCTTTGTTTCCCTAGATAGGTAGACGAATGTTGGGGTGGTTCCTCTTATGCTACGAATTTTCTGTCCATCACTTCCTCTCCTCAGCAATTCGTTTTATCTGCTTCATCTCATATATTTCAGGGCTGTAGGACTAGACGCCGGCGATTGGTGTATTACGCCAGGACGATGGACTTTGCACTGTGAAAAGATTTGCGAATCGTCATCCGGATCTGGCCACCCTTTGGGTTTCCCCTTCATCCTTTCCTCCCGGACATCCTAATCCTCAGGTCGATCCGATGTATGAAATACACTATGTGATCAAAAGTATCCAAACACCCCTACAAACATACGTTTTTCATTTTAGGTGCATTGTGCTGCCACCTACTGCCTGGTACCCATTATCCGCGACCTCAGTAGTCATTAGACATCGTGAAACAGCAGAATGGGACGCTTCGTGGAGCTCACGGACTTCGAACGTGGTCAGGTGATTGGGTGTCACTTGTGTCAGAAGTCTGTACGCGAGATTTCCAAACTTCTAAACATCCCTAGGTCCACTGTTTCTGATGTGATAGTGAAGTGGAAACGTGAAGGGACATGTACAGCATAAAAGTGTACAGGCCGACCTCGTCTGTTGACTGACAGAGACTGCCGACATTTGAAGAGGATCGCAAAGAGTAATAGGCAGACATCTATCCAGTCCATCACACAGGAATTCCAAACTGCATCAGGATCCACTCCAAGTACTATGACAGTTAGACGTGAGGTAAGAAATCTTGGATTCCATGGTCGAGCGGCTCCTCATCAGCCGCACATCACGCACGAAAATGCCAAACGACGCCTCGCTTGGTGTAAAGAGCGTCAACATTACACGATTGAATAGTGGCAAACGGTTGTGTGGAGTGACGAATCACAGCACACAATGTGGTGATTCGATGGCAGGGTGTGGGTATGGCGAATACCTGGTGAACGTCATCTGCCAGCGTGTGTAGTGCCAACAGTGAAATTCGGAGGTGGTAGTGTTATGGTGTGGTCGTGTTTTTCCTGGAGGGAGTTTGCACCCCTTGTTTCGCGTGGCACGATCACAGCGCAGACCTACATTGCTATTTTAAGCACCTTCTTGCTTCCCACTGTTGAAGAGCAATTCGGGGATGGCGATTGCATCTTTCAACACGATCGAGCATCTGTTCATACTGCACGGGCTGTGGCGGAGTGGTTACACGACAATAACATCCCTATAATGGACTGGCCTGCACACAGTCCTGACTTGAATCCTATACAACACCTTTGGAATGTTTTGGAACGCCGACTTCGTGCCAGGCCTCACTGACCTATATCGATACCTACATCTCCTCAGTTTCGCACTCCGTGAAAAATGGGCTGCCATTCCCCAAGAAACCTTCCAGCACCTGATTGAAAGCATGCCTGCGAGAGTGAACGCTGCCATCAAGGCTAAGTGTGGGCCAACACCATATTGACTTCCAGCATTACCGATGGAGGGCGCCACGAACTTGTACGTCATCTTCAGCCAGGTGTCCGGATACTTTTGAGCACGTAGTGTACTTTGCAGAGGACAACAAATCGTATAAAAATCTCATTATACCCTCTTTATAACGAAAATGTGAATGTGTGTGTGTGTGTGTGTGTGTGTGTCGGAATTTAGTGTTCATAAAACGAAAACCAAAAAAAAAAAAAAAAAATACCAACCAAAAATTCATACAACTGTAAACAAGTGAACATGGTTCCCGCCGAGCAATTGTTCCTAAGACAAAAAGCCGCCGATATGACCTTAGATGTTAAAGGTGGCATATAATTGGAGGAAAAAATTCTTTAAAGTAGTTGAAAAGCGTTAGATGTTCCTAATACCTCCCAATCTAGTCAGTTTACTTTGAAGTACAAAAGTACTCCTTTGTCTAGTCTTAGATAACATTTCGGTGGCCTTGATTTTATGATCGGTTAGTTTATGGAATTCCAGTATATGCAAATGGATATTTTCCTCCAGTGTAATCATTACTTAGGCAAACGCTGCTCGCGTTTGCAGCTAACAGTTGCATGTCAACTCCTCATAGAATAGCAATGGATTTCAGCAGCTCGGTATTCTTTTCTTGAGTGGAAAGCAGAACGAAATGCAGTAATTGGTAGACGATAGCATGCTTGGCTTTGAAGGAAAAATCAGCATTTGAAGTTTTCTCAAGTATGGGTTGGCCTTCATGCCCATGGTCGCTATACTCTTCCCGAAATAAGAAACACACTTGAGGTAAACAAACGCGAGGGGCATTCCCAAGCACGTGGTTGCAGTGAATACTGTCATTGGCGCGTGACTGCAACACTCAGCCTAAGAGTAGAAAAACTCTCTTATTTTTTATGTTATTACCGTTTGAATACGTTAATGATTTCATTGCATTATGCTATGTTTCTGTTTTTTTACAGTATCCAATCAGTTTACTTAAATTGAGCAATTATCGCATAATTAATACATATTGTCTGTTCAGCGACGTTTTAGCTATGAGTAGGAGAGCCCTTCCAAGCACGTAGTGGTTTAGGTACTGGAGGAAGATAGAGTTTACTTGGTCTGAAGCAAGTGAGGAGTAAAGAAGCGCGATAGTGAAAGATTGTTGTCTGTTTTCCACACTACGCGCCACGCGCGGCCGAGTTCAGCATACCCCCCCCCCCACCAGCTGAAGCTTTACCTGAGGGATAAGCCACCGCATCCCACTAGCTAAAACGTCATTGAATAGACAGTATGTATGCTGTGCAAAAATTGCGCATAGTAATGCAAAAGTATGCTTTTATAGCCGATACACATATAGTGTTTGGCCTTGGTGCTCTATGGCATTTAGTCGAGTCCCGCCTCGAACATGGGTGTGTCCATGTAAATATGTGTGTAAGTGGATAAAAGTAAACACGGAAAAGCAACCAAAATCACAGGAAAACAAACTTAAAAACAGTGTAATACTCTGCAGCAGCGGTATGCTACGAGGTGTCAGGAGAAAGGATTAGTCAGACGGAAGGACCTCCAGTAAATGGAGCACAGCACCGCACGTATGTCATAGTGGGCTCTTTGTGCTTCCAATGTGTCCCCTGAGAGGAAGGGATGTAGGGGAGAGAAGGGCGACCAGATTCGCACGATGATGTGTGCTAGCAAGGACGGGACACCTAACGATTTCAACATGCCACCAATACTGACACCGGCTAGTCCTGCCTTATCACCCGCAACCTGGAAGTCCTGCAAATAGACATGGCAGCCTCTAGGAAGGAAGCGGCTAGCAGTCTCGCCAAGCACGAGGGAAAAATATTTCCATAGCGCAAATTAAATTCCGCCGCCCTGCCGCAAGACACGCACAGTCGTCGCTTAGTTCCTACAACCCTGAAACAAATGAAACTAAATAATAGGGACAGGATATGATTGACAGGAAATTCGTTGTAGAAGGAAAGCCATCCCAGCATCCATCTACCGATCCGGGGAAACAATGAAAAAACTATGCTCGGAGTGACTTGCCCGACAGGAATCGAACCCGGGATCTCTCGAATGAAGGTAGGAGCCATCTACGAAGTCCCATCTAACGAAAGGTTCATTTTTTATCACTTGCTCTAGTTGCAACCAAACCTCCTGGCTTTTCTGCTTCCTCATGTAACAGCTGGGTAGAGATTAGGATATTTCACTGGTGTTAACACAATTAACGCTATAATAATGCAAACAGTGTTTGTTTATTTAACCCCAAAACTAACAAATGCAAAGCAAGCTCATACAGTGTTACAGTAAATTACATTCACTTTGTTTGTACACAGACATGCATGTCCACGCCCGGTGTAAGGCAATGATGTCTTTTTCTAGTTAATATATTCCTAGTGGATTAATAAACATCATTTCTGAAAAGCAGCAGCTCAAGGCAATCATGTCGATATCTTAGTAGCTTATGCAGCAATTCCGTTTGCCGCTAGCGAGATGATTTACACGGATAAAATGTACAAATATGGAGAAACCGGACGCGCTGGTTTCGGCTTCCTACTGAAGATGATGTGGTCCAGCGAGCAGCACAGCAATTTAAGGCTACTCAACTCTAGCCACGCAGTAAGACAATTCAGCGGAAAGGTTGATTGGTTTTTGGTACGTGTAGCATACACAATGTAGTAGTCCGTTTATTATAAGCGGCCATTAAGACATTATCATAGAGAAATGAAACTGTTTATGCATAGACTCTCTCTCGCTCCATAATAAGGAAAGGGTACTATGACGCAGCTAAAATTCTATCACACTAAATAGCACATTAATTTCATTGTTTTAATCGACAATAATGATATTTATCCACTTCCTATTCGTGCTGTCATGATGGAAAGTTGAATTTCCTGCATTCAAACCTGCATGCTTTGGTATTTTAATATACCTATCTGTATGAAATATATTAAATCCTGTATTACAGTCATGGAATATAATCATATCTGATTGTTGAAACCTACTATTTAAATCTTAGCCGAGTATTCATTTTCTTTTCATTTGTTTATGTTTAACTTCAAGTCAAGCATGCAGCAGCTACAGCTTTTTAAAGTCAACAATCAGGCGTATGTAATAAATCGCCAGTTCACCACAATGCTACTGGAATTACCACGTGCAACAGCTATTAGTAAAAGTATTAACTTTATTTTCGTGTAAGTACTATTTCTATTATTTACTAATATTGAAAAAATAGTATGCAGTACACATGCGTTTACCGCATTGGAGAATCTCGGAAGTGGAAAATGTATTTCCAAAACTCGTAATGTTCTAGTAAGAGTCAAGTTTTTCAGACTGAGAAAACTCAATGAATGGGTTAGTTATGTAGAAGCATGTCTTCATTCGTTTCGTAGCATTTACACAAATCGCAATGGTTCAACATATAAATAAAAGGAAATTTCTAATTCAGTTTCGGTACTGAGTCTGCTTGGAAATGAACCACTTAAAGTCAAATAAAATAAAACGATTATTTTATTACAAATACCTTGCTGTAGAGAAGTTGCTTTTATTTCTTTTAGAATTACTGTTCAAAAGTGAATCATGGATGAAAGAATGGAAATACGTAGTTATGTATAACAATCACATGGGTAATGATATTAAAAGGATACAATATCAGAAATGAAATTAACATGATAAAATTATGTTTTCAAAACAACAAGTAATTAATCCTTTCATCATATATCCTGGTGTTGGTTAGTCCCTTTTGGCACAAACATTTTGAGACTGTTACATACGAATATTTTGCATATTAAGTAATTAGCATGTTATATAAAATCATGATGACTTTTACAGGTCCTCGTGTATGAAATTTCTCAGCACATTTTCTGCGAAACCTTCGCGGCTTCTGCAAGACTGCATCTTCACCGTTCCCGTGCGGGTAAAACTTCCGCCAGGAGTTGAAGCGGTAATCATGCAACCAAGTTTAGAGTTGCTCTGGCGTAGTTGAACTCCCCTGTGATCCACCTTTTATTATAATGACTGCTGCAGCTGCCAGAGGAAAATAATAATGGGAGTCATGCAACGTCCCTGTCTTCTATTACAGTGATTTCAAAGTTATTAGAACAGTTAGCCTTCAGAAAATGACCTGGAAAGGTATCTAATAGCTTATCTTAATTATGACCAAGTTTTGTAAAATTATACTTGTGCTAATTATATTGTAGAACTATATGGTATCAAAGAATCAGGACTCTACTTCAGTGTGTTTCTTATATTTGGCTAAGCTGTGGCCTACAGCTGAGTAGTACTTTGCCATTCAATAATTTTGACCCAAGCGGAAACTCATATTGATTTTGGTTCCCTGATATTGTCTCTTATGTATGTAATGCTTAAAACATTTAAATTCTTCCCAGTAGATGTAATAAGCATATGTATAAGCTTCTTCTGATATGTTACTCTAAAGTTCTAAACACTGTTAGCATTAAAATCAGCTCCAAGAGTTGTTGTTCGTTTTACAACCTCATCGTTACAAAACAACGCTCCTGACGTCCTTTTTATTTTTATTAATATGCCCTTACTCCAAAAAAAATGGGATATAAAAATTTCGCTGGACAAAAACTGGACAAAGAGCGAAGCCTTTAATGATATCTTAACTTTGCCCACCTGGGGGATGGGTGGCTGTCAAACCTTGGTTCAGGCAATAAATGTCTTCTTATAAAATTATATATTCCTCATAATTCTTGAAGCAACAAAGAAAAGTCACCTAGGATGCATGCATTTAGTCCACCTGGTGTAATGGATAGTAGCATGCTTAAACTGTTCCCAATCAAAGAATACCTATTAATTTGAATACCACCTTATATTCCTGATTTATCAAATGATTTGCATCTCCATTTGGTTGTAATGCCGAAGATCTCACAAACTGGCTTTGATCATAGGTGGCAATGAAGTGTGAAGATAAAATACAAACGTTGGTGCTCTCCTATAAGTACTTTAATGAAAGGGAAATTATGTGGAGAAGTAGTTTCAGTTTTCAGGAATCAAATGGCAAAACATTTTTACATAAATGGAGCCTGTTTAAAACAATAGAGACACAGCATTTACTTAAAAGACCATTATGACACCTGAGACTATGATTTCCAAATCGAATTTTAGAGCTTTTTAAATAAAAGCAGTCATAGGAATTTCTAAGCATTAAAGCCAGGACGAAAGGAAATGAAGTTGAACTGTTAATGAAGTTTACGCGGTAGATTGCACACCACCGCATCCCGCGCAGAATCTTTGGCGTTTATCTGTGCGTTAGTGACCTTTGGTTGCTGTTGTTTACGTTCTTTGTATTGATAACGATTTAAGTATAGGTATATTGAAGCCAACTACTTAAGAATTCCTATGCCTGATTATCAAAAATTAAGCAGCAATTGAATAGAGTCAACTGAAAAATTCAACCCACAGACGGGATTTGAACAAGG
Organism: Deroplatys truncata; assembly: GCA_030765065.1. NCBI lineage: Eukaryota > Metazoa > Arthropoda > Insecta > Mantodea > Mantidae > Deroplatys > Deroplatys truncata. Next base: position 64,571,059 of record CM060980.1, read on the forward strand.
TTCTCCCACTCTCCGTGCGGTTCCTCTAACCATTGAGCTACTGTAACAACATGCCGGTGGGACATTGAATTCCCCAATTGACTCAAGTTGTTTCCCAGACAGACCACTAAGGCATCTTAGCGGGGACCTGCTACCGCAAGTACCGTGTTCAAATCCCGGCTGTGGCGTTGAATTTTTCAATTGACTCTATATTAAAAACTTGCCAAGACCACACTAAGGTCTATTAAAAGTATAATTAATTTATATAATAATAATTAAAACAGTAAAGGCAATTGTATACCGATAAACGTATTGATAAATAGGGTATACACATGGTCATGACCATCTTTATTCAGCAGGAAGGGAGGAGTTCTTTAATCTTGGCTCACATCAAGCTTGTATTTTCCTTCTCATTTGTTGTTTACATGGTTTCAAGCATTATTCATGAAGATACCAGATAAATTTCAATAGTTTGACAACTTTGTTTGCTACTTCGTCCCCTTTTCTGTTTCTTACCTTACCTACTAGCATTTGGACTAATCGTAACTGTCACCTTGGCTTAAATTAACGGGATCGATCTTACTTTCGGGCAGAACATCCATCGTTTATTATATGTACGTATTATGGTAAGTGTTTTTACTTTTATTTCAGTAAATAAATTAATTTTATTACAACGCTGCACAAAGAAAAGTAGTCTCTACATCCGCATGTTCAAGGAGATAAACAGCTCCTGGAAGTAGAAAACCTTCGTGGTCAATATGAATGAACCAACAGAAAGAGTGATGGCATGACTGAGTTTAGGTTGTGACATACTGTGTTAAATTTCCCTCTACACTGAATCGAGACAGCCTGCCTTATCTGAGACGCTCTTTGCCATCACTCTTTGCCAAGTAAAACTGTACTCTAATGAGAAAGCTCATCGTCCGCTTTTGCATATTGGACACACTAGCATGTAGTCTTTTTCGTGTCAGCGTTTGATGGAATGAATTCTATCTCCCGTTAGTTTATTGACAAGTTTTGCTTTCATTTAAATTTATCACTTTTGTGTCTATAAACAAACAGAGCAACTATGCACGAACTATATTTCGATCAGAGCAAATTGTCCAATAGAGATAAGAACATTAAACTTTAATTTGACATTACATACCTCTTTCGCTCTAACTAAATTGCCCCAAAATAGCGCACCCACAAGAACTAAACCGTGTCTCGGTCCAGATGCTTAGCCATGGCACCCCTGGAGGGATCACGCACTAACCTGAAAATCGCACAAATGCGCCCCAAACTTATGCCGAAGCTTCCGCGTCAACCTTCCAGCCGCCCACCTATGCGGACGAAAGCAGCCTTTTGCGGAATTTAAGCGGCATGCCCAGATACTGTATATGCGATTTCAGAGCCCGGATCTCGCATGACTTCATGATCAGAACGCAGACAGAAACAGCATAGGGGCACTTATCCTCTTCCTCCAATCAAAACACTTCACGCCTAGTGTAACAGCAGGACGCACACATAGACTTGTAATGAAGTACGTTCATGCCAACCGGGCTGAGAACGAATTGTAGAATCAGCTTATTCAGCAAGGCGAGTTCACCAACTAAAGAGCCTCAACAGGGCGAAAACATACTCCCGAGCTACATGGTCAAATTACAGACATCCGATGAACGTGAACAAGCACTCAACGTCACCTCCCTCTGCCATTTCAGAATTACAATCCAGGACTATAACCTTCCGAACAGACCGGTGCAGTGCAACAAATGTCAACAATTAAGGCATACTGACAAACACTGTTACTCCATTGCACAGGTCTGCTGAAAGTCACATGACTCGTTTACGTGTAAGAGTCTTCTAGAGGCACGAACATGCACTCTCTATAGCCAAGCGGGTCATGATGCCCGCTGGCGCTCCTGCGGAGTACCGATATCAGCTGGCCAGGGACAGAGAATGCAGCTATTGCAACACAAATCTCACTAACACACCACCAGGCACACAGCAACAGACTGCTCAAACCACGAGTTTCGTAAATGCACCTCCAGCGCAACCTGTCGCAGCATCAAACGCGGAATCACGCCGTAGGTGCAGACCCTAATGATTTGTAAGGTGCCTTAAACCCAAAGACACCTACCTTTGTTTTCTCGGCTACACTGCCTACTGCTGGGATGAAGCCTATCGAAACTGCACAGTTCATGCTGATTCCAACAAACGGCACATCTAACAAACGGCCAGAATTAGATTTGTTAATTTTTTGTGTTAGGTTGAGCAAGATGTAGTTTTTGGATGATTCAACAACTCCAAGCATATTATTCGAATTTATTTATTAATTCGTTTTAATAAAGCTTTTTCCTGAAGGCAGCCAACATATTGATCCAAAAAATTGAGGGCCACAGCCATGATCAGGGTACACCTTAGAGCAACCATGGTCCAGATGCTAATAGAACTTGTAAAATCCAGATAGCTTCTTCGCCATGTTCGCCCAGTAGAGCTTATCGCTCATTTGCTCAAATCCTAACTAATAACAATCACTTATAGCTCTTAACATATGATCACTCGGCACGAATTTAAGCTTATGACTTGATATGCACATCCCGCCGATGAAACTTTACCAGTTTTATCACTAAAGATAAGACAACCCCCTCAAAGAAACATAGTTAAACCACAATGAAAAACTCAATAACCCCGGCTATACTGTATAACGAAATGACCGCGAACACCGTGGAGGCGACACTGCCATCCCACTTAAACGAGGAACAGCCCATTCCCTAGCTCCACTTCCATCATTGGCCAAAATAGAAGATACCGTTACCTACATAACCATTGACAACATCCAAATACTGGTTGTGTCAGCTTACAACCCACCAGAAACCTCGACACCTCAGCTATGGGTGCACTTATTAACGATCATTCTCAGGTATTCATTGCAGGAGACCTGAACTGCAAACAACCCCTTTGGAACTGACACACTTCAAACTTTGCTGGTAACGAACTTCTCCGGAACGAGAACACATCCGATTAAGTCTTTTATGCCCCCCTGGAACTAACATAATCTCCATGCAGCGCAGACAGCAACCTGATGTCCTTTACATCTTTATCTTGCTCAACACAACCTTTCAACTAGAAATTAAAGTTCTTAGAGACTTTTCCGCGGACCACCTACCAGACATCGCCAGAGCTCCAGGGACGTTACAACCCTGCCCATGCTCGCACGCCACAACTTTAATAAAACAAACTGTGATCTATTTGCTACCACCATTGATGGAAACGTGAAACTCAACTCTATCACCTCGGAAGCAGACCTAGATCGCTCCACAATTCACCTGTAAAACACGACCAGGCTCGTCACTGTCTGCTCAATCCCAACTCACAGGGACAACTTCCACTCCCATTCCCAACTATCTGACCTCAAACGACTCGCCGCCAGATGGAACCGAGCCAGATGCAGATGGCAACACAACCGGCACCCACAGTACTCCGGGAACTCCAACAACTGACCACCGAACATCGCAACTCACTGGTAAACACATATCCCAACAATGGAACACCACCGTCCAAACTTTGTGGCGGATATCCAGACGCTTGACTCGGAAGATGTCCAAATTCCTCCCCTCCAACGCAACCAAGCCATAGATAACAATGACCAAGAAAAAGCTGAACTTCTCACTCTCGCACTACGCAGATGACACCGCCATAATTGCCCAGTCTGGAGACCTCAAACTGCTAACTTCAAGCTTGCAAAATGCCTTTACCTCCCTTGAGGTAATTTCTCACCAAGTAGTGCATTAAGTCAACGACGAAAAATCCCAAGCCGTACTTTTCACCAAATGCGTCAAAGACAGGCAGCGCGTGCCTTAGCCCAACTCCAACTCTTGGTAACCCTGTATCTTGACCACCATCCATGGCGTCACTATGGGCCAAGGGTTAGCCTTGAAACGTCAAGCCCAATCTGCCCGGCAAAAAGCAAATGTACAACTATGCAAACTCTATCCTCTTTATCAATTACAACAAACTTCATGTACATAGGACTAACATCATACAAAACCCTCATCCGACCCATTCTGACTTACGGGGCTTCCATCTGGTGATATGCTGCACGCAGCGACATCCCACAATCTCTACAGAACCTAGACTCATACGACACTTCCACAAACAAACACAAACTCCCTCTGTTACTTTTCGATCGAAACACAAATGACACAAACGCGGTCGATATTTAGGATTTCCTGAATCGCGTTGTAACCCCGACAACCACGATGCCTACCGCCCGATTCCCAAAAACTACAAGCATTACCAATTTCGCCCTTACTCGTTTACATCCCAAATGACTATCTTGTTTCAGAGCCCACAGACAGACCAAGACACCTGCTCCTTAACAAATACACGGCGCAACCTCCATGGACCACTCAGCCACTCCAACACCACACAGAATGAAGCCTAGATGAAGACCACAGCTGCACACCGGTAAAATCCCGCCACACCATTAACATCCTCATGCATGCCTAAATCTTCTCGCCTTTCATGTAGCACGTAAGAACTGGCTTACGTCTTGCATGTACTAACCCCAGGCGTCAAACAGGGTGCCGGCACGCATGATTTGCATGCGGCTGTGTAGAAAATCCGTTACTATCCGGGGTGCTTACTGCGGAACCGACTATCTTGCCTCCTTCCATTTTTTTTCCTCTCAATTCCATTCTTTACTTCTCTGCCTCATGTAGTTTTCCCGTAGTACTACTAACAAGGCACCCCTTCCCCAGCCTGCATGTTTAGTATACTAACAGCAGGTGCATGGGAAGACGATGTAGCCTCTGAGGATGATCGTTACCGGGGGCGAGAATGGGGTCGCCCCTTAAAAAAAGGAACGAACGAACGAAAGAAAGAAAACCAAATTCAGCCTATGGAGAAAATTATATAAGAACAATAAAGGTATAATGTAGATAACAGCATTGGTTTTGACAACATAAATAAACTCACACACTCACATATTCAACATAGATCTTGAATGTCACATGGCTAATTCCACAAATAAAAACGCAGACACAATGCAAAAGCTATATATATAGGAGTTTAAAGTTCTTCAGGATAAGAAACAAACGTAACGTAATGCAGTCAGCTATTGTGATCACTCTATAGGTATGCCTAGATTTGTTGTTTGTCAGGCTTGTGTATTTGTCGGTATACACATCAAGGCATATATGTTCTGTCCTAAGAGATTTAATGCAGATAGCATTACTATGGGCAATACAGAGAAATAATGCAATTTTGTATCCTGTAATTGACAGACTTTGTACACATTTGCTACTATATGTTAAGTGAAACGCGAGTGAATTACATGGATTTTTACTTTTAGATTTAAATAACTAGCTTGAAATTCTTTTGAAATTGTAAAATGGAATGAAAGAGGAAAAGAAGCTCAAACGCCTTTGAGGAGCTAGAAGCGCAAAATGAATCGGATGCAAAACGACTTATACGCCATCTCGATCATAAGCGCTAAGTCAACAAAATGGCGTCATCTATGTGGAAAGAAAGTGTGGAGTGGGAAGTAACGTCAAGGAACCAAGCTTCAGTTTTAGCTTTTTTGCTCTCCTCTCTTCTGCTTTTAAAATTGTTTGTACACAAACGAGCCTTGTGAATGCTTCTCTAATCCACAGCTTAGAAGGCTCTTTCATGTTTTTACTTCCTTTTTCCTCTATGGTTTATTTTTTTTATTTACCTTTGCCTTGAAAATGTTTAACACCAATCATAGCTGAGTGGATGACGATCTAATTTAGATGGCGAGCAACAGAATGGAAGACGAAATTAAAGGAAGTTTGCCAGACCGAAAATATACTTTGATATTAAATAAAACTGTTTTACAGTTTTTTTTTCGTAGCACAATCCAGTTTAAATCAATATGAAAATATAAAAGAGTAATTTATTTTAATTTCAAGCCTACGTGGATGTTAATATATTCACATGATATTCGTTTTGCGGATAATTAATTTAGGAGATAACAATGCTCTTCCTCAGCAACAGTCACAGAAGTCATCGAAAGATCAACATTACCGAATAATTCTCTTTATACGAGCCATTCTAAGCATAAAATATATTAGTATTACTATTAATCAATACAACTTAATACAAAATGTCGTCTCCGTGGTCTAGGCGTACCATGTTAGCCCCCAGTTCCCGTGGTCGCGGGTTCAAACCCGGCGGAGGGCGATGGATTTTTTTTGAGGCGAAAAAAATCCTTAGCATGGCTTTCTTCGGAAGCGAAGTAAATTCGGGGTCCTTGTCGTAGATTTACACGTAAGTCTGATAAAGAGGTCTCTGAGCGGTATTTTCGATCTTTCACGCCCAATATAGAATGGGACGATAAGAACCACAGCAGTTAAAGAGCGTCCATAAACAACAAAAATTGATACATAATGATATTTCCACACTTATCAATTCTGACATTCATCTCGGTCATTTCAGAGAAAAATATTGTACGTCATAAATGGTTGGAGTTAGACTATAGACTGGAGCTTATATTACTTTACATCTATAAAAACCTATAGTTATAATCTACTACACGATCCTATTATAGCATTATCCTATTATTGCTCGTAACTAATAACATACAACCTGAAATTCAATTACTGCAACCTACCTCAGTTTATAAACAAGTTTTGGGCAATGAGTTGCAAATAATTAAGTTTCGGTCTACAGAGCAGCATGTAACATGATGAAGCCTTAGTTAAATTATTATAGATATAAAATTCCATTTATAAACGCCACAATGAATGTTTTCGATGTAATCTCCAGGTCAAAAGAAATTTTCTTGCATTTGGTAAAGTAACGAATTGAAGAGCTTTTGACAAGAACAGCCAAAAAACTCAGTATGCCGTTTTTTTGGTCCATCCTGTAGCTACAATAAATTGTATTTATTATGAATAATTATTGAAAAGTAGTTTGAAAGTGGATTTAATAGTAATTTCATGAAGTTTATTAAAATGATTAATAGCTGCAATCCCTGGTGGGCATGAATAGAACCATCTGTTATAGGATAAACACCCAGTCCGTGAAATGAAAGCCTCTGAAACATGGATAGTTCAGCAAAAGCAACGATTGTCCATAGTATTTTAGGCAAAACTAACCGTTGTCTACAGTAGGAGTATGGTAAGTATTTACTTTATTTGTTTATTTAAAATGCATAAATAATTAGAATAATAAAAGAAGAATCCACAGTGACTGTACGATATGTTTAAAGTGGTCATGGACTAAGATACATATCAGAAACAAGCAACCACTTTACAAATTAAATCCATTAAAACTGAATGCCTTTCAAAAACTTTCACAATATCTGCAGAACCCTCAGAACAAAGTTCTCTATCACATCTTAGAAATCACATCGAAGGATATAATCGAAGATATTCATGTGCCATGTGATGAATCATAAAATTAGAACAGCAGTAGAGTAAATGTTGCAGTTGGTGCTATGTGTATTAACATTTCACTGTATTTTAATGTATTTAAACAGTCGTGAACATCAGTGTTGCTATAGACATAGTCGATAGATATAATAGTAAATACATATAAATGCAAAAAATAAAATTAAGCTAGATAAAATTGTGCGTACAGAAATTATTCAAAAACTTTTAGATAATATTTCAGTAAAATATTCCTCAGTTTTATAAAAAGGACTGTCGGTCAGCCAGCGTCGTAAAACACAATCAAATTTATTAAAACTGGCACTGTGTGCCTCTGGAGGTAAACAAATGAACATATGCAAAGCAGCAATATGGAACCATTTATTCTTTTTTCTAACCTAACATCTCGTACGACAATTTGATAATTATGCCTGGTTGGATAATGGTGAATCTCAGATATGAAGTGCATTATATTTATATTGCGTTTCACGTAAGTTAAATACTGGGATATACATAAATTTATAATTGTTAATACCTTTTCGTTGATGAATAGTGGTTTACAAGGTACATCATATGTAGTGCCCGATAATATAGGATTGCCTTATTTTGCAGTACTGAAATTTTGGAGATACCCGAGCTATTCCCCCAAATGAGAATGGCATAAGACACAATACTATTAAAAATAGTAATTAGATGTTTTTTTTTCAAAATTCCTTAGGAACCAAACCTTTTAAATGTCTTAATAAAAAAGTTACTGTAGACAATTTGATACAGACTGTCGAAATATGGTGTTTCCATGTCAATTTGGAGTCCAGGATGATTATTATTTATGTGTGCAGGAATAATAATTCATAGAATAAAAAATTTACAAGATATTCGTTTTATAGGAAATTTGGCAACATTTATGCCTTTTACTTCATCTTGTTTTATGGTATCAAACTTTGCTTTATGTGGTATACCTTTTTTAGCAGGATTTTATTCAAAAGATATAATAACTCTATAGCTTAAAACTGTCTGCTTTGAGTTTTTTTATAAAGAAAATGGAATATGCTAGGGTTTACGACATATTGATTCCGCAAACATTGGAACCAATTGGAACCTTATTGTAAGTTGCTGTTTATTTGTTGATTTACAACTGCTTTTCTGTATCGACAATCAATCAATAAAGATTATTCTTTTCATTGTTGTACACTCAGACGAATTTGTTTTAGCAAACCAATCTTAGTCCGGAACCATGAAAACTTCAAGTCTAATATTTGCATATTAATGTTGATTAAAATATCAAAATGAGTAAGTAAGTGTTATTTATCTTACAGTATACGTTTTACACCACTCAAGTACCGATGAGCAAAGACGAAACGGTTTTTTGCTTCTCGTGAAAAATTTAATGTTTGGACTATGGTTGTTTTTGCCAAAACCTCTTCCTTAAACCAATGCGCGTTTAATTCTACCTAAGGAGCAACAATTATTTATTTCAGTGGAATTAAATAAGAAAAGCATCCATAAAGTTCACATAGTAACCACATAAGAGAGTAAGGTCAACATAAATCGGTTTCTGTGGAGTAAACGTTGCACGAAATTGCGGGTATACTTACAGGGGAATTGCGCAATGAGGGTATATTTTGGAGTCCTATAGAAGTCTTTCCCTTCTTGCTGTTAGCCCTTCCTCAAACAGAAAACTTTTGCTTGTCCGTGTACATTAGAACAAAATATAATTCCATTAATGTTCAAAGAGCAGTCTGCATGTATGCATATAACTATTGTGAATACAAAATGTGACTGCTACATACAACAAAGTAATTTTGTAAACTAGCTTTAGGAATTATTCTGAAATCTAAAACTAAATATCTTGCCTAAGCTGAATGAGCTCTTTTTTACTTTGAACCTGAATAACATGAACGACACGTCCTAATTTCGTATTATTAATTCAGGTGTAAAAACACCAGACACAAACACAATGTCTTTAATTTGTATGAGGATTAGAATTTGGACTTAATGAGTGGTTTCTAGTTCTAGTTCTAGTTTGAAAAGGGGTGGGTTTTATGCCCAAGCACTGCGACCTTAAGATCTATTGCGCATCCCCCCTTTCATCAGTTAAGTAGTCTGTTACTCGATATGAACTTAACCAGACTGCTAACTGAGGCTTTCGATAGTGTATCTATCTTTGGAAAGTGATTACCAGAAATACTTGCTCTTTGATTCGCAAGAGCAGGGCAATCACATAGCAGATGAGTAACAGTCTCATCTCCTTCTAGACATCTACTACAGATAGGGTTGTTAAACAATCCCATTCTGTATAGATTAAACTTTAGGGTACAGTGTCCTGTAATGAATCCTGTTGCCCATGCAAGTATTCTTCTACTAAGACCGCGCAAGTATTTTGCCCAGCTGTTATCCAGGTCTGTAATAAACAACTTGGAATGTCTGCAACCCTCAATGGAGTTCCAGTAGTTCTTGTGTTCTGCTTGAGCCCAGCACTTAATAGCCTGTTTCACTGGTCTGTAGGACACTCCCAGTACAGGTTCCGGACCAAAAAATGGGATTTCACTGCCAATCTTGGCTGCTTCATCTGCTTTCTCATTGCCTGGTATACCTATGTGTCCTGGCACCCACATAAGTTGAGTGGTTTAATGAAGCGTGATATTTTCATTATGAGTTTAATGCACATATACATTTTACTGTTCCTAAAGGTTCTTATAGTAATTCCATGCCTGTAAAAATCTCTCGTATCTTTTAGTATAGTTACGAAATTGAGAATTGATTTAAATAAGGCAACTGTTTAGTTTGAACACAAGGAATCGGTTTTCAATGCCTTAAAAGGTCACCTGCAGATGGTTTCTGATTTCTAAAATAAACCTTTACATAAAATATAAACTTTTGTGTGGTTCTATTAATGATGATTGTACTAATTTTTTGAAACTTAATAAGTTGAGCCTAAATCAACCGTTATCGGTACTATATGCTTTTTCCCCATTTTAAATTATTTTAACCAAATACCTAGGAATTTTGTGATTAATTTCATTTCAAAAGACCTCATTAGAGACATTTATGATAAAGTGATCCTTGTGTATACTTTTGAAAATCAATGTATTCAGAATTAAAGAAATTTAATAAATAAATAAGACTGGAACATTGTTTTCAAAAGTGAATACAATTAGATTTGCTGATGAACTGAAATAAAGTGATGAGAACCACTAACAGTAAAAGAATAAGTAAAATAAAACTGAACACCCACCGTGCCCTAGGTCTCCTCTCTCTGCTTATCACCACTCTGCACTACCATCACATCATTGTATAAATAACTTTTTTGTGATAAGGTCACTAAGTGATTCCCCATCCCCTGTCACTGAACGTGCTATAATTACACCTTTAGTGAGAAGCACTATGGTGGTTCCGGATTAAGCCACGTCCCGCCTTCGGGAGCTTCTACGAATGGCAGCAACAAAAGCTATGGCACTGCCCACGTAAATTGTTTCTAATAGGACTCTGCTTGTCATTTTAAAGACGGTAATTGACGACAAAATATTACCTTTGGAACGCACTGGAATTTTCTTTGCACGTTTTTGTCTTGTACCTAATCGATAGTTCCAATGAGGGGAAGGGGGTAAAAGCACCGAGAGGCTCGAAGTCATGTCTACTGTTTTAGGTTGCGAGAACCTGAACACTTGTCAGTGCCAAGAAATTTACTTTCCGTTATTTTAACGCCGAGAATTTATAGCCGTTATTTTGTCTGCAGACGCAGCACTGTCTTAAGAGACAGCCAGTGAATTATGTGCATTAAGACGGAAAAACAACACCGCTGCTGAAGAAGGAATCAGAAGACATGAATCTCTACAGCAGAAAATTATTGATTGTCTCGAAAACGTTTTAAACATTGCCTCGGATAAATAATTTTTCTTATCAATGTTGTTGTTGTATTACTTATCAAGTAGTCTACGATTATATTTTTAAAATGGTATAAAACGGGTTGTATACACATATTTTATACTATACAATTAGCATTATACATGGTCGCTTGGTTTAAAACAAACTCTGGAAAATTTTGAAAGAACAGATAACACAACTGTTAAGTGCTACACAATGTCTATAAACTGGAGGTATTTGAGCTAAAGTGAGCCCAGAAAATCCTTCTTAAACTTTTATGTTTCTCTCAATAGTTATTTATTCTTTGCACTAGAGTGAGTTAAGGGGAGACTGAAAGCCCTACCTCCCGCCAATGTTAAATCTGCTAAATTCATTATCCACTATCTCAGAAACTATTCAAGATATCAGATTCAAAATTTTATAGGATGTTGCTGCCTGACTTCCAAATACACAGATCTATTTTTATATACTAGGTTGGTTTATTAAGGCAGGTAGGATTATTTCCTTAATTACTCTATTTTATGTTTTAAATTTATCAACAATTATTTTTTTAAACATAATCAGTATGTTATCAACACCAAAATAGAACCAGAATAGCGCGTAAGAGTTGTTTTTCTCTTCCTAAAATTTAATTTAGGTTTCTTCACTAGTTTCTGAGAAAACGGATAATTTACATTAGAAATTGTCACAGAAAAAATGTTCAAAGTAAAATTGCAGATAACAAACCCATGTATATTTGCAAAGAAAGAAACCACATGACTTAATCACACAGAAGCTGCTAGTAGTGCCAATTTTAGAGCAAAACTTACTCTATATGATGGGGTAAAATTTACCTCTCTACTCTAAAGTACAAGATGACAGATGCATTGCCATTTTAAAAATATATTTAAAATATAAGTATTTAGCCTATGTAAAATGATAAATTTATATCAAATTAAGTACGAAAAGCTAATTAATTAATTTTAATCTAAAAATTAATAACAGCACAAAGACAAAAAAATGTCATTTCTGGACAATTTTCACATTTAGTCTACCCTAAGACAACTTACTTTCATGTGTTGGTCCATATTTTATAATGAAATGTCGAAGTAACCATAAAAGCAGATGACTTCTTCGTTTTTTTTTAGTTTAGCGTCCTTTAACCAGTTAGGTCTTATCGACCGATGAATGAAATAAGTGAAATGATGCTCAAATGAGTCCGGAATCCATAAAGCTTAACGTTTTACTACATTTACCTTTTCAGGATAAGGGGAAAACCGGAAAGAACCCTTATCCGGCAAACTCACTCTAAGCAAGATCCGAGATTCGAACACGAAATATCTTGAATTTGAGATAGACACGCTACCCCTACACCAGATTACTTATTTCTATAAAAATAAATAAATCATGTGGGCAGGCTGCAACCCGACTGCCAGCCTCCCACTTACACATAGCAGATATGGACGATCATCCAACCGATACGGGGGCTGTTGTGGCCAACATCACGCTTCCCTCACGTTTTCTCCAGCCAAAGTTGACTCACGAATCGTAGCCTATTGCAGCTCCTCACTTTTCTCACGATGCTGAGTTGGCACCGGTCTGACTTATTCGTATATTTGAATGTTTTAAACGATTACTTTTCTAAACTGGTACTTCATTTAACTGTAATTCATATGGTGAATACTTATTTCTAGGTATTTTAATTTTAAAATAGCAAATATAAAGCTTCTACACAGAGGTGATCGACCACATGGAAAGGATCATTCCAATTCTGTGCATGCTTTATTTTTAATGTTATAATAGAAAATAAAATTGTGCATTTATTACAGGAGAAGTTTATAACATTAAAGAACTTCCATCACAAAACCTTTCTTCTGTTATTAGAAGTGTTTACAGCAAACTGCATAATTCTATTTCACCGTCTTAGGTTCCGTTATATTACCCAATTGTTAGAATTACTTCACAATAATTACAAACGAAGTGTGGCCTTTAGTAAAAGAAGCTTGTACAGGAATATAACGTGCCACAAGTACCGTTTAAAAATGTTATATGAAAGTCACATTGTTCACTAGGAATGACTCGTAGAGAAACGTCTCGTATACGAAGAGAAGCAGAAGAAAAGGAGTGATAGCTGCATACAGAAGTAGTAAAAAAGGTAAAGATAGTGTGAAATGTAATAAAAAAGTATGACGAGGTGCCCACTATCACGCGCACTTTTTAATTGTGTACAGATGATGCCTTTGGCAAGTAGTGGATAATTTTAACAACTAAATACAACGAATTGATACAAACAACTAATATTAATAATACAAGATGTTATACACAGAATATCGCGCTGTTCTAATAATATCAAAGAATGACTTACAAATCGTTCTGCATGAACTGAGTGATATACGGATGAACTTCAGATGTTGCATAACTTCGAAATATTAAATGGTATTTGTGAAATTAGATTCTTTAACAATTGATTAAAGTAGATTTGCAAGTTGTTTAAGTAGTAGAAAATGATCATGAAAAGCTAATAGTATAATATTAGCTCATAATCTTTACTAGGTCTGTTTGTACGATGCCTGGCAAAGAGGTTTGCCCTATTTAACATGCCGGCAAACAATATTTAGTGAATATTGGAGGAAATACTTCAGGCAAATTCTAATGAGACAAAACGTGAAAGCTGAATATATTGGATTGGCTACAGAAGGGGACTCGTCACTGATCCACAGAGGGGATGTTGTACCTAAACCCCACAAGGGGGCATGATGAGGAAGGATGAGGCGAATGGAAACACCGGACGGCGGAACAGGAGTGACGGCATAGGAATGACAGGGCCCCTAAGTTTCCAGATAGAGACTCCCCGATAGACGGACAGGCAGACCGGGGACCCCAGAGGGGTCCAATGCTCCTCAAGGGGGTTTGGATATCCCCGGCAGCCAGTCGAAAGCCAAGGGACGGAGTTACAAAGAGCATCCTTTTCCCCTGCCACACTGCACCGAAGCACTATCGCCGACACTTCCGACCCTGAAAAAGACCAACGGATGAATGGTGAAGTGAAATGAGAATGGAGAAGAAATGGAGAGACAGAAAATTCGGGGGATGTGAGAATTCTTCCCAGCATTCGCCTGGCTACCCGGGAAAACCCCCGAAAAAGTCCATGAGTCAGGAAGGTCAGCCACGGAAATCGAACCCACGACCTCCCGAATGCGGGAAGCTGAATAGAGACTACAATGAAGAACCGACTCACTAGTAAGAGTAAAGTCATTAAAGCGTTAAACCTTCGAGGCAGAATTACGAACACAGAAATTTAAAGTATGCTAAAAATGGAGTCTAAAGAAGACGAGAAAGTGTATAGCCACTGGCAGGGCTTGTTAGATATGAATTAGGTCAGAGAGCATAGAGAACACCTTTTCGCTAGCAGCTATCGGAAGGCAGATCAACCTCTTGCCCCAACAACTGAAATAGTTTATGATGCTGTTTGTAGCTCGTACGCTGACGTGTATAAAAAGAGGCCCATTCTCCTAGATCGCAATAGTGTAACCAATCCCACCTAGTCAGTATCAGTTCTCTATATGACTGGCCTGAAAAACAATTCGACTAATAAACGAACCAATGAACGAAGGTAAATCCTTGTGAAATGAAGGGATGGTTCGGATACCGTCTCTACGAAAAAGTTCAAGTTTGGTGCACAAGCAAAGGCTAAGTCAATACAACATAGTTCGATCTTCTGGAGGAATGGGGTGAAGAATTATTTGCATATATCATTAAACTGGAAAACAGCTATGACATTTATATGAGAGCTTTCATCAGCGATTTGGAAACTAAGATTAAAGTTATTTTTGCCATCGAACGAAAATAACAAAATCGATATTAAGAAAAGGCTATAGTTAGCATGAACATATAGATTTAACTTTATTAGAAGAAGAAGAAAAGATAAAACGTTCTTAACTTTCGTATTTATTTCTAGATTTTTATTAAATTATATTTTATTTTTGTGCCAAAACTCAACAAAACATTGCCTTAACGGTAAGAACATGGCAACTAGCTTGTAAGATTACCCTTCGGCAGTTCGCCCACCATTTTTAGAAAAGGTCCATGCGTGTGTGTGTGTGTGTGTGTATGTGTGTGTGACTATGGACATTATAAGTATCTTCGAATGAAGGGACACGACGATTTTCAGGAATATCCCCAACCCCAAACTACACCTCATATGGAACATTTTTCGAAACAAACTATTCTTACAAAAGCTTATTCTTCTATCTGGTTCATGTTCATCCATATAAACCTTTGTAGAAATAGTTTCATTACATATTATTTTCCTTGTGTTATAAAGGAATAGGTGAATACAGTAGACTTAAGCAAAAAGCTTTTAAAGGGAGTCGCTATGTGAAGGCTTCGAAATTCCATTCTCTTTGCACGATCACGAGAAAAAAAAATCTGATGTGCTGCATTCAGGCAACATTCCCTACTCATTCTTCTAAAAACTATTCTTACAAAAGCTTATTCTAATTATTTTTCGTTGCAGGTATAAGAAGAACACAAGTTAAAGGATGCTCAAAAAGAGGCTCAAAAAGGTCTGTTCTCTTTGCATGAACGCGAAAAAGAAGACCAATATATATTTATACTTTTCTCAAATGCAAATCGGAATCGTTAAAGCAATTTTTGAGAAAATAAAAAGTAAATCAAAGTGTACTATATAGTCTGGGGTGGAGGATTGTCTTCAAAATCTTCGTGTCCCATCCTTGGAAGGTTCTGAAGTTAAATACAAGTTTGGTATTTAACTGACTTGACATGTTTGAGTTATTTTGCTCACAGACATATACACAGTAGGGATGTGACCAACAGCTATTTCTGAGCAACGGTTATAGCTGTCACAGTTACAGTGAGTTAACGGTTAAATGTAACGGTTACCAGTAACGATAAGTTATTTGTTTTCATTGTTATCACGTTCGCAGCTACATTATAATAATAGTTACCAGTAACTATTAGCTGTAATTGCGTTTCAATATGAATGATGTCGCTACATTTTTGTTATTTTGAAGCAATTTAATACCGTTTATTCATTGTTATTTATAAAATAGATTTTACCACAATTTTGAAACATTATGATATACTGATACAAAAGAAAATAAGTTTACTGCAAATCACATTTGTTTTACATCTACACAACTACATTTCTTCATAACCATCCTCTTTAGGTATAACGACTTGTCCTTTTTCTTCAAGTTATTCTCCTACCCTTTCTTGCTCTTCGTCAGCGTCTTCCTGTCTCTGCTTGCATTTTTAAGTAACATTTTATATCTCTAGCTCGGCCAGCACTTTGATTACTATGGCGGTTTATATTCGCAAAATGCACAACTACTTCTACATGTCTACGCACACAAACACACGCACATACACACAAAGACATATTGTTCCTTGTTTTCTCCCTATTGGCCAAAGCATGCAATTGTGCAACATTAATGAATAATATTAGTTCTACTGCAGTAATGGATTATGGTCAAAATTGAGGTGTTTTACTTACAATTTTTTTTTGTGTGTGTGTTATGAAGAACGTTTTGGTGTAGTAAATATTGCTACTACACCAAAAACTAGTATTGTTGTCACGTTGAACGAGTATTGTAGCGGAATTACTGGCCTGCCCATCCTTTTATGCGGCCGTTCCTGGCGGTTTTTGGCGACATTATGAAATAGGTTTTGCCAACGTGAATCATTCGAGTTTTAGACGCTAGGCTCCAGGATGCGCTGTCGTCGCGTCGCAGTTGCGGCCTAACTGCTCCACTCCTCTCGCTCAAAAACATTCCTCGGCTACGCTTTGAGGCTAGGATCCCTCAATCCCCCGGCTACGCCTTGCGGCTTAGGGCACTCAATCGTATTTTCAGCTATGCTGGCATTTCAAATGTTGGCACAGAAAGACAACGCAACGTTCCCATGATGCCACGGGTGAGATACATGCAATGCGACTTCTGATAGTCGGTAATAGGGAACAAAAGTGACAAAATATGACATAAATTCATTAAAATACCTAAAACATCAGGATCGTTGCTGTTTATTATGTGTAATGTTGGTATCAAAGAAATAAAATTAGTTAAGTGTGTAAGTGTGTTATAACTGGCGCAAAACTTCTGGAATCGTGACCTTGATTGCCACCCCAGCTGCCGAGCCTAGGAATGGTTTATGTTTAGCTTAATCAACGAAAGTGATATAATACCTTTGCTTACTCACAGTGCGTAACACATACAGTCTGCATAGAAAGTTTCCGCATCTTGTAATTTCAAAGAGAGCAGTACTAAATAGTGCTTATTTTATATTTGTGATATTTATAACCAAGGCTCCTACGTTTTCAAAGTTAAATGGTAAGGAATTACGTATTCAAAGCAGGGAAATAATTGCAAATGTCCTCGACTTCATGAAGCAAGAAGCAGAGATAAAGGAAGAAAATATATGTTTACCCGAGTTCCACAAAAGCCTTAAGAGAGTGAAAGAAAGAGTAGCCAAAGCAACTGGTGTTTCACTGAGTTCCGTTTCCAGAGTTCTCAAAGATAAGAAAAACCATATGGATGAAAGAGTACCATTTGACACACCTGTAAAGAAACATAAGGTCCCTAAATGTATTACAGAAATAGACGATTTCGACAAATGCGTCATTTGGTGCACGATTCACAATTTATATGTGGAAGAAAAAACTGTGCCAACAATAAGCAGATTGCTCATCAATCTGAAAGATGTCATAAATGTTCAAGGTGGTGCTACAAGTCTCAAATCCCAACTATGACAATGAATTTTGCAGTCTGATTCTAACTTTCCAAATGACTATAATTTTATATGTACTTATATCAACATAAATTTTCAAGATGCTGCTACAAATCTCAGAAAAATTATAAAAGATTTAGGGTTTAAGTGGAAGAAAACGAAACCAAATAGGAGAGTTCTAATAGAAAAGCACGACATACGATCTCAGCTGGCAGGGTACCTTACTCAGAGGTATAAATTAGAGGGTCAAACTATAGTGTATGAAGATGAGTCGTACATACACAGCAGTTATACAACATCTAAAAGTTGAAGTGACGATAGCGAATTGGGTTTTCAGGCACCTGTTGCCAAAGGGCAAATACTTATTATCGTTCATGCTGTTCGTTCCAAATGCCCTTCTTTTACAATTCGCAACAAAAAACAGGAAATTTTCATCAAGAAATGAATACAGAAAATTACATGAAGTGAATCAACACCATGTTGATACCTAATATGCCTGCTGGGTCTATTCTGGTTATCGACAATGCTTCACAATGTGGCAACACTCAAATTGACAAACAACCTACCTAAAATTCCGTGAAAGAAGAAATTAGAGCCAGATTACTTAGGCATAGAATAGCTTTTTGAAAGCATGAGTAAAACAAATATAACTTAGTTAAAGCCAACAAATCCCTTCAGAAGTCATAACTCACAATACTTGGCCAGATAGTAATACAACATCGCCATAATGTACTTAGACTGCCACCGTATCACCCAGATCTAAACCCAATCGAATTAATCTGGGCTGATGTCAAAAACTGGGTGGCCTGCAGAAATATCACTTTTAAACTAAAAGATGTGGAGCAGTTATGTCGCCAGCGATTTGCAGAAATTGGAAGGCCAGAATGGGAAAACGTATGTCGACATATTGAATAAATTGAGAATCATTATTTCAAAAAATACGGAATTGCAGAAAATCAATTAGAAAAAATTCTCATCCAGGATAATGGTGCAGAAATTAGCGACAGCAGTGATGGCGGCAATGATGTGAGTGATTCCGCAGAAGAGGAAGGGCTGTCAGGTGTGGAAGAACTGGAGGCAGATGGTTGACAGTATTTTTATATTAAGGGCATTTTACAGCGGTGGATTTAAATAAACTGTTTATAACTATAAGTTTATCGTGTAGTGCAGTGCATAACCGGTGTGCGGATATTTGACAATGACTGTCCCACGCACTCCTGCAGCATGCAGACGACCGGTCACCTCCTGATCTGGTATGTAACTCGCTTTGTAGCTGTCATTAAGATTTTCACATGTCTAGAACTGTTCCGCTAGTTATATATGTGTATATTGATTTCGTTCATAATCCGATACTGCAGATCATAATATTCAAATTACAATTATGGTGTACATGGTAATGAGGTAGCTCTTTAACTTTGAGGATTTGTTTCCGGAAATACTGATTTATCTCTGTCATACATCTGTCGGTCTTTCGTTGTTCTTTGTTATGCAAGGTTAAATCTGTAAACACGCATAAGGACAAATCCAAAAGAGAGGAAATACACACTTTACACGTGCTCCTCGAATTCGAAAGTCGGAGAAATTTAACGTTTCTTTAAGCAATCTTAGACAATAGACTTGATCCATCACTGTTAAAGTTATCTACCGTTCTTTGAGCTTCGCGGGCCGCGCATATTTTAAACTGAACAGCATTAATTAAAATTAAATTGAGTTTTATTTACGGACACTCTTTAACTGCTATGGTTCTTTAGAGTCGCATGTTGGGCGTTAAAGAACGGGAATTTTGTTCAGAGGCTCTATCAGGCTAGAGGTCTTTACATGCCGTAAATCTACGACGGGACCACCTGCTTTACTTTCCTTCCCAAGGAAGCCATGCTAAGGATTTTGCTAAATCCATTGTCCTCCGCGCGGGAATTGTTTATTCATACCCATCTACCCGCGAGGTATAAAAACTCGTGCACCTATAAATAATATGTAAATATCTTACTGCAATGCATACAGATTTGTTGCCTGAGTTTGTCTTATTTGTCATCTGTCGCCTGTGACTTATATTCGAAACGATAAGTAACACGTTGTAATAAACAAATATGTACTTGCTACTCTGTGTAACAATGAGCCGTTGTAAACAAGTTAAGGTAACTAGTTCCCGATAGCGATTCCAATTCACATGCAGTCAGTGATGTTGCTCAGTTGCTGTGGTGTATATGGCCTATTGAGGCTCGGTAACAGTATCCAGAAGCCGTTAATGCGATAACTTGCTGTTTTCGTTACTTTGGAACCGTTAATGTAACTAGTTATTCTGTATTCCATGCTTTGGTGACCGTTACTGTGTACTATACTACCGCCGTTGAAACGTTGCACTT
The DNA here is from genome assembly GCA_030765065.1 of Deroplatys truncata. Classification (NCBI taxonomy): domain Eukaryota; kingdom Metazoa; phylum Arthropoda; class Insecta; order Mantodea; family Mantidae; genus Deroplatys; species Deroplatys truncata. The sequence continues at coordinate 64,591,364 of CM060980.1, forward strand.
GACAGCTAGCTATTAAGTTGGTACACTCGAAAAAAGAAAAGGATGAAAAGCTTTAACCGTTAGACTTCCTAAACCAATCACAAGGCAGCATTCCGGGTGGCCAATGACAAAGCGGAAGCGGAACTGGAAGCGGCTGTGTTGCCGGATGTACCTATTTCCAAACACGTGTTTCAGTTTGTGAATATCTAGCACGTGCGTCGAGTTGTTCTTTGCAAGCTAGTATTGTTCATTGTTGTTTATATTTGTGGTTATTGTTTGGTAGTTTTGTTGTTTGTGTTCGTTTATATATATTTTTTATATATACTTTATTCATATTATTTATGCAAGGTTTGAAGTGCGACAATTTCTCAAAAAAACGACGCCGATCACCGAGTGATATTCCCGAAATGAAAACCTTTTGCGCCGAGATGTGCCACCTAATAATCGCTGATACTGTTAAGAAGGACCCGGAAATTCTTTGAACAGGAGGAGTACGTGAAGGTTCATGGGCAACCCTCTATTCCTACTGATAAAGCCGTACAGCGAACTGCAGCAACTCTTGGACTAAACACGAGAGCAGTTATTTACAAGGGAGTGAAATTCCAAGAGAAAGAGAACAAAATTCCCGAACCATCTGGAACGCAGTTAATAATAAGTATAAAATATCAAAGGATAGTTTATAATAAAATATTAATTTTGGAAATTAATGACAAACTATAACACCGTCAAATTCTTTGAGTTTTAAAATCATAACTATTAATACTTCAGTTTACAAATTTACCATAAAAATAATAGGGTATCTAATCCTAGTGTATACTTTTAATTTCACATGAGTGAAAATAACTCTGTTATCGCAGCTTATAATTTGTTTTATTCCTCCTCATTATAGCAGGTAAGTTTGCATTATTCCGTTTCTATATTGCCAAAAGTGCGTAATTTATTCTACACATGTTGCAATGTTTATGCTGGATTATTTTCAATTATGATGATGATTATTATTATTAATACGAAATAGTTATTATTCGTTGACGTTCGCTACTTACGTACACTTTTTGTATGCGGTTTAAACACGATAGTAGGAGAACAATCAGCTGTTATTGTTTACTAGCCACTCTGGCAACGTCGCAATCACAATATAGCCAACGTTACGCGAAGCCATACGAACTATCAAGTGCGAAGATTCAACGGCGGGGGTATAGTTACTTTGGTAACTATTACTGAGTAACTAGTTACTTATCTACTATGTACGTGGTAGACAAAGTAAAATTCGATGGCACCAGAGTGCCAGGAATGATACTCATAAAGTGTGCCGCTGTCTCACTCAGAAAGGTCGCCTCTTCCGCGAACAGATCATAAACTGGAGCAGTGGGCGTTACGGAGACGAAGACCGCGGCTGAAGTTCATTAGCATTTTGATAAGTATAAGCTCTCTGTCCATATTACATCCTAAACGCCCCCTGCCATTAGAGCCACAACCTCTTTCACGGTAATACGAATTACAACCCAAGAGCTGAAAACTTTAGGTCCTGTTATACCGTACGTCCTCTTGTTTCACTCGAGAGGTAATTTACTTGGTAGTGGAGAAGGTTCCGAGGAGACCTTAAATCCACATGTTCTCTAGGCTTTCATAACTGTGTGTTAAATATGAATATGGGCCATTTCAACGCCTCAGTTGAAGACAAGCAGGAACATCATCAGTGGCGTTACTACCAGAAATGAAGCCTGAAGGAATTAGGTTCCAGATTTACCTAGTTGCCTTGAAAATTACCATTCTGTTAGGTATTAACTACCAAGAGAAATAACTTCATGGTAACATATGCATTCCAAGCATTTGGGAGGTACCGGGTTCAATTCCCATCGGGGCGGCCACTTTGACCATGTTGTTTTCTGTGGGTTTCCCGGGACGGAGGGTGAATGCTGGGGTCGTTCCCCTTCTACCACGAATTTTCAATCCATAATTTCCTGAACCTATTGTTTTCTATCATCTGTTGTAGGACCTGGCAAAGGCGGTCGGTGTGGCTTTAAGATTGCTGTAATGTTGGAAAGATTAGGGACCCCGTCCTTGCTAGCTGAAATCGTCGTTCGGCTCTGGTAGCCCTTCGAGTCTCCTCCTCATCCCTTCCTCCCAGGTTGAAAGCTCAAAGGGTCCACTATTTTCTACTTGTGATGCGTGCTCCAGTTACTGGAGGCCCCTCCGTCTGACTATCCCTAATTAATCCTAATCATTCTCATTATATGTAGCATCCACACTAATTTTTATACCACTTTTGATTTATTTCTATAGCTGTATTACAGGTTTTCATGTAAAAACTGCATTTTGCTACTTCCTTCCTGTTGATCATAATAAGTATTCGCCTAATGGTTTCAATGTGTTGTTATAGATACACAAATCTACAGAACAGAATGCGTGCTCGATATATTGTACGCTTTCCATCAGCTTATGCGGAACAGAAGAGCGGATACAAAATTTCAAAAGGGTATGGCTTAAAATACTAGATAATTCAGATAACAATGGGAAATACCTCATAAACGACTAATGTTAGGAGAAAAAATTTATTAAATATACTGCACATTGCAGCGAGTTTCAGATTTTTGCCGTAGTAAGATTTTCTCATTGAAAAAAAATGTATATATATATGTATATATGTGTATGTGTATGTGGTGTAATAACAATTGTTACAGACATAGGTATGTGAAAACAAAAATAATACCTTTTGCTTTCTCTACTACATACAGAAAGTAGAGAAAATATTGTATTCCACTCAAAAATTTGATGTCGAGATTATGCATGTTTTGAGTCCCCTGAACCCAAAGAAGCATTTTTAGAAAAAGATCCGTGAGGTGTGTCTGTAACAACATAACTAAAAATGAAAAGTCAAGGGATATGAAACTTGTATTTAAGTTCAGGGCCTGTAAGAATATTTTGAAAAAAATCTTCACCCACCAGAGAGGACATTTTACATGTAAAATCTTTGTTAAATTTTATTTCACCAAACATGGCGCTAACAATTTTGATTAAGATATCGTAAATGAATATCTTGAATTTTTTGAAATAGCTTATAAAGTCCTGTTCATTCTGAATAGCTTTTGCATTGTCAGTAAACCGCAGGCAATAGACAAAATCTTACTACATAAAAAATGCTGACCTCGTTAAAGCACATATTTTTGTCATTTAGTTTGTGGAGTTAACCATTTCAGAGACATTCTTGGGTATTGGTTTGGATTTTTAAATATTTATACTTCTCTTAAGTGGAAAATCGCTATTAGTTTCTTTTCTTTCTTTTTTCACCTCGTGTTCACGCAAAGAAAATGGAATTTCTAAGTCACCACATAGCGAACGGCTCTTAAAACAGTTGACTATTTTTTAAGCATACTGTATTCCCTTAATCCCCTTGTAGCTAAAGGTAATATGTAATGAAACCATTTTTGCAAATGTTTATCTCGATTAGCATGAAGTTTTTGTAAAAATAGTATATTGAAGAGTTGGTAGAAAGTCATGTGATGAATGTTGACATCTGATTCTTTTTATCGTAAAGGCTTGTTGAGCCTTTATGAAACGTGCCCTTGAAGGATGCTGGACTTAACATGAAGTTTGGAATTTATTTTACTTTTAATTTATTTCGTTATACTGTTCCACACACAAGCACGCAGGGAACTTTTTATAATGAAGTTTTTAGTGGAATACTCTACCTCTTTCCCTACTTACCTAGGCAAGCGGTAGGGATAGTAAAAATAACTGAATGCACGTGAGACATGGCGTGCTTATATATTATATTTCATATATAGTTATTATATTCGTTACGTTCTTCAAATCTTCAACTTAATAGTTTTCTATTGTAATTTATGAACTGAAATTGTAAACAGATATTTCATTCTTCTGGTACACAACAAAAGTATTGCAAAGTGAATTTGTGAATTTTTGTGAATAAAGTTGTGCATTGAACTGGTTATCTGGCAGTATACCTCAGTTAAGGCTCTTTGGGATGAGTGGAATTTCTTAACTTAGAAATGTATCTAGAATTTCGGGTTAAGCTCTTCACAGACCGACAGACACACATATACATTAAGGGAGCTATATTGGATTTAGGAGGAGTACATTTACAATGAAACCTCGATATCGATTTTTTCGGTGGAATACAATGCTTTCTCTACCCAAGCGGTAGAGAGGGAGAGAGAGGGAGAGAGAGAACATTCATTCTTAGTGAACAGTTTTGTTAATTCGCTTAATTATACAAATTTTAAAGTTGTGTTTTTGTTTCGAACATATAAATAAATACATTTAAAGCTGAAGTTTAGCCGATGACAATATTATATAATTACTGCCTTTTTATATTTTGATAGCTTTACATTATAATTACAGTTAACCGCATTGGTATTTTCAAAATGTCCGTTATTACATCCAAACTGCTAGGCGCTGCCTTATCACTTGTACCATAAAGCAAGATCAGGTGAATTTTCTATTGGGTGTTCATTTCCAAATGTGCCACGACTTGCCCTAAGACGCCATTTGTCTAGCCGCTGAGTCTAGAATTCAGTCTGCAAAGTTACTTCCGCAGAGGCGTATGATACGTGTGTCGGAGAAGTTGCCTAGCAAGTAGGCGCTCAGTCTGAACGAGATTTTTCCACGTCGTAGAAACACACGGCGGTCTGTAAGGTACTATATCTGTAGCGTTGTTTACTTGCGGTCAATGCAGCAACTATTCCTGTTGTGTAAAACTAGTACAGGCTACTTGAAAGCCGCGTACCTGTTATCATCGAGCGTAAGGCAACATTAATTTGTCAACAGAGTGTTTGTGTTTCTTCCTTAAATGTAAACAAAAGCATTATGTGTGGGGAACAAATGGAGGTTGGTAGGGTTATGTAAGAAATATTAACGTTTTGTAACTATTGCTTATTTTATTTTATGTTTTCGCATGCTGCATTACCAGACACGTTTTTTGGTCTATGTTTCACGATTAATCCTGGTGCCCTATTAATACTCTTTGGATTGAACGCAGTACTTGATGGGCAACTTCTCCGCTACACGTGCAATGCATTACGTTCTTCCCCTTATAGCTGACATGCCTTAAAAAATTGACTCAAAACAATGATGTCATGACACATTTTGAAATTAGCACCCAGTGTATTGCATATACAAGGCATTTGATAGAAGTAACATTAGAGAACAAGTCCCGATAGCTTAGTCCAGAAAGAAATGCAGCTACAGCACGTGTCGGTGCCTTCAAAATCTCGTTAATGCATAAATGTCACTGACATATTGTGGGATATTTTATTCAGCTAAAACAGGAACTACGCAGGAGTTCATTATTTTGCACAAAACGGGCGCAGGGACACCGTAGGTGGTCTGAATGTTATAACAGTATTCCCAGTGGAAATAGTATCCTCTGAGTTAATCTACTTTGTGGATGAGTTGAATTGGCATCCTTAGAGAAAAGCAACATTTTCACCAACAGTGTTAAGTCAATTAGGTCGCTTACCCCAGGTATAATAATAGTAACATGGAACATTTGAGACTTCCCATTAAGGGTGAAGTTTCGTAATCTCTGCCGCGCTGACCCTCGTATAAGGAATGCCAGTGAAACTTGGTCCAACGAGGGAAAATTGGGGTTCTTCGGTATACCACACAATAAAGCTCATTTAGACTACATATCCTGGTGTAAAGCTGTAGGATTTTATCTCCTAGCTCATTTCAAAATCCTTTGTCATTGAGAAAGGTGTTCCAGTTTAGTCGTAATATAGAATGGAACATCGTATCACAGACCTTCGTGCATTTCTGGTTCAGAATATTAATAAAAGAAACGAATATTTGTGTGCACATTCTTTAAATAATGCACCAGAAACACAGTTTAATGAATTTAGCAATTTTGAGTACACCGTAGTTTTTAAAGTTATGTTTTCCATTTATTGATTGTCACAAGCGTATTGCAAAGTTAATAAGACTAGAAAATAAAATAAAAGGTTAATTTGCCACGTTTTCAGAGTTTACTGTAGGATGATAAACATATGTCGAGTTGTTTGCTTCAAATGTGACAAAAATAAAGTTGAAATTAAATTTCCTATTTCATGTATATGGGATAATTTGAATTCTATCTACGTTAACACATTTTGGGAAGACATTTATTGTTAGAGAAATTATTATCTATATGAGAAGCATTGAATACCTACTGGGTGAAGCGGCACTCTTTGTACACCCCTCTCACTCCGCCTACTGTGCAGAGTAATAAAATAAGAAGATTAATTAAAATATGTGAAAGAAAACTATTAAAAATGGATACTACAGTCGTGTCATACAGATGATATTTAAGGATACAAATGATTCTGCATGCAGCAATAGAGCTTCCTAATTCTAAAATATGGTTAAAGTTGCCTAAAAGGGAGTATCAAAACAGAAAGTGGCTGAGTGGCATAATCACAGCCATTCAGTGTTATGAAGCTGCAGTGTGGGTCATATCTTACGTTTCAATCTATTTTTTGTGATTGGATACTTAGTCGGCTTAACCTCCTTGTATGTAGGGTTTACACTCCTAGGATTACAACCGCGCCTAGGGTCAGAGGCCTGTTGAGGAGCAGACGGACATTGAATCAGAGAATGAAGAACCCGAAATGGAGGATCGGTCCGTAGCCAAGTATAAATGAGGAAGAAGATGATATGAAGTGGAGGCGAAATGGATGAAAGGAAAGGTGATGATGGAGAAGTTGGTGGAATGAATGGCACGGGAGAACCCGGAGAAAACCCGCCCGGACGCCACTTCCTCCATCACTAATCCCACATGCGGGCCCCTGATATCGAACCCGTGGTGGGAGGCGAGCGATGTAACCACTCGACCACGGCGCTACCATGATTGGATATTACGAAATAAAATATTGTAGAAATGTTATATAGTTATATAATATTTTATACCGCCTTATATTTTTAAGTTGAATAAAACAGAATTCAAAGAAATATTATTGATCCTCTCTTGGCTGCACTTGAGAAAGAATTAACATTAAATGCATCACCAAATACAGCACACTAAATTAACGATTGTATGATCGTAATTAATATGTGTTAAACACTGTGGTCTAGGCCTAAAATAATTAAAAGTAAATAACTAAAACATATTTATCATGTCAAGCATTTTAAACTAACAATCTTCGAGTCCTTAGCCGATCAAAGGCAACTTTTTTGTATCTTTCTGCTTTCGGCTCAACATCAACCTAATGCTTTTTAAGTTTTCTACATCATCTTTTACTCATGCAACTAAAACTAATTAATGCTCTTTACTACAAGAACGAAGAAATATTATACGCACCGTAGCTGCAGAAGAACATATATTTGGCAAAAGATACGATGTTTTTAGTGAAGATTTAATCTGTGGTTTGCATAGACACAGAAACTTCGAGGTAGCTGATTCACTTGGTAAGAAAGGAAGCAGATCCTGAACAAAATAAGCAATTGAAAAGAGGCCATTTTCGATACAAATGCTGAAGATAAAATTTGTGATGTAACATTTATTCCAAATGGATAACAGCAACTTGCCCAAACTAGCCTCCACAGAAAAATGGGTTGGAAATATCTTGGAAAAGAAGAGCACCTATTGGAGCGGAATATGCTGACATTACGTAAACTGTGATAAAGAATAAAATGGTGATGCCTTTCAATACCACTGCTTACCGTTAATCTCTTTACCCAAATTTAATAGTTATGAGACATATATGAATGCGGTATAAAACTCAATTTTAGTTAATTATTTAATAAATACCAACTAAAATTGTTAACATTTACGGAATTATGCTTAAATGTTTAAATGCCCTTACTCAAGTCGTCTTCTTGAAAATTCCACCGCAGGGACTGAAGAACTTCAACAGTTTCTGAAACCAGTGACTAAAAAAAATAGAAGGAAACTATGAAATGTTTACCATTATACCTGTACGTGATTCACAACAAATTGCGCGTCAAAACGTCTTAGTACTAAAAAAAAAGACGGATAAAAGCACTAACATGCCTTCACTGCCCAGATCTGTAGCAAATAACCGCGTCTAATATTCAAAGATTGCATGATGAAGCATACTTCCGTTTCCGGGGTGGCCGGAAAATTGCTTGATTAAGTCTTGCATGTCTTCACTTTCAGGTTTAATCTTGTTAACATCTGAACCTCCTTTGTGTAGCTCAATATAACTGCAACAATACGCTATTTTTCAGTCATCTTAAGAACCAGCTTTAGATTTTTATCGTTCCAGATGAATTAGTGTTTTCATCAAATTTATAACAATGTCCTGTGGTGTATATGTTACAGCAGAGCTCTCAATCTTCGAGCGGGGATTTATATCTCCTTATATTACGATGATGAAGCACAAAATCGCTAGCTACGTTCAGGTGTAACGGTTGCACAAGGGGGTAATAAGGCATCCCATAATTGTCAGCGAATCAGTAATGAAGTAATTTATGATACCATACTATCTCAGAGTGAACGTTTGAGTGATACTAATGCAGAATTTAAAACAATGGCGTAGTTTGCGATCTTTCATGAAGTAATGTGCCTAGTGCTGACAACCAGTGTTTCTTTTTGCGGTATTTAACGCTTGTTTTTACTGTTGTTTGTTCAGTCTTTTGAGGCAGTGAAAGTGGGAAATAAGGAATTTGAAGAAAGTATTTTAGGAGTATCGCATTTCAACTGTTGAGGAGCCGAACCTTTAGTAGTTGCAACAGCACTTATAGTAAACAGTTTCCCAAATGTATTTTCAGTTGGCCTTTGCCCCAAGTTTAAAAAAAAAATAACTTTGTAATTTGACTGTTTCTTTAAGTATTAAATATTTATGTTTGCCTCGCCTGCGTCAGTATTATTGTTAGAGACATGGAAGTCTTGGCAGGGCGTGATGCGACAAGAATGTAGGCTTACACAGATTTTAAGTTTTAATTCACTCCGTTTTATTAATCCTTCACACAAATTAAATAGCACTTCACTGATATCGAGAGCTGTGAGATTCGTTTATTTAATACTTTCACTTTTTAACACATATACTATTTTCGTCTCACACGAATACGTATTTAACTTCTCGAAGACGCATCATGCATCCGGTTACTATCACTGTCTGCAGGCAACTGACTAGATTTCAATCGTCTAAACTTGTAAACTTCTGTATTTCAAGTCTCTGATTGACTATTTTTACTCCAATAGAATACCTGCATTTAACTAAAGATTTTTCTGGTTGTTGATTGGCTATTTTTTTTTATAAACTGTCACTAAAGTTACATTAATGCTTCCAAGAATCATAAATAACATATAAACTCTCAAACTCATTATTGCATCAAGGTTTAACTTATTATTCTCACAGCACATACATTATTAAATTACGTAATACATTTACATAACATTATTGAACATGTTTACAATAATATAACCATATGCAATGACTGTTACATACATTTTACAAATTATTACATACACATATTGCTTCAAGGCGGGTTGCTACTGAATTTACATATTATATAATTTGACTGAAATCATTTAAGTGTTAATAATACTGCCTCAAATTTACTACCTGCCCCTATCCACTGTCTCAAACGACACTGAACAACTCTATATACACGGCAACGCAGGCGGTGGTCACTGATGATACTTGAAATGAGACGGGAAATTGGGAAGGAAACGTTTCAAACCTAAGTTTAGCGCACCTCGGCATTTGTCAGTTATGAAGACTGAGGAACATCTGGGGGGGGGGACCTCAGTCAGGAAGTATGGTCCTGGCGGGAGTTGAACCGCAAACCTCCCACTCATGAGGCTGTGCTTTAAGAGAATGCACCACTGAAACTTCCCGAAAACCTGGGGAAATGAACTTTAGGATTGCGCGTCCAAACAATATCACAACTATAATCTCAAAATTTGTTTTCACTGATGATATTGTGAACAAACTGAAACTAAAATTCTTTCCGCTTAAACTTCAGTTTTAATATATTTTTTATCGTTTTTGTTCGTTAAAATGCTCCATACCATGGAGTTTTCATCCAGTTCTTCTGAAAATGTTCATTTATGTCCTCAAAATTTAAACAATTATACCTCATATCAATTGGTCATAAGTTATTGATTTTTAAATCAAAAAGGAGATGTAAAGAATTTACAATTTCTTAAATTAGTTCTTTTGAACTGAAAATACGAATAAAAACATTTACGACAGTTTTGTGCGCTATGAACAGATAAACATCATACTTATTCACAATAAATATTACTCTTAAAACCTCATCGAGGGAACATCTGGCATAGGTAATACCATTCATTTTTGAAACTCAATAACTTAAAAACTAAAGAAGTTACCGAAATGAAACATAAAATCCTTTAATATTTAAGTAAGACAAACAGCATTTTCAGCGGTACATCCCCTTAATGTGCTGAGCCTCCCGTGTCGATCACCAGTGGGTGTTACCTACATACAGGTGACTAGGTAAGAAAGCGTGTTAACTGACAAAATAGGAGAACTGTTGCACCGATTTAAGAGAAAGTTATTACAACCTGACAATCTTGAGTTGCATATTGTATGATCCTTACATTTGATTTGTATATCGTTGCGATATGTTTTACTGCTTCTAATGCCATGCGGACAGCATTATGCATTTATAATGAAGTACGCCACCTGGATTGCGTGTCCAGTAATTCTGTTCGTGGTACATCAGTTTGACGCCTTTTTGGAGATACTCCATTGCTCCGCAGCCCTCACTGCGCTATAACCTTGCTCATTATTAGCAATAATTTTCGATTTGTTGTCCATATCCTTTGTTCCTTTCATATGTATAATAAAGAGACATTGTTTACAAGCCAATTTCATCCAACCACTCCACATAACATTTGTCTTAGCCTCTCCTCCCCCGGCTTCCTTCGCGGCTGGGCCGGAAATCGACCTCTGGTTGGTGTTTGAGCACCAGACTTTTGGCATCAAAACAATGAGAGACGGGCAGTTCTGGTGAGTGTCTGTTGAGTGCCTTCTAGCCACTCAAGTAAAGTGTTTCCGTTTCCTACTCCTTTTCTCTGCTAACTTTGTTCAAACCAATAAGAGATTAGCGCAATCGTGTAGGTGTGGAACACAACTGATAAGGGGATTCTGCCAACATTAAATAAAGAAAAACACAATAGAAAACTAACAGTATCGGCACGTTTTTTGCACTGGACTGTACATATGTACTCTTACGAAACTTTATTTCCTATCTACTTCATTTTAATTGAGATAAACTTTTGTAGAAATAGCTACATTACACATTTCGCTACAAATACAAAGGGAATAGCAATAGTCAAATGTCTTAGGAACTAACGCTAAATGCTACCCTTAAAATTGCATACTATTTCCATACAATCGCGAGAAACAACTGAATGTCGACAGCAATTTAAAAGATTGACAAAGTATTGAACAATTAATAACGGATATCTCGGAAATGGCTGATGCAAAAAAAAAGTTATTTGGAATAAATTGTATGTTTTAAGAAGCTCTGCAGTTTTTGTGTAGTACGTTTTCGTCTATTGCTTAACGATTACCAGTTAAACAGGATTATATTAAATTATTTTCGAATGAAAAGGATTTCGCAGGGATTTTCCAGAAAATTCAGTATATATATTTTATTTTTTGTGTAAATATCACTAATATATGGTTTATATAAGTCGTTAGAGCCATTATTGACAAAACCAAATGGCTCAAAGAATGTTCCATATAAAGGGTTTGGGGTGGTAGAGTTTGGTGTTTAACCAACTTTTCGTTTTTGAGTTAGGCTGTTCACAAACACACACACACACACACACACACACACACACACACACACAAACGAATCTTTTTCTAAGAATTCTTTTTTGCGTTCAGGGGGCCACAAAATATATATTTCCGGCGAAATCGAATCTTTGGGTGGAATACAATACTTCCCCTACTTACTATACATAGAGAAAGTAAAAAAACTTATGTGTTACATTCAATGACTTTGTTTCCAATCTGCTACAGATATTCTTTAAAGAGCTTATACTTCTAATTACTTCATGTTAATCGAAATGAACATTTGTAGAAAATTTCATAGCATATTTCTTTGTAGGTACAAGGGGATGTATGAGGCGGAAGTGATAATCAAGTTTTTTAAAAAACGAGATACAAATGAATGACAACGTAACACTTAAAAATGTATGATGTATTTGAACATTCAAAGTAATCACAACGAATATTTCAGAAAAGGTTAATGCTAAAAAATTTGTCTCAAAAATGGCTCTAAAGATTTTCATTAAAATACCATATGTTTAAGATATTTAGTTGACAAATGAAAGGTATTTCTTGAATTTTCTGGAAACAGCCGTTCAATCCCCTTCATTTGTAGGAATTTTGTATAATTTGTAAACCATAAGACAAAAGACGTATTATACAAAAATATTATATTTCATTACGATACACAATCTTGTTTAAATAATGTTTGTGGCATTAGCCATTTTCGAGCTATACTTGAAATTGGTTTTAATTTTTCAATAATTTGTCGTTTTTTAAAGTGCTGTGGCTATTCATTTGGTTTTCGCGAGTCAAGGAAAGCATACGAATTTCTTGACAATATATTACGGCTAACTTTTAAACATCTGACTATGGTTGTATTTCTTCTACTCCACTTGTACGTTCAACGAAATGTGCAAAGAAATATCAGTGGGGCGTTTTAAAGTAAGGCCAGGGATCGCTCGTATGCCGAGTACCAAGGTCAGTGCAGTACAGTGTGTTACCCATAAGGCCAGTCTGTGGCCTTGCCTTGACGCGGTAATCTGTCGTGTTATCTTTTTTTACTTGGCGCCTTTTATTGTTTTAGTATTTTGAATTTTGGGATCTTTGTCCTCCGGCTAGCTATTATTACTCAGTCGAGCAAATATCTCTGAGCAGGGCGTGTAAACGGAAAGGAGTTGTTACTAAAAGATAACACTGATAAAAGAATTTGTTTTCACACTTTTATTACTGTCACACTTAATTAATAGTTCACATCTGTAATCTTTATACACGCCTGACTGAAACTGTTATATTTCCGAATATAATTACTCTCGTATTAGTTGCCGCGTACTTCCAATTTTGTAACTAACTTTACGACGCGAGAGATTCTTCCAAACTGTATGACATTCTCCTTGCGAGAGATTCCTCAAGACTGCACGCTACCCTGACGTCATTTGTTTGTCTCTTCTTAGTGATAAACAACTCACCCCCTCGCTTCATTGTTACCCACTCTATTGTCAGTTTCAGCGAGGCCGTGTAAACTTATTTCCTAACAATGCTTATGGCTAACAAATATCTAAAATCATTGTCACACAATAATGTTAGTTTACACTATAATCACTCTGGCATTCACAGTGTTGTGATATAAAATACTGCCTCAGCCTTAAAGCGCCCGCACTGTGTTTCTGCAAAGGTTTATCTCGATTAACATGATGTGGATAGGAAAATAAACTTTCGTAAGAATAGTCTGTGGATGCTGTATAAAATAAACGATATAGGTAGAGAAAGTCATGTGGATGTAACACATAAGAATTTTGAGGTTCAGAGGATGACTTAACGTACACATTGATCGTAATTTATAACAATACAGGCAAAAAGTGGTTTGTATGCATATAAGTAGGTGTGTATGTTTGAGGAAACACAAAGTCACAACTGTGAGGAAGAAAAACATCTAATGAAGGAAAGGAAGACGGGTTGGAATGTAAGCGTCATGTTGGGAATGGACAGCATGGGGCGCTTGTAGCAAAGTCCCTTGACAGACGTGTGTTGTACGGTGCTGAAGGATACGCAGTGCTTGCCTGCGGGAGTTAAAACTTACATCACGACCAGAACTGCTCTTCATTTTCGCTTGGCATAGCCTGAAGCTTCTGGGAAAGTCCTTCTCTACGTTTGTACTTCATTTGCAATGTCACAGAAGGCAAGATTTTAACAACATTCTCTAAATAAATGCTCGCTTTATAAGAATTTTATAAACTGTTATGTATTTTCGCAGGTGGCCTTTTCTCGACCACCATAGATGCCCTATTCACATTCATCTATTTCAGGTTAAAAAAAATCTGGTGTGCTATACTCCCATGACTTTCTCTACTCTTGTACAAACTATTTTTACAAACGTTTATTCTCCACATGCTTTATGTTAATCGAGATATCGAGATGTCAATCTTATTGCTAATTTTCTTGTAGATGCAAAGGGAATATGGTAAGTTATAAGCGATAGTCAAATATTTTAAGCGCTGGTTGTTATGTGGCGCATTCCAATCTCTTTGCATGTCCAGGACATAAAAAAATCTGATGTGTTACACTCACATGACTTTCTCTACTCTTGTACAAAGTATTTTTACAAACGCTTACTTTCCATATGCTTCATGTTAATTGAGATATTGAGATGTTAGCTTATTGCTAATTTTCTTGTAGGTGCAAGGGGAATATGGTAGTATTTAAGCTACAGTCAAATCTTTTAAGCGCTGGTTGCTATGTGGCGCATTCCATTCTCTTTGCATGTCCAGGACATAAAAAAATGAATAACGCATTTGAGAAAATGTATAAGTATTGAAAAATTTAAGGGAATAACAAGCAATATCTCGAAAACGGTTCACTCAACAAAAGAAATGTATATGACATAAGTTGTGTGTTTTAACGCGATCTACATTTTTTGTGTAGTAAAATTTTGTCTATCTCTTATGGTTTACTATTTATGCAAAAGTTGTTCACAATGAAGAATAATTTTGGAGACATTCCCAGAAAATTCAAGATATACATATTATTTGTCATGAAAATATCTTAAACATATGATATTTTAATCAAAATCGTTAGAGCCATTTTTGAGAAAATTAAATTTTCGAAAAATGTTCCATGTAAAGGGTAATCTGGGATGGGGGGATTTTCTTGAAAACCTTCCTGTCGCATCTCTGGAAAATACTGAACCTAAATACCAAATTTGGTGTTTATCCGACTGTTCGTTTCTGAGTTATGCTGTTCACAGACAGACACACAGACAGACAGACACACACACAAGGACATGTTTCCAAAAATGCTTTTTTTTGGATTCAGGGGATCTCAAAACATGTATTTCCGGTGAAATCTCGGTATCGAATTTTTGAGTGGAATACAATACTTCCCCTACTTACTATACGTAGTAGAGAAAGTAAAAATCAGCAAATTTACTTGCTCCATATGCTTTACAAACATAAACAATACATTACATCCTCTTGGGTTTAATAATGTTTGATGGGTTTTATTTGACGGGATTGTTGGCATCAATCCACTTTGATGGATTTGAACGAAAATTATGAAGCTAATTCCCGTAATAAGCAATACTCGTGACAAAGTTATATCTAAACTATTTCACAGCTGTCAGTCTGGAAATGAAAGAGACCGCGACATTCATGCATTGCTTTAGAAAGTATTTCGCTTCCCTCAGTTTCTATGGTTAACACGCCGACTTCTACATAGGTGTTAGGTGAGGGAATTCCCGGCTGGGGGCGAGGGAATTTTTCTTGTTTAGAATCCTTCCCTTCTCTCTGCAGAGTTGAATGTTTTAACAAACACAATAAACGCAATGTAAAAGGCGAACAAACAAATTCAAGCGATTGTTTCAAAAGTAAAATGTATGTACTATGACTATAAATAGTTAAAGGCGGCTGTATAATGAAGCAATGAGAATCCTATAAACATAAGATGTTATTTTCTCATCGATTAAGTTTGGTTACCAAAAGCTAGGTTTCTGCCTAGTTATGGCATAAATGATTATTGCAAAATACCTGAGAATGTCCTCAGAAAACTTCATAACGCACAATCAAGAGGAGAATCAACTTCAACATTCAAGTTTGATGGATAAGTAGATAGAGATAGATAAATTGATAGGTCGATAGATAGATTAGATTTTCTAGGTTAATTCTACTGAAACCGATGATAATATTATGTTACTGATTCTCAGTCTGTTAATACGAAAGATGTGTTCGAGTCGATCAAGTCATCCAACAGCTTTTGGTCAGTCCTTTCATTAAAATATCGTGTAATGAAGAAAACATCTGAACATATATACATTAATAGTCATTACTATTTTTTTACAATTAGTAATTTCTTTGGCTCAGTTAAGAGTAGGGAATTGTATGTTACAATGAATTGTTAATCTTTTCCAAGACAACCTGTTATCAATCGAACAATAGCTTCCAGCTACTTGAAATTTTGAACAAGAAACGAATGCTTCCACAGTTCTGGTAATTAGAAATTAACTTGAATGATATTAAAAACTTTAGTTTATTCTCATCTAGATAGTACAACAAATGCAAGTTGACGCCATACATTACAAGGGAACAACCTTTTCTGCTTCGAGAACGATTTATGTCTACTATTTTTCCTATTTCTTAGAAAATGCACTTATATTTGTAGTAGATTGAATAAGCATATCGAACGATGGAACTATTAATTGAATTTATCTCCGTCCATATTTATTACAATATTATTGTACAATGATCTAGAATTTTTAATGGTAAACCCTGCTCCTTAAACCTTAGAGCCGTAATTTGTATTAAGCTCCGTAATATTCCTAATAACTGATCAAACATACACCTGCAGAGCATGAAATATCGCCAGAAGTGTTTCGGATTTCCTCAACCTCCCCTGATAGTCTTAAAAGTTAACGGAAATGATGTAGAGAATGTATCTTTTAGTGGTGAAACAATTAATTGGAATGATTGAATGATGTTAAATAATCAAGTATACGAAATTTTAAATCTTTATACCTTCTCTTTGGTCCTCTTGTGATTGAATATCATAACGATTACACAATTTTGACATAATACAAAACCCCCTGACATAGAAATAGAAGCGAAACTGGTGAATATGAATATTCCCCACTGCCAGGTCAGTTATTAACAATATATCAGTTGAGGAATTTCTGATCTTACAATGGACATAATTTCCTACAATTCTTTAGCATACGCCAGTACTGAACTCCATTATAACATACAGAGAAAATGCACAAAAAATATCCTTAGATAAGGGTTATTAATATGAATGGCATAAGTGTCGCATATATATCATACCCTTATAAGCAGATCCGATTGTATGCTCGTCGTCCGTTTTCTTAGTTAATAAGTTTTATCATAAAATATATTTTAATATGAACTATTCTTGGCGTTTTGTGTTATTTTTACATGCATGTGCTGTGAAGTAACAACAATTTTCTACTCCATGGCATGTCCAACAAAAAGTCAAAACCTTTGTAAGTATGTTCTATGATCATGTTCTAATATACAGGTCTCTTAAATACTTTTTATTATTTTAGTGTTTTAGGGGTTGGATTAGAAGCTGTTTTATGGCCTATGTCCATCGGGGGTCGAGAAGAACAGGAGTTTTCAACGGTGAAATAATTATCAAAATATTTGAGTGGTTTCCGAGTTTACACACACATACAAACACGCATGCACGCGCCTACACACCCACCTACAAACACACATACACACACACACACACACACACACACATTTCTCTCTTCATAATGCACAAGAACCTCGTTTATTCGAACTATGGGGACAGGAGGTAATCTGGATTAACGAAAATCCAGGTAACCCTGAGGCAAACTATTAAATGAATACAAACTTTGATGGACAGTGAAATTTGAATAACTGCAAAAGTAGAAAAGAAAAGAATCGAAAACCGTCCATAAGAAACGTCTGCTTGTTCGATCTCTATCAGAACTGTCAATGAAAACTTATGAAACATCTCACACACTTTAGTTTTGTTATTCTGTGACACTGACCATGGTAACGGTACTTAATGTTAGCTTGAAGCGTGAGATGTCGATCTCTACACTACCTGCGGTGCAAACATTACAACCGTATACATCCACATGTATTTATCAAAGAACTTATATATTTTCGTGGTAAAAGAGTAAGCAAAAATTAATCCGGATAAACCAGAAATCCGTTTCAATGAGGGCTGGATAAACGAGGTTCTTGTGCATTAGTATAGTGTCTACTAAGGTTTGTTGATAGCATCATGTGACACACTGAATGCAACACCTCCATGTTCACCCACTTGTGGAAACAATGAATCTACAGGAAAGACCACTGAACCCTCGTAGGAGTGAGATTTAGAGTAGGTGAGTACCTAGTGCCGTTATAGGTACAGCCCTAATGAGAATGGTTAATGCCTGTAATTTCTGAGAATAACATGGATCACTTAGGTTAATAGTAGAAGGAGCATAGGAGTATTTGCATAGACTAAGAATAAAGCAAACACGTGAGATATTCTCTCAATTTGTATAAAAGCTTCAACGCTTATTTTGAAATATAGTACAAAAAGGTTAAAAAAAAAAAGCTCAGGAATGCCTGTTAATTAGTGGCTAAGTATAATCCAATTCAAGCTGCTCTCCAAATGGCATTCTATCTGATGCAAGCATTGTTAAACTTTGCTGAGACACCGTACCTAAAGTCGGAAAGAAAAAGGACTACATATATTACAATGCATACATTAGAGAGCATTGTTTATCTCCGGACGGCATATTTTCCCAGGTAGGAGGAACGTATGCGTATAAATAAGATTATAAAACGCTGTTAATAACCACTTATTGTAGGTTTGATACTAAGATATAGACTTAGAAAATACTTGTGCTTTCTTTGTCTTCAATACCATGAAATGTATTTTAAGATTTTGTTCTGCCACTAGAAGCACTTCAACTGCACACTTATTCTAGTTACTAGTTTCCCCGAGACTAATAGCTACGTTACCACCTCTTGTTTACGTCAGTAACGCAGAGATCAGCTCGCAGAAAAGCAGTGCATCATTATGCGTATATCTGCCTGACATCTCTTGAACCTTGGTCGATGTTTACAACCACGCTTTGTGCACAACTAACCTCATTGAATTTTTACTGAATTTCCGTACATTGTACATAACGCTGTGTTTCCTTAACTCTCTCCATTGGGAATGTCAAAACTACCAAAATGACGACAAATTTGGGAAATATAACTAACATAACGAGAAATTAAAAGCTCTGTTTCGCGAATGTTAATTTTATGAATCATTACCTTTATCCATTATTATTATTATCTCAGAAACTATCAGACTGAAATTTCTACACACTGTAGATGTATGCCTTCTAGTTCTCTGATCTATTATAAAATAACAAGACTTAATTAGAAAGATGTGTTTTTCTCTTAATTACACATTTAATTAACATGTATTAGCAAGTAACCTTTGAAATATAACCAACCATTTTATTAATACCAAAGTATCAATATTACCAAAGATTTAAGGTGTGCTGCTTTTATCATATCAAAATTTAATGTAGCTGTCTTCAATAGTTCATGTCAAAACAGGTCATTAACCTACATGAGAAAATGTCATTTGGAGAAGATACTGTTGAAAGTAAAATTTTTAAAAGCGACACCAATTATAGAGCAAAACTTTTCCTAAAAAAATGAGCTAAAATCTATCTCTCTATTTGCATAGGAGATATAATTTTTTCTGTGAAGTGCAGAAGGGTCTCAAAGTATAAATTCGAGGATGCAGTAACATTTTTAAAAATAAATTTAAATATAAATAGTTTACCTATATATATATATTAAATTAAACAGGGAATTTCAGTTTATATGACTACACAAAATACTAAAAATGTCATTGTTCTGGCAATATTCGTTATTTAGACTCCACTTAAATTGTAAGCTATTAATATCTAAGCTGTTATAAATGGCGGTTAAGAGCAATTCACAACCTCATGCTAGCAGAGTGGTGAATAATGGTTTAGAAAACCAAAGGCGCAAAGATGGGAAAGAAGGAAAACAGATGTAAGATCTACGATACCCCGATCAGAATGACTACCTGCGCATATTCCAGGGACGTACGCAGGAATACTGTTTAGGGGTTGATGAAACATGAATAACTGAAACACACGAGGTCAGTCATATCTGTATTCCGTGGACACTTTTAGAGATTTATCAGTTTAAGGGAGACACCAACTGGATACTGAACAAGGTATAATGACTAAAAGGATTTGGTGGATCACCACGACTAACAACCAAATTTTTAAAAGTATTTATAGAACAAAAAGGCCAATACTGGCATCCCGTGACTAACCATGTGTGGATAGTAAAATGAGAGCAACCATTATATGGAATTATAATTTTCCAAAAGTACATAATAAATTCCCAGTTATCCCTCAATATTTACCACTAGTTATCTACCGTTTATTAGCAGGTGAAATGCGGTATAACTAACCTGTAAGTATAAAAGAGTTACGCAACATAAAACTGAGACTGCAGCACTTCGATATTACGGTTTTGGGTATCTGAAGGAGAGATTTGAGCCACCTGAGACCCTCTCTGCATACACCCTAGGTTATCTTCTCACTACGCACATAGCCATATGCTCTTATAAGTGCAGTGTATCTCAAGACAAATCATAAACTGTCTCTCTGTTCTCTCAATATCGGATTTTATCGTAACAGACAGTGTATTTCGCGACAGTGGGTGATTTGTTATGCCCATGGATTACGTTGCAGTGAGAATGTAAATCAAGTGGATGACTCACCTGATCCGGCCGCAGTCCAGGCGGCACCCACGTGTACTCCTCAAGAGCACAGCCTGAGTCGTCGTCGGATTGGGAGTGTCGGTGGGGGTCGACTGCAGGTGGAGGTTGTCCGAATTGCACGCCCTTGCCCAGGAGCTTGTCCGGCGCTGATACCGCCGCCTTCTTCTCGGTAGTCTGCCCGTACAAGAGCTTATCCGCGACAGCGGTGGTGGCGCCTGAGTGAGGCGGCAGGGGAGGTTGTGTATGATGCTCCAACAGATTGGGAGGCGGTCCGGCACCCTGCCCCAGAGGGTTAGCAGCCATACCGGCCCCGCCCCCGCCACTGTGTTCTTCCCGCGGACACTTGCAGTTTCGACAGACTTTTCTGAAATCACAAAAACAATTCAGTTAGACAATGGGAAAAGAAATCGTACAAATACAGACACATTAACAGGTAGAATACTACTTGAAATCCCCCAGGGATTTTATAAAAAAAAATTGAATTTTATGGAATTTTATTGAAAATGGGTGAACAAAATAGCTTAAGAGTAAGAGTCCTTAACAGTACAAGCGCATAGACCGGAAGCATTTAAACAACAAAATGGTTTTCCAAGTCCAAATAAACAACCGAAAGAAAGAGGGAATACAGGAGAGAATCGTGATAATACTTTTGCATCAGTTTTGTAATCTTTTTGGGATAATGCAGAGTATAGTCAATTGCAAAATTTCTTGTCTGCCCTAAGGATACCAGAAATGATTTGGAAAAGTTGCCATATTACTACCTAATACCATTTGATTCCGCTCAAACGAATTTCTTCTTTACGTGAATGATATGAGGCAGAACGTCAGGTTAACCAACGTAAACAATATTAGGGAACTCGGAGAAAGTAGCAAATGACGGATGTAAACAAAGAGAAATTAAAGTACAAGCGTCATGCGTTTATAGCGTTGGTAAAATATGTACCATTTGTGTGGTTAGAGTACCTATCTGTGGTACTTGGAAAGAAACAGATTTGTACTGAAAAAGGGAGAGGCTGGTTTGCATTTCTATATCAAATGAAACTGCCGTGTTATACTTTTGCAGATAACTGAAAATATTAGTTGCCAGGTAATAGTAAACAGCACGCAGCAAATATTTTAATTCAGTGCACTGAAAATAAAACAGAGGTTAGGGAGCAAATTGCTTAAAACTGCTTGCATTTAAAAACAAATTTTAGGAAAATACGGAGCGAAAAGAAAAAAGCATACCTAAACAGAGAAATCCTTGAGCTAAAATATTGCTGCAAAGCGTTTTCCAAAACTACTTTAGGAAGTTTTAGTTTTGCAATAAAACTAAAACATTTTATTTCAATGTACAAGACGTATTAATAGTTTGCAGGGGATATCACACTGGTGCCAAGTCAATGTACCTATATATTCCAGTAAAATTCCAGCAGGAGCAAATACAAATGTAAGTATCACGAAACTGAAGTAATCTTTATTGTTGTCGAAATGTCAAGATTACATTAATTTAATGTCACCATGTGGATTCGGCATTATATATCACTGAAACTGCATATTTCACACTTTAGCACAACCAATAGAGTTATAAGCACGCTGCCTGCGATTTTACCCTTTTGCAAGGTTGTACGATAGAAATATCAAGAAAATAATTATAAAAATCTCCACCCGAAATATAATTTAGTAACATACTGTAATATAGGCCTTAGTGCACATTACAGGTATAACATTATATTAATATTAACATTTTTCTACAAAATCAATTTTAGCCATCGCGGCATTCTTCTTGTCTGTTCTTGTATCACAGAGGGAAACGGAAGTTTGATTCCGTGTTTTCTATTTTCCATTAATTTCTTTTTCTGAAGACCAACTAGTATATGCTCTTTGGAGCTTATTGTGTTTACGAAGATACTCGATGAGTCTATTCTTTGCATTTTGCCAGTACGTCATATGAGGTAGTATTTTTAACACTTAAATGATTTCAGTCAAATTATATAATATAAAATATAACAGCCCGCCTTAAGGCAATATGTGAATAATATAATGTATAAAATGCATGTGACAGTCATAGTATTAATGTTTATATTATTATGTACATGTTCGGTAATGTTATGTGAATGTATTACGTAATTTAATAATGTAGGAGCTGTGAGAATAATAGGTTAAAAGTTGCCAACAATGAGGTAACAATGAGGTAACCTTGAGGCAATAATGAATTATAATGTTTAATAATGCTACTGGTAATTCTTGGAGCAGCAATAATGTAATTTTTGAGACAGTTTATAAAATAGCCACTCAACAACCAGAAAGAAGCTTAAGTTAAATAAAAGTATTCTATTGGAGTAGGATTAGCCAATCAGAAACTGAAATGGAGCAAAATTTACAAATTCAGAAGTCAGTTGCTTGTAGATAGCGTTCCTAACCGGACGCGAGACGAGTCCTCGAGAAGTTTAATACATATTCAGTGTGAGACGAAAATAATTTACGTATTTAAAAAAGGTTCAAGTAATTAATAAATAATCTCACAGCTCTCTATATCAGTGAAGTGCTATTTTAATCGTTTAAAGAATTAATAAATGGAGTTAAGTACAAATTATAATCTGTGTAAGCCTACATTTTAGCCACACTACTCCCTGCAAAGAACTCCATGTCTCTAGCAATAATACTGACGCAGCCGAGGCAAACATAAATATATAATATTTAAAGAAACAGTCAAAATTACAAAGTTAATATTTTTAAACTTGGTGCGAACACTACCGGAAACTTTTTACCATACGTGTAGTTGCAACTACTTCAAGTTCGGCTCCCCAACAGTCGAAATAAAATACAATCCTCTTAAAAAATAAATAAACCTACTTCACATAAAATATTTTATACAGAGTGGAAAAGATATATAACTAATGTCCATAGTTTAAGGGTTGATAACACATTACGAAATATCGCAGTATCATTTTGTTTCTCTGAGTACTAGATATTTTGTATCGGAACTTTAATACGTCATATGCTGTGATGCTTTTCAATACCAAAATATGCTCAAGGACATGGACATTTAAAAGAAAGCGAATAGGTTTTCTTCTGCATTTTCTTTTTTTTTTGGTAAATTAATTGGTTTTTTTTTATTGAAGTATGCACCAGGTAACACCACAGTATGGCATTCTCAGGGCCATGTTGCGCAACCCTGACCGTTGTTACGCAGGTGTTCGGCTCAGAGTATCTAAGAGCAGTGGTACTAGCTATTAGTTGTGTGCTGCAAACACACGACAGCCGTTGCGTAAGCAGGTTGCCTATGGAACTATCAGTAGCTACAACGATTTTAACTAGAAAATAAAAAGCAGTGCCAAAGAAGCCAATAACGCTAAAGGTCGGATCTCGCATCATTTCTGTTATTGTAACATGGATACTAATTCTTCTCAAAAGAATATAAAATATGTACAATGGTTGCAATTATTTGATGAGTTGCTTTAGGGATATCTTACTGAGAAAGGTTTTTGGGAACAAGGAAAACTGACCTTCGTGGAATTGAAAAAAAAACATACTATGAAGCTATTTCCTATAATAAACAATAATCATTGTTAAGTTATGTACAATATATTTTACAGCTTACAATATGAAGTTATTTTATTGATTATAAGTGTAAGAAATATACGCACAATAATTTTAAAAAATTGGTTCACGTCTCTGAAACAGGCCTTATAAAATGCATTCTTATTTACCAAGTGGTTTTTGTATGAATACCTAAAGCCTTGAAGGTTCTGAAAACGCCCGGCTATAACATTTTATTATTATTTTTAAATATATAATGTCCCTTTTAGTAACACAGATCTGGATAAACTCTAAATAAAAAGGGTGGAATTATGCTCAAATGAGGCTGGTGTCTATTCAGCTGAGAGTTACCTGACATTCATCTAATAAGGGTAAGGGAAAAGAAGAAACGGAAAGAAACCTTAACCAGGCAACTCTCTCCAACCCGGATTCAGACTTAGGCCCTCGAAGGCGGACATACTATCCCCAGATTGGGGGTGAGGTGTACAAGGTATTAATAAGCAACTTTGGATTAGATTAGATTAAGGGATGGGGAAGGCAATAATGCCCTTAAGCACTGCGACCGTTACTGATCTTTTATGTTTCCCCTCATTAAATCTTTTAAGATTCTTGCCCCCTTAATAACGTCTGCAAGTCTGCAATATAGCCAGTATATTTTGAAACCCATGCAACATCATGGTTTCTTGATCAAAGCATTTAACCCTAAAAGCTGTTAAAGCTTCACAGTTACACAGCAAATGGGACGCAGTTTTATCCCCTTCCCCACATCTTCTACATTTGGATTAATCGTTCTACCAATTTTGTAGAGACGTCCTCGTAATTGACAGTGTCCAGTAATCATTCCCAGTGTCCGATGGATTGTACCTCATTCATCTTAAGCAGTACCTACTTGTAAGCTGCTTCTTTTAATCTATTTAATAAGAGCTTTGGAATGCTTGTGTCCCGCTAAGGACTTACAATGTCTAATATGCTTTTCCCTGATCCATTCCCCGATTTCTCCGTTGGACAATCCAAGTCTGGGTTCGGACCTCTAAAAGGACTATTTGCCCCTTTCTTTGCAGGTTGCCATGGATTCCTCTATGTCCCAGCACCCACAATCAGCAACGTACAAAACTCTATGTTTAACTGTATATACGGGGGTATTATTATTATTATTATTATTATTATTATTATTATTATTATTATATTATTATTATTATTCATGGCGTTTATCTAATGAAATAAACCTTATCCAGGCAGCTCACTCCAATCCTGATTCAAACTTAGACCCTTGAAGTTTAAAGGTGGACATACAAACTCCAGGCTGGAGGTGAGCTGTATATGGTGTATATTAACAAGCAACATACAAAACTATTTATGTTTAACTGTATGATAGAGGGTATTATTAGTATTATTTTAATGGCGTTTATCTAATGAAAGGAAATTCGAATAAATACTCTGTTGATACGCCCTGAGAAATGAGAAATGTGTTGACAGAAAGCATATTCGCTGATTCTATATTAAAAGTGTAATGCTATCGTTTTGAAACACTTTCCTGCAACTTCAGTGTGTAACACCTATAGCCTGATAAGTAATGCTTCATTAATACTCACCGCGTACTTACAAATAGTTTGTGTTGAAAGGGTTTGTCACCGCAGTCGTCCTTTATTTGAATCAAAGTCTTTGCATTGTATGGTAATGAACAACCCCACCCAAGAGGAGACAATACCGTGCCGTTATCACCTGCCAGAACTCCTGGGGAGTTTGGCACGAAACCACACCATGGTCCCAGCGCCATGGTACAAGTACTGAACACGATCGTTAACAACTGCTGTGACATCCGTTCTTCCCTTGTACGGTGTTCGGGAGCATCTTGTTTTGTTTTTCCATCATTGTAAAGAGATTCCGACAGCATTGTACCACACGCAGGAATAGCATTATGCTGCACTGAGGTCACAGATCTGTGGTGCAGAAGTGGTCGTGATATAGTTACTAGTTTCCTTTTGTGAACAAATCTGTCGTTGCGGTCTTTCCAGAGCAGTTGGCTGCAGTTTGCTTCAACCAGGCCACACACTTGCAAATCTATGTCATCTTTAATTTGAAACTTAAGCTCCTCCAATTTGAAATACCACTCATTCATAGTAAACACCAAAGAGAAACTAATTAAGATCTGATGTGTAACATTTATCAATTTTCTTTCCTCGTTATGTTTCTTAGAGATTAGATAGACTACTCAAATTAATTAATGAATTATTACTTTCTCTAAAACGTATCTACCTAGGGAGAAAACCTATTGCATTCCACCCAAAATTTCGAAATACGTTTTCAGGCAGTGTGAATAAAAACTCTGATGTGTTACACTCACATGACTTTCTCTACTCTTGTAAAAACTATTTTTACAAAATGCTTCATGTTAATCGAGATATCGAGATGTTAATCTTATTGCTAATTTTCTTGTAGATGCAAGGGGAATTGGTAGGCTTTAAGCGCTAGTCAAATATATTAAGAGATGGTTGCTATGTGGAGTATTCCATTCTCTTTGCATTACCAGGACAAAAAAATCTGATGCGTTACACTCACATGACTTTCTCTACTCTTGTACAAACTATTTTTAGTAACTCTTATTCTCCATCTATTTCATATTAATCGAGATAAACATTTGCAGAAACGATCTTTTGACATGCAAAGAGAATTACATTTTACACGTAGCGACCAGCTCTAAAAATATTTGACTATCGCTTAAGGCGTACTATGTTCCCCTTGTTTTGTATTTGCAAGGGCAATATAAAAATACAGTAGCCTTTAAGCATAGACATATCTCTTATTAGCTGGTTGCTAGGTGCAGCACACTTTTCTTTGCCACAGATTAATAATCTTTGCATATCCACATATACACACACACACACACGAACATGTTTCCAAAAATGTTATTTTTGAATTCAGGGGGTTTCAAAGCATATATTTCGACCAAATCTCAGTATCGAATTTTTGGGTGGAATACACTACTTCCCCTACTTACTATACGTAGTAGAGAAATTAAAAATCAACGGGCATATTAGATACGGTATGTGTAAACGCAGATAATGGTATGTTTTTTCACATGTTCTTTCTGAATAACATTAACAGTGTCATTGATTTTTAAGAACATATTGCCAGCAAACGATTGGTTACTGTAGTTAAAGAGATCAGAAATTATAAAAAATTAGGAGAGAGAATACTTAAAAGCTGGAAATCAATAACTGAGGTGTATACATGTTAGGTTTTGTCTTTATTTTCGGTTATGTTTAAGTTCAATATCCTTTAACCAGTGTACCATATGAATATAGAAATATGAAAATATAAAGTAAATACAAAAGTAATTTCGTGCAACCTAAAGCGCTATAACTCCAAATATCCAAGCTAAGAAAAATTGGGGAGTATTTATTCAAGATTTTTCACGAAAGAAACACCTTAACCCAAGTGGGACTTAGACCCTGTGCTTGAGAGATGTGAACCTTGTCCCTGAAGTATTACAGTTGTTAGGTAGCAATTTTAGCACCAGCAATTCGTTAGAATTTGGATTACTAGAAGTAAACTACGTATTAATGGGAGATACTACCTAGTTATAAATGAAACATGAAGGGCAGTTTTAGATCTTAAATGTCCGCATTTTTCCTCTTTAATACATGTTAATTTCTAGAAGATATGCAAATAAGGAAATAAAATTAAGCCTCACGGAAAGGAATTGCAGCATTTTATGTATTTATTAAAATAAAAATATTACAATCCACCTTAGCTTTCTCAGAAACAGAGCACGCAGCCTACTATTTATGTCTTCCTCTCTTAAGTTATTGAGAATGCTATGCAGAGGCTAATACCTTGTCTTTAATTCCATAATAGCCTTCTCTTTCCTAGTCATGTTAAAGCCGTTTAGTGGAAAAGGAAAAACATCAGCAAGCAAATATACGAGCGGTGTTACGCCGAAGTTGTTGATTTACGGTTGGAAAAAAACGCAATTTGTCGAGATGCAATCAGCCTCATATGTCAAGCAAGAGATCTCGACACATCCTTGTATGTCCGCGTAAAATTTTACTCTATAAAATTATCGTCATCCCTGACCATTCCGCTGTTCAAACCCGTTGGACTTGATCGTGTCTACCGGTTTTTGTATGCAGTATCTATTTGAACTGCATAGAACGCACGAATGTAAGTATGCCGTAGCATACTTATTGCGTAAGAATATAACAGTTAAGACGAATTCTCTATCTAATACATTTTGAAGTACCTAACCAAAACAAATGAGAACTACCTGGTAGAAAAAATCCTACTTATGACTTTTCACAAAAATCCATTATGCTATCTTTTGGCTATGCTATTTTATGTTCCATTTATATGCCGCCTTTAAGTCGTATCGGTGGCTTTTTATTCTTGGAACAATTCCTATCAGCAATGATGTTCTTTCACTTACAGTGGCGTTAATATTTGGGCTATATTACTTTTGGTTATAATATTAACTTCACACACAAACGTTCAAACTGCCATTCAAAACTTCCAAACTCTAGCCAGGATTGTTCCGCATCCTTCCTAAAGAAAAAACTCCCATCTTCCAGCAGCCGGGAATCGAACAGGGACCTCTGGATCTGGTTATTAGCATGCTATCCACAGGCAGTCTTGGATATAATTCTTTTTACCTTATTAAATGTATTTCGGAGAAGACTTTTAGTGAGCTTCGAATATTTTTCTCGTGTTATTGTAAAATTTAGTATCAAATAGAATACATTTTATCAAAGAGAGCTTTGTTTTTCCGATAATCGTGTAACGATCAGATATCAAGACAACATGATAATACAGTTCGGAGCTAACTGAAAAGAACAGTTGTCTAATGAAACCATTTGAGGGAAAAAATATCGCTTATTGCGCATTATGCAAAATGTATACAGTTATTGTGCCACACCACCAAGCATTAGGTCAATAATGTCATCTCTTGCAGACTGTTCTCAAACCTAAAATGAGATTGTTAGATATGATTTTGTTTTATTTCATTTTATTATTTTTTAAGCTTCACAGTGATGATTTTATTTATTTATCTTTATTTTTTCAGTTTTAACGCCATTTAGCATAGACTCATATCACATGAAAGAAAGTATGAAATGAATGTATAAATGCGCCTAGGGGTCTAAAGTGCTAACACTACCTGATATTCATTCTAATGGCTGAGCAAAATTTTGACAGGTGGCTAATCATAAGCGCAAATTAAATTTAGACTCGCCGAGAAAGAAAGAGAGAGAGAGAGAGGTGAAGTCTATACCACTGTGGTTCAGGCTGATTTTAATAATACCCAATCAAACAATTCAGTCAAATATGTACCCGTTTTCCCAATTTTTGACGGGTTGTTATGTGGGTACCTATGTTAGATATCATGTCAGTGGCAGAGGATTTCAACACTGAGGCCAATTTTTCTGGCCTATTACGTCTACTTTATCTCCAGGAGGAAGGGATGAGAGGAGGGATTACCAAGAGCGGCCAAATTTGGTGCCAGCAGACACAACACAGCAGGATCCCTAATGTTTCCAGACAAAGTCCGGCAGAGAGGCCCTATTTAAAAAAACATGGGCGGGCAGAAGGTCCCCATATCAGGGTAGAAACAGTTCCCTCCTCAAAGCATGTTCACCGCAATGCCGTATAACACCATCCACTTCGCCTGATCTTACAGCCCTGAAAGATGAAGAGGGAAGTTAAAGACGAAAACATTCGTGGTAGTACTTAAGAATCCACATCAGTATTCGCCTAACGATCGGGGAAAACCATTGAGGTAGACTATTTGGACCTCCCGAATTTGCCTAATCTGTGGCGCAAACTAATTTCAGAAGTTTGTAAATAAAGACAAACTAACATAATGCTATTAAATACAGTTATCATTAACAAACCATTCAATTAAACGAAAAACTCTTTGAATAAAATATCAGTTCCATGGGCGCAATGGCTGGTTTGCCTAAAAACTGAACACGGATAGGTTTTCCTTGACGTTTAATTTTGTATCGATTCCAACTGAATTTGGATAGTGTCAACTCTGATCTTACACGGTGGTAAAATTGTTTCATCGTGTGGACGGACAACAGCAAGCCGTTTATTACGTTTTAGATGGAACCACTTGTATTAATTTATTGACCTTTTAAAAAGCTTTGTTCGGTAATGCATTAAGCGATATCAAGATAATAATTAATTGCTTTCAAGCTATGGACGACAGGAATGTTAGATAAAAAGTATGGAAGCGAAAGATTTGCCATTCCTTTCGCTTCTCAAAATAACTAAAGGGGGAACAGAGAGGGAGAGAGAGAGAGAGAGAGAGAGAGACTGTCTCTTGGAACTTGTTAAAATATCTGACGAATTACATTCACATTGCTCTCTTTACCTACTCTACTGCAAGCTATTCGTAAAATGGTTATTCTTCTATCTAATTCTTGCTAATCACGATAAAATCTATAATGGGAGACTAAAGCGATAGTCAAATGTTTACAAACCCGATCACTATATGATGGTTTTGAGATTCTGCTCTTTACATGACCATACAATTAGTAACTCACTAAGCACATTAGAAAGGTATAAAGTATTCGACATCTTGGAAATGGTTCATACTGCTAAAATATTAATTTGACATGAATTGTGTGTTTTAATGACAATTTTTGTATGGTAATTTTTCGTCTATCTCTACGGTTAAATAGCTAAAGAAAAGTGTTTAAAATTCATTAAGAATAAAGAAGATGTTACATGCTATTTGTAGAAAATTGAGATACATTTTATTTGTCGTAAAAATATCTTAAACATTTGATATTTTGATCAAAATAGTTTGGGCAAAGTTTGAGAAAAAACGACAATTTTCCACATAAAGGATAGCTTGGGGAGATGCTCTTGCAGAGCTTTATGCCACATTTTCGTATCAGTCCGGCACCACCATACACCACGAAGCCTAGAAGCACACCTGAAAGATGAGAAGGAAACGGAATGAAAGGGAAATTTTGGAAAGGAAATTCTGATAGAGAAGAAGCATTCGTCTGCCGGCCCTGGGGAAATACTAAAAACTCGTGGGTCAGAGTGGACAGTCGCCGGGAATCGAACCTGGGACCTTCCAAATGCGAGTCGCACACGTTACCACGGCGCCAACTCGCTCGGTCAACAAGTGCTTGATTATATTATAATATAGTTTCCTACCTCCTACTTAGGTTACCGAAATTATGTCATTAAGTTAAAAACGACAGAAAAATAGAGAAATAAAACTCAAATATTTATTTCATTCGTGAGGAAAGAAACAGGTTCAAGAATGCGGTGACAAAGCTATTGTATAGAAACGAAAGAGGCGTGAAAGGGAGAGAGGAGTAGAGTGAAGCCATAAGGAAATGCGAGGCGAGAGCGTGGGATCTGCACGTTATGGAAATTCACTTCCTTAGCCAGTTTGATACCGCTAGCTGCAACTGCCAGGTCTTAGCGGTAATGAGGGCGTAACTCAATGAAACCTCTTAATCAGATTCTACCAAGACTGGGATGAACTCGCTACACCGCGCTGCATGCAAACTTCTTCGGCTATCATACCACGCACGTCCTCTACATTTTGTTTCGGCGGATCTCCTGCTAACTATATACACAAGTGTGAGGACTGAACACATGCTTCACTTACAGTCAGGGTTACCAACACATGCTATTAGAATTCCGCTAGATGCCATACGAAAACCCGCACAAACTCCATATTTTAGTACGTATATCTTATTATCACTGGACTTCGAAACCATGGCCATTCCGACTATCCCGTGGAGAGGAGGTATTAACCAAAACACAAACAATACAAATTTTCAGTCATTGCTGAATTTGATTTTGTAAAGCAGGACTTCAATCTTCCACATGAGATTACAACTCCTCTGGACAGATTAGTTTTCTTTCTTTTTTATTTTGTTTGATAAGGTATCGTTGTGGAGAAGGTATCGTATACCATCCAAAATCCGATACCGAGATTTCACCAAAATACATGTTTTGTGGCTACCTGAACAAAACAAAAAAAAAGAGAGAAAAGATCTGTCTATCCGTCTCAAAAACCGAAAAGTCGGATAAATACCAAAATTGGTATTTAAGTTCATACCTTTTAAAGTTGCAGTATGAAGAGTTTAAAGAAAATCCTCCCACCCCAGACTACCCTTTAGATGAATATTTTTTAGAAAATTTTGACGATATTTATATGGTAAAAAAATGTATATCTTGAATTTTTTGGGAGTATCCTGTGAAGTCCACTTCATTCGAAATTTTGTATAATTTTGTACATCCGATAAACGTTAAGCGATTGACGAAAATGTACCACACAAAAAGTAGATCTCTTTAAAACATATAATTTATTTGAAATTTATTTTATAGCATCAGCCATTTCCGAGAGATCGGTCATTAATTGGTTCGAATTGTTCAATACTTAGCCATTCTTTAAAGTCTTGTCGAGATACAGTTGTTTCTCGCGATGTCATGGAAGGAGTGTGGAATTTTAGGGCCAGCGCATAGCGTCCTTCTAAAACTATCACTATTCTCTTTGTATCTGTAACGAAATGTGTAATGCAGCTATTTCCGAAAAGGTTTATCTCGATTAAAATGAAGTAGATAGGAAAATAAACTTTCGTAAGAATAAGCGATAGAGAGTAGAGAAAGTAATGTGAATGTAACACTCAAAATTTCTGTTTACTTTCTCTGCTACTTACCTATAGTAAGTAAAGTATTACATTCCACTCGAAAATTCGATACCGAGATATCCCGGAAATATACATTTTGAGACCCCTGATAAAACATGAACTATTTTTAGCAAAAGATCCGTGAGCGTGTCTGAGATGTATGTGTGTGTGTTTATAAGTGGCAATCTCAAAAACCATAAGTCCGATAAAAACCAAAATTGCTTTTCAAGCTCAACGCCTTCCAAGGATGTGGCATGATTTTAAAATAAACCTCTCCACCATGAACTACATTTTGCATGGAAGATGCAGTGGTTTATTTTTAGGTTTATTAGCCCCACGTTGTGGTAGCCAAATATGTGGGGGTATTATTATTGTTCGCCTCACATTTGGGGAAACAATATGTAGTGGTATTACTGTTTGTAATTGAAAATGCTACTGCTTATCTGCCGCACGTATGAAAGACAATTTGTCGCGGTCACTTCGTGTTATCTTTTACTGGGCGCCTGTTATTGTATTTAATTTTGGGTTCACTGTCCTCCGGCCAGCTATGATTTCTTGGTCAAGCACTTATCTTATACAGGTGTGTAAACGGAAAGGAGTTTTTATCCAAAGATAACACTGATAAAAGAATTTGTTTTACACTTTTATTGTCGTAACACATTATTCACTTTCACCTATTAATCTTGACACTTGCCAAACTGAAACTTTTATAATAACTTCTTTACTGCACATTATTAATTCGCGTACTTCGCTTTTTGTGTAATTAACTTTACGACACGAGAGATTTTTCACAAATTTGCTACGTGTAACCTTGATGAGCTTCGTGCGATGTATACTCCATGAATGCCTTCGTTGAACTCATCGATGTCTTATAGGCGAATGCTTCTGTTGGACTACGTGAAACTTGACCCTGACACTGAATTTATACTTCCTCGCCCCAATATGCCTAAAGATTATAACCGAGCTGCTATTGGTTAATAAAACGCGCCAACATTAGCGTCTATATTTATATCCAATGAAAATTACGAAAACATATGCTCTGGGGGAAAAATGTTCCAGCAAATTGTAAGAAAAACGCGCCACTCTGACGTCATTTGCTCGTCTCTAATAATGATAAACAGCTCACCCCCTCGCTACATTATTGCACGCTATTATTGTCAGTTTCAGTAAGGCCGTAAAAACCCACTTCTCGACAATAATTACAATGAACAAACATCTCAAATCAATGTCACACAACAACGCATATTCACACTACAATCACTCTGACATTTACATTTTTGTGATACAAATTACTGCGTCAAAGACATTTCTTTATTTTTGATATTCTTAAATATGAGTAATGATTTTATTAAAACACCATATATTTAAGATATTTACATGACAAATAAAATCTATATTGAAATTTCTGCAAAAAGCCTTGAAGTCCTCTTCATTCTGAATGACTTAAAATATGGATCTCCTTAAAGCATACAGTTTATATCAAGGGAAATGTTTATGCCATTAACATTTCAGATTGGTATTCTTTGTTATTGGTTTGAATTTTAAAATGCTTAACATTTTTTCTAGTGGTAAGTCGCTATTCGTTTTTTTCTCGTGGTCATACGATATAGATTTCAAAGCATCCATTACGATCTTCTTTTTTGTCGCAAAACTAGTAGCCAAAAGCTCTAGATCTAGTGAAAAAAACACTATATTGACAACTATCCTTATATGCACCGTCTCGCTGCTTCACATGTGGAAGGACGGTTAAACGTGTGTTCAAGATAAACATTTTCTGACTGGGTTATGTGGCAGTAATTTGTATCCCAATAATGTAAATGCCAGAGTGATTGTAGTGTAAATAAGCATTATTGTATGACATTGATTTGAGATGTTTGTTAATTATATGCATTGTTAGGAAATAAGTTTACACGGCCTCACTGAAACTGACAATAAGAGCGGGCAACAATGAGCGAGGGGGTGAGTTGTTTATTAATTAGAAGAGACAAGCAAATGGCGTCAGATTGGCGCGCTTTTCTGTATAAATGGCGGGAATATCTTCCTTAGAGCATATGTGTTCGTAATTTTGATTGGATATAAAAATAGACGCTAATGTTGGCGCGTTTTATTAACCAATAGCAGCTCGGTTATAATCTTTAGGCATATCGGGGTGTGGGAGTATAAAAAGCTAAAGTCAGAGGCAAGTATTGTCCAGTTCAACAGGATCATTCACGCATTACACGTCGCCCAGTTTGACAGAATAATTCACAAGGCAAACGTTGTTCAGTCCAACAGAATCATACAAAGGTTATACGTCGCACAGTTTAAGAGAATCGTTTACGCATTATTCGTCACGCAATTCTACAAAATCTCTCGCGTTGTAAAGTTAGTTATAAATGTGAAATACGCGAATTAATAATGTGCAGCAAATAAGTGATTATAGTGATATTAGAAAATATAACAGTTTCAGTCTGGCGTGTATCAAAAGATAATGTGAAATGAATAAAGTGTGATGGTAATAAAAGTGTAAAAACAAATTCTTTTATCAGTGTTATCTTTGAGTAACAACTCCTTTCCGTTTACACACCCTGTTCAAGAGATGTGCTCGACCGAGAAATAATAGCTAGCCGAAGGACAATGAACCCAAATTTAAAGTAGTAAAACAATAACAGGCGCTCAGCAATAAGATAACACGAAGTGACCGCGACAAATTGGCTTCCATACGTGGTGCAGATAAACATGAAGCATCTTCCAACTAACTATAAACAAATATTCCACTTCAGTTAATCATATTATTTATTCTCACAGCAATTCTACACACCGTTCACACAAAGGCTTATTTTTATACCTACCGCTTACTAAACATGATAAGTATTCGCTGGAAATAATTAATGATGCGAATGTAATATGCAGTTTTAGCCTGAAAAAAGCTAGCAACGATACTGTTTGTATGAGCTCATTAGAAACCAAATTACCACCTAGCATTCCTAAATGTACTGCTTAAAATATTGTGACTTTGTCCAATTTTCACTGTCATCTCACTAAGCTCTCACTATCACTTGGCTAAGGTGATTTAATGATTCAAAATTTTCCTGTCATGTCACTTAGTTTTCACTTTCTTCACGACGTAGCTGCGTAATGAAGTACGTACGACGTAGCTTCTTCCGGACGGTTCACCCGCTGGGGAGTCGAACACAAGGCCTCTCTATTCTTCTGCAGCAACAGCATTCATTGCACGTCATAGCTGTCGTCACAAACTCTCTCGGAGAACAGCACTTTTTGTTGCACCACTCACTAGCTCACTTCTCGCTCTCTAATGAGAACGCTTTCTTATATAACCTGAAAATTTCAACAGAATATTCTAGAATGTTCTGTAGCCGGGGAGGGAAACTTCCAGAAGGTTCTGTTTATTTGTCGATAGCGCTTCTAGTGTTTACGCTAGGCGAGAGCGCTCCGTGTCCACTTATTTATGTTTATCTCTCTAACTACCCGGCGCTGAACTCTCGAAACTCGGTCCACAGCCGCTGCGTCACAATATGAAGAACTTCTAAGGAACACCAGCAAATATTTAGGAACTGATACATACCACGAGTTTTTAGAATTTGTATACTGAATGACTTAAGGGGATCTACATAATGGTTCCTATAGTAAGTTTCATCTCTTAAAGTTTTGCAGTTATATAAAATTTATCAAGAGTCAAAGCACTTCGAAGCTTATGTACGTACACAAAATTCAGAATACATATTTTATTCGCCATTCCAGTATCTCAAATGTATTGCATTTCAAAGAAATTAGCTATTTTGAGAAAATAAAAAGACAACGAAAAGCTTTGAATACAAATTAGACGAGGAAAGTTCTTCCTGGAACTCTTGGACTAAAATCCATAAATGACCCATTATGGACATGAAATTTCACGTCTCCTTTCTGAGTTATTTTTTTCTTCCTCTGCCTCTCCCTCTCTCTCTCTCTCTCTCTCTCTCTGACACACACGCACACAAACGCGCGCACCAACAGCAATATTTTTTTCCAACTTTATTTTTCTTTTTAGAAACAGGTGACTTTGAAACGTATATTACGGTGAAATCTTCGTGCGAATTTTTAATTGACTGCAATGTTTCCTTTATTTTACGGTCATAAACCGTAGAATAAATAAATATATGTACAACATATATTTTTGTTGCTACCACCACCACTACCATAAACCAATCAAATAATAATATGCTACGTTTAATTCATTATTGGACTGCAATGAAAGGGCTTTACGTTTTAGAAAATTATTCTGCAGTACCAGCATATAACATGCATACAGAGTTGTAATGTGACTAGGAAAGTAAGTCTTATTCTTCAGAATAGCAAACCACAAGTTTATTAGCTATATAACACGCTTGAACTTCAAAAGGAACTTCAATTCTGCTCATGCTGGAGGTTGGCGAGCATAGCGCCTAGAAAAGCAGTGAAATTTCTCCCAGGAAACTCCGTTAACCGCCTCTGATAAAATGTTACCTAGATGCTTACTCTCCAAAATCAAAGAAAAGGGGAGGGTGATACGAAGTAGCAGAAGGTTTCACACGTTCAGTACCTATTAGCTTATTAGCATTCCCCAGCTTTTGGGAATAGCCACTTCCCTTTATCTGCGACAAAGCATCTTTGAGATAACTTCCCTTCAACGCATGGCGTTGGAGAGTGGCAAATACGGTCTAAGAAGGGATTCAATTTCAACCAATAACAGCTGCATATGCATCAAATTTCCAATTGTTCATTGCTGATAAACAATTCATATGAAAATGGCCGATAGTGCGTTGATAATGTATATGAAATCCTAATCCTAAAAATATTCTGCAACTATCACTGGTGATTTGTCTCTCTAGACAACCACATTTCTTCAGCTAAGTTCGGATTTGTGAAGTTATAGACAAGATGAAAAGTGCCGATTGTATTACTAGGTGCATATAATGTGGCATGCGCACATGCATACAGACAATAAGTTTGACACATGCCCAATTAATATTGGCTTAGTAAAGTCGATGAATTCGTAATGTATCTGTCAGTTCTTTGCATTAGTTGCACATTTGCCTGAAGTCGTCTATTCCAGCTCAACAACTCATCTCTTCTTTTGTTACTAGAATAACTAGCAAGTTTGTATTTGCAATTTCCGCCTTTAGAGTTGATCACATTTTTGCTACCAATACGATAAAATGAAATTTTAGAGAGAAGAGGAGTTTTCAAAATGCTTTAGCCAACGGAACTTCCGCAATGCCGTATATGCATCCTATGCCAATACTAGTATCTGAAGCACAGTTTATGACATTAAAATCCTCGTATCTGGTAATACCTTGTTTCTTATTAGCAGCGAGTTGTAGTTTACATTGAACCCACCAAGTTCTGCGCAACAACGAGTTTTAAAGTATTTAAAGGCTAAATAGAAAGTAAAACAATAGAG
The DNA here is from genome assembly GCA_030765065.1 of Deroplatys truncata. Taxonomy (NCBI): domain Eukaryota; kingdom Metazoa; phylum Arthropoda; class Insecta; order Mantodea; family Mantidae; genus Deroplatys; species Deroplatys truncata. Next base: position 64,629,439 of record CM060980.1, read on the forward strand.
CTCAAACATGCACATTTTTCTTAAATGTTTATGTTTGAACACCAACAGCGTCCTAACTTCTGAATGTTTCATTACCATCCGGCCTAGCTTGATACTAAATAGTGAACAAGGAAAGTGGGAATGTTTTCGCGATGATAACATTTCACAAGGGGCTGTTCTTGAAGGTGGACCAACTAGAAAGCCGCAGGTGAGCTATACGCACATTTATTGCCATACCGAAAGCATAAAGGCTAACCCTGGGAGGTCCCTCAGAAACATCGCTGCCTAGACAGTGAGTTATTCCTCGAGGTTCTCCAGAAGTCATAGATAACGATAAGTACATCACAGTGATGACGCAACGCATGCCGTCCAATCTATCACAGTTGTTGACTTCAAGTTATTCTTCTTGCTGAGGTTGCTCTAATCTGTCTATCCGCTAGCCACTTTCCCTGACAATCTTATCAGTCAGCACGACAGTAAAATGTACTCACGAAGTGTCTGGACAAAAGGATGAGGGCAGAACACCTCAGAGCACAGATATCATCATGTCTCTCGACACTGTTATGTTCTCTTTATTATTTTATAAGCGTAAGATACAAGAGGATATCTCAAAGTACTAGAGTTATTACTATGGTAATGCAAATGTTTAAATGCACCGTGTATATTACATTAGTGTTTCCTTTGTCGTTCATACTTCATGGAAAACTTATGTGAAACACTTCAATATAACTGAGAATTTTAAGCAGAAACAATAATGTGAAAATATTTACTTTCATGTTTGATAGATAAACTTTGGAAAGATCTATCTTTGAATTTTCCAAAACCCAAAGCAGGTACTCTACTGAACTTTTTGAATCTTTTATTACTTTTCATGCTGTTTCATACATGTTAAAGCTTTCCTGGATTATGCATTTTGAAACAATTCTAAGCTATTTAAACTTGGATCGTGTTGAACGTCCAAAAGTATTTATTGGAGGAAAAAAAGAAAAGAAAAAAAGAAACCAGTTTCTGTCAAATGCATTTCTTCAGTTTACTTTTGTGAACTATCTGATAAAATTCCATTTATCCTAGAAAATGTTATACCATGTTCAGGTGCAGCATTGGAGGACAGGGATCTTGTGCAGCACACCGTTAGTATGACGCGTGACTGCACGTAGACTACTAACTGGTGGAGGAACCGATTTAATGATAAGCCTCGTGCTTCTTCCACAACGTACAAAAACTGGTTGCAAAGTTCAGGTAAAGCTGTTGATTGAAATGGTAGGCACACGTGTGAAATAATTGTGAGATGACGTATAAACGTTACAGGCTCCACATCTACCTTTCTGTGTAAGCGACAGATGTCCAAGAGTGATACATTCCTTCCTAGACCTTCTACTTTGTCTGAAGTGAGCCTTCTTATTTTCTCTCTGCGGTAAGGACAGACGTCTTTTAGCAAGCCTCGTGTTCTGCAGAAATGTCTTCGGGAGATTCTGTGTTCAACATCAGTGATTGGAGAGATGCAAGCGTGTTTTAGAGGCAGATATGGGGGTACACTATGTGAAGAAATCAAATACTGCATTATAGTACACAAATCAATATCTTTTAAGGGTACGTATTACTGAAATATGAGCAAAAATGTCAATGTTTGCGATTTAGAATCTGTCGTTAAAATTCGTGTGAATCTATGAGGAATTTAGAGGCGTTAAGTTTTTCAGATATTCTATCTGGAAATGCCTCTATTTTACTAATTACTGAAAACCTGAAAATAACTGGGGTTTCAATTTTTGGGCGTAGCAACGATATGCAGCAGTTTTCTTCCTAATTTTCTCAATATATTGCCATAAACCTTTGTTGTTTTTTATGCAAAGTTTTGGTGCGTATATTCTCGTAGCTATCTGATTGTAATTAGGCCTGCCAATTCATTCCAATGCATTTTTAAACAAACATTGCTGACGTTGGAAACTGTGCGCATATGATTTTCAAATTTCTGCATTTTGTATTCGCTAATTGGCGATTAGAATCCGTATTTCTTTTTTGTGTTGTAACTAGTTATAAGTATCTTTAGTGTGACTGAGGCTTGTAAAGACAAACTTTAGGCATTAGTATCAGTATATTAGATTATCCCATCTAAAACTTTGAATTAAATTACCCGCCAAACTGCTTTTTCACATTTTCCGGTACTGTAGTATACATTAGATATACTTATACCCATGAAACGTTCTACAACTTTTCATAACATATAGAGGTGTAGAATTGTGCATGGTTTTTGTTCTATTTAAGAAATTCAGTTAAAATATACACTTATATCTTTACTTCAGGTTATAGGAAAACATTATAAATTCAAAATTAACTTTATTTACACTTGCACCATTAAAACTTCACTAAAACCCATCCACAATTTCATATATGCAACTCATTTCTGGCTGAATTCTAACATTTAACAAATCCATTATCTTTGATTTTGAGAAGCATATGAATGAAATTGAAATGAAATATAACACAGCATAAAAATGATACACAGTTTAAAAATACTGTAAAATGTAAAAGTTAGAAATCTCATTGGTGCGTACCCTTAATAAAATTTGATCTTTAGTTATTTTAATGGCAGCAGAAGTGAATGAGAATCGAAGATATTTGAGAGATAAACTGATAGAAGAAGGCCAAATGATTTAATTTAGGAGTAAAATGATAAAGAAGTTAGATGAGACACTCAATACAATAATCTCATTGCACTGAATGGTGTTGAGAAGGGACTAAGGAGGAAGAATTTACATGTGTTAGGGTGGGGGATGGATTGAAGTACAAGTATAATGCATTATGCTTTAAGGGACTTCGATATTTTCGACAACCGTTGTCGAAAGTTTATTCAGAGAAAAAATTATAAAAACTGTAAAATCCGAAACCTATTGCAGTTTTGCCTTTCTGGCCATTTAAATCCCCAAATGTTAAGTTTAAATGTGCAAATAGGCTTTGAAATTTTAAGAGATTCTTTTTCTCGAAATCCTGTTTTCTTACGTATTAAAATGTTCCTTATAATGCAATTTTTTCGGTTTCTTTCACTTTTTCATTATACGTTCCTGGAAGACTAATGAAGAGATTTAAAGAGCTTTTATTGCTAACAAGTGTAGTTTTGGATTTAGGGCTCTAAAAATGTAATACATGATTGATTTTCAGATTATTAAAAGTCTTAACACACTATTATTTTCTCCAGGAAAATGTTATACAAAATTTAATCTTTTATTGTAAATAACTATATTTGAGGAATAATATGCAACATTTTGATACGTGAGGCATTTCTCGATTTTCATTTTCTGAAATTTATATATATATATATATATATATATATATATATTTGGAAAGTTGGGAATGTAGGGCCAAAATATTAATGATGTGCTATAATTATATTAAAAGTAAATCTGCGAAAAACAATTGAGCTACATTAGCTGAATTTACCAAAATTAACAGTTTTAGTGCCCTTAAACTGCTGACTTCAAAGTGTCAAACATTTCATTACACCGTTTTTCTTTTGATAATTTTGCGAGCTACTGTAGTAGATAGAATTAACAGAATGAAGCATTTCATGTTGTTGGCCAATTGATTCTTATTTGCTATCGTTTGTTGGGTAACTTTATGTAGATTGTGCCTAAGAGTTACTTTATTAGACGAAGTATTCCAAGCTAAATGTTGGCTGCACGTGCTGCGATCATTACTGTTAGAATGATGTAAGCACTGGAGCCGAGTTTGATTCCTCCAGGCAACGACGTCATTTCCGAATATCTCCTGTAATTGCGGCGATTATAACTTTGTGTGGTTTAATAGCTTCTGAATACGTAGGATTTTAGTGCATTAAACGTAATGATTATAACTAGCATTGCCTCGCCTCCACCCAGTTTAATCTAGATTAAGTCTTTACAATACGCCGCGCTTAAATCTCACCCCTTCAGATGGAAATAGAATATGACTTTCACTCGTAAACAATAATCTTTCTAAGTGCACTGAACAGAAAATTTTAAATTCTCTGCTAACTTTAAGAAAACAATTAGAGACAAGGAATGCCAAATAGGTACGTACTATCGATACTATCCATGCTGTTTATGTCTGTCTCACTAGAATGTCGTTTGTTATTAGTTTCTCTACTGCTTACCTGTAGAGGAAGAGTTGTATTCCCCCTAAACATCGATACCGAAAATTCACTGGAAATACGCATTTGGATTCCCTGACTCTAAAAAGCAGCATGAAAGGAGCATTCTTAGAAAGAGCTCTGCGTATATATATATATATATATATATATATATATATGTGTGTGTGTGAGAGAGAGAGAGGAGAGAGAGAGAGAGAGAGGGGAGAGAGAGAGCAGCATAACTAAACGTAAAGTCGGTTAAATTCCAACTTGGTATTTAAGTTCAGCGTACGAAGATCTCCCCACTTCAAACTACGGTATACAAGGGCAGTTTTCGTTATTTTTTATTTTCTAAAAATCGGCTCTAAGGATTTTGATTAAAATGCCATATATTTAAAACATTTATACGACAAATAAGACGTTTATCTTGAATTTTCTTGACATATCTGTGAAGTTCTCTTCATTCTGAATGAATAGACAAAATTTTACTACACAAAGATGTACATCTCATTAAAGTACACAATTTGATAAATGCAATATTTTGTGTGTTAACCATTTCCAGATATTCTTTGCTATTGGTTTGAATTTTCGCTTACTTATACATTTTTGAAGTGGGAAGTCGCTATTTATTTTTCTCGTGATCATGTAAGAAACATGAGTTTTAAAATTCATCACTTAGCTATCTTCTTTGTATAAATCCATCACTTTATGTTACCTCATACTTATTTTACCAACAATAAATGTGCAAATGTTTAATGAAAGTGTATCTCGATTATCAGGAAGTAGACGGAAGAATAAGCTTTTGTAAGAATAGGTTGTAGAAGAGTAAATAGAGAAACCTATGAGAGTGCAACGCATCATATTTTTCTGAGCTGTAAGAGACCAGCTTAAAAATGATATTTGTAATGTTTTTAATTATTTTTAAGTTTACAGGCTTTAAAGTGTATTAGGTTGTCTCATAAGTTCGTTCGTTTTTCTTTACGTTTCAATCACTAAGAACGCCTGGGAACACAGCTCACCCGCAGCACGTCGTCCTCTGTGGTGTAGTGGTTACCATGCTAGCCTCTAGTTCCCGAGGTCGCGGGTTCAAACCTGGCGGAGGGCGATGGATTTTTTTGGGCGTAAAAATCCTTAGCATGGCTTCCTTCGGAAGGGAAGTAAAGCCGTTGGTCCCGTGTCGTATATTTACGGCACGTAAAAGAACCCCAAGCCTGATAAAGAGGCCTCTTGCAAAATTACCGGTCTTTCACACCCAATATAGAATGGGACGCTAAGGACCATAGTAGTTAAAGAGTGTCCATAAATAAAACTCAATTTTTTTTCATCCGTAGCACGGCTAGGCCAGCGTAGTTGCCGAACTTTCACTTTACACAACGTCGTTCTATGGCAATAGAACTAACTAACTATGGCAATTAGGTTTTGTAAACAAACTATTTATTTCCTGCAGTATACAACATTATTGTCGGAAATACATTGCCATTTCTCTGGAAGCTTATAAATTCCATTTCTCCAAAATGTGGGGGTTTTCTGGTTGATGAACTCTTCGAGGTTAGTCCGCAGTCCTCCAAGGAAGTTTGCCATTCAGGAAATTCTGCAGGGAAGGAATAGATTAAAGTCGGCTGGAGCAATTTCTGGAGAATACGGCGGTTGGGGTAACACATCCCATTCAAAATTACGCAAATTTTGACGGATCACCATAGAGGTATGTGGTCTGGGTTGTCGTGGCAAAAGACGACATCATTTCTCAATTCCGGTCTTTTCTCTTCAATGGCTGCCTTGAGACGATCTAACTGAGAACAGCATTTCTCGGAATTGATAGTCTCATCATTTGGAAGAAGTTTGTAATTCAGGATTCCTTTGCAATCCCACCAAATGCATAGCATAACCTTTCCTGGATGCAGTCCTGCTGTAGGAACCGATAGTGGTGGCTGTCCTTTCTTGCGCCATGATTTACTCTTTCGGGCGCTGTTGTACACAATCCACTCTCATCTCCAGTTACGAGCCGTTCCAGAAAAGGATCATGCTGATTGCGTCTCAATAAGGAGTCATAGATGGAAACGCGCTGAATCAAATTCGCTTCACTCAGTTCGTGAGAAACCCATACATCGCGAATACTTACGTAACCTAGTTTTTTCAAGTTCCTGGCCACAATAGCACGAGCTAAATTGAGCTCCAATTCTAACACCCGAGTTGTCATTCGTGGATTGTTGACTATCATTTCATGAATTTTTTCACGTCCGTAACCATTGGCCGTCAAGATCGAGTGTTTCTCTTTTAGGGAGAAATTCCCAACTCGAAATCGACTAAACTACTTTTGACATGCTCGATTCGTTACTGCATCTTCCCCGTAGACAGCACAAATTATCTGCCGGCATTATGAGACGGTTTTACCCTTACGATAGTAAACCAGCATAAGATGTCGGAAATTTTCCTTTTTGCTTTCCATAGTTTGTAAACACAAGTTCACGCTGTTCCACCCAACGTCAGTCACAAACACACTGACATATCCATAGCGAGTCTGCTGTTGACCTCTAAGTCGTAGGGGTGGTTAGGTGACTATGACAACTTGAGTGTACAGAGGGTTCAGGGTTTTCAGGCGCTATTGCGAGCAAAACGAACGAGCTTATGAGACAACCCAATATTTATGACAAGTGAAGTAAAAATTTGCAGCAATGAACACACTCTGTAATTTCTACAGAGTTGCAACAGTTTTTCTGTTAAGCAAAAACTACGGCAACAATTCCGTCACTTCGTTGGGGATATGTGGCGCGTATAATATGTGTCTTTAATTATTACTCGCTGGATTAATGAAATAGATTTGATAATGGATTGCTTTTGTTATATGGTGTAAAGTAAACAAAAACAAGGCCTTTACAGAGAAAGAAACTGAATTTCGCTCAAAATTTTATATTTAGTCCTCTCCATTAATTGTAATCGAACTATACGTTCGAAATACAGTTTGCTGAAGCAGCATTGCGCTTTTAGTTTGAGGCATTTTCTGCTTGAAATGGATGTTACGTAGCTTTCGGCTGAATTCCACATTAATTCATTGATTTATTCACCCTGACGTATGACCTATGCGGCTGAAATACCTTTGACGTTTACATTTACCCTAGTTATCATGTGTTACCGGTTCATTCTCTCTCTCTCTCTCTCTCTCTCAAGACATGTCTTCAAGACATTTCTTTCTACAACGCTTAGTTTTGAAGATATTGTACGGTCTCAACCGAAATGGTCCACCCTGTACGTATGTGTGTGTGTATGTATGTATATTTACATCGCTTTAAATACGTGCCATTTCTTGACGGGATACCTCGTGGAACGGTGTGTGGCAGATAGCTACTTAACCTTCTTGGTCTCATCCCTGTGCCATATTATTTTGCTTCGTCAGGTGTCCAAGAATCTTAGTGCTAGGCAACTGTACCTCAGCTTCTGTACAGTAGGCGGGCAGGTGACAGTTTCGACACGTGTCCACAGAGACCTTAGTGTTGGACAACTGTATCTCTGCTTCTATACGTGCCGGGCAAATGGCAATAGGGTGCCGTCCAGTCTACGTGCTTTCATTATCTGTGGATAGATGGCAGATCATTCGCTAGTCGGCCCATGAGATTTGAACCCTCGACCTGACGAATGCGAGCCACAGACATTACTGCCTAAGCCTTCCTGCTCAGTTCATTCTTTTGTGCTATCATGTGTGTTATCGCTGTAATAAGATGAGTAACATTTATTTTAATGAAGAAGCAACATATAATTCTGTTAATTAATATTTGTATAATATATGGTGCAGTAATTAACGCACGCGGAAAATACATTTATTGTTACTTAATTACAAGACTTTTCTAATAGCTTCATAAGTCAATGTTTCTCAGTACCTCTCTTTCTTCCTCTTCATTTCTTTTCCCTCTCCATCTTCCAATTTCTCCCTCTCCCGCTCTTTTTACTCCCGATTTCTCCTACTCTCTCCATTCCTGTTCAATAAATCTCTGCGTCCTGTCGCCTTCTCTCAGTTTCTCTCTACCTTTCTCTATGCAATGTACATAGCATGTGAAGTTTTGAAAACAGGTAATAAAAGTGTTTTCCTCGGGTGCTATTAAAAATTAAAAAGTAAGCAAAAGGTTTAAAGTACACAAACTTGTGCCTGTTTCTTATGCTTGAAATATGAAAGAAACGATCAAGTAAGTGTGTTATATAGCAAATTTGATAACAATCGGTTCGAACATACCTGCGTGAACAGGTTAAAAAAATTATATATATATATATATATATATATATATAAAGAAATTTAAATATTTTTAAAAAAGGTTGTGTGCTGCATTAACATGAATTTCTGTATCCTGTATCGATTTAGTTGGTATACAAACTATTCTTACGAAAGCTTATTACTGCATCTACTTCATTTTAATCGAGACAAACCTTTGCAGAAGTAGCTACATTACACATTTCGTTATAAATGCAACTTGAATAGCAATTGTCACATGTTTAAGAACTGAACGCTATATGCCGCCCTTAAAAGACCATACTCTTTCCATGAAACAGCAAGAAACAACTGAATGTCGACAGACTTTTAAAGAATGACAAAGAATTCAACAATTCAAACCACTAATAACGGATGTCTGGAGAATGGCTGGTGCCACAAAAAAGGTTATTTGAAATAAACTTCGTTTTAGAGATATCTACGTTTTTTGTGTAGTGAGTTTTCGTCTATCCCTTAGCGTTTATCCGTTATACAAGATTGTACTAAATTCCTTCCGAATGAAGAGGACTATTCAAAGGAAATTTGAAAAATGTTCCATGTAAAGGGTAGCTGGTCTGCGGAATTTGCTTAAAAATGTTCCTGTCGCATATTTGGAAGATACTGCGCTTGAATACTAAGTTTGGTATTTATCCGACTTTTTGTTTTTGAGTTATGCTGTTTACAGACAGACACACACATGAAACATTTTCTAAAAAGGCTTTTTTGTTGAATTCAAGGGACTTCAAAGCATGTTTTTCCAGTGAAATCTCGATATCGAATTGCTGGGTTGAATGCAATACCTTCTCTACCTACTATGTGCGTGATGGAGAAAACAAAAATGTTATTTTTAGCTTTACTGTAGGCCGTCATATACGTTAATAATTATTTACCCAAAATCGAAAATTACTAGGAAACTTTTAGGTGTATACCTATGTATTATATGAAAATATACGCCTCTGAAGAATGCTTCCTAAGTATTTCATATTAATAGGCAACTAAAAACAAAATCAAAGTGATAATATCAATGCTAACAAAAATCTCGCTTTTAAAAAGCCCTTCTTTAAATGACTACTAACATGAAAAACTATAAATATAGTCAAGAAACATGGGATATTACATTAAGTATAATTAACTCCAATTAAGTGTTCTGATGAACGAATGTATTTGAAAACAATATACTTATAAGTACGTTCCCTCCTGGACTGAACTTTATAGCAACATTAATCATCGCCATAATGCGAAACAGTTCATAAAACTGTGAGATTTTCTCTACTTTGGGTGTTTATAAAACATTACAATTTAATCGCACTAAGGTGAAAATGGCAGTCAAAATGCATTTATGAGCGTTCTTGAACCAGCTTCCCTTGGTGCTTTAGCTTAAAGAAATGAAGCAAGTCGTGCATCAGAGTGTAAGATTTATTGTCCTTATAATGTGGAGAAAGCGACTATGACAATGACCATCTTCGTAATGAAATCAGACAGAATGTAGTGCGTTCCTCTTGACCAAGGGTGGCGAAAATGCCTTTCTCTCTCGGTCCTCAAATTTGCAACACGCACTACACCACTCAGCTGCACATGGAAAACAAATGAATAGACGCTAGAAAAGGAGTCACAGTGCGCCTGCGAGTGACAGTGCCTCACGAGTCGTGCTTTCGCCACCACTACTCTTGACTATTGCATATTATTTGCAATGCAAGAGAAAGATTTATGTTTGAATTGTGGAATCAGGAGATAAAAGATATTTTACTGTTTCCAAGAATTGTCCGTAGCCTTGCAATTGTCATCAATAAAATTATTCATTCAATTCGTTCGGAGCTTGTGAGGTTCGAAAGCAAATAAATCATTACTGCCCAATGGGTTGCTGGCCCAAAAGGGGTTGAATTAGTGGGGTTTCCACCTATACAGCATTTCCTCTGTATATGACGTGATAGTAGAGCCTAATACTTGAAGAAGAAGAAAAGAAGATATTCTTCACTTTGATACATTGTGGAGGGAAGAGTAAATGGCAAAAGTTGCGAAAAGATTTGATTTCTAGTTTTTGTACATTCTTATACATTAGAATGGAATTCGATGTTTATTTATAATTATCATTGTAGGATAATGTTGGTATTTCAAATGTATTTTTAAAAATGGTACTGCATCTGCCATTCTTTATGTGAATTCCGCAATACTTCACAGAAAAGAATCATAACTCTGCACATTTTGGAATAGAGTGGTAAACTGTATCCCATTTTAAGGGGAAGTTTTGGTTTTCAAATTGGTAGTACTGTTATGTATGATAGCTACTGTGTGCTAAAGCCACGCGTTTCTTTCTTTGTAAATATATGCCAGTTTGTTTTCTCTATTTTTGCTCTGGATAGCTTTTTCTGTGAATGATACTTTCAGGTATAACTTACCGGTTTTTCCAATCACTATTGACTGCACAATAAGCAAAAAGTGTCATTTTTTTAGCAATTTTTATATTTAGGTGCCCTTTGGGCAGAAAAGAATCAAACCAAGACTTTTTACATACTTTCAAAATTCAGATTCAATGGAAAACAAATTACAATATGATCGAATAGCGTTGTTCATCGTTCTAACGCTCTCCATATGCTCTATGACTCTACCAAGCGATGCTGGGCCCCCATTTCTTAGGTGGGGGATGATAGGGTGATGATGAGGAGAATGGAGGTGGAATGAGAGGACCTACAGCCTTTACCATGAACTCCGAACCACTTGGGCCTTGGAGACACTCACATAAGCAACTCAGAGATGAAGACTTGGATAGGGCCGACTTAAAATCGCCACCCCAGAGAGGGAATCGAACCCCGAGCCCTCAGTACGCGTACCAGAAACGAAACCACTGCGCTATCCCGGCGCATCGAATAACGTTAAACTGTACATAAAATTATCACTCTGTTATTGCTTTGACATGATAGTTATTTTAGTTTTCATTAAGATCTCAAAACCAGTAAAATATGGCGTACAACCTCTTACCTCAGCGCGGTTCAATTATAAATTCAGGGTAAATTATTCATACAACATATTAGATACCAAACTTGACTGCAATATGTTAATTTATTTCCTACATATAAACACTATAGATTTTTTTGTATTGTATATCTATATTGTCAAAGTAGTTCAACTGCTTACAAGATTATGTTTCTTCGTATTTTGCTGTCACTTATATAATAAAACCAATTAGATGATCAACCACTGAAGTAAGGAATATTGTCGCTTAAATTTGCATTCTTGACTTTAACCTTCTTACGCTTGTGTAATTAAGCTAGCATTTCTTATTAGTTAACGTTGCTGTAAAATATGCTTCTACGAGCAACAAGGCCTGTAATTCTGGAGGCGAGCAAAGACGAGAAGCTCAAAAGGGAACTTCGTTCTTTGCCATACATAAGCGGTTAACTGAAAGCAAAGGGAGTATTTAAAGACGATTACTGCAAGTAAGCTGCAGTATTAGAACTTAATGAGGCGCTGTTTAGCATTGGGGCTTAAAGAATATCGTACCGTCTAATAAGCTGCGAGAGTTCATTAAGGAAACAGGCAAGAGTAAGGCTAAGAGAGAAGCTGGTTGATAGTAAATGTTTTGTTTAACCAACGTTCAATTGGTTGCTTTTGTAGTCTTGAAAAAATATATAATTATAAATAAATAAATGAAATAACCTTGCGTTAGGACAGCAGGCATCAGATCTGAGAAAGGCACCAAATATTCTACGCTTAATCGTATATCATATAACAACATAAGCACCATTTTTTAATTTTAAACTGAACATTTTCTCTCTCTCTCTCTCTCTCATGAACAAGACATTTTTAAATGTTACTACCGTACAGTCTATGAATAAAATAGATCAGAGAAGTTCACCCATTAAGTACTCCTTTTTATTTTCCCTGCCATGTACCCAGAGGTAATGCATTCCAATCAAAAATTGATATTGAGATTGTTTTGTTTTGAGACCCCTAAATAAAAAACAGCAATTTTAGAAGAAGTTCGTTGTGTGCGTATGTGTGTTTATGAGCAGCATAGCTAGAAAAGCTCGGATAAACACTAAACTTGGCATCTTTCAAAGATGGAATACGAAGATTTTCAAGAAAACCTCCAAACCAAACTATACCTTTCTTGGAAATTTTTCGAAAACTTATTTGCTAAAAAAATGGTACTAACGATTGTGATTAAAAATATCATACGTTTAAGATATTTTCAGACAAATAAAATGCATAATTTTAATTTTATAATAATAGTCTCTGATGATTAGTATGTATTGACATTATTAATTTACTTCTCTAGAATAAAGTGTACTTAGAACTGCAAAAACTTATGATTGAATTATAGCAACAGCTGATTGTAAAGTTAAGAGTAGAATTTGGGTTAAAATTAATAAAGGTATAAGCAAATTAATTATGCTTCTTCCAGTATTACCAAGTTTACATTTTAATTCTACCAGGATTTGGTATAATTTCACATGTTATTTCTCATGAAAGAGGAAGAAAAGAAGCTTTTGGAAATTATGAGATAATTTGAGCTATATCAGTTATTGACTTCTAAGGGTTTGTTGAATGAGCTCATCATATATTTACTGTAGATATGGACGTAGACACCCGAGCTTATTTTACAGGAGCAACTATAATTATTGCTGTTCCTACAGGTATTAAAATTTTTAGTTGACTCGCAACAATACATGGGACAAAAATAATTTATAGTGCAGCATCCTTATGAGAATTAGGACACATTTTTTTATTTACTGTTGGAGGTCTAACAAGAGTAATTTTAGCCAATTCAGGTATTTATATTATTCGTCACGATACGTATTATGGGTAGCTCATTTCCATTACGTACTTTCAATAGGAGCAGTTTTTACTATTATAGCTCTATCTTGTAATCCTAAATTTGCATATGTAGCCATAAAGATTCTAAAAAAGTTTATCTTTATTTATGGAGTTTAAATCCATTGCACTATTCTGCCATATTAGGAATTAAATTAATTAGTATTTTGTAGAAATTAATTTGTAATAAAGGTTAATTCTTTATAAGTATGTTCTGCTGGAGGGAAATTGTGTATTCATTCAATAGATCTGTTTATTTGAGATGAGAATAATACTAATCGATCTAAACTAATTATTTCTCATAAAATAACAATATATATAATAGCGGTGCTAAAAGAGATTATTATTTAACAATCTTTTCTCTACATTTAGCTGGAATGCTTATAGGAGCCGTAAATTTTATTACAACTATAATTAATATAAAATCAGTTTACATAAATCAAACTCAAGTACCTTTATTTATTTGATCAGTAGGAATTACCGCAATCTTACTGTTATTATCTCTACCCGTACTTACAGGGGCTATTACTATACTTTTAACAGATCCAAATTTAAATACATCTTTTCTTAATCCTGCTGGAGGAGGAGACCCAATTATTTATCAGCATCTATTTTGATTTTTTGGTCATCCTGGGTATAAATCTGTAATTTGCTCCACAGATTTCTGAGCATTGACCATAAAATACTCCAGGACGATTAAATCAAAATGTTGCTTGATTTAATCGTCCCTGGAGTAGCAGCAGCTTTAACTCCAACTCTTGGGATTGTTCATGAATGGATTACATCTTCTGATATAATTAGGATTCGTGTTAATGTATTTATGGGTAATGAGGTTCGATTATCTACTTCAAGTAAACGAATGTTATATAAATTTAACTCATTTTGTGGCTATATAAGAGTCAAATTCAATGTTAGTGAAATCTGAATATTCATAACTTCAATATCATTGGTGTCCAATTGTTTTTAAGGTTAATATTGGATTTATATTTTCATCAATCAAATATAAAATTCGTAGAGAAGGTAGAGCAATAAAAATTAATACCTCTGAAATCCTCTTCAGTCTGAATGACTTTTGCATAATTGGTAAAGCGTAAGAGGGACACAAAATCTTCCTTCACAAAAAATATACATCTCGTTTAAGCACATAATAATTTATGTCAAATAAATTAATTGTAGGGTTAACCATTTCAGATATTTCTTGTTATTAGTTTGAATTTTGAAATACAATTTTCTCAAATGGAAAGTCATTACGCGTTTTTAATCTTGTGGTCATGCAAAAAATGCATGCAATTACATTAAAAATCGCTTTACCTGCTGTATCCTACAACGAAATGTGTAAATTTGAATAATTTTAAAGTTTATATGTTTAAAAAGCAGCTAGAATAATAAGCTCTAAGGTTGTACAGCAAATAGAGAAAATTAATGTGAATGCAACATATCAAAATCCTTAAGTTTTCAAAACATCTGAGCAGAGAAAGTTAACAAATGTCGATTTCATTTTAAGAAACGTAAAATGCTTTGAAATTTAGATTCTATAATAAGAATACAATGACTGTGAGCTAAATTTTGTCACATTGTAGTTTTGATTGAAAGACTGAGAAATCGAAGCGTGACAAGTAAACAACAAAATATGGTTTGAGTCGAATTATTATACTTTCACCAACGATGATATGCCTTTAGTAGTTACTACTATCATTAAAAAAATTATTAATACCCTACTTAAACTTGCCATGCATTTTATCCCTGGTGTCTTTAATGAGCTAGCTTATCGCCACAGTAATTCCTTTAATGATACTACAAACGCTACTCTCACACCTAAACATGATTCTGTTATACTGGCAGTGCTTTGTCGTCATGTAAATTCTGTGCATAGGCGAAAAAGGGGTTTAAGAAGCAGGAGAAGGAATAAAATTCTGCAACGGTGTACTGTGTAGACCTGCACTAATTACTTAAGATATTAAACTACAACTTTTGGCACGAGACGCACGAACTACAAGTTGTACTTTATCGCGTTGTTCACACCCGCGCGCGCACATACACGCCCACTCTGGTCTTCTTTCTTTCTAAAATTTTCTTTTTGTGATTCATGAAGTCTCAAAATGTGTATTTCAGGTGACGTATCTGTGTCGAATTGAGGGTTCAAATGGAAAAGGCGCATATGCCACCCATATTGATTTTGTAATTTTGGCACAGGAAGACGCCGATGCCTTTTAGTATCATAACTAGCAACCCTAACAGAATGGAATGTGCCCATTCTTTGCTAATTTATATGACTGCCACATTCCCAGTAGAAAAGAGACCCATGCCATTCGAATCTCTAGGTTTTATGTGTCGATGCTTCTCATTGGCCAGCTTGGTTTCAGACAACCAATCACAAAACGTTTCTCTGAATTTATTTATAAGTCTCGTGGCCAATTTATTAGACTTATGGACTGTCAGTGGATTTCTAAGTATCCAAATGAACGTCAAATTAAGGCAGCAAAGTTCAGACACCTTCAAACTTTACATATTGTGCCTCCAATATATTCACATTTTTATCAGTCATTGAGAAGTGGTGTCAATTGACTGGAAAACATTGATGAAGAGTTTGATTCTGTATGAAGGAATGTATGTATGTAATCTAGGTAATGCATAGCGTAATACCCGTTTACCTAAAAACCAGTTACACATCCAAGTAATATGAATTTACAAAATGTTGAAACATATTTAATTCCCAATTTATTTGCCATGGTTGTTTCCTGAAACCTTACCCACAAACAATGATACAAATATCAGAACATTTCAAGGCCTTTGTTTCGGTTATTTATTTTAATTTGTTATAAAATGAATACCAAAACAATATTACCCAATATTTAATGTTATTCGCCAAAAAATGTTTGGTTTATGTCATAAGTTTAGGTTTAACAACAGGACTTTACATTTTCATACAAAATCAGATTTTATTAATTCCCTTTTCCTGAAACAAAAAAACACACACATACGCTATGGTGGCACGTGGCCCTTTTCCATTGGGTCCCTTTTAATATCATTCCGACTCATTAATTTTACCAATACAATACTTCCTCTACTTACTATAGCTAAATAGTACAGAAAATAATATGTAAACCATAAATAAGAAGCATTAAAATTCAGCTCACTCACTGTAGAGCGAGAATATGCTTTAAAACTCGGAAACTTTGAAAATATATACCATTGGGCCATATTTCCTATATTAAAATAACTCACAACTTTATTTAATATTTCAAACAGAATCCGTACCGTACTTGCTAATAAAAAAAATCAGATAAAAAGTTACAAAACTCTTGTCTAAAAATGGTTGGCGAGGATAAAATAAAAAGTTTTGGTGTAGACCCTCCATGAATTATGGATGGCAGTTTCAGACCACAGTTTTCAATATGACTTTCATTAAACGGAACTTGGGTTCCGAGCGCTGCTAGGACTGCGTGGAAGACAACAATAGAGCTTCGTTATTATTGTGATTAACTTTCCTTGCTTAAAACTTCGTCTGAGCCAACTTTCCTGCGCCTGCAAACTTTTCTTCGCGGGTGGCTCCCATTACCAGCAGGTTGTCAGAGATAGTTTGTTTATTACTTGTACAATCCAAACTCCAGCAGTGCCATTATTCAAACTCGGCGCTTTTCCTGCAAAGATCAGCCTCTGCCACCTTAACTAAACTAGTTTCCTAAGCAGAAGCACGAGAAGAGAAACCGTTGACTGAATTGATTTGAAAGACTCTTAATATGATGGACACATTTATTTGCTGTACTCGCATACCTAAAAATGCCGGTATTGGGCTACCGCAAATGGATTGTTTAAGGATAGATCGAAGTAAAAGTTAAATTTTTTAATCGATTTGAACTAGAATCCTCAAATGTTACACAGTTGTTGCACTCTCCCCGCAGGGGGCCTTTGTGACCCCTTTAGCTGCCGTGTTGCGAGCGCTACGGACCCCTAGCACTCATGGTACTTCTGATGTTACCAGAGGTACGTCGAGCCGAACATCTGGGCTCCTCCGAAAGGGAGCTCTTCGGATTGGGTTGGACTCGGTGGGTCATTGGTTCCCGGCTCACATGGGAGATTGGGTACGTCTGGACGAAAACCTAGGCGGGGTTGTCAGGCGTCTTAACGTCCTCCACCAAGTTGGAGAGCTGGTAGACGGTGAGCTAGAAACGGTCGCTCCACAGGTGGTTCGGTTGTCTTTGCGGGGCCGTTTTATACAGTAGGTGTCGGTCCTTATGGGGAAATCCAAGGAGGAGATCCACTCGGTTGGCGCTTCCTTGGGCAGAGGAGTGTAGCTGGTTTGCGGACTCTAGTTTATTATTTCAGTTGTAATGCATTTAAAAAGCGTGCGCTGCAAAGTTCATATTATTTGACTTAAAACTGCAATATATTAACATCTGTAATTTAATTTCTTTTTTAAAAATAGCTATTACTCCTATAAATTTTAAAAATTAGTCTGAAATTAAACTGCAGTAACTTTTAAATCCTATCAAACTAAATATATAGTCATTTTTAGTTCATTAATGTAAAGATTAAAACAGTGTTATGACAGAAAAACGAGAACACTTGAAAACAAGTATTAAAAAAACTGTTACACTTGCTGAAAATGCTGAAAGTAACATTTGTTATACACATATTCACATATATAAAATGGTAATGAAGCAAATAAAGTGTAAAATAATAAATAAATACCAGCTTGCAATCGTTCATGTACGTAATAGAATATTTGTAGGAGAATAGCATTCTCAGCAGAGCGAAATGTAAAAAAGTTGGTGTTACACTCATATGATCATCTCTACCCACTTTTTACTTTCTTTACAACATGTATAGTAGGTAGAAAAGGTAGATTTATTGCATTCCACCCAAAAGTCGATATCAAGATTTCACCGGAAATACATGTTTAGAAGCTCCCTGAATACAAAAAAATCATTTCTGGAAACCTGCCCGTGTGTGTGTGCGTGTGCGTGTGCATGGTTGTGTGTGTGTGTGTGTGTCTGTAAACAGCATAACTCAAAAACGAAAAGTTGGATAAATACAAAACTTGGTATTTGAATTCAGTATCTTTCAAGGATGCGACACAAAGATTTTCAAGAAAATCCTCCACCCCTTACTACCCTTTACATGAAACAGATTTCAAAATTTGGATTTTCTAAAAATGACTAATGATTTTTATTAAAATACCATATATGAAATATATTTAGATTACAAATAAAATTTATGTCTTCAACTTTCTGGTAGGCCTCTTCATTTGGAAAGAATTTCGTATAAACTTGTATAACTGGTAAACGTTAGGCTCTAGACGAAAATGTACCACACAAAAAATATATATCTCATTAAAGCACACAATTTACTTAAAATAAGTTTTTGTGTAGCATAAGCCGTTTCTTAGATATCCATTATTAAAGTTCGAATTGTTCAATATTTGTCATTAATTTTTCGATTTTCAGTTGTTTCTCGCGATTGCATGGATACAGTATTGAATTTTAAGGCCAGCATATAGCGAACAGTTCTTAAACATTATCGCTGTTCTCTTTGTATTTATAACAAAATGTGTAATGTAGCTATTTTTGCAAAGGTTTATTTGGATTAAAATGTAGTAGACAGAAAAATAAGTTTTAGTAAGAATAGTTTGTATACCCACAAATAAGGATAAAGGGTAGAGAAAGTCATGTGAAAGTGTCACATTAGATTTCTTTTATTCAACCTTCTACAAATTATTTTTACGAAAGCTTATTTTTCTATCTACTGCACATTAATCGAGATGAACCTTGATGATGAATAACTTTATTGTCCATTTCGTTGTAAGTACAGCGGGGATAGAAGGAACCGAGTCGATATTCAGATATTTAAGAGGATGCTGCTGTATACTGGCCTGGAAATTCTATACCCTTTCCATGATATGGCGAGAAACAACTGAATGGCAATAGCACTAAAGTTGCTAAAGTATTGACAAATTCAAACCAATTAAACGAATATCTCTGAAATGGCCAAAGGTACAAAAATTTATTTGAAATAAATGCTGTGTTTTAAAGAGATCTACATTTTTTGTGGCTATCGTTTACCAGTTATACAAAACTGTACAACGTTCCTTCTGAATGCAGAACATTTCATAGACTATTCCTAGAAAATTAGACCTGCATTTTATTTGCCATGAAAAGATTTTAAATATACGGCATTTTAATCAAAATCGTTAGCGCCATTTTTTAGAAAATTAAGTTGTACAGGGTAGTTTAGGGTGGGGGATTTTCATGAAAATGTTTGTGAGGCATCTTTAGAATCTACTGAACTTAAATACTGGTATTTATCCGAATTTTCGTGTTTGAGTTATGCTATTCACACACACACACACAGACCTTTTTCTAAAATCTTTTCCTGTATTCCGGGAGCCTCAAAGCATGTATTTCCAGTGAAATCTCATCATCGAATTTTAGAATGGAATACAATACTTGCTCTTGCCTACTATAAGTAGGCGAAGGAGAAAGTAAAAATGGAGAAAAGCGGTTTAAAAAGTAATGAAAATAAACACCTGCATATGCTTCTTATTCACTTTAAAAACAGCTCTCTATGTAAGTAGGCCCTTGCATTACCTCATTCTAACCTTGTTCTGGTTCGTTTCAAACAGTTTTGAGCTTCTTGGAATGCTGCCATTGCTTTGTGGCGGACACGTATACGAAGTTCTCAGTGAAATTCTATTTCTTGCTTTTAAGATTCCAGCAATTTGTTGGGTTATAGCACACACTGTGTGCATGTGGTCATACCATGGTTGAAATCGCAGAGTGCTTGACCTACTGCTGTTTGGGGTTGTTGCTTAGAGAGGAATGAATATCTCTTTAGGGCACCTGTTCCATATCATATGGTGCAGACTCTCGTTAGGATTTCTCTGCCTATAACACATCGTTGTAACAAGCAGCTTGTAGCAAGCCTCTGGCAGAATCTTGCAGAGATGTGTTTTTCTCAATGATGTAGAATGAGAATTGGTTTATTCCCTTCAGCCAAGTCTCCAAATATAACACCGTGAGAATATTCAGTTATGGCGTTCTCCATGTTTTGGCTTTCGATCTACGGAGTTGCTATGAAATATTGGCATAGATGGCAGCTTTTACTTTAATTTAATCTATTATGGCATTTGTATAATACCGCTGCAATAACATATGGCCATTTATTGAAGGTATTGAAATATGATAGCATTGATAGCGAAGTGAGTGAATAAGGAAGGTCTACCCCAGAAAGATGCCTAATGGCGCTTTTCCGTGGGGATTTCCATCAGACCAATATATTATTGCTTTATATATCCACCACCCGCTTGCGCAGGAACGGAATTGGATACGCCACTCCAAAGAGAAAGACTACCGAACAACAACGAAAACGTTCCAGCACGCTATCTTCCAGCTCTCCAGGCTGGTACTGGAGGACATTGAGGCGGCTTCGCCTTGGCATCACCGCCGGGACATACTAATCTACCACGGGCATCGGGAACCATTGCCCCGATAAATAATTCCTATATATTAAATCAATGTATAATGTAATAAGCCTGAGTTGAAAGATTTGTCCGGAAAGAAGGTCATTAATGAGTCAAGTAACGAAAGTCATAAGTAACAGCGTGGGTAACGAACGCGTTAGTAGAAAAGTTCCTAGAATGTAGTTAGATATTGAGTTGAGTACGTTTGTAAAGTCACGTGGCAGTAATTCTGTAAATTAGGGAAATTACATTTTGAGATTCGGGGAGATACCACTTAGTAACAGTGTCAGATACGCATATTTAGAGTTTTAGGATTGGTCCGTGCGAAAAGTAATCTTGGTAAGGGTAGCGATAGGTAGGCGGAGCTTAAGTTAAGAAAAGGGCGTGCATTATAAATCAGAATTCCATATTTACTTAATTCTGTGGCTTATTCGGTGACGGCTCACGTGGCTACTTTTGTTACCTTAAGCACCCAGTGACGCGCTTGAGTGAATAAGATTTAGCGGATATTAAGGGTGATCTTTCTCAGCGACATTTCTGCGACTTACGGCAACTGATGCTTCGCTCAATTGTTGTTACAGAAGTAATTAATTCATAAATTTAACAGCCGAAGACTCTTCTCAAACTGAACATTTAGTCAACATTAAAATTTATCAGCTAACTTAACTGTTGTTATCCTTTCAAAATACACTCACGCGAGATAAAGAGCTTTTAGCTATATCACTAGAGCAGTTGCGGCACGAGACAACGCAGAACGAGCTATGAGATGACTTCATAAAACTCATCAACAGAGCAGATAACATTAAGTATTATAAAATTTGAAGCAGGGAGGGGCATCGAAGTTGTCGCAGGAACGGCTTCACCCGTCGAGACCAACCCAATCCGAATAGCTCCCCTTCAGAGGGGCTCAGATATCTGACCCAACTTACTTATAGTAACATCTGACGTACCACGGCAGCTGAAGAGGACGGAATCCTCCTCTACGGGGAGCAAAGTGGACAATTAAATACGCACAGAGCATACAACCCTTTAAGACCAGCTGCTGGAAGAGGAGATTGGAAGAGCATAGGAGTATAGACATTGGTCACGAGCTTCCTTAGGCTATGAACAACATGTAATGCAAAAAACTAAAAATTATGATGCTTTGACCAAAAGGACTACATTTCACCTCGGGATGCTCTTAAGTATTCTATAAGCCAAATACAGGGTTATGCCATCTAATTTCGGAAGTTGTACTTTTTTACTTTACCAAAAAGACGTACAGCGCCAGGAGATCACAAACCAACTTCTAAGCAGTGGTCATTTTAGTACCTTTCAACCTCTGCTTCTAGATTTAAAGTGAACCATCATTTTAACCGCTACAGCGATTCAAAAAGTATTCTTCTTCAGTTTAAAAATTAGCGGCCAAATTAAAAGAGATGGAATTCTTTTTTAGTATGCAGAAAGAACATACCATATTACTTTTATGTATTCAGATTTTTAAGATTCTTTTTATTTTATTACTTTATAATCGTTTTGAAAATTTTACCAATTTTTCAATATTTTCATTGCAGTGTTTACAAAATGATTGTATGCTGCAGAATAATTGCCATTATGTTCGCAATATTTTACGCTCGGGATAGAACAAGCGCAGTCTCATCCGAAATTGGAGTTGTAACAATTTACGTAGCAGAGGATCCTTTCCCATCATCAGTGTTTCAGTTCTTTCGCATCGCTCCATTGCGCATCAAGAATTTCTTCCTCTTTTTCTTAAAAAGCTTTATCCTCGCAACTTCTCTCACATAACCTGCGATTTTTACGCTGCCTCAAGCAAATTCTTTTTTTCTTCTCTTCCTTTCCTGTCTACAGTTGTGCACATTATTCCACATCGCAGATTCTCCCTCCTGTACTTCTGGATTTCAAAAGGAATCCTTTCATCTCTCTGAGCTTTGTATACTACAATGCCATTCTTTCCGTAACAGAAACATTAGAAGATCCTTCCGATTCCGGTGGGTAATCCTGCCAGTGCATGGATGCGTGAACACACACATGCGCGCAGTGAAGAGCGCTTTCAAAAATTCTCTTCTCGCTGGACAGGTTTGTTAGAGAAGTAATGTCATAAAAAGTATTGGAGATTTAGCGATCCAAGGTACTGTGCCTGGTCGTTTCTCATAACAGATCAATTTTCTATGGTTTTGGAACGTGCCCAAGGAAAAAATAAAAGATAAAGAACATCTCTTCTGGACAAATGGTCTCATAGCACAACATCATTAATGAAAGGAGCAATAACGAAACCTAAATCACGTTCTCTTTTAGAGCACATGATTTCATTTCATCGCAGCTTTATTAGAAAGGAAAGCCATAAATGCTTGGAGAAAAAATAAGAACAGAAGTTCTTTTTCTTTCTTTCCTTCTCTTTCTTTATTGTCACTTCAACTATAAAGTCATACCGCGACTACTTTAAAATAGAGAACACGATTACAGCGAAAAATACAATATTTTAAAACAATAGTAGTGCACACAAAATTACATTCTCTAGATAAGCGTGTTATACATTGTTATACAATTTTGTCGTTTTCATAAAGTTTAAAGTTCTTTGTTGTGCTGAATTTAGGTCGTCTGGTAGGCTGTTGGAGATGTCACATCTTTCTCTGTTGTACACAGCGAGGCAGGCAGTAACAAAATAATTAACTGTGAGGTTAGATCTGCAGAGGCCGCACAAGGAGGGTCACGGTTGAGGAGATGTTTATGTGTTATAGAAGTACGTCCAATACTCAAGTGTTGTCCAATGACCCAATACAACTTGGCCTTTTGCGGTTGAAATGGCAGTGTTGAAGTTTGGACTCGGAAATGTAGACATCGTGCAACTTGATTCCAGATGTGGCTTTCTATGTTTGTCTCCATCGATTAATGCAAGTCTTTTTGATGAAGTTGATGAAGTCCGTATGTGGAATGTTTGGGATGTTTGGTGGCTTCTTTGACTGCTTGATCAACTGGTTCATTTCCCAGAATTCCAACATGAGACAGAGTCCAGGCGAATGATACTGATTTACTGGTTAAGTATTTAGTTATACAGCTTCTGAGGTTCTTTAACAATATTTTGAGGAATTGAGGTTTGTTGAAGGGCTGTTAAAACACTCAAAGAGTCAGAAAATATGTAATTATGTAGGTTAACTTTTTAAGTGTATATTCTAGTTAAAGTTGAATTGCGAACAATTCACAAGAATAGACAGAAATACAATTGGGAAGACTATATTGTATGGTATAATCAGGGAATACCGCTGCACATCCATTATGACCATCAAGTCTGGATCCATCAGGGAAGATTTAAGTGTGTGTTGACTACAGTGTACAGAATTATTCTTTTAAGACGTAAAAGTACAAAACACG
This sequence comes from Deroplatys truncata, assembly GCA_030765065.1. Classification (NCBI taxonomy): domain Eukaryota; kingdom Metazoa; phylum Arthropoda; class Insecta; order Mantodea; family Mantidae; genus Deroplatys; species Deroplatys truncata. The sequence goes on from CM060980.1 coordinate 64,653,394, forward strand.
GAACCAGTAATATAAAGTATATTTTTGTACCAGGGCGTTTTTTAAATGGATTCAAAAATATAATGTGTATATAAAGCCTTATTTTATATATAAGAGCTTAAAGGAAAAAGATCTTCTCTCCACTATAGACTGAATATTACAATAAAATAAACAGCGAATTTCAAACACTTCTTTTACACAAATAAACAACTGTGAAGGTATACACGTAGGTAATCTTCATTAGAGTCGAAGTTTCTCTTTTAATAACTCTTTTACGATCAATAATTTGGTTCCTAAGAAAGTACTGTTGTAATTATAAGGTTTATTATTTATTTTATATTTAATTGCATTATTTTCGCTCACCGCAATAATACAGCAATAAACACGACCACCTTCTAACATAAAACCCATGGTACTATTCCTGATGAAAGTAATTGTACTCCTACGCTGGCCATATGTAAAATTGAAAGATTGAATGCGATTAGAAAATTTCTCTGTCACGCTTGACATACGTGCTACCGTGACGAACTAGCCGAATGCGCTCTGTGGCTTTCATTTGATTCAATACCCGAGATATCTTTCTTATAAGAGACGTGCAATGTTACAAGCATTTAATTTAATTTCTGGGGTCAAATTCACTCCACATTTGAGGGTCAAATTCTATGTTTCCTTAGCAGTTTTAGTATTTATTAATTGCTGACGTTCAGAGATCGCCTTTAATTCGTTAGGAGAGAATGAGATTACAAAAGTTAATTGAGAAAGCGTTGTTATTTAGGTCTTGATGTAATGCTATATACTAATCATACAAAGTAGCCTGAATGTTATCTGGGTCATTAGCTATAGTTATTTATAGCGTAATACGTTCTTACTTATTAATATTTTTCTTAGAAATAGGATTATTCAAAATTACGCCTGCTGCACATTACGTGAACGAAGATATATGATGAAACTTCCCGTAGATGAGAATAAGATGGGTTTGTGCAGTTAACAATAATTAAACTGCCTCTGCGGTCGAGTAGTCAATCCTTTGACTTCTCATCCCAGAACACTCGGCTTCAATTCCCGGCTGGGGCGCGACATGTTTCCGTTTCTTCACTCATCACAATCATTCCCTATCCCCCACAGAGTTTGGAAGTATGATTGTGGGAGTGAATGAGTGTTTAGCAGCAAAATACTAACAAAATCAACGTTAAGAAACCCTACGGTTCAGTTAGCAATAACACCTTGAGCTATTCTCAAGTCAAAATCTCCAATATTACCAAAAATGTTAAAGAGGACTATACAAATGAACCAGTTTTTTGTGTATTGCAAACGATTTCAGTCAACTTCACTTACTACGGTCCAAAATTACATGCAAAATTCAATACGAGCTGAAATCTGTTTGGATGCCACTCTCTTCCGCCAATGCTTTTGAATGCGTTGTACCTTAAATACTTTATGCATTTGGGCTGTTAAAACAGTCTCAATTCAGCAATCCATTTTATGAGTTTTACGACGCAGGAAACGTTATTCTGGGAAAGAAAGCAGCTGAGGGTTGTGCATACTGAATAACGAAGGTGACCTCAAATTTATTACCATACCCACATATAAACTTACTGATGTTAGTTCCTAGAAGTCCTTTATGAGCAATACTTTTCTATTGTAATGGTAGGTGTTGTTGATTACCAATCAGAAAGCCAAGAAAAGTATAATTATAGAAAAGAATCACTCAACAGTTTGAGACTAAAGTTTTTATAAAGAAAGTATAACAAAATCATAGTGGTTCGCCAATAACTAAGAAGAGGGAGAGAAAGAAATAATAGAAATATTATCTTTTATTTCTTCCGTTTATGTAAAAATAAATAATTTATTCAGATGATGTACCAATTTGGAAACTATCTACAGTAAAATTAAACTCTATTAATTTTATTCTTAAATTATTCAGAAACAAATTGTAGACAAAATGTCAAATAAATAAAATGTTTAAGCGAATGGAATGAGACAGTGAGTGATTGAAGGAATAAAAAAGCAGAGGATGAAAACGATTAAGCATTCAGAAGGAAAGGTTGCTACTGGGTAGTGTCAGGAGTACAAAACTTCCTTAGCTACGTTCGATTTATCATTCGGGTACAGCCTGGTGAAAAGTATTGTGCAACTTCTAGCAATATCGTTTTCAAGCTGATTAGCTTTCAAGGAGAGAGAATCGTTTATGCTCGCCACTGAAGTTCGTTGCATTTGCTAAAATAAAAAAACGACAAGAGTTCGTTAGCCTATGCATGGGCCTGGTAATGTATGCTTCCAAGGACTAATTCCAATCTAAGTGCACAATCGCATTCTTCATGGAATAATTGAATCAACCACAAACACTATAATTTTACAGCATGTATAATGGATTATGGATAATTCAGTGGTGTAGCTCTAGGAAAACAGAAGCTTAGAGCTCATGAGGTGAATGATATTACTGTATGCCTTGTCTTATTTTTGTTCAACTTAAGTCCCAGCGGAATTTTAGAATCATATCCTTATGAAACATCTGGTAGTACACGATATATAGATTAAAAATCTGATGTGATACATTCACATGATTTTTCTCTCTATTTTAGAGTACACAAAATATTCTTACTAATGCTTGTTTGTCCATCTACTACGTTTTAAATTAAATAAATCTTTGCAGAAATAAGCTACATTAAACATTAATTTATACATACAAAGAGAACAGCGATAGTCAGATGCTTAAGAACTGGACGCTATATGCTGGCCTTAAAATTCCATACTGTTTTCATGCAATCACGAGAAACAACTAAGTGTTAAAAGCACTTTAAAGAATGATCAAGAAATCAACAACTTGAACATTTAATAATGGATCTCTCAGAAATGTCTTGCTACAAAAAGTTATTTGAAATAAATTGTGTGTTTTAAAGAGATCTACATTTTTGTGTAGTATGTTTTCGTCTATCGTTTAACGTTTACCAGTTATACAAGATTATACAAAATTCCTTGCGAATGAAGAGGACTTCAAAAACTATTCCCACAAAACTTAGGATATATATTTTGTCATGTAAATATCTTTAATATATGGTATTTTAATCTAAATCGTTAGGCCAATTTTTTAGACAATCAACATTTTCGAAAAATGTTCCATGTAAAGGTTACTTGTTGTGGGCGGATTTTCTTGAAAATATTCGTGTCGTATCCTTGGAAGATACTAAACTTAAATACCAAGTTTGGTATTTATCCGACTTTTCGTTTTTCAGTTATGCTCTTCACAGACACAGACAGACAGACATACAGACACACACACACGCGAATATTTTTCTAAAAATGCTTCTTTTGGATTCAAGGGGCTTCAAAACATATTTATGGTGAAATCTCGACATCGAATTTTTGGGAGGAATCAACTCTTCCTATAATTATTATAAGTAGTAGAGAAAGTAAAAATATATGTGACCGTGACACAGTCCTCTCTGCCCATTTTAATTCGTTTTCATAACTGTATACTAAACATTACTCGACCTGCTTCACGTTAATCACAATAAATATACGTCCGCAGTAAATTTTCATTAGCTAATCTATGGGAAACGGATTTTTGTAAGGTGAAATAACACTCAGATGCTTGAAAACGTTGCCATTATTATGTCCAAGCCTGATAGTGTACACTCTTTGCCTGAGCTCATGAGCAACAAAACAATCACCGCTTAACACTTCAAACGTGGAAAGTTTCTAACAAACAGCCGGAAGCGTTAAAAAAAATTATTAATGCCACAAACATTTTCAGAAAAAAGTTTCATACTTTTATCTCTTAAGGATCCGCAATTTTATAAAGTAACTATGAATGAATATTCAAAGAATATTTACAGAAAATTCAAGCTACTCAGGATACTTTAACCAAATCGTTTTTTTGGGAAGGGGCAAACCGAAAGCGTTCATAGCAAAGGCTTATTTGGGCTTGAGGAATTCCTTGACTTCAGTTGATATTTATCTGATTTCCGTTTTTGAATTATGATGTTCATAGATACACACATTTTTTCATTCAGGCATCATAAAACGTGTATTTCCGATTAATTAAAAATATCGATATCAAGTTTCTTAGCTGGCAGCAACACTTCCTCTGCGTATCCTGAGAAAATCGTTACATTTCCAGTTTTCTTAGCGTTTAGTTACAGAAGAGGTTACAGGCGTCAGACGACGCCTTGAAAACAAGATTTAGAGTTCTTCTAGCCGTATGAAATTAATGAACGAGAAATGGTTTCTGCACAAAACGAATTTCAAGCACTAAGGCGCACTAAAAGTAAGCCTATGTGGCTGCTGCAGTCAATATTTGCATAAAAGCGTTAAAAAAAACTTGGCAAAAACATAACCACGTAATAATTGTATTATGCTTTGTTTACAGGAACACAGATGTTTTTTCGAATATTTTACTACTTTTACAAGAATAGTACTGATTGTTGCCTGAGTATTAAGTACACAGTGAAGGGTGAAATGGAGTAAAAATGCGGCTCTGATAGACGAGCACAGATCAAGTGCCAAACAGTTCCATATGGAAACCTCAGTGGCCGTGAGACCGACCTCAATGAGCTCGATGCGCCCCATGATAATGGTGACAACCTTTCTTACTACTGTTCACACGTAGGGGAGCAGGATCTTTGCAGTTATTGGTGGCGTCGCCCTCATGCCACACTCCTACTCTCCGAAGAGTTCTTATGATGATATGAAATAACCTGCAAGGCAGGTAGCATCTGTGTAAATAGCGAACCCACCATTCTGTCGCCAATTAAACAAAGTCTAAGCATTATGATTGGTTGACAGCGTTTATCTTCGGCTCACGACAGAATTTAATCGGCTTTTAAACTGAAGCCACATATCAAAGCGCAAACTTCCCATTCTCTTTTCAGGATATACGTGATCAAACGATACGATAATTAACCACGGGTTAACAGTGTTGTCATTATCTCCCACTTTTTAATTTTTACATTGGCATAGTATAGACTGTACTTGAAGTTTTGGTATTATTAGAAATTTCCTACCATCTTTCGTTACCTTTTTTTTAAAGTTCCCTTGTTTACCCAGTTTTACATAACACATAGACACAACACAAACACCCATGCCCATGGCGGGACTCGAACCCGTGACCCTCAGCTTGGCGGAGCGCCGAGCTATACACTCCAGCGACCACGGCTACGAGGGCCGGCAATTTGAGATCCTACATTCGCGTCAAATTCGCTGGTATACAGTTTGAGAATAACTGATAGTTAAACTGAGAATGGTGGAATGCATTGTTGAGAGGATTTCAGCTTCATTTCTCACGCTTCGCATTATCTCTGGTAATATCATTTGTAAGCATAGTAGTAAATAGCCAAGAGTTGTTAAATCAAGAAAAAATGAGTTTTGCAATTACGTTAAAAGTGTTTCATTCCAGGGATTTTCCTCAAGCGCTGTTTAAAATTACATAGTGCTTGACGTGCTGCTTCACTCCAGAGATCGGTAATGTTCCGTAAACATAGACAACAAAATCCCTGTTATGTTCTATAACTGCCCCTCAGATGTTACCTAGTGAACCGTAGAAAACGGTACTTCCTCCGTTATTTTGTCCAAACTGAGCAATGACGTGAAACATGTCAACCGGTGCACATCGCCAACAGCTCTCATAAAGATGCACACATTTCTTACAGTTTCGTCGTGAAAAGATCTAATCAGGATGTGCTGCTGCATTCAAACTACTGATTCTTGATAAAAATGGAATAATCATGGTATTGTTTTAAATCTTATGATTTTAAGTAGCTTTATATATTGACGACATGGTCATTTATTTTCATTGCGGCAGAAACAAATGGGAGTCCTTCTGTTAAGATGAGACGCAAACGATACCTGTATAAATCACTGAAAGCCTAATCTTCTTCATTATTTCCCTTCTTTCCGCTTTTCTCTTCGTTTTCACATACAAATCACTTAACGTAGTCTATCGTCTTCTAACGTTTTACTTTCTTTACTACTTACCTATGAGGTATGAGGTATTTACCAGAGGGGGACACCTCGCCATTGCGACTAACTAGATATATTATGACTACACCTCCCGGGAGGCAGGGATGAAATGAAGGAGCCGCAGGAGGTCACAAATGTCGCCAAATGGGATGATAATTATCATCCTGGATACAGAAGCCATTTCAAAGTTAAGGTAGGTGTTGTGCATTGCTTTTTGTTTCATTTTTCCGTCAATCCATGCAAGGATATTTGTAGAATATATTTAACAAGACGCCCACATGAGAAAATAAAGAATTATCCTTAAATAGGCATTAGGTTGAAAAGACAACAGTGTTATAAAATACCAAATGGCTTTTCGTATGAGCACCAATTAACAACATGAAAAGAGACGTATGCATACCTAAAGTTGACGCAGTATTTTGTATCACAGCAGTGTGAATGCCAGAGTGATTATAGTGTGAATGGGCATTGTTGTATGACATTGATTTGAGATGTTTGTTAGTTGTGGGCATTGTTGGGAAATAGGTTTGCACGGCCTCGCTGAGGCTGACAGTGGAAGCGGACGGCGGTGAACGAGGGGGTGAGTTGTTTGTTGGTTGGAGGAGACAGGCAAGTGACGTCGGATTGGCGCGCTTTTCTGTGGAAATGGAGGGAATGTTTTGCCTAGAGCGTGTGTGTTCGTAATTTTGATTGGATATAAAAATAGACGCTAATGTTGGCGCGTTTTATTAACCAATAGCAGTTCGGTTATTATCTTTAGGCATATCGGGTGAGGGAGTATAAATTCCGTGCCAGAGACGGGTAACGCGCAGTTTGACAGAATAATTCACAAGGCAAACGTCGTTCAGTCCAACAGAAGGATTCGCGGGTAATACGTCGTTCAGTCCAACAGAATCATACAAAGGTTATACGTCGCACAGTTTAAGAGAATCGTTCACAGGTTATACGTCGCGCAATTCTACAGAATCTCTCGCGTTGTAAAGTAAGTTATAAATGTGAAATACGCGAATTAATAATGTGCAGCAAATAAGTGATTATAGTGATATTAGAAAATATAACAGTTTCAGTCTGGCGTGTATCAAGAGTCAATATGTGAAATTAATTAATTGTGACGGTAGTAAAAGTGTAAAAACAAATTCTTTTATAAGTGTTATCTTTCAGTAACAAATCCTTTCCGTTTACACACCCTGTTCAAGAGATATGCTCGATTGAGTAGTAATAATAGCTAGCCGGAGGACAAATAACCCAAAATTCAAACTCAAAGTAGTAAAACAGTAACAGGCGCTCAGAAATAGATAACACGAGTTACCGCGACAAATTGGCTCCCATACGTGGGGCAGATAAACATGAAGCATCTTCCAACTACCAACAAATATTCTACTACAAAGTGCTCGCAGTATATCATATATGTTTAATCGTGTGTGATGATTAGCATGGAGGACGTGACAACGATGGCTGAGTTAGAAGCAATATTAATAGTATTTATTATTCAAAATGAAATTACACACATTGCGCAACAGTCATACTTAACTGAATGGAGAATATTCTTTCCTTCAATGAATTCTTCGCAATAATTAAGTCCACGCACTTCGTTTGAATTCCAGCGGAGCTTAGCCAGTTTTGCCTTTTTAAATTACTGATCTTTTCCTAATGAAACAACAAATAGCTACAGTAATAAAATTTTCCCCCAATATTTCTGTCTGTGCGTATGTTTTAAAAATATGCACCCAGTTTCCTGGTTCCCCGACATAATGGACAAATTCTTCAGCCGATGTCATCAAATATGATCTTAGGCGTTCAATCTAGAGTATTCTCGATCAGTGTTTCCTAACCGCTTGCAAAATATATAATCCCTTTTGCCATCTAACTTTTATTTCATTTTACAGCTCCAGACCGACAATTGAATCGGCCTCTATTTTCTACCGAATCATGTGAAAAGGTATTATTTTTATTTTCTTAATAATGCTGAACCTGTTATCACTCATAATCCAGAAGTAATTTAGCCTATTTTTATAACTCCTGCTGTAGCCCCATCACTTACCGTTAGGATCATTCATGTTGTTTACTTGATGACGAAGGCTTCAAGGTTCTCTTGGACACTTTTAATAATGTTAATGATGTCAAGTGTGCAATTCCTTTTTACTTTCTCTCACCGGAAATCGAGGACCCTGAATCCAAAAAAGGTCCGTGCATGTCTCTCTCTCTCTCTGTGTGTGTGTGTGTGTGTGTGTGTGTGTCGGATAAATACCAAACTTGGTATTTAGGTTCAGCGCCATCCAAAGAAGATTTGCAAGAAAATTCCCCAATATAAACTATTCTTTAGATGATCGTTTTTGAAATATTTGACTTTCTAAAAATGTCTAAAAATTTTGATTAAAGTACCAACATTAAAGATATTTATATGACAAATAAAATGTATATTTTCAGTTTTCTGGGAATAGCCTGTGAAGTGTTCTTTATTCGGAATGAATTTTTATAAGCCTGTTAACTGGTAGATGTTTTGCAAAAGACGAAAACGTACTACACCAAAAATGTAGATCTATTTAAAACACATAATTTATTTCAAATAACTTTTTTTGTGGCATCAGCCATTACCGAGACATCCATTATTAATGGTTCGATTTGTTCAATGATTTATCATTCTTTTTAAGTCGATTTTCAGTTCTTTCAGTTGTTTCTGATTGCATAGGAACAGTATGGAATTTTAAGGCCAGGGTATAGCGTCCAGTTTTTAGAAATTTGACTCGCTGTTCTCCTCGTATCCTAACGAAATGTGTAATGTAGCTATTTCTGCAAAGGTTTATCTGGAGTAAAATGAAGTGGATAGAAAAATAAGTTTTCGTAACAATAATTTGTATAATAAACAGTGGAGGGTAGAGAAAGTTATGTGAACGTAACGCATCAGATTTTTTGACATGGACTGTATCTTACTAGCATCTACGTAAGTTCACGAAGTACTGATATTTTGTCCCTCCCTATTTTCAAGATATCATGTTGACATGAAGTTCATTTATGAGGCATTGATATGATCCAAGAATTGTTGTAAACGCGGTGAATGCAACATGTGGGGCTTTGATTTTGCTCTTCTGAGCAAAATGAATTCAGAATGACCTCTATGTTAGATGTCTGTCATCCAGTCATTGCTCCACAAAGCGTGAATCGATCCATCACTCTCGATTATTCTCTAAGGCCTGCAGCTGTCTCCAGTTGACGGATGCTCATTTGTCTTCATACCTCGCATCAGTACGCAGAACAAGCGCACGGAGTTCACGTCTGCCCACGTTGACTACATCCTTGCGCCGAAACACTATCCTAATTGGCTAAACGTCCTGGCGGCCATTTCCTCAACAAAGAAGACTCATAGAGACCTAAAGATTTCCCAAGCGTGTAATCGGATACCTATAGAGCTTCAGAGTTTGAGAGACCTGAATTTGCTATAATTATCTATTGGTAGGTAATTCAACATTTATATCTATGATTCATTTGTAATTTCAATAACGCTTAAATGAATAAATTAAAAAAAACAAGAAATAAAGAAAAATTAAAGCCTAAATTTGGATTTTAGGCGCTAGCCGGTACAAAAATGCTTTAAAATGGTTGGCTCATAGACTGCAACCTAAACCAGGCAGAGCTCCTTGTGGCTGCTCTTAAGTATAGTAAATCGGAAATGCGATGGTTGACGAGTACGTCAATGAAGGAATTTTTCACTTGGAAACTATGCTCATATGTGCCTTTTAGTCCAGTTTCAAGCTGGAAGTTTTGGAAGTTAAAAAGATTAATAATTTCGAGCTTGATAAGTACTGTGTAATGGAATGGAGAACTTAAGCATTAACTTCGTCATTTTCTATGATATTATTGTAAAAATATTATGGTTACAGTTTTAAGCATATTCAGGCAGGCTACCACTTTTTCAACTGTTATTTTCCATTTGGGCTATTTTCGCTCTGAATCCTAATAATATGTATTTCGTTTAGAGATATTTTCGGGGCATGAATTAGTAAATTTAAAGTCTGCAACCTAGTGCTACCTGCAGTTTCCTGGATTTAAGTACATTCAATATAGAATACTTTCCTCTTTTATTCCGGAATCTACAAATATGCAGGTTGTATATTCTATCTGTGTATCTCACATACGTTAGGGAAAAGTGGTTTGGGAGAACTTTGAGCTGCGTAACCTTGGGAGGAGTAGGAGGAGGAGAAGCAGGAGGCATGCAGTAGCGATACGCGACAGGTGCAGCGGCTGTGGCAGAGCAATAATTGACCATGCATCCCCTATTCACAGTGAAAGGACATGGAATGTTCCAAATGCTTACTGCACAATGTGTTTGCGCCAGACATAGTACAAAAGAAATGAGTTGTTAATGCACGATGAGGAGACGCTGCAAAAATTAAACCAACTCGCGTTGGCCTATATTTTAAACCAGTAACTGTTATGAGGAAACGCTATCCAATGCATACACTACCATATATCGAAATTATAAATTAGTGATCATTAAATTATTAATTTTAAAACTACACGGCTACCAAAAGAATGGAAACAACACAACAGGATGGCCCTGACTGGTAGTTCAGCTTAAAGGTAGTAAGTATAGAGAAGTGGCGGGCGTACATGACTTGTTAAGTCATTCTCTATAGTCCTGTACCAATATAAATTCATTTATTTTTCCTTTTCTAGATCAGTGTTTATAAATTCCGATACCCGATGATCACATACCTATTTCGAATGTTGATTAAGATTTGGAATTTGATTGATTACGAGGAAACAATAATGGCATCTAAAAAGAAAAGATCAACTGATTATATTACGTTTACGTACAGACCATTCACGCCTAACCCATTCCTTCTTACTCGCCAAAGAAAATGCACCTCACTGCGACACCTGCAATTACTATATCACCATCGAACACCTCATCACTAAATACAGAAGTTATACCATGGAGAGAAGAAGACATAACATTCCTGAATATATATTTTTAGCTTTAAACAACCTTACTCATTGCAAATACATTCCTTGAAAGACATCAAACTGTATAACAGGTTATACTGTTCTAGCTGTATTTAAGACATAATAATGTAAAATATGTTTGTAGCAATACATTACAATTATTGCATTATTTAATCAATGTAAAGTATACAATGTATTATTACTGTACTCGTATGTGTGGATATAATTCGCGATATGACCTAGTAGTGAAAGCGACTATAAATAAAGAAAAACACAAAAACAATAATGGTATGCATATTGAATGTGATATTGCGTGTGGCTATAATTTTTATTATTCTATATTGATTCAACGATGGTTATTTTAAGTTTCGTGATTCATCTTCTAGTCAGTATGCAAAATCTCCCCATATCCCTTATAAACAACAGAAGAATTTACATTTTTATTCGTTAACGTCGTAACACCCGTTTATTCCTAACAACTGAGGTCTGTAGAGAAGATGAATGAAATGGGCGAAATGATGTTCAACTGAGTGTTGTTGGAGCTACCTTATCCAGGTAACTCACTCCGATCTAGATTCCAACTCGTGACTTCCAGGTTAGCAGACGGAGAGACCCTAACCCCCATACTCCATTGTGGCGACTTCCCATTCATCGTTTCATTCCAAGATAGAGCTAAATGCGTTGTTTCGGATGACAACCCAGAATGATGTAGTTATAAAGCAACATGTAGGCGTTGATTGTAAAAGTAATGATGAAAACAATGAATATCCGTTCTGCAGAGAAATAAAAGAATAATGAGTTAGGATAAAATCCAGGCAGTGATTTCAGTATTTAAAAATAACATTTTGATTTAAACACAATCTTACTGGAGACTAAGAAACTACCCAATAAAGCAGATATTTCTAGGACTTACTTAACAGAATTTAAAGTCATTAGTCAAATGGCATGAAAGAAGGCATGAACTCCTACAGAAATGAAACTGCTAACAATGCAGAAGGTGCAGCTTCTGATTGCTATTGTAGTTATTGGTAGCTATAGGTAACCCAGACTACCGCAATTGTGATTTTATTGCAGTAAATAAAGGGCGGTTCACCATTCAAGCTGATGATTTTACAACAGTATTGACAATGATTACACTTCTTGGCTTCGTGATGTTCAGTTATTATATTGTCCGTTGTTTCTTTCCTATGCATACACCTTCATTCTTTTTATTTGTTTGCCTTGGCGTTTGTTTTTCTTTCCAGTGAAAATCTCACTCCTACAAAATGAATTGATTGGTGATTTTGTTTTATGAGAGCTCAACAATCAATTGCCAAGCTAAACGGCGAAATCTTTACACTTTGATAAAAAGACATGAATAGGGTGTATAAGAACTGATGCCAGAAGGATTCGTTACGTGCTTAGTGATCAGGTAATAATGCTTTTTGGGAGCAACACTAAATACAATTTAGCTTCCACGACAGTCCGTTGATTCATTAAAACTGAAGCTTTATATATAAAATAAAGCAATCATATAGAAATTAATTCGTTACCTCTCTTTGTAGGGTTATTTGTTTTTTTTAAAATAGAAATACCCTATGTAATTGGAGATGGAAAGGTGAAGTTAGGTAGCTGCACATACTAGTTATAGCCTGGGCGAGTAGTTGTGGAGTAGTGTGTATACGTGAACAGCCAATCACCGATATTAATCCTTACAGGCCTATAACCAAGATGAACAGGAAATTTTAGCATATAGACAAACTACTTTGCCACTATGCAATAATAATGATGCTAATGGTGATTAATAATAATGCTGATATTATTTTATCAATTGAATACAAAAATGATCGAAAAATGTTAAGTGATGTGTCCATAAAAAATCCTTTTCACATTCAGTGTTTTACAGTTATTAATCCCTGCCCTTAGTAGTCCTATGCATATTTTATTAATTTTTTCATAAAAGAGAAGCTTTAAGATAATCTAAAACACCGTTTTGTGTGTCTTGCAGCTGCCCGGTGGATTAGATATCCAAATCACGAATGATATATACTTGTAAATTACTCTGTGTAGCTAACTGAATACTTGGAATTAAAAATGGCACTGTCAATTTAATGTCAAATTCAGTTCTACCGGAAATTAGATAAACTTTGTTATTTTAAACGAACACCTTAATTTTGTGCTTATCCTGGTAGTGCTCTTAAATGATTTCTACTTTATAGCATAGGGTTTGCCTATAGTATCTCATAAGCTAATACTGGGTGTCGCAGGGAAATGGGCAATTTTGAACATTAGTGTTGTGAGCACTGTAGTGCCGGCAGGTTTTCGGAACTGATGCGTAGTTGTGAACGCGCTGCCATTTAGTAACCATGCAGCATTGGAGTGGTGCGAAATGTGCTGTCCCTGTGAGAGCATGTTGCAAGCAGGGTGATAGTGTGAATGCTACGGAAAGTTATTTCGACAGCATTACCAGCTCGGATGTCATGGACGTGTCCCATTTACTCATGCGATCACAATGTGGATGGGTAATTTGAAGAAACTGGTTCAGTCTTGAAGAAGAAACCTACAGGTGGCGTTCGAACAGTGCGTACACCAGAGAACATTACAGCTGTTCGAATTTCCATCGAGAGGAGTCCTCGCCGTCCCGTTCGACAACATGCATCTGCGCTAGGGATTGGGCGAAGAAGCGTACAAAGAATACTACACAAATTAATTAAAGTTCCATCCCTATAAGCTACAGATTGTACAGAAATTAAATCCACAGGACCCTGTGTCGCGCAGGGAATTTGCAAACGAGTATCGGCTAAGATCAACGAGGACGCCAATTTCCTTACAAACATATGGATGTCAGACGAAGCCCACTTTCACTTTAATGGATTCATAAACAAACAGAATTTTCGTTACTGGGCACTGGAAAATCCTCATGAGTTCCACGAGCGTCCATTACATAGCGCCAAGGTTGCATATGCTGTGCTATGTCATGGCGTCATTGAACCTTACTTTTTTGAAAATGAGAATGGTATTACAACAACAGTAACATCCGCTCGTTATGTTGATATGCTTGAAGCATTCTTTACATCGAGACTGCACACTCTGAACATCGAAAACATGCGGTTTCAGCAGGACGGAGCCACGTCACATACTGCTCGACAATCTATGGAAGCCGTTCGCCAATTGTTTGGAAGGCACATCGACACTTCGTGTTTGAGACTTCTTCCTGTGGGGACTTCTTAAAAGTAAAGTGTACCGCAACTATCCATGAACTGAAACAGAAGACGAAATCACTGCCATTCCCCGAGACATGCTAGAGTGAGCACTCCGGAGTTCCCGTAACAGGTTATTAGAATGTGAACGCCAAAGTGGGAGCACATCCTTCCGATGTCATCTTTAAGTAGTAAAATTATAGTTTGTGTCATTTTGTAATTAAAACATAAATGGCATACTGTATACATGAACTTTCGTCAATAAAACATTTTTCCCCTGTATTTATTCGTGCATATTACGTTACTTCATAATTTTTCGTTTCCCTGCACCATCCTGTAGATATTTTGAGGTATTTATTTAATTTATAACTTATATGTGGGACAACCTAAATACTTGGAGGGCGAGAAAAAAAGCGAGAAAGAACACATAATCTGGCACTGCTAAAACATGACTCGCGATTACATTTGAACTCTGTGCTGCTCGCCCTCTGGTTGGCCCCTACCTCATTTCTATTATTTTATCTGCTTTTCGGAGGTATCATAAAGCTATGTGTTTTATGATACAGTTTTGAAGGTATTGCTCAACAAATCTTATACATTGGAAGATCTAAAGGAAATACCAAGCGAGAAATTGCTCAATTTCGGATACTGAATTCTCTCAAATGTAAGTGAAGACTTTCTGAGGATATGCCAGAATTGTGTTGGTAGAAAGCGACATTTCCAACATTTCTTATGACAAGGTATATACGTATTATAATTGTAACTGTAACTATGAGAATGTGAGGCGTTTGCGCGGATATTATAACTGTTTCGGCGAGAGTCCGAGCTGTAGCGGCTGGCGGCGAGCCGTCGTTGGGCGAGCAGAGTGTGAAAGTAAGGCATTGTATAATGTTATATTTTTGACGAATACTGTTCATTATATTACTCAAGAATCTAAAATAGATGGATAAATAAGTAACGAAATAAATAATAAGTATTAAAATGGACGAAATCCTAGTATTATATTGAATTATTTGATTAATCCAGATACCTATGTTAAAATAAATGAAACTCTCACTATAAAAGATATTCAGAATGCGCTGCACTTATAAATGCTCGTAAACTTGCTGCACTTCTAAATGCTGTCCTAAGTTATAAATGTACACAACCTATATCTCTGGCAGAACTTCAGCTAAATATGTCAGTTTCCTCATGCTTATCAGACTTACTTAATCAATTAGTTTCTTTTAAAACGCATTGGTTTGCTCCCAAGGCAGGACTGGCGAAATTTAATAAAGTCAGTGAATATTTCATCCTCGGATATCGAGCATCGTAAACTTCAGCAGGCTGTAACAAATGCTCCACCCATGTGTCATGAAATACAGCTGTTTGTGTGTCATTTCCAACAACATCACGTACCCCATCCAGTATAATCACACTTTATGTTACATGCGATGTCTTTAATTAAGGGCTAAGCGTTTAAGACCAGAGACAGGTGCCCATCTTGTCACACCTGTGTCACAGCTTAGGGCGACAGAGATACATGACGACAGCTAATTGCACTTTGAGCTTTGGCACATGTGCAACTCCTTGTTATTCATTACAGCGCTGCCTTGTTCCAAACATTTTTATTATAGACTTTTGCAAAAAATAGTGCATAACAAAGGTTGTGAGCAAATGATTTCTCGGCATTTTTTATCTGAAAGTTGTATAGAATGAATATCTAAGAAATTATATAACTTTTTCGTCACGGTTATAAATGTGATAAGCCATTTTCCGTTTACAGTTCTGGATCTTTATGTCTTTTTATGTAATAACGTTTGTTCTTTCCCCATACTAAAAATTAAACTTTGTCTCCGTAAATTCGGCTGGAGCGTTTTTGAAGCGGAAACGAATGCTTTCAGGAGTCACTGTATACGGGAGGGGTAGGGAAGATAGTGAAAAAGAAAAAAGAGAAAGGGAGAGTAAATCTTGGAGAACGAGAGAGGAGTTGAGATACATAGATACATAGGGGGGGAGAGAGGAGGGGAAATCAAGAATAAGAGAGAGAGAGAGAGAGAAACAGAGTGAGAAAGGAGAAGGGAGACAAGTTAGAGTAGCTATGGATTTCTCCAGTGTTAAATAATATAAGGAAATAACAGTTGCATTGGAATGGGCCTAAATAAAACTAAAGCTGGTGAATACAAGTTAATTCATTCATAGAAATGACAAATTCTTCATCTTCTTTTTCTGATTACCTACTTCCTTGGAGGATTTACGCCTCCAAAGACTAACAAGCGAATGTTAAAATAGAAATTACAGCAATAAAATATTGCACTCTTACATAGATAACATCTAAGTGGAACACTTGCATTATGAAACTAAGAAGCTAATTCTCGCCTGCTTAAAATGATGTGTTTGACCCGTAATGAGTATAGAAACAAAGAAAATAAGCGGTTAGATATTAGCATACTTCGATTCATAGGGTATAATTCTATGGGAAAAGACACTTGGGTGGGAAAGGGTGCTCAGGACCCGGAAAAATAATGCTCGTTATTACAAGCGGTTTTCAGCGACTATTGTAAACTGTGACGCTAAAACTCAAGTTTACCCATCGTATGCCTTTTTGAATTAAATATGTATAAAAGAAACCCATAATAGATTCATGAAGAATAAAATCACATAACTACAATAGTAGAAATTAAAGCAACAAAAACTCACACAAAGTGATCAATACCTTTATGCGTATAAGTGCATACAGCAAATTATTAAAACCACTGAACTAGATGAAAGCTTCAGTAAACATAAATAAAACAAATACTGATATGTGAAACAGAACATTTACTGCCATTTCTCAAAACCTAGCTAAGTTAATTATTATTTGTTATTAAATGCGTTACGCTGTAGTTGTATGTTAGCAATTGTGTTTGCTCTTATCCAATTATTTTGTGTCATTAACTCTATAGCAATCCTCTTCGAGTTATTTAGCGATTTTATAGTGGCAACTATTATTTTTATGCGAGTAAACTATTATTCACCCGTTTACAAAGTTAACCTAATCAGTAAACACTTTTCTATTCTATGTGCGCTGTTCGTGGACATTTAAATTATACATGCATCTGGGTTCCAAGCAAGGGTGTTAAAACCTGTTAAAAAAGAATCTATGACTGCAAAGGTCGAGAGACTCGGGAGTTTCTCTGAAAGAGTAGAAAATGAAAAAGTATGCATCAGGGATCACCATCCTGTTGAGTTAAGGCATAAAATGAATAGGATTTGAAGCGCGCAATATTAAAAGTAGCACCGGAACACAAACTCTGCGGTTTTTATGCTTTGATCAGCGAGTGTCTTTTGAGACGTGACAATGGGAAGGTAGAAAACAGGTTGCTCGTGCACATATTAGTTACCTGTTACGGCGCCTTGCTATACCCGCCTGTGAGACCACACGATCCTTATCTGCCCCTTCCACTATCTCAAAGAATCTGACCAAACCACAGTGCTTTTCTTTTATACTGTGGCCAACGCACGGGTGCTGGCCCGCCGGCTGTCGCAGCGCGGACTCCCTCCGATACAGTTAAACCGTCTCACGTTCTCATATTTACGTCACAATTACAATGATAATAAGCGCTATCATAACATAAGAGATATTCGAAATGTTGTGCTTCTCTATCCGCATATTTCTGGTATCTTTATAGAAAATTTTCATTTACATTCGAGAGCTCAATATCCGAAATTGAGTGAACTTGTTATCTGATGTTTTCTTTTAGTTCTCCCAGTATATTTTAACCCATTGCTTTCTTGGGAGGAAAAAATGCTTCTTTTCAGTCCAAATGTATTAAAACTTATTTTACAATCAAAACCCTAATGAGCAATGCTCATTTCTAGGTGAAAATTGAAAGGAGAGGGGTAATGAAAGTCTGAATCTGAGTAGCTGGAAGATGCTGCTTTGTAAAATGCATTTCACGAGTGAATAAGTACAGCAAAAGCAAAATATATTGCATTTATTGGTAAAGGTGCGTTCTGCGTAGCTAGAAAAATAAAATGATAGCATAATAATGTGAAAGTAAGTATTAGTAACAGTAGAAATAATATTATTAAATAAGACTGGGAAATGAATATTAGTTGAAAAGATGAATATGGGTTGGAGAGACAGCAGGCACGAAACGGGGTAGTTTTTCTCTATTGTAGCCGCGTAAGGGCAGAAGACGTTTTTGTTCATGTACGTTAGGTCGTCTGAAAAACAGGTGTGTAGAAACGCAGGTCAGTGATCCAATAGTGGCAGACATACGAGTTCATGTAGAAAATTAAAGTAGACAATAAATAAGAAAGAAGGTAGAAATCATGTGATAGCAAAATGGGGGGATAGAAAAATTCGGAATAAGGAATTTATTTTTTCGTGAAATCATTTGATAGTGATATTCCCTTGAAGGCTGTTCTAAAAAAAAACACTCAACTCTTAGCGAACTCAATGGTGCTCAACTGCTAAGCGAACTGTGGATAACAACGTGTCCGATGTGATGGGATACGATGATATGTCGATGAATTCTCGAACGCATCCAGTGTAACTGGCTTTTGCCCATAAACTTTATTCTTCAAGTCCCCCATAGGTGAAAGTCCAGAAGTGTTAGGTATGTACTCATAGACCGTAGTGGGAACTTGCCTATCATCCACGTAAATTGTCAACCAGGAATGCCCTGACATCTCGATGGTAGTGGGATGGAGCACCATCTTACAGAAAGCAAAATCACTGCGCAAGAATTTTAAGTCCATGTCATTTTGTTCCCAAGATAAATTTATCAAAGAGTGAGTGCATAGTTTTGGACCCCTCTGTATTTAAACATGGTTATTATATGTAAGTGATGATGAGTAAAGCTATTGCTCAAAGTTGTGTGCTCATACGGAAATATTCTAGAATTTTGCAGTAAAACAGGACGCCACTGCATGCGCGAAAAGCTAAAAGATACCGCCTTCTTTGCTATGTACACCCTATCTGTGATGGCCAGTAGAATACCTTCCAAAGCTGTGGGGACGGGGCTGAAGCGGCAGTTAAAACTTAAACAGTGGGTCGCTATATTCTGGATTTGAAATTCTACTCTGCACCTGACATCACAACTAACAAAAGAACGGGGATTTAGCAATTTATAAAACGAGGCTAGAGTATAGGAATATTGCAAACAATAGCATCGAATACCTGGAAAATGGTTAATGCCACACAAAAAAGCAAATTATCGGGCACAGACTGTGTTTAACGAGATCTACAATTTTAGTCAATTTTTCATCTATATCACTTATGCTTACAAATTATAGGAAGGTGTGCAAAATTGCATCATAATGAATAATAATTTACCCGTTGTTTGTAAAATATACAATATATATTTCTTTATTTCTCAAAAAAATATATTAAAACAATTTTAATAAAAATAACGAAATTTTTATGAGTAAAGGATTCTGGTGGGGGATTCTGTTGAAAATCGTATCGCATCCTTGGAAGATGCTGAACCAAAGCCACTCGTAGTACTTCTGATGTTACTGGAAGTACGTCGGGCCGAATCTATGAGCCTCTCCCGTTGGAAAGCTGTCCGAATTGGATTGGTCTTTTCTCATCAGTGGTCTCCTATACCCATTGAAAATTGGATACGTCTGGGCAGAGCTGTCCAAGCGGGCTGGAGGCGCCTCAATGTCCTCGGCGTGCTATTTCCTATGGGCTCTACCGAGGTAATCAGTAGTCATCCCTTTCGGCACCCGCCGAAGGGGCCGTCGCTACGCCGACCTCAGATGCAGCTACTCCGGACCGCACCGCGCCGCTCCCCTGGCATCTGCCGGGAGCGATGCCTCACCGCCGCCGGTGGACGGGCCTTCCTGGGCATCGGTCACGGCTTCGACCCGACACCAACAGGAGCATTTCTCTCGCCCAGTCAGCACCACACCTCACCGCCGCAGCAGTCGACTCCACCAGCATCACATCAAATCATCACAGCTGAGCAACCCATGCAGCAGCCAGCATCTACTTCACCACTGCCGCTGTCATCGCGACCCCGAGATCTTCCTACAAGATTCATCTTCACCGCTGCTCAACACCGGTGGCCTTCAACCTTGAATGCCAGAAGAAGCATCACGTCCTGGGCACCTACAACGCTGATTCGCTGGTATTTGCTGATCCGGCCGACCGTGAGGCTGCCTTAAGGTCCGGCCCTCCCTTTTTAGGACAGGTTCTTCATGTTGAGGCTAACCGAGCGGAAGGCCATCAGTCATGCCGCTGCTGCTGCTGCTATGGGTACGAGACATCAACCTGCGCTGCTCCTCCGAGGGGCTACAACTGCGGTGCGCCAAACCTGACAGCGCAGTGCACCAACCACGACCTCCGCCGACGCCGCCGGTACTGCGCCTCCTGCAACGACCATGGCCTCTTCACCGGGCAGACGCAGTGCCCCTATATCCGAGAAGCCGTCGATCCACTCCGGCCTCAACCGTAAACGCAGCGCCACCTCCTCCTCCGACGTCTACACCGCCACCACCTCCAGTACCGGCCGCAACAGGATGCGGTCGAGGATCTCCACTCTGAGGTCCTCAACTTATTGAGCCGCATCTCTCAGCAAGAAGAAACGCTCGCTTCGCTCATCTCCGCCGTCAACTCATCCAGCACTGAACATCATCTCCGCCGTCTTGCCGCCATGGAATCTGCTATCCAGGACCTTCACACCATCACTACCGCCTTCTCAACTGCCTTCCGGAGCTTCACCACCTGCTGCCTGCAGCGATTCGACAGCACCGACTCAGACATCAGTGACCTGGGCGAATCCATCGCCTGCCTGCCACGGACGTCACCACTGCCAGCCCCAACAGATAGCCTGGAGGGGCTTAGGTCCACTCTGACAGGCCTCATGGAACTCGTGAAGGCCCTGATCACGACGACGGCCGATGGTAATCTCGGACCTGAGGACCTGAGGCTCCACATGTTATCCCAATAAAGCCATATGATATATGTAGCAGACCCTACAGACAAAAGTGAGCGCACCTCTCAGGGTCGCTCAACAATAATCACCCATGCAATAAAGTCTAATAAAGTTCCTTATTCAATCCCGATACACTCCCCGGGGAGTAATCAGGGCCCTGGCACGATCATGGCTGTTTCCTTCACCCACTTACCTTCTGCACTATCGGGGGTGCTCAGCGGAACCCCACCACCTTTCCTCACTTCTCCTTTCAATTCCTCTCCATAAATTCTCCTTCCTACTCGCGTCACTAACCCCCCCAAAAAACTCGGGGTTTTCGGAGTTAATCGGGGGGGGGGGGCGGATGAGCCAGTTTTTTTAAGAAATCATGCATTGACCTATTTGAAAACTCCATGATGAGAAGAATCACTCGGTTGGCGTCTTTCTCTGCCTATAGAGAAGGGGGAAGCTTCGGATCCAGGTAGACCTTCGCCTAAAAGCGTAGTAGAGAAAATAAAAATTACACCGACATAGTCCTCTGCATAGTCTTTCCTTAGGAACCAATAATTGATAATTTTACACCCTAGTGTAAGTAATGCAAACAGCATTTCCAATAAACCTAGGCTTCCGCTACTCCAGATTAAAAATTGTTAGTAGATTTAAAATCAAAGAGTTTCCGAAATCACGACTTAGCAAAATACTAGCAGAGAAAATAATGTGTTCAAACATATTTACACACGCTTATAGACCGAGTATTACAAGACACGATGTGTTGAAATTGCCAGATATCGGAAAATCAGCACATGACAGGTCATCAATAACGGGAAAGACGACAGACAATGCGGCATTAACAAGCTAAGCCTTTGAACGTTGACACAGTACAATTTAGTCAAGGTGTTCAAAGTGACAAACACTGCACACAAAGTTTATATATCGATATTATCAAAACAGTATTGACATAAAAGGGGAATGCAGAACAAAACCTTATATGCACGATGACACAAAATAACGGCATGTGATTAAAAGTAATTGCTAAAAGCAGCAGATTTCATGCAAGAAAACATGTCATTAGATTTGTTGTTAACACAGCGAGACGATTTCACACTTTACGCTATGCAGTCTCACCCATTCTCTCTCTCTCTCTTCTCTCTCTCTCTCATTCACACAGAAAAACAAAAACGACGTGTTTATGAAAACAGACATTTTTAGAAAAACGTCCCTGTGTGTGCCCGTATTTATGACTGTGTGTGTGTGTGTTTGTGTGTGTGTGTGCGTGTGTGTGTGTGTGTTTCCGTGCCTGAACAGTTTTCTAAAATGAAAAGTTTGATGATTATCAAACTTGTTATTTAAGTTCAGAATCCTCCAAGGATGAGACCGATAATGTTCAAGAAAATTTTCCCACTCCAGGCTACCTTTTACATGGAACATTTTTCGATGTTTTCCATTTTCTCAAAAATTACTCTTAACGATTCTGATTAAAATGCCATGTGTTTTAAGATATTTGCATGGTAAATAAAATGTTTATCTTAAATTTTCTGGGAATAGCCTGTGAAGTCCTCTTCGTTTAGAAGGATCTTTTTTTACTGGTAAATAAGATATAGACAAGAATACATTACTGAAAAAAATGTTGATCTCTTTAAAACACATAATTTATTTCAAATAGCTGCTTTGTGACATTAACATTTTCGAGATATCCATTGTTATTGGTTTGAGTTTTTAATAATTCGTCATTTTTAAAGCGGTTTCGCTTATCGGTTTTTTCTCGAGATATTATGGAAGGAGTGTAAAATTTCTAGGTGGGACCCAGTTTTTAAACATCCGACTATCGGTTTGTTTTCCTCTATCTGCCTGGTAACTTCAAGGGAATGGGTAATTAATACCTATATTTCTACAAAGGCTTATCTCGATTAATGTGAGGTAGATAAAAAAATAAGCTTTCTTAAGAATGGTTTGTAGAAGCTATATAAAAATAAAGGACAGTCGATAGGGAAAGTCATGTGAATGTAACACATAAGATTTTTACTTTCTCTACTACGTTTAGTAAGTAGGGGAAGTATTGTATTTAAATTTATATTCCACAGTGCGGTCGTTTTAAGGTGAGATTGGAGACCGATTCTATACCTAACTGACACCACTCATAACAAGGTTAGTATTCATTATAGTGCATGTAAGTAACGCGGGAGTTACGGAACGTAAAACCCCCAGTGTAATACACAGTGTTCGGAGCATGCATACGTGCGATTCGTGGCCTCACCATAAAACGACCGCACTGTATAATCCTAATACGAATAGCAACAGAAATTCCATGGCTTTCGTCTATGTAGATAAAACTCCTCCGTATACATTATAGCGGCATTATGTGTGGTGATGTTACCGTAAGAAATAATTCGTTTGTAAGTAAATGTAAGACTTTTAGCTACAGCTGTGTTTTAATAGACAAACGTTTAAAATGTACGTCCAAAAATACTATTGAAATGGGTTAATTAAGCCAATTTAGTTTTTATAACGCAGAGATTTGTTTATTAAGGTACTTTCATACGACTTACTTTTGATTGTAGATGATTGGAAATGAAGTTATCAGAAAGCTAGTTAAGCCCGATGTTATTTAGAATGCACAAAGTATAAAGAATATAAACACTTCATTGGGTCAGTGAATTCTGACTCACGATTTTACCCTCCCACTTCATTAAGTGTGCTCTGTTTAATTAGAACAACTGCCTTTCCTTGTGTAAGATAAAATTTTCTTTTGTGATGATGCAGTTAAGCGTTAAAATGGCACCTGCAACACATAAGCTAAATTGTATTTTAAATACGCAATTAGGTATATAGAAAGTATTTGCTTTCCATCATACTCTTTAAGTGATGTCGGCAAGGTCTTTGCCAAGGAAAATGTCCGTTTATGTTCCGCTAGCTATAGGTCAGAAGTAGTATTACTGGATTTTAATTACAATTTGATAGATGGTTATTAATTTTCTTTTAGTGTGGTTGCTATAACTGGTTCCAAATGAGGACATGGAATTTGTTTTGGGCTACCTAAGGCTATATCCTCATCAGTTTGAAATATGGTTCAAAGTGTCTTTAGTTTCCTTGGGAAGTTACTCATCTCTCGCCAGGATATAATTTTCCAGAGTTTTAACTTCCGGTGGAAAATGAATCCTTGAATCACTTATAAATTAGAGATTACAATTTGTATGGTACATTCCATGGTTTACCTTCTCTAGCACGTACTAGTGGTGGAGAAGGTATTGCATTCCGACCTAAAATTCGCTATCCAGATTTTACCGGAAATACACGTTTTGAGGCCCTCTGAATAAGAAAAATACTTTTAGAAAAAGGTTCGCGCGCGCGTGTTTGTGTCTCTGAACAGATAACTCAAAAACAAAAAGTCGAATTGATACCAAACTAGGTATTTCATTTCAGGATCTTTCAGAAATTCCATACTAAGAATTTTCAAGGAAATGCCCTCATCCAAAACCACACTTTACATGAAATATTTTTCAAAATCGCTCTAACGTTTTTTATTAAAATTCCATACATTTAAGGTATTTAAATCGTAAATAAAATGTACGTATGTGTTAAATTTTCTGAGAAAAGTTTGTGAAATGTTTGTATCGTCCTAGAATTTAAATAAGCCATCCTCAACAGTTTTTTGAGAGAACAGCTCACGTAAACTAGGAAATGTCATGCATACAAAAAGCTGTTCAACGTAAAAGAGAAAGAAAATTCGCATATATATGCAATGAGGGATTTACATAGCTTGAGTATACAAAAGTCGCCAATCTTAACAGTACCAATTTCTTAAGCAAAATTTCTCCTAAAATATAGGCTGAACTTTACCTCTCTACTCCAAAGCATGTACGAATTATGATTTTTTTCTGTGAAGTGGCACAGAATCACAGTACAAAATTACTCACGCAGTATAATTTTTATAAACATATTTAAAACATATGTGTTGTGCTTATAATGCTTAAATATACGTATATCAAATTAAAGAGAAAATTCGAATTAATAAGACTGCGTAAACAGGTAAAAAATGTTATGTTTTGGCAATTTGACAAGTTTGACAAGGGAGACTTTGGTCTCCCCTGAAATATGTCAGGAGTAATGTTTTAAACGTTCTTCAAACCACATTAAGCATTTTAAGTTATTCATTTTTTTTTATTTCTCTATCACGTACATAGTAGTTACAGAAGGTATTGCATTCCACCCAAAAATTCCATACCGAGATTTCACCGGAAATACACGTTTTGAGGCCCACTGAATCCAAAAATATAATTTTTATGAAAAGGTCTGTGTGTGCGAACAAAAACGAAAAATCGGATAAGTACCAAACGTGGTATTTAAATTCAGTATCTACCAAGGATGCGACACGAACATTTTCAAGGAAATCCCCCACCCCCAACTGCCCTTTACGGAATATTTATCGAAAATGTTGAGTTTCTAAACATGGTTCTAACGAATTTGATTAAAATACCGTATATTAAATACGAGTATATTTACATTACAAATTAAATTTATATCTTCAATTTTTTGGGAATAGCCTGTGAAGTCCTCTTCATTCAAGGAATTTTGTGTAATCTTGTATAACTAGTAAACATTACACGACAAACGAAAATGTAGTGCACAAAAAAATGTAATCTCTTTAAACCGAATTTATTTCAAATATATATTGCATAAGCCATTTCTCAGATATCCGTTATTAATGGTTCGAATTGCTCATTACTTGGTCATTCCCTTAAAGTGCTGTCAGCATTCAGTTGTTTCTCGCGATTGCATGGAAACAGTATGGAATTTTAAGGCCGGGGTATAGCATCCAGTTCTTAAACATTTCTCTTTGTATCTATAATGAAATGTGTAATGTAACTATTTCTGTAAAGGTTTGTTTCGATTAAAATGTAGTAGATAGAAAAATAAGCATTAAGAGCAGTTTGTATACTCAGTAATAAAGATAGAGGATAGGGAAAGTAAGTACATTTATCACATCAGATTTTGTTTTGGTAGGGTTTAATCCCTTTCTTACCAAATACGGCATCACAGGCGGTGACACTGATGATAGTATCATTCATTATATGAAATGAAATTATATTTGGGAAGTAAAAGTCCCAGACCTAAGTTTAGGGTGACTCCGCGCAGAGGACTGAGGAAAAACCGAATAAAATAAAAGTTGGAAAAAACCCTTAATCAGGGAGGAAAGGGATTTGAACGGCGGTGCTCCCGAATACGAGCCTTAAACGTTACCGCGGAACCGTGTCTCTCGGTATTTAACTAATTAAAACCAAACAAGCGTTGTTACACGTTTTGATAATTTTGTATAGGCTTCCACGCCAAGAGTCGACAAAAGGTCTACTTATACCAAGATGCTTAAGTAAGCGAACATCTCTTACATGATTTCCAAGTTTCCCAAAGGCTTTACTTGTGAAGTGCAGCAGGTAAAGTACTTTGACAACTTCGTTCATGCTGAGAACCTCCACCACCGAAACCTTCCCTCCTCCCTCGCTTTCTACAAGGGCTTAACCACGTCAGAAGGCATAATCTCTGCCAGAAACCTGCCCCATCACCAGCCGAACTCGATAAATGAGACTGTCATGTCAGAATATTTTGACAGCTTGTTTCCAAGGATTTACATACTGGTTAAGGGATTTGATCACTGGCGAGAACTGATTAATGCAGTCCTGGCAGAATAACATCAAAACTTATGTATTTGAACGCAGAGTTGGTGAGGTTTAAAGATAACACAGTGCAACAATAGTTTATATGCTTTGTGCTGATCTGCATACTGAAAACCACGAACATTGAATTAGTATGGTTGAGACGACTAGATTTGGAAATGCTTTCCATATAAAAAAACTAGTTACTTAGTTTCATAAAATTAAATGAAAAATGAGAGCATGCATTACAGTCCTTTGAGGCAATGTATCCGTGTAATTTCTTGAAAAAAGCTGAACATTTTCTATTCTACTTTTTTTTAGCATTTTTATTATACTCATAATTGTACTTTCACAATATTATTTTTTTATTATCGACAATTTTAAAGCCATAAATAGCTATTTAATTGGTCCTACACCATTTAGGTAAAGCAACGCGTTGAAGTTTAAACTCTATTTTTCTAATGTTTTTTTTTTTTTGCATTCTTTTACTACTAAAAATGCTTCTTGGACCACAATTTATATCTTATTAACTTGAAATTTTCAGGAGAGCTTCAGAAATTACGAATTTAAAAATCAATGTGCACTAGTTAAAAAAACATCAGTCGAAATTCATTAAACATGTATACGAAACAGCTTTCTCATAAAGAAATTACAATTAAAATGCCTATAGAGCAATCTCTTTAAGTGTATACAAGATCAAATTAAAATTTTGGGAGGTATACGACAAACTGTAGGGTCCAAGGAGCGTTTCATATCACTACATAAAAATGATTAATTATGAATAACCAAAATTAATATCTTAGCGGTTTGATATAAAATATTAAAATGTTGCTTGGACATATGTTTGTGTTCTGAATATATGCTAAAACGTCAAAGCAATCAGAAAAAAACTATAGATGTTTGGATTTTCACATATAATTGCGTTAAGTCACTCGATTTTGGTTTCATTCTAGTAATCCTGTTTGGCCAGTCAAACCTGTTTACTTCTGCATTGCTTATCTATGATAGGAGAGATTCTGGATTCTGGATTTTAAGATTTTTACGAAATACAAGATATGCAGTCTCCAAATCCAAACATACCTAAATAAAAATATGTATATATGTATAATTTTCTGAATATAACGTAAAGTTCCCTTCGTTCTAATCGAATTTTACATAAGTTGAAAACTATTGGAGCTAGACAAAAAATTACAACTGAATTATAAAACTTTTTATCGTATAAGAAGCAGTTTTCGTGTTATGCAAAATGCCTCATTTAATGGCAAATTTTGAAAATTTGCGTTCTTCTTTTCCTTCGCATGAGCTCATTTCTAACATGAAACGATTTATGATATAAACGATATATATATTTATGATTTGTTTCCGTAGGTTAGATGTAATTACATCGGTATGCTTATTTTAAGATCATCTGCAGGAAAATATTTACGGTAAAAATGTAATGTGGAAAAACAAATGATTTTTTTGTGAATAGGACAATATATAAGGGATACGGTGAATTTATAACCGCAGAGAAAGTTGCCTGAGAGTTGCACATCAAAAAGAAACACAACAAGGCAGGTCTAATTGCGAAGTGACGAGGGAAGCTGCATATTTTGTTAGTTTTACCTAAGACTTATTGAATTTATAGGCAAAACGCTTTCAGATTGCTAAGAATGTAAAAGCGGCTTTAATATTGTACATTAAGTCGTGACACATATGAAAATTAATGTGTTATCATTCATTGTATTCACACATTTCAACGTCTCTAAAAGCAAATATACTTCTGTTAGTTTTCAAACACAAAAATGCGAGTATTAATAATAAGATAAAAATACTAGAACAAAAATTATAACTTTCGTAGGATCAGATCATTTATTAAGAACCAAAATAGAAGTAAATAATGTTCTGAAGTCAACGTAAACATTTAACTATCTGTGCTACAGGGTTTCATATGCGAGAGATCACGATCTATATACTAAACTTCAATAGATTCCAACAGTGTGTGGAGTGCTACAACGCACTCTCAAAAATAAGGCACAAAGAACAACGTAATTAAAAGAATACCGCACACCTGTTGACAAATGGATGTGAGAATTGTACTCGGAATCGAGCAACGAAAAGGAAAATTGAAGCAAGTGAAATTAAGTTCCTCAGAAGTGTTGGAGGAAATGAGTATGTTCGACAAAAATTAGATATTTTCAACCTTACAAATACAATTAATCACAAACAAATTAATACAATCATATAACAAGAATGTTAGCTAGTAGATTACCTAAACCAATATTAAATCGTGATCCAATATGGAAGAGAAATATTGGAAGACCAAGATCACGGTAGATAGAAGAATAACAGACTTTGAAGACGAACAGGCCAGTATGCCTAATCCTTGTAGATGAATAATAATAATAACAATAATAATATATTCATGACTGCACAGTGAGTAGGTCTTCGACGGGTCTATATAGAGATATTCTGGTGTATTATCGATTAAAATTATTCTAGTTGAATGCTATTGTAAAAATATGAAGCATGGGAATTATAAACAGGAATAACAAACTCCAGCGGAAGTAATCCATTGTTCGCTAATATTTTGCCTTCCGGAGCGATAATGGTTTCCGTCCCTTTCTCACAAACAGGTTCTCCATTGAAATGAGCTGGATCCTGACAACTTCCTTCTCTGAGTGAGCGCTTCAAATACTTTTTATGGTACAATATTAATGCATTACTACATAATACATACAGGCTCTCTGTAATCTGACACTCTTGGTATTATAATAATCAAAAACATAAAATGGTACTAATTGATATTTACTTGCAAAACTTCAGCACACGTTCTACACTACGAATGTTATATTATATATTATATATATATTTATATACATAAATCACTGTGTAATGTGCAAAGTTTAAATAGAAAACCAAGTTTTAAATACTCTCTATGTAATACACAAAATCAAATTTTGCATAGTATTGTCCACTGAAGCCTTTAGGTAATGATTATGGTGTTAAACAGTTTGATTATATCTTTAGACTCTATAATATTTTTAATATCACATTCGTTCCATTAGGTTTGCAGAGGAATGCTGGATGAAATTATAAAAGGTTTCATGAAATGCAGTTTTTAAGATTACTGTTTACTTTAAGACAAATACTATTGTTCAGATTAATATCATGAAAACGCAGTAAAACCTCGATAATACACTCCTGGTACTATTCATTATGTTCCTTATGAACACTGCCTAGATGCTTCAAGTATACTTCTGCATATATTTTACGATTTATAACGCTTCTAAATCAGACCTGAAGCATCTTATACATTATTTACTACTTGATTATAGTAAGTAGAGAAAATGTTGCATTCCACACATAAATTGAATTCGGAATTTCGCCGAAAATACACGTTTGGAGACTCCCTGAATAATAGCAACCAAATAGTAATAATAATAATAATAATAATAATAATAATAATAATAATAAAAGCATTTTTAGAAAAACATCGCGCGCACAGTGTGTGTGTGTGTGTGTGTGTGAAATGTGTAATTCAAAAACGAAAAGTCGGTAAGCACCAAACTTGGTATTTAAGTTCAGCATCCTCCAAGGATGCAACATGAAGATTTTCACGAAGTAGAAGGACCTATCTCTTACATGAAAAAAATTAGTTATTTTCGATTTTCTCAAAAATGGCCCCAAAATGGGACTAAAATGTCGTATGTTTAAGATATTTGAATGACAAAAGAAATGTCTTGCAGCTTTTTTGGGGTGAAATATTATTCATTCTGGATGACTTTTATAAATTGCTAAACCGCAGGAGCCATACTGTCTTACTACACAAAAAACGTAAATCTCGTGAGCACACAATTTGTGTCATTTTTTTGTAGTTAATCATTTCCAAGATATTATTTGTTATTGGTTTGAGTTTTCAAATGGGAAGTTGTTAATTTGTTTTTTCTGTGGTTATGCAAAGAGCATGGAATTTCAAAGCCATTACATTGCGACATGCTTTTCTAAACTCTGATTATCTACCTACCGTGTCTTACAACGAAATGTGTAAATGCGAAGTAAAAGTTTACCTGGATAAACATGAGGATTTTAATAGAAATAACAAGGATATAACTACTTTAAAAAACAATTGTTAATAGCTAGGATATGTTATTACTTTCTCTACTACGTATAGTAAGTAGGGGAAGTATTGTATTCCACCCAAAAATTCGATACCGAGATTTTACCGGAAATACAAGTTTTGAGACCCCCTGAATCCAAAAAAAGCATTTTTGTAAACATGTCCGTATGTGTGTGTCTGTGTGTGTGTGTCTGTGAACAGCATAACTCAGAAACGAATAGTCGGATAAACACCAAACTTGGTATTTAGGTTCAGTATCTTCCAAGGATGTGACACGAAAGTTTTCAAGAAAATCCCTCCACCCCAAAGTACCCTTTACATGGAAGATTTTTCGAACATTTTAATTTTCTCAAAAATGGCTGTAACGATTTTGATTAAAATATCATATGTTTAAGATATTTTTATGACAAATAAAATGTATATCTTGAATTTCCTGGGAATGTCTCCAAAAGTATTCTTTATTGTGAACGACTTTTGCATAACTCGTAAACCATAAGAGATAGACAAAATTTTTCTACACAAAAATGTAGATCGCGTTAAAATACATAATTTATGTCATATACATTTTTTTTGTTGAGTGAACCATTTTCGAGATATTACTTGTTATTCTCTTAAAATTTTCAATACTTATTTTCTCAAATGGGAATTCGTTATTCATTTTTTTGTCTTGGATATGCAAAGAGTATTAATCTGTGGGAAAGAGAATGGTGCTGCACCTA
Source organism: Deroplatys truncata (assembly GCA_030765065.1). Lineage (NCBI taxonomy): Eukaryota > Metazoa > Arthropoda > Insecta > Mantodea > Mantidae > Deroplatys > Deroplatys truncata. Next base: position 64,684,807 of record CM060980.1, read on the forward strand.
GGAATCAGCTATTAAGAGATATGTATGTGCTTAAAGGCTACTGTATTTCCAAATTGTCCTTGTAAATATACATTTCCCTTACATCTACAAGAAACTTAGCAATAAGATAGAGTCTGCAAATGTTTATCTCGATTAACATGAAGTAGATGGAGAATAAGCGTTTGTAAAAATAGTTTGTACAAGAGTAGAGAAAGTCATGCTAGTGTAACACATCAGATTTTTTTTCTTTCTTCCTCCTCTCCCATATAGCAACTCTGCAACTAGGAGTAGAAAACTTAGGGTGTAAAACCGCAAAAAGGAACATAACGGATGGTTAAGGGCATTGTTATCGCTCACAATTTACCGCAATTCATCCCACTAATGTATCCTTTGGCATCAACTGTGTTGTTTATTTTATGCTGATAAGATTCAAGGTTTTTTTAAGTCTTCGTGCACAGTTTATTTTTAAATCAATTGTCAACAACATTAAAAATTTGTCGAATGTCTATGTATTCTGGATCCATGTAGCCAACCTCACTGAAGAACAGATGATTTCTTATGACTTATAAGACTATTTTGTACAAAAAGGACACGTCAATATGTGAATATGAAAACATGTGACAGTGTTATACACATGAATGCAAAGTAATTTTATAAACCTACAAGGCTATTTGGCTGCAATGAATATATTAATAAGATTATTTTGTGGAAGAGTGAATATACGTAGAAAATGATGTGATGCAACGTCTTAGATCTTTTTTGAAGGAGAATAAATGTTTCAGTATTTTATGTTTTAAAACATGGTAAGAGATATATTTTTGTAAATTATTTTTAGGAAACAAAATTTAATGTCCGCATTACCAGGAAACTTAAACAGAGTCGACAACTGGACCAGGTAGAATGCACTTTCGATACGGCAAACGTTATAGAAGGCCTATGTTGTCCGCCGCACCTCGGCAATATTCAGAAGAGAGAACTCAAAGCTGTAACAACAAGGATTCCAGATTGAAGTAATTGGAATGGATGCGATTTGGTAGCTGCGTGATACTGCCTTGAGTTTAACGAATGAGTAAACGAGTTGCCAACACAGAGGTACAAGAAAGGAGAAGATGAAAGGAAGAGCCAAGTCGCATCTGATGAAAGCTCTATTAACATAATTGCTACAAGGTTGACACTATGAACAGAAGAAGAAATAAGGTGGCACTAGTATCAAACTGTAATCGAAAATGTCACCAGCACAAATTTAGAAACCAAATGATGGAAATAAGATTTACAGTATGTATACTACTAGTCCTCTAAACATCTCGGTTAATCTGAAGTTGCAAGTCAACATTTGAATACTGTGGAATTATACTGAATATTAATTCAGACAATTATTATTATGCTATTACTGTTTAGACCATTCCATCTAATTTTGAATTTTGAGAATTCAATTGAGAATTCTTACTGAAATTGGTACTTCCAACTTTTTTGGGGGCCAAAAGGTTTTGCAGCTAGATATTAAATTCAGTTACCCCGGCATAAACATTGGGGAGCATAGCAACAGTGGCAACGAGAGGACCAGTAACCTTAACATTACATTTGAAAGCAGGCGTGGGATATTTATAACAAAATACACACAAATTCACATATAACACATTACCCGTGGTTTATTATAAATTTCCCTTGGTGCTACTACATCATACACAAACGATCACAGGACAAACATTGGAGGGAGATGTTCCACACTCACACGAGACACACATGCTACATTGCCCTGAAGAGACTCACAATATTAACCCACGCTAGTGACTAACACCACTAGAACAAACAAGCTCGTACTCTACTTGCCTTCAACCCCCTTTCCTCTCTCTCCACCCCTTGGCCAGGAGGTGAGGAGAGAAATGCCGCATGGAAGGAATTCAAACCCCAATCAAAATAATTATACACAACAATGTCATGCTACAAAGCAATAATGTGTCCGACGCGACAATGCACACACATACGCTACAGTATTATTTATCTACATGTTCATCCTATTCTAATATTTATTTGTCAATTTGTTCTATAATGGTTCTTATCCAACTTCTTCACGGATATCCAAACTTGCTTATGGTCTAACACTTCACATCCAGCTAATGGTCTCAATAATCTCATTTATGTTGCCTCTATCTTGGTTTTTGCTTTTTTTGCTAGACGCGAAGTTTATAAGCCATACGGTAGTGATGGTATGGCTAGGAATTTGTAGTTTTAAAACAGTATGACTCTGACAGCAGGTCTTCTTTTAGTTATGCATTAAAGGAATGCTGGAATTGGGGTAATTTAACAACTGTGTCATTGGTAACCAAATTTATTTACTTGTTGCATTGGTTTATTATTGATAACGATTTTTGTTCTGAGTGGACAATATTATTATTGGGTAGAATCAGACTCAAAAATGCAACGCTATATCCGGGAGGTGAACCACGGATCTTCGGGTTTCCGTTCGGTTGCTCTAACCAACTGAGCTACCATACCGGCGGCAAGTTCCACAACTGACTAGCATTTTTCCCGGTAAACCACAAGGAGATGTCAAATTCATTTTGAGATGGCATACCCCAATGGCGCATTATAATGTAGTAAGTACCTTACGTCCTGAGCTTAATATTTAACCAATTAGGTTAATCAATGGTAATTAATTGTTCTTGTACACAAGACATGTGTAGGACAAGGTTGGAAAGAAGGGAAGTTTAATGTCGTTCCGGTATGTTGTCATGGTAGCTCGTTGGTTACAGCAACCGAACGGAAACCGGAAGCTCCGTGGTCCAAATCCCGACTATGGCATTGGATATTTTAGTCTGATTCAATTTTTCCAACCTTCTGCTAACGTGGCTTGTATGAAAGAGCAATTATTATTATTATTATTATTATTATTATTATTATTATTATTATTATTATTATTAAGAGAATAATGCTAATTAAAAATAGTTTATGATGCTTCTATATTGTCAGAACTCTGATAGTAGATACCTTTGCATAAAGAATGAAAAGTTAAGTTGGAATGGAAGAAATAATAACGCCATAAAAACCATATATAAAACCACACAACCTCAGACCGCAAAGCAGATGTTCTGTATCTAACATCATGCTTTCGCCGAAAGCTTATTTCATAGGATGACCAGTCGTACTAGTCACCTACAGAAAGTTAATGAACTGCAATACTACGGCGATTTTGCTCTGATTTACAACCTTGGGCTTCATGCAAGAGGAATGTTAACACAACGAATGCGGTTTCTTTTCGTGTGCCGATTTCTTTTCAGTGTGGTTTTGAGGTTGCCTCATCCAATACACGTGAGTAAAAAGTCGCGTAAATATATCATTAAGTGCCTACAAGGTTAGATGCTCAAAGCGTTGTTTTGGAGTTTACTTAAAGTAATGCATAGCTGAAGTTCTAAATACTGCAATTTTTAAGCAAATGCGTCCATGTTTGTACTCTACATTGTTCTAGCAGCAGCTTAATTTGTATACTCTTTATATAATAATAATAATAATAATAATAATAATAGTTCTGTGGCGCTACAGCCCGTTAGGGCCTAGTCCTATCAACTTGACTGCCGGCCTCACGCCCACATACACACGTCAGAGGTGGGCGATCATCCAACCGATACGGGAGGTAATGTGGTCAGTATGACGCATCCCCCAGCCAGCTATTACAGCTCCTCACTTTCCTCACGATGTTGAGTGGGCACCGCTCCTATACCCGGGACTTAAAATTCGCATCCCCATGGGTGAGATCGAATCCGGGAACCACAGCTCTACTCTCTATCCCACGGCGCAGGACATATCCTTTATGTGAGATGAGAAAATAAAATATATACGTATTTTTGGATAGGTAATTGAAATGTACTACACGACATAAAAAGAGAATTCTAATGAAATACAAAATTAACAACACATTGATTTATCGGTAAACAATAAAACCAGCACAACAATTTTTAAAACTCATATTTTCCAAAAGCCATATAAGTGAAAGTATGATAGTTGTTTTGCTTCATTGCTTCAGAATTTTTCCTGCACCTAATTAGATTATTAGCTGCTATCAAATTTATTAATTTCCAAGGCATAATGAGGAAGACAAAGGTGTTTTACATTTCCACTCTCTGTTCTCGGTTTTTATCTAGGATGTAGACCTATCAAAAATATTTCCACAAAAGGAGCGGTTAGGCTTTTATTTGCAATGCCGGCGATAATTGTGTTTGCCTTAACTTATACACAATATGCTATTTATTAAATATGAAAATTAAAGATTATTGTATTAATATTTTCGTTGCAAAAGCGTGGATCAGCTGGTCTTTCTCCAAGCTGGATCTATTCCATGAGATAAGAAATAATCGTAATTGTGTTCCAGCTTCCCACCATGAAGTCAATTACTTCCGTTCATTTCAAAAAGGAAATGAGGGTTGCACATATAAAGTTCAGCCACAGAATTGTTTTTCAATAACCTATCCCAGCTTTATCACTTGTAAAATATATCTAAACTATTACAGTAAAATAAAACACGATAATTTTAGTAGAAAGAAAATTTAAGACCACATTAGAGCATTTAAACCTAAAAGGACGAGTTCAAAAATGAGGAACCTGCTGCAAAAGGCTTTGGAGAAAGAGAAAAGCTCCCTGCATCACGTTCTCGGTTAGTACCCATTAAAAATACTTCAATGTATTAAGGGCGGCACCGTACAAAAGAATCCTAATGAGCTATATAGCGAATTAATTGCAACATGGTTCTCATCATGAGCGGAAAATGGCAGATGCAGCTGGCACATTTTTTGTAATGTAAAAATTAATGGCAGCGGCTTAACGTTCCTTTTAGCAGGGCCATTTTTTTTATCTTTCGGGATTACCCCTGTAGTTAAATCAAGTGTTAAATGATCTTTAAGGAGTTGTTATTGCAAACTGAAATAACAGTGTTGAAATGAAATTCTCCAGGTCTTCTTTACGTTTCTTTCCGAACTAGCTCGGGGATTTTCGGGAGGCCATGTGTGCGAAACGAATGATTATGGTCACCGGAATCAGCTTTCGCCATAATCAGCACTTGTCATTTAAGTATTTCCCTTGTGAGTGTTACAATAATATCGATATGGATTACAATCCCAACAATGATGTTCGGAAGCACTTTGGTAAACCAACTATAGCTCAAAGCAGTAAGTAATTGACAAGTAGAACAGTGATGTCACATGATCAAGCACCCCGTTCTCATATCTCTACGGTTTGCATACCATTCTGCTACACTTGATACACATTATGCACCTGTTCCTTTGTGCTGCGATGCTGGCGAGAGACAGAAACTCCTAATTTCACGCTATTCTACCGGTAGCAGAGAAACAATAGGTTTCTAGGGTATGGTGTACATTCGATCTCCTCTAAAATTGCAGGCTATTTCTAACAAAAAGTTTCAAAACCATGAATAGTTTCTAAAACAGGAGTCGATAAACTTCAACTTGATGTTAGTATGTTAAGAAATTAAATTATTTGTCCTCGGCGAGAACAGAAGTTCTGAATTGAAGCACAATATATAGAACAAAACAACGTGTTAATTTTTATCGTATTATTACTTTTCTACTACGCGGCTATATAAGTAGAGGAAATATTGCATTCCACCCAAAACTTCAATGCCGACATTAACGGATGTACGCGCTTTGAAGATCCCTCAATACAAAAAAGAGTATTTTTTTTAAAAAAAAAAGGTTTATATGTGTATGTATGCACATGTGTGTGCTTCTGTAAAGAGCATAACTCAAAAAATGAAAACTTGGTTTAATAGCAACTTGGTATTTAAGTTCAGCGCCTTTCGAGCATACGGCAAAAACATTTTCAGAAAAACTCCCCCTCCCCAAATTACCCCTTACATGAAGAAAATGTGGTTATTTTCTCAAACATGGCTCTAATGATTTTTATTAAAACGTCGTATGTTTTAACGGATTTGTATGACAAAATGTATATCTTGAACCCTGTGAAGTGCTTTTCTTTCTGAATGACTTTTGTGTAGTAATTGATAAACCGTAAGGGATAACACTAAATTTTATTACACCAAAACAGGAAGATTTTGTTAAATATTTTATAATGCTTTTTTGTGGCATTAATAATTTCCAAGATATCTTTGTTGTTGGTTTGAATTTTAAACTGCTTTATACTTTTCTCACCTGGAAATCGCAATTCCTAGTTTTTACTTTCTCTACTACGTATTGCATTCCATTCAAAAATTCGATACCGAGATTTGACTGGAAATACATGTTTTGAGGTGCACTGAATAAAAAAAAGTATTTTTGGAAACATGTTCGTGTGTGTCTGTGTGTCCGTGTGTCAGAAACGAACAGTCGGATAAACACCAAACTTGGTTTTACTTTCGGTATCTTCCAGAGACGCGACACGAAGGTTTTCAAGAAAATCCCCCCACCCACATGGAACATTTTTCGAAAATTTTTATTTTCTCAAAAACGGCTCCAACAATTTTGATTAAATTTATCATATGTTTAAGAAATTTTTATGTCAAATGAATTGTATATCTCGAATTTTCCGGAAATGTCTCCAAAAGTATTCTTCATTGTGAACGACTTTTGCATAACTCGTTAACCATAAGAGATAGACAAAATTTTACTGCACAGAAAATGTAGATCGCATTAAAATACACAATATATGTCATATACATCTTTTTTGTTGAGTGAACCATTTTCGAGATATTGCCTGTTATTCCCTTAAATTTTCCAATACTTTATACTTTTTCTCAAATGGGAATTCGTTATTCATATTTTTGTCCTGGTAATGCAAAGAGAATGGAATACTCCACATAGCCACAGCTGTTAAAATATTTGATCATATCTTAAAGCCTACCAATTCCCCTTGCATCTACAAGAAAATTAGCAATAAGATTTACATCTCGATATCTCGATTAACATGAAGCATATGGAGAATAAGCGTTTGTAAAAATATTTTGTACAAGAGTATAGAAAGTCACGTAAGTGTAACACATTAGATATTTTTCGTGCTAAAGAGAACGGAATTTCAAAGCCTACAAATAGCGACCGGCGTTGAAGAGATTTGACTATCGCATCAGCTTATTTTATTTTTCTTATACCTATAACATAATTTGTAATTAAGATTTATCTGCATTAACAAGAAGAATAAGATTTTGTAAGAGTAGTTTGTAGTGAAAATAGTGGGTAGAGAAAGTCATATGAATACAACACATTAGATTTTTCTCCGAAATACAGATTAAGTTGCTGTAGTCATCATAAGGGTAAATAACTAAAATTAGGGTATTCCATACTAGAGCTTGAACTTTAACGTTATGCTAGACACTAACGCTATGTCGCTCGAAACTAGCCATAAAATAAATTTTAGTGATATTCTTCTGAGGTGTTCTAAATGATACATTTCATATTTGTATTGGTAGAAGTGGAATAAAGATTAGCCTGCTCGTTCTTCAAATGGAATGAATATTTCACTGCAAGGGATAATAAAAACAATGCTTGTTAAAAAAAACTTATAGAATCTTGAACATTTGAAGGAGCGTACTGATTTTAAATTCTTCTCATTGTTATCTGAGGACATTATTGAACCATTCATATTCCGTGCTCAAGAGATTATATTTTTGCACTGAAAATGAAAGTGACTTGAGCACCAAACATTTCATTCAACTATGTTCAAAGAATGAGATTCGTGCATGCTGTTTTCTGTTATGCACTTTACTTCAAATAAATAGCTTTGGGCTTTGCCGGAATACCACAAACATAATGATAATACGTTGCTGGTGATAATAATGTATAATTCTTTTTATTATCAGCAGCTATTTTACTAGTAACGTTTGAATTCGTATTTAATTTGTGTGTGTGTGTATGTGTGTGTTCCTTACTTATACCTAATAAAATATGATTTGTTGGATCATATACAATTTTGTACCCACTCGTCTATAAACTATTCTTACAAAAACTTATTCTTCTATGCCTTCATGTTAATTTAGATAAACGTTTGCAGAAATGGTTTTATTATACATGTTGTGTTGCAACAGGGATACATTAGGGCAGAGGTGGCGAAAACGGGACTCGCGAGGCATTTTGACTCTAGGCGCTGTTCTCTCTCTCTTACACTGTCCCTTTGTTTTTCACATGCTGTTGAGTGATGCAATGCGTGTTGCATATTTGGTGACTCACTGAAGGAAGGCGTTTCGCCATCCTTGCATTAATAGTAAAGTTATAGTCAAAACTTGAATAGCGAGTCACAATGTGCTGACATTTGAAGTTCCACTCTTTGTATAGCAATGAGAAAGAAGTGAATGGGTATTTAGCAGTTCAAAACAACCTAAATTATTTGAACATTAAAACCAGAAAGAGCGAATATCTAGAAAATGTTAATGCCACAAAACTTATTTCACATAAATTGTGTATTTTAAAAATATGTTTTGTCCAGACACCTTTTTGTCCATCTCTTATGAAGAGGACTCTCCAGAGAAACGAAGATATACTTTTTTTGTCATGCAAGTACGTGATATTTTAATAAAAATCGTTAGATACATTTTTGAGAGAATCAAAAACATGGAAAAACATTTCACAGAGAGTTTAGGGTGAGGGACATTCTTAAAACTCTTCGCGCCGCACGTATCCAACTCAGTTTCGTGAGTTCTTGTGGCGGTCGATTTGGTAAAGTAAGTAAGGCAGCCCCTCGTTAGACAACTCATATTCTATACTTTAAAGACACTTTTGATTATAAGCATTGCACCCCTTCTGCCTCTCTGAATGACTTTTAATATCTCAAATTTCCATAGGAACTGTTCATCTTTCCGCTGACGATCAACTGACTCAAAAAAAGGAACAGGATGCAAAAATCGGATGTGTTACATTCACATGACTTTCTCTACTCACTTTCGTTTGTCTTTATACAGATTCTACAACTATTTTTACAAAAACTTATCGAGATAAACTTTTACAGAACTAGTTGTAGGTTCAAAGGGGATGCATGAAACCGAAGCGATAGTCAAATGTTTAAATACGGGTCGATCTTTCAATAACTTCACGCAAAACAGCTGAATGTTAACATGCGGCAGTATTTTATATTACAACAATGCAAATGCCAGAGTGATTGTAGTGTAAATAAGCATTATTGTATGACATTGATTTGAGATGTTTGTTAATTATAAGCATCGTTAGGAAATAAGTTTACACGGCCTCACTGAAACTGACAATAAGAGCGGGTAACAATGAAAGAGGGGGTGAGTTGTTTATCAATTAGAAGAGACAAACAAATGACGTCAGATTAGCGCGCTTTTCTGTAGAAATGGAGGGAATTTCTTCCCTAGAGCATATGGTTCGTAATTTTGATTGGATATAAAAATAGACGCTAATGTTGGCGCGTTTTATTAACCCTAGAGAGGTGGCGCATGTACGTCTTATATCAGTGGTGGCGCGGTGTCATTTGTGACCCCAGGAATAAAACGATTGTTGTAAATGGGCCGAATTAATACTTTTGTATAATTATTGCTCACATATGCAGAGTAATACATGATTATTAAAATAACTGTTGGTTGTAGAAATCTACTTTAAAAAATAAAACAAAAACTTTGAATTGACAGTTAACGTGTTAAATCCCAGAAACTTGGACTGAATTTCCTATGAATTTCTGAATTGGTGAATGTAACGATACTTTGGAGCATATCGTCGGTAAAAAAACACCTTCCAGGCCTCTATAGGAGGTTTTGCATTTTTAGCTGCAGATTTTACACCTGGTAAGTGAGTCACTATCTTGTGGGAGCGAGTACGTGAATTTTGAGGAGGCTGAACCATTTTACATACCGTTACTCGATCCTTTCCATAAATATTGCACATTCTTTGTGATAGTGGAATGTCATCACTCATATGTTCTTCCTCTTCTGCACTTTGCTCACTTTCACTATTTGAACTCAGTATTTCAAGTTCATCTTTGGTTTCACTGCCTTCACCACCTAATGCTTCCTCTTCTTCCACTTCCCTTATTAGGGCTAATAACCTTGCCTGATCTTCATCGTAATTTATATTGAGATATAAAAACAGCACTAGGTTTAAGACTAAAAAATACGTGTATATTATAGCCACAACTTCTCTAAGATTCAGCTGAAAACACACTGTAACTACAGAAACAATATGCAGAGAAGACACATAACAGGCAACGGGAGAGGTGGCGTGGGGTATTTTCTGCCCTCCTTTCAGCCGAAGAACACAAATAGCCTATATTCTAGGAATGTATGGCCTGTAATCCAATGCTAATGACCTCTAACAAAAGCCAAGGAATGCAGCGAAAGGTAAGGGAAAAGCAGGGTTCAGGTATCCGAAATCATTATATATAACTTGCAAATAAAACTGACTGGGGTCAGAAAATACCCCGTGCCACCTCTCAGGGTTAACCAATAGTAGCTCGATTATAATCTTTAGGCATATCGGGTGAGGGAGTATAAATTATGAAGCCGAGAGACGGGTAACGTTCAGTTAAACAGAAGCATTCGCGGGTAATACGTCGTTCAGTCCAACAGAAGCATTCGCGGGTAATACGTCGTTCAGTCCAACAGAAGCACTGGCGGGTAATACGTCGTTCAGTCCAACAGAATCATACACAGGTTATACGTCGCTCAGTTCAACAGAAGCATTCGCGGGTTATACGTCGCAAAGAATAAGAGAATCATTTACGCGTTATACGTCGCGCAATTCTACAGAATCTCTCGCGTCGTAAAGTTAGTTATAAATGTGAAATACGCGAATTAATAATGTGCAGCAAATATGTGATTATAGTGACATTAGAAAATATAACAGTTTCAGTCGGGCGTGTATCAAGAGTAATTATGTGAAATGAATAAAGTGTGACGGCAATAAAAGTGTAAAAACAAATTCTTTTATCAGTGTTATCTTTCAGTAAAAGTTCCTTTCCGTTTACACACCCTGTTTAAGAGATATGCTCGACTGAGAAATAATAGCTAGCCGGAGGACAATGAACCCAAAATTCAAACTAGTAATACAATAACAGGCGCTCAGCAATAAGATAACACGACGTGACCGCGACAAATAGCACTGAAAAGTGACAAAGTACTGAAAAATCAAACCAATAACAACGGTTATCTCGGATATGGCTGATGCCACAGAAAAAGTTGTTTGAAATAAACTGTGTGCTCTTAAAGAGATCTACATTTTTTATCTACTGGGTTTCTGTCTGCATCTTATGCTTGATACGTTATATGGAATTATATAAAGTTCCCCCCGAATGAAGAGGCTTTCAAAGGTTATTCCAAAAATTCAAGATATACTTTTTATTTCCTGTGTAAATAGCAATAATGGCACTTTAATAAACAAATCAAAGAACCAGTTTTGGGAAAATCAAGATTTTCGAACCATTTTCCATGTAAAGGGTAGTTTTGGAATTGGGGATATTTTTAAATTCTGTGGATCGCATCTTTGGAAAATGCAATGCTGAACTTAAAATCTATGTTTTTGAGTTATGTTTTTAGTGTCTCTCTCTCCCTTTCACACACACGTTTAATAGGGAGCTCGAAACGTGTATTCCCAATGAAATCTCAGTATCTTACTTTTTGGTTGGAGTAGAAGAGAAAGTGCGAACACACCTAAAGAGACTGAAACGTCGGGTCTAGAACGCTTCATCATCTAGTTTCAAGGTCTGTAGGTAATTGGTCACTCGCCTGTGCCTTTTCCAGGCAACTACGAGCAAAAAACGTAAGAGGTATCTTTGTTTCCTATAAAGTAATTGTACAACTAGCCGCTTGATTTAGCAGAAATGAAACGAGCTGAAAAAGTGAAGAGTTCTCCGTTGTAATGGACCAGAATAGAGACTTGGTTAAGAGGTAAACATGGCAACTGTAACTAAACACATTAGACATGGTTCGTATTAATTCTCCGACTTAGCAGTGCACCCTGACGTGAGAGAAATATGTACTACCGCGCAAGTAAGTCATAATAACAGATGAAACATATCGTGGCGGTATCCAGTGGCTTTACGGCTTTTTTGGTTAGTCTGAAGTTTCGCAGATATTAGAAAACTTTTAATTACGTTTGGAGTCATATCAAATCAACATTTTAAAAATACCGTTAACTTAATAAAATGTGGGAATATTAAAAAGAGAAATCTCTTGTAGTTAAATATATAATTAAGAATTTAATAATGTTAGTTATTATTTATCAAATTGTTGTTTATCCTCAGGTCCATATAGTTTATAGCTTAAACGTTTCTTTGGATGGCGTCCTTGGTCCATTCTTAAACCACGCTTTTTCCATTGTATCTTATTTCTATATTTATGTCATTAAGACTACAAATACTTAATTCTTCTGTAGTCTCACTATTCCTAATTTTGTGTTTATACGAAGGTGGATCGAAAAGTAACGCACAATAATTCTTTTCTACCTTGGTATTGCAGCTGGAATGTTGCAATTTTCAAGTTTTCACTACAGAGGGTATTTTTTGTCTCCTGTGCAGCTCTAGCGAGAAATGCGTGAACTAGGCAAAAAGGATGGCGTGTAGGTTACAGTCGTCCACATGTGAAGAGCAGAGGGTGTGGTGGGATATTTGTGAGCCAGAGGGCATAAGCCGAGTGATATTCACAGGAAATGCGTGGTATGTATGGGGATGACTGTAAGGGCCTTAGCAATGTCTCAAGGTGGTGTGCATTCTCCCTAGAGGGCCGTGTGAACCTTAGTGATTCGCCAAGCTCCGGGGGGCCGATAAGCGCTGCAACCCCGCAGAATGTCAGAGGCATTGAGGCGGCAATTTTGAACGACCGGCGTATGCAACTGCGAATCTTATCGCTACCGTTTAACATTTCCTATGGTGCAGTGTACGATATTGTTCATGACACGTTGAAATTTCGTAACGTTAGTACTCGCTGGGTGCCTAAGAACCTGACAGACAACCACAAGGGCCAGCGATTGATGACGAGCTTGGATCACCTAACGCGGTACACCTAACGCATGACTTTCTGGAAGAAATCGTCACTGGTGATGAGTCGTGGGCATACCACTACACGCCCGAAACCAAGCAGGCAAGTATGGAGTGGAAGCATTCTGGTTCCCCAGTGAAGAAAAAATTCAAAGTTGGAAAGTGCTTGTGACGGTGTTCTGGGATATGCAAGGTGTTGTATTTGTGGATTTTGCTGGACACGGGACCAATGTGAATGCTGCAGCCTATATGAAAACTTTGATGCTGAGTCGTGCCCTTCGTGACGAACGCTACAACATGAATGCTAACGATGTCAAAATTCTTCATGACAATGCTTGCCCCCGTGTTGCTGTTGCTGTTCGTCAGAAAATCATCAAATTTGGTTGGGAGGTGCTCCAGCATCCAACATACAGTCCGGACCTTGCACCGTCGGACTTTCATCTGTTTGGTCCAATGAAGAAATTCCTGGCCGGCCAACGCTTTGCGACACATGCGGAAGTGAAATCAGCAGTCCGCAGATGGCTATACTCCAAGGAAACGGACTTCTACTAACAGGACATATTGAAACTGGTATCACTATGGGAAAAATGTGTTGAGAAACTTGGTGATATGTTGAAAAGGAGGTAAAAGGTATAAGTACATTTGTAATTTTTTTTATTGTTGTTTTAACTATTAAACTTTTTTGTAAAAAATGATTGTGCGTTACTTTTCGAAGCGCCTTCGTACTTAAATGTACTTTGCCACTTGTATTGCACTCATTTTCTCTCGAAATTTCTTGTCAAAGTTTTCTTATCGTTCCACACATTGAATTCAATCAAATCAATTTGACATACACACTGTTTGTGAACTATTACAACTTTTTACTTATTTTAACAGTTCTATTGTTTATTACCATTTATACTTTCCCATCTACGTTCCTACACTAAGTAGAGGAGGTATTGTATTCCACCCAAAATTTCGATATCGGAATTTCAATTTAAATACATGTTTTCACACCCTTGAACCCAAGAAAACCATTTTTAGAAAAAGGTCCGTGTGTGTGTGTGTTTGTGAATAGCATAACTCAAAACGAAATGCCAGATAAATAACAAACTTATATTTAAGTTCAGTATTGCATTTTACAAAGATGATTTTAAAAATATCCCCTAATCCAAAACTACCCGTTATATGGAAAATGGTTCGAAAATCTTGATTTTTGTTCAAAACTGGTTCTATGAGTTTGATTAAAATGCCATTATTTAAGATTTTTAAACAGCAAATAAAACGTATATCTTGAATTTTCGGAATAGCCTTTGAAAGTCGCTTCATTCGGGGGGAACTTTATATAATTCCGTATAACCCTAAGATATACTAGACAAAAAATGTAGATCTGTTTAAAAGCACACACTTTATTTCAAATAGCTTTTTCTGTGGTATGAGGCATATCCGAGATATCAGTTATTATTGGTATTGTTTTTGAGTACTTTGTCATTTTTTGTGCTGTTGCCATTCAGCGTGAAGTTTTGGAAAGAGTGATCCGTATCTCAACATTTGATTATTACTTCGGTTTCCTGCATCCCTTTTGTACCTACAACTAATTCTGTAAAAGTTTATCTTGATAGCATGAAGCAGTCAGAATAATGTTTTGTAAGAATAGTTGTACAAGCTATATGAGTAGAGAAAGCCACGTAAATCCGATTTCTGCTTCTTGTTTCTTTGTTTTTGTTGTTGACAGTTGAGCGTCAGCATAAAGTGAGAACCGCTCCTATGGAAATTCACGCCTTCTGCAATTATAGGTAGAGATCGCAATTTCAGCTAGCAAATAAACAAAACAAGAGTATACATGAAATTTGAGATAACTTTACAAGGTATTCAGAGGGGCAGGAGGAGTGCAATGCTCATAATCAGAAGTGTCTTTGAAGTTTAGAATATAACATGAGTTTGACAGAGTTGTCTAACAAGGGAGCTGTCTTAGTTACTTTACCAAACCGATCGCCACCTGGAGAACCCACAAAAGCTGAGTTAGATGAGCTGCTCTTAGAAGCACGCAATTGTAAAGAGCATTACCAAGGGCAGTGCCCCAGAAAATGACCAAGTTTGCGTGATTGAAGGACAGTTGGTGCACCAGCAGGAGAAGCGAGAATAATGTAGCAAAAGAAATTAAAAAAAAACGCAGTGGAAAGTAATACAAAGCACAAAACCAGTCGGTAGCCTATATACCTGCTATTATTATTGGTTTCAGCTATGATAAATACCTACATAATATTAAATACGCCGAAATTAAATTATTGTTTTATTATTATCGTTTGCTTAAGTTTTTGGAATACTTAAATCTTACTAATTGCTGCAACGTGAGTTCTTACACAATAACTACGTACTTACAGTAAGCAGAGGAAGTATTGTATTCCACCCAGAAATTCATGTCGAAATTTTACTGAAAATACATGTTGTGAGGCTTCTTGAACCCATAAATAAAGCATTTTTAGAAAAAGCGCCGCGTGCGTGACTGTATCTATGAATAGCATAACTCAGAAACGAAAAATCGGATAACTATCAAATTTAGAATTTATGTTCAGTATCTTTTAAAGATACGACTGATAAATTTTCAAGAAAATCCCCGGTCCCAAATCACCCTTTACGTGTACATATTTTTGGAATGTTTGATTTTCTCAAAAATGGCTGTAACAATTTTTATGAAAATATCATATATTTAACATATTTACATGACAAATAGAATGCATATACTAAATTTTTTGTGAATAACCTCGTAGTCCTCTTCATTCGGAGGGAATATCGTATTTGTTTGTATAACGGATTAATCTACAAAAAAATGTAAATCTGTTTAAAATAGAGAATTTAACTCAAATAATACTTTATAACATCACTATTTCCTAGATAGCTATTATTGGTTTTACTTTTTCAATACTTCTGTCGCTACTCAGTTGTTTCTAACGATGTAATTAAAGGAATACGGAGTTTAAAGCCAGTATGGCGACTCGCTTCTAAACATATACCTATCGATTCAGTTTTCTTTACCTCTCTTGTACCTACAGCAACATTTGTAATGCAACTATTTTTGCGAGGGTTTATCTCGATAAGATTTCGTAACAATAATTAATTTATAGAGGATCTATAGGGCAGAGGATGGATAGGGAAAGTCATGTGAATATAGCAGATAAGATTTGTTGTTTTAAAAAGAAAAATGTCACCCATTGTTAACGATCTACTCGCCTTGTCACCAATACAATCATCTCATTCATATGCAGACCGGAGCTCAAAGCATTCGCCAGTGCCGTTTGGATGAGTATTAGATATACACTGTTTTGTTAACCTCAGAGGAGCAACAAGACGTTCCATGATTTAATAATGCAGTTAAATGTTTCATTCTTTCTGCAATATTGATCACTTCCAGTTCAAAAGTTGCGCCTCCTTGTCCTTGGCATAATCTTACCTTATGAATTAGGCAGGAGTAAGATGAACAGAAACATGCAACTACTGAAGGTCATGAATTAAATCAAAACGATTTATTATAACACACAAACAATGACAATGTATACGGCTTTATTCCCAGCTTTTTATATAGCTACACTCGTGTTCAGAAAGTTAAAAGTCTTGTTTGCTGTGAAGTAGTTAGCTTACGTTGATTCTTGATCAGTTGACTTAAAACCCTTAGCATTGTGTAATCCCCGATCTCATACAACTGCTACGTTGTAAGTCCATGATAAACGAGACATAAACCTTCCTGACAAATATCCTATCTCTAAGATTTATACAGAGCTTTCTGCAGTAGAGAAGAAATCACTTAGTTATTCCATTCATACAAGTCACACGTAAATTTTCTCCTATTCAGAATCCAAGATTCTTTTCTGCATCTCTGAGTGTACAAAATTACTGTATTTTAAAATGCTTAGCAATCTGACACTTTCACATTTTGGATAGCCCACCAGGACCCTACTTCTAGAGTTTGGAAGAGTTGGAAAACCACTAAGTTCAGCCGGAAACTGAAACTGCAAGAAAGCAGGTTACTATTCTCTATGTGTTTTTGGCAATAAAATCAATGTCTAAACCACTCCTCGTTCACGGGTACACATCGTGTGGTTTTAATTTATTTACTGTTTATCTATAGTGTAGGTAAGTAGAAGAAGTATTGTATTCCACTCAAAAATTCGATACCGAGATTTCACTTTCTATATCCAAGAAAAGCATTTTTAGAAGAATGGTCTCTGCGCGCACGTGAATATGTCTGAGAACAGCATAACTAAAAAAAAACTACCAAACTTGGTAGTTCAGTTCAGCATCTTCCAAGGATGCAATACGGATATTTTTAAGAAAATGCGCCCACCCAACCTACCGTTTACATGGGAATTTATCAAAAAAGATAATTTTCTCAAAAATTGCCTCAACAATTCTGATTAAAATAGAATACGTTTAAGATATTTGTATGATAAATGAAATACATATCTTGAATTTTCTGGAAATAGC
Organism: Deroplatys truncata; assembly: GCA_030765065.1. NCBI lineage: Eukaryota > Metazoa > Arthropoda > Insecta > Mantodea > Mantidae > Deroplatys > Deroplatys truncata. Next base: position 64,702,165 of record CM060980.1, read on the forward strand.
CTGTGAAATCCGCTTCATTCGGAATTACTTTTGTATAACTGGTAAAATGTAAATTTCTTTAAAGCGGGCAGTTTATATAAAATAAATCTTTTGTAAGTTAACCATTTACGAAATATTTCTTATTATTGGTTTGAATTTTCAAATAGTTATACTTTTCTAAACTGGAACTCATTATTCTTTTTATCTCGTGGTCATGCAAAGAAATGGAGTTTCAAATTCACAATAAAGAGCACCTGATTTTTTAAAATTTGACTATCGCCTTAACTACTATATCCAACAACGAAATGTGTAACTGTAAACTGAAAGTATATCTGGATTGATAAGAATTGAAGATATTAATAGCTAAGCTTTTTACTTTCTCTACTGCGTATAGTAAGTGGGGCAAGTATTGCATTCCACCAAAAAATTCGATATCGAGGTTTTACCGGAAATACATGTTTTGAGGCCCCCTGTGCAAATAACAAGCATTTTTAGAAAAAGTCCGCGTGTACGTGCCCGTCAGTCTGTGTGTGTGCCTGTTTTTTTTAAATTTATTTATGGACGCTCTTTAACTACTATAGTCCTTAGCGTCCCATTCTATGATGGGCGTGAAAGAGCGGAAATTTTGCTCAGAGGCCTCTTTATCAGGCTTAAGGTTCTTTTACGTGCCGTAAATCTACGACACGGGACCACCGGCTTCACTTCCCTTCCCTTCCGAAGGAAGCCATGCTAAGGATTGTGAATAGCATAGCTCAAAAAGGAGAAGTCGGATAAATACCAAGCTTGGTATTTATGTTCAGTATCTTACAAGATGCAATACGAAGATTTTCAAGAAAATTTCCCCACCCGAGGCTACCCTTTACGTAGAAGATTTTTCAAATCCTATATTTTCTAAAAAATGGCTCTAACGATTTTAATTAAAATACCATATACTAAAGATATTTATATGACAAATAAAATGCATATCTTGAATTTTCTGGGAATAGCCTGTGGAGTTCCACTTCATTTGGAAGAAACGTTGATAATCTTGTATAACTGGTAAACGTATTTGTAGCGAAAACGTACCTACTACACAAGAAATGTAGATCTCTTTAAAACACAATTTATTTAAAATAAGTTTATTTGGTGTAAGACATTTCTGAGATATCCGTTATTAAAGAATCGAATTTTTCATTTTTGGTCTCTTAAGTCCTTTCAACATTCAGTTGTTTCTCGCGATTGCATGGAAACAGTATGGAATTTTAAGGTCAGCATTTAGGGTCCAGTTCTTAAACATTTGACTATTGCTGTTCCCTTTGTGTGTATAAGTAGATACATAATGTAGCCATTTTTGCAAAGCCCCTTATTTGGATTAAAATGTAGTAGATAAAAAATAAGCTTTAGTAAGAATAGTCGGTATGCCCACTAATAATCAATAGAGGGCAGAGAAAGCTATGTGAATGTGTCACATCGGATTTTTTAAGAATGGTTGGTAGAGGAGTGAGTAGAGAAGGTAATATGAATGCAACACGTGAGATTCTTTTCTATTTTGGTTTTAATATACCATTTGGGATCTCTCGGAATAATGTGGTTCCGACAAATATTATCTATTTTATTTTTATTTGTGAAAGAAAAATCATTTCATTTATTGTCACTTAGTAAGCACGTTCGAAATCTCTCCAGTTTTTTTTTAATTTTTAATGGAAACGTCGAACTACTTCTCGGGTGATGATGCTTATACGTGAAAATATAACATAATTATTTTAGCCAAAGCTACAGCAATGTTGTTCAGGAACAGCTATTTCTCTAAGGGCCTAGGCTCGTACCAGTTGCCTGGCTAAGGTTTTTACTTGAAACGTTTCTTCAGATCTTGGGCATAAGTAAGAGTTTTAGATTCCGAGCTCATTCGTGGATTCATTCATTCATTGCACGATATAATAAAGGATATTAAGTTCACCAAAAATTAAAGAACAAATTATTTATTCCTTAATATAATTATTTTTACAAATCCAACAGCGTTGAAACTAAACGGCAATGTGTGGAATAGTTTTGTTTTTTTATTTAGCCCTCTGAAACGTGTTCATATCCACGTGAAACGTGTTTTAATGTTTTATAAATGTATTTGTCAATTGTTGTTTTTAAAGAACAAGAATTTACATAAGCATGCACCAGTACTCAGATAAAAAGTAGCTTGATACATTTAAAGGACTTAATAAAATTACTAATAAGAATTTAAGTTTCTCTTATTATCAATATTTTTAAAAAGAAGCAGGCCAGGAATCGAAATTCACTGTGTTTAAGAATGTTTGTAGACACATAGTTTATTGGATTCTATGAGCGTTCTGAAACTCTATGTAAGCGAATCACACTACCGCCGTCTGTGAATATTTTATCCTTGTTTATATGCACAAGGTTGTGTTAAATCTTTCCGAACTCAGCGGAAGCCTTCCGATGGACATGTAGTGAAATATGAGCAATCAGTTGCACTGCCGTCCAACACTTGTACATTTCTTTGGTGTTATTCCTTAACGAAAAGCAACTGTGTGTATACTCTCCACCATGTACTGTACCATTCCATGCATGTCAATTTCCAAGAGGGAAGTTCTTGCGATCTTCATAATGGTGCTCGTTTCTTCACGGTCACGCTTAATTATGGAGGCGCCCCGTTGAGTCTATCGCACGCAAATCAAATCCTTTATCCACGCTACGTCGGGCACAGACATTGCCGCACTACGAGATCAGAAAAACTGTGTTACTGCAAGTAAAATCAAACTAGTAGCTAATTACAAACATGTGCTTGCATCGAAATGATTTCTTGCTTGCGTCACGTTTGTTTTCATGCTCTAACGCCGGGGTTCTCTACCTATGGCACGCGTACCATTGATGGTATATGAGCTACTGCCGGGTGATACGTAAAGATTTTAGCAAATAAGATAAATTCACATATGTTTTACAAACACAAATATTTGCAGTTCCCTACAACTAAACGAAGCACTAGATATCACATTATGTTAAACGAAAGATTCTGTGTGATTCATTCATTCATTCATTATCTGTTTACCCTCCTCTTCTGTAGGACTTACACCCCCCAGGACTTACAAGCGAGTGCCTGGGGTCAGAGGCCCGTCGAGGAGCAGACACTCATGGATCAGACAGAGCATCCAGGATGGGTGATCAGCCCGATGCCAGATATGGGATGAAGGAAGTAGATGAAACGAAATGTGGGTGAAATGGATGAAAGGAAAGGTGATGCTGGAGCAGTTGGTGGAATGAATGGCGGGGGAAACCGGAGAACCCGGAGAAAACCCGCCCAGACGCCGCTTCGTCCACCACAAATCCCACATGCAGGTCCCTGGGATTGAACCCGGGCCGCCTCGGTGGGAGGCGAGCGGTCTAATCACTCGACCACGGCTCCGCCTATTCTGTGTGATATAGTGTACAAAAATAATAGGGAAGTTCAATTTCAATCCTACGACAATGCCAGAGCGCAACTGGAATATATTTGATCAGACAACAAAGGGAAAATGTTGTTTTAGCTGCTAGATGCATTTAGGTTGAAAATACAGCAGAGTTACATTGTTGTTGGAAAGGTAGAAGCAAACTGAAAAATTCATGTCATAGCTGGAATTTGAACAACGGATATTCGGCTTTCTAACCAACTGACCTACCACGGCAACACACCATGCGACACTCAATTCCTCAATTGTCTCACATTTTTCTTGTAAACAACAAGACGTACATATCTCAATCATTAAATTTTGAAAAATTCATTTTTAAGGTGTTTCACAGAACAATCAAATTGAATACAAAGAGATTGAACATTTTCCCAATAAATATCTAATTCTAGAATACTACGTACAAAGAAATAAAAAATAAATCACTAATATTGTTATAATTTTTATTTTGAACCTTGACAAAATCACGCATTTTCCTTCTAAAATTTTCTTACTGATACATCTAATATCTTGCGTTGAAAGTAATGGTTATGGTCACAGGAAAAGGTTTGAGAACCCCTGGCTAACCTACCGGGAGATTCTATTCCAGCTTAGCTTCAACGAAACAGTGGCATTTAAACGCAGGTAGCCTTTGTAGGATGTCTTAAACTGCATCTGTCGTAAAACTAATTCGCCCAGTATACAGAACAAAGTACAAAGACTCGTGGGAGTCAGTTCTTATTGTATCAAAAGCGGAACGGACGAAACATTAGTAATTACTCTCATTATTGTACTCATTCTGTGCAGCAATTTGCGAAACCCAACATTTTGAGAGCGGCTTGAGGTACAGAAACTTCTTGGAAATTCATTGCGTTATTCTAAAAGTACAGTTTGTTCCATAAAGAAATCCGAAAACGAGAAGTCCATTGTTTTACATTGACTTCTTCCTTGGACTAATATTATCAACGTCTGCACGTAGAGAGCTACAGTAGGTATTTTCGACGATGGTGTTTTTTAATCCACTTCCCACTCAGGCTATCATGCGTGGGGAATCGAAATTCCGGCACCCGTGCGCTTTGCTTTTTATTGCAGATATTAATAAAATGTACTTAATCCTCCAACTATTGATATGGATATTTGTTGTTGCAGGCATGCAATATAAACATATAGAATTTTACCATTTACATCTTACCGTCTTTACTGCCCTTAATGTGTTAATATTTACTTAAATTTAATTCATGCAACATTTAAATATAACCAGTTTTTGGCTGACTTGGTCAACGCTACCAGGCGTGACTAATCGATCACCAATTCGCGGAGACTATCGTGATCGATCTTGATACTGCTTTTGAACAGCTGAAGTGATTAATTTTATTTTTGCCTAACATTTCTGTTATTCTATGTCGTCGAAAAAATAGTACGCAATACGCGTAAGTACTTTACAGAAACTGAGAAGCGAAAAAACTCGATGTGTAAACATTCGCCTCGTATTTTTTAACTTATTTCTCGTTTTACAAAGAAGCACTTATCGCACTTACATCGCAGTAGATATACTACTATTTTGCTCCCGATTAGTTTGTATGGAACTGAAATAGGATGTTGAGGATTCCAAACAAATGTTAAAGGAACATGAACCAAACATACAAGAGAAATGACAAAGTTGAAAACATAATAATAAAACAATGGAGTATGGAATCATTTGGACTAAATGCACAATAATGCGAGACCTAAATATATTTAACAATATAAACCAGCTGGAGGAAGTAACTTAGGATAACCGAAAAATGTAGTTCAAGACATACTGTAGATTAAGAGATTTTAATGGTGAAAAATACGGTGTGGATCTAATGGTGTTGGTCATGATAATCTATATTTTACACTTAAGAAGGTTGTTTAGTCTTCTTTTTCTCTTTCGTGTTTCTTTCATTGTCTCATTTTAATACCACTTGCTCATGTTTCTGGCTTTTGTTCGATATTTATCAAACCTTTGTATTTATAAGTATGTACATTCATTTCAAGTCAGCCGTTTTCTCAACTATTGTACTTACGTTTTAGCTTATATTTCTTTTGTTCTACTTTAAATACATGTTCCTGGTATTCTTCCTTCTATATAGCCACTCAAAGCTGAACATTTTTCTTTTCAAAGCTACTTTCCTTAAATACTTTCTACTTTACTTTTAATTTATATTGATTTTATTTATTGCGTTAGCATCACATAAAGACAAATTTCTTTAAATGCGTTGAAGGAGATATAGTAAATCGTAACACATTTATCAGAAATCAAAAATAAATCCTTGTTGTGTATTTGACAAATTCAGATTTCACAGAAAAGTAAAGTGTTAGTTAAAATTATATTCCTTGCATTTATCGTTCAGAAATGAAACATATTCCTGGTTTGAATAAAACATTCCTTTCTTAAATTTCATAAGTGAGTAATAATTGAAGACGTGAACGTTGTTCTGTAAATTAATGCTTATGTGAAGCTTTCCATATATAAGCAGATTTACAGGCTCTGTGTCCTATGGATAATTTTCTTTAAACAATTATACGTTACACTCACATGACTTTCTCTAACCACTATCGCTAATTTTATTAGCTTCTATAAACTGTTGTTACGAAACTTATTTTTCCTCTACTTCATGTTAATCGAAAAAACAGAAGTAGCTTCACTATAGGTGCAAGGGGGATGGAGAAAACTGGATCGATAATCAGATGTTTAAAAGCAGGTTGCTATATTTTTCCTTTGAAATTGCGAGAAACAACGGGCACTTTAAGAAAATACAAAGTGATGAAAAATCCAAACCAATAATAAAATATCTCGGAAATGTCTGATGACGTAAAAATTGATTTTAGATTAGTTGTGTTTTAAAGCGATCTACATTTTTTGCACATTAAACTTTGTCTATCTGTTAATGGTTACCAGCTATACAACATTTCTTCCAAATGAAGTGGGCTTCACAGGCTATATCCAGAAAATTCAAGATAAAATTTTATTTGCTATGTAAATATCTTAAACATATGGTTATTTAATCTAAATGGTTAGAGCTATTTTGGAAGAAAAAACAAGATTTCGAAAAAATACGATATAAAAAGTAGTTAGAGGTCGAGGGATTTTATTTAAAATGTTCGTGTCGCACCTTTGGAAGATTCTGATCCTAAATGTGAAGTTTGGTAGCTATCGGACGTATCGTTTTTGGAATGCTGCTCTCTCTCTCTCATTTTCTCTTTTACTAATAAGGTCTCAAAACATGTATTTCCGGTGAAATCTCTATATTGAATTGTTTGGGTTGAATGTAGTATCTTCTGTACCTACTAGGTATGTGGCAGAAAAAATAAATATGTTACAGACTCCGATTCACCAGATATGAAAATAACTCATCCGAATGATATACGTAGTAACTGCATTGTTCCGATCTACGACCACTGCAGACACCGGCCTGCGCTGAAAATGCCAAGGGCATTTCTTGGCGAAATGTCGGAATCTTCGAGGTCTAGAATCCTCTCTTCACTGCATTGAGAGTTTATACCTAATTACGGTTAAGCGTCCTTTGGTACAAACACATTCACATGTAAGCTGAATAAGAGGGATGACAAAAGGCGCACGTTTTCCTAATTGTTTCTCGCCAAAGAGCCCACGATAGAAAGTATATTGCTCTAAGTTGTCCTCTCTCATTGTCCTACATCCCCAAAAACATTAATTTTAGAACTCATCATTGCAGGACCTTCTTGGTTCGTTACATATTATCTCCTCTCCTAATATTGGAGTTTTTTTTTTTTAAAGAAGACTCTGTATAAATTCAAGTTCTTTGCAAGCGTATGTGCAGACATACCTACAAGAAGTAATAAAATTAATCCAAAACAGAATTTGGAGCAAATGCTAAATACGTAGTGACGTGTTTCATAAATGATGGGCAATAAAGGTTGATCAGAGAATGCAGTTTCTAATCTCCGACCTATGCTCGTTAACAAGCCGCATATAGACAATGAAACTGAAAGAGAGATACTCATAAAATAGCTGCTGGCACTTATCAAGCTGTTTTATGATCCTGTTCAATGTAATGAATTATACTTTCTAGTTACTATGCAATTGCTTTGGACTTTTCATAGGTATAGAGAGCGATATTTTAATCAGGGAGTAAGAAGAATTTACAGATAAGCTGTTGTTTTCTTATTCAGTAATAAATTAAACCGGAGTTGGGTTAACTTCACGTCAATCAGCCCATGAGTAAATCGTAAAAAGCAGCTGAAAAGCTTTAGTGCTTCTGTGGAGTGCCATAATGGAGGTATAAGAAATGCTGTACATGAAGATGGGCTTGCAAGGGATGTACTTACTGTAACTGCTTCGCACAACTAGTTACCGTATGGTACTGAAACAAGCGTGTGAACCTTGTATGCTCTATGCTGAGTGATTTCCGCTTAATTTGAAACCGCACACAAATATTGCTTTTCTCGTTTACATCTAATGAAAAGCCTGCTAGATCTGTTGAATGTTAAACGTATTCCTATTAGCTCTCTGTGAATACTGGGCAGAATAGCAAGGCATTGATATCACTATAATATCTATCACTAAGACATAGAATATAGATCAAAATCCAAATGTAATCGAAATAGGTTACTAACCGATAGTAAATATTACACCTCTGCAATATTTTATAGAGACCAAAATCTACACAGTGAAGTGAATTATTAAAGGGGTAATAATAAACGATAGAAACCTTAATGTAATGCTATTAATTATGGAAACAAAAGAGAAAAATATAATATTACTCATTTTTACCAAAAATAGAGCAAAACATTACAATATATTTAATGCATAAATTGTTTTAACGTTCTGATGTTTTTGCAGATAATATGTTATATTTTAGTTTGCTATTAGACCGTCATGCATGTTTGCTTCAAATACTTGAAAACACTTAGCTATCACAACAAAGTGGGGTTGGAGAAAGAAGAAATAAATTTCATATTAGTTATAGGGAAAGTGATACCTTTCATTTATGCACTCTGGTATTAGATAATTTAAACAGCTAATTTATTAGAGTTAAATTAGATAGTTTATCCTGTTAACTATTTAGTTGAATAACGCTGCTTTGAAAATAGCAAACATTTTAAATACATCAATAGGGGATGGGTTTTTAAACCAAAATCAAACAGAGCTTTAGAATATTTAAATTCTTATTAACTAAAAAATACTTTTTTAGACAGCTGGCAGTGAAAGTGCAGCTTTAAACACGACCATTCATACTAGAAATTGAGTGTAACACTCAGCGGAATAGAATGTTTACAACACTTCATTATTACCACCCTTGTTTCTTGCGATGGAAATTATACGCAAATTAAGCGAAAGCCTTGTATCGATAAATATAATGTCCGAATATATGAATGAATTGGAAATGAACCAGAAGAAATTTTGCAAGCTGAGGTGAGGATAACTTGGAATTGTTACAAAAGAAGTCGAGGAAATGATTATTATAATTGTGCAAGTGATCATGTCAGCATGGTGCTAAGAATGTCATACGAGGCCAAAAATAACACGTCCGAATGTATACTGCTATTTCCACACAACTTTCAGCTGGTTACTTTATAATTTAGTATTCAGGGCTGTCTAAAAATCATTGCTTACTAGATATTACAAGCTGGCGTATTCTCGTTCCTGATCGAGTCCCTGGATGTATTTGAACTGCTCGATCGCTCGACCACATCCTAAAGTCGGTAAGCTGTCATTTCTGTGCATTATGGAAGTGTCAAAGAGAGTGATTAATTACAAATTGTAGCTAATAGTGAAACTTAAAATGAAATCGAGAGTACATTTCTGTTTTTCTAGGATTAGTAATCATGTTAGGACAAAATACCTTCGTACGTTCATTCTGCTGTCGTATTTAAGTGACATATTTGAAGGTTAAAACAGCTTGTAATCTTTGCTAATGAATTCTACGGAGAACATGAAAGTTATGAAGAAATCAGGTTATATCAGTTTTATTTTAATGTTATTAACCTATTCGAAAATTCTGAAGATAGTGATATATAATGGTCCCATATAAGTGATTTGAATGTTAAAGCTTGCAAATTTTGCTCTTCATTTTAACGTCCTATACAGTAATAAAATAGGCATGCATTGAAAATCCTGTTATGTATTCATTGAAGAATTAACATACCTATACTATCTAGTAAGCAATGGCACTTGTCTCACCCCTATCCCACGTCATTAATCGTAAATATGACATGATCGAGCATAATTTTGCAAAGGATGATTTGGAAGAGAGAGAAAATGCAACTGAATTTCCAGGTTCAGTGTTTTGTTTTCTTTTGTTTCCGCATCTTGAAGATTAAACACCTTTTTAGTGTGGTGGAAAACCTTCAAATATTCAAGGCACAACTTTAAGAAGTAGGCATTTTGTATATGTGCTGATGCTATAATCATTTTGCTTTAAATGCCTATTATAGAACGATGGACACTTTGAGTCTGATGTTCAAAGAGGGCTCAACTGTCTTCTTGGCGAGAAATTACTATGCGCCATTTATTTTTAGTTCATTATCATTTGGGAATGTGTGAAATGGCATGGCACATTCTTTTTCTTGCCCTGACTTACAGCAAGGTACACAGCAATAAACCAATGTAATGAAATGTATGCTCATTGGGAAACTCAAAACAATGCATTTATCTTCCACCGGTTCAGTGATTCGCTGTATAGTTGGATCAGTATAGCAGTAAGAAAGCGAAAATTATTTTGTAGGTGGATCTCCATATGTATATTTACGTCATATTTTATAACAACGGAAATGTCAACCATTTATTATTTTTATGATTCGAATTTATAATCAATAAAGACCATCCAAGCACTGTATAGCATCATGGACATTAAATACATAAGCAATATGTGAAATAAGTTTCCAATACTTTATTGTCATTGTAGCTGTCTGCTAGAAGTTTAGGGAGTAGCTGAGCGTCACTATCGGTAAAAATTGGCGTTGCGTAGAAACCTTTTTTATTGGCAATTCGCACCCGATGCGCCAACTTATAATATCTAGTAAACAATGCTAAAATGGTATATAACAACAAATGTTAAATGATTTTATTTTACTCGTAGGATTGTTACACTCGGTTTTATCCTCGTTCCGCAAATATTCCTACTCGGAATATAAAACTCCACTTTAATTTGTATCATAAATATCATTTAAATAAAACCAGTCACAATATATTAAAAACCTTTCATGCATATTGCCCTCTATCCCAGATTTTCAGGCCTTTTATCTTCGGGAAGGTCGAAAACTTTACTGAAAGAACTAAGTTTGGCACTAAGCGTATACGGACAAAGAAGTGGATTTAGTTTGGTGGCACGTCAGCCCCACTTTGCGGAATGTGTTCTTGGACTCTCCAGGCCTCTGCGATTTTCCCACTTGGTGGAGTGCTTGGAGTGAATTGCATACGAGGCTAGACTCGCGTCTCGTCATGAAGAGAAGTGATCTGTAAACATTTTGCCTAGTTGGAAGCGAGTTTCGAAGCGCTTCACATGTAAAGTAGTCCGGACTGTAGGGTGGGCGGTGCACCTGGTGGAGTCTATCGACAAGTGTCAGGGAAAGGAATCCCGAGGGTCGTGAATTGACGTATTGCCCAAGCAAACATGGCAGCAGGGAGAGAAGAGGCAAGGCAAACATCGAGACTTGTCCATCAGTCTGCAGTTTATACTTCGCTCAGTGGCGTGAGCTTATATGTTAGCAGAGTTTTATTTCACAGTGTGATATTTTCCAAATACAGAACATGATAGGAGTTTTACGATATTGTTATTGCTTTTGGCAAGCTTTAAACGTTTGCAATCATTTATTAAAATATTATGATCTAGTTCTCCTGGATTGTGAAATTATAAACTGCTCAACTTCAACTGAGAGGTCCAAGTTCGGCTCCAGATACAAATTAGAAATGTATGATGCAGTTTATCTCTTTGCAAAGATTTCTCCGGGTGTTCCGGTGATCTTTCTAATAAACATAAAGGTTATTGTTTATGTTTGTTCCTATGCTAATTGGGGTTCTTGCAGACACTTCAAAATAAAATACGTCCGGCCCAGTGCTCGAATACGCTGTGCGCCGGATCTTGCATCCAGCGGGTAAAATATCATGGTAAACCCCTGCTTTTCAGGTCTCCTTTAACACCGTACACTTTAAAAATAGATCACCATACTTGGATCATTCACTTTGATTTCTCGCCTAATAAAATACAAAATGAAGACAAGAGACTATAAAAGTGCCTACTGATAGAACAACTGATAAGTAAGTAGAAAGAAGCAATAGAGGAACACTATGGCTAAATTTTTAAAATGATTATGTAAGTCAGCATCCTCCTTTGATACATTTCTGTCCCTTGTCAATACCTCTTTCGGAGCCATGGCAACGGCTGAAATCCTAATGATACGACTTCAAGGAATGTTATAAGCAACTGATGATGGCGAGGGTTGACATACACAAGACTTCTTCTGAGTTCAATGAATTAAAAGGCTAGGCAATGTTTTGTTAAAATTTCAGATATGAAGACATCAGTAGATGAATTAGAGATGAATAGTACTTCATATTAATCGTCTTTATATAACATTAACATATCGCTTTATTTAGAAATTAGCTTTATAAATATGCTATTAAATTGTTTTCATTACATAAAAGAATCTACGAGTTCCTGAAAAAACAATAACTGTTTCTTGCCATAGTTTTAGGTTGGAAACAACTCTCATATATTTTACTGTATCATAAGAAACAATTTCAAAAGCATAAGCAAGATGCGCTTTAAAAATACAAACAAATAAATAAATAAATAAAACCTGGCGCTACTGTAATTTCATAGAAAACATCACACAAAAACAAGTCTCCTTGAATGCATATAATTTTGACAAGGTTTATATGTACATGAAACCACTTAACGAAGTTGGTGTAGGTTTCATAATCTTTATTCAAGATAGCAGGACCTTTTAAAGGATATTACAACTTACAAAAATTTCTCTCGTCTTTCCTACAAGATTTAGGAATTAATACCCTAGTCCTTACATCGGCCTTTTATACCTTTGGATCGCGGAGAAAATAATTCTAGATGTTAATGTGCTAGTCAACAGACGCTTTCTCTGGAATCATTCCTATCTGGAGGTGTTTGCAAAGGTGTTTTACCTTTTTGTAAAAGGGGATGAAATATATATTACAATGACATAATGAAACGGAGGAATACAAACATGTTATTCAGGATTAGACTACAAATAAGTTATGAATAAACATTTTAAAATAATTCACAGAAACTCAGCTAAAGTAACAACTATTACGACCTATTTCTAGAATGATTCAACATCGAAGCTCATCTAAAACAGCAGTAACCAGACGATATGAACGCCACTGACTGGAGTATTAAGTATCAGAGCTTCCATATTTATGAGTGTGACTTGTTGTTGGAGGTGCAGTTTCATGTGGTAGCTGAAGTCGACAGTGTCACCTGAACTATCAGGCTGGTTGTTGGGATCCTCTTGTAGAGGTACACAAAGTTCGTGCAGGTGGAGCAAGACAAGTGGTTCTGACCTACCTCCCACATTAGTTAGCAAAATAAGGGACCCAGATGTTTATTATGATGATTTATTTGCGTTTGCCGGATGCACGTGCTTCAAAGCACCGTATGAACATGCCATTTTCATCCAAGTTATTTTCGAAACACATTTCTCGTAGTGGTTGACTCGGCTTACTCGAGTGCATAGAATTTACATTTTGGGAAACATGTATTCGGTAATTGTCTTCTATTACTCAAGCGCTATCCCTGTCGACAGTGTCGAACATGCACTATAACAAAAACGTCAGTTTTGCTTTCCAGACTAGTAGCTAAATGGTTTTATGTTCGATCAAAAACCTACCAAATGAACTGAATACAAGAATACTGATAAGCGTAGCATTATTTGTTTTTATCAGTGGAATAGTCTTACGAGTCTGGTTTAGCCGTATTGCTGCTGAGACAAGCCAATTCTGTGCACAATAAGTGCTGCCATACATCTGAAAGCAAAACAGACCGCCTGTCGTCAAGAAAAGTACGACAGTAATAACAACAGAAACATGGTACTTCTGCTAAATATATGTTACCTTCTATTCTTTAAGTGCTTTGAAATTATACAACCCTGCGGAGATGAAATCATATTCGAAAAAGGTAGCTAATATTAAATTTACAAGGTGCATTAAAATAATAAAATATCCTACAGCATATTCATTACAGTAATCATGGATGGACATTGTGTTTACCTTAATTTTATGCTCATTAAATTTTGTCTACTTCGTCAATGTGAAGACTGAGAACGAAACTAACTAAGGAGATGAGTACTAAGAAGATTGTTACACCAACGAAGTCCAAGTCTTATTTGTGATAAGAGGTCTACAAAAACTTGTTCCATGCTCTGAATAATGCTTAAATACAGAAACTGTAGGAAGCGTTGTTTTAAGGTACATAGCATTCTGAAGTTGGCCTTAGTTAAAATGTTCATCTAAACAACATGTTAAAATCTTATATCGCCACTTTTTGTTTCACACCTGCATATATACCTAAGGTAGTGGAGGTCTTGCATTCGAAAAAAAAACAATAATATCGGATTTAAAGGGAAATTTTCTTTTCAGATCAACGACACCAGAAAGGAAGCAGTTTTAGAAAAGTTCATGTGTCCTGTCCTGTTTCTGTCTAGCATTACGCAAAAATGATAAGTTAGACGAATAATAAACTTAAGTCGGGTACATTTTAAGAATATAACTTTACTTGCAAAAGTTTTTTTATATTTATTTTTCTAAAAAATGACTAGGGAAATTTTGAAGAATTATTGTATATATATGGAAATTATGAAGAAAAGGCATATCTTCATTGCTGAAAGATTATGTTCCGTTGTAGTAGAACATGTGCCATTTTCTGTGTCATTATCAAATTCTAAAACATACGTCGTTATTTGAATTTTTACCTTCTCTGCTACGTAAAGTAAGTAGCGGAAGTATTACATTCTACCCAAAAATTCGATACCAAGATTTCACTGGAAATACATGCCCTGAATCCAAATAAATCATTTTGGAAACATATCCGTGTGTGTTTCTGTGAACAGCATAACTCATAAATTAAAAGACGGATAAATAGCCAACTTCGTATTTAGGTTCAGTACCTTTCAAAGATGCGACACAAAGCTTTTCAAGAAAATCCTTCCACCCCAAACCACCCTTTACATGAATTTTTTTTTCAATTTTTTTTTTATTTTCTAAAAAATAGTGCAAACGATTTTTATTAAAATACCGTATATTGAACATATTTACATGTCAGATAAAATGTATATCTTAGATAGGCTATGAAGGCTATTCCCAGAAGGAAGGAATTTTACATAATCTTGTGTAACTGGTAAACGTTAAGCGCTAGACGAAAGTACTCTACAAAAAATGTAGATCTCTTTAAAACACATAATTTATTAAAAATAGGTTTTTCTTTGTGTAAGCCGTTTCTGAGATATCCCTTATTAAAGGTTCGAATTGTTGATTTCTTGCTGATTCTCTTAAAATCCTTTCAACATTCAATTGTTTTCCGGATTGCATGGGAACAGTATGGAATTTTAAGGTCAGCATATAGCGACCTGTACTTAAACATTTGACTGCGGCTGTTCTCTTATAATGTTATAATGAAATGTGTAATGTAGCTATTTCTGCTAAGATTTATTTGAATTTAAGTGTAGTAGGTAGAAAAATAAGCTTGAGTAAGAATAACCTGTGCACCCACTAATAAACGATAGAGGATAGAGAAAGTCATGTGAAGCATCACACCAGATTTTTTTTCAAGAGCGCATTCTGGAACATAAAGTCGCCATTATTTTGTTTCTCGTGAGTTTGTCAAAGAGAATTGTACCATAAATACTAACGTCGACATTTTTAAATAGCTGAACGTTTGCTTATTTAAAAGAATGTACGTTACATCAGAATTATCAAATTGAAACCACTTGTAGTGAATATCTGATTTGAGTAACACGAAATGCATATAAATATTTTATATTGATTTATATCTTTAAAATGCATAAATTGTAGAAAAGCTATAAAAATAAGTTATGATTTATGATCTTCTTTCTCGGATTTTTATGAGCTTTCCAAGGAGTTTAAAAATATAGAAGTACCATTTACCAAATATCTTTTGGAGTCAAAATAGTTTGAATTATTTTTCTTAAAAGAAAACTAATCTATTTCGAAACGAGGATGATTTTGATGTTGTTCTTATTGCATTGCTATACTGTCACCTATAACTATAATTTAAAAAAAATCACGTTTGAAATCATATTTTCTATGCGAAGCTGTTGAAATACAACAATTCTTATATACAAATCGCTTTATTTTAGTAAATAGAACATTTCTAACGCATGGTTAACATTTAGTACCCGAATACCATGTACCGACCAATGTGACTGGACTTCTTTCGTGATTCCTTCAGATAAAAAAATCCAAAAATAATTTCAAAGAAGAATTACAGAGCACATGAAGAAGGTTCAGGAAGACAATCAAATCGATAAAACAGCGTATTTTATTTTCATGATCACAAAAGTCCACCTTACGAATAAGTTGAAATAAATAAAAAAAAAGGCATTTAAAGGCGGATGCTCAACTAAGGTCATCTATGTGCAAGTTATTCTGCATAAAGACCCACTCTGAACTATGTTTAGTAAATCTTATTGGATAAGGAAAACTTTGGGATATAAGTTCGTAGTTGAGTTGGCTCTAAATAAGCAGAATAAAGGGATACACTCACACGCACAAATACCCGGATACCTTACATCACTGACTTTTTTAAGCTTGTAGTAACATTTCCTGTCGATTCAGTTGTTGTGTATGCTCATAACTGTCAGCATAAATTGAAACGCCGCATATCAATTGTGGATTTAACAAGTGTTCCATTACTAGCAATGGGATGGAGTCGATGGCGAAAGCACCACTCCCAGATTAAAAGCCTAATGCTGTAAGTAATATGAGGAAGAGTGGTTTGGTAGACCCAGTCACCTCCTGACCGCACCACAGAAGAGCTCTCGACTGAACCTTTGATGGACTACACCACAGAGAATTGGCCTTCTAGTGTTTGGTTTCATCTTGTGAAGAACCTTTCCGGCAATTACGCCTTGCTTGTTATATTGCAAGCTATGTATGGAATGTCATTGAGAGAGTTTGCATCTGCTGTCATGAAGTGGAGATGGCTCTAGCAACTCCCACACCATCACTGTGGTAACATTCTTGGAGCATTCGAGTGGTTTTCACCACTGAAAAGAATGGTCTATTATTAAGAACAGTAATATAATATAATGTTATAAAACTATCATTATATTATGACAGAGCCAACTATACAACATACCAATGACATTTAAAAATAAAAGGAACCTTTGGTCACAAGAGACTATTTTCTTGACTCTTACTGAAATGTTCAGTGTATGTTCAATAAGACTCATTTCAACACACATTTTCATCTAGACGCAGAGAATTTAGCATATTAAGTACAATGCAGTTTTCTTCACCTTTTAGTTTAACACTGCTCGGATAAGTTGCTTCCGAAATTATGACGATTAAAATTACCTTATGCGTGGAGGAAGGTATCAGAAAACGCACCGTTTAAAATCAAATAGAAATCATAGTAACACAAATTATATTATCAATGTTGTTGCATTTTTATAGTTCTAGAATTATTAATAACCTTTTATAACTCTTAGTTGAAACCCCAGGCAATAAAAATCGCGTACGCGGAAGCTCGTCAAATATGATCTACAGCACGTCTATGCGCTGCAAGGATAGGTTTCCAGTCCATCACATTCGCAATGTTGTCAGCAACATTCTTACCCGCCGCCGGTAAATCCTGAGCAAATACGAAAGGTAAAAGAAAACTATAGAATAGAATGAATTTGCTTCAGTGATAAACAGAGCAGTAGACATAATGAAATTGTTGCGCAGTTTTTAAAAACGATGAAAAGTAAGATTAAATTATTATATTTTAATTTATGGTTACAATTCAGGCCTTCATACAGCAAAATTGTATTGGAATTTTGTACTATTTGTTTAATCGAAGAATGAAATTTTGGGAGTGCGCTCTAAATAACTACTACCGTATATATTGAGCAGTACCATACATTACAGAGAAAATTAGTGTTGAATGTTTGTGGCCATTGAATCCTGTATGCGTCACAGGCATTTGCTGGAACACGTCATTTCGCGAAGATCCTAGGCAGATAATGAAAATCCGGCTAACCTCTAAACAGGTCTAACTAAAATAAACTGACGTAACCTCTCTTTATCTGCCGGCTTTTAGAGACCCCATCAGATAGAGTATGGAATAAGTTACATTACGTAAATGCCAGCGGTCTGCCTAGATCTTTGCTAAATAATGGATATCAGCAAAAGACTACGACATATATTTGCATCCTTTAACCAAAAAGGCACAAAGTATTTCATTAAGTCCTAATAACTCCGAAGCAAAATACATAAAATACCACCACTAAAAGTTTTAAGCACTCAAAACACTTCTGAAAAAAATAAAAATGTAGAGTACTAATTAACATAGCTTTGTGAATGTGAAGTACTAATTAATCAACGAGTTGTTACTCCTGCTTAAACTTCGTCTGGCTAGATTTTGTCATCATCATCATCATCTACTGGAACAAGCTTCAGAATTACATTCTTGTAGAATGGAAATCTTTAGCATGTAGAACGCTATATTGCTAAGATACGAGAGTATACCACGTGCCGAAAGATCGCTACAGCTAGATTAAATAAACTAAGGGACTGAACCCAACACCAATGGAAGCAACAACTGTCGCTCTAGTCAAGTGTTAAAACGAAAACTCGCTGTAATTTTAAACCAATTTCAAAAACAATGAAGAATAATTTCAGGCTTGTGTGTCATTCCGAAACCAAAAGCAATCAATCACCTGCTTGCTGACTGTTGTTAACATTTGCTTTGTTTTCATATCCTTTCTAGCTTCTCATAATCCAAGCTTTGAGATGCGCTTATGATTATTGACAGGTTGCCAGATAAAGGTCACACTACAAGAGTTTATTCCGCACGCAAAGCGAACGTGTAAATTGAACTTTTCCCCTAGCTCTTTCAATTGAATATTCTGTAAGAGGATTTCTTTTAATTAAGTTATACGGGTTAATCGGTTGCGCCGAAAAAAAGTTAAGGAAAATGATCCTAGAGGGATAATATTTCGCATTTAAATTTCCAAATACAACATAATGGTAATGCAGTACATTACAGACACAAGCTTTTATTTTTATTAATTTGCTAGAAATACCTTATTTCTTATGAAAAATAGTTTCCGTATTCAATTCTACGAGCGACCAATCAAATAGATAGCGCCCTCCTTAGGTCTTCTTTGGAAGCTTAAACATAACTTGCAAATTTTAAAACACTTTTGGAAAAGAAAGTATATACTGTATTAAAAAGACCAATTATTCATAACGATATCTGTCAACACTGCCTAATTTTGGTGTATATTTATTTTACCACAAAGTTCCTCAATGGACGGATTTCAGAAATTTAAGTTTTATTGAGCTATTTTCGTAGTCTGAAATGATTTTTCAGTAAAACATGTGGTAGGTTTACTATGTTCATTTCTTAAAACTTACGATGTCACATTCATTTTTAAAGAAATGTGGCATTGCTGTTTCTTGTATTTCCCCTCATAAAAAAACAGAATGTTCTTGACGCTTACATGATTAATAGACATAGAATTTGCATGCACTAAAACCTTAAGCTTATACTTTTTGGTACTTACAATGGACATTCTTCCTTAACACATCACTCCGGTCATTGTAGTTTGATTTGCAGCATACAGTGATCATTTTCTCCAAATATTCAAACGTAAGTTTATGACGTTTATCGATCAATACAAGTTTGTACGATGATAAAGATATTTCCAGTCTATAGATAACAAAATTTGAAAGCATTTACTAACTCTGGGGAAGGTTAGTGTGAAGATCTTGATCGACAGAATTAAAAAATTTTCATGTCTGGATTTCACAATAAAACACTCACAATTTACAGCTTAATTAAAGCAACACTCTCAAGTTTTCTCCGAATTTCCATATTGGTGTCTCCATAGTAAGTACCTTTTCATGTTTAAACGTTAATTTTAAAATTAAAATAAAAAAAATCGCGTATTAAACGCCCGATGTATGGAAAAATAATGAAATATGCAGCAATATCGGAAATATTCAATTATATGCACTATAAAACGTTACAAATAAGTGCAGAAAAACATTAAACACATTACAAAACTACGAGTAATTCCACATCAAAAGTAAAAACAAACTAAAATATATTTGCATACCAATCCAGTGTCTAATGATTAATCAATGGTAGAAAATCACATACCAAATGAGTCATTAGCAGTTACGCTTTTGTTTTTAGTTTATGCAACCTGTTAAGCAGCAGATGTGTCTTAGGTCCCTCTTTATCGCCGGTTTTATAAACTGCTTAAATAAATAAAGGTATCACACTCAGAGAAAACTCCGTAAGAGGGACACAAATTACTCTGCATTTAGTCAGTCTTACAAATCACAGTGCCTTCTACTAGAACTAGTAAACTTTCAAGCCGATTTTACAAACTTTTACTTTACAATGTATTTTAATACCCACTTCCGAAACCAAGTAATAAGCGAAACATCTATCACACGGCTCCAATTTCATAATCAGATAAAAAAAAAATGTCGGAACTATGCAACTAGAGAAGGGATGGGTTATAAGCAACTAAGGCAACCCTTGTTGCAAAATGGGGGCGGCAGTCATCACAGAAGAAATTAAATTTTTATTTCTCTGGCATGAACAGCATCCCATTTATTTAATATATCATACATAATAGTTTTTCGTATTTTTAAATGAAGTTAAAACGTTCAATAGCTATACAATACGATCAAAGTTTCGAGGGGAACAAAGGCATTCTTAGTATAAAGCTAAATAAGAGCACATAATTAACGCACTTTAAGGCTAAAGACATGTCCTAATGATTATAATAGTGACTCTTGCCTAATAAATCACAAATTAATTCATAAAATATGATTACTAATTTTACTTGTAAAGTGTGTTGATACGCCTGGAAATCCAACATGATAATTGCTTTTATTTATACAACACACACTATATATATAGGGAAGAATTCGGTCGTAAGAGATATGAGAGTTTGAAGGCCATCACCAGTTGTTGCCGAATCTATGACTCAAATAATCACGGACGTTATTTAGAATAACACAGTGTACAGCTAGCTCATTGCTACACTGTAAACGGAATTTTATTTATTTATTTTTACATTCACATTTCTCTCTTACAGTTCTAATGCAGTATCAGTAATGTGCATAGAAAGTATGAATTATAACTTACGGAAAATAAACAGAACTATTTCTCATGTTGCTGTGTTTTGGTTTTATTTTTTCCAAGAAGGATCGCATTTTTATTGTTTCATAATAGATTGAGAGAAGTTATAAAATTATAAGTAAAATTAATAATATTACAATTGAGTATTGTACAGTTTATTTGGAAAAATACTTGTTAACATAAAATTATTTGTGAATACGTATACATTGCATTCTCTAAGAATGAATGTTTACACAGACATTTGAAATTTTTGCGAATAAAAGTAGAGAAGGCATTTTCCACACAAACACACAAACCTTTCTTCAAAGGCATCAGTTTCTTGGTCATAAGCGTGTTCGTATAATAACTGAAATAAAAAGTTTGGAACAGAGGATCAAATCGAAGTTGCAAGAGAATTCTATTTGATTATCCTTCTCTTTCTGGGGCTGCAAAAGCATTCAAGTATGAAGTGCGACAACTGCGAATTCGTTCAAAGAATACCGAAGTGAAATGCAAAGTGATTTACGAGTTGATTAAAAGCGAGTGTTTAGATAGCATTTCATAAGAACGAAGTGTTAATTTTGAATTAATTATTTACTAACTACCTCTTAATAGCACACATCCTCTAAAACCTCCTATGATATTGCTATGAACTCTCCTTCATTCTCTCTCTAGTAATATCAAATGGACGGCTACCACTCCACACAGTGACGACTGATACACTGTTTTGATTCACTAGCCACTTCATGTAAGAGGCAGTATCAGACAGGAATGTCAACATGAGGTAAATGGCATGCTTTTAGGTCTCATAGACGAAGGGGACGTAAAATGATAATTAGCTAATTGTGTTACTGCACTCCAGCCAACTGACATTTTCACACCACCGCCTCGGGTCAGCACAAGCAAGCAACCCTTCTCACTCGGCTACTGTTGCTAACGAAATTGCTTCCCCTTTCATGTAACTAAGTTAGCTAATGAACTAACAAAAGATTTAATTACTATAATAAAACCTTCTCTTTCGTTAATGGAGTACAGAAATAGCCTCTGCAGTGTTTTAATTACGTGCATTTTTCTGTCCTTTTTAATACTCATGGAATCTTCAAGTCTTCTTTACTCTGAGATGTCTTATGAAGTGAAAATCATCCAGTGTCTATTTCGCTCACTAAAATTGGCGAAGTTTGCTAAAAACGGTAATTGTAGTTCCTGTGTAGCTTATAAATTGGAATTTCTTCTATAATTGGATATATATTTTATCATTGTAGGTATACAACCTTTTTACATTTTAAATATATTTTTAAGAATGATAGTGCATCTGCCATTTGTACCATGAATTCTGCCTCACTTCACAGAAAAGAAACCTCCTGGCCTTTTTGAAGTAGAGCTATATATTTTGGTTATATTTTAGGGAAAACATTACTCTAGATATTGGTACCACTTTAGAAGTGGCAGCTTCCGTATTTCAAGAAATGCTTTTGCTTTGTAAATGTATGTGAGGTTATTTTTCTCCATTTTTACTTTGAACACTGTTTTCTCTGATGACATTTTGTAATATAAATGACTCATTTTCTCACAAACCATTGAAGATAAAGGCGTCTTAATGGTGTTATTAATTTAATTTGGTATTAAAAATCATATCTTCATTAATAAATAATATTATTGTATAAAACTAGATCACTGAACTGAGAAGCCATGCATCCACATTCTATAAAATTTCAGTATGATATCTTAAAACAGTTTGAGATAATGGGTCATGGAGTTGGTGAATTTAACAGTGGAGGAATAGGGCTTTTAGTCTCACCTTAAACAACACAGTAAATCAATCACAATTTCCGTCCAAAGAGAAGCAGGGTGTTTCAATAAAGATCGATTTTCCCTTTCCTTCATCTCCATGTGGACCATTTATCTTAATATTACCTATCATCAGAGTTATGTTTCTTAAAACCCGACAAGCAGAAAGTTACGTGAACTCTTGACAATTTCTTTTTGTAACAATTTGTTGTTATACTAATAATCAAACTTTACAGGGGAACATTCATATCTCATTTAATTAAGTTATGGCAACTTATTAAAATGCACAACTTTAATATCAACTTCGAATTTCTATGTGGTAGCTGCCATGTGCACTATAAATAAAATATGAAATTTCAATATCTAAGTTAAACTATTATTGAGAAAATAATTACCTACCTACTTACTAAGATTTTAGGTTCTAATTTTGCACTTTTTAACATGCTACTTGCGATGAACAATTACGGATTTGTGACTCAAAATTTAATTTTTGCACCACTAAACTATAAAAAAATGCCTGATTTGTTTTTTCTAGAAATGTTCATTAGTTTGATTGTAAAATATTCTCAGATGTTGATTGCGTGCTTTTCTCATTTTTCACTAAGTGTTATTTAAAATGTGTAATTGCACAATCACACACAAGCTACAAGACGTCTCCCGTGGTCTAGGAGTACCATGACCGGTAGGGTCATGGTATCCTTAGGGTTCTCGAGTTCGCGGGTTCAAACCTGGCGGAGAGTGATTAATTTTGTCGGGCGTCAAAACCTTTAGCATGGCTTCCTTCGGAAGAGAAGTAAAGCCTGTGGTCCCATGTGGTGGATTTACGGCACGTAAAGCAACCTCAAGCCTGATAAAGAGGTCTCTGAGCAAAATTTACGGTCTTTCACGCCTAATACACATAGACTGGGGCACTAAGAAGCATATAGTTAAAGAGCGTCAAAAAATTTAACACAAGTATGTTAGGTTTTAGGAAGCAAGACCATGGAGGTGTATTTAAATAAGACCAAGGAAAAATGGTTAAGGAAAGTAAAAAGAAGATTATATCAAACAATTCCTAATCAGATTCTTTGTTCAACAGTTTAACCACAAATGCTGAAGATTTCAGCAAAATTGGTTGAGATTTTCATCACGTGGAGCAATTTGAATATTGCAAGGCGCTGAAAAAATGCATTGGAGAAAAATACATTTCAAAATTATAGGTAGTAAGCAGTAAAATTCTTGTGCAATAAATTTTAAATTTCTGAACTCCTTAAATATTACAGCTATTGGAATGCTGAAAGCAGAATATGAAACTGGAAAGCACAAACAGAATGTAATACTAAAAATCTGAAGAGAGACTTTTTGACCACTTTTGGACAAAATTTCACAGATGGATTAACTTAAGAAGCATGTTATAACTAAGGTCCCATATATTATGCTGTATATTGCATCTGACGACATATTCCCTATATGTGAGATAGTTGATGCCGTCTCCAATTCATTGATGAATCTGCTGCCGGCTGCTACAGTGGTGAGCTATAGGATCTTTCTCCGCGCGTTGGTAGGTATGAGACACCAGTTCAGTTGACTGATAAATTATATGGAGCTATCTGAAGCGAGCTGCCGACAGTTTCAGGATGGAGAAATTTTTAGCTGTTTCTGAATCTTAACGCGAGAAAACTTTAACTATTGAGGTATCAAGAAATTTACGGCTTAAAATAACTGCTTCCGTAATAACAGTGAGAAGCATAAGTTGCCGTGAATCGCTGAAATGCTAAACGGTGAATCCCCTTGCGTTTACCACCAAGTACATGAAAACCCTAGGTCCGTCTTTAGACGCTATGGACTGCCAATAATGGATCACAGCAAAATACATCTGCAAAATGTAAAAGACTGTAAGACCCTAATTTTAGAAATAAACGCTCCTTTTTCAAATTAAGTCCTGCCTACTTCATGACTACCCCACCAAAGTTCCTACGTTACATGTTATCAAACCTTAAGCTCTTATTTGCATCCGAAACAACGTTTATTCCTTGACTTACTAAATTCTAAAAATTATTTTCTTTTCTAATTTCAGAACTTTTATACGTGCATTTTCATGCAACTCTCTGATTTCTAAACGTACTGAGTTCTAATTACCTGAATCTTGAGCTAATGGGTTTCTTATTGACCGAGTTCACGGAACACCTAATTGCCTCAGCTATTGACTTCTAATTAATGACTCCTTGTCCATTGAGAGAATTGTAACTATACATTGATTTTAATGTATGAAAACAATTTATTATAATTATTTATCCATCCCCGTATCATGTCTTTATAGAGTTATTAATCAGACAAGTCAATAATTCCGGTATCACTTCATGGGTTTTGATTTCGCATCAGTGCATTTCTGACAATGGAATTTACTTTCCTCTCTTGACCAGTTTTTCTCTGGTACACATGTCAAAACTAGCTGTAGCCCCTGCTCTGACAAGCTGTCAGTGAGGTTAAGATAAACTCGACAAAGCGCAGGATCCCACTTCACAAGCGATGAACACATCACTTTAGGCGTGACATTAGCGTTTTATTGGCTTAGTTTCGCCTGGCCAATTTCGAGATCCTATCAAACTGAAATAAAAACACTATTGCTTTTTGACCACGACCAATATTTTCATCATTGGCACAGCAATTAAAACATCAATAACCAAAAACTGCCAGATTGAGAAGTATTTGAATAATGAGCTGTCATATTGTTTTTGATTCTGTTTAACGCAAATGAAATTTAAAACAACTATCCTTTATTGTTATTTAAATATTAACAGTTCAACAAACCAACAAATCGCCATCTGTGTTATACATCAATAGAAAGAACTTGCTCTCAACAATCCAATAGACTTAATACTGATTGCTGAATATAATTCAAAGTTTAAAAGCTAAATGTAGAAGCGTTTTATAAGCACAACGTACCTCACGCTCTCATTTGTTTGATGTTTATTTGGAAAGAAGATGCATGCTTCATTGTGCTCAATTATAATCGGACAGGGGTTTTAGTAAGTAAACCAGCAAGTTAGAAACGCACCGAGAGTTAGTGGCGAGGGAAGGTGGAGGCGAATGTGACCAAGTAATCTTCTCTGTAAATAAATATGAATAGTTGAAGGCACTGCACTCTGCTTCAAAAGCAGGTAAATCAGGATTATGGATAATCGGAGGAAAACAATATACAGAGGTACCTTCAGCTATTGTTGGTGTGCACTAAAGTTTCTTCATTATTTAATTAAGATATTAATATACAGAAATCGGAGTTACATTGACTTTTCTGTTACATCGTGAGTTTAACAACATACAATAATGTATTACATGGAACATAAATCGCATGCGATTATCACGCAGACAGTTGTTATATTTTAAAAAACTACGTTCCATATCATCGACATAGTAGGAGCAAATAAAGAACGAAATTTCATATATTGCTGGAGATTCCCAACTTCCCTAACGCGTCCCTCGTTTCACACTTTTCTGCGTACCCTGAATTCTTCTCTAGAATACCTTTAAGCTTTTTGTCACTCTTCCCTTAAAGCTGCAGCTTTATACCTTACTCAGTGTTTCTGAAACCTGTACTATTGCCACAAGAGCTTCTGAAATTTTTAGCTTAAGTGCAAATACATATGTTATCGTAGTTCAGTATTACTGCAACTATTCTGAATATATGAAAGATCTAGAAACAAAGCTGGTGAAATTATTTCCTTCACTGCACGTATAGAGGCATTTTTCTATCGTCAAAAACTTTAATTACATTACCAACTTCGTTGTAACATTGAGCGTATTACATTGCAGCCTGCAGTAATGTCCCCCACCGAATTATTGGTTATTAGCTAAGGGAAATCTAGTTCCGTCCCCTTAAATATTTTGATTTCAGATGGTTGTACCGAAGGTTTCCTCTGCCGAATTCCGCCACAAACGATGTTAATTGTGATGATAGTTTTGATGTGTGATTATTTTTTACTTTAGGCATATTAATTGTCACAGTTCTCCACTGGTTTGTATGCAGCGAATAAATGGAACAGTCGCAACGAAACCGGGTGTTATGAAGAGAAGGGGAGGAAAATGTGCGTCACAATATCTGATGTCACCTACACCCCGTGCGGTAACACCATTGCTCTGTTTACTTACTAAAACCCCTCCGCCTGATTATAATTTATGGTAGATTGAAACCCTTTATGTGTCTTAAACGTATAACATAAAACTGATTTGCCATCACGAATCACTGCAAAACAGCAGTTCTCTAATACGACTGAGGATGGTTAAATCGTCACAAAGCATTACATTTAAGTTGAGTTTTCAATTTACTCTCCACCTGCCTTTTCTTTTTTTGCAATGAAATATTACATATTTTGGTTTAGATGTTTATCTCCTTTACTAACCCTAAATATAAGCAAAATATAAGAATATTAAGTATCCCTAAATGAGATTAAGAAGGCGCCCAAGAATGTGAATTGTGGTGTTACGTTACACATTCGCCATAATACATATAAAGTTTTCATAAAGGATAGCTGGATTAGGTATTCATGTCGAAATATTACTGTAAATGTTGTTATAAGCATCGTACTTAATTTTCAGACACTCTCAGACGAGACGTTTTCAAATTTAAATGGTGAACGCCCATTGCAATCCACAATGATTTATATCTAAAATAGCAAGCAAACAAAATATTAAAAGATGGTCTACTTAATGACAATTTCATGAATAATCTAGGAAAATGCTGTGGTACTATCTCTATTGTTCAATTTTCTGATACTCGCGCCAAATTCTAGAAGCAGTCTCTAGTTTGTTCAACTTTAAGACGCAAATACTTGGACATACTCCTTGCCTCCCCTCTCAATGCAACGAGCACTCTTAGACAACTGGAAAGAAAGGCAGTGGTTGAGCGGTTTTA
Organism: Deroplatys truncata; assembly: GCA_030765065.1. Classification (NCBI taxonomy): domain Eukaryota; kingdom Metazoa; phylum Arthropoda; class Insecta; order Mantodea; family Mantidae; genus Deroplatys; species Deroplatys truncata. The sequence continues at coordinate 64,729,578 of CM060980.1, forward strand.
AGGCGTCTTTGATGCCATGAATTAAACTGTTGAATTTGTAACTGAATGCGCAGAATATTATATTGCCTTAATATAACTTCATACTTGAACCGATTCCCCAAGTTTTTTTCTAAATGCAATGTTTAAAAAACATGTTTCCTAAATATACAGTTTTTCCTAACTCATATTTCCTGAATTTATTTTCTTAGACACCGATTTTTAACACCGGTTCCTAACATATATTATTCTTTAATTTTATTCCTAATTCCTTCGTTCAAACATAACATTCTTAACAAGAAAATTCCCTAAAAATTACCAAATTATGATTATAGTGTTTATTTATTATTGGTAACTGCGTTATATTATTATGGGCATTTATTTCCAAAGTTGTAGGGCTTATTTATTGTTCTTCGTTATTTGTTATGGTAACAAACATTTTGAAGTATAATCAGAATTACAACTTATTCCTTTTATTTTTTAATATTTTAGTTAGTTGTGCTAAGTAATTTACACATTCGGTATCTGTTGGGATTGGCCCTTGTCATTTTTCCCCAGATTTCCGATATTACATTCTGAGTCATATCTCTTACATTCTTAAATTCTACAATTTTTCTCACCCTCCCTTTTTTCACATACTATTTTCAAGTTCTCCCAACTTCTCATTTCCAGTTCCTTCTCACATTCCATAAACGTTGTCCTAAACCTCTTACCTGAGATCTAAAAACCGATCTACAAACACTTTATTTAGTTTTACAACGCTATTATTCTTTAGCCATTTCTCTCTAATAAACATTATCTTCCTTTACGTACCATCATGTGTTTTAACTTATACCTTAACATGTGTGGGATGCAAAATTGTGTGGAAACAAGTAGTGGATGGGTTAGTGTATTATAAAACTCGAATCTGTACAGCAAATGTCAGTGAGAGAGACATTGTCTTTTTAGAGCAAATGTCAATCTATGAGAATGTCAAAAATGCAAACAAAAGAGGAACGAACTGGAATCAGGATTTTGAAAGGAATTGAAAAATCACCTCTCATACGCCCGCCCAACAGAAAAGAAGCAAAGGCAGAAAAAGGCACATAGCAGCTTAAACGAAAATCAGAAGAAAGACCTGAAATAGCTCCTACACAAAGATTGCGTATGTGATTGAGAAGTGTCCTGTCAGAAGTACTAAGCTGCTTGCCAGACCGGGAAATTTTTAAGAGCAACATTGGCGAGAACAAAGACGTGAGCAGACTGCCAAATCCATCGACTTTACGGCACCTTCATTCATTACAGTTTTAGGACAACTTATACACGCACAAAAACGCAAACACAAATTGAAGCATTGTTTATAAACAAGTAAAGAAACACGGAAAGGAAACCACTAGTTTATAGATTTAAAACAGATAAAAATAAACATGTGGTTGTGTTGTGTCGTTTATACGCCGCAGATGTTTTCGAGTTGATCTATAGAACTACGGATTTTCTTTAATTTCAGAAGAAGGGCTGCAAATTCCCTATTGTGGTAAGTAGGAAACACATGTGTGACATTCCATTTCAAATCGTCCCTAAATAGAAGGAAAAATCGACCTTGTATTTTTTTTAAACGAAACGAAACTTTTTGTATTTGTAGGCAAGCCCGATGCAATGCTTTATGCAAACTCTTAACATTTAGAACATTTTTGCAATTAAAACAGTTCAAATGTATAGCATCTTCCTAAAATTTCCAACTTAAAGCTGTAATATCTTTGAAACCCTTAATCTAATTATTTCAATCGAGCTTTATTTTGATTCTCCAAAATTTAATCTCATATTGATAAGCAAACATGTTCTTATTTTTATTTAAGTGAAGAATTTTCTATTTTTACAAGTGTAGGCGGTTACAGATTAAGAAACACAATTTAATACAAATGGTTTGATTCCCTAATTTAAACACAATCAAATATATATTTTACTGTAATGGTTACTGATAAAGTTTGGTGTAAATTAATTAAAGAAGTAAATTACTCTACGTGCTCATGCTTGTTTTGACCTGAAGGTTAGGAGGCAAGCTGCTGTGCATGGTTAAACAATGACGCTTACTAAGCATTATGCAGTTCTGAGTATTTCCTCACAGATTCACGGAGCACTTGGTGATGATCGTGCATCAACTACGTAAATCGCTGCGTTTATTCTCTTTTTGTGTTATAACTATGAACAGCCAAACATAACCACTTTACCAGCATTGATGATTTCTCTTAATGACCTTTTGAATTATTCTTAATCTAATATTTTAGGTTTATAAAAATCCGGAGACGCCTAAAATAAGCAAAAAACTCTATACAGATTTTTGTGAGTACTATAAAAATAATTAATATATTTTGTAATGAAATGCGGACTTTTATCTACAAAATCAGATTTGGTGCAATATTCTGAAATAAAGGATTCCGGAGCTATGCGAACATAAAATGCATCAAAATGAATTAATACATACATTCATCGTTCAATAAAGTGTGTTTTAGATGCTAATATTTCATAAGTATGCTTTCCTTAGTAGATTATTAATAGGAAAAATTACAACGAAAACAAAAAAATGCGAGTTTTTTTGTGCTTCGATTTCACATGGGATGTCCCATGTTTTATTTCTGAACCAGGGCAGCAGCGTTCACTCCCTCCGCTGCGTAATCCCCCCCACCTCTGAATTGTAGGTGGACTCCAACACGCTTTGAAGCCATACAGCAGCAAAGTCTGCTATTTTCACCAGTTCAAGGATAGATTGTCACTTCCTATGATCATACTCGTTATGATTCATTGGAAGCAAATTTATTAAGAGTTTATTTTTTTGCGCAGACTTCTTTGTACCACAAAAAATGCGTGTTCGTTAAAAGAAACCCTGAATTAAAAATATTAATAAGTATTATAATACCTTAACAATATGGACCTAAAAACATTTTCTTGTGTCTTAAAAAACGGCATTCCATTATAATATCAGAACACAGACTTTAGTGCACTATACATCTGCTTCATTGGCTAATCAACTATGGTGCATACTGTGAACTGCACTCTGCTTCAGTAGGACTTTACTTTAATTTTGAGTACCTCTGTGCAATTTAATTACTTTCTGTTATCGACTATACACAACCCTACTATCTGCTGAAAATGTTTAGTTCAGTTAACGCTGTATTTAGCCATAGTTCAGACTTAAAGGAACCTAATAATATACTTACGCCAGCAAAAAATCAAATGTGTCAAAAAGTAGGTATTTATTGCATACTTACTATTCATTTTTCATTCTGCATTAATCCTAAGGAATTAATATTGGGGAAATGGTTTAAATATTCTTATTATTTAAAAGAGCTGTTAGAAGTTGCACACCCTTATTCAGAAGTTTAAAAATACTTATATTAAAGAATATATTTATAACTCTTTACTTTTTATGAAGGTTAACTTAAATAATTTCGACATTCAATCTCAGCTTCAAAAATATCTTACTCTTAATTTTCTGTTTGTTGCACCCAATGTAAGATCATTAAAACTCAGTGGTTCCTGCCAATGCTATAGATATGTTTAATCAATTGCCTAGGGATGCCCACTTCATTGGCTTAAATACCTTTAAGCGCGTTTTAAAAAGCTGCTAATTGACCATCCCTTTTATAACATTAGGAAGTTTTTAACTGCAATATAGATGTTTGTATTTTAACGCCGTCTTTTTACTATTGTTCATAATATCTTGTGGAATTTTATGAAAAGTATATAAATACTAAATACCACTACTTCTTTAACGGATTACCCTTCTCCTTGTAGGACTTAAACCCTCAAGGACTTATAAGCCAATGCCTTGGGTCAGTAGCCTGTCGGGATCATAGCATATCCAGGATGGGTGATCAGCCCAATGCCTGTATGGCGGCAAAGAAGAAGGAAATGAAATGTAGTGACAAAAGGGATGATAGGAAAATCGCGGATGAAATTAACCAAACCAACATTCGCCTAGCGATCAAGAAAATTAGAAACTAAATACTAAAATACTATAAACTATTTTGGTTGCATTATCTTGAAAGTACATTCTATAATTTGGATCGTTATTAAAAATGATTGTGATATTGTGGCGTATTAATAATTTGGGGGGTTTCCATTGTCATTACCAGACATGTTGTTGTTTTCGTGACATCACTCCTGGCTGGGAGTTTTGCTAGCCACGAGTGGTGGGGATATAGCATATGTCTTGCTGAGTAGTCTGAGAAAAGCGGATCGCGCGTGCAAGCCGGCTTTTGGATCGGTGGATATCCCCCTCACCTTTCATATTTTAATAATGTAAGAACCCCAAACGGTTGGGAAATAAATCTAGGAATATGTAAGTAGAGTTGTGTTATGGATTTTGTACAGTGAAAAACTCACGCCTTATTTTTAACCTCCACACCATGTTTTGGTCCTCCGCGGTCAAGTGAGTATACATCCCCTAAATGCATGTGCTGGTACTAAAAATTAATTTAATTTTTCATGTGAAACTTTAGGTCTCTACCCAGTATGCAGTAATATCCGCCCTTGAATAATAAGTTGGATTTAAGAGGATGTAAATGACACAAACATAACTTTCAAACAGCAATGTACATAATAATAAAATAGATTATTATAAATTTATATAAATTATTATAATGAGTGTCTCTTAACAAATGATATTCACCCACCAGGTAGCTTCTGGTGTATCGCTTTGAAACGATGAATTGTGAAGAACTTAATCCGATCGAATCTAAGCAGCGCATTGGCAGGGTATCTTGGAGAAGGCGAACAGCCTGTGTGTGTGTAACTCAAGAGTTAATTACCCGGTGCCTGCAAACGGCACGATTTTCCAGTTCTACTTCTTCGCTTGCTAGATCTTATCTATCTCAATTAGTACTACACACACTTGATAGGCTTTTATCATGTATGCAATTTCACTTGCACAACAGGTGATCGGCCTTGGCCATGAAGTTCCCTGAAAGTGTTTTTAACTAAAAACAAATACAACAACAATGGAAACGTAAATAAATAAATGGAATTGAAACAAAAGCTACTTATAACAAGTACTGAAAAAGCATGATGTAATTGAAATTTCTAAAGTTGTCAAACCCTACAAATATGATGAAATTAGTATTTTGCATGTAAACTTGAATGAACATGCGTCCTAAATAATTTTCGGATGCCTAGTTTTCGAGCGAGATATATAGAAAAATTCAGGTAAAACCTGGAAAGTAACGCAATGCTTGAAAATGTCCATTTTATGTAATCTTACCAAAGTTAAATTTTGCATGATAAAGGAAATCCTCTATAGCGCTAATGCTACTAGAAATGGTTGTGCCTTTGAATTATGCACGAGTTGCATACAACACTTCATGGATCACATGGATTTATTATAAAAGTCGAAGCCAAATTTGAAGTCGTTTAAACATAAGTTCCCATTTCTAACCGCAACTGAATAAAAAGGCACTGTTACTCAAAGGTTTGAAATTTTGCAACCTAAGTGGAAATTAACACTGGAATCAAGTATGATTGCATATCGTGTCAATATATTACGTCATTTATATGGTTGGAATGTCTTAAACACGATTTTAAGACCATCAACACATGGATAAAGAAGATTTTCTATTTTCAGAAAAAAACAATCTGATGTGTTACACTCACATGACTTTCTCTACTCTTGTACAAACTATTTTTACAAACGCTTATTCTCCATCTACTTCATGTTAATCGAGATAAACATTTCCAGACTCTATCTTATTGCTAATTTTCTTGTAGATGTAAGGGGAATATATATTTACAAGGGCAATATAGAAATACAGTAGCCTTTAAGCATCGACATATCTCTTAATAGCTGGTTGCTAGGTGCAGCACCATTCCCTTTCCCACAGATTAATACTCTTTGCATATCCAAGACAAAAAAATGAATAACGAATTCCCATTTGAGAAAATAAATATTGAAAAATTTAAGGGAATAACAAGCAATATCTCGAAAATGGTTCACTCAACAAAAAAATGTATATGACATAAATTGTGTATTTTAACGCGATCTACATTTTTTGTGTAGTAAACTTTTGTCTATCTCTTATGGTTTACCAGTTATCCAAAAGTCGTTCACAATGAAGAATACTTATGGAGACATTCCCAGAAAATTCAATATATAGGTTTTATTTGTCATAAAAATATCTTAAACATATGATATTTTAATCAAAATCGTTAGAGCCATTTTTGAGAAAATTAAAATTTTCGAAAAATCTTGCATGTAATGGGTAATCTGGGGTGGGGGGATTTTCTTGAAAACCTTCGTGTCGCATCTCTGGAAGATACTGAACCTAAATGCCAAGTTTGGTGTTTATCCGACTGTTCGTTTCTGAGTTATGTTGTTCACAGACACACAGACACACACACGGACATGTTTCCATGGGGTCTGAAAACATGTATTTCCGGTGAAATCTCGGTATCGATTTTTTGGGTGGAATACAATACTTTCCCTACTTACTATACGTAGTAGAGAAAGTAAAAATTAGGATACCATTTAAAATCTTCAAATCAATGAAAATACTTGTGTCGATTACTTAACTGGCTCGGTTGTTTTTAAACGATAGATTAATTAATCCTGTTGTGTACGCGTCTCGTTGGTTTATTAGCTTGCACCAGATCGGTTAGAAAAAATTGTATTAAAGAGCTGTTGCAAGGCTGTACATGGTCTACTGTTGCATGCACTTTCTCTGCTGTCAGGATTATTACACTCTATAACTTGCATTGACCTTTACTTTTCTGAAAATAGTAGCGTCTCATGTAATTCTACCACATAAAAATACACATAACATACCTAAAACATAATAAAGCAAATGAAGTGTATTCCGGTACAAGTGCGGTAAGTGCATCATTGGAGGACGAGGAAGGGTTTGAAAATACGAGACTAAGTCGAGTACTTTATATTTGCCAGATTCACCAATGCACGTACTGCTTGTGTATTTTTTTATTAAAGTTTATTTAAGGTCGCTTTAACCATGTTGAACTATTTTTTGACGATAAAGAATAATAGAAATAGTACTTATAGCAAAATAAAATTAATTACTAACAACTGTTGAACATGGTGGTTCCGATTATCCTTGCCTGGTTACGACTTAAAAAAATTAATAACAGTAACTCATACTTATCTCATGCATGAATTAAATATAAAGTAAATATTTAAAAAATAAAAGCGTGGCAAAGAACCAGGTAAGATTTGTATGGTAAAATTAAACCATCAAATATGATTATATTTCATGTCTGAAATACTATTTATATCAAAAGTAAGATGATTTAATATAGTTCATGTACAGTCCGGTGCAAAAAACGTGCTGATGCTTTTGGTTTCCTATAGTGTTTTTCTTTATTTAATGCTGGCAGAATACCCTTATCAGTCATGTTCAACACTACTGAGATGTGCTAATTTCTGGTTTGAACAAAGTGAGTTGCGAAAGGGGTGGTGGGAAACGGAAGCATTTTACCTGAATGGTAGCAAGGTACTCGCCAGACAAAATCTGTGCATTTATTATTATTTGATGATGTCAAAATCTGGCACTCAAACCCTACCCAACGAAAAGTGGTCGATTTGCGGCTCAGGAGCGAAAGAAGGGAGGGGATATGACAAACATTGTGTGATGAGAGATGTATGGATGGATGGATGGATGGATGGACGGATGCATATTTTTATCTTGTATAGCTTACGAGCCACAAGAGTAATATACAATTACAACTTTAGTAAAAATTAAGTAACGCAATCATGGGTGCACAATTTAATTACAAGTGATTTATAAAGTGTAATTCATGAAGCGATTGGATAAAATTGGCTTGTAAACAATGCCCCTTTTTCTTGTCTCTTTATACGTCATTTGAATAGAACAAAGGATGTGGACAATAAACCGAAAATTATTGCCCTTAATGAGCAAAGTTATAGCGCAGCGAGGAGCTATGGAGTATCTCCAAAAAGAGCGTCAAGTTGGTGGAAGAAATACCACGAATATGGCTACTTGATACGCAAACCATGTAGCGTATTTGATTATAAACACATAACACAGTGGCACCAGAAGCTTCAAAGGCATATCACATCGGGATATAAAGCAAAATTAAAGGACATGTGAAGAAAACAGTTTGACAAATAAAGTTTATAGGCGAGATTAAAAAAATATTTTACTTTGAATAACTCATTTAATAGATCAGGCCATTATGGGGTTGTTATTATTATTATTATTATTATTATTATCTTGTATTAATAATAATTGTTTACAAAGCAACAAGAACAACAGACAAATTGGTTTTGAATTACAAAATATCAAAAGCAAGCATGGTAAGGAACTGAGTTATACGAAATGAACCACATAAAACGAAAAGGCATTTCCTCACTACTTGAAAAGGGTTGGCAAACCTCCTTTACATTCCTTTTCTTACAAAACTCTTGGTAATGAAATTTATTTATGAGTATACTAATTCTAAAATAAATATGGAAAGGTCGAATCAAAATAAAAAATTCAGTGCCATAGTTCGGATTCAAACCATTGATCTTCACCTTCCCGTACCGTTGCTCTGCCATCTGAGCTGTGATGTCGATGTGATACGTCATGAAATTTTCCACGTGACTTTAAAATTTCCCGGTAAAACACAAGGTGTCCTTAAATTCTCTTGAGATAATATACTCCATTGAAGAATTACATACTTTTTCATTCTGATTCTACCTTCCCAATCTACGGAAGAACAATTAATAATACTGAATTGATTATGCTTTCTCAAGACTCTAAAGCTGCGTTTGATCTTAGCCTCTGGAGAACCTCCGCAATTGCGAAACAAAAGCCATGCAAAAGCCCTTATCAACTTAGATTGCTAGAGCTAGGTAAGAGGCGGGGTGGAGCCATACATGGGGAGGTGCTGGTTTACTAATTTCTTGACAACTTAAAATGCAGTTCATTATACCGGTACGTTTATTTTTTTTTTGGCACCGAAGTGTACATACGTGCAGCATAATGGCAGACAGGTTAGGTTAACATCGCTGAATTAATATTTATAAAGGACCTTTACAACAAATTAATTAATAAACTTTTACTGAAATTCACTCTGAGTGCAGAAAGTCCAACTTTCCACCATGTCAGTATGACAAAAAGCACTATCGTCGAAAAGATGCATTACAACACTTAAATCATGTATGAGCTTTTATACGAAATAATCCATAAGAGTAGGTGTTGCACGCCAGTTGCTCTCCAGCCCGCTGGCGAGATCCAAGCTGAACTATTTCTCAGTTCTAATTTTACTTCACGTTATATGAAAACAAGCATACGCTACCTACATAAGTTAGGCAGATCAAAGCGAAGCCTTTGCTTTAGACAAAATTCAGCGTACTCGCACGAACTACCCGACTTCACCCTATTTCGCCATTTGTAACAGACAGCTGACATGCGTGTGCAAAGATAAAAAGGGCAATGCCCAAATTCTTGGCATTATCTTACTCCTATTTCACCTTGTTACTTCATTCGCCTTTAGGGTGAATGTTTCGGGATTGGCGGTCGTGTGTAGGAGTGTGGTGATGTTTTATGCTAAAGATAAGAGATGGAAAACAAGAAACATTCCCGCGAAAGAATACCAACACGGTTTAACAACGTTTTTGATGTTGTTTTGTTTCTAATACAATGGCCGTGCGATTAAGGAAACATCTTCTCACCAGAGAAATTATGTTCTATGTTGTATTTTGGTATTTTTATTATCTAGACCAGCGTTTCTGAAATGTGGTCCACGATCTGTAGTGGATTCAAGGGGATAAAATACCTACCTTCATGGGGTATTTAGAAGGGTCCCAGTATGAACCGCGTAGATTTGCCTGGGTAAGGATTTCTCCGGGGCTTTTCTTTATCCTGAAAAGACAAATATCAGGTAAATCTCGCCTCTTAAGTCACCGAGCTCATCTGAGCATTTCTTAATCCTCACCACTTCATTCATCCTCTCTGTAAGATGTTATAAGGGATGTTGTACTAGAAGAAAAAATCAGATGTATAACAGCCACAATAATTTCTCCATCGGTATCAATAAATCATACAAAACTAATTCAACTAATCACAAATGCTTAACTAGAAAGGGATTTAGATAGGAAAATACAGATTTCGTTATAAGCAAGAGGCAGAAACAACACTCAAATATTTATACTTATATAATAAACCCATTTTGCTAGGTAATCAGCTAAAGCGGAAAGATGGAGAAACAAGCACATTTTCCAAGTCTTGTGGATCACACAACAAATATTCAGAAGCGGCTGCGATACAAAAAAATACGTCTTTTGTATCTACTTTATATCTTAATGCGATCTACATTCTTCCTGCAGTAAGTCTTCGTCTGCCTCTATGATTTTCCAGTTATATGTATAGCATTCAAGAAGAGTACATGTTTACCGAAGCAGTCGACCTCACATATATAACACGAAAGAATTAAAGAAAGAAAAAAGAAAAGCAGGAGCATAAATATATTATAACAATCATTTTTTATAAAATTCCATACGCTTAAGCTTTACAACAGCCTGAGAGTTTCTTGACTAAGATGGAACGTGAATTCCAACTGTAGTAAAGAATAGAGGTACGTTCATGGACGAGGATAATATTTAAGAGGCATTTTTCAAATAGATCACCCTCGGCGTGTTCCAGAGTTTCCCTTCCATGTTTTTCTCATAGCAGCACTTACTTATAAGAAAGGTATATCATAAACACTCCTTTACGTAATCAACCAATGAAACCTTAATTTTGCTTATCACTCCAAATTTTATGCACCCAAAATGTGCGTAAATCTGACGCTCCGTTCCTTGGTTCCATTGTGACAACAATTATCAGGTATTTTGTTTTAATTATTCGTGTATCGATAAGTCTATCAGGCGTAGAAATATATACAGTATAATATTCTATATTAACAATATTTTTGGTCCCTGCAATGGAGAGGGGATGCTTGTGTATGTGTGTGTATGTTTCTTTTCTCCCATCTCCGAATAAAATATCTCTTTCTTTTTCGGCCAGTAAATGCAGCATGTAGTCTGCAACTGATTGGCAAAGATTTATTAGGAAGGTAAAGTCATGCATTGACTTTAATTTCATTAACTCATGAATATTACGAATATTCTGCAATCTGTTAACATTACTTGTTCTGCTTGATCCTACATTATCAACTCCGTCTTAGTTTGCCTCTTGGTAAGAAAACATAATAAGAATTTGAAACATGTTTTTCCTAACCTCAAAGATAAGAAGATTAATATCTCTGCAATTCTCACTTTCGTTCCCTCTCACCTCCTTTCCCGCTCATTTTTATAGGGATGGAGGTGATGATTTGTTATCTTCTGATGGTGTTCATGATTTATTCTTACAAAATCCATAACCCTGATTATTCTTTTGTTATTTCAATAAAAATAATAAAAAAAGGCATTAATATAAAAATAATTTTAGCTTCTTAAGGGATTTTATTTTTCACAAGCATTTAATAGACATGATATATCAAAGAAAATAAGAGAGAATAATAGAAGCAGGCACTTAATGACACTATCGAAAACAAAAAAGTAAATAATCCCCCCAAAAATTTAAAATAAGCAGCTAAAAGGAACACTAGGGCGTGCTCATATGAAGTTATCATTCAAAACCTCTGTAGACTCACAGTCACCTAGAAAATTAGTTCAAAAAACAATGCGAACTGGACAAGGGGAAGTGAGGAAGAAACTTGAATTCTTGGAAGTTGGGTCACACCAAATAAAAAAAAATCTGATGTCTTACACTCACATGACTTTCTCTACTCTTGTACAAACTATTTTTACAAACGCTTATTCTCCATCTACTTCATGTTAATCGAGATAAACATTTGCAGACTCTATCTTATTGCTAATTTTCTTGTAGATGTAAGGGGATAATATATTTAAAGGGCAATTTGGAAATACAGTAGCCTTTAAGCACATACATATCTCTTAATAGCTCGTTGCTAGGTGCAGCACCACTCCCTTTGCCACAGATTAATACTCTTTGCATATCAAAGACAAAAAAATGAATAACGAATTCCCATTTAAGAAAATAAGTATTGAAAAATATAAGAGAATAACAAGCAATATCTCGAAAATGGTTCACTCAACAAAAAAAATGTATATGACATGAATTGTGTATTTTAACGCGATCTATATTTTTTGTGTAATAAACTTTTCTCTATCTCTTATGGTTTACCGGTTATGCAAATGTCGTTCACAATGAAGAACACTTTTGGAGTCATTCCCAGAAAATTCAAGATATACGTTTTATTTGTCATGACAATATATTAAACCTGTGATATTTTAATCAAAATCGTTAGAGCCCTTTTTGAGAAAATTAAAATTTTCGAAAAATCTTCCATGTAAAGGGTATCCTGGGGTGGGGGGATTTTGTTGGAAACCTTCGTGTCGCATCCCTGGAAGATATTGAACCTAAATACCAAGTTTGGTGTTTATCCGACTGTTCGTTTCTGAGTTATGCTGTTCACAGACACACAGACACACACACAGACAGACACACACACGGATATGTTTCCAAAAATGCTTTTTTGGATTCAGGGGGTCTCAAAACATGTATTTCCGGTGAAATCTCGGTATCGAATTTTTGGGTGGAATACAATACTTCCCCTAATTACTATACGTAGTAGAGAAAGTAACAGGTTTAACATGCAGTGTTTTCACTATATGGATTTTGGTAGCGTTGTAAAAGATACAAGAAAGAAAGAAAAGTCTTCCCTCTGAGTATTTCAGTAAAAAGAGAGCTAAAGTTACTGCTGCTTCTTTGTCAATTTTACCAATTGTATGAGGTATTGTAATGAGGTATGTAATTTCTCGGAAATTTTGTATAATGATGCCTTGTCCAAATAAAAATACAATACTTCCCCTACTTACTATACATAGTAGAGAAAGTAATAAAAGCAAAACTCCAGGAGTATATAATGGGACCAGGTTTGCCACAGATTCAAGGAAGATCTTTCACAAAAAGTTTTAAGGTAAACAAATGGTGTCAATTTGACCTATAGCAGCTATTTTAAGAATGAAACTAAATTGGTTAAAAGCTGGACGGCTCAAAGACAAGAGACACTGCTAATGCATGCAAGAAAGCACACCTTTTAGGTACAATGGATTCTAGCAAAGTCAGAAAATTCATCGAAAATGGATCATATGAAGTTACAAATCAGGTTGTATGTATCGGCAGTGCTCTGTAGGTTTGAACAAATTAAAAATTCATTTTTAGGATGGTTCACAAAATTATCTGAAGTATTTTGATCAGTACAGCTGATTTGTGAGAATCTCAACTCTGCCCCAGATGAGAACGGAGGTGAGGGTCAGTGAAAGGAACTTAACATTTGAAAACTCTATACATAACAACGGATTTGTTGGTAGACATGTAAACTCTTTCGGAGACCCTTGGAAAACCTTTGTGAGGAATACGGAACATTATTTTTAAAGGCCATTTGTTTTTGTTTTTTATTTATTTATTTTTTTGGGAGCTGAAATGGGCGATCTATCTGAAAATGGCTCAAACATGTTTCGAGTTTGAGGCTGCGAATAACACACAAACCAGGAAGAGGTAATTCTCATGTAAACGGAAAATGTGTGGTATTTTATAAAAATAAGTGTAAGAAAGTGGAAACGTGTTGCATTCACGCGACTTTCTCTATCCACTATCGTTAATTTTATATAGCTCCTACAAACTACTCTTACGAAAGCTCATTTTTCTGTTTACTCCTTATAAGCGAAGATAAACGTTTGCATAAATAGTTTAATTATAGACGTCGTTGAATGTACTAGGCGGGATAGAAGAAACCGAATCGAATTACATGTTTAAAAGCGACTGTCTATATGCTGGCCTTGAAATTCCACATGCTTTCCATGACATTGTGAGAAACATGCGAATAGGGAGCATCTGAAAAAATTTGTACTGAAAAATGTAAACCAATATTAACGAATATCTCGGAAATGCTGATGCCACAGAAACGGATATTTGAAATAAATTATGGGTTTTAAATAGATCTACATTTTTATGCAGTAAGTTTTTGTCTACTTCTTATGGATTACACGTTGTGTAATATTACACAAAATTCCTGTGAACCTCACAGGCTATTCCAGAAAATTCAAGATTTACATATTATTTTGTCATGTAAATATGTTAAGTGTGTGGTATTTAAATCAAAATGGTTAGAATCATTTTTTGAAAATAAAAAATACTAAAAAGAAAAAAAAAGGTTTGCATGTAAAGAGTAGTCAAGGGTGGAGGGATTTTCTTAAAAACCTTCGTGTCACATCTTTCAAAGATACTGAACTTAAATACCAAGTTTTCGTTTTTGAGCTATGCTGTTCACAGACACACACACGTGAACCTTTCTCAAAAAGTGCATTTTTTGCATTCGGAGGGCCTGTAAACATGTACTTCCGGTGAAATATCGGTATAGCATTATTTGGTGGAATACAGTGCTCCTACTAGATACGTGATGGAGAAAGTAAAAATGTAACATCACAAGTAAGAAGTTAGATTCTGTATATGTTTGAGAGCTAGGTTCTTAACTGGCCTTTATGGAAAGACAGGCAACAAGCCTTAATAAATAGGTTGCCCAATACAGTACCAAAACCTCTTCAGAATACACAAGTACCTATTAAAACAGGAACTGTAAGAGAAAACAAACTGGATATCGTACTAACTTCATTCGTATTAGAAAGTGGCAAGACTTTGATATGTCCAAGTAACTTATATTATTTTGATTTACTAAAAGTGCTTTGCAGCATTAAAACACATTATATAGTTGAAATTTATCCTCCTGCTAAAGTGGATTTATACGCGCTAACTACAGCCGCTAAGCTTTTGTTTATAATAATTGAAAGTGGATTCATACCTATTACAGCATAGAACATCCTGTATAATTCGGCTTCTGCGGTTGCTTCTGCCGATAGTAAACACTTTTGCAGCAATCACTGCTACATGGATATATTATATTTACTTTCTCTGCCCTTTATGTTCTACACTGCATCTAGCTTTACTTCATTCAGTAAATGTTAACTAAGTTACCGATTCAGAATATCTAACGTTAAACACAAATTATTTACTCTCCTAATTATGGAAGTAAATAAATATTTTGTTTGTTAACGACGCTGTCAATTGCCAGGATCATATCAGCAATGTGACGGAATTTCTTCTGCAGGAGTTCTTTTACATACCAGTAAATCTACTGACTTGGGGCTGTTACTTTTAAGCGCACCGGTCTGGGACAGATTTGAACCCCGACTTTGGGACCATAAGGCCAGCGCCTAACCAACTGAGCCACCCAGACCGACAATTATGGAAGTAAAATACTTGAGCATCTCATGTATTTTATGCTCCACAAAATACATTAGTGGACGTGTTAATTGCTCCTTGGAAATGTAAACATATATAGAGAGAAATAAATAAATAAATAAATAATTTATTTCAAGCAATTTTTTAAAAATATTCAACATCATTCATATTTGCATAGAGCGCTTATGCAAAAGAATACTCTCCGCATTAAAACAAATGCTGAAAGCTACGAAAACATTTGTTTTTGACTGCCTATATGGTCTGGTGGTTAGCATGCTGACTTCTAAATCCGGAGTCCGGCGTTAGATTCCCGGCTGGGGTTGGAAATTTTTCTTTAGTTAGGATTATTCCCATCCTCTCTAAAGTCTGAAAGTATGAATGAGAGAGTAAATGTGCGTCTGAATTTAATGTAATAACCAAAAGTAATACCACCCCAAAGATTAACACCACTGTAAGCGAGTAAAATTGATATTTCAATAGTTTTTGAATGCAAATCAAATGTTATTATTAACTATAACCCTAATTATATTAAGTTGGGCCCTTACGATAAATAAATTAATGTAATAAATAAGTTTTATAATGGACTACAATCATTATTGATTACCAATTGTTCCAAAAGGTAAAAAGTCCCGATATGATCTTAGTTGTTAAATGCGGCATGCAAATGGAACAAAGATTTTTTTTGCGTTAAAACCAAATAGGATAATAAACTGAAGCGTGACGGTGGTTTATTGTGCGCCATGATTAGGGTAAGGAAATCACTTTGTGAGATTTCATGCTTTTTATTTTTATTAATATAAGCAAATTCATAAAAAAATCTAACACACTTTTTCATTGTTCATAAAGACACATTTAAAGTTTCACTTTTGTTTGCAGTTTAAAATTTAACTTAAAGAAGGTAACTGTGGTAGCCTGCTGGTTTTATTATGAAGACAAAAACGAGTTTATACCGTCTTCTCAAAGATGTCTTAGCTGGAACCAGTGAGAAAAAGAAATACCCTTATGCTTTTGATCTCAGTGATTCACATGTACATTGTTCACTACCCCCAAAAATGCAAGCTTTCATAGCAAAACAACAGCGATTTTAAAGTATCAGCAACAAATTAAGCTTTAATGTCTTGTTAGATTTATTTTCAAAATATAATATTACAAAGGAACTACGGTATTACATGTAGAGGAAATGATTCCTTTCTCTCTTGTCCATTGTCTAGAGAGAGAGAGAGAGAGAGAGAGAGAGAGATAAAGAACGAGAGAAAAGCTTACGACAGTCTTGTATACAATAAACTGTTTACAGGAAAGTATATTGATATTGACATGTTGAGAAACTGGTAAGAGGAGAATATAGCGTTTCAAAGTATAACAAAATTGAAAATGCTTGCACCCAGAATGTTCAATTTTGGATGCATTTTCATTCGTATAATATGTTCCAAAAGTTTTGCCTCAACTGTCTACGATTTTCCAAAGTGCGATTTTCATAGATGTTTCCTCTTACCATTTAAGCCCCATTCACAATGAAAATTAAGCGTAAGCATAACGTAAACTTATAATCTAGATGATATGTATTGTAACGGAACAGTTCACAATGAATGTAAAACACTGAATTAAATATAAACCTAGAAACTTATAGGATCCAAGATTTCAAGTTTGTGTCTAGTCAAACATAAGAAACTAGCCAATCAGAGAGTGATTATCTCGCGTGAACAGTCTGCTATTTTACATCATGTGTTGACTTAATGACAGCCTTTCTGTACAAGATCACGGTGCAGGAATTACTGGGTTATCTATAAAAATCGTAGCAAAAGAAATTGTGAGGGCAGAAGGTGCTTTTTGTAAATTTAACGTCCTTTAACCGCGTGGACAGCTGAAGTTCATTTTAATACATGTACGTAACCTCTTCTGTCGTGTGTACTCTCGGTTGTCGCTTCGCAAAACACTATTTAATTCAGCTGTATTACCCTCCCATGAGATTGGCTGTTGGTTATGTCTCCATTTGTTGTTATGAACGACATATCGTGTCAAGTTTATGCTTAATGCTAAGTTTTCATTGTGAATGGTCCTTTACTCTGCTCCTTGGTTAACTGCATCCCTCCGAATGGGCATATAAAAGAGAAAGCTCTCCACGATGTAGCACGATGTCTGAACTCTGCGGTCTATCTCCGGGAAACTGTTAAAATGGAAGGCGGAGCGCTGAAACCTTAAATATTTCATAAGGAAACGCCGAGTAGCTCTGATATAGATACAGGCAAGAGCCGAAGAGATGGGCTTTTAACACTTTATGCGAGGAGCCTTAAAAGGCAGCTTGCATGACGAGGCTGTTATTGGGAACCGTATGCAGCTCACTCCAGCCAGTCTGTCGTGCGGTCAACAAGAAATACCGTACTACGTGAGCCGATAAATCGAAATCACCGCCGCAGCGAGGTGGTCTTCGTCTGATGTGACGATTTCCTGCATGGAGGTTTTCTCGCCTCAACATTGCTGAATAGAGAGATACCTAAAATTGGTGGGCCTTTTAAATAATTGAGGCTTTTAACACCTGAATTCAATGACTGGATGATTTAATGAATAATAATAAATAATAACAAATCGAATGTGTTGCATTCATATAACATCCGCCGACTCTGTTACAAACTATTCTTAGAAATTTTCTTTTGTCAATTTTATCTTAATCGAGATAACCTTTCATTTTACATTTATGCATTCGTTATACTAATAAGAAGTATACCTACAGTAAGCTAAAGGATAGTCAGATAGCTATGTGGGGCTACGAAATTCCTTGTTCCTTGTATCTTCAAACTTTAAAAAATCTGATGTGTTACACTCACCTGACTTTTTCTACTCTTGTACAAACTATTTTTACAAACGCTTATTCTCCATATGCTTCATGTTAATCCAGATGTTAAATCTTATTGCTAATTTTCTTGTAGGTGCAAGGGGAATTGGTAGTCTTTAAGCGATAGTCAAATCTTTTAACCGCTGGTTGCTATGTGGCGCATTCCATTCTCTTTGTATGTCCAGGACATAAAAAAGTGAGATTATGAATTCCCATCTCAGAAAAAGTATAAGTATTGGAAAATTTAAGGGAATAACAAGCAATATCTCGAAAATTGTTCACTCAACAAAAAAACGTATATGACATAAATTGTGTATTTTAACGCGATCTACATTTTTTGTGTAGTAAAAGTTTGTCTATCTCTTATGGTTTACCAGTTATGCATCGGTCGTTCACAATGAAGATACTTTTGGAGACATTCCCAGAAAATTCGAGATATACATTACATTTGTCATGAAAATATCTTAAACATATGTTATTTTAATCAAAATCGTTAGAGCCATTTTTGATAAAACTAAATTTTAGAAAAATGTTCCATGTAAAGGGTAACCTGGGGTGGGGAGTTTCTTGAAAACCTTCGTGTCGCATCTCTGGAAGATACTGAACCTAAATACTAAGCTTGGTGTTTATCCGACTGTTCCTTTCTGAGTTATGCTGTTCACAGACACACAGACACACACACACACACACACACACACACACGGACATGCTTCCAAAATGCTTTTTGGGGGATTCAGGGCGCCTCAATACATATATTTCCGGTGAAATCTTGGTATCAAATTTTTGGGTGGAATACATAACTTCCCCTACTTACTATATGTAGTAGAGAAAGTAAAAAGCATTAGTATTTGAAAATTCAAACCAATACCAAAAAACACCTTTGAAATAGTTAAAGCCATAACAATTTTTATTGAACATGAATTGTATCCTTCAACAAAATCCTTGTTTTCTTTGTAGTATGATTTTGTCTATATCCTAAAGTTTACGAGACAGACAAAAATAATTTTGAATGAAAAAGACTTCACAGACCATTTCCAGAAAATTCAAGGTGTACATTTATTTGTCATACAAATATCTGAAGTATGTGGTATTTTGATAAAAATAAATATTAAAGCCATTTGTGAGAAAATAAAGAATAACATCAAATTTCCATCCAAAGTATAGTTTGAGCTGGAGAATTAATCTTGAAAATCTTCGTCACATTCTTCGAAGTTTGGTATTTAACCAACGTTTCGTATTTTAGTTACGCCGTTCATATACACACATATGCACACATACACACACCCACGGAGAGACTTTTTTCTAAAAATATTCTCTTTTTTTATTTAGGAGCGCTCGAAACACATTTACATTAAAATCTCAGCATCGAATGCGATAGATACTTCTCTTACTTGCCTTAGGTAAGGAGAAGACAAATTAAAAATAATTATCCTGTGTGTTTAAGATCTGTATATTCCTGTGGCATGTTTATGTAGTTTTCGTGAGATTCACATTAAGGGAACCAGCAAATTTGAAACTATCTAATTTTTATTTAATTTGTAGTATTTAACTTTATGCTATTTTAATTTATAACATTAGAATCCTTTTGAGAAAATTAACATTTTTTTTTTTTCAAATTCGAATGGCTATTTATTCTGAAAAGCTTCCTTAAAGTCTCAAAAAAAGCTGTATTAAATACCAAATTTGGTATCTGTATGGTTTTTTCATAATTGGACAGACGAATACACGTATGTGTGAATATTTTTATAAAATTAAGGAGATGTTAATTTGCAGCGAATTCTTACAATTCATTTTTATCTCGAATGCAATACTTCCACCTCAAGTAAGCATTAGAGAAAGTACAACATAAACAGCCTATTTTTCACAAAAAGGGTTTAGGGTACTAAGATGTGCGAGTTAAAACTTAGGATTTTAATCTGTAGCTATGCTGAAAAATGGATTCAGAATGGATAATTGATCGTCAGTCTTAAAAACAAACTACAGTACTAAACAATATGTTAAAAGAATCAACGTTAAATATTAAATAAATCACTAAATTTAGAGTGATAAAGAATTAAGTGGTTTTTTGCTAAATTTAAAAAAGAAAAATAACTTAAGATTATCTATTTCGAATTCAAGGGATCATTCCCAGGCAGTCCATCCTCTTTTATCTTTCTTTTTTGATGAAACCTTCACTTGAAAGCTGGTTTTAAATAATAGGTTATTCAGCCTTCAGGACCAATTAATGCAAAACATAAGAATATATACTCGACAAACAGGTTAAAAGTTAAGTTAATTCTAATACAACAAAACGTATTACGTACTACGTATTCCTTTCTCTTCCCATAAAGCATGTTGGCCTATGCCTGAAACATCGTTTTGTTTACTTTATTCTCCCAACTCCCTGTTATACATCCAACATCTAACGACACGTTGTCAAAATGCATAACACAATAGGGCCACACATCGTGCCCTTAATTGTTAAGCAATAATTAGATCAGCTGCAGGACAAAAGACTGTCGGCGCGCGTTTCTCCAGCACAGGGGGTTCTGGCTGCTAATGCGTTTTTAATGTCATCCCATCAACGCTTGGTGTTTGCGAGACCGTTCCATTCCCCTGCCGAAACAAAATAAAACGAACACGAACTTGTAGCACTGTTACAGGTGTTTACAACGTGGAAAACACTAAGCTAATAAGAAGGGGAAGGGAAACTCGTTGCGCCTGCTTTACATTTGCTAATCCACTTCCCTCTCTGGATTAGAATAATTGCCGTTCAATCGATTAAAAAGGGTATCGATAATAATCGCTAACTGTATCAGTGGATTCTAAGAACCTCGTGTAATTAGCTTGTTTCAATTGAGATCAGTGTATAGCGCGTTAAGATTAATTGCTGATATTACGCTCCAGGAATAAGGAACTTAAGGCGATAGATGAGCAAAAGTGTTGTTTAGTTGTGTTACAGCTTCCAAACAATAATTCTAACATCTGATTGGGTACGAACTGGTAGTTTACTATTATGATGCAATGATGCACATATTAAACTAAGGTAATAATTTCTTTATTTGTACTAAGCTTTTTACAGTGTTTATATGGTCTGGAGCTAAACAGGTTCTATCCCTCTCCATATAAAATAATAAATAACTACTTTCTACTATTGGTACTCATGAATTGTATTAAATGTAACATTTTTATTTCAATTTCATTTTTACAGCAGTGTGGAATATAGTTTAAAGACCATATAAATAACGGATTGAAAGATCGAGTTACAGTTCACACTAAACCACATGGGTGTATATGTAACTTAATTGCCACACTTTGCATATGAAAGTTTCTCACGAGAGGAATATCAAACAAGCTAACACTCAAGGAAGTGGATAAAAACAATACAACTTGCTTTGGGACGAGTAAGAAAGTATTCCAACAAGTTGTAAGATGGAACTAAAAGGCCTTGGGCCAAATAAAAATATGAGAAACGTTCCAGAATATTGCTATCGTTATTAAGCGTAGCCTGCTCTTACAGCAATAAACTTGAATATATGAAAAAGAAAATAAAAGCAAACGAATGCCGGAAAGCACTTGGCTCATTAGCACTGCTAGTCCTTTCTCCCACAACGTGAGAAAGAAATCATCAGGCCTTCCGAGAATTTTTCAGTGCTTCCCGAGGTCGTATTCTCTCATCATAAATGTCCCACCTAGCTTAGCTTTCTTAAATGAGAATGAAAAATATATTTAAACATTTAGAAATCTCAAAACAAAGAAAAAATAAGAATAATGAGCTTAAATACAAGTCAGCAAGTTTAGGTATTTCATCTGAAATGTTAAAGATATTAGACAATAAATGAGTTAGCAATAAAAAGCTTGTGTGTCACTCCTCGCATTAAAGGAGCGTTATTCTTCATTTGATTGTCTTAAACAGAACCGAGTTCGGCTCTGTTTTATAACAAATTGGGTCGCGACCATAAAGGTTGTCGTTACAGAACAATGAAACTTCACTGACACTAATATTGTCAGATATGCTGCACAGTTTTCCAAAACAGTGAAATCGATTATCAGATATCTAACTATTTTCTAAGTTTTCAATTGAATTCTTGCAAGAATTAGGTTGAGAGGTATAAAAATATATTGGATATTCATGCAATTTCACATATTTTCACTGGTTTACGTTTCACATATTTTAACTGGTTTATCATCAAAATAATATCGATAAATTGAAACTACTTTTTTGCTAAATTTAACAAGCATGTTATCATATTTACAATCATATATATTGCATTAATTAGAGTGATATTAAGGTATAATTACGTCATTTTATAAATAAGTTATATGTATTTTATTTAATATTTTGTTGGACATATTTTACGAATATACAAGACGCATGATATTTCAACTTCTACATACTAATTCACCAAGAAACAAACAAAAGGCGGGGGAAAGTTTTAATGCAAAAATCTTTTTATTAGGGCGTAGTGCAAGAAGGACTTATTCCACCGAACTCCCAAGGAACCCCAAAATAAACTGGAAACATGGGATTCCTGTATTGTTTTACGTCTCTGAAGGGCGATCATAAAAGTACAAGTCAATTTTTGGCCAAATTAGGATATGTAGATTTTTCTCATCATCAGCTAGAGATCCATGTCTGGTAAAAAGAGGAAAAATAAAAGCCTGCTATGAAACCATGCATTTTCTAATGCTCATAACAGTACAAGATAAATCCTCAAAATCACGTGCGATCAAAATAATATAAGTTGACTTGTACTGTTAACACCACATAATAGTAATGCAATTATCTGACTTCTACTGTTCAGACAGTAGCTATTTTCCATAGTAGCTCCATATAGTGTGACTTGGTATATGTAGCATTTATATATAGTTATAATGGTTTTAATGTTGTTGGCAAAACTGTATGACTGTCAGTTCTGTATTAACTAATGAAAGTCATGTACACATGTACACCATTTGTGATACAAGAAGTATTGCACTATTGAACAGGAAAGGTAAGTGATTTATATTAATATACATATTTTAACTGTAAGCTCGATTTCCTAACTTTACTCAGAATGAATCAGTGAGTTAATACCTGTGATAGATAAAATTGCGAAAATATTTTTTTGTTTTCATAAAACATACTACAAACAAAATAATTTTATTACGCTTATGTATGAAAGTTGTTAGAAACAGCACCTTTTTGAAAATCCCAAAATCCATTAGAAATTATATTTTACAGCAGTATTTATATAACTTTAGTCTAAATTTCAGAGGCAACATCTAGAAGTGATGTAAAATTAAGGCGCAAATTCAGTGTTAGGAAACATTAACAATAAATAATAACAAGCGACAAGTACTCAAATACCAAAGAATATAAGAATGTGTTCTTCACATGATCTATTTATAATTACATGCTTCAGATATGTTCAATTCGTGACATCAAGTATTCTTTCTTACGCACTATACCTTTGAGATATCTGTTACCAGTCTCATGCTAATTTAAAAGCAGATTCCGACAGCAGCCGAGGTCAACAAAAGAAGAGAAACACAAAGTCAACATAGAAAGATTCTTCCACCACTTCGTAGAGAACATCAACACCAAGAAGACACGAGACTTGTAATTCGAATAGTCACACAAACAACTGCCGCATAGTAATTAGCCCCTAATCGTGCGGTCTGATAAATATCAGAACGACCGCTACATAATAATTGGCTCTCCAAAGGTGGGACCCGATAAAACAAGAGTATGGTTCTAAAATTTGATTATAAAGAACAAATTATAAAAAAGAGTATGACCAACATTGGACGTATGTGCTATTCAAGTACTCGGTAATTAGAATAGTTAAAACGTGTACAATTTAAATTAGTAGTAACAATAATTCACATATTAGAACAAATTATTTAACTACACCGTTTTAACCAGTAACGTTTTACAGATTTATGTAAGCGATATAAAATACAGATTTAAGATGAAAAAAGGCAATGAATCACGTAAATTCAACTAACATTATCCACTACTTCATTTATGCTATAAGCGTTTCAATCTCCCGACCACAAGCCTGTGGCTCCGTCTTTTATTGGCCAGGGTATGTGGTAGATTTCACATGCATTGCATAAAAGTCTATCATCATGTTATATGGGAGTAAAGGGATATAAAATAAATTCATTAAAAAGTTTACGGTGGAGAACACTTCAAGTAAAGAAATGTATACTATTTGTCACCCATAAAATTAAATATATTTAAACAAATGCGCTCCATAATATGAAGAAATCTAAAGAGACAAAATGATAGATAACAATTATTCCATATGCTCCTAGGATATGGGCATTGACAGAAGTACAATAAAATGCAGTACAAGCACTCAAAATGCGATTCTAAGAGTAGGTGGAAGATATTCCACACTGCATAAAAAAAGAAACACCGTGACTAGAAAAGAGCTTAAGATTTATAGTTTAAAAGAACAAATTATAGAAAATACAAATAACTGGAAACAATATGTACTGAGATTGGACGACTCAATAATACCAAAAAGTATGCTAGACTATAACCCAAGTCGGAACGAAGAGGTGGACGTACGCTTTTCTTCAAGAGGAGGGAATAGTTCAGTGTTGGACTAAACCTGATGATTCTGATAATGATGATGGTAATAATAATAATAACAACAATAATAATAATAATAAATCCTAAACAAACTTTACAGGCAGGCAGCATTTCCGATAACAACACGCGTTTTCAGTATCTGAAAATATGAGTGGAAACAGAGTTTCATAGTACTAGGATTAAAGACAGTACAGGAGTGCACGTCGTTAATACCACTCCTTCGTCCAGCTTCTCCGTCCACCACTCTGTTAACTCGGTGTGAATTAATGTGGGCAACGGAATTTCACGCTCAGCGATGCGCAAAAATCGTCATCAACGAAACGAAAACAAGAGAAATTTATCAAGTGCTAATCTGCCTCCTCCCCTACGTTTCGTGAACGAACACATTACACATGTAAGCCCCGTCTAAGATAGTGGGAATTGAGCTGAGTCGCAGATGTTGCGATATTCTAACCAGTCGAAGACTTCTCAGAAAGCTTGATGAACTCGTAGAGTCTAAGTTTCTTGAATTTCCGAAACGGTAAATCTGCTGTCATTGCCAACGTGTGTATAGAGATTCTTGAGCTTTAATTTTAATTAGGTATTAACCGCTCAAGTTTAATAATGCGGTTTATAGATCTTGAAGCATGATGGTAGTTCAATTAATGAATCTAAAATATCAGCAGTACCAGTAATGCTATATTACTTCGATGAAAACTTAACTAAAAACGCTTATATTTACATTTATAATGTTCTATTTTTTGCTAAAGTAACGAGTATAAGTAACACTATTTTTACTTTCTCTACCATCTTCCCAAGATAGTAGATAAGAGAAAGTATTGTATTCCAGCCAAATATTCGATATCGAGATTTCACTGGAAATTACGTTATGAGGCCCCCTGAAAAAAGTATTTAGAAAAACGTTAATGTGTGTGGGGGGGTTATTTAGTTTCAGCATCTTCCAAAGATGTGACGGATTCAAGAAAGTCCCCCACCTTAAACTAGCCTTTACACTGAAGATTTTTCGAAATTTTGGATTTTCTCAAAATGGCCCTATCGATTTTGATTAAAATACCATATATTTAAGATATTTACATGACAAGTAATATAAATTTTCTCGAAATAGCCTCTGAAGCTTCATCATTTGGAAGAAATTTTATGTAACTCGTTAACCATAAGGGCTAGAGAAAAACGTACTACCAAAAATGTAGTTCAAACACACTATTTACTTCAAATAACTTACATAATATTAGCCATTTCCAAGATATGAGGGTGTAGTTTCAAAATGAGTATTTTCTATACTAATTAGTTTCGAGAAAAACAAGAAAAACATATTCAGAGAAAATAAAGAGTGGTCCCTCAGCGCTCTGGCCGGGAATTGCACGGCAGACTTGTGCGACACGTCTGAATGAACTCAAGGTCACGGGCTCTTCCACTTATCGGACATGTGGCAGCGGGTTTCAGTCAGTTGTTATTGCTTCTTGTGTATATACGCGAGACGCGTGTGTATTTGTGTGCGATTGAATTATCGAATCATTACAACCCAGAAATGGCACTCAAATTTTCGCTTGAACAAAGACTTTTTATGTATGACACGTATGTGAAAACCGACTCATGTAGACAGGTTATAGGCAATTTCACGATAAATTTCCTGTTGTTCCAGTTCCGAGTAGAGAAACAGAAATATAGTGAATAAAGTGAAGAGAACGGGATCATTTAGTGTTGTAAGTTGTAAAAAGAAACGAAGGGCTCTAACGGAAGAAAAATTTGATGAAATTGGCGAAGCATATGAACGGTCTCCGAATAAATCTTTATGACGTGTAGCACAACAAGTCAGTGTTTCAAAAACCTGAGTACATAGGTCTCATAAACTGTTGAAATTAAAACCATACAGAGACTATTGTCCATCAATTACGACCACGTGATGATGAAGCCCGCGTAAAGTTCTGTAACTGGATGTTACAATATATTGTTGGCGGTACTGTTGACCCACATCTAATAATTTTTTCAGATGAGGCATGGTTTCATTTGACTGGCCGTGTTGCTTCTCAAAACAGTAGGTATTGGTGTACTGAAAATCCGAATTTAATTCACGAGGTTTCTTTACAGGAAGAAAAACATGGTGTATGGTGTGCTGTAACAGCAGAACGGATAATAGGTCCCATATTTTACAACGATACCGTAAATTACGATAGTTCCGCAAAAATATTCTCGCGCCATTTTTGCAATGTTGACAGATGAGAGGGAATGTGGCTATTTTCAACAACATTCTGCCACAGCTCATACTACGGAGGCTTCCTTGGAAGACATCAAGAATATTTTTGATGACAGAATAATCATTAAAAGTTTATGGCCGGCACGATCGCCGGATCTTACTGTGGGAACTCTCAAAAATAGAGTCTATAGGAATATTCCTCGCACCATAGACGATCTTAAAAACAATATAAGAACAGAAATTAGGGAAATTACGCAACAAGAACTTATGCGTGTGAATGGTAATTTCATCAGAAGGTGCCAAGAATGTTTATCTGCCGAAAGACACCACTTTCAACACCGACTGTGAAAAAGGTTAGTACTGATAAAATAAAAAGTAATTATGTTTGTTCAATAGGTAATCAATATATCGTAATAATCATCATAAAATCAGTAATAACATGGTATCAGTATCAATAATGAGAATAATAAACAGATACACTGAATATAGCGCGCGGAACACGCATCGCGACTACTGGCCAGATAACTGAGGGATCGCGCGCGGAACACGCATCGCGACTGCCGGCCACATGACTGAGGGACCACTTTTTACAAATACAGACATACACTTTGCCATTGTTGTGATCTTTATATGTATATTTACCAACTATTGCAGTTTTGAATTCTAATGTTTATGTAAACTTTGATATACTAATTTAAAATGTGGAAATAACTCACTTTGACAATAACAGGTCAGATGTGTAAATCTCCACTTTCTTCATGAGGCTCGTAGAATACTTCTTCAGCTGTTCGAGGCTCTTCAGTTTCTGTTTCCTTCTGTTTCAGTGTGTTCATGTAGAACAATAGGATCTTGTTTTGCTTCCAGTCATCACTGAAGTGTTTAAATTAACAGCTATCAACGTCTTTCAGATTTTCTTTCTTAACTGTAACACCCTCTCTTGGAATTGTACTTGGGCTTAACATTGAAATGTTTTTGCCCACTTTGAAGACACTCTTAGGCATGGATAAGGAATCAGTTTTATAAAGCTGTTCACCTGTTACTAACATAACCACGGCAATGTGTAATGGAAATCCTCTTCGTCAAGTTGAATTTAAAATAATACTGTGATGGTAATTTTAACACATTTCTCACAATAGTTTTCCAGTCATGAACCGAATAACCTGTTCCTAAATTGAAAACTTTTCCAAATGTAGAGAAAATTTCATTGTATTCATTTGGATTTATGATTTTTAGGCATCTTCTTCAGCCGTGATTCGATGTTGCCAAAAACTTCGTCCGGTGGTAGGAAACTATGTCCTGGCACTGGGAATAGCATTTCACTTTTTTGTACATTCGGTGGAGTTGTTGACAACCATTTCATCAGCAAGCCTATCATGTTGTATTGCGATTTTGCTACATCCATCTGCTATAAGGCGAACATTATTTTTGTTTTCAGGAATGTGCTCATGCTATTTGCTGATGCTATTTGTTTTGAATCCTTATTGTGCTCATTTTCAGTCCAAGTATGTGTACCGGCTGTTTCAGGAATAACTTTTAAATGGAACATCCCTGAACTACAATAAAGTTATTTTTGTACAGCTGTCGAGAATAATAAGCTGCCTGGTCGGGTACCATGGGCAGCACTAAATTTTTCTGACTGTCATAGCTAAATGTTAACACATTTGATTCTGGCTGTTTCAAGAAGCCATTAAAAGCATTATCTTCAAGTTTGTGGATTCTATATTCTATTATAAATTGGCTCTTTCGTTTTATATCCTGCTCATTGCTTATTCGTTCTTTTTACTCCAAACATTTTGAGCACACGTCTTTCATAGGATTTCCAAATCCAATGCTGTAATCAACGTTAAGAACCTTCCTGAAGAGAGATCCCTTAACTTTAAGATGTGCTCCTCGATATTGAACATACGCTGGTTTTTTGTGTTAAGCTCACTTGGTAAATAAGTGACTACTGCAAATCACTTGAATGAGATTTGCAGTGGTGACTTTCTGTACATTTTGATGATTCAATGAACTTGTGTTTAGCCTTTCTTTTAGATCCAAAACAGTCACCACCAGGACTTTCTTTTGGGTAGCATACTAGTCATATGGAACTTCCTAGTTCCATGTGTATCGCCAATATTCCACTAGTCATATGATCGGCCTTGTTACCCTGTCTTTCTTAACATTAAGGATAACAATAAATGTACTTTTACAAACTGGAATCATCATTCTGTGTGTTCCACTCTACGCCTTGTACTTTCAACACAGACTCCTCGGTCTAACAGAGGCTTCATACCGCTTCCTCTTCGGTGCTGTATTTGAAATATGTTTTAATATAAAGGTTGTCCTGTTCTACTTTGTTTTATATGCATGACATTTTTCATGAATATCCTCCATAGTAAGCAGCCGACACTGAAATGCCTGGTGCGATTTTCCTCTATGCTGACGCTGCGGGTATAATGGAAGAGCCACCGGTCTGTATTTGGAAATTAATTATTATGCATAATAAAAATGTTCCATTTCCACATTTCTGTCATATAGATTTAGTAAAATTTAATATTATCTCCTTGTTATCCTGATTAGGTGCAGTTCAAAGTATAAAAATTACCATTCAGCTTACCGTTCTCTCTTCTCTATTTGTCTCTTCGAGTTTTCTGAATGTCTTACCTCCTCCTTCCACGTCCAGGTGGAGGAGGAATAATACATCTGTCCATTTGGCTTGAAATTATTACTTAAATAACTACAATAATAATGATCTACAAGTGCAGAATTTGATATGTTTTGCACATGATGCAATAATCTCGCAAATTCTTATTAATGTCGTTTTTCCTTTCTGCTTCCTGATTGGCTGAACGGAAATCACGCGTTCTGAAATCAAGAAGAGCGCCCTTTGATACTAATACGCTGTTTCCACATGATTTTTATGTGGGAAAGATCTCAATATACTATTCATTGTCATATTTTGACGAAACATAACCTCTCCAACTTTCTATTAATATCAATACTTTGAGGAAAAATGGAAAAGACTCGTTTTGAAACTAGCCCCATATATACATTATTATTGGTTTGAATTGTTCAATATGCTGTCTTTTTTAAGTGCTGTCATTATTCAGTTTTTTCGCAAGTCATGGAAAGAGTGTGGATTTCTTAGGCCAGCATAAAGAGACCTGGTTATGAAACATCTAACTATTGATTCAGTTTCCTCGGTCTCCTTTGTACATTCCACGAATTGTGTAATAAAACTATTTCTGGAAAGGTATATCTCAATTAACATGCAGTAGACAGGAAAACAGGCTTTTGTAAGGAGAGTTTGTAGAAGTTATATAAAATAAACGATTGTTGGTAGAGAAAGTAGCGTGAATTTAACCAACACATACACATAAAGTTAGAGTATATATATATATATATATATATATATATATATATAACTAATGCATTGATGCATTATAGAAGTACAAACTTACTTTGGCTTCTTCAGATTATGTATTTACACTTTAGTATAAAACAGTTTGCTGATTTTCAAACGGTGTTGAGAAGTGACGAAATTTAAACATATTTTCCTATAATACTCAATAGTTCATATTTTTCAGTTTTAAGTAATTAAGTATTATTACCAGCAAAGCCTTAAGATATAGAGCAGTATAGTGCAAAATGAAGTGCTATCACTATTAAAGGAAAATTCAATTAATTGCCTCACACACACACACACACACACACACACACACACACTAATTTCCGAAGAAACTTTTATTGGAAAAATAATATTTGTCCATTTATAGTCGCCGTATAGCACTGAAGAAGCAAAATAAAGTCCTAATGGGAAAGCCGATGGAGGGCGCACCCCTCAGGGCAAAGTTCGCAGTGATCCTAGTAAAAGTTGATGCTTCCAATCACCGAGCCACAGGCTGGAGATACAAGTAACAGCCGATGTGCATGTCTCTCGATAACGACGCTTGTTACACCTTAATGACATGGACAGCGCGTTCCTCGCCATCTTTATCAGTTTCCTCTCTACAATAGTTTTTCGACGGCTGACTGATTTATGACAAGAGATTTACGCGCTGATTTAACGAAGTCATCGTGGTTACTGCTATGCTGATGTCAGGCTGGCTACAGAGAGTGAAGACAAAGCAATAACTGTTTATGACAGAGCCAGTCCATCTTTTAGCTCAACGTGATGCCCCCAAGCAATACTATTTAGGAGTTGTCCTCCCAGATAAGTTGTGTTCATCAGTAACAGAAATGCGTATCCGTTGAGTTGTCCATCCATCGCGCCGGCCACTTCTGACCATGTTTTATTTCGTGGTATCCCCGGGTCGATAGGCGAATGCTGGGGTGTTTCCCTTCTGCCACGAATGTCCTTTCCACCATTTTCTTTCATCCGGTTTACCTCATCTGCTTCAGGACGTAGGATCAGGCAGCGCCAGCAGGACATTGAATTTTACGATATGGAAAGATTTCTCCCTGACACTTGGCGTGACTGCTGGGGCCCCCTTCTTTCCTGGACCGTCTCGTCTACACTCGGGACTCCCAGGTTGCGGGTCACTAAGGCAAGGCTACCCGGCGTCAGGATCGGTGTCATGTCTTTAGGGACCCCATCCTTGTTAGCGAAGTCATCGTCCGGATCTGGATGCCCTCCGGCTCTCCTCCTCAACCCTTCCTCCAAGGGGTCAGGTCGGAAGAACAATGGAACCACTATGGGCGTTGCTGTGCTCCAGTTACTGGAGGCCCTCGGTCTGACTACTTTTAACTTACAGCTGTCATCCAAGAAATAGTTCTAAAGCTTGTTCTTGTGCAGCTACCACGTATCCACTCTAGAATTGATTTTAAATTGTATGTATCTAGATAGAAGAACTGTTTTGAGTGAGATATATGGCAGAGATTGTTATGAATGGTTATTAAGTTATGTAAGTACTAAACTACAGAGTTTGTATTTTTTCAGCAGGTTGTAATGGATTGAAATTTGTTTTTTATTTTTAGTAGTTTACTATCAAAATATTAGTGGTAACCAAGCTGACAATAATGCACGAGGATGGAAGAAAGCGATCATTAATCCGAGTTATATACTAGTATTTCAAATGTTTCCAAATTATCAAAATAACAAAATGTGTGAAAGTAATAAAAGTGGTGTTCTTATGGTTTGAGAACCGGGGCAAAGTGCATCATGATAGACGTAATTAAACAGTGGAATGGATAAAAACAATCAGAGCTAAAACTAGAGTTATGAAGTCTAAACTGAAAACTAATTAACCCTGAACCATCCCAAGAACATTGTCCTTTGCGCAGGACCACTTAACATCAGATAATTCTTTTTGATATCTGTTCCGTATTTCCGTATTTAAACGAAATTACACATATGCTCTACCAGATTTTTAGATTCTGGAGAATATAAGTCTATTGGAACTGGAACATTTTCATTTAATATTTTGGTATTGAGCACGTCTCTTTAGTAACATGTGGTAAAATGTTTATCTCCCATTACTCGTTACTGCGGATCAGTAATCACTCGGTATTTCTGGAGCTTACGTATCGCTTCTGTTGTTTGTTTTTGTTTTTTTGATGCTTCAGATGAAGGTGTAACGTTTAGTTTGAAGCTGCGTAGGTTTTCTTGTATTCATCAAGTCTCTCAATTAGCTTGTAATCGGGAGTAAAATGATATTATAAAGCATCTTAGTTACCATATTAGTGGAGACATAAAAGCTTTCTGAGGCAAATTATGAATGAAATTTGGTAAAACATTACTTTAAATTTTTTGTTTTTTGAATTGTTATCATACTTTATAACTTTAATTCCATGTTAAACATTTGGGTTTTAATATCA
This sequence comes from Deroplatys truncata, assembly GCA_030765065.1. Lineage (NCBI taxonomy): Eukaryota > Metazoa > Arthropoda > Insecta > Mantodea > Mantidae > Deroplatys > Deroplatys truncata. The sequence continues at coordinate 64,762,232 of CM060980.1, forward strand.
ACTATTTTAAAGCCGTGGCGGCGCCGTGGCCGAGTGGTTAGACCGCTCGCCTTCCACCGAGGCGGCCCAGGTTCAATCCCAGGGACCTGCATGTGGGATTTGTGGTGGACGAAGCGGCGTCTGGGCGGGTTTTCTCCGGGTTCTCCGGTTTCCCCCGCCATTCATTCCACCAACTGCTCCACCATCACCTTTCCTTTCATCCATTTCACCAACATTTCGTTTCATCTACTTCCTTCATCCCATACCAGGCATCGGGCTGATCATCCATCCTGGCTGTTCTGTCTGATCCATGAGTGTCTGCTCCTCGACGGGCCTCTGACCCCAGGCACCCGCCTGTAAGTCCTGGGGGGTGTAAGTCCTACATAAGAGGAGTGTAAACAGATAATGAATGAATGAATATTTTAAAGCCATAAATGGCTATTTAATTGATCTGTACAATTTATGTAAAGCACAGCATTAAACTTAAAACTAAATTTTTCTCAATTCCTGCTTTTCAGCGCTGTTCAAATGCTCCTTGGGCCGCAGTTTATAAATTATGAAATTAAAATTTGCAGAAGAGCTTTAGAAACTATGGATTTAAAATTAAAATGCACTGGTTAAAATAGTAAATAGTTCAGTTGAAGTTAATATTATCCATAACTCACATTGTAAAAGTTGAAAGAATCAATAATATATATACAGCAATTTTTTTCTCCTGAACTAATTTAAATTAAGAAATACCTGCACAACAATTTATATATCTTAGTAAACTAAACTGAAATTAAAATTTGGGAACGATACGATAAACTGTATTGCATATTACCATACCAAAAGTGATTAATTGTGAATAAAACAATATCTTAACGTTTCAATATAGCTCATTAAAATTGTGTATGCACTATTTGTTTTGTGATCTGAGTATATGATTAAAAAGTCAAAGCAATCATAAGAAAATTTGATTTTTCGATTTTCACAGGTGCATTGGCTTAAGATGTGTAATGGATGAGCTACTAACCACACGGTTTCAGGAACTATATAACAACAATTAGAATGAAACACCTACATAAGAATTATTTTTATCACAACCGCTGCATTCTTGAGCTCTATCCGTCAACAACGTCGTAAATGGATACAGTTTTGTGCAATATTTGATATACTCATATTTCAATAATTTCGGGAAAAGTTGACCTATCCTTAAACAAAACAGCGGATTTCTGACGGACAAGCTGCTAGAACGTAAACCACATACGTAATAAACTCTAGCCATGCAGTCCTACAGGAACATATGGAAGATGTAGCAGAGGTACTAAAAGAATGAGTTTGACAATAATGTTCGTAATTTGCCCATCTTGCAGCAGAGTTTACGGTGAATTCAACGCGTGTATAGAAGAGCAATCTACTTGTAATAATCTGGTCAACATTGGCGTACAGGTATCTTGTCCGCAAACCATCTGCTTCAGATAATCTACATCTTAAATTATTTGCCTTCCAGTCCGTCCAATTATTTCCTTTGACGTATGCTTCTTTTATTTAAAATCAGTACAGGGAGATTTTGGGTAGCCAAGCACGTCTCTTTACAAAAGAGGTTGTTGCTTTAAGGAGCATTTAAATTACAACTAGAATCAAACTTAGCTCCGAGAGATAGCTACACTCACTTGTCATCGGATACGAATCTCTCTGTCCCGATTAGGAGGCGTGAAAATTGCAGACTGACTCGGCTGCTGCAGGATAAATCAGATATTCAGCTTCGATTTAGACAAATCTGCTTTGGTTCTAATTTACACGCATGACGTATGGGACTGGATGCCCACGCAAGGCTATCCATGTCGAGAGACAGTCTTATAAGGCAGTTTAAGAGTTGTGGCACTAGCATACTGAAAATAGTCTATGTCCCTGTTTCAAGGTTGTCGGGTTGAGAATCAGTGGCCGAAGTGGTGAGGAATACCTGGTTTTAAATTTTTTCTGTTAGGACCTAACCTTGTCTAAGGTGCGTTCAATCTATTAAACTGAAACCAGAGTTTATTGAACTAGCTCTGAAGCAATAAATCAAGTGTCGCTGACTTTTAATTTCCGTGTGTAATGTAGGAAAACTTGCCCTGATAATTACCTTAGAAAATACCTGTTATATTTGCCTTTTGGTGTAACTCCATACAATTACTACAGAGTTTGTCTGGTGATGCTTCAGCAGAAGCTGAACATACAATACAGCATTTCTCTTTACTTAGCTGGTTTTAAAGATCTAAATCCCTTTAAAGTAGCCGAAAAATGTTGCTACTTAAATTACTAGCAATTTCATCATTTTCACATACAGTGATAGATGTTTAGCTAAAACAGCTATTTTCATTCGTTTTTGGTTGCTAAAATACCAAATTCCATATCATAAACAATATCTGATAAAAATTTGTTCACAGTACTTATGTTAAGCTTTGCTTACTCTTTGTAATAGTTTATGAAAGCTATCTCATCCGTTTTGCTTTTTATAAATTGTTTTTCTACGTGAGGGACAGAAAGGAGGCGCAAATTAAGTCGCTTGTGCACATAAGGAATCCATGAAATTTAATGCTTCTACAAATCATATAGGAAAAGAAATAAAGCGGAGTGCATGGAATCATGCCGATGTAAAGCAAAGTGGTTTTTGTTGGTAAGGAAATACTAAACCGCCGCTGCCACATCCAGTTATCATCCCTTACCTGGTTTTAGCACTTCACTTAATGTTTGTCTTACTCCTCCCCCCTTTTCCTTCACTCCTGAGCCTGAAACCTAACTGTTTTCTTAGGTTCAATTTTGAATGACAGACATTTGACATCCAACCATTACGAAACGGACTCATCCAGGGCTGGTGTGAACCATCATTGTGAAGCATGCCTTCCAGCCATTCGGTGAACTGTTTCCGTACTCCTCCCCTTTCAGCGCTCACCTAGCCTGCGGTGAGACCAGATGTTAATGCGCGTGTGTTGGACTTGAATTCAAACCAACCCAGGGCTGGTGTAGAACACAGATAATAAGGAGATTCTGCCAACATTAAATACCAAAAACACTATTAGAAACCAGAACGATTAACACGTTTCCGTGTACTGGACTCTACGTGATTAGTGCCAAAGTGGTGGTGAAAATAAATAAGCACGCATTGTTTCAGTTTTCTTAAAATTCATTTTTGATAAAACCATTTATAACCTCTATTTTAATTGTTTTTTCATTTATACAGCGAGTGGTTAGTTCTTCTTAGCTGCGAATTCTAGACAGATAGTCAACTTTTACGACGCGCAGTATGATGTATGACCAGGAGCGGAGGGAGACTTGGCACCTCAGCCTAAGGAGATCTTTTGTGTCTAGGCCCCTAGACACTGTGCGCTCCCGGGAGGGAAGGATGAGGTGAAGTGAGAGGAGACAAGAAGGCGGCCGGATCAGGAGATACGACAAAGCAGAGGGCAGGGTCCCTACATATTCCAAGTTAACATCCTCCGGTGACAGCTAGTACAACCGGCTCCCCTCCCGTCCTGCAGGCTTACGCATCTCACTGTGGGGCTCGGAACTCCGACACTGCCCCCATTCCGGGGACGAAGTGTTTCAGAGAGCATCGTTTTCCCTGTCATGTAACGCCAAGATTCTCGCCGACACTTGCAACCCTGAAACAACCAAGCACATGAAAGGTGAAGTGAAATGAGAAAGGAGGTGAAATGGTGGGATAGGAAATTGGGGAATATAATTAACATTCCCAGCATTCGCCTAGAGATCCGGGGAAACCCCCGAAAAACCCATGGATGAGGAAGGTCGGCCACAGAAATCGAACCCACTATCTCCCGAATTCGAGTCAAACGCGCTACCACTTGCGCACCTCTCTCGGTTCATCGCGCAGTAAACTGTAGTACTGAGTATAGCGTAACATCATAGAGCACATATTTCTAGGAATATTCCATGTGATTGTAAATATATGAACAGAAAATTCTTTTACACTTATTTTTTCACGCTAGTCGTATATCTCTAATATCTGACTGAGATTACTGAAGGTGTTCTGGTATACTTGAATTGGATGAAAAGATTTAATACGGTAAGACTATCAGCACGTAGAGCCCAAGATCGTAGTTCAAATCCCGACCGTGGAATTTAATTTAAGTACGATTTAGCTTTCTAATCCTATCAAATATTCTGAAAAATACTGAAGTGACAAAACTGTCCAAAGCAACCAAGTTAAACACATTTCGGAATCCATATTTTCCATACCATTACCCAAAGAACAATCCTAGCTGTGTTCTTCATAGACCCGTAGTTCTATTTTACGTTGTTTATCACATTACATTGTTTACATTCACAGAAAGACCTTAATCCCCATTAGCAAAAAGTTCTTAATCAGGGAATATAAATTCAAATGCGTATGTCACTTAACTTCATTAAATTGGTAGTTTTCGTTTATTTGAAACCTGACTTGCATTGCTTAAAAAGACGCATGTTCGATATTATATTACACTACAAAAAATCTTTAGCTACACTTTATAGACGAGTTTAAAACTGATGCTTACACACGGAGCAACAAAATACCGGTGTAGGATGTGCTGTTATAGGAGCAGGAGTATTTATAAGAAGAATAACACCGACCACATTCCTAAAACCAGTATGTGTAGGTCTTTCATTCAATTTTATTTTCATTTATTTTTGCTGTAGGTAAATTTATATGCAAAGTATAGTAGCTCGATGCCTACGTTCTCCGCCCCATTTTAGAAGCCACTGAACTGGTCATCTTAGCATGATCTAATGGTGATTGCTAATGTAATTCTGTAGCAGTAAAAATGTATAACGTGAAATGAAATATTATTTACTTTTAACTGGGTATCGACAGCCGTAAAAACACGCAACATTGTTATTTTCAGGGATAATGTTTTTTTGTGGGAGGGGTCCCATGGACCTTCAAGGACCAATTAGCAATCACGATTTTATATTGCTATTAAATTTACACAGATTTGCTATCTCACTACAGACTCCAGCGGGGATGGGAAATGATTCTGGCCTAAAAAATTACCATCCTCCACACGGGAATCTACCCGGGTCCTCTGGATTTGGATTTGCTAACCATCAGATCTCGAAAAGATCGTCGGGATGTGGTTGAATGTGGTTGATATGTAGTTTAAAGCTGTTTCCATTAGTAACATCTGAAGTGGCATAATATCAGCGGCAAAAACATGTTACAGTTTGCATATAAAGCAATTGTTATTTGAAAAGGAAGAACGAAAAATTCAATGCCATCACCGGGATTTGAATCAGGGATCTTACGGTTGCCGTCTGGTTGCTATAGCGACCTTTCCTCCGTTGTCCAACAAGCGGTTTGTGTAAGATCATCACCATCATCATCATCTTTCATGGTTTAGAACCTTTGGCTTGTTCCGGTCTCTTTATTTAAACTGTTCCGTCCATCTTCTTTTGGGTCTGCCGATGTTTCTTTGGCCTTTTGGTGTAAATCTTAAAACCAACTTCGTATTACGGTTATCATCCATCCTCTCCACATGTGTTTCCATTTGTTTTGATTTTCTTTAATTCTTTCTAGTAAGATAGATGGATGTGTAAGATGTAGAATGTAATTATCGAGGGAGGACACCTCACCACTGCGACCAACTAGATCTACTGTGGCTACAACCCCCCCCCCCGAGAAGTAGGGATGAAGTGACGGAGCCGCAAGAAGTTGCAGGTCCGCTGGCAGACAGGATCCCAGAGACGCACGGAAGTCACTATCATTTCTAGTTCGAAACATCCGCACTCGGCCAGTAGACGCGGAACCCCGCGAGAGGGCGACGAAGCGACCCTTGACAGGTCAACGCGTCTTGTCGTTGCCGGGGAGAAATATTTTCCAAAGCGCAGCAACCATGCCACCTGGCCATTACTAGATGCACTACGGAACTCGGAGACACTTCCTGAAAGTTGAAAGGGAGAAAGATGAAATGACATGAAGTAGGGGAAGGAGATATCGTGGTAGAATACACCACAATACCATCCCCTTAGGCGACCAGAGGAAAACCTCGAAAAACCCCATGGTCAGAGCGGGCGGCTACCGGGAGTCGAGCAGGGGACCTTCCGAATGGGGGCTACAGATATTGCCGTCTGAACCATCCCGTTCGGTCATGGCTTATGTAGAAGAGCAATTAATTTCAATTGTTATTATAACCAACAAATAATTGAAGAGACGTGTCAAGAATCTTCGAATATTAAATTAGCTGCCGAGGAGCAGCAAAAGATCGAGTGTCTGTATATGCACTTATTGTTTTTCAAATAACATAAGGTCAGAAAACATGTTATTTTAACGTTATCATTTTTAAACTGCCTTTCCTCCGGTTTTCATTTGTCGACACATTCTCTTTGTCAAATTATTCCACATGATGCACTTTTTGGCATAAATCATATTTTGTATACCTCCGTTTAAATAACAATGTAAAAGAAATTATATGCATTCTTGTTAACGCACCTATTGTGATTTTATTAAACAATAATATCCATAGTGTAAATTTTTACCCGAAATATTGAAGTCTCATAATTAACGTTTATTTTCTCATAAACGAGTACAATAATAAAGACTCCATTTCTAAATACTGTTAAAGAGTTTCATCATAAGATATTTAATTTTTCAAAGAATATCTCCAACGGGTAGAGCAATTTTTCAAACAGCAAAAAAAAAGGGGGGAAATTTTAGAGGTTTCACAGATGTCTATCATTAAACATCGCACATGTAAATCTGTAACTAAACGATTTGGCGATCGTTATCTACCATCCGAGTTTGAATTTGCTCCTGGATCTTTGTCTGAACAAGGGAAAACTCTGGAAGTACAATTTTCACTGGTACGCAAATCTACCACAAACTCATTCCATATGGACACACGCAGGCTTTATACTGTGTGTACCTGCTTAGTGCTCTCGTCTCTTCAGTACTAAATTCTATTTAGATTGCCGTTAACTCCAGATAAAGTATGGGAATGACACTAATTTTTCTCACTTCAATGTTTTGCAGAATATCTGTGAAGCTCTTTTGAAAGAATTGCCGACACATAGAAGGCATTAAAAATATGCACTGCTACAAAAACTTAATGCGTAGCCATAAGAGTTAACTATTTGGTAGGAATTAATATCAGTCAGCTTCTGTTATTCATACGAACATGTCACTCACTCACTCGTATGGGTGGCAAAATAAACACATTCAAAGAAAACTGAAACAAACAACGTGATTTTTTTTACAATCTCAAAATTGCTTTGGCATCAACGTTTATACTTCTCATCCTAAGTCACTGCTAGAATATTCAACATCAGTGATGCCCACTTTGTATTTACAGGACTCCGGAGTATGTTATTGAAATCGTATGGAAAGAAACATAAGTGTTAATAATGCCTCAACACAACTAAAAGAGTTTCCATGAATCTTACATATCACTATGTCCTAAAAATCTTGTCCATATAGAAGAGCGCATAATGAAACGACAAAGAACTTCTTCTTCTTGACGCAATCTTCAACTCTTCTCATTCTGCCTTCCTAAGTATTGAAGGAGGTGTAACGTGTTTTAACCGGGTAAGAAATATTAAGAGTAATTAGGTCAGCATCACGATATCTTCAAAGGGGTGAAACCACATTTAGGTTATTTGCGAGTAATAGCAGCAAACTTGCTAGATTTCTTTTGCTCATGATATATTATTTTGATCGGTTCGACTTTATTTTCTAAATTTGATTCAGGACCACCAGTGTGCACCGTCAAATTCTTCTGGAGGGATCTGAAATGTTTTTGCGTATAGCTGTACAAAGAATTTTTAAAAATGCTAGGATCTTAGTATTGTAATGTACTTGTTGTAGCTACAGTCAAGAAAAACATGACAGTGACAAATAGAATCCTGGGTGGTTTTGCTGAACTGGGTTAATTGAAAATTCAGCAAGACGAGTTTAAGTTTACATTACATCTGGATATCTGCCAACAATCAAGATGCAACTGTCGCCTTAAAAGGCCGGAACTGAGATGTGAGTCTAAAAAACCAAGGCAAACATGCAGCTTAAAGATGCACTAGCGGTATTCAGGAGTACTCGCAGATAGCGGTAGGTTAACGCATTAGTTTCCAAGACCAAAGATTCAAACATACATCACACGATCATGCTTTTTGTTGCATGTGGAATTTCAAGTGCAATATAGATCGCAGGAACTCAACACAGTTGGCATGTTCCACAGGGAATAGAATCGGCTACTGAATGTTTACAGAGCAGCAATGGATCTCATGAGATAGATTATTATCCAGCTGCGAAGTTCTTTCCAGGTTTCCCTCAGTCTTAATTCAGGGAGGTACGCTAAACTTAGGCGTAGAATGTTTGCTTCCTAAATTTCCTTTCCCAAATAGCATTTCATTGATATATCACCAGTATCCACCGACTGTGGTGCAATATGTAATAAGGTGTTAAACACTACTAAAAACCCTACTAACGATAAAAAATAAATTGAGTTTTACTTATGGGCGCTCTTTAACTACTGTGGCTCTTAGCGTGCCATGCTATATTTGGAACTGAAACAACTGAAAGATCAGTAATTATGCTCAGAGACATCTGGTTCAAGCTCGAGGTTCTTTTACTGAAAAATCTACGACACGAGACCACTGGCTTTACTTCCCTTCCGAAGGAAGCCATCCCAAGAATTTCTACGCCCGAAAAAATATCCTTCGCCCTCCACCTGGGTTTGAACCCGCGAACTCCCACTAACGACGATCTCTAACGAAACGAATAAGAAAAATCGGATGTGTTACGTTCCGTGACTTTCTATACCTACTACTGTTTATTTTTATATGACTCCACAAGCAAAGCTTATTTTTCTATCTACATCATGTTGATTGAAATGAATCTTTGCAGAAATGGTTTCATTACACGTTTCGTTGGAGAAACTAGCGAGATAGAGGAAAAACCGAAGCGATAGTCAAATTTTAAGAGATAGACGTTATTTGTTGGTCTAGAAATATCACACTCCGTCCATGACATCGCGCGAAACAAGTGAATAATGATAGTACCTGTAAAAAATGATAAAATTCAAGTCAAGTATAACGTATATCCCGGAAATGGCTAATACTATAAAAGTTATATGAAATAAATTGTGTAGTTTAAAAACATGTACATTGTTAGTGTAGTACTTTTTTCCTTTCTCTTGTGGTTTACAAATTGTTCAAAATTATACAATATTCATTCCGAATAAAGGGAGTTCTCAGGCTATTTCCAAAACAATTAAGGTATACATTTTGTTTGGCATGTAAATATATTAAATATATGGGATTTTAATAAAAATAGTTAGAGCTATATCTAACAAAATCGAAAATTTTGAAAAATCTTCCATGTAAAAAATAGTTTGGAATGGGAAAATTTTCTTGAAAATCTTCGTGTCGCTTCTTTGGAAGATCAACAGCCTAAATACTAAGTTTGGTCTTTATTTGACATTCTGTTTTTGCGATATGCTGTTCACGGAAAACACACACACAACATTCCCACATGGATATTTTCTAAAAATGCCTTTTTAGAATTCAGGAGGCTTCCAAGCATGTATTTCTGCTGAAATCTCGACATCTAATTTTTGGGTGGAATACAGTACTTCCTCTACTTACTGTAAGTACATAGTAGATAAAGTAAAAACGTAAGATTGCAGTGTTGCTGACTTTGTAGTCGTACTAAAAGATGAAATTAACAGTAGGAGCGCTCTCTGCGTTCGTGATTATCGTCTGCGATTCGATTTGGTTTCTTCTTCCTTTAGTTATGCGCTATGCGCTTAGTGACATTGGCTCTATTATGACTCTTATTTTGGACACGTATACACTTTTGATTTACACTGTATATACACAGACATTTTTGCGCTTATATACAGATATTATGCACAAAAGCATTTTATACAGGCATTAATTGCATACTACCGCTAAGCTTCCAACCTATGTCATTGGCTCATTTTGTCTTTCTGTGAATGCAGGGAGGAAAACAGGATGTTGAGGCAGTACTTTATATCACAACACTGTGAATGCCAGATTGATTGTAGTGTAAATTAACATTACTGTATGACAATGATTTGAGATGTTTGTTAATTATAAGCATTGTTAGGAAATAAGTTTACACGACCTCACTGAAACTGACAATAGGAGCGGGTAACAATGAGCGAGAGGGTGAGTTGTTTATTACTTAGAAGAGACAAGCAAATGACGTCAGATTAGCGCGCTTTTCTTTAGAAATGGAGGGAATATCTTCCCTAGAGCATATGTGTTCGTAATTTTGATTGGATATAAAAATAGACGCTAATGTTGGCGCGTTTTATTAACCAATAGCAGCTCGATTATAATCTTTAGGCATATCGGGGTGAGGGAGTATAAATTCTAAAGCCGGAGACGGGTAATGCGCAGTTCTACAGAATAATTCACAAGGCAAACGTCGCGCAGTTCTACATAATATTCACGCGTTACAGGTCGCACAGTTCAACAGAATCATCCACGGATTACACGTCGCGCAATTCTACAGAATCTCTCGCGTCGTAAAGCTAGTTACAAAAAATGTGAAATACTTGAATTAATAATATGCGGCAAATAAGTGATTATAGTTACATTCGAAAATACAACAGTCAGGCGTGTATCAAGAGTAAATATGTGAAATTAATAATGTGTGACCACAATAAAAGTGTAAAAACAAATTCTTTTATCAGTGTTATTTTTTAGTAACAACTCCTTTCCGTTTACACAACCTGTTTAAGAGATTTGCTCGAATTGTAATAATAGCTGGCCGGAGGACAAAGAACCCAAAATTCAAACCAGTAATACAATAAAAGGCGCTCAGCAAATAAGATAACACAAAGGTTACCGCGACAATGTAAACCGTCCAACACACTCTATTGTTCATTCCTGAATTACTAATTTATATATTACTATATTACTCTGTTCTCATGATTAAATTTAGATTTTTAATACATCCAACTTTTCTTACTTTGTTATCGCACACGATGTTGATTAAGAAACAATATTAACACGTCTTCTAAACCATACGTTTTGCAAAGGAGAATTTAATTTATTCTGTTTCGATGCTAATGGATGCTTACGATGTATGCACACGCCATTCGTGTTTCAAAATTGGTCTGTGGTTTTAAAAGCGTTATTTGCTGCGACGAGAAAAGATCTTAAATGATGCTTTAAGTTGGTAGCCATAAAAGTGAGGAGTCTCCTTCTTTGGTTTTCTTTTTATTGGTTCTTCGCGCTCTGATACTCCAACAAGGAAAGGTTTACAATGAAACATCACGATGTTTATGAGTCTGTCGCACTTGTCTCCATGAGAAATTGTACCACAAAGGAGATTTCCTTCCTGTTGCTGAACATTGCCTGTTTCCAAAAAAGTTTGTCCTACCATAACTCTCAATTCCTTCTCAGTCAGCAAAAGTTTTCCTTGATAAAAGACAAAAATAGAAAAGCGAAGAATCGCAAATCCTAAGAATTAAGGTCCTAGAAGTGCATAACATGTCTCACTAGAGAGGAACGCTGGAAATCTTCTTCCTTGTTTTCAGCCAAACAGCAATATTAGTTGTGTAATATTTGCATTTTGCGCTTTCATAAGCACATATTTTTATATAATTTTCAGTTTTTAAATTAATTCATGGCATAGGTAGAATCCTTGGCATCACTTAAGCCCCGATTTTGGGGGAAGTGTATTTTGGCCACATAATACCTCTCGTATTATCTGCTGCCTGCTATTACTATTTTATAATTCTCCTATTTTCCTTGCACAGAATGTGTATTCTGAATTCGTAATTTTCTGCATTACACTGTGTGCTATAAAACACATTTCAGCCGACGCATTTCAATATCAATATTCATTCAAATGTTTTTTCTTTAAAAACTTAAACTCAGTTTAATACTGTCGTATGCCAAATCATATTTATTTACCTCAATTCTTGCCTTAAGTGTTTAGTTTATTAATGTCTTTGTTAAGACTTTGTAACATATTTTCTCATAGCTGAAATGATGATGATTATGGTGATAATAATAATAATAATAATAATAATAACAATAATAATAATACCTAACTCGAATAAACATGCTGTCAAAATTGCTACTATACAGCCCCACCAAAGCAGGAGAAAAGCAATGTGTGAACATTTCAACATGACAAACCTTTGCTTTATTATTTTATTACTAGATATATGAACACAATATAGGAAGCTTTAAATAATTTTAAACTTTTGAAATAAAGTAAGATGCTGATAATGTATACTAATTATCCAGAGATAACTCTGGATAATTAGCATTACACGACGTACATTACTTATAGATCCTTAGGGATAACTGGGTACCATTATTTTGTACCATTATTGACTATTATCACAGCTACATTGTTGCTATGGCAATAGTTTTATGCTAGCATATTTTAGGAACAACGCGATACTACACACTGATACCACAATTCATTTCGGATTTAAATAATTGTATATAGATAAATTCGGTTAACATAGCATTTCGAACACCTCTATACAAAGTGCACCACTTATACGATTTAAAATGGAAGTAATTAATGTGGTAAACGAATTTATAACAGGCGTACACTTTCTTTATCGGATGTGCACGCCAATGTTACATTACAGAAATTTACGCACATTGTCGCAGTTGTAGCAAATATGGAAAATACTAAGTTGATAAATCTTACGAATGAATTCAGTTAAAATGTCACTATTTGAGCTATACACATATAAGAGGTATTAAATACCCAGTCGGGTCGCTGCTATGTTTCTAGATATAACTAAACCTGCCTAAACCGGACCCCCTATATACTGGAAATCTGAATAAACGAAAAATAAACCCTGGAACGCAACTAATTCCTACTAAATAATACTCTACATCTAAAAACTGCCTAATGCGGAAACGGAATTCGTGGAACTGCACTACAACGGATTTAGGAATATATTCGTAATACCCTGCTAAATTTTTAAAATTATGGCCTTTAATTTTGAGTGCGACTGCACTTGCACCGAAGTTTTAGAATTGTTTATGAGAGATTTAACTTGGCACAAAATAGGTGGGGACAGAAAAGCTCGCAGAGAAGCTGCAATTATTATATGTAAGTTGAAAATACAGCAATCATAAATTGAACGTTTTTTATTTATAGGCCTATTTTAAATTTTACCTTCATTGTAATTCCATGTGATCACATTTTTTTGAACTTTGTTTTATTAAAGTACAACTCTTTGTAAGGCGAATACCTGTTGAAACACAATAAAATTATCGGGACAATCGCATTCCGTTTTAGGCAGGTTTTATTGTATTTATTTTATAAACAATGGAACATTAATGGAAGAGCCCCCCCCACTAATACAACGAAAATTTTGAAAAAGGTAGATTTTAAATACCAGAGTCCATTTTAAGGTTTATTTCTCCAGAAAAAAATGTATGAGGTACATCATTGTCATTCAGCTAGAAAAAGAAATTACAAACCAGTTTTCAAACTACAGTGGTAAGCACGGAGCTACTTTAAGTGCGGAAAGAAGTATGTATAGGTAAAGTACATATATATTCCTCTTATTCCGCTAGTCTTTTTCTAACTGTAAGTTCGCTTTCCCTTGTTCTACACATCTCATCGAGTCCTAGTCTCAGAAATAGGAACAAGAGACATTGTCGCTGAAGTCATAAAGCATTCAGTTGGCTGACACTGGTTTAGGGAATTTTTACTTTCTCTACTACGTATAGTAAGTAGGGGAAGTATTGTATTCCACCCAAAAATTCAATACCGAGATTTCACCGGAAATATATGTTTTGAGGCCCCCTGAATCCAAAAAAAAGCAATTTTAGAAACATGTCCGTGTGTGTGTCTGTGTGTCTGTCTGTGAACAGCATAACTCAGAAGCGAACAGTCGGATAAACACCAAACTTGGTATTTAGGTTCAGTATCTTCCAGAGATGCGACACGAAGGTTTTCAAGAAAATCTCCCCACCCCAGATTACTCTTTACATGGAACATTTTTCGAAAATTTTAATTTTCTCAAAAATGGCTATAACGATTTTGATTAAAATATCATATATTTAAGATACTTTTATGACAAATGAAAATGTATATCTCGAATTTTCTGGGAATGTCTCCAAAGGTATTCTTCATTGTGAACGACTTTTGCATAACTGGTAAACCATAAGAGATAGACAAAATGTTACTACACAAAAAATGTAGATCGCGTTAAAATACACAATTTATGTCATACATTTTTTTTGTTGAGTGAACCATTTTCGAGATATTGTTTTTTATTCCCTTAAATTTTCCAATACTTATACTTTTTCTCAAATGGGAATTCGTTATTCATTTTTTTTGTCTTGGTAATGCAAAGAGAATGGAATACTCCACATACAACCAGCTCTTAAAATATTTGACTATCGCTTAAAACCTACCAATTCCCCTTGCATCTACAAGCAAATTAGCAATAAGATTAACATCTCGATATCTCGATTAACATGAAGCATATGGAGAATAAGCGTTTGTAAAAATATTTTGTACAAGAGTAGAGAAAGTAATGTGAATGTAACACATCAGAAAAAAAAAATTCACAAAGAGACTCAACATTTTAGTGAAACGTTATGTTATATGCATTATATCCCTACATAATTCCCTGTTCTACCATGAAAACAATGCAGTAAACAGGCATTTGAGTGTATCAGAGTCTAGAAAGTTAGCGGCTACTAATAGGAGAGAATCTCTTTGATATCAATGTAATGTGAATGAACCGTTGTTCTATAATCTCTCACTAAACATCGTTAACCTTTGGCGTTTTAATTATATTCTGCAGGCGTTCTGATGGGGTGAATAATTTTATCTTAAGAACAATTAGGTGAAAAGGATGGGTTAGCGGCTATTTTACTCAGTGTTTATATCAGTTCTACGCAGAGGCAGAGTTGCAGAGGCAACATCTGAAATGGAAAACCTGGCATTCCTTATCTGTATTATGTGAAATTAGAGAAAAAATCCACAGAAACCTTCACCTTCCTCTCTTAAAACATATACTCCATGAGATCTTGCACTGCTGAAAGTTCGACGTTGTGATATTTCAACAAAGTTTTATAACCCATACATTTGATATTTAACAAATTCCACATCCTGCATTAGGGAACACCATACTATATTTTTCCTAGCAAGTTTAAATGTGAACATGCTGAAATTTTAGAACCCGCGGTCAACAGAGATTCAAACCTCCGGTACTTTTACTGCCTCAATAGACTAATGTTTACAACTTCCTTCTGAGTCTTCTGCTTGCTGGTATTCTACTTCATACACAGCCAACATTATAGAAAGTGCCAGTAGAACGATGAGCAAATCAGAAGAAGTTACTTTATATATTATTATTTACACTTATTACTTTACTTGTCTTACTTAGCATTGCACGAGTAGATCATGTGTGTAAGGGATTGGAAAAAAGGTGTGGCAGTATTTTATATCACAACATTGTAAATGCCAGAGTGATTGTAGTGTAAATTAGCATTATTGTATGACAATGATTTGAGACGTTTGTTAATTATAAGCATTGTTAGGAAATAGGTTTACACGGCTTCACTGAAACTGACAATAAGAGTGGGCAACAATGTAGCGAGGGGGTGAGTTGTTTATCAATTAGAAGAGACAAACAAATGACGTCAGAGTAGCGCGCGTTTCTTTAGAAATGGAGGGAATTTCTTCCCTAGAGCATATGTGTTCGTAATTTTGATTGGATATAAAAATAGACGCTAATGTTGGAGCGCTTTATTAACCAATAGCAGCTCGATTATAATCTTTAGGCATATCGGGTGAGGGAGTATAAATTATGAAGCCGAGAGACGGGTAACGTTCAGTCCAACAGAAGCATTCGCGGGTAATACGTCGTGCAGTCCAACAGAATCATACAAAGGTTATACGTCGCTCAGTTCATCAGAATCATTCGCGGGTTACACGTCGCACAGTTTAACAGAATCTCTTGCGTCGTAAAGTTAGTTATAAATGTGAAATACGCGAATTAATAATGTGCAGCAAATAAGTGATTATAGTAACATTAAAAAAATATAACAGTTTCAGTCGGACGTGTATCAAGAATAATTATGTGAAATGAATATAAAGTTTGGCGGCAATAAAAGTGTAAAAACAAATTCTTTTATCAGTGTTATTTTTCAGTAAAAACTCCTTTCCGTTTACACACCCTGTTTAAGAGATATGCTCGACTGAGAAATAATAGCTAGCCGGAGGACAAAGAACCCAAATTTAAAAATAGTAATACAATAACAGGCGCTCAGCAATAAGATAACACGACGATACCGCGACAAAGGGTATGGGGTAATTTTTTAAAGTCGCGAGTAGGATATAATTTGCACTACTACCTAAAGCGTAATTTTACATTGGTAAAATGATGCATATTTGTACATAAGGGCTCAAATATGATTGCGGCGGTTTTCTTAGTTGTAAGGAATGCTATAACGTTTCTTATAGCTTAAGTGTACAAATTTGTGTCTGGCCAAGCAGTGTAGCTTTTGTCCATAAGCGGATGAAAATAGAGGGTGAAAATTTTTATATAGTTTTAACTACACAATATTTTTACTAGATACGTTAAACAGTGCTTATTTCCAAATAAGGGCTAAAAATATTGTAGCGACTTGGGTAATACACGGGTGACAATTCAGTGGGGGAGCACTCGCCTAGCGGTCGTGCAGAGCTCGGGAAAGGGATGCGGGTATAGGCGATAATGAAAACTTTTGGATAACGTTCCTGCCCGTGCCTTCAGCCTTTTATTCTGTCCTAAGTAAGCCTGTAAATGCTTCAGTTTGTTTCATACCTAGTTAGTGGTGAACACATTCCTTATTCACAAATTATAAAATGACTAGTCAAGACCACAAATGGCGTAAAGACGTTCTGTATCAGGTATCGAGGTGGTCTGCCCCTTTGACCTCAGTTTGATCAACTTAAATATCCTATGCTCTGGAGCGTCGGCGCTGTATTAATCTAGATTACACACGTACCTTTATTTCAATACTTCCCACTATTGCATCACTCCGATGTCGCTCCCAGCCCCTTGACGTTAGAATATGGTAAATTTTGTTTTTAAGAATTATAGGTCAGCGTATGATTATTCATTGAGATTTATAGTATAAATGTACAAGTTTTGTCTAGGCATGTCAAAGAAAGTTGGTTTATAGGCTATAGGTTGAAAATAAGGATTAAATATAAGGATAGAGGGAGTTTTGGAAAGCTATAAACTAGTCTTATTATTTATATAGTTTCGTCAAAAGCATACCAAAACACTCCTTGATGACAAAATTCAGCGAAATTAGAGGAAATTTGGTGATATGAACACGATGTGTAACTCCCAACCCCTTCAACAACTACATTTTAAAATCTATTCATTTGCTCCTTTGGGCCGGAAGTAGTTCCTATATTCGCAAAAAAGTGTCAAAAATGTTCGGGCATTTGTTTTCAACGAAACCGGATTGAAACTTCGTAACACGAATATAAAATCTCCATAAACTTGCCGCACATAATGTTTGGAAGTGCGTTATAATAGTCTTCGTATGTCCGTCGGGAAGAACAGTGCTTTTCAATGGGAAAGAATTATCAAAATCGGTGGAGTGACTTCCGAGACTGACACACATACACAGAGACATAATTACTTTCTCTCTTTATCATATAAGTATAGATACCAAAGAATGTTACATGTATGGATAAAGCCTTATGATACTGAAAGTATTATTTTTATATTACATGGTATAAAAATTGTTTAGAGCGGATGAACCACTCCCATTACCTGAAATTTTGCCTTAACAGAAACTAAAGTGGGGAAACAGCCATAAATATATTTAAAGCTTAAAAAAACGTTTTGAATAAAGAAACTTGTAAACTCTACGAAAAGAATGGACGTGGGTGCGCTAAAAGATCAAACGCTAGTGACGGTATTCAAATAAATTTTAGTATAGTTCAAACACACAGAAAGACTGCAGAAAGTGAATTGAAAAGTTTTCTAAAGTTGACATCGTTCATCAGTATGATGGGTTTCGTGTCCTATTCCTGGTTGCCAGGGTAACGATCTCTTCGCTGTTTCCTTTTACATTGTAAAGGTGAATGCCATACACATTTAATGATGGGAATATGAATTATAAGCAAACTTTGGATCACATGCCATCACTTGTGGGCTACTTTCTAAAGATGGCTTCGTAACTCAACAAAAACCTGCTTTACCCTTTGGGAAGGAAAAAGGAAAAAGAAACTGAAGTACTCGTCGAGATCGCTTAATGGCCTCTATGGGAGGGCATGATAATACAATGCATTTTAATGCCACTTAAACCCTCAAAGAATGGACTGCTATTAATATTGTTGCCCCAGCTGAGTAGCTTCAAGAATGCCAGAAGCCAATTATCTGTGAATGAAAAAAGGGACCATTTGAACGAACCCAGTTCGGTTGTGCCATCATGAACTAAATTCTAACTTACATATACGGCTCTTTTAAAATATTTATGCAAATAATGCTTTGCATTGATGCTGTCTGCGGATTACTGTTTGGCGAATGGGTTCCTTAAATAACTTTATTATCAGCTTCTGTTCCTCCATTAGACAGCTCTCAGTTATCACAACATACTGCGTCAAAATACTCTAATATAGTTCAGAAGACGTATCAATATTTTCAGATGTGTAATAAAGTACGCGGACTACAAAAACACGAGAGCGATGGTTGCATTCCTTGGATCTCAAATATGAAAAAATAATTAGGCATGACTGTTTAGTATAACTTTATTGCGTAGCCCCTCTTAATAGATTTTAGTCCTGCTGGTGCAGCAAACCTATCGGCTGTCCGATGTTACTGCAAAACAAGTGGAATGTTTAGGTCCACTTGGCGGTGCGTTTCAAAGACTTTGTAGGATTCAACATTATTAGAAAAAAATGTTAGAACCTGTGGTCACTGCACTACATGCTTACACCGCTACAACTTAAAGATTTATTTCTGTACACATTATTAGAAATAAAATGGCTTCTCGGACTTAATTGCCACCCACACTACTCATGCGTGTATTATGTAAAATAGTTGAAGGCGATTATTGAAACACTTTATACACTCTCGCGTGGTCATAAAATAATGCATGTCATGTCATTTATGCTAGGTGTAGAGTTAGATAGTTTATTCTTGCAATAACGTGCCCAAATATTGTGGTTTCGGATTTAATAATCATTAGTTTGGTATGCATTTTTTCTTAGAAAGAAAATATGTACATGAGAACATGGCAATGCGATGAAAATTGTACGAAACCGAGTTCAGATAAAACCCTTCCAGTTACCACTATGGTTATCTGTTTCTATGTTTTTCACGGTTAAGTGCAGAAGGATATGAATGTAAAGCTTCGCTACATGTAGCCAAACATTTTGCTATAATCCTAAGTGTACATTATGAATGATGATATGGTCACCACCATCACGGGAAACTCAAATCTGCAGACACGTTGTTATTTAGGGCAATGAATTTGTCGGTTATGGAATACGAGGATTTAAGTAAAAGTATCAGCAAAGAGCTTAATCATGACTAAGCCTCCACTTCAGTTTTTGCAATAAAAACTAAAATCAAGTTTGAACTACAGAATTATTACAGTTAGGTACGCTTTTCAGTCTTGTTTTTTATTACATATCCTTTTTTTCTCCGAAGTCCTATTATGGTTTTCCCCGTTACTGACTTAGTCATCTCATTTTGCATTCCTTATTAAACGACAAGTGTCACTTTTTATTCTGTGGCATACATTTGCTGAACAAGTTATGCGAGCTATAGAGTTAATCAATTTTCCATACTGTATGTTAACCCGCTCCGAGTAGATACCCATTGCAACAAATTAAAAAACGCAGACATCTTAAAACTGTCAGCAACTGTAATTTGCAACTAATATAAAATAGAATATAGTATTTATGTCCTGGCTGCAGCTACAGAACTTATATAGCCGTTTACCTTCATTACCACTAAAGCCATTTATATTCCTTACAGCAACAAAGTCTTTTATGTCTTATCCAATTACTGCATTGCTACATCCACTAGGAATATTATAAATACACACATAATTTATTTCTTAGCAGATGTTGCCGAAATAAAGAATAAGAAAGAAAACACATCTGCTATTCCTGAAAAAAATCCTTGTATGTAGACAGCCTCTTTGTTTTCTTGGAAAAAAATCTGTAATGCATTCTCATGACTTTCTCTGCTCATTCTTCTAAAAACTGTTCTTTAAAAAGTTTATTATTTTATCTACTTCTTATTAATACAGACAAACCTTCATCATACATTTATAGTTTTCGTTGTAGGTATAAGAAGCATACACCTAAAGCGAAAGGCAATTCTTTTCAAAGCTGGTCGCTATGGGATAGTTTTTAAGTCTCGCTCTCTGTGCATTGACAGGAGAAAAATAATACTGAATAACATTTGAGAAAAGTATAAAGTTTACTGAATAACATTTGAGAAAAGTATAAAGTTTTTGAAAATTTGACCAATAACAAAGAATACTTGAAAATGGTTAACGTCACAAAAAAAAACCTTATCTGACATACATTTTTAACTTTAACGAAATCCAGATTTTTTTGTGTACTAAGATTTTGTCTATCTCTTACGGTTTACCAGTTCTAAAGAAGTCATTCAGAACGAAAGGAACTTCATAGACGATTCGAGAAATACATTCTATTTGCCACACAAGCATGTTAAACATATGGATTCTAATCAAAATCGTTAGAGGAATATTTGAGAAAATCAAAAATAAGGAAAAATTCATGTAAAGCGTAGCTTGCAGTGAGGGGATTTTCTGGAAAATCTCCGTGTCTCATCCTTGTTAGACGCTGAACTTAAATACCAGCTTTTCGTCTTTAAGTTATGCTGTTTACACACACACACACATATGGTCTTTTTCTAAAAATACATTTGGGAGGGGGGGATTCAGCGAGTCTGAAAACGTGTACTTCCGGTGAAATCTCGGTATGCATTTTTTGGTTAAGGGGGAAGGGGGATGCAATATTTTCTCTACTTACTATAAGTAAGCAGTAGCAAAAGTAAAGCTCTCTGAACTGTTTAGACAAATGTGTATTAAGTTTTCATTAAGGGCGAAATCTGCATTTTGGAAGGAACATTTTAGTAACCTCTACTAACACATGGGCGGAGGTTATTCAACATCCATTCGTGGATTATCTGCAATTCGATTTGTTATGTGGTGGTGTTTTTATGTTTGTCAATAGTGACTTCCTACTAACAACTTTCTAACAATAAATAAGGAAACATGAAGGGTAGTGGAAGATCGAAGGGGGAAGCAAAAACGCACATAAACCATAAATCAAAAGTTCTGATTAGGAAAATAATTATTTATTCATTGAACAATAAAATTGCTTAACATCCATCAAACAGTGTTATAAAAATAAAATTAAGGTATTCTTGCAACATTTATTTCCATCAAGTTTTGCATAAGTATTCTCTGAACTCATTAAATATGAAATTTTTCCAATGCACTGAGTACCAAGTTAAATACTTTTCCTTTCACAATTTGCCAACTGTTATTTATATTCTGTAAACAAGCATTATTTAACGGCATTAAACAAACTTGCCTTTTCTATAAACTAACGCTCTTAAGATCAATGGCAATCTTTTCAGACATGTTACTTTATTGGCCCGCGAACAAATACCGTTTTCTCTAAACTACTGGCAGCAATTAATTTTAAAATATATGCACCTACCAAACATAATATAACAGTCGCATACTACAGCGTGGCCCTGGTTGCGATGCTTCCTTTTGTGTACGGCGACGTCCAAGTTTCCCTAGTATAACAATAATTCGCAATCGGGGCATTTGCTGGCTCAGAGTAGACTTATATGCGATGAGCTGTTCTGCGTTGTTCCTCCTGCGGGTCCCGTCAAGTACTCAACCTCACCAGGCTTTGGCTGGGCGGTTATATATCCTCACGCGGGGGTGAAGCGAAGGCGGGGAGAGTTGTCCAGCAGCCAAATGACCCACTTGTTGCAACAGCTGAACTGGAAGATCACGCACCGCCATATTTGGGGAGTGATTTGTAGCGATGAAACGGTGACGCAGCCATATTGGACGTGTACTTGGTCACCAAGATGGTCACACCCCGTTACAAGATGACATTCAGTAGTGGTAGATCCAAGAACCGCCACAGATCCAATTAGTACTTTTGGCAAAAAGTACTAATTGGTTTATTAGGTATAAGGAAGTGAAATAAATTACCTTAGGAGTGAGTTTAGAACATGATGTGGTCTCTTCTATGTCTTGTGCCCACCTGCCCGCCGTTTTAGGTCTTGTACTTATATAGGCAAATCGCGTCAGGAACACAATAAACGTAGCCATTTTTCCGATAAACCACATGCAAAGTGGGTACTGCCAACCTAAATAAAAAGTGAAATGCACTAAATATGCGATGTGCTGTTGTTTCTGCAAACGTGAATCATTCGAGTTTTAGACGCGCAGATCCCTCGGCTACGCCCTGTCGTCGCTTCGCAGTTGCGGCCCATCGGCCGCAACTTGCTACACTCCTCTCCTTCTAAAAACATCCCTCGGCTACGCTTTGAGGCTGAGGGCCCTCAATCTCTCTGCTACGCCTTGAGGCTGAGTATCCTACCGGCTTCGGTGGCATTTCTCATATGTTGCCAGCATTGCGTTAAAGGCAGAGAATGAGATACAGTGCCTCTGTAGGACACCCAGGGTCATCTGTTGGACATCTAAGACATCACTTCAATCGCTAAAGGCGGGGTAAATACGGCATTTTATCCGTACCTTTAACTGTTTTGGCTAATGACGACACTAGAATCTTAAACATTCTTAGAAGCAGAAGTTTTATTGGCTGTTTATGTACGATTTTTGTAGTTATTAAACGGATTTTTACGCATATTGTAGGCTCTTTGCTACAAAAATCCAACATGACAGCCGTAAAATTAAAGCTGATGAAATATATTCCAAACTCCCATATTTGCTCTCATTATCGGGAACTGCAGTCCGGACATAATCGTGTGGTGCAACGGTACAGCGATCTTACGGTTTCATCTATTTGACTTGCATTCTGAGTATTTTCTAGTGAATAATTTAAGAGTTAGCTCTATAAATGCAATATATGAGTCGATTTACACTTACAATTACGATAATAAAAAAAGTGGTTCGTTATTAACGTAAGATCAGAATGCTCAATATCGCCCTAGTATACCTGAATAAATCACTATAAAAAGCCATTGATCTGTGCGGGTTCTACGAATTCATACAATGTTGTGATTTGCAAGAATGTTGATATGTCAATTCCCACAAAAACAATATTTTCTCTCCCGCTTAGAACAGACTTGGGACTGAGTACCTAATATAGGCGGATGTAGTTAAAATGTTATGTTTAATAATTTTTAAATAAAATTATAACATACCAAACAGCTACGCATTAATTACTTAGTCAAAACATTGTTTAAAAAAGTGTCAAGTTCCTTGTATTTTATTTCTGTACGGCACTTTCTTAACATAATCAAATCTTGCCATGCGCTCACGTGAACACTCATTCATTGCCTCTTGTAGAAGTTTTTGATTCTTCAATGTCTATTTTTTCTAAGTGAGGATTATTCGTTGCACTGTGTCGTTTTGCGAACTTTTTATTCGTATTCTCTACAAGTCATCAAAACTCTTATGATAAAAATCAGCATTAAGGTCTGCATGGAAAACTTTACAGGCAGTGTGTAGTAAAAGAAAACCACTTATCTGGTGGGAAAGTACTTTCATCGCCTTTATATGCGTCAACAATATAATCACAAACTTCATCTATTTTTTTTTATCCTGAGGCTTGACATATCAAGTCATGCTTCCATGGTGATTGAGCTGACTACGGGTGGTTGACTAGTGACTGATCAGTGGGCAGCGACTGTGACATGTAAGCAATTTGTTAATGGTAAGAATGAAATAGGAAAGAGATTGATGCAATTCTTTGGAATACCATTTCTTGATGAAGAGTTATTGCGAACTAACTTGACGTTATTGAAAACCAACTTGACGTTATTGAAAACTAACTTGACATATCTATTTTAAGCATGTTTTTCCAAGTCTTAATCACAACGTTATTCATTTTAAACAAAGAACAAAAATAATATTTTTACCATATCAACCTATATTAAGGATGCTCAGAATGCTTCATCAACCTACAGTATTATTGGAACTAACATATTCCACTTTTTTCGATATTATATACACATTTCCATTCCTCATAGACTTCCACCTGCTATGATTTTATTAGAATCCACAGCGACCCGATTTGAGAGTCGCTTATGACAAATGATTGTTTTCGTTTTGTGATGCAGACATGTTCAAGAAGTGGTTACCTCTTAGAAAGCGTGTTTCTTTGTAGCACTGCAGGTAGAAGGGTCATTGTTCACTGTTCGTTTTTTTTTATTTGTATGGCACCAATCCAGTTATTGCCATTTTTTTCACTTCTCTTTAAAAAGCATACCATCTACCTTCAATAAAGCTCTTTCGAAAACCCTTTCAAACCACTTGTCACCAAAAGCCCTCCAAGTTTGGTTTTTGTCCGAACCAAACTATAGAGAAACTTCGAATACCTTTACTAAAGCAAACTACCGTATCTCAGCTGCAAAATGTATTGCATATTTACCTTTTTGATACAGTAAATACAAATAAAAATGAATGATAAAAATATAAAAAGAGTCTTCATAACATCACATCTCATTCAATGAGCAACACACCAAATCCTTTAGATCACTTACTGTACATCCCTTATGTTTGGGCCATCTTAGTATGCGGATCTAGCAAATGAAATGAATACGTTTCTCCATTTTAAAAAATCATAATTTAGTAGGCATTTCTACGGGAATTTCAAAAATTTGTTACCCTTTTGGTATTGAATGCATGGTCCATGCCACTGTAAAGCAAAATGAATGTTGTTCACTGTATGAAAATACAAAAATTTTAATTGTTTCACCAGTAAATCTCAGCACTACAAAACCATTGACAATACCACAGGTACGCACAGTCGACCTAACCTTCGCGATAATATATCTCAACCCATCTGGCTTTCATTCGCGTTTAACAAAGGAGTTTTGGCGATTACCAGACCGAAAATTTGCTCCAGGAAGAAACTAGGGAAATTCCAAGAATAGTGCACTATGAATTAAGATAACCCTTGACAAATGCTCGTCATTTGGGCAAAACCTTGATGATTTTGTTTATTCTAAACCCTTAGCACTAATCAATTTGTAAGGTATAAACTTTGGGATAAATTTTTTAAAAAATCAATGCATAGTTTGGTATATTGTATAGTATACAGTATGAAAGTTTTGCTCTGTATGTAAGAAATGTAAGATCTCCTAGTTTAAGGCAATGCATCCGTGAAATTGGCTGAAAATGTGGGAGAAATGTGAATTTTTTTCTTTTTATCACATTTACATTCCAAACTTTTTTGACACCTACGATTTACTAATATCGGCAACATTAAACACTCAATTCGGCCTTTTAAGTACCACCCTGTAATGCACATTCACATTTTAAATATGTTTCTCCTAAATTTCTTTCTCAGCATTTTTCATACTTAAAATAAACCATCAAAATGTTTGACGGGGTAACTTTGAATCTTCAGAAAGGCTTCATGAATCATTCTTAGAGAGAATCTTTTAGCCGCTTTTGATATTTTATAATTACGTTGTTTTTTATTATAGGTTTTCCTAGCTTTATACTCATAAAAGGGTTATCCTTTTTCTGGCATAGCTTCATTTGAATTTTAAATAACTACAATGCGGGCTTCTTTATAATGGTCTGTTAAAGGTAAAATAAAGTTATGCATAGGCTATAATAAACCGTTTGATACGTGGGGTATTTTGTAATGAATCAATTAAATAAACACAGAACAAGAATAATATTATCTCTGAAACATATGCTCATACCTCATTGAAATAGTGTTTTTATAAAACACTAACATCCTGTGATAAAGGATCCTGTGGATTATTTGGGTTTTCACAGGTACATTACCTTAATAGTTAATTTCTTACGGGAATACAAACAATAATGTCGAGATAACGCGCATACTGTGTTCCGGAACAAGTAGCTGATAGTACAAAGAAATCCAAAACATCCACATATCGAAAAATAGGACGCTCTTTCACAAAAGATTCAAGGAAAATGCTTGTAGAACACGATGATTGACCCACACGTTGATTCATGCCCACTGCCTTTGCCAAATAAGGTGGACTGCTATTAACAATCAACATACCGCAGGAAGATAGGAGTCCATGTCAAACTACCGGTGGGCATTAAGAACAATGACACTGCAATTAACCGGTGAACATGTACACTGTAACCGAATTAAGTGGGGCATAACCTCATTAGTGAAGCGGTCCAGGAAATTTTTACATCTCCAACCCGCTTCCGTACAGCAGACTACAGCAGTTTGGCTTCATTATATTTGATACAGTGACAATGATTAGATAATGATTAGCTTTTATCTGCTGATTCTAAACATCGAATTCAGAATCCAAAAGTTCGTGCATATTTTTCTGTGCTTTCTTTGGTATAAATTCTGAAAATATATTAGCTCAAGAACTGTGTTTGCTTTCTACAAATTTATTACGTTAAAATTAGGAAGGAGTGTATCATCAGGATTCAAGAATAAGCATAACAAAACTAAAGAGCAACTTAAATTATTGGCGTTCTGCTAAGAGGATTAAATTCAAAGTAAGTTAATACTGGTTGTCGCGTGAACAAAATTTGGTTCTGAGAGGGGTTTAAACACTTTTATGCAGATTACTACTGTAGAGTGCCTATTAGCGCCTAAAACAGCATAAAACAGCACAAAAACCACTGCAATTACTGCTTTGCTATTTTATATCATGTTTGAAGATGTTACGGGAAATCGATGATCCTTGGGTTGTTGTTGCCTGTTGCAGTGTTCTTCTTCCACGGCTATTGGTCCTCGTCGGTTGTTGAATATCCCATTCCTAACTATAACTACTAATTAACTCTCAGGTTCTAGTGGGTGAGACAAGTTAAAAATACACTGCATGTTTCCCTTAATCAATGAAGTTTATTTCACAGTTTGAATTATTCTGGGCGGCTAGCTTTTCCCATTATAAAAATAATAATAATAATAATAATAATAATAATAATAATAATAATAATCCCACCACTTTAAGTTAGTCAGGACCCTAGCTATATTCACACGCACCCCACCCTTGTACGCCCATGTGCATCTGCAGCACCTCGTGTCGACGTGACTTCTCGATGAGATAGATTTAGAATAAGAGCGGACTCTGAGGCTTTGTCTGCCCTTATATACGGGAGGCTAGTGACGCTGACCTCCATGTTTAAAAGGTAACGACGTTTCCTATTGGCCCTCAGACCGCGTTACCCTGACATGTATGAGAATGTGTGGCTCAGATCCGTGCGCTTGGGCGCCATCATGTAGCTTTGTACCGCTCGGTGACAGGTACGGTCTTTATGATTTCTTGGAATTCTTGCTAGCTCGCCCGTGTCTTACAATCAGCTCTGTACAAATGTTAGATGTTGAATATTTTAACATATTAGTGAATTAAATTATTACTGTACACTTCTTATATGTATGGTTCCCCTTCCATATGTAGAATTCCTCTATGTATGTATAATGTATCTCATTTCAAAGAGTATGTATTGATATATTTTAAATTTGGTTGAGCTCGGTACAACATTAAGGGTATATTACACGAAGAGTCCCCCTACAGTTTAAGAGTTTTAGGCAAACCGCTGCACCTACTGATTTTATATGTTACATATACAATTTAGAGAAGCGTTAGATGAACCACTGCAGGTATGAAGTTGAAATTTGTATAGAAGAGCTTATAACGTATGCTGAATCATTTCAAGATTGGTTTAGATAGGTAAATTAAAAAACTATTTTTAAGCGACACATATCGCATTCAAATGTTTTACTACACGAGTTTAACATTCGTACATATGTTTAAACCTTGGTAGAAATGGCAAACGAAGACATTAAACGAATTAAATATTCTCTGTCGGTAAAATAAAGTAATAAGTATAAGAACAGACAGTACTGAGATTATTAGTTCATCAGAATTAATTACAAATGAAAAAAGTAATTGATTGATTATGCCATACCACAATAGCATATACAATTTGTTTACAACGTTATGAACATAACAGTAAAAAATATTCCGTATACGTTTTCCTGAAGCAAGACCTAGCTAATCGCGTAAGTATAACTTGCAGAATGCATTCCAAGGAGTTGAGCCAAATCCAAGATATGCCCTTATTTTCAATACACTTATTGGAACAAAGAATTCACATGAAATCATTACATCAATTCAACTGCCTCCGCAAGATTGAATTTATAAGTTAAGGGGTTCCCCGGAACCGGGGCAGAACAAGCAGGCCAGTCGGCCCTTTATGCTTCCAACGTGACCCCTGGGAGGAAAGGATGAGGGAAGAGATTCGAAGAGCGAACAGATCCAGATGCCGGGCGCAAGTATGGACGGGTCCCTAACGCTTCCATATAAAACGCATTCGACGTCGCCCGGTCCCAGCCCACAAGTCACCAACCTCCAGAACTCCCTGGGACGGAGCCCCACGCTGAGAAGAGCCCTAACTGAGCGATACCATAGCGACGCCAGGAAAGGAACTTTTACAGAGCGTAAGCCACCCTCCAGCCGCAACCCGCCGAACACCGTCGCCTGGTCCTACAACCCTCAAACAGATAACAAGGAAGATGACGGGAACAGAAATGAGAGGGAGAATATGAACCGGTAGATTTCGTGGTAGAAGATGAACCACCCCAGCATTTGCCTGGCGGCCCGGAGAAACCACGAAAAACCCATGGGCCAGAATGGACGCTAGCTGGGGATCGACCCCGGGACCTCCCGAATGCGGGTCACAGATGTAACCACCTGAATTTATACGTATACTGTTGAAGTTCTGGTATAGTGCAAAATAAGTTTATTTGTACAGAACTTGTGTTGTAAATACGATAACCGAGAGAAAACATTTAAGTGACTTCTGTGTTTCAAAGTTTCTTCCCCACTTGTCCCTTCCCCGAAACACGAATCCAAGCCACTTTTTCTTCGTTTAATACTCCAACGTTTCCACACTGGACCACCTTGACACTCTCAACTTCGTGTTTTCATAAATTTGCTTCTAAAGAAAAATAATACTCCTGGAAATGAATATCTTGTGGTGCTGTTCTTTTACCTTTTCATGCTATAATCCGCAACTTATTTCTGTCTTCGTTCTTGGGATATTTACGTTTCCTGTACACAACTCAGACCTGCAATTATTTTTATGTTGCAGCTGCAGACGCTCAGTTCAAAACTTTATACCGACCTAAATCACCTCAGGAGAAGAGTAAGAAAAGAGTTAAGTAAAAATTACTTTGTTCAACATTCCTAGTTTTACTGAAAATATTTCACTACATTTCTTACTGGGATAATGATTAATGATGATAATAATAATAATAATAATAATAATAATAATAATAATAATAATAATAGTAAAACTAATAATGCGATGATGCTTGTAGGCTGGAAAGTTAGAATAGGACTGAATAGCCGGAATTTAAATCACGGATCTTCGGCTCTCTGTGCCGTTGCTCTAATCAGCTGAGCTGCCATGGCAACATGGCCGTGAAACATTAAATTTCGCAACCGACTCTCCTGTGGCAAAAGGCTTCTCAAATTAATTTTGAGATAACACACTCCAATGGCGACTTTCGTAATGTTTTTAAGTCCCGGGCTTCATAGTTAATCGACTATTAGGTCAATAAATGATAATTAATTGTTCTTTCACACAAGGTCGTTTGCGGGCTGAGGTTGGAAAGAGAATCTGTACCATGGCAACATGCCGGTGCGATATTAAATTTTACGGCACGTAAAAGAACCTCAAGCCTGATAAAGAGGCCTCTGAACAAAATTACCAGTCTCTCATGCCCAATATAGAATGGGACGCTAAGGACCACAGCAGTTAAAGAGCGTCCATAACTAAATTAAAAATATATATATATATATTACATTCCCCAAATGACTCGCATTTTTTTCTGGTAAATCATAAAGGCGTTTTCAAATATTCACTTTGAGATGCCATACCGCCATGTTGCCAGGGTAGCTCAGTGGTTAGAACAACGGTACGGAAAGTCGAAGATTCCTGATTCAAATTCCGACTATGACATCGGGGTTTTCAGTCTGAAACTTCATTTCCATAAACAATCATAATTCGTGATTCTTATTCGCAAATTTGGTTACTCACTGCAACAAAACATTCTGTTTTCTCCACACTACTCAAACTACATATTTCGTACAATAAAGAATGTTTAAGATCATGTTATTTGCTTTTTTCTCTAGGGCGGCGATTAATTGGCTATTAGGCCCATTTCTAAAACTCCTTAAGCTCATCCAGAATCAAATTAACTTGCACATGCCGTCTCATAGATGACATAGAACAATATGCTTTCATTGTCTGAAACAGCTCCACATCATATGGTTTCTAAAAATAGAGATAATTAAATTCTACCGTTCCGTAGTTCCAAAATCAGTTTTATAACCTAAACAAATGCATGAAATAATAAAAGCAGGTAGGTAACTGTCATTGTATCCTCTTTCTCATTCCGGATCATAGTTATGATTGTGTTTTTTCCGTTTGCTTATCTAGCCTCTTCTTTGGTCATCACTAAGGCAGACAAAATATAAAAAAATTGCCAAAATATGAAAATATGAAGAAAAAGTTAAAATATAATACATTTATATTAAAGCGAAAACAACTTATATTTTAAGAGTTTGGAGTAGTTTCACTCTGTAAGTTTAAAAAAAAGAGGCTTTGTAAACTTTTGTCCGTATTTAATAATAAAAAATGTAATGAAATACAAGAGGGAGCGAAAAGTTATTTTCTGGAAATGGAACGGCCTAATGGCCTAAAACATAAAGTATTTCATGATGATGATGATAAAATACAAAAAAAATACATGAATTTCATGAATTTTAATTATTGTGAAACCCTTAAACTTGGAAACAAAGAAACAGATGTAACTGGTTCGTCTGCACTTGCTTAATATTAATTACAATATGCCAGGAAAATCATGGTTCAAGAAAATAAAAACTTTTCAAGACTAAAGGATATTTAATTTAATATGTGACGTCACATAGAATCGTGGCTAACGAGATAGACGGAGGAAATCCTACTTATTCGTACCTGAAAGAATGGTGCTGGCTTTTCCAGACTCGTTTCCTGGAAAGTTGCTTGGGTTTTCTAAATGTGTTTCACAAAAACTGCCCAAATACAATATATAAAGCTTGCTCATTGCAAACTTAAATTCTTTTAAAAGTGAAAAATCATAAATGTTTATAAAATATAAACAAATATGAATATTTTTCCAAAATATTACGAAATGTGAAATTTTAGTGTCACATGCATAGAATCCTACACACTACAAAACAAAAAATCATCTTCCCAGTGACACCAAGCGTAGTTTAGAATGTAAAATTAAATATTTTGCTTGCCTCTAGTCATGACAAAGCCCTTCTACCTTGACTGTAATCAACAAACCAGTCCAATGTTTGCCTATAAAAATAAAAACAAGTTTGGCGTTTACTCTACGCTGCTAGGTTTTAAAAGCCGTGCAAGTGAACATTGAAAAAAAAACCAAATAAATTTCAGCCCAAAAATTCGTCGCAGGTAAGGATTACACATCCTCTTGTGGGATAGTACGATCATGAACTAGCAGTGAGAGATTTTGTCATGCTTTAATTGATTAAGCTACATTGTCTTCATAATAAGCATAATAAACGAACTCCCCATGTTTTATTATCTTTATCTTTACAAAATAATGCGTGGTTTAGATATCCAACCATTCAGCGTATTTTGGTCATTCAAGGGGAGACTAAGTGGTAAAAATTCTCAAAAATTACATTTTTAATTTTTTATGCAGCTTTATTTGTTAGAATTCTATGTTTAATTTAATATACATAACCATTGTAGTCACAGTGTTTATATTTTAGGTATATTTTCAAAAACTGAGCGACATCTACACCACTTCAACAAATCGTAACTCCTATACACTTTGGAGAGGAGTTTAGTGCCCATCTTTTAGGGGAAGTTTTCCTCTTCAAATTGTGCTTCTGTTAAGCATAGCAGCATTTGTGTGCTCATTTGATGTGGTTTCGTTGTTTGTAAATATATGCGAGTTTGTTTTCTCCATTTTTGCTTTGAATAGCTTTTTCTGGCAAATAACCCATTTACTCGGAAACTGCTTTAGATAGGTAAATAACATTTTTGGATGATAAAAGTAATCTCTTGTGCTAATGGGATCTACTTTGGTGTTAATGATATGGTTTCTTATTTTTTTAAAAAATAATTTCTGGTAAGTTTCAATCGAAATATGATATAATTAATAAATCATTACATGTTTCTTAATAAGCAAACTTATTTCATAAACGTAAGTGAATGTTCTTAGAAGAAATACATCTACACGCTCTAAAAAGTTCAGTCTGATATGTTAAATACTTTCTGAGATAATGGGTCACGTATTTACCAGATTTAACATTAGTGGGATAGGAATTTTAATATCCCCTTAAACATTTTCTCGGTTTGTACTGCAACTTGAACGCTTCAGGGTTAACCATGATGAAGTATTGTTGCTTCACGTATGAAAAGCCAATTTGATGAAGTTGTATTACAGTTCCGTTGTTGGGGAGCCAAATACTGGATGAAGTAACTGCCGCACATATGGTACAAAGTTTCCGGTGGCCTTCACTCCAACTTTACTTTCAACTTTATGTTTTAATGTTTCTTTTAATATTTTATATTTATGTTTGCCTCGGCTGCGTCAGTATTAATTTGTAGAGACATGAATTTCTTAACAGGGCGAGGTGCGGCTGAAGAATGTAGGCTTACACAGATTATAATTTTTACTTCACTCCTTTTATTAATCCTTGACACGATTTAAATAACACTTCACTGATATAGAGAGCTGTGAGATTATTTATTAATTACTTGCACTTTTTAACACGTAAACTATTTTTTTGTCTCACACTGAATACGTATCAAACTTCTCGAGGACGCGTTTCGCGCCCAGTTAGGAACGCTGTCTGCTAGCAACTGAACTGATTTCTACCGCCTGAATTTGTAAATTTCTGTATTTCAAGTCTCTGATTCGCTAATTTAGTTTTTTTTTTTAGTTTTTTTTATTTATGGACGCTCTTTAACTACTATGGTTCTTAGCATCCCATTCCATATAGGGGGCGTGAAAGACCGGTAATTTTGCTCAGAGGTCTTTTTTATCAGGCTTGAGGTTCTTTTATGTGCCGTAAATCTACGACACGGGACCACCGGCTTCACTTCCCTTCCGAAGGAAGCCATGCAAAGAATTTTTACGCCCGAAAAAATCCATCGCCCTCCGCCGGGTTTGAACCCGCGACCTTGGGAACTAGAGGCTAGCACGGTACCACTAGTCCACGGAGGACGACTCTGATTGGCTAATCCTACTCCAATAGAATACCTTCATTTAACTTTCAGGTTTTTCTGGTTGTTTATTGGCTATTTATAAACTGTCTCGAAAATTACATTATTGTTGCTCCAAGAATTACTAGTAACATTATTACTTTCCAATTCATTATTGCCTCAAGGTTACCTCATTGTTAGCAACGTTTAACCTATTACTCTCACAGCTCCTACATTATTAAATTACATAATACATTCACATAACATTATTAAACATGTACACAATAATATAAACATTAACACAATGACTGTTACACACATTTTTATATCTTATTTCATACACATATTGCTCTAAGGCGGGCTGTTATTATATTTTACATTATATAATTAGACCGAAATCTTTTAAGTGTTAAAAACACTGCCTCAACCAGAGCACACCAGAAAGGTAATGAGTAATGAAATTGCACAAGAAGAACAAATAATCCAAGAGAAAGTCAAGTCATGCTCCCATCCCTTGAAATCCAGATGCGGTTCTAAGGGCCAGCTGCTTAAGACCTAACTGTTTGGGATAAAGGAGTAATGCCGTCCAAGTCCGGAAGTTAACAATGCTCTTTGCTTCCGTTGGGAAAAGCAGGTGCATGGCTTGTAATTATTCGACAGCGGAAATTTCCTGAGAAACTAAAACAAGCTACTCCAACACACCACTGTGTATACAACTTTCCAATACATATGCAGTAAAATTAAAAGTTCACTAACGTTTGTATATGAGTAGCATGGTGAATTACTTTGGCAGAGAGAAAAAGTGAAAGTGATTGCTGAAAAATGTGCATGGCCACTAGAAATTAACAAATTCACTTGTTTTACCCAAGGAAGTTGACAGAGTTTGAATTATGTAACGGTTCCCATATATCTTATCCAAGTTCTACAGTATCATCTATTCTTCTTTTTTAGAAAGAAAACAGATTTTTCTTTCAGACTGGTGAACATAAACGATAACTTAATTAATTACCAGTCGAGATGGCTCAGGTGCTAACGTCTGTGGCCAACATTCGGGAGGTTCAGGGTTCAAACCTGGTTTTTTCGCGGTTTTCTGCGGTTGTTAGGCGAATGCTGGGTTGCATAATTTGATCCACGTATTTTCCTATCATCGCTTTCAATTACTACATTTTCCATCCTTCTTCACCGCCACATCAAGCATTGAGCTGATCATCCACCCTGGATATGTTATGATCCATAGTTTGCTTGCTCCTCGGCAGGCTACTGACCAATGGCATTGGCTTGTAAGTCCTCGAGGGTGTAAATTCCACAAATAGGAGGGCAATACGAAAAAAAAGAAGCCTACTTTATTTTTGTTTCATAACACATACTCAACGTCCTATGATTCCAAGCTGCTGAATAATGATCAAGAAAATAAGATAATTCACTTTGAACTACTCGTAGAGAGAAATAAATACCTAATTGTCCCAAGTATGACTACTTGTGTTAAGCATGAGTTTGTCACTAAGAGGTTTGTGAGTTCATAGTAGAAAGTAATGTGGTTAAGGACCATCAGTGTAGTTAAATTAAGGTATTTTGAAATAGGAAATAGCAAATTACAGCTTGATGTTGGGAACGAATAAGTTTTACAGAATCAAGGACTGAAAATACTTCAGAAACGTGTACTGTATAATAATTGTTACACAGCCGTAAGTTTTACAGACATGTATGCTTAAATATCTTGTTCATCTGACTTAGTGAAAACAGGTTGACGACAAAGGCGGGCCTGGCCCCATAGCTTAGTCGGTAGAGCACCTGCTGTGAAGGAGTCCCGAGCTTGAGTCACGGATGCGGGGTGGGAAGTTTTCTCTGCCGACCCTCGTAGCCATGGTCGCTGGCGCTCTGCCTAGCTGAGGGTCGCGGGTTCGAGTCCCACCATGGGCATGTGTGTTTTTGTGTATGTGTGTTGTGTTTGTAATTGTGGTAATAAGCGGTAATGAAAATAGTAAATATGCGGTAATCAGACACTGGATAAAACAAAGGAAATTAAAAAAATCTGATATGTTGCACTCACGTGACTTTCTCTACTATTTTTACAAACGCTTATTCTCCATATGCTTCATGTTAATCGAGATATCGAGATCTTAATCTTATTGCTAATTTTCTTGTAGATGCAAGGGAAATTAGTAGGCTTTAAGCGATAGACAAGTATTTTAAGAGCTGGTTGCTATGTGGCGCATTCCATTCTCTTTGTATGTCCAGGACATAAAAAAATGAATAACGAATTCCCATTTGAAAAAAGGTATTGAAAAATTTAAGAGAATAACAAGCAATATCTCGAAAACTGCATATGATATAAATTGTGTATTTTAACGCGATCTACTTTTTTTGTGTAGTAAAATGTTGTCTATCTCTTATGGTTTACCAGTTATGCAAAAGTCGTTCACAATGAAGAATACAATAATTCCCCTACTTACTATACGTAATAGAGAAAGTAAAAAAAGACGAGTGTGACAGAGTGGAGTTGAGTAAGGTAGTGCGCCAGCGAGTTAATGATTGAACCATCAACAGCGATTCTCCGAGCGAACTGGTGAAGCTTCTGTGACGTGCAGTGAGTGCTATCGCGGAGCGACGGTTGTGTAGGACTTGTGTTCGATTCCTGAGTGAAGTAAACCGTCCGACGTGAAAAGCCTGCGTCACGAAGCTAGTCTAGTGACAGAGAATTGAACTAGTTCACCTTAGTGAAGTGACATTCAAAAACAAAGCAGTGACAGTTGAAAAAATAGACAGTCACAATATCTTCCTGTCAATAATTACGTATCAAAGGTTACGTTATCAGATTAAATCGATTTTATGGTGCATTCAAGTAAGCCAAGCATTAAAAAAAGACGATCATTTTCCTTCCAACACATATCAGATAATCAAGGCCATTAGAGCACCATTATGTAACCTGCAAGTCTAAGTGTTTACGATTTTTATATAGCAATGGTGTATTGCGATACAAGTGCGGTAAGTATATCATTGGGGAAAGAGGAAGGAGTTGAAATTACAAACGAAGAAGAGTATTTTTTTCCTCCGTGATTTTCTAATGCTCTTAATGCATGTGCACTGCATACTATTTTCCGCGATAGTGAATAATAGAAATAGTACTTATACGAAAAATAAAATTAATAATTTACTAACAACTGCTGCACATGGGGATTCCAGTACAAGGTCACCAACATTAACTTTTTGACCTCAAAAATCAATATCTTGCAGCGCATACCTAGCTGCTGCATGGATTAAATCGTAGGATAGGATAGGCCTAGAAGCGAAGGGGACTTAGCACCTCAACCTATGCAGATTTTTTGTGCCTAGGCTCCTAATGGGGCACGGGAAGTAGGGATGAGGTGAGAGGAGACAGAGGGCGGCCGGAGCAGGAGGTACGACAGGTCCATTTACAGTTTTGAACTCTCCGGATGCTGGCTGATGGAGCCGGCGCCCCTCCCCCTGTGGGTTTACACAATAACTGGGGGCCGGAGACCGCTCGCAGTCCCGGGGAAGGTTTCCTTAGAGCATCCTTTTCCCTTGCAAAGTACACGCCGAGATCTGCCGCCGACGCTTGCAACACTGAAGAGAGTAATCCGAAGAAAGGTGAAGTGAAATGAGAGTGCATGTGAAATGGAGGGACAGGAAATTTGGGAAATATAATGATCCTTCCCAACATTTGCCTGGCGACCCGGGAAACCTCCGAGAAAACGCATGGGTCAGGAAGGTCGGCCACGGGACGTAACCGCCTGAGCCATCCCGCTTGGTATTAAATTGTAAGTATTAAAATATAAATATGAAGTAAAGAACCAGGCAAAATTTAAATGCTAAAATGTAAGTATCAAATATTATTATATTGTATGTCTGGAGTAATAAACATATCAAAAGTTAAAGAGTATTTAATATACGTCATACACATATGTGCAGTAAAATAGGCAAAACACGCAGATAGGCTAGGTTACTAGCACTGAATGCAAGAAATCCAACGTTCCACAATGGCAGCATTAACTTGAAGTGGATCAAAAAGCATGTCGTTAAAAAACTTAGTTGCAGAACAACCCAACACAACCATGTAACTGAGACCATGCATTACATTGAATTCTGGCTAGCAAGGTGTGGGGTGGTGAATAAGGTTCCAAATTTACTATATAATGATTACAAAGGAAATAATGTACATTGAAATACTAATGAGCTATTGCTCACAATGTAGCTGGAAATCTTCCGCTAAGTGCTCTATTTCCAAATAGCGAATAAAACTTTTTTGAGTGAATATGCATATTAACTTAGACACCCATATAATATTTCATTGTCTGGGAAACATAAGAACATGTTCAAATCCTTTATAAAGTATGCGTTTACTTAAAAGGAAACGTTTAAAATTGAATAAAAATATTAGACAATGACAAGGAACTTTCAGACAATATTAAATTGACGATCAGTCACATATACAGTGACGATTCGCCCCGACAGAACATCATTATGACGAGGTCTGTAATGAACCTACAAGAATAAGTGCCATTTATTGATTAATCATTAATTGGAAGAATTACGGAGTTCAAAACAGATTTTTTGGAAGATTCTAATCTGTTATATATAACTTGCTAGCATTATTTGGATGCGGACGTAATATTAAAAGTAGCTGTCCAGAAATGTTAACTCAAATTTAGCAATCTAATTTAAAAAGGCTGTCATCTCACACGTTTGTTTGTCCTCAACATGGTTTAGTAATACAATCGTCACTTCAGTAATTCGTCAGAAACTCTAATTTATACTTTCCAATTGACTTTTAAGCACAATGAAAACATCGAGCGGTGGTGAAAAAGTCTCAGATATAATGGCAGAAGTCAGAAGAACATCATGAAATTAGATAGTAATAGAAAGGAAAAGAAAGACGAGTAAATATCTAATGCTGGTCAGCAGCAGATGAACGGTGAAAAGTCAGCAAAATAAGAAAAATGTATAAGTAATCGTAAAATGTTACACGAAAGGAGAATGAGATCCGGAGGTAAAGAAAATATACTGATAAACGAAATGCAAACATGAAAGATTGATAAAGAAGGAAAGAACAAGAACAGAAAAAAAAGCATAGGAATCTTGGTGATGCCTTCAGTTTATAAACGGGTCTCTGTAGACCAAGGGAAAATCTGAGAGGACAGCAAGAGCAGAAATGATATCCCTTGACGACAATTGGCTATGACAGGTCGCTGTTCCTTGGCCCCAAAGGACGAGCAAGGAGACAAATAGTGCCCAAGTCATAAAACACACTCAAGCTGTCAGACGAGCATACACCTGCTGAGTAAAGGGTCGATTGCCCTCCATGCGGAAACACCGAGCGAGGTGCAGAATAAAGCCAACAGGTAGCAGTTTATTGCACGCATCCATTGTGTGTGGCGAAACGAAGATTTATTTCGCGTTGTAACAGTGCTCACTTAGATGTCTGTTGACGTACAAGACGTTACCTTCCAAGGTATTTGCACAAGGTCGAGCTCCTTTGCTATACAGTAACTGCAAATGGATGAGTAATATGCAAGCTCATGTTCTTCCGAAAGGACTTCTTCGTCTTTGTCAATCTTAGTTTACTTAAGTCCCGTTTCTCCTGGCTTCATTTACGCATTTTTACTTTCTCTACCTCTTACCTATAGTAAGTAGTAATTGCATTCCACCCAAAACTTCGATTCGATAATATCTGATGTGTTACATTCATACGTTAGTAGGTACACAAACTATTCTTATGAAAGTTTATTTTCCTATCTATTTCATTATAATTGAGATAAACGTTTGAGAAAAAGCTACATTACACATTCCGTTATATGAGATATAAATATGCTTGCGTTAAAATGCCATACTCTATTCATGCAATTGCAAGAAACAACTGAATATCGATAGACCAAAACAATGACAAATTATTAAACAATTCCAACCAATAATAAGGGATATATCTGAAATGTCTGGCACCAAATAGTTTTCGAAATAAACTGTGGTTTTAAAGAGATCTACATTTTTGGTGAAGTGCGTTTTCGTCTATCGCTTAACGTTTACCGCTTATTCCAGCTTATTAAAATTCCTTCCGAATGATGAGGATTTCACAGGATATTTCCAGAGAACTCAAGATATACATCTTTTTCATGGAAATGTGTTTAAAATAAGGTATTTTAGTCAAAGTCGTTAAATCTATTTTTGAGAAAAACGAAAATTTAAAAAAACTTTTCATGTAAGGGATAGTTTGGGGTTGGGAGATATTTCTGAAAATCTTTATGTCACATACTTTAGAAGTTACTGAACATAAATATCTAGTTGGTATTTATCCGCCTGTTCGCTGTTTAGTTATGCCGTTCATAGACACTCACATGCAACACGAAACGTTTTTCCAGAAATGTGTTTTTTTACTCGGGGGTTCAAAAACATTTATTTCTGATGAAATCTCAATATTGAATTTTTGGATAGAATGCAGCAGTATCTGCTCTAACTGCTATGTGCGTGGTAGAGAAAGTAAAAAAGTATATTTAGTAAAGAGCCTATGTGCGTATCGGTAAACAGAATAACTCAAAAACGAAAACTCGGTAAAATACCAAGTTTAGTTTTAAGTTCAGCATCTTGCAAGCATACGACACGAAGTCTTTCAAGAAAACCCTTCACCCCAAACTACCCTTTACATGGAACATTTTTCCATATTTTTTGTTTTCTCAAAACGTTTTTAATTAAAACACATGTTTAAAGCATTTACATGACAAATAAAATGTACACCTTCAATTGAAATTCTTGGAATTTCCCACCTTAAAAAGTATTTTACAAGGTAACTTTAGTAATTTTTTATTTTATCGAAAAACTGCTAAACAATTCTGAGTATATCTTAATTGGGAGATATTGTGGCGTGCATGTGTATGTATTGTCATGCCAGACACATTATTGTGTCGTTGGCGACAGCATTGCTGGGGTTTTGAAGTTTCGTCTGGGCGTGGCGACTCGCCACCGTCTAACTGGCAATCCTAGCCAGAGGTGGAGAGAGTTGGGGAAGTGAGCGTTATTTCTTTGTGTGTTCGTATTAGCGTCACTTTTGGT
This sequence comes from Deroplatys truncata, assembly GCA_030765065.1. Classification (NCBI taxonomy): domain Eukaryota; kingdom Metazoa; phylum Arthropoda; class Insecta; order Mantodea; family Mantidae; genus Deroplatys; species Deroplatys truncata. The sequence continues at coordinate 64,802,690 of CM060980.1, forward strand.
CGAGTGTTGGGTCTGGAAGGTTGTGTGAATGTGGCCTCGTGTGTGTAGCATCTCCCCTCAGTTTCTTCCTTTTTTATCTTCTGTGTGTGATGTACGGGCACTGTGTTTATACTGAATAAACCACAGGTATGTGAAATTCTATGTATTTTGTTATAACTATCCCACGTCCGCTCTGGAATGCGTAGTTTAAGATTCTGGTACTCTTGCTACCTTGCAGCTATACCTTCCAATGAATATACTGGGGTAACTAAAATTTAACATCTAGCTGCAAACCTTTTGGCCTCACCCCGGTGTACAACAATATTAACATAAAAAATAAAATATATATCTCGAATTTTTTAACGTACCCATGAAGTTCGCTTCTTTCTTATTTAACCGGAAACATATAAGAAATAGACCAAAATTTGCACCAAGAAAACCGTAGAGCCACATAAAATGTACAATTTAGGTCAAATAACGTTTTGGTAGCTGATCCGTCCGTTGGATGCCTCCAGCTCAGAAATGGGTCCAGGCATCACTTGGTGGAATGAGGTATCCCCTGAAGGTCAAGTGCCATATGTGGAGTGTTTTAAGACGAGTTTTTTTAGCACTAGCCTTTTGCCAAATATTCGTTTACTCGTTTCACTCTAATATGATTTTCATATGACATTTGAAAATGTGTAATGCTTCTTCTGTTTTTTTATATTAGCTCATTAGTAATAAGAACTGACGCTATATAAAGAGCTGATTTGACTTCCGCGCTACTTTGTTTTCCCCCTTGCTTTACCTGCCGCACACTCTGAAGTTTCGAATTGAGAGCCAGTTGCAAGTGACTTACTTGCTGACGTCACAGAGCATTCAGTTGGCGGACACTGCTTTAAGCAAACGTTTGTGATGATTAAGGTGAAGTGAATGGAGGCACAGGCTTTTTATGCGGATTTTTATATCTATAATAGATAGGTGGGAAAACTGTAAACTGTTAATAGGTAAAGAAACTCAGTGATTGGAACTGAGCTACTTAGTTTATTTTTCTTTCTTTAATCTCTCTGTTTTACTTAGTACAATGCACGAATGTGGGTTTCAGAAGCACTGAGATCCCTTCCCAAACAAAGATCTTAGTTTGAGCACGAAAGATTGTATGGTTTTGAAAGCAAAGACTGTGTACAAGACAGCAGAGCTAGGATTTCTTATGCTAGCTTCAACTTATTCAAATAATGACAGAAGGGTACTTAATACCCTTTATAAAGTCAGTTCGTCTGTGTTTCCTAAAAAGGATAAACTTAAAGCAGTTCAACAAATATTATTAAATAGTTCTATACAAAAGCACATAACAATATTCCATCCACCAAACAAGTAGTTCTCGTATCTTAGAATTGCTTTAGCATCCATGTAGGGTTTAATAGCTTTTATTGTGCTTCCTATGGTATATGTTAATCACAGAACTCCTGCGATTTAGAAGTTTATACAATGTGACACATGCAATGCAAGCAAGTAAATACAATAATATATGCAATTTTTAATACTGATGAATGGCTCCCTGTAGCCAGCATAAATAATCAACATGTACAGAAAAATAAACAGAACAGTAGCGAATCGAATATCCAGAGATTAGAAAGGAATTTATTGGGCAGCTGGATGTTAGAGACACAAATACTGTTACTTCCGAGGCACCTTGCCCCTTTTGAAAGAATCTAGTTTCGGCCCGCTATGTAAAGGGAATCGCCAATCCGCTTAAGGCAACACGAACCTGTGCCCCAGGACATTTTTACGTGTCTGAATGGCGTGCGGCGTCTGCAGGTACAAGAACAACATTTGGACCCGCTGTTCAGATTTATAACGCTCCATAAATTCCAGTCGCCGCTGCCACCTCCAGATAAAGCCCGAGAGAATTTATTGCAGCAACAGATGTCCCAGTCCTATTTTCAGCTCACAACACAAAAATACCTGCATAATTAGTGAAATACTATTGAGATACTTTACTTCTTTCTAAGTCAAACGCAATTAGTAGCAAACAGGTTACAGTCTTTGTATCAGCTGACATGCTTAAGCAGACAAAAAAACTTTAAAAATTTCCGGCTAAAATTATAGCTTTATTACTGTTTTCAATATTTTCTATTTTTTGCTAAATTATTAGATTATAAAAAAAACAAACGAAGCACAATGATTTAATTTATGTATTTCAAATGACAGTGACCAATTATTTTTATTTCCTTTGTCACTTAAGAGCCTAAATACACAAAATATCGCATTCGATGTCAAAAATCCTGATACACAGAAACAGGTTCCCCTGAACACCCTACAGCACTTTAGGAGAAGGTCTGTGAGTGCACAGCATAATTAAAAAGCGAAAAGGTTTGTAGTAACAGATAATATGGTGCAAACCAAAGATTTTGAAGGAATTCATCCTTTACCAAAGGCTGGTAAACGGAACTTTTTATTACTTAGTAATGTCTAATAGTCGAAAGATTTTTACTGAAATAATGGAGAGTTTGGTTCGATGAACAAAACGTACAGCTCTAAAGTTTCGTAAATAGCTGGTGCAGTTCTTTTTTCCTTAGAGGAATTTACTTAGGATGGGAGATACACAAAAAAATTCTGGAAAAAATATACTGAAATTGCAGAATCCAACAATTATCTCAATTAACGTTTTTCGTGGCATTGGCCTTTTTCGATAGATACCTTGTGCGTTTCTTTAAATCTTCCCAAGTAGTATATGAGGTGCGTCTTTTATGCATTATGTTTGAAAATGTGCAATTGTAGGTGCTCATTACTAACAAAAATTAGTCTCGCATGAATAAAATTACGGTGTAATTTGAAACGTCTCTAGGCAAACGTTTTTCGTAATTAACGTAAAGGGGATGAGAAAGTAAATGTTTAAATGAACAATGTAATATATATAAAGGATAGCTGTCAGTTGTTACATTTCCCATTCAACAAAAATAACTAAATCATTTATAATGTAATAAATCCTAAATATAAATATCAACAAAGAAAATTATATTAATAAAAAAATCTAATAAAACATAATGCTAAATAAATCATAACTTAAGATAATTAAATTTAAAAAAAATTAATGACCAAAAATTAAAATAAATACTGATAAAGAATTGGAGGTCCAGAAAACTGTTACACATTAAGTGTTTTTGTTTGCATTAAGGTGTAACTAGAATAGTAGCCATTACCAAAATTAAAATATGTTATTTTTTTGTCACCTGGAATTAACTTCGAAGCCTTTAGTTTACATTGTGACATCAGAGAACGCAGCTCTCTGGCTCCCCGGCTCAGAGAGAGAGGTGGAGGATACATTAAAAAGTGTAGGGCAGGTAGAATAAGTGACGAGAAAGTCGAAGTTATGGTAAGGGAAGGTTTAGCAAAACAAGAAGAATGCATGCTATACTTTGTTCATACTGATTGTGAAACTGACTGCCTTCTAGATTTCTTCGGAGCAGTTATTACGTCAGATAGGCACAAATAATACGTCACACGTAACTGAGCAAACGAACCATGTATTAAAGGTTGTAGATTGCTGGGTTATTTAAAACTGAGCAATGATCAGGAATTCAAGCTTTTTTAATAGTTCTCACAGTGTGCGTTTGTGTGTCACACTCGCCGGTGATGATTCAAAGCTTTGTGACAGTATAGCCTTAATAGTTACACAAACCCGCTTATTTGTAAAGTTGTGCGATATAATAGCGCAGGGTACTAGCGATGCAGTTTGAAAAGTGAAAGATGTGTTGCATTGACACAAATAAATAAAGATATAAGAAGAATGCGGCGGAATAAAGCGATAATCAGTTTTTTAAAAAGCAGGCCCCTATGTGATGGCTATGAAATTCCATGCTTTTTGCATGACCACGAGAAAAAAATCCGATGCGATTCATTCACAAGGCTTTTTCTACTCACTCTTCTAGAAACTTACAAAAGCTTATTATTCTACCTACTACTTATTAATCAATATACAATTTTGTCTATTTCTTTCTCTTTACCAATTATACAAAAGGCATTAAGAATGAGTAGATTTCACAGGCTATTCAAAGAAAATTCAAGACTTATATTCGGTCATACAGATATCTTAAACATATGGTATTTTAACCAAAATCGTTAGAGCCTTTTTGAGAAAGTCTAGAATAACGAACATTTGTTAATATCAAGATTAATTTTGGGTGGGGTATTCTTGAAAATCGTTGGAAGTTGACCTTAAATGCCAACTTTGGTATTTAATCGACTTTTCGTTTTTGAGTTATGCTGTTTTCTAAAAATGCTTTCTTTGGATTTAGGGAGTCTCACGTGTATTTTCGGTGAAATCCGGTTACAATTTTTGAGTGAAATGCAGTTCTTCCTCTACTTACTATAGTTAAGTGTTAGAGAAAGTAAAAATACTTGGAGCGCCACAGGACCTTTAAATGCTTACTGACAGCACTGAAAAGCTTTTGATTGATTCCTTGTATACACACATACACATATATATATATATATATATATAAGCTCCTCTTTCAGTGAGGTTGTGAAACATATCTCTTTATACAATGAACCCTAACTTGAAAACCGTTGATTGTGGCTTGAATAAACACAGAAATATATAAAACGTGATTTCCAAATTCGCGAGTGTCTGATATCAGAAATAAAGTTTCACACAACAGCCGGTGTATGAGAAACGAGGTATTTCTGAAATAGGGCTCCCCCAAAGGCACAAAATTATGCTCCGTGTGGAAGTGCCGCGAGCTATAGATCACCCTGACATCCGTTATGTAAACCAGGTTGCCTCGCACGCGTTCATCCGGAGCCTACGCTACGGTGAGAAAAAAGAACCTTGCTTCTGAGTTTAGTACAAGGGAGATTGTGCACAAGTGAGAAGGGGAAGCAAAAGTTAATAATTCTCACGGAGTTACCTGACTGCGTAACGGAGCATAATGTTATGCAATATGGTACAAAACAAATGAGAATCCACATCTTGAGTGATACTTGGTTGTTTTGGTAGAGGACCAAACATGTTGCTTCTGAAGACGCTACAGTATCACTTCCAGCGAAACCACACCAGGACTTCATTCAGCAGTTTTACAGGTCTTCGAAGTATTCGCGCTCTCCTGAAGAAAAAATCCTTATTGCAAACAGGTTTAATTGTGTGTGTGTGTGTGTGTGTGTGTGTGTGTGTGTGTGTGTGTATGAACAGCATAATCATGAAAATCTTCCACCCCAAATTACCTATTATACAGAACATTTTTCGAAAATATTGATTTTCTCAAAAACTGCTCTCACGATGTTGATTAAAATGCCATATGCTTAAGATATGTTCATAACAAATGAAATGTGTATCTTAAATTTTCTGGGAATAGCCTCTGAAGTACTCTTCATTTTGAATGGTTTTTGCAAAGCTGGTGTTCGTTAAGACAGCGAAAAATCTTAATACACACAAAACAATATAGATCTCGTTAAACACACAATGTACGTCAAAAACTTTTTGTGGAGGTAACCATTTCCCAGATATTTCCTCGTTATTGATTTGAATTTTCAAATACGTACTGTTTTCTGAAATGGAAGTCCTTATTCGTTGTTTTCCTTGCTATTTCTGTTTTTTTTTCTTTTCTTTTTCCCCTCCTGGTCATGTAAAGGGAACGAAATTTCAAAGCCATCACATAGAGACCAATTTTTAAAAGATGTGACTATCGTTTAAGCCTAATGTATTCTCTTACTCCCATTGTACCTATAAGGAAATATGTTAATAAAAACATTTCTACAAATGTTTTTCGATGAACATGAAATAGATAGAAAAAATAATATTTTGTAAGAATAATTTGCTGAAAATGGGTAGAGAAAATAATACGAAGGCAACAAATAAGGATTTTTTACTGCATTGTGTGTATGTATACAGGGTGAATCACCTAAAACTTGCACCGCAAAGTGCTATTGATGTGCAGTTTTCACAGCATTGATTGGTAGTTAGGGGCTCGTACATTTAGGCTATAAACAGATTTAAATAATACTGAGAAAGTGTATTTTTTGAGCAAACATACAATTTTATAAATGGAACAATGCCTAGTTACATCAACAGAATAAAGGTAGGGTAAATTAGAATGTCAATAGTCTTTGTTGCAAGCTTCTAGTGCAAGGGTTTACGAGAAATCTTATTTTGAAAAGTTTCTACCCCGACAATTGTTTGTCCCATTAAACCTGCTTAGTTGCTAGGTGCGATGCTGTTATGTTTGTTTGCATTGTGACTTTCTGGTCAGTTAGTTTGTGACAGTTCAAGCAGTAAGTCGTGAGTGGAAGATGGGGTTTACTAATGCAGAAAAAGCCGACATGCTCATGGTGTATGGAGGATATAGGAAGAATGCAGTTCGTTCCTGTACGGTGTATGCGGAAACGTATCCCAATAGACGTCAACCATCTCGGCAATTATTTATCAACCTCTTCAACCAATTACGTGAAAGTGGTACTGTAACACCTAGAAAAACGTAACAGAAACAAACAATGACTGGAGAAGAGGCTTTTGGCTGCCTTAATGTTTTGGCTGCCGTTGCAGTGGATCCGCAAATTAGTTCCCGCACAATCGCACGTGGAAGTGGCATAAATCAGGCAAGTGTACTGCGCATTCTCCATCGACACAGGTTCCTCCCTATCACATCTCTCTCTCTCTCTCTCTCTCCATCAAGAGCTGCATGGAAACGGTTTTTAGAATCGTGTTAACGTTTGTACATGGGCATTAAGACATGATGCTTCAGATTCATCATGTATCTTGTTTAGTGATGAGGTAATATTTACTAATCATGGCCAGGTAAACCGCAGAAACATGCACTATTGGTCTGTTGACAATCCCCGTTGGCTTCGTCATGTGGTACGTTAGCGTCCATGGAGTTTAAACGTGTGGTGTGGTATAGTGAACTATCAGCTCATAGACCCTTTGTTCATAGAAGGAACAATGAACTCGCACAAGTATCGTAGCCTCCTGACAGACCATCTGCCACAGATGCTAGATGACGTTCCTTTGCAGACTAGGAGGAACCTGTGGTACCAACTTGATGGCTGCCCAGCCCATAGTGCATGAAGTACTACAGCTTGTCTTAACGGATTGTTTTCAAATCGTTGGATAGGACGAAGAGGACCTGTATCTTGGCCGGCCTGTTCACCGGATCTGACCCATTTAGACCTTTTTTCTGTTGGGAAGGCTGAAAGACACTGTCTACAAGGATGTACCAACTACACCAAACGATATAAAACGACGTATTACTGCTGCTTGCTCTGAAATTTCGCTGAAATGCTAGAACGTGTGCAGCAGTCTTTCAATAGCAGACTGGAAGCGTGTATTGAAGCTGCCGGTGGTCATTTTGAACACAACCTTTGAAGGACTATGTTCTCCTTACTTGTAAGAATCCACAGAAGTATTGTAATTCCCTTTTGTTTTTCTTTAGTTTATGCTACCACAGGTTGTGCAAGTGTCGGTGCGTAAAAGTTCAAAATAAGATTTCTCGTAAACCACTTGCACTAGAATCTTGCAACAAATGCCACTGACATTCTAATTTACTCTACCTTTATTCTTTTGATGTAACTAGGCATTGTTCAGTTTAAAAATTGTATGTTTGCTCAAAAAATACACCTTCTCAGTTTTATTAAAATCTGTTTGTAGGCTAAATGTACGAGCCCCTGACTACCAATCAATGCTGTGAAAACTGCACATCAACAGCAGTTTCCTTTTCCGAAATATTTGTGGTGCAAGGTTTAGGTGACTCACCTTGTACATACATACATTACATACAATACATACATACATAAATACATACATACACATATGTAGTTCGTGTTAAGTGTAAAGGAAATATTTAAGGGGAAACTAAATGCAAAAAGTACCAAAAATTACATTTTAAATTTTTTGTGGAGTATTATTCATTGAAATTTTCTCTTTAATTTAATAATATTCTATTACTGAAGGCACAATATTTATATTTTAAATATATTTTAATACTGGTATTGCATCTGCTATTCTGCACCGCTTCACAGAAAAAGATCGCAACTACTACATACTTTGGAGTACAAGGTAAAATTCAGCCCATCTTTTCGGAGAAGTTTTACTCTAGAGATTATTAAGTATGGAAACTTCTGTGTGCTCAAGCCATTTGGTTTCCTTCTTTGAAAATATATCTGAATTTGTTTTCTCCATTTTTAGCAGCTTTTTTCTATGAATGACATTTTTTTGTTTAAATGGCCTTTTTTCCCAGAAACTATTGAGGATAGCAAATTAAATTTTAGGATGATAAAGCAACCTCTTACTGCTGTAAAGGATCTGTTTTGGCGTTAGCAATATGGTTGTTTGCTTGTTTTAAAAACTAATCGTTGCTAAATTTTAATACAAAGATGGTATAATTAAGAAAATAAACCTATCTTCCTTAATAAACAAACGTATTGTATAAAAGACGATTGGTGTACATAGAATCATTCACCTATATCCTGCAGCATTTTCAGTATAATATTTTAAATAGTTTGTGAGATATGAGCCATAAATTTCACATTTAACATTGGCGGGATAGACCTAAGTTTAAAGAGCATATACAGGGTGGACCATTTAAGTAAGACTGTACAATATCTCCAAAACTAAGCGTTATAGAAAGAAAATATCTTAAGCTCCTTGATATTGTGCGGAAATTAAATGCCATTAGACGTGTTTTGTTTGGAGGATGATATGATAGTCATTTAAGGGTCAATTTATGTTTTTTTAAATGGGAACCTACAATTAGGGTCAAATCAAATTGACCCTAAAATGACCATCATAGAGTCCTCCAAATGATACACGACTAATGGCATTTACTTTCCCCCATAACATCAAGAAAATTGTATTAAAGACATTTCTTTCTACAACGCTTAGTTTTGTAGACATTGTACAGTCTCAACTTAAATGATCCACCTGTATAATTATAGCACTTTAAGAATGTTGCATAAAATCAAACGCACCGTTCATGATTGTCATTCTAGCGTTTGGTTGCAACCGATATCATCAGCTGATAAACGAACTGCAGGTACAAAAATGATCAGCTAGTTCAGACACCCGAAGTACAAACGCATTCTGTATAATTTCTTGTCCCCAGACGCAATTGCTTTAATGCCACTGGATGTATCTTTTAGGACATCATACAGCAACCGACAAAGGTACTTAAGGCTACAAATTCATGTGAATTTGTCGATATAATTGCTGCATGAATAATTCAACAGATACATTAGCTTCACAATTCCAGGACACATTCGAATGTAAATTATTGTTTTGTCAAGTAGCTTCAGGTCAAAGGTAATAATATTCCTATGGTTCTGCTGCAGATGTCTCTAGAATAAGTCATGCAAGCCCTCACAAAGACACCGCAGTGTTTTTTGTTCTCCTTCTCTACCGTCATTATCACCATGCTTCGAGATTGTAACTAGCACTTGTTAAGAATAAATACAGGACTGTATTTACCTGGAGGGATGAAGCTGGGCACGTTTATTAAAATGTCATTAGTTAAAACCCCGCCAGGTGTAGCGACATTCCACAGAATGATTTGGTTTGGAGGTGTGTTCAAGGAACTACTGCAGTAAACTTTAGACACAATGGGAAATAATAGCGTTTTAGCACATTGCAAACAATTACTGAAGAAGCTAACAGGAATCGTAAAGGTACCAATATGTATCCAGACAGAATTTGATTGTAATATCTTTGTTAGTTCACAGAAAATGGTTCATGCATTTGGTATATTTAACACTGAAAGTGATTTAATCTCCTCTTAAATGAGGTACATAAACGAAACAAGCAAAAACTATTTTTATGATGTATAAATTAATTTTTGTCTTGCAAGAGTTGCCAAGCACTCCGGCTGAAACTCGTATGTGTTAATACGTTTGATATATCCTACCTGGTGTTGCAGCGCAAGCCATATATGTGTTAAAATATTCATAATAACTATGCTGCAGCCTTGTTAAGACCACTGGAAGAACATGTAGATCACGTCAGCACACTGCTGTTTTAATTAATTGCACAACTTTGCAAATACGGTCCCAACTTGTCTTCATCTTCTACAAGTACAAAGACATCGAATACTCTAAACACTATAGCCTGTACCTGCAGTTTGCCCAGGAGGGCCACGAGTATGCAACCAAATTATGTTCTAACGAGAAAGTACACAATACACACCCGTGTTTACACGCAAGTCAAGTGCAGAGACGTTCTCTTTTTAAATATCCAAGCTCCGAAATAGAGAAGTAGAAAGTGTAAAACATGTGACAGGCTTCTGCAAATGATAGAACTCCAATATGGTATACTTAGTAAATGGTTATCACTTTATCCCGGAGGGAAGGAATAACACACTTTGGACATTGATTCTAAAACTACGTTCAATAATGAACTATACCAATGGAAAGAAAGATGCTATTCTATTGGATTTCTGTGTTTCAGGGGTAACTCTCATAATAAAGACCGACAGAAATGCCTGTGGGGTAAGGTGTAGTGCTCGCATTTGTAAGGTCCCGGATTCGAGCCGGCCATGTTTTCCTAGGTTGGTAGGCTAATGCTGTAGTGGTTACTCTTCGACCAGGAATTTTCTGTCTCCAATTGCTTTTATCTGTTTCGTTGTTATAGGATCAAGCGATGGTGATAGATGCCTTGCGCTGTGAGGTAGAGTTTGCGCTTATTTCTCCCTGGTGCTCGAATGATCGGCTGGTGTCGATTACTCAGGGGCTCACCGTTCCCGGGAGCCCCGAATTCATGATGGTGGCGCAGACAGGGTCGCGCAGGGATTGTGTCATTCTGGAATCGTCAGGAACCCCCTGATTGTTGCGTGGATCGTCGTCCGGATGTGGCCGCTCTTCGGATCTCCCTTTCGTCCCTTCCTCCCAGAGGTCACTTAAGTCACAAAGGGCCTACAATTCTTAAGTGCGGTGCTGAGCTCCAATGGCTTCTGACTAATCCTAATTCTAAACCTCGTAATAAATGTAACAAACTCGGGACAGAGAGCATGGCTGGAAACCCCGAATTCGATGTACTAGACTGGATTATATACTAGCACGAATTTCCTTGTCCCTCATTTTCTCTCATATTTCAGAGTTACAGGACCGGCGCGGAGGACGGTGGTGTGCAGTCTATGTGGTGAATCTTCTTTAAGGAGAGAACTCTACCCACTCCTGTGAATAGGGATGTATCGAAGAGATGATGTGCCAGGGATACCCTATCTAGAAACGCTCTATCTACCGGCCTACGTACTCCCTCGCCTCATCGCTTCCTTTCAAGAGCTTCAGTGCGCTCAAGAGGCCTAGCCTTAAGCGCAGTGTTGAAATTCTCCTCCATTCCTACCTCATATCCCCTTACCCAATAAACTGGGGAACGAAGCTACATAAGTTAAAATGACGAGGAACAAACACAAAGAAAATTAATATATCTATATCTGATCTGAGCATATCAGGTCTATATACACAAGAACATTAATGAAATACTAAACAAAGTGGAGAGCGTTTTACAAAAGCAAATGCGTAGGTATTAATAACACCATAATACGCAGCAACTGAATAGAACTTATTTATGAACTGCCATATTACCTTCTTAGGCCGTTATAAACAGCCACTCTACAAATTATTCAATTTAAAATTCATTCTTCTATTAATTTTATAAGTACATTAAGATTAAAACACAGATAGTTTCATAAACATTTTGTTTTAAACAGCCTGCACAAGACTAAACCGAAAGACAGCTTAGTTCTTAATTAACATTACATAGCCGTCGGTATAAACTCGTTGAAAATAAAAAAGGACCACTTTACAGCTCTAACTGTACTGTTCAAAACAATGGAAAATGCAAACAACGACAAATATTTCACAAATGATTAATGCTATAAAACGTTTGACATAAGCAGTGTATGGTAGCAAGATAAACATTTTTAAGGAAATGCATTTTCGCATAGTTCCAAAAGTCTCGCAATTACACAGTACTTATGAAGAGCCTGTGAAATTTCCAGCTATACCTTATATTTATCTTCCCCGAATCCTGAACAAGCGCTCAAAACTCCTGTAGCCACTTTCATTAAAATAAAAGCTAAAAAATTTAACGTGCTTAGGTTTCAGAAATTTCCTAAAAAATATCTGCCTTGGGCGCGCGCGCGCGCGCGCACACACACACACACATACACACACACACACACACACTCACACATTCACTCACTCTGTTTATCTCTGATTTTGTTCCAAAAACGTTTACTACCTTCTCTACTACGTACAATAAGTGGGGGAAGTATTGCATTCCACCCAAAATTTTGATACCGAGATTTCACCGGATATACGTGTTTTGAGGCAAGCTGAATCCAAAAAAATCATTTTAGAAAAAGATGTGTGTCTGTGAACAGTATAACTCAAAAATGAAAAGTCGGATAAATACTAAAGTTTGTATTTAGATTCAGTATCTTTCAAAGATGCGACAAGAAGGTTTTCAAGAAAATCCCCCACCTCAGACTACCTTTTACACGAACATATTTTTGAAAATTTTGATTTTTTAAAAAATGCCTCTAACGATTTTGATTAAAATGCCATACGTAGCAAATAAGCTTGTGTTTAGTGGAAGATATTTTTATGGCAAATTAATTGCATATCATGAATTTTCTGGGAACGTCCCCAAAAGACCTCATTCTGTATGACTTTTGCACAACTGGAAAATCGTAAGAGATACAAAATTTTACTACACAGAAATGTAGATCTCGTTAAAACACACAATTTACGTAATATACTTTTTTTTTGCCGAGTGAACCATTTCCGAGATATTCCTTGTTATTTGTTTCATTTTTTCCAATACTTTCCCTGAAATGGGAATTCGTTTTTCGTTTGTTTGTTTTTTTAATGTCCTGTAAATGCAAAGACAATGGAATGATCCACATAGCAACCAGCTCTTAAAAGAGTTTACTGCCGCTTGAAGGCTACATATTTCGCTTGCACCTACAAGAAAATCAGCAATAAGAGGTTTATCTCGATTAACATGAAGTTGGTAGAGAATAAGCGTTTGTAAAAATAATTTGTACAAGAGTAGAGAAAGTTATGTGAGTGCAACATATAACATTTTTTTTATATGCAGAAGGTCTGAAAAAAAATTGCAGTGTAAGATCCATATTAGAATTTTAATTGGATACAGTTCTTCCTCTACTCAAACGGCAGAGAAAGTAAATTTTACTCAGCGACTTATAATTGCGCCAATAAGTTGTAAAAGGCCTCATTTCTACTGTTTTAAAATTTTCACTCTCTCTCTCCTATAATTACATTCTACTGATGAATGACTCGCATGCCCCTGAAAACATTTCTGTTTTACTTCTTTGTTTCTACATAGGAGTACATAAAGGTTAAACAGTTTGATAGGTAGGTGTATTGAAAGTTTTCTAACATATGTCTGTGGTCAGTTGCTTATATTTATTTCTTTGCTTCTTTTGTTTCTTTGTTTTAAATATAGGGACATTTGTTTCCCTTGCAGGTTTCTTCGGACATCAGAAAAAGAGTAAAAATAAATGGGATCTCCCCAATAATCGGGATGTACGGCAACCTTACCTTACCAGACTGTGACTTGGATGAGAACTAGGATGTGGTACATCATTTTTGGAGAGCTTGTGGATCAGACAAGCAGTTCATGTGAATATCCTAGTGTTACTGAAAAGAGGACAAACCGGACCGGCTTGAGAAGTGGACACTAATTGTTTTACTTCCAGTCGGTCGACTTGTTGAATGGCAGGTAATTCAGATATCAGATATCACCGCTTGTCAGTTTAGTGATTTTGAACACTGCTTTCTGCGTTAAAGCCTCTTCCGATCATGTGTGGCGGCTATGACACGCTGTTTTGATTTGCGTTCATCGTACCTCAGGGTGATCAAATAGCTTATGTCGGAGGAGGGGGGAGGAACTGCTGCCTGGGAAGATTAATCAGGTTTGTTTGATAGTATTTACGTAGAGAATTTTATGAGATACTTTTTCAGAACAAGGATGAGGAAAAATCAAATACAAAAGCCTATCTGATGACACCAGCTGATTTCTGGAAGAGGAAAGGATTTGAGCAGCATGATAATGGAGATTAAACCACGATGAGCAGTACGGGATGAAGATAAAACAAGTAAAGAAGCAAAGACTACAGCTATTGGAATAAACGCTAATACGGATGAGATAGGGAAATGGATTGGAAGTGTTCGAAATGTGGCAAATGTGATAAGTGGTGTTGCTTCAGAAAGAACTGTGGAAGGAAGAACATTTTGAAGCTGATCAGGAATAGGAAAAGAAATTGACTGAGAAATTGGTTGAGAAGAACATGTTTGCCAGTGGATGCACTAGAAAAATGAATCGAAAGAACATTCGGTCAGACGAATATATACCAGAAGATAGACAATATTCAGATAAATAATTAAATTGCGGAGACAAAGAGGAAAAATGAAAAAGCAAATTGGGTTTGCAGTACTATTCTTCGATACGATTGCTTGCTTGATCTTTGTTAATTATATTTATAAATGACAGTTTTGAAGTAAAAATAACAGTGAAATAGTCAGTAGCGATGTTATTTTTAAACAGTTTATATCTACTGATATTTCTTACAGGGAAATTTCAGCTATTGTTTAATAAAATTTGGGAATAAATACAAATTTGTGAGGATGTATTAATAGCTCCTGTGTGAGATTTCTATAAGCTATTGTTTTGAGGATATTATGTAAGCAGTAAGCAAAAAACAGCACATTTATTTATAATATTGGGTTGTGGCAATATTAGCAATATGGAATTATCAATGTCGTTCGTAATAGCGGGGAGCAAAGCATTATAAAGAAATGAAAGAGCCTTTCGCCTTTTAAGAGTTGTGGTTTTCCAATCAGCGTTTGGTTGTACCTTTTTAACAGGAGTGATATAGTCGAGATGGATTTGAATTGAACTCCACCTGAATTACTGAGTTATAATGTGCGCGGTGTTTTTATGACTATGAATTAATCTTAATGAACACCACTTCAATGCGTACTTACATCAGCTATGTCTAAAAAGGATTTGCTGATAGGACTGAAGAATGCAATGTGCATAAGGTTGCATCATCACTATTCTATGAGAGCCGCACGTGGAATGCCCTGATCTCTCGTATAATACAAATGTCTTTGTTATTTCCTATTTCCGTGGCCTTGTCCTTTTTTCCAAAACATTAAAACTTAAGTCTTTCCTCTTTTTTCTGTCATTTTCTCAAACCAAGATAGAGATAAGTATGTGTATAACCTGGTGAACACCCCGGAGAAATCGTGAAGACTGTTTTCTCGACTCTTTCCTCCGTTTTAGCTCGGCTTTCTCTCTGCTCATGGGAACACATCAATGGAACACATAGTAAATAACGCGGAGAGTAGGTAATTCAAAATTTGGTTGCGTATGCAATTGTAAAATTGCCTGTTGGAAATGAAGCCTCTGTTTTATGAAGGTAAGGAAGATCTTGAACAAGATACTTGGAAATCTAAGGAGTCAGAGGGTTGGAGCACAAGGACAAATGCAGGGATGTAGGATCTCCTTTGACAGCAAAATGTCATTGTAAAATGAAATAGGGTACAAGTGAAATGATCATATTTAAAAACTGCCTCAGAAACTCAAAATGCCCAGACAGTATTCTTATGGAAAGTTGGCGGCAGAAAGTGAAGTGTTAGACCCGGGAAAACGGCTTGATGATGTGGAAGAAGACGTTAGAGAGCTATGTATGAGGGGGCGGACTAAAAGTCCAGGAGTCTAAAGGAACTTCAAAGACAACAAACAGTAGTCAAAATTCTAGTATACAATTAAAATGGCATGTATTATGAAATCTGTAGTTTAATCCACTACTTGAACAAAGTGTTTTACTGCCTTTTGTATATTTTGTTTACAACTTAGTTTTTTGATGATCAAATTCCCGTGTAGGCATGTGGCAAATTTCAGGCCTTTACCAGGTACGAGTAAAATGAAATGCAGCCAGGCCATCTAGCTGATAATAAATACAAACTAGGTATTATAATTTGATTTAGCTCTGTCGATGAAATAGTTTGTGTGGTGTAATATGCATAGAATATCCCTACTGCCCTAAAAGAAAGCACATGCACTTAGCATTTCAGGACTGCTTTGAAGACAATCACATCACACCCATTTTCTCATTGTGATAAAAGGCTTTTGAGAAGTGATGGAGTATTTCTGAAGCACCCTATCTCATTTACGATCAGGAATACCAAGGGGAACTACAGAAAGAAAAAGCATTCATGGTGCCAAGTATATAAGGGCCCCCTTGGACCTGTAATAAGCATTTGCGTGTAAAATTCTCTGAAAGATCGCACAATGAAGCATTTCCTCTGCTCTCCTCAAGAGTCCATGTTGGTAACAACTTGGCGAGAAAGAGACAGAGAGTGTGTGTCGTTTTGAATCCATCCATTAAATCAAGAGGAACATTTCCTTAGAGCCGTGTAGTCTGTGACGCTTCATTAGCCTCGCTTTAAGTGTTCTTCGGCCAAGCTTATAGGATCTTCTGGAGGACCGTGTCAATGTTCGCAAAAATTCTGATTTTTATAGTTTCAGTTTCGGCTCTCCTTCCTGACTCTTTGAGTTTTATCACATATTTTTTAAAGTATGTCTCCGAATTGCGAAGAAAGAGAAAGTCAAGCTATTTTTTAACGAGTGTTTTCCTGCTCATGCTTCCATGTTCGTTACTTCCTGCACATGCTATCACACGTGGGAAGTTGAATTTTCTACACTCTGTGCATGTTGCATTTTCACCGCACACGTTAATAAAATATATTTAATCCTTCCACTATTTATACGTATATTTATTGTTGCAGACATGCAATATGATCAAATTTCATAATTCAGGTTTACGACTTAAATCTTAGCGTCTTTAAATCTCTTTATTTTTTAACATTTACTTGTGATTTGATTCATACACATTTAAACATAACTCATTCGGCGCAAGCAACCGTTTCGCTTTCAATTGTTGACTAACTTGGTAACACTACAAGGGTGGCTAACCGATCACCAGTTCCCATAGCCTAGCGCGGTCGACCTTGATAGTGCGCTTGAACAGCTGACAGTAATTAACTTTATTTTCCAGTAAGCATTGGAGCTATTATTCACTATCGTCGAAAAATATAGTATACAATACACGTGCATTAAGTCCTTTACAGAAACTGCAAAGATGCACCTAGCCCAATTGTATCGCAATATGCTACTCCACTGCTACTGATCTTATTTAATAGTGGGTACAGTGTACAACAGGTAACTAAACCAAAGCTTTTAAACCATTATAAGATTAGCCATTATTACCAAAAACTTTGTTTTGCGGTGCGTTTGCTTCTACACAGCACTTATTAGCGTAGCTTTGTCAGTCTGTACATCAACTCGCGAATTGCTGTACGTCCCGAGTTGAAATGTTATGCATAATAATAGTTTAGAAATACAATTGAGGGAAATTCATAGATGCACTTAAAATTTAGTTGAAAAGCGGTGAAAATTGTGGATAGCTGATATAGAGAGAGTGTTATTTAGGATTCTCAAACAAAATAAAACGAAAATTTTATAAACGTTAATTTAAAGCTTGTTTATACCATGAATTTCAAATGTGGTTGAAATCAGTAGAGGATAAAACACAGTTTACGTGTGGATTTATCTAAATATTGTCGATTTTAAGAAATGTTTTAAAATATTACAATAAAAGCATTTAATGCTACGGCGCTGTTTTGAATCAAATGCACACAATGCACACAACACATAAATTATTAAAACCCATACAGGTTGGTTGAAATCAAATCATTGGTGTTGTTCTATGACCACGTGACTCTGTGATACAGAATGAAATGCTCCTCCATCAAAACTACAATAGGACTGCGAGTACGTGAATCACATTTTGAGTCTATGGCACGTTGGTGCAACAATGCGCTCTTACATAATAATTATGTAAAACCCACGAAGTGTCACCTAGAACTTTTTCAATACTTAGACTACGTGATCAAAAGTATCCGGACACCTGGTTGAAAATGACATACAAGTTCGTGGCGCCCTCCATCGTAATGCTGGAAGTCAATATGGTGTTGGCCCACCCTTAGCCTTGATGTCAGCGTTCACTCTCGCAGGCATACTTTCAATCAGGTGCTGGAAGGTTTCTTGGGGAATGGCAGCCCATTCTTCACAGAGTGCGGATCTGAGGAGAGGTATCTATGTAGGTCGGTGAGGCCTGGCACGAAGTCGGCGTTCCAAAACATCCCAAAGATGTTCTATAGGATTCAAGTCAGGATTCTGTGCAGGCCAGTCCATTACAGGGATGTTATTGTCGTGTAACCACTCCGCCACAGCCCGTGCAGTATGAACAGGTGCTCGATCGTGTTGAAAGATGCAATCGCCATCCTCGAATTGCTCTTCAACAGTGGGAAGCAAGAAGGTACTTAAAATATCAATGTAGGTCTGCGCTGTGATTGTGCCACGCAAAAAAAACAAGGGGTGCAAGGCCCCTCCAGGAAAAGCACGACCACACCATAACACCACCACTTCCGAATTTCACTGTTGGCACTACACACGCTGACAGATGACGTTCACCGGGCATTCACCATTCCCACACCCTATCATCGGATCGCCACACTGTGTACCGTGATTCGTCACTCCACACAACGTTTTGCTACTGTTCAATCGTGTAATGTTGACGCTCCTTACACCAAGCGAGGCGTCGTTTGGCATTTTCCTGCGTAATGTGTGGCTTATGAGCAGCCGCTCGACCATGGAATCCAAGGTTTCTCACCTCACGCCTAACTGCCATAGTACTTGGAGTGGCTCCTGATGCAGTTTGGAATTTCTGTGTGATGGTCTGGATAGATGTCAACAGACGAGGTCGGCCTGTACGCTTTTGTGCTCTATATGTCCCTTCACATTTCCACTTCACTATCACATCAGAAACAGTGGATCTAGGAATGTTTAGGAGTGTGGAAATCTCGCGTACAGACTTCTGACACAAGTGATACTCAATCACCTGACCACGTTCGAAGTCAGTGAGTTCCACGGAGCGTCCCATTCTGCTGTTTCACGATGTCTACTGACTACTGAGGTCGCGGATAATGAGTACCAGGCGGGCAGCACAATGCACCTAAGATGAAAAACGTATGTTTGTGGGGTGTCCGGATACTTTTGATCACATAGTGTACTTAAGATAGAAGAATATGGCATTAATCCAAAATTTTAATATCGTGATTTCATTGGAAACTTAGCTTTTGAGTCTCTGAACTTCAAAATACCATATTTGTGAGTGAGTGAGTGAGTGAGAAAGAGAGGGAGAAAGAGCGCATGCTTAAAAAAATTCGAATAAGCACCAAACTTTATATTTAATTCCCATCTCTTAAGAAACCTATTGTTTTAGATTATTAAAGAACGCTTTAATGAGGTTTATTCAACCGTCAACAGTTTGAAATCTTGGCCTTGGAATGTCGAATAAAATTACTGTCTTAAATTTTCCCAAAAGAAGGTAAAATTGCATCACTCTCATTGAATTGAATGTAATAACCACTAAAGATAGCGAAATATCGTTAAAACATATTTACTTTCGTATAAACATAGGAATTATGAATGCAGTTTTTTTGCGTAGCATTAGCCATTTCCATAGTATTCCCTACTGTGCGTTTAAACGTTTCCATTAACTCCTATTTTGCTTTTTATTAGCATCCAGAAAGTATATGTAGCCGTATTTTATTAATAGTGAACTGTTCTTTCACACTCCTACGTTCAAAATTGTCTGTTTATCCAAAGGAATTTGTTTGAAACTGATGAATTCGGCACTGGACAACATGTAGAGAAATTTATGTAGGTCATAGATTCGATTTTGTAAACATGTTACGCTATCGTGTGATAGAGAGGAAAGCTTTACGGTATTTAGATTAATCACATCAAGAAACATAGACCATTTTAAAACTGACTGTACCCTTTGAGAATCGTAGAGTGTAAACATGCGAATAGGAGCTACGATAAACCAAAAATCTTTATGGAGAAGTGCACTAGATCAGTTTTACAGTTTGTTTTCATACTATATTAATACGCTGGTTACGTGCAATTTGCTAGTGTTTCATAAATATATTTTTGGTCGACCACACTATAATGCGCTGATTACATGCGACGTAAGTGAACTAGATTGGCATCCATTATGCCTCAGTGGCTCATTGCAATCTTACTCGGCTGCGTGCGCACCTCTTCCATACATTTTAACACTTTCAAAACAGCAGTTCACTAGGATATACGGATAAACAATGAAATGTGTGTGTTTAAAATAAAAGAAATTCTGTCATTTTAATTCTACTATTCTAATAAATTGAGTTCATTTCCTTTGTTTCAATATTGTTCAATATACGTTGTCTGCAAAAAATTAATAAACATAGCGTGGACTCAAAAGCACTGCCATCTATGGCACTAATCAAGGTGCTGCCGTTCGATGAGCATTTAATTATATACAATTAAAAAGGTAAGAACTTTTTGTAAAAACTCAAAAGATTTGAAATTATAGTGTGGTGGACCAAAAACGTCGTATGCAACTTGACTATAATGGTAATTAAGACTCTAGTATAAAAATTATGAAACCACTTCCGCTTGTTTCATAAACATACTGTCATCTTAATCACTACTATTATAGTCTTGTTGCGTAATATATTATTATAAACTTGGTGGATCACAAAGGTGGCAGTTCTACAACATAAAACCTGATGGTTATATTCACATTACTTTCTCTACCTATTATTGTTTATTTATATAGCTCCTACAAACTATTCTTGCAAAGGCTTATTTTTCTATCTGCTTCGTTTTAATCGAGATAAACATCTGCAGAAGTAGTTACATTGCATATTTCATTGAAGCTACAAGGTGGATAGAGGAAACGGAATCGATAGTCAGAAGTTTAAAACCGGCTCGCTATATACTGGCCTAAAAATTTCACACACTTTCCATGACATCGCGAGAAACAACTGAAGAGCGACAGTACTTTTAAAAAAGGACTGATGCTAAATATATGTTATTTGAAATAAATTGTATGTTTTAAAGATATATGCATTTTTATAGCAAGGTTTTATCTAAATATTATGGCTCACCAGATAAACAAAATTATATGAAATTCCTTCTGAATGAAGAGAGCTTCTCAGACTGTTCTCAGAAAATTCAAGATATGTTTTATTTGTCATATAAATATCTTAAACATGGTATTTTAATCATATCATTGGAATCAGTTTTCAGAAAAACCAAAATTTCCAAAGTTCTTCCATGTAAACGGTAGTTTGAGGTGGGGAATTTTCTTGAAAATATTTGTGTCGCATCCTTGGAAGATACTGAACTAAATGCCAAGTTTGGATTTATCGGACATCTTGTTTTTGTGTTAATGCTGTTAACAGACAACATGAACGTTTTTCTAAAACTCTTTTTTGACTCAGGGGACCTCGAAAATGCATTTCTGGTGAAATCTAGATATAACATTTTTGGGTGGAATTAAATATCCTCTCTACCTATTAGCTATGTAACAGAGAAAGTAAAAATAGACTGTCTTGACGATGCGAAATAGTATGTTAATATACGGATAGTGAATGGGTAAATAATAATCTAAATTCTCTTTGAGAATTCTAATTTATCAGCAGTAAATCTAACAGACTGCCTTTTAGATGCAAGCTCTTCATATGCGATTTTGTACGTTAACTGTTTGCAAGTTCGTGGTGTTATAATCGGTATTAAAACTCCACTGAGTTAACCAGGATTACATCTCCGCTGGCGAAGCACCTAATGAAAATTGCAGTAACTGTACATCACGGTCTCCCTAAAAGCAACAGAGGTTCATTACGAAGGTAACTTTAACTCTCTCTCTCGCTAATGCTACAGTAAATTTGGCATGAGAGCAAAGCCCTCTTTCTCTACACTCCACAATCTTCGTCGTTAGCAGTTAAAACCTCGAAGAAATTTGTTTTGTTAGCATCTCTGTGTTTCAAATCATCACGGCAGTCTTTTAGGATTTCTTACCACAGTTATTATTATAATTATTATTATTATTATTAATTATATTAAATTACACATTTGTCACAAGTTTCACGTGGGGAATTGAGGTCCTTGATTGACAATATGGAGATCTTGTATTGGTTTTGAGTTGAGAATTAATATATTTGAATCGTTTAGATTTATAGCTTAATACCGTTGTGATGAAGAGTATATATTATTTAATTGACCAGATGAGCAAAATTATACAAAATTCCTTCCGAATGAAGAGGGCTTCACAGACTAATCCTAGAAAATTGGAGATATACATTTTATTTGTCATGGCAGACAAAACTCTTCTTTGCTGTTAAATGTAAAATTAACGCATGCATGTAACACAATCTTGTCTGTGTAGCTGAATTTCTTCTATTTATATACTTCTGAGAATTGTTCCAGTTTTTGTGTAAATTGTTACACACACCCTACAAGTTAAATCTGATGTCTGCATTCACATGACTTCCACAAACTAGTCTAATAAAAGCTTATCATCCTGTCTGCTTTTCTTGTTAATCAAGAAATGCAGATGTACTTTTAAAAAATTCATATGTTTTGTGTAGTAAGATTTTGTCTGTCTCCTATGGCTTACAATTATAAGAAATGTGTTCAGAATGAATAGGACTTCAAAGGCTATTCACAGAAAATGCAAGCTAATACCTTCTATTTGTCAAGCAAATATCTTAAATATATGTTTTAATAAAAATCGTTAAAGGAATTTTTGAGAGAATAAAAATAAATATCCTTGTAAATGGTAATTTTAAATCTATGGACTTGCTTAAAAATCTTTGTTACGCGTTGGAAGACGCTGGTCTTAAATCCAAGTCTGGTATTCAAGGAATTTTCGTTTCTGAATAATGCTGTTCACACACTCAGACACACACACACGTGCGCGCTCACGCGCTTTTTTTCTAGAATGTGTCTTTTTTGTTTTGATTAAGGGAGCTCAAAATGTATATTTCCGATGAACCTGGTTATCAAACTTTTTATTGAATGCAATACTACCCGTACCTATTTTAGGGTAGTAGAGAGTAAAAGTGCACAAGATGATGGGGAATTGAATCGCTTCTAGGGCACGTTCACTTCTCCTATACAGGATGTATCATAATTAATAGCGCAAACTGAAAAGGTTGAAAGTACATATACGATAGTAGAGGCAGAAACGTTCCAGTAAACATGGGTCCGCAAACGAGCCATGTGCGAGATAATTGCAAATGGGTGATTACAAGCCACCACCGTATTCATTAAGCAACATCGTCCTAATTAGTACAAATGAATTTGAAAAGTAGAATTTTCTTTTAATATTTGCCATTATAATTTGACTCGAAATTCACTCATAGCTTAACTTAAAAAGGAATACAATTCTACCTTAGTATGTTACATGTTATTAATACTGTACACTCTTCCCTGTTAAAGGAGGTGTTCAAAGTGTCGTCCTTGCATCCAATGCAATATTGTACTCATCTCTGCAGTAAGTTTCGAATTCTTTCAAAATACCCCCACTCCAGATCATCTTGGAATTCTTGACAAGCACATACAATTCTTCTCTGCCCTAGTACTGCAACAGTATCAACGGGAGTGCAGTACACTACATGTTTGAGATGGTCCCATACGAAAAAATTCAAAGGATTGATATCAGGTGATCGTGGAGGCCAAGGTATAGGTCATCCTCGATCTATCTATCATGGACCATATCTGCGGGTTAGATGTCTTCTTACAATAGCAGCAAAATCTGCTGATACAACAAGCATGTACCACATACTCCGACGTTGCCCAAGGGGAACATCCGCAAGCAATTCACGTCATTGGTGACTCATAACCACACATTTGCAACAATAAATCTCGCACATGGCTTGTTTGCGGAACCATGTTTACTGGAACCTTTTTGCTTTTATTAGCGTATACTTTCTACGTTTCAGTTGAGCTATTAATTATGATACACCCTGTGTATATATTATAATAATAACAATACTAATAATCTGGGTTAGAAATTGCATCTATAAGAACACACAAGAGCAAATCCGGTCAATATGTGGAAACTTATAATTCCAAAGGGAAAATATGCAGTCTATATAGGTAAATACAGTATTAATGTTAATACTTGCTATTATTTACCTATTTGAAAACATTAACAGTCCCTTAATTTTCATCTGTTAATTTTTATATTATATGAGTATTGCCTGTTCTGTTGCAACATTCCTCTTGTTTACGAATGTGGTAAAATTATTCTCTAAGTGCCTTTGCTTTGACATGTATTTTCTCTGTCTGTGTCTCTCATGAACCTCCAAGTTTTGAGGAAGATATAAACAACGTATGGTACTTACTACAGATGTCTCCTTAGCAGATAAAGGGGCGGTGTACAAGATAACTACAAAATCCTAATAACATACCACCTGTAACTGCGAGAGAGGATTACATATGACTGCATAACTCAGAAAACAAGTAAATATGACTAAACATAAAATGGAAAGAGACTTCAATAATAATTTGGTTACTTCATTACCATTTACTACGTTAATCACGTGACTACTACCACCACCTATATTTATTTATTTATTTATGCGCATTCTTCTGCATCGTATTTTATTCTGATGCTACACATTAATACCCACCTCAACATCCCGTTTCGAATAAACTATTTCTTATCGGTGGCTGAATGTGGAATTTAAAGCAATAATTGGTATCTGGAACGAGCTTTATAAAGCATACTTTTAATATTTACGATCCTGAAGGGATCGGTCATTCAGATATACCTACCCCACCTAGAAAAATTCGTTGAATAATACCTTCCAGACGATTTAAGGCATCTTGGTAATCAATGTTAACTACCACAGGGGCACTCCTATGCAGGATAGGCTGTGGATGAAAAAAAGAAATGGGTCCCCCACTTGTGTCCAATTAGCATAAGTTAATGAAGTGCATACATACGGTAGCTGAATCCAAACATGGTGTTTTGATATACGGGGTGGTCTGTGCCCCAAGAAATTGTCTTCTTTTCGTTTTACATTCTGTATTTAATTAGCCTCAGGGCGCAGCACCCTGACCAATTGCTTCTCTATACTCCCGCAGCTGCGACAAAGAAAACTCTCTCACGCAACTTTATACGCGCAATGAAGCAAAATGTCTTGTTTTCTTTTCCACATTATGCCCTCTCTAATGTAAACAGTATACTTACGATATTAGCATTACTTTTGTCGGAGTTATTTCAAATCTGAAATTTCTTTTAGATGCACAGCATGTCCGTGCTTCCATCCGTCCGTCTGCCCATCCGTATGAAAAAACTACACAACAGCTGCAATTACGGAATTGAGATTTATATTTTCTTTGCTTTATTCATAGATATATAAATGCACACATACACACCAAAATGGGTGGAATACGGTACTTTCTATACATAACATAAGCGTGAAAGTGAAAATACTATAACAATTACATTTCAAATTGAATGGTGGGTTTCTTTTAAGACATGTATACTCACGGATGAAATTAACACATTTACACGAAATAAGAATTACAACACGCTGTTTCCGACGAAGAGAACGCTCAATTTGAAGCCTCGCCAATACTTCCATTCTTGGTCTTCAGCAAGCTTTCATGCGATTGTGATCGTTCTCATTTTAAAACACGTATATTATACGAGTTTTATTTTAAACTATCTAAATTAAAGGTAAGATGTAGATTAGATTTAAACCAATAACAAATATATTTATTGATTGACATATTAGAGACGGTCAATATTTTGAAATCCTATGAACAGTTTTAAGATTTTGAATTTGGGTTTTAAGGACTTAAGCAAGCTTTTTATAAGTTGACACATGGTAAGAAAATTTAATTCTTCTTTCACATTTGTTGTGTATAGGCTAATGTTGGAAGGTTAGAAACAAAGTGAAAAAAAACAAATGCCATAGCCGGGATTTGAATCCGGATCTTCGGCTTTCGGTGCCGTTTTTCTAATCAACAGAACGGCACACCTTAAATTTCTCAACTGACTCACGTTTTTTCCCGTAAACCATAAGGCGTTCTGAAATTAATTTTGAGATAACATACCAAAATGGTAACTTACAATCTCGCAAGTACTTTAAGTCCCGGTATTCAAGTTAACAGTATTAAGATCAATTAATGTTAAGTAACTGTTCTTTCACACACGTGTGCAGCCTAAGGTCGGAAAGGCAGAATCAGAATGCCTTGTGGTTAACCTGGGAAAAAAATGCGAGTCAGTTGGGGAATGTCGAAACGGCAAGTTGCTAGCGTAGGTCACTTGGTTAGAGCCGAAGATTTGTATTTCAAATTCCAGCTATGACACTGAATTTTTCAGTTTTATTCTGCCTTTCCAATTTAATAGTAGTTCTCGTTCTAATTACTATTGCCGGTTTTTGTGGACCAGCTTTTACTACCATGCTGTGCTAATATTTAAGAATACATTTTAGCAAGTATCAACTCTTGGCTGAAGGAGATCTTATCATCGCGCGACATTCAAAGATGTAACAGTCAAAGAAACATGTTTATCCGCTTAATCCTGCGCTTCATCAAGATACACACATAGACTGGAACTAATGTTTGCTTCTACTGTGCATGAAGTGAGCTTTCAAAGGTGGAAGTCGAAGAGTTCTTATCTCTAGCTCTTGATCTGCAGGATTAATATTTAGTTCCACGAGATTCTTTACCATTAAAAGTTACAGATTCGAACACGTAGTAAATGGCGCCGAAAGCCTACGGTCACCGGTAGCCGATTCTGCTTTATCTCCTACGCTAGTCTCTCTCCAAGATTTCTTGCCTCTGATAGAATCGAAACTAATGGTCTACAACGACAAAAAATAAGAACTAAAATGGCTTGAAAGCAGCTATACGTTTTACTTGGGATGAAACATAACTTTCTGGGAAGATAGCTATAGAAATTCTTCTTCTTCTGCCTCATGGAGAAAAGGATTATGACCAACTCCGTTCTCATGGTAACTGCTACCTTTCATCGATCTAACGATCTCTCTCTCTCTCTCTCTCGATTTATTCCCTAAAGCTAATTTTGGGATTATAATAGCTTCCATATTTTCAAGATGTTCTTTCATTTTTGTTTCTGTTGTTCTGTTTTCTCAATTATTGAAAATGTACGTATATCTTCTCTACTTTCCTCATTTTCTGTCTGGTGTAGCCTTCTACTGTTCTCAGAAGTTTCATTTATACTATTTGAAGACGACTAAAGTTCGTTTTCCTCATAAGTCAATGTCATGTGTTCTTCGATTATAAATCTAAATGGCATGCAACCTCATTTAGAAAAGGGACCAACAAAGGAAGAACAAGCCGATCCTTCAGTATTCAACATTGCCAGTTTTTGGCTTTTGCCTACAAATAACATTATACTAATGAGCACTCCAGTAAGGAGGGAGGAACAACTTCACAATACAAATGGCAACTTGCGAAAATGTTCTTCCGAAAGGTTCATGACACCCTACGTTTGTAGCGGTGAGGTAAGGGCAAGGTTTTTTACTCGCGAAACAAACATTAGCAGAAAAAGACAGCCATGATTAGTATGTTTAATGTGTTGCTTATTGTACAGATCCGTTTAACAATAGTTTAATACCTATTTAATTGTCCACAGTGGAATAAAAATAACTAAAATTACCAGATAATTAACTTTCTTTATTTATTCTAATATTTGATCTTCAAGTACTCTCTTAGCTCTTACTGGATATTCGCCAATGTATTTGTTTTATACATTGAAATCTTAAAGTTATATTTCCTTCAGACTTGATTTTATAGATGAATTCAGTTTTGGAATGTTATCTTCAAATATTTCCATTATTATTAGGTCCTGTGTATATGAAAGTATATTAATGCAATTTATTATTCAACTAAATTACTCCCGGAGCTTTAATCTGTATAAATGTTAAACAAAGTAGGCAAAAAGTGCAACATTATTACACTCCTTGTTTGTTTAAATGGTTTTTCATATGTAATGTGGATCGCTAAGTATATTTAAACTTTTAATGCACACTACGAAGTGGATTAAGCATCCACATTATACCATTATATTCCAAAGGCAGTCTCTGTCGATTCTATCGATTGCTTTTATAAAATCTACAAAAGTAAATTAGGTAACTCTGTTAAGCTTTTCCCTTTTCGGTAATATCTGGCGTAGGGTAAACCAAAATTAGTGTTCGATCATCGCAGACGGTAAAATTATTAAGCTTAGGCTCATAAATGACAATAAACTTAAAAGTTCATACCAAAGCAAGAAGGTAAGCATTCGAGTACATCAAATAATTTCAATATATATCTGAATATATACGCTTATAAATTTAGAAAACTTAGGGTGCCACTTACACAGTTCGCATTCACCTCTCTCTCTCTCTCTCTCTCTCTCTCTCTCTCTATATTTATATATATAAATTCTGGAAAGTTAGACACAAAGTAATGAAACTGTTTATAATGTAATATGTGTCCAGATAATAATTAATGTTTACTAATTATATTTTATAAGTCCATCAAACAAGAAATGAAAAAGAAGAAACGCATTCTATCACTCCTTTACATGTGTTTAAACTTACGTTCAAAGGACGTAAGTATAATCTTTACATGCGTTTAAAGGACGTAAGAAAACCGCTAATAGCAAAACCCTTTTGTTAAGGTGAGAGATCGTTACAGTAGCGAAACCTAGACCCTAACATGATAAATAACTCAGTACACATAAAGACATGAACTTTTTAGAATTTTTAGGAAAAAATTAGTAAAAGCTTTATAAAAATTTGCTGCCCTCCAAAAATCAGACCACAGAACTAAAACCAGGTAATATAAATTAGCTCAATAAAGAAAACAGATCAATTTATAGGTAGAATACTGGAAGAAACATATCCTAAATTAGTAACCAATGACAGGGAAATAGAACAAGGGATCACCCCATTGTAAAATGGGAGTATCAGTGAGCCTTGATGTCGGAACAGATGAGGATGACGACGATCCTCTGCGGTTACAGTAAGAAGACGTAAGTCTGGTTTATCGTTGTTCAGGTTCACCCACCGTCTAGTTTTAACTACCCCATTAAACAAATCGATCAACAAAACGGTTGACGCCTTATACCCCGAGGTAAGCAGTAATTTGCGGATTTACGACGTCCGAGATGCTTCTAGACCTCGCAAGGCATGTATGATCAACCAAAGTTATTGTCAAGATTATAGAAAAACGCTGCTCTTTAAAATTATGGGAAGTTGCTTTACATAACACAGCAAACGAATGTTGAAGAATAATAAACGCCACAAGCAGGGCAACATCTGTTTTTTTTAACCCAAAGTAATTTAAATATGCAATTCCAAAATTATTATATTGTTTATTTTGAAGGAGATATGGTAATTAGTATACCTACGGTTTCTTCTGGACATATTTGCATGGGAAGCAAATGTATTCTATACAGGAATAGTTCATGTTACGATGTAAAGCAGGTAACTCACTTTTAAGAAATTCGGGTAGGGGTATAGATATATCAAGCTTCCCCTCAAAGATCGCATTTGTCCACATTGAGTCAGCTTTCTACGTTTTTATGATACAATAGAGCCTGATTTCAGTACGGAAAACTGAAATTCCAAGAAAATCTTCCGTGCTATTACTAAAAAATCTATCATTAACAGTCCTTGATTATGGAGTCTAACTACACGAAGCAGTCAAAAATCTTTATTAAATACTTATTAACTGAAAAGTATTCTCCTTAACTGTTAACAAACTTACCACACTTGGAGATTATACGAAACTTCCAGGTCTAACCCAGTCGCATACTTCCGCGTCCGATTTTCCATTGGAAGGAACTTGATGTGTTTCCAGGTCAAATTCTGGTTTGACTTTAGCGCTACGACAAAAAAGCGACAAGCTTTGATACAACACTGTCAATGAACGCTACTTTGATGTCGCCGGATGCTCCATGCTATGGATTTTTTTCCCTAGAGATGATACATGTGTTTTTATTCAAGCTTTGCTTTTGCAATTTTTACACATTTAGTGTCAGATACATTTGTGTAATTTAATATGCATTGTTGAAATAAGGAATTTATTAACAGTCTAAGAAGTTTTACAAGAATTAAGTTGGTTTCCGTATACAATTTTAGCGTTATGGATATTGCTTTTGAGGCAATACCAGGTAATGAGGTAATAAAATATGTTGTCTCACTTTTTGGTGCATAATGCATTTTCATTTGACAGTTCCTCATTCTATCATTCGTATCCCCAACGCTGCAACTTGCCCTCTTAATTTGGGTTTCTCACGACAAAACCAATTTACTTAATAATTAAGACTGTGGACTACTCTTAGAGGACTCTGACACTAATGAAGTCACAGATAGATGAAACTTCTCATTGTGACTGAGCAACGTCAATAAGAGGAAGCAACCAGAATTTAACTAGGCTAGATGTAATCTGCTAAATGATGTAAAATGTGTTATCATCATATTCATCACTGATTTCCGAAGAAAAAAAATGTATGGACTTCTATAATGCGATGGTGAACACGGGCAGAAGGAATAAAGTTATAATTTTGCAATGATAACAAAAGGAAGATGGATCATTGAAGGAGAGATAAGATTGGATATTGGCTATAGCATTCTGAAATTGCTTTAGGATGTATTTAACACATCTTAAACCCTGACAATAATGCTGTTACGTATTAATTTTATGAACTGTGTTTCCATCTGCACCACAGTTGCTTCTGGTCTGGGAAATAGTAGCAATTCTGGATGCATGGCCAATAGTTTCCAACTTGGGATGAAGATAGGGTACTGCATTATTATATAAATCAACATTGTTTTCGTCTTTCGTACATGTTTTACCTAAAATGTTGTGATGCATCGGCTATGGCCCAAGGTTGTCGGGAAGTAAACGGAAGTAAACAGGGATAAGCAACGCACTCGTCCGGCGTAAACATCGGAAGGGCTATCAGTAGATAACCAGAATCATCTGGAAGTTGCTCCACTCCTCCTCCAGAACGTAGGTCAAGATAGTTCTAGAATTTTCTGCAGAAGATTCCACTGGTTACATAAGCAGTGTTCTTGCGAGAGGAGGAGAATCAGTGAGTCAGTTAGTTGAGTCGGTCAGTGAATGAATAAGCGTGTTGGTGAGCGCGTTTCTGTTGTAACATCAAGTGCGGTTCTCCGAGCACGGCTCCTGTAATGTGCAGTGAGTGCTACTGGGGAGCGAGAGATTGTAGAAGTCTTGTGTTCGACTCCACAGAAATTTAACTAGTTCGCATTAATGAAGTGACAAAGTGAACTACGTGAAGTTCCAGCGAAAGTTGAATTAGATCAAAACAGTGACAGTGAGAACTAAGAGAAGCGACAGTTGAAAAACTGGACAAATTCACAATATTATGCAATATGTAGATATCATTTATATACATTAACTTTTAAAATGTGTGAGACGTTAAATGATGTCCAGAATGTTTGAAACAGATGAAATGCACTTTAGTACAGAGATTAAGATACGAGTACTTCATAAGTCTGTGGGTACAACGATATGCAACTTAGCTAAGTGTGATTAAGGCCCCTTTAAGTCATAAAAACCTGCTCAGTTGGCTGTTCTTTTATCTGTGGAGCACGTTTACTACCTCTGACGCTTTCCACACAGAGACTCCCTCATCTGGAAGAGCCAATAAAAATCCTACTAGCACGTAAGCATATGCGGCATAAAGAGAAGTGCAAGAAGAAACCGCTGAGGTATGGAATTTAAACCAAATAATCGTAAATTATATACCAAACTCGGTAGTGCTTGCAATATGCCATATACGTCTCCTAAAGCAGCTCAAGCTCTGTTAAACATACATGACGAAAGCTGTAAAACAGGCGTTGGGAGATATCATGCTTCACTAAGGTTAATGTATACCCGCTTATTAACAACTTTGTCGACTTTACATCCATGGTAGTAAATTTCGACAACTTCAAGCCTGCTTAAGTGCTTGGGAGTAAGTTCTCTTATAGCAAAATATTTTCAGAGAAAATATCTCTTACTTTCACTCATAAATTTGCTCAGCTTCATGCTTCGGTTGCTCATGCTCAAGAAAGTGTATGCATAGGACAAGCTAGGATTGAAAGAATAATCGTTTCCGAAACACTCATTATGTGGATTAAGGTTAATAATCAGCTCACCTATTATCTAGGACGGAAAGCTTAGAATTTCCTCTTAGCAGAAAGGAGAAACAATACATTATTTTTTCGTATGGCTTTCTTTTTGGAAAAAAATGATTTGCTGCCCTTATAATGTGCTGATTGTTTTGAAAGTTTCTTAGCTTTTAATATTTTTTTTCGTTTCTATTTCACTAGTTATCAATATTTTACGATTCAATATTAAAACTGAGGGCAACTTTCAGAGAAATGTGAAATAAAGAAAGTAAACCTAGATAGATAGATAAGATTTGCTTTTGTTTGTTTGTTGGCGTTTCATTGACCTCCTGCACATCAGCCTAAGGGACGTATTGTGTAAGCCCCTTTGGAGAGGATACCCTCATTGCTTCTCCAAATCTGTTCCCTGAACAAGTTGCAGTGTTTTGGTTCCAATGTCAGCATCCTTTCCTAGATCTTCCCTGGTTACAGAAGAAGTAAATCTCTTTCTTGCCAGGAAAGGACAATCAAACAGGCAGGTGCGAGGCATCATCCTCTTTGCACACTCTACAGATAGGTTCATTTTTGTAAAATCCTACTTGCGTAAATGTTTCCTGAAGTGACCATACTCAGAAATTAATGCAGCCACTTTCTTTATTCCTCTTTTGTCCAATGTCATAAGAGATGAGCGAAGAGTGTTGCATGCACCTAAGACCAGTTTCCTGGCTTGTCTTTATCCAGGATAGATTTGCCATCTGAGTTGATGTGTGTCTTTAATCCATATTAGTAAACCTAAAATGTAAAATATATTCCCTTCATTGGTCACTACCTTAAACTGATTTATTATTATTAATATTATTATTAACCGCCTTTGTGAAAAATTGAGAAGAACAGTTAGACAATGAGAAAAGGGAACCATTAAGGTATTCCTTCCCCATGACTCACAGTCTTTCGATTCCATCAACCTTTGAAATATACTTTCAAAATGTATTATTCCTTCCTGAGAAAAAAGAAAAATTATATAAATATTTCCAGAAAGCAGAAATATTGCCCCTAAAGCCGGTTAAAATACACTAAAATCCAGAATAATATACGAAGAGAAACCCTATCTAAATGTCTTCAAAATGTTTGGAATTTTAAGTTTTTTCTGACCATATGGAACTCAACATCAATTAACACTGTATAAACACACCACGACTTAAAATGTTTTAAGGGTTACAATTCCCCAAAAATATCGATTTTTTACGCCATATTTCAATACTTTTAAGTGAAATGCCTTTAAAAGGCAAAGCGGCCATACGTCTACGATTGCCGTTACAGCAGCATTTGTCAAAGAGCAAAATTGGCATCACTAAGTGGCATCTAAGGTATAACTCAATTCTCGCTGTCAAGGCAAGACTTAACTCATCTGAATAAGAACACCTTATTTGAGGTTCTTAATATCCGGTTTTTTGTAACTTGAAACGCTAAAACCTTTCTCTGAAATTATTAGTAAGTAGACTTGGTTTTAACCCGACGTTGACTAACCTCTCAACAGTTCATGTGATTATAATGTTGATAAGATGATGACGAAGATGATATCAATAGTATAAAGTAAATAAAAAAATGGGAAAGTTAACCTCAGGTCATCATTGTCAAGAACAGAGTATAGATCATTCCGACAATGATTTTATAATGTTAAATATAATGACTGTTTCTGAAAAATATGATAACTGGGCAAGGTGTATACGGAGGCATAGGAATTCCATGGAGAGTGTTTTGACACTCAGGGAAAGCAGAATCATTTAAAGAAGATGTCATTTAAATCAAATGATAAGATTAGTTAACTAAACAGATTTATAAGGTGTATGCAATAATATGAAGGTGTTCGAATAAAAAATACAAAAATAATAATAAAACTTTTTCCCCTTTCTTGACAACATAGAATGAAACAAGTAATACCGTGTCCTCGTAAGTATACTTTTAAGCACTCCAACTTGTCTTTAGAATGAAACATAATATTATGATTTCAGAAGGAAAGCACCTCCTGTTAAGGCTATGAAAATCTTACAACTTTTAAGCACTCAAACTTGTCTTTAGAATGAAACATAATATTATGATTTCAGAAGGAAAGCACCTCCTGTTAAGGCGAGGAAAGTCTTTCAACTTTTAAGCACTCCAACTTGTCTTTAGAATGAAACATAATATTATGATTTCAGAAGGAAAGCACCTCCTGTTAAGGCTATGAAAATCTTTCAACTTTTAAGCACTCAAACTTGTCTTTAGAATGAAACATAATATTATGATTTCAGAAGGAAAGCACCTCCTGTTAAGCCTAAAGAAAAATCCTTCAACTTTTAAGCACTGAAACGTCTAGGTGAATACGTTATTTTTAGACCGATGCATAGAATTATTTCAGAATTTCAAGTACTTATACATTTTGACCCTATTCACTCTGACTTGTTATAGTTATAACATAAATTTCCAATTCACCCATATAACATTTGAGGGTGCAACAATTTTTACGGTAAGTATCTGGAACAGGCAGTTACATCTTCAGCCTACGCCAGTTCTGGCTGTAGGGGATCATCTTTCTCTGTCAGAAGGTACTCCTACACAGAGCGGCTTCCTGGAGTGTTCATCTGATTCGTATTGCTGTTGGAATTACAAGGCGCTATCCGCTAGAACAGCCGTGTTAATCTTCCGAACAATGTAACCACAAGTTACCCAATTTAATGTTAAAGTACTTATCAACTAAACCAACATTGCCGCACTAAGTAATTAGAATGTTAGTATCAGTTATCGGTATACCAATAATGGATGAGGAGAGGCCAGAGTGTTTACTCATTTCGAATGAATCTCGATTCATCCTCCATTGTAGTTCAGGAGATACGTGCAGCTTAATATTATAAAACAAAATTTTCTAAATGCTTTTTACTCTATAAAGTGATTGTTTGAGAACGTTTTCATAAACATTTTGTTATGCAGCTGCAATATTTTGAATTCATGATAACACGCATCTTAGCAATTGAAGTAACTGGTTGGCCAAATATTTGTTTTTCATTTTTTACATATTTCTGCAATGACGATTTTCAAGTATCATTTTTTTGATACCTTGTAAACTAGAAACATGCACTGGCGAAGTTATTTTTTACTTATTTATATCAGTTGCATCTTCAAGATTATGTAAAACATATCTCCTCTCCTGAATATTTAAAAATGAAGTAGTACTGAAAGATGTTGCAAAAACCATGATTTCACTTCAGTATCGCATTATAAAGATTATATTTGTCGTCACAGTGTTTCAAAAAGACCACAAAACAGTTTATAAACAGCAGAGCCCTCAGGAAAATGCTGCATCCTAATATGAACAACCGCCATTTTGCATGTTTAAAACATTAAAATGACACATTTCATTATACCATTCTGTTTACGATAGAGAAATATAACAATTAGAAATTTTACTGGCTACCACAGTAATAGAGAGATAAGTATTGAACTTTTGAAAACTATCTGGTGAAAGCTGCTCGGCAATTAGCTTAGTGCATTGACAACCACTGCAGATTCAAAGTCTAGAATATCTAGATACAACGCTACCTTTTATTTAACAAAACCTAGATGCATGTAGCAATAGCGTAGCCAAAAATAATAATTTCCATAATGATATCTATAAGAAGTGCATCCGGTGAGGATGGATTCAATTTATTTTCTCCAATTGTTGATGACCATGAGATAGTTTCACACCTTTTCATAATTTCCATCCTCATTCGAACAATTGCATTTATTTCATGTTTCATTGCAAGCAGATACACTGCTCATTAAGTCAATACACATTCAGAATTATATTTTGAAGAACATTGATATTTTTTTCATTTCTATTGCCCGTTTGACCAGGTATAGTAGGTATATAGTATAATATACTTTGACTAGGTATAAGTTTTTTCTATTGGTTTTTCATTAGGGAGTGCACATTCGCACTGCAGAGGATAGGGAATAGACGCGAGACTTCTGGATGGAGAAGCCAGAACGCTGATCACTTGACTGCAGAGGCAGTCTGATAACGTGTTCTGGTGATAAGAATGAGAAACCGAAAGGCGGTGAGCTTGCATAGTTAGCTGTCAATTCATTTCTTCATACTCAAGCCCCAGTGATAAAATATAATCGTCCAATGACTTTACGATTTGTTTAGAATAATCACCAATAACCTTAGTATGATATTTTCTTAAACATGCTACCAACGAACCACGTTTTACAATGACTGTTATAGAATCAGCTTGAAATTTGGAATAATGGCTGTAGATAAAGTCTCATGCGCACAAAATCTTATTTGTCATCGTTTACTTAAATGTTTTAGCATCGCTGTTAGTATCTTTATACATGTCTACCATATCATGTCTGGAATGTCTGCTGTTGTAAGAAGCAAGTTTAAAACGCTAAGCTGTAAAACATACTTCGATGTTAAGAGTTTTCGGATACTGTGGATATGGGTATGATAATTTAGAGAACCATAATGGTGGTTATTTCTGAAGTAACACGGAGACAACTAAAGTGCTGAAGCATTTACAAGTGTTGAAACGAAAACCATCAAGAGTAAAGGTAGTTACGGTTGGACTAAGAACATATTGTATTATAAATAATGCGTAACAGACAATGCAGTTTCTCTTACTCACTACCTGTTTCCTGGTACTTTAGTGTACTATTCACATAAAAGAATTTTTCTTCCATCGCTTTTAATTAATCACGATCTACTTATAAACCGCTTGAAATTAAGTAATCCGGACTTTATGCAAGACCCGCAGACATCCATTTAATTTATTCAGAAATGGATCTTTGTCTTCCTTGATCTCGTGCAGGGATGTAATTATATAATTCCTGATTTCCAAATGTGTTACCAAAATGGCAAAACAAAGTGCAATTAAACTGGCAGAGTTTAAACAAGAATTGCAAACATTTCAGAAATGTTTAATGCAATGGAAAGTTTTATATGCGCTATTTACTTTAATTTGCTCCATCTGTTTACTGTGATAAATACTTGTCTTTTATTTTATACTTACTTACTTAGTCGGGTTACCTCCCAAATGTAGGACTGATATCCCCTAGGACTTACAACCGTGCCTAGAATCACAGGCCTGTAGAGGAGCAGACGAACATGAAGTCATAGAATGAATAACCCGGAACGGCCATTCCGTAGCCAGGAATGAGAGCGAGGGAAAATGATGACATGAAATGAAGGAAATGGATGAAAGGAAAGGTGATGATGGAGTAATTGGTGGAAGGAATGGCGGGGTAAACCGCCCAGACGCCGCTTCGTCAACCACAAGTACTACTGCTTGGTCCCTGGTATCGAACCCGCCTTGGTGTAAGGCGAGCGGTCTAACCACTCGGCCACGGAATCGCCTTTTTATTTTATAAGAAAATGAATTCATTCGCTGTGACAAATTGTAAAAAAACGTTGGAGAAATGGGAATGGAGAAATTCCAAGAAACCTTTTGCCTAGCGTACTTAAAAGATATGTCTTAAATACGAAGTTTAGAGTTTTGAGTCACACAGAACGCTCGCGCACGAACGCAGTTAAATACACACCCGTATGGAACTTTTCTTTAAAAAAATCTCTCTTATATTTCAGGTGGCCTCAAAAAGTCCGCTTCATGTGAAAACTTGGTAACGAATTTTTTAGTAGAATGTGATACTATGTGTCGAACTTTGCTATTGTTTATCGAGTCTGTGAGTATAATAGGACATTTAACAACTTACTGGGGAGACTTCATTCCCTTCATTGAAAGTTATCCTTTGAATTTGTTTAATTTTAAGATAACCTAACATCCTTGCATGGGAAGAAAACACAAAGGTCATTGGCAGAGTAAACAAAGCTTGTGATTTAAACAGTTTCAGGAATAAATTCATATCTTTAAAATCCAGAACAAGTACTTAAAAGTCATTATCAACCCCCATATAATTAAATAAACAGAAGCTGTTTCCCTAGCAAAAAATGACTTAATGCAGATGAACTTGCATGCGGTTTTATTATTTTTGCGCATAATTTTGCATGTGGTTAGCATGTATCGCAGCTTTCTGACAGATTATTATGGAGATGCATTCTGAAACGTTCCCCCTTCCTTTTTTTCAATCATGAGGCTATTTTACCTGCCGGAATACATAAAGAGTACCATTTCAACAATTACAAAATTAAACATTGAAGAGTAGGTATAATGGAGTAATTGCATTGTATAGAAGAGGAAATCGGAGCGCTTATTTGAACCTAATCTGCCTTTCCTTACTCTCTCCTCTCTTTCTTTCCCTCCTGTCTTGGATTATCTTCCTCTGTTTGGTGGACACAGAAGACACTGCCTTTGTTCAGATGCCTATCGGGAAGAAACTATCACTGGATCACAGACGACCTTATATGAATGCTCGCCAAAAGGAGAATACGGTAATATGGAATGAAATTAATGATACGAACATTCATTTTGGTAAATAATTCAGCTACAGAAAACGTCGAAAAAAGAACAAAAACATTCAGCTTGGCCAGCACCAGCGCTTTTAAACTTGCGACGTTCAGAATGCAAGTCAAAATCCGCTCGAGACATCTCGCTCGGTCCCAAAAATACAAGTATAAATTAGTTTGAACACAATAGAGCTATGTTTTAGGATTGTTCTTCCGCGTTTAAAGAACATATATGGGAAAAACATTTGGGAAAACTGTAAAGTATTTTAGCGGAAATCATGTGCAATTCTGAAAGAGTAATGTAAAACGAGGTAAAACTTTGGTGAAAAGAGCTGGATGATTGTTTGCTTTCTTAATCTTTTACTCCGTTTTAGTTCCTAATAATTTTCCTTGCCAGACTGAATGCACAAATGTTTACTGTGACTCAAACTGTATCAAACGCCAACAGTGCCGACTACACATAAAATACTTTATTATTGAAGGCATGCTCCGGAAAACGGGTTAGACCTCCTATCCTCCGGTTCCTGGCCGCGGAATGTGCCCGGGTTCGATCCCACCCAACGGGGTGCGGATTTTAAGTACCGTGCATAGGAATGGTGCCCACTCAGCATCGTGAGGAAAGTGAGGAGTTGCGATAGACAGCGATCCCGGCCTCGTAAGCCATTTTTTCTGCTGGGGTTGCGTGGCCCAGATCCTTTGCGGGCTGCGGCGCCACAAGATTAAAACTTATTTCCCCCTATCCATTGTTGATTATGGGATCTGTTCTGGCTGTTCTAGCCTATTAGGCTATAATGTAGATATTTATAAATTTATTTCATTTTCTGAGACACCATCACTGAATCTATGTTGTATTAAATTGTAGAGATCACACGTTAAAATGAGCATTGTTGTATAATAACCAGCTTATAAATTATTTATTATCAAAATTATCGTCATTAGTATCAGTATTTGGACTTTAAGTACAATATAAATTGGCCGTGTCGAATTTACAATACAAATGCCTATAAAATATACAGTGTCTACACGCGGCGGGATGGCTCAGGCGGCAACGTCCTTGGCCGGCATTCGGAACGTCCGGGCGCGTTTCCCGGTGACCGACCACTCTTACCAGGGGTTTTTGGTGTTTTCCTTTGGTCACCTAGGTGAATGTGGTGGTGCATTCTACCATTTCTCCTTTTCCTCATTTCCTATCTTTTATCTCTCTCCCTTTCTCGTCTCAGAAAGTGTCTTCGGGTTTCATAGTGCGGCGAGAGTCGGGCAGTTGCTGCGCTTTGTACAGCATTTCTCCCCGTAAAACGCCAGGGTGCATTGGCTCGCTTTCTAGGGTGGCTTCTTCGCCTCTGATGGTGCCGGCGGGTGTTTCAAACATGAAAATATTAGGGACTTCCGTGCGCCTCTGTGGCTCAGCCTGCCTGCGGTCCTGCGTCTCCTTCACTTCATTCCTGCCTCCCGGGGATATAGTCAAAATAGATTAGTTGGTCGCAGTGGCGAGGTGTCCCCCTCCGGTAAATACCTCATACAATGTTTACTATCATTATAGCCAGTCTTACAACAAAAAGCTATGGATTGAAATAAAACTGAAATTAAAAATTGCAAATAGTACTGAAACATTCCTAGATTTTATAAAATGGGGCATGTTTCAACATTAACCTTAACCGATCCTTCTATTATCTTATATTTAAATTCCTTATTCTCTCAGGAAACATATTATACATTAATTAAAACAAAAAATTACTATTTTACTTAGATTAGAAAATACCATATAAAAATCTGATGTGTTACACTCACATGACTTTCTCTACTCTTGTACAATCTATTTTTACAAACGCCTCTTCTCCAAATGCTTCATGTTAATCGAGAAATCGAGATGTCAATCTTATTGGTAATTTTCTTGTAGATGCGAGGGGAATATGGTAGCTTTTAAGCGATAGTCAAATATTTTATTGCTGGTTGCTATGCGGCGAATTCCATTCTCTTTGCATGTCTAGGACATAAAAAAATGAATAAAGAATTTGAGAAAAAGTATAAGTATTGGAAAATTTAAGGAAATAACAAGCAATATCTCGAAAACGGTTCACTCAACAAAAGAAATGTATATGACATAAGTTGTGTATTTCAACGCGATCTACATTTTTTGTGTAGTAAAATTTTGTCTATCTCTTATGGTTTACCAGTTATGCAAAAGTCGTTCACAATGAAGAATACTTTTGGAGACATTCCCAGAAAATTCGAGATATACATTTCATTTCTCATGACTTTATCTTAAACATATGATATTTTCATCAAAATCGTTAGAGCCATTTTTGAGAAAATTAAAATTTTCGAAAAATGTTCCATGTAAAGGGTAGTCTGGGGTGGGGGGATTTTCTTGAAAACCTTCGTGTCGCATCTCTGGAAGATACTGAACCTAAATACCAAGTTTGGTGTTTATCCGACTGTTCGTTTTTGAGTTATGCTGTTCACAGACACACACACAGACACAGACACACACATACACACACACACACAGACATACACACGGACATGTTTCCAAAAATGCTTTTTTTGGATTCAGGAGGTCTCAAAACATGTATTTGCAGTGAAATCTCGGTATCGAATTTTTGGGTGGAATGCAATACTTCCCCTACTTACTATACATAGTAGAGAAGTAAAAATGTATTATATATTCCCAATCTGTATTTTCTCTTCACAATATTAAAGTAAATTGTAAACAGTTAAAATATCCTCTCTCATAAAATAAAGGTCTGCAGAATTAGTTAGATAAAGATCTAGGGACTATTCTTATGGCCTTCTTTTGCAACAATAAAATGTCTGGACTTAAAAACAATGTTTTGGGTCAAAATTTCTTGTTTGAAACCAAACATCTCCATTTGAAACTTTTTTAAACAGCGATATGGAAAATTATGACATTATAGACGTCATAATCTTCACTAGTACAGATATTTTTTCTTAAATATTATGGTGTAAGATTGTACAGTTTACTACTAAGAAAGTATTATAGGAATTATAATCCATCATTTCAATTCAGATTCTGAGAAAGCTAACGATGAAACTTTTCTGCATTAAACAATGCTCCACAACTAAAATGTTTGAAAATATATTACACTCTGTACAAAATACCAATCAAGAAACGGAAAAGAAAATGTTATGAAATAATTTATTCTTAGAAGCAGTAACGATTTTCAGTTGTTTTTCAAGAATTCACACCGAGATTTCAGCAGAAACACACGTCTTTGTGCATCTTGAAACACTAAAAATGTTTTTATAGATAGGTTCGCGCGTTCGTCTGTGAACAGCTTATGAAGAAAGAGAAAAAGTCGAATAAACATAATTCAAATTTAAGTAAGATGTTTTATAAGGATAGAAATAAGAGACTTTCGGGAAATATCCCAATCAGTTATTTTCTTAAAAATGGCTCTATAAATGTTGACCAAAAATACCATGTGTTTATGATAAACGCATGAAAAATAAAACGTCTGTGTTAAATTTCCTGTAAACAGCATTTGAAATCCTCTTTATCCTTATAGAACCTTAATTATTGGGAAGCTATAAGATATAGGAAGCATATTACAGGTAAATTGTAGCATACAAATGTAGAAGTTACTTCAATGAAAAATGTTTTTGCAACATTTAAACTTTCCAAAGTATTCATGTTATTTGTCTAAATTTTGCAGTATTCTATGCAGTATATTTGAAATACTAAGTGATCATTGTTTTGTTTGTTATGAGAATCATATATTGGCTTGCTTTGTAGCAGTTGATTATCCACTCAGCCTCCTGTAAGTTCTTGTGTACCTATAGAGAACTGTACACTGAAATCACTTTTGGAAAAGAATTATCGAGATTAACAGAAGTAAGTTAGAAAAAAATAAGCGTTTGTACGCATACTTGATCAAATAGCTAAGAAAATAAATTATAATATGTAGAAAAAGGTATAGGATTATTACCATATTCTGTTTACAACAGTTTCTGAATTTTGTGTTATGAAGTAGGGTAGAGGCACAACGTTTTGCCACAAGTCTGTACGTATGTAAAAGTAGGTAATTGTCAACTTTCTGGGGAAATTGATTTAAGATTAGTTTTGGAAATGGGCTTTCTTGTTTAAGAAAACGTGCTGCCTACATCCCCGTATCGTTCAATTGCGTTAACAGCAAGCACATCTGAAAGGAAAAGTCACCAGAAGTGTGCTTTGCACAACTTTATTTAGATGGGATGACAGATTATGTCTGCAGCTCATTTTTACACAGGATTAATGTGCAGAAACCTATTTTTGAGCCACCCAGTGCAACCCTCACTCTAGGTAATGGAGTCAGCTAGCAGAGGACCCCCCGCGGGGACGCGAGGCACTTAGGTTCAGTGGGGTAATGAAGTACTCTCCACTTGCCGCCGCCATTGTCTGCCCCTCGCGCGCACACAACATTCTTAAGCTATTGACATTACAAAACTTTTCATTTCGTTTTTACTAAAATATAAACAGCAGGGCATCTCCCCGTTTTTAGCCACTCTTTGCAAGATTAAAAGTTATTCCGCCCTCGCCGCCTCCCGGAGCGTTGAGTCATTTAATAGGCCCTTAGGTCCCAGAAGTTCGTTTGAGAGGGGATGACTTTTGATTATAAATATCCTAACAAAATGACTTTTAGGAAAAGTAGAAATAAAAATGCATTTTAGTGTGCGCTGAGCAAGTGGCTTCCAACTTGCATAATAACTTATCTTTCTTTTCCCACCTT
This sequence comes from Deroplatys truncata, assembly GCA_030765065.1. NCBI lineage: Eukaryota > Metazoa > Arthropoda > Insecta > Mantodea > Mantidae > Deroplatys > Deroplatys truncata. The sequence goes on from CM060980.1 coordinate 64,845,857, forward strand.
ATTCGCAACAACGAAATGTGAACCTCCTAACCTTTGAATCTTAATTAGATTAATTATATGCTCTGCCTTATTTATGTTTGTTTTATATTTGTTCTCCATGTATCATCTGTTTCTTTAACTTGGTTAATCAAAATCTTTCAAATAGTTTTGTCTAGAAAACGTCACAGTTACCAACTATTACTTTGTAATTTTGCTGTCTCAGATACTAGTTTAATTTCTAAAAATATTATATGAACTTGCATTCTTTTGGTTATTTCCTTTTCTGCCTCCTTCTGTGAGTTAAAGGCTACTTGTTGACCCATTCTAACGGTTTCTAAAATGGGCACGGAATTAAGATTATTCTACATGAAGAGACTTAAAATATACGTTTTAAGGTTTATTTCCCAAAACACACATTGAATGAATGTTACAGATGCTACGGCACTATTTTCACCACAAAACGAACGTATCTCAGTTTAACGCTATGCGTTCGCTTGATCCAATGTGCTTAAGTTATTGCACTTATTTAATGTCATAAACTGTGTCTATATTATTCGTATTATACGGAAATTCCATTTGTAATACACACTTTTAGTGAAACAAATAAAACATTGCCTTTTATATTACATAGCAAAACTATTTACACACAAATACACTCGTCTTAGGAATTGTTATCAATCACTGTATAGTAAGGGGGTAAAGAATAACTAAGGAAGTTGTTTTGTTCCTCTTATCATCAAAAAACAAAAGAACGAAAAAAATAGCCTGAATATGTCTAATATGAAACTCCTCGTCGTCCTCCTCCCCATTATCATCTTTCGAGTACAGTTTAACCTTATATCTACCTCTGCCCCTGGTATGACCCCTGTAAGGATGCCATTAAGGGGTTAATAGGTATTCTTCAAGGAAATGCAAACTGCAGACTCTGTGGTAGACGGAAAATACTGCCTCCTAGCACATACTGCTAAATTGCGAGGCACTTGGAAGAAAACGTCATGCCTTTGGAAACTCAGCTTTGAACAGCTCTAAAGATTCTATTCCAAGAAAAGGAGTTCTGGCATTAACCAACACCAAAGAACTCGAATTCCTATAATAGGAAAAAGAGATTGCACAAAAGACCTTTAAAGTCGAGGATCGAGGGTCTCCGAATATTCAAAACATCCCTCATATTTAATCTAAGGAGTGAATTTCTATCATCATTGACAATACACCTTGAATATCTAGTTTTCAAGTTTCTAATTGTTGGTCATACAGCAGGGATTGTTTTGTCCAGCCTTGAAATTTTCATTTTAAGTTAGCTTTCTCTTTGTACTTCATTCGCGGCTTGCAGATGCTAAACATTACTTTAATTTAATACCTAACACCTTTGAACTGTAACTGTTTGATTGCTGAATCATCACTTAGTAAAATAGGCTACACAAGAAGAGGCCAATAGCTTGTCGACCTAAGAGATGATGTATCGACGATATGAAAAAAGACGATAAAGGATTGAAAGTAGTACATTGGCATGCATTGATGGCATTCAGATTGAGAACGCTAGGACTTCAAACAAGCTGAGGTAGGACCCGAATAGGAATAATAAGGATTTTCTGAATATCAAACTAATGCACCGGTAAAATGGCAAATATAAAAAATAAATAAGTAAATGTATCTGTAAACTCAATTAGTTGCTACCTTTCGTAATAAAACAACAAGCTTAACAATTTCTGGCATTTTATTTTATGTGTGTAAGAACTGAAATGAAGCTTTTTATTCCATGTTTTTCTTGAAGAGCTAACCTTTTATTCTCTCCTACAACAACTTCCATGCGGCTTACCTCCAATCAACACAGTGAATACTACAGTAACAGTAATCAAGCAAGTAAATAACAGTTGTAAACAGCTCATTAGAAAATGGTTTGAGATTAACAGTTGAATAAACATGCACTCCCTTCACAGAAATGTTAATGTGTGTTGCAGAATTCTTAGGCAACAAATAAATTTTAAACTCCTCTTAGTTATAGGTTGGGGGTAATAAAGCACCAGTTTTATATTAACTAACTCTGGTATGAAATCTTTTTATTATTCAGTTTCCAGAATTTGTGATGATGGGCCAGACTTACAGCTTTTAGTATGTAGAGATAAATGAGATTTAAATATTGCAACACAATTTCACTCATAATATAAGAAAGTCATTTAATTCACAATACATGTAGGCAAATATTATATTTACAGACCTTTCATATTATCAAATAGAAATAAACTTTCCGTCTTTAACACCATTTGTCTTGCAAGTTCAAGGTTAATACAGAGTTTTGTTTGGGATCTGTAAATAACATTAAAATCCTAAGCCGCCTTATAAAAATCTATTAAAGCAGATTTAGTTTCGGGATTGAAACTAAACTTCTGAGGCCACACCTGCAGAAACAGGAATTCAGCCGAGCCAAAAGAAGTTAGTTAAACACACATTTATTTTACTTAAATACTCGTATATCCATGAATTAGTTAACGTTAAAAAGAAAATGAGCAATACAGACTCAGCTAAAATCCTTGCTTCTAATACAGAAAGAATAATAAGTGATCACTACTATAATTATGCCAAATGATATTATAAAGAAATCTTATTCATAATAATAAATTCAAGCGTCTTCTCTTTGTTCTCTTCATGTAAGTAAATTACATTTGATTTCCCATTGTCTCCTGCAATAAATCACTAGAGTAGATACATATGTATGCGGAAACTGAGAGCCTCTTTCGAAAGCAATACCATAAGCTGTTTCATTTTCAATAAGCATATCAAGTACTTAGACATGCGCACAATGTAACTTGTGGAATCCGTCATAAAGATTGGCGTGTAAAATCCGAGTTAATGCTGCGACTCATCGAGTCGCGTGAGAAAAGAACGCGGCATAAAATCGCTACAGCCAAATGACACACGCTCGTTAAATGACAGACGTAAGCAAAAAGAGTTTCATATCGTTAAAAGAAGATTGAGAAATAAATGGTTTTATTCGCACGGTTGTACGAATATCAATAACGAGAAATGCAAGGTATTTCGTAACATCTTAGAGGTTCTATTAATGCAATTAAAGTAAAGATGAAAGCTAATGGGCCAGTCTCAATTAAAAACAGATAAAACATACTAAACAGATAAAACATACTAAACAGAAAAAATTGTATAATATGAAAATAAGAAGTTAAGTATCGAAAAATATGCCATATGTAAAATATTACAGTACGATTAAAAATCCTCCTTTAGACATTGAAAGTCAATTATTCTAAACAAACTGATTCACAAAGATTAAGCAAGCTTCCTACACATATCCAAATAAGCCCACAAAAGTCCAGAAAGCTTTGATTCTTTTAATATTTCTAAGCTTAATGCATTTTGCTGTCTTATCTTAAGAAACGGTACATCATTTTGATGACTAAATGTATGACATCATGTGACGTACGATACCCTGAATCTGCTGAATGTACTCAAATAGAATTGTAATAATATCATTACTTTATTTTAGTATTATTTATAGAGTTTGATAAAAAAGATATGATGTTCATTGTGTTTAGGAATTGGACTTCTACAATAGCTTGAAATGAATAATTTCATATAAGCATACAAATTATTATTTATTAACTATCGATGGTTTTTTAAGTACGGAATTGTTACACTTAGCAATGTATGCAGTCTCTGCTAATATAAGCTGGCTCTATGACAACATTTTTATTTGTATTTTACTTTAAAAACAGAATTTGCTATTCACATTTTTAAATGTATTTTACGATAATACCTATATAAAACCGTTTTCTATTTTGATTTTCTGTGTCTCGTCCGCAAATTAAATCCCAGTTTGCTTGAATACTTGTGTGAGGCCAATCTTGTCATTTCGGCTGCAGGCAGTTCGCAGTGTGATAACATCATTTTGTAGTTGTTATTTTTTATACAAGTAATTTTCTATTATAGGGTAGACTGAAATCTTAAAAATGAAATTAAACGATACATGACTTAATCCGTGGAAATAAACGTTTTAAGGAGTACAAAAATCTGCTTTCAAATGTAGACATGGAAGTTTAAAAGAATATCAAGAATGAATAATTCATTTTCAAATTAACAGGAAAAAATAAAGCACTACTAAAATAAATGCAAGAATTATGCTGAAGGGTGACGACATTGGATATACCAAAAGCTGCAGGTAAAAAAGACAAAAGTATACTGGTTGTTGAAGAATAGGTTGAGAGTAAGCAGAAATTACGGCTTAAACTGCGAAACATTGATGATGTTAAGTTGCACAACTTGGGCTACGGTATAACGTAAAGCTAACCAACGTGTACGAGACAATTATATTTAATTTAAAAACTCACTCAGTTTCCAATCGTAGGCGCCTTTCGTATTCCTCCTGCTGTTGTTGCAGAGCTAGCAAAGCGGTGGTGGTAGTAGTTGTAGTAGCTGTAGTCTCGAGACCTTCGGCACATGTCACAGTGGCCGTCGTGGTCGTTCGACGTCCGTAGAGTTGACGGTAATACTTTTCTTGATCTCCATATATCCAACACACTTTCCACCAATGACGACACATAAGCACATTTGTGCTCACCACATTTGCCTTGCTCGAAGTGGTGGAAGCCATTTTGCACTTCCACTGTTGTATACAAGAATATAACACTTATCATCGAATTATTACACTGGTAATTTTATCAACAACTTCACTGAAAAGCAACTATATGCACAAAAATATACTTTTTTCTCCGATATATTCAATTTTAGTACACTCAAAACTGCAGGAAAACGTGATCTTATAACACTGTTTTTTTTAGTAGGAAATATACATTAAAGTCGATAAACATCGATCGACATATCTGAAACTTTGGTTAAGCTGAACATTGTTAACACAGGTAGGTATGAGGTAGTAGGAAGCTTATCTTGTTGAAACATTTTTTCCACACTTCCCTTTTTATACCCGTAATTTACGTTTGTGTTTTTTTCTTTTGTTTATAAACAATATTTTTACTAAGGTTTCTGTCCAAACGAGTGAACTGGAAGCTTCTCCCTTGCAAATCCACTAGGTGATCTCACTTTTTTTTTCTATACCCAGCGTCCTGCTTGTACACGGAATGTTGTCCTACTAAATCCACTTATACGCACACCGCCAAGGTTGTGGAGTTGTTCCGGAAATACTCGTACATGTGCAATAACCGCTTCTATAGACCGCTTGATCAGCGATACCCTCAGCTGAGAAAGTTTACCTTTTTATTCTAAGAACAGCACTACCCCTTCTAATTCCTTAGATTTGCTATACTCCATATTCTTTTATTCCATAAAAAGAAAGCTTTTCCTGAAATTGTCACGTGCACAGAATGTACTTGATCTCAGCACTTTTCCACTCAAAATCACTTCAGGTGCCAGAATTTCACCATTCAATAAGTTGGTTGTTGCAGATAACAGCATTATTTGTTTAAGAACATTGGATGAAGGAAACACTTTAGCGAACTCTGGAATCTTCACACTGGACACAAATTATCCTTACGTAACAATGAAATGAAATCGTAGGATCTCCATAACTAACGAGAGTCGCAACAACCGAAATCACAAGTGCGGAGCCGGAGATTTGAATGCGCGATACGAAGCGAACACGTGATGATGGCCGCGATGAGCGCCGCTGCTCTGCCAGATGCTCCGGCTGGGCCCACGCCTCGACTCACACTGGCCGTCGCCTAGCCCCGTCTCGCCTCACTTGTCCGCCGCTTCTTCCTCTGCCAGTCTTGCTGCTCCTACAAGACCACCGCGGGCTACCTGCTGGCTACTGCCCATCCATTGCTCTACTCCCCAACCAGAAAACATGCAATGATCCAAAAAAAGAGCTTATTTTAGATGACGCTAAGATATCAACACAATATCTGTCACATCACCAATTCATATTTTGGAACCAAGCAATTCCCGCTGAACTTAATGTATCATAGCGTCTTGTCTCATTTCTTTTCCCATCGTTTTCCTGAAACCATTACGTTAATGTCTTTTTTCGACGATATTGTTCTTCTTATCCACTAGATAGATAGATAGATAGATAGATAGATAGATAGATAGATAGATAGATAGATAGATAGATAGATAGATAGATGCAATAGATAGATAGATTAGTCAATTGAAATATAATGCTGTAACATGTGTAATCCTAGCAGGTAGTTTCTATGGAAAACGAACATGCTGTTTAATAACAATAAATAAAATAAAAGACACACACACACATTTAGGCATTTTTCTAAAAATAGTTTTTTTGTGTTCTAATGAAATCTCAGTATCGAATTTTTGGTTGAACTTCACTGCCTTCTGTAGTTACTGTAATTACGTAGTAGGGAAAGTAAAATATACAAAGTATTTAACAATTGAAAACAGTATCAATGGCAATTCCGGAAATGGCTAACGTAACACAAAAAAAGTTACTTTAAATGAACTGTGTGTTTAGAACAGATCTAAATTTTTGTCTGTCTCTTAACGTTTACCACCTACAAAACTTATACAACATTCTTTCCGAATGAAGTAGACTTCACAGGCCGTTCCCCGAAAATTCAGATATACGTTTCATTTTTCATGTAAAAATCTTAAATGTATTTTAATCAAAATCGCTAGAGCCATTTTTGAGAAAATCAACAATTTTGAAAAGTGTTCCGTGTAAAGGGTAGTTTGGGTTGGAGGAAATCTTCGTGTCACATCTTTGGAAGATACAGAACCTAATACCAAGTTTGGTATCTATCCAACTTTCGTTTTTGAGTTATGCTGTTCAAAGGCGCACACGCGGCACACACGCATACATATTTCTTTAAAATGCTATTTTTATTCAGGGGGCCGCAAAACATGTATTTTCGATGCAAACTACACATCAAACTTTTGGATGGATGCAAAACCTCTTCCTACTCTGTAACAGAGAAAGTAAAATTCAAAATACAAGGATTCTTACAAACCTACTAATAATAGATTGGAATGGAGACAACGGTACGCGGATGGGAAAAATCAAAACACTAATCCTTTCGAAAAAGTACTTAGGACCAGATTTGGACTGTACCCTTTCTCATATCAGGATGGAATTCAAAGCAGAATGCTTTTAGTTCAGACAGCTGCCATTATCCTTTGGTAGACTCGGGAAGATGGTGTTGCGGAGAGAGCAACAGCTCAGGCTGATAAAACTTGCTTGGAAAAAACGCATTAGAGTAAAAAAATGTAATCCTCACAGGTTAGCCCTAAAAGAAAGAAAAACCACCCGAAAGATATTAATCTTCCTTAAAGTAACAGATTCTGTATAAATTTTGCGAAAGTGATATTACATTGCAGTTAGTAAAATTTTAAGAAGTAGCTTCCTTGTGTGCCTTATATGTTCTCACTTCTGAAATGAACGATACAAATATTCATTGTCATATTAAGTTTATATTCCTCTTTGCAATATCCAGCTTTATGTCGTGACCATCTATTACCTACATAATGGACGTGAAACTACACTTTTCATATATATTTTCTAATCTGAATAAATAAATGATCGTAACATATACAGCGTATATTCTGAAGCTAAAAAAACATTAATATTTTTTTTAAAAACGCATGTAAATAGGTAAACGTGTTTTGTTTACCTCACAGCTAGGGGTCTATGAACCTATCAGTATGAAATGATATGTAACATATATAGGTCGCACAGGCCCCTCTAAAACAAGATATGTCAGTTTAGTTTCTCTTCACCAAAGATGATTTTTATAAAGCTCATAAAGCTACCTCAAAAGTTCCATATATTTAAATTGTTATTTAGTTTTATAAAAACGAAAGGTAACAAAAACGTATAATTTCAAATTTTACTTCCACCCACCTATTAAATGCAGAGAAAGTAACCAAAACCAAATTTGATATTGACATTTCGCCAGAAACGTTTTAAGCTTCATTGAACCCAAAAACCATCCTTAGAAAAATGTTCACGCATGCTTGTGTGTGTGCGTGAGAGAGAGAGAGAGAGAGAGAGAGAGAGAGAGAGATTGGACAGCATAATAAAAAACAAACAAACCGAAATTTCTGTTCATCATGTTCCAAGGATGAGACACGAAGACTATCAAGAAAATTCCTATGCCGAAAACTTCTCTTTGCAGGTACAATTTTTCCTTAAGAAATGTGGAACCATTTAAAGCATGCACTGCGGTCGTTTTAAGGTAAGGCCACAGATCAGCTATCTGCGTAGCACGTGTACTGCAGTGACCTCACTACTTTTCCGATGCGCAACTGACGGTGTGCCAGGTTATCGTTATCAGCTGTGCTTCAGTCTCTGCTTTGTGTTCGTGATGCAAAGAGATTTGTGCATTGTGCATGTTAAAGGGAAAGTGTGTTCAAGACATTTGTGTGGTGTGTGATTTGCTTAACGGTTTTAATTTATTGTTATTAGTCCACTGCAATACCTGCCAATAAATTCCCGCTTGAACAACGATTTTTTGTGTCCGATGCATACGTAAAAACCGAACCATGTAAAGAAGTGCGTAGACAATTTCAGGACAAAAATTCCTGGCATTCCAGTTCTAGATAGAAAAGCTATTAGGCGCCTGGTTAATAAGTTTAGAACAACGGGATTGCTAAACATAAACCTAAAAAGCAAAATGAGATGTTCTAATGGAGGAAAACACTGAAAAAATTTGTGCAACTATTTATGGTGAACCCTAAAAAATAACATTTACAGGAACAATCCCCCATACGAAGTTAAGGACAATGTAACAACAGAAACCATGAATATACACAAGAACTTATGCGTGTGAATGGAAATTCCAGGAATGTCCTCAGGCAGATGGATACCACTTCCAGCATCACTTATAACAAGGTTAGTACTCATTATAGTGCATGTTACTATCTCGTGAGGAAGTAACGCGGAAGTTACGGAGTAACAAACCCCCAGTGTAAAGCACAGTATGCGGAGCATCCATACGCGCAATCCAAGGCCTCGCCATTAAACGACCGCATTGTATAATTTACGTTGTCATTATTTTGTGACATTAGCAGTTTATTTCCAAGGATGCGACACGAAGACTTTAAGAAAATCCCCTCACCCCAGACTACCCTTTACACGGAACATTTTTCAAAAAATTTTATTTTCTCAAAACTGCCTCTAACGATTTTGATTAAAATAGCAAATGTTTAAGACATTTTCATGACAAAAGAAATGTATATCTTGAAGTATCTGGGAATGTCCCTAAAAGTATTCATTCTGAATATTTGCCCATAACTGATAAAAGAGATAGACAAAAGTTTACTATACAAAAAATGTAGACCTCGTTAAAACACACAATTTATGTCATATACATATTTTTTGTCGAGTGAACCATTTACGGGATATTCCTTGTTATTTGTTTGAATTTTCCATTACTTATGCTTTTTCTCAAATGAGAGTTCGTTATTCGTTTTTTTATGTCCTGAACATGCAAAGAGAATGGAATGCTCCACATAGCAACCAGCTTTTAAGAGATTTGACTATAGCTTAAAACCTACCACATTCCCTTTCCACCAACAAGAAAATCAGAATAAGATAGTTCCTGCAAACGTTTATCTCTATTAACATGAAGTAGATAGAGAATAAGCGTTTGTAAAATAGTTTTTATAAGAGTAGAGAAAGTTTTATGTGTGCAACACATAAGATTTTTTAAAAATATTTTGACGCTCGTACTAGTACTTTGCTTCCGTGTAACTACAGCAGAATGGATGCTGCTATCAATTAAGAAAACATTTACTATTTTTACAACAATTTGCAGAATAAGCATGAATTTAAATTAAATAGGTAGCGAAAGCCACGTGGCTGTTGCACATTAGAGCTTTACTGATGGTGTTTAAAAGTTGTGTAATTAATATTTAAGGATTTCACCTAGATTTTGTAAATTATTTGGGCATATGTATAAAACAGTTGTAAATTGGAAGAGATACAAGAAGTTTTAGCAGCGGGCGCAGCTTCAGTCGCAGTCAGCTGACGATGATGAGGACATTCCTTGAAACTAGTTCTGGGTAAATACTTAATTTAATAAAATTTTATAAAGGCGACCAATCTAATACTTTTATGGAATCACTTCGCTATGACTTCCGAACTACAAATGATTAATAATAAGGAAGAGATATGATTAGACGTTTAAAATTTTAAGACGCAGAAGATTGGATTTGAAAGTTAGACACATATGCTAAGAAGACAGTTTCATTTAAACATCAAGACCATGCTAAAATATGTTGCTGTGACTCCATTTTATAACATTCCTCTTTCGGGCGAATTCTTGGAATTTAAGAAGCGACCCTGCATGTGTAGAGAGGGTAAGTATTTAAAAAATCTGATATGGTTCATTCACATGACTTTTGCTACTCTACTAAAACCTATTCTTACAAAAGTTTATTATTTTATCTATTTCCTGTTAATCGAGATAAGTCTTTACTACACATTTGCATATATTTTCCTTTTAGGTATAGGCTAAAGCGATAGTTAGATAAAACGGATCGGTATGTGATAGTTTATTAGCGACTTATTACTTAAAGTATAGGTATTTAATAATTCAACCCAAATACCAAAAAATAAATAAAAAATATCTCGGAAATGCTTAACGCAACAAAAAATTGTATTTCACATAAGTTATCTGATTTAAAGACAGCTACATTTTTGTATAATAAGATTTTGTCTCTCTCTTATGGTTTACAAAATATACAAAAGTCATTCCGATGAGAGACCATTCCTAGAAAATTAAAAATATACATCTTATTTGTCATGCAAATATCTGAAACATGTGACATTTTAATAAACATCTTTAGAGTTATTTTTGAGAAAATAAAAAATAAAACATTTTCCACTTAAATTAAAGGGTAGTTTAGAATTGGAAGCTTTTTTTTTAAATCTTCGTGTCGCATCCTTGGAAGATACTGAACTTAAATATCAAGTTTGGTATTCATCAAACTTTTCGTTTTTGAGTTATGCTGTTCACTCACACACACAAACTTGCGAACTATTTCTAAAGGTGTTGTTTTTGGATTCAGGTAACATTTCGGAATCGAATTTTTGGATGGAATGCAATACCTCCTTTACTTGCTTTATCAAGTAGAAGAGAAAATAAAAATGACACAAATAAACTCATCCACTGAGTATAGAAGTCTGAAATTTGGAGAAGTGCTTCTTTAGATTTCAAAGTAATTTTAAAAAGAAAGAGGTTAACTTGGTTGTTTTTACGAATATTGCCGAATGTTCACTTCAGTCCCCCCTAAAGTCTAGGGTATTTTGTTTTTAATAATTTCGGACTGTACATTAAACACAATTTCATTTCTGCGCTGTACAGCAAACATTTAACTATTGCACTACAATATAGTAGTTGTCTTTACCTTTTTGTCTTCATATACAATAAGCGATTATCATTCTCCGCAGTGAGGGAGCTAGCGTATCTGCCTCACATTCAAGAGTCCCGAGTTCGACTCTGGTTTAAGGCAAATCACCTGGATAACTTTGATCCAAAGTTTTCCCTTATCCTCAGAAGACGAATACAGGACGAATCACGGGCTAACTTCAGTATAATTTTACGTATTCATGGTTCAACAGGATCCCACCCGGTTCAGAACATTAAATTCAACGAAAAAAATAACTTTTAACTATGCATAGTATTAAATCACAGTTTGATTTCTACCATTACTTCAGATAAACCAGTTTCCTTTATTTTATTTTGGAAACAGCAATAGAACAGATAAAAGACACGGAGGGAGAGAGAGAGAGAGAGAGAGATAGAGAGATAGAGGAAGGGCAGGAGGCACCACATAACTAGAAAGGACAAGCCAAGCGAAACGTTAATTTTTAGGATAATATTTGCAATACTAAGATAGCTTTCCGACTAGAAATGTCTGCGTAGGCAGGGGGGGGTTCCGACTCCTTCAGTAGCCGTGGTAGGGGAGCTGCGTACCCCTAGTTCTCCTGGTACTTCTGGCGTTAGAAGTATGTCGGACTGAACATCCGAGTCTCTCCCGGCAGGATTGGGTTGGACTCGATGTGGCAGCGGTTCCCGATACCCTTAGGAGATTGAGTATGTCTGGGTAGTGATGTCCTGCGGGTGTTGTGAGATGCCTTAGTGTCCTTGTTACTATCCTGGAGAGTTGGTAGACGGTGCATTAGTTTGCTGTCGGCCCTAACGAGGTTGTTCGATAGCTTTCCCCTTGGGATAGACCTGCGTAAATGCCATAACCATTTCTGTCCGAAAGTTAGAAGGGGAGGTTTTTAAAGTTTAAGTATTGACCCTGATGGAAAAAAAACCCACGGGAAGAGAGAGAGGCACTCGGTTGGCGTCTTTTCTTTGGGCAAGCACTGGGTTGAGCACCGGCTCTTGCTTGACTTTTCTTGATCAGAGTGTCTCCAGTTATTTTGCCATAAAGATATTAAAAGAACTGAATGTTGTGTTAAACTGCTACATTACATTCCAGAGAAATGATTATACGAGATTACGAAAATAAGTGTTGTCATTAACTTCTATTGATAGGTATTCAATTTCATCAGTGCACCTAAACTGTACAAGAAAAGATATATTGGTACAAAATGCGATGTATTTCAGCAATGTTTCAATCTCATGCAAATATTTGCTACTTAATAACTTTAAGATAGAAGTTTTAAAGCATTTGTTTTGTACACGTTTTTATCTATAATGAGTCTGTCTCAAGATGATGATGATCACCTCTGGCTCAGAGTGTTGCAACACTCGTGCGTGCATGCGTATACAATCTAGGAACTTTAAACAATTTTCCATCGCCTTTAGCTCATAAGTTTTGTTCTTTTTACCGAGGATCGTGCTGCCTGGATTGTTGTGGGCTAACATAACCCTCTCCATCTCACTCTACATATAGATCATACTAATACTATAAAGGGTACACTCAGGTTGCATCAAGGTTTGTACATGATAGAATACTGTTTGAGCTATCCAATAATAATAATAATAATAATAATAATAGGCATAAGAAGAGCAATGTCGACTTATTGACCGTTTCCTTCAGTCAGACATCTTTCCAGCAGTCCCTGAAGAGACTCAAGTTTCTTATGGTCGTAAATTCTAAGTGCAATACGAGTATTACTCGTACTTTGTGCTTTCTTTATTGCTTACCTTTCGTATTCAATCCAATCGTTGAAAGTATATATATATATATATACAATACATATAAGAATTGTATATATGAAAGGGGATATATCATAGATATATAAGAATTTTACAGTAATAATATAATTCACCAAGAAACATGTTAACATACTCAACACCCAACATTTCTACAGAGCGAATTGTAAGAAACGGGCGAGCTAGCAAAATTCCAGGTAAAACAGAAATCTAAGTAGAGCACACCTTTCACCAAGCCAACGAGCAGGGAACCGGTAACGGTTAGGAGAAATAGAAAGAGACAGGTAGAGAAAAGAAAGAGGCGGAGATATTGAACCCGCTTCGCAACGCGCCAAGGTGACGCATAAGCGCACGAATTTGGAGTAACATATTCTCATACATGTTAAGATAACGTGGTCTGAGGACCAATTAGAAACGTCGTTACATTTTGAAACGCAGCGCTCACTCAGGTATATAAGGGCAAAACAAAGCCCCAGAGCCACTCTCTCTCCTCTAGAATTTCGTCGGTAGTGCTACGCTCTTAGCGACAGATGCACGTATGTGTGCATATAGGTGGGAGTGCGTGTGCAGATAGACTCCTGACTTATTTAAAGTGGTGGGATTGGAATAATGGGAAAAGCTAGCCGCCCATAAATATTTAAATTGTTAATAAACTACACTTAGTAAGAGAAATGAAGTATATCTTTAATTTGCCTCACCCACGATAACCCTGAGAACCAAAAGTTAGATATACATAGGGAAAAGTGGAATGGAAAACGCAACAGACGACGAGCATCCATAGCCGAGGAACAACGCTGCAGCAGATAGCATCTACCCAGGATCGACGATTTCCAGATGCAATTGACGGACGATTTTCCGCTGCAACCGTTTCCCGCTACAACGTAGATATTACAGATTTACCGGTGTGTGTGTGTGTGTGTGTGTGTGTGAAAACGAAAATCTCGGCTATACATCATATTTCTGTATTTAAGTACGGGATTTTAACAACGAAAAACCAATTTCATGGAATTCCCCACACTAAAGAATATTTTATAAGGAAACAATTTTATTAACTCATTCCTTACGATTTTAGCTCAAATATGATACTATAAGTCTGAGAAGTTAACTTGAAAATAAAATGTATATTTGGAAATTTCTGTAGTTGTCTTCATTTTCCGTTACATTCTATGTAACGAAACGACAATAAGTACAGGAAACATTTAGAGTTTCATGAAAACACAGAATTTACGTAAAGCACTTTTTACTTAGGCTTAAACACTTCTAAATATTGTTGTATGTTTAAGTTTCTAGTTTAAAATTTAATTTGGGGCTACATGTCATTAATGTATTTTAACATTGAGTATTTTGTTTGGTCTGTCTACCTATTTTCGGGTGAGGTCACCACAAACAAACAAACAAACAAACAAACAAAAGAACCTTTTCCGCATTGTGGTATAACAAATTCCATGTAGCTACAAAACTAATCTATACTGCTTAATTTCATTCCACCCTAAAATTCGATATCGAGATTTTACTAAAAACAAGCATTTTGAGACTCCCTGAATCCGAAAAAAGGTTTTAGTAAAAGCTGCGTATTCGTGTGACTGTGAACAGCATATCCAAAAAACGAGTAAACGGTCAAATACCAAAGTTGGCACTTAAGTTTAACATCTTCCAGGAATGAGGCATGAAGATTTTCAAGAAAATATCCTCACCCCAAACTACTCGTTCATGAAAAATGTATCGAAAATTTTGATTTTTTTTCTTCAAAAATGAGACTAAAGATTAGGATTAAAGTACCATATGTTTAAGATATTGAATGACAAATCAAATGTGTATCTTTAATTTTATGGGAATAGCCTCTGAAAACCTCTTCATTCTGAATGACTTGTATAATTAGTAAACCGTAAGAGATATACAAAATCTTACTACACGAAAAGTGTAGATCTCGTTAAAACAAACCGTGGAGTTAACCATTTTCGAAATATTCCTTGTTTTGTATTTTAAAATACCTTCACTATTCGTTTTTTTCCCGCGGTCATGCAAAAAGCATGGAATTTCAAAGCCACACATAGCGACACGCTCTATCACTTTATCTACTGTATCCTACAAGGAAATGTATAAACGTGAATTAAAAGTTGGCGGCGCCGTGGCCGAGTGGTAGACTGCTCGTCTTTTACAGACTGCCCGGGTTCAAATTCAGGGATATGCATTTTGAATTTGTGGTGGACAAAGCGGCATCTAGGCGGGATATCTCCGGGTTCTCCGGTTTCCCCCGCCATGTTTCCTTCCACCGGTGTTCCATAATCACCTTTGCTATCATTCATCTCTCATCTGCATTTATCATTCACTTCCTCGCTCTCATTCCGGCGACTGACTACCACCCACCCTGGTCTCTCACACTCTGATCTGTAGGCTCTCTGGCCTCCGACAGTCGTCTGCCCCAAGCGTTATCATACGTCCTGAGGAATGTGAGTCATCGGTTCGGTTGGGCGTTAAGGAGGGACGACTCTGACCCAGTTGGGCTGTTTCCGCCTTGCATTTGGTTAATTAGTATTGCAAGTTTATCTAATTACGAGAAATAGATAGATTAATGAGCTTTTGTAAGAAACACTTGTTGAGGACTGAGTAGATAAAGTCATGTGAATGCACCGTATCACATTTTTGTTGATTCAACTCTACAATGTTAGCCTAACGCGGGCAATGTGTAACACTACCTATCAAAGCATACAAATTAGTTGATTTGAAACTATTTTTAGATACATCTTATGGTGATTAATATAAATTGCATGAATGAACTAGCGTTGTCAGCGAGTAAGGATTCTAATGTGACTATCATGCTGCAGAATTTATTGCTATAAATTAACTTCCTTTGCAGCATTACAGATTTAAAGAAGCAATGAAGGTGATAGGAGTATTAACACGTTCCTCAAATGAGCCCGGGGTTCAAAGAAATGAGTTAACTAAAATGTCCCTTCAACATAACAGAAAACCCTTCTCAGTTGTTGTTTTGAACCTTTACCTATAGTGAAGGGAATGCATCCAAAAGTTCAGGAACCACTTTACAAGTATCTGCTTTTTTAAGGAACTCAGTGACTTTCAGGCAATTTAAGGCATTCGGAATTAGCAAATAAACAAACAAAGCTAACGGATGCAACTAAAAGGCATTTCTAGCGCTCAATTATTTTACATTTTCTTCAGCAGAGGAGAAATCTTTTCTTATCCTTGTAAGATAAAATATTCGAGATAGCTCTCTCTAAGAGAAATAAGTATTTGAATATTATGCTTTAATTAATAACATAACACACGCCATAATGTGTAACTTAACATGCTTGTCTTTCAAAACGTCAACTGATTCATCTTATTTTCGAACTTGATTACGTTTTACTTTCTCTACTACGTACAGTAAGTAGGGGAAGTATTGTATTCCACACAAAAATACGATACCGAGATTTCACCGGAAATATATGTTTTGAGACCCCCTGAATCCAAAAAAAGCATTTTTGGAAACATGTCCGTGTGTGTGTGTGTGTCTGTGTCTGTGAACAGCATAACTCAGAAACGAACAGTCGGATAAACACCAAACTTGGTATTTAGGTTCAGTATCTTCCAGAGATGCGACACGAAGGTTTTCAAGAAAATCCCCCCACCCTAGACTACCCTTTACATGGAACATTTTTCGAAAATTTTAATTTTCTCAAAAATGGCTCTAATGATTTTGATTAAAATATCATACGTTTAAGATATTCTCATGAGAAATGAAATTTATATCTCGAATTTTCTGGGAATGTCTCCAAAAGTATTCTTCATTGTGAACGACTTTTGCATAACTGGTAACCCATAAGAAATAGACAAAATTTTACTACACAAAAAATGTAGGTCGCGTTAAAATACACAATTTATGTCATATACATTTGTTTTGTTGAGTAAACCGTTTTCGAGATATTGCTTGTTATTCCCCTAAATTTTCCAATACTTTTAGGTTTGAGGGGAAAACTGGCTAGTGGTCAATTTTTGAACTTTGTAAATAACTTGGACATAATTGGGTTAGCAGAGACTTGGCTAAAAAACAATGAAACTGTGGACATAAGTGAATTCCAAGGTGTCTTTAGTGGTTCAGAAGTGAGAGGTAGAAGGGGGAGATATCCTGGGGGCGTTGCTACTTTCTTTAAGAGTAATTATGTACAGTCTATTAAGGAAATACAGAGTCATCTCAGGGGAGCAACCTGTATATATTGTAATATAGCTGATATTAATATTGTTGTTATAACTGTATATCGCCAGCCGGTTACGTCCCAGTATGCTGAGCCAGAATTCTTTACAGATTTAGGGGAAACAATTGTAGAAATCAGGGACGAATATCAGGATGTAAAGCTAATAATAATGGGTGATCTGAATGCTAGGATAGGGCAAGAAAATATTACAATTAAAAAAGGGGACTTAGATAACAGAAAACCCGGCAGAAACAGCAAGGACTCAATCCTGAATGCAAGAGGAAAAGAGTTATTGTTCTTTTGTGACGCCTACGAGTTAGAAATAATGAACGGAAAATACGGTTCGGACCTGTCAGGGGAAGTAACATTTGTGCATACGAATGGGAGTAGTGTCATTGACTACATTCTGTGTTCACAGGACGTATTGCCGTTAGTTCAAAATTTTAAAGTTGAAAACAGCATTGACTCTCATCATTTTCCACTGATAATGACTTTAAAAGTATCTCGACTAGTATCTTATACAAGGGATGAAAGCGCATGCGAAACATTGACGCCATTGTTTAAATATAGATGGAGGGAGGCAGGAAAGGAGATTTTTATTAACACTTTAGAAAACGAAATTATATCTTTTGACGTAGATCACCACAAAGGAACTGAAAGTATACAGAACATAACTAATATTATACAGAAAGCAAGTGCGCACATGCTAACAGGAAGGGGTAATGCATCAAACAGCTTAACATCAAATAGTTGGTATAACGATCAGTGTAAAACAGCGAAGAAAGCAGCGGAATCTGCACTTATCAAATACAGAAGAGAGGGGGGTGAAGAACGTAGAATTTCTTTTGCAAATCTAAGAAAGTCATATAGGGAAGTCCTAAAGCAGAGCAAAACAGCTTGGCAGGACGCAAAGGCAGAAGAGGTACGTCAAGTAGTCGAAAATGGGGAAATTGGTGACATGTGGAAAGTTATTAGACAGATTCGAAGGCGAAGGTCCATTCAGGTAACTATCCCGGCTGGAGAATGGATAAAGCACTTTAAAACAGTCTATGAAGGAGGGGAGTTTAGAATACAATTAAATACTTTGGCCGCTGAAGGGATGACGGGGGCTCCAATTGTGCAAATGCTTGATTATGAAATTAGCACAGCAGAGGTTGTTCGTGCAATAAAATGTTTAAAAAACGGGAAGGCAGCTGGTATAGAGGGATTGTCAGCTGAGTTTTTCAAGATCTCGCTAGAAGTTAATAAAATGGTAGATTTCTATAGAAAAAGCTTCAATAAAATATTTGAAGGCGGAGAATATCCGGAAGCATGGAAAACCGCCATTATCCAACCTCTTTACAAGGGCAAAGGGAGTTACAGCATTCCAGGAAATTACAGGGGTATCTCGCTGCTCTCTATATTTGGAAAAATTTACAGTAGAATCTTATATGAAAGAATTAAGTGTTGGGCCAAGACACATCATAGGATTTCTAAATTTCAGGCAGGATTTAGGGAAGGTTTCTCGACTATTGACAATGTCTTTGTTCTGAAAACAATAATTGATGACAATTTGAGAAATAAAGGTGGTAAGGTATATACTGTATTTGTAGATTTTAAAATGGCATTTGATACTGTAGAACGCAGTGCTCTCTGGGAGAAATTAACACGTAAAGGCCTTTCGGGGAAAATGATTAGAGCACTTAGGGCAATGTATAAAGAAGTTAAGTTTGTTATCAAGACCGATCAGCACAATACATCAGAATGTAACATAGCGCAGAGAGGGGTTAAACAGGGTTGTATACTATCTCCGTTACTTTTTAATTTGTTTATTGATGATGTTGTTAGCGTGATGACGGAGGAAGACATAGATGCACCGACAATCGCAGACCAAAAAATACCAATTCTTTTGTACGCGGATGACATTGTAGTTCTTTCTAAAACGATAAAAGGTTTGCAGTCTGGTCTAAACGCTCTTCGACAATACTGTAGGCAATGGGGTATGGAGGTAAATATTCTTAAAACTAAAACAGTCACCTTTAAAAATGGATATGTGTACGGCCAACATGAAAAGAGGACCTATGGGGAGGAAGAAATTCAAAATGTTAAACACTTCGATTACTTAGGAGTAAGGTTTGATATGGGCGGAAAATGGAACAAGAACATGGAGTTTATAAAACACAAAGGGATTGGACAACTTTCTGAAGTATTAAGGATATTGACACGGGTACCAGATATGCCAGTAAAAACATTACAGACCATGTATGAAGCAATGGTTAGGTCCTCATTACTATACGGCAGTGAAGTGTGGGGATGGGAGAGGGTGGATAATGTAAATAAAATACAATGCAATTTCTGGAAGCGCATTCTAGGGTTGGGGAGGGGTACTTCAAACTACGGAGTTCTTCGGGAGGTAGGATGCTGGGAAGATGCTGTATTTGCTAAACTAAATGTAGTTAGGTACTGGCTGCGAATAATTAAAGGCGATCAAACAACTCTGAGAGCAATATGTTATCGTCATCAAATAAACAACATAGGGCAACCAAAATGGTGGGCAACGGGGTTGCAACGCGAATTATCAAAAATTGGCTTAAATGATATCTGGCAAAGGGGTAATGAAAATACACACAGTGCTGTAAGAAAGGTCAAAAGACGACTATGCGATATAAACAGGCAGAAAATCGAATCTGAATGTAGACAAAGATCAACATTGGAGCTACAAAATGAAATAAAAACTAGGTGGGGTAAGGAAACATATATTTTGGAATTGAGTATAAAACAGAGGACTGGAATAGCATGGCTTAGGTTGGGAGGGTGGAAAGCTCGCAAGATTGTTGATAACGATGGCAGGAGGATTTGCCCATTATGCGGGGAACAAGAAGACTGGACGCATATTTCGGCAGCATGCGTGCAGACGGAGGGTATTAGGAAAAAACTATTACCGGAAGTATTTTTGGCTTCCAACAGACGGAGGACAGCATGCTGGGACATGATTCTAAACAGCCAAAACTGGCCAAGCTTGGGCACATACTTAATGAAAGTACGTGTACTAAGAGATAAGGTGTTTATGTAATTTTTATTTAAACATATGTGGTGCTTGAGTACATGTGCGCGACTGTGTGTGTGTGTGTGTTTGAGTGTGTGATTCAGTGTGGTTTTTTTTTTTTTTTCTTTCAATTTTATATGTATGTATGTATATAGTGCGGTGATTGTAAAAAAATAGTTGTTTTCTGGTTGATACTGCAAGTCACGTATACAGACAAGGTATTTATCTAGAGAGCATGTACGGTCTTATGACCCATGCGACTGTGTTATGCAATTAATGTAATACTAAATACTTAATAAATACCACCACTACTACTACTACTACTTTCTCTACTACGTATAGTAAGTAGGGGAAGTATTGTATTCCACCCAAAAATTCGATACCGAGATTTCACCGGAAATACCTATATGTTTTGAGACCCCCTGAATTCAAAAAAGGCATTTTTGGAAACATGTCCGTGTGTGTGTCTGTGTGTGCCTGTCTGTGTGTGTGTGTGTGTGTGTGTGTGTGTGTGTCTGTGAACAGCATAAATCAGAAACGAACAGTCGGATAAACACCAAACGTGGTATTTAGGTTCAGTATCTTTCAAGGATGCGACACGAAGGTTTTCAAGAAAATCCCCCCACCCTAGAGTGGGGGGATCTTCTTTACATGGAAGATTTTTCGAAAATTTTAATTTTCTCAAAAATGGGTCTAACGATATTGAGTAAAATATCATAGGTTTAAGATATTTTTATGACAAATAAGATGTAGATATATCTTGAATTTCCTGGGAATGTCCCCAAAAGTATTCTTTATTTTGAACGACTTTTGCATAACTGGTAAACCATAAGAGATAGACAAAATTTTACTACACAAAAAATGTAGATCGCGTTAAAATACACAGTTTATGTCATATACATTTTTTTTGTTGAGTGAACCATTTTCGAGATATTGCTTGTTATTCCCTTAAATTTTTGAATACTTATTTTCTCAAATGGGAATTCGTTATTCGAAGCGGCGTCTGGGCGGGTTTTCTCCGGGTTCTCCGGTTTCCCCCGCCATTCATTCCACCAACTGCTCCATCATCACCTTTCCTTTCATCCATTTCACCAACATTTCGTTTCATCTACTTCCTTCATCCCATACCAGGCATCGGGCTGATCACCCATCCTGGATGCTCTGTCTGATCCATGAGTGTCTGCTCCTCGACGGGCCTCTGACCCCAGGCACCCGCTTGTAAGTCCTGGGGGGTGTAAGTCCTACATAAGAGGAGGGTAAACAGATAATGAATGAATGAATGAATTCGTTATTCATTTTTTTGTCTTGGATATGCAAAGAGTTATAATCTGTGGCAAAGGGAATGGTGCTGCACCTAGCAACCAGCTATTAAGAGATATGTATGTGCTTAAAGGTTACTGTTTTTGTATATTGCCCTTGTAAATATATTTTCCCCTTACATCTACAAGAAAATTAGCAATAAGTTAGAGTCTGCATATGTTTATCTCGATTAACATAAAGTAGATGGAGAATAAGCGTTTGTAAAAATAGTTTGTACAAGAGTAGAGAAAGTCATGTGAGTGTAACACATCAGATTTTTTCAAATTCGTTAATCATTTTTTTTGTCCTGGTAATGCAAGGAAAATGGAATAGTCCACATAGCAACCAGCTCTTAAAATATTTGACTATAGCTTAAAGTCTACCAATTCCCCTTGCATCTACAAGAAAACTAGCAATAAGATTAACATCTCGATATCTCGATTAACATGAAGAATATGGAGAATAAGGGTTTGTAAAAATAGTTTGTACAAGAGTAGAGAAAGTCATATGAGTGTAACACATTAGATATTTTATTCTATAAGCGAGTAAATGAGTACTTCTTATAAATAATTTTCTCAAAATTAATAGCCATTATATCTTTCGAATATATGAAAGGTTGAGAATAAGCACCAGTGAGTCAATTTCAAGTTCTTATTCATTTATTCTTCTCAAGAGGAATATGTTGTACACGCTTGAGGCAGTATTTTTAACACTTAAATAATTTCAGTCTAATGATATAATACGTAAATTCAATAACAGCCCGCCTTGAAGCAATATGTGTATGTAATAATTTGTAAACTGTATGTAATAGTCATTGCATATGCTTATATTATTGTAAACATGTTCAATAATGTTATGTGAATGCATTACGTAATTTAATAATGTAGGAGCTGTGAGAATAATAAGTTAAACGCTGCTAACAATGAGGTAACCTTGAGGCAATAATGAGTAAGGAAGTTTAAATGCTACTAGTCATTATTTGAGCAGCAATAATGTAAATTTTGAGACAGTTTAAAAATAGGCAATCAAAAAACAGAAAAAGCTTTAGTTAAATGAAGGTTTAGCCAATCTGAGACTTGAAATACAGAAGTTTACAAATTTAAGGGGTGGAAATCATTTCAGTTGCCTCATAACCAGACGTGTTGATTCTAGACAGTGCTCATAACCAGACGCGAGATGTGTCCTCGAGTAATTAAATACGTATTCGTGTGAGACGAAAATAGTTTAAGTGTTAAAAAGTGCAAGTATTAAATAAAGGAATCTCACAGCTCTCCATATCAGTGGAGCGCTATTTAATTTGTGTCAAGGATTAATAAAAAGGAGTGAATTAAAACTTAGAATCTGTGTAAACCTACATTCTTCAGTCGCAACACATCCCTACCAAGAGAAACATGTCTCTAACAATAATACTGACGCAGCCGAGGCAAACCTAAATATAAATTATTTAATGAAACAGTCAAATTACAAAGTTAATATTTTTAAACTTGGGGCGAAGTCTACCGGAAACCGGGTACTATACATGCGGTTGCAACAACTTCGACTCCCCAACAGTTGAAATATAATACAACTCCTACAATACACCTACTTCAAATTGACGCCCATAAACGTAGGCCAAAACCCCTACAAGAAAATAACAAGTTCACGCTTCATTAAAAACAAAATAGGTATTGCCTATAACTATTTTTACTTTCTAGAAAAGGTACTGCGTTCTACCCAAAAAAATTTATCGAAATTTCACCGAAAATACATGTTTTGAGGGCATCTGAATCCAAAAAAGCCTTTTTAGAAAACGTTTGCGCATGTCTGTGAACAACATAACTCAAAAATGAAAAGTTTGATAAATATCAAACTTGGTATTTAAGTTTAGTATCTTCCAAAGATGCGATACGAAGATTTTTTAACAAAATCCCCCACTTTCTATACATGGAATATTTTTAAGTGTTTTTCTGAAAAATGGCTCTAACATTTTGATTAATATACCATATATTAAAGATATGTACATGACAAATAAAACGTGTATTTTGAATATTCTATGAATAGCCTCTACAGTCCTCTAAATTCAGAAGGAATTTTATATAATATTGTGTAACCGGTAAACGTTGAGCGATAGACGAAAACGCACTATACAAAAAAATGTTATCTCTTTAAAACACACAATTTATTTCGAATAACTTCTTTTATGGCATCAGCCATTTCCGAGATATCCTTATTTATGGCTCAATTGTTCGTACTTAACCATTTTTTTAAAGTCCTGTTGACTTTCAGCTGCTTCTCGCGATGTGTTGGAAAGAGCATGGAATTTTAAGGCCTAGCATCAAGTTCTAAAACACTTGACTGTCTCCCTTTGTATTTATAACGAAATTTAGTAATACAGATATTACCAGAAAGTTTATCTCGATTAAAATTAACTAGATAGAAAAATAAACCCTCATAAGAATAATTAGTATACCCAGTAATAAGGAATCGAGGATAGAGAAAGTCATGCGAGTGTAACACATCAAAACTTTTTCACAATTAAATACTTCGTAATTATACAGTTTATTTGCAAAAAAGGAGATATTGACTGTGTGGTTCCAATGTTTAAGTTACGTCGGACTTGTTCTTTCTTTAAGATGTTTTAAGCAACACTTCCGAAACACCGATATGGTCTTGACGTTGTGATATGAAGCACTGTAAACTGCAGGCAAGAGAACCGAGTGTACGGCGATAATAATACGTATGTGATTATTATATTGTGGGAGAGACCATTGACAATGAAGCATTATGTACTTAATCCTTGAACCTCAAACGTTATATGTTTACCCCTGAGAAACAAGGCGAGATGGACGTGGTACAAAAGAAAAGAAGGTGAAGGAGGAGGTGAAGGCCTTGTGCAATTATGCTTTACAACGTATCTTCCGGTCGCCAGGTAGACATAATCGAGGGAGGAAGGTCTGTATGTGCTGCACACCAAACGCCTGCAGGCACCGGTGTTACATAGCTGTCTACCTACCGCTCCACCGTTGGTAGCAATATACCACTTCTTATATACCACCCCTTCCCTAATGCTCATGGGTGTTCTTCAAAGCTTTCCTATACTGTTTCACAAAAAGATGAACTAACCATGTTCTACCATTTTTAAATGGCTCCAGAATAAAATGCTGTTTGAGAATAGTGGGCAAATGGTCCGCACCTCTTAACGCACTTACTACCAAACCCTGTTTTTTATACCCTGCCCCGTTGACATAAACTCTTTGCCGCGTTTCCTTCCCCTTTCCCGGTTGGCTAATGTACATCTTTGAATCATGAGTCGTGTGCAATGCAAGGATAGGCGGTAACAGCGATATAAAAACAGATACTGTAATTATTGACGGGAAGATATAAATAGTTAAATAAAGAAATGATAATAAGATCAAGAAATAATTGCAAAAAATAATTTCCATGTATTAAAACAGTGTATAATATAATATGCTTGAGTTGAAAGATTTGCCCGAAGAAAAAGGTAATTAGTGAACTATGTTAAATAAAGTCTTTAGTAACAGCGTTAAGAGCGAAAGCATTAGGTTAAAGATTCTTGGAAAGTTAGGTTATAAGTTCAGTACCTTCAGTACATTCGAACGTTCGTAGGCAAAATTTCTGAATAAAGAGAAATGTAAAGAAATTCTAAGAGTCAGCGAGGTACCGCCTAGTAACAGTGTCACATACGTATACGTAGGAGTTCTGAGATTGGAACGCACATAAAATAAGGTTTGTGAGGGAGTAATATGTAGGCGGAGCTTGAGTTAATACAAGAGCGTACAATCTAATCAGAGACGCATTCGTTCTGCACACTTTCGTACACACATTGTGCATACATTTGTGACACTCTTTCTTAAAAATTAGTCACTCTGGTGATTACTCATGTGTTATTTTAAGCGCTCAGTGACGCTCTTGTGAGAGTTAGATTTAGCGACCATCGAGAGGGGTTTTACCGGTAAACACTCACGGCAAGTTGCGCTTCTAGTGTCTTTTATTGCGGAAACAGTTATTTCAAACCGTAAAACTCAGATTACAGAAGTCAGCAGGCATAATAATTCAATTGTTATAGTTTCGAGTGCTACGATTCATAATCAATTGCATTGTTGGCAACTCGCTTCAATAGCTCAAGTTTTAGATTACATTAAATTTCTCAGTCAACCTAAGCTGATGTTATCCTTTCACACCCACCCACGCATACCCTGAAAGAACGATCTGTAGCTGCCGGCAGCAAATCAACAGCAGATATTGAAGCAAAGGGCACGGCGACCATCGCGGGGTTGAAAACGGCTTCAACACTCATGATAGATGCACGTGTTTTCATCATTCTAACAACCAGGTTCAAAGCGAACGATTCTCACATCTACCTACATTTGTTGATAAGAATTTAGATGCATTTCAGGTGCATTAATGTCACGTAATATATTTAATTCTCACGGTTATGAAAATGTAAATTTAACAATTGTCTTCGAATATATTAAGATCAATGGTCATGTTGAATAAGGAACTCCTTTATATTCATAACAACCTATTCCACAACGGTAGGTAATGAGAGGTGACTATTGCACGTGACAGTTAAGAGATACGGGGCAAAGTTACATGGAATAAACATTAGTAAAAGAATGGTACTTCCCCTGAGAATGGTTCAGTAATTTTGCATATTGTGTTTACCTCCCTTCTGGCCTACTGGCAGCTGTAAATAGAAAAAAAAATATTACCAATCAGGACTACCTTTATGGCTGAGTGGTCAGTTTTCTAGCTTCTCAGTGGACCCAGTTTTGATTTCCGGAGACGAGAATTTCTCGTAACCAGATCACTCCCTATGGAGGTATGACGTGGGAGTGAATCGAGACAAACCTTCATTACACATTCAAAATTTCCTTGTGGGTATGAGGAAACGGTCAGCTAAAGCGATATTCAAATTTTTAAAAAGCGAATCGCTCTATGATGGCTTTGAAATTCCATACTCCTTGTATGACCACGAGACAAAACGAATAGCGACTTACCACTTGAAAAAGGCTATAAGTATTTAAAAATTCAAACCAATAACAGAGAGTAATCTCGGAAACGATTAGCGGCACAATCATTATTTTGAAAGAAATTGCGTGCTCTAACGAGATTTGAATTTGGTTGTGCAGTAAGATTTTGTTTATCTGTTATGGTTTACTAATTATACAAAATTCGTTTAGAATGAAGAGCACTTCTCAGAAAAGTGAAGTGCTCACAAAAAGTTCAAGATGTAAATTTTATTAGTCGTGCTAATGTCTAAAACACACGGTATTTTAGTCAATCGTTAGAAACATTTTTGAGAAAAAAAAATAACGAAAACTTGTCCACGTAAAGTTTAGTTTGGGTGGGGGATCTTTTGTAAACCTTCATCGTATCCTTTGTAAACCTACGGATTTATGTGCTCAGGCACATGCGCAAACACACACACACACACACACACACACACACACACACACACACACACACACACACACACACACACAGACGGACTTTTTTCTAAAAATGCTTGTTTATTCAGAGACTTCAAAAGCGTATTTCCAGTGAATCTCGACATCGAATTTTAGAGTGGAATACAATAGTTTCTTTACTTACTATAGGCAAGTAGTAGAGAAAATAAAAATTAAGAGATAACATTCGGATTTGCCTGAGAGATATAAAATAACAAATGGTTTCGTACACATAATTTAAATGAGAATATATTGCCAGAATATCAACAAAACTAATATGAACATCTGTTAAGAATTTTAAGATACAGAAAATCCTCATGCGATAAAATGCTCTTAAAGAGGACTCAAAAAGAGATGGAGCTGAAACAGAGATGATGGATGATGACAACAACAAACATCGGCGACGACAAACATGGTGATGATGGTGATGATGATGATGATGATGATGATGATGATGATGAAACGGTCTATAACCTGAGTATGATACTGAGGAGCAACAGTTATTAAAATCTTTTCATTAATAGTCCCTTATTTAGGAGTTAAATTAACGCTTTGGTTAGGACAGGGGGCATGTAATACACAAAAATTTCAGCTGCAAATAGAAAACCGGGCGACGATCTAGTACTAAACGAAAAAATCGGATCGTAAAGAGAAATTTTAATTAGCTACTGTTACTCCCAAATGGAAATTTTGATTGCTGTTTGTATGGCCATCTGGAGTGTAGATGATAATAAATTTAATAAAAAACACAAACATTTAAATATTTGTTTTACATGTATTCAAAGTGCACAGAGTGAAACATTGCTGAAAAAAAAGGTTTAGAAAGCACAGATTATTTGAATAAAAAGAGAGGAAGTGAGTTTCTTATGGCTTCAAGGCAGCAGTGTCGCTCGCTTCAGTGAAACCTCGAGTGAGCGTCAGTGATAAAGAAAAGAAAAGAATAACTAAACAAATATGAAGGACAAGCTGACAGAAAATTATAGGCTATGCATATTAAGAGATGTGCTTCTACGTGTTTCGTGTGTGCTCTCTATGTATTGCTGCGGGTTTAATTATATAGCCAGTAGAAAACGAATCTGTCCCCACGTGCGTTTTTTTTTTCAATTCGCTTTTTCTAAGAAGTGGGTACATGTGTAGTCACTTTGTTCATGCTAATGACCGAGCTATCTTCCTCGACAGCAGCGATGTACAACTGTGATACTCATCGAGATTCCTCCGTCCCTTGCTGGAGCACGTGCATGGAATTTTGCTTCCCACGGACCAACTAGTTCCCATATTGTGCAACCTCACGCGCTCTTCAGCTACCTTCTTCACAGCTTGGTTCCCAAGCTACACCGAAACCCTGCGTGGAGTTTACTTCTGTTTAAAATGATAAATAATAAAAGATCAAACTTTATTGACCAGAATGTTATTTCAAGAACTCACAAACAGATTCATATAATGAATTCATCTATAAGCCTCAATGCAGTCGATTAGAGCTACAAGTTGCATGTACCGACACGTTTTAAACCAAGAGGATATTTTTATAGAAAAATCTGATGTGTTACACTCACATGACTTTCTCTAATCTTGTACAAACTATTTTTACAAACGCTTATTCTCCATATGCTTCATGTTAATCGAGATGTTAATCTTATTGCTAATTTTCTTGTAGATGCAAGGGGAAAATGTAGTATTTAAGCGATAGTCAAATCTTTTAAGAGCTGGTTGCTATGTGGCGCATTCCATTCTCTTTGTATCTCCAGGACATAAAAAAAATGAATAACGAATTCCCATTTGAGAAAAAGTATTGGAAAATTTAAGGAAATAGCAAGCAATATTTCGAAAATGGTTCACTCAACAAAAAAAATGTATATGACATAAATTGTGTATTTTAACGCGATCTACATTTTATGTGTAGTAAAGTTTTGTCTATCTCTTATGGTTTACCATTTATGCAAAAGTCGTTCACAAGGAAGAATGCTTTTGGAGACATTCCCAGAAAACTCGAGATATACATTTCATTTGTTATAAAAATATCTTAAACATATGATATTCAAATCAAAACCGTTAGAGCCATTTTTGAGAAAATTAAAATTTTCGAAAAATGTTCCATGCAAAGGGTAATTAGGGGTGGGGGGATTTCCTTGAAAACCTTCGTGTCGCATCTCTGGAAGATATTGAACCTAAATGCCAAGTTTGGTGTTTATACGACTGTTCGTTTTTGAGTTATGCTGTTCACAGACACACACACACACACACACAAACACACACACACACACACACAGAGACAGACACACACACGGAAATGTTTCCAAAATGCTTTTTTTTTGGATTCAGGGGGTCTCAAAACATATATTTACGATGAAATCTCGGTATCGAATTTTTGGGTGGAATACAATACTTCCCTTACTTATACGTAGTGGAGAAATTAAAAATGTGGAATAAGTGACAGAATGTATTCAACATCAACGTAACATTAAGATTAAAACAAATCTCTTAATGTTTTATAATATGCAAGTTGTATTCACTTGAAATACACATTAGTGTAACATTAGAGCCATAACCTACCATAAGAATGTACAAACATAAAACGAATTCTGATGTGTTGCATTCATATGACTTTTTCTACTACTCACTCAAACCCACTACAAAGTATTTATACAAAAGCTTATGTTTCAATCTACTTCTTGTTAATAAAGATAAATGTTCATTACACCTTTATACATTTCGTGTAGGTATAAGAAGCATACAGTAAACCAAAGCGATAGTCTTTTAAAAATTGGACACTATGTGATGATTTTGAAATTACTCTCTCTTTGCATGACCATGGGAAATAAATGAATAGCGATTTGCAGCTGAAAATAGTATAAAGTATTGGAGAATTTAAACCCATAAGAAAGAAAATCTCGGAAATAGTTAACGCCACAAAAGATTTATTTAACATACTCTGATGAGGTCTACATTTTTTTTCTGTAATAAGATTTTGCCTAACTCTTACGGTTTACCAGTTATACAAAAGTCATTCAGAATGAAAAGAACTTCATAGGCCATACCCAAAAATTTCAAGATGCACACTGTATGTGTCATGCAAATATCTAGAACATATGGCATTCTAATCAAAATCGTTACAGCCATTTTTTAGAAAATCAAATGTAATGAAACACTTTCCATGTAAGCGGTAGTTTAGGGTAGGGATTTTGTTGAAAATCTTAGTGTCGCATTCTTGGAAGACCCTGAGCTTAAATGCAAATTTGGTGTTTACTTATTTTTCGTTTTTGAGGTTGTTTTACAGGCACATACACAGACAGATGGACTCATACGTGAGCGCATGGACTTGGTTCCAAAAATTATTGCTTTTGGATTCAGGGAGCCTCAAAACATGTATTTCCTCTGAAATCTGGGTACCGAATTTTTGGATGGAATGCACTACTTACTATAGATAGGTAGTAGAGAAACTAATTAATAAAATATATGCTACAATGTGCTCAATGCAATAGTACATGCATTATTCCATATATCAACATTTCATTTCTTCATACGCAGATTTGAAAGCAAAAATCGGACGAAATCGATCTTTATGATTTAGAGCTCACTCAAACAATCCCAGCTTTTCTTATAATTTCTTATTATATAGTTAGAGATATGCCAATGTCTATCTAACAAACTGACTGCAATATTTTATTTCACAAACACAGTAAACAGTAAAAGTTTATAATCATTTACATGGAAAATGTTTCATTGCTTTATTGACATTTAAAATGTAGATATTTTGCAAATATTGCCTTTGATATTAGGAAAATAGTTTTTTTTCCTCGCAAGGGGCAGAAGAGGAGTTAATCACTGCGGCCAGAGGTCTATTGTGCCGAATGCAGCCTTCGAGAGGAAGGGATGAGATGAAAAAACCGAAGGGTTGTTGCCTGGACCAAGTAGTGGCAGGTGCGGATATTGCGGGGTCCCTGAAGTTCACAGATGGTAACACTCCTGAAGGTACCCCTCCCCAGCGTTCCTCCTGACGAACAGGTTCGAGCTGCCCTGGTTCTTACCAGAGAAGGAAGAAACATTCACAAAGCGCATATTCACCGCGCAACAACACCACCAAACTACCCAGTCAAGCGTTACCGCGGCACCTCCTCGCTCGGTGGGAAAATACATTAAAAGTCTAACAAAGACTTCAGCAGATAGGACGAAAATTCAGATACCCTTGATGGTCTCTTTACTAGTTATGAAGTTTATAGCTCCATTATTATAAACATTAATATATATTAATGCATTCCTAAAAGTATTAGTATTACATGCAAACCTAGTTTTTGAGTGTCGCTCCATAGTCCACAGCTTTTCTCCTTTGTGTAGAGAGATATGAAAGCTCTCTTTATTTATAACAAAAATGCAAACTTAAATACTCTGCTGGAATTGTAAAGCGAATCCAAAAACGTTTCCATTACATGATACCTACTTTCGTATCATAATTAAAGCTTTGGTAGTTTTTCTCTCCGTCAAAGATTATGCAGCATTCGGTGTATTGGAAAGTCTCTCCTCAAATAAAGTAGCTTTAAATATATTTATACTGTCCATTTTGTTGTCGGTAGATTAAGATAGAAATGTTTCAAACTGGAAAAAATGAATTTATATTGAAATTGCCATACGTATATGATGTTCCTTCAAGGCTGTCACAATGATGTTTTACAACAATCAGTATAAATAGCTAAGGTAAAACTTACCATGCGTCAGCCAAGGAGTGTATTGAAACTAGAACCATTTCTACTTGGCTAATGAAAGAAAATAAACAAGCTAAATATATTTTGAAACTTTGAACTAAGATAGGTGAGGCATTTATAAATTGAAGTAAGAGGGCAGTTTAAGATAATTCCAAATAGTGTACTATAATTAAACTCAACGGAATACAGTCGTATATTTTTGCGTTGTCCTGAGATATGAAAAAAAAAGGACGAAAATGCCCACTCGGGTGGTCGAGGTCGTTAAGATATGGAATTGTGAACTGGAGGTCCCCGGTTAAGCTCCCGACAGGACCGTTCTCCCTGATAGGTTTTTCCTTAGATTTTCCTCCTAACCAACGAATACGAGTGTTTCCTTCCCTAATTTCCTTTCCCAATTATTTTATTTCATCTCATGTACCATCAGTGTCCATCGCCTGTGGTGCCATATTGTAGCGAGGCGTCTCGAAGTCGATCCACGGAGGAGAGTTGCATCAGATTGCATTAAGTTTCGAAAGGTGTGGTAATAAAGGAAGAACTGGCTTTGAGGGCATCAGGTAGTTTAGCTAGCTCTCAGAACCATATTTATTGACCATGAATGTGGGTCAATTCTCTCAATTCGCTCCACGACTTTGTTACGTTTGTTATGGTTCCGAGCCCCACGACCACCTCGCTCTCCCGAAGGACTCCCAATTCACTCTAATTTATTGGGAAAATAGCCATTAGGTTTTTATAAGATCCCCCGTGTACTTATTTAACATCTCTCTTCCCCGAACATCCCTATGGCGCCTATAACCCCCGTGCCGACCGTCTGTATCATCTGAACCTATTCCTCCTATTGTAAGCAACTCCTGGGGCTAACTGCCCTAAGGATCGCTAAAATATATAGTAAGAATGGACGTTAAACAACCTAAAATGAGTACAAAAATCGCTGAGTATCTCATAAAACAAAGACAAACTAGTGAAGAGATATCACTTGTTAGGACAGTATCCAAAGAAGGGTAAGTATCCTATTGATAGACATTTTTCATAATGTCTGGCATACCGAAAATTTTAATGATTTTTTTCTCCCATAGGATTATTTTCTGTATTAAGCACGTAAACAAACTATTAATTTATTAGGTGTGCCAATGAAATATTGGAAACTAAGAAAACAACATTCTTTGAATTGATTGCCGGTTTAAAGCCAAACTTAGCAAAGGAAGAAGAAGTTAATTACAATATTTCGTTATTCTCAAAACCCACGACACAAACTTCTTTGGCTTTTCTTTCGAAAGTTAAAAACAATTTTGAAGGCATTGTAACTAAAGAAGCTTAAAAAAGACTAGCGAGAGAGTATTTTTTAGAATCTGTGTGGGCATAAATAGTTTCATTAATAACTTTTTGAACAAATTACGGGTTACCGCGCATGTAAAGTTACATATCTGATGTAAATCTGATGTGCTGCACTAACATGATTTTCTCTATTCTTGTACGAAATATTTTTACAAACGCTTATTCTCCATCTACTTAATATTAAGTGAGATAAACATTTGCAGAAACTACCTTATTCTAATTTTCTTGTAGGTGCAAGGGCAATATGGTAGGCTTTAAGTGATAGTCGAATCTTTTAAGAGCTGGTTGCTATGTGGATCATTTTATTCTTTGCACGTCCAGGAATAAAAAAAGGACAGATAATGAATTCCTCTTTGAGAAAAAGTACACGTTTTGGAAAATTCAAACATATAACAAGGAATATCTCGGAAATGTTCACTCTAAAAAAAATTTGATGTGTTACACTCACATGACTTGCTCTACTCTTGTACAAACTATTTTTAGAAACGCTTATTCTCCATCTACTTCATGTTAATCGAGATAAACATTTGCAGACTCTATCTTATTGCTAATTTTCTTGTAGATGTAAGGGGAAAATATATTTACAAGGGCAATATACAAAAACAGTAGCCTTTAAGCACATACATATCTCTTAATAGCTGGTTGCTAGGTGCAGCACCATTCCCTTTGCCACAGATTATAACTCTTTGCATATCCAAGACAAAAAAATGAATAACGAATTCCCATTTCAGACAATAAGTATTGAAAAATTTAAGGGAATATAAAGCAATATCTCGAAAATGGTTCAATCAACCAAAAAAATGTATATGACATAAATTGTGTATTTTAACGCGATCTACATTTTTTGTGTAGTAAAATTTTGTCTATCTCTTAAGGTTTACCAGTTATGCAAAAGTCGTTCACAATGGAGAATACTTTTGGAGACATTCCCAGAAAATTCAAGATATACATTTTATTTGTCATGGAAATATCTTAAACATATGATATTTTAATCAAAATCGTTAGAGCCATTTTTGAGAAAATTAAAATTTTCGAAAAATGTTCCATGTAAAGGGTAGTCTGGGGTGACGGGATTTTCTTGAAAACCTTCGCGTCGCATCTCTGAACGATACTGAACCTAAATACCAAGTTTGGTGTTTATCCGACTGTTCGTTTCTAAGTTATGCTGTTCACAGACAGACACACAGACAGACACACACACACGGACATGTTTCCAAAAATGCTTTTTTTGGATGCAGGGATCTCAAAACATGCATTTCCGGTGAAATCTCGGTATCGAATTTTTGTGTGGAATACAATACTTCCCCTACTTACTATACGTAGTAGAGAAAGTAAAAAGTATGTCACATAAATTGTGCGTTTTAACAAGGTCTTCATTTTTTGTGTAGTAAAATTTTGTCTAACGCTTACGATTTACAGCTATGCAAAAATCATTCCAAATGAAGAGGATGTTTGATGAAATTCCACGAAAATTCAGGATATACATTTCATTTGCCATGAAAATATCTTAAACTTACTATATTTTAATTAAAATCGTTAGAGCCATTTTTAAAAACTCGAGAAAACATTTGGAAAAAGTTCTATGTAAAAGGATCAGGGTGGGGGGATGTTCTTAAAAATCTTCGTGTCACATCCTTGGAAGATACTAAACTAGTAACCAAGTGTGGTATTTATCCGACTTTTCGTTTTTGATTTCTGCTGTTCACAGACAAAAAACACATACACACTAACACGTTTCCAAAAATGCTTTATTTGGATTCGAGGCACCTCAAAACATGTATTTCCGGTGAAATCTCGGATCGAATTTTTGCTGCAGTGCAATACTTCCCCTACACACTATACTTAGTAGAGTTTAAAATACTAGCTTATTGCCATGTTATGTACACAGTGTGCCGTTATAGTTTACTAAGAGAGAAAAAGAAAGAAAAGATCTGATGTGATACATTCACATGACTTTGTCTACCCTCTATCGTTTATTAGTCGGTATACAATCTATTCTTACCAAAGCTTATTTTTCTAAGTACTACATTTTAATCTAAATAAGCCTTTGCAGAAATAGCTACATTACACATTTGGTTGGGACGAAAAGAGAATAGCGATAGTCAAATGTTTTAGAACCGGGGCTATACGCTGGCCTTAAAATTCCATACTCTTTCCCTGCAATCGCGAGGAACAACTGAATGTTAACAGGATTTTAAAGAATGACCAAGAAATGAACAATTCGAACCATTAATAAGGATATCTCAGAAACGGCTTGTCACAACAAATTATTTGAAATAAATTCTGTGTTTTAAAGAGATCTAAATTTGTTGTGTAGTACGTTTTCTCTATCGCTTAACGTTTACCAGTTATACAAAGTTATACAAAATTTTTTCCAAGTGATGTGGAGTTAACAGGCTATTCCCAGAAAATTGAAGATATACATTAGCTTGTTAGAGCTATTTCTTAGAGAATAAAAAAAATCGAAAAATCTTCCATGTAAAAGATAGTCTTGGGTAGGGGTTTTTTCTTGAAAATCTTCGTAACGCATTTTTGAAATATACTGAACCTAAATACCAAGTTCGGTATTTATTCGACTTTTCTGAGTTATGCCGTTCACATGCAAGCACATGCGCGTGTGCAGACGTTTTCCTAAAAATGTTTTAATGCATTCAGGGTGCCTCAAAACATGTATTTCAGATGAAATCTCGACATTGAATTTTTGGATGGAATACAATACTTCACTACTTACTACACGTAGTAGAAAACACAAAAAAGAAAAAGGAAAAACTGGTCCCAGAATAAAGTAAAACACAAGGAAGCGAGCTGGCGAAGCAGAAAAAGCGACAATTGGCTTGCTGGAAGCATGATAAAGGAGAAACTACCTGCCATGTGCTACAAGCATGCAATTTATAACGTCGGTAGCGCAAAGTGTAATATTCTGCTGCACCGAAGACTCAAGTTGCTAACTTTATCGGAGCTTGTCCTTAGAATGCAAATTAAACTGCTTTGTGCAGTAAGAATATGCCCGAAAAGGGGCTTCCCATGAAACATTTGTGAATTACAAAGTTAAGAATTAAATTTAATGACCAAGTCCACAATGTAAGGTAATGCAAACCAAACCCCTGAATTA
The DNA here is from genome assembly GCA_030765065.1 of Deroplatys truncata. Lineage (NCBI taxonomy): Eukaryota > Metazoa > Arthropoda > Insecta > Mantodea > Mantidae > Deroplatys > Deroplatys truncata. The sequence goes on from CM060980.1 coordinate 64,882,035, forward strand.
TCAAAGCGCCGCTAGTGTTCTACCCAATCGTTGAAGTCTCCATGTTCACGTTCACACGGAATGCTTGAAGAATCATTCTCGATGTTTCTTTGAGATTTAATTCACCTGAATCTGAAATAAGCAATATTCAACCACCAAAGAAATAATTCCAGTGGATGCTATTGCTACGTTGGAAAGAGTTCTCTGCACTGATGGCTTCTGTCAAGATCTGAAGCCGAGGAACCGCGAATAGCCTTCGTGATTAAGTTAGACAGGCATGAAAAGGATTCGTTAACTTTTTGCCTCTCACATATTCGGAGAAGTTGATTTATTCTTCCTTTCAAGGCGTTTGTACGCTTAATCCATACATGTATAAATCCAATTTATTTTACTTTTAGAAAAGGTAATTATTTCGCTTTTGTGATGGGGAAATAGCAATGCAAACACGATTTAGCAGAATATATTTAAAAATGAAAAATAAGTTTTCATCGGTTGCTTACAAGATTAGCTTAAAGTTGTGAACAAAACTCGCTTTGTCCTTTCCAACATTAAAATGTGATATTTAAACTATACTCTGCTGCAGAGGAGTGCACATAATATAATAAAAGCTTCCCTGACAAGGTATACGTACAGAATGGGAGGGTCGTACACACGTTTTACCATTCCACAATGAAATTATCTATCGTATTTTCCCCTAGTCAGACCAAAAACATGTCACACATTTCAGGACCTAAATTGTGTATAACGCCAGAGTACTCGCACCTTCAGCTAAACATGTATCGCGGTCCTATTATTAGAAGAGGTGTGGTAGAAATTTCTCTTAGGCAGACCATATATACTGCATGTTGTGTGTTTATATGAACATAAAATGCAAGATTGGATAATCATATTAAAATGTACATTACCATTGCACCACTTTCAGTTTAACTGAAAATATTTGCATTTACACCGCTGCAGTATGGGGTGGAAAGTATTAAAATTTGATCCTCTCAGCTTTGTCTCATATATCATTTAGACGACAAAAGTTCTGATACCAAGTTTTTGATGTCTTTCGTAATTTTGGAAGTATTTATTTTACAGCATCAAGTCGCAACTTTGGGCAGCGCAGGTTGCATGTGTGATATGCAACCTGCAGCACGTCTACGCTTGTAAGGACGATGTTTCACATTTTTTAATGTTCTCAACAGATTTCCTAATTTAAAGTGGTACTGATACCGTAGAACAAATGAAGAAAAAGAAAAGATTTATTAGAAGAAAAATTATATGTATTCTGTATTGAGATGTAGAGCAACTTTCCACTTTAAAAAAAAAGCCGAAAGTTGTTGTTAACGTAAATCGTTAAAATGTGAAGCAATGTGCTTTAAAATGTAATTTCAGCCATTTATTGACTTTAACAAAGTGCTGTTAAGGTTTCGTCAGCTTGTTGGGCATACTTAGATTTTAACTGAAATATATGAACGAACAAATTTTAATTTTCACTAAATTTGCCCTCACCAAAAAGGTTTTTTCCCCTAATTAATTACCTATTCAAGAAGCGAAAATAAGGTTTTCAACCACGCATATTTTCGAATAAAGAATCAGTAGAAGCTGATTGAAATTAATTAGCTCTAATATCTACATAATTTGCATAATGTATTGCATTTATTTGGAAATCTACAAGCCACCAAATAACAGTACACATCTGCCATTTTTAAATAACATGGTACTTATTTACTTCAAGTCTGATATTAGCCATTAGTACAAATAGAAATTCAAATAACTCTTTGATATTATAACACAATAAATAACTAAACACAGTAATTCGGTTTTAGTCCATTGGCTTGCGGAGGTACTTTAATGATGTAGAGTCATATCTGCCCCCTGCTGCAAGCCGGCTGTTTTCACCCTAAGGGTAAGCGTGTCGATTAACTGCAGAAGAAAGAGGCGCATTACTAGAGAGAGAGAAGGACAGAGGTATTCCAAGCTAAAGAGAGTTAATGAATATAAATGATCAAGTTTTTTTTTAACGATAGCTAACCCGTTATGAGAGTACATCAATACACCGCCCTTTATTGGGTTTTAATCTTCGATGCAAGCAGTAAAGCATTGCCAATACCGTTGAGTGCTAAGAATTGCTAGGTAACTTCATAAGACACGACTTATATACGAAAATCAGCTGTGGTCATAAATAATCTTACACATTAAAATAAAATGAAATAGTGCTAAGCTAGTGCTTAGTTGTCGTACTGCGGAATGTGCCCAAAATATCCTGTTTTATGGCAGGTCTTTGGGAATGAAAATCTAAAACACAATTAGATAAGAAGAGAAAGTTAACAGCTGGTGCACGAGAAAATGGAACTTTATATGCATAATCCATTTTTGTGTGCGTTCGTGCAATATTTATGTTTATATTACTATCTCTCTACACAGATAATACAGTAAACGAACATTGTCTAGTAATATTGATTTTATAACTTGGATTAACAACTGTATAATAGACTAACTTCCAGTCATAAAAGTCAGAGAGAGCGAATGAGAGTGAGAGTGAGTTATCTTTTCACGCAAGAATGGCCAAATAGAATGCTATATAACTCCGACTTAAGTTCTATATTGCATAACCATTCAATGTTGATAGAATAAACATTTAGGATATGCCAATTTTTCATTACCGTTACTCGTGTACGTCAACAGCTACCACGAAAATGATAGAAACAGAAGGGGGATAAGGACATAAGAGAAAGGGAGGGATAGTGAGAAAGGGAAGAAATTTTGCAATTAGAGTAATAACGCGAACGGAGCTGTGGGTTCTGCTATGACAATAATTCTTCAAGAGTTGCTAGTTATATGTTATGGTCTAAAAAAAATTGACGAATATTTTGCTATAATTGCACGCATATACTTGAGTTTGCCTTCTATAATGCCAGTCTTGAATAACTCTTGCTTTATTTAATTCTTGAATTTATAATGTTTTGAAATTTAGGACGTAATTAAAATGTTGATAGGTAGCAGATTTCATTTTAAAAAAGTAGTCTTCTTATTTGACTCCTGAATATGTAAATGTTTAGAAATTCAGTGGATTTAATATCCTTGGCAATGAAACCGAATTTCTAATTTGTCCCACTGCCAATAATTGGTACCATAAACTTCTAACTCCTATGTTACTGTTTTTTCAAAACTGTTACTATTTCCATAAAATCTGTATTCTCACAAATCGTTTTATTCGTGATGTGTTACTAGTAGCGTATTGTGAGTACAAGCAACTTTTCAGAACCGTTTGTAATTGCAGTAAAAATTACCAGTTTTAAAACTGACATGTTGGAGTTAACAGCAGTCAGCGAAGATTTAATTTTTAAATGTTATATTTTTCCCTGTAAATACTTTCAGAATAATTTTATGTTCTAACTCACATCATTCCACCGAAGTTCACTGTTACTCAGCATGCCATGAGGAGTGAGGAAGTTTACCTGCAACAAATGAAGATGTAATCAGTAATCTCTTCTCCTTGAGATATTTACACATCAGTTTAAATATCTATAATACTTCATTGAAAAAAGGATTACAGTTTTTAAAATATTGACAGTGTAACTTCGTGTTATGCTCGAAAGTACATTTATAATATAAAAATGACAAAACCGAGCTCGAAAAGCACTTAATTCTCAAAAGACTTGTGTCACTACCTTACCACTTCACATGGGGATTATAAAATGTTTGTTTAACATTCATTTGATGCAGGTAAGGCACCTAAAAACGTTTCGTAACTTCTTCACTGATTAATTTTGAAACAGTTCTAATGGTATTTATTTATACATTATTAAGCAAAAGAAAAGTTTAATTTATTTTTACTTTAATACTAGCTTACAAAATTACTTCGGCAGTCTTTTTTGGAATACTCTGCTTTTATGGCTGCAGGAAACTTTAAGAGCTATACTCAAACCCCTAAATGGGGATTCCATTATACGATAAACCAATAGTTCTAGCATTACACATCAGTAAAACAAAGCTACTGCTTTATAGCGTTTTTACTACATATATGCAAATATCAAAGGTAAAATTTAAGTAATTTTTTATTTCTTTAAACAAATAACCATAACCTTTATATACTCCTAATTTTGATGACTGTGATTGATGATCGATGAATAGCTACTGCACGAACGACATTGATTATTATAGAGTCCATTAGATTATTTTGGTTCCTCCGCATCCCATTTATTCCTATTTCCTTCGATATGCATATTTTAGGGTTCCCACAGATAAAAGTCCAGAGATATCAAATCAGAAGAATTTGCAGAGAATTCAAAGGGTCTTATGTTGGTCAAGAGTCAAGCGTGTCTCTGCCAGTTTGTATTGTTTGTTGATGGTTGTAATGGCAATTTTTCTACTAACTGCACACCAATGCCAGAAGTTGGTGTGGAATTTATAAAAAAAATCAGCATAGTTAATAATTATTAATATATACCTTTCTGAGCCCTTCTGTATACTATATTGAAGCTGTATTCCACAAAAGAAATATCTTAAGCGGAAAAATGAAATGCATTTAAATATTGGATGATCATTAAAAATCTTCAATTTAAGCGTAAGTAAGAATGGGAATGTTTATTTCGCCCGTAGATTTCGCCCGTTTAATTGTTTTTGAAGCGATGAATAGGTTTTTAACAAGATAGTTTTGCAGAGGTTCGCTGTAAAATGAACTATTTGTTTTTATACGAAAGCGCCACATAACACCTGCAGAAGGTTTTACACATATCGTGACTTGGATTAACTCCTAGAATATTTACAGGGACCATGGCATGTAGTTCTCCCGAATAAAAAATTGCCTCCCAAGCCCCCAAGTTCGCTCAATAAAATAAATGTGTTACGTCAGAATGTCAAGAATTAATGTAACAAACCTCATTCCAGGAGGTGTGAGGCGATGAACTTAGCCTTAGTGGATTCAGCAGAAATGGAATGCGCCTTTTATGTGATCACATGCTACCCAGTGGCCATAGCACTTTATTCTTCTTCTTGGGATTCGCAGCAGAAAAAAGCAATCTCTCCTTCTCCCTTTTCTTTTCAAACATTGGTATGTGTAATAAAATGCCGGTTTTGAAAATCTTCTTCACATTGATTAGTCTTAATAGCTTTCGTTGCTCCTTTGGTCACTCCTAATTTTCTTGCGAGCGGCACATTTGATTCACAAATGATTCAAGATTTTTTCTTTCAGTTATTTTTGTTCCGCCATCTGGAATCATTCACATAAATTATTGGTTATTACTTCTTGAAACGCAAATTACACAGATTTACTTCATCGCTGTGCTAAGATGGCAACGCATCTCTGTGTTAATTATAAGATTGCTCTTCAGCATAAAAAGAATGAGGTCAAAAAACTCCTTTGCGCCGTCATTAACTTAGGACATTATTTTCTTCATCTCCATAAGATTTCAGAATTAATACCAGACTTTAAAATACTGCAAAGATACACAGACATAAGCTAAGATTCTCGATAAAGTATTTAAAACATGGAACTGTTTAAGTTTTAGACGTCCATCTAAAAGAATACATAAGGGTATTTACCTATGGTACACAGATTAGTCGAAGTTGGGTCAGCAGTAAAATTACCTTGTTTTATGGCAAATTAAGTTGTTTTGTGGCAATTTGTTAGGAATGTTTGCTTTCCAGAGGTGTTTTATTTTTGCTTTCTCAGAATGTACTAAAATCGAAAATATAGATAGAATTACCGGAATTATCGACTTTTGATGGTGTTATAAGACATGGAATGTATGTTGAGTAAAAGAGTACATACTACCAATGTCGATATCTACAACAAAGTATATATCTATGGACGAAGGAAACCTGATATGTAACAATCACCAGGATTTTCGGTACTCAAGCCGTTTATTTTCATGTCTGTTCTACGAATTACTTATAAAAAACTTCCTCCCGAGATTTTGCAATTATATAAAATTCAAGAACGATGAAAATTGTGCCAAATTGACCCTCCCCCGGAGAAATCTGCTACGGTCTGCACCAAAAGAAGGTTGACATCTACGGGAGCAATAGTGAAATGAGTATGGTGGTGCTTTGTAAAGGAGACGCCAAGACCAAGAAGAAAGGGCACAGTTAATTTGATTCACGTAGTACGTTGGCGAATGTGGTCGTCGACTTCGCAGCCGCCGGTTCAGTCCCAGCTCTGCTCACCGTGCAGTGGACGAAGCTGAAGTTAGTCTTTCTTCGACGGTGAGGAATTTCACGAGGAAAACAACAGGGCAACGTTTAGGCAGAAGGCATTGCGGATGGTGTTTCTAAACTCCTTTTGGTTTAACTTGTTCATTATTATCTTTCGTAATTATTAACCGGGAAAGATTGATCGTGCGTGTAGGTGGAAGAGAGGGGGCATGAAATAGCCTCATGTCTGCTCCATGTAGTCAATAGTGGTGCCATTTTTAAGGAAAAGTTGGTGGTTTGGTCAGACAACTGTGCTGGCTAGAACAAAAACAGAATGATGGTTTTTCTATTACTATTTCTGGTAGCTAATGGGGTATAACACCGTGGTCATGTTTACTTACTCTACTACGTATAGTAAGCAGGGGAAGTATTGTATTCCACCCAAAAATTCGATACCGAGATTTCACCGGCAATACATGTTTTGAGGCCCCCTGAATCCAAAAAAGCATTTTTAGAAAAAGGTGTGTGTGTGTGAATAACATAAGTCAAAAAATTAAAAGTCGCACAAATAGCAAATTTGGTATTTAGGTTCAGTATCTTTCAAAGATACGACACAAAGAACTTATATAATATATTTAAGCTATTTGTACGCCAAATAAAATGTATATCTTGAATTTTCTGGGAATTTCCCCAAAAGTCCTCTTCATTCTGAGTGGCTTTTGCATAACTAGTAAACCGTAAGAGATAGACAAAAGGTTTCTACGCAGAAAATGTAGAGTTCGTTTAAGAGCACAATTTATGTCCTATACACTCTTTTTTCAAGTGAACCATTTCCAATATATTTCTTGCAATTTGTTTGAATTTTCCAATACTTATACTTTTTCTCAAATGAGAATTCCTTATTCATTTCTTTATGTCCTGGACATGCAAAGAGAATGCAATGCTCCACATAGTAGCCAGCTCTTAGAAGATTTTACTATCGTTTAAAGCCTGCCATATTCTCCTTGCATCTACAAGAGAATTGGCAATAAGACAGTTTCCACAAACGTTTATCTCGATTAACATGAAGTAGGTGGAGAATATGCGTTTGTAAAAATAGATTGTACAGGAGTAGAGAAAGTCATGTGAGGTAACACATCGGATTTTTTAAGCTATGACAGGGATTTTGCTACAATAGAGCACAGAAAACGAAAGGCGAATGCTCACATATCTAAGGATCTCCACAATATTGTGGAGAGTGCCCCCCATGTCTTGCCTTTTAAAGTTATAGACATGTCAAAATCCAAGTTCTTTGCCTTTCTTGAATCTGCAGACAGTCTGATAAATATCAAAGATAAAAGTTTCTAAAGTGTCATAAGTCAGAGTCACCAGTGATGATCCCACAAGGTCCAGGTGGATGAAGAGGGATAGATGAAGAATGGATGAAAGTTAACGTGCTTCAAAAAGGGAAGACATTGTCTGATTTGAAACGGGTGAATTGATAGCAAACCACATGTGTATTGCACTGAACAAGGCCAAAAATCAAAATGTGTTGTCTATGATACCATTCTTGGCTGAAGAAGAACATAAAGAGTTTTATGTCAACCTACAATAAACAATGTATGTGAAATCATTTTTTTCACGTTCCAACGTTATGTGCCCATCACCGGCACTTAAGCCTCTTATGCAGTATTTACTGCTGGTACTTGGATCCTGATAAATATACCACCTCATATTCACGTGTCTGTTTATAAACTGGTTCTAATATTGTACTTTCTCATGTTTTGTAATACCTCGAACTCTGTATTAAAGTACAGTTTGTATATCTAATACCGCGAAACTACTATTTGTAAAGCAGTTTTTTCCGTCTACTGAGAAAATGGTGTATTGGTACTTAGATTCCTTGCCACTTACACCCTTCAATTCAAAATCGACAGGACATTAAAAATGGGCAAGTATTGAACATTTCGAACCATTAATAACGGAAACCTCCGAAAGGGCTGACACCACAAAAAAGTAATTCGAAATAAATTGTGTGTTTTAAAGAGATCTACATTTCTTGCGTTGTACGTTTTCATCTATCGCTTAACGTTTACCAGTTATACAAGATTATACAAAATCCCTTCCGAATGAAGAGGACTTTACAGGTTATTGCCAGAAAATGCATGATATATATTATTTCTAGGTAAATATCTTTAATATATGGTATTTTAATTTAAATTACAGCCATTTTCAGAAAATAAAACATTTCGAAAAATGTTACATGTAAAGGGTAGTTTGAAGCGGGGATTTTCTTAAAAAACTTCATGTCCTATCTTTGGCAGGTACTGAACTTAAACACCAAGTTTGGTGTTTATCCCACTTTTCATTTTTAAGTTATGCTGTTCCCAGACACATATAGGGACATGCAGACACACACACACACACACACACACACACACACCCGGATCTTGCTAAAAAGACTCTTTTTTGTATTCAGGGGGCCTAAAACATATATTTCCGGTGAAATCTCGATATCGAATTTTTGGATCAGATACAACACCTTCTCTACCTATTAGGTACGTGGTAGAGAAAGTAAAGGACCCTTATTTACTAATTGAAAATATTTTCAGGGCAGGCATTCAGGCAGGCCTACCATAAAATGGATATCAGAATTAATTTGTCATATGAATATTGTGTAAGGAATGGCTTGAATGATTATGGGCACAAAAATAAAAGTGACTACCACACACAAGATTTTCCACTTAAAAAGGCTGGATTTTCATTCAATACTGTTATATACCGTGGTGAGGCCAAAACCCCGGAATAAACAGGGGGGAGCACAGCATCAGTGGCAACGAGAGGACCAGGACCTTAGCTGCACAATTTAAAGCAGACGTGGGATATTCATAACAAAATACACGGGTTTCACATTAGCTGTGGTTTATTACACATTTACCTTGGTGCCTCTACATCATTCACAAAAGGTTACAGAACAGACATTGGAGGGAGATGCTCTACACTGACACGAGGCATGCACGCTACAACCACTCGCCCTGAAGAGACACACACGACTGACCCACGCTACTGACACCACTAGTCAAAAAATTCAGTCACGCTACTTGCCCTCACCCCCTTTCCTCTCTCCATCCCTGGCCGGACGTGGGGAGAGAGATGCCGCGTCGGACGAAATTCAAACCCCAATCGAAATGATTATACCCAACAATGTCATTGCTACAAAGCAATAACGTGTCCGATGCGACAATGCACGCACATACACGCTACAATACTCCGTAAAAATAAAACTGGATGCAAAGATTTGAAAATACATGTAACCTACGCCTTGGGGATTTACTTGATAAAGGGGGCTCCGATGTAGTTCCACACTAGTGTAATAAATGTGAACAAAATTTTGTATGCATTAAAAAGAACAGCTTTTACTTTTTTTTACCACGTACCCATAACTTCGAACCGAGACTTCACCGGATGCGTGTTTTCAGGACCCCTGAATCTAAAAATAGCATTTTTAGAAAAAAATTCTTGTGTCTGTGAACAGCATAACTCAAAAACGAAAAGCCAGATAAATACTTGGCATTTAAGTTTAGTATCTTCCAAAAATGGGATAAATGATTTTAAAGAAGATCCCCCTACTCCAAACTACTTTTTACGTGGAAAAGTTTTGAAAACTTTTGTTTTCTAAAGAATGGGGCTAACGATTTTGACTAAAATACTATACACTCAAGATGTTTGTATGAAAAACAGAATGTATATCTTGCATTCTATGACAGTAGCCTGTCAAGTCCTCTTGATTCGGAATTTTGCATAATATTGTATAATTAGTAAACGTTAAACGATAAATGAAAACGTGCTGCACAGAAAATGTAGATCTCTTTAAAACACACAGTTTACTTCAAATACATATTTTTGTGGCAGCAGCCATTTCCAAGATATCCGTTATTAATTTTTTGAATGTTCAATACTTAGTCATTCTTTTAGTCTTTTCGATATTCAGGTGTTTCTCACGAAGTCATGGAAAGAGTGTCGAATCCTGAGGCCAGAGTATATCGCCTAGTTTTAAAACACATGACTATCACTATTTCTTTGTATCTATAATAAATGTTTTCGGAAAGGTTTATTTCGATTAAAATAAAGTAGATAAGAAAATAAGCTTTCGTAAGAATGATTTGTGTGCCCAATAATAAGCGAAAGAGGGTAGAGGAAGTCGTATGAATGGAACACATTGGATTTCTAATTTAAGCTACTACATGTAAGTGTTGATCCTAACTTTATGTTAATAAATACTCCTTCCAGAGAGAACCACAAGCATTAAAATTATTATCGCTGAGGTAACTCTAGTATTTGAAAATACATTATCGTGGGAAGAGGTGATTACATTATGTATCTTAAAGATGTAGGCAGCCTATACTGTCAACGGAAATGTAAAGCAATATTTGTTCAAATGCAGACGGTATCAGATTTGAAATTCTCCAAAGCACAGACTAAGAATCGATAAATCACCACGGAAGCGTGGTCCAGGCAGCAGCTTCTGATGTGAGGTTCACATACCCACCAGAAATGATTTAAATGAACAGCAGAGACGCCTACGGCGGCCTTATTTCAGCATTAGGGGCTATTGTTCAGAACCCACCAAGGTTTTTGTGAGACAGCTGTAATAAATTAAATACAGCATCATAAGATGCGTTGTAGTTATTTATAGTTTCTTCACGCATACTAGTTAAAGAAGTACCCAAAATCTCTGTTCGCGAATTCACCAGTAGTACAAGATATCTTGGCACTGAGGTCCAAAACACAGCAAAGAAATTTGTTAGAAAAAGCGCTTATATGTACAGTGTAAGTTAAAAACAAAAATCAGGAGAATCCCAAGTTTGAGTAAGGCGTCTCTTTAGTCAAAGTTTTTCAAAGAGTTCCCCAAGCTCATAGAACAGTTATATGAAAAGTTTTAGTTCTTTTTTCATTTTCTCAAAAACTGTTTGAACGATTTTTGTTAAAAGACTAGCAGAGCCCACAGTTTCACATGCATTTTGAGTTAACTATGGAGATCCTTGCCTCTTTTTCACCCTCTATTCCATCACCTGTCCCTTTCACTAACTTTCTTTCTCTCTATTTCTCTATCTCTTACTCCTCCTTCTCTTCATTTTTACCATCCCTCTCACGCCCTCTTCCTTTTTCCTTCCCACTCTCTTTTCCTTTCTTTCACTATGCTATTCTACCTTGCTTCCTCTCCCTACCCCCTTTAATTTTCTCCCAACTCTGCCCCAGTTTCTTCGCCTTTCTTTTCCATATATTAAACACAGTAGTGTCACACTTAAATGAAGATGGACATGTTAATATTGAAGAACTTCTTATTACAAAGCTGAACTTGTTCATCCATCTGCTTAAAAGTGTTAATGTATTGCTCTTAATATATGGAATCGCCATATATTAATCCAAATATTATTTATCTTCTTGACCCTAAAAAAAGCTCCTCAATAGATACAGTAGTACAAGTTATCTTGGCATTGAACTCTCCCTATATATTGACAATTGGTTGCATTTTTCGTTATTTTCGATGTTTTAAAACTTAGTAAACATAAAGAATTCAATATTTCAAATAAATTTCCTCATAGCATTATTTAAAATTTCTGAAATATCCGTCCTTAAAGTTTTCCCATTCTTAAATTTACTTTCGGTCGCCATATATGCCAAAGCTTAAGAATGTGTGATATTTCCTTTTTACGCATGAAATAAATAGCGATAAAAACACATTTGTAATATAAAGAGCTGAATGCTTTGCGTATCTTAGGTATAACCAAGAAACTCTTTCTGGTTAAATATTCATCTGATTAACGTGGAGTGAAAAGAAAAATCGCATTTTATACGGATATTGTAACACATAAGTGTTGCGAATTGGCAATAACTAGATAAAACCGTGTGACTATTACGTATTAACTTCTTCTCCTTTGGCATTTACCTTTAGCGTAAACTGCTGAAGCAAGAAAGGCTGTTAAAAACTGAGCTCTCTAGAGAGTAGAATTCTTCAAGAAATACATAAAGGAGAACGCAGCAAACGTTAAGAAAGAAAGAAAAAAAAAGAGGAAGAAAGAAATGCAATTACGAAATGAATACGCAAGGGAACGTCAACCGCTAAAGCCATCAGATACCTGCGCTAGGAGAAAACGAATAAAACCTCAGAGGACAGACACAATTGGGATTCAAACACGCAACCATAGCGAAAACGCAAGAATTTTACTCATAAATAATGATGGTGGTGTTAAACTCTTCTTTCTTAGCTCTCAGCGAATATGCTGGTGAATTACATGAGCATTACTACCACATCTACAGATTGCACAAACCCTCCACAAATAGGGGAAGGTGAGAGATTCGAAAAATATAAATCGTGTCGTTTCAAAAACCATAGTGCATGATTCTAATAACAACATTAAACATTTCTAGAAAATAATACGAAACGAATTAATTTAAAAAATGAAAAAAAAAACGTTTGATATGCTGCATCAAATGACTTTCTCTACTCACTCTTCTACAAAATATTCTTATTCTATCTACTGTTTGTTAGTCCAGAAAAATTTCATTACAAATTTCGTTATAGGATACAGTAGGTAGATAGCCAGATCTTCAAAGAGTGTGTCATTATGTAATGGCTTTGAAGTTCCATACTCTTTGCATGACCATGAGGGGAAAAAAAACAGTGTATAGCAACTTACCAATAATAAGGAATATCTCAGAAATAGTGAACTCCACAACTTTTTCTTTTCAATAACTGTCTGCTTATATGAGATCTACATTTCTATTTCCAGAAAATTCAACATATACGCTTTTATTTGTCATACAACTATCTTTAGTAAACTTGGTATTTAAGTTCAGCGTCTTCCAAGAATGTGACACGAAGATTTTCAAGAAAATTCTCCACCCTAAAGTACACTTTGCTGGAAAGATTTTCATTACATTTTAATTTCTCAAAAATGAAATTATAAAATGGCTCTAACGATTGTGATTAAAATAGTGCATTTAAGATAGGTGTATGGAAAATAAAGTGTATATCTTAAATTTCCTGGGAGTAACCTGTGAAGTCTGAATTACTTTTGGTAACTGTATAAGCGATCCACCACCTACTCTGACTAATGTTTTTTTCGGAGTTTTCCCGGGTCGTCAGGCGAATGCTGGAGTGATTTCTTACACTCCAGAAATTTCCTGTCGATTTATTTCGTCCATTAATCAATTCATTCATCCTTCACCCCGTTTGGTCTATTTGAGAGTTGGAAGTGTCGGTGATCGAGTTTGGATGCAGCGTGGCAAGGAAAAAGGATGCTCTCTGTAAACTTTCTCCGTCCCTCGACCTTTGGTTGGTTGACGGGATATAAGGACCGCACCCGGGGAGGGCGTTGTACCCCCTGTAGAGCAGGGTCCTCGATCTGCTTGTCCGTCTACAAGGATGTTTATGTTCGGAAATTGTAGGAACCTTGCCATTGCTGTGCCGTCACTCCTGATTCTGACTACCGTGTCTCCCTTTACCTCATTCTTTCCTTGTGAAAATGTAGGTACAAAATCCGGATTCACTGATCGGTGCCGAATCCCTTCCGCTACACAATCCAATCCAAACGGTAAGAGAAAGACAAAGTTGTACTACACGGAAAATGTAGATCTCATTAAAGGACACATTTTACGTCAAATAAAACTCTTTGTGGCGTTAACCATTTCCAAGATGTTCTTTGATATTGGTTTAAATGTTCAAATACGTTATATTTTTTACACCTGCAAATTGCTATTACTTTCTTTTTCTCTCTTTTGTGGTTATGCAAAGAGAATGGAATTTCAAAATCAGCACTCAGAGATGCAATTTTAAAAAATTGCCTTATGCTTTGCTTAATTATATTTCTCATATGCCTACAACGAAATAAATGTGCAAGGAAGATTTAATTCATTAACACGATGTAGAAAGAAGCATGAATAATTATAAAAGAGCGAATGGAGAACGCTATGTATATGCAACACATCAGATTTTTTACTTTGTCTCGTCCTTACTTTTTTATATTCTAGAATAAGGATTTACTAACGCAAACTTAAGTTCAAAAAATAGGTAATATTTTAGCATATTGATTCAGTCCGGTAACTGTTTTAACTCCAATTTTCTTAGTCTTTAATTTTCTCTTTTCTCCTATAACCCCAAGATAACTGCTCTAAAACCTTTTCGAGTGTTACGTCATGACCGCATGTGTCTAAGTATATAGGGCGACGGAGAATAACGGGATAGTATGTGGATGGGAAAAAGTGAAGCTAAGTCTATATAACGCTTTTCTACACGGGAATTCCTTACTTCCGAGGTACCCAATTTCTTTAAGTTCCTAGGCGGACACCAGTACAATACGGGTGCACTAGCCCAGATATATCAGATTTTTTCCATCCAATACTCTCATCGTTCAGTATAGTTGCGGCAGTTGAATCAAGATGACCTGAAATTTGAAAAATCGACAGTTTTTTGAAGTTTGTATCACTTATTACTCACAACCACAGTAATGTTTTCGCCATGTTTAAAAATTCTAGCTTGCATAGTTATTTAAGCATAAATTTTTATTGTATAAATTCATTGCTCTAATAAAAGTAGTCCACACGATAGAATTTTTAAATCATTTACATCAAAATTCAAGTTTTACAGTAATAGTATTATATTATAATATTATAGTAATTTTATATTCATGTAATTTTTGTAGAAAAATGTCTAGTTCTCTAAAATTCTAGATTTTTCAAAAGTCAAAAATGTACTTTTCAAAATTGGAGATTATTTTAAGAATGTATATGGTCATATTCTTTAATGTACCTTTGAAACAAACTAGTAAACAAATGCATCATATGGTGCATTTTGAGTATGAAACAATTCTGAAAGACAGTTTGCAGAAATCAAGGATTAAAGCTGGGCCTGCCTATTAATATGCCATCGTCCATTTATAGCTTCAGTTAATTAGACGTTTAAATGTGCAAAATGAAAGAAACAATAGATTGTCTTAAAGTTTTGAATTCATATTGTTTTATTATGGAAACATTTAGTATTTTAATGTTTCACAAATTTTGGACAAGTTTCAGAGATATATTACCTTAATTTTAATTATTTTTATATGCATTATGAAATTAGAAAGCCACAAAGACTATGGGAATGAATGGAAATTTTTCCACACTCACAAAGTCGCTTTAGGATTTCGGGCACTTTCACCTCTTAAGAACTATGACAGCCAAAGATCCTACTGTA
Source organism: Deroplatys truncata (assembly GCA_030765065.1). Taxonomy (NCBI): domain Eukaryota; kingdom Metazoa; phylum Arthropoda; class Insecta; order Mantodea; family Mantidae; genus Deroplatys; species Deroplatys truncata. The sequence goes on from CM060980.1 coordinate 64,897,351, forward strand.
AAAGAGATGAATGCATACTGTGGGTGTTCTCACATTTGAGATTCAGCAAACATACAAAGTGTACAATAAAAATATAGAAACAACAAAATGACGGTAATTATGTATATGTTTGCAAAGCAGCAGTAAAACGTTTTAATTACAGCATAAAGCTGGTAAATGCTTTCTGTATTAAAAAAATAGTGGCTTGTAAAAGCAACCAATGAAAAAATATTGCCATTAAAGCAGTTCGCTGAAAGTGTAAACCTGCGGGACTATTGGCAAGCTATAATTTGAGCTTATTGTCAGAGATTGGCACCTTCACCTCTTGAAACAAATGTAGATGTAGTTTTTGTTCCAATGTTGGGTTAAGAGTTTCTGCTAACCAATTGAAGATGAATACGCTACAGTTCAAGAGAGACTTGTAAAAAGAGTCGTAAAGAGAAATGGTATATAAACAGCCAAAATGCTGTACAAAACAAAAGGCATTATACAGAGGGACAGTGCATTCATAAAGAAGAGAGTGTGTACATAATAAGACAAACTCATTTCAACATCCACCATTCGCGTAGTGGAAGCAAAACACTTTAAAATATATGGTCCAGCTGCTAAAAGTGATCGAAATATCTCGTAGATGAATGCTTGAATTGTGTTCACTTCTCCTTTTCTATTGACGAAATTAGAGCCGTTTCATTTCAAAATGGGGGTTGTTAATGATATATTTAATTTCTGTACTATGATGGCTATTATTTCAAAAACTTTCCCCAACACAGGTCTGCCATACAAGACAAAGTATAACCAAGAACAAAGTGGTACAGAGAATAAAGAAAGGAAACAAAATAAATACATATGTAAACGTAACAAGGAAAAGAAAAGCATAATATATAACGTAAAACAAAGTATAACAATTCTGCCACTGAAAATGTAGAATCAGACTGAAATATTCAGTGCCAGTGCCCGAATTTGAAACACGGATCTTCAAGTTTCCCTTCAGTTGCTTTAACTAACTTAGCTACCATGGTAAAATGCCGGCACGGCATTAAATTTTCCAACTGGCTTACATATTTAATGTCGTAAGACATATATGTGCGCAAGGAATTTGTTTTTTAAGAAAGGCTTTTTGGTTTCAAAGGACCCCAAAACGCGTATTTCCAGAGAAATCTTGCTATACATCTTTCTGGCGGAAAGCAATATTTCCTTTACTGTAGGTAAGTGGTTGAGAAAGTAGAGGAGAAAAGAGAATTAGCTACACCTGCAATTGTTAGAATGCAAATAAACCAATCCAATCACTTAATCGGCCTAATGAATGCGAGCATTAATAAACACGAGCTCAGAATTGGTCGAGAGCGCATACGACAATAATTAAGAGCACACATGTTCGGGACTGCTATTTTTGGCTTCTCTTCTAATTGAGATGCAAATTCGCGGCAAGATCACAGCCAAATGAGAGCTATACCATGTCAGCTAACTGGCATCTGGAATGTCGTCATTATAAAACCGATACGAACCCATTTGTAATCACGCACGTAGGAAAGATGTTAAGAACCGGATAAAATGACATATTGGGAATGGACTCTAATGGCATCTGAAAAAGGAAATAAAAACAGGTGGCAAGCAGGTCTTCCAATTCTTGTTTTCTGTGTGTACATTTTGGAATAGCTTTAACAAGGATAATGCATTTATCACTGATAAATTTACAAGAAGTCTGGCTTTCTTAGCCATTACCGTTTGCTTGCCTCGATATATAATTTTTAACAAAAGCTCGCTCATTCATCCATTCAACCTTAATCATTGTCCAAAAAAAGGTTTTCAAATTAGGCAAAATAGATTTTGCTGTATGCGAAAGGCGGATACAATACTCAACTGTTGATATCACAACAGTTTCTTTTTTTTTCCTTTCTTCTTTTTTCATTCTTCCTTCCTTTCTTTCTTTAAGTCATAGGTAGAATTTATATCACAAAAGACCGGAATCCATAGAGTTTAAAGTCACCCGTCAACCCCGAAAAAAACCTTATCCGGATAACTCATCCTAACCGATTCAAACTCGGAACCTCTGCACTACGGAGGTGGACTTAACAAAACTCTTTTGCAATGAACTTCTGCGAAAAACAGAATGGTTCATTTTGAAACCTTCATAGATAGCACAACGTAACAGGCTTCAACTTGGGAAAACTTAAGCAAAATGTAAATATTTAACGCCACGAAAAGGTTGCACGAAGTAAATGGTATGAGCTCTATATGTTCCTCGTAGTAAGCGTATGTCTTTCTCTTAGGGTTCCTCAGTTGCATAAGATTCGCTGAGAATTTCACAGCCAATTTTTAGAAAATTCAATATGTACATGGCGCTTGTCGCACCGGTATGTTGTTAGGATAATTTTAGAGGAAATAAACCACAGAAACAATCGTTTTAGGATGGGAAATGCTTGAAAATCAACTGATTGCATCCTTAGAAGACACTTGACCTATTGAATTGCGTATGCTGTATAATATTAATTTCTTATTTATCCGTACTCTTCGAAATTAAGTTGTGCTCTTCTTTCCCTCTATCTCCCTCCCTCTCTCTCTCTCTCTCACTCTCAAACACACGCGAGCCTTTCTTTTGAAAACCCGGTTGGATACAGTGCTTAAAGTTCAGTGCAGTCTTAAATGAGTGAGTCATAATATGAAAGCAAATCAGCTATATAGTTTATTATATTGAAATTTATTGTAAACAGGAATCTTAGATATAAAATAAATACAAGTGAAAGGTTTAGTTTATTTTAATGCAGATAAGTTAGAAATACATGTTCAATTACAACAGAAACGCCACCCCCAAGCTCTATGGCGTGAACTCAATATGTTACATTGTTGGCAAAATTTTGTCAGTAGTCACTGCAACTTACTTCTGATCTAAGTCCAACATCTTGAATACAACAAGCTGGTTGTTATATAGGGTGGACCATTGTTATATAGGGTGGACCATTGTTATATAGGGTGGACCATTTAAGTTGAGACTGTAGAATATCTCATACATTTGGTATGTTGTTTTCTCATTACAAAATGGTTTATAAAAAGGTGCATATTTTTGATGAGGAATAAGGAAACAAAATAAAAAATGTTGTTTTCCAATTAAGAAACATAACTTAATCCCTCAAATGACCATCCATGGATGGTCCAACCATTCATTGCGCTCTTCGTACACAGCCATTCAGAATTTTCGTTGTAATTTAGTTGGTGTAAGAACAATTGCAAAGTGCTTTATACAAATGTTGTTTAGTTTTTTATGAAAAGTAACAAAATAACATAAAAAGATAGGTTCCCATTTAAAAAAATTAAATTGACCCTAAAATGATCATCACAACGTCCTCCAAATAAAAGCGACTAATTGCATTTACTTCCCCCATAATATCAAGCAACTTTTAATTCTACAACGCTTAGTTTTGGAGTTATTGTGCAGTCTCAACTTAAATGGTCCACCCTGTATAACGTGAACAGAAAAGAGCTTCAGTTTAAAAGCGCAAAGAGAAAATTTTGCTCATTACATTTCTTTAATTACTCTACTACGTATTTGCAGTAAGCAGAGGAAGTATTGTATTCACCCAAAACTTCGATGTTGAGATTTCACCTAAAATGTATATTTTGGGGTCCCTTGAACCCAAAATAAAGCATTTTTAGAAAAAGGCCGTATGCATGGATGTCTGTGAACAGTATAATTCCAAAACGAAAAAGCGGTTAAACATCAAACCTAGTATTTAAATTCAGGACCTTCCAAGGATGTGACACGCAGATTTTGAAGAAAACCCTCTACCTCAAACTATCTTTTGTATGGAAAATTTTTCCTTATATTTGATTTTCTCAGAATGCTCAACAATTTTGATTAAAATACTGTACGTGTAAGCTATTTTCATTACAAATAAAATGTATATCTTGAATTATCTGGGGATAGTCTGTGAAGTTTCTTTATTCTGAATGCCTTTTGTATAACTACTAAACCGCAAGAGAGAGACAAAATCTTGGTACACAGAAGATGTAGATCTCGTTAAAGTACACAAACTAAAATAAAATTATTTGTGAGTTTAACGATTTCCAAGATATGCTTGTTATTGTTTGAATTTTCAAATACTTTACACTTTTCTCAACTGCAAATCACTATGTTTTTTCCTTTCATCCCCGCCATGTTCATGCAAATAGAACAGAATTTCAGGCTGGCCTGTAGCGCAGTCGGTAGAACACCTGCCAGCTACGCGAGTGGTCCCGGGTTCGATTTCCAGCTGGGAGCGGGAATTTTTCTCTAGCCAAGATTATTGCCTATCCTGACCCGAGTTTGGAAGTATGAATGGGAATGTGACTGTGCGTACAAAACCCCCAAAAAACAAACAAAAGAACTAGAAATCCAACGACAAGCGCATACGAGTTAACACCTTTGCTGCCGCCGATGTGACTAAAGCAGCTAACAAATGAAATAATAAAAAAAAATTCAAAGCCATCACATAGCGACCGGCTTTGAAGAGATTTAACTATCGCTTTAGATTTCTGTATTCTTCTTATACCTGCAACGAAGTCTGTAAGTGAGTAATGAAGCTTGTTTAACTGCATTTACAGGAACAAGATAGAAGAATAAGCTATTGTAAGAATATTTTGTAGAAGAGTGGGTACAGAAAAGCACGTAAGTGTAACATATCCGATTTTTTTATCTTAAAACTAGTTTAATCCTATAAAACACGTGATTCAGAGAGATATTAAGAATTGGTGGGTGTTACACTCATTATTGCCTATGCGTCTTCCGGAAACACTGGAGGTGTCCCTAAAGTATATCTTGCATGCCAGATATTTTACTTTCTTTAGTACTTGTTCTATACCGAATTTTATCTGAAATACACGTTTTGAGACTTCCTAAATTAAAAAAAAGCATTTTAGAAGCAGTCCTGTGGTGTGTATCAGTATATCTGTGTTTATCTATGAACAGTAAAACTAAAAAACAAAAGTCGGTTAGTTACCAAGCTTGACATTTAAGTTCAGCATCTTCCAAGAATGCCACACGAATATTTTCAAGAAACTCCCCTCGCCTAAATTTCCCTTTACATAAATAATTTTTAGACAATTTTTTATTTTCTAAAAAATAGCTTTAACGACTGATTAACATACCATTCGTTAGTGATATTTTCATGACAAATCTATACTCATCTTACGGTTTACCAGTTATGCAAGTCATTCAGAATGAAGAGGACTTTTGGGGTCATTCCCAGAAAATTCAAGATATACATTTCATTTCCCATGAAAATATATGGTATTTTAATCAAAATCGTTAGAGCCATTTTTGAAAAAATAAAAAAATTCGAAAAATTGTTCCATATAAAGAGTAGTTTGGGGTGGGGATTTTTTTTATCTTCGTGTTGCATCTTTGGAAGTTATTAAACATAAATACCAAATTTGCTATTTATCCGACATTTAGTTTTTCAGTTATGACACACACACACACATACACACAGAGCTTTTTCTAAAATGCTTTTTTATTCAGTGACCTCAAAACATGTATTTCCGGTGCAATCTCGGTATCGAATTTTTGGGTGGAATGCAATATCTTCTCTACTACTATGTACGTGGTACAGAAAGCAAAAAGCTGTCAGTGGAAATCTGAATACTTTGTTTGAGAGAGGTATTACTGCAACCCATATAACATGCAAATAAACCGAGCGAGTTGAGTCTACGGTAACATAAGAGGATCGCATTGCAAATCAAATGGTTAACCTTGATTTTCCTTCAACATTTTCAGCCTATTTCAGTATACATTTCTGCACAATTTACAACAATGCAGTATGTTTCTCACGCGCACCAGATTTAGATGTTATGGTGCAGTTTTATTTTCTTCAAAGAATCGCGAAGAAGCACATCTACGCCGAATCTGTTAATGATATTTACTTTCCTTTTAAGAGGATTAAAATAAGGTTTTACCCACCACCCATAGGATTCCATCGCCAGATGGCATCCGCGTTTATTCCCACCGTTCCTATGGAACCTTACTATTGAACGTTTCTTTAAGAAGAAAACATTAATTTTCCATTCTCCTTTTGGTTGTGTAAAACACAATAACATCTTTAAGCACGCCAAAGCATTTCTTGTTTTTATCTTTTGGGACAAAGGAATCCAAACAAAAGAGAATTTCACACTGCATTAATTTGATAATACTAAACATGTGTGAAGTGAAAAATTAAAAACCGCAATTTTACTGTGATACGAAATTACTTGACTCACATTCAGAAATAAGAAAGCCTAATGCTAAGTTCTTACATAAATACGGGTTTTAATTGGATGAACAGAGTATCATGAAGTCGTTTTAAAATAGTATCAGCTTTGAAAGGGGAATCAAAGGAAGAACATAGGAGAAACAAAAAGTGCAATACACAACTGAAAACTAACAGAGAGGATATTAGTTTTTAAAGAAATATAGTGACTACTTTCCTTATGGCCTTGAGGTGGTTTTGTAATGATGCAGTTTGTTTCTCCTTTGTCATTAGTTCAAGACATTCTTGTTCTTTTTATTCTGCAGCCCTCAAGTTTTCTTTACATTTTCCATAATATTTCCTTCTGTTTCCTCAACGAGGTATGGTTTATTGTTCTCCAGATAATTTTCTGTTTCAGTCCCGTCTGTCTTTTTGTAAGCGGCCATCTCGACTGTGTTGCGCCCAAGGCGCCCAGTTCCTGATTCCACTACGTTATAATTTTCCTTTCCAGAAATTGTAGCTAAGGAGAGAAGAAAAAAGAGGGTAAGTGGCTGCCTCAGCCGGTATCTGCAATTATTAGAGTCTGGCCTGACCTTAAGCGGCGTTGCCAAATTTATCTTCCCCAAATGAATTACTTCTTTGTGGGCTTAAGGACGGCGTTTCCTAACTATATATTGCTCTTGTTTAGCTGTACCGAGATAAATCTGCGTAGCTTTGGCAATAATGTAACTTGTGCACTACATGAATGAAGGAGAGAAGAAAGATTACTTTCCTTCCGTAAGAAACCAGAAGAAATAAATCCTGGTGCTGCACTATGAAAGGAAAACATTGATAACTTCGTAAAAACTCTCCAATGTATACAGTCTCCTGGAATTTTCCATCTTACGTTTGGGAGATTTTTCACAGAGCTAAAAGTTTTCAAAACCTTTCTTCCATTTGTCTCTTGCTTTCTCTTCCGTCTTTTACTTCCTCAAAAAGTATTGTGTTTAGTATTTTCCAGGATTGCAGAAGCCTTTTCTAACAACATACGGTGTTCCTATTGAACACCGTTGCAATTGAATAAGACAAGCCCGTCCTACCTTCTGCCTACTTAAGAGAGTATAAATTACAGATAACTTTAAAAATACTGCTTTGGCTTGGGTATTGAAAATATTAATGTTATTTAAAGCATTGACCGCTTTTAAGGGATTATTAAAGGGTAGGTGATTCAGCGATTATTGCCCTTTGCTGAGTATATAAAAACAGTGTATTTCTTTTCTGCATAGCACTATTTCCGTTGTAAAAATATTTATAAGTGAAAATGCACAGTGTTATACCACGCAAGGAAATGGAAGCTGATAAGCATATACAACCTTAATATTGCAAAAGAAAGAAACTAATAAGAAAAATATGTTTTAACTATCTTTCCACTGTGAACACGCTTCACGCCACTTTGCAATTAATACAGAGGGAAGGAAAATGAAACTAATTTTAATTCTGAGTCCTCCATCCATTACGCTCCAATAATGAACAAAGTTTGCACTTTAATCAAAGCAGTGAATGTTTCTCCTTTCTTACCGTTGTGTAAAATTGTGCCATAAGGGGCGTTGAGAGATGTGGCACGGAGGTTCCATGTAACTTTGCAAACGGTGACAATGCTGCAAGCGCCTTACTTTTGAAAGTCTTCGTTCAAAATACTGACTAAAACGGGATATTTGAAAACGTAGAATCAGAGTGAAAAATTGAATGCCATAGTCGGGATCTGAACCACTGATCTTCGAATTTCAGTGCCATTGCTCTAACTGAGCTACCAAGATAACATACCGGCACGCATTAAAATCTCTAATGACTCGTATTTTTTCCGGTAAACCGGAAGGCATTCAATTTATTTTGAGATAACATACCCCAAAACCTTACGGTTTATCGGAGAAAATGCGAACCAGTTGGAACATTTAATGCCGTGGCGTAGGCTGCCATAGTAGCATGGTAGTTGGTTAGAGCAACGGCACAGTAAGCCGAGGATCCATGGTTCAGATACCGACTTTGGAATTACGGTTTTCAATCCGATTCTACCTTGTCAACTTCAGCCTACCAACGCCATGTGAAAAAAAAAAGAATTAACAATATTTGCTGAACATTTTTCAGTGATGAAGGTACCAGACGTTTTCATTCTGTTTAGATTCATGCAATAGTTTCTTATAAAATATTTTGTACTTGGATACGTGAAACGTAAATTACTCCAGCCATCCAGAACACTGTGCTTTTATCGTATTTAATAATTGTACAAATAGTCTTACAATAAATACTGAGAAAATATAACGGATTGAAGCCCTGGTTGCAGCCAGTAATCTTTTACTCATTGCAGTGAAGTGTACACTGCAGGGTATATTAAAATTACACACTTAAACATTTTTGGGCAAGTTGTATATAAATTTAATTTTATTGTACAATTTAAAACATGGAATTAATTTATTAATATTCTGTATTTTAAGAAGATCTATTATAACGACTCTGAAAATTTCTTAATGATAAGATTTAAATGAGTTGCGAAGATCATGCAGCATCTTGAAGAATAGGTATAGGGTTTCTTCTTTGACATTTTCATTTCACTGCACTTACTTGATTCTTCTTAAATTAAAGAGCAAATGCTGCAGAAACGTCGCTTTATTTTGCAATAAAATCACAAACAGAATAACCCTACCACACTGTCTATCAGATAAAATCTACCGCGCAACTAAAAATGAGTTGATTCAAAGTCGCTTCGGTAGCGTAGGTAGATAACGCCACTGTCGATATCCCCACCTTATGGGAGAACAAGTTCGTTAAAGCTCAAACGACTCTTTAAAACCCAGAAGCTATTTTCTAATGGATGTCACCCCACAGTTGTAAAACCGTATAATGGTAGTTTTCATAGTCTGAATTTATGTAAGATGCACACGGAACGTTTTTGGTCAAGAACGCTAAGAAGGTTACAGGGAAGTCACCGATAAATTAAGTCTAAGATACTATACTGAGCATACAACAGGTTTAGCTGCCATTTGGAGTATTACAAATATGCTCTCGCCTTATGTCTGAGAAGATTCCATCCGCATCTTAGCAGGAGGAAGATGTGGCAACAACTTATATTTCAGGAATGTTGCTAATTCAAAGTTTTCCTAGACATTAATTTGAACCTTTCTCCTTTTCAACGATCCTTCTTTGTTAATATTTCTGTGTTCATTGCTCTCTCTATCGCTAACCTACCTGAGGTGTGGAGAGTAGTGCATTCTAACGAAAAATTCGACACAGAGATTTCACGTGAAATGCTTGTTTTGAGATCCCCTGTATCAATTAAAAGGCATTTAAATGTGCGAGAACTAAAAATCGCAGAAACACCAAATTTTATACCTAACTCAAATGCATTTTAAGGATAGAAAGCGAAGATGTTTTTGAAATCTTGAAGCATGAAGCATGTTCGTTATATTTTATTTTCTGAAAAATAAATCTAAAAGTTTAATTAAGATATCGTATGTTAAGGATATACATCAGAAGAAAAAGAGTGTGTATCTTGAATTCTCCGTGAAATACGTAGCCCTCTTCGATCGCAAAGGATTTTCTAAATATGCAAAAGTCAGTATGAATGACTTCACTGAACGTTTAGACAGTTTTAATTCTTAACTCCACTGCTGATTGATGTTTTCATGCAGAGGTATATTTCCGTGTCTCAGAGAAGGAAGACTTTTGGCCACAGCTAAAAAAAACAAACAGGTATTTAGGCAAGCTTACCCAACGGAAGTTGTACATCATTCCTCAGGGTGGCAGGCAAGTATGCACCCTACCAACGTAACTATATCATCGAGGTGACAAGCATTTGTGTAAAAAATTGTTAGATTTCTGCCAAAGTTTGGAATCAGGGTATATCAATGAGGACTTATTGCTGTGGGAAAATATTATACAATGTATCCGGTACAAACAACTATTTATTTTTTGGGTGGGGGTAATTCTACTAATAGCTGAAATTGTTCAGTTTCTTTAAAATATCTGCGGGTGAGATTAACATGAAGTCAACAATGTCCACTCAATAGCAATTGACTATATGTCTGAATTCACAACTGCAGTGAGATACTGATTCTCTTCTGAGTAGAGCGGAATCTTCTATTCTACATTTGATAAATTTTATAAATTTAACGGTTAACAAATTCATATTTTAAATTATATTTTCCTAACGATGATAATCCTATGGGGCTACACACTGTTTGGGGCCTAAGCCTACCAACCCGACTGCCTGTCTAACCCCAGGCAGAGGTAAACGACCCAGCCGATACGGGGAGGGGATGTGGTCAGCATTACGCATCCCCCAGTCGGACTGCTGGCTTTCGTGGCCGTAATTGCTGCCTTTCGCAGCTCCTCAATTTCCTCAAGATGCCGAGGGTCACCAGTCCGACATCCAGGAATTAAAATCCTCACCCCAATGGGTGGGATCAAACCGGGCGCATTTTGTGGCCGAGAACAACTGATGACGACGACGATGATGATGATAATAATAATAATAATAATAATAATAATAATAATAATAATAATAATAATAATAATTTTATCATAACATAGCTGCAAAATTACAATTTGTTCAATAATTGAACAGTAAGTAATAATGATAACATTGCAAGTTATTGTTACAAACCGTGGCACATTGGTCATATATTTGCTTATAATTTTTGTCAAAATGTATCAAGCTGTTCCAAAACCTGGTTCCTCTGTAGTCGGTTGGTTGTGTTGGTGCTGTTGTCCAGTAGATTTATTGCCAGTGTATTGGGATGACTGCTGAGATGTTGCTGGCAGGAGAGGCTATATGCTGGGATTTCCTGCTTGACTGTTGGAAGCTGTACAGCATAGTAAATGTATTTATTACTGATGTGCAAGGAGAGTTAACAATGCTTCGGAGAGTTTTTGACTGAAAATGCTCTAGAACCTTGATATTTGAGTTGCTTGCTGTACCCCATAACTGAATTCCGTGTGTCTCTAGTGGTTTAAGAATAGTTTTGTGGATGGTCAGTTTGCTTGCCCCTGACAGTTGTAATGTAGGTCCAAGAGGCTAGTGCATTTTGTGAATTTCAAATTTAATTGTTTGCGTGTAGTTTACATGTGCTTCTTCTAGGTACTAGGATACTTCACGTGTTGCCTTTCTGGAATGGTCTGGTAATTCAGTGCAACAGGCGGACAGCAGCTTGATGACTTTTTAAGCCAGATTTCTATATTAAATAGATGGTCGTGTACAAGTTGGGAATAACAATAATAATAATAATAATAATAATAATAATAATAATAATAATAATAATAATAATAATAATAATAAGGAAGTACTGCAGCTAAAAAATCTATCAGTCCATCATAGATTTCCATCCAAGGGCAGGAGGTTCTTCACTGCATACTCGGGTTCTTGCATTTTTCCCTCTTTTGCAAATTTCTCTGTCTTTGTATATGTATTATTTATCTTGATAATATGAATCACCTGATATCTTTTTCTTTTATCTTGAACCTTTCTCTTATTCATCGAAGATCTCTTAGCGTGCCTTAGTTTCCGCACTAGGTGTACTGTGCTAGATTTCACTGTATCTCATCCTTAGTTATTTCTTGAAGATTCCAGAGATCTTTTTATTTCTATTAAAGGCTTTCTTTGCCACTGATATCCCTCAAACTCGCAAAATTTCTTCTTTACTGTTCTTGTGATAACTGCAATTAATAGGATTAAAGTTTTTTTTTTCTTACTTGACTCTTGAAGTCAATTATCACTCAGGAACTCATAAGAGCAGAAAACGTGATGCTATACAAGTTCATTAAACAATGCTGATTTAATGAGACGAAGTTAAACAGATTGTCAAGCATTAAGTACTTTCTTCAGAAGAAAAGCCTTTGCAGTTCCGAAATCCAGAAGGAATGAGATTCAATTTGAAAGCCGTCAGCTTGACAGCTAGTTTAAGAAGCTTTCCAGAGATAATAACAAGGACACTTCGCGGATCATTCGTCTTCCCGTCTGCCACATTCGTCTCTAATTGAAGACCATCAACGCTCCATTATTAGTCGTCCCTTTCTATTGATTAAAGTTTCGCTCTAAGTTTTTATCTTCAGCTTTTCATTTCATTTCTCACTGTCTCGTTAAAAGTTCAACTACCTGTTGGGAAGAAGTAGCTGGTGAATGGGTTACACCCTACATCACGGCAGAGAAAGAGGTGTGCTATCGTTGATCGAACGATGTTGAGAAGTCTGCCAAGTTGCAAATTGCTTTTATCTTATTGCGCAGACCTCAACCTGGGGAAGACAATATCTACGGTACCTTTACTGTTAAAACGAAACACTCCTTAAATGACTCTTTAAAACATAAAATTTCTCTGCTGGCATTTATTACTTTCTCAATGTACTTTGAGTGTGTAAAGGAAGTAGCTATTGTATTCCAACAAAAATTTCTATGTCGAGATTTCAGCGGAGTTATATGTTTTGAGGCTCCTCGAATGAAAAAAGAAATTTAGAAAAAAAATCTTTGTGTGTGTGTGTGTGTGTGTGCCCATGAACAGCATAACCCAAAAACGCAATTCCGGTAAATGAGTATTTAAGCTCAATTTCTTCCAAAAATGCGACCCGAAGAGTTTTAATAAAATTCCTCCACCCTAAACTATGCTTTACATGGACGATATTTTTGGATTTTATAAAAAGTTGCTCTAACGATTTTTATTCATATCTACAAATAAAGTGTATATCTTCAATTTTCTGAGAAATACCTATGAAGAATTCTTCATTCACAAGGAATATTGTATAGTTTTGTTTATCTAGTAAACCATAAGAAACAGAGAAAAGTTACTTCACAAAAAGGAGGATCCCTTTAAAGCACACAATTTACTTCAGGTAAGTTTTTCCTGTGGCATTAGTAATTTCCGAGATAATCGGTGTTATTGGTTTGAATTCATCATTACTTTTTTTCATTTTGTTGAAAATATTGCCGCTATTCAGTGTTTCATGCGATGATATGGAAAGAGAATGGAATTTTTAAGGCCATCATATAAAGACATGTGGCCATCGGTTGTCTTTCTGTATCCCCCTTGTACCTACAAAGAAATGTGAAATTAATCGAAATAAACGTTTGCAGAAATAGTTTAGACAGAAAAGTAAGCTTTTATAGGTATAGTTTGTAATAGCTATATAAAAATACACAATAATGGGTAAAGAAAATTATGCGAATGTAACACATATTATCTAATTTTTTTCGGAGGTAAGGAAAATCTTAGGCTTCTTCTTCCAGCAAACATTTTTCCATTACATTCTAGCACGCCGACACTACTACTCCTCCTTTAAACCAGGAACAATTACAAAACGATGAAATCGGCGAACAGTTGCTTCTCAAAACTCTGTACAGCATCACGAAAACAATCGCCAGCAGAATTATTATTTATGGCCAATGTTCATTTTGAAATTACTTAAAAGGAGTAAACATTTGTTAAATACAGGGAAAGTTATTTGTTGAACTGGGCTATTGATATAATAGCCCTGAAACCAACTAAGACAGAAAGGATATATTTCGATAATACGCTAATTACATGTGACGTAACTGAACTGTAATGGCATCCATTATACTTCAGAGACTCATTAAGATCTTACTCGATGGCGCGCGCAGCTTCCCTATCGTCCATATCTTTTAACATATTCAAAGCAGCAGTCCACTTGGATCCATTCCCCCAGATAAACAATGAAATGTGTGTACTTGAGATAAAATAAATTCTGTTCATTTTAATGTTAATATTTTAATAAACTACTTCATTTCGTTTGTTATCGCGTCACCTGAAAAAATACAGGTTGGACTCAACAGTGCTGCCATCTGCTGCACTAGTCGCAAAGTGGTGCCAACCGATCAGAGTTTAATTACACACAATTAACAAGGTAAGATCTTTTTGTAAAAACTCAAAAGTTTTTGGAATGATAGCGTACTCGATCAAAAACAGTCGTTGGCAACTTGAGTATAATGGTTATTAAGACGCTCGTATGAAAATTATGAAACGAGCGGTAGCATACTCGTGTCTTAATTACTACCATTACAGTCTTATTGATACTATACTATTATGTGCTTCATTATACTGGCGCACAACTACAAACGAATTAAGGATTTCAAAATGTTAATGGCACAAGCTTTATTAGATTTATATTCAACTTTTTCGGACATATTTTATTATATAGAATGTTTGTAAAATACACTATATTTGCTCAGCATATACAGAACGGTCAGAATATTTATAAAACTGCAAACAAGAATGCACTTTTTTGCAGGGATGGCTTAGCTGGAAAGCCCTGCCCATGCGGAGTTCATAAATCTACGTAGCACGTGATCTCATTTAGACACGAGACCAACAAAAAAATGACAAGCCGATACTTCAATATTCAACGTTACTGAACACATTGTTTACTTATCTCTGGATAGCGTTGGTACTACAGTGCGATCATATAAACCTGAAATACTTTAATGGACCATAATTTCCCTCTGAAAGCTTGTAGAAATCTGAAATTTGTTTTAATGATCTAAGTGGCTCTGAGAAAATCAGTATCACTGCCATTTCTTGACTATTTTGTTTATTTCGATGACAATTGCGAGCATTGTCATTTCTGACAGTCTTTAGTTTGCAGTCGTAATAGAAACATGCAGTACTCACTTCAAGAGCGTGTTTTTATTTTAAAAACGTATTGGAAGACAAATTCATTGATAGCAACACAGCGCGAATTTCTAAGAAAATCCAATGTGCGCGATGCTCCAATAAAGGCAACAATTTTATCGCTGGTAAGAAAGCTGGAGAGAACTCGTCAGTGAGAGTGAAAACAGACCATCACTGAGTGTAGAGTCTGTTGATAATGTTCAAAGACGCTTAGTGAAGTCTCCAAAGAAATCGTTGCGTCGATTGAGCCAGGAGACAGGCTATTCATATGGTACATGTCAAAAGCTGCGACATACCGAGTGCATATGGTGCAGCAATTGAAAGAAGCAGATCATAAAGAACGAAAGCGTTATTGACGATAGTTTCAGGGTTTTCTTTATTCCACGTCCCGAGACATTCTCTCCATAACGTGGTTTACAGATGAGGTATGGTTTCATCTATCAGGCTACATCAACACATAAAACAACAGATACTGGACTGCTGTAAACCCCCATATCATCCACCAAACACCACTGCACGATTAAAAGGTTGGAGTATGGTGCGCGGTGTCAGCTTCCAGGATTGTTGGCCCAATTTGCTTTGATATGACTGTAGACAGGGCAGTTTATACGGGTATCCTCAATACATTTGTGTAGCAGCTGGATGATATCGAATTGACAGAGGGTTATTTCCAGCAAGTTGGAGCAACGTGTCATACATCTAACTCCTCTATGCAACTTGTAACCAGTTTCTTTGATAATCGAATAATCCCAAAAGGTCTGTGGTCCCCCAGATCGCCTGAGCTAACCTCGCTGGACTTTTTCTTATGGAGTATCTTAAAAATAGAGTGTATAAGAATAGACCTCGAACAACTGCTGAATTCCGTGAATCCATTGGTAACGAAATAAGCAACATTGGCAAAGATACTCTTCGTAGAACGTCATAGAATATGGTGAAAGAAGTGCAGATATGTATGGATGCCGTTGGAGGACACTTCCAACATTTCCTCTGAGAAACAATAAACAATGTAATCTACCAATTGTGCATTATATTCTCCCAAAGTTGCTCTTGTGACCTATTATTGATTCAAGAGTTATGACCCATTAAAGTGGTTCAGGTTTACAAGGATCACACTGCAGAATGTAAGTAAATATGGGAACAAACTTGTATTGCAGTTAATCCCGAGATTCAGGTGTACTAATGTGCACGAGACCGCGGTATTATGCATTATAATATTTTCTGATAAAGATGCTATTTAATGTTTCTACAGCCATGCCAAATATTATCCTCATGCAGGAAATATTATCCCCATGAGCGTTGCAAAACAGTCTTTAAGCCATAGACAGAAAATGGAAGCTAAAAGCTCACATTATATACCACCATTTGGCTTAACTCATGTGATTTTGTAAATATGAGAAGAAAATATGTAATTAACGGCTTCAAATGACTGTTTTGTGGAACATACACAAGGAACATTATATTTGATTACCAAAGTTATTCTTGAGATTTTATTGCAGGGCTTATTAAGGGCTGTCTTTTTTTCAAGAGCGTCTATTGATCCTAAAAAGAAATGCGTAAATGTGAATTAAAAACTTATTTGGATTAACAGGAAATACATAGAATATTGAGCTTTAGTAAGAATAGTTTGTAAAGGAGCGAATAGTGAACTTTATTTGAATGCAACACATCAGGTTTTACTACCACCATTCCAAATATTACTTTCACGGAGCAGGCGTTTTACCTATCGCTAATCGGGGAGTTACAAAAGCTATATAAACTGTTGACTTCCTAACTCATATTGCTTACCATCAATTTGCATAATTCATATGTGAAGAAAATATGTAATTAACGACTTCTAATGACTACTTTGTAGGAAATACAATGAATATTTTAATGATCAAAGTTGTTTTCAGACTTGATTGGCTTATTACGGACTGTATTTTTTACTTTCCCTACTACGTATAATAAGTAGGCGAAGTATTGCATTCCACCAAAAAGTTGATACCGAGATTTCACTGGAAATGCATGTTATGAGGCCCTCTTAATCTAAATAAAGCATTTTTGTAAACATGTGTGTATATGTGTGCGCGCACGCGCCTGAAGAGGATAACTCAAAAACCAAAAGTTGGATAAATACCAAACTTGGTACTTAGGTTCAATATGAAGAATATGTTAGAAGATGCGGCACGAAGATTTTCAACAAAACCCCAGACTCCAAATTACCCTTTACATGGAATACTTTTCAAAATTTTTTATTTTCTAAAAAATGGCTATAACGATTTTGATTTTTATACCACATATTAAAGATATTTACATGACAAATAAATGTATATCTTGAATTTTCTGGGAATAACCTACGAAGTCCTCTTCATTCAGAAGGAATCTTGTATAAACTTGTATAATTGGTAAACGTTAAGCGATAGAAGAAAAGTACTACAAAAATTAGATCTCTTTAAAACAAACAATTTACTAAAAATAAGCTTTTTGTAGCATAAGCCGTTTCTGAGATTCCGTTATTAAAGGTTCGAATTGTTCATTTCTTGGTTATTCTCTTAAAGTCCTCTCAACAATCAGTTGTTTCTCGCGATTACATAGCAACAGTATGAAATTTTAAGGCGAGCATATAGAGCCCAGTTCTTAATCATTTGACTATCGCTATTCTCTTTGAATCTATAAAATTTGTAATGTAGCTATTTCTACAAAGATTTATTTGGATTAAAATTTAGTAAATAGAAAAATAAGTTTTAGTAAGAATAGCTTGTGTACCCATTAATGAAAATAGAGAAAACCATGTGAATGTAGCAAATCGGATTTTTTCCAAGAGAAAGTATCCTCTTCCTCCTTTCGGTATATTTCTAAATCCTACATAACCTTGTATGCTGAATCAATTCGAATATTCTATTAAACAGTCAAAGTTTGTAGTCCACGTTAAAAGCCCATAGAGGATAGAGTTCACTAGTGATACATGACTAAGCATTTCTAACTGGTAGCATAGGACTTAAGTTTGATTCTCCTCCAATATTATATCTTTGCATTAGTTTTTTTACTCTCTCTACTGGTGAGTAGAGAAGTAGAGCACGTATTCCATTCAATCCAAAAATTTAATACAGAGATTATACCGGAAATACCTGTATGTTTTAAGACGCCCGAATCCAAAACAAGCACTTTTAGAAAAAATTTCCGCACATGTGTGTGTGTGTGTGTGTGTGTGTGTGTGTGTGTGTGTGTGTGTGTGATGATACACGAAACAGACTAACCCAGACCAACCTTTATATGGTATATTGTTCAAAATCTTCCATTTTCTCAAAAATAGCTTTAGCGATTTTAATTAAAATGCTATATGTTTCAGATATGTACATGCAAAATAAAGTGCAGTGTTTTAACTGCTTTAATGAAACACATCTTAAGAATAGAATCATAGCAGAATAAAATCAGTAGAATAAATTTTGTTGGGGTAACAGAACGTCCTTAATCAGGGGTGTTATAAATTTTCTGATGAAAATAATACCATATACACATGTATGAGGGTGGCACTGAAAATATTTTAAAAATTAAACAAGAGTTAGTGTTAAAAATTTTTCAAAATATTCTCGTATAACATCAATAGATTTTTTCATTCGATGAAACCAGCCCTTAAAGCAATGATACCACTCCTCCAGAGACACTTCAGAAACCTGGTTTTTATATGTTCCACTACTTCAGCTGATAACGAAAAAGTGACTCCACGCATTTAATCTTTAATTTTTGGAAACAAAAAGAAATCACAAGGTGCTAGGTAAGGGCTGGAGGGTCCGTGGGCAGACCTTTAGGGCATCCAGATACTAATCTTTGCTCCATGCGATGATCTGTTGTTATAATGTGATATTATTTTTTATTGGTGTTGATTTTTTTTTTTGAATAAGAATGAGCTATATATTTGGATATGATTATTTATCATATGGTTTGATTGTGCTAAAATCAAATTAAAACATAATCTCTTTTTAAAATTAATAAATTTAATGGTAATCAATGTAATATCAATAATAAATATTCTTCCTTTTGGGGATTTCTCACGAATTTTTTCAAAAAATTGCAGTAATAGACATTTGTGTACCAATCGGCAGTGACGGTATGTTTCTCTTCTAATTCAATAGTAGCAATAGGAGGGAAAAAACTAGCAACCATCTTCTTACCAGCACTGCGAATTCGTCGCACTTTTGTAGACTTAGGTTCTGTTCGAAAGACCCACTAAGGCGATTGCCTTTTATTTTCACGATCATAACAATACATCCAACATTCATCAGCAGTTATCATATTACAAACCAAATTTGAAGTGCTGCCTTGGAATTTCTCCAGAGTTCTTCTGCACCAATCAATGCGTGTTGTTTTTGATTGAGAGTCAGTTTATGTCATCGACAACAAAGTTTTGTTACCTCTAGCTGTTGATGTAAAATGTTTTGGATTTTAGTCATACCAATGCCCAATGTCGCCCAAATAAATGCATAAGATGTCCCTCGATCTTATTCAAGTACTGCGTCGTCCTCCGTGGACTAGTGGTACCATGCTAGCCTCTAGTTCTCAAGGTCGCGGGTTCAAACCCGGCGGAGGGCGTAAAAATCCTTAGCATGGCTTCCTTCGGAAGGGAAGTAAAGCCGGTGGTCCCGTGTTGTAGATTTACGGCACGTAAAAGAAGCTCAAGCCTGAGAAAGAGGCCTCTGAATAAAATTACCGGTCCTTCACGCTCAATGTAGAATGGGACGCTAAGAACCATAGTAGTTAAAGAGCGTCCATAAATAAAACTCAATTTAAATGTTAAATTTCAAGTACTGCTCGAACAACGGCAATATTTTCATCATTAACAGCATTATTGGGCGTCCTTAATGAAATTCATCACTAAGAGAAAGTCGATCCGTTTTGAATTCACTGTACCAATTATAAATTGCCGTAGATGGGACTTCTTCGCCAAATGCATTTCTAAGCCGATCTCCACATTGTTTAGGCTTTAATGACGATTTAAAATCGTAAAAAAATCAGAGCCCGTTCCTTAGTCAAATTCATTTTGGTGTAAACACAAAATGTTTAAATTATGTTAATTATGAAACTATTAGAGCAAACTACACCGCAATCAATTGGCAAAACATTAAAAAGCAGCTGTCAAATATAAACAAATTTCATTTTTTTTAGGAACATGGCATTCCAAGAATCTTCAGTATCGCCCTTGTATAGCTTGAATTTTCTGAGAATATCCTGTGAAGAAATTTTTGTATAATTTTGTTTAAATGGTAAACCATAAGAGATAGACAAAAAAATGTAGATTTGTTTAAAACACATACTTTATTTCAAATAAGTCTTTCTAACCATCAGCCATTTCCGAGATATCTGTTATATGTTTGGGTTTTCAACATTACTGTCATTACTGTCACAATTCATAACATACCCGCAATGTTATGGAAAGGTTATGGAATTTCTAGGCCAGCATACAGCGAGCCGGTTTTTAAACATGTGACTATCGACTCAGTTTGCTCTATACCCCTTGTGCATTCAACGAAATGTGTAATGGAGCTATTTCTAAAAACAAGTATTTCGATAAACATGAAGTGTACAAATATAAATCTGATGTGCTACATTAATATGATCTCTACGCTCACGCTCTGTCCCTTATTAACGGGTATACTAATTATTCTTATGAACGTCTATTTCCCTAACTATTTCATTTTAATCGAGATAAACCTTTTCAGAAACAGCTGCATTACACATTTCGTTACAGATACAAGGGAATAGCGATAGTCAAATGTTTCACAACTGGGACGTATATACTGGCCTTAAACAAACATGCATTTCCGGTGAAATCTCGGTATCGAGTTTTTGGGTGGAATGCAATATCTTCCTACGTATTAGGTACGTGGCAGAAAAAGTAATGAGAGTGGTTTGTAAAGACTATATAAAAAATCTAATATGATATATTCCAAATTCACATGATTTTCTCTGCTTTCTATCGTTTAGTAGTGAGTATACAACTACTTTTAATCTAATTAAACCTTTGCAGAAATAGCTAAATTACACTTTTCGTTATAGATATAAAGGAAACAGGGATAGTCAAATGTTTACGAATTGGACGCTTGCATTAAAATTCATACTAATTCGATGCAATCGCGAGATACAACTGAATGTTGACAGGACAACAAGAGAATGGCCAAATAATGAACAATTCGAACATTTACTAACTGATATTTCAAAAGTTGCTTATGCCACAAAAAACAACTTATTTATGAATTGCGTCTGTTAATGAGATCCCCCTTTTTTCTTCACTACGTATAGTAAGTAGGGAAAGTATTGCATTCCACGCAAAAATTCGATATAGAGATTTCATCGGAAGTACGTGTTTTGAGGCGCCCGAATTCCCCCCCCAAAAGCATTTTTAGAAAAAGATCCGTTTGTGTCTGTGTGTCTGTGAACAGCATAACTCAAAAATGAAAAGTCGAATAAATACCAAACGTGGTAATTAGGTTCACTTCTTTCAAAGATGCGACACGAAGATTTTCAAGTAAATTCCCTCACCCCAAACTACCCTTTACATGGAACATTTTTCAAAATTTTTGATTTTCTGAAAAATCATACTAATGATTTTGATTAAAATATCATATGTTTAAGATACTGTCATGGCAAATGAAATGTACATCTTGAATTTTCTGGGAATGTCCCTTAAAAGTCCTCTTCATTCTAAATGAATTTTGCATAACTGGTAAACTGTAAGAGACAGACAAAATTTTCTACACAAAATTTTACTACACATCGTTAAAATAGACAATTTATGTCATACACATTTTGTTTTCTGGAGTGAACCATTTGCAAGATATTTCTTGTTATTTGTTTGAATTTTCCAATAATTATACTTTTTTCTCAAATGGGAATTTGTTATTCTATTTTTGTATGTCCTGGACATGCAAAGAGAACGAACATAGTACCGACATAGCAACCAGCTCTTAAAAGATTTGACTATCGCTTAAAAACATACCATATTCCCCTTGCACCTACAAGAGAATTAGCAATACGATAATTTCTACAAATTTTTGTATCGATTAACATGAAGTAGATGGAGAATAAGCGTTTGCGAAAACAGATTGTACAAGAGTAGAGAAAGTCATGCGAGTGTAACACGTCAGATTTTTCTGTGTTTGCCTAGTATGTTTTCGTCTATTGTTTAACGTTTACCAGATTATACAAAATTCCTTCCGAGTGAAGAGGACTTCACAGGCTATTCCCAGAAAATTCATGGTAAATATTTTATTTGGCATATAAATATCCTTAATGTATGACATTTTGATCAAAATTGTTAGAGCCACTTCAGAAAAAAAATTAAAAAATGTTGCATGTAAAGGGGAGTTTAGGGTGGGGGGGGGAAATTTTCTTGAAAAGCTGGTATCACATCTTGTGAGGTACTGAACCTAAATACCTAAATACTCTCACACACACACACACACAACACACACACAAACACACACATTCTTCTAAAATGTTCTTTTTTTTATTCAGGGAGCCTCAAAACATGGTGAAATCTCGATATCGAATTTTAGGTTGGAATGCATAACCTTCTCTACGTACTAGGTACTTGGTGGAGAAAGTAATAAACTATAGTAGGTAGAGTAAGTCATGTGAATGTAACACGTCAGTTGGTTTTTTCCCCCTTTTTACTTTCTCTACTACGTAGAGTAAGTAGGGGAAGTATTGTATTCCATCCAAAAACTCGATACCGAGATTTCACCGCAAATACATGTTTTGAGACCCCCTGAATCCAAAAAAGCATCTTTAGATACATGTCCGTGTGTGTGTCTGTGTGTCTGTCCGTGTGTGTGTCTGTGAACACCATAACTCAGAAACGAACAGTCGGATAAACACCAAACTTGGTATTTAGGTCCAGTATCTTCCAGAGATGCGACACGAAGGTTTTCAAGAAAATCCCCCCACCCCAGATTCCCCTTTACATGGAACATTTTTCGAACATTTTAATTTTCTCAAAAATGGCTCTAACGAATTTGATTAAAATATCATATGTTTAAGATATTTTCATGACAAATGAAAATGTATATCTCGAATTTTCTGGGAATGTCTCCAAAATATTCTTCATTGTGAACGACTTTTGCATAAATAGTAAACCATAAGAGATAGACAAAACTGTAGTACACAAAAAATGTAGAACGCGTTAAAATACACAATTTATGTCATATACATTTTTTGTTTTTGAGTGAACCATTTTCGAGATATTGCTTGTTATTCCCTTAATTTTTCCAATACTTATACTTTTTCTAAAATTCGTTATTCATTTTTTTATGCCTTGGACATGCAAAGAGAATGAAATGCGCCACATAGCAACCAGCGTTAAAATATTTGACTATCGCTTAAAAGCTACCATATTCCCCTTGCATCTACAAGAAAATTAGCAATAAGATTAACATCTCAATTAACATGAAGCATATGGAGAATAAGCCTTTGTAAAGATAGTTTTGCAAGAGTAGGGAAAGTCATGTGAGTGCAACACATCAGATTTTTTTCTTGCCTTTCATATCCTTCCAATCTTTGATAGTTTATTGCTTAGAGGATAGGGAATGACTTGCTATGAATAGAATTTGTTAATCCCTTAGGATTCACTTAATTAAAATTCATTCAGAATGTTTGACTCATTGCTGCTAGAGAGAAAAAAAGGTTGTTCTGTTACAAAAGTAACTAACTCATAGCTCAAATCCGGCCCGAATCTCGGGTTGTGCTCTTAAAGTCAGATAGTAGTGCGGCAAGCCCTCGTTGAACTGGATATTTGTTATGTGGCCTACAAAACACCTCTCCACATGACGTGCGACGGAAAAGTGTAACCACAAAATGTAAAGGCTTTTTGTGAAACAACATTCCATTTGGTGTACCTCCACACAAATACTCATTAGTCAACTTGCTGAGCAGTTTACGAGTCAGACCTTCTCTGCTGCACACGTTATGATCCTGTTGGCTTTGGAATGCGTTCGTTATTACAGAGACGCTGAATAGAAGCTATGATTGCATTGTTTCGGTACCGGGCTTTATGAATAAACACACAGCAGCTGCATCAGACAGGTCGTGACTATCACAGAACTAATAAATGCGGAGAGAAAACGTATACTTATACTGGATCAGTTTTAATTAAAACAAGGAGAAAACAAACGAGTAATGAAAAATAGAAACATATGTGAACATAAAGGACAGTCTTATAGTGGTGGTCTATTACATGCATGCCTGCCATTGCCCTTACGTAACTGCATCGTTAATACACTTTTGTACTTCCCTGTATTCTGCGGTATACTCGTGGAGGGCGAGCATAACTCGCAGTATGTTCGATATATTAATATATGATTTAATATATGAACTCTGGTGATACTGATAATTATCTTGTGTTTTAGTTGTTACTCTTAAAGTTTATCTTTATTTCTTGCCACGGCTGCTGTTATTTGGGTTTCTGGTAGAGCTTGTATAACTTAGCAGGGTGTGATACGGGAAGGAAGGTAAAAAGTAACAACTCTAACAATAGATTAAGTTATTGAAGAACACTATGCTTTAATGGCACACGCATTGACTGTCTTAGTAATAATCTACACAGTTCTTAAGTTAGTTGGAGCTGTAGAACGGTCGAGCCCTACCACGTTCGTAAGCCAAACTTGCGGTCGCTGAGCAATCAAGTATTTTATACGTGCTCTAGAAATAATTGTAGTATTTATCACACGTTCCTATAGACCTTTAAATCGATAACCTTTCACCGTTCCTACTACATTATAAGAAGTAAATAATATCGCCTGCTTCTGAGAGCTTACATGTATCTTATTCACATCGCAGCACTTTATACTCAACCGCCCTGGCTGATGGAGACTCTAGAACTAACATTTCTCCCCTTGAAGATTTTAAACATATTCTTCCTTAAAATTTCATTGTCTGTCTTCGTTCAGCTTGGAACCTTCCAGAAGACTTACCCGGCTATTGTTCTACGCTTGTAAGCATGTGGCCTCTCTACAAACATATGTTGTGTTCACTTGTCGCATTTTCTATTTCACAAAGACTCAAGGTCTGGCTTTTATGGCCTTCCCGTACAAGTCATTTTGCCTGGGCCTTAATTCTAACACAAAGATATGGTTGTCGGCTTTTAACAAGAATTCCACAGCTCCAGCTACACTTGCACATACATAAAACTTATGGCTTAACTTCTATTTATACAACAAGCATTTTTCTTATTAATACAATTTCACATTATAATTCACATTATTATATATATATATATGGCATATATAACCATAGTTACTGTCTCAATTTCTCTATCACTGCTCAAAGTTTTATTCAAATATTTATCTCAATATCTGCTCAGACTTGAGGTTCACTTACTACACTGCTAATTTTATTTTCTCTACTGCATATACCTAGTAAGAAGGGGAGGTATGTATTCCACCCAAGAATTCAATACCGAAATTTCAATGGAAATACATGTTTTGAGACCCACTATATAAAACAATTAGAAAAAGGTCCGTGTGTGTGTGGTATGAACAACATAATCCAAAAACGAAAAGTCGGTAAATAACAAACTTGGTATTTAAATAGAGCCTTCCCAATGCTGCGACACGCAGATTTTCAAGAAAATCACCCCACCACCAAATACAATTTATATGAACACTTTTCAAAATTTTCAATTTTCTCAAAAATGGCTCTAACGATTTTAATTGTAATAGCATATATTAAATATATTTATTGACAAATAAAATTTATGTCTTGAATTTTCTGGGAATGGCCTGTGAAGTCTTTTTCAATCGGAAGGAATTTTGCAGAATCTAGTAAACGTTAAGCGACAGATTTAACGCACTACACAAAAAAAGTATATCTTTTCAAAATACAGAATTTTTACGGCATAAGCCCTTTCCGAGTTATACTCATTAATGATTCGAATTTTTCAATATTGTGTTCATTCTTTTAAAGTCCTGTCGACATTTAGTTGTTTCTCGCAACTGTATAGAATGAGTATAAGTACAAGGCCAGCATACAGCGTCCAGTTCTAAAACTTAGCTATCGTTATTCTCTTTGAATTTATAACAAATGTGTAATTTAGGTATTTTTGCAACGGTTTGTCTTGATTAAAACGAAGTAATGGACAAAATACGAGCTTTCGTAAGTTTTCGTAAGATAAAGGGTAGATAAAGTAATGTGGATGTAACACACAAGAGTTTTTTTTACTTTATGTAAACTTTATGTCTAACCACTTGTTTTGGGTTCGTTTTTGTCAGTTAGTTGATATTTCCAAATCGTGTTGTCCCTGCATTTTGTTATTTTATTCTAGACTGTTTCCACTCCTAGGCTCTTCAGCAATGAATACCTTCTTTAATAAATTATTCCTTGTACATCCCCAGAAAACTCTTAAGATAGATTGTGGTTGTCGCTGACTATTTCCATGTTGTAAAATATGGATTCATTACTGAATAAAATCTAACTGGATTTTTTTCCCCTTAAGTGTTGGATTCTTGCACATATTGCTTCAAAGTCAAGGAAACATTTATGAGACATCCATAAGCAAAGTCTAGAGACTGAATAGAAATCATGCAAGGTTCAGGAATACTGTTTAACTTTTATGAGGCATCTGAACTTTCATTCAATTAAATCCGTTAAGCGAAATGTGTTTTACTACGCGGGGAGGATTTCCGTTCTGACGCTAACAAACCATCAGGGATTGTTTGCTATTTGCTGTATTCTCGGTGCATGTTGATTGTAAATTTGAGGCACTACGTGCAGTAGTTGCTTAAGTGGGGCTGTTCACGCCCTCCCAGTTAATATGGGCGTTACTGTTGTGCGAAGCATTGTCTTATGGCTATTACCATACGAGTAAATGCAAATGACACACATTATGGCCTCGTGTTTAGTATTCCGAGCCAGTCAATTTGCACTCCAATGAAACAGGTTAGGATACAATCCAAACAAGCCTCTTCGCCGTAGCATGTTCGTATTCATTCAGCTCACGCTGGAAAGGCTGTTATAATTTTTTTTGTTAAGGTTCGAACATCGATGGGTGTGAGATTCTTTCAGGTTGTCCATGAGAACGAAGGTCATCACTTAAGACCAATTGGCACAAGCTTCTTGTGGAGGTAGATTAAGTATTTTCCAAGATGGTTTTCTTTTTACGACCAGCTTTTTTCTTTAAACTTTAACACAAAGTAATATGATGGAGCCTAAACTTGAGCTGGGATAAATTCAACAGGAGGAAATGAATAACTCTTAGAAAAAGAGAGAGAGAAAAAGGATAAAACAAATTAGCCAGCATTGCTACAGTAATTTAACACACCTGCAAATCTCTAGGGCGTAAAGAAATGTGTATACAACTATTAAAGTTTAGCACCACTGAAAATACCAGATTCTCCACTATATCCGGGAAAAGATAATTGCGTCTATTTAAGAGCTCCAAAAGGTGCAGATGTAATTTTTATTAAAAGAGGAGTTGTAATTAAAATATTTCAAGTTTTTTTATTTTGTTAGATAAAATATTTCATGATTATTAATTTTTAAAATGATTAAAAATAGAAGAGTTGATGAAGCAATATCTTGAACAAGAAAATATTTAAGTGAAGCTTCTTCGAAATTTTCTATTTACCACTGTTAAAGCTCCTGACATATTTATTCATATTCTTCCAGCAACAAAGAGTACAAATACATAATCAATAAATTCCTAAAAGGTAAACGGAGATAATGATGAATAGAAAGAATAAGTATTGTGAAAACAGAACAATAAAACAAAGAATACAAAATACAAAATAAGTGAATACAAAAACTAAAACACAAACAGAAATACTGTAAGTTAATAAAAGAAATGTGCTAAGAATTAAAAGAAGAGCGTCAAAAGAAGAAAACATGTAATAAAAGTCATTGCATACACCTATGGTTTCTGAAAATAACAACAGAACTTTTGCTACTATTGCTGCATAAGTTAAAATTGGAAATAAACGTAGTTAAAACTATAAACGAAGTTATGACTTGTAGATTATAAATGTCCTATAGTTTGGTGTGTGAGTATACGTACTGAGAAAAGAAATTGAAATTGAGTTTTATTTATGGACGCTCTTTAACTATTGTGGTTCTTAGTGTCCCATTCTATATTGGGCGTGAAAGACCGGAAATTTTGCTCAGAGGCCTCTTATCAGGTTGAGGTTCTTTACGTGCCGTAAATCTACGACACGGGACCACCGGCTTTACTTCCCTTCCGAAGGAAGCCGTGCTAAGGATTTTTACGCCCGAAAAAATCCATCGCCCTCCGCCGGGTTTGAACCCGCGACCTCGGATGTACTGAGAAACGCATTAAAAGCTCTGCAATAAAATTTGAAATAAATGAAAAAAAAACTATTATCGAGTGACGTGTAGCCGCGGTAACGCGCGCGACTCGCATTTGAAGATCCCGGATCGATTGGCTTTTTCGGGGTTTTCCCTGACAGGTGAATGCTGGAGTGGTTTCTTTCAGCCGCCGAATTTCTTGTCGCTCCATTTCGTTTCAGTCATAATTTCATACATCCTTCATCCGTTAGGTCTGTTTCAGGGTCGGAAGTGTCGGCGATGGTATTTCGGTGCGGCGTGGTAGGAAAACTAGATGCTCTCTTTGGAACTTTCTCCGTTCCTCAGCTTTCGGCTGGTTGTCCGGGGTAAAAGGACCGCCACTACAGAGCTGAATGTTGGATCCTCTGTGTAGTGCGGGGGTCCCCATTCTGCCTGTCACACTGTCGGAGTGTCTCAATCTGGAAACTGTAGACTCTGTCATTGCCATGCCGTCACTCCTGGTTCCGGCTGCCCGGTGTCTTCTTTCATCTCCTCCTCCCTCCCGGGGGTGCCCCCTTGTGGGGCATGGGTACAATATCCTCACTGGATTAGTGTTGAGTCCCCTTCGATAATCAGAGGAGAAAAAACAACTTTATCACATCATCTCTAAAGAATGCTAAGCAAGAAAAGTATGGTCCCAGAATGTTCTAAGGCGGCGTAAGTTAATTTGAAAACTTTAATTGCCATTTTCGGAAACTCAAATGCTTTTTCACCTTTATTTTCACCTTTTGAATTTAGTTATAGACAATTTTACACATTTACCATCTGCCAATGAAATTCAGCGTTCATTTGCCTAGCTTTAAAATGAAATTTTCATTACCTCATAGCTAATGAAAATTTTTAGTCAGTGCATTTAAAAAAAGTCACAAACCTCACAAGTTTCTTCAAATTAAACTAAACTCAGTTTCAGACACCTAACTGTAGACATAAAACCTCTAGAAAGTCTAGATTTATGGTTCGATAATCATAAGCAATTTTTTAAAAACTATTCGTCACATTGATGCAAGACAAAAACTGTTTCTAGAGCGAATCCATCATTGTTTAATGTCGTTCTCCGTGAACTAGTGGTACCGTGCTAGCCTCTAGATCCCAAGGTCGCGGGTTCAAACCTGACGGAGGGCGATGGATCTTTTTCGGGCGTAAAAATCCTTAGCATGGCTGCCTTCGGAAGGGAAGTAAAGTCGGTGGTCCCGTGTCGTAGATTTACGGCACGTAAAAGAGCCTCAAGCCTTATAAGAGGCCTCTGAGCAAAATTACTGGTCTTTCTCGCCCAATATAGAATGGAACGCTAAGGACCATAGTAGTTAAAGAGCGTCCTTAAATAAAACTCAATTTAATTTTAATTTATCATTGTTTAAGAGATAAATTTATGAGTATTGTGAAATAAAGGGTATATATTATTATTACATGTTAGCAGGGTGAGGCGGCGCCGTAGCCGAGTGATTAGACCGCTCGCCTTTCACCAAGGCGGCCTGGGCGGGTTTTGTGGTGGACAAGCGGCGTCTGGGCGGGTTTCCTCCGAGTTCTCCAATTTCCCCCGTCACTCATCTCACCAACTGTTCCATCATCACCTTTCCTTTGATCTATTTTCACTATCGTTTCGTATCATCTCATTCCTCGCTCTCATACTAGACTTAATGCCGATCACCCATTCTGGTTTTTGTATCCGGTCCAAATAGTGTTTCCTCCCCGACAGGGGTGTGAGTCCAAAAATTTGTTTGTAAGTGCTGAAGGGTGTAATTTCTCCAAACGGGAGGGTAAACAGAGAAAGAAGAAGCTTAAGTAGGGCTTTGGTGTGCGAACGCAACCTCTGTCCTTGTTGTAGGGATTTCGGAAAATTATGGCAAGTTCAAAAGTTAAATTTTATTTTCGTCAAAGGGTTATCTTGGTAAAACAAAATGAAAAAAAAATTCTTTTATGTTACATTACATGTCTCACTATCCCCATAGTTTTATGTTTATATAGCTACTACAAACTAATCAATCGAAAGTTTATTGTTCTATTTCATGTTAATTGAATTAAACATTTGCAGAAATAGTTAGTACTCATATATTACACATTTCGTTGTAGGTAATGGAGGGTAGCGGAAATGGAATTGATAATCATGTGTATCTATATGGTGACCTGAAGTTCCATATTCTTTCTACGATATCGTAAGATATCACTGAAGAAAAAGTGACAAAATATTGAAAAACCAAAATCAATAATAACCGATATCTCGAAAATCGCTGATGCTACAGAAAAAGTTATTTGAAATAAATTGTGTGTTTTAAAGAGATTAACATTTTTTGTGCAATAATCCTTTGGCTATATCTTATGGTTGACACGTTATACGAAATCATAAAATTCCTTCTGAATGAAGAGGACTTGACAGGCTATTTTCAGGAAATTCAAGATATCCATTTTATTTTGTAATGTATTTATAATATATGGCTTTAATTTGAGTCATTTTTGAGAAAAACAAAATGTTCAAAAAATTTACATGTAAAGGGTAGTTTGGAATGGCGGAATGACTCCGAAAGCATCTTATGCTGTTGGTACACACACACACACACACACACACACACACACACATTTTGTCGTCCTCCGTGGACTAGTGGTACCGTGCTAGCCTCTAGTTCCCAAGGTCGGGGTTCAAACACGGCGGAGGGTGATGAATTTTTTCGGGCGTAAAAATCCTTAGCATGGCTGCCTTCGGAAGGGAAGTAAAGTCGGTGGTCCCGCGTCGTAGATTTACGGCACGTAAAAGAATCTCAAGCGTGATAAAGAGGCCTCTGATCATAATTTCCGTCTTTCACGCCCAATATAGAATGGGACGCTAAGGACCATAGTAGTTAAAGAGCGTCCATAAATAAAACTCCATTATTCCACACACACATACAGAAACGTTTTGGGGGGCAGGATAAAACATTCATTTCTGGTGAAATATCGATATCGAATTTTTGCGTGAAATACAATACTCTTATCTACTTACGTAAGAACTATAGTACAGAAACCAAAATTAGGAAACGTAAAATTCGCTACGTTGTTTTTCCAGGCTGATTTCAAGTGTTTTACTTCAGTTCAAAAATATGAAGGATACATAATACGATGTGGGAATAGAGAATTTTAATTTCATAGGTTTAAATGAATATCATTCTTTTTCTTAAGGGCAATGGTAAGTTATCAAAAAGCTAAGGAAGCTAACGCATTACACTACTTTAAATTATGGTTACACAATAACAAGAGAATAAAAGGTAACCAAATTTGGGTTGTTATACTTTAAATATTTCCGTAAATAATTATTATAAAAATAATAAGTCGCGTTCGCCCTAAGTTGTGCAAAAGTGAAACATGATAGCTCAAAATGTTACAACTCATACTCCAGGTGCACTTTCATCTTATGATTTGGTGACTATGATCAATAATTTAGCCTGTGCAATATAAGCAGACCAATATTTTTTTTGTAAATAATTTTTTATTCTCGCATTTATTTAAAAATCTGAACAAAAATTAGTTTAGCATAAATAGTTCGCAGACATATACAGTAAAAATTCGGTGTGCATATGTACCTTTAATACTTTTTGAGAAAAGTGCACTTGAGGTATGAAAAGAAAAAACAAAGTTACGGGAAACTGAGAAGAAAGAAACTATACAATGCGCATGGTTATACACACACGCGGGAGGACCATTTAAGTTCAGACTGTACAATATCTCCGAAACTAAGCGTTTTAGAAAGAAAAGTCTTGAATAAAAATTGCTTGATATCATGGGGGAAAGTAAATGTCATTATTTGGTGGACGTTGTGATGGTAATTTTAGGGTCAATTTATTTTTTTTAAATGGGAACCTACCTTATTTATGTTGTTTTCTCACTCCTCGTAGAAACACTAAACAACATTTGTATAAAGAACTTTGCAATTGTTCTTACACCTACGAAAATAACAACGAAAATTCTGAATGGCGTGTACGAAGAGCGCAATCAATGGTTAGACTGTCCATGGATGTTCATTTGAGGGTCAAGTTACGTTTTGTAATTGCAACCAACACTTTTTATTTTGTTTCCTTATTCCTCATCACAAAAACAGATTTTTATAAACCATTTTCTACACAGTACATGGTTCTTTCACTGATGTAGACAATTAAACATTAATGAAAGGAAGGTACACAGAGTATCACCAGCTACCTCAAGGTAATAAATGTTAAAAATGATACCCTTCTACCTCAATTCATTTTCCAACTCTGTGAGTGAAAGATTGGTGTGTCCGTAAAAGCATTTCTCTTTCAAGACTGGCACAATCATTTCGTATGCGCGTCTTCATGTTGTCCGCAGTCGTTTGTGTTTCACAGTATATTTATTCCTTAAGGTAACCGATAAGAAAAAGTCTGGTGATGCAAGGTCAGGAGATCGAGCTGGCCAATTAATGGGATCTGCGCGTCCTAACCAACGATCATGGTAGTTGTTAATTTAAAAGTCCCTAGTAGTACGTGCATAGCGCGCAGGGTATCCGTCGTGCTGGTACCACATTGGCGACCTGTATGTAATGGCCTGTTTGTAATGGCATATTTAACAATAACGGCAACTCCTCCATTAAAAACTTTTTACTTTGCACCTCTAAGTGTGCCATCAATGAAGTATGGTCCAATTGCCTCATCACCCAATATCCGACACCACACATCAACAGCTCAGGGTCTCTGATATTCTACTTCTCGTAGCCAATGTGGATTTTCTAAAGCCAATAGTGCACATTCTGGTGTGAAATATGAAATTGAAAATAGTGAAAATAGTGTATATTTCACCATCATTTGTGAAAGCAGACTCATCACTAAACAATATGAACTGGGAAATCATATCCACAGTCTGTCCTGCGCCCACCTATAGAACGTTAGTCCATTAAGAAAATCGTCATCATGTAGTTGTTGATGTAATGACACATGGTAGGAATGAAATGTATGCTGTTTCGATAACCTGAATTTCGATAATTCGCGAGAACTGACATGGGGGTTGTAATTCACTGCAGCTTGCACCGCAACTTCCCTATCTTCGTCCGTAGTTGTTCTTCTGTGCCTCCTTTTCTATGGCTGGATACTGCCTTCTTCACAGAATTGTTTTATCACACGATCAAATAAAGCTCTCAGTGGAGTTCTTCTATCAGGAAACCTCTCCGCGTACAGAAGAATAGCCTGTTCCACATCTCTCCTTGATTCCCCATAAATGGGAACATGTCTACTTTTTCTGTTGAGAAAGATGGTCCATTTCAACCCACAGTCAACTGAGTACGCTACAAATGTTAAACGACCTGAATGGAACTGATGGTTGTTACTCGGCGATCGCTAATTGTAGGCAAGTACTACCAGTGGATCACCTGGACTCGAAAGCGGCTGCAAGTACACCAATAACAGATACAAAGAAACCATCCTATCGTCGAAAGTATACAAAACAACGGACACGGTGTCTCATTGCCTCCTCGCTTGCTCTCTCTCCTGCACTGTTTGAATGGGTCCAACCATTCATTGCGCTCTTCGTACACAGCCATTCAGAATTTTCGTTGCTGTTTAGTTGGTAAGAACAATTGCAAGCTAATTTATACAAAAGTTGCTTACTTTTTTATGAGGAATGAGAAAAAATTATACAAAATGTAGGTTCCCATTTAAAACAAATTAAATTGACCATAAAATGACCATCATAACCTCTTCCAAACAAAACACGACTAATGGCATTTACTTTTCCCCCATAATATCAAGCAACTCTTACTAAAGACGTTTCTGTCTACCACACTTAGTTTTGGAGATACTGTACATTCTCAACTTAATTGGTCCACTCTATACATATCACCTTAAAGCTGAATATTTATACTTCTTTTATCAGACAAGAAAAAATTGAATTTTTGAAGCATCTCTACGTCACAGTGCCCTTAAAATCTGGTTGCACTAGATCTTTTAGTTTTTCTAATGTTAGGCTATAACATTTTTACTTTCTCTACTACGTATAGTATGTAGACGAAATATTGTATTTTACCCAAAAATTATATATCGAGATTTCACCGAAAATATATGTTTTGAGGATCCCTGAATGTGTGTGTGTGTGTGTGTGTGTGTGTGTGTGTGTGTGTGTGTGTGAGAACAGCATAACTCGAAAAACCAAAAGTCGGATAAGTATTGGTATTAGAGTTCATAGCTTTCAAAGATGCAACACGAAGATTTTCAAGAAAATCACCCCACCCCAACTATCCTTTACATAGAAACATTTTCGTAAATTCTGATTTTCTAAAAAATGTCTAACGATTTTGCTTAAAATAACATAAATTAAAGGTGTTTACATGACAAATAAAATGTATATCTTGAATTTTCTGGGAATTGTCTTTAAATTCCTCTTCATTCGGAAGGAATTTTGTGCAATCTTGCATAACTAGTAAACGTTAAGCAATAGATGAAAACGTACTACACAAAAAATGTAGATCTCTTTAAAGCACACAATTTATTTCAAATAAGTTTTTTGTGGCATAAGCCATTTCTGAGATATCCGTTATTAATGATTCGAATTGTTCATTGGTCATTCTCCTGTTTACATTCGTTTCCCGCGATTGCATGGAAACAGCTTGGAATTTTAAGACCAGCATATAGCGTTCATTTGACTATCGCTGTTCGCTTTGTATCTATAACTAAATGTGTAATGTAGGTATTTCTGCAAAGGTTTATTTGGATTAAAATGTAGTAGATATAAAAATTAGCTTTAGTAAGAATAGTTTGTATACTCACTCATAAACGACAGAGGGTAGAAACGTCATGTGAATGTATCACACCAGATTTTTTTACTTACCTTTGATAAGGTCTCTTTAGAGCTACTGATTTTCCAAACGAGGATGCAATGTTGAACAAGCAGACGAGGATAGCAAACACTTTCCTCTCGGCACTTCCACGAAATGCCATTACCGAAATGTCACTGTGGTGACGGGAGAAGGTTTCCTCCTTCAGCCTCAAGGCGCCTATCACAGTCCAATGAACACGGCATTTTTCACCAGAAAGTAAACTGTGCCTCTTTCCCTATAAGATACTGCTTCTGAAAGCGGAACCGTCTAACTTACGCATCGATCGTATCATCAAAATAAGTCGGTAACATTTCATGCAATATTTAAAACTCAGGAGATAAGAGCATATAGAGGAATGCATATTAACTTATCATAATACCATTACTACGTCTCAAATGATTGAATAACCCTTAACTCAGAAACTGATGAGAGAATATTTCTAAGTATTCAGAAAATCTGGATTAATTTGCTAGGACTAATAATACACATTCGAATATTATAAAGAGAGAAAAATTTTGTGTAGGTACGTTAAGGCTAATCTAAAAAAACCACTCGGTCTATTTTGATATTTGTTACACCACAGAAAAGCCAAAGTTTTTTAACAGAATAATTTAGTAAAAGATTAAGAAATATTTACAAATCCCTAGTGGAGTTATGAAGGAAAATGCTTGCGAAGAAGCTCTTCACTGTTAGCTAAGAATGCCATGGAGTAGAATAAAGTTGGTCTTATATGAATATAAAAATCAGTCAAATGCGCGGATATTTCACTCCAAGCAATATATTTTTATTTATTTAGAAAAACGGAATGGTCATGGAAATGCCAATTACAAAAGTAATAATTAAAATTACAAAACATTAAGACCAGTTTATATTATAAAATTCGCTTAACACTATACAGAGGATTAGCCAACAATCTAGTTCGAATTGCTTTCTTTAACTGTATCATAGACCCATTTCTAATATGTAAAGGAATAATATTACACAAATTTCCAGAAATAGTCAAACCTCTCGTGTTAAAATAGTTGCGTGTATGTAAAATATAGCCCTGATGCTGTACGTATGAGCAGAAGAGCATATATATACATGTATAGTTACAAATTAGCAATTAAGACACAGCAATACAAAAGAGGATCGAAAATAGAATCCGCCAATAAAACAACTGAGAAAGTTTTGATGTATTTCTTTTATATGCTATAATCAAGATCGTTAGCAGCATAGGATCAATAATTATATAAAGAGACAAAAAATTAATTTTCTTCGTGGACGATCAGATCCGGCGGGCAAAAAGTAAAGATGAACTACAAAAAATGGCATAAAAGACAACGAAAAATACCTTAACATGAAAAATATCAACAGTTAAATGAAAAACAATGGCATTTAGTGGTATGTAGCCAGTCCGTTCAAAGATATTACTGCAAAATAGGATTCTGGACCAAGTGTCAATATTTAATTATCATATATTAACGAAATGGATATGCACGGTAAGATAAACAAATTTAATTATATAACTGAAAGATTAATACGAACATTAAAAAATTAGGTAAGACCAGACTGTTAAACTGTAAAAATCTATGACAATACCTATTGTCGCATATCGATCAGAAACGTTTTGAAACAGTCAAATGACCATACTGCATTTGTAGCAACTTGGAAGTCTGTTGGGGGAGGCTAAGGAAATCAAACGTTCCGCCGATGTTTCACATGAACATCAGAGGATTTTTCATCCGTTAGGAGGAATAGGCGCGCCTTATGAAATAATAGTTGTAAGCGTAAATGGGAAGAATCACAATAAAAACTTCTAGATTATTGTACAATCATTTCATAAAGAACCGGTGAAGGCAAATTAATTGAATTAAACTTTCATTCCAATTTAAAAAGCTACTCGCGCAACACCCAGCAGCCAACTAGTGGATAACAAAATCCTATAATAAAGTAATATTTTAAATACCTATAAGAAATCATAAATTAACCTCAAAACACTGGTCGCTGCAGATTTATTGGATTTTATGCATGTCAAGGAACAAGGGTATAGGGGTCTGCAACGGATAGGAACACCTCGTGCCCTACATAGATCTATTGCAACTACTACCCCCAGGAGGAAGGGATGAAGTGAAGGAAGCATTGGAGGCTAAAGGCTGGAGGCAGAGACGTGCAAAAGTTCCTAATATTTCCAAGCTCGAAGATCCGACCCACTACTCGAGCTGTCTAGAGAGGTCGACGAACAGCCCTTGCAACCAGGCAGCCCTTTATGGTCCACGGGGAATACTCTTTTTTGAGCAAGAATCCGTAGCATCTGCCCGGCATCACCTCACGCCACGAAACTTAGCACATGTGAATCTTAACACACTTTCTCACAAACATGAGAAAGAAACGGCATGAAAGAAAAACGAAATCGTGGTAGATGAGAAACCATCTCAGCATTCGCCTACCGACCAGGATAAACTACGAAAAACACGGATCAGAGTGAACGGTCGACGTGAATCGAACTCGGGATCCAACTCGCGCTGTTGTCAAGATATTTACTCGATATAAGCTAAAAGTAAAGTCATATAATTTGTCCTCATGTTAGCTACTCAGTCTGTTAAAATATTCGGGATCTACTGGGTTGGTATATTCTTTTGCAGTTCATAACTTTTCACTAAAACTACTGAAACTGATTACAAACATAACTTTCTATATAATCGGCGTACTTTGGTTTAGCCTGTCGAATTAACTGTTTCATAGCGTGGATAAATCTTTAAGGCACCATATTGTCCTGGAATTTATCGCTTGTTTCCGCTCTATCCATATTACACCTAATCGGAAAGGAAAATAAGTTAATTGTCTCGCGATATTAAGAGTATCCATATACCCTAACATCTATACGTTATATCTGACATTTTCTAGCACGTGATTGGTCTGTACTAGATGGACTATATTCTATTCTGTGCCATTCTTCAATAAATTACCCTTACAAAACTTGATTCTTCTATCTACTTCATGCTAATCGAGATAAACATTTGCAGAAATGGTCTTATTACATATTTTCTTGTAGGTACAAGAGAAATAAAAGAATACAGTAGGCTTTGAGGAGTAGTCAAATATTTTAAGAATAGTCGCTATGTGGTAGCTTTGAAATTCCGTTCTCTTTGCATGACCACGAGAAAAAAACAAACGAATAGCGATTTCGCAGTTGAAAAGTATAAAGTATTTGACAATTCAAACCTATAAAAAAAAGTGTCTCGGAAATGGTTAAAGCCACAAAAAAATTATTTCACATAAATTGTGTGATTTAACGAGATCTACATTTTGATGTAATAAGTTTTTGTCTATCAGTTACAGTTTACAAATTATAAAACATTCAGAACAAAGACGACTACTCGCAGACTACTGCCAGCAGGATATTGTTGAAGAATGGTAGAGAAAGTCATGTGAATAAAGCATAAGATTTTTTTGAACATGTACTGGAGAGCAGCCCATTTGGTGAAGTAAGCTTAACTGCACTAGAAGTGTTGAGTGAGGTAAGATATCTGCACTAATTTATATTTCAAAAGGATATTTCTTGAGACTGATGTAATAATTTTTAGTTTAGTTGCCACTCTGTTTAAAATAAATGTTTTGTAGCTTATTCTCAATAATATAGGGTATCTTGTTATCAAGATGTTTAAATGTTATTTATAATTTTAGCACTGCCACTGCTAAAAAGAAAGTGAAAAAATAAAATGTGTAAAAACTTTCAGAATAAATTATATTAGTGTCCTGATAATACAAGACAGGAAGTGATGCTTACATTAATATTAGGTAGCGGAGATTTGGTAACAATGCAAACAGGTAATAACTTTCAAACAGATGTATCTATAGAGTCATAAGACTTTATTGCTCTCATTATTATGCCTTTGTAATGCAAATGCCTTAATAAATTAGGATGTAATGCACTGTGCTTCCTGCTGCAAATAGAACAAGCCAAGCCTGTGTGCAAATTATCTTATACACAACAGTTTGTTTTAACAGTCCGAATGGAATTACACTGTTCTGAAAGCTTTTAAGTTGAACGATCACATTAAGGCGAACTTGTCATGCAGAATGAAAGAGGTAATTATCTCTAGCTGTTTGACACACACCTTTCCTCCCTAAAGAA
Organism: Deroplatys truncata; assembly: GCA_030765065.1. Lineage (NCBI taxonomy): Eukaryota > Metazoa > Arthropoda > Insecta > Mantodea > Mantidae > Deroplatys > Deroplatys truncata. Next base: position 64,936,387 of record CM060980.1, read on the forward strand.
ACTCCTCTTCTTTCATATATTGCAGGCTTTAGAGTTAGTAATCAGGAACCGTGCTTTGCTTTCTTCAAGGTGTTTTTTGTTCCTAAAAAGCTCATACTTTCTTCCGCTGTCAAGGAGTGAAATGAATATATCTGTTATATGAAAATAATTTATGTTTGTCTCTGTAAGTAGTATTTTATGACAAAGTTGAATGACTTGCTATTAAGTTTTGAACTACGTAATCGGCCTGATTTTCATTTGAGTTTTACCTTCAGTTTCACGTTACGTGATTAGGTGAAAGAATGAATGTTCTGTTCTCAGGCTTTGGAGCATATATCCCTGCACATTTAAATCTGAAAATATATGGATTATATAGTACACAGTAAAAATGTATTAGGTGGCTAAATAATAGTTAGTTGGAAAACAACTAAAGACAACTGTTCAAGTAGGAGGGAATGTAAGGGGTTTTCTATACTGAAAGATCAATATCAATGAGACTACTGCTAGTTAAGAGAAAATAACTAAAGAAATCTCATGACACATTTAAATTCGGAAATAGTTTATCATGGTCTGTACGCGAAAAATCTAATATAATACTGCGGATGCAGATGAACCATTTGATAATATAGTATCGGAATATTAGTCCCTCCCTTTTTGGCGTCGAAGTTTGTAGACAACTTGTTGCAGAAGCTTTTTGATCAATGTATTTCATCGCTGTTCTGTTTCTTGGTATCTAGAAATAACGAGAAAGGGAAGGAAACTGCACTTAGCAACCACTTTCGAACGATCTCAACGCTTAGGGAGTCAAATCACTTAATTCAATTGTACAAACGATAGAAGAAACATCACACCTGTGGCGATAAAAAAATTGAAATAATTATAAAGGCTATCTAATTTTTGTTAAGGCAAATAAAAATAAATACATATGTTTAAATTATGCTATTTATTTGTTACAATATATAAAGGAACTGACTTTAGCTTGCAATTGATACCAATAAACCAAAGAATTTAGTCTCCCATTCTGCTTCCCCCAATAGTAGTGTCATAGTGGCATGTAATTCTCAATTTTGAAATACGAAAACGAGGTAGGACTTACCTTAATCCATATGCACCGGTTATGCATAACATTGGAGCATCTAAACTAAAACATTCAAGACTACTGTTCAAAGCGATGTTTGCTATAGAATGAATGAACTTGTTTCTCTCAATTAGCCAGAGAAACACAGTATTGAGTTTTTGCTGTAATGTGGAATAGTTAACACCATCTATGGGGCGAGAAAAAAACCATGTGCAGAAAACTGTAGAATACTTTTAGAGGGCCAAAATAATCATTTTGAGAATAGGACCATGGATTTGCAGAAGCTACTCGCGCAGTAACGCAGTAAATGCGTCATATTAGTGTCTCCGATTGTGGAACCAGGTGTAAACAAAACGTACTGTACTAGTGTGTCCCTGTTTCTAGGCCTGTCTTTTGCTCAATGTCGCACTTGTGTTGTGAAGGCTACTGGATGGTATGATAATAACGATCGCTCGTCTTGCCAGTACGAAGAGTAGAGTACAGTAATAGCATGTAATGGTTAGTTTCTTATTATGCAACAGTACCAGCAGATACAGCACGTACACACTTGCCGTGTGAGTTACATTTCATTTTTACTTGCAAATGAGGATATTTCATAACGTCAGATTTTTAATTATGTTCATGCAGCACTCCTGATACTATTCTGCTCCTAACCTTGACTTAGTTCTACTGTACTATTTTCTGCATTAGTAAAAAGTCTTGGGTGTTTTTTCTAACATAACTGCACTTCATCTATGATCATACTTGATAAACATAAACTAGACGCAGGGCTGTTATGTGCGACTCTGGGGGAAAGGTTGGAATTCCTAATACTAAAAATACTTTGATCATATTTGCCTTGAACATAACTAAGAAACCCTCTGAATTTGTAGACCAGTTGTATGGCGACTTGAAACATTACAGGAAAGTTTTGATTCGGGCTTTTAATTTAATCACCAGCTTAAATAAACTCTTTCACAATGCTGCGCACTGGTTACAAGTTGCAACGAATCACACGTGAGTAATATTACAACATAAAATTATGCAAGGAGATGTTATGCGGATGACGAGACTCCCTTTCTGTTGAACACTTTTAATTCCATTCATGCCAATCATTGTGAGACGTAGGTAGTAGCTTTGGACAGGAGTAAAATAAAATCTTACAAAAAATTATTCCTGTTCACAGTATACCGTCACTTAAAAATCAATTTCCAAATTTATTACGGCTATAAATTTAAGTCCAAACTACATGCATTAAGAACAGGTACTTTTTCAAGGAAATGAAGCTCCGTTTCAGAAACCCAGGTGAGTCATACAGCCGTCAGGGTTTTGTTCGCATTAAATCTTTCTTCGTTAGCTCAGTTTGTATCATGGAGCTACTTCATTATGCGAGAATACATACACGAGCTCTATATCTAAACAATTAATTATAAGATTCAAATGTTCAAGAAATTATGCCTTAGTTTGCCTACTTGAGATTGCGTTAGTGAATTTGTTTATGCAGAAAGAAACAAGAATGTAATGTCATAGGGAGTATATCTGAGAAAATATTATCTGGAACAATTTGCTGTACAATCAAAAGATTATATATACCATTTTGGCACTTACTGTATGGGTTTTAGAACTGGCCTCTAAGGGCTGTTAAATTGGAAAGTAATTAAATATGTATAAGAGGCATTGCTGATTATGGCTAAAAATATCAAGGTATAAGAAAAGGGCTTAAGATTTTCATCAGGTACAGGTGGAAAATTATATTCCCATCAGCGTCACCAATGAATGGAAGTACAGCCAGTCTCGATTAACGATGAAGTGGTACATAAACATTTAGTTAGGTGATATGCTCTGAAATTTATGTTAAAGCTTTTATGTTATGAGAATAAGTAACAAGCACAGGGTTGTTAATACAACTAGTGGCCGAGGAGCGGCGGGCCGAATGGCCGGCAGAGCGCGGTAGCTTACGCGAGAAAGAGACTCCGAATCCTCTGGCGTAAAATGTTTACTGAACGCATTAATGATAAAAATCATGATAAATAATAATAATAATAATAATAATAATAATAATAATAATAGAACACTAAGCTGTGTTATAAGCGTGTTGAAAATGTTATCTCTCAGCAGCAATACATCCATGACATCTGCGTATGAAAATCCGTTCATTTCCATCAGCTCATGAGACGTAGTTGCAACAATTTGTTCTATGGTATTTGCTTTTAGACCCTCAACTGTATGCGAGTTATTTGTATACGCCTGTTTCTTTAAGTTTCCCCATAAATAGAAGTCACAAGGCGTCAAATTTTTTGAAAGCACTATTGACGGTGTAAGATATCGAAGAGGCATTTACAGGCTTTCTTCGAACAACTGACAGACATTGAGTGTCAGCAGTCATCTTTCAGCAGAACTCAGCTACTGTACACACCGTTTTTAAACACTTAATTTGGTTGCCGGGATTTTTGAGGAAGAAATTATCAATACTGGGTTGTGGCCTATTCATAATCCTGATTTGATGCTTTATTATTTTTATTTATGGGAAAACTTAAAGTACAGGGTGTATCAAAACAACTACCATACAGTTGAGGATCTAAAAGCAAATATCACACAACAAATTGTTGCAATTACGTCTCAGGAGTTAACATAAGTGAACGGGAATTTCATACGCAGATATCATCGAAGTATTTCTGCTGAGGGACAATATTTTCAACATAGTTTATAACACAGGTTGTTGTTATTATTATTATTATTATTATTATTATTATAATTTTTGTTGTTGTTCTCCCCAATGTGTTCAGTATACATTTCATATCGACGATTCGAAGTCTTTCGCGTAACCTACGCGCTCGGCCGGTCATTAGTAGCAATAGCATGTAAATACTACCTATTAGGAATACCGAGAGAGCCTTGATAAAATGACATTATTGAAGTTAGTACTCTCCGAACACATGTTGAATTGTAATTACTAATATTATTAAAAATATTTCATTAATCAACATTTACTACTTATAATTATTAATTATAATTATCTATTTAGATTCTAAATCTATTACCCTTTATTCTGCCAAAACAGTTATATTAATAAAATTCTTTTTTACAAAATTATTTTAAATATCTGGTCCTCTGACTAACGACACATAATAAATTGATAGCTGAAAACTAGAATAAGAATTTTATGGTCTAATAATGCACTTAATATGTATGCACTTATGCACTAAAATCTTCCATAGTATGCATATAAATATATCAATATAAAATGTGAGGCAGTATATTTAACACTTAAATGATTTCAGTCAAATTATATAATATAAAATATAATAACAGCCCGCCTTAAAGCAATATGTGTATAATATAATATATAAAATGCATGTAACAGTCATTGTATTAATGCTTATATTGTTATGTACATGTTCAATAATGTCATGTGAATGTATTATGTAATTTAATAATGTAGGAGCTGTGAGAACAATAGGTTAAAAGTTGCTAACAATGAGGTAACCTAGAGGCAATAATGATTTAGAAAGTTTAATAATGCTACGGTAATTCTTGGAGCAACAATAATGCTATTTTTAATACAGTTTATAAATAGCCAATCAACAACCAGAAAAATGCTTAAGTTAAATAAAAGTATTCTATTGGGGTAGGATTAGCCAATCAGAAATGGAGCAACATTTACAAATTCAGAAGTCAGTTGCTTGTAGACAGCGCTCCGAACCGGACGCGAGACGTGTCCTCAAGAAGTGTAATACGTATTCAGTGTGAGACAAAAATAGTTTACGAGTTAAAAAGCGCAACTAATTAATAAATAATCTCACAGCTCTCTATATAAGTGAAGTGTTATTTAAATCGTGTCAAGAATTAATAAAAGGAGTGAAGTAAAAATTATAATCTGTGTAAGTGTACATTCTTAGCCGCACCACTCTCTGCAAAGAAATTCATGTCTCTAACAATAATACTGACGCAGCTGAGGCAACATAAATATATAATATTTAAAGAAACAGTGAAATTACAAAGTTAATATTTTTAAGCTTGGGGCGAAGGCTACAGGAGCTTTGTACCATGCGTGCGGTTGCAACTACTTCAAGTTCGGCTCCCCAACATTCGAAATACAATACAACTCCTTCCTCAAATTGGCTTCCATACGTGGGGAATAAACTTCTTTCTTCAAATTGACGCCCAAAGCGTTGTGCAAAAAACGTAATAATAAATCAGGCCTCAAATGTAGGAAGACATTATACAGACACAGAATAAAACTTTAAGGATAAGTTACAATTGATATAAAGCACAATTTATCCGACCATTTATATCAGCCTTCAATTAAAACACTAATGATAATGCTCTGATTACTATGTAATCTCTCCGCGAATAAAAGTATTGTGGAGACCATATGATTATTTAACTCATCGAAATGTATCTTTTGAACAGTTAGGAAGTACTGTAACCTAGCTTTGTCGCTACTTTTACTTTTGACATGATTAGGAAAACAAGGCCTTCAAACGTACAAACACCACACTACCGAATTGAGAGACTGAAGTTTCAACTGGAGAACCATTGACCTGCAAGAACATTTTCGGAATTGAATTTCTAAAACTATTAATAGTTAATATTTTGAAATGCTTTCCTTTGTGTATATTGGTAAGTTATATTTTTATAAGTCTTCAGAGAGACTAAACAGTAAAACTTAAACTAAATTTAACATTACCCATAAAGTATAACCACCACACTTGCAGTCATTCCGAGAACTCCTTAACATCCACCTTCATACCGTAATGGAACGGCTACTACCAGCAGGGGATTCACTGATGTGATATAAGATATTGATTGTGTTGTGTGTGACCTACCATTAGTGTTGCCAAGTTTCAAGATGGACTCAATGGCACAAACATCATATTGGTAAATCAAATATGAAGATAAAATTAATAAAATAGAAATATATTTATAAGATAGACATATAAAACAAATATGCAATTTAATTTTTAAACTGCTGAAATATTGCAATAACAAACCACAAAATATGCGTTATATGCAACATATAATATTATTTGGGAATTTAGTGATTAACTCACATACTAAGTGGGCATACTTTCAATAGTACAGAAATACTATGCTTTTACATTAAAATCCGCTCGCAGGATTGTTGATGACGATGGCAGGAGGATTTGCCCATTATGCGGGGAACAAGAAGACTGGACGCATATTTTGGCAGCATGCGTGCAGACGGAGGGTATTAGGAAAAAAACTATTATCGGAAGTATTTTTGGCTTCCAACAGACGGAGGACAGCATGCTGGGACATGATTCTAAACAGCCAAAACTGGCCAAGCTTGGGCACATACTTAATGGAAGTACGTGTACTAAGAGATAAGGTGTTTATGTAATTTTTCTTTAAACATATGTTGTGCTTGAGTACTTGTGCGCGACTGTGTGTGTGTGTGTGTGTGTGTGTGTGTGTATGTGTGTGTGTTTGAGTGTGTGATTCAGAGTGTTTTTTTCAATTTTATATGTATGTATATAGTGCGGTGATTATAAAAAAATAATTGTTTTCTGGTTGATACTGCAAGTCACGTATACAGACCAGGTATTTTTCTAGAGAGCATGTACGGTCTTATGACCCATGTGACTGTGTTATGCAATTAATGTAATACTAAATACTTAATAAATACCACCACTACTACTACATTAAAATCCTGTACCCATTGATAAGCTACTAAACAAAAAAGTATTAACTCAATTTTCTGGTATAAAGCTGACATTTGTTTCCTATGTAAAATGAGGTAATCTTACGAGTTTAGGGTGACTGAATACAATACTGGTTGGACTTCGCTGGTATTCCGCTTAGATGTGTCCAAGTTAGTTTTGGAAAGGACCTGATAATGATTGAATTCCTTGGTCGCTCAGACAGCATGCGATGTGCATCATCTAGGTTTACTTTACCAAAATAGGTTCCCTTAAGGAAACCATTTTATAATTGTTTTTCTGATATCCACCGCCTATGTCTTGCGAGACAATAGGTGGATTCAATGTTCAATGAGATAACTTCACATGTGAGACCAGACCCTGTCAACTTCTCGAAAAAAAATTGTAATCGTTACAGCCTAGTACAATCTATTAATAATTAAGTTTTAGTAGTTGATATACATCGCGTCGAGACTATGACAATGTTTCGGCTGCAGTAATACAAGGCACTAACCTAGAGTTATCTACTATTCGCCTTTGCAAAACACTTTACTAAACCACGGTGTAGTTTTAACATTATAAAGTTGACTCAGCAGTGAAAAACACACACACACACACACACACACACACACACGCACGCACACACACACACAGCGCGTTTGTGAAAATTGCAACACCAAGAAGGAAACGCATGAAGTCAATGAATTTAATACCTAAGGTTAGGTGCATGACAAGTATCAAATGATAAACATTTGAAATCTATACATGAACTTTGAGCCCTAACATTCAGTATTTGGTGTGGCCTCCATGTGCTGCAATTAGAGCTGCTATACGCCGTGGCATTGAATCAAAAAGGTTCTGAATAAGTTCCTGAGGGATTTCCCTCGATGCAGTTTGTATTCGAATCCACATATCCGTGACACTGGTTACCGAAGGACCGTGACGCGCCAGGTGCCGACCAACCATATCCTAGACATGTTTGATGGGCGATATGTCAGGCAAACGTGCTGACCAGGGAAGCAATGGTATTCGTCACTCTTCGAAGAAGGTTTGTACATATCTCGCAATATGTGGCCGGGTATTGTCCTGTTGAAATGTGGCCTGTGGAGATGTCTGAAGCAGGGGAAGTACCCCAGGCTCTACAACCACCGTTCCGTTAGGTACTGGCTGCTGTTCAAAGTGCCCTCAATTCGTAGGAGGCGAGATCGGATGTTGTAACCTATGGCGCCCCAAACCATCACGCTGGTGTTTGTCCGCTATGCCCCTCAACAATATAACCCTCCAGATTGCGCTCACCACGGTGCCGCCAGACACGTATGCGGCCATCACTGTGGAGACGTTGAAGCGGAACTCGTCCGAAAAGACTACATTTTGTCACTCAGCAACCCAGTGAAGGTGTTCACGTGCCCATGCATTCGGAGGAGCTTGTGGTTTCTGGACAATGGAAGCCGACGTAATGGCATGCATGCAACCAGTCCAACTTGCAGCAGACTGTGACGAACCGTTGATGCAGAAACGTTCACACCTGTTACAGCGCTCCAGAGTCGAGCCAACACTGTGGATGAAGCTGTACGGTCCGTTATGGCCATGCGGACAAGATGACGGTCATTCCGTGCTGTGGCCATGTTCCGTGGTCCAGTAGCCGCTCTTCGCTGCTTACGGCCTTCATCTATCCACTGCTTCCATACACCCATCACTGTCGTAGCAGCATGCCCTGTACGAGCCGAAATGTCACGGTATGACAAACCCGCTTACCGGACACCGATCATTCTGCCCGTTCGAACTCACTCACACATGGCTCCCTATGATGTCGACTAGGCATACTGGCACTCACTTTATTGTTTCCACCTTGTTTGACAGTTCTGCATTGACTACACTAGACGCAACACTAACCTTGTCGGACCGACACGAGAGGGCTCTGTTCGGCCTACGTGTACCCCATCTCTCAGCAAACCTAATCACTTATTGCTTGCACACTCTTCTACACTTCCACCAAGTTTGGAGTTTTTAGGGAAATTCTTTCTTGGTGTTACAATTTTCACAAATATATATATATATATATATATATATATATATATATGCTGCCTGAATCTTAAATGTTATCCAATATTAACAACTGCTTCACATACATTACACAAATCTCTCTGTTGCGCCATTCGAACAACACATTGTAACAAATCAGAATACCGTGTGTTCCTAAACACGACTTTATTTGTCACTTAGGTGCTCAGCGTAACATAAACTTTACACCTGAGACACTTTTGAGCATATTCAGAACTTCTTAACTAACTGAACTAAATGGGCAAGAGCAACCGCTTATACAGACCTGGCATACAAAGCGGAATTTTCTAGAAAGTTAGACTACTAAAACATGCCAAAAGTAATGTTCTGGAGCAGGGAAACGGCACATAATGGCTATTGTTCCGAAGGCCGGTCGAAGGCCTCACTCAGGTGCCGACCGGAAGGCGCTTACCGGCGACCCGCAGGTAGCTTCGCGCGTGAGCAAGGTAACCTATTCTTTGATTAAAACTCATAAAACGCATAACATTTACAACAAATTACAAAATAACGAATAAATTTTATAAGGTTGGCATTTTCTCCAGTATTAGGCGTTTGTTCATTCATAAAACAGATACAAAATAATTACAATACCGGTGGTATGCATGGATGTTCCTGCGTATTGTAGCCGGAATGACAAGTACAGACATGAAATGAAGAAGAAATGAAATAATAATGGAAGATTTGAGTGTACGCAATATTTTAACATAACCAGTAAATATTGTAATATGGAGGCGACTGACGTTACCATACACCTAGTATAAGATCTATTGACCGAGCAGAAAAGCGATGAATGAATAAAATAGAGCCGTAACGGGCTTAAATGCTCTATAGCATGCAGAAGATGAAGAAATCGCCGTTATTTCTTCACTGCTAAAAATAGAACACTATATAAAACGTTTTAGTTTATGGAGTGCTCTTGTTCAGCTGAGTACCTTGTCCCATTCTGCTTCTCTTCTGTAACGAACTTATTCGATCTTCTGATTTGATTCAACGCTTATAATTAGAGCTATAAAATTCGACTTGTGTAGTATGATTTTGTAATAGTTCTACTTTTATTTGGTTCAGTGAAACTATTTCTGCAAATGCATCACAGTTCTGGTTCTTCGCCCACGCCGACCTGCTTAATTTCATTTCACTGGATATAGGTAGGATTACCGTGACATAAGTGAATTATTATGCTCCTGAAGATAACCATATGCTCCAAATGATTTATGATGACTGATTCAAAGAGCGACATAAGCGAGTCTAATGCAGCATGATGCGATTACTGTGTGTTAGGTAGGTGTTACTAAGGTAAATCGTTACATTATCTGTTTGGATCCGATTTGTCGGTATTTTCATAAAGAGGCCACCCACGGCTCTTTGGTCGGCCACATTTTGTCTGTAGATTTGTAGAGACAAGCAATTTATGAACTATGAAGCTTAACACTATACTTCAGCAAAACCTTAATCTCTTAAGAGAAAGTAGCACGCTTTATGGGATTATTGCTTTTATTTTCTCCAGGTCTACTTTGATTTTATTCCATTTAAAAGTTAGAGCTTTTCATCTTACCTGCAGAAATTACGAGGGTTGCTATATATATACTGATAAAACTGCAGGATATGAAATTCAATATACAGAAAATCCACAAAGTCGTGTACCAACTTATATGGTTTGAATTGTAGAAACAAATCAGCAGGGTAGGTACTATGCACTCGCATTTAGAGGTTTCAGTTCGATATGCAACAATGCTTCCCTTTGTTCCGTTTGACGTAAATTCTGCCATAGAGAACTACAGACTTCATGTTTCGATTTGACTTAGTTCATCCTAGAACACTATTGTTAAAACACTGTTTTGTGTGCTTATAGTTAGCCATCATGTATTTGAACCCATCTGTCGTCGGAGTTAACTAGACTGTGAGAGGAATTTCCATACTTTTATACTGGACTTAAAAGGGCTGTACATTTCCTATGATACGAAATATAACTCCTATAAGCTCGCTACTATGGTTTATGAAACAAGTCTGGTTATGTACAGGATGGAAATATAAAAAATGCCGTTCGCTTGGGAGATGATTATATGCACATAGATGAAAGAAACATTATAATGCTATGCTAATCCCTTCACAAGTAGAAAGAGTTTTGTTGTTACATTCACATGATTTTCTCTACCCTCTATTGTTTACCATGGGTATAAGACATTCTTATTAAAGCTTAGTTTTCTATCTGCTTTATTTTAATGCAGAAATAGCTACATTACACTTATTCGTTATAGATAAAAAAGGAACAGCAATATTCAAATGTTTAAGAACTGGACGCTATATGCTGGCCTTAATTCCGTACTCTTTCCATACAATCGCGTGAAACAGCTGAAAATGGACAGAATTTTAAAAGAATGACAAAGTCTTGAACAATTTAAACCATTAATAACGGATATCTCAGAAGTGGCTTATACCACAAGAAGGTTATTCGAACTAAACTGTGTATTTTAAGGAAATCTACATTTATTGTGCAGTACGTTTTCATCTATAGATTAACGCTTAGCAGTTACACAAGATTATACAAAATTCATTCATTCCGAAAGAAGAGGACTTCACAGCCTATTCCAAGAAAGTTCAAGATATGCATTTTATAATGTAAATATCTTTAATATATGGTTAAAGCCATTTTTTAGAAAATCAAACATTTCGAAAAATGTTCAATATAAAGGATAGTTGAGGTGGGAGAATTTTGTTAAACATCTTCGCGTTAGTTATGCTATTCATAGACACAGACAAAAACAAATGGACCTTTGTCTAAGAACGTTTTTTGGGTTCAGAAGCCTGATAACATACATTTCCGATGAAATCTCGACTTCGAATTTTTGGGCGGAACACAATCTCCTATTTACTACACGTTGCAGAGAAAGTAAACAGCTAACTCAGATACAAAACTCTTAAGGCAAGGCTACAGGAACATACGAAAAAAGAGCAGCTAATATGAATATATACCAGGTGGGCCAAACAAGCCGTTCTTTGCAGTTTTATGTTTCCCTCAAACATAGGTGCAAAAGAAGTAGCGTCATCACTGCTGTTCAAAAGGGCAGTGCATGTACAAACGAAAGGTCACAGAGTGAGAGAGAAGCTCTAATCGGAGCAAAATTAAAAGGTCAACGTATTTTGATTATTATTAAGCTTACGAAAGAGTGTTCATATCAAAGGTTCATAATTATTGGATTTCTAACATTTATTTTATACAATGTTTTGCTGGGATAAGCATTTAAAAACTTATACCATTTTGTTTTATTATCAGCGTGCGTAAACTGGTTACTGGTAGATCTGATTGCTTTTAAGCATAAGGAATAGTCTGTTAATAAACCTCAAGTTTTTGTTTCAATTTTCATTAAATCCTAAAAAAGAAAAGAAAAAAGAAAACCAGTTCCATTAACTGATTTTCAATACATAGTATCAGTTTTACATGGCACAGATAGAGTTGAAAAGAAGTCAAAGGAGGGGGAGAGTGTGAGAGAATGATGGAGGGAGTACAAGGAGAGAAAAACGGGGATGGGGAGAATGAGATATATGGCGAACGGAAAAGAGCGGAGAAACACCCCTAATGAGTGAAGAATCTCCGTATTTAATTCAATAACGGATGCTTCTAGTTTTAAACAAAACCATTTATATTGTTTAATGTATTTATGTTGTTCAGAATGTTAAAGTAAGTGCACAAAATGGGTATTTGAATGATTAGATAAAGTCACGATTTTATCTACTAGTTTGTTTTACTCTATAAGTTAGGTGCTTAAGTTATTTAAGTTAAACGTTTATTTTCCTTGTTTAAGGTAACAAAAAAGTTATATTATAGTTAGCCTTACTGTAAATACAAGGAACTGACTTGGAATTGTCCAACGAATCTTACCGCAAATTCTTCCTTATGAGGTAGACATTACCTTACCGTTCAAGTGCTAACTTCTCACCCCCTCACCCCAGCAGACGAACCTTTTCAATGCATTCATTGAGATCATAATGTAAAGAATGAATCCGGCTGTTTGTAATAGCGGGGTAAACACCAAAACCAACACAGCTAAATCGCATTATTTTGTACTGGTATAATGCTTCAGGCAGGTAGATTGTCTACGGTTATGGATCCTAAACGATCAAAGGGCAGTAATAAAACGTCCCAGAAATTACTGCCGAGTTTCGCAGTTAAAGCAGTAATTTATTTGAACCTAGAGACAAGATGTGCAGATGCATACCGCAGGTGAACTGGAACTGGAACTATGCATGGTGCGCCAAAGGGTGGTGGAGAGAAATATGCATGTTATTAAACTGCATGATAAAATCCAGAACGAAAGAAGCGACAGAGAGCAAACTTCCCCAGTTTTGTAAGAGAGAAAGAGAGACGCTGCACCTCAGCAAAGGTTAATTGGGAAAATGTCTGTGCACTTGTGGGAAAATGTTTGCTGCTTTTCTCGAGTACGGTTCACTTGAAATAACTAATTCGATGTGTGGAAAGTTGAAATCGTCGTGAAATTTCAATTTCATTCCCGGTACTCGAATCATAGAATTTGCACATAGATGCATCATTGCTGAGCTATCAAACGAACATAATGTGAGCTAAACTCTTTCTATCTGAATCATAAAGTCCCTTCGTTTTATACAAAGGCCGCGGAATGCATGCTCCGCACATAGTCTACTACACTGCGGGGTTTTCCGTTCCAAACTCCCGCGTTACTTAGTCATGAGTGTTACTAACATATATGTAATGAGCACTAACCTTATTATAAGTTTTGTTAAAAGTGGTGTCATCTGCGCGAAGACATTATTGACATCCTCGGATGAAATTACCATTCTCACGCATAAGTGCTCCTTGGTAATGTTCATAATCTCTTCTTTTATATTGTCTTTAAGTTCGTCTATTGCGGGTGGATTGTTCCTATAAACTTTATTTTTTAGCGTATACCGATCCCGTTGTTCTAAATTTATTGGCCAAACATCTCACAGTGTCTCTACCCAGAACTGGATGACCAGGAAATTGCTGCTGAAATTGTCTACGCACCTATCTACACGATTCAGATTTCACGTATGTATCGTACATAAAAATACGCTGTTCAAGCGTGAATTTGTTGGCAGGCATTTCCGTGGACTAATTCCTAAGGAAATTACACACAACACACACATTGTCGAAACACTTCACAACACGAAGACAAACCAACAACTGAGACAGCTCACAGCTGATAAACGTACCCTTGACACGTCCTGCGCCGCTTCTGCGCTGTGGCGTAATACCGAGGTCACCGCCGTCTCGGCCGATACGCATATAAGGCGATTGCGGCCTTGGCATAAAACGAAGGCACTGCACATGCCAGCTAATCTCAATATCTCCTAGCAGCTTTCCTTAAAGGCGAATTTCAATGTAGTAAGTACATTAACTTCCGAGGTTTTAGTTATATTTAGGGTCAATTTATGTCTTGACAAATACTATTTCATACTGTCCATATTTGGGCTAAATCTGGTAAAGGTATCATACCACGGAACACTGAGATCAATGCAATTTCGGGGATGCATGAATCGGATGAGAGAAGTTATTCGTCATAAATTCTTTATCTTCTCCACCTTCCTAATAGAAATCTGCATTACAACATACGTCCTCCTACTTGCATGGTTTCAGAACATTACCGAATAAAACTGATATTTCCGTATTATGATTTCCTTCCAGATTATGTCCAGCCCGGGTAACCGGCTGACGGTTAACTTACCGCTCGTCGCTACTCCCCTACGGCGTTCCATTGAGCGCATTTACAAAAGAATATTCGATGCTAGAGATCGTAATAACATTTAAGGAAAGCTTCTCTTTCTAAGAAAAATCTCTTGGTGCTGCGAAAACTTCAAATATGACTCATGATGGCAAATGGATTCAAGTATGGGATCAGGCCTTTTTTTATATTAATTCTTATACTTGAGGAGGGCAGTAGATTCCGAGTTTTAATGTATTAGCTATACTATAGAAAATAACACCGAAGGAGGAACAGTAATTAAAAAATCTGATGTGTTACACTCACATGACTTTCTCTACTCTTGTACAACCTAATTTTACAAACGCTTATTCTCCATATGCTTCATGTTAATCGAGATATCGAGATGTCAATCTTATTGGTAATTTTCTTGTAGATGCAAGGGGAATATGGTAGCTTTTAAGCGATGGTCAAATATTTTAACGCTTGTTGCTATGTGGCGCATTCCATTCTCTTTGCATGTCCAGGACATAAAAAAAATGAATAACGAATTTGAGAAAAAGTATAAGTATTGGAAAATTTAAGGAAATAACAAGCAATATCTCGAAAACGGTTCACTCAACAAAAGAAATGTATATGACATAAGTTGTGTATTTTAACGCGATCTACATTTGTTGTGTAGTAAAATTTTGTCTATCTCTTATGGTTTACCAGTTATGCAAAAGTCGTTCACAATGAAGAATACTTTTGGAGACATTCCCAGAAAATTGGAGATATACATTTCATTTCTCATGACATTATCTTAAACATATGATATTTTCATCAAAATCGTTAGAGCCATTTTTGAGAAAATTAAAATTTTCGAAAAATCTTCCATGTAAAGGGTAGTCTGGGGTGGGGGGATTTTCTTGAAAACCTTCGTGTCGCATCTCTGGAAGATACTGAACCTAAATACCAAGTTTGGTGTTTATCCGACTGTTCGTTTTTGAGTTATGCTGTTCACAGACACACACACACACAGACACACACACAGACACACACACACACAGACACACACACACACAGACACACACACGGACATGTTTCCAAAAATGCTTTTTTTGGATTCAGGAGGTCTCAAAACATGTATTTCCGGTGAAATCTCGGTATCGAATTTTTGGGTGGAATGCAATACTTCCCCTACTTACTATACGTAGTAGAGAAAGTAAAAATATGCCTTCATTTTTTACTTTCTCTACTACGTATAGTAAGTAGGGGAAGTATTGCATTCCACCCAAAAATTCGATACCGAGATTTCACCGGAAATACACGTTTTGAGACCTCCTGAATCCAAAAAAAGCATTTTTGGAAACATGTCCGTGTGTGTGTCTGTGTGTGTGTGTGTGTGTGTGTGTGTGTGTGTGTGTCTGTGTGTGTGTGTGTCTGTGTGTCTGTGAACAGCATAACTCAGAAACGAACAGTCGGATAAACACCAAACTTGGTATTTAGGTTCAGTATCTTCCAGAGATGCGACACGAAGGTTTTCACGAAAATCCCCCCACCCCAGACTACCCTTTACATGGAACATTTTTCGAAAATTTTAATTTTCTCAAAAATGGCTCTAACGATTTTGATGAAAATATCATATGTTTAAGATAATGTCATGAGAAATGAAATGTATATCTCGAATTTTCTGGGAATGTCTCCAAAAGTATTCTTCATTGTGAACGACCTTTGCATAACTGGTAAACCATAAGAGATAGACAAAATGTTACTACACAAAAAATGTAGATCGCGTTAAAATACACAACTTATGTCATATACATTTCTTTTGTTGAGTGAACCGTTTTCGAGATATTGCTTGTTATTTCCTTAAATTTTCCAATACTTATACTTTTTCTCAAATTCATTATTCATTTTTACTTTCGCTACTACGTATAGTAAGTAGGAGAAGTATTGCATTCCACCCAAAAATTCGATACCGAGATTTCGCCGGAAATACATGTTTTGAGACCTCCTGAATCCAAAAAAAGCATTTTTGGAAACATGTCCGTGTGTGTGTCTGTGTGTGTGTGTCTGTGTGTGTGTGTGTGTGTGTGTGTGTGTGTGTGTGTCTGTGAACAGCATAACTCAAAAACGAACAGTCGGATAAGCACCAAACTTGGTATTTAAGTTCAGTATCTTCCAGAGATGTGACACGAAGGTTTTCAAGAAAATCCCCCCACCCCAGACTACCCTTTACATGGAAGATTTTTCGAAAATTTTAATTTTCTCAAAAATGGCTCTAACGATTTTGATGAAAATATCATATGTTTAAGATAATGTCATGAGAAATGAAATGTATATCTTGAATTTTCTGGGAATGTCTCCAAAAGTATTCTTCATTGTGAACGAATTTTGCATAACTGGTAAACCATAAGAGATAGACAAAATTTTACTACACAAAAAATGTAGATCGCGTTAAAACACACAACTTATGTCATATACATTTCTTTTGTTGAGTGAACCGTTTTCGAGATATTGCTTGTTATTTCCTTAAATTTTCCAATACTTATACTTTTTCTCAAATTCATTATTCATTTTTACTTTCGCTACTACGTATAGTAAGTAGGGGAAGTATTGCATTCCACCCAAAAATTCGATACCGAGATTTCGCCGGAAATACATGTTTTGAGACCTCCTGAATCCAAAAAAAGCATTTTTGGAAACATGTCCGTGTGTGTGTCTGTGTGTGTCTGTGTGTGTGTGTGTGTGTATCTGTGAACAGCATAACTCAAAAACGAACATTCGGATAAGCACCAAACTTGGTATTTAAGTTCAGTATCTTCCAGAGATGCGACACGAAGGTTTTCAAGAAAATCCCCGCACCCCAGACTACCCTTTACATGGAAGATTTTTCGAAAATTTTAATTTTCTCAAAAATGGCTCTAACGATTTTGATGAAAATATCATATGTTTAAGATAATGTCATGAGAAATGAAATGTATATTTTGAATTTTCTGGGAATGTCTCCAAAAGTATTCTTCATTGTGAACGACTTTTGCATAACTGGTAAACCATAAAAGATAGACAAAATTTTACTACACAAAAAATGTAGATCGCGTTAAAATACACAACTTATGTCATATACATTTCTTTTGTTGAGTGAACCGTTTTCGAGATATTGCTTGTTATTTCCTTAAATTTTCCAATACTTATAGTTTTTCTCAAATTCGTTATTCACTTTTTTTGTCTTGGATATGCAAAGAGTTATAATCTGTGGCAAAGGGAATGGTGCTGCACCTAGAAACCAGCTATTAACAGATATGTATATGCTTAAAGGCTACTGTTTTCTATATTGCCCTTGTAAATATATATTCCCCTTACATCTACAAGAAAATTAGCAATAAGATAGGGTCTGCAGATGTTTATCTCGATTAACATGAACTAGATGGAGAATAAGCGTTTGTATAAATAGTTTGTACAAGAGTAGAGAAAGTCATGTGAGTGTAACACATCAGATATTTTCTGTATGCGTACGGAAATGCGCACAGCTGCATTTCAATTGGAATTAAAGTCGCATGCAAAGTATGTTGCTCATATAGGAACAGAGAACTTCAGGTGGTAATGAAAATAAAGACAAAAAGCCGCCGATAAGACCAATGTAGTTAAAAGTGGGTTATAAATGGACCGAAAAAAAATAAAGAAAAGATAAACAATAAAGATAGAAATAACTTCTAAGTATGAAAATTCTCTTAACCGTGCCTTCAGAATTATAGAATTAGCCCACAGGAATAGCACATATTTCACCCAAACCTACGTGGCCATGCTACCTGTCCAACACAGACAAGTTGCTACCTTACCTTCGCCGTGATGTTGAAACATTTGCTGAGAGATTTGCCTCAGATGACAGAAAAAGAATACGTTTTGGTTGGGTTTAGAAGTTCATTTGGTAACTCTGGCAAATTGCGGGGGTAAAACCAATTTTAGGATCCAGTGGGACTAGAATTATATACCTGGTTGCATAATATTTAAAAACTATAATTTGTATACAGTATATGTTTGTCCTGTGTGTAAGGTGGTGCTCTGTTTCTACAAGCATCTGTGGAACTAAGTTTATTCATTTTTGAAACAGTATCAGGAGTTTAAAATGATGAAGGTAGTTTCTGCCCCACGTATGGAAGCCAATTTGAAGAAGGAGAATTTTAGAAGGAGTTGTATTGTATTTCGACTGTTGGGGAGCCGAACTTGAAGTAGTTGCAACCGCACGTATGGTACCCGGTAGCCTTCGCCCCAAGTTTAAAAATATTAACTTGATATTTTTACTGTTTCTTTAAATATTATATATTTAATTTGCCTCGGCTGCGTCATTATTATTGTTAGAGACAGGAATTTCTTTGCAAGGTGTAGTGCGGCTGAAGAATGTAGGCTTACACAGATTATAATTTGTACTTCACTTCATTTATTAATTCTTTAAACGATTAAAATAACACTTCACTGATATAGGAGTGGGATTCTTTTATTAATTACTTGCACTTTTTAACACGTAAATTATTTTCGACTCACACTGAATACGTATTAAACTTCTCGAGGACGCATTTCGCGTCTGGTTAGTAACGCTGTCTGCTAGCAACTGACCTCTGAATTTGTACAATTTGCCCAATTTATTTTTCCGATTGGCCAATCCTACTCCAATAGAATATTTTTTTAACTTAAGCTTCTTTCTGGTTGTGGATTGGCTATTTTATAAACTGTCTCAAAAATTACATTATTGTTTCCAAGAATGACTAGTACATTGTAGCATTATTAAACCTTCTAATTCATTATTCCCTAAGGCTCCCTCATTGTTAGCAACTTTTAACCTATTATTCTCACAGCTCTTACATTATTAAATTACGTAATACATTCACATAACATTATTGAACATGTACGTAATAATATAAACATTAATACAATGACTGTTACATGCATTTTATATATTATACACATATTGCTTTAAGGTGGGCTGTTATTATATTTTATATTATATAATTTAACTGAAATCATGTAAGTGTTAAAAATACTGCCTCAAAAATTACGTACATCTAAGGGCAAGAATGTCATTCATTCATAAAACTGATTCTCTAGCTACAGGGAAGTAAAACCGATTCCTACTGGATGTAACTAACATGCAAGTGCTTCTGCTATCTCGGGCAGAATAAACAAAAGCCCACCTCCTCTTAAGAAGTCAGTGCTTCAGATTAGAAAGTTTTCCAGCTTTCTCTACTTATTCCAATTTGTTTATTGTGTTAAATAGTTTTAAAAGCGCGTCTTCGTTTTTAATTTAAAGTACAGTTTTAATCTTTGAAGAAATGTTCTATTAATTTGTTAGAGGGAATAAGAACCTTAAAGGAGTGGTAGATTTAAACGTCTTCCGATCTTGCTAGGGAGAAAACATTCATTAATTATTTGTGAAGCTTTTAGCGAAATGAGGAAAGTATCCATTAGGATTATTCCATTAGGCTTCAGAAGTTTTCAAGTTTCATTTAAGACTTTGGATTGCATACAGTCACAGCCATGAGCAGTGTGTTTAACCAAAGATCGTAACCAGAAGCGTGTTGGCATTCCTATGTAAGCGTTATACTGTCAGGGCAACACGCAAGAGCTATGTAATTACTAGGTACTACCTGTCCTCAGCATCGCTGTGTTGTCACGCACAGATTCTCTTCTCTTTGCCTAAGGATGTACACAGAGATCATTCAGTGAGAGAATCCCAGTCTTTGCGTGACGACTGGGGTATCTTCCGAGTTGAATTATTTAGATCACCAGTTGAGGCATTACTGGGAGTCTAATACGCCTTCAATTCCACTATTTGAATGAAGCAGTTGCACGTTGTCTCTTATAAATCGTTGCTAAGGTGATGTGAAGCACTTATGAAGCTCTAGTTTCATTTCGTTTGCTGATCCTCGCCTGCTAGGCAATAAGCAAATCACTTCTTCCTTTTCCCACTATTAAAAGCTGCTATCCGACACTAGAGCTGTCAAGGGCATTCGTTTTACTCCTTCGTTTCATACGGTACACGAGAATCGCAAGTTTCTTCAAGCCCATCTCGTTCAAAAAGCAGCTAGTACTTCATATACGCTCTCGTAGAAATGGGCATTTACTCGTTCGGGTATTCGTTCGTTCGACAGTTCACATTATAGCGTTGTTGTCACGCGTATCGCTCCAATGCGTTAAGGCAAATGGATAGCATGTCACGTTACTGCGTTTTCGGCTTTGTTTTTACCCACTGTTACGGTCAAAATATATTTTACTAGATTATGATACACAAATTCCATTTTTTCACATTTTCTTATTCGAAAATAAATAGCATTACAACTTTTACATACAGTTCAACTTTATTCAGAAATTTTGTAACAGAAAAAAAAACTCAGGAATCATGTGTATAAAGTTACATAAACATCACAAATTATAATAGTGTAATAAATTAAATAATTATTATACTTTAAACTCGGGAAGTTTCACAAATGTATTTAAAGTAAATTATGTTACCACCAACCTTTAACATGATTATTCCATTCACCTAAAAAATTTATACTGAGATTTCACCGGAAATACATATTTTGAGGCCTCTGAATCCTATATTTTTAGAAAAAGATATGCGTGTGTGTCTGTGAATAGCATCTCAAAAACGAAAAGTTGCATAAATATCAAGCTTAGTAGTTAGGTTCAATACCTTCCAAAGATGCGACAAGAAGATTTTCAGGAACATTTTCCAATCCAGACTACTCTCTATATGAAAGATTTTTAGAAATTTTTGATTTTATAAAAAATGGCTCTAACGATTAGTTAGAAAAATAAAATGTATATTTGAATTTTCTGGGAATAGCCTATGAAGTCGACTTCATTTGGAAGAAATTTTGATAATTTTATATAACTGGTAAATGTTAAGCGATAGACGAAAACGTACTAAACAAGAGAAAAGAAAGAAGAAAAAAAGAGATCTCTTTATTTCAAACATTTTTGTAGCATTAGCCATTTCCTAGATATTCGATATCAGTGGTTCGATTTGCTCAATACCTTTTTAAGTCCCATCGATTTTCAGGCGTTTCTCAGTACCGCATGGAAATTGCATAGAAATTTAAGGCCAGGTTCTTAAACATTTGACTACCGCTGTTCCCTTTGTATCTATAACGAAATGTGTAACGTAGTTATTTCTGCAAAAGTATATTTAGATTAAAACATAGTAGTAGATAGAAAAATAAGTTCAGTAAGAATAGATTATATACTCACTAATAAACGATAGAGGGTAGAGAAATTCATGAGAATGTACAACATCAGGAATTTGATTTTTTTTAGTTTTATAAGAAATTGGAAATATGAGTAGGAGGAGCATTTTGGAGGAGTAAGATATCCTACAATTTTCACGAAGCTCTACAGGTCAAGACCGCAAATTTGTGACCTGATTGGCCAAACCAATCCAAGAGGTAAGGGCAGGTTTTTCCAAGTAAGGCTTTTACTGTTACAGACAAATGTATTTGTAATGAGGAAGCTCTTTTACTGTTTAATTTGAATATCAACGAGTTTATAGCAGTCTGATTTTTATAATGTAAATATTATTGTGTACTCTCTATAAAAATGAAGCTTTAACTTTTTGTTATTTGTATCAATTCAGTATTTCCTTATTTTAGTCGCAAACATTCATATGGGTTTCAGATATCCTTTGAACCAGATTATAGAAAACTACTTTAAATGCAGAGAAGTTTGCCAACAGCGCGCTTTCCTTTGCAGATGGGTGGAGAAGTCACATCCGTCGCAGAGTAGAAAGCGTTCTCTGCCTTTGATGCCTCTGCGCATTGATTACTGCATTAGGCCGACGATGCTAACTATGCTAATGGTATTTAGTTTCGAAGACAGTTCTTTCGTTTATTTCCAGCGAAATGTTTAATGAAACTTTAATTGAAACAATAAGAGAGAACGAATGTAGAGGCAGTATTTTTAAACACTTAAATTATATTAGTCTAATTATATAATATAAAATATAATAACAGCCAGCCTTAAAGTAATATGTGTATGTAATAATATATAAAGTGTATGTTACAGGCATTGTATTATTGTCAGTATTATATACAGTCATTGTTTATATTATTATGTACATGTATAATAATGTTATGTGAATGTATTATGTAATTTAACAATGTAGGAGCTGTAAGAAGGAAGCAAGATACCTTTGGTAGCAAACAGAATTGTAAAGGAGAAGCCGAAAGTTGCTAACAATGAGGTAACCTTGAGACAACAATAAATTAGAAAGTTTAATAAAGGCTACTAATAATTCTTGGAACAATAATGTAATATTTAAAACAGTTTAAAAATAGCTAATCAAAAAATAGAAAAAGCTAAAGTTAAATAAAAGTATTCAGAGACTTGAAATACAGAAGAAGTATAAATTTAGGCGGGAGACGCTACAAGACAGCATTTCCAACCAGTCCAGTTTAGATTGCGTACACGATCGGTACGGTACGTATTCATTGTGAGACATAAATATTCATTGCGGTGAGAATAATATAAAGTTTACGTATTAAAAGGTACAATTAAACCATAATCTCACAGCTAGTAGGATATATCAGTGAAGTGTTATTTAATCGTGTGAAGGATTAATAAACAAAGTACAATACCATTATAATTTGTGTAAGCCTTCATTCTTTAGCCGAACCAGTCCTGATAAGGGATACGTGTTCTGCAAATTACTATTGAGGCAGTCGAGGCATACATATATAATATTTAAATAAATAACATTAAAATAGTTATCACACATAAAGTAAACGTGGAGCGAAGGCCACCGGAGACTTTGTATCGTACGTGGGGAGAACACTCCTAAAAACGATCTCCCGTAAAAATTGGCATCCATTACGTGCGTGGTCTAAAACAGCTTCAAATTGATGCCCATAGTGGTGCAACCGCTAAACAATTAAAACCCCTTCAATTTACAATTTTCTTGGTACAATTTTTGGCTGCTAAATATTCTAACATCTTTCTTGCTGAATTATATTATTATGTACAATTCTTGTTTGATATTGATTTATATGTCTACATGTATATATATATATATTTATATGTGTGGTATATCCCCTTTCAAAGGCCTTATACAATAAGGACGTTTGGACATGGCACTACGGAGAGTATCCCAAATATAACAGAATACTATTCAGAGCAAGTGCCGCTGTGGCAAGTGATACACAAAATCATGTTTCCAAGTTGAGGACTGCTGCTCAAGGGATCAATTAATACACCTGTTGCTTACCTAATTTCCTGAAGTTTGACTTCACACTGGCTGCTGCCATAGAGAATTGGTGCTGCTGGGCAGTAGGATAAGCTCTACCCACCAAGTAAGGCTCTCGTCGCTTATATGCGAATATCATGTATATCCTCATCTACTTTGTTCATAGGAATTGCTTTACGAAATTCACAGTTATCGTTTCTTTACTGCAGATAAATGCGTGAATACACCGCAACATAATCAGGCCGCAACTCAGAACACTAGAAAACTGAGATACCTCTATTATTGGGTTCTTCTTTGTGCATTTTAGTGCGTGTAGGAAGGCTATATTTTTAGAACGTTCAACTGGAATGGAGATAATTAGTTGGGCAACTTAACATTTCTTTAACAGTTACCAGAAAAACATTATAACCATTCTGTCGGTGGGTTTGTACAGTCCTTGATCTTCACTGTTAAAAGTCAGTGTCGCCCTTCAATATAGGCGAATAAAAAAATTGGAGCTGTTTCAAAATTATATATCCTCTTAATTGTGCTTTTGGTATTTCACCACGAAACTTTACAGTTATATGGAAATTCTCATTAAAAGTGATCGATATGAGCTCCTATAATGGCCATATAGACGTTTACCCCGTAATCTACTTCATATACAAAATTCGATAATGGCTCGATCCGATCCAAATCTCCTGGTTTTATTATTAAATTGGATTTACATTGGTTTAAAGTTTAATTTTTTATTCTAAATATGCATGCGATTAATTTTATGGATAATATTTGCAGCAACCTTCGCATGATTCCTAACCCATACTGTAATACCGTGACGAAGATGAATCAGAAGTGAACCAGAAGTCGGGTCCTGTGCTCTTAACCAGCTGTTCACTTCTGATTGATCTTCGTCACGGTGTTAAAGTGCTTACGTCTATGATGATTTTTGAGTCAGGGGAACATGTGAAAATCACTTGGGAAAAGAACTGATGAATATGGATGATGCGAGAAAACTTCCCAATTGAATCTTCTGAGCTCCGGCTGGGTCAAGATTCAACTTGGAAGTTTTCTCGTATTCTCCATATTCACCGGAGCTTGCCCCAAGTGATTTTCATATGTTCCTCCAACTCAAAGGTAAGCGCTTTTAACACTGATGATGAAGTCAAATCAGTGAACAGCTGGTTGCGAGCACAGGACCCGACCTGGTACAAAAATGGTTTGGAAAAACTTGTGTCATGTCCCCAAAAATGCTTGGAAAAACATGTTGACTATGTAGAAAAGTAAGAGAAGGGTTGTACAATAGAAATAAATTTAATGTAATGGTCAGAAAATAATTCTGAAAATACGTTTGCAAAATAATTTATATACTATTTGATTGCATAGGAAACAATAAGTAAGTCTCGATTCCTGGCAAATAAACTTAAACCAGAGAAAACGTTAGTGACTATTCTATATAATAGAATCATAGAATATATAGATTCTATATAAAGTCATGTGAATATAGCGCATCATGTTTTTACTTTCTCTACTACATATAGTAAGTAGGGAAAGTATTGAATTAAACCCAAAAGTTCGATATCGAGATGCACCTGAAATGCATATTTTGAGGCCCCCCTGAATAAAAAAATCATTTTTAGAAAAAGGTCCATGTGTATGTCTGTGTGGATGTGTGTGTTTGAACAACATAACTCAAAAACGAAAGTCATATAAATACCAAACTTAGTATTTAAGTTCAGCACCTTCCAAGGATGGGACAGGAAGATTTTTGAGAAAATCCCATTGCAAACTGCACTTTATATGGAAAATTTTTGAAAATTTTGATTTTTCAAAATTGGCTCTAACGATTTTGATTAAAACATAGTACCTATATTTAAAATATTTTCATGAAAAAATAAAATGTATATCTTGAATTTTTGAGAATCCCAAAAGTCACTTCATTCTGAATGGCTTTTGCATAAGGATAAATCGTAAGAGATAGACAAAATGTTTCTACATAAAAAATGTAGAGCTCGTTAAAACACACAATTTATGTCCTATACATTTTTTGTATGGAGTGAACCATTTCGAGATATTCCTTGTTATTTGTTTGAATTTTCCAATACTTATACATTTTCCCTTCGTTATTCGTTTTTTTATGTCCTGGACATGCAAAGAGAATGGAATGCTCCACATAGCAACCAGCTCTTAAAAGATTTGACTATCGCTTAAAGCCTACCATGTACCCTTTGCACCTACAAGAAAATTAGCAATAAGATAGTTTCTGCAAATGTTTATCTCGATTAACATGAAGTAGATGGAGAATAAATAAGCGTTGTAAAAATAGTTCGTACAAGAGTAGAGAAAGTCATGTGAGTGCAACACATCACATTTGTTTTTCTTGTTTATTCGCTGAATTTGCAGCTTTGATTCAAATATTATTTAGTTAGTACTGCTAAAAGGAATTTTGAGATGTAAATCGCCAATCTAGCATTAAATGTTAGCCAACAATTGCTTCAAATATGCTATAAAGCAAAAGGGGCCTTCGTGTATTATTAGTACATTTGTAGCGTTTTACTGCATTGCGATACAATTGAGTGAGAGTGTTTTAACAGCACGAGAGAAAACAACAATAGAAAATAAGGGAGGAACTTGAATCTTTTCTATTTTGGAAACTATTTTATATTTCACACACACACAACTATAATGCATACTAGTTTTTGGGCGATCGTAATTTAAAATATCAGTTTTAACATTAAGTTGATTCCGTATCTTAAAGCATTATGATTTCATCTACTATTTTGTTGCTGTTTATATACATAATGTACTGTGCACTGCATTTCTTCATAATAAATTGCAATTTTCTTAAAGTTTTGATATTAATATTTGTTTTTCATCGCTGCTTTACAGTAGCCTCTTCTAGCATTATCAGTGTCTCTGGGGGTATTTCTGTTACAAAACACAAAACTTTATGTCTGAATGTTGCTCTATTGCCGACATTTAGAAATGCGATAAACGAGCATGCACTAACAGCAAAAACTGGTTGCCAAGCAAAGACAATAATCGTTTTATTATTATGAAAATTTAAATGTGTTGTTATGGACGTTAAAAACACGCTAATAAAAAATCGGATGTGTTACACTCACAGGACCTTCTCTACTCTTGTACAAACTATTTTTACAAACGCTTGTTCTCCATATGCTTCATGTTAATCTAGATGTTAATCTTATTGCTAATTTTCTTGTAGGTGCAAGGGGAATATGTTAGTATTTATAGTGATAGTCAAATCTTTTAAGCGTTGGTTGCTATGTGGCGCATTCCATTCTTTTTGCATGTCCAAGACATAAAAAAATGAATAACGAATTCCCATTTGAGAAAAAGTATTGGAAAATTTAAGGGAATAACAAGCAATATCTCGAAAATGGTTCACTCAACAAAAAAAATATGTGACATAAATTGTGTATTTTAAAGCGATCTACATTGTTTGTGTAGTAAAATTTTGTCTATCTCTTATGGTTTACCAGTTATGCATAAGTCGTTCACAACGAAGAATACTTTTGGAGACATTCCCAGAAAATTCGAGATAAGATTTCATTTGTCATGAAAATGCCTTAAACATATGATATTTAATCAAAATCTTTAAGAGCCATTTTTGGGAAAATAAATTTTTTTAAATTGTTCCCTGTAAAGGGTTATCTGGGGCGGGGGATTTTCTTGAAAACCTTCGTGTCGCATCTCTGGAAGATACTGAACCTAAATACCAAGTTTGGTGTTTATCCGACTGTTCGTTTCTGAGTTATGCTGTTCACAGACACACACACAGACACACACAGGACATGTTTCCAAAAATGATTTTTTGTTGGATTCAGGGGATCTAAAAACATATATTTCCGGTGAAATCTCGGTATCAAATTTTTGGGTGGAATACAATACTTCCCCTACTTACTATACGTAGCAGAGAAAGTAAAAATATCCTTTACTTTCGTATACATTAAAGAGAAAATAAACAATTCCGGGAACTTTATTAATCTAGGATTATATGTTTCTTACTGTTTAACTAGGATGAATATTTCGTTGTTCTTAGAGGTTTGACAGTTTTATAAATAAATAAGTGCTTTATGATTGAGAGAAATTCTTGTGACGGTGTAAACTGAAGATTACATGGTTCAAACATATTCTGTACAAAGAAAAAAGACTAAATATCCGCATTTTTTATGAGAGATTTACAAGTAAACCACTGACGATTCAAATATAAGTTGAATATCAAACTGGCTGTTTCTTGGATATATCCCTCGATAGCAACTTAGTAGCAGAACCCAGGTGCACTGGAGGATCCCCTCATGTTCCGTGACGCAGACAATTTGCAATATGCTGACCCCTGTCGCCTTCGCCCCCAGCGCTTCCATTGTTTTCGCTACGAATACAGAAAAATTACACGTCTGGGGCAGGTCATTGTTATACGCCCGCCTACACTATCCCGGTAGCTGGTGCTACTTGCAAGCCGTTACCTGCTATTTGATTTAATGTTTATGTGCTAGAGAGGATTAGTGAAGCAGCAAACAAAGGACATTTAAATTTATGCAATAAAATGCGACTCTGTAAACCAAAATATATTAGTTCTATAACTTGAAGCATTTAGAGCGCAATATTTAAGAAAATGCTTAGCGAAATGTTTAAACATAAACTTTACACCGAGTTATTTCCTGCGACATTACAAATAATTCTTATTTTAAACCATAATGCTTGAACTTCTAGAGTTTTAATATTTGCAACTCTGTAAATTACTATAACGTTTTTCCAAAGGTTTGTTAAATCATTCACAGCCTATTCCGTGAGCCTAAAACGCTTAAAGCCTACTGGTTCGTAATGTAAGAACAATTAAACGGAAAACATTTTACCCATGAATACCATCCGGAATAAGTTGACAAAGGAAAACCATGATACCATATTTATTGACAGGAAGATGTATATAATTAAATAAAGAAATTATAGCAAAATTGAGAAATATTCTCCTATATTAAATGAATGTTTAATATAATAAGCTTGAGTTGAACAGATTGGTCCGAAGAAAAAGGTAATTAGCGAGCAAAGTCATTAGTAATAGCTGAGGAGCGAACGCGTTAGTATAAAGATTGTTGGAATGCAGTTATTTATAGTGCAGTACGTTTGCAGAATCACGTAGACAGAAATTCTGTAAAAGAGAAAGGGAATGAAACTCTTAGATGTGGGGAGGTACCGTGTAGCAATAGTGTCCGAGACACAAAAGTATAGGTTTTAAGTATAGGTCCAAGCGGGGAGGAATCTCGGTAGGGTAGCATAGGTCGGCAGTGCATTAGTTAACATAAGGGCAAGCATTCTAATCAAAGACACATCCGTTCGTGTACACATTCGTGCATATATTAGTGACATTCGACACTCCCTCTTGAGACTTAACAGTTAATTGTGTGACATTCTCGTGTGTTATTTTAAGCGCTCGGTCACGCGTTTGTGTTTGGAAGATTTAGCGACTAGAGCGAAGGATTTTTCCGAGTAACTTTAAGCGACTGACGACTATTTACGTTTCTAATTTCTTTTACTGTGAAAAACAGATATTTCAAATCATAAAATTGATACTGCAGGTATAATAATTCAGTTGTTATAGTATGGAGTACTGTGATTCCTAATCAGTCTCATTTTTTATCTTCAATCGGTCGGAAACTTGCTTAATAGCTCAAATATTAGATCACATTAAACTTCTAAATTAATTTAAACTGGTTATCCTTTCATTGCTCTCAAGCATACCCTGAGAGAAAGATCTCAGAGCCAACCACTGTAGCAGTCGGCAGCAGAATCAACAGCAGATATTGCAGCAAATGTAAGGGCTTCAAAAAGTGACGACCATCGACCGGATTCAACCCACAATCACAATTTCTATAAAGATAAATGGGTATACCTTGAATCAATTGTCCAAGCTGGACTAAAGCTTGGAGTTCTGAGAACTATCTATGGTTCTGTAATTTGAAAAGGTCTTTCATTGAGTAAAGGCAATTACCACGAGGAAAAACAAGAAAACCAATGCGTTGCATTTACATGTCCTGCTGTATCCCCTCTTCTGTAAACTGTTTACACAAAAGCTTATTCTTCATCAACGTGTTAAGCGAGATAATCGTTTTCAAAAATGGTTTCTATGCACATTTCGTTATAGGTAAAAAAGGGATACGGTAGGCGGAAGCAATAGTTAAGATTTCTTTAAAATGGTGTTTTGCTAGGATGTCTTTGAAATTCCACTCTTTGCATGACCACAAGAAAAAAACAACTAACAACTTGGCTCTTGAGTATAAGTATTTGAAAATTCAAACCATTAGGAAGATTTATCTTGTAAACGGTTAATGCCATACAAATATTGGACGTAAATTGAGTGCTTTAACGAGATCTACATCTTATATATGTGTAATAAGGCACGGTCTACATCTTAAGGTTTTCCAATTATAAATAAATATTCACGTGTTCCGAATGAAGTAGACTACAAATATTATGCGCACAAAATTTAAAAAATGCATTTTATTTGTCATGAAAGAACTTCAAACATCTATTACTTTAATCAAAACCAGTACAGTCATTTCTGAAAAAATAAAAAATAACGAAAAATTTCTTCTCCAGCGCAGCCTGGAGAAGGAATTACATTTTCCTGAAAATCTTCCTGTCGCATCCTTAGAAAATGCTGAACTTAATGCCATATTTGATACTAAACCGACTTTTTGAGTTATGCTGTTTACAGACAGACATGCGATCGGACGACACTCACACACGCACACACACACGAATCTTTTTCTAAAATGCTTCTTTTTGCCTTCAGGGGACCCAAAAAACGTATATTTCCTCGATATTGAATTTTTTAGTGGAATGTAAATACTTCCCCTTACCTACTATGGATAGGAGGTAGAGAAAGTAACATGAAATAAACATATTATGATTTCGTAATCGACAATTGCAAATTACTGACAGCTCTCCAGAAGTTTATGCAGTTACGAGTAAATCGTGGGTAAACTACACTGAAACAACTATATAGATACTATTCTTAGGAAATTGTAAATGTAATGCTTAGTAAATGTGATTTTTTAAAAGAGACACACTGAATTCTCCAAGCATAACTAAGAAAATAATATGTAGAATGTAGTTTCTCAGCTATTTATACTGTGATTTATAGTACACCCCAGTATATTTTTCACAAATGACATACGGAAAACTCGGTTAAGATATATTGCAAACAGAATTTCTACACAGGAAAACAAAGAGACGTGTTTAGGAAATTAAGGGCTGAAAATCTGGCTACATGAATAGAAAGAAGGAAGAACAGAGACGTGAGATGTCAGGCGGTCAGTACACATGGAGCGACGAAGGTGATGTAAAGCGTCAGGAGAAAGACCAATGTCTTGTAGCCAATATGCGGATAAAACCCCTACCGTACAGCGAACGTCACTAAAACCATGCTTTAAACTTTTGTACGACACTTGTAAACAAGGATACAAGTTTGAAGCAGTCTCAAACTTCCGATGAAGGCGTGTCATGGTTGGTCCATTATCCATTTCAGCCATCCTTAATAACCTACTTTCTGGGAATTATCCACATTCTTATGGGCAAATTGCATTAAAAGATACTTGAATGCTTTTAGTATTTATCAAAACGGAGTTCTTTTAATTTCTATATGCTCTATTTCAGACACAAACATTTGTTCCTTTTTGAAATGTCCTCGTGATACGTCACAATAACATCACC
Source organism: Deroplatys truncata (assembly GCA_030765065.1). Lineage (NCBI taxonomy): Eukaryota > Metazoa > Arthropoda > Insecta > Mantodea > Mantidae > Deroplatys > Deroplatys truncata. Next base: position 64,967,767 of record CM060980.1, read on the forward strand.
AAACAATACCTCTTTACCACTAAACAATAGCTCGGCTTGGCTGTTTTGGCTCATACTTTAAAATAATCCACATTATTTTTATGTGCCTGAGACAATTTATATTATCAAACGTGGAAGAGTGCACCACAAGGTATCGTGTTCCATCGCTGCATTTGAAATTCTTTTAACTAGTGACTTCCCAATCTATCACGTTTGATTTGGAAATTGGCAAAGCCTGGCTGGCGACAAATTGTATTCATATTATCTCTTGCCATCACTTGCTTTACAACTTCATGTAAGGAGCTAAGGGTACTAATCGGCGACGATACGAGTGCGTGCAGTAGTAAGAGGAACTAAACAGTTACGGAAAAAACGAGAGGGGCATCAAGGGGAAAAAAAATGCGCAGTTCCGAGTTGTTTTACTAGCCAGGCTGAGGCCTGCAAATGTACCGTTTTCATTGTGCAACTGCATATTACCCTATTGCCTTGCCCCTCACTTCCCTCTGATTCCTAGCCTTGATGACGTTAGCATCGTCAACAAAAACAGTGGCGCTCTCCCCCAAGTGCACTTATATCGTGCCCGAGAATATGGTTAGGGAACGAAGGGCAATCGGGTGTCCGCATATCAACACACCATGCTGCTCCATGCAACGTCATTTGTCATGAGAACAGCGGAGCTAGAAGGTGTTCAGTAGATGTAGAGAGAACAAGTTCCCACATAAGTGTTAAACAGCATGCATTAATTTACTTATTAAAAATTACGCAAACAAGAGTTCAGAGTTTAGTTCAACACAATTAAATTTATTGTTTACATAGATAACTTCTTGATTATGTGCCATATATAATTTCGAGAAATCACTTAATTACACCTAAGTAATTAATTAATGTATATGCTTCTTAAAGAAATTTAATCACTTCAGCAATATAATTCCGCGTTAATAAAGTAGCTAATATTACAGATGTAATCAGCTTTTGTTAGTAATACCTCCACATCACACATTTCTATAAAGTGTATTCCTATCTCGTTGAGCTTGGACTCGAGGATCGCACTACAGACACTATTCTAGCCTTTAAATGAAACCAGACTGTAGAAATAAGGCAAGGCATGCTCTTCAAGGGAGAACACTCTAGAGCACATGTAATGAAAAGGGACTCCTGAGGCATTCGCATTTGCAGGCGGCTCTCAATCTTTGGCTTGCAGTTAATTTGTTTCTCATATCTGAGTAGTGTAATGCTTGTTGCACATTTGATGACTCAAGGCGTTTTCGCCTCCCATACAGTAACGGATACCTAACAGCTGAAAGAAGATTTTAAGGAGTTTTTTAACTTAACTTCTCTGCCACATTTTCTAAGTATGTTTTAGATGAAAATTCCCAAGGCATTAATGATGAACCACTTTCAAACAATTATATGAATTATTATTATTCTTAATTATGTGGCAGAGTACACTCGACATTACCAAGCGAGTTGACTCCACAGTAACATCCGAGGTTCGCATTCGAGAGATTCTAGAATCCCGTCGACCGCGCACTCTGACCTTGTTTTTCCCTCTTGGCTTTCCCTGGTTGGTAGGCGAATGCCTACCACAATTTCCTTTCTCTCATTTCGCTTTCATTTCTGTTTCCTTCTCATGTTTCAAGCGTGCTTGTTTCCTGGTGTGAGACGGTGCCGGACAGATGGCGCGTATGCTTCCTCCAGAGGGTTGCCTGATTGTAAAGGTCGTTCATCGCCCTATCTGGCATCTCTAGAATATTACGAACTTCCGCGCGTCTCTCTGTGGCCTGTCTGCCTCCGGTGTGTAACCTCCTGTGGTTCCTTCACTTCAGTCCTTCCTCCTGGGGAGTGATAGCCGCAATAGATCTATGTAGGTCGCAATGCGCGAGGTGTCCCCCTCCGTTGTATACCCTAGGCCCTGACATACAGGTGGCCAGATATGATACATAAACCACGGGGCGTCATTTAGACCACCGGGTCGGTAGTAATGATAGTACAGGAATGCACGGTGTGCGGTTCCCTACCGTACAACTTACTAATAAGACACACTTCTATATTATTACGGATCGTCCGTGAGCCATCGTTACCACCGGTTGCGTTTCCTTCATTTCGATTCCAACTACCGAGACTAAACTCATAATTGCTTTCTGCGTCTCCTGCATTCCTACGTCATGAGCTGGGATCTCAGCATGAAGACAGTATAATTTCTTTCTTTTATTCCTGTGTCCCGTTTCGACATCTAATTCAGAAATGAAGAGCTTCTAGACAGTATTCTTTATTTTAATGTACTTGCCGGTTCTTAACAATTCTAAGTAATTCTTGGAGGTCATGAATGATGTATATGCCTTGGAGTGATATAAAAATATGACCAGCTGAAATATTGCTTTTATAATCTCTGTTCTGAAACTGATTTGGCACACACATTTTTTAAGTTTCTGGCGGTTTCCAGTATCAAAAACTAAATTAATCCTTCTTCTAACTGTAAAAACAGTGCTAAGATCATAATTTGGAAAGGTTTACACATACTCTCCCTCTCTTCTTCGAGGAACAATTTAAGGCTATAAAATAAATTTAAACTGTCTCTAATAGTGGAGCAACTTTCCCTGTTAAGTAGATGACGTAAAAAGTCAACAGAAAAGAGAATTAAATATAGTGGTATTTTTAAGCGCCAAGCCCATAATTTGGAAAAATAAATTCTGTACATGTTTTAATATTGTGGATGTCTCGAATTTCATTAACTTGAGAACAACGTAAAACACCAAGGAATTGCCGCTACTGATTTCCAAACTTTTTCGGTCTTTTCACTGCCACTACAACCCCAATTATAGTAATATGGCGTTACAGACGAAATTTTGATATAGAAAGAACACTTCATATATGTCACTTAACCTAAAAAAAGAGTATATTTTAGAAAAATATCTTTGTATGTATGTGTGTGTGTGAATGAGTGAGTGACTGTGTGTATGTTTGAATTTTTACAGAATAACTCAAAATAGAAAAGTCATAACAATTCTTCGAAGCATGTGACTATCCAGACGATTTTCAAGAATATCCCCTCAAACTAAATAACCCTTTACATTTTCAAAAGTAAAAAATATAAAAAAAATTAAAAAAGATAAAGAGAAATTCCAGCGATTTAGTTCAGATACCATACATAATGAAGATATTTGCATGAGAGATTCAAATGTATGTGCTGTTTTTTCTGCAAATAGTCTGTGAAGTCCGCTTTATTTCATTAAATTTTATTTAATTTTGTACAAGTCAACCAAAAGAAGACAAAAACTTACTTCATGAACAAATGCACATTTGACTAAAATGAGAAATTTGTGCCAAACATTTTTGTTTCGAAACACTCCATATTCCGGGTTGACCTTTACTTTGTGCGAGTACGTCAACCAATGGGTAATTTTGAAAGCTTGCAATTCTTTTTTATTTCTCTTTTTCTTTCCACTACGAGAGCTGTTAATATGGGTAAACATTTGAACCCTCTTTCCATATGTTGCAGCCAGAGAACTTGCTTCTTTTGAAATTATTCCTTAGCAAAAATATGTATATCGTGATTAACTTAAGTCGTCAGAGGAATCAATAATACCTAATTGTTTCAACAGTTTAAGTTTCCAATATGAGGTATAAAGTAGGCCGCCTCCATCTGGTTTAGCCAGCAGGTGCATCCTGCATAACGCAAAATGGTCTACCTATATGCGGAGATGAATCTTGTAAATAAAAACTCCGAAGTAATAATCCCACAATCGGATCTCCGGGTTGGACCATCTACAAGAAACATTTTTCAGCTCTCCAACAACTGAAGACTGCAGGGCAATAAAGCACTGGGGAACAAGACTTGCGAATGACATTAGTGTCAAATGCAGCACATTAGAAAACAAACAGGTTTCTGATATATGCTTTTTATATTTGGCAGTCATTTTTGCAAAAACGTGCCTTCATTTATAACAAATAGATAGCCAAATAAATCATAATTTGGTCTACATGCTAGCTTTTTCATAAAAAAGAAGTCTGATGCGTTACATTCACATGAGTTTCTCTACTCGATCTTTTACAAACTGCTCTTACAAAAGCTTATTCTTCTATCTTATATTAATAGAGATAAACTTTCATTACACGTAATATGTGCACTTGTTGTAGGTATAAGAACACCCTAAAGCGACAGTTAACATTTTCATATGCGTGTCGGTATGCAAAGTCTTAGAAATCCATACTATTTGCTTGGTCACGAGAATAAACGAATAGCGACTAAATCTCAGAAATGGTTAACGCCAGAATAAAATGTCCATTGAGGTAATTTTGTGCTTTGACGAAATCTGCATTTTGGGTGTAGTAAAGTTTATCTACTTCCTATTGTTTACCAATTATACAAAAGTCATTCAGAATGAAATGGAGTTCACAGGTTATTCGCAGAAAATATATACATTTCATTTGTCATACAAATGTCTTAAACATATTGCATCTTAATCCAAAACGTTAGAGCCATTTTTGAGTGTTCACACACACCCACATAAACCAGGGGATATTCAGAGAATCTTTTACCACTTACATATATTATAGGTAAGTATTAAAATTATTATACCACTATGATATCTTGGATATATAAAATATAGGGCCAAGAACTATTAAGACATTGGTTAAATATTACAGCAGTGTATTCTGGAACTATCATCTAAACCCCAAATATGACTGTGCTGAAAAATGGGTATAACTCGTATTCTGTGCAGGAGTGGCATTGAAACTGAGCTTATAGATATAACTACTCGTGTAATGCACATAGACCTGCTTTAAAAGTCCCTTCCTGGCTCTAGCTCTACATAAAACAAAGGCAGATCATTCCAATCATTTTTGCTCTTTGACATTCATTTAAGAATGCAATCTATCATGAATTCAAATGTGCAACCCGGAAGGCATCTTACTAATGCCATCATATATAATCGTGGAGTCGTGAGTTTTAATTTTCCTGCGGCACAGAATTTCTATGTTGGAGGTCTTATGTCCGGCTGAACCCGTTAAGTGGACATGCAACAGCACGCAGGCTTTCAACATTTTTCACGTTAATAAAAACAAATTGGACGCTAATAAAATATTTAAATAGGGCGAATTTACCCATAGAAATCCTCTACCAGTAAAATCTATAAAATATTGGTTACGGCGTTCAATGCAAAAAGAGTCAACTATAGCAGTCTTTTGAACATATTAATTCTTCCTGGGAGTATCGAACAACAGTTGAAGCATATACTAAAAAATGATGCATTTCTGGGCAATTCCCCCATCAATTCGTTTCGCCTTCAGAGAGCCTGATTATCTTAGATACTCATAGGAATTTTTATATTTGTTTAAAGTGCATTTCATCCTTAATATTAGAGCCCGGATTTGTATGCACAAAAAATGTAAAAAATAAGCACCACAATATTCCAAAACAAATGAACACATAAGCTATTTGCTTTGTGAGTAATCTCTTACCAATATAAATAAGGGTTCTTGTATGTACCTGCCACCATTAGCGCAAGGCCGTAGCGAGCCGCAGTGAAAACACAGTCTTCTGGTTTCGAGTTTTAACTCGAGATTAAGTTAATTTGTGTGAGTGTATGTGTGTGTAAACTTGATTCGAACTTATTACGAGGAAAGCCGTTTATTATAGCAATCCAGAAAACATGGATTCGACACTAATCTTGATCATTTTATAATTTTTTCACACTCTCTCACCCACATGCTGAGGGAGAACTTTGACATAAATGGAATCGCGTGTGTCACTATTCAACTCAATGCCCCTGAAAACTATGGATGCTACTCTAATATCGGTCCTTTTTTAATTTCTACATGTCACGCCTTCACATTCCTACAGTATGTTTTCCCAGATTGTAAGTAATATGTATACTGAGTTTGGTTGAAATTGCTGCAGGCGTACCAGAGCTATGCTAGAAAAAACACACACACACACAGGTATGTCGGTCTGGGTGTCTCAGTTGATTAGGCGCTTCAGATTCCAAGGTCACAGGTTCAAACCCAGGCACAGACAGATGGTTTTTAAGTGTGCTTATAAGTGACAGCCCCATGCCAATAAATTTACTACCATGTAGGAGAACTCCTGTGGGCGCATGACGAAATTCCGGCACAAGGGCGGCGCTGATATGGCAAATGACAGCATCGTTAACAAACAAAATCTTAGTATTACCATTACACATAGGTATATCCATTTTACTTCCGCTACCACGTACCTAGTAGGTATTGCAGTGCATCCAAGAATTCGATACCAAAGTTTCACCGAAAACGGGTTTTAAGGCCCTCTGAATACAAAAGAAAGCATTTTTAGAAGAAAAGGTGTGTGTGTGTGTGTGTGTGTGTGTGTGTGTGTGTGTGCGCGCGCGCGCGCGCGTGTGTGGTCCGTGAACGCATAGCTCAAAAACGAAAAGTTGGATCAACATCAAACTTAGTATTTAAGTTCAATACTTTCCAAAGATGCGACAGAAGCTTTTCAAGAAAATCCCCCACAGCAAGCTACCCTTTAATGCAATATTTTCGAAATTTTTCATTTTCTAAAAATACCTCCAACGATTTTTATTAAAATACCATGTATTAAGGATATTTACATAACAAATAAAATGTATATATTGAATTTTCTGGGAATAGCCTGTAAAGTCCCTTCATTCTGACGGAAATTTGTATAATCTTCTATAACTGGTAAACGTTAAGCGATAGACGAAAACGTACTACACAGAACTGTAGATTTAAAACACAAAATTTATATAAAATACTTTATTGTGGCATCAACCATATCCTAGATATCTGTTATAAATTGTTCGAATTGTTCAATGCTTCGCCATTCCTTTAAAGTTCTATCAACACTCAGTTGTTTCTCGCGATTTCATGGAAACAGCATGGAATTTTAAGTCCAGCATATAGCGTCCAGTTCTAAAACATTTGATTATCGCTGTTATTTGTGTATCTATAAGGAAAATTCTAATGTAGCTATTTCTGCAAGAGTTTATTTGGATTAAAATGAAGTAGATATAAAAATAAGCTTTGGTAAGACTAGTTTGTATACCCACTAATAAACGATAGAGGGTAGAGAAATCCAAGTGAATTTATCGTATCCAACTTTTATGTAATGCATTGATTGCTAATTACTGATTAGCTAACGGAGAAAATTATAATTAAATATCCTATTTAAAACTGAAACATGCAATTTTGCATTAAATATAAAATATGCCTTTTCCCATTGAATAAGCAATTATATGTATTATAAAACACTACTCAAATTGTCCATAAAAGTGACTTACAAGGTATATCATCTCACATACGTTTAAATATACAAAAACAGCATTTTGCATATAAATCGAGCTCTATTTATCATTATAGATTAGAAAACTTTCTGTTCTTCTACAGATTAGAAAATGTTCTATTATTTTGAGATGTGATAAAATAAACGAAAGAAAGAAAAGCAGCATAAAATGCAAATACTTTCATAAAGTAATACGAGTGAAAAAGCTGTTCGAATTTGTCATGTATAAGTGGAATTTAAGGTAACGGGAAAGAAAATATTGGCACCACATACTCTTAAGTTAGGTGAAGCCAGTTCTGAATAACTCCGCTTAATAGATTTCTGCGTTATGTCGTGTTGCGTAAAGCCACGCTACGAATACTTCACCGTAATTACAGCTTTACTCTTAAGCAGATCAGAAGACCCTCAATGTTTGTACATCAACAAAATTACTCGTATCAGGTAGACCTTTGTGACTTGTGAATATGACAGGAATTTACAAATTTCAGGTTTTCTTGATAATAAGAAGATTCAACTTTCCGATTTTACTTAGCTACCTTAAGAAGAGCTGTAGGCAAATTGTGTGCAAAAACTGAATTTTTCTAAACTTTTTACTTGATAGATGCCACGCCCCTTTTTTGTTTCTGTGTTATATTGCTATATTGTTATTCATTTCAACAAAATTACAATTTCAACAAATTTAAATATTGCAAATTATTTATTACAAGTGAATCGATGCAATAATATATTAAAAATCTCATGTGTTGCATTCACATGATTTTCTCTACTCATATATAATCTGATCTTACAAAATCTTACTCTTTTATTTTATTCTTGTTAATACAGATGAGCCTTCATTACTCATACACATTTCTTGTTAGTATAAGAAGAATCACTACTAAGCTAAAAACAATCAAACTTTTTTTAATGCCGGTCGCGAAGCGATTGATTTGAGATTCTGTTCTCTTTGCATGAGCATGAAAAAGAAACAAACAAAGAAAAAAAGGAATAGCGATTTGCAGTTAAGAAAAGTATATCTGAAAATTCAAACCGATAACAAGGGAAAACATCGGAAATTGTTAATGCCACAAAAAATTTTCATTGTCATAAATTGGTGTTTCGACGAGGTCTGCATTTCTTGTGTTATAATATTTTGTCTATCTCCAACGGTTTACCAATTATACAAAAGTCATTCAGAATGAAGAGAATTTCACGCCTGTTCCCAAAAAAATTCCATATATGCATTTTATTTGTCAAGCAAATATCTCAAACATATGGTACTTTAATCCAAAGTGTTAGAGCCATTTTTGCAAAAATTAAAAAAAAATAACAAAACATTTTCCCTGTAAAGGATAATTCCCAATGGAGAATTTTCTTGAAAAGCTTCGTGTCATATCCTTGGAAGATGTTGAACTTAATACCAAGTTTTGTATTTAACCGACTTTTCGTTTTTGAGTTATGCTGTATACAGAACACACACACACACACACAAGAAAGACAGACATACATATATACACAGGGACTAATTTCTAAAATTGGTTTTTTGGATTTAGGAAACTCAAAACATACATTTCTGGTGAAATCTAGACATTGGGTTTTTAGTGGAATACAATATTTCCTCTACTTTCTGTACGTAGGTGGTAGAGAAAATAAAATTGAGTATAGTAATATGTTTAAAAAATTTTACAAAATAGATCTCACACCGGCTGTTTTTATCTGCACCATCATCATCCAGGCATGCCGTACCACCTTTATTTAACATGAGCCCACTCCATCCAAATCCACAGGCGAGATAGTTCTTTGTCTGAATACATGTGAAACGTCTTAAATGAACGAGTTCAACAGAGCCAGTAGCACGCCAATTTCGTGCGAAAAACGAATCAGGTAGTACGTAGGGCGTTTAAACTGCTTTAAGTTGAATAAACGAGAAGATTTTACAGCGTACACAGAATTCGCCTGAACTTTTATTTAATCACCGGCATATTGATTTTTTTTTCTATGAATGTAGTAAAATGGTGGTCGCAATAAGTGATTTATTTACATACTGTGTAATGGCAGGTACACGCAATGTTGGCTGACGGGTATCATTACGGCAGAGTTAAGTAGCCGATAATAGCGGGGCGGTGCAACAAACCTGGAATTATCCAGCTCCATTGCCTCTTCCTAGAAAGTTAAATGTGCACTTTTTCGTTGATGTGCTAAAGGGGAGGAAACCCAGCCTACTTTGATTTTACCGTTTTTTCCAGCAGTTTTAATTACACACTGCTTGCCTATTGACCAGACTCATTTCATTTCTTAAAATATCTCAATCATGATTGGAAGGTCATATATCAAGTTAAAGCAGCAAAGCCCAACATGTTCTCTTAAGAAGTAAGGTTCAAAGTTCATAGTTAATCCCACCTACTATTATGAAAGATATTCACAAGTTTCAGTCCTTGGCAGCACGAATGGAAATGAGTGGGAAGGGAAACTTCCTTCATCTCTCTCTGTAATGTCCCCGAGTTAAAATATAGCTTCTGCCATTACGTAGCGTGGAGCATCAATATGATTATCGATATTCTGGTTGTTTGAAATCACAAGACATAACCTAATATTTAATACAAAGGTTTTATGGCAAGGATGAAATTTCATCAAAATTTTCCATACGTTCTTAAAGGACACGGAAGATAAGTACGAAGTTCGTTATTTGTCCAACTTTCGGTACAATCTCGGCTTTGGAAATCATTGAAAATAAAAAATAATCGTATGTGTTAAATTCAGAAGACTTTACTACCTACTGTCGTTTCATTTAAATTCACTATTTAATCTCAGTGCTCCTATTGAAGCTTAATTTTCTACCTACTTCATGTTAATTGAGACAAGCGTTTGCAGAAATGCTTTCATTATACATTACTTGCAGTTACAAGACTGATACGCAGGCTGAAGCACTAGACGAATCTTTTAAAAGAGATATGCTGGCTTAGAGTGGTACCTTAGCAGTTTAAAGATATGCGTTACATTCACATTATTTTCTCTAGCCATTATTGTCTACTTTTTTTCTCTCCACTCTTAAAAATGCTTATTTTTTCCGTCCTGATCATGTTAATAGAGATAAGCTTTTGAATAAATAGTTTAATTACACATTTCGTTGTAGATACAAGGAGATAACAGGGAGATAAAGTGATAATCACATTTTTAAAAAGCAAATTCTCTATACGCTGACTTTGAAATTCCATACTTTTTGCTTAATATCACGAGGAACAAAGGAATGATACTTTTGCACTTAAAATATGTAAAGTTTTGAAAATTCAATACAATAGTAACGAATATCTCGAAAATTGATAATATCGGAGCAATTTGATTTAATATAGATTGTGTATTTTAACGCGATCTACATTTTGTATGGTAATTATTTGTCTGTCTCTTATACTTTACCAAATAACCACCAAATTATATAAAAAATACTTCAGAATGTTGAGGCTATTTGCGGAAAATTCAAGGCATACATCTTAACAGTCATGCAAGTATCTTAAACGTATTGTATTTTAATGAATAACATTAGCAAATTGTTTTTCTTTCTAAAGGGTAGTTTCGGGCGGAGGATTTTCTAAAAATTCTTTGCGTCCTATCTTTGGAAGATAGATTTGGACGTTCATCCAACCTATAATTTTTTTAAGTTGTTCACAGATAGGCAGACAGAGCCATGGACCTTAAACTATAACAGCTTGTTTTGGATTTAGTGTGCCTCAAAGTGAAACCTCGTCATCAAGTTTTGGAATGGAGTGCAATACTTCTTCCTACTATATGTGGGTGCTATAGAAAGTAAAATGCTTGCGAGCACAATATTTTTAAAAATAGTGCTTGATAAGGCTCGTTTACCTTGGTTGGGGCAAATAAACTGAGAAATAATTGTTGAATAAGCAGACATAATTACTCTGCAAAAAATCAGTGATTTAGGAGAGGAAAAAAGATAAATACATGAATGGCGACGTCCCACTGAGCAGTACTCAGACAGTTCAGACTGCTCCGACATGTTCCCTGCTGTAAGCTGAATAACTGAATATTATCTCTTATTAGCATCGCATTTCTCGGTTAATTCATCTCACTCTGAAACAAAAACTGGCTACGGAATTAAACAGATCACCATCCAGAACATGCCAGGCTGCAGAAGGAGTATCTGTGCTATTTGCACCTGGCACTTCTCTAGCTCAAGTGGAATCCATGTGTAATTCGAGCCTTAATCTATTCATGTATACCAATATTATTAAAAGAAGTCTGTGCATATACTTTCACAAGTTAAGAAGCATTACTCTTACCGATAGACACAGGTTATAAGACACCTCTGCATGGTTTTATGCTAGGCTTACAGCCTGTTCAATCCAGACGCCAAAGGCCTTAGAGATGATGAGATGACCTTCCAACCGCCGATTAGTTATCTCTTGATATCCGATCCATCCTATCTGGTGCCATTCGAAACACGAGCAGTTCCATTTCTATAGTTTCCTATTCACCCATTCATTTAATGGTGGAATATCCAAATGTCTGCTTATCTGCTTCTTTTTAATTTTATCTCTACCTGTTTTATCCAAGGATTTTCTTTGGGATACTCATCTCAATGTTTCTAACATCGGTTACGTTTGTGTTGTATCAGCTCTAGTCTCAATTACTATTTTCAAAATTATAGTTTTCATTTCCTTATTTAAGTATTCAGATTATATTTCACGCAACCTACTATTCTGATTGAAATATCATTTCATTTTTTTTAGTGATCCCCAACTAGTTATCTCAATTTCCAGATACTTAAAAACCATGACCTGCTAATCTCCCTTCCAGAGTTCTAATTTGTATCTCAACGGGAATACATTTATGGTCATGGATTTAGTATTAGTAGCTCATATTTTCACATTAAACCTTTAACAGCTCAAATGGAATTTACGAGGGCTGATCAACAAAGACTGAGACTGATTTTTTCCTGTAGCTTCCGTGATAGTTTTGTATCTGTAACATAAATATTTGAAAAGAGCGGGTTTTTATGTACAATGTTGGTAGGCGGCAGCACTCTCGTATTGGTAGGTTGGTATTAATGCTCTATTTTGTAGACCCTACGTGCATTTCGCATACCAGACAATGGAGATGATGCATTTTTTAAATCGATTATTACCGGTGATGAGTCATGGCTGCATCATTATGATCCTGAAGGAAAACAAGCCAGAACAGTGTGGAAATCGCCAGGTTCTCCAACACCAAAAAAGGCAAAAGCTGTTCCATCTGCAGGGAAAGTGATGGTGATCACATTTTTTTACTGTAATGGAATGATTTACCAGCATGCAGTTCCCCCTCACACTACTGTTACAGCAGCATACTACACGTCAGTATTGGCTACACTGAGGAAGCACATAGCAAAGAAACGACCAGAGCTTTCTCGGACTGGGTGGCGACTTCATCATGACATTGCACGGCCTCACGTCGCAAATTAAGTCATGCAGTTTCTGGCTCGATTCAACATTACCTGTGTACCACATCCACCTTATAGCCCCGATCTTGCACCCTGTAACTTTTTTATTCCCATCACTAAAGGCAAAGCTTAGGGGTATTCGATTTGAGAACTCTGAAGCAGTGCTCAAGAAAAGTGAGGCGATTCTCAAGGACCTGACAAAGAATAGTCTGCAGCACGTATTCAGGGACTGGCAGGGACGCTATAAAAAGTGCATTGAAGTAGGGGGGACTACTTTGAAAAAGATCATGTAAACATTGAATTGGAGTAATAAAGATCTGTGAAAAAAATCAGTCTCAGTCTTTGTTGATCAGCCCTCGTATATAGCAATCTTTGCAAATCTTCCTCATTATCTGCCTTAGAACAGATGATTTGAATCCTTAAATTACTAAAACACTAAAATGTAGTTGCAAACATGTGTACACATATGTCGGTGATGCAAACGGACAATCTTGCGAAGATGGCTCTAACGTTTCTTCGAGAATATAATGGAAGAGAAAATGGTTGTTAATCCACGAAAATGGGCATAAAAGGCACAGATATTTTATTTAAAGCAAAATACATAAATGATCACGATTTGCAAACTAATAAAACAAAAGACGCCACAAAGACAATGGGAACTACTTATAAGGGTATGATATGCACGCAATTCTTATGCCAGAATCTTTTAATAAACCTATGTAAGAAAGCTGCTATGCTTCCTCTACATGTTATAATCAATTCATTACTGGGAAATAATTATATAAGGAAAGAAAAATGGGTCATGGTAACACTAGAATTCATGCAACAGTTATTTTATAATTAATTAGCTGGCTTATCCGAAGTTGCATGCTTAGCTTTTTAAACTCAAATGACGAATTAAGTAATTTAATTTAACTGCCCCCTTATTTATCAAATTATTGTACAATTACCTAGACGATTTTTATGTTGACTCCTCCCATTTACCCCGCATAATTGCAATTTCGCCCCGGTTATTTCTGCAATTTCCGCAAGTGTATTAAGAAGAAAACGAAAGGCATAATTTTTTGGCCAAACGATGGAATCTAGTTCTCTCAAAATAGCTGTCGGAATTTAAAGCTACAATGCACTATTCTTTCTCTGGTGCTATGCATAGAAACTTACAGCCAATGTAATGAAATGCCCGATTTCCTCCCTAGAGAAAATAACTGGGTAGCTGTAATTTTGTTGGATGATCTCAAATACTCGATTTTATGCAATCTAATGATACGACTACGATAAAATTGTTTTGCAAGATGAGGTTCACAGAGTCTTTTAAAGCATAAGCACTGTAACTTATTGTTATATTGAAAAAGACAGTTTTGACTTCATAATAGTTTCGGAGTAGATATTTCCTAACGTTTAATGAGACATCTAGAGTTTTCACTTTAAAGCTACTTTTGCAATAATCCTATATAAGTTATTTAAAGCTTTTTAATTCATTACATATAAAAAACCAAAGGCAAGTAGAATTGTGTTTAGATTGCATTTCAGGTCAGGTGAATAATACATGGTACATTTATCATAATATTCAAAAAATATTACGCATTACACTAACCCTGATGCAAATATGTTACTAATTTAACACTTTTCTCAAAACTTGATTAAGAATGGTTGAAATGGCTAAAGAGTAAAATCCATCTTCCAATATTTTGAGTAGGAAAATAAAAGTCTACAAACCCATATGTGGCGAAGACTGTCAATGCTTCTTTTCTTACCTGAAACAAGATATGGAACATGTAGTAGCAATAACAATAATAAGCAAATACAAGGAACTGAATCCTGTTTTTGCTTAATATCTATGGCTTATTTAACAAATATTTATAAGTTCAAATTGCCTTTTCCACACTTTTGACGCTTGATAGCAAATATATATAACGAATTTGCATCCTGACTCTCTAGAATATTATGGACAAATTGGAGCAAACAGTATTAATAAAATTATTCTATTAATTGTAAGCTCTCGTGATATTGAAGAAGATGTAACCAGCCTATGAGAAGTTTCTAAAGCTGTCATACGTTTTCACGAGGCAGTCCTAACATGCTATCTGATGTTTACACCCAGCCACAGGTACACCGACTGAAGGTCAATTTGATCAACAAGTAGGTTATGGAGGCTTGGAAGGAAAGGAACAGTGATAAATGGACCTTCAGCTGGTTGGCTGGTTGTAAAAATCAGTAGCAATCTAGGAACTTAGGATGCAAAAATACAAGAACATTGGTGCTTACTAATTATTAACATTTTACAGCAGCAAAATGAGAACTATGACGATGAAGATGATGAAGAAGAAGAAATGATTGGCCTCGTTTTAGAAGCCTGTACGTAGGCTCATTGAGCCCTTTGTGTCTTTTAATCTGGACTTTCAATCACTCCTATGGTCCCAATAAAACGGACAACGTCCTTGATGTTTACCCTTCTTATATCCTCAGAATTCATGAAAGAGGAGCCTAAGAATACATATCTATTCATGGGAAAGCCTTCGCACTCGCATAGTTTATGGTGGGAAGTTTCATATTCCCTTCCACATGTCCTCCGCGGTGTGCTAGCCTCTAGCTCTCAAAGTCGCCGGTTCTAACCCGGCGGAGGGCGATGGATTTATCTATGCAGTGTGTTGTGGCCCGTAAGATAATTGACAACAGCTTTGAATTTAGGTCTAGTTAAATTCAAAACAATCTTACTCTTCTTACCATTTCACTCCCAAATTATTTCATGAACTTGTCTGGCAGTAGTTTGTTTATTCCAATAAGATGAGCCCTGCTTGTTTGTTGAGTTAACTCATACTTGATACTTCTGGGGGGTAAGCTACAGATATGAGATAAATTGCTGTTCGAACACAAAATACTTGTGCGGCTGTAAACGCAAGCAGGCATGTTCATTAATTCATATGAAATTTTATCTTCTAAAAAGACATACCTGACTGAATAGCTAACCAGGCAGGAAAAATCATACATCAAAGGTGCCTATTTTCTACAGGTATCATCTGATGCACTGCTGCTGACAAACATCCTCGATAACAAGTCACATTTTCATTGTTCATTTCTTGCTTGAGTGAGATTTCAGACACACAATGATCAATGCTGCACAGAAGGGTTCGGGTTCTACAAAATTCCTACAGGACCCTAGTCCTTTACAACAGACTCATTACGCAAAAAGAGAGAGAACGAGAGAAAGTAGAAAGACGAGTAAAAGAACGCTAAGAATTGCTATGTTAGGGGTTATATATTAAGCATCTTCCTTTCTGATTTGTCCGCGAAATAAAAGCCTGGAGGGTTAGTTGGCGATTTCCTGGACCATCTGTATATAAATTTATAAGTAGCAGATGCAAATAACAAAGTGTATTATTTACTGTTATTTGTCTATAATATATTGAAGTTTTTGCAACTTGGTTAATCCTAAACCTATTCAATAGTTATTGGACACTTCAAGTTGCATTACATTTAATAAAGTAAAGCTGTCTGTTACTGCAGTCCTTCCCGTGTTCATTTATAGCTATCGACAATCTGGTTCGCTAATCAATCAACAAGACAGATGAAATTGCTCGCATAGCTTCCCGATATCGCGTGTGTTCGACTACCTAGCGAGAGATGAATGATAACCGGTATTCTGACGCAGATTTATCTCGAAAAAGTTCAGCCCCTTGGCAGTGCAACTGCGTGGACCAATTTGCAGCATTAAAATCACCTTATCTTGTGCCAAGTAATAAGTTGTGGAAGTATTAAATCTTTGCTTTCATGTTTCGGTGAACATTTATAGAAAACCTTCTGTATCGTTCATCGGACGACCTTCAGTGTTGACGCACCACCATCAGCTTTACTGTCGCAGATGGGTTTGTCGCGAGTAAAACTAAGTAATATGCTTTAGTTCATAAAATGTTATTCGTTTTAAGTCACACGGTAGCAGTGTAATCGTGTCATTGAACTGCACGTTCCCTTGATCCGAATTATTTCAATATCTTATTTGCTTTCCCTCCCTTAAAACGCTTTTTCGGAATGCATATTTTATAGCATTATTAACAAATTTAAGGCAAGACATTATTTCTAATTGCAGAGTAAAACATGTATGAACGTAATTGTAGATTTTAATTTGTAAACTACAATAATAAAAATGAAAACAAAATTTCACTCGAGGGGAATACTTCGGGGCCGAATTACGGAGTATTCAAATTCCTAGAATTGTACCTCTGACTTTGGCTCAGTACCTACAATGTTTGTGGAGTAGTGCTCATAACGTCAACTCAGCACGCAATTAAATGTGACTAAATAAAACTATGCCCCCGGTGACTATCGCCTGTCGCTGGCGGGGGTGGGGGCTACGATCCAGACGGCCAGGAGCGTATGTTGTTGGCCTGAGAAAAGGGGGAGCAAACGGAGTGTAAGCCCAGAAAGACAGCTCTTCTACGAGAGTAAACCTCGAAGACAAATCCTTGTCCAACAATTAAGGGTTGTGCTGTAGTCTGGTAAGCTACATTCGCGCGCCTCACCAAAAAAGTTTTACTTATAACCATCAAAGAAATTATAGCTGGAAGGATAAAAACCGATCAAAACTATATAGAATGTAAATGAATGTATTATGACAGCGCTCGTGAAATACCAACGGGCCGACAATGCAAGTGCCTCCCGGTACCTGGCTGCGGGTGGGGTTAATGGCCGATCCTCTCCAGAACAGTAGCCGCGCGGAACAATGGCCCACTGTGTGCTGCTTCCCCGCTCCAGAGGAATCTTTTGGGCTATTTCGAGTAGTTTCCGCTTTATCTGTGCTATATAAGGGACTGCTCTTGCTCGGGAGTTGAGTTAAGTTCCTAGTTAAGAAGTTACGAAATGAAAAGTGGACAGTACCAGTAGTGTTCAGTTGTGATTTGATTCGACGGATCAGTTGTTTTGTGTTCCGAGTGTGTGCCAAAATTGACTCAAGTAACATTTTTGCTATGCTGAGTGTCTAAGTGACAAATAAAGTGTGTTTCACAGTAACTGGTGTTCCCGTTTGTTACAGTATAACAAGTAATAGATCAAACTGAGGCAACATGTAGATAGAATGGAAGAACAAAGACTACCTAAAATTATAACACACATACCACCAGAAGGTAAAAGAACAAGAGGAAGCCCAAATGCAACATGGAAAGATCAAGAATTCCTTGAAGTTGGAACGGGATAATATCCATACCTTGGAAGTTGATGATAATACTGATAACTAAAGCTACATGAAATATTGAGATTTTGTGTCAGGGTTGAAATTTGTTAAGTAGTTGAAACGTACCTGTGAAAAGAGACAATTTTATTTGCTGTTGTTATTTGCTCTTATCCCGTAGAGTATCAACATAATTTCTAAGGAAATTTGTGATTGGTATAAGACAGTTTACTGTGATCTAACCAAGTACCGCTTGCAGATTTTTCCCTTAAGGGTAGGTAGGGATCAATATGCTTCAAAGCTCACCTATATGCTATGGGGAAGTGTTATCTGCGTGACACTGAAGAGATCTTGTGTTCGAATTTTGGTTGGGAAAGGTTACCTGGGTAAGAATTTTTTTCAGTGTCAGCTAACTCTTTAAGTTCTGGACCCGGGCTCATTTTATTCTGTTGCTACCAGCATTGAGTTTACCAACAGTTGCGACTCCACACTCGTTAAACCATATTTGGCCTACCTCCAGCCTAATGGCGTGTAACTTCACACTTGTTGGATACCTTTCTACCCTGATGCGGTGTTCTAGCGATTCATTTTTTTCGTGTATAATGTATATATCCAATTTTCATCTTATTGTTTGTTATTCTGTCTGGTGTTATCTCTCCTATTATCATCCTTAACACCCCTAACTCAGTAGCATAAGTTCTACTTACAGCTCTCTTCGTTAAACGTCAACCGTAGCCACTACTGCAGTAGACAATCACTACAGTTTATTTACATTTTAGAAATTCTTGTCACTAAATTATCTTGCTCTTTTTTTCCAGTTTTTTTTTCATGTCCCATTTCCACTTTTTTCACTTTTTATTTATTGATTACTTAACCATCACACATTCACTATAGTTTTCCATTCAAAGTAAGATGCACTACCTCTTACTTTTCTCTTTCCACTGTCCAAAGCCATTTATTTTTTACTTTACACAAAAACTGTCCAATGCTTTTAGCGTCCTTGCATATCATTTCAATTATAAGTGTATTTCTATCCCCCTTCAACCACTTCTTATTAAAAATTCTTGTCTCCAACTTTCTGTTCCTTGGCACTTAAATACTATGTGTTCAAGGTCTTCATTACCACCACATATCGGACATTGGTTCTGAGGAATACCCTGTCTTAGCCCATTTAGCCTCCATGCTCCGGTTCTTAACCATGCAATAGATTCCCTCTCTTCTTTATTTACTATGTCTATATATTTTTCCCTACCCCATGTATTTTTCATTGGCCTATAATAAACTAATGAGCTCTTTTCGGCAATCTCACTGAACATGATTTTTATTTCTATATCTTCCAGTCTTTTCCTTGCCTTTTTCCAAAAATGTTTTACGTTATTTTCTCTCCTTCTCCATATATCTCCTAACCCATTTTTCTCCAAAATATTCCGTAATTTAGTTACCCATCCATCATTCATTAAGCTATTCTCTTGGTATTCAATACATTGTCTTAACACATTACTTTTTCCTAGATTTAAAATTCTGAACCAAAACTTTCAAAGCTCTTTCCATTATCTTCCCCTTAGTTGGCACTCTGCCCATCTCTAATTGTGCTACCTGTCTTACAATTGACTTCGGTAGCCCTAGTATTTCTCTACAAAACATCCTGTGCACCTCATCTATACTTTCCCATCCTCTATCTAATCCCCATATTTCTATACCATACATCATTTTTGCCTCCACAACCATCTCATAAACTTTTTCCAGCCATTTAACATTTATATTAGGTACTTCATATTTGCAGCTTCTAATTGCTGCCATCGCCCCTTTACCTTTTGCCAATGCAAACTTCTTTTGTTTCTCCCATTTATTACCTCCATCTATTTTTACTCCTAAATAGATACAGTCGCGCACTACCCTGTAATCTTTATTCTCTCCCTTCCACTTTTCATATTTGCCTAATTTCCCCCCTTTTTGAAAACCACAATCTGTGTTTTCTCTTGATTCACTTTTAACCTCCATTCTTTACAATATACATCAATTGCTTGTAATGATTGTTTTAAACGACTTACTGTAATAGATCCTACCACTAGGTCATCTGCAAAAAGAAGTCCTGGAATTTGGATGTTGTTAATTACTGGTGCACAGTTATTATTCCTTCCAATTTCTAGTAAGACATCATCTATGTATAAATTAAATAAAACTGGACTTAACTTACATCCTTGCCGAAGGCCTTTCTTTTGTGGAATTTCGTTTGTTACACAGCCTGTCTCCAACCTTACACAGAAGGTGTTCTCAAAATACAGTGCTTTAAGAATATTCACCAATTGCTGACTTACTCCCTTACACACTAATTTATGCCACAGAAGTTGTAGCTCAATTCGGTCATAAACCTTCTCTAAGTCTACAAAAGCCATATACAATTTACCCCTTTTTTCTTTTAAATATTTGTCTGCTAATGTCTTTATAATAAATAAATTATCAATTGTTCTCCTTCCCTTGCGAAAGCCCGTCTGGAATTCCGAAAGGATATTATATTCTTCAACCCAAAATTGTAGTGTCGCTGCCAAAATGCGCGCAAAAAGTTTTCCTATATTCCATAATAATGCAATAACTCTGTAGTTATTAGGTTTATCAACATTACCCTTGCCTTTATATATAGGATGGATGATAGCTTCTCTCCATCGTTTAGGTACATAACCCTTTCTAATAATTACATTAAATAAATCTAATAAAATTTTCACTCTCCCTATTTCATTACACCACTCCTTAAGAAACTCTGTTGGGATGCCATCAATTCCAGTAGCTTTATTTTTCTTCAGTAACTTAACTTGTTTTATTATTTCCTCACTCCTAATTTCACCATCCAATATCTCTACAAAAACATTCCTTATTTCCAAAAATTCCGTACTTCCTATACTCCTTTCTTCCCCATATAATGTTTTAAAATACTCCATCCATTGTCCTGGCTCAACATTGGGTTTAGTTACACATTTATTATAGGTCGACTTAAGAACCTGCCGTACCTTATTAACATTATTTTCATTTAGACATTTTATCAAATTCCTTTCATTGCATTCCCTCCAGTCCTTTTTCTTTTGCTCTAACAATAAATTATGTGAATGCCTCCCTTGCATATAATCGTCCCTAGATTTTCTATCACCTAATTCTCTCCACCTAACCAACAGTTGTTTTACTTGTCTTTTTGATACCCTACATTCTTCGTCAAACAGTCCTTATCATATATGTAAACCCTCTTTTTTGTTTTCATTTCCTCTCCCGCCCTTTGCATAACTGTATTAAGGATATCTATTGCATTCTCAATTTGATTATTCTTAACCATGAATGTTACTCCACATAGAGACATATCTTTCCATAATTCGAGTCAAGAGTCTGTTTAAATGTGTCACAAAATTCTTCTTTCCATTTATAGCTAATATACTCTTTTTTACAATAGCTTTCCACTCTTGTATTGTGTTTTACTCGTGCAGCGTGCATCATAAAATCCACAATCAGTGGATAATGCCCGCTAGTTGAGCTTAAATTTAATACCTTAAAATTACTTAAAATATGTCCTAAATTCAGAGGCCACAACACAAAATCTATTACACTCTGCCCATTATTGCTAACAAAGGTAAATTCTCCTTGTTCATCTTCCCCACATTTTTCATTCAAAATTTCTAAAGCATTCAACTCACAAAAATCAATAAATTTTAAACACTCTTTATCAACAAATTTGTCCTTGCTTTGCCTAAGTTTCTCATTTTTAAACACAATTTCATCACTCATCCAATCAATTCCAACATATGTATCACTTTCCCCAATTGTCATATAAAACAGAGGTGAGGATAATTTTGAGCATCATTTTACCTGTTTCATTATTCTCAGTAAATTAATTGGAAAGAAATTCATAGCTTCCGTGGTGCTTCTCGACGGCAATGCTTACAGAAGTGTTGAGTATTCGTGTCCAGAGCCACAAATTGGCTTCGGCGAGAAGTATACTTAAAAGGTTAGATTTAAAACACTCATATCTCCAATTTCAGCATTATTGTTTCAAGGAAACACTTTTTCATTTTTTTCAAGTGCGATCCCGAATACGTTTTCATTGCGGATGCCATGCTAATTTTGACTTAAAATAAGCAAATCGGAAAATTGATTGTCAATATGGTACTTCTGAATGATGAACCGGAAAACGTTTCGGAACAGACGATGGCACCAGATGGTAGACAGTGCTCAGATAAATGCCTCATATGCAATGGCGAAGAGGAAAGTGGAAACGAGGGATGAATGGTGAAGTTTAGGCTTGTAAAAAAGATTACTCGTTGTATACTTTGATTAAAATGTCTATAGGTAAACTATAACGAGCAGAGAAAGTTGATGACTGTTACACATTAGATCAGCGAGCCTCATACGTTACCGCAGAAGCGACAACGTATAAGGCTCGAATTGGAGAAGTCCCGGACTCAATCCTCGTCAACCGTCCACTCTACCTTGGACTTTTCGTGGTTTTTCCTAGTCGGTAGAGAATTCTGACGTGATTTCTCTTCTACAATAATTTGCTTTCCCTAATTTCCCTTTCACTCCGTTTCCTTCACATGCTTTTAATGTGTTTTCAGCTTTCGCAATATGAGGTAGAGCTGAACAGATGGTGCAGCTGCTTGCTCCAAGGAAAGAGTATATTCCCCGTGGACACCACAGGGCTGCCTGGTTGCAATGGTTCTTCGTCGACTTCTCTGGACAGCTTAGTAGTTGATCGGTTCTTGGAAACGGAAAAAGATAGGGACTGCTGCGCGTCTCTGTGCCTGCGGCAGTCCTGTACTTTCTTCACTTCATCCATTCCTCTGGAGGGTAACAGCCGCAATCCATGTATGTATGTCGCAGTACGCGAGGTATCCCTTTCAGTGGTATAACCTACACCTATACACATTACATCTCTGCTGAGTTTATCTTTGGATGTTTGCGCTGAATAGAGAAGTCTTTCAAATTCGAGAAGCTTAAAGACAGGAAATAAAAATTAGATGGATTTGCAGCCATGTGGACTGGATGAAGAAACAGTTGGATACTCTCATATTGAAATAGGCGACAGGAAATGAATTTCTCTCAATTCGCTTTATAGAACGTTTCTCTTTCTGGGTTAAGTGTTACACGCTTTACTACAGTTTTGATCTGGAAAGCAGGCACGGTTGATGCAGAGAAGGGAAGAGAGACAAATGAGCTCAACTGGAGCGTAAGTTTACATCTCTACCAGTTTCGGTAGATGCTGTGACTCCGCAAAAGGATTTCCATTTTAACTTCGTCCAGTGATCCAGTGAACCAGAATAGAAGGGATCTAAGGGCATTAAACTTGTCACAGAGATAAATTTCGTGTTCCTGAACTTGTAACGGTACCGCAATGCCTGTCCACCTGACCAAAGGATTCGCCATTCATTTGACCGGAAAACAAGCAAAGAAATGGAGCATACGACAGCGGAACTCGGATTACTAGATCCGTTGTCATCCACTGTAATGGAAGGACAATGTGTTCTACTTAAAAAACAGCATTGCAGGCCATCGATTTCGTCACTGCGGACAAGCTTGTTGCAGTAACTCGGGTTTTCCATCTGTCTTTATCGATAATTTGAGGATTAATTTCTTAAAAGTCAAGACAGTTTCTTTGGAGGGGTGCACGAGAACAATTAACATACTAGGGTGTTAATGACAGAACTTTCCTGATCGAAAATTAGCTAAAACCATATTCATACTATCACATGCATACCTGACCAAAAAGCTAATTTTAAGGAAGCGCAAGCAAGTTACGAAAGTAAATTACTATGACCACTTACTGGACATGGAAACTTCTAGAGCCTTAGAAACAATATTCTTCGCCGCTTTTGTAAATAATCAGCAGAAACTGTTGAACACCTACTTCTAGAATGCAATTATCTAGAAAGATGCAGATTTAAATCTTCGGAGGAACTTGTTCCTCAAGAGTAGGTAATAAAAATTTATAGGAAAGATTTGAAATATTTTTTGAAAAGATAAATCTAAAGTATGAAGGTAACAGTAAGCGCAAAGAAAGCCTATGGCTGAGGTGCCTTGTGTCTTCGACATCTCTGCGTTAAAATTCAAATATAATCAAGAGTTAAAGAAGCATCTCGGGACGATTGCTTGCAACCCGACGAACATACACAGGAGAATTCCATCAAACCTTTCAGAATGTGTTATATGCTATTCTATCACTTTATTTTAATTGTCCGGGAATTTACATACAGAATCTAAAATTTTAGGTAATGAGAACATGGTAATGTTGCCATCCTACAGTTACCATAATTCCAGATTATATGTTTAAATATCTGGCAGTTTTATGGGCACTACACATGTATTATCTACAGTCATTAATAGTATTTCTAATACAAGCCATTAAAAACTGTTTTTCCATTTTTGAAATACATGCACAGCATTCCGATTTGCCGACCAACCACTTCATTGCACAAATTACATTTAAGAATTGTGTTCTGGTACGTTGAATCCCTTGATCAGCGACAAACTCTGGTTTTGTAACGGCGGTGTAGCGGTATTTGAACGGTGGTTTAAAACCTTCTGAACGTGCAAGTGTAAACTGAAGCAATTGGACCATAGTTGGCATGTGCGTCTCTTAAATGGCAAATTTGCAAGTAATGGCTTGAAGCAATGCGACAAATAGCACTGAGTAATGAATTATGCATTCTATTTCAAACATATATAATAAATTATCAACATATTTAACTATGCCGATGAACTTGATTTAGCTGATTACTTTTATATTAAATACAATAAGTAAAAACGGACAAAATTCCTTGAAAACTATATATTTAAATCATTCTCCGTGGACTAGGGGTACCATGCTAGCCTCTAGTTCGCGAGGTCGCGGGTTCAAACCCGACGGAGGGCGACGGATTTTTTCCGGCGTAAAAATCCTTAAGAGTAGTAGGGAAATGGGCATTCTGGCGCAATTAATTTATGCGTGGAATGCGATTAATATGCTAATTAACCCCCGCCCCCCTCCCCCACCCCCACCCCCAACTCCTTGGTAGTTTTAGCTGCACCTGAGGGTCATAAATCTTGTTGAGTACAATGGAAGCTTGACTGTTAAGCAATTAAGGCTGTCAATCAACTGTCAAAACGAACAAAGGGGTCATAAATTTAAGGTTCTGTAACAAAGGCGAGATGTATTTCCTACCCATTCCACATCAGGCCACTTCTGCACCTGGTCAGTTACCCACCCCCACTTCCATTGTTTGTCGAACACGTGGCATACTCATTCCACAAGCCAATAACAAAGCCGGTCCCTTTCCATTGTGTAAGAGATTCTATTGTGTGTGCCTTTCTATTGTCCTGGGAAAGACTAGTTTAGAAAGACACCTCCGGCGTTCCCATCCCACTACTCCATAACAAAGCCTGACCCTTTCCATTGTGTAAGAGATTCTATTGTGTGTGCCTTTCTATTGTCCTGGGCAAGACTAGTTTAGAAAGACACCTGCGGCGTTCCCATCCCACTACTCCATAACAAAGCCTGACCTTTTCCATTGTTTGACCACCTGCTAGTTAACAGAAGAATTCGAGGGTTGCTTTATACTCGCCCTGTCCTTGTTTGCGTGAAAGAGAGAGAAACTTGTTTACCAACTCTGCGTAACAACGTCAGAGTCGCCATCATGATTTTGCCTGAGGGTCTGTTCTCTCCGATGTTTTACGACCTCCTACGAATATACCCGAGCATAGTTAGCAAGTATTCTGTTTGGTTTATTTCAGCCAGCGACTCTGAAAAAGCGCCTAATATACATTTCATTACATGCATTAAACCTCTGCGTGATATCCATAGATCGGTGTTCGATTCTTACTGTAATCAAAAGTTTATTGCTAATGAGAAATTGATGATTGATATTATTATATCATTACCCTAATTAATAAAAAAGGTGTTCAGAGAATTCTAACTCGACTCTTACCATGTGAAACTCTAACGCGTAATAACTATTAAACTATGCAAGGTCAGATTAAAAAAATGTATTTAACAAATATAATTTAATTTTTTATATATCATTACAATAATTAATAAAAGGGTGTTCAGAGGGTTCTAGCTCGAATCTTACACAGCGAAACTCTAATGCGCAATAACTATTAAACTATGCACGACCGGATTAAAATGTATTTAACAAATATAATTTAATTTTTATATATCATTACAATAATTTATAAAAAGGGTGTTCAGAGGGTCCTAGATCGAATCTGCGAAACTCTAATGCTCAATAACTATTAAACTATGCACGGCTAGATTAAAATGCATTTTACAAATATAATTTAACTTTTATATATCATTACAATAATTAATAAAAGGGTGTTCAGGGGGTCCTAGATCGAATCTGCGAATCTCTAATGCTTAATAAATATTAAACTAAGCGAGTATTGGGCGGTCAGATTAAAACGTGTTTAACAAATATAATTTAATTTATACGACATTACAATGTTTAACGAACTGTATTCTTAGGAACCAGAGGTCCATAGTTCGAATCCTGCCCTGCGAAACGCTATAATAACTATTAAGTTATTAAAGCAGCGGGCGGTCGGATTAAAATTGCATTTAACAACTATAATTATTTATATTAAACCCTGATGCATACTTAGATATCCCGAAGCCTAGACAACATTCTTTCTTCTTCTCCTCTCTTTTTCTTTCTATCTATCTCTTTCTTTCTCCACGACTTGCACACCTTCAGGCGTTCGCATATACACGAGCACTTGTACCACATCAGCAAACATACACAGGTGCACGCATGCACACACACGCACACACACAGTCACATACATACAACAGTACACACACACATACACGAATTCACACACCTCATGCGTATACATACATACACCAGGGCTCTTACACACATTCATATACATGGACACACACAAACACACACACACGACCACACACACACACACGTGCAAGCACATATGCGTGTTCACTTACACCCGACAGCACCAACCCACACACGCACACACCAACTCACGCGCATGTCCTGAATGAAAAGAGACAAAATGATGCAATAAAAACTAATTATAGCTCAGGATGCGACGCGTCATTTACGATTTGCTCGAAACCGGTCTGGATGCATGGGTTCGAATCCTAGGAGTGATTACAAATTCATCTTCTAATAACTCCAAAACTAATTAAAATAAAAAACAGTAAATAAACTTTATTACTTTTACGTCATTAGTTACTTTCTTGTGCATGTATATTAGAGTACCAGGTGTCATGGGTTCGATCCTTAATTTTAAAATCTCAATTATCTCGGAAATAACAGTGATAGAGGAGCGGACCAAAGCATGATTGTTAGCTCCTATGAGGGGCAATTAATGCCTTATATAATTTCCAATCAGTTGTCCCTAGTTCGAATCCTGATTTTTCAGTGACTTCCTTAATTTTCCAGTGTACACTAGAATATATCACTTAGATGAATGTTGCAACTGCATACGGGTCTTTTAAACACATCAAACTAATATTATAAATAATTTTGTTTCTGGCGTTCTGAGTTCGAATACCGATTCAATGAAGTTTACTTATAAATTTAATAACATAGTAAATAATTAAGACAAAGGCACCAAATAAACCTATTACGTTTATGTCATCAGATAATATCTTGAGGGTGTATATTCGGGTACCTGACGTCCCGGGTTCGATCCTTAAGTTTAAATCTCAATTATTGCAGAAACTAACAGAGATAGAGCTGTAGACGAAAGCATGTTTGATAGCTCATACAGTGAACAATTAATGCTGTATATAATTTCCAATCAGTTGCCCCTAGTTCAAATCCCGATCTTTCAATGACTTCACTGATTTTCCTCTGTACTCTAGAATACATCACTTAGATTGATGCTTTAACTGTATGCAGCTTTGTGTAACGACATTATGGATGTACTCTGTGTGAGAGAGAGCGAGAGAGCGAGAGAGGGAGAGAGAGAGCGAGAGGAAGTGAAACAAGTAGGGATAGAAGTGCTGAGAGCCCATGCGCATGCGCAGCAAGAGATGATGTCATTGGCTGCAATAATCACGTGACGTGTAAGCATCACAGCCATGATGACGTGCCGGCATCGCCTGGAGGGGGTTTAGATCCCTATATAAACAGATATCTGCCCATGTTAGAACTGTTGTGTACTTATTAACTTTACATTCAAGTTTTAAAGAGCATTAAAAGCAACGTGAGCTGCAGACCGTCTACACATTCAGCACATATCAAAACGTGGCAATGCAAGGTGAGTTTTACATAACTATACAAAATCACTGTTGGCTTTTACAATACATTTAATTTTGTTTAAACGTTACAGTACATGAAAGACGATTCGTTACAAGGAGCATCATATTTTCTAATCTGTGCTTTACATTCACATGGATTTCAGTGCATACTCTTCTCCAGTTCACATGATTTTCGCCACACATTCTTCTTGCATAAACATTCATACGATTTTCGCTCTCATTCCTTGTTTCACTATACACTCACATGATTTCCTCTACTCATTCTTTGTTCCCCTGCAGGTTCATGCTTTGTTAACATTCACACGACTTTCTCTGCACATTCTTTGCTTCCATTAACATTCACACGATCTTCTCAACACATTCTTTTTACTTAAACATTCATACGATTTTCCCCCCCTCATTCTTTGTTTCACTATACATTCGCACACGATTTCCTCTACTCATTCTTTGGTTCTCTGCTGGCCCATCTTCAATGAACATTCACATGATTTTCTGTACTTATTCTTTGTTTCTCTACACATTCATAGGCTTACTTACAAAACATGCACACCCTAGTTCTAATATAAAGCAGTGTATAACTCGTTCTTCAACTTGAATAATGTAGTGAAAATAATAATTCATGACAATGTCTGTTACAGATTGTTTAGCTGATAGACTTAACAAGATGGTTGAAGAGCGTAGTTTCCTACCGACTCGTCGAGTTCAAGATCTCGAAATAGGTCTTAACTATGAGATAAAGTCCTTAAAGAGAGTTCAAACAAGATATGGTACCAGGATCGTATCTTCGCTGGAGGATTGTCAAGTGTTCTTGCCAGAGCGCTATAATTCATTAACCGATCAAGAGATTGCAGAAATACCTGGGAACATATACCTCCATGGCAGAGACGGGGAAATTTAAGACATGTAAATTGTCTTTTCTACATGCAAAGAAGGTGCGTAGAAGTGTCAAACTTAAGTATTGAATGTTCTCCCATTTCACAATGAAAAATTCATAAATAAAACAACTGACTCATTGATATTACATATAAAGATACAAAAGATGCATATTATAGAATTTTATAAAAAATTTACGAAATTACAATATCACATGCTTTGAGTTTAATTATATCTAGCGCATTGAAATAACTCTAAATATCCGAATGTTTATACAAATCTTTGTGCTTCTTTTTACATGTGCCATATGCTTCATTTTACATGTAACATAACAAAAAATGTAATTCTTTTCAGGTTGCCTTTACTTGACCAAGATAGTTTTCTAAGACTTTCATTGTGCAATGTTTCAGGGTGTGCAATAAGAGGAAGAAGAAGAGGAATAGCCTGCTGCCATGCAAAGGATGCTGACGCTATTGGAGGGTAGAATAAGCACCATCGGCACCTACAAGAAACATTTCGGCAAGAAACGGGTGCTGAGACATCTACATCACCGAAACACATTAAGACAGGATCCTTATATAACATTACAGGGTATACAATGAAAAAATACGGTCAATTTTGTATACAATTCAATGCATAGCTGAGAGTTAGCTCGAACTAGTCTCCCTATATTCACTGAAATTAAGCATTGTGAGCAATAATTTAAGTGACTGTGAAAATACTTTAAGTAATGGTGAAATTTGTATTCTAAAAGACTTGAGCCCTGTATACATTAACAGCATTAAGACTGTTTGCCACGCTGGAATACAAATTATGAAAATAAAAAGACTTTCATTTAAATAATAAGGAAATTTGCATAACCTGCTGTTACAAGTGTAATGACATATACAGAAACAATGAGTCGGATGAGAAAGTGATGGAAATGTACGATAAATAATAACAATAAAAGAATTAAGGTATGCTTTTACAGTGTTTTTATTCATTAAAAATCCTTGCATTCCTAATGAAAAATAAATCATTACAATGATTAGTTTAAGTTATGTCACAATGATCAAAAAGAGAACCGTCTTTAGATGCATTACTCGATCTTAAGTCAGAGCACCAAAAAAAGACAAATCACGGCTTCTCCATTTTAGATGCGGTGTCACTATTCAGGTAAATTCCTGTAACACAGCAGGTTGAGTATGCAGATCCGTTGTCCTAAATGGGTGAAACAGAGTCTTATCCAGCTTAACAGTCTTGAGATCTCAGCATCAGAAAGTCGAATCACAAGCCTTCTCCACTCGATGAGTACAGGTTTAACAACAGCATTCTCTTCACCCTGAGACGATGTAAAGTATATAAATGTTCAACTTGACAAGGGATTCTAAACTCATTGTTAGAGTCCAGAACTGATGTATTATATGGTGAAAACACATGTTCCTCTTCTTAGTGATCTTGTCGTCGAATCTCGGTGTCATTGAGGTGTCGATAACATTGAAGATGCCCATGATTATAGGATTCTGAAGCCCAATAACTGTAGGAACTGCTGATTGCGTGATGTTAACTTGATGGGCGTCAAGGGCAGAGCATGATGTGTGCGTCGAATCATTCCATTATTATATCCTCGACGTCGTTGACTTCTTCTAAAAACTATAGGCATTATGCTTATATCCTTGTTTCTAAAGGCAATGATATTGCTGTTAGGCTCCCCTGTTTGCTCTATGAAGCGGATCTTTATGAACAACAGGTAAAATTTGATTTGATGGTTCCTGTGAAATACGTTATCCAGCCGTAAAATATGGGAAAACTGGTAGATGGAGTGTCCACTTTTACTATCGAGGAAGGAGACTGATGCAATACTGCGCTAAATTCGTATGATGCTCAACCTAAATATATTCACTAGGAAATCAGATTCAGACAGCTGATTAGATGGAATAACTTTGTCACTGAAGGGCCACAGAACGTTCCTATAGAACAATCACTGGAAAAAATCAAGAGTGAAAGGGCATTTTAATGACATTTTTATTATTATTATTCACTGATCTAATAAAGAAGACATTCGCATCCTAATATGAGGAATCTTTCTAACTCTTTCATGGTTTCAAGGTTCTGCAGATGCTAATCACGCTATAAAACCACCCAGCTTTAAATCCTGAATGATGTCGTTAATCGCATCGGAAAAGTCATTTTTATCAGGTGTATGAAGCCTCATGAGTACCCTTAGCATGTTTACCAAATCATTAGGATCGGTGTAGCGGCATAGCATCTCCTCTGTATTCTATTTGGATATATCTTCTAATCTAGGTGAGTTGACACTAGTATGCTTGCTTTCATTGGTGTGTTTATTCAGAGCTTGCTCATTCAAAGAAACTGCTCTCATTGCTTCATCAGTGGTAGCTCTTGACGTTATTACAGGCTCGCTTGAACTGGTTCCAAGTACGGTACATCTTGAATCCCGCTCTTCGGGACTTGAGAAGATTTCAGGATCTCGTTTGGGTGTTGTAGTCAATGCACAGCTGGTCATTGCTTTACAGCATCTTCTCCTATGTTGCTTAAGCCTTGAAATTGTCCTGTTTTTTAAAGTTCTATTACATATGCAGCACTTAACAAAGCGATTACTCCCCCCTTGGGAAACATACGAAAAATCAAGATTCTCGTAAATTGACTGTAATTGTCCGTCTTTGTGAGTGTTCATGCTCAAGCAGTATATATAAACAAGTCAATGTATACTGTAGATGTTGAATTCGTATACGATAACACGAGACTGAGCTATTTTTTAACATTTATGTATTTATATATGTACTCAGGTTTTGATGCATATAAACAGCCATGTCCGAATTAGACTAAGCAAAATATTGTAGCATTCGCGAATAATAGTTGTAATTCCGTTAATTATAACTATCTCATTAAGCACAACCAGATTCAAGTAGCTAGAAATGGATTCATAGAGGTAAGAGTACAAGTTTTCTTGATAGTTAGCACAGAGAATGCGAAAGTGAAGGGAGATACTGGTCATTTTCCCTTTGCAGGTCACCTTTTTTCCCTTTGCTGACCACTTTTTTCCCTTTGCTGGTAACATTATTCCCTTTGCTGGTCACCTTTTTCCCTTTGCAGGTCACGTTTTTCCCTCTTCTGGTCCCATTTTTCCCTTTACTGGTCACCTCTTTCCCTTTGCTGGTCACATTTTTCCCTTTGCTGGTCACATTTTTCCTTTGCTGGTCACATTTTTCCCTTTGCTGGTCACATTTTTCCCTTTGCTGGTCACCTTTTCCCTTTGGTGTCACGTTTTTCCCTTTGCTGGTCACATTTTTCCCTTTGCAGGTCACGTTTTTCCCTTTGCTGGTCACCTTTTTCCCTTTGCTGGTCGCATTTTTCCCTTTGCTGGTCACATTTTTCCCTTTGCTGGTCGCGTTTTTCCCTTTGCTGGTCACCTTTTTTCTCTTTGCTGCTCACCTTTTTCCCTTTGCTGGTCACATTTTTCCCTTTTCTGGTCACCTTTTTCCCTTTGCTGGTCACATTTTTCCCTTTGCTGGTCACGTTTTTCCCTTTGCTGGTCACCTTTTTTCCCTTTGCTGGTCACCTTTTTTCCCTCTGCTGGTCACGTTTTTCCCTTTGCTGGTCACGTTTCTCCCTTTGCTGGTCACCTTTTTCCCTTTGCTGGTCACGTTTTTCCCTTTGCTGGTCACCTTTTTCCCTTTGCTGGTCACCTTTTTCCCTTTGCTGGTCACATTTTTCCCTTTTCTGGTCACCTTTTTCCCTTTGCTGGTCACGTTTTTCCCTTTGCTAGTCACCTTTTTCCCTTTTCTGGTCACCTTTTTCCCTTTGCTGCTCACCTTTTTCCCTTTGCTGGTCACCTTTTTCCCTTTGCTGGTCACATTTTTCCCTTTGCTGGTCACCTTTTTCCCTTTGCTGGTCACGTTTTTCCCTTTGCTGGTCACCTTTTTCCCTTTTCTGGTCGCGATTCTCCCTTTGCTGGTCACGTTTTTCCCTTTGCTGGTAACGTTTTTCCCGTTGCTGGTCACCTTTTTCCCTTTGCTGGTAACGTTTTTCCCGTTTCTGGTCACATTTTTCCCTTTGCTGGTCACCTTTTTCCCTTTGCTGGTCACGTTTTTCCCTTTGCTGGTCACCTTTTTCCCTTTTCTGGTCACGTTTTTCCCTTTGCTGGTCACCTTTTTCCCTTTGCTGGTAACGTTTTTCCCGTTGCTGGTCACGTTTTTTCCCATTGCTGGTCACGTTTTTCCCTTTGCTGGCCACCTTTTTCCCTTTGCTGGTCACCTTTTTTCCCTTTGCTGGTCACATTTTTCCCTTTACTGTCACATTTTTCCCTTTACTGGTCACCTTTTTCCCTTTGCCGGTCACGTTTTTCCCTTTGCTGGTCACGTTTTTCCCTTTGCTGGTCACATTTTTCCCTTTGCTGGTCAGATTTTTCCCTATGCTGTCACCTTTTTCCCTTTGCTGGTCACGTTTTTCCCTTTGCTGGTCACGTTTTTCCCTTTGCTAGTAACATTTTTCCCTTTGCTGGTCACCTTTTCCCTGAATGGGCTACATGATAGGCAAGTCAAGAACATTGACATGAAACAGTATTCCACTAAGTTCACATCTAAAGTCGCTTTCAAAGTCTAACATATCAATAGGCTGTGAGCATTCTTGTTTCATCCTCTCTAGCTTGACAGCTAAAGTAAAATAAATCGCTGTTAATGTATATGCGCTAATGAGAAAGTATAAAAGAACTATTCTGAATAAAAATCGATTAGTATAACGTGAGAGCTAAGGTGGTTAAGCTCGCAAGAGGTTTCGGTTTAATTAACTCTCTCACTAGCCTGCAACCGTTGAAGTACATTTACCTGGTTACATAGGCTGAGGAACTGTGGTAAAGCTAAGAAAAATTAAAGACAAGAGACCCTGGAATCATTCCGTTAGACGATTCGTGTAATCTTAGTGGCATTGCCAACGCTCAGCATTAGGTCTCTACTTCGAGAAACATTGCTGACAAGATCTGGCTGAAACGACTTGGAAAAGCGTGCAAACATCTGATGTTACATTAGGTGAAAAAGTTGGCAGCGTGACTAGTAACATCAATTATGAAGGGAACGGTAGCTCCAGGTGCAGTAACCACGAAGAAGAAACGAGGAGGATTTCTACCTCTCATACCAATTATTGCAGCTCTAGGCGCTGCTGCTGGAGGTGCAGCCCAAATTGCCTCAGCAGTAAATAAGAAAAAGGCAGCAGATAAACAACTTGCCGAAGTGATGAGGCATAAGACAGAAATTGAGAGAAAGGTATCTGTTGGCGGAGGGTCCAAAAAGAAGAAACGAGGAGGATTTCTACCGCTCATACCAATTATTGCAGCACTAGGAGCCGCCGCTGGAGGTGCATCACAAATTGCTACAGCTGTAAATACGAAAAAAGCTGCAGATAAACAACTTGCTGAAATGATGAGACGTAACAGAGAAATTGAAGCAAGAGGGAGAGGTTTTCGAGTGAAGAAGAATAAGGGAAGAAACACAGAAACGAAGAGGAGACAGAGCCTGAAAGGGAATTCACAAAACTCAGGCAGAGGGCTATACTTGTCCCGGAAAAAACATTGAGTAACATAGACCTTGACTTGTATGCCTGACGTTTAAAGATTCCTCATATTAGGATGCGAATGTCTTCTTTATTAGATAAGTGAATAATAATAATAAAAATGTCAATAAAATGCGCTTTCACTCTTGATTTTTTCCAGTGATTGTTCTATAGGAACGTTCTGTGGCCCTTCAGTGACAAAGTTATTCCATCTAATCAGCTGTCTGAATCTGATTTCCTAGTGAATATACTTAGGTTGAGCATCGTGCGAATTTAGCGCAGTATTGCATCAGTCTCCTTCCTCGATAGTAAAAGTGGACACTCCATCTACCAGTTTTCCCATATTTTACGGCTGGATAACGTATTTCACAGGAACCATCAAATCAAATTTTACCTGTTGTTCATAAAGATCCGCTTCATAGAGCAAACAGGGGAGCCTAACAGCAATATCATTGCCTTTAGAAACAAGGATATAAGCATAATGCCTATAGTTTTTAGAAGAAGCCAACGACGTCGAGGATATAATAATGGAATGATTCGACGCACACATCATGCTCTGCCCTTGACGCCCATCAAGTTAACATCACGCAATCAGCAGTTCCTACAGTTATTGGGCTTCAGAATCCTATAATCATGGGCATCTTCAATGTTATCGACACCTCAATGACACCGAGATTCGACGACAAGATCACTAAGAAGAGGAACATGTGTTTTCACCATATAATACATCAGTTCTGGACTCTAACAATGAGTTTAGAATCCCTTGTCAAGTTGAACATTTATATACTTTACATCGTCTCAGGGTGAACAGAATGCTGTTGTTAAACCTGTACTCATCGAGTGGAGAAGGCTTGTGATTCGACTTTCTGATGCTGAGATCTCAAGACTGTTAAGCTGGATAAGACTCTGTTTCACCCATTTAGGACAACGGATCTGCATACTCAACCTGCTGTGTTACAGGAATTTACCTGAATAGTGACACCGCATCTAAAATGGAGAAGCCGTGATTTGTCTTTTTTTGGTGCTCTGACTTAAGATCGAGTAATGCATCTAAAGACGGTTCTCTTTTTGATCATTGTGACATAACTTAAACTAATCATTGTAATGATTTATTTTTCATTAGGAATGCAAGGATTTTTAATGAATAAAAACACTATGTAAAAGCATACCTTAATTCTTTTATTGTTATTATTTATCGTACATTTCCATCACTTTCTCATCCGACTCATTGTTTCTGTATATGTCATTACACTTGTAACAGCAGGTTATGCAAATTTCCTTATTATTTAAATGAAAGTCTTTTTATTTTCATAATTTGTATTCCAGCGTGGCAAACAGTCTTAATGCTGTTAATGTATACAGGGCTCAAGTCTTTTAGAATACAAATTTCACCATTACTTAAAGTATTTTCACAGTCACTTAAATTATTGCTCACAATGCTTAATTTCAGTGAATATAGGGAGACTAGTTCGAGCTAATTCTCAGCTATGCATTGAATTGTATACAAAATTGACCGTATTTTTTCATTGTATACCCTGTAATGTTATATAAGGATCCTGTCTTAATGTGTTTCGGTGATGTAGATGTCTCAGCACCCGTTTCTTGCCGAAATGTTTCTTGTAGGTGCCGATGGTGCTTATTCTACCCTCCAATAGCGTCAGCATCCTTTGCATGGCAGCAGGCTATTCCTCTTCTTCTTCCTCTTATTGCACACTCTGAAACATTGCACAATGAAAGTCTTAGAAAACTATCTTGGTCAA
Source organism: Deroplatys truncata (assembly GCA_030765065.1). Classification (NCBI taxonomy): domain Eukaryota; kingdom Metazoa; phylum Arthropoda; class Insecta; order Mantodea; family Mantidae; genus Deroplatys; species Deroplatys truncata. Next base: position 65,004,022 of record CM060980.1, read on the forward strand.
GTAAAGGCAACCTGAAAAGAATTACATTTTTTGTTATGTTACATGTAAAATGAAGCATATGGCACATGTAAAAAGAAGCACAAAGATTTGTATAAACATTCGGATATTTAGAGTTATTTCAATGCGCTAGATATAATTAAACTCAAAGCATGTGATATTGTAATTTCGTAAATTTTTTATAAAATTCTATAATATGCATCTTTTGTATCTTTATATGTAATATCAATGAGTCAGTTGTTTTATTTATGAATTTTTCATTGTGAAATGGGAGAACATTCAATACTTAAGTTTGACACTTCTACGCACCTTCTTTGCATGTAGAAAAGACAATTTACATGTCTTAAATTTCCCCGTCTCTGCCATGGAGGTATATGTTCCCAGGTATTTCTGCAATCTCTTGATCGGTTAATGAATTATAGCGCTCTGGCAAGAACACTTGACAATCCTCCAGCGAAGATACGATCCTGGTACCATATCTTGTTTGAACTCTCTTTAAGGACTTTATCTCATAGTTAAGACCTATTTCGAGATCTTGAACTCGACGAGTCGGTAGGAAACTACGCTCTTCAACCATCTTGTTAAGTCTATCAGCTAAACAATCTGTAACAGACATTGTCATGAATTATTATTTTCACTACATTATTCAAGTTGAAGAACGAGTTATACACTGCTTTATATTAGAACTAGGGTGTGCATGTTTTGTAAGTAAGCCTATGAATGTGTAGAGAAACAAAGAATAAGTACAGAAAATCATGTGAATGTTCATTGAAGATGGGCCAGCAGAGAACCAAAGAATGAGTAGAGGAAATCGTGTGCGAATGTATAGTGAAACAAAGAATGAGGGGGGGAAAATCGTATGAATGTTTAAGTAAAAAGAATGTGTTGAGAAGATCGTGTGAATGTTAATGGAAGCAAAGAATGTGCAGAGAAAGTCGTGTGAATGTTAACAAAGCATGAACCTGCAGGGGAACAAAGAATGAGTAGAGGAAATCATGTGAGTGTATAGTGAAACAAGGAATGAGAGCGAAAATCGTATGAATGTTTATGCAAGAAGAATGTGTGGCGAAAATCATGTGAACTGGAGAAGAGTATGCACTGAAATCCATGTGAATGTAAAGCACAGATTAGAAAATATGATGCTCCTTGTAACGAATCGTCTTTCATGTACTGTAACGTTTAAACAAAATTAAATGTATTGTAAAAGCCAACAGTGATTTTGTATAGTTATGTAAAACTCACCTTGCATTGCCACGTTTTGATATGTGCTGAATGTGTAGACGGTCTGCAGCTCACGTTGCTTTTAATGCTCTTTAAAACTTGAATGTAAAGTTAATAAGTACACAACAGTTCTAACATGGGCAGATATCTGTTTATATAGGGATCTAAACCCCCTCCAGGCGATGCCGGCACGTCATCATGGCTGTGATGCTTACACGTCACGTGATTATTGCAGCCAATGACATCATCTCTTGCTGCGCATGCGCATGGGCTCTCAGCACTTCTATCCCTACTTGTTTCACTTCCTCTCGCTCTCTCTCTCCCTCTCTCGCTCTCTCGCTCTCTCTCACACAGAGTACATCCATAATGTCGTTACACAAAGCTGCATACAGTTAAAGCATCAATCTAAGTGATGTATTCTAGAGTACAGAGGAAAATCAGTGAAGTCATTGAAAGATCGGGATTTGAACTAGGGGCAACTGATTGGAAATTATATACAGCATTAATTGTTCACTGTATGAGCTATCAAACATGCTTTCGTCTACAGCTCTATCTCTGTTAGTTTCTGCAATAATTGAGATTTAAACTTAAGGATCGAACCCGGGACGTCAGGTACCCGAATATACACCCTCAAGATATTATCTGATGACATAAACGTAATAGGTTTATTTGGTGCCTTTGTCTTAATTATTTACTATGTTATTAAATTTATAAGTAAACTTCATTGAATCGGTATTCGAACTCAGAACGCCAGAAACAAAATTATTTATAATATTAGTTTGATGTGTTTAAAAGACCCGTATGCAGTTGCAACATTCATCTAAGTGATATATTCTAGTGTACACTGGAAAATTAAGGAAGTCACTGAAAAATCAGGATTCGAACTAGGGACAACTGATTGGAAATTATATAAGGCATTAATTGCCCCTTATAGGAGCTAACAATCATGCTTTGGCCCGCTCCTCTATCACTGTTAGTTTCCGAGATAATTGAGATTTTAAAATTAAGGATCGAACCCATGACACCTGGTACTCTAATATACATGCACAAGAAAGTAACTAATGACGTAAAAGTAATAAAGTTTATTTACTGTTTTTTATTTTAATTAGTTTTGGAGTTATTAGAAGATGAATTTGTAATCACTCCTAGGATTCGAACCCATGCATCCAGACCGGTTTCGAGCAAATCGTAAATGACGCGTCGCATCCCGAGCTATAATTAGTTTTTATTGCATCATTTTGTCTCTTTTCATTCAGGACATGCGCGTGAGTTGGTGTGTGCGTGTGTGGGTTGGTGCTGTCGGGTGTAAGTGAACAGGCATATGTGCTTGCACGTGTGTATGTGTGGTCGTGTGTGTGTGTTTGTGTGTGTCCATGTATATGAATGTGTGTAAGAGCCCTGGTGTATGTATGTATACGCATGAGGTGTGTGAATGCGTGTATGTGTGTGTGTACTGTTGTATGTATGTGACTGTGTGTGTGCGTGTGTGTGCATGCGTGCACCTGTGTATGTTTGCTGATGTGTGTACAAGTGCTCGTGTATATGCGAACGCCTGAAGGTGTGCAAGTCGTGGAGAAAGAAAGAGATAGATAGAAAGAAAAAGAGAGGAGAAGAAGAAAGAATGTTGTCTAGGCTTCGGGATATCTAAGTATGCATCAGGGTTTAATATAAATAATTATAGTTGTTAAATGCAATTTTAATCCGACCGCCCGCTGCTTCAATAACTTAATAGTTATTATAGCGTTTCGAAGGGCAGGATTCGAACTATGGACCTCTGGTTCCTAAGAATACAGTTCGTTAAACATTGTAATGTCGTATAAATTAAATTATATTTGTTAAACACGTTTTAATCTGACCGCCCAATATTCGCATAGTTTAATATTTATTAAGCCTTAGAGATTCGCAGATTCGATCTAGGACCCCCTGAACACCCTTTTATTAATTATTGTAATGATATATAAAAATTAAATTATATTTGTTAAATGCATTTTAATCTAGCCGTGCATAGTTTAATAGTTATTGAGCATTAGAGTTTCGCAGATTCGATCTTGGACCCTCTGAACACCCTTTTTATTAATTATTGTAATGATATATAAAAATTAAATTATATTTGTTAAATACATTTTAATCCGGTCGTGCATAGTTTAATAGTTATTGCGCATTAGAGTTTCGCTGCGTAAGATTCGAGCTAGAACCCTCTGAACACCCTTTTATTAATTATTGTAATGATATATAAAAATTAAATTATATTTGTTAAATACATTTTTTTAATCTGACCTTGCATAGTTGTATAGTTATTACGCGTTAGAGTTTCACATGGTAAGAGTCGAGTTAGAATTCTCTGAACACCTTTTTTATTAATTAGGGTAATGATATAATAATATCAATCATCAATTTCTCATTAGCAATAAACTTTTGATTACAGTAAGAATCGAACACCGATCTATGGATATCACGCAGAGGTTTAATGCATGTAATGAAATGTATATTAGGCGCTTTTTCAGAGTCGCTGGCTGAAATAAACCAAACAGAATACTTGCTAACTATGCTCGGGTATATTCGTAGGAGGTCGTAAAACATCGGAGAGAACAGACCCTCAGGCAAAATCATGATGGCGACTCTGACGTTGTTACGCAGAGTTGGTAAACAAGTTTCTCTCTCTTTCACGCAAACAAGGACAGGGCGAGTATAAAGCAACCCTCGAATTCTTCTGTTAACTAGCAGGTGGTCAAACAATGGAAAAGGTCAGGCTTTGTTATGGAGTAGTGGGATGGGAACGCCGCAGGTGTCTTTCTAAACTAGTCTTGCCCAGGACAATAGAAAGGCACACACAATAGAATCTCTTACACAATGGAAAGGGTCAGGCTTTGTTATGGAGTAGTGGGATGGGAACGCCGCAGGTGTCTTTCTAAACTAGTCTTGCCCAGGACAATAGAAAGGCACACACAATAGAATCTCTTACACAATGGAAAGGGACCGGCTTTGTTATTGGCTTGTGGAATGAGTATGCCACTTGTTCGACAAACAATGGAAGTGGGGGTGGGTAACTGACCAGGTGCAGAAGTGGCCTGATGTGGAATGGGTAGGAAAAACATCTCGCCTTTGTTACAGAACCTTAAATTTATGACCCCTTTGTTCGTTTTGGCAGTTGATTGACAGCCTTAATTGCTTAACTGTCAAGCTTCCATTGTACTCAACAAGATTTATGACCCTCAGGTGCAGCTAAAACTACCAAGGAGTTGGGGTGGGGGTGGGGGAGGGGGGCGGGGGGTTAATTAGCATATTAATTGCATTCCATGCATAAATTAATTGCGCCAGAATGCCCATTTTCCTACTACTCCTTAGGATGGCTTCGTTCGGAAGGGAAGTAAAGCCACTAGTCTCGTGTCGTAGATTTGCGGCACGTAAAAGAACCACAAGCATGATAAAGTGGCCTCTGAGCAAACATTTCCAGTATTTCACGCCCTGTATAGAATAGTACGCTAAGAACCATAGCAGTTAAAGAGGGTCCATAAATAAAATCCAATTAAATCCATTCACTCAGAATAAGTTACACGTTGCCATAGACACATACTGATACTCAGGCGAGTAGCGTTGCTGCGGTTCACCGAGATTCAAGTTCTGGACCGCTGTACTATCTATGTAACACTCGCATTTTCCTTGTTTAAATGTTCTTGCAATCTTTAAATTTTACCCACAATCTCTGCTTAAAGACCAAAACCATTTCAAGTAGGAATAATATCACTTGGGAGGAAACGGTTTTACTTTTGAAGATACTAACTAAAGGTAAAAGAAAATCAACCGACGAATATTGAAAGGCTGAGTGCAATGGCGGTCTAACGCTCCCCGATGTCAAAATCAAGCCAATAAAGTTATCTGTTGCATTTATACCTTAACTAAATAGTGCAGTTGATATATGCAGGAAAAAAACGATGTTTTTGTTTGTTAGCATCACTTCAGTTTCTTGCTCTCAAAATTTTACTGCAAGCATGATCTAAGCCGTTTCTGCTCTATGATAGGGACATCAAGTTATACATATGGGTAAACGTCTGTACACATCTCGGAATGGGTTGATGTAATTTCTTAGTCAAGACATAACGCTTGGAAGCAGTTGCCTATTGCCCTGTATCGAATGGTGCTTTTTGCTCCGTAAGATTTTGAAACTTACTTATCACTTGTCTCCACCCGGCCCTTATCGCCTCTGTCTATGACTAAGAAAGAAATTTGAAGGAACAAAACCTAAACAATGGGCGGCGCTTGGTTTGACACCGGGGGGTGTCAGAAATAGTGGATTCCAGCCTGATTGGTGTAATAGCCCAAAGAAATATGGATTGGATTGTGAAGCGGAGAGTATTCCACATGGATCTAGTGATCCGGATCTATGCCCCTACGAGGGGCGCCCCGGGAGAAATGGGTGAGGTGAAGGGAGACACCGAGCGCCCAGAACCAAGTGTAACGGCACAGCAATCTCTACAGTTTCGAGATATAAACGTTCTGGCAAACTGTCAGGCAGATCGGGGACCTCGCCCCACATGGGGTCCAACGCTCCCCTGTGAACGGTCCTTTTACCCGACAAATTGCCGAAGGCCGAGGGATGCAGAAAGTTCACAGAGAGGCATCATTTTTTCCTACCACGCTGCATGGAAGCTCCATCGCCGACACTTCCAACCCTGAAAGGACCAAATGGGGTGACGGTTGAATGAAATGATTATGGAAATAAATGGAGGAACAGGAAGTTCGGGGGTGAAAGAAACCATTCCAGCATTTGCCTGACGACTCGGGAAAACCCCGAAAAATCCTATGTGTCAAAATGGGCGGTCGTTGAGGATCGATCCCGGGACCTCCGAATGTAGGCTACAGACATTGCCACCTCAGCCATCCCGCTCGGTAATAATTAATATAACTACCGACTCGACCTTGTACAAGGGAGAAGAGGCTGGGAAATGAGTTACCTGTAGCCACAATCATAATGTCAAACGTTCCTTCAGAAGTAGACATACAAAGTATTGCTGTAAAAGTATAAAGTTGTATCATACTAGCTATTTTGAATTGTTTATAAACTTTAAAGAATCGAACACCGTTGGTGAAAAAGTATCAAGAAAGAGGGTACTGTTTCGATGTATTCGTGAAGCTTTGGTCAATACTCATCTAGATGCAACAATAATAACTGTAATAATAAAAGTTATATGTTGTTGCATTATTATTACTGGATAATGAACCGATAAGACCCTGGTGTACTGTTAAATAAATGGGCAGTTGTCGTTATCCTTAGAAGTATTACTGTGTTTATGATTAACTTAACGGTACTCTAGTAGCAAGAGCATGGGCAATTCATTGCCAATGTATGGCTCTGCCCCTTTTGAGATGACATAAGCAATTTGTCAATTAAGTGGCGAGAAATATGCAGGTAGTACAAGGGGTATGCTTGGCAGGAGCGGAACCACATGTTTGATACCAACTGAAATCGTCCTGTCCCTAATGGGCCATTTACTTTTTGCACTCAAGTGTACACTGACGCGAAAAAGTAAATGAAGCATTCAGCGCTTAGACTGCCAGTTTCACGCAAAGAAACTGCTATACAATGTTCATGTTATCAACATGACCGTAACAGAGGTTCCAGTCATTATAAGAATCGAATTGGGCAAAACGCAATAGAATAATATAGAAAAGGCATAAGTCCTTTTGTAAATTACTTTATTGTACAGTGAATAAGATAAAATGGGTAGAGAGAAACATGTGCTTTATTTGCTGTATTCGTGTGCAAGGCCGATAAATACCAATGAGTTAAAGAACGTCCAACAGCCAATGGAAACAGGTACTATCAATACACACCCATTTATGATGCTGACAAGGAGACAAATAATAGCAATGAAGATTTTTATTGCTGATTGCGCGTAATCACTAGATAGTGTTTTATTGATCCCATTTGTGTTAATTCTCTTTAGGGGAATTGAGATATTTAAGAGAAGTGAGTTTGGTAAATAATGTATTTAGATATTTTGCTCTAGAAATTATAAAAATTGCTATTATTGTTGCAATTCAAGGAATGCAAATAATTTAATGTGATTAGCTGAAATTTGTCAAAAAAAATCTTTAAACAACTACAAGTTAATAATATCTACAAAATCAATCGAGTAAATACAAATATCTTCTTTTACTTTTTTATATTTCCACACACTCAAAGTAGTCATATACTATGAATAAAAAACGATTTCTGGAATTCAGCTTACACATTGAAAGACGAAAAACAACTCAATTTTTTTAAAAATAGGTTTAGAACACTTTTTACTTGGCCTTTAAAATTATTTTTCCATTATGATTATAGCATTGTTCTTCTGGTTATAGCACACATAGCTTTAAGCCCGAAACCCGATACATTTAAGAAAATGCTCCAAATTAACCAGTAAATGTAAAGCATTCAATCTCTGTGGTAGAAGCCTGTAAAACCAAATACCTGAGCGTAGAGAGCCAGATGCCTTTAGTTTTAAGCGCAAACCCCAATTTAATGGTGTTCAATTCAGAACCTACAGCTAGAAGCTAATTAGGAAAGTTTCTAGTTATTATTAATTACTTTTGGAGAAACGATATTTTTTCGCTCTTCTCGACACACAGCTGCTTGGATAAGAAACAATGTTTCTGAGCTGCGGAGATAATTCATTTGTTCTGCTAATGAATAGCATCAAATTGCCTCAATCTACCACCCATCACTTCAGACAAATTAAATTTCCTGGAGTGAAAGAATTCTACCAAATCGGCATGCGGTACAGAAAGAAGAAATAGCATTGGATAACATTTTCACATAGCTTTATCAACATGAAACAAAACTTACCGCTGATAAACTATACACTTTAGCTTCCCATTTCAAGAAAAGTATGTCATTTGTCTTTAGAGCCTTTGTTCTGCTTCTGCATTTTAATAAGTCGTAAATTATGTTTCAAGATGAGTGTTCTTAGCCTAGGTAAAGGTTAACAACCTCATTGGAATGTCTTCCTTTTTATATTTCCTTTCATCTTTTTTCTCAGTTTAACTTAATACTTTTTCTTTGTTTACAATAAGGACGGCTTCTGTCCTTATAAATAAAGCTCTTTAGAGAAAGAATTTTAAATGTTGAAAAGAGTATTATTGCTCTTATGGACTATAATGTTTAGTTTTGAGTACGTACCCATTTAAATAAATTTCGAATTTACTCACCTTTCTTTTCTACCAGCTACCTAAAGTATTCCACCCAAGATTTCACAGAGATTTCCTTGGAAAACTGACTTTGAAGTCCAGAGAATCCTCCCCCAAAAGCAATTTGTAAATAAAAAAAAGGTTTGTGTTTTGTGCGCGCGCGCGCGTGCGAGCGCGTCGGTGTCCATCTGTCTGACTGTCTGTGAACAGCATACTAACTAAACAACGAAAAATGGGAAAATCTCAACTTTCGTATATGAGTTAGCCACTCTTTATTCAAACTACTCTATTAAATGGTAACGTTTTTCCAGTTTTCAATTTTCTAAAAATTGGCTTAAACGATTTTATTATAACAGCATATATTTAAGGTATATCTTAGTTACTGTAACATTCTTAGAACTTCACAAATAAATATAATATATGAATATGTTTAAATATATACGCGACTTATTAAATGCATATCTTGAATTTTTTGTGAATATCCTCTGAAATCCTTTTCATTCAGTATGACTTTAAAATTAACACAGCAGGCGAATCCTTATTTTAGGAAAAATGTAGGACTCGTTAAAGCATACAACCTGTGTCAAATAGCTTTCACTTTCTCTACCACTTACCTGTAATAAGTAAAGGGAAGTACTGCACTAAAAAAAAGGGAAAAAAATTAAAAGTAAATCAAGTGGGAAAAAGAAAAGGGCAGTTTTAGACAAAGGTTCGTATGTCCGTACGACTGGAACAGCATAACTCAAAAACGAACAGTCACTTAAATACCAGACTTGGTATTTAATTTCAGCATCTATGGAGGAAGTGGCATATAGATTTCAAGAATATCTCCCACACCAAATTACCTTTGCATGGAAAAAAATTAGTTATTTTTTTATTTTCCGTAACAAGGCTCTCAATAGTGTTGATTAAAATATCATATTTAAAATATTTACATAAATAAAATTATGTCTTGAATTTTCTGGGAATAGTCTGTGAAGTCTTCTTCATTAGGAAAACCATTTTGTGTAATTTGTATAATGGAAAAACGTACTACATAAAAGTGTGGATGTCTTTAACATACAACAACTATTTCTGTGGCATCAGCTATTTTCAAGGCATCCGTTGTTATTGGTTTGAATTGTTCAGCAGTCATTTTCTTAACGTGCTGTCGTTATTCAGTACTTTCCGATAAGTCATGGAAGGAATATGGGATTTCAAGGCCAGCATACATCGATTAACTTTTAAAATATATTGATTCGGTTCCCTCTATCCCCCTCATACTCATACTTACAACATATGTAATGAAACTACTTTTGCGAAGGTTTATTTCGATTCAAATGAAGTCGATAAAAAAATCTGATCTGTTACATTCACATGACTTTCTCTACACTGTTGCTTATTAGTGACTATACAAATTAATCTTATGAAAGTTTATTTTCCCATCTACTTCATTTTAATCGAGATAAACCTTTCCGAAAATAGCAATATTACACATTTCGTTATAGATTCAAGGTAAAAGCGATAGTCAAATGTCTTTGAACTGGATGCTACATGCTGGCCTTAAAATTCCGTACTCTGTTCCATGACATCGTGAGAAAGAATTTGAAAATCGATAGGACTTGAAAAGAATGGCTAAGTATTGAAGAATTCGAACCATCATTAATGGATAACTCGGAAATGGCTGATGCCACAAAAACGTTATTGGAAATAATATGTGGGTTTTAAAGAGTTCTACGTTTCTTGTGCAGTAAGTTTTCGTCTGTCGCTTAACGTTTATCAGTTATTCAGGATTATACATAATTCCTTCCGAATGAAGAGGACTTCAAAGGCTATTGCCATAAAATTCCAGATATACATTTTATTTTCCATGTAAATATCTTTAATATATGGTATTTTAATCAAAATTTTTAGTCATTTTTTTAAAAAAAATCAAACAATTCCAGAAATGTTTGACCTTCTAAAAAAAAATTCCGTGTAAAGGGTAGTTTGGGAAGATTTTCTTAAAAACTGTCCGTGTCGCATCTTTGGAAGGGTAAAAAACCTTTATTTATGATTAAATGTTTCCTTTAAAGGTTTAAGTAAGTAAAAAGTGTTTAAATAACAAATTTGGTGTAAATCTGACTTTTCATTTTTGAATTATGTTGTTCTCACACCACACACACGAACACACACACACGCGCGCGGGCAGGGAACTTTTTCTAAAAATGTTTTTTTTATTATTATTGAGGAGGCTCAAAAAGTATTTCCGGTGAAATCTTGGTATTGAATGTTTGTGTGGAATGCAATATCTTCTCTACTTACTAGTTCATGGTAGAGAAAGTAATAAGCTTTGTAAGAATAGTCTGTAGAAGCTACTCGTATATTAAAATAAATGCTAGCGAGTAGAGAAAGTCATCTAAATGTAATACATCACATATACATTATCTGATTCTGTACATTATCTTCGAAATTTCCATCACAGAAAAAAGAAAAAAAAAAGAAGAGAAATTAGTGACTACACTTTTCGTATTAAGTAACAGCATCTGTAACTATAGCTAGAGCATGATAATACAGGGAGAGCCAAAGAACTGCGAACCGGCTGCGCAGTGTTTTTCCTGTCCGCGTCCTCGGCGCTCGTTACCGTTTGCCGCTATCATAGAAAGGCACGGATGAAACCATACAACATTTTTAAAACTACTTTTAAAGGTTTTACTTACCACCTTTATGAAAAGAATTTTTTTAGAGTCAACAGTTGACGCCCGTACATATGTGAATACAATTTTACACCCCCTCCCATTTTTTTAGAGAATTAATAGTTAGGGAACATGATTTTGCCTTTGTCCAACAAGACTCTGCAACAGCTTTACGGCCAATATTTCGATGAGAACAATAGGAAGTGCGTTTGAGGACAGAATTATTAGTAGAGATTTGTGGCCCCTTCGGTCCCCAGACCTAACCCCCCGCTCTAACTCTGGGGTAACTTAAAACAAAAGTGTACAAGACAAACCCACACACCCTGGGGGAATTAAAACAAAATATCCGCCAGGAAATTGCCAGCATTTCTCAACGTGGACTACGAGTGATGGATAGTTTCCTAAAGAGGTGCCAAAAATGTATGGACGGCGTCCAGTTCCACCATCTCTATTCATAAAGTTGGTAAGTAAAGCCTTTAAAAGTAGTTTTAAAAATGTTGTATGGTTTCATTTCCGCCTTTCTATGATAGCGGCAGGCGCAACGAGCGCCGAGGACGCGGACAGGAACCGCGCGGCCGGTTCGTAGTATTTGGGCTCTCCCTGTATTACTAATTTCTGGAGTGTGATCCATCTGTAAGCCTGGAATATTTTCTAAAGAGGTGATTTACTCAATGGCAAAAGCTTATGTCAAACATTTTATCAGCAGCAACCGTTGAACTCAACTGAAAGTTGCCTCACTACTTCACTATCATCACTAGGTATTCCTACAGAAATTATCCACCAAACTCCATGTTTTAGTATTCCATTTTTTCGCAATAATCATCTGCAATTGTTTTAGTTTTCTCAGTTGCAAAACTTTTATGACAATATATATCCATCTCTGGAGATGAATAACTTCATCTTGTCATACTGAAGACATCTTTGCTGTAGCGCATATTTTCCAATACGCCTGTTCGCTTTGTCGGGTAGTAGCTTCTAAAGCTGGTTTACTAAAATAAGGAAAAACAATTATGTTCCTTTTGCACTCCATGTCTTCCATCCTGAAAATAAACCTGAAATATTCGCTACTGTATCTTTGTATTGTTTCAATTTGCTACTCAATACTTCAAAGTAATTTAAATAACTCGCCGGACATGGAAAAATGACACGTTGCTGGAAGAAAGACATAAAAAAAATGTAAAGACCTGCTCACAAAGAGGGGAAAGCTGGATAAAATATAAATAACGGTAGCAGGAAAACAAGAAAGGAAAGAGAGAAAAAATTACATTTAGAGCTTTTTTTTTTACGTCCATCATATTAAAGAGCGTTCCCAAGCCGTGTCCCTCAGACCGACTTAATTAAACCCTTGATTTAAGGCGAGGATGTCTCCACTACACCTTGGGAGCGAGTGGGTATTGTGACAAGGTAATATACCCTGCCTTACTCCGACTTAATTAAAGTGTTGATTAAGAGTGCATTTCCAGCCTTTTAAACATTCAACAGGCCTCGCCGAGTATGAGAAAAAAGTTACGAAAGGAGACCGATTCTTTACTGTTGCCCTGACTCTGAATACACCACTTTCACTTTGTCGGCTCGAGTGTATGCTACATTCATATAAATTCGTTTCTTTTTATTAAAATCTCAAAAAAAGAATGCTGCACAGTCAGCAATTTGTACGAGAACTCTGAATAGATGTTTCACCTAAATAAAAGCAAGACTCGTTATAAGGCAAGAGTAATTTCTATATTCTGGCTGGTTCAGCTCGTTAGTGACGACTGCCAAATTCTGCACGCGCACTCCGTAATTATGCCTCTGTGCTTCATTTTAGACGTCCTTCTAGCTGAAGGTATGAAAAATTAAAAGATTGTATTGTCTTTAAATATATTCAAGGAAGGAAATTCAGGCTTGAAACCCTACCTAAAGTAACTCCTATACTTCTGCTGATATCACCGATGGCAATGTTTCCGCAATAACGTGTGAGGCTCCATTCGAAAGGTCCCGGGTTCGAATCCTGTATTTTATCGAGTCGATAGGCGAATGCTAGGTTGGTTCCCCTTCTACCTCGAACTTTCTCCCCGTTTCCCGTTCCCATCATTTGCGTTCATCTGTTTCATCTCATCTGCTTAAGGATTGTAAGACCAGGTGGTTGGTGTGTTGCGGCAGGACGGTGGAATTTGCGTTTTGGAAGGAGTTCTCTCTGTTGGAGCCCCCTTCCTCGTCCTGTCTCGTCTATGCCCGGGACTCCAGGTGTCGGGTGGCTCAAGCAGGGCTAGTCATGGTGCCCTTTTGGAATCATTACGGCCCTGTCCTTGCTGGTACATATCATACTTTGAATCCCTTCGCACTTCGGATCTCCACATCATCCCAGAGGAAGCGCACTGGAAGCACAAAGGGGCCGTTATGGCTTACTGCGGTGCTGTTACTGGAGGCTCCTTCGTCTAACTACCCTTAACTACTAACTCTGCTAATATCGACAAACTTTACTACTTTGAAGGCCACTAAGTTATAATGTAATCACACAGAAATGACACCAAAATGTAATTTAAGAACCAGCATACCACATTTTTCCAGTGAAAATAGTTAAAATACAATTGAAGATATACTGGAACTGCGTAAGAATCTTGCACTTTTTCACCCTTCTTTCGGCTGCGTTTTCGCAGCTACCTTGACCTACTTAGTGTATAAAAGTACAATAACTAGTAGAAAGAACTGAAGACCACATTGGTTCTGTTGTGCAGCACTCCAAACCAACTGGCTTAGCGTTTAAGAGCAATCATCGATCAACACACAACACTTTTATGTCACTTCGCCTGGACTGCAACTCTTCCTCTCCTGCTGCTTCTGTTCCTCCTTTCTCCTCGACTAGCTCCTCCCAAAACTGGCTGATTTACAGAACAGTCTTTATATACAAGCCGGGGTTTTGTAAGTTTACCTTTCCAGAATACTCGGTAGTACTGAAAAATAATCCTTACTTTGGATCTCTAATGCGATCATTCGCGTATTTTTATAACCGGTTCCAAAATTAACACTTTTGATTGTAGAGTTACACGTAGGTACAGAATGCGAGACATTGGTTCTTGCTACCACGTTCCAATTTACGGGAACGCCCACTGGAAGTATTCCAGCCTATGAGATTTAATTAGTTATTGAGTCCTTGCAATACTCATGGAAAGGCAAATATGAAATGCCGTTTTGGAATAAATAGGAAATCATTTGCATTACGGAAACCGATAAAAGGCTGTAAGTACCATATATAACCAACAAGTAAGTTACTACGATGATGGACATGAATTCCTTTAACATCAGTTTAATGAGAAACATACTAAGTAATTAAATGCTGAAGAAGGTGTTTTGTTGTATTTTGATTTGCCCCACGCTTTGGGAGCCAATTTGAAGTAGTTGGTTTCTGCCCCACGTATGGAAAGCCAGTTTGAAGTAGGATTTGTATTGTTGTTCTTATGTTGGGGAGCCGAACTTGAAGTAGTTGCAGCCGCACGTATGGTAAAATGTTTCTGGTAGCCTTCGCCCTAAATGTACTTTCCGGTGGCCTTTGCCCCAAGTTTAAAAATATTAACTTTGTAATTTGACTGTTTCTTTAAATATTATATATATTTATGTTTGCCTCGGCTGCCTCAGTATTATTGTTAGAGACATGTTTCTCTTACACAGATTATAATTTTTAATCAGTCCTTTTTTTTATTAATTCTTGACACGATTTAAATAACACTTCACTGATATAGAAAGCTGTGAAATTTTTAAATTAATTACTTGCACTTTTTAACATGCAAAACTATTTTCGTCTCACACAAATACGTATTAAATTTCTCGAGAACGCATCTCGCATCCGGTTAGAAGCACTGTCTGCTACCAACGCGTCCGGTTATGAGCACTGTCTACAAGCAACTGGCTGGATTTCTACCGTCTAAATTTGTAAATTTCTGTATTTCAAGTCTCTGATTGGCTATTCCTAATCCAATAGAATACCTTCATTTAACTTAAGCTTTTTTCTGCTTGTTGATTGGCTATTTTATAAACTGTCTCAAAATTACATTGTTGTTTCCAAGAATTACAAGTAGTATGATTAAACTTTCAAATTCATTATTGCCTCAAGGTTACCTCATTGTTACCTCAATTTTAGCAACTTTTAACCTATTATTCTTACAGCTCCTACATTATTAAATTACGTAATACATTCACATAACATTATTGAACATGTAAACAATAATATAAACATATACAATGACTGTTACGTGCATTTTTATACATTGTTACATACACATATTGCTTTAAGGCGGGCTGTTATTGAATTTATATATTATATAATTAGACTGAAATCATTTAAGTGTTAAAAATACTGCCTCAATGCAAAGCATTTGTATGGTTGTTAACAATGCGCAAGTTATGAAATCGAGAACACATGCTGAAGGTAGTGTGTTGGAGAGAAGGCAAGGATCGTCTTCGATACGAAAATATCACAACATGAGGAAGAACCCGAACAGGGAAATTACAGTAGGCCAAAGAGTACGGTTTTGCTGTTACGGTTGTGCGTAACTGTAATAAACACTACAATTTATTGTAGCATCTGTAATACTAGCATTCACAGTTATTTTGGAACGGTTGCTTGGGAGTAATATTCTTTGGAACTGGAACTGTTACTGAAGAATATCCACTTTTTTCTCCAACTCTACTCGATACTACAAGATTGAGCACAGTACCGTAGAACCTTGTGAAAGTAACGACGGCTTCTTACCGCGCCCCGCTAAATTAGGGACCATGGTGGTACCAGTTGATCCGGCAATTTGTTGTAATAACCAATATTTTTCCAAAAAGCGGAAAAACCTCGGCTGAAAGATTTATTGATATGTCTTGGTGTTGTACCTTTCCGTCAGGGCATGGATGTTATTGTCAGATGGATAACAATTTCGTACCCGCGAGACCACGGGGGTACGAAATTAAGAGAACTTCCAGAAATTAATGAGAATATTTGTTGTATAAAAATGCGAAAGAAAAAGAAGTAGTAGCAATCTCACTTTCGGGTTCGGATTCCGAAATTTTGTTTTTTATCTCACTTCATTGTGTTCACGATTTATGTTTTATGACCATCTTTCTTGTACTCGTATAATTCAGACTTATAAACGCTTACAAAAAATCTAATATGTTACACTCACATGACTTTCACTACTCTTGTACAAACTATTTTTACAAACGGTTATTCTCCATATGTTTCATGTTAATCGAGATGTTAATCTTATTGCTAATTTTCTTGTAGGTGAAAGGGGAATATGGTAGACTTTAAGCGACAGTCAAATATTTTAAGAGCTGGTTGCTATGTGGCGCACTCCATTCTCTTTGCATGTCCAGGACATAAAAAACTGAATAACGAGTTCCCAATTGAGAAAAAGTATAAGTATTGGAAAATTTAAGGGAATAACGAGCAATATCTCGAAAATGGTTCACTCAACAACAAAAAATTGTGTATTTTAACGCGATCTACATATTTTGTGTAATAAAATTTTGTCTATCTCTTATGGTTTACTAGTTATGCAAAAGTCGTTCACAATAAAGAATACTTTTGGAGACATTCCCAGAAAATTCGACATATACATTTCATTTGTCATGAAAGTATTTTAAACATATGATATTTTAATCAAAATCGTTATAGCCATTTTTAAGAAAATTAAAATTTTCGAAAAATGTTCCACGTAAGGGGTAAATTGGAGTGGGGAGATTTTCTTGAAAACCTTTGTATCGCATCTCTGGAAGATACTGAACCGAAATACCAAGTTTGGTGTTTATCCGACTGTTCGTTTCTGAGTTATGCTGTTCACAGACACACACACACACACACACTCACACACACACACTCACACACACACACAAACACACACACACGGACACGTTTCCAAAAATGCTTTCTTTGGATTCAGGGGGTCTCAAAATATATATTTGCGGTGAAATCTCGATATCGAATTTTTGGGTGGAATACAATACTTCCCCTACTTACTACACGTAGTAGAGAAAGTAAAAAGCAACTTCTTAGCATCCCGATGTTGTATCAATAGACTTTATTAAAACATTCCAGATCGCCCAGTTTGTTTTGTTTGTATTACAATTAACAAGTCATTTTCTCAGACGGTTGGAGCCTAAGCACTGTCTTTCTGCTTCAACTTTCAACCTCATTTGGTTATACATGTCCAGTGTGAAATAAGTTATCATTATAATATTATTATCCGTCCTTTAACTGGGTAGGTCATATCGAAGGTTAATGAATGAAATGGGTAGAATGATTATCGAATGACACCGAGATGCCCAGAGTTACTTTCGGCTGCTGAGGAAAAGGAAAAACCCTATTCAGGTAAATCAATCCAACCAAGACTCGAACTCAAGACCTCTTGATTGTGTGGAGACCACCTCTTCCCATATCCGAAGATATGTATAGGATAAAGAATACTAAAGAAGCATAAGTTCGATGATTTGCACAATGTTCTAAAACCACATTCCTCAGCGTAGAGCAGCTAGCGTGAATGTCAAGTTTATACTCAACATCATAATCTGACTCGCATTTCTGCAATGCAGGTTCCTATATCATAACAACGGTTTAGATTCCTCTTCATTAAACAGTATTGCCCACTTACAGCATGTGAAGTGCATTATTATCTTTGTCAGTGCCATCAATTACGGTCATGAGAAACAGCGGGACATAACAGTGCGCCAGATTCTGAAACGGTACAGCATGCGGTGACCGTTACTTTTAAAAATCATTTTACCACAAATAAGGAAGAATATTGCAATATTGAGTTACTAAATCACAATATAAACTGTTATAACACTAATATCAACAGATGTTATCATTTTACTGGTGGTGCGCAGAGATACACTCCAGGTGATTTTTCAAAATTTCTGAACGTTGCACCAAATCTACGAAACACTAGTTTTGTAAGCCTAAAACTGAAACGGAAATCTTCAATTAACTTTAGTTTGACGGTGTAATAAGCAATTCTCTACTGAAAAATCTGCTGTGTTACATTCATATGACTTTCTCTACCATCTTTAGTTTATTAGTGGGTATATGAATGATACTAAAGCTGAATTTTCTATCTATTTCATTTTAATCCATATAAAGCTTTGCAGAAATAGCTGCATTGCATATTCCCTTATAGGTACAAATGGAACAGCGATAGTCGAATGTTTAAAAACTGGACGCTGGCATTAAAATTCCACACTGTTTCCATGCAATCGTGAGAAACAACTGAATGATGACACGACTTTAAAAGAATGACAAAGTATTGAATTCGGACTATTAATAGCGGATATCCCGGAAATAGCTGATGCCAAAATAAGTTATTTTAAATACATGTATTTCAAAGAGATCTTCATTTTTTGTGTAGTGCGTTTTCGTCTATCGCTTAACTTTACTGGTTATACAAGATTATACAAATTCCTTCCGAATGAAGAGAACTTTATAGGCTATTCCCAGAAAATTAAAGATATACATTTTATTTGTCATGAAATATATTCTTTAATTTTTAATTTATTTATTGTCGCTTCCCTGCAAACGGTTATACTGCAACATACAAATTATACAACAATGCAACAAGGTGAATACAATGATACAATGCAATAATGGCATTAGAGTGCACATATGCATAATAACAAATGAATTCGAGATAATACAACATACAACATTTTACATAATAAATTCTTTATAGTTGTACAGTGACGGAAGGTCATACAATGCTGTCGAGTGTAGAGTTTTCGAGTTATTGAATGCTGTTGGAAGATGAACTGTTATATTGCTCTGCTTTCTTTCTTCATAGTATGCTGGGCCTTTTTATAATTTTTTTATTCAGGTGCCTCAAAACATGTATTTCCGGTGAAACCTCGTATTCGAACTTTTGGATGGAATGTAATACCTACCGACATACGGTGTGTGTGTGGTAAAGAATGTAAAAATAGCTGTTTTGAATTGCGCATCTTACTCAGAAGAATAATAGACGCAGACATCCTATCACAATACGAGGGACACTATTTATATTTTGAGCCTTGGCAATCTTCAATGTTGTAGGTGCCATCTGACGTTTCCAATGGAAAGTTTGACATTTTTTGACCATAATCAACTTCAAACATTTTGTCAATTGAGCGTCATTTGTTTTGTTTACACTAACTTGAAAATTGTGTGTCAACAAAGCATGGAATCAACTCGTGAAAATGTTCCTGCAATGATTTATTGCCACTTTCGAGTGTATTATCATGACAAGAGTGTATCGATCAACTAACTTCCACATTTGGCGACGAAGCTCCATCCTTTGCCACTGAGAAACAAATTTAATCGTGGCCGCCGTTCGCTCAATGATGAAGTTCATGAAGGTCGTCCGAAATCAGTTGTTGTGCCAGAAAACAATGATGCTGTGCAAAAACTAATAATGAAAGATCATCATGCGACATATTGTGAGATTGAGGCAACCCTAGGCATGTATAAAATATTGCATGATTATTTAGCCGTGATAAAGGTTTGCTCTCGTTGGACACCACATAATTTGACGCAATCTCATAAAGATGTTCATGTTGATTGGTGTACAAAAATGCTCAAGAAATACAATGGCGGTGCCTCAAAAGACGTATATAAGCTTGTAGCAGGTGACGAATCATGGATCTATGCGTATGAGCCGGAACGTAAACAGCAGTCGACTGTATGGGTGTTTCAAAATGAAGCAAATCCAACAAAAGCTGTTCGCACTCGAAGCAAATGGTCGCCTGCTTTTTCAATAAAACTGGCATGTGGCAACAGTGCCTTTAGAGGAACGTAAAACGCTCAATGCGAAAGGTGCACAACATTTGTTTGCCGGAAATCTTCGGTGAAGTAAGGAAAACCAACAAGAACCGCAGGATCGTTCTTCATCAAGACAATGCAGACGCACACAATCTCGTCTAACAACAGAGTATTTGAAGGCTCAAAAAATCGAATTGATGGGTCATCCGCCATACAGTCCTGATTTGGCACCCAATGACGTCTTTTTGTTCCCGAATATCAAGAATAAATTTCGTGGACAACGATTTTCGTTGGCAGAAGAAACCGTTGATGCCTTCTAAAACCATGTTTTGGAGGTGTCTCAAGAAGACTGGAATAGATGCTTTGACAAATGGTTCAAACGGATGCAAAAGTGTATTGATCATAAAGGAGAATATTTTAAAAAACAATAAAGCAGATTTGAATCAGAAATTACTTTGTTTTAATTATTAGGCTCAAAATATAAATAGTGCCCCTCTTAGAACACGTACGTCATGCTTTTATTTATTGTTTTATCTCTTCTTTCCTTCGTTCTGCGTTTTCTTTCTCCATTCAACTTTGCGATTGGTTTTTCCTTTACCCCACGTTATTTTCACACGCACACAACTTATAGAAGGCGGGATTAAACCCACATTTCTTCAGGCCACGAAAACACTAGGGTTAAAGCAAAGGTGGTCACATAGATCAGTCACATTCATATACAATACATTCATCAAATTATAAACCCGTGCAATCCTTTATGTCTATCCCTGCATTCGCAGAAGATCGTTGGGGAGCCGTGCAAGCAAGCACTGCTACATAATCTGCTAAAACTTGCAAGCGTAAACAAGGCCAGTATGAGATCGTCTCGTAGTGGCGAATCCATATGTACTCGATATTTTTATTCTGCAAATTCTTCCGCTTGCCAGAATTCTTTTACTTTCTCTACCACGTACCATAGTAGTAGAGACGGTATTGCACTCCACCTAAAAATTCGATACCGATATTTCACCGGAAATACATATTTTGAGGCCATCTCAATAATAAAAGAAAGCGCTTTTAGAAAAAGGTCCGCGCGCGCGCGTGTGTGTACGCGTGTAAACACCATAACTGAAAAACGAAAATTCGGATGTATATAAAACTTAGTATTTAGGCTCAGTACCATCCAAAGATGCGACATGAAAATTCTGAAGAAAATCCTCCGACCCCAAATTACTGTTTACATGGAAGATTTTTCGATCATTTTTATTTTCTAAAAAATCGCTATAACGATTTTGAAAGATATTTACATGACAAATAAAATGTATAACTTGAATGTTCTGGGAGTAGCCTGTAAAGTCCTCTTCATTCGGAAGGAATTTTGTATAATCTTGTAGAACTGCTAAACCTCAAGCGATATAGAAAACGTACTACATAAAAACTGTAGAATCATTTTAAAACATAATTTACGTTAAAATAACTTCTTTGCGGGATAAAGCATTTCTGAGATATCCGTTATTAACAGTTTCGAATTATTCATTACTTGGTCATTCTTTAAAGTCCTATCTAAATTCAGTTGTTTCTCGCGATTGCATGGAAACAGAAAGCATGGAAATTTTAGGCCAAACTATAGCGTCCAGTTCTTAAACAATTCATTATCGATATACCTTTTGTATATATAACGAAAATGTAGCTATTTCTGCAAATGTTTATTTGGATTAACATGAATTACATAGAAAAATAAGCTTCAGTAAGATTAGTTTGTATACTCACTAATAAACGATACAGGGTAGCGAAAGCCATGTGAGCGTGTCACATTAGATTTTTATTGTACTGTTCAGTTTATAGTACATATGTTAGGGAGCGGAATGCCTCAGGGACAACGTCTTTAGCCTGCGCTAGGGAGGTTCCGGGTTTGATCCCCGGTGTCCTCTCATCCTGACCCATGGATTTTTCGTGGTTTCCCCGGGGTTGACAGGCGAATGCTGGGGTAGTTTCTTCTCTGTCGCGATTTCCTTTCATTCCGTTTCTTTCTTATCTTTCAGATGTGCTTTTAGGTTTCTGGCCTATGACGGTACCGGGCAGATGATGATGAACCTGGAAAGAATACTCCCGGTAAACACTAGAGGGCTGCTAGGCTAGTAGGTCGTTCATCACCCTCTCTCGGCGGCTCTGGCAGTGACACGGATATGCGAGTTCTGAAATTTTAGGGACTTCCGCGCGTCTCTGTGGCTTGTCTATCTACGGCCTGTAGTCTCCTGTGTGGTTCCTTCAGTTCATCCTTCCATCCTGGGCGGTTATAGACACAATAGACCTTTGTAGGTCGCGGTACTGAGGTGTCACCCTCCGTTGAATAACGTATAACCTATAGTATATATGTTGCTTTACATATTAAATGTTTCAAATCGGTAATTTTATGTTCATTATCGTGTTTTGGCTACTTTTCCGTATGTACATTTGAGAGATACCATTTCCTTTGACATTAAGAAAAAAAGTTGGATTATGGGAAGATTATGTGTGTACATTTGGAAGGTAAAATTCTCTTTGAAGTGAAGAAATAAAGTTGGATTAAGGGAAGATTATGCATATACATGGAAGGTAAGGTTTCCTTTGACAATGAAGAAAAAAAGTTAAGATTACGGGAAGATTATGTATGTACATTTGGAAGATGAAATTCTCTTTGAAGTGAAGAAAAAAAGGAGGATTAAGGGAAGATTATACATGTACATTTGGAAGATAACATTCCCTTTGATAGTGAAGAAAAAAAGTTGGATTAAGGGAAGATATGGATGTACATTTGTAAGATGACATTCTCTTTGATAGTGAAGAAAAAAAGGTGGATTAAGGGAAGATTATACATGTACATTTGGAAGATAACATTCCCTTTGACGTGAAGAAAAAAAGATGAATTAAGGGAAGATATGGATGTACATTTGGAAGATGACGTTCTCTTTTGACAATGAAGAAAAAAAAGGCGGATTAAGGGAAGATTATGCATGTACGAGGGGTATTTTTTAAGTAAGGTCCGCTGCCCCGTATCGTCGGAAGAATCAGGCGACTGTACTTTCGCGCATGCGCACTCAATCCCGGCATCCCTTGCACACAGTGACACAGCGATTGGAGTCAGGTAGGCAGTGAGTGTGGACCGTACTGTGTGATGGAAAGGTTTATGACGATCGCGCGGCCCGCCGGGTGTGAAATTAGATCGGTCATTCGATTTTTGACAGCAAGGAACACGACAGCGGCAGAAATGCATCGCCAGATTAGTGAAGTTTATGGCCGCAAAGCCATGAGTGATACCAAAGTCCGTAGGTGGGTGAGGTTATTCAAGGCAGGCAGAGAGAACGTGCATGACGAACCGCGCTCGGACCGGCCATCTGTCATTAGCGAGGATCTTGTGGGTGCCGTAAACACCGAAATTCGTGCCAACCGACGGTTCACCGTTTCCACACTGTCATTGCATTTTCCGTAGGTTTCAAGGTCTGTTCTGTACAGAATTCTGTCAGAAGTCCTGGGCTACAGAAAATTGTGCAATCGATGGATTCCGAAGATGCTGACAGAGGAACACAAAGAAAAGAGATGTGCCAGTGCTCTGACGTTCTTGACCCGATACCACGAAGAAGGTGATGCATTGTTGGACCATATCATCATGGGGGATGAGACATGAGTGTCCCACATGACCGTTGAATCCGAACAACAGTCGATGGAGTGGCGACACACGGCATCTCCGACGAAAGTGAAATTCAAGCAATCATTCTCAACTCGCAAGGTTATGGCGACAGTCTTTTGGGACAGACGTGGTATTCTGCTTGTGGAGTTCATGGATCCGGGGACAACAATCAATGCAGCCGTGTATTGTCAAACTTTGAGGGGAACTTCGCCGTGCAATTCAGAATTAACGTCGCGGTCTGCTGTCTGCCGGAGTGATTCTCTTGCACGATAATGCAAGACCACACACCGCTGCTCAGACACAAGCTCTCATTGGATCCTTTGGTTGGCAGCAGATCAATCATCCTCCCTACAGACCCGATCTTGCTCCTAGCAACTACCACCTCTTCCTGATCTGAAGAGGTTCCTCGGCGGCAAGCGTTTCCAGACGGACGATGAAGTGAAAGTAGCTGTTACGAATTGGCTTTCCTCACAGGCGGCGGACTCCTATGACAAGGGTCTACAAAAACTTGTCCCTCGTTACGACAAATGTCTCAACAACAACGGCGACTATGTGGAGAAGTAGCTGAATGTATGGAGAATTGAATAAAAAATATTTGACGAAAGTATGTCTCGTAGTTTTTTTACAACGACGAACCGGACCTTACTTAAAAAATACCCCTCGTATGTTTGGAAGATAACGTTTCCTTCGACAGTGAAGATATAAAGTTGGATTAAGGGAAAATTATGTAGTACATTTGGAAGATAACATTTCCTTTGGCAGTGAAGAAAATAAAGTTGGTTAAGAGAAGATTAAAAGTCCTGTCCCGTCTAACGTTAAATCTGCTAAATTCATTACCGATTATCTCAAACCATTTATTTATTACAGGACAAAGATGCATATCTTTTAAGTTTACGATATACTTCCATCTACTAAGTTTATATTATTAAAGAAGATAGAATTATACACTTAGTTACACCACATTTTGATTAAAACTCATCAGCAAGTATTATTTTTAAAATAACTAGCCATTTCATTAGCATAAAGTAGTTTCACAGCAGCACTTAAACGTTGGTTTTACAATGTTAAAATTTAATTTAGCTATCCTCGATAGTTTGAGAAAATGGTCCTTTATATCAGAAATGTGTCATTTACAGAAAAAGCTGTTCAAAGCAAAAATGGAGAAACAAACTTGCATATATTTGCAAAGAAAGAAACCATATAGCTGGAGACAAAGAAGCTGTCACACTAAACAGTAGTACTAATGTATAGAGGAAGCATTCCCTGATACATAGGCAAAATTTACTTGTGCTTAAAGTAAATATAGGCACTTTATATTTCCCAACTTCAAAGCGCATAGGAATTACATTTTTCTGGGAAGTGATGCAGAATTCATCAGCACCATCTTTAAAAACATATTTATAATACAGATATTTGGCTACAATAATAAAATATATACAATAGTTCATATTATTTCAAA
This sequence comes from Deroplatys truncata, assembly GCA_030765065.1. Taxonomy (NCBI): domain Eukaryota; kingdom Metazoa; phylum Arthropoda; class Insecta; order Mantodea; family Mantidae; genus Deroplatys; species Deroplatys truncata. The sequence continues at coordinate 65,028,918 of CM060980.1, forward strand.
CAATAAAACTGAAAAAAGTTAATTTTGGTGATTTCCAAAGTTAGTCTTGCCTTAATTGTTCTCCGGCAGTTGCTGTACGTACCGTTATTTACTGCATACATTCCTCTCCTTTCCACTCAAAGATTACGCAGCCAAGCTATAATATGCAGCCTATACCCGCAAACTTAGTACGTTCCTGCTGGATCTATAATATTAGGAGCAATGTTTGATGCTACAGAATATGCAGGCTGCGTTAAATGCTTTATGAGGATAACAAAAGCCAAAGAGGTATTTAAATTACGGTTTAATTTTAATCATAAAGCATAAAGATTCATGTAAAGATACTGGATAATACGCCGTCCAAGGACCAGTTTTTTATTATGAAAAACAAAGTCGGCTTGCAAGCTTCTAAATGTGTTGGGTTTTCCCAAGTTCTTTAAGAATTTCAGTATAAACATTGGCTGTCACATTATAAGAATTTTCAGACAAGTGGTTATTTGTGTTTTTTTAACATACCTTGCAGGAAATTATCCACATAATGAACAAAACTTCTTGTGGATTAGTACACTGAGAGCAATGTACCTCTTAATAGCTGCAAATGAGGATTATAACCTCTTGATGTCATGAACACCGAAGGCCGGTTAAATAAACACAACTGACAAGTACAAGCAAAGTATATTCTTCAAGACATAATGTGAAAGCCGAGGACTCATACCATGTTCCGGTGAAATGGTTTTATGCGTATCTGTTAGAGGGATGATGCAGCTTTAAAAACATGTACTACAAGGAGATTAGTGTTTGCTTGCTCATCAAAAACCAGTTTCCGCAAAAGCGACTTGTCAAGTTAATATTTGCAGTACAGCTTTGCTTATTCGTCGGTATCTGTTTCAGGTTTTCATCAACCTCCAAGAAAATACCGTGTAATAAGCAGCATTCACTGTGGCGTTTTAGATCAACCTTTGCCTTATCCATACTCTACGTACATCATCAATCATGTATGACTTTTCCGGAGAGTTATTTTGTATGAATGTATGACGACGTTGCTGAAGAACATTTCATTTCTAATAGCGATGGTTTTCGAAGAGTAGAAAATAGGTTTAAAACTTTAATTTACAAGCACTCACATGATTATTATGATTATTTATATCCATTACCATTCCATGTATATTATGCTACTAATGCAAAAGCACGTGTTACATTCGCGTGACTTTCTCTGCCCTTGCCGTTTATTTTTATATAGCGTCTACATACTAAGCTTATTCTTTAAGTTGACCAAGATAAATACCTAAAAAAATATTTTCATTGCATATTTCGTTGTAGGACAAACGGAATAACGATAGTCCAATGTTTAAAAACTGGTCGCTATATACTTGCCTTAACATTAACGCTTTCCAAGACATCGCAATAAACAAGTGAATAGCATAGGACTTTGAATAAATTATAAAATTATTACAAATTTCAAGCCAGTAATAACGGATATCTCGAAAATGGCTGATGCCACAAAAACAATTATTTGAAATCAATTGTGTCTTTTTAGTACATTTAAATCCCTTTGTATAGAAACCTTTGTTTCTACTTTCTTATCATTTACCAGTTATACAAAGTTATAAAAATTTCTTTCCGAATAAAGAGACTTCGGCAGGTTATTTCCAGAAAATTTCAGATATACTGTCGTATGCCTCACTTAAAATTATTATTTAACTTCAGAGGAGAGCTACTCGCTTATGAGAGGGATCGTTAAACAAACAAAGAACTTTAAACTCGAGGCAACGACGAGGGACGCAGCTAAGTTATCTCTCTAAATAATTAATACACCAACACAATTTCTGGCTGAAGGGAGAGGAAAGGAACTCTATTATACCATAATTAAAAGTTAAAAGGCGTGGATGGCACACAATTTATTGGATGAAGTTAGTTACATACCTTTGCCCATTGCCTGCCGACGAGGACGCCAAGTCTTAGGCAGTTATCCGTCTAACTCACGCGAAGCCTAGTCACAGAATGAAGCCACAACAAGTTGGCGTCAGTAACGCCATATCCCCCCCCCAATGACACACTGCTTCCCCTGAATCGCCCCTACTCACAGATAAACTGCCGCGCTTCGGCGTCCAGAGAGCGTATTACCATTAATATAATCTGTGCACATGCCACAATACATTCTATTTGTCATAATTATGTGGTTCTATTTGTTTCATTACTCAAAATCGTTACACATTTGAGAAAATGAAACATTTCTAAAACTTTTCTATGTAAAGGATAGTTTGGGGCGGTCGGATAAATACTAAATTTGGTATTTAGATCCAGTATCTTCTAACAATGCGACACGAATATTTTAAGAAAACCCCCCACCCCAAACTACCCTTTACATGGAACAGTTTTCGAAAATTTTAACTTTCTAAAAAATGCCTTTAACGATTTTGATTAATATTTGCACGATAAATAAAATGTATATCTTGTATTTTCTGGGGACAAGCCTATGAAGTCCTCTTCATTCGGAAGGAATTTTGTATAATCTTGAATAACTGGTAAACGTTAAACGACAGACGTAAACATAAACAAATGTATATTTCTTTAAAACACAGTTTATTTCAAATAAGTTTTTTGTGGCATAAGTCCTGTCTTAAAAGTCCTGTCAACATTCAGTATTTTCTCACGATTGCATGGAAACCGTATGGAATTTTAAGACTAGCATGTAGTGTCCAGCTCTTAAACATGTGACTATCACTCTTCCCTTTGTATCTATAAGGAAATATGTAATGTAGCTATTTCTGCAAAGGCTTATTTGAATTAAATGTAGTAGGTAGCAAAATAAGCTTTAATAAGAATGGTTTGCATATTTGCCATTAAATAACGGCGAAAGTCATGCGAATGTATCACATCAGATTTTTGTTAATAATGAGCGCGTGTGAACAAAAGAATCAGACTCCACAAATGGTGCATCAAAGCAGCTTTGAACATGGGAAACACTTTTTTCATATAGCTAATGCTACGGAAAAGTTATTTATTAATTCCATGTTTGAGTGCACTGCTTGTTTGTCCTGTGCAAGTCCCTCTGTGTGGCTCTTGAGTTCTTATAATTATATAAAATTCAATGAGAATAAAGTGATGTTTACAGGAAATTCAAGATGAATGTTTATTACACATTACACGTCTCAAAATTGTGATAGGTAGGTATATTAATCAAAATCGTAACATGACTTTTGAAAAATTGCTTTAAAGCGTTCTTTGGGTCAGTGGAATCCTCTGCAAATATTTGTCTTGCATAAGATCCTGACTAATGTATCAAATCTACCGAGCGGGATGGCTCAGGCGATAGCGTTTAGGCTCACATTCGGGAGGAACAAACAGCCTTCTGATATTTTTTCTACCCAGGTCGATAGGTGAATGATGGTGTGAATTTTCCTGTCTCTCATTTCCTTTCACCTTGCAGAATGCAGGGTTAGGCGCGGTATAGTTGATGTACGGCGTCTGCGGTGGATATGCTTTGAGGAGAGAGGTATTTTTTCCGGCAGTAACCTTGTATCCAAACTTGTACGTAAGGATAGGAGCAACACATCGAAGAGTAGGAGAACTGTCCAATTTGAAATCGTTAGGGACTCTGCTACTCTGCGTCTGCCACCGTCAGATCGGATCATCCACCGACTGCACCATGCAGATATCAGCACTGATGTAATAAACCACATGTTCACAACTGCATCACTGTTGTACATTTATTATCTTATTACACCTTGATAGAAGTCATTTCATATATTGCATGGAACAGGCATCTCTCTGGTCTGGTTTTAATCTCAGGTATTATCAGTGCTAGTTGGAAAACAACTTAGGTGTTTTCACCTAAATTCACTTAAAGAAACGTCATATTGGTCATCTTTTGGTTGATCACATTTCCCACACGTTGTTTCCTCTGCTGATCGTCTTCCCGATGTCAGCCAAGATTGCACATAATATGGTTCGGAATTTAATTTCTCAAGTGGTGGCCCAACACTTTGTACAAAAAATTAGTCTACCAGTTTGCTTTATATATAGAACTCACAGCGAGAAGAAGAATGTATCCCTTCTTACTGTGAGTCATTCATCATCATGGGTGGACTCGTCCGCAGTCAAAGCTTTCTTCAACATGATCCCTTCTTACAAACAGTAAACTATACAGTAACCGTAAATGTGTTATGCGCCGTTATTTACTTGTGACTACGTAATTGTTTTAATTTGAATGCCCACATAATTATTGTCATTTGATTGTTGAGCGCCAGTATTTATAACTATTATAAACAGAAAGCAAGAGATTGCCTTAGTGCTGAAAAGAGTAGCATCATCCGATAATTTTGTTATTGTTCCGGCTAACGATTATGGACGAGCAAGTATCTCTGGCAGATAGTGACGCGTGAATGGAATGAAATATAAGTAAAAATTGTGAAATTATAGCACAGCTGAAAAGTAATGTTAATGCCTTTAATATATTTGTTTTCTGAGTAATACTAGTGTATGAGAGAAAGCTCTTGCATTTGGTCAGGCGTTGCTTCGTAAAACGTCTACGCACTGTCCTTACACTTTACTAAAAATTAACACGTTCATAGAATTTAGATCCGTCGGAACCTATCGTCATCCTCTTAACACTCTGTACTACTTAACTCGGTTTACCTACATATTTATCGGTAATTGTGTGTGCACTTTAAGCGACTACACCTCACAACGATCCGCTCTTATCCATGTCTAAGCTACCACTAACTTTATTCGATTGAAAAATCTAGCATGGCGTCTCTACCATACATACAAAATTTGAAAGCTTACCCTTAGCGCTTGTATTGGATAACTTTAATATTTCAAATAAATCTTATTGCTATGTTATTTGCTGCTTCAAATACCATAGACATCATTACAACTGATACACGTTTATTTCCCCTTTCCTACCATTTTTGTGGTCCTGATCAAATATTTCCCCTGAGCTTTAAAATTTAATGGGATTTGTTTGTCTGGCTACTGACACAACTTCCTCCCTTCTAGGCTTATGCAACAGCTATTCCTGAATAGGTACAAGTAGATAAAATGTTCACGTACAACTTTTATTTTAAGTCCTATATAAACATGTTATTATAAAAGACACAATGCAAGAAATAATAATTCACATGTAAATAATTGCTGCTTATTACTTAGACTTGTGGTGTAAGGTATTGTTTATTTAATGTTATTTTTGTGTGTTAAAAATACTGCCATGTTGTCACGCAACTTAGCAAATCATATAATTCCGCATTTTTCTTTAAAACATTTCATTTCGTAATATTTTAAATAATTTAAATCTGAAGGGGCGGCGCCGTGGCCGAGTGGTTAGAGGCGGCCCGGGTTCGATCCCAGGGACCTGCATGTGGGATTTGTGGTGGACGAAGCGACGTCTGGGCGGGTTTTCTCCGGGTTTCCCCCGCCATTCATTCCACCAACTGCTCCATCATCACCCTTCCTTTCATCCATTTCACCAACATTTCGTTTCATCTACTTCCTTCATCCCATACCAGGCATCGGGCTGATCACCCATCCTGGATGCTCTGTCTGATCCATTAGAGTCTGCTCCTCGACGGGCCTCTGACCCCAGGCACCCGCTTGTAAGTCCTGGGGGGTGTAAGTCCTACATAAGAGGAGGGTAAACAGATAATGAATGAATGAATTAAATCTGAAGACGAACTTTTGCAGGTAACTGGCAACATGCTCAGTTTTTAGGCGGTACGGCGTACCGTCCCCATCCCAAATGCAGCCTTGGATATTGTACAAGAAGATCACAACGTGTGGTATTTTTTATGTCTGTGAAGAAAAGCAGATAAAAGTCACAAATATGAGAAAGTCATAACTGTTATTTCTTTACCACTATGTAGAATAGGTGCGGGAAGAGACATAATGAAAACAAAAGAAAAACAACTCTCTGGATTTACAGACAAGGTCTCCTAGGTAACTGAATAACGAATTACGTAAGTTAAATATAGGGAGAAGCCAGCAGGAACGAGCAGCAAACTGCAAAAGGGCGAAGTCCATTCTTTATGCAAGCTTTACGAGGTCTCCACTCCCACTTTGTATGCGAGTGTTTATAGAGTAAAACAGTTTTCTCACGCGATTTGCACAGTAAATCGGAAGAATGGGTTGGGAGGGGCTGCTTGCGCTACAGGTGTTTGTATGCTGATTCAGAGATACAATATTTTTACGTTGGTTCATCGTACCATTGAATTCGCTTGCCAACATGATGACTGGGCAAACTAAAGCGTAGGAGGAGAGCGTGCAACAGTGAAGGACGTATGCTAATATTATAACTACATGTGTATAAATGCGTGTTAAATATTAATGTAGTCGCATAGCTGAAACAAACACATCAAGGGAAGTTACTTAAGTTACTTTCAGTGTGTTGCAGAAATACAGTACATTAAAGCGCATGCAGGTACAAAACATGTCAGTTGTTTCAATCGGATTATAACGAAAGAAAATCCATTTGTACTGTTACACATACTTACTGTGCAGTAGGCTGGGTAGCCTAACTCCTTGTATGCGGGGAGTTTTATTATGGTTCTTTCTAATCTAAAGGCAAAATCTGTTGATACAATCTGGCGATAAGAATAACAACCAAGAATGAGAGAGGCTTAAGCCGTTTATCTCTACCACGGATTGTCAACCTATGATAATTATGGGGATATACGATAATTTTAACGCCGGTAGGTCTTACTATACTAAAGAACTACACAATACTTTAAAGGTATTAATATTATGAGTATAAAATAGTTCTAGGGTTACGTATAGCGAATTATACTGTGCAATAGTGAGCCTATTGTTGCTTTGATGTTGGCAGTATATTTAATTAAGTTGCTTTGATGTTGGCAGTATATTTAATTAAGCCTAGGTATAACCATATGATGCGTATTTGTAACGGTATTTCCCCATATAAGGCAAAGTAACGGCTTTGCATAATTGCACCACTGTGGAGTGGTTTATATACATAAACATTTCTAATGAGTCAATTTTAGCGTAGCACTTTAAATTTAGTTTCACAGATTATTTACTCATAATAGCATTTTGTTGTCAAAATTTCATTGAAGAACCTTAAATATCGACGAAGCACTATCTGTATATCATAATATCCTGAATATAAAGTTATATTTTTAAAACGTACAATAATGGAGTAAAAATCCATAACTTTGAAGTGTTGGTATGATACTCCCATTTTTTAAGGTTGGCAACCCTGCGCCTACTGGAATCACTTGGGTCTCCTTCTCGTGGTCGGACAGTGCAACAGAAATTATGCGGCGACCAGTGGGATGTGTAGTGCAGGCATGGGAAAACTGCCTTCGTACCCTGAGTAAGAGGAATATGTAACTTTCATAATACCGCCTAGTAGTAGAATACAAATGGAATCATAGCAGCTGCAGAATAGAGGTGAAGATGCAGAGGGAGTCCAAATATAATTACGAACCACACTTTTGCTGCTTCTAATTTAGAGCATACGGCTAGAGTACAGAATTTTCACACACATTAGGTGATTTAGAGCAAAAAATTGAAGTTATTAAAGCCTCTATAGCTATAACGTGCTGCGCAGTATGTAAGCGCAACATGCTATATGTATCTCGAAATATTTAACCCGGTATGGATTGTCCTTTAAATTTATGTTTACATTTCTTTTTTTTTTTACTTTCTCTACTACGTAGAGCATTTTTGGAAACATGTCCGTGTGTGTGTGTGTGTGTGTGTGTGTGTGTGTGTCTGTGAACAGCATAACTCAGAAACGAACAGAAACGAAACTATAAAAGATAGACAAAATTTTACTACACAAGAAATGTAGATCGCGTTAAAATACACAATTTATGTCATATACATTTCTATTTTTTGTTGTTGAATGAACCATTTTCGAGATATTGCTTGTTATTTCCTTAAGTTTTCCAATACTTATACTTTTTCTCAAATGGGAATTCGTTATTCATTTTTTCCCCGGTAATGCAAAGAGAATCGAACACTCCACATAGCAACCAGGTTTTAAAATATTTGACTATCGCTTAAAGCCCACCAATTCCCCTTGCATCTACAAGAAAATTAACAATAAGATTGACATCTCGATATCTCGATTAACATAAAGCATATGGAGTATAAGCGTTGGTAAAAATAGTTTGTACAAGAGTAGAGAAAGTCATGTGAGTGTAACACATGGAATTTTTTTTACTGATGCTAGCATTAGTGGAACTGAAATCTCTGATTCCTTTCTTTCGCAAACGTTCATTTTTATAAATTTTGCAAGAAGCAGCAGTTCATCCAAATGTATGATGTAGTTTGTCACAAAACTAAGATGTGAAATGAAATTTAAAAAGAAATGGAATGTTATGGAAACCTTGAGTGTTAAATTATTAAAATTATGTTGAGTTTACGCTCCGTTGCAGGATAGTTCAAAGAGAAAGTTCTCAGGTACTAGTGAAAAGCAATGCGAAGGCAGATATTGAGCCAGTTACAAGAGGGATTCACCAACCATTATCAACATGTTTTTATTGAAAGTTATAGATTTAGTCAATTGAAATCCGATAATTACAGCAGCGTCGACGTCAGCTTTACCCTTTTAATTTATGAATTAATAACATCCTCTGATGTAATTAACGTAAGCGCTTAGTAATATTGACATTTTAAAATGTAAGACTTAAGTTATATCACATTTATTTTATATAATACGCTTAGTGAGGCTCGCACACGGGAAGCTCTGGGTTCGACTCCCATCGGCTACTCTCTCTGACCTTGGGCTTTCGTGGTTTTCCCTTCGGTGGGTGCTTCTAACCTACAATGATTTCCCATCTCTCATTTCCCTTTCATTCCGTTTCCTTATCTTTCAGTTGTGCTTCTAGGTTTCGTGGCATGGGGTGGTGCTAGCATGGGCTTGTTCCAAGGAAAGAGTATTATATGTGAACACCGGAGGGCGTTGTCTGGTTACACGTTCGTTCATCACCCCCTATGGTGGGTCGGGACTTAGAGCCAGGAAATATCGGGGACTTCCGCGTGTCGTGGTAGCCTGTCTGACCGCAGCCTGTAGCCTCCTGTGATTCCCTCACTCCATCCCTTTCTCCTGGAGGTGGTAGCCGCAATAGATCTCTTGAAATCATAATGAAAGGGTTCAAATCTCTTATCGACCTTTTTATTTACTCAACTAAACCTTTAAAAGAATATTTTTAGTCTCAAATAAAATAACAAAATATAAAAATATGAAGGTAAAAATCTTTTTCATGCTAAAACTTATCAATATCAATACCGTGCTAAAGTCCCCCGAGCTGTAGTTTGCACGGCATGAGATGTCACCCTCTGTGGTATACCCTATACACAAGTTGCTTAGCAAATATTATCTTCTTTTGGACAGCAAATTTTTCTACACAAACTTCCATAATTTGTGATTAAAACATGTTAAAAAGAAATATTGAGCCGGTTGTCTTTGTCTCGTATCTCACGTGCTAGTTCACACTGTCCTCATGACGAGCAGCAATCTGCGACCTCTCTTTGCTACAGTGCAGTCTGGGATGTAGGAACTTGGTTCTGTTAAGAGTATGGGCTGCTATGTATTCCCATCGCATGCATTATTCAGACGCTACGAGTGGCACGGCACAATGTAATAACTGCTCCATGAGAAAACCAACTGCAAAATGTGTGAACAACGGCACATCGTCTGTCGCTCCACAAATTAAGCGTGGTAATCCAGTAGCTTTACGGAAATCTAGCACAATGAAACATTTGCTGTGCGCCTTACCATAAAAATCTGATGTGTTACACTCACATGATTTTCTCTACTCTTATACAAGCTATTTTTACAAACGCTTATTCTCCATATGTTTCATGTTAATCGAAATATCGAGATGTTAATCTTATTGCTAATTTTCTTGTAGATGCAAGGGGAATTGGTAGGCTTTAAGCGATAGTCAAACATTTTAAGAGCTGGTTGCTATGTCGAATATTCCATTTTCTTTGTATTACCAGGACAAAAAAAAATGAATAACGAATTCCCATTTGAGAGAAAGTATAAGTATTGGAAAATTTAAGGGAATAACAAGCAATATCTCGAAAATGATTCACTTAACAAAAAAAAATGTATATGACATAAATTGTGCATTTTAACGCGATCTGCATTTTTTTTTGTAGTAAAATTTGGTCTTCTCTTATGGTTTACCGGTTATGCAAAAGTCGTTCACAAGAAGAATACTTTTGGAGACTTCCCAGAAAATTCAAGATATAATTTTTATTTGTCATGAAAGTATCTTGAATATATGATATTTTAATCAAAATCGTTAGAGCCATTTTTGAGAAAATTAAAATTTTAGAAAAATATTCCATGTAAAGAGTAATCTAGGGTGGGGGATTTTCTTGAAAACCTTGGTGTCGCATCTCTGGAAGATACTGAACCTAAATACCAAGTTTGGTGTTTATCCGACTGTTCGTTTTTGAGTTATGCTGTTCACAGACAGACAGACGCACACACGGACATGTTTACAAAAATGCTTTTTTTATTCAAGGGGCCTCAAAACATATATTTCCGGTGAAATCTCGGTATCGAATTTTTGGGTGGAATACATCACTTCCTCTACGTAATAGAGAAAGTAAAAATTCATAAACAAAATCTATGAACGTACATTTTTGATACATGCAAAACGATTTTAATATATAAACAACCGTGCGGGTTTTCGAAACTTACACAGCTTTGTAGACGTGCTGCCGCTCTATAAACTATGCTCTTTCATTTAATTTGAGAATTGTTTTTGTTCTGCTAAGTAAAATAATTAGCATTTGAGTACTTGGCAATGGTTGTTTCAAAATGATTACAAATTCCTGTTTAGATTATGTCTTCATTGCATGCAGATACATCACATAATATTTACTACTGACGTATATTCAGGTTTTATTATTAACTAGAAAAACCCGCAGCTCTACTACAGCTACTGCGTGAAATGCGGAGGTCTCGTACTTCTGTTTTTCTCTCTCCCGTTTGCTTTCTCACCGTTTCTCCCTCTCCCCCTCTTCCTCTCACACACTCTACATCTGCGTCTCTCGGTCTCTTTCCCCATCACTTTCCTTCCTCTCTCACTCTCCCTCTCAATTGCTCTCAGCCCCTCTCCTCTATGCAGTTTACATGTTATACATGCTTTGAAAATCGATAACAAAACCAATTTTACTCAGATGATATTAACAAAACACTGTAATCCGTTTATTATACGAATATTACCGAGACTGTCTGTGTCGAGTGGTCATAGTTCTGGTGTCGCAATCCAGAAGTCCTAGATTAAATATCCGGCTGGGTTAGGAAATTATTATTTAATTACAACCCTTCTTACCCTCCGCAGAGCCTAGAAGCACGCATGTGGCAGTGATTATGGGTGTGTTTAATGTAAAAAAATCTGATATGATACATTCACATGACTTTCTCTATCCCATATCGTTTATTAGTGTTTATGCAGTCCATTCTCACTCAAGCTTATTTTTCTATCCTTCATTTTAATCTAAATAGACCTTTGCAGTAATAGTTACATTACAAGTTCTAGATACAAAGGCAACAGAGATAGTCAAATGTTTAAGAACTGAGCGCTACATACTGGCCTTAAAATTCCATAATGTTTCCATGTAATCATGAGAAACAACGGAAAATCGATGGGAATTAAAAAGAATGACAAAGTAGTGAACAAATCAAACATTAAAAACGAATATCTTGGAAATGGCTGATGCTACAAAAATTTATTTGAAATAAATTGTTGTATTAAAGAAAACTAAATTTTTTTTGTGTAGTACGTTTTCGTTTATGGATTAACGTTTACCAATTATATAACATTATACACAATTTCTTCCAAATGAAGTGAACTTCATAGGATATTCCCAGAAAATCCAAGATATACATTTTATTTTTAATGTAAATATCTTTAATATACAGTATGTTTATCAAAATCGTTAGATTTAATTTTAATAAAAATGTGGAAAAATCTACCATGTAAAAGGTAGTCTGAGGTGGAGTGATTTTTGAAAATTTTCGTGTCGCATTTTTGGAAGGCATTGAACCTAAATACCCAGTTTGGATTTATCCGACTTTTCCTTTGAGCGATGCTATTCACACACACACACACATACACGGACCTTTTTCTATAAATGCTTTTTTTCAATTCAGAGTGCCTCAAAACATGTATTTCCAGTGAAATCTCGACATCGTATTTTGGGGTGAAATACAACACCCCCTACTTACCATATTTAGTAGAGAAAGTAATAGTTAAAAAATAAAAGAGCCTACAGTGAGAGAGCTGTTTATCAAGTCAAAGCCTCTGATATCATAGAAGTTATAGGAGACTGCATATGACACCACGAATTTATATATACAGGGTGGAACAATTAAGTTGAGGCTGTACAATATCTCCAAATCTAAGCATTGTATGAGAAAGAAAGAAATGTATTGAATAAAAGTTGCTTGATCTTATGGGGGAAAGTAAATGCCATTAGTCGTGTTTTGTTTGGAGGACGTTATGATGGTCATTTTAGGGTTAATTTAATTTTTTTAAATGGGAACCTATAATTAGAGTCAGATTTTACTGACCATTTACTTTCCCTCATAATATCAAGCAACTTTTATTCAAGACATTTCTTTCTACAACGCTTAGTTTTGGATATATTGTACAGCCTCAACTTCAGTGGTCTACTTCTATGTATTAAAATATATGTATGTGTATACATAAATTACCGAAAAATTATTATAATTACTTAAAGTTTAATTCATTCTGTCGAATTTCTGTAAAAACTAAAACTGTTAGAAACATTATACTTAGAAGGTTTTGTTATGTAGCAATTTAAAAAAACTGGATATTATGTAAGATATGCATGTCTCGGCACAATCGCTGACAAAAAGTATAAAGATGACACAGTTCTCGCATTGTAACCACTTCAGTGATTATATAGAAGAACATACAAATAGCATCGTTCTCTCACTGTAATTATCTTACCGAATCCCCCCTCTTGTATATAATTGTTCTTAGTTAATTTAATTCGGCTTTCAAGTTCATGATTGCGGTCATTACGTAATTATTTCTCAACCTTTGGTCTCGAAATTATTATCATTGCAACAAGTAATGAATAACACAAAAAATGACTAAAGTAAAATTCAAAAGCGGAAATGAGATTTTCAGGGAACTAAAAGGTGCACTAACTGGACTTATAAGAAATAAAAGAATTAGAGAAGAAGTGACTAATTATAAATGATAAGCTTAAATTGAAGAAAATAAACATAATTGGAAAGAGCACATGAACCGCACGAGTGAAGAAAGGATGTCAGTCTTAATCAACATATAAAGCTTTAGGAACAAGAAGATATCGGACGATGCAGAACGGAACAGCTGAAATTACTAATCCTTGCAATGAAGAAGAACAACAAAGAGCATTCGTTTACCTCAATTAAATTACCGAAAAGCTAACAGGACTCGTGTTATTACTGAAGAAAGTAATTAGTTCTTTTGAGGCTAAACAATTCACAATCTATATATATCGTGCTTTCAAATATTGCGTTTGAGTAAAGTTTTTGGGTGAAGTAAAATTTAATTAATACTTTTTGATTTAAAATTCGAAATACATTTGGAACGAAATCATTTGGCAGCTGGAACTGGTGCCAGATTAAACAACCCCCATCTGCCTATAACGCTATTTCCCCTCCGGGACCGACAAATCAATAACGTGATAGTGGACTCCATAGCTCTTAACGCGGTGATGACACAGGCCAGGCTGTCTCAATTCATCTTCATATACACCACGTGACAGCACAAGAAACAATTATGTCAGCACCAACCGAGGAAGCACGAAAACGTGAATTAATTCGCCTACGTGACGTGGGGGAGAGAATTAGGGGCACCGTGTTAGCAGGCAACATGCTGCACTAACCCGTGGCAAGTGAATTAAGTTCTTGTTTTACCTTCACAAATAGAAACGAACATGTTTCTTGAGAGAACACTACTAACATTTGGAATTAGAACTTAAGAAGCAACGTCTTGTGTGATTTGTACAGGTGTTTCTAGACATTCTCTATATTAAAAACAGTCTGATTGGCTGCATTCGCATTAATTTCTCTACTGATTCTTCTAAAAATTATTCCTACAAAACCTTTATTCTTCTTGTCTACTACCCCACCCCCATTTATATGCTGCTTTTTAATTCTTAGACCATTTCAGCGACTTTTGTCTATGAGACAAATTGTTTCTTGGCACATTCTTGTAGGTAGCTATACGAAGGATAGACCTGGCTAAAGCGATAGTCAGGCTTTTAAAAAGAGGGTGGATTTCAAATTCTATGCTCTTTGCATGACCACGAGAAAAAATGAATAGTACTTACCACTTGAAAAATCTGATATGTTACACTCACATGACTTTCTCTACTCTTGTACAAACTATTCTTACAAACGCTTATTCTCCATATGCTTCAAGTTAATCGAGACAAACATTTGCAGAAACTATTGTATTGCTAATTTTCTTGTACGTGCAAGGGGAATATGTTAGGCTTTAAGTGACAGTCAAATCTTTTAAGAGCTGGTTGCTATGTGGCCCATTCCGTTCTCTTTGTACGTCCAGGATATAAAAAAAATTAATAACGAATTCGCATTTCAGAAAAAGATAAGTATTGGAAAATTCAAACCAATAATAAGGAATATCTCGGAAATGGTTCACTCCATACAAAAAAAATGTATATGACATAAATTTTGTGTTTTAACAAGCTCTACATTTTTTGTGTAGACAACTTTTGTCTATCTCGGTTTACCAGTTTTGTAAAAGCCATTCAGAAGGACATTCGGGGACATTCCCAGAAAATTCAAGATATGCATTTTGTTTGTCATGAAAATATCTTAAATATATGTTTTAATCAAAATCAACTCGGTATCGAATTTTTGGGTGAAACACTACAAAACGCCTAATATTTTAATTATTTATTCTAATTAAATATAGGCTTTTTGATTGGAAGTCAACTGTACTTTTTATACTAAATAAATTATTATCTTCCTCATCAATAAATAGTAGAGAAAGTAAAAAAGTGTAAGTATTTGAAATTCCAAACAAATAACAAAGGATAGCTTAGTAATGCTACAATAAAATCTGATATAAAGCGTGTGCTTTAACGAGATGTACATTTTCGTGTAGCAAGATTGTAGGTGCAAACAATCATTCAGAAAATTCAAGGTATACATTTTATGTGCTATACATATATCATAAACATGTGGTGATTTAATCCACATCCTTAGAGCCGTTTTTGAGAATATAAAAAATAACGTACCTTTTCCCATTAAAGGCTAGCTTGGGGTTGAAAAATTTCCTGAAGTACTTCGTGTCTTAAACGTTGGAAAATGCTGAACTTGAATACCAAGTTTGATATTCATCCATCCTTTCGTGTTTGACTCATGCTGTCTACAGAGAGACGGACGGACGGACAGACAGACATGCACATACATACACAAACACAGTGGCATTTTCCTATTTTTTTTACCTTCTTTTTACCACGTACCTAATAGGAAGAGAAGGTATTGCATTCCACCCCAAAAATTCGATACCGAGATTTCACCGGAAATACATTTTCTGAGACCCCTGAATCCAAAGGAGAATTTTTAAACAAAGGCTCGTGTGTGTGTGTGTGTGTGTGTGAGTGTGTGTGTGTGTTGTGTGTGTGTGTGTGTGTCTGTGAACAGCATAATTAAAAACCAAAAGTATGGATAAGCACCAAACTTGGTATTTAGATTCTGTACCTTCCGAAGATACGACATGCAGATTTTCAAGAAAATTCCCCCACCTCAAACTACCCTTTACATGGAACATTTTTTGAAATTTTTTATTTTCTCAAGAATGGCTCTAATAATTTTTATTAAAATACCATATATTAAAACATATTTAAATTATAAATAAAATGCGCATTTTGAATTTTCTGTAAATAGCCTCAGAGGTCCAGTTCCTTTGGAAGTAATTTTGTATATTCCGGTGTAACTGGTAAACATACATACTACACAAGAAATGTAGATCTCTTTAGGATGCACAATTTATTTCAAATAACCTTTCTTCTGTGGCATCAGCCAATTTTGAGATATCCTTTAATAATGTTTTGAATTGTTCAATACTTTGTCATTATTTTCAAGCCCTTTCAATATTCAGCTGTTTTTCGTGAGTCACAGAAAAAGTATGGAATTTTAAGGATAGCACAAACCTTTAGTTCTTAAACAGTTGATTATCGCCTTTCCCTTTGTATCTATAACATATTATCTCGATTAAAATGAAAAACTTTTGAAAGCATAACTTGTATACCCACTAATAAGCGATAGTGCGTAGAGTAAGTCGTGTGAATGTATAACATCAGATTTTATTTAGGAGACCTCAAACTAGTGTTTCCAGTGAAATTTTGGGATGAAATGCAATAGGTACTTCTTCTGCTTATTATAGGTAAGTAGTAGAAAAAGTAACACTGTTAAACGTACAGTGGCTAATAATTCAGAAACTAGTAGTGCTAACATTTTCTAAGCAGCTAAAATTGCATACAGGAAAAACACAATAAAAAAGAAGGCATAGTGCTTCAAAAACTAATGCCTTTGGAGGCAGAACATATGGGTCTGAAAGCTGTGTACTTTATTTTGGTCTATTTTCTGTGCAGTGAAGCAGAATCATACATTTATGATACTGGAATAAAAGTTCGAAGTTCTAAATAAGCTGCTTAACGTGATTGTTTTTCTTCACCTCTCTTCCTTTTTATTTTATCTGACAGTGATCCAATGAATCAATTTCAAGATATTAAAGGGAACAGAAGAAGTTTACATATAAATAAGGTGGATATTGTCTGAAATATTATTGGGGTAGGTTAAACGCTATTTTAATTGTCTCGCTAAAGCTTATTGCACCTACTAAACATTTTGGAGGTCAGGAGAGTTAAAAGGCTGGCACCGAAAGCGGAATAACTGATTGATGCATAAGTACCACTACAATGGCCAAGTTCCCATGTTGGCAATATGTTTTGCACATAGCTGTACATCGTCTTCTAAAAGGATTGTTTTGTCGAAATCATTGTAATTTTAGTTTAAAAATATGTGCTTCACTAGACCTTAAATATGATGTCTGCCAATATTCACCTGTTTTTGAAGCTAAATGTATCAAACGTTTTCACAGAACTCCGCTTACCTGAAACAAAGCAAAATTAACTGTTAGACAGGCTTACTTGAAAAAGATAGCTGTATATTTTGCTTGAATCTTTATTTATTCCTAAGTACAGGGATATCTGTCTGTGTGAAAACACTTGCATGTGAAAACTTCTTCTTCCACTCTCAGAACTGGTCTACCTCATTAAGAAAACAATCGCTAAATAGCTTAATTATGGTCTTGCCAGGAGCGGTGACATCCAAAGGGCGGGGAAGGAAGGACATCCGCTCGTAAATACATGTTAGGCAGGTACGGGAGCTCTAAGACATACCGCAAAAACCTGTAATGGAAGGCTTGGTATTTAGTATCGAGAAATCTTACTAAAACTCGCGTATTTAATCGTAAAACCCCTCCCTTGTCTCTTGTTTCTAAGATTACAAAAATTACAATTATGTGCTCCAGCTTCACTTTTTCTACCATGTAACTAGTAGGAAGTATTTAATTTATATACAGAGATTTGACCCCTGAATCAAACAACAGAGCTTTAAGAAGAAATCCAAGTATACGCGTGAATGAGTGTGTCTGTTAAAACATTACTAAAAAACCAAATGTCGGATACATACCAAACTTCGTATTTATTTAAGTTCAGCATCTTCCAAAGATGCGGCACAAAGTTTTTCAGGAAAATATGCCCACTCCAAATTCCCATGACACGTAACAATTAAAAAAACTCTGATATTCTCAAAAATAGCTCATAAGATTTGGATTAAAATACAAATATTTAAGATATTTAATGACAAAATGTCTATCTTGAATTTTACCGAAAATATTAGTGAATTCCTCTTTATTCGGAAGGAATTTTGTGTAATTCTTATATACCCGGTAAAGGTTTAAACATAGACAAAAGCGAACTACACAAAAAAACACATAAAACATAGCTTATTTCAAATAAGGTTTTTGTGGCATTTTGAGCAATTTTTTCTGAGATATGTGTAATTATTGGCTTCATTTTTTCAATAATTTGTAATTTGTTTAAAGTGCTATCACTATTTAATTGTTTCTCACGATATCATTGAAAATTCTGGAATTTCAAGGTGAGCATATAGCAACTCGCTATTAGCATCTGACTGTTGATTTGGTTTCCTCTATTCCCTTGTACCTACAACGAAATGCATAACGAAATTATTTCTGCAAATGTTTATCTGAATTAAGATGAGCCAGATAAAGAATTAAATATTTTGTAACATTAATTTTAAAGCTATGTGAATGTAAACATAGTAGGTAGGGAAAATTATGTGAATCTAACATATTACATTTTTATGAAGCTTCCTTAGCGTATAAAGCAGTAGTGTATTTTAAACCTCGCTTTCATTCAAAGGAGGTTTATTTGGATACCTCAATACCTTAACTGAGAGGGGTGATGTGATATTCTAACAGGTTGGTGCACATTTCAAATGCAGGCCGTTGTACACCCTGCTGTAATTGAGTTAGAATAGGAAGTTGGATAATTGGTCTCGGCAAAGCACTGATTTAATATCCTTGAGATGCTTCCGCATCCATAGGAGACTTCTAAACTGTGGAGTAGACAGAAATTTTTATATCATCTATAGGACTGCAAATTGTATGCATAGTAATTATGAGTAAAGATGTCTGTTACATGCTTAAATACTTCTTCTTCTTCCAAATTTCAAGGATTACGAAAGATACCCGGCTCAGGCTTCAGAGTGTGCCAGACAATCTTCCGCATTGTCTTCTTGGGATCCATCCTGACGGTATTGTCAATATGTCTTCATTCATTTCTGTCATTTGCAATTTTTTCTTCAAGGGGGTTTAATACTAACTCTTCTCGTATTTTATCATTTTGTATTTTAATTAAAAGAGGAGAGTCCTTATCCTCTTTTTCTCTTGCAATCAGCGTCCATACTTTATGAAACCTCATTTGAGATTTTTCGGCTTTTAATTTTCAGATTTATTTTTAAACATGGGTAATCTACTATTAAAATCACTTTCATACTATATAACTAATATGTACTTCTAGATATTTGAAATGTGTAACCATTTTTAAACAAATATCACTTGATACAATTTGGTTCTAATGCTGTATTTGCTTCTACTTATATCCGAAAACGTTAATTTTTGTATTTACTATTTTACTATGCATTTCAAGCGGCATACTTAAGTTCTTCACTTATTGAATTTGATTCTTATATGATCCCACAAAATGAATTAAATCTATATTACATCTGTTCACTTGAAGTAGATAATCAAACCATTACCCATAAATACCTTAACACGAATTTTAATTAGATCAGATGATGTAATTCACTCTTGAACAATCCCAAGATTGATTTGCTTTCTAATTAAATTCTGATATCGCTATAACTGCTGTCATACGGTTAATTAAGAATTTTTACAGTGGAATTCCATTGCTAGGAAAGTATGTCATATACGTAAATAAAAGTTAGTATTTTATTCATATTATATACAATTATTTCTTAATGAAATAATATTAAAATAGGTTTCATCATCTTATAAAGATTAATTATTAGGAAACAAGTAAGTACTCCATAATTTTATGCTTAAAATTAAATAAACATGGGTTAGAAGTTTAAACGAAAATCACCTCTAAAGTTATGGGGATATCTGTAAAATGTAATGTTCATTCAATGGAGATACTGTATGTATTACGTTCTTTGAGGCAGAAATTTATCCTAGATCGGCCAAATAAAAAATATGCAGCGCTTGAAAAATACCAATGCTTTCGAGGAAGTTTCAGGACTATAAGTGCGTAAGGGGTTTTATTTTTATTCTTTTGAGTATATAGTAACATACCACTTTAAACATTATAATTAACATTAATAATGTTCGAAATCGTTCGATATGCAGAAATGATAGAAATTAATACGATTTTAAAGGAAGTCGTATTTTCGTTATACCAATGTTGCAATAACCTTCAGAACTCACAGACTATATAAATTTCTTATAAAAACATTTTTAAATATTCGAAATAAATTTCACTCGTTTTTTTTTTTACTTATTTTATATTTTTATTTATAACTGACTTTGTTTTTAGTAAATATTCACGATGAACAGTTGTTCCCCCAAAACAGCCGAACAACTCTACAGAATACTTAAAATATTATCCACACAATAAGTCCAATAAGTAAGCTTCCCTATTTTATAAAAAACATTACACATAATTAATCATGTTGAATTAATTTTATTTATATTTTACAATCCTTCTGTTACTTTTCTACATAGACAACATGTTTTTCCAAGCATTTTTGGGTACGTGACACAAGTTTTTCCAAGCCAGTGTTGTACCAGTCGGGTCTTGTGCTCGTTGCCAGCTGTTCACTGATTTGACATCATCATCGGTGTTAAATGTGCTTACCTTTGAGTTAGAGGAACATGTGAAAATCACTTGGTACAAGCTCCGGTGAATACGGAGGATACGAGAAAACTTCCAAGTTGAATCTTGACCCAGGCGGAGCTCAAAATATGCAACTGGGAAGCTTACTTGCATCCTCCATATTCACCAGATCTTTTCCCAAGTGATTTTCACGTGGTCCCGTGACTCAAAGGTCATCTTGGAGGTAAGCACTTTAACATTGTGACGAAGATCAATCAGAAGTGAACCAGAAGTCGGGTCCTGTGCTCGTAACCGGCTGTTATCTAGAATAACCCTATCGTCACAAACTTACGAGGGCTGATCAATAAAGACTGAGACTAATTTTTTTTCACAGATATTTATTACTCTATTTCAATGTTGACATTATCTTTTTCAAAGTAGTCCTCCCCTACTTGAATGCACTTTTTATAGCGCCTCTGCCAGTCCTCGAACACATGGTACAGGCCATTCTTTGTCAGGTCTTTGAGAATCGCCTCACTTTTCTTCAGCACTGCTTCAGTGCTCTCAAATCGAATGCCCCGGAGCGTTGCCTTTAGTGATGGGAATAAAAAGAAATCACAGGGGACAAGATTGGGGCTATAAGGCATATGCGGTACACAGATAATGTTGAATTTAGCCAAAAATTCCTGGACTTGATTTGCAACGTGAGGCCGCACGTTGTTGTGATAAGTTCTGTACGTTTCATTGCAATGTGCTTCCTCGGTGTAGCCAATACTGACGTGTAGTACGCTGCTGTAACAGTGTTGTGAGTGGGAACAACAATCACAGCAGCTGTGATGATGTTGACTTCAGTCATAGCAGAAGCCGAAGCACCAGGCCCATCTTGCTTAGCACAGAGGACTCGCTCTACTTTGAACTCTTTGAACCACCTAAACACTGTTGCACGAGGTAGTGCATCTTCACCGTATGCTTGCTTCAGCTTTTCCAAAGTTTCAGAGGCTGTATGATTTAAACGAAAACAAAATTTTATTGCCCCTCTTGTGTCACCTTCATTTTGTGGTATGCGAAATTTAACTAGGGTCAACAATATACAGCATTACTACCAACCTACCGATACGAGAGTGCTGCCGCCTATGGACATTATACATAAAACCCTGCTCTTTTCAAACATTCATGGTCAAGACAGGAAACTCTCAAGAAAGCTACAGGAAAAAATTAATCTCAGTCTTTATTGATCAGCCCTCTAAAATGAAAATGTGATGTGATAGATTCATATACTATCTCTACCATTTAATTGTTTTTTAGTGGGTATACAAATTATACTTACTAAAACTTATTTTTTATCTAATCCAAATAAGCCTTCGCAGAAATAGTTACGTTACACATTTCGTTATAGATACAAAGAGAACAGAGATAGACAGATGTCTACGAACTGTACGCTATATGGTGCCCTTAAAATTCCATACTGTTTCCATGCGATAAAATCGATGGGATTTAAAAAGAGTAACAAGTATTGAGCAATTCGAATCTTTAATAATGGATATTTCAGAAACGGCCTATGTCACAAAAACAATTATTTTAAATAAAATAATTACGTGGTGGCACGTTTTCGTCTATTCCTTAACGTTTAACATTATATAAGATTATACAAAATTTCTTCCAAATGAAGTGGACTTAGGCTATTCCCAAAAATTTCAAGATATAAATTTTATTTTTCATGTAAATATCTTTGATATGTGGTATTTTAATCAAAATTGTTAGAGACGTTGTTTAGAAAATCGAAATTTTCGAAAAATCTTCCATGTATAAGGTAGTCTGGCGTAGGAGGTTTTCTTGAAAATCTTTGTTTCGCAAGCTTGGTGTTGATCCGATTTTTTGTTTCTGAATTAGGTGTTCACAGACACACACTCGGATCTTTTTCTAAAATGCTTTTTTGGATTCTGGGGTTTCAAATTATGTATTTCCAACGAAATCTTTATATCGAATTTTTTAGTGATACACAATACTTCCCCTATTTACTATACGTAGTAGAGAAAGTAAAAATAGCTTGAAGAATGCACATAACTTAAAGCTGTACCTCCATTCTTGCACTGAGTTTATTTCTCCAACGGAAAGTGAATACATGCTGTTGATTCCAGTGACGACTTGTGTTAAACTTAAAAAAACAAAACTGTTACTGAACATGGCAAGTTTGGCAACATAATATTTAAAACAATAAAAAGAAGGATTTTAACATTAAACATTCTGCCCAACGATTCGAACAGATCAACTTAAATCATTGTCTATTGGCAGGGGTACAAACTTTATAACGGTCTCTTAAATAGTCCATTTGATGTCTTCGCTCCTGCTACTCTCACGCAACCACCCTCTTTGGGGGCTCTGTTGATAACCGCCAGTCTCCATTGCAGTGGTTTGATATGACTTCCATTTTTGACGCTGTTGCAAGGTGATAATAATAGACCATCTGTGCTATAAAAGCTGAGTATATTTCTGAATTCTCTCCTTCCTATGCAACTGATTAAGAGGAGTATTACTATAATTACTGTGAGTCATTGCTGTTAGAGACTCATCTGTAAGAAAATGACCTGGCGTTAAAGACTGAAGATCGTCAGGGTCATTAGATAGTAGTGTTAAAGGCCTTGAGTTAAGACAAGCTTCGCTTCAACTTGATAAAGAATAGTATAGAGATTCTCATAATATGTTAAAGGAGTCAAACTCGGCACCCGCTAGAGATGATATGTCATTGATTTTGATTGCTTCCCACAATCCGCCAAAACGAGGAGCTCCTGATGGAATGAAATGTCAAGAGAAATCTTCGTTTGCAGCAAATTTCTCAATATCCTTCTTGATCTCGGAAAGAAACAGTCTATGCAATTCCTTGAGATTCTATTAGCTTTAATAAAGTTGGTGCATTGTCAGAATATAGATTGATACATTTACCACGTCTAGCGATAAATCTTCTAAATGCTGCAGTAAACGCTTTAGAAGACAAACCAGTAAGTAGTTGTAGATCTATAGCTTTAGTTCTGATACAAACAAATAGAGATACTTAACATTTCTGTGTTGATTTGCTTCTTGTTGAAGCTATTTTCACTTGCAACGGCCCTGCATGCCTACGCCGGCATTAAGGAATGGACGTGATATTTGAACTCTAGATTTGGGTAAGCTTCCCATCAGTCGCCAGGTATCAGCCGCTTTCAATCTAAAACATGTCATGCATTTATGCATAACTGAGCGTACTGACGAATGCGTGGTATCCAATACTGGCGCCTCAAGCTCGAGATTACCAACTGACAGCATCCATGCAATAATCTTAAATGCTCAGTTTCCACTATAAACCGCGTTGTTATGTTTAGGAGACACAATATACATGATTGCTATCATAGGTCAAAGAAGACTTGCTTAATCTCCCTCATACTCTTTAACGATCCATTGTCATCTAAGAAAGGATTAAGATTTAAATAGAGCTATCCTTGTTAATATGTCCCCTTTCACTCAGATTTTTAATTTTCTTATTATATTCTTCATTTTGAGCGATTTTGGTGCAATGTAATAATGCGTTCTTAAACTTTTCACCGTTTAAGTGCACTTTCTTCACATTCCTTCCTCTAGAATTGCTGATAAATTAGACAGCATGCTATTATTTGTACGAGGTTGTTTAGACTGGAAAATCTTTATGTTATATCAGAAACTTATGAAAAGTCAACAAAGTAGAGGCTGTCGTACACTCTTATGGGGCGTGATAACATATTATATTTCTGCTAGACCATAAGATTATAGATTTTGTTAAAAACAAAGTTCCATACGACCATATATTAGAGTCTTCGAGTGATTTTACTGATATATACCCCTAGATATTAAATCTGCTGGGTTTTCTGATAAATACACATGTCTCCAACTATTATGGTCACTTAATTCCTGAATTTGAGCAACACGATGTGCAACAAATATCTTCTAGCGAGTGGGAGAACACGATATCCAAGCCAACACTTTCATTGAATCTGTCCAAAACAAAATCAGAGAAAATTCAACCTTGATAAAGTCTTATGGACCAAATTAACCATTAAAACAGCACCACACAATTCCAACTTAGGCATCCTGAGCTGTTTAATAGGAGCCACCTTAGACCTTGCAGAAAGCAATCGTACTGAAACTTCAACTTTGTAGTAGTAGCATGAACATACATATAGCAGCCATAAGCCTTTACGCTAGCATTTGAAAATTATGTAATTGTATATCTCCAACAATGGGTGAACCTAATATATATATATATATATATATATATATATATGTATATATCTGTCACACTTAAGCTTACGACATGAGAGAAGCCCAATAATAACCGATAGCATTGATTTAATATGGATTCAGGAAAACATCCAGCTTTATTAGACCATAGTAGTTACATAAACATTTTAAATCGAACAAAACATACGCCCAAGAGGATAAAAAATTGTTGCAATTACAGAGATGACCTGCCTCTTAGACAATGATAGCGGTTCAACCTTGGAAGGAATCTTAGAAGAAATGTAAAACTTGTCCAACTGAGGATGCCACAGAATTCCTAAGGCCTTCACTCCCATGCCCTTATCCAAAGATACTGGTAATCAATTTTCTCGACAATCCTCAGATACCACTTCCAGTATAGCTGGATATTTGAACAGAATTTTCTTAGTAGAAACCCGGCGCTGGATAATAGTTTTACCAGCTGTTGTATCTTTAACATTTGTTACAAGTCATTGTCTACGGTGAGTATGTCGTACATATTAAAGTCCCTCTTCAACGCCTGGGAAGCTAGGGGGTATTCTTTGATTCATTCGTCAGCTAACTGTTGTAAACATGCAATGTTGCATGCAATAAGTCGGAGTTATCAGTTCATATTCACTGATAGCTTCAGTGGAAGAATGTCTCTACAGAATGTACTGAAATCTTTTATGGTCTGCCTGTAATAATATGTAATGGAAAGTTTTCTCAATATCAGCTCTAAATACCACTGGAAATGTGCGAAATCATATTACAATGGAGTACAGATCCTACTGTAGGGTGGTTCCAGTTAGTAAACAATCGTTAAAGATAAATTTGAACTTGTCTTGCTAGAGTAATCAAATACTACTAGCAGTTTTGAGTAGTGCTGTTTTCCTTAAACACAGCATGATGCGGAATGAAGTGGACAAATTCAGGACTAGTGCCTTCTACCTTCTTCATGTGGCTTAGATCTTCGAATTATTTCATGAACTAACAATATGTTTGTTGCAGTAGGGTTGTCGTGCAAATCGTCGTTCTAGAATGAAAACCTGTTTAGTACTGTGCTGCATGCCTCTCCTAAATGCTTAATTTCGCAAAGACACAAGCGAACAACAACGAAAAAACTGCCAGAATCGTCCCTGTAAAGCCGTTTCCTTAAACTACATTTTGCACATAGTATTCAGGAGATGAAACCTATTGTGGAAGCTCTTCAAGTTCCCAGACTATGAATAAATTGATATCATCCATTCTTGCTTCAGTCCTTAAAAGCATTGCTAGCGATTAGGAAGGCGGAGCTGTATGCGCTTTGTACGAGTATCTCCAACCAAAATAAAACCTAGTTTAGTATCCTGTAAAACTGGCCAATTACCTTCTCTAGTTCTACGATCAGGCTTCAAAATGCAAAGAAACGTTCAGTTCTAGCAAAACAGCTAGATGACAGGAGAAGTGAATTCAGGATTAGCAAGTTCAATATTCTGCGGTAGCTTCCACCTTGATCAATCGTTTGATGGGGCAAAGGATTTGCTATCTTGCTTAGAACACAACAGTGAATATCGTTTGTAATGTATGCAGTAACTCTTGATTTTAAGGGCTGTTACACAACAATTACAACATTCTTTATTGTTACCAATGCCCTCAATGGCCATGGTATTCCTCGACCTCTTTAGTCCTAGAAGTTGTACAAGAGATTCTGTTATGTAGCTGCAAGAATCTAACAAACATCTTGCCTTCCTAGGAACGCCGTTTCGATCGTACACGAGCACTAATGCTGTTGAAAGCAGAACATGTACATTAGAGTTTGTTTTAACAGAGAAATAATTACCTGATGCCTGAATGTTGTTGGTTCCAGATGTGCAGTACATTTCTTCTGCTTTCTGAGTTTCCTTCTTAACAGCATGTAAAGTACATGATGCTTTCTATTGTACAATTTACTCCCTTGCTGCACTCGGAAGCAGCGTGGCTATAAATCAAACAGTTAAAGTTAAATTATGTTTTCTTAAGAAGCTGTAGTCTTTGTGCCACAGCTAAGGTCTTGAATTTATCGCATTTATTTGTAGCGTGCATTTTTTTAACAGCAAGAACATTGCTGCCGCATGCGCATTACAGATATTTCAACCTTAGTAATACCATTGGGCCTTGAAAGCTTATTATTGCTATATTTCTTGACTTTAAGCTTTGTATCACTCTGTGTACCTCCCTTGATTATTTCTAAAGTTTGACATATTGTTTCTAAAAATTTTATAAGCTCTGGCCAGCTGCTAGCCTTACCTAGCTACTTCGCACTCTCACTCTTCTCTTAGTGTGGTTGTGTGCCGTTTTCGCCTCCCCCTGGTCGTGGCTCATGCAACCAGCACGCTACAATGCTTCAGGGTAATTACGTCATTATAGCCAGAGAAAGCCAACGTCCAAAACTTCGAACAACATACTGTCAGCTGTGATGTAAGACATCACCTCAACACGTAATACATCAGGCACGATCGTCATTGGATGGGTTGCGACACGCCACTGATGCCAGCGCCATCGTCTTCTCCGAGGGTTCCTGGAACTCCTGGGCAGGCAGTGAAGAGGAGTCGCTTTTTCGCCAGGGACCGAGGCGGACCAACTAGTCATCGTGACAGCGAGTTTCGGCATAATTCACCAAGGGTTATTTCGGCCTCTTCCAAATTATATTTAAAATCTTGTTTGGTAAGCTTTTCAAAATTGAATCTTTAAACTCTTGGTGCTTTTCCAAATTCTTGTATGGGAGAAGTATTGACATTGCATTTCACGTAACTTTCTTGTATTTGTTACTTTGTCATACATTCTTTAAATGCACATGGCAAAATATCACATTGTATTTGAGCATATTAATTTGTTAAATAAGTGTTAAAGCAAGCTGATCTAATTATTGTAAACGCACATATCATTTTAAAATAAATTGTTCTTCTATGTGTTGCTGAATATTAGCTACTCGCTAGCTCCTAAACAAATGTCTCCTTTCCACGAAACTTTTCCGTCTGAGTATGGTAAATAGTAGTACTGCAAGTGGAAGCGTGCAGGCCAAATGGTAGCATAGTGTGTAGAAAAACAACACCAGCCCAGTGGTGCAGTTGTCAATATAACTCAGCATAATCTCATTCAACATAACCCCGAATAATAACGAATCTGACTTAAGCGCTTAAGGGCATTTTTATTGTGATTTAGCAATCGTCTTAGCTTAGTAGGTGAGTCCTTATGTGCAGTTGTGGGTGTCAATAAAACATTTACAGGATTAACAGCAAAGATCCTTGGGTTTTTTAGTATCTGCTACCATGCTACCATAAAGTTCTCATTTGAAACTGGAACATCTTGTACCAATTCCTTAGCTTCATCCTTAAGAGCTGACTCTAATAATGTTGCTTCTGAACTTCAGATAAGTTTCTTATTGCCTTGTGTTGGGCTAAAACCTTCTGAAACATGAGTCCCTTGCCTTGAAAGTGATTCTCGTTGTAATCATTCTAAACCGCTACAGCATTGTAATAATCTTCTTCAAAAGCTATTCTATATTCTGTGTAATCAGTTCTCTCGTCACTTATCTCCAATTTCTCTAGTACTTTGTCAAATTTAACTGCTAGCTATAAGAGATTCTTAACCTTGCGTTAATCTGATTTACATATCTACCTTCATCAAAATTCGCAACAAAAGTTAGCATACGTCTTAAAGAAGGCTTATGAATGCTCATCTTCTTAATTAAGTTTTAAGTACATTTGTATCCATAATTAGTGGTAGTAAAACACAATATAAAATTATGAACAACCTTGCGGATGACTTCAAATGCAAGTGTATGTATAAATAGTTACCAAGCTTCAGGCAGTTGAATTTGTGGGCTACCTCTATTGGTCATGATGCTGTTGATGACATCACTTAGTATATCCATTTTAACGAGTTCCTCACAAAAATAGTACTCCCCTCCAAACTAAACAATGTGCAGGAACTGAATATTCTACAAAAATATATCATAATGCCGTAGTGTACATGAGCAAAAAAATTGATTTCTTAAGTTTCGAAATATATGCGCATTTATAAATTGAAAAAAAAGTGTGCGATCTTTTACTTCTATCCGGATTGATTGCAGTCGTAAGGTCATGGGTAAAAATGGTTTGAAGGATGCATATAACTTAAAGCTGCACCTTGTTACGTGGTAGTGCTTTTTTTCAATGGTGGCCCCTTCCCACTAACATCCTTGTAACAATGGATAAGGAAACATGCAAGTTATTGGATCAAAGGGGAAAACAAAACGTGTATAAAGCATAGAACACACGTTTAGGTTAGCAAAATAATTCTTTATTAATTAAACCAAAAGATTTCCAAACATCCCAACAAACAGTACAATAAAAGTGAAAAAAGTAACTGTTGCAAAATTTATATGACCAAGCATTGCCTAAATAGTCTCTAAACCCGTCACAAAGGACATTTTTCCAAGTTAAATACTTTTCCTTACGAAATTTGATCACTGTTACTTATGCCTGTAACATTCTTTAAGGCATTAAACAAACTTGCCTTTTCTATAAATTAACTCTCGTAAGCTCAAACGCAATCTCTTCAAAGTCACATTACTTTATTTTACCGCGAACAATTACCGTTTTACCCATGCTACTGGCAGCAATTAATTTTATAATGTACTCGTATACTCCTGTTAAATATAATATAATATAATAGTCGCATACTACATCATGACCCTTGTTGAGATGCTTCCTTTTGTGTTTAGCGATGTCCAATTTCCCATAGTCTAATAATAATTCGCCCCATTCGGGCGTTTGCTGACTCGGAGTAGACTTCTTTATATGCGATGAGCTGTTCTGCGTTGTTCCTCCTGCGCGTCCCGTCGAGTACTTATTCTTACCAGCAATCCAGCAATCGGGAGCAGGTCGCCCAGGTTCACCTGGGCGGAATGAAATCGCCACGGTACCTAGCCGCTAATGCACCTTTACTTTGCGGAGTTTAGCTTTCTACACTGCCATTGGCTGGGTCCCAGTAATCCCACCTGGGCGGACAAGTCTCCATTTGGTGACCAAGCCCAATACTGCTTAACGTTGGCGACCGCTTGCGTGGTCGTCAAGCCAAGCAGGCCGGCATGGCAGCAAAACAGGATGGGAAATTTGGTAATGGTGTAGGGAATATCCAAGTTAGCAGGCGGACGGGTCACCGCTAGACGGTCACTCATCCAGCTAGTGACCGACCCCGATACTGCTTAACTTGGAGGAACTTGTGATAGATAGGATTGGCGGCCCTTAGCCTCGGGGGCCCAAGTCGTCCTTCGGTAACCGGCAACTCTTTCTTCGCCTTGGCGACCTATGGTCATAGCGATCCAAAGAGTGCACCAGCTGGTTGGTGTGGTAAGTAATTTTCGTGTACATGGTACGAGTTCTCTTCCGCACCACATCTACGATATATGGGAGATCGGAGTGGGTGTATAGGTTGTGTGACGGGAATCTACGCCCAGTATCATAGACCATCCCAAGCGCCCTGTTCTGGATGGTAGTCGCTGCCGCCGATCGCCAGACCTCGCAGCCATACAGAATCAGGGACGGGATAATCGCCTGATATAGACGTAGTTTGAGGTGTGTAGGCATTGTGGAGCGGAATGCAGGGTACAGCTGCCTGAGTGCGTTGTGGCCGAGGCCGACCTTTGCCCTGACATATGGAGCGAAGGTGAGCCCGCGGTAGAGGGTGACTCGGAGGTATGTGGCAAAGGTAATCCAAGGGATTCTCCTCTACCGCAGCCTCAGAGACCGCTCGGGCCACCAGCGACGAACCTTCGCCAGGAGAAGCGCAGAGCTCTTCCCCGGGCTCATGGCCAACCTCCACTGCTCGTTCCACCTGCCACTAGCTCGGAGCTGTCTCTGTAGTGGAGGGAAACAGAATCGGGCATTCTTGTGCTAACTTTATGATGAGGACATAGTTCGCATACTGGCACGTAACAGTCCTGGGTTCTGTGGGGAAGTCTGGCATGTAGGCCGCAAAGAGAAGCGGGGACAGTACACTGCCTTCCAAGACTCCGGCGGTTAAGGGACGGCCTGATGAAACCTTCCCCTCCACGCTCACCCTGAATGTGCGATCTCGGAGGAAGCTGCTTATCAGGGCGAGATAGGTGGGAGGG
Organism: Deroplatys truncata; assembly: GCA_030765065.1. Taxonomy (NCBI): domain Eukaryota; kingdom Metazoa; phylum Arthropoda; class Insecta; order Mantodea; family Mantidae; genus Deroplatys; species Deroplatys truncata. Next base: position 65,059,717 of record CM060980.1, read on the forward strand.
ATGTCTGACTCCTTGAGTTTGTACAAAAGGCCTTCTCTACGTCCAGTAGCACCGCTAAGGTCTTGAAGTTTCCTGAAAGCACAGCGAGGTCTTCTCGGTCAATCGCAGCAGTGCAAGGTCGTGGAGTGCCCATTACGAAAACCAAACTGGTGGTCCGGGAGGAGCTGCTTTTCCTCAAAGAGAGGTGTTAAGCGGACTAGGAACAATTCTTACCAGACTTTGGTTGGGCGGTTATATACCCTCACTAGGGGGTGAAACGAGGGCAGAGGAGAGTTGGCCACTAGCCAAGTGATCCACTTGTTCCAACAGCTATGCTGGGAAATCACGGACCGCCGTCTTTGGAGAGTGCTTTGTAGCGGCGATACCGTGACGCAACCATATTGGACGTGTACTTGGTCACTGGGATGGCTACAGGTGACATTCAGTAGTGATAGATCCAAGAACTGGTACAACCTTCAGTCTTCCGCTGTGTTTGTTTCTCCAACGGAAAGTGAATACATGTTGTTGATTCCAGTGACGACTTGTGTTAAACTTAACAAAACAAAGGTGTTACTGAACATAAGTTTATCAATATAATATTGTAAAACAATAAAAACGAATGTGAGCATTTAACAGTATGGTTATTATTATTATTATTATTATTATTATTATTATTACATATTACTTTTCTAGTTATAATCATCACCTTCATCGCGTGAACACTGTAAATAATTTTAGAATACAAACCATAACAAAAACAAAAATAGATCCAAGACTACTGAGCAATACAGTGAATCTCTGTTATCCGAAACACTTAACGAGGTAACGTTAAACCGAAACGACTGAAAAAATAAATACTTTTGGATAAAACAAATTGAAGAAACATCGATTGTTAACTTAGGGGATGCATGGCGGAATGCGTTCAATCTAACCTTGACTGTTTCCGTTCCTTCTCTATTGGCAACTGTTTTGACTTTTTCCTTAATGACAGGCTGGCCCTTCCTTTTGTTAGCTGTCAGTCATTTATTATCACACTTACAGAGGTGGACTGTCATTACTGTTGCTTAAATATTCTCGGTGGGGAACATAGTATTGTGGACAGCGAGATACAGATCATTCCGCCACTTTTTCATGGAAGGGGTTCTCCAGTTGTCGTCAAGTAACCTAAACTAACAAGAAGGAAGAGAAACTACCCTGTTTATAAAACTACTTGCCAAATAGCATTACGGCTTGTCCAAAGATTTTAAAGAATCAAAGCATCCTGACATTCTGCTAATGAAACGGAGGCGTGACACAGCGGCTAGAAAACGACATTTTCAAACAAAATTAGTAGCTAATAGTATTGTGTGCACTATGGACCATTTTTGGGAGCAAATACAGTAGCTTGGCTGTTTAAACACTTTGTTAATATTGTATGCATATATATTTTCTTCATTTACTTCCATCTAAATCTTCAAAGAAGGTTTCTAACCTCTAAACTTATATTACTATTTTTATCTGAAGTTTTGGTTCCAACTAACAGCTACTGTAGATTCTTCCATCTGTTGCTAAGAAGCGAAAGAGAACTAAGCTCTGAGTCATAAACATGACACATCTATATTAAAATGCTATTAAACGCTTTTGTATCTAATTTAACGCAATACTTGTCTCTAGCAGTAGTGCACTTAATTTTCTTTCAACAGTAGTTTCGGTCGCGATGAGAAAAGCAACTTCCGCTATTGTACGACCAAGTTTCAAACAAATTGAAGCAAATAATCTCTGATCGGCGATTATAGACATGATAATGCAAAGGGAGGGGGCAGCAAAAGGAATGTGATCATCTTAAGGGCCAATGGCAAAACCGCGCCTCTTGCTGGGCGACCAATGGCATTGTAGCAGAGATATTAGTAAAGTTTGAAAAATGGCCTCGCCCTGGAACGACCAGTCAAATTAACATTCTAGAAATGAAATTATTATGCAGAGCACGGCCAAGCCGGTCCAGCATCCCTCGGGGAGTGTTTGAGTGAGAGGGAATAGGAAAGATGCCACCAGGTGCACGTTCTTTTGTTTGTCATAAGGTGTAATGCTGCAGCCCGTACGTTGTTAGTTGTTTCAGGTGTTCATTTACGTAGCACTAAATTATTTGATATTTAATCACAATTTAATACCCTTGCGTTCTAAAAACACAACAGTATGTTATGAATACGTTCTTAAACAAAATTCGTTTTAGGTTAGCTGCTTCCAAATTGGTTTCTTTCTATAAATCTCTTAACTACACCATAGTCCAGAAATTCAGTTTTAATGGGTATACCAGTATTTCTCTTAGGTGTCATGTATTATTTATATTTTCTTTAGGTACTCTACTTAGTTTTGTAAATTTATACTTAAGGTCAGACAGCCAGTCAAAACTGACAAAAAAGATAAACTTTTCTGATTGTTGGATACTTTGAATATTTAAGGTGTATGTACTAAGAGTGTGTATTCAAATTGTAAATAGGACACAATTTGCATATTGCCTAAAGTCAGGCATGTTTATGTAGGACACGCCCCCTTTTATAGACAATTTGTTATAGATGTATATATTTCCTAAACTGAAAATAATAGATTTCTGAACTAACCCACATATTTAGCAAAATTCTGAGACCTTTGGTTAGTACTACTGCCAACTTATTTCCTGTTTCTTCCTTTGAAAACATAAGCTAAGCAGTGCACGCGTGTTGTGTTGGTTTTATGTTTTACATTGTGTTGACGAATATTATATTAACAAAATGGCAAGAGGATACAATTTCGAATCTCGGTTAGAGTGAGTTACCTGGATAAGCTTTCTTCGAAGTTTTCCTTCTCCTGAGAAAACCTGGTTCCATGTTAGCATCATTCCAACCATTTCGTTCTCTCACTGATAACAAATTTAGTGAGAATATTTATACAAGGAAAACTAGCGAAGTGAGTGTTGAAGAAAACAGACTACCTTGACTGTTAATATTGTAAATGACGTAGAGGTTAATGCTGGTCAAAGTGTTGAAAGTACTTAGTTCAGCTATGGATAATCAAACACCAACTAGTTGGTAGAGGTTCGTGTTGGTCAAAGTGTTTATTATTGTTAATAAAACACCAACTAGTTCTAAAAATAAACTTTTCTACACTAAGCAGCTATTTCAAAGAAATACATGAACTAACATTCCTTAGGAAGATGATAAAGTGAAATCAGGTTATGTTTTAATGGTTATTGAACTTGTATCATATGCTCTATGTAACTACATTATATGTAAATATTGTGGTGCTAGCGCTGCTGCAATGGTGTTGCAACATCGCTAGCAATAGTATTTTCATATAACGAGGAAGAGCTCTAAAAATAGGCCTAGTGAATATGAGGTAAATACTAGATTTGTTTAGGGAAGGGTTACATTGGTAAGGACAATGCTTCCGGTAATACTCTGTGCTGCATAATAAATTTACCTAAACATATTCCAAAGCCCACAGCCACTAGAATTGCTATGCAAGTCATAGAAAGTGTGGCTAAACAAGACATGCTAGCAGCCATAGCCCTGATTATGGTCCTGGACTCTTTAAATGAGTGGGAAAGCTTTTTAATAAAATCTTTAAACCTGTCTTCCTCAGTTTAGTAATTATTGTTGACATTCAGGCACACATTATTGGTGCACTAATGAATCTGCAATCCCGAAATTTTACAGCTTATTAATATCAGGATATTAAGTGAAACTAAGAATGAAATTTGATTAATCCTAAACAGTTTATTTTAAAAAAAAGATTTAATCTTGAATAGCTTTTTGAATTTTTGTTATAAAATCGTATTTAAAAGACAGGAGTTTTACTTTATCCGGTTCATTTTATTATAAATGGAAGCTTGAAAACCAGGCTATACAAATTTCAGGAACGTTGTTTAATAGAGAGTACTAAAAATCTGTAAAAATAACATGGGTGATATAGGCAAGGTGTCTTACCTTAACTTGTAGATGTGTTTTAGGATATTCCTGTCGTCAAATCAACTGATGTTTATGTGAGTGCTCGGTGATTCTTGCCCTGCTTTAGAGATAACAGCCCTACATTTAAATTGTTTATGTCAGTGAAAGTTTACTGTACAAACTGTATGAAAAGTGATATGGTTGAAACTACACGACAATTGAAGCAAAAATCGCATAAGTAAACATCGGTCTGCAGAGAGCCTTTTGATTGATAGTCCTTACAGGCTAATTGATTTACAAAGCTTAAGATTGTCAAGAGGTGGAGCTGTAATAAGCATACGTAATGCACAGTGTGGATACAGTGAACAGGTAAAACAGAGTGTCTGTTGTTCTCTACTTTAAGTCATGATGGAACAGTCTTATGGCATCGAAGAGTATAAGAATGTGTACATATCATGCACAAACATTTGCAATTATTGACAAATTGGTAAAAACTTTCGGGCTGGAAGGCCGTGATCCAAGTGTGCAATTATTAACAAAGCGACGTTTCGGTCGATTCTTGGGTTGCCATCTTCGGAGAATAACCAAACATTTGACCGAAACGTGGGATGTTAATACTTTCAAACTTGGACCACGACCTTCCAAATCGGAAGTTCTTAATAATTTCTGAATCAACTCCGGCTGCAAAACCTTTCGTACGTGTTTAAATCGTATCACACATTCGAATTAATTTTCAAGATAGCGTGTGCAACGTTGAACCGCTTGGATTTGCGCAGTCAACCGTGGTTGAGATTACGTAAACCAAAACGGGTTCCTATGGATTGAGAAAGACTTCCAAACAAAGCTGTCGCATCAGTTTTTGAATGCGTCAAACTGAATGACCGAGGTTTTCGTTAGCTGAGGATATGGTGGGTCATTACCGCATTCATTTCATATTTCCTTCGCCACCGAATATGTCTGAGGTGTACGTTGAACAAAAACAAAAGAGAAAATCAATTCAAATTGGGAGACAAGGAAGAAAGAGGCAAGGAAAATAACGGACAAAAAATTATCGGGTGCTACTGAATTAAAATCTAATGTTTTCCATTCATACGAACAGTTTTACCCACTATTCCTAAGAAAGCTTTTTTTTCTATATACTATGTGTTAATCGAGATAAACCTTCCCAGAATTTGTTTTATTACATATTTCGTTAATGATACAAGGGGGATAGAGGAAAGCGAATACAAAGTCTGGTATGAAAAACCGGGTCGCTATATGCTGACATTAAAATTCTATATTCTCTCCATGACATCGGGAGAAAAAAATTAATAGCGACAAAAATTTAAAAAAGACAAAATATTGAAAAATTCAAACCAATAACAACGTCGGAAATGGCTGATATACCACAAAAAAGTTATTTGAAATAAATTGTATGCTTTAAAGACATTTTTATTTTTTATGTAGAGCATTTTTATCCATTTTTTATAGTTTATCCATACGCAATATTTTACAAAATACCTCCGGGATAAAACAATCTTCATTCCGAAGGTTCATTTAAAAGTTGTAGATCCATTTGTTATTAAAGTATCTTAAACATATGGTATTTTAATAAAATCAAATCGTCAGGACTATTTTTGAGAAAATAAAAACTAAAAATGTCTCCATTGGGTTCGAGAGACTTTCTAGAAAATCTTCGTGTAATACCTTTGGAAGATGCTGAACTTAAATACCGAGCCACACACATACACACATGCGCACACACACACACACACACACACACACACACACACACACACACACACACCTTTTGGGATTCAGAGAGCCTCAGAATTTGTATTTCCGTGTAATCTCGGTATCGAATTTTTAGGTGGAATGCAATACTTGCTCTATTTACTATAGGTAAATAGTAATGTAGCAGTAAATCAAGAGAATACGGCCAGCAGTATCTCGTTTACTTCACATGTGAGGAATGTGGGTACAGACGTATCCTACAGCGCTATGCCACACAAGAGTGATAGCGTTTTAACGAGCTGTTCTTTATGTGCTGCTGCCCGCGCCAGAGGGTTTCCTTAGATACATTTCATACAGTTCTATCTTGTTAGGTTTACCAGCGTTAACACGTGAACTTGATGTCCTTCCGGCAGTTGAACATCCGAGGCTTGGTGACCTATAAAACCGGAGTTCCAGAGGATTTCTGTATAGGATAAATTATGAATTTCTCTCTGTTGACATTTTCACATGGAGTTATTAGTGTGAGGAAAGCATAACCATTAAAGTAAATTACTTAGGAGTCGTCCTCCGTGGTCTAGGGCTACCATGCTAACCTCTAGTTCCCGAGGTAACGGGTTCAAATCCGGCGGAGGGCGATGGATTTTTTTCGGGAGTAAAATTCCTTAGCAAGGCTTCTTTCGGAAGGGAAGTAAAGCTGGTGGTCCCATGTCGTAGATTTATGATAGATTGGGACGCTAAGAACCATATCAGTTAATGAGTGTCCATAAATAAAACTCAATTTAATTTTAGTGACTTAAGTGCACGATGAAACATTCTGTGTTGAATTGTAAAATTTGCATTCATCTTCCCCTCCACCATAAGCTACTCCTATTTTAGCGGGTAGCATATGTGCTTAATAACTTGCCTGATTTCATATCGCAAACGGGATGAGGCGCATAAGCTTTATTTCGGGGTATTTCCCTTATCACAACAGCATAACATAACCTCCAACTGTTTAGGGTTGAGGCTCATTTAAGCATTAATTTTTCAACAGCATTTAATTTATCGTCGCTGTAGAATTGAAATGTCACAAACGACATTAAAACATTCTCTCTCTATCTCTGTTTGTATAAAAAATCACTAGCTGCGTTGAAAGATTTTATTCATTTGATTTAAGTCTTAACTGCTCAGCGAATATATGTTTATGCAACTTAAAATTTCAATACACACTTTTAATGGGAAAAAATTGTCCATGGTTGCAGCATATATCAGAGACAAAATGCATAAAATGAGAAAAAATGCATTAAACACAGGTAGATTGCATAAGTAGCAAAAATTAAATTTGAATGTCCGTATCCGCAATAAGACCAAAAACATGGCCAAAGTAAAAAAAATTACAGAGGACAGTACATATGTGCCTCCACAAGAGAAGAAACCAAAACGTATGACAACCACTAAAGTAGACAGCTCTCATCATTATCAATGCAAGAAGCAATCGCAACATCATAACGAAGCCCATTATTTTGTAATATTCATTATATGTAGCTGTTTAAATTCCGTGAATAATTATGTTACAGTAAAAACAACGATGTTTATAAAATAGTTTACAATTAATAAAACCCCCGTACAAAGAGAATTCTTAAGTTTAGCAAAGTCTTGTGTTCTCTTGCACACAAAGACGATCCATTTTGTCAATATGTTTATTTTGTTTCAGTGTGTCACATTGTTCTACATGATGCCTCTTCTTCTTTTACTTCTTCTTCGTATAAGGACTAGGTTCGTAAAACACTGTTCTGCCTTCATCTCTATATTCGTCTTCTGTCGAAGCCTCTTTCATACTTCTAGGAATCAATTTCTGAATAATTCTGTTTATGTAATGCTTCATAACTTTGTTTTGTTTTGCCTTCTGTAATGGTTTACTTGTCTCTTATCGCAAACATTTTTATGTTTACTTTAACAGCACCATTCAATTCTCTGCATACTTATTTTTAAGGGGTGTCAGAATTTAATTTTAGAAGCTGCAATTTTATATTACTTATCTCTTTCTTTATCCAGGATTCAGAACTGTACAACAAAGTAAGCAGTGCTATTTCTTTGTGGAATTTACTGTGTATCTTTGGCAATTTTATTATTTATTTCCCTAAAATTGGGATAATTTGCTATTGCTATCTAAATCACAAATTTAATGATTGTTACGTTAAATGCCTACTTAAAAATGTGAACATGAACTGTTATTTCGGCTTTTACTGCAATTTGTTTAATCTTAATTTGTCGTTTTTCCTGAAATGCCATTAATAAAACTCGGAACTTGGGACCCGATGCGCCATACCGTCAACAAAACAAAACTAACACAACGTGCAGTGGCGAAGCGTGACTTTCAAAGTGAGGGAAGCTCCAAGTAATAACTTTTATTAAAATAGGAGAGAACCATGAATGTTGTATCTATATTTTTACTTAATCTCGGTAAAAAAAGAACTAAAAATAGATTTAAATTTTTACAGGTAAAGAATAATATATTTTTCTTAATATCAATATAAAAATAAATAAAAATAGATTTAAAATTTTACAAGTAATGAATAATATATTTTTTCTTAATATCAGTATAAAAAGAAATAAAACTAGATTTAAAATTTTACAAGTAAGTAATGAATAATATATTTTCATAAATACGAGTAAATGAAATATTGTACCTTAATTGTTGTATACCAGATCGATGCTTCTAGTTTTTCTCCCAAAGATATCAATCACAACATCGTAGAAGGATGGGCTTTGACGCAAATTTGAAAGCAAGGACTTTTCAATGCTGAGAAGAGCTAGTGAAGAAAGTCTCCCCTGACCTTGAGTATTTCGACGATAGGATTTAATTCTCTTCATTGGTAAGAATGACCTCTCAGCAGACGAACTAGATGCCGGGATGGTTATTGCTAAAAGGACAAGTTTATGTAGTTCTGGAAACACAGACACTAATCCCGCTTCTGTCAAGTACTGATGTAATTTCACGACAGTGTCTTTATGCATTTCAATATCTCTGAATAACACACACAATTCACTTCTCAAAATTGGTAAATCAAAGAATTTGCCAACGCTCTGCTTTAAGCTAAAGAACCCTTCTTCTGGAAACTGTTTTGCAAAGTCCTTAAAGTTTGCCGAGTCTAAAATACTAAGGAATTTGAGTTTTTCCAAGTCAGCAAATCTGGAATCCATATTGATCTTCATTACGTCAATAATTTCCAAGAATGATCTCTTATAAGAAGTTGATACATTTTCCCCTAGTATAGTATCTACTCTAAGTCTTTTATTAGGTCCAGGCATACCACACACATCAGATACTTTATGCCAGATAGATTCAAAATCATCTCTGAGTTTCATAAGATGCATTGAAAATTTGTCAACTTGTTTACGGCAAAACTCAATATCAAAAGCCTTCTTTTGGAGTACTTGGAACAGTATGTCAGCCTGAGGAAATATACAATAGAATACATGAAGAAAAAAGTTAATATCAAACCCATGTAATGTTGAAAGAAGACCTTGAGCACCATATACTGTTTCCGGATCCCAACCATCTGCATTTTCGACCACTGAATTTAGCAAGTTTTCTATATCTTGTTTGTACTCGTACACAGTTTGTAATAACCTGTTACCATAATTCCATCTTGTTGGAGCTAAGGTTGGAAATCTCTTGTTTATTTCAGAGTCGAGTGCAGCCATTCGCTTTGTAGATTTAGAAAAGAAAATGCCAAAACCAGAAAGTGAAGTAAAAAATATTTTACACTGCTTAATAAAGCTCACAGCTTGTGACAAAACCAAATTCAGTCTATGTGCATAGCAATGCACAAATACAGCTTGTGGGCATTTTTCTCTTACTCTTATCTGAAGACCACTGTATTCCCCTGACATTACAGCCGCCCCATCATATGTCTGTTACACCAATTTCTTTTCACAATTAAATTCTTTTAAGATCTCAAACACATGATGTGCTAAAGAACTTGCTATTCTATCGACACTGACATCTCTGAAACACAGAAATCTTTCTTCAATACTTCCAGTGTTTCTCACATACCTAAGTACAATAGATAGCCGTGATTTCGTTGTAATATCTGTTGCCTCATCCGCAATAATTCCAACAAAAGAAGTCTCAGAAATTTCCTTCTTTATTTTGTTTGTCATCAGTTCCGAAACAGAATAAATAATATCATTCTGTATGTCACTAGACAACCCTGAAAAAACCGTCGAATTTGACAAGTGATGAGATAAGTCTATATCAAAATCTCCTAATTCCTTCAACATTTCAATATAATTTCCTCTGTTCAAAGAGCTTTCGAATTCGTCATGACCTCGAAATGTAAGTTCCTGCTTTCCCAAAAAGCATACTGCCTTTATCATTTGCGAAAGTATTTTCCTGTTTCTTTTTACGTCTTCATTGTGCTTCTGTATTGTGAGCCGGAATTGTTCACTTAAACACGTTTCAATTTGTGTATTTCCGAACTGCGTAAATTGTTTCAGACAAATAATGTGATTTTGCGATCCTTGATGGCTTTTCTGAGCTTTGTGTAAATTATTCAAGTCGTCAAATCCTGCATAACACCAAGTGCTTTTTTCTTGCGAAAATAGCAAGCACCGCCAGCAAAACAATTTTCGCAACCTATGACACCCATATAACCATGGAATTGTATCATACATGTTTTCATTAAAGTGGCGCATAAATGTTTTAACACCTTTGCTTTGTATGCCGATATCATTATTAAGAAGTTTCTTCGGCTTGTCACTTTTAATTATATTTAGTTTTTCCTCATAACTGAAAGAACTAAACCTACTCTTCAGTACTTTTTCTATTGTACAGTCACACGTAGACCCTTCTTGCACTGCAAGAGTGCTCACACTACAAGCAGACCTATCCCCAACCCATTCCACTCAGAGGTTCCAATAATTCGTAGAGTTGCCAACACCGCATGAAATGTTAACCTAAAATGGAGAAAGTATGAAATTCACGCGCTTTTGCTAATAACTTAAAATTTCACAAGTAATACCTATTTATTACTAGCAAACATCAATCTACGTAAAATACACGAATTATTGCTATTAAAATATACTTACAGTTCTATTTAAAAGCGCCACATAAAATAAAACAACAAACGTTTCTTCGCACAGTACAGAGATTTCACGTGACGATGTCTTTCAACGCTTCCTAAGTCACGACAAGTCCCGATTGTTTCCGGAAACCTACGAAGTATGTCGTTAGTGGAGGTTACGATGCGTGAGCACGGAAATGCTCAGTATTGAATGAGCTCGCGGATCTGGTCACTCAAGCTTCGGCAGTTGTCCAGATATCAGCAGCACTGTGGATGTTCACGAATAAATTTTAAAAATGTATCCAGAGCAAATAAAATGTTTGTTCGCGTGAATTTTATTTGCCTTCTTCTTTTTAAATTCTTGGGGAAGCGGCGCTTCCACCGCTTCTATGCACGCTTCGCCACTGACAACGTGTACTCAAAGCCAATACCTCTGTGGTGATAGGGGGTGTTTGTCATTGAATACCGATCGCTTAGGCACACAAAGTCCCAACTTTTGAGCCTTAGTCATTATACTGTTTTCTCAGCTGGCGTTTTCAAGTTTCATTATTTAGATATCGGAATTTGTGATTTTAATCTAAAGTTCACCTTTCTTTTTTGCTAAAACTATCACGAGCATACAGCAGTATTAAAGATAAATCTTTGTGAAGTAAATTCCTAAAATGTTTATCAAATATTAGCTAAAGAACCTAAATATAACAAAGGCTTATAACACAATTTCCCATAAACGCTATGAGATAGGCCAAAACTCTTCAGCCGCGATATAGACTAGCTGTATGTGTCAAAAACGTCATCACTTCTTGGGAGCATTTTCACTACCATAAGCTGTATAAAAGCCATAGGTATTTTACTTATGATTACCAGTATTTGAGAATGTTAATAGGGATCCGGACCTTGTAACGAAATAAATGTTTTGGGGACTAACTAGAATGTATGTCGAATCTCCCATTCTCTCTCACGTTTGCGGATAGTTTGCTCCACTCAGCATTCACAGAAAGCCATTAGGAGCCATGCAAACATCCAGCGTAATTTAGAAACATATCGGTGAATATAAATCTGCAAGTAATACACGCATTCAAGGTATACGAATAAAGATACTCTGCAATATGTTGGGAAGTGTCACTCTTTTGGACTTGGTAATATGATTAATAAATGAGAAATTAAAACTTTTACAAATATGTTTTGTCATTTGAAAATACGAATATAAATGTACAGAAACCTCAAAACAATTCATATACATGGAAGAGTTACCTATAGCATTACTTGGTTATACCAATTTTACTTTATTTGCCAAATAACTGTAAGAGGAAGTATCTACTATACATCACCCAAAATTCAATATCGAGATTTCACCGGAAATCCATGATGAGATCCAGAGAATCCACAATAATCACTCAGCGTTTGTATAGTGTGTCTGTTCACCAAATTTCATACCTGAAACAGACACTGTTTAAACGCGCCAGGCGAAATTTTTAAAAAATTTCCCCCACACCGAACTATCCTTTACATAGAAAATGTGCTTTTACATGGTATAAAAATGTTGTTACAATATAGCATATTACGATATTAATGTGATTAAACGGATGTATATGTTGAATTTTCTGAGAATAACCTGTGAAGTCCCATATATTTCGTTTTTATAATTTTGTATAACCGGGAAATCGTTTATATACATGCATAAAAAGCTTACTGCAGGACAAAGGTAGACCTCATTGGAAATTGCGTTTGTGTCAATTTTTTTCGTAGCGCTTGCCGTTTTCTGCTCTCCGTTGCAAGTTTATACTTTCTTAACTTACCTATCGGACATACTTGAAAGTTAGCGAGTCTTCGTTTTTCTTTCTACTACAAATGATCGTTACCACGACTTAACATTTTAATGCGTTTTCATATACTGTAGGTGACTAAGCACGTATTACTTATTTTAAAACAATTTCTAGGCAAGTATATTTCGTAAATTATGTAAAATGAATTTAAGAACCACTTTTCAAATGATTGCTTTAAACTATAAGGGATACATGCGAATTTGTCACACGAACATATATATATATATATATATATATATATATATATAGGTGAGCCATATGAAATTTGAGTTAATTTAGAACGTAAATATTTAATGTAGGGGTATTAAATGAGCATATATTTTATGTAATCAGCATTACTAGGCAACATTCTAAGGGTGTTGAATTAATTTGCCTACATGTAACTTGTATCCGCCGACGAGGAAGAAAGGGTAAGATAGGCTGCCAATTGACAAATAGGTGTTGCCAGAATCAAACAAGGCATTGGAATTGACATATTAACACTGCATTACCAACATAAACCACCATTTCTTATAGTGGCACGTTTCCTCTGACATCACATAGTAGTATCTTAGGCAAACACATGGAATGTTAAAAAATAAATACGAAAAATTGTCATTCTTTTACTTGTCTAAAAATAAGGGATCTTGTATTTGCATATGAAGTCAATAAAGAGCCAGATTCTTCTTCATCTTCCGACTTCTAGGGATTAGGCTTAAAGCTTGTCCCGTCCTCACAATCGCTGCTGTCTCCAACGTTTTGTAGGTCTACCTATATCTCATCTACCTGTTGGTCTGTAGTTTAGGGCTAGTTTTGGAAATCTTGTTGGTTTCATTCTTTGTACATGTTGTATCTGGTTCCTGCGATAGCCTATAATTTTGTCATTAAGCGTACATATGTCTAATTTTTATCTTTATCGTTCCGTAGAATGTCTTCTCTCGTATTCTTGCATCCATTTATGTCGTTCCCGCAGCTTTGGGAGGTGAATATGTATAGCAAGGAGGAGGTGCGTGTATCTGTTTATCTTTTCGCGCATGCAGTGGCGTTCTGTTTTACGTGCACAATTTTAAATTATTCACGTATGAATATATAACTTTGAGCAATAGATTTACTTATCACTTACATATAATAAGCATGTTTAAATATACAACTAATTATAACGCGTTTTTGCACAGTTTCTTCATACGTGTTTTTAATGGCAACATAATGTAAAACTGAAATACATTATACTTTTTTCTCTTAAAGAGAACACATTTGCTAGACATTATTTTAATAATCCGCCCAATCTTCATTTTGTTCAATACCTGGTTTAGCAGCCTAGGTACTGAATCACTCGTCGCCCCCTAGAACACTACCATGAAATGCGGGAATATATACGTTTATAGTCAGAGTTTATCCAACACATAAGCGATTAGGTGCATAGGTAACTAATCATGTATTGAACCAGAATAGAGATTGGATAAGTTATTAAAGTAATGTTTAGTATACTGCTATACACAAAGGTTTGCAGCTAAAATATTAAATTTAGTTACCCCGGCATAAACATTGAGGAACGTAACTAAGTGGCATACGAGAGCTACCAGAAACCTGCTGCACAAATAAGCGGGCGTGGGATATTTAGAACATTTAAAATGCATAAATTCACATTACCTCTGATTTATTATAATAAGCAATATGCCCTACATTATACAGAAAAGGTTACAGAAGAACACTGGGGGAGATGCCCCACGCACACACATGGCAACATGCACTCCCACTCACAGAAAACCTACGCTAGACTCTGGCTATAAGTGACGCCAAGACACCACACAAAGAGGCTATTCCCTCCACTTGCCTTCACCCCCAACTAGGAAGATGGAATTGCCGCGCCGGACAAGAACTTACCACACAAACACAACAATTAGCTCAACAATATTATACACAGCAATAATGTGTCCGACGCGACAATTCACACACACATACGCTACAATATGTGTGCTCTTGAGAGTAAAAAGTATATTGTTATATTACAGTTTTAAATTATGTTGCCATTAAAACATTTTTTCTGCAAAATAGGGTTTTATTTAGTTATATAGTATTTTAACATGTTTATTATAAGTGATGAAGAGTAAGGCTATATTCATATGTGAATACTTTAGAACTGTGCACGTAAAACAGGAGGCCATTGCATACGCTAAAAGGTAAACAGATACACACACCTCCTCCTTCCAAAACATCCTCACCTGTGAAGGCTAGTAGAATACCTCTAAAGCTGCTGGGACGGCATAAATGTAGCGAGTGTACAACCTTTAACGGGCCTCAGGAAGTTCTTCATTGCTTGAATTTGGTTGGTGTCCTTCCTTGTTAAAACCCATGATCGCTACCATATGTTATAAGAGGAGTTGACATAAAACTTCATTCTGGTATCTCAAAATTGTTCGCCACACCATCTGAAACTTTGCAAGTTTTTCCATAACATCTTTGTTTCTCTGATAACTGACATTACAACCTAAATAAATATATGAAATTGGACACCTGTTTTACAATGTTATTATGTATAACAATTTTAGATAGGACTGGATGTTTCCCCTTAAAACCATTATTTGTTTTATTGACTGATATTTTAAGAATCATATACCTACATATACAGACCAGATTTTATTGTCTCAAATACGGGAAATCCCGTGCAACGCAAGAGGCAAGCATCCCTATTTGTACCTCATTCTTATTAGGCATGTCATCATGGTGTTAGCGGTTTGATTTAGAGTCTGTACTCAGGGCTGTTCATATATCATTAATTAATTTTAGCAGTGCCAGTTGATGGCTGCCAAGCACATGATACAAAGCTCTGTCATGCTCATTAGAAAATAAGTGCATTGTTAAAATAGCTGATTGTGTTAGACTAAAATTAGCAGAAAACCCTGAAATCACGATATCTATACTATATTTTCATAGAAGCTGTAATCTTGAATGTGATTTTTTCTGTTATTGTATTAATATTTAAATAAGTATTTGCTTTAAAACAAGCAAAGAATTTAACAGCCTTTCAGTTATATCACTCCCACAAACGTGAGTTTTGATTTTCTGCGTATTCTGTTTCCATAACATTCATTACAAGACTACTTAAAAAGCATTTGATGTTCCTTTGAAGGAAAGGAGAGGATAATTCAGAGAATCAAACCTTATGAAACATCGAGAACGGAAGCAGCTTAAGTTTTTTCTTTTTTTCCTGAAAAGCAAATACTTGCGTGAACCTCATCGTGTTTCAAGTATTCAGCGATTCTTGGGAAAGTAAATGGCTTTCAGATTACATGGTTTTAATCTTCTTACTGGAGAGGAATTTTCAATTTACGGTATAGTCTCTGAATACACATAAAAAGCAAATATCTACCGTATAACTACTATGAGATAGGAGTGTTAAAAGACCGTTTCAGTGGAGGATTGAAAATGTGTGTACTTTACTCCGGAAACGCTTCGTAAAAGCAGTATTAACATTTCTAAAAAGGATAAAATGCAAAGGAAGAAAAAATAAAATCCTTGTGTTGGAGATAAAGATATTTAATGCTAACACTGCACCACACATTATATTCTAATTCCGTTTGGGAGCAGTTCTATGCTAAAATTACTGTGGCAAAATGTGCAAAGAGCGTCGAAACGTATGTTATACATCCACATAAGATTTTCGTGATATATAAACGGCAGTTCGGCAAATGAATGCATTACATTAACATCTAAGTTTACATTAAGTTAATTTATAGAAGTTTTTGTTATGATTGCATTTTGCTACCATTATTTTAATAGAGAAACTTTATTGTATTTTATATCATAGAGTTACAAGTATGCTTCGTAGAAATTTTTTTATCCATTTTTCGTGCGTGGTGAAAGTTGAATTTTCTGCATTCAGTGCTGATAATCTAACCTTCTTGCTTGTTTTGTCTCTAATTTTTACTTTCTCTACCACGCACCACGCAGATAGAGAAGATATGCATTCTACCCAAAACTTAGATACCGAGATTTCTCTGGAAATACTGGAAACCACCTGAATAAAAAAGCAACCACTTTTAGGAAAAGGTTCGCGCCCGCGCGCATGTGTATAATTCAAAAGTGAAAAGTCGGATAAATACCAAACTGGCTATTTAAATTCAGTATCTTCCAAATATGCAACACGAAGATTTTCAAGAAAATTCCCCACACCAACTACACTTTACATGGAATATTTTTCAAAATTTTTGTTTTCTAAAAAATGATGCTGACGATTTGATTAAAATAACATATATTAAAGATTTTACATACCAAACAAAATGCACAACTTGAATTTTCTGGGAATAGCTTGTGAATCCTCTTTATTTGGAAGAAATGTTGTATAATCTTGTATAACTGGCATACGTTAAGCGATAGACGAAAACGTACTATATGAAAAATGTAGATCTCTTCAAAACACACAATTTATTTCAAATAAGTTTTCTTGTGGTATAAAGGAAATCTGAAATATCCGTTATTAATAGTTCGAATTGTTCATTACTTGTCATTCTCTTAAAGTTCTGTCAACATGCAGTTGTTGCTCGGGATTGCATGGAAACAGTATGGAATTTTAAGGCCAGCGTATAGAGCCCTGTTCTTAAACATATGACTATTGCTGCTCCCTTTGTATCTATAACAAAATGTGTAAGTTGCTATTTCTGCAAAGGTTTATTTGATTAAGATGTAATAGATAGAAAAATAAGCCTTATCAAGAATAGTCTGTATAGCCACTAATAAACATAGAGAAAGTCATATGAATGTATAACATCAGATTTTGTACATATTTATTATTGCAAACATGGATTATAATAATATTTGCTAGTGGAATTCTACAATTTAAATATTACCTGGATCTTTACTATTACTATTTACTTATCATTTAATTCATGCAGCAGCTAAGTATGAGCCGCAAGTTATTGCAGTTTTTTTAAGGTCAGCAACCATACATGTTGTCAACAGCTGTTAGTAAAGTATTAATTTTATTTTCGTGTAAGTACCACTTCTATTATCCATTATCGGCGAAAAAAATCTATGGAATACTCCTGCAGTTACCCCACTTGTACCAAATTATATACCACTCCATACAGTAGACGTACTGTGCTTCTTAACCTTATTTCCCCCAACGTAAGAGTGAAGAGATTGCCGCTTTATAAGGAAGCAGTGTTTGTATCGGGGCTAAGAGGTATAAATTCAGAAACCCGTGTCAAAATTATGAGTTTTATCTTTTTTTGCTAGGAAATATTACTCGTGAAATTTCATTAATAATTTCCGAAGCATTCAGTATATACATTTTGGTAAAATAATTCTAAGTTTTTGCTCTATTGAAAACGATGATAGCAGTTCAAAGTAATGTGATTCCCAACCATTTTAATATCAGCAAAACTTATAGCACATAAATAGTTAAACGGTCAATATATGTTTTTTTATTGCAACATACACTACGTGATCAAAAGTATCCGGACACCTGGCTGAAAATGACATACAAGTTCGTGGCGCCCTCCATCGGTAATGCTGGAAGTCAGTATGGTGTTGGCCCACCCTTAGCCTTGATGGCAGCGTTCCCTCTCGCAGGGATACTTTCAATCAGGTGCTGGAAGGTTTTTTGGGGAATAGCAATACATTCTTCAGGGAATGCGGAATTGACGAGAGGTATCGATGTAGGTCGGTGAGGCGAGGGCTGGCACGAAGTCGGCGTTCCAAAACATCCCAAAGGTGTTCCATAGGATTCAAATCAGGACTCTGTGCAAGGCCAGTCCATTACAGGGATGTTATTCTCGTATAACCACTCCGCCACAGCCCGTGCAGTATGAACAGGTGCTCAATCGTGTTGAATGATGCAATCGCCATCCCCGAATTGCTCTTCAACAGTGGGGAGCATGAAGGTGCTTAAAATATCAATGTAGGTCTGCGCTGTGATCGTGCCACGCAAAACAACAAGGGGTGCAAGCCCCTCCAGGAAAAACACGACCACACCACAACACCACCACCTCCGAATTTCACTGTTGGCACTACACACGCTGGCAGATGACGTTCACCGGGAATTCGCTAAACCCACACCCTGACATCGGATCGCCACATTCTGTACCGCGATTCGTCACTCCACACAACGTTTTGCCAGTGTTCAATCGTGTAATATTGACGCTCCTTACACCAAGCGAGGCGTCGTTTGGCATTTTCTTGCGTGATGTGTGGCTTATGAGCAGCCGCTCGACCATAAAATCCCAGGTTTCTCACCTCACGCCTAACTGTCATAGTACTTGGAGTGGATCCTAATGCAGTTTGGAATTCCTTTGTGATGGTCTGGATAGATGTCTGTCTATTACTCTTTACGACCCTCTTCAAATGTCGGTGGTCTCTGTCAGTCAACAGACGAGGTCGGCCTTTACACTTTTGTGCTGTATATGTCCCTTCACGTTTCCACTTCACTATCACATCAGAAACAGTGGACCTAGGGATGTTTAGAAGTGTGGAAATCTCGCGTACAGACTTCTAACACAAGTGACACCCAATCACCTGACCACATTCAAAGTCCGTGAGTTCCACAGAGCGTCCCATTCTGCTGTTTCACGATGTCTAATGACTACTGAGGTCGCGGATGATGAGCACTAGGCAGTAGGTGCCAGCACAACGCTCCTAAGATGAAAAACGCATGTTTGGGGGGATGTCCGGATACTTTTGATCACATTGTGTATATGACCCATTATTAAGGGCAGACCAATAAAAGTTACCATGTTCATGTTCCATTTTCCCTGGAGCTAATCAATGTGTCACAATGCAATTTTCTCTGAAAATTAACCGATAACGTTTCCCTCTAATTTACTTTCATTAGTCCACCTTTTTTACGGGAGCTTGACGTGGCGTTTTTAACTATATTGATAATGTAAGCTTAAGGTACACATACAGTTTGTATACACTGTAATCGATGGAATCCAACAGCTGAAAGCTAGAACTAGAACAGTTTAAATGGTTTGAGCCATAAAGTAGACTGATATTATTGTTGGTCATCATCATTACATTTTGCACCCTTTGGTTTACAGTAGCCATTCGTTAATCAGATCACTTTTAATATCTTTAGCTATAGTTTTACGCCAAAATACATTTATTATATAGATCTGTACATTATTTGTAAATATACAAACATAGACGGCATAAACGTATGGTCACAACAATAACATTCGATAATCACTTGCGCAGAGCTACGGCAGAAACCAAAATGATTTCAAAATACGAAAGTAAACACAAACCGCGAGAAATAAACCTCCATAATTCAGATTTGTGTTTTTTTAAGAGCAGAAGGAACTTTTCTGTACGCGGCAGCGTTTGTTTGCTATAGCAGGTAACAGTGCAAACACTGCACTCCCGATTATATAAATTTATACAGCTATTGAGATTCTCATGGCTTGGTTTTTCGAGTAGTTTCAATCTAAAGAATGTGCAATAAGAGCACCTTTGCAAACTATAAATTGCATTTCCTAAGGTAATCTATGCAAGACGTGAGGCAAGTTTCCCTATAACTCTGCATCCTATTTCAATTTTGCGTCGTGAGTTAATCAGTTACTTCGAAACAGAATTCAACTGAATGAATTTTCTCGTCTGTGCTCCACTGCTGATGCTGAAAGTAAGGTGAACTTTTTTTTATGAGCCATAAAATAAAGTACCTCTGGCGGACACCCTCTTGGCATCTACCATGAAGTCGCTATTTCTGCCCTTATGACAATTAAAAATAATATATGTCTCTATTATCTGTGAGATGGCGATCTAATCCGAATTAATGGCCAGTTGGAGGTCCTAAAACTGGAAATCAGCACAGCTCCTAACAGAAACTGTTTTGTCTGGAATGATTATGAGGGAAAAATACCTCTTCTTTATATGAAAACTGAATTCAAAACCGGGAAAGCTTCAGTTTGTATCGGTTTCACCGACTCTACTGAAACTAATTTATATGATCTGCATGCTAATAATATATATTTGTGGTTAAATTAGACATTCATTAATAAAATAAGAATAATAGTAGGTGAATCAACTAAACTGTCACATGAACGATTAATTATTCATATGATGCATATGAATTGCAGTAGTACAGCAACATTTTCGCTAATGCTATATGTAATAAAAGGATAAACGTCCTCCTGTCAAATCATACTACAGAGTGTTTTACATGAATGCCATAATTACGTTTACCTTAGTGAATTTTGCACCTGAGAACGAGTAATTGCATTATTTTAAGCGGGTGATCAAATAATGCCTTATAAATGAACCAATAGCATTTTTTCTGTGCTGCTTTCCAAATTTGCTTCACTGAAAGAAACATTAACTTGCATATTCAAAATGTTACGTTGCTCAAAAGCAAGTATCCAGAGTTTTCGAAACAATGATTATACGATGGCTCATAATTTATACAATATTTAGGTATTCTAGAATTAGATGACACACAAGTGCTACTTAATTCAGATCATTATAGAAAAAATTATGATCGACAGCTATCTCATAAAGGAAATGTCAAATCCTTCGTGTTGAAACCTACCTTGAAAATTTAACCACGTAGGCTAAGAAAGCCATGTTCAAAAAATTTGCTTCCAGTTTTAATTTCGAGGCGGGTATCGGCATGAACAATTGTTAGAACTGGAAAGGCTACTTCAGATTCAGTTTTCATAACTCTGCCTTAGTTATTATTTCACTGAAAGTTCAAATAAAGCTGATAGCAACAATTTCAAATAAAGATGAGGGGAAATTATTAATAACTCTAAGAACATTAGGGTACTCTTAAGAAGGTGCTATTCATGATTAAAACTGACAATGATCCGTAACGAAATCATTTGTTTTGATTGAGTTTTTGTGACTTATGCTACAATTTTGGGGCTATTACACTCTTCCTAACTGTAGTTTAGTCATAAGTTCTGTTATGTGATTAAGAAGTAATATGTCTTAAAATAAAAAACACAAAAAGATATAAAATGTATATTTCATTTCAGTGACTAATGAACATTTCTTACACTATACGTCATTCAAAATGATCATCTCTGGCCTTTACACAGGACCTTAATCTGTTAGGCCAGTCTGCTACTGCAGCATGGATGACATGTAGAGGAATTTCTGCGCTGCCATTACGAGATCTCGCTTTAGAGATTCCAAACTGGAGTGAGGTTTGGCACAGGCCTTACTCTCCAAGATATCCCAAAGCCTATAGTTCCAGTGGGTTCAGGTCTGGGCTGCCAGAGGGCCAGTCGTCTGGAACATTGTCCCTGAGCCATGTTTGGTTATTCTAGCCTTATGAGCTGGGGTTGAGTCTTGCTGAAAGACCCAATGGCTTCTATTGAAGAGTATGGTGTTTTCAAGGGTTTCACAAATCTCTCTAGGATGTCCTCTTGGTACCGTTTGGCTCCTTGTTTTTACACCTTTGCAGAAATGGAGAAATGTTACTCTTTGATGTGACATGCCCCACCAAACCACCACTGATGCTGGGTGGTGCTCTCTCTGGACACAGGGGATTGATATTTTACCTTTCTCTGAGCTCCGTGCATATATTTCATCATTTTTTTATTCTACTTTTCCACACTGTGAGAATTTTCTCATCTGTGAAGAGGTTATTATTTTCATGATCATTCTGAGCATGCCACGTAAGGACCTCTTTAATCTTACGTACCTGACTTTTTTAGGCTCGAAGTTAACAAATGTAGCACTGACCATCGATAAGCTCTCATATGAAGGTCTTCTCTGACAATCCGAGGCATGGATTTGGCGGATACATTTAACTCCCGGGTCATCATTTTTTGCTTCCGGAGTGGGTTTCGACATATTCGTTCTCTTACTGCTTTGACCACTGCTGAAGTCCTTATGGTACGTGGCTTGCCAGATCTTGTAAGTCTTCAACGGAGGAAGATTCACAAATCTCTTGACAGTTCGGTAAACAAAATTTAATGAAAATTTCAATTGTTTTAACACGTTGAATATCTTAGTAGGTTTCTTACCACATTTATAAAGAGCAATCACTGCAATTCTGTTTTCATTTACACACTCTTCCGCATTTATTGGTTGATGTAGTAAATACACAAAGCAAATGTGTTTAGAATAATACTATGCTACCATGGTAACTTGTAACAATAGCATTAAATTATTTATTTTTAAGTTGTAGAGCTACAAATATAGAGGACAGAACTTATGACTGGACTGTATACTGTAGTGAACCCGTGTGGAGCTCGAACCACGATAAGGAAATTGCATCATATTGCATTACGTTTCGAAAAATGTGGTAATGTAGCAAAAACTGGCTTTTAGGACACAAGTTGCTTACTTGGCTCTTAGAAACATATATATTGACCATGAATGTAGGTCATCTGTCTCTACTCTCTTCGATATTCGAACGACACCGAGACCGCGTCCGTCAAGGGCCCCGAGCATCACCCTAATAAGTTAATAGTTAACCTTGTATAACAACAAGATGTAGAGTAGCTCTACGGATATGGAATGTGTGAATACGATTAAGTTCTTGCACGCACGTCCCCTGTAGCGAGGGTTCCCTTACTCCATCTTAAGTTATCTAAGAATATAGCCATTAGTTTTTATATAATCCCCCGAACAACTCTATGGCACTTTACCCTCCGGTACCAACCAGATCTACCACTTGATTCTATTCCTCCTGTTGTAAGCAATTCCCGAGGCTAACCGCCATAAAGGTAGCTACAATACCCAAATTTACTGTAGTGTATTATGTAATTACAGTAGATGCTATATTAACGTACAAGCTAACGTTTGCAACGTGCGAAGCAGCTTACCAGATTTTACGAGTGCAGTAATAAATTATACATAAGTTTTATTGCATTAGTTGTATAACAAAATTATCAGAGTATATGTATTAATAAATTCAGATTGACAAAAATGTTAATTTTCTAATGAGTGAGACCGCAGTCAGTGAATTTTATTATCACTGATATACCGCATATATGTCCATGGAGATTTAGTTTACTTTTCTATTGTTATTGATTATGGTTTTCAGCAACACCAGGTTTTCTTAGTATATAATGTTCGGATGACGATAACATTTCTTGTATTATGTTACCATGTATTAAGTATTATAATTTAAGGATTAATGCTGGCTTTGCCATTAATACGGAGTAACTGTTCTAAAATTCATAATGCAGTTTACTTATTTCCAAAATAATGCAAAGATGTTATGACACAATAGCTCCCATGCTAATTTTATAGATCTATTTAGTAATATGTTTCGAGTGCTTTTCAGTAGTAATAAATGGTGTTTATAATTACAAAAATAATATTTTGCTAAATCATATGTTTCCTTGGGATGGTTATGGTTTTAGTGTTGTCTCAAGGTTACCTCATTGTTAGCAACCTTCGGCTTCTATTCTCACAGCTCCTACATTGTTAAATTACATAACACATTCACATAACATTACATGTACATATTAATATAAATATAATACAATGACTGTTACATACATTTTATGTATTACATTATACACATATTGCTTTTAGGCGGGATGTTATATTTTAAATTATATAATTAGACTGATATTATTTAAGTTTAAAAATACCGCCTCACCCTTGGCCTTGCAAAATACGGACACAGGCGCTGGAAGTGGATTTTACAAACTTTATAGAAAACTGAGGGTTGACAATTTACTTTAGGATTGTGCTGCAAATATAACCTTTCTGTATTTAATTTTGCACACCCTTCTGAGTGACCACATCTAAGTATCAATTTATGTTAATATTGAACTTTTTTCTTTACTTGATTGTTCTCCCTAAGCCAGGCTAGATTAACATTTAAGTATTTATATTTTCAAATACCCAATTATGTAGAAAAACACTAGAATAATGATCGTGAAGTGCTTTGCAGAATCTCAGGCAAAAATGTGGAGTGAAGCGCGTTTCGCCTGGTTACTCTCCTTTTTCTTTCTTTCAATGTTGCCTCTCCCAAATAATAAAAGTTTAATCACTTCTGGTAGGTATATTGTAACGTACTCATTCTACAAATTTAGTTAATGACTAGCTGACTTACCCAGCATTGCACGGTTCCCTCGTAAGGTGTTCGGGTCTATTTTGAACCACAAGAATTTTTGATGGTGTGTAATTTTAAAAGTATTTTGTTTAAATAAGTTCCATTCACTGCCTTTATTTGTCTCTTAATCAAGTATATTCTGAAAAAGAAAAAAATATTTTGGAGCTTTAGTCTGGCATTCACAGAAGTAGTACTTCTCAAGCTGTTCCGTTATTTTTAGATCCTGTGTAATTTAACCTTAATTATTACAGAACATGGTAAAAATACTCAATATGTCAACAAGAGAACAAGTATGTGTGCAGTAAGGCGGGTATAAAGATGTGAAGACATTGTTGTTTGGAACAATGGAATGTTAATATGTGAATTGTTCATTGTGATGCTGTTAATAGTCGCGTAATTGATTTTAGTGTTTAAGCGACTTTATACAAAAACGAATTAAAAAATCAATGGAATTTCTATTTCGGGAGAAAGCGGGTGCGCAGTCATTGTTTTTAACGAAATCAGTTTATAAAGTGGTTCACTTCTTCTGTTTTCTACGTTTAGAATTCATATATTCTGTTAGTGCTTTTTCTCAAGATAAATGACCTCTTTGAAAGATGAAACAGCAGACAAATTCGGAACATATCTGATAGTGATGAAGTAGTTTCGCAGGATGAAGATCATGTTTCTTCGCTAGAAGACAGAGATGATACACCAGAACAGCAGATGGTAAGCAGTACAAGTCTGATTTGAAAGGATACACCAACTGAATTGAAGGCAGAACTCCTATGTCAACTCGAACGGCATGCAGTATGTATAATATAGTTCTGACTTCAGGACCAACAGGGTATGCCACTTCTCGGATTACAAATGAATGCCGAGCTTTCAAGTTGTTCTTTCCCCCCCCGTAAGAGGAGGTTTCGAGCCCTTCAGTTGACGTGGTGCGGGCGCTGCTAACCCTGAGCACTCGTGATACTTCTGACGTTACTAGAAGTACGCTGGGCCAGACGTCCGAGCCCCACCCGTAAGGGTATCGTTTGGATTGGGTTGGACTCGGCGGGACAGTGGTTCCCGATACCCATGGGAGATTGAGGACAGGGTCGTGAAACGCCTCAAGGTCCTCCGGTACCACCCTGGATAACCGGTAGACAGTTGCTACATTGCTGTCGGCCCCACCGAAGTTGTTCGGTAGTCTTCCCCTTCTTGGGGTTGACGCGCGTAAGTGGATACGTCACTTACGCCCTGTAATGGGGGCGGATTAAATTTTTCAGATGCCGGCCTAAAGGAAATACTCTCGGGGGTGGGTGTGTCACTCGGATGACGCCCGCCTCCCAGGGTTACGTGGGGTCCAGTCCTCTGGTGCCTTATGCTCCTTGTTCCATCAATTGAAAACATAAGTGGAAAAAATTAGATGTTCTTGACCTAGATGCTTACATAGGTCTATTGTTATAAGTATTAGTTAGGCGCTGTTTTTAACGAGACAGCTAAAATTAGCTTGGAATATGACTATTACAAGCATAGCATGTTATTCGTAATTCAACACTATATTTCCGACTATTACTTAAAATGCCTCCATAGCTAGGTCATGCTTTTTGCTGATACCATCTTAACAACCTAAACAATCCGAAACTATGACAGTGATGTTATAGGCGCGAAATAAAATGTTTAGTTTCCAAGGCCAAGATTTCTCTCCGTGTAGCTAGACAGCTGACAATCAACGATACAATCAAACACCCTAAAGCATTCATCATAATAATAATAATAATAATAATAATAATAATAATAATAATAATAATAGAATCTGATGCGATATATCCTCATGAATTTTTCTACCCCCTATATTTATTAGTGGTTATACAGACTATTATTAGTAAGCTTATTTTTCTATCTACTACGTTATAAGTATTAGTTTATAAGTCACTTAATGAGCTTAGGAAAGTTTATGACACCCAATTTCAGAACTACAATGCCACTAGAAACGTTCAAAAAGATATCAAGGATTATTCGATTTGATGACCACTACGAAGACGTGAAGAAGATAAGTTTGCACTTATGAGGGATATATGGGAGAAATGGGTAAAGATGTTAACTAAGTTATACAATCCCAATATGTTTGTTACAGTATATGAGAAACTGCCCTTTGGGTACAATATTTTTTGACAATGAAACAAGTTATGTATGGAATATTCAGCCATATACCGGGAAACGACCAGGTAGCGCTCCTGAAAAGAACCAAGGCCTAAGGGTTGTGACTGACTTGTCTTACGTCGTGAAAAAGCATAACATTACTTGTGATAACTTATTCACCTCCTACGAGCTAGGACAGATGCTGATGAAGAGAAATATAAAAACGATTGGAACTGTGCCTTCCATTCCACCAAAACTACTGCAGATCAAGGGGATTCCTAATGTTACATCAACTTTTGCTTTTCTCAAAGGACACAATGTATGTATCATACATCCTAAAGATAAACAAATGTGTTCTGCAAAGTACTCTGCACCACGATGCAAAAGTCAGCGTTGGCACCAAAGAAAACCTCAAATTATTTTAGACTAAACATATAACAACGCTACGAAAGGAGCTGTGGACACGCTAGACAAGACGGTAGTGAATTATACAGAAAATAGGAAGACTAACAGACGGCCTATTGTTGATTTCTCAAATATCATCGGTATATCTGCATATAACTCTTACGTGATATTCAAGGCAACTTACCCCCAATGCAAAGCAAACACCCTATAACGAAGAAGACTTTTGCTAGAAACTCTTGGCGAGCAGCTAAGGATGGGGAATAAAGAGGACATCTTCCAAGAGGAAATACTGCTGTAGAAAGAAGTTTGAATCCGCACCTTCCACATCGGAAGAAAATGATTTCAGGAGAGGGGCAGGTGCCATCTATGGAAACACTGATAACAAATTTCAGTGAAGTGTGCTAAATGTAAACAATTTACTTGCAAGAAACATCTTACCCACACACATGAAAAACTGTTAGAAAGAGTTAGACATAGGATAGTAAGATCATTAAAAGAACATTTTAATATTCGATTGTTGTATTGTACTATTCCATTATGAAATTTCAATTATTAATACATTAAAGAATATAAATTATAACTTTATTTATGATTTCAATACACACATGTGCAAAAGCTTACTTACCGAAAACAGAAAAAAAACTATTTATTATGCAAATATCTTGAGTGCATGTACAAAATAAACATCATAGTAGGGTTAATCTTCTCTCGACAGCCTTTCAAGTTCTGAAAGTGCTCTATAGTGTATATGTAAGTACCCTTCGGTGGTGGAAGAATCCTAGATCGGAATGATTGAGTATTTTTTAGATAATTATAGAAAGTTAAATTTTAAACCTCTGTTCCTTCTTTTTGGTCCTAAAGTTATTTAAGAGCTACATAATATTCACATATTGCAGAAACCATTTACATATATGGCAAAATAAGATTCCACACTCCCAGGCCACAACATTATCCTCTTTGGAAAAGACGCATATATTGCCACCATCGGGGAAAATAATCCTCTCGGTTGATATCAAATTCGCTAATTTCTAATGTAAGCATTTTTTTTCTATTAAGCGTTCATTATTTAGCATGTCCTGCTAACGAATTTGATTAAAACAATTTTAGGATTCATTATATTATTATTATTTCTATCTTTTTTATCTCTTAAAGAACCATATATTCTTAGTGACCCTGACAATTTTACTCCGAATATCAATATTTTTTCTTATAATTATTTCATTTTTCAAAGCTGTTTATACATTATATTTATATAGGAACTAAAGCAAAACCTTCTTACATTAGAGTTATTAGAAGGCTTTGGCATCCAGAGATTTCAGTACATACATTTAAGAATTAAAATACATGTTTAAGATTTTTTCAAAGGTTTTGATATTGTTTCATTGCATACGCATATGCAATATTTAATAAATGTCAATTGAATGAATGATTTATTGTGTGTTATAAACTTTACATTGGAGTTATACAATGTGTTACTTCCTCTTGGAATAGTAAAATAAAATGGTAATTATTTATAAGTGGCAATTAAGGAAACAAATATAACTTAGGTCGCCGCTTTTTAAAACGTCTTCTGTTTGTATTACACCTTGGACATGTATGCATATTCTTTATAACAAAATATAACTGGCTTTTGTTTTTATACTCTGCGGAGATAAGCAATTATTTATATTCTGTGGAGCAACAACAGCTATTTTTTCTACTACATGGCATTCTCAAATAAAAGGCAAGGCCTGCTCTAGTCCTATTGGCCAAGGCCTTCTTTGCAAGCATATTATTTTATTACACAAATGCGTTCGCATTCAAGTACAAGGTGTTTATAAATCCTTCTTTATCTTTTAGTAATCTATGAAGGTACTTTATAGCCCCATGTCCATCAGAACGAGTTGAGCTTGCCAATGGTAGGCTTGTCAGTGGATTATCAAAATTAGTTAAGTGGTTTTTGGGATTACCTTACAAACACACACAAATCTTCTCTCTTTATAATATTAGTATAGATTTAAAATGTCTAGAAGTAATAAAACACCAATGATTTATTTTTACAGTAATGTTTAATTAAAAGCAGTAGATTAGTGCCGAATTATTGACTTTAAAGGCAAAAAAAGACGCGTCAGCTAGGACGTGCATCAAAGTTAAGGAATTTGTATGAGTTTTATTTGTAAATTAAAATAATGTGAAGTTGAATGGATAAAAAAGCAAAACTTTTCATTCAATGTTATGTTTATTGATATATTATTGTATTCTCCGTCATAAAATGTGGCCCATAATGGGACAGACCTGTTTATGTTGGTACTGATAAATTCTAGCTCAACCCCCTACCACTCTGTTTTTCGAGTATAATTTTAGCCATTGAATTAACAGGGTACTTACTTCCCTCAAAATATGGCCGATCAACGGAAGGTTAACATTACAACTTAAACCTTATATTTTCATGCTACACTACCGTTTTCTTATTACCGTTTAGTAGCGACAATAACTTAACCTTCGTCTCCATGTTGCTGAATGAAAGCTCTCATAGCTGCTCTTCAGTTTAACCATGCATGCAAATAATTCTTCACCCCTTCCTCTAAAAGGCCAAATTATATTGTAATTGTGTGCCCTTTACTTGTGTACTGTAGCAAAACTCTTTCAGAGGCGGTATCCAAACCATCCCTTGATTCCACGAAGATTATACACTCGTTCATTTTTAGCCTCTGAATTGTTTTTCAGGCCACTCACATAGAGAATTGGTACCGCTTGGGTGGATACAAAAGTTGGTTACCTAAGGTGGAAACCTTTAGAGAAATGGCCACTTTTATCACGACAGTGTAGGTAATGTTGCAGTTTATTCCTTCTGGGGAAATAGTGGCCGTTATGAACACAATGTGTTACCATTTTCTAACAAGAACTTCATATGTTTCTTGAAGTAACATTTTATTTGTATTTCATCACACATTTATTGAGTTAAAAATTTAACGAAAAGGTATATTACAGCAGTGCATTATTCTGGTCTCAGCAACTACAAATAGTTTATCTACTTGTTCCCTGTAGCAGTGTGCTCAAAGGCAATAGTGGTTTAAATATGGATAGAGAATATTCCCTTGCGAGTTACCATATAGCTCTATCTGGGTAATGGAATACAGATTCATGTTATGCACAAGAACAAAAGAAGCACGCTGATGTACACAAACCGAGGGAAAAGTGTTACCGCATTATCACATGCTGGTGCATCCTTTTCCAGCAACAAAGGGACGGTCCTCAACAAAAGGAACAATTAAACAAAACAAATTCCAACATGGGATGAAGTTTGCAAGCTGTCTGCGGCCACACACGTGACTTCAAAGGCAAGCTTGTATTCCACTATTTTTGCATGAGCCACAATGCTCTATGAATACATTAGTTCTGAACTTAAGCAAGGGAAGGAGAGGATAAATAAGTGCTCTGGGGAGGTCTATTAAATTGCTGCTTCCTCTAAAGGTGTAACGTCACTAACAGATTGTTACGGATATGTTGCTCTTTTTGAGGAAAAATCTCTTGGGTTCCTGAACATATACTTTGTTATAAGCAGAAGAGTTGGGCTAACATTATTCTATGTGACTTAGGGAGCAGAACGTGGATTTCTAGGCATTAAACGCCAGGCATGCATGTGTACTACGCCAGAGGGTAGATTACGCCATCCATTCCGTCTTCCAACGCCATGATAAAGGGATGTGTTGTTTACAACTTGATAGAAAAGACATCAGAGCATGCGCGTGGTATATAGAGGAACCTATGCTTTTCCCTCTCCTACAAGCTATCCAGTACTGCCCGAAAGCCAAATTCCGCACAAAATATTTAGATTGATTTAATCACATTGGTAAACATCGCACATTTTAAAGTTTTCATTATTTAATTTCTACGGCCTTATAGGGATCTTTTACTTGGGAAAAAACTGATGGTGATTTTACTAGTTGAAACAAATTAATCGTTTTTTTTTAATATGAAACGCACTTACATTTGATCTCACATTTGTACTTCCAGAATGTGTGGAGAACAGAAAATGATCCTAGTTAAAGAAAATTCTCCCGCTGCAGCCAAAAATTGAACCCGGAGCCTCTGGGTTGAGAAGCCAAATCACTGACCACTAAATTATAGAGGCAGTCAAATCAGGTATTTTGTTCACACGAGTAAGTTACGAATAAGATGTTATCAGTAATTCTTCTGCCAAGGGAAATTCCGAATCAATTGTTTGGTACTCATTTGTTTTTATTTCTCGGATGCCCTGTGTTAGTCTCTTGTTCGTATTTTTCATTGTCTTGTCTGTCTGACAATATAAAGAAATATTGTGTATCTGAAAAGGAAATGAACTTGTAAATAATCGAAATATTTTGGAGATGCAGTAATGCTAAAGTGCACACAATTTCAGAGATCGATATTGCCACGGTAAATTATTGCCCAGGAAATTTGGGAGTAATACTGCAAAAAAACCACCCAGAGGAAATATATCAAAGTCCAGAACAATAATTCACGCAGCCATTAAAATGATGCAAAAAAATTGGCTAAAATTGTTATCCCTAGAGAGGTGGCGCGGGGTATTTTCTGACCCCAGTCAATTTTATTTCACCTTAACTTTGCCTTTCCCTTACCTTTTGCTGTATTCCTTGGCTTTTGTTACAGGTCATTAGCATTGGAATATAGGCCATAGATTCCTAGATTTGTGTTCTTCGGCTGAAAGGAGGGCAGGAAATACCCCACGCCACCTCTCCCGTTGCCTGTTGTGTGTCTCGTCTCCATATAGTGCCTGTATTTACAGTGTGTTTTCGGCTGAACTTACGAGAAGTTCTGGTTGTAAAATATATGTATTTTTTAGTCTTTAAAGTAGTGCTACTTTTATATCTCAATATGAGTTACGAGGAACATCATGCGAGGTTATTAGCCCTAATAAGGAAAGTGGAAGAAGAGGAAGCATTAGGTGTTGAAGGCAGTGAAACCAAAGATGAACTTGAAATACTGAGTTCAAATAGTGAAAGTGAGCAAAGCGCAGAAGAGGAAGCACATATGAGTGATGCCGACATTCCACCATCACAAAGAATGTGCAATATTTATGGGAAGGATCGAGTTACGGCATACAAAATCGTTCAGCCTCCTCAAAATTCACGTACTCGCTCCCACAACATAGTGACTCACTTACCAGGTGTAAAATCTGCAGCTAAAAATGAAATCTCCTATAGAGACCTGGGATATGTGTTTTTACCGACGATATGCTCCAAAGTATCATCACATTCACCAATGCAGAAATTCAGAAGATAAAGAAAAACTACAGCAGAAATAGGAATAAAAATCCTACACACATAAGTGGTAATAAAGCTTTGTTCGGCTTACTCTTCCTTGCTCAAATTCTCTAAGTCATCTCACCTGAACACGGAATATCTATGGGCTACAGGTGGAACTGGAGTGAATTATTTCCTTGTGTTATGTCGCAACAAAGGTTCAAGTTCCTGCTCAGATGCCTCAAATTCGATCACAAATGTGAAAGGGAAGAGAGGAAAAAACTTGACAAATTCGCAACAATTGGAGAACTATTTGAAACGTTTGTGTACAACTGTATGAGTAATTATTCAGTTGGTGAATACTGCATAACCGATAGTAGAATTCCAAGGAAGATGTTCTTTTCGTCACTTTATGCGTAATAAACCTGCAAACTATGGCATTAAAGTATTTTGTTTGGTTAATGCCTGCATGTTTTATACACTAAAGGGAAATATATGCCGGAAAACAACCAGAGGGTCCGTACCATGTCAGTAATTCTTCTGGTGATGTTGTCAAAAGACTGATTGGATCCATTGCCAAGACACCCAATGGACAATTGGTTTACTAGTATCCCATTGGCTGAAGAGTTGCTGAGAGCTCACAGACTTACAGTTGTTGGTAGACTAGGAAGAATAAAAAAGAAATTCCACCAGAATTCCTTAGTACAAAAACTAAGGAAGAGTATACAAGCACATTTGCTTTTAGAGAGGGAACGTTGCTGTCATATATTCCCAAAATAGCTGAAGTGTTTCTTGCTTTGTAACAATGCATCACAACAATGCAATTGACAATAATTCTGAAGAGGCAAAGAAACCTGAAATCATTACATTTTATAATGAAACCAAAGGAGGCGTGGATATGGTGGATCAGATGTGTGGTTCATATTCTGCATCTAGGAAAAGCAACCGCTGGCCTCTAACCACATTTTACTTCATGCTGAACATCAGCGGAATACATTCTCAAATTGTTGCCCAGGCTAATACCGACTGTATGAAACGAGACGGCAGTATTTGAGAAAACTTGCACTCAGTCTGGTGCATGAACATATGCAGCATAGGGCAAAAATCACAACATTGCCAAAATAATTGCTTGAGAAAATACGGCATTTTATAAATGCAGCACAACCAGAAAATTAAGAAGCATAATTACACTTTTATTTTTAAAGTAGTATTTGTACAACCAACAGCTATTTTAATACATTATGTATTACTCAGTATAGGTAAGCAATAATTAAACAAAAGTATTAATCAGCCCACTCACAACAGTCATTTTATTCCTGGGGTCACGAGTGACCCCGCACTACCACTAATGTAAGACGTACATACGCCACTTGTCTAGAGTTAAGCGTTTCACAATCAGCATTACTGCCCGATAAAATAGCAGCGTATTCTAAGCTTTACAAAACTTTACGATAAAAAATATAAATTTGTAAATGTTTTTTTTAAACATGAACCGTGATAGTAGCAGAAGTAGACTTAGAAGTGCCAATCTACTAGTCGGTCAAGATATGATTTTTTTTATGTACAATGCAAACGTTATCAAGACTGGGGATCAGAGGAGAGTGAGGGGAAAGCGATAGGGAAATGTAGAGCTACAAATGAAAATAGTATTCCATTTGCAGGATCCAGATTCGCTAGTGAACTCAACTCGGAACTGCGGATGTTTTCTTTACCCGACTGTTGTTTTCCGATGCTCCGCTCACTTGATCCGTAACTGTTAGTTCCCCTTCTCACCGCACGCAGTCATATCGTGGTCAACTAGTACGAGTCTACTGTTTGTGTTCATCGGCCCAAGTTGCATTATGTAGATTGTTGAACTGAGACGGAGGATCGTTTCCGCTAATTAAGTGAGCAAAAGCTGATGTCTCAAAATTTAACAAATATTTGATTATATTAACGCTTTTTGAATTTATTAGTAATTATACAATCTTAAGCAATAATTTTGTCCAGGAACGACAAATTTACAGAGTTGGTGATTATGAGCAAAACAGTTTAAAAATAATTATCTGTATAAGACAACATTGCTTAGGGGGGAATTCATTATTCAATTTCCTCTTTTTCATTGCGCATTTCACATGTGGATTTTGGGTATCTGAATTTAGCAAATAATAAGCTATAGTACAACTTACTGAGGATAGTAAAAGCTCTATCTGCTAATATATTTTCTAAAGTGAAGATCAGGGTCCGGATTCTGATGGCATTATATACATCAGAACATTTTAATATTTGCATTACAGGCATTGTTAGCTTGTACATAAATCCTTATCATGAATCCTAGAATATGAAAATGCATAATTATTAGGTGATTTTTGACGTTTTTCTACTTTTTTCGGTTTTGGCTCATTATTTTGTTATTGTCTTGCCCTCTGCGGATTTATTTAGCCATTTGTTTGCACATACATAGAGTAGAAAAAAGATTTTTATATTACTGACCCTTTTCATACGGATAACTTTTCAAACATAAATGTTCTATTCAACTGAGTAATAACAGTAACTTCGTACATACTTTACTCGCAGCTTGAGAAACATGCACAGCCTTATTTAGTGATTAATCTGGACAGGGTTGCTTGCGGGTGGAAGTATAGCTATTGCCAGGGGATCAGTATGTCCCAACTAGGCATGAGACAGGCCAGTCTTCACTTTTTCGCGTTATAAGTGTTTACACTCAGGTTGCTATTGTTATAGGCTTAGAATCCTCTTCATTGGCTATGAATTTTAAAAGAGTTAAGGCCACACGTTTGTAATATCTGCTTCAAAAGCCAAGTTTATTAATTTTATTTTCAGTATTTTTAAACGTGTATATAGAACAAACATGTTTTTAATTGACTCTCTAAATTCTCCTGACTCTTTAACATTGCAAAATACGTTTCAGAAGCTACTGAATTAGAAACTGTGTCGGTGGTAAGCTTTCAGCCTTAAGATCAGTTAAAATATAAAATAGTACTCCCTGTTCTCTACCTCACTTTCGTTATGATGATTTCCTGAAGACAGGAGACAAATGGAAGCAGTAGATTTGTAATTTAATTATGCTCAAAGAGAAAAATAATTTAGTGTTAAATTCACATAACCTTCCCAACACACTATCGTTTATTTTTATGTAGCTTCTATAAACTATTCTTACGAAAGTTTA
Organism: Deroplatys truncata; assembly: GCA_030765065.1. NCBI lineage: Eukaryota > Metazoa > Arthropoda > Insecta > Mantodea > Mantidae > Deroplatys > Deroplatys truncata. The sequence goes on from CM060980.1 coordinate 65,095,082, forward strand.
TGTAATTTTCTATCTACTTCATGTTAATCGAGATAAATATTTGTAGAAATAGTTTAAGCGTTTTGTTGTAGGTACAAGAGGGATATAGAAACTGAAAGGATAGTCAGATGTTTAAAAGTGCGTCATTGCTGTCCTTAAAATTCCATGTCATTGTGAGAAACAATTGAATAGCGTCAGTACTTTAAAACTAACAAAATATTAACAAATTCAAACCAATAATATTAGATATGTCAGAAATGACTGGGATATCTGAAATAAACTGTATGTTTTGAAGAGATCTACGTTTTTGTGTAGTATTTTTTTCTCTCTCTCTCTTATTGTTACCCGTTTCACAAAACTATACAACATTCACTCCGACTGGAGGAACTTCATACAGTATTTTTTTAGGGAATTCAAGGTATTCATGTTATTTCTCCTGTGACACACCTTAAGTATATGATATTTTAATCAAACTCGTTAGAGCCTTTTTTAGAGAAAACATTACCGAAAAATGTTTCAGTGAGCGCAGTTTTGGGGGGGAGAGTGTTACTTAAAAATCTTCGTCACACAGTTTTACTGAACTTCAACATCCAGCTTGTCATTTATCGAATTTTGTTTTAGAGTTATGTTCTTCACAAACACACACAGACAAACATACACACAAACCATTTTCTAAAAATGCTTATTTTGGATTCATGGGCCTCAAAACACCTATAGTAGGTACGAGAAAAAGTAAAAGTATAGTGATGTTGCATTCATTGATTTCCATTCCAGATACTTAGACAGGACCTGTTCTACGCACACATATTCTCATGATTTTACATGATGTTCCTTCCTGGAAGTATTTATGTATGCAAAGAAACTCTTTTTAGAGGTGAAGACTGTTGCATGTAAGACTAAAGCCCGAATGTCCAACACTAAGAGTAATCACTAAGAGTTTCTACATCATAAATAAAATAAAATATAGAAGGTATGATGAAAACTAAAAAATGACAGCTGTCGTAAACATCGTATGTCCCTTTTGATAGGAACGTAATTTTAATCTTCATTTTTAGTTCTAGGAGTACATTGTCCAACTCGCATCCAAATGAATTAAATTTTGCTTCAGAAGCAACAACTTGATTAAACCAAAAATATTACCATTTCCTCTATTAGTTTGCATACAGGTAAAATACATTTCATTAGTGGGTATGTAAGGATCGAAACAGCGCTTTTATTCTTATAACGGCCGTGACCTTTCTATAATTTAAATGTAGTCACGAATACCAAAAGGGTGCATACACATGGTTAGATCAGGGGCGGACCGCCGGCCAAGTAATGGCCCATCATGACATATCGAATATAGCTCAAGATCCGATGTGAAGCTATTTATCAATACAAACTCTTCTCTTTCGAATCTGAAAAGAGTAACAGATTTATTCATAATTCCATATTGCATTTCAAAGTCTGAGATATATAAATACTCCCCATCTTTGCAAATGGAAATAATAGAAATCTAAATTTAAAGAATATTGTAGATCATCCATTCCTCTCAATTTGACTGAATTTGGAAATGTTCCCCTTCACAACGATTTCCTGAAATTCACGGTCTTCCTCTAAGACTCGTGTGCAGATTTGACTCCAGATACGTTTGTAAGCAAAATTTTTCTTCCATGAATGTAATTAAGAGTAATCTGTGTTCCACTATTAGAGATCCATTTCTTGCAAATACGCTTGTTCTATGCACATAAAAAATTACACCTATTATTGAGAAACTGGTAAATGAAAAGCAAGTTCTAGTCACATTAACAATACAGGTCTTAAATATTCATTGCAATGTTGTTCTTAAATTAGTGTAGTAAGGAGCACTTCTATTATATTTCAATGTGACTTCCTTTATGGCAAATCCGATGTGTTACATTCGCATGACTTTCTCTACCCTCTATCACTTACTAGTGGGTATACAAATTATTCTTACGAAAGCTTATTTTCCTATCTACTTCATTTTAATCGAGATAAACCTTTCCGAAAATAGCTGCATTACACATTTAGTTATAGATACAAAGGGAGTAGTGACAATCAAATGTTTAAGAACTAGACGCTATACGCTGGCTTAAAATTCCATACTCTTTCCATGCAATCGCGAGATACTGAAAATCGACAATACCTTAAAAGAATGACTAAATACTGAACAATAATAATGACTATCTTGAAAACGGCTAATACCATAAAAAATGTGTTTCAAATAAATTGTGTGTTTTAAAAAGTCTACATTTTTTGTGTAGTACGTTTCATTTATCGCTTAACATTTACCAGTTACACAAGATTTTACAAAATTCCTTACGAATGAAGAAGACTTCATAAGCTATTCCCAGAAAATTCAAGATGTACATCTTATTTGGCATGTAAACATTTATAATATATAATATTTTAATTAAAATCTTAAGAACGAGTTTTCAGAAAACCAAACAAATTCGAAAAATGTTGCATGTAAAGGGTAATTCGTGGTGGGGGTATATTCTTGAAAATCTTCGTGTCGTATCTTTGAAAAATTGAACTTAAATACCAGCTTGGCTATTTATCCGACACTTCATTTTTGAGTTCAGCTGTTCACACACACAAATACCAACGTTTTTTTAAAAGAAAATGCTCTTTTAGGGTTCAGGGGGTCTATTTCGATGAAATTTCGGTATCGAATTTTTGGGTGCAATACAATACTTCCCCTGCTTACTGTACGTAGTAGAGAAGGTAAAAATGTATAAAACTATATTATGTTCTGTTCGAATAAAGACATGTATAATAAGAATAAGTGAATGACTTTTAAAGCATGTTCTATACATCGGCCTACAGTTACACTTATATGAACATTTTATTAAGACATATAATGGTTTTGTTCAGATTTAAAATCGTTATTAGTTCATTTCCTGCTCTGGTTAGTCATCCCTGGTCTAGATCCTTTACACAGGCCGGAAATTTAGTTTTGACTCATCCATTTCGATATTGCTTCTAAAAACGAACACCGAAATGGCAATCGAAGGAGGTTTGCCTTTAATTATTGTAATAAAAGACTGTAAGAATCCTGTTATCACCCCACTTATCCACTTGCAGTACTAATGAGCCTTTTGAACAACAAGAGAAGCGAACGAGCGAACGCTACTTACAGCCTGTTACAGCTTTAAAGTGAATCACTGCTCTTTAGTCTCTGTAGCGCTGTAATTCTATTAAATGCGGAAGAACGGTTTACTATAGACATTCAACAGTTGCAAGTGCTCACTACAGAAATTATATACGGACCGAGAAACAAGAAACTTGCTTGGCTCAGTTTGCATTGCACCGAGCTGTCTGAATGCCTCTGTACATAACAGTTTCATTAATTAAGGTGAATGTTTGACAAGCATTCCAGAGCAAACTTAACGCAACCACACCTAACTCAATCGTATTATGAATCTAACTTAGGATTTCCCGGAAATCAACGTATAACAGTAGTGACTTGACAGCAATTTAAATCCAAAGACTTGCATTTAACCTTAAAAAGAAATCTGATGTGTTACACTCACATGACTTTCTCTACTCTTGTACAAACTATTTTTACAAACGCTTATTCTCCGTATGCTTCATGTTAATCGAGATGTTAATCTTATTGCTAATTTTCTTGTAAGTGCAAGGGGAATATGGTATACTTTAAGCGACAGTCAAATCTTTTAAGAGATGGTTGCTATGTGGCGCACTCCATTCTCTTTGCATGTCCAGGACATAAAAAAGATCTGATGTGTTACACTCACATGACTTTCTCTACTCTTGTACAAACTATTTTTACAAACGCTTATTCTTCATCTACTTCATGTTAATCGAGATAAACATTTGCAGACTCTAGCTTATTGCTAATTTTCTTGTAGATGTAAGGGGAATATATATTTACAAGAGCAACATAGAAATACAGTAGCCTTTAAGCACATACATATCTCTTAATAGCTGGTTGCTAGGTGCAGCACCATTCCCTTTGCCACAGATTAATACTCTTTGCATATCCAAGACAAAAATGAATAACGAATTCCCATTTGAGAAAATAAGTATTGAAAAATTTAAAATAATAACAAGCAATATCTCGAAAATGGTTCACTCAACAAAAAAATATATATGACATAAATTGTGTATTTTAACGCGATCTACATTGTTTGTGTAGTAAAATTTTGTCTATCTCTTATGGTTTAGCAGTTATGCGAAAGTCGTTCACAATGAAGAATACTTTTGGAGACATTCCCAGAAAATTCAAGATATACATTTTATTTGTCATGAAAATATCTTAAACTTATGATATTTTAATCAAAATAGCTAGAGCTATTTCTGAGAAAATTAAAATTTTCGAAAAATGTTCCATGTAAAGGGTAATCTGGGGTGGGGGATTTTCTTGAAAACCTTCGTGTCGCATCTCTGAAAGATACTGAATATAAATACCAAGTTTGGTGTTTATCCGACTGTTCGTTTCCGAGTTATGCTGCTAACAGACAGACACACACACGGATATGTTTCCAAAAATGCTTTTTTTGGATTCAGGGGGCCCCAAAATATATATTTCCGGTGATAACTTGGTATCGAATTTTTCGATCGAATACAATACTTCCCCTACTTACTATACGTAGTAGAGAAAGTAAAAAACAATTACTTTTGTAGAAACTATCGAAGCTATATATAGTAAACTTTGGACGCCATTTTGGTGTAGGACGACTAAGTTCTGTCTTATGGAGGGAATTTAAAAGTAAAGAATTTTTTGCCTTCGAACAGCTCCAGTGAGGCGGGTAGCTCCTGAGGAAAAATTATTGGAATTGAGGATTACCTCTCAGGGTATGTGTTTAGCGGAGGTAAATAAATGCTGCTAATTATCCTGTTTATGTGTTTCCACATTTACTCCCGAACACAAATATTCACATTCGCCTTCTCCTACATAAAAATACAATTGTTAGTATTACTTTTAAAGAAATCAGCTTAATGCTACTTCACTGCGGCATCCCCGTCCTTTAAACGTTTTCCCAAACATAGCTTAGCCGACTCCAAATTGACGGTAAAATATCTGTTATTTTTTCACCAGCTGTATGATGTACGAGGATCCGTTATGAGTAAAATAAAAACTACTGAATATTATGGCTAAATAATTTTATTCCACTCTATATAACTGAAGCTTTCTTTCCACTCAATTTTCATAATCAACTAAATTCTCATTCTTTATAGAATAAATTTTAGGAATTCGCCTAATAGAAGTTCGCTGCAAACATAAAACAATCGTACATTTCTAAGATGCATTTTTTTCCTGTGTCTTAAGATTAGAAGAAGAAATAAGAAAGAAATAATAAATTACGTTACTGGAATCGTTGTTTTCAAAGGATATGCACTGAAACCAGTGGTCTTTATCATAGAGTAGTTGATAGGAAGCAATTGTGAAACTGCAACTTAATGTGATGTTAGCTAATGTGATGTTCGGCGTGCAGTTATCCCATCTCTGGTGGGGGGATGGAAGGAGGGCGGCAGGTTAGTGAAAAGCTGACAGGTCGAATTGGGCGGTAGCTCGTTCCCTGAGGGGCGAAAAGTCACTGGCCAGTGTCTGGAACCTCGCAGTGGACAACAGATGACTCATTATTTACATCCTTCAAGAAACTTTCATACATGTGCCGCATATGTCCCCTAATAGATTATCACAGCTCGTTTTCAATACAGAACAATTTAACTCCAGAAACAGATGAAATGGCAACGGAAGTCTGTGATGAGGTTCTAAAACAACGTATGCTACGCTAACACAAAATTCTAAAAATATTGATAATCGGTAGAAAAATAGCGCAAGATTTAAGACTTGGGTAAAAATAAAATATTTGGTAGTTCTACTTTATTACAAAACTACTACTTTTAAAGTACCCCTCGTGTATGTGTCGTCGTAGAATAAAAATAAAACACTGAATAACGATGTGAACACCATCAGAAATTGAGCTCATAGTACCCAAATTCTCTTTTTGAGACTCAGTTTCCATTTTCCCTAGTTTCTTTTCTAGGCACGTGGCTTTGGATTGCCTCTATTGGTTCACATGGCAGATTTTAACTTAACTATATTTACTTCTATATTTCAGTAATTTACCAGTATACACTACCTGCAATTATATTATTTCACTTAATTTCGTTTTGTGTTCACTTGACAGATTTCGGTGACTAGCATTTTCCTAGCATTGTCCAAGTTTTCGTCCCTTCCAGTTTTGTTTTCGTTATGACTTCTTTTGTTACTCATTGCCTAAAGGCTGATTGCACCTACAAATCTGCCCCGCTTGCCCCTATTCTACTTTTTGCTAAACACATTTACTTTCCTTATTAATATAATATTTAATATTTATTCTCCTTTAGTAATTCCCCTTTAATATTATTGCGATACTTTCGCATGCTTTTACTTCATTATCTTCTCTTTCTTACTTAGCATTTATTATATAACCCTATATGTTCGTTATATACTGTTGAATATTGGTATTTTTATTTTATTTCAATTTTATTTCTGGAGTGTTATTTTTATTACTCTACCTTCTCTACGAATTTTATATTTAATTGATGAAAATATAAATCCAACATTAACCTTAAAAACAATTGGACACCAATGATATTGAAATTATGAATATTCAGATTTCACTAACATTAAATTTGACTCTTATATAATTCTACAAATTATAATTGTTTCATAGCCTTTTTGATATCTCCTATAGGAGCTAATATTTCTACCTCAGTGAACACTCAATTCTTAACCTGGAGACTAACAACTGTTGATGCTAGATGAGAGTTTTATAGATACATGGAGAGGATGCAACGCGTTTTACTTCAGGTAATCTTCTGTTTAGATGCTTACAAACCGGCTGCATCTCACTGTTGCGTCATTTATTATTAATAGTTATACAATATGTTACCTTCATTTGGAAATAGGAATAGGGGAATGGGTTGGGGTTGTTTTGTTACTTAATTTGTAGTCTCATCAGTTTTTTCATTCCTTCCTATTACTTGATGGGATGGTGTCCATATTAAAGTTAAATAGTTTGCCTTTAACTATCATTTGCTTGCATAAATTTTGAATTTTTTTGGTCAAAAGGATTATTTGATAAAAGATTTTGAACAGAAATTGGAGTACTATTGGAATCTGAGTAAATAATTAGAAAGAATTCTCAAATAACCTTGCAAGTTAAAAGTTTGAAATTTAACGAAAAATGTTACCGTTGTTCTGTGTAATCTTAATACATAAAAGTTAGTGTACGTATGTATAAGCAACCTTTAACACAAGGCTTAGATTAATTATTTAATGCTATGTTACGCCTACAAAAGTTCGCAAGACCATCTACCTATATATCTTCTTCTTCTCCTCCTCCTCCTTCTCCTCCTCATTTAACGACGTCCTAAGATGGCCTTGATCTATTTAATGTCTTATACCAACAATATTAAATAATTCATTACATTAAATTCTTCTTATATTTCATTTATTTTTCACTATCAATTCTGTTGATATTCACATTAAATACTTGAATTATGTTTTATTTCAATAAGACTATATTCTGTCTTTTTCTCCTTTTTCTTATTCTTCTTCATTTGTTTTAAGACAATTTTATGTTTATGGATACATACTTTATTTTGTTTTATTAAAGACGTCTTTTGTTTTGCCTCAAATGAATTCATAATTCTTATATCACATTTCCACCTTAAAAACCCCACTTTCAACTTCAATCATAATAAAGGTAATAATAATAATAATAAATATATTGTTATTATTAATTAATACATTATTTTCACTATTATTATTAGTCGTACTAATATAGAGGTTCAATATTCATTTTTGAATTCTATTAGGTTTAACACTTTCCTTGAATTAAACCATATTGTATTTTTAATCTAAAAAAACTTCCATTTCCTAATTTTATCATTCCATCCTTAATATTGATTTAACGATTTTGCATCATTCTTCTTTCTTCAGTTATATTTGATTTTGCAAATTTCGAAAACCAAGCAATTTAATCCAAACAGTTTTTCTCTTCCAAATTTTATAGCTTCATATCAGGCCATTTTTCGACACTCTTCCGTGTTTCCTACCTATATATCTTTCTTAACGACAGACGTAATAGGTCCAACATTGCCAACACAATAATAATTAAGCCTTCACGGCCTCACAAAATAACAGAAGTACAGCGTGTTAACATATTATTATTATTATTTGATCTCCTTTCTGATATTGATAGTGGAGTGATAACATAGTCAAATCAATAATTAAAACAGCTATGCCAATTGTGGCTATGCTTGCGGTAAAGGCACCACAATTACTTGGTTGAACAATTAACAAAATTTCGAACTGCATAATATTATACTGTGATAACAACAACAGCATCAAACCAGACTAAATACCACTTACTATTATTATTATTATTATTATTATTATTATTTATCTTCATATGGCTATTTACTGTGTATCGATATAAAATAACACAAAAGGGTTCAACGTATTCGTATTGGCTACACAAGTTTCTATGGAAACATTGCTAACATTAACACTGGTTTCCCGTATTTCTTCTTCTTTTCTCAACGTTATTTTGGTCTTTCTTTTCTTTTGTCTTTCTTGTTTTTATAGTTTTATGAGCAATATGTTGGTTACTGAAAATAAACAAGGTATATTGGCGTTACTTAAACTGCTGTTATTTCTTCCCAGCTGAGAGTTTCTCTACAAATAGCGACTGGCAGCCCGAATGTAAAACCGTCTCTCACCCGCATTCACGAAGAATCATTACAAACTGTGGTATTTGTGATTCTTAAAACAGTGCTTTTGCATAGTGTCTTCTGAGTATTTTATGTTGTTCTTTATAGTGTTTTAATTAACTCTTTGTTTAAGTGTCTTATAGTTTCATAATTAGATAAATGAAATTAATTATATCGTCATCCGAGTTTGAAAAGCTACCTACGCAACGTCCGGTAAACCAGCTAGTAAATAGTATAAATTTCAGGCATATAATGTGTACCTACATTTTAAACTTGCAAATTTCACAAATTACGTTAAATTACGTCTCGGAGCGTTGTGTTGTTATATCGTTTAGCTATTCAGAGACTGGTATTGATCCATACTTGCACGACAATGTCCCAAATTAATTAATGTGGGTAGAGTCACTCTGTAACTAGCGCCATTAAGGGACAGTTAGGTATATGGTATCACGAAAACCGCTGTTTCTCCCTTACACACAATAATGGTATTAACAGTCACGCACCACATCATTTGAGGTCATGAAGGCTTGCTGTTAAGATGTACCGTTGATACGGCGATTTCTAACAGGTGGAGTGCTTTCGCTGTCGTGACTAGTTATGGTAGCAGCATTATCGACTTAACAGCAATAACAATTATATCGCATAAATAATACACAAGGAAAGTAAATATTACATAAGGAAGATGAAAATATACAGTACATAAAACAGTGTCCGTCTGGCTTGTTTCGAATAATGACACAGCACGTGAATAGTACAAAAAATCTGAAATGTAACACACGAGTTTCCGTACCTATTACACTAGTCTGCATTTTCAAACTTTTGTCAGATGATTTCTTAAAAGTAAGTGTTCTTCAATCAGGTTCTTATGCTGATTCCAGAAATAACTTCCGTTTTTTTATCACGTTAGTTTTTTACACAAAATAAGAAGTAATTTTTTGACAATTTTACTAATGAGGGTAGAAAAGTATTCAAATACCATTTCACACAAGTTAAGTTTTTATTCAAGAAACATTTTAACAATACTCTCAAGAACTCCCCTAATTTATTTCACGACTACATTTTAACAAAACAAGAAGCCAAAGTGTTTCATTTAATTTTTTTCAAACTTTCTCTTCTTTGACTTCCTTGCAGATCCTTGAAGATGACTGTCCCTTCTGAACATCCAACAATAGTCGGCAATTATAGTTTCATTCCATCTCCCCTGAATCTCCTCTCCATTTCCTTAATATCTTGGCGAAAAGGTTCACCCTGCTCTTCACTATAATGCCCCAGATTTTATGGAAAGTAGTCGATATGTGAATGCAGAAAATGCACCTTTACACTCAAGATACAACCCATCTTCTTGAAATTTTCCTACATTGTTTCACGAAAGGCCTTGTATAGGATCTTTGTTATTGCCTAAGAAGTTTTCAGTAACTGATCGGAAGGCGCTCCATGCTTCTACTTCTCGCTCATTCATTGTCTTATCAAAATCTTCATCCTTCATCAATTTATTTATTTGGGGACCAACAAAAACTCCAATCTTTAATTTGTCTTGTGTAATGAAGGGAAATTTCTTGGAAAGGTACTTGAAGCAGGGTCCATCCTGTGGTAGAGCCCTTACAAATTGCTACATCAAGCCCAATTTTATGTGTAGTGGCGGAAGCAATATCTTTATATCTCTATATTTTTTAAGCGAAATTGTGAAAAAATGTACGTGATAGAAAAAAACTAAAAGCAGCATAAAAAGGTGAGTCAGAATCACTTATTAGTTTTCAGTCATCCGATATCATGCAGACTAGTGTTATCAATAGGCAGTTATTTCTTATTTATCATTTAAACTTTTCACGTAACATTTTATTGTTCTTTGCACGCATTGCTCATCACGATAAATATATATTTCCTCTCAAATCGGTTCGCGTTTCGAATCATTTCACATAAATATGAGACTAATTACTTGCAAGATGCAGCTTTCAAATGTCTGTATCAAAGTTAGGTTTTAATGCGAAAAAAAACCTCGAAGTATTTCATTCACATGACTTTCTGTATTCACTCATCTACAATTCATTCTTATTCTTCCAACTGTTTTTAAATCGAGATAAACTTCATTACACATTTCGTTGTGTGTGTAAGAAGTATACAGTAGGCTAAAGCGATAGATGTTTAGAAAGTGGGTCGCTATATTATGGCTTTGAAATTCCATGTTCCTTGTATGGGATAAAAACAAAAGAATATCGAGTTATCACTTGAGAAAAGTGTAAGTATTTTAAAATTCAAACCAATAACAAAAATCTGATGTGTTACCTTCGCATGACTTTCTCTACTCTTGTACAAACTATTTTTACAAACGCTTATTCTCCATATGCTTCATGTTAATCAAGATATCCAGACGTTAATCTTATTGCTAATTTTCTTGTAGATGCAAGGGAAATTGGTAGACTTTAAGTGATAGTCAAATATTTTAAGAGCTGGTTGCTATGTGCAGTATTCCAATCTCTTTGCATTACCAGGACAAAAAAAATGAATAACGAATTCCCAGTTGAGAAAAAGTGTAAGTATTTGAAAGTTTAAGGGAATAACAAGCAATATCTCGAAAATGATTCACTCAACAACAAAAAATGCATATGACATACATTGTATATTTTAACGCGATCTACATTTTTTGTGTAGTAAAATGTTGTCTATCTCTTATGGTTTACCAGTTATGCAAAAGTCGTTCACAATGAAGAACACTTTTAGAGACATTCCCACAATATTCAAGATATTCTTAAATATATGATATTTTAATCAAAATCGTTAGAGCCATTTTTGGGAAAATTAAAGTTTTCGAAATATCCTCAATGTAAAGGGTAATCTGGGGCGGGGGTATTTTCTTGAAAACCCTCGCAGCGCATCTCTGGAAGATACTGAACCTAAATACCAAGTTTGGTGTTTATCCGACTGTTCGTTTCTGAGTTATGCTGTTCACAGACAGACACACACACGAAGGTTTCCAAAAATGTTTTTTTGGATTCAGGAGGCCTCAAAACATGTATTTCCGGTGAAATCTCGGTATCGAATTTTTGGGTGGAATGCAATACTTTCCCTACTTACTATACGTAGTAGAGAAAGTAAAAATAGGTCAGAAGTGGTTAATGGCATAAAATTTATTTGACATAAATTGTGTGCTCTAACGAGAGCTGCATTTTTTTGTGTACTGAGATTTTGTCTATCTCTTATAGTGTGCTAGTTATAGAAAAGTTATGAAGATTCCAGAGTATTCGCAAAAACGTCGAGATATACATTTTATTTAGCATGCAAATATTTTAAACATATGATTCTTTAATCAAAATCGTTAGAGCCGTTTTTGAGAAAAATGAAAAATCTTCCATGTAAAGCGTAGCTTGGGATGGAGGGACTTTCTTGAAAATCTTAGTATCGCATGCTGGAAAATGCTGAACGTAAAATGTTGTATTTAACGGACTTTTCGTTTTTGAATTATGCTGTTCACACACACATACGCGAGCTTTTTCTAAAACGTGTATTTCCGGTGAAGTCTCGATATCGAATTTTTGGGGGAATTGAGAACTTACTGTAGGTAAGAGAAGGCAAGAATATCAGAAGAAACATGGCTCACTTAGAAGATCTTGGAATTAATAATGAGTATATATGACGGTGCACGTCATATTGCAATGTTAGCGTTGTTGTTTCGTTGTATCCACAAACAGGGTTGCATCTCGTGGTGACGTTGAGTAATGTTTTACTATAGCTAAGTTATCGTGTTACTTTGTTTTCACAACAGAAATATATTTTCACTTTAAGAAAAATTATGCTTTTCGTACGAACTGAGGTTCAGTACAATCTACGACCTACCAATAATCGCTTTAATATTTACTCTTTTACTTCTTACTATTCTGTGATGTTTATTTTTATTCGTTGTAAGCTCAGAATTATCTGCGGAATTTTAAACATTTTCTGTCGTAATTATTTTCTCTATGCCACATGTGGGTATATTTTACGCGATGGTTTGCTTTCAGCTAACTGTGAGCTTGTAGGTGTGCTCGTAGTCTGCGGCTTATTGGTAGCTACGTTGCATTTAGTATGGAACATTTCGTGAAGTTCTATAGACATACTTAAGCTTTCACAGCCGGCTCAACATTATAAAAATTATTATTAAAATAGTGAAGTTCTATTTACACAATTCATACTATTCGGCAAAGTAAATAAAAGTACGAAATCCATTGCTTAGTCTTGTGTTCATTGGTTTTTGAGTAGAACGCCTACTTGGGTATGTCGATCGTGCTTCAAGCTTCAGTTCTTACAAAAGTTTATACTGATGGCATTGGAGTTAATGTATTTACATTCTTCTTCCGTGCTAATTCATACACTCGCATAAATAAGTGTTTTAATAAAAACTATTTACACCATGCAAACAATAATAAGGTAAAAAAAACTTAGGCATTCTCCTTTATGGTAATCAATTAAACTATACAATTTAAACTCTTTACACCAATTAATTATGATTGACAAATTATTGTTACAAGTTTCAAGTATGTTAGATGACGCCAAAAGTAAATTTTAACTTGAAACACGCGATGATGAATATTTTGAAAGCGGTTAAGTTGAGACAAATTTTGAGTTCTGCACTATCTTTTCCGCAGGAAGATTCCGATTCCAGTTATAGAAAATTCAGCTATATTTTGGAGGACTTAACGGGATATTTACAGAGTATTCAAATTATATATTTTATTTGTCTGTAAACCTGCCGGAACGAGAGGCGTTAGGAACAGGGGTACATGATCACTAGAAACAGGCAGAATATGAGAAAAAAATATTGTCAAAATATGAAAATATGAAGAAAAAACCTAAAATACTATTATATACGAGTATACTACAAATTACATGAAGTTTACAGATTTTAATCATTGTGAAACTCTTAAACTTAATACAAAGGAAAAGAACTTCATGGTTGCTTTGTCCCTCTTAATAGGAATTATGCCACTAAAAGCACGGTTCGCAAAAATAAACTCAAGAATAGAGGATATTTAATTTTGCGCATGACGTCACATAAAGGAAATGCATCATTTTCTCAACTATATCTGACTTGTTGCAAAGAGTGACAGATTTTTTTTGGTATATCCAGAAGCGTTTCCTGGAAAGAGTCACATGGGTGTTTCGCAGAAAAGTTTCCAAACAGAATGTCCTGAAAGCTCGGTTCATTACTAACTGAAATTTTGAAAAAGCGTGAAGACATATGAAGATTTTCATAAAATATGATTATATATAGGTATATTTTATTGAAGCATTAACTTTTTTTGTCACGTGTATTTTATTCTATATACTGGAAAATGTAAAAATACTTGTTCCCATGATGATTAACCATGGTTTACAATATGAAATTTCATATTTTGCCTGTCACAATGTTGATTCCCTCTTCTTACAATACACTCTATTATCACATACAATACTTCATTTACGGTGGATAACGGATAAAGCAAGATTTGCACTTAAGAAATGTTTTCGTTCATTGGCTGTAAAATATTAAAGTTCGTATACCAAAGTCGCTTTATGGGAGCCGAAACCTTACCCTGGATTTTAAATTTATTTTGTGTTTCCTTTATTGAGGCAGAGAATGTGCTGGAAGGAAACCTATCTCTCCGCAAGCTCTCCTTAATTTAAAGCCACCATAATTCACAGCAGTGCATTACCGATACCAGACGCGATTCTATAATGTAATTCCGGCGGAATCCTGATGAATCGGAAGCAATGCGTGTTGTTCAGGTGGAGGAGCTTCTGGGAATCTCCAAACACCCACAGAGAGAGATTCCATTCCCAGGATTCCGACCGTTTCCTCTGCCTTCTCAGAAAAAAAAGGGTTAACAAAAAGCGAACGGTATTCGGTACAATTCTCTGGTGGAAGCGTACCTGAGTGGATTATACACGGCACAGTACCGCTTTACATTCTCGGCGTTATGAGTTTAAGTTCAGTGGCCCTGGTGAGATGCCGAGGAATGGGAAGAATCTGACAAAAAATGCACTCCTACAGTTCTATGTAAGTATACAACGTGTCTAAAAGCGTGAAGTACTAGGAATGCTCATAAAAGAACCTTCCAAAAGGCTATTAGCAGAGTTTATTTATTGCTTTATGTTGTCATGAATTAAGTTAGCAGCCCTGAGTCCCTTGAGAGCTCTTCTGACCATCATCATCACTCTTTCTGAGAGAGTACGTCTGGATTCCATAGTTAGTTTTCTAAGAATCTTCCCAACGGTTCTTAAATCTGTATCTTATTTGGTTTATGACTGACTCTGGCTCGTTACTACTTTTAGAATCACCCTAGCGTAAAATATGCTTCTAAAAAGAGAAATCCTGAAGAAAGTTTCAAAAGTGTGGAAGAAGAAAAAGAAAGGACGTCGAATACCATAAATCCAGCAGTAAATAAGCTACCGGAGGCCTAACAACGAACCAGCAAGGCCAAAGATGAATGGAGGAAGCAGAACTGTGGTTAAATAGAGGATCTAGAGGGGGAGAAACTGAGTTCAACTTTGTATACCGTGAACTAAAATGTATGGACTTCACAAAGGACTGAAGTTCATTGTAGCTAGCACAAGACGAGAACGGCAAGGAACACACAAGAAATATTGAAGGAATGGGTAAAACAATGAGACAGAGAATCTCCGAGAAGATAAAAAGGACCTATCAATTTAGATGAAAGAAGTAGAAGATTTGAGCTAGTTAAATGCACAATGCACATCTTCTATGCGAAGATGTATGCGAGGATAGCGTGCAGCCTTGGTGTTTCACGGAAACAATGATGCTGTAGTATCGCACAAAAGGAATGCCAAGAAATGCAATGATTTCATCTGATAGGAGATTTGGCAAAGACTCTGTTAAAAATATGGAACTGACTCTCGCATTTTAAGATAGAAGACAAACCAGAAGAATGTATGAGCACCAGGAATACAGATAAGAGATGAGAATATACACCAGTGGGTAAAAAAAAAAATTCTGATGTGTTAGAGTCACATAACTTTCTCTACTCTTGTACAAACTATTTCTACAAACCCTTATTCTCCATCTATTCCATATTAATCGAGATAAACATTTGCAGAAGGGGTCTTTTGACATGCAAAGAGAATTGCATTTTACACATAGCGACCAGTTCTAAAAATATTTGACTACTGCTTATGGCCAACTATGTTCCCCTTGTTTTGTATTTGCAAGGGCAATATAAAAATAACGTAGCCTCTAAGCATACACATATCTCTTAATAGCTGGTTGCCCTGCGCAGCACCATTCTCTTTGCCACAGATTAATACTGTTTGCATATCCAAGACAAAAAAATGAATAACGAATTCCCATTTGAGAAAGCATTGAAAAATTTAAAGGAATGGTTCACTCAACAAAAAAAATGCATATGACATAAATTGTGTATTTTAATGCGATCTACATTTTTTGTGTAGTAAAATGTTGTCTATCTCTTATGGTTTACCAGTTATGTAAAAGTCGTTCACAATGAAGAATACTTTTGGAGACATTCCCAGAAAATTCTAGATATACATTTAATTTGTCATGAAAGTATCTTAAACATATGATATTTTAATCAAAATCGTTAGAGCCATTTTTGAGAAAATTAAAATTTTCGAAAAATGGTTCTATGTAAAGGGTAATCTGGGGTGGGGGGAAGATACTGAGCCTAAATACCAAGTTTGGTGTTTATTCGACTGTTCGTTTCTGAGTTATGCTGTTCACAGACAGACACACAGACAGACAGACACACACACAGACACACACACGGACATGTTTCCAAAAATGCTTTTTTTGGATTCAGGGGATCTCAAAACATCTATTTCCGGTGAAATCTCGGTATCGAATTTTTGGGTGGAATACAATACTTCCCCTACTTACTATACGTAGTAGAGAAAGTAAAAAGAGGGAGTCATCGAACGCAATGATCATTGGTCACCTTATAGCGATGTTTCTCGGTGGTGATGCTTATAAGCTACTGAAGAGAGAACAGAGCACTGAAAAACGTTTCGTTGACCGAGAGATTAACAAGGTACCGCTTGCGCTCATAAGCTTCTCGGTTCAAATCTCGCATTACTGTTATTTTTTATATTGTTAATTTTATGACTGAATGTGTAGGACATAACATTGCATTAATATAGCTTAGCATTTTAAGTTTTAGGCATGTCTATTGAAGAAAATGGTTTGTTATATTGTTATTTGCCCCACGCTTTGGGAGCCAATTTGAAGATTTGTTGCTGCTACGTATGAAAAGTCAGTTTGAAGAAGATGTATTATATTTCGACTGTTGGGGAGCCGAACTTGAAGTAGTTGCAACCGCACGCATGGTAAAAAGTTTCCGGTAGCCTTCGCCCCAAATGTACTTTCCGGTAGCCTTCGCCTCAAATGTACTTTCCGGTGGCCTTTGCCCCAAACGTTTAAAAAATATTAACTTTGTAATTTTGACTGTTTGTTTAAATATTATATATTCATGTTTGCCTCGGCTGCATCAGTATTTATTTTTAGAGATATGAATGTCTTAGCAGGGAGTGGTGCGACTTAAGAATGTAGGCTTACACAGGTTATAATTTTACTTCACTCCTTTTATTAATGCTTGACACGATTTAAATAAAACTTCACTGATATAAAGAGCTGTGAGATTCTTTTGTTAATTACTTAGACTTTTTAACACGTAAACTATTTGCGTCTCACACTGAATACGTATTAAACTTCTGAAGGACACATCTCGCGTCCGGATAGGAACACTGTTTATAAATAACTCGTCTGGTTAGGAACGCTGTCTACAAGCAACTAACTCTGCATTTGTAAATTTTGCTGTATTTCAGTTTCTGATTGGCTAATCCTACTCCAATAGAATACTTTCATTTAACTAATGCTTTTTCTGGTTGTTGATTGGCTATTTTATAAACTGTCACAAAAAATTACATTATTGTTGCTCCAAGAATTACCAGTAGCATTTAAACTTTCTAATTCATTATTGCCTCAAGGTTACCTCATTGTTACTTCACTGTTAGCAACTTTTAACCTATTTTTCTCACAGCTCCTACTTTATTAAATTACGTAATATATTCGCATAACATTATTACACATGTATACAATAATATAAACATATACAATGACTGTAATATATACTTTTTATATCTTGTTATATACACATATTGCTTTAAGATGTGCTGTTATTGAATTTATATATTATATAATTAGACTGAAATCATTTAAGTGTTAAAAATACTGCCTCACTATGTACAGAAAAGCACAATTCTTCTAAAATTCTCGTTTTAAATAACTAAAGAAATAAATGCAAAGAAAATGATATCTTCTAAAACTAATATACATAAAAATAAACAAAATTAATATTGGATGTAGGAGCCCTGAGCACGTATAACTGCCTACATTTTCAGGTTATAGATGAAATTAAATCCCTGTAGTAATGAGGACGAGAAGCTACAACCACCCAGACTTCTTGAATTTGTGCCTAGAAGTCAACAATTCCATCAGGGCACATCTTATCCTTAAAGAGTGAATAAAAATATTCCTAAGCATTACCGTGTATTGTGCACTGTTTAGTGTATCGTCAAGCTGCTACAACACACCTAAATCGTCCCTTGATATCCAACAAGATACAATAATATGCAACCATATTAAAATTGTGAGGACACGTATTTTGCATCGTAATATTATTATATTATTCTAGTTTACCAAATGCCGTGTATGAAATGGAGTAGTCACTATGTGTTGATTAAACATTATTAACAAAAGAAAAAAACAGCGTTTGCTACATGCGATAAGCGAACCTGCGGTCTTACCACAGGGGAACCCTACGCTTTGCCACAACGCTACAGAGAAGACACATGGAAGGTAGCATGTTTAATAGTGTCATACAACTTGCAGCAGCGGCTACACAGCTGTATGCGTATGGTGTAAACAAGGCGCTGTGTGGTGTAGGACAAAAATCTGGTGTTCAGGACAAGGCTCATTTTTTTTTGGGGGGGGGAACATTACTTAAAGAAGAGTATGTAGCATTTGTGGATCTGGAAAAGACGATGCGAACAGCAAATTGGGAGAAACTTATGCAGATTTTGAAAAACAATTGGTGTGGGTTCGCAAGAAAGGTGGTTCTTAGGTATTCTCTACTTAAACCTATTGAGAGTCAGGATAGAGAAGATACGTCAGAAGGTGGTAGATTACGGAGAGGTGAATGGCTCTAATAAACACATAGTTGGAGAATTTCACGTAGAATTGGTTTAAGAGCAAGAGATGTTGGTTCTTTATTTATTATGAAGTCCAATTCTCTAGGAAAGTTGTAAGCATATTTTTTATAAGAATGAAAATGAGAGAGTTATGTGATGATTTAAATAACCCTAAGTATAGGGTGTGTTAAACCATTTGAGGCCTTTTGTGATACTTTTAATTTCTTTTCCAAAGCTTCTAGAAATGTTACTGCAAAATTTATTGCACGACACATTTTAGATATGTTTCAGTATTTAATATGCTCCTTATGATGCAATTTTTAAGCTATAAGAATGAAACTTCGAAAATAGTTTCTCCACTATATGCTAACTAAAAATGTTACCT
The DNA here is from genome assembly GCA_030765065.1 of Deroplatys truncata. Classification (NCBI taxonomy): domain Eukaryota; kingdom Metazoa; phylum Arthropoda; class Insecta; order Mantodea; family Mantidae; genus Deroplatys; species Deroplatys truncata. The sequence continues at coordinate 65,114,352 of CM060980.1, forward strand.
ATGTATTTAGTGTAAGGCAAATGTTACGCCATCAAGTTCAACCAAGTTTTACAGAAATGTACTTTTGTTGTTGTTGCAAAAGCCAAAACCAGCAGCAAGTTTTTGGTAGCGTTTTCTAGATAAGTTATTTATGATTAGCATTAAGATTAAATCTGAATTACTCATATACTTTGTACATTTAAGCAGAAAGCTAAGGATCTTTAGAATCCCCATTTGAAACACACACAACCGATTTTGCGTTTTAAACACTAATATTGTTGTTGGAGGTGTATAGTTTGGCTAAGAAATAATGTTGCATACTGGGCGAGGTCAACTCCACAAGTAGCTGGTTCGTGCTGGTGTAACACGGGATGCTGAACAAATTTCACGGACCGAGAGGCCTCCAGGCCCTTGCATGAAGATCACGATGACGACATACATGAAATATTACACATTTACCCATTGTAGCTGAGACACCAAGTGAAACATTGTTGGGAGATGTATGGGAAGAGTGACACCGAGTTGCTGGCGGCGCGGCGCCACAGCCCGTGTCCAGAATGTTAACTCTTGGTGCCCGATGGACATATACGTGCTCAGATCTGCATCCCAGACAACGTTCCCTACATCTTGGTAACAAATCTCTCGTGAGAATATGTACTGATCTTTAACTTGTAATTATAAAGTAAACGTTTTGAAAAATCTGTAGCACAATGTTAGCTCTGGGGATATCTCTGATTTTGCCCTGCTAATTTTTACATTAGCTTTACTGTGAGATTTGTTGGTTTCTATAAAAAAATCTATTTATATAATTAAAGGAAAATTAAAATTCCTATGCCGCCAATATTAAATCTGCTAAATTCGTGACCCAAGAACTCAGAAATTATTTAATATATAAGACAAACGTTTAAAGGATCTAAGCGCATGCCTTCTAAGTACACGGTTCTACTCTTAAGCAATAATTTGTTTTAAGGAAGATGGATAATTTTCTTAATTATACCGTGTTTTGATGAAAGTTTATCAGCGGTTGTTTTAAAAAGAAGTAACGAACAAGTTTGTTTTATCATCCTGCAGTTTAGCCATCTTCAATAGTTTCTGATAAAACGCGTTATCGGTATATACTAGAAAAACTCTTCAAAACAAATAAAAAATAAACTCGCATAGGTATATTTACAAACAACGGGACCATATTGCTTAAGAACACAGAAGCTGCCATATTTAACAGTAGTATCAATTTGTAGTGCAAACGTTCTTCTAAAAGATGGACTGAATTTTACCTCTCAACCCCAAAGTGCGTAGGAGTTATGGTTTTAGATTCCGTGAAGTGATGCAGAATTCACACTACAAATTAGCTAATGCAGTACCTTTTTAAAAATGTATTTGAAATATAAGTGTTACGGGTTTATTGGTTTTATATTTAAGGCAATTTTCGCCCTTAAACAAATAAAAACGATGTTACTACAATAAAAACGACAGGCACTTTTCGTCCCTCAAGCCTTCTTCCACAGTTAGGAAGTTATTAGCAGCCAAGGTTTTGGTTGCATCACGTGGGAAGCAGCCTGTGATTCAAAGCACCGCAAATCTACCGTTAAATTACCTGCATTGCTTAACTAATATTTGACTACTCTAACCTCTTGCTATTCCATAGGTAATGTGTTTGTCAGAAATAAAATTTAGTCAATGAATAAATATCACAGAACTAAAAATCTCGTGTTACATTTATATGACATTTCTGCCCACTACGACTTATGTTTCTGTATATTTCACATTGATATAAACCCTTGTAGAAATGGTTTCTATATTAATTTCGTTGTGCGTACGTTGTGGCTGAAGTGACAGTGAAATTTTATTGTTAAAAAAGCGGATCGCAGCATCCTGATTTCAAATTCCACTCTTTGCATGACATAACGAGAAGCAAAAGAATGCTTGCTTAGCAGTTCAAAACTGTATAAATATTGGAACATTCAAACAAATAACAACGAAAATTCAACTACCAACTACCTACCAACCTGAGAAACTTGTAAACCAGTAGGAACTCATACTGAACTTGATACAAAAACATCCTAAGTTTGGGTACTACATAGCATACACAGACAATGTAAGCAGTTAGACTGGGCGGCACCCTGGGCACGTGACGAGGCAAGAAGGCATTTCCAGGAATTAGATCTAGAAGGCTAACTGCCCGCCTTTCTGTGTGAGGGCGGCGGTTAGACTGGACGGAAGACTAATGCCATCTGCACGGAACGAAGGGTCTCGGTGACACGTGACGGAGCGGGTGGTTTACAGGAATGAAATCTAGAAGACTAACTGTCCATCACATATCGTTCTAAGAGTTATCCACTAACAGATCCGTCGCGATATGACTAAGCGAGGTAAAATAAATAAAGTAATAATAATAACGGAGGGGGAGGACTCACGCAACAAGATTTACGAGAGATCTATTGTGGATACCACCCCACGAGGAAGGGATAGAGTGAAGGAACCACAAGACGCTATAGGCCGCAGGCAGACAGGTCACAGAGACGCGTGGAAGTCCTTAAAAGTTTTCCTGGCTCGAAAAGCCGTCGCACTACTGGAGCTGCCCTGAGAGGGCGATGAACTACCCGTTCAATCAGGCAGCAAGCATCGGTACCATCTGTTCGGCACTGCCTCACGTCACGAAATCTAGAAGCACACCTGAAAGTTGAGAAGGAAACGGAACGGAAGGGAAATGAGGGAAAGAAAATCGTGGTAGATGAGAAACCACCCCAGCATTAGCCAATTTATGTGAAATTTAAATAAACTCGTTGCTCATATTCTCTTCTTTTATTTCCAGCATACAGCTTCTCCATGAAAATATTAATTTATTATTATGGTTATTATTTATTATTTTTGTTTTATCATGTTGTATTGTAATCTTATGTACCTAATTTTTGTTGTTTTTCGATAATTTCCCAAAAATGATGTACAATGCTTTAATAAATATACTCTTCTAATACGAAATTTAGGGTATGAAGAAGCATTCTAACAAAGTTTGCCTTAATTTCTTAAGTCTACTTAGGCCTATTATTTCACTTTTGAATATTAGACACAAAAATTAATTTAGTTATAGACTTCGTGAATATAATTTCATTTTTCTTCATACATTCCTACTGTATTTGTTAAAAGTCTTAGCCTTAAGTATGGAGCTACACAATTATACAACCTTCATCCTATGCATCATCTGTCATTATTTCCTTTTATTTTGTTTTGTAATTCTAGCCATATATCAGAGTAACGACGATTAAAGTATGATCCTTAAAATTAAATTGAGTTTTATTTATGGACGCTCTTTAACTGCTGTGGTCTTTAGCGTCCCATTCTATACTGGGCGTGAAAGAATGATAATTTCGATCAGAGGCCTCTATTAGGCTTGAGGTTCTTTTACGTGCCGTAAATCTACGACACGGGACCACCAGCATTACTTCCCTTCCGAAGGAAGCCATGCTAAGGATTTTTACGCCCGAAAAAAATCCATCGCACTCCGCCGGGTTTGAACCCGCGACCTCGGAAACTAGAGGCTAGCATGGTAACCACCACACCACGGAGGACGACAGGCACGATCCTTGAATCTGCTTTAGATTATGTTTTATGTTTTTTCTTTTCTCTAAAATACGTCGTCGCACCTCTAGAACAACACTGCCACAACTCAAAAAGTGCAGTTTTGAGATAATTGCTTTTGAGAGCTTTGATTTGAGATATTAATAGAATATTCTGAATTGCAACACCAACATACGAGTTATCTTCTATCTTCATGTATCTCATGTAGCTACACTGCGTGATCAAAAGTATCCGGACACCTGGCTGAAAATGACGTACAAGTTCGTGGCGCCCTCCATCGGTAGTGCTGGAAGTCAATATGGTGTTGGCCCACCCTTAGCCTTGATGTTAGCGTTCACTCTCGCAGACATACTTTCAATCAGGTACTGGAAGGTTTCTTGGGGAATGGCAGTCCATTCTTCACGGAGTGCGGAACTGAGGAGATGTAGATTGGTGGGGCCTGGCACGAAGTCGGCGTTCCAAAACATCCAAAGGTGTTCTATAGGATTCAAGCCAGGACTCTGTGCAGGCCAGTCCATTACAGGGATGTTATTGTCGTGTAACCACTCCGCCACAGACCGTGCAGTATGAACAGATGCTCGATCGTGTTGAAAGATGGAATCGCCATCACCGAATTGCTCTTCAAAAGTGGGAAGCAAGAAAGTGCTTAAAATATCAATGTAGGTCTGCGCTGTGATCGTGCCACGCAAAACAACAAGGGGTGCAAGCCCCCTCCAGGAAAACACGACCACACTATAACACCACTACCACCTCCAAATTTCACTGTTGGCACTACACACGCTGGCCGATGACGTTCACCGGTCATTCGCCATACCCACACCCTGCCATCGGATCGCCACATTGCGTACCGTGATTCGTCACTCCACATAACGTTTTGCCACTGTTCAATCGTGTAATGTTGACGCTCCTTACACCAAGCGAGGCGTCGTTTGGCATTTTCCTGCGTGATATGTGGCTTATGAGCAGCCGCTTGACCACGGAATCCAAGGTTTCTCACCTCACGCCTAACTGTCATAGTACTTGGAGTGGATCCTGGTGCAGTTTGGAAATCTTGTGTGATGGTCTGGATAGATGTCTGCCTATTACTCTTTACGACCCTCTTAAAATATCGGCGGTCTCTGCCAGTCAACAGACGAGGTCGGTCTGTACGCTTTTGTGCTGTACATGTCCCTTCACGTTTCCACTTCACTATCACATCAGAAACAGTGGATCTAGGGATGTTTAGGAGTGTGAAAATCTCGCGTACAGACTTCTGACACAAGTGACACCTGACCACGTTCAAAGTCCGTGAGTTCCACGGAGCGTCGCATTCTGCTGTTTCACGATGTCTAATGACTACTGAGGTCGCGGATAATGAGTACCAGGCATTAGGTGGCAGCACAATGCACCTAAGATGAAAAACGTATGTTTGTGGGGGTGTCCGCACACTATGTGATCAAAAGTATATCTTCCGGAAGCTGGAAGATATGGTGTTTTCATTTTTGGTAGAGAACCGTTTAATGTTCCGAAATGGATGCAATTCAAAACAGCCAATTTTTTAGTTGTGCCAATGTTATTATACCTGTATAGATTACGATTTTTTTATTATAAGAATTTTTATCAGTTAGTAAAAATCTCCTTTGATAATCTGTGTTTTTAATTCTGAAATGTAAACCTATCCCTGCGTTATGAAATCAAATATATTGCGCCACAGGGTATGAAGCCAACAGCTCAGATTTATAAAAGTCGTCATTCAACTGTTATAATATCGCGACTTTGAATAACACCAATCAATTGCGGCTTTCATTAAAATCAAAAGCGCTATCGCTCTCGTGCTCTCTCTCTCTCTCCCTTTCTCTCTCTCTCTCCCTCGGTGGGCAACTAAAACCACTGGAATTCGCGCCAACTATAACATATTTTCTCCCATAATGATAAAATAATGCCTAGGCCAGTGTGGAGGTATCATCGATTCTGATTTCCGAGGAGGTATCTGCGGTAGGTTCCAACTTTCACCACAGCAGTAACAATTTCAAGTGTACTTTACCGCAAACATGAAGTCTGGCTGTCATAAATCTGCCATAATCTTCTGTCCGTCTTAATTGCTAGTACAGATATAATTGTGTACTCCGAACAAGCCGAATAGGCTCATCCCGAAGAAAGGAATTAAAGTCGTAAAAGGAAACGCAACAACAAAAAAAGCGTCAATTACTGTCTTGCTACGTTATTGTGGTTAAACAGAAGGTAGTAGTGGATTAGGAATTCTGCATGAAAAAATCGTTGTTACAGTCACACGACTCTCTGCACTACTTCGCAAAAGCTGCAGGGATTATACATAGAAAATCGTATTTATCTTATCGGTTTATCGTGTTAAAATATGTTTGCGGAAACGCTTTCCAAACACAGATTTGGAGTATAGAGGAGGCTAATATGACAGAAATCTACTTTGTATTGCTGTTATATACATACATATAAAGTGACGGTAGCTTGTCGCTCCAAAACTGCAGAACTGGAGGGAGCAACATGATTTGTTTACTAAACATACGTGTGCAACTTTTATCTCTCCTATGGTTTTCTAAAATCCATTACGGATTTGTGGGAATTGAACAGGAGATCCACAGAAAATAAAATATGTACATTTTATTAGACATTTCAACTTATCGTACATATAGAGGCTTTAATCAAAGTAGTTCAAAGCCATTTTTGAATAATGGAACATTTTCCATGTAAAACACTTTCTTAAAAATCTTCACTTTGCCTTAACTATGAAATTTATTTATCCCGATTTTCATTCTTTACAGAGACATACACAGACATACTCCCACACACGGAGACTTACATCTCTTTCTAAAAGTAAATTGTGGATTCTACAGATCCCACAATGGACATCTCATGCAAACTTTCAGTATCAATTTTTTTGGTAGAATGCTATATTTTTCCTATTGTAGGACCAGAGAAATTAAGTACAGCATACTTTTCTGCTATTAATTTGGCTCTCATTCAGGGATAATCCGGGATGCCTTCTAATCCTCTAAATTTGCAAATAATTACTGGATTTTATTTAGTGATACTATTTAAACACAGAAAGCATGAATATATTTCGTATAAATGAAAATTTTAAAGGATTAACAGAAACGTTAAAAACTTGTTATGAACATTTCATTCTGAACTTAAATTTAAGACATGGTACGAGTATTCTAAGAAAGACTTCACATTCAACATGCGTCCTTCATTGAACACACTTTTAAATAAGAAGATGAGTATAAATAACACGTACTTTCCAATAAAGATTTTCTTAAATTAATGTAGTATTAAGCAAAATAAAATCGCAAGTGTAACATTTCAGCTGGGTTCGTTTGGTGGCGAATAATTACGTAGCACTAAAAACTAGCTCTCGATATAAAATAAGTTTAATTTTGTAACTTATTGCAACAAATTATAAATGCGCTGAGAAACACTACTTAAATTTTTATAGAGAATATTTCAAATCTTAAATTTGACGAATGCCTTTGCTATAAATTACTCTTAAGTTTATATCATTAATAAAAATGAAAGTGTGTCATTTTTTTGTGTTATATAAAATTAAAACTTCTCACTTACAGGAGGCGCTTAAAGGTTAAAACGTTTTAGGAGACTGTTTCGTATAAACCAGCTTTATTTCTGTTAAAGTAATTTTCAAAATCGAGCAGCGATTGAGTTACTCCATACGCACAGGACAAGGCGACTGTAATAGATGCCTTGCAGTGACGAATACACTTAAACTGATGATTAAGTAATCCTATTCGTTAAAATGGTTGCTTTCACAAACTAACAGATAGGAAGACCCTTTTTATTTTGGATTTTGATTTTATTGTTTGTTTTTAAGAAATGGCTTAAAACAGTATTTAACCATTTCAATAAGATGATAATATGATAAACCACATTGAAAAGGTTTCTGGTACTTTAAACAGTGAAATATTTTATTTATTTCATGCTCTCTTAAAATTATGCACGCCCTGAATAGTAGGACTTGCAAAGCTCTTACATTTTAGAAGTACTATAAAATCTTTTACTTGCAAATGTATCAATTGCAAAAATATGCTTAACCAATATATCATCATCATCATCATCATCACAGAACTGCTCTGGTCTCTCCATCTTTGAAATGGACTTCCAAATCTTTTCCCTCTCGGGCAATAGTCTTAACATCTTCCTTGTTATTCCTCAGTCTTCATTTCTCGGTAAATGTTCTTTCCAATCATTTCTATTTTCTTCAATATTTTGTTTTAAAATTTGAATATTTACCTCTTCTCTAATTTTTGTGGTTCTCGTTTTAGAAGTCGCAATTCGGCTGCCTAACCTATGTACCCTGCATATATGTTTATTCAAAAAGAAGGAACAGATTTTAAATATTACTTTTTAATGAACAACAATAGATACGACATATCATTGAATAGAGGAAAGTTCAAAGTTTTAAGCCCCACCTATTAGTTCCAGTCAGTGCAGTATTTGTTTACGAGAAAAGGCGATGGTCGTATTGTGTGCTGCATTATGCAAAGAATGAATCCATTGTTTCATTGCAGCGTGAATTTCGTTGTAAGTTCAACAACGAGCCGCCTCGTCATAAAAAAATCTGATGTGTCACACTCACATGACTTTCTCTACTCTTGTACAAACTATTTTTACAAACGCTTATTCTCCATATGCTTCATGTTAATGGAGATATCGAGATGTCAATCTTATTGATAATTTTCTTGTAGATGCAAGGGGAATATGGTAGGTTTTAAGCGATAGTCAAATATTTTAACGCTGGTTGCTATGTGGCGCATTCCATTCTCTTTGCATGTCCAGGACATAAAAAAAATGAATAACGAATTTGAGAAAAAGTATAAGTATTGGGAAATTTAAGGGAATAACAAGCAATATCTCGCAAACGGTTCACTCAACAAAAGAAATCTATATGACATAAATTGTGTATTTTAACGCGATCTACATTTTTCGTGTAGTAAAATGGTTTACCAGTTATGAAAACGTCGTTCATAACGAAGAATACTTTTGGAGACATTCCCAGAAAATTCGAGATATACATTTTATTTGTCATGACAATATCTTAAACATATGATATTTTCATCACAATCGTTAGAGCCGTTTTTGAGAAAATTAAAATTTTCGAAAAATGTTCCATGTAAAGGGTAGTCTGGGGTGGGGGATTTTCTTGAAAATATTCGTGTCGCATCTCTGAAAGATACTGAACCTAAATACCAAGTTTGGTGTTTATCCGACTCTTCGTTTTTGAGTTATGCTGTTCACAGACACACAGACAGACACACACACGGACATGTTTCCAAAAATGCTTTTTTTGGATTCAGTGAGTCTCAAAACATGTATTTCCGGTGAAATCTCGGTATCGAAATTTTGGGTGGAATACAATACTTCCCCTACTTACTATACGTAGTAGAGAAAGTAAAAATGTACAACGATGTAATAAATTCGAGGAAGATGGTTGCGTATGCAACGGAAAAGCACTGGTCGCCCTCACGTAACAATTGGTGCTCATTTTGAACACATAAAATAAAATGTTGAACTTTTCTCTATTTAGTGATGTATCGCATGTGTCGTCATCTATTGTCGTTCATTAGAAACAAATATTTAAAATCTTTTGCTCTTTTTGAATAACGCTGTATTTAAACGTAACATTTGCCTAAAATGTTTCTCAGTAGTATTTTGCTGTTAAAAGAAATATTTCATTATTCAAACATTCTTCAGAGCTAACTACGAAAATAGTGTGTTTTCATTTTGTAGAAGGAAATAGTACTGTTGTACACGGAAACAATTGAAAGAAATGCCTAATAGCAGAAACACGAGTACGTTGTGAGGAACACCTGTATTTTATTGTTTTTCAGGGCACTGCTTAGGTTACTTAAGGGTTAGCATATTTCGATTTGACAAGTGTGAACACATATTTCAAGGAATTCGGCAATACACATGCCATTGTGTAGCTACAGACAGTCTTTTGTTTGGCAGAGAGGTGTGAGATAGAGCCCGCCTAAGTGGCTATCGGTAGTGTAAACATCTTGCTGCCGATTGTGTGCACAGTACACACACGTCTATTACTGTGCTGTCATTCTACTGGGGGTCATGTGATTGCACCTCGACAAGCTATCGCATTTGCAGGAACATTTGTACATCGCATACTTGACTATACTTGATGGTTATATTGCTGCAGTTCGGGAGGTCAAGTACATAAAATCTAAAACATGTTCCTCGGCAAGTATATTAATGGAATACTTGTTTTCGAAATGGACGTTTGTTTTTCGCAGTTTGTTTTCACGTCGTGATAAGTCAACAAAGCTCCATTCAGAATATTTAATAGCTATTAATAACAGCAGGAGCATTTTATTTTGTTGATCTTCCACTTTCTGTGGTGTTTTTGCAAAGGCCTAGTGATATATCAATTGGCATATGAGGAATGTTGCTTTTTTTTTTACCATACATGTTCGCCATATTTTCTTTACAAAACCTATAATTTCTTTAGCTAAATTATTCATTAACTTTTTATACCTTAGGTCAATATTTGAGGTATTATGTTTAACAACTGATTTTCCTTTATAACTTGCAAAACCAGAACAAGCGCATTTCCAAATAAAGAAATATGGTTTACGAAAGATAAAACATAACCGAAATGGCTTTTACTTTCTCACCCAAATACTTAGGTATATTATGTAGAGGAGTTATGCATTCCACCCACATTTTTATATGCACATTTTGACGGAAGAATATGTTTTGAAGTCTCTCAATTAAAAAAAAATGAAATAGATTTTTGTTTACGTTATTAGCACCACGCTTTGGGCACCAAACTTGAGGTAGTTGCATCCCCACGTACGATACAAACTTTCCGGTGGCCTTCGCCCCCACGTTTAAAAAATCAACTTTGTATTTTTAATGTTTATTTGAATATTACATATGTATGTTTGCCTCGGCTGCGTCAGTAGTAATTTGCAGAAACACGTATCACTTAGCAGGGGTTGGTGAGGCTAAAAATGAAGGCTTACACAAATTATAATTTTTTGATTCACTCCTTTTATTATTCCTTCATACGATAAAATAACACTTCACTGATATATCCTACTGTAGAGCTGTGAGATTATTGTTACTTGTTCTTTTTAACACGTAAACTTTATATTATTCACGCTGTAATGAATTTTTTATGTCTCACACTGAATACGCATCGAACTGTTCAGGAACGCTGCCTGGTAGAGTCCGGTTGGGTACGCTGTCTAGTAGCGTCTGGCTTCCACTGCCTAAATTTATACTTTTACTATATTTCAAGTCTCTGATTGGCTAATTTTACTCCAATAGAATACTTTTATTTAATTTAAAGTTTTTCTGGTTTTTGATTGGCTATTTCTACATTACTGTTCCAAGAATTATTAGTAACATTATTAAACTTTCTAATTGTTGCCTCAAGGTTACCTTATTGTTACCTCATTGTTAGCAACTTTTGGCTTCTATTCTCACAGCTCCTACATTGTTAAATTACATAATACATTCACATAACATTATTATGCATGTGCATAATAATATAAACATAATACAATGACTGTTACATAAACTTTATATATTATTTATACACCTATTACTTTAAGGCGGGCTGTTATTATATTTTATATTATATAATCAGACTGATATCATTTAAGTGTTAAAAATACTGCCTCAAAAGTAATTTTTATAAAAAGATTCGTGCACGACCTAATATGCTCGTGAACGTCGATGCGACGAATAACGTGCGAGCCTCGCAACCGGTAATATCGCCAAGTGAACGTCGATGCGACGAATAACGTGCGAGCCTCGCAACCGGTAATATTCGGATTTAAGTACCATTCAGCCGGCAACTCTGACCATGGGGTTTTTCGTGCCCGGGTCGGTAGGCGAATGCTGAGATGGTTCCCTTTCTACCAGAATTTCCTGTACATTTCCTTTCATCTATTTCAGGGCTGTAGAGCAGGCCACGGCGGTTGTTGCGGCGGGAATTTGCTCCATGGAAAGATTTGTTCCGGATTTGGCGGGACTACTGATGTCCCTTCCTTCCTGGGAGCTGTCTCGTCCACACCTGGGACCCCCAGGTTGCGAGTGGCTCAAGCAGGGCTAGTTATGGTGCCACGTTGGAATCGTGGCTAGCTGTCCTTGCTAGCGCATATCGTCATCGAATCATTCCCCTTCAGTTTTTCCTCCCAGACAGGAGTCATATTGGAAGCACAAAGGTTCCAAAGGGCACAAAGGTTTTAGCAACAAATAGTTCATGTTGATGCAATAGGTAAAGATTTGGAGGGATATAACACGGCGCTGTTACTCTTCCAATGAGGAATTAAACCCGCTGTGAGGGAGGGAAGATATTGAATCGAGGCATGATGTGAAACGTTTCGAAGCTGATAATTATAGTTTGTAGAATTAGTTGTTTATTATAATTTGGTCATTTAGATTTAATTAAGAAATTCTTATGTACCTGGCAATCATTTCTATATAGGTATGTTTACGGGCAATTTTAGAATTACGCTTTGAAATAAGCTGGTGCTATTTCAGACTCTTCCCGATATCATCTTCGGGAAAGAGGAGGAACTGAGTTTATGGATGCTGTATATACTTCGGCGACAATAAACTGCGGGCAAATCTGCACAAGAGGCTCTTCTATCGCTGATTTACGACCATGAAGGACTCTAAAAACGACCCCTCTGGCCCTTTCCGTAAAAGAGTTACGACTGCTTTTGTCAAAGGACTGGTTCACTTGTCCTTAATGCGGTTGTAAATATGAAGACATTCGCTCCCGTTTGTTATTGCAGCTTCTGCTGATGATGTAATGCAAACTGCTCCCCGTTTTCTCCCCTTTACGATTTTTTACGATACTTCCGGGTATAGAATTCGTGCAAAAGACAGCGCAAGTGCATTTACTACCTACGCCTATTGCGATTATTACCCGTTAGTGTGCAGTCGCTTTTCTTTTTACACTTTTCTACCGCTTACTTGTGGTATGTAGAAGAAGTATTGTAGCTCAACCAGAAGTTCGATATTGAAAGTTCCCCAGAAACACGCGATGCTGAGATCACTGAAGAAAAGTAAATCTGTTACTGAATAAGTTCGTACACACGTGTGTCTGGAGAGATGTGCTTCTGTACAGTGTGATTCAAAAACGAAAATTCGTATAAACACCAAGTTTCATTTAGAGTTAATTGGGAGTTACAAGACGAATATTTTCAGGAAATTACCCCGATCCTTTATATTTTGAAAATTTTTATTTTTCCAGATTTTTTTTTAAGAATTTCATGTGTTAGAGACACTGGCATTCAACTAAAGTGCACATCTCCAATTTTCTGTGAGTAACCTCACTTCATTCGTATTGAACTGTGTACAATTGGTAAACCAAAGAAATATCTAAAGTTTACCAGAAAAAAAATTATAAAATATATTGTTTATGTCAAACAACTTTCGTAATTTTAGGGGTTTTCAAAAAATTTATTTAGGTAAAATTATTTTTTTTCACGTTTAGGAACATATGAAAATGAGCGATTCTCCATTTTTACCGCCTAAAAAGATGATCTCGTCATAAAATGACTGAATGTTGTTTCTACATGTGGCGTGTAAATAATTACGTATTGCTTTACACCTATTATTGGGCAATAGGTTTTCGGTGTCTAAGGTGAAAGGGATACAAGGGTTGATGTTTAAGGAGATTTGGTCGGAGTTAACTTGTGTGAGTTTATTAAGTATGTTCTGGCTATGATAACTTTTTTGGATAAATTACTATTATTTCATTAGTTACAGCTATAATCTGGGACTAGTTCTCGGATGGTGAACGCATACGTGAATATAAGTTACCTTCTGTCCCCGTCAACTTCGGAACCATTTTTATAACGTAATCATTACGAAGCAACCGTTATGTTACTTTCTGATCATCCCTAGCCCTCCACTCTAGAAATCAAATTAGTGCAAGTAAGACGGTGGATGCTAGAAAATATAATGGTTGTTGCTGCGTTACTCGTGAATTGAATATGTGATCAGCGATGTCCAAATCCTACGTCTTCCCTGTTTGGTTATCTCCTAGCAACATTTCATTATTCATTAAGTCCTGTTTCCTATAACCTTTCCCCGTTAACATGTATTCTTCCGCGCTCCATTTCCTTCCCCTTTTCCCTGACTGGCTAGTGTACACATTTGAATGGCGATGTACAAGCCTGTGCAATACAAGGTCAGGCGATAAGATCAATAGATGTACCTGCTTTTGTCATCCTGAGAGGCAGGTTTAAAACGAAGGAATCACCTATCCATCTGTTGATACGATTTACATGCATTTCAAATCCATTGACTCTCTTTCATAATATATTTTATTCATACGGATATGAAAATGCAAATTGGACAATTCTCTTCGAATATATTAAGAAAAAGTGTCAAATTAAATAAGGAACTATTTTGTGTCACACAACGACCTATTCCACGACAGCAGCCAATGCGAGGTGACTGGTGCACGTGACAGAAGAGATACGGGGCAAAGTTATGTGGAGCAGACCTCAAGAGCAGGAGTGGTGCAAACACCTTCCTTTACCGAATCTCGGGGATAGGCAATCTGTATAACATTATGTAGCAGTACTATCCAAATGGAAATCTTGGGGACTACAGGAGAAGCAGCGGAGGGAGTCCAAAGTTTCATGAATCACTTTTTTTCTCCGACCCTGCACAAGAGTGTGTCGGGCTTCCGATCCGACTATATGCAACAATCCCTTTTGACTTCCAAATTTAATCTTTATTTGGTATGTGTAAAAAGACGGTTTATTATTATTATTATTATTATCATCATCATCATTCAGAGATATACGATCGTTTTCTCTTTGAATTACCTAAGGTTAACCCTTTTAATGCTTTAATAGCAAAGCAATAACTTTAGAGCTATTGTATTTGGAACAGAACTGTAAATCGTTTAAGAATAATTCTAAATCATAATGTATTAAAAGTAATGACTATAATTTAAGACAAATTTATCTAGCTAGTTTCCTTACACTTTTCAGGCAATTCACCCAACTATAATTCAAATCCAGGTTAATAGGGCATGCCTCCTATGTAGGCATTCTATCATAAAACACGTTTTATAATAAAAAAAAATTTTAAATCTTTATGTGTGCCATATCTAGTGTTTAATGTAGAACAGTGCGAGTTTTTCTAATACTCCTTTTATTTAGTAAACTGGACAAAATTTCATTGGTTTCATCCATCACTTGTATTTTTAAGTATTCTAAAACTGAACAAATAATTACTTTCTCATAGATAATTGCTTATAATTTGAAAATAAATATGTAATTATACTTTTTACTTTGTATGTTGTTAAAATGCTATATATTAAACCTAGAACACACATAATAAATTTTCTTCAACGTATTATTCTCTGTTTTAATACCATTCTGTTTATTATTCACCTGTAAACACTGTGCCTTTGCAATGATTTTGCGAAATTACAAGTCAGTCAATTACATGATCTTTTGTTCAGTTAAATAACATCATGAAGATCATGAATTTGGCTTCGTTTCATGACTTCTAAGTCATTTCACTGTTTTCTCGTTCCAAGGTTGGCAGCCACCGCTTTCCCCCCTCTGGAGCTTAGCATTCTGCCCAACTCGTAGCAACTCTCAATAAATCAATAGTTATTGAAACTTAGTGTCAGGAAGGGCAGCATTTCAGAAAGTGTAGAAGTAATTACCTCAGAGTGGAAGCAGGGATTTCATTTCCTCCTACTTCTAGACACTATTCCATCTAGAAAATAATCGCACAATAGGCTTTAAGTGGATTATAAATTAGTTTTTCTTCATGAATTAACCATTAATTATGTTGAATGTTTTAAACTAATAGCTGTTTTAAGCACCTTTACTCCTTTTAGAGAGCTATTCAGTATCGAAAACGTAGAGAATAGAATGTAAGAAGGTAATGACGGCTAAAATCTGAAGGATTTAATGAAATTCTTTAACTTGCATTATACAGGACTTCTCTCCTCATCTAAAGTACACTTTTAAGTCAAGCCTACTTAGCATTAAGAATGATACAATTTGATGCAAGTTTTAAATATATGTTCGTTGGTGAATTGACTTCTGGTAATTTTTGTTCGGAGCCAGTTGGGGTGAGGCCATAATTTTCACCGTGGCCTTCATCGATTTCCTTCTTCCTTCCTTTTACCTAGTCGGTAGGTTCTGCTGTGAAACGTATTACTTTCTTTATTGATTATCTATATTGCATTCCTCACAAACAAAGATTTCGCCAGAAATACACTTTTTGCTGTTTTCTAAGGCCCCCAGAAGCAGCTTTAGAAGTCCGTGCATGTGTGTGTGTGTGTGTGTGTGTGTGTGTGTGTGTATGTATATCTATTGATAAAAAGCATAACTAAAAAATACAAACTTTGATGTTTAAGTTCAGCGTCTTCTAAGGATACGTCACGAAGATTTTCAAGAAAATCCCTTCCCCCAAACTATCCTTTACATATCGAGCGGGATGGCTCAAGCGGTAACGCCTGCGGCCCGCATTCGGGAGGTCATGGGTTCGATTCCGGTGGTGTCCTTCCTAACCTATGGATTTTTTCGGGGTTTTCCCGGGTCGCCAGGCGAATACTAAGAAGGATCATTACATACCCCGAATTTCCTGTCCCTCCATTTCATCTCTATTACCATTTCACTTCACCTTTCATCTGCTTGGTTTCTTTCAGAATTGCAAGTGTCAGCGGGAGGTCCTGGCGTGTGCATAGCAGAGATAAAGGATTCTCTGAGTCAACCTTCGTCCCCGGGCTGCGAGCGGTTCCGGATCCCGGACCCTCAGGGATGTGTAAGCCCACAGGGGAAGAGAGGAACCGGCTGCACCAGCTACCACCCGGGGAGTTCAAATCTGTAAATGGTAGGGATCTTGACCTCTGCCTGCCATTCCTCCGGCCGCCCGCTGTCTCCTCTCACCTCATACCTCCCGTCAGTGGTCTAGGTATAAAAGATTTGCTTAGGTCAAGGGGCTAAGGCCCTCTACGATTTTAGTCCTATGCTATCCCTGCTCTTTACATGCAAAGTTATCTGTATTTTTGATTTCTAAAGATTTTGTTAAAAAATTTCACATGAGTCAAGACATTTTCATGACAAATAAAGTGTATATCTTTAATAATCTGAGATTAGCGTTTGGAGCTTTTAAGCGATAGTCAAATATTTTATCGCTGGTTGCTATGTGGCGCATTCCATTCTCTTTGCATGTCCAGGACATAAAAAAATGAATAACGAATTTGAGAAAAAGTATAAGTATTGGAAAATTTAAGGAAATAACAACCAATATCTCGAAAACGGTTCACTCAACAAAAAAAATGTATATGGTATAAGTTGTGTATTTTAACGCGATCTACATTTTTTGTGTAGTAAAATTTTGTCTATCTCTTATGGTTTACCAGTTATGCAAAAGTCGTTCACAATGAAGAATACTTTTGGTGACATTCCCAGAAAATTCAAGATATACATTTCATTTCTCATGACATTATCTTAAACATATGATATTTTCATCAAAATCGTTAGAGCCATTTTTGAGAAAATTAAAATTTTCGAAAAATCTTCCATGTAAAGGGTAGTCTGGGGTGGGGGGATTTTCTTGAAAATCTTCGTGTCGAATCTCTGGAAGATACTGAACGTAAATACCAAGTTTGGTGTTTATCCGACTGTTAGTTTTTGAGTTATGCTGTTCACAGACACACACACACACAGACACACACACACACACACAGACACACACACGGACATGTTTCCAAAAATGCTTTTTTTTGGATTCAGGAGGTCTCAAAACATGTATTTCCGGTGAAATCTCGGTATCGAATTTTTGGGTGGAATGCAATACTTCCCCTACTTACTATACGTAGTAGAGAAAGTAAAAATGAATAACGAATTTGAGAAAAAGTATAAGTATTGGAAAATTTAAGGTAATAACAAGCAATATCTCGCAAACAGTTCACTCAACAAAAGAAATGTATATGACATAAATTGTGTATTTTAACGCGATCTACATTTTTCGTATAGTAAACTTTTGTCTATCTCTTATGGTTTACCAGTTATGAAAAAGTCGTTCATAGTGAAGAAACTTTTGGAGACGTTGCCAGAAAATTCGAGATATACATTTTATTTGTCATGACAATATCTTAAACATATGATAGTTTAATCAAAATCGTTAGAGCCGTTTTTGAGAAAATTAAAATTTTCGAAAAATGTTCCATGTAAAGGGTAGTCTGGGGTGGGGGGATTTTCTTGAAAACCTTCGTGTCGCATCTCTGGAAGATACTGAACCTAAATACCAAGTTTGGTGTTTATCCCACTGTTCGTTTCTGAGTTATGCTGTTCACAGACACACAGACACACAGACACACAGACACATACACAGACACACAGACAGACACATAGACAGACACACACACGGACATGTTTCCAAAAATGCTCTTTTTGGATTCAGGGGGTCTCAAAACATATATTTCCGGTGAAATCTCGGTATCGAATTTTTGGGTGGAATACAATACTTCCCCTACTTACTATACGTAGTAGAGAAAGTAATAAAGTAAGGAAAGAAACAAAAGTGAAACTCGATAGAGTTACGGTAATCCTCACAATACTATAGGCTGTAAAACTTGGGCTCCAACGAAAAAACAGAAAGATGAATTAGACGGCAGATATGAGGTTCCTTAGGCAAGTAAAGGGCTACACAAAGCTCGAAGGGATAAAACAATCAAAGGAATAAGAAAGGAAGTAAAAGTAAACATGTTTGTATGATAAACTTATGAACCAAACAAAAATGGATGGAGCACATGGGAGAAATACCACTACTAGAGAGGAACTACCAAGCAAGAAGATGACGAGATGTTGGATGTCCTAGGAAGCGTTGGACTGATGTTTTATGAAGCCGAAACGGGCAGTTACTTAATCCTTGCAGTGATCATAGTGATGATGATGATGATGATGATTATTATTATTATTATTATTATTATTATTATTATTATTATTATTATTGCTATAAATTCTATTTTCTGATATGTTACGAAATAAAAGTCCTAAAACAGTATGCACAATATTTGCTTACATTAATATTAATCTTTAATTCCTAATTGCAGTATGGGGTCTAATACGTGCTCCCATTCAGTGCCTTTAAACATGGAAAAAAAGAAAGAATGAACAAAAAGGTGAATAAAAATTGGAAGAGAAAATCAATATAAGTCTACGCGTATATGTTATAGGAAAGTTCTACATTGTCTTTTGGTTTTGCTTCCTTCCTTGTACAATTTATTTCAGAGGCGGATTTTTACGGTTTAATGAAGATTTTGTTCTCATATTTTGTGGTTTTGGAATGTAACATATGGTGCCGATATCAGTACAGCATAGAAATCCAATTTCAACAAAGGTGAACTGAAATGCCACTTCATCACATAAGAAAACTCTTGTTTAAGCATTTTTTTACTTGTGTCCTTCATTTGGTGGAATGGTACCATGTGTATGTTATGAGGAGCTAAAACCCATAAATGAAATCGACTATTTTTTATTTCTGTTTCAGGCAATTAATCACTTCTGGTGTTTATAGCTCCAGGTTATCTCTCATTGTAAAATTTTGGTATACAATTACATGTTTTATTAATTTATATGTTTGCAAATCTTTGTACTAACAACAGCACCAAAAATATTCAATAAGTTCTGGCGTCAAGGTCTCCGCGCCGTATTCCCTATCATTTTCGATTTATTAAAGGCATCAGCAACGAAGAATTATCAATAAAATTGAGCACTAAATACGCACATAAACGAGTAAGGAAAATAAAAAAATCGTATGTATTACATTCACATGACTTTCTCTACCCTCTATCGCTTATTAGTGGATATACAAATTATAAACAAGTTTATTTTCCTACATATTTCATTTTAATCCAGATAAACCTTTCCGGAAATAGCTGCATTACACACTGCGTTATAGATATAAAGCGAATAGCGATAGTTAAATGTTAAGTACTGGACGCTATATGCTGGCCTTAAATTTTCTCCTCTTTCCATAACAACGCAAGAAACAATGAAAATCAACAGGACTTTAAAAGAATGGCCAAGTATTGAACAATCGAACCATTAATAACGGATATCTCGGAAACGTCTGATGTCACAAAAAAGTTTATTTGAAATAAATTGTGTATTTTAAAGAGATTACGTTTTTTGTATGGTACGTTTGCGTCTATCACTTAACATTTACCAGATATACAAGATTACAGGTTATTCCCGGAAAATTCAAGATATACATTTTATTTGTCATGTAAATATCTTTAATATATGATATTTTAATCAAAATCGTTAGAATCATCTTTTTATAAACTCAAAAACTCTAAAAATGTTCCATGTTAAAGGTAGTTTGGGATGGGGACTAAGTTTGACTTTTCGTTTTTGACTTATGCTGTTCACAAACACACACACTTCTTCTAAAAATGCAATTTTTTTATTCAAGGGCTTCACAGCATGTACTTCTGGTGAAATCTCGGTATCGAATTTTTGGGTGGGATGCAACACCTTTTCTGCCTACTATGTACGTAGTAGAGAAAGTAAAAAGGAAGAGATCAAATGAGCAATTCCAATCTGAACCGTTGTAAATAAAATTAGAAAATCGCTTGAATATATCTTAGGCTTGAATTAAAATTTTAAAAACGTTACGTCACAGTAAAGATAATTTAGTAATAATAAGCTGAATAGGAATTTAAACATACTTTTACAATAAAGTAAATCAATGTCACTCACAAACCTGAAAAAACATTTGTAATTGGAATCACCTGGCAGGTTTGCCTGATAGTAAAATAAAAAACATTGCCAACGTCATGAGAAACACGTTTTCATTAACGCTGTACAGAAACAGGCAGTTGGCCCCCTCTCGAAGCTTATGTATTCTAGTTTACTGCACATTTCAATACACCAGCCCCCTCGTGGAGCAGTAACAAAAACATTGTAAGAGGGGTGGAACACAAAAAATATCGGTGTTTATCTGGTCGTCAGCAAGAGCATTCATCATTGCCAACCCCTCCCAGTTCATCACCGCCCTTCCCTTCACCCTGCCAATACTGCCAATCCCTAAAATATTTTCAGTCTGCGATAAAGCGTTTTTATATCAAGTTACAACCTGTGTTACATTCGTCAGAGACAGCAATGGCACAGAAATGTGTTCTCAGTCGAATCAGATTGACGTAGAGGAGATAGTATTTATGTCATTTCAAATTCACATTGAATTTTGCACTGAGTGCTAAAAACTCCCATATGGGTAAGAAAAGGTTTCACACAACAAAGAGGGATGAATTTAATTAGGAGCCTTTTTTATATTTATCTATTATAATAATATAAGGAGAGAAAATTTATGGATGTGCGCACACGCGTTTGTACCCGGGCACGCGCGGGGGTGTGTATACTGCACTACAATTTACGAAAACTTCCACCACCCTCATTTTCAATCATTATTTTCAACATCTATCATACAAATTAACAATTTTGTACACTTATACTACACAACCTATCGAAAATTATAGCTGCCTTATAACTTTCAAAGACTATTGTACACCGACAGGGTAGGGAGGTCTAAGACTTGGAGGAGGCCTGCCGTTCATATCATAAATACTAAACATTGCGGAAGTACCCTAAGCTTAGGCCTGGAATATTTCCTTCCCAAATTCCTTTTGCCATTTATCATTTCAAGTATCATCAGTGTCCACCGCCTGTGATGCCGAATGCATAAGAACGGGCGTTAAAGTTGGTACTGAAGTAATACAGAATTACACTATAGGACCTAGCAAAAATCTTAGGTTATCTTACAACTTCCAAAACTAGGCAGCGCTTATTTTCAATCACATATGTAGTTACATAAAAGTTTTAAAAACCACACTTGATTTTTATTTTCAATCCCTGTAGTCATAACTATACTGATCAGTTAACCGGGGTACAAACATTTGCGGTTAAAACTACACGCTTGCAACTGCCCCATCTCATATTTTTAACCCCTTTAGAAATCTGTACCCTCTGACCTATAAGAAAAAGCTTTGGATAATTATGCTTTAGACACCAGTAAAAATTGTAGTCTACTCGCGAATTTCAAAAACCATCCCTATCCTTATTTTAACGCCTTACTTACAGAATGCATCTATGCCGGGTAAGGCAGCTATTAGCACTATTTGAACAGCTTTGCTTAAAGCTTAAATAAAATTAACACAAATAAATACTAATGAGTTACAGCATATTTAGTCAATGTTATCCTGGCTTCCAAACTTGGACATCTTCTGAACCAATGGCGCTTCAAAACAATAGAATGAGTTACCTACATCAAATAACTTTTATCTCCTGCTCTCAGAAGAAGTATTTATTATTGAAGCCATATTCAACAATGTTAACAAAATCAAGAAAGCTACTAGGATAAACATTTATATTGAGCTCATGGCAACCTCAGACATTCCTAGCAAAATAGATACGTTTTGCTGAAGCACCCTGTTCTTCACTGCCAACAAATTAATAGTTTTTGTTGTGTTAGCTTGTGGGATAAATGATCAAGGATGGGAGAGGGGTAGTTAAGCGTTGACTAACCACCCCTGCTTGTCACTACCAAATCTAGTTTAAACATTTGTCCCCCATATGTTTGGAAGCCTCCCAACCGTACCGTTTGTTTATAATCACATGTGTATTTGAATGGGGTATGGTAACTTCCGCTACCGGGTGGTGCAGCTTTGACTGTGCTGTAAAGATGGTATGAATGCCCTTGAGGTTGCTTTACAAGGGTGAGTAATTCATATAATGAATAAGATAAATCTATCTAATTTATAATTATTTTTAATCACTGGAGTTTTACACATTTCAAATTAAACACTTTTAATATTAATTTAACACAAGCCACATTTCCTCCAAATTTGTACATATTTTATGTTTATTTGAAAAAAGCGTATCAAAAACAAATACTATTTTACTTCGTGTATCGCCTACCTATAGCAGGTGGAGGTAGTGTTTCTTGTATGTCACTCAAATATTCGATATTAATATTTCGCTAGAAAGATGCATTTTAGGTCCAGCGAGCCTCCAATAGAAGCATTTTTAGAAAAAGATCCGTCGACAGTGTGTGTGTCTTCTGTGCATAACTAAACTTGGTATTTAAATGCAGCATCTTACAAGAAGGTTTTCAAGAAAAACTCTCCCCAAACTATCCTTTACCGTCACTTCTACTAGCCAAACTTTCGTTATTCGTTATTTTCTCATAAATATCTCCAACTATTTCATTTTACTACGAGGCGTATTTTTAAACTAAGTACCGTTTTAATATTTTGCCGCTGCAGTTGCGATTTTTGAGCATGCGCGATAAGTTACTTCATTCAGTAGGAAGCCAGACACAGCAGTGCGGGATCGTCACTTAGAGTTTTCCTGTTGTTAGAGCGTTTCGAAATGTTCAAAAGAATCGAACAACCCGGCAACTGCGGTCAGATCAGTGATTCGTTTTCTGAATGCGAGAAATGTTGCGCCAGCAAACAACGACGATGATGTGAAACAAGAAGTGCAGACTTTACTTTCATCACAGGCGGCATCATTCTTTGACAAAGGCAACAAAAATGCTTGAATAACGGTGGTGACTACGTGGAGAAGTAATGTAAGGTGTAAGATAATGAATAATAATAAGGCATTTGGAAAATCGTTGATTATATTTTAAAATATTATCGGTACTTACTTTAAAAACATGCCTCACATGTTTTAAATATATTTGTATGTTAAACAAAATATATATCCTACATTTTCTGTAAATGGCATCTAGGTCCTCTTCACACCAATTATAATGCGTACAATTGTGTGTAACCGGAAAAACAAGGAAATTTACTACATGAAAAATTAACATATGACTATAATACACAATTTTCAAATTGATCCATAGCGATAGCCATTTTAAAAATATATTCCATGTTAACATTCTTCCTATTTGCTTCCAGCGCAAGAGCCCGTCTCGCCACTACAACTAAACATATGAATACTATTACTCCAATTTGATATAAATAAGCATTTATTGCTTAATTTGAAACCATTTATGTGAAAAAAGATAATGAAGAAGAATAGGAACGCTGTATTATGTAACGGATTTGCAAGTATTTGTCATGGGTCGAGAAAGTTGCGTAAATATCGCATTAGACGTTTTACTCCTCAAGTCTATACATAATATATGTTAGTAAAGAAGTCAGCTGTTTAATGGTTCAAGGGATAGCCTCTGTGGTTTGAATTTGTACCACACATTCCGAGTGGAAGTTTAAAGCGATTCCCCCCAGTTACCACGTGATTACTGGACTATGAACTAGGTATATGTTTAAGCCCCATAACTTTAAGTTACGTCCAAAGAATAAGAAAATAGATGGTACAGCTAGGTGACCAGATAACTAAAACAATATTGTGTCCGACATCACATCCACTACGTTTGCTACCATAGAATATTCCGTAGCTCTAGGATCGCAGAAGCACGATTTCTAATTAAATCTACACCAATAAAACCTACAACACGGAAATTCATCTACATAGATTATTGTAAGACATCACTTAGAACAACCTTTAGTTGACAGTCTCAAAAGCTTACATTGCGATTCAATCAACAGCAATAGCATATGTGATATCCATGTTAGGTTAATTGACAAACTTTTCTGGAAGCTTCCCTTCTAGGATATTCTGGAACTTTAACCACTGCTGTGTACTATCTTTCAAGAAAGTAAATGTACACTTTCGCATGTCAGTATCATTCAGGCGTTCCGTGAATAGGGGATATGAAAACTAAATCGCCCGTAGTAGATCTATACTGTCGTGGTCGCCATTTTAACTTGTCACTCACTTCGAAGATTTCTATGGCTATATTAGCCCAGTATGGCAAAACATGGACTAAATATTACAAAACAAGTTGCAATTCTCTCGCTGTTGAGCTATTAAGTACATGGTTTTGGCAAGAAAACGGATAACACATGCAATGATGATTTTAATATAACCACCATTTATGTACTGACATCTGCTGCCGTAGCTCATTGGTAAAACGCACCACGTTTCAAGTGTGCCGAGGGTTCAAGGTTCGAATTACAGCATGTGGTTATATTTTTTATCCTAACTTTTTCACCTTGTAAGATGCAGTAATAAACAAATTTACAGTTCTCTTCCAGCTAAGTTATTACTACATGATTTCGAAGAAAATGCGAGGAGGTTGAGTGATAATTGTAATGGAGCCAACTTCTAAGTGCTGTATACAATGCGTCTAATTACAATAATACGCTAATACATAAAATAACAAGAAAATGATACATTCTCATCTTAAGCAAAGCAAACTTCAGCTGCAAATATAATCGTGTATAATTCGATGGAGTATAATGCATAAAACTGAAAAGGTATATTCTGTGTAACTGCTAGTTACAATATAGCTACTTCACTTATTATAAATAACAAAAAAGGCGATAGATAAAGATAATGGTGCTTAATAAGAAAACTAAACAACTGCTATCTCATAGCTGAGGCCACGCCATATGTGAAGAAATAAATTAATTTCTGAAACATTTCAGATTTATAGACAATGTATTTCTCCTGGAACAAGTAACTTGTCGAAGCAACGAATGGAAAAAAAAACGAAATCTTGATTATATCATTTTATCATGTAGGAATAACTTAGCTGCTGTAAACCTGTTTATTACTGCGTCTTACAAGGTGAAAAAGTTGGAATAGAAAGTATGACCACATGCTGGGGTTCGAACCGTAAGTCCTCGGCACACTTGAAACACGGTGAGTTTTACCAATGAGCTACGGCAGCAGGTTAGTACTTGGGTTATATATAACATAAATGTTGGTTCTATTACAATCATCATTCCACGTGTTTTCCGTTTTCTTGCCAATGCCATGTATTTAAAAGCTCAGCAGCAACAGAATTGCAACTTCTTTTGCGATATTTAGCCCATGTTTCGCCATACTGGGTTAATATAGTCATAGAAATCCTAGACGTGAGTGACTGGTTAAAATGACGACCACCATAATATAGATCTACGACCACGGTCGATTTAGTTTTCATACCCCTTACTCACGGAACGCCTGAATAATACTGACCCGCGAAATGTGTACATATACTTTCTTGAAAGATAGTACATATGCGAGGGCTCTCACAAGCAAGCGAGTGAGCTTCTGGTGCGAAGAAATGTGCCGTTCTCCTAGCGAGTTTGTGACGACAGCCGTGACGTGTAGTGGGTGTTGCTACTGCAAGAGAGATTGGAGAAGTCCTGTGTTCAACTTCCCAAGTGAGTGAACCGTCCGGAAGAAGAGATTACGTCGTGCGTATTTCATTACACCGCTACATCAGGTAGAAAGTGAAATGCTGCTGAAAAATAATTGAAGTGGCAGTGAAAAGTTGAACGACATCAAGACAGTGAAGTGACATTGAGAACTTAGTGGAGTGGCAGTTAAAAACTAGACTAAGTTACAATATAATCCACTTCCCAATGCAATAGTTAGCATTAATAAGAACAAACATTCATTATATTCCCATTCCTACTTGCTTTATGGGACTATGTATAATTATACGTTGTCATAAACAAAATAAAAGAAAGAATGGCCTTTTGAAACACCTGCACAAACCACTTTTTCTCATACTATGCGACATTATTTTCACTTCCCAGAAATGTGAGCTATTTTCCGTCATTCAGCTACAACCGATGCGGGCACAACAAAGTATAGCTTGAGAGTCGTTGGATTTGGCATCATGGTGGCAAATAGGTTACAAAAACTAAATGGAATGGATGTTTAAGGCAGACGTTCCCGGAACAAGTGAACCAAAAAACTCGCTTAGACAAATGTGCTAGTTGACCTCCTGGGAGCATGCTGGGATATCTTCCTTTCTAGGACATTAGGCTGGTTACGTTATCTTTTTGCTCCTTTATACAATTCGCCCCTGGTAATAATGGACTGGTTTTCGCTACATCGGGACATAGACATAAAATCGCTTTGGGTTTTAGCCAAGAAAAATTACTTAATATGCATGTTACATCCATTTGTACAGATTAGAAGAATAATTTCCATCCGATGGAAATCATTCAGCACTTGTACCCATGTAAAACGACCGGCACATATTAACGCATTCTAAATAAGGGTATAATAAGGTAGTAGGGATCAGATAAACCATCCAATAATGTTTTCATAATGCACCTCTTTTTTATGACTCCCAGTCTACTAGGTATTTATTGAGTGATGCTAAAGGCAGCCTTTAATTGCTGCTGAATTAGAATACCAGTTTAATATAGTTGTGGTTATCTGATGAATGGCACTAGATAGAGGTGTTTCATTCTTGGACCTGCGTCGGGTAATTTTGCAAAATTATAAGTAAAAGCAAATAAAAGAGATAGGTATACCACGTCAAGCGCAGGAGTGGTTCCTGGGGCCCTCTGTATGCAATTCTTGTTGAGCCGTGGAGGTGCATATGACCGCTACGTTTCTGGACCAGTTTAAGGTTTCTACAAGCCAGCAGTCCACTGAAACATTGAGTTTTAGCTATAAAATGGATCTCTATGGCCCTTATCTAAACATTGCTGTCACTGAGTTTGGAGTTGGTATAGAATTACGGAGGTCTAAATTTCAATATAAAAAATGTCAGCATGAACAAAACAATTTTTATTAATGTGTTTATGTACGAGTACAGTAAGGCAACAGAACACAATAATTCCAGCAACCAAAAGCTTAATTATAATTACTGTCAAAGAATGCGTTTAGTTCCTTACATAGAAAGTATACAAAATATGGAGTATCAGAAAAGTTTTGTTTTTAAATTTCAATTGTGAGAATTGGCAAAGCATGGCAAGCAAAAATGAGCTTTTCTGTCGCATTCTCCACAGTGGGTGTTACTTTCTTGACCTCATGTTTTGATAAATTTCCTGTGGTTTTCTTTTTGTAGCATCCTTTACAATACTTTTGTACCATATGAGTTGGTCCGTCGTGTTTCTTGAGGGTATGTGTATTTAGAGATTTCGTTTTCCTAGAAATTGACATCTGCTGCGCTGCTGAGAGGGTTGCCCAGAGTTTCATTTGAGAACAACAACGCTTATATGATTTTTTTCTTTTCTTTGAAATCTGTGATGTAAGTGTGAGGACAGAAATCCTATTCAATAACATCACGAAAGCCCGCTTTTTAGATTACAAATAAGGGACGCCAACCTATATTATTTAAGGCAACAGAGGCGCTCTGAGTGAAAAAAAAAATCAGATCTTCTTCAATGAATGCTACATTTGCTAAAAATTACCGCGGACCGCTATACAGGACCGCTGGTCCTGCGATAAAATTTCTTTTGTGGGACCATGGCGCTCCCCAGGGACCGCCAGAAGTATGTTTTATAACTATTAAGTTCTGTGCAAAACTAATCTTTGCAAAAAGTTAAAACTTAGCGTGCCCTTTATTGACTTTTAGGAAAAAGTTGCAACAATCCTTGGGAAAATTTCATCAAATGTCTACTAGCGCTTAACGTGATATTAGAATACTCTAGATTAACATTTAACCATTTTGGGTTAACTTTAAAGATGTAAGTATTACATACACTTGATCCCGGCGGAGAGCGATGGATTTTTTCGAGCATAGAAATCCTTAGCATGGCTTTCTTTGGAAGGGAAATAAAATCGGTGGTCCCAATTCATAGCTTTATAGTTCGTAACAGAACCTCAAGCCTGATAGAGGCCTCTGAGCAAAATTTCCACGCCTAATATAGAATGTGATGCTGTTTTAATCGGAAACATTTTGTATGTTGTTTTCTCATTAGAAAATGGTTTATAAAAAAGTGTTTACTTTGCGACGAGGAATAAGGAAATAAAATAAAAAATGTTGGTTCTCAATTACGAAACGTAACTTGACCCTCAAATGACCCTCCATGGATGGTCCAACCATTCATTGCATTCTTTGTACACTTCCATTAAGAATTTTTGTTGTTATTAAAATTGGTGTAAGAACAATTGCAAGGTGCTTTATACAATTGTTGTTTAGTATTTTAGGAGGAATGTGAAAACAAGATTAAAAAGGTAGGTTCCCATTTAAAAAAAATTAATTTACCCAAAAATGACTATCACAACATCCTCCAAATGGCATATACTTTCCCCCATAATATCAAGCAGCTTTTATTCAAGAAATTTCTTTCTACAACGCTTAGTTTTGCAGATATTGTACAGTCTCAACTTAAGTGGTCCACCCTTCTTATTGAATTCGCTTAATTTGTCAGTCGCTTCATTACCTTAAGCTTCGGAAACAAAAATAAACCGTCAACCAACCATTTTCAAGTATAACCGAAATTATATGATAAGCAATAAGAGGGAGAAAACAAATTATTCTAATACGCGAGCTCCTTACATACTACCTATTTATTTGTTTTCTTAAAAAAGCATTCATATCAGACAGGTTTAATCACGGAGCAATATTTCTACTAAGAAAATTAATGCTTCAAGAAAATGACTCAAGGAAGTGTTATATATTCGTAAAGGTATAATTAGACTGACAAATTCATTTCCATAGTCGGGATATGAACCACGGATCTTTTGGTTTCCGTCCGTTTGCTCTAACCAACTACCATGGCAACATGTCGATATGACATTAAATTCCCCAACTGATTTCCATTTTTCCCGGTAAACCACAAGGAGTTGAGCTGACGTACCCCAATGGCGACTTACAGCATAGTATTTAAGGGGTTCCATAGTTTAACCAACTATTAGGTCAATCAATGATAATTAATTGTTCTTTCACACAGATCGTGTATAGCACAAGGTTCAAAAGGCAGATTCAGATTGAAAAATTCAATGTTATAGCCGGGATTTGAACCACAGAACCGATTTCCGTCCGGTTGCTCTAACCAAGTAAGCTACCATTGTAATTGGCAACACGACATTAAATTTCCCAACTGATTGGCATGTGCCATGTGAAAGAACAATTAATTGCCATTAATTACAAACATGAAATTTTAATGCAGATTACACTTTCAAATTAAAATGTTATTATTTAGGCGACCTTTTTGTTTAAATGTTAATACACGTTCTATATTACTAATATATAAAATACGTTCAATGTGTATGTGAATTTAAAAGTGGAAAAAGTTGTCTCGTACAGAAAGTTTTATGGAAAAATGAGCTCAAGTTTTGGTAGGAAGGCTGCACCAACTTGTACCGTTTTAGGCTGCGCACAAGTCAGAAGTAAATCAATGAATTAAATAATTTAGGAGTAAATTGTATTATAATTACACTACATACGAAGTCTACACATAAACGACGAATAAACAGTACTATTTTAGTTCAATAAAATAGAAGTTTCTATGTGTATCTATGGACGTTTTTTAAAAGTCAGTTGAAATTTAATGCGTTATAAATTCCGCAAAAGTTTAGCTAGAAGAAAAAACATTGGCTGCCAAATTAATCAGGTTTTCATTCTCATATTTCCTTCCTATACAGCACGGTTATGTTAATTAAAATTTAATTTATTATTGCTACATCAGGAATCTTTAAGATGAAAACCATGATTTAGGCAAATGTTGGCATTTTAAGTGAATTTGTCTAAAGTCAATGATACCATAAACAGAAAGTAATATTTCTCTATGTTCGTGAGAAATTCGTAATACGTTTTTAATCCTCATCTTCGTAAAACAATCGAGAAGTAGCAGACTGGAAAATTGCCCGTCAGAGAAAGTATGGTGCATTATGAGTAAAAGCAATTGTGATATATTCTAAATATTTTTTAAAAACTAAATTTCATGTTTTTGGTCAAAAAGTGATGGCGTTTATTTCTTAATATATTACACAACTTCTATAACGCCTTAAAATTTGAAGAGCGTTTGAAAGAGGAATTGCAATGAGGCAAAATGAAAGGCTGATGACGGTTTTATAATAACTAAAAATAAATAAATAAATAAAAATAAAACCTAATGCAATCTTCGTTAGTACACTAGAAGAGATACAAACATTTTTCTTTAAAATCAGCGCTATTAGAACAGTATTGGAGGGGCAAGAACAAAATAGTTTTAAGAGAGGTCTGCCTCGACAGCCAGGTACCTCTCCAAAGAGTAAAGCGCCACTTCTTTCAAAGTCTGACTCTGAAATGTGTCGTACTAAAAGAGTGTAGTGGGTGAAGCAAAGAGCTCGCATAAACAAGACTGTCTTTAAAAAGGATAAAAGCTATTTCAAAAGCGCCGACCATATTATGTGAACAGCACTACTACTTGTGCGGCAATAGAAGCCCAGAGATTTAAGTAGTTAGAGGAATTTCTGAAAAAGAAAAGAAGAAAAGATTATGAACGTGCCACAGCTCCTATTAAAATACTTTATTTTTTGTGCCGCTACGTTAAGGGCTTCTTCATCATGCCCGTGGGGAGTTACCCGACAATTGTTTCTCCAGCAGATGTGGCAACGAGGCTCTTATAATGAGACGTTCGTGTTTCAAATTCCTTTCCTCGGGGATATTTTCGAGAAACGTTATGTTTTCCCGCCACCAATTTCTTAAATGCCTTCTCCCCTTGCTGTCATTTGCCTTGGAATATGCGGGAAAAGCTGTCTTCTGTGCTGCTAATAATTTAACACGCGTGTTTGAACAGGCAGGAGGGACCATCGAGGCGGCCGAGAGTTGCAAACAGCTAGAAGGGTTCCTGCAATCAGTGTTTAGTAGGGAGACGATTATGCTAGGGCTCTCTCAGCTTTATGTCTTCTGCCATCACGTCTCATTCTCAATTTTCATGTCTTCGAAGGATGGTGGGCACAGGATGTGTCTAAAAGTTAGTTCAGGTTGAGGAATAACTAACATACTCCACATTTTTACTTTCTCTACTACGTATAGTAAGTAGGGGAAGTATTGTACTCCACTCAAAAATTCGATATCGAGATTTCAGCCGATGTGTTTTGAAGCCCCGTGAATAAAAAAAAATTAGAAAAAGGTCCGTGTGTGTCTGTGAAAAGCATAACTCAAAAACGAAAAGTCAGATAATCACCAAGCTTTGTATTTAAGTTCAGTACCTTCCAAAGATGCCACACAAAGATTTTCATGAAAATCCCCCATTCCAGGCTAGCCTTTATTTGGAAGGTTTTCGAAAATTTGGATTTTTTCAAAAATGACTAAGGATTTTGAATAAAATAACATATTAAACATATTTACATGAAAAATAAAATGTATAACTTCAATTTTCTAGGAATAGTCTGTGAAGTCCACTTTATTTGGAAGGCATTTTGCATAATCTCGTATAACTGGTAAACGTTAAGAGACAGTCGAAAACGTACTTCACAAAAAATGTACATCTCTTTGAAACACACAGTTTATTTAAAATAGTTTTATTTTTCCAATAAGCCGTTTCTGAAATATCTCTTATTAAAGGTTCGAATTGTTCATTTCTTTGCCATTCTCTTAAAGGTCCTGTCAACATTCAGTTGTTTCTCGCGATTGCATGGAAACAATATGGAATTTTAAGGCCAGCATATAACGTCCAGTTCTTAAACAT
This sequence comes from Deroplatys truncata, assembly GCA_030765065.1. Classification (NCBI taxonomy): domain Eukaryota; kingdom Metazoa; phylum Arthropoda; class Insecta; order Mantodea; family Mantidae; genus Deroplatys; species Deroplatys truncata. The sequence goes on from CM060980.1 coordinate 65,146,378, forward strand.
TTGACTATCACTGTTCTCTTTATATCTATAACGAAATGGATAATGTAGCTATTTCTGCAAAAGTTTATTTGAAATAAAGGGTAGTAGATAGAAAAGTAGGCTTGTGTAAGAATAATGGCAATGCCCAACAAACCATAGATGGTAGAGAAAGTCATGTGGATGTATCACATCAGATATTTATGGCAAGTGACAAGTTATCCAAGTTTTAAATGGAAACATTTAAGTTTACTTTCGTGTATTATAGTTTATCTAAGACATAGTTCACTAAAACAAAATCTGTTGAAAGTTCCAGTACTTCAATCCGCGAGCTTTTGTTTCTGTTTTTAAGTGCTACAGAATTGACTTTCTGTTGTAAAAGGACTCAGTTTCACACTCTCTTTCATATTACATAATTATATTATGAAGTTTGTATTGGAATAAAATATATACACAATGCAGTAAAGTGGGTTGCACACAGAAGTAGGGACCTATGAAAACGATTATTTTCTTTTGGGTAGGTAATGTTACCGTTTTATGGCCTTTATTACTATATAGGTTAAGGTTCTGGTTAGATTTTAGTGAAAGTCAGTCCCCTACAACTTTATTCTTCGCCATAGTTTGTCCACTGATTCATTTTCTTTTTGAGCATCATGGCATCAATATATGCTTAAATATAATGCAACCGATATTAACTCAATAGGTATTTGTAACCTATTTTGCAGGTAACCTTTTCAAAGTACATATATCACAGCGAAACTTAACATTATAAATATTTCAAAATCTCCTGTTTTTCTTCTAACCTATAGGAATTCGAAAGCAAAAAATACAAGGATATAAGTTCCTAATACTCCGAAATCGCCCAATATATTTCGTTACTAATGCACACGAGTATATTAACGGTGAAATCCTACGTAACGCAGAATTTCCATTTTTCGTTTTTGTCGGAGTTTTCTTGTAAACGTAACATTTATTAATTACTTCATTAGGATTAGTATTTTCACACTAACATACATAGAGCGTGTTAAAAGCGAAAATCATATAATCTACTATTCTAAAATGTTTTAATCTAGCGAAGCTCTATATCATTCTTTTAGTAGCGATGCCGAAAATGAAGTGCTGAGGAAATTGGTAAACGATTCAGTTAAACGAAAACTGCACTAGGGCTTTATTTTTTATCACACTTATGCTCTTTAATAATTTCTAGTTTATGGTGTTTTATTTTTATCTCAACACATTAGCAGATTCGTTTCTTAAACGTAATCCACACAAATTTCAGAGTAGCAGAGTAAGCCTTACAACTAATACCTGGGTACCATCAAATACCTGGCTGAAATAAAATGAATCAAACTTACTTTTCATTCCTACCTTACTCAGTTTCGTATGTTTTTACAATAACATCAGTACAATACGTGTTACTGTACTTATGTTAAAATCAACATAATTCCAAACTTTTCCACTGTCAGTGTGTTCCTACACATGTAATATCTATTTTTCCATTAACCTAAATATACTATTGGGAATACAATCCTATTTAATATAACCTTATACTCCGAACTCCCTGGGATTGGATTGGCTACGGAGGGGGTCTCGGCACTGATCCTCAAAGGGGTTGTTGTATCTACGCCCCACAAGGGGACGTCCCCGGGGGGAAGGATGAGGCGAATGGAGACACCGGGCGGTCGGAATCAAGAGTGACGGCACAGGAATGGCAGGGTCCCTAAGTTTCTAGATATAGATTCCCCGGCAGACGGACAGGCAGACCAGTGACCCCACCCCGCACAGAGGGGATCCAACGCTCCTCAAGGGGGTTTGGATATCCTCAGCAGCCAGCCGAAACCGAGGGACGGAGAGAGTCACAAAGAGCATCATTTTCCCCTGCCACACTGCACCGAACACTAACTTCCAACCCTGAAAGAGACCAAAGGATGAATGATGACGTGAAATGAGAATGGAGATGAAATGGAGGGACAGGAATTTCGGGGGATGTGAGAATCCTTCCCAGCATTCGCCTGGCAACCCGAAAAAACCCATGGGTCAGGAAGGGCAGCCACGGGAATCGAACCCACGACCTCTCAAATGTGGGGCAAAATGCCCTAACCTTACACTACCTACCCCAAAGAATTACATTAAAAGAAATCATTGTTTTTTTAAATATACTAAAACGCGAGCCACCTATTCCAGAATCACTATGCAAACTAAACTACTGGCGTTAACCGTTTTACATGTACAGTCCTTTTCCTTCACACGTGACCTCCGCACGGCTGCTCGAGCGTCGGCCGCCGCAGCTCGGCTTCCCGCCAAAATAGTTATAATATCGCCGCAGCCGCCTCACTACTTCTTATTTTTTTCTATAGTACATTTCTGTCTATGTGTTATAACTTCCCAGGTATATACCATTATATGAAATTCAATGTAAATAAAGGGGGCTTCTAACGCTGTTCACAGAACATTCAAGACATACGTATATTTTATTCTTTAAGTTATCTTAAATGCCTGATGTCATAATAAAAGTCATTTGCAGTAAAGGGTAACTTGGAAGGGGGAGAGCTTCGTGAAACCCTTCGTGTATCACCCCTAAAAATGATAAACTTAAATACGAATTTCCAATTCATCCTCATACGACTTTTCATTTTTGTGTTATGCTATTCACCCTCTCCTACACTTTCTGTCTGTCTGTTTCTCTCTCTCTCACACGCACACATACACACATGCATACTTGACCTTTTTATAAAGGCGCTTTTTGGGGGTTCAGAGACCTGGTAAGTGTATTTAAATCTTGATACCAATTTTTGGGATGTTATTCTTCCTCTAATCAATAGTGAAAATATAAGTTTGATGAAATTTTACTGCATACAATACTCAGCCTTAATGGATCAGGAAACGAAAAGTTGTTGCTAATGACTTTGCCTTTTTGAGACATTACGCAATACTCCTAACACTTTGGTAAGCTGTTATTACACTAAAGTTTGGATTTAAATCCTATCAAGTCTAACTAAACCAGTAAAACTTTAAGAAACGTGTTTAATCCCAACAGCTTTACCATACCTGAGGAGCATTCGAAATGAGGTTCGATTGAAAGGACACAAATCCCGTGTAAGGATTAAGATGTCAGGTTCCAAAATAGACGCACACTGACACCCCAAGCCCACCCAATTAGTATATTCGTCCTTCCAGAGGATTGACACAGAATTGAAAGAGTTTATGGCGACTTACAAGCTGTAAGAAGATTACGAAGGCCCCTATGGCACTACCATGGCGACCGCAGTCTCCAGCCAGAGTAAACATCAGCTCCAAACTGTCACGGAATTAATTACCTTGTGAAGGGGTGGGTAGAGAAACACATTACAGAAACTTCATTAATCAGGTTAGGGGCCGACTTTACTGCAGATGAAGAAGGAGGAGTTGCATTTCTTCCTGCAAGAGTCAACACGCGCAGATTTACTTTGTGTAGTATACCTTCCAAGGTGCTAATGCCTTGTTGACTTTCCCTCTCTAGATTTCTCCCCATCTGCTGTAAAGGGTTTCAACTTCTGCGGCATATCTAACCATCAGGCGGTATGGCTATTAGCGACAAGTTGTCAGACGGTGTAAACAGCGTGCACGCGCACACGCGAGATATCGCCGTCTTGTAGCAAAACCGCAACTGTTCACTTTGTGAAGCTTTTACTTGTGTTGCTTGAGAAGGCACGCAGTGTTTGCCTTCCAAAATACAGGAACACTCCGCGGTTACCTCCTCTTCTTCTGTTCCTCTAGTGTGCAACTCGGGCTTCTTTTTAATTGCTCCACTACTTACCTAGAGTAAGTAGAGGAAGTGTCGTATTCCAACCAAAAGGTTGATACCGAGATTTCACCGAAAATACACGATTTCAGACTCCCTGAGTAAATAAGTAAAAACATTTTTAGAATAATTTCTGTTGCGCGTGTGTAGGAAAAGTGGATTAAATACCGAACTTGGTATTTAAGTTCAGTATATTCCAAGGATAAAACACGAGGGTTTTCAAAAAAATTCCCCCATCCAAAACTACACTTTATTTGAAAAATATTTAGAAAATTTTGATTTCTCTTAAAAATGACTATACATTAAAACACCATATATTTAACTTATTTTCATGACAAATGAAACGTATACCTTAAATTTTATGGGAATAAACTCTTGAAATCCTCTTCATTTTGAAGCTTTTGCGTAATTGGCAAACCGGAAGAGATAGGCACAATCTTATTAGACAGCAAATGTAGATCTTGTTAAAGCATACAATTTATGTAAAATATAATTTTTTTCTTCTGTGGAGTTATCCTTTTCCGAGGTATTCCCTGTTAATGTTTAAATGTTTTTAAATTTTTCCTTTTCTCAAAGGGAAGTCATTATTTTTTTCTCGAGGGGATATAAAGAGCATAAAATTTCCAATCACATAGCGACACGCTCTTTAAAAATCTGACAATCACTTTACCTACTGTATCCAAATTTGTAAATGTGAATTGAAAGTTTATTGAATTGAATTACGATTTTGTAAGAATATTTTGTAAAAAGGGTGAGTAGAGAAATTCTTGAGAAAGTAGCTCATAAGATATTTTTTATTTAATGGAATCTTTCCCCACTATACAGATCCGATATAAGTTACACATTATGAATTACAAGGCCCGAATGGCACAAACAGCTGCTACAGATAAGTGCATAGTGGTTAGAGCATTGAGGCTCTTCAGGGTCACTATCGAAAGAGAGCAATAGTTCTGTGGGAGACGATTCCAGATGCGACAAACAGCTGAAGATCTTCCTGGGGAAAAAGTGCACTTTATCAGGCCACAGCAGAGGCGATGACAAATATCAATTTACTTGAGAACAAATCTGTAGAGATTGTGTTGAATGTTAGTAGTATGATTCGTAAAAGTTAATTCTGGAAGAATTGTAGACGACTAATCTTGTTCGTAACTGTTCCACTCTAAACCAGAGAAGCAGAGATTTGTAAAAAGATTATTGCGTTATACCAGCAGAGAAGACTTGCGGTCGACAACAGGATATTCAGGTCTTCTCAGACCGGTGTTGAAGATTACAATTTTTTTGGATGAAAACCCCGAGCATTTTTAACATGGACCACTGTTTGGCTAAAAATAGGCATTAGATGTGCTCGGTATTCAGTTTCCTAATGAATTTTAAGTGATGACTTAACTCAACAAACCGAAGAGTGAAACCTGCTAGGCAAATGGACGGTCCTAAGTTCAATATTTTGGTTATATTGGGCTCTACGGAAAATCGGCATGACACGTTTGCCTCTTTTACTACATAGCATATGTTGTAGAAACAGACGCATTTTCACAACCCTCCGTAAAAGCAGGGTGAATGCCCGAAGGGAGGTTACAAATTTTAATCTTTTAGTACTGAAAATTTCGGGAGGAGAAACTTGAGAAACTCAAGCACTTACGAGTATATACGGGTGCAGCAGGGTCAAATTGACGAATTCGGTGACAATGTCCTGAACAATCTCTTGAACGAGCATGTAAAAATGAAGACAACACTAGCAAAGGAGATAAAGAAGAAAAAATTGGTAATCAGTAAGCTAGCAAGGTAACTGTTCCACATTATAAGCAGCTGTACTTCAGCCAGGTAATTAAGTTGGGATTCAGTAAAATTATTGAGCAAGGGAACCCATGCGTTGCGCAGAATCGCAAAAGCTAGAATAAAGGAAAAAAGCACATTAACCAGACTGGATACAGCAAATTGGATACACCGCACTTGAAAGCTATATTTAGTTAAAATACTCTGCTGGAATTTGGATGGCAAAAAGGTAGTAGGGGATTTGAAAACTGCTATTTAGTTTCTAATCAACCTAAGCTTGTGAGACAACTTTATGCTGCCTATTAAAAACAAAAGGTTTAGAACTGCAGAAAAAATTTAACCGTATAAGAAATTAAGGGAATTTACAGAAATTATCAAGGATTTAGACTAAAAACATAGTGTTAAGGTAATGCTCTGTAAAATTTGATCAAGAGTTGTGAAAAATTAAAATTTAGTTTTTATCGCAATAAAATAATACTAATAATTCTAAACTTTCAAGGAAACGTTTACTTTTTATACTTGGCGCATTAAACTACCAATTAATTGAAGCTATAACGAGGCAGGTACATGCTTATTATTAGACATGCCCAACTTTAAATCTTGGTTTCTCGCAACATTTTTTCAGAAATTTCCCACTCCAGTTGTTCCAAACAATGCAATATTTTACTAATTTGTTTAACATTTCTGTACTGCCTCTCAAAGATACATCAAAGAAAATGACCGTATACATTTTTAATATAATTCTCCAAATTTGAGAAATAAATTATTAAGTTTTTGAAAAATCAAGAATTTTGAAGAGTACGAAAACTAATACTTTTTCTACAACAATTTCGGGTTAATATAAAATCTCTAATACGATAACCTTTTTGAAACTAACTTACTGTAAAACATGAATTTTTGATGACGATATTTTTAAAAATTCGCGTTTGGAGCATTTTTACTGGAACCTTGAATTTGCAGAATAAAAAATTAATATTTAAATAACCATACAAGCTGGAACTTGGATGTATTGAAAAATATTACTGTTATTGTTTGTAATAAGTGGCATAAATTTCAACAACATTTCTTACATTTGTGGATTTTCCAGATTTCACAGATGTACTGGCCTGCTGAAAAGCAACATAACTTACTCTATTATATTGCATCACACAGTAATTTCGTAACATAGTAGAACCTACGTGGTTATTTTGCACCTTATATAACATACAAACGATATTTTCTGTTGAATAAAACATAAAAGAAAGAATGCCACGATGTATATATCATCCAGTATACTTCAACCAAATTTCCAACATTATCTAGTCATCAAAGGTAAATCGAAATTAGTTTTTATTTCCATTTTTTTTCCTTTGAAAAAAAAATCAGAAGGGATTGAATTTATTTCCAGCTTGGTCGATTGCATCTTCAATATTTTTGAAAAGTTTGGACTGATACTAAAGTTGGAAAAGCATCTCTAAGCAATTCATGCATTACCACAGATATGCAAAGCTTTTTGGCCTATTTTATTCTTTATGATATTATGTTTATCACTCTCCGTTTAACGAAACCTCGGCAATTTGCTAGGATCTGCTAAAAGCATACATCTCACTCCCAGTATTCTATGCCGGTTTGAACTTAAATTCTTGGTCATTTCTCTTGCACATTGGCACATCAATCCTCTAAATGAACTCCAGGATGAAGAGGGTTCAGGAAACTACGTGAGTTGACTGGCTTTCGTGCTCAGTCTCTCGTATCGATAATCACTACTCTGCCAAATCGATTTATACCGCTTGAGATTGAGTATCTTCTCCCATATCAGACGGTTTAAACCGTCCAGGCCCTCTTGATAAAAGGGAGTCTATTCGACCATACGCAAATTCCTTCGTGTTGCAAGTTTTACGGCTTGAATAGCAATTGCCCGGGGAATTCCAGCAGCCGCAGATATACGCGTGTAGAGAGATATTTTTATGAGCTCTAGCATTAAGAATTGAGCATAGAAAAAAATTGAGAGATAGAAGGTAAAGGGATCAAATTTCCATTGTTTTGCTGCAGTCATGATAATTTTTTAAATTATTAATACCCGTATTTACAGCACTAAGATCCAACATGTGAAGCTTTAAGGTGCACCGCATCCAATTTAACAAGCGGCATGCAGCACTTCACAAGCAGCAATCTCAGAATTCCACTGTCACTTGGTTAACGCTGTCAAAAGCATTTCCCTGAAAGACACCGACACTTCTGTAGACACTAGAAGAGCAACAGAACTAACTTAATACACTCGATCGTGCAAAACAGTTCATTTTAATGCGACCTTAGTATGAAATGTACCTGATTTTAAACATGTCGAACTATATCGACAGGCTTTCGCAAATCTTCAACTACATAGGTGCAGTGAGCGGTTCGCTTAAAAACCGTAGAGTTTTAGAATTCTCTCTATTAGACTCTTTTTTTTTTTTACTTTCTTTACTACGTATAGAAAGTAGGGGAAGTATTGCATTCCACCCAAAAATTCGATATCGAGATTTCACCGGAAATATATGTTTTGAGACCCCTGAATCCAAAAAAAGCATCTTTGGAAACATATTCGTGTGTGTGTGTGTGTGTGTGTGTGTGTGTCTGTGAACAGCATAACTCAGAAACGAACAGTCGGATAAACACCAAACTTGGTATTTAGGTTCAGTATCTTCCAGAGATGCGACACGAAGGTTTTCGAGAAAATCCCGCCACCCCAGTTTACCCTTTACATGGAACATTTTTCGAAAATTTTAACATTCTCAAAAATGGCTCTAACGATTTTTATTAAAATATTATATGTTTAAGATATTTTAATGACAAATAAAATGCATATCTTGAATTTTCTGGGAATGTCTCCAAAAGTATTCTTCATTGTGAACGACTTTTGCATAACTGGTAAACCATAAGAGATAGACTAAATTTTACTACACAAAAAATGCAGACAATTTATATCATATACTTTTTCTTTGTTGAGTGCACCATTTCGAGTTATTGCTTGTTATTCCCTTAAATTTTTCAATACTTATTTTCTCAAATGGGAATTCGTTATTGATTTTTTTTGTCTTGGATATGCAAAGAGTATTAATCTGCGGCAAAGAGAATGGTGCTGCACATAGCAACCAGCTATTAAGAAATATGTATGTCTATGCTTAAAGTCTACTGTATTTCTATATTGCCCTTGCAAATACAAAACAAGGGGAACATAGTACGCCTTAAGCGATAGTCAAATATTTTTAGAACTACTCGCTATATGTAAAATGTAATTCTCTTTGCATGTCCAAAGATTGTTTCTGCAAATGTTTATCTCGATTAATATGAAATAGATGGAGAATAAGAGTTTGTAAAATTAGTTTGTACAATAGTAGAGAAAGACATGTAAGTGTAACACATCAGACTTTTTGAGTTCAAGACACACGAATTTTTTTTCTAAAATGCTTTTTGTGGGTTCGGAGAGCCTCAAAACCTGTATTTCCGAAGAAATCTCGAATTGATTACTAAGAGTTTACTTCCCGATAATTTCCTTTTATGTAAAATTTAGAATTATAGAGCATGAGCTCGCTTCCAGAAAACCCTGTCTTTCAATATAAATTTAGTGGATATAATAGATTAGTGGCGGGGAAGTAAAACACAACCCAAATTTCCATGCCCCTTCAATATCTGCAGCTTCATAATTCACCTTGAAATACTCTCATGAAATTCTTCTTGAAATACTGAATCACTATCATCGTCCATATTATTATTTTCAAGCAACTTGCTTTTATTTATAGCACCAGCCATCAAAAAATTGTCCCAAAAACCTCCTGAATTATAGCTATCTTACTAAACCGTTGTAGATTAGTTACAACTGTTGAATTAGCAGCATTGCGTTACCGAAAATTCGAGGTAACGATGAGCAAGTTCATTAGATACTGTTTTTTATTAATAATTTATTCAATATAATAAAACACACGTTCCTGCAAAAACTAATGTGCAATACATATGTGTGAGATGTTTAACAGAATATCGGAAGTAGAAAAGACTCGAATTCGTGCGTCATTTCGAACTATTCCTCGATTCTGTAATAATGTATTTTCGACACTCATATCGCGATATATTATTTAAGGTCATTTCGCGAAATAATAATAGTAATAATCTTTAGCAAAGCCAGTTAATTAGTTTTCCACAAAGGGAAAGCAACGAAACTTTAAATCTATGCGTAGATTTACGATACTGTACGACTACTATAGAGTTTCAAGAACAACTATCAGTAAGTACTCCACTAGAATGATAACATATGCATAGATATGCAACATTCCTTCAACTACTTTTCATTAAATGTTTGTTTATTAACTTTACCTGGATTTGTTTTACAGCGTCATTTTTACTGTACAATATTTGTAAGCGGCGCTTGCAAAACCATTCACCGGCTTCAATTATCGTTAACATAAAAAAACTTACCAATTATAATTTATTCAAATGGCTTCAAGTGCTCAAAACCAATGCAAAAGCAAAAACAGAAAGTTTGTCCGGCAATCAATTGCTGGAAAAAAATGAAAAAGGTATTCGTTGAGAGAAAGAATCTCTCCAATTATCTCACGTGAAATTACCTAAAGAAGGCGAGCTAGCGTTTAGGAGAGGGAAGGTCTTATTAAGGCACCAAGGTAGGTAGCAATTTTCACCTTAACATTACAAAAATAACCTAAGAGGTAAAGGTCGTATTCCCCGCGTAACCAATAATTTTTGTATATTTCCGTTAACATCCGTGGAAAATTGCCGATATGTAAGAGGCTTAACGCTACCTTGCGCGTGGTTGCTTTTTGAAAGAGGAAGCCTTGCCCGATTGAGTGGATTCTGCTTATTAGGCTGCTACAGCGGTAACGATCGGATTTCATAGGCAGCATCACAGGAGGTTCTTTAAAGCTACAGTCGAGTCAGAAACTTCTAGAACATGAGAACTGCGTACCTTCTGTACAATGGTGTCCTCACGTTGTTCAAAAGTGCAAAGGGCTTTTAATTTGAACGTCGTAACTTAACAGTATTGAATAACAAAGAAAACAGAAGTCTTTTTTATCTTTACATAGCACTGAGTACAGAGGCGTGAATTTCATTTCAGGTATAGAAACATGTCAGAGAAAAGTAGAATAGAGAGAGAGACACATACCCCTTAAGACCAACGCATCAGAAGCGTTGTTCAACATCTGCTGGAGAATTTAGTGAAGAGTTGTTTCTAGAAGAGGGAAGGTTACTGGGAGGAAGACGAATAACATGCATAAGATTTGCTGATAATATGCAACTGCTAACAGAAGAGGAAATATATTGGGACAAGCTAAGTGACAACGGTGGGTTTTCGGAATGAGGATAAAGATCCTGGTTATTGTAAGAACACTATAAAATATACACTTGCTAACACCAAATGGATTGGAGCAAGTGTATATATACTTGTGATGTACCATAAGAAGTAACATGAGGTGTTGTCAAGAGGACTAGCAGGAAATAGCATTGGCAATAGATTATTATTGAGGCACTTTGTGAAGTATGGAACGTTATAGTGTAGAAACTTGGATGCTGAGGCGAAATGCGGAAAACAGCATGGAAATATTTCAAATTGGAAGAACTGAGCATATGAAATGTACAGTGGAGATAAGTAGTAGTAGTAGTAGTAGTAGTAGTAGTAGTAGTAATAGTAGTAGTAGTAGTAGTAGTAGTAGTAATAGTAGTAGTAGTAATAGTAGTAGTAGTAGTAGTAGTAGTAATAGTAGTAATAGTAGTAGTAATAGTAGTAATAGTAGTAGTAGTAATAGTAGTAGTAGTAGTAGTAGTAGTAATAGTAGTAGTAGTAGTAGTAGTAGTAATAGTAGTAGTAGTAGTAGTAGTAGTAGTAATAGTAGTAGTAGTAGTAGTAATAGTAGTAGTAGTAATAGTAGTAGTAGTAGTAGTAATAGTAGTAGTAATAGTAGTAGTAGTAATAGTAATAGTAGTAATAGTAGTAGTAGTAATAGTAGTAGTAATAGTAGTAGTAGTAGTAATAGTAGTAATAGTAGTAATAGTAGTAGTAGTAATAGTAGTAGTAGTAGTAGTAATAGTAGTAGTAATAGTAGTAGTAGTAGTAGTAATAGTAGTAGTAGTAGTAGTAGTAATAGTAGTAGTAGTAGTAGTAATAGTAGTAGTAGTAATAGTAGTAGTAGTAGTAGTAGTAGTAGTAGTAGTAGTAGTAGTAGTAGTAGTACTAGTAGTAGAACTATTATATTGTCAAAACGTTACGTACTACACTTGCAATACAACAATCTCATGGGCCTTATGGGCGTACATGCTTTTACTGTCCCTGGAATCTTACAGTAACGCTGCAATACTAAATATACACGTACATTTGATCACTGCATAGTATCATAATGAAAAAAAAAGCATCGATCACGTAATTAAAAGAGTAAAGATGAACTAAAATTACAAACGTAACACTAAATATATACAGTGCTCTGACTCTTTAAGAACAATAGAATCCCCGCTCTTATGTACCCTCCCCATCTCTTCCGTTCTCCATGGCAATCCAACTTCTTTGCAGAATCTTACCAAAAAATGACCTTAGTTTGTGACACCTAGCGCCCGACATCACATCCAAGCAAGCCTTGATTCCCTTACTGGAATCCAAGAGCTGTGTGGTAAATATTGTTTTCTTAATAATTCTGTTTCTCTGCACTCTGCCAAAATACCAAAATAAGTAATGAAGTTGTTTTAAAAAATTTAAGAAAGAAGAATAATGTCGAAACTAATCAGGAAAAGGAAAACATGTTTTCTAAAAGCTACTGCTTACTAAGAGTTACACTAAAATGGTGAATTAAAAACGTATGACATCGACGTATGCAAAGAGAAGCGAAAAGAGGCAAAGAAGTGAAAAAAGCTATGATTGATGATAGATGGTGGCATTGTTCTGTTTTGCGATTCAAATAAGCAGATCAGAAGTATTAGAATTTCGGAAAAAAAACGGTTATTGCTTGCTACGGCTCTTTGTAGTAAAAGATTAAAATTCTGACTCAACCACTCATATAAATACCACCACTACAAATAAATAGTATACTTCACCAGAAGGAAGGTTCCATTTTCTCTGAAATTTTACAAGAACAGTTTAAAGCAAACCTTAATACTAACTCATAAATCTAATTCATATCAGATGAAGATGTTTCCAATCCACTACAACTCTCTCCTCAAATATTCCATTTCTCTCCAGCACAGGTTCGAAATGCAATAAACAGAACCAGCGAAGAGATCAGCTGGACAGGATATGATCACACTTTCGCTGATTAAAGCTTTTCTCAGAAAAATCCTGGTACTACTAACCTAAGTATACAACGCAATAATTAGACTTGCTTATTTCCTGAGGATATCTAATGGATATAATACTCATAATATAAATGTTTCGACTTGCTCCGAAGTTATGGGGCCACTCTCAATAGTGCTGGTGGTATTTTCTTTTCCTGAACTTGCGGTGCTCGAAACCCTTCAGTGGTTGAAAATTTGTGTCTCACTGAAATGACACTCATCCTATTATGGTATGTGTAGGAAACTTGACCATGCTGTAGACACACAATCCATATATTCTCAAAAAATTCCGGAGCTGTAATGCTAGTGGACATAATTACACTTGGAATTGTTGTTTTAGGTTCTTCCAAAGTATGAGAAGTTCTTCCAGTACTTCGAAGCGTTTAAACTACGTGAACAGTGCAAATAGGCATTTGCAATACACACTACTAAGATAAATTAAGTAGGTATAAAATATCGAAACGTAGTATTAAGAATTTTTAATTCTAATTAAGTATGCTTTGAAATATTAGAGTATGCCTATAAGCGGTGAATTCTAATGACACACATGACAGGGTATGAAATAAAACCGAGTGAAATCCCAAACAATAGAACACACTACTAGAATTAAATCGGAGTTTCATTTTCCCTACTAATGTTTAGAATGTCTCAGAAAGTCACAGCGATTAAGTTGAAATATACTTTTAGGCGTTTCCACTGGCTGTGGTGCGAAGAGACACGGATCCGATACTCAGTAGCGATGGAATTTTTTGATTTTGGATGGCTTCGTAGAGGTTGCTTCAGGAGTTCCTTGGGGACAAATTCAACTACTTGGAAACAGGCAGAAGTTACAGCGGTAGTACAATAGGACTTGGTACCAAGTTATCGGTCCATGGAGTTTGTACTCGTAACCTAATATACATCATGTGTGAGAAGTATTCACTAATTTTGCAATCGAAATGACTTTCTTGCTAGTGAGAATTATTTCTCGTAATGAAAATTATCAGTAAAACACAAAAAGGTTGTAAGACAGTAGATGAGCTACAGCCACTGAGAGTAGTGTTAGAAAAGACTTAAGCAACATGTTGAAATTAGTAACGACAGTATTCATTACAGAAAGTAACTATGCCTCACCTGCTTAATAAAACCGGGGCGCAAATATTACTTATTCCTTAAAAAAAATAAAACGAATTCCAAGTGCAACTTTATAATTATCTTCCCCTAATGTCAAAATATCTTTGAGCTTTTGCGACTAGCGAACTCTGCGACATATTTCTTGAAAGTCGCTGATGCAGAGGCAGATGCATTTGGCTAATTTGTCGCGGACTGTACGCCCATGAAGGAACGGCTTGAGGAAAGCTTGTTAGAGAAAAGTTTGAGCGGTGTTCCTTGACGAGGAAGATTCGTCTTCTTTTGATCTCCAGTGACGCCGGACATTTCGCGAGCCCTAGCTTTCGATCTGCACAAACAAACTCCCTTCATCAGCCCGAGGGCTCCCTCGCCATGTACGGCTTCAAAAGACACACACAGGACTCCTAGTATGGTGGACCGCAAAGGAGACTCATTGCCTAAGAGATTCTCAGGGCGACGGCGAAATGTATCTTCTAAATTATACACAGTGGCACAGAGAAAGATCAACGGTACAAAACTTCAAAGCTTTTATCTTTCGAAATATTTTGCATTTCTTAAGACTCATACATTAAAAGACCCCTCCACCTATTAGGGCATGTTCATTTGGACTGTGCTTGATGTTTCTTGAAAGTAAATGACCGCGGAGTGGAAGAGAACGGTTTTCAGAAGACGGAGTATGCAGGAATCATTCTGCATTCTATTACGAAAAATGGCGGATATGGCATTTCCCTTAAGAAGGAAAGTTTTGAAACAGTTGCTGAATGATGCTTAACAGAATCTTTACCAAACGATTACAGGAATGTATTAGCGGTGCAGTCTCCCTTATGATAAAACGATTTTGACTTGCCAGTTTAACTATAGTAAGCAGAGGAAGTATTGCACTCCATTCGATACCGAGAATTCACCAGAAATACATTTTTCTGACTCCTGAATAAAAAAACAACAAATTTTTAGACAGCGTAACTCAAAAACGAAAAGTCGGATAAATACCACACTTCAAGAAAATCCCCCACCCCAAACTACCCTTTACAAGGAAATATGTTCGTTATTGTTTATTTTCTCACAAATGGTTCTAAGATTTCGATTAGAATGCCGCCTCACATTTAATATATTTGCGTGGCAAATAATACGTATATGTTAAATTTTTGGGAAATTCCCTGTGAGCTCCTCCGCGTTCTCAATGAGTTTTGCATAACTGATAAACCGTAAAACACAGACTTAATCCTACCCTCGGCCCCCCCCCCAATACACATACACACATCCTATTAAAGTTTGAAGTGTATGTCAAATAATTCTTTTGTGACGTTAACCATTCCCAAGATATTCTTCGTCAATAGTTTGAATTTTCAAAAAGGTGCTTATTGTTTTTGCTAGTGAGAGCTCGGTGTTCGGCGTCATGCAAAGAGTATGGGATTTCAAAGTCATTACCAGGCGACACATCTTTTGGAAATTTCACAATGGCTTTTCCTACTGTATACTTATACCTAATACGAAATATCTAAACGTTTAACGAAAGTTATCTCTATTAAAAGAAGTAGTTACAACAAGCTTTCGTAGGAATATTTTGTAGATTAATGAGTAGAGTATGCGAATGCAATGCATGTTTTATATAGATATATACTGCGTGAGTCTTCTCATCCTGCGGATTGGTAACTAGGCAACCCTGCATTTTACTGACGATGCGAAATGCAGGTGCTGACACCGTATTCACCAGCCCCTGAATAGGGCTACAGTGGTGCTCGTAGTTAACATGCTTTAGTAGCGCAATGGTTAACAAGCTGGAAAGTCTGGGTGTAGGTCGGGAGTTCAAATTACGCCTGAAAATAAATAAATAAATAAACAGTTTTTTATTCATTGCTGTTCATGTTTCGAGAACGTTCTAGCAAATCAGGATTTCTTTTCGATTGCACTAGAAAGTGGATTTGCATATTCTAGCAAGTAACAATGTGTGTTTTGGAAATTCACATAATTAAACTAATTAAGTGAAAAAACGCTTCCATGCCAAATTATCAGCTCTCGTTAAATTTACTAAACATAAAATGTACCTTCAAGTAGCAGTATTTGAAGCTGGGACTTTCACCACTGAAGGCCAATGCGCACACTGTTGTGCTACGAGTGCAAGTCATTGCACGACACAGCGGTGCAAAGCAGTCATTTCGGTCGAAAACACAACGCAATGCAGTGGACAGAGTTTACGGCATAGTCTGTACAACGCCGGGACTGCATAGCTTCTCAATCCGCAGGCTAAGAAGACTCACCCGTTATATATAGTATTTTTTGGAAATTGAGGCACTTTTAATACTTCCCACCGACAAGTCCGCTGCTACCGGCGCAAACTCCCGCATTTCTTGGTTGCACTGGAATTGCAAATTGTATAGTTTGATATGTAGAAGAACCATTGCACGAGCCCAAAACAGCGTTTTTATAAACTGCTCTGAGCGCGTGTCTGTGAACAGCAAACTCAAAAATGAAAAGTAGGAGAAATATCAGTCTTCATGTCCTTTAAAGATGCAGGCGAAGATTTTCAAGAAAATATGGCATCCCAAAATTATGCTTTATTTGGAAACATTTGCTACCTTTAATTCTTAAAATGGCTTTAATGATTTCATTAAAATATCATGATAATTTTAACAAACGGACATTAAGAATAAAATTAATTTTCCGAACGGCCTATGAAGTAGTTACGATTCGGGTTGAAGTTTGTATAACTGGGGAACTATAAGATGTAGGAACTTACAACAGAAACAAAATGTAGAACCCATTGAAATATGCAATTTATACCCAACAACGTTTTTGCAGCATAAGCCATTTCCAAAATATTTTTTTTTACATCTTACTGCGGCAGCTATGCGGTATATTTTTTAGGTATGTGTTTCTTATTTTTCCCGCAAGGGTTTGTTAATGAGAAAACCTGACTTAAGATATGAGAACAGTTGTGTTGGCTTTTCCAATTCGTTTAGCCCATATTAATTTATTTAGAATTATTTTTAGCGAGTATTGTAACCTGAATAGAATCACTTTTATATAAATACGGAGTCCTTTAATAATGTCTGTTTCAAGTTAAAAAGAAACTGTACAACAAATATTAATATCTTAATTTTAATCTTATTAGAGGATTGTACTGTAACCATTTGCCTGAAAATACTCGTATGTTGCGGTCAGGTTATGCTTTGGCAGGTAGAGCGCGGGAACTGACGCAGCGCCTCTGTTGCTCCTTACAAGCAACCGGTTAAATCGGATTGTTCCTACGCGTGGTTTGCTTTACTAGACTAGCAATTAATGTCAATGTTCTTCATTTCCACGGGAATTCCGTTTTTACGTTAACAAAGAATTTTCATGTAGGACTCAAGAGGCAATTTTACAGAAATTTCCTGGCGAAGTTCCAATGCCAGAATTCGTAAAGCAAAATTAATGGTTTTATGAGAAGAAAAACTAGATAAATTGGATCAGATTTGTATCGCTCTCTAGCAAAACACCCATGTCCTACTTTATATGCTTATAATACGTTTATTTCTATTCTTTCAGAATTATCAAAATTCTGTATTTTTATTCCTCAAAACATATTTATAGCTGTAGTTAGTTATAAGAATAAAAATGCTTCAAAGAAGTGTAAAGTTAACAATTTGTTGTTTGTAGGCGTTTCAAGGAATCAATACAAGAAGAAAATAAACTGTTAAATTTGAAACCGTACAGTGTGAGTGTAGTGTAATGTAAAAGAACTTTTGAAATTTACTTCGCATTAGACAATAAGTTACAGTATCTGTAAAATGGGCAGAAAATTAATGGAGACTGGCGTAACCATGATGTATATCACTCACTTATGCAATTAAACTTTAAAGGGTATTTTTCTTCCTAATTTTCACCTTTTCGCACTTTCAGAATAAAGCCAAACACCAAAAATAGATCTGAAATATTTTGCGACTGACATTCGCAAATGTCTGCTAATATAGATATAATTTATCAAGCAACCTGTTGGGAGCAATATATTGCAGTTTTTTTTATAACCACACATATAGGATTAGATAACAGCTAAATAATTACATTTCAAAAATAAAAGAGAGAGGGGGAAAAAGGAAGATATATGTATACAAGGCTAACAGACCTGCACAAAGGCCAAGACTAACACTAAATTTGTTTCTCCTCAACTTTTTGTTTGCAAAATGCTCAGCGAAAAAAAGATAATAGCTGCAACATCTGATGATTCATTATTATAGCATGAAGAAATTTAACCTTTATGACTACTTTATCGTCGTGCTTCAGTAAATAACTCACGCGTGATGAACTTCTGACGGACATAATCATTTGTAACACCTGTAAGGACGTCACATCAACAGCCTACAACACAATGAGCAGTTACTCTAGGAGTTGCCCAGAGGTCACTTATGTGGAAACAAATGCGAAGGTGCAGGTGGCGATTCTGATTGCCTTTCCCACGGGTTCCTAAGGACAGCATATAAACCATTAAAAGCATTTGGCTCTTATTAAATCTAGTTTATGGCCTCATCTGTACAGCGCAAATGCTCTGCACGAAGTTTATTGCTTTCGTTACACTTTTAAGCACTAATGTGCTGGTTCTATAAACACCAGCTGTATTCTACGTTTCGCTGCGTGAAATAAAGATTGTTATCAGTGTATGCTATATATATTCGACAGATGGAGCACGCACTGCATGGAGGTGGTATTATTTCCCTGAATACAGATTTTTACTTTCTGGACCACGTGCATAGTAGATAGAGAAGGTATTGCATTCCACCCAAAGATTCGATACAGAGATTTCACCGGAAATACAGGTTTTGAGCCCCCTTGAATCCAAGAAAATGTTTAAATAAAGGTAAGTGCGCGCCAGCGCGTGTGTATGTGTGTGTCTGAACAGTATAGCCCAAAAGAAAAATTGGCTAAACACCAAACTTGGTATTTAAGCTCAGTATCTTCCAAAGATGCGATACGAAGATTTTCAAGAAAACCCCCCACCCCAAACTATTCTTTACATGGAAGATTTTTTTTTAAAGTTTTGATTTTTTAAAAAAATGCCTAACGATTTTGATTAAAGTGCCATATATTAAAGATATTTACACGGCAAATAAAATGTATACCTTGAATTTTCTGGGAATATCCTGTGATATCCTCTTCCTTCGGAACGAATTTTGTATAATCTTGTGTAACTAATAAACGTTAGGCAACAGACGAAAACGTACTACACAAAAAATGTGTAGTATACAAAAAAGTCACACAGTGTTTAAAACATACAATTTATTTCAAATAACTTTTTGTGTCACCAGACATTTCTGAGATATCCGTTATTAATGATTCGAATTGTTCAGTACTTAACCATTCTTTTAAAGTCCTGTCGATTTTCAATTGGTTCTCCCGATGTCATGGAAAGAGTATGGAATTTTAAGATCAGCATATAGCGTCCAGTTTTAAAACATTTGACTATCGTTATTCCCTTTGTATCTGTAACGAAATGTGTAATGCAATTAGAAAATAAACTTTTCGTAAGAGTAATATGTGTACCCGCTAATAACGATAGAGGGTACAGAAAGACATGTAAATGTAACGCATCAGATTTTTTAATCAGCTATGAAACGATCAGCACACAATGTACTATATAATCTGGAAGCAAACACATTAAAATAATAACAACATAAATAATGATAACAAAGGAAGCCAGTCACATAAGGTTCCTCCGACACTAAACAGTATTAGATGAAAGCACGGGTCATTATCACTCTAAGGGTCTTCTTGTTCCGAGGTGTTTTCGGAAGAGAAGAGCAAATCCTGTAGGGACGGCTCTGATCCGAGGAAGCTCAGCGGTTCTAAGGAGAAATGCACCGGGCACAAAGGCTGAATCGATGAAAGAATGAATGAGCCCTATATCTATCTAAGCTCATATCGTAACTGATTGTTGCATACATACCAAGAAGCATTCAATATGAGTCATAAAACTTTATTTTTGGAATACCTGTTGCCGATGAATCTTGGACGCAGCAATCCTTTACAAAATTTGACAGTTATATATAAGCAGAGATCGAAGTAAAGGTTACTACAAAAGAAAACTACACTGTACCCGCAGGGATGATTTGCGGTTGAAAACAAGGAGTACGGAATTTACGTAAATGAGTAATTATATTGTATGTTGTTTACTGCTTTTCTTTTCTGAGTACTCGACATGATGGTATTTCATGAATCAATTATCGACTCGTCTCAGAAATGCCATAACACTTAATTTTCAGAGATCTTTTGTAATGAATACTAACTACTATCATACAGTCCCCATCGCATTTTAATTTAAACGCCCTTTAATTCAATAATAATTGATGACCGTGAAGAAATCTTTGTCTTTAGGAGGTGTTGGCACAGGTTGGCCACATACAGGAAACTGTGCTATCCTTGTGTTACAAGATTGTCGAGATTGTTGACATGAATTTGTGTGTAATTTACATCATTGGAAAAGCCGATATCTGACCATTCATTACTTATGTTCACATCATATCAAGCAGATGGTAGTGTAAGAGTAAGCGCTAAAGATTTATAAGATGCTGCAAGCCTTTATATAATTTGTGATGCGTTATACGTTAGAGATTAATATACCTTTATATTATGAATACTGTTGTTATAATCAGGCATTTCGTCGAATATTTAAGATCAATATTCTTCAAATTTTCATAATAAATTTGCCTTTTCATTTATCACATTTTCTACTATCTTTCATAAGTACGAGTAATTCGTATTTAATTATAAATAGCGCTCAACGTAAAGAACATCGAAAATAAATTATTTTTTTCATAGAAAATATAATAAAGTTTTCTTACAAAGTATGTAATGCCTTATTTCTTACCCCTAGGTGCCTGTTACATTTGTGAGCTTGTCCGGTACTACGAAAGCCACCCGAGGTTATTCTTGGCTTTGATTAGGACAATCCTGTTCTACTAAAATTCATAGCAAATGTTTTCGACATCGCGCCGAAATAGGAACATAAAGGATAGAGTTTACAGTTCATGAATCACCTCCCTATAGTAAGAAGTACATTTTTTTTTTTGAAAAATTAAGTACAAAGAACTGTCAGAAAGAAACTGTTTGCTCCGCATTTATATATTTACTGTATTTTCACAAATGACTAAACCAAAAATTATATTGCTTAGAATTATATTTGTAGGTACGTATTGTCTTTAGTGAATATTCACTCAGAGATGAATCTAAATGATTTCATTTGCTCTATAGAAAATTTCTGCGACTTAATCAAGCTGTTGTTAAAAACGTGCATACATTGCATTTGATGTTTACGAGAGAGATATTTTATCATTGCAACACAATTTCCCGAGGTTGCGGGTTCAAATCCGGCGGAGAGCGATGGATTTTCGGGCGTAAACATCCTTAACATGGCTTCCTTCGGAAGGGAAATAAAGCAGGTGTCCAGTGCGTGTATTTACGGCAATTAAAAGAACCTCAAGCCTGAAAAAGAGGCTTCTGAGCAAAATTTCTGGTCTTTCATACTCAATATACAATGGGACGCTAAGGACCACAGTAGTTAAAGATCATTCATAAATAAAATTCAACTTAATATTTATTGCAACACAACTGGACATCTGACGATATTAAGCCAGAAAGTTCATTTTAGATAAGATTTATATATGGAGATACATCAGAACACAGAAATGAGAATACAGAACACCTTGAGATACATCAGAACACAGAGAATGATTCAAAAGCCGTATCGTAAATTTAAAATGCAGCATTTAATTTTGACATTTTACTGAAAGAGTTATTTTTAATGCTATATGCATAATATGTATTTTTTATACCACAGTCAAACAACGTGCTCCATAGTCACAAAATGTTCATTATGAGAATTACATGTTATTAACTCGTAAATATAACGACAATGTTGCATCTATGTATACGTAAAATCACAAAAACATCACGCTCCAGAATAATGATAATTTTGATATCATATAAAATATATTAGTAAATCTGTTTACGCTGTGCTTCACTTAATGAATAGCTAATGAGCTTTTCCTCGGAAAATGAATTTTATATGTAAAACGAAGAAAAACATACTGCTAAGAAATAGAACCATAGTCAATTTACTGGACGATGAATGTAATACAAACCACCATTAAAAGACACAGGTTTACCTAATTAAATGCATTTTAAATGGTATATAGTTTTCCCATTAGTTTAATTTAAATGCTCAATATTCTACAAGTCTTTAAATCAACCATTATTTAAAGTAGTTATGTTCATTGCGCTTAAATCAAATGCTGCTTTATTTGTCACTTTTATTACTATTTTTTTTTCAGAATTATCCAAAATTCAGTGTTTATTCCTTAAAACACACAAAGATTTTTTAAAGTTTAAAGAACTGCAAAATTAGTAACCTAAAATGCTAATACTATATGAAGAGTATAAACATTCCCAAATTTGAACTTAAATTAATGATTACGTTACCTAAAGCATTTAAACATTTTAATGCTATTAATTACTTCTTTGACATTCTGGTTCCTGACAGACATCCTGGTTATGGCCTGTTTGTAACTATTAAAGCTCGTATGTACATTTAACTACATTATTATTGTTCCTAATGCCAGTTATTAATATTAAAATGTTGTTACGGTTCCATTTGTAACTGGTCGGTGGCCGAATGTTGGGGTAGTTTCTCATGTATCACGATTTTCTTTCCAACATTTCCCTTTCATTCCGCTTCCTTCTCATCCCTCAGGTATGCGTCTAGGTTTCGTGGCGTGAGGCGGCGCCGGACAATTGGCGCGGATGTTTGCTCAAAGTAAAGAGTACTCCCCAAGGACACTAGAGGTCAACGGGTCGTTCATCGCCCTCTCAGGGCAGCTCCAGCAGTGGGCCAGGTCTTCGAGCCCGGAACTTTTAGGGACTTCCGCGCGTCTTTGCGGCCTGTTTGCCTGCGGCCCGTAGCCTCCTGTGGTTCCTTCACATCATCCCTTCATCGTAGGGGGTGGTAGCCACAATTGATATATGTGAGTCGCAGTGCGCGATGTGTCTTAGTATCGTGGACTGACTGTAAAGTAACCCAATAAAAATTCATAGCCACAGCCTAACGTCCTCTCGTATAAGCTAAGATATACACATAGCTTCACTGTTAATTTTATGAATCACACCAGTTAAACAACGAGCTTCACGAAATGATCTACCTGTTACAGTGATGTTAGTATTAAAATATCGATATTGCAAAAGAATGAAAGCCAAACAACTATATCTTTTGCAGTGGGCGTGCGGAATACATATGGGTCAGCTCAAGCAGCTTGCCAGCATTGGTAATATTCAAGCCCTGTTCCAGAAATAATGCACATGTACTCAATAGTCACTAACTGTAAAGATTATCTTTAAAGTGTTATCTGTATATTTCTCTCATGATAGGTAATTTCTACTCGTAACTAAGACCACGTTAACACGACACTTTTAAGTATTGGCCCGAAATAAGCCGCACTGTTGGTCCATCAACGGCAAAAAGTCGCGTTGCGGCCTATAATATTAAATTTGCTACCTTGGGTTTTTGCATAACTTTGCTGTTAAAATCTGTGCTCATTTACAACACCACACCTAGCCGAAACTGGCGGCATTGTATTACGCAACAATGCAAACTTTTACCCGCCTTTTGGCATTGGCATAGTGTTTATTATTATTGTTGTTTCGTTAGATTCTATCCAATGCGATGGATGGCAGCGAGTATGACGTATTGTGGGGGAGGAATGAAGAAACTAAAAAAGTTAAATTGAGTTTTACTTGTGGACGCTAGCGCAGTATGACAATGTGTTTGGTAGCTATGTGATATACCATATACTACGAAAAATGTTTACGTACATGTAAGTACAAGGAAATGAACGTTTATACTAATTTTTCTTGCCTCAATCCAAATGCGGCTTATTTTCGTGACAAACATTTTTTTTACGCTTTTCCTCCTTAAATCTTAAGGGCGTGGCTTATATGTAGGGCGGCTTATTTTAGGACCAATACGGTAAGTTGTTTCTTCTCTTAAACCTGCTTAAGAAATGCTTCGCTCTTTTACCGAGCTGGATGGCTCCGCGGTAACATGTGCGGCTCGCATTCGGGAGGTTCCGGATTCGATTCCCGGTTTTCTGGTGGTTTTCCGTGGTTGGTAGGCAATGCTGGGTGAATTATATCAGCCGAGAATGTTCCTGTCCAACGTTTCTTGTAGTTGTCTTTCCTAATCATATTTCAGGCCGAAGGATGCGTGGACGGCGAGTGAAGCAAATGGCAATGGTAAATGGTAAAAGTACGGATGAACACAAGTACCCTGCAAAGGGGCAGAGCACCGCAAGAAGGCCGTAACGGCCCGTTTTGCTTCTACCGTGACCCCTGGGAGGGAGGGATGAGGCGGGACCCAAAGAGCGACCATATTCGGATGACGATGGGCGCAAGCATGGACGGGGCCCTTAACGTTTCCAGAACGCATCCTCTGCCGTCCGCGCCCACCTACAACCACCTGAACGCCCGGCGGTTACCCCGAGGCTGGTCACACTCGGAGGAGAGATCTACTAAGCAGTCCCGCAACGAATCAGGGAAGAAACCTCTAAAGAACCATAGCCATCGCCCAGGCGCAACTTGCCGAACATCGTCGCCTGGTCCTACAACCCTGAAACAGATGACAAGAAAGATTATTGTGGTGGAATATGAACCATACCAGCATTCGCCTGTCAACCCAGGGAAACGAGATATATCCTTGGGTCAGAGTGAGCGATCTTCAGGGATCAAACCGGGACCTTCCGAATGCGAGTCGCTCACGTTACCGCGGCGCTACCTAGCTCGATATATGCGGTAGAGTTTGCTTTGTGTACGAGTCTACCCTGGCTTTCGCTGTTGGACAGGCCCGCTGGGAGAATGTTCCGTGGGGAGAAGTAGCCCTGTGAGGAGTCTCGCTGACGTCAGGATGAAGTATCTGGAGCTGTTAGGGACCCCGTCTGTTCCTTCGATTCACGATATGCGACTGTGCACTTACGATTCGAAATCCTCCTCCGCTTGCTGATAACCATAACAAAGTAGTTTTACGTTTTTTAAGCTACTTGGATTCAACACAATGTGTTAAACGCGAAATTAAGCACATCTTTTTACTACCGAACAGTTTAGAAGTCGCTCCAGAGATCTAAGATTTTTAAACCGCGTTTTTAGCAAGATTATAATAAACGATGTATTCGCTAGTTATATAATTATAAATCCAGGCTTGGTTGCACAGGTGAGGAGATGAAAATGACCATGAATTTCGCACGAGGTTCAGAAATTTTACGACATCTCGAAACCAGTTTCAGTTAATGAGCTTACACTATAAATTTTCATCCGTCATTTTTGTTGGCTATGTTAAGACAGGTGAACTTGGTATGGCAATAGAGAAAGGTGCAGAAAACTCGATAATAGGTAAGCATGTATTCTCTGTCAAATCCTTACAATAAAATCAGTTATGTAGTTTTTATATACTTGTGTTGTACAGGTGCAATCCTTTGGTTTTATGAAGTACAATTTTTATTTTCCAAAAACACCTTTTAGACAGCGGACACTAAAAGTCGAGCTTTTAACTACACTCATACTACAAATCTAAGATGTCTAACTATATGTATAATAAACAGAGGCGTTGAATCCATGTTTATTAATAAAATGTTTATACTTTTTCTCTTTATTTATTTTTCTACCTATTATAGAATGTTATGATTGTGTAAGTGATCATGTTGTCAGCACTGGTGTTATGTGTGCCAAATGACAACGGAGGGCAAACAACACCACACTAGAGGTCACCATTCGCATGTCCGAATGTGCACTCATATTTCCACACAAATTTCAGCTGGTTTCTTTATAATTTAATGTTCAAGGCTGTTTAAAAACTGTATATGATAACACATGCTTTAAGTGATTTTATTTTGGTCATAAAATTGCTACATTAGCTTTCAGTCTCGTGCAAACATTCCTACTCGCAAAATAAAACTCCACTTTTAACACCTGTCTCCTAAAATCCTGTTCACCAATAATAAATAATAATGCCCTAGCTGTTTTAATTATAGTTATTAAGAAACGATATGAGTAGTTTTCTCTGAGTTTAGCACACGTGTTATTGCTAAGACGTGATGAATGGAATAGATTATGGATCCAGAAACATTGGTGACGGTATTTAGCTGGTCAACTCGTACGTTAGGATGAGGAAACCCCACTCAGCACTTGGCCCTTCCTGGTATCGAACACGCACTTAGAAACGCACGCGCATTTGATCCCTAGCATCACAGTGGTGAAGGACGTGTTTGAGTAATAGCTGTTAATTTCAGAATAAATTTTTTCCCCAAACCCTTTTGAATGTGTCACAACGACAGTTTGCGAACCTCAGAAGGTGAGAAGAGGATAGAAGAAATAATTACGAAACGTTCTTTCGTGCCATTCGTTTCGTGCTTAAACAACCCTTGTGTAAGCACCCCCATGCACCTGCCAGGCATCACTAACTGGACGGTAGTTCTGTTTTGAGGGTGTTCACGCTACAGCGCAGTTGAGCAAATAGGAGAACAAATTTCCCTGATTGCTATGTACAGCGGCAATTTAGCTGACAGATCTGCCGTAGGCATATCAAAGAGAGATATTAAAAATAACAGCTTTTATATAAAATAATATTTGCATTATAAATAACGGTAGGATTATAATTATTTGCGTTGTGTACTACATTAAAAATTTTGTTAATATGATTAAAAAAATAAGATTCCTTTTATTGTGACTTCTTGAGGAGACAAATTTGTTAGAATAAACGAATCAAAATATGAATTTGTTACCAAGAACAATCATTTTAAATGCAGTTTATTACTGATAAAGTTTAGTAAACTATTTTATGCATTTTTATTAAAACATTTTAATTACTATTAAAAATAAGATGAATCATCTATTCTGTACCCAATATATCCAAAGAAGGGAATCAAAAACTGAAAAAAGAGACGTTGAATGACTATTGGAATTAACTATATACATATTTTTTACCAGACCCTTATTAAATACGTCTTAGATAATAACGTGACCCAAACCATTCCATTTTACATTTTCGTTTTACTATTGTTTTCATATTCACAGTTAGTAAAAAATCAACTACTTCGTAACAAAAATCTAGAGATTCCGTTTTCAAATTAAAAAGTAGTTTCCTAAATTCTTCTCAAAATAAATACTCGTAATGTTTTATGGATTAGCACACCGATTCAGTTTGCTGTACAGCAGAGCACCATTGTTGTTCCACGTTTCTTGGCTTCTCTTCTGCACATAGGTTGTTTAAGGACTAGTCTGCATTTGTTTGTGCAGTATGGAGCAGCAGGATGAAGGCCCATGTGCTAGGGCAACATCACTTCTCCTTCCATCTATAGCCTTAGAGGGTGATTTGATAAAAAGAAACATCATATAATTCGTTATTATCCAGGTTCTAACGTACAACACGAAGCAACAAATGTCTGGACAATATGAACCCAGTTTCTCCTATGGTGAGATTTACTTCCATACATAGACAAAGAAGCTAACATAATATTTATGCTAGTCATATTTTGAGATCCCTGGGCCAATGCGATACTACAGAGCCTTCGTTTGGACGCGTGGTCGCCTAATAAATTTTCTTGGTACGGAGAAGCACGCTGTTTGTTGGCGGATTCGGATGTTCATAGCCCCTTAAATTTAAGCACAATGATTTCTTCGTGGAAATTATAACTATACTAAACACATACCTTCATCACACCGTTTAAGAAAATTTGCATTAACGCTCATTAATTCTTCATGGTCAAGTAAATAAAACCTGCTTCTTCTGTAAAAAAACATCAACCGCAGGTCATAGAGAGATCATTAAGATTATCCAAGACTTAATGTAGACTCAGCTTTTGTTATTCCTTGTATGTGCTTCCCTTCCCATGATCATTAACAAGACCGATGTTCTCTGGTTTGTGATATGCCGGCAGGTGGGCAGTTGGCGCAGATTTTGGCCCCATCTACTGCAAGATTAAGATTCATTCTTTATAGACCTGTAATGGAGTTAATGTCCTTCTGGTTAAGTGATCATATTGTGTTTTCAACATCATTTATTTACTGCCGTTAAGCAGAGAGCTTTCTGTCCCTTTTAACATTTCATATAAATTATGAACGAAATGGTGATTAATGAATTTTCCGATGAGCTTGGCATTCAGGTTCCAACTTTAGAACTAATTTAATTACAAAAAGCCTAATAATGTTTTTTTCTTACATACCTATAAAGGGAAATTTGAGGTTAGGTCGAGAAAGCAAATAATCGTTTACATTGCGAAGCTCTACGCAGCTAGAGTGCTTTACACAGATGCGTCGACTTCAAAAAGGAAACAAAATGAATAGATCTCCATTCCTTGCACGAACGAGTGATGTCATACAATAATTCTGATCTGATATAATTTGTGTACTTACAGGCTGTTTTAGTAGATGACGTATATTTGTTAAATGACAAATTATCACTAATTATAGACGACAATTTTATATTACCCGTTGTCCGTTATTAATTTAAATTGGCATCATACCAATGTTAGTACTTTAGTTGGCGCTATATCCACCACGCAGCATTACACGTTTTTTAAGCCGCGAATTTCAATCATTTTAGTTGAAGATTTCTGTCAGTTTCCATTGCACAATTGCTTGCTGTCGTGTGATCCGCGGAAATGAACCTATGCCTATCAGGACAATGAGCACCGTACAGAAACTCCCAAAAGGTTTTAAAATTATATGTTAGCTCCAAGTTTTGCTAACTTTCCATTAAATTATTTTCTAATCTTTTCTATTCCTTGGCTATTTATTAAATTTTGCTAAGCCGTCAAAGATCGACAAAAGCAACCGCCTTTAATGATCTGTCAGTTAGCCTCGATTCTCCAAGTCCAAGCATATATTAGAGACTGCCTAGAATTGATTCCTAACCATTTATACTAGTTACATACCAGTACAATTTAAGGGACAAAAGGATGAAGTGCCACGAATCATTATTTGTTTTTCTTTTTGTATTTCAGTCTTGCCGATAATGTTTGCCGTAAACTTCAAACTGTCTCTTAAAATTCGAGTTTCTTACGTACTCCTTTACAGAGCTATTTTACATATTAAAATCAACTTTTGGTTCCTAAGGTTAAACTTGGGGTATTATTGATTCACTATTTACATTTTATCCCAATATATTAGTCGATTTTAAACTGTTATCACTAATCTATTTATAATCACGGTATTCTGTCAAAACTTTGAAGTTGGCGTCATTTTACAGAATCAATTTAAAAGTTAATTCTATTCTTAATAAACCCATTAATGCATTTTAAACGCACATAATAAATAAATTATTTATTTATTCATACTAAGCTCTTTACAGAGTTCATATGGTCTGGAGCTGACCTTCCAGACCATACAAGATAATAAATAACACTACTTTCTACAACTATTAGCTCATACATTGCTGTTACCAGACGATAATTACAATACTTTATAATTAACAAACTAGTTTGTGCTAGCCACTTCAATTTAATTTACCTACCACATCCATATCTTCTTAACTCTAAATAAAAAGTCTCTTAAATTAATAATCTGAGATCGCTCTAGTAAAACATAGATATAAAAGAAATCAGTCTGATTTAATTAAGCTGATGGTGATGATGTCTGCTGTAGGTTAGAGTTTGGAGTTCTCGCGCAGGAAATAAAACCACCAGCAGTGTGCAGCTCACACTAATTCACGCACCTTAGTTCGACGATTTATGCCAAGAGTGATTGTGGGGGTGCGAATAACGATGATGACAATGATGGAATGGGAAACTGGAGTTATCAGGGCGATTACTATCAAAGCACAGCTTGGTCCGCCAAAATCCTAAATTCGGCTTCTGGTATCCAAACCGGATTACCTTTAGTTGGAGAGAGGCGCATGGTCTAGCCACCCAACCACTGAGCCGCCACACAATTAAAGCCAAAACCTCATAGATATTTATGTATTAATCCAAATGAAATCGATACATTGTGGCACTACGCATATTGCAAACCATGAATGCGGTCTCATGCTTTCATCCCCTAACGACTAACCAATACAGTTGGTTTATCACTTGGGATTCAGCATTTGTATTTATACTGAGTTGTCGCCAAGAATTTCTTGGTTTTGGGCCAATCAAGGAATATGATTACCATTAAATACTCTTAAACGTCATTACCCTTGTCATAATATTACTTAATCTTCACTCAAATTCTATAATTTGAAGTAGTATTTATTTTTATGTTTTCTTTAAAATTTATATATTTAGGTTTGCCTCGGCTGCGTCAGTATTAATTTGTAGAAACATGTATCTCTGAACAAGATGTGATGCAGCTGAAGAATGTAGGCTTACACAAATTATAATGTTTACCTCACTCCTTTTTATTAATCCTTGGCACGATTAAATAACACTTCGGTGATATAGAGAGCTGTGAGGTTATTTATTAATTACTTGCAATTTTTAACATGTAAACTTTATAATATCCTCGCCGTAATGAATTTTTGTCTCACACTGAATACGTATTAAACTTCTCTAGGACGCTTCTCGCGTCCAGTTAGGAACACTGTCTACAAGCAACTGGCGTCCACCGCTTGAATTTGTACAATTTCCTCTATTTCAGTTTCTGATTGGCTAATCCTACTCCAATAGAGTACTTTTATTTAACTTAAGGTTTTTCTGGTTGTTGATTGGCTGTTTATAAACTGCTTTACTAATATTACATTATTGCTTCCAAGAATTAATAGTAGCATTATTAAACTTCAATTCATTATTGCCTCAAGGTTACCTCATTGTTAGCAACGTTTGACCTATATTCTCACAGCTCCTACATTATTAAATTACGTAATACATTCTCAAACATGTACACAATAACATGAACATTAATACAATGACTGTTACATACATTTTATATATTATATTATACACATATTGCTTTAAGGTGGGCTGTTATTGAATTTATATATTATATATTTAGATTGAAATCATTTAAGTGTTAAAAATACTGCCTCAAATCATCTTACATCGAGTTAACTGTGTGTCACTCTTGGGCTCCGCACGAAATTAAGTTATTTCTTAAACAGGAATCAGACAATTTTGATTCTGAAACCGAATACGAATAAGTATCTTTGAAAATATTTTTGTCCAAGCAACTCAGCACGATGGAGATCCGAACTTCGGATATTGGCAGGAACGCTATTACATTTGGAATATGGGATATAGCGATGGGCGTTAATAATAGTGTTATTCAACAAAACTCTTCGCCCTATAAACCGTAAACTAAGCACTCATTTTAGTGAAGTAGTAGTTCAAACACTTCATGTAGGTACTGTAATTTCCTTCAGCATGGCACACACGTGCACCAAGATCTTAGTGCGCTAGTAACACTCAAACTTCATAACATTCACCTCTGATATGCCATCTGCAGTTCTCAAACTTAATAACATTCCTCAACTTCATAATATACACATCTCTTTCTTTCCGTCCTCTCACGCCGTCTCTGTATCTGGTTCATTCATGACCTCTTCCAATAAAGCGGCGTAGGTATATGGTCTTTGGCACGAGACGTGGATATATATTATATATACAGGCTGAAAGATTGGATAGGAAAGCAGGTGAGACTCGGCACCTATCCATTGAATCCGGATATTGTACCTAAGTCCCCACGATGGAGCGCCTCCGGGAGGTAGGGATGAGGTGAAGGGAGACACCGGGCGACTGGAGTCAGGGGTGACGGAACAGCAATGATGGTGTCTCTACAGGTGAAAGGTAACTTACTACATTCCTTCCAATGTGTACTTCATAGAAGTATTATGATTAATAGCAGTTTGTTCTTTGATCAGTCTTTTGCGAAAAAAAAATAGTTTTTGTTCCAAATTAGAAGTTCTATTCAACCAGAATGTATGAATGATAACACTTGTTTCTTGTAATATGACTAATCTATTTATGCCATAGTTTCGGTAGTAACTATGCGACATCATACGGGATATTCCTTAAAAGGATATTCCGAACACCTTTTTGTAGACGTAATGTGGCTGTAGAAATTGGCAACATTGCAAACAGGTCGAGGGAGATCACGCGATCTGAACTGAATTGCGGACGTAAACAAAACATAGCGTACCCCACTCCTCTGCTTTACCTGAAGGGTGAATAGCGGATTTGTTTTCCCCAAGTCCCTTAATCCAAACAAACACGATGAAAGGGTGATGTGACGTTTTGGCGAATAACAAGTACAACTGGCAAGCTACTGGCCTACACTAGAACAGAATAAAATAGAAGTAACACCTTCAGTGTCCAATAAGCGTTTTGCAGTCGCTGACCAAGGACATGCAATACTTATTGTTTTGTGTTTATACGTCAGAAAGATGGTTTGTTGGCTATATTACAGCATTATCAATTGCAAAACGTGTTTAAGCTTACTGTTGAAACAGCTGATAAAAATATCCATATATTGTGAGTTTAGATTACAAAATGCGCCATTAGAAGATGCAGAAGCAATCATTAAGAGGTAGCAGACATGGAACGCTTGTTCGTTTATGCTCATAAGAGACAGACCACTCTGAAAGCGAAAGTGAATCCTACCTACGTGAAGTCCTCCAACTGGTTTTGGAAGTGAAAGCGACCTCCCATGGGACAGTAATCCCTACAACGTTACCATTATGTCTATTCTATGTTACCGAAAACCCTAACACATCTCCGCAGAAATTAGTCAGGTAAAATGGAGGTTACAAAATGTGTCCCATGTAATGCGCTCAGTAATCGATTCAAA
Organism: Deroplatys truncata; assembly: GCA_030765065.1. Classification (NCBI taxonomy): domain Eukaryota; kingdom Metazoa; phylum Arthropoda; class Insecta; order Mantodea; family Mantidae; genus Deroplatys; species Deroplatys truncata. The sequence continues at coordinate 65,179,073 of CM060980.1, forward strand.
TTATTGCAATAACTTCCTGCTTATATATATATATATATATATATATATATATATATATATATATATATATATATATATATATATATATATGTGTGTGTGTGTGTGCGTGCATGCGTGTTATTTATTAAAGACCTTACTAAGTCATTATCAACCATTTTGGGATGGAGATATAGTGAACAAAGTCGCTTCTGAATAATAAAGTTGCTCGTTTTTTTTAAGTGTTCCATTCCTAGCACGCATTTAAACACTCAGCTCCGAGATGGCGAAGAATAAGGGTCGCTCCGTCGCCGCTCCTGCTAAGGCAGGAACCTCTTCTTCTCCACCGGCACCCGCCGAGGAGATCTCGTCGCAGCCGCCGCAGCCTAGTGCAACCTATGCCGTCACCACCGCTTCGCCGCCAGCCAGCGCAGCTTCGCCGCGACTGCCTCTGCAGTTGCCGCCAGCTTCACCGATGCCAACGCCACCGACACTGGGTTCTACCCAGCCACCGCAGACCCGGCCTGTGCCTCATGGGAGGTATAGTGCCGTCGTCAGAGGGGTCCCGAGGGACCTGCCAGCCAGGTTCCTCATCACCGCCGCTCACCAGCAGTGGCCTTCAGCCTTGAAGGCCACAAGGATCATCGGAGCACAGGGACCCACGTCACTCGTCAGGATGGAGTTTGCAGACCCTGGCGACTACGAAGCTGCCTTGAGGGCGGGCCTGCTCTTGTTAGGGCGGTGCTTACGCATCGAGGCCAGCCGAGTAGAACGCCAGGCTCCCTGCAGGCGCTGCTGTGCCTACGGGCACATCGAGACGTCCTGCGCAGCTCAACCAGGTGCCACTACTGTGGATCAGCCTGCATCACCTCATCGTGCACCCAGCACGACCTTCGCCGCAGACGCCGCTACTGCGCGACCTGTGGAGGGTCAACACATTTCACCGGCCAAGCGCTCTGCCCTCTGCATCCTCGCAGGAAGGCAACGCCGAAGCCGCCAGCATCTTCATCGCAGCCAGCAGCACCTCCACAGACGCCGACACCAGCACCATCACCAGCGCCGACACCACCATCTTCAGCACCGATCATCGAGGAAGTCCAGGGCCTACGCGACGCCGTTCAGGATCTCCACGCGGAGTTCCTGAACATGACGACGAAGCTGACAGCCCTGGAGGAACTCATTAGGGACCTTCAAGACACCTCAGCTTCTCAGCAAGTTTTTCTAGCTGGGCAGTTCGAGACCATCGCTTTTAGACTCAGCACCATCGACAACTCCATCCAGAACCTCATCTTCAGCATCGGACACCATTACTCAACACCTAGATACCATCGACATCACCGTCAGATCTCTGGAAGCGCAGCAGCACGAACTTCGGGCCCACTTCCAGCAGCCAGCCAAATCGGAGGTCCCAAGCAACCGCCGAAGGCCTCCGTCCAGCGCAACATTCTCAGAAGAATACATAAGCCGGATGCATCTCCACAAGAAGTAAGTTCTACGCCAACTTATACCTTCCATACAATCACCTTTCCAATTCTTACCTAAACCCTCGCTATTTTCACTAGTGTTGCAGTCAGGTTTCATGGCTGCAACCTAGTAACTACCTTTACCCGCTCCCGCCCATAAGGCGGCAGCTTCCATCTTTCACGTACTAACGCTGTGCTATGCGGGACCGCACAAAGTCACGCCATTCCACTCTATCCTTCTTCCATTTTTCCATTCGGTGGAGGAGTTTTTAGTGGGTATGCCGACTATTGGTGAGTCCCACACTCTCAGACCCGACTCCCATTGGGGCTGGGGTCAGTGATTAAATCATTTTCTCCTCCACTCGAAAAAAAAGTGTTAATTCGTATACAGTAGTCATTGGATTTCTGGCTTTCCTTGTGGTATTATACATTAGATCACGCACACACATGGACATTTCCAGACTCTGGGGAGAATAAGGAATAATCTTAACTTGAGAAAAATTTCCACCTCCAATCAGGAATCAAATCAGGGACCTCGCACAGCAGGCAGATGCTCTTCCGACTGAGCTACGAGGCCATGCAATGATAAACTTGTTATCTTAGCCAATCTTCAGTACTTTTGAAAGACTCAGAATAATGACAGCGATGAATGAAGTGATTCATAGGTAGGAATTAGTTAGATATATCACTAGTGGGTAATGTGACAGCAACACAATTCTAAATGACATAGTTATATAGAAATCATAGATTGTAGCAGTGTTGACAAATTCGAATTACATAAAACAAATGGGAATTAAACACTGTCGCTCGCCGTAACAAAGGAAATAAGCAGATTGGAACACAGACTCGCTTTTTGTAAGCCGTGGCAAAAATGTTTGGTGTGAAGCTACGAGCTACGAAACATTTGGAACCGAGTTTAAAACCTTCTGAAATACTTGCTCTAGATATGAATATAAGAGTTAAATGGTTGCATAAAACATATAGCAGTAAAATCTTTGTAGAAATCAATTCCATATGAATGGACTACGGTTCTAGGACTGAGGGTATATCATCGGCTATGTGCAATTTAATATATTCAGAAATTAATCCTTGCCCATATTTTGAAAGTTTTGTACTCCTAGCATCTGTTTTTGTATACTTCAATTATCTTTGGAATAAGTAAGAAAACCTACTTGCGCAAGCACAAAAACAAATCCTATGAATGAGTGGCATGATACCATGAAAAAACTCTTCATTCATTCATTCATTCATTCATTCATTCATTCATTCATTCATTATATGTTTACATACTACGTAATTTGGAAGTATGTGTGTCCGCATATACAAACCTACCTTAACTTTCCATGTCCTTCACCACGGTCGAGTCATGCACGGGCGAAAATTCTTAGGTTTGGTCGTGGCCTAGCCCGATCGAATTTTAACGAGCCCGAAAATAAATGTTATACTATACCAACCAACCCGGTCCGATTGTCTAATTTTGCTTTAAATAAAATGATTTAGCACTTATTGACTACTGTTATTTATTATTATTTTTATTATTACTACTATTATTAATCCACGAAGCGCTACTGCCTGCGTTGCAAAGAGATCCGGGTTTGATTTCCAGTACAGGTATGGCAATGGTTTCCCCTGCCGGGTGTACTTCGTGAGGGACGCACTCAGGTCCTTGGAACCAATTTGAGGAGCCACTACAGAGAGTGGCGTCTGAGGTCTGGAATCCTCATGTAATAAACGGCATTTCGATGACATACTGCCTTATTGACCTCATGTCGCCACTGTTACTGCACTCTACCCAGGATGTTGTGGGTATGGATGGAGGAAGGCGGGGTTTGCAGCTACCGTGCTGTTGTAATTATTATACGTAATTGGTTGAAGCGAAGATTTATTATTTATTATCACTGGTATTACTACAGTTATGAATGTATTCATGCTACGATAATAGTACTATTCCTGGTATCTCAACTTCATGGACCAACAAATGTGATAGATTAATTTTGTGTACTCTTTATTTTCGCTTTACTTTTCCCCAGCTTTCTTGCTTTTGATTTTTCAAAAAACAGCACTAATAATTTTGATTAAAATACCATATTTTTAAAATATTTAAATGACAAATAAAATCCATATGTTGAAAGTAATACATTAAGTTTCTTCGCCTTAATTTTCAAGCCCGAGCTCTTCAGACCTCTGTGCCACAGGATGTATTCACGCACTTGAGAAATATAAACAATGTGTTACATTTACTGAATTTATCTACCTTTATCACTTCACAAGTATTTCTTATAACATATCTTCAGATATATTCGGCCTTTAGCGCCAGTCGGTTTAAATGAATGATGTCATTATTAGTTCAGCGGGCCCCTAGTCTCAAAGAGTAGGTGCGGAATTAAACTTCGGACTACATGCGTTTCCAACTTCGTAAACAGGTTGATGTACTGCGACGGTGCAGAACTGTTTTTCACTAGGGAATTCTGTGCGTTCTTTTCACGCGAGATGGAAGTGACCACCGATTACACAATTTGCATAATTGAGTGCTAAGCCGAGACATACTACACTACAAAAACCGCCCAATTATTTGAGTTACCTATCAGCATACATGCTGAAATTGCGAGTTCACGAGACGCAAGCGAAAGACGTTCCGTATGTAAATACTGGAAAGGTACGATACAAGTCCCATTTACTAAGGTGACTTCGAAACTGTTGACATCCAACCCTTCCACTCATCTTTTGCTAATCCTCTGCCAGAGGCACTGGTGACAACTCACTTCAAATTATTGACGTCATGCGCAGACTACCGACTGGCGGTAACGGCCGAATAAATCTGAAGATTCCGTGTATTATACGACCCATCTATTCTTCTGTACATATTACGTTAAAACGATGTGGAAATGACATTCAGCATTAACCTGGAAAAATTTAAAACAAACAAGGAATATTTCAGAGAAAGATATTTAACAAACATATTATATTTTAATGAAGTCTACATTTTCCCTGCCGTAAAATTTGTTTCTCTTGTGGTTTCCAGTTATTTAAATGCAAAGAGAATGAAGAGGACTTCATAGGTTTTCATGAAAAATTCAAGATACATTCTCAAACCTATAAGATTTTAATAAAAATCCCAGTAATGTTTTGATAACATAACGAAACTATGTTTTGAAAAATAACGAAAGCTATTCCATGTAAACATTGTTTTTGCTAAGGAACGACTTTGCATACTTGAAAGTTGCCGGACTTAAGTATGAAGTTTGGTATTTATAACTAACTTTTCATGATGAAGCGCTGGCGCGGGCACGCACGCACACATTCACAGCTTTTATAAAATAATTTTGGGGCGGGAGTTCAGAGGACTTCAAAACATGTATTACAGTGAAATATCGTAATAGAAGTATTGAGTGGAATGCAACACTTTCTTTATCTACCTCTAAACAACCAAGTAATTATTGTTCAACTATTATACTTAAATTGATTAGTTATATATCAAAGTTCTTCTGCCTCTTACTAAGAAAACTTACATGAAATAACGTTGTATATAAATACAGTTTTATTTATGGACCATCTTTAACTACTATGGTCCTTAGTGTCCCATTCTATATTGGGCGTGAAATACCGGTAATTTTGCTCAGAAGCCTCTTTATCAGGCTTGAGGTTTTTTACGTGCCGTAAATCTACAACACGAGACCACGGGCTTTACTTCCCTTCCGAAGGAAGCTATGCTAACGATTTTAGCCCGAAAAAATCGTTAGCCGGGTTTGAACCCTCGACCTTGGGATCCAGAGGCTAGCACGGTACCACTAGTCCACGGAGGACGACGACGTATGTAGAACCTAAAATAAATCTGTATATGTAATTATGAATTATATAGGGTTTGTTCCTTATATCTTATATAAAAAAGCGTAAAACATAAAAAGGATTAAAGTAATTGTAATATTAGTGCGCTCTGTAGCATCCACTGAGCTAGGATTTGCTGGTATCTGCATAAGAGCCAAACATACTCTTTACGAAAACAATTTGTAACTATTTTACTTTCAGACAACACATCGTCGTTAGATGTAAATTGAAAGTAGGTTTATGCATTAAGAATATTTCTGAACCAACCTTAAGGTAATGCATCTGTGAAAGTTGATATCAAAACTTGTGAAAAGTTTAAAAAATTAGGTAATTTTTTTATAATAATATGAATTAAACTTCAAAAAAACTTATAGTTTTTCCACTTGGTACATTTAAAAAATCAACTGAACCTAGAGATGGACAGGTCTATGCTTTGCCTACATTTAAACCTTATTTTCACAAACATTTATTTAGAATTTTATTCATTCTCAAAATGCTCCACAAGATGCAAGTTTTTACTAATTTGTTTCAAAATAGTTACACTGCCTCTCAAAAGTATACTTTTGAAAATAATGCCCCAATTTTGAGAAATAAATTAACTTTGGAAAAATCAAGAATTTTAGAGAGTATAAAAGTAACATTTTTTCTACAATAATTATGGTCTAATATAAAAAATCTGCCAAGATAGATGCATTGTTGACTGATTATTTTGAAGCGAATGTTTTTAAAAATGCATTGTGTACGAGGATTTTTATTATAAGAATGAATTTACACAACAAAAATAGTATTTAAATAACCATGGAGGCTGGAATTTTGATACATAGCAACAGTAGTACTGCTATTGTGTGAATAATTTGCTAAATTTCAACAAATGATCTTACATAGCTGCTATGGATTTTCCAAATTTCACAGATGCTTTACCTGGAATAGAATAGAGCTGGTTATTTTAAGAGTAAATGAACCGATGAAACAACGTCCTGAAGTAGAAGTTTTTAGAAATAAAGGATCGAGATAATGGAGATCACTGAAAAAGTCAGAAAGATAAGAAACATCATGTTTAGAAAATGTCTTTGAATTCACTGCATAAGCGCTTTGGGCAAGTCACTCACGTCCGAGAAGGCCATTACTGGACGATCCAGATGGCGTTGATGGCATCTTTGGGATGCTAGGATGTTCCCTAGTTCCCTCTTGACGTCTCCGGTAACATGTCCCGAGGGTAGAGGGAAAGTTTGGCAAGTACATCAGGGAAACAATGGACGGCCCCCCCCCTTGTTCCACGAGGACAGGTGTCAGTTACATTCTCTGTAAGCCTGATCAGGGCAGGCGTTAAAATCTAAGTGGTGGGTCGCTTCTCAAGTTCCTGGAGTTTATACTCAGAGGAAGTGCACTTCAAACAGGTGCGACATGCTGAACTTAATGAATGAAACAAAAGAGAACGTGATGAATGTGAGCAAGGAGGGCAGATAAAGCTGAAAACACTTCATTGAAGACACAGGGCGACTCTTAAAAAAGGAAGATTCAACTAAAAGATTTGAAATATTAAATACCCAGTGGAAGTTGGAAAGTAAAAGAAAAACATATATGAGCTTACAGTAGCATATTTTTAAACAAATATAACCTAAATCACATTAAAGTGATTGGTATTTTTTTCGGATCACGTGGTACTATTTTAAAATAGTTTATTAAAAGACGAGACTCCTACAAAATTGATAAACGACTACAGACATTATAATCTGTATTATAAAGCATTCAGTTGCCATTCTTCGAAATTATTTATATGGCATTATGAGTTCTTATATATATATATATATATACATATATTTTTATTTACAGCATCTATGTTTTTATTTAAATTATATTACATTTATAAGTAATTTCGAGAAGAAACAACTATTGTATACATTCTATATTCTACTTTATGAACCCATTTTATCTTTACTGTTATAATTTTGTTTGCTATTCCGTGTATTTATGGCAGGCTCACTTTTGGGTCAGATTCTTAAATAAAAATAAACAAAGGATTGGGAGAAGACAAGAGAAGAGAAGAGAAGAGAAGAGGGAGAGCACAGAAACGGGCATATGGACTAGTGTGTTCTTTCGTAGTATTTTAATAAATGGGTGTTTATTTACCTGCACAGTGCAGCGGGAAGATGTTTTTACTTAATTCCAAAAATCCCTTTTGATCTCTGGAATATATATATATATATATATATATATATATATATATATAAACGAGTAAGTTTGTGGATTACTTTTATTCTGCGTGAGCAGAATAATTTGTTTTCCCGTGCAGAACAATTAAACAGTTGCCAATTTAAAGTTATACTAAGGATTATATTAATTGATTTTCTCTGTAACAGCGGAAATCTCATTCGTGTTATCCCTTCAATATAGAGAACCCTTCTTGCTTTCTGAACAGTTGTCTAAATTTCATAAACAGCCGGCGCTAATGGACTTCTGGTAACACGTTCAGACAAGTAAAACTATTGTATTTAAAATGCGTGTAATAAGAAACTTTTAATGCGGAATCTGTTACGCCCTTTACGACTTTTAATTCCAAGGGCTAAAAAACTACAAGAACGGATTTGCAAGACCTGGTTAACAACACGGAGTGACGAACACGAAGTACAAACTTCGTATCTAGGAAGGCAACTTTGATGTTTCATAAAGAATGAACAGACATAAAAATGAAGTAGTAAATTTGTTATTCTGTTGAATAGAACAAAATCTGCATAGGTATGTACTTTACTAAGAGATTTAAATAGTTACGATATGACACATGAGTTAAACAGAGGGCTTATTGGATCCTGTTCTTACGTTGCGATACACATGTTATATTTATTTTATTTAACAAACTGCTGAAATAAGGAGTTAAGAGGTTTCAGATGCCGAAACGTTTATGTAAGTAGTCCATTTTCTTTATTCTATTACCGATTGAATAATTTATACAAAATACTATAAAATGAGAATTACATGTACCGGATATCAGAAAGCCTTTAACAGATATTATAATTATAATAATTATTGATGACCGAACGATTATTTATTCGCGATTGTTATAGGCAAAAAGGCTTTTCGTTTTTAAAATAGTGTATTAGTGGGTAAAGTAGAATAGTCAACTGAATGCTCTGTGTCGTCAGCGAGCAAGTTTTCTTCCTTTCACTTTGTACCCCTTGTTCTGGAATCCCTGAAAGTGTTATGTCACATGACTATGACAAAGCTCGTGCAATTGAATTCTTTCTGCCATTTTTCCACAATTTTAGAGATATTTCTTAACACTTTCATCTATTATACTTTCTTAAACGTTTGTCTTATCTAAAGATTTCTACAATTTTTATTCAATTTTTTTTAATTTTGCACGCAGTCTCTGAAATAAATTTAAGAGTAACGTATTTTTTCGATTTTTAGAATAATTATTTTGGTTGTAATGAAATAATTCATTATAATAATTATGGGTAGTTAATGAAGCTGACAGTTTTTAATAAATACACGTAATCACAAACTAAAATTATTTTCTGCTTGCTGAGAAGTCGTACATAAAAATGTATATCTATTATTCTTCATTTACTAAGTATCAGAATTTCCATGCTGTATTCCTTAGATATATCCTTGCTGGACGTGTTTATAAAGTTTCAGAATTGTTTAACTCTGTTAAGAACAGCATGAACAGAGTATGGAAAGATGCACAAGAATATAGTTTTGAGATAATTGGTTTTAAAGTCTTACATAACATGTGTTTTATAAACCACATTATTTACTGTTTTTGCCTTGTAAATATAAACCAGAGCAATGTTTGTGATGAGCATTCAGAATTTTAAGACTCGTATTGTTTCATCTAGTTTCAGCACGTAGCAAGTTCTCTCTTCCTATGTTTACTAACATCTGTGTTCATAGCAATAATGTTTTTCTTGCTTCTAGTAATACGTAACCTAACTGAATAACCTATGCACTAACCCTAATTGGTAGCTAAAACTATCTAAATACTGTAACAAAATAAAGTATACAATGTCCACAGCACTTATTCACGGGAGAAGAAGATGATAGAAGCTAATAAAATACCAAGAAGTAAATATTTTCACAAAACCTTCACAAACATGGATTAAAATCAAAGAGCAATGCCTATAAAACGCGTGCTCATAGTGCAGAGTGCTAACGTACGGTGCTATAATAGCATTCTTCAATTGTAATATTCTTTATTTTGAATGTAGAAAAAATAAGGATTAGTAGACACCGAGCGACCATGCTCTACCCCCAAACCCTGAGCAATTTAAACCACTGCGCGGATTGCAGCAGCTTTCTTAAACATGTTAAAGCATCACTTACAATCAAGTTATTCATGTAAAACTTTTATTAAGTGACTCCTTGTGAAACCGTAGATTTTTTAGTAGGAAATATCTACTAAAACACACAAAAAAAATCTAATGTCTTCCACTCACATGAATTCCTCTACTCTTGTACAAACTATTTTTACAAACGCTTATTCTCCACGGGCTTCATGTTAATCGAGATATCGAGATGCTAATCTTATTGCTAATTTTCTTGTAGATGCAAGGGGAATTGGTAGACTTTAAGCGATAGTCAAATATTTTAAGAGCGGGTTGCTATGTGGAGTATTCCATTCTCTTTGCATTACCAGGAAAAACAAAAATGAATAACGAATTCCCATTTGAGAAAAAGTATAAGTATTGAAAAATTTAAGGGAATAAGAAGCAATATCTCGAAAATGGTTCACTCAACAAAAAAATGCATATGACATAAATTGTGTATTTTAGCGCGGTCTACATTTTTTGTGTAGTAAAATTTTGTCTATCTCTTAAGAGTTTATCATTTATGCAAAAGTCGTTCACAATGAAGAATACTTTTGGAGACATTCCCAGAAAATTCGAGATATACATTTCATTTGTAATAAAAATACTTTAAACATATGCTATTTTAATCAAAATCGTTAGAGCCATTTTTGAGAAAACTAAAATTTTCGAGAAATGTTCCGTGTAAAGGGTAATCTGGGGTGGGGGGGATTTTCTTGAAAACCTTCGTGTCGCATCTCTGGAAGATACTGGACCCAAATATCAAGTTTGGTGTTTATCCGACTGTTCGTTTCTGAGTTATGCTGTTCACACACACACACACACACACACACACACACACACACACACACACGGACATGTTTCCAAAAATGCTTTTTTCGGATTCAGGGGGCCTCAAAACATATATTTCCGGTGAAATCTCGGTATCGAATTTTTGGGTGGAATACAATACTTCCCCTACTTACTATACGTAGTAGAGAAAGTAAAAAAGACCAAATGACCAGGTTTCAGTAGCGCTTCGCTTTAAGGCATATTCGATTTTCCACAGAATGGTGTGCAAGAAAGTAGATATACACTAATTACATAGAAGAAAGATTTTTGTTGTTAACTGCTTCTTATGTCAAAGCTTGTTTTATTGCTCCGTTTTGTAATTACATACCTCTATCTAACTTTGATCTCGTCTCGTTCACAATAATACGCAGCAATATAGATAGATAATATAAGACCTACGGGTTTGTTCCTTGTTACTGACCGAACGAGATGCTCCGCGGTAAAGAGTGAGGCCCACATTCGGGAGATCCCGGGTTCGATTCCCGTCGTGATTTGCTCGGGTCGTCAGTAGGCGAATCATTTGCTGTTCCCATCATTTTCATTCATACGTCTCACCTCATCTGAATCAGGGTTGTAGGACTAGGGATGGCGATTGGTATGTTGCGTCAGGACGTTGGAATTTTCGCTTTGGAAAGACTTCTTACGGTGCTTGGCGGGAATGCCGGGACTCCCTTCCTTCCTGGGAGTGTCTCGTCTACACGCGGTTTCCCAGGTTGGGGTTAGCTAAGGCAAGGCTAGCCCCGGCGTCAGGATATATTGGAATCGTTAGGGACCCCGTCCTTGCTAACGCACATCGTCGTCGGATCTAGTCGCTCTTCGGGTCTCCCCTTCATCCCTTCCTCTTAGCGAGTTGGAAGCACAAACGGCTCACTACAGTCTACGCTGGTTCTCCAATTACAGGAGTCCCTTTCTTCTCGCTATTCTATGTTACTGTTTATATACCTATGCATATTTTTCCCCATTTAGTCTAAAAAAACTTACTAAATACCCATACGCAGTTCCCGAAATAGAAGCAGATGGAAAATTCTATGCATGCTAATTACGCTGAAGGCCTGCACCAAACATTAGCTCTGTTGATTTCAATCTTCCTGCTGCAGAGTCCCGAAGGAACATTTTTCCCTCACTTCCTTTAAGATAAGACGTCCAAAACTGTCCCTATCTACTCGTTTAGCTGATGAAGCCCATCTTCTCTGCGCTCAAAGATATCCATTCCAGATACAAAAAGTATCCCATCATCTCCACAGCCCTCGGTAAAGCCAACAAAGAATTCTCTTCGGCATTAAGATTTTTATGTCCTTTTCATTTCTTTTTATACTGCCCCTCTTTTTTCCTTCAGATCTTATCTGACCATTTGACTTGTCTAATGCACGGTGCTATTTCCCCCTTCTCTCCATGCTTCTTTTCAAGCTCTCTTTGCTGATATCTTTATCCTCCTCTTGTAGTCTCGTTTTCTTTTTGTCTGCTTTCGACCCTTTCCTTCAATATTCGTGGCAGTAAAAGCACCTATTTAAACTGTCATTTTACCACTATCATTCGTAAAATAAGGATATCACTTCATACATAAAGTCCTCTGAGATAAAAGAAGATCTAAATCTTCAGCGTACTTATTATATGAAATTAAATATACATCTGATGATTTTTTTACTTTACTACGTACAGTAAGTAAGGGAAAGTATTGTATTCCGTTCAAAATTTCGATATCGGGATTTCAGCGGAAATACATAAAAGCATTTTTATAAAAAGCTCCGTGTCTCTGTCTCTCTCCCCCTCTATGTGTGTGTGCGCGCGCGCGTATCTATGAACGCCATAATTCATGAACAAAAATGTCGGTTCTACACCAAAACTTGGTCTTTAAGTTCTGTACCTTTCAAAGATGCGACACGAAGATTTTCAAGAAAATTTCCGTACCCCAGACTACCCTTTACATGGAACATTTTTCGAACATTTTGATTCTGTAAAAATGGCTCTACGATTTTGATTAAAATACCACATATTAAAGCTATTTACACAAAAGCAAAATGTCTACTTTTAATTTTCTAGGAATAGCCTGTGAAGTCCACTTCATTTGAAAGAAATTTTGTATACTCTTGTATAACTGGTAAACCTTAGGTGATAGGCAAAAACGTACTACACAAAAATGTAGATCTCTTTAAAGCTTACAATTTATTTTAAAAAAAGTTTTTTGTGGTATAAGCCGTTTCTGAGATATCCGTTAGTAAAGGTTCGAATTTTTAATTCCTTGGTCATTCCCTGAAAGTCCTTGTTGTTCAGTTGTTTGTCGCGATTGCATGGAAACAGTGTGGAATTTTAAGGCCAGCATATAGCGTCCAGTTCTTAAACATTTTACTATCGCTGTTTCCTTTGTATCTGCAACGAAATGTGTAATGTAGCTACTTCTGGAAAGGTTTATTTGGATTAGATAGAAAAAAATCTGATATGTTACACTCACATAACTTTCTCTACTCTGGTACAAACTATTTTTACAAACTCTAAATCTCCATCTATTTCATATTAATCGAGATAAACATTTGCAGAAACAAACCTTTGACATACAAAGAGAATTACATTTTACACATAGCGACCAGTTGTAAACATATTTGACTATTACTTAAGGCCTACTATGTTCCTTTGTTTTGCATTTGCAAGGGCAATATAAAAATACAGTAGCCTTTAAGCATATACATATCTCTTAATAGCTGGTTGCCACGTGCAGCACCATTCTCTTTGTCACAGATTAATACTCTTTGCATATCCAAGACAAAAAAAATGAATAACGAATTCCCATTTGAGAAAAGTATTGAAAAATTTAGCGGATAACAAGTAATATCTCGAAAATAGCTCACTCAACAAAAAAATGTATATGACATAAATTGTGTATTTTAACGCGATCTACATTTTGTGTTTAGTAAAATTTTGTCTATCTCTTATGGTTTACCAGTTATGCAAAAGTCGTTCACAATGAAGAATACTTTTGGAGACATTCCCAGAAAATTCAAGATATACATTTTATTTGTCATAAAAATATCTTAAACATATGATATTTTAATCAAAACGTTAGAGCCATTTTTGAGAAAATTAAAATTTTCGAAAAATGTTCCATGTAAAGGGTAATCTGGGATGGGGGGGATTTTCTTGAAAACCTTTGTGTCGCATCCTTGGAAGATACTGAACCTAAATACCAAGTTTGGTGTTTATCCGACCGTTCGTTTCTGAGTTATGCTGTTCACAGACACACAGACACACACACGGACATGTTTCCAAAAATGCTTTTTTTTGGGTCAGGGGTCCCAAAACATATATTTCCGGTGAAATCTCGGTATCGAATTTCTGGGTTTAATACAATACTTCCCCTACTTACTATACGTAATAGAGAAAGTAATAAGTTTGAGTAGCTAAAATTTGTGCACCCACTAATAAAGGATAGAGGGTATAGAATGGCATTTGAATGTACCACATCGGATATATATATATATAATACTTCTTAGTGAATTCAACTCCTATATTTTATGTATACTCTTAATCCGTTGCATGGGTATTTTTTGTGTTGAATAACATTTTTATTACCTTTATACCTTATATGTATGATTTCATTAACTCCTACCATAATATCTACACTAGTATTATAAAGAGAGAAATGTAATGTGTGTGTGTGTGTCTGTGTGTGTGTGTGTGCGCGCGCGCGCGCGCGCGTGTTGGGTAAATTGAAATACCACCAACTGATTTTGATAATTCTTTCACGTCTCAAAATGCGTGTTCCTCCCGACGGACATGGGCTATAAGCAGCTTCTGATTTCAACCCCTAAACGACCAAAAGACTAAACAGGATTTACAATGCCTGGAAGAACGTGCTTACGAAAAAGCTTTGGCTTTTCGTTGAAGATGCCATGGAGTAGAAAATATTTAATGTTGCTCCACAGAAAACGCATGTACCTGGGTAAAATAAGACAAAGACAATCTGCGGATGTTTTTCTAATAATTATACATATGCATTTCTTCCTTTAATATTTTGTTAAAGATAGAGGTTTTTGCAAGAAGACCACGTGCTGTTGATGACATTCATTAGGAAGCAATACCAAAAAATTGATACAAATAAATGGTTTGTTTAAAGCGTGCTTTATTGTCAAATACTGACTAGAGTGGAGTATAAATGCCGAAAATTAACAGTTCAGACAACGAGATATGTCTAGTGATACTTCATAAAACTATTTATGTTTGCTTTTCTTTACATTCCTACTGTTTTATGACCTATTTTTCCCATCTCTCTATGTACGAGCTAATTTCAAAATTAGGCGCATTGCCACAGTAATCACCAGTAGAAATATTTGCAACAATTTGTAGTTGTATATTGTATAGCTACTTATGCACTACAAATACCTGCAGTACTTGCCTTATCCTTATTGCTTTCTTTACTCACCACACATAAAACTTCTCTTTACACTTATAATTTACCCATAGAAAACGTAAAAATTCGAAGATTAAAGAAATGAGAGTGAATGTATAAAATGTTGATGCCTAAAGTAGGAAAGCTGTCACAGTTCTCATGGCTCGTGTTATCCTATTTACTGGGCGCCTCTTGTTTTATTATTTTGAATTTGGGTTCATTGTCCTCCGGCTAGCTATTATAACTCAGTCGAGCAAGTATCTCTAAGCAGGGCGTGTAAACGGAAAGGAGTTGTTGCTAAAAGATAACACTGGTAAAAAAATTTGTTTCTACACCTTTAATGCCGTCACACTTAATTAATAATTCACATATTTAATCTTTATACACGCCTGACTGAAACTGTGGTATTTCTGAATGTAACTACAGTCGTTATAGTTGCCGCGCACCAATTACTTCGCGTACTTTACATTTTTGTAACTAACTCTGAGACGTGCACCTCGCGAGAGATTCTTCCGAACTGTATGACGTGCATCTCGTGAGAGATTCTTCAAGACTGCGCGACACTTGCTTATGGCTCGAGAATATATACTCCTTCACCCCGAATTGCCTAAACATTATAATAGAGCTGCTATTGGTTACCAAATCGCGCACACTTTAGCGTCTGTTTTGGTCAGCCAATCACTACTACTTACATATATGCTCTAGGGAAGATATTCCCTCCATTTCTAAAAAAAAGGCACGCTACCCTGACGTCATTTGTTTGTCTCTTCTTAGTGATAAACAACTCACCCCTTCGGTTTATTGTTACCCACTTCTATTGTTTCAGTGAGGCCTGTAAACTTATTTCCTAACAATACTTATGGCTAACAAACATCTAAAATCCTGTACATACAATAATATAATTTACACTACAATCAATCTGGCATTCACAGTGTTGTGATATAAAATATTGCCTCAATGTACCTAAATTCCTTCAGCACCATCAATCATCATCTCACATTTCTCTTTTTTATTTTTTCTTGTTGAGGCTTTCAGAGCAAACATATACTTAGATTGTTAAAGTTGTTCATTAGAATTATCATTGTTGAAATTTAGACATTTTATATGAACTTTAAGTTTTTCTTACCTCTCCCTACATATAACTTGAAATTCCTCACCAAAGGTTGTTTATTGACATCAGTGTGGTCCCTCCATGGTACGCGACGACATAGCTATATTAAGACACGCATTTTTCCTCAGTCGCAACTCTTTGTATAGAAGCGACGGGCTCTAATTGCTGCGGCAGTTCGCTTATTGATCAGCTTTTATTAATTAATTCATGAAATATGTATGTCGGGTAATACTGACTCTCTTTCAGTCAATTAAGTTGAGATTATCGGTTATTAGAAGCACATATTTGAAAAATTCATATGGCGTTTTCCGTCGAGAAAAACATATTACTCGACGGTAGGAATTCCTAAGTTGAGGTATAGGGTCTTTCAAAAGTCACTAGGTATATTTTCTAAATACTTATAATTCTCTCTCTCTCTCTCTCTCTCTGTCTCTCTCACACACACACACACACATACACAGATAAAAGCCGAAAAATTTAGGTGGATGATACAATATGTCATACAACAGGGTTTCATCTTTCCCATCTGTAACGGCAGCTGGAAGCTTCCCACGTTTTTATGACTAAAAGCAAATAAGAAAGGCCTTCAGCTTGAAGGTTGTTCTTGAACGTTTTCGATTACTTATTGGAGTCTGTTAGGATACTTAAAATATTCTAAAATATATAATTTTTGGAAGAACTATGCTGTTGAAACATCTAGCTCTGAAAACGCTAACTTCGTAGACGATAACTGGGAAATTTACACCACAGCTTAGGTAAAGCTTCCACCGCTGTCGTCTAGATAATTTCTTTCACCAAATATCAGGCTATATGCTGTAGTTTATTATCAGGTGTATGGGGCAAACATTACAATGAAATTAAGAAATACTAAGATTGTGTTATTAGGATCTTCAAAATGTAACTCAAGGCCCTATAATTTATAGAAGAACAACTCGCACCTAGCTTCACGCAAGTCCATAAACGGAGGCGTCTAGCAAACAACTTAGACGAAACTTCCAATGCAGCAGACTCGATGGCTTCTTCCAGCAGATGACAATCGATTCATGGTAATCTGTTGATACTCAATAAGTTTCTCGCTAGTTTTGTAATATTTGGGACACAAGAGAAGGAAAAGCATTACTTTGTTGGTCACAATGAGAATTGTTTTTCACATAACAAGGAGAATGTGTTACAATTGTTTTTAGTCATAGTGAACCATTGTTTCTGAGGCATTATGGAACCGATTTTTCAGCCAGAGTGATGAGATATTCCCAGTTTCTTACTGGAGGTAAGATACGGTTACTGTAATGTTGCTATTAAAGTTATTCTTAAGTTTAAATAATCAATGGAAAGCCAAATGGATTCAGAGCTATGGATTGTGAAGATCAGATTAAAGGAATGTAGTTGCTGATGACAGATTCCTAAATGTTCTGCAACTCTGTGGTTTACAATTGGAATACTAGTATCTCGTACATTCAACAATACTCTTTATACTTGCTCTACAACCTACCTAGTGTATTGTACACAACAATTCGATATAGAGATTTCACTAGAAACACAGGTTTCAAGTTCCCTGGTCCTGTGTGAGCGTGCGCGTGTGTTTGTTTTATTAAGTAATGTTTAACCTCCGTTCTTACTACACACAGTACCACAGGCGGGAGACACGACGACACATGAACTGAAATAATAATTCAGGAAGGAAATCTGGGAAGAAAACGTTCCGGGCCTAACTTTAGGATACCTCCCCTGGGTTTGCCAGTTATGAAGACTGAGGAAAACTTGGAAGAAACCTCAGTCAGGTAGAACGGTCCTGGCGGGTTTTGAACCGCGAACCCTCCATTCACTAATCCATGTCTTAACGACCTCGGCCACGGTGGTGAGGGGTGTGTGTGTGTGCGTGCGCACGCGTACCATAACTCAAAAGTGAAAAGTCGGATAAACACCGAATTGGTATGTTCAGCGTCTTCCAAGGTTACGACACGAATACTTTCAAGGTACTATCCCACCCCAAACTTTGCTTCATGTGAAAGATGTTAAATTTTTAATTTCTCAAACTATTTTTAAGAATGTTGATTAAATACCACACATTTATAATATTTAAACGTAGTATCCCTTGAATTTTCTGTGACTAGCCTGTTAAGTCGTCTTCACTTGGAATGAATCTTATATAACTGTCTATAACTACTGAGGCATAAAGAGATAAAATATGTAAACCCGGTTAAAATATTGTGTAAAATTACCTCTTTGTCGCATTAACCACTTCTGAGCTATTAGTTAGTACCTTACCTTATGATACATTCGTTTAAGTGATAAGTCGCCATTTATTTTATTATTCTTTTTACTCGATTACATACAAAGCCAGCACATAGCGACCAGTTTTTAAAGACGAGACTAACTGCTTCAGCCTCCTGCATGCCTCTTGTACCTACAATGAAATGCTTAATGAAACCATTTCTGCACACGTTAATATTAAGTTGAAAGAAAACTAAGCTACTGTAACCCAGCGAGATGGCTTAGGCGGTAACGTATGTGGCCCGCCTTCGGGAGGCCCCGATTTCGATACCCGGCGACCGCCCACTCTGAACCATGGATTTTTTTTTCGGAGGTTTTCCCGGGTCGTCAGGCGAATGCTGGAATATTTCTTTCGTCCCCGGGAATTTCCTGTCCCTCTATTTTGTTTATCCTTCACCCCGTTTGGTTTATTTCAGGGTTGATGGTATTTCGGTGCAGCGTGGCAGGGAAAAGGGATGTTCTCTGTCACCTTTCTCTGTCCCTCGACCTTCGGCTAGTTTCCGGGGTATAAGGATCACCCCTTAGGGTCGTTGGACTGTATGTGGGGCAGATTCGCCGGTATGCCTTTCCGACTGACGGGGCGTCTCCATTTTGAAACTGTAGGTACCCTGTCATTGCTGTGCCGTCAGTCCTGGTTTCGGCTGCCCGATGTCTCCTTTCACCTAATCCCTCCTTCCCGGAGGCGCCCCCTTTCTGGATCGGTGCCGAATCCCCTCCGCTTCACAATCCAATCCAAGGTATTGTAAGAATAGCTTATAAATAAGTGATAGTAAGTAGAGAAGGCATCTCACATTAGATTTTTGCTTTATAATAACATTGTACTACTAACATTAGTGTCGTGCCGGCATGCTGCCATGGTAGCTCAGTGGTTAGAGCAACCGGACGGAGACCGGGAGATCTGTGGTTCAAATCCCGGCTATGGCATTAAATTTTATTTTTCAGTCGCCTAATTCTACCTCTCCAACCCTGTCCAACACACGGCTTGTGTGGAAGAACAGTTAGTCCCAATATTGTACTTGATGTAGGTATCCTAATATAATGCTAAACCTAATGATATTGCTTCCTGCTTAGAACTTGCTATTCCAATGTTAACTAATATGTAAATATAATGCAGAAAAACGGAAATCAATTATATACTAATGAAATTACGCAATGTTTTCTACTTTGGTTTTAATGTTTTTCTTGATATTCAATTTATTTAATATATTTCATTATCTTAACTTCAAGAATTCGCTTATTATTACATCTCATTAAATGAAAACTGAATGTGTACTGTTAAGTCATTGGTTTATGTATAGTTTATTTCTTATAAATAGTGCAGCTTTTGCTTTCATTTCTTAGATCCACCTGCTGTTATTGGCACATCCTCAAATCGCGAACTGCATTCAGTGACCTTACTCTAGTTTTAACATTCCCAAAATAAGCAAGAAAAGCTGATCGCATAGAACTGTAATTACTGATTTGACACTTGGTTTGATTAATGGGAAGTTTATTAATTTATGTGCAGCTTGTTATTCTAAATAAGAAACTGATTTATCACCGGCGGGCGGGCAACAACCAGCTTCTTATCTTAACAACATTCTTTGCTTGCAGTAGGTGACAGGTTGTTACGAAGAGTAACGGCTGTTGGAATGACCTCAACAGATTTGTACTGCGGTATCTTTTGCAGGATGGTTAGGTTAGTAAAACAAACTTAACACACAAGAAACTTATCCCTTATATCGCAACGGAAGCCTATGGGACCAGAGTCCATGAACCAGAAAGGGAGTTCATTTCATTTTCAATCAAATACATCAAATGTAAACTGTCTAATCTGATTATTATATTTTCTTTTGAAATAAGATTATTGCCACTTCGTATATAGAATGGAAAAAGGTACTAGTGCTTTTATTTCTACGAAGAATTATTTCGGGTTAATGTACGAAATGAATCCAATAACTTTTCTCTCGGATTAAGAGTCCAGACCAACGCCAGCCAACTCAGTGCTCTATTACGTCAGAGCACATGGCACTCCCGACGCAGAGGGAGAAACTCACTCAAAACTGTAGAGCAAGTGCGACAAGGGGAAAAATGGAGATAATAAGGACTAGCTAATTACGTAATTGATTACGCAGCCAGCCTTCGCCTTTTTCTTAAACTTACAGCACAGTTCTTAGTGTCATATATTTTATGATCTTATGACTCATTATGATCATAAATATTGTGGCATTTGGTTGTGGTAATACATTTATAACATGTGGTTTTCGCAACATTTGTTTGGGTTGGTAACACGGACCGGAATGACGTAATAGGAGTGGGGGTGAACCGGTTATATCTCAGTAAGCGTCTAGGACGCTCAGTCTATCTCTTGTAACGTAACGAGCAGTGCAGATGTTAGGAAAGGACGCTCCGTCAAGTAGAAGGTAACATGCATCAGTTTTAATTCAATATATATATATATATATATATACTGTCAATCTAAACTTTTACTATGTAGTTATTTAATGTAGATTGATCCTTCTTTCCTTCTCCATATTGACCTAGGAATATTTTAAGAGTTTTCAGGTGTTTTTAGGAACTTTTATTAGCTCGCCCCGACGGACCTCGTGTAGATTGCTATGAGTTAAACTCCGGTACCATGCTCTACCCCCCGTGATATGTGAGAATATAAGAGGTTACGACAATATAACATATACAGGATATTAATAAACTACAACGAAATATTTTTAGAGAATGCGGAGGTTTCTTAATTTGAGGTAAGAGACGTATGGCCCGTCTCCTCAAATTTCAAAGTTACGGCTATAAGTTTCTAAAGTGCCAGTACGCCCTAGTAATTGATATCATTCGAGAGCATAACACACGAAAACGAAGAAACGCTTCAGAGTCTAGCTCTATGGCGCAATGATTATAACATTCGCTTTCGAGTAAGAGTAATGGTTTCCAGTCTCATTCACCATTTTTTAAGTAGACCACATTAATGCAGTTTCAGCCTATGTTTTAAATTCATGTTCAATCTATACATTTTCATTTCAGCATATCAGCACAATTAATTACAGTCCTTGCTAACAAAAGGTTGAATCATGCTTAATACATTCACATGCTGTACTTAAAAATGGGAAGTGGTTTAAAGGGTGAAAGAAAGAATAAAAATATCAAGTCTTTACGTCAGTGTTATAGAACTGCTCAAAATGGCGACCTGCATTTTGTAGGTAAAGTTGACAGCGACGAAGAAATTGTCGTACTATCCAAGATTTCTGGTATGTGTCGAATAACGTCGCATGCTGCTATTATTCGGGCAGTTACATCCTCTTCTGAGTTGATATGTGTTTCATACACCGTGGACTTGAGGTGATCCCCTCCGCCCAAAAAAAAAAAAAAATCAATTGGATTGAGATTCGGAAAGTGTGGTGGCCAAGCTACTGTTGGACTCTTCAGATTCATCGGGCAAGAAAAACTTGGTTTAAATGCTCTCGCACAGCCAGGGAGGAATGGGGTGGAGCTCCATGATGTTGTACTACATTCAACAATCCATCTGCAGAGCTACATCTTCTAAAAATAAGTACAAGATTCTGCTACAAATAAATAGAAACATATCCATTTATCCGGTGGGGCAGCAGATGTGGGCCAATGACACGGTCTAAAATAACTCCGAACCATACGTGCATCGAAAACGTTTGCTGGTAACTTTAGCGGAAAACGGTCGTTGGGCGCCATTTGTAGCGGGAATTCGATGATCCTTGGGTCGTTGTTGCCTGTTGCAGTGTTCTTCCTCGGCTATTGGGGCTCGTCGGTTGTTCAGTATTCCATTCCTAACTATCTCTAGTTATTAAATCTCAGGTTCTAGTGGGTGAGGCAAGTTAAAAATACACTGCAAGTTTCCCTTAATCAATGTGATTTATTTCACAGTTTTAATATTTATGGGCGGCTAGCTTTTCCCATTATTGTTATAATCCCATCACTTTAAGTTAGTCAGGAGCCTAGCTATATTCACACGCACCCCACCTTATGCACCCATGTGCATCTAGCACCTCGTGTCGACGCGACTTCTCGATGAGTTAGATTTAGAATAAGAGCGGGCTCTGAGGCTTTGTCTGCCCTTATATACGGGAGCCTCGTGACGCTCACCTCCGCATTTGAAAATGTAACGACGTTTCCTATTGGCCCTCAGGCCGCGTTATCCTGACATGTATGAGTTGAAAACTAGACCATCCATGGTGAACAAGGCCTTATCAGTAAGCAATACCGACGAAAAGAACTCAGGCTGCTAGAGTAAAGCCCAGTTACAAAATTGTATCCGTGGGGCAAAGTCTCCTGGGTTAATGGTTGCACCTTTTAATGGTGAAATAGGTGAAGTTGTTCTTAGTGTATGGCTTGCCACACGCTAACATGGTTAGTGCATGTGCAATAGCGTGCTCAAATTGCACTGTGCTTCGTGTTCGTGCAACACCCTTATCGTCATGTTTACCTTGAAGGTTCCGCGCTCTCGCAAACGCCTATCGATAGACTGGAAAGTGGAATTATGTGGTTGACGCCTATCGGGATACCGTTCCCTGTAGAGTGCTGCAGCAGCTAAACCACTATTTCCTTATTTATCGTAAATAAGGTGCATGTCTTTAAGTTCAGAGGAGGCGTACATGTTCTCCATGTTGTCTCACGGGCAATCCTCAGCATACTAACATCGGTGCGCCAAATCAAGGAAATGATAGTATGTTGTTGCACTGGCCAATCAGAATCGCAGCATGGCACGAAACGAACCCATGACTTTCGTGACATTAGCTATAGGTTTTATGCATTAAGCCAACGAGCAGTTGAAGAAACCCTCTAGGTAGGCTGAATAACGGAAGAAGGCAGTTCAGTGTCGCACTGTCAAGTGATGAGTTCGAGATTTGAGAATTTTTTTTAGCATTAAATCTTGAGTATGCTAATAACCAGCTGCTGAAAATCAATATTTATGTATACTAGTGCAGCAGTTTTAAAGACATTCTAAGCCAATTTTTCATCCAGCAATGCTTTAACACCGACTTATCAGCATCTGATACGAATATTTTTAACACAGTATAACTACGTTACGTTTAGCCATGGGCCATGTTTATATGGTCAAATTGCTTATATCAGAATGTCTACAATCTCTGAAATTATGTCGGAGTAGTGCATTAACATGCTGTATAATGAATAGAGCCCGGATTTTTAGGTGGCATAAACCTTCATTTTAGGTTTCTTATTTGCTTAAAATACGTTTTTCTTGATGCTTTGTGGATCAATACAGGTATCAATGATTTCTCTCTTCTGGTATTTGTTGCAAGATTTATTTTTTGGCTTGCAGTACATAGTTGCACACATTCTCAAATTTTCTGGCGTAAACGATTTCCTATTATCACTTAATACATTCTTGTATGAAGAAAAGGTTCTTTCAACGGAACATGACGTCATTGGAGCATAGAATATAGATGCCTAGAATTTAGCTGCAGCAGGTTTAGGGTAGTTTTCCTGCATCTTTTCTCCCTGCAATACTGAATTGATGATTTTCATATCTTCAAAATCAGGATTTCGTTGAAGAATCTTCTGCAACTTCGATGAACATGCAACTGGTCTAGGTATTTCTTTACTGGAAACATTGCCGATGATATCTAGAGCATGTTTCAGCGGTAAGGTTGTACTTTCCAGCCAGAGAATAGCTTCTGGTATAAAACAAAAATGTGTCTTAATATATGCAAGGGAAGCGGCAAGAGTGGGACACTCGAGTGATTTCTTAGCTTTGGTAATGCAGGAATGTTCTGTTTCATCCAATTCGTTGACGACATTTTTAATGTCTTTTAAGTGCTCGGCATAGTAAATGGCAGCAGACAGCCAATTTCCCCAGCGGTTAAATATCGGCTCAGGTGGAAGAGTGGTTGCTGGTACTTTCTCTTTGAACAATTGCATACGTGTTGGGGCTTTTAAGAAAACCTTCCTGGCCGAAGATATCAAGCTGTTCACGTCATCGAAATGGCTTCTAATCTCCTCCGCAAGGTGGGCAGAGCACGTAACATGTAGCATGGTCGGGTGGAAGGACTGTAGAAACCCTGGCCGTCAACATGTAGGCAGCACTGTCTGTCACTAACAAAAGTGAAGTGTGGATCTGCAGCAATCCACTTTTTCAATAAATGTGATTTAGACATTGTTTCACTACACAAAAATTACATTAGAAAAGTACTCTGTTGTACTCTCGGTGAACGATTGAAGGCGATCTCGTTACCCAGGTTACGCTCCTCCTGACATTCTCAGCTCATCCAGGTGTCACCATGTCACATGTGCTGCGTTTAATGGTGGTAGCTTGAACTATCTGCTGGCTATAAGTGGGTAAAAAATTTACAATGAGCTTCAATCCGAAAGCAACATTCTTCATTTTGAAAAAATAAAAAAAAAAAAACAGCTATTTAGTTATTTTAGGTTTCATCCCCTCATTTAGATTTTTTTAGGTGTAATGAAATTTGCACATTCTGCTCCAGGAAGTGTGAAACGAATATATCTTGAAATGTGTTAATTAAATAGTGAGGAAAAACATAGGTTAAAACCTAAAATCCGGGCCCTAATAATGAATGTAGAACATGTCTTCAGGCATCTGCCTACCGATAATGCTGATATAATGGGTCAATTGCTTATTAATAAACCGGAACACGCTACATTCACACGCCAGACTCTGGGCAAATCGAGGACTCTTCTTTATCAAAGAAACGTTTTACGAGCCCAGCCGTGAATCGACCTGGGACCCTTGGAGTAGCAGGCAGGTGCTATACTATTGAGCCATGAAAGCAATCACGCTCCGTTGCTGTAGTCATAGAGGCTCTGGTACGTCACGGAGTTTGCTGACTCTGCTGTAAACGAAAACAAGGGCAAGTCCTTGGATAGTTTTCATATCAGAATATTAAAGAGAATACCATAAAGAACAAAGTATATATTTATCACATGCATATATATATACCACAGTGTAACTCTTGCATACTAAGATAAGATAGCCAAGTGCATATTACTTACTCTAAAAATATTTTTAGATAGAAATGTATCCATATTAATGTAAAGTGTACATAAAAATGATATATTTATATGGATAGAACTGTTTGTTTGTAGCAAAAGCTACCAAAACGAAGCTACCAAAGTCAATTAAGAATGCACACATGAAAATGGGGTTAACAGTAAATAACAGGGGCAGCTTTAAAGTTTTGAAAATCGGTGCGGAATCATGTACCTTTTATAGAATTTGTGTCCGAGAATCTCGAATGAGATCGGAAATGCTAGTAACACATGGACAGAAGGTGAATATTGCCTGCATCTATGCTGTGCTACAAGGGTCAAATTAAAGTTTATTGATAGCCTTTGCAAACTATGCTGTCATTCACAGCAACGGCATTGTTATATTTGGCTATTTAATGTCACCTTTCAACTGGTAATGTTTTCCCGCGCAGCTCTACATATGGGGTAGTTGTGAAATAGTAAACGCAGGGGGGTGAGTAACAAGCATAATAGTATTACTTTCTCTACTAATAACTATAGTAAATATTCCATCCAAAAATTCGATACCGAGATTTCACCGGAAACACACGTTTTGAGACTCTCTGAATGAAAAAAAAACACAAAAAGGCATTTTTTAAAAAAGAAGTATATATATGTTAAATTCAAATTGAGTTTTATTTATGGACGCTCTTTAATTGATGTAGTTCTTAGCGTCCCATTCTATATTGGGCGTGAAAGACCAGAAATTTTGCTCAGAGACCCGTTTATCAGGCTTAAGGTTCTTTTACGTGCTGTAAATCTATGACAAGGGACCACCGGCTTTACTTCCCTTCCAAAGGAAGCTATGCTAAGGATTATTACGCCCGAAAAAATCCACCGCCCTCCATCGGATTTGAACTCGTGACTTCGGGAACTAGAAGTCATGGTAACGACTACATCACGGAGGACGACGTGTGCGCGTGCGTGTGAACAGCTTAATCCAAAAAACAAAATGTTCGATGAATGCCAAACAGTTCACAACAATTGATTTTCTTATGCATGGCTCTAACAATTTTGTTTAAAATACTGTTTGTTTATGATATTTACATGTCAAATAAAATGCATATCCTGAATTTTCCGAAAATAGATTGTGAAGTCCTCTTCAAGGGAAGGAATTTTGTATAATTTTATTTAACTGGTAAACGATAAGAGATACACAAAGCTTGCTACACAAAAAGTGTAGTTCTATTTAAGCATACAATTTATTTCAAATAAGTATAGCATTTGCCATTTCCGAGATATGCGTTGTTGGTTTGGATTTCCGATACATTTGTGATTTTTTAAGCACTGTCGACATTTAAGTGTTTCTCGCAATGTCGTGGAAAGAGTACGACATTTCTAGGTCATCATATAACCGTCCGGGTTTTAAACATTTAGCTATCGATTCGATTTCCGCATCGCTTTTGTGCCTCCAAGGAAATTTATCTCGACTAACATGAATTAGATAGAAAAATAAGCTTTCTCAGAATAGTTTGTGGAAGTTATATAAAAATAAATGGCAGTAGGTAGAGAAAGTCAGGTGAATTTAACACTTAATTTATTTTTTATCTGGCTATTTTATTTCTTACCTATTTCTTTTCTTTTTATTCGATACCTATATCAAGAAGAAAAGCAAAACGGAAAGTGATGGGTATTAAAGTAGAAAGCAAAGTTTCTAAGGTTCTCTCAGACTTCCTTAAGTTACTGCAGGCGTGGCCCGGAGAATAAACACTATAAAATTCTTTTGAAGGAGTAAAACAAGCTACTTCCTGCTGGAAGCTGTTGAGGAACGGGATCACGAAGAGAAAGAGGAGTTTGTGTTGCAGTCCTCGCGTGATGTGGATGTGAAGCAGGTCCTTCGCGCGCAATGTACCAACAGAAACCTCGGCTGGCTCGTGCGAAACGTTTCACAGACATTTCCTGCCAGTGATATCTCCAGGCAGTCGATTTCCTGCGATTTAAAAGTAATTTTTTCGCGAGATGGAAAGACGCGATAGTATCACATTCCATTTCTGTAGGGAATAAGAAATCAGACGCGGGCAGAAAAGTGTGGGAACATTTATATGGCTGGTTTTGTAAATATTTATACCGGGTGTTCTCACTTCCAAAGGTAAACAGACTGCTGGATTTAGAATTGCGAAATGTGTATATGTTTCTGCTGACCTGTGGAAGACTTGTATTGATACTTTAGCTTCTACCTGCTTTTATAAACGCCACAATCGATGACCGCGAGGTGCTGACTTGGTCATTTAATGTAAGTCAGTATTATTACTATTATTATTATTAACAGCGATTATTTTGCACCGAGTAAATGTCAGATTCTTACCTGAGTACGTGGACCATTGGTCATGATACATGACTGAATGGGTGTATGAGTATACTTTGTTTCAGTCTTTTAAGACAACGGATAGGGGAGGGTAGAAAACCATATGTTCGTGCCCAGGTCGGTTACGTGTGGCGGCTCTTTGTGATAGCTGCCGAACCGAACGTCCTTATCTCCCCTTCCACTGTCTCAAAAGACTCTGAACAAACTATAACTGAAAAAAATGGTGTTACAAAAAGTAGTCTATCAACACCTTAAAGCAAAGCATATGTCAACGATGCTAAAATAAATAAAAATATTTGAGACGTTTCTACATTACTATGATCACTCTGCTTCAGAATTTTTACTTTTCGTAACTATATTGTCAAGAAAGAATAGCTATATAAGACCTCAAAACACTTTACATAGCCTCCTTTGCTTTAGCCTCAATACTTCTGCGCATTTACTTAAACACACTATAGTAAAACTAGTTAAGTTGAATTCTGTTTAAAGCAGAATCCTACTTTAATTGAGAAAACGTTTCGGTGCAACGAAACTTCTATACTTTTATTTGTTAAATTTCATGAATGAAACAGAAACTTCCCAAAGTGGAAAGAAGAGAGTTCTTGCAATAGCGTGTTTTACGATATGTTACTGTCTTTCGGCACGTTACGCAATATCGTAAAAACAATAACGGCTGAATACGGTATCGTCAACACAATAGATAAAATGGACAGTTCAAAACGCTGCATTTTAATCCGTTAAAACAATTTGCCAAAATATATAATTACTCATCATACCAATGGATGAAGCAATCCAGGAACCAGGTGTGTAGAAATCTAGATTGCATTTAAAGGACAAGGATTGGATTGGATTGGCTACGGAGGAGACTTGGCATTGATCCACAAAGGGGGATTTTTAACTACGTCCCACAAGGGGACGTCCCCGAGAGGAAGGATGAGGCGAGAGGAGACATCAAGCGGCCGGAACGAGGAGTGACGGTACAGGAATGGCAGGGTCCCTAAGTATCCAGATAGAGACGCCCCGGCAAACGAATAGGCAGGCCGGAGACCCCACCCCGCACAGAGAAGGTCCAAGGCCCCTCAAAGGGGTTCGGATACCCCGTCAGCCAACCGAAAGCCGAGGGATGGAGAGTCACAAAGAGTATCCCTTTCCCCTGCCATACTGCACCGAAACACCATCGCCAACACTTCCAACCCTAAAGGAGACCACGGATGAAAGATGAAGTGAAATCAGAATGAAGATGAAATGGAGGGACAGGAAATTCTGGGGATGTGAGATTCCTTCTCAACATTCGCCTGGCGATCCGGGTAAACCCCCGATAAAACCCATGGGTAAGGAAGGTCAGCGACGGGAATCAAACCTACGATCTCCCGAATGCGGGTCACAGATAAAACCGTACCAGCCATCTTACTTGGTAAGCGACCAGAACTGTGGGTTGTATTAAGATGAACAGTGATCTGATGCTTTTGAGGTAATGTCGTACGAATGTAGTGATTTACCACGAATTTCCCTAGATCCTCGCCCTCTCTCGAAGCAGAATTAGATAATCGTTTCTGGATTGTCTTGCGCCATGACCTTCAGGTAAATCTTCAAGCTAAGCGATCAGAATATCATGTTACGTTATTGGCATTTTCGTTAACGTACGCAAAACATCGCGTGGATATAGAACTAAGTTAACTCAAAATACTCTGTGTAATAACTTATACATATAACATCCTTAAACCAATACGTAAAATTGATCAAATTAAGGGAAAACGAGAATCATACTGAAAAATGTAATGCTACATTTCCGAGCGACAAATCTCGTATATGTGGTACAATAATCAATGAATTGGGGATGACAATGAAGATACGAAAAGGTGCAGTATTTTTATTTAGGAAGCACATTCTGCTATGTTTATGTTGTCATAAAATAGTACTATATCAGGAAATTACTTTAGTAGATTGTGCAGTGCATAAGAAATGAGTAAATGTGAAGGGTATATAATAAAATGTTCGATACTGCACTGCAGTCCTGAAAAAAATATAGAAATAGAAAAAGAAAAAAGCCCGAATACTTCAATAATAACCCAAACCTGCCCCATACAGGCACAGCAAAATGAAACCACACCCTTTCTTCTGAGCAGGTTAAGCTGTGGCAGGAAGATGTACTGAAACGGCCATTCAGAAATCCAACAATGACTGACCTGAGAAACAACAGACGCTAGCACCATGGGATGTCTTACAACTCCCAGCAGCATTAACTTCGAATACACCAGACGTAATCATGCGTCTAATGGCAAGATATTCTAGAATGCTTTGAATACCCTAATGCTCCAATTCTAGCAGTCATGAACTACCAAGTGATCACAAGGGATGCCTTGCAATCCTCAGGCACATTAACTACGAATACAACTACCGTATTCACCTACCCAATAGAACAGTATTCTAGAACGCTTTAGATTCTCCAGTAGCCCAATTCTATAAATCAGCTGATCGCATTAGTTCACTAGGTGCATCTGTATTTGCAGGTTAGTGCAATATGGCAACGTAGAGATCCATGGCACAAATCCGGGATGACAGGCACTTTGTACTGGGCATTCACCGACAGGATGATGACGCATGCGCAGCAGCTGTGACCCGGCCAGTTTCTTGTTGGAATGCGAGCGAGGGAAAACAGGATTACTCACCTCGTAAAAAATATTACACGTGAAGGTCGCTTCCGTGGCGGCAGGAATAGAATAGTTGCTACATCTGGTGAGCAGTGGAGTAAGTGTTTAACTCCGGTTTCTTGTACTCAACACAGGGGACAGGTAGACTACCTGCAATCTCTTACCTGTAACACAAAACAGTTTAAGCATTATTAGTTCACAAAGCTTATCACGCTGAACGGTTAACAAAACATGATTACACCATGATGACCAAGGCCCGAATTCTGATGTTGCATCATAGGCACGTGTACATAATTCCGTATCATAGTTCCCACGTTATGAATACGCATACCTATTTTTTGGTCATTTTATGCTATTTTTCTGTTTTAGGATGTGTTTTTTCGATTTTAGGTCATTTTTTGTAATTTTCTTTCCTTTTGTGTCTTAATTTAGTAATTTTTATTACATTTACATTCAATATATAAATAGTTTCATATTACTGACAGTTTAGATAAGGAAATTACAAATTTCACCATTCAATTGAGTAATAAGAGTAACAACTTTGTACATTCTTTACACGCATTCTTGGAGGACAATCACATCCCTACTTGATGTTTACTGTGAAAAGCATTGGTTTGGATTGTGAAGCAGATTCTGCACCGATTCAGGAATGATGATATTGTACCGACGCCCCACGAGGACGCGCTTTTGGAAGGAAAGAATGAGGTGAAGGGAGATACCGGGCGGCCGGTACCAGGAATGACGGTACAGCAATGACAGAGTTCTTATAGCCGCCAGACCCAGAAGCCACGACAGTAGGACAGGCAGATAGGGACCCCCCACTCAGGTCCAAAGCCTCCCCAGGGGGCGGTCCTTATACCCTGGCAACCAGCCAAAGGCCGAGAGACGGAGAAAGTTAACAAAGTACATACTTTTCCCCTGCCATGCTGCACCGAAACACCATCGCCGACACTTCCAATCCTGAAGCAGATCAAACGAGGTAAAGGAAGTATGAAATGAGTAATGGAATGAAGTGGAGGGATAGGAAATTTGGAGGCTGAAAGAAAGCACTCCAGCATTCGCCTGACGACCCGGAAAACCCCCTGAAAAAACCTATAGCTCTGAGTGGGCCATAATCCATCGGGAGGTCGCCGGGGATCGAACCCGGGACCTCTCCACTGCGAACCTCAGACGTTACAGCTTGAGCCATCTCACTGAAAAGAGTTACTTGCGGGGTGGGTTTTGTCAGGGGAGCAGATATAATTACAGTTATGAATCAATGTCTCAAAAAGGGACGAGACAGTTCAGCTTCCAAATTTCGCGCTATCTACAGTCAGTTGCTGTTGTCCTGATCCTTATGTATGTCATAACCTCTGATATTCTCTTCTTTCGCTATGCTTTTCGTGTAATGTGAAAATTCAAGAGAGTTAATCCTATAGTTTGGTCAGATCTACTTCAATTTCCTAAGTTTTCTTTTCAGTTTATTCAAACAAGAACATGAAACAAATATGTTATAATTAATTTTATAGATTATCTCATCATTCGTATACTTACTTCTCTATTTGTTACACCCATATTTGTTATATTATATTTGTTTACCAGTTACACCCATGTATAAATAAATTTATAATTTTCTCTACACTAAGTTTATTAAACTAAATAAATCTCAGTTTTGGATCATTTTTGTATGCATTGTCATTTTTTTTAACTTTTACAGTAATTTTATAGGTACTTATTCAAACATGTTTATGTCATCAAAATCCAGGCCCTGGTGATCACATTCACAAACAGAATTTTAGTGAAGAACTAAATAGCGAATGCATTTGTGAAATACAATAATGTCTATGCACACAATAATTAAAGTATTTATTTAGTATCTCAAATTATAAACATACAATCAAATTTTGTGTTGCTACGCAATATGATGATTTCATCTTCATTTTTCATTGCATACACAATGTATTTGAGTTCAAATATTTGTAATTTTGTACTTTTAGACTTGACTACTGCATAAGTATGCTGCACTTTCAGATTACAGTAACGCATTACTAATTAAAGACCAATTTTCTTTCTGGCTCAGTTATCAGGATTTCTGAATACCTGGATAATCCCATCTCCAGTTAAAGTATAGCTAGAATTCTGACACAAATGTAATCTAAATAAAATATTATTTCTTTAAAATTCATTCAAGAGGAT
Organism: Deroplatys truncata; assembly: GCA_030765065.1. Lineage (NCBI taxonomy): Eukaryota > Metazoa > Arthropoda > Insecta > Mantodea > Mantidae > Deroplatys > Deroplatys truncata. Next base: position 65,211,377 of record CM060980.1, read on the forward strand.
ATAAAAATAATTGCTTCATGTCTTCAAACTACCAGCTTCCTTATTCAGTACACACTGCTTCGGATATCTGGACGAGACAACTGCTTCAGATAACTTGAACTATTATGTTTCATGTGTTCACTGATCCACATTTTGCAACTTCTGTATTTTTATGATTGAATGTATTTTATCATATCAAAATATGATAAAATACCATAAAATAAATTAAAGCTCTCGATAATAAAGCTCACAATAATTCCACCGAGAAAGACACTGAAATCTCCAACCATTCCATTTTGGGAGTCTGGAATGACAGAAGTCACTAAAGTGTATTCTTTCTTCGTTGTCTTCCAGTTAAAGGGGAGATTGTATAGGCTGTGTCTACACTGTGAAATATCTAAATTTCAATTTTCGATTTTCTCTAAAAGTAAGTGGTTTTACCTGGAAATTTTCTACGCAGTTTTTAACTGCAGAATGAACCTATTTCTATGAATTAATTTAACCGAGGCAGTTAACACATTGTAGATATAATAGATAAATATGTAATTTTATAGAGAATTTAATGACAGCTGCTATAAAAAGCGGGATGGCTCAGGCGGTAACGTCTGTGCTAGCATTCGGGAGGTCGTGGGTTCGATTCCCGCAGCTGACCTTCCTGACCCATGCGTTTCTTCGGGGGGTTTCCCCGGGTCGCCGCCGAATGCTGGGAAGGATAATTACATCTCCCGAATTTCCTGTCCCTCTACTTCATCTCCAGTCTCATTTCACTTCACCGTTCGTCTGCTTGGTGCTTTCAGGGTTGCAAGTGTCGCAGGACGTCTCGCGTGTGCAGGCAGGGGAAAAGGATATTCTGAGGAAACCTTATCTGCGAGCGGCCTCCGGGTGCCGGACCCCCCAGGGGAGGGGGCCGGTTGCATCAGCCAGCACCCGGGGAGTTAAAATCTGTAAATGGTAGGGACCCTATCCTCAGCCTGCCTATAATTTCAAAATTTTAGAATGTTTTTACAATTGATATCATTGTCAAGTATTGCCCCATGTTTTGAATAAAAAAGTTATTGAAAGTATGCTCTCTGTAAAGTTAAAAGCCTATATTAAGAGGGTAGGAAATTTCAAGAGAATTTTTTGAGAAAATTGGACTCTACGTTTAGAACATCAAGACAATCTTTCAAACAGGAAACTTTACTGAATTACTTTTGGAATAGTAAATTGGTCTACAATTTATTTGGTCCTTTCTGAAATTTAACCGTGTTTTATTTGAAACTAAACAATTTACATGTTCTGTGCAAGAACATGATTTCAATCACAAAACTCTCTCCCTAGCTTGTATTCCCGTTCCCTCAATGCTGGATACTGATGAATATAAAATTTGTGTAGTTTCACTCCCGAAGGAGCCGACGTACACCATCGAGGGGACCCTGTTCATACCTTACATCCCCATGAGCAAGTGGTAAAAGCGTGGTTTAATATCTGCCCTAACGAAATTGGGGAATTGACACACACTGCATGTAACAAATGGATAGAAGAGTTTATCTTGGGAATTCTGCAACTACGTTAGGTTTGTTTGGATCTGCTCCAAACAAACCTTACTTAGATCTGGGTCAGCATTAACAATATTCGAGTAGTTGGAGGAAAAAACATTTTCTGGCTTCATACTGATAAAAATCACCAGGAAATAGTTTAGCATAACTACACATTATGGCCGTTTCTGAAGGAATAGGAGAGCGGAAGACAAATGAAAACGGTTAGGTGCCAGAAGTTCTCGTTGCTAATTTCTTACTTTTAAAGCAGTCTGGTGTATAAGAATGGAAAATTGATTAAAAACAAAATTTTTATGGGGATTACTTCTACAACAATTTTATTTGCAGGCAATCAATTATTGACAGGAAGCTCTTAAATAGTTTAGTATTAATAATAGTAGTAATAATCAGGGTTCCAGTTAATTACAAAGTTTTATAGGAATGTGTATCAACAAAAAGCTAATGATCTTCAAGGGAGGTGTCACAAAAAGAGGTAATATAACTCACTGAAATATAATGGAACATGCATACGTAATTGTAATATTTAGATACCATATTAGAAAAATGAATATTTAGAGGACAATTAGATGTTTCTGTGGATCTTCAATTCTCATACTAGAAACAAAAAGTCAGAAAACAAGGAATATTAATATTTTACAGAATTGTAACTCTGCCTCTCCTCTTTTATGGATACGAAATTCAGATATTAATAGCAGTCCAACTTAAGAGAAAAATCAATCAAAACTAAATTTCTTCTTGCAGCCTCAGTTGTATTTGATTATAAAAATGGGGATATCAGAAAATAAATTAATATTCCTCTTTTCTTGAAAATCTTTGTATCTTTGGAAGGTACTGAACCTAAATACCAAGTTTGGTATTTATCCGACTTATTGTTTTTGAGTTATGCTCTTCACAGACACACACACACACAGACCTATTTCTAAAAATGGTTGTTCTTTTTTAATTCAGGCAGTCTCAAAATATGTATTTCCGTGAAATATCGGTTTCGAATTTTTGGGTAGAATGAAAATACTTTCTCTACCCACCAGGTACGTGACTGAGATAGTAAAACGAAGAGTCGACTCAGTACATTTTTATAATGAACGTAACATTAAATTTTAACATTGCTTCTTACAATCATATACTTGAACGTTATTTGTTTTAATAAGAAAATTTGCTCACAAATTTATGTGGATCCAAATCTGAACACGAGCCTTAGAGCAAGATTGTGAATTTTAGAAAGCTGTCTGAAGGAACATATTTCTAAAATTCATTCAATTAGAAGTGGGTGATCCACAATGCTCTTTAAATGTAGCAAAAAGTCCTGAGTGATTTTTTTTCAATTTGTAAGGACGGAGAGTATTCATGAACCTCAGAATCTGAAATGAAAAAATGGGTTTATGAATTAATTTATGTTACTCTTTTCAGAATCGAAGAAGGAAGAGTTTTCTAATTAATTATGCATATATATCTTCAGCTATCGGTGGGCCGTTCAAAATTTCTTGTGGGGCATTACTTGTCCCGCAGGCCTAAGGTTGGCCACTCGCCCCTGTTTTAGAGAGATATATTGCAGCTTATAATAATTTTTCATTAGATCCAATTGTAAGGCTACAAAGTTTTGTCTAACTAGACCAAAGATTGTTGATTTTACATAATGCATGAAATAACAATAGCGGAAATTTCTGAAATTTTTAAGGTAGATTATTATTTTTGCTAGATTCTAATATCCAAGTTAACCAAGTTTTGCAAGAATCACACCAAAAATACTCCTTAATAACAAAGTGCAGCGAAATTAAGGGAGAATGAACAAGAATATGAACAATAAACGCATTTCTCCCTTCAATAATTAAAATTTTAAAAGATTTAAATCCTCTTGATTTAACCCATTGGGCAGGTCATTAAAAATCTGAAATTTTAGCAACAAAATACCAAAAATAACCTGGACATTCACACTCAACGATATGGTTTTAAAATATTTTATAGCCTGTCGTTCGGAATAAACATATATTTCAATGGTGAAATGTACTCGAAAGTAATGATAGAATTAACCGCAATGTTGTAGGTGCATTTTAAGCACTACATTAAATCTAAATTACCTTAAAATACTTCTTTGATTTGATAGTAATCATAAGTCAATTTATATAATTTGTGTAGTAATGAACTTGCTTGTATGAGAAGACGTTCCATCCTGGACTAGTTAGAAAGCCTACTTATGGTGCCCTCTAGGATGTGGAGGCCACACTAATAGAACCGCTAGCATCAGCTGGAAAAGGAGGGGGAGGTGGAAGAACCACTAAACAAAAACACGGAGCAGTGAACTATAAGGTAGGTTATCGAAGCAAGCGGTAACAGAAGTGGTTCTGAAACATGAAACGTGTACGGTTCGCGTTCTATTTTTATAAATTTAATCATTATATGTATAATTCTAACATTATTTACCGCCATATAATTATTATACTAAGTAGAGGAAGTATTGTATTCCACCCAAAACTCGACATCTAGATTTAACCTGAAATACGTGTTTTGAGGCCCTCTGAATTAAAAATAAAGCACCTTTACTTTCTCTTCTTTATCCATAATAAGTAATAGAAAAGTATTGTATTCCACCTAAAAATTCGATATCGAGATTTTACCACAAATACGCGTTTTAAGGATCCCTGAAACAGTTTTAGAAAAAGGTCCATGTGTGCTAACAGTATAATTCAAAACCGAAATGACAAATACCAAACTTGTATTTATGTTCATTATCTTCCCTGGATGTGACACTAAAATCTTCAAGAAAATTTCCCCACCTTATATTACCCTTAAAGCGGGTAATGATTTTTATTTAAATACCATAAGTTTAATATATATGCCAGAAAAATAAAATGTATTTCTTGAATTTTGTACGAATAGACTCGAAGGAATGTTTGATAATTTTGTATAGCTAGTAAATCATAAGCGATAGACCTAAACGTTCCGCGGGAAAAAGTAGAGCTCTTTAAAGCAGACAGCTTATGTCAAATAACATTTTCGTTAATATTGATTTCAGTTTTTCAATATTTCTAATTTTTAAAAGGTTCTGTCGTTATTTCTCGCGATGTCATGGAGAGTATGGCATTTATAAGTCAACATATAGCGACTCCACTTTTAAACATGTAACTATAGTTTTGGTTTCGTCTATCTCCGTGTACCTTAAGCGAAATGTGTAATGAAACTATTTCTGTCCTGCCGGTTTAATTCATTAACATGAAGTAGATAGAAAAATAAACTTTCGTAAGAACAATTTGTCGAAGTTATAAAAAATAAACGATAGTGGTTAGAGAAAGTCATGTGAAAGTCACATGAACAGAGAAAGGAACGTACAGTGTTATACCATGTTGACAAGGCTACCCAACTCATTGGTTCAACCACTGAGCACCTAGGCACGTACATTCTCCACAAATGACCGTGATTAAAGACAGCGGTCGTTGGAACTCGATATTACTAGCAAACCCAACAAAATGAGTAATATATTTTCTAGTCTGTTTGATTTTGCTGTTTCATCTACTATTTGCATTAATTAAGATTGCAATGTGCAGCAACTTGTTCATTTTTAAACCTTCTTTGACGCTGTATCCACGTACATTTTCAAGCCTTGAAATATTAATCAGCGTGTCTGGCAACTGCAGCATTTATGTCCATTAGTAACGTCATCGTTTGATACCAGCTAGCATTATCATCCATGTTTAAACATTCGTAAAATGTCTAGGCGTCCATTATCAATAATGTAACTGCGAATGTGCTTCCCTCCGGAAATTCAAAATTCCTGAATAAAACACTACTGTAAGCATCAAAACGCACTTCAAAGGGAAATTTGCGTTCTGGATAAAAATGTGAAAGGCAGACTATTTTTCTCGCATGTACTGATTAAAACTACATTTTGCCTGCCATCTACCTTCAAAATGGAGGCGTTTCCTCGCTTATATCCCCAAAACTGTTAATATTTGACTTAAATAATTTAGCTCATCACTATATCGCAAGAGCTCTATAACTTCAAGTATAAACCAAAATAAGGCCTATACTAATAGTATAAGGAAAGAACATTTACATGTATGTATGCACGTACTCACATGTACGTATGCGTGTGTATATAGAGTAATCTCGAAAACACCAGCGATTTTTAGAATTCTTTCATCACTGAAAAGCCTTATTCTTTCTGAAGGCCAAGGTCTATAAAACACATTCTAATTTCAATTCATAAATAACTGAAAGATTAAGAGAGATTTACAAAGGCTGTGTAAAACATAAACACAATAGAGTTATAAGAGAATAACTTGCGAAGAAGGCTTTGACTTTTCAGTGAGATGGTTATGCAGTCGAAAAAAGTTGTAGTTACTCCACAAAAAATGCATGTAATATAAGGGAATTCCGCCGACACATAATCTAGCACCTAGGAAAACAGAAGTCGCAGCAAATAAAAGAGAATCTAATCTGCTTAATAACGCCTCGATACCAATGTCAAAATAATGTAATAACCCTCGTGAAAGAAAGTTTTGCTTCATGTCGTTTATACTTATGTTGCAATCACGTTAATAGGGCAAACACTTGAGAATAAAGACAGACCATTGCTAGCATTAGAAACTAATGAACCGATATTTTATCATTGACAACTGAAAAGATTATTTTTCCCGATGGTCGCAGACTCTGTTTTTTCCACATAGTGGTCTGAGAGTAGGTAGACTTCTTATTCACCAGCCTCACCCCTATTCATTGTATATAGGTTTAAGGGTTCGCTTATTATGTAAAAACTGTGTACTTTTATATTATTAAATAATACGGGACCGAAGAGAAGTTATAAAGGTTTAAAATGTGATTATACGAATGTTTTTCTATAAAATTACTCGACCATCCCGACCGATGATTCTCTACCGTCCAAAGGGTACTTATAGGCTATGCAGTATTTCTAGAACTTGGAAAACTGCCGGCGGAGGTAAAGGAAGTAAAGACGTTCCGCCGATGTTTCACATTCTTTTGCGGGAATATCAGGGGATTTTTCGTCTGTTACAAGTAACAGCCGGGGCTATACAAAACTAAAATTATAAAGAGTAAATTCAGTAAAATTTAAAGGGGGGAGGATTCATATACAGGTCCTCTAGATTACTGAACAATTTCTTAAAGAACGGGGCAGGCAAATTAAATTAATTAATTTGTTATTAAGTTTAAAAAGCTAACCGTCCGTATCAGGTAAGCCAGCTAGTTATAGATAAAGCTAGTACAGCTCATCTGCTTAGGCTGCACACAGGGCTGCATATGGCCGAGTACGAATGTTTGATGAAACTTAAAGCTCTTAAGGATGCTGTACTATATACTATTTTTGAATCGTATATTATTACAAGTAACTGAAAATTCAATTCATTTTAGCTTACTTGTCTATCTTCAGTAAGCAGTAAACATAGAACATAAATACTGTCATTTACTTAATTCGTTCTCAAGCCAAAACTGTACTTTCTATTTTAACACAACACCATTAGCAAGTGAAAAGTAAAACATTATAATGATGACAACTGCACAGAAAGAACCTGCAATAGCAGTTTTTTCAGGGTAAATACTACCATGATGTTCAGTTGATAAGGAAATAGGCTATAAAGACACACTAAACTGAATTTTTTTATTTTAGATTTAAAATGTGTTATCTTTCTTCTTTAAGAAAAATACTCAATTTTCGTAACTATTTCTTAAATACTCTGCGCGACATTTTATATAGATGTCCTCTATTAAAACTTACATTTCTCAAAAATAACTTTTCATTTCTTTACATATCTCAGAAACTATTTACGCTATAGAGCTGAAACTGGTATACCCTTATAATTCTTAAAAGCAAATGCTGCCAAGCACCTTTATAATTTTCCAAATTGTATTATATTAATTGGATCAATTAATGTAGAATTTACTGCAATTTTAAGATACAAAAAGATCAGATGTTCTCTCCTAAGCTTGTTGCTCTACACAATACGTAGGTGTGAGGAAAATAAGAACATGCAGATAGCTTATGAGGAAAATGCAAGGTCACAAATGTTTCATGAATGAAATGTTGTGAACTGTAAATGATTCTTAACACCAGGTATTAAGTTATGCAATATATACTGCAAATAACATTAAATGTTAGAAATTTATGCACCATTTATTAGTTTCAAACTTCAATTAGTATGTAATATCTCACGTATTCATTGCCCCCATAATGGTGTATGAAGTACATAGTTGTAATGACTAGAATTGCCTTTTTTACTTTTTATGCGGTTTATGTAAAATTATGAGCACGCTGAGATTCTTCCCAGACTTCTGACTACCTCTCAGACTGAGAGCAATAATATCATCTACGTCATTTGGGGTCGATAGCTTTCGGAAAATCGATATTCTGAGTAACCGACTAATACTTAGGTTAGGACGCTATTGATATGTTTTCTTTCGGTGTAGAGAAATGAAGAAGCTGAATGGAGATATATTATACATATATAATAATTGTACATATGAAAGGAGAACCATACATATAAGAATTGTACAGCAATAATTTAAGTCACTAACATGTTAAAATATTCAACATCTAACATTTGTAAAGAGCTGATTGTAAAAAACGGCGAGCTAGCAGAATTCCAAAAAAGCATACTCCTAAGTAGAACGCACCTTTCACCAAGCCAACAGGCAGGAAACGGTAACGGTACGGAGAAATAGAAAGACACAGATAGAGAAAAGAAAGAGACGGAAATATCGAACTGACGCTTAAGCGCACGGATCTGAAGTCACACATTCTCATACATGTCAAGGTAAGGCGGTCTGAGGGCCAATAGGAAACGTCGTTACATTTTAAACGCAGAGGTGAGCGTCACTAGGCTCCCGTATATAAGGGCAGGCAAGGCCTCAGAGCCCATTCTCTTTCTCGCTAACTGATCTTCTAAAATTCACGTCGACACGAGGTGCTACAGATGCACGTGGGTGCACAAGGGTGGGAGTGCGTGTGTAGATAGCTAGGCTCCTAACTAATCTAAAGTGGTGGGATTATAATAATGGGAAAAGCTAGCCGCCCATAATTATTTCAATTGTGAATAAACTTCATTTATTAAGGGAAAATTGCAGTGTATTTCTTAAACTTGCCTCACCCACTAGAACCTGAGAATTAATAATTATATATAGTTAGGAATGGAATATGCAACAACCGACGAGCACCAATAGCCGAGGAAGAACACTGCAGAAGACCACAACAACCCTGGAACGACCATTTACCGCTACAAATGTCGCCAAACAACTATTTCTCGCTACAACGCTAACGAAAATATGCACAGGGAATGCAAAAAATATATAAGTTCAGTATTCTTATGCAAAATTCTGAAAGGTTCTCTAAAGTTCCATTACTCTTTTTCTAGCAGCTAAATCCTTGAATCTCTTCAGCTATCTGACATTTTTTTCAGTCATAAGAGTTGAGTGGTGTAAAGCTCGGTGATTTGGCATGTTTTGATTATCCAATTTTTTGGTAATCCACCTTCTACATTGCTGCATAAAGTCCAATCAAGACGAGCTTTGTGAAAAACTTGGTAATTGGCGACATCCAAACAAGTAAAAGAACGTTGCTTAGGCATTGAGTTAAAGTTACTTACTGGAAGTCTAAATTTAATTTTCTGTAACGAAATGGCATTCGTGTTTTGTGTGTGTGTGTGTGTGTGTGTGTGTATGAGAGTGAGAGAGAGGGGGGGAAGAAGAAGAACAAGAAGAAGTATTTTAAATCCACTTTTACACACACACACACACACACACATATCGTCTTCAACAATGCCATATTCAAATAAACCCATTTGATGTTACAGTATACTTTTAGTATACTGTAATATTCTTATGTTACCTTACAATGTATTTTTTCAGCAATAATGGTTTTTGATCCACTTCCCATTCATGCTATTATGGCAGAAAGTTGAATTTTCTGCATTCACAGCTGGTAACCTAATCTACCTGCGTATTTTGCCTAATTTTACTAACGTTATACATTAACTGTATTAAATTCAATGATCTTTTATATACATATCATTGCAGAGATGGAATATAATCATACTGGATAGTGGAATTTTGCCATTAAACCTTGCCTGGCTCTCGGCAGAACATCGGCAAGGAGGGTAAAAGATTTGTGCTTCACATCCAAATGAAACTCAAACATACTTGATTAAAGCACAAACGTCAATAAATCAATTGAGTTTATTATTGCATGAATCCTTCAGAGTGCATATCCATGGCATAAGACTCTTCTGACCAAATTTCTTCCTGCAGCCTCTGTAGCTTATCACTAGAAACGTACATCTGATGCTGATGCTGAACTTTTCCTAATGCAACGAGAAGCTTTAGAAAGGTTTAGTTTTACAATCTGTTATGAAAAATTTCTACAAGCATGAAGGCAAAAAGGGTGCGCACAAAAAAGCCTAAGGCTGAGGATGAGGTGTCACTGTTTTCACAGTTCCCATGTCAATATAATAGAAAAGAGCGCGGGCCGTGACAGTGATATGTTTAAAATGTCAATAGTTCAAACATAACCGGAATTGAAATTACAGCATTCTAAGTCACCTTTTAGTACGAAACAATGAGTAATCGACGTTGTCTATGACAATCACATACCAGGCTTGCATTCGGAAGGTCCCGGGTTCAATTTCCGGGACCTCCCACTTACCTTGGTTTTTCGGGGTTTTCCCTTGTGTAAGGCGAATGCTGGGATGGTTTCTCTTCTACCATGACTTCCTTTCCCTCATTCCTCTTTCATTCCGTTTCCTTCTATGTTTCAAGTGAGCTTCCAGCTTTCGCGGTGTGAGGCGGTGCCGGACACATGGCGTGGAGCTTGTTCCAAGGATAGAGTATTCCCCAAAGACACCAGAGGACACCTGATGCTCGAATCTTTCATCACGCCCTCTGATCAGCTCCACTATTGGATGGGGTCTTCGAAGCAGGAAATGTTACGCTTCGCACGTCTTTATGTCCTGTCTGTCTGCGGTCTGTAGCGTCTTGTGGTTCCTTCACTACATCCCTTCCTCCTTGGGAGTGATAGCCGCAATATATGTAGGTCGCGGTGCTCGAGTGTCCGCCTCCGTTGTATTAGTGATGGGACGATACCACTATTTCTCGATACTGATATCGATATTGATTTTGGGCACCGATACTCAATACTCACTTTATAGCTTTTTCACTGAATTATGTTCTTATTAGTATAAATGCATGTATCCAATTTTGTATTATATGCTAATTCAACAACGTTGTTTGACCTTCTCCAATTAGCAGTAATTACCTTTTATCTTGATAATTTCACGGGTTATATGTCCTATAATGTTAACCAAGGATGATGAAGGTGATGATAATGATAATAATAATAATAATAATAATAATAATAATAATAATAATTTCGTTGCTTCCCTTTTTATGTAACTATATTTTATGCGGAAAACTTTATTTTAAAGGACTTTCTACCCATAGAAAAACAAATACTAGCCACTCTCTTTGTCCTGTAATCTTGAAAATAAACAACTATATATTTTTCATGAATCTCAAACAACTAAAAGCAACAAATATTTCCATGCCCTGTGTGATTCACGTCTTTAGTTCCGATTTGTTTCTGCTGGAGCACGTAAATGTAATTGCTGCATGTTACACGAGTACCTCTCCTTTCCCCATTGTTTTGCATGTTTTCAATCTGACACAAGACATTATGGAATGTTGCATTCATTCAGACACAGGAAAGCCAGTCAAAGTCTATCAAGAACTACAGTCCAGCAACTCTTTGAGGACAAGTGCGAGGCAATAACGTGAAGTCTCGACTCTTTTCATTCATTATCTAACATAAAGTTAAATGCAATAACTTTCAATAACTCAAAACTTAAACATTTAAAAGTATTCAAAAGCATCGAATGTTTATCTCAAAGTATTAAGCATATTTTGATACCACCGAGATACCTCTTATAACATATATATATGTCAATTAGATAATCTTGCGGTATACCTTAATGAATCACCTAAGATTCTTACAATTTTAAAAATTTTAAGATTCTTGAAATCTGATTCAATTATCCAACCTACATGTCATGTTGATTTTCCTCTGATAGAACTGTGGTCTCAATATGCGCCTGCGCACAAGCGAACGGGTAACCGAGACCTATGTCCGCATTCCTCTATACTGTACATACTCTTACGTGCACGCGAGAGTCAAGAGGTTACCATGACAACGGTCGTGTGTAGTACTAATGCACGTGGTGAAGGGGGATGGATGTGGAGGTATAAAAGGGGTATGGCGGAGCTAAATCAGCCTGAGGGACATATCGGAGCACTACAGTTGAGGAATGCTGCATGCGAGAGCAGGTTGTATCGAGAGGAGGGAAAACTACCCTCACGGGTAATGCATAATATGCAAATGTCACGCGGCGTTTAATTAGATGATAGCGATAAGGTTGGCAGCAGTGGGGGTGACAGCTACAAGATGCTAACTGAAGTTGGAGAGGGGCTGATGGTAGGCAGCGATTTTCGCTACAGAAAAAAAAGTAAGCAAACCGGGGACCGGAGTTCTATTTCTAGTTTAAACCCCAAGCAATTTAGCCCACCACGCTTCCCTTCGAATTATTTTACAAGCTGGAGAAGTTACGCAGGGGTGTTGTGCAAATAGGAAGGGGGTTCTTGCATCCTTTATCTTTTTCCCCAGGAAACAGTAAAATTAAAATTGCGTTCTTTCCACCCCTTCCACCACCTCTACATTTTTTTCCCACGAAGGAAAAAGGGTCGAGGAGGACGTATGGGGTTTTTATGTACACATATTTTGCGAGAGGAGAGGGGCAGGTGTACATAAATTTAAACTCGTTACTAGAGCTTACTTACATTTCACATGGTAAAGGTTGGAATGTGTCAACCCTGTGCATTCGTTAACTTTTATCCTCCCCCTCAAAAGCCTTCCTGCATTTGCGTGATAAAAACAAGTCAACCTAGAGATTTTTTTTCTGCTCTCATCTCGGTGATGTTCTTTTGTAATGAAACCTGAAAAGTCACTTACTGCCAAATGAGAAGGACCACGTTGTCCGCAGATATAGACCATAGTTTTATTATTGCTCTCCATAAAATTAAATTAAGCTTTGCTGGAACATGCATCTAAGTCATACTCCAAATGGGATGATGCAAAGACAACAGTATTTTCTGAATAACCAAAATAAGAGTACAAAAACAAGAGAAGAGTGTCTCTGCAACCGAATGGTCAGCGTCCTAGCTTCTAATCTCAGATGTTCTAGGTTTCGTTCCCTGTTAGCGGGGAGATACTTTAATTAATTAGAAACTTCCATACGTTCCTTAGAGTCTAGAAACATGAATGTCAGGGCGATTATTTACGAATATTGAGTTTGTTTCTAAAGTGGTCAATATGACCGAAGGAGTTAAAGACGGCTAGTTAATTGAAAAAAAGAAAATGGAAAGGGATCCAAGTGGGACCTTCGAACATATAAAACGTAAGTAGCACTAGTTGTATGTTACAGACAGCAGAAAGTTACACCAAAATAAGATCAGCTGATGCAGGGCTGAAAGATAAGCAGAAAGCATCGATTTCACAGCATTTCTATGGGATTTCATCGTATTTAACACCTTATTCGATATAATTCTCTTTCTGGTTGGTTTATTATTGCTGTATATTTAAACACCAATTTTATATATCAGTTTACAGTTTCGTGTTCAAGGCTACAAAATACGAAATAAGCAAGAGGAATAATATGGATGGTCTGCTAAAGATTTTGGTGTCAAATGCAGCACACTAGAAAACAAACAATATGGGAGGTTAGTGCTTTATTTATAGAGATCTTCCTTAAACTTCGGGAAATTTATGAGAAATTATAGTTTCCTAAAGAAGCATTGTAAGATAAAAGTGCTGTAGCGATTACAGCAATGTTTTTTTTATCCTTTTAACAAAAAATGTGTTTCTCTTAAACATATTTCTAATGCTCGCCTGGTGAATAAGGCCAAACTTGTTTAGTGTCAGCGTATTCTTATAGGCTGCTGCAAAAAATACTAACAAATCTTCTGAAACTTCTGCTGGTTAGGATCATTTTATGGAGTGTATCTAGAACTAAAGGATACGTCCAAATTTAAAACAAAACAAAGAATAGAAGAAGTGAGCACAAACACCTTGCAAGCCTCTGAAAGAAAGAAAGAAAGAAAGAAAGAAAGAAAGAAAGAAAGAAAGAAAGAAAGAAAGAATGAAATAAATAAAGAAAGAAAGAAAGTCTTCCTTCCTCTTGTATAATACATTAACAACAATTTAACTGTTTGTCGTAAAACCATTTAAAGTTCAAACTCACCATCAAAGGTCTCACAGTGTCAAAACACGAATGCAAAGAAGGAAACATGATAGATAACTGAATGAGTCTGGTGAACTGCATTCCATACCTCAAAGAACCAAGAGTCCCGAAATTATCAAGCAAGAGGCGCTTATTTCGTTGTATTTGTAAACTTCAACACCTGGTTTGGTCAATAAGTATTTAGATACCGACAAAGAAATAATAATAATAGCAATAATAATAAAGTGCCTATGTAAATTATAAATTAGCTTCCCTCTTTGTTAATACTTCATTCTTTAGCTTCGCTGGTTTGTCTCGAAGGGAAACATATTAAAAGGCAGGGTTGACATTGGCCAAGGTTGTATTACACTACCTTTAATCGTTACTGACTCTAGTTTGTATGTATGTGTGTTCCTTTATAGCGTTTTTCACTTATATATTAATTTCAAAACACAAATTACAAAAAATTGTATGTCTTATACGCTCCATCCTACTGCTTCCCATTTTCTCTTAGAATACGAAGCGTACCTAAAGCTGACAGTCTTATTTGAATTGTAATAGTTTGCAATAAAACCTCCGTTACGTGTTTCTTCATACAAACATTTATCAAGTTTTTTTAATGATGTGGTTAAATACGACAGCATATTAGTTTATTTAACACTAATCGGAATTTCATGTTTTTCCGTCTCCAAAGTACATTTTTCCATGCACCTACTTATAACTGCCGTTTGCTCCATCAACACCCTTTTAGTATTCCGCTCAATTGCTTAATCAACAACTTTACTGAAACATATGACTGCGTCCATGTCCAGTATAATATACAGCGCGATTAACCAATGTATAAAGTATTTCAACATAGTATGAAACAAAATATTGTACGTAACTGCAAGAAAGTGTTTCATGTTTTCTTTCTTTCTTTCTTTTTCGGGACTCGTTTCGATATTCAGGACTCAGCTTCGCTTCAGCCGTAAACATCTTACTCGTCCTGAAAAACTTTCCTATGCAGCTTCGCAAATAACTATTACGCCTATTGTTTGTAGTACAATAATATAATACTGCAGCCTTGGCAACCACATTTTTTACTTTCTCTGCTAGGTATAGTAAACAGGGGAAGTATTGCATTCCATTCAAAAATAAGAAACCGAAATTTCGCCGGAAATATATTTTTCGAGTCCCCCTGAATCCAAATAAATCCTTTTGGGGAACATATCCGTGAGTGTATCTGTCTGTCTGAAAAAAATCAAGAGTCAGATAAACACTAAAGTTGGTATTTCAGTTTAGTAGCTTCCTAGGATGCAACACGAAGATTTTCAAGAAAATCCCTCCACCCCAGACTAGCTTTTACATGGAACAGTTTTCAAAAATTTTGATTTTCTCAAAAATGGCTCATAACGATATTAATTAAAATATCATATTATTTAAGATAATTTCATAGAAAATGAAATGTATATCTTGAATTTTCTGGGAGTGTCGCCAAAGTCCTCTTCATTCTGAATAACTTTTGCATAACTGGTAAACCGCAAGGGATACTACACAAAAAATATTCTTAGATTTTGTTTGAATTTTTCAATACTTATAATTTTTCTCAAATGGGAATTCGTTTTCAGTTTCTCTCCCCCCCTTTTTTAACGTCCTGGACATGCAAAGACAATGAAATGCTCCACATAGCAACCAGCTCTTACAATTACTGTCGCTTAAAACCTACCATATTCCCCTTGCACCTACAAGAAAATGCAAATCTGTCGAGTAACATGAAGTAGATGGAGAATAAGTGTAAATAAAAATAGTTTGTACAAAAGTAGAGAAAGTCGTGTGAGTGCAACACATCAGATTCTTAATTTGGTTTGTTAAAATTTAAGCAATGCAAATTTTTGTAATGCATAAATTCATACAAGAATTCCAGCAAGATAATATTATCATCTTCATCAGCATATAATCTACCCAAACTTGATCATAAGCGTTGGGGATCTGAAGATCTTGCAGGAATGAACCAGAAGAATACTTTACCCATTATTTAAATTGGAAACAGACAGACTATAAAAAAGGTAGTTTCCCTTCTGAATTGTGCATTTGTACAACCAGCAACTGGTTTTGAAAACGATGAATATATTTTATTAACAGAGAACTTCAAAGCAAAATATATATTTTTAACAAATAACTAAGTTGAAACTGCATAGGCAGTGTTATATTATTTAAATACAGTGTAAAGTATTCTATCATGACATTCCAGTTAATTAAACCCTATTCGCGTAGTTTCCCACTTTCTCTAATTCAGTCATTTAAAATGCTAACTGATGAACTTTACCCCAAAAAAGTATAAGTATTGGAAACTTTAAAGGAATAACAAGCAATATCTCGAAAATGGTTCACTCAACAACAAAAAAAAGTGTATGACATAAATTGTGTATTTTAACGCGATCTATATTTTTTGTGTAGTAAAATTTTGTCTATCTCTACTGGTTTACCAGTTATGCAAAAGTCGTTCACAATGAAGAATACTTTTGAGACATTCCTAGAAAATTCGAGATATACATTTCATTTGTCATGAAAATATCTTAAACATATGATATTTTAATCAAAATCGTTAGAGCCATTTTTGAGAAAAATAAAATTTTGGAAAAATGTTCCATGTAAAGGGTAATCTGGTGTGGGGGATTTTCTTTAAAACCTTCGTGTCGCATCTCTGGAAGCTACTGAACCTAAATACCAACTTTGGTGTTTATCCGACTGTTCGTTTCTAAGTTATGCTGTTCACAGACACACACACGGACATGTTTCCAAAAATGCTTTTTTTTTTTTTGATTCAGGGGGTCTCAAAACACGTATTTCCGGTGATATCTCGCTATCGAATTTTTGGGTGGAAAAATACCTCAATACTTTATGGCTATAAACAAGTAGGAACTAGTTCCCATCTATAACAAGTAAGTTAAAACGAGATGAAAAGACGGATATTAGATTTCTCCTGAATATGCTAATTTTTGTTTTCAAATAAGATCCAATCAAATCCCTTTTGAGAAACTAAGAGTTCATCAACTTCTACTCAATAAAAGAGCAGAACCTTTGATATGAAACAAAAAATGGATTGTCATTATCAAATTCTTGTCTGGATTGTGATGATATTATCTAAAATTGTAATATCACAATGCTAGAATTTTGGTATATTCAATAATAGGTTAAAACTAAATGAGATCTATATTTTCTACAAATTACAAGCTTTCAAAAAAGCACTAATGAACAAAGAAAATAAACATTAGTGACCCTGTATAGCGACAGCTTGGCATAGCTTGGCTGCCCACTCGAAAGGTATATATATAAAAGAAATCTTCTTTGTTTATTTGTTTTTTTATGTCTTTCTTTAACTGAACTCTAGCTCCCATTTTACTTATCGGGTGGAAGAGATAAAGATGACAGCATCTTATGAAATGCTGTATTTACAAAGAGGAATGAACAGTTTTAGTATCATTTTACTCTCTGAATGCGTATTTCAACAGAAAAAAGAAGCTTTTCGTAATTCTTATCACATTATATTTCAAATACGGATAGATTAAGGGAAGTCTTTTAGAAGTAAACAATAGAAACATTCCTTGTCATTTACACCGTGTTCCCTAAGCACATATTTCACCTTAATTTACCATGTTCTATTTTGTTGTAAAAATCACATTTTACACTAAAGTTAAGCAATATTCGCTGGATAATTGATCATTCAAAAGCCTCACACGCCGCCTCTACATCAGCTGCATATATTTTCGGAATAAAGGCTGTTAATCAGTGAAGCACAACCTTGTCTTTTACAAGCTAATGACGTCATATTGTCGACTTACCCCACCTCCTTCGTTTTGTATTGTGAAGCATTTCCCCTTCACTAATTCATAGACGGCGGGTTCAATGGCATGTTACAAGGTAACCAAACATTGGAGTTTGGATAACCCATGACCACATGAATGCGTCATAGCTCTGCGAACAATGCGTCAGATAAATCCGCCCTCCCCTATTCCGCTAAAGGTTGAACATCACTGCCCTTATCATTTTACTCACATTCTATTTCGTTTTATTGTATGTTTAAATAAAAATAATATAGTGTAGTTATTAATAGAGTTTACTGAATGTTTAAATAAAACGTTTACACTGTTTTATTGCATTTCCTTAAGTTGTTGAATAAAAATACCGTCTCGTTTATTTTTTCTCGCTGAATGCGACACAAACCACAGATATAAAGAACTGTATCTATTTGATTTTTACACTAAGTGCATAATAAGTAAACCTCAAATTAAAATAGTTATTTTGTGTTATTGTTCCATTCAAACTTAAACAAATGCCCATCGGCTTTAGGTGATTTCATTACACACTAAGCATTTCGCTGAAAATACACGAAGAAGTTCTCTTAGGAAGTAAACGCCACTAGTAAAGATAACATCGTTCCCATAATACAGTAACAACTTCGCAGCGGCATCGGAAAAAAGCGCGGAGTGATTCCGTCCTTTCCCACCAGGTATGATTTTGTCAGCCATGCGCAAAAGAAAGAGCGTTGTTGGCAAATGTCTCTGCTTTTCAGTCTTTTTCTACACCTGTATGAAGATGGAAAGAAGCTGTTCATAAACGTTTTCATCTAATAATCGACACCTATCTCCGGTTGAAAAAATGACATCTGTAAATAGATCTTAGGTTATTCTTATTGGCGTTTGTCGTATGGTGTCGGCTAAGTGATGCTAATTTAATCCGTCTATCAGTTCAATAATTTTTTTCAGTGACAGGAATTGTTTACTTTAAGTCTCTTTGTGTTATTTATTCAAATTTCTAGCATACACCATTTATTTACGGTCTAGCTAGAGTTCAAGAGATTGAAATTCCTAACTCCCTGAATCCTATTAATACGAGTACCTTTCTTACTCCTTATTAACTAGCATCGAATTTGTATAAAAATACATATACATGTTTTACTGCATTTATAGTGCAATTTATGCATTTTAGTTTGTTTTTGCTTTGATATGTAATTAAGTTTCATGTTTCTCTTTGCTTATATGTAGAGTTTTCTAGTGCATATAATTGCATATTTCCAATGTTACTATATATTTCATCATGTTTCCATGCATTAAGCATATAAGAAAATTAAGCGGCAAATAATTATGCAGTGTTTAAGAGAGAAATATGATGCTGTCGTTTGGTGTTCTTTGGATAAATACCTTCAAGCTGAAAATTAGTTTTTCCTGAAGACGTTTTCCCAGAGATAAAAGTACTTTAAAATTTTGCCCTCATATATCTATAAACTTGGAAGGATCTTTCTCAGCATATATACTTGTGTTAACCGATAAACGTTAAAGACTTACACCTGAGCATTTGGAGAAAATGATCATTGTATGAATCAATGAATGTATGAATCCCGTGTATCTCCTTATAAGGAATATAAGGCATTCACAAAGTATTTCCATCGGACCCTATTTCTTGCCAGCTCCTTTACTTCATTCCACGTTTTCCCTTCTTTAGCAATTTCTTTGATAACTGTTTTCTTCCACGTGTTTCTTGGCCTTACTCTTCCTCTACTACCCTGGGGATTCTAATCAAAAGCCATTCTTTCTTTTTTTTTATTTCTATTGCAATTTCTTTTTGATTTGTCATTTTCCATAATTCTAAATTTGAAATTGTATCTGCCATCATATTCTTATAATTCTTTTTGCACATTATCGACAAATTTTTGTAATTTGCTTGAATGAGTTTTACTTGTTTTCCAAGTTTCACAGCCATATAATTAAACTTATTTCACCTTACTATTGAAAATTTTCATATTAGTACGTCTTAAT
Source organism: Deroplatys truncata (assembly GCA_030765065.1). Taxonomy (NCBI): domain Eukaryota; kingdom Metazoa; phylum Arthropoda; class Insecta; order Mantodea; family Mantidae; genus Deroplatys; species Deroplatys truncata. Next base: position 65,230,955 of record CM060980.1, read on the forward strand.
ATAATATTATATTTCTAGACTGGACATAATAGAAAAGTTCATTGTATACTGCAAGGACCGAAATGGTGTCTAAGAACATCTTACACTTTTTTATGTAAGTACCAAAAAATATAACCCTAAAGTTAACAATTTTAGTGCACGATTAAGTGTATATTTTTGAAATTATAAAGCATATTTTAAACATTTAGACAGAATGAATGAATATCTATTTTAGATGGATATGTTAATACTATTACTTTTCGCGACCATGCGATTAACTATCCGATCTACACGCGACCTCTCTCTCTTACATATTGCGATGCTAAGTAAAATGCCTTTAAGAGACAATGTACGTGTGATTGATGACACATTTGGAACATTCTGCTTCCTTGAATGATGCTTCTTTTTGGATTCAGGCACCTCAAAACCTGTATTTCCAGTGAAATCTCGGTATGGAATTTTTGGGTGGAATGCAATACTTCCTCTACATACTATATGTAAGCAGTAGAGAAAGCGAAAACCGAATTTAGAAACAGTTACTTTACTGACGATCACGGTTGCCATTAAAACTTTCATACCCTGCTGCTTCAAATCCTGATCCACAGAGCAGCTCTTCCAACAAAAACAGACGTCTGTTTCTAGAAGGGAGAAAGATCTCATAACCAGCACAAGTTATCTCACATCTAGCTTTATATTTGGGGAAATAATCTTAAACGTTTTACTGCAGCAGTTCCCATTCATTTGCAAGTGAAATGATGACTCCAGGCGGTGCACCCGCGGCAGGTATACCAACCCAGAAGGCATATCCTCGGTTCGCTTTTACGTCTCGCTTGCTGCCTTCAATTTAATTGTGACGCAGCAAAGGCTTATTTTCGAGGGCTGTATAAGTTGATTACTCAAACTGAAACAAGGTAACACTGAGAGAAGCTAATGTGCTTATTCGAGCATTCTCCTTCACAGTTTGTTTCAAATTCGACGAAGATTCCAAAGATTCCACTTTGTAATGTTCAGGCAGGTCCCTTCGAATCTTAGTTTTGCGAAAATTAAAGAAAGCTAATATGGATGATATGCATATCTCGTAAGTTATTTAAAAATGCCCCATTTATTTGAAGGAGGTAATCTTTACGTTATTTGCACCACGCTTTGGGCGCCAATTTGAAGGAGGATTGTTGTATTGTGCTGTTACTGTTAGGAAGCCAAACTTGATGAAGTAACTGCCCCAAGTATGGTACAAAGTTTCCGGTGGCCTTTGCCCCAACGTTCACTTTACGGTGCCCTTTATCCCAACGTTTAGGAATCAACTTTGTATTTTTATGTTTCTTTAAATATTATATATTATATATATATATATATATATATATATATATATATATATATATATATATATATATATATATAGCCGCATCACTCCCTGCTAAGAGCGCTCCCTGCTATATATATATTATATATTTGCCACGGCTGCGTCAGTATTAATTTGTAGAAACCTGTATCTCTTAGCAGGGAGTGATGCGGCTAAAGAATGTAGGCTTACACAAATTATAATTTTTACTTCACTCCTTTTATTAATCCTTCAAACGATTAAATAACACGTCACTGATATAGACAGCTGTGAGATTATTTATTAATTACTTGCACTTTTTAACACGTTAACTTTATAATATTCTCACCGTAATGAATTGTATATGTCTCACACTGAATACGTATTTAGCTACTCGGGAACGCGTCTTACGTCCGGTTAGGAACGCTGTCTACTAGCGACTGGCGTTTACCGCTTAAATTTGTGAATTTCTCTATTTCAAGTCTCTGATTGGCTAATCCTACTCCAATAGAATACTTTTATTTAACTTTCAGCTTTCCTAGTTTTTGATTGGCTATTTATAAACTGTATTAAATATTACATTATTGTTCCAAGAATTTCTAGTAGCATTATTAAACTTTCCAATTCATTATTGCCTCAAGGTTACCTCAGTGTTAGCAACATTCGGCTTCTATTCTCACATCTCCTACATTATTAAATTACGTAATACATCCACATAACATTATTATACATGTACACAATAATATAAACATAATACAATGACTGTTACATACATTTTATATATTATATTATACACATATTGCTTTAAGGCGGGCTGCCATTTTTTTACTATATAATTAGACGGAAATCATTTAAGTGTTAAAAATACTGCCTCATATTAAACTCTGCTAAAGATTATCATACCAGCTGTATGTAAATGCAGACTATATATTCCATTTCACTATTTTAAGCTTTAAATAAGAGACGTATATAAGCAAAAAAATTACAGAACGAAATACTATCCTCTGAAAGCAATTATCCCGAAATGTTATTTTATTTTTATGTATTGCATTGTTTATTTTGTAGTCCATAGAAGCATATTATACAATTACGATACTGCAATGTTTTAAGCGTCCGTGTATTAATGAGTAATTACAAAAAATTAAACTTGTGGGATAGCATTTATTTTTTGTTTAGTGTATTCTATATATAAAATGTTTCTCTCGCAATGTTCTTTGCGTTGAACTGGGTTTTATTCAGCAATCCAGCAATCGAGAGCAAATAGCCCAGGTTTACCTGGACGGGATGTTAATCGCCACAGTACCCAACTCAAGCGCGGCTTTACCTATTGCGATGTAGAAGGTGAATAATGATTTTCGAAAGCTTTTATGTGCGTGGTCATTGGGCCGCTTGCGGGTCGTAAAGCTACCAGCGAAGTAGGGTATAGTTTGGGGGAGTATCCAAGTTAGCAGGCGGACGCTCACTACTAGATCCAGTTAGTGACCAAGCCCGATGCTGCTTAACTTGGGGGATGGTGGAATGGGCTTTACGATGACGACATGATGGCAAGCTGAGGGTAACCCGAAGGTTGCCCTAATTCGGGCTTAACCACGTAGTGACGGGATATGGGGTTTACAGGGCGACTGGTGAGAATGTGTAGGGGAGTGAAAGGAGGTAGCAAGTTTTGCTCCCCTACGGTTGCCAGTCATGGTACAACGGCTCTTGTGCACCGCTGGTGTTCTGTATTTTCCAAATTTCTTATGTAGGGGTTGTAATTTTGAAAATCCAAGCATCTCTTGGAGGAAGTATGCGGGAGCTCAGCCTTAGCTGCTGATGGAGGTGCTCCGTTGTAACCGGATGTGCCCGCAAGCCATGCGGAGAAGCCGATGACGTCTCAAGCGGGTGTTCTGGGATTATAATCCTCTAGAGACTGAACGAGGGCGTTCTGATGGAATGGCAACTGGTCGTAAAATTTTGCGGCCCGGCGCCTAATTTCGTCCTCCACGTAGGGAAGAGATAAGGCTTCGTGAAACACTCTCACGGGAAAGGAACGGTATACAGAATAGATAGCCCGAAGGCTCCTATTCTGCATCCGTTGCAGAAGCAATAGACTGAAATCTGCGGCTATGCCCCAGATCTCGCAGGCGTAAAGCAGCACGGGGATTATAAGCGTTCGAAAATGGTGTTGCTTAAGCGGAACAACACCCCCGACCTCAGCAAGGGGTATAATGAAGCCGCAGCTCCAGAGGCCCGATGCGCGAGGTCCCGGACGTGTCCCTCAAAAGTTAGGCCTCTATCTAGCTTAACTCCCAATGGCATTTGTCCATTCTACCCTTCTCCTGAAATAGGTGAATGTGGGGAAGTTTTCGGTGGAGAATGCCGTGGCTTTTTGCCGGATTTATGGATAACCGACCAACGTCTGCACCACTCTTGGAGGAAAGACTTGTCTCTGAATGGGGTTGAAGGCGCTACGTGGGTTTTTATCTGTGCAATACAGGAGCACGTCGTCAGCACATTGTGCTGTATTGACGTGATGCTCTGTAGGGAGGTCGGCCATATACGCGCTAAAAAGCGTGCGGAATAACACAGAACCTTTGGGACTCCGCCTCGTATTGGCCTTTGTGTTGATTTGTGTCGCGCAACTGAAATCACAAAAGTGCGGTGTTTGAGGCATGTGTGTAAAAGGCAGATTTGGTGTGTCGGGAGCTCCAGGGGATGGGCTTCAGGTGAAGACCCGCATGACAAGTCCTCGATGCCTTCTGTCCTGGTATCCCAGCAGCCTCCACCACGCGCAGCAACTGCGGAGGGGGTGTCGGGTGCCCAGAACGGAAGCCAAACAGGTGTACTGGGATGGTTTGAATGTCTCACAAGGTGGAGACAAGGAGCTAGCAACACCCGCTCGAAAACGTTCGAGAGGACAGAGAGGAGACTTATGGATCTGTAGTTGGCGGGATGGACTGCATCTTTCCCGGGTTTCAAAATGCAGATCACCCAAGCCTCCCTCCACTCTCGTGGAAAGTGGCGCAGGTCAAAACGCATGTTGAAGACGTTGGTCAAAAGAGCACATCTCTGAATGGAGGGCAGCATATCATGGTGTATGAGAGCCGTCAGACCCCGCTGCCGTTTTAGGTGGAGGTGCCGTTGTGCGCCCTGGGTTTCTCTGGGTCTTACGAAAGGAAATCAATCCGCAACTTCGGGGGTCGTCGAAGAAATCGGCGCATCTCCCTCCGAGTGCGTTCGGAAAAGGCATTGTCCTGGGGGTCATCTCGAGCCCGCATAGGCCTCTCAAAATAGTTGGCGAACACATCGACTGTGACCAGGCCGGAAAAGAGGGGAGACATTGACCTCCGCGGTTGCGGAGTCGTTTGGCCATCTTCCACATGTCGCCATCCTTGAGGTTCATACGGGTTATTGTGTCCTCCCACGCGCGCACCCTGTGCTCGCAAAGGCGGCGACAGACCTCTTGGCGTAGACGCCTCTGAAGCACTCGATTATGTGGCGTTCGGTGACGCTGATAGTCTGCGTGCCGCTCAGGATCGACCGATTACCATAAGTAATTCGACAGTAAGGGTGTCAGGTTGCAAGGGAGCTGGGGTGTGAACGGTAAGTTTGGGAACTGTTCGCACTATGATGGAGGTGAAGGAGGAGACCGCGACCTCCAAGATTGGGAAGTTTGTGTTTCTGGGGTTGGGTGGAAGGGAATCGTGGAGACAAGTCTTGACGCAGTCCCAATTGACTTCCCGGTGTTGAACCGGAACATCGTGGCTGGCAACCCTTGTATTAACCTCAGCTAACACGGGATTACAACCTGAGTGTAATGCGTTAAGTGATGTGAGTGAAGTGGAAGGGGAAGTGTTTGATGATAGCGAAGTCGATAACGGAAGCTAGTCGTTGACCTCGTGGGTGGTGGGTAACTGAACTTTAAACGTTGGTTTTATTCATTTTTACCTTGAAACAGATTCGCCTAGTTGCCCGCACTTGGGAGACCCCGAGTTCCAATACCGTGGGCCGTCCAATTTGACTGGAGTTTATTTGGGGGGGGGTTCTCAACACCAAGGTAAATATGAGTTTGGATATTTAATACCGCTACGCAAAGTTCCAAAGTGTAAAACAATAGTAAAAATAAAAATAGGTGGTAATAGCGAATGGTCTGCCATTTATTCACAGGCAATGAAAGCAGATAGACTGGACGACACCCTAATGCCATCTACCCGGCACATGTAGACGCAGATGTACAGTTATCTGGTAGGAAGGCCTCTCTGGAAACTTGTCGAAGCTGCCACGGCCCGTCACGTATAGAAGCACAGATACAAAAATAAACCGAGTTTTATTTATGAACGCTCTTTAACTACTGTGGTCCTTAGCGTGCCATTCTATATTGGGCATGAAAGACCGGAAATTTTGCTCAGAGGCCTCTTTATCAGACTTGAGGTTCTTTCACGTGACATAAATCTACGACACGAGACTACAGGCTTTACTAATGATTTTTACCCCGAAAAAAATCGATCACCTTACGCCGGGTTTGAACTATGACCTCGAGAACTAGAGGCTAGCATGATACCCCGAGACCATGGAAGCCGACATCAAAGTTACATTTGTCTAGCACTAAGGCCTCTGTGGAGCGTGACAAAGAAAGAAAGTATGGTGCGGGGATGAGACCTAGAAAGCTATCTGTCAGTCACATACCGAGCCACGAGGTATCTCCTAACAGATCCGTCACGAAATGTATTAAAGCGACGTAAAATAAATAGAGGGAAAAATCGAAGGGATACTTAAATGAAGTATAAAGTAATGGCGATACCGAAATTAGTGCATTGCAGCGTGGACGTTAAGGAAAAGAAACTATATTTGCATCCAGGCGAAGTAAAGAACAAATGGACGGTCAATCACAGAGGGAGTGACTCCTGAGTGTTCAAATGGTTTGCGAGACCCCACACAGTCTTGTAATGCAGCTGTCAAAATTTCAAATTTGTGTTCGAAACACAATTGCATTGCAAACATAGCAGCTGCTTTATAAACTTACTGCAATATTTGTAATAATTCAACACGAATAATTCCAAATTATAAACTTGCTTTCTACTTTTCTAATTTATAAACGCAATACTTTTGGTTGAGAATTTCAGAGAAATTGTAATCATTTGTGCTTCAAGAAGTAATTTAGGTGATAATCTCCGAAACAACTAGTCAGGATAGAAACTTTTTAAAGAGTAGACAGTTGACTTTAGACTTAAAAGCTCTACTCCTGGCTGTGCAGGCACATTAATGATTTCAAACCAAATGTCACAACCCCCTTCTTACATATAATAAGTTTTATTAATGCACAAACTCCATATTTTTCAGGATTCTCGAATATTTTCACAGGTTAGTCCCCTTTACGTAGTTGCGTGATGGGGATCATTTCAAGTTGTGAAATAAATTTTGCAGAGAAAATAGTTCATCATTATTATACGAATCCACTAATTAGACTTTGATGAGTCTCTTCCAGTTATAACTAAATTTGGTTCCACTGTCCCAGTGCGTAGTACATGGCAAGGGCTCCGTCTTTAGAGTACACGTGGGGTAGTGAGCCTCTGCAACGCGAAGGTAACTCACCAGTGCAAGGGAAACATCGAAATCAAACTTGCTTGTGATGGGTTCGTAACAAACTACATGGCTCATAAGTTCTAGAAAATAAAAACAGTTATGAAATTATATTATATTTGTAGCAGTACTTATTTTATTGATACTAATAAATAATATTCGAAAATGTTGAATATTCTTCCACTAGAGTACGTAGCACATTAGTCATTTTCGCCAAGTGAAATAGTTCCTTACAAGTTTCTTCTTCATTGGAATATATATAAATGCGATTTAAGATTATGGATCTATAGGCTTTGACGAGAATTTTAAGCAGAGCTCAATCCATTTTCAAGACTGAATGACAAATGTTTTTGGGCATTTAAACGCCAAATGTCTTTGTTATGTGCTCAGTAAAACTAGAAAGGACTAACTTGAATAATTTTTACTTTTTCTGCCATCTACCTATAACTGTATTCGGCCCGAAAACTCCTTGCCAAGATTTCACCGAAAATGCGTGTTTTGAGCCACCCTGAATAAAAAAAGAAGCAATTTTATAAAAACGTGCGCGCCTGCGTGTGCGAATATTATAATCCAAAAAGCGAAGTACCCGATAAATACCAAACTTGATATTTAGGTGCAGTATCTTCGAAAAATGAAAGACATTCCTTTACATGAAAGACTTTTTGAAATTTTGGATTTTTCCAAAGATGGCTCTAACAATTTTGATTAAAATAGCAGGCTTAACACAATTATAAGACAAAATTTTTATCCTGAGCTTCCTGAGAACAGCTGTGAAGCCCTTTTCATTCTGATGGAATTTTGTTATAATTTTATATAATTGGCAAACCATTGATAAATACACTAACTACTACACCATAAATGTCGATGTCTTTAAAACACAATTTATTTCCGATAAAGATTTTGTAGGATCAGCCATATTGGTTTGAATTTTTCAATACTTTGTTGTCGTTCTCGTGGGCTAGTGGTAACGTGCTAGCCTCTAGTTCCCGAGGTCGCGGGTTCAAACCGGGCGTAAAAATCCTTAGCATGGCTTCCTTCGGAAGGGAAGTAAAGCCGGTGGTCCCGTGTCGTATATTTACGGCACGTAAAAGAACCTCAAGCCTGATAAAGAGGCCTCTGAGCAAAATTATAGGTCTTTCACGCCCAGTATAGAATGGGACGCTAAGGACCATAGTAGTTAAAGTCGCAATTAATTTCTTGCGATGTCATGGAAAGGGTATGGAATATTTTAGACCAGCATATAGCGAGCCAGTTTTAAAAACATCTGACTATCGATTACCTCTATTCCCTTTGCACCCACAACGAAATATGTGCTGAACTATTTCCGCAAAAATTTATATCGATTACAATGAAGCAGAAAGAAAAAAATGGGCTTTCGTAAGAATAGTTTGCAGAAGTTATACCAAAATAAAAGATAATGGCTAGAGAAATTCATATGAAAGTCTTACATATGTTTAAAACGAGGGTTAGGTATTTCTCTGACATGATGAGTGCTTTGGCACCTAGCGGCATTTGAAGATTTTAATATAAAACTGACAGACGTCTGAATACACACACACGAAAAAAAACAAGAAACCGCATCACATGTAAACATGACCTTCGACATCGTGAACTGCAGACAAGAGTTTAATTTAAGCACAAAACAGTCAAGCGCAGCTCTGTTACACACAGAATTTAATAGTTGCAATATCATGTAACACGAGGTAGAGGCGCCATCTTGCTTGATGGTTAATTTACGGGGAACGGTGTACCGAGTACCGGCACACATTCACCGCAATGCACCACGGGACATATGGCGAACGAGTCGTAAAGAGAAACTCGGCTGGTGCGTAATGTTCGCGAAATTCGCTTAAAGGGGGAGCGGTATTCATTTTACAGCCCGAATAATCGCCGACAAAATGTGTTGATGGCAACTGCTGAAGCAAATTATTGCGGTGGCAACAGTAAGGCTTTAGAGAAGTGACGAGCAAAACGTAACACACGTTGCGTTGAACATACACGTGCAATAGATTTTCCAAGACAAGCCACACGCATTCGGGCATCAGGCTCATTAACTGTTTAATATATTTACACGAAAATGATAATGTGCAAATACATACACTATTTACCTGCTTGAAAGTAATAATTTCTTAGAAGTCCTCGATTAATGCGGAGATGGACGTTTGAACAAGGCGTGTTGTGTAGTATCTTGGTTGTTTCTATTAGGACAGGTTTTAAAGTTCAGCCTCTGATGTTTTCCCGGCATTCCTGCTTACTTGTTTACATGACCCTCACCCTCACCAAAGCCCGAAATGTAGGTCGACTCCAGGAAGTCAATCAATGTCATTCCCTCTGTATGGATCTTCAACGTAGATCAAATATTGAACAGCATAAAATGGTCAGCATGTCATGAATTTTGACAGAAAACCAGTTTCACAAAGCCATTGTTGTCTTAGACAACTCACATTAGACTTTATTTTAACTTTCTCTACCATCTACATAGTAGGTAGAGAAGGTATTGCATTCCACCCAAAAATTTAATACAGGGATTTCATCGGAAACACATGTTTTGAAGCCCCTGAATTTTAAAAAAGCATAACTCAGAAATGAAAAGTCGGATAAACACCAAGCTTGTATTTAAGTCCGGTATCTTCCAAAGATGCGACACGAAGATTTTCAGAAAAATCCCCTCACCACAAACATGTAAGATTTTTCGAATTTTTTTATTTTCTAAAAAATGGCTCTAACGTTTCTTACTAACATAACATACATTAAAGTTATTTACATGACAAATAGAATGTATATCTTGAATTTTCTGGGAATAGCCTGTGAAGTTCTCTTCATTCGGAAGAGATTTTATATAATCTTGTATAACTGTAAACGTTAAGTGTTAGAGCAAAACATACTACACAAAAAGTGTAGATCTCTTTAAAACACAAAATTGATTTCAAATAACTTTTCTGTAGCATCTTCTATTTCCGAGATATCGTTATGAATGGTTAGAATTTTCAATACTTAGTCATTCTTTTAAAGTCCTTTCGATATGCAGTCAAACTTGGACAGCATGTTCAGACAACAGATACCCAAGGCAGTAAAAATTAACATTCACAAGGGAAAAACAAACCAGATAGACCAAAGAAGCCATGGCATAAGCAATTTGGTGCCGGAACGGGTTGAAGCCCAAACCGTGAAGTAGAAAAGGAAGATATTCATTTGTTTCTTGCGAGGTCATGGATAGAGTATAGAGTATAGAGATAGAGTATAGTGTCCAGCTCTAAAAAAAATGACTATTGGTGTTTTCTTTGTGCCTGTAACAAATTGTTTCATGCAGCTAATTTCGGAAAGCTTTCCTCGATTGAAATGAAGTAGATAGGAAAAGAAAATTTCGTAAGAATAATTTGTATACCCACTAATAAACGATAGAGGGTAGAGAAAGTCATGTGAATGTAACACAGAAATTTTATATATAGCAGAATTTTGCCGAAAACCGTCATTTTGTGAAGATGCTAGGCAGATCATGTAAAGCCGGCGTAAGCATAATTTATTCTATACACCCTGTGACGGGGCCTCTAAAAGCTGGCACATAGCGAAAGTTTGAGTTAGGCTACGCTAGTTTAGGTTAGAGTTAGGTATACTATGTCTAACAAACTCCGCCATTTCATGAAGAACTGCGGCAGAACATTTACATTCGCATGTTTTCAGATGTCGCAGTCTCCACTTCAAAAAAATCTAGTAATCAAAATAATAAAGAAAAACTTACAATTTTTAATATTAAAAGATATTTCACTTCAACTGTTTTATAAATGCACCGATTTTTCAACTTTTTCGAGTGTAGTGTTTAAAAATTTATTTTACATACATTAAGTAGAACACTTTTTTTATATCACACTTTAAATTGCAACGAAAATAGGTTTTAATTTGATGAAGAAGAAGTGTTAAAAGTCAGGGACTGTCAACGTTATTCCTCAACTTCATTAACGCTTCCGTTTTTATGTCTTTGAAAATTTATTTAAACCATATATCTGTGACATTGTCAGCTATTCTATAAAAACATTGTCCTGCCATATGCATATAAAACAATTTTAAAAGCACCACACTAAAAGCTTGAAAATCTATACATTTGAAATAAAGACTATACAACTAATAAAAGAAAAAATCTTGCAAAAACCCAAGTACACACAAACTGTAACATTGTTATATTTCTGCATATTGAACCAAGCAATTTTTAATTTATTCTTTCAAGTTCTAAAAGGTAATTTCTATATCTCGAATATATTTAATATGAAAACATGGGCTTAGATTTTCAGAATAAAAGTAGGTAAAGTAAAGCTCATTTGCATACCTTCATGTACACCGAAAACGTCTGCAATGGACCGCTTACTCTACTCTACTAATCTTTTGTTTATTAGTTCTATAATCATTTTCCGTATAAGCTGGTTTTTAAAAGGCGAGTGCTTGAATTTAAGAAGAAAACGTTCAATCAGCAGTTCCACCATGACCCGAAAATTGACGTTGGTTAGCAACAGCAAACTCTCTATGGGCTAGCAATGAAAAACTTATAACGGCTATGTAACGTTCTGCGTCTTTAGTCGCTTCAATTTTCTGTTGTTGCTAGTAGCCGAACAGCGTGACGACGCTATGCTAACAGAATAGAAAGTCTTGCACGATAGTCAAACAAAGGAACAAAACAGGGAGACTCATAACAACCTTGCACTGCTAGCCTTTGTTAAGCTTCAAAGAGGAGGCTTATTAGTAATTCATTCATTCATTCATTCATTATCTGTTTACCCTCCTCTTATGTAGGACTTACACCCCCCAGGACTTACAAGCGGGTGCCTGGGGTCAGAGGCCCGTCGAGGAGCAGACACTCATGGATCAGACAGAGCATCCAGGATGGGTGATCAGCCCGATGCCTGGTATGGGATGAAGGAAGTAGATGAAACGAAATGGTGGTGAAATGGATGAAAGGAAAGGTGATGATGGAGCAGTTGGTGGAATGAATGGCGGGGGAAACCGGAGAACCCGGAGGGTACCCGTCCACCACAAATCCCACATGCAGGTCCCTGGGATTGAACCCGGGCCGCCTAGATGGGAGGCGATCGGTCTAACCGCTCGGCCACGGCGCCGCCGGCTTATTAGTAAACAGCCCTTTAAATATATAGCTATGATTGTTACACAAGTCTGAAGTCCTGGGAGAAGGTACTACGAAATTATTAATTAAGTTTAACTAACAATATCATATCCTTAATTGAACGTCACAGCTCTAACACACAATTACTATATTCTATGCTCAAACTGACTTGAGTCTCATGGAGACTGGATATATTTTTTTTAATACATCTAAATGGGATGGAGTGAGTATAAGACAAAATAAAACGTTTCCTTAAACTGCATAATGGTGCGCCTAAAACCAAAAGTCAAAAGAAGTTAAAAATGTGAACACCAAGGACCCTCTCCGAAAGAATTACCTGGTAGAGAATAAACCATGTCAGTTTTATTTATCTCATAGGAGTGTTAGCGACAATCGATGAACGGGAAGCTCCTACCATTTTTGTATTCACATAACTCGCTATATATGAAGAACTGCTCCAACATACTAGCGGTAAACGAGAGGTACGCTGAAAGCATAATATACTCGCTATTCATTCCATGCTTGCCAACCCTGGTAGAACTGGGGTGCCTGATGAAGTTGATACAGAAATAAAACACACACACACACACACACGCACACACTGAACCCTTGTACAATAAATATAGCTAAACTTTAAACAATGAGATCACATTTTAGAATTAGAGGTGTCCTTCGTTTTACGAGGTCTCCTGAATAAAAAGAAACATCTTTTTAGAAAAAGCTTTGTCTGTTAACAGAACAACTCAAAAGCAAAAAATCGGTTAATACCAACTTCGTACTGAAGTTCAGCATCTTCCAAAGATGCGATACGAAGATTTTCAATAACTACGCTTTATATGGAAAAGTTATCGCATTTCTTTTTATTTTCTCAAAAATGGGTCTAACGATTTTTATTAAATACCAGATGTTTAAGATATCTGCATGACAAATAAAATATATAACTTGAATTTTCTGGGAATAGTCTGTAAAGTCCCCTTTATTCTGAATGGCTTTCTGTACTTAGTAAACCACAAGGGATAGAACTAAGTCTACTATGCAAGAAATGTAGATCTCGTTAAAGCACACAACTTATGACAAAGGCTTTTATGACGTTAACCATTTTCTTTCGCATTGCTTTGAAATTTTAAATGCTTTTACATTTCTCAAGTGAAAAGTCGCTATTCGTTTTTATCTCGTGGTCATGCGTGGAATTTTAAAGCCTTCGCTTTACGTACTGTATCGTACAACAAAATGTGTAAATGTGAATTGAAAGTTTATCTGGATTAACAAGAAGTAGGTAGAATAATCCGCTTTTGTAAGAATAATTTGTACCTAGAAGAATGGGTAAAGAATATGAATGAATCCCTCAGATGTTTATTTCGTACGTTATATCATTGTTTCTAAACTGCTGATAGAAAAATTAGAAACAAAACCTGAAACCTAGTTATATTATTTCGCATTTACTATTTTAATCAACACACAGACCCGTAGTATTCAGTACATTCGAAGCAACAGTCAATAACCAGTAAGAAAGTACTTTTGTAAGGAATAATTCCTTAGCAACTGGCTTATGGGTTACCCATTCGACCACTCTATGAAGATTTCCAGAGTACTTCCATTGTCTTGAGAGCGGTTTAGGCGCCATTGCTGTAGCGTCAGATATAAATTTAAAGGGTGCATCCGTTGGGCTCCTTACGACTGCTGCCCGAGGGGATAGCTACCACCAGCAAGATGAAACGGTCCGATAAACGTCAAACACCGGCAGATATCCTCCCTCTTTCTTCCTTTCCGCTTTGTCCTCCTCATCCTCCCACGTTATCGGAACACCCTCGAGTTAGCTATAAAGCACACAACTGGACTATGGCTGCCGCTTATAAACTTCACACCAGTGATGGTATCTTAATCCTCATTTTATTATTAATATGGTTTAGATATTAATCGCTGTATTAGTGGGTGCACCCAAAAACAGCTGCGTAGCGCTCTACCCATTTACTTCCCAGAAAAGGCAAGTAGTATATTTTCTCTTGGCGCTAGAAGCTTGAAAAATGTATTCGCCTGTTCTGAGGACGCGCTTACTTTGGTGGGTTATAGTCATTCTCAGAAGACTTAAGAATACGAAGCACTTACTGAATCTTCAACTATTTCAATACAAGACTACTAATTGAGATAGAGTATCTTTACGTTATTTGCACCACGCTTTGGGCGTCAATTTGAAGGAGTTGTATTGTAGTTCCACTGCTGGGGAGCTAAACTTGATGAATTAACTGCCCCACGTATTGTACAAAGTTTCCGGTGGCCTTCGCCCCAACGTTTACTTTCCGGTGGCCTTTGCCCCAACGTTTACTTTCCGGTGACCTTCGCCCCACTTTTAAAAAATTAACTTTGTAATTTGAATGTTTCTTTAAATATTATATATATTTATGTTTGCCTTGGCTCCTTCAGTATTAATTTTTAGAAACATGTATCTCTTAGCAGGGGGTGATGCGGCTAAAGAATATAGCTTACACAAATTATAATTTTTACTTCACTCCTTGTATTAATCCTTCACACGATTAAATAACACTTCACTGATATAGAGAGCTGTGAGATTATTTATTAATTACTTGCACTTTTTAACACGTAAACTTTATAATAATCTCGCCGTAATGAATTTTATGTCGCGAACTGCTCAGGAACGTTGCCTACCAGCGACTGGTGTTTACTGCTTAAATTTGTAAATTTCTCTATTTCACGTCTCTATTGGCTAATTTTACTCCAATAGAATACTTTTATTTAACTTTCAGCTTTCCTAGTTTTTGATTGGCTATTTATAAACTGTATTAAATATTACATTACTGTTCCAAGAATTACTAGTAGCATTATTAAACTTTCTAATTCATTATTGCCTCAAGGTTACCTCATTGTTAGCGACTTTCGGCCTCTATTCTTACAGCACCTACATTATTAAATTACTTAATACATTCACATAACATTATTATACATGTACACCATAATATAAACATAATGCAATGACTGTTACATACATTTTATATATTATTTATACACATATTGCTTTAAGGCGGGCTGCTATTTTTTTATATTATATAATTAGACTGAAATCATTGTAGTGCTAAAAAATACTGCCTCATAATGCAAGTGTAACGTTGAAATGCTTCTGAACGAGATTTCTCTTTCATGCAAATGGGTACCAAATACAAAAATGTAACATTAATTCATAGATAAAATTTTCTCCTTATATCCTATGAGTTGTTATTAAAAATATTATTACTTTCTCTACTGCTTACTTAAGTAGAAGTATTGTATTCCACCCAAGAATATCAAGCTTTACAGGAAATAAATGTTTTGAGGTACTCTGAATAAAAAAAGAATTTTTAGAAAAACGTCCACGCGTATGTGTGCGTGTGTATGCGAACGCGTTAGGCGACTCAAAAACAAAATATAAGACAAATACCAAACCTGGTATGTAAATTGAGTATCCTCCAGGGATGTAACACGAAGATTTTCAAGAAATTTTCTCATCCCAATCTACCCTTCACATGCAAAGTTTTTCATGACTTTCTCAAAATTGCCTCAAACGATTTTGATATAATGCCCTATGTTTAAGATAATTTGAATAAGAAATAAACTGTATATCTTACGTTTTCTAGGAATAGCTTGTGAAGACCCCTGAATGAATGTTGTATAACTTGCACCTTTGTATAAGAGTAAAAGATACGTGAAATACAAAAAATGTTGATTTCGTTAAAAAACATGTTTCTGCCAAATACACTTTTTGTGCCATTCACCATTTCCCAAAATAGTTTGTTTTATTATTGGTTGGAATTATCAAAAACTTACGCTTTTAATTTTCTGTTTATCTTAAGGGGAAGTATTGCATTTCATTAAAAAATTCGATACCGAGAATACACGCTTAGAGAGTCTCTGAATAAAAAAAAAGACTTTTTGGAAAAAAGATTCGTGCGCGTACATACATTTATGTGTGTGTGAACAGCATAACTCAAAAACGAAAAGTTGCTTAAATGCCAAACTTGGTATTTAAGTTCAGCATCTTCCGAGGATGTGATACGAAGATTAACGAAATACTCCACCCCAAAATACGTTTACAAGGAAAAATGTTTATTATTTTTTATTTTCTTAAAACTGCCTGTAATAATTTTCATTAAATAGATGTTTAAAATAGTTGCATGACAAATAAAATGCATAAAACGATTTTTCTGGGAATAGCATGTGAAGTCCTCTTCATTCTGAGTGACTTGACAAAGGTAAGACAGACAATAATCTTACCACTCAAAAATTGTGGATCTTTTTAAAGCGCACAAATTGCGTCAAATGAAATCATTTCATTCTGGCTTTAACCATTTCCAAGATATTCTTCGTTATTAGCTTTAATTTTCAAATACTTATACTTTTGCTACTATCAAGTCGCTATTCACCTTTCTCATGATCATGCAAGGAGCATAGAATTTAAAAGTCATCACATAGCGATTCGCTGTTTAAGAATCTCAGGAACCACTTTAGCCTACTATATCCTTCTTACACCTACAGCGAAATGCGTAAATGTGTAATGAAAAAGCTTGACACGGTTAAGGGAGTCGGCCCTGAAAACTCTGAAAAAATGTCATGTCCTATTTGCTTAAAAATAGTACAGGATTCCCTGATTATTTCTATATAAAATTAGAAGAAATGTTTTATGAATGCCATAAGATATGAAAAGGAACGTAAACACTGCAACTCATCCTGGTTAGAAATATGCTTGATAGATAAAGTAAAGTTGCTCGTAGAAGCAACTCATAGCGTGAGGGATCATACCAAAAAATGAATATTGCAGAGGAGATGCAGAAGGATTCAGATAATCCATTAGATGGGACAGGAATGCAATAAAAATTAACATTTTCTATAGACTAACTTTTCCATAGTTTAATTTTCATTACTTCAATGTACCTTATCTCAGTAAGAATTTAAGCTTGAGGAGTAGAACTTTTATAAATTATTATTATAACCAAGAATACCTTTTTTCAATTTTTAATTCTTTAAAACGTTATGACTAAAATGTCTTGCGCCCTGGCGCTGTGGGCTAGGGCATGGTGCTCTGGTTCCGGTAACGGAATGCACCCAGGTTCGATCCCACCCATGGGGGTGTGGATTTTAAGTCTCGGGTATAGGACCGGTGCCCACTCAGCCTTATGAGGAAATTGAGGAGCTACGATAGTCAGCGATCCCGGCCACGGGATTGAAAGATTCGTGATGTTGCCCACAATATCTCCCCCTATCGGTTGGATGATCGTCCACCTCTGCCGTGCGTACGTGAACGTGAGGCCGGCAGTCGGTTTGGTAGTACTAGGGCCTCTATGCGCTGTAGCGCCACGGGATTATTGTTACCATCTATTACTGTTATGACTAAAATATTGCATTTTTACAAAATATAAATTTGACAAAACAAAATATTTTAGTACAGGGCTAAGTATTCACAAAACGAATGTTAAAGTATTTACAAATGTATATGCCATGTTCTGTAACTAAACCAGAGTCCTAGAAGCAATAGTTTAAACATTTGTCAAGTTTAACGTTGCTAACATAGGCAGGGCCGATTCCCCTTAACAAGAAGTAGATAGAATAAGCATTTCTAAGAATACTTTTTAGAATATTGAGTAGAGAAAGTCATGTGAATACCATGCATCAGATTTTTTAAATGATTAGGAACCCTAGTTCGTGAACCTGTATTCTTTGAGATAGAGGTCATAACTCTGAGGATTACAGCACCCTAATGCAGACTTTAATTACAGATCATGTACACCAAGTCCGGCTAAATAAGTTCCTACTATACCCTCTGTTTATCTCGCATGAATTACTGCAGAGGTCCAGGCCCGAGCGTGTTGCTACGGAACACAATGCGTGAGTGGAAACCCACGTATTCTCCCCGCAAAAAAAGTCCCCCTCCCTTGACGAAACGCCACAACATCTAAGGCCAACCAAGTTAGCTAATTTCATTAACTAAAAACCACCCTCGCAGTATAATCCTTAACATAGCTGCCTTTTCCCTTACATAGAAATTAATGGTTTTGGGAAGTACACGGTTTCCAATTGGTCAGTGGTCCCCCTACCTTGACTCACGGGGGACGAGAAGCGAGGGCTGCTGCCAACAAATTCCTCCCTCATATCAGTCAGTAGTCAACGTGAGGATGTTAACATGATTTATTAGAAGCTAAATTCATCCCCACACTTGCAACATAACAAGGGTGGAGCAAATAACGAGCTTCTGAAAGAGGGTGGAATGTTTGAGACCTACCTTCATTTTTCAGCGAATGTGAAAGGTTTACAGTTTTCCATCCATTCGCTTCAGCCTTAAAATTATTTCTCTTTTTTCCCTTGTGCAATAAACAAAGGCTACATTCTTCACGAGAGGGGGTGTAAATGTCGCTACCAGCATTGTATCCTAGCTCTAATTGTCTCTTACTATCACTGTGACATTCTCTGTAGCAGTTTCCCTTAGGGGGAGCTGTTTGGGAAAATCTCAAATTTGTCAAACTTAAGCATCTCCATCTCTGAATACGGCGAAAATTTGCAAAATTCATAAATACATATTTTAGTGTTAATAAATACGACAAACTTACCTTAGCCCTATTTATCTTTTATAGCTGTACGTCCTCTTAAAGAATGTCATATAGCGATTTGCGTGTAAGCGTAATGAAAACGATAAGTTATACCAACATTAAAGTGAACAAACCATTGGAGAGAGGACTCAGGGATCTTCAAATACTAAATTACCTGCAGAGGAGCAGGAAAAGACGGACTACTTCTTAAATAGCATGAAGTCAGAAGCCGTATTCTTTTACCGTATTAGCGTTTAAAATCCTCCCAGAGTCTAGAAATATGAATGTGTATGTATTTGTTGTAAAGTACTGAAAACACCAATATAAAAAATAAAACAGTAATGATAATAACAAACATCGTTCAGTTGATTCTCAAGTCAAAGCCCCCGATATGGTCATAGATAGGGAGCGATATAAATTAAACGATTTAAATAAAAATTAAACTGTCTTTCCTAGGTTTTAATTTTTCGGCGCTTTTTCAATTTCAAATTGTTCCATACGATGTAATTTTTGTAATAAATGGATGACATTTTGTGAACCTCCTGAAAAATAGCAGGAGAAAATTAAGAGATGAATTTTTATGACCTGCTTACTTGTTACGTGTTTAAACAATAATATTCATGTTGTGTAAACTTTAAAGAAAAGATTCAAGTTTCATATTTCAATGCTTATTTTCTCATAAATTAGCAGGATAATTAAAAATTTATCTCTAAAACTTACTAACACAATACTAAAGAGTTCAAATCTAAAATATTTTTGTTTCAAAAAAGAATACTGTTTGGAAAAACAGTAAAGTAGCAATACAAAATTATAAACAATCAATGTCTCGGAAACTAATTTGGTGTATGAATGATACGTTAAAGCCTGATGTGGTAGAACTTCAAGTGAATGGAACTTTGTGGATTTCAGAAATTTCACAGATGGTTATCCTTATGTGTTGTAGTGAAATATTGTGAAAATGTATACAATAGGCATGAAAAGGCACATAAACGTTTTCAGGGATTAAGTGAAACGATTTTAGAATGAATCCTTTTTAAGTTTTTGGATTGCACTTTTATGCTATTAGAAAACGTACCACTAGAACAGAGTTATGTTAGTTCCTAAAACATTAACTCAAAGCTCAAAATACTTTAGTGTAAAGAGTATTACAGTTCTGTTTTTCTTCAAGACATACCTATAGTGTATGAAAATTATTTTGGTGTAAAATTGTATTAAAATATACTCCAAAAGTATTACGTGTGCAGCTATACTATAGTAAAATATCTTTAATTTATCTCTGATAAAAATATCAGGTTCTTTAATTGTAAACTTCATCGCGCAGTGCAAATTATCTATCGCAGAATATAAAACACTATTAGTTGCGAGTTTTAAGACCAAAAACTTAAATAATCCCAGGCAAGGTAATAGTTTACTTTTAATTTAACCTATAGAAAAACAGGTCAATACAATTACTACATTTTAGATTTCACTCCTTACCGCAATGACATTCGTATATTTCTGTACTTAAATTTGAAAGAGTATTTAGTGATTATCATTTCATGCATTTGTATTCATACAATTTTGTTTTCTGTGGTTAATAAATATAAGAGCAATATTATATTTATAAGAGCTGAAGCAAATAAAATATAAAAGGTGTTGAGAACTTAATATACTCTCTATTCAATGACGTTTTAGCTAGTGAGGTGGCGTATCTCTTACGTAAAGCTTTAGCTGGTGGGAGAGGTATACAATATGCTGAACTCCTGCGGCGCGTCACTCACACAGTGCAAAGCAGCCAACAGTCTTATGCTGCGCGTCTTTACCCCTCACTTGCCTCATACAAATTAAACATTACCTCTTTCCAGTAGCCAAATCCCTACCTGCTTGGAAGGGCTCCTCTATCTACTAGCTAAAATGTCGCTGAACAGACAGTACTGTTCGTATTTTGGTGTTAGATTATTAAAATTATTTTGCATATAAAAATTGTCCCTTTTATGGACCTGAAAATCAAATATGATGCTGTGATTTCACAACACACCTTCGAGAAAAATACAAGTCAGTGGTATCTAATAGATCGAGTAAGGAAATAGCTGAAATACCTACTGTCTAGTAAGCAATTGAGCACATGCTGTACATTAAGAAATTGAATTAATTATGTTTAGAAAGTTACCTATATAAGCTGAATTACACTTTATCTTTTCTTTGTGTTCCAAATTAAAATATTTTACATCTAATTATTTTCATTTCGGTATATGTATAAATACTATAAAAATACTAAATATATTAATATCATTCTTTCTACATGTTATTGCTATATGGAACGATTTAACCAAAAGACCGTTTAGTTAACTGTTATTAAACAAACGTATGCGTTATTGACCCTGACCAATAGAAATGAAATGTTAGCATTACTGCCTATTGAACAAAAGACACCTGGTTATATTTTTAATGGCTTAATTATTAAACTAGGTACAAGATTTAGTGGTGGTAGCTAATTATCCTGCTAAAGCACTACCTGTAAAACAGATACTGCCCACTTCAAAACAAACCGATACAAAAAGGTAGAGAGGGATGCTTGTTCACATGATACAGAGTTATTTGGGTACTTAAAACAATGGGGCTGCAAAACGAAAACTAATACAATTCATTATTTTCGTCTGGGTTGAACACAATGCCTGCCTGCGCACAATGTAGCGTGCGTGTAAATATCCATAAAGCACGAAGCAGCAACAAAACAGCCACTAAATGGACACATAAAAGGACTCAAAATTTACCACCGGGACGTATAATATTGGGCGTTTCCAATAGCGTGGGGGAAACAAAATTCTGTGCGCCGAGACCAGTGAGTAATGAAATACCGCATCAATAGAGAAATCTGGGCGGCTGGGGAACATCGTAAAAAAGTCTAGGCTCATTAATAACAAAACATTAACCGCTCTAGAGGGTGCGTAGCAACAACCCTCTCTCTAAGATAAAGAGAAGCAATTAGCGTGGTGTAATTAGTGGAAATCAATTAAAACAAAACCATGTGGCTATGCTGGAGATAGCGCGCTTGTTTGTTGCTCGCTACGGTACAAGCTATTTCTAGGGAAGAAGTTCTCAGGCCTCCAAGATGCTGCACCTACTACAGAGTTTTGATCCTAAAGAGGATAAGCTGTCTTAATACTATAGTTAACTTTAGAAACGGTTTGCAGTTGAAAATTAGAACTAATTAGAAAATTAGTTGATGCAATTCAAGATTCAACACCGGAAAGAGGCGCCATGGATATTTTGCCGTAGGATAGGTCATGCATTGCTTAGGATTAGTATTAGTCGGACGGAAGGAGCCTCCAGTCACTGGAACGCCATAAAAGGCCCTTTGTGCTTCCAAAGTGGCCTTTTGCAGGAAGGGGAGACACGAAGGGTGATCAGATTCGGACGATGATGCGCGCTAGCAAGGTTGGGGTCCTCTAACAAATCTAGAATGACACCAAAGCAGACGCCGGCGATCCTGCCCTGTAATCTTCAACCTGGGAGTCCCAGAATGAAACGATCCATTCTCAGATGGGGCCCCAGCCGGACAGTCAAGCGCCAGGCAGGATTCTTGACACACTGCAAACTCCACCGTCGCATTGTAACGCATCAATCGTCATCGCCTGGTCCTACAACCCTAAAACGTATGAGACGAAACAGGTGGCATGAAATGACGGGAGAAGAAAATGATGGACCGAAAATTCGTGATAGAAGGGGAACTACTCCAGCATTCGCCTACAGATCTAGGAAAAACGGAAACACCCATGGTCAGAGTAGCCAGTCCAACGGAATCGAATTCGCGACATCGCGAACGTTACGTGGATTAAGGATGGCTCATTTGTCAGATGATACAACATTAGTTTGCCACTGTCTTCCGCAGTACGGGATTAACTGATATTACAACATGCTCCCAGCTTGAATCCAGGATGTACATTTTTGTACGACTGAAAAATTCCGGAGCAGGAAATCGAGCCACAGGGGTAGACAATAACGTTATATCGTAACAAGTATTTTGTGTATTTCGGCAACTAAATCTAAGCGGCACACAAGAATACTTGAATAATTATTAAGAGTAAACCTCAAATTTATAATACCTACACCAATAAATTAACAAAACCACAATACTTATTCACAAAAGTCATTAAGCTCTACACATTTCACAGGTACTCTCAGATTTGCAGATCATAATTTTTAATGTATTTTTGACCAACTAGGCAACAATGGAATTGTAACTCTTTTTTCCCATATTTTTTCGTTCTCTTTATTTCCTCTCTTTTGTTTATGTCTGGATCCCATGCGTTCTTTCATTCTCACTGTACCTATACATGCTGTTTGTTGAACAATGCACCCCATAATAATGACGACGTTCATAAGTTTTTCTTTTGGCTTTGTGTAAGTGCCTTAGTGGCTTCTTAGGTTGGGAAGCCTGTAAGGCGTAGTTACTCATTTCGCTGGAGATGAGAATGAGAATGAAGGGAATAGCTGAGGTGTGAAATATAAATGGACATATCCAACCATCGTGAAGAAAACACAAATTCTGACGTGAGCCAAGGATTCGAAAACAGGAATGATATTCATGACGAGTCACAGATGAAGCTATTGCCATTAGAAATATTTGGTTTTTTTTTACATACCATCAGAAATGTAAGAGAAGAAGTTGCCTAGGAACCATAAATATGTTTCGCTACTTCGAACTATTACTACCATATGCCGTAACCTTCTTTGAAAATCTCTGTAACGTTTTTTACTTTCTCTACTACGTATAGTAAGTAGGGCAAGTGCTGCATTCCACCCAAAAATTCGATACTGAGATTTCACAGGAAATACATGTTTTGAGGTACACAGAGTGCATATAAAGCATTTTCGGAAACATGTCCGTGTGTGTGTCTGTATGTGTGTGTGCCTGTGAACAGCATAACTCAGAAACGAACAGTCGGATAAACACCAAACTTGGTATTTAGGTTCAGTATCTTCCTGAGATGCGACGTGAAGGTTTTCAAGAAAATCCCCCAGCCCAGATTACCCTTTACATAGAACATTTTTCGAAAATTTTAATTTTCTCAAAAATGGCTCTAACGATTTTGATTAAAATATCATATATTTAAGATACTTTCATGACAAATAAAATTTATATCTTGAATTTTCTGGGAATGTCTCCAAAAGTATTCTTCATTGTGAACGACTTTTGCATAACTGGTAAACCATAAGAGATAGACAAAATGTTGCTACACAAAAAATGTAGGTCGTATTAAAATACACAATTTATGTCACATACGTTTGTTTTGTTGAGTGAACCATTTTCGAGATATTGCTTGTTATTCCCTCAAATTTTCCAATACGTATACTTTTTCTCAAATGGGAAGTCCTTATTCTTTTGTTTTTTCATTATTTTGTTTTGGTAATGCAAAGAGAATGGAAATACTCGATATAGCAACCAGCTCTTGAAATATTTGACTATAGCTTAAAGCCTAACAATTCCCCTTACATGTACAAGAAAATTAGCAATCTCGATATCTCGATTAACATGAAGCATATGGAGAATAAGCGTTTGTAAAAATAGTTTGTACAAGAGTAGAGAAAGTCATGTGAGTGTAATAATCAGGTTTTTTTTCTTTTGCGTTTTGTAATTCTGCTTCGTTTAAAATGCAATGTAGATCTTATAATATTTTTCCAAAATAAAACTATTCTTTTTTGGGAGTTTATACAATTTTGAAATTACATACCTCGCATATGGTAGGTACATCTTTTGGGACCCGAACCCCAAAACCTCATCTCTATCAGACGAGAGCAAAAATACTAGCAACCATTAGGGAAATGACAGCAGCAAGGGACAAAGCAATTGAATGAAGAAGTATTATAAACCAAAAAGGGAAACTTTTCAATAGCATCACTCTCATTACCTGCCTACGAAGGAACAATTTTCATCCTCGCTCTATAATTGCGAACGAGTGGATAGGATATTTTAGAACATAAAGGTTTCGTATCTAAACTTGTGGGCAGATTATAACGATGTTTCATTTCCGCTAAGTTACCAATCCGGTGGAAGAATATGAGGAAGGTCGACAAAGCGCAACTAGGATGTCACCTTAATTTTATTGTTTCCGTTTTATCAGTTCCATCTCATCGCATCTACGTGCACTACGTGCAAATTCACCTCTACAGCGCATTGAAACATTTTCATAGCTTATTTGTACATTTACTTAGTAATGTTGGTTATTCTTCAATAACACATTCGTTTACAATGGATTTAAATGGAAAAATAAAGCAGCATGTTTTCGTATTAAAAGTTTTATTCTCCTAACAGGTTATAGGCAGAATAAATTCAGTTTCACTGACGCATTTAATTAAACAATAACAAATATAAACAAATAGTTATGTATTGAATTTATTTTATACCTATTTACTTTATTATCACTGCTAATTTAAGTATTTGTTAAACAGTCAACATTAATACAACTCGAGCTCCATATTCTCCTTATATTACCACGGATAATTTAACGAAATATTAAACCCCCAAATTAAGGGATTCGATCTAACTTTTCGAAGTGCTAATGCAAAGTTTTGTACGTATACATTATTATTCCGTGATTATGTATTTTAGAACAATACTTTAAGCTATGTTATAAAACGTTCACCTTACGATGCACTTTTCATAATTTTTAAACCTCATTTGAGATATGCATTCCTTATTAAACTAATAAAATAATAATAAGAAGCGTGCTTTTAAATTAATTGCTGTTCAAAAATAATTTTTATTCTTTATGAGCTTTGTGCCGATTTTGTTTTTAATGAAACGCGCTGCATTACGAGAGACAGATACACTACGTGATCAAAAGTATCCGGACACCTGGCTGAAAATGACGTCAAGTTCGTGGCGCCCTCCATCGGTAATGCTGGAAGTCAATATGGTGTTGGTCCACCCTTAGCATACTTTCAATTAGGTGCTGGAAGGTTTCTTGGGGAATGGCAGGCCATTCTTCACGGAGTGCGGAACTGAGGAGAGGTATCAAGTAGGTCGGTGAGGCCTGGCACGAAGTCGGCGTTCTAAAACATCCCAAAGGTGTTCTATAGGATTCAAGCCAGGACTCTGTGCAGGCCAGTCCATTACAGGGATGTATTGTCGTGTAACCACTCCGACACAGCCCGTGCAGTATGAACAGGTGCTCGATCGTGTTGAAAGATGCAATCGCCATCCCCGAATTGCTCTTCAACAGTAGGAAGCCAGAAGGTGTTAAAATATCAATGTAGGTCTGCGCTGTGATCGTGCCACGCAAAACAACAAGGGGTGCAAACTCCCTCCGGGAAAAACACGACCACACCATAACACCACCACCTCTAAATTTCACTGTTGGCACTACACACGCTGGCAGATGAAGTTCACCAGGCATTCGCCATACTCACACCCTGCCATCGGAACGACACATTCTGTACCGTAATTCGTCACTCCACACAACGTCTTACCACTGTTCAATCGTGTAATGTTGACGCTCCTTACACCAAGCGAGGCGTCTTTTGGCATTTTCCTTAGTATATGTGGCTTATTAGCAGCCGCTCGACCATGGAATCCAAGGTTTCTCACCTCACACCTAACTGTCATAATACTTTGAGTGGACCCTGATGCAGTTTGAAATTCCTGTGTGATGGTCTGGATAGATGTCTGCCTATTACTCTTTACGATCCTCTTCAAATGACGGCGGTCTCTGTCAGTCAACAGACGAGGTCGGCCTGTACGCTTTTGTGCTGTACATGTCCCTTCACGTTTCCACTTCACTATCACATCAGAAACAGTGGACCTAGAGATGTTTAGGAGTGTGGAAATCTCGCGTACAGACTTCTGACACAAGTGACACCTAATCACCTGACTACGTTCGAAGTCCGCGAGTTCCACGGAGCGTCCCAATATGCTGTTTCACGATGTCTAATGATTACTGAGGTCGCGGATAAAGAGTACAGGCAGTAGGTGGCATCACAAAGCACCTAAGATGAAAAACGTATGTTTGTGGGGTGTCCGGATACTTTTGTTCACATAGTATATAAGCGCTCCCTCGTCATGAGTTAGTTTTGGTGACGACGAGGGCGTTCCGGTTGTGTGTGGCTAGTTAGTTCGCAAGGTAGATTGCCTAAAGTGACTTGCTTTCAGATTGTTTGTGTTTGGCTGTAAAACCGACGGGCGACTTGATATGTAGAGTACTAAGATGTAAGTGCTATTGGGTCATTTTCTGATTGCCTGCCTTTTTAGGTGTTCAGCTCATTTAATATTCTCGTAATAATTAATTAATGCTATACAAGCAGATGATTTACATAGTGGTAATCCTGTATCGAAGTCCTATGTAAATGTTCAGGGGATTTGTAATTTCACTTTTACTATGCAAGTGTGGAGGGTTAAGTTAAGTTTAATGTTTGCCATTTTTAAAGTGTAAATGTATTGGAAAATATGGGTTTTTGAAGTGTTAGCATTTTTACTGTTGGGGACCGTTTTAGGTCGATATTCTTCTAACATGTTTAATTGTAATCTCGCGGGACATTTATTGTAAGGACAGAAAGAGAGATATAATCATATACTAGCCTGTATACTTTTTCATTCTCCTGTTATCTTACGTATTGTCATGGGCAAGTGTGTTGGTGGAATTTTCAACAGGAAACACATCTTTGAAAAAACTTAAATGTACAGCAAGATACTACCATAACTGATTCATATTGTAATTGTAATTGTTAATTCATTCTTGTGGTTGCATTTATCATAAAAGTTTCATTGAACTAAATGCAATGTTGTTCAGATAGTTAAATGGGGACAATCACTTGCCGGAAAGCTGATCTTGTCTATCCTGTATGGCCTCTTTGGGTATCTCCCAGCGTAAATAATAGGAAACAGATAGTGAGACTGACGTAGGAGTAGTACAGCTTTTGCAAAAATATATACAAATCAGACTTATGAGATTGGTGACGTAACATATTTACCTCACACTAATAACTACATAGCAAGTTTTAGTTAGCAAGTATGGGTGAAACTATTTCAGAAGTTTCATTCAGAAATTGCATTCTATTAGCTTAGAAACATAGAAATTTCCAAATAACTTAGAAATCTTAGAAATAAAAAATTCGTAACAAACATTTTAAATGCTGAAATACGTCTGAACTATTACAACTGAGAAACACACACTGAAAAACTTGCGAAAATTAAGTAACCTGATATTTTTATGTATACTTTATAAAATAGTGTCAAGTTTTCTAAAAGATGTAATTTAGAAACTGAATGATTTTGTATTTTGTAAAAAATACTTAAAGGAATTTTGGAGAGAAATGTAAGGAATATCAAGAAGAATTCCAAAATGCGATACCAGTCTTCCAGGGAGCTAGTTTACACAAACGTTCCTAGAGATTCGAACTTAATAAGTAAAAATGCCTAAATTGTAATTTTTTTTTCATTTTTTGCCGAATTTTCACCGATCGGTTCTATAAATCCCAAAAATGACAATTCAAAGGTTTATTTTGTGAGTGAGGATATTTCCTTCAGGATGAAGTCGTTCGTTGGTGGGACAATTTTAAAGCTTTGCTTCAAATTTTGATGCTACTTTCCTGAAGTTGCACCAATTTAGATAACGTTTAATGTTACCTGTTTTGTTGTTGAGTCCTAGGATGTCGTCATCTCCTATCTCGTTCTACGTTGTCTAGTTCGCCAGCTGCTTCCGTGGTATAGCTATGAATTCTTTGTCTCAGGATATGGGTGAGTGTAGTGTGAAAGTATAACACCAGTTTAGTTAGCTGATAGCTTTTAATTTTGACTCAAATATTCTGTTTGAAGAGAGTCGTGATGTTGAATTAAGGAAATTAAGTTACTTCTATGACGATTATGAAGGGAAGCGACTGTTGCCCTAAGTCGCAGAATCCGTCCCTCGCAATAGCCGCCAAATCTTTCTAACTCAAACGAGTAAATGGCGCTGCACAATTTAAAAGTGAAACTGAAAAATCACACTAGTAGTCACATTAATAAGAAAGATAAAGCAAAAAAATCAGTCTGATTTAGAATGCACGCTCTTTTCTTAAGCTCCGCCTACCTATCACTACCCACACCAACGTTTCTACTTACGCGGTCCAATCCTAAAACTCTACGTATGAGTATCCGACACTGTTTTTATGCGATGCCTTTTTCTAAACAAAGAACTCAATTTCCCTTAATAATTTACAGAATTTCTGTCTACATAACTTTTAAAACGTACTGAACTCAACCTTAACTGCAATTCCAGGAGCTTTTACGCTAAAGCGTTCGCTACTCGGCTGTTACTAATGACTGTCCTTAACATAACACGCTAATAACTTTTTTTCTGCAAATCTTTTCACTCAAGCTTATTACATTATACGAGTATATTAGTTTAATAAAGAAATTATTTATTGCAATTATTTCTCTATCTTACTAAAATTTCTTTATTTGATTATTTATATCTTTCTGTCAATAATTACGGTATTAAGTATGAAAAAAGACGTGTTGACACTGTTTTCCATGCTTGGAGGTAAAGCATAGCGTGAACTGGCGAAGTAAACTGAAGTGATGTGTTGACTGGACATTTGTTCGCTTTAGCCAAAGAGCGTGAAATTTGTGCATGGTGCCAATTAGTATTGGTTGGTACCTGAAGCAGAAGGTTTTGGTTGGTTTAACGATTTTGGGAAAAGAGCGTTCCAACTGACATAAATCAGCGATTCTTCTTGTAGAACGCTGATATATGTCGTTGCTCTTACACAACTTGAAACTACTGTTTTGTATGCACTTTTTCCAATTCCAAAGCCTACAACGACTACCAAATGGAAAGCAAATGCGGGTTCTATCAACATGCGGCAAGATTGCGTCAGTGCAGCAGCACTTCAAACCCGGCTTTCCTGAATGACAAATGTTTGTGTAAAAGCTTGGACAGCATGACTGTCAAATGTCTCCTTTACATAACTTTACTGGATAACATTATGTAGTGTGTGAAATAGAAACGCGTGGAAGTGAAGAATTATTCTATGAGCGTGAGATATGTACTGACCTAATGAAGGTAAAGTACTAAGGAAGGTACTATAATCAGGTATAAATTTATATTCATTTGTACATTGAGCAATGAAATCAAAGCTTTAGAGTGGGGATGCCCAACCTTACAGAGAGACGGGATGAACGGTATTTTCCTTCTCACGCATTTCCACTAGTGCTGCCCAGGACTGAAACTTGATTGGTTTAGCTGGTCAATCTCTTCAAATATAGGAATTTAAGTGATAAATCAAATTCAAACAATTATAGAGGTATAAGTCGGTTATATAGAAATCTAACGAGATAGCTACACGATAGGGTGCGAGACCTGCATTCTGAAGGTCCCGGGTTCGAATCCCATCTGTCCGGTCATTCTGATCTTGGGTTTCTTCGTAGTTTCCACAGGCCGGTAGGCGAATGCTGGGATAGTTTCTCTGCAAACACGAATCTCCTGTTCATCAACTCCTTTAATCTGTTTCAAGATTAGGACCAGGCGACAGCAGTTTGTATGTTGCGTCAGGACGGTGGAATTTGCGCTTTGGAAAGATTCCTCCCTGACTCTTGGCGGAACTGTTAGGGCCCCCTTCCTTTCTGGGAGTGTCTCGTCTATTTCTGGGAACCTCAGTGGGCGGTGTGTCATACTGGAATTGTTGGGGACCCTACCCTTACTAGCTCAATTGTGATTCGGATCTGGTCGCTTTTCGGGTCTGCACTTCATCCCTTTCTCCCAGAGGTCACATTGGAAGCACAAACGACCACTATAGCTCACGTGAGGTACTGTGCTCCAGTTACTGAAGACCCCTCCGTCTGACTACTATTCCTACCCCTAACTGCGTTACATAAAACATCTTATGCTATAAATTAAATTATAAACTGAAAGTAATAGGAGATTACTAATATCAAAAGAGCAAGTATGTTTACAAAAGGAAGATTTTGTGTTTATGCGACTTTTAAAGAATCTATAGGAGAAAAAAGAAAATGAAGAAATAGGAGAATGTAATTACGAAAAATCATGTAACCTTTTCGAGTTGAAGAAAGCCTTCGATAGTATAAATAGAGAACGCTGTGGAATATTCTTAAAAGAAAAAGAATTTGGTGGGAAAAAAATGATGATGAAAAAAATAGTGGAAGCTATACAGTGTGTGTAAACAGGAATACTGGTAGGAATATACTAACAAAAGCATCTCGTCGACATTTTAATGTTTGTGTGGACAACATGTTTCAAACCTGGAATGTTTGAGTTAACCAAAGAATTCACCCGAAAATGAATAGTTTTATAAGCTCTTTGTGTGCAGACTACCACGTAATTACTCGAGATGCTGAAGTTGATATGCGAAAATCTGTAATTGTTTGAATTCAATAACTATTGAGTCCCACCAAGGCGGTACGGATTCGTTCCCAGTGTCCCGCATATGGAATTTGTGGTGGACGAAGCGACGTCTGGGCGGGTTTTCTCTGGTTTGCTCCGCCATTCATTTCACCAATTGCTTCATCATCACCATTCCTTTCATCCATTTCGCCCACATTTCATATCATCTTTTTCTTCATTCTCATACCTGGCTGATCCTCTGTTCGGATTCTTCATTCTATGATTCAATGTCCGTCTACTCCTCGACAGGCCTCTGACCGTAGTTACGGTTATAAGTCCTAGGCTAAGTCGGTTAAGTAACTATATAATATGATTTTAGTATATATTTACACTGAAAAAAAAATGAAAACAAGGACGTTTAAAAGTGGAAGAATGTTCTTAAGGTCAAAAACAGTATGGAGGAAATAGTTCAATATTTCGAATAATTAGGTGGCAATATTTCACATAGTAAAGCATAGAAGTAGGTTTAAGAATCTGATGTGAGCGCTCAGATTTTCTCTAATCACGACAAATTCACGTGTATCCGATATACATTAAAGTCAGAGCCGTATTTAGGGAGGAGCCAAAAGGGGTCCGGATCCAGAGCGGCAAAATACTCGAATTAAAGCTAGTTTTTTTTAAAAACAATCCAAACAAAATCCTCCAGAAAGTAATAAAATAGCGCATATAACAAAACTATAAGCTACTTCTTTAAAAGGACATACGATTACTGCATTGAAAAGATTGATTTACAACTGAAAACATTTTGTTCTAAAATACATTTTTCTACAATAAGAAAGCTATTCAATGCAATATCGACGTATACCTGCAGATAAAAGTACCTTCACGCAAGAGTTGTTAATTCCCTGGCATGAAGCTGTTTTGCATTCCCTGCAAGGGCCCACAATTTTGCCCACACAGCAATAGAAGGTCACGGGGTTAATGCCAAATAATCGGACTGCCCGTTCCAGTGTTTATGGCACTGCAACGACTGCCGTGGTAGTAGAGGAGGGACGATTATCGGCACATACTTGCACGAATGTTAATCTACTGCGGAAACTCGCAACTCGTTATCGGGGCTAGCTTTCCGGAATTATGTTGCTATTTTCCAATTTGCGAAGTAACCCCAGTACTAATTTCATACCCGGCCTTTTATCTGCCGCGGTTAACACTGTAAAGTAAATAACTTATTTTGCGCGGCTGCACAGATGCAATCTCTAATAGTTTTCGACAGCCATTTATGGATTCTCACTGGCTCACTCAGTATCGCTTAAGCCAGAGAAGTTTTATCTTTGTGGAGCTCCTTAAATGATCCCATTCCTATGCTGTAATCACTCCCCCCCTTCGCATTTTATGACTCCGCATATTTCGCCTGGTATTTCTTCCTATAACTATTTCTCTTGCCCTTTTTATCACTTTCAAGATGCAACATCAGCGGCTTCTGACACAATGCCACTGTTTGTCATTATTTCTTAGTGCTAGCGTTTGAATTCGTAATAGGGATGCATTTTTACAACGATAGTGTTTTCTGTCCGATTCCCGCTCATACTATTATACATAGAAAGTTGAAATTCCTACAATCCGTGTTTTTTGCATTTTTGTCCCATTTAATCCGCCACTACTGATAAGTTTATTTATTGTTATAGACATGCAATATCATATTTGGTAGTTCAATTTTACCATTTAAATATTACAGTCTGTAGCCTCTTTTATTTGTTTACATTTACTTACGACTTGATTTCTGCAACATTTTAAATATAACTGTTTCGACGCAAGCAGCCATCTCACCTTCAGTTATTGACTGACTTGGTCAACATTAGCAGGCGTGAATAATCGATCACCAGTTCGCAGAGGCTAGCGTGCTTTACCTTGACACTACTTTTGAGAAGCTGACTGTGATTAATTTTATTTTTGTATAAGCAGTTCTATTATTCACTATCGTCGAGGAAATACTATGCAATACACGCGCATTAAGTGCTTTGCAGAAACTCGGAAGTGACTTCATCTCGTATTTTTAAATGTTTTCCTCATAGTGCAAATATGCAGTTATCGCAGAGTTTTCCCTGTTCTTTAAATGTGAATAGTCACTAATTTCAGATGTTGGAGAACTTACACCCCTTAGTGCCCACTTTCATTCATTTCATTAATCGTCTAGGAAGATTCTTTCTTAGAGGGATATTAAACGATATGGAATGAGAGGAGATAAGCTCTTCGACACATTTTTGTAGTAAGGGGGCAAGCAGAGCAGTATTGACATACTCGACCTCAGGACATTGTGCTGCTACATACATCAAGAATTATAAAAGGGCTGGTTGACCACGGGATGTATATATTCTTCTTCTTCCTCTTCTATTTGACCAGGATTAGGCTCTAAGCTCTCTTTTACCTCGGTCTTCCAATATTTATTTTTCCTGTTGCTTTGTATATAAACATTTGTTTTGGTTTTGTTCCTGCAGGCATACGTGTTGTTTCCATTTTGGTTTTGTATTTAGATAATGTTTCCATATATAACTGTATCCTTAGTTATTATTTTATAAGCTTATTTCTTATTTTATCCTATACTGTACAACCTTTGGCGGATGTCAAAAACTTCATTTCTTATGTTTCTATTTGACGATTCCCTTTCTTTAGCGACCAACTGTCTGATTCATGCAAGCAAGTATTAGCCATAACATTTTAAAATTATATTTGCTAATGTTTTACACGCTTTTAGTTCTGATATGTTCATTTCTTAAAACTGCCATCGTTTCAGTTTCTTCTGTATATTTTTGTTTATAAATATTCGAGTTATATTGCTTATATAGAGCTTCTGTAGTGTAATTTGTAAATTGTTCTCAGATTGTGAATAATAATAATAATAATAATAATAATAATAATAATAATAATAATGTATCACCAGCACATAATGTCTTCAAGCTGAAGTCCGTTATAATAAGTTTTATGCCAGGGGCGAATGTCGTTTGTCCATTTTGTTATTAAGTCGTCTATGCACATGCTGGAAGGTATCGCTGGCATACTACAGCTCAGTTTCACGTCCTGATTTATACAAATTTCTGATGAGCGTTTGTCTCCCATTTCTATTATAATTCTCGTGTCTTTGTACAGACTTTGGACATTTTTATCAGATGTACTGGATAGCCCCTATTGTCCATAATAAACCATAATTCTATCTATCCACTCGATTAATGGCTTTCTCATATCGATGAAGGTCTTGGGTCTCTCTAACATTCTGATATTATCTGTTTTAAATTTAAAAATTTCTCTGTGCAGCATATCCCTTTTCCGAATCCAGTCTGTTCCTCTATTAACAATGAATCAGACATTTTTAGAATATTTTCATTATTATTTTACTGCATATTTTATAAACTGTATTGATGCACACACACAGTTTCCGTGCTTTAGGTGAGAGGAACTGTTATTTAGATTCTTGTCTTCTGCACCTTTCAATAAAGCATATTACACTTCTACTGAATATGAAATTCACTTCCCTAGATAACATTATTAAGGTTGTTAACTTCCGTGAGCATTATTTGAATGTCACAATTCATGAAGGTCCATGAAAGAAATTCATGAACATTCAAAGGGAGGTTTGCTGGTTTCTCATTATGAATTTACCAGCCCTCCTGCTTTGCGTTTCCTCGTTATTTAGCATGTAGATTGTTTTCTCTGAGGGTGGCCCTCTTCAGAATAAAGCGGCATACACGACGAAATTAAGTACCTTATCTCAGTATATCTATGGCTGAATGAGTATGGTAGTGTATATCTTTTGAATCATTAAGCACATGGTATCAAGAATCCATTTTAATGCTGACAAATTTAAATGATAAATGAGAATTAACTCCCAGGGATCAGATTTGAGAAACACGTTATAACACAAGCACAAATTGTGAATCAGAGTTCCTAATACCTCTTTTGGTTTCTCTAAATATGCAGTTTTATTCTTCAATTTCAGTGTCTACTTTTACAACACATAATTTTAAGTAAGAGTTTTACATCATGTTTATGTATTATTTTAACTTATTTGGGGGGTGCCAGTGGAGGAATATATTCGAGCATGTGCAGGACACGTATGAAAAAAATGATATTTTGCATTCACATGACTTTCTTTACTCACTTTTCAAAAAGTTACTCTTACAAACGTTATTATTCTACTTCTTGTTAATTCAGATAAAGCTTCATTCCGCAATTCACATTTGATTATAGGATTCAGTAGGTAAAACAACAGTCAGATTTTTAAAAACAGCATCCCTATGTGATGGCTTTGAGATTCCACTCTCTTTGCATAATACAGGAATAATGAGAGAGGAAAAAGAAATAGCGCTTACCAGTTGAGAAAAGTGTAAGTATTTGAAAATTCAAACCAATAACAAGGAATATCCCAGAAATGGTTATAAAAAACGTTGACATAAATTGTGTGCTTTAACAAAATTTACATTTTTAGTGTAGTAAATCTTTGCCTATCTCTTATGTTTACGGATTACATAGTCATTTAGAATGAAGAGGTCTTGTCAGTGTATTCACAGAGAATTCAAGACATGCATTTTATTTGCTATGAAAATACCTCAAATATAAGGTATCTCAATAAAGATGGTTTGAGCAATTTTTGAGAAAAAAAAACGACAATTTTTTCATGCAAACAGTAGTTTGGGGTGAGGGATTTTGTTGAAAATCTTCACGTTGCATCTTGGAAAATGCTTGTATTCAACGGTTTTTTTAGTTATGCAGTTCACAGACACAGACACACACACACACACACACACACACACTAACGGATCTTTTTTTAAAATGTTTTTGTGGACTCAGAGAGCTTCAAAACGTGAAGCTTCAATTCTCAGTATCAATTTTGGGTGGAATGCAATATTTCCTCTACTTTAGGTAGCTAGTACGTAAAGTAAAGGGCTTAAAAATCGTGATACTTAGTTCCCAAATTGAACCTTTGTATTTATTCCAACAAGACCTTTATGATTTTGTTACTCACTATTACTTTACATGTTCTTTTATACTAAATTGTTTCTTAATTAAAAACAAAATAAAGTTATATTTCTTCTGAAACCCCCTGAATAATTTACTAATTACTTCTGCATACTGCCATTTCTAGTCCTTTATTCTCAAGTGCAGTAATTAGAGAATGCGCGTTGTACGTCTTTAACTTGGTTCATATAGGGAATTATAGTGTATTAAAATGAAGCTTTCCTAATTACATCTGCCACAGACACAGCAAAGTAGAGAACTAACACCGTCCAAGTCTGCAGAGACATCGAGACCAACCTGAGTAGGCCGTGGGAATGCTACAGTTTCCGTAGAGATAATGGGATTCCCTGTATTAACTGAAGAGCTGAACAAACGCGGTTTTATTAGCTTGTTCCCTTTAGCAGAAGGAAATGGCCTAACACGTCCACCATTATTACTGTAAACCCCATCCCCTGGTCCTAACAATACCCAAGAGGATGAAGACGGTGGGCTAACTAACTGAAATTGGGAACATTCCGAAATTTCAAACGCGCCTAGGGGAATGAAGCTTTTCGGTGCGAGAAAGAGAGAAGATCGGGGATTATCCTCTAATACACTAATGATATTATTTCCTCTCCCTCACCTTAAGGGATATTAATCACTCTGTAATCAAAATAATAGGCTGCCTAGAGCCCTGCGCAGTACTGTTGCAATGGATTACTTGGCAAACAACGTGCATGGTGTGTTGCCAGACTTCCGGGGATCAACAAACCTCTTTTTACTCCTCTTCCTTTCTCATTTGCTTCCTTATCTAGCAGGAGTGAAATCTCTCTTAAAGTTGCAACAGCTTTCTATTTGATAATTTATCTGCAGGAATCTCAAAAGCTATGGAGGAAGGCCCTCCCAAAAAACTTCTGACGTGTTTCATTCACATAACCCTCTGTACCTACTCTTGTTCGTTTTATATAGCTTTCACAAACCATTCTTACGAAAGCTCATTTTACTACCCACTTCATGTTAATTGTGATAAACCTTTGCAGAAATAACCTCACATTTCGTTGACTGTGCAGGGGGATAGTGGGAACCGAATCGATAGTCAAATGTTTAAAAACTAATAACTATATTATGGGTTAGAAATTTTACACTCTTTCCATGATATCGCAAGAAAAAACTGAGTAGTGAGAGCACCTAAAAGAGACAAGTATTGAATACTCCAAACTAATAACAACGGATGTCTCGGAAATGGCTAATGCCACACAAAAGCTATGCGAAATCAATTGTGTGTTTTAAAGAGATCTACATTTCTTCTGCAGAAGCATTTTGTTTATCTCCTATGGTTTACCAGTTATGCAAAACTGTACAAAATTCCTTCCAAATGAACAGGAATTCATAGGCTAGTCCCCGAAAATTCAATACATGTATTTATTTGCCATGTAAGTATCTTATT
This sequence comes from Deroplatys truncata, assembly GCA_030765065.1. Classification (NCBI taxonomy): domain Eukaryota; kingdom Metazoa; phylum Arthropoda; class Insecta; order Mantodea; family Mantidae; genus Deroplatys; species Deroplatys truncata. Next base: position 65,268,225 of record CM060980.1, read on the forward strand.
TTAATCAACATCTTTAGGAATTTTTAATAAAATCGAAAAATTCGAAAAATCTTCCATGTAAACTGTAGTTTGGAGGGGGAGGATTTTCACAAAAATCTCCGCAACACATCTTTTGAAGATGATGATCTTCAATCCAAGTTTGATATTTATCGGGGATTTCGTTTTTGGATTATATTGTTGTGAGACACCCCCAAACACACTCACGAACCTTTTTCTAAAAAGGCTTTTTAAATGGGGGACTCAAAACATACATTTTCTGTGTTATCTCGATATCGAATCTTTGGGTGGAATGAAATAGGTACCTCCCCTACCTACTACGTGCGTGGTGCAGCAGGTGATCAGATAAAGCACTACATCAACGGTTATGCTTCACTACACGAGCTATTTTACCGACATGATTCCCTATTACATAAACCTAGTAGGAACTATTTTCTTGAGAAAAGCATATTACAGTTCCGTTAGAGAATTTGAATCAACAAAAGTACACGTAACTCTCTCAGTTACGCCCAGATACCAAAATAAAAGTTATGATAAATGGCATGTAACAAAATGACAGGAAATGCAAGTGCCCTTTACATATTTCGCTTAGATCCTTCAATGAAAGATAAAATAAAATCTTTCATAGACACCTTCTACAAACGCTGTATATTTGTGGCACAAATACGTATCCTTAAAGTTATTTCTTATGAGAAAAATCAATCTGTATGATCTCTAGTTTTTGATACACTTGCAGTGAAGGTGAATAAAATGCGCAAGCAAAACTATGACAGATCGGTTTAACAATCAAAATGAAAACTAAATTTAGTTAAATGCGCAAATGATTTCAACTTTTATAGCGAATAAAATAACTATTATTATTATTATTATTATTATTATTATTATTATTATATTCATCAGTAAATAGTAACAATAGTAGTAGTAGTAGTAGTATCAGCAGTGCCAGCAGCAGTAGTAGTAACACTAGTATTAGCAGCAGCAATAGCAGCAGTTGTGGTAGTAGTGTAACACTTAAATTTAATAGAAACTGCCCAAATAATTAAATACATCATCCTCACCATCAATTCGTATATTATCAATTCAAAATATACAATTAAAATGAAAGAATACATATTTACCAATGCAAAACTGAAATAACTTGTATATCCATTGTAATACATTTATAATGTGCTATGCTTTCATAGCACGTTACCAGGATAACAATTATGTCAGATTAATGTCTTATAGAACTGTGTTATGATAATAAAATACTAAATAAACAACTCCTATTACTGTGAATAAAATTAGATTTAACTCTTAATCATACAATGCATAAAACTGTGACAAATTGGAATATATGTGGCATTAATATTAAGGAAATAATGTACTAGAAAGGCAGAATCAGACGACGGAAAATTCAATGCGTAGCTGGATCTGAACTTCGTTTCCGTCCGATTGCTCTAACCAACTGAGCTAACATGGCAATATGCCGGTACGACATTAAATTCCCCAACTGACTAGCATTTTTCCCGGTAAACACAAGGAGATCTCACCGGAAGATCCATGGTTAAAATCCCGGCTATGGCTTTCATATCTTTCAGTCGTCTAATTCTACCATTCCAACCTTGTCTTACACACGTTTGTGGGGAGGAACAATTAATTCTATTAACTAGCCTAATATTGATTAAAATAAGAAGCCCAGTAAGTCGCCATTGGGGTGTGTCATCTCAAAAACAGAATCTGTGATCTCCTTGTGATTTACTGGGAAAAAATGCGAGTTACTTGGGGAATTCAATGTCTTACCTTTCCAACCTTGTCCTACATACAGCTTGTGTGGAAGAACAATTAATTCCAAATAATACATACATTATCGAGAAAAAATAAGTTATTAAATTAAATGCTTTCATTGACACGAAAATGCACTGGGTGTAACAAAAGAAATCAGAATCGTAAAATTCATAGAAGGTTAATGCGTTTAGTTTTTAATTTATTTATTCCAACTAAAAGTTTGGTATACAAATAAAATGAATGAACTTGTTTGTAACACACCATTAAGAAACATTAAGTAAAATGCAAGTATGTAACACTTTTTGAAAAACAAAGTTTTTCTTGAACCAAATTACAAATTATTTAGTAATCTTGAGTTACGGCATACTCTTGGAAACGAATCCTTTAAACGGGTTCATGGTTAACATGTGGCATTCTTTAAAGAAAAAAAATATTTTTATGGAATCATTTGTAATCTTATATCTATATGTTGGCCTTTTACCGTAATTATTGAGAAGAAGATATAAATAATTAGATAAAAAGTAATAGCAGGACAGAGAAATAATTCCAATAAATAGTTTCCGTATATTAAATAAATGTACAATGTAACAAGGTTGAGTTGAAAGATTTGTCCGGAGAAAAAGATTTTAGTGAGCAACGGCATTAGTAACAGCGCGAGTAGCGAACGCGTTAAGTATAAAAGTTCTGGATGAGGCAGTATTTTTAACACTTAAATAATTTTAGTCTAATTATACAATATGTAAATTCAATAACAGCCCGCCTTGAAGCAATATTTGTATGTAATAATTTTTAAAATGTATGTAACAGTCATTGCATATGCTTATATTATTGTAAACATGTTCAATAATGTTATGTGAATATATTAAGTAATTTAATAATGTAGGAGCTGTGAGAAAAATAAGTTAAAAGCTGTAACAATGAGGTAACCTTGAGTCAATAATGAGTAAGAAAGTTTAACAGTACTACTTGTGATTCTTGGAGTAACAATAATGTAATTGTTTAAAGTTTATAAAAGAGCCAATCAACAATAAGAAAAATCTTTAGTTAAATGAAGGTATTCTATTGGAGTAGGATTAACCAATCAGAGACTTGAAATACAGAAATTTACAAGTTTAGACGGTTGAAATCAATTCAGTTGCCTGCGGACAGTGTTTGTAACTGGATGCGTGATGCGTCCTCGAGAAACATAATACGTAATCGTGTGAGACGAAAAATAAGTTTATGTATTAAAAAGTATAAGTAATTAATAAAAAGAATCTCACAGCTCTCTACATCAGTGAAGTGTTATTTAAATCGTATCAAGTATTAATAAAAGGAGTGAAGTAAAATCTGTGTAAGCCTACATTCTTGTTGCATCACAACCCTGCCAAGACATACATGTCTCTAACAAAAATACTTAAAGAAAAAATAAAATTACAAAGTTAATATTTTTTTAAACTTGGGGCAAAGGCCACCTGAAAGTACATTTGGGGCGAAGGCTACCGGAAAATGTTTACTATACGTGCGGTTTTAACTACTACAGGTTCGGCTCCCCAACAGTTGAAATACGATACAACTCCTAAAATACTACTTTCTCAAATTGGCGCATAACGTAGGGCAATTAACGTAACAAACCATCTTCTTCAAATTGGCGCCCAGCTGAGTGGAGCTCGAAGAGACAAGAATTGGCGACAACTGAAAAGAAATCAACGAACATCAGAGAACTTCAGAAAACAACAGAAAACATCAGGGAAGTTCAGGAAAACTTCAGAATCATTAACAGCATCCAGGGACAGCAACAATTCTTTCAGGAGTACGGGGCACGCAGTCAACAATTCAATACAACCTACCTTAAATTGACGCCCAAAGCGTGGTGCAAATAACGTAACAAACAATCTTCTTCATGGAATGCAGTTAGAGTTTGAAACTGCACGCAGGCCAGTTCTGAGAAAGTGAAAGAATTCTTAGAATTTGGTAGTCAAAGAGTAAAAGTTGTCTTTCAGATGCATAAGAACTGCAATATTGGCTCGGATAAGAATGTGACTTGGTGGGGTAGTTCTGACGTATGCGGAGTGTGTATGCTAAACTTAATATCCTGTCGTCCGTTCTTTTCCTCATGTACAGCCTTATGGGCTCATGGTCTTTTACGGTGATCAGCTGTTCGTAACGCCTAAGATCGCGCTGGGTTATTACTTATCAGTTACTTAGCGGTAGCCCCGAGGGGTTTTATGGGTAAGCATTTTAGCGACTCACGGCAAGTTACGCTTCTAATTTCTCTTATTGCGGAAACAGTTTTATCAAACCGTAACCTTGATACTTCAGAAGTTAGCAGGTGTAATAATTCAATTGTTATAGCTTCTTGTGCTACAATTCATAATCAGTTTCATTCTTTACTTTCAATCCGTCGGTAACTCGCTTCAATAGCTCAAGTATTAGATCACATTAAATTTCTCAGTCAGCTTAAACTGGTCTTATCCTTTACGCTGTGGCCACGCACACCCTGAGAGAAAGTTTTCTTAGCTAATCACTGTAGCAGCCGGCAGCAGAATCAACAGTATATATTGAAACAAAGGATACAGCTTCAAAAAAGCGACGATCACCGCTTCAGTTTAATTTTAGATTTCTTAGACGCTTGACGCTTCTTAGACCCTTAATTACGTCAAATTTAAGCGATTTCACTTGAGTGCCATTTTCTGATTTTCTGTTATCATTCACTCGTAAATGCTATAAGATGCTAACATTTTATGCTAGGATACGAAATTGTTACTGCATATTCTGAAACCTATTGTCAGAAATTATTTTGAACGAAATAATGATTTTCACAATTAAAAAATGAAATGAGCCATCTAGATGCTAAATTGTAATACTTTCTTTCTCGTATTTACTGGATTAATACTACTTCTTCTTCGGATATTTTAGTATTCAAAATAAAAATTATTGCTGTGCTGCAAAACTGTATGCATGTCAAAGACGCTGTACAATTTTATCATGCTTATATTTTAAGTGATTAAATAAATGTTGAAACAAATCAACATTTTAATAAAAAAACTTCGAATAACATATAATGACTGATATGTGAAGCATAAGGTGGTATTGTACATTACAAATAAACCATCTAGCCTAAAAAAAGTCCTTTCTAACGCTCTCTATATGGCCTTTGACCTTCGAGGGATACTTCATTCCACCAAGCGATGATTGGACCCATTTCTGAAGTGGAGGCATCCAGCGGGCATGATCCGTTGCCTTCGATGGTGGGGTGATGAAGATGGCGGTGGAATGAGAGGACCTAGAGATTTCACCGTGGACTCCGAGCACATGAACGACTTAAAATCGCCACGGATCGAACCCGGACTCTCAATACGAGAGCCGGAAATGAAACCACTTCGCTACTTCGGCGCCCAGTCTAAAAGTGAAAAATAGCAATTTAACTCATGGATCCCTTTCCTCTTAAAGCTGATGTTGGTGATCAGCCAGTATTTGTATTTTTATTAAACTCTTAACAAGGTAGATAGCATAGTACCTGGTTTAATCGCAACTCAATATTAACTCTGAAGCGCTGATATATGCAATGCGACCTCTGATTGAAGGTATTTGAGAGGAGGTAAACTATGTATATAAAATAACTCCCCTCCCTTATTCCTTCAACGTTTCTTGAACTCATTATTTGTATACATACATTCTTTGCTTACCTTTAAAACATGGGAGCAAAGCTTTACCAGCATTATAATGAGAGAAAAATTTGTATGCGTATTAGTATGTATGTTAATCTCCAAAACCACTACAACGATTCTTTCTCACGGACATGCGCCATAAGATACCTTTTAGTTTCAATTCATAAATGATTTACAAAGACTATGTTCTCGAATGGGAACACATTGGAGTTACAAAAGAACATACTTGCGAAGAAGCTTTTAACCTTTATTTGAGAATACCATGAAGTAGAAAATACAAGTTATTACTCCACAGAAAATGCTTGTAAAATAATGCAAATGCCATCGATATTTCATTCCAAACTATACATAGTATACATGGATGGACGGACTGACTGACGGACGGAAGGACAGACAGAAAGACGGACAGATAGAGGTATCTAGCTTTAGTGATGTTAAATTACGACATGGTTGTACGAAATGGCAATTGTAAGGGATAAAGAGGAAGTTCAACACAAAAGTTCACTAGATCATTGTGGAATGATTTCATTAAGCATGAGGGGAGGTATGAGGTGTTTACCGGAGGGGTACACCTCGCCACTGCAATCAACTAGGTTTATTGTGCCTATAAACCCCCCGGGAGGCAGGGATGAAGTGAAAGGGCCGCAGGATGTCGCTGATCCGCAAGCAGATGAGATTATAGAGACGCACAGAAATCCCTATCATTTCCAGTTCGAAACACCTGCACTCGGCCACTAGACGCGGAGTCCCGCGAGAGGGTGATGTGGCGGCCCTTGTAGGCAGGCAAACTGCTCTGTCGTTGGCGGAGAGAAATCCTTCCAAAGCGCAGCGACCATGCACTTCTGCCTACGAGGCCCGGAGACCTGCCTGAAAAATGAAAGGGAGAAAGATGAAATGACAGCAAATGAGGGAAAGGAGAAATCGTGGTGGAATATACCACCCCGATATTCGCCTACGCGACCAGAAGAAAACCACGAAAAATCCCTAGTCAGAGTGGGCGACTCGAAACCGGAACCTCCCGAATGCGGGCCACAGACTTTGCCGCCTGAGCTATCCCGCTCGGTTGAGGAGAGGTAAATCAAATTAAGTAATTTGTTGTTCGAGTTAAAAAAGCTAACCGTACAATGTTGGATGAGCCAGCTGGTAGCTAATACATTTTCAAATACCTCCGTATCACATAACCATTCATAAAAAGAATAGCAAAATTTTTGTTCTGCCGCAAGTGCAATATTCCAGTAGAAGACAAAAGAAAAGAGTAAGAGTAGAACGCTAAGAATCTGTTTCATAAAGTACAGCAAAAGAAGTTAAACGCCGGGGATCATGTGTATGCAAGCCTGAATTTGCTCGACATCCGGTCTAGGGACGTTTCTCGTAAAGCGTGCTGTCTTGGTTTCAGCATGACGCGGTAAACATGTCGCCGCGGTGGAAAACTGAGGGGAAACTAAAGTACTGCTACATTCTTTGTCCTACAGGTCACGGTATGTAATAAACTAGTCTGCCACCGTCCCTTGATTCCTACTTTAACACGTCCCCAACTCATGATGCAGGCACTCTCTTTTAAGTGGGCATTTCATAGTTACCTCGTAAGCCAAATGAAATTCCCTTGGACTATGGGAAGAAAAAAGTATCAGAGAAAACGGAAAGGACCGGAAGGTTAGTTAAGTAATGTTGAGGAAACCAAAAATTGTGTATGTTGTTTTATTATTTCCTTTATGAGACCATACGAAAAATATAGTAACATTTATAGTTAAAAACCTTATATACGAATTTAATTTTCCTACTTCTTACTTAAAATAAGTAGAGGAATTCCACTCAAAATTCGACACCGAGATTTCTCCGAAAATAAACATCTCAGACTCCCTGAGTCCAAAAAGAAGCATTTTTAGAACGTTCGTGTGTGCGTCTGTGGTTGTTTGTTTGTGTACGGCATAACTTAAAAACGAATAGTCGGTTAAATACCAAACTTGTATTCAAGTTCAGGGACCTCCAAGGATGACGTTTCTCAAACTACCCTTTACATAGAAAAAATATTATTAGTTTTGATTTCTTAAAAATATGTATAACAATTGATAGGTTGACGGGAATATATAAATAATTAAATACAGAAATGATAGCAAAATAGAGAAATAATTGCAATAAATAATTTCCATATATTAAATCACATTAAATACATTAAATAATGTAACAAGCTTGAGTTGAACTTGTCCGCTTAGATTCCGAAATTTTAGCCAAGCCCCGTTGTAACAAAGTTAAGAGGCACACTTAGGATTTTAAACATTGATTGCGAGTGAAAAATAACGTTAGTGGGGTATAATGAAGTAGGAGGAGTTAAGGCGCGCAATTTTAAATCAGATAGTTACTCTGGTACCGGCAACGGTACCTACATCGTTCGTTCACACCTTCGTGCGCACAGTTGTGCATACATTAGATACTCTGGTACATATTGCTCGTGTTATACTTTTAGCGCCTAGTGACGTGCTTGTGTGAGTAAGATTTTGTGACTATAGCAAGAGGTCTCGCCCATAAGCATTTTAGAGACTTACGCTAGGTTACACTGCTAGTTTCTTTTATTGCGAAAACAGTTATTTCCAACTGTAACTTTGATACTGCAGACGTTAGCAAGTATAATAATTTAGTTCTTACAATTTCGAGTCTTTTGATTCATGATCAGTTTCATGGTCTTAAAACGGCAACTCACTTCAATAACTCAAATATTAGTTCACAATACACTACTGAATCAATTTAAAAACTGATGTTGTCCTTCACGATACATCCACGCATTCCCTGGGAGAAAGATCTAATTCCATACTACTAGAGCAGCTGGCGCTCGAGACAACAAAACGAGTTAAGAGATCTCGGCAGCAAAATCAACAATGAAGCAGGTAAAGTAAACGGCTTCAAAATCCACGACCATCGATTCCGTATCAGAAATTATTTATTTCCGGCTGAAAACTAAACAAAAAAACTAGGACGTGTTGCATTCACATGACTTTCTCTACTCACTCTTGTACAAACTGTTCTTACAAAGCGTCATTTATCTACCTGCTACTTCTTAATAGAGATAAGCTTTCATTACACATTTCGTTAACGATAGTCTACGTGACTACGACTCTAAGTGATGACTTTAAACTTTGAACAACCCCGAAAAAAACTAATAAAGATGTTCAATTGCTTAAGGCATAACGTATCTTAAAATAGGTGTTTCACACAAAATTCGATATGAACATCTTACTGCAAATACATAAGAAAATGCACTTTTAGGAAAAGCACCGTGTGAATCTGTGAAAAGCAGAACTTAAAAATGAAAAGTTGGATAAATAAACACCAAACTTAGTATTTAGGTTCAACATCTTCTACAGTCTACATCACTCTGTGACACGAAGCTATTGAAGAAAATCCTTCCAACCTCAAAAAATCAGCTTGATGCAAAATGTTTCGTTATTTATTATCATCATGGCAAAAATGGCTCTAATGATTTTGCTTAAAATACCACATTTTAAAGATATTTACATGACCAATGAAATGAATATCTTGAATTCTCTGGGAATTTCCTTGAAGTCCTCTTCAATCGGAAGGAATTTTGTATAATCTTGTATAACTGTAAACGTTAAGTGATAGACGAAAACGTACCATACAAAAAATGTAGATCTCTGTAAAACACAGTTTACTTATAAGTTTTTCTGTGGCATAAGCCGTTTCTGAGATATCCGTCATTAAAGGTGCGGAATTGTTCAATACTTGTCATTCTTTTAAGGTGTCGTCGTTTTTCGGTTGTTTCTCCCGATTGCATGGAAACAATATGGAATTTAAGACCAGCATATAGCGTCCGTTCTAAACATTTGACTATCGCTGTTCTCTTTGTAATGAAATGTATAGTGTAGCTACTTTTGCAAACGTTTATTTGGATTAAAATGTAGTAGATAGAAAAATAAACTTTAGTGGGATGTATACACATTAATAAAGGTGTGGTGTAGAGAAAGTCATGTGAGTGCATCATATTAGATTTTTCACTATTCAAGATGTTCTTTGGATCACAGTTTATAATTATTAGCTTAAAAGTTTCAAGAGAGTTTCAAGAATTACGGATTTAAAAATTTTTGTACTCTAGTTCAAAACTATTAAGTAGTTCAAGTTAAAGTAATTATTTTAAAAAGTTGAAAAATTCATTAAAAACATTTGTCTTAAACTAATTAAAATTAAGAAATTTCTGCACAAAAATCTCTATATCTTTGTATACTAATCTTCAAATTAGAAATTAGGGAGGAATACGAAAAAGTGGGCTGCAATTTCATATTACCATTTCAATAAGTGATGAGTTGTGAATAAAAACATTAATATCTTAACAACTGTTTGACATAACTCGTTAAAACTTTGTGTGCAGTATATGTTTTATGTTCCGAGTATTGGTAAGAAATTCAAAGATATGTATTTTTGGGCTTTCATATATAAACGGCCTTAAGCTAAACATAAGGACAAGAATATTTCTTATAGGGCGCTACGTTAGCGCAGTGGCTTCGTCTCCAAACTCCCTCTCTATAGGGTCTGAGGTTCGATTCCCAGCTCTGTGATGGCGATTTATAGTCAGCCCTACCTACGCCTTCACCTCTGGCTTACTCATGCGAAGTTTCCCCAAGGCATTCGAGGTAAAAGCTGTAGGTCCTCTCATTCCACCGTCATCCTCATCATCAGCATACCATCGAAAGTAAGGGACTCCGCCCGCAGGGTTTCTCCACGTCAGAAATGGGTCATCGCTTGTGGAATGAGTTAGCTCACGAAGGTCTTAGGACAATATGGGGAGCGTTAGAGACGACGGTGAAGAATATTTCTTGCAATGGGAGTGAACCGCCTGAAATTTTCTTTGGAAGTTAAGGAAGCCAAAGAGTGACTCGTGCAGCAAGATCAGCATCTTCTAGCTGTCGTATTAGACATAAGGTCGGGGAAGGGTGACTTGACGTTTGTTACATCCCCTCGTGTGACTTGAGGGACACGATAGAAAGAGAGGGGGAGATTTCCACTGATCTAAGTATGTGCCTATTAGGAACAGACTCGGAGCACCTGTGTGCAATCTGATGGGAAATCTACCAAGCTGCCAATATCTGCAATCGCTGATTCTCTCTGGGAAACTCCTTTTAACTTCACAGCATACGTTTCTCACGAACACTCGCTGCGTAGTAGTATTTACGAGACAGTTCAATAAGTTAAAGAAAAACTTGTCTGTCTGTTTTGATGGATCGTAGCTACACCGCAGATCTGCACTTTTTTTTCTCTAACGGAACAAGCAATGTTCAGATGCCAGGCTTTCATGTCATATTGTCAATTAAGGCTTAGGAAAGCGCTGTTTGTTTTAACAGATAGTAAAACAAACCATCACTGAAAAACCTCTGGCAAAAATATACAGATCTTATTTACCAAAGATACTGGAAATAAAATTTGCAACCAGTATGCTATAGACAGCAGCACATGGACTTCGGAATACATAAAATATGTCCAACTGCATGGACAGATGGTGCCTATTCTAAATGTTAGTCTAAAACAGGTTAAATTTCTTTTAATATGTTTAAATAATGGCAAGTAGTTACAGATATTCGATTTTCTTCGAGTACTGCTAGAATGTGTAATAATAAAGCTGTAAAATGCAATTCAGCAATTCATAAAATAATTTTACCTATATATAAGCTAAAGTGGCTTTCCCTGGTCTGTAGAAGAATCCCCTCACTTCCCTTTCAATCCGTTTCCTTCGTGCTTCTAGGTTTCGTGGTGTGTGGCGGTGCACTAGAAGGCTGTCTGGTTAGAGGGTCGTTCCTCGCCCTCTCTGTGCAGCTCCAGTGGTGGGACGGGTTTTCGAGCCAGAAACTGTTAAGGACTTCTGCGCGTCTCTGCGGCCTGTCTGTCTACGAGTAGCCTCCTGTGGTTCCTCCACTTCATCCCTTCCTCCTGGGGGATGGTAGCCGCAATAGATGGGACGTAGGTAGCAGTGCGCGAGGTGTCCTTCCCTGTTGTGTGCCGTTCTAAATCCGCAAAGTACACATTTTGCCAAAGTTTAGGTCAGCATGTTTCGAATCCAAAATTGTAACCTAATAGCTTGGAAATAAAAATGATATTAAAATATTTTGCAAATATGCTTGGACAGATAATATATTCACGTCATATACTAACCTTATACTTGATACATTTTGGACACAAGTTTCAGATATGAAAATATTGGAAGAAATTCTTATGCGCAAGTTTATATAGTATTTTGAATAAAGCAGCTCATTTATTTATTATTATTATCATCAGTACTGGATGACTCTGTGTATATTGTATTATTCCGGGTATCTAAACATCGCGGACTAAAAACTGTGATCAATTAATTCTATCTTCTTTATTTTCTCTTTAGCATGGAAAATTTGTTCGTTATTTTCATTTTCTCAAAAATAGCGCAGATGGTTTTAATTAAAATACCGTATATTTAAGATATTTACACGACAAAATGTTTATTGTGTTGAATGTGATTAAATTAATAATTTTCGTCTTTATTTTTAAGACCAAGCCCGTCCCGTAGTGGTTACCATAATAGCCTCTGATTCCCGAGGTCGCGGGTTTAAACCCGGCGGAGGGCGATGGATTTTTTTCCAAATGATGCGTTGGAAATTCACAAATTCGATGGCAGCAGATGAAGCGCTAATTAGTCGCTGGGATCAACTCCAAGCTGCTGCCTAAGTGTTCGGTTCTTGGGGCTCCTTGTGTTTGATGCTACGAGAGGTCACCCATTTATTGACCTGTGGTGTATGTTTGTATATATCTTAATATGTAGACAAGTGTTCAAATAAGGTTTATTTGTCTCTTTTATTATGCCTCAGTTTACTCCACCGGTCCAATCGGACCCTAGTGACCATATGGTATGTTGGCCAGCCTCGACTAGTGTTTAAGCTGGACAAATGGACTACCTACTCCTTGCGTGACAATGCCTATATAATATCGGTTTAGGAAGCTTTACTTCGAATGTTTTCAGAACCTTTGAAGTATACATAAAGGAAATTACATTTATTCTACAAAATTCCTTTAAAAGGACTCGGGGATTTTAAAGTTTCACTGTATGGTATTGCTTCTGTCAGAATATTCACACATTATGTCAGTTAGCTTGTATATCCATGACATACACTATATAATTAACGTGTCGTTCATACAATAACATAAATATAATTAACACAGATTACAACGAAAACAGGAGGATGAAGAGCGGTATAACTAAACCTGAAGCCTTCAGCAGATTTGGTGGTACTATGCAGTGACAGCGGCAAGCGAGGTCTGTAAATCGGTGTTGTAAAGTTTATGTTAGCATATCATAACAAGCATTTAATGAATCATTCTGAAGTATGAACTTATCACATCACTTCGTCTATGGAGGATGCAGCAATTTGTAAGATATTACTTTAAGCACATACCTACATCGTAGCAATTTTTTGAGATGATCCGGCATTTCTGAATAGGGAAAGAATCCTAATGGAATATGGATTTGCAGAAAGAAAGACAGCAGCAAATAAAGACATGATGTATGGCTAGTGTTGGTCAGCCTGTCATGGCCATCATTCCCCTTACACCTCGACGTACTAATCGAGTTATCTCGATTTGTCATGTGACACTCTCAGCTGTGGGAGAAAAACATTTGTCATCGCCCCACTGAAGCAAAGCTTACAGGGCTACATGGCAAAGGAAAGAATGCTTTGTCCGAAAAAAGCATCTTAAGTGACAAAATTTCTCACAAACTGTAGAACGGACAGTGATTCCAACGAAATTGACAATAATGTCCATAAGAAGGTTTCGATATCAGTGGGACGATTCTTGGATAACTCTATTGTCAATCTTGTGGATGGATTCCCAGCATACATAGACGGATGTTTCCCTATAATCACACCGGATGCTTAATATTGCGGCAACGTTCTATGCGAGGTAATTAATCATTTCTCGAAGTGGGTAAGCCATCCATCATTCCAATCATTATGAAAGAGATGTGACCTAGCAAGCATGCAAATAAAACAGGTGCGGCACTCAGGGCAAGCTGAGCAGAAGTGGCATCAAAATTAGGAAATTGCATTACCTGCTGCTAGCGATGGTAATTCCGTAATCAGTAACCTTACTCAGATTTAGAAACTGAATGATATAGTATAATATCCCTTTGATTTTGTATTACCTTCCCTACATTTTCAAACCAGACCATAAAGGAATAACGACAAAAATATAAAACATATGATGTGTTACACTCACATAACTTTCTCTACTCTTATACAAACTATTTTTACAAACGCTTATTGTCCATATGCTTTATGTTAATCGAGATGTTAATCTTATTGCTAATTTTCTTGTAGATGCAAGGGGAATTGGTAGACTTTAAGCGATAGTCAAATATTTTAAGAGCTGGTTGCTATGTGGAGTATTCCATTCTCTTTGCACTACCAGGACAAAAAAATGAATAACGAATTCCCATTTGAGAAAAAGTGTATTGCAAAATTTAAGGGAATAACAAGCAATATCTTGAAAATGGTTCACTCAGCAACAAAAATGTATATAATATAAACTGTGTATTTTAACGCGATCTACATTTTTGTGTAGTAAAATTTTGTCTATCTCTTATGGTTTACCAGTTATGCAAAAGTCGTTCACAATGAAGAATACTTTTGCAGACATTCCCAGAAAATTCGAGATATACATTTCATTTGTCATGAAAATATCTTAAACATATGATATTTTAATCAAAATCGTTAGAGCCATGAGAAAATTAAAATGTTCGAAAAATGTTCCATGTAAAGGATAATCTGGGGTGGGGGGATTTTCTTGAAAACATTCGTGTCGCATATCTGGAAGATACTGAACCTAAATACCAAGTTTGGTGTTTATCCAACTGTTCGTTTCTGAGTTATGCTGTTCACGGACACACAGACACACACACACGGACATGTTTTCAAAAATGCTGTTTTTGGATTCAGGGGGTCTCAAAACATAAATATTTCCGCTGAAATATCGGTATCAAATTTTTGGGTGGAATACAATACTTCCCCTACTTACTATACGTAGTAGGGAATGTAAAAACAAAGGGGAGAGACAGAAAGGAGAATATCATGTTTACAAGCAGCTTTCCATGTCCTACTTAAATACCTGTAATTACCTGGTCATCACTATCTAGAGTTTTGAGTTTGTGACACATACAGAAATACTTATGCATTGCACAATTTATATTTTTAGCTTCTCGAACATCCAATAAAATATATCATTCATATAACCAGTAATTTTCCCAAACGAGAAGCCGATCATGTAAAGGATGTTATACAGTATCTACGAACTGATCACACTTGTAAAGAAAACAAGCTCCAAGCTATATGTGGCATCTTACACAGAATGTTAATACGCATATTGTAATATCGCTTACTCTGCCGGTGTGCAGATATGGTGATATAGCTTCTGCAGTTACCGAAGTGAGGTTATTACGTTAAAGGATGGACACGAATGAACGAAAATATATCACACACATTAGAGGTTGAATATAGTTTACAAGTATGATAAAATGTCAATATGGAAGATTATTATATGCTTCCTCATGCAGTGAAGCTCTGAAGGTAGGGGTAGATCTCTGTTATGATTTTGTGGAAACACTTAACATTTTCTGCTCTGCTAATGATATTGGTGATGATGATGATTTGTCAAACAACACATTGTCTGTTTAGAAAACATTATCTCCAAATTTTAACGATCTCATCATATTTAACAGAATTCTTGATTGACGTTCTGCGTTAACAACACCCATGTGATTAATCTCAAATTAAACTGAGTTTTTCAAAATTCGTAGGCTTTCACTACCGTTGTTAATATTAAATGAAGTATTATCCGGGCTTGTGGGCCGTGATCTACTGGGCTTCTTCTTCCCAGACGTTTCGTCTGTGACTACGGCAGACTTCTTCAGTGGCAGTGCGTGCGTGCGTGCGTGCGTCAGATGGCAGGTTGAGGGCAACCCGATGGTGTGTTTAGGCGTGTACCTTCCCTAATTAGGGCTTTACCACGTAGTGACGGGATATGGGGGTTACAGGATGGCGGTTGTTCTTTAGTGGGGAGAGAGAAAGGAGGTAACAAAGTTTGTTCCTCAACGGTAGCCGGTCATGGTGCAACTGCCCTTGTGCACCGCTGATGATGTGAATTTTGTAATTTAAAACATGTTGGGATTTTAATTTTGAAGTCCAAGCTACTCTTGAAGGGATTGTATTGGAGTTCAGCTTTAGCTGCTGTTGGAATTACTCCGCTGTTACCGGATATGCCCGCAAGCCATGCGGGGAAGCCGGTGGTGCCTCAAGCGGCGTGTTCTGGGGTTATAATCGCCAAGAGACCGAACGAGGGCGCTCTGATGGTATGGCAACTGGTCGTAAAATTTTGCGGCCCGGCGCCTAATTTCATCCTCCACGTAAGGAAGAGATGAGGCTTCGTGAAGCAGTCTCACGGGAAAGGAGCGGTTTACACAATAGATGGCCCGAAGGCACCTATTCAGTACCCGTTGCAGGAGCAGCAGGTTGGAATCTGCGGCCATGCCCCAGATCTCGCAGGCGTAAAGCAGGAAGGGGATTATCAGCGCTCGAAAAAGGTGTAACTTTAAAGGGACAGGCATCTCAGACCTCAGCATCGGGTACAATGAAGCCGCAGCCCCATGCCACCGACGCGCGACGTCCAGTGGCAGTGGGCTCTGGACTGCGGTATTTATACCAGCGGCTGGCGGGGAGGTCTGCGGGGATTGGTTCTGTTGACGGTGGGAGGAAGGAGAAAAGTCTAAAACTAAACAGAATATTGCAAACAGCGCTAACAAAGGTCAAAATCAGGCATTTCACCCGAACCAATTCCAACACCAGCAGAACGTAGCACTCCATCTACCCAAGACCAGCCCACCGCCAACCCGAACCAATCACCGCAGACCTCCCCGCCACCACTGGTATAAATACCGCAGTACAGAAATCGGGATTCGCACGCAGGACTCCGAGGTGACAACATGGGGAGGAAGAAGAAACACCGCCTCGACGCAGCTGCAACGCCGGAGTCGACCACCGCAGCTACCGGCAGCGCTCCGCCGCCGCAGCCGGCGCAGATCAACGTAGCCTCCGCTGCTGACATCTCTACTGCCCGGACTGACAGCGAAGCCGGCGCTACACCACCGTCACAGGAGCTGACCACACCAGTCTGCACCGCACCGCCGCCGAGATCACCAACGCCTGAAGCTCCGCATCCACCGCAGCAGCACCGGCAGTCCTATGCCGAGGTTTTGCCTCGCCACCGGGAGACACAACGGGCCGTTTCGGCGCTATTAGCGCTGTTGTATGCGATGTCCACCGCCTCTTACCGGAGCGGATTGTCATGGAGGCCGCCCAAGCGCTCTGGCCTTCCGTCATCCGCGTCTCGAGGATCTCGTCCGGCAGAGGACCAACTCCACTGTTGCGCCTGACCTTTATGGACCGGGCGCACTACACCGCAGCCATCACGACTGGGCTCGCACTTCTAGGCCAGTCGCACCGCATCGAGGCAAGCCGCAGTGACCGGCATGTCGCTTGCCGCCGCTGCTGCCAATGCGGGCACGCGGCGGCCACTTGCAAGGCTCAAGCAAGGTGTCACTACTGCGGCTTGCCATCGCTCACCGCCAGCTGCGCCGGGCACAACCTGGCTTCTCGGCACCGCTACTGTGTTACCTGCGGTGGTGGTGACCACTTCACCGGCCAGGCATCGTGCCCGCGCTACCCAAGGACACAGTAACGTCGTCATCAGCCAATTCCGCCTCCTGCACCGCCTCTCAACCATCCAGAACCAGCAGCGCAGATCACCACGAACCAGAACGCCACTACGCCGAATTATCAGAAACCGAGGATATCAACCACACAAACATTGCAACAAAATGGGCCTTCCTGCACACCGGACTTCCAGGGCGCTCTTGAGGAGATACAGCACACCTTGCGTGACCTCGGCCTTCGCCTCGAGGCGTTGCACCGGACTTCCAGTGCGCGCCTTGCGGCATTGGAGGCCAAGCACCGCACCACCATTCGACACCTCTCAACACTCGCCATCCAGTTCCTGCGACTTCGTCAGACAGTCCAGGACGACAACAGCTCCGAGGTGCTCGTATCGTGCCAGCGCAAGCTGATGCGCATCGAGCACAACCTCACGGCACCAGACAACTCCACGGACAGCGACTGCGACGACCGACCCTCGCGGCTGGGTGCCCTTGAGGCCTCAGTTGCTGGGCTTCGAGAGCAGCACCGGGACAGCGAGACTACCATTCTACAGAAGCTTCAAGTACTACAGAACAACCACCAGCAGCTGCACGAAGGCTATATCCTTTGCCGAGCATTCATGGAATCACACACGTCACATGCCCAACTACCAAATCTGCCACTTGTAAGACCCAACTATCGACGCAGCAATCGCTGAGACAAGTTAACTATGATTAAAGAGCAATTAATACTCCTAACCTTCCTTCACCTTAACCCCCGGGTGGCAGCCAGGGACTGTACTCCAGGTCCGACAAACCGCTCCCGGCACGGCCGGCAGCTAGTACCAACACTTAATAACGCAGGTGCTAACGCGGTACTCCCCTACCTTTACCCATATCTCCTTCTAACTGCTACTCAACACTTGAAGAATATCCTTACCTATAAACAAAAAAAAAAATGCACTGAAGATGTCTGCCGTAGTCGTAAATAAAACCTCTGGGAAGAAGAGGAAGAAGAAGAAGAAGAAGAAGAAGAAGAAGAAGAAGAAGAAGAAACCCAGTAGACCACAGCCCACAAGCCCGGATAATACTTCATTTAATAAAACTGAGTTTTGTTTATGGACACTCTTTCACTTTTATGGTCCTTAGTGTCCCATCTATATTGGGCGTGAAAGACCGGAATCTCTTTATCAGGCTTGAGGTTCTTTTACGTGCCGTAAATCTACGACACGGGACCACCAGCTTTACTTCCCTTCCGAAGGAAGCCATGCTAAGGATTTTTACGCCCGAAAAAATACATCGTCTGCTCGGCCTGTTTTGAATGATTAATCTCCGAGTACCTACACCGAATATTTGTAACTTAAACTATTCATTATTGCGCATTTATCAGATGGTTTTCTAACCAGTATTCTTTACACAAATATCTTTTGCCTAAACGATGTTACAACGAAAAGAATAGTAGACTGCCCTTGTAGCAGAATCAGAGTATTATATTAGTCTACAGGTCGAGGCATCAGGAGCATGAGGTTTAAAGCGATGAAAACCTTGTAATTTCTTGCTACATAATCATGCTTGTATATGCCTCAAATATCCGTAAACCGCTTATGAAAATTAAAAATACAGAGCATTTATAAAAACCACTGCAAATATTTCAGTCGTATGTCTGAAGTTGCGATTGCCGTAAAAATAAATAAGTTCTTTCTCATAAATTGTATAAATGAATTAACACGCGTAATCCTAGTTCAGGATTAAGATATTCAGTATCTATTTACAGTTAATGTTAATAGTGTATGCTAATAATTTTAATTGCATTGTTTACCGTTTAACACAGACATCAATATTAAAAAATATTGTAATTAATTGAAATGATATTATAGTTGCAATACTTAGTAATTTAAATTTATATGGGAATATTTTCACTCCTTACTGAGAATGAGGTCGTATTTTATAATCAAGTTATCGTAAACTAGGAATGTTGAGAAATAAATACCTAAAGGAACGTGTTTGCTTAACAATGAGCCATAGATACTTAGCGAACATTCAGCCTTCGATTAGTGCTGTGCTTTAACAACTATTACATGAAGATAAATAAGAGCTTACCAATTGCAGTCTTGAGTTGGTTACAGCACTATCACACTTACCTGAAAAGAATGCAACACACTTATTAGAAAATTACTTTACTGCGACGTAATATCTCTAAACGTTTTTGTGCAACTTTCTACTGAAGGCATCAGCACATTTGCTCTTGTATAACAACTAAAGGTCTACAAATCCTTCAGCGTGGTAGATGACCATGCGCTCTACTGATCGTGAGGTGTATAAATATATCAACATTGTAGAACGCTGCCAGCGAATGCTGGAATTCTGGCAATGAATCAAAGGTAGGCTGGAAGCTGACACATACATAGTTTGAAATTCAGAATGCGTTTATGATAAAATCTTTTATATTAGAAATTTGCAAGCAAAGTTTCACTTAATATACATAGAAATCTTATTTTCATTACTGTATCCCGTCATACAATTATGTATAATTTCGTTTTATTAGTAATCCGTTTCTTAGGCTAACATACTGAAGTTACGGATTTTAGTAAATGTTTACACGGTATACTTTAAGGGGGGAACCTACTCAGACTATATAAAAAAATGATCCAAAATTCGAAATTTGGCTTCTTCCTTAAAATCATTCCCCAGTCCTTCCTTCTTGAGAGTATATAATTATTTTGCATCTGCAGCAACTTTTAATGTTTCATTTGAATTACCTGTGCGCTACCTGCTTGCGTGCATAAAATTGACTTTTTCTCAAAGCAAAAGCTCTTCGCGTCGTATTTTGATTCAGATCTCTTTGAGACTTTACATATATGCTAACATCTAAGTTGAACATAAATTTCATTATGGATATAAAAATCTATATAGTACCTAAACAAACAAACAAAATGTGCCAAAATCTACAAAATTGAAGATATTATTGAATAGGTGGGTAGGTAGATAGGTATCTTTATTGGTTTCAAATTATTTAATGATGGGTCATTGACCGTACATGCACATTTAAGATACAAGGTATGGTGACAAAATAAACAGAAAAAGAAACAAAGCAAAAAATAACAAGAAAAAGGAAAATAGAGATGAATTACCTTGACTAACTGAACAAATTTGACCTAGCTTCGCCCACTTTAGCTAAGAAATTGTCCATGTTTTGCCAGTCAGCCAGTAGATCCCAACATGCCAATCTCTTTATTGACGGACTTAAGAATTTTTGCTTTGAGTTTAATTGTTCGCTGGTTCTCCCACTGAGCGCATTCCGCCATAATATGTACCCAGTCCTCATCCAAATCGCAGAATGGGCAGATTTGCTGCCAGAATCTTCAGTCATTGTCTGTGCCCTCCAGCCTCCCAGTCTAACCCATGTCATTCCTGTTCTTTCCTTTCTTCCTAAGTTAAGTTGCGGGTGTTTTAATGTTATTTATTTAACATTATTGTAGCCCCACGTTTGGGAGCCAATTTGTGACGGTATTATTTATAATGTTTGTGTATTTGTGTTTACTCCACGTGGTGAATCCATCTTGTGACGTGATTCATTTGTTAGGCTTGTTAGCCCCATCTGGTGTTAGCAATTTGCGGCAGTATTAGTGTTCATTTGAAAGAATGCTACTGTTATTTTATTTAATTTTGGTTCTCTGTCCTCCGGCTAGCTACGATCTTTTTGGTCAAGCACTTCTCTTTATACAGGTTGTGTAAACGGAAGGGAGTCTCTTATCCAAAGATAACACTGATGAAGAAATTTGTTTTACACTTTTATTGTCGAACACGTTAACTATCACATTTACACATTGATCTTGACACTCGCCAAACTGAAACTGTTATAATAACTTCATTACTGATCACTCTTAATTCGCGTACTTCAACTTTTTGTATAATTAACTTTACAACACTTTAGATTTTTCATAATTCTGCTACGCGTAACTTGTGAATCGATAGCCGACGTGTAATATTTCTGCTGGACTGAAGGCGACGTGTATCATACAAATATTTTCGACGAACTGACGGACTGAAGACGACGTGTAGTGTACAAAGATTTTTGATGAACTGACGGGGTCTTTACCTCTAACCTACCTTTTATACACCTACACACCGATATGCCTAAAGATTATAACTGAGCTGCAATTGGCTAATAAAACGCGCCAACATTAGCGTCTATTTTTATATCCAATGAAAATTATGAGTACATATGCTCTAGGGAAATGTTCCAGAAGATTCTAAAAGAAAAACGCGCCAATATTACGTAACTTCCTCGTTTCCAATAATGATAAACAGCTCACCCCCTCGCTGCATTATTGCACGCTATTATTGTCAGTTTCAGTAAGGCAGTATAAACTTACTTCCCAACAATAATTACAATCAACAAACATCTCAAATCAATGTCACATAATAATGCATATTCATACTGTAATAACTCTTTACATTTAAATAATTTATGATACAAATTACTGCATCAAAGTATATATGCCTCTTTACCCTAATTCAATTTTATGTCATTTGATAGACTTGGAGAAGGTTTAATTTTACAATCCGATTCTATTTCCTGTCATATATATAGTTAAAACTATGCACAGAATGATACCCAGTAGGTTCTATTTATATATCCCATTGAGTGTATTAAAATACTTTCAAAGAAAGCATATAAAAATTCAGATGATAGGGACTTTTTCTAAATTAATTAACTTACTTTACTAACAAAATAATTAAAACTATATACTAGAATACTTTCAAATCTGGTGCACCTGTTAGTTTTGACCATTCCAATCAATCCTAAAAAATGTGGTTTAAATTGGATAAAAAGAAAGAATATCCAAGGCAAGAATTTCCCCCTTAAAGCTTTCACGAAGTTTCGTGCGGCCGCCTACCACGTGGTCCTGAGTTGTCCGTCGAACCTTGTTCGCTTTATGTTGAATGCTTCCCATGCAATTTTAGATTGCACGCTTGGATTAGTTTTCTCATTTACAATTGATGACAGTACGCTAGCTCTGCTGAATGTTTACATAATTGTTATTGACTTTCTGTGAATGCAGGGTGGGACAAGCAGGACGCACTGCACTCTGGTTTATCCCAACTTGCATACATAGAAAGCCAATAAGAGCCATGTTCAGCACAGCTAGCAGACCTACAGCTAGATGTGAATGAGACACTTATTGTATAAAATGCATATAAACACAGAGACTTCTGTGTAGAAATGCTAGAATACACAAAATTATGACCCCTAAAAGGGGTAGACAAATCGTATATCCCAAAGAACACAGATTCCTCACAAGAGAAAGAGAAACCAAACAGAGTCGGCGCTCCGACGAATATTTTCATGAGTCTTTGGTGGTGAAACAGTTAAAGATACATTTTATCTGTTGGTTAAATAATGCAGCAGATTATAGACCACTGAAATACCGAGGATGCCACATAAATGCTGCAATGCTATTAGATAATACGAAACTGTAGTATTCTGCAATGGAACTAAAAGCTCTAATATAGCTACAGAGAACAAAATAATATTTTTGAGTCCCTCTTATTAAAACCCAATACGCAATGAATTTGCAAACTGCCAAAAAGATTCCGTTATTAATACTATTTATTTACCACTAGAACAGTCATAACAAAAAACTTGAATTGCAGCTTACGGCCGTTGAAACGGAACACTGGCAGTAAATGAGGAAAAATGTATTTGGTATTATCTCGTTTAGTCTGAAACTAAATTTTATAATATAAATACATCATTTTCTCTAATACATAATAATTTTGGCCAAATAACAGAGGGATGGATTTGCAGTTAGGAATGCCAGACAAGTAAATAAGCAACTAAAATCAATATAAGAGATTTGCCGAAGGAGAATAAAAATAATATGATTAACTGTAAAACTATCTAAATAAATTAATGTTTAAATAACAGTGTATAAAGGTTTTAAATTACAAACCACAAACACATTTGAATTCAAAGGAAAAGCAAGCAAGAAAACATGAAAAAAGTTGAGAGCACTAGAGAAGAAAAGAGGATTCATAAGTAAAGAATTTTTTGAAAGATAATATAGACCGTAACCAAGGTATCTCCTTGCGAAATCTAAATAAAGATGATCTGAGTGTTCATCGCATCTCACAAAACCGCGTCAACGTCCAAGAGGGGATTTCATAGTCTTGATACAAAACCAGAGTTTCCTGATAGGCTTGCACGTGTTTCAAGCTTGCACGTGTTTCAAACAGCTCTCAACATTGAAAATGTCCGGGTGCAATTCACCTCCATCTCGTTAGGGAGACGGAGGACATACTGCGAATCTGACCACAATCTCCGAGACACGTTATAAATCCCCGACAGAACGAGGAAGATCCGTTGCTATGGCAGCAGTAAAGATAACGTCCCACGACATGTGGGGCTTACGTCGAGAGCCAAGGCGTGACTAAATAGGTCCTTCAAGTCTGCACAAGGACTTCCATCCGGCATCCTGTACATCTTACTGAATTCAATAGAAAACTTGCTTCCTTGTTTGAAATAGGAGCAGATAACTTCGGCAAACACGGATTTAGGATTTGGGTTAGGAGTAATAATAGTTGTAATAGTAGCAGTAGTAGCATTAATAGTAATAGTAATAGTAATAATAATAATAATAATAATAATAAGGATACACCACTGATTTGTACTTCGATATATGCGTCACACCAACATGATACATACTAGAAAATATTACATTTACTTATGCGGTTGTTGGGTAATTGTTAGATTTACATATGTGACTGTAATCGTGCTTAAAATCATCATTAAAGAAATTATGAACAGCGAAAAGTCCATACTTTCTGTTATAACCAAATTATTACCATTGACTAAAACATTTTGAATAAAAAATGGTTTTGAAAATACCTTTACCTTTGATTTTTATGTTCTAAATTTTGCGTTTATACCATATATCTATGCAAGGTAGAAGCAATATATTTTTTTTCAAAATTCCATTTACACCCCATCTTTAACTGCAATGGTCTTATCGGCAGCATTTCCTTTGGAACATATTTTGCCTAGGCAATGGTGTAAACTCCTATTCGCTTCTCATTGGGTTATTCGTAAACTTTGGGTTTTTTCATTAGACCACACACGCATTCACACTCTCATGCATACTTCCAGACTCTGGGGAAGATAGGGAATAATGTTGGCTATAGAAACGCGATATTGTATACCACCCAAACTTTCGATATTCGAGATTTCATCAGGAATACATATTTTGCGGTACCTTTAAACACGGATTTTAGAAAACGTTTCGTGTTAAATTTCTGGCGGGGGTGCGGTCAGTCTGCTTGTGAACAACATTGTAGGATAAAAACAAAATGTCGGATGAATACCATACTTCCAACGACACCAACATTTTCAAGTAGATCACCCACCCCAAATTACATGAAATGTTTTCGTTATTTTTATTTGCTGAAAATGCATTCAAAAGACTTTTCTTGCCGTATCACGATGTAAGAGTTTCGCATGCATGTTCAAAAGTTCATCTGTGAATCGGCTCTGGAGTTCACTTCATTTGGAATGAATTTTGCAAAATTATTACTGGTAAATTATAAGAGATAAAACACACTTTTAAAACACACAATTTAAGGCTACATTTGTGTGGCATTAACCGTTTCCAAGAAGTTCATTTCTAATGGTCTGAATACTCCCATGCTTTACAGTATTTTCAAGTGGTTGCTTCAATTTTTTCTCGTTATATACTAAAGGTACGGAATTTCAACTGATCCGATTTTTAAATATTTGATGTCTGCTCCCGCCTCCTATGTCCAACTTGCGCCCACAACGAAATGTGTGATGACACCATTTCTACTAACGTTTGTCTTCATAAAATTTTCTTTTCTCGTTAATGACATTACTGTTTTGTAAATTCTTGAATAACGCACTTGCAAAATATACTGCTGTTTGTGAAAATTGCAACACCAAGAAAACATTTACCGAATAACTTCAAACTTGGTGGAAGTGTAGAAGAGTGTGCAAGCAATAAATGATTAGGATTACAAAGAGATGGGGTACACGAGGCCGAGCAGAGCCATCTCGTGTCGGTCCGACAAGCTCAGTGTTGCGCCCAGTGTAGTCAGTGCAGAGCTGTCATGCAAGGCGGAAACAATAAAGTAAGTGCCAGTATGGCTCGTCGACGTCAAAGGGAGCCATATCGGTATGTGAGCGAGTTCGAGCGGGGCAGAACGATCGGTCTCAGGGAAGCGGGTTTGTCATGCCGTGACATTTCGGCTCGTGCAGGGCATGCTGCTACGACAGTGATGCGTGTGTGAAAGCAGTGGATAGATGAAGGTCGTACGAAGCGAAGAGCGGGTACTGGACCACGGAACATGACCTCAGCACGGGATGACCGTCATATTATCCGCATGGCCATAACAGACCGTACAGCTTCATCCACATTGTTGGCTCTACGCTGGAGCACTGCAACAGGTGTGAACTTGTCTGCATCAACGGTTCGTCGCCGTCTGCTGCAGGTTGGACTGGCTGCATGCATGCCATTACGTCGGCTTCCATGGTCCAGAAATCACAAGCTCCTCCGACTGCAAAGGGCACGTGAACACCGTCACTGGAGTGCTCAGTGGTATAAGTAGTCTTTTCGGACGAGTCCCGCTTCAACGTAGGTCCTACATGATGGCCGCATACGTGTCCGGCGGTACCGTGGTGAGCGCAACCTGGAAGGCTGCATTGTTGAGGGCATAGCGGACAAACACCAGGTGTAATAGTTTGGGGCGCCATTGCTTACAACAACCGATCTTGCCTCCTACGAATTGAGGGCACTTTGAACAGCAACCGGTACCTAATGGTGGTTGTAGAGCCTGAGGTACTCCCCTTGCTTCAGGCATCTCCAAAGCCACATTTCAACGGAAAATGCCCGGCCACATATTTCGAGGAATGTACAAGGCTTCTTCGAAGAGCGACGGGTACCATTGCTTCCCTGGCCTGCACGTTCGACTGACATGTCGCCCTTCGAACATGCCTGGGATATGGTTCGTCGGCACCTGGTGCATCACGGCCCTTCAGTAACCAGTGTCATGGATTTGTGGGCTCGAATACAAACTGCGTGGATGGAAATCCCTCAGGAAGCTATTCAGAACCTTTTTGATTCAATGCCACTGCGTATAGCAGCTCAAATTGCAGCGCATGGAGGCCACACCAAATATTGAATATTAGGTCTCAAAGGTCATGTATAGATTTTAAATGTTTATCATTTGTCATGTACCTAACCTGTGGTATTAAATTCATTGAATTCATGCGTTTCATTCTTGGTGTTGCAATTTTCACAAACAACAGTGTATGTAGCATGACTTTTAATGACAAAATGCCTATATAAAATAAAATAATCATTTGAAAACAAAGTTAATTCAAAT
This sequence comes from Deroplatys truncata, assembly GCA_030765065.1. Taxonomy (NCBI): domain Eukaryota; kingdom Metazoa; phylum Arthropoda; class Insecta; order Mantodea; family Mantidae; genus Deroplatys; species Deroplatys truncata. The sequence goes on from CM060980.1 coordinate 65,294,751, forward strand.
TTTGGCGCCCTTCAGATGACCAGCTTCTGAGGAAAGTATACTACAAGTAGTGCAAGTATTCACGTTTTCAAAAGTACGCACCTTTAAATAGTGCTAACAAAAAGTCTTTAATTATAGGAATATCTGTAAACGATTTAAATGAAGAAAGAATTGTTTAGGTATGATTATAGGTGGGATTTACTAAAAACTCGGTTTAAGTAACATGATTTTAAGGCTTAACAACATACCATTAAGCGTTCTTAATGTTTCTTGCCGATCGCTGTGCTAAATCCCAGCATTTCCTCCGTGAAATTAAATTATAACATTAGTTAGAGGAAACAAATCTTCCAAAAGTTAAATAGCATACTTCGTGATTACTGACACAACCTATTAAATATGTAAATTTTAGTCAATACTTCATACTGCAAACAGTTCTCTGCTCAAACAATGTAGTGTTTTAATTAACAAATAACGAACAATAGCAACAAACACAGTATAGAGGTTTATTAATTTTAACCGATGCATTAAGAACTACCAAAGCCATAACATTTTATAGAAACAATACACTTCAGACTCACGTTCAAGTTACACGGCAATATTGGATTAGGGGTGCAGTGCTGGGATGGGCATATTCCATGGCGTTCACATATTTGGATGCTTCTAGATTCTAGGGAGGATAGAGCGGGATGGCTCAGGCGGTAAAGTCTGTGGCCCGCATTCGGGAGGTTGTGGGTTCGATTCCCGTGACCGACCTACCTGAACCATGGGTTCTTTTCAGAGGTTTCCCGGGATGGCCAGGAGAATGCCTGGAAGGACATTACATCCCCCGAATTTCCTATCTCTCCATCTCATCTTCATGCTATTCTACTTCATCTTTCATCTGCTCTGAGTACACCTGCGGTCTCTGGGTCCCAGGGGTGTGCAATCCACAGGGGAAGCGGGGTCGGCTGTACTGCCAGCCAGCACTCGGAGAGTTAAAATCTGCAAATGGAAAGAACCCTGCCCGCTCTCTGTCGTGACTCCCGGTCCGGCCGCCCTCTGTCTCCTCTCACCTCATCTCTCCCTCCCGCGGGCGCCCAGTCAGGGGTCTAGGTACAAAATACCTACGTACGTCGAGGTACTAAGCCCCCTCCGCTTCTAGTCCTATCCTGTCCTATCCTAGGAACGATAGGGAATAATTCAAACGAAAGGAAAATCAAATCGGACCTCAGAATTTAGAGTCTAGTACGCTAAACCTAGAACACAGAGGCAGTCTCAAGACTGTTCTTGCTATCTTAAGCAATACGTAGCGTAACGTGTAAAGTGAAGTGCTAAGCAAACATGCAGTTTCACATCAAGTGGTCAAAGGAACCTGCAGCCTATCTTGTGAACATGCACCACGTGCTTGACCTATTGTGGCTATACAAAGACACACTGAGTTGACCAATTCGAACAACCTTGAAAATTTCACGATATCGGATAAAAAGAAATTACTACAAAACAATAAATAAACCAAAATAAAATGTTCTGGAAATGAATGGTTAGAAAACATTATGACAATCTTATTTTCACCTAAAGTGATGAACGTTTCAGTTGATAGACACTTTTTGAATTTTAATTTCGGTTATTAACCATTGGACTACTAATAACCCTAACAGTGTAATGAAATGTATAGCGAAACATATTGTTTTGAAAATTTTATACAGAATATGCTTATTTTATAATTTCGCTTGGAATATCTATAATATGCAATATACAGCATTTGTATAAGTGTCTAAGTTAACTCCCTAGTGACAAACAGATCCTGAAATATACTATTCGGTTAGTTTTCCCACTTTACTTGGGCACCGAAAATTACTGGTTCTTATACATCATTTGAATCCGTGTTTGATTCCTTAAGCTTATATCTTCCTAAATATAGATACATTATTTTCATATGACTTTCTCTACCCGCAATTGTTTATTTTAATATCTTCTACAAAATGTTCTTACAGCAGATTATTTTTTTCCGATGTACTTCATGCAATCGAGTAAAACGTTTGCGGAAATAGTTTCGTTGCTATTTCGTTGTAGTTGCAACGGGAATACAAGAGGATGAAACAAGAATCAAATGTTTAAAAAGCGGGTCACTATATGCTGACTTTAAAACTCCCTATTCTTTTCATGATACAGGGAAAACACATACGAATGGTGACCAAGCACTCCAAAAATGTAAAGTTTGTGAACGTGCAAACCGTGTTCACAAACTTTAGGAATGGATACTTTGCAAATGCTAAGTGCCATAAAAGATGTGATAAAATGGTATATTTTAACGAAATATATGCCTTCTTTGTCTATTATAGTTTACCAGTTATACAAACTATACAAAATTCATTTTGAATGAAGAGGTCTTCACAGGTTACTGATAGAACATTCAAAATATATATTTTATTACCCATGTAAACAGGAAGTGTTTAAACAAAATTTTTTAGAAAATCACAAATAATGGAAAATTTAGTCTGGGATAGGAAGAATGTTTTAAGAATGCTTTGTTGCATCTTTGGAAGATGTTGAAGTTAAATGCTATTCTATGTTCTCTCTGTCTTTATACATGCACGTGGAAACGTTTTTCTAAAAAACGTATTATTTGTTTTCTCGCAAATTTTGTGAAATATCGATAGAGATTTTTTTTAGGTGGAGTACGTTCGTATGTGGTAGAGATAGTAAAATTCAAGCCTCCCTATAGAGCAGCTCAGATTTCAAAAAGGTCTGGAGTTTTGTGTGGTGTATAAAGCAATTTATGGACGGCTTAGGCTAGACATCCAAAGCCCAGAGTGAGTTCCAGCAACAAAACAAAGAATAATAATATGCACTTTTAATAAATTCTAGTCAGCAAGTTGTACCTCCCTCTGCTGCAACAAAGAAGTTGGCAGCTCTGACTCACAAGTCACTCTAGACGTCTTTCTCGCGTTTCTTATCTAAACAGTTGCAATGAATATGCACAACTGCGGTCAGAGTACCCGGATTCTCTTGCAGAGCGTTTGCCTTACTTGGAAATACCTCCATGGAAATGGGAGATGCGAATTATAAAAAGGAGTTGTAAACACTAGAATATTAAGGGTCTCTAAGGTATATAAGTGTTATGCTAGGATCTTCGTTTATACCGAACACTTACAATCCAAATTCCACATTAAATAAAGAAAGAAAGAAAGAAAGAAAGAGAGAGAGAGAGAGAAAGAAAAAGAAAGAGAAAGAAAGAAAGAAAAGGTCACTTGTCGTTGCTTTAAGTTTATTGGATTTCACAATTCATATCTATACCTTAAATAAGACTGTAACCCAAACTTTCCGGTAATTTTCGGCTTTGGATAAATAATAGGCATTAAAGTTCTAAGAGTGTAAGAGTGGAAGCCAAAAATCATTTTTAAAATTTTGTTGCATGTGTGTTTGTGTGTATTCCGTGCAAGAATGGCCGAACCGTGAAGAAGTTTATTGTTATAGTTGTTGCACCACGCTTTGGGCGCCAATTTGAAGAAGTTGTATTGTAGTTACACTGTTGAGGAGTTGCAACCACGTACGATACAAATTTTCCGGTGGCCCTTGCCCCCACGTTCACTTTCCGGTGGCCTTCACTCCTACGTTTACTTTCCGGTGGCCTTCGCCCCAACGTTTAAAAAATAAACTTTGTATTTTAATGTTTCTTTAAATATTATATATTTATGTTTGCCTCGACTGCGTCAGTAGTAATTTCTAGAAACATGTATCTCTTAGCAGGGCTGGAACGGCTAAAGAATGAAGGTTTACACAACTTATAATGGTATTTAACTTCGTTTTATTAATATTTCACACGATTAAATAACACTTCACTGATATATCCTACTGTAGAGCTGTGAGAGTTTTGTTAATTGAACACGTAAACTTTATATTATTCACCCCATAATGAATTTTATATGTCTCACACTGAATAGTGCCGAGCGAATTACTCAGGAACGTTGCCTTCTAGCATCTGTCGTCTACCGCTTAAAATTATAAATTTCCCTATTTCAATTATCTGATTGCTAATCCTACTCCAATAGAATACTTTATTTAACTTCGTTTTTCTAGTTTTTGATTGGCTATTTATAAACTGTTTTAAATATTACACCACTGTTCCAAGAATTACTAGTAGCATTATTAAACTTTCCAATTCATTATAGCCTCAAGGTTACCTCATTGTTAGCAACTTTCGGCTTCAATTATCACAGCTCCTACATTGTTAAATTACGTAATACATTCACATAACATTATTAAACACGCACATAATAATATAAACATTATACAATGACTGCAGCATACACTTTTTATATATTATAGTATACACATATTGCTTTAAGGCGGGTTGTTATTTTTTTATATTATATAATTAGAATGGGACACAAAATTAAAAATTAGACATACCCACATTATTATTCAGTTGTTTGAAAAACGCACATAAAAATGTATAAGCATTTTCAGAAATTTTCTTATGTGCAAGATTTTGAAAGGATGAGTATTTAAGTTGTACAATTCTTCTTTACAATTTTTCATGTACACTCGTAAACCGCTTACCACGAGAAACTGTACAGTTGAGAACATCAAGCTTAGGAATTCTTAAGCAGTTGGCTTCAAGTTATCTACACTCAAACCATATGTCAATACAAAGAATGCAGCTATGGGTCACTGATAGACAGGTAAACATGGTCTGATGAATGCTGTCTGCAGGCGTTAACAGGCTGTACGAGGGATGGGAGTGGTTTTTTACATGCGACGTCCCTACCAGAACTTTTTAATTCTTTTTCCTTTCGTCCTGGTTTTAATGCTAAGAAATTCCTATGCTTGGCGATCACATTGCAAGCATAACAAACAGGCACATTAGTGTATGAATGTTTAACTATGGTTTAATGTTTTTTATTAACATCGCAGAAAAATTAGTTTTATTACCGGACGTGTATATTACATACAGAGAGTAAGAGAGATGGAAAGAAGGCGGTAGTGGAGGATGAGAGAGTGAGAAATACAATATAGGTAGTATGGAGAGAGAGAGAGAGAGAGAGAGGAGAAAGCGAGACGAAGAGAGTGAAGGGGAGTGAAAGGCAGTGAGAAAACGAGAGAGGTAGTGACAGAGAAAAATCTCCTCAGTTAATGAAATAACTCGAGCAGTACTGCTGATTATATAAATAAACTCAATTCTATAGGTGTCTATGCATGCTCCTTATAGGGTCTTTTATTTCTGAAGGATCTGGATCTAACTTGACGGAGAGATTTTTATTCTGTTGTGTTTTCATAGGGATCAACCGAAACTTAGCGCCCAAATGAATTAATGAAAACGGAATTAACGTGGCCGATCCTCCTGGCCGCGCTCGTTGGGCGCTTCGTTTTGCCTTGGTGCTCTGTGGCATGGGGAACTGTAGGTTAGAATCGTGCCCTCAGAAATGGGTATCTGAGTCTCTGTAAATTTATTTTTGGCTATCTATGTGTGGATATGAACATCGAAAGCAAGTAATCACCCATATGCGCACACATGCGAGCCCGCTCACGAAAAAAGGGATCCATAACATACCAAAAAATAGCAGATTATTCATTAAGGGAAAACATAGACATGGGTGCTCACTTAACAGAACACAAACAAACACAAGAAAAAGAAAATGTCTGCTATCATAATATTATTTTATACTGTAACTGATCTGGACGAAATTTCGGGATTTCAGGGTCTTTCCAGACATTTCTGAACATATTCTACACTTCAAATTTCTACATATCCTTGCTCGATATCCTGAAATTTTATGGCATATTGTGTGTCTCCTGAAATATAATACAACCTTCTGGAACACTGCAAAATCTTCCAGAACTTTGACCACATCCTTTTAATAGAAATTGTTTAAGGAGAGCTGCAATGGGGATTATTAGGTTTATTTCGCTTTCTATTACGATTATTATAGTCATTATTTTACTACATTGGATTTGATGCTTCTTCTTTATTGGTTTGAACGGTTATTTTTAAAATGCCTTAAATATATAGAACAATCGGATATTGTGTGGAATGATTCTCAAATGAACCCAAGGTTCGTAGAGATTAGAGATGCGTGGAATAATTGGTCTTCTTATAATAAGATAAAGCTCAGATACAAAACCTTATACAGGCAAATAATCCCTAACGAGATTCGAAGTCGCATCCTCCGGAATATGAAGCAGTCATCCTACACCCACTCCAGGAGGTGAGAACTTGGGTTTTGTTTTTATTTTTCTTTCTTAAGGGGTTAGGAGTAGTCAGAGAGAGGGGCCTCCAGTAACTGGAGCACAACACCGTGGCCCTTTGTGTATTACCCTTAGGAGGAAAGAATTAAGGGCAGACATGAAGGGCGACAGGATCCGAACGACGATGGATGATGGATGAGGTCTGTAACGATTCCAACATGCCACCAAACCTGAAGCCGACTACCTCTGCCTTAGCGACCCGCAACCCCGGGAACAGACGAGACAGTTCCCAGGAAGGAAGGGGCCCCCAGCAGTCCCAGAAAACGGTAGGAAGAAACCTTTCCATGGCGCAAATTTCACTGCCCTGCCGCAACACACCAACCGCTGTCTTCTGCTCATTTAACCCTGAAGCAGATGAATTTTCATCTGTTTGGATGAATTTGCAAATTCTCAAATTTCGGCATTCCCTTACCGATTCCAGGAAACCACGAAAAAACCCATGGTCAGAGTGACGAAAGCGAACCAGGGTCTTCCCGAATGCGAGCCTCCCATGTTACCGCGGAGCCATCTCGCTCAGTTTTCTGAAAGAATATCAAATGCTTAAATGCATATCAGATTGTACCTCCAAATTTTAATATAATATTGGAAGACTTTTTTAAAACCTATGAGAGAAATATTATTTCTCATAGCAAATCAGTTTTGCGCATTCTAAATCAGAGACACTCATACTTATTCACCTAATCCGGTGATTACTCGTGTGTTGTTTTAAGTGCTCAGTGACGCGCTTGTGTGAGCAAGATTTACCGTTTATCGCGAGGGGTTTTTGCCGATAAGTGTTTTAGCAACTCACGGCAACGTTTCTTTTATTACGGAAATAGTTATTTCAAACTGTAAAATTGCTGCTGCAGAAGTCATCCGGTATAAAGATTCAGTGTTATAGTTGCGAGTGCTACGAGCATAATCAGTTTTATTCTTTATCTTCAAACGGTCGGCAACTCACTTCAATAGCTCAAGCATCACATTAAATATCTCAGTCAATTTTAAAAGGTGTTATGCTTTCACACTACACCCATGCATACCCTCAGAGAAAGATCTCATTGCCAACCACTGTAGCAGCTGGAAGTATATCAACAGCAGCTATTGAAGGAAGGGTACGGCTTCAAAAAATGACGAACATTGATCGGCTTCAGGTGGCTCGTGGTATTCTTTTCTCGGAATTGACCAATAACATAAATAAGGACAACAGGTTGCCTACTGCACATCCGCCCTAGTAATCTGAAGTTTATTGGTACGCATAATCTCATATTCAAGTAGGAAGAAGGGATAGGAATGGCAAGAACGTTCTTCAATAATAGAGTCCTTGCAAAACGATAAGAAATGTCGCTAAATGGGATCTGGCGTGTACTTGAGAAGGCTTCGCACAAAGCCTCTATGCTCATTTAATATAGAGAAGGGAATAAACGAGATTTAAATCTAAGAAGATGACAGTGACGATTCATAGGCAAAACCGAGCCTGGGAATTGGCGCAGCTTCTGGATCGTTTTTCGAACATTTCTTGCGTCCTCTTTTTAACATCCTCCCTCTTCAAGTGATGTGTTTGTTACAGAAAGGCGATCACGGAAAAGTCGCAAGAAAATTTCTAGTCGGTAATCAGATTTCCCTTCCTCGCTCTTGGTATGGAAATGTGGGAGCGTTACGCGGCTGGAAAATATTCCAGTGGGGGTGGAAATGTCGTTTAGATCTTGGCCCGCCCTTACCGTGTCTTCCCGAGCTGGGTGGTGAAGTAAATGCCACCCTTTTCAAAAAGGAAAAGGGAATACGCGTGTTTCTAAGGCAGATTTATGCCCTTCCTCAACCCAAGTATTCACAAAAAACGGAACTTCCAATTTCTGTTGAGGTCTGCCTGAGTATCTAAAAATTGCATTTCAGTTCTGACATTACCGTTAAATATGTAAATGTATGCTAATTAAATGCCGAGAATAAGCCAATTACTTAATTAGTGAAGAACTAATTGACTTACCGGCTAGATAGGAAGGATCAGGACCATTTTAGGCATTAGAGTCTATTATATATTCACAACCATATACACCTTATTTCGTGGAAGAAAAATGTGAAAGGAATAATTATATAAAACATTAATTAATATGCAATGAAAAGAGCTGCATTCTGTCTTTATTGAAAATTTAAGTCTGATTTGTCCATCACATTTAATAGATAATGATAAGAGCTGCAGCTGGTCTTTAGTGAAATCTACATCTTATCCGCCTGTTTACTTCTGTCATTTAAAGTCTAAAGCTCGTCATCAATATTTAACAGAGTTCTCAGAAATAAAAGATTAAAATAATAAAACGCAATGAACTAATTCGAAATGTTGAAATAATCGTTTATTTTTGTTCAACATTGATTTCTATAAATTTAAGAACCACTGTCTCAGATCATATGAGAAAAATAAATACATCTTCCCAGATGAATACAATTCTGTCTGAATCCCGAAAGAAATCGACTAATTAAGCTTAAGGGGGGGTCTTTTTTTTGAATAGGGTTAAACGCCCGCTTTTATATCATACGGCACTCATTTTATGTATCACTAGTGATACATAAAATGAAATGGAATGATGTTGGGAAAGAAAATTTGGGAAGGAAACCTGCCTAAATTTAGGTTACATCCCTGGCATTGCCACTTATAAGCTGAGGTAAATCTGGAAGAAACCTCAGGCAGGTAGGAATAGCAGACCTCCCGTTCACTAGTCAGCACTTTAACGACCTCGATTACAAGGGTCATTACATGCTCAAACTCCAAGGTCACAATTGCTTCATCGTTTACAACGAATATATAATAGATTATATTTATCATTATTAAATACTAGTTGTCTTACTCGGCGTTGTAAGAAAGTGTTCTGTAAGCAAGGAATTTAACATTAGAATAGGGGTAATTTTGGAAAGCCAGAGCAGCCTACAGTTTTTACTGGTACCTAAAGCGAAACGGCCAGGGGAGAGACCCGAGGGGCGACAAGATGCGGATGCCAACGGTCACAATCATGGTCGGGGTCCCTAAAGTTTCCAGATAGAACGCATCCGACTCCGCCTGGGCCCTGCCCACAAGCCAACAATCTTCAAGGTCCCCGGGTAGGAGCCTACTTGGAGGAGCTACGCCAGGTAAGAGACCTCTACAGTGTGCAAGCCACCGTTCAGTCGCAACCCGTCGAACACCGCCGCCTGGTCCTACAACCCTGAAACAGATGACAAGGAAGACGGCGGTTAAGGGAAATGAGAGAGAGGAGAGTCATGGTAGAAGATGAACCACTCCAGCATTCGCCTGTCGACCCGGGAAAACCACAAAAAACCCATGGGCCATAGTGGGCGGTCGCCGGGAATCGATCCTGGAACCTCCCGAATGCGGGCCGCAGACTTGCCGCCTGAACTATCCTGCTCGGTTAAAAGTCAGTGCACCATGTTTTGTGAAGATCACACTGAAGTTCACCGAAATCGGAGTGAATTTGGCGAATGAACCCGATTTACAGCTTCATCCTTCCAATCACTCAATTTTAAAATACCTTAAGCATCCCATTTACCCTTTTTAAGTTGGAGGTCATTAGAAATCTGCCATATCTGCAGTCAAATGCCAAAAATATCCTCTGATATTCACATTCAACGAAATAGTACTGAAATTGAGCAACACAGATATTAAACCTCTTAACATCCCTCCCCACAGTTTAAAAAGTTTTTGGAAATATTATATAGCTATTTCCGTTTGGAAGAATATGATTTTTTTAACGATGACAGATTTATCAAAATTGACTGAGTGATTTTTTTTTAATTTACACACACACACACACACACACATTCTCTCTCCCTCTCTCTCTCTCTCATCTCCTCTAGTTATAATAATAGTAGCCGATAGATTAGTACTGTTGGTGTTTACAACTGGGATTTATACATTTCGCCACATGGATTTATGAAACATATAAAGACATTAATTGCAATTTTAAGAACAGTCTCCATATTTCACTCATTTATTTCAGTTGGCCAATTGCTTTTCTATTTCTGAGAGATTTCAGTGTCATTTGTAGCCGCTCAGTGATTACAGAATTTACTTTTCAGTGTTCAGTATTATTTAATTAATCTGATTAATCTGCATTATACTGTAAATCTTATAAAATAGGAAGCTATCCTCCTCATATTAAAGGTATATATATATATATATTTCTTAAAATGAGGTTCCCTTAATTATTGTGTAAAGTACATTATGTCTTGCAAATATATAGTTTTTAGTTATAAATCTAACTCAACATTCTATATGCGCTTTTTGTATTAACTGTTATTTCTCTTATCATATTAGCCAACTTTAGTTTATTGTTGATAGTAATCTAAATTAGTTATTTACGTAATTGTGTAGGAAATGGAGCTTTTTCTAGACAATTAAGATGTTTACGGCCTCAACTTTGCTTCGGCCAGAATATGGTAACAAGCCCTAGAAAAAAAACAACAAAACTACTTGTCGAAATACCTTATATCAATTAAATATTGTACTGCGTGTTATGTTGGACATGGGCACAATTATGTGTTTCAAATGACCATTGTAGTTGAAATGAGTTGGTGTAATATGTGTTGGTAATCTTGGAGCTTGTTGTGCAGAGGTGCTGTTTTCGGAGTGAGCGTAAATTATTTCAACGTTGTGTTGAGTATGAGACTGCATAACTTTAGTAGCATTATAAAAAGGAATGTCTCTAAGTAAATTAATTAAGGTGAGTTATTACGTAATATTCAAATTTTAAAATTAATACAGAAACGTGAAATAATGCAATATGAAAGGAAAATGCTTATGAAAAGTTATTTTCGTGGTAGATTTATCAATAGGTATATATTCGTATTTACTGTTGGAGTACGGAAAGTAACTGAACGGAGAAGTGCAATTTGATGTACTGGTTTGGAGATGGAAAAATTTGAAATTCCAGGTAGTATGAAATAACAGCTTTTTAACTCTTTATTTCGGATCCTGAGATATTTTATTCCTGTATGCTTCATAAGCTGTGTTTTAAACAATTTGTTTGTGCTTTACCATTATTTATTAGTCTTCAGTTGTGGAGATTGCTCATAATCATTAATTCACTACGATTTTGTAGTGTGTTAACGTTTTTATGTTTTAGAAAGTAAGGTCTTTATACAAGCTCTTTCTCTTCATTTTCTCTCGCCTTTGTTTATATTTTGTTTCCTTTGCATCGGATCCGTTTGAAATTGTCTGATATGACGTCAGCCCTGTCTGGCTCTAGTTAGTCACCGTTGGTGGGGGCAAGTTAGCGTCACTCAAGAGTAAGCGAGTCGTTGGAACCAGTCGTGTGTGGCCGGCCTACGGTCCGTGGCATCTCCATTCATCCTGTTTCCATTCTGAAACTACTAGATAAAATGTGCATTTACACTGTGTCCTCTATAGACCGCCGCATTTATTTATCAAACTTTTAATTTCTTACATAAACTATGCCCTCTTGCACATCAAACATAAGTACAAGAAATTAAAATGACTACAGAGCTTACAGAATGTCTCGTAATGTAATCTTCTAAACAAAGTTTTGAAAACCTTTAAGCTACATCTCAAAGTTTTATCTGCCAAATACTATATCCGTAGCGACAGAAATACACAAGTTCTTTGACTTGATGCTATGACTGCTTTTCCTTTTGGAAAACTGAAAGGTTACGCCAATGAACTGGTGCATTGATACAATGTTGCACAGCGTAGGACAACAATCACATCTGCTAAGCACGTGGATTCACTGACAAAGCTGCAGGATTTCTCCAGGATAGGAATTAGACTCTTGGGTCGCATTATAAGCTACCTGCTTTCCATTCACGGCCATATAAAAGCCCTCGGAAGGGCAGTAATTGTTACAAATGGACCACGCATTTAAAATGAAATATGCGTAAGGCCGTGTTGCGTAAATCCCAGTTCTTGGGCCACAACACAGGATGAAAGCCTGGCTTTGCGTTAATTTAATTTATATCCGCATTAAGAACCTGTATTTACTGAAAATAAGTGCTATTAATTTTAGCAATAATGACGATACGGGAGCAGGTATTTAATTAATAGTCTAAAATGGAAAGCTGGAAATAACAGTTTAGCTTTCTTTTTTTTACTTTAAACTGTGCATTTTAGAAAACAACATTGTGTGTTACATTCATATAACTTTCTCCGCCCACTATCATTTATTTTTATATAGTGTCTACTAGGGATAGGACCTCGATACCGTCGATACCTCGATATTGCCGATGCTAGGTGGTATCAAAGTATGTCTAACAATTTGAGATAAACATTCGATATTTTTTCGTTACTTTTAAATATTTAAGCTTTGTATTATTGAAAGTAGTTACGTTTAGATAAGAAATGGAAGGAGTCGAAACTTCAGTTGTTGTTTCGCAAGTGTCCCAGAGCTGCTGGACTATAATTCTTGATAGACCTTGACTGCGTTTCCTGTGATTGAATGAATGCAACATTCCATAGAACCTTGTGTCTAAATGAAAATATGCAAAACAATGGGTGAAGGACTAGCGGTACTCGCAATGTTAACTGAGTTGTGAATGAAGTTGCACTAAATCATGTTTCAGCAATAGTCTGGCTTGGTGACACTCTTAGCCGTATTTACCTACTCCGGTGATCAAAATCTGTGACTCTAGTAGAAACAAAAATCAGAACTTATGACGTGGGATAATACGGCATAATATATATATTAGTTTATTATTTCAAGATTGCAAAATAAACAACTGCTAGTATTTTTGTTTTTCTATGAGTAGAAAATCCTCTAAAAGAAAGTTTTCAGCACAAACTATAGTTATGAAGAAAGGGAAACAAAGAAATTATGTGAAACAAAGAAATTATATTATTATTTATTATTATTAGCCCTGACTATTAACAGGAGATATATAACGTGTGGAATTATCAAGATAAAAAAATCGGAATCAGCATACAATACAAAATTGTATTACATTCGTTTATACACAGAAAACTACTAATAACAACATAATTCAGTGAACAAGCTATCAGCTTTACAATTTTTTAGAAAGTGAGTGTCGAGTATTGGTGTTCAAAAATCAGCATCGGTATCGAGTATCGAGAAATAGTGATATCTTTCCATTAGTTTCTGCAGAATAAACTAGTTGCTATATTATGGCCTAGAAATTCCATACTATTTTCATTCAAAAAAACAACAGCAACAACTGAATAACTACTTATAATGACGTAAGTATTGAAAATTCAAACCAGTAACACGGATATCTCGGAAAATGCTAATGTCACAAAACTTATTTGAAATAAATTCTGTGTTTTACAGAGATTTACCTATATTGTGCAGACTTTTGTGTGTATATCCTATGGTTTACCGGCTATACAAAATTACACGAAACTACTTCCGAAATGTATTTTCATAATTTATTTGATCATATTCAAATCTTGTCAAGATTTAAAATATAGCAGCAGTAGAAAACATGTTTTCGGCCGGGTGGAAGCGTAGCATGGGAGCAAATATTTTACAAATATTGCTTACCACAGCTATGCGAGAAAAATAACGCTGTGCTAACTTTGGGGGGGCATCAAATGTAGAAGTTTATGTGGAGAGTGACTGTAAACACTTTATAAATTCTATTAAAAGAAAGATAAACTGAAGAACATATCTACCCCTTTAGGGAATGAGAATAACCCTTAATGAACAGTGAATTATTTTTATCTTCAGTGAGAGCTGAAACCTATAGTCGTGACGGAAATCAGCCAATCATTAAAATGCATTAAAACCATCTACTGCATTCGGTCTTTATAAATGATTATAAGAGCACTTTATAAAAGTGATGTCCAGTTCATTGTAGTAATATTTGGTCGACTTTATTCTAATTCACATCACCCGGCTCTGATGTTGTTGGCCACCGAACAACATCAGAGCCGAATGATGTGAGTTAGTATAAACACGACCAAGTATTGCTACAATACGATCTTTATGTTCGACCAAGCCGAAATATAGTAGGTACTCCTGGTATCTGCAGTTTAACAAATCTCATTAAAGTGCAGTGTTCCACCAATCAGAAGACACCCATATAACAACGGAAAAACATAGGTATGGATAAGGGCTTTGCCTAATATAGATTATTCTCATACGTGCAATATAAATCAAAACACTATAGCAAGTATAGAAAAGTAAACACATCAGACAAAAGTGACAATGAGATTGAGCTTTCACCCTCTGAAATTTCAGCAAAAGAACTCAATATGACCCAATAACTTATTACCACAAAAATCAAGAGGAATGTTCGAAAAATTCTATGCACAAATTGTGAATTAGATAAAACAAAAAGTCAGTTATGTTTCTATAACAATTAGCATTACGATAAATTCAGCTTTTCTTCTATTTTTAAGGTTATAACGTTTATGTAATAACTTCATTAAGGTCATTGTTTCTGGGTAAAAATTAATAGTATCGCGTCTGCATACATTTCACTGGCCTACCAGCTGATGCTGTCACAAAGTTATACAAGGTAAGCAGAGTTAATTATGGCCATCACATATGCACGACCCATGACATTTATGAATACTTAATAGTTAAAGACGTATGGTTGAGCAAACTTATCTATTACGCAACTAAGACGATCGTATGGAAATTACTCATTATAGGCTCGTAGCATACTCTTTTATTACTATACCACTTGTTCAATATAAATAACAACTTTAAAACTCACTATTCAACCCGAAATACACTATTTAGGCGCAAAGGAAAGAAATAAAACAAGGATATTCCAGTCTAGAAGCTAATTTTCTCTACTTTTCGGTTCTGGTAAGTGAGTAACTCCATTCTTGGATTTTAGAATTACGAAATGCACACTCTTACCACATCATATTGCATTTCATTTCTATGCAGAGAAAAAACAAATAATCTTGTTTTACATTTTTGTATTACGCGTTTAACTTATGAAATATAACTCATACTTTGTTTCCTATGAGGCAGTGGCATAAAAAGAAATGAAAAAGGAAGAATGTAAGAAGCAAGAATAGTCGATAATCTGCATGACGATTGGACGTCAGATATTTCCAGCTCCCTTCAGTTCTTATCAGAAGGGCAAATTGAATTTCCAGTCGTGCCTTCCTCTACGGCTTCCATGAAATTATTTCCTAGTTTCCGAGGCTTCAATATTTATTTCATAAATGTCTCGGTGACATTTCCATACCTTTCCTTCGGGAAGCTGAGATGAGATGTTGGGCAAAAAGAAGAAAAAGGAATAATGAAAATATACGCTCGCTGACTACATCCTTGTTCCGTTACAGGTTTCCATTGTAGTCCATGGAGATTATGTTCATAAAATGACGCTATCAATTCCTTCATATATTTACTCCTTTTTATTGAGTATTAAAAGAATACACCGAAGGCATTAGACATTTTTTTCTACATAAAGTGGCCAGTCATCATCACTACTTAAAGAATTAAGGTGCTCCAATGTTTTATTTCTCCACCTGTTTGAAAGCCCTTGTAGGTATATCTACCAGGCTCCTTAGTTGAGCCAGAACTTTACTTTAACCTCTTCCATTCAATGTATTGGCAATGCATCTGCGACGCCGTGGACGAGTAGTTAGCTCGCCTCCCACCAAGATGACCCGGGTTCGATCCCAGCGCCCGCCTGTGATTAGTGGTGGACGAAGCGGCGTCTAGGCGGGTTTATTCCGGGTTTTCCAGTTTCTCCCGCCACTCATTCCACCATTTGTTCCATTATCTTTCCTTTCATCCATTATTACCTTCGTTTCATATCACCTTCTTCCTCACTCTCATACCTGGCTACGGGTCGATCCCACGTTCCGGATTCTTCATTCTCTGATTCAATGTTCGTCTGTTCACGACAGGCCTCTGACCCCAGGTACGGTTGTAAGTCCTGCAGCCCTACATACGAGACTAAGTAAGTAAGCATCTGTGAAAATCTAACATCTAAATTTTTCCGCTGCTTGCTTTGAATTTTTACCATATACTCTGATCATTTACTGAACACAACATTTTAACGAGCTACGCCAAATCGTTGGTAATTTTTCGTGTGGAATCCTTTAGGTTCATGACAATGCCCGCCACATACAGTCAAACTCAAGTTCTAATCGTATAATTTGGTTAGAAACAATTCGACTACCTTCCCTACATTCTGGATTTGGCACCAAGAGATGTTCATCTGTTTCTTCATCAGAAGAAATTCGTTGGCGGAAAAAACAACGACGATGATGTGAAATAAGTGCAGACTTGGCTTTCATCACACGCGACATCATTCTTGACGAAGGCATACAAAAGCTCGTTTCTTGTTACGACAAATTCCTAAGTAACGGCGGTGACTATGTGGAGAATTGCTGTAAGGTGTAATAATAATAAAGTATTCTTACTTCTGTGATGAAAATAAAACTTCGACATTAAACTTGCTGAATTTGGCAAAGCCACACTATATCTCTGACAATTTCATATGTAAACTAATTCCGGCATATCAACTGTTTTTATTTTACAAATCCTCAAAATGGACACAAGTTATTTGTAATTAAAAATGGCACTTGGTTTAGCCTAGCTTAAAGTGATGGAAAATATTGCTCTAATTTTATCACTTTATTAATTGTTCTTGGTCACCAATCGTCCGAAGGCTAAGGTTAAAAAAGATCTTGGCATTGAGTTTTTCAACTCTATTCAGCATTCGAAACATCATCTGTTTTCACAAATGTAGATGGTAGTCAGTTAATAACATTATTACCCAAAGTAGAACAGTTTATCGTAATGAGTACGCAAAGAAATTAAGGATTCGATAGGAAATGTAGCATTAATCCAAAAGAGGCATTCTGGCATCCACAGGTTATTTTTTTCTTCTGGGCTCCTGGAGGGGAGTTACGAGTGCTTTCCTCCTCTTCTGCACGAGGACCTCGAGTCATCTTCAACTCATGTGTCATATTTTACTGTCATCATCAGAATGTCACCCATTATTTTTAAGTGACCACACCATTCTTTTACTTTTATACTTTTCCTTCTCAATTTCTATTGTTATACCTTCTTCCCTTTACATTTTTCTTGCTAGTTTCGTTACAAACTTAGTAAACAAATTCCAACCAAAAACTCGGTATCGAGAGTTCATCGGTAGTTTTCATTTTCAGAGTCTGCAGCTTCTTTGGATAAAATTGATCTTATCTGCCAGCAATTTTCAGTCTTATGCTACATGCAAATATACGCTCTTACTGTAGTTCTACAGATTTTCCAACTTTCTTTTATGCTGGATATTAGGATTAGTCAGACGGAGGCGGCCCCCAAACACTGGAGCTCAGCACCGCAAGTAGGCCATTCTAGGCCGTTTGTGACTTACGTGAGCTCTGGAAAGATGGGATGAAGGGGAGATCCGAGCGACGATGTGCGCTAGCAAGGACGGGGTCCTTAAGGATTTCTGAATGACGCAAATCCTGATGCCAGCACGAGCCTGCCTATAGCATCTTTAACATGGGGGTCCCGAGATACGAGCCCCTCAGGAAGGGGCATCAGCCGACCAGCCAAGTGCCAGGGAGAAATCTTTAAACAGCACAGATTCCACCGCTGCGCCGCAACACACCATTCGCCGTCGCCTGATCCTACAACCCTGAAACATATGAAATAAAATGATGGGAATAGGAAACGAGGAGAGAAAATTCTTGAAGAAGAGGCACCACCCCAACATTCACCTATCGACATGGGAAAAGACGAAGAAACCCAAAGGCATAGTGGCCGGCCAAACGGAAATCGAACCCATGACCTTTCTTGTTAGCGCAGAGTCATCTCTCTCTCTCTCTCTCTCGGCTGTGCTGGATATTATCGAGCATATTAGTATTTGAGTTTCATAATATTTTGCCATCATAATATCCTTAAATTATGATGCAATTTTTTAGTCATTCCAGCTTCTAGTAATTAGAAACCGATAACTGAAGTTGCACAAAAACTACGTTGCGTTAGAATGCACATTTTCTGGCCCTTCCGCCAGCGGATGTTTCCGAAGTGTTTACGAGCATCACATAATAAAAACGCCGATTTCTGCTCCACGTTCTCCGTGATAAGATTTGACGCGGCCCAATTGTTTAATGGCGGTGTGCTTGTGACAGCTGTTGATGATGCGAGCGACGGGCGTGTTTTTCTTTTTTCCTCGTCATGTGATTAATAGCCCCCGGCATGTAATTTGCTAACGCTTCATCAGTACACCTATTTTTTACTTGCTCTCTCGGGCTGACGGTTCTATTTGCCGCCTTTTAGATCTGTTTGTTATCAGCGAGGCGTAATTCGGTGTCAGATACGTGTTGACCGTATTTGCAGACTTCATAGCAAGCCGGTGACTTGTAATTTATGTATTTTGGTAACGCAATTAGAAACGAATACAGCTGTAGCTATAAACTTCGTTTTAATGTGATTTTATGTTATTTCTACATCCTTTTGGACAAAGTTAGAGCACATTCCCTTCTTTCGTTATAATCAGAATTCTCATGGTACGAACTCTCAGGGAAAAGGAGAACTGAAGGTTCACTGGAATATAAATAAATCAAGTGATACCGTAATTATTGACAGGAAGATATAAATAATTAAATAAAGAAATAATAAGATAAGAAATTATTGAAAAATTATAATTTCTGTATATTAATTCAATGTATAATTTAATAATCCTGAGCTGAAAAGACTTGTCCGGAGAAAAAGGTCATTAGCGAATTATGTTAAGGAAAGTCATCAGTAACAACCGAGTAGCGAACACTTTAGCGTAAAACTTCCTGGAATGCAGTTGAGGTTGAGTTCAGTACGTTTGCCAAGTCACGTAGACAAATTCTGTAAATTAGTAAGGGAGTTAATTTCTGAGTTTCGAGCAAGCCACTGAATAGAAACAGCGTCAGACATGCATAGGTAGACTTTTAGGACTGGAAGGTATGTAGGAAGGTTGATAGGAATAGTGATAAGCAGACGGAGCTTAAGTAAAGAAAAGAGCGTGCTCTCTAAATCAGATTTACTTACTTAATGATATGACCAAATCGTGTGACGGCTCTTGTTATTGCTATTGTAATCTTTAGTTTCATTTTTAAGTTGTGTAGCGCCCAGTGACGCCCTTGAGTTAGATTTGGCGGTTATTGTGAGGGATCTTTCCGAGTAATATTTCTGCGACTTACGGCAACCGACGCTTGGCTTCATTGTTATTATAGAAAAGATTTAATTATT
This sequence comes from Deroplatys truncata, assembly GCA_030765065.1. Classification (NCBI taxonomy): domain Eukaryota; kingdom Metazoa; phylum Arthropoda; class Insecta; order Mantodea; family Mantidae; genus Deroplatys; species Deroplatys truncata. The sequence goes on from CM060980.1 coordinate 65,314,094, forward strand.
TAATTCAACAGTCGGTGATACTCTTCAAGCAGAATCTTTGAGTCAGCATTAAAATTTATCAGCTAACTAAACTGGTGTTATCCTTTCAAACTACACTCAAGCATAGCCTGAGACAAAGCACTCATAGTTCTGCTACTGTAGCAGCTGGCAGACTAGACAACGCAGAACGAGCTGGGAGATGACGACCTCGTAGAACTGAACATTAAACGCTATCTAAATTAATGGCAACTTTGATGTAGCAGCAACATTTGAAACATAGGGTAAGGCTTCAAAATTGTCGCACCCACGTACGGCTTAACAAGTGAGAATTAGCTCAGAGCGAGTTTTAAGTCACAGCCGCAATGGAACAATTTGTAGTGCGTTCAACAGTTAAGCCAAAGATCCACGGCTCGAGTCCCAGCCCTAGCACTGAATTTCTCAAAAGTGATTCATCCTCGCAAAACTAACCACATTCGGCTAGTGTCTACCATTTCCTATCATCGGTTTCAAATTGTCCGTTTCAGACAATTACGCAGCGATACGCAGGTTGCGAGTGGCTAAGGCAGGACTAGCCGGCGTCAGCATTGATATCATTTGGAATCGTTAGGGACCCCTCGTTGCCAGCGCACATCGTCATCAGGATCTGGCCGCCATTCGGGTCTCCCTTCATCCCTTTGAAAAGTATTGCAGTCACAAATATAAGTTAATAAACCGTGATACATGTAATCTGTATTTATCCCCTATAAATTCTTATTTTATTGTGTTTAATTATTACTGCAAATAATATACACTAATATCCTATTCAGGGTATGCAATATAGTATTAAGGGTTTTCAAGGATATGAGCTTCAAAATCTGATGTGATACATTCACATGACTTTCAATACCTCCTATCCTCCTATTTATTAAGTGGGCATACGAACTTGTTTTTGTATCTACTACGCTTTCATTCTTTGCAGAAATAGCTGCATTACACAATTCGTTACAGATTCAAAGTGAACAGGACTGTTTAAGAACAGGACGGTACATGCTGATCTTAAAATTCTATACTGTTTGCATGCAATCGCGATAAACAACTGAATGTTGAAAGGACTTTAATGAACAAGTAGTGAACAATTCGAACCTTTAATAATGGATGTCTCAGAAATGGCTTATACCACAAAAAAACTTATTTGAAGTAAATTGTGTGTTTTAAATAATCTACATTTTTGTGTTTTGTGCTCTCGTCTATCGGTTAACGTTTAGCAGTTGTATAATATTATACAAATTTTCTTCCAAATGAAGTAGATTTCGCAGGTCTTTTCCAGAAAATAAAATGTAGTAAATATCTTTACTGTGTTGTATTTTAATCAAAATCGTTAGAGCCAATTTTAGAAAATTAAAAATGTCGAAAAGTATTCCATGTAAAGGATAGCTTGGGGAGGGGGGATTTGCATGAAATTCTTCGTGTCGCATCCTTGAAAAATAATGGACCTAAATACCAAGTTTGGTATTTACCTGACCTTTCGTTTTTTAGTTATGCTGTTCACAGACACACACACAGATACACACGGTTGACCTTTTTGTAAAAATGCTTTTTTTTTATTCAGCGGGCCTCAAAACATGCATATCCGGTGAAATCTCGGTATCGAAATATTGTATCGAATACAATACTCCTACTTAGTATAAGTAGAGAAAGTAAAAAGTTATTCACCAATGTTAAATGTTACCAATTCTAGGTCGCATTTTCAGAGAAGGTTTTTAAGTTCTTTTACTGCAGTTAAGGTATGAAGAAAATCTTAAAACAAATAAGTATTGAATTAAAGATTTATTATTTATTTTCTGTATTGAGTACATTTATGCCTACAATAAATTTCTTCTTGGTTAGTTTCAAAATTAATCCACAATTCACACTAGAACTCCATTCAGCAACATAAGCAGTTCTGGGGATCAACAGAAAATGTTCGGTTAGGGAGGCTAGCCTCTTCTTACTATGTACATCATTAAATGATAAAAGCCTGCACCAAAATACATTTTACAAGCAATATTAAACGAAATATTTAAAAACTTGTAGAGATTTTGACGTATCCTATTTGCTTAAGAGCAATAAAGCAGCAAATACATCAACTAAGTAACTTTTCTGAGAGCAGGCCAATTTAAAAAAATCTGATGTGTTACACTCACATGACTTTCTCTACTCTTGTACAAACTATTTTTACAAACGCTTATTCTCCATCTACTTCATGTTAATCGAGATAGACATTTGCAGACTCTATCTTATTGCTAATTTTCTTGTAGATGTAAGGGGAATATATATTTACAAGGGCAATATAGAAATACAGTAGCCTTTAAGCACATACATATCTCTTAATAGCTGGTAGCTAGGTGCAGCACCACTCCCTTTGCCACAGATTAATACTCTTTGCATATCAAAGACAAAAAAATGAATAACGAATTCCCATTTAAGAAAATAAGTATTGAAAAATATAAGAGAATAACAAGCAATATCTCGAAAATGGTTCACTCAACAAAAAAAATGTATATGACATGAATTGTTTATTTTAACGCGATCTATATTTTTTGTGTAGTAAAATTTTCTCTATCTCTTATGGTTTACCGGTTATGCAAATGTCGTTCACAATGAAGAACACTTTTGGAGACATTCCCAGAAAATTCAAGATATACGTTTTATTTGTCATGACAATATATTGTGATATTTTAATGAAAATCGTTAGAGCCATTTTTGAGAAAATTAAAATTTTCGAAAAATCTTCCATGTAAAGGGTATCCTGGGGTGGGGGGATTTTGTTGAAAACCTTCGTGTCGCATCCCTGGAAGATATTGAACCTAAATACCAAGTTTGGTGTTTATCCGACTTTTCGTTTCTGAGTTATGCTGTTCACAGACACACAGACACACACACGGACATGTTTCCAAAAATGCTTTTTTGGATTCAGGGGGTCTCAAAACATGTATTTCCGGTGAAATCTCGGTATCGAATTTTTGGGTGGAATACAATACTTCCCCTAATTACTATACGTAGTAGAGAAAGTAAAAATCTGATGTGATACATTCGCATGACCTTCTCTACCCTCTATCTTTATTAGTGAGTATGCAAATTATTCTTACTAAAACTTATTTTTCTATCTACTAGATTTTAATCCATATAAACTTTTTCAGAAGTAGCTACATTACACACTTCGTTATAGATACAAAGAGAACAGCGATAGTCAAATGTTTAAGAACTGGATGGCATATGCTGGCCTGAAAATCCCATACCCTTCCATGCAATCGCGAGGAACAACTGAGTGTTGACAGGGTTTTAAGAGAATGACCAAGTATGTACGATTCAAATCGTTAATAACGGATATCTTGCAAATGACTGACGGCACAAAAAAAGGTTAATTGGAAATACATTGTGTATTTTAAAGAGATCTACATTCCTTGTGTACCACGTTTTCGTCTATCGCTTATCGTTTACCAATTATGCAAAATTTTCTAAAAATGATCCATGGGAAGGATAGTTTGGGGTGGGGGGATTCTCTTGAAAATCTTCGTGTCACATCCTTAAAAGATACTGAACTTAAATACCAAGTTTGGTACTTACTCATCTTTTCGCTTTTGAATTATTCTATTCATAGTCACACGCACACGCACATAAATGGACCTTTTTCTAAAAATGTCTTTTTTGGATTCAATGTCTCAGAAACATCTATGTCCGGTGAAATCTCTGTATGCAATTTTTTTGTAGAATGCAATATCTTCTGTACTTACTGTGTAAGTGGTAAAGAAAGCAAAAATCTTATGTTACATTCACATGACTTTTTCTACTTTCCATCGTGTATTAATATACAAATTATTCTTATGAAAACTTATTTTTCCACTTCATTTTAATCGGAAAAAACCTCCGCAGTAATAGCTACATTACACATTTCGTTATAGATAAACATGAGCATAGTGATAGTCAAATGTTTAAGAACTGAACCCTATATACTGACCTTAAAATTGCATACTCTTCCTATACAATCGCGAGAAACAACCGAAAATCGATACGACTTGAAACAAATGAGAAAATATTGAACACTTATACCACTAATTGAAAATAGGTTATGCCACCAAAAAGTTGTTTAAAATAAACTGTGTATTTTAAAGAGACCTTCATATTCTGTGTAGTACGTTTTGGTCTTTCGCTAAACGTATACCAGTTATACAAGATTATACAAATAAAGTGGATTCTGCAGGCTATTTCCAGAAAATTCAAGATACAAATATAGGGTAGTGATATTCGAACCCACTCACGGCCTCTCTCTACTGCGCGTGACACCCGGCAGCTGCCGGGGAAATTACGCCGGCAAAGGCGGACTAAAATCCTTACCTTATAATAGATGCTGGAAATGTTGACCTTCTGCTCTCAAACAGACAGCATATCTCGTGTAAATATTTTCGCTCACTTTCGAAGCTCAGCAGCAGGAATTATTGTGATTTCTTGCACAATGTTTTCTCTAAGTTCCTGTAGTGTGCAAGGATTGGAACGATACACTTTGTCTTTTAAAGAATCCCATAAATAAAAATCACAACTCGTTAGGTCAGGAGAATGAGGGGACCAAAATCAAAATTAATTATTCTGTCATCAAACACCTCTCTTATTGCATGTAATGATTTGGCAGCCTATGCCCTGTTGCAGAACCTTGCTGGAACCAACCATATGATTTCTCTTCTTCTGTCAAGCGATTGCAAAATGGCCTCAAAATTAACCTCTGATATCGCTCTGCATTTATTATTTCATCAAAGAATATGCATCCTATTATTCTTCTAGCACTTATCGTAAATCACACTCCAATTTTCTGACCATAATGAGGGGTTTCATCCAGTAGCACAGGTTTTTCTGAAGCCCAGTATCGACTGTTGTGAGTATTCACACGTCCACTTAGATGAAACTAAGATTCATCAGTGAAAAACAAAAGCTGTGGGTCAATGAAACCCCTTTCTAAGGATTGGAAAAACCAGTTACAATAATTCACACGTTAGCGGGATCATTTGGCTTTAACGTTTGCACTCGGGTGTAGCAATTGGACTTCAGTTTCAACAGACGTATAGCATTTCTCGCAGAAGATCGAGATACACCTGTTTGCTGCGCTAGTTTTTTCAGCGATTTTCGAGTGCGAACCTCCAAAGCGGCACCAATCACAAGAATTCCTGCTTCTGAGCTTCGCAGAGTGAGCGAGAATATTTACACGAGATATGCTGCCTGTTTGAGAGCAGGTCAACAATTCCAGCATCTATTATAAGGCAAGGATTTTAGTCCACCTCTGCCGGCTGCCTCGCGCATTAGAGAGAGGCCGCGAGTGGTTTCGAATATAATTTAACTACCCTATATTATTTGTCATGTAAATATCCTTAATATGTGATACTTTAAACAAAATCATTAGAGCCTTTTTAAGAAAATCAAAATTTTCAAAGCATTTTCCATGTTAATGGTAGTTTGGGGTTGGAACTTTTTTGTTAATTTTCGTGTCGCATCCTTGGAAACTCCTGAATTTAAATACCAAATTTGGTATTTATCAGACTTTCGATTTTGAGTTATGCTGTTCACAGGTACACACACGACCTTTTTCTAAAATGTTTTTCTTGGGGGGATCAAGGAGTCTCAAAACATGTATTTACGGTGAAATTTAAACATGAATTTTTGGGGAATAACATACTACCTCTACTTACTGTAAGTACGTAGTAGAGAAAGTAATATGTTTTTCCATATATCTTTGTATCGTGGTATACAGGAAAACATTTAAATGGAATCTTTTAGAAGCACTGGATGTAGTTAGATAACAAATGAAGGGAAATAGAAGCGTTAGTTGAAAGTAAAGCGCTTTTACCAATACAAGCTTGAGGCTTCCTCGGCATTAGCGTTCCCAATTCCTGGTAAAGCGATTGTACACGATTTAAGACGGTGGGACAGTTCCCTTATCCACAATATCCTTATGCATGGCCGCCCCCCACACTATAAATTAACGGCAGCACAGGAGTTTATCGCTCCACAAGGAGGAACTACGTCTGCGATGTCGGATATTAGCTTACCGTCGCTTAAGGGATATTCCGAGTGGAGGCGGATGTCGGGAAGTTCTGCAGGACCACAGGCATCATCCCTTAGGCTGTTCACTCAAGATGTCACAGATAGTACTGGTTAAGGGAGAGGAACATTTTAATCCTATTATCTTTCCATCTCAAAGCCCGTACGAACAAACAGGAAAAATATTAGGATTTTTAATTCATTTTGTAATCATATTTGTCACGTTTTTATCCTCCTAGAAATTAAGAATATTAAAATTATTTAAACAGCTTCCGGAGAGGTATAAAACACATGTGAGTTCAGAACTTCTGTATTACGTGCCTTGAGCGTATTGTTAGTGGTTAAGAATAAAAGAAGGAACAACAATTTAATGTGAGACACTCAAATTCACCGCGGGGAGAGAGATGCTATGATCTAAGCATGCCTGCACATCATCGATTGGATCAGGCGCATGAGCTACCAGAAAGCACAGGTAGAAAGCCCTGAGTATCATCGTGACAGCTAGCTTGCAGACCAACATACTCTTCCAGCTTTGCGTACGACATTACAATTTATAGAGCTTAGAATTAAAGCAAAAGGTTTGTATTTCGTCTACACATTAATTGAAAGGAAGCTCCATCAAAAATTGCAATTAAAAAAAGCACCCGTTTAATATTGTAGTGTCCCGCGGCTGGCAACGAACTCTAGATATCAGAGGAAGCCAACACTTGGGAAAGTGTTGAAATTAGAGCAGATAGTGAATGTAGATTTAACAGGATGCTGAACCTCACAATGTAGAATATTAGCTCATCGAATTGAAGTCAATAAGAACAGACCATCAAGACAGCTGCTACGAAACGTCTCAACGCCAGTGGTGGTCACAACGAGCATTTTTATAACTTGTGCTTAAGAAAAAACTTTACAGCCAGTTAGATATGTTATAAGCTGAGGTACTTATAGACTGGGTCGTAGGCTTTTATAATATAATAAAGAGACAGTAACTTGACCTGTTCTTATCACTGTCACCGGAACCAGCAACCGTAGCCGATTGCTCTACCTCTTAAGTTACATTCCCCGGGTAGCAACCGAAACTTCCTGGGTCATTAAAACATATTTAGAACGTGCATTTTGATTGTGTTTGTTGAAAACCAGGTTTAAAACATATTTAAATCATTAATTTTAATGTGATGTGGTATATTGACATTTACTTAAGACTGATTCTTCCTAAGCTAATTCTTCTCGTTTTAACAACGTTTCTTCGCTATACCAGCCAGTATAATGATGGGGTTTTTACATTTAAGTATGTATTAACACTGTTGATAGATAGATTGGCAGGCAGACAGACAGACAGACGGACAGAGAGACAGACAGATGTAACTATCTTTAGTGGTTTCAAATTATTATTACAGTTATTAAACAAATACTTTGTGAAATTGAAACTGAGTTTTATTTATGCACGCTCTTTAACTGTTGTATCCTTAGCGTCCCATTCTAAATTGGACATGAAAGACCAGTAATTTTGCTCAGAGGCCTCTTTATCAGGCTTGAGGTTCTTTTTCGTGCTGTAAATATACGATACGGGACCACCGGTTTTACTTCCCTTCCGAAGAAGAAATGTTAAGGATTTTTACGCCCGAAAAAGTCCATCGCCCTTCGCCGAGTTTGAACCCGCCTCGGGAAATAGGCTAGCATGTAACCACTACACCAAGGAGGACGACAAATACTGTATATGGGTCGCTGGCCGTACATGTATATTTAACATACAAGTTGAAGGTGACAAAAAGGAACAAAAGAAAACAAGAAAAGAAAAAATAGAGATAAATTATCCCTAACGAACAAATCTGGCTTGCCGTACATTAGCCAAAAATTGCCCATGTTTTGCCAGTTCCTCTGGTTAACCAGTAGATCCCAACATGCCATTCTCCTTTTACCAGAACTTAAGAATTTTTCTATGAATTTAATTTTCACTAGGTCTCCCACTGTGAGCATTCCGCCAAAATATGTACCTACCCAGTCTTCATCCAAAACGTAGAATGGGCAGTCTACTGCCAGAATCGTCAGTCATGTTCTGTGCCCTCCACCTCCTTGTCTAAACCACGCTATTCCTGATGTTTCCGTTCTTCCGAAGTATATATATATATATATATATATATATATATATATACTTCGGAAGAAATTGTTGCACATTTTGTTCGTGAATTAGAGTAGGCTTTATAAAATACGCAATTAAAAAAATGCTTTTTCTTGCAATGGTAGCATATAGATGCACTATGCTTTGCGAATGCTGTTAAAAAATTAGTAATAAAAGCAATTATGGGGCAATTACAACTAGAAGTTATTTTCAGGCTAAGAAGCCGTGGTCTACTGACGTTTCCTGTCCAAGCACGCCCACAACTGCGGTAGATATATTCAGTGGCGCGATTGTCTGGATGTAAGAAACTTCCAGTAGACCACGGCTCCTTATCCTGTAAATAACCGACTCCGGCCGTGAAAGCCTACGCTTACTCAATTAGGGTCAAGTAATGAAGTTAATTTTAGAATATTGGTTAATTTTTTTAACTTTTAGGACCTGTGATTTTTAAATTCATTACTTCTTTATTATAAACATAACGTCAAAATTGTATGCAATAAACAGACTAGAAAAGCATTTAACTTTGTAACGAAATTTCCACTTAAGAAAAAGGCGGAGGTCATTGTCCTTGCCTGACCACTTCCCTCAGATGCCAATGAGAGGGGGAGGGAAGTAACTTAATCTCCCTTTTAACAGCATAGATCATATCACACATGAATGAATGACTGACTGCATGAATGGAATAAATAAAGGATTAGGTAACAGAGTTTTGGAGCTAGCTGTCACCAGATATCCTTACTTAGCAGCAAGAAAAGTTAATTAGTATTGAGTTGCGGAAACTGACCGTCCATCCCTTCCACCTCTGAGTGAAAGTCCATAGAAGGACATTGAGGCTTCTTGAGAAACCCAAATTTATTGTCGGTAGACAAAAATAGACTGTGTAGACTTTTCTTGAGCTTTGTGTCTAACTACGGCAGGAGGAGCAAACTCCTTTTCTCAATAGGGCATAATTTCCTGTGTTTGTAAAGGTGTCGCGTACAGCCCGAGCAATTTATATAGCTCACATTTGAAGCCAAATGCCCGGTTTCACCTTTTGACGTGGTCTCCAATATCTGCTGTTGGTTCTGTTGCCGGCTGCTACCGTGGTTGGCTATGGCATCTTTCTTTCAGGGTGTGCATGGGCATAGTGTGAAAGGATAACATCAGTTTAAATTGACTGAGAAATTTAATGTGATCTAATACTTGAGCTATTGAAGCAAGTTTCCAACCGCTTCAAGATAAAGAATGAAACTGATCATGAATCGTAGAACTCGAAACTAAATAATGAATTATTGCATCTGCTAACCTTTGGAGTATCAACTTTACGGTTTGAAGTAACTATTTCAGCAACAACAAAAAAAAAAAAAAAACTAGAAGCGTAAGTTGCCGTGAGTCGCTAAAATTCTTACCGGCAAAACCCCTCGCGGCTACCGCTAATTAACTAATAACGCAGCGCGGTCTTAGGCGCTACGAACTGCCGATCACCGTAAAAGACTAAGCTCCTTAGGCTGTACACGAAAGAAAAGAAAGTAAGACGTTAATTTAGCAATACACGCTTTTTATTAAGCTCCACCCAAATATCAATACCGCTACCAACGTCCCTTCTCGCGCGGTGTAATCTTAAAAATCCTACATATGCGTCTTTCCTTGTTACTCGAATCTCAGGATGCCATTCCTTTGTAATTTACGTCTACGTGACTGTTCAAACGCACAGAACCCAAACCTAAGTGTATTCCAGGAACTTATATGCTAACGCGTTCGTTACTCGGCTGTTGCTAATGACTTCGCTTAACCTGACGCGCTAATGACGTTTTTCTCAGGACAAATCTTTTAACTCACGCTTATTATATTATCCATTAATTTAATATATGGAAATTATTTATTGCAATCATTTCTTTATCTTACTATCATTTCTTTATTTAATTATTTATATCCTTCTATCAATAATTGCGGTGTCACATTCACATTATTTTTGTTTTGTTTCTGATCTTCTATGTCTAACTTTGGTCACATAACAGAAGTCAGTGTTCACTGCAACGTGACATTATGGCGTGTAGTAATGGGATCTTTACACGGATGCGGTAGCAAACACAAAAAACACAGCCTCGTGTGGGAAAATTAAAAGAAAACTTTGGCGCTTCAAAAAGTAATACCTGATTCAAGAGAGATAAAAATACTACGATCGAGAGAAGTTAACTCTAATAAACATGAAGGTTTTCCCTGGAGGAATGTTGATATCTGGATGATTATGTATCTGCAACATCAGTCTTAGCCGAAATGATAATCATTCCAGGAAGGACCATATGAATTAGAAGACTCAAAACCAAACAGCATAAATCTATTAGAACAGCAATTCAACTGTTGCATGTATACCCGGACTCTAAACCTACGTTAAAATTGTCTCCATTTCAGCAACGACCAATCAGATGCGCCTATATTGTGTCATAGTGCTCTGATAGTGGGCTGATCACCCACCCTGAATATGCTATGATCCAGAGTTTGCTTGCTCCTCGACAGGCTACTGATCCAATGTATTGGCTTATAAGTCCTTGGGGTGTAAGTCCTACAAATAAAAGAATAATCCGTTAAAAAAGAAGAAGAATTGAGCTACAGGATGTAACTTTTAAAACAAATATTATTTGTTATTAAGACTTTATATTATATTAATAAATTGTAGAGATTAATTTTTAATTATCCTACTAAACTGGGAGAAACCAAATGTCAAATATGAGAGTTCAACCTTTTGCTTAAAAATTTACACACTATGAGTGGTGTTGTTTAATAGCGCCACAACTACTTGTAACCAAGTTAAAAATTATTTATTTTATCTTTTTTATCTGTTATTTATAAGGAGTATACACATTTCAATCATTATACAGAAAAGTATATCCTGTTGAGCAATTTGAAAATGAGAATGTGCCCCGAAAATTGAAAACCCGAGAAATGAAGGTTTAAAAATTATTACCGTTAAACAAATCTATTCCTGACTTTATGTTATTTAAAGAGCATTTAGTGGATACACAGACCCTCCACGGCCTTTTCTACTCCTCTACAGACAGCCGCATTTTGATCTCTTGAAAGGTTTATTCACTTTAATGTAGGCCGAACGTCGCTTTTGCTACAATTTGATAGAACGCTAGGCTTACAGACAGACATTAAATCACTATATGACATGCATAGAAGTAAATAAGAAGTTTTGTACGGTTTAATAGCAATAAAATCCATATTTATGCAATTTGAAAACATTTAGCATTTTTTTCCAGATGGATATTAACAAAAGGTTGTATTTATATGATTGCCGTACACTCTGACAAGCAGAACAAAATCGACCTTAGGACTTGAAGTGCTAGATGTAAAAAATTATGAAGCATCAGCTTATAAAGAACAACATATTAAGCAAAACGTCTGTGAAGTTTAAGTTATATATGGGTATTAAGAATTGAAGGGCAGAGGTTTCATGAATTTAAGACTCGTTCGAGACCTTCCATGGGTTAGCGGTTTACGTCATTGAAATGCTTAACCCTATTTAGTCTCCTACCACCTCCCTACACGTTACCGAGCGAGTAATTGCGACCCATGTGTTTTTCGTGGTTTCTCCGGGTCGGCAGGCGAAGCTACCCTGGTTCACCTTCTATCAGACTTTCCTGCCCCTAATTTCCTATACCCATCATCTTCCTTGTCATCTGTGTTGTTAGGGAGTTGCGGCTGGGCGTTGGCTATACGCTTGTAGAGTTTTCTTCCCTGACGTGGTTAGGTCTCTCTTCGAGTGGGCCCTGTAGGGGGGTTCGGTGGCCTGTCGGTGGGCCCGGATGCGTTCGATCCGGAAACATTAGGGAACCCGTCCATGCTGCGCCCTTCATCATCCGGGTCTGGTAGCCCTTCAAGTCTCTCCCCTCCTTCCTCCCACCCATGAGTCACAGTAGGAGCAAAGGGGCGACCTACTTGCGGTGCTCTGTCCAGGTTGATGGTCCCCTCCGTTCGTCCGTACCTGTACTTTATCTATTTAATTATCTAAATTTATAAATTATCTAAAGTAAAAGCCCATTTCTAGTTAGCTGCAATAAAACTAAAAAGAAAAGGAAAGTAAACTTTGATACTCCAAACAGATAGTATTTATCATCCTACTATTGAGTTGCACGTAGATTTATCCTCTGAAATTTTCCATTGTTTTTGTGAAAACTACACATTATGTACATCTATCTTTTTATTTATACTACTAAAGGGAATGATCGTATGAAATGGTTTATGCTTTGAGGTTGTAGTTTCAATTAGACGATTGTTATCATTTCTGTGTGACTGATAAAGCTGTTTAATGCAGAAAAATATTTGTGTGCAAAGGGAAAATACAAGAGCCGTTGGAATATTTACTCTTGATCATCCAAACACGAATAAACTGCAACGGGCTAATATTTACTAAGCTCCTATATTGTATGTATATGCATGTGCTGCATGAAATCTGCTTGTTACAATAATTGTTCGCATGCAGGCAATAGTAAGCTGAGTTTGTTACATGTAGATTTGAGGACATAAAAGATGAAGTATATTACCAGCTGACGGGAATCTACAATTAGGTAACGAATTAGATCTTCTAAAAATACTGGATTATGCGTTTATAAACAAAAGCAGCAAAATATTTGCAGAAATTTATATGGGCGATTTTAATGATTAATGTATTGCAACGTAACGTAGATAAACAACATAAGAAGGAACAAAATATGTATTGAAAAAACGTTAGTACTGCAGACGTAAGTGTCTGTGTGTCTCTAGGTTTTTCTATTTTTGTAGCGATGCTCAGCACTTTTTACTTTCTCAACTATGTACTTACAGTAAGTAAAGTAAATATTGATGCCACCGAAAAATTCGCTTTTACTTAAAAAAGATTTAGTATCCAAATTAATGGAGATAAAATTCCCTTTTTTAATGCATTGAAAGAACTAATTGTTGTACGTTTTACGTATTGTGCGTTTTTTAGAATCTTTCATTTTGTTACTTTTATAATGTTTTGAAATTTGCACAGGTTTTATTAACCTTTTCATCTGTGATGTTTAAAAAATCACTTTATATAGTATTTTCATAGACGTGTGATCTAAACTGACGGTGAAACAAATTTGTGAAGTCGTAAAATTTGAGGAATTTATCAGAAAGTTCAGGAAAAACGTTGAAAATCCCTGACTTTGTCATTTTATATATATTAAACCTTAAAATGCATTTAAATACACTATGCGTCGCTTTATACTGTGGAGTATCGAGCCCCATTTGCTAAAACTTTTAATATTTGAACCCGTGTTATCTGCTGAAATCGCTTCACAACCTTTATCTAAGGAATCCCAGGTCAAAAGGCAGATCAGAGGGCAACATAGGGTACAACTAATAGTGACTACTCTCCTAGAATGCATCAATATTAGTCACGCCTTTGAACTTCAACTTCAACTGCGATTATCTCAAACACATATTCTTTTTCTCACAAACTGTAAATACTTCAGGGCTGAAGTTTTGCACAATTATGTGAGATAACCTATTATATGCACTGAACTAAACTTACATTTTTACGTAGAATACATTTTAAAATGTTGAGTATATTGTTAACAAATTTAGATTTATATCTTTCACAGAGGAAAATAAAAAATGCATTTTTGGAACAGACGTAAAATATCTAGTATGGCTTCCTTCGGAAGGGAAGTAAAGCCGGTCGTCCCGTGTGGTAGATTTATGGCACGTAAAAGAACCTCAAGTCTGGTAAGGAGGCCTCTGAGGAAAATTTCCGATCTTTCATGCCCAATATAGAATGGGACGCTAAGAACCATAGAGTTAAAGAGCGTCCATAAATAAAACTCAATTTAATTTTTACTTCCCACTCACCTTAGTGATCTTAAGATACGAAACGAAGATATTAAAGAAAATTTCTCCACATATAATCCCTCCTATATATGGAAGATTTTTCGAAATTTTCGATTTTCTAAAAAATTCCTAACGATGTTAATTTAAATACAATCAGATTTGCACGCCAAATAAAATGTATATCTTGAATTTTCCAGGCAGAGCCTTTGAAGTTCTTTTCATTCGGAATGAAGCTTATATAATTTCGTGTAGCTGGTAAACAATAAGATATACACAAAAATGTACTACACAACAAATCTACATCACTTTTAAGTACATTCATTCATTCATTATCTGTTTACCCTCCTCTTATGTAGGACTTACACCCCCCAGGACTTACAGGGGGTGCCTGGGGTCAAGGAGCAGACACTCATGGATCAGACAGAATATCCAGGATGGGTGATCAGCCCGATGCCTGGTATGGGATGAAGGAAGTAGAAGTTGGTGGAATGAATGGCGGGGGAAACCGGAGAACTCGGAGAAAACCTGCCCAGACGCCGCTTCGTCCACCACAAATCCCACATGCAGGTCCCTGGGATTGAACCCGGGCCGCCTCGGTGGGAGGCGAGCGGTCTAACCACTCGACCACGGCGCCGCCACTTTTAAGTACATAACTTATTTAAAATAACTTCTTATAGTATTTATATATACATATATCGGGGATATCTGATATTATTGGTTTGAATTTTTCAATACTTTCATCATTTCTTAAAATGCTGTCTCTATTCAGTTGTTTCTCGCGATGTCATGGAAAAGTATAGAATTTCTAGGCCAGCATATAGGGCTTACTATTAAACATTATATATATAATGTGTTGCATTCACATACATTTCTATACCCTCTGTCATTTAGTAGTGGGGATACAATATTCTTATCTAAATTCATTTTCCTATCTATTTCATTTTAAAAGAGATAAACTTTCGGAAAAAGTTACATTATAAATTTCGTTTTATGTATATAACGAGAATAACGATAGTTAAGTGATTCAGAATTAGACGCTATATGCTGGTCTTATGTTCGTGGTAGAGAAAGTAAACAAAAAAGTATAGTAGGTAGAAAAATTCACATGAACGTAGCACTCAGATTTGTTCCTTATACGCTTACAAAGTGCTATTAAATACCGTTCAGACAAGAAAGATGTGATATTAAATTTTCAGCTAAGACACTTAAAAACTTTATAATGAAACCCCGAAAGTTTCACCTTCCTGTACAGACTGCTTTGCGTTTCGGAGGAGCAGACGAGGAATACGCCTACGTGTGGTTTCTTGGACTCCGTATCGAAATGAATGAAAGAGAACCATTCGCAGAAACGTTCGGAAATGACTACCTTTGCTGGGCAAGGAAATTAGAGTCTACTGATTTTACTCTGGTTTCTGCATTGACTTACAGATGATGTTGTAATAGACTATAATTAAGGAGGTGGGTGCAGTACTGCCTTTCTTTGTATTGAAAGTTGGAGGAAAACTAACGAGAAAATGTAAAGACAAAAGAGCAGCGCAAAAGGAACTTTCGGCATACTGCTTTAATTAATAAATTTGCCAGCAAAAAGAGGAGGGAAAAAAGTCCGTTTCGAAACCGAATCCTATTTCAATGCATTTGCTAAAACCAAGGTGCAAAACTGTGTTGCTTCCTGTCACTAATGAACGTACATGCTCTTAAATCAGTTACTGTTGAAGTCGTTTGTTATGAATTCAGCAAGTACACACGTTCAAGTTATCTCCTAATACTTCAGATGTTCTGGGCAAACAGCAAGATGTGCTACATTCACGTAACTTTCTCTACTCCCTAACATTTATTTTTGTTTAGCTACTATATACTATTCCTGCGATAGCTTATTTTTCTATCCATTTCATGTTAATCGAAATAAACCTTTGTAGAAATGTTTCATTACACAAGTGGGATGCAGAAAGGAGAACCGACGGTGAAATGTCACTATCTGCTGGCCTTAAAATTCCGTATTATTTCCATAACATCACGAGCAATAGCTGAATACCTACAGCACTTCAATAAAATGACAAAGTATTGAAACATTCAAACCAATAATAAAGGCTGATGCTACAAAAAGGTTATATGAAACAAATTGTGGATTTTAAAGAGTTCTACATTTCTTGTGTAGTATGTTTTGTTTACTTCTTACGATTTACCCGTTATAAAAAATTCTACACAATGTCTTCCAAATGAAGAGGATCTTAAAGGTTATTCCCACAAAATCCAAGATATACGTTTTATTTGTCATGTAAGTATCTTACATATATATGATTTTTTAGTAAACTCGTTAGAGACATTGTGCAGAAAATAAAAAACATTGAAAATCATTCTGTGTAAAGGGTTGATTGGAGTAGGGGGACTTTCTTGAAAAGATTTGTGTCGCATCTTTGGAAGATACTGAACTTAAATTCGAAGTATGGTATTTATCGGACATTTAGTTTTTTAGTTGCTGGCGCACACACAAAAGCAAATATACACACACGAACCGTGTTCTAAAAATACATTTTTTATTGTTTGTCTCACTTCAGTAAAATCCCGAATTATTATTATTATTTTTTTTGTAAATTACCATACTACTTCTACTTACTGTAGAGATAGTAAAAAGTAGCATTAGAGATCGACTGTACTCCAGCCATCCAACCCAGTAGTTTTATCCCATTGTCTTCTCACTCATCCCATTGATTACGTAGCGTGTTATTTCTTCACTAATATATAAATGCAATGGGCCTATAGAGCTGTGTAACAGAAAACTGTTTTACATGGGAATCTGATATGTATTCATCGTAAATAGAATTACACATTATTAATTATTTTAATATAAACAAATTCAGGTGACATAGTATATTTACTTTCTCTACCCGTACATTATAGGTAGAGAAGATATTGCATTCCTGTCAAAAATTCGTTGTAAAGATTTTACCGAAAATACATATTTTGAGGCCCATGAATAAAAAAAGCTTCTTTTTTTTTAGAGAAAAGCCCGCGTGCAAAACGAAAAGTCGTATAATACAAAACATGGTATATTTAAAAATCAGCATTTTACAAAACTGCGACACGAAGATTTTCAAGAAAATCCTCCCACCCCAACTACACTTTACATGGAACGTGTAACGGAACACCCATAACGGTGTATAATATATTCGCACGAACAATAAAAAGTTTATCTTCAATTTTCTGGGAACATCCTGTGAAGTCCTGTTCATTCGGAAGGAGCTATATGTGTATAATCTTATATAACTGATAAACGTTAAACGATCGAAAACGTGCTACACAAGAAATGTAAATCTTTGAAACACACAATTTATTTCTAACACCTTTTATGTGTCACAATCCATTTCCGAGGTATCCGTCATTAATTGTTCGAACTGTTCAATATTCTGTCATTCTTTAAAGTCCTGTCGGCATTTACTCGTTTCTCGCGATTATTTGGAGAGTATGGAGTATGGAATTTTAAGGCCAGCAGTTCTTAAACATTTGACTATCGCTGTTTCTTTGTACCCCTACGAAGTGTGTAGTGCAGCTATTTCTGCAAAGGTACATCTTCGATTAAAACGAATTAGATTGACAAAATATGGTTTTGTAAGAATAATTTGTATATCCACTAATAAACGAATAGAATGTAGAGAAAGTCATGTGAATGTAACATATCAGATTTTAGGTAAGTAATATATGCCACAAGTGGATAATCTTGATAGTTATGGCACGAATGAATGATTGTCACATTAATATTATACACTAGTTGGAAGCAAAATTGTATGCAATCTTAGCATTATAAACTACAAAAAGTAAATCATGAAATAATTCGACATCCACAGCTGACATAAGCGAGAACATCTTAATGTGAAAGCAAATGAGGTGTTAGATTCTCTTCCTACATTTGTTTCCTGGCGTGTTGAACCGATAAGCCAGAGAACCACTTGCATGTATTCCCTTCCTGGGAGAGAAGTGAACAGGTGTTACTGACTGTGATGTAGCGTATTATCAGCACAGCATGGTAAGTAATTATAAATTTAATTATTCTAAATTTAATAATGCGCATAGGTTCCTGCATTTTTCGCTACTCAGGGAAAATATAATAGAAAATATTTTCATCTTTTCTCTATAAGCCGTTACAATTTGGAATACCGGCATTACGCATTACTACGGAAATATGTCATTGCTAAGCCAGTGCTAAGTGAGCCAATTATTATGCACCATATTGAGCACAGTATCAACATGTTTATAATGCTAGGGTTGCTCAAAAACAGGTTGTAATGTAACGATCATGGAAGAAGCACATAATGAATCATAGGAATTTGTGAAGGTAGAGAAAGTCACGCGAATATGTGAATACAACACATCAGACATTTTTATGTTTATATTAGTTCCAAGCTACCTTTTACGTTACAGATGTCCTGAGACATCTCTCCTTTGAAGAAGAACAAAACTTCGCATTGGCCACAACTTACATCTATAAATCAAAAACGGGCCGGAACTTATATATTTTATACTGGGAGTCACAGCCTACAGTTCCTGTCTTATACCATATTGCCACCTGTTTGAAATAATACACATAATTTCTTGGTATTAAGGACTGTCTGGTGTCTACAGAATAAATACCATATTGGGTAATATTTTCGGGATTTGCTGTTGATTCATGGGTTTACAAACTATTTTTCCACTGAACTATTCAAATTCCTATGTAAAACTACCTTAATGACTGAAGTTTGTGTTTCTGATTTTCTCCTATTACACCAGTGGGCATCCCAGGCCTAGAATAAGTTGAAATCATGTAAAAATATAGCAAATATATTTAAATACAGTTAGGAATCTAGGGGTCAAAGTTCTTTCACTCTGCTTATAAAATTATGCGTATATCCTTTGAATAAAGCTTAAATTAATACACCTTTAATTTATGTTCTTAAAGAGACCATAAAAATTGGACTATCAAAGAGACAGAGAGAGAGAGAGAGAGAGAGAGAGAGAGAACGGCTAACAACAATCAGATATTTTCAAATTTACAGATAGAATTAATCAACAAAAACAATACTGCATAAACATAAGAATAATGGAAAACAATAGATAATACAATAGAATAATGGAAACAGTAACATATGGAAACCTAGAATAAAACAATAGAATAATCGAAAACAAATATTAAATTATGCTTCAATAGGAAAGAGGAAGACCAAGATTACGATGGATAGAAGAAATAGAAAAACGAAGACGGGACAGGCCAATAGGCCTAATCCTTGTAGAAGAAGATGAAGTAGAGGAAGAGGAAATTAAAATGAAATAATTTTACAGCAAAGCTGATTTGCGATCACCTGTATTTAACAGGTTGTTCAAAACTTTGGTGATATTTACATTTTATATTCAGCACTTACAGATATTTTGAACTTTCTTCGCAAGATAAAGACATCTTTATTAGTTGAAGCCTAACCCAATGTGAGTAATGCTTCCAGAAGTTTCTCAACGCTAGCAGCCAATAAGACGGATGAGCAACGAAAAAAGCAGAGCATTACATAACTTTCTGTGGCTTCAGTTATGGTGAAAGATGGAGCCAATATGAAAATGAAGTTGAAAACCGAAAAGAGCGAGCAGCATTTCATATCCACAGGGAAAAGAAAGTTCATACATCTACTTCGTAATGTGGAAAGTAGTTCTTCTCTTGGGAATATCTCGTAGCTCGCTTTAGGAATCCTATATAAGCCGGCTCTCTTCACAGATGAGGCCTTTTTTGTTACTCTCCTTTATACTCAGATTTACATCCTTGCTACTATCAGAAAATTAATGACTCTGCGGTTTCTGAATAGAACTAGAGAAAATTCTGATTAAAAAAATAATTGATTACTTGCGCATACTAGGAAAAGCTTTCCTTTAAGTAATATTAACTTCTGAACTGTTTTGCAAATTTATTACATCCTTTTTGCATAGCTAGTACAAATACAGCGATTGGTTTTAGAATAAAATAAATGAATTTAAAAACAGAAAAAAGTTAAATAAGTTGTCTATGGCAAATATACTAATAGTAATATTTATAACAATAAAATAATTATCCTTTTCGGCAATATTTAATAAAAAAAATTTATGCAGCTTCGCTTCAACATTTCCTCACTATGAGGTTGTACGTGCATTAGTTCCTGGCTGCGTAACTTAAGGGTACCGATCGATAAAAATTGGGCAAAAATGATAAAAAATGATGGGCTTTTTAATTTATTATTATGTCCGATTTTCACGTAATGGTTTTGTTATTGGAGTCAAAATGGAATTACGTGACGAGGTTTTTCTGATATTTCTCTCATTTTTTCCATAATTTCTAGAAGCATTTTTGCAGAATTCTCTGCACACATGTTAATAAGTTTCTAAATTATGTATTTTAGGTAAAATGTACATTTTTATAAGTAAGTTCTCCAGTGCATTTTTCTTGGTTCTAATATTTCAGACATTTGTCAGTATTAATGCTCCTGCGAAGTAATTTATAAGTTATCAGAGTGAAACTTAGGAAACAGTTTCCTCAATATGTGCTAACTAAAATTTGCTATGCAGTTATTAATCTACGGCAAAATGTGTTACGTCACAAAGTTCACCAAACTTTGATAAGTATATATTTTTGTGCCAAAGCCGAAACACACAGTTGAGCCAAAAATATTTTTGAAGCCAATTAATTTAAAAATATGTTTCTTATTAAACCTATTTTCAAGCTCAATAATGAACATACAACTGAAATTGCCGTTTAAAAATGTTGGAAAATGCTTAATTTATCTTTTAAGACGCATAATCCAGGAACATATTAATTTATTATTATTATTATTATTATTATTATTATTATTATTATTATTATTATTATTATTATTATTATTATTATTATTATTATTGTATAAAGGCTCAACCATTTAAGTTGAGACTGTAAAATATTTCCAAAACTAAGTGTTGTAGAATAGTTGCTTGATATTATGGGGAAAGTAAATGTCATTAGTCGTGTTTTATTTGGAGGACGTTGTGATGGTCATTTCAGGGTGAATTAATTTTTTTAAATTAAACATACACATACACCAAACTTTGGAACCACTCTTCTTTTACAGACATAAGATGTGATACAAAGATTCAGGACACTCAGTAAAATTCACAAATCGATCCCCTCGACTGTTTTAAGCCGCAAATATGAAAATAAAGCAACCGCTTTCCGAAAACAAACAAAATACAGAATTTCAGGTCAAAATATATTTTTAGAATTCAAAAGAGATATTGAATTGCCTTCTCACTTTTCTCAGAATAATAACGCTTATAACATTTTTTTAATTCAAAGCATTATGAAGTGTTTGTAAAACTCTGATTAAATGGGATTTTAAAGTCGATGCATTTCAGACAGAGCTAAAAGTTTACGTGTAGATTAGGACAGGTTTATTAATAAAACTGTTGGGTATAGTTTTCTTGATGAATGAATTATTTTTCCCAAAAAGTTGACATTCAGTATGCCCCTACAGCAAGGTTTCGTTACACAATAGAGACAATGTGCATTGTAGAAAGGCTCCAATTTCCAAACTGCTTTCCTTTATTGGCGTAGACAATAAGCTCTCCATCTAATTATAACTAGCAACAAACTTTGACTTTTCGTGTGACGATAAACAATCGCCTCAGGAAGCCAAATGTAAATGCTATGGTAGCATTAGTAGAAAATGCAGATATGCTCGCGTTATCCTGTTGTCTGCTGAGAATTCACTTTCTTTCTTTTTTATTTCCCTTCTTCCTTGTTTCTCTTATCTGCATCGTGTCTGATAAAATCGCGCTTCAAAAATTCTTTGTTGGTATTCTATAAAAATGAAATATTAAAGTTTATTAAACATTTGTATTAGGTAAATTTCAATAAAGTTGATAGTGAAAATACATTTTATGAAAACGCTGTGCAAAAGATATGTATAATTTTCTTAGCTTTTTAAACTGAAGAATTTTCAAAATTTTCATTCTATATTATATCTCAAATAATTTTGTTTCTATTCTTTGTGGTTTTCTTTCCTTTATTAACTTCAGTTTCCTTTAACCAAATAGATCATATCAGCTGACGGATGAAAGAATGGAAATAAAATGGATTTTCATTCTCACGTGCTAAAGAAGAAACCCTGAATAAAAACGTGAAGTAGTATTTAAACCCAAGAAGCATCATAGTTTGAAATTAAAATTGTTCAAATTTACCGTATCTCCCTAAAATTTCCAACTTTAAGCTGTTATAACTCTGAAACCTTTAAATCTAAATATTTAAATGGAGCTTTATTTTGATTTCCTAAACATTAATTTCATACTGATAAGTAAACATGTTCTTATTTTTAAGTTTCTATTTTTTTCAAGTGTAGGCGGTTACGGATTAAGAAAAATAATTTTATTATATATGTTAAGATTCCGTAATATAAACACAATGAAACATACATTTTACAGCAACGTTTACTGATCAAGTTTCGTCTAAAACAATTAAAGAAGTAAACTATTTTACGCGCTCATTGTTACTCCCGCACGTTTGTTTTTTGTACTGAAGATCAAGCAGGAAGGAAGGAAAGAAAATTTTGGAACTATATAGACAATTAAAGGTGGACTGGGGAAGGGAGAAGTATGTGAATGTAGGTAATAGGTTAGTGAGAGAAGGGTGGGCCTGGTCTAAATTAAGTGCACATAGGCTAAGGAGAGATAGGACGGGAGCGAATTAGGATAGATGTCCGCTTTGTGGAGAGGCAGATAATTATTTGCATTATATAATTGAATGTGAAGAAACTAAGTTGTGGAAAGATCAGTTTTTACCTAAAGAATGGGAGAATGTTGACAAAGAAATATTAAAAGTTAGGATAATGAAAATACAAAAGGAGAGGGATGCAAAAAGAATAGGAGAATATATGGGGAGATTAAGAGAAAAATGTTTAGAAAAATAAAGCAATATGAATTTGTTATGACCCACCATGCATAAATAACCACGGTGTTAAAATGCATGATGGATCAAAGAAAGAAAAAACTCTAAGTAATGTATTAAAATTTGTAAGAATTTTGTATAGCATTATGGAAATAGCATTATAGCATTATTATTATTATTATTATTATTATTATTATTATTATTATTATTATTATTATTTACGTAAATGAACTGCAATACTTCAGGATGTACAATAAATGTTTCTGGACAACTGAAGTACCAAAAGTTAATGATCTTTATAGTTAACAACTAAGAAGATAAGCGTGCTTCATACCAAGGAAATATTGTTTTTGGTACAGCACTACTGCAAGTTCCATGTGTGTTGCAAAATGGTGGATCAGCTTTTAATGAACGCAATGAGCATGAGAAACAGGTGGTGCGCAGCAACGTTGGGACACCGAATCGATCAGCAGGTAAGGTAAATGTTTGCAACCAGTATTTAGACGGATAACTTTATTGATCCCAGGGGAATGTGGGCGACACAAAGGAGTTTATCCGTTATCATTTCGCCTCGTGGTATGTCCCACAAAGCGCTTGCATTCCCTCCTTCCCTACATCGCCTTACCAGGACCCTTTCAGTAGCTGCTTAGCGGCATTCGATTTCCTGAAGACATAGCAGAGTAAGCTGCCTGTATAGGAAAGTACATGTTTGTGGAAAATAATAATAATAATCTCCTAATTTCAGGAATTCATCCCTCTAATATCAAGCCATCCTGCATGATCTACCTAAATCTCTTCGTCTAGTTGGTTAATAGTTCATTATCTTCTTAGGTAATTTATTACCTGACATTCTATCAATGTGTTTTTTCCATTTTAGTTTATCATATATTATTACTTTATTAGATCTGGTGCAATATCTTACATATATAATAATTTAACCCTATGAACTCAAGTTTCCTTTTATTGTTACTGTCTATGATTCAGAAACCTACAGAATGTTTCACTGTGACATCGATGGTTCTCCAGAGGGGAGAACAAGCAATCACCATCCTCCGATGCATCGTTACGGAGTTATTCACTCCAGTTTGAAGCGTATCCGGTAGGATAGGTTTGAGAGGCACAGCCTCTCTGTTTTCAACCACTGAATCAAGTGACATCGTCTCTTTCTTGTCCCTTACGTCTGGTTAGGTTTGGTAGGTAAGAAGCACAGCTCTGTAAAACAACAGGCAGTTCTACGTCACCTTATAGAACTTTATTTGTGTTTCTTTTATAGTTTTTTCCCGTAATTCTAACCGCCAAGAATTTATTAATTTTCTTCTCAAATAAAATTAATATTACAATCTAGATATTTACTCTAAAACCATAAAATGAAATGCATAGTCTCGCCAAATATGATATTTTAAGCGTGATATCGAAAAATACATAAAATCATACTTTCAATAAAGCAAGATGATATATTAAGTGCTAAATATTTAACCCAATCAAAGTTATCCACATTTGAGTAGTTTTGACCGCTTCATCAGGATAAATAATGAAGGGTATTAGGTTATAATACCGAAAGTATGTGTAATTATGTACAACATGTATGGGATTCTCAAGCGTAGATCCCAACAGCTACACTTTCTTCAATCATGAAACTTAGTTTTAGGTTAAAATGATTTTATTCAATAAACTGCATTAAAAGGAAGTAGATTCTAAGTAGCTAATTTTCAATTAAGACTGAATTATATCTGTTCAGGTAACGTGCTCTCAACCACCAAGCGGGATGGCCCAGGCGGTAACGTCTGTAGCCCGTCTCCCCAAAGCATCCCACACGTGTTCCATGGGATTTAAATCGGGGGAACGGCAGGCCAGTCCGTTCGTCGAATATCCTCTCGTTCCAAGAGACCCTTCACCTGCGCTGTTCGATATGGTCGCGCATTGTCATCCATAAAAATTAAATCAGGGCCGACTGCACCCCTGAAACGACGCACATGGGGAAGGAGTACAGTATCACAATGACGTTTACCAGTGAGCGTACCGTGTTCAAAGATTTGGTGTTCAGTGCGCCCATGCAAGATTATACCTCCCCAAACTATAACACCCGGATCACCAAAACGATCATGTTCAAGGATGTTCCTGGGTTTATTACATGTTCTCATTTCTCATCAGATGAGGGTACGTCGAGAATCATTACTTAGACTGAATCTGCTCTCATCCGAGAAGAGCACGCTACCCCATTCCTCGTTGGTCCTATTTTGATGCTCTTGGGACCATCGCAAACGGTGCTGCCGATGTGCGCACGTCAATGGAACAAAACGTATTGACCGTTGGGCAAAGAGACCACCTCTGTGTAGTCACCGTACCACTGTGTATCATGAGATTGCATGCCTAGCTGTCCTGTTAAATGTGGTTGCAATTGCACCCGCTATTTGGTGTGGATCCCTTCTTGCCTGGTGCACAATGTAGTGGTCATCTGCTGCTGTAGTTGAGCATGGTCGACCACCACCTCTCCTTGGGACAGCAGTGCCTGTGGTTTGGAAGGTTCCCCATGCACGTGAAACAATGCTGTGAGCAATTTCAAACTCCTGAGCAACACTCGTCAAACTTCGCCCTTCTTCCAGTTTCCCGATGATTCTTCCGCATGTGAAGTCATGCAAATGGTGCCCACGTGCCATGTTGCAATGAATAACACCACTACAGTGCACCGTAATAGCTCGCTAATTGACACACACCGTCTTGTCCTGTTTTGTCAATTGCCCCGTGTTGCGGGACCAGACCCATTAGGTACTATAGGCTCGTTACACTCACGCCATGTGACGTCCAGCTTTCTGTGTATGCGTGAGAAACCTCTGGCAACATGCTCCGCACCTTCATCTACTTCCACCAAGTAGTTCATTTGTTATGTTACTTTACCCATCTCGTCCTTAGGTTTTGCACACCAGGATATATATATATATATATATATATATATATATATATATATATATATATATATATAATGTGTGATTTCAGCAAACCGACACAACACATGCATTTCAAATTAAATCTCACACAATACGTGCATTAGCGTAATAGTTGTTACTCTTAGCTTAG
This sequence comes from Deroplatys truncata, assembly GCA_030765065.1. Taxonomy (NCBI): domain Eukaryota; kingdom Metazoa; phylum Arthropoda; class Insecta; order Mantodea; family Mantidae; genus Deroplatys; species Deroplatys truncata. The sequence goes on from CM060980.1 coordinate 65,340,022, forward strand.
ACTTATCATTTGTTTTCCATCATTTTCCTTCTATGTTGTGTTCTGCATTTCAACTTTAATAGTAGTTTATATTGAATAATTTTCTTAACTGGGCTAATAGCTATTTACAGTTATTCTCCTTTAAATCAAATTCTCCTTTGGCTCACATTAGTGGATTTATCCATCTTTTCGTTTTAATTTCTGATGTGTGCACCCGCATCCCTGTTTATGTGATTGTGACAGAATATTGATTGAAATGTAAATATTCTCCAAAACTAACTTCCAGGTAATGTCTTGTATTATACGATCCAGATGCTCCAGACGCATTTCAGCCTTGAATTTATTATGCTATCTGTATCATTTTAAAACCAATGCGTTATGTCTGCACCCTTTACCAAGCAGTACAGTCTCATCACAGATATGATTTCAAATTCCTCTGGTTCTAAAAACATTTCCCCAAAAGCAATCTATCTCCCGAGTTCCATCGTGCCAAGATACTTTTGCACGGAGCATGTCTGTGGGAAATGCAATAATTGTTCTCAGCTAAAGTCTCTTACATTTAAGTAAGCTTTCAGCTCTTTTCTTACATGATTTTCTAATAACTAGCTTACCATGTTTGTTTATTGCAGTTTTAAGCCAGGTTTTATGATGTTCTGCTCTGATCAGTTCTTACTAGCCTCTCTTACTAAACATCGAGATGTCCCTATAGCCGGCTCTGCCCCAATCAACTGTAAAGCTGCTCCTGGTCTTGCAAGCTCATGAGCTTTTTCATTATCCTCTGCCACAATGACCCAGCACCCAGATGAGTTCAACTTCATTCCGTTCTACCAAACCTGTGAGCATGTTTAGGCAGCTTAAAACCAGTCCTGACATTATGAATACTTGGAGCTTTAAGTGTAGCCCGGTTATCTGAGAATATAAGGATCTGTGTAAGGTCTCTTTATGTTTTCATGTATGCATTGAATATGATCATAAATTTCTGTTTGAAAAACAGTGGCATATTCAATCAAAGGAAAAAACAACCTCCATGTAGGAAGTTAATATTTTAACTTTAGTATTTTAATTATCACACTATGCATACACCTAATAACGAATTGAAGTTGTCAAATAACTGTGCCTACTTATTATGTGTCCTTCAGCAATCTGGCACTTTAAAACACGATTAGATAAACCTCCATGTTTTGATGCCTTGCAGGACAACAGCTGATGTTTAGAAGGATGAGAGAACGGAAAATTCTCTCTTGCTGGTAGTTAAGCTGCAGCGTTCAAGTGGTTAATAACTAACTTATTTAAAACTGCACAGAAACAGTGTTAATACATTTAATAAGATCCCAAAGAGAATTGCATTTAATTAATAATGTTTAATTGCTGCCTGTTTAATTATTTAACACATTTTCTTATGGATATGGTGTTACAAAAGGGAATTTAAAATCTTATAGAAAATCTCACAGACCTTATAATGTTGCATCAACAGAACAATATTCCAGACAATTATTAGCAGTGAGGTAAACCAAGCTTGTTAGTAAATGTGCATACTTTCAATTTAAGTCATGACTGTATCTCTCCTTTTCTATCTCCCCTTTTTCATAATTACAGATAGTCGATTGGCAATTTAATTACTCATTCAATAAGATGCACGGAGGATAACGCTGCCGATTGACTATGTGCTTGTTGAGTACCGTGAAGCTAGTAATAATCGGGACATTATTAATTAATAAATATAACAATAATAGCCTATGCATTTAACGACTATCAGTGTCATATCTGAGTTTTATACAGCAGCAAAATGATAATAGTGGCAATAATAAAAATGAATTACAAATCTTAACTTTTTTATTATTATCATCAGTATCTTAATCATCATCTTTGTAGGTAAATGCTTAAGTGCCAAAATAGTTACTGAGATTTAAAAATACATCGAAACATTTACCTCTTTCGTGATACTTTTTCCACAAACAGTATTCGGTTCTTCCACGCATGTCATACACTTCACTAGAGCTGCAATGTTATATTTCTATTCGATGGCGATAGTAATTTTAGACTTCGCTTCAGTGTGCGGCGATTTATTAAATGCGCACGTTCCGGGTTCAAGTCCAAGTTGCAATTATTTTCTGCATCCTAGATTCTAACGTATCTTTGAGTTTACTTGATCGATAAGCTCTCTTATACCTTCGGGCGTGGTAACAGGTAAGGTTATACGAAATGAATCTATTGTAATTAAAAAAACTTGTCCTTTATTTTAAGATTTAAATGTCCATTATAATAACAATGGAGTTACTTTAATTAAATAATTGAAAACATACCGACTTGTTATACATGCTGCCTTTATGTAAAATGTCTGTCCGGAATACTGAGGAATGATACTGCTGATATTACCTATCCGGGATGCTGAGGGATACTGATGGTAAAGATGGCTCCTCCATTGAAAACATGTGCTTATATAGGTGCCCTCATTTCCAAGTCAATTTGTCAATAACCATTCTTGCTTGTTATTTTTCTATGGCTATAAGCAGATAATATAATATTTTCCTTATTCACACATTCTAATATGCTTGGTTATGTACCTTTTCTAATTTTGATATTTCGTTTTTCCGCAATGTACAATAAAAATTATATTGGGTTTTATTTATAGTCACTCTTTAATTGTTGTGATTCTTAGCGTCCCATTCTATATTGGGCGTGAAAGACCCGTAATTTTGCTCAGTGGTCTCTTTATCAAGCTTGGGGTCCTTTTAGGTACTCTAAATCTACAACACAAGATCCCGGCTTTACTTCCTTGCGAAGGAAGCCATTCTAAGGATTTTTAATCCGAAAAAAATTCCATCGCCGTCCGCCGGGTTTGAGCTCGTGACCTGGTGAACTAGAGGCTAGCATGGTACCCCTATGCCACCGAGGACGACAATAACAAATATGGTATCATATAATATATCGGGTAAGTTATCAATTTCGTTATCATTAGGTAACTGCTTCAAGTGCCAATTTCAGAAAAGATGTTTGAAATAAATATTGTGGTTGTTGTGCATTTTACCGCAACATTTTCACCCATCGTACAAGATAGAGTGTTAACAGTATTACATTAGGTAGCTGCTTAAACCAATCAGAGTAGAATTCATTAACACAGTCTATTTATAACCCCCTTCCCTTCGTTTCACATCGAACATATGTAGGTATCATTGCTCATTGGTTCATGTTCGTTTCTGAAATTTGTTTCAAACCAGTCATGGAATGCGGTGATAAAAACTAAGCGGAATCATATTAGCTAAATGTGGAAACATTATGGAAGTAAAACAATACTGCGATCTACAAGAATGGGAAAAATAACATATTTTGTTTGTTAACGACGCTGTCAATTGCCAGGATCATATCAGCGACGCCGGGGTGCTAGAATTTCGTCCCGCAGAAGCTTTTTACATGCAATAATCTACTGACTGGATTATCGCTTTTAAGCACACTAAAAACCATCGGTCTGGGCTGGGTTTGAACCCACGAACTTGGGATCAGAATGCCAGCGCCTAACCAAGAGCCACCCAAACCGACTAGGGGAATCAGCTTAACTTTTTTGGGGCCATCCTCATTCATAACGCCCATTCTCTTCCAAACCCTTGATATTCCCACTAATGTTGCAGTCAAGTTCCATGGCTGCAAGCTAGTAACTACCTTTACCCGCTCACGCCCATACGGCGGCAGCCAACAGCCTTCACGTACTAACGCGGCTGCTATGCGAGACCACACAAAGCCACGTTATTCCACTTTTCCTTCTTCCTTTTTCCATCCGGTGGAGGAGTTTTTAGTGGGTATACCGACTATTGGTGAGTCCCACACTTTCAGTCCCGACTCCCATCGGGGCTGAGGTCAGTGATTAAATCATTCTCTCCTCCACTTGAAAAAAATGGGGGGATAGGAGGGTTTCCAAGTATACCTGGTACCAGAATAAAAGTAATCCTCCATGGTGTAGTGGTTACCATGCTAGACTCTTGTTCTCGAGGTCGCAGGTTCAAACTCGGCGGAGGGCGATGGATTTTTTTCGGGTGTAAAATCCTTAGCATGGCTTCCTTCGAAAGGGAAATAAAGCCAGTGGTTCCGCGTCGTAGATTTACGACACGTAAAAGAACCTCAAGCCTGATAAAGAGGCCCCTAAGCAAAATTGCCGATATTTCACGCACAATATAGACTGGGACACTAAGAAACACAGTAGTTAAAAAGCGTCCATAAATAAAAAAACTAAATTTAATTACCAGAATAAGTAAGGCGGTAAATCGATATGTGATAATAAACAAAGTTCGTTAATAATTTTATGCAACAACAATTTTAAAGAGAGATACCAGAATCAGCGGATGTGACAATTAAGTTACATAAGTCAAAACACTATTATAATTTCATAAACCTTCGCTGCCAGAACCTGAGGCAACAAGGGATCTTATCCATCAACATCCCCAGTAATTAACTATAATTACTAGGCTTCGGATTTATATCCAGTGAGGATCTCTAAAATATGATTTAAAGGTTTGGAAAATATGTGCTGAAATATGGTGATACGCACAGATGTAGATGTACTCACACTCACCTTATCTGTCTTCCTGGAGGCTTAATTTGATTTTCAGAATACAATCATAATTTTTCCAAATGTTCAGGAGTAAATTTATGAAGTAAATATGAGTTAATATGTAAAAAAATCTTTCAGCATCCATAAAGGTGATTGAACAGTATTTGTAAGCACTAATAAGCTCTGAAGAAATTTTCTCTGGAACTTCCACACTGTCACTGTGGAGATATTTACTAACAGAGCATACGTTATTAAAACTGGGATTTTTTTAAAATACACTGCACAGTTTTTCACTCAATGTTTCTTCAAATTTTAAAGAGGCACACTTAAAATCGCTTTTCGCTTTCTGAAGGATTGATATAGACTAATGAATGGCCAAACCACCTTTTCCGGTTCTTGCAGGTTTTTTAAATGTGTCTTAATTATATTCAAGTAGTTCTGTATTTTATTTCTGAAAATGTTCTGTGGACGTTGAATTGACAAACCATCACTTCTATTTAGACTGAAAATGCGTTCTTTAAACACATTGAAATTATATGCATAAAATTACCTATGTACCCTAGTTGGTTTCGGAGTAAAGGTAATTTCCGGAGTTTTTTCCTATAAAAATTTACTCAGAAAGGGGCTTTTGCAACATTCTTTTTAGTACTAAAAATTAAGGAATCTAGCAAGCATCTCAATATTGTGTGAAATGGACTTTTGTTTTAAAGTCATAGCCAGAAGAAGACACTCATTACGGGTTACCTCGCTAGTGAGGAGAACTGTATGTTGTATGCACAGAAATGGAAAATAATTATATTATTAATTTATTATTTTTTAAAACATTTATTACATAGTCGATAAATGTGAATAATATTAATATACGAATCAATAATATATATTAAATTTATACCTTTTATGCTTTAAAAACGTTTGATATAAGCATGAAGCATGCCAAAACCATGGGTTATGCAGCAGTACTGAAAATATACAGTTACAATTATATTCATCATAAAGTTTTACATGCCGAAGAAGGGTAACTTAAAACGTACTCTGAACTTTGTTGTGTATCATATGAAGTATCAACATGCATTTGATGTTTAACATTAAATATTTAAACTTCATCTTTGTTAACTACTCCAACTAGCGTTATCTATAAAATTACTTCAAACTTGTGAAGCCACATTTTAAAATATTTATTATATGGCAAATTTGCAAGTGTTATACATAGGCCTAAAACAGAAATTTAAAAAGTGCTATACTTCTTTTAGACCGCTTGTGTACTTTGATTGGAAAGTAGTGTTCTAAATGTGACATCACAAGTACTTCGATGTAGTGAATATTCAAACGCAGTCGCTAGTAATACGCTTGGAAAAGGTTATTATGAACGTAAACACAAATTTACAGCCGATGCACCCCCATGACGAACCAAACTGAATTCACTACTCCCATGAAAATAATGTAGCTTTATGATGAAAAGCTATTTGTCGTGCTCTTGTTGCTCTTTACGTCACAGGTTTTACAGTTCACAAATTTACACACCGCAGTTTCAATATGTGTAACGCCGTTGTGCTTTTGTTATTGAATTACTCCATGATGCGCTGTTATATTAACTTGTGTACCATTAATGGTCTGTAACAACGGGTTTTAACTCGTGTTTAGTCATCAAATGAACCAGAAAGTGCATGGATTATACTAATTATTTAGGTTAATGCAAGCGTGTGACAAGCGTTTTATGGATGCGAAATTATTCATTGTCTCATTAATAATTATATTTATTCGGCAACATTTCACCCATTGTAGTCCATGGGATGGCAAAACACCCAGCATCCCCTTATCTCTTACACACTCTGCTGCACAGACTCTGTTTGGAGTGGGGGAGCCTTTTTTGTATATGGGAGGCTTCCTTCCTGCGAGAGCTGTATATACAGCACGTCTATCGCATTAACTTGCGTTCTTTTGTAATGCAGCTCGATATCCCTGTATGGCTATGAAAAACTGGAGATTTTGGATCACAAACAACATTTTCAATTCTTGAGCATTACGCGTCAATTATTTTCTCGTCGTTTGTTAATATACCATTTGGCCGAATCGGCTGGAAGGCAAAGACTTTTCTATGTTGAAGTAGCAATATCAATGACACTGCTACATTATGAAAGTATTTCGAAATCTGAAGAAAACTAAATCGGCGGAAATAAATGATTAAATGCACTTTTCTATCACGTAAACTTGTGAAATTTAATATCCAAAACCATTAATAAGCTATTAGTTTTAACTTGCTGGTTTACCCGACGCTGCAGTGGTAGCCTTTTAAATTCGAATGACGATATAAATAATATCGCAAAACTATTGTATATATGGCCTGGTTAAATAAGAGGTGAGGATAAGTAAGATTACCTTAGAACTGTGTTTTATAGGAGATGTTGATAGTTCCAAGGCCCGTGACCCACCCACACTTAAGGATCCTTTCTTTTATAGTAAAATTCTTGGTTAACCACAACAAAGTTTCCCATTTTGTAGTGCGCATGTTCGTAGGGAATTGTCAACCTATCGTAGTTACGCAAATCCGCTAGGTTAGCGATGTTTTGATTTCTTTGTTCTTCTTATTGTTCGTTTCCCACTCACAAAACGTAAATTCTAAAGCAGTGTATTATTGATACATCAAAGAAAATTGCGTGCGGAGTTAAGGAACTCATTAAGGAATGCATTCTTGCTCGCTCGCATGCACTGATTGCTAATTAATCTAAGTTTATATAAAATATTAAGCCTAAGCTAAACTCCCGTGATTCACTAGTTGCTAATTAACCTAACACTGGTTGCTCACTCTCTCTCTCTCTCTCTAAGCTCCTGTGAAATTAAATTAAATTGAGTTTTATTTATGGACACTCTTTAACTACTGCGGTCCTTAGCGTCCCCTTCTATATTGGGCGTGAAAGACCGGTAATTTTGCTCAGAGGCTTCTTTATCAGGCTTGAAGTTCTTTAACGTGCCGCAAGTCTACGCCACGGGACCACCGGATTTACTTCCCTTCCGAAGGAAGCCATGCTAAGGATTTTTACGCCCGAAAAAACTCCATCGCCCTCCGCCAGGTTTAAACCCGCCACCTCGGGAACTAGAGGCTAACATGGTAACCACTACACCACAGAGGACGACACCTCCCGTGAATCAGAAACCTAAGCTTATATAAATAGTGAATCATAAATATCGTTAAGGATTCTCGCTCAGCATGGCTTCCTTCGGTAGGGAAGTAAAGCCGGTCGTCCCGTGTTGTAGATTTATGGCACACAAATGAACCTCAAGCCTGATCAAGAGACCTCTGAACAAAATTTCTGGTCTTTCACACCCAATATAGAATGGGACGTTAAGAGCCATAGCGATTAAAACTCCATAATTAAAACTCGCGTTCTTTGGTATAACCACTGGTTACTAATTAAACTAAGTGAGGAGCAGTAATATTAAGGCCGCTACTGCGAATAAAGAGGTGCAAGGAATAATGGTTATTCGTGAAAGGATGGCGCTGTTTGTTAGCCATATGTTGGCAGCTCTGAAGACAAGATGAAGTAAACTCAGCAAGATGTAGGAAGTAGCACCTGTCGGGAAACTCCGCAAGTACTATCGGGGCCATAGATTATTGGCGGAGGTGGCAATAGTTTATTGTTAATTTCATTTACCCAACTCCTCTCGTTCTTTATAAAACTACAAGGCACTTACACAAAGAGTTGATTAAAACTCTCAGGACACCATAAAAAACTAAATAAAATACCGAGAAAACACTATGTAAAAACTCTATTGAAAACTCTGTCATTGTTTTTAATAATGATTTCTCGTAAGTGTAATTGAGTGTCTTCCACGTTGTCACATTTGGCCTACCTATTTATTGAGAAAATAATAGCAGTTTAAGCAACGTCAATATCACTTGTTTATTCTCACTTACAAACGTACATAAACCTACCAAGAAAACACAAGGAAAACAAAACGAAAGGAAGGCCAAATTAACATTCAAATGAAAAGAAGAATGAGAAACTACAAATTACAATAGGTGAATAGCCGAACACGGGAGTATGATCGCAGAGTGAATGGATATGAACTTTGATTTTATTTATTACTCTTCTGTTAACAATGTTTGAGCTCTATAAGAGACTCTTGTAGTTAATGCGGCTATGTTGAATGCATTTGTGTTATTTTATATAAAAACACAAAAATAATCATATCAAGACAAAGAAGAATAAGGAGAGTAGTATTTTGTGAAGTTTGATGCTGTGCTGTTATCACAGTCTAATACAATAATGTTGGATATTTTTAATTTCTCAACTAAGGATTGTAGCGCCTTTACATTTAAGCAAGCATAGCCACAATGGCATAGCTGTAGTAATTATTTATTTGACTATGTTAGTGTTCCATGATCAATGTTAGAGAGATCAACGAATAATATGTGAACATGCTGTTTCTTTGTTATTTTTAAGGCCGTGAAAGCTTCGTCCTATTGCGATTATTGTTGAGGAAAATATAAATGGTCTTGCGAGCTTTTGCAGACATTGCATAAAATTAAATAACTTATCATATGAAATGGGGTGTAATTTCTAATTTTTTACGCTAAACAGTTATTTTCGCCTAGTGTCAGAGGTTACCAGTGCTAAGTTTGGTCGAAATCGGTGCGGTATAAAAGCCTATAAGGAACATGCATACCCGTGAACACATACACTGAATTTTATATATTATGATTACAAAACGGATTCCACCGATTATATTCATGAAATATTTGCAGGATAAAATGGTATGCGTTAGGATTGTATAAACCAGTAAGCCAAGAAAATAACTTCTCCTATCAAAGATACAACAAAAGCTTTATTCATTTATCTTTTTAATATATAAAGTGTGAACGGCAAATCCTTTCACAAAATTTAGGAGTTATATCAGCACATTTGTACTAACAGCCACAAAAAGTAGATATAACTAATTAAAAAGTGCAGGATAACACTACGAAAAGAAAATATGCTTCACCTACGTGAATACCCTGTAGTGTGTTAATTAAGTAGTGGGTTAATACGGAATGCTGAGCAAATATAAAACTGCTGCAAGTGTGCATATGCTGTAGGTAAAATAGAGCTTGTGTAGAACATTGACAAGCGCCTGCCGGCTTTCTGTAGGCTTTCTGCTTAACTGATGTGCAGGAGAAGTTGCCTAAGAACTAAGGCTATTTCGGCATTAGATTCCTAGACGCAAACCCGTTGTGCCACATTGGAAATAGCTGCAAACCTCAATTAGTATTATTTTATCGCGATATAAAGCTCAGAAATAGTGTCGGATGCCTCGCGCTTCAAATCCCTGTAGCGACAGAGGCATATTACTTTCTCTACTACATATAGCAAGGAGGGGAAGTATTGCATTCTACCCAAAAATTCGATATCGAGATTTCACCGGAAATACATGTTTTGAGGCCCCTGAATAAAAAGTCATTTTTAGAAAAATGTCCGTCTGTGTATCTGTGTGGATGTGTGTCTGTGAACAGCATAACTAAAAAAAGAAAATTCGGATAAATACCAAACTTGGTACATAGGTTCAGTATCTTTCAAAGTTGCGACATAAAGATTTTCAAGAAAATCGTCCCATCCCAGACTACCCTTTGCGTGGGACATTTTTTAAAATTTGGATTTTCTCAAAAATGGCTAACGATTTTGATTAAAATATAATATGTTTAAGATATTTTCATGGAAAATGAAATGTATATCTTTAATTTTCTGAGAATGTCCCCAAAAGTCGTCTTCATACGGATTGAATTTTGTATAACTGGTAAACCGTAAGAGAGAGAGAGAGAGAGAGAGAGAGAGAGAGAGAGAGAGAGAGAGAGAGAGAGAAAAGTTCACTACACAAAATATGTAGATCTGGCTAAAGCATACAATTTAGGTCATATGCATGTTTATTGTCGAGTGAACCATTTCCGAGATATTCCTTGTTATTTGTTTGAATTTTCCAATACTTGTACTTTTTCTCAAATGGGAATTCGTCATTCTTTTTTTTCTTTTCTTTTTTTATATCTTGAACATGCAAAGAGAACGGAATGCTCCACATATTATGGAGGTCTTAAATTATTTGGCTGTCGCTCAAAGTCTATTATATTCCTCTTTTACCTATAAAAAAATCTGATGTGTTACAGTCACAAGACTTTCTTTACTCTTGTACAAACTATTTTTACAAACGCTTATTCTCCATCTACTTCATGTTAATCGAAATAAAATTTGCAGACTCTATCTTATTGCTAATTTTCTTCTAGGTGTAAGGGGAATATATATTTGCAAGGGCAATATAGAAATATAGTAGCCTTTAAGCATAGACATATCTCTTAATAGCTGGTTGCTAGGTGCAGCACCATTCCCTTTGCCGCAGATTAATACTCTTTGCATATCAAAGACAAAAAAATGAATAACGAATTCCCATTTGAGAAAAAGTATAAGTATTGGAAAATTTGAGCGAATAACAAACAATATCTCGAAATGGTTCACTCAAAAAAAAAAATATATGACATAAGTTGTGTATTTTAGCGCGATCTACATTTTTTGTGTAGTAAAATTTTGTCTATCTCTTATGGTTTACCAGTTATGCAAAAGTCGTCTACAATGAAGAATACTTTTGGAAACATTCCCAAAAAATTCAAGATATACATTTTATTTGCCATAAAAATGTCTTAAACATATGATATTTTAATCAAAATCGTTAGAGCCGTTTTTGAGAAAATAAACATTTTCGAAAAATGTTCCATGTAAAGGGTAATCTAGGGTGGGGGGATTTTCTTGAAAACCTTCGTGTCGCATCTTGGGAAGATACTGAACCTAAATACCAAGTTTGGTGTTTATCCAACTGTTCGTTTCTGAGTTATGCTGCTCATAGACACACACACACACATACACACACACAGACAAACAAAACACACACGTACATGTTTCCAAAAATGCTTTTTTTTGCATTCAGAAGGCCTCAAAACATGTATTTCTGGTGAAATCTCGGTATCGAATTTTTGAGTGGAATGCAATACTTCCCCTACTTACTATACGTAGTAGAGAAAGTAAAAATAGCAATACGATAGTTTCTGCAAATTGTTATATTGATTAATATAAAGTAGGTGGAGAATAAGTATTTGTAAAAATAATTTGTATAAGAGTAGAGAAAGTCATGTGAGTGTAACACGTCAGATTTTTTCCATGCTTTGTCCTACACGTATGACCCTAGGTTCATTAGCTTGCTATTAAAAAGAATACCTGGTAGCTGCGTATTCTATGAGCGTTAGAAATGGACGGCTGCTGTGCTGGGCCCATGCGAGGTGCAGCTTTTTGGATGTCTTATTATCGCATGCTTAAATTCCGTGTGACTGGAGAACGTGATGCAATGGTCGCACAGTAGGCTTTTGTTCTTCAGAGCTATTCATGAAGGTCGATTTTGTAGTTATTCCGTATTAACTACTAAATTCTAAAGTGCTACGATTCTAAATTAACTCGGCTATAGATTTGCGTCTTACCTCTTCATTTCGAGGCGAAAGCTAACCTTGTTTATCGCTTCATGAAGTATTTCGTGCTTTCCTCTCTTGTTTAGACAAAACAGTTATGAAGTTAACATCATTCTTTCTGTGTAATTAGCACTACTTTTAATGGAAAAACTTATATTCTGTACTGTAAGCTCCTCTTACCCAAGGGGATCATTACTAAAATAATCGTGAAAGGTTCACAATTACGAGCGGAAAATAGTAGGAAGCGAGTTCAGCTAAATAGTGTGGGGTAGCGTGTCAGTCTCACATTCAAAATCTCCCGAGTTTGAATCTCGCTTAGAGCAATTACTAGATAAGTTTTTTCCGTGTTTTTCCTTATCCTGAGAAGACGAATATCGGATAAGTCTAAGCTTTAGGGACCCTGGTTCCATTTCAACATCATTTCAACCATTTCATTCATTAACCGTCGGATATGGCATACCCGGTTAAAGAGCATTAATTTCAAACAAAAAACTAGAAAACGCTAGTATATTATTACAGTAACAAAATCGGTTTATAGTTTGAACCCTAGATCTTTATTTAAACGCCCCAACTGATTTCGCAGTTATTTTATTTACTAAACTTGATTCACGTTCTCATGTAAACCAATAACCTCCACCGTGCATCTGCTTTCCAATATAGCATACCAGAGTTCAAATCTCGTTTGGTGCGAGTTGCTTACATAAACGTTTTACCGAGTTTATTTCTTATCCTCATTAAACCAATGTTATCTAACTCTCAGCACTGGAACCAGATATTATTTGAGCAATATTCCATTAATTTCATTCCCGTCTCTAAAAACCTGAATTGTTAAAATGGACCTTAGACACTCCCGCATATGGCAACATAATGCATTTTGGTTATGATTGATAAGTTAAATGGAGCTAAAGAAAGGCGATAGGGTATTTCAAGCTGAATAGTGGTTTAGAAAATAACACGAAATACGTTAAAAGGTCACTCCCAGCACCAGTTACCTGTTTCATTAAAAGAAAACCTACTGGTTTAAGACATGCATCGATACTCATCCTGGACAGAAAGACAACAAAGAAATCTGCATACGGAGGGCATTTGCCACTCGGCACAACTCCCGTTTCCCGCAATGAATAAAACATACCCCCATACTAGTGACAACGAAGAGTAGCTAAATATATAAATTAGCTAACCAAAAGGCATAGTCTTTGCTAAGCAGAACTTACCAATTATGGCATACATGCACAATATTAGTTTGTATTATTCATCCTTGAATATTCCTGTACTGCAATGTCACTCTTAAATATATAAATCAATCATTCCAGCATTCTCAAAGTAATAACTCCTCTAAGCATTTCTGTACCTAACAGATCGAGTTCAGGTATCTTAAACAGTGAAAGTATAGCCTCTTGTATCCTTTACACTTAGAAAATATCACAATCGAAGGTTTATTATTGAAAAACTAAATTACAAGGAAGGATGTATTAAAATATTGCTTCCTTTAACATATTTTTTCAAAATTTTACATATGTGGCAAAATAATTAGTAAATTGCCACACGTAACAACTATTCTTATCGGCTCATCGTGTATCATCTTGCTACACCGCAGAAAAACATCTTTAAATTATTATTCATGCAGACTGTGTGCAGTGTGTCGCGTATTGATGTGGATACTGAAGAAATTATTTCCAAGGTTACCAGAAAAAAAAACATGTGAAAGTACACACATGTTTGGTAGGAACTTTTTTATCCTATCATACTCTGATAATGTGATATGGGCGGTGTTGGATTATTTCATCTCGTTACCATCAAAAGTTTAAATTTTACAAACTCCAGATAATTGCAGTTAGCTTTACAGTGACTTCAGAAGTTACAAATTCTTTCATACATCATGTTATTTGAGTTTCAATACTGCATTTTTCACCAGATAAACTGAAACTTGTGGGTAACAATCAGATTTAAGCTTCAGGAATAGCGTTGGATAAACATATATTCCTATATTCCAGTTGTTTTGCTTATTATTCCTTATGGCTATGCAATGAATTGGAATCAGGCAAAAAGCGCCTGTGCCCTGGGTAATATTTTAGAATGTTGGCTCATGTCAAACACACATGGCTTGTATCAGTTACGTTTTATGCTCTAATTAGTCATACAGTTATTTAAATACTTTTAATTGCACGAGAAATAGATGCATAATAAGAGTTGAAAGAAAGAGTGTTCGGTCAATCGCCCAAAGATCCGAAGATCTGAATCACGCTCCGCGATCGAAGTAGTGTAATGCGTGACAGGTGATTCACCTGTGTACATACTCAATGAGCAAAAGGTTTGAAAAGCTTGGACGACTTCCCCCAATCGCGCGTCAAACTCGTCCCTGGAGCAGTGCACATGAAGCCATAGCAGCCAGCAGCAGCGTGTCTTTGAAGTATCGATTGCTGAATCCGCCTCTACTGGCATGCAGATGAAGTTGCTAAGATCCTCGCACGAGTTCCACAACTTGTAGTGTTTAAAGAAGCAGTAAATCTCGGGCAAGTAATATTGTCCGTGGTCCATGCTGCTGAGTAAGGGATAAGAAGATAATAACCATGATAAAAGCGAGGAATTGGAGAAGGCGAAGTCAACAGAGTTACAGGCAATAAATAGAATCCGAAATCGCTGCGTAAGCCAAAGCCTGACATAGTTTCTCTAAAGCTTCTGGAAAACCCTTTCTCCCAGATTTAGGTTCTCGAAACTATTCCCTTACTTAAGGCTGCAAGTGGAGCGTTCGTATTCCCGTTTACTCTAATAAACTATAACATTTAAAAGGGACAGCATACCTGAACTTCTTGTGGATATTTAAGTCCTTTATACCATCTCATTTTATTCACAGAAGAATAAGTGATGATTAATGAGATCTCAAATAACCCAATAGTTGTAAATGGTTTATCTTTTCAATATAACAAAAAAGAAACACAGGAAAAACGATATCCAAGCACTATATTCCGAAAGGAGAACCTCTGGAGTTCTAGAGAGTTCTTTTTTGTTCCTAGTTGAATATTATATTAAAATCTCCCTCCTTTATTTCAAAAAACTTTATTACTTTTTCTACTGCTTACCTATAATAAGTAGAGGAAGTATCGCATTCCACCAAAAAATTCGATACTGAGATTAAGCTATCTTAATAAAAAAAAATTAGGAAAATGTCTATGGGTGCGTGTGCATGTGTTTACTTGTGAACAACATAACTCAGAATGAGAAGTCGGTTAAATACCAAACTTGGTATTTAAATTCAGCATCTTCTAAGGATACGGTACGAAAGGTTTCAAGAAAATCCCCCCATTCCAAGCCACCCTTTAAATAGAAATGTTTTTCATTAGTTTTTATTTTCTCTCTAATAGTTTTGATTAAAATATAATGTGCTTAAGATATTCTCGTGAAAATAGAATGTATGTCCTGATTTTTTTTTTTTTGGAAACGGCCTGTGAAGTCCTCTTCATAATGACCTTTGTGTAATAGGTAAACTGTAAAAGACAACATGTTACTACACAAAAAATTGTGTATCTGTTAAAACTCACAATTTATGTCAAATCGTTTGTTTTTGTTAACCCCCTTAATAACATTTGTATATTTACTTAAAATCTAAATTCAATTACAATTAATACAAAATGAATTAACCTCATCCAAACATTCATACCAGCCTTCAATTATGATTATGCTACCTTTGCACAGTCAGAATACTGCGGTCCTTCAAAACCCTTTCCGAGATTCATTTTCCTTGTTATTGATTTGCGTTTTCAAATACTTATACTTTTCTCTACTGGTAAGTCGCTATTCATTTTTTCTTGTGATCATGTAAAGAGCATGGAATTTCAAAGGCACCACAAAGCGACACCCTCTTTAAAAATCTTACTATCGCTTTATCTACTGTATCTACAACGAAGTGTGTGTGTGTGTGTGTGTGTGTGAATTGGAAGTTTATCTGGATTAACAAGAGTATATAGAATAACAAGCTTTTGTAAGGATAGTTTCTATTAGAGTGATTAGAGAAAATCATGTGAATGCAGTACATAAGATGTTTTACAGTTTACAATACATGCAGAATATCAAGAACTTACACCTAAAAATCCGATCTTCTTTCCATTATGCATTGAGTGCACAATTCACTCCATATCTGAATATGTGGACGTAGTTGAAAAACAAAAGATTAGAGCGTTGACACTTTAACGAAAGAGAATCGGGCCAAGCCTTGTGACGTCATGCAGATTCAATGGTTGCTATGGTTACAGGGCTGCAGTTTCCGCCCCATTGTTACAGCTGTGATGTAGGTAATACATGTTGTTACGGAACTGCCAGTTGTCCAATAGGATGTGACGAAAACAGATTTATGCCGCTTCATGCGTTGGTTTCCATTTTAGCCCGCTTTCGAAAGAAGAGAGGTTGATGAAGCTTTCACAAACTCATTTCCTTTCGACTCTGCACTTCATCTATATATACCCGTTGCAAGCATTTTCAGTGCAACGCGTTTCAATAAGTGCAAGACGCAAGGTGCGTCATTGGAGACCTGTTATTTAAAAATCTTACATGTTGCTTTCATATAACTTTCTCTACTAGCTCCTCTACAAACTTTTCATTGTTGTCTGCTTCTTCTTAAGAGAATTTAAATCTTTAATTACACATTTCCACATTTCGATGTAGATATAAAGGAATACACTAAACTAAAGTCAAACTTCCTAAAAGTGGGTCGCTATGTCATGGCTTCGAAATCCCATTCTCTTTGCATGATCACAAGGGTGAAAAATAACGAATAGCGGCTGACACCACAAAAAATTTATTTGACATAAATTATATGTTTTAACAAGATCTACATCTTTTATACAATAAGATTTTGTTTATCTCTTACGGTTTACCAGTTATACAAAACAAACTTCACAGGCTATTCCCAGAAAATTCAAGATATAAATTTTACATGTCATACATATATCTTAAACATGTCCTTAAAGTCATTTTTGAGAAAATAAAAAATAATGAAAAGTTTTCCATTTAAACGTTTGGGGTTTAACCGACTTTTCGTTGTTGAGTTATGCTGGCCCCCCACACACACATACATGCCCACTTTTTTCTAAAAAGGCTTTTTTCAGGAGCTTCAAAACGTGTATTTCCGGTGAAATCTCGGTATTAAATCTTGGATGGAATGCAGCCTCTACTTACTGTAGATAAGTAGAAGAGAAAGGGAAAAATATGATGTGTTGCACTCACATGACTTTCTCTACCTATGAACAAACTATTTTTATAAACGCTTATTCTCCATCTATTTCATGTTAATCGAAATGTCGGGATGTTAATCCTATTACCAATTTCTTGTGGAAGCAAGGGGAATATGGTAGGCTTTAAGAGATAGTCCAATCTTTTAAGAGTTTGTTGCTATGTGGAGCATTTCATTCTCTTTGCATGTTCAGGACATAAAACATCGAATAATGAATTGATATTTGTGAAAAAGTATATTGGAAAATTCAAACAAGTAAGTAATACCTCGGAAATGTTCACTCCACAAAACAAACGTATATGGCATAAACTGTGTGTTTTAACGAGATCTGCATTTTTACGCTCTCTACTACGTATAGTAAGTAGGGGAAGTATTGTATTCCACCCAAAATTTCGATACCGAGATTTCAGATTTCACCGGAAATATATGTTTTGAGGCCCCCTGAATCCAAAAAAAGCATTTTTGGAAACATGTCTGTGTGTGTCTGTGTGTATGTCTGTGAACAGCATAACTCAGAAACGAACAGTCGGATAAATACCAAACTTGGTATTTAGGTTCAATATCTTCCAGAGATGCGACACGAAGGTCGGTGAAATCTCGGTATTAAATCTTGGATGGAATGCAACCTCTACTTACTGTAGATAAGTAGAAGAGAAAGGGAAAAATATGATGTGTTGCACTCACATGACTTTCTCTACCTATGAACAAACTATTTTTACAAACGCTTATTCTCCATCTATTTCATGTTAATCGAAATATTGGGATGTTAATCCTATTACCAATTTCTTGTGGAAGCAAGGGGAATATGGTAGGCTTTAAGAGATAGTCAAATCTTCAGCCCCAGATTACCATTTACATGGAAAATTTATCGAAAATTTTAATTTTCTCAAAAATGGCTCTAACGATTTTGATTAAAATATCATATGTTTAAGATATTTTCATGACAAATGAAATGTATATCTCGAATTTTCTGGGAATGTCTCCAAAAGTATTCTTCATTGTGAACGACTTTTGCAGAATGAAACATTTTGGGGACATTCCAGAAAATTCAAGATATACATTTCATTTACTATGAAAATATTTTAAACATACGAACGACATTTTAATCAAAATCGTTAGTCATTTTAGAGAAAATAAAAATTTTCGAAAAATTTCCATGTAAATGTAGTCTGTGATGGGGAGATTTTCTTGAAAATCTTCGTTTCGTATCCTCGGAAGATAGTAAACTCAAGCGCCAAGTTTGGTATTTATCCGACTTTTCGTTTTTGGTTATGGTGTTCATAGACTGACAGACAGGCAGACACACAAGAGCATGTTTCCAAAAATGCTTTATTTGGATTCGGGGCACCTCAAAACGTTTCCAGTGAAATCTCGATAGAGACTTTTTGGGTGGAATGCAATACTTCACCTACTTACTATACGTAGTAGAGAAAGTAAAAACGCATTGCCACTAATATTTATGTGATATTGCTTTAGAAATATGTGACTTAGAACAATCAACATCAATAAGTTTTCATTTGTTATAGTAAAGATAGGTCAGAAGTATCTCAGTCTATGAATCGTGAAAAGTTATCACAAATGTTTATATTTTAAAACGCTTGGTTATTTTACAAACAAATTACAAATGAATTTTATCGTATGTATCTACTTAGGCTGTTAAAGAAAGGTATTTAAATTTCAAAAGTGGATAATTTTTTTTTGCTTACAAAGCAAAAGGAGAATTGCTCACAATGAAGAGTATCAAGTTGGATATATTGTATAAATTTTATCGTTAAGTACAAAGGTTTGGTAGATCTAAACTTGCCAGGATCTAAAATCCAGTTACAAGAAAGCTCAGACAAAAGTATTGCAGCGACACAACTCAGGAATTTCAACCTACGAGAAAGCATTGTTAAACACACAATTATTAACATAAATTATTAACACATTTTTTAGCGTTACCTTTCCTACGATTTATTATTTTATTTTTCTTTCTTAACACCCCGGGGTAAACCACTATATATTTGCTAGAAATGAGACACGCCCTATAATTTAGCAAATATAGGAACTTAAGCTCGTAACATGCTTCTCTTCCGAATTGTGAGTCAAGTATTAATTCTGGTAAGAACAAGCTACCTAAATACGTGTGCCCCGGATTAATTGCCCATCTCCAGGCATCTTTCGGTTGCAGACTCCAGCCGTATCAGTGCGCCATCACTAATTACGAAGTTGTAATCTTTGGAACCGAGAGAGTGGAGTGCAGTGCTTTTAAGTTACTTACCCACTTGACAGAGTACTGTGTATGTATCTCAGCAGGCATGTGTAAACCAGATTATTTATACCACTGCACTCAACTTTTCTTTTCGGTCCCTAAGATGACAAGACCAGCAATGACCAATGTCATTCACCTCCGGGATCCAAGCAGTAAAAGTAGGCGTTAAGTACATACATTAAACTGGATTCTACAATTATAATGATATTTACAGAGAACTCCATGTTGAAAACTGAGTTAATGCTAAGTTATTTCTTGTTAATTTAGTGTACAAAACATGATTGCAATTGCCACACAGCAAGTTCATAAATGTATTATTCATACAAAAAGCGATTGTTCAACCCAGTTTGCGTTAGTAAAACAAACGCTTGCCCATAAATGGTTCCCAGCTAGAACAGACATTTTCAAAACATGTTGCGTAAATGTAGCACAGACGTAAGCTTCTATCTAGGAAAACAAAATAGGACAGGAGTATTTCGGAAATTACCTATGCAAGAAAACCCCCTTTATTCCTATGGTGAAATCGGAGGCTTTGGTTTCAAAGTGGTATTATTACTCCCAGAGGTGGCGTTGTTTTTACGTTGGTTGTATTCATTTTCATCATGAAATACACTCCGATTCGCATTTTCAGACTCCACTCGGTTAGGGTAGAGTTAGTTAAATAACGATTCTCCAGTAGGGAATCGAACCCGGGATCCGTTGAGAATCCAGAGTGCTGATCATTCCACCACAGAGGTAGTTTAGGAATAAAATTATTGGACATAAATTGCATAATTTAATTTTCCTAAACTGCTAAGCTGTATCTTTTATGGTTTCCCAAAGTAAAAAATTCGACTACAATATATTTACAAGAAATCAAATATATATATATATATATATATTTATTTATTTATTTATTCTATGTGTTAGTGTCTCTAGCTGTGATATTTTGATCGAAATCGATAAGGCTACCTTATAAAAATAAAAAGGAACGAATATTATTCCATGCAAAACGCTTTACTGCTGTGCGCGGAAACCTTTCTCCTTAAGTTCCTATAAATATTTGAGTTTATCTGACTTCTTATTTTTGAGGCTAGCTCCTCAAAGATGAACACGCATGCATGCACGCACCTACACGCGCGCGCATAGCTTTTTTAAAAGTCTATTACAGGTAGCACTAAAGTGAATTTTGGAGAAATTTGGAAATTGTGTCATCACTATGATTAAATGCTATGGTTTGTCTACCTTATAAAGAGGCGGAGAAAGAAAGAAAAAAAAAAGAATAACATTGTGAATGTCAGCTCTAACTGAGCTAAAACATGGTGAAAATTTGAAAGTAAATGGATTTGATTTAACAAAAAAATATATATATATATATGCCAACAAAGAGATAAGAAAGAGATACAAAACTCTATGATATGCACGCATCTCAATTTGCTCAATTTAGTTTTAAAGTAAAAGCGCTTAAAATTATTAAAATTCAGTAAGTTCTTGCCTTGCGTATAATTATTGTACATGAGTAGAAGGTTATTCACCAAAAGCCATAAGTAAATAAATACATTTAATAAAAATCAGAACGCTATAACTATATTTTCTATGCCGGCATTCCATTTTGCCAAGTGTAGCAGAAATGTTAGAGATATTTAATTATTAAATTATGCATTTTTTAAACATTTATAGGTTATGCAACTGAGGGGAAAATCTCGCGCATTGCGATCTACATACATCTATTGTAGCTACTACTCCCCCAGGAGGAAGGAATGAAGTGATGGAACCACTGGAGGCTACAGGCCACAGCAGACAGGCCACAGAGACGCGTGGAAGTCCTTAACAATTTCAGGCTAGAAAACGCGTCCCATGCTGGAACTGCCTAAGAGAGAGCGATGAACACCTGTCAACAAAACAGCCCTCTAGTGTTCACAAGGAATACATTTTTCCTTTGAGCAAAAATCCGCACCATACTCCACGAAACATAGAAGTACCCCGTTTCCTTCTCAACAGAAGGAAACGGAATGAACACGAAATGATGGAAAGGAAATCGTGGTAAACGAAAAACCCCCCAGGATTCCCCTACCGACCAGCGAAAACCGCGAGAAGCCCAAGGTTAGAGTGGGTGGTCGACGGAAAGCGAACCCGAAACCTCCCGAATAAAACTTCGCCCGTACCTTAATGCTTCAGGTTTATGTTTTCTCATTTTATTCTGTTTACCGAACCTAAAAGTTCTGAAAGTCTCCAAATTCTAGTTAGGGCGCTATATATATGTGTAATATTACCGAGTAGCCCTTTATGATGATTCCCCTCTCTAAATAGTAGTAAAGTTTTAATAAACTCGCGGAAACGTCTGAAACAAAAGCGGATGTTTTGCTTGAGGTAAGTGGTTTAGAAAACGGCAGGAGTAACGAAAATGAATTATAGATAAGCGCATTAGCCAGTGAAAGCAAACGCAGGCTTAAAGAGCGAAACACTTCGTCAAAAGACGCTCTTTCCGAAACACTGAGAAGAGTAAAACAGAGAAAGCAGCCGGTTAAGTATGACTAAAATATACTCAATAATGATCCTGTGTATAAAATGCACTTTGAAAAGAGAGGCTCAAAAATTTGGAAATAAATTTGTATACAGTGACTCCAGAACGTATTCCTCTCCACTTAAGTAATGGAGAGAAAATTATCATTTGTTATTCCCAGAAAGCGCAAACGATATTCTAATTTGTGTATTCTGGTATTTTTCGTCATTTTTCATTCCATTAGTTTTATAATTTCTTTTGAAAATTACATCGAATTTTTAAATTTTCATATATGGCAGTTACAAAATTATTTTACATGCATTTGGTAGAATGCCTGAGTGTGACTGGTATATAATTTAAACGACAAGAAATTTTAAGAAGTCGTAAAAACTAGGGTCTTCAAGTGAAAAAGTATAAAATTGGTAATTCCTGAATTTTATCATTTTCTTTCAATAAAAACCTATTTATTGGTTTTAAAATTCTCCGCTACTAAATACCTGTAAAATAATTTTGTAAACACCACATGCGCAATTTGAAAAAACAAATTATAAAACTAATAAAATAAAACTCTTGGAAAACGCCAAAACATGTAAATTGCAATATCGTTTGTTCTTTTTGCATGTTAAGAATTAACTTGGTTAATTTAAAATGGAGACGCACTATATCATTTCGCAGGTGTTATTTATTCATAAAGATGCCCGGCAGGAATTTGTCCCCGTAGGTTTTTACTTGAGTTTATTCATAGTGCAGTAGCTAAAACAGACTTCAACATTTATAATATATTATCTACCTTAGCCGGCATTGCATGGTTATATTATGAGTAAGCATTAGTGGCTCGTGAGAATACATTTTGGGTGATCACCAAATTTTAGATTCAGAAGTCCTGAAAATGTGAAATAGCATCTGCTGGATAATAGTCATGAACAAGTTGATACAACTGAAGCCGCTCCCAATAATAATAAGAAGAAGAATCGTAACTTGTCTGGCGAAAGAAAGGGTTGCTTTTGTGAATGTTTGTTGTGCACATAATGAAGTACACCCGTGAACAAAAAAGGTCATGTCTTCAACGCAAAGTTGTTTACACCATACGCTATATATTTGTGTAACCGCTGTAGCAAGTTCTACGACATTATTAAAATAATTCCGATCTACATAGATCTATTGTAGCTTCTACTCCCCCAGGAGGAAGGAATGAAGTGATGGAACCACTGGAGGCCAGGCAGACAGGCCACAGAGACGCGTGGAAGTCCTTAACAATTCCAGGCTCGAAAACGCGTCCCATGCTGGAACTGCCTAAGAGAGAGCGATGAACACCTGTCAACAAAACAGCCCTCTAGTGTTCACGAGGAATACATTTCCTTTGAGCAAAGATCAGCACCATCTGTTCGGCACCACCATACGCTACGAAAAATAGAAGTTGAGAAGGAAACGGAATGAAAAGGAAATGATGGAAAAACGAAAAACCACCCCAGCAACACCTGCACATTAATAATAATAATAAGAAGAATAACAAGAAGAAGAAGAAGAATCGTAACTTGTCTGGCGAAAGAAAGGGTTGCTTTTGTGAATGTTTGTTGTGCACATAATGAAGTACACCCGTGAACAAAAAAGGTCATGTCTTGAACGCAAAGTTGTTTACACCATGCGCTATATATTTGTGTAACCGCTGTAGCAAGTTGTACGACATTATTAAAAGTGCTACCTTCCATGTAAGTTCTCTGTAGCGCTGTGACAAAACGTGGTGGAGACTCCTGGGTAAGACCACAGCTTCACTTCTCGCATGTAGTAAACACTTTTGTTTTCTTCTGTTAATAATGCTCAATCAACACTTACTAGTTATAGTGACTACTTATTTTCGATATACTGCATTTCATGCACGGTATTTGTTAAAATTCATTAGTATAGTTATTACGATGAAAAATACGTGGCTTCACAATTTCATCATTCATCTATATCTTGTTGGATATCAAGGGACGGTCTAGGTGTGTTGTGACCGCTTGACGATATGCTGAACAGTGCGATATGCGCGGTAAAACTTGAGAATGTTTTGAGTCCTTCAGTGAGGATGAGATATTCTTATGGAATTTTTGAATTTGTACAGGATAATCATCCCATCCTCATATGTCGAAAGGTTCCAAATTGGTTATCAGCGAGGCAGGATATCAGGGTGGTAGACTGACCTCCCTGTTCAACAGATTTGAACCCTGTTGAAAATGTGTGCGCTGAGGTGAAAAGGGAGCTGTACTTGCATTTCCCCGCAGATATATGAAGGACAAAACATGGCCACTGGGCACAAATTCAAGAAGCCTGGGATGTTGTAGCTTCTCGTCCACGTTACTATAGGGATTTAATTTCATCTATAACCCGATAATTAAGGGCAGTTATACATGCTCAGGGTTCATACAACCGATATTAACTTTATTAAGTTTTAGTGTTTTAGTTTTAGAAGATAACAATTTATTTGCATTTATTTGTTTAAGA
Source organism: Deroplatys truncata (assembly GCA_030765065.1). Taxonomy (NCBI): domain Eukaryota; kingdom Metazoa; phylum Arthropoda; class Insecta; order Mantodea; family Mantidae; genus Deroplatys; species Deroplatys truncata. The sequence continues at coordinate 65,364,462 of CM060980.1, forward strand.
CGAGTGTTTTAGTAGACTTATGTTTTCGTATGCATAGATATACCTAAAACTTAAAACACTAAAGTTATATTAACGCAATATGTGCTACACATCCAGCCACAAAATTAATAACAAAAAATAGCAATAACTAATGCCAGATTTGAACCGAGGAGCTTATGAGCGCAAGCAGTGCCTTCTTAACCTCTCGGCCAAGAAATGTTCCGTGCTCCGTTTTCAGTAGCTATTAAGCGTCACCACCGAGAAACACTGTTATAAGGTGACCATTGCGCTCTCAAGCACGGCCAATTCCATAGTTCTTGCATGTACGTTGTGAATACAGCTGTTACGAAGGTACACGAAACCCTCCGATCATCGCATGGAATCTGGGGATGACTCATTTTTTGTCCACATCGTTTTAGGGCAAAAAACGAAGTAATATGTACATTAAATACTTAAAATTATGGATGGTATGGGGAAAAAGTGGGATAAGTTTCCGCGCTTGTGCACGTTACCTACTTCTGCCGTTGTATTCTACCATCTAGTAGCATTGACATAAAATTGAAGTGGTAGTATGGAAGCAATGCGGGAGAAGCTTTCTGCGATAATACACTCCTTCAAGTGTGCACGATCGTAGGTATTTGGCCCATAAGGTAATTACGTCATACTAGTTGCGCATGCGCAAAAGCTCCTTAAAACGTACACAAGTCAAGATGTACTAACGAACCTGTTGCCATGTTTCATCGAGTTTAGAGGTGTAGCACGGTAGATTTAAACGCCCTAGGTTTTAAATTACCACACACAGGTAACGATTAAAAGAATAAACGACCAATATATCCACCAGGTGTTAAATGTTACGGTGTTCATGTGCTCTTGTGCTCTTATGCAGTAGCCGCCATGTAAGCAAAATGGATATAAGGATACGAGTGGTTTTTGAAAGCCTTGATTAGCCCATAATTTTCACTCGCATCGTCCAAAGTTTGGTGCAGATCAGTTAAATAATGCCGACTTCATTGCATACTTCAATGTGCAGTTTGCCTACCCACCTACATGAGTGGATTTTTTCTGCTTTGAAAATCTATGAATTTCTCCATGTTCTTTAATTTTAATGGTAAATTGTATTTTTTAATTTATAAAGATATTTTAAGGGGCGCCCAGGCAAATCTGGAATTTTCGAGTGCGTGCCGATTCACCTGATATTCTAAAAAGTCTCAAATCGTGGAAATGAATTTAAAATAAAATGTATACTTATAGCCTTCAGTCGAATTGCGGCTAATCAAAAATAGTTTAATTAAAATAGTTTATATATAATAAGACTATTTAAAATTTTAATTTACGCTGTGAAATTGAAACCTCCCATGTGACAAGCGAGAGCAGAAACCATTACATCATTGAAACTGAGTGGAGTAGGAGTCCATAATACGACAAGAGTGTTTCAGTCACTTCCCTTGGTTCCACTATGGTTGTAATCCGCTCCAATATAAATTAAAAATAATAAAAATTAAACTAAATTAAATAAATAATGAATACAAATTTAGAAAAGCACCAGTGGCATATGCACCTAAAGTTAGGGACATCCTAAATGGCCTCAAATTCACCGAAATGAAGCATCAGTCTGCAAAAATAAACTAATAACGTAACATCAACATGATTTACACAATTAACTGCACAAATATAAATAATACAACATAGTATCTTGCTTTATGTAGTTTAGAAATTACATTATATCCTATACATAGATAAGGAATTAAAAGATAACTTTGCGATGTACAATTTGCTGCTACAATTTGTGAACAATGCTCATAAAAACGCTGGTAGTTATCTTTTCTTCTTCTTCCTCCTTACAAATGTTAGGTCCTGTGGCTCTTACGATCTGACGGTTGAACTTTCAATTATATCGCATCCTTGAACTACCAAAGTTCTCCTCTCGTGTGAATGATAGTGCGCATTGGCCATTGTTTGTACGCATGTAATGTAGATGATTTATGCATTTGGTTTAGTAATCTTGTATATGATCAATTGCGGGTTCTAATTGTAATTCTTTTATTACTTCCTCATTATGTTTATGATCCCATTTGGTATATCCTGCTGTGTATCTCAAATTTCATTACCAATTATTCAATATGGGGTTCCGCTTCATCATCACGAATCCGAAGAATACCAACCAACTCTACAGAACAGATTTCTCCAAATTACAATTGATGCACCTCGGTATACCTATTCGTAATACCACTCTTCGTAGTGATCTAGGGATTCCGGAGGTTTCTACAAGCCTCCGAGATATCTAGAAGAGACCCTAAAACTTTTTTCTACGACACATTAATTCCTTACCACTAAAAATAGCAGCAAATCCTACACCTAATTACGTCAACAGAAGACGGAAAATACAAAAGAAACAATACCTATACCTAATGTAATGAGGTAAACATACATTGGGATTACTAATGGGTAACAACCCAAACATATGTTTCAAGCTAATTTTACTTTTCTATAAATGTGCACAACTATATTTCACAGACTGTAGAGCAGAATTTCCTTAATTAATATAAAAATTAGTAGTTATTCTGCTTCCATCTTTCTCTCATAAGGTCCATGCTCACTGCCTTAAAGTACAGGTCTCGCCAAAGTATCTTATAAGCAAATTATGCGTCTTTATACTAAGAAAGGCTTCATAAGGTTGTTAATAATTTCCATTATTTCGGTGTACTTAATTTTCTTTGAAATTTATACTTCATCTAAAAAGGGTAATGTATATCCAAGATGTGTATATTAATTTACTTTTTATAAGATTTTTTAAATCCAAACATACTTTACTAGTTATTTTCCGCGAAAGGCCATAATTTTGGTTTTTTTCTTTATTGATTTTCATATCATACTTAAGTCTAATTTTATTAAAATTATGTACAGAATGTTGTAAATCATCTTCTGAGCAAGCTATCAGGACCCTATCATCTGCAAAAAGATATGTATCATTATAGATTTCTACTGAGTTATAGATAGCCATGAGACAAGCCAATAAAAGTTAGTGCAAAATTCTAACTACAAAGGGTGGGGATTTGTTGGTATTTCAGTTCTTTAGAGCACTAGGTTTGCGTTGCGTAACGCCTAACCTTCAGGAGGATATATGGCCGCAAGAGCCACTTCTCCTGCCCAATCACCAAGTTCAGTGGCTTTCAACCTCCAGCAGTCGAGAAAGTTGTGGATTGTGGATCATAAGAATGGCAATGTACGAACAATTTGTCTGTTGTAATACAAGATGTAACAGAAGAGGTTTCATAACAAATTTCAAAGCAATTAAAGAATTGCCTATATAAATGAAAGAGGAATGCCACGGGTGATAATAGCATAAGCCAGCTTTGTCCTTAACTAATGCATCACAAGTTTATTATGAAAATAAAGGAATTCCGTAATACCACCATAAATATGTTTATGCAAATCTTTAATCCTTTTCGCTAATGTTACTTATGACTTTGAACCGTTACTTTAGTATTTAGGCCCCGTAGATCAGCTAGTAGAGCACTGCCCGCTTCGCGAGGAGTCTCGAGTTCGATTTTAGGCTAGGGGTAGGAATTTTTCTCTAGCCAAGATTATTCCTTATCCTCCCAGAGTCTGGAATGTGTAAGTGGTCCAATGCACAAAACCCAAAGAAATCTAGACATCTAACGGCAAGTGCATTCAAATTAACACCATTGCCGATAAGGCAATATGTTCCAAAAGTGAAAGGCCGCCGATATGACTATTACATTTCAAGGCGGAATATAAACGGAACAAAAAAAAAACATTTAAAAATCTTTTAGCTTTAAACTACAAAATAAGGCATCTAGAACATTTCCAAAAAGAAAAGCTAATGCACGAAAGTAATGAAATTTTAGCTTGCTACACTTTCTACCGATCGATTTATTATTTACACTTCGTAAATGTAATTAACTTGTAATAAAATGAGGATTAATTACTTAAGAAGCAAAACTAAAACAAGGAAATATACACGGTCAAGAAAGGGCTAACCCAGCTTACTCCATCCACCACACTACGCATTCGAAAGAGGTCGTATAAATATAAACTTGCACATATTTACACATCCATGCTGTATGCGGGCTTGTTTTACGCTGAAATCATGTCATTCCCTTTAATGTGAGATTTCATTGTGGTTTAAATAGATACGTGTAATAACATCCATGATACCTTTGCTCTTATTTTTAAAAATATTATTCCTTTTCTTTCTCTCTTTGCGCGATCTTAAGCGAGGTTTAGAGCATTAACATTCATTTCATTCAAATTGCGAGGGATTTAAAACGCGTAATAGCTGCAGAAAAGGGATAACGTTACTATGGAAACGGGAGAATTTTGTGAATGAACGCGGAGGAGGATTAGGCAGTGTGCCGTGGGGTCCTGCTGGCGCCACTCTGGCGCCTCTACTCCACTGTTGCCATGGCAACCGTCCCCATCTCTCTCTCTATGGGAAAAGACTTCCCTTGTGCGATGTCTTGGTTCTGTGACCTCTTCGATATAGAAGCCCATGTCCCCACCTGTCTTAGCACCTCGTAGAGGGAGCCGATGAAGTGATAACTTGACTAAAGAGCCCCTGCTAATCTTAGAGTATTTCCGATAATAATAACAAAAGCCTGGTGCTCGAATATGGCAAGGGGCTAATTTTGTACATTGCTAAGTTCCAGACATCTCTGCTTAATTTTTCTACATAAAATACTGGCAACATTAACGTGCCAGGATAAACATGGCATACAATTTAGTAATATATACATGGATATGTGTCTATACAGCTTAGAAAAATAATATTGGATTTCATAAAAATTATAATTAAGAAAGTATTTTTGCTCTCCTAAACTGAAAAAGAAGGCTTTTTCGGTAGTCGGATACAAGCTTCTAAATGTAACCACAACGTTAAATTCTAGATGTATTTTGTTTTCTTTGTGGTGGTGACACTGGTAAAATTTCCAATAGATTTTTAGCAAACAATCCTGAAGTTGTTAGATTTTAACAGACTTCCATACACAATATTCATAATTTTTGCGCCCAATTTAATACAGTTTTAAATATAATGACAAGCGTTCTTAGTGTTTTATGTATTAAGATTCAAATTCCAATTTTTAGCTGTTTGCTTAAAATATATGGATATTTACAGGAAGTTTCCTACATAAATTACTCTTTTTCAGCCAAATCTGAAATGGTCTTCAAGCTCTTATAAAATATCAGCGGTTCCCCCCAAAAGCTTAAATTTTTAAGGGAGCCCTCCGTATTAACTACCTTTAATTTAATGGTAATTTTAACAAAATTTTAAGTGTGTCAAAAATTGCTCTAAATTATACATATTATATTTTATATATATATATATATATATATAATATACCATGATGTGCAGAGCCGTAAAAACACAAGACTGCAAATGAAGAAATACGGAACAAGAACAATCACAATAAATAGCCGATAGTAAAAACGCAAACACAGCACAAACGCTATATTTCGGACTATGAAGTCCATCTTCAAGTTGAGAGAAACGTAAACACATGTATATACGAAATTTCAAGTGTGAATTAAGCGGTTCTCCTAAACAATTATAAATTATACATTTTTAGGAACTAGCTCTTTGCTTTTTAATAATAAGTATTTAACATTCCTTTAAATTACTCAGGCCTGCACATGCGCTGAATGGAATAGGCGAAATAATGCTCAAATGAGCATGAGTTTACTAAACTGGGAGTTAATCGACAGTTGGAAATATGACCTCTGATTAAAGTGACTTTAATAAATAGATAAAAAAGATAATACGGCATATTGCGTGGGGGGAAGAGAAAAAATGTATCCATGTGACTCGCTTAAAATGACGAAGATATGTATCTAAAGACACTAGATTATGATCCAGGATCATATTAACACGGACCGCCGTGTCAATTGGCACGTAACTTTAAGTTACGATCAAAGGTATCATTGTTTCGAGGCATGTGATCTACCTTGAACCAATGCCACAAGTTTGTATGGGTAATTATTATTAACAATAAAAATACTTAGAATTATTATTATTATTATTATTATTATTATTATTATTATTATTATTAGCCTGCGTCACTATAGGCCATTAAGGATCAGGTTCCAGCAAGCCGCCTTACGCCCGCCCATATTCATACCATCATCCAACGAGTACGGATAGGTAATGTGGTCAGCATCACGCGTTCTTGCCAGATATTCCGTTTTCGTGACAACAGATTGCTACCAATTCTAGCCCCTGCGCAGGAGCCTTAAGCAAATCGAGTACCTCCTAGCTTGATGAAATTAAATTTTGAATTTATTAGTAAGCTCAACTCCTGATCCCTCATTTCGGAAACTGCGTCTATTTACAGAGATCTAGGTAAAATAACGCTTTTGTTATGGATGTTCAAAGCGAGATTTTATTTTTATTCGGAACGTCTTATATTTAATAGTGGGAAGGTATACACAATTTGTTCGTGTTGGTTAATAAAATAATTTGTTTTATGTTTTGAATGGTTCATTAAAAATCTCATGTGTTGCACTCACACGACTTTTTCTACTTTTGTACAAACTACTTTTACAAACTCTTACTCTCTATCTACTTCGTGTTAATCGCGATCTTATTGCTAATTTTCTTGTAGGTGCAAGGTAAATATGGTAGACTTTAAGCGATAGTCAAATCTTTTAAGAGCTGGTTGCTATGTGGAGCATTTCATTCTCTTTGTATGTCCAGGACATAAAAAAACGAATAACGAATCCCATTTGAGAAAAAGTATAAGTACTGGAAAATTAAAAAAACAACAAAGAACATCTCGGAAATAGTTCTCTCCACAAAGAAAAAAATGTATATAACATAAATTGTGTGTTTAAACGAGATCTACATTTTTTGTGTAGTAAAATGTTATCTATCCCTTACTATTTATCAGTTATGCGAAAGTCATGCAGAATGAAGAGAACTTTTGGGAACATTCCCAGAAAATCAAAGATACACATTTCATTTGCTATGAAAATATGTTAATCACCTACTGCGGGGGTAACCATCCCCGTGGGGTGTTACAATATATAAGATTTTAATCAAAATCATTAGAGCCATTTTTGAGAAAATCGACATTTTCAAAAAATGTTCAATATAAAGGGTAGTCTGGAATGGGAGGATTTTCTTGAAAATCTTCATGTCGCATCCTTGGAAGATAATAAACTCAAATACCAAGTTTGGCATTTATTCGACTTTTCGTTTTTGAGTTATGCTGTTCACAAACAGACACACAGACACAGACTGACAGACACACACACACACACGTATGTTTCCATAAATGCTTTATTTGGATTTAGGGCACCTTAAAACATGTATTTCCGGTGAAATCCCGGTATCGAATTTTTGGGTGGATTGCAATACTTCCCCTGCTTACTATATGTAGTAGAGAAAATAGAGTGTTGTAGTTTCGGTGCTAATCCTAAAACATCAGCGCCCAAGAACAAAAAAAGCTAAACTGCCACAAATTCAACCCGTTTCAAGGCATTTGGACTTCCAACCTTTCTCAAACTTCGACTGCCGCAATGAAGCAAGGAAAACAGAGGTCAATGTGCACGCGTGTCGCAGAGCGAAGGAATTTCGATATGCAGATGATAGTTCTGATATGACCTATTTACTTTACAATGAGCGAGTTTAATGAAATCCATCAGCACAACACGCCCGATCATAATAACCAATTATATGCGCTAATGAACTGTTAATATCGCTATCCTCAGTTTAAATTAATTCGGCATGCTATCGTGTTCATCTATTGCATGCATTCGTGTGCTGTAGGCAAGCTGCTTCGAGTTATTAGTTAATAATGATTGAAATGTTCATTTGCTAAATGGATAGTAGACTATGACAAAAATTTTATTCAAACCATTTCGATAATAGTAGTTTATGCTTTAAGTGAATAATCTTGATGATTATGACAATTTTCACGAGTGCCATATTAAGATTATCCATAAGTTGGATAGAACATTTTATGCAATTTTTTATTCTATTTTATTTTACGTCGCTTTAACTCCTTGGTCATATCGCGACGGATCTGTTGGTGGATATCTCTTTGAACGATATGTGATGGACAGTTAGCCTTAAAGGTCTCATCCCTGTAACCCCTGCTTCATGCCGTGCAGATGGCATTAGGGTGCCGTCCAGTCTAACTGTTTACATTGTCTGCAGATAAATGGCATAGCATTCGCTATTACCACTTATTTTTCATTTTACTATTGTTTTAGCCTTAAGATGGTATTAAATATCCAATCCGATATTTACCTTGGCAACTGAGGAAAACCACGAAAAAACCTCAGACAGATTGCTCAGCCCACGGGATTTGAACCCGGGACCTCCCGAATGCGGCCCACAGACTACCGCCTGAGCCATTCCGCTATGCAGTCTTATCATTATAAATTGTAGGAAACAAATCATAAAATAATTGACACCCATAGCTGACATAAGGAAGACTGTCTTTATATACTTGTACATGGGACGTTAGCTTGTCTCTCTGCATTTCCTGTGTTACCAGCTGGCATGTTGAAGCGATAAACAAGACATTCACTTGCATGCATTCCCTGGAAGAGGAGTGAACAGATGTTACAAATGTATCGTGATATGGCCTGTTATTACCACAGATGATAAGTTCTTATCTTAATTATCGCATATTTAATAATGTAAAGAGGTTTTGAATTTTCGTTGCTCAGAGAAAAGAAATCACAAAATAATTTCATCTTCCTTCTATAAGCCACAACCACTTGGAATAGCAGTATTACGTCAATGCTATAGGGCTACATCACTGCTATTATTGACGCGTGCCATAGTGATTCAATTATACACGATATTAAACATAGTGAAAACCTCTTATAATGGTAGGATAAGCTACTTAAGCATAAAGCACTCTTTTAGGAATAAAGATGCTTTCATAAATTTATTATTATTATACCAATAGTGAAATAATGATAGGACTGCATGAACTACTTAAACACACTTTTAGGCATCACAGGTATGTTATAAATTATTATTATACCAATAGTGAAAAACCATTGAATATACATCTTGTTCGCAACTTCAATACCGTGACGCAGCGACTATGGCCCAAGGTGATCGGGAGGTTGGCGCAGGACTGTCGGAGTAAACAAGATAACTGCCGCTCGCCAGCACAAACACCGGGAGAGCTATCTGGAGGTAACTAGAACCTTCTGGAAACTTCTCCCCTCCTCCTCCAGGAATTGTTTCAAAATAGTTCTAGAACATTCGAAAACCTTGGGAAATACTCCACTGCCTATATAAGCGAGCGTTCTCGCGAGGACAGTCAGTGAGTATAAGCCAGCGAGACAGTGTGAGTCGAGTTGACTGACTCAACGACTGGTGCGACATCAAGAGCGATTCTCCGAGTGAGTTGGTGACCGCTGTTGTAACGTGCTACGCGTTGAGTTGTGGAGGTCTTGTGTTCGACTCCCTAGTGAAGTGAACCATCCAGCGTGAAGAGGCTACGTCATGAGGAAATAAAGTGACGAAAAATTGAACTAATGCACTTTAGTGAAGTGAGCTCTCAGTGAAGGTTCACTACATAAAAACTAAACTGTGAGAAATGAGAAACGAAACAGTGACAGTGAGAACTGAGAAAAATGACTGTTGAAAATCTCGAGAAAGTCGCAGTACTCTTCAATATAATAGGGTAGATATTTCTCACGTACCCAAAGTAGGCGATATGAAAACAGCATACTCAAAGAGTTCTTCTTTTTTGTGTGTAGAAAAGCTTTGGTAATTGCTGCAGTTTTTAAGTGTGAGCTCTTATCTCTTGTGTTATCTTATGAACAAGCTAGTCACGAAGACGTATACTGAAGCTCACCAGACAGCCTAATTACTATCTGAGCTCTAGTTCTATACCCCCCTAAAATCTGATTTCTTGACTTTCAATTCCAAATGTGTTTCTTATAATATCCCTTTTAACCTTAGCATCCAATTTTTGTATTGACTTTTTGGCCATTTTCCTCTTAAAGATGCGCTTATTGATTTGATAAACGCATCAGACCCATGTATTTGATATTATTGATCTTTTAAACTTAACTGGTTTATAAAAAGGTGTGCTTAGCCGATGATTAGAATTATAAAATGTTATAAATTTATTGTTTTGTAATAACAATATGGTTGGAAAGTCGAAATATAAACTGCAAGGATTCATCACCTCAAGAGTCCACTGTCGTGCCGGATCAACCAAAAACTTTCATGAGTATTTTATTCTAAAATTAAACGTAACATATATGCTTAACGCCGTCATATGGTTGCATTGCAATTAACTTGAATGTTGTAAATGGAACCTGAAGAAGAGCTTATTTAATTACTCACCGCTTGTTTAAAGAGGTTGAAGCCGGACGCCTGTCTGCATTCACAGCATCTCTTTCCAAATTTTCTTAGAGCTTTGTGTCTCTATGTCCAGATGGTCTGCATTGGTGTACTACTCTTAAGAGTCTTATATGACACATGAGGTATAAGTGCTGTTTCAAATTACTTGGATATTGTTGAATTTTATCATGTATAGAATATATCTGCAATTCATTTCTGATGCCTTCATTTCCTATATGATATATTCTAATACAGCCATTAGTTCTCAAGAATGTCATTTCTGTGCTCTGAATTCTACTGTTAATTTTATTATCAATCACCTACGTTTGACTAACATAAAGAAAAGGAACTGGCATTTATAGAACTTTATCCTTGTTTCTTTTCCTGTTTTGCGTCTTAATGTCCTATGAATTGTACCCTATACCTACTGAAATTTTGACAACTTGCATAAATGCGTTTTTTTTTATTTCAAATCACGTAGTAAATTCTCAAACTATATATGTAAAGTTAGAAACTCGTTTTATTGTAATGGTAAATCTCCTAAAATGCCATCACCTTAGTTTTCTCTTTTGAGATTTTAAAATGGTATTGTTTGCACACTTTGTTTAGGTAATGTAAGGAATATTTTAAGTATTCTTCTTTGAATTGTGCTATGTGAATACCATCAGCGTACAATGTAGCTAAAATAATTAGCTCCCTCCTAACGGTTGTACTATTTTCCAGCAGACTGCAGCGCTGTTTATTCACAAAATCCTTGTACTGGATACAATTCTCTAAACTTCAAATATCATTTACGTAACAGCATTTCAATTTAGAGATGAGTGTTTTGATCATGCAAGAAATATCTTTTTTTAATTTATGGACGTTCTTTAACTGCTGCGGTCCTTAGCATCCCATTGGGCGTGAGAGACGGGTAATTTTGCTCAGAAGCCTCTTAATTAGGCTTGAGGTTCTTTTACGTACCGTAAATCTACGACAGGACCACTGGCTTTACTTCCCTCCTGAAGGAAGCCATGCTAAGGATTTTTACGCCCGAAAAAATCCTTCGCCCTCCACTGGGTTTGAACCCGCAACCTCGGAAACTATAGGCTAGCATGGTAGCCACTACACCACGGAGGACGACAAAAGATTATGCTGTAGTATTTAGTATATTTAGCTTGCGCACGAACTGCACGGCACATAATTATTAGACACAATTCCATGACCTCCAGTAAACATTTTGATATCCATTAGAGTGCAGTAACATTAGCAGGCAGCCCACTATGTTGTAACATTCCAGCCTCGGTCACCAGAGATATTTTGAAAATAAACATTATTAAAACACGTTCCTAAAGCAATGAAACGGCCCTAGGCCAAGTTTTCCACGCACGGGCATCGACATTTCAGTAATAATGGTAATAATAATAATGATAATATCACAAGATCCGATTAGCACCGGTGTGAGGGAACCGTAACCCCAAGTGGCTGGCAGTGAACCAGATTGCCATGCCATTACCTGATAATTGCCATTATCAACCAGATATGCCAACTGGCCGCTCCCTTTGCTTGCGTAGCGAGATCCTCTGTGAGAGCGTGTATGTATACGGAAACCGCATAACCTCTGCGCTTCCACGACTCAGTTTAATATAACTATCATAATGACCATTTCCGAACTTGCTTTCAACTCTATAACAGTAAAAATATTAAAAGCAGCATCACGTACTATCCACACGTAAAGTTTAATTTTACAATGATTATTTCATCCTTACTACGTGTCATACTGCCTTTGACCAATAAATCATCCTCCGTGGACTAGTGGTACCGTGCTAGCCGCTAGTTCCCAAGGTCGCGGGTTCAAGCCCGGAGGAGGGCGATGGATTTTTTCGGGCGTAAAAATCCTTAGCATGGCTTCCTTCGGAAGGGAAGTAAAGCCGGTGGTCCCGTGTCTGAAAAAGAGGCCTCTGAACAAAATTACCGGTCTTTCAAACCCAATATAGAATGGGACGCTAAGAACCATAGTAGTTAAATAGCGTCCATAAATAATACTAAATTTAAATTTATTTTGACCAATAAAATGGTACGGAGCAAGTGTTTCAACCAATCATGGCTGTTTATCCCCACAATTTGTATCACTTCCCTAGCATTTGTTTCTTTGTTTGCCAACATTTCAAACGTTTTAGTACAATGGAACTGAGACAACAAAAGCTTCTTGAATTGTGATCGTGCGTAGAGTTTAGTGAACATTATAATACACTACTGCCATCTAGCGGATTATTGTAATCATGAGGTAGTACAATTATACATTTTCAAAACAGTTTAGTATTTTAGTAAGTCAATTAATATTTTATTGTGTTTATTTCTTTTAATATATACACTCTCTTCTAATTATAAGATACTCCATTAAATGTCACCCAAGTTTTGATTTTCTTTATATAAAAACAAAAGACTTAGTGAGATTACTGTTGATAATCAAAATGAAATCGTTCACCTGCATTATTATTGTTATGTTTCATATTGAAATGGAATTGAAATCTATGTAGAAGATGATTATTATAAAGTAGTGCCAGAGTATTCTATACATTTGATATTAATTAAAACATCCAAGAGTTACTTCACTTTATTTGTTTCTGCAAACATATCGAAATTAAATCGTCGCACCTGAATCTCAGTTGTCAGCTGCGCATCTAATTTTCTATCGTTCATCCCAGATACATCCAACATATGAAATTAGTTTGTTTAGCGGCTCTGCGCATTAAACATGTCCGTATGTGTGTCTGTCTGTGAGTCTGAGAACAGCATAACTCAGAAACGAACAGTCGGATAAAATACACAATTTGTCATATACATGTTTTTTTTTTTGTTGAGTGAACCATTATCGAGATAATGCTTGTTATTTCCTTAAATGTTCCAATACTTATACTCTTTCCCAAATGGAAATTCGTTATTCATTTTTTTTGTACTGGTAATGCAAAGAGAATGGAATATTCCACATAGCAATCAGCTCTTAAAATATTTGACTATCGCTTAAAGCCTACCAATTCCCTTTGCATCTACAAGAAAATTAGCAATAAGATTAACATCTCGATATCTCGATTAACATGAAGCATATGGAGAATAAGCGTTTGTAAAAATAGTTTGTACAAGAGCAGAGAAAGTCATGTGAGTGTAACGCATCAGATTTTTTTCTGTCTACCTCCTGTTAATTATTATAAACACTAACTGAATTCCTTCTATGCACATTTTATAGCAGTAACAATGGAGATACTTGACTCGGTCGATAGTCAAATGTTTAAAATGGAAGTCAAGAAACAAAAGAATTACATGTGAAAGAGTGTTGCTGAACATGTTGGAAAATTCAAATGAACAGCTTGGAATATTTCGGAAATGTCTTCCAGCGCAGAAATGTCATTTGACACAAATTGTTTATTTTAATGACCTCTGCTATATTTCTTCTGCAAGAAGCTTTTGTCCATCTCTTACTTGTTTTAAATTATATAAACTTCAATGACAATGAGAAGACTTCATAAGCTACACATTTTTGTTTCTGCAAATGTTTCAAATATACTATATCTGAATCAACACCCATAAAGTTGTTTTAATAAAACAAAAACAGTGAATATTTTTTCATTTAAAAGGTTCGTTGTTAAGGAGTTTCTATATATCTGTTTCTGGAATTCTTAAATGGCGTCTGGGCAAAAATAAAACTAGGTATTTATGTGGCTTCATTTTTAATTTACGGTGCCCTCGCACAAAACATATACGCGGATCTTTTTCTAAAGAGTTCTGCTTTATTTCGATGATCTCAAGACTTAAGAATGAAATGCAGGATTGTATTGAGTTATGATTCTTCTGTTATACTCTACACAAACGCACGCGTGTCATTTACTCGGAGCTCCTCAAAACGTGCATTTCCGATGAAATATTAGTATCGCAAATATTATTTTTCATATCTAGCGCAGATAAGCAGTAAAGAAGCAATAATTAATGAAATCCTATTTCAGACGCCTAGAGACAATGTAGGTAAATGAAATTTCTTTCTATTTAATGCTGAATTTGCACGGACAAAACCTTAACCACAGTTTGATAGGCAATTTGGAAAAGACAACGAAAACAGTACTTATGGTGTTCATAATATGCATTTCAGATTTTGTACTTACTAGGTACAAAAGCTGAACATCACTTAAACTTATTCACTTCTAAATTTTTCGCAGATATACGCTGATTCTTTTAGGCACCGAACTTAGCCCATTAATATTTAGCTCAATTATACGTTATCTCATTAACACGTTGCATTTTTCTGGTTCCTATGATGAAATACATTAATGTTTTTACTCATTTATATATTACGTTTATACTATGTTAAGACATGTTATGCATGGTTTCTGTATGCTGTATCCTTGCAGCATAAAACAGTAGGCATGTTGGGCGAGGCAACAATATTTGTAGAACGCATTATTGCTACGAATGTGTTAACAATACGATGGGGAAAGGTCATTGTTCCCCAGATTGTGTCTGATGGTACTTTTTATAACGGTGGTTAAGTGAAGTACTAGGTCTAAATAATGAAAGTGTTTCCATGAACATGAGGCAGTTCAAGCTCTAAAATTTACACAACGATTTCTATTGACGTGAAGTCAAAATTATGCCATTTCTGTGATTAGTGAATATAATCTACTACTGTACGACTGTGTTGGAAAATCAAAGAAACAAAGGCAAACTGTGGATTTTCCTAAACCAATATAAAGCACCTATGACCTTATTTATTGCTTTTTAGTTTGAATTATGAATAACAGCACTGATATGTATCCAAGTATCCTAAATAGTGAATTGCGTTTCTTATTATGTTTGTATCATTTATTGCTTTCTTATATTAAATAATACATAATTAGTTTGGGCAATAATCTAATAATAGTTTTAGCTCCATAAAAATAACTTACTTTTTCTCATTTATACGTTATTTTAGCCGTCTTGCTTTTAAAACGTCGTACTGTATTTTGTACACGTACCTTCTTCATTTACCTATTTGGGAATTTATTGATTATGTATTTGGTTCTCTTTGTCGCTGGGCCTCTAACTGTAACAGGAACAAACTAAAAGAAAGTATGCACTTCTTTCAATTTAATCATAAAGAAATCTAGGCTTATCTGTTGAATGCATAAGCAGAAGCAAATGAATGCTTCTCAGAAAAGTTATTGCCATTAAATTAAAAAATTTTAATTTCAAAAAAATTAATTGCAATTTTCGACAGTAAATCATATAGACAGCAGGAATTCAAATGGCCAACCACAATCACAATTTATCTTTTGTATAGTTGCGTCTGCAAATTTCAATTACGGCGTTTATACTGAACATTTCAATTTATGCCTTCGTCTTAGGAGTGGCCATTCAAGCAAGTGAACGTACTGTCTTCTTGTGGAAACCAGTTGTGTTATGCCGATTTTATTGCAGAGGGGAAAAACCTCGTTTTCTTTGTTGTCCGCAAACTCATTTACAGAATGGTAATTACTTTTACTTTAATTCTAAGAATTTGCAAGGCAAGAAGATAAACATAGCTAAAACAAACATGCAACGCTTAGTTGCACAAAAAAAAAACACGCACAGTTAACGCTCTGCAACGAATTAGCCATTCCTAAATTTTTACTTTCCCCACTGCATACCTACAGTAAGTAGAGGAGGTATTGTAGTTCACTAAAAGATTCGATGTCGAGATTTTATTAGAAATACGAGTTTTGAGACATTTTAAAAGGCATTTTTAAAAATGTCGTATGTGAATGGGTACTGCGTGTGTACATAACTCAAAAACGAAAAGTCCGATTAATACCAAAGTGGTATTTAGGTTCAGTATCTTGCAAAGATGCGCCTCGAAGATTTTCAACAAAATTCCGACATTCCGAAATACCATTTACTCTGAAAATGTTTACAAATTTTTGAGTGTCTCAAAAATAACTAACGCTTTTGAATAAATACCATGTTTAAGGTATTAACACGACAAATAAAATGTATATATTGAATTTCCTGAGAGTAGCCTAAGTCCTCTTCATTGTGAATGACTTTTGCATAGCTGATAAACCGTAAGATATGCACAATATCTTACTACACAAAAACGATGCAGATATCGTTAAAACAAACAATTTATCTGAAATAAAATTGTTGGTGGAGTTAGCAATTTCCGAGATATTTTTTGTTAATGGTTTGAATGTTTAAATACTTGCAAGTAGTAAATGGCTATTCTGTTTTTTTTACTTTCCCTACCACGTACATAGTATGTAGAGAAGGTATTGAATTTCCACCCAAAAATTCGGTATCGAGATTACACTGGAAATACATGTTTTGAAGCCTCCTGAATAAAAAAAAAGCGTTTTTAGAAAAAGGTCCGTGCACGTATGTCTGCCTGTGTGTCTATGAACAGCATAACTTAAAAACCAAACGTCGGATAAATACCAAACTTGGTATTTAGGTTCAGTACTTTCCAAAGATGTGAAAGCAGGATTTTCAAGAAAATCCCCACCCCCCGCGCCAAACTACCCTTTACATGAAACATGTTTCGAAATGTTGGGTTTTCTAAAATATGGCTGTAACGATTTTGATTAAAACGCCATATATTAAAGATATTTACATGTCAAATAAAATATATATTTTGATTTTTCTGGGAATAGCCTGTGAATTCCTCTTTACGCGGAAGCAATTTTGTATAATCTTGTATAACTGGTAAACGTTGAGTAATACACGACAACGTACAAAAAATGTATATCTGTTTAAAACACACAATTTATTTCAAATAACTTCTTTTGTGGCATCAGCCATTTCCGAGGTATCCGTTATTAATGATTTGATTTGTTATATCTTGTGATTCTTAAGTCCCATCGATTTTCAGGTGTTTCTGGCGATTGCATGGAAACAGTATGGAATTTTAAGGTCAACGTATAGCATCCAGTTCTTAAACATTTGACCATCACTGTTCGCTTTGTATTTATAACGAAAGGTGTAGTGTCGCTATTTCTGAAGGTTTATTTGGATTAAAATGAAGTAGATAGAAAAATAAGGTTTCGTAAGAATAATTTGTATACCCACTGATAAACGATAGAGTGTAGAGAAAGTTATGTATGTTTTCGGGGTTATGCAAAAATTATGGAATTTCAAAGTCATCACATAGTGATGGGTTCTATAAAAATCTGACTACCTCTTTACCTACTGCATCCTACAACGAAATGTGTAAATTTGTAATTACATTTTATCTGGATTAATAAGAAGTATATAGAATAATAGAGTTTGGAACTGATTAGAGAAATTCGTATGAGTGCAACATCACATTTTTAAATTACAATTTTTCATTATTTTATTTGTTGTAACATGGCACGTTTCAATTTACAATAGGCAAGAAAAATTACACTATAAGCGCTACTTCTTCCTAAAAAATCTAATACATCACACTAAGAAAGTGTCTACCCATTAAAAACTTCACATAATCGCTTAAATATTACAGTTTCTATATAACATCGCGATTCGTTGCGTTATTAACCATACATTCTTTTTCTATGAATAATATTAAATTAAGCAATATGTAGTTGGTTACATGCACGATGCGGAAGACAATACACAGCCGTTTACATATCTTAAGTAGCCTTTGCTGCTGATGAACACGTGCGAGAAAAAAGAAAAATCGCGTAAGATGCTGCATGACAGTTCAACCTGTGAAAACCTATAAATGTAACAATGAATATTTAGAAAACGGCTAATTCTACAGAAATATTTGATATAAGTTGTATACATCAATGAGGCCTACATACCTTTATTGTATAGTGAGATTTGGCCTATTCTGTATGGTTTACAAAGTTCATTAAGACCTAAAAAGTGAAGAAGTTGTGTTGAAGGAGCTGTATTATATTTCAACTGTTGGGGAGCCAAACTTGAAGTTCGTTTGCAACCACACGTATGGTAAATAGTTTCCGGTAGCCATCATCCAAAAATTTAAAAAAACATTAACTTTGTAATTTGACTGTTTCTTTAAATATTAAATATTTATGTTTGTCTCGGCTGCGTCAGCATTATTGTTAGAGATACGTTTCTGTTAGCAGGGTTGTGGTACGACTAAAAATGTAGGCTTACACAGATTATAATCTTACTTCACTCCTTCTATTAATGCTTGATACGATTTAAATAACACTTCACTGATATAGAGAGCTGTGAGATTCTTTTTATTAAATACTTGCACTTTTTAATACGTAAACTATTTTTGTCTCACACGAATACGTATTAAATTTCTTGAGGACACTTTTTTCGTCTGGTTAGTAACGCTGTCTGCAACCAACTGAACTCTAAATTTGTAAAATTTTTATTGAATTGTTATTGAATTTATATTTATATAATTAGACTGAAATCATTTAAGTGTTAAAAATACTGTCTCAAAAGACACCACAAATTATTCACAGATAATTCAAATGTACATTTTGTCAGATATGCACATATCTTAAGCGCGGAATTATAATCAAAGCTAATAGAGCCATTTTTGAGAAAATAAAAAGAAACGAAAAACTTTCCATTGAAAGTGTAGTTTTGAGGCGTGGGCTTTACTTGAAAATCTTCGTATATCTTGTGAATTAAATGTCAAGTATGAAATTCATTTGACTTTTCGTTTTTGTGTTTCCCCTCTCTCTCTCAAATGCACACACGGACCTCTTCTTCAGCTAGCGCAAACTATTGGAATTCACCAACCAACTGTGACACATCCCCTTCTTCATTCCATGGTTTAGATTAGACCAGCGTCTGTTCCGCCTTCATAGCAAGCCTTTCTATCTCTTTAACGCTTGCTTATACCTTGTTTCCCTATAGGTCTATAATTCAATGCTAGCTTTGGGAGCCTCTCTTTATTCATTATCTCTACATGTAAAAACCATTTTTTTTTCTGTAGCGTTGTATTTCTTCATTTCTGAAATTTACACAGAGCTCGGTTCTTAAAATATTATCATTTATGTGATCTAATCTTGAACACTCTTTAGCTTTTCTCAGAAATTTCATTTCACATCCTTTGTATTTTGCTTCCAGTCTTTTTTATAGTTACCATGTTTCACATCCAGTCATCAAAACTGGCAACGCCATTGTTTTATAAAGTTTAATTGTTGTATCTCTTCTTGTTTTATTTTTCAAGTTTCTATGAATTGTGCCCCACATTGTTTGAAATTTTGCTAATTTTAAAGGTGTATCTCTTTTCTTTTGTGGGCGTATTTCACATCCTACATATTTAAAACTTCGGATAGTTTTTTATTGAATTTGGTGTTATTCCCAGAAAGCCATTATGTTTGTTTTTACTTTTGAAATTTTTAAATCGCACCTTTATGTTTAAATAATAGAGAACACGTTGTAGATCATTTTCACTTTTCTGGATAATAACATGATGCCATTATGATAGAGCACTTACTTCAGTATGTTTGTCCAACTTAATACCTATTTTAAAAATATGCTTCAGTTTTTTCGAAAACACAATGTGTATGTATATATATATATATATATATATATATATAACTATATTTGTTAAAAAGCGTGATAATGGACACCCTTGTCTAACTCCTTTATTTTTGGTATAATGTGTGTTTTCTCCCTACCCGTGTTAACGATTACCTATATTAGAATTTCCATACAAACTTTACAATGCGCTTATTAAATGTGTAGGTTACACATTTTCTTTTATTACTGACCATAATTTTCTGCTATTTACTTTATCAAACGCTTGTTACATATTTACCTCATTATAGTGCTCTCTGGTAACTTTTAGTGATATTCTGTTTGTCCAGTTGGCAGCAATACCAGCAACTGCTCCTAAAATATACTCATGGTAAAAATATGACCGTGTTAATTGCAGCTGTTACGTTAGCGGTACAGGCATTATCTTGCAGGACAACTGTTGAGTTTAAAGCAAATACAGAGGCCATTGTTTTCCACGTGTGCGTTTATTTGGGATTGTTTTAGTGCTTACATAAGTACTTCTTAATTGTTTTTTTTTTACAAAACAACTCCCCATTAAGTACAATACGATGCGATATATAGCGCTGGAAAGTGATTTAATCGACTTGTGTTGTTTCAAAACAAGATTTGATTTATTGACTGACTGACTTGAAACTAGCAATTCCCACTGTAATGTTGGCAGTACTTTAATTTAGTGTAAAGTCGGCCACTTTGAATACTTAGAAACTGCCATTAAATTGTTTCCCATATAAAAATGATTTTGTTTGTGTGTGTGTATGTGTGTGTGTGTGTGTGCGCGCGCGTGTGTGTATGTGTGTGGTGTGTATGTGTGTGCGTTTAGGGAACCTCCATTGCATTTCTCGAGAAATCTCTGGGAACTCAATTTCTATGAAATGCTTCTGAATTTGTTTTTAATTACAAATAACATTTAGAATAGTTTGATACTTCTTAGAATATTATTTTTAGAATTCTTTAGATGAAATCGCCGAGCGGTAATGGCTTTGTTTGTAACCCACATTCGGGAAGTCCTGGGTTCAAACCCCCGGGGCTGACCAATGTGACCGAAGATTTTCGCGGTTTTCATCGGTCGTTAGGAGAATGCTGGATTGGATAATTTGGTAATTTAATTATCGTCCCTTTCATTACAACATTTCCTTTCCTTTTTCTTCATGCCATGTTAGGCATTGGGGTGATCACCCATCCTGGATATGCTGTGAGTTTACTTGCTCCGCGACAGGCTACTGACCCAAGGCATTGGTTTGTAAGTCTTTGGGGTGCAATGTAATTAGCTGACAATGAAATAAGATTAAATTTTGTTTTTACTCAAGATAGTATTTACATTCAATTCTTCTAGTAGGTAATACTATTACAGATATAAACTCCTATTAAAAGTCATAGATAAGCAATTATTTAACTCTTGTTTAATAATATTTGAAATGTATTATTATAATAAGCAATTTGTCCTTGTATGCGTCGTTGTACTAAGAGTATGACAAGCTCTCCCTTTATTTCTCTCAATCCGTTATTGTATTATTAAGTATTAATAATACAATACCTTAAGAATTTTATGACTTTACTTGTCCCTTTTTTGGCTTCATTAGTTATATAGTTGAATCATAATCCATTATTTAATCTGTGGCGTCTATCTACAACTTAGCCGTTTTAAGTAACATTTTCTATATCTGTTGATTTTCCTTGGCAACCAGTAAGACTTCATTTTTGTTATTTATATTTTGCTTATTAAACAATATTTTATTACAATAAGCACATTCAGTATTGAATCTGCTAAAATAATTAATTCCATGTAAAATTGTTTTAACATTACGTTCTGGTGTTATTTAAATTATTAGAAATAACATATTTGTTTGGTCGTTTTCATAAAACTTGTGGAAATTAATTGTTTTGTGTATTTCTCATTTTTATCTTCGTTTTTCTTCTTCGTCTTAGCATAATAAAACAAGAGCAACTAAATAATTTACCATAACAATTTACAATATTATTCCTTTTGCATAGTTAAAGAATAAGAAGAGATGAAGTCGATTCCACTGAAATGCAACACATATCTAGCGCAAACCTCAAGCGATACACCATGTGGTCCATCACTAATTTCTGCAATTCTTGAGATATGCAGCTCTAAAATATCCTGAAGTCGATGAGGTCGATATTGCTTTACTTGTCGACTGTATGGTAGACGAGTAAATTCAGCTTCTGTTTAAGCTAAATGACATGTTAGCAACTGTAGTTAAGGCAATTAAAAAGAAAGAAAATAATATACTATTGTGCTACATGTAAGTGTAATACGATGAAGATAGCAGCTTTTTATTGTGGTAAAATGATATATGGATATAAATATAGAGGGATATAAAACGAAATATTTATTGAACACAAACAACGCACAACCTACACTGTCAGTAAGCGAAAAATAAATGTGGTTGCTTGTGCACATAAACATCGCGTTCCAATAAAATAGAGTGAGGGGCTCGGTTTCTAGGATAAAAACATTTAGCTTTCTCTACCGCGCATCTAGTAGGTAGAAGAGATATTGCATTTCACCCAAAAATTCGATATCAGGATTTCATCGGAGATGCGTGTTTTGAGGCTCTCTGAATAAAAAGAAAGCATTTTTATAAACATGTCCGGATGTGTGTGTGTGTGTGTGTGTGTGTGTGTGTGTGTGTGTGTGTGTGTGTGTGAACAGCATAATCATAAAAACGAAAAGTCGGATATATACCAAACTTGGTATTTTCGTTCAGTATCCTCCAAAGATGCGTTACGAGATTTCCAAGAAAATACTTCCAGCTCAAACTACCGTTTAGATGTAGCATTTTTTCGAAACTTTTTATGTTCTCAAAATTGGTTCTAACGATTTTTGTTCAAATACATCATACTTAAGACACTGATTACGTTACAAATAAGGCGTATATCTCGAATCTTCTGGGAATAGTTTATGAAGTCTTGTATATTTTTTTATTATTATTAACGTACTAGTACACAAAAAATGTAGATTTCTTTAAAATACAATTTATTTTAAATAACTTTTTTGTGGTATCAGCTATTTTTGAGATATCCTTAATAATGGTTTGAATTGTTCAATCCATTCTAAAGTATATTATTAAGTTCTACTCGCTATTCACTGGTTTCTTGCGATGTCATGGAAAGCGTATGCCATTTTAAAACCATAGCGAGCCGCTTTTACACACCTAGCTATCGATTAGATTTCCTCTATCCCTCTTGTACCTATAACGAAACGTGTGATCAAACTATGTCTGCAAATATTTATTTCGATTGAAATAAAGCAAATAAAAACATATCCTTGCGTAAGAAGAGATTGTAGAAGCTATATGAAAATAAATGAAGTCATATGAATGTAACATCAGATTTTTTTAATTTATTTTTTGATTCGTAAACATACTCTTAAGTGTACGAATAGCTAATCTCAACAGCTACATTGGGTAATTATGCCACAAAATTTTCCTTCTTTTGAACGTTTCAGCATGCATATTCATTATTTGTACTTTCATATCTACTGTGTACAGTCGGAAGAATCGTTAATAATCTTAATGAGCAAAATCGTGCAATTGTGGCCCCTCACATTTGTGACAGCTTTTGGAGATGAGTTGGAGTAACGGTCCTACGACCTTAAACGCATGACATTAAGGCAGTAGAAAACTTGTTTCGAACTCTTCAGGACAACAAATGTGTTCACCTGTTTTTTTGAGTGCAGCCCACGCTCTGAACAAACATATCTCCTTTAAAAGCCTCCACTACGCGGCCACTCCTTCTCCCCAGCTACCGCACTTAGAAACATGGTAACAATAACGTGTACTACAACCATTCCACTCTCAATGAATGGAGAAAACGTTTTCTAAGCACCCCAGCCTAAGAAGTATAGCACGGTCGGAATCTGTTAGCAACGACGTCTATATAAGTACTAATCCGGCAGGGGATGGGGAAGCATTATCGTGTAGCCTTAATGCAGCAACCATGCCGCCACCCCTAATAATAACTCTCGTGCCAACCCCTTCACAATCCACCTTGGACTCGTCAGTTCTCTCCCATCCTCCCTGTAGAGAACTATGTAATTTGTATTCCAGACGAAATGCGCGCATTCTCTTCCAGCCGCTCATGAATTTAAATTAATAACTTTGCAGTTATAAAGGACAGACAGACAGAATGGACCTAGCCTTGGCAACTCTCACCCTCACCCGATGATTGTTCGTCCGAGTAACATCCACACCTACCTTACGCCTCTATGCTATGCAAACCTCCACGGACATTACTTTTGCTTAAGAGTGACTCTTTTAAACAAGGCAAAAGAGATGCAAAAAAGCGCATTTTAGTAAAGACTACCAAGAATGGAGTGTCATTAAATCAAGGAGAGCTTTAAACTTTATTGCCGCCCCATTGCTGCCAAGAGATGTACTGCTCCTGGGCTGAAATTAACTTAAATACTCTACTTATGTACACCATTCACAAGATGGAATGCCAAGCTGGTTTCTGGTCTGACTGTGATCTGCTTACCGAGCATTCAGCTCTACCTCAACGCGTGAAGTTATTCTTCCCAGACATAGAGTAAGGGGTTCAATTTTATTTATAAACGATTGTATGTATTTAGGAGATGCAGATGCATTTTGACACCTCAGATGAGCAGTTAGTTTAATAGTCGTTCAAAGCAAACGCCTCTCTCGTATGCCTTTAATCTAGTCATTCGTTTTAATGAGCTGACAATTCAATTCCTTGACAACTCTGGCAGTATATAGGCGACCAAACCCTGAAACGTCCGGGTTATAACGCTTCTTCAACTCGCGGTTCACTCCAGCTCTATTAAGTTATTAATATATCTTTCACTTTTCATACAGGTCTAAACACACATCAACTTAAATCATATGTGTATTTTCATTTAATAAGCCCAGCCAGGGAACACTCAGGCATATCTTAACAATATATTCAAACTTCATAACCTCACAACTCATTCATTTTTCACCCCCCCTTTCCAATGAGCAAAGGTCTTGACATCTAGTTTAGCTGTGTATGACTATGCCAGCTGTGTGAAGTATTTTTAAATCGGTATTATGAAGGATTATTGAACAGCTATGGTAAACGAAGTGCTTATGAGTGAAAAGTTCATTAGTTGTACTTCATAAACCACATCACGGGAAAGAGTGTGAATTAGTGAAGTGGTGCATCTCAATTCTATAGTTTGGTTTCTCGTATCTGCTGAACCTCCAGAAATAGGGAGATAGACTTTAGGTAACACCAAACCACGGAATCTGGAGGTCAATCAAAGCTAGGCAAGTACTTACGTGTGCCCATATAATGTATAAGCCAAGTGCTTGTATTAGCTAGATATTAATTATTCTAAGTGAGTGCATTTCATAATGAACATTGTAATTGGGCTTATGCCTCTTATGTTCACATTAAATAAATAAACAAACATCTAACAAAAAAAATCAGCCCAATATGCTGTGTCTCCTACTTCAACATTATAATGCCATGACCGCCTCTGGTAGACTTTGAAGTGGAGTGAAGTGAAGTGCAGAGAGTACCATCCTAGCTGCCCATCCTTGCGTTCCTGGATTGGAACGCCATCTAGATATGAATGAGATGAAAGGAAACTGATAGGAACGCCTGTGATGCGGAATATACATCCACACAAAATTAACTAAGCCCCGAAAGGAAACCAAAAATGCCGCACCAAGATTTGTATTCGAGACCTCCTGAATGGTAGCTCCTAAAGCAATCTGACAGTCAAACTCTTATGTATACTTATTAGGTTCCTACGTGCCCTTGCCGAGGTCAAGGCTGCAGGTACCATTTCATTTTGGCACCAATGAGTGACAACAGCTGGGACCTAGATCTTTGTAGCTGCCATGAATGATCGAATTGTGATTGGAAAAGGTTTAATGTAAAGTTATGGATTTTGGTATTATCAACACTACTGTCCTCGCTTTCGTCATCAAGCATCATTTCTATACTAACAAGGAATAATCCTTCCGTCTAAACTGCGGTTTGGTTCGAGCTGCACAGGTTTGTGCTGGCTGAGACATGTGTTTCTCAGAAACTGAAACCGTTACAGCGTTTTCGAGCGCTGAAGTTTTTAGCGCTCGGCTTTGTCCTCTGTATTTACGATGATACACGGCTGACTACCTGAGCTTTAATGCTCGAAAATCACACTAAATACTTTGAACCAAAAACACCCCAGTCAGTTAAACTTGCAACATGAAGGAAATTCAAGTTTCGAAAGAGTGGTGTTGATTGTTAGACGGAATAACGAACTATATAATACTTACTCTTATCTTAAAGCATTCCATTTCACCAAGTTATTTAATTGTAAAGTTTTAGCTTTTGGGAAATATGCAATTACACTTGTCTACTCACGTGGGTTAGATTGCGAAATCACTTTGCTCGGTGATCTTACTGAACAGATATGCCGCTAGAAATCAGGTTAGCGTAGGACACTCCCAAAGTATTTCGGAGACGCTGCAGCTGAACATTTTTGTATACGTACCTGAAAACAAAGAAATGCAGATATTAGAAATTTTGTGTGAGAGCAGTATACAGAGTTTCTCATTAGGACCAAAGAAAGGGCTACGTTTTATTACAATATGTGTACGTTTTAGCACTGAAGTAATGAAATTATAAGTTAAGCCTATTTTAAATGCCTTTCCTGTTACCAACATTCTCCACTTAGAGCAAATGCCAATATATGAATTTTAAGTGCTTACTTCTGAGTGCCTGTCAGTATCGTGTACTAATACAGTGATTTTCCCTCATCGCTCGGCGGCTGGTGCGCCGACCGCCTGGGCTCGGTCTGCCGCCGATAGAGGTATAATATCCTTGCAACCGCTTCACGTTCTCATGGCTATAGTTACAATTACAATGATAATAAGCACACAAGTTTTCATAAGAGATGTTGGAATGTTGTCCTCTATCAGCATATTTCTGGCATCTTATCCGGAAATTCAGTATTCAGTAACCGAAAATTCAGTATCCGAAATGGAGTGAATGTTTCACCTATCTTAAAAAAATTCCTGTATTAAATTCAACGACCCATCATCACCTGTATGCGCGTTAGCAGTCTTGTTGGAAAAAGCCAGAGTGACATTGAATATAGGTTAGCTGTTCAAAATGGTGTAAGGCATTCTTATACATCTCTGCATTTATTGTTTATTCAAAAATATAGGTTCTATTATTCTATATGCATTTAACATACCTATTTTTGCGCCATTCAAGGGAATCTCACATGTAAAACTCGGTTTCTCTGTACTCCAATAGCTGTTAGTTTGCAACGAAACACAGCCATATAAATGGAACTATGCTTCGTCAGAGGAGAATATTTAGCGTGGGTCAATTACTTTATGATATCGTAAAATTCAATTACAGAAATTTACCCGACTCTTGATTATTACTGGAAGCTAAGGTGTATGCTAAAAAAACTCCATATACTTTAAGAATTAAAAGAAAATATCAGGTAAGAAATTCTTTCAATTTCGAATATCGAACTCCCACGTGTGAATGAAAATTTCCTGAAAAGATGCCAGAAATGTGTAGAAAGAGAGGGACAACATTTCCAAAATCTCTTATGATGAGGTATGTGCTTATTGCCTGTAATAATGCCACGATTGGTTTCCAAATTATCGAAAAACCCTCGAGTCATGAACTGACGAGAGAATTTGTCTAGAGTGTTTAGAAATTATGAGTGGCATTTGCTAAGGCTAATTTACGAATAAAATGAAGTGATGTGCACGAAATTGGTTATAATAAAATCATAAAATTTATTTATTAACAATATAAATGTCGTTTTCGAAAACAAGTTAGAATCGTATGGTCACATTTTGTTTGTTTGATCAGTGCAACTTGATCATACTATAGTATTTCCTGCCATCTGCGTGAGGAGCTTGCAGTAGAAATTCACTATTCTTTTGCCTATGATTGTAAGAATGCTCCTAGTAATATGGAACAAACAAAACCTATATTATCAACATCATAGATTATACTTTCTTTGCAGAAACAGGCTGATAAATGTTAACTTGTTTCAATTTATTTGTTTATTATGAATATTATTTAAAAACACAATATCTCGTTAAACTCACTGGAAAAAAGAAGAGTTGGTGCTGTGATTTTAAAGTTTGATGAATATGAAACGATTAATTTATGTGATGAGAATACTCTGAAGTATAAATGAGGTTCTTTCTTATCGCTGCCCTAGAATTGACATGCATAATTAATAAACTCGTATATACCTTCATTTCACTTTTCTGCCATTTTTATATTTAAATGCTGCGGCATTGATTGTTGGTAGCTGAGTTACTGCAAAATGATACTCTAAGCTTTTTAGAGCATTAAGAAACGGAGGAGCCTAAAGGAAGAGGTAATAAAAATATTTCGATAAACATTGAGTAGAATCATGGCCGTAATTGGTTCAAAAGCATCATTCTTTTAAACTGTGATTGGTCATTATCTCCCACTTTGCGGAATGAATGAAACAGTTATTGTAATTGTAAATGTTAACTATGAGAACGTGAGGCGGTTGCGGGAATATTATAACTGTTTACGGGGGAATCAGCGGCGGCGCGCGAGCTGCCGTACACTGGCAACATTGTGAAGGAAACGCACTGTAGTATTCACACTTACACTAGTTTCAACTTTATTTGGAAATCCGGAAATCCGGATCTTTAACACGCGTGTCCTCGGTCTCGCATGAATGTGCTTAATTCACTTCGCCTTTTGTCACCTTTGCCCCGTTTGGAGTAATTAGGGTATGACTGCTCTCTAGTTTTACGGTTATGGAACCTCTGTTTCGGTTTTTCAAATGGTTTCAGAAATAGTCTCACAATTTCAAAATTTTAATGAAATTCTATGAGTAAAGGTTCTAACAAGTGTAGGTTACATTGACCTTGTTTGATTGATTTCTCATTTGCATCTGCTCAGGAAGTTAAGCTTCTAATTCATATTCGACTCTGCTGCTCTAGAAATTATTCCATGAAGGTACCAAATTGTTTCTCTCGTACACGAGAAGTGGTATGCTTCCCTGAAGTTCTCTTCACTTTCAATCAGGTGCTGGAAGGTTTCTTGGGGAATGGCAGCCCATTCTTCAAGGAGCGCGGAACTGAGGAGAGGTATCGATGTAGGCCTGGCACGAAGTTGGCGTTTCAAAACATCCCACAAGGTGTTCTATAGGATTCAAGCCAGGACTCTGTGCAGGCCAGTCCATTACAGGGATGTTATTGTCGTGTAACCACTCCGCCACAGCCCGTGCAGTATGAACAGGTGCTCGATCGTGTTGAAAGATGCAATCGCTATCCCCGAATTGCTCTTCAACAGTGGGAAGCAAGGAGTTGCTTAAAATATCAGTGTAGGTCTGTGCTGTGATCGTGTCACGCAAAACAACAAGGGGTGCAAGTTCCCTCCAGGAAAAACACGACCACCTCCGAATTTCACTGTTGGCACTACACTGTGATTCGTCACTCCACACAACGTTTTGCCACTGTTCAATCGTGTAATGTTGACGCTCCTTACACCAAGCGAGGCGTCGTTTGGCATTTTCCTGCGTGATGTGTGGCTAATGGGCAGCCGCTCGACCATGGAATCCAAGGTTTCTCACCTCACGACTAACCGTCATAGTACTTGGAGTGGATCCTGATGCAGTTTGGAATTCCTGTGTGATGGTCTGGATAGATGTCTGCCTATTACTCTTTACGACCCTATTCAAATGTCGGCGGTCTCTGTCATTGTGCTGTACATGTCCCTTCATGTTTCCACTTCACTATCACATCAGAAACAGTGGACCTAGGGTTGTTTAGGAGTGTGGAAATCTCGCGTACAGACTTCTGACACAAGTAACACCCAATCACCTGACTACGTTCGAAGAGTTCCACGGAGCGTCCCATTCTGCTGTTTCACGATGTCTAATGACTACTGAGGTCACGGATAATGAGTACCAGGCAGTAGGTGGCAGCACAATGTACCTAAGATGAAAAACG
Source organism: Deroplatys truncata (assembly GCA_030765065.1). Classification (NCBI taxonomy): domain Eukaryota; kingdom Metazoa; phylum Arthropoda; class Insecta; order Mantodea; family Mantidae; genus Deroplatys; species Deroplatys truncata. The sequence continues at coordinate 65,394,198 of CM060980.1, forward strand.
TATGTTTGTGGGGTGTCCGGATACTTTTGATCACATAGTGTACATATAGAAAACAAGAGGAAGGGGGAAAACTGAAGGAAGGCATAGATTTTTTTTTCTTTTCTTTTTTTCTTTCTTAATGCTCCTTATCTGAATTATCTCCTCCAAGAAATGAATCTAATGTGTAAGTAGAAGTTAGTTGTGTCCCACTGTCCATATCCGGCAATTTTAACATGTAGTCTCCGCCTGTCTATACATCATAATAAATATGCAGCCCTGAGACATAACACATCTGCTATTTTCTACCTAAGAACAACGGTGCCAAGATTTCGCGAGTGTTTTAGCACCAGTCGGTAACCGCAAATTAGGCAATTGTATCATCCATATGCAAGCCTTATATGACACATTAGCTGTCATTATAGGTCTATTTCCTCTGTAGTTTGGAACCAGATATGGCAAGCATGTTATGGAAAAGTATGTGCTACGTATTTTGTTGGTCGTAACTGCGGGCACAGATGCAAGATCTACAAATGCTATGCTAATCAAACTAATAAGAGGCTCTAGATTTTTGAGCAATGGCCATCTAATAGTTGTTATTTATAGCCTTTGGCGGCCGAGTGTCCAGTTATACGAGGCAAACGCATTTAATAAATTCCGCAAGTGTTTTGCTTTTTAAGAGAACTGCCGAAGGACACTACGTATATTTTTGGAAAGGCAGAATCAAACGACTGAAAAATTCAATGTCATAGCCGACGTGCCAACCTTGACCTACACACATGGCATGTGTGGAATGACAATTAATACGTATATTTTTTTCCTTTCTGTGCAACCTATGTACCTTATAGTAGGTAAGAGGAAGTATTATATTACACTAAAATATCGATGTCGAGAATTTACCAAAAAAGCATTTTTACACAAAAGCCTGCGAGTGTGTCTGTGTGTGAAGAACATAACTCAAAAACTTGGTATTAAAGTCCAAAATCTTTCACGAATACGTGAGAATAGTTAGTCGAAACTATATAAAAGTAAGCAACAGTGGGTTCAGAAAGTAATGTGAAAGTAACACCTCACTGCTCATCACGTTTAAAGCTTTAAATTTAATAATTATAAAAGGATGAAAGAATTATAAAAGATAATATTGAAATTAGAGGGAGATTTCGATGAGTACACTAAAAACGTTTATAAGCACTTTTATTTTGCGCTATTTCTATATTAGAAAAGCAATTTGGAACAAAAATAGCTATATAACCGTATATTAGCCTACAGAGGAGTAAGAATTCTCGAGTTTAAAAGATAAGCTTACAACCATCTCTCAGCATAATCCGTGATGAGTTTCCGAAGCCGGCTGCTAATGCTTCACTACATTACGGGGATTAAATTACCGGCATTTAATTTAAAAGATGGCTTTTTAGTGTATTTTGTGCAAAATTCTTAATTCTTAGCGTGAACAACTAAAACTCAAAGATAATCTCTTTAAATTTGTATGAAACTACGAAAGAAAATAGATATTTTAACTTGAGCTTTTATTGATACTTAAAACCTATGTGGAATAAACTATAATGATTATCGTCATTGGCTTAAATAAAATGTGATATTTTTGTTTACTATTTGGATAAAATGTGACAAAATAAATGATTTAATTTAAACATCTAATAACAATGATGAAGAACTAGCTTATTCTGTTTTTATAATGCGGCGAACAATATCGGTACTGCTGTTCTTAGCGCACGATATATCTGGGGACATGTTTGCCTTCGGGCTTTCGTTCATCAGCATAAATGAGGATTTGTACAAAATAAAAATGCTAAACCAGGCGAAACTAACCTCTTAAAGAAGGAAGTAAAAATAACAATAGGGTATATTCGCTAATATTCTATAATACACTTCAATCTAATTTGCCTTAATCACTACCTTTGTGAATTATAATACCATGAAATGTGTGCAGAGGTTTTATCCAATGACTAAAATGTGAGGTAGTATTTTTGGCACTTAATTTCACTCTAATTATACAATATAAAAAAATAACAGCCCGCCTTAAAGCAATATGTGTATAATATAATATATAAACTGTATGTAACAGTCATTGTATTATGTTTATATTATGTTGTACATGTATAATAATGTTATGTGAATGTATTACGTAATTTAATAATGTAGGAGCTGTGAGAATAGAAGTTGAAAGTTGCTAACAATGAGGTAACCTTGAGACAACAATAAATTAGAAAGTTTAATAATGCTACTAGTAATTCTTGGAACAATGATGTAATATTTAACACAGTTTATAAATAGCCAATCAACAGCTAGAAAAAGCTTAAGCTAAATAAACCTATTCTATTGGAGTACCAATCAGAAACTTGAAATAGAGAAATGTACAAATTTAATCGGTAGAAGCCAGATGCTAGAAGGCAACTTTCCTGAGCAGTTCACTCGGTACGTATTCAGTGTGAGACATAAAATTCATTATGGCGAGAATATTATAAAGTTTACGTGTTAAAAAGTGCAAGTAATTAATAAATAATCTCACAGCTCTCTATATCAGTGGAGTGTTATTTAATCGTGTGAAGGATGAATAAAAGGAGTGAAGTAAAAATTATAATTTGTGTAAGCTTACATTCTTTAGCCGCATCACCCCCTGCTAAGAGATACGTGTTTCTGCACATTTATACTGCCGCAGTCGAGGCAAACATAAATATATCAAATATTTAAAGAAACATTAAAATACAAAGTTGATTCCTAAACGTTGGGGCGAAGGCCACCAGAAACTTTGTACCATACGTGGGGCAGTTACTTCATCAAGTTTGGCTCCCCAATAGTGGAACTACAATACAATTCCTTCAAATTGGCGCCTAAACGTGGGGCTACAAGTAACAATACAGTTACCTTCAAATTGGCGCCCAAAGCGTGGTGCTAATAACGTAAAGATATAATACTTCAAATGATACCGAAGCTTCTTATTCCAGTATTTGAGTGTAGTTGCAAAATTTTCGAGAAGATGCACAGAGCACAATAGCTGTTTTAACGTTATACGTTAATTTTTCTAACTTGGAGATAAAACGCAAATTAAAGTGCTTCTTGTACTTAAGTTCACTACCAAGAAGTAGAACTGGAGAAAAATAAAGCTAGATGGGCAGTACTACATACAACCATATAAGTTCAGGGTAACTTACTCCATCACTGTAAAAATAGCCACTGGTTGCCTTTCTGTTCACAAGATTATCAAAACAAATGGATAAATCACCTTTACCGCATGCGTAGAAATACAGGACGGACCATTTCAGAACCACCGAAGTTCCAGCGGAGTGTACGTACTTGATAACTGGAGAGAATCCGCCGTTTCCTCAGGGAAAGAAAATCAACCGCTCGCACACCATACCAGCCGCTCAGTTTTATTCTAACATCTTGTTTAAAACACCCGATTTACAGGAAATCCCTTGCTTATAATGGTATGGTACAGTGTCGAGCAACGAATAATGTGGGGAAATTTAAAAAAGGTGTATGTAGACAATTCACGCTCTCTTCAAGAATTTGAGGATGAAATCAAGCGAATGCTTAGTGAAATTGTGGATAGAGAGTTGCAGAAGGGTTTCAGAATTTTCCAGGTCGTTGTGATCTTTGCATCCAGAAAGATGGACATCATTTTCAACATATACTTTCACAAAAGGTAAGAACAACGTTATATTTGCTTATTATCTACTAAGGCGCATTATTTCATGAGACGGTAGGCCATATCCACCATTCACCGCGTATAGTTTTTTCGTACCGTGTGAGGCAGTGTTTTTAACACTGAAATAATATCAGTCTAATTATATAATATATAAATTCAACTACAGCCCTCCTTAAAGCAATATGTGTATAAACAATATATAAAACGTATTAAGAGCCATTGTATTATGTTTATATCATTATGTACATATTCAATAATGTGAATGTATGTGAATGTATTAAGTAATTTAATAATGTTGGAGCTGTGAGAATAAGAGGCCGAAGGTTGCTAAAAATGAGGTAACAATGAGGTAACCTTGAGACAATAATGAATTGGAAAGTTTAATAATGCTACTAGTAATTCTTGGAAACAATAATGTAATATTTAAAACAGTTTATAAATAGCCAATAAACAACTAGAAAAACCTTAAGCTAAATAACAGTATTCTATTGGAGTAGGATTAGCCAATCAGAAACTTGAAATAGAAAAATTTAGAAATTTAAATGGTAAACGGCAGCCGCTAGTAGGCAACGTTCCTGAGCAGTTCGCCCGGTACGTATTCAGTGTGAGACATAAAATTCATAACGACAAGAATATTATAAATGTTAAAAAGTGCAAGTAATTAATAAATAATCTCCAGCTCTCTATATCAGTAAAGTGCTATTTAGTCGTGTGAAGGATTAATAAAAGGAGTGAAGTAAAAATTATAATTTGTGTAAGCCTACATTCTTCAGCCACACTACCCCCTGATAAGAGATACATGTTTCTACAAATTAATACTGACGCAGCCGAGGCAAACCTAAATATACAGAATGTTTCAGAAATACTTTTACAAAGTTCGGGTATTGGTTCCTCACAACAAAAGAAGAAAACAAGTCCATATGAACATATGTCCCATAATCCTGGTTTTCGCGTTATTGCTGTCACAATGAAAGTGTGAGTTCAACGGCCTTCGGAGCCAACCTTAAAACTTCATTTCCCTATGCATTCATTGAAGTCGTTGACCCATTCTACTACATACGTTAAATGGTGAAGTGTTGCCATGGAGACTTGTTTACGTTTGTCATTAGTCTGTCTTCAACGTTTCAATTGTTTACATGTAGTGAGTTAACAGCACGTGTTTCTTTCCACCATGGCTGGATATTCATTTCGTGAACAGGCAGACATGATTTTTATGTATGGTCCCGCGAATGGTAATGGACGCGAGGCTGCACGGCTCTATCAGATGGAGTTTCCAGACCGAAGACAACCGAGTCATCCAACCTTTGTCGCTGTTTATCGTCGCCTTGCTGAGACAGGAACCGTTGCACCACGACTATTGATCGAGGAAGACCAAGAGTTGTTCGTACACCGGAACGCGAAGAACAGATGTTAAAGTGTATCGAAGACGATCCAGGTATCAGTAAGACAATCGGCTGTGGCTTCTGGTACATCTCACGTGACAGCATGGAGGGTACTTCACGAGCAGCTCCTGTATCCATATCATATTCAACGTGTGCAGGGCCATTTTCCTGCCGATTATCCACCACGGGATAACTTTTGCCGATGGTTTGTAGCACAAACAGACAATCCATTGTTTGTCTCGTCAGTTTTGTTTACAGACGAGGCAACGTTTGGGAGAGATGGAGTTACTAATTTCCACAACGTACACGCATGGGCAGATCGTAATCTTCATGCTGTACTTCAGGCTAGACATCAGCAACAGTTTAGTCTGAATGTGTGGGCTGGCGTTGTAGGCGACTGTCTGGTAGGTCCATACGTTTTACCAGCACATCTTACTAGTGCTGTCTACAGGGGCTTTATCCAGCACACTCTTCCCGACTTACTTCGCGAAGACTTTTAGTCGCATTGTTCGAGATGCACTGACTGGTATCTACAATGACCGATGGATAGGCAGAGGAGGACCAGTTCCATGGCCTGTTCTCCCGACCTCAATCCTGTGGATTTTTACCTCTGGGGAAATTTTAATTCATTGGTTTATGGAGCAGCCATCCCGGCTGCAGAAGTGCTTCATCAACGTGTCATGGAAGCCTGCGAAACCATTCGACACCATCCCGGAGTTTTTGACAGGGTGCGACATTCCATGATTCGACGAGTACAGGCATGCATTGAAGCAAGAGGAGGACATTTCGAGCATTTATTATGCGTTTTGTGTGTTATAAGTGTACCACTGTGTTGAACACCTCCTAACGAGAAAACAAAAGATTATGGAACATATGTTCATACGAACTTTTTTCTTCTTGTAGTGTAAGGAACCCAAACCCTAAGTCTGTAAAAGTATTTCTGAAACACGCTTTATATAATATTTAAAGAAACATTAAAATACAAAGTTTATTATTAAACGTTGGGGCGAAGGCTGCCGGAAACTTTGTATCGTACGTGGGACGAACACTCCAAGAAACTATCTCAAGTTTTCGGCTACCCAACAGTCGAACTACAATACCACCTACTCCAAATTGACGCCCAAAGTGTAGTGCAAATAACGTAATAATACTACTTCTTCAAATTGGCTTTCCAACAGTGAGGCATTCAACATACTTCTTCACGTGCGATAGCGCACTTGCATCTCCCGCATGTGCCGTAGAACACCGTAGAATCGCAAAAGTTATGCTTCATTATCGTCCAAATGGGAAGAGATTTTTAGCTGGATTGAAAATTCAACTGTGAGATCGTAACAAGCCATTGGGCCTGATGCTTAAAACGAAAAAGAAATAGAGAAAAAAGAAGACCTTTTGGTAGATTAAAGTTAAAACAACTTAGTTTACTCTATGGTTAAGCTATGAAAAAGAAGATAAATATATTTAACTTCTAAAGCTCATATTCCTAACGTTACTGGCGAGAAAACGTTTCTTATCGTATCTTTAAAAAATTACATACGAGGCAATTTGAACTGAAATATCTGCTTGAAAAGCATTTTGGAGCTGAAAATGCTGTAATAATGACATCTTCTGTAAGTTGGTCCGTTGAGATTAACATGCAGCCGCTGTGAGATCCACAATAAAAGAAAGAAAAAAAAAACGCGAAAATGCTACGTGAGACTGCGAATGTAGGAGCAGGGAGAATGAGAGAGGATAAATGGTATAGCGGGGGACGAGGGGTGCCGATTCTTTCTGGGAATGTGAAATTTTAAAACCGGGCGATGATGTAGCAGGCGTTGTGAAATTCAAAAGGCCGTCGAGTGGTCGATATTTTATTAAAGTGTCAGCACTGCTGATGCTGTACCACGCGACGGGATGCAGGATTAGCACACAGCTCAGCCCAGATTTCAGTGCCGAGAACCACACACAAAAAAGAGGAGTCTAGTATGACTGGCGAATGCTGTGGTTAGGTAATGCTAACGTTTACCGAGCGAGCTGGCCTTTCGGTAGCGTGAGAGGCCGGCATTCCGCTTTCGATTCCCGGCAATCGCCCAGTCTCATCTTGGGTTTTTGTGGTTCTCCCTGGTTGGTAAGCTAAACATCGGGGGGGGGGGTATATTTTGAACAACCACGATTTCCTTTCTCTCATTTCTCTTTTATTCCGTTTGCTTCTCTTATTTAAGATATGCTTCTAGGTTTTATATGAACAACAATAAAAATACAAATGAAAAATATAGAAGCAAGTAAAGTATGTAAGAGTCATCCATAATTTACAACTCGACAAATGTGGTACCCAGCAATCGGGAGCAGGTCACCCAGATGAGATTGTACCCAGCAGGACGACTCGGGCTAAATGCGTATGTGGCCCGCATTCGGGACGTCCCAGGTTCGACTCCTGGTGACCGCCCACTCTGACCATTTTTTTTGGTGGTTTTCCTTCGTTGATAAGGCGAATGCTGGAGTGGCATCTTGTGCGGCTCTTCCCCATTTACTCTCATTTCATCTCCCTCTTTCACGTCCAGTATGACTCCGGGGTTGTGTGTCGGTCGATCGGCGGACAGATGGCGCAGGAACTTGCGCTTTGAAACTCTTCCTCTGCCCCGTCACATGCCAGCCGTTCGAGCCTCCACTGCTGGGTCGAGCTTTCCCCGAACCCCGCTGGAGGGGAGCTGTGAGCCGCCGAGCGCTCTCCGGCCGGGTGGTCAAGGCAGTAACTATTACGGAACTCTGCGCGAAACTGTCCTCTGCCCCAGCCGGTCTGCGGCCCATACTTCTCTTGCGGTCCCTTCAATTCATTCATTCCTCCTGGGGGTGTAGCACAAAAGATCCCTTGCAGGTCGAGGTGCTAGATGTCCCCTCCGTCGAACTAATCCTACTCCTAATCCTAGGTTTCGTGGTGTGTGGCGTGATCTTTGCATCCCTCCTTAATGCCAGCGAACTGTCTCTATTGCCAAGAATCAAAAGAAGATAAGTTCGCGACACATAAGTGACGCACAGACAGCAGCATGCTGTATACACACCCAGACGTGTGGGAAATGTAGTATAAACATTCCTTTGATGCGGCGAGGGAAAAGTACATCAGGGCGAACATCTCTCCGTACACTCTCATTGTTTGCAGGTGGCAAAGTCAGACATGGGTTACACTATAGAATTTCGCGAAAAGAACACTGAATACAGTTCGCGACATTATTAGCCTCGCATAAGACTTTCTAAATTAACTTCGTTCACATTTTTATCGTATATTTGCCAAACAACTTTGTTCTTGGAATCAGTGAGTGCATTCATGGACACTCTGCATAGAAATTAATGCAAAGGTAAATAAAGTATGCACATTTAAATATAGAATGTAAGAAAAGTAGCTGAGTAGCGCTTAACGCCCGTAGGAAATGTTCCGGCCCTAAGTTTAGGTGTTATCCCCTGCATTGCCTGTTACGAGGACTGAGGAAAACCTGAAAAAAAAATGTCAAGGAGAATGGTCCTGGCGGAATTTGAACCCCGGACTTTCCGAATCCCGAATACGATCATCACGCGTTACCAGGGAACCATCTCGCTCGGTAAAACTGTAGCTGAGAAAATGACGAAAAGAAAGCTTGGAATGTAAAACTTTACTGGCAAAGATTTCACCAAACTCATCAGAAATTTATGCTGATGCCTTTCCCCATGAACCCCAGAATGGAATTAATAAATCCAAGGAATTCTGCCAAAAATATACTTTTATGATGGATTCGTTCCCATCACTATAATAAAAATCTTTGGAAGCTTCCCTGCGCCTCAGGTGCACGCTATTGAAAAAAATGAGACTTCTTCGTTGGACGAATTGGGGTGTTGAACTCCGGCTCTAATAAGGAACACATCACCCTGTCCCTGTCATGACAGCGAGGGAAGCATCCCTAGGGAACGGTTTCCCATCACAGGAATGGGGCAGATTCTTCTCAATTCGTCTTCTAGGTGTCTTCTGCAATAGCTACGTGCCACACGAAAGCAGGTATTGGATATCTTGTGGGGAAGAAGTATGTTTGCTAGAAGGAGATGAGGCACAATATATCTATATCAATATTATGCAAAAAAACTGCGCGCCCGTGTGTATGTGTGTGGAGGGGTAATGTCAACCGATTATGAAAACTCTTTCATTGAAAAGCCATATCCTTCCGTCAGCCTATATAATGTATTAAAGAAATTTAATACTGAGGGGCTTAAGATTTTTTCTTTTCTTTTCTTAATATTCATATCACACAATTTCAATCCCATTTAGTTGAATATGAAATTCAGAGACTACTTTTGGCATTTTGTTACCCTTATAGCAGATTTTTAATGACTTCGAATCCAAAGAGCTAAATAGGGAACCTTACATTTTTTAAAATTCAATAATCGAACATTTCGAAAAAATGTTGCATTTAAAGAATCGCGCGCGCGGACCTTTTTCTAAAATGCGTTTTTTAGATTCAGAGGTCTCAAAACATGTATTTATGGTGAAATCTCTGGGTATCGAATTTTTGTGTGGAATGCAATCAATACCTTGTCTATCTACTCTATAGGGTAGAGAAAGTAAAAGGTAATACCTGTAATGGATTTGCAAAAATACATTTTTTACCCTCTAGATGGACAAGTGTTATATATACAGAACATTGATATTCAAGTATAATATTTCGCGTCCAAGATGTTATGTTTAGAAACATCCCTTATTTTCCCGCGTGGTCCCCATATATTCCGATTTCTTCTTTAAGCCCTCAGAAAACAAATTAAACCCTTTGGTATGAGCCTACCAGAATACAGCAATACTAGTTTTAAATCCATATTGACCGTATGCATGGAATATGTTGGAGAAAGATGTTTTGCAGCTGTAGTGGGGAGTTTGAATGAGAGAAGAACCGGTTCCTCAACAAATACGAGATGAAAACCGGATCAGATATTTGATAGACACTAGTTCTTCGTCTGACATAATAAAACAGAACTGCGCACGTACAGTTTGGTAAATATAATGCTTAAAAATGATAAATGGCTTCCAGGGACAGGTTTATGTTTGAATGAATGGAAAAAGCATGCAATTATTAATTTTCGTAATTTACATAAATTTCACAAATTGAACATTCCCATTTGTCCTTGTCCTTATTGTCCTTAAAACTCTCTTTTTAACATTTTGCAAAATGCTTCAGAATTTTGAATTTGAACTAAGTAGAAGTATTAAAGAAAACAGGAGGCACCATATATAGAGGATGAATGAGGGAAGATTACCGAAAGTATTAAAAGAATACAAACCATTAGAGAAATCGAAAATAAGAAGACCAAGCCATAGATGGAGAGACGAGTTGGATTAATGGGAACGGAACAAGGTCTAACCTTGAAGATGATGATGATGCTGCTTCAGAATTTTCAGTATTTTTGGAGTACTCCATACACTTCTACTACTACATACAGTACTACTCCATACACCAGATTTTCCACATATTTTAACGAGCTTTTCATGAAAGCTTTCAAAATATTTTAATATATTAATAAAACTTATGGTATTCTTATTTTGATTATATATACATTGTGGTTTTATTTTAAATATATACATATTTATTGTATATGCAAAGGAATATACACTAAAACAAAATCAGAGCATTGCATGTCATTCTGTAAACTCTATGCACAGTATTGTAAATGAATAACTTTTGTTTTTAAAAAAGACATCTAAATTAAGTGTCTTATGTGTGTGAATCGTTTATTTTTAAAGCACAGTGAAAAATATTGAAATTAATACTTTCAAAACTATAATAAAAGAACAGTTAAATTTTGCAAGTTACAATATTTTAACGCAAGGCGCACACAATTATAAATCCAAAAGTATTGATACCATATTGTGGATTTTGAAAATTTCACCCATTCTGCTTTAGAGAAGCTGTATAGCTTACGTAAAGGAAGAACTTCGCCTTACAGGGGAGAGGATTTACATGAAAATAAATGTCGAAAAAAATTGCGGCCTGCAAACGATAGCCACCAGTCATGGTGTCTGGACAAAGCAGATGCACAGATTCCCCCAGCTACACGAGGGGCGGGTCCCCATCACTTAGCGGGCGAGTGCAATGGACTCTTGTGGGACAACATTAGAACAAATAATACTCTTAGAGTTTCCCGCAAGCATTTGCATGTCCCTCCATCACACCACGAGGCTTCCTGATAAAGACAAAGTGTTGCATGTACCTGAGGGTTCAAACAAATGAAGGTTGCCCTCTTTTGTAACAATTACTACTCCACACTGTTCGTAGTGAGATACGGTCCGTGGGCGTCTCGCAACTAAATGAAAAATAATTACGGTGTTTGAAACAGTCTCATCATCAAAAGAAAGACAACGATTTAGCAAAGCTAGCGCATATTTCATATCTCTAAATACTGTTCTTCGTCTAAGATGATCATTCGCATTGCTTCTTCCTAACAGTTTATGAAGTACAGCTTACCTTGAATATATTCTTTTTTACGGTTTTATTGGCAGCCTTTCCTTTGGTTTACATATTATTGCTTATAAGCAAAGGCATTAACTCGTATTCGCTTGTCGTTGGATTTCTGGTAAATTTTGAAATTTAATCATTATATCATACACACATTCACACTCCCATTCATACTTCCAGACTCTGGGGAGGATAGGGAATAATCTTGCTAGAGCAAAACTCCCACCCTAATCGGGAATCGAACCTGGACCTCTCGCACAGTAAGATAGGTGCTTCACCGACTGAGCTGCCCCTACTGTTTCTTCTACTCTACTCTATTCCCTCAGATGTGCTCTTATTTCTTTTGAAAGTCGACCTACTGTAGATTTTTTAATAATGATGTTAATCTCTTAAGAACAGATTCAAGCCTTAATTTTGCTTTTCTACCACCTTTTGTTTTGTTTATTTTTTTTCTACTACTTACCTCTAGTAGGCAGAGGAAATATTGCACTCCATCTAAAAATTCGAAACCGAATATTCACCGGAAATACACATTTTGAAATTCCCTGAATAAAAAAAAGAACATTCTTATAAAAATGTCCGCGCGCGTCTGTGTACAGCGAAACTCAAAATCGAAGATAAGTTTAATACTAAACTTGGTGTTTAAGGATTCGACACGAAGATTTTTAGGAAAATCCTCCCTCCCTAAACTACCCTTTACTTGGAATTTTTTTCGTTATTTTTTATTCTCTCAAAAACTGTTCCAACATTTTGATTAAAGTACCACATGTTTTTAAAATGTTGCAGAACAAATAAACTGTATATCTTGAATTTTCTGCAAACAGCCTGTGATGTCCTCGTCCTCTTCCTCTTAACTTTTTAATAATAATTGTTAAACCGTAAGAGGCAAACAAAATCCTATTATACAAAAGATTTAGACCTCGTTAAAGCGTATAATTTGTCAAATAAACTTTTTGTGGCGTTAACTATTTTCGAGGTATTACCTGTTCTGTATTTTCAAATACTTAAAGTTTTCCCAGATGGGAAGTCGCTAGAGGGCAAAGAGTATGAAATTTCAAAGTCATCACATAGATATCCGATTTTTAAAAATCTGACGATCACTTTTACCTACTGTAGTTTTCTTACACCAACAACGAATGTATAAATACGTAACGGAAGTTTATCTCGATTAATAAGATATTGACAGATTTTGTAAGAATCATTTATAGAATAGTGAATAGAAAAAGTCATGTGAATGCAACACATCAGATTTTTTTAGAAACCTATTTTATAGCTGTTTTATTTCTAATTTACCGTATATTTTAATGCTTTCTAGCACATCTGCCTTTCCTCAATATGGGAGATAACAAATATTTAAAATAGATATTTGGTGAATAATATCTCTATCTATTATAATTTTAATTCGCTGGTGTACGATTTCTCTCATTGTTTAGATAGATGTCGTCATGTTATATTCTTGCCTAATCTCTTAATTTTGAAACCGAGTTTTGAAAATTAATTATCATTTGTGATGATCACCTGCAAATAGAATAACGTCTAACGTTATATTTTATTATCATTATCCCTTGGGCTTGTATGTTGTTCTCCACTGTACAATTGATTATGTAGGTTAAAACAAAATAAAATGGTGATAAGTAACATTTTCATATCCTTAAGGTCGTAAGGGTATTATTACGTAAACTTCTATAGGTATAATTGGGTTCTAACAAGCGGCCCATATAGGAACGGGGCTGTTTAGATTGGTAATGAAGTGTGTACATCCATCTTCCCCAAGCATCACATTTATGCCACCTCTCTTACGTAGTTCTAGCCACTAAATGAGAAATTATTTACGTCATCCAAAAGATGGCCGGGGGTAACACTGTTCTTGCAAGTCGAATAGCACTGAGTTAGTTAATAATAATCATGATATATTCATTTACTTACGCTTTTTGACTATTCGGGCCAGAATAGTTATTATGCAACTATGCTATTATAACAATATGATAAAAATGTATATTTGTTTATTTCTTTACTGGTGGCATTTAATTCCTTATGGAGCAAAATTTCTGAAACTTATAAACACATCGAAATAATACATATTTTATTTATCATTCTTCCACACTACCACGTTATTGGAAGTGCCACAAATTTCAGCTTTGTTTGCACCACTAGATCCCTATTTAATAACAGAGATAATTTATCATTCATCCCTCCGTTTAAAAAGTCGAGCCTATAATCACGTTACATTGATCTGACTCGCATCTATTTGCAGCTTCTAGCCTTAGGGATTATGATATGTTTTCCATCACACACACACACACATTGAATTTTCTTTTATTAATGCACGAAAAGCCAGAATGAACTACTTACTGTTTAGCTAATATCAACCATTGGAAATAGGGAACGACAGTTGAAAAGTCGGCTTCAGTAAACTACGTTACAGCAACTTCACATAAAATTTCATAACTGCAATTCTCTGCCTACTTTTGTGTACTACACTGCAGTAATGACTTGCAGCTCCAAATTTTCATGTAGCTCATTATTCAATTCTGAGTGACTGACTGTTAGTGATACGAGAATTATTCGCGAAGCTTAGCTAAACTTCGATTGTTTTCGACAGTTTCAACAACACCCCCGCTTCTAACCGCACTTTGTGACCCAGTACGTCCTAGGCATGCAGTAAATTCTTGAATTAGTAATTAATGCTCCAGAGAATTAAAATTGTCATGCAACCTTATCCCTATCACTGTAAAGCATCGGCCCCTGCAAACTTTTTCACTTCTAGCTGTATCGGTTATATAAATGTTTTGTCTAACTTGATTGGAAATTGTCACTAAGCATGGAAAGGTAGAATCAGACTGAAAAATTCAATGCCACAGCCGGTATTTGAATCACGGATCTTCGGCTTACTACGCCGCTGCTCTAACCAACTTGTTCTTAAGTTCATTTTGAGACAACATACCCCAATGGCGACTTACAATTCCGTAAGCACCTTGGGTCCCGGGCTTCATAGTTAACTATTATTAGGTCAATGTTAATCGTTCTTCCACACATGCCGTGATTAAGCTAAAGTTAGAAGGTAGAGTGTATTACATTATGAAAAAAGAATTAATCAGTGTTAATTACTTGGCTTCCTTTTATTTTACATTCACAATAAAAGAAAAAAGAAACATTCTGAAAGCAGAACAACAATAATGAATGAAAGGCGGAAGTGCAGCACAATGCAAGCATTTGTGAAGTCAGCTGTGTAGCAGTTTAATCCCCTCTCTCCTTGAGCACAAGACAGGCCACCTCTTGTGTACACAGTGGGAACTTCTGCTTGAGAGACAATGGGCTTACCCGACAACTTACTCATCCCAAGGGAGAAGTCGCATAAGGCTTTGTTTTGTTGCTTAGCTTGCGATGCCCATATCCACTCTGCTGTATACCCTCATCTTAATGTATTCTGCTTGTCTGGTCACACAGATACACTCCACTGTAAGCTAACGAGTAAATCGTACGGAATCTACATCTATTGATGGCGAGGTGTTAATGCTTAGTTCAAATTCAGCTTAGATATGCAACCTACTTCGTGGAATGATGTTCCACGTGGAGCGGCAATTAATATGCAGCAGTCCTCTGCTGCACATTTGAAAAGGGCAATGTCCTCTGGACTTCTTCTTCTGTTCCAGTGTGTCAGTTGTAAGGATTATTGATTTACCATTCATGAATATGATTTATTAAGAGGTCCCTAGCTAGTCAATAAGTTAGTGGATTGACCATAGATACGGAGTTCAGGTCGTGTGAGCGGTATGAAGGCTTGAAGTGAATTGTTTAATCGGTAAAGCGTTACTTTTTAAATAACAATTGAAATTTAGTTGAACACTTTTTATAAAGTTGTAAGGAGGATGAACAGTGAACAGTTTTTAACAACTAATCCGTATATTTTTTCATGTCGTCGCGCAGTTATATTTAATTAATATAGTTTGATTATGGTTCCTTTTATTGACACTCCTTTCAATTCTAAATTCACTAATTTCTTTATCGTTTGTTGCGCAAGTATGTGGAATTAATCTCACTTAGCTATTTTCGGCGCGAATATAATGTCGATAAGCACAGAATCTAGAAACCTCCAAACGTTCCTGTACTCTCTTTAGTTACTCATACTTGTGGTTTCGATATTATTCGAAAATTTAACTCCTAGGCCTTGGACTCTTATAGGCTATAATCAATATCATGTAACTTTACTTCGAATGTTTAAAAGCAGGTCACCCTTAACGACTACTTCCATTTTACGATTCTTGGGAACTTACCTTTAAAAGACGTTGGTCGTACGTGACATTACAGGCTTCTGCTACCCCAGCTTTCTCTTCTCTTCGGCAACTGGGGTTTCAGCTTTTAAATACGCCCTTTCCAGCTCACATATATATTACGTTACTAAATTACAACTATCTGTTTGCACCTTTCTGTTAAATGATTAAATACATATGAATATACAATATGGCAATGAACAGTAAATAAATTTATCTGTCATAAGAGTCTCACTCGAGCTGATATATGTTTAAATTTACTAGGATTGATTATTAATGATAACTTTTAATTTGGTTTGATTAATATTTAATAATTATGGATAAAGTTCCGGCTTTATATTTTAAGGTTATTTTATAGAAAATCATGGCATGGTTGTCATACAATTGCACAGCTTCTATACGTGAAATTTTAATATAAAATATTTAACATGAACTGAATATTATTTTGAAATTAAATATTAAATTGAGTTTTATTTATGGACGCTCTTTAGCTGCTGTGGTCCTCAGCGTCCCATTCTATATTGGGCGTGAAAGACCGGAAATTTTGCTTACAGGCCTCTTCATCAGGCTTGAGGTTTACGTGCCGTAAATCTACGACACGGGACCACCGGTTTTACTTCCCTTCCGAAGGAAGCCATTCTAAGGATGTTTACGCCCGAAAAAATCCATCGCCCTCCTTCGGGAACTAGAGCCTAGCATGATAACCACTACACCACGAAGGACGTTGGGATAATCCTTTGGCTCTTCCATAGAAACATTTATTCTAATTTGCTTTAGATAAACAATCCCCGGGTAAGACATCGCTCGCGCGAGTACTGTTTGCTTCGTTCAAATTGTCAATTACAGAAAACATTTTTTGAAAAGAAAATTGTCGTTTTAGTTAAAGAATTTCACACAACAGATGCAGGTGGTGATAGTAAAAAACATCTAGAGATTCGTTTACTTCTGAACTTTTGAAAAAAAATCTGATGTGTTACACTCACATGACTTTCTCTACTCTTGTACAAACTATTTTTACAAACGCTTATTCTCCATCTACTTCAGGTTAATCGAGATAAACACTTGCAGACTCTATCTTATTGCTAATTTTCTTGTAGATGTAAGGGGAAAATATATTTACAAGGGCAATATAGAAAAACAGTAGCCTTTAAGTACATACATATCTCTTAATAGCTGGTTGCTAGGTGCAGCACCATTCCCTTTGCCACAGAATATAACTCTTTGCATATCCAAGACAAAAAAATGAATAACGAATTCCCATTTTAGAAAATAAGTATTGAAAAATTTAAGGGAATAACAAGCAATATCTCGAAAATGGTTCACTCAACAAAAAAAAGTATATGATATAAATTGTGTATTTCAGCGCGATCTACATTGTTTGTGTAGTAAAATTTTGTCTATCTCTTATGGTTTACCAGTTATGCAAAAGTCGTTCACAATGAAGAATACTTTTGGAGACATTCCCAGGAAATTAAAGATATACATTTTATTTGTCAAAAAAATATCTTAAACATATGATATTTTAATCAAAATCGTTAGAGCCATTTTTGGGAAAATTAAAATTTTCGAAAAATTTTCCATGTAAAGGGTATTCTGGGGTAGGGGGATTTTCTTGAAAACCTTCGTGTCGCATCTATGGAAGATACTGAACCTAAATACCAAGTTTGGTGTTTATTCGACTGTTCGTTTCTGAGTTATGCTGTTCACAGACACACACACACACACACACCTGACAGACACACAGACACACACACGGACATGTTTCCAAAAATGTTTTTTTTGGATTCAGGGGGTCTCAAAACATGTATTTCCGGTGAAATCTCGGTATCGAATTTTTGGGTGGAATACAATACTTCCCCTACTTAATATACGTAGTAGAGAAAGTAAAAATGAGTACTTCGTTTTGGAAAATCACTCTTCAAACCTTCACTTATTTATTTGCGAACAAATAGTATTTTAAGAACTTTTACCCCGTTCCATTTAAACTGCAATGGGATCAAACTAATCAGCACAAATATTAAACATCTTAGACTTTCCATATTGCTACCAATCGTTAAGCAGATGTATGATTTTTCGCATCTTCTTGAATATGAATGAAACACGGAAAAATTCCCCATAAATTCCACAACTATAATTACGCACTTGGCCTACTTACATGCTATGACAAAAAACATAGAATTTACTCTGTATTTAGGTTGATATTCTCTGATCATTACTGGTCTTACAATAAGAACAGCTAATAACTTTGTACCGCACTAAATTAAATATAAAAACTGAACTTCTACGAAGACTGGAGAGGGATTGAAATTATTGAAATGTACAATAGTGCAAATAGTGCTTGTCATCAATTACGCTTAATTTTTAGGACGAAGTATTTCAGATCTACTGGCAAAAACAGTCGATTACACGTACAATATATTTGTCATAGAAGCCTCCATCCTTAAACAAGATATATACAATATAACCGGGATATAAAAGCGGGAGAACGTCTATGTTTCCGAAAAAGTGTGTTTTGAGCTGTATTACTCTGGAAACTGGACCATTTCTGTGAATTTCGGATATTAATTCTGGTGAAGAACCTAAGTACTAAAATTTGGTGTTGCATTCATATGACTTTCTCTACTCACTCTTCTTCGCTTATTATTCTAGCTGCTTCATCTTAAATCAGAAAAAAAAATTCATTATGTATTTACACATTTCGTTGTAGGTATAAAAAGAATGCAGGAAGCTTAAGTGATAGTCGAATGTTTTCAAAGCCGTCGCTATGTGATGGCTTTAAAATTCCGTTATTTTTGCATGATCACGAAAAAAAGAAAACAAACAAACAAAACAGAATAGTGATTTGCAATTGTGAAAAGTATAAAGCATTTGAAAATTCAAATCAATGACAAAAAATATCTCAGAAATAGTTAACAGTACAAAAATGGTTATTTGAAATAAATTGCATTCATTAACGATATCTACATTTTTTTGTAGTATTATTTTATCTATCTCTTACGGTTACCAATTATGCAAAAGTCGTTCAGAATGAAGAGCACTTCTCAGGATATTCTCAGAGAATTCAAGATATACATTTTTTATGCAAATGCAAAGCAATCTCTTGATTATGCTCCTTTAGTAGGACTTACACCCCCAGGACTTTCAAGCCAATGATCACTGTCGGGGAGCTGAGGGTGTATGGATCAAAGAGTGACAACCAGGCTGGAGGATCAGCCTGACGCGTGGGATGAGAACGAAGAAAGAGATTATAGGTGAAGATGGAGCACCGGTAGAATGATGAATGGCGGGGGAAACCGGAGAACCCGGAGAAAACCCACCCAGACGCCGTTTTGTCCACCACAAATCCTACATTCTGGGATCGCCTTGGAGCGAGGCGAGCGGTCTAACCACTCGGCCGCGGCGCCGCCCTTGTTTTTTTATGCAAAAATCTACAACAAGGGTGGCGAAAATGTCTTTCTCTCTCGAGTCAACAAATATGCAGCAGCACATGGAAAACAAATGGATAGACGGCTAGAAAAGGAGTTGCGCCGGCGAGTCACGGTGCCTCGCGAGTCACGCTTTCGCCACCACAGATCTACAATATATGGGATTGTAAACAAAATCGTTACAGCCGTTTTAAGAAAAAAAATACTTTTCCATGTAAACAGTAGTTTTGAGTGAGGGGATTTGACATGTGGTATTCTTGGAAAGAGTTGAACTTAAATACCAATTTTGGTAATTAAGCAAATTTTCGCTTATAATTTATGCTGTTCAGAAACACAGGCAGAGATACAAAACTTTTCTAAAAATTTTTATTTTTGGGTTCAGGGGGTCTCAAAACGTGCTTTTCCGATGAAATCTCGGTATGGAATTTTTGGATGAAATGGAATACTTCTACTTACTGTGGGTAAACAGTAGAGAAAATAAAAATCATCAGTTCTTACTCCTGAAATCACTCACGACAAGCAGTTACTTGTTTCTACTTGTTTACTATTTGTTTCATTACCGAGTACCCACATACATTGGTATGGTCAGTGACTCTAACGTGATAATTTCTAATTTCATGCTAATGAGTAAGTCTCTTACTCTACTCATTTCCTTTCTGACACCTCTCTTTGACAAAGCGAACGTCAAGAGATGCAACGCAATTAACTTCCGAAGAGACTCTCAAAGAGAAATGTTAAAGGCAAGCAAGCAAGTACGGTCAGCGTGTAGTGATATATGAATGAGGCTGTCGGTCGATGCCTTCCGAGACCGCTCCTATTGGTCAAGAGCCAACAAGTGGTGTGTATGTGTGGCAGTCAATCCCAACACAAGCCACCTGAGGGAGCTGTAGCTTCACTGCTGTCACAGAGCTGGATTAAACATGTAGGTGGTCTGCTTCAATTGGGAAACGTGTCTTGTAAAAGTTTGATAATCCTGCTAACCTACTGGGCGCATTCGTAAAGATGTCAAAATGTTGTTTGAAAAAGGAGCACTTGCCTTCCAGTTTTTGTCACAACAGAGGCATTTGTCACAAAGTGGAACTAATTGTTATTAGCAGGTAGCAGTAACACAGATTTTGTGGTGAACGAAATAAAATATTAATGAAGCCACAAAAACATCTTTAACGAAAATGCAGTTAATTTATTTGATTGACCGTGAAGTTTCAGACTGATCCTCTTGAAAAGATTAAGCACTCTGTCTGTTCAGACTTCACAGTGCTATAGGACCATCTCTTCCTCGGGCGTCCAACATCTCTTCTACCTTGAGGCTGTTAGCTATACCGCAAGCCTGGGATTCTTTCAGTATTCATTCGAAATATATGGGTTCTCTAATAAAATTGTCTTTATACTCTTTTTTTTCAATTTAAGTCATATACACTTAATTCCTCTCCTATAATTTAATTTCATATCAAATCCATTCTTATGAATCCTTTCATTTACAGAGAAATTTCATTTCCGCTGACTGAATCTTAGTTTTATCTCTTTCATACACAAACCAAGTTTCATTTCCGAACATTAAAACTGGTACAGCCATTGCCTTATAAAGTTTTATTTGGAATCTTTTCAGTTTTATTTTGTACAGTTCTATTTATTATTCCACAAATGGTTTGAAATGCAATTTATTTTCAATATCCGTGTCCCTATTATAATATATTACATCCCAGGTAATCAAAACAAGTTACTTGTTCCATTATTTCATTTTCTATTATTATTTTTTGAGCACACAGGTTGTTTATCACGATAGGCCCATAACTTTTGTTTTGCTTGCAGATATTTTCAGCTTACATACTGAACGTTTTAAATTATTTTAATATTTTATTGGACACACAATCGTGGGATTGTTTATCACTGGTTGAGATGGTAATTATTACCTCTTCTTATACATGTGCAGCAATTTTAAGCAGTAAACAATTAATAATTAGTAACTAAAATAATTTTATCACTATCTACATCTTCATTAGTATTAATCTTATCTTTACAAACTTGAATTTACTTGGATTTTATATAAAAAGGTACTACATACATGGGAATGTATACATTTTTCAGCGAAAACAATGTAGTCTGATTATTCTGACGGCCATTGATCAGGTTTTTTTTTTGGTAAATTGTGGAATGGAGCTTTTGAAAAAAAATGTAAAATTTAAAGGATTAAAACTTGTGTTTAGCAAGTATAATAATGCACAATTATAATTTATCAATGCAACATCATGGAAATAATGAATACTTGCAGATTATACATTTTTCTGTATTCAGGAAGCAGATTGGGTTCTGTTAGTTTTTATTTAACACTTTAAAAATCCCAAATAAATGTAAACACAAACTGTTTTGAATATAAGTACAGCGTGTTCGCAGTATGGTAAGCTAGTTTGCCTGTGGTGTTAGGGGACTTAATGAAGACTTTTTTTTTCAGTATAAACCCTCGAGGCACCTGCAATTTCTCTGCTTTAGCGTGTAGCCAAGGTCTTAAGCCGTTGATTGTGATCTGGCGGTTGATCTTCACAGGTACTCAGTCGATCTTTAGGTTTAGTTCATCTAAATAACAAACGATGTACAGTGAAGCATCCTAACCCCTCATATACAGCGATTGTATTTTTATGGAGTAAACACTCACCGCGACCTACATGGATCTATTGCGGCTACCACCTGAAATCATACAAGGCTACAGGCCGCAAGAGAAGGCCACAGAGACGCGCAGAAGTCCCTAATATTTTTTTGCTCAAAGACCCGGCTCACTACTGCAGCTTTCCAGAGAGGGCGATGAACATCCCTTACAACCACACCGCGAAACCTGAGAGCGTATCTGCAAGATGAGAAAGAAACGGTATAAAATGAAAATGAGGGAAAAGAAATCACAGTAGAAGTGAAATCACCCCAGCATTTGCTTTATCGACCAGGGAAAACCACGAAAAACCCAAGGTTAGAATGCGCGGACAACGAATTGAAAACCCAGTCTTACACGTTACCGCAGAGCCATCCCGCTTGGTTATAACGCAAAATGCTCGAGTTATCTTACACTACAGAAGCTTTCTGTTTTCCATATAAGGGCTAGTTCTTTATAAACATCACCTTAAGTGCAATGAATGGTAGGTGTACTTAGCCAAGTTTCTTATAACTGTATCCCCAATATTTTTATTTGTCACTTTATTCTCAACAAAACGCTGACAAGCATATGTCACCATAGTGTAGATGTTTACAGAAATGCACTGTGATAGCTCAGATCCAGAAGATTATAACAGGCAGATAGAGTAGAAGATAGCAGATTCAATGCTCGTCATCAAATAGGCACATAGCCAACAGAAGCCGGAACCGTGTTTTGATGTTCAAACGAAAGTTTAAATAAAAAAAACATTGGTTTGTAGATACTGCAATTTGTATTCTGTAGTTGTTACTCGGTTTAGAACATCGCCGACCAGGTTGCCGTATTTGAATGAATAAGAAGCGAAAGTTCTAGTTATAGCCTATCCCACGTTAGGAAGAGTTAGAATTTAGCACTATATACCTAGAGGGCAAAATAATACGACTTAAACAAGTATTGCTAGAAGATGAATGGACTAAGGATTATAAGCAGTAAAACATATGGAATCGTATATCAGAGTTAAATAGAATACCATAAAATCTGTTGTGCTACATTCACATGACTTCTCTACCCTCTATCCCTTATTAGTGGGTATACAAATTTGTCTTAAGAAATGGTTGAAACTATGAAGGCCGGGTCTTAAAGCACTTACAAAATTGCAAGTCGCTATTGGGGAATGTCATCTCAATACAATTTGAGATCTCCTTGTGGTTTACCGGGAAAAATGCGAATCAGTTGGAGAATTTAATGGTGTGCCGGCATATTGCCATGGTAGCTTTGTGGTTAGAGCAACCGAACGGTGACCGGGAGATCTGTGGTTCAAATTCCGGCTATGGCATCGAATTTTTCAGTCGTCTGATTCTACCTTTCACATTCTTCAGAAAGTTTATTTTCCTAGCTACTTTATTTAATTCAAGATAAATCTTTTCGGAAATAGCTGCATTACACGTTAACATCACCTCTTCATTCTGAATGAATTTTGTATAATGTTGCATAACTGGTAAACGTTAAGCGATAGACGTAAACGTACTACACATAAAATGTTGATATTTTTAAAACACACTATTTATTTCAAATAAACCATTTCTGAGACAATCGTTATTAACGGCTCGAATTATTCAATAATTGGCTATTGTCTTGAACTCCTGTCAACAGTCAGTTGTTTCTCGCGATTGCTTGGAAACAAAATGGAATATTAAGGCCAGGATACAGCGTCCGATTCTTAAACATTTGACTAGCGTTGTTCCCTTTGTATGTATAACGAATTTTATAATATGGTTATTTTGCAAAAGTTTACTTGGATTAACATGTAATTAGAACAATAAGCTCTAGGAAGAATAGTTTGTATACGGACTAATAAACGACAGAGGGTACAGAAATTCTTGTGAATATATCACATCAGATATTTATTTCTTTAATAATCATGCTTAACCATCCATAATACGTAAAAGTGTTTGTAATCATAAGTTATATGCTTTTCTCCTATGAGTATAATTTTGTAAGTATTTATAAAAGAAAATATCGTGGGATACCATCAATTCCAAGATATTCTCAGTTAAATAGGTGTCTCTTGTTTTTGTACTATGACAGGTGTTAGTAGTTATTGGAGGGAAACAACGAAACATAATCTTACATATGAATTTATGCCACGTAAAATAAATAGTGGTGCATCATTTTTAAATGTGTGGATTAATAACGTTTATATAACACTAAAACTGAAATACATGTCTATGTGTAATATAAACTAAGTAAACAAACTTTTTAGCACATTTTGCTTAGAAATATAACGTTCTGTCCCATCCACTATGCTTTCTTTGACAATCATTCTGTAATATCGAGTAAATAAAATAATTTTAAATCTAGAATTCAAATATTCCCTTACATTATCCGTTTCCCAATATCATAATCATATTCTCAATGAATACAAACAGATTTAACAAGTAACTATAATCGTGCCCCATTCGTTACGTTGAATTAACTATGAATTTCCAAAAAGCATACTCAACACACAGTAAATGCTTTTAATCCTATCCCGTTCGCGAGTGTAGAATGGAAGCGGCAAAAAATAGACTGTCTATACACAACTCCGCATGCTGCAGACAATAAACGTAGTTGCATCGAAACAAGCGTTGTAGCGTCTAAATAAACTCTAATCCTATGTGCAGCTCGGCTTATCAAAAGTTTCTTGTTGTATATTGCTCTACATTTCGTCAAATGTTTGTGGTTTTATTTATAGAACCTTTAATTTTAAATATTCTCATAAATAAGTCAGGAAAACGTTTCTGAGATTCTGTCCTACAGTGAGGGAGTGATTCTTATTTTAAACAGTTATCAAATATGAAAACTCTTTGTTCCGTATAAGTATCTAAAACCATCTGAAACAAGAGTTAAAAACGAAAACGAAGGTCAACGGGCTGTAATTAAATTCAGCTCACTACTGAATGTAGTAAATAGCCATCCATCTTACCACCGAACTTGCGCGCATTTGACTGGCTTGTGAGCA
Organism: Deroplatys truncata; assembly: GCA_030765065.1. NCBI lineage: Eukaryota > Metazoa > Arthropoda > Insecta > Mantodea > Mantidae > Deroplatys > Deroplatys truncata. The sequence continues at coordinate 65,418,980 of CM060980.1, forward strand.
ACTAGACAATGCGAGACACAGGTTCGGTAAGCGAGCGAGGAAAGATAGAAGGTATATATTGTATTTTATTTCCAACATCATATAGCAAGGGTATGAATAATTAATTTTGTTCAAATGATTAATAACTGATAATGATAGATGCAAAGATCACTAAGCGCTGGCGAAACGGTGGAAATACCGAGTAATGTTCCAGATTAGACATATGTTACCTCATATTGTTAAAATAACTCATTAGCAATTGGAAAATAGAAACAAAGCAACAGTCAAATAAAACTGAGAAATGAAGTAGATATGTGCCCCACTTATGGGTGCCAACTTGAAGTAGTAAATTCTTTACGTAATTTATTAGCCACACGCTTGGGAAACCAACTTGAAGTAGATATTATCTTGGAGTTTATTTATTTATTTAGCTCTACGTATGACGTCAATTTTAAAGTGGATTGTTTGTGACGTAATATGCTGCTACGTATGAAAAAGCTACGTACGATTTGAAGATGTATTTTTGTTGTTACGCTCCAAGTTTTAAAAATATTATTAAGTTTTTGTTATTAAACTGGTTCTATAGATATTATTTATGTTTGTTTTTGCCTCGGCTGCTTCAGTATTATTTTAGAGTCACGTATCTCTTAGACAGTGCGTGGTGCGACAAAAATGTAGGCTTACACAGATTTTAAGTTTAAATTCACTTCTTTTTATTAATCCTTGGCACAAATTAAATAGCACTATACTGATTAAGAGCTGTGAGATTCTTTAATACTAGCATTTTGTGAATGCGTATACTGAATTTGACGATTCGCACGAATATGTAATATTTCTTTAGAGAACACATTTTCCATCCGATCACTACCAAGGTCTGCAGACAACTGAACATATTTAAACCGTCAAAACCCGAAGCTTCTGTATTTCAAGTCTCTGATTGGCTAATCTTAGTCCAATAGAATATCTGCATTTCATTAAAGCTTTTTCTGGCTGTTGATTGGCTATTTTTAAACTGTCACAAAATTTACATTATCGTTGCTCTAATCATGACTAGTAACATTTAAACTCTCAAACTCATTATTGCCTCATTGTTAGCAACTTTAAACTTATTATTCTCACAGCTGTTACATTATAAAAATAGGTAATGCATTCACATAACATTATTAAACATGTTTACAATAATATAAGCATATGCAATGACTGTTACATACATTTTTAAGAATTATTACATACATATTGCTTCAAGGCGGGCTGTTATTGAATTTACATATTATATAATTTAATTGAAATTATTCACGTGTTAAAAATACTGCCTCAGAAATACTCATACAATTTAAAAGTTTGTAACAAAACATATAATAACAACATTAACAGCACAGCAGAGCAAAAATCCATTACAATCTATATGTTTCTAGATTTAAACAGTGATACAAAAATAGCGGGACAGCTACCATAGCCACGTGTATGATGTAGTGGAATGGGAGTGAATGCAGACCGCCCTTGCACCTGTGTCGGGTGGGTTGCCTATCTCGGTCCCCCCGGTAGATTAATCTCTATTACATGAACACACGGAAAGCGTATTATGAGGATCAGCTAGGCACACAGAGTTGTGGGGCATCAAAACAATACGCCAGGTAGGGAAGCACAAGTAAAAATGTTTTCAATGTAATTGCCTCCAATGGGCGGTGCTGCTGTTGTTCCCACTGTACTATGTTCAGCCCAGGCCCGCTGTGATGTATTTCTCAGATTGACTAATTAGCTAAAAGCAGGTAAAAGGGACAAAACAACTTGAGGAGCAATGTCAAATATAAAATATGTTATAAAGGGAAAATAAAATAAAGATGTGTACGATGCCAACAAGCCTGTTATACTAAACTCGAAAGACTACACTAGAGATTTTTTAAGTTTACCATGATTTTTATCATAGTTAATAGGAGTATTTTTATGGAAAATATTCACATATGCTATTTTTAATGTCTTCTTTTTTACTGTTTAAATTTTATATCTTCCTATCCCGTCAAAATCAGCATTGCAAACATGTATTTAAGGGGTTGGAATAGCTGATGTGATACATTCACATGTCTTTAGCTGCCCTCTATCGTTTATTAGTAGGTGTAAGAATTACTCTTACTAAAGTTTATTTTCACCTCTACGTCATTTTAAGTGCAGAAATATTACACATTTTATTGTAGATACAAAGAGAACAGCGATAGTCAAATATTTTAAAAACTGGACGCTATACACTGCCTTAAAATTCCATGATGTTTCCATGCAATCGCGAGAAACAACTGAATATTGACAGGACTTATACAAAATTCCTTCCAAATGAAGAGGACTTCACAGTCTATTCCCAGATAATTTAAGATATACATTTAATTTGTCATGTAATTATCTTCAATTTATGGCATCTTAATCAAAATAGTTAGAGCCAGTTTTTAGAAAATAAAAATTTCGAAAAATGTTCTATATAATGGGTAGTTGGGATGGAGAATTTTCTTAAAAATTTCGTGTCGAATCCTTTGAAGATACTGAACTTAAATATCAAGTTTGGTATTTATTCGACATTTGTTTTTGAGTTATACTGTTCACACATACGGACATGTTTCCAAAAATGCTTTACTTGGATTCAGGGTGCCTCGAAACATGTATTTCCAGTGAAATATGGTATCCAATTTTTTTGGGTGGAATGCAATACCTTCTTTACCTACTAAGTGCGTGATAGGGAGGGCAAAAAAAAAAAATAAGGAGACTAGAAAAGCGAGTGTAGTAGCCTATAACTTTCTCTCTTACCCAAAGAGGCTTGAAAAAAGGTATTAGTAACTGAAAAGAAAAACATTCGGGATACTATAAGGTTTGGAGTGTTTTTGGAAGCTGTAAGGTAATTTATCGTTTTTGCCAGCATTTACAGTACAGTTTGTTGTCAATATTTTGACCAGAAACGTTTAATGTGCAGATTGCTTTAAGGGATTGAAAATAATGTAGATTTTAGGGATTTGTTAGATAGCCTATCATTTTTATTGGTTCCTGCTTTCACAAGTTTACAAAGTTTCATTAGGATAAGCCAAAAGGAGTATTGATTTGTACGTTAAGACTAAAAATAAATGTAGCGGAAGATACTAAAATTTATATGTTATCTTAACACTATTTTCAGATTCACAAACCCAAGAGCGCCTAGTTTTGTCAAATTCATAAGAAAATACTCCTTGATAACAGAAGCCAGCGAAAATAATTGACATGAATATGAACTTCCTTCCCAAAACCCGCTCTTCAGTTTTAACATTCATGAAAATGTTTTATAGCTTCTGTCCTTCCAGTAGAACATTACTTTTCAGTGCGAGAGAACATACACACATTTCCTCTCTTTAGAGTTTGTGTGTAACTTCTCCGGCCACATCGGCAGCTTCGCTTTAAAACAAAATTATTATTTTTACTTATTGATGTTGGGTTTTTAAACTTATATTTTGAATTACTGTAACTTTGAAAAACAATATCATTAATTTCCATATTCGCCGCTTTAGATTCTGCTGGGTGCGAAATGAAAGAGAAGACATACCTTTACTAAATGAGTGAATTGGACGGTGCTGATCACCTGTTAAGGTCACACTGGGATCAGGAGTGGTGAGTGAATTGTGCGATAGAACTCTTGCAGTCCCGCTTCCGTTCGAGCAGAGGTATTCCTCTACTTCACTACGCCCTTGGCATTACAGAATTCCGGTATCAATTTTAACAGGTTGCAATTGTACTTGGAATCTAGTTCTTCCGATATTGCTTTCTTATCCAGTTATATTTCAACATGAAGGGGTGACAATTCCTCTGCCAGCGTACCTCTTTCTGCACTAACATCAATACGTGCTTTTTCAACTTTTATGAAAACTTTGAACATTGGATTACCAATTTCCTCTTATGAAGAGACAAGAGATGCGCCACTGATGGTTTACCAAGAACTCGGAACTACGTTTGAAATGTGCACACTTGGTAATCCAATTAGAGAGTAAGATTGATTTGTAACAATCACTGAAGAGTAAAATACATCCCATCTAAAATAACGCTATTTTTAAATTACAAACTACTTTTAAGATCATAAGCGCCATCAAGATATTTGTTATCCAGAAAAATGAGGATTTGTGGAGATTCTGTTTCAGTTTCTATAACGAGCTTCCTGACGATCTTTTGTCCTAAAATGTGCGGAGTATCGTGAAACTATACTTTTTGACACGAGATAATTAATTTTTAATCTTAACGAAAAACTTAAAATTCTTTAGTCAAAAAGTTATTGCATGTATCTTGCAAATATGTTGTGGACAGGGAGTCGCCTGTTGGTGTAACGTTGTTGATAGAGCCCACAAGACTCTGTTGCATTTCTTCGGTCTACACCGTAGATGAGATACATCTCGGTGTATGTTGCATCTGTGTACATACTCACTTGACGATAGCCGTACAAATTAATACTATAAAGCATGAAAGTAGGAAGCAAATATACTACGGTTCTCTGTAGGTATGGTGATTGCTGTGCAATACCACTGATAAATAACTCCTAAATAAGGAATACGAGTATACTGTTTGAGGCAGAGTCTACGGTTTATTTACCTAGTAATCCCCTTCCAGTTTCGTAAGCTCAAATCCCGCAGGCCATCTCCCTCTGAGCTTTTTCCAAGTTTTTCTCAGTCATAACTGGCAAATGCCGGGGAGGTATCCTAAACTGGGTCTGGAACATTTCCTTCCCAAAAATTCCTTTCTCAATTATCATTATATGTATCATCGTGCCTACAGCCTTCCTAAGGTCGCGGGTTGAAAGCCGGCGGGGAGCGATGGATTTTTTCGGACGTAAAAATCTTTAACATGTCATCCTTTGAAGGGAAGTAAAGCCGGTGGTCCCGTGTCGTAGATTTACCTCAAGTCTGATAAAGAGGCCACTGAGCAAAATTACCGGTGTTTCATGCCCAATATAGAATAGGACGCTAAGGGCCACAGCAAATAAAGAGCGTCCATATATATATATATATATAAAATAAAACTATCGCCTATGGTGTCGTATGCAATAAGAGCGGCGTTAAACACTACTACTAACAAATAAGAAAAAAAATCTACCACCGAGCTTTATAAAACACACACACACACACACACACACACACACACGCACATTTGTAATTGTGTCGAGCGGGATAGCCCGCATTCGGGGAGTCGTGGTTTCGATTCCCGTGGCCGACAATCCTGGCCCATGGGTTTTTAGGAGATTTCTCCGGGTCGCCAGGCGAATGCTGGGAAGGATCATTACCTCCCCGAATTTCCTGTCCCTCCATTTCATCTCCATTCTCATTTCACTTCACCTTTCATCTGCCTGGTTTCTTTCAGGGTTGCAGGTATCGACGGTAGGTCTCGGCGTGTGCATAGCAAGGGAAAAGGATGCTCTGAGTAATCCTTCGTCCTCTGACTGCGAGCCTTCTCGGTCCCGGGTCCCCCAGGGGCTGTGTATTCCGCAGGGGAGGGGAGCCGACTGAACCAGCCACAATTCGGGGAGTTTAAATCTGTAAACGGTAGGGACCCTGCCCTCAACCTGTCGTGCCTACTAGTCCGACAGCCCTGTCTCCCCTCACCTCGTCGCTCTCTCCCGGGGGCGGGGCGTCAGGGGCTTAAGTAAAAAGATCTGCGTAGATCGAGGTGCTCAAGTCCTCCTCCGTTCTAGTAAGATAGTATCCTAGTAACAATTATAATTTTGGATTACAATCGTATGTGCAGTGTGTGCGATAAGGTATACACTGCAAGCATTAATTGTAATTTTCTATTCTGTCTAGAGTGTTTGTGTGTATTTGTATTCCTTGCACTTCTATGAAAAAATGGTGTGTGCAGCTTAATGGGAGGCTTTAAAAGTACTCAGCGAGTTTCACTCAGCAGGGAAAAGTGCTAGTCTTATGTTTTAAGCGTATAAGAGCCTTAGTTCAGTATTTTGGAACGTAGAGCTTGTAGAATTGAATTAAAGCTTTGCTAGACGGCTACTTAATAGAAGCTGCAGTAATAATATTGCGCCCTCTTCATAAATGGCAGTACAGTTTGAAGTAGATGTTGTCTTTACGTTGGAGTTGCTTATTTTTGCTCCACATATGGACGTCAATTTTGAGAAAGTGTTTTTGTTGTTGAAGTTTGCACCACACTTTGGGCGATAATTTTTTTAAGATTGTTACGTAATACGTATGCTACTACGTATGCTACTATGGCTTTTTCTGGCTGTTGATTGGCTATTTTTAAACTGTCACAAAAATTTACGTTACTGCTGCCCTAATCATGACTAGTAGTATTCAAACTCTCAAACTCATTATTGCCTCAAGGTTACCTCAAGGTTACCTCATTGTTAGCAACGTTAAACTTATTATTCGCACAGCTCTTGTATTATTAAATTATATAATGCATTCACATAACATTATTGAACATGTTTACAATAATATAAGCATTTGCAATGACTGTTACATACATTTTTAAAAATTATTACATACATATTGCTTCAAGGCGGGCTGTTATTGAAATTACATATTCTATAATTTAATTGAAATTATTCAAGTGTTAAAAATACTGCCTCAACTTTCATTCAGCAACACTTTCGACGTTGGTTTGACTAACAAGTAGAAACCGTCCATTGTGATAAAGTTCAGTGCATGACATCTCTATTTCTGCAATCAACAGCATCAAAAAGAGATAAAGCCGAGCGACATGTTACATTGCGGTTATTGTGAACAATGTTTTTCTCCCTTTTTCCAGGCAGACTTGAGGCCTGGGGCGATGGATAGAGTTTTCGTGTTCTGGATGCGATTGATAGTGAAATGATACCACAGGGGTTTGAATGCCATCAACATGGATCCAGGGTTAAAGCCTATCCCACTCATTTTGTTGCGATACGACCAATGTAAAACTAGACTTGTACGCTCAGTTCTTGGGCTTTTTATTTCATCTTCTTCGACTGTAATTCTGTGGATTGCCAGGTGATTCAATGGAGTAGTGATAATCGAGAAGGAATCGAATCCTGCACGACTGCTGTAAATTTATGAGATATCTAGAATACATAAACAAGGTTAAGAAGGCGATTATTAGGCAATAATAAGTAATATTTATGAAAGAATATTAACGCCGTTTATCAGCAGACACTTTGAGGTATACTCATGTTGGGAGCATAACTCGCGGTATGTCCGATATATTAATATATGAATTAATATATGAACTATGGTGATTATCTTGTTTTGGTTGTTACTCTTAAAGTGTTGTTATTTTTTGCCACGGCTGCTGTTGTTTGGGTTTTTGGTGGAGCTTGTTTAACTTTACAGGGTGTGGTACGGGAAGCAAGGTAAGAAGTAACAGCTCTAACAAAAGATTAAGTCAGTGAAGAACACAATGCTTTAATGGCACACGCATTTACTGATTTAGTACGAAGCTACACAGTTACTTTAGTTAGTTGGAGCTGTAGGGCGGTTGCGTAGCAATCAAGTATTTTATAAGCGCTCTAGAAATAATGGTAGTATTTATCACACGTTCCTATGAACTTTTAAATTGATAACATTTCAACGTCCCTACTACATTATGAAAAATAACTAATAACGCCTGCTTCTGAGAGCTTACCCGTATGTTCTTCTCATCGCAGCACTTTAAACGCAACTGCCTTGGCTAATGGGGACGCTATAACCATCTTCCTTAAACGTAAACATTTTAAGCATATTCTTTCTTTAAATCTCTTGGCTGTCTTTCGTTCAGCTTGGAACCTTCTAGAAGACTTATGAGGCTATTGTTCGTTGTTTCCAAACATGTGGCCTCTCTAAAAAAATATGTTGTTTGTTTGCCGCATTTTCCCTTGCACAAAGACTCAAGGTCTTGCTTTTATGATTAACCCTTACATGTTTGTCGGCTTTTAACAAGGGCTCCACAGCTCCAGTTAAACACTTACACATACATAAAACTTATGTTTATTAATATTATTTTACATTATAATTTACATTATTATATACATGGTATATAACCATAGTTACTGTCTCAACTTCAGGGACTGCAAGACCATTGCTATGCAAGTTTTAAGGTATCCTATATTTTTACAAATATAGATGAGGTCGCCTAAAACTGAGTAACGAACGGAGCATTGTAGTGGGCATACGAGACTAAGGAAACATCAGGACAAGCCTAGGAAGTCACGTTCACAGGTGAAAAGTCAATTGTACCCTAAATCAACTGTTGTAGCGAGATTTGCTCGATAATTCCAAACTCAACACCTACCATATTCATAGGAGGTAAAGGATTACTTACGAACCCCGGTCACTAACGTAAACTGGAAAATCCATTATTATAAAAATGTGATGTGATACATTCACATACCTTCTCTACCTTATACCCTTCTTATTAGTGAGTATACAAGCTATTCTTACTAAAGCTTATTTTTATATCTATTACGTTTTAATTCAAATAAACCTTTGCAGAAATAGCTACATTGCATATTCGATTAGAGATACAAAGAGGACAGTGACAGTCAAATGTTTAAGAACTGGAGATTATATGTTGGCCTTAAAATGACATGTTGTTTATATGCAATTGTGAGGAACAACTGAAGTTTGAAAGGGCTCTAAAGAATGACCAAAAATGAACAATATCCCAGAAATGGCTTATACCACAAAACAAAAAAACGTATTTGAAATAAATTGTGTGATTTAAAGGTGTCTACATTTCTTGTGTAGTACGTTTTCATCTATCGCTTAACGTTTACCGGTTATACAAAATTATACAGAATTTCTTCCGAATGAAGAGGGCTTCAAAGGCTATTTCCAGAAAATTCAAGATATAAATTTTATTTGTCTTGCAAATATCTTTAATATGTCGTATTTTAATCAAAATTGTGAAAGCCATTTTTTAGAAAATCTAAATTTTCGAAAAATGTTCCATGTAAAGGGTAGTTGGGGTTGGGGGATTTTCCTGAAAATCATCTTGTCGCATTCTTGGAAGATGTTGAACTTAATATGAAGTTTGGCATTTATCCGACTTCGTTTTTGAGTTATACTTTTCACAAACACACACATACGGACCTTTTTACAAAAAATTCATTTTTTCTAGATTCAGGGAACCTCAAATTAGATTTTTTTAAATGCAACTACCTTCTTACTCCTCATAAAAAAACTAAACATATAAAGCACTTTGCAATTGTTCTTACACCAACACAATAACAACAAAATTTCTGAATGGCTGAGTACGAAGAGCACAATGAATGGTTGGAGCATCCCTGGATGATCATTTGAGGGTCAAGTTACGTTTCATAATTGGGAACCAACATTTTTATTTTGTTTCCTTATTCCTCATCTCAAAGTAAACAGCTTTTTATAAACATTTTATAATGATAAAACAACATACAAAATGTAGGTTCCCATTTAAAAAAGTTAAATTGACCCTAAAATGAGTATCATAACGTCCTTCAAACAAAACACGACCAATGGCATTTACTTTCCCCCTCCCCCATATCAAGTAACTTTTATTAAAGACATTTCTTTCTACAACGATTAGTTTTGTATATAATGTACAGTCTCAATTTAAATGGTCCACCCTGTATACCCACAAAAGAACTTGCAGGTAGATATATCAAAAGGTGCTGTCATTGCTACAAATGATCTTGTAATCCGGAAATAAATTAATGTGGGCGCTCAATGAAGATCCTCCTGGTTCTACTGATATTCTTCGGATCCTCAGGTGATGGTACAACGTGTTATTTGAAAAGAGCTGATATGATTTTAATCATAGTGTAGCTTTGATCTTTTGCTGTTTGGGTTTCAGAGCTTCGCTTCTTTATTAATTTTGTGGAAGCCTTTGACAACATAGAACTAGATATGAGATACATTTTGCGATCAAAGCAATTAAAGGTCTGCACAAAAGCAACGGAGTGATAATGTATAATTAGCTGGCTGATGCGTTAGAGATGGAGGTAAATTATTGTCTGTCTGTTTTTTTAGCTTTAATATTAAGAACTTAAATTCGAATGGAATGAGGTAACCTTAGTTCATGGGAAAACTGTTTTATATTAATGCGCTAAGGATCAAGTTACTTTTGCAAGCGCAGAGTAAAAATGTCATCTCTTTGAGGAAGACTTTCAAATATAAATAACAGTTAAAATCAAGGTAACACTAGATTAAAATAAAAACCGCAACGCAAGTAAAGCATTCCAGAATAATTGGGATGTTAACATCTCTCGATATGATCTCGATATCAGCACAAAATGTAAGTAGCACTGGCATATTAGAAACCCTTTATAGGCTAACAAACCAATTATAAAAATAGTGCTGGATCCTGAATCATTAAAAGATTATTAAAAGACATTTAAAGAGTAATCGAGCGTTTTAGATAAAATAGTTTAAAGCGTACATGGAGCAAAACAAAATATGTGAACATTTAAAACTTGGATTAGAAGCCAGAATGAACCACGGCAGATAAAATCAGAAGCACGTGTTGAAAGAAGCGTGGAAAACATATTCCTAAAGCAGTATCTCTCTACACTCTAATGGGCAAAATATATGCCAAAACACCAGGGATACAATAGGATTGAAGGAATGAAAATGAATATTTTGGTAAAATACTCCATTTAGATCGATTAATCCTTATATGAAACATTCACATCAGTTTCTCTACCCTCTATCGCTTATTAGTGGGCATACAGACTACTCTTACGAAAGCTAATTTTTTTGTCTACTACATTTTAATCCAAATAAACTATTGCAGAAATACGAAGCTACAGTACACATTTCGTTATAGATACAAAGAGAATAGCGATAGTAAAATGTTTAAGAACTACACGCTATACGCTAGCCTTAAAATTCCCTACGGTTTCCATGCAATCGCGAGAAACAACTGAATGTTGACAGGAATTAAGAGAATTACCAAGAAATGAACAATTCGAACCTTTAATAACGGATATTTCAGAAATGGCTTATGCCACAAAGAAACGTATTTGAAATAAATTATGTGTTTTAAAAACATCTAAATGTTTTCTGTAGTACGTTTTCACTATCGCTTAAAGTTTACCGGTTATGCAACATTATAACAAATTTCTTCCGAATGAGTAGAACTTCATAGCCTAGTCCCACAAAATTCAAGTATACATTGCATTTGTTATGTAAACATCTTCATACATGATATTTTAAACAAAATCGTTAGCCATTTTATAGAAAATTAAACATTTCGAAGAATATCCCATGTAAAGGTAGTTACATCGGGGGTTTTTCTTGAAAATTTTCGCATCGCATCTTTGGAAGATATTGAACCAAATACCAAGTTTGGTATTTATCCGAATTTTCGTTTTTTTTTAATTCTACTATGCACAAGTAAACACACGCGAGCGTGAGGACATTTTTCCAACAATGCTTTATTTAAATTCAGGGGGTCTCAAAACATGCATTTCCGATGAAATCTCTATATCTAATTTTTAGGTGGAATGCATTAATATCTCAGGGTCCGTATCTCCATATGGTAAGAGCCTACATCCGATGTAAAATAAAGGAATTAAATATGTACAGCCTAAATGAGTAATAGAAGAGTTTAAGGATAACTGAAGAGCTCACCTGGGTCGCGCAAGCTTGGTGAAAAACTAGAAACCTCAAGGGAGAAGAGATGTAGGGCGCCCCAGGAAATGTTGGTCCTAAGACTGAGAAAATGGAACAAGTGGACAGTCTGTGCCCTGGAAGGATGGTGAAAATCTATAAAGTCCGAAAGTTTCAGGTATTTGCAACAGTGTAGAACATCGGTATGGAAATCCCGGCCCTTCGATTCCCAGCCCTGGCAATAAATTCTGCAATCTAATTCAACTCTTTAACTTTACCCAACACGGCCAGTTTTTAATAAATTATCAAGACATGAAATATTAGTTTTAAAAGTGACAATAACAGAGTCCTGTAGATAAGGCAAGATGATTTGGAAAATAATTGCTGTGCTTATAGTGCAAATATGTCATCTATCTGCTCTCCGAAAACCACTGTGAGGAATGTGTCATTCCAAAACTTGTAATTCGCCACTCAGTTCTTCACTAAACATAAAGATGTAATAACCTGAGGTGAGGAAACCTATGCCTTCCTCTTTCTTCCGACCTTGTTCCGAAGTTCTGTATCTCTGCTCTAGATATTCCAAACAAACTGTTCCAATAATGTATTATTCACGTCGTTACTTTAGAGCTTTATCAAGGAATCAGTTTGAAACGGGTGGTTTGACAATAAATATTCAATGAAAGAGGTTCTATCTTCTTTAGCTGTTGACCTTAAAATAGAATGCTAACCAAGCAAAGGGGGACAGCTATTAAACTAGGTACTGGAGGCGTTAACAACAGACAGCAGTAAAATTCCATGTTTATTTGCTTAGCACTAACTACTGGTCTTGCCATATAGTGTCATATTCTCACAAGAATGAGCAAGCCAGTCACATAAGTTCCCCCAGCACGGCAGTTGTATAAGGTTAAGCAATCTTGGCAACGGCTGTGCTAACTGAAACATATCTTCAAGTACTGTATTTCAGATTTTCTGATTTTTTCTACCTGTATTTTACTATAAAGACACATACAGTTAATTCATGCGACATTAAAACAATAGTTTCATTTCTATCCATTCACAGTGAAAATACAGCATCCAAAACTGATAAATCCTTTTTACAAAAGGTGCAAAATCTAATAATTTTACTTAAGATTTCCGAAACCGAGAATTATTTTCTACAATATAGACTGTCTCACAGTTCCTAACATGGTATATTTTTCTCTTGCCATTGATAAGATATAGTGTAGGGTATATGTAGGTCGCAGTGACCTACGTAGATCTGTTGCGGCTGCTGCCACTCTCAGGAGGCTACAAGCCGCAGACAGACAGGCCATAGGGCCTGGCGGAAGTCCCTAGCATTTCGTGGCTCAAAGACCCGACACACTACTATAGCTACCCAGAGACGGCGATGAGCAATCCTTGCAGCCAGGTAGCCCTCTAGTGTCCGCGGGGTATAGTCTTTCTTTGGAGCAAGCATCCTCACCTGCATCTGTCATGCATATTCTGTCCGGCACCGCCAAACCTGATAGCATACTTAAAACATGAGACGAAAACGGAATAAAAACGAAATTAGGGAAAGGAAATCTCCAACATTTTCCTAAACGACCAATAAAAACCACGATAAACCCTAGGGGTCAGAGTGGGGGTCGACGGGAATCAAACCTGTGACTTCCCGAATGCGAGCCTCGCACGTTAGAGCCAACTCACTCGGTCATTGATAAGATTGATACATGAGTGTTAAATTAAACTTATAACTCCTGAAAAAGTTTGCACACATGTGATAATACATGATTAATTCCAATTAGAATAAACCTATTATTATTATTATTATTATTATTATTATTATTATTATTAATATTTCTTTTCAAATACGCAAATTAGCCCATGTGGGACAACACCAAGGAAATAGAACAGATAGTAGATGTTTAAAACCGGGTCGCCACAGGCTGACTTTGAAATGATATACTCCTTCCATATCGTCAACAGAAACACTTGAATAGCGACAGAAATTAAAAAAAATACAAAATATTGAAAAGCTCAAACTAATATTAACAGACATCTCGGAAAGGCTGATGCTAATAAAAAGGTTATTTGAAATAAATGTTGTGCTTTTAACTGTTCTGTATTTTTGTGTAGTACGGTTTTTCTGTTAAGGTTTACCAGTTAGACAAAATTCCTATAGAATGAAAAGGAATTCACAGCTATTCCAAAAATACTTAAGATATGGATTTTATTAGTCATGTATCTTAAATATAAATGATTATTTTAATCCAAACCACTAGAGTCGTGAATGAGAAAATCAAAAAGTTTGAAAACTATTCCATGTAAAGGGTACTTTGGAATGGGGAGGAGCTTTTCTGGAACATTCTTGCGTGGCATCTTTGAATGCCAAATTTGGTATTTATATGTCATTTCGTTTCCGTGATATGCTGTCCACACACACCTACACTTACGCAGGAGCGACCCTTTTGGAGCCTCAAAACATGTATTTTGAGGTGACATATCGATATCTAATTTTTGTATGGAGTTTGATACCTCCTATATGTAGAAAAAGTAAAAAATTCTCCGTTAAATGCTTTAAGAGTTCAACAATTACTTAATACAAGCATTATTGTAGATTTTTACTATTGTCTTCCAAAGGTATCTTGTTGGAGTTTAGAGCTTTAGAAAACAACATATCTTGCAATCATGCATGTGCCTTTCTCTACCCAAGACAACTACATATATCCGTTGTATACTATAGTAGGTATCATAAAATAAAAGAAAAAATTATTCTCCTATCTACGTGATGTTATATTTATTCATATATTATTTCAAATTAAGTAATAAGTGTTTAGCTACATAAATCATGCGGAAACAGCATTCAAACGTGGTAACAAGCTGTTGAGATGGAAAGAATATAGAATAATAGTAAACGTTTTAGTACCTGTACACGTCCGATGTACTAGAAAAAGTGTAACATAACACAGAAAAATGAATAGGACATAAATTGTGTAGTTTCGTAAGCTCTTAAATTTTCCTCGTAAATCTATGCTTCTCTTATAATATCCAAACTAATTTGCCACACTAATATATCAGCTTTATTACGTTTTAATCAGACTTGTTCCAGTCATTATTAAGCGGGGAGGGGACAAGAATATTTTTCGAGGCAACAGACGATTTGGAATGGGGAAATATTGAAAATGTACGCATGGCATGCTTAAACAATGTCTAATTAGCTATGAAGTTGGATATATACACTATGTAATCAAAAGTATCCGCACACCCCCACAAACATACGTTTTTCATCTTAGGTGCATTGTGCTGCCACCTACTGCGTGTGACTCATTACCCACGACCTCAGTAATCATTAGACATCGTGAAACAGCAGAATGGGACGCTCCATGGAACTCACGGACTTCAAACATGGTCAGGTGATTGGGTGTCACTTGTGTCAGAAGTCTGTACGCGAGATATCCACACTCCTAAACATCCCTAGGTCCACTGTTTCTGATGTGATAGTGAAGTGGAAACGTGGACATGTAGAGCACAAAAGTGTACAGGCCGACCTCGTCTGTTGACTGACACAGACCGCCGACATTTGAAGAGGGTCGTAAAGAGTAATAGGCAGACATGTATCAGACCATCACACAGGAATTCCAAACTGCATCAGGATCCACTCCAAGTACTATGAGAGTTAGGCGTGTGAGGTGAGAAACCTTGGATTCCATGGTCGAGCGGCTGCTAATAAGCCACACATCACGCAGGAAAATGCCAAACGACGCCTCGCTTGGTATAAGGAGCGTCAACATTACAAGATTGAACAGTGGCAAAACTTTGTGTGGAGTGACGAATCACGGTACACAATGTGGCGATCTGATGGCAGGGTGTGGGTATGGCGAATGCCCGCTGAACGTCATCTGCCAGCGTGTGTAGTGCCAACAGTGAAATTCGGAGGTGGTGGTGTTATGGTGTGGTCTGTTTTTCCTGGAGGGGGCTTGCACCTCTTGTTGTTTTGTGTGGCACGATCACAGCGCAGACCTACATTGATATTTTAAGCACCTTCTTGCTTCCCACTGTTGAAGAGCAATTCGGGGATGGCGATTGCATCTTTCAACACGATCGAGCACCTGTTCATTCTGCTCGGGCTGTGGCGGAGTGGTTACACGACAATAACATCCCTTTAATGGACTGGCCTGCACAGAGTCCTGACATGAATCTTCTAGAACAGCTTTGGGATGTTTTAGAACGCAGACTTCGCGCCAGGCCTCACCGACCTACATCGATACCTCAATTCCGCACTCCGTGAAGAATGGACTGCCATTCCCCAAGAAACCTTCCAGCACCTGATTGAAAGTATGCCTGCGAGAGTGAACGCTGTGTAGTACATTTTTTAAAATTTACCTACTATACAAAATTGTACAAAATTCCTTCCAAATGAAGACGACTTTTCGGGTTATTCCCAGAAAATTCAAATTATACATTTCATTTGTCATGCAAATGTCTTAAATGTATCTCTTTGCAATTAGTTTTAAATTTCCGAAAAAAGTCCCATATAAAGAATAATTTGGGGTGGTGGATTTTGTTGAGTAACTCTTAGGTGAGCTCCACCATATTGACTTCCTGCATTTCCGATGGAGGGCGCCACGAACTTGTACGTCATTTTCAGCCAGGTGTCCAGATACTTTTGATCACGTAGTATATATACACCTGACTTTTCCTTTACGAGTTATTCTCACGCGCGTGAGTCCTTTTTCTAATTTTTTTTTCTGGTGGGGTTCATTGGGCCTCAACACTTAAACTCCCGATATCGAACTCAGTAGGATATAATACTTTCTCTACCTGCTAAAGGTAAATGTGTAAAATGTGTGAATTTCTTCCTTTGTTTTCAATGCAAAAACGATGAGGCGGGGGGATTAAAGACGATATTGCAGAGAGATTTGATAAAAAAAACTATTCCAGAAGGATTAAATCTCTTATAAGAATCGATTAATGTACAATTTGAATACCTCGCGACTTAATGGGTATTTGTGATGAAAAGCTTACCAAATTGAATTTTTTAGCTTATCGGTCTTTAGAAACGGCAGATAAATTTAATAGTTGAAAGATCCAGTAGACCAAAACTAATTTTTCCTGAAGAGTTTTAACCTTCAATAACTTGAATTTTAACCACATTTTCACTACAAATACTTCACTATGCGTCATTTTTTAAACCTCAAATATGCACTAAAGATAGAAGAGTGCATTATTAGAAGCGTTTTTAGATATCGTGCCATGCCTTTAAAGTTTACAATAAATAATGACTGTATATTTTTTTTATTTCAACAGCATTTAGTTATATATCTGATCAGAATTAACTCCTATTTATGCCTATCGGTTTGCGTTTTACGGAATTCCAGTTAATAAACCTTTATTTAGTAAATCTGAGTGGTTATTTTTACTTTTAAACTAAACGTATCTAAAGAAATATGGTCTAGTTGTCTAACTTACATTTTATACGCAAAGTCATCTTTAGTAAGTAGCCGCCACTGTTGTCGCTTGCTGTGAGGTAGTGGTAAATTCTAATAATTATTACAGACGTTTACACACGACGATGTCTACTCCCTGTGTATCCAAACGTACCACGTTTCATGTAACAAATTTTTATAGTGTACCTACGTATAGCAGGAGGCAAGTAAATCATGAAGTTTTTCACTGGTAACCATACAGGGAGAACAGCAAACCTATCTTTGTTAAACAGACTACTTTAACTGTCATACAAGGTGTGTGTGACGTTTCGGTATTTGTTGAAACATTATTTATAGCGTTGTCTATACAACCGTTTTCATGTTCTTGCAGCCAGTAACGTTTATGAACAACCTTACCGCAACTTTATGAACTTACACGCATGTCTGTTGCACACATGACCCCAAGACCTACGGAAATTGCAATTCAGATTTTACAGACAGAGGCACATAACCCAGTCTTTGCCTACGCTTCTGGTTATTGTGATAACAATTTTCATTCTCTGCTTCCACGTTCTACGCTCAAAACTTTGCCATTCTAATGCATTGTAATTTTTCATAATGTAATGTTTAAACTGAAAACTATTATCACCTCAAATGCAATGGTAAGAATACCTTTGCATTAAATACTTTGTTTGCTGTTTAGAAGATTAGAATTATTAAGAACAAAATGGCGCTATCTACCCCAGCTGGACCTAATGTACAGACATATTATATACAGAGGCTTTCACGACCGGCTTCAAGTAAAATGGTGTTTTTACCGGGCTTGTAGGCCGTGGTCAAGAAGCAGAATTGTTCCTGACGTTTCTCCTAATGCTGCATTGAGCAACCTCAGAGAGCTTACCTAAGAGTTACTCAACAAAATCCACCACCCCAAATTATTCTTTATATGGGACTTTTTTCGGAAATTTAAAAATAGTTGCAAAGAGATACATTTAAGACATTTGCATGACAAATGAAATGTATAATTTGAATTTTCTGGGAATAACCCGAAAAGTCGTCTTCATTTGGAAGGAATTTTGTACAATTTTGTATAGTAGGTAAATTTTAAAAAAATGTACTACACAGAAAATGTAGATCTCTTTAAAACACATAGTTTATTTCCAATGCTCTTAATGCTATCAGTATTTCCGAGATATCCTTTATTACCGGTTTGAAATATTCAATATTCATTTTTAAGGTGCTGTCACTTATCAGTTTTTTGCAATATCATAGAAGGAATATCGAATTTCTAGGCAACAAACCGATCCACTTTTTAACATCTTATCAATTTGTTTTGCTTTATCCTCCTTGTACCTTTATGAAAAACCTGATGTGTTACACTCTCATGACTTTCTCTACTCTTGTACAAGCTATTTTTACAAACGCTTATTCTCCATATGCTTCATGTTAATCGAGATATTGAGATGCTAATCTTATTGCTAATTTTCTTGTAGATGAAAGGGGAATTGGTAGGCTTTAAGCGATAGTCAAATATTTTAAGAGCTGGTTGCTATGTCGAATATTCCATTCTCTTTGCATTACCAGGACAAAAAAAATTAATAACGAATTTCCATTTGAGAAAAAGCATAAGTATTGGAAAATTTAAGGGAACAACAAGCAAATCTCGAAAATGGTTCACTCAACAAAAAAGTGTATATGACATAAATTGTGTATTTTAATGCGATCTACATTTTTGTGTAATAAAACTTTGTCTATCTCTTATGGTTTACCAGTTATGCAAAAGTCGTTCACAATGAAGAATACTTTTGGAGACATTCCCAGATAATTCCAGATATACAATTCATTTGCCATAAAAATGTCTTAAACTTATGGTATTTTATTCAAAATTGTTAGCACCATTTTTGAGAAAGTTAAAAATTTCAAAAAATGTTCCATGTAAAGGGTAATATGGGATGGAGGATGTTCTTGAAAGCCTTCGAGTTGCAACTCGGGAAGATACTGAACCTAAATACCAAGTTTGGTATTTATCCGACTGTTCGTTTCTGAGTATGCTGTTCACAGACAGACAGACAGACAGACACAGACACACACACACACGGATATGTTTCCAAAATGCTTTATATGCATTCAGTGCACCTCAAAACATGTATTTCCTATGAAATCTCGGTATCGAATTTTTGGGTGGAATGCAATACTTCTCCTACTTACTATACGTACTAGAGAAAGTAAAAATGTGTAATGAATTTATTTCTCCAAAGGTTTATCTCGCTTAACAAGAAGCAGATAGCAAAATAAGCTTTCGTAAGAATAGTTTACAGAAGCTACATCAAAATTAACAATACAGAAAGTCATGTGAAGGTAACACATCAGACATTTAAGAATAATGTAGCTGTTAATGCTTTAAGAAACAAAATAAGCCGAATGAAGCAAGGCCCTTATCGCCCAACATAGCTTATTGAAAGCAGCAACAAACCCATGATCTAGTCCGTATAGTGGATAAATTTACTGTTATAATATATCAAGTCTAGTATCGAAGTAGTGCATGTGTAAATCATCTGTTTATCTTTGCTTGTCAGAGGTATCGGAAAACGCTTGGCTTTGAATCGGCTTTCCATAACGCTTTTTAAAGAAGAGCGATAGCCCAGAGGTGTAAAAGCTACGCGACTCAGAAAAAAGTGCAGCCTGGTAGCCTGATTATGCATTGGAACAACAAGAGCAAGCTAGGTACGAAAATAGCTGTTCAGGGATTCAGATTCACATTCTAAGCTGCATTACATGTAGTGGCTGAGATATCTTTGATTTGAAGAGTAGGTGTAAATCTAATAACTCGAACATTACAAATTTTTCGGTTAAACTAATGCAACCTAGATGGCACCATTTAACTGGGGATAAACTCGGCTATTTCAAAGGTATTTCAATATTTTAAAAATCTGATGTATTACATTTATATGACTTTCTACACTCTTGCACAAACTATTTTTACAAACGCTTATTCTCCAGTTACTTCATGGTAGTCGAAATAATGAGATGTTAATCTTATTGCTAATTTTCTTGTAGGTGCAAGGGGAGTATGGTAGACTTTAAGCGATAGTTAAATCTTATAAGAACTGGTTGCTATGTGGAGCATTCCATTCTCTTTGCATGTCCAGGACATAAAAAAAGAATAACGAATTCACATTTGAGAAACACTATAAGTATTGGAAAATTCAAACAAATAATAAGGAATATCTCGGAAATTGTTCACTCGACAAAAAAAAAAGGGATATGACATAAATTATGCATTTCTATGCAGAAAAATGTCTATCTCTTACGGTTTACCAGTTATGGAAAAGACATTCAGAAAGGACATTCTGGGGACATTCCCAGAAAATTCAAGATATACATTTTGTCATGAAGAGATCTTAAATATATGATATTTTAATCAAAATCGTTAGTCATTTTTGAGAAAATAAAAAATTGCTAAAAGTGTTCCATGTAAAGGATAGTCTGGGGTGGGGGGATTTTGCTGATAACCTTCGTGTCGCATCTTTAAGAGATACTGAACCTAAATACCATGCTTGGTATTCATCAGACTTTTCGTTTTTGAGTTATGCTGTTCAAATCCACACAGCACACACACACAGATATTTTTCTAAAATTACTTTTTTTGGATTCAGGTGACCTCAAAACAAGTATTTCCGGTGAAATCTTGGTGTCGAATGTTTGGGTAGAATGCAATACTTCCCCTACTTACCATACGTGGTAGAGAAAGTAACAATGCATATAGGAAATAACCTTCCAAGTCCTTACAAAACAGTACCGAGTTAGTTGGCTCCGTATTCGAGAGATGCAGGGTTCGACTCCCGTTGAGCACCCATTTTGACTTTAGGCCTTTCGTGGTTTTCTCTGATTGATAGGCGAATGCTGTAGTGGTTTCTCATTTACCACGATTTGTTCCCCTCCATTCCCTTTCATTCCGTTTCCTCATCTTTCAGGTGTACTTCTAGGTTTCATGGCGTGAGGCGGTGCCGGAGAGATTGCGCGGAAAGAGTATTCCCCGTGAACAATAGAGGTCTGCCTGGTTGCACAGGTCGTCCTCGCCCTCTCTAAATAGCTTCAGAAGTGGGTCGGGTTTCGAGACACAAAATGTTAGGAACTTCCGCCGTCTCTCTGGCCTTTCTGCCTGTGGCTTGTAGACTCTTATGGTTTCTTCACTTCATTCCTTCCACGGTGCGGATTGTAGCCGCAATAGATCCCTATAGGTAGCAGTGTGCGAGGTGTCCCCGTCCGTTCTATACCTTAAAACCTTACAAAACAGTGGATTCCTGCAAAAGCGGGAAACTATTTCTTAACGCGTTTATCATAACTTTCTTCACAGTTATACCACTTATAACTTCACTTCAGTCGAGATAACTATTTACTCTACATTCATTCGATAAGTTTAGTACAGGGTGTGGTTCCTCGTCTACTTAAGGATCCCGATACACTAATCTGTCATTCGCAGGATGTTAGAGACAAAATAGGGTGTGGGATACGCAGAAGAGTGCATATGCAGCCATCTACTCCTTCCCTGACTTTCAAAGCAATATCAATCCAAAAGCCTACGCAGATGAATTTGAATGACAAAGTGCCATTCTTGACAAATAGCTCCCTCGTTTGCCGAAAAGTTTTGCTCACCAGGGATGTATCCCAGCTCGAAAAGTGAGAATTGGTTGAAAACATGCCTAAAGTAGTATTCCTTTATTACAAAAGTAGTGTGTCCGTCAACCCCATGATACATTTTGCCGCCAGTAAACACGATTGATATTCACTTGTTCTAGAGACAAAATTTGCTAACAATAAGAAGAAAGCAAGAGATCGATCAATATTTTGAAAAATACAACTTTTTAGTGTTATAACTTCGATGTTACATTTTCTGTTAAAATTGTAACAATACATCCTCTTAAGACAGTTAAAATACCTGAACAAAAAACGTTTCTTATACCAGATTTGCTGCAATGCTTATCAAAAACTGATAATTATTTTATACAAATATCTTGTTTCCTGTTAATGAGAAATGTAACAATAAACTTACAACTGTTTTTTGGGACGCACTTCAACAATCCTTAGCATCTTTAGTTATCAGTATATCTCTAAAAGGCCATGATTAATGAACAAAAAATCTACATGCTCAACATATCTTCAAGCTAATATGCCCATTCGGACTCAAGATACTTATTGTCCAATTTATAATTAGACTGACATCGCAACTAAGGTGTTCACAGCAGTAAAGCGAAAACAACTTCTACCACGTGATTTACTCCACTTGGTGAAGATATTCTGATGGCTTTGATTGGCTAAAGTTAGATAAGAAGGATTCCTACTGAATGGAGTTGGGGTAGCAGCGAACTCTGTTCCGGCAAATGAAGGATGCCACAATGGCTGAGGCAGAATCTTTGAAAGTAAATGTTTGTTTTCTCTGGTGAGCTATTTAATCTATACAACTTCAAATTTATTGCAGAAACGATAACACATACAGAGGCTATGTAACGAGATATACGCAGCCTTGTAAATTTTTTAGGAAATTGCTATATTAATTAGTGGCCATTGGTTTTCAGAATGGTCCCATGTTCCGGCTTTCAACATCGACCTCTATCAACAATGTATTGCAGCTAGAGGATACAGCGATCTTGTGACTACATTTGGTTGTCTGTACACTGTGTAGCTTGGAAACACTCGTGTTTAATTAGAAATTATAGATAGAAATGAGGATCTTGAGCAAAAATCTCCGTCTATTCCAGTACGAGGGAGGATCGAAAAGTAACGCAGAATAATGTTTTTACAAAAAAAGTTTAATAGTTAAAACAACAACAAAAAATCATAAATGAACTTACACGTTTTACCTACTTTTCGACATAGTCACCAAGTTTCTCAACACATTTCTCCCCTCGTGATACCAGTTTGAATATGCCCTGTTCGTAGACGTCCGTTTCCTTGGAGTACAGCCATCTGCGGACTGCTGATTTCACTTCCGCATCTGTCGCAAAGCGTTTGGCCAGTCGGGGATTTCTTCATGGGACCAAACAGATGAAAGTTCGACGGTGCAAGGTCGGACTGTGTGGTGGATGTTGGGGCATCTTCCAACGAAATTTGGTGATTTTCTTGCGTACAGCAGCAGCAACATGGGGGCGAGCATTGTCATGAAGAATTTAGGATTTTTTCATCGTCAGCATTCGCGCTGTGGCATTCGTCACGAAGGACACGACGCAACTTTACCAAAGTTTTCATGTAGGCTGCAGCATTCACAGTGGTCCTGTGTTCAGCAAAGTCCACCAATACCACACCATGCATATCCCAAAACACCGTCACAAGCACTTTCCTAGCAGATTGAGTCACTTTTAATTCTTTCTTCACTGGGGAACCAGCGTGTTTCCACTCCATACTTGCCTGATTGGTTTCGGGCTTGTAGTGGTATGCCCACGACTCATCACCAGTGACGATTCCTTTCAGAAAGTCATACCAGTCTGCGGTGTGCCGCGTTAGGTGATCCAAGCTCGTCATCATTTGCTGGCCCTTGTGGTTGTCTGTCAGGTTCTTGGCACCCACTGAACACTAACTTTACGAAATTTCAACGTCTGATGAACAATATCGTACACTGCAGCATAGGAAATGTTGAACTCTTGCAATAAGGTTCGCAGTTGCACGCGCCGGTCGTTCAAAATTGCCGCCTCAGTGCCCCTGATATTCTGCGTGGTGAATCACTAAGGTTCAAACGGCCCTCTAGGAAGAATGCACGCCACCTGGAGACATTGCTACGGTCCATAAAATCATCCCCATACACTCCACGCATGTCCCTGTGAATATCACTCGGTTTATGCCCTTTGGCCCGCAATAAACCTTTCTGCTCAGTAACATGTGCGCCATCTTTGTTGCGTAGTTCACGCTTCTTTCGCTAGAGCTGCACATGAAACAAAAAATACCCTCTGTAGCGAAAACTTCAAACTATATCTCTGTGAAATTGCAATATTCCAACTGCAATACCAAGTTAGAAAAAATTGCTGTGCGTTAGTTTTCGATCCGGCCTCGTTTAATATCCGCTGCACAATAAGAACTGCAGAATACTTCAGTTTCATCATTCTAGGTTGTGTTGAGGTACACGAGTATCCTGATTTATCGCATTGGAGGTTGGCTCTGCAGGTATCGAAAAAATGACATTCTGTAAGTAGCTGCATAATAGAGTATCCCCTAATCTTTAGAAAGTGATGACCAACTGTCAGAGAAACAGACTTCATGTGAGCGAAGCAATATTATAAAACGGACAAGTACAAAAGATTTCAGTTGCTTTAGCACATTTCCTCTACAATTCTTTCAAGGGCATTTTCATTTTCAAACAATATGCTTTACCCAGGATTTTTGGAAAGAAAATGTATAACTATTCACATCTCCTGTGCTGGACTCACACAGCATCATGCTACAAGAAGTGCCTTATCCTCAAGGGATGTAAAACGTTACTTCCGAAAACTTAAGGCAGTTTTCTTCTTGTGGGGCGTACACTTTGAGAAAGCGACAATAGGAGAATTGATTGCGCGTAAAACACTCGGTGAGTACCTACACATTTGCCAGGTAAAAGTTGTTAAATCTGTGCATTGATTGATAGAGTACGCTTGAAGCAGCGTGCTTTCAGCTTGAATGCGTAAGAAAGATAGCTTGATGAACGTACAAAAAGACATTCAAAGTAATAGATAAACTTGACAACCTCCAACTATAGAGAATAAAAAAATGGAAAATTTGCTGTCGAAAAACTGGCGTGAAAGGTTTCATCGATATTGCTTATCTCAAAATGGATGTTTTATTTGCTCTAAGAAGCAATATTTCAACCACCAGATGGTGTTGTATCTCCAAGGTATTGGGCTACAGTAACACGTTTTCTTGACAGCTTTTCCGCATCTTCCGATATTTCTACCCTCTTTTCCTTTTTTTAATACCCAATCTTCGGGTGGATCGGCTGTCTGTCTCGTCAGTATCAAATCTTCTCGGTGAAGTGTATTAAAACTTGAGGGAAGGATGATTCACTTTGGAGCAATCATTCTCTTTCTCGCTGCTACTCCTCCCTCTACCGACCCACCCCACCCGGTTCTATTGTCTTCTTCCTTATGGAGGGAACTGAATATAACTCGAATTAAAAATTCAACATCGCAAAGATAGAAGGGAACTGTCGAGAAGCCAAGTGACGGCCGTCTGAGGAGATTAATGTGCAACTTGAACATGTTCGACAAGTGCTTCGTTCTTCCGCTGAGCTCCCCTGCCATAATCCCACGCTGTCAGTGGCGGTTCGTACGTCAGCATTTACGTCAGTGAGAAGACTTTAATCTCCTAACAAGTTCGTAACATTCTAAATGTCAAATCATTAAATCATTCCAAATTGGTTTCTGCAGAACTGCCTTTGGTGAGATGTTATTAAATGGATTTAAGTCATCGCGAGAACAATCCCTGTTGAGGGAGTATTTTTAAATGATTTCAGTCTAATAATAATTTATAATATATAAATTCAATAACAGCCCGCCTTAAAGCAATATGTGTATGTAGTAATATATAAAATGTATGTAACAGTCATTGTATTATGTTTATTTTTATTGTATACATGTATAATAATGTTATGTGAATATATTACGTAATTTAATAATGTTGGAGCTGTGAGAATATAGGTCAAAAGTTGCTAACAATGAAGTAACAATGAGGTAACCTTGTAGCAATAATGAATTAGAAAGTTTAATAATGCTACTAGTAATTCCTGGAGCAACAATAATGTCATTTTAAAAGAATCAGTTTATAAATAGCCAATCAACAACCAGAAAACTTTAAAGTTAATTAAAAGTATTCTATTGGAGTAAAATTAGCCAATCAGGGACTTAAAATATAGAAATTTACAAATTCAGGCGGTAGAAGTCAGTTGCTAGTAGACAGCGTTCCTAACCGGACGCGAGACGCGTCCTCGAGAAGTTTTATACGTATTCAGTGTGAGACGAAAATTCATTATAAAGTTTACGTTTTAAAAAAAGTGCAAGCAATTAATAAACAATCTCACAGCTTTCTATATCAGTGAATTGTTATTTAATCGAATGAAGGATTAATAAAAGGAGTAAATTAAAAATTATAATTTGTGTAAGCTTACATTCTTTAGCATCACCCCCTGTTAAGAAATACATGTTTCTACAAATTAATACTGACGCAGCCGAGGTAAAAATAAATATATATAATATTTAAAGAAAACATTAAAATACAAAGTTGATTCCTAAAACCTGGGGCGAAGGCCAACGGAAAGTAAACTTGGGGCGAAGACTACCGGAAAATGAACATTGGGGCGAAGGCCACCGGAAACTTTGTACCATATGTGGGGCAGTTACTTCATCAATTTTGGCTTTCCATACGTGAAGCTAAAAACACCTGTTCTGTCTTACCTAAGTAACGGTTGTAAATAATTGCCTATATGGGGATATTCAAAGGGAAGAACATATTTAAAGGCGTTATTTACAGTAAACCGTGAAAGTCACAAACGCATTCCACACATCAGGGGATAGAAGAGAATTCAATGTTTACTTTCTCTACCACGTACCCAGTAGTAGAGAAGGATTTGCATTCCACCCAATAATCGTTCTGCAGATTTCACCTGAAATCATGTTTTGAGGCTCCCAAAACGAAAAGCATTTTTTAGAAAAAGGTAAGTCTGTGTGTATGTGTGTGCATATGTGTGTCTATGACCAACTTAACTCAAAAACGACAAGTCGAATATATACAAAACTTTGTATCTAATTTCAGTACCTTACAAAGATGCGAAACGAGAATTTTCAAAAAAATCCCCTCGCCCGAAACTAACCTCTAAATGGAAAATTTTTTCGAAATTTACAGCATTCTCAAAAAATGCTTACGAATTTGATTAAAATACCACATATTTTTGTGAGATTTATATGACAAATAAAATGCATATCTTGAATTTTCTGCGAGTAGACTGTGAAGTCCATTTCACTGCGAAGAAATTTTGTGTAACTGGAAAACGTTAAGACAGACAAATACGTACTACACAAAAATGTAGATATCTTTAAAACACAAATTATTTCAAATACTTTCTGAGGCTTCAGCCATTTCTGAGATATCTGTTAATGTTGGTTTCAATTGTTCAATACTTTTTAATTCTTTTAAAGCCTGTCGCCAGTCACTTGTTTCTCGCAATGCCATAGAAAGAGCATGGGATTTAAAAGCTATGGCTCTACTCTCTTGTACCTATAACGAAATGCGTACCTAATGAAAATGTATTTGCAAATGTTTATCTGATCAGTATGAAGCCGTTAGAAAAATAAGCTTGCGTAAGATGAAGAAGTTGCTGTTTTGTTACGTTATTAGCACCAGACTTTGAAGTAGAATTGTTCTTTACGTTGTTTGCTGCTACGTATGAAAAGCCGATTTAAACTAGGAGTTGTTGTATTGTATTTCAGCTGTTGGGGAGCCGAACTTGTAGTAGTTGCAACCGCACGTATAGTAAACAGTTTCCGGTAGCCTTCGTCCCAAATGTACTTTCAGGTGGCCTTTGCCCCAAGTTTAAAAATATTAACTTTGTAATTAAACTGTTTCTTTAAGCATTAAATAATTATGTTTGCCTCGGCTGCGTCAGTATTATTGTTAGAGGCATGGAAGTCTTGGCAGGGCGTGATGCGACAAGAATGTAGGTTTACGCAGATTTTAAGTTTTAATTCACTCCTTTTTATTAAGCCTTGACACAAATTAAATAGCACTTCACTGATATAGAGAGCTGTGAGATTCTTTTATTAATTAATTACACTTTTTACCACGTAAAACTATTTTTCGTCTCACACGTATACGTATACAATCTCTCGAGGACGCATCACGCATCCGGCTAGTAACTCTGTCTGCAGGCAACTGAATAGATATCAACCGTCTAAACTTGTAAATTTCTGCATTTCAAGTCTCTGATTGGCGAATCCCACTCCAATAGAATACCTGCATTTAATTAAAGCTTTTTCTGGTTGTTGATTGGCCATTTTTAAACTGTCACTAAAATTACATTATTGCTTCCAAGAATCACAAATAACATTTAAACTCTCAAACTCATTATTGCTTCAAGGTTACCTCATTGTTACCTCATTGTTAGCAACGTTTAACTTATTATTCTCACAGCTCCTACATTATTAAATTACGTAATATATTCACATTAACATTATTACACATGGATACAATAATATAAGCATATGCAATGACTGTTACATACATTTTACAAATTATTACATACACATATTGCTTCAAGGCGGGCTGTTATTGAATTTACATATTAAATAATTTGACTGAAAAATATTTAAGTGTTAAAAATACTGCCTCAAAGAATAGTTTGTAGAAACTATACAAAAATAAATTTTAGTGGGGAGAGAAAGTCATGAGAATGTAACACATAAAATATTTTTATATGTAAAAGGAGGCTTACAGCATCCATTCAGTAGCATAAAGCAGTGCTAGATGCTCAAAGAAAAATGGTAAGCACGGGGAAAATATACGTATTGCAGTTTGCTGATGTTTCGGTTAAATGCGCTTTGGCTAAATGACCTAAAACCTTAAAATTTTCTCAATTGAATTAATGTAGAGCGTGTTTATATCGCTTACAGCTTCTGTTATATAAGAATCTGAAATTTTCTCCTTTTTTCAATAACCTATAAGTCGAATGTCAATTGCCTCCGAAAAGTAGAACTAATCAACAAGCATCCATAGGACTGTGGACAACCACAATTCTTTAATTTATTTGTCTAGCCTTTTAGAGTAATTTCGGGCTCAATTTGATTTTTGTTATATAGAAGAGCCCCATAGGTTCTTGTATATTCTTATTCTATGATACCCAATTTTT
This sequence comes from Deroplatys truncata, assembly GCA_030765065.1. NCBI lineage: Eukaryota > Metazoa > Arthropoda > Insecta > Mantodea > Mantidae > Deroplatys > Deroplatys truncata. The sequence goes on from CM060980.1 coordinate 65,447,770, forward strand.
ATTCGAAAAGTAAATACCTTCATAAACTGCATAACAATCCTGAAAGATATACTACGTATGTTTTAGAACTTATTAAGGCTGCCTATATTGTCGAAAGATTTATATATTTGTATTAGAAATGTTTTCAAAATGGTACAGAAAACGGGCGAAAAAGTAAACAGTTTTGCAACCATATTGAAACTCTCTGAAAATAAAAATAGCTGTTGCCATTTTAAGAAAGGCGATGAATATCGCAGAATAAATGGACAGTACCATAAATTTCTTCTGGACAGTTGCAGACAAGGAATGGAGAAATCAGACACATAATATTTAAGAAGAAAATAAAATAAATTAAAAAGGGAAGATACACCAAGGAAGTCAATGGAAAGAGAGCACCCTCAGAGCTTATTTCTCCTAGGGAACAAAGCTAAAAATCAAATTTTGAAAGTCAAGATGATGTATGGTTACGTGTTTTGGACTGGTACGTTTATGATATAACGTATTAGTAAATATCGACAATGGTATAATCAAGGAAAAAATTGTAACTGCTAAATACATACAGATGATGGAAGAACCCAAAGGACATTTAGTACAGATGTATTTTATCGATTTTGTTTCCCTCATGCATAAACGGTTATTTACAGAAATGTGCTGGGGAGAACTTGAACCTTCGAGGTACATCTGCTGACGGAGTACAACTGAACTCCTGCACCTCTCCACCTCTCTTCAGCATACGAAGTGGAACCTTCCAACTGCTTACTATGCAATGCACTTACACCACCACGCTATATACATAAAATATATATCATACATTCATCGTATGATACGCGTCATTGCGTATACGGATACCCTAGCGGTACTTTCTATAATCAGCCGAATTTAAGTGATTCCGCCACTGGGCGCACATGATTGTCCTACCGCCCACAGATAGCGCCATAGAAAAGAAACATGACGTTGAGGGCGTGAAATGGTCGACGAATTTGCTCATGGACCTTCTCTTTCGAGGTATAAGATTAATTTACACGCAAATAAACATACACTGGACCAACGGATGTACTTGCCTTCCGAAGGATTTTTATACCCCCTAAGAAAACAACCCATACCCTTCATTATATTTGAACCCGCGACATTCAAACCAGAAATTTTACATTGATATTTATGTAAAATCTCTGGTTCCGGAGGTTGCGGTTCAAACCCGCCGGGAGATGATGGATTATTTTTTGGGTGATTATAAAACTCCTTAGCCTGGTTTCTTCGGAAGGCAACTCGTTGCTCCGATAAATTCGTATATATGAAGTACCACTCAGTTCATCTAAGAGTCAATTGCATGTATAATTTGAGCTTGTGTAAGTTGAGTAAAGGATACACAAAAAACAAGAACATTATAATGTCTCTATTTTGAGAATTCTTTCCCTTAGAATTTATTACAATGTTCTTTTTTAATGGATCACCCTCCTCTGTGGAGAACTTACACCTCCATGGTATGGTGGTGAAGAAGAGGGAAATTAAATGTAGTGATGAAAAGGATAATAGGAGAATTTGCAGATCAAATCATCCAACACAACATTCCCCTAGCGACCGTGGAAAACCGCGAAAAAACTCTCGGTCAAGTTGGTCACCCCGGGGGTTTGAACAAGGGGATCTCCGGTATTCGGGCCACAAACATTAACGCCCGAGCCATCCCGCTCGGTATTACAATTTTACGATTCCAAATTATCATAATTCAAAATTGAAAAGGGCGTAGTGAGAGTCTTTCCCCCAAAATTGTGGAAGAGGATTATTTTGAGAAAACATCTGCTTGATGTATTTTTTACTCTGTTATGTTTTAAAGAATAAGAACAATTTTAGATGTATGTTTCGTATTTTGATTAACAAAATTGTAACATTTATACGCGATTTCCCAGCTTTAATAAATATTTCTTTATTAAAGTGCACGTGTCCCATTCTAGCTATTGCAGAATTGCTGCAGTGTTACGGAAACTGTATTTTAGATTGTAAAAAGCACAAGCAGAGATAAGAGGACAAAGAAGTAAGCGATTCCTAAACTTAAGTTGTATTTTCATGTAAAGTTGTTGAGGAATGCCGTTTCTTACAGAATAAATTGTATCTTTTACAAGCATTAACAACCATTTTCCTGCCTTGTAAACTTAATTCAACCTAACAGACTGCTAGAATCTTCTTTCTAGACATGAAATGATGAATGTGGAACATTTTGATGAATGTGGAACATCGTTACGTGTAGGTATTCGATCAACGTTGAGATAACAGTAAGGAACAAAGAAAACTAAGTGACCTCCGTACATTGCAGGCTAGCAGTAGTCTTTCTTCACATATCTGGTGGATCATTCTGAATTGTTGTACAAATGTCAAGGTTGTTTCTTCAACTTCAGCGTGTAATTTACTGCCCTTACCACAACTTGTCTTTTAGTGGTTTCATAAATCCTAACAACAAGAGCAGAAGCACGCAACATTTCTAAACCACATGATTCAGCATACTAGTAATGGATAAATATTATCTTCAGTAATACCATGAGTACTGATAGATTTTCGGTAGTTCTAACGAATGCTTGTTGTCATGATAATTATTTTGAAATCGAAGTTCAACAATAGTTATTTAATGATGAAGCATGAGTTTGGAAACTAAAACTAGCCAAGACAAATTTTCTTCTTTCTCTGTTTACCCTCCCCGTGAGTAGGGTTTACACCCCCAGGAATTATAACCGAGACAAGAGGTAGAAAAAACGGAATTTGTGAATTTTGCGGAGGTAGTGAAAGCACAGAGCATTATATGACAGAATTTAAACAATTGGCAGAATGGAGAAGAGAGGTATGGGAGGATAAATGGGAAAAAAATGGATGGATAAATAGTAGCAATTAAAATGTTAACAAGAAGAGAAGGAAAGAAAAATAAGAGTATGGGGGAGTTTCTAAAGAAAGTAAAAGAGAAATGGACTAGAAAAGTAAGAGAGATAAGAAAGGCAGAAGAGCAAACGGTGGAGGAAGTGGATAGGCAATAGGGATAAAAGGCAGCAAGGGATGGTTAGATGAGCCAGAAGGCCAGGGTGCCAGGCAAAAGAAGTAGTATAGCTGGCAAGAAAATTTGTACATGTAGGTTAAGTTAGTTTATAAGTGAAATATTGTAAAAAAAAAGACTGTATGAAAAAATGTACAAATAAAGTATCTAAGTATAACCAAGTGCCTGGAGTCAGTTGCCTATCTGGGAGCACAGACTATGGATTGGTTAGAGCAGACAGGATGAGTGATCAGCCCGAACCTGGTATGAGAGCGAGGAAGGAGATGATATGAAATGACGGCTAAATGGATTGAAGGATTGGTGAAGACTAGTGGAACGAATTATGCAGGAAACCGGAGAGCCCAGAGAAAACCCGCCCAGACGCCGCTTTGTCTACCACAAATCCCACATACGGGCACCTGGGATCGAACCCGCCTTGGTGAGAGGCGAGCAATCTAACCACCACCCAAGAAGAGGGATATTCAGTAACATAATTAGAATGATAGAATCAAGCCATTTTTTAACTTTTAGTATAATCACTGAAGTGACTTAACTGTTTCGCCTTTATAAAAACATACGCTAGTTTTATTAACTTTAATTCCAAGCAGAACAGCAGATTCAAATCTTGACATTTTTGCAGTGTGTACCAAAGGCCAATGGTGAACAAGCAATAACATGAGAATATCCTTCCTAGTTCCCTAGTCACTGATATGGATAGTGGTTAAGTCGCGCACTCATGAGGGTGGGGGGTCTCAGTACAAATCCCGTAGATCCGCCCTGCCTAACTAAGGCTTTTTCCGAATTATCCTCAGTTCTTATAACTGGCAAATTTCCAGAGGTACGCTAAACTAGGCCAATTATCATTTCACTTCATGCACCATCAAAGTCCACCGCCTGTGACGTATGCAGTAAGAATGGGCGTTGTACTCATAATAATAATAATAATAATAATAATAATAATAATAATAATAATAATAATACATAGATGTCTAGTCGAATCGATTAAGTTCAATTTTAATTAGTAAATTAGGTTTCAATGAGACCCTACATTGCTGAAAAGCGCTTGCATGTGTAGTTTGTACCATGGGTATTGCTCTTTCTATTGCGTTGCGCAGTTTATTGTGATTCGTTGTGAACCACTCCTAATGGCAGTAGAATTTTAAAATGAGATGTTAGTAATTAGCAGCAGCGTTAGGGAAAGTTCAATATCTTCGAAGGCCAATGAGGCACATCACACGTACGACACGCCAAACCTGGGATTTTAATACAAGTCTTCTAACAAGCTAGTTTGGCTATTAGCTTGTATGAAGATTCGAATAGGGCAATCAGATAAAAATATATTTAAGGACGTATGACGTACACGTTTAAGATTAAAACTAGCACAAACGGGAGCTTCGTTAGCGTTATTAATGTGTTTCTCCTGTTTCGCTCTTCTCTCTCTCTGTGCAATGCAAATTGCAACAAAGGAGGACACCAGTTGCTGCTAAACACATTATATTTATCATTTGGTGTAAAATAGGTGCTCAGCGTAGCACAAACGTTACACCTGAGACACTGTTAACACACACTCGTACAGAACACAACTGGTGCGTCGAATCGCAATTCACAACTGAACTGCCGAGTTACAACTAACAACAGGACTGTACTCGCCACTGTCCACTTTAAACTCATTTCTTGATTAAGTGAACTGTCCAACCGGGCGCCAATCAGTCTCTTCCAGCATACAAAGCAGAACATTCTTAAAGGGAAGTCTATTAGAACATGCCGAAAGGAATCTTCTTGAACAGTAATTACCAAGTTAAGCTATCTTTATTCAGACATTACCCACTACAATGAACAATCGCAAGCCTGCATTAAAGACCGTTTTCTGAAGGAAATGTAAGTCTACAATTACAGGAAGCACCAAACATTTTACGGGCAATATGCTGTGGTATTTATGAAGCCCCTCTCATACCAGTAAGTATCATTCAGTGTGCTTTAACACCCGTGACTTAGAAGATATGGGAAGTTTTTTTTACTCAGATTCACGTATTTTGAACTTGAAAGCCTAGCCAGACAAGCAAGTTTGAAAGCATGCAGTTTTGAATAAGTTGCTAGGCACACTGATAACTTACACTGTTTGCCACATAAAGTTCAATAAGTTAGCATTGAACGCAATGCTTAATTATTTTCCATTTTTGGACCCTTTCTGAAACCTTAACAACAATTCTTGCGTTTATTGACCCTTGTCACGCTATATCACTTTCCTAAGTTGAGGGAATGTCGCCCCTCCCTATATACCCAGGATAGAGAGGTATAATTTCCTGAAGTTTTTCACGTCCCCTAACCACGTCAATACACCCAAGTCATAACGTTCGCCCCGCTATACTCTATGTTTGGCCACCTGCCATAAAACTCCCTCCTATGTTTACACTGATTTAAGTGATTCTTCTTTAAGTCTGTTTGCAGGAACCAATAGTCGATATAAATCGAGGCGATGTGATGGACACTTTGGATATGTGTGAAAGGGAAGAGAGAGGCACCTTTGGGCTCCCCCAGGTCCGCAGAGACTTGGCAGGGGAGAAACGTTAAGGTCGTAAACAGATTCCCTCCATGCAGAGGTTACTGAGAGTGACAGGATCTGTGGGGAGTTTTAGAAACAGAGAAACAGTACGTCAACATTCACTCCCATAAAGTGAACATAAGCTTATGCTTTAGAAGAGTCTCGCTGGGTTGAATTTCTTACGAACCGAGTTTCAGAAGTATCACATCAGAATTTCGGGCAAATATTCACGATATCAGCGATAATCCTCTCCAGGTATACAAGCGGTTTTTTATTTACTTTTGTACATAAATATAAATTGCATACTAATAGTGCGTACTACGGTCGCCAGATAACTATTAAATACGTACACTGTCGTCTACCTAATTGAAAGATAAATGCTTTCTCCCATACTACCAAGGGATTTTATATAGCACATTAGCATCTCCAAGATTTGGTTTTATGTTGTTTTTTTTACGTTGGCGACAATTCATACCAAACTTTGGGCTTATAATATATGTGGCACACCATTCGTTTGATTCCTTCCATTTTTTCCGTGTTAAATAAATATTTCAGCAGCGCTCTTATGAATAGGTGACTAAGAACTGAAATATTACATCATTCCAATCATTTCGGAAAAAAGATTATTCATTAAAACACATTTGTTAACGTGTAAGAGCTTAAATTAAAAATTTAAGTCACTAAAGTAAGAAATGAACATGTCTTCTTCAATGTACAAATGCCAGTCACTGAACTAAACTCTCATTTCACGTGAAGAAAGAGTACTAAAATTAATTTTCAGCTTTAAGCGTACTATGTTGTAAAATTTAACAAAGATTAATGTATAGAAAGTTAAAAACAAAATCCGTTCTAACAAATAAATGTCACTATTTCAAACCACTAAGTGTTATCAGTTTCCAACGACACTGATGCAACAAAAGGTATGCATATGCTTTCTTAAACGATAGTAAAAACACTCATTAAAATCCTATTTTTCTAGGACTTATAAGTTACAAATCCATCTTTGTTTTCTTTTATCCCTATCTGCTAGATCTTCGGTTCAACGCCACTCAAACGTTCGATTACCTATCTGGAAGATATTCTGTCGATAAGCATTCATGATTAACAGAGTTGCAAATTTCCATTGCTGATATTCTCATTACATTTCAAAATTGTGCCGAAGTCTTCAAAACCAACCGCCGAACCACGTAAAACTGTTTCGTTCTTTCTTAGAATTGGAAAATCAATCGTGACGTTATAACTAATATTTTGTGTTTGGAACATGAGAGTTCTCTTTACCAAATGTCAAAACTGAGAATGTGTGTTACAAAAAATTAAAAACAGTTTATGTCGTACTTCACAAAAGTTGCCAACATAAACTCTAAAGCGTAACATTACTCAAGAGTAACTGATGGTGTACGTCCAAGTTTCTCGAACATTACCTATATAAATCTTCATTACTGGCTAAGGATGAGGATTTCTGTACAAAAAGAAAGGAATCCAGAGCTAAGGATGCAAAACATATTATAAGCATATTTCTAAAGAGAGCTTTATTAGTTAATCCGATCAGGTAAACTACCATTCCCACGACATCTAACAGGAGTTATTGGGAAGTTCTATATTGGCGCGTGCGCATTATTCAGTAATGTAGTAAGCGAGTACAAACACAAACTTTGATTAAGAGAATTTCCTCATTGTGGAAAACCCCATTCTAGAAAGCTGATTAATTCTGTTCCAAGCCAATTTGTAACATAAAAGAAGCTATACCGCAACATTTGCTCGGCGAATAATAAATCTGAGCGTGTCCTCACAAAGCAGTAACTCTGCCATAAGGGAAAATACGATCCGCAAGAACAAATGAAGGACTGCAAATTAAGCTACTTGTCGTATGTAGCCAGCGGCTCCTGTTGACAATGTGCGGCACATAAAAGCATCATTTCTTGCTTCCCACGACCAGTCTTAGAAATGAGGTCATTGATTACTCCCTCTGTCATTACTTCCAAACCGATGAATGGCGGCAGCGGCAGCGTCATCGTCGCGGTTAGGGGATGACATGTGAGGTTTAGCTGTGCACTACTTCTTTGCTCTTTTTTTTTCTGCTGTCGGCGGTGTCTTTACGACGGGAAACATTCAGTTCACTTGCTCAGCGAAACAACGCGTGCAAAAAAGGGGTGGGCGGGGAACATTGACAAGCAAGTCGCGTTCGATTCGCGCGGAGTTGCAATACATCCGTGCGCCGCGCCGGGGGTAATTCTGGGATATATGGCTGAAAAGATTTTCCTTTCCCACTCCATAACCGCACAGCATTGGAGGGTGTGGGCCCCAAGGCTCTCTACCCCTTGTGTCGGGAGAAAAGCTAAGCCAAACGGTTGAAAGATTACTTTTTTTTTCCTCGCAAAGGCTCGCAAAAAATGAAAGATTGCTTGACAGTGACAAATTAAAGTGTACATACAGCGCAACAGCACACGAAACATTTGGGGAAATATACATTAAGCTCTGCACTATAGGATGATTGTTGGGTGAGAGTCTTATTGCCAGCTGCTGCTCTTTTTCGTTACGAGTTCTTCGCAGTATAGTAGATACTAAACTGCTGCGGAAAAATGTGCGCGAATCACTTGGGCTGTACCACATTGAAGCTAAACTAAGCGCGGAACAGAATGACATTGCTTTCACTGGTGTTTTAGACAAGAAGGGTTATTGTACCTATCCCAGCAAGAGTGACTCAAGCGTAACACATATAAGGTCACTAAATAGGAATGTTCATTTATAAGGAACCATTTTCTCACTCTAGTCAGCACGCGTCCCCAGTCCAGAGCCATATTCTAGCAATCCGAGTTGTTTCTCACCTGCCTAAAAATCAATGAATGCACAGTATGACCGGTAGAATGGTCTAGTAGCTAGAAGTGGCCATCCAATATCTGATCATAGATCTTGTTTGAGGCAAATGGACTAAGAATGTTATTCCGGGAAAGGTCTTATGGCACGGTACGAGAAAGAACTGCACGATAGTATGACTGTTATCATGCATTAGCTATAAACGGCAGTCACTGCAATTTGGGCTCAAAATGAAATGTATAATATTTACGATGACATTGCGTTAAAATGAAGAATTTAGCCATTTATCGAAGAACAACTGGGCAATTAAAGAATGAGTTAATTTGACTGGAATATAAGGTTACAAGCTTTTGAAACCGAGCGGGATGGCTCAGGTGGTAAAGTCTGTGGGCCGCATTCGGGATGTCCCGATTTCAAATCCCGTGGGCCGACCAATCTGTCTGAGGTTTTTTCGTGGTCTTCCTCAGTCGCCAAGGTAAATACCGGATTGGATATTTAATACCACGACCCAAAGTTACATCTTAAGTCTCAAACAATAGTAAAATGAAAAATAAGTGGTAATAGCGAATGCTATGCCATCTATCTACAGACAATGTAAGCAGTTAGATGGACGGCCTCCTAATGCCATCTGCACGGCATGAAGCAGGAGTTACAGGATGAGACCTTGAAGGCTGTCCGCCTTTCTGTGTGAGGGCGGCGGTTAGACTAGACGGCATTCTAATGCCATCTGCACAACATGAAGCAGGGGCTACAGAAATGAGACCTAGAAGACTAACTGTCGATCACATATCGTTCAAAGAGAATCTACCAACAGATCCGTCGCGATATGGCCAAGTAGTTAAAGTGACGTAAAATAAAATAGAATGAAAAATAAAAAAGCTTTTGAATTCAGTTTTGCTAATTATCTCATAGAAAGTACTTTTATTTTACCAATATCTATATTAAACCACACTTTAACAATGCTCACCTACCTCCGTAGTGTGGGCCTGAGTTAGAATCTCGGTTGGGGCGAGTTACCTAGAAAGAATTTTTGAACATTTTTCTTTATCCTCAGAGGACGAATGTCGGACAGCTAAGCTTTATGGACTCTGGTCTCATTTGAGCATCACTTCGTCCATTTCATTCATTCGCCATATTATATGACTATCCAGTTAAATAAACGTAAAATTAGAAAAGGTCATCGTAGTGTAAACAGGTGGTCATATTACTTTCTCTACTACGTACAGTAAGTAGGGGAAGTATTGTATTCCACCCAAAAATTAGATACTGAGATTTCACCGGAAATAAATGTTTTGAGACCCCCTGAATCCAAAAAAAGCATTTTTGGAAACATGTCCGTGTGTGTGTCTGTGAACAGCATAACTCAGAAACGAACAGTCGGATAAACACCAAACTTGGTATTTAGGTTTAGTATCTTCCAGAGATGCGACACAACGGTTTTCAAGAAAATCCCCACACCCCAGATTACCCTTTACATGGAACATTTTTCGAAAATTTCAATTTTCTCAAAAATGACTAACTTTTTTGATTAAAATATCATATGTTTAAGATATTTTCATGACAAATAAAATTTATATCTTGAATTTTCTGCGAATGTCTCCAAAAGTATTCTTCATTGTGAACGACTTTTGCATAACTGGTAAACCATAAGAGATAGACAAAATTTTACTACACAAAAAATGTAGATCGCGTTAAAATACACAATTTATGTCATATACATTTGTTTTGTTGAGTGAACCATTTTCCAGATATTGCTTGTTATTTCCTAAATGTTTCAATACTTATTTTCTCAAATGTGAATTCGTTATTTATTTTTTTGTCTTGGATATGCAAAGAGTATTAATCTGTGGCAAAGAGAATGGCGCTGCACCTAGCAACCAGCTAATAAGAGATATGTCTATGCTTAAAGGCTACTGTATTTCTATATTGCCCTTGTAAATACAAAACAAGGGGAACATAGTGCGCCTTAAGCGATAGTCAAATATTTTTAGAACTGGTCGCTATGTGTAAAATGTAACTCTCTTTGCATGTCAAAAGATCGTTGCTGCAAATGTTTATCTCGATTAATATGAAATAGATGGAGAATAAAAGTTTGTAAAAATAGTTTATACATGAGTAGAGAAAGTCATGTGAATGTAACACAGATTTTTTTATTGGAATTTCATAGCAGAGACTAATGATGTAGCATAGTTCTGCAATGAAATGCATCTTAAAATATGAAATAAACTAGTACATTATTCTGATTTTCAGACAGCACAGGAAAGTAATTCGAGCAGATGACTAAACTTAAGTGTCATTGTCTTGAAAATACGAAAACAAAACGTAAATAAAAGGAGCGCAAATGTACCCTACAAAAGGCTAGGTTAGGCATGTTTAATTCATTATATAACCACGTTATGCATACATAAATGCATTTAAATATTTTGTTTTGAGGACTTTTGGCATAATCAGAGACAATGAAACTTCTTATTTACTATTACCTGAAATCGTTCTCGGTGCGAAAACTTTGACGTCGCTCCCAGCTTCACTCTTATAACATTTAATGTTACCTGGTTTTATGATGTCATCTGGTAGCTCGTTCTGCATTGTCTCGTACGCCAGCTGCTGTAGTAGTGTAGCAATGAGTTCTTTATCTCAGGGTATGTGTGTGTGTGTGTTGTGAAGCGATAATACCAGTTTAATTAGCTGAGAAATTTTAATGTTGATTCACAATGTTCCGTTTGAGGAGAGTCGACGATTGATGAATTTGCAAATTAATTACTTCCATAACAATGATTGAGCGAAGCATAAGTTGCCGTAGGTCGCAGAAATGTTGCTCGGAAAAATTCCTCTCAATAGACGCTAACTCTTACTCATTTAAGCGCGTCACTACACTACTTAAAACAAAACTCACATTCACAAGGGTCACCACACGACGAAGTCACAGATTTAAGTAAATAAGTGACTCAGGTTTGGAATGCACACCCTCCGCCTAACTATCGTTACCCCTACCAACGACCCTTCTCTTAGAGTCCAATCTTAAAACTCTAAGTATGGCACTGTTTCTATGCGGATCCTCCTCGAATCTCAGAATTTCATTCCCCTTTCTAATTTACAGAATGCTTGCTATGTGACTTTGTAAACGTACTGAACGTACAAAATCTCTAACTGCATTCCAGGAACTTTTATACTAACGCGTTCGCTAGTCGGTTATTACTAATGACTTTGCTTAACATGACTCACTAATTACCTTCTTTCCGGACAGATCTTTGAACTCAGGCTTATTACATTATATACTGATTTAATATATGAAAATTATTTATTGCAATTGTTTCTTTATCTTAATATAATTTCTTTATTTAATTATTTATATCGTTCCGTCAATAATTAAGGTATAATACGTTCGTAATGGTTTATTAGTAAATGTCCTTCCGATAACACCAATAATTAAGTTTAGATTTTACCGGAATTAAGTGATCTCCGAAGCTAAATCATTTATCCTTCCAAGTGCCTGTACTCTCCAGAATATCACACACGATAACGTTCCCTCATATCTAGAAGCAGTGCACGAGTGCGACTGGATTGAAAACTAATTTACTTCTATTAATGATTGCTTTAGATCCGTGAGCTCACAAAGACGTACTGTTTTAAGATATAAAAATAATCTTTTTCGGCACTAGAATATATAAATTATATGTCCATGAATGAGGCATTACTGTGCTTGAACGGAAACACTTTTACGCAATGAATGAAGGCACGCTCTCCGCACCACAAATTGCCTTGACCAGCACAACAGAGGGGTCACTTGAGGGATTGTAGTTCCTATACACAAAACTTACTTATCACTATGGTTTAGAGTTCGAAAATATACCCGTATCTCCAACCGACGGGATATAAAACTGACAATCATGTTAATACCTATTTTTCTTATAATTTAAAACGCTATAAAGAACTGTAGCTATAACACTACGGATTTTCAAATAGCCTCGTAGGTAGAAATTATTCATGTAAAGCTCCCCCCCCCCCCGCCTAACTTGCTCCTTAATGAAGATAAATTCTATTTGCCTCTCCCATATTTCTGTACTGAAACTGTGTCTTCTTGTCTAGAACGATGTACGTTGCTCGATCGCTTTTTCCTAAGCTCTCTCGGAGATGTAGGAGACTGTCGAAATACAGTAAACCTTTGTCTTCGCAAGGTGCATCATTTGAAGCAGCCGAATGTCTGTGGCAGTAACATGTATGGTTGGAAATGGCTAGTTTCTAGAGTCTACATGGTTAGGATTCACTGGCCAGCTTGACTATTAATGTTTTACCTCATATAGTACCAAGTTCAATTATATGACCTCAGTCACAATTTATATTATAGTCGGAATTATTTCCTATACTTACAATCGATTTCACCAAACTTTTAGGCTTATGTTACTCGTATAATCAACGCTTTACCTTATCTACCGCTTCCCTATAGCAGGTAAGAGACTATTATATTCAATAAAGAAGTTCGTTTGAGATTTACTGGAAATACAAGTTTTGGAAAACCCCGACAGTGGGGGGAGCAATTTTTAAAAAGGTCTGTGCTCACACAAAGCGGGGACTCATTTTCTGTTGTTCAAATTAATGTGCCAGTAACAGCAGGAAGATCAGAAATTATTAAGAATCTTACATTATGTTTCTAATCGATCGCAATAAGTAACTGTATGCAATCCTACCATTATAAACCGGCATTGAATATCATGCATAAATGGCGCAATATGGCACGCACGCATTTCTATAGCAATTTTAATACCAATATTCTAAGTTTCCGTGGCTTACAGAGAGAAGATAAACATTTTTTATATTATTTTCTGTGAGCAATGAAAATCCAAAAATCTCCATACACTATTAAATATAGAATAATGTAGGTCTGAATTTTTTAGTACTTACCGATGCAGTGCTGATAATAGGCTACAGTACGAAACACCTCAATCCTCTCCCAGAAAGGGAATGCATGCCAGTGCCCGTCTTGTTTATCGTCATGTAATAACAAATAAATGCAGGGAGAGAAGCTAACGTATCATAACATATCAAAGCGCTCTCAGTTTATTAGCTATGGATGCCGAATTATTTTGATTTATTTACTACAATTTATAATACTAAGATTGCATAAACTAAGTACGAAGGCTTTCACGGCCGGAGTTAATCGATAAAACATTAAAATCTTCCGGGCTGGAAGGCCGTGGTCTAAGGGTAAAACTACTAGCACCCGACGTTTCGGTCAACTCTGTGGTTGCCATCTTCAGGAGTGTAACACCCAGGACAGCTTGATAACGACTGCCGACTAGCAATCCAGTAATCCAGCAGGCAAGAGATGTTCCGCAATTTATAGCTCACGTCAAGGTCAAAACTGCCGCAGTGGGTCTGCAGTGACGTGTCATCGCTGGTATCCACGTACGATTAAGCTTAAATTTTTCTTCCTTTTTTATTAAAGTTATTGGAGTGTTTATACATTTCAATAGCTTCTCTATGAAGTCTAGCGTGATAATATTTTGTAGAAGATAGCACTTGCGTGTCTTCATATAGGATACGATGACCCATGGTAACAAAGTGTTCAGCAACTGCAGACTTATCTGTTTGAGCAAGGCGACAATGTCGTTTATGCTCTGTTATCAAGCTGTCCTGGGTGTTACACTCCTGAAGATGGCAACCACGGAGTTGACCGAAACGTCGGGTGCTAGTAGTTTTACCCTTAGACCACGGCCTTCCAGCCCGGAAGATTTTAATGTTTTATCGATTGCATAAACTGTTGTAACGAACACATGAATAATTTTGATATGACACTCGTGAGAATTGTCACACGAACGACACAGCTTTCACTGTGCCATAGTCATCAAGATTACCCATTGTTGTATAAATTACTATTGTGTATCTGCTGTGACCGCAAAAGTGCAATACCCTATAAAGCTTAGCTTACATGTTATTTGAAAGCCAAAGCTTAGAAGTACTCTGACTTTGTTTCATCACATAGCAGTATTAGCGTCAAGCAATTGTGCCGATATGTCAAATATGTAGAACAATTATGAAAGTCGTCGTCAGGCATCTGCACAACGGCAGTCCTGATATTTTAAGTGCCTGCCTCAGCGGCAGCTCTGATATATGCTAACTAATCTAATAGCCAAAACACGGTTTGCGCACGCAAACACACACAGAGACCGTCATTGGCGCATTTGGTTGGGAACTGGCATTTGCGTATCGAGTTACGGTTTCGACTCCGGTCAAAGGCGATGGCACTTAAGTATGATTAAATCTTACAGTATCATGACAGCCGCTTTTACTGACATGTAAAACAACTTTTTAGACAGCATGGTCTAAAAGTAGAACTTCTAACATAGAGCTCACAAGCTTAAAAGCTTTAGATTGTCGCGCTAGTTCACAAACATTCCTACTCGCAATATAAAACTCGACTTTTACCCCTTGTATCATAAATTTTGGCAACTGACAGCGTTTATATGATCCTGGCAATCGCTGACGTCGATAAATAAAATGTGCAACTACGCAATTAATATTAAGCGCACGCATACACAATCCGGATCCACGTAACCATAATGCCAACTTTATTACGAAATAATACACCTTCATACCACTAAAAACGTTTGCCGAAGCATTGCTTTTGTTTATGGACACTCATTATCTGAGGTAAAATCAGGAGTGATACTAAAATATTTGATCTTCAGCTTGAATTCAATTTACATTGTTGTTCTTTTCAACAAATTTAGATAAAACCTTGTTATTGTTGTGATTTTGCTTTGGCGTAACATTTTAAATACTTCGATAAGTGATTTAACATCGTGAAGAAGTGACTAGGATAACCCAGTTGGGAGCTACAAGTTTAGTTGAAGGACAAAACGTTACTTAACAAATTTTGAATTAATTTAATGGGACTTAAAGCAGCAAGCACACCTTGAAAACGCAAATTAATCCAATAGTAGTGTGGTACTTATCACACCGGAAATCAATAAGGGACTTCCTGGTGACGAGAAAATCTTTACATTCACAGTGAACACCAAAACTGTGGTGCTTTGTTTTCCAACTACTACTCTCTAAGCAGCATTATCATCAATGTTTTGTTAATCCAAGGTTTCATCTAAAAAGCTGAAAATAATGTCGCTCTAAAATGAAAAAAGCGTCTCTTCCAGAGAATATCAATTTCACTTTTCATTTTATGTCCTAGAATTTCTCTCTTGCTTCCACCGTTTCCGCTTTCAATAGTTTTATTAGCCACTTTTATCTCCCCAAAATTTCTTATTCACTTTGTGTAAGTAGATGTAATTTACATTTCCAAGCACTATGTTCGTAATTTCTTTTGCAGGCTTTATCCCGTCATATGAACTTATTTGCAATTTTTTATCACTAGATATTACATTTTTCTTTGTGTCCTGTGAATGCTATTCCCTTTGTACCCCAGAACGCTGTTCAACTTTGTACCCACGAAAATTATTTTTATTCTCTTTTTTAACCTCTAGTGTAATAATTTAACTTTCTATTAAGCGTCCACATAGGTACTTTTATTCCATTTTCCCTCTGGACCCCATTCCTTTTTTCCCTTTGTAGCAGTATACCGAATGTAATTAGCCTCTTTTTTCTGTCCCGAACGTATATTACTTTATGTTTCACATCTCAGAATTTATTTTTTTCGGGGGGAGGATTTTGTAACCCTCTGTTGCTATACTTCATTTTCACTAACACATGGTTAATATAAGGGTAGTCACTGGTGGTTTTCAGTTCAATTCTGTGCAATTTTCGTTAGAAGCAGGTTCGGAATGGTATTCACCCCAAAGTCGTACTTAATGGACTATATGAAGCAGAAATGCGAAATAGAATTAACACTATAGCAACAGAGCTGATAAAATAGATGTTTAAAGTTCGCAGAATTTCGATAATAAATACTCAACATTGTTACACAATTGGCTCTGTGGTAAGATGTGGGGCTCGCATTCGGAAGCTCCCGGGTTTCATTCCCGTGATTGTCTAATCTCACCTTGGGGTTTTCATGCTATTACCTGATCGATACGCGAATGCTGGGGTGGTTTCTCTTCTACCACTATTTCCTTTCACTCATTTCCCTTTCATTCCGCTTCCTTCTCAAGTGGGTGCAAGGGTCGTTCATTGCCCTCTCTGGGCAGCTCCAAAAGTGGATCTAATCTTCAAGCTGGACTTCCGCGCGTCCCTGTCGCCTATAGCCTCCGCGGTTCCTTCACTTCATCCAATCATTCTAAGGAGTGTAGGTCGCAGTGTCGAAGTGTCCCCCTGGTTGTATAATCTGTACCTACCTATAGCTATCGTTACACGGTTTAACAACTGCGCAGTACAATTAATTACTGCTAAACAAACTTCTCTTGCAAGTAATCCACGTTTCTTCTGAAATAAACACATTCATTTTCTCACAATCTAACCAATACAAGTAACAAAAAAATAGCAAGGCCAGAAATAAAAACCCGACGTTTTATTTCTGCACTAGCTACAGCCCTTTACTTGCATATACAGATTACTTAAGGTTTCGCAAAACTTAGAGCTATATTTGAAAATTGGTGTGTTAACATCATTAAATACTAGGAAATAAAAATGGCATCAGTTTTATAGTGTTTCTGACACAACGATATGTGACCTCGACTCTCTTTATTTTAAATGGTACGCTGTATAATTTATAGCATTATCATTCGTCCAGGAACTCTTCCTATTCGTACACTTTTAATTTAAAATAAAACTTTATTAAAAGAATTTAAGTTTAAAATGATAACCAATCTACCAGTACCCTTAATCAACACTTCAAAATTAGTAGGTTGGTCAACACGGCATTCTCAAATACTACCTTCAAATACTAAACTAGTAATTATTTAAAAAGGTATATGTGGGAATACTTAAATATTTGAATAACGTCTGGTGTGCTGCATTTACGTGACCTACATCCTATCGTTCACTTTATCAAATTATTCTCACAAGAGTTTATGTTTCTATATATTTCATGCTATTTGAGGTAAATGTTGGCCGAAATAATTTCATTAACAATTTGTTATGGCTACGAAAGGGATAAAGGTAGCTGGAGCGAAAATGGAATGTTCACAAAGCGGACTTGAAATTCCATTCTATACGTGTTATTAGGGATAAAAAATAAACGGTGACTTAACACTTGAATAAAAGGTTTAAAATGTAGGAAAATTAAAAAAAAATGCCTTTCGCTTCTCTCTATCTTTATAAGTGTGCATAAAAGCTATTTTTATTCATGCTTATTTTTCTATATACTACATTTAATCCAAATAGATTTTTGCAGAAATAGCTACATTACACATTTCGTTATAAATACGAAGGGAATAGCGACAGTCAAATGTTTACGAACTTGACGCTATAACGCCTTAAAATTCCCCACTGTTTTCATGCAATCGTGAGAAACAACTGAAAATCGCTGGCACTTTGAAGAATGACAAGTAAGTATTGAACAACTCGAATCTTTAATAACGGATATCTCAGAAACGATTTATGGCACAAAAAACATTGTTTTAAGTAAATTGTGTGCTTTAAAGAGATCTAAATTTTTTGTATGGTACGTTTTTTCTACGTTTACGAGCTATACAAAATTTCTTCCGAATGAAGAGGACTTCCTAGGCTATTCCTAGAACTTTTAAGGTATATATTTTGTCATGTATCTTTTATATAAGGTATTTAATCAAAATCGTTTGTCATTTTTAAGAAAATCAAAGTTTTCGAAAAAATTTCCATGTAAATGGTAGTTGGGGTAGAGGGATTTTCTTGAAAATCCTCTTGTTGCATCTTTGGAAGATACTAAACTCAAATTTATCCGACTTTTCGTTTTTGAATTATGCTGTTCACAGACAGACAAACAGAAATACAGACACACACACACACACACACACACACGGACATGTTTCTAAAAATGCTTCATTTGGATTCAGGGCGCCTGCGAATATGCATTTCCTGTGAAATCTCGGTATCGAATCTTTGGGCAAGATGCAATACTTCTTTTGAGCGAAATGCAATACTTCCCGTACTTACTATACGCAGTAGAGAAAGTAAAATTAAAAAAAAAACTCGGTAACAATGCAACAAAAATAATCGTTGCCATAAAGCAGTTAATGCACAATCTATTGTGCTTAATGAACGTGTAAAAACTTTCTCTGAGGGCAAGTTACTGCTTTTCCTGTCAAGCTAAGGGCTCATTATTTAGTAAAGCTAAATAGGCTTCATTTCAAAGAGACTTCAATAGTTAATTACTTACAGACGTTAGTGCTTTTATCAGGGGTGGATAACAGGATAAATAGAGAAATTATACAAGAGGAGACAAATAAGACTCGAATTTTATTTTCTTTTATCCGGTTTTACTGGTAGTTTAGCTTTTCTAGAAGTGTGTTCCTATCAAAGAGTAAAGCACCACTTATCTTCTGTTTCCCATTATCCTGTCTCCGAACACAAAATGGTGAAGATGACTCTATCGGATCTGTTTTATTAAAGTAGTAGTCCCACTAAGTTAATAGCAGCATCGCGCCTCTCAATATTGCACCATTATCCTGCCTGCTGAAACTTAATACCGTCCCGGAATAAAGCCAGATGACTTGATGACAAGCTCGTGTACTTTTTATTTGTTCCTCGCGAGTCGCCGTTGGGCAACGACGTTCATTTGTTGCCTCCCCAGCCTCTTGACAACCGTACTCGTAGTTCGCTTCCTCTCAGCAGGCTTCTCAAATTAAATTTTCCATCGCACCGACAAAAGAAGAACGCAAATGTGTGTAGTGTCATCCCACCAGAGACCGATAAACAGCAGTGAACTGTAAAGCGAAATATCAGCGGAGAGAGCGTTAACAGCCAACGAAAAAGAAGGCTGTTGGCATTCTGTGCCGGAAAACAAACTATGCGATAATATGTTGTTAGCTTATTACTTTGCGACTTTAAACTGCCTAAAGGTAGAGGAAAAGTGAAATAAAATCTTGTGTGTTTCAATCACACGATTTTCTCTACCCATATAATTTACTTTCATATTTATTCTGCAAAGCATTCCTTAAAATAGATTGTTTTTCTACAGTGCTTTTCCTTCCCACTGTGGCCACCGCACGGCCACTCGCGCGCCGACTGTTGCAGCTCTTATTCCCGCCGAAACAGTTATAGTATCCCCGCAACTGCCTCATGTTCTCATGGTTGCAATTAAATTACAATGATAATAAGCACATGCCTTACCATAAGAGATGTTGAAAACATTCTTCTGTATCCACACATTTTTGGCATATTCTCAGGAAATTTTAATTCACACTCGAGAGTTCAATATCCGATATTGAGTGAATTTCTCGCCTTGTTTTATTTCAGTTCTTGCACTGGGGTTTGTTGCGTACCTATTATGAGGGAAAAGCACTTCAAGTTAGGTATTTAACCATACTTTCGTTTTGGAGTTAGCTGTTCACTCACTCACACACATACCTTTTTCTACAATTCGGGGGATTCTGGGCCTCAAAACATGTATTTCTTGTGAAATTTCGCTATCGACTTTTTTATGAAATACAGTACTTCTATTACTGTAAGTAAATGGGAAAAGAAACAAAAACAAAGAATTATGAAAATACTTCTGCACCCTACCTTCCCCTGCGATTACAGGGGAGTTAGGTATAAATTTTATAACTTAAAAATAGAAGGCTACCTGTAAGACTTCGCTAATTCTACAAAAATACCTCAGTGATTTGCTGTTGCATCATTACCAACACACCAGTCTTAGACAATGAGTGCTTGGTTGCTGAAAAGCCTCGTGTACTCTTCTTTCTCTCTCAAGCATAATCACTCTCCCCTACTCTTACAAACAAAGCAAGGACAAAATCAAAGAGATAACACCGCGCTATTTTTCCCCAGGGCTTGACAGGATAATATGAGCCACCCTGGGATTTTTCTGAAACAACGTATTGCTCAGCCCATTAGCTTTTGTCCGAAAGGAAATTTTATTCCCTGGTATGGAATTTTATTACGCACTGCAGGGCGCATGGACTGTTGAATGCGGACACTTCACTAAAAGGTAATGATGGTTACCACCTGCATCTTTCATAAAAACATTAGCTCCACTTTCCATTCGCTATATTTCATGCTTCGTCACTTGTGATATTATTTCCTAAATTTTAATGGAAGTCACATACAGCAAAGGATAGGCTGCTCTACAGGAGTTATTTGTGGAAATACCTACAAGATGTCTACACAATAGAAAAAATAAAAATTTGAAACTGGTACGAATGTTCTGCCTTAAATCTAACGTCATCATTAATTAAGAATGGCCTAGACTGAAACGTTTTATAACTGTCCAACATGCAGAAAATGTCATTCTCTGCTTAAGGAAATAATCCTTACTCTTTATAATGCAACCATGACGTGTGTACTCGTCAATTTAAAACTGGACGGTGTCTAGAGACGGAGTTCGAATCGGGTACTTACATGAGCACCCGGGAAACCAGGTTTTGTTCGCAAGACTGCGTATATTCTTGTAGTAGTTATAATGGGGAACACAACCATAACCACAAAAGTCTTTCAAGAAAATAATTCATATACCCGATTTCCTCAAGACAGATGTTTCAGAGTATTTCAACACTGAATACGTGTAACCAAAACACACACTGCTGATTTATGGTTCTCAAGTGAGGTATGATTAAAGCTCATTACAATGCCATGATTACTGCAGTACTTTTAGCTCAATGGTAGAGTTGTTCCTGAGGTTGCAAGTTCGTCTCCGTGGCTCTAATTAACTTGTTTTTTCCTTTCAATTTAAATACATCAGTAAAAATACAACAGGTTTTCATCTTATATGTGTGTGGGGTTTATTTAGTTGTACGCCATACTGGTAGAGGCCAACTATAACATTAATTTATCGGTTGAGAGGTTTCATATTCAATGTAATTTTATAGCACAAACTTCACCATTATTGTAATTGTATTTGTAAGTATAATTAAGTAACACAAGCAACATTATTTAACTACATTACAGTAAAACGAGTTGCAAAAAGTAAAAGATAAGAACCCAATACGAAGAATCAAACTCGAGCTGCTTGCGTAGATTAAGTAGCTTAACCACTGCTCCACACTAATCACGGTGCGGAAGTAGTCCAAATTAGTGCCTTGTGACTTGTAGTATACAGCTAGCCAAAGCGGTATCGAAGTTGACGGTTGTGAACCGCGCGCTTATTCAAAGGAAAATATTCAACTGGTCAAGAGCCACTTCTAGTTTGACCAACCTTACGTTATTCCTATTTTTCATTCTTTTTGTACCGAGAAGAATAAACTCACAAAGTGGCTATTCCAATATAAATATCATATGCTTATTCATACATTGGACCAGCACGGATAGCTGAGGTCGTTAAGGCATGTACTCGTGAACAGAGGTCTGCGGTTCAAATCCCGCCAGGACCGTCCTCCCTGACAGGTTTTATTCAGATTTTCCTCAGTCCTCAAATAGTAGATGTGGAAACCTAACCTAAATGTAGGCCTGGAACGTTTTCTCCCCAAATTTACTCTCCCAGTTATCATTTCATTTCATGGATGGATGATACCATCATCCATCAGCTTTTGTTTGGTGCGCCTATTACCTTTTGTCATGTTCGTGGAATCTCCATATTTTTTGTTTGTTTGCTTGTTTTTTTTTGTCGTCCTCCGTGGACTAGTGGTACTGTGCTAGCCTCTAGTTCTCAAGGTCGCGGGTTCATACCCGGCGGAGGGCGATGGATTTTTTCGGGCGTAAAAATCCTTAGCACGGCTTCCTCCGGAAGGGAAGTAAAGCCGGTGGTCCCGTGTCGTAGATTTACAACACGTAAAAGAACCTCAAGCCTGATAAAGAGGCCTCTGAGCAAAATTACCGGTGTTTCACGCCCAATATAGAATGGGACGCTAAGGACCATAGTAACTAAAGAGCGTCCATAAATAACACTCAAATAATCCATGTTTTTGTCATTCAACATCCTTAAATGACTACAAATACAATGTTCTTGCGTAGAGGTGGAAAAATACTGTATGAAAGATTTTGGAAGTACCGTATTATATTTCTACTTACACTGCACGATACATGATGTAATAAAAAATGTGTGTTAAAGGAAGTATTGAAAATGACATCCGCTGGCATGGACACATTGAATCCCAAATGCGCTGATCTATCCCTGGAGAATGTCGTACTTCAGTACTAGTAAAGCGATGAAACAGGCCGAATAAGATAAATCGGCAGAGCACTATCGCTGAAACACAAAATACTGGCGGTGAATCTAACCATCTTCCATCACCCAATTACAACTATACTCTAACCAGCGGTAAAAGAGGTATGTATCGGGGGGGGGGGGTAGAGAGAGAATGTTATTCTGTGCCTGAGAGATGTGCGACACTAAGGTTTTGAAATACACAGTTTTGGTTTCCTCTCAATACTTCATAACAATTCTTATATTTAATCATGTTAACGCTATAAAAATCACCTGCTTTACTATTCTTTTGAAACTATAACCATTTTACAAGTATATGAAATGCTCAGAGGAAAGAAGCCTAAAAAGGGCGAAAGTTTGACAACGGAAGCCAAAGAACTATAACTTCTATAAATATTAAATCTGTGTATACACTACATAGTGTCCACTCTTACCTGAAAGATGCTGTGCGTATTCGTGGAGCAGGCGTTGTAAACCTCAGGGGTGGAAGAACCATCATCATAAATATCCCAATGAAGTCCGTACAGTAATTCTATCACAAAAGTAACCTCGTCAGATCTTGGTTTACATTTCATTGATCTTACCAACACACTTTTGGCAGTTTGGTCCTTAGGTCACCTTTTCACTGTCTCGATAAAACACCTACTGAAGCAAGCAACAGACTTGTGCACTTCCAGTTGAACCGGCATCTGTCGTCAGGGAATGTCTATAGGCTGCAACGCTCTGGGTCATGGAAATTAGCCAAATTGTATCGAGATAGAAATCACGAAATGGTAGAGGAAACCACACTTCTTTGCCCTAGGCTCATGAAATAAAAAACAAGACAATCTTGGTCAAATAACGGGAGCCATACGCAAATAGAGACATGTCTGGCTGCTGGGGTACAAAACCAAGTATATTAGAGTAATTACTCAACCAGAAATACTGTCCAAGACCCGCCTGAGAACATTTTAACAGAGAGTACTCCTTTTTTGGTTGTTTCTCATGAAAACCGTCAATCACCTGTACTTCTAAAGGTATCATCAAAATTTGAAGAAGCTTTGTTTTGGACAGAGATTGCCTTCTGTCATGCTACAGCATAAACATGCAGTATGACCAATACTTCTGGTATTTATAACATAGTACAGAAAAAAACAATCTGATCACTTTCTCTACTCATTCTTCTACAAACTATTCTTCATCATTATCATCGTCATCATCTTTATGGCTTGGGTCCAATGGCCCGTTCCGCTCCAAACTAATTAGCAAACTGGTTGCTCCATCGTTTTTCTGGTCGCCCTCTACTTCTTTTTCCCTCTCTTGGATTCAAATGGAATAGGATATATGGCGACCTAGTTCCATTTATTCTTAAAACATTATTTAAGTATTCTTTTTGTTTCTTTGAGATTCTTTCATTCGCATTAAAATGTCAAGCTCTAGTCGTGTGACATCATTAGGAATTTTGTCTACTAGCTGTTTACCTGCAACTGAACTAAAAATTTCATTTCAGCAACCCGCATTCTCCCTCTTAATTTCTTTGTTAAGGGTCTACACTTGGACCGTAAAGTATAATTGGCACTGCCAATACTTTGCAAAGTTTTACTCGTGTTTCCTTCCGTGTTTTATAAACAAGTGTTCTTTTAAAGCGCCAATAATGCACGGAATAGCGTTATTTTCATTTCAGTATCTAGCTATTTGGGGGTTATCTTACAAAAGTTTATTATTTTAGCCAATTCTTGTAAATAATTACAAATTTTCAATTCACCTTTAAAAATTTCGTTGTACGACATAGTAGGTAAACGATAAACAGCTTTTTAAGGAGCATGTCTCTGCGTGATGGTTTTGAAATTCCATGCTCTTTGCACGAGCAAGAGGAAAAACGAATAACGACTTCCCATTTACAAATGTAGTATTTTAAAATACAAACTAACAACAAGGAACATCTCTGAAATGGTTAACTTCACAAATAAATTCATTTGACATAAATTGTATGCCTTAACGAGTTCTACATTTTTCCTGTAGTGAGATTTCGTCTATATGTGTCGGCTTACCAATTATATCACTTCGAATGAAGAGGAATTCAGAGGCTTCTCAGAACAATGAAGACACACATTTCATTTGTCATGAAAATATTTTAAACATATGGTATTTTAATCAAAATCGTTAGAACCGTTTTTGAGAAAATAAAAATTTGCGAAACATTTTCCATATAAAGAGTAGTTTGGGTTAGGGAATTTTCTTGAAAATCTTTGTGTCACATCCTTGACAAATGCTGAACTTAAAACACCTCGTTTGGTATTTCACCGACTTTTCGTTTATGAGTTATATTGTTCACAGGCTAAAAGACATACACACACATGTCATTTTGGGTGGCTCAGTTGGTTCGGCGCTGGCCTTCTGATTGCAGGATTGCGGTTTCAAACCCGGCCCAGACCGATGGTTTTTAAGTGCTTAAAGAGACAGGTCTATGTCAGTAGATTTACTAGTATGTAAAAGAAATCCTGCGGCACTGATAGGTTCATGGCAATTGACAGTGTCGTTGACAAGCAAGATATTTACTTATTTACACACGCTGGCGGACCTTTTCTTAAAATGCTTTTTCTGGAATTCAGAAAGCAAAACGTGTATTTCCGGCGAAATATAGGTATCGAATTCTTGGGTGGAGTACAATAATTCCTCTACTTACTATAGGTAAATAGAGAAAGTAATAAAACACGCTTTGTAGAAACAGAGGAGAAGGCGCCCACACAGCTTAATGCTTTAAGCAGCTTTGAGAAAAGCGAAAGAATCTGAGAGGAAAGTTTCTGAGCTGAGGTTAAAGAGAACAAGACTGAAAGGATTCTTAGCTTCTAAGTAATGCAACGTGTGATGGGAGCTGTCTAAAACCGCCACGTTACGGGTGAGAAATAAGCAGCTCAGGTGGTCAGGAACTTCACGTAAAGAGTGTCAAGTACGAAATTCTATCCCTGGAGACAACAGAAGGGTTGTTTTTCGGTTCTCTTTTCCAACCTATCCCCGCTTATGTTAGCCAAAGCAGTACGGGGACATTTTCTTTCATACCAAATAGACAAAACGTGCTTTGAAAATTCGACGTACACCAGAAATAGTTCTTTGTATAGAAACACACACATTTTTACTTTCTTTACCACGTATGTAGTAGGTAGAGATACCGAGATTTCACCGGAAGTAAAGTTTGGAGGTCTGGATTCAAAATGCTTTTTTAGAAAATGTCCTCGAGCGCACACGTGTGTCTGTAAACAGCATAACTGAAAGAAAAACCGGATAAACACTAAACTTGGTTATTTAGGTTCATTACCCTCCAAAGAGGCGACATGAAGATTTAAATAAAATTCTCCACCCCAAAATGTTTTGAAAATTTTGATTCTCTAAAACTGCCTAACGCTTTTTGTTACAATATCATATATTAAAGATATTTACATGACATGTAAAATGTATATTTTGTGGGAATAGTTTGTGAAGTTCTCTTCATTCGGAAGGAACTTTGTATAATATTATATAACCGGTGAACGTTAAGGGATAGACGAAAACCTAGTACACAAAAAACGTATACATCCGTTTAAAACACACAATTTATTTGACATAACCTCTTCTGTGACATCAGCCATTTCCGAGATATCCGTTATTATGATTCGAATTGTTCAATACTTTGCCATTCTTTCAAACTCCTGTAGATTTTCACTTGTTTTCTCGCAACGTCATGGAAGGAGTATGGAAGTTTAAAGCCAGCGTATAGCGTCCAGTTTTAAAACATTTGACTATCGCTATCCCCTCTGTATCTATAACGAAATTTATAATGAAGTATATAGGAAAATATACTTTCGTAAGAATAATATATATATTCTTATAAATCGCACACATGCAGTAATTAATAAAAAGTTCAAATACAAATCATAATTACTCCCCAGATACATTGATAAAAGAATGGTCATAATAAAAAGTTCAAATACAAATCATAATTACTCTCCAGATACATTGATAAAAGAATGGTCATAGAGACGTTCATGAACAGGCTCTACACTATCCCAAACTTTATGCCCAATATGTATTGGCAACGAAATTCCTGGGAAATTAACTATAATCAGATGCTGAGTTATAAATAGGACAATTCAACGGTATTTCACGCCCAATATAGAATAGGACGCTAAGAACCGTAACACTTAAAGTGCGTCCGTAAGTAAAATTGAATTTAATTTAAGCACAATGAAACCATGAATATTATTAACAAATCATAGGCCTAAATTATGAGAGGAAGAAGAGGAGGATAAGAACTCTACGAAACATACTCCAATCATCTGCCTTACTTCGTAATTTAATACATATGACAGAAGCACATCTGTGTAAAAATACAGATGCCGGCAAAAATGAAGCGTATGAGAAATATGGAACCTTTCCTCTGGTACGACCTTTCCGAAGATCTGGATTTGTTTTTACTTTCTCTACTACGTATAGTAAGTAGGGGAAGTATTGCATTCCACTCAAAAATTCCATACCGCGATTTCACCGGAAATAGCTATTTTGAGACCTCCTGAATCCAAAGAAGTATTTTTGGAAACATGTCCGTGTGTGTGTCTGTGAACAGCATAACTCAGAAACAAACTGTCGGTTAAACACCAAACTTGGTATTTAGGTTCAGTATCTTCCAGAGATGCGACACGAAGGTTTTCAAGAAAATCCCCCCACCCCAGATTACCCTTTACATTTTCTCAAAAATGGCTCTAACGATTTTGATTAAAATATAATATATGTAAGATGTATATCTGCAATTTTCTGGGAATGTCTCCAAAAGTATTCTTCATTGTGAACGACTTTAGCATAACTGGTAAACCATAAGAGATAAACAAAATTTTACTACACAAAAAATGTAGATCGCGTTAAAATACACAATTTATGTCATATACAGTTTTTTTGTTGAGTGAACCATTTTCGAGATATTGCTTGTTATTCCCTTAAATTTTCCAATACTTATACTTTTTTCAAATGGAAATTTGTTATTCATTTTTTTTGTCCTGGTAATGCAAATCGAATGGAATACTCCACATAGAAATCAGCTCTTAAAATATTTCACTATCGCTTAAAGCCTACCAATTCACCATGCACCTACAAGAAAATTAGCAATAAGATTAACATCTCGATTAATATGAAGCATATGGAGAATAAGCGTTTGTAAAAATGGTTTGTAGAAGAGTAGAGAAAGTCATGTGAGTCTAACACATCAGATTTTTTAATCCTACATCACCTTCATGTTTCAACAACGATCACACGATTTTCCTGCTCGCGATTTAAATTTAGCAGAACTAACTCGTATATATCGTATATGTTACACACTACCTAACAGTAGCTCGCTTCACAACCCTACCCAAAAGAAACCTGTGCTCCTAAACCGCTGTTGCACTTGTCGCGCTCTCAATTCATCGCACAGACCTGTGCATGTATGTTTTTGTTCTTCCAGTCTTTCACATCATTCATAGTCCAAACAACAAGCTCAAAGGAAAAAAAATGAAACAAAAACAATATGAACGAACACACGGAAAGTAATCACAGAGCAATCGATAAAAGAAAAACACACATACAACACCACAAGCGGCATTAAAACGTATGCAGACTGCACGTATGCGTCACAGGCACTGCACGTCTAACGCGTTAAACACCGAACAGGAAACTGGAAATAAGATTGGGGTAGCACACTACTATAACTACCCCTGGTGAAGGGGAGGATGCACATGCATATTCCACATCGATAGTTAACTGGGGTAGTGAGGAATGCTGTACATTGCCCCACAAAATTAACTTTGCTCAGCGGAGGGGTGTGTTTCGGAGACTTATAGGATTACTATCACATTGGTTATGTGCCAAACACATGCCACCAACTTTGTTAGGTCTTTCAGGTCAGATAAACCAATATCTCTCGGAAATTCCCAATACTTGGTGTTACTAGAGCGCTTAAGTTGATAAATTTAACTGCTGGTGAGCATTAACTTGTTCCGAGTTAGCGCTTTAACATAGGAGGTTCCCAATATGGTTGCCCATTCGTAAAATTGTTTAATGTAATAATTTTTCAATGCAATTGTGATCCAACATTTTTCTCAGTCTATATCCATTTCTTTAAAAAAATTATACCTATAAAAATATGTTATATACTACTAACTAAATCAAACACGTCCATAATTTATCCTATGTTGTGGATTATGGTGTTCATATACCACACTGCGTATGTTTCTGCCACCATGATTCTTCTTCTTCTATTCCTTTTTATTTTTCGGCTACCAATTGTCATACCTATAATAGGGTATTTTCTTAGTCTTTATAGCCGAGTTCGCTAAATACACTACGTGATCAAAAGTATCCGGACACCTGACTGAAAATGACGTACAAGTTCGTGGCGCCCTCCATCAGTAATGCTGGAAGTCAATATGGTGTTGGCCCATTCTTAGCCTTGATGACAGCGTTCACTCTCGCAGGCATACTTTCAATCAGGTGCTGGAAGGTTTCTTGGGGAATGGCAGCCCATTCTTCACGGAGCCCGGAACTGAGGAGAGGTATCGATGTAGGTCGGTGAGGCCCGGCACGATGTCGGTGTTCCAAAACATTCCAAATGTTTTCTATAGGATTCAAATCAGGACTCTGTGCAGGGCAGTCCATTACAGGGATGTTATTGTCGTGTAACCACTCCGCCACAGCCCGTGAGGTACGAACAGGTGCCACAGAGACGTGCGGCAGTTCCTAACAGTTCCATGCTACAAGACTCGTCCCACTGCTGAAGCTGCCTTGAGAGAATAATGAACGACTCGTCGACCAAGCAGCCCTCTAATGTCCACGAGGAGTACTCTTTCCTTTGAGCAAGCATTCGTGCCATCTGTCCGGCACTGCCATACGCCACGAAACCTAGATGAACACCTGAAAGATGAGAAGGAAACGGAATGATAGGGAAATGATGCAAAGGAAATCGTGGTAGTTTAGAAAACACCCCAGAATTCACCTACCGACAGGAAAAAACACGCAAAGATCAAGGTCAGATTGTGGTCGACGGAAATCTAATCCGGCTCCTCCCGAATGCGAGCCTCGCACTTACCGTGGAGCCACCTTGCTCAGTAAGAAATTATATATGAGGGGGGGCATAAGTACATTTTAAAATTATTCCAAGTGAAAATTTGAAAAATGTTCTTGTATTTTCATGTCTTTTCCGAACAAATTATTGCTTGGTTAGAAAATATCGTGAAACAATACCCTGTTTTCTATTTTGAGAATGTAAGTTTGTAGTGGTTAGTCATGAAGGCCAATCTACCCACACTCTACAGTTGTATGAACAATCAGGAATGCCGTTGCTTGGTAACGGTATTTCAACCCTTCGAATTATATCTGGTTATTTTAGGGTGTAAATGAATTCTAAAGCGCTTAATTAGCATCTACTTCACTTGCCATAAATTGTTGGGTAATTGCATGTAATGTCAAGCATGTTACTGTTTAACATGTGGGCATTTTGAACAATTTCAGTAAACACAGTGTTGGTTAACAATATTACGTTAATGAAATGATGACGACACATAGCAGCCTAACGTGTTGACGTCAATTTCGTAACAGTAACAGTTTAGTATATACAAAGGTTGCTTCTTAAGTAACACCAACATGTTTTGCCTTTCTTTTGTGAATTTAATACGTGATTCTCAAAGCTTATATCTACGGCACTATGTTTTAAAAATCCAGAAACAAAGAAAAAATGAACAAATAAACAAAACAAAAACTTCACTTTCAAAGGTGTCAAGAAATATCTTGAACTTCACCATTACCAAATAATTTTTTATGTTGATGCCATTATCATTATTAAAACTTTTATTAAGTTTATATTCCTAACATGCATGCACTTCGGAAGGTAGTTCCATTAACACTGGAAGATTCCGAAATCCTGGCTTGGTATTATTTACATACTTATTGTTTGAAAATTCATTATGAATATGTTAAATCAACGCTCATTCAAATATGTCCTTGTTTTCACACATGATATAGGCCAACAGTTAGAATTCATAGAAATAGAATTCTTGTCACTGCTAAAGTTGTAATGTTTAATCTAAAATAAATGTGTTATTGGTAAAATCAGATAACGATCAAGATATTCAAACCAAAAATAATGTTATAACCATTGGAAGAACAATTTAGTCTTGCAACATGGTCACAAATACCTTAAATTGCATTAAAAATTACCAAAATGAACGTGTTTTAAATAAAACGTGGGTGAACAATTTAAAAATGCCAAATCAACAAAAAATACTGATAAAATCCGCAACAGCATATAAAGCCCCAGGCATTCCAAAATTTAAATTCATGCAATAAAGCAACATACTACAGAATCATTCATTCTATTCAGTTTTTATTTACGGACGCTCTATAACTGTTATGGTTCTTACGTCCCATTCTATATTAGGCATGAAAAATCGGTAATTTTTCTCAGAGGACTCTATATCAGGCTTCAGGTTCTTTTAGTGCCATAAATGTACGACACGGGACCGACAGCTTTACTTCCCGTCCGAAGGAAGCCATGCTAAGGATTTTTACGACCGAAAAAAATCCACCGCCTTCCGCCGAATCACTGTAATGACAATGTCTTCCCGTGTAAAAAAGCAGTATTAGTGAATTCGTAAAAACAAATCATGGTCGCAAGACGAAATTTCCGTTGAGTATGATACTTCGCTTTGATTAACTCTGCAGTCCGGAGGAAGGTTACACTCTCCAACCTTGAATCTCCTTGAAACCGTACGTAATAAAAAGGGCGTTCATAAAATTCCAAGATGTTTGAGTAACAATGAAATAAGGCAAAATTCCGACCATGAAGTGGATTTTGACAGAAAAGAAAATCCTTATGTGTAACATTCTCATGACTTTCTCTACCCACTACCGTTTATGTTTACAAACCTTCTATAAACTATTCTGATAAAACAAAATCTTCTATCAATTTAATTGATTTTATTTGTTTATTACTAGCAGAAAACTTTAATACACGAACTCTAGCAACATCCATGAATGAGAAAATTTCGTGCTAAGAACCGGATTCCTCAAATAAACCTTAGTACAAACGTGCGTTTCAATAACGAATTAAGTTACAAACTAATCATAAAGCTATAAACCAATACAAAATTCTGCAATATAATTGTATTGATTTAGTTATAATAAACAGCCACAACTTAAATGAAACGATAGCTATGATATGAAATCGCTACATATACTTTTCCGTTTAACAGTAGGTAATATTCAACTTTAGTTTTACTTAATTATAGAAGACATTTTGCCATAAACTTTTGCACAAAAGTACCATTACATAGTTAAGATGAATAGCAATATCAAATGTTTATAAACTGTTCGCTATATAATGGCCTTAAAATTTCATGCTCTTTCGGGGACATTACGAAAAACAGCTGAAATTTAGCAATACTTACAAATATTAAAAAAGGTACTGACAAATTTAAGCAAATAATAACGGATATCCAGGAAATTACTAACACCACAAAAAAGTTATTTGGAATAAATCTTGTGTTTTAAATAGATATTCATTTATTGTGCATTATGTTTTTGTCTATCTCTTATAGTTTACCAGTTATACAAAATTATACAAATTTCCTTCCGAATGAAAAGGACTTCATACGCTATTCCAATACAATTCAAGATATACATTTTATTTTGTATATACACTATGTGATCAAAAGTATCCGGACACCCCCACAAACATACGTTTTTCATCTTAGGTGCATTGTGCTGCCACCTACTGCCTGGTACTCATTATCTGCGACCTCAGTAGTCATTAGACATCGTGAAACAGCAGAATGGGACGTTCCGTGGAACTCACGGACTTCGGACGTGATCAGGTGATTGGGTGTCACTTGTGTCAGAAGTCTGTACGCGAGATTTCCACACTTCTAAACATCCCTAGGTCCACTGTTTCTGATATTATAGTGAAGTGGAAACGTGATGGGACATATACAGCACAAAAGCGTTCAGGCCGACCTCGTCTGTTGACTGACAGAGACCGCCGACATTTGAAGAGGGTCGTAAAGAGTAATAGGCAGACATCTATCCAGACTATCACACAGCAATTCCAAACTGCATCAGGATCCACTCCAAGTACTATGAAAGTTAGGCGGGAGGTGAGAAACCTTGGATTCCGTGGTCGAGCGGCTGCTCATAAGCCACACATCACGCAGGAAAATGCCACAGACGCTTCGCTTGGTGTAAGGAGCGTCAACATTACACGATTGAACAGTGGCAAAACGTTGTGTGGAGTGACGAATCACGGTACACAATGTGGCGATCCGATGGCAAGGTGTGGGTATGGCGAATGCCCGGAATACGTCATCTGCCAGCGTGTGTAGTGCCAACAGTGAAATTCGGAGGTGGTGGTGTTATAGTGTGGTCGTGTTTTTCCTGGAGAGGGCTTGCACTGCACGTTATTTTGCGTGGCACGATCACAGCGCAGACCTACATTGATATTTTAAGCACCTTCTTGCTTCCCACTGTTGAAGAGCAATTCGGGGATGGCGATTGCATCTTTCAACACGATCGAGCACCTGTTCATACTGCACGGGTTGCGGCGGAGTGGTTACACGACAATAACATCCCTGTAATGGACTGGCCTGCACAGAGTCCTGACTTGAATCCTATAGAACACCTTTGGGATGTTTTGGAACGCCAACTTCATGCCAGGCCTCACCGACCTACATCGATACCTCTCCTCAGTTCCACACTCGTGAAGAATGGGCTACCATTCCCCAAGAAACCTTCCAGCACCTGATTGAAATATGCCTGCGAGAGTGAAAGCTGTCATCAAGGCTAAGGGTGGGCCAACACCATATTGACTTCCAGCATTATCGGTGGAGGGCGCAACGAACTTGTACGTCATTTTCAGCCAAGTGTGTGAATACTTTTGATCACGTAGTGTAAATGTCTTAAATGTAGTACCTATTTTAATGAAAATCTTTAAATAATTTTTGTGAAACCAAAAAGGTTTGAAATGTGTTACTTGCATATAGCATTTTGGGATGGAGGATTTTGATGAAAATCTTTGGAATATACTGAACTTAAATACTAGATTTG
This sequence comes from Deroplatys truncata, assembly GCA_030765065.1. Lineage (NCBI taxonomy): Eukaryota > Metazoa > Arthropoda > Insecta > Mantodea > Mantidae > Deroplatys > Deroplatys truncata. The sequence continues at coordinate 65,481,361 of CM060980.1, forward strand.
GAAATCATCCGACTTTTCGTTTTTGAGTCATGCTGTTCACAAACACACACGCACACAAATATACACATGGACCTTTTTGTACCACATTTAGGTTTTAAGGGCCTCAAAATGTGTATTTTAAATTTCGACATCGAATTTTTGGGTGTAATACAATACTTTCTCTCACCTATAAATAGATGGTTGAGAAAGTAACAATGTTACGTGACTTTAGGAAGTAACCTTGTAAATTTTGACCGCTTGGAAAACAGAGATAATTTTCATACGAAACCACGATTTTAAAATGTATAAAACAGTTAAAGTGTTCGATATAATGCTGACCCCGCATGCCTTTATTTTATCAGTACCAAAGCCATGTTATTCATATGACCTTGTGCTCAGCGTCTGCCTTTTGGACCTCTTAAAATACATTATAAACACACTAACGGTGAAGATGACGTACAAAACTCGATACTCATTTAAACTAAGAAGTAATTCAAGGATATCTGCGAATATGGAAGTTGATTCGTTGCTGAAGAATTCGGAGTTTATTGAGCAATAAAATTTTCCGTTTGTGAGAACCTTTCATAAGCTTTCAGAACCTTAATTTTATAAACACTCCGTATTTAGGGCTTAATGGTTATTTTCTTTAAGACACCATGTATCTAGTTTTCCACTGAAAATACAAAGAAGTAGTAAGCGTATGTGCACTGTTGAATTCCAGGAGAAAGTTTTCTACGCAATATTTTCCAACGGAAATGTTCCTGGAGCGCACCTAATGGTTGTCAATAACGCTTTGCTGTTTATTTATATATTGAACCCACTGCAAAAATTCTCGTGTTGCACTCACACGACTTTCGCTATTCACTCTTGTACAGACTATTTTTACAAACGCTTATTCTTGTATCTACTCCATGTTAGTCAAGGTAAATATGTAGAAAATGTAGGTAAAAGTGAATTAGGGAAAACCAGTAGGCTTTAAGCGATAGTCAAATAATTTAAAACGGATCTCTACATGACGGCTTTGGAATTCTATTTTCTTTGCATGGCCAAGAGAGGGAGGGTGGAAATAAGTAGCGACTTCCAGCAGAAGCACTTGGAAATACAAAAAACAAGGGGAAACATATGTTTGACATAAACGGTGTGCTTTAATGACATCTACTTTTTTTTGAGTAAAATTTTGTCTATCCATTGCGGTTTACCAGTTATGCAAAAGTCATTGAGGGGCTGTTCCAAGAAAATGCAAGATATATATTTCATTTGTCATGAAAATATCTTAAACACAGGGCATTTTAATCAAAGGAGCCATTTTTGAGGAAATTAAAATTTTCGAGAAAAAAAATCCATGTACAGGGTACATTGGGGTGGGGGATTATCTTTAAAATCCTTGATTCGCATCTATGGAAGATAATGAGCTTACATATCCGGTTACTACTTATCGGGCATTTGATTTTTTTGTTACACATATATTTTTCCAAAATTAATTTTTTTATGGATTGAAGGGGGCTCAAAACACAAGTTTTCGGTGAAATGCAACACCTTGTCTACGTACTACGTATCTACTTGGTAGAGAAAGTAGGAAATAAGGAAAACACATCTATTGACATTGAACTTCGAAAGAATATTTTCGCATTATTGTAATGTAAATCTGAAAACTACTTAATATACATTTTAAATCCACTTAAAATTAAATTCTTAGTAGTAGCAAGTCAAAAACTAGAATAAATGTTTCCCTGGGCTAAAACACAAAATGGCACTTGTATGACATTTTCGTGGAGAATATTGTGTTCTTAGAAAGCGTAATATGTTCTCAATGTTTCACGGAAGTACAAAATGTGAGTCAATAATTTTCGACATGTGTGTACCACTCAACCCCTTTGAAAGCAGAAAAAGCGGGCCAGTGTCAATGTCGGGCGAGTGAATGAGTGCCATTATTTCGCATGCACCGGCTAACTAATGCGTTACGGAGTATGGAGAAGGGGGGAAAGGCGATGTTACCAGAGGCGATGGTTTATTGTTCCACAGGTGGTATGATGACTTGGTATAGATAATTTGCTTCGTTCATGGGTATTCCATAAACTAACATTCTTTTAATTAGAATATGTGACTTGGAAGCATATTTGTAAACGGAAAGAATCAGCTTACATATTTATATGAACCGATAGAAAATTGAAACTCTTGACAGCTTCTTGCGTATACAGTCAGTTATTAAACTATTCTTCGGCTTTGGGCTCTGATAAGGTTAAAAGCTTCTCCTGAGGCTTATACGGTCTTAAACGCGAGCCAATTGTATCATTCACAATAAAATTATCACTGATTAAATTGTTGAATATATGTATTTCTCTTCAAATCACATTCTGATTCAGAAACAAGAATATGCTATAATTAGATGCGAATTGGTGACTTTGTTTTATGCAGAAATTGTGCTGTTATGTGTTCTTTTTATGTTTTGTATCTGTATTATACATCCAGCCAGTCACTTTACGTTGCTTGTCCCCTTTGCTTAACGCTCTCTTTGGTGCTCTCTTTTTTTTTCCTCTGTGGGTTGCTGACGTGGCATGTGCTTTGGCCGTACGCGCTGAGTGGTGGATTTCTGTCCGCATTGCAGGGATAGCTCTCTGCCCGGTAACTACTGATGCGGATTGTGGAAGTTTTTGTAATGAATTTTTAAGGAACGTCTTTGTGATTTTCGGTGGATCGACCTTATGTAAAGGTAGGCTTTATTATCAGTTTTATGTCCTGGTAATGGTGAGTGAATTTTGGGGCGGAAAACGTTATGTGTGTTTGAAAATAAGAGTTCGTAAAGTGACTGGCTCTTGGAGTTGTTCATAGGTTTAGTGTGTTTTGTTTCTTTTCCAGTTGAGTTATATTTTCAGTACGTGATTTTCAGTGTATAGTTAGTTTAAAATTTGTGATAAGAGCTTTACACAGTTGTGCAATTTGAAAATGCATATTTTGATTCATGAAGGTAAAAAGCATCAGTAGTGTGAAATTTGTGAGAAAAGCTTTTGGCATTTGTCGTCTGAAATTGCATAGTTTGATAAATGGAGGGCAAGAAGCAATTTAAGTAGAAATTTGTGAGTAGGGCTTCACATATTTTGGGCACTTTGAAAATGCATAGTTAATTCAAAATTACAGATATTCTGTTGTGTAAATTATGAGAGCAGTAATTGCAGTTAAAACCCAGTTATGCTGAACCCATTTATGCTGAACTTTGTAACTGAAAACGGTTGGGTTGTAAAGCTATCTACATCTAGCTTAGCTGGACTTTGAAGCTCTCGGTTTCCTGAATTTCATTAAAGTCTGTTTCGGTCTTGTTCAACATTCTTAGCTAGTCTTTGACTAGCTAAACATAATTAAATTTTTTGGTCTGATGTTTATAGTGGCCTTGTTTTATAAACTTTCTAAATTGATTTGGTTTGTTGAATTTTTGGATTTACTTTATTTTGCTGTATTTAAAACTTGCCTTTACTGCTCTGCTCAATTGGTTTTGGTTGCTTTACTCTTTAAGCCATTTTTGTTTTACAGTTATTCTTTTATGGTTGCTTTACGGTTCTGGTTATTAATGTTTGTTTATTATTATCATTAAAGTACCCAAAAACAAACTTATCAATAGTAGTATATTTTTGAGAGTTCTGGTTTCCTTTTGTTTTCCCCTACGGCACTCGTTAGGGCTTCCCTTTTCGTTTGGCCGGGGTTCCCTAACTCAGTCAAACAGCGGAACCATTGCAAATTTCTGGTAGCAGAGCGTGGTTAATTGATTTGTCTGTGTTGGTTAGGGAATATTTTTGGGTTTGTTGTTTGCTCTGTATTCTCCGGATCTCATTTTCTTACTTGTACCATATCCGTAGTTACAAGATGGCGGTATCGGTTACTAATGTGGAAAGATTACGGAAAGGTGAATTGTGGGTAGAGTTGGTTGTACGTGGAGGTCAATGTTCTATGACAACTGAAGTGGCTATTATGTTGGATGTTTTTCGACAAATTAAGGATGCTCCATTAATCACTGTTTCTATTGATCACGTGGTAGTGACTAAGTGTGAGTCCACTTGCTCGTTGGCCTTAGCAGAGATTCAGGATAATTTAATGGATTTTGGGCGCGAGGATTCTCCCTCTAAGGCACAGTTGCTCCGGTGGCAAGTTAGAATTCGACATTACTTGTTCTATTTAGATTATGTCTTACAGAGATTCCCTACTTTGCAGTCATGTATAGCGTTGCAAAAGTTAAAGGATCAGTTTAAGGAATTAGCCCGTAAAGTGGAGGAAGATTTTGGGACTTCACAGGAGGATACTGGGTCGTCCCCCTTGTATAATCAAGGATTGTCAGATGTGGTTCAGCCTTCGATTGCGGTGTCTGCGTTTCGGCCACTTAGACTCGCTCATCCCCTCCAGCAATTCGTGGAGGGCGTTCACTTAAACGACATTGTTGATGTACCATCAGCTTTACAGTTTCTCTATTTTCTTGTTCGATTGACGCTAATGGCTAAGCGTTATTTGGTACCCACGGCTCAAGTGATAGAATTATTTTCTGTCAAGGTGTCTGGGATAGTTTCGGACCTGTTAATGCGGTGTGCTGGTTTGGCCGACCCTGTGACTCGCTTTCATTTGGCCCTATTAGACATGTTCATTCCACGTAGGGAATGCACGAGGATAATGCAAGACGTATATTTTCGTCCTCAGGGTCTAACGGAACCGTTTACAGAATATATGGTTCGGGTTAAGGAAATTGCTTTAGTGTTGGTGCTCCCTGATACGGAAGCGGAAATTTGTGATGTCATTTTATCAGGACTCAATCCAGTTGTCAGGTCGGCTTTGGTTTTAGGACCTCGGCCGTCAAATTTGCAGCAGTTGGAAGCATTGGTACCTAAACTCAATGAAGTTATGCTTGTTGATAGGCTGCGTCTGTCAGAGCCTCCGGGCTCATTAGCAACTCCTAATACCACTGTATCAGCTCCTTCTTCGGCCATTGTTCCGGATTCGCGTCGTCTGGCCACTATTAAATGCTTTCAGTGTGGTCAGGAAGGCCATGTTCGACGAAATTGTCCCAATAGGAGGACCGTGAATCGGGGTTTTCTTCGTGTTTCTAATCAGGGGCGACAGTTTCGACCTTTATGACGCCAGAAGGTTAAGTCGACCATTTGTTTGTCTCGGCGTATTTGTGGTTATCCGTTTTCGGGTAAACCCTTAGTTCAAGTTTCTCTTGAGAAGTTACCTTTATTGGCGTTATTAGATTCCGGAAGTTCTGTCTCTTTGATTCAGCTTGATTGGCTTAGGTTAAATTTACCATGTATTATGTCGCGTGCAACCACGTGTCAGTTGGTTTGTTTGATGGTCAATGGTCAGGCCTTTCAAGTTACTCAAAAAGTATCATGTACTATACGTTTCCCACGTTTTACGTGGAAACATAGTTTTTTTGTCGTTCCCAAGCTTCCTTATGCATGTGTCCTAGGTGCCGATTTTATGTCAAGGACTGGGATGGCTATTGATTTTTCCACTAGGCAGATCGCTTTTCATTTTGCTCCCCGGATAAAGTTGGACTTTGTGAGGGATTTTAAACCACCTGGGCCCCCTCTAACCTTGGGAGATATTAATTTGGTAACCCAAAATTGCGCTACTTCTTCTCTGTCTCATTTGTCCCCTGCACAGGCAAAGCAAATAGGGCATTTAGTTGGGGAATTTGATTCGTTGTTTACAGATGTTTTAGGGGTCACTCATTTGACTCAATATGAAATTCAGTTAACTGATTCTACTCCGGTCAAGTTATCTCCATATAAGCTCACACCACCGAAGATGGCTATATTAAAAGAGAAAATACAGAAGATGCTTGACCAAGGGGTTATTAGACCATCTACTTCAAATTACAGCAGCCCCATATTTCTAGTACCGAAGGGAGATCAGGATTTTAGACCGGTCATAGATTATCGTCTCTTGAACAAAAGAATACTTATTGAAAGTACCCCTTTGCCCGATTTGCATACAGCTGCTCATCATTTTTCGAAGGCTCGCGTTTTTACGACCCTGGATTTGAACAATGCTTATCATCAGATTCCTTTGGCTGAACATTCCAAGCATCTAACAGCTTTCGCTACCCCCTGGCGCCTTTATGAATTCAATAGGGTCCCATTTGGTTTGGCTACGGGCGCGCAAGTCCTCACTCGTTTGCTGGATAATTTGTTTTCGGACATAAAATTTAAATATTTGTACCATTACTTAGATGATCTTGTAGTATATTCCGAGGATTTTGACTCACATCTTGTTCATTTACGTGAGGTCTTTCGTCGCCTACAGAGCGCCGGGTTATCAGTTAAGCAGTCTAAAGTTCATTTTGCTACCTCTCAAATATCATTTTTGGGCCATATGGTTTCCCCTTCTGGTATTACCATAGACCCAGATCGCACTAAGGCTATTAGAAATTTTCCGGCACCCAAGAATAAGCGTGAGGTGGCTCGATTTTTGGGAATGGTTAACTTCTTCTCTAAATTTATTTCAAATTTTTCTACTCGGGCGGAACCTCTTAATTGCTTACGTAGGAAAGGGGTTACTTTTGCGTGGGCCGAGGAGCAGGAAGCGGCATTTGTTGATCTAAAAGAGGCTATTTCGAACCCTCCTGTCTTGGCTTTTCCAGATTTTGCTATGCCCTTTATTTTACAGACGGATGATAGTGCTAGCGCGCTAGCGGCTGTTTTGTTGCAGGAATTTCCTGAGGGTCGTCGTCCCATTTATTATAGTTCGCGTACTTTATCTCCTGCAGAACGTAAATTTTCTACATATGAATTAGAAACCTTAGCGGTGCTTTTTGGATTGGAGAAGTATAGGGTGTACTTAGAACATGTGCATTTCTTTTTAGAGTGCGATAACCAGGCTTTAACGTGGGCGTTAGCTGTCCCAAGGAAGACAGGTCGTCTTGCGCGTTGGGGTGTCCGGATAGGTGCCTTTAAGTTTACTCCTTCCTTTATCAGAGGTTCAGAAAATTGTATTGCGGATGCTCTTACCCGGGTATTTTCCGAACCTACTGAGGAGTGTGTTTATTTCGAGACTTTGGATGCTCCTGCGGATACTCAGATTGAGAGTTTCTCATTTTCGGCATTTCCTGAAATGTTTGTCAGTATACCTGAACTTCAACTTACCGATTCTGGGTTGGCTTCAATTATTGAGCAAATTAAATCGGGAGTTTCACTGCAGGATTATAAGATTCATGAGGGTGTTTTGATGGGAAGAGCTAGTTTTGATCGGCGTTATAAAGTCATAGTTCCGAAGGCAGCTATTCCCATGATTCTCAGTTATTTTCACGATTCTCCTTTCGGGGGTCATTTAGGCATTGCCAAAACCAGAAATCGAATTCGTGAACAATTTATGTGGCGGGGCATGGATTTCGATGTAAGAAAGCATGTTAAGTCTTGCCGCATTTGCGCATTGTCCAAACCCGCGCAGGCCACAAATTGGGGATATTTGGCTTCGGAGGTTCCCTCCGCGCCCATGGAGAAACTATTTGTGGATTTTATCGGACCATTCCCTCGTTCTATTCAGGGAAATATTTTTGCATTGGTCGTTACTGATGCTTTCTCAAAGTTCGTATGGATTTCACCTCTGAGTGCTGCTACTGCTCGCCTTGCTATTCGGGAACTTGGAACAATATTTGGATCTTTTGGTGCTCCTCAATATCTGGTCTCTGATAACGGTTCGCAATTTAAGTCGCGTCTCTTTCGTTCCTTTTGTTTTGATTGGGGTGTTACGCATTTTACTACTACCCCTTATTACCCTAACCCCTCATTAGCGGAACGGGTCAACCGTAACCTTAAGTCCGCTTTAATTGCTTATCATCACCAGCAGCACAATTGCTGGGATAAATATTTGAAGCAACTTCAGTTTGCTTTCAATTCCGCGAGACATGAGGTTCATAAGACGACGCCATTTTCATTGTTATTTGCCTACCAACCTTCGTCTCCTTTGGCTAATTTGTGGGCGTTAAATGATTTATTACCGGCTGACAATTCTCCGCATACCATTCGTACTAATTGGAAGGCTGCCTTGAATAATCTGCGTAGAGGCCACTCTATGAGAAAGCAGCGATACGATGCGTCCCGTCGCCCCTCCCCATTCAAAGTGGGAGATGTTGTTATGTGCCGTAACTATCCTCAGTCCTCGAAAGCAGATGCGTTTGCCGCCAAGTTAGCTCCCCGCTATCTTGGCCCGTTTAAGATTCTCAGAATTTATAAGGGGGTGTCTGTTCTTTTGCAAGAATTGTCTTCCTCCTGCAGGCGCCGCGCTCACCTGTCGCAGCTTAAATTGTATAACTCGGGGTAGCAAGTGAGTCACTTGGCATTGTCCTGATGATGGGTGACTCACTTTCAGGAATTAGCGATCCTGCCCCATGCGAGCTCTTGATTTGTCCCATTCCCTTAACCGGGATAAATCCTGTCCCATTCCTCTCCCGATCATCCTTTCTTATCCCTTCCATATTCATGAAAGCTCCCAATTATACTTTCCTTTCCTCCTACAGTAATGGTATCTTTTCGGATGTTAGCATATAGAACTCCAGTGATTTGTCTTCACATCTTTGACACATGAGAATATCACTATTGCATACTTGCCAACTTTTACTGTTTGCCCGTAAAATGTATGGTTATGTCCGTGTGTTGGGCTATTCAAGAGTCAGTCACTTGCGAGTTCCTGAATATTTTGGAGGAATTTATGATTTCCTTTTCAAGTCAGTGTGCAAGATAAATATGGTAACATGTATGGTTACCTAATTCTGAAAGTTTTGCCTCATTTCCATTCGCCCTTGCTGGGATATTTAGCTGTTGCGCAGAGCCTACCTTTGCTGTTGATCCTGTTATTTTGAGTGACCTTTTGTGTTCCTATAAATTTGGCTCGAATTTAATATCCTTTGTTCTTTTTTTAATTTTTGGGGGTAATATTTTAAATTATAATTATATATATTTATAAGGTCACTTAATTTCAGTGGGTGTCAGCTTAATTAAATTGTTCTTATTGGGAAAATTTTCATGCTTCCACACCGGTGATGCCCTGCCGGTATGCCCTGTTCACCTGCCTCTCCCCAGTTATAGTTTGTGTGGGGTCGGGGCAAGTGAATTATTATTTTGTTGTACATAGTTGTTATATAGTGCATTATGTCTCATAGCTGTTTCATTGCATACCATGTTTAATTCTTGTTCTATAATTGTAATGCTATACTTGTCTAATTTAAAAATGCATATGGTTTATTGTGAAATTCAATATTTATATGTCTATAAAATTATAATTGATTGACGATGATTTAGTTTGTATATGTAAGTTTATATTTTGCTTTGTGAGCCCCCTCTGCTGCTTTGTTTTATTATGTTTCAGATTCTTATCCTTCTCGGCTACCATCCCTTTTTCCTTCCTCGTGCTACTCTGTATGGATACGTTCTGGAGCTTCTGTGTTGCGATGTGCTGACCGCTGTGCAAGTTTCTTCTGTTCTGGTGGTGTGTGCCACCGGGTGGTCCTACGTGGGAATTTCACCGTCGGACGCTATTTGGTGGTTTAAAATTCTGAAGCCTGTGCCTCCTCTTCCGGATCCTGACAACTTTATACATGTTTTGGCCCGCTTCAGTTTCTGCCTTAGCGTTAACCGTCTGCAGTGTCGGCGTTATTTGTAAAGAAAAATCTATACTCCTGGTTAGCGGCTTGTCCGCTTAATATTGCTGCCAAAATTATGATGCAAATTTTCGCCTGTGACTGTTCCTGGGAGTTATATACTTACGTTTTTCATCACCTTGGATGGCTGCCCGGTTGCTACGTCGTGGGATATATACTGTTGGGGTTTGCTTGCCTCAATTATGGTCTTCTCCTTGTGTGTTCAGTGTCAGCTACTGAAGTTTGCGGACTGTATGTGTGGAATTACCTTCTTCGTCTACTTACAGTGTAGCATGTTCCTTCTGTTTTCCTAGTTGTTTCCCCTTTTGGCTACTTATTGTTCCCTTTCCTCGAGTTCCTATAAATGGTTATTTTTTTTTCTTCTCGCAAGCTCGCAGATTGGGGGGGGGCTATTGTGCTGTTATGTGTTCTTTTTATGTTTTGTATCTGTATTATACATCCAGCCAGTCACTTTACGTTGCTTGTCCCCTTTGCTTAACGCTCTCTTTGGTGCTCTCTTTTTTTTTCCTCTGTGGGTTGCTGACGTGGCATGTGCTTTGGCCGTACGCGCTGAGTGGTGGATTTCTGTCCGCATTGCAGGGATAGCTCTCTGCCCGGTAACTACTGATGCGGATTGTGGAAGTTTTTGTAATGAATTTTTAAGGAACGTCTTTGTGATTTTCGGTGGATCGACCTTATGTAAAGGTAGGCTTTATTATCAGTTTTATGTCCTGGTAATGGTGAGTGAATTTTGGGGCGGAAAACGTTATGTGTGTTTGAAAATAAGAGTTCGTAAAGTGACTGGCTCTTGGAGTTGTTCATAGGTTTAGTGTGTTTTGTTTCTTTTCCAGTTCAGTTATATTTTCGGTACGTGATTTTCAGTGTATAGTTAGTTTAAAATTTGTGATAAGAGCTTTACACAGTTGTGCAATTTGAAAATGCATATTTTGATTCATGAAGGTAAAAAGCATCAGTAGTGTGAAATTTGTGAGAAAAGCTTTTGGCATTTGTCGTCTGAAATTGCATAGTTTGATAAATGGAGGGCAAGAAGCAATTTAAGTAGAAATTTGTGAGTAGGGCTTCACATATTTTGGGCACTTTGAAAATGCATAGTTAATTCAAAATTACAGATATTCTGTTGTGTAAATTATGAGAGCAGTAATTGCAGTTAAAACCCAGTTATGCTGAACCCATTTATGCTGAACTTTGTAACTGAAAACGGTTGGGTTGTAAAGCTATCTACATCTAGCTTAGCTGGACTTTGAAGCTCTCGGTTTCCTGAATTTCATTAAAGTCTGTTTCGGTCTTGTTCAACATTCTTAGCTAGTCTTTGACTAGCTAAACATAATTAAATTTTTTGGTCTGATGTTTATAGTGGCCTTGTTTTATAAACTTTCTAAATTGATTTGGTTTGTTGAATTTTTGGATTTACTTTATTTTGCTGTATTTAAAACTTGCCTTTACTGCTCTGCTCAATTGGTTTTGGTTGCTTTACTCTTTAAGCCATTTTTGTTTTACAGTTATTCTTTTATGGTTGCTTTACGGTTCTGGTTATTAATGTTTGTTTATTATTATCATTAAAGTACCCAAAAACAAACTTATCAATAGTAGTATATTTTTGAGAGTTCTGGTTTCCTTTTGTTTTCCCCTACGGCACTCGTTAGGGCTTCCCTTTTCGTTTGGCCGGGGTTCCCTAACTCAGTCAAACAGCGGAACCATTGCAAAATAGTATAAGCTTTATTACACTGAAAAGGAAGCAAGAGTCACCGTAGTTAGCTGCTACACTATTGCCTTCCCTATAGCCTAAGCTCTGCTTCTCTTCGCTTTCCCGTCCTTCACAGTGGGATAGAAAAGAAAGAATAGGCTCATCTTTATCGGTACACATGCTATAGCTATATTTCCGCCTGAGTACACATGCACAAAAGGAAATGTTAACTAATTATGGTTCTATGAATTATCATTGTTTAATTAACATGCTACTCGATGATTTTCTACATTTTTGGCATGTTTGGATTAAGAAATATATGTGTGATACGTTTCACAAATATTATCAAAAAATAAAAGTAGAGTTGCGTAAGTAAATTTGCAAGATTTAGGCGAATTAGAGTAGCTTCGCCTCGAAATGTTCATTGCATTTTTTCGAGCGCAGAGTCATAAAATTCCGTTTCTTTGCATTTGAGGGGATTCACCGAATTTCCCAGAAAGCAGACGCTACGAGCAACAGTCTTTTTTTACCGTTTATGCTTCAAATTTTCAACCGAAGAAAATGATTGTTAGCACCAATGAGAAGATAGAAAGACGTGGCTTTATCTAAATAAATAACTTGATATATGTTAATGTAAGCGTAGCTTTTATACAGTTCATGATTCCTTGCTGAGGGAACACGTAATCTCTTTTTCGGAAAAGGACGCTAATTTATTAACTTTGTTAATTACCGTGCAGAGCGCCGAAAGTAACTTCTGTGTAACGACGAAGTGACTTGTATTGAATGTTTATCCAGTGTGTTACACTAGTCGTTGACGATATTCGTCAAGTGACGATTTCCAGCGAGTGCGCGACTAAAAAAGGGTGATAGAGCACAGATCTACTGAATAGATTTATTAGTGAACCTAGTGATAAAATCGTGGGAGCAGGCTATTATAGTCGTCTGTGTTAGTGACAACTCAAATTCTTGCAGAATTTCCCGCATAAAGAACGCGCAGAAATGAAAAAGTGAAAACTGTTTTCTTTAAGACAGAACCCAAGAGTTGCCTCACTCCCGACTCCTACTCATATATGACCACTATAAGGGATCAAGATAAATTCGCCGACGGCTGACTCTGAGACGCCGTGGTGTGCTTCCTAGCTGACATCCGCGAATTCCATTCCAGAAGGTGATGTCGACCCCGACATCTTAGCGACGAGATTATGATAACGCGGGTAAGACGACGTCGGCGAATACCGCGACGATGCTCAATCTAGTTATATCTTAAGGCAGAGAAAGGGAAGGGTCTCCTCTTTATCACTACTCATACCGCTTGGCTCCTTCACATTTTCGTTTTGTTACATTTCACATCTGATATTTAAATATATCATTGCAAGAGCCTATTTTCAACTTGCTGTATCATACGCTACTACTTGGTACTAAGCTCCCAAAAATGCATTGAACCATATCTAATGTTTTCACTTGTTCAGCAGAAAGAGCTAGTACAAAAATGTTTGCTATTAGCTTGATACTATATCTGCATTGTTCCTCCTCCTCCTCCCCCTTCTTCTTCTTCTTCTTCTTCTTCTTCTTCTTCTAGGTATAGCCACAGTTTTCCTTCTCTACTTTAAAATAGTCATCCATTATCTATTTCTTGGTCTTCTCAAAGGTTTGTTACTTTTGAGTTTTACAGTTTAATACCTGTTTCAGTACTCCGCAGTACAACAGTCCTTGTAAACTTTATGTTCTCTTCATTATATAAGCCCAGAAATGCTCATTTAAATTGAAAATTTGTCTTACAAAGTCTCAATGCATGTGGCCTTGTTGGATGTGCAACTCGCAATAAAATACTCATTTCTGAAGATCGTACTTCCTTGTTTTCTTTTGTTTCATTTTATTTATTTCGAATTCTGAATTAAAAAATAATTGTGTTTTCCTTCCTTGGAATTAGCAATATTCATCTTCCATAGGTTAACACTGAGAGATTTATTTAGGCAATAGGCAAACCTGCAAAATGAAGCGAATGTGTTTAAACTAATACCTTATATTTTTTCTATTATGTATACACTATTTATATTATCTAGTTTCGTTAATATTTTAGTTTCATGTCTTAGTTGGTTTTTGAAGTCCGTTATAACCTTTTTGCTTATCCTTCTTTCTTTCTTCTTTCTTTGTTTTGTTTTCGTCTTTCCTTATAATCACCTGAATAAAGGATTATACCTAGCTAGTAAGAACTTTATGCTTTATTTATACAAACTGTATAACAAATGGCAATAAAATGTCTTAATTTATTACCTTTATCTAATTCCTTTACATAAACAATACATGATATTGCCGTCCAGCTCTCGAAATTATATCTCGTATTTGTGTATGGTGCGCCGGTATTGTTGGCTGTATGCTGTAGATACTTCCGAGATAGTACAAACTTTAAATAGTTAAGATTTTTGGCTCTGTACATGATATATACATAATGTACAGTGTGTATTAGAGATACAAAAGTCTGTATACGGGAGCGGCATTCGATATCGGAACCTCTTCATAGAAACCACTGTCCTAACCACTCGTGCACAACTGTGGATGTGTAGGTTAAAACGGCTACCTAACAGGTAGTTGATTTCTGTTGGATGACGGATAGGATGGACGTATTATCATTATTAATTAACCTTACGAGAATTAAATTGTACATCAGTATACATATCATAAAATTAAAATACTATACGAAGTATACAATTATTAATAATACACAAACAACGTGGGCGTTAGATGGACTTAAGAATCAAAACTAAATGTTAGTACACCAAACACAATTGCCACATACGCGGCGACTGTGATAGCAAACCAGAACGTTTTTAAATAAAGAAGCGTAAAGAGAAGGAAGTAGTCCTATGTAATGAAATGACCAAAAAAAATCTGATGTGTTACACTCACATGACTTTCTCTACTCTTGTAAAACTATTTTTACAAATGCTTATTCTCCATATGCTTCATGTTAATCGAGATATCGATATATCTTATTGCTAATTTTCTTGTAGATGCAAGGGGAATTGGTACGCTTTAAGTGATAGTCAAATATTTTAAGAGATGGTTGCTATGTGGAGTATTCCATTCTCTTTGCATTACCAGGACAAAAAATTAATAACGAATTCCCATTTCAGAAAAAGTAAGTATTGGAAAATTTAAGGGAATAACAAGCAATATCTCGAAAATGGTTCACCTAAAAAAAAATGTATGTGACATAAATTGTGTATTTTAACGCGATCTACATGTTTTGTGTAGTAAAAGTTGGTCTATCTCTTATGGTTTACCAGTTAAGCAAAAGTCGTTCACAAGAATACTTTTGGAGACATTCCCATAAAATTCAAGATGTACATTTTATTTTTGATGAAAGTATCTTAAATATATGATATTTTAATCAAAATCGTTAGAGCCATTTTTGAGAAATTAGAAGGGTAATCTGGGGTGGGGGGATTTTCTTGAAAACCTTCGTGTCGCATCTCTGGAAGATACTGAACCTAAATACCAAGTTTGGTGTTTATCCGGCTGTTCGTTTCTGAGTTATACTGTTCACAGACAAACACACAGACAGACAGACACACAGACACACACGGACATGTTTAAAAAAATACTTTTTTTTTGGATTCAGGAGGCCTCAAAACATGTATTTCCTGTGAAATCTTGGTATCAAATTTTTAGGTGGAATGCACTACTTCCCCTATTTACTATACGTAGTAGAGAAAGCAAAAATTAAAAAATAGATGTCCACATTTCGGTTCCCTATTCGAACAAACGAGGACGCCGATGAAGAATTACGTACTTTAACTATTTTACATCTTCTATAATACGGTTTATACTTGAAACTCTGATAACAAACCTATGTTATGCAAATCTAATATGCCAGTTCACAAAGTATTGCTCATGTAACGATGTGGAAATTTTATTTAATCAAAATTGTCATTCCTTCGTTGGCTAGCTCTGTAGCATAAAAATAAGGTAAATCCGTTTTAGACAACTATTAGAGATGTCAAGGTGAACGTTTAAAGGAATATATACTTCTTATGGGAGCAGAAGTCCATAATTAATTTAATTCTAGGTAGTTGGTTAAAAGCAGCACTTTTTAGAAATTTTGCCAATGGCTCCTTAAGCTATCTTGGAGCATTATTTCTCAGGAGGATGTTTAGCAAGTAGTCACTCGAATAACATAGCATTTGGAGGCGGTTACAGATGTTTGTTTTCACCCTGTGCTGGTGATGGCATGTTGACCGGAGCATCTGCATTTCCCCGCATGTGTCAAACTGTCACAGTGCGTTTTAATCAGTTGGCGAACAATGTCGGTATTCACCACGCGCCAGTTGAGGAAACAGACAGAGAATAGGTGTAAATGAAAAAAATGGAGGAAGACAGAGGGGAAGCGGGAAATGCGCCATTGTGAGCAGTACATTCCCTTCAAATGCCGGTTTGGGAGAGAGCTTGTGAACAGAAATGTCTATTGTCAGTTGGTGAGAATAAATGTGTGCAGCTAGTTGCGCCGTGCACAAGGCATTATGGAGAATGAAAAACAAAATAAAAAAGAGCATCTTCTAAAGGAAGAGAATGAATATTCTCAAAACTTTAAAAATGCACTTACTTATATTTCAGATAACTAGTTTAGTTATAAATGCACTAAAACTTGTAATATAATCGGATTCTTCCCTTTCGTTTCTGTAATAGAAAAATTCCCATTTTTGCAGGAAACGTGTGATTTGGTATGCGTAAAAGGATTTAAATTGCCGAGTTCAGAAAGCCACACATTATCACAGTAAAAGAGAGCGGGAATCCTATTTGCCATAGTTAGAAGCTCTTCATTGTTAATACGTTGTCAATTTATTTCGCATTATGATCTGAACTTTAACACGAGCTCATTTATTAATTCAATGCTAATATTGTGGCGTATTAATAATTTGGGGGTTCCATTGTCATTACCAGACATATTGTTGCTTTCGTCTCTCAGCCAGTTTTGGTCGCAGACACCCTTCCACCTGTGCACTGATCACGCCAGCCAGAAGGCACTTTCATGTTGACTGGGATGACGTCACTCCTGGCTGGTATTTTGGCTAGCCACGCGTGGTGGGGATATAGCGTGTCTTACTTAGGATTCCAAGAGAAGCGGATCGCGTGTGCAAGCCTTGTATCGGTGGACATCCCCCTTAACCTTTCATATTTAATAATGTAGGAACCCCAAACGGTTGGGAAATATATCTATAAATATGTAAGTAGATTTTTGTTATGGATTTTGTACAGTGAAAAACCCATGCCTTCCTCTTAACCTCCAAACCACGTTTCGGTCCTCCGCAGCCAAGTGAGTATACGTCCCTTCAGTGTACGTGCTGGGTATTAGAAATTAATTTAATTTTCATGTGATCTTTTAGGCCATCTACCCAGCATGTAACAATATGCAGCATAAAGCTAAAGTGTTTGCTAGGTTTGGCAGAAACATTAAAATAAAACGTATATAATATTACATCAGTCAACATTTTTGTTTCTTTCTCATGTCTAGAGACAGTATCGGGTATTAGAGGAGCCTAGAACACACATTCCTGAGATATTCGTTTCTGAAAAAATTGAGAAAACAGATCACATCACCTTAAAAGCTCTTGCACTGGAAAACAGAGACACACATAGAAGATGATTGGCAGCTTAAATAACATCTAGAAGCAGTAACACTGCGAATCCAGAAAATGCAATAAGATAACCGAAAATCTAAATTACGTCTTTTTAAAAAATTGTATTGTTTATTTTTACGAAAACAAAGATAATAAAATGCTGAACACTTTTATTTATTAGCAAAAATGTTTTTAGTACAGATTTTTCATTAGCAAAAGCAATGAAATTAAAAGAAAACAGAAATGCCTGTTTTCGTAATACGTTTATGACATAAAGGTATAGATTATATTCTCTTCGTTCTTTGAGGACGAGTGCGACGAAAAATGTTCGGCGAGGGGCAATTTTGATGATATTCAGCACAAATAAGTTTTCTCAATAATAAAACGATAAATGTTGCTCTGTTCATTCTTTTAAGGTTGGTAATGCGAAAAACTACCCTACTGGAGGACAGAATTGAAAAATATTGAATAGGAGGCAATTTGGAAAAAAATGCACAATGAAGGAAAGAGATCAAATTAAAGGAGCCGAATATTATAAATATTATTACTAATTTAATTAATTTAATGTAAATAAATAACATACTTGAAAATTTTATGATTTACCAAAACCTTCAAAGTCCCTATCAATGCTGCGTATGTCTTCTAATTTAGAATAAAACATGGTTACTAATTCTTTTCTGCTGTTATTCATTCATTATATCCGTTTAGTAAAATAAAGCCGTAAATTGCTGAAAATTTAATGGAAGAGAGAATGAAGGAGTATAAAGGAAAATGTATAAGTACTTCAAATCCATCCTGAGGATACCGCTTTTCATTCATCTGGCATTTACAAGTTTATAAAATTCTTCTTATGACATAATTTCCGATATAACCTCTGAAAAATTCCACGAGTAGTTTATATGTGCAAATGGAATATAAATCACTCTTGTTTTTATGGAGTAAACATGTTAATTCATTCTTCGTGTCCGAATACACAACAATAAGCAAATACTTTGGCAAAATAAACATGTTATATATTCATATATAATTATCACACAACAGTACCAGAGGAAAATTTTTAAGTGCATGTTTGCATTGACCAATCAAAAATATTAATTCAGAAGAATATAAATTACAAATCAAGGTGCATTTTGTGGTGATACAAAAGGCAATTAAAATCCTAAAATACTCCCTCTCTCTATCTTTCACGGATTACCCACCTCTTTGTAGAACTTGCACCCCCAAGTGACTTAAAAGCCAATGCCTTAAGTCAGTACCTATCAAGTAGCAAGTAAACCATGGATCAAAGTAGAACCACGATGGGTGATCAGCCCAGTGCCTGGAATGTCGACGAAGAAGAAAATAAAATGTAGTGATGAAAGGAAAATTCTCCGATCAAATTACACAACCAAGAATTCCTTTAGCCACCGACGAAACTCGAGGAAAAACCTTCGGTCAAATTGGTCGGCAACGGGAATTTGAACCCGAGACTTCCCGGTGGGAGTCGCGCCACCTCACTCAGTAACTCTGGGATACAAAGCTCTAATTTGTGTTACGGCTATATAAATGGCGAAAGTACATAATGCTTTGGAAATGGATGCAAAAATACGTGACAGTTTAAAATGTTGATACATTAAGACTGCGACTGATGAGTGGTGGAACTGTCCAGAACTTGCGACGTTTGATTTCAGCAGTGGCAGATGCTACCGCGTGAAACATGGACATAGTCATTCCGTTGATGAAGGAAGAAGCTGCGTCATCCTGGAGGTGGGGAAGGACATAAAGAGGAGGGAGAAGATGCTGTTGAGTCATGGACCGCGCGACCCTCCTCCATTTCCAAAGATATTCATTCCCTATTAACGGGGAATTTTGTTTTCATTGAATTTTAAACGGATCTTTTACTAGCCATTTGTTGGAATATTGAGGACAGAATAGTATTAAAACGAAAAAGCGTGCATGCATTAAAGATCACTTGTTTGTTTAAGAGCTGTCAAAATTGGCAATTTAGGAAGGAGTGCCTTCCCTTTTCGCTAATAATGCTGTAGACGGAAAATCTTAAGGCTAAAGGGAGATAACTAATAACATTATAATGCAGAAAATACAAAATAATTATTGGAAAGGAGAAAAGAAAACGAACTAAACAGAATCTTGATAAAAAAAGGGAGGGAAATCTGATTATTAAACTCATATGACATTCTCTACCCACTGTTCTACAAACTATTCTTACAAAAGCTTATTCTTCTACCAACTTCATGCTAATCGAGATAAATATTTACAAAAAATCTGATGTGATACATTAACATGACTTTCTCTACCCTGTATCCTTTATTGATGGGTGTAAAAACTGTTCTTACTAAAGCCCATATTTCTATCTACTTCATTTTAATCCAAATAAACCATTATATAAATAGTTAAATTACACATTTTGTTATAGATACAAAGGAGACAGCGATAGTCAAATGTTTAAGAACTGGGCCCTACAACACTGGCCTTAAAATTCCACACTATTTTCATGCAATTGTGAGAAACAACTGAATGTTGACAAGACTTTAGAAGAATGACCAAGTGATGATCAATTTTATTAGAACCGGATGCCTCAGAAATGGCTTATGCCACAAGAAACTTATTTGAAATAAATAAGAGATCTACATTTTTCGTCTATCGTCTACCAGTTACACGAGATTATACCAAATTCCTTCCGAATGAACAGGGCTTCATAGGCTATTCCCAGAAAATTCAAGATATGCATTTTATTTGCCATGTACATATCAATGTAAAGGGTACTTTGGGGTGAGGAATTTTCTTGAAAATCTTCGTGTCACATCTTTGAAAAGGTATTGAACCTAAATAATAAGTTTGGTACTTATCCAACTTTTCGTTTTTTAGTGTTATACCTTCATAAACGCACCAAAGCATGCGACTTTTTCTAAAAATACTTTTTCGGGGGTTCAGAGGCCTCAGAACATATATTTCCGGTGAAATCTCGACATGAACTTTGAGTGGAATACAATATTTCTCCTGCTTACTATATATAGTATAGAAATAAAACTGATTTCATTACATATTTCGTTGTAGACACAAGAGGAATACAGTAGGCTTTAAACGATAATCAAACCTTATTGAAGCGATCTCGTTATGTGATGTTACCGAGATTCCGTTTTCTTTGCATGATCGAGAGACAGGGGGGATAGCGACTTACCACACCAAAAAAGTAAAGTACTGGAAAATTCAAGCCAATAATAAACAATATCGCTGAAATGATTAATGGCACAAGAACGCACTTAACATAATGTACGTTTAACGAGATATTTTATATAGTGAATTTTCGTCTATCTTATACGGCTTACAAGTTATAAAAATTCATTCAGAATGAAGAGCAATTCACAGGCTATTCGGAGAAAATTCAAGACATAGATTTTATTTAAAAAGTATTTCATGAAAATATCTTAGGCACATGGAATTTCAATCCAAATCGTTTGAGCTATTTTTGATAAAATCAAAAATAGCAGCAGTTTTTTCATTTAAAGGATAGTTTGCGGTGGGGGATTTTCTTGAAATTCTTCGCCGGATAAAAAAGTTTAATATGAGGGGCCCTATTTATATTTTGAGCCTAATAATTAAAAAAAGTAATTTCTCATTGAAAACTGCTTTATTGTTTTTCAAAATATTCTCCTTTATGATCAATACACTTTTGCATCCGTTTGAACCATTATTTATTTATTCCAGTGTTCTTGAGTCATCTCCAAAACATGGTTTTTGAAGGCATCAACGGCTTCTTCTGCCAACGAAGACGTTGTCCACGCAATTTATTCTTGATGTTCGGGAACAAAAAGAAGTCATTGGGTGCCAAATCAGGACTGTATGGCGGATGACCCATCAATTCGATTTTTTGAGCCTTCAAATACTCTGTTCTTAAGCGAGATGTATGTGCGCTCGCATTGTCTTGATGAAGAACGATCCTACGGTTCTTGTTGTTTTTTCTTACTTCACCGAAGACTTCCGGCAAACAAATGGTTGTGTACCATTCGGCATTGGCCGTTTTACGGTCCTGTAAAGGTACTATTGCCACATGGCCAGTTTTGCTGAAAAAGCAGCGACCATTTGCTTCGAAGTGCTTTGAGTGCGAACAACTTGGGCGCTAATAACCTTGGCAGTTGAGCGCTCTTAAGCCCCATCTCATCATCATCATCATCATCATCATCATCATGCGAACAACTTTTGTTGGATTTGCTTCATCTTGAAACATTCTTACAGTCCACTGGTGTTTACGTTCCGGCTCATACGCATAGATCCATGATTCGTCACATGTTAAAATCTTATATACGTCTTTTGAGGCACCATTGTATTTCTTGAGCATTTTTGTACACCAATCGACACGAGCATGTTTTTGAGATTGCGTCAAATTATGTGGGATCCAACGAGAGCAAACGTTTTTCACGGCTAAATAATCATGAAATATTTTATATATGCTGATGGAACTAATGCCTAGAGTTGCCTCAATCTCACAATATGTCGCATGCCTTTTTTATTATTAGTGTTTGCACAGCATCAATGTTTTCTTGCACAACAACTGATTTTGGACGACCTTCACGAACTTCATCATTGAGCGAACGGCGGCCACGATTAAATTCGTTATACCAGCGTTTAGCAGTGGCAAAGAATGGGGCTTCGTCGCCAAATGTGGACGTTAGTTAATCGATGCACTCTTGCCTTGATAATACACGTAGAAAGTCGTAGTAAATCATAGCACGAACATTTTCACGAGTTAATTCCATGTTTTTGTTGACACACAATTTTCAAGTTAGTGTAAACAAAGTAAATGACGCTCTATCGACAAAATTTTTGAAGTAGGTTATGGTAAAAAATGTCAAACTTTCCATTGGAAACGTCAGATGCCACCTACAACATTCAGGGTGCCCCTCGTATTTAACCGACTTTTCTTTTCTGAATTAGACTCACACAATCACAAATGAACACTTTTATAAATATGACTGTTTTATTCAGGGGGCTCAAAACATGTATTTCTGGTGAAATAGATTTTTTGGGTGGAATACAATAGGTACTGTAGGTAAGTAGGTAGTAAAGAAAGTAAAAACGTGAAGCCTGCCAATGTAAGAGGTATTTCGGTTCAAAAGATACATCAGTAGTGTAAGACGTTAAGACTTGAACTGAGTTATTCAACAGCATCAAATTATACCCAGCAGTGATAGTCATTACATCTCTTGCACATATTCCGGGTGCAGTGCGTTTTTAAAATTTGCACAAAATTACGATTCTTAAGTAAGTACAGAAATGCTCTTAAAGATCTGGAATATTATCCTAGGTAGGATCAGCAGTAAGCAGCAGAGAAAGTTTAAAACATAAGTCATTATTTGTAGTGATATAGATAAAACTCCAAGCTTTATTGATAAATTCGAAAGTAGCAAACTTACTAGTCAATTTATCTTTATTTTGACTATTTAAATAACAACTATAAAATTAAACAAATAATCGTAATGAAAGTGAATACATCAAATACCTATGCAGGCATATTTTAAGCATACAGTTTTAATTAAAATCGTTAGAGTCGTTTTTGAGAAAACAAAAAAATATCGAGAAGTTTTCAATGTAAATGATAGATTGGAGGGCCGATTTTCTTGAAAATCTTAAGTATCGCATTCTTGGAAGATGCCAAGTTAGTTAGTCCCTCCGAACGCAAGCATGCACGCGATACTTATTCCATTTTTTAGGTTTAGCAATCTCAAAATGTACATTTTCGATAAAATCTCGATACAAGTACTATCTCTTACGTACTGTATGTAGGTGGTACAGGAAATAATAACAAAATTCATTAGCAAGTATCTCAATCTTGCAATAAGAGCATAAAAGAAAAGGCGCTCCACGGTGTGGTAACGCTGCTGATGTAGCCGGATGAAATCATGATTACATACTCACTTCACAGCTATGTACTGGGACTTGACCACCATTACGTCATTTCTGAGAAAATGCATGACCATGGGCTTACCTGAAAAGAAGCAAAAGCGAACATTAGAACGTTTTTCTATATGTGGCTCCTGTAATTCACGTAGTCTAGTATCTGAACCTCTTTCTGAGAAATAAAGCTTTCCTAGAAATCCTTACACACGGAAAGATTCAAGGAGGACACTAAACGCATATAGACACTGCCTGGCACCACTGAAAGAAGAGTCAACGTGCCAAAATTGATACTGAAACAATTCCTCACAAACACAGAAGAATTATATTTGCAACAGTCATAAGACTTTCTCTTCCATTTACGAGTTACTCAATGTACGTTATGTACACTTATAAGGTATTCATTTACACTTGTCGCTAATCACGAGTAATGTTTGCCTACAAATGATTTAAATTACACAATATGCACATGATTACACGACGAAAAGAAACGTATCAATGTTTCTTTTAACTACTGCACGATTATACATGAAACTGTGCCACTGTATGCAAACCACCTAGTAAAGAATAATTAGAAGTTGATTTTATTAGCAATAAACATATCGATTATGATACATAAATGCTGCAACAAATTAAACTTCAACCAGGGAAAGGTTACATGCAACATACAACAACGAATTTTTTTACGAAAACAGCTAATGCTACGAAAAATTTATTTCTCTTTAAATTTTATCTACCTCCCAGGTATATAAAATTTAGTGAGAATGAAGAAACCAAATTAGAGGTACATTTTAATTGTTTATTAAAGTAAGTAAGAATCAAATTAATTGTATCTATCTCCCAGATATATAACATTTAGTGAGAATGAAGACTTGAAATACACGTTTTATATGTAATGCTAGTGTATCAGATCTGAAATTTTAATCGATAGAAACTAAACTTCGAACATTTTGTTTTGTTTTGGGGGAATTCCATTAAAATCTTCCCCTTGTATTCTTAAAAATGCCGGACTTTAGTATCAAGTTTGGTATATTTTCCCTTTCCAGAGAGCGCTGCTCAAGCTGGCATGGACTTTCTTCTGCAAATACGTTTGTTTGTTTTAAGGGGCTCTCGAAACGTAGTGCATCAGCCTTACTTAGATAAGCGGTAGAGAAACTAAAAGTGAATTATTGTTAGCAAGTGACTCCTTCGAATACGTATTGCTTGTAAAGACTGCCGAGAGGAAAAAAATAGCCCTGGAAACTGAAGTGTTTTAAAGTATTTTCTTGTGTTTACTCCAAGTCTAACATTTTACATTGCTGGCCATATTCTTCCCAAGGTGCGCGATATAGCTCTGTCTTAACTATTACAAATTCTTTGAATTTTATTTATTTATTTTTGTATTTTGAGTAATTTAATAATTTCCAGTTTCTTATTAGGGTAAAATTTTCTTCACTTTATGCTGATTTTATTACCAGCCATTATACTAAGTAAATGGCTGAGAATTACAAAATAACTTAATTAAAAAAACGCAAATTTAGCTTACAAAAAATTTAAAATGAATTAGAAGTGAAATAAATTTCGTGTTAGTCACTGCCTCTTCTTTAACAGTTTGAAAATTAAAACAGCATTCAATACGTAGAGCTCTACCCCGTATCTACTCTAAACTACTTTAGTAAATTTATATTCAAATAAATCTTAAAGTGATTAAACCTGTTAATAATAATCTTCGCCTACTTAAGCATAACTATATCACATACTGAGATCATAACACAATTAATTATAAGAGGAATGATAAAGGTTTCATTATAAATTAAGATAACTCCAGTTGAACCTCCTACACTAAATAGGAAAATAAAATAACTAATTTGATTCTTAATTGTAGTTATGTTCTGAATGGGATCTTCAATCGGAGTCGCATATTTTACACAAAGGTGTTTTGTTAAGGTTTTAGACTAGTTAACTAGTTTTATTTTAATTTTATATGATACTAACCTTTAACAATGAAATGCAAATATTTATAGTATTTATATAGGTAGTAAAAATATAATTTTTTTCAATAAAATGGCACTATTTCTTTTTTAAGAATAAGAAGTAAAATCCATATAACTGCAGTAAAATGTAACCCCGTCAGCATCCAAACGGGCCATCACATCGGTTATTTTGTGGGCCCTCCACGCCCATTACCACAGGCATATTTGACTACAGTCGCTGGGATACAAACTTGCGACGTTTGCATTTGAATGGATAACGAGCCCATTTTGTCTCGCCTTAACGATCACGGCTATCCGAATGGCTTTGGCTGTGGCGACTGAAAGCGCTGGTATAGGAATTAGAGGAAGATGGATATGTAGTAAACACATTTTTATACGGCATTAAGGGGATAAGTTATCTCAAGTTGTGATGTTTTTGCCATTATGTTCTATTAAGTTCTTCATAAGTACGTTTTATCATTACTGGGATTTATATCTGGTTCATTATGTCTAAACTAGAAAACCCGAGTTCGAACCTATTTTGGGGTGAATTAGTTACAAGGTTTCTCTCATACCTTCATAAGACAAGTGCCGGATAACTCACAGTTCAACTGATTCTGGGCTAATTTGAGCATCATTTCACTCTGAAGGCAGGAGCTGTTAAATGGGATGTTATTATAGTGAAAAGAAGAAGGAAAACAAATAAACCCTACCTATATTTCATGGCAAATAATTACGATAATTTAAGCTTTCCTAGCCTTTATTAAAACAAACTACTTTTTGCAAGCAATACAACCGTGTTCTATCTGTGCCTTTACTTCTCTCTATTGCTGCTGGGCGCCTCTCTCTCTTTTTCTCCACTTCTCGCTCTCTGTTCTCCGCTTATATAAGATTCGATAATTCGGAACGTTCTAGACGTTGTTCTGACACATTATCTGAATTCCTTCCAATTCCTTCCAGATGCTTACCGACTCGAAAAAAATGATATAGCAGCTAATTAAACCCAATTTGGAACCAAATCTGTCACCAAGCTGAATAGAAAAAGGCAGCAAAAGAATTTGTTTTCCATTACCCTATCTAGAAACGTGATTATCCCAAACATTGAGAATAACCATCGTATGTTCGCAGATGTTCTTTTTGAGCCTGTACCAGCGATACCTAAGTTAAACAGGGGAGGATCTATTTAATTCCTTTTACCTTCAATTGGCGAGATTTGAGAGTACAATTTAGTTTTGGCGGTGGGAGGAAATGTTTGATGCACCGGCCTTTGTGAAGCAGGGTCACATATTCCCTTTGTAGGATCGGAATTTTTCCGCATTCTAAAACTTTTGAACTATTTCAATTAAATTAAGGGGGTATTCTCTACCCTTTGATAAAATCCGTGAGTGAAAGGTAAGATGTGCACCTCTTTGACTCCAGAGAATAACTGTTCCGGTGGGTAATAAAATTCAATAATGCGCGGATTTAGTGCCTCTCGTATTCTGGGGGTGTGTTATAACTGGAGACAAAGGTTTAAAATATGGCCTTAGTTTATGGATTAAACAAAAATCTGTGATATAATGTAAGTTTCAAGTCGCACTGCGCTGAATAGATTAGAACGTACTTCATGTTCTAAATGGTATAAAGGCCTGTCGCGTACATAGAAGACAGGAAGAATAGGCAAGGGGAGAGAATACTTTTGTTAACTCACGCTTCTCCTTACTTTTCCATTGTTTTTTTTTGAGTTAGTTATAGAAAACTAAGTTGCTACCTTAACTCGAAATTAACCGAATCGAGAAAATGCAGACTAATGTGCCAAATAAAATACACTCTCATCATATGTATAAAATATTCTGATGTGATATTCACATGACTTTCTCTATCCTCTATCGTTTATTAGTGGGTATACAAACTAGTCTAACTAAAACTTATTTTTAAACTTACTTCATCGTAATCCAAATAAACTTCTGTAGAAATAGCTACGTTATACATTTTCGTTTTGGATACAAAGGGAACAGCGGTAATCAAATGTTTAAGAACTGGATATGCTATACGCTGGTCTTAAAATTTCATATTGTTACAATGGAATAGCATGAAAAACTGAATGTTGACAGGATTTTAAAAGAATCACTAAGAATTTAACAATTCGAACCATTAATAATGGATAATTTGGAAAGGCTTATGTCACAAAATAAGTTATTTGGAATGAATTGCGTGTTTTAAACAGATCTACGTTTTTTGTTTACTACCTTTTCATATATCCCTTAACATTTACCAGTTATACAAGATTATACAAAATGAAAAGGAGACTTCAAAGGCTATTCCCAGAAAATTCAAGACATACAGTTTATTTATCCTGTAAATATCTTTAATATATGACATGTCAATAAACACTGTTACAACCATTTTTTAGAAAATAAAAAATTTCGAAAAATGTGCCATGTAAAGGGTAGTTTGCAGTAGGGAGATTTCCTTGAAAATCTCGTGTCTCATTTTTGAAAGGTACTGAACTTAAATACCAAGTTTGGTGTTGTTCCGACTTTTTGACAGACAGACACACACACACACGCACCTTTTTTTCTATAAATGCTTTATTTATATTCAGGAGCCTCAAAATATGCATTTCCAGCGAAATATTGCTATCCAATTTTTGGGTGGAATGCAATACCTTCTGTAGGAACGTGGCAGAGAAAGTAAAAAACACCACCCTTTACTACAGAAATATATGAGCAGCTCCAAAGGAAGCGTTGTGTTGATAAACAGAAGATAGAAAAGGAAGACCAAGTGAAGGCTGGAAGAGAGAATGAAAAAAACGTGTCGTGTTACATTCAGATGACCTTCTCCACCCATTATCATTTAGTTTTATATAGCTATTACAAGCTATTCCTATAAAATGTTTTCTATCAATTTCATGTTAATCGAAATAAACAGAATCTATAGCCATATGTCACTATATACTACTGTTTAAATTTCATCCTCTTTCCATACATCGCGAGAAATAACTTTATATCGAAGCATTTTGAGAAAATGACATAGTATTGATAAATTTAAACAACAACGGTTTTCTCGGAAATGGCTGATGCAATAAAAAGTAATCGGAAATAAATTATGTGTTTTAAATATATCTACATTTTTGTGTATTAAGTTTTTGTCTAGTTCTTATGGTTTACCCGCTTTATTAAATTATGTAAAACATTCGCCCGAATGAAGACGAATTCACAAGTTGGTCCCATAAAACTAAAGATAATCGTGTTATTTGTCATGTGAAATATCCTGAATATATAGTACTTTAATAAAAATAGTAAGAGAAATTTTTGACAAATAAAAAATTTCCAGAGATGTATGTAAAGGATAGTTTGGGGTGAAGGAGATTTTTTCAAAATCTTCGCATTGCATCTTTGGAAGATACTAAATTTGAATATCAAGTTTGGTATTTATCTGGCATTTCGTTTTGGAGTTATGCTGTTTACAGATCCACAAACACACGAACCTTTTCCTAAAAATGTATTTTATTCAGAAGTTTCAAAACATATAAAACCTGTGAAATCTCATCAAATTTTTGGGTGAAATATAATAAATACTTCCTTTCACCGACTATAGGTGGCAGATAAAGTAAATGGAACTGAAGGACTACAAGACCCAGATGTGTTGAATTAGGAAAAGGATTAAATAAAAATAGAACTAAATGTATCAAAATCACATTTTATGTGCTATATTTGGTTGAGGTATTGTAACTAATCCTAATAAATATGCCGTATTGTTACTCTGTTTATTGAAATTTTAATCTTCAGATGGCAAAATTATCAAAAGAAGGAGCAAACATAGTAGACATGAATTCTAAAAATTCTTTCGAGATAAATGCATTTCGAAATGTGTAATTAAAAACCGACTTACCGTCCAATTTGAAGCACTTTTCTCTCTGAATATATAGCATATGCAACATATACAAAACATGCATATAATGTAAGTACACCTCCGATTATTATCAAAATAAGAAGTTTGCTTTCTCGCGAGAATTGCATTGGTTATCTGCTTACAGGTCTGTTACATAACGTTTTGAAGAAGGAAAGCTGCTATTGTACACTTTCTTACTCTTTATTTACTGCATAACATATATAAAATATCAAAAGAAAAGCAAACACCTTAAATTAGAAAATATACTGTCGTTTATTGGGTTTCTTTCCTTGTTTCAACTAATAATGCCATCCTTCCAAAATCGCCCGTTTCTAACACTCAGTATGAGTGACAGTTATTAACATCTGTTCCTCTTAGCATTTTATTAGAAGATTAGCTTAACCTAAAGTGAAAGTAAATGCCGCAACCCTTCTGTTTTCGAGTATGGGGTTTCATTTTCTTAAAGTTACTGGCATGCGTGTTAAGATTGATATATAAGTTACAACCTTCTCTTGGAATTTTCCTTGATGTGCAAATTCTGACGCTCGTGACATACACTCAAAAATACAATTGAAAAGATTTTTGATTAGGGTTTGAAGCAACATACAGTACTAGCCAAGGAAAAACTAATACGATAACTCATTAATGTATTAAGATATCTAATTCATAGCTTCTCAGCGTCAACAAATTAATAATTTCTTGCTTTAAACGTGTTATGTAATTTTTGCTAATATTGTACGTATAATAGTTAAGAGGTTGTTAAAACACATATATTCATAATGTACACATGGTAGAGACCAAGTATATATGTTATAAGTTATAGCGTATAAAATATAATATGAGGGGAAAAGGCCATTGTTAACTATATAACCAGTAATATAAAATTACGAGAAATGCAGTAGTATCTACGTAAGCATGTAACGAACCTTGGATTCATAATTAAGACAATGGAAGTCTGTAAAAATATATCTATGTAACATAAACTGTTATTGGATGTTATTGGATAGTAGCACCAATTAGATACATTGATACATGCCTATAATTCAAATACGTACGTTAAGAAGAACGGTTGGAAGGAACGCTAACAGAAGCTTCTCAGTGTTCGAGCAGGAAGGTAGCGTATAAGCTCATCTCTTACTAGACGCTAAAGCTACGTATTTAAAACCTAACAGTTATACACATTTTAACCTAACAAAGGTAATAGTAAATTGTGAATATCATGTGTGGTTTATCTAAAATACAAGTGAAATAATTAACAGAATACGCGTGTGCAAAATATTTTAACCTTCTTCATACCCAAACCTGACAAGACACAAGTGCTCTCCGACACAAATACAGCAGCCGTTACAACATACTAACATACAGAAGATACACGATCACCAGATTCCAGTCTACGAGAACCTCAAAATACATCACAAGAGTACGGGCATCAAGACGACCTACAAGACGTAACACAGCAACCATCATCAACGTAGTGGGAAGGAAACCGCTACAGGTTATACCTAACTTATAGATAACCTGAAGAAAGCCATCCGTGATATGAAAATATCTCCTTCCTTCTTCCTTCTGCACCTTAGCCGTTTTCAGTTATGTCGCCCAAAAATCAAAATCCAGCCAACACTTTTGGTTCCTTTTATCGTCCTTTGTTTCACTGTGCAGACAACTCCAGGGCTGCACTTAGTGTACGCTTGTGTTTATTTTGATTTATAATTTACCAGTTTACCCAAAGGTAAACGAATATTCAAATGAGCCTGCATAGCGAGGAGTGGGGGATCGAAATGCCACATTGTTGACAAGTTTGGATTTATGTTTTATATTTTCATATTCTTTGTAATTTTAAGGTTCAAGAGTGTCTCATACTTCTAATGCAGTTTTAGTGGCTTCTTCACTCTGAAATTTGAGAAAAACATGGTCTTAATAAAATGGTCTCAAAGACAGTAAAACAGACAAGAAGCAGAAGACTATTGATATCAGCGTCAGCCAACTAAATCCTCAGTGACGTCAGCAAACTTGTCTCTTCCTAACCGGCTAGGAATCCAATTCTAAGACACAAGGCCTGCTGTTCTCTTCCTTCTGAGCCCTCGCTTATGAATACCCAGACGGTGTTACGCTTCATATAACTGAGTTGGCAGCCTGGCCGAAAGCAAACACCGTTATATCAGGAATGAAAAGTATTAACTTCATTAGCATTTAAAACTTCGTATATTATGCACCAGGTTTATCCAGTATCTATGTAGTTTATAAACAGGCACTTAAGCTAATATGTGCAAATAAATTCCAGGATGAGGCATATTTGCACACTGCAACCGAAGCGAATCCATAAGCATCATAAAATCAACCCGCAGGTTATTTCAGAGCAAGTTTGGAACGCGGCGGGTCGCGGCTCTGGAGCCGGAATATTCAGATGGAAGTAAGTCTAACAAAAAAATTGCCACGGACGATTCCTTATCTTAGTCAAACAAGTTGGTCTGGCTAAGTTCCAGAACTTCTGTGCAGTCTCTGCAGGCCTTGTGAATACTGAAAGAAAAAGACCACCTGTTTTCAGAAAAAGGTCCACAATGGAGAAACGCATTTATATTGAGAAATGACTACTTCTGAAGATTTGATTTAGTCGACTTAATATAAGTTGGTTTAAAAAGAAACTGGTCTATGGAAAACTTAAATGTTAATTAGATTTTATGACCCTGCAATCCTTCCCAGCATATTTTTCTAAAATAGATGACTGCTATTCTAGCGGAACAACACAATCTTTTACTTCCTCTGCCAACTATTTATACCAGATAATACGAAGTATTGTAGGTATTCTACCCGGAAGGACATGTTTTGAAGACCCATTGAATAAAAAGGAGCATTTTGAGAAAGAAACCCACGTGTTGTGTGTGCGCCTGTCTGTGTGCGTGTCTGTGTGCGTGCGTGTCTCTGTAACTGTGAACAGCATAACTCTAAAACGAAATGTTCGATAAATACCAAATTGGTACTTAACTTTAGTAGGTTCCAAAGATACGAAATGAGAATGTTCAACATAATCCCTCCATCCTAAACTACACCATACATGGAAAATTTTTCAATATTTGAGATGTTCTCCAAAATAACTGTAAAGATTTGAAAGCCATTTAACAGTCGGAGGAAAGTACCACGCATTAAAGATATTTACATGACATGTAAAATGTATACTTTGAATTTTTTGGGAATAGTCCGTGAAGCCGTCCTTCATCTGAATGGTGTTTGTATAATTGGTAAACCGCAAGAGACAGACAAACTCCTGCTGCACAAAAAATGTAGACCTCGATAAATCATACAATTCATGTCAAATATAATTGTTGTGGCTTTAACCATTTCCGAGAGATTCTTTGTTATTGGTTTCAATTTTAAAGTAAGTCGCTATTCGTTTTTTTCTCGTGGTCATGCAAAGAGCAATGAATTTCAAGCCATTAGATAAGGATTCGCTGTTTATATCTCAGACTGTTGCTTTAGCCTATTATATTCTTCTTATTCCTACAACGAAATGTGTAAATGAGCAATGAAAGCTATCTCAATTAACAAGAAGTGGACAGAACAATAAGCTTTTGTAAGAACAGTTTATAGAAGAGTGACAAGAGAACGGCATGTGAATGTAACATGTTTTTTTAAAGAAAATATCATAACAGTCGTTCTGATGACCCCACCCAGCTACGATGCATTACGGTGATTAGTATGACATTCATCGTGGAAGTATTTGTTTTCGGATTGTACGTACCTTATGATAGGTAACTTACATTAACAAACAACTTTGGAAACAGAATATTAGAGGTCCATTCGGGATATGGCACACTGATGTTTCGCACAAAACTTAGGACGCTTATCTTGACAATCCACTCTGGAAATACAAAATTTAAGCAGGTCGACGAGGTATATTATATTGATGTTTCGCCCAATACATGGGACGGTTAATTTTATCTTAAACCGTTCCGGAAATATAGAACTTAAGTAGTCATCGTAGCATAGCAGGCTGATTCTCTGTACATTTAATTTGTACGCAAAATGCTTCCGTCCTCCAACTCCACATTTCCGGTTTATTTAAGAATTTGCTGAAGTTGCATATCATTTTTACCCAAGTTCTCTTTTTATCCTACCTGATCCCTGTGCTGTACGTATGATTATCCACTACAAACCTCGGGTTCTTTTATCACTAAACCTGTGAGTTTCAATGCGTAGTACGATGTTACTCTAATAATGACTCAACTTCTAGTGGAAATTACATAAACATGGCGTGCTTTTCAGTCAGTGACCACGAAACGCTTATTGGACGATGAAGGCTTTACTTCCAGTCTTAGTCTACACAAATAGCTACCAAGTTGTACTTGTCATTTCGCCAAAACGTTACACCACCCTTTTGTCGTGTTTGGATTAAGGCTCATGTGGAAAACAAAATTTCTAGTCCCAACACCTCCCAGTTCAGATATTTGTGTACGTCCAGGGGCCAGTTCTCACACTGACCTACCTTGACCTAGCAACGTTGCTTATGTCTCCAACCGCATTATGTCTGCAAAACGGTGTTCGGAAAATGATTGATTATTTCAAAATCCTATATGACGTCGCATAGTCGCTACC
Source organism: Deroplatys truncata (assembly GCA_030765065.1). NCBI lineage: Eukaryota > Metazoa > Arthropoda > Insecta > Mantodea > Mantidae > Deroplatys > Deroplatys truncata. The sequence goes on from CM060980.1 coordinate 65,514,586, forward strand.
AGAACTAGATCAGAAATAGGTTAATCTACCCATCTTACAAGTAACAAACTATTATCTCCATACACTCGGTGGAATAAACGATCTAATTTGAAGAAACAACTATTTCTTTATTTAAAGGTGAGTCGGAATTGTTACACTAACATCACTTAAGTTTACTCACTTAACATGTTTCGGGAAACAGTTGTTCCCATCCTCAGAAGTTAATTCGACTGGCCCGTGTTGTTGGTGTTTCCGTTTTTTGGACTCGATCCTGTGGTGGCATCTTGTGGTGGAGAAATGTACTTCCAGAGAGGGTTTGGTGGCGGCAAATCAAAATTCATTAGATGTGCGTTGTGTTTTAGAATGGTGATCTTCTCCCATGCATCTAATTCGGCTGCAAATTTGGCTGGTTTGACTAATGTAATATTGGGTTTGATGTTGTGATTAGTGGTCCAAAAATGGTGTGAAACTGCAGATTTGTCCATTTGTTTGTATTTATTACATCTCATGTGCTCATTTAGCCTAGTTTCTAGGTTTCTTTTTGTCTTACCTATGTATACTTTATTGCAATCTGAACAATTGATTTTATAGATACCTTTAAATAAATTCAATACACATCACTGTTTCTAGCTTCTTTTCATTACAATATCAACGCAACTATTTCTTTTTTCGAAAACGGCTGAAGACGGAACAAAATGCTATTATACTTTTTTTGTAATACCCCTCTGAAGTGCATATTAGAAGGGATGTATAGCTCATTCTAATGGGGAACATTTCATTTTTTTAAATAACCTGTGGAACTCAAATACGCATTTCACACATCGCTGAATATAGGGAAGTTTAAAGATTTTAAAAGCAGTCTCGGAACTTGCATTCCGCGGAAAGAAGCAGTTTTATTTTGTTGTTTATAGAAGGACGGATAATAATTTTGTTCACTACAGTTTGCTGTGAATCCATTGTACAAGTGCAATAGTCACTTCTGCAGTAGATTAAATTTGTGTGGTAAGAAATGGACTACAGTCTTGATGTTTACTCTCAACGGTGTGTTCTTTTTAAATACATATAACCTCAATGACCACGAAACCTCAAAATGTCCTTTATCCAGAGCATGCAAAATGAGTTTTTGTCTTTCACAAATTCTTTGATATAAAAATCTGATGTGATACATTCACATGGCTTTCCCTACACTCTATCTCTATTAGTGGGTATACAAACTATTCTTACTAAAGATAATTTTCTATCCAATACATTTTAATCCAAATAAAGCTTTGTAGAAATAGCTACATTACACATTCATTATTGATACAAAGAGAACAGTGATAGGCAAATTTTTAAGAACTGGGCGCTATATGCTGGCCTTAAAATTGCATAGTTTCTATGCAATTGCGAGAAACAACTGGAAGTTGAATAATGTTAAAGAAAATGTAGAAGAGAATGAACCATGTAATGAACAATTGGCTCATTTATAACGGATATCTCAGACGTCGCTAATGCCATAAAAAACTTATTTGAAATAAACTGTGCGTTTTAAACAGATCTATACTTTTTCTGCAGTACGCTTTCGTCTATCGCTTAACGTTCTCCAGTGATACAAGATTATACAAAATTCCTCCCGAATGAAGAGGACTATACAGGCTGTTCCCAGAAAATTCAAGATATGCATTTTATTTGTCCTGCAAGTATCTTTAATATATGGTATTTCAATCAAAATCCTTAGCCAGTTTGTAGAAAATAAAATTTTCGAAAAATGTTCCATGTAAAGGGTAGTTGGGGTGCGGCATTTTCTTGAAAATCTTCGTATCGCATCTCTGGAAAGTACTGCTGAATCTAAACATGTACCAAGTTTGGTATTTATCCGACTTTTCTTTTTGAGTTATACTGTACATAGACACATATATGCGCACACGGACACACATATGGACCTCTTTCTTTAAATGTTTATTTTTATGGACACAGGGAACCTCAAAACATGTATTTCTGGTGAAATCTCGGTATCGAATTTTTGGGTGGAAGGCAATATCTTCTCTACCTTCTTTGTACGTGGTAGAGAAAGTAAAAACTTAAAGGTCTGCAACTTCTTTTTTCCCTCCCCTTGCTTGAAAAAATAACCTGGTTGGTCATATAGGACGACGAATGAATGAAATGTGTGAAATAATGCTCAAACAAACCCGGGGTCCTTAGAACTTGAAGTTACGCGACATCGCCTTCTCAGGATGAGAAAACCCTAACGGAGATTCGAACTCGGTACCTGTTGAATGTAAGTCGAACGAACAACCCCCACGCCACGGAGTTGGATTTAGCAATCTTGTACAAGAGTTCCACAAAAATTTTTCTTTTATTTAATTGGTTATAATTTATATCTCCCTTACGGGTAGATTGCAAAATGGCACAAGTGAATATAAAAGCAGCAAGCAGAGACAGAAGAGAAAGAAGGATTATATGTAATAAAGTCAACATGTATTACGTTAATGAGCAAACAGAGAGAGCATGTCCACAGAAGAGAATGGAAGTGAGAGAATTTCTGAGGAAGAATATTTCTAACAAATATACTTTGAGTGTCCACATAGTGTTGTTGCTTGCGGTGCAGAGAATCATCGAGCGAGATGGCTTCGTGGTAACGTATGAGGCTCGTATTCAGGAGGTCCCGGATTTAGTTTCCGTTTTGCTGGCAACTCTGACCGTGAGTTTCTCGTGGTTTCCCCGGGTCGGTAGGGAATGCTATGGGTTTATTCTTCTATCACAAAATTCCTGTCCATTTCCTGTCCCCGTCATTTTCTTTATCTGTTTCACCTCATCTGTTTCAGGTTATAGGACCAGGCGACGGGGTTGGTGTGTTACAGTAGGACGGTGGAATTTGAACCTGGAAAGATTATTCCCTGGCGCTTGGAGGGACCGCTGGGACCCCCTTCCTTCTGGAAGCTGTCTCGAGTTTCTCTAAATTACATATGAAATCACTTTTATTCTATGTGTTGGAAACTCCTATACATTTTTAACCTAGCAAGACTATACATACGCATTTGCCTTAGGGTGTGTTGACAAAGAAAATATTTCTGTTTAGTTCTCCAGAAACCCGCACTTAGGTGATAAATGTATCCGCCACAATGCCATGGATCAGGGTCTGTTATTCTTGGCGCAGCTCCTTTATCGTCTTGCCGCACAAAGTAGTAGGCATTCTTTGAGTTGATTCTGTCAATTTTCTTTACTGACTCATTAAGTTAAAACGATAGACGAAAATAGAGTCCAGAGAGTAAGGTTTTTTCTAATGTCTCCGTTTGTTCTTCGCGAAGAATTAGCGGTATGCTTTGACCTTTTCGACATGGACTACCGTTTTCTGTAGGCCTTTTCTTTTGTAGCTTTCCCCATTTTAGAGAACACTGTTTTCCTGTTTGCATTTGAAGCAAGTTGATGTTAAGACTGCTGCGTTATCTTATTGCACAGACGTTTCTATTATAACATATTTATTGAAGATGAAAGGGAAACATGGCATGAATGAAGCTTATGATAAAGATAAGTAAGGGAACAGGAGACCTAAACAAGTTTCTTTAAATATCTTATGGTTTCATCAGAACGCTGTCAGTACCTAATTAAAACATTTGAAGAAACATTTTTTTTTATTTTATTTATTTTTCATTATTATAAAGAAACGTTTTTATTACGGTATACAAAAGGTAACACACATCATTTGTTTCGTCAAAACTACGCGAAAACGGCAAAAATCGTATCAGAAAATACTCTGGTTATACAAGGAATCATCAGATAAAATTACAGCGCACATTCCTCTTCCATTCCGTTTAAATTTTTTTTGTAATCCCGTTTTAAAATAAACTTTAGTGTCCCAGGACGAATAATATTACTAATTGTTTCAATACATAGTATAAATGGTACCAAGGCTCCGGGAGTTCTTTGAGGAATTAAATGGGTAAATATGTGTTTAGTATTATTGATTCAACCGAAAATTATAAATCTTAATCATAAAGGCAATGCAAGATATACAGTTATAACAAGTGTTTGCTAAGCAGTACCACTTGCTTAATATTTGCTTATGAGTAATAACAAAAATATAATTTTTAATATACGTTATGTGTAATTGTATAACAATAAGCATGTTTGGGTGTGTTTATTAACAGCAACAAGGCTATCCGGTATACAAAAACGTGAACATTTCAAAAGTTTAAAAGGAGAGTTTGAACACGGGTTCGGAAATGCTTGTTTGTTTCAGCCCCCCCCATTAAGGCCTTATTAAATAAAGATTGTCTGATGCGCACATTTTTCTGTTTACGCATGGAATGGTATCTGCCATCAGGCAAAAGTATCTTAACACTAGAATGTACTAGATAACAAGTAGGTGTTAAAATATAGTTACAAACAGCGATGGTAACTTTTGTACTAGTTTTTAAAAGTTGTTCTGTTGAAACACCAGTTCAAAATTAAGATAGTCTTGTACTGCACTACATAAGACTCTCCAGGGTCACATCAGCCCGTACTGACGCTTGTATTCCTTGGTTCAGTTTTAAGTAGATCTTTACCAATACCCGTAATACATAAAATACCGCATTATACAATGTAACCAGAACACTAACAAGTTTTTTGACCATGTTCAATAAAAAATTTTTATGTTTTGCAAGAGAGGAAAATGGCCCTTAGATTCCGAAATGTAGTTTACTGTACTTCATTATTATTATTATTATTATTATTATTATTATTATTCAAAAGATTAGACAGTAAGTAAACACACAAGAGAAGCTCTCATGTTAGTAACGGGCTGGATCACTGTGGCTCCACAAAGCTGGTATTGCCTTCACGAAAACTGAATTGCACGCAAGCTGCAGCACGTAGCGGCTTCCCGGAGAGGAACAAAGTGAGTAACTATCAGCTTGTTGCTGTGGAAACAGCTTCAGGCAACAACGGCGATTAAAGCCACACCGTTGGCTTGTGATTCATCGGTAGACTGCGGGCGTTAGATTTAACATCATGGATGAATTATTCATAATATCTTCATCGTGTTCACAGAGAGAAGAGTTTCCTTTAAAAATGAATTGCTGCTTTGGCAAAAGTAAACTTCAGCAAACTTTTATGCGCTTTGCGGCAGGGTGCTTTTATCGGTGCCTATATACAGCCCCGAGGCTTTCATTCTGCCAGCTCGGCAAGTGGAAACAGCGCATAAAACCATCACACGAACACTTCTGCTAGTGATAATATCCTCTGGTGCGTTAAACATTAAAACCAAATGAAGATATTTTCTTTGGTACGGGCAATTAATTAAAATCGCTTTTATTGCTAAAAACGATGTTGTAATTCCCTTGATAGATGCTTTAGCCTTCGTAAATTATAATTATAATTGTTCTATAACTATATAATAATATATAATAAATATAATTAGTATTTATTATACATTATATATTATAATTTTATGATATCGTATAATATAATAATTATATAATTAATATGTAATTTAACATATATTAATATTATCAATACATATATTAATGCTAACATAATTAATAATTAATATAAATAATAACTAAGTTTTATACTTCGTTTGATAATTTAAACTGAGTCGTTACTTATTAATTCCCATTGCATTAGCGCTAGATGTTAACTAAGAAGCGCTTTCGGGAGATATCTTTCTCCCATCATCAGCTACGGTCGACCCCTTTTATACTTCGTGCTAACAATAATGCAACCATAACACCTACATACATTGCGCGCGCTTGTGTATTTGTTACCTTGATAACATAGCGAAATCAATTTATATGAGCTGAAGATACTCGAAATGTTAATTTGCTTCCACAACGACAGCTGTAAATTAACTCACTAATTAAAAGATTCCAAACTTTAATTAATGAAAATAAAAAGTGTGAATTACTAAAATAAAGCTCAAATATAACATAAAAATTTAATATTTGGGAAACAGCATAATTTACCTTAAATCAAATAATTCAAATAACTTTGGCGTGCCGAACTTTCCGAAATTAAGGGGAAACAAATGTTTAAAGATATGCATGGCTCTACTCGTAAATATTAAAAGGTTCATTTTATGGCGGGAGTAGAGGGGTAGTATAGCTAAATTTGCTGTTATCTGCTGGATAACAGCAGATATATTTGCTGGAAACCTTGGAAAATATTCTACCCACTTTTTCTGCTTGAATACCAGTTATATCCATGTATAAATTAATTTATAACGCTACAGAAAATTATTCTTCCCTCAACTTCTTGTTAATCGAGATGTACTTTCATTACACATTTATGAATTTTATTGTAGGTATAAGAAGTATACAGTAGGCTAAAGCGAGTTAAATTTTTAAAAACCGGTTCGCCAAATGATGGCTTTGAAATGCCATTCTTCTTGCATGACCAGGACAAAAACAACAGCAGCAACACAACAACAATTAATAGCCACTTACCATTTGAGAAAAGGGAAGTATTTGAAAATTTAAACCAATAGCAAAAATGCCTCAGAAATGCTTAACGCGAAAAAGTTTGACATAGAATGTGTAGTTTAATGACATATGCAATTTTGTTAAGAAAGATTTTGTCCATTTCTTACGGTTTACCGATTATACGAAGTTTTTCTGAAGCTATTCCCCAGAAAATTCAAGATATACATTTTATGTGTCATGCAAATATCTTAAACATGTGCTAGTTTAATCAAAAATTTTAAAAGCAATTTTTGAGAAAATAATTTTCCGTGTAAAGGGTTATGGGATGGGGGTATCTTCTTGGAAACCTTCGTGTCGCATCCCTGGAAAACGCTGAACTTAAAATACCATGTTTGCTATTTACCAACTTTTTCTTTTTGAGTAGTGCTGTCCACCCCCCCCTCTCTCTCTCTCTCTCTCTCTCCCACACACACAATCAATTGTTTTTTCCCCAGAGAGCCTCAAAACGTGTGTTTCCAGTGAATCTCGGTATAGAATTTTGGGGTGAAATGCAAATACTTCCCCTACTAGTCGGCCACGATATGAATGCGTACGGCGGGAAGAGTAACTACAGTTACGGAACAAGTGGGCGGGGTATCTGAAGGATAATCAGGTGAAGAAAACATCCGCAGTTCTGAGTTGTATTTACTAGCGCACCTGAGGCTGCAAAATGCACTTAGTACAGTCTTCGTTGTGCAGTTTTGTTGTGCAACTATACATTTCCCTATCGCCTAGTCCCCAGTCCCCTCTGATCCGCCTTAATGACGTTAGCTGTGTAAAAAAAATGCACTGGCGCTCTCTTCCAAGCGCATTCATAACGTGGCCGACTATTACTTAATTATAGGTAAGTAGCACAGAAAGTAAACATTTAAATCCTAGGGTAAAACCTATGCTTAAATTTGTATGATTTCAATTAAGTAAACTGTAGTGACGGATTTTCTTCTAGCTCATATATGACATTTAAGTTCCATTATTGGAGCGATTGGTGAAGTACTTTAAGCATAGGAAACGACAGAGGGAGTAAACAGCAATAGCAAGGGCTCTGAGTAATGAGTGCATCTAAAATGTAATAGACAATGACATATAAATTATGTAAACGGGACAAAGTAGTATCCATTCCAGTCAAACCATAGACAGAGGGGTGGGAGTGAGGGAATGAGAGGGCCCTATGATTACGATGATTACTAGGTATAAATACCTATATAATAGTAATAATGATAATGTTAATAAGCAACATTGTACACAACCTCCATCATGCTACTACTTTTCTGAATGCCATCCATTCCCTGAATGGATTCAGTTTTTCTTTTTTTCCAATGATACCCCACGAACTGCAGACGTTCTCTGGAATGGCGGAGTTGTAGCTGGCTGTTTAGGTTGAGCCTTCTCTAGGCGCGGCTATGTTATCTCCTGGGAAGCTGAGAGTTAACAGTGAATATTGCAATGCATTCTAAGGGAGACCTTAAAGCTATACGTATTCACCACGAGATCTTTCTAATAAAAATAAAACTCCCCTTAAATCCCCTTAATAGGTACTGAAATCGAACCCATGAACCTGGGAATCAGAAGCACTACCAACGAAGTCAAGAGTTGAGAAAATGCATTAAGCTTAATATTTTCATTATAGCTTATTATCCTAATGGATGGATACTTTTGGTTCAGGTGATTATTTTGTACCCTAACTTTGAAATATTGTTAAGCTTTTAAATACTTTTATTAAGGTTAAAATATTGTCAAACCTTTCTGGCCATGTATAACAAAGTTATAATGATCTAATTATCTAAATTTATTATACGTATATTAGTTAAATAACTTGTTGTGATAAAAGAATTTTAATTACCAGCAGATAACGTAAGCAGAAGAGGTAGTGTACATAAGCTTCTAGTTACAGTAAAATTGTTGTTGACTTAAGATACTGTAGATTTTTTAAGTATTCAGAAAACAATTGGTATAGTATTTCTCTGAAACTACAAACAATTATTATGGTAGTCGAATAGAATCCAAAATCCATTAATGGTGAGTTTCGAAATACTTACATCAGCCGCAATCGATTCCTACTACAAGACAGACAAAACGCGCCAGAAAGAGAACATAAAATCAAACATTCTTCGGTGTAGCCAAAACTATGTGCTTTAAAAGTCCAGCCAGAAGAAATATAGAGCAATTGAAGAAAATCGGCCATCACGTTCGCCTTACAAAACCTGCGAAGACGTAATTGGCAGTTCCCCATCGTCAATCACTTTGCTGCCATGGACGTATATCATTCTTCGGAGATCTGATGGAAAAATAAGTGGCGAAGACCAGTGGCTTCCACATCTGTAGGCACTTTAGTTCAACTCGCCAAACGATCGATCGATATCTCTAACTCGATTGTCGGGTGTAATTGGCAGTAAGTTGTGCTTCGAACGGTTTGACAACACGCCGCGGCTCGTCTTTTTGCCAGTTAATTAATGTAACAAACAGGTACTTTCGACTTTACAATGACAACAGTTTCTTCCAGAATAGCTTCCCAGTATGAAGAAACACTGGCTCGGAGGAGTTAATTTGCTTCGAATGAGCTCAACTATTTGGTGTACCTGTGAAGGTATAAAAACCACGGCCTGGGTTCTTATGAAACGTTATCTTTTAATTGTTGCATCATATACATTGCTAACATGCATCCTTATCAAGGGTCCCAGATTATGAAAGTGCAAATTTATTAGGTCATTTGGTGTCATTTCCTATTTTAAGGCACTTTTTCTGTTTTACCTCATTATTTTGCAATTTTCTTGTCCTTTTCGTCTTTATTTAGTAACTTTCTTGCATTTACATTGAATATATTGATGAGTTTTATGTTACTGACATTTTAAATAAGGATAACTTTTCAAACATCGGAAGTTTCATTTTTCAACACAGCAAAAACAATAACAAAAACAAAAACAGTAACCTTTACTGGCATTCTTGGGAGAAAAAGAAATCCGTTCCTGTTTAATCGTTAGTCTCAAAAGATTGTGGATGGAGAGGAGGCTATTCATTACAGTCATGAATTCATGTTCCAAACTAGGGATGAGACAGCTCAGTTATCCCTTTTTCGCGTTAAGATTGCTGTTGTCCTAGTCCTTATATTGTGTCATAGGCTGTGAAGTCCTCTTCATTCGCTGTGAATTTCGTATAATCTGAGAACTCAAAAGAGTTAATACTGCAGTTTTGTAAGACCTGTTTCAAAAACAATTTTGTTAATTTTGTTTTCAGATTCCTCAAACAAGGGCATGGAACAAATATGTATATATTTTCATTAATTTATAAATCATTATTCTACCCACTTTTTCTGCTTGAATATCAGTTATTTCCATGTATAAATTAATTTATAACGTTATATAATATACTAATTTTAATAAATTAAATAGAACATAAATTTTAATGTAATTTTGTCATTATTATTTCATTTTCTAAGAGTTTTACAGATATTTTATAGGTCTTTTTCAAACATTTTAGGTCATCAAAATCAGGACCCTGGTAATAACTATCAAAACCAGTCGGATGCAAACTACTACTGACGATCAAAATGCCTGGGCCGCTTAATAACGCAAGGACGAACCAGAAAAGCCCGCAGACATTTGTGAACATCGCGTATGCTTCCGGCAGCGTTATGGACCTTAGCACGATTACCCAGTTTATTAGTATATTAGCAAAATCTGCAGTTCCGCTCGCATTAATCCATTAACTGAGAAGGCTGTTTCTCTCCTTCTCCCTCTCCAACCTCTCTCTCTCTCGCCCAACTTCTTTGCCTCTTTCGCTGTCCCTCCTTCTCCTCTTTCTCTTTCTTTCTCTCTCTCTCTCTCTCTCTCTCTCTCTCTATCTCTGAGTTTACCACTAATGAAAAATGAAGACAACTCAGAGCTCATTAATTCTGAGAAAGGGCTTTAAAAAATATCACTAGTGGGTATAAAAGCAACCTTTAATTTTAATTAAATATTTCGAAATATTATTTTATTGGTTTGAACTAATACAGTGAAGGCAGAACCAATTCTAAAGTCATGTCTATCCGCCCATCATGATTAACAAGAAGTAGATGGAAGCTTTCGTAAGAATAGTGAGTAGCGAAAGTCATATGAGTGCAACATATAAGAATTTCTTTAATATTAGTTGCGCAGCACGGAAAAAATATAACTAATTTTGGCTAAGCATCAGACATGTTAAAGATCGCATTATATTAGCTCGCAATAAAGATATAAAATAACCAGGGCAGAGTTGTACCAAATACGAGAATATAGATAAACAAAGAAGACAAAAAATGTACGACTATCGCTTAAATGCTGTGTAAAATTTTATCCATGTAAGTAAGAAATCAATGGTTAACAAGTAAATAAGCACACAAAACAAACTGTTTTATTCTATGCATTACAGAGAATTAGCTTAACTATTAAACTAGCAACTAATTAGTATTATTCTTCTTGTATTTTATTAATTTCCTATTCCGTTTGTGACCGACTGCCAACAAAAATAACTTGCTATATTAACATTTACATCATAATCTAAATGGTTTGTATAGCGTGAGGTTGATTAAGAGCTCTCCATTTAAACGTTTCGTTAACGAACCGCAAAAGTGGAAAAAGCAATTTTAAAAAAAACAAAACGCTAGCGGCGGTAACATAGCTAGGGATATATCCATTAAAATTAAACGGTGTTTCTCTTTATGCAAAAGGCAACAAAATGGAAAATGAGTTGTCTCTAGAGGAAAGCGTTATAAAACCCTCTCACAAAATTATTTCAGTGAATTTGCAAAGCCACATTACTGACCGTTTTCAGCTTTGTTCGCGAGAAGGTTTGACATGTAGTTAGCATTTAAAATACCCCTAAGCTTGTTTTTTTAAGTTTGCTATTAAATTCAGAGTGCGGTATTAAATTTTAACACAATAATGATATGGGTCCTTTACAGAAATGTGTATATCAACGCTTTAATCCTTTGGTTATGTACCGCAATCAAGAGAGTGATTAGTTGATTAATGTAAAACGAACATGAACTTTATAAAGTTTTATAGTTATTTGGATTGAAAAAATTATGTAATTCAAATTCTGTTGCAGATACAGCTTCTCACTGAACAGCTGCTACACAGTAATCTCTTTTTGTTATTTTTATTTTCAAAACCAAACTGTTTTTACATCTCAGATACATTAGGACGTAATACGCTTAAGCCATTTATGTTTTCTGCTCTAAGTTAAATAATTGGTTTCAAAGGAGTATTAAGAAGGCGTGCTTCTATAAAATGGGGAGTGAAGTGCAAAAACTGATATCCCGAAGTATTTTAACCGGGGAGGTGTTTTATTTACGCAGATATTTTTAGCAATTAAATACAGATGGAAGGATATAGCTTTACTTCAGTATTTAACTAAGATTTTTAAATACTAATTATTTTATGTAAATGTAATTAACTAACATTAAAACGTATCTCCTATCACAGATATTGAATTACAAATTTTGACGTGTCTCAATACCTCTGGAACAAATTACCTAATAACATACTCTTAGATTTTCTCGGGCTTCCAGCCAGACACCAATATTAATACAGTAAATGTCTTTTTAATACGTATACATTATCATTTTCCTGAGAATAACAGCATTAAAACACATTGTGCATGATTATACAAATTAGTTTTAAAAAAGTAAGATAAGATTCAAATGAAAACTCCAGTAGAATATTCTGATTTTGTTTACCACGTACCTAGTAGGTAAAGCAGTGGGAGAGAAGTGAGCAAGTGTTACGGACTGTGATGTAGCGTATTATCAGCACAGCAAGGTAAGTAATTAAAAGTTAGATCTTAAATATTCCGCATGCAATAATGTACAGAGGTTTTTACGTCTTCATTGCTGAGAGAAAGGAATATCGCAACATTCTCCCTATAAGCCACGGCAACTTGGAATATTGCCATTGCTATAGGAAATACGTCATAGTAGTGCGTAATACGTAATTGCTGTTATTGGCACGCATGCCATAATGAGACAATTATGCACGATATTGAATAAATTAGTAATCTGAGAAATTCTATACCATATTCAAAAGCTTAACAATTTCTATTTTTTTTCCTCTGAGTGCATCGGACCACGATGCTGAAGGAACATGCAATTGGTATTTCCATTAAAAAGGTTGGTGGAAAATCACCGACGCATAAGGCCTATGCAACCATATACCACACAGCTCAATTAAAATTTCAATTAAAAAGGGCATAGGAATGCTGTCTAACCACGTATAAAGCGACAGTCACTATAAACTCTCTTCCTGCAGAGGCATCGTGATGATACATTTTCCACCTCGTGATGCCGCAATATTTTCCTTTGCTTCCTCTCTTCTGAATTTGGGTCGTCCTCTAGGGAAATATGCCAGTTATTGTATCAGTTCATTCGTCCGTCCATCCATCTGACTGGAACCGCATAAATATGTATGAGATGGCTTCTGTGACATACAACGCACGCGCAAAACTCAGCAGGCACGGCATCACATAGAACTATGAATACTAATCAGTGTCGTCACTTGTTTTTAGTATTGTTATTATTATTATTTGTAAGTGTGCATAGCAAGCGTGCAAGTGCAAAGGGTACGACAGCTATCGTGTGTTTATGCTAAACATAGTGGTCTACATCTTAATACGGTCAAACTAGGATAGAGGCAGCGCTATGAGACTTAGGTATATGCTTTCCTAAATGCAAGAGTACGATTGGAGGCAGGGGAAATGTTTGATGTGTTGCATTCACATGATCTTCTTTACTCACGCATCTACAAACCATTCTTCCAAAAGCTTATTCTTTGTCACTGCCTGTTAATTCAGTTAAACTTCCGTTCCACATGTATACATTTCGTAAGACGTAGGATGTAGAATGTGGAATCGGAGGGGGACACCTGGCGCACTGCGATAATCTTGATCTATTGCGGCTACACTTCCTGGGAGGCAGAGATGAGGTGAAGGAGCCATAGGAGGTCCCAGGTCCGCAGTCAGACATGCCCACAGAGACGCGCAGGAATTCCTAATATTTTCAGTTTGAACACTTGCGCAGCAGTGGCGAGGAATTCCAAGAGGGCAACGCAGCGATCCTAACAGGCGGGATAGCTCACTCTGGCGTTCACGGGGAGAAATCTGTCCAACGCGCGTGAACTTATACCATCTGCCCGGCACCGACAGCACCGCGGGATCTGAAAGCACACCGAAACATGATATGGAGATGAAATGAGAGAGAATGGGAGAAAGAAGAAATCATGGTAGAACACACCACTCTGGCATTTGCCTTGGCGACTAGGGGAAAACCACGAAAAATACGGTTACTGCGAATCGAACCCGGGACCTCCCGAATGCAAGCCTCACACGATACCGCGAAGCCATCTCGCTCGGTATATATATTGTAGGTATAAGAAGGATACAGTAGGCTAAAGGTATAGTCACGTGTTGAAAAGTTTATCGCTATATGATGGCTTTGAAATTTCATACTCTTTTAATGTCAAAAAAGAAGAAGAAGAATAGCGATTTGCAATAACAAAGAGCATCTCGGAAAAAGTTATGTCACAAAAAAGGTATTTCAAATAAATCATGTACTTTAAAGAGACCTAAATGTTTTATGTAGTACGTTGTTTCCTATTTCTTATAGTTTATCGGTTATACAAAATCAGACAAAATTCCCTTGGAATGTGGACTTCACAGGTTATTCCCAGAAAATTCAAGATATATATTTTTACATGCAATTATATTAATTAAAGGATTTTTCATCAAAATCGCTAGGGCCATTTCTGAGAAAATAAACATATCGAACATTTTTTCATAAGTGTAGCTTGGGGTACTAGATTTTCTTTTAAATCTTGATCCGGCATCCATGGAAGGCGCTGAACTTGAATACCAAGTTTTGAGTTTTGCTGTTCTCTTTCTCTCTCTCTCTCTCTCTCTCTCTCTCTCACACACACACACACAACACACACATATACATACACAAGGACCTTTTTCTAAAAATGTTTTTTATTCAGGTGACTTCAAAACATATATTTCCTGTAAAATCTCGATATAGGATTTATGGGTGGAATATAATACCTACTTCCTCTACCTGCTTGGTACGTTGTAGTGAAAGTAATAATGTTACAATTATTTTCAAACGGCTCCAAGGACGGAACCAAAATATACTTACTCCTCGTATGTAGGGCTCACACCCCGTAGGACTTATAACCATGCGTGAGGTCAGAGGCCTGTAAACGAACATTCAATCAGAGAATGAAGAACCCGAACGGGGGATCGGTTCGTAGCCAGGTATGAGAGTGAGGGAATAAGATGATATGAAATGAAGGCGAAATGGATGAAAGGAAAGGTGATGATGGAACAATTGGTGAATTGAACGGCGGGGAAACAGGAGAAAACCCGCCAGATGCCATTTCGTCCGCCACAAATTCCACATGCGGGTCCCTGGAATCGAACACGAGCCACCTTGGTGGCAGGCGAGCCGTCTAACCGCTCGATTATTATGGCCTCGCCTCGCTATAACATTTGAGCATTACGCCTTCATTCATTTAAAATAAATTTGATATAAACAGCTATTATTAAAGCAATTTTGAATGCGGTATAAATAAATGTAGAAAAAAGGAATGTTTAGCTCCCAGTCTCACATAATACCTCTCTAATAAAAAGTTGAAAGCATTCATGGCAAATAAATATTCATCGCATTTTCTTTTCAATTCTTAATTTTGTTGCGACTTTGAATGATGTGTACACAAGATGCGTAAATAATTAAATGTTGTTTTTTCCAAAAAAATCAGATTATCTTATTCAAATGTAGAAAACAAATTACTAGACCATGCAAATAATCATGGTTTTTAAATCGGTCAAAACAATATTTTGCCTTATTAAATTGTAACTTTTATCTCGATAAGTAAGTCCCATTAAACATGAAATATGATCCTCGAAACGCTGTGATGAAAATTTTTACAATAGGCAATTGGTACTGCTTGGTTATTTCGATAGTGCAAACTATCAGTTTTGTTTTACTCATATAATTTAACTATTTCGTCACATCGGTCGTTTTGACTTTAGAAACAAAAATAGGTTATTCTTTCTTTATTTTTCTACTACCTATTCCCTCCACCTACTGTGAATGGGTGGTAGAATAGTCTATATCGGTATTTCGCCAGAAATGCCCATTTTAAGGTTGATTTAAACAAGAGAAGAATAAAAAGTTCACGTGTGTGTGCGCGCGCTTATGTGTGGATATCATCAATAAATTACTAATCATGCAAATTTAATTTTATTCCGTCCATTAATTGGCGTTTGCAGCATATTTAACAATCAATTAGCAGCGCAAATCCCAATAGCAAAATAGTACCTTCCATAATGAAACTGGTGTTCTCATTCCAGCATTTCATATATGAAAGTATCGCAGATGACTAGCTTTGGATTTTGTTGGTTACGGAAATAAAATGACGATCAAGTTTAAAATTCTTCAAATAGCCTTAAACTTGTAGGTTTCACATCAAAAAGTATTTTTAAGAAAATGAAATTGGCTGTAAAATTTCTAGAGAGTGATTTCAAAGCTTTTAAGTAATAGAAAAAACAAAATGCAGTAAAATTAAAAGCGCTTTAATTTTCATTTTTACTCTCAGGAACCATAATCATTATTAGTTCGTTAAACTCGGCAGTATTTGTAAATTTATATTTTGTAAATAGATTATGGATGAAATATCAATATTTACGTCTAAAAGGTTATCCTAGAACCTACATCATGATTGCCAAAAAGTTACGTACTTTGGTTAAAATACTTCAAGGTATTTGAGATGTCCTTGCACACGTCATGCATTGACAAAACGACACTGGTATTCGGGGTCGTTACGGCACAGACTCCTGAAAATCTATAGTTCAAATCCCGCAGGATCGTCCTCCCTAGGTTTTCCTCTGACAAATGTCGAAGAGGTACGTGGTTAAAACCACTTCCAATGCCAAAGGATGCTGGGTAGACTGCCCGGTCACCCTGGTCTGAGTTCCCTAACATGCTGGTATTAGAAGTAATGAGATGGTAGACATGCTCACTTTATAGGACCCCAGCCCTTTTGTGGTATGTCTCCTAGAAATATCAAGTATAAAATAACCCAGTTTGCTTGAGTATTGGATTAAACAAACTACTGCCATGAATTAATTTCGGCACCAAGCGGTAAGGAGAGTGAGATTCCATGGAATCTAACTAGATCTAAACTTAGAGCTTGTTGGCTTTCTTATGCACCATAACTCACTGTGCTACATCTACATATAATGGGGATATATACAACACTCTTTGTGCAGGAATGTAGAAGGGAATATGAAACCTCCCAGCATATCCTATGCAAGTGTGAAGGTTTTGCTGCGAGGATATAAAAAGGGCAAATATCAAAAGTTGTGGTCCATTATATCGGGACCATCGTTTTTTATTAAATGCTCAGATTATGAGGTACAAAGGACACTTAAGAGCAAATCATTTTTTCATCATCATCAAACTTAGACCCTGAACGTTAGCTTCCGAAATTCCCCTTGTTAATTATCATTTTATCTCATATATCACCACTGTCACAGCCTATGGTGTCGTATGTGGTAAGAGAGAGCTTTAAACAAAATTAATATCATGACTCCTTCAAAAAGTGGAGTAAGATCAAAATGCAGAGCACTGTTATAAAATCCGCAAAAGACAACGGAAATCTGGGATTTTGTGATTAATATTAAACTTCTGCTATCTCTCTCCTCTTTTTCTCCTCTTCCCCCTGACTGGAGTTGTTTTCTTGTAAGTCTAGCACAATGATCTAATGACAAAATCAAATACCCCCTCCCCATTTTGGACTTATGGACTCACTTAATTTCTCTACGTCCTTCTATAATAGGTAGAGGACGTATTGTAATCCAACCGAAAATTCAATATCGAGATTTCAGCGGAAATGCAATTGTTGAGCTCCCATGAACACCCAAACAGAGAAATCTGCTCGCGCGCGCATTTATTTGTCTATGTTTCTTTTATGTTTCAAAAACGAAACGCTGAATAAGTACCAAACTTTGAATTTATGCTCACTATTACACCTTTAAGGATGGACAAGAAGATTTTCAAGGAATTCCCCTCTACATTCTTTATAAATACAGAAAAATGTAGTTATCTTTTGTTATAACTGCCTCTAACATTTTTATTAAAGCAGAGAAATATATTTTCAACATTTGCATGAATAATAAAATACATATATTAAATTTCCTGCAAAGTACATGTGAAGCTCTCTTCATTCTGAAAAATAATTGAATAATTATGTGTAACTCGTAAATCATAAGAGACACAAAATGTAAAATCACAGTTTATGTCAAATTTATTTGTTGAATAACTATTTCCAGATATTCGTTGCTTTTAGAGTTTTCCAATATGTACACATTTTAAGTGCTTGGTCACGATTCGTTTATTTCTCGTGGAATTTCAAAGTCAGCATATAGCGACCCGCTTTTGAAGATCGAACTATCTTCTCAGCCTTCTGAACCCTTGTACCTACAAATAAATGCGTAGTGAAACTATTTCTGCAAACGTTTATCCCAATTAACATGTACTAGATTAAAAATAAGCTTTTGTAAAATTATGTGTGGAAGAAATATAAGTTTAAAAAACAGCAGGGATAGAAAACTTCATGTGAATGCAACACATCTGATTCAGCTAATACTAAGTAACAAAACAGCAAAATAGTTCATCAAAACAGATCTCTATGCGGAGAAGCGTCTCTATAGTTCGAGTTAAATAAACCTGAAAGCGCAATTACGATCTTTTGAATGTTTTAAAGCATCAAACCACAACACACCAACGATATGAGGTAATATATACATAAAAGAGGAATAAGTGCATCAAACTAATAAAGTCTGAAAACCCTCGAGAAGCAGAAGAGTTTATCTATACAAGGCACTCAACACAAAGGGAACTAAAGGCTAAAAGAGCTTAGAAATAAATTTAATATGCCTCTAGATATGGAATTTCGAAGTTAAAGCAAGCCCACAATAGAATCCAATGCAGAGTCAGACATAAAGTCGTGTATCCGGAGGCGTTTGCTCTGGAGCGGGCAACTTCTGAAAGTTGTTTCATAAAAGCAATATTTCGGCTTGCACAGAAGACGAAAATGAAAGAGCAGAGGCTAAAGGGGTAGAGGTTTCTGATGCTGTTGCTAGGGAAACCAAAGCGCTTCCCTCCCTTTTGTAGCGAAAGTGTTCATGTGCGGGTCCTCTTGCCCTTTGTATTTGGAGAACTCTCAGAAAGCGCGCCACATGTTGATTCGTAAGACCGCCCGCCTTTTGCATCAACTAACTCGATGTGTGGTATCGAACTCGGTGATGGATGCGACGCCAAGAGCTCTGGGGACATGTCATCCCGTGTTTACATACGATCAATCGATTATTCTCGCTGACTGTAGTGGTACTTGTCAGTTGCGAGTTGACTTTACTAATTGAATAGAGCGCAGCATCAAGAATGATCTGTAGCTGTATGGGAACAAAAAGAGGGGGGATTGTGAGACCCACATAACCATATTCCCTCCTTCCCCTCTTGCTTGTTCTCTCAATACAAACATAGCTCGTATTTCTGCGGTCTTGCCGCGTTACCAGTCACATCCCGTTCACCCCGAGATTGTATCTTTCTGTAAACTTGACCTGCATACATGTCTCCATTCTCAACACAGCTAATGCCATGATTCATGATCCACATTCACCAATATTCTGCGAAATCCAAATATGGCCCTAAAGCAATAATGTTGGTACTTAGACGATAGACGACCTATGCGAACAAACCGCACACTCTTGAAGAACGCAGAAAGGCTATGAGGACTTTTCATGTTTAAATGATAGACTCGTGAGAATAAGTACCTAGTGGCAACGAAGGTAAAAGCTATACATACGAGGGTCACTTTAAAAGTTATCGGAAGCTAAAAATGATCCCACAAATGTTTGAAATTGTTCATATTTTCAGCATAGCCTCCTTCGATATCAATTCATTTAGCCCGTGATGCTCGATGTCCTTTTATGTCACGGAAGTCAAGATTCCTCCTGGCTGCAAATTCGCCTCAACTGAGATTAAATTCATCGGACGGAAATTTATTTCCACCAAGAAACTTCCTCAGTTTAGGAAACAGATGGAAGGAAGTCTGACGGAACTAAGTCGAGGGAATAAGGTGTGACAGCACTTCGTTGATATTGAAAGAATATATGTGTGAGAGCGAGTATTGTTAGATTGAAAATGAACTCTTTCTTTGCCAAACTCGGCCTTTTCAAGTGCCTTGGATCTTCAATTGGTGCTGAAGGTTTAGCACAAGACGCACCTGTGATAGATATTACAATTAGCAGCATGCCCCTGGCATCCCAGAAAACCGCCAATATCTTCAGGCATTATCTTTGCCTTCTTTGGTAGTGCTTTCGATGCTTAGGCTGCTGTTTTGTTTCAGATTTACTATTTTGTTTCATCATTTGCGACAAATCGACGCATAAAGTAGGTGGTATCTCCCTGGAAACGAGCCGAGCTTTGCTCAGAGATTTACACTGACTAACTTTTGATTCAGAGTAAGCAGCGCGACACTCACTTTGTAGATGTTTCATTCGTGTCCAACGCTTCTCTCAAAATGTGAAACACACCTCCCCAAAATGCCAAGAGCTTCAACAATTTCAGACACCTTCGTTTGGCGATCCTGAAGGACAATGTCGTGCACTTTATTAATGATTTCTGTTGTGGCGGATTTCGGTCTTCACTGCGTACGACATCTTCAAAACTTTCATGATCGCGTTTAAAATTCGTGGTACACTTGAAAATGACTGAAAACGATGGTCCAAGAGTCCACTAGAGCGTTTGTCATATCGATATGAACTTCTGTTGCATTTATACCCTTCCTTAATAACCGCACTGTGTTCGATATTTGTTTTCAGTATAAATTATGTCTACACTGTAACAAACAGCTATGCCTTTATGGCTCTCAAAAATCTCTTATATTATTATATAAATATTTTGTGAAAGATGGCTGGTTTTGAAAACAAAATTTCTTCGGAAATGCGGCTGCAATTTGTGGGTAATTCTGAGAACACTTCAAATGACCGCATAATAAAACTGTAACAAAACTTTTGCATGATAATTGTTTATTTTGGATGAATAATTTATACTAACATAGTAACCCATTTTTTGTTTGTATGTGTGATTACTGAAATTCGTTGTATAACACATCTTAATTTCCAGTTAAAAAAATAATTTGCCCAATGAGGTTCTAATGCGGCACAAAGTTAAACAATTGAAATATCTCTGTTAGCATTAAGGTTTTTCTTTGGTTTTTTTTATTCTGCGTAACAAAAGGTTGTAAGACTAACACTTCTAATAACTTTTTTTACTTATAAGCTTGCTACAATATCAATGTTTAAGTAGCTATAACAATTTTTGTCACTGTTATTCGTATACGTAAACCGTTTACCACGTGGAGCTGTATAGATTCGATCGTATTTCAAATATAAAGAAGCAAAATCTTGTATTGTCTTAAACGTTTTATTTACGTTTTGTCGTTATTAAGGCCGGTGAGAGTCGTCCTCCGTGGAGTAAAGGTTACCATGCTGGCCTCTAGTTCCCGAGATCGCGGGTTCAAACCCGGCAGAGGGCGATGGATTTTTCGGCCTTAGCATGGCTTCCCGTGTCGTATATTTACGGCAGGTATAAGAACCCCAAGCCTGACAAAGAGTCCTCTGAGCCCAGTATAGAATGGGACTCTAAGGACGACTGCAGTTAAAGAGCGTACATAAAAAAAAAATAAAAACGCCGGTGAGAGAAAAATTTGTGCCCATTTTCAAAACATCCCAACAAGTGTGATTGCACACCTGACAAGAGTGAGAGCGTGGGAGATGGAATGAGGTAGTGGAAAGGAAGACAGGTTGAGAGACAGAGAGACAGAAATATAAGAAGAGTGAGAGAGGGAGAAAAAACGAGAGAGAGAGTGAGACGAGAAATGCACAGATTACGCAATAACGTAAGCAGAGCTACGGACTCTGCTCATCCCAAATAAACGTGTTTAACGCCCGTTCTTACTTGCTACGGCACCACACCTAGTCGACACTGATGTAACATGAAATGATAATTGTGAAAGGAAATTGGTTAAGAAATGTTCTAGGTCTAAGTTTTTGGGTACCTCCTCTGCCAGGAAACCTAGAGAAAAAAAACCTTATCCGGGTGGACAGTCCTATGGGATTTGAACCGCGGACCTTACGTTCACGAGTCCATGTCTTAACGACCTCGGTTACTGGTGTGGGTTTTGATTTAATCTCTGATGAGTTGGAGCATACCAGATGTATGAGTAAATGAATGAAATGGACTCCGAGATGAGCTGAGAACCTAAAGCAATAAAACTGATTCATTATAACAAATGAGGATAAAACATCAGTATACAATTTAGGCAGATTATTTGATCCGATGGAAATTCAAACCTGGACACTCTATATACGAGGCAAGAACTGTATCCATATACTGCTGCAGTGACTAAAGCGTGTTTACAAAATTCTTCCGTAAATGGTCAGCCGACACCAGCTAATTCTGCTCTTTTTGCGCTTTTCTTTCTTTTTATACTTGCCAGGCATTCCAAACGATGAGTTAATTAATGTGGAAATAGCTAGAGATGAAGGGTAAAGGCAAAGGGCTGAGAGAAAACCCCGAATGAAGAGCTCAACTGATAGACTTGACCCAATCGGGTTTGTAGTATATCGCCAACCCTCGTTGATGAGTCAGTGCATCGTGTTGCACGGGGTTACCATTCTCTGCGATAGATGGCGATGTTGCTTTGTAGATAACCGCTTTCCTACAAGTAAAACTTCATATTTACTCAACTTGAGTGCGGTTTTCGTTATCGTTAATAATCTCGTATATGCTAACAATTAATTAAAACAGATTCACTGCTTAGTATCTAACCCGATTCAATCTCTGTCTGCTTACAGCTAGCATCATTTCGAAATTTCAGCTTCTTTTGGGATACATCCAGCTATGAAAGAGTCGATAAAATTCTGATCTATTCCATCAAAGTACCGAACCTTTAATCCGTTTATAAAACCTTATGCAATAAAAATTGCCATTTTGTGAATTTTTTAATAATGTGGAAGACAAGCAATTAAACTAATTAAGCTGATCATATACTTCAATAGAACGTCTTATAAAACCATATTTAAAAGCCAATATAAATTAAACACTACCGGATTATGCATTTCAAATATAATACTACGTTAACAGTTACTTTGATGTGTATAGAAGGGATTTTTGACCTTCATTACCGTGCAATTAAAGCCTGTTAGATCTACTGTACAGTGCACTGAAATGTTTAATTAGCCAAGTTACACTTTTGTGCCATACTGCGCATTAATATCTCCCCGCATCAATTTCACAAAATATTTAAATTTAAAATCCGCATGAATATAATTAAGCTTGTTATAAATTATAATAACGAGATGATGCATCAACAAGCTCAGATAACAGCAGTGGATGAGTTACTAGTTTAATTCCTCCGCTACGCTTCTGGATGTGCCACGTAATTATGCTGCAGTTCCTCGGCATCGTACTCTTATCCAGTCCCGCTCTATTCCTAAATGAAATTTTCGTTTTTACTTTCTCTACTACGTATAGTAAGTATGGAAGCATTGTATTCCACCCAAAAATTCGATACCGAGATTTCACCGGAAATATGTGTTTTGAGACCTCCTGAATCCCCAAAAAATTTATTTTTGGAAAAATGTCTGTGTGTGTGTCTGTGAACAGCATAACTCAGAAACGAACAGTCGGATAAACACCAAACTTGGTATTTAGGTTTAGTACCTTCCAGGGATGTGACACGGAGGTTTTCAAGAAAATCCCCCCACCCCAGATTACCCTTTACATGGAACATTTTTAAAAAAATTTAATTTTCTCAAAAATGGCTCTAACGATTTTGATTAAAATATCATATGTTTAAGATATTTTCATGACAAATGAAATGTATATTTCGAATTTTCTGGGAATGTCTCCAAAAGTATCATTTATTATGAACGACTTTTGCATAACTGGTAAACCATAAGAGATAGACAAAATTTTACTGCAGAAAAAATGTAGATCGCGTTAAAATACACAATTTGTGTCATTTGTTTTTGTTTGTTTGTTGAGTGAATCATTTTCGAGATATTGCTTGATATTCCCCTAAATTTTCCAGTATTTATACCTTTTCTCAAATGGGAATTCGTTATTCATTTTTTTTATGTCCTGGATATACAAAGAGAATGGAATGCGCCACACAGCACCCAGCTCTTAAAAGATTTGACTATCGCTTAAATACTACCATCTTCCCCTTGCAGCTACAAGAAAATTAGCAATAAGATTAACATCTCGATTAACATGAAGCATATGGAGAATAAGCGTTTGTAAAAATAGTTTGTACAAGCGTAGAGAAAGCATGTGAGTGTAACACTTCAGATTTTTATTTGTTTTTTTGTGGTTAATGTCTATTTTTACAACACACCGCGATGTAACACTTTGGTAAATGGCATAAAATAATGGTTTGAAAGTGAAACTAGAGTATTTTCCCACTCTTTCGCAATTATAAGGGGAACAGAAGTCCGCAGAAAACTCAGTCAGAGAGGACAATCATGGCAGGATTCGGAACCGCAGATCTCCCGTTCATTATTATGTGCCTAACGACCTCAGCCACCCGTGTCATTATAAGTTTTGATGGCTGCTTGTCTCTCTAAGCAATATCTTAACTATAATGTTTTGAAATAAAACATGTGGAACTTACACAATAAACGACATTCACAACAACTATTAGGCTCTTACACACCGTCAGAGGCCAGCTAGTATGCAGAGCTGCAGCTTTCTGCCACCAAAATGTGCGCATCTAACAGCCTTCGCGGTTTTCGCCGGTATTTTCCGGATTCTTCGAAGGCGTATTCGGAAAAGTACCTGGGCACACCCTATTTTTGACGAGTCATTGTCAGAAACAGTTTAACTAATTAAATTGTTGAAATAACAGTCATCATTTCATGCACTCCCAGTTTTGGCATCTTGGTGTCATGAGTGACTGCCCCCTCCCGTAAATCCATAGCTTTACCATAGTTACCTCCCACCCAAAGAACAAGATAAGGTTCAAAGTCACAGGATTCCGATCTGCCATTCTTAGCCTAACGTAACTTTAATTTCTTAGTTGGAAAATATCAGTTAAGTTTTGTTGAACGGGATTGATGCTACTTTAAAAAAAATAACAGATGATATTTCCGCTAATAGTGCTAAGGCTTTAAGGAAATGTTTCCTCATTTCGTACCTTATGTCAGTGACAGGAGAGGTAGCTGTAAAGTATCCAAAAGTATAGAGGGATTGGAGTGAAAATTGCTTATCTCCTTGAGGACTGCGAGTTATTGCTACCTATAATGCAACGGTCACTAAATACCGCATGAGTCTTCTCATCCTGCGGATTGGTAACTAGGCAACCCTTCATTTTTCAGACGATCAAAATGTAGTGCTGACACCGCATTCACCAGCCCGCTGATTAAGGCTGAGGTGGTGCTCGTTAACATGCTCTAGTAGCGTAATGGAAAGTGGTGGTGAAGGTCGGAAGTTCAAATCACGCCTTCGAATAAATGAGCTTTTTATTAATTTCTTGCATTTATTTATGCTGTTCATTAAAGCATATTCTAACAAGGAACAATTTGTGTTTTAATAAAATTCACACAATTAAACTAATTAAGTGAAACGACACTTCCATGCCAAGCTATCAGTTCTCGTTAAATTTACTAAACACTAAAAGTACCTTCAAGTGGCAATATTTGAACCTGGGACCTTCACCACTAAAGGCCAACGCGCACACTCTTGCGCTACGAGTGCAAGTCACTGCACGCACGGCGGTGCAAAGTAGTCATTTCGTCCGAAATTGATACGACGCGATGCAGTGGACAGTATTTACGGCACAGCCTGTACAACGCCAGGACTGCATAACTTCTCAATCCGCAGGCTGAGAAGACTCACTCGGTATATTCTCACAATATATACGCACTAAAAGTATCGTATTGCTTTAGGTGCCCATTTTGGTCAATTACTTCAATTCTATGTGGTTACTGAAGATTAATCACTTACCACTCAATAAATTCTTCTGTATTTCAAACAGCCATGGCTCTATTACAGTTTTATTGAATTCGAGCCAGCTTCATCTGACATTCAGCAACAGCCTATTCCTGACGACCAGAGTTGCATTTCTGCACGGAAATTCATTCTAGATTAGGACCATTTATTCAATCTTAGGTCTGTCTGCTTAGGTTATATAAAAATTAATCATCTCACTTTTATTATTCTCAATATTCCAGACTAGCGTGGCCGAGTCTTAAAGAGCGCAAACCTCTGTTATTTGCTGAAGCTTCACCACGCTAGAGAGACTTTTACATGGGAGGACGTGGACAAGCGTGGTGGGTTTTATTTTACAGCATATAAGCTACGGTTATTTGGTGCATACATGCCTATCCTATATTTTAATTTTCACATGTATTGTTGTGAAATGCTTATATGCAGGTTTTTGTTTTGTTTCTGAGAATTTAGCAGCAGCAGTTGTGATTGGGATAGTCTTTGTATTTCAGTCCAGTATCTTCCAAGGTTGCGACACGAAGATTTTCAAGAAAATCCCTCAACTACAAGCTTCGTTTTACATGGGAAAAATGCAGTTTTGTTTATATTTTCTCATAAATGACTAAGGAGTTTGATTAAAATAGCATAGATATTTGCATGACAAATGAAATGCACACCTTAAATTATCTGGGAATAGCCTCTGAAGTCCTCATCATTCCAAATGGTTTTGTGTAATTGATAAACCGTAAGAGACAGACAAAATATTACTGAACGAAAACTGTAGATATTGTTGAAGCACACATTTTATACCCGACTTTCCGAGATATTCCTTACTATTGGCTTGAATTTGAAATACTTATACGTTTCTCAAATGGGAAGTCGATATACCTAATTTTCGTAGTCATGCAAAGAGCGTTGAATTTTAAGGCCATCACATAGCAACACGTTCTTTAAAATATCTGACTATGGCTTTACCTACTGTATCGTACAACAAAATGGCAAAACATTAATTTAAAGTTTATTTGGAGTAACAAGAAGAAGCTATAATAATAAGCTTTTGTAAGACTAGTGTGTCGTAAAGTGAGAAGCGGAAGTCGTGTGAATGCAATACATCAGGGTTTTATATTATCTGATAAATACCCAATTGGTTTGTTGTTTCAAGGTAGTACATTAGATAGTACTTTCTTTGTGCTATCTAATGATGAATAATCCGTGAAGTTCAGCCCTGTTATTATGGTCTGCTACTTTTAGTATGGAGTTTAATGTACATTCCTTATAACAGTTTGACAATTGTTGCTCCATTGGTATAATTGCTGAAGGGAATTTTGAAAACTATGCTTCACATTGAAATAATAAAGCCACTTGTAATGACATGTTTTACCTTTGTTGTCGCAAAAAATCATCATCGAGCTTTGGCCGACACAGCCATATAAACAGTGTCTTGAGCATCAACAAAGAATAATCTAGATCCCAGGGGGGCTACTCGCATTCCTCTGCTTGCTTAAAATAGGTTATCGAGACAGATAAATTTGGTCACGGTCCAGCGGTTTGCCGTTGACGATAACAGTGATACAGTTGCTGCAACCTTTAAGGATGCGCTTGATGTGCATCCCACACAGAGGCGTGCTTGGGTTCAAGGGCCGCGAGAATGCCTCAAGCTCTTACTCCAGCTGGAGAAATCGTGTACAGTAGAGCACAAATTTACTGCACCATCTCTGCATTTGTTCTTTTTCTACAGGTTTCGCCAAAAGCTTGATTCTCCTTTTAGCATTAATGTTCAAATCCATAGAACTATTACGGCAGAAGTTCAAAATACGTTCAACGTAGTTACGAGACAGATTGGATTGAAGGAACACATTTATTAATTCGTTAAGCGCTATAAACCACTATAGCGTCAGTATTGCAACGAAAAACTAATTATTCTATTAAGCATTCCTTAACTTATAGGTTGAAACTCCGACATATGAAACGCTAATGATTTACTAATTCAAAATTTACCCCGCTGTAGTGCATGATCTATTTAATTTACAAAAAATATTATTGCTAGATACACCTGGTAAGTGAAAGTGAAAATCGTTTGCTGTCTTATATCCTAATATTCTAATTAACTTTACACTGATGCTATTCATTGATGAAGATGTGATAAACTCATTCTGCTTATGGTCTAGGGTTCACTTCATGGCGCAGTCGTTAAGAGTTCCTGAGGACCCCAGATACAACTAAGTACACTAATATGTATCAAAAGGTTAATTAAAAATGTAATACAACTTGTTCCGTAATCTTCACGAGTATTACAATTACGACACGTTAAAAGTTTGGTAACAGCATTTGTAACTCTATTTTCAGGAATCATTGGTCTCGGAGAGCCAATAAGAATCATGCCAATACTTATACTTGATCGGCTAATATAAAAGAGACTAAAGTAATGTCTAGAGTGAGGAACGGTGATTTTAGGAGGAGCCGAACTTGAAGTAGTTGCAACCGCACGTATGGTGAAAAAACAAAACGTTTCCGGTAGCTTTTGCCCCCAAGTTTAAAAATATTAACTTTGTAATTTGACTGTTTTTTTTAAATATTATATATTTATGTTTGCCTCGGCTGCGTCAGTATCATTGTTAGAAACATGAATATCTTAACAAGGCGTGGTGCGGCTGAAGAATGTAGGCTTACACAGATTATAATTTTTACTTCACTACATTTATTAATCCTTGACACAATTTAAATAACACTTCACTGTTATATAGAGAGCTGTGAGATTATTTATTAATTACTTGCACTTTATAACTCGTAAACTATTTTTGTCTCACACTGAATACGTATTAAAATTCTCGAGGACGCGTCTCGCGTCCGGTTAGGAATGCTGTCTGCTAGCAACTGAATTCTGAATTTGTAAATTTCTGTATTTCAAGTTTCTGATTGACTATTACTACTCCAATATTATACTTTTATTTAACTTAAGCTTGTTTTCTGGTTGTTGATTGGCTATTATATAAACTGTCTCAAAAATTACATTATTGTTGCTCCAAGAATTACCAGTAGCATTATTATACTTTCTAATTCATTATTGCCTCAATGTGCCTCATTGTTAGCAACTTTTGACCTATTATTCTCACAGATCCTACATTATTAAATTACGTAATACATTCACATAAGATTATTGAACATGTAAATAATAATATAAACATTAATAAAATGATTGTTACATAAATTTTATATTATATTATACACATATTGCTTTAAGGCGGGCTATTATTATATTTTATGATGTGACGTATGCGCATACGTCTCTTTGGTCACCTAGATTCGAGATGGCTGTTGTAGTTTAGGTGGGGATTAGCAGTTTAGGTGGGGGTAGGTTAGTTGGCGTCCCCCACGCTTTTTGTAGCGTGGCTTGGGGCTGAGAGTCAGGGGCTGAGAGTCAATGAGTAGGAGTCAACCAGACCAGACGTGTATTCGCTCTCTCCGTGCAGGGATGCATGGCGGCCTCGCCCGACAGGCATGGAACTAAGGAGATGGGGTATGTAGTAAGTTTTATCTAATAAATACTGTGCCATCCAAATCTTTATTGTCTTATTTATGATAGTGTAAAGTTCCTTCTTCCTATTTTGAGCCATGTAAGTGTCCTTTTGCCAGGATTTAATAATATTTCTGCACTTTCACTTTAGCTGCGTCCCTAGTCGTAGCCTCGCCGTATTTAAATTATTACAATTTGTTAACTACCTGTTACCTCTCTAGCGATTGCTCCGCCCCTTGAGCGTGTTTGATTGGAGGCTGCGACATATTGGCATGAGGCGCCGAGTATTTTGGCCGGGCATAATTTAATTTTTCTGAGATTTTTAAGTGCAAAATTTTTTTTTCCTTCTGTAAAATGTAACGGTTTTTGGTCCTCCACGTGGTTGTTAAAAATGTAAATCTGTTTCTTGGCTTAAGGGTAAGGTTTTGGTTGTATCATTTGTGGTTTCTGTATTCTAAATTCTTGTTGCATGGTTTTCTGAAAGTCCCGAGTCGGAATTTCAATTTTAAGTTCATTTTTATATTTTTTCCATTGTGTGTCGGCGTGACGCTAAAACTCCTGGCTCCATTTTCCCCTTACTTTGGCTTCATTTCTACTTAATTCTATTACTGTGCTAAATTGTTCGTGCTGATCATTTTTAAAGTATAAATTTTTGGTGAATTGTGAAAAATTGGGTGATATTTGTAACTTTGATAATATAGTTGCGTGTGTTAGCTGATCTACGTAACATTACATTCTTGATTGCGTCATCTTGTAAGTGTTAACGACTCGAAAGTGCAGCAAATATCTCAAAATTCGTGTGTTGTGTGTTTAAAACCTGCGTGTGTATAAAAAGTGTGGTGCATCTGTTTGGAATAATAAAATAATAAAACGAAAGAGGTCAAGAGTATATATATATTGAAAATTTATTTTTGTGCATTGTACACTCGCGGTAAGAATAGTGGTAATCATAATGATGATAATTTTGCTTCACCGTTGCCAAGTTTGGTTTATCTAGTTACGCAATCCATATTTTTGGGGGAAAATGTTTCAAAATTACTCATTTAAGTAAACGTTTCAGGAGCTACTACCAACCTTGCCAGTATCTTCACCTAATTAGGTTTAATGTGCCTCTAATGTGGACCAGTACGACGTGGATGTTGATGGGTCAGCTATATGTGTGTTACCAGATTTTGGAAAATTGCACTGGAATTTTGTGGTAAAAAGAATAAGAAAAAAAGAAAAAACAAATCCTGTAAGTATGTGAACATTGTGTGTGCTAAAGTTTGGACGAATGAAACAGTTTCACAACTCACACAGGTATGCTAAATTTTTATTGTTTCACTGACTGATGCTTAATTAAGCTTTGCTTTTCAGAAATAATGTGTGATATGAATGTTTCTGCTAAATTAAAAGTATATTATTATTTTGTGTAACTTAAATTTTGAACTATGTTTTGGTCATTTCAAATTATTTGTTTTGTTATGTTATGCTGCAGGAATGTGTTTGATGTGTACTATGTGCTTAATTGAGCTTTGATTTTCAGGAATGTTATGTGACAGTGTTGTTTTGAGTGATGATGTGATTTTGTTCTGTTGCATTCGATTTGATTTTGGGTTCCATTATGATGCTGTGATCTTTTCTTTGCAGAAAATTGTTGCATGAATAGTGTGTGTATGTATGTGTATATTTGAGGTTATGTGAGAAATATGAGTTAATATTTGCCTCGGTGGAAGTGCGTAAGAGTAACCCCGACGGTGGTAATGTGAGAGAGGAGAAGAGATGAGATGATGTCAGCTTCGGTGGAAGTGCCAAAGGGTAACCCCGATAGTTGAAGTGTAAATGTGTTGATTTTTCAGGAGGGCTACATGTACCTGGAAAGTTGATTTGATGTGATGATTTGAGAAATTTTGCTTATTGGTGTTGCTGTAACGTGCCCAGTATAGCGTGTGTGATGTATTCACACGAGAGAGAAAATGTATTGAAGTGTGTGCAATGAGAATAATTTTTTTGTGTTTATGCAACAAGTCTAGTGCCATCTTGTTTAGCAAGTTTTAATACCACCAGTTTTCCAGCTTAATTTTGATTCGGAGGATGCGGATGCAACAGTATAATGTCATGTTATTTGTGTCATTCCTGAAATGTTAATGTGATTTCTTTAAGGTTATGCCTATGTCAGGTATTTTTGACTTTGCAGCATGTTGAATGAGACACGTCAGTGAAGATGTTTTATTTTCTCAGTAATTACTGTCTATGAGAAAGTTGAGAGCTAAGATAAAGATGATGATGATTGAAATACTGATGATGATGATGATGATGATTGAGATGATGAGGATAAGAATAAGATGGAGAAGATAGTAATGTGGAGGCGAATTTGTGTTAGTGACAGTAGAGTATGAGTATTGTAGCTGAAAGAATGTAATGTGGTGTAGTTTGAATATGTACTGTGGATTTATTTTTGAAGTCTGTAGTAATGCATACGGTAGTTTTGAGTAGCTAGTTAAGTGAGTGTTGTGTATAATTTGGGCCATGGTCAGTATGAATGATTCCATTTCATTGTCATGTATGAATGTATTGTAAATGCACTTATTTTCTTTTCATTAGTAGTACCAGCTGGTTAAGAAATAATATTGGGATCCCAAATAAGTTTCTATTTTTCTGTCATGTTATTGTATGGAAACAATCAATATCACTGATATAATGTTTATGTATTCTGGTCCTTTTGTGTTTCTGTATTTGAATTCTAAAGCAGTTTGTGTTAAATTTTGGATGGTAACCCCCTGTAAAATTCAGTTTTTATGTCAACATATAGTCATTTTTTTTCTGTCTTTGCCCCATATTAAAAGAATTCATTGATTGTAAACCTTCTTGACATTTTAAATCTTTTATTGTAAATGACATACTACTTCTTTTATGTGTGATGACCTTTTGGAGCATCATTTCTACCGTTCTATGGTTTCTGTTGTAGTCACCTTGCTGATTGCGGAACTCGAGTGTATAAGAAGAGTATCCCCGCCTATCACGCCAGAGGTTCCAGAGACACCACAGGAGAGCTGTCGTGCAGCCACTACACTGCAGTGGCATAAGGAGCCACTATTTTGGGGGGCAGTCCAAGCCAGCGATTGCCCACCCCTTCCTCATCTTCAGCGACCTGCAGCATCCAAAAACTACAGCTGAAAAACAATTCGTCATTGTGGGTGATCTGGAAATTCCACCCACAAACAGTTACGTCGGAACATCCATCCAGGTGCAGTGTAGTGTGCATGTGACAGTGGCAGCATGGTGTGTGTGCGTGTGCGGGGTACTTGAGCATAAATGATCTGAAGAAAAATAATTCGCCGACACTCGAGACTCACAAATATGTCAGTCAGCATGTGCATTTGCTCAGATATGTAGGCTCCATATATGTTCACAGATACTGCGGGTTTTTTGTATGTCATGTTTTATTCTATTTTGTATTTTTTTTCTCTTTCTTTGTTTTTTTTTCACAAACAACATTCTCCTTATGTCGACGAGGGCGTCGATCTAGATGGCCAGGGGGAGATGTGACGTATGCGCATACGTCTCTTTGGTCACCTAGATTCGAGATGGCGGTTGTAGTTTAGGTGGGGATTAGCAGTTTAGGTGGGGGTAGGTTAGTTGGCGTCCCCCACGCTTTTTGTAGCGTGGCTTGGGGCTGAGAGTCAGTGAGTAGGAGTCAACCAGACCAGACGTGTATTCGCTCTCTCCGTGCAGGGATGCATGGCGGCCTCGCCCGACAGGCATGGAACTAAGGAGATGGGGTATGTAGTAAGTTTTATCTAATAAATACTGTGCCATCCAAATCTTTATTGTCTTATTTATGATAGTGTAAAGTTCCTTCTTCCTATTTTGAGCCATGTAAGCTCAAAATAGGAGCCTGGCCTTTTGCCAGGATTTAATAATATTTCTGCACTTTCACTTTAGCTGCGTCCCTAGTCGTAGCCTCGCCGTATTTAAATTATTACAATTTGTTAACTACCTGTTACCTCTCTAGCGAGTGCTCTGCCCCTTGAGCGTGTTTGATTGGAGGCTGCGACAATATTATACAATTTGACTGAAATCATTTAAGTATTAAAAATACTGCCTCAAAAGAGAATGGGGGAGGGAGCTTCGATAGATACTCTGCTTCCTCCAGTAAAACCTTACCCGCTACCACCCTGTGTCATACTAGCAGTTTTCAAAGTCTCGTTACCCTTCTGTGCATGACTTAGAAAGGGCCTTCTGAACTGGATGGGCTATGTTCAAGCAACGTGCAGTGAATTTGATCTAGTTTTTCGCACACTACACATTTGGATGAGATTTTTCGATGGTACAAGTAATCAAGAATACTTATCACAGACATTAGTACTGCAGAAGATATTTCGTTCTTTATGGAATAAGGGCCAACTTCAAAGTAGCCTAGAAGAGCCTTCCTCAGTAACACTCTTCTTTGCTGTGAGTGATTGGTTTTGTGTCTTAGGGTTTGTTCGTTATCTAAAAAAAATATTGTGGGATTGGACATAGATAAACATAGCGTTTAAAAGAATGGAATGTAAGAAAGTCCAAAGCCATTTTGTTCTTGCATTCGGGGGTGGGCGGGCGCTTATGATGCGCTGTATGACTAACAGTCGTACTCGTTTATTCATACTATCGTCCGTCTTAGAAGGTCGCAATAGCTTCCCTGAATATGCCGACCAGCATCACCTCAGAAAACAAAATCTTCTTCTTCGACAGTATGGATTATGCCTTTTGGTGTTCAGTCTCCAAATTGACGTTTATAAAATATTATTTATTTAATAAAATATTAAAATTGGTTACTGCAACGCTGCCTTAGCTATCGATATTTACTGGACCTCTTGGTGTATACGAGCCTAGTTTTAAAGACATATTCTATCTTGAGCCATCCTTAATACATACTATTTCCGTTTATTTCTAAATCCACTATAGTGCCTAAGACATACGGAGTGTATCTAAATTAAGCTCTAATTTATTCATTCTTGCTATGATCTAGGAGTAAATATCCTGTTAATAGCCTTAGTAATTTAAATTTTGCAGCTTGTGTTTTCCGTTTCTGCTGCGTTTTACTTATCCATACTCCTGAAACAATACAAAGCGTTGGGAGCGCCATTACCTAAAACTTCAAGACTGTCTCTTGTCTGGCTCTTTTAAGAAGAGCTGTCTTTGTGTACCCAAGATTCAAAGTCTTTAGTTTTTCGGTAAGATAAATTGTCGTCTGAGTGTTTAAATTGCTTAACTTTCCAGTTACTGAATTTAGTTACCATTAATAATGATTTTGGTTCTAACAGGATCTAATCCATGAAAAGCTAGAACTTTTATTTTAGATACTGATATTTTAAGACTATACTGCTGTGATATAATATGAAACATATAGGTAAACTGCCTCACGACTATCGCGACTATCGCTTGATAATCGGCAAATTATATTGCACGTAAAGGATACTGGACTAAGGTGTAATTATATCTCAAATTGATCTGCCATTCTCTAATGGCTTCATACAAATATAAATTACGGGTGAGAACGGACATTCGTTCATTTATGTAGCTAGTCCCTTCCCTTTGCCGTTATAATTTTTATAAAATTATTATGATATTTATGCTATCGTTAACTTGGAAGGCTCGCAAGGGCTTCAGTGAATGGACAGACTATGCCGAACAACATCATCTCGGAAGCCAATATTGTTTGGGCTTGGAAAAGAAGATTTTTATGTATATGATTAATGCTCATGTTTGAAATACAGCTCTTTTCTTTGTGAAAAATAAAAATATAATTGCAGATGGTGTGTTTTCACACATGATAAACGTCATGCTTCAAAACACAAACCGCTGTTAAATGTATACAACCGCTATATCATTAATCGATCGCCAAACTTTTGAAGCTGGATAATTGCAATAAACCCGCCTGGAACCGAACTCGCGAGCGACCGATCTGTTTTCAGTTGCTTAACCAACCGATCTACCGCAACTTGTGTGTTTGTTTATAAAACCGCAAATTAAAGCGTGCTATTTGCGTATCATTGCCAAAGCCGATATGCTTTGACAGTTCTAATGAGAGCATATTTGGGTTAGTTAGGTTCGCCATATTTCGTGATTGCTTCCGTTAAAGACCACCTAATTAACATCGTACTACTGTTTGCGGATTTAAAACTAATTAATTTGCAGGCACTCGATGTGGTGGTAATGGTTTATTGAACGTAAAGCGAACTATAAAGCCAACTTCAGAGACAGAGATCCTTTATGTAACGTTCATGAACGTATGAACGTTACATAAAGGATATAGAGCTACATAGAGTAGGATTGTCTTTGTTTGCAATATAGTGCCCAGACAACTCTTACTTTCTGTACGAAAATTATCACATCTTAAAGAGTAATTTTGGAATCATCCCTTGCAAAGCAGCAAAACTACATTACCAAGCGTGATCAAAACTAGTTGGGACTAGATCTGATATTGTAGTTATCGGCTAAACAAATTATTGCGCGCATTTGCTAAGCAATTCAGCATCGGTCATCAAATCGTTGCAAAACCTATTATGACTACTTCCATCGGAGGAAATGGTTTCCCTCTTATCCAACTTCATTAAACCCACAATAAATTTCATTTATCCTCCCTACCACATACCTATAGTGGGTAGAAAAAGCACTGTATTCCAACTAAAAATTCAATATCGAAACTTCGCCATAAATTTGAAACCCTTTAACCGCAAAAGGACAAAAGAATTTGTGTGCACATATCTATCTGTCTCCGTGTAAAACTCAAAAATGAAATATTCCATGTATCACATTCACATGACTTTCTCTGTTCTCGATCGTTTATTAGTGGGTATAAACATTATTTTTATGAAAGTTTCTTTTCCTATCTACGTCATTTCAATCGAGATAAACCTTTCCGGAAATAGCTGAATTACACATTTCGTTACACATACAAAGGGAATAGCGATAGTCAAATGTTTTAAAAATGGACACCATATGCTGACCTTAGAATTCCATACTCTTTCCATAACATCGCGAGAAACAGCTGAAAATCGACAGGAGTTTAAAACAATGACTAAGTATTGAACAATTCAAACCACTGATTTCGGATTTCTCGGAAATGGCTAATGCCACAAAAAAGTTTTTTGTAATTAATTGTGTGTTTTAAAGATATCTACAATTTTTGTTTTGCAGCACGTTTTCGTCTATCGCTTATTGCTTACCAGTGATACAAGATTATATGCATTTTCTTCCGAATGAAGGGACTTCACAAGCTATTTATTCCCAGAAAATTCAAGATACGCATTTTATTTGTAATGTACATATCCTTAATATATGCCATTTTAGTCAAAATTGTTAGAGTCATTTTTCAGAAAATTCGAAAAATGTTCTATGTAAAGGGTTGTTTGGAGTGGGGGGATTTTCATGAAAATTTTTGTATCGCATGTTTGGAAGATGCTGAACTTAAATACTAAGTTTGGTATTGAAGTTAAGTTGTTTTTTAGTTATGCTGTTCAAAAACACACACATAAAAACATTTTTCTAAAAAAGCTGATTTTTGGACTCAAGGGGCCTTAAAACATATATTTCCGCTGAAATCTCGTTATCGAATTATTGGATAGAATGCAATACCTTCTCTGCCTAGTATGTACGTAGTAAAGAAAGTAAAAAGCTAGAAGAACATCAAACTTCATATTTAATCTAGCACCTTTCAAGAAAGCAACACGAAATTTTTCGAGAAGGACCCTTCACAACAACATGGAAAACACTTCACCATTTCTTATTTTTCCCAAAACGGCTGTAATGATTTTGGTTAAAAGTCCGTATTAAAGGATAAATACTACCTATGCTTTTAAAACTTTCTCTACCACCTACCTATAATAGGTGTTACATCCAAAAATTCGATGTCAAGATTTCGAGAATACAGCATCGGAGGTTCAGTGATCCGAAAAAGAATCAGGAAAAAGTCCATGTGTGTGTGTGTGTGTGTGTGTGTGTGTGTGTGTGTGTGTGTGTGGGTGTGTGTGTACACAAATAACACACCTAAAAACAAAAAGTCGAATAAATACCAAATTTTCTGTTTGAGTCAGTCACTTTTTAAGTATACCAGGCGAAGAGTTTCAAATATATTTTCTCATATCGAAGTACCTTTACATAGAAGAATTTTTGTCATTTTTCAATGTATCAAAAATACCTCTAATGGCCTAGATTAAAATACTATGTGTTAAAATTATTTTAATGCTTAATAAAAAAATTATATATTGAATTGTCCGTGAATATACTGTGAAGTTATCTTTATTTTAAAATTAATTTGTATCTTTTCTACATTCGGTAAACTTTAAGAGATGGATAAATACTTGCTACGCTTACTTCAGCTTGAACAATCTTAATTTTCCCATATACAAAATCCGACCTACCATATGCAAACAATTGTGTTTGTTTTCCTCATCATACATGCAATACAGTACAACATTGCTAATTAGAGCTTATGAATAAAGTATAAAGAAGTGTGAGCTACAGGGGACACAGTGTTGTTCAGTTTACCAGAAAATAAAAATGTACATTTTATTTATCATGTAAATATTTCTAATATATGGTATTTTAAACAAAATCGTTAAGCCATTTTTTAGAAAATCAAGATTTTCGAAAAGAAATTTCATGTAAAAGGTAGGGGTTGGGGGATTATCTTGTGTCTCATCCTTGGAAGATATTGAACTTAAATACCAAGTTTGGTCTTGAGGCAGTATTTTTAACACTTAAATGATATCAGTCTAATTATGTAATATAAAATATAAAAACCCGCCTTAAAGCAAAATGTGTATGTAACAATATATAAAATGTATAGAACAGTCATTGTATTATGTTTATATTATTATGCACATGTATAACAATGTTATGTGAATGTATTATGTAATTTAACAATGTACAAGCTGTGAGAATAGAAGTAAACTACAAACTAGTAGCAAACAGAATTATAAAGTAAAAGCTGGAAGTTGCTAACAATGAGGTAACCTTGAGACAACAATAAATTAAAAAGCTTAATAATGCTACTAATTATTCTTGGACAAATATTGTAATATTTCACGTAGTTTATAAATAGCCAATCAAAAACTAGAAAAGCTGAAAGTTAAATAAAAGTATTCTACTGGAGAAGGATTAGCAAATCAGAGACTTAAATAGAGGAAATTTACATTCGGCGGCAGACGCTACAAGACAGCGTACCCAAGCAGTCGCTACAAGATTGCGTACCCAATCTGTACGATACATGTTCAATTGAGACATAAAAATTCGTTGCGGCGAGAATAATATAATGTTTACGTGTTTAAAAGTGAAAATAACAATAATCTCACAGCTCTGCAGTAGGATATTATCATTGAAGTGTTATTTAATCGTGTGAAGGATTAATAAACAAAGTACAATACAATTATAATTTGTGTAAGCCTTGTTCTTTAGCCGTACTACCCCTGCTAAGAGATACGTGTTCTGAAAATTACTACTAAATCAGCCGAGGCATACATATATAATATTTAAATAATCATTAGAATAGAAAGTTGACTTTTTAAACGTGGAGGTGGAGGCCACCGGAAAGTCTGTATCGTACGTGGGGCGAACACTCCAAGAAATATATTTCCCGCTATACGCGGTTAAACGACAACAACAAACAACTTTAAGCTTGGCTCTTCCATACGTGGGGCAACAACCCTATGAAGTTTAGCTCTTCCATACGTGGGGCAGCAATTACCCTCTCAGTATTTATCCGACTTTTCTTTTTGAGTTACGCTGTTCCAGACACACACACGGCCATGTTTCCAAAAATGCTTTATTTGGTTTCAGGGGGCTTAAAACATCTATTTCCGGTGAAATCTCAGTATCCAATTTTTAGATGGAACGCAATACCTTCTCTACCTTCTATATGTATGGTAAAAAAGGTAGAGACACCATCGACGAAAAAATATATTTAAAGCGAGATTTTAACTTGCACATACGTTTGCCTCGAAAGAGTGATCTATAATTAATGGATGATCGCTTAGATACCTCCCAGAAGTAAGTTTCCACTAAGAGGCATCAAAATCTCTAGTGCACTGCCACCTTGTAGAAAACCAAATGTCCATCTCCGTAGGCCTTTCTGTCTCCGCCCACTTATTTCCCTGCAGGAACTCACATGGTGCTAATGGAAGCGACCGCAGCCTGGAGACCAAAACCTTGCTCCAGCGGGGTGTTCCATTTTGGCGCCCCTTTCTCTGGGATGGGGATCTTATTGAATTAGGAGTGAAACCCACAGTAGTGGGAATTACTGGCAAGGGGGTTGCAAGTTTTCGCAACCCTCGACTCGTGGTTTGGACGTAATGTACCAGGGAGTCCGCAAGACATCGTCAGGAACAGGTGTCGACGTTCTTACGTTAGGCTCCGATAGGAAGTAAGTAGGAAAATTTTCATTTACATTTGCGTCGTCAGTTTTTACGATATGCCTCGCCGCTGTTACCAGGCTGGTTGCATAAAGCGCAGCAAAGCGTTCAGAATATTATCGCTGTCCCTGCAGGCATGTCTTGCAAAATATTATAACGCAATATTTATATCGGAAATATGCATTGTACCTCTGACCCCAATAAAGGGAAGCAACTTGAAGCTTAAAACGATATGACATTGTGCAACAAACAAAGCTTTAATACATTACAAATCTCCTGATACCATTCACAAAACTTTTTATTTGATACTTCTAACGTCAGTATGTTCTCATGCATTGTATTCTCTCCATATGTTATCCAAAACAAATAAATTTCTTTCCTCTTCAAGGACAAGTTTATCCAATTAAAATGTTGCCACTTCTAGAAATAAAGTATCTAAAAACAAAAAACAAAAACAAAACAAAACCAGTGCTCAACAACGATGGTACACTCTACAGTTACACAGTAATAAATTATGCAACTGTTTCTAAGAAGTAGAAGCCCACTTTAGAGTCAAAGAAAGACACTAGAGCTTCATTATGTTCTACTATTCATCCTGCAATGTTTTATTGCACACTGAAGAATATTACAGGATTTCTAACATTAAATGTTGAGAAGATTCTCAGAAAATTGTATGGTTTATCTTTTAGCATATAGTTGCCTAAAGAATTTGTGACTTTAAATGACTCGCCACAGAACGTTCTAATAAAACGTATCATTGCTACCTATATGAATCCAAGAAATAATATTATTACCATCCTTAGTCATAATCGTATTTAACTCACAGCTAGTATCTACGTCTAAAATAGTTCGTCTATTTTGTCTTTATATATTATATATATATATATATATAATGTATGTGATACGTTACATTCACATAACTATCGCTTATTTTTATACAGCTTCTACAAACTCTTCTCGCAAATCCTTATTTTCCTATCTGTCGTCCTCCGTGGAGTAGTGGTTACCATGCTCTAGTTCCCGAGATCGCGGGTTCAAACCCGGCGGAGTGCGATAGATTTTTTCGGGAGTAAAAATCCTTAGCATGACTTCCTTCGGAAGGGAAGTAAAGCCGGTAGTCCCGTGTTGTAGATTTACGCACATAAAAGAACCTCAAAGCTGATAAAGAGGCCTCTGAGCAAAATTACTAGTATTTCACGCCCAGTTTAGAATGGGACACTAAGGACCACAGCAGTTAAAGAGCGTCCATAATAAAACTGAATTTTGTTTTAACTTCAGGTTAATCGAGGTAAATATTTGCAGCAATAGATTCATTACAGATTTCGCATGGAACATTTACTTGGCTTTAAATACAAAACTCATTCATTGACATTGCAGGAAGCAACTGAAGGTGACAACATACCAAGTAGTGAATAATTCAGATAATAGAAAATATTTAGGAAATGGCTGGTGCCACAAAAGCGTTAATACAAGATTAATTACGAATGAAGAGTATTACACGGGATATTAGCAGAAAATTCAATATATAAATTTTATTAAATATAAAGTGTAATGCATTTAATCAAAATGCATTGGAAATGTTGTTTTGAGATAACCAAAGCTAATAAAAGTTGTATATGTAAAGAGTAGTTTGGAGTGGGGAGTTTTATTCGAAACCTTCGTGTTGCATTCTTGGAAGATGCTAAACTCGAATACAAAGTTTGATATTTATCCCATTTTTCATTTCTACTTCCTCTGCCACACATTCAGCAGATAGATACAGGAAGTATTTTAATCCCCAAAAATTTTATATTGGGATTTAACCCAAAAATATATGCCTTGATGCTCCAGAAACCCCCCTCCAAAAAGCATTCTTACTTTATTTACTACTTATCTATTGCAAAT
Organism: Deroplatys truncata; assembly: GCA_030765065.1. Lineage (NCBI taxonomy): Eukaryota > Metazoa > Arthropoda > Insecta > Mantodea > Mantidae > Deroplatys > Deroplatys truncata. Next base: position 65,555,818 of record CM060980.1, read on the forward strand.
GAGGGAGTACTGCATTGCATCCAAGAATTGCATACAGAGATTTCACCGGTAATACGCGCTTTGAAGCTCCCTGGATTCAAAGAAAGCACTTTTAGAAAAATGTGTGTGTGTTGGAACCATTTTTTGAGAAAATAATTACATATTTGCCTTAGTCCATGAACGGTGACTGTCTGGTATTTATTTGACTTTTCTATTTTGAATTATACTGTCCTCTCTCTCTCTCTCTGTCCTCTTTCTCTCACACAAACACACACACACACATACATACACAAGGCTTCACCTTTTCCTAAAAGTACTTTTTGGTTTCAGAAGATCTCAAATGCACATTTTCGGTGACATCTCTATACAGAACTTTTTTGTGTAAAGTTCTACTCTCTCCAACTAGATAAATCGTGCAGAGAGTAATAAGTAAATATTTGTTGCAAAAAAGATGGATAGTTGTTTAATGCACATAAATGCTCTGCTACTAGCAATATGCTAAAACGTTATTTGTAAATCTATTTGGTGTAGCACTTATCCTCACAAACAACATACCAAATGTCTTCCATCTGGTGCAGATTCTTGGTTCGCATGAACTGAAGTTAGTTTAATTGGGCGTTTCTGCTATATTTGTGTCAAGGTTCTGGAAGTATAACACTGAAGGCACATTAGTGATTGCCATGTTGCCTCCAGAAATGCTCACAGCAGACTGTGAAGCGGCATCATCAGCCACGGGAAATATAAAGTTGCAAAGTATTACTGCATTTCGTTACTACTTACGATATCACCTAATAAAGTACTCCAGGTAGTTTCAGAAACTGTTGAGGATATATCACACTATGTATTTAAGCCTTAACAAAAACGACCACATGTAATGTAAGACCCCAATTGTGTTGTATTGACCCAAAGGGAGGGAAGAAGCACGAAAGTAAATTGTAGGCCTACATGAGAATGTTGGTGATGAGATGAACGCAGCCTTGCAATTAAGACCCTTACCCTTCTACCAAACGCCGAACGACCATCGTAATCTACGGCCACGTTTCGCCCTTCCAAGGACGCGACCATTTTTCATCATTCCCGCCGCACCGTCCTCAACTCCGCCTAATGAAATCTTTAGTTTTATGTGTCTTCTCCTCTTCTTCATCTTCGCTCTTTTTTCCACGCCTTTGATTCAGTGAGCCGTAATGAGCAAGTGGACCTCCACCACCCTCCAGACAGGCAGTTATTGGATTGCGTCTTTCAACACACACACGCACAGAGAGAGAGACAGAGGTGCTGCGACGGTAATGAACTACCATGTGATGTAACCCGGTCTTCCAAACTCCGCGATACGTGAGCAGAAACAACAAGAGTCTTGACAATATTACTTCATGAGAAGATTTTCTTGAGATTCCAAGAACTGTCAGGACGAGCCAAGCTTCTGTAGACCATGTTCCGTGCGATAATGAACCACTCCAAACAAACACTTGAAGTCTTAAACTACAATTTAAGAAACAGACCTTTAGCTTTACTGAATTTGATGGTAGTACCTATCATATTTAAGAGTGTCAAGCGCCGACACCAGGGGCACTGTCGCCCCCAACAATTTTACTGAATGAATCTGCCTACCCAAGAATTACTCAAAGATAAATCTCTGATTAAACAAACGAAAAAAATCCGATGTTACACTCATATGACTTTCTCTACTCTTGTACAAACTATTTTTACGAACTCTTATTCTCCATATGCTTATGTTAATCGAGATGTTAATCTTATTGCTAATTTTCTTGTAGATGCAAGGGGAATATGGTAGTATTTAAGCGATAGTCAAATGTTTTAAGAGCTGGTTGCTATGTGTCGCATTCCATTCTCTTTGTATGTTCAGGACATAAAAAAAAAATGAATGCGTTCCCATTTGAGAAAAAGTATTGGAAAATTTAAGGAAATAATAAGCAATATCTCGAAAATGATTCACTCAACAAAAAAAAATGTATATGACATAAATTGTGTATTTTAACGCGATCTACATTTTTTGTGCAGTAAAACTTTGTTTATCTCTTATGGTTTACCAGTTATGCAAAAGTCGTTTACAATGAAGAATACTTTTGGAGACATTCCCAGAAAATTCGAGATATACATTTCATTTGTCATGAAAAGATCTTAAACATATGATATTTTAAATCTAAATCGTTAGAGCCATTTTTGAGAAAATTAAAATTTTCGAAAAATGTTTCATGTAAGGGTAATCTGGGGTGGGGGATTTTTTTGAAAACCTTCTTGTCACATCTCTGGAAGATACTGAACCTGAATACCAAGTTTGCTGTTTATCCGACTGTTCGTTTCTGAGTTATGCTGTTCACAGACATAAACACACACAGACACACACACGGACATGTTTCCAAAAATGCTTTTTTTGGATTCAGGGGGTCTCAAAACATATATTTCCAGTGAAATCTCGGTATAGAACTTTTGGGTGGAATACAATACTTCCCCTACTTACTATACGTAATAGAGAAAGTAAAAATGTTATTTAAACGGACCTAACGGAGTTGCTCACGAGATCAGAACAAATTCTTATTTCCCCGTCTGAGGATAGGCATTCCAGGCTCATACTCCCTAGGAGAGAACATCTGCAATGTAGGCACTATAATATGAGGCAGATCATCAGGCACATAATAACTGAATGTCCACTGTATTCCAAATACATAACCTTCCCTCAGAATATACAGAACTTTTTCGGAACTCAGCAACACAAGAAACCTCACAAAGTTCATGAAATTCACGATCTTATCAAACACATCTAAATAAGAAAGAGCAAAGCTGCTATCATCACAGGCGTTAACTCCATTAGTAAAAAAATACTGTGAATTAACTCATTGTAAATCTTGAATTAACATTTGTATAAGTATATTTCTCTTTTCAAATAAATATAAGTTTAAAAAAAGATTATATTGTATAAATGTTTCTGTCTATTGAAAACAAGAATTTCGGCAAGTCCATCTTTTAATGACCTCGACAACACCCTTGTCAGTTTTGAACTGAGACCCAACACCATTGCTGGAAAACAATAAGGTAAGACAACAGATAAGCATTATTTTTCTTCTAACCTTAAATTAACGAACCATTTAATTTTCAGGCAGTTGAAAGCATCTACACTATAACATGATTAAATACTGTTTACTTTAGTAATTGCAACAAATATTTTATTAATACCCGACATTATTGTACAATCCTGCTCACTAAAAATGCACAAGTCGGTGCCTCAATCTGTTCGTAATAATTTGGATGCATGCAATCTGCAGTTTAGAGAAATCTACAAAAATCGGTGCCATTGCAGAATCAGGATTAGCAGTAAAATGTGATCTAGATGATAGAAGTAACCATATATTGAAATCCAAAGAAAATTATAAGAGGAAACGACAAGGATTAGCTTACTACCGGGACCTATGAGCAGATGCTCTATAAATCTTCAACTGTTTTAAATGTCTCAAGATACAAATTTGATAAATTACGTAAACAGACAAAATAGGTTTGTTACGTTTTCGTTTAACTTGTATATAGTCTGTAGTTTTGAATCATCCTCCTAATTCAGTAGGCAGAAAAATATATGCAAACCTTTTTGTTCTCATTTCATTATATTTTCCTATTTGCTTTTTATTACTTTTTCTACCACCTATCTAAGTAGGTAGGGAAGGCATTGCACTCACGGTGAAATCGGCGAAATCTAATCCAATTTTTGGTTGGAATGAATAGATACTTCCTCTATTCACTATAGTTAAGTAGTGGGAAAGCCCCCTCTCAAAAAAAAAGCTTGCGAAGAATCAGAAGATAATGGCGATACCAATGCAACTGAACATATATATATATATATATATATATATATATTTATATATATATATATAATGGCAGAAGAAGAAGAAGAAGAAGAAGAAGAAGAAGAAAGGGGAGTATCAACATTGTTACATACCAAGTGACTTAAGTGATGGTGAATAATATTTTTCATAGCTGGATCTACCAGTAAGTTCACGTTATGAAATCAAACGCTTCGAATAGTATTTTCGTAAACTTTGCAGAAAAGATGCTTTTTACTAATGCGCCTTTGTTAGGGAAAAAAAGCTGAACACATGTGCTAATGCAATTCATGATTCATGAAGTGTGTGTGTGTGTGTGTGTGTGTGTGTGTGTGTTGTTGTTGTTTTTACTACAACTTGAAATGCAAAATACTGGGAGAGGAAATACAAGGAGTTTATTTGACGAGTTATTATTTGGTCATACTAGAGACCTATTTTCTTGTACTCTTGTTTAACGCTCTAAAAATTACATAGTGACAGACCACCTCATTTTTTGACGGCTTTATTTCTGAATTGAATATTACTTTTATTTATACAAAAACAATGATCTCTTGACATTTTGTGCCAAAGAAAGCGCGACAGATAAACATCGAAATGAAGTACCTAAGTGAATTTGAATGAAAACGTTTAAGAGATTTGATGCGTATAATTATACGATACTCTATATGCCTTGCTATTAAATTCAATAATTATTCTATAAATGATTCATACAAAGGCTGATTTTGAGATATTATCTTAACCGCGATGTTAGATATTCTTTGTGAGCTTATGAGAAACAAAAGACCATCTTAACTTTTCACAGTGTACTTCTTAAAAATAGCAATAAACATATTGGACAAAAATTGTCCATTTGATAGAGATTTATATATTGCTTTAAAAAAGTTTTGTCCATGTATTTTTAATTTACCAGTTATACTAACCATGCGGGTTACACTGGGTGAAGTTTCACCTCAAGGAGTTTTCTTTTCGTGCAGTCGTTTATAGAAGTTCAGTTCTTCTTTTGTTTCTCCTATTTATGGTTCCAGTGTCAAAGTCTCTTTGCGATCTTAGTACAGGATGTTTCCATTCTTATGGGTTGTTAGGTCTAGGTGATTTTTCTCCCTGTATAGCTCCATCATTATCGATATTTAGTATTTTAAAGATTTGTTCAAAGCAACTCTGACAACGACAAAATATGGAAGCCACCCATAGTGATCTAGGAAAGACATTTTAAACATTAAAACCAAAGATTATATTTTGGATAGCAGTAGACAGATGATTTGCATGAGGCCATTCACGCAACGTCTAATAACAAAAGCATTACGAATATTGTTCGACAAAAAATTGAAATTCCATCGAATGAATACAATAACATGCCTGTACTTGGTATTGAATTAAAAGAAAACGCTTTTTTAAAAATCTTTATGGAATGTTTGCAACCCGGTCCAATCGCGATCTTTGTCTCCTTCGTCATTTAAATGTCAAAATACCAATTTAAAATGGACGTGCGTAGGCGTGTGCAAATGCTCGTGTCATTTTAAAACTATTTACCCGTAACGTTATTTTATTATATTTTCGCCACTTTAAAATCCAACCACATAATGAAACTGTTGTTAAGTTTCTTTCAAATTTTCAGACACGTTCTTAGAATGTCGATGAAGGTATCTAAAGAGCCATTTGTTGATACAAAATACGGTTGGTTATAATAATATAATACATTATTGATTTAGAACATTAAAGGAATGTTTTAACTTTACAGAAATATTTAATATTTCATTGTAAAAAACCCTTTCGAGGAATGAAGGGAAAATTAAACAAATTTAAACATTCAAATGTTCATCGCGTGGTGCCTTTGTTGGAAAGTTAATTTTGTATACTAAGTTATATTGAATCAATTTATAATCTAAGCGTTAGCTAAATTGGTTAACATTTTAGTTATCCGAAGGTTCACTACCGAGCAATAAAAAAGGCAACCTGTGAGATGTGCTAGTAATGTGACAATGGTTTGGTAAGATCTATTTTTCAGTCTTTGTATGTATGGGTATCTCAATATTGTTTGCAAATATTTGAACAGATGAACTAGGAAGATTATGGGTGAGTAAGTAGTATTTTATTAATAATTCCCTAACATTCTTATGTTTTATAGAGAACAACAAACTGTATAACATCTAGGCGACCTCATACTTTTCAACAAGCTTAAAATGTTTTGCTCTTTCTGTAGTAGTTAGCATTTTAGCTCTTTTAATTTTTCATTTGTGAATAAAGGTGCTAGAATACATGTAAAACAGACTAATTCAAATATTTAAAACAAATACATGAAGAGAGAGGTGGAGAGTCAACTGTGCACTACATTGTAACAGACAAGATATTAGACAGTGTAACTAGTGCATGACATAGACACAAAACGGTCAGTGTAACAGACAAATGTTCCATGACCCTCGATTACTTCTTACGGAGTAGCTCACCGTGAGAGATATGTAAAAGAGCTTTACCTCTCTACAGAGAGACCTTTGCCCTTAACGGAACACAACAGGCTTCATTCACTCATTCATAAACAAAATATTATTGGGTATAAATTCACCGAGGGTAATCTTAGCGCGATTACAGTTGAGAGTCTGAGACACACGATGAGGAATTCAGGAAACTGACCTACATAGTCTTTGCTCTACAGATACTTAACAGGAAAGCCAACAGAACTGTGAGAAGCTACTAACGAGATACTAAAGCTATAAACCGATTATTAAACTGGATTAGCACTCGCTGCCTTCCTCGCTTAATGAGGGTTTTTCGTGATTCCGTTTTTCCTCCTCCCCTACCACAAGGTAAACGTAGGAGGGGGCAGAACTTACAAATGACCTTGACCGTCTCCCCCCTCAATCTTTCCCACATCATCAAACGAATCACCGATGCCCGAAGGCCCTTATCCCTCCCCCCTTCCTTTCCGCCTGATTCTGAGAAAACTTGGAGAAACTTACCCGATGTCGTAACTTTAAGTGAGATATTATTATATAGCAGGATGCAGCATCAGAGGTAGACAATATTGTTGTGGCATGGTAATTACTGGTTCCCATCTATCAACAAGTAATGGAACAATGAAAACTGAGGGCCCAGACGGCGTCGATTATTCAAGATGGACGGGGTATGCCTCAGTTGGCTAGGCGAACTGTGACCTATAGGACCGAGTTGAAGGAAAACGTTATACAGTTACCTCTAATACAGTTACTCTCTTGTTTGGATTAGGTTGTAAAATTATTTCCGACCCTCTTAAGCTTTTGCAGGAAAAGAAAGGAAGATAGAACCAATTATTGAATTTAAAAATATTAAAAATTCTGCATACTTGGTGTACGTAGCGTATATGAACGCACAGATGCCAGTTTCAAACTTATGCAATTCTTTTTCATATAAGATGAAGTTAGTTATGCATAAAAATCATACTAGGTTAATGAACAATGCGAAATATCTTCACTGTATTTGGAAGTATTTCAGAAAAATAATTTCTAATTTCGACAACTTACATCCATCCACAATATCAAGCAATTGTTATTGAAGACATCCCTTTCTGCAACGCTTAGTTTTGGAGATAAAGTACAGTGTCAACTTAAATGGTCCACCCTGAATAAAGACCAGCATCATGTCTCCTATGTAATGGCGATTCATCAATAAGCAGCATCTTCAAATTTAGCGGTAAAATAACCTGGTAAGTCTGAAGCTAACCTCACCTTGCACGGCAACGTACTGGTGTAGAGATTCTACAGAGCAGTCATATTCTGTTTCGCCCGTGAGAGCGCGGGAACGGTAAGGAGTGCGGTTGAGCCTGGTTCTTGGAAGGTTCACTCCTAACGCCCTGCTCATTTTACTGAAGTTTGGTTGTCCCACGGATGATCCTATTGAAACCTCTGCTGTTTCAAATAGAGACGTAGTGATCTAAAGCTGAACCATTTCCATCCAGTTTTTCTTGCATTAAAACCATTCTTTTTTAATAATGAATTAATGAACCGATTTCCCCTAAATCTCACAAGTCGCCTAACTGTACCTCTGGAACTTCAGCGAGAAAAAAACTTGTGTAGAAACTGTCCGCAGACCTCTCAACACGAGTCGGCTTTTACATGTGCCCCAGGCTTGAAAATTCTCTAATGTGAACTTTCCGGCTGGTACTTTGTAATCCGCATACAGGAATGAACGAAATTACAGGCAAAAAACCGGAAATTATACAGAAATAAAGAACTCTATTTTTACTCTTTGTGAAACTAGCAGCAGTCTAACTGAACTTGCTTAGAGTCAATCATGCACATGCACACGCATCAACATGACCCTCAAGTCCGTACATCAGTTCCCGCGCTCTACCGATCGAAAGAATACTAAGAAACTGATTGGGCCCCCTCGTCAAGTCCCGCGCTCTGTTGGTCAAACCAAAACTGACAGCCCTATTTTTTAATGATGCATGCCTCGCGAGATATATTGGTGACATACATTCATTTTGAAAAAGTTATTTGAAAGAAACTTTTACTTTTTCTTATTTGAAATTGTTACTTCTTCTGATTTTCATAATACCTACTTTATGTTTATAATACATTAATACTTTATGTATTTACAACGTAACATTTTATATTACAATATGACTGACTATAATAGATTAAAATATTTATAGTTTGAGAAAGATGGTTTGTTATATTATTTGCACCACGCTTTGGGCGTCAATTTGAAGTGTATGTATTGAAGGAGTAGTTTGTATTTCAACTGTTGGGGAACCGAACTTGTAGTAGTTGCAACCGCACGTATAGTACCCGCTTTCTGGTAGCCTTCGCCCTAAATGAACTTTCAGGTGACCTTTGCCCCAAGTTTAAAAAAATATATATTAACTATGTAATTTTACTGTTCCTTTAAATATTATATATTTATGTTTGCCTCGGCTGCGTCAGTATTATTGTTAGAGACACGTTTCTCTTTGCATAGTTGTGGTGCAACAAGAATTGTAGGCTTACACAGATTATAATTTTACTTCACTCCTTTTATTAATGCTTGATACGATTTATATAACACTTCACTGATAGAGAGATGTGAGATTCTTTTATTAATTATTTGCACTTTTTAACACGTAAACTATTTTTCGTCCCACATAAATACGTATTATACTTCTCGAGGACATGTCTCGCATCCGGTTAGAATCACTGTCTGCAGGCAACTGAACTGATTTCAACGGCCTAAACTTGTAAATTTCTGTATTTCAAGTCTCTGATTGGCTATTCCTAATACAATAGAATACCTTCATTTAACTAAAGCTTTTTCTGGTTGTTGATTGGCTATTTTATAAACTGTCACTAAAATTACATTATTGTTGCTCCAATAATGACTAGTAGCATTATTATGCTCTCAAACTCATTATTGCCTCAAGGTTACCTCATTGTTAGCAACGTTTACTTATTATTCTCACAGTTCCTACATTATTAAATTACGTAATACATTCACAGAACATTTTTAAACATGGATACAATAATATAAACATTTACAATGACAGTAATATACACTCCTTATATATTGTTACATACACATATTGCTTTAAGGCGGGCTGTTCTTGAATTTATGTATTATATAATTTGACTGAAATCATTTAAGTGTTAAAAATACTGCCTCAAGTTTTTATCTTGTCATTTATATGCTCAGCTTGAGTCAGGGTAAAATAAAAATGTGGCACATCAATGGTTATAATACAATACTTAGAAATTGCTAGCTTCATTAAACAAGCTTAATAAGTATTATTACCATTTAATAGATCTTCCGTAACTTTCAAGTTTATAAATTGTGTTTTAAATCTCTTTGTTTCACTCAGTATTGGCATTACTTTTCATGTGGATTTTTTAAAAATAATTCTTTATTTAAGGTCGCTTCAATTTCAAAGTCATATCGTAATCAGTGTGAGAACAATAACAATAATGTAATGCAATGTTGGGAGACATAGTTGCTATATTGCAACATTAGTGAACGTAATTACAGCATTAGTAGACACAATTAGAACATTTGTAAGCATAATAATATTAATAAAGATGACTAAATTAGTGCATTTTACATTATGTAACTATAACTTTATATTATTTCTGTACATACGATTATACAATTATCTAGGTTAAATTATGAGGTAAAATGCGGAATCTTGAAAAATACTGGGAGTTGTTTTACTAAAATATGGTATACTTCCCATATTACGCATTCCACTTCACATTGTTGTCTACTGGTCATACACCTATCTATATGCCCATAAATGCGTATGAGGTATTTTATTATCCCGCCAAGGGATCTCAAGGCTAAAGTTAAAGAAAACGATTTTTTTTCACATGTTCCTTAACACCTTCCATTTATGACATTTATGGGTGTCCTATAATTACCTTTGTTTGGATTCGCACATTCAAAGTCCTATATTTTTTTCTACGCTAATGTAGTACAAAGCTTGAATTAAAAGTATGGTTCCCATATGAGCCGTTTTAGAGCAAGCCTTCCCTCATTTCTATGAAACATATTCTGTAGCAGCGAAACCACAACACTCTTGCTTTTCCTGCATGTTGTTATTATGTTTGTTAATAAATTCATTTTCCGTAATATTTATTTCACTTGTTATGAGAATTATAACTGTGATGTTTTCATGCAGTGCGAGAACAGTTATGTGCAAGAGAAAATATTACGTCGTAAATATTAAGGCTTAGAGTGTCAGCACTTCAACGTAAACTCAGTGGCCCCATCGTTTAAAAAATTCTTGTTTCTAGACATGTGCAGAAAACATCAAAATAATCTATGAGCGGTAAATTGAGACTAAATTTGTAGTACACCTTTAGATATCTCGCATAACACTGAGGATAAAATGGAGGTAGTTTATGAACAATTATTGTTTTATACAAATATCTGCACATATAATAATAATAATAATATTAATTAGCCATTAGTAAAATAATTACAATAGGCTTCGTTATATATGATACAAACAAAGACCAAAACTTCTTAGCCCTTAACTCATCCTTAAGATACTTGTGTCTGCTGTAATAACTCTTATTAATTAAAAAATCTGATGTGTTACACTCACATGACATACTCTACTCTTGTACAAACTATTTTTACAAACTCTTATTCTCCATCTATTTCATATTAATCGAGATAAACATTTGCAGAAACGATCTTTTGACATGCAAAGAGAATTACATTTTACACATAGTGACCAGTTCTAAAAATATTTGACTATGGCTTAAGGCGTACTATGCTCCTCTTGTCTTGTATTTGCAAGGGCAATATAGAAATACAGTAGCCTTTAAGCATAGATATATATCTTAATAGCTGGTTGCTATGTGCAGCAACATTCTCTTTGCCACAGATTAATACTCTTTGCATATCCAAGACAAAAAAATGATAACGAATGCCCATTTGAGAAAATAAGTATTGATAAATTTAAGGGAATAACAAGCAATATCTCGAAAACGGTTCACTCAACAAAAAAAAATGTATATGACATAAATTGTGTATTTTAACGCCATCTACATTTTTGATTAGTAACATTTTGTCTATCTCTTATGGTTTACCAGTTATGCAAAAGTCGTTCACAATGAAGAATACTTTTGGAGACATTCCCAGAAAATTCAAGATATATATTTTGTTTTTTATGAAAGTATCTTAAACATGTGATATTTTAATCAAAATCGTTAGAGCCATTTTTGAGAAAATTACAATTTTCGAAAAATGTTCCATGTAAAGGGTAGTCTGGGGTGGGGGGATTTTGTTGAAAACCTTTGTGTGTGTTCTGTGATGTGATTGCCGGCGGTGCGGGAACAGCTCAACATAGCGTCATAGAACCGCTCTTCGATTGCATTCAATGAACCCATACCCGAGGTGCACTTCGGCCAACTCTTCATCAATAAACTATCCAACTTCTGTGTATCACTGTTAACGTACAACTAACACTGCCGGATAAACAAAACCTTAGACAGAACAAGCAGTACTGAGTGTAATCTTGAGGGCAACGAGTTAAAGAGGACATTACCATTGTCAACAGCAGGTACTGTGAGAGAATGAAATAATTTGTTTACAAACAAGACACGCAGCGCGTAAGGTCGACATTTGCACTGTTGTGCAGTATTTTCAGTGCAATACAGAATTAAAACTAATTGAGGCAACAAACCAAACGAAATGCAATTACTCTGCAAGAGTCGCCGGAGACCTGAGTCCTTATACCAAAATATTCAGAAGGTATCCCTGAACAACCTCTGAAAGTTTGTCGATGGATATGTTCCTAACTAAAACATTTTATAAACATCTCAAATATGCTTTCTTTATATTAAATTTACACAGCTTGCACTGACTAAGAAGCAATATAAGTTAAGAAGTTTAAATTCTGCGAAAAACCATGCATCTATTAATAGAGCAAGATTATAATTCTTCAAATACAGTCTCCTTACATTTTAATGAGAGAGTGAAGTAGATGGTGACTTATTAAAAGATGGAATCCCTATTGTCATTTGATTTGCGGATAGTGCCAACTTCTGAATATCTTTGTCTTAAGTTTCTTATATTTTAATTATAAAAAATCAACATTCGCAATGGTTATACTACCTAATACATAGAGCGGATCTTCATTGTAAAATCTCAAGTATGAATACTATTCTCATTGAAGTATTACATGAAACTCTTATTTTAACAGTAGAGGGGATCTTTAAACCCGGCGGAAGGGATGGATTTTTTCGGGCGCAAAAATCCTTAGAGTAGTTTTCTTCGGAAGGGAAGTAAAGCCCGTGGTCCCGTGTCGTAGATTTACGGCACGTAAAAACCTCAAACCCGATAAAGAGGTCTCAGATCAAAATCACCGGTCTTTCCCGCCCAATGTAGAATGGGACGCTAAGGACCATCAGTTAAAGAGCGTCCATAAATAAAACTGAATATCTTCACTGTAAAATCTCAAGTATAAATACTACTATCATTGAAGTATTACATGAAACTCTTATTTTAATAGTCCTCTGAGCGTCTTAATAACTTCTTTATGGTAGGATAAAATGCCTGCAAGGGCCGAACGTGGACCGCAATCCGCCAGTTGGACCACGCTGTTCTATTACGCGCTAATTAAGTTGGTCATCTTTAGCATATTTGATATACAATCAAAAGATCTTAGAGCATGCTATACTTTGTCCCCCTCCCATGGGCTACCAGCCCAAAACATGGCGGCGAATGCAGGCCTCTTACATGCGATTCCTATCAGCTCTGCGCAGCAAGTTCGGTTCCGGATGTCAGTACGTTGTTTCCGTCGTTAGTTATTCTCGTAGAAACTCCCCTCGATATCGCCTGTCACTTGTCGATTTCCTTGACTCTCTCACGCGCCATCTAACAGTGCCAAGTCCCTTTCTGCCCCATATAACACCCAGGAAACTGGGGGCAGGTTTTCCCTAGAGGTGAAAAACGGCATAGGTGATAGAATTCGAGATTTTCTGTGGAAAACATGGAGCACATCGCATACTTCATACAAAAGAATCTGATGTTACTTCGCATGACTTTTACTACCTACTATCGCTTATCGTTTATTTTTATGTAGCTTCTATAAACCATTCTTACGAAATCCTTTTCTTTTTATTCCACGATAATCGAGACAAACTTTTGCAGAAATAGATTCATTACACATTTGGTTGAAGGTTCAAAAGTGGTAGATGTTTAAAGCGCGGGTCGCTATATGTTAGCCTAGAAATTCCATATTCTTTCTACGACATCCCAAGAAACAACTGAAAAGCAATAGCACTTTAAAAAGTTGACAAATATTGAAAACAACGGATATCTCGCAAAAGGCCGATGCACATAAACGTTATTTGAAATAAACTGTGCGTTTTAACCAGATCTATATTTTTTGTGCATTACGTTTTTGTCTTTCTTTTATGGTTATGGTTTACCAGTTATGCAAAATTCGAAACTTCTCCCAAAAGAGGGTTTTGCAAGTTATTTCCAGAAAATTCAAGATATACATTTATTTGGTATGTAAATATCTTATGCACATGGTATTTTAATCAAAATCGTTACAACCATTTTTGGGAATATCGAAAACCTCAAAACAACTGTAACGTAAAGGATAGATTTGGCAGGGGGTATTTTCTTTAATATCTTCGTGTTGCGCATTTTGGAAGATTCTGAACTTAAATACTAAGTTTGGCAGTAACAAATTTATCCGACTTTTTGTTTTGAGTGATGCTATTCACAGACACGCACGCACGCGCGCGCGCACACACACACACGCCCTTTTCTAAAAAAGTTTTATTTAGGGGCCTCAAAACATGTATTTCTGATGAAATCTCGAAATCGAATTTTTCAGTGGAATGAAATACCTTCTCTACCTACTAATATGTGGCAGAGAAAGTAAAACTAGCTTTAGACAGCGATTAAGTGTATATTTGATTTTAAATGCACTTTACATGTACATATTTGCATTTATACTTACTATAAATGTAAACATATTTCTAAACACACAGACACACATATAGGGTTATTCAAAAAGAAGAAACAGATTTTAAATATTCATTTTTAATAAACGACAATAGATAGGGACACATACCATACATCATTGAATAGACGAAAGTTCAAAGTTTTAAGCCCACCTATTAGTTCTATTCAGTGCCTACAGCGGCGCCTGTTTATTTACGAGAAAATGGCGACGCCACAGGAAAATTCGGTTGGTATGCTGCGTTATGCAAAGAGTGAATCCATTGTTTCATTTCAGCGTGCATCTCGTTTTAAGTTCAACAACGAACTGCCTCGTCATAAAAAATTTACAATTAATACAATAAATTCGTAGAAGATGATTGCGTGTGGAAACGGAAAAGCACTGGTCGTCCTCGCATAACAAATGGTGCTCATTTTGAACACACAAAATAACATTTTGAACTATTTTCTATTCAGTGATGTATCGTATGTGTCGCCATCTATTGTCGTTCATTAGAAATAGATATTTAAAGTCTGTTCCTACTTCTTGAATAACCCTGTATAATATACATGATCATGGGTGTTCTGTCCAAATACAAAGTCCGACTCCCTAGACTGGGCATCTACGACTGGCCCAAGAGCGTACTAAACAAGGCGATACTCCGATAGTTTGTCATTTGCTTTTCGAGATATGAGAGAGAAGTGACATCGTGTATTTCTAGTTTTGAAACTTTTTTGGATTGCATTTCGATCCGGATTTGAAGCGAAATCACTTTGCATGCTTGCCAGGAATTCTGACCAGGAATAGTAAAGAACAGCCTTTAGATGAAAACGAAATGAAAGTATAAAAGGAAAATGTGGCAGAACGTAGCGCTGTTTAAGAAATAGCAATAATGATGGTTTGCTGGTGATAGTGTATACAAATGTAGATATTTTAAATTAATTCAAGAATTTAAAATATCACATATTACTTTACCACTCCTTGAATCTTCCTGAATATTGAACGAAAATCCGAAAATTGTTCTGTAGAACAATAAACGTTTTCGAAATCTATCAAAACGAGCATCTTTCATTTCCTACAATCTGTAAATATTTAAATATTAAAAAAGTCAGCTTAATAGAAGCAGTTGAATTACAATAAATCATAGCTATTAACATAAATTGATGTTATGATGGGTTTAATTGAGCCAATTCATGCAGATTTTAGGACACGCAGAACCCAGGACAGGAAAGGTGGGATTTTACGTTTCTGTTTATATGTTTATTGAGACGTTTTGTCTGATATAATCTGCATGTTAAGAAATAATTAATTATACAAAACAGTTATACTAAGTTTACATTGACCTACATTAACATAATTCAAGGTGTATTCAGTCCGCATTTAAATATTCATTAATGCAATGCATACGATTAAGATAAGACAGTTTTTCTACTCTAGCTTAAAATAATTAAAATAGGCATTTATCCTTCTTTTAGGTAGTCAATAAAATGTTTGATATTAACATATTAATAATTACAGCAGTCTTAAGACATTCTCCGTGGGAAAAGATTTATGTAATGAGCATTGCTAATTGTAGAGTTGAAAAAACAGCATTTTAATTTAATTCCATATATAGAAGTTATGGCAAGGATGGAACATTTGAGTTCAGCATCTGGAAAACTGGATTTTCTAAACAATTATGAGTCACTTCCAATGTGTACATCTGTACGGTACAAGACAAGAACAAGGCAGTAATATATACGCCAAAGCGCAGAATTCTCGC
This sequence comes from Deroplatys truncata, assembly GCA_030765065.1. Classification (NCBI taxonomy): domain Eukaryota; kingdom Metazoa; phylum Arthropoda; class Insecta; order Mantodea; family Mantidae; genus Deroplatys; species Deroplatys truncata. The sequence continues at coordinate 65,571,797 of CM060980.1, forward strand.
GTTCGCATATGTAGAGGCACATTTCAAAGATTTCGCTCGGTCATAAAAACTGGATCCCAGCACAGGATGTAGCATCATGTCATCACCAGCCGCTGTCATATCATTTTGTTGATCCAGTGACATATATTTATTTTCCATTGTGACAGTAACATGCTGTCTGTATCATGTTGTCACATGCCGTCATAACACAGGTTTTTTTAAATGCATGCGTTACTCTTTTCTTTTCAGTACATGTTAGCATAAAGGCTCTTTCCAATCATTTACATTCCCCCACCTCTGTTTCTGCCTCACATTCAAGAGGTCCCGAGTTCGAAAACTAGGTGGGGGTGAGCTACCTGGATAAGGTTTTATCCGGAATGCTCCCTTATCCTGAGAAGGCGAATATCGGGTAACTGAAGTTCTAGAGATCCCGAGCCCATATGAGCATCATTTCAACCATTGAAATCGGTCATTCGCAGTCCCGTATGACCTATCTGGTTAAAGGATGTAAATTAATATCAAAGAAGGCAAGAAATACCGTATCCTGGTGTCTAGTTGGTCCATGGTTGGTCCGAAGGTTCAAAATAAAAGAATAATTTATGTTCTATGCGTTATTCCATTTTTTTTGCACAGAATATACTTGGCTTTAGTGATAAAACTGCTCTAAGCTGTTGCTACGACGGCAAAGATGCGCATTTGTCTCAATTTCACGGCTCTAAATGCTTAGGTGAGATTACACAAGGACTGAGGATAAACATTTTGTTTTTTTTAAATTTAATTTTAATTTTAGTTAGCCTATCATTATTATTATTGTTATTATTATTATTATTATTATTATTATTATTATTATTATTATTATTATTATTATTTTGTATATTATTTCCTATTTTAATTACACAATATAGAAAACATTATGCCCCATTTTTTCACATTTACTATTTTCGTCGTAACTTATTAACCACAAAACCAAGAAAATCGGAGTTTCAATAAGCTCATTCAGCGAATAATGACACGCTTAAATTGATAGAACCACAATTTACAATGATGTAGTTTAAGAAAAAGTGTGTTGCTTGTGAAAATTAAGACAAAATATTACCTTAATTTCCTCGAATTTACTTTTTTTTTAAAGAGTTTGGTTTCATTTTCTCAAAAACTATTCAGCGTGGGAAACTTAATTTTGAATATGTGTAGAAGAAGCTTAACCACACTTAGCCCAATAGAAACGTGTATTAATGGTTTAAACGTATTTTACCCATAAGGGAAGCGAGTACTCCAGTTCAGTTAATTTTAAACATGAGTTTAAAGTTTAAATCTTGAAGTCTATTAATGACTTTTAGCATAATATAAATTAAAATTTCTCATGAAGTCCTTTAGATTTAGAATCAAAGTACGATCGTTATAATTCTAAAGAGAAAATCTTACTGCTTTACAATAAAAATCATGTACTGATAGCTTCAAAATATATACTTTATTTATTATTGTGATGGATGAAAATTATTATGTGTTGACAAAAATTCGAGAAATTCTTGAGGATACACACATGACACCTATTTTATAAATCTTTTGCTAGGAACCTAGTGGACTGGATGATTTAAAACTAAGTATTTATACTACATTTCATTTTTGATTAAGGATTTAAAAGTTTTAAAATCATAGTTTTCTACAATTTAATTGAAAATTCTTTAATTTAGTTTTCTTCTAATAAACCGTGACTGAATATTGTGGGTAATCTGATAGCCGTGTGTAAATTTTATATTATGGAATTTCTGCTTTTACACGTGCCAAATAGGTAGAAAAGGTACTGCATTCCAATAAAAATTTCGAGGTTTCACCTGAAGTTCAGTTTTGAAACTCCCTTAATCCATAGAAAACACTTTTAGAAAAAGGGTCTATGTATGTGTCTCTGTAAACAGTATCTTCACGATCACGAAGAATTTCAAGAAAATCTTCTCACCCCAAAACTAAAAGCTTTTGATTTTCTCCAAAGTATCTCTATGGATTTCGATTAAAACACAACATGTTTCAGGTATTTTCATAATAAATAAAACGCATATCTTGAATTTTCTGGGAATAGAATGTGAAGTATCGGAAGATACCGACAAAATCTTACTATAGCATGTAAAGTCCTCTTCGTTCTGTATGACTTTTGTTCAAATGGTAAACCGGAAGAGGTAGACAAAATCTTACTATAGCATGTGAAGTCTTCTTCGTTCTGTATGACTTTTGTTCAAATGGTAAACCGGAAGAGGTAGACAAAATCTTCCTATAGCATGTGAAGTCCTCTTCGTTCTGTATGACTTTTGTTCAAATGGTAAACCGGAAGAGGTAGACAAAATCTTCCTATAGCATGTGAAGTTCTCTTCGTTCTGTATGACTTTTGTTCAAATGGTAAACCGGAAGAGGTAGACAAAATCTTCCTATAGCATGTAAAGTCCTCTTCATTCTTTATGATTTTTGTACAAATGGTAAACCAAAAGAGATAGCACAAAATTTTACTATAGCATGTGGTCCTCTTCATTATTTATGACTTTTTTACAAATGCTAAATCAAAAGAGATAGAACAAATTCTTACTATAGTCTGTGAAGTGAAGTCTTCTTCATTCTTTATGTCCTCTGTACAAATGGTGAACCGAAAGAGATAGACAAAATATTACTATACAAACATATAGAGATCTCGTTAAAGCACAGAATTTCTCTCTCTCTCTCTGTCTCTCTCTCTCTCTCTTTTTTTGGAGTTAGTCATTTCCGAGACGTTCCTTTTTATTGGTTGGAATTTTGTAACACTTTGCATAGCTTTCTCAACTTGGAAGTCGCTATTCGTTTTTCTCTTTGGTTATGCATACAGCACGGAATTTGAAAGCCATCACATAGTGACAAACTCTTTAAAAATCCGACTATCGCTGTACCTACTGTAACCTACCACGAAGTGTGTAAATGTGAATTGAACGTTTATCTGGATTATCAAAAATTAGATAGAACGGTAATCTTATGTATGTATGATAATCTAATAGTTTGTAGAAGAGTAAGTAGAGAAAGGCATGTGAATGAAGCAACAAATTTTTATAAGTTATAGCTATCTTTAATGATAAATTATCTTCTTTGATTCTGTGAACAGAAAACCAAAAACCAGATTGAGGCTGCTTGTCTTATACATCTCTTCAAGTAAATTAGCTTGTATATCGCAGGTATTTATGATTCTCATAATCCACTTTTGCTCGCAACCTTTCGACCTGCAGCACTTGTTTCCTGCTTCACCTAACGGCTTCTGTACACATTTCTTTTCCCCTCCGGAATCAAAAATATCTCGACAAGATGCTCATAGGAAAGGATGCATGTTCGTCTGTTTCACATTATTGTTCGAGACAGCTGAAAATCGTTTACTAGCTAGAGACATTCGTTTTCCATGATTCCTGACTCTGCTTGCTGCAGTCAAAGACAGATGGCCCTTTCCGTGTGGTAAATTAGAGGAAGGGAATACCGTTTCTCTAAAGGCTTCACAGAATAACGGCCGTCTTCGGCGGAAGAACAAAATGCCTTCGTTAAACGCCGTGATGTGTTATCTGTTTTCGGTTGAAACTTCTTGCGTTTCCTTAAATTGTTCTATATCAATCAAATTGAGAATCACAAGTAATTTCATTACATATTTAAACAATTTTTTGAAGTTTGCTACATTCGAAAGTAGGTAATAATACAGAATACCAATGAACAGTTAGTATATGAATTTATAGAAATACGGATGACCAGTTACTAAATCCAGTGGCCAAAAGCAACCTGACTCTCTAGTAATCTGACATTTTCTAACCAAATCACTACTCCTCTACAGAGTATTCATCTTTTTATGACTTAATATATCATTTTCTCTATACTGTATTATATATTAACGGGTAGAAAAACTTGTCTTACGATAGCTTATTTTTCTGTCTACTTCTTTTTAATCGAGATGAACCGTTATACGTTAAGCTCGTAGAAATAGCTACATTACACATTTCTTATAAATGGGAAGGAATTAGACGCTTTATGCTGGCTTTAAAATTCCCCATGCAATCGCGAGAAACAACTGAAAATCAACCTGACTTGAAAAGAATAACAAAGTATTGAACAAATCGAGCTATTAATAACGTATATCTTGGAATTGCCTTATGCCACAAAAAAGTAATGCAGTAAATTGTGTGTTTTAAAGAGATCTACATTTTTTGTAGTACATTTTCGTCTATCCCTTTACGTTTACTATTATACAAGACAATACCAAATTCTTTCCGAATGAAGAGTACTTCACAGACTATCACCAGAAAATTCGAGACGTACGTTTTATTTGTCACGAAAACATCTTTAATATATGGTATTTTAATCAAAGTATTTAGAGCCATTTTTAGAAAATGAAAATTTTGAAAAGTGTTCCATGCAAAGGTAGTTTTGGGCGGGGGATTTTATTGAAAATCTTTCTGTTGCATTTCTGGAAGGTACTGAACCTAAATAGCAAATTTGGTATTTATCCGACTTCTCGTTTTTGAATTATGCTATTCACAGACACACACTCACACGCACACGCACGCACGCACGCACGGACCTTCCTCTAAAAGAAGACTTCTTTGGATTCAGAGGCCTCAAAAATGTATTTCTGTGAAATCTCGGTACATCGAACTTTTGGGAGGAAGTACCACGTACGTGGTAGAGAAAGTAAAAATCTGGTCTTCCAAAAGATTACAAAGAAGTGCAGCGCAAGCGCTATGCAGAAGGGACGAACCACAGTAACATTGACAAAGTAATATATTTTCAAATGTAGATTATGAATCTGCATTTTAAAAACTTTAAATTTGTTTTACTTTTGGGAAACTGAAACTTGGAAGAATTACTTCAGCAATGGCTTTTGTTGTATTGTTCTGCCAATTACTTCCCAGGTATTGCACATAAATTTGCCGTTTGAGACGCAGCAATAAAAACGAAACCTTGCTATTAGTTAATATTTTTAACAGGATAAAACTACAGGGCTTTCGGAATATGTCGTTGCCGCTAAAAAGGAGATTTGCCTACTGACATGCCATAGCCGGCTGCTTTTTAAAAGTGTCCATAAGTTCTTAGCTTATAGCAATGTTGTCCTTCCTCCGTCAAACAGGCAATGCATCCGGTAAAGACATACGATTGACACGGTTTAGTTCGGCCATTGTATAGTTTCAATTTCATTTTTTTCGTTCTTGCTCTTCCTAGTTCTCCGAATATGCGACAATTTGTTTTGCACACTTCTGTCTCAGACTACCACACTACCATAGTCTGTTAGATATAAAGAGCGAGAAGGCCATATGAAATCATCAATATTCACTGGACATCGAATTTATATGCAAATGCATGTTTACTAGTCCTTTTACTTGTGATATGGAATGGAATTTACAATGTGTTTTATGTTCTTTTGTGCATATAATTGCGTATTTTACGTTGTTGCTGCATATTTCATCATTTTTACTTTGCTACGCTAGGTAGAGAAGGTATTGCATTTCGCCAAAAAATTCTGTACCGAGATTTCATCAGAAATACACGTTTTGAGGTTCCCAAATAAAAAAATCATTTTTAGAAATAGTCCGCGCGCGCGCGTGTCTGAACAGCATAACTCAAAAACGAAAAGTCGGATAAATACCAAACTTCTAAAGATACGACACGAAGATTTTCAAGAAAATCCCTCCAACTACCCTTTACATGGAACATTTTTAAAAAAATTAAATTTTCTAAAAACTGGCTCTTAGCTATTTTTATTAAAATACCATATATTAATGATATTTACATGAAAAATTAAAATGTATAACTTGAATTTTCTGGGAATAACCTTTGAAGTGCCCTTCATTCGAAGGAATTTTGTGTAAACTTGTACAACTAGTAAACGTTAAGCGGTAGACTAAAACATACTACACAAGAAATATAGATTTCAATTTATTTCAAGTAACGTTTCTTGTGCCATCAGCCATTTCCGAAATAACCGTTATTAATAGTTCGAATTGTTCATTACTTGGTCATTCTTTTAAAGGCCTGTCAACCCTCAGTTGTTGATGTGGAAAGATCCTTCTCAGCACACAAACTTGTGTTAGCTGATAAACTTACACCTGATCATTTAGAGAAAATGATCGTTGTACCCTGCAAATCAAATTATAACGACTAGATATCTAAAAACGATTAATTTAAGTACCCAAAAGTATAAGCTGAACGTTAAATATTTTCGAAATTATTTAAAGATAAATCCAATGTATGAGCATTGGCGGAATCTTGTTGAAACCACCCATATGATTTCCTTGCTCTGGTCAGCTGATTAACATATTAGGTGAGAATGTCATTTACTAACTGCTCCTAAAAAAACCGGATTCTGTGGCTTGCAGTAATTGCACACCAAACTCCAATCAGGTGGTGGCAGTGATTGGGGAGGGGAGTCGTGTTTGTCGAGACGCAAAACCCCATCTGAATGCTAATGATACATTCTGGAGCCCAATGTTCTGCACGTTTAAAGGTGTTTAGCTGTTTATATCCCTTACTTAGTTTCACTAGGCAAAGGCGCACAAGCGATTTCAGGCATTTCAATAATTAACTACATTAACTTAATTTCTAGAAGTATGTTATCTGTTTACTTAAAACAATTTCTTAATAATTACTGTTCCATTTTCATCCTTGATGTTCTTCTGCGTCACTACTGAAGTCTGGATCTTTATAGTTCGTAAACAAATTGAAAGAATCCATGACGTTTTATACCTAATTTAGAATCAGGCTGTTTTGTATGTATTTGTCTTACAGCTCGCACGAGTTCAACGGTCCTGGACTCGCTGTCATTGCAATTATGTTCTTGATCATGCTAGAGTAAAGGATAGTTTACACTCGAGTTGTTTTTCTCTAATCCTAAGTGCTTTGTTTCTTCATTGTGTGCGACAGCTGTTATTGTGTAGTGTTTATTATTTTCATTTACATAGCGCCTCCTAATGGGCAGGCTTGATCATCACTTATTAATGCCACCATAGCGACACGACGACCTCGTGACTCAGACACAGCAGTAATTGCAGTCCACGCTCCTGAGGTAGCCTTAAATGATGTTAGCCCCAAGGGTCATTCTTGGCTCTAACCGAGCGAGATTTCGAACCTTATGGCTCCTAACATAGCAACCCACTTTGTTTTCATCGCCCCAGGCGTCAAACCAGACGCAATTTATAAGCATGAATGTGCAGTTGCGATTTACAATAAAACCACGAAGGTTACAGTACCGGGGTTTTTCGACGTTTTCCGTTTATCGCCCCCCTCTGTTTGTCGAAGCATGTAAATTCCAACTGTTGTAAAATTGTCTGATGACTAATATCTGTTATTATGCTCCGGTTTCAGCTTGGTACACAAGTATTTGTCATTGAAAGGAAATTAACCATAGAAAACATACAAGTTTTAGACGTTTTACACTACAGATCATATGGAAATTACATTCTCATAAAAAGTTCTACTTTTATATTCGATTACAGTAATTACTACAAGCTTTTGAGAATCAAACAAAAAAAATAAAGTACCGACCTGGCAGTTTCTTCTTCAGCAAATGAAGATAAATTCATACATTAGCAAATAAGAAGGGAAAATGAGGACTACGCAGGACATTCAATTACCATATCTAGATCATTATCCATAAAAAGGATGTAATTATGTAATCGGATGTAATTATTTTAACTTATCTACAGATATATGTATAAAAATTGCAAAACATTATCTGAGAAAATTATAGAAATATTTGAACATTTCTATCTTGGAGTTGCAGTAGATTCATGCGATTACAGAGTTCATGAACTCTGAAATCATGCTTACTTCTTATGGTTTTATACATTTCATAAAACAAGTAATAGTGTTATAAAAATAAGTTTAGTTATTTAACCCGAACAAAAAATAAATATTTGAACAGTCTTAAGGAAATGAAAACTTCTTCACTGCCTCCATGCTGAGTTACGTATAAGACCTTTAGACCTTAAGCAAAACATAGATATTTGAAGAACGGTCACAATGAAACAAAACTTCTTTATTTTTTCCATACTGAGGTACAGAGTAGAGTTTTGGATCTTAATCAAAATATAGACACAATAAAACGATCACAATAAAACAAAAACTTGTGGACTGCTTCCATTCCGAGGTATACAAAAGAGTTTTGGATCTTCACTAAAACATGGATATTTGAAGAACGGTCTTAAGGAAACAGAAAAACTTATTGACTATTTCTATATAGAGATACGGAACAGAGTTTTAGATGTTAACCAAAAATGAACAAAAAGGAGTTGAAGGTTGCAAACATGAGATTATTTGAGAGACACCGCTAGATATACGTTAAAGGATAGGAAGAGGAGCGAAGACTTCCAGAAAGATCTAGAAATGAACCTAAGAAGAAACATGTCAGTATTGAATTAAGTGGAAGAGACACTTTGAACGTGGTTTTCTGAAGCTAACTGTAGGTACAGTTATTTACCAACCGGCCAAATAATGGTGGAGGCAAAAAAATATGGATGCAGCATTAGTTGGCTAATATGAGACCTGAACAAGGCTTGTCGGGATTAAATACGGAGGTTGTTATTATTATTATTATTATTATTATTATTATTATTATTATTGCATCTACTATCGATTCTCTCCCCTCCTTGATCAGAAGACGCAATTAGTCCGATCATCCAACACATAGCTAGGATCAGCAAATACTAATCTAAATTAGTCTTGCCTTACACATGTCCCTGATCCAGTTTAAACATTTTGTTAACAAACGCGACTGTTCCTTAACCCATTAACCGTTTCATTACCAACTATCTTGAGATGTAGGAACTGTACAGTCATTAGCATCATCCATAAGTGGCTAAAGCCGTAAGTCTTTTAATTAAATAATTGAGACGTCAGTGTATCTGACTAACCTGATCATTTTCTTTAGTTCGCATTGTTATCATGTGTAAGATTAGTCTTTTTGTATGGTCACACAAAAGGAATAAACTACTGTTATGCTTGTACAGGCTGGTGTTAGGGATGGAATAAGTCGATGTCTTGTACTTGTTAAGCAACCATATTACCGTTCATGTACAGCTGGAGAGAAAACACACACAGATGTACATTTGTAGATTTGGCTTATTCCTATTATATAAAAAAATTGCATAACGTGAGACCTTTCATCATTCCTACAAGTAATTTACTTTATTCTTCTAACAAACAGGGCATGAAGGACTGCTGAGTCTGCCGTTTCGTTAACATCTAAAATCGAAAATTAAGAACATTTATTGTACTAAATAAAAATATGATGCGATACATTCACATTACTTTCTCTACTCCCTATCGTTTATTAGTGCATATCAAATTATTCTTACTAAAGTTTATTTTTCTATCCACTACATTTTAGTCCAATAAAACTTTGCAGAAATAGCTACATTGCATATTTCGTTATAGATACAAAGGGAACAGCGACAGTCAAACGTTTAAGAACAGGACGCTATATGCTGACCTTAAAACTACATACTGTTTCTATGCAATCGCGATAAACTGAATGTTGACAGGAATTTAAGAGAATGACCAAGAAATGAACAGTTCGAACTTTTAATAACGGATACTCCAGAAACGGCTTATGCCACAAAAAGCTTATTTTAAATGAATTGTGTGTTTTAAAGAAATCCATATATGTTGTGTAGTACGTTTTTCTCCATCGCTCGACTTTACCAGTTATACCAGATTATTCAAAATTCCTTCTGAATGAAGAAGACTTCACAGATTATTCCCCGAAAATTCAGGATATGAATTTTATTTGTCATCTAAATATCTCTCATATATGGTGATTTAATCAAAATCGTTAAGAGTCATTTTTTATAAAATAAAAAGTTTCGTAAGCTGTTCCAAGTAAAGTGTAGTTTGGGGGTTTGAATTTTGTTGAAAACCTTCGTGTAGAATTTTTGGAAGATATTAAACCTAAACATCAAGTTTAGTATTCATCCGACTTTTCGTTTTTGAGTTATGGCGTTTCACAGTCACACAGAGACTGACACACACACACACACACACACACATACACACACACGGACGTGTTTCCAAAAATTCTTTATTTAGATTCAGGGGTCTCAAAACATGTATTTCCGCTGAAATCTAGGTATCAAATGTTTTGGTGGAATGCAACACTTCCTTATTTATACGTAGTAGAGAAAGTAAAAATACGGCATATATGAAACGTGGCCGTTAATAGAAGTGAGTCGGGTCTTTGAACTAGGAAATGTTAGATACCTCTGTGGCCTTTCTGCTGCGGCTTATAGCCTCCTGTAGTTCCTTCAGTTCATCCATTCCTCCTGGGGGTGGTAGTTTTTACAGCTTGTGTAAAACGTCGTGACACTCCATATGCGCAAGAGAGGAGAAATGAGGAGAAGTGGTGAGAGTGCTGGTGGAGCAAGGGACTACACTACATTCACTCTTAGATTGATCCGCGGCAAAACAAACCCACGTGGTCAGTGTACCGTCTTGCAACACGGTAGGAATGCGCCCAGGAAGGTAGTCCCATGCTAATCTCTGAATTTTAGAATGAATTTATCCTTAAATAGTATAATATTCTATACAAATAACTAAGGTTTTATTTAACGCTGATTTATACCGTAAAACAGAGCTACAAGTCCCAAGACGCAATTCGTATGAGTCACCTGACATCCGGGGAAGCGCAGAATATTGTTTACAGCCAGAAACCAGCAGTTGTGTTTAGTATCATGGAGGACGGTGAATTCATTCTTGTGTTTTCGTCGAATTACGTAAAGCATTAGCCGCGCAAACCATTGACTAGTGGTGAAAAAACAATAGTGTTGAATCTTTATTATAAGTTATGTGAGAAATATCCAACACTTTCCGCGAAAGAAATGGTGAAATTAACTTCTGAGTTCACCGGTGTTTCGAGTACAAGTATAAACAATGCTTGTGCAGAAAAGTCTGAAACGAGAAAAGTGGTTACACCCGGAAAAAAAAGAAATTATATGAAATACGCGATGCAAGAATGTAGTGGTTTTGAGAAGAATATAATTCGCGTAACAGTGCACAATTTCGTTTTTAAAATGAGCCGCCAACAGTTAATAAAGCGCCGCTTCCAGAGAGCGAATAAATTAGGTTATCGCATACCGGTTACTTTGTTTTTCGCTCATTTATTTTAGAATTAACTATTATTATATGTGCAAACGTTTATTTTGTTGCAACTATCGATCTTATACTATTATTATATGTGCAAACGTTTATTTTGTTGCAACTATCGATCTTATCGCTTTTAACCCTTAACAGAATATGCTAGTCACCGTTTCAGTTGTCGAAATAAGGACTCTGTTCTTTTTTGCACTACGTGCCGCTTGTACTGGCCACATGGTCTGAAAGTGTCTGAGCCAGTCACATATATAACGCAATGTAAACAACTGCGCAAGCTTACAATATTATACTCACAGTAGATGGAACATTGACCCTCATCTCTCCTATTAAGCAAATGGACTAGTCAGTGCTATTGCACTCTATGCTGGAGTGGAGTATTGTCACGACGTTTTAGACAAGCTGTAGGTCGCGGTGCGCGAGGTATCGTTTTCCATTGTATAACCTATACATATCACTATAGCACAGGCAAGATACACGAATGAGATTAATTACCAGGCAACAGCAATGGCATCCAATGCGATGAAAATTATTCCTCAGATTGCAATTGCATCTAACCACTGGCATATATTAGCTACTACAAATTGAAAAATAATGAAGAGGTATGTGCGTATTTCACCGTGGAGATGTATTATCAACCGCCAGTAATTAATTCAGTGCCATATTACAAACATGGAATTAGCCAACAATATGCATAGAAGGAAAAGTTGCTAACAGCAAAGTACTACTCTCGTACTTTTCTACATAATGACATACCATTATGCTAAACGAATCCTTCTTCACTTTACAAAGAAGATGATATCAGAAATCAATAAGCACTGCAGAATCTTCGTACAGATAGGCATCAAAGGCGCTTGAATTCGTCAGTATTTGCGTTACTAATTAAAATACTTGCAGCGAGCTCTTCCCTCCCTTTTTTTCAAATCATTATAACGCAATTTGCACAGGAAAAGTTCAGTCTGTCGTTTTATGCAGAAAGTGGTCAGCTCCATATCCAGACTTTCTTATTTACTTTATTATGTCTATGCTGTGTTTATTTTATTATAATGGTTTATTAAGCATTTCATATAGTAAATATTATTAGCAAATACCATTCGTGGTATCATCTGTTTGGATAATTTCCCTCGCGCTGTGCACAATTTACGTCAGGCTTAACATAATCTTCAAATTAACAATAAAAATAACAATCCCGTGGTGCTACAGCCCATGAAACTTGCCAACCCGACTGCCGACCTCGCGCCCACCTACTCACGGCAGAGGTGAGCGTTCATCAACGGATACGGGGAGGTGATGTGGACGGCATCATGCACCTCCCAGCCAGAATGTTGGCGTCCGTGGCCAGGATCACTACCTATCGAAGCTCTTCAGTTTCCTCAGTATGCTGAGTGGGTACCGGTCCTATATTACAGACTTAAAATCTGCACTCCATGGGTGCATTCCGTGGCAGGGAACTAGAGCTCCACGTTCGAGCCACACGGGGCAGGACTACTCTTGAAATTACTAAGGTAAATCAATAGCATGCTTCTTAAAAACTAGTTTTGATTCTACATTCATTTTTTATCATGATCTCTGCGTTGATTCGATTACAGGGCGAGAAAACAGGTATTTTCCTGAATTGGCGATTGGTTTGTTTTTATACCATCCAATGAACAGGTGTTATTAATATAGCTTAATTTCAGACCTTTATGACTTGGAAAAATGGAACAACATGGAGAGTTTTGTGAAATGGACAAGTCACTCCCATGATGAGCATAACAAAATTACCAAGCAAAAATGGGAATTTCTCCCAGTGCAATTATCTTACCGAATGCAAACAAGTGAGAGAATTTAATTTCGGTTTTAAAGAAATTGTGTTTTATAAATACAACTGTCTCTCGTTCTTCTGTTTCAGAATAACTATCACAACAAACAATCGTCAACTTCAATTAATTTATCGGAAAACTATCAGCATTCATATTACTGAAGACAATAATTGTTTGAAACCCTCACAATTTTTTGTAGGATATATTCTATTAAGCAGAATAATCAATAAATATTTCGTTATTTTGATGGCAGGATAAAGTTGAATCACTGCTGAGCAGCTATTCTCGGGACTAAAGGTATCTGGCGTTGGATGTTAGACCGATTTAATTTCGCAAAACACAACTTACAATGGTTTACACCTCACTACTTGCGTGCAAAGGATTTAGTGATGTTTTCCAAGCGAAACAAATTTATTTACAAGCTTAGAGATTCACTTATGTTTTGTTTTGCTTTGCTACTCCTCCGAAGGATGAGGTTGTTATGGTGAACATGGCTTTGCACTTAATAATCAGTGAGCTGGTCGTGATGTACGGATCACGTCTGGGAAGGATTATTAAAAACAAAAACGTGCAGATAATCATCTCTGTTTCCTCTTTCTGCTCATCCTCCCAGCTCATGCCCGTTCAGTTTCTTCTGCTTTGTTGCTGGATCATTTTGTTCTTAGTAACTTTACTCTGCCAAACTTAAGGACTCAACTGTGAAATGTGTAAAATCCAGAACTTCAGTTCCATTAGTTTGAAATGTTAGTATATTTATCAGGGTTAATATATAATAGGTAGACCAAATTTCATGGATAATTTTAATTAGTTCCAGATATATTAGCTTTTCTTATTATTCGTTACTGTTTTGAAAAACTGCTCCACTTGATTGAATTAATGTTTTTAAGAAACAACTTATAATTAAATTATTTAATAGGATATTGGTAAAACTGCAGAAATAAATTTTTAATTATTCCGCTAGTTTGGAAGATAATTAATATTGATTATGAGACTTTTTGGCTTAAACATTTACACAATATAAGTATTATTGTTTTATAACGCACAACTAAGCTTATTAACAAAACTTAATCATCACATTATGTTTTATCTTGTTATTTATAGAGTAATGCACAAACTTTGTTGATTTTCACCGAAACGTATACTGACATGCCTAAAATGTGGGCCATAATGGAAAAGAGCTGTTTATGCTGGTACTGAAAAATATCCATCCCCCCGCCCTACTAGCGTGACCACCTCGTTTTTCGAGCATAATACTAACCGCCAGATTGGCAGAGTACTTGACCTCCCCTAAAGTATGACCGAACTGCCGAAGGGTAACAAACTAACCTTAAATTTTCATGCTACATTACCATTTTTTTAATGTCGATTTTCTTATTGCCATTTAGTAGCGGCAATAACTTAACCTTTGTCTTCATGTCGCTGATGAAAGCCTCACATATATGTAAATGTTGTAGCTGTCATCTGATTAATCACTCATGGAAATAATTTTTCCTCTGGAAGGCGAATTATATTGTAATTGGTTTAGCCTTTCCTCGTGTATCAATCGTAGTGAAACTCTTTCATAGAGCTGGTATCCTAACCACACACATAGACATAAATCAGTATTAAACATAATAATATAATTCGCCGAGAAAGATATTAGAATATTTAGCAACCCAGAATTCCACAAAAGCAGATTGCAGTTTAGATAGGTAAGGAACGGGCGAAATATCTAATTCCAGGTAAAACATAATTCTAGGTAGAGCCCACCTTTCACCAAGCTAATGGGCAGGGAACTGGTAGTAGTAAGGAGTAATAGAAAGAGACAGATAGAGAAAGGAAAGAGATAGGGATATTGAATCTGCTTTCGGCGCGTCACTAGAAATCGTATGCGAAATCTTTTGGAGCAGAATATTCTCATACAAAATAAGGTTACGCGGTCTGAGGACCAATTAGAAATGTCGTTACATTTTGAGGTGCGGAGGTAAACGTCACTAGGCTTAGGTACAAAAAGGGGAAAAAATCCCCAGATTTTCACTCTCTCTTATAGAATCTCTTCGACACACAGTGCTACTCTCTGGACGACAAATGCACTTGTGTGCATTGGGGTGGGAAACGTGTCCAGTTATATTAGGCTCCTAATTTATTATAATGGTGGGAATTGTTATAATCGAAAAAGCTAGCCGCCCATAAAATTTATTTGATAATATACCACATTCTTTAAGAGAAATACAGTGTATTTTAATTTGCCTCACCTACGAAAACTCTGAGACCCGTTAAATTAGCTAGATAGGTAATTATTAGGAATGGAGAAAACAGCAGCCGACGAGCAGCAAAACCCGGAGACAAGAACACTGCAGCAGAGGACATCAACCAGTGGAACAACATTTTTCAGCTACAAATGATGCACAACGCTTTCCCGCTACACATCTCTCCATTTTACATAGATTATAAACATGGTTCATTGGTTAGTTGAAAATGAGTGTGTGCCAACAAACGAAAACCCGAGAAAAGAGAATTAAAAATCATAACGCTAAAATGACGCCGTTTCTGACTTCATGCTGTTTAAAAGCATCTAGTGCATAAACAAACAAACCATTCTTCGTATTTTTCTGTACCTCTGTAGCTAATTTAATATTCAAAAATTCCTGAGGTGTCTCTTGAATGGTTTGTTCATTTTAATGTAGGAAAAACTTACTGAAAGCTGTACTTATAGGCAGACATTTAAATCTCTATATGACATGCTTCAAAAGGTTGTACACCTATAAAAACTACATAAAACTAAATTAGATTTACAGTGTTTAATAACAGTAAAATTCCTATCTATAAATTTTGGTAATTTCCCCTCCCCCCTTTTCCCCCACAGATGGCTATCCTTAATCTTATTGTTCTAACAGTTTTGTTGATTGCATCCAAAGCAAAAGTAGTTTAGTAGTACTGTGTTGCATAACTTTATTATTCCTTTAAAATAACAACTTCAATCTATCTCCATTCAAGCTTAACGGATGTGTTAAAATTTTACGGCTAGAATGCGCTACGCGCTTAATTGTGTTTCATTTATCTATCCCGTTGCCTTAGAGCCAACGTTTTACCAAACAATTTTCCTCTGCTTCGTGCTTCGAAATGAACTCTGTGGATACACCATTTGTGTGAGTACGCTGAAGGAATTCTAGCGAAACAGTGTTCATAACGAAATCATATGTACATATCTGCTGCTTTGCGCGCTCTCCTGGAGGCTGAATAAGACCGCTGATCCAGGATTTACTAAAATCCTTACTGTAATATTCTTGCTTGTGGGACCAGAATTGCTTCAGCTCTATTGTTCACTGCACAGTAGTAGCTACAACATCAAGAGATTGCGCGAGGGTGGGGGACAACCTTTGGGAACCTACTGTTTACGACAAAGAGCTTAGAGGAATAGATGGATATGCATAATTAAAACGTGGGCTCACAGAAGGGTAACGAAATGCTTGACTGGCCTAAGTAGAAATTCTGTTTCTAAGCATGGCTTGGCATATTCATTATTAAGTGGGCAGTGGGAAGGATAACAGGCAAGTGTTTTTATTTAAATATTAAAGCTAAGTTTCTTCATCTTGAACACAGCCTTATGCTGGAGTATGACTCTTCTTAAATCTTGTAGCATTAGTCATTATTCCAGTAAAATACAATCATACTTTAAGAAAAAGATACAGCTATACTTGTATGCATTATAAAGCATGAAGTTGTGTGCTATAAAACGGTGAAGCACAACTTAAATTGAAAATAATACAAAAACAGTTTGATGTGATACTTCACACGACTATTTTCTACCCTCTATAGTTTATTAGTGTGTATACAAATTATTCTTAGTAAAGATTATTTTTCTATCTACTACATTTTAATACAGATAATTACACATTTCCTTACAGATATAAAAGGAACAGCGATAGTCAAATGCTTAAAAACTGGACGCTTGAAGAAGGTAGTTTATTATTACGTTATCTGCACCACGCTTTGGGCGTCAATTTGAAGTAGGTGAATTCTTTCGTTATTTGTTTGCCCCACGCTTTGGGAGCCAATTTGAAGAAGCTATTTTATTGTAGGAGTTGTATTGTAGTTCAACTGTTGGGGAGCCGAACTTGAAGTAGTTGCAACAGCACGTATGGTAAAAAGTTTCCGGTAGCCTTCGCCCCAAATGTACTTTCCGGTGGCCTTTGCCCCAAATTTAAAAAAAAATATATTTATGTTTGCCTCGGATGCGTCAGTATTTATTTTAGAGACATGAATGTCTTAGCAGGGAGTGGTGCGACTGAAGAATGTAGGCTTCCACAGCTTATAATTTTAATTCACTCCTTTTATTAATGCTTGACACGATTTAAATAACACTTCACTGATATAGAGAACTGTAAGATTCTTTTATTAAATACTTGCACTTTTAAAACACGTAAACTATTTTCTCACACAAAATACGTATTAAATTTCTCAAGGACACATCTTGCGTCCGGTTAGGAACACTGTCGGCAAGCAACTGACTTGATTTCTACCGCCTAAATTTGTAAATTTCTGTATTTCAAGTCTCTGATTGGCTAACCCTAGTCCAATAGAATACCTTCATTTAACTAAAGCTTTTTCTGGTTGTTGATTGGCTATTTTATAAACTGTCACAAAAATTACATTATTGCTTCCAAGAATTACAAATAGTATTGTTAAACTTTCAAATTCATTATTGCTTCAAGGTTACCTCATTGTTAGCAACTTTTAACCTATTATTCTCACAGCTCCTACATTATTAAATTACGTAATACATTCACATAACATTATTGAACATGTATACAATAATATAAACATATACAATGACTGTAATATACACTTTTTATATATTTTTACATATACATATTGCTTTAAGGGGGGCTGTTACTAAATTATATATTATATAATTAGACTGAAGTCATTTAAGTGTTAAAAATACTGCCTCACGCTACATGCTGACCTTAAAATTCCACACTGTTTGAATGCAATCGTGAGAAACGACTTGAAAGGACTTTAAGAGAATGGACAAATAATAAACAAATCAAACCATTAATAACGATATCTCATAAATGGATTTTGCCACAACAAACGTATTTGAAATAAATTGTATGTTTTAAAGAGATCTACGTTTTTTGTGTAGTACGTTTGCATCCTTCGCTTAATGTTTACCAGTTATACAATATTATACCTTCCGAATGAAGAGGTTCACAGGTTATTCACAAAAAATTCAACAAATACATTTTAATTGTCATGCAAATATATTTAATATATGGTATCTTATACAAAATCTGTAGCCATTTTTTAGAAAATCAAAATTGTCAAATTATGTCCCATGTAAAGGGTAGCTGGGGATGAGAATATTTTTCTTAAAAATCTTCGTGTCGCATCCTTGTAAGATACTGAATTTAAATACCAAGTTTGGTAAGTATCAGACTTTTCTTTTCTGAGTTATGCTGCTCACAGACAGACACACACACACCCACGCACATACACACTCCCACCTTTTAAAAATGCTTCTTTTTTATTCAGGGGCCTCAAAACATGCATTTACGGTGAAATTTCGGTATAAAATGTTTGGGTGCAATGCAATACCGTCTTTACCTACTATGTACGTGGTAGAGAAAGTAATATTTTGAAACCAATTTTAAATACAGTTATTATATGTATATCCACTATAAGTAAACCAGCATTTAAGTATTCAGCTGCCCTATTTTCCTGTGACTGGTGACCGAAATACTCTATTGCCTTCTTTCCTTGACACCCAAACCATGATTTTACTTACAATATGGACTTAAATGCAAATTTGGTATGTGTCCGACTTTTCGATTTTGTTTGCGTTGTTCACAGATAAACTTCCTCCTGCAGTAGCTTTTTTCTAAAAATTCTGTATTCGGATTCAGATACCTCAATGTTAAAACCGCAATATCCAATTTTTTGGTCGAATACAATATTTCCTAAGACTGCCTCTGCGGTCGAGTGGTCAGCGCTTTGGCTTTTCAACCCAGAGGTTCGATTTCCGGTTGGGGCAGGGAATTTTTCTCTAACCAGAATCATTTCCTATCCCCCAGAGAGTCTGGAAGTATTAATGTGGGAGTGCACGTGAATGTGTGTAATATTAAAAAGGTTAAGAAACCCTACAGCTCAGCGAGAAATACCACCATCAGTTGCTTCACAAGTAAAAAGCCATAAACAAAAAGGTTAAAGAGAATGAAGCATATGAAGCAATTAAAGCAATCTTATATCTTACATTCACATTCCTTTCTCTACCTACTATTATTTATGTTTATGCAGCTTCTACAAACTATTATGACGTTAGCTTATTTTTCTATCTAGTTAATTTTTAACGAAATAATCCTTTGTAGAAATTATTTCATTACACAATTTGTTGAATGTGCAAGAGAGATAGAGTAAACCGAATCTATAACAATATGTTTAAAATCGGATAACTATATACTGGCCCATAAATTCCATAAGCTTTTTATGACATCGCGAGAAACAATTGAATAGTGACAGCATTTAAAATGATAATTATTGAAAATTTCAAACCAATAACCACGGAAACTCGAAAATGGCTGACGTCGCAAAATACTTTATTTGAAATAAATTGTGTGTTTGAAGGAGATATGCATTTTTATGTAGTATGTTTTTGTCTTTCTCTTACCAGTTAAACAGGGTTGTGCAAGATTCTTTCCGTATGCAGAGGGCTTCACAGGCTATTCCTATAAAATTCAAGATATACGTTTTATGTCATATAAGTATCTCAACCGTATGGTATTTTAATCAAAATCGTTAAACATTTTTGAGAAAATCTAAAATTTCGAAAAATCTTCCATGGAAAGGGAATTTAAAGCGGGGAGAATTTCTTGAAAATCTGCGTAACGCAACTTTGGAAGATGCAAAAACGTAATAAGTTTGGTATTTATCCAACTTTTCGTTTTTGAGTTATGCTGTTCACAGTAACAGTTACACACATACACACAGACCTTTTTCTAAATATGCTTTTTTGGATTCTGGGGGCATTAACACACATATTTCCGGTGAAATCTCGATATCAAATTTTTGGGTGGAATGCAATACCTTCTCTATATATTAGGTACGTGATAGAGAACGTAAAAAGACTTCCTACACCTTAACGTTCCATTAACGTTCCACAATGTTAAGACAATCAATTGGTTGCTTTACAGTTTCAAGCCCGAGCAGTCTTCATATGTACATTTTCTTATGAATGATTTTTTTTCTCTTTGGCTCAAGTGTTAACCTTGGACGTTTTACGGTGACACATATAAAACATTAGCTTCTCGCAAAAATTATTTAGAAGTTCAGAGGGTTTTAAATTTCAAAGAAGGAATAATAGGCGCATGCCCACTTGCTTTTTCTGCAGAGGAACTGGACATGATTCACTGGTGTTATGGTTTCTTAACTAGGAGTGAGTAAACATCTAGTTAAAGCACAAAGATGCACGGCTATTTTGGTGAGAGTTAATTAATGTTGATTAATGAACGTTTTCTTAACTGCTAACAAAGTTAATGAGATGTTTCTTAGAAGTAAAAGAGCACCTCCTTAACTGACGTAGCTGTTTGTGCATCTACAGCAGGTCAGGTCAACAGACGTGAACTCATTCTGAAAAAAATCTGTGCTTTTGAGAACTGTTCTCAGAATTGAAGAATAAAATACTTGGGGCAGAAAATCCCTTGACAACGCCTGGATTTCAAAGCACATTATGCCTCTCTGCAGATATGAAATGCATTCTCTACCTGCACGATATTAAAAATCTGTAAACACAGTGCAGTAACACAGGTTTAAAACCACAAACAGCATTCAATATCAGTCTAAGGTAAAACAAGCCCTGCACTCGGCCAGTTTCGATATCGCGAAAGGAAATACACGAGACCCTCGTTTTTAAGGGGAGATTAAAAGTCCTATTCTACCAATGATAAATTTGTTAAATTCACTACACACTATCTCAGGAACTACTTAAATTATGAGATTGAAGTTCTTACAGGATGTTGATGTATGCCTTTTGAGCTCAATGAGTTTTTTTTATCCAATAAGTTTGCTTATTGAGGAAGGTAGGATCTTTCTCCGTTATAACAACCTTTGATTAAAATTTATCCGCACAATTATTTTCAAAAAAATTTACGAAACACGTTATTAACGCCAAAATTTATCCACAACAGCACTAAAAGGTTTTTTTAGACAGCATGGCCTAAAAGTAGAACTTTTAACACAGCGCACACGAGTTTTAAGCACTAGTGCGATAATCTTCATTGTGGCCAATTTGGCTTCAAGTCTATTCACATGACAATTACCCTTTGTATTTGCACAGGTATAACTCGACTTGAATTGATTAGGTTTTATTTTCCATTATCCTTTTTACATGATTAATTTCTCATGGCGCTCGCAGTAACTCTCACAATACAAATCGTCATACTTCAATTCGTTGTAGAGTTAACCTATATTGACAGCTTTCTGCTTTCTTTGATATAAAACGTCATTCTTTTATCTACAATAACCTACATAAAGATTCAATGGCGCAAATTATGAATTCAGAAGCAGCTGAAATGGAAGTGAAATTACAGAAGCAACAGAAAGAATAACACTAGAAGTACTTGCCCAAAAAAATCCAGAGAGCAGTGTAATATAGCATTTAATCGCTTCATTGCCTGGTTGAATGCAAAACATATTGAAAATAATTTCATGAAAATAACTGCCAGCGAATCAACAAAACATCTTACATCTTGCTTGTTTGTTGAACCGCGTTCTAAACTGCTTTCTCTTAGTTTCGGAATCACTATAATGTTATTGATATTTTAGAAATTCTAGAGCTGTCTAAAAATAGTATATGCCGAACGAGTGGTTTTATCTCGTGTCATAATCTACTATTTTATCACCTAAAACTACTTTTAGCTATCTTTAATAGTTTCTGAGAAAACGGGTCATTAATGCTAGAATATGTCTTCACAGACAAAGCTGTTCAAAGCAAAAATGAAGAAACATGTATATATTTGAAAAAAAAAACACGTGGGTTGAACACATAGAAAGTTCCACATTAAACAGTAGTAGCACTTTCAGGTGCAAAACTTCTCTTTAAAAGATGGACGGAAATTTATCTCTCTGCTCCAATATGGCAGATTGGGCACCTTTTTTAAACAATATATTTAAAATATATGCATAGTGACTACAATTATAAAATATACATGAAATTGAAAACTAAGTTTTAACTAATAAGTCATCAGAAAAACTAAAAATATTTTTTGACGATTTTCATCATGTTTTCTCCCCTTAAAATGGATATTAAACTCTTTTCATTCTTCTGAAATTTCACACACTGTAAAATCGTAAATTAGGCCAAAATAACATTTCTAAGCATTTATTATGGTGCAATGCGTTTTTTCCATCTTTTAATGCAATTACAACATTGGTTTATTTTCCTAAATTTGGCTGTGATGCAATTCTTCCGTGCATGTTGTGGAAAAATGTCAAAAATATTTATGGCGATTAATTTCAAGTAGGTAGAAATGTGCTAATCGTTGCTGGCAGATAGAGATCAAATTACAATGTATGACATAGAAATGAAAATATCGAAACGAGCAATCTTTACTCTTAATTTAACAATAGATAGGAAATAAAATGTCTAATGTGAAAATTCTTAAGGGGAGACATAAGTTCAAATGACAACAGATATTAAAATCACCATAAATCATAAAATTGAGTTAAAAATTTAATATTTTTCAGTGTGATCTAGAATAATTGCTTGCAAGTTAAGTTTTGCAGAATTTTTGCTTTGTATGGTACCGAGTTATAACTTGTTATAATCTAACCTGACATTGCTGAAGATAAGGAACATTTACACGAAAAGTATTATGAATATGGAACCGATATTTTGCACACAGTTTCTCAGACATATTTGTGAAATATTGATTATCCATTTTAAGAGAATAATAAATATTTGTACTATTCATTTAAAAGCTGTCACTCCTATATCTATGGGAAATATTATAAATTTATATATAAAGAGAAAATGTCTGCTGGGAATCATTCATTTTTAAACGACAAAAGAAATGTGGAAAATTATTTTCACTCTAATAGTTTCTAAGAAAATGTTCTCTAAGGGTAGAAAATATAAGTTTCAGAAAAAGATTTCCGCGGTTTTTAAACACATGCCACATGCTAAAAATCGTTCAGGTATCTAATTCCGCTCTTTACAAGCTGTTCACTTTTTAGCAGTTGATTCTATACTCCTATAACATTTGCCTACAAGTATTTGCACCAAGAAATGTCACACAGCCCATGCTGTGACATTCAAGACAGCAAGTTCAATCATTGTTTTTATTTTGTTGCCTTTTGTCATAGTTTTATTCTGTAATTTTAATACCTTAAGGCATAGTTGTGCCTTTAGTTTTTTTCCCTGTAATTTTAGAACCTGGTTTTCTCACATCAAAAACTTTAATTAACTACAGAATTATATGCTAGCCTAAATGCTTATTTTACTCTGAAAGCAGCAGCAGATTCTTAATTTGATTATAATTGTAAACTCTTACGACTGCAAGTCATTTGGTACGAGTCGAACTGCTTTCTGTAGTTAAGACAGCCTCTATTTCTTATTTCTTCTTTCTTCTCTTTTACTCTCCGCATTGTTATGGCTTACACCCCCCAGGACTTAAAAGCGGTGCCTGGGATCAGACGCCTGTCGGAGAGCACAAACGTATAGATCAGAAAGCAGCCAGGATGGATGAACAGCCCGAAGCCTAGTGTGAGAACGAGGAAGGGGATGATATGAATGAAAGGTAAGATGATGGAGCAATAGGTGGAATGAGGGGAAATCCACTCACACGCCACTTTGTCCACCAAATCCCTGGGATTGAACCCGGTGCCCTTGGTGAGAGGCGAGAGGTCTAACCAGCACAACTATTCCATGGCCGGAAATATGCTGTTGGTGGAGTGTGGCTAGACCCGCAGGGTGCACTATCTCGCCTATGGATAAGAATGTTGTGAGAATCGGTGGTTACGGCATGCCTGGAAAGAGACGGGCCAAATACACGAGGTTCCTTGTAATAAAACACTTATATATTTCAAAAGAATTTACAAGTTTAGTGGAATAAATAACAATATAAACTCAACATAGATACTAGCAGTTTGTAACAATTTGAAAAAGGGGGTGGCGTTGATGTATTACTAAGGTATTAAAATTTTTAAATGAACTTAGAGCGGAAAACAAACCATCTTGAAACATGTACTCAAATCTCTAATGCATAAAAAATTGGGAAAAAAATAATTTCTTTAACATATTCGGCCTACAATTCCCCTGAATTAAATATCCTAATACATAATCCAAAATAGCCAACACATCGATTTTTCCCTTGTTTGATCTTAAAAACACCAGCATTTACACAGCACTTATAAATGTCACCAGCAGCCCAATGAAAGAGCCTCTATCTAGCGGTGACCTTTGCATCGTTTTTCAACAGCTCTGTTGTTAGACCTCGCTCCCAAATAACATTTAAGCAACTTTAATACGTATTTACATATATTTAAAGTCAGACCGTACAAAATAAAAATTGGTTTCGTAGTTGCTGTAAGTTTCGTTTAAATTCCCTTAATAACGAACCCTTTGAGCAGGTGGCCCTGAATGGAAAAATCCTTTCTGGCGAAAAGAAGGCCACTGATCTTTAGCACATAATGCATTTGTGTTTGGGTGATGTAAATTGTGTATCAAGATTTTAAAACCAGAACAAAGCTAAATGACATTGCTTAGTAGATATCGATTAGCAAATGAGCTGTGTGCTGCCACTACTCAGTTGTTGGAGGCTGGTTATTTTCGACAGAGAGAAGCTTCAGTTTGCTTTCTAGTTACCATGAGCAGTAATCACGGGTCTAACGTATCTACCTCTTCTCTTAACCACATGCAATTTGCGGTAATTATCAGCCATTCCGGTTTACGATCACATTAGTGTTATTAGCAAAATCTCTAGGAAACAGATTTTCCTGCCACTGCAGAATGGTTTGTAAGTACAAGAAGCAATCCAATTCTATTGTTACAAAGGAACAGGTATCTGAAACTTTTGCGATAATAATTCCTTGTGTATGAAGCAACAAAAAGCATATTTCTTTCAGCTAAGTAAAACCTATCTCTCTTTAACTGGTTTGGATCTGTATTGTGAGGATCTAAGTTTGCAATACTGTACTGTAGATGTACAACGGGAATCAAACAAGTCTAGAATACACAGGACTCAGTTTAACAGACTGGAGAGTTTGCTGTATAAACAAATCAAAGTTTTATAGCATTTGCGAACATTCTGAGAGCTTGACAGTTTAATTTTAGGTTTGGGTTTCTCAATTTATATCCACAAACGTTTTCTGTCATTCAATGTTTCACCGCGTTATGTAGTTTGCTCGTTCTGAAATTAAGTATAGGGTCTTTCAACAAAGGTTCTATCTTTGAACTTAAATAAAACACGTTCTATAAATGATAGAGGTTTATTTCTTTTTTATTTTGGAACATAATTAATGTCATTACGTGTGGAAGAGAACATCAGTTAAGTGACTGCCGCGACTTCGTTGGATTGCGCGTATACGGTTGACCCAAGTTTCAATGACAGAAGAACGTAAATTAGGTCCAACTTCACGAATAACACGCGTGATGTTATTCATAAGATCATTTGCTGTTTCTGGCTTGTTGACAAACTCGAGATTTAAAATAACCCCACAAGAAGTAATCCAACGGCGTTAAATCACATGACCTCGGGGGCCAGTTAACATCACCACCACGAGAAATCATGAAACCTCTGAACTTCTCCTTCAAAACATCGATTGTTTCGAGAGCAGTATGACATGTGGTACCATCTTGCTGGAACCAGATGTTTCTGTGATCCATACCATCTAATTGAGGCCAAAAATCGTCCCTTATCAGAGCCCAGGATATTTCTCCATTGACAGTTAGAGCTTCCCCATCTTCAACTTGGAAAAAATATGGGCCAATGATTCCACCATTCCAAAATCCACACCACACAGTAACCTAATGGGGACAAAGTGGTCGTTCTTGAATCTGCATTGGATTGTGATTGCTCCAATAGCGGCAATGTTGTTTGTTAACACAACCATCCATCCAAAAGTGGGCTTCGTCGCTGAAGATGATTTTTCGACAAAAATCCGGGTCAGCTTCTAATTGCTCCATAGCCCAGTCAGCGAATACACGGCGCAACCTATGGTCGTTGGGCTTTAGTTCTTGAGTTAACATCATTTTATAAGCGTGAAACGTCAAGTCCAGATGCGGAATCCGCCAAGTTGTGGTCGGCGAAAGCCCCAATTCTTGCGCTCGACGAGCAATTGATTTGTTTCGTTCTCGCGTACACTATCACTATCACTATTCTTTGATCGCTGACAGAACCACTTCTTTCAAATTTATCGATGAAACACCAAATCGTTCTCTCGCAGGGACGATTATGTACACCGTAAACTTCACGCAATAAACGTAAGGTTTGGCGAACAGATGATGCATTTTGATAATACATATCCACAATTTCTACGCGTTGCTGAATGTTGTAACGTTCCACGGCTATCTGGCAATAACAACTATAACCACATGAAAAAAAATCTGATGTGTTACACTCACATGACTTTCTCTACTCTTGTACAATCTATTTTTACAAACGCCTATTCTCCATATGCTTCATGTTAATCGAGATATCGAGATGTCAATCTTATTGGTAATTTTCTTGTAGATGCAAGGAAAATATCGTAGCTTTTAAGCGATAGTCAAATATTTTAACGCTGGTTGCTATGTGCCGCATTCCATTCTCTTTGCATGTCCAGGACATAAAAAAATCTGATGTGTTACACTCACTGACTTTCTCTACTCTTGTACAATCTATTTTTACAAACGCCTATTCTCCATATGCTTTATGTTAATCGAGATATCGAGATGTCAATCTTATTGCTAATTTTCTTGTAGATGCAAGGGGAATATGGTAGCTTTTAAGCGATGGTCAAATATTTTAACGCTGGTTGCTATGCGGCGCATTCCATTCTCTTTGCAAGTCCAGGACATAAAAAAATGAATAACGAATTTGAGAAAAAGTATAAGTATTGGAAAATTTAAGGGAATAACAAGCAATATCTCGAAAACGGTTCACTCAACAAAAGAAATGTATATGACATAAGTTGTGTATTTTAACGCGATCTACATTTTTTGTGTAGTACAATTTTGTCTATCTCTTATGGTTTACCTGTTATGCAAACGTCGTTCACAATGAACAATACTTTTGGAGACATTCCCAGAAAATTCAAGATATACATTTCATTTCTCATGACATTATCTTAAACATATGATATTTTAATCAAAATCGTTAGATCCATTTTTGAGAAAATTAAAATTTTCGAAAAATCTTCCATGTAAAGGGTAGTCTGGGGTGGGGGGATTTTCTTGAAAACCTTCGTGTCGCATCTCTGGAAGATACTGAGCCTAAATACCAAGTTTGGTGCTTATCCGACTGTTCGTTTTTGAGTTATGCTGTTCACAGACACACACACACACACACACACACACAGACACACACACAGACACACACACACACAGACACACACACGGACATGTTTCCAAAAATGCTTTTTTTGGATTCAGGAGGTCTCAAAACATGTATTTCCGGTGAAATCTCGGTATCGAATTTTTGGGTGGAATGCAATACTTCCCCTACTTACTATACGTAGTAGAGAAAGTAAAAATGAATAACGAATTTGAGAAAAAGTACAAGTATTGGAAAATTTAAGGAAATAACAAGCAATATCTCGAAAACGGTTCACTCAACAAAAGAAATGTATATGACATAAGTTGTGTATTTTAACGCGATCTACATTTTTTGTGTAGTAAAATTTTGTCTATCTCTTATGGTTTACCAGTTATGCAAAAGTCGTTCACAGTGAAGAATACTTTTGGAGACATTCCCAGAAAATTCGAGATATACATTTCATTTCTCATGACATTACCCTAAACATATGATATTTTCATCAAAATCGTTAGAGCCATTTTTGAGAAAATTAAAATTTTCGAAAAATCTTCCATGTAAAGGGTAATCTGGGGTGGGTTTTTTTTGAAAACCTTCGTGTCGCATCTCTGGAAGATACTGAACCTAAATACCAAGTTTGGTGCTTATCCGATTGTTCGTTTCTGAGTTATGCTGTTCACAGACACACAGACACACACACACAGACACACACACAGACACACACACACAGACACACACACGGACATGTTTCCAAAAATGCTTTTTTTGGATTCAGGAGGTCTCAAAACGTGTATTTCCGTTGAAATCTCGGTATCGAATTTTTGGGTGGAATGCAATACTTCCCCTACTTACTATACGTAGTAGAGAAAGTAAAAATGAATAACGAATTTGAGAAAAAGTACAAGTATTGGAAAATTTAAGGAAATAACAAGCAATATCTCGAAAACGGTTCACTCAACAAAAGAAATGTATATGACATAAGTTGTGTATTTTAACGCGATCTACATTTTTTGTGTAGTAAAATTTTGTCTATCTCTTATGGTTTACCAGTTATGCAAAAGTCGTTCACAGTGAAGAATACTTTTGGAGACATTCCCAGAAAATTCGAGATATACATTTCATTTCTCATGACATTACCCTAAACATATGATATTTTCATCAAAATCGTTAGAGCCATTTTTGAGAAAATTAAAATTTTCGAAAAATCTTCCATGTAAAGGGTAATCTGGGGTGGGTTTTTTTTGAAAACCTTCGTGTCGCATCTCTGGAAGATACTGAACCTAAATACCAAGTTTGGTGCTTATCCGATTGTTCGTTTCTGAGTTATGCTGTTCACAGACACACAGACACACACACACAGACACACACACAGACACACACACACAGACACACACACGGACATGTTTCCAAAAATGCTTTTTTTGGATTCAGGAGGTCTCAAAACGTGTATTTCCGTTGAAATCTCGGTATCGAATTTTTGGGTGGAATGCAATACTTCCCCTACTTACTATACGTAGTAGAGAAAGTAAAAATGACTACTGTAACTCAATAATAACAGCAGCTATCACATGTTAAAGATAGGACACTCTTGTTGAAAGACCGTTTATATGCATGACTTTGCTGCATTTCACAATGTATAGAAAAATTAAAATTCTGGTGCTTTACATTCATATGACTTTCTCTATCTATTATCGTTTAATTTATATAGCTTCTAAAAACTATTCTTACGAAAGAGTACTTATCTACTTCCTGTTAATTGCGGTAAACATTCAGAAATAGTTTAATTACACATTTGATTGTAGGCCAGCACAAAGGGGATGTGAGAGACCAAATAGATAGTCAGATGCTTAAAAGTAGGTTGCTATAAGTGGCCGTGAAATTCCATATAATCCTGAGGCGATATCGTGGGAAACAACTGAATAGCGACAGCACTTTAAAACTTAAAAATCCAAACCAATACTAACGAATTATCTCGGAAATGACTAATGCCACAAAAAAGAAACTTGGAATAAATTGTGTGTTTAAAGAGATCTATAATCATGTGTAGTAAGTTTTTGACTATCTCATATGGTTTACCCGTTATACAAAATTCTACAAAATTCCTTCCGATTAAAGGACTTTGCAGACTCCTTGCAGAAAATTCAAGATATACATTTTATTTGTCATTCCCGTATCTTAATTTTTAATAATAAGCTTTAGAGCCATTCCTGATGTCTACAGTGCTAGAAAACTGTTTTAGGACATTCTAAATAAATACATCCCGACACATCTGTATTTCTTTGTACCATTTCCCGGTCTTAATACATAAAATAGCTTCACAAGGAAGCTTAGCGGTGGCTTCACCGTACTTAGTATGTTTGTTTTATTGGTTCACAGTTCCCTATTCTTAAAGATTAGATTCAGAAATTAGAGTCTTACGATTGCTCTGCTATTTTAGATAATTTTATTCTGTTCATTCAAGATTTGTAATTCTTCCTTTAATCTTTACCGGATTTTTATATTAGTTAAAATGCTGTGTTTACATTTTAAAAAACAAATTTTGGTAATAATATGCCTGCGCATTGCCCTGCAGTCAAATAATTTCGTGTTCAGATGTGGATGCTTCAGCAGTAATACAGTGTGTCCACAAAAGGATTTAACATTAATCACAAAGAAAGTATTACAGATAACCTGGTGGATGTTTTCATATCTGGATCTGCCATGATTAGTGCTTGTTTCTATTTGTTTTTCTTTTATTTGAATGAAACATTTCTTGAGAGGTGGATAGGCCGACGAGGAAGTGTCGAGCATCCGCCAAGATCTCCTGATCTAACGTCGTTACATTTCTTTCTTTGGGGGAACTCTGAAGAACACAGTCTACGCCACAAAACCACGCACGCTGGATGTCATGAGAGAGGCGATTGTGGTTGCCTGTGAATCCGTTCCTATTGAAACCATATCACATGTATGTCCATCTGTTCCACAGCGCTCCAGACTATGTAATGCTGCCAATGGAAGATATTTGGAAAGTATTCCACATTCGAACATCATCAGTAATGTTTAAAATATCTTTGTGAGTTAAAAGAAAAATCATAGATTTGTTAATCTTTTGTGAGTTATTTAAGTTCAAAGAGTGAAATTCCGTTTGTGGGATACAGTGCACATTAAATCATTTGCTGACTTCCTTATTTCATTGCGTTATAAGGTTTTACAACTAGTACAACTTAGATTGCTGCCGCTATTTTTACTTTCTCTACTACGTATAGTAAGTAGGGGAAGTATTGTATTCCACCCAAAAATTCGATACCGAAATTTTACCGGAAATACATGTTTTGAGACCCCCCGAATCCAAAAAAAGCATTTTTGGAAACATGTCCGTGTGTGTGTTTGTGTGTTTGTGTGTGTGTCTGTGTGTGTGTCTGTGAACAGCATAACTCAGAAACGAACAGTCGGATAAACACCAAACTTGGTATTTAGGTTCAATATCTTCCAGAGATGCGACACGAAGGTTTTCAAGAAAATCCCCCCACCACAGACTACCCTTTACATGGAACATTTTTCGAAAATTTTAATTTTCTCAAAAATGGCTCCAACGATTTTGATTAAAATATCATATGTTTAAGACATTGTCATTAAAAATGAAATGTATATCTCGAATTTTCTCGGAATGTCTCCAAAAGTGTTCTTCATTGTGAACGACTTTTGCATAACTGGTAAACCATAAGAGATAGACAAAATTTTACTACACAAAAATGTAGATCGCGTTAAAATACACAATTTATGTCATATACATTTTTTTTTGTTGAGTGAACCGTTTTCGAGATATTGCTTGTTATTCCCTTAAATTTTCCAATACTTATACTTTTTCTCAAATTCGTTATTCATTTTTTTTATGTCCTGGACTTGCAAAGAGAATGGAATGCGCCACATAGCAACCAGCGCTTGAAATATTTGACTATCGCTTAAAACCTACCATATTCCCCTTACATCTACAAGAAAATTAGCAATAAGATTAACATCTCGATATCTCGATTAACATGAAGCATATGGGGAATAAGCGTTTGTAAAAATAGTTTGTACAAGAGTGGAGAAAGTCATGTGAGTGTAACACATCATATTTTTTTTTAATAATTTCATTTGAATGCCTCTCTTTCAGTATTTGTAGTTTTTACTTATGGGCAAATTTCATTCTATAATTGCAGTTTTAAATTATGTTGCATATTAGTGGATTATTATGATTTTCAGACTTTAAAATATGGAATTTGATGTATATCTTACAATTCTGTGGGTACATGTTACGATAGTCACTTTCCTTTTGCTTACGATTCATAGACGTAATCATTTCCTATACTGGCCTTAAAGTTAGTCATGCGTTGCAACGTTAACTGGGTTATTGTCTACCAGCATTACTTATTTCTCGCTTACGTAAGCTAGTGTGAGAAAGAAAAAGATAAGTAGATGGTATCTTCCTGTTGAAAAAGGGTTTTAATGCTACATCTATTTGAATTTGATCACATTTTAAAAGAGCAATATACTAATTTATTGTGTTTCCTTGGTGTCATTGACTTTAAAAATAATGCAGGTGCAATGGTCCTTATTCGAGTGTGAAGCATACAAGTAGCATTGAATGCATATATTCAATCTTATGAAACACATTGACACTCATTCATACATTCATACCTTTGTGGACTCTACGGAGACTAGCGACCATTCTAATTAAATAAAAAGCTTCCTTTTGTAAATAGGTATGTACCTTTAGATTTAGACCACAGGAGTGGTCGCTGAACAAAATTATATAGTGGTGTGGTGGTGGTGTGGAGTTTAAGGGCCCGTTTATATAGAACGTTAAAATGGTTTGAGCTACTTTTGTAACACTGGCATGCAAAGATAACTATTAAAATGTATTTATAGTTATAACAAAATATCTATGCTAAAAATCACTGTCAAAACTTTGAAAGGACTGAATATTTTATCATTTAGTGAGAAAAGTAAAATATAAATTAAAATCATATTCAAAAACGTCGTGTTAGCTATATCGTTATCTTTTACGATAGAGAAAAATGAATCAGAAACCTTTCGTCTCTTAGCTGTTCAATCACAGACAGCAAAACTAAAATCAAAATTTCGTAACTTCATTTGCGCGGACAGTGGATGAATAACCATATAAGGAAAGAGTAGTGTCATTATTTCAAATCAGTAACATCAGTTAGCATTAATAAGTTCACTTGTTTATTGTTCTGAAGACATACTATCCATTGCTATTTCGTTATCCAAATATGTATATTTCTACAGGAATTCACCACGAAACGAATGTAAATATCTACGTGAAACAATTCGGCTTGAGTGACTCGGAATCGGAGATAACTAAAATCGGAGCATGGGATTATGGCTTCAATATACTATAATACGAGAGATGTTTTTAAAGTATGGTCCGTTATGCTAAAAAATAAAAGCTACTGAACATTATGGTTAATTAATTTTTTATTCTGCTATATACCTTAAGCCTTCTTTCCGCACAGTTTATACACTAAATTAAATTCTCATTCTGGTGCAGAATAAAATTTAATGCTTCTTTTCTAATAGAAGTTCGCCACCAATACTTGACACAATTGTAACGTTTCTTAAATGAATTTGTCTGTGTCTAAGATTTTATGGCAGTAGAAATTGCGTTATTGGTATCAATGAAGGGGGATTCAAACTAGTGTCCGGAAGTCAAATCTTCATCACAGAGTAATTGAAAGAAAACCATTGTGAATCTGCAAGTCCAGATTATGTTGGCCAAAAACATAATTATTTATGTCCTTTAAGAAACCTTCGTACATGTATCGTAAATATTCCCTAAGAGATTATCGCAGCTAATTTTAAATACAGAAAAATTAAATTCCAGAAACAGCTACACATTTCCTAGACGTACTGCTGGCGGAAGTCTGTGAACGAGATTCTAAAAACTTATGCTACGATAAGACAAATATTCAAAAACATTGATAATTGGTAGAAAAGTAGCATAAGATCTAAAGGCGTGAACAAAAAATAAATTATCGAAAAATATTTAGTAGTTCGTACTTTATTGCAGACGAGATTTAGTTTTAAAATAACCCTCGTACTATCGCTACCAGATACAAAGTCTCGAATAAAAGGACTATCTTGCACTGTGTTACATAATCAGTTTTCGCTACTGAATTACCAGGATATGGCTCCTGTTTCATTATCTGCTTACGTATTTTTGCTTTCTCTAATACGTACATAGTAAGTTGAGAAGGTATTGCATTCCACCCAAAACTTCGATACCCAGATTTCACTAAAATTCGTGTTTTGAGGCCACCTGAATCCAAATAAAGCATTTTTTGGAAACATGCCCGTACATTTGTGTGTGTTTGTGTCTATGTGTGTGTATGTGTATGTGTGTGTGTGTGTGTGTCTGGTATTCCTCTGCAAACACAGGGCAGTATTATATTCACTGTGTTATTGACAGGGTAGGTAACTGAAAGAAGATCCAGTTTCTTAAAGCTGAATATTGGTCAATGAAGTATGGAAAGTCATGCGTATTTTCGTGTTTTAGTGTATCTCTTTATAAACTAATTCAACCAAATCCTAATTGTATCGTCGTCCTCCGTGGTGTAGTGGTTACCATGCTAGCCTCCAGTTCCTGAGGTCGCGGGTTCAAACCCGGCGGAGGGCGATGAATTTTCCCTTCGGAAAGGAAGTAAAGCTGGTGGTCCCGTGTAGAAGATTTACGGCACGTAAAAGAACCTCAAGCCTGATGAAGAGGCCTCTGAGCAAAATTACCGGTCTTTCATGCCCAATATAGAATGGGACGCTAAGGACCGCAGGAGTTAAAGAGCGTCCATAAATAAAACTCAATTTAATTTAATTTTAACCTAATTGGATCGACACATCTTCAAACGTTGACACACTCTGTGCGCACAGCGGTTGTTGAGTTGTTTCACGCTACACATTTGCTCCCAGAAATCTAAGTAAAGTTTCAAGCTCCACTCATTCGTAACCACACATTATAAGTACAGCATTTATAACAAAATAGGTAGGTGAAAAGCGCAATTAAAACGTAAGAAAATGCGTGGTAAATTAAAAAATCTGATGTGTTACACTCACATGTACAAAGTATTTTTACAAACGCTTATTCTCCATCTAGCTCATGTTAATCGAGATAAACATTTGCAGACCCTATCTTATTGCTTATTTTCTTGTAGATGTAGGGGAAACTATATTTACAAGGGCAATATAGAAATACAGTAGCCTTTAAGCAGATACATATCTCTTAATAGCTGGTTGCTAGGTGCAGCACCATTCCCTTTGTCACATATTATAACTCTTTGCATATCCAAGACAAAAAAAGAATAACGAATTCCCATTTGAGAAAATAAGTATTGAAAAATTTAAGGGAATAACAAGCAATATCTCGAAAATGGTTCACTCAACAAAAAAATGTATATGACATAAATTGTGTATTTTAACGCGATCTACATTTTTTGTGTAGTAACATTTTGTCTATCTCTTATGGTTTACCAGTTATGCAAAAGTTGTTCACAATAAAGAATACTTTTGGAGACATTCCCAGAAAATTCAAGATATACATTTTATTTACCATAAAAATATCTTAAACATATGATATTTTAATCAAAATCGTTAGAGCCATTTTTGAGAAAATTAAAATTTTCGAAAAATCTTCCATGTAAAGGGTACTCTGGGGTGGGGGATTTTCTTGAAAACCTTCGTGTCGCATCCTTGGAAGATACTGAACCCAAATACAAAGTTTGGTGTTTATCCGACTGTTCGTTTCTGAGTTATGCTGTTCACAGACACACAGAGACAGACACACACACAGACAGACACACACACACGGACATGTTTCCAAAAATGTTTTTTTTGGATTCAGGGGGTCTCAAAACATGTATTTCCGGTGAAATCTCGGTATCGAAATTTTGGGTGGAATACAATACTTCCCCTACTTACTATACGTAGTAGAGAAAGTAAAAAGGACATACTAGACTTGGTATTTGAGTTCAGTGTCTTCAACACAACAATGTTTAGTGCTTTATTTATGGACGCTCTGTAACTATTATGGTTCTTGGCGTCCCATTCTATATTGGGAATTTCCTCAGATGCCTCTTTATCAGGATTGAGGCTCTTTTACGTGCTGTAAATCTACGACACGGAACCACTGCCTTTACTTCCCTTCTGAAGGAAGCCATGCTAGGGACTTTTACGCCCTCAACTACCCTTTACATGGAACATTTTTCGAAAAATTTTATTTCCTAAAAATGGTTCTAACGATTTTTATTAAAATATCATATTTAAAGACATTTACATGACAAATAAAATGTATATCTTCAATTTTCTGGAAAATGGCTTAGGTAGTCCTCTTCATTCGGAAGGAACATTGTATAATCTTGTACAACTAGTAAACGTTAAGCGATAGACGAAAACGTACAACACAGAAATGTTAAACTCTTTAAAATATACAATTTATTTAAAATAAGTTTTATGTGACATATGCCGTTTCTGATATATCCGTTATTAAATGTTCGAATTGCTCAATACTTGTCATTCTTTTTAAGGTCCATCAGTTTTCAGTTGTTTCTCGTGATTCATTAAAATACTGTGGAGTTTTAAGGCCAGCATATAGCGTCCGGTTCTTAAACATTTAACTATTACTTTTCTTTTTGAATCCATAAAAAATGTGTAATGTAGCCATTTTTGAAAAGGTTTATTTGAATTAAGATGTGGTAGATAGAAAAATAAGCTTAGTAAAAATAGTTTGTATACCCACTAATAAAGATAGAGGGTAGATAAATTCATGTAAATATATTACATCAAATTTTTGTTATAATTGTGTTAATTGCCGCTTTTGTTGCTGCAACACACAGGCAACGAAAAGCGTGTTTGGTAAATAACAACACAAATGAATCCGAAGGTTACCCGACATTCGACTATGCAAATAAAGCTATGCAACAAGATAAACCCAGGAATTTGTAGCTCAAAAGACGAACATTTTACATCTACATCATGTGATGGATGGAACACGTATGAAAATAATAAAAAAAATCTGATGTGTTACACTCACATGACTTTCTCTACACTTGTACAAACTACTTTTACAAACGCTTATTCTCCATGTGCTTCATGTTATTAATCACATTGCTAATTTTCTTGTAGGTGCAAGGGGAATATGGTAGGCCTTAAGCGATAGTCAAATATTTTAAGAGCTGGTTGCTATGTGGCGCATTCCATTCTCTTTGCATTCCAAGACATAAAAAAATCTGATGTGTTACACTCACGTGGCTTTCTCTACTCTTGTACAAACTAATTTTTACAAAAGCTTATTCACCATATGCTTCATGTTAATCGAGATGTTAACCTTATTGCTAATTTTCTTGTAGGTGCAAGGGGAATTGGTAGTATTTAAGCGATAGTCAACTCTTTTAAGAACTGGTTGCATGTGGCGCATTCCATTCTCTTTGTATGTCCAGGACATAAAAAAAATCAATAACGAATTCCCGTTTGAGAAAAAGTATTGAAAAACTTAAGGGAATAACAAGCAATATGTCGAAAATGTTTCACTCAACAAAAAAAATGTATATATCATAAATTGTGTATTTTAACGCGATCTGCATTTTCTGTGTAGTAAAATTTTGTCTATCTCTTATGGTTTATCAATTATGCAAAAGTCATTCACAATGAAGAATACGTTTGGAGATATTCCCAGAAAATTCGAGATATACGTTTCATTTGTCATGAAAATATCTTAAACATATGATATTTTAATCAAAATCGTAAGAGTCGTTTTTGAGAAAAATAGAATTTTCGAAAAATGTTCCATGTAAAGGGTAATCTGGGGTGGGTTTTTTTTGAAAACCTTCGTGTCGCATCTCTGGAAGATACTGAACCTGAATACCAAGTTTTGGTGTTTATCCGACTGTTCGTTTCTGAGTTATGCTTTTCACAGACACACACACACACACA
The DNA here is from genome assembly GCA_030765065.1 of Deroplatys truncata. Taxonomy (NCBI): domain Eukaryota; kingdom Metazoa; phylum Arthropoda; class Insecta; order Mantodea; family Mantidae; genus Deroplatys; species Deroplatys truncata. The sequence continues at coordinate 65,609,151 of CM060980.1, forward strand.
CACACATACACATACACACGGACATGTTTCCAAAAATGCTTTTTTTTGGATTCAGGTGGCCTCAAAACATATATTTCCGGTGAAATCTTGGTATCGAATTTTGGGTGGAATACAATACTTCCCCTACTTTCTCTTTGAGAAAGTAATAAATCACGCAGCATCCAACGTTATCAAAAAGTAATCTAAAATTTGCTGTTCTTGTAACTAGTTGAAATGGCAACATTAAACGGTTAAGATCTTGATCTTAAAACCGCTGGATCTGATATATTCAAATAAATTGAAACAGCTATGCTTACAAGACACGAAAAAATCAGTTTTTTTAGCATTTCAGATAGCTCCTGCCATTTAGCATGATAGGTTGAATTACTTGAATGTGGCACAGTTCAAAGCCAATGCTGAGTCTCTAGTAGTTTTCACAAACCATATTCTCCCAGGTTTCCAGTGTCAGATGACTCAAAGGTACTGAAGTTCATTTACACCAACCTGGATCATATGTTTAATTCTGTAATATACACACATCAATCTTAAATACAGGGACATGATCAGAACCTACAAGTGACGGAATGTTCTTGTCTTGACATTCAAGAACAAGCCTTAACCAGACCAGTAGTTGACCATTCATTTCTTACACGCTGTCTCCCGTACTTCCCGTGCACTTATCTTGATGACCGCTCTATAGCTTCTCTTCGTTCCGAATGTATACTTTGGTGTAACTGCTAAATCGTAAGGGATAGACAAAACTTTACCACACAGCAAATGTAGATCTGGTTAAAACGTATAATCTATTATACATTTTGTGGCATTAACCATTTCCGAGAATTCGTTGTTCTTGGATTAAACTTTTTATATTTTTGAAGTGCTTGGTAACCATTCATTTTGTTTCTTATATGTTCAAAGAGTAAGTACTCTACAACGAAATGTGTAATGGAAGTGTTCATGTCACATGTTTTTCTCTACCCACTGCCTTTATTTTCTTTAAATCTACTACAAACTAATTCTATGAAACCCTACTTATCTCTACTTTATGTTGATCGAAATAAACCTGTACATAAATAGTTTCATTGCGCATTTCGTTGTCGGTGCAGAAAGCAGAATCATAGTCTCTAAATGCTGGCCTTGAAATTTCATAATATTTGCCTGACATCCCCAGAAGCAATTGCATAGTGATGGTAATTTAAAAAATGACGAAAGTACTGAATAATACAAACCAATATCTTTGCTATAACTGGAGCCACAGAAAAAGTTATTTGAAATAAATTGCGTGTTTTAAAGAGATCTAGTTATTTGTGTAGAAAGTTGTATGGTTGACCAGTTATACAAAATCATATAAAAATCCTATCAAATGAAGAGAACTTCACGGGCTATTCACAGAATATATTTGTCATATAAATATCTTAAATATATAGCATTTTAATCCAAAATGAGCCATTTTGGAAAAATAAGTATCCATGTAAAGCGTAGAAATAATTTGGGTTATAAATAATTTTAAAAAACACATGACTTTCTCTACTCTTGTACAAACTATTTTTACAAACGCTTATTCTCCATATGCTTCATGTTAATCGAGATATCGAAATGTTAATCTTATTACTAATTTTCTTGTAGAAGCAAGGGGAATTGGTAGGCTTTAAGTCATAGTCAAATATTTTAAGAGCTGGTTGCTATGTGGAGTATTCAATTTTCTTTGCATTACCAGGACAAAAATATGAATAACGAATTCCCATTTGAGAAAAAGTAAGTATTGGAAAATTAAATGGAATAACAAGCAATATCTCGAAAAGGTTCACTCGACAAAAAAAATTGTATATGACAAATTGTGTATTTTAACGCGATATATATTTTTTGTGTAGCAAAATGTCTATATCTTATGGTTTAGCAGTTATGCAAAAGTCGTTCACAATGAAGAACACTTTTGGAGACATTCCCAGAAAATTCAAGACATACATTTTATTTGTCATGAAAGTATCTTAAATATATAATATTTTAATCAAAATCGTTAGAGCCATTTTTGAGAAAATTAAAATTTTCGAAAAATGTTCCATGTAAAGGGTAATCTGGGGTGGGAGTATTTTCTTGAAAACCTTCGTGTCGCATCTCTGGAAGATACTGAACCTAAATACCAAGCTTGGTATTTATCCGACTGTTCGTTTCTGAGTTATGATCTTCACAGACACACAGACATGTTTCCAAAAATGCTTTATATACATTCAGTGCATCTCAAAACATACATGTCCTGTGAAATCTCGGTATCGAATTTTTGGGTGGAATGCAATACTTCCCATACTTACTATACGTAGTAGAGAAAGTAAATATTCGTGTCGCATATTTGGAAGATAAATATGAATTTTGAGATTTAAGCGGCATTTCGTTTTAAGTTATGCTGTTCACAGACGCATAGACAGACAGAGGCACTGGTTTTACTAGGTGTATAATTTTAGTTCAGTATGTAATTATGAACAAAATATTCTAAAGCTGCCTACTCACATTTCGCTCACTCCTGTCGCCATCCTTGTACAGAAAGATGTGTTTCTGTGGGTCACACATGCTCATTGCTCCATTTGCTGTAGTGGAGAGGTTAATGGACCCGCACTCAGGTAATGGAATGACAGATTTCGCTCTCGTGACATTGACAGATATGCAGAACGCTCACCTGGTCCCTCTACTGTCCACAAGCACTTGCCGGCGGTCGCCTAGCAACACGGATCTGCCCCTACTGCTGTTAAGTGGTGCTCAAGAGAGCAACCCCTCATATATGTATTCATTTCGCTCCATCGAGTTCCAGCGTAATATTCTTTCTTACCAACGGTGAGCACGAAATTAATGAAAATTACATAAGGTAGACCGAACACCACATGTTCACTCATACATGAACCTTTCTTGGTGAGAATATTGTTCATGTTTCAGGGCCCAGCTTCTAGTTAAACGTGCACATAAATCCTTATAATGGGTCCTAGATTATGAAAATACCTATTTATTAGGCCAGTTTGGGAAATTTTATGTCATTTACTGTCCTTTGCGTTTTGTGCATTAATACTGAGTATATAAAGATGTTTTATGTTATTGACATTGTACATCAGATAACTTTTCAAGCATATGAAACTTCACTATTCAACTGAGAAGTAAGAGTATGGCATTTTGTACCTCCTTTACTCGCCTTCTTGGGAATAAATCCAATTCGTATTTAATGGTTAGTCTGGAAAGGGTTGCTAGTAGGTAGAGGGCTTTCAATTTTCAGGGAACAGATAAGATTACAGTTATGAATTTATGTCCCAAACTAGGAATGAGACAGGTCATTTTCCGTTTCTCGCGTTAGTAAGTGTATACAAGCAGGTTATCCTTGTGTCGTAGGCTGTAAAATCATCTTCATTCACTATGAACTTATTATAATCAGAAAACTCAAAGGATCTCTATAGTTTTTTTTTTCTTCAATTTGCTTAACTTTCTTTTTAAATTCTTCTAACAAGAAGACGGAGCAATATCTATTTTAAATTAATTTCTAAATTGACTGATCATTATTATTATTATTATTATTATTATTATTATAATACTACTTTTCCTGCTTGAATAGCAGTTATATATAAATTTATAATTATGTATATATTTATATACAATATATAACTATAATTTTCCCGTTGCAGGTCATTTGTTGGTAAATATTATGCCACTTTAAAAGAATTTAGTCATTTAAAGCAACTTTCAATCACTTTCAGGTCATCAGAATCTGATGACGAGATAATTTAGAAAATTAGCTAAAAATATATTTGTTTCGCGTTCTTATTTAAGGCTGGTGGAAATTTTTGTTATTTAGTTTCCTCTTAAATGGCCAAGATATATCGAATGTTGAGATCTTCCAAAATGTCTTTAACCGAAATAGTTTGGCAAAATACCCCACGGAAACGACTGGATGTAATGTTGGCATTTGTTTGTAAAGCCCTTAGCTACGGGATGCTGTGACTCACTGAGCAGCAGCATCTAAAGGTCAGTAACTTCACTGGCGTCTATTTATGCCGATAGCTGACAGACCGCATTTCAACTATGCAGTTCAATGCCAACAGTAGGATGAATCAGTGGATCAAGCAAATTCATGCTATAGATTTTTCTCCTTCTCCTTTTCCAGGGCATCGCCCGCAGTATTGCAGCGCTTCTTTTTATTTCCTTCCTTTCCCTTTCTCCAAAGGTTGAAATTTTCTTTGTTTCCCAGGAAGAGAGAGATCTGTCCGCTAGAAGGCGTTGGATTTCACACTCACCTACAGTAAATCACCACTCTCAAACCCTTTCAACAGATATGCTCCGATTGCTTCTGCCTGAAACGTTCTCCCTCTTTGAAGCCTTTGCTGAGAAGCTTTTTTTTTACTTCGTATATGCATTGTTTGGCAAGAAAACTTGTTAGCCTACTATGTTTGTTACGGAATAAAAAGAGTAAGTTAAATGAAAGTGAAATATCGATCCTATACTTCTGTAATTATTTGGCAAATAGCCCTGCACATACATCGTTTCAAAAATAGAGACTTTTAGGGATATTATGAGGATATTTCACAACAGCGGTTTTATGAAGAATATTTATAAAGGCTTGTAATCCTTGTATTTTCATCTCTCATGCATTAAAATAGTATATTGCGATACAATTTGAAGTAGGTTGGTTGCTTTATTAGCTCGACGTATGGAAAGTTAGTTTGAAGTAGGAGTTGTAACAGCACGAATAGTAAACAGTTTCCGGTAGCCTTCGCCCCAAATATACTTTCAGGTGGCCTTTGCCCCAAGTTTAAAAAAAAATATTAACTTTGTAATTAAATTGTTTCTTTAAATATTTAATATTTATGTTTGCCTCGGCCACGTCAGTATTTATTTTAGAGACATGGCAGTCTTGGCAGGGCGTGATACGACAAGAATGTAGGCTTACACAGATTTCTAGTTTTAATTCACTCCTTTTTATTAATCCTTGACACAAATTAAATAGCACTTCACTGATATCGAGAGAGATCTTTGAGATGTTTTTATTTAATAGTTACACTTTTTTAATACGTAAACTATTTTCGTCTCACACGAATACGTATAAATTTCTGGAGGACACATCTCGCGTCTGGTTAGTAACTCTGTCTGCAGGCAACTGAACTGATTTCAAGCGCCTAAACTTTGTAAATTTATGTATTTCAAGTCTCTGATTGGCTAATTCTAGTCCAATAGAATACCTTCATTTAACTATGGATTTTTCTGGTTGTTGATTGGATATTTTATAAACTGTCACTAAAATTACATTATTGTTACTCCAATAAACAGAAATAGTATTATTAAACTCTCAAACTCATTATTGCCTCAAGGTTACCTTATTGTTACCTCACTGTTAACAACGTTTAACTTATTATTCTCACAGCTCCTACATTATTAAATTACGTAATACATGCATATAACATTATTGAACATGTATACAATAATATAAGCATATGCAATGAATTTACATACATTTTACAAATTATTACATACACATATTGCTTCAAGGCGGGCTGTTATTGAATTTACGTATTATATAATTTGACTAAAGTCATTTAAGTGTTAAAAATACTGCCTCAAATTACGGTAACTGCATCTTTGCAGGACGAGGAAGAATTTTGAAAATATGAAACGAAGTTTCTGCAAAGTACTTAACGCATGTGTATCGCACACTATTTTTTTCGACGATATAGATTAATAGAAATGCTTACTCGAAAATAAAATTACTTGAGGTGTTCAATATCAATATCAACATCGACCGTGCTAGGTTCTGCGAACTGGCAGCAGCAGCAGCAGCAGACCAAATCAACACCCGATATGGAACGTCTCCACGTCGTTAGTGGTTTGAACGAGTCGTTTTATTAACTTGTGAGTACGAAACAACTTCACCACTAGGTATGTAACCCGGTATGTAGCAAGCTGAGGTACTTACAGACTGGCCCACAGATCCTCTGGATTGAATAAAGCGGCTGAAGTAATGGGTAGAACCGGAGTTTTCATTGCCACCGGAACCCGCACTCCCTTGCCAAGCGCTGCACTTAACCTATGCTCTCCCAGTGAGTTACGTCACCCGTGTAGTACCTGCTATTTCCCGGATCATTACATATCGCTGAGTTCCATCTTCGATAGTTCGTCCCTTCGAAAGTTCCAAAGAAATTCTTATTAGCTAAATGATAAACACCAGTAGCTTCGACTAGAAATTTACTTGCGTTCTTCCTCTTAGTATACGAGTACCAGCCGGTTTAATTTTACATCCAATGGGTTTTCTTTTCAGGTCTCCAAACGTAGATAAATCAACGCCATTGTTTAAGAATAAATAAAATTTTTAGTGTTGAATACATGGACTACAAAGTTGAAGATTTAATTATCTTGGATGTTTAACAAAATTGACTTATAGTACATTTTCAGCAAAAGTTGAATAAATCATGTTCTTGCTCGTACTTTTTTCTTCACTTCTCAGGTAAAAAGATGCCAGAAGTAACAAAAAATAATTAGTATGCGATTTAAAGTAAACATATTAAATGGTTATAAAATTCTAATGAACTCCCTTAATGTTTAGATCCAAAGGCACCCTGAAATAATACTCTCTTCTTATCCTTCACAATTGTACCTTTCTGATTATAATCAGATTATAATATATTATAATTCTGATTATAATAAGAATAATTATTCCCTATTGATGAGAAATATACGAAGTTAGAATTAGAATTTACAATTTCTGAATAAATGTTCCGCCTTCCTGAAGGAAACGGCCAAGAAATAATTTGAATAACCTGTTCTTTCGATGCACATCTGGGGTATCTACATCTGAAGCCTTATAAAGAGTACTGTCAGGTATTTTAGGATGTAATGAGGCTTATATGGATGTTATTACCTTGACCTGCAGGCCAGAGTATTGTTTGTGTGTTACCCTAAAATGGGCAGGCAACAAATGGAGGCGGTAGTGTGGTACAAACATTCAGATGTTCCTGTGAACCGAGATAAATTGCTGCAGTGTGACCGCTAGATCCTGACGGCAGTTTGGAGCACCCACCTGATGGATTTAGGAATTCATGGCCTTGCCTCTTTGAAAACATTCTCCTACATCACTGTTGATTAACGGCTGCAAGCATCTACCTTGAAAATGTAAGAAAAACTCCAAAAGAACTGCAGAATTTAAAGCATAGGAAAGGGTAAAATAAGGTCATGCCCCCATAGACAACATTTGCACAAAAATTGGATGTGCTACATTCACATGACCTTCTCCATCTACTATCACTTATTTTTATAACTTCAAAAACCTATTCTTACGAAATCTTATTCTTTTATCTACTTCAAGTAAATCTAGATACCTATATCTTTCCAGAAATAGTTACACATTTCGTTGACACTACAAGGTAGCTTCGAATCACATGTTTAAAAACCGCCTCGTTATATCTATACTCTTTCATAACATTGCGAGAAACAACTAAACAGCGACAAAAGTTAAAAAAATGGATAATGGCATTTAAAAATCAAACCATTAACAACAAATATCTCGAAAATGGGTGATGCACAGCTATTTGAAGCATTTTTTTTTTGTTTTAAAGAGATCTACGTGTTTTGTGTATAAGTTTTTGTCTAATGGTTTACGAGTTAAACAAAGTTACACAAAATGTTTTCCAAATGAAGGGGGCTTCACAGAATATTCACAGAAAATTAAAAATATGCTATTCATTTGTAATGTAGACATTTTAAACATACGGCATCTTCCATGTGAAGGGAAGTTTGGTGTGGGAGAATTTTCTTGAAAAATCTTCATGTCCAATTTTTGGAAGAGTTATGCTGCTCACATAAACACACAACCATAAACGGATAATTTTTAAAACTTGTTTGCTTTTTGAATTCATGGTACTTCAAAACATGCATTGTCGGTAAAATCTCGATATCGACATTTTGGATGGAATGTAATACCTTCTCTCTCTACTAAGTACATGGTACAGAAAATAAACATTATAATAGAATATTAAATATTATACAGTTTGATATTAAATAGAACAACTTTGTGAAACAGAGTAAAATCATGTTAATCTATTCTAATTGGACTGAAGGATTACCGGATTAACACAAATGATGAACATCCGATAATTTCATGATTGTTCATTGTAATTGTAATAATGGCACTAACTACGTTGCTATTATTCAACGCTGCATCTTCCAAATTGTGTCCTGCCAGTGATTATATGCAACCCTTGTTGTACTTAAAACCCAAAGATGAAAGTTTTGTTTTCAGTTATAAATTGTTTACTTTACGATTCCAATGTAATCGATGCAATATGACTTTCTGTAGCTTTCCGCTTCGGAATCAATAAAATACTTTTCTTGTGGTTTACAAAATCACATTTGACAAGAGTTAAGAAGAGGGTGTCCACTTACATCGCTCTATTTAATTTATACAGCATCAATATTGTTTATAGAACTATATTTTAAAATTTAGAAGGTATTTTCAGCTAGAATTTTATTCGCAGACTACCAGATTCTGATCAGCGGTTCTTAAGATATTACATATGGCCAGTTTAAATTAAATAATATTTGAAGAGAACATGCCTTAAACATTTCAACAGGCGAACGAAATTTTTCGCATCTTATGGACCACAAAAGAAAAAAATACAAATTATTTTGAAAGAAACCTATAGAATAGGTGAATTGTATTAATTAATCTTACCCGACAAATATTATGCTTTACAATGAAGAGTTAGGAAATAATATTAATTATTTAAATATACGTGATAGGACAATTATATACCTAAAACTACTAGTAAATACACTAAATTAAAATTTTATAAAACTGTGACAATCCCCATTATGCTGTATGATGCTCAATTATGGACCTTATGGAAATATGAAGAAATGATAATAGGGATCACAAAGACGACATTCTGAGTGACATTGCTGGTTGTACGACATATGAAGATAATTAAATACATTAAATTTAATAGAATGAATAGTATTTTACAAATACAGCTGGAGAGAACACGTAGAAATGATGGAGTACCATATCCCTATGTTAACATTGAATTTTACATTTTTGGATAAGAGAAGTGTTCGTAGACCAAGAATGAGATGGATACACCTCTTATGACCGAATGAGGATAGAACAAGCCCTCGAGGGTAACAGGTTGATGATGCTGATGCATTAAAACCAGGACGAAGGAAATAAGGTTGAAATGACACTGGATTATAGGCAGGGACATCGCAGTGGAAAAAACCACCCCCCATTCTTCGTACCGCCTTTTAGCGTTTTGCAGATAGCGGGTTTTACTTGCCTTTCAGTGAATCTTGGCTTCTGTTTTTTGCATTCTTTGTAATGGTTTGAGTATAGATCATTTGAAATCAAATGCTTCAGAATTCTTATGCGTGGTTATGGTTTTATATTTGGACAGGAATTTCTCGAAAGTCCTCACCTTACATTTTTAAAGGTCTCACATTTAAGTATGTCATTTTGCCTTGTTAAATACGCGCGCGCAATTCCTTTTCTAAACACATCTGTTTTCTTAAACTGTCAAATATTAATTTAGAATTTCCATTAACTTTATATTATTTGTCACTCCACTGTCAGGCACTTTATTTTAAACAGAGCACAGATGCTCTAAAATAATGGGTACACGGGAATAACGACCAAAGTCCGTCCAAGTTCAAATTTTATATTTTACTGCCATCTTATAATAGAAAGAACTTTCAGTATGTAAAACTTAAACTTCGGAAAAATGAATGGTGTCCACATAATTCAGGTTCGAAGTTCTTCTGTATTTTGGAAGAATGATCAAAGACACATTGTTCCTTTGGAAGGGCGATCAGTGTCCACACATTCAGGTGGTAATTGTTTAATATTGTTTTTCATTGTTGTAAACTCAGTCTTGGAATAACATTGTTAGTTGTGCTGTAGCTGTGTATTGAGACAGTTCAAAAATTTGCACAACGGCAAGCAATAGTTGTTATGAAAATTCTACTGCAAAGCTGGAATCAGTTAAAAAAAGAGGAAGGTTCATGGGCGAGTTTCAGATTCTTGAAAACGCATTCGAGTTATGAGTCACATCACTGCAAGTGTTCACGCTCAAAATGTTTTGTAAATGGAACTAGCGCAGGAAGAAATGCATTGATTGAAGACTTTAATGAAATAACATATTATAATAAACAAAATGTACATCTAGCTGGTCTAACCACTGTGAAGCCTATATTGCGCAGGAGATCAAGAAAGAACTCTGATGAAGCACAATATCGTGACTTCTCCTACAGTTATAAAGATAGGGTAGTAAGGGACAGAGAGTAAATTCCAGTTTGTCACGCAGCATTTCTGTCAATCCAGGTATTACAAGCCGACGCATCATCACTTTAAAAGTTCCCTAGCCACTGCAGGGAAAGCACACGTTGAGACCAAGGGTAAGCATGGTAATAAGGCAACACGAACTTAAGGGGGGAACAAAAGCCACAGTTCACGAACATACACAATCGCTCAAAGGGCATACTGCCCATTACAGCTTGCATGCCGGTAAGAAACTCTATTCATCTGAAGACCTTAATGTCAAGAAGTTACACCAGATGTAGGTACTTAAATTTCCGGACAATCCAATATCCTATGAACAATATAATTTAATTTTGTGACAAAATATATCATAAGTTTTGGCTACCCAGGGAACGATACGCGCAGCATATGCATAAATTTCAAGCGATGTTGCTCAAGTTGATTCACAGACAGTCACGACGAGATTTCTCTATAGGACCTGGTAAAGAAGAGAAAATGCTTATCTGTTCAATGAGATGGTTGTAACCCCACGTTTAGGTGCCAATTTGAAGAGGGTTAGTAATGTAGTTCCACTGTTGGGGAGCCAAAACTTGAAGTAGTTGCAAACACGTACGATACAAAGTTTCCGGTGGCCTTCGCCCCAAGTTTACTTTCCAGTGGCCTTCGCCCCAACGTTTAGGAATCAACTTTGTATTTTTATGTTTCTTTAAATATTATATATATTTAGGTTTGTCTCCGGTGCGTTAGTATTAATTTGCAGAAACATGTATCTCTTAGCAGCGGGAGATGCGGCTAAAGAATATAGGCTTACACAAATTATAATTTTTACTTCACTCCTTTTATTAATCCTTCACGCGATTAAATAACACTTCACTTATATAGACATCTATGAGATTATTTATTAATTACTTGCACTTTTTTAACTTGTAAACTTTATAATATTCTCGTCGTAATGAATTTTCGTCTCACACTGAATACGTACCGAGCGAATGAACTGCTCAGGTACGCTGCTGTCTAGTGTCCGGTTGGGAACGCTGTCTACTAGCGACTGGCGTTTACCGCTTAAGTTTGCAAATTTCTCTATTTCAAGTCTGTGATTGGCTAATCCTACTCCAATAGAATACTTTTATTTAACTTTCAGCTTCTGGTTGTTGTTTGGCTATTTATAAATTGTTTTAAATATTACATTATTGTTCCGAGAATTACTAGTAGGATTATTAAACTTTCCAATTCATTATTGCCTCAAGATTACCTCATTGTTACCTCATTGTTAGCAGCTTTCGGCTTCTATTCTCATCGCTCCTACATTATTAAATTACATAATACATTCACATAAATTATTATACACGTACACAATAACATAAACATAATACAATGACTCTTACATACATTTTATATATTATACACACATTGTTTTAAGGCGGGCTGTTATTGAATTTATATATTATATAATTAGACTTAAATCATTTAAGTGCCTCAACTACATAATAGAAAGGCTCACAAGTTTTATGAAATAAAGCGGGCTGAACTGCGAAAGTGTAAAAATAATTCGAAAACAGGGTTGCAATAATGACAGATTATCACAAAAATCTCCCAGTTTCCAACTAGGGTGAGGTTTGTTACCGACAGCAGGTGTCATTTTACTTACTTAATATGCATTGCTATGCTACAGGGAAGTCCGTGTACTATACCTACGATCAAACCATTTCAATCAAGGGTAACAAAGATTCAGATGAAGTTTGTTCCACCCAGTCATACCCAGAAGTGTACGTCAACTCAGTGTATTCTACGATTCCTGCTCAGGACGGAACAAGAACTACATGTTTCATTTCTGTCATTTCTTGGTACATGCTAAAGGAAGGTTTGACCGCATTAATATAACTTTTCCAGTGAAGGGTCATTTCTTTCTTGAATGTGACAAAAATATGGACCTAGTAAATACAAAGAAATATGCGAACACCAAATGATTAGCGTCAAGTAACTGAAAACTCAAGAAGATTACAGAACCCTTTGTTGCTGTATTGGACTGTAAGCAGAGCTTTTTTCTTCAGTGGGGACAATTTCTGAGTGAAAGTTACAAGAAGAAATGTCCTTTTACTCAAAGGACTATCCCACAGTTCCTCGTGACGCAGAATGATAAACTGGCCTACCAGCGACGGTTATACTTGAGGCAGTAACTAGAGTTGCTAACAAGAGGTAACAATGAGGTAACCTTGAGGCAATAATGAATTACAAAGTTTCAATGCTACTGGTAATTCTTGGAGCAACAATGATGTAATTTTTTAGACAGTTTATAAAATAGCCAATCAACTATCAGAAAAAGTTTTAGTTAAATGAAGGTATTCTATTGGACTAGGATTAGCCAATCAGAAACTAAAATGGAGCAAAATTTACAAATTCAAAAGTCAGTTGCTAGCAGACAGCGCTCCTAACCGGTCGCAGGATGCGTCCTTGAGAAATTTAATACATATTTTGTGTGAGACAAAAATAGTTTACGTGTTAAAAAGTGCAAGTAATTAATAAAAAAAAATCTCACAGCTCTCTCTCTATATCAGTGAAGTGTTATTTAAATCGTGTCAAGCATTAATAAAAGGAGTGAAGTAAAATTATAATCTGTGAAAGTCTCATTCTTCAGTATCACCATTCCCTGCTAAGACATTCATGTCTCTAAAAAATATTAATACTGACGCAGCCGAGGCAAACATAAATATATAATATTTAAAGAAACAGTCAAATTACAAAGTTAATAGTTTTAAACTTGGGGCAAAGGCCACGGAAAGTACATTTAGGGCGAAGGCTACCGGAAACTTTTTACCATATGTGCGGTTGCAACTACTTCAATTTCGGCTCCCCAACAGTCGAAATATAATACATCTTCTTCAAACTGGCTATCCATACGTAGCAGCAACAAACCTTCTTCTTACTTTGCTCCATATGAAACCTAAAGATCTCAGATGCTCTTCAACTTCAAGAATTAAAGGGGAAGCCCCTGCCTCCACAAAGTCACAATTACTTGGCATCCCTAAAGCAAAGTATGACGATTTTCAAATTTTGAAGCCGTTTTGTGGCGCAGAAGATCAACAATATTTCAGTCCATTATCAGTCGGCGAAACCCATGATGAAGATGAACAAGATAACGTTTCATAATATTACAGATATTGTAACTCTGGAGTTAAGAGACTTTCGACTATTTATATAACGGTATTAATTAATTTGAATGTTTTGCATTATTAAAAATAACTTGTGTGTCATATATAAAGTTGAATAATTTAGAAAAAAACTGGCTCATTATAACAAAGTCCTAACGATAGTTTCTATGCTTTTAATTCTATATTGTAAGGGCTATGATAATTTTTATCCTGCAAATTCTGAATATTGTTGTATTAATTTTTTCACTGTTGTACTGCATTATTGCAAGTAGGCCTACTATTATGTCAAGATATTGAATATATTGTGTGTCAAGTATAAAACTAATACAGTGGTAATAATATTCAGAAAAAGGAGTAGTTTCTAAACTTTTAAATTAATTTATAAATGGACTTGCCTTGCATATTTTGTGTATTATTATATGGATACATTTTTTTATTATTGTACTGCACTATTGTAAATGCTTATTATGCCATGATATAACAAAGTAGGCAATTTAGGGGGAAAACTTCAAATTATTTATAATTAAAATCTGGTAACAGTCCTCAAAGTTTAAAATTTAATTTTCTCACTCTTCCAAGCTGGACTTGGATCTTTATTCCCGTGTATCTTCAAATACATTCAGACTATTGATGAATCTTGTACATTTAAACGCGTATTTAATTGTGTAAATAAAAGATAGGAGTTATAATTACTTCTGACAAATTCATAAACTTTGCAAAACTGAGGATTTCACATTTTAATTCCTGTTATGTGTTTAATCCACATAACAATTCTAATTAAATAAAACTCTCATTTTTTAAAATATTCATACTAGTACTATATATCAAATACTGCAATTAATACAAATTTCCACTAATAAAAATATTGCATTTTGGTGCATAAATACCAACAACTTGAAAATCAGCTTACACTTTGTATGATATCAGTCCTTTACCTCCAAATTTTGGCTATTTTCAGTTTTATTTTAAAGTAATTTCCTTTTGTTACATTTGTTTTAAACATTATGTTCGTGCTCCTTGGTTCTCTCTGTTACCTGTAACAAACAGAATGTGTTGAGACTTCTTCATTATGAATCTGCTCACATTTAAGGAAGACCGGTGGAGGGCAAGTCCCGCTATATAACCGCCCTGTTTAGCATTGCGGGATCCACCAGAAGCGGTAATACAGGATGAGGTGTGTTACGAGCAAATTGCCAAAGTTACTCAAACGACGTTTTGCTTTCCAAGCAGGTTTCATCGCTTTATCCGACGCAGTCGAATGATCAACAGACTACCTCTGCCCCAGATGTTTAATATCCTGAGCACCGCAAACAGATGTGTGCATGCAGACAGTAATTACCAGTCTCATTAGAGAAAAGGCTCTTTGTTTTTCATGGGAAAAGAGAGTTACTGCGTGATGCGAAAGTAGAATTCGTACTATACACACATTAATACTAGTCTAAAGCAAGCAAGAAATATGCACTGTACTCGTAGATAAATTCACGAGGTCATGTAGGAAGAAATATTCTCATGTCTCAGAATTTGTGGAACCCAAATTCACAGACAAAACTATCCACTATTGAATTTTTTTAGAAGATAGAAAAATTAGTATTATGTTCGATCATAATTGCATCAGCTAACTACATTCAAATTGCCTACCAGAGTAAAATATTTTGATTTACGAATAATCTATCAGACTACATTCGCATAATAATAATAATAATAATAATAATAATAATAATAATAATCATCCCGTGGCCTTGACCTGTCAACCCGACTACCACGTATGCACGCAGAGGTGGGCGATCATTCAACCGATACTAAGAGGTGATGTTGGCATCCGTGGCCGGAATCCTACCTATCGCAGCTCCTCACTTTTCTCACGATGCTGGGTAGGTGGAACCCGGGCACTCGGGAACTCGTGACCGTGAATCAGAGCTCCATGCTCTAGCCCACGGCGCAACGCACTGCATTCGCTTACACTCTCAAACAGTTATATTGCATTAAAACTGCCTTCCCGGTAGGTGGCCGAAGATGTTATTTCCGTAATGGAATATTTAAACTATTAATTTCGCCTTTTCCTATTCTTTTACTTTCTCTACAAAATATCTAGTACGTAGAGGAAGCATTGTATTCCTGGCCAAAATTCGATATCGATGATTTCATATGAAATATACGAAAAAAATTCTGATGTGTTACATTCACATGTCGTTATCTACTATGGTTTATTTCTATATACTCACTAGAGACTATTCCTACGAACAGTCATTTTTACATCTACGTCTTGTCTTCTAAATAAACATTTCCAGAAATAGTTTCATAAAACGTTTTATTGTGGGTACAAGGAGGATTCAAAAACAGAATCGCTAATTAGCTGTCACTATATTATACTGGCCTTGAAATTCCATACTATTTCCATGACATCGGGAGAAACAGCTGAATAACGACAGTATTTACAAAATGGCAAAGCATTGAAAACCAATAACAATGGATATCTCCTAAATGACTAATGGCACAGAAAACGTTATTTTAAATAAATGCTGTGTTTTAGAAACATACTTTTTTGTACAGTACGTTTATGTATTTATGTCGTAATTTACCCGTTATACGAAATTGCACAAAAAAGTTCTTCTGAATGAAGAGGACTTCACAGGGTATACCCTGAAAATTCAAGATATCCATTCTGTTTGCCATATAAATATCTTAGCATTTTAATCAAAATCATTAGAGCCATTTCGAAATTTTATCCATGAGAAGGATAGTTTGGGGTGTGGGATTTCGTTGAAAATCTTCGTGCGCATTTTTGGAAGATACTGACTGAGCAAGTTAGGTAGTTATTCGGCTTTTCACTTTTGAGTTATGCTGTTCACAGACACACACACAAACCCACAGAGAGAGAGAGAGAGAGAGAGACTCACACGAACCTTTTTTCTGATTTTTTATTCAGGGGGCCTCAAAACACGCATGTAGAATCTCGAATTTTTGGCGTAATACCATGCTTTCTCTACATATGCTAAGTACCTAGTAGAGAAAGTAAAGTAAAAAAAAAACATTTGTAGAAAATGTTCTTGTCTGTCTGTTTCTATGCATTCTGTGTCTGTGAACAGCGTAATTCAAAAACGAAAAAGTTTGATGAATAGTTAAAAATATTGCCAGGATGCAACGCAAAGATTTTTAAGAACCTTCAACCTAAATTAACCACTACATGGACAATGTTTCGTTAGTTTCGGGTTTCTCAAAAATAACTAACGATTTGATTTGTCACATATGCTTTGATGTTAGCATGTCTAATAAAACACATTTCTTCAATTTTCTGCGAGAAACCTGTGAGCTTAATTCTGAATTTATTGTCTATAATTTTGTATTACTGGTAAAGCATGAGAGATGCACGAAACCTTACCACACAAAAAATATAGATTTTGTTAAAACACTCAATCTTTGTGCTATTAAACATCTCCAAGATATTCGCTGCTATTTGTTTAAATTTTTCAATACTTGACGTATTTGAAGCGCTTAGTTTCCATTATTTTGTTTCCCATGATACCATGCCAAGGAGTGGAATTTCAAAAATATTTAATTTTTTCAAATGGGAACCCACAATTAAGGCCAATTTAAATTAACCCTAAAATGTTTATCGAAATTTCCTCCCAATAAAACACGGCTAATAGCATTTACTTTCCCCATAATATTAGCAACTTTTATTCAAGACATTTCTTTCTACAACGCTTAGTTTTGGAGATATGTTAAAGTCTCAACTTAAATGGTCCACCCTGTATAATGCAGCAGTTCGAAAAAGAAAACTGCAAATATGTAATGCCCTTGCTTACAGAAATTTGATTGTGTCTATTAGAGGTATTCAGGTTTTGATACTATGAAGAATGAAAGTGGTATTGGTGGTGAGAAAACTCCGAGAGACTTTAAATAATCCCAACAAATAGCTGAAAAATCAACACTTCCTGAAAACATCTCGTAATTCTTCTCATAACAAGAAGATAGCGGTTTGTTTTGAGAGACCCGAAAGCTGTCCAAGATTCACCTCTGTTAGTCGCTATCATGTTTCAGTTTTTTATTCCTGCTTTGATTGTTTGGATGGAGCCAAGGAGGAATTTCAAGTGAGGTAGGAGCCGTTGGTAGGGCTGACCAACATCCAGCCTACAGAGTAATACACTCATAAGGAAGGAGTTTGTGGGAAGCAGTTCAATAATAGCAGATTTTTAATTACGCTTGGAAATATAAATTATTATAAAGGTCTTATGAGTCTTAAGCATAAAAATATGACTTTGGCTTTAAAACAATTGTCAATCTTGATTGTTGGCTATATCGGTTTAATACGTTGCAGCTGAAGGATACTCCACTGCCCCATTAAACGCATGTTTGCAATTATTTTATTGTAGTTCAGGGACATTGAACTTATGTACTATCTTAAGTTGTTGTCGTCTTGCTGCCACAAAATCGTTTAAATTTAATGCAAACATTCTTGCGAATCTCCCCAGATTGGAATCCTGATTCTTCTCCACAAAATTGCCACATATGACCCATCAATACTCGTGCTTCTTTATTTGACCGATCTAAGGTAATTCTTGGGGAATGAAAGTTTGCCAATAGGAAATATAAGAGGATTAAGAAGGAGAAGAACCATTTACTGCCACTGAACATAAATGCAATATAGCTGTAATAGCCCACTGTGGTACTTCTAAAATGTATAGGCAATTGTTTTAAAACCATTTGCTTTTTTTCGGAAAACATGCAAATGGATATGCTTTATTCAAAACAGAAAAATCTGTTTTACGTATTTTGGTTCTGATTTAATTTTTCAAACAGTTCTTTGTAATATCAGACCAAGTATTTATAAATAAGTGTAAACTAAGCTTATAATTATTAAGAGTTTTACACACAGAATATGAAAAGAGCTTTGTACTATTACCATAAAGCATCATGTGCCCTTCATCAGAGGAAAACTTTCAATAACGCTTGGACTACTAGGCAAAGATAAGAAAGAGTGATGGCAAAAGAGGGTGAAAGTAGGACACACCCACCACGTGCCCGGTTTTTCATGTTCCGTATGTTCCAAAGATGGCATAGCTGTTACGAGAGCTAAAACTCTTAGTAATAGCATTGATAGATTTTGGTTAGGCAAAGACTAAACTCACAAAGTGCAATTTGAGGACGCGTCAATCCCTTCGGTTTGTCTATGTAAAATAAGCGCTCATAAAATACAGGGTTATTCATAAGTCAATGTTTCATTTCGGACGTTTGTTGTGAAATAAGTACTTGACATAGCAGTGTGAATGATCTACCAAATGAAAGGCAATCTCTCAAAGTTTGTTTGGTATGCCTTACAGTGTTCAATGTGTGCGCTTCTGGTTACAGGGAGACATTCAGGCAATAGTCCAATTCCGACCACACCCCCACCAGAATGTCACGTTTGATCGTTGCTATCACTGCTGTAATGCGATCTCGGAGGTCCTTTACGTCAGTTGTAAGTGGTGGAATGAACACACTATCCTTTACATATCCCCAAAGAAAGAAATCACATGAAGTTAAGTTCGGGAATCGGGGCGGCCGCCGAAACAATGCGACGTCATTGCCAACATTTTGTCCAATCCAACGTTGCGGTAAGTTCTGGTTTAGGTACGTGCACACGAATCGACGGGGCCCCGTCCTGTTGGAAAACAAAATCACCTCTGTCTGTCGGTTGCGGCATAAGCCATTGTTCTAACATCTCCAGATAAGTGATGCCAGTCATGTGGATTCGGCGAAGAAAAAGGGCCGTAAACCTTGTCCTTTGACAGGGTGAGGAACACATTGATTTTTGGGGAATCGTGCACATGTTCGACTGTCATATGTGGGTGTTGGGTTCCCCAAATACGCACATTGTGACGGTTTTTTCACTTCCCCAACAAGTGAAACGTTGCTTCGTCGCTGAAGACGAGTCTGTCACCAAAATCATCATCATCTGCTATTGCAGTCTGCATGTCGATGGCAAATTGTGTGCGAACCTCGTCACCATCTGTGAGCACCTGCAGGAGTTCCAGTTTGTTTCACCTTAAGTTGCTGCGAAGAATCCGCCACACAATCGACTGAGACATTCCCAGCTGCAGATTTGCACGACTTGTCGATTTCTGAGGGTTGCGCGCAAACAACTCACGAACACCTGCAACAGTGGTCTGACGATCCCGGCCTTTCAGGTCGTTTGGGTGGACACAGACAACCAGTGCACTCAAACATTTCATAGCACCTCTTGATGGTCCTGCGATCTGCCGCATCCTTGTGAAAACGAGTGCAAAATCGCCACTCAACAGTCACAGTAACCTCTGTTTCGCAAATTGTATCAAAGAAAACCCTCTCTCATTATCTGCGAACACCATTTTGAACACTCCTGTCGCCTAGCGGCCAACCGCATCGCCACAACATGTATGCTTCACGTGACACAAACTTGGAGAGTTTCTGTTCCCATACGTACATGTTTCGGACTCGCACATCTCATACATCAAGTACAAGATGTTTTCCAAATGTGACACTGACTTATGAACAACAATAACCCTGTATAATATGCCTTGAGTTGAGATTCATTTGAATTTCTGTTCAACAAACCTATTGAAATTCCTGAGAGCTCCTAATTTCTTCTTCCAATTAAAGCCTGCATCCATAACATCATGAATCTTTCCATCTTGCAAATGGTCAATCAATATTTCTTCTACATCCGGACTATGGTATAATAGTTTATAAGTGAATTATTTTTGTATAAATGAAATATGTGTAACTAATACTTGTTAAACGATGTAATGTTTTTATTGATTATGATATAAACTACTAAATGTAAAAGCATTATTCTATTTGTCATATCTAAGTGTTTTTCAATTGCATGACGAAAATTAAATGTATATTATGATCAAGTTGTTGATAATTATATTATCGATCCTGAGAATCATACATAGCACTATGTGTGTAATTCCAAATGATATAGGATAGTTTAATGTGCAGTTGGTATACAAATGATATTTGAATCAATGTTGAGTTAAAAAAGAAGTGATTTAATTTTGAGTCGCTCCAGTGGACTGCAGGCTCTAGCTGAAGATGGCCATTGATGCCTCGAAACGATCGTTCTTCTAGACCATCATGATGTAAGTGAAGACTTTTTATATAATATATCGACTCAAAATTAAGTCACTTTGATACTTCACTGTTAATAACGTCCATAGTAACTAAGTTAAAAAGAACTGTTGAGGATGCAATAGCATGCATTAACAAATATTTTAAGAGAGGCTTCTGTTGAAAATATTTTTTGTTGGAAGAAAGCCTCAACAAGACAATGCTCCTATTCTCATTTAAGGAGTAAAATCAATGTTGAAGCATTTGGGATTTAAGTAATAATATTTATGTATCTGTTTAAGAGTTATTAATTTGTTGCAAAATAGTTACTCTTATCTGTTTCCCCATGTTGGCAAATTTCGGCATTATGTATTTATAAAAGCAATAAATTAATTTATCGTGGTGGAGAATGGTGTTCAGGCTAGTTATAAAACACTAGCTTGTAAATAAAGAATTTCCAATTCTATCATTGACCTATATATCATTGGTACGTACTATGATAACAAATTTGAATATTGTAACAGTCTAAAATACTTCTAGAGTTACAGCTTTTAATTTTCCGGATGCTTTAGGATGAGTCAATTTGAATGCAAATAATTAAAATTTTCTCAGACTTTTACGATTACTGATGATATTTTAATTTACAAATGTTAAAGCGTCTAAACGCCTTTTGTTCATTTCTCTGCAAAATTTGTTTTAATTTTTAGAGCAACATGTGAAACCTAAGATAATATTTACTATTGAAAAATTAGGATGCCCCCCATTAACCGCAATTTTCTGCCTGCTTGCCTTCCCAACTTCATACACTAAACCCTCTCTATGTTAAGAAAATCATTGTTTCGGTATGTGACAGTTTGTTTTAAACAAGAAGCGACTTGTGACAGTTTCCGGAGAGGCATGTTATCGTGTTGTTTCCACGGCAACTCCCCTCCGTTGTAACTCTAGCCAGTAAGGTTCCACCATCCTTCTTTCCCTTCGTCAACAAACTGAACTTTGAGGGGTAGCATGTAGCCATATTATACAGCGTCGTACCAGGTGCTTTCTTACTGCTAATACACCTTGTAATACAAACGGGTAACACGGTTTTCCTACCTCCATGCTATGAGTAAATTGTCACAAGTTGGTTCTTGTCTAAGCGCTACTGTAAAGCGAGACGCAAAAAAGAGTGGACAATATTTGGAGAGTACCAAAATGGCATTTTCACACCTTCTTTTAATCAACTGACGAAAGGGAAATCATATTCTTGGTTGAACATCCTTCTGGCACTGTTCATACACTAGAGGAGTCCATAGATAAAATTACACAAGTGTTTGAAGTTAAGAGTGATTTGTGTTGGTGTATTGCCCTCTCGATACCAGAACTAGCAATCTGTGATGTTTACTTGTGGGATAATCTGAAGTATAAATTTCTTCCACAGTTTGGAGGAACCACAGGAAAATATACGAGAATAAATGGGAAGCATTTCAGTAGCAGAAATAAATCATTCCAGCGGAATGTATTTAACCGGTAGAATTTTTGTTTAGCTCAAGCAAGACAATGTTTCTTACGTTCCGTATAACGTAAGATCTTATACATAGTTTTATGAAGCGAGGTGACAGTACTGGCGCGGCCGGTTGTCACATGTCCAGCTGCTGAAACACGAAACTCCATGCGAGATGTAAGAACGTATTCTGGAATCCCTGTGTATTGTTCTCAAAGACATGTATCACTGTATCATACGTATATATATATATATAACCTCCTCAAACGCCTTACTTGTCTGATATTTTATACAGTTTGCTGTTCCTTCTGCTTTGGGCTTTTGTCATTCTGAATGCAACTTACCAGAATGAATATTAATTTGAGGAAAATGAATATGCAGGATGCTCTAGAATTTAGCCGAGAAACTTTCAGGGGTTACAGAGAAGTGTTAGGCAAACACTTTGATAAAGGACACATGGTCTTTGAGTTCATGGTTGTTTGTAATAGATCAAAATCAATAATTAGCCAGTACGCCACTGATAAAACTTCCTTGAGTTGCTGCTGCTTTGCTGCTTGCAGGTAATCGTGGCTATGATATGTTCAAACATTTCATGTGAACACCTCCGTAACATGTATTCAAACTTTGAAAGAGACTCGAAAAATTAAAATTGGGTTCACTCTAAACGTATGCCATTCGTGTTTGAAAAAAAAGAGATAAAGTTTAACCAATTGTACATGGTTTGACCAGCAACACAATATTGACAGCTGAGCATGCTAATAATTGAGCTATTATCACAATTAACAGTTATTTTGTCTCTCTGATACGTGTGATTCTCCATGTGAAAGTGCAGGTGTCTGTGGTGTACAGACCTTGCTGACAGATTATTTCACTATAAGAGGCAAAACTCAGAACTTTGAAAATACGCAATGATAGTTACTTTCGAGCTCTGGAAGAGAAATCAACTATTTCAGAGTAAAAGTCATAGCGCATTCGTATTAAGTCTTTGTTTATTTGCATATCAGTACGAATATGCAAATGAAAAATAATTACGTAACTTCAAAGTGTGTCATCACTGACCGTAGATGTCTTGTATCAAAGGTGTTCCTATACCATCCCTCTGTAACCTCTGAAAGTTTGAACTTTGGAACATCCATATACAGGATGAATCACCTAAAACTTGCAACGCAAATATTTTGGAAATGGAAAGTGCTATTGATGTGCAGCTTTTACAGCATTGATTGGTAGTCAGGGGCTCGTACATTTCACCTATAAACAGATTTTAATAATACTGAGAAGAGTGTATTTTTTGAGCAAACATACAATTTTTAAATGGAGCAATGCCTAGTTACATCAACAGAATAAATGTAGGGTAAATTAGATGTCAGTGGCGTTTGTTGCAAGATTCTGGTGCAAGTGGTTTACGAGAAATCTTATTTTGAAACTTTTACGCACCGACACTTGTACAACCTGTGGTAGTACAAACTAAAGAAAAACAAAAGCGTATTAAAATAGTTCTGTGGATTCCTACAAGTAAAGAGAACATAGCCCTTCAAATGCTGTGTTCAAAATGACCACCGACAGCTTCAATACACGCTTCCAGTCTGTTGTGGAGAGACTGCTGCACACGTTCTAGCATTTCAGCGGAAATTTCAGAGCAAGCAGCAGTAATACGTCGTTTCATATCATCTGGTGTAGTTGGTACATCCTTTTAGACTGTGTCTTTTAGCCTTCCCCACAGAAAAAGGTCTAAAGGGGTCAGATTCGGTGAACGGGCCGGCCAAGGCACAGGCCCTCTTCGTCCAATCCAACGATTTGGAAACAATCCGTTAAGACAAGCTGTAGTACTTCGTGTACTATAGGCTGGACAGCCATCGTGTTGGTACCACAGGTTCCTCCTAGACTGCAAGGAACGTCTTCTGTGGCAGATGGTCTGTCAGGAGGCTGCGATACTTGTGCGAGTTCATTGTTCCTTCTATGAACAAAGGGCCTATGAGCTTATGGTTCACTATCCCGCACCACACGTTTAAACTCCATGGACGCTGACGTTCCACCTGACGAAGCCAACGGGGATTGTCAACAGACCAATAGTGCATGTTTCTGCGGTTTACCTGGCCATGATTAGTAAATGTTGCCTCATCACTAAACAAGATACATGATGAATCTGGAGTATCATGTCTTAACGCCCATGTACAAAAGTTAACACGATTCTAAAATCGTTTCCATGCAGCTCTTGATGGAGAGAGATGTGATAGGGATGAAACTTATGTCGATGGAGAATGCGCAGTACACTTGCCTGACTTGGAGTAACTATAATTATCGCTGTTCCAACAGATATTAAAATTGTTAGTTGACTTGCAACTTATGCCACTTCCACGTGCGATTGTGCGGGAACTAATTTGCGGATCTACTGCAACGGCAGCCAAAACATTAATTTCTGACTCTTCTCCAATCACTTGTTTGTTACGTTTTCTAGGTGTTACAGTACCACTTTCACGTAATTGGTTGAAGAGGTTGATAAATAATTGCCGAGATGATTGACGTCTATTGGGATACGTTTCCGCATATACCGTACAGGAACGAACTGCGTTCTTCCTGCACTCTCCATACACCATGAGCATGTCGGCTTTTTCTGCATTAGTAAACTCCATCTTCCAGTCATTAATGCTTTAACTGTCACAAACAAACCAGAAAGTCGCAATGCAATCAATGAACAGAAAACACAATGCAAACAAACATAACATCGTACCTAGCAACTAAGCAAGTTGAATGGGACAAACAATTGTCGGGTGGAAACTTTTCAAAATACGATTTCTCGTAAACCACTTCCACTAGAATCCTGCAACAAAGACCACTGACATTCTAATTTACCCTACCTTTAATCTGTTGATATAACTAGGCGCTGATGTAACTAGGCATTGTTCCATTAAAAAATTGTATGTTTGCTCAAAAAATACACTTTCTCAGTATTATTAAAATCTGTTTATAGGCGAAATGTACGAGCCCCTGACTACCAATCAATGCTGAGAAAATTGCTCATCAATAGCACTTTCCATTTCCGAAATATTTGCGGTGCAAGTATTACGTGATTCATCCTGTAATAATCATATGCTAGAACCAAATTTATAGAAGTGGTTGCTGCAATGAAAGGGCATAACTGATGGTACAATATGAAAGAAAACCTTTGCGGGGTATTTTTAGGCATGGATGTGAAAAGCTGAACATTTCTTACGAAACGAAGGTTACTGGCAATAAGTGAGATTCATTCTTTTCTCCTGATCACTGGTGTCTGGATAGCATTAATTGTGTAAAATTGGATGAAACACTAAGTATATTAAGAGTTTTATTGCCTAATCTTCTGTGGGCGCTCTACAAACAACAAATGCACAAAATAAACATCGAGGTATGCTTTCCTTAAACGCAATTCTCGGTTATGCACGTCTGAGCAAGAGTGGACAGCCCTGCAACTTTCCCGCCAGGCCGTATCACGAGTAATGGCTAATGACAGGGTCCACGTAACACTTGTAATGCTTTTTAATATAGGTCCACTAGCAGCGGTCATTACAGTCAGTTTCTGTATGACAGAGTTACTTCTGTAACTCGTTCTGCGTTCGAATCCAGATAATGACGGAGCTCTAAGGGTTATGTGGGTGAGTGAGGTCAGTCACCTTTGGTAAATCCGACCCTGAAATGTACTGTCATTGTTATGCTTGAAGGCCAAGTGAGATGGTACGTTAGGTATAAAAATGTTCGCGATCCAGTGTACGGATTGATTCGATAAGAGTGAGCAATTTGAAAGTTTAAGAATATTCCTAAATTTATGAATATTAGCGGTAGAATTAGAATAAGTTCGCTCATTTTATGTACAAATACCGCATTTAAGAAGTGCTTAAAACAGATATTTACCTGTTTAATTATATCGAAGTATAAACGTTTTTAGCCGTTTCTCTTATAGATTTTGTGATCTACTAAATAAAGCGGTAAGTGCAATATCTACAGTGCAGTTATACATTTCATACAAACCAAGTCATAAACACATTATGCATAGAGGAAAACACGATAAAAATGCAAAGAATTCAATTTCACTTGAATGAGTTCCATATTTCTGTGCAATGAAAAAAAAGCGGATGGTCGCTTCCGTGAAAAAATAATAACAGTTATTATTAAACACATGTTAATTCAAAACAAGTCATTTCTCTAAAGCAAGCAGGGAAATAAACACCTTATAAACAAAATGGAGGTTAGCCTAGGAAATGTTGAATGTACAATTAACGTAGAAATTATTTATTACACTATTCAGGCTAAGAGAAAATACAAGAAATGTAAAGGATACTTTTTCGTTTAGAATAATGAAGGAAACCAATATCAAACAGACAACAACGGTACCAGTATCTATTAAGAACAATAGAATTCCCACAAAAAAATTTTATCTACAAGTCAATTGGAAATGTGAAATGCCTATGGAAACGACGGATGGAGAATACTGGAGAAAAAACAGGCCACATGAGCTTAATCCTGAAAGTTAATAATAATCATCATCATGAATAGCAAAGAGCAAATTGTATCTACCTATTGCCGAGGACCAGCAAATTTCACGTTCTTAAGATTACATATAGGGTGACTGTAATTCAGTAGATTCTTGAAAAATTAGGCTGTTGACTTGGAAGCGAAATACGCAAACCAGTTAAACCTAGCGTAATGATTGCATTGCTCGTTCCCTTTGTATTGTATTTTGTATTGCCTTTTAAAATCCAATAAAACAAAATAAAAACGACGTAAAATATCTATTATGACCTTGTATATATATACAAGATAAAAATCATATGAGCGAGTTATTGGGAAATATTATAGCCGTGTAAGACATGTCTGTGGTCAGTTGTTAAGGCCGCTGTTGCGACGTCGTAACTCCGGTGTCAGTTACGATTTGTAAAAATACTGCTAAATTGTGTCGAAACTTAACTTCTATGGAAGAAAGTGAAGAAAGAAAGGAGGAAAATACATGTAAAATGGTTGCAGTTCTATTATTAACTAGAATAAGTCTTGCCTTAATCGTTCCGTATATTAATTATTATGCAATGAATATGCGGAGACCTTTTTCTTCTGTTAAAATGAGTGTTAACAAACTGAAACGTATTATAATTTCTTATTCGTTTTTGTATATAGAATCAGCTCCATACCATTGAGTGACACGCAAGAATGTAACCTTAATAAGCGAAAAATGTTTTAAATACAGGGCACGGATGATGTAAAATGTTTGAAAAATAAATAAACTTTTTAAAAAATGACATGATGACAAAAAAAGGCTAAAACTTAGATTTGTTTAATTTATTAAAATTAGTTCACACAAAGTTATTAATTTATACATAGGCCATAAGTCTATACAATTAGAGAAAGTAGGTATAAGAATAATGAGGAAATTTAGAAAGTTAATTAAAATACTCGTATACTTATGTCATGCTCTAGTTTGAAGAATCTAAAAGGAAAACATTGACAGTTTTTTTTGAGGCATCACTAACTGTAAAATTAACTCTTTTAGGTTCTCAGGTTACACAAAATTCATTGTGAATGAAGGACTTCACAGCCTATGACTCGATATTAGTACAAGGATAATAGCGACCTAACTGTACGCACTCATTAACGCAAAAAAAAAACACTGCCCTGTCTGTTTTCTAGTTTGGGAGATTAATTCATAATGTAATTATACCTGCCCCCATGACACCTGTAACGCCTCCATCCATAAGAAACGCTTTCTATTTCCAGACTAGGCCATTTGAAAGGGTTTTTGTCCCAATGTTGGAGAGCCAAAACTTGAAGTTGATTATTACTGCTGTTTGCACCACGGATCACCGTGCCCCAACGTTCACTTTTCCGGTGGCCTTCGCCCCCACGTTTAAAAACATCAACTTTGTAATTTTTAATGTCTATATATATATGCCTCGGCTGCGTCAGTACTAATTTGCAGAAACACGTATCTCTTAGCACGGGTAGTACGGCTAAATAATGAAGGCTTACACATTTAACTTCGTTTTATTAATCCTTTACAAGATTAAATAACACTTCACTGATATATCCTACTGTAGAGCTGTGAGATTATTGTTTAATTGCACTTTTTAACAAGTAAACTTTATATTATTCACCGTAATGAAATTTTTGTCTCACACTGAATAGTACCCAACGAACTGCTCGGGACCGCTGCCTTCTAGCATCTACTTGGGTACGCTATCTTGTAGTGTATACGGCCTAAATTCGTATATTTCCACTATTTTCAATTTCTGATTGGCTAATTCTATTCCATTAGAATACTTTTATTTAACTTAAAGCTTATCTAGTTTTTGATTGACTATTTATAAACTGTTTTAAATATTACATTATTGTTCCAAGAATTATTAGTAGCATTATTAAGCTTTCTAATTTATTGTTGTCTCAAGGTTACCTCATTGTTACCTCATTGTTAGCAACTTTCGACCTCTATTCTCACAGCTCCTACATTGTTAAAAATACGTAATAAATTCATATAACATTATTATACATGTATTTAATAATATAAACATAATATAATGACTGTTACATACACTCTTTATATATTATAGTATACACATTGCTTTAAAGCGGGCTATTATATTTTATATTATATAATTAGGCTGATATAATTTTAGTGTTAAACATACTGCCTCACATTAAATAGAATGCGATTTTTTTAAAGAATGGAAATAAATCTCATTTGTCAGTTGAATAGTAACACTTCTGTTGAAAAGTTATCATTATGTAAAAATGTCAATAATACAAAATTCTTTATATTCTCAAGGTAAATGCAAGAAAATAATCATAACAAAAAGGCAAATAGCAAGAAAATAAAAAATAATAATGTAACATCGAAAAGATCACAGAATACAGAAAATGGAATGACATGACCAAAATTTACCTAATAAATATGCATTTTCATTATGAGACCCGTGATAACGATTTATGTACACTTTTACAATGGATACGACGCAACAATTAAAAGATGACGTGATCATAATCCGATAAATGACAACTACTGGAGTTTTCTTCGCTCATGGCAACCTTTACACTTTCCCAATGTACCTACACCTTTATTTCTTGTGCTATGATAGTTTTGATTAACGCTCACATTACATACTACGAATCACTTAACATAGGGCTCGAGCTTCTTTGTTTAGTGAGATCTGTTTTGTAATTCTCTATACTCAGAATATTCCGCTATTTCTTATTTGAGTAGAAAAAGTTAATCAATTTTCAAGCTGTTGGTTAAGTGCTGGCAGAAGAAAACCGCGTGCTTAATTACACTCTTAGGAGCACGTTTTAATTACATACTTTCTAGAAAATCCGCAGAAACTTAGGCGTTGCGGTAGATATACACGTACATAATTAAAAAGCAAAACACCGCAAGCCGTGATGAATTCAATTACTTTCTTTGGTTTGTAACATTTTTATTTTCTGCCACGAAGCAGACGCCCCTAGGCAACAGGTAGTGCTTTAATTATTCTCACACTAACCACTTCTTCCTCTTTTCTGTGGTTTTTACTACTCTTCCAGTCCACACATTAGCACCTCCTCCATTTCTTAATACTACTTGTTTTCACTGCTCCGGAGTGTTGATATAATTACATAATGTTATTAAATTATATAGGTGTACGTGTCCACAACGACACCGCTACAAGTGAGTGCTTCCTGTAGGTGTGTTAATGTCTAGAGAATTGGACAGCCCTCATCTTGGGCGGGGCCAGCTGATCTAAAGGGTACTATGTGACCACCACTTGCAGCCTTGTTATGAGTCCTGATTTAGTTACTCTATTTTCCCCTTACTTCTTGTCTTCACTTTCTCTTCACAACTTATAAAAGCGTAACAAAGTGTATGGGATAAGGGGGACTTTCAACATAGCACCATCGCATGTACAAAAAATATTCTAAAATAAAAGCATTGTCAACTACTCAAAAATGTATTTACATATCTTCGTTATAATCAGTATACTATCTTTCAAATTTTAGTGATGTTTAACGCCCGTTTAACTAATTACGGCGGTGGAGGCCTCGGAAGTTGGGACCTTGTGTGCCTAAGCAACCGGTATTCAATGTTAACAAACACCTACTACCAACACAGAACTATTGCTCGGCCAAGGCGAGTGGATCCGTGGAAAGAATTTGAACTAACGCGGTGACACATACGCAACATAGATACAGACAATATAGTCTTCAAGCCGAAATTATAATGTCAATAATTATCATAATAGTCTGGGAAGGATAGCGAAATAAAATAAATAATAAAATATTTAAAATCAGTGCATGTATTAAAAGGAGAAGCATTGGGAAATTTGTTGACTGTTAAAAGCGACAGAAAGACCAGACGGACACAGTTTAGCTAATTAGGGACCAGCCCCAGGTATAAAGGGTAAAACCGCTGAAGCCAGTTTCTCTTGAAATTAATGGGTGCAGTTGCACTGGCTAGGACGTGAAGGTCATGAGAAGCTTCATGACGCTGAGTTTTTGGTACGAAATGTTTAAGGAGAGAGAGGGGAAGTTAGGAGTCCTTTCTTTGTATCGCGCGTGAGGTGAGGAGATTCTCGCGGGGACGCTCGTGTGATGAGGAACAACGGTCTCGTCGAGATCCGAAGACTGGGTGTGAACTTGCAAGAGGGTCGGACGATCAGATGTAATTGATAATCTTCGGTCTTGGAAAAGACACAGTAACATCGTAAGAATTTAACAGTGATCGGCAAATCTTAAGTCTTATTTTAATGGTGAATAAAAGTGTTCCAAGAAAGCGTTCGTGTTTCTATGTACATACACACACGCATACCCATTGATTAAGATCTCATGCTCGAGCAGCCTGGCAAAGTATAAAAAAACAACTAGGAGGAGAAACGCAGCAATCGTGAGGCAAAGGTATTGCTTCATGGTTGGAGGACGTATCGTGGCTGCGTCAGTCTGGTTCAATTGGTTGACGTCACCAGTGGTATGCAGGACTTCACTCGCCTTACGTCAAGTAATACTGCCACGGAGTACATGTTGTGTTAGCTTTGGTTACGTTATAGCCGTAACCCCAGTTGGGCGCAGGGTACACCGGGTCCCAAGATCCTAGCCTTACTGATGATACATGAAATGAAATGAAATGAAATGATAGTTGGGAAAGGAAATTTAGAAGGAAATGTACTAGGGAGTTTAGATAACTCCCCAGTATTTGTCAGTTATGAGAATCGAGGAAAACCTTGAAAATACTTCATCGTGGACGATGGTCGTTGAGGGATTTGATCCGGGACCTCTCGTTCACGAATTAATGACTCCACCACTCGTGTCGGTTACTATCTGCGATAACTGCTCGACCTGGCATTTCACGAAGCTCTGAGGACGGGAAGAACAAATGAAAATGCCAAATCCTTATTCACAACTACGGAGAAGGTTCCATATGGCATTTACTGATTACCATTATTTGTTTGTAAACCCCACACCTTCAAAAAAAAGATTTAGCTCCTGTGTCAATGCTAGAGCCGTATGTTGGGTAGTTTTGGCAGCTAGTTTCATTTCCGCACTCGTAATGACCTCATATTTCACAAAACGTACCTGCATAATCTGTAAAAAACTTAACGGGTAGAATTCAAACCTGACGAACTATAGTCTTGGAATAAAAACTACTACTCCTACTCCTCATAGTAAGGTGTGTCAAAATAGCATTTGATTTCAAATGAAGACGATACAAAAACCAAAGATTATCAATTTTATTTTACTTAAATTTAAGACTGTGTCAACGCATTCAGCTTGTGTTACACACTTTGATTTCTACCACCCTGAAAAGCTATTTAGTTTGTTTCTTAGGGTACACGTACAATACTGATACACAGCATTCAATTTCAACTTTGGTATTTCTTTTTTAATTTTGATGAAATTTTGAATACATATTTATGCTGTAACCACATTATACCGTGCACAGTTTCAACTCTTGGGTGGCTTGGTTCAGGAAATATTGCAAATTATTTAAATAAATTAATAGTTGCACTGGCAAAGTCCCTAGCGACAAAGTTTTCATCCGATCATTCTAAAATTTTCCATAGATGCTCTACAATCAAGGATACATAGGAATTGGGGTTTTATATCTGATTATTTGTTTGGCTTACGGAAATACATAAATATGGAATTTCGTAATTTTTAAAAAAGTATGCAGTAATTTCCTATTCTGAAGGTTAGGATAGCATAGGACTAGAAGCGGAGGGTGTCTTAGAACCACGACCTACGCACATCTTATGTGCCTAGGCCCCTGGCGGGGTGCCCCCCGGAAGGGAGGAATCTGTTGAGAGGAGATAGAGGGCGGCCGGACCATGGGAGCGACAGGCAGAGGGCAGGGTCCCTACCATTTACAGATTTGAACTCTCCAGCGCCCCTCCCCCTATGGGTTTACACATCCCCTGGGGTCCCGGGACCCGGAGACGCTAGCAGTTCGGGGGGGACGAAGGTTTTCTTAGAGCATCCTTTTCCCCTGTCATGCATACGCCAAGACCTTTCCCCGACACTTGCAATCCTGAAAGAGACCAAGCAGATGGGAGGTCAAGTGAAATGAGAATGGAGATGAAATGGAGGAAAAGGAAATTCTGGGGATGTAATTATCCTTCCTAGCATTCACCTGGCGCCCCGGGGAAACCCCCGAAAAGCCCATGGGTCAGCAAGGTGGCCACGAGAATCGAACCCACGACCTCCCGAATGCCGGCCACAGACGTAACCGCCTGAGCCATTCCGGTTGATTTATTCTGAAGGATAAATACCACACTAAAAATTTGTTGATATCACAACCCAATACAGTTTTTATTTCTAATACATATTGCTACATAGTGTGCAAGTTTCAAGTGATTCTGATATGAAATGCTCCTCAAGCTAATCATTAACAAGACCTACGTTCACTTACTTCAAGCGGCATATTCAGGCCAGTGTCATTGCACAAATAACATTGCATAGTGCACCATATAAAAAGGGGCGTGTACCTGGCTTCTGGAATTTAAAAATGGCGTAACTAACAAAATAATGGATGCATTTCATAGCACAAAGATTATAACACTTTTTATGCCAAAAATAAAAACTGAAATTTTCAACGAAAATTGTCAAATCTCAACTTATGTATAGTTTAATTACACTGTCTGCATATCTTTCCAAAATCATTCTAATGTTCGCATGTTCTAAACTTGCTAACGGGATTTTCTTTCCTCCGCTTGAAACGTCTTTTGGCAGTATGATTATTAGAATTTCCAATTTCCAGCATTGCCATTAGCTTATTCGCTATCATTGCTGACATATTTCAGGTTTTCATTTTAGAGAGTGGCGTGTGTGTGTGTGTGTGTGTGTGTGTGTGTGTGTGTGTGTGTGTGTGTGTGTGTGTGTGTGAGAACAGCATGACTCCAAAATGAAAATTCGGATAATACTTGGTATTTAGATTCAGTACCTTCCAAACATGCGACATGAAGATTTTCAAGAAAATCCTTCCACCTAACTACCCTTTACATGAAAGATTGTTTTGAAATTTTTTATTTTCTAAAAAATGGGTAACGATTTTGATTAAAATACCATATATTACAGATATTAAATGTATATATTGAATTTCTTGGAATAGCCTATGAATTCCTCTTCATGTGGAAGGAATTTTGTATAATTCTATATAAGCGGTAAACGCTAAGCCATAGAGAAAAAGTACTACACAAGAAATATAGATCTTTTTAAAGCACATAATTTATTTGTGGCATCAGCCATTTCAGAGATATCCGTTATTAATGGTTTAATGCATAGCCATTCTTTTAGTCATGTCGATTTTCAGCTGTTTCTCGCAGACGTGTAGCGTGCAGTTCTTAAAACATTTGAGTATTCTATTTCTGAAAGGGTTTATCTCGATTAAAATAAAGCAGATAGGAAAATAAACTTTCGTAAGAATAATTTGTATATCTACTAATAAGCAATAAAGGGTGGAGAAAGCCATGTGAATATAACATTTAAGGCTTTTTATTACTCCTGCATTTTGAAGCACGTAGTACTGTGATTTTTAAGAGCATTTCATGTTTTAGTGGCCAAGTTCCTTCATGCAAAAGAAGTCAACGAGATAAAATATGGGTTCAGATCTAGTGTGGCCACGGTTCAACTGATGAGAGGTGTTAAATGCCAAATTTGCTTGAGAAGGAGTTCAGAACCAGTTTGTCTTAAACAGCACAGTGAGGCAAGGTTGGGAATTTGGTCTATTGCTTGCCTGGTTTTAATTCAAGTTTTATTTTCAAAGTAGAGTACCCAGTATACTTCCACGAAACTGAAGAAAAACAACAGTATATTAGCATTATTAAGCACAAGAAGCGAGCTACATGCCCGGGCAAATACTTGCGATTTCCGGTGAATTTCGATAGTATATAGGTTTGCAAAGGAAACTGACAAACTATCTTATGTGCTTCATTCATATAACTTTCTCTATTCACTCTTCTAATATTATTCTTACAAAGCTTATTGTTTGCTTGAGAAGAAGTTCAATACCAGTTAGTCTTCAACAGCAGGCAAGATTGGGAAATTTGCTTGCACGGGTTTTAATCGAGTTTTATTTTCAAAGTAGAGTTTCAGGTATACCCCTACGAAACTGAAGTAAACCGACACCATATTAACATCATTAAGCACAACAAAGAGTAACATAGTAGGACAAATACTTCAGACTTCCAGGGGATTTTAATAGTAGATAGGTTTGTAAAGGAAATTGACAAAATATCATGTGTGTTTCATTAATATGACTTTTCTAGTCACTCTTTTACAAATTGTTCTTACAAAGCTTATTACTTTCTCTACCGTATACCTATTAAGCAGAGAAGGTACTGAAATCCACCCAAAAATTCGATATCGAGATTTCACCGGAAATACATGTTTTAAACTGCCTGAATCCAAAAATGTCATTTTTAGAAAAATTTCCATGTGTGTGTGTGCGTGTGTCTGTGTCTATTGTTTTGATCTGTGAATAGCATAACTCAAAAATGAAAAGCCGGGTAAATACCAAACTTAGTGTTTAGGTTCAGTAACTTCCAAAGATGCGACACGAAGATTTTCAAAAACATCACCCACACCAAACTGACCTTTACTGGAACATTTTTCGAAATTTTTGATTTTCTAAAGAATTGCTTTAACGATTTTGATTATAATGCCATGTATTAATTATATTTACAAACAAATAAAATTTATATCTAATCTAATGCTCTTGCTGATTCCAGGAGCTTCAAAAGGTGTACTTTCAGTAAAATCTAGATATCCAATTTTCGGGTATAGAATATAATACTTCCTATACTTCTATAGGTATGTAGCAGGTAAAGTAGAAATGTTTCTGGGCTCGGCAATGTTTAAAATTATGGTTCATGAAAACTCAATTACATTCTTTCTCTTCATAAACCAACTATAGACACTAGAATAACACTGTATGTCGGAAAACGTATTGTTTGCGATTTTATAATGCGGTGAAACAAGCAGATACAAAGGGCTTGGATCACGCATAAACCTCATCGACACATCTGTCAGATGCAACAATCAACATGATTCAACCGACCGAACAACTGCAGATACGTGACCGACGATTGGAGTACCGTAAAGAGAAAATAAGCGTTAAGGGTTATGTGCGGGGGGTGCCCATAATTAGCAAGGGCAGGCACTTGACTGGGAACCCCCTTCCTCCGTTAATTGGTTTCTCGTGTCACTCTGGATAGTGGTCGACTCCCCACAACGAGGGATGCTGTTTTCCTCATCTCTTATGTCACCAACACGTGTCATCATCACCAGGTTTTATGGTAGGCAATAAAATATCTCATGATTAGAAGCTCACTTTATCGCCTTAATCTGCCGCACCATAGGCTGGGCACGCAATGCATTAATTGAGCAACTGCACAAACTTTTGGCATATTATCGGTGACGTCAGCAATATTAAAAGTATCCTGATATTATGTTTCATTTAATGTTTTTTTTTTTTCAAATGTTTCCTGATTCTGAATTGAAATTATCATTTAGAAAGACGCCCAATCCATTTTAGAGAAATCCAAAACCTGCAATTTTTGTAACAAATCATAGCACATTCAATTAATCTTTTATCCTATTCCAGTGATATGTCTGCCAGACGTTATAACTTCCAACCTATGGAAAGACTGCGTATAGGTTCTTACGTTATTCCCCTGCATCCTTGCGATAGAGTATTTACTTTCGCTACACCTTAGGTAGATATCCAAGTAGATGACAAATATTGTATAGACTCAAATATTCGCGTTAGGAGTGTCTTGGAAATGCAAGCCCCTAACCTCCCCCTCCCCAAAAAAAGCGTTTCTCGACAATAATGCCTTTTTTTTAATCCACCTCAAGTTCATGCTATCATGCATGGGAAATGTTGATTCGTTTTGCATCTTTACCGCAGATGTTAATAAATTGTAAATACATAAATTCTAATGCTCCAACTAGTGCTCTGTACACTTATTGTTGTCTTTACTTCCCTTTATTTGTTAACATTACTTACGATTTAATTCGTGGAGAATTTAAATATTATTTCGGCGCAAGTAGCCATATCACCTTCAGTTGTTTACCGGTTGTTCAGCGCTATCAGGCGTGACTAATCCATCACCAACTCGCAGTGGCTAGCACGGTCGACCTTGGTACTGCTTTTGAACAGCTGACAGTGAATGATTTTATTTTCGGGTAAGCATTTTTATGCTAAACATTTACGATTTTTTCTTGTATTTTCAAACTTCTTCATTCTGTAAAGTTGCAATTATAGCACTTGTATTACTACATCTATTTTGGAACAAACGTAAGTTTGCATGCGTAATTGTGTGCGTGTGTGTATGTGTTTGTGATGTCACAGCATCAGTCCAAACAACTATTTACCTGGAAGAATATTGTTTTATATGTTTCCTCACAATTACTACAAAGATTATAATTAAAATATATTTCGAGGTAATACTGTGACAAATAACAATGTATTTCGCGATCTATGCTTTCTGAAATCAAATGTTCTTTACAAAGAGAACTGCTCAATTATTTTCCCTAAAAGTGCAGCGTACTAAGGTTCCGAATTTCGTTTTCTTCTTTGCAATTTTAATGCAAATTTAATGCATAGAGCCTCCGGAGAATTTGAACTAAAGGGTATTGGGATGTTGTATCCAAAAAGAATGTTGTGCTAGTCCTTAAATCCATAAAAAATACATCTTATTGCTTTTAAAACATCTGTGTTTAAATCTGCGATCAGATTTCGTTTTAGAAATCGATCTAAGAGTCCATTATATATTTAGCAAACTTCCAGCGAAAAAATTATTAACTGTTTGTACGTAATTATAACGGAAATAAATACGTATTTGATAAATAAGAAAACTTGTGTTGCAATTCATTTCTTCAGATTCATAATGTAAATAAATGCAATGTTCTCGTTTCAATTAAGTACATAACGAATTGAGTAAATCACAAATCCAGGGAGAAAATCTAATTTGTTTTTAATCTATCATAAGTACATGCACATTAATGTATTTTAGACTTAATATTGTGAGTTTTACTGTGACTATTCAGTTTTTGCTGCCACGTCACTGATGTGACTTAGCTAAGTTTTCATATCACTTCTCTTTGCTTTGCATGCAGAGATGTAATGAATCACCTGTGAAGCAGCCTCTTCTTACTTCCGCTTCACTCGCTGGATTCGATCGAACACAGGACTTCTCTTATATCGCACGCCAAACAGCACTCACTGCCCGTCACAACTTCCCCATGGGCGGCAGTTTCGACACTTTCAGCTGCGGGCGCTGCGTTTCTAGTATTTATGTTACTTTTGATGTTACTAGAAGTAGATTGGGCCAAACATCTGAGCCCCTCCCGTTAGAGTTGTTCGGATTGGGTTGGGCTCTTCGGAGATTGGGAACTTCCGGACGGTGACATCAAGACGGGATTTTGAGACGCCTCAAGATCCTCCAGTACCTCCCGTATATCCGGTAGACGGTGTCGCTGTGCTAGAACACTGTCGGCCCTACTGAGGATTTTCGTTAGTCTTCACCTTTGGGTTTGACGCGCGTAATTGGCGCATCCATTCCGTCCCTGCGCAAGCTGGGGGGGTCCATGCATTTTCAGGTATAGAGAAAACCTCACGGGCGGGGGTGGCACTCGGATGACACCTTCCACTGGGTTCCATGGGCGTGGGCCGAGTTGTCAGTCTGTAGCTCATTGGCGCTTATGTCCATCACAACTTCTTTAGATCCTCACTCATACAATACACTGGGTTATCAGCACAATTTGTCACATCAACATAAGAAACGCTCCAACTGTCGCATGCACGCCAAAATATAGTCACAGGAGTTTCGAGAAAGTTCTGCACTGCCCCTCCTCTCTCTCTCTCTCTCTCTCTCTATTTATTTCCTATACTTTACGTTGTGAGATAAATTTAAGGAACAAAAGCTCCACAGGATAGTGTCACAAAATCAACTTTCTGGCAAGTGATTGTCCCCATTTAACCCTATGAACAACATATGCATTTGTTTCAATAAAACCTTCATGACAAATGTAAGAATGAGAATGGGCGAAGAATTACAATATAAATCAATTGCGGCAGTATCTTGCTGTACGCGAAGTCTTTTCAAAGTTCTGTTTCCTGTTTAAAATACCACCAGCACACTTGACATGGCAATACGCAAAGTAACAGGACAATGGGAAAACAAACATGCAAATAATTGTATGATTATATCTCTCTGTCCTTACAATAAATGCCCCGCGAGATTGCCGTTGAACATGCTAAAGGAATATTGACCTACAACAGTCCTAAATTATGGTGACATGAATCGCAAGAATAAAAGTGCAAACAATTTAAAAACCCAAATGATTCAATACATATATACCTTAAAAATAGCAAACCGTAAAGTTAACCTAACACTTGACACATACGTATTATTAAAAGCGAAGTTTCAAATCTCATAAAATTTTACATAGAGCCTGCATACAAGAATACCATTACTTAAATTCTCCGCTTGTGTAACAATAAATAATTACGAAACAAACTCACCTGATAGTGTTCAGCGAGCCACAGGCGAGAGCCTGAAAGCAAATCCTTCGACAGTCTACATTATGAACCAGTTAACCTCAGAACGCGAAGACCCACATCGTTACCAACACAATTTCATGACAAGGAGCGCTCAAGTCGCACAATGAAACACTCTAATCAAGCGCGAAATACAATGCTTGGAATACCATTAAAAAATCTGATGTGTTACACTCACATGACTTTCTCTACTCTTGTACAAAATATTTTTACAAACGTTCAATATTCATTTACTTATGTTAATCGAGATATCGAGACGTTAATCTTATTGCTAATTTTCTTGTAGATGCAAGGGGGAATTGGTAGACTTAAGCGATAGTCAATAATTTTAAGAGCTGGTTGCTATGTGGAGCATTCCATTCTCTTTGCATGTCCAGTACATAAAAAAAAATCTGATGTGTTACACTCACATGACTCTCTACTCTTATACAAACTATTTTTACAAACGCTTATTCTCCATATACTTCATGTAATCGAGATATCGAGATTTAATCTTATTGCTAATTTTCTTGTAGATGCAAGGGGAATTGGTAGGCTTTAAGTGATAGTCAAATATTTTAAGAGCTGGTTGCTATGTGGAGTATTCCATTCTCTTTGCATTACCAGTACAAAAAAAAAAAAGAATAACGAATTCCCATTTGAGAAAAAGTATAAGTATTGAAAAATTTAAGGTAATAACCAGCAATATCTCGAAAATAGTTCACTTAATAAACAACATGTAAATGACATAAATTGTGTATTTTAACGCGATCTACATTTTTGTGTAGTAAAAGCTTGTCTATCTGTTATGGTTTACCTTTATGCAATTCTTCACAATGAAGAATTCTTTTGGAGACATTCCCAGAAAATTCGAGATATACATTTCATTTGTCATAAAAATATCTTAAACATATTATATTTTAATGAAAATCGTTAGAGCTATTTTTGAGAAAGTTAAAAGGTTCCATGTAAAGGGTAATCTGGGGTGGGAGGATTTACTTGAAAACCTTCGTGTAGCATTTCTGGAAGATACTGAACCTAAATACCAAGTTTGGTGTTTATCCGACTGTTCGTTTCTGAGTTATGCTGTTCACGGACAGACACACAGACACACACACGGACATGTTTCCAAAAATGTGCTTTTTTGGATTCAAGGGTCCTCAAAACATATATTATCGGTGAAATCTCGGTATCGAATTTTTGGGTGGAATACAATACTTCTTTTACTTACTATACGTAGCAGAGAAAGCAACAAAATCGGCACATTTCACAGGAAGCGGGTGGAAAATCCAGAATTATAACCTTAACTCTCGATAGCGCTTATGATATTAGGTGGGTATGAGCGCCGCCCTCCTATCTCCCCCAAAAAACAGTCGGCCGGCGCTGAAGCACATCGCCTTCCACGCGACAAGCTGGGCTCACGGCAGCTGCGTCACACTATATTTCCTTTTGGTTTTACAAACAAAAATGTCGTTCTGCGTGCCTGATACAAAATTGGATAATCTTTGTCTGCAAATTTAGTTACCTACTCACTGTGAAAGTGACTAAAGTCAGAAATTTAATTTCTGACTGTAGTATGTAATAATACCGTCATATTCTCTATTCTTGCAACTGTATCATAACTGAAAACATTCAGACTGCTATAGTTGAATACAAAGTTATGACTGGTTGCAAAGTACTCCATTATCCATTGAGAGTTGCTGACGACATCGCAGAATTTCACCTGACGTTTCCATAAAGAGCGCCCCAGAGCCTATGACATCTTGAGTGATGGATACCGCCTAACTTAAGAACACGAACCACCCACCAAGACATTCCGCGACGAGTATGTGTAACGTGTCTAAAGTGTTATTCTTCACTCTGACAGTTGACGATTGAGCGCGCGTGCATCCCCCTTGCTCTATACACCAACCGGAATGTGTTGTTATGTTTGTCTATTCACGCACCATATTAATCTTAATTAAAAGGTAACTTCATCCCTCAGGCTTCCCCCTCGACGGCGCCGCTTGGCTCAATCCCGATTGAAAGTAAATATAATTAGTAGCAGGGGGATTTTAGAAAATTATCAAGTTAATTTGAAGGGACAATAATGGAGTTTTGCCTTCATTGAATAGGTACACGACGCAATATCATAGTTGTGTTTTAACCTAGAAGGTATTAAGGTATTTAGTGCTGACAATAATCTTAAACTAAAAATATTCAAAATATGTATTCCGACTAATATTAATTCAATTAAAGTTCTTAACCAATTAATATATAAGTTTATGAAATTTGATGAAGGATCAAAAACTGAAAATAAATTGGTTATCATTTTCAAATTAAAATTTTAATAAAGTTTTATTTGAAGTTAAAATTTTAGTTTTGTAGGAAAATATATAAAAATGTATTACATTGAATAAGATTAGTTATTCATTGCTGACAGAACCAATATTTAAATTAAAAATATTCACAGGTTGTTTATTCTTTGTTCAGAGTCTTTGAGACAGCGGAAGGGGAAGATAAGCACGTCGCGAGGCCGGTGCGGCAGCTATCACGAAGAGTCACCACACGTAGCCGACATGGACACAAGCAACCGGTTTTTTTCTACCTTCCCCCATCCACCGTTTCAAAAGACTCTGAAACAAACAATACTTATCGATAGATTATAACATTTTTCTTAACTTTAATAAGAGTCACAGGCAGAGTGACAGAAAACACATAGCAGATTAGCTGAGTATGAATAAGTAAAATAAATAAGTGAATAAATTAATGAATTTTTGTTTAAATAAAAAGCACACATACTTTGATACCTAACAACCGCATGGGTACGACAGACAGTACGTGCTTTTATAATACACAAAATAATAAGGCAAGATAAAAAAACTACAAAAATAGAAGGAAAAATGACGCTTTCACAATTGCACAAAAAATATTGGAATTTCAAATGTAGTTTCTTAAATGCAAACAACCCAGAACAACTCACAAAACGGTAAACCGTGTTATGATGCATTGTTATGCCTTATTATATTATCCAAAGTACAGTTAAGACTGCTAAATAAACATATAATACGATAAAAAATAAAGTACCATCTAAGATCTCAGCTTTCTCAACTTAATAGATATTTACCTATCCTTTTCACGTGTTTCCTGCCTGCCAATAGCATCCAACATGGCCTTAACCCTTTATTCCTCCATACCTCTACAGCTTGCCAAGATATGTACCCACGATCCTTCTCCTCTCAATAGGGGCAAGATTCTTATACAATTTTATCATCCGCCGTGCTCCAAGTCTAAGCCACGTGAGCCCCCATCTAATAAGTGTGGTCCTAGACCAGCGGGTTAGGCTACATGTATGGCTGAACAGAAATACCACGAGCCAATCCCAACATTTGACGGCAGTAAGCAATTTGACCTCATTCTCTGCGTGGCAAGAAACAACTGAAGGCGTGTTGGAACTTGATTCATTTTATTCACATGTTCACATCATTTGATGCAGAATACTGCATTTGTAAGGAAATACACATTATTTTCTATTAATTTGAGATTGCCTGAGTGGATGTGTTTATTACTTAATGGATAAGCGATTATTTCGCCCTTCCAATATCAATTAATACTACCGCGATCCTACATGGGCAAATGTTTCTTAAAGCACCTCTATTTTTGTTTCCCAAGTACCTATCTTCGCAAACGCGAAGTTAATGCATAAAACAGCAATTGAGGACATTTCTGGAAGAGGAGTCTATAGATCTGTAAGTCCTTTTTCCGAAAATCGTTTTATTTGAACCGTCATGTTGTATAGAACCTTTCCATCAATTTTTGTTTCTTAGTTTCACCATTTCAGTCCATGACAGCACTTTTTGTTCACTCCTGTTAAAATGCCTATACAGCTGGTATGCCTAGTGTATGTTTTTGTTAGTTTGTGGAAGTATTTTATAGAAATAAGTGTAAAATGGATGGTAAGAGTAAGAAGAGAAAAAAGATTTAAGTAACAGCAGTTTGAAGAAAGCAGAAACTAAAAGGAAGCGATCAAGTGGATTACTTTTTGCAACAAACTGACAAGAAGCTCACAATGAAATATGCAACTTAGTTCAAGTTCTTTAAGGAACAGTGTAATTATACCTTCAAGAAACCAAAAAGCAATGTCTATGGTTCTAATTCCGTTGCTTCATTTGTACATCAAGTTAAAAAAAAAAAGACCGAATATCCCTAATGTGAAATATGTGATTTTGCTTTCCGGTGCCTGTGGAGGGCAAAATAAGAATATTGTTATCACGTGATTTTGTTCATGGATAACTAGAATCTTTGGAGTAGAAATTATTGATGTCTTTCCAAATCCTGGATATTCTTTAAGTAATGTGAATGGAACTTTGGATTAATCAAAATAAATCTGAAAAGAGTTGAACCAATTCCAGCTGCATTCCATATCTCTCAACTATGGTACAGTGTAGACATCCCTACACCATTTGATGTTTGCATGAACAGGATTCTAAGAAAAGACTGGAGAAATGGTCTGCAAGACTCTAGTCTTCCTAAACCCATTAAAACAGAAGTACGTTCAAGATAGAGACATATGTACAACTGAGATACAAACCGGTACTGTCATATGTTCACCAACATACTATGGTACTTTTACACTGTTTCGCATCCGGAAACACAAATACAGTATCCAAGCGTTAAAAATATTAAACTTCAAACTGTGAATCAAGCGCCGTGACAGCTGCTAAAAGAAATCATGTTCGTGATTTATTTAAATACACGGACAGAAAGAGCTGCTTGTGGGTGGATATAATGTTTTTGAAAGTAAAATGTCAAGTGTGTAACATCCAAATATGTGCACTGTCAAATTGTTGCAATAGACTAAAAGATTAAACAATAATAATAAAATTTAACTTATATTTAAAACCACTTACTATTGGTTTATGGAAAAAGGGCCCAAGCGTCCCTTGTATATTTGACGCAAATATACCATCGTTATATTTCAAGATGTTAGTATTTAGTACCAAGATGGTAGTAATATGTTATGAAAACGTTGACAGCAAAAATCTGCATTTAAACATTTGAAATAACTATTTTAATCTTGATTACTGTATTAAATATGCTTGTATTAAATATCTGACTGTAAAATTTAATCATTTAAATATAAGAAATGCAAATAAGCCTATTATGCCCAAACCTCATCATTTGAGCCCTTGGCCCATTTAGAGTTAGTTCACTTAAATTAACAAGCTTAATCATTCTCTGCGTGTCCAGATGACTTATTAAGAAACGATATCCACAAGGTAATATATTTATCTTCGTCTTTCGCGAGCATCAATGTAGAATATTTTATTTAAAAGTGAATTATTTTACACTCACCCATCCTAGAGCCTCACAAAAGATAGTCATTAGATTTACTGGATATATACGGTCACCTTACCTGTAACAAATAAAAAGAGTATTACAGAACGGGAGAGGCATGTTAATACTTTTAGCTATACTTATTCATTCTTTAAGGGGAGAAATTGACAAAAATTACTTAACAATGACAATTTAGCTTTTTGTATCGTTCTTATTGAAATTCCCTCTTTATATACGTATATATATGTATATATATTCTATTATTTTAGGCAGAATATCTATACTTTAAATGTATTATACTTGTACTGTGAATTCTGCATCACTTCACAGAAAAAAAATAAGAACTCCCACATACCTTGGAGTAGGCTCGTAAACTTTAACCCATTGTTTAAAGATGGTTTTTCTTACAAACTGATAACTACGTTAAGTATGGCAGTTTCTGTGTGCTCCGGCCTGTGGTTTGTATCTCTACAAATGTATGCGAGCTTATTTTCTCCATTTTTGCTTTGAATGCTTTTTCTGTGAATGAATGGTCCATTTTCTCAGAAACTATTAAGATAGTCAAATTTAATTTTAGAATGATAGAAACAATCTCTAAGTGCTGTTTTAGATCTACTTTGCGTTAATAACACGGTTGGTTATTTTTAAAAAATGCTAAAAATGTTAAT
This sequence comes from Deroplatys truncata, assembly GCA_030765065.1. NCBI lineage: Eukaryota > Metazoa > Arthropoda > Insecta > Mantodea > Mantidae > Deroplatys > Deroplatys truncata. Next base: position 65,654,107 of record CM060980.1, read on the forward strand.
CAAAAGGTAATATAATTAAGTAAGTAATCCTGTCTTCCCTAATAAATAAACTTATTGTGTAAAAGTATATCAGTGTGCTTAAAAGGCATGTATCTACATCTTGCAAAAATGTGAGTCGTATATCTCAAGTAGCTTCTGAGCTAGAGGATCACGAATTTAACAGATTTAATGTTGGTGGGATACTCCCCCCTTAATTGAAACATGTTTCTAAAATTTTAACTGTGAGGTAAAAATAATTTATTTGGTTAATGGGAAGCTTCTTTGTCTTCTTTTTGTATTAGACGCAATCGCCTGTTCTACAGGCAATCAATCCCTTATTCCATCTTCTTTTTGGCCACCTTGGACTTCTTTTTCCTCCTGGGGGGTTGTCCCTTACTATTCGTGCAATTCTTTCGTTCGCAACGGAAAGCACTGCAGTAAACGTTGAAAACTATATATATATATATATATATATATATATATATATATATATGTGTGTGTGTGTGCGCGCGCGCGCGCGTGTGCGTGTTTTTCCGTCTTAAAAACTGAATGTGTAGCTTATGCTGATTTTCTTGAACGTGAACACAAGATCATAAAATGCAAAACATTTCGCAAATGTAAATATTCGAAAAGCAAGACAAGTGCGAGTAGAATTATATTTCTAAAACAAAATATGTAATATAAAAATCCGATAATAAATACCTAAATACACATTATAACGTTATGCTTAAATACTTGCTAATAATATAGCGTGCACCAAGGGGCGGCTCTTTATATTTGGCCAGAGAGAAGTCTGAAGGTAACGACAGGAAGACCAGCTGAAGAAATTACAAATAATAGTTAATTATAATAATTTTAATAAAAATACTCAAGCAGAGCACTTTTTTACCTGCTGATCTGCTCTTCTTTCCAGAAAGGAAACAAAATACTCCAAACTAACAACTGCCGAACACTTACATGATGCCCTATCTGATTTAGCACTGTCAACACAACTATCACACTAAGAAAATCGTTGTCGTGCATTCGGCGAAACATTTGAGTATGCAACGGCCATTACTATCATTTACTCGAAAGTTTACCCCCACGATTATCTCTTTTTTTAGTATTATTATTTGTGGACGCTTTTTAACTGCTGTGGTCCTTAGCGTCCCATTCTACATATATTGGGCATGAAAGACCGGTAATTTTGCTCAGAGGCCTCTTTATGAGGCTTGAGGTTATTTTACGTGCCGTAAATCCACGACACGAGACCACAGGCTTTACTTACCTTCCGAAGGAAGCCATGCTAAGGATTTTTACGCCCGAAAAAAAACCATCGCCGGGTTTGAACCCGCACGACTATCACTATCTAATGTCACATCAATATGAATTCTGAAATTCATTCTTCTGCATCTTCTACTCTTCTCCGTTAATTACTGTATACAGAACTCGTCATTTCTTCAATCATGAATCACTACAGTCTTTGAATTACTTGCTTTCCAAAGGGTCATACTATGGAACATCATTGATAACCATGCGGCCAGGACTGTAATGTCCTAAAATGTTTGAAAACTGGCCTATATAATCACTAAAATATTTTATAAATGGTAGAATAATTGCAAAAAAATACCTAGAGTGAGATTTATTTGATTTATTAAAATTAGTGTACAGAAAGCTTTAAATTAATTTAGCATTTAAGACTTTTTAATTTCTAAATTAATTTAACTGTGTACAAGTGTAAAAAGTAGGTATAAGAATAATGATGAGACAATGCAAGAAATTAATTGACATATATTTGTTCCGTACTCTTGTTTAAAGAATCGAAAACAAAACAGTTTTTGAAGCAGGCCTTACAAAACTGTATCATTAACCCTTTTGAGTTCACAGATTATACAACATTTATAGCGAATGACTAGGACTTCACAAACTATGACGAGGACAATAGCAACATGGCTGTAGGCAAAAAAATCTGATGTGTTACACTCACATGACTTTCTCTACTCTTGTACAAAATATTTATACAAACGCTTATTCTCCATCTACTTCATGTTAATCGAGATAAACATTTGCAGAGTCTATCTTATTGCTAATTTTCTTGTAGATGTAAGGGGAATATATATTTACAAGGGAAATTTGGAAATACAGTAGCCTTTAAGCACATACATATCTCTTAATAGCTGGTTGCTAGATGCAGCACCATTCCCTTTCCCACAGATTAATACTCTTTGCATATCCAAGACAAAAAAAAATGAATAACGAATTCCCATTTGAGAAAATAAGTATTGAAAAATTTAAGGGAATAACAAGCAATATCTCGAAAATGGTTCACTCAACAAAAAAATGTAAATGACATAAATTGTGTATTTTGACGCGATCTACATTTTTTGTGTAGTAAAATTTTGTCTATCTCTTATGGTTTACCAGTTATGCAAAAGTCGTTCACAATGAAGAATACTTTTGGAGACATTCCCAGGAAATTCAAGATATATTTGTCATAAAAATATCTTAAACATATGATATTTTAATCAAAATCGTTAGAGCCGTTTTTGAGAAAATTAAAATTTTCGAAAAATCTTCCATGTAAAGGGTAATCTGGGGTGGGGGATTTTCTTGAAAACCTTCGTGTCGCATCCTTGGAAGATACTGAACCTAAATACCAAGTTTAGTGTTTATCCGACTGTTCGTTTCTGAGTTATGCTGTTCACAGACACACACACACGGACATGTTTCCAAAAATGCTTTTTTTGGATTCAGGGGGTCTCAAAACATGTATTTCCGGTGAAATCTCGGTATCGAATTTTTGGGTGTAATACAATACTTCCCCTACTTACTATACGTAGTAGAGAAAGTAAAAAAGGAAAAACTGACCTATCACATCCTAGTTTCGGACATGAATTCATAACCAGAATTATACCTGAAAATAGGCTCCCATCCACCCTTAAGCAAACTTTTCCAGACTGTTGAATAGGATTGGTTTTGTTTTTCAAAACGCTAGTAAAGGATACAAAATTGCTCTTTATTTCTGAGTTGAATAATGAAATTTCTGATGCAAGAAAATGCCTGAATCGCAAAGCGCAAGAAAATGACGTAAAGTTGAAAAAAATGCCCTAAAATAGAAAATGACATAAAATGAACAAAATTATACACTAAATATGCATCTTCATAATCTGAGAATCATGATAAATACTTATGTACACATTAGCAATGGCTATGATGCAACAACATGTCATCAGAATCTGGACCCAAATAATCAGCTATGAGAACCGCTTTAAATGGATATAAACGTTTAGTACATTCCGCGGGTTCAAACCCGGCGGAGGGCGATGTATTTTTTCGGGCGTAAAAATCCTTAGCATGGCTTCATTCGGAAGAGAAGTAAAGCGGTGGTCCCGTGTCGTAGATTTACGGCACGTAAAAGAAGCTCAAGCCTAATAAAGAGGCCTCTGAGCAAAATTAACGATCTTTCACGCCCAATATGGAATGGGACGCTAAGAACCATAGTAGTTAAAGAGCGTCCATAAATAAAACTCAATTTAAATTTAAATTTTCCACATTACTATACAGCAGTATAGTAATGTGTAAATTCTGGACTGCACTGAAACAGAAGCGGGGCAGCGTACACAAACTGGAATTCCTTCCTGCTTCCTACTTCTGTCATCTGCTGGCCTTTCCAAACTCCCTCTCCCCTTCCACCCATTCAACAAAAAACAAGACTGGGGAAGGGTTGGAGAGCAAGAAGAATGAGCCTTGAAAAGACTTGCTCCAGAGGTAAAAGACCGACCGGATGCTGCAACTTCTTTCCTAATGTCAAACGCTAACATTGAAAATAAAAAACTGGCCTGAAGAACGGCAAACAGGCTCCTCACTCCCTATAGCTTCTTCTGCTAATGCATTTATTTAGATCTTAAAACGGTGATAAAAACACTTTGAATTTGAGCTACCAATTGGCATGACGATATAAATAAAGGAGCTCTTCACTGAAATTACAGGTAGAAAGAGGGAAAATATTTCGGCAAAGAAAGGCAGTGAGAATGTTTTCCTACCTGAAGTCTCTGATTCGGTTGGCAGTGCCACATCTCGAATGGAAATGAGTGTGGAAACAAAAAGGTGATTGTTTCTGGCGCTAGTAAAGTGTAGGTTTGTGTACAGAACAAATGGAACAAAATTACACACATCTTACGCAGGCGGCGTTTGAAACAGGTACGTATGCATACATTCAGCTGCAGGAAAGGTAGTTTGTGAAGTGAAACGTAGCATATTGTTAAGTGATTTACTGAGGGGGCAAACACAGGATATTTTATTGTTGTAAACGCAACTTGGCTGCAACTGTTTTTATTGTTTCCCTAAAAAAGAACCCTTTTAATGGATTCCAATCTATTCACTGCAAAGAATTGGAAACGTCTGGGTATGGAAACATACTTTTCCCAAAACTATCCATCTGTGCATAGGTTATAAATAATACTCTTAAGAAATATATAAAAAAATATAACGAGGAAATATGCTACCTTATTCCAGCGCTAGTAATGCACGAAGCCATGCACCAAATGTGCATAAAACAAAAAATATATACCCCGCATATATCACAGATTATAAATTAAAAAATAGCTAGAAAACAACGTGTAGGTTCTTCCTATCGTTACAAACAATTCAGTTTTAGGTAAAAATCAGAGACTTGTAAAATAATAATCTACTAATTCTTACACTTAATTATAACTTTAAAATGGTCATCATCATCATCATCATCATCATCATCAACACTTCCGTGATGCAGGAATTGCGTATTTGCCTTTAAACCTGTAGAGCCTAAGTTCAATACTAGGCTAAGGTAAGTTGCCTGAATAAGGAGCTTTCGGGGGTTTTCTCTTACTTTAAAGGGTAAGTATGGACAACTCTCAGCTCAGTAGACTAGACCCCGAATCTCATTTCATTATCACTATACAAATTTCATTCATCACCTCTGCAGACCTTAATTGTTAAAAGACATTACTCAGTTAAAAAGTAATAATAATAAAAAGAAGAAGAATATAGAGTGCAGAGACAACGTGTAACAACTCAACACATTATGATTCATTAACTGTAGTTTTACCTTTTTAAATATCGTTGTTAAAGTCATATAATTTAAACAATCATGCTTTAGTGGGCCACTTAACTTTCACTTTCTTGCTTTACGTTGTTATAAAGCATTATTTGAGATAGGATACAACTGAACATAAGCCAAATTTGAAGTTACAAGTACATCAAAGAGAGTATCTTTTCTAATTATTCGCTATATGTACATATATTTTATCGTCTTGGAGGTTTCTGCTACATGCGACACATAAATGGTGGGAGAAAATGGAGGAATGACGTTGAATGTGACAAAACTCAAGTATGCGTTAGAATAGCCGATAAGTTTTAATTGTGGAAATTAACACTAGCTTTCATTAATTCACTTCTAACACGCCCACAGTATCTATTAGATCTTACTTCCCAAATTCCGAGAAGGCTAGGAAATAGTCCCATTTAGAAAAAACTTCTCATCTCAGAAATCGAAACCAGGATCTCTGGACTCAGAAACCAGTACACCGACTACAGAGGGAAGTGATAGTTTTAAGTAGTAAAATAAAAATTTCTATGTTATGTTAAAGGTCTGGCAATGTGATTTTGATCATCAGTGTTATCATTTCTAAAGTGGTTGTTTCTGGACCCCGTATATATATCACAAAAATCCATACAGAAATTCAATAATAATTTGTTTAAAGACACAGGAAAAATAATTGTATTACTCGAATCACAATTATCCCGCCGAATTGGCCACTTTTTTCAGCGCCCTGAGACGCAATATTTACCCAATAAAGCATCCACTTACGGTTCCTTGAAGAGAATTGTTCCAGGAATATCTACATATATGCCTAAGACTATGATTCTTATCAAAAGCTGTTAACCCTAATGAACATTATCAATGAACAAATCCTAACTTGAATGGTGCATTGTTGCGAAGATACAGTCACCTATAGTTGGTTTCCCACGATGTTTTTGTTCAGCGGCTTCAGCGAAGAACTTCAGAGGTTTCCGAGCAATGGTCGACTTGTGTGGCACAAATTCCAGTAGCTAAACTCTCCGTGTATCCAATATCTTCCGTCTAATTCTTTGAGAAAAGATCTGTATCATTTACTTTGTATGGACTCCCTCGTTATAAGGCAAAGCTTAACTCTTTCAACAACGATGTAAAGCGCCAGCAACACTTTTTCAAGAAAGCCCAAATTCTCCTGTAACATCCTGCTGCTTAGAGTAATTATTTGAGATACACATCAACTACTATGATTTTATATACGAATTATTGCTGGTGTAGCTAGTTTTTATGTTAATAAAGGTTACATTTCAAATGAAAGAAATAAGATTACTAAGAAATATTCAAAGGTATGAAGTATATGTTAAATATGAGGATACAGGAAGAGACATAAATTGAAATACAGCGCCATCAGAAAGAGAAACTCAAATGGAGCAAAACGGAAATGACTATTATGCTTAATGACCTAAAACCTGAATTACAATGATGATGGCGATAATGACAACGGCGACAATCACTTAACCTTTCTAATCAGGACCATATGCATTGAAGGACTACGATCCAGATCTGAATTGTATTGCTGAACAAATTTAACCTACTTAGTAGCTTGCAATAGTTTAAACACATCACCGTGCGCTGTCCTTTCTAAAGAACCAAGGACTGTCACTTGTTTCGTTGATTACCGACTTCTGACTTCAAACTTGGCTTGAAATATTTCAAGGCAAATATCACTCTTTAATACAGAAGAATATTCTAAAAAATCCCGCCTTCGAAACTCAAGTAGGCCTCAAACCTATGAAGACATATTAAGAACATTTCGACGATCTAGAGCATGTATTGTGATCCTTCTAAATCAATCAAATTTACAAAATATATTTAACAATATTTGAGGCGGGAGATAATAAATAGAAAAACCTTGCTGAGCAAATCGTGAGATTTAGTTCTTATAAACAAGGGCGCCTGTCTGATTTGCTTTTGTCCAGTCCACCATTCTTTCACAGATGATGTACGTATTGAATTTCAGGCAGGCTCTTGGAATTTTTGGACTCACTCACTCACTCTGTAATATAACCCAACAAGCAAGACCGGGTGAATTGAGACCGATATATTGATGGAATCTATTAAGGACTGCCAATTGCTCAGAAAGCTTTGATTAACAAATGTATCGTTAATATTATTTTAAAGAATTAAATGTTAGAAATTTCCGAAACACTGAGAAAGACTCCCTTTGATTCATAATAGCATTGCATCGTATCATAATATTTAGAGCTAAAATAAGGTTTCATTTTTTAAAAACTCCTTTTTGCAGTAGCAAATTATATTTAATAATGTCGAATATATTACTTAAAAATCATTAAAGTCATATCATTACATTTGTTTTGCTTAAAAGCTTGAAACGACTTTTGAAAAACTATATTGTGTATAACCTCATACAAAAGCGACTGAAACATGTATCTCCAATCAAACCTTGTAAATTGAACAACATGCCATTTTTTCTAACCTTTTATTGTTGATTATTCCACAACTATGCAATGGCTATTGTATGTTTCTGTCCCTGGAGACGAAACAAGTGCTCTGTGGAATGTCAGGCCATGAATCATCATTAAAGTGCACGTGCACGAGTTAACCCTTCTGGGAGGTCAACTACTGGCCACGGGTCAGGTTTGTCGTCACAGCTAAGAATAATAGCTAAACTCTCTCGCTCTCCCAACAAAAGCGTGAACAATACGCATGGTCAATTAGGTTCCAAATTATTACAACAGTACACAGCCATTATAGCTCAAACTCACTATTCTCCCTATGGTCATTAACAAGGATTCAGCCAGTTTGGACAAGCTCATTCTGGAACTATTCACCCTTCATGTAAATTCAGTAGAGGTAAATTTTTACAAACAATTTCTTTTGAAAGCTCTGCACTTAAGTTTTGTATTAGGGAGAGAACCGATACCTTCTAAAATGATGAAATTTTAATCTGACAGCTTTCGTGCACTTTTTCTAGAAAACCATTCCATACACAGCTCCCTCTCTCCTCCCTTTCCCTTCTCTCTCTCTCTCTCTCTCTTAAATTTATATATTTAATGAATAAATATAGTTACACTCAAATGTAAACTGGAAGTGAAAAAAAGTTGTGTTTCTTTATACCTATGTACCTTCAAAGTTAAATAAACTGGGAAAAATAACTGATAATACTCCCAAGCCTCTATCTTGTGTATGTCCTGAGAAAAGATGCACTGAAATAGTGCAAAACTAGTGGAAGTGTTAAATGACATTCCAATGTTACACCTTTAACACTTACATCACACACTTCAAGGTGCGAAATGATTTTAAAAGGGGCATAGGATGATAAATTCTTACAAAAAACTAGCACTGAAAATCTGTTTATTCTATATCAGATTTCTCTTTATTGGGTATTTAATTTTTATCTCCTTGTTTTCCTTTATATCATTAGTGATCCTTCTTTTGTCTTGAGGATTTCGCAGTCGCCTTTCAGGGAATTATACAGTTGATTTTTTGATAATAATAATACTATTAATAATGTAATAATAATATAGTAACTACATGTTTAAACGTGTTTAGTTCAATTATCAAATGAATTTGTTTGTTTCTGTCAATTGTCACCCTTAATAAAACAAAATCTCAAAATGTACGTTATTAAAAATAAAACAAAATGTGCAACAATCGCACAACAATCACCATTGCACGAAGTCTACAACATATTAATACGAAATATTATTTTTATTTTTCTGCCTCCTGTTATTCATCATAATTCGGCAAGAGATAGTATCCAATAGCTAATACCACGGATTGTCCTCTGAGATTGCTAAAACGGAATCGACCTAATTATGTTAGCTATGATGTTAGACGTTTGGAGTAGTCATACGGAGCGGTTTCCAGTCACTGGAGCACAGCATTGCACTTAGGCCGTAGTAGGCCATAGACGCCAGCAGGAAGGGATAAAGGGGAGTCCCGAAGGACGACCAGATCTGGACGACGATGCTTGCTAGCAAGGACCAATCCTGACTCCTGCAATCTTGCCTTAGCCATCTTTGATCTAGGAGTCCCGGAATGAAAGAACCAATGCCAGGAAGGGCCCCAGCAGGCCAACCATGTGCCAGGTAGAGGTCCTTACATTGCGCAAATTCGTAAATAAACATGCAGCAATCGCCGTCGCCTGGTCTTAAAGCCCAAACATTTGAGATGAAACAATAGATAGATGACAAGAGACAGGAAATGGATACGAAATTCGTGGTAGAAGTGAAAACACCCAAGATTCGCCTACCGACCTTGAGAAACCACAATAAACAAGTTCGGTACACCGTATCGGTTTGCCATATGATAAATGTGATACAAGCTTATAATGCACAAATATTTTAGATGAAAACCACTCTATTAATATCAATATAAAATAAAATAAGTGTATGCTTTTGCTCAGCGTAACTCAAAATAAAATGTTGCTAATTTGGAAATATTGGTATCCCATTGTCCCCTAAGTCACAAGTTTCAATGGGTGTGTGTGTGTGTGTGTGTGTGTGTGTGTGTTAAATTCAGCATCATCCATGTCTGTAACAAAATTTTCAACAAAACCGTTACATGGAAATGTTTTGCTTATTTTTTATTTTCTGAAAGCTGGCTCTAACCATTTTATTTAAATACGATAAACTTGACAGACTGACGTGGAATTAAACGTACATCTACTGTCTGTGATAAGATCGCTTCTTTGTGAAGGAAATTCATATAACTAAAACAGATGAGACACAGAAAAACGTATTTCAGCAAAAATGCAGAGTATTTTAAAATATGCAATTTGCGTTAAATCTTTCTTTTTGCATCTTTAGAAGTTGAAAGATATTTCGTGTTTTTGGTCGGAATTTCCAATATTTGAAGTTACACACTCCAAACTTTTATGTGCATTTTCCGCCCCCCCCTATCTCACCTAGCGATGCAACGAGTATTCAAAATATCTAGACCAGTATAAATAGAGCGAGCTTCCTTTTAAATGTTTTGACTATCGTAGTTGGGTCATGTATGCTTCTATGTAGCTATAACAACATAATATGCATTGCTACTATTTCTGAAAACATATATAAGGATTAACAAGAAGCAGTAAAATACAACTTTTTTAAGAATAACGTACAGAATAGATGCGTTAGAAATATCTGTGAGTGTAACACATGGGATATTTTTTGTTGAACATTACTTTTATGTGCAGTAATAATGTAATTTTTGAAAAATGTACTGCAAAAATTAATATGGAGCTTCTGAATGGAAAACTACAATTTTTACTTTCTCTACTACGTATAGTAAGTAGGGGAAGTATTGCATTCCACCCAAAAATTCGATACCAAGATTTCACCGGAAATATATGTTTTGAGGCCCCTGAATCCAAAAAAAAAAACATTTTTGAAAACATGTCCGTGTGTGTGTCTGTGTGTCCGAGTGTGTGTCTGTGAGCAGCATAACTCAGAAACGAACAGTAGATAAACACCAAAGTTGGTATTTAGGTTCAGTATCTTCCAGAGATGCGACACGAAGGTTTTCAAGAAAATCCCCCCACCCCAGATTACCTTTTTATGGAATATTTTTCGAAAATTTTAATTTTCTCAAAAATGCCTCTAACGATTTTGATTGAAATATGTTATATTTAAGATGCTTTCATGACAAATAAAATGTATATCTTGAATTTTCTGGGAATGTCTCCAAAAGTATTCTTCATTATGAACGACTTTTGCATAACTGGTAAACCATAAGAGATAGACAAACTTTTACTACACAAAAAATGTAGATTGTGTTAAAATACACAATTTATGTCATATACATTTTTTTTTGTTGAGTGAACCATTTTCGAGATATTACTTGTTATTCCCTTAAATTTTCAATAGTTATTCTTTTTTCTCAAATGGAAATTCGGTATTCATTTCTTTTTTGTCCTGGTAATGCAAAGAGAATGGAATACTCGACGTAGCAAACAGCTCTTAAAATATTTGACTATCGCTTAAAGCCTATCAATTCCCCTTGCATCTATAAGCAAATTAGCAATAAGATTAACATCTCGATTAACATGAAGCATATGCAGAATAAGCGTTTGTAAAAATAGTTTGTACAAGAGTAGAGAAAGTAAAAAGTATTTTTGGAAACATGTCCGTGTGTGTGTGTGTGTGTGTGTGTGTGTGTGTGTGTGTGTGTGTGTGTGTGTGTGTCTGTCTGTGAACAGCATAACTCAGAAACGAACAGTCGGATAAACATCAAACTTGGTATTTAGGTTCAGTATCTTCCAGAGATGCGACACGAAGGTTTTCATGAGGTTCCAGGCTCCAAGACGGTCCCATTGGTGGGCCTCCTAGACAGGACGATGAAAGACCAAGCATCCCTCTAGTGTCCACGGATGGCATTCCTTCAAGCATCCGCGCTATCTGTTCAGCACCGCCATACGCCACGAAACTTAGAAGCACACCTGATAGCTGAGAAGCCACCTCAGAATTCCCTACCGACCAGCGAAAACCACTAAAAGGGCGACCTAGCGAATGCGAGTCTTGATTATTTATTTGATGTGCTAAACTTTCACTAAATTTCTAAGCAGAATTTCTTGAGCATCCCTAGTAGGTAAACGAAGACATATTTCTTCTAACACGTCAATAAATTCCCAAGTTGTGTTTAAGCCAGAACACAATTTTATCATTCCAGTAACGCACATCAAAGGATAACGAAGTCCGGGTTTTTATCGAATTCCTGGCTTGAATTCAAGCTTCAGAAGGTCGCTGTACCTTCTAGTGGTCATACTTTCTGTTTGCAGTGTGAGATGTTAAGATGCCACTCCTTCATGGTCCCAGAAAAGTGACAGTAACATTCTTCCAAAGAAGCTTGGCTATTGATCTAGTATATTCGACATTTACGTACAAGAATTCCGCATATTAGCGTACTTTCATCTCTGAGTTTTCCTCCCCTGATTCGTATAGTACCTCTGTTCACGGTTTGCAGCGCTTACTCATCCTATTTCTTTTAAAATGCACTGAAGTAATACGTTTTTAGCTCTATCTCTTTTAATAGTTGTAATAAAAGATCCTATATACATGCATATATAGTGATATGATTGAAAAAGATAGTTCTCCAAAGCTTCAAGAAGGAATGGCATCTTGCGCTCTAAAAGAGAGTTAAAGAGAAAGGGAGTTTCGTGAGGAATGCAATATCCTGGTTTCTTCCCTCTTGTTTTGTTGCTAGAAACATTGCTAGAAGTTTTAAAAGAATGTTTATGCAACCCAGCTGTCTGCCAAGCCGCATTCCCTCACTGAAGAAAATTGTTTTAGCAATAAACTTTGTTTTCTGCTTTCGTGTTTCACCTAAAGCAGCAACTTCAGCTTTGTTTCCTTCAAACGAAAAAGGTAGTTGCATTTATTTTTGGACTAAATGGCAACTAAATAGTAAGCACCATAATTAAAATGTTGGAAACAGTATATCGTGTATAGAAAGCCACTAGCTCTCCCCTAATACTTTCTCTACCACTTATGTGCTTATTATAGGTAGAGAAAATATTGCGTTCCACCCAGAAATTGGAGATTTCATCCGAAATATAGGCTTTGAGATCCATGGAACACCCACTTGACCCAAAGCATTTTTAGAAAAAAGATGGCGTGCGTGTGTGTTCTTATGTGCGTGAACAGCATAACTTCTAAACGAGAAGACAAACTTATAAACTTTAGGCCCTGAATCGTATTAGCCCATGAAACATCTGTGAAACAAAAATATTAAGTAATTATCATGAAGGAATTCGTGAAAAAACGAGACAGCGAAAGCGGCGGTGTTTCGCTGGCGTTTACGTGGTTCTTTAAGGAAGTCAAAGACCAGAAAGATGCAAATTTTAATATTTGGTTGTATCTTAAGGTTACCCATAGCTTAAATTTGTCAAAAGATTTCAAAACATTAAATGACTAGTTTTTATGTCCAAAAAATACTTTGAACCTTTAGCTTCAGTTACATAACATGGCTTTTGCGCTGAGCCCTCTAAAGCTTCAACACGTGACCATTTAAATGCCCAAGAACACGGCCTAATGGCCTGCATTTACTTGCAATGGTTTTTATTCAAAATTTGATTTTTCTTAGTACACTTTTGTGCATTAAAATGTTCCACGTGATGTAATTTGTAACCAATCTTGTTCAAATTTTCAGAAGCGACTCAAGATAGAATGAACTTAAAACACCCACATTTTAATTTTTGTATGCTTATAATTTGCTCCAGATATAACATTATTAATTCGACCACTCAGGATAAATTGTTTAAAAAATTATATTTAAAGCTTAAAAAATTTCCCCAAAGTAGCAAATACGAGGTCATACTGAAAATCGTGAGCAACAATTTTTAAACATCTTAATCTTAATTTTTAGGCTAACAAAGTACATCTTAATCTACACACTATTCTGTTACTTTTCAACATAGTCTCCATTACTTTGCACACAGTTTCTCCATTGTTATGCAAGTTTGTTCCCTTATGAAAGAATTCCGTTCTAGCTGCAGGAAGACACTGGTGCACTGATTTCCGTTGGCCACGCATCTGTTCTTTAACTGCACCGAAAAGATGGTAGTCGAAGGATGCCAAGTTGGGACTGTAGTGGGGATGTGGAAGTGTCCCAGCCGAAAGTCCTAATCATCTCCACGGTGGTTCTTCTCTGAAGTTTGTCTTCGGTCAATAAACATGGGACCCAACGGGCACAAACTTTCGATAATCTAAGCTTTCAATCATTTCTTGCACTGCTCTGTATCCTACTGCAAGTTTCGCAGCGATTTCATTCATAGTGACACGCCTTTCTTCTCTAATAAGCTCATCAACTCTTTCCTTGTTGCATACCGTGGAGGCAGAGGCTCATCTTGGATACTCGTATTCCCATCTTTCAAATATTTTACCCATCTCCTAACACTGCTGGCATCCATGCAGACAACTCCATAGGCATATTGAAGTCTGATGTGAATTTCAACAGAGATTTTTCCTCTTTTAACAAGGAAATCAATGACAGCAGGCTGTCGAAACGAAACATTCATGTCACGTAATAACAGCTAATGCCATCATAATATGACAACATGTGGTGTAAAATCTATGTATTACTCCTGCAGTTGTTTTTGTTGCTTTGTTGAAATTTGAATTTTAACAATGGTGCAATTTTAATTAAAATAGGGATTAGAATTAAGGTATTTCAATGATTTAATTTTGATAAATAAAATATTTCTTGAATATTAATTTGTACAATAATTAAAAAATCTGATGTGTTACACTCACATGACTTTCTGTACTCTTGTACAATCTATTTTTACAAACGCCTATTCTCCATATGCTTCATGTTAATCGAGATATCGAGATGTCAATCTTATTGGTAATTTTCTTGTAGATGCAAGGGGAATATGGTAGGTTATAAGCGATAGTCAAATATTTTAACGCTGGTTGCTATGTGGCGCATTTCATTCTCTTTGCATGTCCAGGACATAAAAAAAAAAATCTGATGTGTTACACTCACATGACTTTCTCTACTCTTGTACAATCTATTTTTACAAACGCCTATTCTCCATATGCTTCATATTAATCGAGATGTCAATCTTATTTGTAATTTTCTTGTAGATGCAAGGGGAATATGGTAGCTTTTAAGCGATAGTCAAATATTTTATCGCTGGTTGCTATGTGGCGCATTCCATTCTCTTTGCATGTCCAGTACATAAAAAAATGAATAACGAATTTGAGAAAAAGTATAAGTATTGGAAAATTTAAGGAAATAACAAGCAATATCTCGAAAACGGTTCACTCAACAAAAAAAATGTATATGATATAAGTTGTGTATTTTAACGCGATCTACATTTTTTGTGTAGTAAAATTTTGTCTATCTCTTATGGTTTACCAGTTATGCAAAAGTCGTTCATAATGAAGAATACTTTTGGAGACATTCCCAGAAATTTCGAGATATACATTTCATTTCTCATGACATTATCTTAAACATATGATATTTTCATCAAAATCGTTAGAGCCATTTTTGAGAAAATTAAAATTTTCGAAAAATGTTCCATGTAAAGGGTAGTCTGGGGTGGGGGGATTTTCTTGAAAATCTTCGTGTCGCATCTCTGGAAGATACTGAACGTAAATACCAAGTTTGGTGTTTATCCGACTGTTAGTTTTTGAGTTATGCTGTTCACAGACACACACACAGACACACACACAGACACACAGACACACACACAGACACACACACGGACATGTTTCCAAAAATTCTTTTTTTGGATTCAGGAGGTCTCAAAACATGTATTTCCGGTGAAATCTCGGTATCGAATTTTTGGGTGGAATGCAATACTTCCCCTACTATACGTAGTAGAGAAAGTAATAAATAACGAATTTGAGAAAAAGTATAAGTATTGAAATATTTAAGGAAATAACAAGCAATATCTCGAAAACGGTTCACTCAACAAAAGAAATGTATATGACATAAGTTGTGTACTTTAACGCGATCTACATTTTTTGTGTAGTAAAATTCTCTCTATCTCTTACGGTTTACCAGTTATGCAAAAGTCGTTCACAATGAAGAATACTTTTGGAGACATTCCCAGAAAATTCGAGATATACATTTCATTTCTCATGACATTATCTTAAACATATGATATTTTCATCAAAATCGTTAGAGCCATTTTTGAGAAAATTAAAATTTTCGAAAAATCTTCCATGTAAAGGGTAGTCTGGGGTGGGGGATTTTCTTGAAAACCTTCGTGTCGCATCTCTGGAAGATACTGAACCTAAATACCAAGTTTGGTGTTTATCCGAATGTTCGTTTTTGAGTTATGCTGTTCACATACACACACACACAGCCACACACAGACACACACACACACACACACACACACACACAGACACACACACGGACATGTTTCCAAAAATGCTTTTTTTGGATTCAGTGGGTCTCAAAACATATATATCCGGCGAAATCTCGGTATCGAATTTTTGGGTGGAATGCAATACTTCCCCTACTTACTATACGTAGTAGAGAAAGTAAAAAGAAGAGTTGATGAAGAAATGACTTGAATAAGAAAATATTTGAGTGAATTGCTCACGAATTTCAGTATGACGCTCGTAAAATTGTATATGCTAGTTTTGTACATCGATATTAAATAATATGGTAGTACTTTTATTTTTCCAAAATTTTATTTCTGCATCGTGTGTAATACCCGATTAATTAGCTTAACTAAACTAATTTTTTTCTAAAAAAATATTAAAGATTAAACGTAAAACACTTATAATTGAGGAAGAGTAGCATGTGACAACATTTTGAAAAAGTTAGATAAAAACTCCAAGATTTAGCAATTTCGCGTATGAATTACTCATAACAAAGAAGACAATAAAGGAAAAGACGCTATCGAGCTTGGAAAGACGACGTAAATCTGCCACAGATTCAAGAGGTCTGCAGGAACAAGACAGTCAGGATATTGTATTTTTATTGTAATCATGTTCTGTATTCTAAAGTGGCTGCGATATGACTTTATGGTTGAAGTGACAATAAACTATCTCTAGGTGGAAAAAAGAAAAAGATAACGCAGCCAGGATTAGAGTTATTGGAAGCTGGATGCAGAGAAGTAAGGGCAGGTGCAGAAATCTGCAGAAAGAAGCGTTTCGCTCCGCGATATTATAGCAGTGAATAAACTGAGAGAACAACCCGAATCTATACAGCATACATGACCTATCATAGGCCCAAAGATCCAAGTACGGTATGTATTCTTAGTTCTTGAATCACGCTAGATTGCAATTCCCTCGAAGATATTTGTAATTTCCTTTCCCAATTTCAAAAATGCACACATTTCAGAACTTTATTATTTTTGGTCCGTCGAGCTTTTTTCCTTGTTTTGATGAATACTACCAACTCGCAAAATAGTGGGATTTAGGAGCTGTTGTATTCTTTTTCTAAGATATACTATGTATTCGTTTTATTCATGAAGTTTCTCGAAAAAATTAACATTGTCTAAAGCTTTATCTTTGTCGACAATAGTATGCAGGAATAACAGACAGCATTTTCAGAATATAGCACGTTAATGTACGCTTCACACACTCTTGATATCTAACAATAAAGTACGAGTATAATTTGGCAGTGCTACATTCATTAATTTAGCAATAGTTAATTAACATGTAAGTAACGCAGTTGATATTTCCAGATATTTCGTTGTTGCTAACTGAAAAACAAACGCGCTTCTAATAGTGTTAAACATTTATGGATCAATAAAATAACACATTTAACAAGCAAGCTTAGCTAACTAGTTCCCTTAGTTCCTCTTCCTTTCACCGAGCGAGGTGGCGCCGCGGTAACGTATGTGACTCGCGTTCAGGAGGTGCCGGGTTCGATAACCGGCGACCAGTCCACTCTGACCCATGGACTTCTCTGATTTACCCGGTCGACAAGCGAATGCTGGAGTGGTTCATCTTCTACCACGGCTCTCCTGCCCTCATTTCCTGTATCCACCATCTACCTTGTCATTTGTTTCAGGGTGTTTCAGGCAACAGTGTTCGGTAGATTTGGGCTGGGCGGTGACTGTGCGCTTGTAAAGATTTCTTTCTTTCCCGGCTTCGTTGTGGGACTGCTCAGTTAAGTCTCGCATTTGAGTGGGGCCGCCGTGGATTCAGTGGCTTGTGAGTGGGCCAGGGCGGCGTCGAATGCCTACTATCTAGAAACTTTAGGGACCCGTTCATGCTTGTCCCGTCACTATCCGGATCTGCCCGCTGTTCAGGTCTCTCATCCATCCCCTCCCTGGCAGAAGCAAAAAGGGCCGTTGCGGCCTACTTGCGGTGCTCTGCCCAGAATGCGGGAGCCCGTCTGTCCCTTATCTTTACCTTCCTCTTCCCATCTCTGATGACACAAGACGTTTCTTGAAAAAATCAACTTTGTCTCTTAGAGCATATGAAAAAGTCTTCATTATAGTTCGAAAATGTTGGAATTCACAGAGTTCACTGCTAAATTAGTCGAGTCTTCTCTGCTAATCCGCTTTAACCATCGAATCCCATATTGTAGAATCAGTACCTAAATCCTGTTTTTTATAACCTTGCCCTACTCAGACATGTTTTCTTCCGCGCTCCCTTTCTTTCCCCTTTCCCCTGATTGGCTAAATACACCTTTGAATGGCGATGATTATGACAACTACTGTGGAATGCAGGGTCAGGCGGTAAAAGGGATAAAAACACTGTCATGATCTAACTTGTCTCAAACTTAAAAGACAGTGTGTAGGTAAAGGGGATATCTGTGTGTCTATCTAATGTCTACATACTGCCATTAGCTTCGTCCTTTTTTACTCTCGCGCTGTCGCCAAGTTGCTAACACGTAATAACATGGAGAAAATATTCAGTCGTTATAAATTTCAGTTTTACACATTATCCTATGCGGAATATTTTTCTCTATCAGATTATGTCTTTTTTTAGAGCTTTATGGATTTCTGAGGGCACAAATTTCTAAAGAAAATGCGTTTGTCAGTAAAAGTCCGATATTTACTGTTTTTGTGCTTTAAATTAATAAACTAAAGAGTAGAAGCTAATGGCTGTCCATATTGAATTCTAAACCTTTAATAAGATGAGCGTTATGATCTTTCAAATGAAATATTTTCGTAGAAAACTCAGCTAGCAAGAAACTTTTTGCTATTTGGTTTACTACGGGGACAAAGCGCGAGAAAATGTTGAGGAGAGCTGGAGACAGTTTTTAAAAGAAACTGGAATCCTGTAACTTCTTGTATTCATTGTGTATGACAAACAAAAAAAGTCATCCATCTAATCAACTAATAGTCCAGGGACTAGACAAAAGATAGTATAGGTTAATATCAGCTGTAAGGAAGTATCTACGTTTATAGCGAGTAGAACATTGTGAAGTGTTATATAGGTTAGTTATTTAACATTTAATGTAAATATTTATGGTTATGGAGAGAGAGGCTAAGATGATACAAATGTTAGTAAATTAAGAAGAAAAACAAACTAATAATGAATGTGTTATTTTTTAAGTAAAATGAGTGTTAGTAAGGCAGTAAAAGAAATAGCTAAGGCTACCCGGATGTCCAGGAACAGTAGTGATAGGACAGAAAAAGGAACGAATGAAAGGACCTCTAAGGACCCATTAAGAGAATGCAAAAAAGGGTGGGGAAAACAAAAATATGCTAGTTTAACGTAATTTAATGGGATATCGCAAAACCGAGTGTGGCGCATCGTTCATTACTTGCTGTTTGAAAATTCTACCCATGATGAATATGATTTTGTCAAGGGCAAAAGACTATGATACCGTAATAAATTATAGCTTTTAACATTCTTTATCTCCATATTTCTTTGATAATATATTGTTTTATGCCTGTAAAATCGCATTTCAAAGTACTAAAAATACAAAGAGGAGACATAACGTGCAGGTGAAAATTAATTATTTTACAACTACCTTAAATACCAGCACAGATATTTCACTATTTGGTGATGTATCAAGCACAAGATGACATTAGATTGGTAGAGGGATCGTAGCCGGGCGCCAATGTTGCGAGCGTACATATAGTATATATGGCATCAGTGCGCCTCATTTAACTGTACTGTCTTTTAAGCGTGAAACGCGATGTAGATGTACGTGCCTTCGTTATCCTGAGAGGTAGGTTCAAACCAAAGGATCCTCCTACTTACTTGTTGATAAGAATTTACATGCCTTCCGATGCATTAAGTCTTTTACGCAATATATTTTATTCATACGCTTATGAAAATGTAAAGTTAATATTTCTCTTCGAATACATTAAGATAAATGATCATGTTAAATAAGGAACTAGTGTGTATCGCACAATAACTTATTCCACGAAAGCAGCCAATGGGAGGTGCTAATGCACGTGAGAATTAAGGGATATGGAGTAAAGTTATATGGAACAGAGTTCAGCATCTGGCCCAATGTTTACTCTACCTTCAGATTGCGTGTAATAACTTACTTGCCCATTCCGAACGGAAAGCTTTTAGTTCAGTGCGTGCTGATATTTTTAAAAACAAAATCTGACAAATGCAGAGCAGGAGCATTCACCTCCCCCATACCGCGGTATGCACCGTAACGGGAAAACGATTTAGTATTTCGTGCTTGTAGAACATCCCTCTTAAAAATGCAAAGTGGCGATAAACGGCATATTGCCGGCAAACTGCCTCACGAAACCTGCTCCCAACAGAACATAAATCTGATGACAACGGGACACCTTCACAGTATTCTGCACGGAAATTTGTAAACTTCCACAAGATAAACACACCGCTAGTTTATTGCTTTGTTTATTGTTTCCGCGTGCATCGATTATAGCGGTGATGAAATATATGTTGGTAGCTTTAAATGTCTATTTCACGCAACTAATAGTTTGTGCCCCTCTAAATTATCACCAGAGGTTTCAGTGACGTAACAGTGACATAAAGAGCTGTGATATCCATTACCATCCGAATCTTTTTTTCGTTTTCTACTCTTTTTCGCTAGTGTTGTGCAAGAAATTATGAACAATAGTACAAAATTTGTGTATTGTTGGAGTGTCATAAGCTTCATTGACTCATTTATATGCCAACTCCGAATTTATAAAACCAGTGTAACTACTCAAACTGTAAGAGCTTTCGGCAGATGTAAAAATTCATTTGTAACACGTTTTATTTCATAGTTACCTCTTAGAACGCTAATTATATATTTAAAACGCCAAAGTATCTGTAAAATATTTCACTATTTCATTTGTGTGAACGTAATAATTTATAATAGTTGGCGGAGATCAAATCTGTTTCAGGAATATAATTAAAAACCGCATTTAATATTTTAGGTCACACATAAGCAAATGACAAGGTAGAACACAAAGAGTTCTGGAAAATATTAGGATATACAATCCCTAAGGATTTGATTTGTTGAATTAAATAATTTTACCGCAACACACAGAAAATAATAATTACAGATGAACACAACACTGCTTCTGCCTCTGTGGCCTTGTGGTTTCTCAACCCAGAGATCCCGCGTTCGATTCCTGGATGGGATGAATCACTTCTTATCCTCCGAAGAGTCTAGAAAGATGTGAATGCGGTAGTGAACGTGAGTTTGATTATCAGTGAAAATACATAAATAAAAAAAATCTAAGAAAACCTACGAATAGCGAGTTAACCATCAACAATTACTATTCAAGTCAAAGCCCCGTATGACCATTGAACATTATGGAGCTTATACAAATGAGGGAAAAAAACTGAGATAAGGCATCGATTTTGCAGTGGTATTATTGTTTGTAATTGAAAATGCTACTGTTTATTTGCCGCACGTATAAAAGACAATTTATCGCGGTCACTTCGTGTTACCTTTTTCTGAGCGCCCGTTATTGTATTTAATTTTGGGTTCACTGTCCTCCGGCTAGCTATGATTTCTCGGTCAAGCACTTATCTTGTACAGGTGTGTAAACGGAAAGGAGTTTTTATCCAAAGATAACACTGATAAAAGAATTTGTTTTACACTTTTATTGTCGTAACACATTATTCACTTTCACCTATTAATCTTGACACTCGCCAAACTGAAACTGTTATAATAACTTATTTACTGCACATTATTAATTCGCGTACTTCAACTTTTTGTGTAATTAACTTTACGACACGAGAGATTTTTCACAAATTTGCTACGCGTAACCTTGATGAACTGCATGCGATGTATACTCCATGAATGCCTCCGTTGAACTACGTGAAACTTGATTCTGACATTGAATTTATACTTACTCGCCCCAATATGCCTAAAGATTATAACCGAGCTTCTATTGGTCAATAAAACGCGCCAACATTAGCGTCTATATTTATATCCAATGAAAATTACGAAAACATATGCTCTGGGGAAAATGTTCCAGCAAATTCTAAGAAAAACACGCCACTCTGACGTCATTTGCTCGTCTCTAATAATGATAAACAGCTCACCCCCTCGCTACATTATTGCACGCTATTATTGTCAGTTTCAGTAAGGCCGTATAAACCCACTTCTCGACAATGATTACAATCAACAAACATCTCAAATCAATGTCACACAACAATGCATATTCACACTACAATCACTCTGACATTTACATTTTTGTGATACAAATTATTGCGTCAATTTGCCACTAATTTTATATGATTTATATCTGCATAACATGATACAGGAATTGTAAAGTAAATTTGAGCCCAATGTAATTATAAGAAAACAATATAGATAGAATTATATATGCAGACGATCAGATATTGTTGACCAATATTGAGAAATAGATAGTTGAATGAGAAAATTAAACAATATTAATATAAGCATAAAACAAAGGGTATGACCAAGATGGGTAAAGCATGTCAAAAGAGTAATAGAAAGACGTCTACTGGACGTTATAAAATATCAATAATGGAAAAATGCACTAAACATAAAAATATACAATAAAATTAATGGATGTATAAAAACACATTTTGGAAAGATTATGGCAAAAGGAATTTAACAAAGACTACACAAAACAGTGATTCAATTGGCCTTAAAATACGTATCTGAGACTTGGATAATGAGAAACAAATCATTTTTAAAATCCTTATTGCGTAACAATAAATGTGCAACTCGGAATGCAGACAGAAGGAAATAACTGGAAGAAAATATAATAAAATAAATATAGAGATGTCTATGTAAGTGACAAGAGCATGTCCAAAGAATACCGCCCTTGAGATTCCCTAGGTAAGCATTATTTCAAAAGTATACTGAACCAACCCGTAGAAGGTGGGGTACAATTCGAAAATATCTCGAACAGGCAGAGCGGCCTATGCTTGGTAAAGAAGAACAAGAAAACAATAATAATTTACTTTGGAAATAATTTTAAAAAATACCATTAAGGACATATCTATACATAAGCAGTTGGAGAAGAAAAACTACGAAAACAGGAAATATATATAAGGAACGCATCTGCTTGGAGCTCAGCATATCATCATAATCGTTATCATCAACGTTTAGGTTGAACAGCTCGCTCCGGCGAATCATTATTATTATTATTATTATTATTATTATTATTATTATTATTATTATTATTATTATTATTATTATTATTATTATTATTACAATTATCAACATCATTTGCTGGGGTAACAACATAGCTCTGTTGCTTTATGGGCGTACAATTCTGCCCAGTAACCACGATGGAGCAAAATTCTTTTTAGAAATATACTGTTAAGTAAGACTTTGACACACCTTCTTTTTTCTAATCTCACTCCTCTTAGGTTGTTTTCATCTATTTACATACGCATTCATCTAATGCCACTTATAATACTTGAGATTCTGCATTGCGCTCCACTGTTTTCAAAATTTTATTCCAGATGTTTGATGCCGGCACGTTCAATGAAATCGACACAAATAAAATCGCAAGTGTTCTTGAAAGGAGAATGACTTGCTACTGAAGTGCACAATTTGGCACTATGATGAGCACAGCAGCTGAATCTCCGCCTGGCACTTTGCTCTCCCTTTCATTCGATCTCCTTTTGGCAAACCGAGTCTTCTCGTTATGTATGACATGCTAATATCTTCTACTTTTTCTGCTCCAAGATGGAGCCACCTCTTCGCTCTTTCTTTGGCTCATCAATCATCCGCTACGATAAAGAGCGGAGCGCTGAACAAGAAGGAACTGCTAGAAGGAATAGAAAAGGTGAAAAAGGCGAAGAAGTGGCCGTTAAGGAATAATCATGGTCTAAAAATGTCTCCTACACTACCCTTGGTGGAAAAACCAAAGTGAAATAAGAGAATTATGCAGTAGAGAACGCGTAATAAGAGAATGGCAATCTGAAACTTGAATATTTTCTAGAAACAGAGGATGAAAAATGTCTTCCAATCTAACGCTAGGTGGATGAAAGCAGTAAGGAAATTTACAACTCCATTCTACCCCAGGAGTTGGTACTTTATTAGAAAGAGCAGATATATAATATTCGTGAGGTCCTTTGTTACCCTTTAACTTTATTAAGGAGAATAAGTTAAATGGTGCTATTTTATATAATGGGATTTCAGGATTATATGTGACCATGGATCAATGAAGGAAACAAAAATAATTGTCTAGAGAAAATGTCAAACGTATGAACCCATAAATTGTGCTACCCATCACCTGTGAAATGTATTTCGTCAATTTATGAAACTTTTTACCTGGGAAAATATACTTTATGAGAAAGAAAAAGTAAATTAATTAACAGTACGTATATCACAATAAATTCTTCCGAAATGGCGGAGAAGAAGGAGGAGGAAAAAATAAAGGGGGATAAAATAAAACGAATAAGCGAAAAAATACGAGATGCTCAAATTCGCGCTGGCAACGATTGCAATTTTTTTTGTCTCTATCCTAGATACTTGCTATTATATGCAGTTAACCTCACATTCCAAGTAATATTGTACCATTATAACAAGTGTTAACTGACTGCACACGAATTCGACGCGGAAGACAACTGTTATTTTAATGTTGGTCCGTGTGGTTCATTTGTGTTTTAAGATGCCAATGTGAAGAAAGCATGTTATAATAAACATTGAACAGAAACTTGAAGCCCTTAGTGACAAAGTGAGAGCGGACGTGGGATATAAAGTACTAGAAGGTAAGAAAGACTGCAAATTCATATTCAAATTTTTAATGGAAAACATTGAATTACGATGCTATCAATAACACAAAATATTTTTATTTTTGGGTTGCCTTGCGTTTTATATAACAAAGCAGTGAATGAACACCAACAGATGTGACGCTTATCAAATGCTGGCGTGATATAGCTGATTTTATGAAAATCTTTGTAAATACTGTAATGCATATTTTAATACTGTTTAGCAGGTATGGGCATTCTTGACCCCAAGTATCACCGTGTGTAAAGCGATCTCCACCCTTCCCTTCTCGTTTGCTGTTTGCAAAACACAAGCAGTCTTCTAATCCAGTGGTGGAACACTGCTTTATGCAGTTGGTCAAACATATGGGGAAGAATGAATTCTTTCATATTTTGTAGCATACAAAGATGATACAATGTGCTTTGTATATATGTTTATGTATTACCAAATTCAGCTTCCCCCAATTAGAGGCTGTCGTAAACAAAAGTATAAACAAAAATTATATAAATACATAAATGAAATTGTAAATAATACAAATAACATATGCAACATATTTCACTATCTGAAAATAATTAAAATCTACAAATATATCCAAAACAAACGAAATTTTATATAGGAATAAATTAGTTTGCGCAAAATAAAAATGATTTTTCAATATAGCTAGTGACCCTTTAATAACCTGAGGGAAACTGCTTTAATAAATGAATTACTTAATTTATATTTTCTGCAAAATGATACAAAAAAGCATGGGATAGTACTCCTGGCTCCAATTAGTAAACCAACGTCAAATAAAAGAGGATATTTATTTACTGTAAAAACTGTAAGTATTGAGTACTGTTCATTTATCCTGCAAGTTTATAAGCGATATTATATTTATTTCTTCAACTTGATAAGAACTATGAGATTTTTTGACTTTCAAGCCTTTATTGTATGAACAATAATGAATAAAACACTTGATTTTGTTTTGACATTTGATGTATACCTTGCATTTTAATGATTAGGCACTTCTAGCTTTTCGCAACTAAGAATCGCATTCGCCACTGCTCCAATAGAGGGGTAGCTACGTTACGTCACACCCCTCCATGGTCCTCCCTTTGGGAAGTGACAGGCGGCACGCCCATACCTGCTGTTTAGAGTAGTAGTATTTTTTATTAAACATTACTACATGCATTTGGGATACCATTATTTTCTTCCTTTCGCTGTTTAAAATCATTACCATCGATTATCCGAAACGGCACTGCCCGCTTTAGTTGATTAAGCGGGGTTCTAATGTATTTCGAATATTTAGCCCCTTAAGATGTCATTTTATTCACCTTCGCGATTTTTCTACTGTATAGCTTCAAAAGAAAAATCAATGCACTGACGCACGACAGGACAGAATGTCCGACGTTATAGGCTCTTGTATAATAAATGCCGTCTTAAACGAAGAGATTTGAAAACGGACAGCGCTCTGAAATGAAGAACCTCTTCAACATGAAGCACCTTTGTAGCAGGAATAACTGCTAGCGAGACATGTAGCAGTGCTAGTAAAACAACCGAAGCTAATATTAATTACGAGGATTTTATCCGGAGTGTTGCAAAAGCGAGACAGTGGCGCCTATTCTTCGAGATTCGAGTGATTACCTAATGCAGAATAAACATAATGTTTCATTAATTACTTTCGCCGAAACAAAAGCTATTATGGAAAACCAACACTTTTTATTAAGTTTTATATATCAAGGGAATATTTCGTATTTTATTTACATTTGCAACTTGTGAATTTAATGAAACGAATAATTAATTAAAAGTTAAAATAGCTACTTCGAAACCCGTAAGGCTATTACACTTTAAGCTTAAATTTGGTAATGTTATTTCTTTATAATCAAAGTAAGTAAATATAGTTAACATTTTAAGCTAATAGCAGTATTAAAAGCATCTTAATTAGATTCTTCTCAGAACATCCTTTTATTCCTTTTTTACTCTCTCTATCAGTACATAATAGGTAGAATGGGTATTGCATTCCACCCAAAACTTAATACCGAGATTTCACCGGAAATACATGTTTTGAGGCCCCTGAATAAAAAAAAATCATTTCTAGAAAAAGGTATGCACTCGTGTATAATTCAAAAATAAGAAGTCTGATAAACACTAAACTTGGTATTTAGTTTCAGTACCTACCAAAGATGCTACACGGAGATTTTCAGGAAACTCCCTTCACCCCATACATTTTTCGAAATTTTTTATTTTCTAAAAAATGGCTATAATAATTTTGATTAAAATACCATATATTAAATGTATTTACGTGACAAATAAAATGTATATCTTGATTTTTCTGGGAATAGACTGTGAAGTTCACTTCAATCGGAAGAAAATTTTGCATAAACTTGTATAGCTGGTAAACGTTGAGAGAAAGACGAAAATGTGCTACACAAAAATGTAGATCTCTTTAAAACACACAATTATTTTTAAAGTTTCTTTTGTGCCATAAGCCATTTCTGCGATATCGGTTATTAAAGGTTCGAATTGTTCATTTCTTGGTCATTCTCTTAAAGTCATTCAGTTGTTTCTCACGATTCCATGGAAACAGTATAAAATTTTAAAGCCAGCATACAGTGCCCGGTTCTTAAACATTTGCCTATCGCTGCTCTTTTTATATTTATAACGAAATGTGTAATACAGTTATTTCTGCAAAGGTTTATTTGGATTAAAATGTAGAAGATAGAAAAATAAGTAATAAGCTTTAGTAAAAATAGTTTGTATACCTACTAATAAACGATAGAGGACAGAGAAAATCATATGAGCATATCACATCACACATTTTTTCTTATAAATCTAATATCTGCCGCTTTTATGTTGTTTGCAGTTCCACGATTTAATTACATGAGCTGTGGCTGATATTCTCAATATATATCATTTTATTTTTGGCTGAAATATATCACGGAAATCTCGAGATATATATAGAGTAACTCCAGAAGGCAATCGTCTTCAGCTTAAAAATTCTGCAGCCTAATCAACTGGTGCAGTTTTCTAAATGTTATATAACTAATAAAATGAAAAACCTTTAAAAAGAATTCCAGAATATACTTACTGTAGTATACGTTGTTCTTTCTGCATATTTAAAATTAGAGTTTTCTCTCCATTAAGTTGGCTGATAGAATGCTTACGCTCTCTCCTACATACCTACAGGAAGTGGAGGAAGTATTGTATTCCATCCAAAAATTCGAAAACGAGATTTCATCGGAAATTCAGGTTTAGAGGTTCCTTGAATAAACATATTTTTTGTGCGTTGAACAGAATAACCCAAAAACGAAAAGTTGGCTAATTACCTTATGACATTTAAGTCAGCTCCTGCTGGGACAAGAACGGTTTCAAGAAAATTCCCTTTATACAAAATACGCTTTACACGAAAAAATTTCGTTACCTTTTATTTCCTAAAAAATGATTAATGATTTTGATTAAGATACCATTCGTGCAAGATATCTGCATGGCAGGTAAAATATATATCTTGAATTTTCTTTGAATACCTGTGAAGTCCTTTTCATTCTAAACGACTTTTGTGTAATTGATAAGCCGTAAGTGATAGACAAAATCGTGCTATACACTAACTGTAGATCTCGCTAAAACATCTAATTTACCCAGATACATTTTTATGACATTCCATTTATAAGGTCTTTTTGTTATTCTTTTGAATTTTGAAGTAATAATATTCTTTTCATGTGGTGAGTTATTTGTTTGTTTTTTTTTTCTCGTGGTCATGCAAAGAGCATGGAATTTCAAAGGCATTACATAGCGATCTGCATTTTAACCATCTGACTATCGCTTTAGCCTACTGTATTCTTCTCATACCTACAAAGAGCATGTGTATATACAATGAAAGTTTATCTCTAACAAGCAGACAGAAGGGTAAGCTTTTGTAAGGGCAGTTTGTTGAAGAATAAGTAGAGAAACTCGTGTGAATGCAACGCATCAATTTTTTTTAAATGAGAACCAATATTTCCAGCAGTTAATGTATGTCAACCGGGCTATTTGGCTTCGCGGTAACGTGTGAGCCTCGCATTTGGGAGGTCCTGGTTTGATTGCCGTCTACCGCACATTATGACCTTTGTTTTTTGTGGATTTCCCTGATCGGCAGGCGAATGCGGGGTAGTCTCTCTCTACCACTATTTCCTTCCCCTTCTTTCCCTTTCCTACTCATGTTCAGGATGTTCTTCTAGTTTTCGTGGTATTGGTTGAATCGGACAGATGGCACGTATTCTTGCTTCAAGAAAAGAGTAGTCGTCCTCTGTGGTGTAGTGATCACTATGTTAGCCTCTAGTTACCGAGGTCGCGGATTCAAACCAGCGGAGGGCGATGGATTTTTTCGCCCGTCAAAATCCTTAGCATAGCTTCCTTTGGAAGGGAAGTAAAGCCGGTGTCCCGAGTCGTAGATTTATGGCACGTAAAAGAACCTCAAGCCTGATAAAGAGGCCTCTTAGCAAAATGACCGGTCTCTCACGCTCAATTAGAATTGGGCGCTAAGGACCACAGCAGTTAAAAAGCGTCCTAAATTAAACTCAATTTAATTTTTTAAGGAAAGGTTATCCATTGTGGACATTAGAGGGCTGCCTAGTTGGACAGGTCGTACATCGCCCTCTCAGGGTAGCTTTAATAGTGGCGCGGGTCTTCGAGTCAGAAACTCCTAGGGATTTCCGTGCGTCTGTATGACCTATCTGTGTGCAACCTGTAGCCTCCTGTGGTTCCTTCACTTCATCCCTTCCTCCTTAGGAAGTAGCCGCAGTAGATCTCGCGTAGGTCGCAGACGCAAGGTGACCCATCCCTCCGTTGTATACCCTATACAATAATGTATGTCAGGATTCGAACCAAAACGTTTCTCCAAAATCTCGGTATTTATGAAACGAATGTGAATGACCTGTAATTATGCCAAGTGAAAAAAGCAAGGTGACTGCAGCGCCGCTCCAAGTCAAACAATGAAGCAACAGCAGATGTTAATCTGCGCTGTAGCAACAAGCAGGAGGGGTTTGGAAAATAAAAAGAGAGAGGCTGCAGCAAGTCACTTCCAAAATGTTAATAGCAAACAAACCTCGGTTGTCGAGACTTGCATTGTAATGCTGGAGAAGATAGTTTGTTCATACGTGACGGCTTGCTTCTGTGCTATGCGTGTGTATGTCTCTGTAGTAGACGTCCCGCTTGTGTTCCTTACAGCACTCGCAAAGTTAAACCTTTTAGTGTGCAACATTTACCGAATGTGAATTCTACTAGAACCAAGTGCTCTAAATTTCATTTCAGTGAAGCATGCTTACATAAGTAAAACGTTTCATCACACAAAACTTCATTTCTTTTCCTTCTGTTGCTTTACTTTTGCATCGACCCTCTGGCCCGTTCATCTAGTGTAAGACCCACATCCCTAGAGATCTAGAAAATTCGTGAATATAGTGCCCTGAAATTCTTGAATACCTACAGCAAAATGTAGAGTTTCTAGTGGGTACTCAGATTTACACTTAGTAAAACAGTAAAATTATGATAAAAATAAAAACAAATAACTTCATGACATTTAAAAAAATCCCAAATAAGAATCAGAATTGATATACGTTTCCATAAAACAGCGACAGTATATCAATATGCTGTTCCCATAGCTCAGTCGTTTGAGCATCTGCCTGCTGTGCGAGGGGTAATGGGCTCGATTTCCAGCGGGGGAGTGGAAATTTTTCTCTAGCCAAGATTATTCCCTATCCTCCCCAGAGTTTGGAAGTGTGAATGAGAGTGTGTGCGTGTGTGTGTGTGTGTGTGTGTGTGTGTGTGTGTGTGATCTATGTATTAAAAAAGCCAAAGACAACTGTATCAACAATGACAAGGTCATATAAGTTGAGGCAGTATTTTTAATACTTAAATGATTTCAGTCTAATTATATAATATATACATGCAATAACAGCCCGTCTTAAAGCAATATATGTATAAAGTAACATATAAAATGTATGTAACAGTCATTGCATTAATGTTTATATTATTACGTCCATATTTAATAATGTTATGTGAATGTATTACGTAATTTAATAATGTAGGAGCTGTGAGAATATAGGTCAAAAGTTGCTAACAATGAGGTAACCTTGAGGCAATAATGAATTGGAAAGTAATAATGCTACTAGTAATTCTTGGAGCAACAATAATGTAATTGTTTAAAGTTTATAAATAGCCAATGAACAACCAGAAAAAAGCTTAAGTTAAATGAAGGTATTCTATTGGAGTAGGATTGGCCAATCAGAGAGTTGAAATACGAAATTTGCAAATTCAGGAGGTAAAAATCAGTTCAGTTGCTTGTAGACAACGTTCCTAACTGGACGCGAGACGCGTCCTCGAGAAGTTTTATACGTATTCAGTGTGAGACGAAAATTCATTATAAAGTTTACGTTTTATGAAAAAGTGCAAGTAATTAATAAACAATCTCACAGCTCTCTTTATCAGTGAAGTGTTATTTAATCGTGTGAAGGATTAATAAAAGGAGTGAAGTAAAAAATTATACTTTGTGTAAGCTTACATTCTTCAGCCGCACCACCCCTTTTTAAGAGAAACATGCTTCTAAAAATTAATACTGACGCAGCCAAAGCAAACATAAATATATAATATTTAAAGAAAACATTAAATTATAAAGTTGATTCTTAAACATTGGGGCGAAGGCCACCGGAACTTTGTACCATACGTGAGACATTCAATCATCAAGTTTAGCTTCCCAACAATCGAACTACAATACAAAGTATCCTTAAAAGATACTTCTTTCTCAGAGTTAACACCATTACACATGTAAAAGGCCGCCCATATGACCATTGCAATTATAAATGGAACAATAATTTTTACAACTCCAGGGTATAAATGGAACAATATTATATTATATATATATATATATATATAATACACTGCCTGAAGTGTCTTTAAAGATTATTTTTTTAATTTGTATATTTTATATCACAGACAGCCCTATCTCGTTAAGGCACATCTTTGGCCAAATTGTTAGCAAGCTACAGAGTTAAACCTCTGTTATACACTTTAGGGAGTTCCTGCAAAAAAATTGTTGAAAATTTAGGGAAACCCCAAATTGGGGAAATTACATGTCTTGTAGACAGCTGATACTAAAGGTAGAGCTTTAGCACGAAGTACTTATACTAGAAATTGAAGATCATACCACGCAGTGGAATAAAATTTTTATAACACTCTATTGTTACCATCCTTGTTTCCCGCGATGGAAGTTATATTTCTACTACGCCGAAGTCTTGTATCGGTTAACATAATGGCGAATTATTTGAATGACTCGGAAATGGATTCAGCAGTACCAGAAGAAATTTTGCAAGCATTGGAGAGGATAACGTTGGGATTGTCACCAAAGAAGCCGAGGAAATAACACGCTATTGCATACAAAAGATTTCTTCGATGCTGAAGTAAAAAACGTACAAACTACCCTCAGTAAAAATGTTTTGTTAGCATATATGGAAGAAAAGTGCAGACTTTTGCCACAGCCACTTATATGTTATCATTGTGTAACTGATCATGTTATCAGCATCGTTGCAAGGAAGGTAAAATAACAACGAAGGCCAAACAACAGACTAGAGCTCACCACTGTGCATGTCCGAATGTATACTGCTAGTTAGTTCCATGCAAATTTCAGCTGGATTCTGTATAGTTTAATATTCAGGGCTGTTTAACAATAGTATATGACGAATAATGTTAAAGGTAATTTTATTTTGATCCCAGGATTGCTAATCGTAAAATAAAACTTCATTTTTCACACTTGTATCATGACTATTTTCCTGTGTATAGTGTGGTCTATAAAGCTGAAGAAAGTAAACGAATTTTGCCGATGTGGCTAACTCTGCGCATCACAGTGTATGAATCTTCAGCTATCCACTTTATTTTTGTTGTGTAACCCACCGCTAAGCTTTTATTTCCAATTTTTTAAATTAAAAACCTGCACATACTTACACCTTCTTCCCTTTGTTTGTGGCTTTAATTTCAAAACGGAGTTCTTCCCAAAAATAAGAATGAGTAGGTATATCGAGGCTTTAACTTATTGCATTTTAATCACATAAGAAATATCTCGGAGAAAAATAATAATTACAATAATAATAATAATAATAATAATAATAATTAAAAACATTGCTCTTTAAATTACGGTTTACACCAACGAACGGTGTATGTTTGAGGAAACAACTCCGATGTGTCATTTAACAACCTAAAATGTATTTCAAAATGCTCCACCTACTATAATACTCTAAGCATTGCTTTTGCAGAACATTTTTATGATACCATATACGTTGAACAGTTTTTCATTCAGCTGGATTCTCCTAAGGTAAAAGAGTATCGTTATAAAGAAAAATAAAATCAACATAATGCTTTTATCCTGCTCTGCATTTGTAGAGTTTCTTGTGCAGTTAACTGAAAAATTAAAAAGTCTTTCGGATTGAACATTTAATTGATTAATTAGAACTGAATAAGTATGTATTTTGAATCAGACAGAGAAATCGTTTGTGAATGTCATTATTTAAGTGCATGCAAAAGTACCGTATTTTTAGATGTTAAAATTCAACGTAGATTTGCCAAAATAAGGACACTATTTTCTGAAATGTACAGATATTGAGGAAATTCGATTGTACAAATGTTAGTGTGAAATATTAATTTTTATATGCTTTCATTTTTTCTCACCCTTTTACCCTGAAATTTATGCCAATACGTTGGCTGAAAAATTATTATTTCAATTTTATGTTGCTTTGCTTTGTTTAAATCAATTGATGTTGTTTTTAAAAATGTAATTTATTACTTGAAGTACACTTTATGCTATTGTACAGGGTACCTTTTACAAGTTCGTGGTTGAACTTCAGTTTTGTGAAAACAATAGGTAAAACCTTTGCAGTGTTTAACATGATTCGCCCAAACTACAAATATCTGTGGTACTTAAGATTTAAATGAAAGAACAGTAACAGTCAGCATAAATATCGTTACTATAGAATTATTCAAAGTCAGATGCGGCTTTGTTGAGTCACATAACTTCGGCCATCAAGAGAAGAGGAAATGATTGAACCAAACACTGCTGGGTTTAGATAAACAGAACATCATTGAAGCAGTTAAGCTATGAGCAAGGTGACCAATATATTCATATATGAAAGATTATAATCAGTACTTATTGAAAACCCTTCTCATGGACAAAGAAAGAGAAGATCATCATTACAACCTCGCCCAAGAGGATGATGCCATACCTATGTCATACTCTTCGGAAAAATAAATTAAACACACAAGAGTTACGCCTGTATTGTTATATTCTCTTTCACAAAAGGGGAAACTCAGAAAAGAGTCCCTTGTCGCCTTTATATATACGCGCCAATGTATGTCTACTAACATATGATGCTTGTTTGCAAGTTATAGGATTAAGACCGAACTCATATGCAGCATTTAAAAACGAGTTTGATGCTTAAGTTATAAGTGATAAATATTTACACATTTTATTGGTATTTCATAAACCGCACTTGCGTAAGATACATGTTGAAACAGTGATATTGATAACAATTCAAAATATGGCATCATTGGATGTTATGTAACGGTCTTCAATTTCTCTTACGCTGCCATTCAGAAATGGTATGCATTCATTTGTCATTAATACATTGTTACATTTGGCGATTTACTTTGAGGTACTTAATGCTGAAGGAAAAGTATTATGCGAGAAAGAAAGATTTCATTTGCAGTATGTTACATTAAAACACAAAGTTAAAGTAGAAAACTTTGACTTTGTGAACTGGTATTGGTGAAATTGGTATTTTTATTCAAAAGTGAACAGAAACTTGGAACATTTCTGAAAATGCAACAATAAGATTAAATACTATAGGTATCTTGCTCATTTGTATATTTGCAGAAATATAAAACAAATGCATTACAGACATTTTAACAATTTAATAAAGGTCCACATAACAGTCACTTTGAAAGCTGATAGTGCTAAGCCTCGGTTGGCAAATTAGTATTCATTGTCTATAATTAATGGAACCAAAGGATTCACATAGCTTTTGTCAAAATGGAAACGATTTTAAGTTCTCGTTCAATGTATGCTTCCAACAGATTCTCTGATCTCAAGCATATAGTCTTTTCTTGAACAGCGTATGTCCAGAGTATGAAATTAAGGTATTTGTAGAAATATTTTCTGAGCAACAACTAATTTGATCAGAAATCAACAAATTAATTGGCTCCCTATTCGTATTCTGAAATGAGTATTCACTTATTTGGTCACTCATTTTTTAATGATAAGCAACTATGCTTGTAAACGCATTCATTGCATTGCATGTATTCGTACGCTATATATTCATTTTAAGCGTTGACTTTAAATTCAGGCATTATTTTTGTAGAAAATGGCTAACTCGCAATCGAAAGACACAAGTCCAAGAACGCACTGAGGAGTCACAATGCAATGGTACTAATACATGTCGTGTAACGGGTTCTGCACACGACTGTAGATTTTTAAAGTTGTTTTCGGGATTGTAGGTAAGCCCCGAGCCTTAGCTCGAGAACAAGGCAGCTCAGCAAATAAGACACAAGTTAAAGATGAGAAGAAGTTTATTAGTAAAACTTCAAAGATGTAAATCCTCGTTGAATACTGACGAAAGGTCCGCCAGCGTTACACAGTGATAATCTAGACTAAAGTAACCGCCTTTGCTCTTGACCGGGGGTGTTTTATAACATTTGCAATAGCATAGGAGGGGGCAAGGTATTAACTTCCCGGTGCTAAGAGCTCTGGCACATACACCAAAAAGGGAAGGAAGCAATGTCAAACACCTGTCACATACATTTTAGCTAAGGTATACTATGTTGACTCACCCAACAATTATTTAAGGTTCTTATATTTATTTCTATTTCCTAGTTAACACTAAGTACAAATACAGCTGTCGAAAATGTTACTAAAGTACCTTCTGGCAGGAAATATATTAGCTGAGGGGGTTGCATCCGCTAGTTGGAGATGCTTTACTTGGTCATGTCACCCTAGGTTGTATCTTTATACGACATACAGAAACAGATGGATTTGCGATAACGTGTTAGGCTCGCATTCGGGAAGCCCCAGGTTCAATTCCCGGCGACCGCCCACTCTGATTATGGGTTTTTCGTGGTTTCATGGGTCGGTAGGCGAATTCTGGGGCGATTCCTCTTGCAGCACGACTTTCCTCTCCCTCCCTTCCTGTATCCATTGTTTTCTTCATATCATGAAAATCCTTTTCAGTGTTTAAAGACCAGGCGACGGTATTCGGTGTGTTGCGGTTGAGCTATGGAGGTGGACTTTGTAGGGGTTTGTATCTTCCTGGCGTCGTTCAGACTGCTAGCCGCCTCTGGATGTCTTCGAGGGACCCGCGGAGGACCAGTGGCTTGTCGATTGGCTCGAGCGGCGTCAGAGGTTATCGAATTGGAAGCGTTAGGAACCCTGACTGTGCTTGCACACGTCATCACCAGGGATCTGGTCGCCCTTTCAGCCTTTCCCTTCATCCCTCCACCCAAGGAATCAAGGTCGAAGCACAAGAGCTGCGGAGAGTAAAATGTTTTTTTATGTATGCTAAGGTATCTGCTAAAATTCCATTTTGTAATCCTTGCAGCTTAAAGGGCTATTAATTATTACTATTACTATTATTATTATTATTATTATTATTATTATTATTGCTACTTCTGCTAACACTAGATGAAATAATTACAAGCTCATGGACATTATTGCTGAGACATGGCTTATAAAATTGCAGTACGTTGGCTACTAAAGAAAAAGTTTCATGCCAATCATATTTAGATTGACATTAATATTCGATGGTAAGGTCTAATCACGACGCAAAACTACATAGGATTTTCTCCCTAAAACAAAGGGACGATTCTGTACCATGTTATATTACGAAGCACCTGTTCTTCGTTTGTAAAGCAACAACTCGTAAATTTACCTCTTGCAACATGCAGATAATTTCACTCCTGGGCCTTGTTCTACCAACTCCTAAAACTTTGCGGCTTCGCAGCGGGGCCCTTTCCACTGCTAAATTTTTGAAAAGTATAACGAGTTTTCGTTCCACGTTAATAGAGGCTAACCTTGAAGAAACGCCTAAATATTGCAACATTTTTGTACTTCCAATAGCAAGGATAATAATATTTTCCTTTGGCATGAACTAACCATGATTTGAAAATTTGAGGTTTATTCATTTTAAACAATACATATATGCTGTTTGGAAGAATTAAAAAAATTAATGTATTTTGTTCTCGAAGTCTAAGAATTAAGTATTGACAATACAAAAAGAAGCTGCATGCAAAAAATTCTTGCAGAAAATGAAATTCTTGCCTTACTAATTCAGCAAAATTGAGGATATTCAAGGGACAGTGTATTTGTTTTATGGAAATGCTGTGCATATTATCATTAATGTTTATGTTTATCTTATGTCCATGCTTATACATAAGATTGGAGGTTAAAAGCTGAATTATACACACCGCGAGTTAAACAGAAAGTAATTCGTTCTTAAATAAAGTAGTCCTATCATTCTAATAGTTTCTCACTGTATTACAACAAAATCTTATATGTTGCACTGACACAAATTTCTTTACCCATTCTTTAACAAACTATCATTACAAAAGCTTATTCTTCTGTCTGCTCCTTGCTAACCGAGTAAACATTTGGAAATGGTTATATTACATATTTACTTGTAGGTATAACGGAATAATGTAGGTTTTTAAGATAGTTAAATCGTTTAAGAACGAGTCGCTATGGGATAGCTTTGAAATTCTATTCTCTCTTAATGGCCACGATAAAAAGGGGCATAGCGATTTTTCATCTAAAAGTTATATATATATATATATATATATATATATATATATATATAATATATTTGACAATTCAAGCCAATAATAAAGAATATCGTGGAAATGCTTAACTCCACAAAAAATTTTATTTGACATAAATTGTGTGATTTAACGAGATATACACCTTTGTGCAGTAAGTTTTTATCTGTCTCTTACGCTTACAAGATTCATTGAAAATAATGAGCACTTCGCTATTCCCAGAAAATTCAAAATACATATATATTTATTTTGTTATGCAAATATTTTAATCATATGGTATTTTAATTGAAATCGTTAGAACAATTGTTTCTAAAATCAAAAAAAGCTTTTTTTTTAAATTAAAGAGTCTCAAAACACGTATTTCCGCTGAAATTCTGATATAGAACTTTTTGGGTGGAATGCAAAACCTTCTCCACCTACTAGGAACGTGTAGAGAGAGTAATAAATTATGATATCAACTATAAAATTTACAAAATTATTCATTGTCCTACCAACTAAGGACAATGTTAAGCCGTGCACTGAATTAACTAACCATTGAGAAGATAAAAGCATTTGTTGTTTTGTGAATGAGATTTGCTGATTTTGGGTATTACGCTCCAGCACTCATCAGAGTGAGTTGGAGACGAAGAAAGTATTCCCGAAAGAGAGGTTATGCAAGTTGATTCTCTTCTCTTAATCTTTTCAAAAATGACCTTATTTTAAAGGATTATATTAAGGATATTTTAAGAAACTAGTTTAAACTTCCAGGCAGCTCTTCTTACAAGAAGCCAATCTTCCTTTGTACCTAAAGACATTGCATTCTGTAAAGTGAACGTAATGGTGCAAATAAATATGAACTGCATGAAAATACAGGCATCTTTTGTGCTTCACTTTGCAGTTTGTATTCACCAAACAAAGAGCATTAATGGAGCAGAAACTGCAAAAATGTGCAAAGTGAGAATGCAAAAGTTGCAAACTTCGTTGATTGAATAGGATCCTGGTCGATAGGCAAGGCGCTAGTGATGGTATTCGTTGCTAGAGGTTTTATTAATACTCCTAATAAACACTTCATCAAAAGCGAGTGCTCAAATCCTTGAATTCAGTTTTTGTTTTCTGCCGAAAAGGAGATTCATTCCCTATCCTCTGTTAAGTGTTGAAGTATAACTGGGAGTATAATTGATTGTTTTAGATCCAAACTAATAAAAGCCAAACAATAAGAACAACATTTAAAGTAAGTGCATATAGCAACTGCGTACAAAAAATGAACGCGATGGATAATATCTAATCATTTTGAAATTCATAGAAGGAATACAGTAATCATTTTTGTTTAAAATGGTCGATATCCAAAGAGCGAGAACTTAGGCAAATGCTATTATGGTTGCAAGTTCAAAGGTCAGGATGAAAGAATACTGTTAGTTTGAATACATATACCACCAGGGTATCGATATTCCCTTATACATTTATGGTCATTTCGATTTAAAAAATTAGTTTTTCTTTTCCTAATTACCGTTTTTCTTCGTATCCACAAATTTTGGTGTTTTACGCTGGTGTATTATGAAATCTAGTGTCTGCATATAACTTAGGTCATACAAAAATTTGAGAAATATCCGAATAGAGATTTAAAACAGAAACGCTTTATATTGGCTTCGTTTTTAAAATTACATTCGAGGTGTAATCCTTCCGTATTGCCCAACTAGCAATTAATTTTCAGGACAATGTTACAGCAAAGCTCAGAATATATAGGTACATACCAAAACCACTGATAAAAGTTTCATGCAATTTATTGAGAGCTTTAGGTGTTTTTTTGGGGGGGGGGGTCACGGACTCGGTACATTAATACAGTGGTTCCCAACGGGTGAGTCGTGCGTCGCGAAATTTTGGTTTTAAAAAAAAATGTTATGTCAGCTAGAAAGGTTGCTTTTTATTTACAATGAAGTCTTTTATGTGGTACAGTTTATTTTAAAGACTTTACCAATGAAACATTAACACCTGCAACAATACTCAGTTTAATTTTTCTGCGTGATGATAATCCGTATGAAAGTGAACACATGCAACAATGCTTTGTAATTCGTTTATTCTTCCAATTTTTTTTGATCTACAATATCAGTATCCCACAATTGCAAAGAGGGCCATTAACATTTTACTGCCGTTTTCAACGCCATAATTGTGCGAATCAGCATTTTCGGCCATGAAAATAGTGAAATCGAACAAAGGAAGATAGTTGCATCTCCAAGATGATTTACGTGTTGGCCTGTTAACCATAAGGTTACGTATACAGAAACTCTGCTATAACCTACCAAGCGCAGACTTCCCATTAATTTAAATAGGCGGGTTTACAAAAACGATAATAAAAATCTTTTATCAAACGTCCAGCATGGATAGGTTGGACTTTTTCACTCGTAGCTTAGTTTATTGTAATACCACTCAAGTTGCTGCTTGTTTGTTTTCTTTCTTAGAATTTCTGATTGCGTGTTAACATTCTCCTATCTTCAACACTGCATGTTCGACTCTATATAGTAATAATAAAAAGTATGTCGTGATATAGTGAGCGTTTAGTAAAGGACGTCGCTGGAAAAAAAAAATCTGTTTCTACTCCTCTTCTATAATATATTCTTACAAAATTCTTTTTCTATCTACTTCTTTTTAATCTAGATAAATTTTCAATTCACATCGACGCATTCTGTTGTAGGTAAAGCGATAGTCAGATTTTTAAAGACCGTGTATGATGATTAAATTCCATGCTCTTTGCATGACCGCGAGAAGAAACTAATAACGACTTCCTAGATTAGGAAGCTATAAGTACTTGAAAATTTAAACCAATAACAAGGTATAAAGAACTTTAAAAAATATTTGACAAAGTGTTTGTTTAAAAGGGTCTACATATTCAGGGCTATTCTGTAACTTGTTAAGAAGGCGACTACAATCTTTTGTTAAGCTTATAGAATCGCTCTTAACAAATGTGCCGTTATTTGGCATTCTGTAACTTGTTTATTATAACGATATTTATTTTCTCGCGGTTTGTTAGTCCACTGGAGTGACTAATTGAAAATTTGTGCGCTCTGCGATAGCGTTTATTTCCACACTGCCGCCAGCGCCAAATTGCCGCCTACCGAATGCTTTTATTACTTTTGTTGCGAAGAAGGGGAGAAAGTGTGCTGTGAAAACGTTACACGAAAAATATGAAATATATGTGGATTTTTAAAATTCGCACCAATTGCTTAGAGTAGCAAGACTTACATCTTCTTGTGTCCCCAAATAATTAGATTTTTATGGGAGAAACTCGCCAAGCTTTTGAACAGCTGTAGCAGTAGCCATGTAAATTGAGTTTAATTTTAAGTTAGGAAAGACGGACAAAATAATTAGCAACGCAGTTTCATGTAGTTTTGGTGCAAGTCTCAATAATTCATACCACCCCGCAA
The DNA here is from genome assembly GCA_030765065.1 of Deroplatys truncata. Classification (NCBI taxonomy): domain Eukaryota; kingdom Metazoa; phylum Arthropoda; class Insecta; order Mantodea; family Mantidae; genus Deroplatys; species Deroplatys truncata. The sequence continues at coordinate 65,694,865 of CM060980.1, forward strand.
TTATTGCTTACCTTTTTATGTTTTGGGCTTTTAATTATAGTTCTTAAAGATATGAATTAGCGTGTGGATATTTATGAAGGTTTAATTTATACCATCAAGCATAAGTAAGTAATTATTCTTTATTCATAATTTGCCAATAATTTCAGTTCTGTGGACATGTTTTTGCATCTTAATCTTGAATGAAAATCATTATTGGTATCTGATAATATCCACATTATTTTAGATACTCGTTAAGTGGAATGTCGTAGTGAAAAGAAAGGTTAGTTTCACTAGTTGTGTTATCTGGGAGAATATTAAAACTACTAGTATATTATTACGGATTATTTTCATGCGAAAATTTACTAAGCATAAATTAACATTTTAGTATCCAACTGACTGACTGCCTTCTGTTATGTTCTTCCTCTTCCAGCAGCATCAATATAAATTTCATTTTCTAAGGTTACATTAATGGTAAATAGCTTTCTGCTAGCCACTTCTTTTAGTAGATTGTAAATTATCTTAAAATAGTTCTGGGAAGGAAAACTATTGCTGCACCATCCTACGGCTCTTAAAAGTGCTCAGTTCCAAATCTTAACTTAAAATGAAGCAAATTAATTCCTAAACCATGCAAATAAACACAACCTTTATCACTATTTGAACCTGAAATTCTTAAATAAATAACTGTGGTTTTTATTACGATACGAGATTACACTACATTAATTTTCCTTTTAAAACACGCTCTCAACATAACTTTTAAGAGCCATCATTTACCAATGCTATCGCACACAACATTGCTTACTCAAACATAATCCGTAACATTTATATTTTACACTAAAATTAATAAATAAGCATTTGATAATTAAAATATTGCACTTCTATCGTGCTTTTCCGCTTACAGCAGCATTAAAATGACGTCTATGCGAATCCGTTGTGTAACAAACGCGTTAGAATTAGTGTCTCATAGGGTTTTGTTACGTTCAACAACCACATCTTAACACAATTTTTTTTTTTTTTTTTTTTACGAAGTTACAGAATGGCCATCAATTGGCTAGCGGCTTTAATAATTTGTTAAGCCTTAATAAAACGTTACACAATAGCCCTGATTGTGTTTAGTAAAGCTTTGTCTATCTCTTACTGTTTACTAATTCTACAAGGGTCAATCAGAAACAAGAAGGCTATTCCCAAGAAGTTCCATGTATACATTTATAATATAAAAGTTCAATATATACACTTAATTTGTCATGCAAATGCCGTAAGCATATCGTATTCACTTACACCATTTTTGGAGAAAAAATTGTTGCATATAAAGGGTAATTTGGGGTGGCTGGTTTTTCTTGATAATCTTCAAATCGCATCCTTGGCAGAACTTAAATATAAAGTCTGGTATTTAACGGATCTCTCGTTTTTGAGTTGCGCTATTCACAGACATACACACCGACCTTTCTCTCAAAGTGCTCTTTTGTAGATTCAGGAAGTCTCAAAACGTGAATTTCAGGTACAGCCTCGTTATCGAAGATTTGGGTGGAATACTAAAGTTCTCCTATTTACTATAGTTAAGCAGTAGAGGACGTAAAAGGTTTGGGAACCACTCCATTAATGAACATCGGGAAAGGGAGTTACGATTTTATTTTGGTGTAAAAGACAGATTAAATCGATAAAAAGCATCGCCCACTAGTATCGCTTATTCTCACTGTTCAGCATATTACATCTGATCTGCAGAAAACGCTCATATAGTCTCCAATCCTCCCATAAAGACATTTCCGTAAACCATTTACACCCTTACTAAACGCGAAAATGAAATTCGCTGGCAGAGAATGTAAACAGAACGCGCGAACTTCTTTAGCTTGCTTGATGCACAAACAACGGTGTGTATAACATCGCCTTATTCCTAAAGTTTCCTGCTCAGCTCATGAATATTTCAGTGCCTTCCACCGGACGTTCCAGAAAGCACAGCGCGTATTCTTGGTCCGCCCGCCAGCCGCTCGGATCGAAAGGCAAGGCTGTCTCAAGGCACTCTGTGATACAACACAGTCTATTGTCCTCAACACCTTTTTTGTGATATCCCTCCACTCCTGGCATGTATTTATGTTATGTTCCAGGCCACTAACTATGGTGATGGAGAAAATAACACAGGTTAGACTATTAAACATGTAAATATCAATTATGTCACACAAATTATAAGTACATTTTTTGTTATTTTTTCTTGAAAATCCCTTCCAAAAGCTAGGATACCGTTATTTATTTGTTCATTAACAATGTGACAACGTTTGCACGTCTTCCAGTAAACTGATTTTCAACTCCTGCCTTCCCAATCATTTTATTTGTGTCTCATTGTCTCTCCACTTCTGTATTTACTGTTCTTACGCTTACCTTTCTTCCTTCTTCGCTGTGGAATCCACTCCAAAACTTTCTCGGAAGTTTCTCTTCTGTCATTATTACAGATAGGCAAAATATAAGAAATATTATATTTAAAATTAAATATATATATAATAAAGCCAAATTATCATTTAGAGTTTGGAGGAGGTTTACTTCCTTAGTTTAAAAAGTATACTTTGTAGGATTTTATTTATATTTCATAATAACATATCAAACGAAATACAACAAATTACATGGAGTTTATAGATTTTAATCATTGTCAAACCCCTACATTTAGGAGAAAAATAAAGGTAGCTTTGTCCTTCTTTAATACTGACACAACATGCCTTTATAAGCACCGCTTCGCTTTGTGAAAGTAAAATCTCTTCAAGAAAAGAGGGTGTTTAATTTAGCACGGGCATCACATAGAGGAAATGCTACATTTTTTCAACTGTACTTTACCTGTTGGATAGGATGGTGTGGGTTTTCTAAATGTGTTTCACAGAAAACTGCCTGAATAGACTATCTGCAAAGCCCGATTCATTGTTAACCGAAATTGTTTTATAGGCGGAAAATATTAAATGTAACAAAATATGAAGAAATATGATGCTCATAAATTATGGAAATCTTACCTAAATATTATGAAATACTAAGTTTTTTCAGGTGCATTGAATTCTACAAAATCCAAAACGTAAAAATATTTCATTTCGTATCCTACCATTCCACTTGTCTATGTTTTATAAATTCTACCAGTGAATTCTAAACGCTGTTTCCTCCCTGATCTTTATATTTGTAATTTTTTCTTTCTTTTTCTAATTTGGGATGTTTTGCAGGTCTTCGCAAGTAATCCTTTCTGTCAAAAGAAGTTTCAATAGTATGGTGTTATTTAAAACAAGATTTAGATCCACTTGCTATTGTACGTCTAACCATTGATATGTTTGAATTTTATTCCCTTCTGTTACATTTTTGTCCCAGTAACTCACATTAATTTTGCTATCGCTGATCCTCCTCCTGTATTTTGTAATTTATATAATGTTCTTGCTCACTACTGTAGTTTATTTTTAACGTACAAATATAATAATCGTCATAGTTTCTCATAAAACCCACTCTAGCTTCTAAAATAAAATCTAATGTAATTGATGATATTGGTAAACAATAAAGATATCTGTGCGCCTAAGTTATGGAACCGAGCATGATTTTAAATAAGTTCCTTAAGGGGGAAATGGTTCTTAATGTGACCAAAATATGTGTAAGAAGCTGATATGATGAATGCATGTATACCTTAAATTTTCTGTAAATAGCCTGTCAAATACTCTTCATTCTCACTGATTTTACTATAGCTGAAAAACCACATAGAAAAAGTGGAGCTCCCTTAAACATACAATTAATGTCAAGCAAACCTTCATTTCCGAAATATTCGTTGTTGTTCCTTTAAATTCGACTAGATTTAAGCAGTAAGCTTAAGCAAATACTGAAAGCAGAAAGCAACAATTAACAGTCATTCCTTTATTTCTCATGACCACATGCAAAGTGTACTTAATATCAGGCTAATAATCAACCAGCATTTTAAACAGTTGAAAAGTATTTCAAGCCCACATTAGTATGTGACGCTAAGAGTTTCTGAAGCTTTGGAAAGATCTGGATCAACAATGTATTCCAGTATATTCGCTCAGAAACTATTTATTCTTGTCTTTAATCACACCGTCTAATGTTTTGCAGAACTAACATTTTTTAATTAAAATAATTATACTCAAACAAATAGAGCACGTAACCACTATATATTTAACACAAATATCTTCAATCCTTTCTGAATTATACAAAAGCACGTGCACGGATAAAAATTACAGGAAGTGAAAGACAAATGTGGTTTAGATTCTATATAAGGTGACATAGGAGTACAATTTTTGAAGCAGACGCGATTATTTAAAATTGTTATAATAATATTAAAGAGGATGCTGCAATTTAAAAACAAAAAATGTTTTACACTGCAAAGAGCACCTTGCCACTTAAAGATTGAAGGATGATAAATGAATTCTTAGGACCTAGGGATATATTAAAGGGAAGTGTACGAATGCAATGATCAATGTTATTTACTGTTAACATTTCCTAAGTTAAAGTGATTAATGACAGTTCATAAATGACGATGAATACAGGAAATTTCAAAATGAATTAATAAAAACAAACAAAGGTGTTAGACAAAGGTGCTCAATGTCACCTTTTTAATATTCATGTGAATGAGCTTTTCCCAAATGGAAACAAAATTTTAACAAAGGTGTACAATAACTAAACCAAAAAAACTTCCGTTATACCCCAATGATTTAGTAATTACTCAAGAAAACGAGATAATTTACAAAAATCTTTGCATTATCTAAATATAATATGTACCTAAATAGTACTGTCTCCAAATATCCAAAGAAAAAATAAACATAATGGCAGTTTGGGGTAAAAATCAAGTCAGATACAAAATAATACTTGATAACATTCCTCTAGAACAAGTATGTCATTATAAGCATTTGGGTTGTGACATAGGCTTCTACCCAGAAAGGGATATACCTACATATAAGATTAGCAACATTTGAAACAATGAGCCGTATGCATAAAATGTAGTATTACCTTTTACTTTACCTATAGGAAAAGCTCTAAGGAATAGCATATATTTCATTTCGTAAGAATAAACAGTACCTAATGCTAAGAAGTATATACTTCTATGCCATAGTTTTACCTTTCGGTAATAATCGAATTTCCTATTAATCGATCGCTTCGTTTCTATTCAGTCATTCTTGTCATGGCTATTTTCAATTAAAACTTAACACGACAGATTATAGAAGGCGGGAAATTCCAACAATAGTATCATAACCTGGGTATGTAAAACATATATCTAAAGTGACTGAGAAATGTGATAAACCGGGAGAATAAATACAATTCGTAAATTTGCTGAAGCAATATCCAGTGCAGTGAGAAATAAGAAAGCTTCAGCAGTACAGGAATTAAGACGACGATGGAGTGCGTTTTGGGTATAACAGCCACTAAAAGACAGTTATTTAAAAATATAAATAACATGAAAATTAAACTCTATCGATTAATATATTCATCTGCGTAGTCTGACAGTTTTAGAATCCTGACGTGCGTGCACTCCGTTACTCCTACTGCAGTGGGAGCCTCACTATTTTGATTTCATCAATACTTGAAGGAAATTTAATCCACACATCAGCCTTTTCTGAAATTTTTCTCGTCACAATTACTGTTGTTCTTGAAACGCTACTCTCATGAACTCCCTATTTCTTCACCAATGTCATTTTGAAAACCAGGATCTGCCAGATACCTAAAAAAATGCTCATTTTTGGTTCAGAATTTAGCGCTCTTCTCTGTTTTTCATCTTTGTTGCCAATAAAAGAATCGCTAAGCCACATTCTGTTTATACAACCTCTAGCTCCAAGCTGTTTTCGTCTCCCGAACTTGAAGAAATGCAGCCATTTTATTTTATTACGGACAATTGCTAAGCAAGCGAAGCCTGGGGAAAGGCATGCTATGAGTTTTCTTATTACTGCCTACGAAGCAAACTCTTTTTCCTGCGTTTTATGCTTGACAATCATAGTATATTCTAAGGGTAGAAGTATGCCTATAGATCGATATTGCGCTGAGGAAAAGCATGTGCTAAGCTTTTTATGGACATTAACCCTAGTATTTCCTTCCAAAATCGCAGCAAAATAATTTACTACATTTTATGCATATGGCTCAACGTGGGTGATTCACAATATGTTGAACAGTAAAAGATGGGATACTAGAATGACATTTTATACAACAATGGTTACACCCACATTAATGTATAGATCTGAGACATAGATATGGGCTAAAAAACTTAATAAAACGCAAGCAACAGACATAACATTTTTAAGAAAAACAAAAAGATTCAGTTTATTGCCCACATAAACAATGAAATAATTAGAAGATAAAAGTAAATGAAATAAATGAATATGTAATACAATTGATGCAGTAACTTGTATCACAAATTACTTAAATGTAAAGAATGATTGTAATATGAATATGCATTTTTGTGTGACATTAATTTGAGATATTTGTTTATTGTAATTATTGTTGAGAAGTAAGTTTTTAATGCCTTACTGAAACTGACAATAATAGCGTGCAATAATGCAGCGAGGGGGTGAGCTGTTTATCATTATTGGAAACGAGGAAGTTCCGTAATGTTGGCGCGTTTTCCTTTAGAATCTTCTGGAACATTTCCCTAGAGCATATGTATTCATAATTTTCATTGGATATAAAAATAGACGCTAATATTGGCGCGTTTTATTAGCCAATTGCAGCTCAGTTATAATCTTTAGGCATATCGGGATGTATGAGTATAAAAGGGCTAGGTTAGAGATAGACCCCGTCAGTTCGTCGAAAATATTTGTGTGCTACACGTCGCCTTCAGTTCAGCAGAAATATTACACGTCGGCTATCGATTCGCAAGTTACGCGTATCAGAGTTATGAAAAATCTCAAGTATTGTAAAGTTAATGATACAAAAAGTTGAAGTACGTGAATTAAGAATGATCAGTAAATAAGTTATTATAACAGTTTCATTTTGGTGAGTGTCAAGATCAATGTGTAAATGTGATAGTGAATGTGTTCGACAATAAAAGTATAAAAGAAATTCTTTCATCAGTGTTATCTTTGGATAAAAGATTCCTTTCCGTTTACACAACCTGTATAAAGAGAAGTGCTCGACCCAAAAGGATAATAGCTAGCCGGAGGACAGTAAACCAAAATTAAATAAAATAACAGTAGCATTCTTTCAAACAAACACTTAATACTACCGCATTGCTAACACCAGATGGAGCTACAAACCTAACAAAGAATCACGTCACAAAATGGCTTCACCACGTGAAGTAAACACACATACACAAATAACATTATAAATTTACCATCGCAAATTGGCTCCCAATCGTGGGGCTCAATAAATAAATAAATATAACAATAAGTAATACCACCGCAAATTGGCTACCACAAAGTGGGGCTACAATAATGTTAAATAAATAACATTAATAATACCACTTCAAATTGGCTACCACAACGTGGGGCTACAACAAATTAAATAATAACAAGTAAACCACTATCAAATTGGCGCCCAACGTGGGGCTCAACAAATTAAATAAATATTATAATAAGTATACCACTCCAAATTGGCACCCAGAACGTTGTTGCACGATGACCATGAAAGGGGCAGAATGACCAGGAACGGGCGAAGGAACCAGGACGTGGAACGAAAGGAGTAGTGAACTGAACTACAAGACGCAGATTCCAGAAACAACTATAGGAACGACAGATGACGCGGATGAGTGGACATCGTAATTCCGAGATTAAAAGGCAACAGGAGAATTCAACTACTGGACACAAAAACATCGAGACGACGTAGATTCATCATAATACGACGCAGAAGCAACATATAACCTAGGAGAGAGGGGCAGAAAGCTGGACATCAAATCAACATCAGCAGATAGCATCAGAGAGGTTAGAAAAGTGTTATTTTAATTCTAAAAAAAAAGTGTCAAAATTTAGATGTACCTTAGGAGCGGTAGGATAAAGAAAATTATGTCCACTAATAATACAAAAGAAACATTGATGGAAAGGGATAGTGTAACAGTTAGCTGTAATTCAATACAGGTTACAGAAAATAGCTCAAACAATGTAGGATTTGAGGGAGGAAATGTTAGTGCAGAAAGTAAGAATAGAATAGCAGGAAATATTAAAATTGATGCTGGTATGATGAAGGAAATGATGGAAATGCTGAGAAATATTAGTGAGGAAATAAAACAAAACAGGGAATGTATAAAAAAAAGTTATAGGGAATTAAAGGAATACATTGCTAAGAATAATGAGATATTAGATCAAACATTAGATAAAAAAAGGAAGAAGTTGAAAAGAAAGTTATGAAGCTAGATAGTAGTATGCCAGAAATTAGAGATGAAAATGAGGAAGTAATAGCAAGTGAGATAGGAGAAGTTTCAAAGAAAATGCTAGACATGAGCAGGGAAATAGGTAACAAAGAAAGTGAGGTTAATACTAAAAGTGAACATGTTGATGTAGAATGTACAGAGTCAGGTAGTAGAATGAGTAACATTTCAAGTGAGATAAGAGAGATGAAAGAGGTTATGAATGTAGATGTGAATCAGGCGCAAGTTAATTTCAGAGGGGAGATATCAGAAATACAGAATGAGTCAGTAATGCAAAGAAATAAATTGTACGAAGAAGTTAAAGTTTTGCCTGTAAATAATCAAAAGCTAACTTCTGAAATTAACAAGTACCAAGCTGTTCAAAATGAAAACTCCAATCCAGTACAGATTATTACAGACTTGTCACAGTATTCTCAGATTAAAAAGATAGCAGATGAATTGAAAATGAAAGTTGTTAAAAGATGTGTTGTTCAGAAAACTTTAGATTGTTTTCAAATGTTATCAGGGAACGAAATATCATATGAATCCTTTAAGAGGTTATTCATGAACAAATTTTTGAGGGTTAGGATACAGCTACGAGTAATGTTTAGCCACAGACAATTTGACCCAGGAGGGTGAATAGCAATTAGATGTAAAGTAAATGCTGGATAGTTAAAGATGAAATGCAGAGCAACGTATTGGATTGTAAGAGGGTTAAATAAATATGTACGTCATGATAATGGAGAAATAAAATTTTGGACATAACTAAATGTTTAAAAGGAAAAAAACATTTTTTTTAGTAACTGTAACAGTATTTGAAATTAAGAATGTAAAGATTGAAACTTAGTATGATATTAAAGTAAAAATACGTAGATATAATTCCAAGAGTATTGTGAATATAAAGTACAAAACAACAAAAATGGGGTAAAAATAATTAAAAACAAATACTTATGTAGCAAACAGAAAATGTGAAACAGTGTCTAGATTTAAGAGATGTAAATATATTTATGTAGAGGGTGAATATTTTTGGTAAAAATGTTTAATAATTACAAAATTCTTAAATGTATAAATTTTTGTCAACAACTTAAAAAAGCAAACAATTTTGTAACAGTAATTAAATAATTCAGGGTACAGTATTTGCTATAAAAAAAATTGTAATGTCAGATTAATGTCTAAACACATTAAACAAGAGCCAGTAAATAGTGGCGAGATAAAGGAAAAACATATGTCGTGTGTTAAATACGTGTGAAGTGTTAAGTGAAAGTGATAAACAGCGTGTGTTCCAAGATTTAGGAGACTAAAAACCCAATTATAAAATTTCCAAACAAGTTGTAAATATTTATTATTATGTTTCTAGTGGGGCATATGATGCAGTAATTTGTATCACAAATTACTTAAATGTAAAGAATGATTGCAATATGAATATGCATTTTTGTGTGACATTAATTTGAGATATTTGTTTATTGTAATTATTGTTGAGAAGTAAGTTTTTAATGCCTTACTGAAACTGACAATAATAGCGTGCAATAATGCAGCGAGGGGGTGAGCTGTTTATCATTATTGGAAACGAGGAAGTTCCGTAATGTTGGCGCGTTTTCCTTTAGAATCTTCTGGAACATTTCCCTAGAGCATATGTATTCATAATTTTCATTGGATATAAAAATAGACGCTAATGTTGGCGCGTTTTATTAGCCAATTGCAGCTCAGTTATAATCTTTATGCATATCGGGATGTATGAGTATAAAAGGGCTAGGTTAGAGATAGACCCCGCCAGTTCGTCGAAAATATTTGTATGCTACACGTCGCCTTCAGTTCAGCAGAAATATTACACGTCGGCTATCGATTCGCAAAATACGCGTATCAGAGTTATGAAAAATCTGAAGTATTGTAAAGTTAATGATACAAAAAGTTGAAGTACGTGAATTAAGAATGATCAGTAAATAAGTTATTATAACAGTTTCATTTTGGTGAGTGTCAAGATCAATGTGTAAATGTGATAGTGAATGTGTTCGACAATAAAAGTATAAAAGAAATTCTTTCATCAGTGTTATCTTTGGATAAAAGATTCCTTTTCGTTTACACAACCTGTATAAAGAGAAGTGCTCGACCCAAAAGGATAATAGCTAGCCGGAGGACAGTAAACCAAAATTAAATAAAATAAAAGTAGCATTCTTTCAAACAAACACTTAATACTACCGCAAATTGCTAACACCAGATGGAGCTACAAACCTAACAAAGAATCACGTCACAAAATGGCTTCACCACGTGAAGTAAACACACATACACAAATAACATTATAAATTTACCATCGCAAATTGGCTCCCAAACGTGGGGCTCAATAAATAAATAAATAAATATAACAATAAGTAATACCGCCGCAAATTGGCTACCACAACGTGGGGCTACAATAATGTTAAATGAATAACATTAATAATACCACTTCAAATTGGCTACCACAACGTGGGGCTACAACAAATTAAATAATAACAAGTAAACCACTATCACAATAAAAGTCTAAATGGTTAGCTACATCATATAGACAGGGTGGATAATACAAGACTTCCAAAGCAAATCTACAATTACAGAGCTTGTAGTAAAAGAAATGTATCCATTACATATAGAAGATGAGCCAAGGTGATGAGGAGGAGGATGACGATTCCCAAGAAAAGCGTTTACTGTATTAGAACGAATGAGGAACATGACTATATTTGGGCCACGAGAGTCATAAATGCTCAAATAACACGACATTTGTCATTTAGTTTTTGAAAAGACCTGGATAAAAGTAGGTAACCTTTTGTCCTCCGTTCACGGCTTCAGACTAAAGGCCACAGTTAAATGTCAGAGATTCTTTTCAGTTGATGTACTGCGTCTTCTAACAAAGAACAAGTCCAGAAATACCCTCACGTATATTCGCGACGGTCCATCCATAAACCGCTACATGAAACCGATCTTCCTACACTTCCGTTCCATGCTCAACTCCTTTAGCCCACGCTAAATATACTCTGGAGAAGTACCCGCCAGGCTACACATGCAGCAATTAAACTGCACCACTTGAGTTAAAATTAGCCAAGTTTATGATTCAAAACCACAGCACGTCCCTTGCAGCTCAACAAAGCCGAGAACACTGAGAATGTTTCACAGCGAAGAAAATGTGACAAACATGTGCCACTTGCATCTGTTATTCAGCACATAAGCGACTTCAACGGCTACCATCATTAAGGCTAAGAAACTAGTTCAAGGGTTCAGGCTCGTATCCATGGACAACCCTAATATCTAAAAAAGGTATATTATGTTACATTCACACCCATAGCGATTATTTTTATATAGTTTCTACAAACTTTGCTTACAAACGGCTATTTTTCTGTCTACTTCATGTTAATCGGAATAAAAGTTAGCAGAGTTAGTCTTATACCACCTTTCGTTTGTAGGTACAAAGGAGATAGCGAATCTCTATTCAGATGCTTAAAACCCGGGTCGTTATATATTGCCTTAAAATTATTCCATTCGCTGTTCACGACATTGCGAGAAACAAGTGAATAGCGGAAGCACTTTAAAACAAGAAAAAATTATCGAAAAAATTCGAAACAATAATAAGGGATACCTCGTAAATGGCAAATGTCACAAAAAAAACTTATTTGAAATAAGTAATGTGTTTTAAAAGGCTCTACATTTATTGTGGAATAAGTTTGGTCTTACAGAAAACAAAAATAATGGCTTTTAGAGGAATAAATCATATAAGAGCAAACATCTGCATAAACCATAAAATTATCCAATAACGAAGTGATTTTAATTATCTTGGAAATAGTGTATTATATACTAATAGCAGAGATATGCAAAATAAATTAAATAAATTCCAAATAATATGTAGTGCAATAAAAATAACTTTTAAAATTGTAATAGAGCAACTATGCTTAAACTATGTGATGGCAATTCCAACACTGAACTATGGTTGAGAGAGTTGGGTGCTGACTGCCTCACAATAGAAAAAGATAGAGATTGCCCAAATGAGATTTTTTAGGTATATGGCAAATTATAGACACTTGGATAAAAAATAAACTAAGAAGTAGGCGGGAATTGGGAATTAGGGTATAAATGAAATAATAATTGGATACGGAAAAACTGGCAGGATAATGTATCAAAATGGATGAAGATCGAAGGCAACAAATAATACCAAAGTGTAAACCAATAGGTTGAAGTAATGTTGGTAGATCGCGAATGATGTGGGCAGATCAGATTCTTGAAGACGGAACAAGCACAAGGCTCATGTCATGATGATGATGAGGCTCATCATCAACATCATCATCTTATGGCTATACAGATTTATACAAAATTGGAGAGAACTTCAGAGGCAATTCTCAGAGAATTCACTTTATTACTTTCTCTACTACGTATAGTAAGTAGGGGAAGTATTGTATTCCACCCAAAAATTCGATACCGAGATTTCACCGGAAATACATGTTTTGAGGCCCCCTGAATAAAAAAAAGCATTTTTGGAAACAAGTCCTTGTGTGTGTGACTGTGTGTGTCTGTGAACAGCATAACTCAGAAACGAACAGTCGGATAAACACCAAACTTGCTATTTAGGTTCAGTAGCTTCCAGAGATGCGACACGAAGGGTTTCAAGAAAATCGCCCCACCCCAGATTACGCTTTACATGGAACATTTTTCAAAAATTTTAATTTTCTCAAAAAGGATCTAACGATTTGATTAAAATATTATATATTTAAGATATTTTAATGACAAATGAAATGTATATCTCGAATTTTCTGGGAATGTCTCCAAAAGTATTCTTCATTGTGAACGACTTTTCCATAACTGGTAAACCATAAGAGATAGACAAAATTTTACTAATGTAGATCGCGTTAAAATACACAATTTATGTCATATACATTTTGTTTGTTGAGTGAACCATTTTCAAGATATTGCTTGTTATTCCCTTAAATTTCGCAATACTTATACTTTTTCTCAAATTCGGTATTCATTTTTATTGTCCTGGTAATGCAAAGAGAATGGAATACTCCACATAGCAACCAGCGCTTAAAATATTTGACTATAATTTAAAGACTACCAATTCCCCTTGCAACTACAAAATAATTAGCAATAAGATTAACATCTCGATATCTCGATTAACATGAAGCATATGGAGAATAAGCGTTTGTAAAAATAGCTTGTACAAGAGTAGAGAAAGTCATGTGAGTGTAACACATATTTTTATATAAATATCTAACGTATATGGTATTTTACGTACAAATCGTTATTTTGAGAAAATCAAAAATATAGAAAATGTTCGTGAAAACTTCTGTTGCATCCTTGAAAGGAACTATTATAGGTAGTTGGTAAAGAAAATAACAATGACCTATATTATTTGAGTACCTACAGACATTTAAAACCCTTTCAATATTAAGAAGCATTTAATTTTATTAATACCACCAAAATATGTTCATTCCTATCAGAGGAGTCTCAGACAAATTATTTGAAAAAAAAATGAAGGTTTAAATTAAGGACAGTTAAAGTAACAATAAGTTTAAATGCATCCAGAGATCCGGTTTCGATTCCCAGCTTTAGGATGGGAATTTTTCTTTAGCAAGGATTATTCCCCATTCGTTTCTTATTTTTCTGGGGTCTTTGCCTTATACGTTAGGGGATTCATTTAGAAACCCCGGTCTCCACACCTTCATTCTATAGCCACAGAAAATACATATAGTTTATAACGTAAATACTTAATTAGCAAAATAATGTTATTAATTAAAGAATTATGAGCAAATTAATCAACTATAAGAACCATCACATCTTCTCATCAGTCTCTGGTAAACAATCACTGAATCCTTATCCTGTATACGAAAAAATGCCCTGTGGTATTTTAGGGGAATAATACCCTTCTTGCACAACTCATCAAATCCCTGTAAAGCTGAACATAATTGGCAAAAAGTGTTCATAATCATTACAAGGTTGTAGGTTGTATTTGATGATCCTTTCTGTATTCAACACAATGGTATCATCATCTGTAGAAATATAAGACATACTGATTTTAATTTCATCACTTCCAGCTTCAAATACTGCTGTCGTAATACTCGTCATCTTTATTTGTATCCCGTTAAAAGTTTTTAGACTAATAAAGTTTGGGGCACTTTTTTCCAATTCTTGAAGACTTCCAAACCCATTTCCTTCACCTCATAGCTTCCTGGACATTGCTCAATTTCTCATAATTACTGTTGTCCATTCCGAAGAAATCCATATCGTTTTGTGTTTCATAAAATTTTGTATTGTTGCATTATGGAATCTACAGGTATGTATGTGTTCCCTGGAATGAGATAACTAATTCTGATGTCCTTGAGATATACAGATTCTTATGTAAACTAATACAGTATTACAAACATTGCCCTGTTCCGGTTTTGGCCGGACAGCCACCTGAATATAATGAGATGTTCTTCACTGTTCCATTCCGATCAACCGCTTTCAGATGACTATTGAGCACTGTACAGATCTCACTGCAACCCCTCTGGCCTTCTCGTCGCCCTAAATGTAACAATACCCTTTCTGGTTCCACTTTCATAAATACACTGCCGTTTGTGAAAATTGCAACACCAAGAAGGAAACGCATGAATTCAATGAATTTAATACCACAGGTTAGGTACATGACAAGTAACAAATGATAATCTTTTAAAATCTGTACATGACCTTTGAGCCCTAATATTCACTGTTTGGCGTGGCCTCCATGCGCTGAATTAGAGCTGCTCTACGCCGTGCCATTGAACCAAAAAGGTTCTGAATAAGTTTGAGGGACTTCCCTCCACGCAGTTTGTATTCGAGCTCACAAATCCTTGACAATGGTTACTGCAGGACCGTGACGCACCAGGTACCGACCAACCATATCCCAGACATGTTCGATGGGCGACATATCAGGCGAACATGCAGGCCAGGGAAGCAATGGTACCCGTCGCTCTTCGAAGAAGGCTTATTTGTACATTCCTTGCAATATGTGGTCGGGCATTGTCCTGTTGCAATGTGGCCTGTGGAGATGCCTGAAGCAGATGGATTACCTCAGGCTCCACGACCACCGTTAGGTACCGGTTGCTGTTCAAAGTGCCCTCAAAGTGTGAGATGGGTTGTTGTAACCAATGGCGCCCCAAACCATCACATCTGGTGTTTGTCCGCTATGCGACTCAACAATGCAGCCCTCCAGGTTGCGCTCACCACGGTACCGCCGGACACGTATGCGGCCATCACTGTAGGACACATTGAAGCGGAACTCGTCCGAAAATACTACATTTTGCCACTCAGCACCCCAGTGACGGTGTTGACGTGCCCTTTGCATTCGGAGGAGCTTGTGGTTTCTAGACAGTGGAAGCCGACATAATGGTATGCATGCAACCAGTCCAACCTGCAGCAGACGGCGACAAACCGTTGATGCAGACAAGTTCACACCTGTTGCAGTGCTCCAGCGTCGAGCCAACACTGGATGAAGCTGTACGATCCGTTATGGCCATGCGGACAGGATGATGGTCATCCCGTGCTGTGGTCATGTTCCGTGGACCAATACCCGCTCTTCGCTGCGTATGACCTTCATCTATCCACTGCTTCCACACACTCACTGTCGTAGCAGCATGCCCTGCACGAGCCGAAATGTCACGGTATGGCAAACCCGCCTCCGGAGACCGATCATTCTGCCCCGTTCGAACTCGCTCACATGCCGATATGGCTCCCGACGAGACATACCGGCACTCAATTTTTTGTTTCCACCTTGTTTGACAGCTCTGCTCTGCCAACACTGGGCGCAACACGAAAGGGCTCTGCTCGGCCTACGTGTACCCCATCTCTCTACAAACCTAATCACTTATTGCTTGCACACTCTGCTACACTTCCACCAAGCTTGGCGTTATTCGGGAAATTCTTTCTTGGTGTTGCAATTTTAACAAACGGCAGTGTAGTTTTGTTGCACATGGAATACTTTCTAGAATAGTATAATAACATACTATCACCTACTGACATATTCAGAAGTGGTACACATGAAATCTTCCTCGGTTTTTTACCTCTCTTGTTCCTTCAAAAAGTTATTTTCCACATTAGCTTTTTCTCGGAGATGTGAGGCTTGCTGGGTTTTTTCTTCCTCAGTATTGGCATGCGTTTCTTTATTATTAAATGCCTCACACTGAATACATTTATCTTTCTTGGGCATGTGAAAAGTAAGGTTGAATTTTGTTTTGAAAATTCCACGGAAGACTTTAAGGCTAACAGATTCATTTGGAGGAAATTAAATTAATGTTTTTCAATGATTCTTATAAATGTCATGTAAGTTTGCAACATTTTTTAATTCCTTCTGAACATATTTTCTTGTTGAATTTTGCAATAATGTGAAGGAATGGCTGATAATCGTCTAATAAACTGCATGACAATTTCAATATCTGCTTGCTTGGTTTGGTTTTTGGGTGAATGACACCTCTACCATCTTCTTTTGCTATATTAAAATTATTTGAATGATCTCTGGTGTAGCGAAGAGTCATTTGTGAAACATTTAAGTTGGCTAGCAAAAATTTTTAACATACTTTAATTTCCACACCTTTGAAGGTATCACATATTCCAATGACTTTGATCGCCTGCTGTTTTTTCTTTTCTGCGTCTGCTTACGTTCTTTGGCTTAATGCAAGAGAGCAGCCAATCCCTTTGGCGTCTTTTGCTTCCTAAGTCCTAGTACTGTTGATGGATAATAGCCCTTTCACCTTCTATTAAACTTTGGTGACACATACTAGGGCAGTTATGAGATTCACAAGGATCTATTATAGCCATAACTGTTATCTATTCTCATTCTAACCTTCTTTGAAACAACTTTTTTCTTCGTCTTTCCTGATTTGCTTACTCTCTTCGTCTCTTCATCATTCGAAGGCGTATTATTTTCAACATCCTCCGGGATTCAAGATTTTCCTGAATCAAAAAATGGATCTGGATCACTCATGGATGCATCCTGATCCACTACCTCATCACTGATAAATTTACTTCTGCATGTTCGTTGGTTTTTATCTGGAATTAGTCCTACTAGATTTCCAGAAGCAGAAACTATATCCGATTCATTAGAAGAATAATATCAAACGACATAAGCTACCAGACGACATTTTAATGATGGAGCAGTGTAATGTTGAACGAAAGTACAGTCATTATTGGAATGAGTGAACATGGCATAGTCTGATTCTATAAAGTAGTTCCTCTCTGCATGTGAAGGTTCACCTAAACTACCACTGAAGAACTCATAACAATTGTGGTTTATGTTGTAGAGTTAATTCGATTGTTTCGACGTTAATAGTTAATAAATAGCTCATCTAAAAATCAATTTAGTTGAGATTTCACAGATACAATCAAAACGTAAAATAATTCGAACTGTGGTATTATTATTTGAAATGCAATAATGACAACAATCATGAAATCTGTGACCATGAAAAAGTTTGACTCATAATTATAACTGAAGACAGCAACACTGGAAAATGCTTCACGGTAAGAACTTAAAAAAATCTCAACAAAACAAATGTATATGACATAAATTGAGTATTTTAACGCGATCTACATTTTTGGTTGTAGTAAAATTTTGTCTATCTCTTGTGGTTTACCAGTTATGCAAAAGTCGTTCACAATGAAGAATACTTT
Source organism: Deroplatys truncata (assembly GCA_030765065.1). Classification (NCBI taxonomy): domain Eukaryota; kingdom Metazoa; phylum Arthropoda; class Insecta; order Mantodea; family Mantidae; genus Deroplatys; species Deroplatys truncata. Next base: position 65,712,764 of record CM060980.1, read on the forward strand.
TGGAGACATTCTCAGAAAATTCAAGATATACATTTCATTTGTCATGAAAATATCTTAAACATGATATTTTAATCAAAATCGTTAGAGCCATTTTTGAGAAAATTAAAATTTTCGAAAAATGTTCCATGTAAAGGGTAATCTGGGGTGGGCGATTTTCTTGAAAACCTTCGTGTCGCATCTCTGGAAGATCCTGAACCTAAATACTAAGTTTGGTGTTTATCCGACTGTTCGTTTCTCAGTTATGCTGTTCACAAACACACACACGGACATGTTTCCAAAAATGCTTTTTCGGATTCAGGGGGTCTCAAAACATATATTTCCGGTGAAATCTCGGTATCGAATTTTTGGGTGGAATACTATATGTAGTATAGAAAGTAATAAAAAGTTGTTACAACAATAATGGATCTGGATGCACTGACCCTAATAACCACAAAATAGTTACTATTATTTTCAAGATAGTAGTAATTAGGGTGGACGCATTTTCTCCATTAAATGTATCACTGTGGCCAGAAGCAGCAGCACGACTCAAAGATACGAGTAATTTTTCTCTACTTAAAACGAACGTTCTTCACCCATTGTGTTCCTAAATCAAACTGATTCCAATCTCAACGACAAAAAGTAGCAGAGAAGTAACTCGATGTCATAATTCTGCAGTAACTTGCAACACACTCACTATGACAAGAAAACAAATTAATTGCTGTAAAGTTTTTATAATTATTTTTTAAAATCTATTGTATTGAAACAGTATTACAATGTAATTGTTATTCATCATCATAAAGTTCTTAGTCACAAAATCCCGTTTTGAAATAAAATAAAAAGTTGATTATCTTATCTCCAATTGCTAAGAATGAGAACCAAAATAAATATCTTAGCAACCGACAGTTTCGTCTTAAGAGCCATGGTTATTATCTTATGAGCCAGTTGGGAACAAAAAATAAGATAAGTTTAGAACTGGGCAGATGTTAATATAATTTGTTGCTCAATGAAGTAATGTTTTAAACAGTTAAGATAAAATGTAAACCTTGTTTTCTCTGTGAATTTTAATGCGTTTGTTACGAAAAATATTATTTTCCAGAATGTTCGTCTAGGTTATCCGTGTTCATCACGATAAAAAACTAATTTTTTAGAAAGTGCCAGGCAAGATGTGCTGCCGTTTAGCCATCGTTATGTTGAATTTTCAAATAGCCATGCAAGCCCTCTTCATACTCATTGAATTGTGTATAATTTTGTATAAGTGGAAAACCAGAGGGACTAAAATAAAACACTCAGCACAGAAAAAATGCAGTCTCGTTAAAACACGCAATTTATGTCATAATTATAAAATGTTCTTTGGCATTAACCATTTCCAATACACATATTCCTTGCTGTTGTGTGAATTTTTTAATATTTTCATTATCACGATTCTTTTGTCTCTCATTACAAAAAAAAGTGTTGAATTATACAAGCAGTATATAGTAGAGGTCGCACGGGCCGAAATTCTTAGGCCTGGCCCGATTTAAACCCAGCTCGAGAATAGGTTTACACTGTACCACCCGTCCCGGGCCTGATTGTCTAATTTTGTTTTAAATAAAATTATTTTGCAGTTATTGACTGTTATTATTATTATTATTATTATTATTATTATTATTATTATTATTGCCATTCCACGAAACGCTTCTGCCTGCGGTGGGAAGGGGTTCAAGTTTAATTTCTGGTACCGGTGTAGGAACTTTTTCTACTGCTGGGAGACGTAGTAAGGGATGAATGTAATTCCTTGGGAGCAATTGAGTAGCATTTTTACAGAAATAGTGGCGGCTCGGTCTTGGAACTCCCATGTAGAAAGCGGCCTTACTGACCACATGCCGCCCGTATTACTGCACTCTTCCCAGAACGTCCTGGGCGTGGGAGGACGGAGGGAGGCGGAGTTTGCAGTTGACATGGTGTTGTAATATTATTCACAATTGGCCGAAGCGAGCAATTATTTATTATTACTAGCATTACTATGTACTGCTGTGGATGTGTGCATTCTGTGATAATTGTGCTATTCCGGGCTTCTCAACATTGCAGCCCAAAAAAATGTGACAAATTAATCTTTTTGGTGCTTAGTTTTACCGTTACATGAAAAAAAGTTTATTTTATAAAGAAATAGCGCTAATGATCTTGGTTAAATGCCATATCCTTAAGATATTTACATGACAAAGTACAAGGGTTGAATGTGATAAATGCTCTTTTTGTTCTTATTTTCTAGCCCGAGCCCGAGAAACATTTTTCAAATAAAGCTCAAAATCGGCCCGATATATCTCTAGTATACAACCGATCGTCACCCGCTTCTTAAAGGTTTGCTGTCGCTTCAGCCTCCCGTATCCCTCTAGCACCTACAACGAAATGTGTAACAGAACCATTTCCGCAAACATTTATCTCCATTAACATGAAGAAGATAGAAAAATAAGCTTTTGCAAGTTGCAGAACAGATATTGGAAACTAAATGTAATGAGTATAGAAAATGTAAATAAATACAGCATATCAAATCATTAAAAAATGATTTTAAACCCCAGATTGAAACTAGAAAGGAAACATCTGACGTGATTAACGTAAATTCGACAGAGCATAACATTAATGCTTGTGGTGCTTGATTGTAATTATTTTGCAGTAATTCATAAAGTCTTCATGTGATAGTAATAAGACAGTTGTACCAAGAAGGGGAACTTGAAGGGCATTAAAGGGACAATTCCTAAAGGTGAGAAACCAAGTTCAGTACTTCGTATGAATAGAATAATTCATATGAATACCTATGAACTGTAAGGGTGTAGAGGAATCTATTTGTTAGACATAAGATTGTTTTGATGTTACAAATATATACATACATAAATGTATTAACTATTAAAATCATATTGGCGACTTTGACTTTGGAAACAAATTCTGCTCTTTTCTGGTCTTCACAATTTGTTTTAAATGTCACTAAATAAACTCTGGTTTAATTCCTTTCTCCTATTCACTTTTACATTCATTACCTCCTCCAGCAGCCGGGAATTGAGCTAAAGGTTACTCAATGCAGGAGCAGCACCATTATATTGATGTAATTCCATGTTAGTAGCAAAAACGCGATTTTACTGTTTGCCTAGCACTACGAGCTTTGCGAGATATTTGTCATCTCCATGAGGTTTTTGAAACTTAAAGGGGACCGATCTTGAAGTTTCCAAAACCTAAAGTATACAACTGATTCTACTTTTCCAACCTTGTCTTACACACGGCTAGTGTGAAAGAACAAGTAATTATTATACAACTGGGTGTTTTGAGTCTGTATAAAGAAGTATGGTTGCAAAGTTTGGTGCATATTGATAATATTATACATAGTATAGACGAATTTGATAATATTGATTTTAATATGAACTTTTAATTTACTTGTATTCATGTTGCTGTATTCTACTGCCATGGCAATAAACAAACTACTTTAGATGTGTAGATTATGTTAAGTCGTTCCTGGATCATGCGTTTTAAAATATAAATTTAAGCTAGTTTACAAAACATTCTGCTTACGATGCAATTTTCGTAACTTTTAAACAACATTTAAGATTTATACTCCTTTTTGAGCTATGTACAGATTTTTATTCTTTCAATAACAAATTAGTATACCATAAATTATTAATGTAACCAAGGGAATTATTAATTTATGCCCTTGGACAACACACAAATCTTTGGCTGAGAGAACCTCGGGATTGTAAACCCATCATCCGTCCTCAGGACATAATCACTAATACATAATCGCCCTTGGAACATAAATAACTATTTAGCCTACCTTACTGGTGTGTGCCTCGTAGCCAGAGACCTGAATTCGAATCTTGGTTTCTTTCAGGGTTTCTAAACTCGAATGTCGAGTAACGAAGCTCTATGGATCCCCGGATCGAGTTCCATTTATTCACCTTCATGACCAATTCTTAAAGGAGGTTAGGCATTAAAAGACTACTTATATAGAGGCATTGCTTTACGCACTAGAATTTATAGCTTCCTCCACTTTCCCTGGAGGTGTTGAACACTTTTCAGACCCCAAGTCTATTATATCATAACAGTTTTAAAAAATTCTGCAAGGTAATTAACTGGCCGAAACAAATAAATAAACGACTTTTTTTTACTTATTTCCATAATAACGGCTAGAGAGGCTTTCCCCCACTTTTTCTGATATCGCCACTGCAATCCTAGCCGTATAGCATTTACCAACCACATATCTATGTGTGTCTGAAATTAAGTACTTACACATACTTTGAAATAGTATATTGGCTTATATGGATTGGATAGGGGGAAATTACCTATCGAGGAAATATGATTATTTCTTTATAATTTAAGAGTATATCAGAGTGCTACTCTCTATACTTTAGTTACAGAATCACTTGGTCCAGTTGCATATCTAGAGAGAGGAAGCTGACAGTGCTTACCAAGTGTTCTCGTATAAAAGGATAAAGATGAGAAGTAGAATTCTGAGTGAGAAGTAAGTAATTGCAGAGATGTGTTATATGTGTACTACATTTTTGTATACTGTCAACATCCTTTGATACATTAAACAGTAAGCGTTCTGAAGGAGCATACATGAGCAATATTCGGCCTTATTGCGCCATATTTGGTTGGGTTACTTCAGTAGACTATTCCATTTTCATGTCAGATGTTGATGATTTTTGTTTTGTGTTATTATTGGGCAAGGATTAGAAAATATCTACGGATCTGGCACAAAATGGAAAGAAGAGATTCACAGGTTATGGAGCATATTGGAACGTGCGACCTGAACTGTCCCAAGCATCAAAGGAGAATAGTGCTGATGACGGTGGGATTGATTGTAATCTTTGAGGCAGTATTTTTAACACTTAAATGATTTAAGTCTAATTATATAATATAAATATAATAAAAGCCCACCTTAAAGCAATATGTGTATAATATAATATATAAAATGTATGTAACAGTCATTGTATTAATGTTTATATTATTGTATACCTTTATAATAATGTCAGGTGAATGTATTACGTAATTTAATAATCTAGGAGCTGTGAGAATATAGGTCAAAAGTTGCTAACAATGAGGTAACCTTGAGGCAATAATGAATTTGAAAGTTTAATAATGCTACTAGTAATTCTTGGGAACAATAATGTCATATTTTTAAACAGTTTATAAATAACCAATCAAAAACCAGAAAAAGCTAGAGGTTAAATAAACGTATTCTATTGGAGTAGGATTAGCCAATCAGAAACTGAAATAGAGCAAATTGTACAAATTCAGGCGCCAGTTGCTAGTAGACAGCGTTCCTAACCGGACGCGACACCCGTCCTCGAGAAGTTTAATACGTATTCAGTGTGAGACGAAAATTCATTACGGCGAATATTATAAAGTTTACGTGTTAAAAAGTGCAAGTAATTAATAAATAATCTCACAGCTCTCTATATCACCGAAGTGTTGTTCAATCGTATTAAGGATTAATAAAAGGAGTGAAGTAAAAATTATAATCTGTGTAAACCTACATTCTTTAGCCGTATCACACCCTGTTAAGAGAAACAAGTTTCTACAAATTAATACTGACGCAGCCGAGGCAAACATAAATATACATAATTTTTAAAGAAACATTAAAATACAAAGTTGATTCTTAAACATTGGGGCGAAGACCACCGGAAAGTGAACATTGGGGCGAAGGCAACCGGAAACTTTGTATAATACGTGGTCTAGCAATACAACTCCATCTTTGGGGCCCTTGGTACTCTAAATCAGACTTAAATCAAATTAATACACCAATGGACGCATTTGCCTTATTAGCCCAGCTAATTGGGTAAGAGAGCAGTAACAGATAATATGTTGCGTAAACGCAGTAATTAACGCGTCCGGTTTTTCAGCAAACAAATTATCTAAATAACCTTTATTCAGTAGAATTAAACCACAACTTTCCCAAGTTACCCAAGTTAGGGATTGCCAAAAAACACAAAGCTTACCAATATAATTAAAGACATTAACAATAAGAATGAAAAGTTGAGAAAGAATATTTTATTATCTAATCTTACAGTATACCAGCATAAAAGTATAATTATGTATCTTTACCGATGATTGTATAGATGATACATTATGAAGCCTTTAAGTAAACAGTCATCACCTTAAAATTCAATTCAAAGAGTAATCTAAGCAACTACCCCAATCCATTCTAAGTAATTAAAGTACACAAACACACACAAATGCAACATGTGCAACGAACAGAAGAGCAGCCAAGTTGCATACGGCCCTCTGCAATATTTTAATACTAAACTATACATATTACAATACATTTTGTACAATATATAATATATGTTGTATATATTGTAATATATACATTATACTTCAGTATGAAGCCTACAAGTAAATCAACTTAAAATTCAATTCACAGAATAATTTAAGCAACTACCCCAATCCATTCTAAGTAATTAAAGTATATATATGTAACATGTGTAACGAGCAGAAGAGCAACCAAATTGCATACGGCCCTCTGCATTATTTTGGTACTAAACTAAACATATTATAATATATTTAAGCTTCTAAGATACGCTGATGCACTGTGTGCATTATTTTCAGATACTCCATATTGAACATATTACAAATTGAGCAACCATGTTGAATCTGTAGCTCATCTTTAACTCCAGTTTTAGCTCCACCGTAACTCTTTAAACACTTGAGGAGTAAGGAAAATTAAAAACTTAAAATAAACCATGCAAGAAAATATGTGCATTGATTATAATATCATTTTATACTGATCATACAAAAATGATTATTCTACCCACCTCATGTTAATCACAATAAATATTTGCAAATAAATTATTTCAAAATAGACAACATAATCTTAGGTGCCTGTAAAATGCGATATATTATATAAAGTCAGTTTTTTGTAAGTAACGAGTAAAAACTAAGCTATTTGATGCAAATTGCGTATTCTATTTTTCACAGTTTTTCTATTGCAGGTATCTGATTACCTCTTACGGTTCCTCAATTATTTAAAATTCATTTAAGACTAAGAGAACTTCATAGGCCACCGACAGAAAATTTACTTTTCATATTCCAATATTTCAAAAACATCTAATTTAATCAAAATCTTTTAATCTTGACAGATACTGGTCTTAAATGCGAAATTTAGTATTTATCCAACTGTTCGTTTTTGAGTGTACTGTTCACAGACACACCTAAGTCCTTCTCGGAGGTTTTCGGAACCTCCAAAAGTGCATTTCCACCGAATGGATTTTTTGAGACATAAGATACGTTCTATACCTTGCGGTAGAGATATAACATAACATAATAACATAAAATAATCATGTCCCTGGATATCTAAATTCATGTGATTTTAATTAGATATAATCAAATTTGAATAACAAGGGAGGTTCTTAAACGAAATTCCTGTATATGTTTTCTGTTACCTTTTAGAACATTTTCTATCAAGAGTTTAAACTTTTAGAAGCAAACTATCAATAGACTTGGTGAAATCACTTAATTCGGGGAATGTTATTCAGCATAAGAAAACTTAGTTTGCTATATTTTGAAACAGTGTTCAATAGCACAAGCAGGTCATTTTCAACATCGATTGTTTATCCACTACAAAATACTATTCATATCATAAGGGAACCAATGGAAACGCAAAATTTCAATATTTTCTCTGACAATTTATTGCACGTTTGAAAAGGAAAAGGTGGAATACGAAACTTCACAAGCTTTAATTTTAAAGCGCGTCAGTACTTGGAGACAACAGCATATCACTAGCTTTCCAATTATATGGCGCGAAATCACACAAGCTGTTGTACCACGGAGTTTTGCGTCGGTATTAAAAAAATTAATGCTGAGTTTGTACATGGTAATCTATTTTCTTTAAAATGTAAGTAATATGTGGTAGTAGGTGAGAACAGACAGTTTGCGGAGAAAAGAAAAAAGATTGCTTGTCATACCTAAAACTACGCCTAACGACCTTTGCTTTAATGTTTATTTGCTTATCAGGTATATCATTTTTCAAACAGAATAAGATTAGAAAGACCAAATTCCACCGAAGGTTTGCCAAGTTTCTCATTGCTATTTTTAAATTTTCTCTTGACTTTGTACGTTTTAATACAATACGCTAATATTTCCAAAAAATAATTATATATATATATATATATATATATATATATATATATGAGAAATGTGCTTGAAATGTTTGGGCGTGGTTTTACAGAGTAAACGTGAATTAATTTTACGTACAGATTAAATAAGTTATATTTTTATAAAATATGCAAAATTAAATTTATAGATATTTACACATTTATTATACACGCAAGAATTTTTAAAAATGCTAAAATTTAATATTAGTGTGATTACAGCACATTAGAACACTTAAAAATATATATACACTTTTTACTTTCTCTACTGATTGGGTACCTAACGAAGTACTACACTCGACCTAAACGTCGGCATCAGATATGCATTAGTAGGGCTATTGAAAAAAAATATTTTCCATAATTAATATGGAAGCTGTGTATCAGCGAACAGTATATAAAAAATGAACATGTAAATATCTACTAGATTTCATACTCAGACACATTTTAAGGAAACGCCTTATTCAGAAAATTCTTTCATATCATAAAATCCTTCAAAAATGTGCAACATTTTCGATTCCTTCAAACAAATTACCAATCACTTAGAGTGAAGTATCAGATATCTGAGATAATGGACCGATGAATAAAATGCATACCTTGAGCTTTCTGAAAGCAGCGTTGAGGCTATCATATTTTTCATTACATTTCAAATATGCTTTGGATATACACAATTTATACCAAACAAAAGATATTGTCTAACTAAACATTTCCGAAGAATTTTGCTTTGTAGGTTAAACTTTTGGTAATTTTAAGCCGCAAACTTTGAAATATTAAGCGGTGATTCTTTTTTCTTTCTTTGCTTTTTGTTTTCTTTTCCTATTTTCTTTCTTTCTTTTTCCTTTTCTTTTCCTTTTATTGTGTCATGAGTGCAAATATGAACTTTTTAAACAAATGAATGTTTTATACATAAATTAACAATGATTTATCTCAATAATATAATTTTCTACGATTATTAAACATATTAATTAATGCCGGGGTTATGATAAACTTTACTTAACATGACGGACGCAACGCTATGTTGAGAAATACTGCTAAGCTAATTGTCTAATTCAGATGGCCTTAAAATAATGAAAATGACTCGGATTGGTAGTAGCTTTTATTACTTCATGCTACTGCTTCACGCCGATTGGTTATCATTACTGTGCGATATCAAACTTAACGTAACGGGAAGTAAAAGTTTGACTTTGCCAAACTCTTAAGTTACGTCGCGTTAAGTCATAAGTCACGTCATCCTAATAGTTCTATTTAATATAGAGTGTTAGGCTTTCACGTTACGTCGCGTTAATCCAGGCTTAACAGGAAATAGAAAAATTAATGATGAGCTGAGAAAGTCATGCGAATATTATGCATAAGGTTTTTGTTCCCCACATATATCACATGAGGAAATGCTAGGTAAAACAAATGGGGAACCATGAACGAGAATCCGAAGCAAAGTGGAAACTTGCTTTATGATGCAGCGCGGACCTTAATCTTTCAACAAGCCATGTGCACGACTTGCATACCAACAGTTCCCGCCACGCCTGCATGACACGCCTTCGATGGGGCCCTTGCATGTAAATAACAGCTAAAAATACCCGCGACATAACCAAATACACAAATGAGTTTTATACACTGCACACGCTTCCTTAACATTACAGTAACAAACTTTTGTTTTACCTTATTTTAGCGTCCTGAGCGCTTTTCCGGCTCCCTCCTTTGACTTCCGTAGCTTTCTTTTGTAGAAGCACCACGCTACAGATTCAGAATTTCACAAAATAGTTTAACAAACACGAGCACATCACAAATAAATTCTTGCTTTTCGATGTTCGTACACTTGACACTTGTGTGGCCAATTCGACTGCAAACACGCTGCCCCCGTGCGGACCAGCGCGAGACTAACGTAACAACAGACGATCGCAGAGTTAGAGAGTTACGTGGAGGGGAAGAGCTACCACGTGGTTTGGCCCGGTCTCTCGCGCGTCTGCCCAGTTGAGGAAGGGAGGGGAAGACATGTCGGCATCTCGGTAAGGAGTGGAGAGGGATGAATGCAAGGTTACTCTGTACTCTCTCCTCTTCAGTCTGACGGTTAGGTCTGCCGCTAGATTATTAGATTGTTTTATCGATGACTCTGAAGATGTGCGAGGTTAATGCGATGAAATGTTCCGTTGTGAACGGAAAATTAAACTGAATAACGTGTGGTGAAGGTATGTGGTCAATGTAATCCCATCCATGCTACTGTTATCATCGAGGTCCATGTTGTGTTTGGAACAGCTTGTTCCAACTATAAGTAACTATTGTTACATAGATGAGCGGGATGGCTCAGGGGACAACGTCCGTGGCCCGCATCCCAGGATCGATCCCAGGCAACCACCCAATCTGATCATTGTTTTTTTCAGGGGTTTTCCCGGGTCATCAAGCGAATGCTGCCATTTCGTTCCATTCAGCATTTCATTCGTCTTTCCATCCCGTTTTCAGTGCAGGGTGGCTGGGGAAAAGAATGCTCACTGTAACTCTCTCCGTCACTCGGCTTTCGGCTGGCTGCCGGGGTATTCGAAATTCCTTGAGGGGCGTTGGACCTCCTTTGTGTGGGATGGAGTTCCCAGTCTGCCTGTTCGTCTGCCGGGATGTCTATCTGGAAACTTTGGAAACATTGCTGTACCGTCGCTCCTGGATCTGGCTGCCCGCTGTCTCGCCTCATTCTTCCTCCCGGGAACGCCTCCTTGGGGCGTGGGTACAATATCCACCTGGATCGGTGCGAGTCCCCTTCGTAACAGAAGATAACATTACTACAAAAGGCATAATTGTATACTATGCTTTATGCCTTATATTAGTAGGTAGGTAGAGAGGTGTTGCATTCCACCCACAAATTCGGTATATCTGTGGCACGCATTCGGTAGGAGTTCAAATGCCGTGGGCCAATCAACTTTCTTTTTTTCATGGTTTCCCTCAGTTGCCAATGTAAATACCGGAGTGGATAGTTAATACATCGATCCAAAGTTCCACCTTAAGTCTAAAACAATAGTAAACATGAAAATAAATAGTAATAGATAAAGATGAGAAGTTTATGCGCAGCACGAAATACACGTTGACTCGACAGCGAACATATCGTAAGTGGACATACAGGTAAAGAAATAAAGGCAGTACACCCAAAAGAAGTGCAACAAGAAGTTGCAAATATGTAAGGACGTAAGAATTAGAAGAGGTTTCAGAAAAAATCAAGAAAGGACCTCCAGATCTTGCACACAGAGGACAAAGAATAAATGGCAAAACATTCTACAGAAAAATAAGGTCTGTTGTAACATGAAGAATACAAAATCATCAGCCGATAGCATAGTAGGTATACTTGACATATGCAACGTGATATTTAAAGAAGCTTCTCGCAGTTCAAAAACTGTTCTAAGTGATCGACACTGACGTTTGACGTTCTATAATTTAAGAATGTCTATAGTAATGTAGCTCGATTCGGCTTGTGATCGCTCTGAATCTAAGGATGAATCACAAACGCAAGATTTTTCTTCTAAATTTCCTAATGTTTCAACATATTCCTCATGTTTGTATATTGTCATCTGCTAGACCTTAACGGAGTGTTGCATTTTTCATTTTCAGACTGTACGCTTCGCGTGGTTTGTGTACATCGGAAGTCAACACAAACACTGGGCATACAGCAGTATAACTTCTATGCATACGCAACTTGACAACAAACCGCACAAACCTCTCTCTTTAGTAATAGTGAATGCTTTGCCATTTATCCTCAGGTAATGAAAGCAGGTACACTGAACGGCACCCTAATGACATCTGCCCGCGCGTGTAAAAGCAGAGATACAGTTTCCTAGCACTAAGTTCTCTGTGGACACATGCCGAAGCTTCCTTCTGGCCGTCACAGAAGCAAAGGTATAGCTGCTTAGCACGTCTATGGACACGTGACGAAGCAAAATGGTATGGTACAGAGTTGAGATCTAGAAAGTTAACTGTCCACCACACACCATTCCACGAGCTATCTCCTAAGAGATGTCGCAAAATGCCCATCTTGTTAAAGCGTTAAAGCGACGTAAAATAAATAGAAAAAAAACATCAACATCACTGTTTCATCGGAAGCGCCCAAATAAAAAAATAAAGTAGATGTTTGGAAAAAGGTCCGTATGTGCACTATGGACAATGGGTGGAAGTATTTTTTGAAAATCTACGTGTGACATCCTTAGAAAACATTGAATTTAAATTTCAAGTTTGGTATTTCACCGACTTTTCGTTTTTGAGTTATGCTGTTTAAAGACAGAGAGAGAGAGAGAGAGAGAGAGAGAGAGAGAGAGACTCACAGAGATACACGCATACACAAACCGTTCTCTAAAAATACGTCTGTTTTTGGGTTTAGAAGTCTTATAAAATGTATTTCCGGTGAAATCTCGGTATCGAAGTTTTGGGTGGAATTCCTCTATCGATAAGCACTAGAGAAAGCAAAAATTAATTGCTAATAAATTTTAATTAAAACATCGAATGGTTAAGAAAATGTGTAATTAGATCAGTGAAAAATATATGCATATACATCCCGTAAAATTTTCGGTCTGAACTCTTAAACAGTTTCTGAGATAACTGATCATTAAGTCATCAAATTGCAGTAGAGAATGCAAAAATAAATAGATAAATAATAATATCCTTATCGCATCTATAACTTTAGAATTGCTTTATCACTTTTGTTATTCTTTTAAATATGACATTCCTCTAACATCAAATTACTTTTCAATGCATTTATTTCTATGCGTTCCTCCAATGAAAGGAATCGCTGGCACATATAACGCAAATGGAACCTTGGGACAAGATTAATTCATTCTGCATCAACATTTGCAATGGAGTGCGAGTATAAGCCCACTGTTTATGCGACTTGCTTGCCGCGCTTTGAAACCCACATCTGTTCACCATCTGCTATTTCCGAACAGGTTGCACCTGCAGCAAACGGCAGACAAGTGGTGGATTGTTCCAACCCCACTACGTGCCACCCCCTCCCCCTCTCTTGATGAGTGAAAGTTATTCATCTATTCCACTTTCATACTAGCTGCAGGTGGTCTGTTTTAATTGCTTTTCCACGTTTTTGGCCTCTTGCCTTTATTTTTATTGGTTTTTACGTAAACTGAGCCGCAAATCTATTTTCAATTTCGTTACCCTTCATTTACACAGAATTTTTTTTTTCTCGGCTTCACTTTTAGCCAGTAAAATACACCAATTCTGAACAGCGACTATAACAATTTAAGCTCTTCATTTCAATATATTGTACTTAGTGTAAAGGAATACTATAGCAAAAGTTGCAATTTTTACAATTTTAATCCAATAAATAATATTTTAACTACATAATGTGGTACTGCTGCAAATTTCGCCTCCTTGGCAAAAAGGTTTCGAATTTATTAATTTCAATCACTAATAATCAATTGCACGTTTTATTAAATTGTTCTATCTGTGGTAAATTTCATAATTAAAATATGTAAACTATTATCTTTTGAAGTAGTATATTTATTGGTAGTTAGAAGATGCTTCATGTTTATCTGCACAACGTATGGGAGCCAATTTGTCGCGGTCACTTCGTGTAATCTTATTTCTGAGCGCCTGTTATTGTTTTACTACTTTGAATGTTGGGTTCATTGTCCTCCGGCTAGCTATTGTTTCTCGGTCGAGCAAATCTCTTGAACAGGGTGTGTAAACGGAAAGGATTTATTACTCAAAGATAGCACTGATAAAAGAATTTGTTTTTACACTTTTATTACCGTCACAATTAATCAAGTTCACATATTGACTCTTGATACACGCCAGACTGAAACTGTTATATTTTCTAACATCACTATAACCACTTATTTACTGCACATTATTAATTCGCGTGTTTCACATTTATAACAAACTTTACGACGCGTGAGATTCTGTAGAATTGCGTAACGTGTGCTTTATGTATGCTTCCGTTGAACTACGCGACGTATAACTCACGAATACTTATGTTGAACTGTTCGACGTATTACACGCGAATGCTTCTGTTGGACTGACGAAATCTGCCTCTGACTTTAGCTTTTTATACTCCCACACCCCGATATGCCTAAAGATTATAACCAAGCTGCTATTGGTTAATAAAACGCGCCAACATTAGCGTCTATTTTTATATCCAATCAAAATTATGAACACATATGCTCTAGGGAAAATATTCCCGCCATTTCTACAGAAAAGCGCGGGAATCTGACGTCATTTGTTTGTCTCTTCTAATTGATAAACAACTCACCCCCTCGCTCATCGTTACCCGCTCTTATTGTCAGTTTCAGTGAGGCCGTGTAAACTTATTTCCTAACAATGTTTATAATTAACAAACATCTCAAATCAATGTCATACAATAATGCTTATTTACACTACAATCACTCTGGCATTTACATTATTGTGATACAAATTACTGCCACACCTTATATGACAGATATAATGTAATATAACGCCTTATTATTTGCACTCATACTTTTTGTTACTAAGGTTAAGATGAGTTGGGTTTAATTTCTTATTGTCTTGTTAACTATTAATGAAATATTAAATCTTATAATGCTGGAATATTAACTATATTATCAAATATGAATTAACTTTAATTACAAATTAATCTCTATAAAAAACTAACCAATTTAATTTCTAAAAACAGAAATTATTTAATCTTCTACCCATATTTTAAATCAATACAATTTTGAAAATAATGCATGAAGACAATCAATAGAATTAAGAAGAGAGGGAGGGAGTTGTGTTAAAACTTTGAAAAGATATGTTCAAAGTTATCCGACATGAAACGTATCAATCGAAACAATTTCTGAGCAAAACAAAACGTATCGCAATTCCAAAAGCTGTTAAAGATATCCCGGATCATCTAAAGATCACAGATGTAGGTAAATAATTCTTATGCATATTAAGAAAGTTTGTATTTCATTCTATTTATAAACTAAGTTTGACATATTCGGCCGTTTTTGGTTCATTTTTTACTCAAGGATTTCCTTAATGTCGCGAATTTAGAAAGAATTTTACTTCCGGTTGAAGACGGGGTTTGAAACGCAAACGTTCTGCCTACACTCTAACCGATGAGTTACCACGTCTTTTTGCATACAGTCACAAACTACATATATTGATTTTATCAAAATGCACAACATTCTTCGTGCCTGAATACATTTTAAGGTTCATAATTATTTTTATTTATAAAATAAAGTTCGACATATTTGGCCGTTTTGGGGCACTTTTACTTTTTCTTGCACCTACTTATAGTAGATTACCTTACATTCCATTCAACAATTCGATTTAGAGATTCCATGAAAATACATGTTTTGAAGTTCCCGAATAAAAATGTAGATAAAGATCCTTGAGTGTGTGTGCGCGCCGTGCTCGTGCGTGTGTATTGAACAGCACAACTCAAAAACTAAACTTTACATTTAAGTCAACATCTTCCAAGAATGCGACACGAAGATCATCAAGAAAAACCGAAATATTAAATTACGCTTTAAATGGGCGCACTTTATATATTTTTTTTTTATTTGTTCAAAACTGATAAGATTTTCACTAAAATACCACATGTTTAAGACATTTACATTACTAGTAAATCGTATATCATTAATTTTCTGCAAAGAACTGCGAACTTATCTTTATTCGGAATGAATTTTGTATAATTTTGCATAATAGGTAAACCATAAGATATAGACAAGCTTACTGTAAAAAATGTATGTCTCTTTAAAACAGTTAGTTTATTTATTCAACAATTTTACTGTGGCATCAGCCATTTCCGAGATATTCGTTGTTATTAGCTTGAACGTTTCGATACTTTTGTTATTTTTGAAAGGCTTCAGTTCTTCCTAGCTATTTCATGGAAGGAGTATGGATTTCAAAAACCAGCATATAATAACACTAATTGAGGGAGTATTTTCAACACTTAAATAATTTCAATCTAATTATATAATATATATAATTCAATAACAGCCCGCCTTAAAGCAATATGTGTATGTAAAAATATATAAAAAGTGTATATTACAGTCATTGTATATGTTTATATTATTGCATACATGTGTAGTAATGTTATGTGAATGTATTACGTAATTTAATAATGTAGGAGCTGTGAGAATAATAGGTTAAAAGTTGCTAACAATGAGGTAACCTTGAGGCAATAATGAGTAAGAAAGTGTAATAATGCTACTAGTCATTATTGGAGCAACAATAATGTAAATTTTGTGACAGTTTATAAAATAGCCAATCAACAACCAGAAAAAAGCTTAAGTTAAATAAAAGAATTCTATTGGATTAGGAATAGCCAATCAGAGACTTGAAATACAGAAATTTACAAATTTATGCGCTAGAAATCAAGTCAGTTGCTTGTAGACAGCGCTGATAACTAGACGTGTTCCTGACGCGAGATCTGTCCTCGAGAAATTTAATACGTATTCAGTATGAGACGAAAAATAGTTTACGTGTTAAAAGTGCAAGTAATTAATAAAAAAATCTCACAGCTCCCTCTCGCTATATCAGTGAAGTATTATTTAAATCGTGTCAAGCATTAATAAATGGAGTGAAGTAAAATTATAATCTGTGTAAGTCTACATTCTTCAGTCGTACCACAGCCCTGCAAAGACAAACATGTCTCTAACAATGATACTGACGCAGCCGAGGCAAACATACATATATAATATTTAAAGAAAAAGTCAAATTACAAAGTGAATATTTTTAAAATTTGGGACGAAGGCTCCCGGGTAGCATACATGCGATTGCAACGAACTTCAAGTTCGGCTCCCCAACATAAGAAACTACAATACAACTCCTACAACAAAATAACTTCTTCATAATTTATTCATGGCTTCAGCCTACTTTGTTCCCTTTACCTATAATGTATACTGAAACTATTTATGCAAAGGTTTATTTCGTTTAATGTTAAATATAGGTAGGTAGTGTAGCGGGAATTCGTTGATCAGTTGCATCTGGAAAGCGTCGTTTCTCTGGTTGATGTTATGTGCTGCAGTGTTCTTGTCCTCGGCTATTGCTGCTCGTCGGCTGCTGTATTCTCAATTCCTAATCATTAGCTATCTAGCTAATTTCTTGGGTCTCAGGGTTTTCGTAGGTGAGGCAAATTAAACTAAACTGCATTTCCCTTAATAAACGTGGTTTATTATCAAATCAAATATTTATGGGCGGCTAGCTTTTCCCACTATACTAATTCCCAGTATTATAATAAATCGGGAGCCTAAACTAACTGTACACGTCTTCCCACCCATATGCACACACGTGCATTTGTCGTCCAGAGAGTAGCACTTTATCTCGATGGGATTCTACAACAAAGAGTGAAATTCTGGGGCTTTCTTCCCCTTTTTATACCTAAGCCTAGTGACGCTTACCACCGCGCCTCAAAATGTGACGACGTTTCTAATTGGTCCTCAGACCGCGGTACCTTGTAATGTATGAGAATATTCTGCTCCAAAGTTTTGCGCGTACGCGTCCCCATGACGCGCGACAGGAAGCGGATTTAATATATGTCCCTTTCCTTTCTCTATCTGTCCAATTCCCTGCTCATTATCTTGGTGAAAGGTGGGCTCTACCTAGAATTATCTTTTACCTGGAATTTGCTAGCTCGCCCGTCTCTTACTTATCTACGATACAATCTGCTTTTGTACAATTCTTGGTAGTTAAATATTTTAACATATTTCTTGGTGAATTAATTATTACTATGTAAATTCTTGTTTAATATTGATTTATATGTCTATGTGAATATGTGTATATGTGTAGTATAACCCCTTTCAATAGGAAAACAAGTGTTTAGCAAGTTATGTGAGTGTAAAACATTACATTCTTACTTAGGAGTCCTTCAATGTTGTAAATGCAGACAAAATTTGACTTTTGAATTTTAAAAGCATTACTGCTTACACTCTGTAGCCGGCGTGGGCGTTGTAGCGCTTCTCATGTCATCTGGATGATGAACCCAATTTGGAAGTTCTCTGAAGTTCTCTCTCTTCTTAGCTGCCAGTCGGTAGAGCTGTAAATAAATCCCATTCCGAGCTATCTAGAGCTTTACCGAATCTCAGGATATTTGGGTGAAGGCAAATTATTCAACTTTTATTCCAAATTACAAAATTATTAAATCGGCTAGCAACGTATTCGCCCATTGAGTAATACTATCTATAAATTGAAGATCGCATCTTCTCAGTAGTTAGAATATTGCAGTGGATCTAGACCTCTCACACGCTGTCTCCCACCCATACGTACAAATTACACAATCTGCCGCCAGTTAGCTACTAGGGAACTTAGGTGAGAGTGTGTCGAAATCTGGGACGAAACTCCTTTTTATACAGTGCTGCTGTGACGTTAGTTTTCGCGACGTTTTACCTAATGTCTGTTTTGATTGGTTACTTGCTTAGCGTCCTATGAGAAAGAAATCATCCGTTTTTGTAAGTCGGGCTTCTATTTGACTTCTTTGGGGAAACCTATGTCCTCGTATCTCTGTCACCCTAAGAATTTTTGCTTCTCCTTCCATTAAATTGCTTGACTGTTTATCCAACTCCCCATGGGGCCGTGACTCTTCCTGTAATTTTCCGTCTATCTCCATCTTTGTCCCTCCTTGAATCCCTCTCACTCTCACTCCCACACTCTCTGTGAGCTCATTAATGTGCTTCGTTGGTGGATTTTTGTCCTGCTGCTAGTTCGTTTCTTAACAAATTACAATGTTTCTTACCTATGACTAACTTTTTATAATACAAGTTACTTTACAGTGTCTCATCATATTATTAATTGTATTCCTATTGTGACCGTTACTTTCCTGTTATTTGCAGTATTTGCTTTGTCGGGTGTGTGCTCCCCTATAGTTCTAACCGATGAGTTGTTATGTCTTTATGCATACCACGACAAAATGCATCTGGTTTTCTCGTACATGTATAATCTTCAAAATTAAGCATATGATAGAAAACAGCTTAAAATTATCACATATAGTTGCACAGTTTAGCTATCTCCTACATTTGTGATTCATTATTATTAATATTATGGCTGTGATTTGGGTCATATCCTAATACCTCCTTGCTTTAGGAATTGTTAGTTTAAGGTTCGTATTACCATAGTTTTCTTGGTCGGCTTACGCATTCATACCTGTTGGCGTATTATTTAACATTACTTTGGAATTTGGTTTTCCTACACGGAGATTTACCTTAAAATTATTTATAATTAAACGCTTCTGACATACTAAGATTTCTTTGTTAGTATATAAAATAAAAATAACTAAAGTCTTAGCTTCGTCTTAGTCCATGGGGTATCTTTTTACTTTTTGTCGTTTATCTTTCCTTTAATTTTTATTTTAAATTGCTACATCCATTAATAGATTTTGAACTACTCTAAAGAGATGAAGGGGAAAAATGTATTATCTAAATAGTATTTTCCGCAGCAGCACACAATGAGCTGTGTCGAATAGCTTTTCAAAGTCTATAAAGTCCATAAACGTTCAGATCATATGTCCACGTATTTTTATATAAGTTGTGATAGTCCAGTGTGACTTAACCTAATTATAAATAATATTATAGAAGAGATAAAAATGTAATAAGCATTCACCAGTTATTAATAAGGAAATACCAAGATTATTGTTTGCAGATGATCTAGTGACAGATTCTATTTCAGTTGTGGGGTTACGTTATTGAAGCAATTGGCAAATACTGTAAAGATTGGTGTCTGAAAATAAACAAAAATAAATGGAAAATCATGCTAAAGAATATAAACTAAGAAAGACCGAAAATCGGTATTGGGAAGCAACGGAGTTGGAAGTAGTGAGGATAATTGACTATCTAGGAGTAAAGCTCAATAGTGCAAGGGACTGGGGAGAACAGATGAAAAAGTAGTAGCAAAGAGGAACAAGCAACACAAGTAATCAGAGCATGTGTGAACTAAATAACAGAAATACAAATTACGTGGCTAGAAAGGATATATATGTGGCACGAGGTGGAAGCAAGTATGTTACATGCAGCAGAGATACGGCGGCTGGAAAAAGGATGGGAAAATGTAGATGCTACAACATAGGAATTTTTGAAAAATAGCCCTAGGATTGCCAAGAAGTTCACCGAATGAAGTAGCACAAGCAGAACTAGGGAGAGTGGGAGCAAAAGGCAAAATGGTAGAAAGGGCAATCAAATACTGGTACAGAAAAATCTATTAGAGGAAAATGATATACTAAAGCAATGCTTGGTTGTACAGAAGAAAATAGGGAAAAAATAAACTTGGATGAGCAAGATACAGACAACATTGGAAGAAATAGGAACGGGGGAACATGGCTAAAATTAACAAAAAAGTAAGGGTTTCTGGAAAGAAATTAGAACAAGGGTGAGGATATTGAAGAGCAAGAAATTATAAATAGTTTCAGAGAAAAAATGTCATTTATAGATTATAAATATTTTAAAACGGAATGGGGAAAAGAACGACACATTGAAGTATGCAACAAAGACGCTAGAATGGGATATGCATGGGCGAGGACAGTGTAACGAATTTAAGTGGTTTAACAGGGAGAAGAAGGGAGAGAGATGTACTAAATTTAATGGATTGCATGACAATTGGCATTATATTCTGGAATGCAAAGATACGGATAAGAGAAGAGAGAATTTAATACTAGAGAAGTGGAAAAATTTACCAATAGAGCAAAAAGTTAGGAAAATTTTTAATTCAAGATCAAATGAACATATGGATAAAGCAGAAAATATTTAAGAAAAATAAGGTTAAAATGGTTAAAATAAATGTGAAGCAAATTGTAGAAGATACAGAAAAAGAGTAACAAGGCAAAAAAGTAAATCGTGGATAAACTATACTTCCCCATTATACACACAACAGAATGTTAAATATAAGGGGAAGAGAAATAATAAACAACTCCATTGTATTGTATATACTGTATAAATTGCATGCAAGTTCAAAGTAGACAATAAATCATTCATTCATTCATATAAGTTGTGATACCGAGAAAATGCTGCCTATAATTGATTTATGAAATCAATTTTGCTCTTCCATAAATTATTATTTTATATTTTGTGTCCCTTTTGTCATAATTTTAGAATATAATCTACACGCAGCGCTGAGAAGGCTTATAACTGAGTAATTATTACAGTTTCTTGGTTCACCTTCTTTGAAACTAGGTAAAATAACAGAACTTTTCTTAATACGGATATGTATCGATATTTTCAGAGATATAATAAAATCTAGAAATTTATTTTAAAAATTTTGTACATCCATTTTTAAATAGCTCATAAGTATATCCATTCCCAGGCATCATCATCGTCATCATCGTCGTCATCAAGAGCAGCAGCAGCAGCACGCCTTGGGCCTATAGACCAGTTTCGGTTCTCTCAGAATTGCTGGTTCCAACTTAATCTAGTACGACCTCTCTCTCTTGAGGAGTAGTTGAAATCTCTTTTTGGTTTTTCATCTTTCTGTTAGGGTTCTGTCTGCTCCATAAAGAAGTTGTGGAATTGCTACAGATTTAGAAGAAACTAATTGTGTTACCTTAAGAATTCTATTTCTAAATATCTTATAATTCCACGTGCATATTGATATTTATAAACCTTCTCTTCTTTATCCATTCCTTTCTGATAAGATATTCCGCGTCCCAAATACTTAAAGTTGGTCACCTGTTCAATGATTACTATCGTTGATCTTTTGTGATTCTTTCCTATGGAAGTTATTACGTCTGTCATTGAACTTGAAATGTTTAAATTGTATTCTTTAATTATGTTATATACTTTGTGAACAGCTGTCTGAAGTCTCTCTGCACTAGCCTGAATCACTTGGTCATCCGCAAAGATTCGGTAATTCAAAGGTGTATTATTAATTTTAAAATTAGTTTCTAGAACCTTCACCTAAGATTTTATGGCATCGTTAGGATATATATTAAACAATATGGGTATCTATGGGTACCCTTTCTGACACTGATATGTATTTCTACCATTTGTTTACTAGGTCCTTTGTCAATGCATATAGCATATAGTGGTGTTACAATAGCCTACGAATGACTTTTATTAGTTGGAACGGGTAACCCTTTTTAATCATTATTTCCCATAATGTTTGCCTATTTAGTCTATTATTACTATTCTTTATGTGTATTACCTAAATAGTTGCAAGAATTGTCGATATGTAGAGGAATTCGAAGAGTCGAGCTTAGTGTATCTGAGAGGGAATTGGTAAAATCACATCACAAAGTACGTGCAAGTACAATTACGAGAAGAGTTTTCTAATAACCTATGCAAATGTTTCGTTTTGGTTAGCCGCGTTAAGTGTTCCTTAGTATAAAACTTGAAAATATATTTTATCTTGGGGTATGCTGCCTTTACAGTTTCTTGTCGTTTCCTTGCTATTAAACTAACTGCAAGATAACGAAAATACTATTCTTTTATGTCACTACTTCATTTAATTTGTGTTACGTCATGATGCTTTACTTGCAATTATGTCTTATTTCAATTATTATTTGCCACTGTATTAGACACCGGGTAATGCAAGATCATATTTCCATCGTTACTCACTACATGTTTTTGAACACAGATGAAGTCTTCCTATTCAACTGGGAGAGATTGCTGGCACATTGCGAGAGTTTACCAAGTGAAGCTACGAGTATTCACTTCATAAGTAACTTATGAAAACCTGTCTCCCTTAGCAGGGTGTGAAGCGTACTTTGCAGATGCCTGGGGTGCCCATATATCGCATAAGCATCGTATAATTTAGCATAAATGCTTGGAGCTGGAGAGTAGGTGGCTTAGGATTTTTTTTACTTTCTCTACTACGTATAGTAAGTAGGGGAAGTATTGTATTCCACCCAAAAATTCGGAACCGAGATTTCACCGGAAATACATGTTTTGAGACCCCCTCAATCCAAAAAAAGCATTTTTGGAGACATGTCCGTGTGTGTGTGTGTGTGTGTCTGTCTCTCTGTGAACAGCATAACTCAGAAACAAACAGTCGGATAAACACCAAACTTGGCATTTGGGTTTAGTCTTCCAGAGATGCGACACGAAGGCTTTCAGGAAAATCCTCCCACCCCAGAGTACCCTTTACATGGAACATTTTTCGAAAATATTCATTTTCTCAAAAATGTCTCTAACGATTTTGATTAAAATATCATATGTATAAGATATTTTTATTACAAATTAAATGTATATCTCGAATTTTCTGGGAATGTCTCCAAAAGTATTCTTCATTGTGAACGACTTTTGCATAACTGATAAACCATAAGAGATAGACACAATTTTACTACACAAAAAATGTAGATCGGTTAAAATACACAATTTATGTCATGTACTTTTTTTTTGTTGAGTGAACCATTTTCGAGATATTGCTTGTTATTCCCTTAAATTTTCCAATACTTATACCTTTTCTCGAATTCGTTATTCATTTTTTTTTGGCCTGGTAATGCAAAGAGAATGGAATACTCCACATAGCAACCAGCTCTTAAAATATTTGACTATAGCTTAAAGTCGACCAATTCCCCTTGCATCTACAAGAAAATTAGCAATAAGATTAACATCTAGATATCTCGATTAACATGAAGCATATGGAAAATATGCAAGAGTACAAGAATACAAGAGTAGAGAAAGTCATGTGAGTGTAACACATCAGATTTTTTAACTTTTTTATCTTTTTAGTGAGTTCTATTCGTGGTTTCAAAGGTGAATGCTTATACTCTTTCCCATCGGTTCCTGAACTTAGAACTAACTAATGTCAGAGTCCGTAAAATTGGGCTTTATAGATATAGGTTATACAACGGAGAGAGCCACCTCACACATTGCGACCTACATATATCTATGTGCCTACCATGTAAAGATAAAGGTAGGGACGAACGGAGGGGGTCTCCGAAACCGGGGCAGAACACCGCACGCACAGCCGGCCCCTTGTGCTCCTTTCGTGATTCCCGGGAGGGAGGTATGAAGGGTGAGGCCCGAAGGGCGACTAGATCCGGATAACGACAGGCGCAAGCACAGACGTTTCCAGATTGAACGACTCCAACGCGCCTGAGTCCACTCTATTTGACCCACGAAGGAGCTCCCTTCCGAAAACACTCAAAGGCAAGTTCCAGCGGAGCAGTTCCGGACATCAGGATGAAACTTCCACAGAACGCACAGCCACCGCCCAGCCGCAACCCGCCACACACCGTCTCCTCGTCCTACAACTCTGAAACAGACAAGGAAGATGATGGGGGGGGGGCAGGAGAGTCGTAGTAGAATATGAACCGCTCGAGCATTCGCCTGCCGACCCGGGGATACCACCAAAAACCCATGGACCAGAGTGGGCAGTCGACCGGAATTGAATCAGGTTCCTCCCTAATGCGAGCCTCACATGTTACCGCAGAGCCATCTCGCTCTGTTAAAAGTTGAGTGGAAGTGAAATTTTAGCTGAATTTAGAATATATATTTGGATTATTCCGTAAAATGTTCCTAAAGTGCGGAACCTAGTGTTAGATAGGTATTATAACCCATTCGTTTAAAGCCACAACAGCTACCTTTACGTATCTGCGCTAGATCTTTTCATAGAATAAATAGAAGAAAAATGTGTTTTTCTCGAAACGATAAATTTCAAAATTGTAAATACTACAAGGGACTTGGATATTAGCCAATGTGCCTAAAAATTGGTACATCAACTAACCGTATAGGTACATACGAACCATTTTGTGGATGCTTTTATCTCATGATTTTAAAATGAAAATTTTATAGCCAACGAAAGATAATTTCTTGGAGTATAGAACTCAGTAGAGAAAAAAGTTATTGTGAAAGATCTGCTGCTCAGTTTCTTAATTCCAAGGACAATTATTGAATTAGATTACCGGTTCCTATTAAATTATTCCAAGTGAATGCTTGTGTTACGAAGTCTCTTGGAGCATTTTCTAATTTAAGTGTTTGGAAAAATATAAATTATGCAATTATACACACTTTAAAATAAACTAGTCATATTTAATTAAAAATATTGATTTGATCAAAACTCCAAATACATCTATCCCATAAAATTTGCCTCCATTTAATCCAAAATTTTAAGTTTCAAATTTCAGTCTCAGTGCACCTTAATAAATGATCTGTCTTTGCATACTATGGATTTGTCTCTGTGTTCTCCTGGAGCTATTTTGTTAGCAGAAATTTTGTTTAGTTAATTCAAACATAGATATTGTCCCTTACCTCGGAAAGTATTAAGCGGACTTTCACTTTTCAAAGTGTTGAATGTTTTTATTTTGGCGTTCTGCATTACAAGTCTCTAAATGTGAGTATTTAGCCGGGAAACTGCATCTTTTTTTCGTCCACACGTTTTCTATACTCCGAGTGGCAATGAGATGCACTTGCTGTGGATAAGTAAGTAGTTTTCGCCCATTGAATGAGTAACGCTATCTCCGTTGTAGTGATAACAAAGAGTTTTCGCAGAGAGAAGAATCCAGCAGGGATTTGTGGCTTTCTTGTGGATCTCTAAGGATCGTGGCGAGGATTTCTTTCCAGAGCTTTGAACTGACATGTAAGGTTTCTTACCCCTCTCGAGATATCTGCCCACAGAAAAGAAAACTCTAAGCTTCACAAAAATCCCAGCTTCCAAAGAAAGAATCCGACCTTCCACATAACTTAGCACCTCCGCTAAGGCGAGAGGAAGTGCGCTAGGCAGAAACTGGGTATTAAGTAACAGTCACGCATCTGCTATAAGCGGTATATAGTCGGGTCACGGCTAAAGAGAGTCAGTTTAAGTGAAGTGCTTCAAGCAGTTTAACGATCTAGTGCTGTCCAAATTTCGAAGGAATGCGTATCATTAACTTATTACTTTCTCTACCACGTACATAGTAGGTAGAAAAGGTAATGCATTCCACTCATAAAATACGTTACCGAGATTTCACCGGAAATACATGTCTTGAGGTCCCCTGAATACAAAAAAAGCATGTTTAGAAAAAAGGTCAGTGTGTGTGTGTATGTACGTGTATGTCTGAAGAGTATAACTCAAAAACGAAAAATTAGATAAATACCAAACTTGGTATTTGGTTTTAGTACCTTCCCAAAATGCGACACGAGGATTTTCATGAGAATCCCCTCAACTCAAACTACTGTTTATATGGATCATTTTTTGAAATGCTTTATTCCTAAAAGACGGCTCTAACGATTTTGATTAAAATATCATATATTAAAGATAGGAATTTACATTACAAATAAAATGCATATCTTGAATTTTCTGGGAATAGAATGTGAAGTCCACTTCATTAGGAAGAAATTTTGTATAATCTTGTATAACTGGTAAACGTTAAGCGATAAACCAAAACGTACTACACGAAAAATGTAGACCTCTTTAAAGCACACAGTTTATTTCAAATAAATTTTTTGTGACATTAGTCATACGTTATAAATAATTCGAAATGTTCAATAATTTGTTATTCTTTCGATATTCGGTTGTTTTCGAAATTGCAGCCAAAGAGTATGGAATTTTAAAGTCAATACCTAACGGCTAGTTCTTAAACATTTGACTATCGCTATTCTAATTATATCTATAATGAAATGTGTAATGCAGCTATTTATCTCGATTAAAATTAAGAAGATAGGAAAATAAACTTTCGAAAGAATAATTTGTATACCCACTAATAAGTGCTAGAGGGTAGAGAAAGTAATGTGAATGCAATACACCAGATTTTTCCTTCTCTACTACTTACCTATAGTAAGTAGAGGAAGTATCAATTGCATTCCACCCAAAATGTCGATTCCCCTCCCTGAAGAAAAGAGGGGGAAAAAGTTTTAGATAAAGTTCTGTGTGTGTGTGTGCTTCTGTGAACAGCATAATAATTAAAAAACAAGTGGATTAAATATAAAATTTGGTATTTAAGTTCAGGGACTTTCAAGGATGCAGCATGAGCATCTTTAAGAAAGTCTCCCCACCCCAAACTACCCTTTTTATGCAAAAAGTTTCGTTATTATTGGTTTTCTGAAAAATGGTTCTAACGAACTTTTTTCTAGTTTAGCGTCCGTTAACCGGTAAGGTCATATAGGGCAATGGGTAAAATAGTGCTCAAGTGAGCCTGGGGTCTACAGAGTTATTTGACATTCGTCTTTTAAGGATAAGGGAAAACCCCGGAAATGCCTTATCCGGGTAACTAATCCTAACCAAGATTCGAACTCGGGACCGCTTGAACCTGAGACAGACGCGCTATCCCCACAGAACAGAGGCGGGCTAACTCATAATGATTTTAAATAATGTTTAAGATATTTGGATAACAATTTTTCTATGAAAAGCTTTAGTCATTTTGAATAACTTTCGTATAACTGGTAAAACGTAAGAGATAGACACAAGCTTTCTGCACAAAAAAAATGTAGATCTCGTTAAAGCACAGATTTATGTCATATAACGTTACTTTTCCCAACTAGGAAATCGTTATTCGTCCGAAACGATCTTTGAAAGACTGACTCTCGCTTTATCAATCGTGTCCTACAACGAAATGTGAATTGAAAGTTTATCTGGATTAACAACTAATATATAGGACAATAAGCTTTTGCAAGAATAGTTTGCAGAAGAGTGAGTGGTGAAAGCCATGTGAATGCTCCACATAAATTTTGTTGGTTACTAATTGCTCTAACTAATCGCTTTCTAGAACTTTCTCACACAGATGGTCAATATAGCGCATTAGTATTTCATTATAGATTTATATATGGGGCATTGGTATAATACTTAATAAAATGATTATAACAATATCAATAATGATAATAATAACAATTTGATAATGTTTTATTATGGATAAGTAATGGACGGGCAAGTGTTAACTCAAATTCTATTTGTAAGAATTAATTTATTAATATTATTATTACTATTGTTATTAACTTCCTGGAGGCATAGATTAGAGAGGTTATCTGAATTACTTCCCCACAGGTATTATAAATGGATCTACATAAAAATATCAATTATTGTCGGATAATAAAAGCCTTATAATTTTTCAGGACGGGTTTGTTATTTAAAATATCAATATATAATGAGTTGCACCATAAGTCGGAGTGCTTTGCGATGGAGTAGGATTTTGTTCCTCCTTGATATCATGTTCAGGAGATGTTCTGCCACTTTACCACGGCCGAAACTTCCCGCGATGACAGCAAAGTCATGGCTGTGAACCCGGTCATTTCCGATACCCACTGCCGTAGCATGCCGGTCCAATTGCCGGCAGTTAACTTTCCATAACTAACGGAGATGCTGAGGCGGAACTCCAAAACCTTCCCTATTCCTCTTGCCACTTTATCGCACTACTCCTTCCTATTTATGAACTCCCCACAAGAAACAAAGAACCTCGAAATTAATTTTCAAAAACCTAACAAAGCCAAGAAGATAAATGTGTGGTAAAGTTTCGTTGTTCATTTAGGGAGAAACAGAAAACTGTTCAAAAACAGGTCAATAAATCCACTAGCTATATAGTGCTACAGGAGGTCAGGACAAACAAAACAAAAACACCACTTTATTTTTTTAAATATTTTGTTTAAAATGTAGAAGTTATATGCGAGAAATTATGAACATTAAGCAAAAAGAACGTATGCATGTGAATGGAAATTTCATTCGAAATTGCAAGGAATGTCTTTACGTAGATGGACACCACTTCCAACACCACTTTATAACAAGGCTAGTGCATTATAGTGCAAGTTACTATCACTCATTAGCAACGCGGAAGTTACGGAACAAAAAATCCCCAGTGTAATAGTGTGCGGAGCACGCATAGCGTGATCCGTGGCCTCACTATAAAACGGCGTAGGTGTTTTAATCAAAATTATAAAACCATTTTTGAGAAAACAAAAATTCTCGCAAGTTTTCCATAAAAGGGTTGTTTGGATTGCGAGAATTTTATAAACATCGTTTAAAGGTTGTCTTGGATGTGAAATTTGTGTCCACTTACCTTTCTTGAACTATACTGGCAAACGCGCGCACGCTTGTGCGGATGCTTTTGTTCCTTTTTGCTTTCAGAGGGCTCCGGTTAAATACTGTAACGTTGTATATTTTGGGTAAAATAAAAAAAATCTGATATGTTACACTCACATGACTTTCTCTACTCTTGTACAAACTATTTTTACAAACGCTTATTCTCCATATGCTTCAAGGTAATCGAGATGTCAATTTTATTGCTAATTTTTGTAGATGCAAGGGAATATGGAAGGTTTTAAGTGGTAGTCAAATATTATAAGAGCTGGTTGCTATGTGGAGTATTTCATTCTCTTTGCATGTCCAGGACAAAAAAAAATGAATAACGAATTTGAGAAAAAGCAAAAGTATTGAAAAATTTAAGGGAATAACAGACAATGTTTCGAAAATGGTTCACTCAACAACAAAAAATGTATATGACATAAATTAAGTATTTTATAGCGATCTACATTTTTTGTGTAGTAAAATTTTGTCTATCCCTTATGGTTTACCAGTTATGCAAAAGTCGTTCACAATGAAGAATACTTTTGGAGACATTCCCAGAAAACTCGAGATATACATTTCATTTGTCATGAAAATATCTTAAACATATGATATTTTAATCAAAATCGTTAGAGCCATTTTTGAGAAAATCAAAATTTTCGAAAAATCTTCCATGTAAAGGTTAATCTGGGGTAGGGGGATTTTCTTGAAAACTTTCGTGTCGCATCTCTGGAAGATACTGAACCTAAATACCAAGTTTATCTGTTCGGTTCTGAGTTATGCTGTTCACAGACACACACACACACACACACACACACACACACACACACACACACACACACACAGACACACGGACATGTTTCCAAAAATGCTTTTTTTGGATTCAAGGGGTCTCAAAACATGTATTTCCGGTGAAATCCCGGTATCGAATTCTTGGGTGGAATGCAATACTTCCCCTACTTACTATACGTAGTAGAGAAAGTAAAAACACAACTTTACATGGATTATTTCATTTCAAACACGGCTTCCTAGTTCGGCGACTCTTTTTTTTACATGATTTCGACATGAAGACAATTCATTTAAAATAAGGTTTTTTGATAGGAGGTGTGGATTTAGTTATAGTATCTTGCAATTTAATGATTACATATTTTGAAAGAAAAAGCATAAGTTACATAGTTTAGTTTTCCAAACTATAGTTTATGATCCAGGCGTTTTGTAGCATATTATTATTATTATTATTATTATTATTATTATTATTATTATTATGTAACGGACACTTTGCTTTAAAGCTTTCTGCTTATTCAGACTTAATCGTGCAAGCAGTGTCGTCTTGAAGCTGTTCATTTACTATACTTTGCATAAGTAGTCAGAAAAATGAATGAAACAGCAAAACCACATAATTATAAGTAATTAATAACACTTTATAATATTTAAACAGAATTTTGAAATGATAGTAAGGAAAGAAAAGGAAAGTTATATGTTTATCAAAGAAAACACGCCATTTTTGCTTAAATACTATTTATGTTTTTGAATAAACATGAAATTTCTCACAAGAACACAAAGGGGAAAAAAGAACAAAATATTTTTAACTCTAACCTCGTAATAGCAGGCTAGCCCTTTCGTGCCTGTTGAAGGGCTGTTAAACGTTTTCAAACAGCGATACTTATTACGTAATTTTTTCATCGCTATTAAAAGTTTAATAGCAGTAGTTAACGACCTATTTTGAACGCAACATGCGCCAATAAGTACGCTGTTATTAGCACCTGCTTCGCTTTCATTAAGAAATTTTCACGCTGCCTTGTAAAAAAAAAAGAATAGTAATTTTATAAAAGGGTACTTTAAGAGTCACGTCAGTATCGATCACGCAATATAGGTAAGATGGATTTCGTTTTTGCTTGGGAAAACAGAAGAAAGGCACAAAGACTCTCAAAGAACTACCTGGTTTCTGCAAGAAAAGTGGCTCAAGAATAATAATTTTAAGCTAAATAATAATAACAATAACACACGTTGGTTCTATTCTACGTTATATAAAACTTCCGGAAACTGTCAGCAAATTCCAGCCAGAAGATAAATTAAGGTAAGGCATAGTGTTCTAAGCTAAATTAACTTCTAATGCCTCAGTTGATTGTTTCATAGAAGGTTAAACTCAAAATATTTGAAGTAAACTCTGATGAGAGCATCACTTAGAAGTTAAATAATAATGGAAGGCATGTTACTAGCGTTGAGTTTTATTTATGGACGTTCTTTAACTACTTTGGTTCTTAGCGCCCCATTGGGAATGAAAGACCAGAAAGTTTTGTGAAATCCATTGTGGCTATAATCCGCCCGGAGGAGGGGATGAAGTGAAGGCACCACAGGAGGCTACAGGCCGCAGGCAGACAGATAACAAGAGGCGCGCAGAAATCTCTAACAGTTCGAAGAACTGTCTCATCACTGGAGCTACCCAGAAGGGTCGATGAACGACCCCAACAACCAAATAGGCCTATTGTCAACGGGGATTACTATTTCCTTGGAGCAAGCATCCGCACCATCTGTCCGGCATCTTCTTAAACCACGAAGCCTAGAAGCACTCCTGAAATATGAAAAGGAAACGGAATAATGGGAACGAAGTCATGGTAGATAAGAAACAACGCCAGCATTTGCCTACCAACCATGGAAAAGCACGAAAACCCAATGGTCAGAGTGGTCTGTCTACCTACATCCTGCAGCCACCTGTGATTTTCATCACCTCGTCCCTTCCTTTTCGGGGGGGGGTAGCCATAATAGATCTACGTACGTCGTAGTGCGCTACGTGTCCCCATTTGTTGTATACCTATAAGATATTATATTTTTCGCAGTTACATAATTTTTATTACACTTTAGCAGCAAATAGTTATTTAAAAATTAACTGACATATTTATTAATACAGAAGTAGATCAATAACACCACTGGGGGATTGTTATTATGATATTAAATTTTAATTTACTATCTTCAATAGTTCTCGAGAAAACGGGTTATTTAATCAAAAAACGTTCATTCAGAGAAGGCACTGTTCAAAGTAAGCTTGGAGAAACAAATCACACATATATTTACAAAGCAAAATCACATTGTTTGCACATATGGAAAATTCTATATTTCGTAGTGGTACCAATTTTTAGACCAAAGCTTCCCCTAAAAGCCGAGTCTTTTGCTCCAAAAAATAAAGGAGTTATTATTTCTTTCTCTACCACATAGTAGGTAGAGAATCTATTGCATTCCACTAACAAATTCGATACCGTGATTTCGCAGATTTTGAGGTCCCCTGAATACAAAAAAAAACATTTTTAGAAAAGATCTGTGAACATCGTAAGTCAAAAGGAAAGTCGCAAAAGTACCGTAAGGATGCGCAAGAAGATATTCAAGAAAATTCCACCCACATCATCTACCCCTTACATGGAACGTTTTTCGAAAATGATTATTTTTTAAAAATTGCTTCTAATGATTTTGATTAAAATATCATATATTAGAGATATTTATATGACAAATAAAACGTGTCTATATCTTGAATTTTCTGGAAATAGCCTATGAAGTTCTCTTTTTTCGGAAGGAATTCTGTATAATCTTGTATAACTGGTAAATGTTAGGCGATAGACAAAAAAGTACTACACAGAAAATTAGATCTCTTTAAAACACACAAAACTCTTGTTTATTTCAAATACGTTTTTTGAGGCATAAGCCACTTCTGAGATATCAGATACTAATGGTACACATTATTCATTACTTGGTTATTCTCTTAATGTCTATTAACATTCAGTTGTTTCTCGCGATTGCGTGGAAACAGATAAGCCAGCGTACAGCGTCCAGTTCTTAAACATTTAACTACAGTTGCTCTCTTTATATCCATAACGAAATGTGTAATGTAACTATCTCTGCAAAGGTTTGTTTGGATAAAATGTAGTAGACGGAAAAATAAGCTTTAGTGAGAATAGTTTGTATACCCCTAATAAAGATAAAGTGTAGAGAAAGTCATGTGAATGTGTCACATGAGAATATGTTTTCTATATTGGTGCAGAATTCAGAGTACAAAATGGCAGATGCACTACCACCTTTAAAAATATATATTTAAAATTACAGTAGTAAAATGTATATCAAATTTGAAGCAATATTTTTAACAGCTAAATGATTTTAGTCTAATTATATAATATATAAATTCAATAACAGCCCGCCTTAAAGCAATATGTGCATTTAACAATATATAAAAAGTGTATATTATACAGTCATTGTATATGTTTATATTATTGTATCCATGTGTAATAATGTTATGTGAATATATTACGCAATTTAATAATTTAGGAGCTGTGAGAATAATAGGTTAAAAGTTGCTAACAATGAGGTAACCTTGAGGCAATAATGAGTTTAAGAGTATAATTATGTTACTTGTGATTCTTGGAAGCAATAATGTAACAAAAGTGACAGTTTATAAAATAGCCAATCAACAACCATAAAAAGCTTTAGTTAAAAGAAGATGTTCTATTGGATTAGGAATAGCCAATCAGAGACTTGAAATACAGAAATTTACAAGTTTAGGCGGTTGAAATCAGTTCCGTTGCCTGCAAGCAGTGTTCCTAACCGGACGCGAGACACGTTCTCGAGAAGTATAATACGTATTTGTGTGAGACAAAAATAGTTTACGTATTAAAAAGTGCAAGTATTTAATAAAACATCTCACAGCACTCTCTCTATATCAGTGAAGTGTTATTTAAATCGTATCAAGCATTAACAAAGGAAGTGGAGTAAAATTATAATCTGTGTAAGCCTGCATTCTTAGTCGCACCACAACCCTGCCAAGACATCCATGTCTCTAAAAAATAAATACTGACGCAGCCGAGGCAAACATAAATATTAAATATTTAAAGAAACAGTTAAATTACAAAGTTAATATTTTTTAAACTTAGGGCGAAGGCTACCGGAAAGTGGGTACTATACGTGCAGTATACAACAATACAACATCATCAACTTGGCGCCAAAATGTGGGGCAAATTATATAATTACAAGAAATTACCTACTTCAAATTTAAGAGAAAATTTCTACTTAAAAGACAGCAAAAAGAACTAAAAATGTCATTATTAGTTACTTTCACTCTTTAGTATCCTCTTAACTTGATTTAAATAATTACCTATATTTTACATTTAGCACCTATCACTTCTTTTCCTATATTTTTACGCCTTAAATAAATATAATATGCAATATAATAGTGGTTATATACTCAGTAGGATCGCTATTTGATAATTTGTGATATATGTGTGAGATAAACACTTCATTGATTCATAAGTTTTAATGTAATATAAATTGTTGGATATAGAGGTGAAAGGAATAAAAGCATGAAGTGTTTTCACACAACTCGTCTAGCTACCATGATTGCAGAGGTTAATCGAACCTCATTGAAACCTGCTCTAAGAGCAGCAATAGCTATACAAAACCCACCCTGGAACATTAAAGCTTCGCATTCCTGTGTGTTTCCTCTTGGAGGGCAAAAACGTTTTTCCATAATGTACCCATTTAAATTGATTTCGTTACACGAGCCATGAAAATAGTTTGAACACTCATCAATCATGGAGGGGAATGAGACACAATTTGCAACGCACGAACAATGCGCGTTGTATTCAGATTGCAATGAACTGGACTCTCCCTTCGCTTGCCTTTTAGTGGTTTTGCGGAAATAAAAGCGGAGGTGGGGTTATGCTGGAGGGGGAACATTATCCCTATCGCCAGGGTGGTGCTACTGAAGAAAACGACTCGATGGTACAGTGCTGCACCTTAATGTTCCACGAAATTCACTATCTTGCTTTCCCAGCCCTGTGCAACTTAACATGCAGCTCTGATTGTTTTGTGGCTGCAAAATCTATATCTAGGAAATACTTGTTTTCTGTAATCACTGCATCCATTTTAATATAATCTCTATTTAAACCACGTTTCTTATAACCAGTAGCGGCTCTTAAGTATACATTTTGGTTGTTCACAAAATATTTGTAGACAGCCCTGGAAATGTGAAATACCCTCTGCTGCATAATAAAGGCGTGCTTTTAAAGTAAGAACTGATAATTTGTTAAAAAATAACAGAACATTATTTTCCAAATGGTTACATCTTACACTACTTCTCCACGTATTCACAGTCGTTATTCAGGTATTTGTCGTAACGGAAAACCAGTTTTTGTATGCCTTCGTCAAAGAATGATGCCGTCTGTGATGTAAGGGGAAGTCATCTTGTTTCGTCGTTGAAATGCCTTCCAGCAAGGAGTTTCTTCAGATGAAGAAACTGATAAGAATGCTTGGTGTCAAATCGGACAGTAGGAAGAATTATCGAATTGTTCACAACCAAATGATGCAATCAGATCTCCAGTTTCTTTGGCTCTGTGTGGCCAGGCATTGTCACTTCCGGCGGATCTTTCGATTGTTTTAAACATTTCGAAACGCTGTAACAATTCGAAAACACAAAGTGACGATCGCTCACAGCTGCGCCTGTCTTCCTAATTAATAGAGGAAGGGTTCGCGCATGCTCAAAATCGTGACTGCAGCGCTGCAGCGGCAAAATAGTAAAATTATGCTTATTTTAAAAACACGCCTTGAGTTATGATTATGAACAAATTGATACAACTGTAGCCGCTCAAAATAATAATAATAATAATAATAATAATAATAATAATAATAATAATAATAATAATAATAATAATACATAAGTTGTCTGGCGAAAGAAAGGGTTGTTTTGTGGATATTTGTGTTGTGTACATAATTAAGTACACCGTGTTAGGGCAAGAAGGAAGTACTGTGTAAATTGTAGTTGAGATTATGGATGGTATGGAGAAACCAGAAGAAGTTTCCTGTAATATATGATTGTAAGAAGCAGTATTGTATATGATGTCACATTCATTATAAAAATGTACTGAGTTGACTCTTCTTTTTCACATCATAAAATGCTACTGTTACGACCACCAACACAAAGCGCCTTTATGGTGTGAAAAAGAATAGAAGTTTCCTGCTTTGCACGTTATCTACCTCTGTTATAGTGCCATTAGCTTCTGTGTAGTGCTACTACCTAGTGGCATTGACGTAAAATTGTAGCGATAGTGGAAACCGAGTACGAAAAGAACTTCGTGCGCTAGTGCATTTATTCAAGTGTGCACGACCCGTTAGTATTTGGCCCCATAAGGTAATTGTGTCATACAGTTGCGCATGAGCAGAAGCTCCCTACAGTCAAGATGTGCTAGAGACCTTATTGCAATGTATCATCGAGTTTAGAGAAGTAGCGAGATGGATTTTAAATTACTGCCAATATGATGCGTTTAATAGCATTCAAAGAAACAAACTCTTGTGTATTACATTCACACATTTTCTACCCTCTATCGTTTTTTGGTGGGCATACAAATTACTCTTAAATAAGTTCATTTTTATTTACTTCATTTTAATCCAGATAAACCGTTCCGGAAATAGCTAAATTACACATTTCGTTATAGATACAAAGAAAACAGCGATAGTCAAATGCTTTAGAACTGGCCTTAAAAGTCCACACACTTTTCATGACACAAAGAGAAACAGCTGAAAATCGACAGGACTTGTAAAAATAGCTAAGAATTCAACAATTCGAACCATTAATAACGGATATCTCGGAAACAGTTGATGAATCAAAAAAGCTATTTGTAATAAATTGAGTGTTCTAAAGAGGTCTACATTTGTTGTGCATTACGTTTTCGAATATTACGTAATAAGTTATACAAGATTACACAAAATTCCGTCCGAATGAAAGGGACTTCAAAGGCTATTTCCAGAAAATTGAAGATATGCATTTTATTTATTATATAATTATCTTTAATACGTGGTATTTTAATCAAAATCGTTAGTAATCTTTTATAAAATCAAAATTTTCAAAAATGACCCATGTGAAGGGTTGTTTGGGATGGGGAGATTTTCTTAAAAATCTTCGTATCGCATCTTTTAGAAGGTACTGAACTTAAATACTAAGTTTGGTGTTTATCTGAGTTTTCGCTTTTTGGTTATACTGTTCACAGACTGACACACACACACACACACACGCGCGCGCGGAAAAAAAGAAGGCTTTGGAAATTATGGAATAATTTGGATCGTTTTCTAAAAATGCTCTTTTTGGATTCAGAGGGCTCAAAACATGCATTTCCGGTGAAATCTCGATATCGAATATTTGGGTGGAATGAAATACCTTCTCTACCTACTATGTACGTGGTGGAGAAAGTAAAAAGCCTGCGCAATGCAAGGTCAGACGATAAGAGCGATAGTTGTATACGTACTTTCGTCCTCCCGAGGAAAGGTTTAAATCAAAGGATTCTCCTACCTTTTTGTTGATAACAATTTACATGCATTCCAGATGCATCAACTCTGTTACATAATATATTTGATTTATACGTTATGAAAATGTAAATTTGACAATTCTCTTACAATATATTAAGATAAATTCAGTCATTCATTCATTATCTGTTTACCCTCCTCTTATGTAGGACTTACACCCCCCAGGACCTACAAGCGGGTGCCTGGGGTCAGAGGCCCGTCGAGGAGCAGACACTCATGGATCAGACAGAGCATCCAGGATGGGTGATCAGCCCGATGCCTGGTATGGGATGAAGGAAATAGATGAAACGAAATGTTGGTGAAATGG
Source organism: Deroplatys truncata (assembly GCA_030765065.1). Classification (NCBI taxonomy): domain Eukaryota; kingdom Metazoa; phylum Arthropoda; class Insecta; order Mantodea; family Mantidae; genus Deroplatys; species Deroplatys truncata. Next base: position 65,750,330 of record CM060980.1, read on the forward strand.
ATGAAAGGAAAGGTGATGATGGAGCAGTTGGTGGAATGAATGGCGGGGGAAACCGGAGAACCCGGAGAAAACCCGCCCAGACGCCGCTTCGTCCACCACAAATCCCACATGCAGGTCCCTGGGATTGAACTCGGGCCGCCTCGGTGGGAGGCGAGCGGTCTAACGCCTATTAAGATAAATGATCATCTTATCGCACAGCAACATATTCCACGACAGCAGTGAATGAAAGGATGACTAGTGCACCTGACAGTTAAGAAATACGGGACAAAGTTATATGGAACAAGGTCATGCGTCGTAGCGCAGTGACGACTGAATAACGACTTGATAGCGACCCGCAAACCTCGAGAAGAAATTCATATTAGTAAAGGGCCTTGGATATCACAAATCTGATACGTCGGAATAGAATGGGAGAGGGGATGGAAGCTTTCCGAAATGCAGCCTTTATTACTCACACATCCATTGATCAATAGAATTACTAGTGTTCAATTAGTACAGCCTCTCAAGAGTTACAATTCTTAATTTACATATGCTAGTTGTCAAAACTTTTAAATACACCAGTATTGTCACGTTTAAAACGAATATTATCAGCTAAATCTCCTCCGCTGAAACCAGAAATAATTCCAGGACACATTCTGACTTTCTCTACCATATACACAGAAGATAGAGAAGATATTACATTCCACCTAAAAATTCTATACCAAGATTTTGTCGGAAATACATGTTTTGAGGTCCCATAAATCCAAAAAAAGTCCTTTTAGAAGAAGGTACGTGCGTGGCATGTGAGTGTGTTTGTGTGTGTGTGTGTGTGTGTGTGTGTGTGTGTGTGTGAACAGTATAACTCAAACACGAATTGATATTTATGTTCAGTATCCTCCAAGGATGCGACACGAAAATTTTCAAGAAAATCCCCAACCCAAGTACCCTTTACTCTTACCCTAAATTTTTACTTTCTAAAAAATGGCTCTAAAGATTTTTATTAAAATACCATACACTAAAGATATTTACATGACAAATAAAATGTATATCTTGAATTTTCTGGAAATCCTGTGAAGACCTCTTCAATCGGGAAATTTTATATTATCTTGTATAACTGGTAAACGTTAAGCGACAGACGAAAACGTATTAGACAAAAAATGTAGATCTTTTTAAAACACTCAATTAATTTCAAATAAGTTCTTTTTAAGGCCTAAGCTATTTGTGAGATATTGTTATTAATGTTTCGAGTTGTTTATTACTTGTCATTCCCTTAAAGTGTTGTCAACATTCAGTTGTTTCTCGCGATGTCATGGAAATAGTATGGAATTTTAAGACCAGCGTATAGCGTCCAGTTCTTAAACATTTGAGTATCGCTGTTCTCTTTGTATCTGTAAGGAAATGTAATGTAACTATTTCTGTAAATATTTATTCAGATTAAAATGTAGTAGGTAGAAAAAAAGCTTTAGTGAGAATAGTTTGCATACCCATTAATAAAGATAGAGGGTATAGAAAATCATGTGAATGCATCACATCGGATTTCTAAAATATTTTTTTTCAGCATTATCGAACCTTTCCAAAATTCAGCTTCTAAACCCTACAAAGGTTTGCGATCGTAAAATTACTCTGTAAAACCATAGAGAAGTTCCGCGAAGGGCTACAACAGGCATGTCCAATAACAAATCGAAAGGATAATTGAATTACCTTTCCCATTAATTTGTGGATATAAAGAGGCAGGAATGACGAAGCTTGTGCTAGACGAAGTGGGTGGTGATGGTGGCTTGTGCAGGAGTAGCAGTGGTTCATGCGAAAGCCTATTGGAACACCTACACAAGCATTTTGTGTCTGCTTCACTGAGAATCCCTTTATTGTATTAATTGTTGCTCTCGCATACACATTAAAGTGATATATATTCAATGTTATAGGTGTTATTTTTATTGTCTTACTGAGAGCTATGCATATAAAGCCCAAAATGTTCGTATTGACCTCAGTTATAGGTTTTCAAAGGGAATTGGCTAAAATAGTGTATAAACGAGAAGACTAAAGGTGAATTTTCTTATGGTACTGACGCTATTTTAGTGGATTACTCAAACTAATTATATAATATTTAACATAAGAAAGCAATGAATGAAACAAACACATAAATAATAAACATAATACTCTATTTAGAATTTATACATGCATGAATAAACGAATGAATGAATGAATGAGCAGGGTACGGAGGGGACACCTGGCACTCCGACCCAACGCGGATCTTTTATTCTTACCACACCTACGAGGAACGGATGAAGTGAAGGAACCGCAGGAGGCTATAGTCGCAGGCAGGTCGACTGACAGAGACGCGCAGAGGTCCCTAACCATTCCAAGCTTGATAACCTGTCACTCCGGCGGGCTGCTTAGAGAAGATTTCCCTCTGGCGGAATCAAGAAATCTCAACCTACCTGAGGCGGCTCAGAGAAGGCGAGTTCTAGCAGGGCCGAGAAGAATTTTCCAACAAGCAAGCATCTGCGCCATATGTCCAAGACGACCGACACTGCGTAGCCCCTAAGCCTACGTGGAACAGGAAAGGAGAAGCGAAATGATAGTAAATGAGTGAAAGGAAATACTTGGTAGAAAAGAAATCAATCTAAAATTCGCCTAGCCAACCAGGGAAAAAACTACGAAAAGCCCATTCTCAGAGCAACCGGCCCCAAAAAATCGAACCCAGGACCTTCTGAATGCGAGCCTCGCAACCACCTCGCTCGGTTTCTTACATGCATATCTACCAGTACTGTTATTCGTAATTCAAATTACAAAAAGGAATAAAAAAAATCAGAGAATTAATGGTTTACGCTGTTAAAAAAGTCGATATTGTTAACACATACTGAGCAATAATGGTTCCGAAGATTCTGATGCCTCACTCAACATGTCTACTGTTTTGCGCTGCGACAGCAAGGATGCGGTAAACAGAAGCCACGCATAAATTATCTTAACACGCCTTAAACATTTCGTATAAATAAGTAAATGAGTGTATTTCTATATGGGGAGTAGAAAAATGTGACGTATTAATGAGAAACTGTACAAACGAAAAACGTAGAATTCAGCTAATTATGTATTAACGGACGAACTTCTGTGCCAACAAATTTAGTGTATAACTGCGAAAAACGTATATGTGAATAACGTAACACACATAAAGTGTAGATTACAAGATTGCAGCATTAAATGACTTAAGAGAACCATGGCTGGCATGAATACATATCAAATAACAAGCTCCATATTATTATGAAACCTGCTGTAAATCACTGCATGTTGCCCTTCCTATCGTGTCTTCATTACAGGAAAACACCTACTATCCACAGGTTTGTGAATATGTTTGTGACATTAAGAGGAAGTGCGCTTTTAAAGATGGCAGTCGTGTAGTTTGAAAAAAAAATAATAGGGGAGGGCCAAGGAAGGAAAGAGAATGGACTTGAAATTCTGGTGACAGACTCTCGAGTCAAATTGGTTTACAGGTCCCCTTTCTCTGGCTCCCCAATACTTCTCCAGTTCTGAAGAATGGGTCTAGAATAATAATGTCTCCCACCACAGCATAATATCGATCATGTTACCCCATACTTTGATGCTCTGCTTTCTTTCTCCTTTATTTTTTTACAAAACTGTTTTTTGTTTTATCTCGAGGGTGGTTCTCATGGGACAAACAACAACGGTGCAGTACGATTCTTACGACAAACAAACATTTATCCTTTCACGTTCCGAACTGAAAACAGACTTAGATAACAAGCTGAAATTTCGATCAGAAAATAGGAAATTTTATAGCACCTAATGTTTAGCATTCCCTGCTAAAGGTATCACTAAACCAGAAAAGCTTAAAGCAAAATTAACCAATAAAATCAGAATGAGATGTAGTATAAAATATCAGAACACGATTTAGACGTATATTGGAGGAACTATATTTGATTCTATCACTTGCTCTACGTTAGCCACTTATAAGTAATTATTTCACAGAATTAAATAAAGATCGGAAGAAATAACACTTAAATACAATCCAAAAATAAACCATACTATAAATGTTGAAATCTATCCCAGAATGGTTTTCTTATCCATTAACGTAAATGTTAGAATAGAAACATTGTATGGAACATTTGTAAATGAATATAATTGCAATGCTGACAAAGCCAGCAAAGTCATCTGTCTCTTTGACAAACTATGTGACATATTTCTTTTTCTGTCTTCATAAACTGCTACATGCTTTGTTAAGACATTTCCTTTCTCTTTAATTATGACCAGCTGTCAAGTAAGAGAACGATTAAGAGTGAAATGTATTGATCGCACATTACTTCCAAGTAATTTTGCCAGCCGCCGTAGCCCGAGGTCCGGGTTCAAACCCGACGGGTGGCAATGAAGTTTTCCAGGTGTATAAATTCTTAGCATGGATTCCTTTGGAAGGGAAGTAAAGTTGGTGGTCCCATGTCGTAGATTTAAGGCACGTAAAAGAATCTCAAGCCTGATAAAGAGGCCTCTGAGCAAAATTACCGGTCTTTCACGCCCAATATAGAATGGGACGCCTAAGGACCACAGCAGTTAAAGAACGTCCATAAATAAAACTCATTTTTACTTTCTCTATTACGTATAGTAAGTAGGGGAAGTATTGTATTCCACCCAAAAATTCGATACCGAGATTTCACGGGAAATACATGTTTTGAGACCCCCTGAATCCAAAAAAAAACATCTTTGGAAACATGTCCGTGTGTGTCTGTGTGTCTGTCTGTGTGTGTGTGTGTGTGTCTGTGAACAGCATAACTCAGAAACGAACAGTCGGATAAACACCAAACTTGGTATTTAGGTTCAATATCTTCCAGGGATGCGACACGAAGGTTTTCAACAAAATCCCCCCACCCCAGGATACCCTTTACATGGAAGATTTTTCGAAAATTTTAATTTTCTCAAAAACGGCTCTAACGATTTTGATTAAAATATCATATGTTTAAGATATTGTCATGACAAATAAAACGTATAGCTTGAATTTTCTGGGAATGTCTCCAAAAGTGTTCTTCATTGTGAACGACTTTTGCATAACCGGTCAACCATAAGAGATAGAGAAAATTTTACTACACAAAAAATGTAGATCGCGTTAAAATACACAATTCATGTCATATACTTTTTTTTTGTTGAGTGAACCATTTTCGAGATATTGCTTGTTATTCTCTTAAATTTTTCAATACTTATTTTCTTAAATGGGAATTCGTTATTAATTTTTTTGTCTTTGATATGCAAAGAGTATCTGTGGCAAAGGGAGTGGTGCTGCACCTTGCAACCAGCTTTAAGAGATATGTATGTGCTTAAAGGCTACTGTATTTCCAAATTGCCCTTGTAAATATATTATCCCCTTACATCTACAAGAAAATTAGCAATAATATAGACTCTGCAAATGTTTATCTCGATTAACATGAAGTAGATGGAGAATAAGTGTTTGTAAAAATAGTTTGTACAAGATTAGATAAAGTCATGTGAGTGTAACACATCAGATTTTTTTAAACTGTCTTTGGGCGGGGTTGTGTTTCATTTAGTAATTGTGTGGCATTTCGGTTGTTTTCGTTGCTTGGGTCCGGGCTCCTTAAGCCCAGTTCGAAGAGTTCGTTTCTGCCAATATGAGCGGACACATCTTTACTTTGGCGAGTTTCTTGCATGTTTCGTGATTAAAATGTAATTGTTTTGCGGAGCCACAGACACCATTAATATTTGTTCACTTTCTATCATTGTGTTTGTTTTGGCATGATCATTTGATCTTTTTAAACGTAATGTGCAATTTCCTTTCGCCGCTTTAGGGAATGTTTAATTACGTTTAACTCTTGTGTTTTTATTAATCTTTATCCAAATTTTTAACTTGTTCGGAATTTATTTAAATTGTCAATTTTCCAATTTTTTGACAATTTTTGTCAACCTACCTAATCAGCGCTTCCTTCGCAACAAATCTAGTGGTAGCAGTTTGAATCAAACCCAGATCGCCTTACACCACCACTACACCACCAAATATTGAAAATAATAGCTACTGTTATCAAACATAGTATTAAAGCAGCAGTTTAATTTCAGTTTCACGGAGAGGATCTGTTTTACAAAACAAAGGACAGCCATACGAAACCATTAACAAAAAGTTAATGCCAACAAAAGGAAATGAGAACAAATCTAAACTCAAAGATAAGAAAAACTAAAATCTTACGATAAGAAAATAAAATATAACCTTTTTTTTTCAAGAAGTATGTATTACGAGGCGTGTTTTTAAAGTACAGTTTTAATATTTGCCATTGCAGCGCTGCAGTCGCAATTTTGCACATGCGCGATCACTTCCTCTATTCATGGAGAAGCCAGACCCAGCTGTGAACAATCGTCACTTTGTGTTTTCCTGTTGTTAGAGCGCTCGAAATGTTTAAAACAATCGAACGACCCGCCGACTGTGAATTCAGATCGGTAATTCGTTTTCTGAATGCGAGAAATATTACGCTAGCAAACATTCGCCAATTTTGCGAGGTTTATGGGGAAACAATAATAAGTGGTGGAATGGTGAGGAATGGGTTACAAGTTTAACGAAGGTTGTGAAAATATGCATGATAAGCCGCAGAGCGGCCGACCGTCTGTGATCACGGATGATTTGGTGCAAGCTGTAGAAGAAAACATTCGCGACAGCAGACGTTGTCTTCGCATTTTCCACAAATGTCAAGGTCCGTCCTCTACAACATACTGACAGAACGCTTAGGATTTCGGAAATTGTGCTCAAGATGGATCGCCAAAAATCTTGCTGATAAGCACAAGAACAAGAGATCTGCCGCTGCACTGACTTTTCTCACGCAATATGCTGAGGATGGCGATGATCTACTAACGCACATCGTTACAGGTGATGAGACATGAGTGCCTCACATCACTCCTGAATCAAAGCAAACAATCCATGGAGTGAAGGCGCACACCATCCCCGTGCAGAAGAAATTCAAGCAGACGACATCCACTCGTAAGATCATGTGCATGGTTTTCTGGGACACACTGGGTGTTTTGCTGGTTGAATTCTTGCCCTGGAATGCGATGTCAACAAAGACGTCTATTGTGAGACACTACGCATGCTCCGTCGTGTAATACAGAACAAAAGGCGTGGAATGCTTTTGCATGGAATCCTTTTGGTTCATGACAATGCCCGGCCACACACAGCCAAACAAACTCAAATCTGATCGCATCATTTGGTTGGGAACAATTCCACCATCCTTCTCACAGTCCAGACTTGGCACCAAGCAATTTTCATCCATTATCCATCTGAAGAAATTATTTGCTGGAAAACATTTGAATGTTGTGAAACAAGTGCAGACTTGGCTTTCATCACAGGCGGCATCGTTTTTTGACGAAGGCATACAAAAACTGGTTTTCGTTTATGACAAGTGCCTGAATAACGACGGTGAGGATATAAGGAAGTAGTATAAGGTATAAGGTAATAAATATCTTGAAAATAATGTTCTTTTATTTTTTCGGTACTTATTTTAAAAATAAGCCTCGTACTTTGTCCTACCCTTGTGATAGGATCAAATAAAAGCGGATGATAGTAAAAGAAATTCTCCAGTCTGATTACAGTTAAAGAAAGTTGATACGTACATAAAATTATCACTTCATTAAAATGTGGCTCTAATGATTGGTTCATTACGCATTCCTAAACCTGAATGATATATAAATACGTGTGAAACAGTTCTCAAAACGTGCCAGGAGGGACCAAGTGGAGTTTGAATATAAAGAGCTCTAATTATGAACGGAGGCTAAGAGGATGTAAATGTGTTAAAAGAGTTCAGTTGTAAACAATAAGTTTAGCAAAGTATATCCGAGCAAATGAAATGCAATAAAGATTAGGTCGTTTAATAAGCATGTTCCCACGATAAAAGAGAATGTAGAGGCAATAGAAATTATTTTGTACAAACTAGTGGGGACACTAGTTTCCAATCTCACAACATGTAACAAATGATTAACAAAGAGTATGAAAACTGAACCCCACTCTTTTCCTGTACACACATATACACACACACGCGTATCGCATTCGGGAGATCCCTGATTGAACTTTCGTCGGACCGGCCACTCTGACCTCAGTTTTTCGTGGTTTCCCTAGATCGGAAGTCGAATGATGGGGTGGTTCCTCCGCTACCACAAATTTTCTGCTCACCATTTACTTTAATCTATTTCACCTCATCCTTTTTGGGTTGGAGGACCAAGGCGGTTGTTGTGTTGCGGCAGGACGGTGGAATTTGCCTATGGATAGATTTCTCCCTAGCGCTTGTCGGGACTGCTGGGTTCCCTTTCTTCCCGAGAGTGTACTCGTCTATTCCGAGGTCTCCCAGGTTGCGGCTGGTTAAGGCAGCGCTAACGGGCGTAAGGATTGGTGTCATTGTTGGAATCTTCAGCAATCCGGTCCCTGCCAGCGTACATGGTCGTCCGAATCTAGTCGCCCTTCTGATCTCTGTTTATCCCTTTCTAGCAGTGTTACGTTGGAAGCACAAAGGGCCTAGTATGGTCTATGTGCGGTACTGCGATGCAGTTAGTGGAGATCCTTCCAACTGGCTACTTCTAACTACGTGTCGAATTTCCATTTTGTGTAGTCAGCTAGACCAGTTTCACTGACACAATTATTTCGTCACAAACTCTGCAAAAGCATTGTGAATGGCTGTTTTAGAGCAGCCAAACTACTCCTTCCGGGTATACAAGCTCATATTCTCTGCAATATTAAGACAAAGCTTTGGAAAATATTGCACAATTTTGTAGAATTACCAAAAACATGGAAAATTAATAATTCTAAGAAAAACGCTAGCTGCTATGAATCCTTGACTGTTAAAACCAATCAGCTAAAGTACAGAGGCAGCCTGAAACAATTTTGGAAATATTGCAGGTTCCCTTCATTATCGCTGTACAGATACCACGTGATGGCACAACGTTTCTTTCACCCTCTGTGAGCATTTTGAAGTATATCTACGTATAACATACGAGAATTGTTTTTAAAGTAAGTTCCGTTTGTAATAAAGTGCTGTGTCAATTTTGTATGATTTGTCTTTCGCGCTAACTCAAGATGAAGAATGTGTGCGGGATATGAGCACTGCCTGGTTTCCTTTGTTTGGTTTGCCAAGTAGCGTCTGTCTCTCACCGGGTAAAGTTCTCTACATTCAAAGTACAGCAAAGGCAGCGCGGCAGCCATGTTGGGCTGAAGTCTCGCCTCTTTTCCCATATTCAAGTAATGCGGACGGTTGCACGATCTTAGGAAAAGCGAAATAATACAAACATCATATACAGAAATGACACCAATACATTTGTGCACAACTCAGGCATTTCCGGCATTAAAAATATTACTTTACTTAGGTCTGCGTTAACGCTGTTTTCGCAAATTAATGTTGTAAAATAAAATAATCCTGCGCTGCATGTACGCGACTTGCAATGGCATTCATGACATTATCCTGTCCACAGTTTATATCGTAGGATAAAATAACAATTTAGAAATGCTTCGTGGCATTATCATAACTATTAACAAACCTTTTTTAATTACAAAAGCGGTACAAAGAAAATATGTATGACAATTTTGGTATTCTCCTTTAATTTAGCCGAATTCGAATATATTAAAATATATTAACAGATAATATTAAAGAAATGTGATTTTTTTCTAGGAAAACTGTATCTACTCAAAATGAAATCAACTCCTTCTCCAGAGGTAAATTGGCAAATTTAATCTCTGCTGCTGGTGGAATTAGTTACGAAAGTTGCACATTTCCATGTAAGATTTTTGCTTATTATTATAGATCCCTTCATGAGATTCTCATGCATTATCAAGATAAAACGTTGGAGAATATTACCAAAATTTGTAGAATTACCAAAAACATGAAAAACGGATAGTTCTAAGAAAAATGCATACCGGATTTCTTGTAAAAACAAAACCAAATTAGTATTTTAAACAAGCATAAAAGTAAAATGCCTTTTTTTAAACTGAAAACTCAATCAGTTGGGTTACAACACTTGACGATACTGTGATATTCAACATTTTTGTTTTGTTTCATACTCCGCTCATATCGGTGGCCTATTACCTTTGGAACATTTAACATATATACATATTATTTTAAAATATTTTTCAGCCTGGTATTGCAACATTACATGCTTGGATAGATTTCTACAAATTAAATGCTTATTGAACACAGTACATAACAATTATATTAACTATAAAATAAAATTTTAAAATACGCACAATAATATTGCAAATAAATACAGGTTAGGAGTATGCTTAATAGGTTAGGATCTGAAAGCATGCTCAAAGGGATAATAAACCCTTCTAATTGGACATATTTAATTTCATGCAACTTTTGGCTATAAATATAAAAATGCATTTGATAAGTAAGGTAGAAAATGTCGTTTTAGCACCATATATAGGTATATATGTTAATGTATTCATACTTTCAAGTTGTAACTACAATGAAAATGTGAACTTAGTCAATGCTAGCATTGATAAATTGTACAAAGAAACATTTGCCACTCTTGTTTATATTAATAATCATGAAAGAAATAAAGTATAAAACTGGTTCCATTTTCAGTAAAATACTTGTACAAAACTGATAAAAGTGAAAAGAATCAGAATAAAAAAAATTACAAGTACATTCTATTTATAATACTCAGAAACTTGAAATGTTCTATTCCAGAAGCACAAAACAATTGAAAATGCGTAATACAAGGCAATACAAAGATTTAATCACTCATAAAATCCAGTATTAAATAAATGTCGTTGAATAAATACGGAATAAGTACTTTCTTTACAAAGTCTTGCATCTTCTCCAAGAGTCCAGTGCTTTCTACTGATTTTGGCCTAACAAAACCTTCTTCTCTCCAAGTTTCTGAGTTTCGACGGTAAGCTATATAATTTAATATCCTTTTGTGTCCTCGTAGTGCACCCGAAAGCACAGAAATCTAGCATTTTCATTCATACGTATATCAGCTTCAACACAGCCGTTTCCTTATGTCTTTAAGGCAAACAACCCAAGATGGCGCGCGGATATACTGTGATCAGCTATCCGCCAATCAGCAAAGCGTATTAGAGGCATTTGCAAGATAACTCAGTTACTGTACTTTGTATGTAGAGAACTTCATCAGGGTTAGCTACCGAGTGTAGCTGCCTAGCTAAGGTACTTCACCTGTGTGTGCCGCGCTTAAATAACCTTGATGAATTCTTTCTAAAAACATGTAGCCGTTTCTAGAGCAACGGTGCTGTGTTTGGATAGTAACCTGTAAACGCATAATAATAATAATAATAATAATAATAATAATAATAATATCTTATAATCTCACAGAAATGTCATTTTCAAGCTGACGCATGTAGCGCCGCAACGGAAGTTCTGCAACACCCGGCTTCTATCCTTAAAATACTTCATTTTGAATGTATTTTCATCCTGAAATGTTGTATATTTAATTTTTCCGCACCTGGAAATCCGATAGAAAGTTTCATTCTTATTCACTAACTCAAATAAGACAAAGAAGTTATGTGTAAGAGACGAAATAGTTCAGGTACATAAATTAATAAAAATATATTAATAAATATGTGCTTAGATTTGATACATAGTGCATTCAACCGTATCAATTGGGTATAGTATTTCGTCTTCTGATGTTATGTAAGACCTGCCTTACAAAACTCAAGCTTTTAATCTGGATTTTAATTTGTTCTTTCTTGTTGAACTTAATTATCGATTAAAGTGCAAATGCAGATGAGCAACTTTTCCAGAGTCAACGTAGTCTATGTGACTGGTGTAAAATGGTGACGACATATACATTTAAAAATAAAACGTTTAAAAAGTTATATCAGGAAGAAGAGTTAGAGATTTGCTGTACAATTGCCACTTAATAACTGCTGCTGCGGTTACTGACTTTGGTATGTAGGACCTCCAGCAGAAAGCATTATTTCAAGAACAACTCGTTTACTGATTGCGATGATAATGTCAGGATGCTTGAAATAATTTCTCAAGATGTGTTAAGATTACTTATCATTCGTAACAGAAGGGATAACATTTCATGACTTCTCATTGCTAAAAAACGCTCCTCGATGTTGAAATTACCAGTTTAACTTAATGAGCTTTCTTAATGGTATACCCCTGTAAATCAAGTGCTTCCTAGTTCTGTTAATGATAATAGCTTTGATGCACATTAAGTTAAAATCTGACGGAGAGACCAGCAATTAAACTAACGAGATTCGTAACTTGTGCTAAACCATATTGCAAATGTTTTCTTCAGCTGCTATTGTTGTTCAGAGTATTCCCAAGTATCTCCTGAGAGGTGCTTTCTCGTAAGGCTGTTTAAATACACTTCTCATAGCACAATATGTTCTGTTTCCGGTAGAAAATGGTAGTGGAAGTGACGAATATGACCTCAGCTCGATTCTTCCCGGTTTGCCTTACATGTGCTCTTGTATGAGGAGTATATAGGCCAGATTACAGGGAAGGAAGAATGCACTAAATTCAACACACATGTGCGTATGCGCGAGGGTATGTGTGTGTGCTAAATTCAAGTTTAAATGTCTGCTTTTTATGGTGACAAAAGTACATACAGGATGCTAAAGAGACATTCCGTACTAAGTATTGTCGCATTACGATCCTGATAAACAAATGTTATTTTTCTAGATGTAAACCCTTCAAAATGAGTATTGCAACTACAACATACGTTTTAATTTGAGGATTTTGCTAGTTTTTTTGTGCATGCCTTATCTGAATACATAAATAAGACCTACAAAAATGTCAGTATTTTTCATAAAACCCGAGTTACATTTTTATTTTCTCTACTGCTTACCTGTAGTAAGTAGAGAAGTATTGCATTCCACCAAAAATTCGATAAGGAGTTGTAGCGGAAATACACGTTTTGAGACTCCCTGAATCTCCTCAAAAAGAAAAAGCAATTTTAGAAAAAGACCCATGTGAATGTCTGTGAATATCATAACTAAAGATTTCAAGGATGCGACACGATTTTCAGAAAATCTCTCAACCCAAACTACGCTTTTCATAGAAAATTTTGTTTTTCCTAAAATTGGCTCTATCGATTTTGATTAACATGCTACATGTTTAAGACATTTTCGTGGAAAATAACATAGGTATCTTGAATTTTATGGGTATAGCCTCTGAAGTCCTCTTTATTCCGAACGGCTTTTGGAAACTCGTAAACCGTAAGACAGAGACAAAATCTTACTGTACAAAGAATGTAATCTCATTAAGGCACACAATTTATGCCAAATACATTTTTTTGGAGATAACCATTTCCAAGATATTCCTTGTTATTGGTTTCAATATTAAAATAATGATACTTTCCTCAAATGGAAGTGTTTTATTTTTCTTTTTCTGCGATAAATCAAAGAGAACGGGATTTCAAAGCCATCACATAGCGACCAACTCTTAAGCCTACTGCATTCTCCAATTCCCATTGTATCTACAAAGGAGTGTGTAGTAAAAGTATTTATGTAAATGTAGTAGATAGAAAAATAAGTATTTTAAAAGAATAGTTTATTGAAGAACGGGGAGAGAAAGTCATGTGAATGTAGCACATCCTAATGTTTTTTAATGTGTAGCATTTGTAACAATGGAACACTGTATAAAAGAATAAGTTTTAGAAAATCATGGTAAGTCTTTGCCTCTATTTCCAATAAATGATACCTCCACTTCTCAAAGTCTCACCTGCGGTAGTATTCAATAAAACCTACAGGTTTCTTGAAATACATTTCTTGAAAGCAAACGGGACGCTCACTCATTATGTTATTAAAATATGGAACAAGATGAAAAGGAATCTAAGTCCATAGAATTAAACAAAATGAGCTTTTTTTTAAATACGCACATTAGAGTAATGTAATAATTACGAAAATTGAATTTAATGTTTCATTCCCAGTTCTTTGCATCTCCCTTTAAGCGAAAATGGAAACAAACATGCATATTGTTCTTTAAGTTTGCTGAAGTGTTTATTATTAATTAGCATTCCCTAATTACATTACGTGCACTGCAGTGCACAACCTGCAGCTCCTATCGTAGTATAGTAAACTATACCTACCGCGTAAGAGGCTTGGAAATTAAGCTGCATGCAAAGCAATATACATAGAGTTTAGCTGGTTGCATATTAACAGCAAAACGATGTTCGCAATACACCTGGTGTGGAACATAAAACACAAGAATTGGTTTACATGAAGGTAATAGTTGTGAAACATGGCAAGCAGATGATGGTGACTCCGTAACCAATCGATAACATAATTAGGACAACAATATTTTCTGTCACTGTTAAGCTTGTACAATGTCAGCGAGATGACATTTACGTGTAAACAACGAACGGTACATCCGTTCATAAAAATGTTAACATTTATTATTCCATAAGTTGGAAAAAAAAGAGATCAATATTTAAGGGGAGCCGGCCTTTCCTATCTCAGCAATGCTAAATTTAGTAACTTGATCTTTTCTAAAACTATTGCTTCCAGGACTGTGATGTTTTTACACATTATCCTACTAACCGTTTCAAACACTGAAGTGAAATAAATTGTTTTATTAAAAATCTATTTTTCAAGAAAAAAGGTAGCTATATTTTGGCCATAAACTTGAAAAAAAATAGAAATTTAAAAAAATCCCATGTTAAACATTCTTGGCTTAGGTAAAAATAACTAATTAAAGTTTTAATCGTTTCTGGCAAAGGGCACGTTGATGTTGAAAACATTAAACTTTCTGAAAACTTATTCTAAAGAAAATGTTTACCTTTCTAGTGCATTCCTGGACAATATGACAGATTATATACATCTTCCTGCATCTCATAAAATATTATTTTTAAAATGTTTTAGATTAACAGTCTAGTCACACAGTTCTAGTTCACTTTTATATACCTCATCAATATTAGACAGCTTTTTGGAAGCATAACATTTTTGTTTTGTCCGCATGTTCATTCTACTGCACCTGCACATTATTAGGTAAAGAATGAGGAAATATTTCACTCTCAGGGATAATAATAACCTTCCTCTTAGCAAAATTTGCTCTTTCTTTAAAACCTTGTCCTCAAATTCTGCCCATTTTATGCAAAATATTCGTGAACACACAAGTAACCAGATAAAGCTACAATTTACATGCAAGTCATAAAATACTTAAGTGTATTCATTATATATTTCTTATAAATTATATATAAAATGACCAGCAAAATCTACACCATTTTTTAAGAAAATAAAAAACGTCAATTTCTTTCTCATTTTTTAGTATCGGCTCTCCTTAAGGTGTCTTATGTTATGATTCGCCAGCAACTCAGGCTGCCTAAGTACTCGGTGTTTAAAGCAAATTAATTAAAGATAATGCCATAGAGTGATTCCACGATATTTAGCATCCATGAGATAAATAGTAAAACATTCTAATTGTTAAAACTAACCTTTTTATCTGAAAACTCATCCACAAATGTTCCCATTTTGTAGTTTGTGGTGTTCGGTAGCGTGTCGTTTCAATTCAAGAGGTCCTTAGTTTGAATTACGGATAGCGTAAGTTACCATTTTGGGGGGAGCGGGTTCCCTTACCCCCGAGTGTGAATATCATATAGCTGTAAGATCTATGGTTCCCGGAATCATTAGCGCATAATTTCACTCTTTATTTATTCTCCGTTCGATATGACCTACCTGGTTAAAGGGCGGATACACATCGTCATAAAATATTCGTACGTAATTCCTTCAATACTATAAAGGTTCAGGAATTGTCATTTAGACGTCATACACAAAAGGTTGTCATATTCATATGCTTTTTCTAAAGACCCAAGCACTTTTTTAATTTTATCACTGCTTGTAATTATTAAATCCTCGGATAGTGCATAAACTATATCAATTTGTATACAACATGTAAAGAGGGTTGTTATGAAATTAAAATTGAAAACTAGGATTATATGCCCCATTATTTTTATGGTAAATGTATAACTTTGAGTATTAGTGGTTATGATCTTAAAACTTAAAAAATGTGGCGTTATTATAGTCTATTTAGAGGAATCCGTTATGTGTAAAATGTAGAAAACAAATATGATGTGTTACACTCACATGACTTTCTCTACTCTTGTACAAACTATTTTTACAAACACTTATTCTCCATATGCTTCATGTTAATTGAGATATCGAGATGTTAATCTTATTGCTAATTTTCTTGTAGTTGCAAGGGGAATTGGTAAGCTTTAAGCGATACTCAAATATTTTAAGAGCTGGTTGCTAGGTGGAGCATTCCATTCTCTTTGCATTACCAGGACAAAAAAATGAATACCGAATTTGAGAAAAAGTATAAGTATTGGAAAATTTAAGGGAATAACAAGCAATATCTTGAAAATGGTTCACTCAACAAACAAAATGTATATGATTTTAACGCGATCTACATTTTTTGTGTAGTAAAATTTTGTCTATCTCTTATGGTTTACCAGTTATGCAAAAGTCGTTCACAATGAAGAATACTTTTGGAGACATTACCAGAAAATTCGAGATATACATTTCATTCCTCATTAAAATATCTTAAATATATGATATTTTAATCAAAATCGTTAGAGCCGTTTTTGAGAAAATTAAAATTTTCGAAAAATATTCCATGTAAAGAGTAATCTGGGGTGGGGGAGATTTTCTTGAGAACCTTCGTGTCGCATCTCTGGAAGATACTGAACCTAAATACCAAGTTTGGTGTTTATCCGACTGTTCGTTTCTGAGTTATGCTGTTCACAGACACACAGATAGACATATACACGGGCAGGTTTACAAAATTGCTTTTTTTGGATTCAGGGAGCCTCAAAACATATATTTCCGGTGAAATCTCGATTTCGAATTTTTTGTGTAGAATACAACGCTTTACCTAGGTACTTACTATACGTAGTAGAGAAAGTAATTATACGAAATAAACATGCTAGTAAAAGGTAGTTCCAATAATGACATGAAGACCATGAAATCCGGTAGCTACAAAAAAGGTTGACCCAAAAACTGAATCTGCAATAGTTAACGGAGCTTCATAGTATTCATGAAGTTGGAGAATAGTAAAATAAATGCCTAGGATGATGGTAAAATTTAATCCTTGGGTGGCTTGATTATAATTATTCTCTAGTAATCTGTGATGTCGTCATGTAATAGTAATTCCTGATGCTAAAAGTACAGTTGTATTAAGAAGAGAAACTTTAAGGACATTAAAAGGAATAATTCCTATTGGTGGTCATGAAGATCCAAGTTCAATAGTAGGGTTAATCTGAATTAGACAGTGCAGTAACATTCAAAATGTTTTCGTCCAGAATCACATTACTGCTAACAATATTTTTCATGAATTAAATTTATTCAGCTGAGGGAGAGACGGAAAGCAATCAATTAATAAAATAAAGTTAACTCCGATACTTTAGTTATTCAATAACTTCCTTGATTATTCTAATTATTGTTTTCTTTCTTTACCACTTAACGTAGTGCGTAGAGGAAGTATTGCATTCAACCCAAAAGTTCGACATCGAGATTTAACCGAAAATATACGTCTTATGGTCCATTGAACTCAATAAAAAAGAACTTTAAATATTTATCCGCCCGCATCAGCGTGTAAGCTTCATAAGAACAGCATCTTTCAAGAAGGCAACACAAAGATTTTCACGAAATTCTCCCCACTCTAAACTACTTAGATGAAAGAAGTTCTGTTATTTAGTATTTCACAAAAATGGCTCTTAACCTGTTTGATTAAAATACCATTATGTGTAAGATATTCGCATTATAGTATTTATAATAATTATATATTTATTTCGAGATTTCTCTGAAGTACTCTTCATTCGAATTAATATTGTATAATATTTTATAACTGGTAAATCACAATGTATACACAAGAAGCTTCTGCACGAGAAGTGTATAGCTTATTAAAATATACAATTTATGTCAAATGAACCTTTTGTGGCACTAGCCATTTTTGAGATATTCGATTTTACAGATTTAAGCTTTTTCATGCTGAAAAGCCATGCGGCTTCTACAAAGTATCATAGGCTATTCTGTTCTTTGCGCAGGAGTTTATAGTAAATAAAACTGACATAGATATGCGAAATCCTGTCTTCTGTTTTTCGTATTGTGCATGCTACCAATTCCTTGCAGTTCAACTTGAATTCCTTTTTCACTTATCGTGAATGACGCAATGTGAAAAAATTAATCACTTTTCACAGGGAAAGTATATGTTACAAGGGATTTTGTCAATCTGTAATAGTAGAGCTCCTACTTCTCTGATATAATAAAAAACAAAAATGCTGTCACCTCACCTTCAACTTGTTAGCCAGTTATCCATTTGGTATCACTAAATAAGTTTTTATGGTTGTAAATACTACGGTTTTACATAGTTTTATGAAAACATTCCGTTTCTGAAGTTCATATGCTAAACAAATGCTTTAACGTTGATAAAATTTACAGTTTAAAGCACTTATGTGAGAATTGAATTAGGTTCAGTTGATATTTTTCTCGTTACTTCCCCATTCAGGTTGTAAAGTGTTTATCGGAATGTTAGCTACTATTTACTTATTAAGGTATAATTATAGTTTCGAATCGTGCAACTACAATGAAAATGAAAGCAGCCCGATAGAGGCGGCGAGTATCGCTTTAGTAGATATGGGTTATGTATTCGACTTGCTTTCAGATCTCCCTCGATCTCACTCACACCCTTTCTCTTTTTCCTCTCTCTCATGCACACACACACACACATACAAGTTACACCAATTCGTTTTCCACTAGACTACTGAAAAACAGGTCTCATGTGCAAATATGAAAAATTCGTTTACTTTCGAGAAACTTTCATCCTTTTTGTTGAGCTACTTTAAACCTCAAGAAAGTTAAAAACAAGGGGATGCATGTATGAAAACAGTTTGTGTAGAAAAATAAGTTATACTGAATTCTCAACTACGCCATTGTTTTGCTGGAGGCAGGAGATTGCAACTTTGGTGAACATGACGTTCCGAAGAGAGAACTCTGGTACTGAAATGAAGTCTAAACTTCAATATATGCATAGCCCAGAAATGGAGAAGGAACCCCTAGGTGACGCACTTCTGGAAGTGCATAAACATGTACGAAAAGAGAGAAGAGGCAAAATCCGTGTTATCATTTTCCATCCTTCTCCTTTATCCATTGTATCCCTTTTCAATTTCCCATATCTTTACGTTTCATTTGCTTGGAAATTCAACTCCCTGCTGACCACTTCTACTGCTTTGCTTTGGCATTGGAAATCCGAATATCGATAAAATCGAGGTTTCTAGCGTGGCATTTGATCTAAGGAAAATTTATGCTATAAGCACGGAGTTTGTCAAGAGGGAACCATAATTTAGAAGTATATAACTGAGCCTGATATTAATTAACTAATAAATACTCTGTGGAGCTAGTTTCTTTTTCAACCTGCTAAGCCATTAAAATTTGCATAGTATATGAGAAATAGTGGATCCAACTAAGTGGAGTGCTTTTTCTTGAGAGCAGCGATGGCGTTGCCTACTGCTCAGAATTAGTATACTAAAATATATGTCTTAATATATTACTTTCTGTAATACTCACCTATTGCATACAGAAGTTTACCTAGAGAAATTTGTTATTTCACCGGAAATACACGCTTTGTACTACACGAATAAAAAAAATGGAGAAAAGTCCGCGGGCGCGTGTACGTGTCTGTGAATAACATAATTCAAAAACGAAAAGTGGATTACATACTGAACTTGGTATTTAAGTTTAGGGACTTCCAAGGACGCGACACGGAGTGTTTCAAGAAAATCCTCCTACTCCAAACTACTCTTTATACAGAAAATTTTGGTTTCTCTTTATTTCTTCGAAAATAGCTCTAACGATTATAATTAAAATGTCATATGTTTACTACTTGCATGACAAATAGAATTTCTGTCTTGAATTTTCTGAGAAGTCCTCTTCATTCTGAGGTACTTTTATATGTATAACTGGTAAATTGTAAGATTTTTTTTGTCAAGATATCCATTTCCGAGATATTGCTTGTTATACCTTTGAATTTTCAAACATATACTAATATAATTTTATATTAATCTCAAATGGAAACTCCTTCATTATTACTTTCTCTACTACGTATAGTAAGTAGGCAAAGTATTGCGTTCCACCAAAAATTCGATACCAAGATTTCACCTGAAATTCATGTTTTGATTCTAAATAAAGCATTTTTGGGAACATGTCCGTGTGCAGTCTGTCCGTCTGTGAACATCATAACTCAAAAATGAAAACTTGGATAAATACCAAATTTGGCATTTGAGTTTAGTATCCTCCAAGGAAGCGACACGAAGATTTTCAAGAAAAAATAAAACCACCCCAGGCCCTTCACATGTAACATTTTTCAAAAATTTTGATTTTCTGAGAAATGGCTCTAACGATTTTGCTTAAAATACCATATGTTTAAGATATTTTCATTACAAATGAAATGTATATCTTCAATTTTCTGGGAATGTCCCCAAAAGTCCTCTTTATTCTGAATGACTTCCGCATAACTGGTAAACCGTAAGAGATAAGATAAAATTTTACTGCACAAAAAAGTAGATCTCGTTAAAACACACAATTTATGTCATATAATGTTTTGTCCAGTGAACCATTTGCAAGATATTCCGTGTTATTTGTTTGAATTTTCCAATACTTATACTTTTTCTCAAATGGGAGTTCGTTATTCGTTTTTTTATGTATTGGACATGCAAAGAGAATGGAATGCTCCAGTTAGAAACCAGCTTTTAGAAGATTTCACTATAGCTTTAAGCCTACCTTATCCCCCTTGCACCTACAAGAAAATTAACAATAAGATAATTTCTGCAAAGGTTTATCTGGGTTAACTTGAAGTAGATGGAGAATAAGTGTTTGTAAAAATAGTTTGAATAAGAGTAGAGAAAGTCATGTGAGTGCAACACATTAAATATTTTTCCCATGGTCATGCAAATACCATGGAATTTCAATACCATGACATAGCAACACGTTCTTTAAACATCTGTTGACGTTTTTCCTACTGTATCCTAACGAAATATGTTTATGTGTATACAAAAGTTCATCTCGATTAACAAGAAGAGAAAAAAATACGATTTTGAAAGAACAGTGAGTGAGTAGAGAAGGTCGCCTGAATTCAACTCATCGTATTTTGTATGTATTTATTTTTTGAGAAGCAAACTAAAATTGGACCTCCACTTTATATTTCGATTCCTTACAGAATTTCGACATTCTGGTTTTGTGTAGGTATGGAAAATAGCTTCTTTCATTGTAGTTGTCAACTGCTGAGCATTTTCCAAAAAGTTGTTTTTACTAATATGAACCACTTTCTCAATCCGTAATTATTTATCTTCATAACTATTTTACAATTATCCACTCCTGAATTTCACGTGAAATACTGTACAGAAGTTGTTTCTGTTACTTGACACTACGGTAGAATAGATCTTGTTATGTTTACAGAGGGGGCTGAGTTCTTAGCCTTATTATGTTATTACACACACATTGTAAGACTTTAGGAGACAAAATATCGTCCGTTTAAGGTCTAAAAATTCAAGATTAGAACTATGAGAAAACTTCTGTGAACTATTGCGAATATTACGGTAGTGGTATCATACACTTTTATGTGCTACAAGTTGTGAATATTAATGAAATATTTGTTTTATCTGTAGTAAAAACTTGCCTAACTCTTATAGTTTACTAGTTACATGAAAGTCAACGAGAATGAAGGGGCCTTCACAAAATATTCTAATAAAATCAAGATATGCATTTTGTTTGTCATTCCAAAACTTCAGACATTAAATATTCTAATACAAATATTGAAACAAGTCGGAAGTTAGGTGTTATTTGACGTTTTGATATTATAGCTATGCAGCTCATGAAAAGGTGTGAGAGGCGCGCGCGACTGGACACATCCATACACACCCACACCCACCCACCCACACACACACACACACACACACACACACAAACAGAGGAGGCGGACAGGCCTTTTCTAAAATGTCCTTTTTACTTTCTCTACTACGTATAGTAAGTAGGGAAAGTATTGCATTCCACCCAAAAACTGATACCGAGATTTCACCGGAAATATGTGTTTTGAGACCCCTGAATCCCAAAAAAGCATTTTTGGAAACATGTATGTGTGTGTCTGTGTGTGTGCGTCTGTCTGTCTGTGAACAGCATAACTCAGAAACGAACAGTCGGATAAACATCAAACTTGGTATTTAGGTTCAGTATCTTCCAGAGATGCAACACGAAGGTTATCAAGAAAATCCCCCACCCCAGATTACCCTTTACATGGAACATTTTTAGAAAATTTTAATTTTCTCAAAAATGGCTCTAACGATTTTGATTAAGATATTTTCATGACAAATGAAATGTATATCTCGAATATTCTGGGAATGTCTCCAAAAGTATTCTTCATTGTGTACGACTTTTGCATAACTGGTAAACCATAAGAGATGGACAACATTTTACTTCACAAAAAATGTAGATCGCGTTAAAATACACAATTTATGTCATATTCATTATTTTTTGTTGAGTGAACCATTTTCGAGATATTGCTGTTATTCCCTTAAATTTTCTAATACTTATACTTTTTCTCAAATGGAAATTCGATATTCATTTTTTTTATGTCCTGGACCTGCAAAGAGAATGGAATGCTCCACATAGCAACCAGCTGTTAAAAGATTTCACTATCGCTTAAAGCCTACCATATTCCCCTTACACCTACAAGAAAACTAGCAATAAGATTAACATCTGGATACTTCTATTAACATGAAGCATATGGGGAATAAGCGTTTGTAAAATAGTGTGTACAAGAGTAGAGAAAGTCATGTGAGTGTAACACATCAGATTTTTTTTATTCAGGATGCTCCAGAGCATGCAGTTCTCTTAATCGAATTTTGGTTGAATGCATTAGTTCTATTGGATATAAGCGGTAGGAATGGTAACGCTCTAGAGAGAAAAAATTGTAATAGGGTAACCATGTTTTGGCGACTAAGAGCTTCCATTGCATTTTCACCAATTACTTCACAATGCTTACTGTTGCAACATAAAGAACTGGTTTAGCCACAGCTAAGCATCAGCATCCACAGCTCGGTTTGCATTATCTGATTATATGAAGAAATTCCTATGCAAATATTTTTATAAGTGATGCAACAATTGATTTTGAAATTCCCTAGGTAAATTCACCCAAGACTACTGCAGAAAATTTTCACTCATATATTCATTTTGCTCCATGCAATTTCTCTTTCCATATCACGTTTGCAAAACGTTATCATTTTTCTGGAAATTTGTTATAAAGAATACATAAGAAACCGTTTCTTCTTCTTTAACTTATTGCCTACCTCTTTGTAGGGGGTTGAACCCGGAACCTCCCGAATGTTGGACAGCAGACGTTACCGCCCGAGCCATCCTGCTCGGTCATAAGAAACCTCAATAAATTACATTTTCTTATACTTCATTCATGTGATTGTTTATTACGGAGCTAAGTAGCAAGAGAGATAACAATATTCCTCTTCTTTAACGGATTACTCTTCTCTTTGTAGAACTTACACCCCCAAGGACTTACAAGCCAATGCCTTCCGTCAGTGGTCTGTCGAGGAACAAGCAAACTCTGGATCATAGCATTTCCAGGATGGGTGATCATCCCAATGCCTGGTACGGCGGTGAAGATGAAGAAAGAAATGGAATGTAGTGATGAAAGGGGTGATATGAAAATTCGCGGATCAAATTATCCAAGAAAGCATTCGCCTAGCGACTAAGAAGAACCACAAAAAACCTTTCGGCCAGATCGGTCGGCCTCGAGATTTGAAGGTAAAATGTATAATTGTCCTAAATTACAGGGATGCTGTGAAAAATACATTAAGTGTGCATCGGTAGTCCACCTGGATGGGTGCCCAATTTGAATTAGGTGTCGTGTGAGTGTGTTTATAATAAAGCTTATGTGTAATAAATTTTTAAAGTTTAATTAATTATGATTTTTTTATTTTATTTATTTAGTTATGCCTCGGCTGCGTCAGTGACGTCTCGTAGAGCAAGTATCTCTAAATAGAGGTGGTACGGCTGCAGAATAACTTTGCACACTTTACACCAACTATAGTTGTAAATTATATATCAAATAACAATTTACCGACGTATCTAGGTATGGAGCTGTGAGATGTTCCTAACTACCTTTTTTTAAAGATCAAAATTTAGCTTTTCGCACTACACTAAATTCTCACATCTGCCCACTCTGAGCTACAACCACTGAACTGAACTGCTTGGGTACGCTACCTCTTAGCGGCAACAACTTAAAATTTCAAATTTAATCTTCGTAGTTTCTGGTTGGCTAAGCCTACTCTAGCAGAACACTCTTAGTATGATATTCATTGGCTTTCTGCACCCACGTGACCATTTATAAAATGTTTGGGCGTTACACAGTATTTATCCATTGTATTATGGAAACCTTAGCTTTCCAAGTTATTGTTCTCTCTCTCAAGGTTACACCTTATTGTTAGCGACCCCTAGGTTTTCATTTTATTACTTTTCTACTAAAGGCAGCTTGCTTTTACCCTCACAGCCCCTGTGTTACTAAACTAAGAAATACATTCATCTAACAATTTATACATATATATGTATATATAAATTGTTAGATGAATGTACAATAAATACACATAATAAAATGGCTGTAATATACATTTTATAGTAATTATTGATGCTTACAGGCAGGTTATTATTTTTATATTGCACAATTAAAGTGATATCAGTTAAACGATAAAAAATACTGTCTCAAGTATCAAAAACTGAAAGGTTTCTTTATTTTAAGAGTTAGTAATTGCTGATTAAACTTAAAGCTAAACTGAACTCTTAGATAAACCTTTGCTTGCAGTTCCAACCATGATTGCACCCGGTTGTACATTGGAACTACTTAATGGCACGAGAAGATTCCTTAAGTCAAGAAAGGGTAATTAAAATCACGACCATGTGGGGTGTGTTCCATTTTAGAGCGTAGAATTCCGGCGCCCTCTAATTGGACAACAAAAAAGCCAAACATGCAAAGAAACATGCAGCGGTGGCCGCATTACAAGATACAGCCATTTGTCGGAAGCCTGGGCAAAGCGGAGATGGAAGATTTACCGTTACATTGTGAATGTGTATACACCAAGACCACACGCTGCGCACTGTGTCCGAATGCATGAGAAAGAAAACGGAGCCGTGGAAATCTTGCTTTGCAGAGATTCGCTACGCTTCGAGCGTAAATTATCTTAGTTTTCCTTCAAGACGCTTGCAATTCGCTCTTCTGACAAAGGATCAGGTCTTAAATAGACGCTGATGGGTAGCAGGGCCAAGGGTCATGAGGTCACTGCCGCCCTCTTGGGTGCCATAGCTGTCGCTCCTAGGAGCTCTTGTATATAAGACTTGACAGCGCACGTGCGAACTGCATGCCACTTTAGATTAGCATGGAGTGGATATGAACAACGGCTACAACAGAAATGCGTTATACTGACTAACTGTACTAACTGCACTAACAAAAGCTTATGTTTTTCTCTCTACTTCATATTTATTGATTTATAGTGATATACTACACCCTTGTTGAACACCCTTCTTAGTTAATATTTACTTAGGCTCATTTAACTTAAATTCAATTACTTATAATTTGAAACCATTACTATATGTATATATTTCATAATATCATGCATTTCATTCAAAGCCGGGTCATAGATTGCGTGTTTGCATAGTTCGCTTGCACTGCAGTGACCTCGGTATTTTTTCGCACGCGAATGACCCGTTCAAGGTTACATTTTTCAGCTGTTTTCTACTGTGTCAGTTGCTACCTTCATTTCGAGCTGTAAGCACTAGAGTTCGTTCATTGTGCATCTCAAAAGCGAAAGTTTATTCAAGAACATCTGTACTGTATGTGAATTACATTAAATTATTTTTATTAGTTTTCTGAAGTGCCTATAAAAATTCACACTAACAATTTTTATGTACGTATGTACAATACATACGTAAAAACGAAACATGTAAACATTTTAGAAGAAATTTCCTGGGTTTCATTTCGAGGTGGTGAAACTGTTATACGTCTGGTTAAAAATTATAGTAACGGGATCGCCAAACTCTAACAAGAAGCGAAAAAGAAATGTTCTAACACAGGAAAAAATTGGTGCGCCATTGGAAAGCTCTCAAAGACGTGTCTAAGACGTGCTGCACAGCGAGTGAGTGTTTCAGAAGCATCATTCATACGGCTGCTAAACTTTTAAAATTGAAACCCTAAGAATGACTACTGCTCATGAATTACAACCTCGTGACGACAAAGAATGCCAGGAATGCCTCAATGCAGATGGGCACTGCTATTAGCACCATTTAGTAGTCATTATAGTGCATGTTACTATCACTCATAAGTAAGTAACGCGGAAATTTTAGAACAGAAGACCTCCCAGTCTAATAGACAGTGCGCGGAGTACGCATACGCGCGTTCCGCGGCCCGGAAATATAAGTAACGCACTGTATTTAACTAGTATATGGAAGTAGCAAGGAAGATGAAGTCCGCAAAACTTCTCAGTTTAAAAACACGCGGTAATTTTGCATGCTCTTGACAGTTACATTGCACAACTGTTTGCATCAATTTTTAGTGTTTTCCTCCATTCTGTTCTTTCCCCCAATTCTTTCAACTCATCCGTCTCAATAGGAATCTCAAAAGCCTTCGAATATGAGCTTACCTATTTCGCTTTTAGTCGTGCTATTTACCTCGAAACTCGTTCCGTTTTATTCCTACTTTTTTACTTTGTAAAGAGTTCAGCTGTTGGAGCTTCAAAACATAAGCATAATCGTAAAACGTGACTATGAAGGTGAAACGTTTCAAAATGTTTTCAATGGTTTTATTCGCATGATAAACGCAAGAAATAGCACATATAATGTACACTGGCCATAAATGACAAAGGTACTTACAGTATATACCTAACTCTCTTCCAACACAGAATATCTGTAGTATGTAATGCTGAAATTCGCTGGAGCGGAAACTGAAAGATAAAGCAGGACAAACGGCAATTTTTATTATTTGCGCTCTTACTCAAAGAGCAGCACAACAGGTAGTAATCTGTCTGCTGATATAGAAATAAAAACAAAAACTCTGCTGTATAGGTTTATTTTCAAAAGGTTCTTAATATACTTGAGTGTTATGCACTTGCGGGATGTCAAACGAAAACACCGTTCCCGTAATGTTATTCTGCATCTTGCTTATTGAAGAAGATTTAGGCACCTCTTTTTATTTCACTTTTATTCTCCTTTCATAAAACTTAGATGTAAACTGTATGGTATATCTCGAGCAAATTTCACTTTGACAGTGAAAGTGCTCTCTCTACATTTGATTTACTCTTATTTCCCCATAATTTTGTGTGGTTATAAAGAAAGTAGCAGTAACATAAACTATATATGCAAATAACCGAGAATAACCATTGTATGATGATCATACTTTACGAATGCCATAAACCAATCCTTTTCCTCGGTATAGGTTGGACTTTTCCAAATTAACGAGCGGCGACAATAAATTACAGAGTTCCATTGCAAGAGGGAGCTATACCAATTCAACCACGAAAGAAGAAAAATAGACTTTTGCAAAATCTATCGTACCATTAATATTCTAATTATAAACATGTCATTATTAGTGTCTTATTTGATTCGAAATAAACAGGTACCTAAAAACATTGATTTTAATACTCAAAAGTCTGAATGATAACATGAACCTACACGAGATCCTTTAGTTTCAGAGAAGTTGTAGGACGGGATAGAATATGGTAAGTTTATGGAGACAGTGTGTAATAAATGAATGGTCAGCTACTGGTCATGTACCGAGCGAGATGGCTCCACGGTAACGAGAAGTCCCAGATTCAATTCCCGGCGGCCGCCACTCTGACCATGGGTTTTTCGTGGTGTGCTCAGATAAGTACGCGAATGCTGGGTTGGTTCCTTTTCTACCACGTCTTTCTGTCCCTCATTTCCTGTACACATCATTTCCTTCATCATCATCTATTTCAGGGTTGAAGGATCAGGCGACGGTGTTCGGTGTGTTGCGGCTGGTGGGTGGTGGTGCGCTTTGTAGGGGTTTCTTCCAGGTTCGGTCGAACTGCTCAGCTAGGTCTCATCTCCAGGTGCTCTCGGACGGGCGCCCCTTCGGAGGTTCAGGGGCTTGTGGATGGGTTTTAACGGCGTCGGATGCTTTTGAACTGGAAACGTTAGGAACCACTTTCATGCTTGCCACATCGTCATCCAGATGTGGTCGTCCTTTGGGTTTCTCCCATCATCCCTCCTTTCCAAGGGGTCAGGGAAGCACAAAGGGCCCATTGGCCTATATGCGGTGCTCTAACCCTGTGTGTATAGCCTAAGACAAAATAAATGAGCAAGGGCTAGAGAAAGAGAGAGAGAGAGTTCAATTCGAAAACATTGGAAACACTCGCTGACGCTGTGTTTACAATACACAATTTATGTAATACCACATGTGCTAAGTGCACATATAAAGACGAAGCTACAAGGAGATCTCTCCTTACATTAGTGAACGCTGCTGGATAGTGTGTGTCTTAGGCTGCCGGAGCATTTGAGGTTCCTATATCTAGGCTACGAAGTGGGTGTGGTTATCGAGGAAAGCGATTTTTCGTCGTCGACCTGCTTTAGGTCGAAAACTTGTCTACTCCTCAGCAGGACACTCCACTTCTAGAAGAGGCAGACAGCAATTCCTTCCAGCATGTGTATAGAAATTAGAAGTAATTCTAATTTTCCTGAGTCGAACCGCACAACCTTGACTACAGCATGGCTGTTTGCTCGATCGACATCTAAGAAGCAGAGTCATACAGAGATCACAGATTATGTTGCCTCGCATTTTCAGAAAGGGAATAGCGTTGTATTTACATTTAAAATTAGGAAAAAGTAATTGCCTACTGCCCAGAGGAAAGCATTACGACGCAAAATACGTGACATAAATGCATCGCCGAGGTCGCGTATCTGTGTTGGGGTTGGATGTCACCAGATAGTCTAGGTGTGTTGCGGCAGCTTGATGGCACATTAAATAGCTACCAGTATAAAAAGACATTAACAAAAACATCATGGTTCCTTCTGTAAGAACTAAATATCCCGATGAAACGATTGAACAGTAGGATAACCACCCTGTGCACACAAGGCAGCAGGTTTCAAACTGGTTCTCCTAAAGGCAAGGTATCCCAGAGTTTGATTTGCCTCCTTGCTCACCAGATTTGAATCCTATTGAAAATGTGTGGGCAGGGGTGAAGAACGTTTTGGAGTTAAATTGATCTGCAAGGTTTTGTCGGATCAAATACAGGATGCATGGGAGGAAGTATCCTCTCATGAAAATTTGACTAGGCATTTGACATCATCATGCCCCGTAGAATTAGGGCAATAATAGAAGTAGAGGGTTTACACAACCGATATTGCTTGGCTGTCAGCCCACTTTCACTGAATATGAAAGGTGACAATAAAACGAAGCTAAAGGAACGAATTCCAAGACACCACTGTGAACCGGCCGCGGAACACGAATTGGACTTGGACAAATATACGCTTCGAGTCTGTCTTTTCTTCTTCTTCTTCCTCTTCTTCTTTCTTTCTTTCTTTTTTTTGTCTTAGGGAGTATCTTTGCCTTTAGCTGGAAGTGTCTTGTTCTTGGTTAACATCCTGGTATCTTCTTGAAAATCTGATCATAGGTCAGTGTTCAAGTTTGTCATATGTATATTACAAAATTAAACTTTATAAAACGATCGCTAGTTTCAAGATTTGTAAAAGTGAACTATAGTGCATTGATCGAACTTGCACTGGAAAACTTGAGAGAATAAACTTTTTCAAACTAACAGAGACTCTTCGGTATTGGCTGGAGCTATGCCAAATTCAAATAATTCACACACATGTTACAGGATGCTAGGAGCTGTCTGAAATGCTGAAAACTCACGTTTTAGGTGTTGTAGCATAGATCCCTCTTGAAGCCTCAACTGTGTGTAGTAGGCGAATGCCTGCAATCTGGTTTAGTTATCATAACCAAATATGAAAAGTTGCAAAGTCCACATTTTGGATACGTCTTCGTTTTCTTTGTATCTGGTTTGTCTGATCAAAAAGGATGTTACCTGAAATCCTTCAACTACTTCAGAGCCTTTCATGGCATCGCTTTATTTGAAACGCAATATTAGTGCAATGAAAAATTGACGCACCGGCTATAATACAACATTAATCGAAGAAAGACGAAGATTACGATGATAATAGTGCGTAACCAATCAAAGGACAACGTGCCTTCATAGTAGAAAAGTTTTACACTCGCTTCCATTTATGCCGTCACCACAGTTTCGGCAGACATTTTACCAATTTTCTCGCCGGCGCGTACATATCAGGGAGGGGTGCCTGGAGTGTTCTACTTTTGTTATTTGGCCAAGCAGTGGTGTGGGTTAACTGTAGCTGACGCAATATTTGCAAATATTTTGGAGGTACATAGGGAATGAATTCTTGTATGTGGGAAGCCAATTTGCTATTTGAAGATATTCCTAGGGCAATTCCATGCAGCATTCACAGGACAGATTACTAAAATAATGTGTAGTAATGTTTACGCTTTGAGAGTAAAAAGTATAATGTATTTCAGTTTTACATTATGTTGCCATTAAAAATATGGTATCGTCAAATATTGTGTATAATGCGTTTTATTTTGCTATATATTTATACATGGTTAATTATAAGTGATGAGTAAGCAATTGTTCAATGTTATAGATTCATATGCGAATAATCTAGAACTGTGCACGTAAAACAGAACATTGCATGCGCGGAAAGATAAACAGACTCATAGCTCCTCCTTGCTATATGTAGTATACTCCACCTGTGAAGGACAGTAGAATACCGCTTGAAGCGGAAGTGACGGCATAAATGGAAGCGAGTGTACATCCTAGAGCAGATGCATTCTAATTAGAATTACGCTAATTTCTAACGTTTATTCTGATGATATGTCATGATACCTAATTACTAGCATTTATATTTCTGGTTATGTTATTTTGCAGTCAAAAATAATTTGACTGCCTTTCCAAATGTAAATTTAAAGAAAGAAACTTCTCACTCTAACACTTCATAAAAGGAAACGGGATAAAGATAAGTAGAATTAATACACTCTGGGAAATGAGATCCACAGATGAGTTCACACATTTTAAAAGAGCGGCGGATGTAAGAAACCACATAACGAAGCAGCCTTTTAAAATATCTAAGTTCCATCTATATTAAATTTCCCCGGCTGGCGCGGCGGGGAGACTGATTACTGGAACGTCGCGTCTCTCTGGAATGGGTTACATTCACCGCGAGTTAAAGCTCCGTTTACCTCTGTAATGGAGCGTACAGAAGCCCTGCGACTTAAAACTGTAAGTGTGCCTGCCTTTTGGAAACTTTATGAAGAGGAAATTAGTGCCAAAGAAGAGTTCAAAGGGAAGCAGAGGACCTTCGGGAGGGGTTGGTTACTTTCTAGGATGACAACGGGGGTGATTGGGCTGGGGTAGAGGCAGTGGCGTATCCTGACTTTTGAATAAGGTATGTTTATGTTGATATGTGCCTATGATACAAAACAAAGTAATTTTCATCGTCATAAAACAAACTAAAACTATTAAAATTACATTTGAAATATTTATCACTGCCACAGAATTGCATAATATGTTACCCACCGCTGTATGTTTCAAAAGTCTTGCTAGATTAAATCCGTGGAACGGTAACATGTTTGTGAATTTTACAGGCATTATTACAAAGGTATTCATCATCGAAGGAAATGAACTAGCAGATGGCCTTGTCAAAAATCGGATGTGTTGCACTCACATGACTTTCCCTACTCTTGTACAAATATTTTTAGAAACGCTTATTCTTCATCTGTTTCATGTTAATCGAGATAAACATTTGCAAGATTATTGCTAATTTTCTTGCTTGTGCAAGGGGAACATGGTAGGCTTTAACCGATAGTCAAATCTTTTAAGACCTGCTTGCTATATGGAGCATTTCATTCTTTTTGAATGTTCAGGACATTAAAAAGCACAAACAAACGAATAACGAATTTCCATTTGATAAAAAGTATAAGTATTGGAAAATTGAAACAAATAACAGAATACTTCACTCGGCAAAACACTTGTGTATGACATAAACTGTGTGGTTTAACGAGAGCTACATTTTTTGTGTACTAACATTTTGTGTATCTCTTACGGTTTTCCAGTTATAAAAAGTCATTCAGAATAAAGAGGACTGTTGGTGACATTCCCAGAAAATTCATGATGTAGATTTCATTTGCCATAACGTATATTTTAATCAAAATTGTTAGAGCCATTTTTGAGAAAATCAAAATTTTCGAAAAATGTTCCATGTAAAGGGTAGTCTGTGGTGGGGAGATTTTCTTGAAAATCTCCATCTCGCATATTTGGAAGATATTGAACCTAAATACCAAGTTTGGTATTTATCCGACTTTTTGTTTCTGGGTTATGCTGCTCACAGACACAGATACACACGCGGACCTTTTTATAAGATCCCTACTTATTATAGGTAGTAGATAAAGGAGCTTCTGCGTCCTTCATTAGACCTGAACCATTTTTGGAGCCCTAAGGTCTTATCTAAAAGATAAATAAAAACTTTAGGAACACAAAATCAAATTAGAACTTTGAGTTCCATTCCAAAACTCTAAAGAGTTTATAGTGGTATCAGCTAAAAGACCCAAGAGCTACACAAACAAACAGGAGTTGAGAACCATAAAGGTCTCTTTACTGGACATTGCCTGCAGCTGACTCGCATTTTTCCCACAAGATCCCAAACTGTTTTCAGATGACATATTCCAATGGCGACTTACAGTGCCGTAAGTACTTTAAGTCCCGGGCTTCATAGTTTAGCTTCTATTAGGTCAATTGATGAATAATTGCTCTTCCACACTAGCCATATGTGTAGGACAAGGTTGGAAAGCTAGAATCAGACCACTGAAGAATTAAATGTCATAGCGGGGACTTGAACCACAAATCTCCCGTTTCCGTCCGGTAGCTCAATGGTTAGAGCAACCGGACGGAAACCAGGAGATTCGTGGTTTAAATCCAGGCTATGGCATTGCCTGATTCTACCTTCACAGCGAAGCATATACTTTGCGACTGCGAATGTATTGCACGCCAACGAAAGCATCTGAAATATGGATTTCCAACACCAGGAAAAATTCTCTTAACTTCGCTCAAGAAAATTATTAACTTCTGTAGAAGTATCAAATTGAACTGGAAAACATAGATTAGATATTTTATGTCACTTTAGATCTTTGTGAAGAAAGATCATAAACCTACACGACCCACTTTACAATCTAACTTAAATATATTCATATTTTTACTCAGCCTACATTTAGGAACATTAAGATTGAATTTATCCTTGTATCATGGATGTGAATAAAATTTCATTCCTCCTTGTAAGTACAAGTTGTCTTTTCTATACATAACCAACTGTAAAGTATATAGGCAACTGATTATCATAATTTTCTCATGCTCAATTAATTGTTTAATTGCTCCTGATGAAATGAATTAGTAATTATTCTAATGGCTGGCCTTCTCCTGCATAAATGAAACTTTATTAAAGTCTGGACTATTACCTCGTATAATCAATCCATAAGAAAGCACATTCTGAAAAAAGCAAAATAACCAGACCTCAGATGATTATGAGGAATAAAATCTTTTAGTCTTCTTGTTTTTAAACAACACATTAGATAATTGAGTACAAACAAGAGCTACTGGCGTTACCAAATTAATATCTAATCAATAAAAATACGTAACATGATTACTGCACTGTGATACATTAGAGAGTTTTGAAACTTGAAAGAAACTTTGGAAACTTCAGGAATCCCCGCTGACTTACTTAAATAGATGGGCAAAGCAAAGAAGAGAGCATTTCTTATGCAATGACATTTATGAGTACTTTTAATGTACTGATGATTTCAGAAAAGTAATGGCAATGTCGATATCAACAAAGCCAATAAAGGGAATAATGCAAAGATTATTACCCCAATATCTTTCGAGTGAGAAAGTTAAATCAATGTCTAGTTCTAAGACTGAAGGCGAACTAGAAGCAGTTCTGCTTGAGGGTGGGAGATGGCACAAGAGATGCAACTGGAATGCTATGAAAATTACTTAGACAAAAAATAAAGAAGTGTTTGTGACATCTGTCGGTCTGGAAAGGGCATTCTGCAGCGACGACATTTAGATATGGAGGTTCTGAGGAAAATTGGCATTACTGCTAAGACAGAGGCCTCCTAAGTAAATCATACATGAAGGAACTGAGCAGAGTCAAGATAAATGTATGTCAGAGTGAGGTAGGAAAAGTCATCCTGTTCGACATTTACTTTTAAAATTCGGTCAAAATCTTCCGGAACAAGAGGAAGTGTAAGAGGAAGTGATGTAAAATGTATAGAATTTGCTGATGTTAATTATATTGCTAGCAGAAGAGGAGCATGTTATGAAGAGAAACAGAGTAGTATGAGATAAAGGAAATGCAAAAAATACCAGCACCATGGTCATTGGAAGGAAAGTATAGTTAGTTAGGACGTATCACAAGTATTAGCATAACTGCTGATAAAGAAATGAAACAAAAGATAGCAATGGTAATGGACATTTTGACTATAAGCTCAAACACTTTTCACGTACCGTTGAAGAAAGAGCCAAGCCAGAGGTTACAAAAGCACTTTGGTTTGAGTATTAAACCTTGTGGTGTGGAAAACTGGAGAATGGAGAAGAATGGAATGTGTGAAACTGTCAGAAAAATAAGTAATAAAATTGTTTTAGAAGGAGTGGACAACGGAAGAGTACTGCTGAAACTGGCCAGAAAGAGACGACGATTAGTTTGGGACATTGGAATGGAATGGATGCTCTAGAAGAAATACTATTCGAATACGAAGAGAAAAGCGGGAAAGGCGAAGAAAGGAGTAAAATGTGTAGGCAGCGAAGCACATGACGTCGGCCATAAATCATCAGAGCCTAGATTCTGATGATCTAAAACGTTACCATTAACCCTTTTGAGTTCCCTAGTTTGGGACATGATTTCATAACTCTAATTATACTTGCTCCTCTGGAATAGCTACTACGCTACCCACAAAAAATCCATTCCAGACTAACCATTAATAGGAATGTAATTTTTTTCAAGAATGTGAGTACAGGATGTAAATTAGTCTTATTTCTCTGTTCAATACTAAAATTTCTGATTTTGAAAAGTTATGTTTATGTCAAATGTCAGTAATATAAAACTCTTTATATGCTCTATATAAATGTAAGAAAAGCAGTAAATAAAGACGCAAAGGGCAAGAAAATGACAAACTAATGACGTAAAATCTAAAAATATTCCCGAAAATAGAAAATGGCAAAAACGACCAAAAGTGGTATAATAAATCTGTATTTTCATAAACGTTAACAATACCTATGATGTAAAAATTTAAAGATGACATGTAATCAAAGTCCTGATCATTGTTATCATCAAAATCATTTTACATCTGTAGCATGCTGCTAAGTTATTAACACACTACTGCAATGAAAGTTCAAGGGCATGCAGTACGTACCTTACGTTCGTGGGGAACACGCCACTGGACAGGGGAGTGACAGCGAAATGAGAATTTACTGTTCAACGTGCCACTGTTCTCCCTCATTGTGAAGATATGACTTCCTTTAAAAGTTGATTTCCCTCGGCTGAAATTGGTAGGGGAGGGGGTTGGTTTATCTCACAGCATGCTAAAAAGTCTTTAGCTTCGTCCATCCAGCTTGAGTAAGAGAAAGACAATGGAGAGGATCGTTTAAATGAGGCTGAAAGAGTGACTCACTTCTTTCAAGAAGCTCTCTGTTCACTCAAGATTTTCATTTACGCAGTGTAAGATTAGAGGTGCTGCTGTCAACACGAGCGGATTAGCTTTCTCCAAACACTCTGTTGCTTGCTATGAGCCCTAACTGCAAGACTGGTGAAGCATTCGGCATTTTATAAAACAAAAGGAGCGAAAGCTGGGCGCTATTTAAATTGTGGTGATTGTCTAAGAAAATGTTGGAAATGTTTCTAACGCTCCCCATACGGTCTATGATTTACGGTGGATACTCCTTCCATCAAGCGATGACTAAATCCGTTTCTGAGGTGGAGGCACCCAGTGGGCGGAACCTGTTGCTCTGATCATTAGATGATGTTGAGGATGGTGGTGAATGAGAGGCCCTACAGCTTTTTTCGTGGACTCCGAACCACTTTGGGCCTTAGGCATACTTCACATGAGCAAATCAGAGGTGAAGGCGTGGATAGGGCCGCGAATCGAACCCTGGAGTACCCTGATACCTCAGTAAGGGAGCCGGAATGAAACTACTGCGCTATCCCGGTGAACATATTGAAAATGTTGTTGCTTGGAAATCTTTTACCCTATGTAGGGAAAACGCTTTTTCGCCGTTTTGTTGGAATATACTTACCTCTTTTTTTTTTAATTTCCCTTGTTTACCCAATTTATTATTACTGTGTTTTACTGTTTTCGTTACCGCTTATTACCACAAATACTCATCCCCATAGCGGGACTCGAACCCGTGACCCTCAGCTTGGCGGATTGCCGAAGCTATACACTCCAGCGACCACGGCTACGAGGGCCGGCCACCCTGATCAACATGAAATTTATTTTTTCGCTATAAAGTGGATATTTTGCAAGAAATACCTGAATTGCCATCGTACCTACTATTTTAAAGTCTCAAGTCTGAATAATACGTGGAATATCTGAACTAAGTTTATGTTTTATGGCAACAGAATAGGCAAGTAATTATAGTTCACTTCTTTCCATGTGTCTATGAACAATCTGTGCAAGTTTGAAAGTTAGCCACGTGTGCAACAGGAGAGTTTCAAAGTACACTTTGCTCTTGTCAAGAATGTGATGCAAGTAATGTGATAAATGTATTTTCTTAAAATATATAAGGAAAAATACAACAAAGGAGCAATCTCAGTCAATATGCTGATTATGTTGTGACATACTGCAACCTAATACACACGATTTTATTCAAGTAATGAAATTGTCAACAAAGCATGGTAGGTAGTTCCACCATTTAAAAGTGAACTTTTTTTAAGTTACAACCTGTATAAATACATGGGGATTTTTTAAATATCTTCGACGACAACTTTGGGTGTGCACTAATTTGAATAAGGATTATATGAAAAAACCAGGAAGCATGAAGCTATATTCCAAAATGGTACAGTCTTAAAATAACATCCTTAACAGTAATAATTCTATTACATGTGTTTTAGGGGAGAAAATCTTATAAAAATACTATTCAGCATTGAAAAATGTGCAAAAGAATGTACATAAGGAGTTACATTCTGGTTACACTTAATATCTCATTTCATAGCATATTTTTTGTTCCAAACATTCTGCTTCTGAATATACTGATATTAAGCCTTAGATATTTCACATAATTAATAGCAGTTTTAACGAAATTAATTATGTAGGCAATTATCTCACCTTAAGCCTGCTACGATTTATGTTCTCATTTGAAATTTCAAGGTCTTTGCATCCATGTGTTTATGCTTTTAATTATATATGCATTATGGATGAATGAGCCATTTGGGTTGTGGCTGACGTTAACAACGGAAAGTGTTCATGCTGAGCAATACTGATTTACGATATATCCACCTCCTTTTAAGTAGGACTGAGCTGACCTCCTCCCCTGCAAGTTTATATAAACAAAGACTGAATAATTTACGCCCTCTAATGTACTCCTATACGACTCAACTGGTCATAAACAGTCTTCCTAACAGTTATGAATTTTTATTTTAAGGGGAGATTAAAAGCTTATCCCGCCAATGTTAAATCTCCTAAATTCATGATCCATTATCTTAGAAACTTATTAAGATATCATACTGAAATTTTTATATGAATTCCTTTAAGTTCACTGATCTACTTTTATCCAATAAATTAGTTTATTAAGGATGATAGGAATTTTCCTCACAATTGTACCACCTTTTGAATAATGTTTATCAGAAATTATTTTTAACAAACTAACCAACTATGCTACTGACACCAAAATATATTCACAGCATCACTTAAAGTTGTTTTTATCATCCTAAAATTTAATTTAGCTATCTTAAATATTTGCATGAGAAAAGGTTCATTTATACCAGAAAATGCCATTCACGAAGATAGCTGTTCAAAGTCAAAATAGAGGAAGCATAACCACATATATGCGCAAAGAAAGAAACCATATGGCTTTAACATTAGTGTCAATTTGTGGAAAAAAACTTCCCCTAAATAATAGGTTAAAGTTTAGCTCTTTAAATCCAGAGAGTATAGGAGTTATGGTATTTTCTGTGAAGTGATGCAGAATGCATAGTAAAAACTGGCAGATGCAGTACCATTTTTGAAAGTATAGTTAAAATATAAGTATTCCGCCCACAGTGACAAAATATGTATAAAATTAAAGAACAAATTTCAATTTATAGGATTGCACAAAAACTAAAGGTACTTGTTGGAAAATTTCCCGTTACTCTCCCCTTAATGAAATAATTTGGGTAAACAAATTTGCTAAACTAAGATGCTGCGCAGTCATTTACAATACAAGAATCGGGGAGATATTAAGAAACGTTTGACAAAAATAACTACCTAAACAATTAAATAAAATAGTGTCCATCAAATCAGTACTACTGAAATTAAGTGGTGCGGCAGTAAAGTTGAGAGAAACTACGGTTTGCAGTTTTTAAAGTATGTGGAACATGGCAGTTTTATGTTTTTCATCTGATAATGATGATGATGTTAAAACGAAGTAAAATAATATTAAAAAGATTCATATTGATTTTTAAAGCATTTACCTGTGGCATACTTCCTACGTAGTAAGTAAACAATCCTAAACCTTTCTTAAATTCTGTTCTACCTAATTATACGTATCACTGGCATGCCACGCCATTAAAAGAATATGAGCAAAATCTGGAAATATGCCCAGGAGAATAATAATATGAACACTTAGATCATTGGCCATGATCACAACACTTCCGAATATACCTTAAAAGTTCTGATGTAATACAATCACATGACTTTCTGTACCCTCCATCGTTTATTGGTGGGTTCTTACTAACGCTTACTTTTTCTATCTGCTAGATTTTAATCCATAATAAAGATTTGCAGAAACAGCTACATTACATATTTCGTTATTGTTAGAAAGGGGACAGCGATAGTCAAATGTTTAAGAGCTTGACGCTATATGCTGGCCTTAAAAATTCCATGCTATTTTCATGCCATCGCGAGAAACAATAATATTGATAGAACTTCAAGAGAACGGCTAAGTAATAAACAATCAATGACCGATACCTCAGAAATGACTTATTCCACAAAACATTTATTTGAAATAAATTGTATGTTTTAAAGAGGTCTACATTTCTGTGTAGCACGTTTACGTTTATCGCTTAACGTTTACCAGTTATACAAGATTATACAAAATTCCCTCCGAATGAAGAGGCTATTCCCAGAAAATTCTGTATACAGTTTGTCATATAAATATCTTTGATATGTGATATTTTAATCAAAATCGTTATAGCCATTTTTAGAAAATTAATAGCTTCGAAAAATCTTCCGTGTAAAGGGTGGTTCGGGATGTGGGATTATCTTAAAAATCTTCGTGTCGCATCTTTACAAGGTATTGGACTTAAATATTAAATTTGGTGTTTAACCGACGTTTCGTTTTTGAGTTATACTGTTCACAGACACACATAAGGGCACACACACAGATACACACACGGACTTTTATTCCAAAATTCTTTTTTTTTTATTCAGGACCCTCAAAACAAATATTTCCGGTGAAGTCTCATTATCGAATTTTTGGCTGGAATGTACACCTTCTCTACTTACTAGGTTCGTGGTAGAAGAAGTAAAAAGAATGAGGTAGACTGTAGTAAATACAGTTGCAAGTTTAAGATGATTAAGATGTAGGAATGAATAGGTTGAGGCAGTATTTTTACTAGAATGATTTCAGTCAAATTATATAATATAAAATTTAATAACAGCCCGTCTTAAAAGCAATATGTTTATAAAATAACATATAAAATTATGTAACAGTCATTGTATTAATGTTTATATTATTATGCACATGTTCAATAATGTTATGTGAATGTATTACGTAATTTAATAATGTAGGAGCTGTGAAAATAATAGTTAAAAGTTGCTAATAATGAGGTAACAATGAGGTAACTAAGAGACAATAATGAATTAGAATGTTTAATAATGCTACTGGTAATTCTTGGAGCAGCAATAATATAATTTTTGAGACAGTTTATAAATAGCCAATCAATAACCAGAAAAAATCTTAAGTTAAATAAAAGTATTCTATTGGATTAGGAATAGCCAATAAGAGACTTGAAATACAGAGATTTACAAATTTAGGCGGCAGAAATCGTTCAGTTACTTGTAGACAACACTCCTAACCGGACACGAGACGCGTCCTCGAGAAGTTTAATACGTATTTAGTGTGAGACAAAAATAGTTTACGTGTTAAAAAGTGCAAGTAATTAATAAATAATCTCACAGCACTCTATATCAGTGAAATGTTATTTAAATGGAGCGAAGTAAAAATTATAATCTGTGTAAGTCTACATTCTTAGCTGCACCACTCTCTGCAAAGAAATTCATGTCTCTAACAATAATACTGATGACGCAGCCGAGGCAAACATAAATATATAATATTTAAAGAAACAGTCACATTACAAAGTTAATATTTTTAAACTTGGGGCGAAGGCTACCAGAAACTTTTTACCATACGTGCGGTTGCAACTACTTCATCAAGTTCGGCTCCCCAACAGTCAAAATAAATTACAACTCCTCCTAAAATTAAACTTCTTCAAGGTGTTCTTATGTTCAGAAGCCAAGCATAACTTACAAGCGGTCCTTTGTATGTAGGAGAAATACAAATAATTTGATTCGGTTTATTTTATTAATTATTAATTGGCATTTCTGCTTAAAAGAGAATGTAACCTGAATCAATACGTATCGTTGGCACCACTG
Organism: Deroplatys truncata; assembly: GCA_030765065.1. Classification (NCBI taxonomy): domain Eukaryota; kingdom Metazoa; phylum Arthropoda; class Insecta; order Mantodea; family Mantidae; genus Deroplatys; species Deroplatys truncata. Next base: position 65,791,231 of record CM060980.1, read on the forward strand.
AAAGCCGTCTTGAAACTTTCTGGTTCAAACTCTGGAACTCCGTTCCATAACGAAGTTTCTTCTCATCGACTTCCGTTTGGTTGATCAGTGTATCCCCGCAACTTAAGTATGGTTGATGTGTTAAATGTGTCGGTCGACTTTCTGAGATAACACAGCTGTTCAGCATCGAAACTATAGTGGTTTTCCTGTCAAGAGTGATTAAAAAATCTCAAACAATTTAGGGCAGTGAAAATATGTTTCTACAGAATAGTTAAAAATACTTCTGCTATGATAAACTACTTTCGGATTCATACTTTTTGCATCTGTATTGTGCTTACTAAAGTTCCATGTTTTATTTATATTCTGCATTTAACATCTAAAGTGATATCGGCGATTTTTTACCTACCTTTGGAACACTGCTCATAAGCAATGATTTGCACTCACTTATAGTGATATTAATCTTTTGGTCCGTATTACTTTTCGTTATTACATTAAATTAATACATACATTCATACTCTCATTCATACTTTCAGGCTTTAAGGAGGATGGGGAAATAACCTGGCTAAAAAAAAACTCTCACCCTCCAGCAGGAAGTCGAACGCGGGAATTCTCGTTTTGGAGGTTAGCATGCTAACCACCAGACCACAGAGGCAGTCCTACTAAAGTGATGAGGTAAGATGCATAAAGTACATTATATGGCTCCGATACTAGTCATGGGCTCCTCGTTAATCACTGGAGTCTCCAGGATATACCTTGAAGTGATCGACATTTCTATTCATTATCACCTATACTATTTTATCCAATAAGCTATGAATATGGTCTTATCAGCCACTGTTGCACCTTATTTTAAGAACCAAAGGTCTACATCATATGAAGCAAGCAACGTGGCTTATAATTGGATTCTCCCGAAGGCCTTGGAATGCTGTTTGAGAATGTGAAGAACATCTTGTAGATTTGCGTGCGGTGTTGGAAACACTACGGCTAGTCTAGCATGAAACATCAACAACTTTCACTTACTCTTTCATTATTTTTATTATATTTTACAACTGTGAATCACAAAAGTGACTGCGCGCGATTCTTTTTTCACGATATCGTGATATCCGTAAATTTTTAATCATCAGCAATACTGTCATTATTTTAATCTGCTGTTAAAATATTCTTTAGCTTAAATTACTGTAGTAAAGGACTGGTTTCTGACTTTCGTGATTGCATGTTGGACTATAAGGTATTCTTTCATCGGTGCGTGTTAAATCATGGAATATTTTCATTTCTCTTGTGGTTTATATGTGTATTAAGTGAACCCTTCATTAGCAATTTGAACGAAATAAGACAGCTTAGAGTATAACAAGTAACGAATATATGTTAGAATATAGTAAGTAACGAATTACCTACAGCTTATATAGTTATACTGATAATTAATTTTTAGAGAATCGTTAAAACAAAATGCCTGAGTGATTTAAAAACGACGAATTTATTATTCGTTCCTTTATATTACAAGCCATATGATAATTTAATTTTGAAATTAAACATCTGCATCCCAAAGACTAGTAGAAGTTGACTCCAGATAGGAACTATCACCTAGTAGCATTCCTCATTAATGAAACAAGTAGAACACGCATAATGTAGTCGATTTTACAAGTATAATAGCATGGTATGGGAGTGCTCTTGTTCTTCCTGCTGTAGATGTCACTCAGCTTACCACACAATCTCAACGTCTGTTTAAATTAAACTTGTTAATGAAGCTTATTAAAACAAGGCTGGGTCAGATTTGGGGAACACGCAATGGTTCTCTTTAGAAATGCGTGCTGCATATCATCACGGCGCAGTGACAGTTTCATGGTTCATCCAATGGAAGCAAATCTCTAATGGGTACAGAAATATGATGTTTAACTGTTTTAAAGCAGGTAATTTGTTTCCAAAATCAATAATTAGATAACAAAAAAGACAAGAAAAAAGGCGTCTATTACATTCACATAACTTTCTCTACTAACTCTTCTACTAACTATTCTTACAAAATCTTACTACTCCAGTTCTTGTTAATCGAATTAATCTTCATTACACATTTCGTTGTAGGTTTAAGAGGGATGCAGTAGCTTAGAGGGATATTCACATTTTTAACGATAGGTTTAAAATTCCATGCTCTTTGAATGGCCACGAGAAATAATGAATAGCGACTTCCCACTATAAAAAGTACAATTACTTAAAGATAAAAACCAATAACAAAGGATACCTCGAAAATGGTTAACGCCTAAAAATTGCATTGGACATAAATTGCGTGCTTTAACGAGATCTACATTTTTTGTGGTGTAAGATTTTGTTTACCTCTTACGGTCAATCAGAATGAACACGACCAGTCTATTCCCAGAAAATTCAAGATACACATTTTATTTGTTGTAAAGATATCTTAAAAATATCAAAATTGGAGCCGTTTTTGAGAAAACCAGAAACAATGAAACATTTGATATGAAAATGGTAGTTTGAAGTGGAGCTTTTCTTGAAAATCTTCAAGTCGTATCCCTAGGAAATGCTGAACTAAGTACCAAGTTTGGCATTTAACCGATTTTTCGTTTTTGAGTTTTCCTGTTCACAGACACACATGGACCTTTTAGGAAAAGTTCTTTTTTTATTTAGGGAGCCTCAAATCATGTATTTCCGGTGAAACTTCGGTATCAAATTTTTAGGAATGCAATAGTTGCTCTACTTACTATACGTAGAAAGTAAAAAGAAACTAGAAAGCCGATACTTCAGGACAGGTCGTTTTGTGACAAATATTACTATAGACGTGGCCTGCTATCTTGAGAGCAAATTGACACACCCGGAAGTAGTGGGGGGGAGAAAGCATGGGCGGGTTTTGGAGAAAATGCTACTACCGTTTTCATGATCCATTCACCTCGACACCAATAAGCAGAAACGACAACTATTGTTCAGCCCTATCCCTTCCATTCTCCACTAATCGTAAACCCCCCTATGTAGCTGCGCGGAAGACGATTTCAGCTACGTCTACTATCATGTTCTGGAAACGAGAAGCTTAGTTCCTTGGGGTGTCACCTTGGCACAAGTGGTAAGTCTTGGCACAAAAGCCAATATGGTTCCAGCCCCAGCCATGCGGATGGGTTTTCAAATGTGGTTGAACTTTACAACCATTAGCCTATATAAGGGTATTTTAGTGTATTTGCCCTCAGTGCGCACGACTTCTGCATACGCGCACAATAGTATCCTAGCAGCTAGTCAGTTACAGGATGGCTGCCACGGGTGATGTAAACGACGTTCGACGTCGTACTTTAATACTTTGTGGGAAAGTGATTATTTGTATTTGGAATTAGAAAACGAAGCACAGTTTAGTTTGTGGAAAAGTGATTACAACTGTTAAAAAATATCATTTAGAACGCCATTATAAGAGTTGTCATATTAGTCCATATGAAGATGTCGTAGATGACGATCGTGAAGAGCTTCTCAATGATCTTGGTAAGGCACAAGCTGTAAAATTTTAACTTTTTCGTTAATCTCATCAGATATCAGGAATATTTTTACATTGCTAACATTGATGTTTTTCTCCAAGTTACAATTTGCGTTTTTCAGGAAGGTAATGGTGAGCTTAGTAATAAAGTTTTGCTGGTTGGTTATTCCATAAGTCGGTCATCTCGTCCAATTCGTGATAGAAATTTTGGAAAGAGTGTGTATACAAGGGGTTATAAATCCTTATGCTCCCAAATATCCCGCATAGTTGAGTCTTTACATCTGTTCCCTCGCACTGTTACGCGACGAATTGAACACATAGCAAATGATATAAGGGAACATTTAGCTGCAAGAAACGTATCTGCTCTTCTATATCTATGGACGAAACCACTGGTGTTACTAGACAGTTTATACGAGGTGTGAACGAAAATGTAATCAGTTGCTTGATATTGTTCCACTGAAGCACACAACCATAGCTTATGATATCATGAACAGTGTTGTGACTGTGTTTCAAACATTTCAACTCACATTGGACAAGTTAATATATGTTACTACGGATAGTGCTGCTCGATGGTAGGTTCACATGGGCTTTGTACAGCGACTGAAAGCAAAGTTAGGAGATCAAAGTTCCTGTTTTATTCTAATTCACTGCACAAAGAACATTTTAATGAAAGATGTTAAGAAATTGTAAGCATAGTGAATTTCATCGGATCTCCAGCTTTATATCACAGACAACCCGAAAATTTCTTTAGTGACATAGATACTGCAAATAGAGACATACTTATTTTACTGAAGTTCGATGGTTGAGCAGGGGGGAATGTTGCATTGCTTCTTGGAACCAATTGAAGAAACAAAAGTGCTCATGGGAATAGTTAACTTTCTTTTGTTAACAAATTTTCCTACTTGGCGTCTAGTGGCGTAGCTGCATTAACCTTAGTCGTAAAATTTACAACACCAAACACCAAGTGTGGATCATTACCAACCACGTATCTTACAGGTTTAAATACAAAGAAAATGGAATAGGGCGATACAGAAGGAAAACTTGGTTACGAAATGATTGTGCGAGTACACCTGGGCTGAATTTACTGTTCCAATATCACAGTGCAAAAATACCTTTCTTTAACAGAACAGCATTTATAAAGGTTCGCCCTCAATATACATACTATTTGATAACAACAGACTTCAACTTTTGACCAAATTCCCTACTTGCGTAACAGTTTATAGTCTCACAGCTTATGTGTTTTAACATCGTAGCTTCCGTTAAGTTAAAGCCTTTACATTTATGCATAAACGTTCCACTCGTTCCCTTTCCATTTAACTCTAGCGTTTAGTAATTCGCAAACTTACTCAAATATGTACAGAAAATCTCAAATAGCAAAAACAAACGAAGTGCAATTTGTTACGTAAACTCTGGGAAATAAATGAACTACTCAAAATCACAAAACATCCGTACACACGTCCTTAATAGAAACTCATTACACAAACGTGGTTATAAGAATTTTGACAAGACCGACATATTGGCGTACGTCGCAACTTCACTGCTTGCAAGCCTGGTGGAGCAAAAAAAAAGGAAACTTGTCCGGTGGCTGGACTCTCGTGGACTAACTTCTCCTCCTCTACGTGGAATTAACATGGGACGCTAAGGACCCCAGCAGTTAAAGAGTGTCCATAAATAAAAGTCGATTCAGTTTCTCTACGCGGAACCAGCTGCTGCTCGGTACTGGGATGGTGGATGGTTGGTGACAGCACTGCCTTTTTCCTGACGGCAGCAAAACGGTGAACCTTTCCCCTGCTCTGGTGATGGCGAGGAAGAAGCGTCGCACTGTCGCCGCTCCTGCTGAGGCAGGAACCTCTTCTTCTCCTCCGGCACCCGCCGAGGAGATTTCGCCGCAGCCACCGCAGCCTAGGGCAACCTATGCCGCAACCGCCGCTTCGCCGCCAGCCAGCGCCGCTTCGCCGCGACTGCCTCGGCAGTCGCCGCCTCACTCACCGGCATCCACGCTGCCGACACTGGGCACCTCCCAGCCACCGCAGATCCAGCCTGTGCCTCATGGGAGGTACAGCGCCGTCGTTCGTGGAGTCCCGAGGGACCTGCCAGCCAGGTTCCTCGTCACCGCAGCCCACCAGCAGTGGCCTTCAGCCTTGAAGGCCACCAGGATTCACGGAGCTCAGGGACCCACATCGCTCGTCAGGTTGGAGTTTGCAGATCCAGCCGACTACGAGGTTGCCTTGAGGGCGGGCCTGCCCTTGTTAGGGCGGTGCTTACGCATCGAGGCCAGCCGAGTAGAACGCCAGGCTCCCTGCAGACGCTGCTGTGCCTACGGGCACAACGAGACGACCTGCTCAGCACAACCCAGGTGCCACTACTGTGGAGCAGCCTGCACCACCGCATCGTGCACCCAGCACGACCTTCGCCGCCGACGCCGCTACTGTGCGACCTGTGGAGGGTCATCCCACTTCACCGGCCAGGCGCTCTGCCCCCTGCATCCCCGCAGGAAGGCATCGCCGACGCCGCCAGCTCCTACGCCGCTGACAGTGACATCTCCACAGCCACCTCCTCCAGCACCATCACCAGCGCCGACACCAGCACCATCACCCTCGCAGTTCAACGAGGAAGTCCAGGGCCTACGCGACGCCGTTCAGGATCTCCACGCGGAGTTCCTGAACATGACGACGAAGCTGACAGCCCTGGAGGAACTCATCCGGGAACTTCAAGATTCATCAGCTGCCCAACAGGTTTTCCTGGCTGGACAGTTCGACAGCACATCTTCCAGACTCACAGCCATCACAGAAGCCATCCGGGTTTCATCGCTCGGTCACCGGCCGAAGCCAGACCCGGCCAGAGAGTCCAGAGTCGCGAACTTCTTGCAGCAATGCAGGGAGTTCAATCAGCAACAGGAACATCAACGTCAGCACCACCCTAGATCCTAACTTCTATTCACTTCCTTAAACCCACGCCATTTTTCCACTAGGGTTGCAGTCAGGTTTCATGGCTGAACCTAGTACCCACCTATCCCGCTCCAGCCCATAGGGCGGAGACATCCAGCTTTCACTTACTAACGCGGGTGCTATGCGGGACCGCACAAAGCCACGCCATTCCACTTTTACCTTCTTCCTTTTTCCACCGGTGGAGGAGTTTTTAGTGGGTATGCCGACTATTGGAGATTCCCACACTCTCAGTCCCGACTCCCATCGGGGCTGGGGTAAGTGATTAAATCATTTTCTCCTCCACTCGAAAAAAAAAAACAAAAAAAAAAACAAAAAAAAAATGCTCTGGTGATGTCATCTTGGCGCTGAGCGATAGCCCACCAGTCCAGATATAATTTTGGAAAGTTCTTTATGCCAGATAACAAATCCACCACTTCTGGCAGGTTCTGATAACTGTCGTGAGGGGGTTGCGCCCAAAATGGCACACAATGAAACATCAACCTGTCCCGAGTTGAGTGGTTCGAATTGAATTTCCGATTTGAAATTCAGATGAAACACAACATTTAAATGAGCTAAATTTGGGACTTCAGGGAAAAGGAATTCTTATTACACAATTTGCAGATAGAATTGCAGTTTTTAAAAAGAAATTGTTATTGTGGATACGTGAAATAAAACACGTTCCGCCATTTAGATTGCCTGGAAATGAAGTTGTGTAATTTTGCTACCAATTTTTATTCTAAACTGATTATTGATAATGTTCCTCCTTCATTACAGTATGAATTGATTTACCTGAGATTTCATCGAGAGATGCGAGCGGAATATGATTCAAGTCGAGTCTTATGCAGTTTTATGAAGGATTCTCAAGAGGACACTTTGCCAATCTGCATAAACTGTGTGCGAAAGGCCTGCGTTTATTTGGTTCTGCTTAAAGATGTGAACGGTTATTTCCTATTATGAAAATAAGCAAATTAACAACAACAAGTCGGCTTGCAGATGAGCTTTTAACAGCAGTTCTACGCATAGCTTGTACTAATACAATTTCTCCAAATCTTGAGAAACTGAGTAATATGAATTAATGTGCAACAGACATGGTTTATTTTGTGTTTAAGGAAGTGTTCGTATTTAGTTTGGTAGAATAACACTTTCTTTTGAAGCAAAAGTACCGCAACTTGAATAAACTGGTTTCGGTGAATTTTTTACACACAGGGAAACCGACCTCGGCCCCATTTTCTGCTTTCGGATTTTAAATCGGTCCGGTCTTCTTAAATGTAAACAACCTAACTCGATCCTGTATGAAATGAATCTCAATCTTGTTCATTTTGCATAATTTTCATTTCCATTTTAAAAGACTAATACTTTAGCACACTATTACTACTGCAAAACGATTTTGCAGCTTCATATTCATCAAAACCAATTTTAACCGCAAAATCAAATGTTATACAAAAATTGTTGTACAAAATGTATGTAACAATTTTGTAAACTCCACACAGAAAATAGCTGAAATCGTGTATTATAAAATTATAATTCTAATAAAATGACAGATGTTGAAACACGCCAAAATAGCTAATCTATAATACTATTTCTTCTTTTTTGTGTAATCGCTGCATCAATACGGCTGCTAGAGTTTTTCAAGTGTACGAACAGTTTCTGCAGTCATTGTAGGTGTACAGGTATGGTTATAATTATGCATTGTTAAGTTTATGATTAAAAATCTTAGCTTAATGCATGTCATGAAACTATCTGCTACATATGTACACGTTAATATCTTGTAACTGGGAGAAGTTTTAAACTAACGGCCGTCACCTAACTACTGGACCGAGCTGGGCTAGTGTAACACGTTTGGGACGGGCAAGTTGTTTGTACCTGAAAAAACACAGTGCGTTTGGGATAGGGGTCGATAGATCTTTTGGAACTGTTAGGTCGGTTGGATGTGACGTGGTTGACAAAGCCCCTTCTCAGAGAGAGCGTGCAGCAACTCGTAAAGATGGAGTTACGTATAGACGCATTTTAACCACAAAGTGGGCCAACGTGTACATTGTATATGAAAATTTTAAACTGAGTAAATGTGGCGAACTAAAGTGTGGAAAAGTGAAATTTCCCTGCACAAATAGAAAATGTAAAGTAGTGATTTGTACTGGTATGCCTTAATCAAAAGTAGACAGTGTATCCGGAGAGCATAATCATCAGTCAATGATGAATGAAAGGATCTCTTTGGGAGTTATAAGGACTGTGTCCAAATGAAAAGCAGAGGAGAAACTGTTTTTGTGACCTAATAAATTGATACGCTCAAACATGCATGCAGCAACACATGGTAACTGTGGTAACTGGTAATTTAGTGCACAAATACATAGTTTAATACGACATTCTGGGTATCGAGTTCGCCGCAAGCATCTTGCGAAAATTCAAAAAGGTCTAGACGAAGCCATTGCTCAATTAGGTAATGGACAGAATTCAATGCTATTTGAAAATGATCAATTTTGTTTTATTAATTCAGCAAAACAGGTTGTTCTTTTTACATGTTCAGCAAAACTGAAGTTCTTGTGCAGTGATGTGTTGGAGATGGAACACTTTCATATTCGTCTAAGCACTTCGCTTAACCGTATACCATTCATGTACATGGCACATTGGACTACTACGTAACAGTAATATTCGCTTTTCTAATTTCTAAAACAATGAAAAACTATGTAGAATTATGGTAGGAACTAAAATAACTTTGTGAACGTCTGTTGGGATTGACATTTCACCTAACAGTCTTCTATGTTGATTTTGAAATGGCGGCACATGCGGCAGTGAAGCATCATTTCCCACAGTGCTTAATAATGTTATAAATTTCACCTTATGTAGAACTGAAATAAAACATTGTCGACATTCTCGAATCTAAGGAAGTAATATACTAATTCCGATCCAGAAATAGGTAAATGGCATCATTTTGTGTTTGGATTACCATTGTTACCCTCAATGAAGTCCGTGATGTTTTTACCATGTTGGTATCAATCGCACCAATCATTGACTTTTTATTTTTAGATTACGTATTTGAACAACTTCATCGCCGAAGATTCGTCATTTCCACCAGTCATGTGGGCAGGCGACCCTTGTGAAAATCCGTGTATTACCAATGGTCCAGAGTCTTTCCAAAAACATTTCAATGCACGATTTTAAAGCCCGCATCCAAACATACACACTGTAGTAAATATCATTCATCAGTGCAACATGAAGCAAAGGTTAAAATTAATTCAATTAAAAAGAATTTTCCGCAGCTACCACGTATTAATGAGAAGCATAAACAAACAAACAAACTCAAATAATAGAAAAGTACAAAACATATAGACATAGAAAACTATCACTATTACAGTATTTAAAAAACGTTGGTTACCAAGCTAGAGTATAAGGCGTATATGGACGGAAATGGAATACTATCTTGACGGAATGACAAACGTCATTTTAAAATACTCACTTAAAGCTAAATATAGCAGCATTTTTAACCATACCTGGATTATTCTTCCTCCTGGCAGTCCCAAGTCTGCACGAAATGAGAGGGAAAATGTTGCTGTAAGATGCCCAAACGCTATATAAAAAGTTGACTATGCCAGGCTCAAACGCAGTGCACGAATTGTCCCAAACGCCATACATTTCGGTTGTTCCAACCCAAACGCACCGCACGAGTTGACAGTATATTATACTGTTCTGAGGTGGGTTGTTGACAGTATATACTACGGGACCGAGTTGGGTTGTTGACAATATATGCTAAGGGACCGAGTTGGGTTGTTGACAGTATATACTACGGGACCGAGTTGGGTTGTTGACAATATATGCTAAGGGACCGAGTTGGGTTGTTGACAGTATATACTACGGGACCGAGTTGGGTTGTTGACAATATATGCTAAGGGACCGAGTTGGGTTTTTGACAGTATATACTACGGGACCGAGTTGGGTTGTTGACAATATATGCTACTTGACCGAGTTGAGTTGTTGACAATATATACTACGGGACCGAGTTGGGTTGTTGACAATACGTACTACTTGAGCTAGTTGAGCTGTTGACAATATATACTACGGGACCGAGTTGGGTTGTTGACAATATATGCTACTGGACTGAGTTAGGTTGTTGGCAGTATATACTATGGGACCGAGTTGGGTTGTTGACAATATATGCTACGGGACTGAGTTGGATTGTTGACAGTATATACTACGGGACCGAGTTGGGTTGTTGACAGTATATACTACCGGACCGAGTTGGGTTGTTGACAGTATATACTACGGGACTGACGTGGGTTGTTGACAGTATATGCTACGGAACCGAGCTGGGATGTTCACATTTTATTCACGAAGATAACGGGACCGAGTTAGGTTGCGTTCCTCGTAGTACACCGTGCAAACACAAGTTTGCTCAACCCTGCTATAGAATATCAGTGTGAAAGAACAGTTAGTAGATGTAAATTAACCTTATAGTGTAATTAACTAGAAGCCCGGAAATTATAGCGTTGCTAGTCGCCTTTTATGTTTGATGTATGCGCCTTGAATGTTCTCAGAGATATGCATACATCAGACGAGAGAAGTTCAGAGCGCGTCGAAGGACGAGTCACACAGTTGATAAAGCGCGGGCTCCGTAATCGAAGACCGTTCATCGAAACCCGGCAGTGGCAATGGATGTATCAAACCTTATTTAACCTTCAAACATTCTTCTGTTATGCAGAGAAAGTGTGAACAATGCATCAACTATTGATACATTGTAGGGCAGGCCATAATCAGCTTAATCGAACTATGTAGCAGAAAACAGATGTACTTATTTAATTGAAAGCTTAATTTCACAATTAGTGTTACTTATTCTCTTTGACTGTAAGATTTTACATGATACAATCATTTAGTCCTTATTGCAAATAAAAGTTTTGTGTAACGAATAAAGTTTTGTGTGACATTCTGTATAACCATGCTTTATTGAGCAGAAAAAAAGGCCAAAGACGTTAAATTAGTTCGTTAAAGCAAAAATGGGAGATACAACAGAATGTATAAATGTAGCTAGTCTTGTCAAGGCAACGCATTCAAAAGATTCTGAATGCCAGTATAATCTAACTGGCACAAGAGGTTTCTTTGACATGAAAACGCCGAACTCTGAAATGAAGAGATGCCCTGATTTACAAATGAGAGGGCTTTTGAAGGAAAAAACCATTAAGCGCTTTTCAGCTTCCATTCATCAGCATGAAAAGAAACAAATCATATATTTCAGAGTTGTAAAGATAATTTTCCGTATTCAATAAAGGCTGGAGATGAAAGCTTTAAAAGTATCTTAGCAAAAGCATGAATAGCAAAAGAGAGAACGAAATATGTGACAAGGAAAATGACTCTTTTAATTTTAAAGATAAGCTTATTAACTTTTTAGATGAAAAAATGAAAATAGTAGAATTATTTTAGTATTTCTAATTTAATGGATCAATTTGTATTAGTTAACAACGTCTTATTTTAGAGTTTCTTAGTGCGCAATCACACATGCTTTAAAGTATTAAAGCTAAGAATTAGTAAACTGATATTCAAAATATGACAAGTGCAACAGAAAATAGTAATAATAATAATAATAATAATTATTAATTTTTAATTATTATTATTATTATTATTGTATTCTTATAATAAATAAGTGGACTGACCCCGGAGCTCAATCGGTAGAGCACCTACCTGCTGTGCACGGTCCCGGGTTCGATTCCCGGCTGAGAGTGGGAATTTCTCTCTATCCTCCCCACAATCTGGAAGTTTGAATGAGAGAGAGAGAGTGTGTGTGTGTGTGTGAGAAGAGAGACAGAGAGAGAGAGATTCAATGTATAAATCTAGAAATCTAATGAAAACAGTAAACGAGTTAACACCAGTGCCTATAGGTAATATGTTCCAAACGGGAAAGGCCGCCGAAATGACCACTGCAGTTAAAGGATAGAAGAAATAAAAAATAACATAATTAACTCTGCGGAGTTCAATTATTTCTACCTCACTCCTTTGTGACGATTGAACTATTTCTAAATCTTACTTCAGCACTCTACGTTAACGAATTATCTAAGCGGTAGTTTTACTGTCTACCTCGCTTTTAATTTAATAAAGACTTCTTCTTCTCTTCTTCGATGACCTAAATCACATCGTTTCAATAACGCGATCTTTTGGCGCCTCTTAACTATGTTGTTGATTTTTAGTATAGCAACCTCTAATTTCATCGTCTTGCTCTTGTTTCTCTAGTGTTGTAGTACTTTCTGCCTATTCTCTTGTTACCTCTATTCCCTTTTGACTCATTAATTATATACATTTTCTTTTGTTTACGTTATCTCAAGTCTCATATGCCTTTTTATACGTCGTACATTTCAATAATTACAAAATTAATTTATTTACATTCATTTTCTTGGGTTTCTTACTACGATTCTATATAAATCTTAATAGTATTTTCTTCTTCGTTGCTTTTACTTTCCTTAAATAAATTATATGTATATTTTCTTTTCCTTAAATAACATACATAATATTGACTGTTAGTCCCTTCTTATTTCTTTAGCATGTTTTCGGCATTCATAGTCCGAATCCCATTTCATATAAGTCATACAACGATCTCCGCCGATTATAGTTCTTTTCATATTTTTTTCTACAAACTGTTTATATAAATGATGATTTTTGCATCTGGTTCCATTAGTACACAATAAATACTTATTACACTGGTGTGCAAAACCTAAGGACGAAAGCAATCTTCGCATGCTGGGACACTGCCAAGTAAGATAGCTCAATGAAACTTGGATCATACATAGAGGGAACTGCTACGGCATGCTACAGTAGGCAACTAAACGAAATATGCAATGAGACGAATAGAAATGCCACTTTTATTCATAGACCATAAGCTACACTAAAGTCAATACGACATATAACGGCTCTCTGGAATTACAGAAACAGATACATGGTGCATAAAAGGGTCTATGATCACCACGAAAAGAAATGTATGCTCTGCATCGAGCTCCTATGCTGGCCACGAAGTTGGTAAGCAGTTCTTGTGGAGGGCGTTCCATTCCTCCACCAGCGCTGTTTACAACTGTTGGAAGGTCGTTGGTGCATGTGGATGTGCTGCAATGCGTCTCCCCAAAGCATCCCACGCGAGTTTGATGAAATTTAAACCGGGGGAACGGGCAGGCCAGTCCATTCGCCGAATATCCTCTAGTTCCAAGAGATCCTTCACCTGCGCTGTTCGATGCGGTCGTGCATTGTCTTCCACAATGGGGAAGGAGTACAGTATCACAATAACATTGACCAGTGAGCACGCCATGTTCAAAGATTTGGAAGTAGGTTCGCCCATGCCACATTATACCTTCCCAATCCATAACACCCGGACCACCAAAACGATCATGTTCAAGGATGTTCCTGGGTTCATTACGTGTTCCCACCTCTCGTTAGATGAGTGTACGTCGAGAATCACTACTTAGACTGAATCTGCTCTCATCCGAGAAGAGCACGCGACCCCATTCCTCGTTGGTCCAATTTTGATGCTCTTGGGACCATCGCAAACGGTGCCGCCGATGTGCGGATCACAATGGACTGACCGCCGGGCAAAGAGATCACCTCTGTGTAGTCGCTGTGCCACTGTGTATCGTGAGATTACGTGCCTAGCTGTCCTGTTAAATGCGTTTGCAATTGCACCCGTTGTTTGGCGTGGATCCCTTCTTGCCTGTTGCACAATGTAGCGGTCATGTGTCGCTGTAGTTGAGCGTGGTGGACCACCACCTCTCCTTGGAACAGCTGTGCTTGTGATTTGGAAGGTTCCCTATGCACGAGAAACAATGCTATGAGTAATTCCAAACCCCTGAGCGACACCCGTCACTCTTCGCCCTTCTTTCAGTTTCCCGATGATTCTTCCCCGTGTGAAGTCATCCAAATGCTGTCTATGGGCCATGTTGCAATTAAGATCACCACTACAGTGCACCGTAACGGCTCGCTAAATCCCACACACCGTCTTGTCCGGTTTCGTCAACTGCCCTTGTTGTGGGATCAGACACATTTGGCACTATAGGCTCGCTACACTCACGCCAGGTGACGTCCAGCTTTCTGTGTGCATGTGAGAGACCTCTAGCAACATACTCAAGCACCTTCATCTACTTTCACCAAGTAGTTCATTTGTTATGTTACTTTACCCATCTAGTCCTTAGGTTTTGCACACCAGGGTACAAATGTCATGGCACCATAATATACATTTTGTTGTACATATACAGGAGGCTGAGACAATTGTTACATTTTTCGAAAACAGATCGACATATGATATTACTCTCTTTTTGTACGAACCCTTGAGAAATAAGAGTATAACTACTTGGTATATCTAAGCACATTGCTTACAATGAGGAGACTAAAAGTCAACAATAGGGAACGTTCCGAAAATGGTTAACGCCGTAAATAATTATATTTGAGATAATTGCACGTTTTAAGAACCTCGCAGCATTTCTTGTGTGTAATGGTTTCTCAGTTACATCAAATTCAGTCAGAATGAAGGCTTTGCAAGCCATAAATTGGTAATTCAAGATATATATTTTATATGTCATAAAAATATCTTATAAGCTGAGTAGTTTAATAAAATTGTTAGAACTATTTAAAAAAAATTAAAAAGTACATTCGTCTGGGAAGAGTGAGATTACATGAAAATCGCGCATCCATAGAAGATGCTGGGCTTAAATACATTTTTTATCCGATTCTTTGCTTCTAGCTTAGGCGTCCTCATTCATCCTGCAAATACATACGGATGACGTTTCCTAAGAATTTTTTATTCACACACATACACACATCCATGGCTGGGGCAATACCCAAATACACACTCTCCCAAGCCAGGAAACACTAGAGGGGTACATCTTTATGGGAGTGACCAAGGGGACCGGCAGCTCCTTTAAATACATCAAGGGATCCACTAGTATTGGTCTTCTTCTTCTTCTTCTGCCTTTCAAGGATTAGGCCTATCGACCTGTTCCGTCCCCATTTCCATCTTTTAACTGACCTTCCTATGACCCTCTTTCCTATAGGTTTATATTGTACGGCTATCTTTGGAATCCTTCTTTCTTGCATTCTTTCCAAATGTTCTTTCGATTTTTGTTTTGTTGTTCTAGTTTGTCCTTCACTAAAAAATATATTCAATTCTTGCCTAATTACTTCATTTGGGATCGTGTCCAATTTAGTGCAACCTTTAACTTTACGTAAACATTTCATTTCTGCAGCCTGAACATGTCTACAATCTTTTCTCCTCATCACCCGGGATTCAGTGCCATATAATAGAATAGGTAGAGCCATCACGTTATAAAATGTATTGGTCTTATGTTTCCGAAAAAAAAACAATTCTATTGGATAAACGCAGAGCAGAACAAAAGAACTTACTGCAGCCAGAGTTATATTTACACTAAATGATTGTGTTAACTATAGATTTTTCAATCAAATTGCTGATCGATTTCAGAGATTCCTTGGTAGGTTTTGGAAACGGTTACATACATGGTATATGGATAAATTGCACATACTGTGCTCAACATTTTGGTACTTTTATCTCGGTTCAATTATTTTAAATGTATCCTTAGCAATAGTTCGCACCTTAACATTATTCTGTCGTTAATTTTGTTACAATCTACCTTTACTCCTCTGTTAACTTATCACCGTTAAATATTTCTGATACAAACATAGTCATGGTGTCTGTCTGTGGTTTGGGCTGCTCGTATTTGGCCTTGCAACAATATTAATTATATTTCTCTGAGGTTTCACCCTCCAGATCCTGGAGACTCTTGTTTCGCCTAATTCATCTTATTTGCTGTCTTCAGTCTACAATTTAGAGTAGATATATTAATAGCTAATCCCAAAAATATGAGAAAAAAGACAAAAAGAAATCCAAATTTGCCTCCAATTTCTTGCTAAGTAAAGTAATGAAACAATAGCAAAACGCATATACAAGTCACTTAACTGAAGGAGGACTCTTCATTTGAAGCTGCTATACTTCAACGCAATTTCACGCATCGAACTATCCAGACAATTCAAGCTATTTGTCTGATTCCTAAGTAGTCGTTTCATCAACACCCTGTAGAGCATTCTTCACTCTGACTTTCTTCCCCTAGCTGAACTATGAGGAGTCCGTTGTTGACACACCTGTACCAGACAAACCCCTAAGACAAATTCGCTCATCCCTTAACATGACATAAGGAAGGGGTGTCTTTCGCGCTTTTAAAGTAACGAGTACAAATTCGGTGTCAGATGTAAGAAGATGGGCATCAGCTGTCGGAGTCCCGGGAGCTCATTACGTGACAGGCGCTCCCTGCATTATACATGCAAACATTTCCCCTTCTGTTTCACATTCTTTTCCTTCCATGTGTTTACACGGCAAGATGATCTTCGGCGTAATACGAGTTATGCTATTCACCCTCGTTTGTTTGAATGGATCTCTGCTTCTACAAGAAAGAAAAAACGTTGAAACTCCGTGGTTCACAAATTTTATCCCCTAACGAATGCGTTTTGTTAAAATTTTCATGTATTACCTCACTGCTTGTTGAGCTATAGGGTTCCTGCAAAACACTCTAAAATTCTCCCAGTACATGCATATATGTACTATCATCATCACTACATTTGTTCTTGTTTTGCCAATTGCGATAACCTAATACACAACACTAATACACAGTACTTTTGAAAGGCAAACAAACAAAGTAGAGAGAAAATTTCGGAACAAATTACTCTGGCACTCGATTTGCCAAAGTGACTAACTACTGCCTGCGTGATTTGTCAATATATGCTTCACCGAGCAAGATGCTCCGCAGTAATTTGTGAGGATCGCATTCGGGAGGTCCTGCATTCGATTCTGGTCGATCGCCCAATCTGACATTTGGTTCTTCGTGGTTTGCTCTGATTGGTAGGCGAATGCTGGGGTGGTTTCTCATCTACCACGATTTCATTTCCATAATTTCCTTTTAATTCCGTTTGCTTCTTATTTTACGCTTCGTGGCTTACGGCGGTGACGGACAGATGTCGCGAATGTTTGCATCAGAAGAAACACTAGAAAGTGATTGGTGAATAGGTTCTTCATCGCTCTCTCTCGACTTCCGCGCGTCTCTGTGGTCTATCTGCTGTAGGCCGTAGGCCTGCAGTCTTCTGTGGTTGCTTTACTCCATCCCTTTTTCCTGCGGGGTGATAGGTGCAGGTCGTAGTGCCCGAGGTGTTCCCCTCCGTTGTATAACTTATAATAACTTATAATGCTTAAGACTTCCTACGGTCGAGTGCTCAGCGTGCTAAATTCTCAGTCCGGAAGGTCCGGCCGGGGCAAATTTATGCTTCCTCTATCATGTGCATAGTAGACAGATAAGGTATTGCCTTCCACCAAAAAAATTCAATATCGATGTTAACCGGAAATTATGAGGGCCCATTGGTGTGTCTGTGAACAGCAAAACTGTAAAACGAAAAGTCACATAAATACCAAAATTGGTACTTAAATTATATACACTACGTGATAAAAAGTGTCCGGACACCTGGCTGAAAATGACGTAAAAATTCATGGCGCCCTACATCGGTACTGCTGGAAGTCAATATGGTTTTGGCCCACCCTTAGCCTTGATGACAGCATTCACTCTCGCAGGCATACTTTCACTCAGGTGCTGGGAAGTTTCTTGGGGATGGCAGCCCATTCTTCACGGAGTGCGGAACTGAGGAGAGGTATCGATGTAGGTCGGTGAGGCCTGGCCCGAAGAAGGCATTTCAAAACATCCCAAAGGTGTTCTATAGGATTCAAGTCAGAACTCTATGCAGACCAGTCCATTACAGGGATGTTATTGTCGTGTAACCACTCCGCGCAGCCCGTGCAGTATGAACAGGTGCTCGATCGTGTTGAAAGATGAAATCGCCATTTCCGAATTGCTGTTCAACGGTGGGAAGCGAGAAGGTGCTTAAAATATCAATGTAAGTCTGCGCTGTGATTGTGCCACGCAAAACAACAAGGGGTGCAAGCCTCCTCCAGGAAAAACACGACCACACCATAACACCACCACCTCCGAATTTCACTTTTGGCACTACACACGCTGGCAGATGACGTTCACCGGGCATTCGTCATACCCACACCCTGCCATCGGATCGCCACATTGTGTACCGCGATTCGTCAGTCCACACAACGTTTTGCCACTGTTCAATCGTGTAATGTTGACGCTCCTTACACCATTACACGATTTTCCTGCGTGATGCGTGGCTTATGAGCAGCCGCTCGACAATGGAATCCTCACGCCTAACTGTCATAGTACTTGGAGTGGATGCTAATACAGTTTGGAATTCCTG
Source organism: Deroplatys truncata (assembly GCA_030765065.1). Lineage (NCBI taxonomy): Eukaryota > Metazoa > Arthropoda > Insecta > Mantodea > Mantidae > Deroplatys > Deroplatys truncata. Next base: position 65,809,870 of record CM060980.1, read on the forward strand.
TGTGATGGTCTGGATAGATGTCTGCCTATTACTCTTTACGACCCTCTTCAAATGTCGGCGGCCTCTGTCAGTCAACAGACGAAGTCGGCCTGTACGCCTTTGTGCTGTAGATGTTCCTTCGCGTATCTACTTCACTATCACATCAGAAGCAGTGGACCTAGGGATGTTTAGGAGTGTGGAAATCTCGCGTACAGACTTCTGACATAAGTGACACCCAATCACCTGACCACATTCGAAGTCCGTGAGTACCACGGAGCGTCCCATCCTGCTGTTTCACGATGTCTAATGACTACTGAGGTCGCGGATTATGAGTACCAGGCAGTAGGTGGCAGCACAATGCACCTAGGATGAAAAACGTATGTTTGTGGGGGTGTCCGGATACTTTTGATCACATAGTGCATATATAACATCAGTTCATCTATCCCGAAAATTAACCTAGCTACTCTTTTGACTGCGCCTTTCTAGAAATTTATTTCAAAATTATAAACTTAACCCATGTTTCCCATGAGGTCTCACATATAAAGTATTGAACAACATTGAACAGCTGCTACCAAATTATGCGCTGTAATGTCACTGTATGGTAATTAGCAATTAGCGAAGATTTCACCTGGGGACATCTCTGAAAATTGGATTCTGGCATCACAATAACTAAAGAGAGTCATTACACCATTGAACAGAGGTCGATATATGTTTACGATGTTCAGTGAATGATGAGTCAAATTTATAAACAGTTTTATCTAAACATTCTCTTAAGCACGGTTCATATGTAATTTACTGTGTCTATTAAATCACAAAGATATACATATTAACTTATTACAAGAAAAATATGGCTGATAAAACATTCTTTTTTGTGTTCTTGGTGATGATATTTTGAGTATTGCACTTTGAAATATTTAATTTTCGTCATTTTTTCTCTCATGATATATAAAGGGAATATTTAAAGCTAGCATTTATTGAACTGATTTTTAAATAATTGATTCCGTCTCTGTCTCTTTTATGTAACTCTAACAAAAGTGAATACAACATTTTATTAATACTTACTATGATTAACGTAAGCAAGCTAGAAAATTAAACGTTAATGTGGATGACTTGTAAGAAATGGAATATTAAAGGGTAGATAAAGTCATACAATTATTAGACATCTGAATTTACCTTTAGGAATATGGACGACCAATTTCTTGCTTAGAATGTGAAATTAGGTTTGAAAGTTTCATTTTATAAACTTTAAAATGCTGAGACAATTGTGCCGCGGTATTGGTTCTGCCTTGTAATGGCCAGAAACGGGTGGAAGTTTTATGCGCTGGATGGGATTTTACGCAAAATAACGCACTCACCTACTTACAATTCGTATTTGTTCCCTGTTTATCGAAGAACCTTCTTTACGTTAATTAAAGCAAACGTACTTTTGAATTTACATAAGAAACTTCAAAATCAAGAGTTGAGTGAAACTTAAGGTGAAAAGTTGTTGAACAAGATAGCTGTGAATCTATTATATTGCTTGAGCAACATCATGACGTTAAAACCAAGAAAAATGAATAGTATATTAATAAGCAAATAAATCTGTAAATAAGAACATAAGTAAATAATGTTTAGGAATAAATGTCAAAATATAAGGTATATTAATACTGAAAGAAAATTATGCACATTAAGATTCTTTTAATGCATTTGTTTTTAATTTTAACGTAAGTTTACAAACATAAAAATGGGGTGACCGCATAATCTTTAAAAAACCTAAAATACATATGCTTATTGAAATTTTAAGTATATAATTTTTTTTCTGTAATTAAAGCTTTTAGGTCGACATTATTAACACTAGTTTCACTCAATCTTGCGGTTGGTGTAGATGGAAGTAGTTCACCCCATCATCAGCTGAAGGACCACTGAGGCGATCTAACCAACTTTTAAGCACAAATAGAAGTTAGTTTCAAATATATAAATCCTATTTCTACATATCAACTTCGCGGCAGGACCATGGTTTCTATACGTTATTCCCTAAGGTTTGATACAGGTTCATATGCACTCTTTACTTACCAATAGAAATATATTTTTAACGTAAAAAGAAGACAGCTTTTTAAATAAATCACTAATTAGAAAGGCAGCTAATTATTCTGTGTTCCTGAGCGCTGAAATAATACGCCGTAAAGTTCTGTATACTTTTTTATTCAATGATCGATTCATAGTATGCATAGCGTGACTGCCACGACAGAGAGATTAAAAATACGAATCGTTACAGTTGTGTGTGACATACGTTCTCAATCTGGTTGCACCTGCTAATTAAACGACAGCGCTGCAATTTAAACAAGTTACAGGTTTCAAATGGTGGTTGCTCGTGGGCGGAACGTGACTTAGGCGATCATTCATTATGCAATGTATTTGTTTTGTCGGTGAATCGTGCTGCAGAGAAATTAGCTACGTTCAAGGCTTAATTGTTGTTATTTTAACGTGCTCTGTCTATTAACTCTTTGTCTATAGCAGTTTAAAGACATAAAACGCAATTATTTTCAACTTTATACCATTAAAATTAGTTCCAACCTAAGTAAACTTAATTATACATAATATTTACTTATCTTATTACTAGGTTATTTCGTCCTTATGAACTGCCATGGAAAATTTACACTAAAGATAAGAAGTTGTCATGGCATATCTACAGTACGGTCGTTTTATGGCGAGGACACGGATCGCACGTATGCGTGCTCCGCGCACTGTCTATAGCTATATATAACTGATATGTACTTAGAACGACCGCATTGTACCACCGTCATCACCATACACATTCACTTAAGAGGCAAACAAATGGTGAAAATTGACAATAATGGCATTTTGTTTTCTGTGCGTCTTACAAATTGGAATTCCCTCTTTAATGACTCTATTGTATTCATATTACTTTTATTTGAAACATATTTTTAAAAAACTGATATGATATATTCACATGAATTCTCTACCCTATATCTTTATTAGGGTATACAAAAAGCTTATTTTACTTTCTACTACATTTTAATCCAAATAAACCTTGGCAAAACGGCTACATTACACATTTCGTTATAGATACAAAGAGAACAGCGATAGTCAAATGTTTAAGAACTGGACGCTACATGTTGGTCTTAAAATTCCATACGTTTCCATGCAATCGTCAGAAACATCTGAAAATCGATGACTAAGAAAATTCAAGACGTACATTTTATCTATGATGTAAATGTCTTTAATATATGACATTTAATCAAAACAGTAAGAGCCATTTTTTAAAAACCAAAATTTTCGAAAAATGTTCCACGTAAAGTGTAGTTTAGGGTAAGGGAATTTTCTTGAAAATCTTAGTGTCGCATTTTTGGAAGGTACTGAACCTAAGTACCAAGTGCGGTGTTTGTCCGACTTTTCGTTTTTGAGTTATGTTGTTCTCACACACACACACACACACACACACACACATACAGACTCACACACATGGACATCTTTCTACAAATGTTCCTTTATGGATTCAAGAGGCCTCAAAACACGTATTTCAGTGAAATCTCGTATCGATTTTTTGGGTGGAATGCAATACCTCTCTACGCCTTATGTGCGTGGTAAAGAAAGTAAAAATGGTACTGCATCAGGCATTTTGTACCAAGAATTCTCTACCATTTCACAGAAAAATATCTGATGTGTTACACTCACATGACTTTCTCTACTCTTGTACAAACTATTTTTACAAACTCTTATTCTCCATCTATTTCATATTAATCGAGATAAACATCTGCAGAAACGATCTTTTGACATGCAAAGAGAATTACATTTTACACATAGCGACCAGTTCTGAAAATATTTGACTATCGCTTAAGGCCTACTATGTTCCCCTTGTTTTGTATTTGCAAGGGCAATATAGAAATACAGTAGCCTTTAAGCATAGACATACTTATATCTTAATAGCTGGTTGCTATGTGCAGCACCATTCTCTTTGCCACAGATTAATACTCTTTGCATATCCAAGACAAAAAAATGAATAAAGAATTCCCATTTGAGAAAATAAGTGGTGAAAAATTTAAGGGAATAACAAGGAATATCTCGAAAATGGTTCACTCAACAAAAAAATATATGTGACATAAATTGTGTATTTTAACGCGATCTACTTTTTTTGTGTAGTAAAATTTTGTCTATCTCTTATGGTTTACCAGTTATAACATATGATATTTTAATCAAAATCGTTAGAGCTATTTTTGAGAAAATCCATGTAAAGGGTAATCTGGGGTAGGGGGATTGTCTTGAAAACCTTCGTGTCGCATCTCTGAAATATACTGAACCTAAATACCAAGTTTGGTGTTTATCCGACTGTTCGTTTCTGAGTTATGCTGTTCACAGACACACACACAGACATGTTTCCAAAAATGCTTTTTTTGGATTCAGGGGGTCTCAAAACATATATCTCCGGTGAAATCTCGGTATCGAATTTTTGGGTGGAATACAATACTTCTACTTACTATACGTAGTAGGGAAAGTAAAAATCAACTCGGAACACGCTTTGGATTAGAGTGGTAAACAATAGCTGGACTTTTACGGGAAGTTTTGCTCCAAAAATTGGTACCACTGTTATGTATGGCAGCTTTTCTGTGCTCAAAAATGTCGTTCCCTTCTTTACACAAATATTCGAGTTTATTTTCTCAATTTTGTTTTGAGCATCTTTTTCTCAGAAACTATTGAGGATAGCTAAATTACAGTTTAGGGTGATAAAGATCCTCTAAATGCTGTTGCAGATCAACTTTGGTGTTAATAAGATTGTTTGTTATTTTTAAAAAAGAACTCGCTGATAAATTTTAATTTAAAGGTGGTATAATTGAGAAATAACCCTATTCTCTTCAATAAACGTGAAACAAACGTATTGGATAAAAGCCGATCAGTAAACTTGGTAGGCATGGTCTATATGCTGTAAATATTTCAATCGATATCCGAAATCGTTTTTAACATAATATATAATTGATTTAGTAAATGTAACAGTCACGGGATAAGGGTTTTAAACTATCCTTCACGGTTCACTGTTATTTTAGCTTTTCTCAAACATGGTAGACCAAAATATAAAAGGTTTTGAAATAATAAGAGATTTTTATGAATAGAGTTCCGAACGATACCGCAACATTTAAAGACACGTCTTTCCGTAAATATGCGATGGTGCATTTTGCTAAAGAAGATTTTTATTTTGTATGTTTATTCGGTCAAATTATGTGATAAATTTCTGGCATGTCAAAAGCTGAAGTTAGGAGACATATACGAGGATGATCCAGGAAGTAACGATCTTTCGGATTTAATAAATTAAAAAGAAAGCTTACTTTACTGCTCCACATAATCACCTTCGTTATTTAAACATTTATAAAACCTGTACACTAGATTTAGAATTTCGTGTTGTAGTAGGCTTCCTCCAGTCCATTAAGCCAAGATCATATGGCACAATTTCACTAAGCAAAAAGGAACATATGTTTGGTAAAGAAATCTGTAATAACTCATCTAGGGTTACGCGTCTGTCTTGCGTGATTTTGTTATTCATTTGCTGCTTAAAATCATCCGAGTAGAATTTCCTGTCAGTTTGTCCATTATTGAGCATTTTACAACCAATTTCCCACATTTCTTTCGTTCATTACTGTATCATCTCACACTTCCTTTAGTTGAATATAGTTTCTGCATTTGAAAACCCTTACAGTCAGCAGGACTTTGTACCACACTTTCATTTTCAACGACTACAGAAGGCATAATAGCAGTTTGTTTCGCGTGGCACTCACTCAAGCCTGAGAAAACATTTCACAGAGGAATTCGAAACGCAGGCGAGTATGCCTCTTTGAGGCGAATTACAGATGTTCGAAATGCCTGCCTTGAACCTTCTCGTAACATTTTCTTTACACCACCGTAGCAGCGTCTACCAAACATTTCAGACCGGTGTCGCATTTATCAAAATCAGCGAGGATTCCTCAATCGTCTTGTATGCATGAAGTTCTTTACATCATCTTGAAGAAAATATCTGTGGAGGAAGTCGGGTGATTGGGCTAACCACGAAACAGGCTATCTCTATGCATTGCTCTGATTCAAATTTATTCGTTCAACTATGTGTGGTTGTAGAATAAATTAATAACTTGGTTTAATGAGTACATGTCATTCACACCTGTGTTTATTTCATGATGCATGCCTCTTCAGAGAACATAGATTGTTCCTCAATATAATACCTCTCTTTCAAATCTGACTCAATGATACCATTTCATCCTATATTGATTTGTTGCTGCATTAAGTTGAGTGTAGTTACAAGTCTCCTGCACACGAGAAAATGTACACTGTCATAGTATTGCCTATTAAAATTATTTCTACACAAATAATTACAGTGTTTAAAACGAAATGGATAGAAAGCCATTCTATGAATAATCTATAGAATCGCTATTAATTTATATTGGCCAAAAGTCATGTGGTTTAATGCATAAGAAATGTCTCACTCTCAAGTTTGCTCATAAGGACATAGACCAAGATGTTGACAGCAGTCCGCTATAATCTAGACATTTGATATGCTCCTGATGTATACACAATTATATATAATTATGCATAGCCTCAAGAAAAGTCTTATTATTTTGTGCCTTGGGCTAGTACACAGACGTGATGACATTAAAGACTTGCAGGAAATAAAGATGTTCAAACGTAATGTCTCTTCTCACGCTTTACCTTTCCATTATTTCAGTTAAAGCCTCGCGGCATTGCGGCTTTGACTCGTAATAAATGGAGACCCTAAATGTCCGAAGGGCGACAGAGTGATAAATTCAGAGAAAGAGATGCCGACAAATTAAATCAGACATGCGTCTCTACCCGACCTTCTTAATGTCTGACGACAGTGGCGTACAGCTGAACAATGCCAGTAATTTGCATCGACTGCGTGTGGAAAGGCTACTAGAAAAATGCCTTTTTAAAACATACTATATTACTGTGGAACGTTGAATTATTTTAAGTATGCACACAGGCTTATTAGCATTAGCGCGGAGACAGATACCTAAGTATCATAGGTACATAGGGTCACTCTAAAAGTTTTGAGAATGAACGCAATCAAATATTAAAAATTTAGATATGATCATTACATTTTTTCAAAATATTCTCTATTGCAATCCATATACCATCTCATCTTTTCAAATGCTGAACGCATCTAATATTTAGTTCTATAAAAATCAAGGGTAGAACAAATTTGTAAAATGAATATCAATTATTTGTGGTTGTCTGCAAAATACATAAGAGTGTTTATTTGCAGTGAACCATGTGCTGAAGATGCAATAATGAAAACGTAATGCTAATCGTTGTTTTCAGTTGTTTATTAATAAGAACAAAATAAAAGCTATCATAGTAAGTTTTATCAGCATTAATACCTTTTCTTGAGCTTTAAGGTCCTGTAACCGGGTAGGACATATCGGACGTGAATGAACGAAATGCTCAAATGAGCCCGGGGTTCCTAGGGCTTATATTTACCCGGCATTAAGAGCGGAATGGCTCAGACGGTAGCGTCTGAAACCTGCATTCGGGAGGTCTTGGGTTCGATTCCGAACTTCCTGACCCATGGGCTTTTATAGGTTTCCCCGAGTTGCTAGGCGGATACTGGGAAGGATCATTACATACCCGAATTTCCTGTTCCTTCATTTCACCCCCATTCTTATTTCACTTCACCTTTCATCTTCTTGGTCTCTTTCAGGTTTGCAAATGTCGGCGGGTGCATGGCAGGGGAAAAGGATGCTCTGAATAAACCTTCGTCCCCAGAATGGGGGCAGTCTCCGCGTCCCCAAGGGATGTGTGAGCCCTCAGAGGAGCCGGCTGCACCAGCTGCCATCCGGGATGTTTAAATCTGTAAACGTAGGGACCCTGTCCTCTGCCTGTCGTGTCTCCTGGTCCGGCCGCGCTACATAGGTCGAGGTGCTAAGTCCCCGCCGCTCCTAGTCCTATCCTATCGAATCTGACATTCACCATCTCGGAGTAAGGGAAAACCGCGAAAAAAATCCGAGTAAGTCACCCTATCCGAGATTCGAACTCGGGACCTATTGGATGCGAGGCAGATAGGCTACCCTCCACACCACGGAGGTGGGTTAATGTTAAAATGCCCTAAAACACATGGAATAAAATAACACCTAAATTAACATTTGGAAATTATATGAAAACATGATTATGATAAAATGGGGTTTCTTTCAACCATAAGTGTAAATGAGTCTTGTATTGTCTTTCATTTAAATTGCTTATTCTCTCAGAGTATAAGAATTGCATTAGCCTGAAGAATGGTGTATCAATATAAACTATGAAAAGTGCTAACTTGATAATTTGGCTTTAACACTAGAACTGCGTGAAGGGTCATTTTGACTCCTGCAATAGTACGCATACACAAATGGTCTATATTGAAACTGAATCACTTTAATCTAATTTAGAACATTATTTGCAACAATAAATAGTGGCATTTAACATCTTGCTTTAAAGATTGAGGTATTATGGTTTCAGTTTGAGCACTTTGCATAACGCTATGGTATTAGCTCTGCTTTTATATTGTATTTCTTGATCCTACACACGCTATGCACATATTATTTGTATTTTTCGTGTATATTTTCCAGAAACAAATTGTTGACACTTATCACAAACTTCACTGGTCTTGTTTCCTTTACACGGACTGATTTGGCATTTCCTTCGCTTTTTGGTTGGTGGTGGTCAAATGCCTCCTCTGGTTTTTGCCCTTCTGGTTCCTCTTCCTGTTTAGTTCAGTTACAAACTGAAGGATGAACTTCTTTCTTTTCACCTTTGTATTCCTTACTTGATTGTAAATGACTCACGCATTGATAGCAGCAAAGTCCAATACATTATAGAAAACATGCATTGGCCATCTCCTGCATGCTACTTTAGTAGTATATTTATGTGTCATTTAGTCTATCACATCTATTCCATATTTAGGAGCGCTGTAGAAAGTCACACTTTCTGGTTCTTCCTTCCTTCCATGCTCCCTCCCTCCCCTTCTTTCTTCACTAGTACTTCAGCGTGTAGCGTGCTAAGAAGAATCGCATTCTTATTTTACTTTGCTTGATAAGCTGTCTAAACTGCAGTCTCTGTTGCCAGTCTGTCGCAAGATGGTGCTGGAGGATAATTTAGCACTGGTTTTGTTTAGCTCATCAGGAATTTTGTTATTTTTCCTACCAATGATTTATCTTTGCTTGGAGCTTTTTGGCAAATTGAAGAGAGGCGAAGAAATTGTCCGTTGTCGCATTTCTTCCTTTGTATATAAATGTTTAAAAGAGGTGTAGAACAACGTGTTCTCCCAAAATTTGTGTCTCAGGTCAGCTGACATCCTTATCTAGGCAAGGGAAGGCGTTGCTGGCATATCTTGATGCTACATCAGCAGCAATCCAGGATTTCAGTCCGCATTTGTCAGGTTTATTTGGCATAAATTGCGTAAACCTGCACTGTGTTTTGTTGGAAAGCAACTGTTCGCCAATAGTTACATTTTCACTTGGGCGGTAACAACGAAAACACAAACTTGTTCCAAATTCCTGAGACAAGGGCGAAATTGTCAGTTGGCAGACGTTCACCCCGCGTTGATTTCTCGTCAAAGTGGGGAAACCTGAGTAGCTTCTAATAGCTATCGCGAGGGATTGTGTCCTTGAAGATAGCGCACCCCAGAGCGCGACCAAAGATCATCCACAGTTCTCGTCATCCGAGAAGCTACGCTTAGGAAACACGATTCAAAGCGACTCTCTTCAACAAACAATACTCTTAAATAAGTAGGCACTATGCAACAACAGTGAAATGTCAAACACAAGCTGATAAAATGCACATGTAAAGACCCCAACAATGTACCGCTGTTTGACAAGGCAAATTATTGATTTATGGGTGTCCATTATTTTATCATTTATAGCCCGCCAAATAGTTCCTACTAAACTCCCTCTGACTGTTCTATGTAGCAAAGTTAATAAAATGGATTAAATATAAAAAAAACTGTGGTTATTGACATTAATCGCCTTTGAGAGCAACATAAATTAGTATAAGTAGTGAAATTTGAGGAAACAATCCAAACACCTGAAAACACTACAAAGGATTGCATTTGAATAGGGGTCAGTTTACCTCTTCCGCCATTCTAGTGTTAAAAACATTATACCATCAAGGGCATATAAATTATAAACGGTTAAAAATCCCTTTTCCTACAAATAAAGGTTCCGTTACAACAATAGTGTTCGTAGTATCTGTCAGTTGCACATCTCCGCGTAATTCATCATGGCTGATGGGCTGGAATTTTGACCTCTTCCTTACTTCCGTGTCACGTTGCAGTTATTTAAATGTATTTATTTAGTGTCGCTTTAAAACAAGGTCAAATTTCGACTACAGCCAGTTTTACCAGTCTTAACATAATTGGATTACATTATCTAAATTCAACCCATTGTTGGAGAAAGCTGGATCACCAAGGGCGGCTAAGATGTTTGATGGAATTTTGCATCTAGTCCTTGCATTATTGTAGAAACACAGCTGTTGAGAATGTAAATGATTGTAAGTGGTGAATGGCTAGTTGCACATAGGCGGTGTAACCATTGCATTGCATCTCCGATCCATAATTCATTAAGGGGAGATTAAAAGCCTTTTTCCGCCAATGATAAATCTACTAAATTATCACCCATTATCTCACAAACTGCTTAAGGTGTGAGACGAGAGGATGAAAATGCATGCCTTCCAAGTTCATGGATCTGCTTTTAGCCAATAATATTGTTTATTGAGGAAGTCAGTATTATTTTCGTAATTATACAATCTTTTGACTAACCTTTATCGGAAATTATTTAAAAAAGCAAACTGTCATGTTATTAACACCATACTAAATACACAACTACACTTGTTTAATAATACAAGATTTAATTCAGCTATCTTCAATACTTTTTGAGAAAACGGGCCATTTATGCCCGAAAATGTCACTCAAAGAAAAAAAAGCAAAAATGGAAACACACAAACTCGCATATATGTGCAAAGAAATCACATGGCTTGAGCATATACTGCTGCCATACCTAACAATAGCACCAACTAGTAAATACCTATAGTAAATCTTACCCTAAAACATGTGCTATTGTTTATCACTGTACTCCAAAGTGTGTTGGAGTTATGTTCTTTTTCCCCCCTGTGAATGCTACAGAATTCACAGTACCAATTGGATAAAACAATGTCACTTTAAAACACATTTAACATATAATTATTTTGCCTTCGGCAATAAAAACTACAGAATTACAGATTTTACTGCAGCCAAGGAATAATGCAAATAAAACTAAAATTAAATCTTTTTTAAAAAATACGGAAAACGTCAAATTTAATATTTTATAAGGAAAATTAAAAAAAAACGAAATTTTCAGCCATAATTCAATAGCGTTTAACGTCATTGGCAAACATTTTAAATTGTGATATATATTATTTTTTCATTTTTTTATGGAAGGTAATTGTGAAACAACAATTTTGATGTTGCTAACATATGTAAAGATGCGCAAGGAAAGCCATAAACTAAGCATAAGAACAACACGCTTATATAAGCAAATAAAAGATACAGATGGAAAATGAACCTCATAAAGTATTGTAAAAATCATATAGTAAAGTTTAATGCAATAAAAAATAAGAATACGCTTGTAAATACGTTAAAACATAATTAATAAACTTTCAATTTTATAACGGCCAGTTGCCAGCAGTGATAATAAATGTTTTAAAACGCAGTAGAATGTAAACTTCTGGCAGAATTGCACTAATATCGTGACGTGGCAGGTGAGTTGCCATGACGCTGCCTACGTCACTACAGAAATAAAAACCGAAGCCATGCCAAAAAAATGTATTACCTCTCGATGAAGTAAGTCGGACGCGTTGTGCGCAATAGCGCAATAAATGTTTGATTATCCGTGGCAATCCGACATCAGTTGTATTTGTGATAGTGTTAAAAGATGAGGATTTAGAAGACAAACATTATAAAGAACTATATGGTGAAGATTTGTAAAGAATATTGAGTGACTGGAATGAAAGGAAATATAACGCAAGTTATTCCAGTGCTCCAGCCAACAGGTACGATACTAACACACGACAACATCCCGACCATTTATGAGAATTACATTAAATAGTTGCATGCAAAAATTTCATTTGTTTCATTCAAAAGGTTTGTTTGCAGTGGGAACAGTTTAATTGCTGACTTGTTTAACAATTTATTCCACAGTTTACACAATCAATGTAAGAAATAAAATTCTAATTATTTAATAAGGTGTTCAAAATGCTCCCCATTTACAACCTGGCAGTGGCTAAGTCGAAACGTGAGCTCTTGTTGAACATTTTCAAGCACTGCTGGTGGTATATCTCTGCATTCTTGGTCCTCATTTTTAACTCTTCCATATTAGCATGCTTTGTAACAAAGACTCTACATTTCAAACATTACCATAAAAAGCAATCAAGTGGGGAGAGGTCTGTTCCCATAGCAACCAAACCTTTTGTATGAGACAAATTAAACTGTTCACGCAACTAAATAAGATATTTTTGTCGATGTCATATCCTGTACGATGACGGCTGACACTTTTGTTTCTTTTTTGTAAAATTTTCATTTTAAAATATTAAATTTGGCCTGCCCATGAATATTTTTTTAAAAAAATACATGAGTTAATTTTAGTTTTATTTACATGTTTCTTTACTTATGAAAGACCCTATATATGAAATGAAAGAGAAAATTCCAATTAATAAGGCTGCAAATAACACAAGTGCCTTTTTGGAAATTTTCGCCATTTAGTCTCCCCTTAAATCACATACCTGTGTACACGTTCTCCAGCATTATACGAAAAGTGTGGAATTATTCTGGGAACACGTAAAAAAAGTAGACATCTAATATGAAAATACTTAGCATATTAGAAATAACGGCGATTCCTTTTAAAAACTACCTTGTAAACAGCGGTTTATATAGTACGGAAAAAACTCCCACTGTGATACGCCACTGATTTAAAGTCTTTTTCACAAGTACGAGTGTAACTGTGTACGCAACCCGGCTACTCAATGAATGCAAACGGGACTGGCGTGGTTAAGCACTGGCACAAACTCGCCTCATTAAGAGGGTTTTGATTTCTTCTCGGCGGGAGGGAGTTCACACATAAGGGAGGCTCCGGAAGTAAAGTGGCGTGGGACAAGACATCAACTCCCAGGATGAAATAATCCAAGTGGGTTGTTGTACCTTTGGGAAACATCCTAAAGCTACCCTCCTCCTTGTCCCCTCTCAGGCTTACCGCCCCATTTCTTCAATTTTCTGCGTTCAAAGACCCCTACAGGAATGAGAAATCATATCCATTAGAATGTTAGAGCGTATTTCTTCAGTGGGAATACTCTGGTTTACTGAGAGCCATCTATTTCTTCACATGCCTCTTTGTGCTTGCCTTAAGCGAGACTAACTAGCAAAAATTGCCAAAAAGACATTTTTTTGCTTTTTGCGAATTGGAAACCGAGCAAGGTGGCGCCATGGTAACGTATTGGCTTTGATCCCCGGCGACTGTCCATTCTAACCATGGGTTTTTCGTGGTTTCCTCGGGTGTTCAGGCGAATAGTGGGGTGATTCATCTTCTACCACGACTCTCCTAATCCTCATTTCCTGTACCCATCATCTTCTTTGTCATCTGTTTCAGAGTTTCAGGACCAGACAACGGGGTTTGGTGGATTAAGGCTGGGCTATGGCTGTGCTCTCTGTAGATGTTTCTTCCCTGGTGTGGTTGCGGGGCTGCTCAGTTAGGTCTCGCCTCCAAGTGCCAGCCCCACTGGGGGGGGGGACCGCCGGGGGGTTCAGTGGCTCGTGGTTGGGCCCGAGCGGCGTCGCGTGCGTTAGATCTGGAAATGTTAGGGACTCTTTTGATGCTTGCGCTGCGAACTGATTGCCCTTCAGGTATCTCCCTTTATCTCTCCCTCCCTCCCTTCCTTCCTCCCAGGGGTTATGGTAAAAGCAAGAAAAGGGTAATTGTGGCCTACTTGCGGTCCTTTGCCCTGGTTGCGGGTGCAGCCTCCATTCGTACCTACTTTACCTCATTAACTAGAATTTTCTCTTTAAAAATGGTAGTGCATCTGCCATTTTATGCCCTGAATTCCGCATCACTTCACATAAGACAATCATAACTGTTACATCCATTGGAGTAGAGAAGTAAACTTTAACTCATGTTTTAGGAGACGTTTTGCTCTTTAAATTGGTACTACTGTTAAGTATGGCAGCTTCCGTGTGCTCAAATAAACAATTTTATTTTGGTAGATTTATTAATATTAACTAAGCGCATTTTTATTGTAAGGATGCACAACAACGTTTGGTGATTTATCTATATATTCTCAGCTTTAAAGCATAAAATACTACAGCCAAGGGAAATAAAACACAACTTTTAGCTTTTCTTTCTAATATATTTGCTTGTATTATTTTCTAATGTGTTAAATGGAAAAATGTTATTCTATTTCATGAGTTATTTAATTAATGTCATAAAATTTAATTTTAATGAATACAAGATTAATTTTCTTACGATATACTACATATATGCTTACGTTTGTCTCACTGCTTTATTTGTCTCTGCAATTATAATTATTGTACTCTTCTTTGATTCAGAAGAAAAGTTCATGAAATAAATTTTGCACTCTGCTAGGTGCGAAAGGGTACTAACCTAAGAACCACACGAACTAATACATACCTACTACCTCTTGATTTTCTCAGTAATTTATAGCATTGTCTTCGGAGCGCTGGCGTTAGTTGTTTATAGTATGTATTGTACTTAAGTAGAGTCTGACACTTTTCTCGTGGGTAGAGAACTTCTGTTCAGTAGTAATAATATAGGTACATAATTTAGATGCTACGATTTGATCACGCGGTTGGAGGTTCTTGTCTCTAGATACTACATAGAGAAACTTGACATATTTCATGGATTTCACTCGCGTAGCTCTGCAGCAGAGCCTTCTGATATGCCATTATCTGCATAACCGTCTCTTAAAGTGTGCAAAATTATTACAGCAGGAAACCAGTTGCCATTCCATACAGCTACAGGGTGAGTATCTGGTTCAGAGGGAAATAATTTGAAGTTTCGAATATGTATCAGAAATACATATGCAGGACGAATCAAAGCTGGTAGTCAATACAATCAAATAAATATTTGCCAGCAAATTAATAGATTATTATAAGATAAATATATTGCCAGTCACGACCTAACAGTGAATAGCCAGATTTCCACAATTGCCATTCAATATGATGTTTCTTTACGTATGCGCATTATGTCTCCTAACTTCTCCATGTTCCGAACACCCGTTGAGATACCACTCGCTATATAGCAGAGGTGAAGTAGTTGCTGCTATACAGGCACTTTTTTCTCTTGTGCAGTTATTGTTATTATCTTGTCCAGCATCGGGTGTCGTTTGGCAAAACTGATCTTCTGCGAACCAGTTTTCAATGGAACGTTTTATTTTTTTTTTTGTTAATTCATACTTTTTTATCTATTGACTATCAGTTTTGATTTGTGTTGCTTTGGTTACCTATGTAACTTAAATGTGATTTTCATTTCGACTAAAAGTCTAGCGAGTATAGGAAAGATAAAAAAAATCCTAATTTCATACATAAGTAATCGTTAGCAATGATACTTTTATCTCAATAAAAACTGTGTATAACAAATCACACAGATTTCTTTGTCTATTAAAACCTTATTGCATATACAAAATGTACGGCACAAATTGTAGGACACATTCCTCACACGTAGACGAAGAAATTATGTTATATGAACATGCACCTGGAAATGCTTTGTTAACATGTTAAAACTGATTTCTTCCAGCTCATCAATCATGGGAAACACACAAGAATAAAACGTACCAGCATACCACATGCAACTCTTTCTCACAGGAGATGTTCAATATGCCCTCTGTGAGCATTGATACATGCATCAACCTGCCATTGTAATGAATCCCGGATACGCTGATGTATCCCAGGAGTATTGCCTAAGGTTTCGCAGCCTTCCATAATACTGGAACGGAGACTATGAACATTTGATACTGGGGTTCGATACACAAGAGCTTTTAAATGCCCCCACAAATAAAGTTTCAGTGGGTTTAGGTCCAAGGAGCGTGGAAGCCAGGCAATTGGTCCACCTCTATACATTTGTCAGCGAATCTGTTATTTAGCAGTCGATGGACATTAACACTAAAACGAAGAGGTGCTCCATCGTGATGAATTACATTTTTGTCGCACAGCTAAAGGCACATCTGCTAACAGATTAGGTAGAACATTCTCTAAGAAATTATGGTAACTTTGTACGTTGAGCCTGGGTGGAAGAATGTGAGCTCTATCAAACAGTCATCAACAATGCCGGCCCAAACATGGACAGAAAATCTTTGTTGATGACTTGCTTCAACAGTTGCGGGAGGATTGACGTCAGTCCATACTTGCCGATTGTGATAATTTACAATCTGATCTCGTTGAAACGACGTCTCATCTGTAAACCATTGGCAGAAGCGTACCCGTGCAGGAAAATCAGCTGCTGATAGTGCCTGCCCCCGCTGTAAATGGTATAGATACAGCCGGACCTCGTGTAACACTCGCCAGACAGTCATGTGGTCAACATTCATTGTTGCAGCTACTTGTCTTGTACTGACACTAGGGTCGTCGTCAACTGCCTGAAGAATTGTCGCCTGCCGTTGCGGTGTCCTCATCCTTCTAGGCCTCCCCCGGTCGTTCCCTAAGACGACGATCAATGGCTTCAAAAGATTTCCTGTCGGGGCACCTTCGTCCTGGAAATCTCTCTCGGCACAAACGTTGAGCGCAAGCGCCATTGCCGTCTGCTAATCCATACATCTAATGGGCATCTGCCATCTCTGCATTTGTGTACACTGCCATTGCACGAGTCAAGTCTGTGATCAACTCTACTAGTACGTAGTAGCCCATGTGCTTGCCATGGTCGTACTGCTCACTGGTACAGTTGATGTTACCTGTAAACAAGCAATGACGTAAGTCGCATGGCAACAGGGATATGTAAAACAAAACACTGGCAGTGCACCTACAATAATGACAACGTAACCAAGAGTGCATGTTCCCCATAATTCTAACGTTCTGTTCGTGTGTGTTTCCCATGATTAATGAGTTAGAAAAAAGAGTTGTAACATAAAAACAAAGCGTTTCCAGACTCATGTTCATATAACATAATTTTGTCTTGGCGTGAGGAATGTGTTCTGCAATTTGTGCCGTACATTTTTGTTACATCATATATATTATATTAATTATACACATATTCATTTTCTGTTTATTTTCTGATAATAGTGATAACTAAATCAGAAAGTTTTAAGGTTTTGCATAGCAATTATATTTATTATTACTTAATTCTCTATTCAATTTGTTAATAGTGATAATTCCCCAGAAATGTTTTGAGTACAAATTTTATTATAGGTATTCCAGAAACAGCAAAACAATATAAGTTAGCCATCATATTACAGATACTTTCCATGAGCTCTCGAGAAAGAAAACAGAACGGGCACTTCACACTTCAAAGTTAAACTGCTGCAACAGGAAAGGAAAACTTTTACTGGATGAATTCATTCATTATCTGTTTACCCTCCTCTTATGTAGGACTTAAACCCCACAGGACTTACAGGCGGGTGCCTGGGGTCAGAGGCCCGTCGAGGAGCAGACACTCATGGATCAGACAGAACAGGATGGGTGATCAGCCCGATGCCTGGTAGGGATGAAGGAAGTGGATGAAGCGAAATGTTGGTGAAAGGGATGAAAGGATAGGCGATGATGGAGCAGTTGGTGGAATGAATGGCGGGGGAAACCGGAGAACCCGGAGAAAACCCGCCCAGACGCCGCTTCGTCCACCACAAATCCCACATGCAGGTCCCTGGGATTGAACCCGGTCCGCCACGGTGGGAGGCGAGCGGTCTAACCACTCGGCCACGGCGCCGCCCTTACTGGATACAAATTGCGTAATTTAATGTGCTGGATTTTTTTTAAGAATATTTTGTCTAAAGGTTTCTCCACTATATAAAATCTATGAGAGTAAGGACTTCGATGCTATTAATAGAAAACTCTTGGTATGTTCTATTCGTTATGTTAGTATCTCAGACGTTGATGTTACTCGTGATAATTTGTTATACACATTTTTATCAAATAAATGATTATTTGCCATGAACAGAGTTTTTTTTTTGCGATGGGAAAATTCCACAAAAATCTTAACACTGCATCCACAAAAGATGCCCGAAGTAAATATAGTTTGATACCAAAACGACTTTTCATTTTTGAAATATGCTATCGGGATATAGACAAAGTCAGAAGAAATGCCATTTTATCTAGGAGTGCCTGTTTTAACTCAGGAACTCTTGCATTTTTGGTGAAATCATAAATATCCAATGTTTATTGGAAGACAATACTTCTTTACTTTTGTTAAGTAATAGAGAAAGCAAAATAACTTCTTATAACCTACGTGTTAACGCTGCAGAAACAAATAAAAACTTTTCTTTCCATACTCTTTTCTATGAACTTACTGTCCAAGACAGAAACATCAAATCTCAAACATGTAAAGTTACCCCTTGTTATTTCGAGAGAGGAAGAACTAATAAAAGCAAGATTGCCAACTATCGTCGCGAAACTTTGCCAGTTCCTTGGTGTCAGATATGCTACATTATATTTCTAGTGCTATTATATATAAAACCAGTTTTAAAGATAAATAGGTACATTGGAAAAATGAAAATAAGTGAACAAGTGAAGAGGTTTATTAAGCAAACTTTAAATGTAATTATATTTCAAGATATATCGGGTATAAAATAGTGATATCACAAAAACACAAACGTTTCGGAGAGTGAAGGATACTGGAATATGTACTAGCGACTATGACTTACATAAGTTGTGTCCAATAGCCTCTCACAAATCCTATGTCACAATTCATCTCAGCTCTAAACTGGTAGACGAGTTTCGCCTAGATGAATATCTTTCATTCTTGTCTTCTCTCAAAAACTTCTGTAGGGGTAAACTTACCTTCACCTTTTCTTGTTAGAGAAAATGTTTCTTGTTTACACAATGGAACAAAGAAAGAATGTAGATTTATTTTTGTTTATTTTCTTGAGTAAAACCTGTATTTAAGTAGTTTATTATGATTCAACTCTTGAGTAACTTATCCAGAATAGAGAGTGTGAATTGTTTTGTTGAATGAAACAAATTCTTGAAATAATCTTGCTGCATTCGTTTCGGTTGTTGTGCTACGTTTCGCCGCGTTGCAAGCTGATTTAATTACCACTGAAATACCCTTCGTTCTCGAATACCAAACCCATTGGCCTTTAGCCACACGTCATTTTGTTAACTTAACTTGTGTTACGACCGAAAAATGTTTAACATCCGTTCTTACTGCATACGACACCACAGGCGGTGAACATTGATGATAAATGAAATGATAATAGGGAAAGGAACTTTGGCGAGAGAACGTTCCAGGCTTAAATTTAGGGTGGAAAAACCTATCAGCAATCGGCGGAATTTGAAACGCAGACTTTCCGTTCATGATGCTTTGCCTACCCATGTCAGTGATTTTGTAACTCTGTAGTGGAAGACATCATGGATGATGTTTAACCAAAATAATCAGCCTGTTTAACAAACATTTAGGTTAAATATTCACGGTGAAACAGTGGTTTTACTGAACCTTGTTTTTGCCTATACATAGACATATCAGGCGTACTTTTAAATTACCGATTTTTTTTTAGAAAATAACGTAACATTATTTCCCACAGTTTGTCATCATTCACCACCCCTTCTCCATGTAGTCACCGCTGTTATTCAGGTACTTGTCGTAGCGGGAAATCAGTTTTTGTATGCATCAAATAATGATGCCGCCAGTGATGAAAGACAAGTCTGCAGTTCTTACTTCACTTATCATCGTCGTTGAAATGTTTTCCAGCAAGGAATTTCTTAGATGAAAATCGCTTGGTGCCAAATTCGGACTGCATGGAGGTTGGTCGAATTGTTCCCAACTAAATGATGCGATCAGATCTTGAGTTTGTTTGGCTGTGTATGACCGGGCATTGTCCTCATATATCTCACACAATTGGCGACGAATATTTGCTAACGTAACATTTCTCGCATTCAAAAAAGAAACTTCACAGTTGGCGGGTCGTTCGATTGTTTCGAACATTTCAAAACGCTCTAAAAACAGGAAAATACAAAGTGACGTTAGCTCACAGGTGCGTCTGGCTTCCTAATAAAAGGAGAAAATGATCGTGCATGCTCAAAATCTTCTGTGGCTCTATTAATCACAGCGTGGCCATTGCTGTGTCGGTTTTTACTGACTACTGTGGTCACTTGGTACAATCTTGCCATTAGTATTCCATACAAACCATGGAATTCCTTGCAGTTCCTATTGAATAACCAGAAAATCGAGAATTATAAACGATTTTCAACTGGTTTTGTGGATACACCTTAAACATGAGCACATATGCATGTAATTATGCATGTGTTTCCATGTTTTAAACTTAATCTAGGTAGATTTTGAGCTATAAGACGAAAAGCTGAACGCACGTGTTTTATTCTCAGATTTTATACATTTTAAATGCCGAAGTTAATATTTAAGGCTTGGCATATACAGAAGTCAGAAACTACATTTTAGTTCTTCATGCTTATTTTTATGCGTTGAAACCGAGGTATTTATCCGTATTTAATATATTAGCAGGTTATGAAACTGAAGCTTGGGCAAAGAATTCAGATGTTAAGCTAGCTGTTTCGTTGGCTATTTTAGGAATACAAATAGGATTTAAAGAAATTTGGGATTGCAAATTTATTGGAATTTAACTGGGCTCTACTGCTATTCTGGAAAGGTACCTACTGGAGGATTAAATTTATTGCACATACACCTCTTGTTATTGCATTTCACAGAGGCTGTGTATTTCGATGAAGAATTTCGTGTGCAGTATACCTCCAATAGTTTGCATACATATTAGCATATTTGAGAATTGACCCAAAGAATAACGTAAAGTTTGAATGTACAAAATCGCAGAAATTGGGCTTAGGTTGCTCTGAGCATGTAGTCATCCTCCGTGGTGTAGTGGTTGCCATGCTAGCCTCTAGTTCCCGAGGTCGCGGGTTCAAACCCGGCGGAGGGCGATGGAGTTTTTCGGCGTAAAAATCCTTAGCATGGCTTCCTTTGGAAGGGAAGTAAAGCCGGTGGTCCCGTATCGTAGATATACGCCACGTAAAAGAACCTCAAGCCTGATAAAGAGGCCTCTGAGCAAAAGTTCCGGTCTTTCATACCCAATATAGAATGGAACGCTAAGGACCACAGCAGTTAAAGTGCGCCCATAAATAAAACTAAATTTTTATTTATTTTTTGAGAATGTATCATAGCAAACATGGACACTATTAGCAAATCTCTTAATAGGGAATGGAATTTCCTTTGCCAATGCACTTAAGGTGTATTCTTGGTTGTATCTTATTTGTGAGTGTCCAAATTTAAAATAAAACTGATGAGTGTAAGACTTCTCTTTTTTCTCTTAACAATTTCTAGGCCTAGCATAAGATTTTACTTTTTGTCACAAATAAGAAACCAGCAAGAAAAATCATAAACTCCCAAATTATATTTTATGCCAATTGAGTTCACAAAGTCGTCCTCTTGTATTATATGTTGACGTGGTTAGCTCATTTGGTTAAGTATTGGCTTTCTGAGCTTAAGACCGTGGTTTCAA
Source organism: Deroplatys truncata (assembly GCA_030765065.1). NCBI lineage: Eukaryota > Metazoa > Arthropoda > Insecta > Mantodea > Mantidae > Deroplatys > Deroplatys truncata. The sequence continues at coordinate 65,831,524 of CM060980.1, forward strand.
ACCTAGGCCAGATCAATGGTTTTTAAGTGTGTCTAAAATAACAGCCTCGTGTCGTGTCAGTAGATTAACTGGCATTAAAAGCTCCTGCACACCCGCAGCAATGATATGATCCTGGCAATTGACATTGTTAACCAAATAAAATATTAATGTATTTCTGTTTCATTATATAAATCTAACTCTAAACTATAGTTTTAGAGCAGCTCAATGTTAAAAATAGTAGCATGTGCAGTTTTGGGCTGGGATAATGCAGTGACAACTCTTCCCCTTACAGCTTTAGAGAATATCTAACTTTACGTATGAGATTTGCTATCTCTGCGACTTTTCTCCTTTGAGCTGCGCTGCTCACTGACAGACACAATGACTTTTTTTCTAAAACTGCCTCATTGGATTCAGGGATCCCAAGACGTGTATATCCACTAAAATCTGCATATGGAATTTTTGGACCAATAATATACTTACCGTACATAGGGCTCCGGGTAGAGCCAGTAAAGTCCGACACTACTGTCAAATTACATAAACATGTTGTTTGGCTTCAAAAATTCGTAATCGTGGAAACATACCTAACCTAGCTGTCCGATTAAGGCTCGTATTATTTTACATCAGCGTGCAAATAAAGACTACTGTACGGATTCTTACACATTTTAGATGCTACTTGAAGAAGTTTTATGTCATTAATGCCAAGTAAACGAACAGTAGTGCAAATTTCGGTTAACCTCTATAAGAGTAATGAGGTTGTTTGGAATCCTCATGGCGGGAGGTGGGCGTGTCCGCTCCAATGGCCACACTGTGGTTAATAGAGCCAGTGTATCAAAATCGCGACGACAGCGACAAAATATTAAAACGGTGCTTACTTTAAAAACACGCCTCGTATTATAATGGTGAAACTGAATCCAAAGACGTCTTCCATGAGCTGGTCTCTCTTAGACAAGACACTTCTATCTGATGTGCACGTAAATGTCATATGACGCAAACATTGTTGCCAACCATCTCCATGCTTTCCCTACATGCAAATACCCTTGTCTGCTACTCACGCTGTTATGGCTGGAGGAATGTTTCAAAATAGGCAGTCACAACTGCGACAGCTGGCTGCACCCACCGAGATTTTAATAGCTGTGGTACAGGCAATAACATTTCAAGGGGGTTACTTTATGTCTTCGGGGTGCAGTAGGTACATCTGCGTCCTTTTCTGTTCCTGCAGTGCATTCGTACTGAAGCTTTGCTGAAACAGCAATTTCTACGTTCTAACGGTACAGGTAGGTAACAAAACATTATGGTTAGCGTAATATTTGGAAATCTCCATTTGAAAAACTTGCCAGACATCTTCAACACATGCAGCATCTTTGGAGAGCAGATCTCAGATGGACCGGAAAACTACGATTGTAGTTGTCGCTTCCCAAGAAAGTAACCGTAATATCCATACTTTTCAGCGCCGAAAAGCTGTTATTCTAAAAAAGATGTTCTCAAATGTCCATATGTTTAATTCTAAATCTCCAAAAGTTTTACACACAAGCTGAATAAACGACAAACCTAATATTAAACCATATAGGGTTAAAACTTCCAAATTTTAACAAAATAGTCAATACGCTGTATGATATCTCTTAAAATATATGGCGTAAGATTAAAATTAGAAAGGAATAGGTGCACTGTACAGTTAAAGGTTTCTATTAAATTAACGGAAAGTTTCCAGTCATTACTAGGATACTTTTATAGACAATGTATTCAAAGTTTACAAATTTAACATTGCAGTAACTCACATTGTGCAACTTTTCTTTAAAGAGTTTAGATTAGCCACACACTTGAATAATGCTGCAGATGTTGTTTGAAAGAGATACACCTTTAAAATTCCTAACAAATACATAAGTAGTTATATCATTCCTTAAATTATGCAGGCTAAATGCATTTAACTTTGTACACTTTTTCGAAAGAGATAGTTGAAAAATGTATAACAAAATGTCTGTTCTTTGGAATTTCTATCCATAGTTTCATTTTTATTATTTCTATTTTGTAGATTGGTTTAAATGTTTATAACGTATCTGTATATTATGTGTATTATGAGCCATTACAAGAGTGTGCATTGTATTAAGTGTGAGTGCAGTTAGAAATGATATCTATGCAAAGAGAAAAATAATTAAATGGATAACTAAAAGCCAAATGTATGAACTCCACAAGAGTAAAAAAGAGCCGTAAACGATAACCTGTTGCTATCGTATTGGAAGTTAAAGTTATTAAAAATTCTTTAGAATTTTTCTTCGATAAGTGAATGTACGAATCCAATAAGTTGTACAAATTACTGCACGGGCGCACATTCAATTTTAACCTAACGAATTTTTGTCAGTATTCGAATTGAAATATTATTCCAAGAGGATTTATAGTCAGTTTAAACTTGCTTGGAGGGATTTCACTAAACATTTGCTGGCAACGTTGGTGAGACACATATTCTTAGCTGCTGTTAGGATATGCAAACTCATAGTTGTTGAAAATAAACAAAAACTAACCTATCAAAGAAGTTGCACAATTAAAATATCTAAATAAGGTTTCAGTGAGCTTTAGGGCTAATTATTCGAGAAAAAGTATGCATTATGGAATAAATACTAAACATTATAAGTTTTTTATGATTTATGAATCACTATAATGTCACAATTAGTTGTACCACATTTGACAGCTAATTAAATAAGCCTTAGGACATGCTTATAGGATTTTATAACACATTCGTTTTGACACATATGTATCTCCTTTAGGGGGAGATTGAGAAGAAGGTTATTTTTACGTTTTTTTATTAGCCCCATGTTTTGGGAGCCAATTTGAAGAAGATAGGTTTGTTGCTGCTACGTATGGAAAGTCAGTTTGAAGATGTATTATATTTCGACTCTTTGGGGAGCCGAACTTGAAGTAGTTGCAACCGCACGTATGGTAAAATGTTTCCGGTAGCCTTCGCCCCAAATGTACTTTCCAGTGGCCTTTGCCCCAAAAATGTTTAAAAAACATTAACTTTGTAATTTGACTGTTTCTTTAAATATTATATATTTATGTTTGCCTCGGGTGTGCCGTTGTTAGAGACATGGATTTCTTTGCACGGAGTAGTGCGGCTAAGAATGTAGGCTTACACAGATTATAATTTTTACTTCACTACATTTATTAATCCTTGACACAATTTAAATAACGCTTCACTGGTATAGAGAGGTGTGAGATTCTTTTATTAATTACTTGCACTTTTTAACACGTAAACTATTTTCGTCTCACACGAATACGTATTAAATTTCTCAAGGAGGCGTCTCGCGTCCGGTTAGGAACACTGTCTACATCTAACGCGTCCAGTTATGAGCACTGTCTATTAGCAACTGGACTTTGATTTCTAAATTTTGCTATATTTCAGTTTCTGATTGGCTAATCCTACTCCAATAAATATCTTCATTTAACTAAAGCTTTTTCTGGTTGTTGATTGGCTATTTTATAAACTGTTACAAAATTACATTATTGTTGATCCAAGAATGACTAGTAGCATTATTTCACTTTCTTACTCATCATTGCCTCTAGGTTACCTCATTGTTAGCAACTTTTAACCTATTATTCTCACAGCTCCTACATTATTAAATTACGTAATACATTCAGATAAAATTATTACATGTATGCAATAATATAAACATATACAATGACTGTAATATACACTTTTTATATATGTTACATATACATATTGCTTTAAGGCTATTGAGGCTGCTATTGAATTTATATATTATATAATTAGACTGAAATCATTTAAATGTTAAAAATACTGCCTCAAGATTAAAAAGCTCTATTCCGTCAATACTAATTCTGCTAAATTCATGATCATTATCTCAGAAACAATTTAAGATACCAGACTGAACATTTTACAGGATATGGGTACATACTTCTAAGTTCATTTCTCTAATTTTGTACAAAAAGCTCGTTTATTAAGGAAGATAAGATATTATACCATATCTTGATTAACATTTATCAGCAATTATTTGTTTTAAATGATAACCAAACATGTTATTGACACAGAAGTAGATACGTATTAGAACTTAGAGATTGCTTTTATCATGCCAAAGTTTAATTAAGCTAGCTTCAATAGTTTCTGAGAAAACGGGTGATTTATGCCAGAAAGTGTCGTTCTCAGAGGAAGTTGTTAAAAGCAAAAATGGAGAAAACAAACTCGTACATATTTGCAAAGAAAAAACCACATGGCTTGAGCACACAGAAGCTGCTATAAAAATGATAGTGCCAGTTTGTTAGGTACAAGATACCTTGAAGTTTATCTCTCTACTCCAAAGTATGTAGGAATTAGGATTCTTTCTGTAAAGCGGTGCAGAATTCAGATACAAAATGGCAGAATCAGTATCCTTTTTAAAAATATATTTAAAGTATAAGCATTGTGCATAAGTGATAAAGTATTTATCTAATTAAAGGAAAACTCCAATAATAATTAATATTCGTTATACAAGTAGACTCTGTTGTATATCTTCGGAACTAATTGCACTTGAAACGTGCTCAAGATCCAAATTAGTTCGTTTTACTTTCATGACTTAAGGTCTGAAAACATAAGCGCGTTGCCTCCAAGTGGTACATTCTTTGGAATAGTAATATACAAGAAAATCTAATTCTTAGAATAGAAACATTGGATGAAGAAAGGAGATTAAGCGTATTGATTGGTAGTCTCTCAAAGTAAAAATGAACATGAAAGGACCTCTTGCTTTGTGGTTAAATGCACCGCTGCTGGCCCGTCCTTGAAGTTAACGCTGTTGCTTGACCTTGTGGTATATGTTCACCACAACATGTGTATTGAGAACCTAGACTTATAATCAACAGATATTTTTCTCTTCGTGCCTATTTGTTATTGCTCCCCATTAATGGCTAGGCAGCCAAAATAAGGGAAGAAGCCCATTATATACCATAATAATCATGAAATTTGATTGATGATGTAAGTACAATCTCTAGTTTAAAATTCTAGTGTACAAGCGATATTTCCAGAAATGACCGAAACTGGAGGAAAGTATAAAGGAGTCCATGATAAGTGTATAGTAGCATGTTGCGACTACTTTTCCGGGGTTTAGAACTAGTTCTACAGGAATTTTTGGAGAACAGGAGACTTGTAAAATATTAATGATATATGTTAGTGTTTTTAGAATGTCCTTAGATGCACCACAGATTATATGAGAGACTCGACGTTGGAAGTTGGAATGTTCGTCTAGGAGGTTTGATTTTAGAAATATTAATAAAGTATTGGTTTTATAAGAACAAAGAAAGAAAGAAATAAATGGGAGAAAGATTCGCATTAATTGCGGTGATTTAAGAAACGTTTGCAATAAATCCAGTTAAGAAGATAATATTTAGTAAAGTTGTTAACAAATGTAAGATATATGTAGACAGACAGCAGTTATAATCCATAGTGACAAAAATACCATAACTAATAATTTATAAGTAAATAAAAGAGAAGCTTAGTGCTGTGAAATATGAGAATAAGCATTAAAAACATCTAATCTGATACATTTACATGGCTTTCTGTACCTCTATCGTTTGTTAGTGGGTATACAAATTATTCTTACTTAGCTTATTTTTCTATCTATTACATTTCAATCCAAATAAACATTTGCAGAAATAGCCACATCACACATTTCGTTATAGATAACGGCGATAGTCAAATGTATAAGAGCAGGGTGCTATATGCTGTCCTTAAAATTCCATCCTGTTTCCATCGAATCGCGAGAAACAGCTGGACGTTGAAAGTATCTTAAGAGAATGAACAAGAAATGAATAATTCGAACCATCAATATCTCAGAAACTGTTTATGCTACAAAAAACTTACGTATTTCAAATAAATTTTTTATGAAGTACGTTTTCGTCTATCGCTTAACGTTTACCAGTTATACAAGATTATATAAAATTCCTTCCGTGAAGAGGACTTCATAGACTATTCCCCGAAAATTCAACACATACATTTTATTTGTCATGTAAATATCTTTCGTATATGGTATTTTAATCAATATCACTAGAGCCATTTTTAGAAAATCCCTAATTTCGAAGAATATTTCATGTGAAGGGTAGTTTGGATTGGGGTATTTTGTTTAAAATCTCCGTGTCACATCTTTGGAAGATGTTAAACCTAAATACCAAGTTTGGTATTTACGTTTTTAAGTTATGTCATAGACACACAGACACACAGGCAGTCAGTCAGACAGACAGACAGACACAAGAGACACACTGACCTTTTTCTAAAAATGCCATTTTGGATCCAGAGACCTCAAAACATGTATTTCCGGTGAATCTCGGTACCAAATTTTTGGGTAGAATGCAATACCTTCTCCACCTACTATGTACGTGGTAGAGAAAGTAATAATTAAATAGAACCTAGTTTAGTTACGACTATGCTCTGGAGGACTAGAGGTCTCATAGAAAAAGCGGAAGAGAGAATGTTTTAAATATGGAAAAGAAATTGACAATGGACCACTTATCCTGTATGAACGTGAAAGTACTGAGAAATATAAAAAAGAAAAAATTAACGAAATAAACCTTTACTAAGAAAAACTATTATAGCTGTAAGGAAAATGTTTAGCGACCACGAGTAAATATTTATGTTGTTTGGTGAGGGGAAAACAGCAAAGAAAACAACAGAAAAGTCCAGTAAATACACTTAGCAGGAACGTATTTTAATTAATTTTATAATTTACATAGAGTGGGCGGAGCATTATTGCAGAAATTTTAAGAGAAGTTAATTATGGTATAGGCATACGCGCAAATCTTTATTATAAACAGTAAAGAGAACACCTTTATACTTAAAGGATTAACTATTTCCTAATCAGTGTTTTTCTTAAATTCACAATTGTAATTTGGAAGTACGCTACAACGAATAATTTCATGAAGAACTGGCGAGGAAATGATTTATTTGTTATTTAATATTTGGTAATACAAGCATAAAACTAACTAAATGTATGGTACTGAATACGATTCCAACTTCAGTTTAACCTTTTAATTCTTCTAACTGATTAATCAGAGAAAATATTACCTGTATATTAGCATTTTACTACTTACACGCTAAACATCTTCTCTTATAATTAATACATTAATAACTCTTCCATTATATAAAATTATTTGTTCAAAGATTAGTACTAAATAAAGTTGCGAAAATATTATGGTGGTTTAAATATACAGGCTTTTGTACTTTGTACAGCTATTAGCCTGGGCAGAACTTGGGTTGCAACCAGATCGGAGCTAATTATTACACTTAGCATACAAATAAATAAAAAAAAACTGGATAATGGTTTCTACTTTTTCTAGCACATACCTAGTAGGTAGAGAAAGTATTGCATTCCAATCAAAAATTCCACATCGAAATTTCACTAGAAATACTGATTTGAGGCTCCTGAATAAAAAGAAAAGTAATTTTAGAACAAAAATGGTCCGTTTGTGTGCTTGTATGCCAGAGAGAGAAGGAGGGAGAGAGAGAGATTTGCATAACAAATATGTTATCTTGAATTTTTATTAAGTAGCCTATGAAGTCCTCTTTATTCCGAAGCAATTTTGTATAATTATTTATAACTGGTAAACGTTAAGAGAAATTCAAAAACTTACTGCACAAAAAGTTGGTTCTCTTTAAAGCACACAGTTTATTTAAATGCATTTTTGTGACATCAGCCATTTCCTATATATCATTTATTATTATTGGTTTGAAGTTGTCAATACTTTTTCATTTTTTAAAGCGCTATCGGTATTCACATTTTTCTCAGAGTGTCCTGGAAAGAGTGAAATCTAAAGTCCAGCCTAACCACTGACTTTTAACCATTTAAATATTTGACTATTGATTCAGTTTCCTCTTGTTCCTTCAAGGAAATGTGTAATGGAACTATTTCTGCAAAGGTTTATCTCGATTAACATGATGTAGATAGAAAAATATACTTTCGGAAGGAATAGTCTGTAGACTATTATATACAATGAAGGTTGAAAGATTTTTACGTTATTAGCACCATGCTTTGGGCGTCAATTTGGAGAAGGTTGTATTGTAGTTCAACTGTTGGGGAGCCAAACTTGATGAAGTAACTGTCCGACGAATGGTACAAAGTTTCCGGTGGCCTTCACCCCAACGTTCACTTTCCGGTGGCCTTCGCCCCAACGTTTAAAAATCAACTTTGTAATTTGAATGTTTATTTAAATATTATATTTGTATGCCTTGGCTGCGTAAGTATTAATTTGTAGAAACATGTATCTTTCAGCAGAGAGTGATGCGGCTAAAGAATGTAGGCTTACACAAATTATAATTTTTACTTCACTCCTTTTATTAATCCTTCACACGATTAAATAACACTTTACTGATATAGAGAGCTGTGAGATTATTTTATTAATTGCTCTTTTAAACACTTAACTTTATTTTAAACATTACATTATTGTTCCAAGAATTACTAGTAGCATTATTAAACTTACTAATTCATTATAGTCTCAAGGTTACTTCATTGTTACCTCATTGTTAGCAACTTTCAGCCTCTATTTTTACAGCTCCTACATTATTAAATTACCTAATACATTCACATAACATTATTATACATGTACACAATAATATAAATATAATACAATGACTGTTACATACATTTTATATATTATATTATACACATATTGCTTTAAGGAAGGCTGTTTTATTTTTTATATTATATAATTTAACTGAAATCATTTAAGTATTAAAAATACCTACTCAACAAATAAACGATAGTGGTAGAGAAAGTCATGTAACTGCAATTTACCTGAATATCCAATTAAATAACCATTGTTTAAGCAATCCGTAACTTACTAACTACCGTGTGCAAGCTTCTGCCCTTGCTGTTACAAATGACTTTTGCTCCTGCTGTGGAGGTGTTATTGGTGATCTCATCGCATCTGTGACTGTCTCTAAGGAGAAGGGAACAATCATTATTTGAGGAGAGGTGGCCATGTGGTCAACTGGACGCTCGTGCCGCGTCACAACACAAAGAGATGAGACTTTTATTGCTCATCTGGTCGACGACGTTGCTATAATGGCAGTGTAGCTTAAGTGTGAAAGTAATGACCGGAAATTACAGCTTAACTAAAATAAACTGCCCAAGACCGAACCATTCCCCGTTTTCAAAGAGCATGTAAACGCACTCGAAGCAAAAAGATGTTTACTTTACCATGTGATTTCTTCAATTTCTGTTTCATAATTAATTATTACTTTCTTTATCACTTATTAAAAGTAAGTATGATATTCCACCCAACATTTCTGTCTCAGATTTCATCATAAACACATGTTTGAGGTCCCTATGAACCCGAAGTATCTTTTAAAAAGGTCCGTATTATTATGTACCTGTAAATAGCGTTAACACCAAAATAAAAGACCGAATAAGTACCAAAGTTGGTGTTTAAGTTCAACATCTTTCAAGTATGCGACAGGAAGAGAAAATGCTCTCACCATGAATTTAACTTTACACGTAACATTCTTCGTTATTTTTGATTTTCCCAAAAAAATGTGTACTGTGATTAAAATACCATATGTTTTAAATTATTTCAACTAACAAACCGTGTATCTTGAATTTCCTACAAATAGCTCATGAAGTTCTTTTCATTCTGAATGAATTTTGTATAATTTGTATAACTGGTAAAGCATAAGCCATATCACACAAGGACTGTAGATCTCGTTAGATTTCTTTCAATTGTTTGTGGTATTAACCATTTCTGAGTTATTTATTACTGTTGTTTGAATCACTCAACATGTTGTCTGATGTACTGATTGTAAGGCACCATTCTAAGTCTTTTGTGATGTCATGGAAAGAGTATGGATTTGAAATCAGCATATAGCGACCTGCTTTTCAAAGATTTGACTATCACTTAGGTCTCATTATAATTACTACTAGCTTTAACTCAGGTTAAAGGATTTCAGCCCAACATCATAATCGTTGTCGTCGTCCTCGTCGTAGTAACTTCATATGTTACTCTTCATGATGCTAATGATTAAATGTCCCATACCAGTATCAAGAATAATTGCCTTTCACACGCAAGAACACAAGAGCATAAATTAATTCTGATTGGCTTGAAGGCTTCTGGTGGGCATTGCCCTCAGGAAAGAGGGATAGTTCCGAAGTCTCACATCATATATTATATAGTAACTGTAGTGTTCTAACGCAAGTAGTCTCTACGATCAGGGAACCTTTGGAACCGTTTAAAAATATTCGAAGGATTGCGTTAGTGCAAAGAGGAGGACTGTTAATTTTAGGGTTACCTATGTGTATTTACTTTCTCTAGCACCTATTTATAGTATATAGAGAACAGGAACCTGTCATGCTCATCAGAGTTGTATGTTCGGATGTGTCAAATAAGTAATGAAGCCTAGGGCGGACATTTTGGGTACTCTCTAAGCTATGGTTTCATCAATAGATTCTGAGGGTTAAGAGACTGCAAGACTTTCAAGAAACTTTGTTTCAACGAGTAATGTTAACTTTAACAATGTACTGCATCTCATGATGCAGTACATTGTTAATAGGTGTTAATAGTTTTAACAAATGCTGAGGTTTGAGAAATGGCTTCGTAAATCAAACTGCAGATGTTCTATTGTAGCATTAGCAAATGTTGACATTCATCCTAACAAATATATAATTATAGACATAATACTCATGAAAATGAGAAAAATGCAAGTTTTATAGAGTATAAACCCAAAAAAAATAGTCAACAAGGTTATTGAATTACGAAGAAGTTAGAAAGCACTTCATACTTTTCCTTTATTAGTGAGTGATAATGTTGCAATTTATAGAATAACTATTCCTAAGAATGTCAATAAAGGTTCCTTAGTAGGTGTGCAATACTGCAATTAATAGAAGGTTTTTCTGGAAAACCTCCTGCAAGTTAAAATGTTAAAGTGATTTTAACAAATATGTTAGTCCATGTTGAATACGTATTACGCTTAAATATGTTGGAACCGACTTGTGATACTAAGAACAAAAGCTACAAGCCTAGTGAAAGTTAATATAATTGTTCATTCATTCATTATCTGTTTACCCTCCTCTTATGTAGGACTTACACCCCCAGGACTTAGAAGCGGGTGCTTCGGGTCAGAGGCCCGTCGAGGAGCAGACACTCATGGATCAGACAGAGCATCCAGGATGGGTGATCAGCCCGATGCCTGGTATGGGATGAAGGAAGTAAATGAAACGAAATGGATGAGAAGAAAGGTGATAATGGGGCAGTTGATGGAATGAGTGGCGGGGGAAACCGGAGAACCCGGAGAAAACCCGCCCAGACGCCGCTTCGTCCACCACAAATCCCACATGCAGTTCCCTGGGATTGAACCCGGGCCGCCTCGGTGGGAGGCGAGCTGTCTAACCACTCGGCCACGGCACTAATATAATTGTTCTTGTCTATAAATATAATTTTATCCTTATAACGGTAGGGAGGTATTCGATTTGTACACAATTAACCTGATTTGTTTCATTTTATAAATAATATGTTCTGCATTCTATGTAATATTTATGTATATATGTAACTATATTGTATATTTCCTTGACACGCATATAGTATGTATCTATTTTATTTCAAATGTTCTATATCTGTGTAATATTTATGTATATGTAATTTTTGTACATTTCATTGACATGTACTATGTTCACAGGCCTTTGTGGCTGCTAGTGAACTCACAGAATGCAATCCAATCTAATCTAATCTAAGATTCTGATTTGTCAAACCGGAAATTTGTATTTTTATAATCTGATCTAAGATCGTCAGATTAGACGGCTGTCTAATATTGATGAACAAGTAAACCTAGATTAAGTATACGGGGACAGAATTGGTCTAAATGAGATATCTCCACTCCAAGAGCTATATGGACCTAGAGTGGACAGCGGACAGAGAGAAACATTCCCAGCTTATGAAAGAAAAGTGAAATAAATACGTGATAGAGCAGAACTGAAATACCGAATGCATATGTGGGGGAAAAAAATTCGTAACCGCTTTCACCTCGAAAACGACGAGGAGAATCTAAGTAATATTTTCGTGGCTGACACGTGCTGACATGCTCTCTTCACTCCGCGGAAGAGAGGAATTCCTCTGTACAGCAACTCATAGATTCTTGTCATCATGGAAGGAAGGGTGGTTATATTAGAGATGGCGTCACTCAAAAACCCGAGCCTTGGCAAGAATAGGACGCGTGTGGAATCGGAAATGAAGACTGCAAAAGGAAAACGGGTGGAGAAGGGAAATAGCAAGACGAGAAAGAGGGAAATTCTTTTTGGCGGCAACGCTGACTAAAGTGTAATCCTTTGAAAAGTGAAAATGTAGTAGCTGACACATTCAACAGATATTACTTGGAGAGATGAAAAATATACAGTATTCTTATAATTTATTACTTATATAACATAAACCTTACTGCAGTAAACGAGGATTTTATATGCCTTTATGCTGAAATAAGGCGAGCAATCGCTGTTTGGCAACACGTTGACATATATCAGATCTTATTAATATTCTGCTTTTTCCATTTGGAGACTGCATAAATAAAGCATATCAAACAACAAAATGATATAAATAGGTAATTCATATTATAAATAATACAAATAACTGTTAGCAGAGATGCAACTATATAATTATAATCCGCAAATGTATATGGAAATGGTTTTTATCTGAATAAATTTGTATTCATGAAGAAAGTATTTTACACACGATACAAATGATTTTTTAATATAACTAGTGACCCTTTAATAGCACAGGTCACTCTTTAATAAACGCATTCTTTATCTTATGTTTCCTGTAAACCGTTTCAAAGGAACATAGAATAAGGCCTCTGGTTACAATTAGTAAGCCAACAATGTCAACGAAGTTAAGTAAATTGTATTATTGATTCGTAAAGGGCACTTTTCTCTATATTCGTCCCCTCTCACTATTGGCTTGAACAATCTGCTCCGTCATAAATTTAAACCACTGGAGTGCTATTTTTGCGCATTTTCTTGCCTTTAGGGTACCAGCGTACACAGTTAGAGATAAATCTTACAAATTCTATAAATAGCCCAGAGGTCCCACTGACATAGCAGTGATGTGACGTCACTCATTATTTGTCATGAACTGTAAGTAAAATAATCATTGCATCCTGTTAGTATACAATCCGTATGACTCAATAGTTTGAACCTATAATAATACGAATTTAGTTTGCTATGCAGCTTAATCGTAAATGGTTACCGTTAAATTAGTTTAGTTATAGTATATTTCATATTAGTAAGATATGTGATAGTGCAATACTTTGACACATACACGTTCACTATATGTATCTGTAACTAAATTCATAATCCGACTGTTAAAAATTTCAGCTAATGGCGCGCTCTGAAAGAAACGTATTTCAAAACAACAAAAATAACTTCTATCTTCGTAAAATACCTTTATTGAATTAAGCTTTAGAATAAGCCAAATTCGTAACAGTTAAGTGACACTGGCATAAAATAAATAAATGCATTAAAGCTGTTGACTGTGCATCTGCTCTCCAAGCGCTAGTTGGTGAATGAGAATTAAATCAACCTTGTACTTAGTACAGCATCCGTTTGTGGAGTGCTTTACAGAGTTTGAATTAAAAAGTTAAAATTTGGTGTGATTACACATTATAATGTAAAAAAATTATGCAAATTGCTTCAAACCGACTTTCGCACTCTACTCCTTTCCGTTGCAGAGTTAAAGAAAGAAAAGAAAAGAAAAAGGAAAGAAAGAAAAAAAAAATTTGGTGGTTCACCCAACAACCCTACTGTCACCAAATACTGCCCACAGTAAGAAGTGAGAATATTTCAAACTTCTCTTCGTGATATCACAGAAAGTACGATTATTCTTAATAAAAGTAACTCCAAGATATTCCGAATTTTTAATGAAACTATACTCCACTGTTTGACGATTTTTACTTTACTATACTTATAGTAAATAGAGGAAATACTGTATTCCACTAAAAAATTCGATATTGATATTACACCAATAATACGTGTTTTGAAACCTCATGAATCCAAAAAGTAACATTTTTATAAAAAGGTCCGTGTGTGTGTGTAAACATCAGAACTCAAAAACGAAATGCCGGATAAATACGAAACTTGAATTTATGTTCAGCATCCTCCAAAGATGCGATACGAAAATTTTCAAGAAAACGGTTTTGATTAAAATGCCATATATTTAATACGAGGGCTGATCAACAAAGACTGAGACTGATTTTTTTTCACAGATGTTTATTACTCAAATTCAATATTTACATTATCTTTTTCAAAGTAGTCCCGTCCTAATTCAATGCACTTTTTATACCGTCTGTGCTAGTCCTTGAACACGTGCTGCAGACCATTTTTTGTCAGGTCCTTGAGAACCGCCTCACTTTTCTTGAGCACTGCTTTAGAGTTCTCAATTCGAATACCCCTAAGCTTTGCCTTTAGTGATGGGAATGAAAAAAGTCACAGGGTGCAAGATCGGGGCTATAAGGGTTGAGGTGTACACAGGTAATGTTGAATCGAGCCAGAAACTCCATGACTTGATTTGCGACGTGAGGCTGTGCATTGTCATGATGAAGTCGCCACCCAGTCCGAGAAAGCTCTGGTCGTTTCTTTGCAATATGCTTCCTCAGTGTAGCCAATACTGACGTGTAGTATGCTGCTGTAACAGTAGTGTGAGGGGGAACTGCATGCTGGTAAATCATTCCATTACAGTCAAAAAATGTGATCACCATCACTTTCCCTGCAGACGGAACAACTTTTGCCTTTTTTGCTGTTGGAGAACCTGGCGATTTCCACACTGTGCTGGCTTGTTTTCCTTCAGGATCATAATGATGCAGCCATGACTCATCACCGGTGATGATCGATTTAAAAAATACATCACCTCCATTGTCTGGTATGCGAAATGCACGTAGGGTCCACCAAATAGAGCATTACTACCAACCTACCAATACGAGAGTGCTACCGCCTACCAACATTATACATAAAAACCCGCTGTTTTCAAATATTTAAGTTACAGGTACGAAACTATCACGGAAGCTACAGGAAAAAATCAGTCTCAGTCTTTGTTGATCAGCCCTCGTATATTTAAATGAAAAAATGTATATCTTGTTTTCTGGGAATAGCCAATGAAGTCCTCTTCTTTCGGAAAGAATTTATATAATTTTGTATAACTGGTAAACCCTATAAAATAAACATAAAAGTGCTTAAAAATTTAGATATATTTTGAACATACACTTTGTTTTAAATATGTCACAACTTTTTTGTGTTATCAGTCATTTCCGAGATATTCGTTATTAGTTTGAATTTGTCAATACCTTTTCCGTTTTTAAAGTCTGTCTCATAGTCATGGTAGGAGTATGGAATTTCTAGATCAACATATAGCGACCCGGTTTTTCAACATGTGAGTATATATTTGATTTCCTCTATCCCCCTTGTACCGTCAACGACATGTGTAATGACTCTATCTCTACAAATGGTTATCTTGATTAGAAATGAAGTAGATACAAAAATAAATAATAATAATTTGTAGAAGTTACGTAAAAGTAAATCTTGTGGATAGGGAGAATCTTGTGAGTATAACAAATCACATTCATACTTTCAGATACTGTGGAGGATAGGGAGCCATTCCGATTAGATAAATTCACGCCCGCCTAGCCAGAGCGCTGACCACTCAACTACAGAGATAGAGCGGAAGGCAACGTCTGTGGCCTGCATTCGGGAGGTCCCGGGTTCGATTCCCGATGACCGCCCGCTCTGACCGTGTTTTCCCCAGTTTGCCTAGTTCTCCTTTCCTTATTTCCTCTCATTTCATTTCTCTCTTTCACGTTTCAGGTGTGTTTGCAGGTTCTGGGCCCTGACGGTGTCGGGCAGATGGCGTGGGTGCCTGCACACTGGAAGGATTTCTCACCGTGAACGGCAGGATGCGTTGTCCCGCTCGTTAGGTTCACCTCATCGCCCTCTCTCGGGATTCTTCGCCTCTACTGGTGCGCGGCTGTTCAATCTGGAAATATTAGGGATTCTGCGCGTCTCTGTGGACCTGTCTGCCTATGGACCTGGGATCTCCTACGGCTCCTTTATCTTATCCTGCCTCCCGGAGGGTGTAGCCACAATACATCAAGCTGGTCGCAGTGCGGGAGGTGTCCCCCTCCGTTAAGCACATCCTACATAATACGTATGCCATGGCAGGATTCGAGTCCGCAACCCTTTGCGCCACAGAGTGCCTTAGCGAAACGCTCCAGCGACCGCGGCTATGGGGGTCCTCCTGAGTTCTGTGATGTATAAGCAGTTATGTGAACATGTACTGGATGCAGAAGATAGCGAGAGAATACTCATTATACCTTGCATTTTGCACAATGTAAGGTACCACATGGCTATAATATGTTACATGTTCGCAGAAGAATTTTCTGCGTACTGTAATATATCCATACCTCACGCTGGCACGTTTGAAGCCAGATGTATATCCTCAGAACGAAATTTCAGTTTGTCAGGAGAGGTTTACGACTTCTGTCACCTAACGCTTGAGAGATCGGCGAACGAATATCCCGGGTGGCAGTTTCAACAAGGCGCTTATGTTTACCGCTTCTGGGGGTTGCACGGGGTAAAAGTCTTCCCCTGCCACGTAATTTCCGGGAGGAGGATGAGATATGAAAGACAGGGAAAGGCAGGGTTCTTCCCGTAGTTATTCCACAGTAACGCTTTTTCCTTCTTTTTTTTTTTTTTGTATAAGCTCGGAGAATATTTACGGGCAACTTCGCTTTAGTAAAAATGAAAAGTATGAATCTGAAATTAGATTTTACGGTGCGCTCCGAAATGGCTGTTTAAGGAAAGATTCACGACCACTTACTTTTAAAGTGAATACTGTTTTGTTAGGAGTTACTGCTCCATTTCATGTTAAAATCATTTATTTGCATTTTTATTGCGAGGTGAGCATTTCATTCATGTCTGTCCTCCCAGTGAGAATGGAAAGGAGACATTCATTTGTTTTTTGCTGTCTAAGTACTTCATATCTCTTCAGGCGTAAAGCAACTGAAAACAGAAAACAAGCTCACTTCTTGCTGAAGGGTGCTTGTCGTAGAAATGTTTTTAACAATGGTGAACGTTTACTCCCCGTATTTACTGGCATTTAACAGTTATTTGGAAATGCCTTTTAATGTGTATTCACGGTTAAAATTCTACACGAAATAACATATTATAAGGTCGTGTTAAAATTATTCCGAGTATGAACAATATTCCTTATCCTTTGTGTAGATAATACTAAGAGCGAATCTTGAAGACCACATTTCTTTTTATCACAAAAGTGAGAAAACCCACACAATATTAGAGAGTTTTTAAGAAAGAAAAATGTTTACCACAGATGCTTTAATTTTTACGTTATTCGTTTAGATCCTTGCATTACCGGAGTTTTCGCTTTGAATGGTTCGGTACAGATACAAAGCATACCAAAATCTGTTTTGTTTCCATTGAGTGAACAACAGGTATACAGGGTGGACCATTTAAGTTGAGACTGTACAATAGCTCGAAAACTAAGCGTTGTAGAAAGAAATGTCTTGAATAAAAGTTGCTTGATACTACGGGTGAAAGTAAACGCCATTAGTCATGTTTTGTTTGGAGGACGTTATGATAGGAATTTTAGGGTCAATTTAATTTTGTAAATGGAAACCTGCAATTAGGGTCAAATTAAATTGATTTTAAAATGACCATCATGACGTCCTCCAAATACAACACGACTAATGACATTTACTTTCCCCCATAATATCAACCAACTTTTATTCAAGACATTTCTTTCCACATCGCTTAATTTTGAAGATATTGTACAGTCTTAACTTATAAGGTCCACCCTGTATACAACAATAAAAATTATAAATTGGGAATATTAATTTAAAAATTTGTAATAATGTTTGATCAATAAAGAAAAAAACTATAAATTATAAAGATAACCAGCTGACAAAGAACTTTATTCTGAATACTGTTCTATATGCAGATGACTAGATAATATTTACAAAAGTGAGTACGTATATATACTAAATAATATAATAAAGATGTGTAACATACATATATATATTATACATCTTTATTATCATATTGTTTTGTTTATATATATATATATATCTGTAAACCAAACAAAAATAACTGGCAATGATTATGAAAGATTTAAAATATTAATTAACAATAATATTATTTAGGATAATATCACACTCAGAGAAAATGAGGATTTGGGAATAAAATTAAATAATTTACATAAATTCGCTCCACAATAAGAAGAAATCTAAATAACAAGACAAGGAAGGAGATACAGATGAAGTTGTAACAAGTGATTGCGATATGGCGGGAGATATGAGCAGTGATAAAAAATAGGCAAATTCGATGCAAGTAGTCCATAATGCGATTCCTAAGAGCAGTTGTAGGTTATACTAGAATGAATAAAAAGATACACACAAAAAATAGAGAAGAGTTGATGATTTATAGTTCAAAAGAAAAATTTGTAGAAAATATAACTGGAAAGAACATTTATTAAGAATGGAAGATTCAAGAATGCTAAGAAAGATGTTAGACTATAACCCAAGACAGAAAAGAAGAATTGGATGTTCATATCAGAGATGAAGAGACTAGACTTTTCTTCAAGAGGACGGAACAATTCAGTGATGGACTAAACAGTGACGTTGATAATAAATATGACGATGATATACTATTAATGAATAAATGCCTTTGCGTAAAATATGTTTACGAGATCGATGATTTACTTATACCTATAAGTGGAATCCTAAAATTTAACGCCAGGAATGGTAAGTTATTTGCAAAGTTTTCTACGCAAATTAAATTTTGAGCAGAACTCTAGAAACGCTTGCTTACTCTAAGGAAAAGTCAAATAGTATAGGGCTTTGGAATGTTCAGAAGTCGGTTCGCAAATGGATTTCTTTTAACTTCAAATATTACTTGAGTCCAAAATGTAGCCAATTTCTTCCTGCCTATGTTGTAATGGCAAGAGTGGTAAAAGAAATTAATGCATTACAATGAAACAGGGTCATACGCAGGGGGATTCAGGGGGACTGAGGCAACTCAAGACCCAACCCCCAGATACCCTAAACCGTAATATGGAAGCACTGCAGTGTGATTTTTGTGTACTGTAACTCTTTTATGCTTACAGGTTTATGGTGAAATTTAGGGGATGGTGATTTATTCCGCTGTTGGCAAATTATTATTCCATACGTTGATTGCGTGGAGAAGTGAAATATCTCTGTAGGAAAAGGGGAAGCTGAATATCTTTCAATGTGATATGTTTGTACTGTTGTGTGGTTGCAATAAATATGGTAAAAGAGGAATTCCATTAGCTTATTTGTTTATACAGCTTTTAGTGCCAGAACTTCCTTCATATCTACAATATTGGTGCCGAAACTCCGGTAATATCTGACCACACACTCTGAAGGATGAACTAATTTATAAGAATGACCGGTAAGGTTTGGGACACCCCCACAAACATACGTTTTTCATCTTAGGTGCATTATGCTGCCACCTACTGCCTGGTACTCATTATTCGCGATCTCAATAGTCATTAGACATCGTGAAACAGCAGAATGGGAAGCTCCGTGGAACTCACGGACTTCGAATGTGGTCAGGTGATTGGGTGTCACTTGTGTCAGAAGTCTGTACGCGAGATTTCATCCCTAGGTCCACTGTTTCTGATGTGATAGTGAAGTGGAAACGTGAAGGGACATGTACAGCACAAAAGCGTACAGGCCAACCTCGTCTGTTGACTGACAGAGACCGCCGACATTTGAAGAGGGTCGTAAAGAGTAATAGGCAGACATCACACAAGAATTCCAAACTGCATCAGGATCCACTCCAAGTACTATGACAGTTAGGCCTGAGGTGAGAAACCTTGGATTCCATGGTCAAGCGGCTGCTCATAAGCCACACATCACGTAGGAAAATGTCAAACGACGCCTCCCTTGGTGTAAGGAGCGTCAACATTACACGATTGAACAGTGGCAACACGTTGTGTGCAGTGACGAATCGCGGTACACAATGTGGCGATCCGATGTAGCAGGGTGTGGGTATGGCGAATGCCCGGTGAACGTCATCTACCAGCGTGTGTAGTACCAACAGTGAAATTCGGAGGTGGTGGTGTAATGGTGTGGTCGTGTTTTTCCTGGAGGGGGCTTGTACCCCTTGTTGTTTTGCGTGGCACGATCACAACGCAGACCTACATTGATATTTTAAGCACCTTCTTGCTTCCCACTTTTGAAGAGCAATTCGGGGATGGTGATTGCAACACGATCGAGCACCTGTTCATACTGCACGGACTGTGGCGGAGTGGTTACACCTCAATAACATCCTGTAATGGACTGGCCTGCACAGACTCCTGACTTGAATCCTATAGAACACCTTTGGGATGTTTTAGAACGCCGACTTCGTGCCAGGCCTCACGACCTACATCGATACCTCTCCTCAGTTCCCTACTCCGTGAAGAATGGACTGCCATTCCCCAAGAAACCTTCCAGCACCTGATTGAAAGTATGCCTGTGGGAGTGAACGCTTTCATCAAGGCTAAGGGTGGGCCATCACAATATTGACTTCCGGCATTACCGATGTAGGGCACCACGAACTTGTACGTCATTTTCAGCCAGGTGTCCGGATACTTTTGATATCACGTAGTGTATCTGAGCGACAGTAGTGCTCCGAATGTGTATATGGAGTTCATCAAGACCACCAAAACGGAAGCCTTTAGTGATTTACAACGGGCATCAATGCACACTGGACTTTATCAACAAAGAAGAGGTAACTTATTGGCGTTGTATAAATTCTGCATTCTGTAACTAGAAACATATTTTGTTTAATATGTAAGGTGTTACACATATGCAAAGCAGTATACGCTCAAATTTTCATTGCAAAACCTGCTAAACGGTCATTAGTGGTCCTTCCGTACGAGTGTCAACATTGCACTTCTGACTCACCAGGAGGAAAATGCTCCAACTAATGTCTCTCCATAGAAGTGTAACTATGTACAAGTGTTCCAACCTGCCCCCTCACATGGATAAAGCTATAAAAGTGACCAGGAATGAAGGTATGACTGAGTTTGTGTGTTTGAACTATGCCGGTTTCAGCGCCCCCTTCCAAATGCACTCTCTGCGTACGCCCCTTCATCGAACGTTGCGGGATCTGTGGTCTCCGGATGCTGCGGGTGCTGGTCTCTTGTCGCTCAGGTTGCTCGTTTTGGTGGATTTGTTTGCATCAGTTCTTGGTTGCAGGGTTGTGACGTACGAAAGCGAGCGTAATGATTAACTTGTGGTTCTTTTGAACTGATGAAGGATTTTATCTATTTACAGCGGTTTGTGACAATGATTTTTACAACGCTGTTATTTATTGAGTCATAATTGTTGCTCTTTATGCTATTGTTTCGTGTTTCCTATTCCCTTACTTTACCGACGAATGCACTCCTGGAAATTCAATATATTTATTTCCATTCTTATTCCTTACTTATAACTATTCCCGTGATATTTTTACGATCGCGTAATCAGTTAGTATGTCTTCAGTCAAACAAATATCTGTTACATTTTAACCATTTTTTGTTTACTTAATAACTTATATTAACTTTTATATAAAACTAGGAATTGCACATTAGTGAGGTAGAATAAAAATCAGTCTACATGACACATTTATCCAAATATTAAAAAAGTTGTTAGTTGCACATTAATTGGACACAACAGAAATCAAGCTACACATAATTTTATGTAAATAAAGATTAGACTGTCATATGTAGAGACATATTACATTCCACCCAAAATTCGATACCGAGATTTCACCGCAAATACATGTTTTGAGGCTCCCTAATTTTTGGAAACATGTCCGCGCGCGCGTATGTGTATGTGTGGCATAACTCAAAACCGAAAAGTCGGATATTTGGGTTTAGTATCTTCCAAGGTATGGCCAGAAGATTTTCAAGAAAATCTCATTAACCTCAACTACGCTTTACATGGAACATTTTTGCGTAATTTTGATTTTCTAAAAAATGGTCTCTAAAGATTTTGATTAAAATACCATATAAGCAATATATTTAGATTACAAATAAATGAATATCTTGAGCTTTCTGGGAATAGCCTTTGAAGTCGTCTTCATTCGGAAGGAATTTTGTGTAGACTTGTATAACTGGTAAACTTTAAGTGACAAACGAAAATGTATCATACAAAAAATATAGCACACAATTCACTTAAAATAAATTTTTGTATGGCATTTCTGAGATATGCGTTATTAAAGGTTCGAGTTGTTCAATACTTGTCATTCTTTTAAACTCCCATCGATTTTCAATTGTTTCTCGCGATTGCATGGAAAGAGTACGGAATTTTAAGACCAGCATATAACGTCCAGTTCCTAAACATTTGACTATCGCTGTCCCTTTTGTATCTGTAACAAAATGTGTGATATAGCTACTTCTGCAAAGGTTTATTTGGATTAAAATGAATAGAAAAACAATCTTTAGTAAGAATACTTTGTATATAAGCCATTGAATGTATCACATCAGGTTCTTTCCCCAAGCTTCTCTCTCTTCGGTTATCGTGATCCACCTGCTGCCGAATAGCCTTCTTACTTGGCCTGTCCAACGGGTTCTCTGTTTGCCGACGTTCCTCTGGGGTTCCAAGAAGTCGCTCTGTGTATCCCTCTATTAGGGTGCTGTCTCATAACGTGTCCTGCTCATATCCATTTTTGGGAACTTCCTGTGGTCGCGGTGTCCTTTAATCGTGTCCTCTTCCTTATTTCTTCATTCTGCATTCTATCTGTATAACGTTCTGCATTGTTATACCCAAGATTTTCCTTTGGCAGATATTTATCGCTTGCCTCTGTTTTTGTTAATCTCCACGTTTGTGAACCACATAACACAGCTGGTAAAAATACGCATGTTCATTATTCTAAGGGTCAAATTATACTAATACTGAATACTAATTGTTGAGGCAATGTTTAGTTGCGTAGCAGATAACAAAATTTGCTTTTGCATATTTTTAAGCGGTATCCTACGCCCTATCTATTTTTCATGTTAAAATGTTTGATTTAAATTTTACATAAGGATTTAAGTATTTAATTTAATGAGCTCGCTAACGTAATTTAATAATATGTTGGCAAAATAGTACTTAATTTTCCAGTTTTGTTTAAATTCTAGATCTTTCCACAGACACGCGTAATATACATAATAATGTGTCTGAATATTAAATGTTTATTGGTTAACTTATTAATAAAAAGGATCAGAAGCTTCGATGGAAACAGGCAATCATAGAGCTTCCTCCCACAACGCTTATGGTTCTTAGTATCATAAAAGTATCACTTCAGCTCGACATCGAGAAGGTTAGACTGTGTAGCAAATCACTTAAGAGTTACACATCTAACATAATATGCGTAACCGAGCGAGATGGTACCACGGTAACGTGTGAGGCTCGTATTCGGGATGTCTCTGGTTCGATTCATGCCAACAGCCCACGCTGATCTTGGGATTTTCGTGGTTTTCTCTGATCGGTAGGCGAATGCTGGGGTGGTTTATCATCTACCACAACTTCCTTTCTATAATTTTCTTTTCATTCCGTTGCCTTCTCATCTTTCTGCTGTGCTTCTAGGTTTCGTGGCGTATGGCGATGCCGGGCTGATGGCGCGGATGCTTGCTCCAAGGAAGGAGGATTCCCCGTGGACATTAGAGGGCTGCTTGGATGACAGGTTGTTCTTTTTCTCATTAGGCAGCTCTAGCAGTGGGAAGTGTCTACGAGAATGGAACTATTAGGGACTTCCATGCGACTATGTGGCCTATGCCTGCGACCTGTATCCTCCTGAGGTTCCTTCACCTATCCTTAGTCACAATAGATCTATTTAGGTCGCAGTGCGTGGAGTGTCTCCCTCCATTGTATAACCTAACCTAACCTATGCCTTATGTATTATACCCATATTACTACCTTATAATATGGGTATAATAAAAAGAGCAGATTAGAGCTGTGAAACACCATTCACTTACCGATGTGGCATTTATCTAAGTGAAATGCAAAGGATGTGTTAAACAAAACAACATATGTTATAATTCCTCACCTTAATGCCTGTTGTATACGTGAAAGGTCTCTAACGCCCGAGACAAGAGGTTTCTATAGCCGGAGAGAAATAAGAAATAGTTGAGGGAAATATACGACGTTTATTGAAAAGACGCACCATTTGTATCAATATTTTATTTAATTAAATGTTTAATTAATAACACTTAGCATAGTGAGTAATCTAAGTGGAGACCTTAGAATATTAGAACTTCCTCCTATATAATCTTCTGATGGAATTTTATATCGACAGACTTCGCACCCACACTGCAGTCGAGAGAACTTATTCTGCTTTGTAGTTTAATCAAACACGTTAGGCGGCTTTGAAAACTTCATCAAATATGATCCCCTCTGACATCAAATTCTTTTCAAAAAAACTAATGTGAAAGAATCAACCCAATACATAATACACTCAATAAGGTCACTTTAATGACAACGTATTAAAACGTTTCCAATATTTGGGGAATGGACTTCGTAGAGATTCTGCAAAGCTTTAAGAATATAAAAGATGTCTGAAACGGTGAGCATTTAGTGACATGATTCAGTACCACAAATGTACATAACGACGTTTCTGGAAGGAGTGGGTGCAGCTGAGAAAGCAAAATTTCCTATCAACTTTGGGTGAATGTTATCAAACAGCAAACGGCCTACTTTGCGACAGACCACATCCTGGAGTCAGCTTGCGATTACACCCCACCGCCCTCTAGAAGGTTTGCATACCCAAGCGTGAAGAGGGCAGTGTAATTCGGCTCCTCCACTTGAAGATTCGTGGCACGTCTTCACCGACGTTGTTACAGCAGCAATGCCATCCCCCCCCTTCCACGCACACAATTGAATGCCATATGTTACCCTCCTTCCAAACAATGGATCCAGTTTTCTGCTCTACCAATCTCAGGAGAAACAGAAAAATTCTAACTTATTTTTTTGCTTTCCTTCTTCCTCCTTTCCTTTCCCATTCGGTTACAATGACAACACGACATACAACAACATCAAATTCGACTCCCCAACCGCACTCTTCTCCCGTCTGCTAAGTCTATATACTATACCGAACACCTGCTCTTCCAATCATTTTCCCCATTTCCTTCTCCCTCTGAAGCCCACGCTCAAAGTGCGAAAACTTTTCCAGCCTTCTTTGGTTTTTTTCAGTATTTGTGGAATTGATCATATTATTCACGACAGTAAAATCACTTTAAAGTAACATGAGCTTTACAACATTAGAGCAACCCTGGCTTCAGCTTCCATGCACAAATTTATACGGTACAGTGGAGAGAGGTTCTTCTGACTAACGAAAGACTGAGCACAAATTAGTAATCACCGGTGCTCGGATCTTGGAATACTTTCTCTTAAGCTACAAAGGTGATCGAGGAAGTAACGACCGTTTGCATATTCCCGCTGCAGTTTACTATCGCACTTATGGCTTCCTTAATACCTTTACTCAATATTTTGTAAATGCCAGTCAAAACAAGTTGTTATTTAGAATGTTGTGAATATTCAAAATGGACTGTGTGAATCAAAGACCCACCAACTGAGGTGAAAGGTATTGATTTATGAAACTTGCAGAAGTTTACGGTCAACTGATGGAAGTGTGTGGGAAACAGTTATGAACGAAAAAAGGTGCGAAAGTGATGTGAAACATTCAATAATGGAGGAACAATTGTGTGTGATGAAACTCGATCAGGACGTCCATCATTCATCTCCACAGATGATTTGAAGAATCAAGTGAACAAAAGAAAACAAAAATCGTGGAAGACACACGTAACCCTAGACGAGTTACACATTTCTTTCAGGAACATTTCTCGTTCTTTGCTTGTTAGAATTTCGTCCGAACATCTTGGCGCCAACCAACTACAACGCGGGAATTCTAAAACTCATGGGCAGATATGACAACTGCTTGAATAACGGTGCTGATTATGTGGAGAACTAAAGTAAGCTTCAGCTTGAAAGTGATATGGGCTTTTTTGATAAAATAAATCAAACATTCGTTACTTCCTGGTTTACTCTCGAATATATCCATGGAACCGAGCGGGATAGCTCAGGCGGCAACGTGTGTGGTCCGCATTCGGGGCCCGGCCCCGGCTATCGCCCACTCTGACTCATGGGTTTTTTCGGGGTTTTCTTTAGGTGACTGCTGTCCCTTAATTCCCTTTCATTCATCCTTCATCCCGGTGGTCTCTTTTAGGATCGGAAGTGTCGGTGATGTGTTTCGGTGCAGCGTGGCAGGGAATTTAAATTGAGTTTTATTTACAGACGCTTTTTAACTACTATGGCCCTTAGCGTCCCCTTCTATATTGGGCATGAGGCCTCTTTATCAGGCTTGAGATTCTTTTACGTGCTGTAAATCTACGGCACGGGACCACCGGATTTACTTCCCTTCCGAAGGAAGCCGTGCTAAGGATTTTTACACCCGGGTTTGAACCCGCGACCTTGGGAACTAGAGGCCAGCTCGGTACCACTAGTCCACGGAGGACGACAGCGTGGCAGGGGAAAAATGATGATCTCTGTGAATTTCCTCCGTCCCTCGGCTGCCTGCCGGGATATCCAAACCCCCTTGTGGGGCGTTGGACTCCCTCTGCGTGAGGTGGAGTTCTCGATTTACCTTTCCGTTTGCCGGGATTCTAATTCCAGAAACTTAGGGACTCCATCATTGCTGCACCGTTGCACCTGGATCCGGCCAAGATATGTTCATGGACAGGTGTATGCTTGCCGCAAGTCACTGTGAAAAAGGGATGGTGTAACAGTTAGGTAAGGAAGGCCGCCACCACTTATCAACAACAAACACCTCTCGATGTTAAGTTTCTAGCCCGTCAACTAATTTGTGTTCCAGTACGTAAAAGCAAATTTAAGTATCCTTAAATTTTTTTTGCAAACCCTCTGCAGGAAATTTAATAGAGTACCTACTGATTAAGATTTAATATAGTAAAACTGAATATGTATTACAAAAGTAATTATGCTATTTCTACAGCAACCTGTTATATTCGTCAGAAGGGATCATTTAGAACCTGTACTACGGAATTTGTAACAAATCCCTCTTTCAAAAAAGGATAATCTTCCGCTTCTTCTGAAGAGTTTGAACCGTTTGATCTGTTATTGCACTCACTAAGAATCTAAATTTTCTTATGTTATTACTTCATTTATATTGTAAAATTGCAATTAATTTCGGATTGTGAGGTAACTAACGTCATTCTTCCTAATATACTCAACTACATTTCTTAAAAACTTTAGGCTTTTTCGATCTTTCGTTTCCGCATTATATTAAATTTCCAGGTTTCACACCCGAATAATAATACTGGTGAACATTACTTTATAGAATTTAATCTGGGCATTTTTTTAACTTCTCATGTATATATTAACATGGGTGCAAGTTAGATCATTACTATCTGTTATACGAAGCATTGCACACAATTTTTCTTCATTAAAACAGATATTTTCTGTTTAACTGATGATACACAGTAAATAGACGAACGAGTTTTTCTGATCCGCATGTTCTTCCCTCGCTAATTATGGTTAGTTTTTCACCTCTCATGCATAAATTTTGTGTGTAAACATCAGCAAGCTAATTCCTCTATATTTTTCACAATCAGGTGCTTCCTATCTGGAAAATAGAAACAATTATTGTTTGCTTCTATTCTTCGGGGTTTGTGCGAGCTTTCCAGTATGTAGCAGCCCTATGCTGTACTTCAAAACTGAAATTTTTAAAAAATGAAACTTGATTTTTTTATTGGAATACTTCCCGCTGTTGTTCAGTAAATAACGCATTTGCCATTTTGTATGCCATCAATGTTATCAAGGACAGAGTAATCCTTCATTGATAGATATGATTACTCTTGGTTCCTCATCAGGGAGATTGATAAGATACCAAACAAGAAAAGGGGAACGTTACTTCACTTTACCCAAGAAAATTAACATTAAACATAGGGAATTTTAATAGCATTTAGTGAATTATTCTTCTCCTGGGCAATACCATGTTTTTTTTTATCTACAATCTCACAACTTTATTTTATAATGTTTATCTTAGTGTTGTGCATATAAGCAATGCTGTGACAAGAACGATTTTTCCGCCGAATTTATCAACCCAAAGTCAACAAACCAGATATATAAAAAACTTTTAATTTTCTAAGCAAATCATTTTATGCAAAATATTTTAACTTATTAACATTTCTACTTTTTCTACTGCTTACCTATAGTAAGTAGCGGAAGTACTGTATTCTACCCAAAAGTTCCATATCGAGATTTCACTGGAAATACATGTATGTTTTGATGCCACTGAATAAATAAAGCATTTTTAGAAAAGGTTGGTATGAGTGAGTGTGTATGTGTAAATGGTATAACTAAAAAACGAAACATCAGATAAACATCGACCTTGGCATTTAAGTTTAGATCTTCCAGGGAATCGACTTCAAGCTATCCTTTACACGGAAAATTTTTTGTTATTTTTAATTTTCTCAAAAATGGCTCTATTGACTTTACTTAAAATGTCATAATTTTAAGATATTTGCATGTAAAATGAAATGTATATCTTGAATTTTCTGTGAAGACCTCTTCATTCTGAAAGACTTTCTGTAAACCGTACGAGATACACAAAATCTTATTACAAAAAATGCACATCTCGTTAAATCACACAAATTATGTCAAATAAATTCTTAGTTGTATTAATCATTTAAAAAAATATTCTTTTATTAGTTTGAATTTTCAAATACTTTATATTTTCAACTGAAAACAGCTATTTTTGTTTCTCTTTATTATATCTTTCGTGGTCATCCAAAAAGAACAGAGTTTCAAAGGCACCACATAGCGACCCACTTTTTAAAAATTTGACTTTAGCTTTAGTTTACTGTAATATTCTTATACCTACAGTAAAATGTGTAATTGTGTAATGAAAGTTTATCTAAATTAGTAAGAAGAGGTACATGAATAAGATTTTTTATAGTCAGTAGAAAAGCAAGTCCAGAAGTCACGTGTATGCAACAAAGGATTTTTTAAGTTTGCACTGTTTTGTATTAAGCTATTTAGGTGTGCATTTTGTGACAATTTAAACATTTATTACAATATTTTTAGAGAGTAAATGCACTATCAATTGCTGGTTGCAATTTTTGGTTCATGAAGCAAACGAAAACACTGAAATATTATCGGATCAAAGCATAAAAGCAATTCAGGAAATAAGTACAGAAAACGGGATGTACCGCTTTGGGGATGTGATGGAAGGCACACTGTTTTAGTTCTCTAATATGCCGAGAGATTAAGAGAAGCATTAATTAACATGCCTTCAGCACACGTTCAGGTTTCTGAAAATAATGGAAAAATATTAATGCCTAGACGGAAGATATCAAGCACACTACAAGGTAACGCGGAAAGTTTGATAATACTTGCTGTAAAAAGACGAGAACTAATAGAAACTCATAACCGAGCTTAATATGTTCCGCAAACAGGTGCTATATCATCCTATATTACTTAGAAGGTGGTCTTAGTTAAGAACGTGCTTACCAGGTTATCCTGAGCTCCCCCTTATGGAATTCTGCTCTTGTGAATATTAAACACTTTGAAATAACAGCATTAATCACTCCTTGTAGAGTAACTTCATCGTCAAACATGCTCTGACGAATATTACCATTTTCATAATTAACTTCCAAAAGTGCGCTCCTTGTTCTGCTTGCAAAAAGACCTTCGACACTTTAGAACCTTTATTCTTTGGTTGCTCGCGCCGTAGCTGTTGGCAAGTTTACAGCTTCGCAAATGTTTCTTCTTACGAGTATATCACCGATGCTAAGCTCTTGAACCTTGAGTGCACATTACAAAACGAAACAATTAAACATATTTGAATTGAGCCTTAAAATTTCATTCTTACAATCGTTTTCTTCAACAATGCCCAGTTTAATTTCACGTATTTAAAGACTGTTAAGGTCCAGTTTTAAAGTGATTAGTATTTCATTTATTTATTCATTTTTTGTTTGCTAGACATTAATTACATTTGATTTCAACAAAGCATTTTGTAAAGAAAGAAATCCGAATATGAAAAAACGTAAAAACAGCAAACATTATTGTGAAATTTATTTGTCAACCATTAAAAAAAATGTTCATAACAATCTATAAATGAGTGATGGCTAACAGAAAACGTACTAACTAGGAATGACAAGAGGTACAAATAATATGACAAAAATAAGCTTAATTCATAGATCGTGTCTTGTTGAAGCCTTATATAGTATTTTCTAAATGTGTAGAAAAGTGAGCGTGACAGCAACTAAACATGCAAAGCAGGCTAAGTTACTTTTGTGACTTTCTCTATCCACTATCGTTTATTTTTATATTCATTCATTCATTCATTATCTGTTTACCCTCCTATTATGTAGGACTTACACCCCCCAGGACTTACAAGCGGGTGCCTGGGGTCAGAGGCCCGTCGAGGAGCAGACACTCATGGATCGGACAGAGCATCCAGGATGGGTGATCAGCCCGATGCCTGGTATGGGATGAAGGAAGTAGATGAAACGAAATGTGGGTGAAATGGATGAAAGGAAATGTGATGATGGAGCAGTTGGTGGAATGAATGGCGGGGGAAACCGGAGAACCCGGAGAAAACCCGCCCAGACGCCGCTTCGTCCACCACAAATCCCACATGCAGGTCCCTGGGATTGAACCCGGTCCGCCTCGGTGGGAGGCGAGCGGTCTAACCACTCGGCCACGGCGCCGCCCGTTTATTTTTATATTACTTTTACAAACTATTCCTATGAAAGCTTATCTTTCTATTTACTTCATATTGCTACGGTCTTTCCTACTCTTACTACATTACGCTACAGTATGCTATCATTTTAGGGTGTGGTCGAACCACGGACTTGCTTCCAATTTATTAGCTTCCAACTTGCGCAAAGTAAATAAAGCTATCAGCGTTTGTATTACAACCTCTGCTACCTTTATTGTACCACGCAGTAGCGCAGAAGATCCTAAACCCGCGGATCGTTCACACACAGAAATGAGGTTTTGTGCTTATGGTGATTATAGTGGTCATAAGAAAACGAGGCAAAATAACCATACATTAATATATTAAATTAAATAATAATAAGAACAAAATTTTAATTAAAACGTACAGAATTAAATAATACTCTTGATATTGTAATTTAGGTTGGTAACGCAGGTCCAAAAATGTGAGACTAAAATAAGGACGTTACTTGCATGCAGCATATAATTTCAATGAAAATTAATCTGATGAACAATTCAGAATTAAAACAAATAGCTATGTAACAAATTAATTGAGCAGCGTAGATAATTATGTTGGCATAGGTGGTGCAAATATAAGGACATTAAAATCCGTGCAGAGACTTTCCTGCTTAGCCAAAAATAAATTATTATTTTGCTAAGATTCAGAAACAGTTTAATTCTTCCCCCTCAAACTGTCGGCAACTCATTGCAAATAGCTCATGTATTAGCCTCCATTAAAGTTATCAGTTACCACTTAAACTGGTGTTGTCTATTCTCACACCCATCCACGGTACCCGCAGAGAATCCCATAGCTCACCACTGTAGCAGCCGGCAATAGATCCATCAACAACGGAGATATTGGAGCCGGTATCAAAAGTGTCTCGCATATAAAGAAAATGTTAAAATACACTGGTGCGCAAAATCGAAGGACGAGATGGGTAAAGTAACGTAACAAATGAACTGCTTGGTGGAAGTAGATGAAGGTGCGGAGCATGTTGCCAGAGGTCTCTCACACGTACACAGAAAGCTGGACGTTACCTGGCGTGAGTGTAGCGAGTCTATAGTGCCAAATGGGTCTGGTCCGCAACACGGGGCAGTTGACGAAACAGGACAAGACAGTGTGTTGCAATTAGCGAGCTGTTACGGTGTACTGTAGTGGTGTTCTTCATTGCAACATGGCCCGCAGACACCATTTGGATGACTTCACACGGGGAAGAAGTGTGAAGTGTGACGAGTATTGCTCAGGAGTTTGGAATTGCTCACAGCATTGTTTCACGTGCATTGGGAATCTTCCAAACCACAGGCACTGCTGTCCCAAAGAGAAGTGGTGGTCGATCACGCTCAACTACAGCAGCAGATGACCGCTACAGGCAAGAAGGGATCCATGCCAAACAGCGGATGCAATTGCAACCACATTTAACAGCACAGCTAGGCACTTAGTCTCACGATATACAATGGCACGGCGACTATACAGAAGTGGTCTCTTTACCCGATGTCCAGTACGTTGTGTTCCATTGACATCCACACATCGGCGGCACCGTTTGCGATGTACCCAAGAGCACCAAAATTGGACCCAGGAATGGGGTCGCGTGCTCTTCTCGGATGAGAGCAGATTAAGTCTAAGTAGTGATTCTCGACGTAACCTCATCTGGCGAGAAGTGGGAACACGTAATGAACCCAGGAACATCCTTGACCATGATCGTTTTGGTGGTCCGGGTGAGAGTAATAATGTTGCATGGACGCACCGACCTCCAAATCTTTGAACACGGTACGCTCACTGGTCAACCTTATTGTGACACTGTTCTCCTTCCCATGTGCTTCTTTTCAGGGGTGCAGTCCGCCCTGACTTCATTTTTATGGATGACAATGCGCGACCGCATCGAACAGCGCAAGTGGAGGATGTCTTGGAACGAGAGGATATTCGGCGAATGGACTGGCCTGCCCGTTCCCCCGATTTAAATCCCATTTAAATCCCATCGAACACGTGTGGGATGCTTTGGGGAGACGCATTGCAGCACATCCACATGCATCAACGACCATCCAAGAGTTGTCAACAGCGCTGGTGGACGAATGGAACGCCCCACCACAAGAACTGCTTTCCAACCTTGTGGTCAGCATGGAGCACGATGCAGAGCATGCATTCCTGTCCGTGGAGATCATACACCCTTTTAAGCACCATGTATTTGTTTCTGTAAATCTAGAGAGCCATCATATATCATATTGACTTTAGTGTAGCTTATGATCTATGAATAAAAGTGGCATTTCTATTCGTCTCATTGCATATTTCGTTTAGTTGCCTACTGTAGCATACCACAGGAGTTCCCTCTAAGTATGATTCAAGTTTCATCGAGCTATGTTACTTGGCAGTGTCACAGCATGCGAAGATTACTTTCGTTCTTAAGTTTTGCACACCAGTGTAATATCACTCCCCTTTTCTCTCTGCCTCTTTCTAAATTCTATTCTATCTTCAAAGATCTAAGTATACTCACTGAATTTTTCCCACTTAAGCTAGTTATAACAACTTTCTTCTCCATTATAATCACTTACCGCTCTCACTTTATTCTAAAAAGTTTTAAAATTAGATTGCTATTTGACATCACACCGACTCTGCCAAAATGTTTCAAGACGAACGAATCCTGATCGTTTCTTCTCTCGGGTTCTCTTCAAATAGTAATAAAAATAGGTTGTGTAACTGGTTGGCTCTTAACATCCATAACGTACTCTACTGATTCAAACAGATGATTGCTTTATGTGCTGTAACCTGTCTACACCGCGATATGAGGGAGTTTGCACTCCATCTGTTCAACCTGATAGCGGAATTACTCGTGACTCAGCGAACATAGCACATAGATATCTTACTTCAATCAGTTAAAAATACTTAGGTTTAATAAATAAAGGGAGTATTGCATTTGATGCAGTAATTTGTATCACAAATTACTTAAATGTAAATAATGATTGTAATATGAATATGCATTTTTATGTGACATTGATTTGAGATGTTTATTGATTGTAATTATTGTTGAAAAGAAGTTTATACGGCCTTACTGAAACTGACAATAATAGCGTGCAATAATGCAGCGAGGGGGTGAGCTGTTTATCATTATTGGAAACGAGAAAGTTACGTAATGTTGGCGCGTTTTTTTTTTTTTTGGTAGAAATTGCTGGAACATTTCCCTAGAGCATATGTATTCATAATTTTCATTGGATATTAAAATAGACGCTAATGTTGGCGCGTTTTATTAGCCAATTGCAGTTCAGTTATAATCTTTAGGCATATCTGGATGAATGAGTATAAAAAGAGTAGGTTAGAGGTAGACCCCGTCAGTTCATCAAAAATCTCAATACATTACACGTCGTCTTCGGTCCGTCAGTTCATCAAAATTCTTTGTACACTACACGTCGCATTCCCGTCAGTTCATCGAAAGTATTTGTACGGCACACTTCGGATATCAATTTGCAGATTACGCGTAACAGAGTTATGAAAAATCTCAAGTGTTATAAAGTTAATTATACAAAAAGTTGAAGTACGCGAATTAAGAATTATCAGTAATGAAGTTATTATAACAGTTTCAGTTTGGCGAGTGTCTAGATCAATGTGTAAATGTGATAGTTAACGTGTTCGACAATAAAAGTGTAAAACAAATTTCTTCATCAGTGTTATCTTTGGATAAAGGATTCCTTTCCGTTTACACAACCTGTATAAAGAGAAGTGCTCGACCCAAGAAAAAGATAATAGCTAGCCGGAGGACAGAGAACCAAATTTAAATAAAATAACAGTAGCATTCTTTCAAACGAACATTAATATTGCCGCAAATTGCTAACACCAGATGGAGCAAACAAGCCTAACAAATGAATCACGTCACAAGATGGCTTCAACGCGTGAAGTAAATACAAATACACAAACATTATAAGTAATACTACTACAAATTGGCGCCCAACGTGGGGCAGTTAAAATTATGTAACCAAACAAAACAAAAGCAGCACAATATAAGATCTTCAAGTTCTAATAATTTACGTAAAAATATATTACGTAAGCACAAATGTTATCTCAAATTGACGCCCAGAACGTGGGGCAGAGTGACCAGGAAGGAGCAGAATAACCAGGAAGAAGTGAGATAACCAGGAAGGAGCAAAGGAATCAGAACGTGGAGCAGTGAACTGAACTACAAGACGCAGATTCCGGAAACAACTATAGGAACGACAGACTACGCGGATGATTGGACATCGTAATTCCGAGATTAAAAGGCAACAGGGGAATTCAAATACGGAACACCAAAACGACGTAGATTCATCATGATACGACGCAGAAGCAACACATAATCTAGGAGAGAAGGGCAGAAAGCTGGAATCAAAGCTACATCAGCAGATAGCATCAGAAAGGTTAGAAAAGTGTTATGTTAATTCTAAAAAAAAAGGGTAAAAAAATTTTTAATTGTACCTTAGGAGCGGTAGGATAAAGAAAACAATGGCTACTAATAATATTGAAGAAACAATTATGGAAGGGGATAATGTAACAGTTAGCTGTAATTCAATACAGGTTACAGAAAATAGCTCAAAAAATGTAGGATTTGAGGGAGGAAATGTTAGTAAACAAAGTCAGAACAGAATAGCAGGAAATATTCATTTTGATGCTAGTATGATGAAGGAAATGATGGAAATGCTGAGAAATATTAGTGAGGAAATAAAACAAAACAGGGAATATATGCAAAAGTGTCATATGGAATTGAGAGAAGCTATAAAAAAAGATCATAGGAAATTAATTGAAGATATTGGTAGGAGTAATGAGATATTAGAGCAAAAAGTAGATCAAAGCAGGGAAGAAATTGAAAAGAAACTTACGAAGCTAGATAGTAGTATGCCGAAAATGAGAGATGAAAATCAGGAAGTAATAGCAAGTGAGATAGGAGAAGTTTCAAAGAAAATGCTAGACATGAGCAGGGAAATAGGTAATAAAGAAAGTGAGGTTAATACTAAAAGTGAACATGTTGATGTAGAATGTACAGAGTTAGGTAGTAGAATGAGTAACATTTCAACTGAGATAAGAGAGATGAAAGAGGTTATGAATGTAGATGTAAATCAGGCGCAAATTAATTTCAGAGGGGAGATATCAGAAATACAGAAGGAGTCAGTAATGCAAAGAAATAAATTGTACGAAGAAGTTAAAGTTTTGCCTGTAAATAATCAAAAGCTAACTTCTGAAACTAACAAGTACCATGATGTTCAAATTGAAAACTCCAATCCAGTACAGTTTATTACAAACTTGTCAGAGTATTCTCAAATTAAAGAGATAGTAGAAGAATTGAAAATGATAGTTGTTAAAAGATGTGTTGTTCAGAAAACTTTAGATTGTTTTCAAATTATATCTTGGGGTGAAATTGCATTTGAATCCTTTAAGAGGTTATTCATGAAAAAAGTTTTGAAGGTTAGGATACGGCTACGAGTAATGTTTAGCCACAGACAATTTGATCCAGGAGGGTAAATAGCAATGAGATGTAAAGTAAATGCTGGATAGTTAAAGATGACTTGCAGAGAAATGTATTGGAACGTAAGAGGGTTAAATAAATATGTACGTCATGATAATAAAGAAATAAAATTTTGGACCTAACTAAATGTTTAAAAGGGTAAAATAAATTTTTTTTAGTAACTGTAACAGTATTTGAAATTAAGAAAGTAAAGATTGAAACTTAATATGATATTAAAGTAAAAGTACGTAAATACAATTCCAAGAGTATTGTTAATATAAATTACAAAACAACAAAAATGGGTAAAAATAATTAAAAACAAATACTTATGTAGCAAACAGAAAATGTGAAACAGTGTCTATATTTAAGAGATGTAAATATATTTATGTAGAGGGTGAATATTTTTGGTAAATATGTTTAATAATTACAAAAATTCTTAAATGTATAAATTTTTGTCAACAACTTAAGAAAGTAAACAATTTTGTAACAGTAATTAAATAATTCAGGGTACAGTATTTGCTAAAAAAAAATTTGTAATGTCAGATTAAAGTCTAAAAACATTAAACCAGAGCCAGTAAGTAGTGGCGAGATAAAAAAAAAACATATGTCGTGTGTTAAATACGTGTGAAGTGTTAAGTGAAAGTGATAGCGTGTGTTCCAAGATTTAGGAGACTAAAAACCCAATTATAAAATTTCCAAACAAGTTGTAAATATTTATAATTATGTTTCTAGTGGGGCATATGATGCAGTAATTTGTATCACAAATTACTTAAATGTAAATAATGATTGTAATATGAATATGCATTTTTATGTGACATTGATTTGAGATGTTTATTGATTGTAATTATTGTTGAAAAGAAGTTTATACGGCCTTACTGAAACTGACAATAATAGCGTGCAATAATGCAGCGAGGGGGTGAGCTGTTTATCATTATTGGAAACGAGAAAGTTACGTAATGTTGGCGCGTTTTTTTTTTTTGGTAGAAATTGCTGGAACATTTCCCTAGAGCATATGTATTCATAATTTTCATTGGATATTAAAATAGACGCTAATGTTGGCGCGTTTTATTAGCCAATTGCAGTTCAGTTATAATCTTTAGGCATATCTGGATGAATGAGTATAAAAAGAGTAGGTTAGAGGTAGACCCCGTCAGTTCATCAAAAATCTCAATACATTACACGTCGTCTTCGGTCCGTCAGTTCATCAAAATTCTTTGTACACTACACGTCGCATTCCCGTCAGTTCATCGAAAGTATTTGTACGGCACACTTCGGATATCAATTTGCAGATTACGCGTAACAGAGTTATGAAAAATCTCAAGTGTTATAAAGTTAATTATACAAAAAGTTGAAGTACGCGAATTAAGAATTATCAGTAATGAAGTTATTATAACAGTTTCAGTTTGGCGAGTGTCTAGATCAATGTGTAAATGTGATAGTTAACGTGTTCGACAATAAAAGTGTAAAACAAATTTCATCAGTGTTATCTTTGGATAAAGGATTCCTTTCCGTTTACACAACCTGTATAAAGAGAAGTGCTCGACCCAAGAAAAAGATAATAGCTAGCCGGAGGACAGGGAACCAAATTTAAATAAAATAACAGTAGCATTCTTTCAAACGAACATTAATATTGCCGCAAATTGCTAACACCAGATGGAGCTAACAAGCCTAACAAATGAATCACGTCACAAGATGGCTTCAACGCGTGAAGTAAACACAAATACACAAACATTATAAGTAATACCATCGCAAATTGGCTCCCAAATGTGGGGCTAACCACAAACATATACAAATAATGTTACTTCACATTCCACCCCAAAAATGCGATAGTGAGATTTCAACGGAAAGACACGTTTTGAGACTCCCTAAAAAAACACCTTTCCAGAGAAACAGTCTATGAGGGAAACGTGGTTATAATTTCAGGATCTTCCAGGGATACGACACGAAAATTAAAAAAGAAAAGTTCCTTATTATTATTTTCTCAAAAATGGCCAATGATTTTGATTCAAATACCACGATAATAGTATTTTACAAATAGTGAAGTCCTCTTTATTATGAATGACTTTGGTATAAATTTCAAACCGTAAGAGACGGTGCAAAATGTTACTAAACAAAAAAATGTAGATCTCGTTAAAGCACAAAATTTATGTCAAATAATTTTTTTTACCGTTAGCCATTTGCGATATATTCCTTGTTATTGGTTTAAATTTTCAAACGCTTATCCTTTTTTAAAGCGGTAAGTTGCTATTCGTTTTTCTCGTGGCGATGCTATCGCTTTAGCCTACTGTATCCTTCTTATTCCTGCAACTAAATGTGTAAATCGGTAATGAAGGTTTATCTCGATTAACAAGATGAATAAACTTTTGTATGAACACGTTGTAGAAGAAAAGGTAGAGAAAGTCAACTGAATGCAGAACATGCGATTGTTTTTATCCGAGTGAAGTGATTTGTCTTAAAAATGAAGATGTTATTTATTAGCTCGACGTATGGAAAGCCAATTTGAAGAAGTTGGTTTGTTACATTATTGTGTTGTAGGAGTTTGCACCACGCTTTGGGCGTCTATTATAAGTAATTTGTATTGAAGGAGTTGTATCGTATTTCAACTGCTGGGGAGCCGAACTTGTAGTAGTTGAAACCGCTCGTATGGCATCCGGTTTCGGTAGCCTTCACCCCAAATGTACTTTCAGGTGGCCTTTGCCCCAAGTTAAAAAAAATATTACTAACTTTGCGATTTGACTGTTTATTTATATATTATATATTTATGTTTGCCTCGGCTGCGTCAGTATTATTGTTAGAGACATGGAACTCTTGGCAGGGTTGTGATACGACAAGTATGTAGGCTTACACAGATTATAAGCTTTAATTCACTCCTTTTTATTAATCCTTGACACAAATTAAATAGCACTTCACTGATATCGAGAGCTGTGAGATTCTTTTATTTAATACTTGCACTTTTTAACACGTATACTATTTTCGTCTCACACGAATACGTAATTAATTTCTCGAGGACACAATGCGCGTCTGGTTATGATCACTGTCTAGAAGCAACACGTCTGGTTATGATCACTGTTTGGAGGCAACTGAATTGATTTGAACAGTCTAAACTTGTAAATTTGTGTATTTCAAGTCTCCTACTTCAATAGAATACCTTCATTTAACTAAAGCTTTTTCTGGTTGTTGATTGGCTATTTTATAAACTGTCACTAAAATTACATTATTGCTTACAAGAATCACAAATAACATTTAAACTCTCAAACTCATTATTGCCTCAAGGTTACCTCATTATTACCTCATTGTTAGCAACGTTTAAATTATTATTCTCACAGCTCCTACATTATTAAATTACGTAATATATTCACATAATATTATTACACATGAATACAATAATATAAGATAAGACTGTTACATATATTTTACAAATTATTACATACACATATTGCTTCAAAGCGGGCTGTCATTAGGTTTACTTATTATATAATTTGACTGAAGTCATTTAAGTGTTAAAAACACTGCCTTAAAAAGCAACAGCGGGTGTATACGAGAATATTCTCTCACCAGCTATTTTAACCTCTCAGATGAATGCCAATCCCAATTTAAAATCCAGTATAATTTTTTATGATAGACTGAACCACTACTTGTAATGTTAAAGCATAATTAGATGCACTTGCACTTAAAACTCAGGATGAACAAAGCTTCAAGGAGGTCTCAAACCGGTATACCCATAACCTCCTCGAAACACAGAGCAAAAAATTCTCTGCTGCAACCTGCTATACAACATGTCCTGTACCTTTGTAACGGTTGGCGTTTTTCTTTGAATGCCACTGAACTGGTTTCTGATCAGAGAATCTGTTTGAACTTATACCCAATTGAAAGGAAGAAATAGCAATTGTTACTGTAATTACTGTTTTTGGAATGTGTCATTCTTTTATCTGGTGCAATTTCGATCTTTATCTACTGTCCTTGCATTCAGTAGACACTGCGTTGTAAAACAGTTCCTTAGATTAGGATGTTTCCGAATACCACGGAACAGCGCTGGCTTACTTATGTTCCCGGGCACATTTAGCTCATTCTTAAGGAGGGCCGCCATCACAACCACTACCAGTACTACTAACAAAAATGTAATACTATAAAAATAATTAAAATTACTTAGATTTACAACTTACATAATTAGTGTGAAGTTTGACACTGCATGCCTGCAGCAAGTTCAGAAAAACCTGGTGTGTAGCTGCAACAAACTTCTCTTATGGTATCATCTAGTTGTGAGTTCTATCAGACTGGATCGGTATTTTTTCATGATGATGCTTACAGATGAAAATGTGACCTCGTAAATATATGTCGAACCAAATCAAAAATAAGTTTTCAAAGCAACACTACGGACTATAGAATACTTATTATATTTAATTTTGAGGAGATATGTGAGATACCTAAATCTAGTAGTCATGGTATGTCATCATTTTCTTGACAATATTGCCATGTATATGATTTCAAAATATGATTTCTCTTATCTCATCCAGAAGACTGAAGAATCTTTTCGGTGTTTTCCACCTACTAAGCCACCTTACGTCTGCATGTAGAATTGTGTCACCATGCTCATAATTCTATGTATTCAAAAGATTCCTGAACAATCGGCGAGTGTAGAAGATGATCTGATGTAATTTACTACACGAGTTACAATTTTCATGACATGGACGAGCTTCAAATCCTTGAGCATAAAGCTTTCTGCTGGATAATTTAGTGATAAGAAAGAAATTTTGGAAATGGATCATCTTAAAAACAAGGAGCAAGAAATCCAGTCATTGAAGGCGTCCCATCTGTCGTCCTCCGTGGACCTAGTGGTACCGTGCTAGTCCCTAGTTCCCAAGGTCGCGGCTTCAAACCCGGCGGAGGGCGATGAATATTTTCGGGCGTAAAAATCCTTAGCATGGCTTCCTTCGGAAGAGAAGTAAAGCCGGTGGTCCCGTGTAGTAGATTTACGGCACGGAAAAGAACCTCAAGCCTGATAAAGAGGCCTCTGAGCAAAATTACGGTCTTTTATGCCCAATATAGAATGGGACGCTAAGGACCATAGTAGTTAAAGAGCGTCCATAAATAGGCCCCATCTGTTTTTATAGCAACAAGTTTATAGAGTGGAATGCTACTATCAAAAGTTTCAGGAATACATTAAACACGTCTTCTCCCCTAGTACATTCATGAAGTAGCAGCACTTTTACAAACTTCTTAACCGTAAAATCATGAAAGACCTTTTAATAAATACACTCAACTGTCGCATATCGAAATATCAGCGGTTTCACCAAACTGAAGCGAAAAAATATTCATACGATTGCAGGACCTAATATAATTATAATTCAAAATTGTTCAACCCATCTAGCAACAGCTTGTTGAGACCATTGAAGCTCTTTTATGGAAGACATAAGTACAAATTTATCTTTGTGACCATCAAATAGAGATTCCGCGGCACTGATCATTGCTTCTTTAACTACTTCCCCGTCACTGAAAATTTTCTTTCATTTTAGCTAAAACGTAACAGACTTTGTAAGTGGTCATTGACACGTTACTGGTTAGCCGAACTGGCTTTGTAAACACATATTGCTGTACACTAATTTAGATTTTAAGTATTATCTAATTCGGAATTAACATGAAGTTCGTATGATTTGTCGAAAAATTACCTTCTACATTACTTTTCTTGGAACAGGCACACTACTCTTAAACAATACACACAGCGTTTTCCTCTGAATTTTATAAAACAATACTGCTCCTCCCAATCACTGTAAAACCCTAAGTTCTTTGCCTTTTAGCCATATTGTATGAATAATCGATCACAAGATACGTCACTGAACCTATGCTCACAAGCTCTCAAGTTATGCTAAATGTTTGGTTCAAAAACTGACTCCCTTCTCTCGCTATCGATACAAATAACAATGTTCAAAACAGTGAACTTATTGTTTGCGGCATGGCTTTGTTGTGATTAAAGTGACTGTCTCCAATTTGCCGCAATTTGAGGTCTCAGGAAACAGCAAATTAGTGTATAAGTGGTTGGGTATCGGCAAATGTGTCTTGTTTACGACAGAAAGTTTTATGACACCAAGACGAAAGAAGGAAAGGACTGAAACTGTTTGGCTGAGAAACATGCTTCATGAGTGTGTACTCCCGAAGATGGTCGGAAGGAAATAGTTTTGTCTTGAAATATGAATTAATATTAGAAATCGTCGAAGTAAACATTTGGTTGTGACCGCGAATATATAGCAGCGAACTCTGCTCTAGCCAATGAAGGATGTCACATTGGCTGGAACAGAGTTCGTTGCTACTCCCACTCCATCCAGTAGGAATCCATTCGTATCTAAATTTAGCTGATCAAGCCTATCAGAATATCTTCTCCACGAGGAGTAAATCACTGGTAGCAGTTGGTTCCGCTTTGCTGCTTGATCATCTTAGGTGCGATGTCAGTCTAATTATAAAATGGACTATAAATGACTTCCCCTTGAGTTTTGTGATTAACGTTTAATTTTGAAACGTTATAAAACACTACTGTATAATTTATTTTATCTCATTTAGATTATTATTCTATTATGTGTTCTCCTGGAAACGATCAGTTATGCTTTGAAGTCTTAGCCAATACATTGCAAAATATTCCTTGGTAACCTGAATAACTAGCGAAAGAATTTAACTAGTTATCAAATACCAAGAAAGTTTTGTAACAACTCTAAAGGTAAAAGAGACACAAATGACACTCGATACTCATAAACCAAGCTTTGTATAATACACAAAGGAAAAGGTAAAAATGGTCTCCTCCATGGAAAAGTGTGTCTAAGGTATACATCTAAAATTTCCAGAAATTAAAAAGAAAATAGCAGGAAAAATTAATATTTTCTTCATATTAGCTTAATATCAAATAATATCGCTTGTCTTTTAAGACAAAAAATAGC
Source organism: Deroplatys truncata (assembly GCA_030765065.1). Taxonomy (NCBI): domain Eukaryota; kingdom Metazoa; phylum Arthropoda; class Insecta; order Mantodea; family Mantidae; genus Deroplatys; species Deroplatys truncata. The sequence continues at coordinate 65,874,600 of CM060980.1, forward strand.
TATTCAGGGAATTAGCTTAATTTCAAATTTTCGAAACTTATTCCAACAATTTCAATTAAAATATCTTAAACTGTTTATACTAGCACGACAAGTGAACTGTAATTTCTATAAAATTGCGGAAGTACTCTTTATGCTAGGACTTGAAAAGAGGCATACAACAGAAACAAGTGGACCTTTAAAATATATACTGTGAATTTATTTTTGTAAATCATTCCTGGTCTTGTTTCTAAAATGAACTTACTTCTGAAAATGCATAATTTTTAGTAATTATTATCCAGGAGTATTAAATATTTCTGATAAAATCTCGGTATGTGATTCTGAATATAGTCAAACTCGCTAATGCTGTTCATTGAAGTATGCGCACTATGGTTCGAATCCAATCTCAAGTAAGTGGTTGTGTATATGTGTAACGTGAAGGGGGAATTTCATGAAAGAATGTAACATAAACACAGGCTATTAGTTTTAAAAATGAAACAAGTTTTCTGTCTTCAGTATGGGTGGAAAACATGCATACATTTCATTCGAAATACCTCTTATAGATCTGCCTGATTCTTTTACTCACTAATCTAAGGCAATGGATATTATAACGGTAGATACTAACAAGCAGGTTACTCTTGCATCATGAACTGGGTTAATTTTCTTCCAAAAAAGGTATGCTTAACCCAAAAATTTGAGCACGTAGTCAATGCAGAACTACAACATTAGTTTCAGTCGTTCTTAATTGCGTTCTCATTTTGAAGATACTTCAGAATTCCGTACAAAACCTACCGAAGCGGGGAAGGAGCCACAGAGTATACATGAGGGACAGAGAGCGCAAGTTTGGAGAGAATTTGGTCCCAATTGTCCCTCATTAACAGGAATTGCCTTACTCAGTTTATTGACTCCGTGGAGGACAGAAAGTTCCGTCGTGGCCAATTAGCGGTTTCACAGTAGCATAAAAAAGAGAAGAAAAAACACAAAAATGAAATCCACCCGGAGAAATGTTCTGCGGTGCTTTTGTATGGGTAAGGCTTTTTGTGTTTCTTTCTTTTACCTTCGGAAGCAGATGTGTGCTGTATGAAGAGAAAAAGTTGTCCTACATTTACACACAGTTTGGAAACACGGACCAAAGATTACATATGTGATGATAAAGGACATATACAACCATAAATATCCTTTATGTTCCACCATGTCGAAATATAATAATTACATGCCTGAGAAATTCACTTTAATTAACCTCATTAAAGCGCAGATGTTCCACCAATCAGAAGATTCTCATATAACGACGGAAAAACGCCTAATGTCGATTATTCTCGCATGTATAACATCGATTGAGGACGATCGCAAGTTTGGAAAAGTAAACAATTCAGACACAAGTAACAACGAGATTGTCATCACCACCATCAACTTCCAATATGCACATTCCCTCAAATTCATTTCATCAATTGTACAATAAAAATTGTTTGAAATAGAGTCATTCTGATTCTATAATACTTAGCGTTAATTGCAACTGACATTCCGATATATTCATTTTTGTTTCCTATTTCTCCAATGCCCACTTCTTTAAGGTTATATATAGCCTATACATGGCATCTTCATCAAGGTCTGTGGGGAAAAAGATCAATTGTATCACTTCTGAGCGACCTCACTACCCTATCACCTTTGCTGGTCACAAGGTCACGCAAGACAGGTAGAGTTAATTATGGTTATCACACATGCACTGTTCATTTAAGCAAGACATTTATGAATACTTAAACGTTAGATATATGGTCGAACAACTTGTATGCAACTTGCATATAATGGTAATTAAGACGCTCTTATGGAAATTATGACATGGGTGAAACTCGCTTCTTTATTGACCCCATGCTCATAATATACTATATAAACTTTTTCTCTGGTGCGCTAATATTTTGTTTAGCGAAAAGTTTGTCTGTTATTTAGGTTTATCGCAGTAATCTGTTCGTGTTATCTTATTTGCTGAGCGCCTGTTATTGTTTCACTATTTTGAATTTTGGGTTCTTTATCCTCCGGCTAGCTATTATTACTCAGTCGAGCAAAAATCTCTAAGCAGGGCGTGTAAACGGAAAGGAGTTGTTACTAAAAGATAACACTGATAAAGGAATTTGTTTTTACACTTTTATTGCCTTCACAATTAATTAATTTCACATCTTTAATGTTGATACACGCCTGACTGAAACTGTTATATTTCCGAACGTAATTACTGTTCTAATAGTTGTCGCGTACTTCACAGTCTGTAACTAACTTTACGACTCGAGAGATTCTTCCAAACTGTATTATATGCACTTCACGATAGATTCTTCAAGACTGCGCGACGTGTACCTCGCGAATAATTCATTAAAACTGCGTAATGTATACCTCACGAGAGATTGCTGAGAACTGCGCGAAGTATACCTCGTGAATGATTCTGTAGAACTGCGCGATACTTGCTTTTGGCTCAAGAATTTATACTCCCTCACCTCGATATGCCTAAACATTATAATAGAGCTGCTATTGGTTACTAAATTGCGCCAACATTAGCGTCTGTTTTGTCAGCCAATCATAATTAGTAATATATATGCTCTTGAAGATATTCCCTCCATTTCTAAAGAAAGGCACGCTATCCTGACGTCATTTGTTTGTCTCTTCTAAGTGATAAACAACTCACCCCATCGCTTCATTGTTACCCACTCCTATTGTCAGTTTCAGTGAGGCCGTGTAAACTTATTTCCTAACAATGCTTATAGCTAACAAACATCTAAAATCATTGTCATACAATAATGTTAGTTTACACTACAATCACTGTGGCATTTACAGTGTTGTGATATAAAATACTGTCTCAGGTTATAGCATAAAAACCTTGCCGATGAAGAGTAGCTTTGAAGTATGCACTAAAGTGAAATGGCGGTCTAACGTACCGTAGGTGCGTCCTAAATTGATAGCTATCTGATAAGCCTTAATTTTGGAGAAAAAATGACTCAATAAAATAAAAAAACAGTATAATTAGTGAAGCCCAATCTATTCTCTTAAGAGCTAAAGTTCAAAGTCCATAGTTTACCTCACCCACCATATTTGAAGAGATTGAAAGCTAAACCAATAAAGTAGTAGTAGTAGTAGTAGTAGTAGTAGTAGTAGTAGTAGTAGTAGTAGTAGTAGTAGTAGTAGTAGTAGTAGTAGTAGTAGTAGTAGAGTAGGCAAATAGAAATGAAGAGATCCTGGCAATGGTTTGGGATACAGTACAATGTAATATAAATGTAATTACAAATGTATGGCCATTTCAGTGCCTGCGTGACTATGATCGAATATAACTATGGATGTACTTATTTATTTGTATGACTAAAACTATTTGAGCCTAAAATAAGCGGTTTTCACTGCTGTTACAAACATTACCCTCTACTTTGCTCCTGATTAATTTGTGAAAAATGATATTTGGACCTAGTGTAAGCTGTATTTATTAGAGACGGATTCACGTGATGTGGGGCACCTCCTACTAGTGGAAAAATACATGACAACACTGCAAGACTCTCATTGGTTGACTCTCATCGTGGCGCTCAAGGATACACATCACGTTTAAAAACAACCTTACCAGAGTAAATAAGTTTTATTTTTTGCTAAGCAATTTATGTTATTTCTAATGCGTATTAGTTATACAAAACGTGTAAGTAACAGAAAAAAATCTGATATGTTGTACTCACATTGCTTTCCCTACTCAATCTTGTACAATCTGTTCTTACAAACGTTATTTTTCGCTATGCTTTATATTAATCGCGATAAACCGTTGCATAAATTGTCTTATTGCATATTTCCTTGTAGTTACAAGGAGATGACGACGAATACCTAGTGTCACTTTTTTGCGTCGTCTCCAATATCTGCTGTTGATTCAGCTGCCGGCTGCTACAGTGGTTAGCTGTAAGTTCTTTCATCAGAGTATGCGTGGGCGCATTGTTAAAGGAGAACACTAGTTTAAACTGACTGAGAAATTTAACCTGTTCTAATACTTGAGCTATTAAAGCGAGTTTCCGACCGTTTAAAGATAAGGAATGAAACTGATTATCTATCGTAGCACTCGAAACTTTAACAATTGAATTATTATACTCGATAACTTGAGCAGTATTTTACAGTTTGAAATAACCGATTCCGCAATAAAATAAACTAGAAACGTAAGTTGCCGCAAGTCGCTAAAAGGCTTACCGGCAAAACTCGCGGTTACCACTAAGTAACTGATAACACAGTGCGGTCTTAGCGCTACGAACTGCCGATCACCGTAAAAGACTGTAAGCTCCTAAGGCTGTACAGAAAGAAAAGAAAATACGCTAATTTTAGCAATACAACAATCTTTTATTAACTTAAGTCCTGCCTAATTTAGAACTACCCCACCAAAGTTCCTACATTATACGTTGCTAACTTTTAAACATCTGAAACACAACTTTTACTGCTTGACTACAACATTCTAAGAATTCCCTCCCTCTCTCTCCGGCCTGCGTGCGGTTTCACACATCTCTTATTACTTAACGTCTTGAATTCTAGTTACCTGAACCCTGACCTAATGTGCTCCTTGTCGACTAAAATTAGCTGGAACTCTTAATTACCTTAGCTAGGATATACTTTAGCTAATTACTTATCCTGAATCAGTAATCTGCCTGGTAGCCACTTCCTTATTCACTTACGAAGTTGTAACCCTTTCTTTTTCCATTATGCATTTGTTCAACGTATAGAAATTATTTATTAAAATCATTTATCTATTTCGCTATCATGTTTGTATAAAATTAATAATTATACGAATTATTAATGCCGGTGTCAGGGATTAGGGCAATGAAGCAGGCTTTAGGTGATAGTCAAATCTTTTAATAGGGGGCCGCTATGTGATGACTTTGAAATTTCGTTCTCTTTGCATTCCCAAGGGAAGAAAACGAATAGTGATTTTCCTCTTGGGAAAAGTATGAGTATAAGTAAGAATATATTGGAAATGATTGACGCCACAATAAATTTTATTTGACATAAATCGTGTGCTTTAACGAGATCTGCATTTTTTGTGTAGTAAGATTTTGTCTATCTTTTGCGGTTTGTTATGCAAAAGTGAAGGGGAATTCAGAAACTATTACCAGAAAATTGAAGATATAAATTAAATTTTCATGAGAATACCTTAAACATATGGTATTTTAATGAAAATCGTTGGAGCCATTTTTGAGCTAATCAAACTTTTCGAAGCATTTACCGTAAATTATAGTTTGGGCTGGGAGAATTTTCTTGAAAATCTTTGTATCGCATCCTTAGAAAAATTTAAATAAAAAGTTTGGTATTTATTCGACTTTTAGTTTTATAGTTATGCTGTTCACAGACACAAACATATACACACACAGACACTTACACACACACACACACACACACACACACACACACACACACAAGGAGCTTTTTCTAGCAATGCATTTTTGGGATTCAAGAAGCCTCAAAATATGTATTTCCGGTGAAATCTCGGTATTGAATTTTCGGATGAAATACAATACTTCCCCTGCTTACTGTAAGTACATAACAGAGAAAGTAATAAACGGGATTAATTCCCACATTACTGCGTCTTTATTTTATGCCTTCTCAAATGCATCATCCTGTACTTTTAACAAATACCACTCGTAATTGCATCTCTACGCGGGTAACTTTCCACCTGTCGTGAAATTGCTGACAAAAGGAAAATACAGTGATATTATGTAGATAAAATCTAAATAAAACTTCGGGAATATAAGCCTTCGTGGTTTTAACTTTCAGTTAATTTTATCCGTAGACCCAGCAAAATAATTAATGTGAAGAAATTAGGGAACTATAATTGGTTTTATATATCATATAAGGAAAAGGTGGAGTAAAGTTGTGTGCCCTTTCTGCTGGTCTCATGTTATACTGTTATAATAGATAACGGAATGTGCGCTAGATTGGTAATGAATTTATTTCCAAAGCTTCATTCTCTAGAGCTGTTTCTCATTATAACGAATATTAGTGTTGGTCATCAAGGACTTAAGAGGCGCCGAAAATAATCATATAATACTTTTCTCAATAGAAATTACACCAAAACAATATGAATACAAAAATAAGGATGAAATTCTTGTTTGTTGAAATTAACACATCTTTCCTGCCCATTTCTTTGCCAAGATAATATATATTTATTATTATAAAGCGTAACAACTCCTGAGAAAATGCACGGTTAAGATTAGCGAAACGATAACGAAGGAAAGCAAACCAGCCTTAGGATATAAACGGATTTATGGCTGGGAATGGCATGCGGAACCTTCAGGCAAAATCATTATCTGGATCCCTGGACGTTTCAAAATAAACACATTGCTATTGCGGACCCCTCAAGCGCTCCTTCAATTATAGTTATTTATGTATGATTAATTTATATGAATGACGTGTGATAGGAAAAAAATATCACTCCTGATTCTCACCGCCATGTTTTAATTCTTTTAACCCAAAAATTATTTATATTTATTTATTGTTCTGAACATAATAGGCATAAGTCCAATTACAATGTTCATTACAAAAATATAGTAACATACAATCATTTATAAATCTAACTTATACAGAAGAAACAAACAAAAATTATAAATCACAATAAAAGTTCTCAAGAGGAGAAACAAAATAAGAAAAAATAATAAGGAATAAAAGCAACTAAAAAACTAGGGAAAATTGGTCTGTTTAACAGAATAGTGGGCTGAATATGAAAAGTAATATTACTTCTTATATTTATTTCTTTTTTAGAGCTGCTTATACTTTATATTTATATAGTCAACACGGTATTCATTACCATAGAATTTGAAAAGAAAAGAGAAGGTGGCATGATAATTACACAATTATTTCTCATTTAAATATTTGTATTAATCTACGAAAAAATGATTATTGACTATTGCATTTTTAACTGAGTAGTAGTTAACATCTGGCGATAAAAGCGGAGACATATGAAAACATACAGAAATGGGTAGCAATAATGAGAATATATGCAAATTATTTGAAAGAATACTCATTAAATTATTATTTCCACTTATTTAGAGCAATTATTTCTACACTACTGAGACGACCTTAATTTGTTTCAATACTCAAATCGCTTTAATACTTGAAGTATTTCTCTGTTATTTTTCGAACTATCCATTTGCACGGCATGAAGGCTGTGGGATTCAGATGACAATTGGTGAACTGGTGCAGTCATACTTTAAAGGTATTCTGCTATCTACTTTACGTTAATTCTCGAAAACGCTGATTAGAAATGACTTCGTACAAGAGAATACGTACACTTTCGTGCACAAAAAGTGTACTAGATCGTCGCAGGTTTTTTCCCCTCAGAAAGGTTTCCATCCTTCAGGTAACCAACCGTTGAATCCATGCAGCTGGTATCTGTTCTCTAAGTGATTGGCCTGAAAAACAATTCATTGACATACAAACTAAGCAATGAACGATATTTATAATCTAAGTGGAATGAAGGGTGACAGAGTTTCGCTACGTTTGGTACACAAGGATAGACTAAACCAATGTAATTCGGCCTTCTAAAGGACGGACTGAAGTATTTTTTGCATGTGTGGTTAAACTGAACGACAGCTATAACATTTACAAAGGTATGAGAACTCTCATCATTGACATTGTGACGAAGGGTAAAGTTGTTGCCACTACTAAAGGATAAGAAAACTGGAACTAAGAAAACGGTAGTGTTTTAATGTTACCCTTCGCAGTTCGACAATACTTTTAGGGAGGGAAAGTACCCTGCCAATCAAGTGAATAGAATTATGCTCGTAAAACATAGATGGTTGCGCTGGTAAAGGACGAATTACATAAGTGTTTATGGTTTTAATATTGTTTATATTAAAACAGTAGGCAACATGGAAGTACAAGTTAAAAGTATATACTAAAAATTCTAAAATACATAATATCAAATTTTTTACAAAGTTCCATAAATGTATTTATTGCCTTAAAAAGGTACATTTTTTCATGTTGAGGGTTGTTTGGTGCATTCCATGAAAAGGTGGTGTCTGCATTACCTTGATACTTTGTCGAGTATTTGTTTTTAAAATTGTACTGACACACACTAACACACACACACACACACGAGGTACGCACAAAAAAAAAGTTTTTCTGAAATGCTTTTTATTATTTCAGGGCACATCAAAACCTTTATTTTCCGTGAAATTACATCTTCGATTTTTTTGTGTGAGATGCAGTACTTTCTCTGCGGTAGAGGACGTAAAAGCACTTAAAATCATATCTGTTACACATGAATACGTGCTTAGTTTTTCAATTTGTTATATTGGCTAACAGAATAGTCACTTTATCATAAGATAAATATATCCATATCCCTATATCCATATATAGGGCTAATTGTTCAAAATATTATAAGATGTTATGCTTATTGTGTAAAACAATTGATATCTTGTACAAGCATAAACAATAATAAAATCTTTGAGATGGTATACAAAAACTCTGATGTGTTACATTCACATGAATTTCTCTACCCTCTAGCTCTTATTAATGGGCTTACAAATTATTCTTACGAAGGTTTATTTTCTTATCTTCTTCATTTTGAGATAAACCTTTCCGAAAATAGCTGCATTACACATTTCGTTGTAGATACAAAAGGAATAGCGATAGTCAAATATTTTAAAACTGCACGCTTTATGCTGGCCTTAAAATTCCATACTCTGCGTCGGTACCCCTGTCTGATTGTTTCGACGACTGCGCCGTTGGTGGCAGTCCCGGGTTCGACGCCCGCTCGGGTTGGAGTCGAACGCGGTGTAGTGGTAGAGATAGAATTAATGTTAAAATTCACTGTACCTTTTTCTCCATCCGACGCGGCTTCGTCTTGTTGTCCTTCTCGCTGTTACCCTGGCTAGTTGGTTCTCAGCGGTGATTTTAGCATGGACTCTGCCTATCATGATATTTGATAAGCTCGTCGATCACAGTTGTGGTACTGGGAGCTTAGAGAAGAATTGACTACACACTGTAATGTTTGGTTTATGGCTATTTATTGTTACTTCCTCACTCTAACACTACATAAATGTTCCTGTTCACTTATCACCATTTTGCGCGTTTAACTGTTTGACAGTTTCAACTATTTCATCTGTTTCATTAAACTGCGAACTGTCTTCAACTGTATACTCTTTTACTTTTTAACTGTGTACTTCGAACTTCAACTGTCTCCTTTTAGGGTTGAATCTCGACTATTTTAAGGAACACAATCTCCCACCTAAAATTTTGGTATCGGATTTCTTATTGGTCAGTTTGTATACTCATGTGACCTTTTCCTTGGGCTTCACTTGATAAACAGCCGTTCGGTTATATTTGCTCGCTCCATACTTCCGGAGCGCAAACAAACAGTCATAAAACTTTACCCTTCTATTCTAACACAAAAGATATCGTTTTCGCTGACCATGTGAACATCACGTTTCTACCCTAACTGCAGAGTTCAAGACGTTCTAAACCTAGTTAAACAGGAACATTATGTACACGACAAGTATTACATTATACAGAAATTATTATTTACATGGTTTTCACATTGTAAACATATATCATTTAGATATTAGATTAAACACTGAATAATTTAGCACATAATAAAATTACCTCGGGTACATTCTGTCTCAACTCTTTCCATGCAGTCGCGAGAAACAACTGAAATTAACACATCATTGAAAGGACTTCAAATAAGACTAAACATTGAACAATTCGGACCATTAATAACGGATATCTCGGAAATGCCTGATGCTTCAAACAAAGTTATTTGAAATAAATTGTGTCTCTTAAAGAAATCTACATTTCTTATGTAGTAGGTTTTCATCTATTACTTAACGTTTACAAGTTATACAAGATTACACAAAATTCCTTCCGAATGAAGAGCACTTCAAAGACTATCCTAATAAAATTCAAGATATACGTTGTATTTGTCATGTAAATATCTTAATATATGGTATTAAACAAAATCGTTTCTGCCATTTTTTATAAAATAAAAAATTTCGAAAAATCTTCCCTGTAAAGAGTAGTATGGGATAGGTGAATTTTCTTAAATATTTTCGTGTCGCACCTTTGAAAGGTACTGAATCTAAATATCAGGTTTAGTGTTTATGCGACGTTTTGTTTTTGAGTTATGCTGTTCACACACACATGCGGACCTTTTCTAAAAATGAACTTTTTTATTCAGGGGCCTTAAAACTTGCATTTCCGGTGAAATCTCGATATCAGAATGAAATACCTTCCCTATCTACTATGTACGTGACAGAGAAAGTAAAACTATATAGTGTAATTTAAAATGTTCCCCATGACGTCGCAACTTGCACAATAATGATGCTAAGAATAGTTTCTATCTGTAAAAGAGTATTTTTGAAATATACTGCTTGACGTGGTATATGCTGCTAAATGTCCGGGTGTTTTTTGAAAAACATTTCCATTAGTTGTTGGACTTTTGAAACGTACTGTACCTGCCTCCCTGCCTACACAGATTAATTAAATTTCAAATGTTGCGATAATCAATTCGGATTGATTTAACTCACGTGCTGATTTAAGTATTATTTTTAATTTTAACTCTAGACTGAATTTATGTATTTGGTTTGTGCCGACTATTTTTCTCTTGGCCCATTGTATTGGTTTGCTCTAAAAGCAAACTCAGCTAGCTTTAGCTTAGCTTCATCCTCCGCTTTGGTATCGGTTGAGGCCTCGTTTTGCTTTTGTTTGGCCTTGGAGGTGCTACCGTCGCTGAACCGTTGGGCGCGGGAGATTCGAGTTCTTAGTCAGTGAGTTGTGTCAGACTATCACCGAGGACTTGTTCGTCTTGACTTGTGAATGTTACGACTTTTTGATTTTCGTTTTCCTTTGGGCAGTCTAATCATCTAACAGAACTTGGTCATTATTCTGACTGCCTTATGATTTCCGTGAGCATTTTTCCGCGTTTATTTCAGAGCTCTTCTCTTCAGGATGTACTTTCGATCATACCGAACCTGCAGGGTGGCTTAGGCGGTAACGGGAGATCGTTTGTTCGACTTCCGCGGGCGATCATCCGGACCCAAAGGCTTTTTTCGGGGTTTTCCCGGTTCGCTAGGCGAACGTTGGAAAGGTTTATTATATCCCCCGAATTTCCTGTCCCTGCATTTTACCTCCATTCTCATTTCACTTCACCTTTCATCTGCTTGATCTGTTTCAGGGTTAAAAGTGTCGGCGAGAGTCTCGGCGTTTCATGTAGGGGAAAAGGATGCTCTATGTAACCCTTTATCCGCCGGAATGAGGCTGTTTCTGAGTCCCGGGCCCCAGTGGGATGTGCAAGCCCGCAGGCGGGAAGGAGGGGAGCCGGTTGCACCAGCTGCCATCCGGGTGTTTTAATCTGTAAAAATGTAGGAACCCAGCCCTCTGACACATCGTGCCTTCTGATCCGGCCGTCTTCTGTCTCCTCTCACCTCACCCCTCCCTCATGAGGGGCTTCAGGCACAATAGACCTTGTAGGTCGAGGTGCTAAGCCCCCCCTCCGCGGCTAATCTTAGTCCTAGCCCGCGAAAGTTTTAGACCCATTATCGACAGTAAGGGGCATTTGTTCTCGTATGTTACATTGTCATATTGTGACGTATGTAAGCATTGTTACGTATGTGACCTGGCTGCCCGGATAGGGTATTGCGTAAGAGAGTGTTGGGGATAAACGAGTTTTAGATAGCGTCCCACGCCGAGTTAGTGTGGGTTGAGTCAGTTGAGTCGTGGCTAGTTACTGGAAGAGGCAGGTTGTGTGTGTGTGTGCGCGCTACCCATACAAACAGTATGGCGTCCTCACCGACAGACATGGAAACAAGGAGGTACTGTATCCCCTTTTATTAATAAACCCCCTTGCCATCCACTTCTATTCAGTTTAATTTATCATAGTAGATAGATCCCTTCTCTCATCTGCACCATGTAGTAATCCTTTTACTAGGTATTTCCTAATATTTTTCACATTTCTCTTAGCTGCGTCCCTCGTCGTGACCTCGCATAATGTAAATTATTAACTTTCAGATTCTTCGATACCCGAGTTGCGAGTTGCTCTACTTCCCATTGAGCTAGTGTGTTCAGAGGTCACGACAATATTAGGGCGCATTGAACCTGGTTGGTGCACAGTACTGCTTGCCCGTTTAATATTTGAAAGTTAAGCTTTTACAGGCATGTTGTTCAAGATCCTTAAGCCAAAACTTTGAGTGCATTATTATGTTCCTTTAGTGCGACAACATGTTAAATGTATGTTTAAATATTAGCACAATAAGTAACCACATGATTCATTCAGAATATATAACGCCTGAAAGCTTATATATAGTGCACCTCTATACTGTAGGTTTATTGGTAGAATATATCTTAAATTTCTTACGGTCCTGTCATGCATTTGCCTCTTCTTTTTATATAATGGTATTACGTAAGCAGTCTGAGAATAAATAAAAAAGGGGAGCTGGTTGGTGCCGCAACCTTAAATTTTTATTATTATTCTTGCATTCACACGTAAGAGTTTGTTATTACAATTAAATGTTACTTAAATTGATCCTTTCAGTGTTACAGAAAATACAATTTGTATATGCGTGGAGGTAAATCCAGAGACATAGCCTACATCCTTCTGCATACAGTGGTTTAATAAGCGTCCCATTTTATATTGGGCGTGAAAGAGCGGTAATTTTACTCAAGACGTTTTTATCAGGCTTGAGGTTCTTTTACGTGCCTCAAATCTACGACACGGGACCACCGGCTTTACATCCCTTCCGAAGGAAGTCGTGCTAAGGATTTTTACGCCCGAAAAAGTTCCATCGTCTTCAACCGGGTTTGAACTCGTGATAATATGCTGTATTACTAGCTGTTGAATGTACAAGTAATATGAATGTAAGAATTTGTACATTCTGTGCTGGGGGACGAAGACTGGCTACATATTTTGGCGGAATGTGCACAGTGGGAGAACCAATGAAACATAAAATTCACAGAAAAATTCTTATGCTAGGAGTTTGGCAAGTTGGGATCTAGCGGCTGACTGGAGGAACTGGTAAAACATTGGCTATTTTCGCTAAAGTACGCGAAAGCCAGATCGAATTTGTTCAGTAAATCATAGACAATCTATGTATATTTTTTCTTTGTTTTTTGTGCTCTTTTTCTTAATTTTCCTCGCATTTAACTTGTATCTTACATAAGCATGCACGGTGAAAAATCCATGCACTATGTGTTTGTATAATAACTTTAATAACATGACAACAATAAAGACACTTAACTACTTACGTATCACTTATTATGAATCTATGATCCCTGACATATTTTGCCCAATGTTGTATTTTCATGTTCTTGCGTAATGAAACACTGTTAAAGTTTATAGTTTAAGGATTTATTTTCTTTGAGAGTATTTCTCGGTAACCATAGGGATAACGAGGCACGAACCTATATGCTATAAATCAAACCCAGGGTAGATGTTATAGGTGGTTTGATGTCATCGATTTATTGTTTATCCGTTGGGGGTATGGTTGCTTTCAATTATGCTATGCAAATTTTTACAGATATTTTAAGTGGTTTTCAATATGGGTCATTCCATAATCATTTTAATCACGATGAATAAGCTTTGTCTCAAAATAAACCTAAAGTGATTTAAATCTACTGACACTAATGACTTAGCATATGTTGCAGAAATTAAAGGGATACTGCCAATACTGTCTTTTAAAAGTGCTGGTAATTTTATTTATTGTGAATTTTAAAAGAATTTGTAGTAATGCGAGAAGGCCAGTGCGCAAGGTTAAATAAATAAGATTGTTATTAATAATAAGAGATATATATTATAAAGTTGTGAAATGTAACATTATGCTTTTATTATTGTAACTGTTCATGTTAACCCTTGCTTTGATTGCGGTGAATAAAATAACACCAATATTTGATTAAGTAAATGCGTTTTATAGTATAACTTCTTGCAGAAAACGGATAAGTAAGTATATTATGTAATACATAATATTCAATTACCCGATTATTCATTCTATAAACAATTGCCAGTTTCAGTGGAAAAATCATATCCAGCGAAAGAATATAAATCGACTACCGAGGGCCATGACTCGTTACCTACCTCATTAAAAGAAATCTTTGGGCCATACTAAGAAGAGTTGGAGCGAAAATTGAGATCCTAACAGGCCATAAGACCTTAAACATGTTTGGAAGGATGAGAATAAGATTTAATAAATGATGCCGGGCCAATGTATTGCACAACGACTTTGTGCATGTCGTACTCGTTAGAAATTCCAATTCCTCTCGTTATATGATTTTAAAATAGCAATAAGTTCACATTTTAAAGGTTTGCCGTGAAACTCTTGAGTATTCCAAGGTCAAGTTTATAGTGCTGTTTATTGACATAGTTTCACTAGACTCCCAACATTTTAAAACTATAATCTTTCTATACAGAGTGATTCGGAGCACCAATCTTTTACGAGATCTTTTACGAGAGAGAACCTAGGTAAAAACAATGTGTGGTTCGGCCACCGGGAGTCAACTTATAATTAGCAGGCATAGGAATTGTTAAGTTATCTACACTCAAACCATATATTATTACAAGGAACGTAAACAACAGCGGCCAAGGTGCACTGACAGGCAGGTAAAGCCGGTCTAGTGAGTGCTGTCTCCAAACACTAACATACTGTACGAGTGATGGAGTGGATTGCAACCTGCGACGTTCCTGCCTTAAATCCAGTAACAGCTCAACCGTATTTCCTTACGCTTTGGATTTATTGCTTAGAAATTCCTATGTCTGATACTTAGGTTTGACTGGAATCGTTTGAAGAAGCCTCTATCAACCCAATAATAACATTACATAATAATAGTCAAAGGTACCCGAATTATTACCTCCAGAGCCCATATTGGCAGTGAAGGGATTGGGTTGAATGGTTCCGTACAAAATATTACAATTATTGCGTGAATTTGAGCGATAAGGACCTCTTCTGATGTTAGAGGCATCTTATGTAGTACACTGCTCAAAACAATCTAGGGATATAAGTTATGATCACAGTAAGGAACAAATAACAAAACACCTCTGCCAATCCATTGATAAGTATTAGCATAGATGGTCCATTTCATATTGCTCTGATGCACTGCGCAACCAAGGGACATCAAACACTAATCCGAATTAACTCTGGTTCTCCAATGCGGCCAAATCATACATTTTCAGAAACGGATTACCTATTAAAAAATCTTATGTGTTAGCTTCACATAACTTTCTCTACCCTCTATTACTTATTAATAGGTATACATTCGTTATAGATACAAAGGGAACAGCGATAATCAAATGTTTAAGAACTGGACGTCTTACGCTGCCCTAAAAATTTTCTATGCAATTGCGAGAAACAACTAAATGTTGAAAGAATGACCAAGTAATAAACAATTCGAACCATTAATAACGGGTATCTCGGAAATGGCTGATGCCACAAAAAAGTTATTGGAAATAAATTGTGTGTTTTGAAGAGATCCGCATTTCTTATGTAGTATGTTTTCTTCTATCGCTTATTGTTTACTAGTTGTACAAGCTTATAAAAAACTCCTACCGAATGAAAAGTACTTAAAAGGCCATTCCCAGAAAATTCAAGATATGTATTTTATTTGTCATGAAAATACCTTTAATATATGTTTTTTTAATCCAGATTGTTGTAGCCATTTTCTATAAAATCAAAATTTTGTAAAAATCGTTTCATGTAAAGGGTAGCGTGGGATGGGGAATTTTCTTCAAAATCTTCGTGTCACATCTTCAGAAGATACTGAACCTAAATACCAAGTTCGTGTTTATCCGACTTTTTGTTTTTGAATTATGCTGTTCACAAGCACACACTCACATTCACTCACTCATTCACACACACACATACATACACGGACCTTTTTCTAAAAATGCTTTATTTGGATTCAGGGGGACTCAAAACATGTATTTGCGGTGAAATCTCGTATCGAATTTTTTGTTGGAATGCAATATCTTCTGTACCTACTATGTGCGTAGTAGGGAAGGAATAATAATTCAGACGCACGCCGTAGCGACAATGCTGTTAAATTTCTTTGAGCGATCAGCTGTGTTCAAAATAAGCAGCTATTTACTCGTATAGATCTTCAATTAATGTTTTCTACCTGCTTATATATGTATTTTGGTTGGTTTGTTCTATGGACATGTTGTCTAATTGTGCATCCAAACAAATGGAACAAAACTAATCATAAATGCCTTATAACAATACCTTTTAATGAAACAGTTTATACTGTGCACTTTCTAGCCTAAATGATATATAGCTAACATGGCGT
Organism: Deroplatys truncata; assembly: GCA_030765065.1. Classification (NCBI taxonomy): domain Eukaryota; kingdom Metazoa; phylum Arthropoda; class Insecta; order Mantodea; family Mantidae; genus Deroplatys; species Deroplatys truncata. Next base: position 65,890,830 of record CM060980.1, read on the forward strand.
GATCTTTGTGCCAAATACCTTTCCATTTGGGAAGACTTCATAGAAGAAAAACCGTACTATACTCTTTAATAGTAGTTGAACGAGCGAGGTGCGCTGCGGTAACGTATGCGACTCGCATCCGGGGCCGATTAACCAGACCGAGGGATTTTTCGTTGTTTTTCTCGGTCGCTAGGTGAATCCTGGGTTGGCTAATCTGTTCCTCGAATTTTCCTATCATCGCTTTCGTCACTATTATTCATTTTTGAGAAAGGTTAGTTTTAGTAGGAGTTGTATCGTATTTTAACTGTTGGGGAGCCGAACTTGTATTAGTTGCAGCCACACATATAGTAAACAATTTCCGGTAGCATTCGCCCCAAATGTACTTTCAGTGTCCTTTGCCCCAAGTTTAAAAAAATATTAAGTTTGTAATTTGACTGTTTCTTTAAGTATTAAATATTTATGTTTGCCTCGGCTGCGTAAGTATTTGTTAGAGACACGTTTCTCTTAGCAGGGTTTTGGTGCGACAAGAATGTAGGCTTACACAGATTATAATTTTACTTCACTCCTTTTATTAATACTTGATACGATTTAAATAACACTTCACTGATATAGGGAGCTGTGAGATTCTTTTTGTTAATTAATTACACTTTTTTAATACGTAAACTTATTTTTCGTCTTACACGAATACATATTATATTTCTTGAGGACACATTTTGCGGCTGATTAGTAACTCTGTCTGCAGTCAACTGACTTTTAGATTTGTAAATTTTGCTATATTTCAGTTTCTGATTGGCTAATCCTACTCCAATAGAATACCTTCATTTAACTAAAGCTTTTTCTGGTTGTTGATTGGCTATTTTATAAACTGTCACTAAAATTACATTATTGCTTCCAAGAATCACAAGTAGTATTGTTAAATTCTCAAAATCATTTTTGCCTCAAGGTTACCTCATTGTTAGCAACGTTTAACTTATTATTTTCACAGCTCCTACATTATTAAATTACGTAATATATTCACATAACATTATTACACATGGATACAATAATATAACCATATGCAATGACTGTTACATACATTTTACAAATTATTATATATACTATTGCTTCAAGGCGAGTTGTTATTGAATTTACATATTATATAATTGGACTGAAATTATTTAAGTGTTAAAAATACTGCCTCATTTTCTTCTTCTTCACCGACATACCAGTCATTGGGCTGATCGCCCACCCATCCTGGATATGCTATGATCCAAAGTTTCGCTCCTCGATAGGCTACTAACCCAAGACACAGGCATGTGAGTCCTTGGAGGCGAATGTCCCACAAAGAGGAGAGTAATTCGTTGAAGAAGAAGAAAAAGTAATTGATCTTATAATAGCCCTAAAGAACGACTGTAGGTAGTGCATTTTGTATGTGTGTGTATGTAACGATATTATAGCAATAAAAATAAACATCGTTATTGTTTAGCTTCAAGTTCGTTCTTTATATTTCATAGTCGATGATGCTTAGGGAAGGTGAATAAATGAATAAGTTGTAAGAATTTAAAGTAAATTTGGCTGTTTAGTATGCTGTCTGAAGATGTTATTTTCTTATATACAATTATCGACAAAATATTGAACTGATGAACACAATATGCAGCTGGAATAGATTACATTTTTACCCTATTCGCGTATAGGAATTTTTGTTTCGGGATCAAAAAAGAACACAAAATTCATTAATCGACGAGTTTTTTTATTAATTATTTGCAATATTTATATACGCAGCAACCACAGAGACACAGCGACACTTCATCCTTCGACGCCGATTTCACAATTTATTAACTCCATTTAAATTGCGTTGAATATAACAATTATATGAATTTCATCAATTACGCGATTAGCTAATAGCTCATTCAACTCTAAATTGTTAAATGCTATGCTATATTAAATTATGAATTATATATGGTTTCGTATCTGAAAACATGTTATATTGTGCTCAATTCAAAACTAACTTTAATGAAAAACCATTCTGAAGTATAATAATGGTACATAATCCTTATTTGCGTGCATGTTTAGCAACTTTTGTGGTAATAAAAGCAATTTCTTTACGATTTCAACAATTTTGTTTCTTAAAATTAAAAAAAAATACATTTCCTAATTTTATTTTATACTTTACTTTGTTATTCATAATCCCTGTTTTATAGGTTAGTATATACATCGACTGCATGAAATCCTGTTGCTGTAATGCGCAATGGCTGTATTCGTAATGAAATACTCTACGGACAAATGGGGCCTAAAAATAAATATGGATAACTCTAAATATATGACCATTGGAGATAATCATCAAGATGTGGTACTGAAAGACGAAATCGGAATAATTAAACACCGGGGGAATATAAATACCTGGGAGGAAAGATTATACAAGATGGGAAACAAGAAAAGGAAATAAGATCAAAGACAAACTCAGGAAAGTATGTTATATATCTAATTTGAATTGTATATTATGGGATAAACAGGTCTCAAAACAAACTAAAACTATAATTTTTAAAACAACGGTTACAAGTATTATCACCAGGGGCCGGATTTTTATGGCCTCAGAATATCTAGAAATATTCAATAAAATTCCCTAAAAATCAATAAAATGATATAAAAGTGACATTAAAAACTTTGACTTCATTTCCGAGTATGAGAGTTCTTACTTTTATAACGTTAGAACTGAAATTAATACTAATTTAAACTCACGAATATGCATGTTCTAGGAAGATGAACGTATAAAAAAATCTTATCTTACTCAGAATTATTGCAGTAAGTATCCAACAGCATTTGCAGGTTCTCGAACGTTGGGGAACACCTGCTATCCGAAAACACATTTTTGTACTGTGAGAAACTCCTTTCCACTTCCACTGATATAACTGGAGCATACTTGAAATACGCTAAATCACTGAGTGAGATCTTCTTCAGTGCAGAAAGTATCAAATGTTCCACGGTTAGCACTTGAGAAATGGGACACAAAGTTTTGTATCTAAAGTTTTTATTAAGAACACTTTCCACTTTCTTATATACCTTTCTTCCAACTTTTCCCCCTCCACTTTTCAAATAAAATGCAATTTTGTTAACTAGAGTTAGAGAATTTTCTAGACGTGCAGTTTTCTCCTGTACACGTGTAATTCCTTGTGTTAAGCAACTGAAATTTGCGTTTATGAATGTTAGCTGTCCCGTTTCACTGTTGGAAAATAGCATTTTAGCATTGCCAGGATTCAGTGTTTCGATAACACATTTCCCATTTGGAAATGATCGCAATTGCTGAATCTATCCAGGTGCCCATCGGTGATGACAGGTTCTGGTGGGAGGGAATACCGGGAGTCAAGCACTTAAGGAACCGTTTATGAGAGGAAGCCTTGACAAAAATTTTCTTCGGCTTTGACACTAGGCAATCCACTTGAGAAAAATGTGCTCTAACTTCCTCTGCCACCCTATGTATAGCGTGTGCTAAACAAGTAGTATGCGCCATTTTTTGGTAAAAAGCTTGTATTTCACAATCTGTGGCGCTGCGTCAGTCACAAAAAGCAAGACGTCATCATATCTGCTACCCTCAGGACATAACAAAAAGATACATTTTTCAAATATTCTACAAATTGTGGAGTGATTAACAGTTTCTAATACCTCACTTGTAAGCAGAAGCACTTCACCTGGTCCGTCGATCTCCAATATATCAATGATTACGTCAGCCACGTAACGATTTTCTACATCACTCGTTTCGTCAATGGATACAAAAATCTTCTTTCCATGTACTTCTTACTTTCTCTACTACGTATAGTAAGTAGGGGAAGTATTGTATTCCACCCAAAAATTCGATACCGAGATTTCACCGGAAATATATGTTTTGAGACCCCCTGAATCCAAAAAGAAAGATTTTTGGAAATATGTCCATGTGTGTGTGTCTGTGAACTGCATAACTCAGAAACGAACAGTTGAATAAACACCAAACTTGGTATTTAGGTTCAGTATCTTCCAGAGATGCGACACGAAGGTTTTCAAGAAAATCCCCCCACCACAGATTACCCTTTACATGGAACATTTTTCGAAAATTTTAATTTTCTCAAAAATGACTCAAACGATTTTGATTAATGTTTAAGATATTTTCATGACAAATTAAATGTATATCTCGCATTTTCTGGGAATGTCTCCAAAACTATTCTTCATTGTGAACAACTTTTGCATAACTGGTAAACCATAAGAGATAGACAAAATGTTACTACACAAAAAATGTAGATCCCGTTAAAATACACAATTTTTACCATATACATTTTTTTGTAGAGTGAACCATTTTCGACATATTGCTTGTTATTCCCTTAAATTTTCCAATAACTTTTCTCAAATGGGAATTCGTTATTCATTTTTTATGTCCTGGACATACAAAGAGGATGGAATGCTGCCACATAGCAACCAGCTCTTAAAAGATTTGACTATCGCTTAAAGCCTACCATATTCCCCTTTCACCTACAAGAAAATTAGCAATAAGATTAACATCTCGATTAACATGAAGCATATGGAGAATAAGCGTTTGTAAAAATAGTTTGTACAAGAGTAGAGAAAGTCATGTGAGTGTAACACATCAGATTTTTTTCACCGTATCTTGCTAAAGGTGTTGTCGTAACACTGTGACAGGTACTTCTTCCGAAGAGTTGATTCGTCTAGGATAGGGCGTCCGAAATATGGTTCTAGAAATCTCTTCAATTTAGCATTGTACAATGTCCAAAATGGGATGTTTGCAGAAACTAAACCTTCAGAACAGTCTCTGTAAAAATCTGACGATTTATTTTCCTTCATGGATACACTTTGTTGCAGTAAAGGTTGAAGTGGATTTCTTCTTACTTGCAGATTGCACTGCCCATTTATGCTTATCGCGACCCACAACATGTTGCTGCTATCTTTGTTTCGCACATCTTACAAAATAACACTTCACTGTCCGTAGAGAAAACATCATCTCCAAATTCAGATACAATCTGCTTTAAATGACAAGATTTTATGCCTTTATTTTAGATATGTCTGAATTAAACTACGAAAACTGAACTGAGCACCAAACTTGCCTCTCAGAAAATACGTAAAAAACTAAATTTGTCACAATGAAATTGCCTTTCAACTTGCATATTGTCGAGCGGCCTTTTTTTTTGTTGTTTTTATTTTTATTAACTACCACAAGCACATTGGAAATAGATTAATTGCTTTCTGCGACAATAATATGTACAGTATAGGTAATAAACCGTCTCCTAACATGTACATCGTTGATCCTCTGATCAAATATCCATTTATGTATCTCGTTAGATTAAAAATAAATGTTAAATAATTTAATAATTTTAGTTACTCTAATTTCTTCCAAAAAAAGAAAGAAAAGGACTAAAAAAACGAAGCAAAACGCGAGAAAAAAGACTTAAAATTTAAAAAACAGAAAATATGACAAAAAGTCCATAAAATTAATATTTTATAACCTGAAATTCGTATTCAGGATTTTAATACTTAAGAGCAATGCATTCTGCATAATGAAAAAAAAGAAGGAAGGAAAAAATGTCATCAAATCAGAATCCGAGCCCTGATTATAATCTATGGCTCCAACGTGTGGACTAAAACTATAATTTAAAAGAAAAGTATTGCAACAGAAATGGATTATTGGAAAAAATCTACTAGCATATCCAAAAGAGGAAAAACAGTAATGAGATTATAAAAGAAACTATAAATCCTCAAGCTTCAATTTTGTTTTATTAAACAGAAACAATTAGAATGGTATGGGTATGCAAAAAGAATGGAAGATGAAGGATTACCCAAAAGAATAATGGAGGTGACGCCATCAGGGAGGAGGAGAAAAGGAAGACCGCATAGCATGTGGATTCAAGGAATTAGAGAGCAATGATGGATTGGGAAATTGTGGTAACTATATGGTTCAACAGGCAATCATGTATAAAAGTGATAAAATGTTAGACACTGTGGTCTTGTGTGCCGGAAAACAATTTGTACATTGTAAAACCGGATATACATTTACTATACTCTGCCATGTCCCCCTCCTTACCTGGTTTTAGCATTCCATTTAATGCTTGTCTTCCCTTCCCTTTTCCTTCGTTCCTGAAACCGACCTGTGTTCATCAGACTTTTGACATTAATACGACATGAACTTATCCATGTTTCTGTACTCCTTCCCTTTCACCAATCACCTAGGACTAACCTTTGTTCATAGGCTAATGCGTGCGTCGGACTTGAATTAAAACCAATAGGAGATTGGCTCACCCAGGACTGGCGTGGAACACAGATGATAAGGAGTTTCTGCCAACATTAAATAAAGAAAAACAGTATACGAAACCATAAGCATTGGTACATTTCCTTTCACTCGAGGTGTTTTGTTTGCAGTAATAAACAAAAGATTATAATGATCATACTGCCTTTCTTCAGGAACTTAGGCGAGATTTGTAATTTCACCACAAGGCTCCGAGGCAACAAACAATACTTGAGCTGTTGCATGTGCTCATATCCGGATGTACATTTATTCGTCTGGGATTTTCGCTCCAGGGACTTCAAACTGTCTTCCATCTCTAACAGTCGAAGGTGGTTTCAGTTGGAAACCTGAGATGAAAAAAAGAGCACAACGCTTCTGGGATGAAATATATCCAGCCTCCAGGTATTCGAATGCGGCTCCTCGACATCAAAGTACACACTGAGAACTAGGCCACGGTTCACAAAAGATGGTATCGTTCTAAGGAAACTTCCGAACTGCTTGTAACAGCGTCTTTGAGTTGAATTTGAATTGTTTTTGTCTTTTTAGATTTCGCAACGTGCTTGTGAAAACGCCTTTAATATAGGTTTCAGAACGAAGAGAGGGAAGGAAAAGAACAACAAAGAAATGGAAACATGTTCATTGAAATGCTGGCATGGTCCTTACAAATTTACCATTATTTGAAAAAAAAAACACATCGATGACATTACGGAACTTTATAAGTATACGAAATTAATACAGGGCTTTGACTTTACCATTAGCTACCATTAAGAATACCTAACACACAAAGCAGCTACAATTCAAGAAAGAGCGAATCAGAGAAAATCGGCTCAACTTTCGTCGGTCCTGAACACAGCAATTGAAGTTCATCATCATCATCATCATCATCACTGATTAAAGCACTATAGCTTGACAAACATAGCGGATCAAAGAAGTTGTTTACAACGTTTTAGAAATGGTAAGGGTGATAAGAAGAAACAAATGTGTTTTTTTAAGTGATTTAAAGGATAGCGTTGCAAAAGTTTGTTTACTACGTTTCAGGGGAGGCGAAAACAGAATCAGTTTTATGTATGTGAGGAAAAAAATTTTTACACCTTTCATTTTTTGTTTATGAGTATTCCTGTGTATCTTTGAGAGATTCCCGTTGTTTGAATGCATACGGGAAGTTAAAACTGCAGAGATTATTCGACAAAGTGTGAAATTTTGAGCATACCAATCATAATCCGCAGAAATCAATTGCGCATTCAGTTAATTGGAAGGCAGTTTAAGCAACCATGTGCAAGTTTCATATGCATTCAAGTGACGGGATTCTGAGGATCAATTTCATTTATAACAACACTTACGAACAGGAAGCGTCAAAATGATGCTTAGAAGTTTTTGTTACATGGGTTAAAGCAGATGATTATTTTTAACCTCCTCTATTATTCCTGAAACCTTATAAATGTACCTCTGTCACATCACGAATGATATACCCCTCAAGCCCACCTAGCGGAATAATAGTGCCTCTGCTAAAGTTTCCTCACATAAACAAAATATTTCATTTTATCTTATTTATCATTCCTGAAACGTTGCAAACTAACATATGTTTAAATACATTTCTAAGGACATAGTTTCTTACATTGTTCTCCAGAAGTTGTAATCGTCATTTTTATATCTTTAATGTTATTTAGCAGATATGCCTTCATTCTTCTATGGTCTGGCACTTTGCATCATTTCATTGTTCTAAACATCTCCTGGAGAGTGATGGAATTCGCATTTCCTATTTTTCCTGATTCATTTTCGAGGAAAAGCTATGCTTCAAACTTTATGGCTTATCTTAAATACTTTTGCTCCTAAAAACGTTAGTACAATTCTGGGGATTTTAGCTCATCCGACTAAAGCACTGTTGGCCAAGATTTTAACATTGGAGACTAATTGTTAGCTTAGACCTACAAAGGTTAAACGTTGTGTCTAAGTGAAGTAAACCGTGAAAGACAAATGTTGATTCTAATTTCTTATCTAGCTAAGCAATGATAATATAATTAATATAACATTTTCCTGTGGTGCTACAGCCCGCGAAGGGCCTGGCCTGCCAACCCGTCTGTCGGCCTCACGCACATGTGCGCATGGCAGAGGTGGGCGATCATGTAACCGATACGCGGAGGTGAAGTTCCCAGTCTCACCATCCGGTTGTTGGTAGGGGACAGGATCGCTGCCTATCGCAGCTCCTCACTTTCCTCACTATGCTGGGCGCAGGGCATTAATATAATTAGAGTACTAAAATAATAGCAGTAAAGGTGCAAACATTTAGAATTTTCTCGTAACCCCTCTTTTTTATTTCGTAAATTGATTTATAATTAGTGAATGTCCATGTTAATGCGCATTGTGGCAGAAAAGACTAAAGACGAACGTTATCACTCGAAACCGAATGGATTCTGTAGTTTCATATTCCTCATTCTTAGTGTTATTCTTTAATTTTATTATAATTCTGTTGTATATATCTATGCCGAAAAAGCGGATTAATTTATAAGCAAATTTAACGATTCAAATTTCAGTGAGGGACCTCATCTCTTTCGAGACACATTGATTTAAAATATAGATAGCATAAGCATTTTCTGATTACAAATGTTTAGCTTCAATAATCTGGATATTCTGCTAAGGCAATCTTTTATATGATGCTGAGTTCTTCAGATAGAAAACAAAACATGAAAAGTATGTATCAATAAATTTCTAAGTGCTCTATTGTGCTTTTGTTTTACTGATCCTGTATTCACACGTATTAGCTTATTATCTCAGTTTATTCCTTCAAAGAGCTTGAAGGTATTACATATTGTGTACCTACCATGTTTTGGCAGAATGACTAAAACGTTTTCAAGCACTTCATTTTGAATTTACGGTCCTCTAACACATGAACGTAATAAAAACAATGTCTAAAATTGGTATTGTTATTCATTGAGATGTCCAAATTGCGATTATTGTGGCACTGCGCCTTTTAATTTAGGGTTATAAGCTTACTTCTGTCACGCCTGTGGACATATCCAAGTTAATTTAATCCATAAGGACACGCACTTGACGGTTTTTGCTTCTTAATAACCTGCGTGGCGTTTTAAAATTACAGTCTCCCTAATTTTTCAACAGCACGAAACATGCTCATTTGAATCTGCGACTTAAAACTTATTATATCTTTAAGCAAGGAGGAAAGAAAACGACAACAAACGTTATGGTCTTTAAGGTAACCCGGAAGTACACATCCAGGCACATCTAACAAATAATGCAGTAGTGTACATTTTGCACTGTAAATAAAACATGTTTCACAGCTATAAATGTGAAGCTTTTATGAACTATTAAGCATAATTTATTCAACGTTTAGCAGATACGTTTTACAGATAATACTGACTTACCAATTGATGTTAAGTTCATTACAGGTAATCCGTTTATTGCTTACCTGAAACAAAATAAAATCCGTATTACAAACATAAATATTTATTTATCTTTTCTTATATTCATGATATGGAGCTTTTTATAGTCTAATTTATCTAGCTACTTCCGCTGGATTAAAAATATCCGATTAGCTATTTTGCATTTTATATAAGCGATTATTGCTTACTTGAAACAAAAGTAAATGTAAAAGTTATCTGAAGTAAATTCTAAGTTTAAATTGTTTTGCAACTTGTTAATTACATCTGCAAATAAACATAACTAACTCTAATATTGTTTGTGTATTTTTCTCCTACTGCATATAATTTAACAATTCTTACTGCAGTGTTAAGGATATCCACAATATCTATAATTTCAGGTCGATTCGTTTGAAATTTAATATTGGAATTGGAGCTTTTTATATAATACTTAGCTCAAATTTAATGCTATTTTTCAATTGATTCCAAAGATATTAATTTCATACTATTTTTTCTCACTGTTTTAAAAACTTGCTCCAAAAGAGGCAGGTGGTTTTTTAAAAAAAAAGTGTTATAATGAAATTCTTTATTAAGTGTAAATAAACTGTAGAGATGAATGTTTAATTATCCTATTAGTTTGGGGAAAATGATTGTTAAACACGGAATTCATTTTTTTCGATATTAACACTATTGTTTAATAATGTCTCAACTAAGCATGTTAACAAAGATTCATCTCATTAGTTTTATCCTTATCAACAAGGGGGTCTCCAACATTTCATTGATATATACGTAATAGTAAATCCAGTGGAATAATTTGAAAAGAGATCGTGCTGACTAATGAAAACCGAGAAAAGAGTTTAAAGATTATTACGGTGATATAACACTGTTTCTGACTTTTTTCTGTTTAAAAAGCATTTACTGCAAATCACTACCCTCTTATTTTGTTCTGTTCCTCTGAAACTAATTTAGTATTTGAAGATCTCGAGACCATCTTTTGAAATAATTTGTTCACTTTAATCCTGGCAAAACTTATCGTTTTTACTAGAATTTTTTAGGAAGCTAGACTTATATACTGCCATTTAAATGGATATATAACATGCTTTAAAAGGTCATAAAGCTATAAAAGCTGTATAGAACAAAAGTAGAATATTTGTAGTGTTTAATAAGACGAAAATCCATATTTATGAATTTTGGAAATTTTTTGCCTTTTTCAGATGGGTATCCTAATGAATGGGAGGTTCCCTGCTCTAATCAGTTGATTGATGCCTCCTTTTTTCCGAAGTATGTTGCAATGATATATTTCGTTTTTCTATAAAAAATGTTTATTAATAGTGGATAAATATGTGGGATCAGGTTTTTAATTCATATCGTTTTTCTATTAGTTGTAAATTTTGAAAGAAATACATTCGAATGTAAAGGAAAAATTGCACTTTGTCGATTCTTTACTTTCTTACTGCCTCTTTCTCTCTCTCTTTCTCTCTCTCTCTCTCTTTCTCTGTGTGTGTGTGTGTGTGGTGGGGTGTGTGTGTTTGTTTGTATGAACAGCATAACTAAAGAAAAGAAAAGTCGTATGAATATTAAACTTGCATTTAAATTCCAACAGTAAAACAAGAAGATTTTCATATACTTTCCCCCTACCGTCTACACTCCCGTACGACAAACTATCTTCTACATATAAACTATTCGTTGTGTTTTATTTTCTCAGAAATGTCTCTAACAATGTTGATATAATTACCATGTTTAGACGTTGCTCGCGAGGCTACCTGCGGGCTACCGGTAAACGATCCCAGCCCGGCACCTGTGTGTGACTTTCGAGAATATACCTTTCGGCATGTTCTAGTAGCGTCCCTTTTTAGAACATTACGCTTTGTACGTGGGTCTTATATAAGGGGCTGCATTTACCCAGACGTTAGTTAAGAGGTTAACGAAGTTGAGTGGAATTGAAAGTGCCGAGTGCATTGAGTTTGAGTTGTGACTCAGCAGTTCAGTTGTGTTTTGTTCTGTTCTATTCTGAGAGTTCTATTCAAAAGTATTTCAAGTGTAAAGTTTGTGCTACGCTGGGCATCTAAATGAAAAGTGCGTATAGCAATAAATGGTGCTTGCATTTGTCACAATGTGTTTAACATATTTGCATTTTGAGTTTCCTGTGAATAGCTTGTAGGGTCCTCCTCATTCGGAATGAATTCTGCATAGTTTTGCATAAGTGGTAAAACATATATGACAAAAGTTTATGCCATTAAAACTGTGGAGTTCATTCAACTGTATATTTTGTCACAATGATTTTCCATAGAATTAGGCGTTATAAAAATACGTGTTTATATCTCTAACTATTTCCAGGTTGAAATCTCACGCGGCAGCTATAAAACATTTTACGCGATTCTTTTTCTTTCTCGCATAGACTCATTATTAATAAAAGACTAGCTTACAATAATGTGAGTAGCTGTCTTTTATTTTCCGTATTGTGGAAAAGTTCATATATCTTAATTTTATATTATTTCAAATCAAAATGCCAAGTATGGTAACATGAACAAAAGAATCAGTTATTATATGCGTTCTAATATTTACCTAGGTATAAGTAATTCAAATGAGTGAAGAAGCTTATATGAATGCGACACATCACATGTTTTTAAACTTTGAATCACATACTACAAAAATAAATGTACATACTTAAAAGAAGTAGTTACATTTTATCAAGTTCTTTGACTTGATTTTTTTACTTGGTGTGCTCCTATATCAGATGTCAATGTCCAATGTCTTCATCTACAACTGGTATTTGAATATTACCAACTGTTGTTTTAAAATAAAACACATATCCTTATCAGGAGATAGTTCTCCAGTAATTCAGGTTTAGGCCGGTAGTTATTAATAGAAACAGCGTAGTAAGAGCCACATGCAGCATTTTAAAAGAACAGAAAATATTTAAATAAAAGGAAACAAGCTGAGATATTGTACTTGCTAAGGATGTCATTTCTCACTCGGCATTAGGAATTTAATCACATCATTCTGTCAACAGTGAAAACCAATCGCTAGTCCAATTAACAGTCCATAAAATACGCACCGAAATACTGAAACAAAAACAACTTTTTTCCGTGAATAAGCAGCACTTTCGTAAATCAAATTTTCAAAAGAGAATGTTACATATGCTTCAGCAAACTGTTTATAAAAGCAGTAAGGAAATAAAGAAAGAAAAATACTGAGAAATACTTGTTCGGCTGGTTTCGATGCCTGTCTGGGCAGTTTTTTCAGATTATTTTTCTCGGAAAACGAGGCGATTACCTTCACGACCGAACAAAACACTGTCTGGCTTTGTCATCAGCTACTGCATAACCAAACTTCGATTTATCTCTGTACAAAATTTAAGAGGACGTAGCAGCTCTTTCACCTGAAGTTCATTAATTGGGACAGAAAACTTGTAATTAAAATAAATCGTATCGTATAAATGCAAATGTAATATAAATACAAATGGAAATTAGATTTATTACTACTGGAAACATAATCAAAACCCTGTTGAAACAATGCATGCAGAGCATTTAAAGCAAAATATAAAGCATCAGCACTTATTTATAAAATTCCAATAACGATTTATTTGGGCATGAAATTGTACATGCATATTTATGCACGGAAGAGTAATAATAATAATGTATTCATTTTCATTATTCGATTGTTCAAATATGCATTCATCCACATAAACAGTGGTAAATAAAGGATTCAAGGAAATTTATAATACATTATAATACGCCATAAAGAATCTGTAGGGGAAGGTTGCAGAAAACGTATTCTTTCCGCGAGTAATCAAATATGCAACATACCTACACTACACCACTCACAACCGAAAAGCAGATGGACATCCAGCAAGAGAGGAAGCAGGATTTACGAGTCTAAATGATTCGCGAGTCCCGTTTTTGCTAATTCTGCTGTAGAATTAGTCTTACGCATATTTACATACAGGAGTATTTGCAAATTCGGCAATTAACGAACTCGATCCAGATTATGGTTGTTAAGAAAGGAAAGATTATTTAATACGATTTTACGCATAATTGCGTATTTGCCTATAAGAGTCATTACCTTGGACTTATTTATTGAAATTTTGCAATTATATCTGTTGGCTATTATTTGGGACTTATATGCCAACTTCTATCTAGAATATGATATAACTTATCGAGAGAATAAATATGTAGAAAATAAACTAGCTAAAATAATGGCAGTCTCTTTGTTGTTATATGGAGTCGAAAATTGGATAATTAATCAAAGGATAAAAGAAAAATACAAGCAGCAGACATATTCCCCTACGTAGTGTAAAGGGTTGCACAATAGCGGATAGAGAAAAATTAAATATGTAAAAGATTGAAGTAAAAAATAAAATATATAGGCTGGACCATTTAAGTTGAGACTGTACAATATCTCCAAAACCAAGCGTTGTAGAAAGAAATGTCTTGAATAAAAGTTGCATGATGTTATGGGCGAAAGTAAATGTCATTATTCGTGTTTTATTTGGAGGACGTTGTGGTGGTCATTTTAAAGTCAATTTAATTTGTCCCTAATTATAGGTTCCCATTTAAAAAAATTAAATTGACCCTAAAATAACCATCACAACGCCGTCCAAACAAAACATTTAAAATGACGTTTAATTTCCCCTATAATATCAAGAAAATTTTATTAAAGACATTTATTTCTACAATGGAGATGTACAGTCCCAACTTAAATGATCCACCATGTATAACAAGAAATGGACAGAACATTTAATCGGAATGAGTAATGAAAGAACGCCGAAGAGAATTTTTTCTATATAACCCAAGAGGAAAACGATATGTTGACCGACACCTTAGAAGATGGAATCCACTCATGACTTCGTCGGAACAGGCTGCATAGTCTAAAACATGTTGATGGTGATGATTATGATGATGAAAGAAAAGATACTCTAATTTGTCCCCGTCATTAAGTTATTTAATTACCTAAGCGAGCCACATTGTATGAACTTGTCCCTGCTCGAAGGTTCTGGATGAACCACTACTGCAGGTATGTCAAGTTTCTTATTTGTAAATGTAGCACAGGCTAAGCTACGGTAGCATGCTACAAGGCAGTCAATTATCTGCTGGACGGTAATATTACGTTCGCTGTTTGGTTTAAAAGTGGACTTCATATGCCCACCTTAGCTACCTGTTACGACTGTGAGTCGCTATTCAAGCCAGCACAGGTTACTCCTTTATTCATATGCATTTCTAGTGTTATAAGGAATGCATTTCTGAATTACATACTTTACATCAAAGTAACGATAATTATCCAGCATCTTAAATTAAACACCCTCAAATTAAATTAAAAAAATCTGATGTGTGACACTCACATGACTCTCTCTGGTCTTGTACAAACTATTTTTACAAACCCTTATTCTCCATCTACTTCATATTAATCGAGATAAACATTTGCAGAAACGATCCTTTGACACGCAAAGAGAATTACATTTTACATAGTGACCAGTTCTAAAAAAAAATCTATGTGTTACACTCACATGACTTTCTCTACTCTTGTACAAACTATTTTTACAAACGCTTATTCTCCATCTACTTCATGTTAATCGAGATAAACATTTGCAGACTCTATCTTATTGCTAATTTTCTTGTAGATGTAAGGGGCTATATATTTACAAGGGCAATATAGAAATACAGTAGCCTTTAAGCATAGACATTACTCTTAATAGCTGGTTGCTAGGTGCAGCACCATTCACTTTGCCACAGGTTAATACTCTTTGCATATACAAGACAAAAAAATGAATAACGAATTCCGATTTGAGAAAATAATTATTGAAAAACTTAAGGAAATAACACGCAATATCTCGAAAATGGTTCACTCAACAAAAAAATGAATATGACATAAATTGTGTATTTTAACGCGATCTACATTTTTGGGTAGTAAAATTTTGTCTATCGCTTATGGTTTACCAGTTATGCAAAAGTCGTTAACAATGAAGAATACTTTTGGAGACATTGTCAGAAAATTCGAGATATACATTTTATTTGTCATGAAAGTATCTTAATCATACGACATTTTAATCAAAATCGATAAAGCCATTTCAGAAAAAATTAAAATTTTCGAAAAATGTTCCATGTAAAGGGTAATCTGGGGTGTGGGGATTTTCTTGAAAACCTTCGTGTCGCATCTCTGGAAGATACTGAACCTAAATACCAAGTTTGGTGTTTATCCGGTTGTTCGTTTCTGAGTTATGCTGTTCACAGACACACAGACACACACACGGACATGTTTCCAAAAATGCTTTTTTTGGATTCAGGGGGTCTCAAAACATATTTCCGGTGAAATCTCGGTATCGAATTTTTGGGTGGAATGCAATACTTCCCCTACGTGCTATACGTAGTAGAGAAAGTAAAAAACGGTTTATGACTATGGCTGAATGAAAACACAAAACACAAGCTCGTATATTTCAGTAGTTTTACTTAAACTCCTGACTATATTCTTAAGTGTAAAGTGTAAAACATCACAAGTATTGCATTTGTGTTCTCGTGTTGTGTTAGTGCAGTTTCATTTGTGTTCAATGAGTGGATATTTATGATTTTGAAAACCTACATTTTGAAGTGACATTTGATTACCGACAACGGGTATAGCAACGTGAAAACATCTAAAACTTTTTATGATATAAGTTTATTTAAGGCAATACTGCTCCTACATTACTTCTTGTCTGCATTGTGAAAGTAATGTATATTAAGGTACATCGTTATGCCCTACATCTTCGACAAGCTTACACAGTATAGATTTGATTTAGTTACAGAGGAAAATACTAAATGTAACCTCTTTAAATCGGATAGTCATCGTAGGCTCTTTTTTCGCTTTAATGAATGATTCTTCTAGTAAAACCCTGCTCAAAGCTCTTGTCCGTTATGCGGTCAGTTTAAGGGCACATATGGAGTAGCTATAACATAGACAGAATAATTTATTTCGTCAAGATAATAAAAGTAAAAAAAACACTCAGTGTGCAATATATTTCTATTCCACCTGATAACTCAAATACACCTGATATCTCATCAGAATCTTTGGATATAAGTAGTCAGTTACCCCAAAATGATAAATTACTGGATTAAAAATGAAATGCTAAAGTGGAAGTCAGTGTTTGATAATAAGTTTGATACTCACGAGAGCTTCTCCAGCAATGTTAAATCTTTTATAGACTTCTTATCCAGAGCCATTCAATTATTCCCCGGTCCAAAACACCATGCAGTGAGATATTACAAACTGCGACGTCAACATCGACAGTGTAATAATCAACAACGCTATAAACATTCCAGTAATCCAGAACGGGCAATAAAAAGGAGAACGGAGAAAGCAAAATTACGAATAAAACAAACATAATTCTTTTACTACAATCAGCGAAGGAAAGCAGTAAGAGTAGTCCTCATCGAGAAACAAACGTCATATAAAGTAGATATAAATAAAATACATAATCATTTCTATACTTAGTTATCTACTCCTAACTCGCATGTACGTCGACTATCTTCCTGCAACTACCGTGGAGGAGCACGCGTTTTAGATGACACTGAAAATCATATTGTCACTAAACAAGAAGTAGTATTAGCTATTAGCAGAATTGCTATCGACACTGCTCCTGGGACGGACCGTGTTCTTATAAGAGCTTTAAAGGATGACGTTTGTTATCAGATATTGGCTAAGATTATCAATATAGTGCTAGCTGAAACATTATTTCCAGACTGCCTGAAACAAGGAAGAACACTACTTATATATAAGGGCGGCGACAAAATGGATCTCAAGAGCTGGAGACCAATTTTTTACTTCTTTTTTTTAAAGTTCCCTTGTTGTACCCAGTTTATGCTATGTGTTTTACTGTTTTCATACCGCTTATTTCCGCAACACACATACACACACAAAAACGCCCATGCCCGTGGCGGGACTCGAACCCACGACCCTCAGCTTGGCGGAGCGCCGGAGCGACCACGGCTACGAGGGCCGGCTACCAATAACTATTTGCTCTGTAGTAAGAAGAGTAGTGACATATTCTGAATAGAGGTTTGAGAAACGTAGTCAGTTTCGATGATAACCAAAGAGGATTCAAATTCCCTTGGGACTTTAATAATACATCTATCCTTGAATCGATTATAGCTTCTGCGAAGTTCCTAAAAGAAGACGTCACATTGGTCTTTCTTGATATCAGTAAAGCTTTCGATAATGTGGGATACAAATACCTCAATCTCTTGGAGTCCCCACAAAACTCTCTAAGCTTATTTACGAATTGCAAAGCAATAATATCACACATATTGAAACAGGATTGCGTAAAAGTAAGCCTATCAATATCAAACGTGGTGTGATGCAGGATTCGCCGCTTTCTCCGGTCTGGACAATATTTCAACAGATCATATCTTCAGTGAACCCTCTTCTCAAAGTATTCAAGAACAACATGAATTTTCAATTGCACCTGGACTGCCAAACGCAACGTTTTGGCCTCCGCTAATCATGATTATTGCAATAGATGAGGATTCGGCCCGAATACTATCTGCACTTGCCATCAAGAGGTTTAAAGAGATTGGTCTACGAATTAACGGCAACAAATCTAATTCTATTTCAATTCAAAATGGAACCATTAACCATAAATCATTCAACTGTGGAGAAACAATAGAGACCATAGCCCCCAATGAAACTATCAAATACCTTGCAGTCACCTATCATAATACATTTGACACCGTTGCAAACATGGCTAAACTAAAGAAAAAATCTGATGTGTTACACTCACATGACCTTCTATACTCTTGTACAAACTATTTTTACAAACGCTTATTCTCCATATGCTTCATGTTAATCGAGATATCGAGATGTTAATCTTATTGCTAATTTTCTTGTAGATGCAAGGGGAATTGGTAGGCTTTAAGCGATAGTCAAATATTTTAAGAGTTGGTTGCTATGTGGAGTATTCCATTCTCTTTGCATTACCAGGACAATAAAAATGACTAACGAGTTTGAGAAAAAGTATAAGTATTGGAAAATTTAAGGGAATAACAAGCAATATCTCGAAAATGGTTCACTCAACAAACAAAACGTATATGACATAAATTGTGTATTCTAACGCGATCTACTTTTTTGTGTAGTAAAATTTTGTCTATCTCTTATGGTTTACCAGTTATGCAAAAGTCGTTCGCAATGAAGAATACTTTTGGAGACATTCCCAGAAAATTCGAGATATACATTTCATTTGTCATGAAAATATCTTAAACATATGATATTTTAATCAAAATCGTTAGAGCCATTTTTGAGAAAATTATAAAATTTTCGAAAAATCTTCCATGTAAAGGGTAGTCTGGGGTGGAGGGATTTTCTTGAAAACCTTCGTGTAGCATCTCTGGAAGATACTGAACCTAAATACCAAGTTTGGTGTTTATCCGACTGTTCGTTTCTGAGTTATGCTGTTCACAGACACACACACACACACACACACACACACACACACACACACACACAGACAGTCACACGGACATGTTTCCAAAAATGCTTTTTTTGGATTCAGGGGTCTCAAAACATGTATTTCCGGTGAAATCTCGGTATCGAATTTTTGGGTGGAATGCAATACTTCCCCTACTTACTATACGTAGTAGAGAAAGTAAAAACTGGACATCCTGGCATCCTCACCTTTACTACAGGCTTTCCAAAAATTAAACGTGCTTTGCAATTTAATCTGCCCTTCTCTGGTGTATCAATTTCAGACAACAGCTATTAACAAAATATTATCTAAATTTCTTTCTGATACTGACAAACTTACTAAATCTAGACTAAAAGAAATATTACAATTGCCTACTAATATACAGGCCATGCATTAGAAATCTATAATATGAAACCTACAGCGGCTGCAAGCGAACTCTACAATAAGCTACCAGATTATGTAAAAAATATAAAATATATACATTTGTTTAAAAGGAAATAAAAGAAATTTGCATAAAATTATCTTCCTATTCATTTGACAAATATCTAACCAGATAATAACCATAATAGAAATGTATGTTGATGCATCCAGCAAGCTTGTATGTGTTACCGAAGGATAAAAAATAAATACAAATACAAATGTCTGAACTTTAATTTCTTGTGAGATCGAGCAGTATACACATCCAGGCCAGGATATAACGATTTGTTTCTTAAATATTTGACTGCCGTCCCAGTCTGTATGTTGCTGTGTATTGTAACCATTTCAGCCAAAGTGTTAAAACATGCATCTGTTTCGAGCTGTGAAGTAACTAAACGGGTGATGTTTGCGCTGCATACGTCGATTAGGCGCCGGTTTTGTTTATCATTAAATTGTAATCTAGGCAATCCTGTGTGCTTGTGCTCATGAGAACACATGGGATTTAGAGTAAGAGCCTTAATTTCATACATACAGAAGTAATACCCACGGCAATAATACCAGTATTATTTGACTTACGGGGAGTATTGCAAGGCGCATCATGGGATTCTGCCCTAGTTATGCATGTTTTTACTTGATCTACTACCACCTGGTCTTCGAAGACTACATTTGGTGTTCATTCTATATGCATTAAGTTTCATAGCTATCATTGCTTCATTGTAGCTTATTTTACTATAATAACAGTCACGTACTATCCAAAATCGAAAATTGGTTGAAGTATTTTGGTTACAATTTTTTAATAATAAATTTTATTAAACACAATGTGTACAGGCTGATTGAATAGCTATGACATTTTCGTCTTTTGTGTAGTGAGAAAGTGATAGTGTTCCTATGTGCACTCAAACAGGCAATACAATGAATAATGTAGACCACAGATTTGACAGGCATTCACTGGATATTTCTATTATAAATACGGAAGTGAAACCCGTGTATTTCATCCTTCGTGTATATGTGATGTAACTCGAATTTCGCTGCTTTCCATTCCTCATTGTTCATGGCTGGGATTTGATAAAATTCCGAATTTATTTCTGCTGTTTTCTGTAGAAACCTTGTGGAGGCTGAGGTTGGTGCCAGGTTGTAGGTGGCCATCGTATCTTCAATGAAAGATGTTCCTGCCAGCTGGTAAGCAAGTCGGGTTGAAGCGAACTTCGAGATGTAGACAGATCTTTTTACATATCTGGTCTTAGCTCTACTAGGGTTTATAGGTTTTGTGGCTTAGGATAGAATTTCAATGGCTTTTAACTTAAATACTGACATTGAGGTTGTGAGTGTGAGGCCTTTGAGATTGCGGATCTCCATTATGGTTTATTGCGGCAACGGTTTTGTCCTCAATATGGCTTGTGAACGTAAGTTCGGTAACTTTCAGGGTTATCCTAGATATTTAAAAATTTATTACATATATGCACAAATAGGCATGAATAAAATGAATTATAAGTGACATTGTCAAAATGATGTCTCCAAGAGTTTTTAACTAACTACTCTTTAAAACAACAGGGAAGTATTATCGTTTTACAGAATATGTCTTGGCGTTTTGTGACCTGACCAAAATAATTGTAGTCAGTAAGCCAAGTCCACCAATAAATTTTATGCTGATACTTTATTAGATTAAACCCCTGACCGCATTACGACGGCCGCGGAGGTTAAGTTTAGAATAGGTCTGCTGGAGTGTCCACCAAATTTGTAGAGGAGTGAGACAAGGAAGGGTGTTGCATAACATCCATATACGTAAAATGACTTTAACTACCTTGTATTTAAACAATGCAGTTAGAACATGGAACAGCCACTGGAAATGCTACACAGTTTACTAGTTTAAGGTAAATAATATTACAAGGATACTCCATTGCTGATAAGTTATAAAACTGAACAATGTATACTGCCGAGATCACAGTTTGAACCTTAAAAAAGCATTCATGATACATTTGCATATATTCATTCATTCATTATCTGTTTACCCTCCTCCTATGTAGGACTTACACCCCCCAGGAATTACAGGCGGGTGCCCGTCGAGGAGCAGACACTCATGGATCAGACAGAATATCCAGGATGGGTGATCAGCCCGATGCCTGGTATGGGATGAAGCGAAATGTTGATGAATTGGATAAAAGGAAAGATGATGATAGAGCAGTTGGTGGAATGAATGGCGGGGGAAACCGGAGAACCCGGAGAAAACCCGCCCAGGTGCCACTTCGTCCACCACAAATCCCACATGCAGGTCCCTGGGATTGAACCCGGTCCGCCTCGGCGGGAAGCGAGCGGTCTAACCACTCGGCCACGGCGCCGCATTTGCATATAGAAGTTTACTATTTTATGTACAGCTTCATTCAGTGCAAATCTTCTTTACTACATGGAGCCTGCGGTTGGGGAGGATTGGCAATGGTAATCTTTTAGCTTGGATCAGCTCCCGATTTCTCCCGTCTAGACATCTTAAACTGGGTCGAATAAGTACGATAGCTGACAAGAATCTAACTGAAACGGAGAGCATCTTTTGGCAAGGTAGTTTGCACAGCAGGCAACGATCAGTACAGACCTTTGAACTGTTAGAGGTTGCATATTCCGATGATGTAATATTTTTGTACGCGTTAACACAGGCATTTTTGAACCTACTTTGTAAACGAAGTCATTGTAAATGTTTTTCAAGTGACTTCGGAGAATAAATCCTTACGACGTTTTTCCCTTAGAATCAGCATATCTTAAGAAAACTATTTTGGTGGCCTGTACACGAACGTGGGTAAAATTCCTATTCAGCCTATACTTATAAATACTTATGGGCACACGAATCCTTTTACCTTCACTCTTAGAGATAACTCGTAATTATAGGACCAATTAATTTCGAAGATTATCTTCTTTTAAAATCTTTGCAAATAATACTTTCAATTAGATATAACGACGAGCCTGCTGCAGAGATCACTTTTTATTCACTAGAGCACTTTTCGTTACCTTCTCAGCAAACAGGTTAATTTCTACGGCGAGGAGGTGTCTGTCTCTATAATCGACGTCACTTCCTCGAGAAGTAATATCGATTATCGAAAGGAACGCAAATGCAACACTAATTGCTTGCGCGTAGTAATTACGCTACTAACCGGATTTGCCGTGAGATAATTAGAGCGCAGGGAGAAGAAAGCAGAAAGAGAAAGCCCATATAAAAGCTCGCAATAAAATTTGAACCAAATGAAACGGAAAAAAGAGTTTTTCTGCATTAAAAGCGTTGACTTTCTTCCCAAGTTATAAGTCATTTTCATTTTAAATCATTAGGAAAGAAAGGCTTTTGCTTTTTGACTCACGTGGTAGTGTTCATTATAAACTTGATTTGTGCATACCTCGTTCAGCTTTGGACGAGAGCTTTCAGCACTTGCATTTTACGTCCATGGCACCATAGTTCTGATTGCTGAACCTAATAATAGATAGTACTCTAGCTAGATATCCCTGCTTGTAAGCGTTGTCACGTTGACAAGAAAATTACCATTTGCTTTTATTCCTGTTACAAATTAGTAAATAGCAGAATTCACGCAAACGCAAGTTAACCATACTATGCAGTTTATAGTGAAGCACAGTGGAGTATAAACTCCGTGCAGAGCGACATAATATAAAATTATTTCTATGTACCGGTATGATAACATTGGCATTCATGGTAGCTGGGTTATTATGCAGCTGTTTTTGAAACACTGAGTAAAATTACGAACACGCAAATTCTCAAGTGGTCCAAGGAGGCTATAAATATTATATATATAAGCCTAATTTTAAATTTGTGATCTAATTTTAGATAAAATAAAAAATAAAGGCAAGTTAGGCGACGAAATGCCAAGTTTGAAAAAAATAACAACATTTAGTTGTTTTACTATATTTTGCAAGTTTAACTACATATACAGATAACAAAACGTACGCTAAACAAATTGCATCCTATTGAGTAGAAATTCTTCAAATGACATGCCCAATTTTATTGGAGTATGGTCTTAACTTCAGCCTCTTTTTTCTAACAAACCTCCCACCCTTCCCAGAGTAAGCATAGAAAAAAATAACTTCACTTAGGATACAGTTTGCACTTATTTTTGCAAAATGTGTTCACATTTCCCGAGAAGCTTATTAAAGAAAGATAATTCTTTACTTTAAAAACTGAATTGGTTTTAAAAAAATCAAAGAAATTTTAAAAAATTGCAGCCATTATTTTGATGTCCACATTTGTTGCAGCGATAATGACAAATCTAAATGCGTAGATATGTACATAAAAATAATTACATAAAAATAAATAATTATGAAAATGCCTTATTAAAATCATCAACTACTGCATTTTGGCTAAGATAATATTATGAACTCTACAATTTTAGTATAATTAGAAAAACAAATTTATGCTACTGTGTTTAATAATGATATAATTTCGGTAGCACATGGGTATGCTTCAGATTTTTCAACTCTGAAACATACATCAAATTAAAACTTACTTGAATTGTTATAGCAAGGAAGAAAGGAAGGCGGGAGAATAATGGCCATTCCGTTCGCTACTTTGGATCAATCAATTATAGGTTTCCGCTAAGGCTCTGTTAACCCTGCATTCGTTCTTGTTTATGCTTTCCCCTTCGTCTTCGCGAGAAACTAATTTGGATTAAAATTATCCTGTCTTTGTATTAATATATTCGTCATTATCATCAACATCAGCTTCCACCTCTGAAGGATTAGGCCCCATGGCTTATTTGTCATTAGAAAATCATCCTTCCAACTCCGAAGACGTCTATCAACAATCTTGTTTCCTCATGAGAAGGAAAATAGGTCGTAGGTTTCCATCCAGTTTTTCTTTCTTCAGTCGCTCTCTCTCATTTTTTAAAAATAAGTTGTAAATATTTAATTGGTTCCTTGTTTCTTCATTTCTATGGTGGTCTGAAGGAGTGTATCACCTATTCACCCGAGGAATCGTATCTCTGCAGATTTTTTATCTTTTCTTGCTTATTTAATATGTAATGTTCACTTTCTCTACTACGTATAGTAAATAGGGGAAGTATTGGATTCCACAAAAAATTTTATACCGGAGATTTTACCGGAAATGAGGTGCCATGAATCCAAATAACACATTTTTGGAAACATGTCCGTGTGTGTATCTGTGTTTCGCTGTTATAGTGAACAACATAACTCAAAAGCGAAAAGTTGGATAAATACCAAACTTGGTATTTAACTTCAATATCTTCCAAAGTCGCGACACGAAGATTTAAACAAAAAAGCCCACTCACACTAGCCTTTACGTGGAACATTTTTCAAAATCTTTTATTTTCTAAAAATTAGCTCTAATGAATTTGATTAAAATATAATATTTTAAAGAAATTTACAACGCAATTAAAATGTATATCTTGAATTTTTGGAGAAGAGCCTGTGACTTCCTCTTCATTCGGCGGGAATTTTGCATAATATTGTATAACTGGTAAACGTTAAACGATAGACAAAAAGGTACTGGATAACAAACGTAGATCTCTTTACAACACACAATTTATTTAAAATAATTTTTTGTGGCATAAGCCTTTCCTGAGGTATCCATTATTAAACGTCCGAACTGTTCATTTCTTGATCATTTTCTTAAAAGTCCTTTCAATATTCAGTTGTTTCTCGCGATTGCACGAAAACAATATGGAATTTTATGGCCAGCATATAGCGTCCGGTTCGTAAACATTTGATTGTCGTTGTTCCGTTTTATCTATAACGAAAGGTGTAATGCAGCTATTTCTGTAAATGTTTATTTGGATTAAAATGTATTAGACAAAAAACAAGCTTGAGTAAGAATAATTTGTGTATTCACTAAAGCACACAGGGCAGAGAAAGTCATGTGAATGTATCTCATCAGATTTTTAAAACTATATTCCAATATTGGGACTGCCATTACTTTTTATGATTTTGTTTGCGTTTCTTCTAAACCTTTAGCTTTAGTGGCCTCTTTATTGTTCTGCATACTCTCCTAAATTATTTCATTTAAAATTAGTTTCCCATTTCCGATAGCATGAAATATTAAAACGAAGATAGTGAAACTGATGGTCATTTTACATCGCAGATGGTTCTTTCCTACAAAGACTATAACCCTTAGTGTTTCCTCAAGGCTCTTCAAACTAAAAAGAAAAATAAATGTGTACTATTCCCATGTTAATTAACTGTAATTTGAAGAAATAAAGTAATCAAGTGATCAGTTAATTATGTGATCATCCACGAATAAAATACATTTATTATCTTTCATTTCTTTTGAACTCTTTCGATAACACCCTCTGCCATTATCCATTGGTTTCGTCAATGTACATTAAAAGGAGCTAGAGATAAAGGGCGGTCCTGTTTAATTCTTAGTTTATTTATTCTTCTATTTCTATTCTTCTATTCTTATTATTATTATTTCTTCATGACCAGTTTTTAACTTTGTTTAGGCATACAAATTATGGATTGAATTGATTAAGTGATCATCCTTTATTTCTGATTACAGACTTTTATTTACTTTGGAAAACACAATCAAAAACCTTATCATAATCGATAAAGACGATACAAATACGTATACTACATTCTTTTAGTTTTTGGATCAATTGCTCCAAAATAAAATAAATTTATGCGTTACATTCATATGTATTTACCTACCCTCTATCGCTTATTAGTGGATATAACCATATTCTTACGAAGGTTTATTTTCCTATCTACTCAATTTTAATCTAGATAATTCACATTTCGTTATAAGTAAAAAGGGAATAGAGATAGTCAAAATGTTTAGAACTGGATGATATATCCTGGCCATAAAATACCATGCAATCGCGAGAAACAACTGAAAATCGACAGGACTTGAAAAGACTGGCTGAGTGTTTAACAATTCGAACCATTAATAACGGATATCTCGAAATGGCACAAAACAGTTATTTAAAATAAATTTAGTGTTTTAAAGAGATCTGCAATTTCTTTTTAGTATTTTTCATCTATTGCTTATCCTTCACTAGTTATACAAGATTATAAAAAAATTTCTTCCAATGAAAAGAACTTCACAGGCTATTTCCAGAAAACTGAAGATATATATTTTATTTGCCATGTACATATCTTTAATATGTGGTATTTTAATCAAAATCATTTGTGCCATTTTTCAGAAAATCAAAAATGTCGAAAAATCTATGTAAAGGGTAGTTATAGGGTGGGGTGATTTTCTTTAAAATCTTCATGTCGCATCTTTGGAATGTACTGAACCTAATTACCAAGTTTGGTATTTCGTTTTCGAGTTATGCTGTTCACAGACAATACGCACGCACACACGGAACCTTTTCTAAAAATGCTGTTTTGGGATTCAAGATGCCTCAAAACATGTATTTTCGGTGAAATTTTGGAATTGAATTTTTGGGTTGGAATACAATACCTTCTCTGCCTGCTATGGGCGTGATAAGGAAAGTATAAATTACATCTAAACAAGTCTTCCCCTTTCATAAATTTCTTTTGTTGTTCTCCCAAAATAGATTCGTTAGTAATAAATTTAGACGGCGTCTTACGATGTTTAGTTACAGCCTTCTATCGTGAGAAAAGCAAATTCACAATTATGTCAGAAACACTGAACTGGAAAGACGAAATACACAATTCCGCCTCCGTTCTCCCACTTAGAAAATTACCCTGGTTATTCGTACAGAATTTTCTGATACATGTTGAAGCATCCAGTCATATCAATGCACTAATTTAATACAGCACATAAAGCAAATTTATTTGCTGTTATAGCTTAATCCCTGATACGCGCATTCTGATTACCTGGATATGTTTTACTATCTATGTATTAATCCATGCATATCTCCCTTCTGGTAACCTCAACAGAGTGTTAGGCCGTATAATCCCGGTAACCCAAATGGAAAAACGACATTCTGTGAACGCTTGTTTACAGTGAGCGCGTGAAAATATTTATCCCGATTGGTGACACACCTCCCGAATCTGCCGAATCTATCCCTTTACCACGCACTATCGCCACCAGCACCGCCATCATTGATGTCCCCTCACTTGCTTCATTAAGTCAGGGATTGTAGGGGAAGATAGGGGGAGGTGGTTTACGGTTTTAATTAATTCTGGAGCTGGTCTCTCCGAATGCACCCTCACCGCAAACATCGAAATTCAGTTGTGACGTCATATCGATGTTAAGCCGCATCTGGCGCCCTGTTGAGGATCCAGGAATTGGTAATTAGATTTCCCTTTACGATGTTAGTCAGGCCACTGCGTATTTGTGGACCAGAACATGGCAATCAACATTCATGAGCGATGATTAGGGATCGCCTTTTCACGAAATTCCTCCAAAGTGCTTGCAAATATATTACAGTAATACATATACTTCTTGTTTTTATTAATATTAGCTCTCTTATCCGGCTTTTAACGGTTGACTTGCAATCTCAAAGGGCGATTTAATTAATTTCATTTACCTCCTCCTGCATTCTTTATTAAGTTATATTTTACAGTAATCTAGCAGATTTTTACTTTCTCTACTACGTATCTTAAGTAGGGGAAGTATTGTATTCCACCCAAAACTTCGATACCAAGATTTCACCGGAAATATATGTTTTGAGACCCCCTGAATCCAAAAAAAGCATTTTTGGAAACATGTCCGTGTGTATGTGTGTCTGTGAACAGCATAACTCAGAAACGAACAGTCGGATAAACACCAACCTTGGTATTTAGGTTCCGTATCTTCCAGGGATGCGACACAAAGGTTTTCAAGAAAATCCCCCACCCCAGATTACCCTTTACATGGAAGATTTTTCGAAAATTTTAATTTTCTCAAAAAGGGCTTTAAAGATTTTGATTAAAATATCATATGTTTAAGATATTTTCAAGGCAAATAAAATGTATATGTTGAATTTTCTGGGAATGTCTTCAAAAGTATTCTTCATTGTGAACGACTTTTGCATAACTGGTAAACCTTAAGAGATAGACAAAATTTTACTACACAAAAAATGTAGATCGCGTTAAAATACACAATTTATGTCATATACTTTTTTTTTTGTTGAGTGAACCATTTTCGAGATATTACTTGTTATTCCCTTAAATTTTCCAATATTTTTTCTCAAATGGGAATTCGTTATTCATTTTGTTTACGTACTGGACATGCAAAGAGAATGGAATGCGCCACATAGCAACCCGCTCTTATAAGATTTGACTGTCGCTTTAAGTCTAGCATATTCCCCTTGCACCTACAAGAAAATTAGCAATAAGATTAACATTTTGATATCTCGATTAACATGAAGCATATGGAGAATAAGCGTTTGTAAAAATAGTTTGTACAAGAGTAGAGAAAGTCATGTGAGTGTAACACCAGATTTTTTATGCTGGATTCTCCCCTTTAGCCCATAGAACGGTAGTTACTTAAATATCCACAATATTTGTAATAATGGAACGAAAAATCCTCTGATATTAAAGGAAATAGAAATGAAATGCCGTCGAATGTTGTTTTGTTGATCTCTATTACTCCCCCCGATAAATGTCCAAGTTCCAGAAATATTGTATAGCTTGTTTCTTATAGCAGTGAAACAACTACCAAACAATAGAGTATTCTTAGATAACACAATAAATAAAATTTGTTTCTTCTCTTTGGCGTTGTGCCTATTCAATAACAAAGGCTTCACAATTAGGCCAATACATAGCTCCCTGATTTCAATGTTTAAAGGATAAAATATTCACGAATATGAAGATATCCAAATCGATCCTCAAAATTAACAAATGCTATATCATCCGCAAGCAACCATCGATAAAAATTATCTTCACGTTTGATTATAAATATCGATTCAGTAGACTCTGATATTATGTTCCACAATTCTCTTCTTCTCCGTATCTAGAGAGTGTTTCATACGGGATGTTTCAGGACCTCTGTGACAAACTCTGAGGAACGACAGATCTCAGAGCAGAACATGTATTGTCAAGCAACCATCATACTCCGACGCATCGTTACGGAGTAATTCACCCTGTTTGAAGCGTATCCGGTAGGTTAGGTTTGAGAGGCACAAACAGTACACTTCGACTCTCTGTTTACTACAGCTGAATCAAGTGACATCGCCTCTTCCTGATTAGGTTTGGTAGGTCCGAGATGCACATCCCAATTAATCTCAGAGTTTGGGAACAAGAGCTCCGCGCATACCACCTCCACAAAGTATAGGGACTGGGCCGAAGGACTTCGCACCTCGTATGCAACGAAGTATCGCAGATCCTATATTTCCCGCGCACCTTATTCACCGATGAGGCCTGCTTCCCACTAGAGACGGATATTCATCAGCCACATCTGGATGTTGAGAACTCTCATGTACTGCTCGTTAGACATCACCAACAAAAGTATTCCGTAAACATCTGGGCTGGAATCCTTGGTGATCATCTGCTGGGACCTGTCGTTTTGCCACCCCGTTTGAGTTAAATAATTTCACCTGTGCGTCTCAGACCTACCAAACCTAACCAGACATAAGGACAAGCAGAGGTGATGCCACTTGATTCAGCGGTTTTAAACAGAGGGCCGAAGTGTACTGGCTGTGCCTCTCAAACCTATCCTACCGGATGCTCTTCAACAGGGGTGAATAACTCCGTGACGATGCGTCGGAGGATGGTGGTTGCTCGACAAAAAATGCTCCTCTCTGCTACATCTATCGTTCCTCGTAGTTTGTTGCAGAGCTCCTCAAACACCTATATACATACATATATTATAAATTAATTATAAGTCGTCCTCCGTGGACTGTGGTACCGTGCTAGCCTCTAGTTCCAAGGTCGCGGGTTCAAACCCGGCGGAGGGCGGTGGATTTTTTGGGCGTAAAACCGGTGGTCCCGTGGCGTAGATTGACGGCATGTAAAAGAACCTCAAGCCTGATAAAAAGGCCTTTGAGCAAAATTACCGGTCTTTTACGCCCAATATAGAATGGGATGCTAAGAACCACAGCAGTTAAAGAGCGTCCATAAATAAAACTCAATTTAATTCAATTAATTATAAATGCAACTGCAATATATACAAGAAACAGGCCTAAGCTTATTTGCATAAAGGTTAAGAGATTTTGGCATCCAGAAAAACAAAAATTGACTTGATAAATCAAGTTATATTATATTGCTGCAATAAAATACACTGGGTTCTTGTTATATTTTTACACACATTCTCTTTGGAGTAATAATAACTCCTTTCTCAATGAAACACATGTGCGTTGTTTTACTTAAAGGCATTCTCACAAAAAACCAAATCCATGTTAATTAGTAACTTCTGTTAGAAGATCAACGAGTTCTTACTCTAAATAACAGCCTTTTAAAACTTTATTTTAGTATTTCAGAAGTTGCAATTAAAATTTGTATTATAACCTGCGTCATCAGGATAATATTAATTTTCAGTGGAGAAAGAATGATTAAAATCGGTTGAGTAGTTTCAGAACTTACCCTGCACAGACTTACCCGCAAACCAACATTTTTATTTTTCACTCTTTATTACACTAATATAGAGATAATCAATCAATGTTTGTACGACCAGTATAAATTAAGAAAGTACTGAAGCCCTTCCTAATATTTTCCTATGGTTGCAGGCTTTGCAACATTTAGAAAATATTTATAACCGGAGGATGTTTCAGATTCTAGGATTTTCTGATTTCCATTACTGACAGGAGAGTTACTTAATGAGTAATGTCAACATCTTCCCGAAACCTAAGCCTTAGTCGAAGTGGAACAAGGGCACCTCAGTAGGTATATATAGAGAGATCGAGCGCAGTTTTTTGCGTTTATATGGGAAAGGATAGGGAAAACGAGGCTAGATGCGACGGTTCAAGGAGGAAAATGCGTTTATATGGGCGAGATAGGGAATACGAGGACTGACGCTAGGCTAGACAGTGGTAGGAGGGGGAGTGCGCTTTATATGAGAAAGATAGGGAAAACGAAGTTAGGTGCTAGACAGAGGCTGAGTAGAGTATAGTTTATATGAGAGGTATAGGAAAACGAGGGGAGGTGTTAGGCTAGACAGAGGCTGAGTAATGTATGGTTTATATGAGTGGTATAGGAAAACGAGGAGAGGAGTTAGACTAGACAGAGGTCGAGGAGCAGAGTATGGTTTATGTGAGAGTCATAGGTAAACGAGAGAGGCGTTAGGCTAGACAGAGCTAGAGGAATAGAGTATGGTTTATATGAGAGGTATAGGAACAGGAGAAGAGGTGTTAGGCTAGACAGAGCTAGAGGAATAGAGTATGGTTTATATGAGAGGTATAGGAACAGGAGCAGAGGTGTTAGGCTAGACAGGTAGTGTAGCAGTAGGAATATGGACTTATATACAGGAGAGATAGGGAATACCAGGGCTGATGCTAGGCTAGTCAGATGCTAAAGGAGGGAGGTATATGCTTTATACGAGAGAGATAGCGAATACAAGGAAAGATGCTATACTAAACAGGACTTGAAGGGTAGAATATGAGCGATTAGCGAACCGAGGAGAGGTATTAGGATAGGAGTTTTGAATGATGGAGTAGGCGTTTATATGCGAGAGATAGGGAATACGAGGGTCGATGCTAGGCTAGACGGTGTTGAATGAGGGAATGCATCTTATATGAGAGAGGTAGGGGAATATGAGGAGAAGTGCTAGGCTAGTCGGGAAGGTCTGAATGAGAGAGTATACGTCTATATGGGAAAAGATAGGGAAAACGAAGGTAGGTGCTAGGTTGAGAGACTCTTCAAGGAGGAAAATGCATTTATATGGGCGAGATAGGGAATACGAGGACTAACGCTAGGCTAGACAGTGGTAGGAGGAGGAGTGCGCTTTATATGAGACAGATAGGGAATACGAGGGGAGGTGCTAGGCTAGACAGAGGCTGAGTAGAGTATAGTTTATATGAGAGGTATAGGAAAACGAGGGGAGGTGTTAGGCTAGACAGATCTAGAGGAATAGAGTATGGTTTATATGAGAGGTATAGGAACAGGAGAAGAGGTGTTAGGCTAGACAGGTAGTGTAGCAGTAGGAATATGGACTTATATACAGGAGAGATAGGGAATAGGAGGGCTAGACTTGAAAGCGACTTTAGACGTGAACTTAGTGGAAAACTGTTTCATGTCAATGTTAGAACGCTAATTCTAGACATGCCCATCACGTAACCTATTCAGGGAAAAGGTGACTCGTTCAGGGGAAAAAGGTGACTGCTCAGGGAAAAAGGAGACCCACAAAGGGAAAAAGTTGACTAGCAAAGGGAAAAACGTGACCAGCAAAGGGAAAAATGTCACCAGCAAAGGGAAAAAGGCGACCACCAAAGGGAAAAAGGTGACCTGCAACGGGAAAAGCTAACCCACTAACACTAACAGGTAAGTAATTCAGATAGTATTGCAAGAGGCTGACTGGATCATAGCAGTGTATGATTTCACAGGTAATTCAGCTAGTATCGTATGTTTTTAGGCTAATTCGTCTAGTAACACAGGATAGATTCCAGAATCTAACTGCATCATAGCTATGCATGATTTCACAGCTAATTCAGCTAGTATCGTAGGTATTTAGGCTAATTCAGCTAGTATCACAGGAGGTTAGATTCCAGGGTTGGGTATAGCATAGTTTCATATTTCACAGGTAATTCAGAGGGTATCGTAGGTATTTAGGATAATTCAAGTAACATAGGTGTTTAGAATAATTAAGCAAGCATTACAGGAGGGTAGGTTCCAGGGGTTGGTTATAGCCTAGTTTCGTATTTTACAGATAGTTCAGGTAATATCATAAGTATTTGAGGTAATCAGCATAGTTTCACAGATATTATTGATAATTTCGATCAGAGATTTGTATCACAGCTATTTAAGGTAAATGCAGGTGGTTCAGGTTGTATCAATGGTATTTGAGTCATTTTAACAGGTAATTCAGGTAGTATCACAGGTGCTCGTGCTAATTTAGAGCAGGAATTCGTATCAGAGCTAGTTAAGGTAATTTCACATGATTCGGGTAGTATCACAGGTATTTAAATCATTTTCATAGCCAATTCAGCTAGTATCGTGAGCATTTAAGCTAATTCAGCTAGTATCACAGGAGGCTAGATTCCAGAGGCTAACTGCATCATAGCTATGCATGATTTCACAGCTAATTCAGCTAGTATCGTAGGTATTTAGGCTAATTCAGGTAGTATCACAGGAGGCTAGATTCCAGGGTTGGGTATAGCATAGTTTCATATTTCACAGGTAATTCATCTAGTATCACAGGTACTCATGGTAATATAGAGAGTAATTCGATTATAAAACTTTTCTCATCCAACGTTACAACAATTTATATACTTTTTTCTAAATCTTACAAACTTATTATATGTTAAACAGTTATTGTACGATGCGGAGAGGGATAAACTGCATATTGGTTCACAAATTGAAAAGCTTTACGTCAACATACCTTTATTTTAGTTCGTTATAGATGTCTCTCCCCTTTTATCTAGGCTTGAGACTAGCACTAGGATTGCTCCTAATGGCAGGGTTACCACCTTCCCTTCCATCTTCTTCTTTCTTCATCAGGCGTCAGCTATCTGCATATACAGCACACAGATACCTTCTTTTTTAAGATTGTAGACTCACTAGAAAATCTTTATCTTTAACTTACATTCTTTTAAGCACTGTTTGTAATGGCGTAATGTCCATACGCATATGTTGTTATCCCGTCATCAGCAATAATTCTTTTATCATCAAACGGAGTCAATGCAATTTTATTCACTTGTACTGTAGCAAGGGCATGCTTTCGTGATAGGATCAGATTCATAGGTGTTCTGATGATTTCACTGGTTTTAAGACAGTCTGTATAGCTGTCAAACGAAATGTACTGCTTAATAGCGCTACGTTTTATACCTTTAATCTTTTTTATCATTGACCCTTGAATATCTAAGGCATACATCTTAGGACGTAGTCCAACAAAGCGTAGGATGATTTTGCTATTAGCCTCATCTTTAAATTTTCCCAATACCTTCTTGTTCTGAGTAGAGTAACATATATGGTTGGCAGGGTAATCAGCTGTATCGAGATGCTCAAGAAAACGTAGCTTGTCCTGGTACACATCTTCAGTTGTTACACGATGAATGAACGAATCAGTGTCCATATACATAAGCTTCAGGTTTTCAGCTCCATAATAAGGCAACAAAACGTCGTAATGATAGTTATACATTAATGTCTTGGAGATGTCCAACACACTCATACCAATGTATATAGGCTTGTTGAATACAATCTGACGAGAGGCCATATGTACAGCAGCTAGATTATCAGCATATATCGTCCTGTCGATAAACGTAGGCTTGGCGATCAGCTTCTCTAGAGTTTTTTCATTGGTCACCAGTCGTATATCCATACGATTACGCAGGTTCTCCATAGTTTTTCCAAACATAGCGTTGTTAAAGAGTTTGTAGAGATCCTTCTCGAAATCATTTGCAGCTTGTTGTCGTAGCCTGTTGTTAAATTCCACATAAGGTTTCAACCACTGAGACTGTCGGAATTGTAGCACACGATGGATTTTTGTTAGTCGTAGTCCATGACTAACAGCTTGCTTCAAAGCCATGTAATGCACTACATACTTCTTTCGAGGTCCAAGATGAGGTATCAGTTTCTTTGTAGATGATTCCAATGGTTTCATACACTCTGGCAGTAAAGGTAGATCGTTGTGTAGATCGTGAAGTTCTGCAAGATACTCGATGTCGACTTCTAATATGTACCCATGAGGATCATCTTCTTGTAGTGTTTCTAAGTTGATTTCTTCAGGTGACACCCACTGAAATCCACCAAAAGGAAGGGCGTGACACATTGCCCACCCATATTGGTTATTTGCGTCCTCGTATGTGATAAATTAGGTTGGTCTCGTCGGATCAAACTTCTCCATATAAGTGTTATTAGCCTCAGCATACCGATGAGAAACTTGGCATAAACCTCCTCTTATACCTGATTCCACCATGAGTAGTTGATCATAATCTTGTAACAGCTCTAACTTAATTCCAGTATACAGTAACATAGCGTCCCATGTTAGACCTGGAGAGGTAAAATAATGGGCGGGATCGACTTTGTGTGTTTTAAGGGTTTGCTCTCTGAACGTCTCAAAGACGTCAGCTAGAAGAAGTACATCCGAAGTTAAGTAGAGATCGCTGTACTCTCCCAGGTTTCTCACATTAAACAGCTCCCATACATTTCTAGCATGATCGTAGTCAGCATCAGTAATTTCTTCTTCATTTAATCTATTGTAGAAGGAGTCCTTAGGAGGCAAGCAGGTCTCGTTCAGAGCATCCCATGACGTAACAAAATCATATGGAAATACACCCTTACGGGTCATCAACTTCAATTTGTCTTCTCCAAAGTACTTTAGCGTTTCAGGATACGAGGTTAGATTTTTTACCAACTTATCCAAGCTTGTACTGAGGAATCGGAAGCTATCCACAAATCGAAGCTTTATATCTCCTACATACTTGGTGAATGAGATATAGCTTTCTTCAGAGTTAGGAATTACCTCCACACGTTCACTTGTACAACCCAGCTCCTTAACAATGAAATGAGAGTCATATCCGCTAAGGTTATGCATGAAGACTGGTATATATTTAGGTGTTTTGCAGGCTAAATTACATTCATTATGAAGACTTCCACGATATTCACCGCTGATGTGATCATGGTCGCGTACTTTATAGTTCTCTTCTGTAAAGGGTTTTCTACACAAGTAGCATGTCGTAGAAGACTCGAAATCCTTTTGCTGTTGATCCGTAAGTTTCAGAGGCTTAGCAGATTTGTATATATTACCAATCATTTTTGCAAGAGATGTCAGGTACAGCATAAACTTCTGAGCAGCATCAGCACCACGATACACATAGGGTTGCTTAGGAAGACCAGTTTCGAGATGTTCAACACTGGATGTAGGCTTCACGTAAACACAGAAGCTCATTGGTATGTGCTCTTGATAAGGGGTTGTATAGGAAGTTTCAGGATTGGGTATACACGTATGGCATGGAGTGAGAATACTCTCAAAATCCGCATAGATGACATAAGGTACTTTCAGCATCCTCTCAACATTTTTAAACTGTACAATTGATTTCTCCTTGGTAGGCATAACTACCCTTGCAACACCATGTTGAATACAGACGGCTGCATGTTCTTGTAGTTTTTCCTGTCCACTTCGTCCGCTCTGGTCATCAAAATGTGTAAAGCAGCCCTTACAAGTATAAACCCGTCCATTATGGTTAGTTTTCTGGCGTCGAACGAGTTTCTCAAAATTCTTTATATACACGTAGTGATGTTTTCCACTGCTGTCATTCAATAGTAGCAGGTCGCGATGTTCAGGTAGTTCAATATCAGCAACCTTTATCGGATACACTTCGTGCTTCTCATCCAACCCGAAAACGTTAATAGACATATTGTTAAACTTCTCAAATTTAGGTATTTGAGAAAGTGGAGTAGGGTAGGAAACACAGCTGAAGTCGTACTTATCTTGAAGTTGTTTGTATTTGCTCACACGTTGCGCATCCTTCCCTATGAATTTAGCTAATATAGAGTACATGAAACATTTCTCGTCGGTAAAGTTCTGAATGTTTATACACGCTTCTTTAGCTCCGACAGATGACGGTAGTGGTATGTAGCTACTTCCTCGTAACGGGTTGTACTTGTTGATACGAAGTCGAACTCCTTCCACAGCAAGCAAAGCCCAGCTGCTACCCTTAAGCTGAGACTCCTCCATTTCAGTCACCAATTTCTTGAATTTCACTTCAATCGTTGACTCCAGTTCTGTTTCTAGAAACACAGCTTGATTCCGTGTTTTAAATGTTTTGTCACAGGTTTCCCCAATACTGTTAACAAATCGACACTCACCCAGCAGATTAATTTTAACACTCTTATGAATGCTAAGCTCTTTATGCACAGCCTGGATTATACGTTGTTTTGCCTTTTGCAGATACATATTTAGGTCCTTAGCTGATTCGCATCGTATAAAATACGATTTCAATCGTCCTTCGAATGAAGTTTCGTATTCTTTCATATCACAGTCCTCCATTGTTGACAGCAACTGATGTTTAGTTGGCTCCAATCTTCTTTTCTTCTGAGGGCTGCTTATTTCACATATATCTTCGTGTCGCTGTCCCTTATAACAATCTTTGAAGGTTACATTACAATGTTTACATTTGAAGAGCTTCTTGCAGCTCATCTCGTGTCTTCTCTTGTCATAACCTCGGAGGAACTTCCTCCCACATTTTCCGCATGCATATCCAGTAGCGCTCGGAATAATATCCTTATACGCTGAGTTATTCATCTTTATTCTTGATGTAATAACGTATTAATCACTGATCAATGAAATGTAGACCTCTTCACCTTGACACCACTTTAGAAAGCTGATTATTGTTGGAGAGAACACGATGTTAACACCTCAAGACTAATTAGCACAATGAAGTCCAATGCCCTAGATCACCATATTTATAGAGGGAGCACGAACCTTTTAGATCAATCATAAACTCGTTTCATAACCAGATGTATATGATCGCTCAACGTGTATTAACCCCACAGCCATATAACCTCAAGTCTAGAGACAGGATGTTTATGACGTCACACCCAGAGACAGAATGTCTGACAGCATCAAACACGTTTAAACTCGTCTAATAACTACCTGCTTAAGCTGTCACACCAGCAAGAGAAGATTTCTCCCACGCTCATTCAGACATATATTTCAAATTCAAAGCCTACCACCACCATCACCACCTATTGTACCAAGGTTAATTACAGCTGTATTATCACAGTACTTAAAGTAAAACCTTAAAAGGTAACGAGAAGATGTCCCCCTTATTTACTTAATTATCTCATGTTTTCATTCCCTTTTCAATTCTTCCTTTCCATCTTCTCACAGAAAGCCCATTACATTTAACTACAATCACGAGAAAAGCAATTTTTCCAGAGTTTCACAGATTCTAAGCTTCTAAATCGAACCCGGTAATACTTTTAATAAATGTATTTTAGCTCCCCAATATCAGCATCTACCATTTAATCTTTACTCGAACCTGATATGATCCATAAGCTTGAAGATATATGAAATCACCCCTTCGGGATTCTATCTAAGTACTTTAAAGTAATTTTTATAACGATAACGATATTTAAGGACTAGATACTCTGTTTACGTTTACCTTGACATGTCTATCTAAATTAAATTACGAGTTATTAAATGTTTGCAAGTAAATTTCATTGAATCGGTATTCGAACCCAGAACACCAGGAACAAAATAATTTATAATATTAGTCTGACATGTTAAACAAAGCGATATGCAGTTACATCATCGATCTAAGTGATATATTCTAGTGTACAGAGGAAAATTAAGAAAGTCATTAAAAAATCGGGAATCGAACCAAGCACAACTGATTGAAAATTATATACAGCATTAATCACCCAGTACAGAACCTATCAATCATGCTTTGCTGCACTCCTCTACATCACTTAGTTTCCGAGATAATGAAAATTTAAAAATTAAGGATCGAACCCAGGACGTCAGGTATCTAGTTACACATTTACAAGATACTACCTAATAACATAAACGCAATAAAGTTTATTTGGCGTCTTTATCTTAATTGGTTTAGGAGTTATTAAATTTATAAGTAAATTCCATCGAATCAGTATTCGAACCCAGAACACCAAGAACAAAATAATTTATAATATGAGTTTGGTATGCTTAAAGGTGCTGTATGTAGTTACAGCATCAATCTAACTGATATTTTCTAGAGTATAGAGTAAAATTAAGGAAGTCATTAAAAAATCGGGATTCGAACTAGAGACAACCGATTAAAAATTATATACAGTATTAATTACACATTATAACAGCTATCAAACATGCTTTGGTCCATTCCTCTAGCTTTCTTAGTTTCCGAGATAATAAAGTTTTTAAAATTAAGGATCGAACCCAGGATACCAGGTACCAAAATATACATTCACAAGAAACTACCTAATGACATTAATGTAATAAAGTTTATTTGGCGTCTTTATCTTAATTAGTCTCCGAGTTATTAGAAGATGAATTTGCATTCACTCCTAGGATTCGAACCCAGGCATCCCGGTCAACTTGGAACAATACCCTAATGACGCGGCGCATTCCAAAGAATTGATTAGTTTTTATCCCAATGTTCTATCTCGTTTCATTCAGGAGATATAAGCGATTAAAAAGTAGAAATAAAATGGGCGGAGCTTGCCGGCATAGATCAAAGAACTTTATCAGATGTCGGCATCTCTCTACTGTGCTCAAACCGGCATTTTGTTTCTACTGTTTAATCGCTTATATCTCCTGAATGAAAAGAGATAGAACATTGGGATAAAAACTAATCAATTCTTTGGAATGCGCCGCGTCATTAGGGTATTGTTCCAAGTTGACCGGGATGCCTGGGTTCGAATCCTAGGAGTGAATGCAAATTCATCTTCTAATAACTCGGAGACTAATTAAGATAAAGACGCCAAATAAACTTTATTACATTAATGTCATTAGGTAGTTTCTTGTGAATGTATATTTTGGTACCTGGTATCCTGGGTTCGATCCTTAATTTTAAAAACTTTATTATCTCGGAAACTAAGAAAGCTAGAGGAATGGACCAAAGCATGTTTGATAGCTGTTATAATGTGTAATTAATACTGTATATAATTTTTAATCGGTTGTCTCTAGTTCGAATCCCGATTTTTTAATGACTTCCTTAATTTTACTCTATACTCTAGAAAATATCAGTTAGATTGATGCTGTAACTACATACAGCACCTTTAAGCATACCAAACTCATATTATAAATTATTTTGTTCTTGGTGTTCTGGGTTCGAATACTGATTCGATGGAATTTACTTATAAATTTAATAACTCCTAAACCAATTAAGATAAAGACGCCAAATAAACTTTATTGCGTTTATGTTATTAGGTAGTATCTTGTAAATGTGTAACTAGATACCTGACGTCCTGGGTTCGATCCTTAATTTTTAAATTTTCATTATCTCGGAAACTAAGTGATGTAGAGGAGTGCAGCAAAGCATGATTGATAGGTTCTGTACTGGGTGATTAATGCTGTATATAATTTTCAATCAGTTGTGCTTGGTTCGATTCCCGATTTTTTAATGACTTTCTTAATTTTCCTCTGTACACTAGAATATATCACTTAGATCGATGATGTAACTGCATACAGCTTTGTTTAACATGTCAGACTAATATTATAAATTATTTTGTTCCTGGTGTTCTGGGTTCGAATACCGATTCAATGAAATTTACTTGCAAACATTTAATAACTCGTAATTTAATTTAGATAGACATGTCAAGGTAAACGTAAACAGAGTATCTAGTCCTTAAATATCGTTATCGTTATAAAAATTACTTTAAAGTACTTAGATAGAATCCCGAAGGGGTGATTTCATATATCTTCAAGCTTATGGATCATATCAGGTTCGAGTAAAGATTAAATGGTAGATGCTGATATTGGGGAGCTAAAATACATTTACTAAAAGTATTACCGGGTTCGATTTAGAAGCTTAGAATCTGTGAAACTCTGGAAAAATTGCTTTTCTCGTGATTGTAGTTAAATGTAATGGGCTTTCTGTGAGAAGATGGAAAGGAAGAATTGAAAAGGGAATGAAAACATGAGATAATTAAGTAAATAAGGGGGACATCTTCTCGTTACCTTTTAAGCTTTTACTTTAAGTACTGTGATAATACAGCTGTAATTAACCTTGGTACAATAGGTGGTGATGGTGGTGGTGCGGCGATCACCTCCTTTCCATTGCTGTAGCTTACCTTGATGCTTCTCCCGTTAGTGTTTTCAGAAGTTCTCAGCGTGTTGGTTCTCTTCAATTTATCCTCGGCTAGCTGCAGTAATTTTTCTTAAACTGTATGGGAGCATGGACTTATCCTCGGTAAAGGAAAACGTAGATCTCGGGTGGTGATATAGGAAGACATAGACTTGCTTTGTTTATGAAAAGATGACACTGCCGTTTCTTTTTATTTAATTAACACTCGTAGTATACAAAACTGGTATTGCCGCTGTAAAATACTGTCCACCGCTGTTAAACTATGGCGTGGATATGGCACGAAATATAACTATTCTTATTGTCGCTTTCAGAGTAGCGGATCTTAGGTGTGTTGCTAAAACTATTTTGATTCCCTGTTTTGGCGCGATATCTCACACATCCTGCAGCATCTCTCCCTGACCACACATGACAAAAACTGTCGAATAAAATGCAATACTAAGCTGACATTACAAAGCTGACTTGATTCCCTTCTTGGCGCGATATCTCACGCATCCTGCAGCATCTCTCCCTGACCACACATGACATAAACTGCCCCGAATTTTCCCCAAACAGATCCATTTATAGTCTCAGGCTTCTGAGGCTGCTTCCTTTCCTATTGGTCCATTTTTAGCGCGACTCGACGCGTCTAACTATTTCGAATAAACTTCCAGGGATTTCATTGGTCCAAGTTTAATGTAAATCGCGGCTTTTCCTACATTTACCGTTAAGGTTGTCTTTCTCGCTCACTTGGTCACGGCGAATTATCAAATAATGGGACAAAGGCTCTACACCCTCGCTGTAGGAATAATAGCACTGCGACCGAAGAGAGGTAATAAAACTAGGTTTTCTGCCTTCGAAAGCACTATTCCTGTAGCTAAAACATTCCCTCGTGGACAGTATTTTAACACAGCGCTTAAATTATTTACATTAAACCATTTATAACTCTACTAATATTAATAACCTAGATAGATACATAATGTTAAATCACCCTTCTTAAAATATACAAGCAGTATGAGATAAAGATATTTACATAGTACGATTTAACATCAATAAAAGTTAATTAATAAATTATCTGTAATTACAGTTCTTGGGCTCGGCCTAGAGTTGCCGTTTCAAATTGCCCTGTTCTGGAAAAGAATAAATTTTTCAGCACTTGATACAATTTTCTTTTACAGAATAATTCCTCTGATTATGGCCTTTGTTCGTTTGTTTTGTTGACAGAGACCCTTCGCTATACCTGTTCCTTCACAAGGGTTCTGCCAAACCAGTGGTGTTTACATTTGGGTCATTCACTCTACACTCTCCCTTTTAAAAACAGGTTTCCGAGAGACATTCTTATACACAATACATTTCCCGCACACGAATAACTTGTGACGCAAACAAATACTCTAATACCCAATTTAAGTTCTAAAATTAAATCTATTTACATACATGTTGGTACATAATTATTATGCATTTATTTATTTCCTTATGTCCTTATTTATCGGGTGTATTACCTTTACTATTTGTTCATAGGGTTGCTACCTCATTTCGAGTAAAACTAACCTGATTATTTTCATTACATTCTTCACCCTTCTCATTCTCTAAACATCTGTACGGTTTGAGCAACTGTTTATGGTATCTCCCTACGATCTTGGAATTCTTTATTTCTTGTAACTCAAATGTATCCGAGCCAAAAATGTTAATCACCCGGTATGGACCTTTAAATAAATTTTCCATTCTATGATACCTTTTGTTCAGAATGCTAGACTTTTTCTTGTCCCGTGCCAATACTAAGTCTCCCAATTTGATCAACCAGTGTTTTCGTTTCTTTTTCTTAAACTTTTCTTTTCTTTTCTGCGCCTTATTGGCCATTCTTTCAAAAGCTTTCTTAAACATCTCTTCTTCCGTTAGTGCTTTCGGATCTTTAGCTTCTAGTGTCTGTGGTAATTCCCCTTCAAGTGTTTCCATTAATTTCCCCTTCATCAGCTCGATGGGCTTATAACCGGTAGTAGGGCTCACACTTTCATTTAAAATACTTTCGATGCGCTGATAGTGATTTGCCCAATCACTGTGTTTTTTATTGGCCAAAATTCTCAAATAAACCGAAATGTCCCGTATTATTCTTTCGCAGGGATTGCTTTGTGGGTGGTATTTTGAGCAATGATACAACGTGATTTCGTTTTCTTTTAAGGTGTCTACAAATTTTCTGCTGGTAAATATTGAAGCATTATCACATAAAATTGCCTTCATCTTTCCAAATTGTGGAACATACGACTTCATGATCTTTCTTAGGCATATTTCACTTGTAATCTTCCTGACTGGGTAAATTTTCACGAATTTTGAGAATACATCTATTAACACTACTATATATCTGAATCCAAATTTACTACAAGGCATCTCACCATGACAGTCCAAGGTCACTAACATGCCTGGTTTTTCTCTTATTATTGAGTTTGTCTCGTATTCGTATTGTATATTCAGTGGCTTTGCTTTTTGACATTGTAAGCATGTCGAACTTGTTCTCCTTACTTTATGGTGTAATTTTGGAATATACAGGTTTTCTTGGATCATTAAAGCGGTGCGTTCTGAGCCAGAATGTGCTAGAGCTTGATGGAACGTGTTTATGAGTTCATTCTCCATGTTCTTAGGTATATACATCTTCC
Source organism: Deroplatys truncata (assembly GCA_030765065.1). Lineage (NCBI taxonomy): Eukaryota > Metazoa > Arthropoda > Insecta > Mantodea > Mantidae > Deroplatys > Deroplatys truncata. Next base: position 65,934,620 of record CM060980.1, read on the forward strand.
ATTTCTGTATGTCACTGCCATGTAGTTTATACAACACGCCCCCTTTTACCCCTATGTTTCCCTTGATATCTTCATCTATTTCTGGGGCCTTTTTTATTAATTTATTTAACTTCTCATCTCGTCGCTGCTGGTCCCCTATTCCTTTTAATTCCTTTATCAAACTTTTACTCAAGGGTATTTCAATACTCATTAAGGTTACTTCATTTTTAGGGCGTTCTATTCTCTCCGGTATTTCATTTTTGTTATGTAACCTAGACAGCAAATCGCTAAAGACATTTGTTTTTCCTGGAATGTGTTTCACCTCAACATCATACGAAAGAATCTCATGGATGTACCTAGATAATTTAGTACTCGTAAGCCGACAACGTTTCATAAATGAAAGACTCACATGGTCAGTGTATATAGTAACCTTCTGTAGATATATATATGATCTAAATTTCTGTAGTGCGTAATACACAGCACAGATCTCTAATTCGGTGACCGAAGCATTTTTCTCTATTTGACTTAACCCTCTTGAAGCGGTACTTATCACGTGCAGTTGATTTTCCTCATCTGATTGGGCTAGGACACACCCATATCCGTGACCTGAAGCATCCACGTAAATTACATATGGTAGGTTGTCCTTGGGTCTCTCTAGTAGAATTGATTTCGCAAATAGTTCTTTTATCTTTTCAAAAGCTTTCTGGTGTACCTCGTCCCATTTCCATCGCACTTTTTTTTAAGTAATTCGCGCAAAGGTGCTATTTCTGCGGCGTACCTCAGGATGAATTTGCTTTGATAATTTAGCACTCCAAGAAACGACCTAACCTGCTTAACACTCTTGGGCGCTGGTATTCTTCTCACAGCCGCTACTCTCTCTTCGTTTGGCTTTATTCCTCTATCATTAATTACATAACCTAGAAATTCCACCTCACGGATGCAAAATTTGGATTTATTAATGTTCACCGTCATACCGTTTTCTCTCAGCTTTCTAAGCACATAATCCACATGTTTAATATGCTCATCAAAATTTTCATCAACTATTAGAAAATCATCGATATATTGGATCAAAAATTCGTCGGCTGAGTCGCCAAATATTTTATCGATGGCTCTTAATAGCCCACTACATGACGTAAGCATACCAAAAGGCATTCTCAAAAATTCGAACTGTTTCCCAAAAAATAAAAAAGAAGTATACTTTCTAACATCCTCGTGAAGCTCAATCTGCCAGTATGACGCAGTTAAATCAATAGTGGAGAAATACTTGCCTTTGGTTATTTTTGACAGCAATTTTTCTACACTTTCGCTCCGAAATCTGTCTGGTTGAGTATGTTTATTTATCTTTCGACCATCTATCGTCATCCTAAGTTCGCCATTGCGTTTCGTCACCCAACATAATGGACTGCTGTATGGAGAAGTTCACTTTTGTATTATTCGTTCTCTCAACATTTTATCGATCACTTGTTTGGCTCTCTCCCTTAATGCAATCGGAATATCCCGATACTTGTGTGTGAAGGGTGCAATATCTTGTACCTTAAAACTGTGTTTGTATGCTTTGCACTTGCCTGGGACGTCCGAAAATACCGCTTTGTTTTCTTGTAACATTCGCCTTAATAGATACCTTTGTGTCTCTGTGAGGTTCTCGGCAAGGGTCACTTTCTCCTCTACTGCTTCTACCTGGCTGCCGGTATCTTGGAATTCTTTATTTCGGGCGTAACCATCATCTCTCTCATTGTACTCCGTATACCCGTTGTAAAACCTGTCAGCGAACGCATGCATCTCATCGGTTTCTTCCCCTTGTACTATAGCAATTAATTTCTCACTCCTACCTGTTTGTACTAATTGTACGAAAAATCTTTCTTCGGCGATATCTTCTTCTCCTTGGGTTTTGTTATAAGTATCCTGCTTCATACCCTCTACAAAAGGGATTTCTAATAGATTTCTGTTCTTCTCTATTTTCAAAACTTTATCAGCAAAATCAACCCTAGCTCTTAATTCAAACAAAACGTCACACCCAATCAAAATGTCACAAATCAAATTATTGATTACCAGAAAAATAAACTCAAATTTTTCTTCTCCTATTTTCATGTTCAACATTACTTGCATTTTTATTCGGGTAACCTCTTTGTTAACTGCTACCCGGCATACCGTGTTCCTTATGGGTAATGTCATTAGCTTAATTCCTTTATTTACCAGATTCTGATATAACCTCAGGCTGCATACACTCACATTGGCTCCAGAGTCTATTAAAGCGTTATATTCTTCATCCAATAATACTACTTTTATGCTAGGGGAATCTGTCAGATCCTTTTCCGAGTGATTTTGAATAGTAGTTATCAGTTCTCCCAGTATAAAGTCATTTTTGAGCCCTGTTTCACATTTTCTGTTTATTTGAGAATTTTGCGCGCTTAGAATCCACTCCGAGCTCTTGATTGGATCCTGTCTTAGTTTTCCGGGTTATCGACACTATTTGGTGCTCCGCTAGTCTCTTCCACATTTCCCTCTCTCTGAATTTGCCTATAGTTTCCTCTGCTTCCTCTAAAATGTCCCCGGGAAGGTCTCTCTCTCCTTTCGTTTCTTTCTGGGTAATTTTCGTCATACCTCTCTCCTACATCGCTTTCCCCTCGGTCAGAAAAATAATGTTCCCTGGATCTGTTTTCATTGTTTCTGCCTCTCCTATAATTAAAACGGCCACTATATCTTGGTCTGGTTTGTATAGCATTTACGTGATATTGGTTATCACCTTCCCTCCTGAAACGGTTATTTTGACAGTTTCTGTTCCCGGATTGAGGCACGTCGTTCCAGTATCTCTCTCTGGGGTTATAGTTCCCTCTCGCGTTTCCTCTCCAATTCGCATTCCTTGCATTATCCGGTATTGGTCGAACTGTATAGTTTTGTACGTGGTTCCTACTACTTGTCTCGAATGATGATACCAACTCAATCAATTCGGGAATAGAATTTGGCTTCACAATGAGTAGGTAATGGTGTATACGTTCTGGATAATGTGGTACAATCATATTAATGAAATCCCTCTCGCTTATGGGTGGCTCGATTAGTCTACTACTCTGTGCTTTAGTTAGCAAATAATCTACCATGCTTAGGTTTCCGCGTTCCTCGTACTTGCCATTAACTAGGATAGATCTCACCTGGTTCTGAGTATTGGTACTCCAATACTTATTCAAAAATGCCCTTCTGAAATATTCAAAATTATTATTTTCTCCCAAAGTCAATCTTACCCATTGGAGAACCCTTTGACGTAAACCTTTACGAACGATTAACATCTTTAGCTCGTCCGGAATCTGCTTCAAACGGAAATACTCCTCAAGGTCATTTAGGTATTGCTTAGGATTATCAGCCGAATTTTCCTCGAAAGTAGGTACCCCTATCTCATTTAATAAATGGTAGTTTGCATTACTTGCATGGTTAGATGTACATTGGTGCCCTGAATTGAAATTATATGGGTCGGCAGCTGGACTTTGGCCTCCATTTGCCTCCCTAAAAGTGGTGCTAGTTTCACTGGGTGAGCTATCATCACTCTGTCTCACACTTATTCCTAGTCTACCAATAGAGCGTTTTAACTCCTTTACACAATTTTCATGCTCTTCCACCCTCTTCACAATTTCATGATGATTTGAGAGCTGTTCAGTCATTTTTGACGAAAGTTCATTCATCTTTCCCTGATCCTTTTCTAACACTATTCTAAATTCTTTGAACTCCCTTTGAATGTTAGATTCTAAGGTACTTTGTTTTTTTTCTAAAGAAACATTTACAGCTCTTAAGTCATCATCCAATTGCTCCTTTATGGCTAAGCTGGTAACACTTAATTCTGTTTCCACATCCTTCCTTAGTTTTTCTACATCGTTTCTTAGACATAGTTGTCCTGCCTGAATTTCTTGCACTACCTTCCCTTGCTGACTGAATTTGGAGTCCAATTGACTTTGTAATCGGGTGACCTGTTCACCTAAATATTCCCTCATCTCCTGAGCTAATTCCCCTCTCATCTTCCTGTTTTCCTCTCTGACATATTCACCTATCTGTATACTCTGCTCATTTAATTTCCCTTCTAAATTCTTACTTTGTTCACTTAATTTTTCTAAGTTTTTACTTTGCTCACCTAATTTCCCCTCTAAATTTTTATTTTGTTCACGTGAGTCCTTCCTCTGCTCATTTAATTTCCCCTCTAAATTTTTATTTTGTTCACGTGAGTCCTTCCTCTGCTCATTTAAGTCCTTACCCATCTCGTCTATCTTTGTGCTCAAATGTTGAAGCAATATTAGCAGCTGGTTTTGACCTGCGTCAATGACCTGCTCAATCGGTGATTGCCTTTCTAGCCTAACTTCTACTTCTGCTGCACCCATATTTTTTCCATCTGTTGTTATGCTGACAATAGCCTCCCCATCCAGTTCTTCTGAACCTTCCCTTGACCTACTCATGGTTCCGTTAGCAAGTTCTACCTCCCTAGTAATGACTTTACCCCCTCTCAATAACATGTGTTCACAAAACTGAGTCACTACTCTGCATGCCTTTTTGTTTGTTTTTGAATAAATGTTCTAACCTGTATTTTTTTCAATGTTAACTGATGCGTTCCGGGTTCGACTCCTGGTGAAGTTCTAGAAGCGATGTTCTCAGCTGTTTTGTTGTCCCACGTAGGTAGACTAGAAGTTCGCGTTGTAATTTTGTTCTGCTGTGCCCCTTTCCTCTGAAGATTCTTCGTCTGTTCGTTGTTTCCTAGTTCTCCGTTTGTGTCGTTCTTCCCTTCGAGCCCCACGTTGGGCGCCAGTTTGCGGCGATCACCTCCTTTCCATTGCTGTAGCTTACCTTGATGCTTCTCCCGTTAGTGTTTTCAGAAGTTCTCAGCGTGTTGGTTCTCTTCAATTTATCCTCGGCTAGCTGCAGTAATTTTTCTTAAACTGTATGGGAGCATGGACTTATCCTCGGTAAAGGAAAACGTAGATCTCGGGTGGTGATATAGGAAGACATAGACTTGCTTTGTTTATGAAAAGATGACACTGCCGTTTCTTTTTATTTAATTAACACTCGTAGTATACAAAACTGGTATTGCCGCTGTAAAATACTGTCCACCGCTGTTAAACTATGGCGTGGATATGGCACGAAATATAACTATTCTTATTGTCGCTTTCAGAGTAGCGGATCTTAGGTGTGTTGCTAAAACTATTTTGATTCCCTGTTTTGGCGCGATATCTCACACATCCTGCAGCATCTCTCCCTGACCACACATGACAAAAACTGTCGAATAAAATGCAATACTAAGCTGACATTACAAAGCTGACTTGATTCCCTTCTTGGCGCGATATCTCACGCATCCTGCAGCATCTCTCCCTGACCACACATGACATAAACTGCCCCGAATTTTCCCCAAACAGATCCATTTATAGTCTCAGGCTTCTGAGGCTGCTTCCTTTCCTATTGGTCCATTTTTAGCGCGACTCGACGCGTCTAACTATTTCGAATAAACTTCCAGGGATTTCATTGGTCCAAGTTTAATGTAAATCGCGGCTTTTCCTACATTTACCGTTAAGGTTGTCTTTCTCGCTCACTTGGTCACGGCGAATTATCAAATAATGGGACAAAGGCTCTACACCCTCGCTGTAGGAATAATAGCACTGCGACCGAAGAGAGGTAATAAAACTAGGTTTTCTGCCTTCGAAAGCACTATTCCTGTAGCTAAAACATTCCCTCGTGGACAGTATTTTAACACAGCGCTTAAATTATTTACATTAAACCATTTATAACTCTACTAATATTAATAACCTAGATAGATACATAATGTTAAATCACCCTTCTTAAAATATACAAGCAGTATGAGATAAAGATATTTACATAGTACGATTTAACATCAATAAAAGTTAATTAATAAATTATCTGTAATTACAGTTCTTGGGCTCCGCCTAGAGTTGCCGTTTCAGTGGTAGGCTTTGAATTTGAAATATATGTCTGAATGAGCGTGGGAGAAATCTTCTCTTGCTGGTGTGACAGCTTAAGCAGGTAGTTATTAGACGAGTTTAAACGTGTTTGATGCTGTCAGACATTCTGTCTCTGGGTGTGACGTCATAAACATCCTGTCTCTAGACTTGAGGTTATATGGCTGTGGGGTTAATACACGTTGAGCGATCATATACATCTGGTTATGAAACGAGTTTATGATTGATCTAAAAGGTTCGTGCTCCCTCTATAAATATGGTGATCTAGGGCATTGGACTTCATTGTGCTAATTAGTCTTGAGGTGTTAACATCGTGTTCTCTCCAAGAATAATCAGTTTTCTAAAGTGGTGTCAAGGTGAAGAGGTCTACATTTCATTGATCAGTGATTAATACGTTATTACATCAAGAATAAAGATGAATAACTCAGCGTATAAGGATATTATTCCGAGCGCTACTGGATATGCATGCGGAAAATGTGGGAGGAAGTTCCTCCGAGGTTATGACAAGAGAAGACACGAGATGAGCTGCAAGAAGCTCTTCAAATGTAAACATTGTAATGTAACCTTCAAAGATTGTTATAAGGGACAGCGACACGAAGATATATGTGAAATAAGCAGCCCTCAGAAGAAAAGAAGATTGGAGCCAACTAAACATCAGTTGCTGTCAACAATGGAGGACTGTGATATGAAAGAATACGAAACTTCATTCGAAGGACGATTGAAATCGTATTTTATACGATGCGAATCAGCTAAGGACCTAAATATGTATCTGCAAGAGGCAAAACAACGTATAATCCAGGCTGTGCATAAAGAGCTTAGCATTCATAAGAGTGTTAAAATTAATCTGCTGGCTGAGTGTCGATTTGTTAACAGTATTGGAGAAACCTGTGACAAAACATTTAAAACACGGAATCAAGCTGTGTTTCTAGAAACAGAACTGGAGTCAACGATTGAAGTGAAATTCAAGAAATTGGTGACTGAAATGGAGGAGTCTCAGCTTAAGGGTAGCAGCTGGGCTTTGCTTGCTGTGGAAGGAGTTCGACTTCGTATCAACAAGTACAACCCGTTACGAGGAAGTAGCTACATACCACTACCGTCATCTGTCGGAGCTAAAGAAGCGTGTATAAACATTCAGAACTTTACCGACGAGAAATGTTTCATGTACTCTATATTAGCTAAATTCATAGGGAAGGATGCGCAACGTGTGAGCAAATACAAACAACTTCAAGATAAGTACGACTTCAGCTGTGTTTCCTACCCTACTCCACTTTCTCAAATACCTAAATTTGAGAAGTTTAACAATATGTCTATTAACGTTTTCGGGTTGGATGAGAAGCACGAAGTGTATCCGATAAAGGTTGCTGATATTGAACTACCTGAACATCGCGACCTGCTACTATTGAATGACAGCAGTGGAAAACATCACTACGTGTATATAAAGAATTTTGAGAAACTCGTTCGACGCCAGAAAACTAACCATAATGGACGGGTTTATACTTGTAAGCGCTGCTTTACACATTTTGATGACCAGAGCGGACGAAGTGGACAGGAAAAACTACAAGAACATGCAGCCGTCTGTATTCAACATGGTGTTGCAAGGGTAGTTATGCCTACCAAGGAGAAATCAATTGTACAGTTTAAAAATGTTGAGAGGATGCTGAAAGTACCTTATGTCATCTATGCGGATTTTGAGAGTATTCTCACTCCATGCCATACGTGTATACCCAATCCTGAAACTTCCTATACAACCCCTTATCAAGAGCACATACCAATGAGCTTCTGTGTTTACGTGAAGCCTACATCCAGTGTTGAACATCTCGAAACTGGTCTTCCTAAGCAACCCTATGTGTATCGTGGTGCTGATGCTGCTCAGAAGTTTATGCTGTACCTGACATCTCTTGCAAAAATGATTGGTAATATATACAAATCTGCTAAGCCTCTGAACTTACGGATCAACAGCAAAAGGATTTCGAGTCTTCTACGACATGCTACTTGTGTAGAAAACCCTTTACAGAAGAGAACTATAAAGTACGCGACCATGATCACATCAGCGGTGAATATCGTGGAAGTCTTCATAATGAATGTAATTTAGCCTGCAAAACACCTAAATATATACCAGTCTTCATGCATAACCTTAGCGGATATGACTCTCATTTCATTGTTAAGGAGCTGGGTTGTACAAGTGAACGTGTGGAGGTAATTCCTAACTCTGAAGAAAGCTATATCTCATTCACCAAGTATGTAGGAGATATAAAGCTTCGATTTGTGGATAGCTTCCGATTCCTCAGTACAAGCTTGGATAAGTTGGTAAAAAATCTAACCTCGTATCCTGAAACGCTAAAGTACTTTGGAGAAGACAAATTGAAGTTGATGACCCGTAAGGGTGTATTTCCATATGATTTTGTTACGTCATGGGATGCTCTGAACGAGACCTGCTTGCCTCCTAAGGACTCCTTCTACAATAGATTAAATGAAGAAGAAATTACTGATGCTGACTACGATCATGCTAGAAATGTATGGGAGCTGTTTAATGTGAGAAACCTGGGAGAGTACAGCGATCTCTACTTAACTTCGGATGTACTTCTTCTAGCTGACGTCTTTGAGACGTTCAGAGAGCAAACCCTTAAAACACACAAAGTCGATCCCGCCCATTATTTTACCTCTCCAGGTCTAACATGGGACGCTATGTTACTGTATACTGGAATTAAGTTAGAGCTGTTACAAGATTATGATCAACTACTCATGGTGGAATCAGGTATAAGAGGAGGTTTATGCCAAGTTTCTCATCGGTATGCTGAGGCTAATAACACATATGGAGAAGTTTGATCCGACGAGACCAACCCAATTTATCACATACGAGGACGCAAATAACCAATATGGGTGGGCAATGTGTCACGCCCTTCCTTTTGGTGGATTTCAGTGGGTGTCACCTGAAGAAATCAACTTAGAAACACTACAAGAAGATGATCCTCATGGGTACATATTAGAAGTCGACATCGAGTATCCTGCAGAACTTCACGATCTACACAACGATCTACCTTTCCTGCCAGAGTGTATGAAACCATTGGAATCATCTACAAAGAAACTGATACCTCATCTTGGACCTCGAAAGAAGTATGTAGTGCATTACATGGCTTTGAAGCAAGCTGTTAGTCATGGACTACGACTAACAAAAATCCATCGTGTGCTACAATTCCGACAGTCTCAGTGGTTGAAACCTTATGTGGAATTTAACAACAGGCTACGACAACAAGCTGCAAATGATTTCGAGAAGGATCTCTACAAACTCTTTAACAACGCTATGTTTGGAAAAACTATGGAGAACCTGCGTAATCGTATGGATATACGACTGGTGACCAATGAAAAAACTCTAGAGAAGCTGATCGCCAAGCCTACGTTTATCGACAGGACGATATATGCTGATAATCTAGCTGCTGTACATATGGCCTCTCGTCAGATTGTATTCAACAAGCCTATATACATTGGTATGAGTGTGTTGGACATCTCCAAGACATTAATGTATAACTATCATTACGACGTTTTGTTGCCTTATTATGGAGCTGAAAACCTGAAGCTTATGTATATGGACACTGATTCGTTCATTCATCGTGTAACAACTGAAGATGTGTACCAGGACAAGCTACGTTTTCTTGAGCATCTCGATACAGCTGATTACCCTGCCAACCATATATGTTACTCTACTCAGAACAAGAAGGTATTGGGAAAATTTAAAGATGAGGCTAATAGCAAAATCATCCTACGCTTTGTTGGACTACGTCCTAAGATGTATGCCTTAGATATTCAAGGGTCAATGATAAAAAAGATTAAAGGTATAAAACGTAGCGCTATTAAGCAGTACATTTCGTTTGACAGCTATACAGACTGTCTTAAAACCAGTGAAATCATCAGAACACCTATGAATCTGATCCTATCACGAAAGCATGCCCTTGCTACAGTACAAGTGAATAAAATTGCATTGACTCCGTTTGATGATAAAAGAATTATTGCTGATGACGGGATAACAACATATGCGTATGGACATTACGCCATTACAAACAGTGCTTAAAAGAATGTAAGTTAAAGATAAAGATTTTCTAGTGAGTCTACAATCTTAAAAAAGAAGGTATCTGTGTGCTGTATATGCAGATAGCTGACGCCTGATGAAGAAAGAAGAAGATGGAAGGGAAGGTGGTAACCCTGCCATTAGGAGCAATCCTAGTGCTAGTCTCAAGCCTAGATAAAAGGGGAGAGACATCTATAACGAACTAAAATAAAGGTATGTTGACGTAAAGCTTTTCAATTTGTGAACCAATATGCAGTTTATCCCTCTCCGCATCGTACAATAACTGTTTAACATATAATAAGTTTGTAAGATTTAGAAAAAAGTATATAAATTGTTGTAACGTTGGATGAGAAAAGTTTTATAATCGAATTACTCTCTATATTACCATGAGTACCTGTGATACTAGATGAATTACCTGTGAAATATGAAACTATGCTATACCCAACCCTGGAATCTAGCCTCCTGTGATACTACCTGAATTAGCCTAAATACCTACGATACTAGCTGAATTAGCTGTGAAATCATGCATAGCTATGATGCAGTTAGCCTCTGGAATCTAGCCTCCTGTGATACTAGCTGAATTAGCTTAAATGCTCACGATACTAGCTGAATTGGCTATGAAAATGATTTAAATACCTGTGATACTACCCGAATCATGTGAAATTACCTTAACTAGCTCTGATACGAATTCCTGCTCTAAATTAGCACGAGCACCTGTGATACTACCTGAATTACCTGTTAAAATGACTCAAATACCATTGATACAACCTGAACCACCTGCATTTACCTTAAATAGCTGTGATACAAATCTCTGATCGAAATTATCAATAATATCTGTGAAACTATGCTGATTACCTCAAATACTTATGATATTACCTGAACTATCTGTAAAATACGAAACTAGGCTATAACCAACCCCTGGAACCTACCCTCCTGTAATGCTTGCTTAATTATTCTAAACACCTATGTTACTTGAATTATCCTAAATACCTACGATACCCTCTGAATTACCTGTGAAATATGAAACTATGCTATACCCAACCCTGGAATCTAACCTCCTGTGATACTAGCTGAATTAGCCTAAATACCTACGATACTAGCTGAATTAGCTGTGAAATCATGCATAGCTATGATGCAGTTAGATTCTGGAATCTATCCTGTGTTACTAGACGAATTAGCCTAAAAACATACGATACTAGCTGAATTACCTGTGAAATCATACACTGCTATGATCCAGTCAGCCTCTTGCAATACTATCTGAATTACTTACCTGTTAGTGTTAGTGGGTTAGCTTTTCCCGTTGCAGGTCACCTTTTTCCCTTTGGTGGTCGCCTTTTTCCCTTTGCTGGTGACATTTTTCCCTTTGCTGGTCACGTTTTTCCCTTTGCTAGTCAACCTTTTCCCTTTGTGGGTCTCCTTTTTCCCTGAGCAGTCACCTTTTTCCCCTGAACGAGTCACCTTTTCCCTGAATAGGTTACGTGATGGGCATGTCTAGAATTAGCGTTCTAACATTGACATGAAACAGTTTTCCACTAAGTTCACGTCTAAAGTCGCTTTCAAGTCTAGCCCTCCTATTCCCTATCTCTCCTGTATATAAGTCCATATTCCTACTGCTACACTACCTGTCTAGCCTAACACCTCTTCTCCTGTTCCTATACCTCTCATATAAACCATACTCTATTCCTCTAGATCTGTCTAGCCTAACACCTCCCCTCGTTTTCCTATACCTCTCATATAAACTATACTCTACTCAGCCTCTGTCTAGCCTAGCACCTCCCCTCGTATTCCCTATCTGTCTCATATAAAGCGCACTCCTCCTCCTACCACTGTCTAGCCTAGCGTTAGTCCTCGTATTCCCTATCCCGCCCATATAAATGCATTTTCCTCCTTGAAGACTCTCTCAACCTAGCACCTACCTTCGTTTTCCCTATCTTTTCCCATATAGACGTATACTCTCTCATTCAGACCTTCCCGACTAGCCTAGCACTTCTCCTCATATTCCCCTACCTCTCTCATATAAGATGCATTCCCTCATTCAACACCGTCTAGCCTAGCATCGACCCTCGTATTCCCTATCTCTCGCATATAAACGCCTACTCCATCATTCAAAACTCCTATCCTAATACCTCTCCTCGGTTCGCTAATCGCTCATATTCTACCCTTCAAGTCCTGTTTAGTATAGCATCTTTCCTTGTATTCGCTATCTCTCTCGTATAAAGCATATACCTCCCTCCTTTAGCATCTGACTAGCCTAGCATCAGCCCTGGTATTCCCTATCTCTCCTGTATATAAGTCCATATTCCTACTGCTACACTACCTGTCTAGCCTAACACCTCTGCTCCTGTTCCTATACCTCTCATATAAACCATACTCTATTCCTCTAGCTCTGTCTAGCCTAACACCTCTTCTCCTGTTCCTATACCTCTCATATAAACCATACTCTATTCCTCTAGCTCTGTCTAGCCTAACGCCTCTCTCGTTTACCTATGACTCTCACATAAACCATACTCTGCTCCTCGACCTCTGTCTAGTCTAACTCCTCTCCTCGTTTTCCTATACCACTCATATAAACCATACATTACTCAGCCTCTGTCTAGCCTAACACCTCCCCTCGTTTTCCTATACCTCTCATATAAACTATACTCTACTCAGCCTCTGTCTAGCACCTAACTTCGTTTTCCCTATCTTTCTCATATAAAGCGCACTCCCCCTCCTACCACTGTCTAGCCTAGCGTCAGTCCTCGTATTCCCTATCTCGCCCATATAAACGCATTTTCCTCCTTGAACCGTCGCATCTAGCCTCGTTTTCCCTATCCTTTCCCATATAAACGCAAAAAACTGCGCTCGATCTCTCTATATATACCTACTCACCTCTGATACTGGCTGAAGCCGCTGGATCACATATACATTCAAGGCATCGAAAACTATCAGTAATTCAACAAATCAGTATGCGGTTGTTCTTCCTCGGAAATGGAACACCCACCATAGTCACCGGACCTTTTGCTTTTTGACCTTGATATCAAAGTCGAAAGCTCACGTTGGTTGTGAACTCATTTATACAGAAGAGGACAGCGTCATCGCAGGGAGGAGTGTCAAACGTGTGGCCGGTGTTTCATCACTGGCACGAACCATTATTGTTAACCTCAAGCATTACTTTGTAAGAGTTAAAATACTGCCCTGAATATAATCGACATTATTATCTTTGCTGGCGGAATAAATGATTATACAATCAGATGTTCAAATAATACCTATACAACTCTGACTTCCTCCCGCTTTGTGACATCTTTTCTTACTAGCATTACTTGTTAAACTAGGTAGAAAATATTTCAATATATTAATTCCAAGTATGCCATTCAAAACTATTTATACAAAGATTGATCGTGGCCATGACTTAGTAATTAACCCCCATTAAAATTTTCGATATCCCGTTCACGCAGTTAGGTGGAAAGTTGAATTTCCTACATTCATTGCCGGTAATTAAACCTACCTGTGTGTTTTGCCTATTTTACTGCACGTATGTGCATGAATTATATTAAATTCTATAGCTTTTGATGGATTTTTTTATTGCAGACTATAATACTTAATAGTTGAATTTTACCATTTAAATGTTACTTGTAGCTTTACTTTCTTTTTAGATTTTAATATTCACTTACAATTTAATTCATGCCACAAAGTATGTGTTGCTAGTTGTTGATTTTCAACAACCAGGCGTAGATAATCGATCGCTACTTCACCACCAACGCTAATGTCAGTGATCTTACTACTGGAACCACAATTTTCAACAGCTTTTAATAAATTATTAATTTTATTTTCGCGCAAATACTGCTTCACTACAGTCGAAAAATCAATATGCAATACACATGCGTTAAGTGCAGTGGAGAATATCAGAAGTAGAAATTACTCCACTAGTATTTTCAAACTCTTTTTTTTTCTCCAGTGATGCACTTACCGTACTACTTGTACCGCAATATACTTTTTTTAAGCTTTTGTAAGAGTTTTGCAGCATTCCCGAACAACATAAGAGGTTAATTGTTCAACAGCTAAGCAATTCTCCATTTGTATATTATACGCAATATGACGATATTCACACGCTGTAATATATTATAATTTATTTAAAACTGAATTTCAAGGATAATAGTGCATCGAAAAGCAAAGCTGGATGCAAAAATAGGACAAGGGTGGTGTTTTATCATCAGTTTTGTTTAATGTAAATTTTAGTGACGTATTAAATAAATGGATAACAACTCAATGCCACAAATTTATTACTCTAGTTATTGAACATTCTTTACCTTAATAATGGTCTAGAAATGGAGAAATGAAAATTGTTTCCAAATACCCGGTTTTAAGTTATGTCAAATGTGTAGTTTTTATTATTTTAGAATTTCAATACATAAAACTGAAAAAAATGGCTATCAAAGAAATATACCAGTGAATATGCCAGACTGAATATATTCCTTGTGGATATATTTTTATATAAATATATTATAATCTATGGTGCGATGCAAGTTATAATCTATAAGCAGATATTGAAGAGCAAATAAATACATTCGAAGCAACCAATGGAGTAATTAAGACAGTTTTAAAATAAACTAACGCACAAACACAGGATGGATGTAGGATGGAAGTACCATAGGGCGACACCTCGCCACTGCGACTAATTAGATCTATGGGACACACCCCTCCGGAGACAGGGATAAAGTGAAGGAGCCGCAGGAGGACGCAGGTCCAAAGGAGGACGGGATCACAAAGAGACATAGAAGTCCCTATCATTTCCAGTAAGAAACACCCGCTCACGCCAGTAGAGGCGAAGAGCCCCGCATGAGAGCGACGAAGTGGCCCTTGAAGCAGGCCAATGCCCCCTGTCGTTGGCGGGGAGAAATCTTTCCAAAGCACATCGACCATGCCATTTGCCCATCACCAGACCAACTACGGAACCCGCAGACACCTGAAAGATGATAGGGGAAATATGAAATGACGTGAAATTGGGGAAAGGAGAAATCCTGGTAGAATACCCCACCCCAGCATTCGCCTAGACCAGAGAAAAACCACGAAAAACCCTATAATCAGAGTGAACGCTCACCGGGAATTGAATCCGGAACCTCCCGAATGCAGGCCACAGACGTTGCCGCCTGAGCCATCCCGCTCGGCACGCACAAACATAATGTATTATAGCGTAACATGAAAGCAGAAGTTGAAGTAAAAGGGACGGACGAACGGAGGGGCCCCTGCAACCGGGGCAGAGCATCATAAGTAGGCCGCAACGGCCCTCTTTGCTTCTGCTGTGACCCCTGAGAGGGAGGGTTGAGAGGAGATACCCAAAGGGAGACTAGATCCGCATGACGAAGGGCGCAAGCAAGGACTGGATTCCTAACGTTTCCAGTTCGAACGCATCCAACGCTGCCCGGAAACACCTACAGACCTAATCCGTGGAGCGGGTCCTAACTGAGCAGTCTCGAACAACGCCGGGAAAGAAACCTATACAATGCACATCCACCGCCCAGCCGCAACACGCCAGACACCGTCGCTTGATCTTCCAACCTTGAAACAGATGACAATAAAGATGATAGGTACAGGAAATGAGGGGCAAGAAAGTTGTTAGAAGAGGAACCAGCCCAGTATTTGTCTGCCGACTCGGGAAAGCCACAATAAACCCATGGGGCAGAGTGAGCAGACACCCAAATCGAGTCGCACACGTTACTGCGGTAGAAGTTGAACTCAAATTTAAGGCTAATGGACATATTTCGGGTTGTAGAAATAAAAGCAGCAACAGAATAAACAAGATAAAGTGAATCTGATGACTGACTTGATGTCTACTCCTGTGAAATGGTGGTAATACAACTTGGTGCAAGGATAATGTCCTTCACTAAAATAATCCTATGAATGCCCCATAGAAACTTTGCCTTCCATGAACACTGGTGGGCTCCAGGTCCCTCCTTCTGTTAAGCAGGTAGTATCCACATTGTAATTGTCCTGAATGAGGGTAAACTGGAGTAATTGTTAAAGTGAGAGTGGGTGGGTGGCTACCTCTCTGTGGTTACACCATCAGATTATACTGTCATGCCAATTACACGCACAGCGACGGCCTGCCTGCTAATAATATTCGGTACTTATCGCGTACTCTGCAAGTGCAGTCTGTAAACAACCAGTGGCGATTTCCACAACAGCTTCAGTGGCGGTTTCGAAAAATTTTAGTTGTAAATTCCTTACGTTGCATAGAAATGATGCCAGAAGAAGTCTTCTTATAACCCATATAAATACACGTAAATAATTGATCATGCCTATTCCCTTTATGCTATGTATCTGTAAAATTCACAAAAATGTGAAACTTTTCGACTTTTTGTTTTTCATTTTTCTTATACTTATAACTTGTACCTCCATGCTATACAATTCGTTTTTTAATCTCAAGAATTTTAATACCGCAAATGCCTATTTTAGGTAAAGCACCAATTTGAACTTTAAAGTCAATTTTTTCCAATTGCTTTTTTCAGAAATTTTTACTATTCATAACGCTCTTTGGACCATAGTTTATAACTTATTAGCTTTAAATTTTTAGGAAAGCTTCAGAAATTACGGGTATAAAAATGTTTGTGCACTAGTTAAGAATATTAAATAATTCAGCTGAAATAAATTATTTTATTAGTTGAAAAATTCAGTAATACATACATATATAAGCAAGTTTTTTCTCATAAAATAATTAAAATTAAGCAATAACTGGGCAATAATTTCTTTATGTTCGTATACAAAGCGTAAATTAAAGATTTAGGAGCGATACGATAATCCTTAGGGTTCAAGAGCGTTTCATAATTCAATATAAAAAAGTAATTAATTACATATGAATAAAAAAATAGTATTTTATCAGCGGTTTGACACAGCCCCGTAAAATGTTTTATGCAATATATATTATGATCTTAATAAATGGTAAAAAAAGCTAAAGCAATCAGAAGCAAACTGCGGAGTTCTGGATTTTCATAGGTACGTTGCCTTAAATATAACAATATACTATAAATATACTATGATTAGTTAACTTATGTGATGTCATCAGAAAATGGACCAATAAGATGAAAGAAAATGTTGACATATCAAAGCGCATAATGCACTAAAGTTACTAAATTCTGTTTCCGCCACGACGTGCATTTTTCTTCTATTTCAGTTTCAAATTAATCGAAATTCCTCTTTTGCAAGATGACTTGAAAAGGTTAAGCATTGACAATAAAAAATACACAATTACTCTTATTATTATTATTATTATTATTATTACTATTATTATTATTATTATTTATTTATTTTGTAAGCCAAGTTTAGCGGAATAATGAAATGGAATGGAATGAGAAATGAAGGGGATTTCGGCACTATTCCAGAGTGTCCGGACATTGTACTGTACGCCCCCAAAAGGGACCACCCCCCGGAGGAAGGGATGAGGTGAAGAGAGACAGAGGGCTGCCGGAACCAGGAGTGACGGCACAGCAAATGACAGGGTCCCTAAGTTTCCAGATATAAACGCCCGGCAGACGGATAGGCAGATCAGGAACTCCGCCCTACAGGGGTCCAACGCTCCCGTCCGGGGCGGTGCAACCCTGAAACAGACCAAACGGGGTGAAGGATGATTTAAATAATTCAACACATTAATTGAGGGATTGGAAATTCGGGGGATGTAATGATCCTTCCCAGCATTAGCCTGGCCACCCGGGGAAATCCCGAAAAAATCTATGGGTCATAAAGGTCGGCCACGGGAATTGAACCCACGACCTACCGAATGTGAGCTATATACGCAACCGCCTGAGCCATCCCGCTCGATTAGCGGAATCATATTTAAATTCCTATTTTATTCGTTAAATGCTCCTAATAGTTATCACTTGAGGGTCTGAGCTTTGCAGATAAATTCCCCCACTGCATTCGTGATTATCGGCAATCACAGACTCATGAGATATTATTTCGGTTAATAAATACAAAGATAAAGCTGAGTAACTGGTATTAAAGCAAACAGAATTAAAATATTTCATTTAAGTATAAACTGCCTTGATTTCAGTGCTGGTTACTGAAAGCCTGAGTTGAAAAATATCTTTGGATAATACATTTTAGTAACGTTTTCCTAGAAATTGTTGGTAATTGTATACCTTTCTAAAGAAATATTAAATAATTGGAGCCAGAAAATTACTATACGTAAAACATGGCATTATCAATGAATCTTTGGTTATTTTTTCACAATGTTAAGCATCGATTTCACGTCACATTTCCGTTAAGGTTTTCTGAAAGTTACACCTTGCTGTTCTTTAAGTTCAGTTTTCCAATTGTTATTTTGTCTTTTCCTTTTCTTATTTAGATGCACTTAAGTAAAATTTAAAAAAAATAAGTATGAGCAAACTAAATTTTATAACTAAAATTGGGGCATTATTGGTGTGAATGTGTAAGATTGCATGTTTTATAAAGAAGCAATGTTATGCTCGAAAAAAAACTATTATGGATAAGTGAGCAGAGAATTTAAAGGTGATTTTGTTTAAATCGAAAGTAAAATCGAAGGCCTTAAAATAACTTATGTTTAAGATCTATGTTTTCGAACGCAAAGCAAGTAGTCCTCTATGGACTTGGGGTACCATGCTGGCCTCTAGTTCCCAAGGGGTCGCGGGTTCAAACTTAGCGGAGGGTGATGGTTTTTTCGGCATAAGGATCATTAGCAGGTTACCTTTGGAAGGGAAGTAAAGCCGGTGGTCCCGTGTCGTAGATTTACGGCACGTAAAAGAACCTTGAGCCTGATACGGAGACCTCTCAGCAAAATTTCTGGTCTTTCACGCCTAATTTAGAATGGGATACTAAGAAGCGTAGCAGTTAAAGAGTATCCATAAATAAAACTCAATTTAATGTTTAGAACTCAAAGTAGGCAAATTAAAAATCATTTTAGTATACCATAAAGTCAATAAAGTATCACATTCTCATTCGAGAGTTTCGCTTCATATCAAATTGTCATACAATATATCAAGTATGCTTACTTAATATTAGGATCAAACTTTTTGTATATGCCGTAGGCTTTTTCTGAAATCCGTCACGAGAAGTCGACGTATAGCATAACTACATTCTGTACATCATCTGACGGGGTCTCTAAAAGTCGGCAGATAGGAAAAGTTAGATCAGATTAGGCTAGAGATTAGGTAAGAGTTACCCTAGAGTTGCCTAACAAGCTCCATTATTTCATGTACTGCGGCAGGACAAGTACTTTGACTTTGGTTCAACATACACCACAAACATGATGTTGAAGAAAAGCAAACTATTCCGATATTTCCATGATTCCCGTGAAAGTTCGCAACCCTTAAGGCATATAAGACAATGTTGACAACAGAAATCACTTAAAGAAACCTACAATCGTAGTTAAATGTTCCTAATATACTTGAGCACGATATGACCTCAGGGCAAGGTCGCGACCTTAAGTCACAGGAAAAGAAGCGAGCTCTCTTGAGTGACGACGGTATGCAGTGGTTGTTGGCTGCTCGCCAGGCAGAACCTGGTTATCTATTGGGACAACTTCACTCGTGTGATTCATCTTGGACCACTCACTCCTTTACCAAAAGGAATATGCCCGTCAACCTGTTACTGACCGAACTTATCTCCTCCATTTGTTAGGTGTTTTTCTTGCGTTTTAATAGCTGACAGCCGACCTCACCTGTGTTTCTGAACATGTACAGAATACCCGTCCAACTTTGCAAACATTATTTTGCAGTTGTAAACCTTTATGTTATGTCACGAATAGTCACTTGTCTGACACTTAGAAGGAAAGTGACTTCTGTTGCTATGCAATATACAGTAGTCAAAGTCATTACAGCAACGTCCCCTGTAAGCGATGAATTTATATCGGAGACATCAGTTCTTCTTAACATGACTAGTTTCATTGGAGTTTCTGAGAGGGTTACATTCACTTAATCCAGTGTACTTAAAAAAGCTAGTACTTGTTATTTGTTTCATGCAGGTCACATCACTAAGTGCTAATTGAGAATTCTTGGAAGCCACTAATGCAATTGTTGCAAGAAAAGATTTATCTGGCTAAGCTGATTTTTGAGATGATTCTAATTTGTTTTTGTTTTGTAAGCAATTGCGGATGCAAGTTGGTGCACAATTAAAAATGTGTCATTGACAGCATATGGGTTAAAAATCTGATGTGTTACACTCACATGACTTTCTCTACTCTTATACAAACTATTTTTACAAATGCATATTCTCCATATGCTTCATGTTAATGGAAATTTCGAGATGTTAATCTTATTGATAATTTTCTTGTAGATGCAAGCGGAATTGGTAGGCTTTTAGCGATAGTCAAATATTTTAAGAGTTGGTTGCTATGTTGAGTATTCCATTCTCTTTGCATTACCAGGACAAAAAGAAAATGAATAACGAATTTCCATTTGAGAAAAAGTATAAGTATTGGAAAATTTAAGGAATAACAAGCAATATCTCGAAAATGGTTCACTCAACAACAAAAAATGTATATGACAAAAATTGTGTTATTTAACGCGATCTACATTTTTGTGTAGTAAAATTTTGTCTATCTCTTATGGTTTACTAGTTATGCAAAAGTCGTTCACAATGAAGAATACTTTTGGAGACATTCCCAGAAGATTCAAGATATACATTTTATTTGTCATGAAAGTATCTTAAACATATGATAATTTAATCAAAATCCTTAGAGCCATTTTGGAGAAAATTAAAATTTTCGAAAAATGTTCCATGTAAGGGGTAATCTGGGGTGGAGAAATTTTCTTGCAAACCGTAGTGTCGCATCTCAGGGTAGTTGTGTAAGGTAAACTACGAGGTAATACGGGAAGTAACGACCATTTGCGACTGTGAGGTGAGAGGAATTGGAAAAAATCCATCCCTTCAGGGTTTGAACCTGCTACCTTGGGAACTAGAGGCTAGCATGGTAACCACTACACCACGGAGGAGGACTTTGTTGGGCTGTATTGCATAGGTAAGGGTACAAAGTTTTGGCCAGACAGGTTAAATAGTTTGATTTGTAAAGATATTAAAATAAGGGCAGCGGAAGCTTTTTAATATTGTAACGGTTGCTTTTTACGGTCGTTTGGCACTTTAATTCACAAATGAAGAACACAGCCCATATAGAAGCGACTCCAGTGAACAAGGCAATAATTGCACAATTCATAACCTTCTGTAGTATTCAGATTCAATGTTAGTTGTTCCGGAAAGGACAAAATTTATCGACCTATCGAAATCTGTCTAACCTCTTGCATTGAGCGGCTACTCATTTTATTCTAATGCCATGCTCATTTAAATGAGTTTGACTACCAAAGTGCGGCGATCACCTCCTCATCCGTTGCTGTAGCTTACCTTGATGCTTCTCCCGTTGCTTCCAGAAGTTCTCAGCGTGTTGGTTCTTCAATTTATCCTCGGCTAGCTGCAGTAATTTTCCTTAAATTATATGGGAGCATGGACTTATCCTCGGTAAAGGAAAACGTAGATCTCGGGTGGTGATATAGGAAGACATAGACTTGCTTTGTTTATGAAAAGATGACACTGCCGTTTCTTTTTATTTAATTTAACACTCGTAGTATACAAAACTGGTATTGCCGCTGTAAAATACTGTCCACCGCTGTTAGACTATGGCGTGGATATGTCACGAAATATAACTATTCTTATTGTCGCTTTCAGAGTAGCGGATCTTAGGTGTGTTGCTAAAACTATTTTGATTCCCTGTTTTGGCGCGATATCTCACACATCCTGCAGCATCTCTCCCTGACCACACATTACGAAAACTCTCGAATAAAATGCAATACTAAGCTGACATGACAAATTTGACTTGATTCCCTTTTTGGCGCGATATCTCACACATCCTGCAGCATCTCTCCCTGACCACACATGACATAAACTGCCCCGAAATTTCCCTAAACAGATCCATTTATAGTCTCAGGCTCCTGAGGCTGCTTCCTTTCCTATTGGTCCATTTTTAGCGCGACTCGACGCGTCTAACTATTTCGAATAAACTTTCAGGGATCTCATTGGTCCAATTTTAATATAAATCGCGGCTTTTCCTACATTTACCGTTAAGGTTGTCTTTCTCACTCACTTGGTCACGGCGAATTATCAAATAATGGGACAAAGGCTCTACACCCTCGTTGTAGGAATAATAGCACAGCGACCGGAGAGAGGTAATAAAACTAGGTTTTCTGCCTTCGAAAGCACTATTCCTGTAGCTAAAACTTTCCCTCGTGGACAGTATTTTAACATAGCGCTTAAATTATTTACATTAAACCATTTATAACTCTACTAATATTAATAACCTAGATAGATACATAATGTTAAATCACCCTTCTTAAAATATACAAGCAGTATGAGAAAAAGATATTTACATAATACGATTTAACATCACTAAAAGTTAATTAATAAGTTATCTG
Source organism: Deroplatys truncata (assembly GCA_030765065.1). Taxonomy (NCBI): domain Eukaryota; kingdom Metazoa; phylum Arthropoda; class Insecta; order Mantodea; family Mantidae; genus Deroplatys; species Deroplatys truncata. Next base: position 65,956,996 of record CM060980.1, read on the forward strand.
TAATTATAGTTCTTGGGCTCGGCCTAGAGTTGCCGTTTCAAATTGCCCTGTTCTGGAAAAGAATAAATTTTTCAACACTTGATACAATTTTCTTTTACAGAATAATTCCTCTGATTATGGCCTTTGTTCGTTTGTTTTGTTGACAGAGACCCTTCGCTATACCTGCTCCTTCACAAGGGCTCTGACAAACCGGTGATGTTTATATTTGGGTCATTCACTCTACCCTCTCCCTTTAAAAACAGGTTTCCGAGAGACATTCTTATACACAATACATTTCCCGCACACGAATAACTTGTAACGCATACAAATACTCTAATACCCAATTTAAGTTCTAAAATTAAATCTATTTACATACATATTGGTACATAATTATTATGCCTTTATTTATTTCTTTACATCCTTATTTATCGGGTGTATTACCTTTACTATTTGTTCACAGGGGTGTTACCTCATTTCGAGTAAAACTAACCTGATTCTTTTCATTATATTCTTCACCCTTCTCATTCTCTAAACATTTGTACGGTTTGAGCAACTGTTTATGGTATCTCCCTACGATCTTGGAATTCTTTATTTCTTGTAACTCAAATGTATCCGAGCCAAAAATGTTAATCACCCGGTATGGACCTTTAAATAAATTTTCCATTCTATGATACCTTTTGTTCAGAATGCTAGACTTTTTCTTGTCCCGTACCAATACTAAGTCTCCCAATTTGATCAACCAGTGTTTTCGTTTCTTCTTCTTAAACTTTTCTTTTCTTTTCTGCGCCTTATTGGCCATTCTTTCAAAAGCTTTCTTAAACATCTCTTCTTCCGTTAGTGCTTTCGGATCTTTAGCTTCTAGTGTCTGTGGTAATTCCCCTTCGAGTGTTTCCATTAATTTCCCCTTCATCAGCTCGATGGGCTTATAACCGGTAGTAGGGCTCACACTTTCATTTAAAATACTTTCGATGCGCGGATAGTGATTTGCCCAATCACTGTGTTTTTTATTGGCCAAAATTCTCAAATAAACCGAAATGTCCCGTATTATTCTTTCGCAGGGATTGCTTTGTGGGTGGTATTTTGAGCAATGATACAACGTGATTTCGTTTTCTTTTAAGGTGTCTACAAATTTTCTGCTGGTAAATATTGAAGCATTATCACATAAAATTGCCTTCATCTTTCCAAATTGTGGAACATACGACTTCATTATCTTCCTTAGGCATGTTTCACTTGTAATCTTCCGGACTGGGTAAATTTTCACAAATTTTGAAAATACATCTATTAACACTATTATATACCTAAATCCAAATTTACTACGGGGCATCTCACCATGACAGTCCAAGGTCACTAACATTCCTGGTTTTTCTCTTAGTATTGAGTTTGTCTCGTATTCGTATTGTATATTCAGTGGCTTTGCTTTTTGACATTGTAAGCATGTCGAAATTATTCTCCTTACTTTATGGTGTAATTTTGGAATATACAGGTTTTCTTGGATCATTAAAGCGGTGCGTTCTGAGCCAGAATGTGCTAGAGCTTGATGGAACGTGCTTATGAGTTCATTCTCCATGTTCTTAGGTATATATGTCTTCCATTTCTGTATTTCACTGCCATGTAGTTTATATAACACGCCCCCTTTTAACCCTATGTTTCCCTTGATATTTTCATCTATTTCTGGGGCCTTTTTTATTAATTTATTTAACTTCTCATCTCGTCGCTGCTGGTCCCCTATTCCTTTTAATTTTTTTATCAATCCTTTACTCAAGGGTATTTCAATACTCATTAATGTTACTTCATTTTTAGGGCGTTCTATTCTCTCCGGTATTTCACTGTTGTTATGTAACCTAGACAGCAAATCGCTAAAAACATTTGTTTTTCCTGGAATGTGTTTCACCTCAACATCATACGAAAGAATCTCATGGATGTACCTAGATAATTTAGTACTCGTAAGCCGACAACGTTTCATAAATGAAAGACTCACATGATCTGTGTATATAATAACCTTCTGTAGATATATATATGATCTAAATTTCTGTAGTGCGTAATACACAGCACAGATCTCTAATTCGGTGACCGAAGCATTTTTCTCTATTTGACTTAAACCTCTTGAAGCGGTACTTATCACGTGCAGTTGATTTTCCTCATCTGATTGGGCTAGGACACACCCATATCCGTGACCTGAAGCATCCACGTAAATTACATATGGTAGGTTGTCCTTGGGTCTCTCTAGTAGAATTGATTTCGCAAATAGTTCTTTTATCTTTTCAAAAGCTTTCTGGTGTACCTCGTCCCATTTCCATCGCACTTTCTTTTTAAGTAATTCGCGCAAAGGCGCTATTTCTGCGGCGTACCTCAGGATAAATTTGCTTTGATAATTTAGCACTCCAAGAAAGGACCTAACCTGCTTAACACTCTTGGGCGCTGGTATTCTTCTCACAGCCGCTACTCTTTCTTCGTTTGGCTTCATTCCTCTATCATTAATTACATAGCCTAGAAATTCCACCTCACGGATGCAAAATTTGGATTTATTAATGTTCACCGTCATACCGTTTTCTCTCAGCTTTCTAAGCACATAATTCACATGTTTAATATGCTCATCAAAATTTTCATCAACTATTAGAAAATCGTCGATATATTGGATCAAAAATTCGTCGGCTGAGTCGCCAAATATTTTATCGATGGCTCTTAATAGTCCACTACATGACGTAAGCATACCAAAAGGCATTCTCAAAAATTCGAACTGTTTCCCAAAAAATAAAAAAGAAGTATACTTTCTAACATCCTCGTGAAGCTCAATCTGCCAGTATGACGCCGTTAAATCAATAGTGGAGAAATACTTGCCTTTGGTTATTTTTGACAGCAATTTTTCTACACTTTCGCTCCGAAATCTGTCTGGTTGTGTATATTTATTTATCCTTCGAGCATCTATTGTCATCCTAAGTTCGCCATTGCGTTTCGTCACCCAACATAATGGACTGCTGTACGGAGAATTTGACGTTTGTATTATTCGGTCTCTCAACATCTTATCGATCACCTGTTTGGCTCTCTCCCTTAATGCAATCGGAATATCCCGATACTTGTGTGTGAAGGGTGCAATATCTTGTACCTTAAAACTGTGTTTGTATGCTTTGCACTTGCCTGGGACGTCCGAAAATACCGCTTTGTTTTCTTGTAACATTCGCCTTAATAGATGCCTTTGTGTCTCTGTGAGGTTCTCGGCAAGGGTCACTTTCTCCTCTACTGCTTCTACCTGGCTGCCGGTATCTTGGAATTCTTTATTTCGGGCGTAACCATAATCTTTCTCATTGTGCTCCGTATACCCGTTGTAAAACCTGTCAGCGAACGCATGCATCTCATCGGTTTCTTCCCCTTGTACTATAGCAATTAATTTCTCACTCCTACCTGTTTGTAATAATTGTACGAAAAATCTTTCTTCGGCTATATCTTCTTCTCCTTGGGTTTTGTTATAAGTATCCTGCTTCATACCCTCTACAAAAGGGATTTCTCATGTTTTTCTGTTCTTCTCTATTTTCAAAACTTTATCAGCAAAATCAACCCTAGCTCTTAATTCAAACAAAACGTCACACCCAATCAAAATGTCACAAATCAAATTATTGATTACCAGAAAAATAAACTCAAAATTTTCTTCTCCTATTTTCATGTTCAACATTACTTGCATTTTTATTCGGGTAACCTCTTTGTTAACTGCTACCCGGCATACCGTGTTCCTTATGGGTAATGTCATTAGCTTAATTCCTTTATTTACCAGGTTCTGATATAACCTCAGGCTGCATACACTCACATTGGCTCCAGAGTCTATTAAAGCGTTATATTCTTCATCCAATAATACTACCTTTATGCTAGGGGAATCTGTCAGATCCTTTTCCGAGTGATTTTGAATAGTAGTTATCAGTTCTCCCAGTATAAATTCATTTTTGAGCCCTGTTTCACATTTTCTGTTTATTTGAGAATTTTGCGCGCTTAGAATCCGCTCCGAGCTCTTGAATGGATCCTGTCTTAGTTTTCCGGGTTATCGACACTATTTGGTGCTCCGCTAGTCTCTTCCACATTTCCCTCTCTCTGCATTTGCCTATAGTTTCCTCTGCTTCCTCTAAAATGTCCCCGGGAATGTCTCTCTCTCCTTTCGTTTCTTTCTGGATAATTTTCGTCATACCTTTCTCCTACATCACTTTCCCCTCGGTCAGAAAAATAATGTTCTCTGGATCTGTTTTCATTGTTTCTGCCTCTCCTATAATTAAAACGGCCACTATATCTTGGTCTGGTTTGTATAGCATTTATGTGATATTGGTTATCACCTTCCCTCCTGAAACGGTTATTTTGACAGTTTCTGTTCCCGGATTGAGGTACGTCGTTCCAGTATCTCTCTCTGGGGTTATAGTTCCCTCTCGCGTTTCCTCTCCAATTCGCATTCCTTGAATTATCCGGTAATGTTCGAACTGTATAGTTTTGTACGTGGTTCCTACTACTTGTCTCGAATGATGATACCAACTCAATCAATTCGGGAATAGAATTTGGCTTCGCAATGAGTAGGTAATGGTGTATACGTTCTGGATAATGTGGTACAATCATATTAATGAAATCCCTCTCGCTTATGGGTGGCTCGATTAGTCTACTACTCTGTGCTTTAGTTAGCAAATAATCTACCATGCTTAGGTTTCCGCGTTCATCGTACTTGCCATTAACTAGGATAGATCTCACCTGGTTCTGAGTATTAGTACTCCAGTACTTATTCAAAAATGCCCTTCTGAAATATTCAAAATTATTATTCTCCCCCAAAGTCAATCTTACCCATTGGAGAACCCTTTGACGTAAACCTTTACGAACGATTAACATCTTTAGCTCGTCCGGAATCTGCTTCAAACGGAAATACTCCTCAAGGTCATTTAGGTATTGTTTAGGATTATCAGCCGAATTTTCCTCGAAAGTAGGTACCCCTATCTCATTTAATAAATGGTAGTTTGCATTACTTGCATGGTTAGATGTACATTGGTGCCCTGAATTAAAATTATATGGGTCGGCAGCTGGACTTTGGCCTCCATTTACCTCCCTAAAAGTGGTGCTAGTTTCACTGGGTGAGCTATCATCACTCTGTCTCACACTTATCCCTAGTCTACCAATAGAGCGTTTTAACTCCTTTACACAATTTTCATGCTCTTCCACCCTCTTCACAATTTCATGATGATTTGAGAGCTGTTCAGTCATTTTTGACGAAAGTTCATTCATCTTTCCCTGATCCTTTTCTAACACTATTCTAAATTCTTTGAACTCCCTTTGAATGTTAGATTCTAAGGTACTTTGTTTTTTTTCTAAAGAAACATTTACAGCTCTTAAGTCATCATCCAATTGTTCCTTTATGGCTAAGCTGGTAACACTTAATTCTGTTTCTACATCCTTCCTTAGTTTTTCTACATCGTTTCTTAGACATAGTTGTCCTGCCTGAATTTCTTGCACTACCATCCCTTGCTGACTGAATTTGGAGTCCAATTGACTTTGTAATCGGGTGACCTGTTCACCTAAATATTCCCTCATCTCCTGAGCTAATTCCCCTCTCATCTTCCTGTTTTCCTCTCTGACATATTCACCTATCTGTATACTCTGCTCATTTAATTTCCCTTCCAAATTTTTATTTTGTTCACTCAAATTTCTTTTTGACTCCTTACTCAGCTCATTTAATTTCCCTTCTAAATTGTTAATTTGTTCACTCAAATTTCTTTTTGACTCCTTACTCTGCTCATCTATCTTTGCGCTCAAATGTTGAAGCAATATTAGCAGCTGGTTTTGACCTGCGTCAATGACCTGCTCAATCGGTGATTGCCTTTCCCTAACTTCTACTTCAGCTGCACCCATATTTTCTCCATCTGTTGTTATGCTGACAATAGCCTCCCCATTCAGTTCTTCCAAATCTTCCCTTGACCTACTCATGGTTCCGTTAGCAAGTTCTACCTCCCTAGTAATGACTTTACCCCCTCTCAATAACATGTGTTCACAAAACTGAGTCACTACTCTGCATGCCTTTTTGTTTGTTTTTGAATAAAAGTTCTAACCTGTATTTTTTTTCAATGTTAACTGATGCGTTCCGGGTTCGAATCCTGGTGAAGTTCTAGAAGCGATGTTCTCAGCTGTTTTGTTGTCCCACGTAGGTAGACTAGAAGTTCGCGTTGTAATTTTTGTTCTGCTGTGCCCCTTTCCTCTGAAGATTCTTCGTCTGTTCGTTGTTTCCTAGTCCTCCGTTCGTGTCGTTCTTCCCTTCGAGCCGCACGTTATGGCGCCAGTTTGCGGCGATCACCTCCTCATCCGTTGCTGTAGCTTACCTTGATGCTTCTCCCGTTGCTTCCAGAAGTTCTCAGCGTGTTGGTTCTTCAATTTATCCTCGGCTAGCTGCAGTAATTTTCCTTAAATTATATGGGAGCATGGACTTATCCTCGGTAAAGGAAAACGTAGATCTCGGGTGGTGATATAGGAAGACATAGACTTGCTTTGTTTATGAAAAGATGACACTGCCGTTTCTTTTTATTTAATTTAACACTCGTAGTATACAAAACTGGTATTGCCGCTGTAAAATACTGTCCACCGCTGTTAGACTATGGCGTGGATATGTCACGAAATATAACTATTCTTATTGTCGCTTTCAGAGTAGCGGATCTTAGGTGTGTTGCTAAAACTATTTTGATTCCCTGTTTTGGCGCGATATCTCACACATCCTGCAGCATCTCTCCCTGACCACACATTACGAAAACTCTCGAATAAAATGCAATACTAAGCTGACATGACAAATTTGACTTGATTCCCTTTTTGGCGCGATATCTCACACATCCTGCAGCATCTCTCCCTGACCACACATGACATAAACTGCCCCGAAATTTCCCTAAACAGATCCATTTATAGTCTCAGGCTCCTGAGGCTGCTTCCTTTCCTATTGGTCCATTTTTAGCGCGACTCGACGCGTCTAACTATTTCGAATAAACTTTCAGGGATCTCATTGGTCCAATTTTAATATAAATCGCGGCTTTTCCTACATTTACCGTTAAGGTTGTCTTTCTCACTCACTTGGTCACGGCGAATTATCAAATAATGGGACAAAGGCTCTACACCCTCGTTGTAGGAATAATAGCACAGCGACCGGAGAGAGGTAATAAAACTAGGTTTTCTGCCTTCGAAAGCACTATTCCTGTAGCTAAAACTTTCCCTCGTGGACAGTATTTTAACATAGCGCTTAAATTATTTACATTAAACCATTTATAACTCTACTAATATTAATAACCTAGATAGATACATAATGTTAAATCACCCTTCTTAAAATATACAAGCAGTATGAGAAAAAGATATTTACATAATACGATTTAACATCACTAAAAGTTAATTAATAAGTTATCTGTAATTATAGTTCTTGGGCTCGGCCTAGAGTTGCCGTTTCAAAAGGGAGGATGAATGGACACTCACACTTGAGTGGTAACGAATGAGTGACTACTATGAATCTGGCCATGAAAACTTATTTTCAAGCTAAAAAATCAGAGGTAACGACACACGCACGAGCAGCTGTTAACATTTTTACAGCGTGACCGTAAAACACCGCTATTCTCTTATTGATAGCTTCTACAACTTAATTAGTTCAATGTTTTAGCCTTCTCTACAAATTTCCTCCGTCCAGTGTGATTTCTGATCGATTCAATACAATCCTATTTCTTGTTTACTACCTTTTAATATCTCTGCTTATATAATGTTCCCACTTATTTTTGCTTGTCCGTATTAATCTAATTCGAGAAATCTCCATTTATTTATTCTTTTAACTGTTTCTTCATCTGACATCCTGCATAAATATTCAAAACATTTTAGTCTTTGTACTTTTATAAAATTTATGATTGTTTGTATTTCAACTTGTTATATAACACTTCATTTCTCCCCTCTTCATTGAATCCCCATTGCCCTTGCTTGACCTATATATTATTTTGAGGATATTTCTTTCAGATATTAGTAGCTTTTTCATTTAGAATTCTTAACCACCCATGTTTGAAAACCTTATGTTACTGTTAGCTTTAGAAGTTCTTAGTTGTGCACTTTTTATGGCAATTAACTCTTAAAAGATTACTATATGCAAAATATGCTTTGTTTCCCCAAGTTACACTTCCTATTTCTTCTTCTATTGAATTATTATTATTATTTACTAAAGCATTTACCATTACTATATTAAGGTATTATTTTAAGCATTAATGTCATTATTTAAAGTTAATCTTCAAGTTAGTTTGATTCTTCGTGTAATTTTGTATAGCATTTTCTATATATGTGGACCCTCTGTTGGAATACTTATGTCCACATTTTTGTCCTTGCTGTAATAAGAATTAATCTGTGTATACTATGCATTGATTTAATCGATTTGAAATCTCACCTATAAAGCGAGAGATACTAACGAGAAATGATAGAATCGATATGTAATGTAGTGTTGAATGACAGGAAAAATCAACAAGCGAGAGGTAGGCCATGAAACTGGGATTTAAAATGGTGAAAACTATAAAACTTGAAAAGGAATACTCATGAATGGTTAAGTAATCCGTGTACGTGTAAGCATAAGATTATAAGTGACTATCTAGAATTGTATCAACTATTGTATAATAAAATAATTAAATTGTATACCGAGAAATGAAAATACGTAAAGTTATTCGAAACGCTTTAAGTGGTTATAGCGAGTAAAGGATTAGGTACAGATTTCTTAATGTACTTTCGTATGCAGACCACTACAACCTCCTAACATTAATGTAAAGTATATTAATAATAGAGAGTATTAACAGCAACCCTGAGAGAAAATAACAACCATAAATGATTATTAAAAAGAGATTCTCAGTTCTACCGAGGTAAGGTGTAACGACAGATTCAAGCTGCTATCGGAGTTAAGATTGATACGCAACTGTCGAGGTTATATCATAAATTACTACCATCAATACATTCAATGATCAACGCCACAACCGTCTGATGAATGGGAGCAACATGGGTCATCGTCATCCTCATCACTACCTTCCCACCTCTCAAATCTAATTCACTCAAAATTGATTACAATACACAGCTATTTCTTGGCAATTTGGAATTGTCCCGTTGGAATAAAAAAGGAATTTCTACGATAGAACCACTATTTTCGAGCCCAGTGATTATGAAATATCTTTGCAAGCATTGGCGATGTGCTTTTATTTCTCTGTTTTACGTCTTTTTTTTTTTCGTTCCACTATAAAGGAATTCTCAGAGTAAGGTTCTTGATTCTATGTTATTGCTAGTGTAGAACAGATTGAGTGTCCAGAAGAAGACACTATTTCCCTGTTTTTGTTGCCAGCGCACCCACAACATTGTCTGATGTTATGTTGTGTTCATATTTTCATCTGTCTTAATTATGAAATTATCTGCGGGTGTAAAGAAAAAGCGATAGTTTCACGCTTCAATACGATATTGGTTTATTATATATTTATTTTACGTCGCTTTAACTACATGGTCATATCGCGACGGATCTGTTAGTGGATAATTCTTAGATCGAGGTGTGCGGACCCTAGTGCATAGCAACTGATCTGCTTTGTGCCGTGCAGATGGTTTTAGGGTGCCGTCCAGTCTAACTGCCGCTTTCATATAGAAAGGCGCACAGTTAGCCTTCTAGATCTAGGTCTCATGCCTGTAACCACCTGCTTCCTGCCGTGTAGATGGCATTACGGTGCCGTCTAGTCCAACTGCGCCTTCTAAGTTGGCCTTCTAAGTCTCATCCCCGTAACCATGCCATATTGCTTTGCCACGTGTCCACAGATACCCTAGTGCATAGCAGCCGGATCTTCTGCTTTGTGTCGTGCATAGGGCATTAGGGCGCCGTCCAGTCTACTTTAATTGTCTGTGGATAGATGGTACATCTTTCGCTAATACCACCTTTTTTCATTTTTACTAGTTTTTTTACTAGTTTTAGACTTAAGTTGGAACACTTTTCGATATTATACACAAAACAATTGCTTATAAGAATGACTGCTTTAATGATGCTGGTATTCATCGAACATAGCCAGTAATTTTCAGAAGCTGGTACTTGTAACAACATGCCGTAACGTGCAATATGAGTGCATTTTCGGCTAAGAAAACAGTCAGCATCTATAGTTTAGAGACAAGTGTATGTAATAATCTGAGCATTAAAATCTAAAGTGTTTTGGTCTGACATTAAAGAAGCACCGCGAATCAAACTGTTGAAGCGTGAAACTATCGCTTTTTCTTTACACCCGCAGATAATTTCATAATTAGGACAGATGAAGATGTGAACACAACATAACATCAGACAAACCACATCCTCTCTAATGTTGTGGGTGCGCTGGCAACAAAAACAGGGAAATAGTGTCTTCTTCTGGACACTCGATCGTTCTACACTAGGAATAACATAGAATCAAGAACCTCACTCTGAGAATTTCTTTATAGTAGAAGAAAGCTGCAGGCAATTTCCTTTTTTCGCTCATCAATTCAAGATATTTTATGCCTGGTTAACTTTAATGCGGTAATAAATCCCTTTAAAATTTATTCTGTATACCTGTGGCATTATGTTTCCACACTTCTTGTACACAGTTTTTGCATTAGGGAAATTGAACTAAGGAGTATACCATTAAGCAATGAAAAAAAGACCATAATTAATCGGTGTTGAAATAGTTCTTAAAATCTGCATACATGTACTACATCAGTGTCATCAACTGATTGTTAGGTGACGTCAGTGACGTACTCTTCTTGCCCCCGGTTCTCAGATGGAAACTCAGAAGTATAGGGAGGTGAGACAAGGGGAAAGGAAGTTACTTTTAATGAAGTACTAGCTAGGTAAAAGGAGAGTATCTTTGTACCTACGTGATTGTAAGAGAAAAAATCTGCCCTCCCCTTCTCTCTACTAGTCTACGAATCTCTGAAAAGGTTTATGGTCACACGTTATTGAGCTGCATACTCTGTACTAAGTCAATTACGTTTTTATTCAAACATTTCCTTTAAATGTTCATATATTTGCATTATTGAAAACTTAGAAATGCAAATAGCATTCTCTTTGTTGGATGTCTCTGTTAAACGTCATTTCACAAGGTCATCGTCGTTTCTAACGCTCCTTATATGCCTACCACCTTCGGGGGTTACCTCATTCCTCCAAGCGATGACTCGATCCATTTCTGAGGAGGAGGCACCTAGTGGTCGGAATCCATTGCCTCTGTTGGTAGGGTGATGATTAGGATGACGGCGGAATAAGAGGACCTACAGCTTTTACCGTGGATGCCGAACCAGCTGGGCCTTGAGGATACTTTACATGAGCAAGTCAGAGGTGAAGGCGTGGATAGGGCCGAGAATCGAACCCCGGACCCTTAGTAGGAGAGCCGGAAACGTAATCACTGTGCTACTCCGGCACCCTCAGTTCACAAGGTAGTTGTGATTTGTAGATGAATCACCAAAAGCTATACACTATACCACTGCGAATAATTCGCAGGTGCTCGATAAAGCAGCTTGAATTTGAAATTGTGAAAATAACATTCGTATTCATTTGACTTTCTATGGTAGCTTTTTGTATTGAAATAGATTAATTTATTCTTCCTCATTGTTGCAGATACAGTGCCCAATAGTTAAAGATGAAGGGGTTATGCTCAGTACCAAAAATGAACACACGCCTAATTCTATCTATATTAGTTTAACCGATTTCGGAGCTAAACCTGTTAAATTAGAAACCTCGAATTCTGAAACAATAGGTACCATTTGACTCCTTACAGAAGTGTAGCTATTAAAACGCCTCATAAATATTACCTCTAGGGATACTCAAATAGGTATTAGAAAGTGTATCTTACATAACGCTACTTGTTTTCATATGCAACAATGTCTGTTAGGTTCCATAAAATATAGCTAGGGTTCTATGCCAATGGCATTCTTTGCAAGATTTTGAATATTCCAAATAACGATATATTGTTACATAAATGTTTAATGTAAACATTTATATACTCCATTCAAACATTGGTTAGAACTAAAGCGTTGATTGCTGTCTACTATACAATGTCAGATTTCTCAAGACCTGGTGCAAATAGTTTAGGATATATCCTCATTAATTTACTAAATTTCAGTATAGCTGTAATTTCATCTGTAAGTTTCAAATGAGCATTATGTCTGGGAGGTGAAGCGTCTTTGGTAGGAAAACCTTAGCGATTAAATAACTTGGTATTCAAGAGTTTAATATCTTCCAAAGAATTTGGACTTTAGAGAAATACTGCTAGTACTCATTCTATTTTATTCAGCCAATACGTGGATTCTGAATGAAAAAAAATAATTTTTTACGTGGTATACGCCTTCTGATAATAATTTGTCGAAATTTTTCTACGTCGTCGGTTTATGGACCACCACCTAAATTTCATTTTTGTGAAAACAGCGCATCATAACATTTCTCAATTTGAAAATATTTGTGGCGAAAGTTTTAGTTGATTCACTTTACATGAGAAATTTTATAAGTTTGTCATTAAAAGAGTTTATTTTAATTTAGACGAACACACTCACTAAACGATTTATTTCCATTTTAATACACTACACATGTTGCAGCATTCGCTTACCTACACCTATTGCACCTGGAGCGAGTCGTCTGTACTTTCAGAAATTCAGGAATGAACATAAGAGTTTGTTTAACATAAAAGCAAAAATAAGGCACGCCTAGTATTTTAGCTGAAGTGATGCTACCAGTCTTAATACTAAATAAACAAGCAATGAAAACAAATAGAACGTAAAAGTATAACTTGCAAAAAAAGCTAATAATTGGTTAAAATTCTCTAGCTGGAATTTGCATTAGGTGACCTGCGAAGATTAAATTTGATAGTAAAATTTATGTGACACTGTCTCCACAATACGTATGAAGTGGTCTAACAGAGTAGCGTTGTCTTCTACCTGCTGAGTTCAATGCCTGGGTAGCGCGACAGCTGAGAAAACGAGTCGCCTATGAGCGGCCTTCACAAATAATCCCTAAATTTCAGCAGATAATTTGCAGAGATCATAGTTGATTTTAGTCAGCGATTAGTATTCTCGTGTTACCGGCTCTTTTATTCTCTGGATTTTTGCTAGACCTAAACCCCTAGAATTCTCAACTATATTTTTAGGAACTTCCTGGAACGTCCCCTTCAGCTAATAGCTAATATGAAAAGATACACACTGGTTGAACTGGAAGCAGAATGAACTTTAATTAGAGTGTGAATTTACAAACATACCACCATGACAGTTTCTGTGCAAACTCCGGACTAGAGAACAATCGTTCCGCGCTTAAACCCTGGAATTTGGAGTACCGTTTCCATTGAGGAAGTTACTGCAAAGTTTAAATTTAAAGATATTAGTGACAGTTCAACATGGATTAACTCTTCCGAGATGTTACAAACTCAACATCTCCCATTGAATCCAGAGCAACAATCACGTCATCACTACGGGTGTTGGTATAACAGGCCAACTCTTCAGCGCCCAATGTGCACGCTTCAGAGGAACATAGAGCCACTACCTGTCCGTCATGGTAAACTCGGGCTAGAATGTGCAGCCGAGCGCGGAACTCTTGTCTGTCAAACTGTCAGCACGTCGCCTCGGCCCAGGAACCTTGTGGGGCTAAATTAGACGTTTCGGAACTGCCAAGGCGAGCGGAAACACTCGGTGACTCAAGCAACAACAAAACATCCGACAGTCGCTCATGTGTATACAAACTGCAAATGTAGTGAGATGAACTTTACTATCTCCATACCCTGCGACTGTCATCCCACGAGGTTAACAGTCTAAAGTAACTTTGTAATACTCCCTTTCACATTTCGACTTTCCACAAGGCTTAAAAAGCTGATGTGTTACATTCACATGACCTTACCTGCTATTGCTTACTTGTGGGTTAACAAATTATTCTTGCAAAAGTTTATTTTCCTATCCACTTCATCTTAGTCGAAATAAACCCACCCGGAAATATCTACTTTTCTTATTTATTGGCTCTCTTTACTACTACGGTTCTTAGTGTCCCATTCTATATTGGGCGCAAAAGACCGAAAGTTTCCTTAGAGGCCACATATTCGGCTTGAGGTTCTTTTACGTGTTGTAAATCTAGAACACGGGACCACCGGCTTTACTTCCTTTCCGAAGGAAGCCATTCTAAGGTGTTTTACGCCCGAAAAAATCCATCGCCCTCCGCCGGGTTTGAACCCGCGATCTCAGGAACTAGAGGCTAACATGGTACCGCTAGACCACGGAGGAAGACGAAATATATAGCTATATTACCATTTAGATACCGGTACAAAGGGAATAACGATAGTCAAATGTTTTAGAACTGGACACTATACGCTGGCCTTAGAATCCCATACTTTTTTCATGATATCGTGAGAAACAGCTAAAAATCGACAGGACTTTAAAAGAATGGCTAAGTATTGAAAAATTCGAACAGTAATAACGGGCTATCTCGGAAATGGCTGATACCTGCCCCCCAAAAAATAGTTACCTGAAAGAAATAATGCGTTTTAAAGAGATCTATATTTTTTGTGCAGTACGTTTTCCTCTGTATTTTAACGCCTACCCGCTATGCAAGATTATACAAGATTCCTTGCGAATGAAGAGAACTTCACAGGCTATTTGAAGAAAATTCAATATATATATTATTTATGTAAATATCTTATTATATGCTATTTTACTCAACATCGATAAGGCTATTTTTTTAGAAAATAAAAAAAAATCGAAAAATGTTCCAAGTGTAGTTGGTGATGGGGGGTTTCTTGAAAATCTTCATATCGAATCTGTGGAATCGAATGCCAACTTTTCGCTTTTGAGTTATGCTGTTCACACACGTACACACACACCTGGTTCCAAAAATATTTTTTTTATTCAAAATGCCTCGAAATATATATTTCAAATGAAATCTCTGTACAGAATTTCTTCTCTACCTACTATATACAGTCTGGTGCAAGAAAGTGCCGATGCCTTTGGTTTCCTATAGTGTTTTTCTTTATTCAATGTTGGCAGAATCCTCTTATCAGTTGTTTTCCACACCTACCCGCTGTGCTAATCTCTTATTGGTTTGAACAGTGAGCGGCGAAAGAAGTGAGGAACGGAAGCATTTTACCTGAATGGTTGCAATGGACTTCGCCAAATCCACTAAGCAAAATTAAACGACATGTGAAGAAAACAGTTTAATAAATAAAATTTCCAGCAGAGGCAAAAAAGATATTTTACTTTGAATATCTCATTTAATAGATTAGGGCATTACGGTGTTAATATACCGAGCGGGATGGCTCAGGCGGTAACATCTGTGGCCCGCATTCTGGAGGTCGTGAGTTCGATTCCCGCGGCCGACCTTCCTGACCCCTGGATTTTTTTCAAGGGCTTCCCCGGGTCGCTATACAAATGCTGGGAAGGATGGTTATATTTTCCGAATTTCCTGTCCTTCCACTTCACCTCCATTCTCATTTCACTTTCACTTTCATCTGTATGGTCTCTTTTAGGGTGGCAAGTGTTTATAGGACGTCTCGGCGTGTACATTGCTGGGGAAAAGGATCTCTGAGTAAAGCATCGTCCCCAGAATGAGGGCGGTCTCCGGCTTCCGGGCTCCCAAGGGGAAGTTTAAGCCACAGGATGCGTGGGGAGCCGGCTGCACCAGCAACCATCCGGAAAGATTAAATCTGTAAACGGTAGGGACTCTGCTCTCTGCCTGTCGTCTCCTGGTCTGGTCGCCCTCTGTCTCCTCTCACCTCATTCCTTCCTTTCGGTAACGCCCAGTGCTTAGTCCTATCCTGTGTTATTATTATTATTATTATTATTATTATTATTATTATTATTATTATTATTATTATAGTAGTAGTAGTAGTAGTAGTAATAGTAGTACCTTCGATTAATAATAATTGTTTCCAAAGCAACAAGAGCAGCAGATATTGATTTTGAATTATAAAATATAAAGAAGCATGCTAAAGAACTGAGTTATACAATATGAACCACGTAAAACGAAAATGCATTATAAAAAAGTCGAAAAAACATTTACGCAATAATTAAAAAAGGTTGACAACTTATTTTATATTACTTTTCTTGAAAAAATCTGACACATAATAAAATTTATTTAAGTTAAGATTATTTCCGAATTAACTACAGAAAGGTAGAAAATGATATGCCATACTTGGGATTCGAACCACCGATCTCCAGCTTCCCGTACCTCTGTTCCGCCGTCTAAGCTACGATGTCGATACAATAGCATGTCATGGAATTCTTGATATGGCTATTTTGCCCCGTAAAACAAAAGACATCCTTAATTCTTCTTGAAATAACATATCCCAACATACTTTTTCATTCTGATTCTACCTTTCCATTCTATGGAAGAATAATTAATAAAACTCAATTGATTATGCTTTCTCTAAAACTTCCTTAGAACCTAGCCTCTGGTGTACATTCGCCATCGCGAAAAAAGGCTACGCAAAAGCCATGAATGCGGAGGAGCTACTTTAGTAATACCTTACCTTAATACGGAGTTCATCATATCGGCGCGTTCTTTTTCCGCCCAAGTGTACGTGGTAGAGAAAGTAAAAACGAGGAAGAAGTTCGAAAAAGTAGAAGTTGCACGGAAAGAATAATTTATACTGTTTACTCTTCTGTTAAAGAGCATAATTTAGGTACAGTAATTGCCTGGATTTGTTTCTTCATGTCTAAATCCTTTAAAACAATTTAAAGAGGGTTTGAGAATGAAAAGTAGGAATTCCAAAAAATTTTAAAAATGTTTTTTTATCTGTAAAGAATGCTCTTATAATTTTTAAGTTTATGTTTATATATGCATATTTCAAATTTTAATAGCACAGAGGTGCATTTTGCAAATCCTTTTTGCAAGTTAATTTTGCAGTTACTTCCTCGTAGACTTTTTATCGTGTGACCGTATTTATTTCAACAAGAGTTTTGTTTCTGGAAACTTTTCAATAGAAAAATAAAATAATATGACGAACTAACATGGCTAAGAATGGTGGCAATAAATGAAGATAAATTCAATTTTAGTTTTCTCGAACTTGTATCTATTTTTTTTTTACCTTAGTTACGCCAAAAGGTATTCAAACGTGAACTAAGAAAATATTTTTGAGGCCATAGCATTAAGATACTGGACGTTGTTATGAACTACACTTTTAAGATCCTGTAGCACCTTCAGGAGCCAAATATTTTTTTCACCAAGTTTCTTAGTACATATAAATTTGGAATAGCTTCCTAATAAACTAGATTCTTGTTAAAGCAGAGGTTCCAGCATGTACCATTATAGGAAAAAATGCGAATATTTTAATCGTGAAATACAGTTTAATACCCTGCGCCGTGGGATTGTGGGATAGAGTTGTGGGCTAGAGCGTGGAGCTCTGTTCACGACAACGGACTCCGTCCGGGTTCGATCCCACCTATGGGGGTGAGGATTTTAAGTCCCGGGTATAGGACTGGTGCCCACTCAACATCGTGAGGAAAGTGAGGAGCTGCGATAGGCAGCGATCTCAGCCACGGAGGCCAACTATCTGGCTGGAGGATGCATGCTGACCACATCAACTTCCCGTATCGGTTAGATGATCGCCTACCTCTGCCGTGCGTACGTGGGCGTCAGGCTGGCAGTCGGGTTGACAGGCCATGGCTTCATGTGCGTGCCATGGAATTATTATTATGATTATTATTATTTAATACAGTTTTGACATCAGGCACAAATTGTAATTGGCTAGACTTGGATCGTATTAAGATTGTCTGTCTCTTCCGCGCACCATTCACACACACACAGACACACACGCGCGCGCGAGCGCTACAGATAGACACAATTTTTCGATTCATAAAATATGCAAAATTTTTATCTCACTTTTCTCCATAAATGCATTTCCCAAGCCCCACAAACAAAATATTTCCAATGCATTGGTAGAAAAGCAAGAAATATTAATTAAAGAGAAATAATTTCTTCCATAATAAGTTAAGAACCAAGTAGGTGTAAGCTTCAAAATTTGTAATAGTTAACAACTTTACATTTTAGAAATATTGGGATAAAATGCCCTAGTTCTAAAATCAGCTATTTGTCAAGACAAATTTCAGTATATTCAGTGTCGTATCTTTACTAATTTGGATAATTTATTGTTTTACATATTTTTCACCGGCCACTCAAACACTGATCCATTTAAACATTTAAAATTATTAACTTCTGAATTATTTTACTAAGTTCACATATATGGTAGTCAAACAGTATTTGGACAAGCATTTTCACCTTTCTCGATTGTGGGAATATTGTTTGCTTTTGTTGGTGCTTATCTAACAGCGAACCAATTTATTTCCCTAATAATACCAGTAGTTTAAACAGAATGTGTAGGAAGATGCTAAATAAGTCCTTAAAAAACAACATTAATATTTTAAGTGGCAACAATGAGCATATTTTAGTGCAAGAACCTAATAATTGCGTCGGAACATTTAAAAATTGAATTTCAAAACTCAACATAGAATACACCTTGTGTTCACGAATATAAAGCTCTAAGAATGATTTAAATATGACACGAAAGGAGCCAATTCTATCCACCATTAATATATAAACTTCTTTCTTTCTTTCTTTCTTTCCTTCCTTCTCTCTTTCTTTTTTATTTGTTTCAAAACGAATGATGCTAGCCACAACTTATTATACATCAAATCTCTGGAAGGTTATTAACTTCTACAGAAAATGTTGAAAATGTCCTACCTCCTACATAACGCATACCTCAACACATCGTTCCATGTTACTGGCCGCTCGTTTAATGGCATTGACTCACAGTCCTCAATCTCCTGTGTAAAGTTGTGTTTCAGATCGTCCAATGTGGCGTATGAGTATAACCATAGGAAGAAATCTATTGTTGTCAAATCAGGAGATGGTGACGATAGGTTATGGAAAACGTTCAGTTAGCGCCATGGATCGTTTGAAATATGACATGCAGTACCATCTAATTGACAGCATCCATGACCCAGTTCTACATCGTCCAGTAGCACAACAAGTACCATGAAAATCCGTCGGTACTCTGCAGTTAGCACAATCTGGTCAACAAAATTCGTCCCACTATTCTCTGTGCGGATATTTAGCATCAAATTCCGACTTCAACTGTTGCAAAAATGCTTCATGAATGACATGAACTCTATGATACCACATGGCCGCATACATGGAACCATGCTTCACCTGTGAAGCATATGATGGACAATACGTCAGGATTTTGCACAATGAGTTCCTGAAGTCAACAGATATTTCACTTTTTTATCCTTATCTGGTTCCTGCAACTAATAGACGATCATTTTAACCCTTTATGGTTTTATATGAGCACTTACCGTAGCTCTCTGACACATTGAGTAGATGTAGTTGACTCCTGCGACAAACGTCCTAATGACTTAAGGAGTGACTGCTCCAGTCGTGCCCGGATGTCCGCAACAACCTTAAGCAGTCCTAGATGAACGATGTTTACTTTTTTCACTCACCAGAGATCTAGTGTTTCCAATTGGCCGTTATTGTGTTTCTATCGGTGGGATTGTGAACATCAAGTTCTCTCTTGTATACCCTTCAAGTAGCTGCAATTGAATTCGTAAGCAATTCCGTATTGCTTTACAAGAAAGAACCATGATTTAATGTCTGCTGCATTTTCACAGCAACTAAAACAAAATATCGAAAACTGCTGTGAACCATAAAAACGAATAATAAGAAGTAAACAATCTATGTGCCTCGTGAAAAGGAAACCACAACTTCCGCTTAATGTGACCTTAAACTCAGGACAATGAGTGCATTTCTAACTGAATAAATAAATAAATAAAGAAAGAAAGAAAGAAAGAAAGAAAGAAAGAAAGAAAGAAAGAAAGAGGTGTGTTCGTTCTATACAAATCACTCTGTACAAAAGCTATCAAAGTCTGAGAGTCATTAATACAAACGATTAAGGCGAGTATGAAAATTTAAGGTGAAAGAAGCTGGGTTTGCAGTGAATATCTACCCTTGGGAAGAAAACTCTAATTGACTGATTGAATGACTGAGCTATATTTATGACCCATATTATGGAATACGTTAATGAATAATAATGAATGTCTATCACTTACCTAAGGCAGGTATTCAATTAAGAAATTCGATATCAATATTTCATAGGAAGCACACGTTTTGAGATCCCCGAATCCGTTTATAGAACAAGAGCGCGCACGTGTGTGTCTGTAAGTATTATAATTAAAAAACTAGAATTCGGATAAATATGAAACTTGGTATTTAAATTCAGGATGTTCCAATTTTGCAACACGAAGGTTTCCAATAAAATCCCCACCGAAAAACTAACCTTACATGGAAAAAGGTTTGTTGGTCTTCATTTTATCAAAAATGCATATAAAAATTTTGTTTAAAATGCCATGTGTTTGATATCTGGAAGTCCAATAAAATGTACTTGTTGAATTTTCTGCAAATACCTGTGTTGATACCTTAATTCTGATGGAATTTTGAATGAATTGAAACCATGAGTCAGACAACTTTGGAACCATTGTAGTAGAGCTCATTCATATACTCTAATTCTATTAAATTGCTTTTTTTTTTGTTCCTCAGCCGTATTTCTTGTATTTCACGTTGTAAGCAGGAGTTTTTCAGTATTTCAAGCTACACACTTTTAATACGTTTGTCCTATAACTTTTCTCTCTCGTGCAAAGATTATTCAAAGTATCAAGTCCAGCATACGTATAGCGAGCTTTTTTTTAAACATTTTACTGTCGTACTAGTGCCCTGTATGCTTCAATGTAGCTATAACAAAATGTGTATTGAAACCATTTCAGGGGAAAAAATTATCAGAATTAACAGAAAATAAAAGAACAAACATCTTTAACGAATAATTTGCAGACTGGATATGACAGTAAATTATGTCTTGCGCTTGTAACACAGTATATTTTTACTTTGTCTACTACGTATAGTAAGTAGGGAAGTATTGTATTCCACCCAAAAATTCGATACTGAGATTTCACCGAAAATATATGTTTTGAGACCCCCTGAATCCAAAAAAAAAAGCATTTTTGGAAACATGTGCGTGTGTGTGTCTGTAAATAGCATAACTCAGAAACGAACAGTCGGCTAAACACCAAACTTGGTATTTAGGTTCAGTATCTTCCAGAGATGCGACAGAAAGGTTTTCAAGAAACTCCCCCCACCTCAGATTACCCTTTACATGCAACATTTTTCGAAAATTTTAATTTTCTCAAAAACGGCTCTAACGATTTTGATTAAAATATCATATATTTAAGATATTTTAATGACAAATGGAATGTATATCTCGAATTTTCTGGGAATGTCTCCAAAAGTATTCTTCATTGTGAACGACTGTTGCATAACTGGTAAACCATAAGAGATAGACAAAATTGTAATGTACAAAAAATGTGGATTGCGTTAAAATATACAATTTATGTCATATACATTTTTGTGGTTGAGTGAACCATTTTCGAGGTATTTCTTGTTATTCCCTTAAATTGTTCAATACTTATTTTATCAAATGGAAATTCGTTATTCATTTTTTTTGTCTTGGATATGCAAACAGTGTTAATCTGTGGCAAAGAGAATGGTGCTGCACATAGCAACCAGCTATTAAGAGATATGTGTATGCTTAAAGGCTACTGTATTTCTATATTACCCTTGCAAATATATATTCCCCTACATCTACAAGAAAATTAGCAATAAGATAGAGAGTGCAAATGTTTATCTGTAATAAGCGCGTGTAAAAATAGTTTGTACAACAGTAGAGAAAATCATGTGAGTGTAACACATCAGATTTTTAAATCTGTCATTATATAATGGAAAGAATCGTGATCGTAAAAAATTAATCCAAATGTGTCTCAACTGAAAAAAATAATAATAATGACGAAATGTGTTCTTGCAAAATGTGAAAAGACAGAAGCAGGAATCTTAGCATTAGCCACGGCACCACTTGCTAATCCACTTTGCTCGAGCTGCCATGCATAATTTAAAGGGATGATGTCTGCCTATCTGTGTTTACTCAGCGCAGAATGAGGGTTGGGTGCCACCCCAGTCGGTCCGCACCTCAAACAATAATTCATTTAGAGAACTAACGGCATGAAAAGGGGTGTGGAGCCCGAGGGATGTGCGAACAGCAAAAACTACATTGCATATTGTTGTGATAAAAATCTAATCAACTCGGTCTACGGGAGGTGAGATTGCAAGGCCAACTCAGTTGGATATTGCTTTCAATTAAGGTAGTGAAGGAGACAATTTGGCGCCATAATTGATCCGAGGGGTGTTGCGCAAGGGCTTTTCGTGCGGAAGTTTGACTACAAATGCTTCATTTTCATGCATAGGCTCCACAGCGTTAAATCCGTCGCGACGACCAGACGACCAACCAGGTCCGTCGATAACCATGATGAGGTTGTCGCTTAGGTAATTTAATTCAAAGAGAAGAAACTGAGAAAAGTTGGCAAGTCCTGGCTAAAACACAAGGAAAATATCTCCTTGTCGCATCCTTGGAAGATGCTGCGCTAAAAGTTTGGTATTCATCTAACTTATCGTTTTCTAATTACGTTGTTCAGAAAGACAGCTACATACGGACCTTCTTCTATAGATGCTTTTTGTATTCAAGGAACCCTAAAACATGCATTCCCGGCGAAATCCCTCAGTAATTCCTCAACCTACTACAAGTAGGTGCAAGAGAAAGTAACAGAACTACAGTGGGTAGAAAATGCCATGTAATGAAACGCATTAGATTTTTTCCCCAATACGTTTATTGCAGCTTCTTTGGGACAGATGAGTTAAGAAAGTAAACAAAAAAAAAACGTTTTAATTTAAAAAAAAATTGGTAATAAGCGTTATTTGAACAAATTTCAATTTTTGAGGTAAACTATCTTCATAGCTTAGTTCAGAACTCTTGCAGAACAATTTTGATACTAAAACGTGAAAATTCTTGAGAGTAATAAAATCAGAGTTCCAATATCTGCTGGAATGTGCATCCAAATTTTCATTTAACATTGTATCAAATGATGAAATTTTAATGCCCACACCTATTAGATAAGGAATATGAAACTAAAACTAAGGTTAAAACATTTAAAAAATATGAACGAAAACTATCAATTTAAGTTTTTGAAAAAATACTAACCTACTTCGAGGGATACCTTCACTTAAGGTCCACTTCTGCCCGTTCTGTAATAAACGTTACATTTACTTAGAGTACGTGGATTGTTATATATGCACAGAACTATCTACTTTAAGGAATACTGTACTTTAAGTCGATTGGATGATACATACATTAAATATTTGAAGGAATGCGTGAAAATAATTAAACCAGAGTCTTGATTTGACGCACGCGCGACGAAACTGTTTTTTTTCACAAAAGAACAAGAGTGGCCTTTTTTATTTAAGCACAAAACAGGTGCAAACATATGACTATTAAATATTGACATATTGTGACGTATGCAAAGATGATAGGACATACGCGTCTCTGGTCACCGAGATTCGAGATGGCAGTTGGTTTGGAGTAGGGAGAACTAGACTTTTTAGGAGGGGATGAGTTGTTTAGCGTCACTGACGCTTGGGGGTAGCATGGGTTTTGAGAAGGCGAGTCAGGAGGTAACGTTCGTGTGGTAAAGACGTGCAACTGCTTTCTTCGTGCTAAGGCATGATGGCCTCGCCGACAGACATTGGGCTGAGAGTGTAAGCACTGTTATCTATTTTTATACATTAAATTTAGTAGCCATCCATTTTCGGAGAGTCTTAATTACGATAGAGTAGAATCCTTCCTTCCCCTTAAGCCATGTGACGTTCTGGAATAGTAATTATTTGTGTGTTTAATTTAACTGCGTCCCCGTCATAGCCTCGCCATGTGAAGATCTTATTAATTTACCGGTACCTTTTGCAAGCGAGTGTCTCCCCATCATTTTTCTGAGTAGTATTTGTAGTAGAGGCTACGACAATATAGAAGTATATTTTCCAATGGCGGTGCATTAAAATTACAATTAGGTGTGCAAGCTTGGACAAGCGTTTATGTTTGGATATTCCTATTACAGACTCCTAGGACAGACTTTGCACTTCTGCTAGAGGTACAACTATTTCAAATTTAGTGCTTAAATTTCAGGCTTCAGCTCGGCGAGTTCTTGGAGAATGTGTTTCTTAACATTTGTAAATAAATGTGGTTTCACCGTAATTCTGCACTTAGCCGATAATTCATCAAAGATGGTCCAATTTGTGGCCTTCACGAGCGCCGGTTTAACTCCATTGGACTTTTTCCTTCGGGGAAGTATAGAGAATTGATGCACAGTGGATTCATCCTTAGTATACAATACTTCAGCCAGTGAAAAGCAGTAAAACTTTCGAAGCACGAGTTAACAACGTCAATGCGACACCTGACCCTGATTTGAACCTCTCAACTTCATTCAACTATAGTATAAATTTTGTCCTCAAAAATATTCTCTTCAATACTTAATTGAATTAAAACCAATTTTTAAAGGTAATTCCTGCAATTAAAACTAGTAATTCTGGCCCAACTACTCTGATGTGAAACAACTACTCCAAAGTAGTCTAAACATTATTAATACATTCTGGATATGTGGTCTCCATTAGGAGTGGACAGAAAATAATGTGTTAGAATACAATATTACTAAAGTAACGAATACAAAGTAACCTAGTTGCCCAATAACGGTTACTCAAATAACGAAGACAACTAGTTATTGGTAATGGTTACTATGTAACCAGACAATTGCCAAGCCTGGATGACACCATTCACTGCATGAGTATCGGTTATTGTGAACTAGTTACCTCAACTTGTTTACAACTTTGAGTCATCCTGGCACGGAATTACAGGTACATATTTATTGCAGCAGGTTGCTTATCGCACACATATAACAGATCAGTCAGCACTCAGGAAGCAAAGTTGCATACGTTTCATCAAAATGGTTATTCACATATGATTATAGATGCAGGAATTTCTATACCTCGCGGATAGATGGGTATGAATAAACAATTAATGCTCTTTAATAGCTAAATACGCGCGGACCACTAAGCTCAAACAACGGTATATAAATTTTAAGTGATGAATCAGCATTAAAAGTACACAATTTCAACAAGTATATACTCTAAGATTGCTTAAAGAAACGTGAAATTTCTCTAACTTTCGTCACGGCTGTTCCCATCTGCACGTGCTAAGAGAGGAGCACTTAAGGCGAGAAGGGAGAAGGCAACACGGGGGAATATGTCTTGATGTGTGTGTGTGTGTGTGTGTGTGTGTGTGTGTGTGTGTGTGTGTGTGTGCAGGAATGCAGAAGTAAGTGTGAATGCATTTTGCAATTATAAACCGCGTAGTAATCAAAGTGTTGACACAGCTAGAGAAGCTTGTTTTAGATCGCATCGAATTACAAAGTAACTGTGTCGATACCGATTGACACGTAGTTACATCTAGTCCTTACTGGTAACCGCTAATGTAACTGCGAACGTGATAACCATGAAAAAAATACTTAATCGTTGCTATACCCGCTGCCAAAGAAGAAAGGGATTGATATTTCGCGGAGAGAGAGAGAGAGGCGGCGTTGCCGCTTATCGCGACTACGTGGAGAGCGCGTTAGAATTATGTGTACGAAGGCAATTGGGTTGCTCCTGCTTTGTATTGTTTATATTCGTATATGAAAACAATTATAAAATAATGAATCTGCATACAAAGGATGGAACATGCAATAATATATCACTCCAAAGATATGCGTTAACAAAAGAAACATATCTGTGCAATATTGATACTTATTCTAATGAGAAAATGCCGCTGATTCTTTCACAAAGCATATTACTTCCCACGCTTGTCCGTTAATTGGGATACCTTTACAAAATAAAGTTTTATTCGGTTATCGAGTTGACTTTAGTTTGGCTCGCTGTCTTTGTCACTATTTTTGAATATTGTGAAATATCCCTTAAAAGTGTTAACACAATTGCAAATGCTAACAACACACGCACAGATACACGGATTCAAACACACGTAAGCACAAAGCAAATAACCGCATAAGTAGAATGATGCAAAATACACAGGCAATCTCTAAACCCATGGAACTACATTGCAAACTGTGGCTAAAGAAGGCACTCTTTATAACTGCTGTGGCAACAGAAGAATAAGACGTGCAGTTCGTGTTAATGCAACAGCCGCTCACCGGGCACGTCATGCTAATCCCGTGACACAATATCGGTAACACAGTTTTTGCGTCTATCGTTGCTATGACGACTGCTATGACGTATCCATCTCCTCTCATTCATTTAAAGCTTTCCGCCACGTGGTTAGCAACTGTCAATACCTTTCTTGATTAGCGCCGACTATAGTAATAAGAGTTAATGCATTAAAACTGCGACAGTTATAACCGTTACGAAAATAACTGTTTGTCACATCTCTAGTCTCCATATGTACTTCGGACTTTGAAACTTGAGTAGGAATATCTCATAACGGGGCTCTCTATGCCACAAATGGAAAGAACATTCAACTATAAACCTCTGTGTACCATGGCAGCTCCGAGACTATAGGAAAGATTACAACTAATAAATACTTTTCATTTTCCAATATCATAAAATGGCTTTCTGGTGCTCTGTGCAGTTACAGAACTGCTTTCTTCAGGTTCCACTTATTATATACCAAGACTTCTAAAATAATTGGGTGTAATAAAAATCTTAAATAAAACTTATCACTAAGATACCCTACTGCAATTCACTTTTGCCCACGGAGGCATTTTTCTTGCCTTTCCAAAACCTCTTACAAAATCCCTTTTAATTAGGTTTGGAGAACCAGAGTGATGGTGATAGTTAAGTACTGAAACTAAGGAAATTCCTTCTTCCCTCGTGCCGCTCTTCACCCCTTTCCTTATAACCCCTCGCTCAACTCTTGACAAAGTCTTTTGTGTTTTGAAATCTCATTACGCCTAATCACTGCCAAGGATTTAATGGCGGCTCGTGTGCGTAGTTAAATTATCATTTGACGCCAACAGTTTCTTCCCATTCCAAGACTGAAAGCTGAGGAGAGAGTGAGGGTTGAAAAAAAGTGGAGAGCTTTCCCTTGCTTTCGTAAACACTGAGTCCTTCTATGACTCCGGAATTGCAACCACTTCCATCTAAATAAGAATTGCTAGAATAGAGCAATTGCCTCAGTCATTAGTATTCATTAGTAAGAAAGAAAAACTTTTAGAACTGCTAAGCTAGAGATATTCACGCTCATTTAAACAAAATATGATTGAAATGCATACATTTACCAACTCCTCGTATTTGGTATAAAAATAAACATATGAAATAAAGGTCTTATTGCTTCATCAATAGAAGATACAAAATTTGATACTGTTTTTTAACTTCGTAGCAGGTATGCCATTTTGCGACACTCGATTTTATTCTCTTCATTTCTTCCTCCAACTTCGTGTGTCGGACTTTATGGTGACACATTGCTAATAGAAGCTCCTTGGACAGTAGGATAATACGAAGAACAAAACAGCGCATGGGTTATGTCCCCTCTAATGGCAACCTGGGTTTTGGTTTCGTTCTCTTGATGCATGCCGAAGCTGAGGAAATTAATATCACAAAGATATGACTTTGGATTTATAAAGGTTATAAACATGATTTCCTACCTGAAGCTTAGGTACAGAAAACATTTACAGTTCAGTTTCTTATTTTCCAAATCTCCACAATTGCACTACCTCATCTCAAACTTTAAATTCAGTAATATTAAAACTAGGAAAACAAAAATACTAGTGCTTTGTAACTCTTATAGGGTTTTACTTATAAGCTTTCTTTGCATCCTGTTTATTTACAACGTCAATAACTGCATAAATACTGAAACAGCACCGTTAAGATGTAAGGCATTATGTAATGCGAATGTAATAAATGTGTAGATCTCGTTAAATCACACAATTATGTCAAATAGAATTTTTGTGGCGTTAAGTTTTCGCAAGATATACTTTGTTATTGGTTTGAATTTTCAAATACTTTCACTTTTTCTAGTAGGAAGTAGCTATTCGTTTTATCTCGTGGTCATGCAAAGACGGTTCTAATAAATGCTTTAGTTTCTATTAAAATAAAACTGTCTTATTTTAAGTTAGCTTAAGTGTATAAAGTAATTTCTTCCCAACTAACACAAACAAACCGACCCTCCCCTAAATGTTTCCTTACATCTCTTATGAGAAAAGGCATCCTTCCCAATTTTATAATAAATTTTTAGCACTTAGCACTTCAAAACAATGTTCTTCTCCCTTTTGTAAACTATAGGCTCTCTAAGCAATAGACAGTACATTCCACAACTTGATCTTTGTAATCTATAGATCGCTGCTCATTTGGCTTTTGATTTTGGTGAACTGCCGCACAACCTTACTACGAGTACACTTTTCCTTGAGTAAAACTTTAGCTCAATTCCAAAATCTGTCTGAAAACTGTCGTATTTAACGTCACAAAAAGAATGGGGCATTATAGATGAAGGTAATTTCAACACATTCTCGGGCCGTTCTCCGTGATCTAGGGGTACAATGCTAGTCTCCAGCTACCGAGGTCGCGGGTTCAAACCCGGCGGAAGGGATGGATTTTTTTCGGAAATAAAATCCTTAGCATGGCTTTCTTTGGAAGGGAAGTAAAGCCAGTAGTCCTGTGTCGTAGATTTACGGCACGTAAAAGAACTCAGGCCTGATCAAAAGGCTTCTCAACAACATTTCCGGTCTTTCACGCCCAATATAGAATGAAACGCTAAGAACCATAGTACTTAAAGTGCGTCCATAAATGGAATTTAATTTAATTAACATACTCTCGTTTTTTGAAAGCTAGAATCCACAGTTTGGTCAATAAAGTGAGGCTTTCTTTCCTACCCCAAGGATGATAACTTTTTAATAAACACGTTTATGCTACATGCATTAAATATGCTCGTAGAGTTTTTTTATTTATTTTTTTAAAGCTTTCAGCACTGAGTGCTGTAGATTTTTTGGAAGCTAAAGACATCCATCAGATTAATTGTATTAATTGGCATTGACTCTTGGCACACAGATCACGGTTTGGGAATGAGAAAGGATATTATCATACTCTTCCTTTTTTGATCAACTTGATTTGTAGTTGCTGGTTTTAGCTAGCTTTACTAAATAGAGTGTATTATACGTTTTTATATATTCAGAATGCAGTCATAATTTTGCTAAGCATTGATCATTAAATATTATCATACTTTTACTTTTTCTATCTGGTCACCTTAGTAAGTCTACTTACTCTTAGTAAGTAGAGGAAGTAGAAATTCGCGCGTTGAGGTCTCCTAAATCCAAAAAAAGAAAAAGCCTTATAGAAGCAGGTACGTGCGTGTCAGTAAAACTCAAAACCAAAAAGTTGGTTAAATAGCAAACTTGGTAATTAAGTTCAACATCTTCCAAGGATGGACAAGATTTTGATTAAAATACAATATATTTAAGGATATTTGCATGACAAATAGAATGTATATCTTGAATTATCCTCTTCATTTTGGATGACCTTGCATAATTGTTAAACTATAAGAGATATACAAAATCTTAGTCACAAAAAGTGTATATCTCGTTAAATCACACTTTCCTTGTTAAATAAAATTTGTTAGGCATTTATTATTTCCCATATATACCTTGTTATTTGTTTTAATTTTAAAAATACTTGTACTTTTTAGGGAAAGTCACTATTCATTTTTCCCGTGGTCGTGTAAGCAGCACGAAACTTCAGTCATCACATAGCGATCCGTTGTATAAAAATCTCACTGTGGCTTTTGCCTACAATGTGATGTGAATGCAACACATCAGAGTTTTCATATTATGTTACTTTTTATTAACATCATGCACAGTGTACAACATATTTCTTGTTTTCTTTCATTTTTTTTACTCATTTCCTCGCTGATACGTAACAATTCAACCATGTTTCTGTAAACAAAATTATAACCCAACAACTTGATTCAATGATACATTGCTGAGGTGTGAGGAATGCGTGCTAGAGAGACGCGAGTGAGAAATGAAATTTAACCTCAACTTTCTGGAAGTGTATCTTTGTACTTGGTATGTTTTCCCACTGACATATGCACATACGAGAAAGGGTTACACTTTTCCTTCTTCTAGCAATGAACCAACATTTTGATGCTGTGTTTAATTTAATATGTCTTTTATTTATGAAGGAAACATTTAAATGAATTATAGACAATTAGAATGGAAATGGACTTAAAGACGTCATCAACCACAGGTTTATTTTGTTTGGAGAAGTTCCAATACTCGTTGATGCATATACTATAAAAAGAAGAAACAATCATTTGAAATTCAGCTGGAGTTCCAGAAAGTTCCATAGTTTCAACAATGTTAACAAATTCTGGAACCTCGAAATTTCTACACTTAGAAGAGGAATCACCCCTTTTTTGAAGTATCGGTATTCAGAAAACTCTTTCCAACATTTTTTGTCTACCCTCTATCAGATGGACTCAAAGAATCTGGACAGCCTATTATGTATGATCCATTATATATTACTGATAGATTTAGCACATATCTGTTTTAATGATGATAGTAATAATGATTACTATAATAATAGTAATAATAATAATAATAATAATAAACATCTCATGGTGTAGATGTTATTTTGCAATTTATACAACTCAAATTCCCGTATGTTTACAGTTGGTTGATGTCCAATCTGTAAACTGTTGTTGTATTTCTTCTTTCTTGCTCTTTGTATAATATGTAGTAGAATAAGTTCAATACTCATCATTGATTGCTTATAACTTAGTTTTAATATATTTTGTTCTTCAGTGTTGTGAATTGTTGTTGAAAGGTTACTTTATTCTGTTTAGTATCCTTTACGTAATGACTTAACTTTAGAACACTTTAATGCGGTATATGTTTTCATCTCATTACATAAATTCTTCTACAGATCCTTTGAAATCTTTGGGTCATTATCCTTCTCGTTGCTGTTTTTTATGTTTATGATTAATGATGCAGCTTTATAATAGAAGGATAAGGACATCATAATTTTGCTGGACTCTTATCTTTTATAGTGGAATTGATGTTTGAGTCGGGCAAGTTACGAGGGCGTGTCTTCTGATTTTAGCGTCTGAATCAAATGTTGATAATATCGGGTGGATCCTCGGCTGCTGCTTGATATAAATGTTAATTATGAACATGAGATGTTCGCAGCTTTCAGGGCGTGTATCATAAGAAGAAAGCTAGAATAAAGACACTGGTTCAGCTGTAATAAATATATTGAATAGTCTAGACTTGGAGTATTAAAGTTACATTTTACATTAAGTTAGATAGTTACTATTAGCACAATTCCTCTTTTTAGAACTTTTAACACTGACTTTTTATTGTCACGAAGATAGTTCCACTGTAGTTAATTACAGTACCAAGTAGTGTTTCGAATTAATCGCTCACACAATGTTTCACTCCAGCACAAGACTTAACTTGAGGTACTTTAGTAAGCACACACAAATTTCTTTGTTGTACGCAGTATAGTTTAGCTCGCGTGAATTCAGGTCGCAAAATGTATCTGCTTCGATATATAGATAAGCTTGACGATTCACCTTACTTAAAATTGGTTCACATCGTGCACTGTTGATTATTTTACCTGCTATTATCAATCTATAATTTGCATGGAAATATTGCGCAGATTTCACAGGTTCATCCGCTTATCGAGTTTCAAGAGAGATTGTCGTTGCCACTAGAATCTCGGCTTGTATACTCTAAAAGTCCAGCGGTACATTTGCTTGGAGTGTTCTAATTGGCTATCGCTTAGCGCGATTTCTTAAATTTGAGGAATCTGGTGGGGAGATGGTTCTTTTTTATTGGTTTCTGAATGACCACATGCACTCCCCATGTTCTGAATTTATCAGGTATTCCTTCCGCTTGGGTCACTTATGCCTTCTTAGTACGCATAGCTAACAAAATGTCTTTGTTGGTTTCGTAAGTTCACACTCGCTATTTCTATCCTGTGGAACATTTGCGTCCCAAACTATGATTACATATAACATGTAGTAACATACAGATATACAAGTTTGATAGGCACTGTGGTTACAAGAAGTATGTAACGATTATTTACATGTTTCATAATAGTACATTAACTTATTATTATGAATATAAAAACTGCATCTTTTATTTTTGTATCCTATTGGTTCCAAATTTTTATTACATCATGAAAATATCAAAGGTATTCTGTAAAAATATGAAACTCTTTCTTTGTTTTACTACTAGTTTTTCAAATTAGGCCGCGAGAATTCATAAATTCACTTATATCCACAGATTGCGTAATTTTTATTTTAACGTAATGGAATATAGTACACTCAGTAAACAATAGCAGAGAAGAACATGTACTTTAAGTAGAGCTAATTTCAGCTAGACAAAGAACTGGTTCAACTCGCACATCCGAAGTTGAGATTTCGCCGGAAACAACTGCTCTGACGTCTGCTGAATAAAACAGTTGAACAATTTATAAAAAATGTTCGTGTGTAAGTGCCCCTTTCTTCTTCATCATTATCTTTCTGAGAGTTTAACGTCTCTTAAATGATCAGATAAATAGAATTGATGATGGAAGCGAAGATTCACAAACGCTCAAAAGTGATCGGGTTTCAAAGAGCTAAGCGTTATCTAGATTTATCTCATGAGAATAAGGGAAATCCAGAGGAAATATACAAAGGTGTCTCACCGATTGGGTGACAACTTTAGGCCTTTATTTTTCTATTGATGGAGATAATCGGCACTCTAGTAATGCTTTAATGTCATCCCCGGGTTAAGATGCCCTAATCCCCTCACTTAAAATCAGGCCCAACAAGTCGAAGACAGTGTCACCCGCGTAAAAACGTCAGAGCGGAATGGTAGAGCAAAATATTTATTCATTAGTTGAAAGCTAATTAAAAATATATAAAATAGAGAACCACATCTTAACTTGATAAGTGATGATGATGAGATGTGGTTTAAGGGCGCTAAACATCTAAGGTTATCAGCGCCCTTACAATGTATAAAATTTAAAATACAAAAACTAAAATACGGGACACAAACCCGCTTAGTCAAAAACGCAAAAACTAATCACCAAATTCTAAAAACTACCACACAAAAATCATGGTCAATAAAAGAGTAAAACAAAATGTCAAGAACTGTAGAACGCAAGGGACATGAGCGACATATGTCCGTCGGGGAGAAGAGCCCCATTAAAACAGACAATATGGATGCACAAATCTAAAAGACGCTCAGCGCATCAAATGCCTCGGCAAAAACCAATGTCACTTATAAAACGTAAAAGACACTCTACAGCATGCGCGTCGTCTGCCAGAACGTTGGCTATGTCAACAGGCATACCCACACGAACGCACAGTGGAGCTAAAACTTGACACACTATTAAAATGTGACGCACCGTTAATGGCATATCACACTGACCACACAGTGGTGCGGGATCACCACTAAGCAGGTATCTATGACTAAAAAGGCAATGTCCGATTCGTAGACGAGCTAAAAGTACCTCTTCCCGACGACACGAACGAGAAGAGGTACTCCAGACTAACGGGAGAGACTTAATCTCCTGCAACTTGTTCCCCCGGAGGGCAGGCCACTCATCCCTCCAAAGCGAGAGGATGCGGCTACGTAAAATAACAAATAAATCTGTGGAGGGAACAACAGAGGTAAAATATCTGGGTAATAAAATCGCCGATCTGGCAGCAGCGTCGGAGACTCATTACCTGAGATGCCCACATGACCTGGAATTCACATGAAGGAGACGCTGATGCCAGAGACAGCAAGCAAGTGGAGCAGGTCATGTATGCGCTGTAGATTGGCATTAATTTTATTATCCTTTGTTTTTTTAATTAGAAGGTATACATTGAGGGGGTAGTAATTGTACAGCGCTGTAATACTCTGAACGGCACTCAGAGAGTCCGTACAAACAACACAATGCCGCAAGCCGTTCCTCTGAATGCATAAAATGGATTGATAAATACTAAAAAGTTTGGCGGTAAAAATCGAACATTGCCCGGGTAAACGAAAGGTAAAACTATGTTGACCAAAAACATAGGCACACCCTACTCCAACATCAGTCTTAGACCCGTCAGTATATATAAAATGCACGTCCCCGAATTCTGCCTGAAGTTCTAAAAACGCGGACCTAAGGACTGAAGAAGCGGTCTCATTCTCCGGCATCGACGTTAACCCAAGGTGACAGTGGGCCTCTGCGCGCAACCATGGAGGAAAAATCGTTTCTCCCCTGGGAAGCGCCGGGGCTGGCGTAACGTCAAAATGCCGAAGAAGCTGTCGAAATCAAACCCCTGGAGGGAGCAATGCAGAGGAGCTAATTAAATATTGCAGATCAAGCGAATCCTCGTAAAATAACTCGAAGGACGGGTGTTCAGGCAAGCTTGAGAGTCGACATGCATAGCTGCACAAAAGCATCTCACGCCTGAAGGACAGGGGAGGCTCAGCAGTTTCAGAGTACAGACTGGGTACAGGGCTAGTTGGAAAGGCCCCCGTAGTCACTCTTATGCCACGATGATCAATGGCATTCAAGCAACGTAACACAGATGGACGTGCCGATGAATAGACAATGCACCCGTAATCAAGCTTGGATCAGACCAAGGAGCGATAAAGCCGCAGAAGAACGGTCGGATCAGCTCCCCAGGAGGTGCCACTTAAAACACGTAAAATATTAAGAGAACGGTCACACTTTGCTTTTAAAAAGGAAATGTGAGAAGTCCACATCAGCTTTCGATCAAAGATCAACCCCAAAAATTTCACCTCGTCTGCAAATGGAAGTACCTCCGACCCAAGATGGAGAGAGGGCGGAGGGAAAGCCTTCCGGCGCCAGAAATTGATGCAGACGGATTTCTCGGCGAAGAAATTAAAGCCGTTGGCGTTACTCCAGGCGTAGAGACGGTCAATACAGCTCTGGAGACAGCATTCGAGCAGACAGGTCTACCGTGAACTACAATAAATGGCAAAATCGTCAACGAAAAGGAACGATGAAATGCCAGATGGAATACAATCAATAATGGGGTTGATAGCTATCGCATAAAGTGTGACACAAAGTACGGAGCCCTGCGGTACTCCGTTCTCTTGAATAAAATGACCAGATAAAACAGAGCCCACACGTGCACGAAAGACGCGGTCCGTCATAAACTCCCGAAGAAATATGGGAAGACGAGCGCGGAAATTCCATGCGTGAAGTGTACGTAAAATGCTACCCCTCCAACAAATGTCATAAGCTTTCTCCAAGTCAAAAAACACAGCCACTGTTTGACAATTTCTTAGAAATCCGTTCATAATATGCGTCGACAGAGACACCAGATGGTCGACGGTAGAGCGATGGCGACGAAATCAGCACTGAGCATTCGCTAGAAGTTTCTAGACTCAAGCCACCTTGTCAACCGCCCGTTAATCATGCGTTCCATCACCTTGCAAATGCAACTGGTAAGGGAGATAGGGCGGTAGCTGGAAGGTAGTTGGCAATCCTTCCCAGGCTTAAGGATAGGGACAATGGTGGCTTCGCGCCAAACGGAAGGAAAATAGCCGTGTTGCCAAATACGGTTATAGACCCGTAAGAGAAAGAGCTTACTGTCGGCTGAAATGTTCTTTAACATCAGGACATGAATGCCATCCGGCCCAGGAGCGGAGTGCCTAGAGCAATGAAGAGCGTGCTCCAGCTCCCTCATTGTGAAAAGTTTATTATAACACTCCTTATTAGCAGACCGAAAATTAAAGGTCTCGGTATCCAGCCGGTCTTTGAGAATGCGAAAGCCGGCGGAATAATCGGCAGAACTGGAAACCGCCTAAAAGGCAGCACCCAGAGTGTTAGCAATGGCAGCCGGATCCACTATGGTAGCATTGGAAACCTGAAGGCCAGACACAGTAAAATGCGACACGTTACCGGAGAAGCGACGAAGTTTATCCCAAACAACAGAGGAAGGCGTGAAGCGATTAAAAGACTGAATAATGCAACGAGCGCTGGCGCACGATTGTTTAAAAGTAACCAAATTATCAAGTGTAGGGTGTCGCCGAAACACCCTAAGCACAGTTCTACGTGCACGAACGGCGTCCCGAAAGTCCTCGTTTCACCACGGAACAGGAATACGCCGAGGGTGAGAACACGAACGGGGAATTTTGCGTTCGGCGGCAGACAGCATCTTAGAGGTAAGGTGCTGCACCATGTGGTTAACGTTAGTGAAGGGCTGGTTCGGAATATCCAGTTAGGCACTCTGGAATGCTGTACGTGGTGAGACATAAGAGAAACGATGCTGGGGTAAGGGTCGCTGGAGTGGGTGTCGGCGACGACGTTCCACTGCAGACGACTAACAAGCTGGAGTGAGCAAACGGCATGGTCCAAGTGAGAGAATGTACCAGAAGAATCCGAAAGAAAAGTAGGTTCACCTGTATTGAAAATGGAGAGGTTGAACTGATCAAAAAGGTCGGAAAGAAGAGTTCCCCTCGCACAAGCCCTTGGAGAACGCCACAGGGGGTGATGGGCATTAAAATCTCACAACAAAAGAAATGGTGTTGGGAGAGCGGACAGGAGATCGCGAACATCCGCGTGAGCGAGGGGAGATGATGGAGGTGTATACACAGAGCAAACAGAAAAGAAACATCCGGGTAATTGAAGCCTAACAGCAACAGCTTGCAAGTCGGACGTAAGTGTAAGAGTTTGAAAATGAACATCGTTGCGCACTAATAAGCAGGAGCACCCTCATCCGGTTCAAGATCGTAGCGAACCGGAGTATAACCTCGCAGATCAAAAGGGTCGTGAGGGCGAAGCTTGGTCTCCTGCAAACACACGAACATAGATGAATGGGAACGCAATAAAGGTTGCAGTTGCGCCCTATGCGATTGTACACCACGTAAATTCCAGGTCAGGATAGCCATCAATAAAAGGGATAAACTGTCTACTTAGAAGGGCGGATTAAAATAACGTTTTGCTTAACCTTGGGGCTCGGGCTTTTTGTATGGAGTTGGTCAGACTCCATAGGCTCCTCGAAGGGAGGGCCCATGCGCTCAGTGCCAGAAAGCGATTCAAGCG
The DNA here is from genome assembly GCA_030765065.1 of Deroplatys truncata. Taxonomy (NCBI): domain Eukaryota; kingdom Metazoa; phylum Arthropoda; class Insecta; order Mantodea; family Mantidae; genus Deroplatys; species Deroplatys truncata. The sequence continues at coordinate 65,993,912 of CM060980.1, forward strand.
CCGAGAATCGGTTCTGGGTGGCAATAGGTGAAGGGGGCCGCTGAGCGAGGCTTGTCCCAGGAGCATCCTGGGACTGCGACCTTCGAGGAGGAGGAGGTGAACTTTTTTTGCCGCGCGAACGCGGAGGGTGTTTCAAAACATCTTCCCTACGAAATTTCCGCTTCGATTTCTTCTCAGTGCCTTGGGACTTCATAACCTTTGGACCAGCTTTAGATGGCTAGACATCAGTGACTGTAATGGATGGCCGGATGGTAGTGGCGGTCAATGCAGTCATTGTCCAGGATTGAGTCCCTGCATCCTTCCGGGGCACTGGCGACAACAACAGAACTAAATGTACCAGATCGCAGGAGCGAAGATTGGCGCGCATGGTAACGCCTCCGGGTTTCAGCGAAGGAGAGTTTCTCCTTTACCCGGATCTCCTGGATCGCCTTCTCGTCCAAGTACCGTGGAGAGTCGGCAAATGACGCAGAATGAAACCCTTTGCAATTAACGCAGACGGGTCCGGATGAACAGGTACCTTCGTGTGACGGCTGGCTACATGAGGCACAGATAGTAACTGCACTCTTACAAGGGACTTGCGTATGCCCAAAACGTTTGCATTTAAAACAACGCAGAGGTGTAGGAATATAGGGCCTCATCGCAATACGTTCGTACACTGCTGAAATACTAGCGGGCAGATCGACGCCATCGAACGTGAGAAACAGGGTACGAGTTGTTACCAACACTCCCTCGCGTTTAGCCTGCACTCGATGAACCGCTGTAACCTTTTGGTCGGAAAGATATTCAACCAGTTCATCGTCTGATATTCCGTCGAGACTGTGAGTGGTGACGACACCTCGACAGGAATTCAAGGATAGGATAACCGTGGAGAAGCGTGGCGCGTAACAAGGAGTTACTTTGTTGTTCGGACTTGCTCTGAACTAACAAAGAACCATTCCGAAGACGGGTGCAGGAATGAGCAGAACCAGCAATAGTATCAATCCCCTTTTGGATAATAAAAGGGTTCACCTTCTCAAAAGATTGGCCTTCCTCTGTTTGGCTAATTACCAAGCAGCAACCAGATGTCGGGGGTGCTACTTCTGTTGCAAAGACTTTTCGGCGCTTGTTATTAATAATGGAGAAAGGGGGCTCCATAGCGAAAGAAATCCTCCACCATTGCAATCGTCACCTGATCTCGGGCTCTGACTTCCCGGGCATTACCCCGGTTGGGTCTATATGTACCAAACTCACCTCAGGGTCACACCTCCCAGAACATAGACAGAGGGACCCAATCGCCGTCAGAAGTCAGCAGCTCATGCAATGGCCCCCCGCGGGACAGCAGTTGAACAGCGGATACGAACACAAAACCTACATGACGACCCCGGGTGGTGGGGATGACACCATTACCCACTCACCCAGCTGCGCACCCAGTGCGCGGGTATCCGTCAGGCTGTGTCCACGGAGGATTAAAATAAAAGGGTAAAAGAAACTAAAAGTGTGTGGGCGTTTCGCACTCAAGGTAGGCCGGCGAAGAAGGAAAATAGACGTGTAAATGAATGGACGTGGGGCGAAATATGCGTAAATAGAAGAGAGAAGTACGAAACGATGGCGAGGGGCGTCATGGAATGAAATGCACAGAACGCACGAGAGCCTACCTTGAGTCCCCCGGTCACGAGGACGAACCCACCTCGACCGGACGAGGGTGGAAGGATGATGATGGTGATGAAAGGCTCGGGCACCCCGGGTACGCCGAACCCGCACTAACATAAGGTGAGCCCTTGGGGGGTAACTTGATAAGGCGTCACCGGTTACGCCTTATCACCCTTGGTCACAACTCTTGCTATTTTTCAGCGAATTGGACAGTCTATAGTATACTGGAATTGATTGTGCTTTGATTTAAGGAGGGAGATCAATAAAACTCCTATTTTCCTATATTTTTTACTGGAATATATTTCAATACACAATCATGTTCAAATACCGCACAATTACATTCATTTTGTAGATCATCTGTTCATTAACCACCTTATGAAAACAATAGAAATCAAGGTTCAAACACAAAAGTAACTTCAGCATACTTTCACTTTTAAAAGAAATTTGAAGAGTATTATTTCTACTTTAAAACAAAGAACGTTAAATCTTACTATCCTTGCAAAAATCTGCATATATATAATATATTACCAAATTACGTAAATATAAATATTTCTTCTTACGTAAACATTCATTGGTATATTATAAAAAATGTCTAAATTTCTTGCCGGTATGTCAAATAATGTTGTTTTATAATGAAGACTGAAAAGTTACTAAGCCACCAGGAGGAAACCTAGGAGGTCCCAGGTCCGTAGACAGACAGGCGCATAAAGACACGCAGAAATCCCTAACATTTCCAGTTTGAACATCCGCACACCGGTGACGAGGAATCCAAAGAGGGCGACATAACGGCCCTAACAGGTGGAAGAGCTCACTCTGGCGTTCACGGGGAGAAATTTCCAAAACGCATACATCCACGCCATCTATACGGCACCATCAATACCGCAGTACTAAACGTGAAATGAAGAAGAAATGGGCGAAAGGAGAAATCGTGGTAGAATACACCATCCTAACATTTGCTTTGGCAAGCAGGGGAAAACACGAAAAACCCCATGTCGAGTGAGTGGTCACCGGGAATCGAACTTGGCTTCGTAGTACGATGAAGCTTTTAAGAATTAAATCTAAATTAAAGAAGTTTTGGATAAAAACAAAAATTAACATTTTTGGTCCATATTTTCACTAGGTTCATAGCCCAGCCCCATATGTCCACATTCCGCGTGCATTCAAGGAACGGGAGTCTGCAAACTAGTTCGTAATAAAACCCACAAAAATGGTGTATTTAAACGACAAGCCTCAAATTTATTTGTAAATTCGAATCACACTTTAAAAATACAATGCTATGTAAATGAAACCAAGGATCTGCGGCTCTCCGTGCCGGTGCTAACTTGGCCAGATACTTATACCCGCATTAAACCGTTGCATCTGTTTCAAGGAATCTGAATCAACCTTCCAAATGCCTACCTACACAGCCGGCGTGAAAGAACAATTATCAAATAGTGAGAAGTTTTCGTCACATCTAATTAAATAGATATTTTTTTACCTCTTATGTCATCTCTGTAATCTCGCAACCCAACTTTTGTAACGGCACGCAAGTCGAATGATCTACCCTGCAAGCCCAAAAAGCGAAAATGGCCAACTGGCAAAGTTATGTCACATAATAGAATACTGAAACAGAAGTGAGGTAAGTGCATATTTGCAGAACGAGCTTCTTTAAAGCACTTAACGCATTTGTATTGTATACTCTTTTTTCTACGATAGTGAATAAAAGAAATAATTATAATAGTCACTGTGAACTGGTGATCGTTAGTCAAGCCTGGTAGTGTTGACCAAGCCAGTCAACAACAGAAGGTGAGATGGCTGCTTGCGCCGAGTTGTTTAAATCTCGCATGAATTATAGTGTAAGTAAATGTTAATGAATAAGCAAGTTCCGTAGGTTTTAAATCGGAAAATTCAAATATCAAATATGATTATATTGCATGTGGAGGATTAAATACGTTTAATTAACGTCTGTGGCAAAAATGCAAAACGCACGGAGTGCAGGAATTTCAATTTCCCACGCATGATTTTATGACCAAAAGGTGCATAAAAAACCGCCATCTTCGAAAAAAAAACCATTATGCTTGTCTTAAATTCACCTGCCATTCCTGAAACGTCGTAAACGAACTTTTTTGGCACGCATAATACGAATTAATCGTTACTATTATTCATGGACGAAACTATTTACCCTAAGTAATTCCAATCGTAGATGCAATTAAGTCGTATTTAATTTATAATAACGGCTCAAAAAGGTGGTTATATTATCCATTTTCAAAATATCATTAAAATTAAATTAAATTGAGCTTTATTTATAGACGCTTTTTAACTGCTATTGTCTTAGCGTCTCATTCTATATTGGGAGTGAAAGACCAGAAATTTTGCTCAAGGCGTCTTTATCAGGCTTGAGGTTCTTTTACGTGCCGTAAATCTACGACACGGGACTACTTCCCTTCCAAAGGAAACCAAGCTAAGGATTTTTACGTTCTAAAATAGCCATCGACCTCCGCTGGATTTGAACTCGCGACCTCGGAAACCAGAGGCTAGCGTGGTACCCTTAGCCCACGGAGTACGACAAAATATCATGACACCTACGTTGCACGAAGAGGGAGAAACAAGAGGGGGGTGGAAACAGCAGTAGAGAAAAAGGGTCTTCGAGTGAAGAGACAGAAGAATGGGAGAGAACGAGAGAGGTAGAAGTAGAAAGTGGTGAAGTGGCAGTAGAGAAAAGAGATGAAGAATCCTAGCAGTTGACACAATAAGCGAGATCTATAGATTTTGCTACGTTTAGCATATTTAATTGCACATTCATTATTATAATAATTTGCAGTAAATACAAAGATGGCAACTCATTAAAAATAATCTGATTGGTCACATGTACATGATTTTTCTACCCACTATCGTCTTTTTACTATCTGGATTGTACAAACTATTCTTAAGAAAGCTTACTTTTCGATCCTCTCCATGCTAATCGAGATAAGGGAATACACGAATCCGAGAGTCAGATATTTAAAACCGGGTCGCTATAGTTCGTCTTGAAATTCCGTACTCTTTCCATGATATCATGGGGAAAAAACCGAAAAAAGTTGCTTCATTTTGGTGAATAATTAAAAACAATTAATGTTTTTAAAATTCATGTGGTTTACCTTGTACTTTTAAGCGAGGCTATTTGACATCTTATAGCTCCAGTCACTTGTTTAAATTTATACATTAAGTCACTTTTACCCAATCCCCCCCCCCTTTTTCACCACTCAAAATTCTCTGTGTACCACTTTTAACTTGCATACTAGAGATTTTCAAGAGAGCTTCAAATATTAAAAATTTAATAACTTGTATAATAGGAGTTAAAGAGTCGTTAAGTAGAGCACATAAAATTGATATTTTCCATACTTTATATTCTTTGCAACTTACAAGCGACAGGCTTTAGTAAAAGGATGAAATGTTAAAACATTCAAACAAACAAAAACTAAATAAAATCTGTAACACTCCGTCTGGTATTTAGTTACCCACACCAGACGTATGTTTGATAATTTGTATTTATTTCCCTTATTATTATTATTGTTATTATTATTAATTTATACAATATTGCTGTACAGACAACTACTAAGAAAATGAAATGAAATAAATTAAAAGGCAAATAAAATAAATCAAATTACAATTAACCTATAATTCAAAAACATTTTAATAAATTACTATTTATGCTGGAATACAGTATCCACAATAACTGGAATATCTCTACTTATTTTCTGTTTACTAAATTACTAAATTGCTAATTTACTAAATATTTCTGCTGGTACCCAGCAGCAAACGTGTTGGCACCCAACATACATAAATATTCTAATACTCAAACGAACAATAACGTATTTCGTAACTGACTGATACCACTGAAATAATTATTTGAAATAAATCGTGCGTTTTAAATAGAGATGCCTTTTACGTGCCGTAAATCTACGACACGGGACCACTTCCCTTCCAAAGGAAACCAAGCTAAGGATTTTTACGTCCAAAAGTGCTGTAAGTTTTTGTTTATCTCACAGGCTATTCCTAGAAAATTCAAAATATAGCTCGTATTTTAAATGTACATATTTTAAATGTGATCAAAATTTTCAATTTAATAAAAATAAATTTAATCAAAATCGTCAGAGCCATTTTGGGGAAATGAAATGTAGGAACCTAAAATTTTCCATATAAAGGTTGGTTTGGAGTGGGAGGATTTTCTTGAAAGTCTTCGTGTCGCATCTTTGGAAGATACTGAAATACTAAGTTTAGTATTTTTCCCACCTTTCGTTATGCTGTTCACACACACACACACACACACACACACACACACACACACACACACACACACATGCACACACACGCGCGTGCACCTTTCTCTAAAAATGCTCACCGTATTTCCGGTGAAGTCCGAGCATCGAATTTTTGGGTAGAATAGAATACTGCCTCCACCTACCAGGTGCGTTGTAGAGAAAACTCTAATATTATTACTACATTTTTTTTAAATAATTTTTCATTGCAAAATCAACACTTTAGAATATTTCCCATGATCTTTAAATGTAAATATTACCGTTGTATTATTCAGTGCTGTTACACAAAAATATTAGCAGTAACCTGTGGTAAATATGGAAAATTAACATTGAAAGTTAGCCACCTTTATCTAAGCTATTACTATTTTCAGTCTCTGAACTGTTCAAATGTTTGCGATTGCATTCGAAATTAACTTAATATGGTACTTTGAAGTGGAACCATTTTTCTAAATTTCTAAAATAGGCCATATTTCAGATTTTTTTGAAAAAGTTGTATGGACAAAATAAATTTTTAGGAGTAAAAGAGGGCATGATAGGATCTTAGGGAAAGCAATACCTTAAGATCCGGTTTCTGGCCATGATATTGGCTGTAGATACATACATGCTGAAGTCAAAAACCTTGGATGGATACGATTCACATAACTTACATCTCACCTCGTACCACAGTCTCAAAGGACGATGTTTCTACACCCCACTTTACGTCAGTAATTAACGGAGTTATGTTAAGTGTTGGTGACATATTAAACTGCTGCAAAAAATAAGTTACATAAGAACGGAGAAGGAAACGTTGTTTGGTTATAAGGTAGTGGGGAGCTTCAGAACGGGCAATATGTTTACGTAATTTTCTAACTATATTAAATAATATACCATGTTCTACCTAAAGTTCTCAGCTTTGTTATCATTTTTAAAGTATTTTCTTGTAAAATTAAATCGGACCATTTTTTTGCATTGATTTTTTAATAGCAGCGAGATTGAAGGACTTAGGATGGGGAAATTCCCTTAGAGCCCCTCCATGTGCGGGGGCCGGTACGTGAAGCCCCTCTCCGAGCATCATGTAGGGGCTAGGGATGGCAAGGAGCGGGGGCAGTATGTGATGGGGTGGGGGTCCAGTTGACGACTTGCAACCTCTTTGCATCTCCTGGGTTCCTGTTAGCACAACTCCTATTATTTCCTCCCTTCCCTCCTGAATCTGCCTGCGCGCGTCGCCACTGCACTGGTCCAGCCAGCTGGCTTGTTATCACATCTTTCAATACCACATTCGCATCATTTTAAGGGGTCATGTATGCAACAAATTTGAATTTGTTCTAACATTTTTATTTTCTAGATAAAAACATTTGTTCCTAAGTATTTTAGGCATCAGCTGTGTTTTTGTTTGCGTGGGTTTATAGTCTTATGTTGTTATTCATTCCATTGAAAGGGTAAATTATTTTAAATATTACACGTGATTCATTCATTATAAGTGAGGCAAAAAGAAAACCACTAATACCAGTTAGTTAAAAAAAAAGACTTGTGTGTTTATTCACATGACTTTCTCTACTCACTTCTACAAACTATTCTTACAAAAGCTTATTCTAACAATTTACTTCTTTTTAACACAGATAAACTTCATTAGGTACTCATTTCGTTGTAAGTATAAGAAGAATACAATAAGTTAAATCCATAGTTAAATCTTTTCAAAGCCGGTCGCAATGTGATCCATTAGAAATTATGTTCTCTGTGCATGAACACGAAAACGAGTAGCGATTTGCAGTTAAGAAAGCAACATAACAATATCTGAAAATTCAAACCAATAACAAAGAATATCTCAGATGGCTAATGACGCAAAACATTTTAGCATAAATTGTTTATTTCAACGAGGGCCATATTTTTTGTTTAGCGAGATTTTGTCCAACTCTTATGGTTTACCAATTATATAAAAGTGGTTCAGAATAAGGAGGATTCTAAAGGTTATTTTCAAGAAATTTAAGGTTTACATTTTATTTGTCATAAAAATCATAAAAATAGCTTAAACGTATGGTATTTTAATCTACGTCGATATAGCCAATCCTGAGAAAATAAAAAAAATAACAAAAAATTTCAGTAAAGGGCAATTTGGAGTGGGAGAATGTCTTCAAAATCTTCATGTCGCATTCTTGGAAGGTCCAGAACCAAGTTTCATAATTTAACCGACTTTTCGTCTTTGAGTTATGCTGTTTACAGATACATACACGGACCAACGTTTTATGAAATGTTTTCTTTGGGGTCGGGGGCTCAAAACATGTATTTCAGGTGGCATTTCGACATAGAATCTTTGGGTGAAATACAATCTGCTTCCTGTACTTACTATAGGTACATAGTAGAGAGAATACATATAGCAGTACGAAAAAAAACGGGTCTCACATTATTTTGTGGGAAAAAAAAGCGTATGGATAACGTACTCTACCATTTATAAAAGGTACGTACGTTATATGATGTATGAAAGATTCAAGGCAGTGTTAGGTTTTTCTTATTGACCAAATTATGTATAAAAACACAAAATTATAGAAGATATAACTTAAAATAGCTGCGCAAAATTACATTGCTTTGGGACAAAAATTTCACATTCTCTATCCCTATCGTTTATTAGTGGGTATATAAACTATTCTGACTAAAGTTGATTTTTCTATCTACTACATTTTAATCCAAATAAACCTTTTCAGACATAACTGCAATACACATTTTGTTATAGATATAAAGGGAATAATGACAGTCAAATGTTTTAAGAGCTGGACGCTATATGCTAACCTTAAAATTCCATACCTTTCCATGCAATCGTGAGAAACAGGTGAATGTTGACAGGACGTTAAAAGAATGACCAAGAAACTAACAATTCGAACCTTTAATAACGGATACCTCAGAAATGGCTTATGTCACAAAAAATTGTTTAAAACAAACTGTGTGTTTTAAAGAGATCTACATTTCTTTTGTAGTACATTTTCATCTATCGCTTAACATTTACCAGTTATACAAGATTATATAACATTTCTTACGAATGAAGTGGGCTTCACAGGCTATCCCCAGAAAATTAAATATATAAGTTTTATTTTTAAAGTAAATATCTTTAATATACGGTATTTTAATCAAAATAGCTGGAGCCGTTTTATTAAAAAATAAAAAAATTCGCAAATTCTTCCATGTGTAGAGTAGTCTGGGGTGCGGAATTTTCTTTAAACTCTTCGTGTCACATCTTTGGAAGGTGCTGAACCTAAATATCAAGTTTGGTATTTTACGAATTTGTTTCCAGAAATGCTTTATTTGGATTCAGGAGGCCATGTATTTTCGTTGAAATCTCGGTATCGAATTTTTGCGTGGAATGCAATACCTTCTCTATCTAATAGGTACAAAGAGCGCCAAAGAAAACCTCACTGCACTTGGCCATTTCATTGGTTACTTTAGGCCACGGTGCAAGGATGCGCCAGTTCTTCTACTAAATAGTTGCAGCAATAACAACAAATTGGCGTAGAAGCGAAATACATATATGTTTACGCTCTTGATCGTATTGGCTAAAAGAGAAAGAGGTAGAGTTAGTGTATTCACTTTATCATACAGACCTCTTATGTGATTGGTAGCCCATACCTTATCGGCTAGTGCAGGACACGCCTTTGAAAGGGTTAAAAGCTAAGGGAAAAACTCGATGAGCGCCCAGGTTAGTGAAATGTAGAATGTGCAGTGTGAGAAGATTTTCAAATGAAAGCTTGAATGGTATTCATTAAATTCACAGCAATACTTTACAAAAAAAAAATAAACATAACTGTATTCTCACAGTGGTATGAATGCTTGTTACTACGTACAAGCAAACATAACAAAATAATAACTAAATAAAGCAGCATGTTTTCCCTCTAATTCAAACTACAATTGGTTAATATACCTTTACTAACATATTGCTGATCATAGGAATACAACAGGATTATAAACAAAAATATAACCCAATTTTATTGCCCTAATATGTATGCCATATTCGGTAAACCATATACATATACAAATTTATCTCTAGTTTCGAAGCATGATCAGTCAATTATAACAATTGCAAATAGTAAACGAATATCAGCATCTACGGATGTTTTACGGCGAGTTCCCACTTTCTGACGAGTATGTAGACCGTCTTCCCCACTTTCCTGGAATATTTTTATCCAGTAATTTACTATACAAACACTTTTATGCACTGCCGTTGTAATTGCTGTAACATTGCGACCAGTCTCTTACATATTCACGATATGTCCACGAGTAATTTCGCTAGCATACGGCATGACTGTTTCTGAGACAATAAGCATGTTTTGGTTTCAATAACACCAGAAAAAGCAAAGGCATCAACCTCCCCTCTTTTTCCCCTTATTGCTGTGTTATCAAGCCACCACGCTCTGCGATAGGTAAGGTGAAGGACACGCCTCAAAAGAGCCCAGAAAACGATACAAAATCCGCCAAAGATTTTCTTTGGTGCTGTTTGTACATGATAAAGAAAGTAAAAAGTGTAACTATGACAGGGAATTTACTGCAATAGGTACTGCATGTAGGTATTTTTACCTAAGCAAACCTTAATGCTGTTCTTACTTTTTCCTATCTTATTCTTATAATTGCATGCTTTGCTACCGAGAGTTATACTGCCCTGCAAAAGCTGCACATTTTATTATAGATTAATGAAGAATATATTATGCAAAAGTAAAACTAGCTAAGTAGAAAAGAGAATTTCTTGACCATTTACCTCTTATTTTTAAAAGTTATTATCTAAATCGTTCGTATAAATACTTATTGCTTTCTTTACTGTTTATCATGAACTAACAGAAAGTATTTTGAGAAAAATGTCCGCGCACGTGTGTGTGTGTCTGTGAAAAAACAAAAAGTTAAATACCAAATTTGGTTCAGCGTCTTCAAAGGATACGACATTAAATGTTTCAAGATAATCCCCAATCCCAAACTACTCTTTGCACGTAAAAAGTTCGTTATTCTTTATTTTCTCAAACATGGCTCTAAAGATTGTTATTAAAATACTACGTTTAACATATTTGTATGACAAATAAAATGTATAACATAAAGTTGTTGCGAATATCTTGTGAAATTCTCTTCATTTTGAATACATTTGGTATAATTTATAAACCTTAAAAGACAAAAACTTACTACACAAACATGTTTGCCAGAATTAACATAGCTTCATAAGAAAACGAACACATTTAAATAATTAATTAAAAAGTACCCATTGATTGCGATATATAAAAAGCAGTGAATATAGTGACGTAGTTGTAATGCCCTTACTTATATACAGTTTCTCTATCTCCCTTATAGTACATAATTTATAGGTCCTTAGGCTTATAACTCCCCTCTAAGAAGCTTCCAGTTCTGATAATAAGCCATCTTTTCGGTGACATCGCATAATCGCTCGCTTTTTTCGCTTCCCTAGCGCGCATATTGGTTTGACAATCTTTAAAGCTGCCATATATTTTTTATCGTACACGTACAAGTATGCAGGTCTACTTCTTTATATGCGCTTCTCCCCTCTATTCTTCTTCATCCCCTCAATACTGTCGTCCTCTTCTTGTGTTCGCAAGAGATTTTCTTAAATTGGCAATTTTGAAGGAAACCATATTTCAAATCCACCATCTCTCTATTCTACCTAACCTGTCCCTCCCCTTCTCTTCTCTTCATCTGGATTCCTGTCTCGTTTCGATCTATCTGGTATGTATCCGTTATCTATCATCTTTGGTCTAGACGTACACGATATTCCGGAGTGCCAGCATCCATCACTGACTCAACTTCACGTCCGATCGCCTTACTTTAGAATTAAGTACAGCTTGCAGCACAAGCACTGACACAGTATCATATTTCATTTACTAATGAAAACTAAAAAACTGAGGAAAATACCTAAGTTGTTAACCAAAAATTACTTGAGTGAATGAACGATTCCATAGATAAGTATTTGACAAATTAACTAATATATATTTTTTAAAATTCCGATATGTTGCATTCACATGGCTTTCTCTGCTACAAATTACCCTTACAACAAATTATTCTTCAATCTGCAGTGCCTTCGTTTTGTACCAGGCCACAATCGACTTATCTGCGTATCGGCCGAGATGGCAATGACCTCGGTATTACGTCACAGTGCAGAAGCGGCGTAGGATATGTCAAGGGTACGTTTATCAGCTGTAAGCTGTCTCAGTCGTTACTTTGTCTTCGTGTTGTGTAATGTTTCTACAATGCGGGTGTTGTGAGTGATTTCCTTAGGAAAGTTATTCTCTTATTAGGCCACGGAAATGCCTGCCAACAGCGTATACTTATATGTACGATACATACGTGAAAACTGATTCATGTAGAGAGGTGTATAGATGATTTTAGCAGCAATTTTCTAGTTATCCAATTCCAGATAGAGATACTGTGAGATTTTTGGTCAGTAAATTTAGAACAACGGGATCGTTAAACGCTAAAAAATAACGTTTATAAGAACAATCCCCACATCATGGACGAACTTAAGGACAATATGAAAGCAAAAATTATGAACATTACACAAGAAGAACTTATGCGTGTGAATGGTAATTTCATCCGACGATGTCAAGAATGTCTTCACGCAGATGGACACCACTTTCAACAACACTTATAACAAGATTAATACTCATTGCATATACGTTACTAACACTCGTGAGAAAGTAAGCAGAAATTACGGAACGGAAAACCCCACAGTGAGGTAGACTGTGCGGAGCACGCATTCGCGCAATCCGCGGCCTTGGCATAAAACGAAGGCACTGTTCTTCTTGTTAAATGAGATAAACATTGACATAAATGGTTTTATTACATATAGACTTAAGCAATAGTCAGAACGATTTAGAACGATCGCTATGTGATGGATTTGAAATTCCGTTCTTTTTGCATGTACACGAGAGAAGAAAGAAAAAGAAAACAAATAGAATTTTGCACTTGAAATGGTATAAGCAGTTGATAATTCAAAACAATAATAAAGAATATATTGGAAATTGTTAGTGCTCCACAAATGTTTATTTGACAAAAATTCTGGGATTTAACGAGATCTACATTTTTTGTTTAGTAGGTTTTAGTATATCTCAAGCTATAAAAAGAAGAAATTTGTTCTTAATTCAGTCCAATAAATAGAGTCAGTACATACGCCTATGGACATCTATTACCCCTTCTACCTTGTATGTAATAAACTGCTTTCTTTTAGTGACATGTTTTTCATACAACACCATGGAAGCATTGAAAGAAATCTGCAAAGTATTCAATGGCCTTAACTGTATGTTTAAAAGTTTAGAGATATTTTGTGATATATCCTATTTTTGAGTGACAACCTAAAGTTTAAGTGAAGAATGACTATGTTTAAAACCATAGCTTAGTATATTGATTCTGCCCATGATACTTAATCATCCTAAGACACATCTTTAATAAATGCCTCATAATGATGACCTCCCATTGGTATTCCTAGAAGATTGAAGATATGCATCTTAATTGACATAGGATATTTTAATCAAAATCATTAATAATTTTTGAGAAAATCCAACACAATGAAAAAGTTTCCATCTAAAGGGTAGTCTGGGGTGGGTGACTTTTTTTAATGTCTTCGTATCACTTCCCTGGAAGATGCTGAACTTAAATACTATGTTTGGTCTTTAACCGATTTTTCGTTTTGAAGTTTGAAGTAGATATTGCCTTTAAGTTGGAATTGTTTATTTTTGCTTCACATATGGACGTCAATTTTGAAGAAAGTGTTTTGTTGATAATTTACGTAGGAGCTTGCACCACGCTTTGGGCGTCGATTAGAGAAGATTGTTACGTAATATGCTGCTACGTATGAGAAGCCGATTTGAAGATGTATTTTTGTTGTTACGCTCCAAGTTTAAAAAAAATTAACTTTGTTATTAAACTGCTTCTATAGATAATATTTACGTTTATGTTTGCCTCGGCTGCGTCAGTATTGTTTTAGAGACACGTTTCTCTTAGACAGGGCGTGGTGTGACAAGAATGTAGGCTTACACAGATTTTAAGTTTTAATTTACTTCTTTTTATTAATCCTTGACACAAATTAAATAGCACTACACTGATATCAAGAGCTGTGAGATTCTTTAATTTAATACATGCACTTTGTATACTTAATTTTCGTTTCACACGAATACGTAATATTTCTCTAGAGAACACATCTTCCATCCGGTTGCTATCAAGGTCTGCAGGCAACTGAACATATTTCAACCGTCCAAACCCGTAAACTTCTGTATTTCAAGTCTCTGATTGGCTAATCCTAGTCCAATAGAATACCTGCATTTTACCAAGGCTTTTTCTGGCTGTTGATTGGCTATATTTTAAACTGTTACAAAATTAACGTTATTGCTGCCCTAATCATGACTAGTAGCATTCAAACTCTCAAACTCATTATTGCCTCAAGGTTACCTCATTGTTAGCAATTTTAAACTTATTATTCTCACAGCTCTTACATTATTAAATTACATAATGCATTCACATAACATTATTAAACATGTTTACAATAATATAAGCATATGCAATGACAATGCATACATTTTTACAAATTATTACATACATATCGCTTCAAGGCGGGCTGTTATTGAATTTATATTATTAATTTAATTGAATTTATTCAAGTGTTAAAAATACTGCAAGTTATGCTGTTCACATATAGATACACACAGCGTGCACACGAACCCTTAAAAGTTATTTTGAGTCTCAAAATGTGTATTTCCAGTGAAACTTCGGTATCGAATTTTTAGGTGGAATGCAACACTTACTCCACTCACTATGGGTAAGTAGTAGAGAAAGTAAAAATGTATAACAATTCCTAATTTGCATTAAGATATAATATAGCATTTGAAATCACTTGGTTTGAAAATGTTCACCTTGAACACTGAAGTTCGATTTCGAACCTCGACTGACTCAGGTTATCTGGTTTAGGGAATATTCATCATAACTCTTGTTTGAGTTTGGTTGTGACGAACTTCAGGCAAGTTTAGTACATTAGGTCAGATTTTTAAAAAATATCTTCATTGTTCCTCCAGAATATTTGTTCGCTCTAAATTGTAGCTGGAGAACGTTGGGCGTCTTTTAAGCACAAAATCGTTGGTACTCTTGGTTGATGCCTTCTGCTGCAGTGTTCTGGTCTCCGGCTACCTCTGCTCAGCGGCTGATCATTTTTCCATTCCTAATAAACTACTTATCTAACTAGTTCCGCTGATCTCAGGGTTTTCGTTGGTGGGGCAAATAAACATACACTGCATTTCCCTTAAAAATGTGGTTTATTATCAAATAAATACTTATGAGCGGCTAGCTTTTCCCATCTTTAACAATTTCCACCATAATAATAGATTAGGAGCCTAATATAACTGCACACGCTTCCCACCCATGCACACACGTGCATTCGTCGTCCAGAGAATATCATTGTGTGGACGAAATTCTATAAGAGAGTGAAAATCTGGGGCTTTCTTCCCCCTTTTATACCTAAGCCTATTGACGCTCACCTTCGCGCCTTAGAATGCAACGATATTTCTAATTGGACCTCAGACCGCGTTACCTTATTATGTATGAAAATATGCTGCTCCAAAACCTTCACACGCGTCTCAGTGACGCTTCGGGAAGCAGAATCAGTATATCTGCCTCTTTCCTTTCTATATGTCTCTTTATATTTCTCCTTATTGCTTCAAGTTCCTTGCTCATTAGGTTGGTGAAAGGTGTACTTCTATCTAGAATTACTTTTACCTGGAATTAGCTAGCTCGCCCATCCCTAACGTATCTAAGTTACAATCTGCTTTGTAGATTTCTTGGCTGCTAAATATTCTAACGTCCTTCTTGCTGAATTATATTATGTACAATTTTTGTTTGATACTGATTTATGTATGTACATAGAGGTATATGTGTGTATATCACCTTTCAAAAGCCCCGCAATGCTGCTAAAATTCCAGCATGGACATTTTTGTAATAGAACAAAATTGAAAGAAAAAGCAAGAAACAATGGCATTTGTTCCGAACAAGGAAGCAGCCACTGTAGGCAGGTGGCTTTGGGATTAAGTATGCCTTTACATCAAAAAATATACACGCAGGAATACCCTAGACTTTATGATGAATATAAATGCATCTCTAGAGGTTCTCATTTTCTGTCACTCATTTTGTCATTAGCTCATTACATTCATCATCCTACCACTGTTAATGAGAAATAAAGGACGGTTGTTTATCTGCAGATGTAAGCAGCCGTAAAGTTAAAAAATTCATGGCACAACCAGTAAACAACATTCCTCTCTGCAAATAATTAACAACCTGAAAGTTAATTAACATCAAGGAATGCGTCGGCTTTCATTGAGGGTTGATAGCAGAAGAACAACAGGCGCATTGCTGTTCCATTAAAAGGCATTCAGTGATTTGAAGTTGGGAGAGTTTCTCTGAAACCTCCTAACACAAGGCTACTGAACAATAAACACAGGTGCACTAATTGGTAAAGCTCCTGATTTGAGGAGTAACATATAAGGTTTGATCCGCCTAAGATAAATCTTTCAGGAAAAGTAACACATTACGAGAAAATAAATATATGAATGGCAGAAAGAACATAGAAAGGGGATAATGCAAGAATATATAAAATAGGTAATAAAAAGCAAAGTCGGCAAAAGAATCAATACCGGCTTCATTTTTGGGAGCTAAATTTCGAATAAATGTCACAAATGTCACAATTTCGTATGGAATTTTTGAAAAAGCCATTAAAACAAACAATGTCAGGTTTGCCAGCAGACCTATATTTATGTAAATGCATCGCCCCTATTGCCAAAAGCAATTAAGAGGCGATGGAAATTTTTAAAATGCCTGTTTCTAAAAACAAATCAATTGATTGTCGTGTAGTTTCTTCGATCTGCTCTAATAGTTTGTTAATTATCATAATTTAAACCGTTTATGTTCTCTGGAGAACATTTCCGGGTTATGAATTGTTTACGACATTAAATCGTCAATAACACCTAAACAATGAGAGGAACGAAATACACTTGTGAAAGAAGCTCCATTTGAAGTAGAATATTTGTTTGTAGTTGGAAAATGCTTCACATTTATCTGCACAACGTATGGGAGCCAATTTGTCGCGGTAACTTCGTGTTATCTATTGCTGGGCGCCTGTTATTGTATTAATAGTTTGGATTTTGGGTTATTTGTCCCCCGGCTAGCTATTATTACTACTCAGTCGAGCATATCTCTTAAACAGGGTGTGTAAACGGAAAGGAGTTATTACTAAAGATAATACTGACAAAGAATTTGTTTTTACACTTTTATTACCGTCACAATTAATTAACTTCACACGTTGACTCTTGATACACGCCCGACTGAAACTGTTATATCTTTTTATGTTACTATAATCACTTATTTGCTGCACATTATTAATTCGCGTATTTCACATTTATAACTAACTTTACGACGCGAGAGATTCTGTTAAACTGTGCGACTTGTAACCCGCGAATGATTCTGATGAACTGAGCGACGTATAACCTTTGTATGATTCTATTGGACTGAACGACGTATTACCCGCGAATCCTTCTGTTGGACTGAACGACGTTTGCCTTGTGAATTATTCTGTCAAACTGAACTAAACCTGTCTCTGGCACGGAATTTATACTCCCTCACCCGATATGTCTAAAGATTATAACCGAGCTGCTATTGGTTAATATAACGCGCCAACATTTGCGTCTATTTTTATATCCAATCAAAATTACGAACACAAATGCTCTAGGAAAGATATTACCTCCATTTCTAAAGAAACGCGCGCTAGTCTGACGTCATTTGCTTGCCTCTTCTAATTAATAAACAACTCACCCCCTCGCTCATTGTTGCCCGCTCTTATTGTCAGTTTCAGCGAGGCCATGTAAACTTATTTCCTAACAATGCTTATAATAAACAAACATCTCAAATCATTGTCATACAATAATGTTAATTTACACTACAATCATTCTGGCATTTAGTGTTGTGATATAAAATACTGCGTCACATTTAAAGCAACAATTTATAATTGGTACAGCGAACTCAAAAGCGATCGGTGTTTTCTTATTAATGAATGTCCTGAAGAACGCTCAAGAACAGTTGTTACTGATGAAAACATTCCGTTGTTCGAGCAATGCTTGAAGAAGACTGACGGACATCTTATGAATTTATTCGGGCGATATTGGGCATCGGTATGAGTCAAATTCAAAACATTTTCTATCAACAGTTAGATGTGAGAAATTTTGTTTTCGATGGATTCCATATGAACTGATTCCCAATCAAAAAGACCAAATCAGTAATTGGTGCAAAAAAAACTAAAAACTTCCAAGGCGCCACTTCAAATTTGGTTTGGAGTATCGTTGCTGATGATGAATCTTGGATTTATTGTTATGAACCTGCAAAGAAAAATCAATTGGCCCAATGGGTCTTTGAACAGAACCTAAGCTTGCAAATGTGTGCCGAATTCGCAGTGCTTGAAGGAAGATGGTTACAAATTGTTTTTCTAAAATGGGCTATATCGCTACTACAGCATTAGAAGATAGACGTGCCGTTAGTGTAAAGTGTACACAAATAAATGTCTTTACCGCAAAATTTTTTAAAACGTTCGTGAAAAACGCCCAAAAGGAAAAAATAATGTTACATATTGTTGCATGCAGAAAAACTAACCACTGAGTATCTGGATGCCCTAATCGCCAGTACCATACAGCCTTGATCTAGCACCTCGTGATTTATTTTTGTTTCCAAAAATTAAAAATAAAATACGTCGAATCACTTTTACGTATCAGATGAAGCAGTGGAACCTTATAAAAACCTGGTTTCTTAAGTATCTCAGGAAGAGTGGCATCATTGCTTTAATGACTGGTTTCATTGATTGCAAAGAGGGATTGATGTTAAAGGAGAATATTTTGAAAAACAATAAAATTATTTAATTGTTTTAAAACTAATCCTTGCTTGATTTTCAGTGTCTTTGCAACTGGATTTCTTGTTACATATTTATTCGTTCCTGTGTTTGGACAGTATGTATTATCCAAGAGAAGTTAAAGAAGCTGAAGAAAATAATTTTAAGTAGATCTGAAAGCACGTTAACACAGAAAATCTTCATTGTAGGGAACCTCAGTAGAGGTTCCGAGTGGTCGATTGGAATAGCGCTATGAAAATGTAAAAAGGTGTGAAAGATGGGCGACTCAAACCTAGTGCTCTAAGAAGCCTGAGTATTTATTAAATTTTGATGTTTTGTTACGTAAGCTAAGGGGTTTAAAGCAAATAGTAACTATAGCTACGTAATTATTGATGTATTGCACGTATCCGACGTTACAATATAATCGACAAATTATAATTCTTTCCCCTGTGCACCGAGAACACCATTAATGTTGGTTTTAATTATTTTCAAAGGACATTAAAAATCTTGACCAGTAGTATAATTTTTCCTGATTTTCATAATATAACATTTAATGCAGGAGTATTCATTCCTAGCATATTACTCAGTTACTTATAAAACTAAAGTTCAGTGGGCTTTAAATCGTAATCTGACTTTGTATCAGACGATTGTATTTATCATTTCTAAATGTATGCTCATGATAGCCTTTTAGTCTCTCTTAGATGGTTTAGGATTTAGAATTATTGTTAAAGCAACAAAACATTTTATATGCCTATATATAGTACGCGCTATAATTTATTCCAGAATTGAGGTATTAATTTTATATTTCCTGTGATATACCCATTTTGTGTAGAGACTGTCTCTAATTTGTTGTAGTATATACTTTTTCAAATGCAATAGTTACACCCTTTCTTTTATTAACTTTGAGGGTACTTCACTCTTTGCGTGACTTCGAAGGAGGGGGCGATGTTTACTGTAAAGAAAACGTTTATAAATCGACTAGAAAACCGGTACATGTCTTGCTTTGATTCTTAAGGGACTGTCGAAGACAGAGGAATCTCAGATATAGGCTTTTAGTGCACTCCTTATTACCTTCATAATTATATTACATTATTGCGAAAGTAATGCTTCCCATTTATTTTCATGGAAACTAGAACAGATGCAGAAAGCACAATAACAGCGTTAAATAGAACAAGATTTCAGCTATATACTGTTATTTTTCAACATCATCGCCACCATTTGTCATGCACGTTTGCCAACGATGAACAAGATCCTGCATGCCACGCTCGTAATAATCTGAACCAGCCGCTGTCTTAAAGTTGTGACAACAGCATCTGAGTCTGAAAAATGCTGGCCACGTAGTGCATCTTTCATAGGCCCCAAAAAAATGGAAGTTCGAAGGTGCTAAATCAGAATTGTACGATGGATGTGGTAGAACAGTCCAGCCAAATTTGGCAATGAGCTCCATGGTCGCAAAGCTGGTGTGGGGCCTTTGATCTTGTAAAAGATCCGAGTGACCCATCTAGCAACCACTTTGCGATAGGTTGCGTAACATCTTGTCTAAGGCATTACAGCCGACATTCAGCTCTACACGCAATTCCTTGGTCGTAATCCGTCGATCATTACGGATGAGTTGATCGAGACGCTGTTCATTATCTGCTGTGACAGCCGAGCAGGGTCGACCAGGCTTGTCCTGCACATCCTTTGCGCCACTTTGGAAACGCTGCACAATAAACGCCTCAGGTTACTCAATCTACTGTATCGCACCTTTAGCAAGCTTCGATGGATTTGAATTGGCGTAATTTGTACAGTGGTAAGGAATTCAATCACACATCTCTGTTTTGTACGCACCTCGATGTCAGTAGTCATTTCGGAACGCTTCCCTGCTGCTGCTATCTGTCCAGGACAACGAAACTAACAGGACACTAGCGGGAAAGCTCAACAATTAATACTATACCAACATAATCTGGCTCGGACACTCGAAGGCAACACAAAAAATGGGTGGCGTTACTTTAACTTTTAAGAATAGTTAAGATTTTTCCTAAATAAAGTTTTTATTATCTTCTTATCGTGAGGGTGATCCTTCAAAAATTCTAAATCTAGTCTTTTTATATAATTACATTCTATAAGTAGGTATTCAGAATTCTGCTGATTGTTTACAGAGGCGCAAAGAGGATTGCCATAACAGTTTCATCGATTGGTTTTCCTGAAGGGTCCATTCACAGTAATTACTCGTATAGATATTGCTTTCCTAACTTGTTTGTCTCCCTTAAAATTAGGGTTCCGATCAGGTATGTATGTGACGATTTGACTGTGGTTTCACAGTTTTTGGCCAACGAAGTTCTGCCATCAAATGACTGTTCCTTGCTAGTCCATTCGTGTAGCTGCAGTTCTAACAATAGTTTTAGTTACTGGTAAGACTGATTCTGATCCAATAAAAGGAATGTTGGCTCCTCTTTTGGCAAGTTTATCTGCTTCTCCCTGGCCCAATGGAGCTCGTCCTGATTCCGGGCGGAGAAGATCATCAGAAGTCGTAAGCATTTCTCCGCAATCCTGTAATTGACTTGATGCGATATGAGTATCAGGAGTGCGGCCTGGCTGTCTGTGAGAATGATGATTTGTTCATCAATACGTCTTTCCTCCCTGCACATGCAAATGCAGACAAGTATTGTAAATACTTCTGCTAGAATAACTGTGGAGTGGCTTTCAAGACTAATTCGTAGTCTTTTTTTTTAATTTGTTCCACAAATTCTTACTCCTGACTGAGCGTCTACCCGAGATCCATCTGTGGAAAATATCAGGATTATTATGCACCAGCTTGTCGGGAATATATTATTCCAATAACTTTTAACTTTAATGATTACTGTAAATGGATGTTGAAAAATGTAGTTGACCGCCATGGAATCCAATAGCACGTCGAGTACTGTATCTTGTCAAAAGTACTCAATGATGATGGTATTAGTTAGTGACTGGTCACTCTCCAAATGTCGCTGTTAGCAAGTCTATACGTTGCTAACCTGGACTTTGTCATGACAACTGTATCCAAGAACAGCAAGACTAATTAAATTTCTTATTAAATTAATTATAGGTGTGGATCTAAAAGCTCCGGAAATACATAGACATGCAAGTCTTTGTACGCCTGCAATTGCTTTCCTTTCCATGACTTGTTGAACCTTCGGCCATTATACCATGGCTCCAAAAGTCATCTGTATCATATGCTGGTGTGTATTCAGTAACAGTACTGGGGTCCGTCGGTCCACCCATCCATTCATCTGTGCGCATCCATCTTACTGATTTTATTTATGATACCTCACTCAATGCCAACAGTGTATGTTAGAGCTAACTGATCCATCCTAGATAAAAGTGCATGTTACACACTAAAATTAACATAATTTTCTCTCGTTGTTAGCATGCTCCAAATCCAGAGGTTTTTCGGTCTAAGTTTGAGAATTTTTCTTTGATCGGCATTATTCCTTATCCTCTCTAGAGTTTGGAAGTACCAATGAAAGTGAATGTGTATGTGATTCACGTTAAACCATAAACCAAAGCAAACCTAACAATTCAGATAAAATGTAACGTGTAAACATCACTATTAATAATCAATTGTTCCAAAAAGAAAGCCACTGATATTATGTTGGATGTTAAAGGCGGCATATACCTAAAAGGAAAGAATTGTAATATATATTCGAACGGGTAATTTTATATTTTGTAGCTCATTAGGTACTACAAGTGTCATTCAGACCTAAGATAATTGTATAATGTTCACTTATTATGTTTAAACTGCGTATTTACAAAAACTAAATTAATAGAAGGTTTTGGTAAATCTAGGGAAACAAATCGCTCTGCTTACCTAAATAGTTTTTATTTTTAGGAAGCAATAATTGCGGCCTTGAAAGGAAAATTCCCAGTGAGATCTAACATAGTGTTTATTTTCTATATTATTACGCAGAAAAAAGGAACACAACATTCAACATATTTATGAGAATAGTCGAAGAACTTGTAAAAAGAAGTAAAAATACATAAAAATAAAATGCTACAAAGCAATGACAAGTAAAATTCAAAGGGTGTAAACGATATTTCCAACAAATGCAAAGACGTTTAACACAAGGAACGTTTAGTCAGACAAGAAGACAATATTAAGCGCAGAATCTCTGCAAAACAGTACCATAAGATGTAATATGCATATCCTGCAGCAACTAAATAGAAAAGGCCGAACCGCGAGACATCTGGAGGCCCAAGAAAACACGGGATAGATATTTAGTGAATCCCTTAAAGCGAAAATAATTATTTTAGACAGCATGGCCTAAAAGTGCAGCTTTTCACAAAGAGCACAAGTAGGATATATAGAGGAATTCTGGCACAGTTTTTTGCGTTTATATGGGAAAGTATAGGGAAAACGAGGGTAGATGCGACAGTTCTAGGAGGAAAATGCGTTTATAGGGGAGAGATAGGGAATACGAGGGTCGATGCTAGGCTAGTCAGATGCTAAAGGAGGGAGGGATACGCTTTATACGAGAGAGATAGGGAATACAAGGAAAGATGCTATACTAAACAGGACTTGAAGGGTAGAATATGAGCGATATAGCGAACCGAGGAGAGGTATTAGGATAGGAGTTTTGAATGATGGAGTAGGCGTTTATATGCGAGAGATAGGGAATACGAGGGTCGATGCTAGGCTAGACGGTGTTGAATGAGGGAATGCATCTTATATGAGAGAGGTAGGGGAATATGAGGAGAAGTGCTAGGCTAGTCGGGAAGGTCTGAGTAGTAATAGTCCCGGA
The DNA here is from genome assembly GCA_030765065.1 of Deroplatys truncata. Classification (NCBI taxonomy): domain Eukaryota; kingdom Metazoa; phylum Arthropoda; class Insecta; order Mantodea; family Mantidae; genus Deroplatys; species Deroplatys truncata. The sequence continues at coordinate 66,017,443 of CM060980.1, forward strand.
TGAGCCAATTGGATTAACGATAATCCTGCCGCTAGGGGCGCTCGTGTCGCTAGTGTCGCTGCGTGCGACGGCGGCGGCGGTAAGTTTGAAAAGCGCCCTGAGCGGTAGGATTATCGTTAAATCGATTGGCTCATCCGGGACGAGTTGAAAGAATTGAGGAAGTGACGTGGAGTGTTTTGATTGGTTCGTTAATTTGGGGTGGAAGATGAAGGAAGGAAGATGGAGGAGTATGGAGGTCGCGTGATGGAGAGGAGTTGGGTGGCGAGGTGTTGTCTGTGCGGAGTTCGGTACTGAAAGAGGGAAAAGATGGGGAGCGAGGGATAAAAAGTGTAACAGAAAGTGACGTGTGAAGTTGTGATTGGTGGGAATAAGAAGTGATTTTATTGGTGGAAAGGAACAAATGAGAGTTGTTGATTGGTGAGAATAAGAGAGATTATGATTGGTGGAAAAGAAAAAGGTGTGGGAGTGGGGTATGTTGGAGGTGATGGGAAAGGTAAGTTTTGCTAGCAACAGGATTTGCAAAAGCCTGTCGTGAACTGATCAGCAATTTTTTGAACGTTGGATGGTAGTTTTCTTGAGTGGATAGAGAGATGTGGTGATATGAGATGCGGTGGCGAAAATGGGAACTAAACAAGGTAGTTGAGACAAGAGGTTTAAGGACGAGGAAATTTGGAGGTTAGTGGTGAACATGGCGGTCGCAAGAGGTGGGGGTAAGGAGACGCGGTGGTGAGAATGGGAACTGAAAGAAGATGGCGGTAGCAAGAGCTTAGAAGAGTAGATTTTGAGGTTAAAATAGTGGGAACTAAAAATGGCGGAGGGTCTGCGACAAGGAGATGCGGTGAGAACTAAACAAGATGGCGGACGCAAGAGGAGGGTAAGGAGATTTGAGGTTACAGTACCAAAACACGAAAGGATATATTCCTACGCCAAGCAGGTCCGAAAAATAATTATGCGTGTGGTACTTACCTGTTACCGGTGTGGATGCGTCACCAAAAGCGCGGCACGCGAGGCGGAAAAATAAAAGCAAACTGTTTTTGAAAATGCTTAACCAGCTTTAAGATCAACCAACATCACTACGCACTGATATACCTAGGTTTTTAAAGCGGTACAGACACCCTTTGCAGAGGCGTAATTTAACTATACCAAAACCTGGTACTGGACCATCGTGATGGTCGCTAGCGTACATAGGAGCAGGGTTCTCATAGCCGGTCGAAAGCGGTCAAAAACGTGTACGACGTAGGTGTTCACAGTAGCTGCTGTCGAGTCAACCGTCGAGGTGTGAATAAACGAGATCTGTTCTCGCCGGCAATCTGATTCGGAGATGTGAGCAGCGGCGAGGTGTTGTCTGTGCGGAGGTCGGGACTGAAAGAGGGAAAAGATGGGGAGCGAGGGATAAAAAGTATAACAGAAAGTGACGTGTGAAGTTGTGATTGGTGGGAATAAGAAGTGATTTTATTGGTGGAAAGGAGCAAATGAAAGTTGTTGATTGGTAAGAATAAGAGAGATTATGATTGGTGGGAAAGAAAAAGGTGTGGGAGTGGGGTATGTTGGAGGTGATGGGAAAGGTAAGTTTTGCTAGCAACAGGATTTGCAAAAGCCTGTCGAGAACTGATCAGCAATTTTTGAACGTTGGATGGTAGTTTTCTTGAGTGGATAGAGAGATGGGGCGATTTGAGATGCGGTGGCGAAAATGGGGACTAAATAAGATGGTTGAGACAAGAGGTTTAAGGGCGAGGAAATTTGGAGGTTAGTGGTGAATATGGCGGTTGCAAGAGGTGGGGCAAGGAGACGCGGTGGTGAGAATGGGAACTAAAAGAAGATGGCGGTAGCAAGAGGTTAGAAGAGTAGATTTTGAGGTTAAAATAGTGGAAACTAAAAATGGCGGAGGTTCTGCGACAAGGAGATGCGGTGAGAACTAAACAAGATGGTGGACGCAAGAGGAGGGTAAGGAGATTTGAGGTTACAGTACCAAAACACGAAAGGATATATTCCTACGCCAAGCAGGTCCGAAAAATAATTATGCGTGTGGTACTTACCTGTTACCGGTGTGGATGCGTCACCAAAAGCGCGGCACGCGACGCGAAAAAATAAAAGCAAACTGTTTTTGAAAATGCTTAACCAGCTTTAAGATCAACCAACATCACTACGCACTGATATACCTAGGTTTTTAAAGCGGTACAGACACCCTTTGCAGAGGCGTAATTTAACTATACCAAAAACCTGGTACTGGACCATCGTGATGGTCGCTAGCGTACGTAGGAGCAGGGTTCTCATAGCCGGTCGAAAGCGGTCAAAAACGTGTACGACGTAGGTGTTCGCAGTAGCTGCTGTCGAGTCAACCGTCGAGGTGTGAATAAACGAGATCTGTTCTCGCCGGCAATCTGGTTCGGAGATGTGAGCAGCGGCGAGGTGTTGTCTGTGCGGAGGTCGGGACTGAAAGAGGGAAAAGATGGGGAGCGAGGGATAAAAAGTATAACAGAAAGTGACGTGTGAAGTTGTGATTGGTGGGAATAAGAAGTGATTTTATTGGTGGAAAGGAGCAAATGAAAGTTGTTGATTGGTAAGAATAAGAGAGATTATGATTGGTGGGAAAGAAAAAGGTGTGGGAGTGGGGTATGTTGGAGGTGATGGGAAAGGTAAGTTTTGCTAGCAACAGGATTTGCAAAAGCCTGTCGAGAACTGATCAGCAATTTTTGAACGTTGGATGGTAGTTTTCTTGAGTGGATAGAGAGATGGGGCGATTTGAGATGCGGTGGCGAAAATGGGGACTAAATAAGATGGTTGAGACAAGAGGTTTAAGGACGAGGAAATTTCGAGGTTAGTGGTGAACATGGCGGTCGCAAGAGGTGGGGGCAAAGAGACGCGGTGGTGAGAATGGGAACTAAAAGAAGATGGCGGTAGCAAGAGCTTAGAAGAGCAGATTTTGAGGTTAAAACAGTGGGAACTAAAAATGGCGGAGGGTTGGCGACAAGGAGATGCGGTGGCCAACGTGAGAACTAAACAAGATGGCGGACGCAAGAGGAGGGTAAGGAGATTTGAGGTTAAGATTTTGAGGTTAAAACAGGGCGTAAGCATGGGAACGAAATCCAAGATGGCGAAGGCAATGGTGTGGACGAGGAGATGTGAGGTGCGTTGGCGAAAATGGGAACTAAACAAGATGACGAAGACAAAAAGTGTAAGGACGAGGAGATTTCGAGGTTAGTGGTGAACATGGCGGTCGCAAGAGGTGGTGGGCAAGGAGACTTGAGGTTAAGATTTTTAGGTTAAAACAGGACGTAAGAAGGGGAACTAAATCCAAGATGCGGAGGCAAGGGTGGGACGAGGAGATGTGAGGCGCGGTGGTAAAAATGGGAACTAAATAAGATAGCGGAGGCATGAAGTTGAGGTTAAAAATTGAGGTAAACGTGGAGAGCTTAAACCAAGATGGCGGTGGCGTGGTGGTGAAAATGGGAACTAAACAAGATGGCGGAGGCAAGAAGTGGAGGGACGAAGAGGTTTGAGGTTATGGTCAACATGCGAAAGATGTCGAACGCAACAGATGGTGACGAGGAGATAGAATTGAGGATTAGGGAAAGATGAAGGAAAACAGGAAGTGACGTGGAGTGTTTTGATTGGTAAAAATAAGACGAAATGTGATTGGTGCGTTAATTCGGGTGGAAGATGAAGGAAGGAAGATAAAAGAGTATGGAGGACACGTGATGGAGTGGAGCGGAGTGGCGAGGTGTTGTCTGTGCGGAGGTTGGGACTGAAAGAGGGAAAAGATGGCGAACGAGGGATAAAAAGTATAACAGAAAGTGACGTGTGAAGTTGTGATTGGTGGGAATAAGAAGTGATGTTATTGGTGGAAAGGAACAACTGAAAGTTGTTGATTGGTAAGAATAAGAGAGATTGTGATTGGTGGAAAGAAAAAGGTGTGGGAGTGTTGTATGTTGGAGGTGATGGGAAAGGTAAGTTTTGCTACCAACAAGATTTGCAAAAGCCTCTCCAGAACTCATCAGCAATTTCAGCAGTCGATGTGCGTGGCGATAGGCCGCTGCGATGAAAGAGCTGCAAACTGCGCGATAACTTGAAAAATATTGCCCGCCGTGACGCATTGCGAGCGCGCGCGTTTACCGTAAACCGTTACAGTTGCCATACTTATATTATCCGTCTTTTTCTTTTTTTTCTTTTCTTTTTTTTTACGTTTGTTTTTAAAAAAAAATAACTAGTTTTTCGGGGGTTTTCTCTGGTTGGTAGACGAATGCAAGCTCTTTCTGCTTTTTCACAGGTTGTCCCTGGTTGGTAGGCGTTTGCTGTAGTGGTTGACGAAGCCCTTTCTAATTTTCGAGGTTTTTTCAGGTTTTTCGTGGTTGTCCCTGCCCGGTAGGCAAATGATGAAGTTTTTGCTTGTCAGCGCACGGATACTAGGCACATACTCGCACACACACACACACACACACCTGTTGCAGTTGCCAAACTTATATTATTCGACTTTTCCTTTTTTTTCTTTTTTTTCTTTTTGTTTTTTCGTTTTTTTAAAAAATAACTAGTTTTTTTGGAGGTTTCCTGCGGTTGGTAAACGAATGCAAGTCTTTTCTGCTTTTTCATAGGGTTTTCCCTGGTTAGTAGGCGTTTTCTGTAGTGGTTGACGAAGCCGTTTCTAATTTTGGAGGTTTTCTCAGGTTTTTTAGTGGTTGTCCCTGTCCGGTAGGCAAATAATGAAGTTTTACCTTGTCGGCGCACGGATACTAGGCACATACTCGCGCACACACACACACAAACACACACACACACACAAACGTTGCAGTTGCCATACTTATATTATTCGTCTTTTCCTTTTTTTCTTTTTTCTTTAAAAATAACTAGTTTTTTGGGAGTTTTCTGCGGTTGGTAAACGAATGCAAACTCTTTCTGCTTTTTCATAGGTTTTCCCTGGTTGGTAGGCGTTTTCTGTAGTGGTTGACGAAGCCGTTTCTAATTTTCGAGGTTTTCTCAGGTTTTTTTTTTTAGCGGTTGTCCCTGTCCGGTAGGCAGATGATAAAGTTTTTCTATAATGTCGTCGTTTCGGCTTGTGGCGCACGGATACTAGGCACATACTCGCGCACACACACACACAAACGTTGCAGTTGCCATACTTATATTATTCGTCTTTTCCTTTTTTTTCTTTTTTTTTTTAAAAATAACTAGTTTTTTGGGAGTTTTCTGCGGTTGGTAAACGAATGCAAACTCTTTCTGCTTTTTCATAGGTTTTCCCTGGTTGGTAGGCGTTTTCTGTAGTGGTTGACGAAGCCGTTTCTAATTTTCGAGGTTTTCTCAGGTTTTTTTTAGTGGTTGTCCCTGTCCGGTAGGCAGATGATAAAGTTTTTCTATAATGTCGTCGTTTCGGCTTGTGGCGCACGGATACTAGGCACGTACTCGCGCGCACACACACACACAGACAGACAGACAGACATACACACGGACATGTTTCCAAAAATGCTCTTTTTTTTATTTTTTATTCAGGAGGTCTCAAAACATGTATTTCCGGTGAAATCTCGGTATCGAATTTTTGGGTGGAATGCAATACTTCCCCTACTTACTATACGTATTAGAGAAAGTAAAAAAGTATAAGAATTGAAAAATTTAAGGAAATAACAAGCAATATCTCGAAAAACGGTTCACTCAACAAAAGAAATGTATATGGCATAAGTTGTGTATTTTAACGCGATCTACATTTTTTGTGTAGTAAAATTTTGTCTATCTCTTATGGTTTACCAGTTATGCAAAAGGCGTTCACAATGAAGAATACTTTTGGAGACATTCCCAGAAAATTTGAGATATACATTTTATTTCTCACGACATTATCCTAAACATACGATATTTTCATCAAAATCGTTATAGCCGTTTTTGAGAAAATTAAAAAAAGTGTACTATCTTGTTTTCATGTGTTTTCCAGATCGGTAAGCGTTAGAATACTCTTAGAGCTTTTTTCAGGTTTATTTCGCTGTTGACCCTGTCCGGTAGGCAAATGATAAAGTTTTTCTATAACGTCGTCGTTTTGGCTTGTGGCGCACGGATACTAAGCACGTACTCGCGCGCGCACACACACACACACACACAGACAGTCACACAAACAGACACACACACGGACATGTTTCCAAAAATGCTTTTTTTCTGATTCAGGAGGTCTCAAAACGTGTATATCCGGTGAAATCTCGGTATCGAATTTTTGGGTGGAATGCAATACTTCCCCTACTTACTATACGTGGAAGAGAAAGTAAAAAAGTATAAGTATTGGAAAATTTAAGGAAATAACAAGCAATATCTCGAAAAACGGTTCACTCAACAAAAGAAATGTATATGGCATAAGTTGTGTATTTTAACGCGATCTACATTTTTTGTGTAGCAAAATTTTGTCTATCTCTTACGGTTTATCAGTTATGAAAAAGTGGTTCACAATGAAGAATACTTTAGGAGACATTCCCAGAAAATTCGAGATATACATTTCATTTCTCACAACATTATCTTAAACATATGATATTTTCCATCAAAATCGTTAGAGCCATTTTTTAATACAAAGAGAACGGGATTTCACAAGTGAAACAGTACTGTCATAACGATACCAACAAACTAATTATTATTCACCCACTGATACACATAAAAAAAATTCTGATGTGTAACACTCACATGACTTTCTCAACTCTTGTACAAAGTATTTTTACAAACGCTTATTCCCCATCTAGTTCATGTTAATCGAGATAAACATTTGCAAACTCTATTTTATTGCTAATTTTCTTGTATAAAAAGAAAATCTTATGTGTATCACTCACATGACTTTCTCTTGCCTAAATATCCGGGTTCGTTTTCTAACAGGTTCTCTTTCGCAAAGTTTAGAATATCGTTAAACAGATGCGATACCCATTGCTCGGGGTTGACATCTCTGGGGACCGGGTTTACGGTAATTTGAGACTCTGTAAAGCCGGAAAAAAGCTTTGGCAGCCTTCTCTGCTTGTGTCCTATAATTTCGAACGTAGGCTGCAAGGTGCCATCGCGACTTCCCCCGGATTGCAGCTCCATCTTATCGTCCGAATGCGCCGATCGCTCTTTCCCCCTGCAAAGTGCTGCTGCTATTTTGTTTTTTATTTTAAACTATTTTTCGTCAAATAGAACGCTTTTAAAACCCGCTATCGCACCCGTCTCTCTCACTACGGGCGTTTGCTCTTGGCACCGGGTTTTTATAAGCTCGCTTATCAAAACCGCTGTTTCATCATCATGTGCGTCGAGTTAAATGCCTCGTTTCGCCACAAAATTGTCACGTTTGTAAAAAACGCGGTCATCCTGTCACGAATCACCACTGCGCGACCGCCACTGCAATAAGGCTGCATAAACGCTGACGAATATCCTTTTCTCACGCTCGTTTTACACACACACGTCGGCACACTTCCTTGTGCAGTGCTGTGCGTGGGAAATGTCAAGCGAGCAGCGTTTTAACGTTTATGTACACTCGCATCAGTACAATTTTTTAAAACTACCAGCGCGGTGTGTGGTGTTTTTTGTGTTGTGCAGTGCATACGTGTTATGTAAACTGCGAGAATTAAAAAGAAGCAGCAGATACTTCCTTTCTAAGGAGTAACACCAACTGTTGAATGAGAATTCTCAAGTGTTACGTTCGTATCACCTTTACCCTCTATCTCTTATAGGTGAGTACGAAAGTTTATTTTCATATCCACTTATTTTTAATCCGGATAAACTTTTCGGGAAATGGTTGCATCCGAAGGGACGCTATACACTGGCCTTAAAATTCTAAATTCTTTCCATCAACATGGCGGGGCAAGAACTGAAAAGCGACATGCTTTTAAAAAGAATGGCTAAGCATTGTACAATTCGAACCATTTATAACAAATATCTCGGAAATGGCTGACGTCACAAAAACGTTATTTCAAATAAATTGTGTGTGTTTTTAAAAGAGATCTAAATTTTTTGTATTGTATGTTTTTTCTCAAACCTTAGCAGTTATACAAGATCGTAGAAAATTTCTTCCGAATCAAGAGAACTTCGCAGGCTATTTCCGCAAAATTCGAGATATACATTTTATTTTTTTCATATAAATGTCTTTAATATATGGTGTTGTAATTAAAATCGTCAGAGGCAGTTTTAGAAAATAAAACATTTCGGAAAATAGTTCATGTAAAGGGTAGTTTTGGGTGGAGGAACTTTCTCGAAAATCTCTGTGTCGTAACTTTTTGGAAGGTACTCAACCTAAATACCAAGTTTTAGTATTTATCCGACTTTTCATTTTTGAGTTATGCTGCTCTGACACATACACACAGAATTTTCTAAAAATGTTTTTATTCAGGGGACCTCGAAACAAGTATTTAGTTTTCCGGTGAAATCTCGATATTGAATATTTGGATGCAATGCATACCTCCTCTACCTACTATTTTACGTGGTAGAGAAAGCCCCTAAATCAATATTATTACATGCAGTTGTGAAAAATATTACAGCTATGATTAATAAATTCTGGGATTACGAGAAATTTGTTAATATTAGTTTAAACGTATATAGTTTGCAAGAAAAGTGAGTAAGCTAGCTCAAACTTAGCGTTGTTGTCACAAATAAACTATATAGAGAAAACTCTGTTTTTCATAAAAGTAAGATTAAAACTACTTGCTTAAGGTAAAATGCTTGTCTCATATTAAGAATATTCTCGGATATTCGGAGAATGGCGCGAAAGTTGAGTCTGACGCCTTGTTATTTTTTATTCCGTTTTTTCTTCAAGTGGGGTTTCTCTATTGTTACATCTGTATAAGCACTTAACTATTTTTACTTTCTCTACCACGTACATAGGAGATACAGGAGAAATTGCATTGCACTCGAAAAAATTCCATACCGGGATTTCGCCAGAAATACATCTATAGATTTGCACATTTCAACTTATTACATAATTGGCTTATATTGTGCGCGATGTTTCATTTAAATACCCACAAACTGGGACTGTGATTATTACTTCTTTTTTTATGTGTTTCAGTGGGTGAATAATAATTAGTTTGTTGGTATCGTTATCACAGTACTGTTTCACTTGTGAAATTCCGTTCCCTTTGTATGAAAATGAAAAAAGAAAAGTTAAAAGAATGACGAGTTTTAGTGAGAAAGGTCTAAAGCTTTTAAACATTAAAATCAACATGGAAACTTTGTAAATAGACAACGCCACAAAGTAATAATAATACATATAGATTGTGTGCTTTAACGTTCTTGTAAATAAGGCTTCGTTTCCTACGGTTTAACACTTTGTACAAAAGACATTCACAATGAGACTACTTCACAGCTATTCCCAGAAAATTGAAGTTATACATTTTATTTGTCATGCAGATATCTTAAACATACCGCACCGTAATCAAAAGGAGTTAGAGCCGTTTTTAAGACAATAAAAATAACGAACTTTCTCCCGCTAAACGGGTAGTTTGCGGTGTGGGAATTTTCTTGAAAATCTACGGTTTGTTAAATTTTTTTTTAAACGCTACTATTTTAGTGTGTGTGTGTGTGTGTGCGCGCGCGCGAGTACGTGCCTAGTATCCGTGCGCCACAAGCCAAAACGACGACGTTATAGAAAAACTTTATCATTTGCCTACCGGACAGGGTCAACAGCGAAAAAAACCTGAAAAAAGCTCTAAGAGTATTCTAACGCTTACCGATCTGGAAAACCCATGAAAACAAGATAGTACACTTTTTTTAATTTTCTCAAAAACGGCTATAACGATTTTGATGAAAATATCGTATGTTTAAGATAATGTCGTGAGAAATAAAATGTATATCTCAAATTTTCTGGGAATGTCTCCAACAGTATTCTTCATTGTGAACGCCTTTTGCATAACTGGTAAACCATAAGAGATAGACAAAATTTTACTACACAAAAAATGTAGATCGCGTTAAAATACACAACTTATGCCATATACATTTCTTTTGTTGAGTGAACCGTTTTTCGAGATATTGCTTGTTATTTCCTTAAATTTTTCAATTCTTATACTTTTTTACTTTCTCTAATACGTATAGTAAGTAGGGGAAGTATTGCATTCCACCCAAAAATTCGATACCGAGATTTCACCGGAAATACACGTTTTGAGACCTCCTGAATAAAAAATAAAAAAAGAGCATTTTTAGAAACATGTCCGTGTGTATGTCTGTCTGTCTGTGTGTGTGTGTGCGCGCGCGAGTACGTGCCTAGTATCCGTGCGCCACAAGCCGAAACGACGACATTATAGAAAAACTTTATCATCTGCCTACCGGACAGGGACAACCACTAAAAAAAAAACCTGAGAAAACCTCGAAAATTAGAAACGGCTTCGTCAACCACTACAGAAAACGCCTACCAACCAGGGAAAACCTATGAAAAAGCAGAAAGAGTTTGCATTCGTTTACCAACCGCAGAAAACTCCCAAAAAACTAGTTATTTTTTAAAAAAAAAAGAAAAAAAAGGAAAAGACGAATAATATAAGTATGGCAACTGCAACGTTTGTGTGTGTGTGTGTGTGTGCGCGAGTATGTGCCTAGTATCCGTGCGCCACAAGCCGAAACGACGACATTATAGAAAAACTTTATCATCTGCCTACCGGACAGGGACAACCACTAAAAAAAACCCTGAGAAAACCTCGAAAATTAGAAACGGCTTCGTCAACCACTACAGAAAACGCCTACCAACCAGGGAAAACCTATGAAAAAGCAGAAAGGGTTTGCATTCGTTTACCAACCGCAGAAAACTCCCAAAAAACTAGTTATTTTTAAAAAAAAAAGAAAAAAAAGGAAAAGACGAATAATATAAGTATGGCAACTGCAACGTTTGTGTGTGTGTGTGTGTGTGTTTGTGTGTGTGTGTGCGCGCGAGTATGTGCCTAGTATCCGTGCGCCGACAAGGTAAAACTTCATTATTTGCCTACCGGACAGGGACAACCACTAAAAAACCTGAGAAAACCTCCAAAATTAGAAACGGCTTCGTCAACCACTACAGAAAACGCCTACTAACCAGGGAAAACCCTATGAAAAAGCAGAAAGGACTTGCATTCGTTTACCAACCGCAGAAAACCTCCAAAAACACTAGTTATTTTTTAAAAAAACGAAAAAACAAAAAGAAAAAAAAGAAAAAAAAGGAAAAGTCGAATAATATAAGTATGGCAACTGCAACGGGTGTGTGTGTGTGTGTGTGCGTGTATGTGCCTAGTATCCGTGCGCTGACAAGCAAAAACTTCATCATTTGCCTACCGGGCAGGGACAACCACGAAAAACCTGAAAAAACCTCGAAAATTAGAAAGGGCTTCGTCAACCACTACAGCAAACGCCTACCAACCAGGGAAAACCTGTGAAAAAGCAGAAAGAGCTTGCATTCGTCTACCAACCAGAGAAAACCCCCGAAAAACTAGTTATTTTTTTTTAAAAACAAACGTAAAAAAAAAAGAAAAGAAAAAAAAGAAAAAGACGGATAATATAAGTATGGCAACTGTAACGGTTTACGTAAACGCGCGCGCTCGCAATGTGTCACGGCGGGCAATATTTTTCAAGTTATCGCGCAGTTTGCAGCTCTTTCATCGCAGCGGCCTATCGCCACGCACATCGACTGCTGAAATTGCTGATGAGTTCTGGAGAGGCTTTTGCAAATCTTGTTGGTAGCAAAACTTACCTTTCCCATCACCTCCAACATACCCCACTCCCACACCTTTTTCTTTCCACCAATCACAATCTCTCTTATTCTTACCAATCAACAACTTTCAATTGTTCCTTTCCACCAATAACATCACTTCTTATTCCCACCAATCACAACTTCACACGTCACTTTCTGTTATACTTTTTATCCCTCGTTCGCCATCTTTTCCCTCTTTCAGTCCCAACCTCCGCACAGACAACACCTCGCCGCTCCGCTCCACTCCATCACGTGTCCTCCATACTCTTTTATCTTCCTTCCTTCATCTTCCACCCGAATTAACGCACCAATCACATTTCGTCTTATTTTTACCAATCAAAACACTCCACGTCACTTCCTGTTTTCCTTCATCTTTCCCTAATCCTCAATTCTATCTCCTCGTCACCATCTGTTGCGTTCGACATCTTTCGCATGTTGACCATAACCTCAAACCTCTTCGTCCCTCCACTTCTTGCCTCCGCCATCTTATTTAGTTCCCATTTTTACCACCGCGCCTCACATCTCCTCGTCCCACCCTTGCCTCCGCCATCTTGGATTTAGTTCCCCTTCTTACGTCCTGTTTTAACCTAAAAATCTTAACCTCAAGTCTCCTTGCCCACCACCTCTTGCGACCGCCATGTTCACCACTAACCTCGAAATCTCCTCGTCCTTACACTTTTTGTCTTCGTCATCTTGTTTAGTTCCCATTTTCGCCAACGCACCTCACATCTCCTCGCCACACCATTGCCTTCGCCATCTTGGATTTCGTTCCCATGCTTACGCCCTGTTTTAACCTAAAAATCTTAACCTCAAATCTCCTTACCCTCCTCTTGCGTCCGCCATCTTGTTTAGTTCTCACGTTGGCCACCGCATCTCCTTGTCGCCAACCCTCCGCCATTTTTAGTTCCCAATATTTTAACCTCAAAATCTACTCTTCTAAGCTCTTGCTACCGCCATCTTCTTTTAGTTCCCATTCTCACCACCGCGTCTCTTTGCCCCCACCTCTTGCGACCGCCATGTTCACCACTAACCTCGAAATTTCCTCGTCCTTAAACCTCTTGTCTCAACCATCTTGTTTAGTTCCCATTTTCGCCACCGCATCTCATATCGCCCCATCTCTCTATCCGCTCAAGAAAACTACCATCCAACGTTCAAAAATTGCTGATCAGTTCTCGACAGGCTTTTGCAAATCCTGTTGCTAGCAAAACTTACCTTTCCCATCACCTCCAACATACCCCACTCCCACACCTTTTTCTTTCCCACCAATCATAATCTCTCTTATTCTTACCAATCAACAACTTTCATTTGCTCCTTTCCACCAATAAAATCACTTCTTATTCCCACCAATCACAACTTCACACGTCACTTTCTGTTATACTTTTTATCCCTCGCTCCCCATCTTTTCCCTCTTTCAGTCCCGATCTCCGCACAGACAACACCTCGCCGCTGCTCACATCTCCGAATCAGATTGCCGGCGAGAACAGATCTCGTTTATTCACACCTCGACGGTTGACTCGACAGCAGCTACTGTGAACACCTACGTCGTACACGTTTTTGACCGCTTTCGACCGGCTATGAGAACCCTGCTCCTATGTACGCTAGCGACCATCACGATGGTCCAGTACCAGGTTTTGCTATAGTTAAATTACGCCTCTGCAAAGGGTGTCTGTACCGCTTTAAAAACCTAGGTATATCAGTGCGTAGTGATGTTGGTTGATCTTAAAGCTGGTTAAGCATTTTCAAAAACAGTTTGCTTTTATTTTTCCGCCTCGCGTGCCGCGCTTTTGGTGACGCATCCACACCGGTAACAGGTAAGTACCACACGCATAATTATTTTTCGGACCTGCTTGGCGTAGGAATATATCCTTTCGTGTTTTGGTACTGTAACCTCAAATCTCCTTACCCTCCTCTTGCGTCCGCCATCTTGTTTAGTTCTCACCGCATCTCCTTGTCGCAGACCCTCCGCCATTTTTAGTTCCCACTATTTTAACCTCAAAATCTACTCTTCTAAGCTCTTGCTACCGCCATCTTCTTTCAGTTCCCATTCTCACCACCGCGTCTCCTTACCCCCACCTCTTGCGACCGCCATGTTCACCACTAACCTCCAAATTTCCTCGTCCTTAAACCTCTTGTCTCAACTACCTTGTTTAGTTCCCATTTTCGCCACCGCATCTCATATCACCACATCTCTCTATCCACTCAAGAAAACTACCATCCAACGTTCAAAAAATTGCTGATCAGTTCACGACAGGCTTTTGCAAATCCTGTTGCTAGCAAAACTTACCTTTCCCATCACCTCCAACATACCCCACTCCCACACCTTTTTCTTTTCCACCAATCATAATCTCTCTTATTCTCACCAATCAACAACTCTCATTTGTTCCTTTCCACCAATAAAATCACTTCTTATTCCCACCAATCACAACTTCACACGTCACTTTCTGTTACACTTTTTATCCCTCGCTCCCCATCTTTTCCCTCTTTCAGTACCGAACTCCGCACAGACAACACCTCGCCACCCAACTCCTCTCCATCACGCGACCTCCATACTCCTCCATCTTCCTTCCTTCATCTTCCACCCCAAATTAACGAACCAATCAAAACACTCCACGTCACTTCCTCAATTCTTTCAACTCGTCCCGGATGAGCCAATCGATTTAACGATAATCCTACCGCTCAGGGCGCTTTTCAAACTTACCGCCGCCGCCGTCGCACGCAGCGACACTAGCGACACGAGCGCCCCTAGCGGCAGGATTATCGTTAATCCAATTGGCTCATCCGGGACTATTACTACTGGTCTGAATGAGAAGGTATACGTCTATATGGGAAAAGATAGGGAAAACGAAGGTAGGTGCTAGGTTGAGAGAGTCTTCAAGGAGGAAAATGCATTTATATGAGAGCGGTAGGGCATACGAGGAGAGGTGCTAGTCTAGACAGTGGCTGAGAGTAGAGTATAGTTTTATGAGAGGTATAGGAAAACGGGAGAGATACAAGGATAGACAGGTAGTGTAGCAGTAGGAATATGGACTTATATACAGGAGAGATATGGAATAGGAGGGAGATACTAGACCTTGAAAGCGACTTTAAGCGAGAACTTCATGAAAATATGTTTCATGTCAATGTTCTAGACATACCCATCACGTAACCTATTCAGGGAAAAGGTGACTCGTTCAGGGGAAAAAGGTGACTGCTCAGGGAAAAAGGTAACCCACAAAGGGAAAAAGTTGACCAGCAAAGGGAAAAACGTGACCAGCAAAGGGAAAAAGGTGACCTGCAACGGGAAAAGCTAACCCACTAACACTAACAGGTAAGTAATTCAGATAGTATTGCAAGAGGCTGACTGGATCATAGCAGTGTATGATTTCACAGGTAATTCAGCTAATTCGTCTAGTAACACAGGATAGATTCCAGATGCTAACTGCATCATGGCTCTGCATGATTTCACAGATAATTCAGCTAGTATCGTAGGTATTTAGACTAATTCAGCTAGTATCACAAGAGGATAGATTCTAGGGTTGGGTATAGCATAGTTTCATATTTCACAGGTAATTCAGAGGGTATCGTAGGTATTTAGGATAATTCAAGTAACAAAGGTGTTTAGAGTAATTAAGCAAGCATTACAGGAGGGTAGGTTCCAGGGGTAGGTTATAACCTAGCTTCGTATTTCACAGATAGTTCAGGTAATATCGTAAGTATTTGAGGTAATCGACATAGCTTCACAGATATTATTGATAATTTCGATCAGAGATTTGTATCACAGCTATTTAAGGTAAATGCAGATGATTCAGGTTGTATCAATGGTATTTGTGTCATTTTAACAGGTAATTCAGATAGTATCACAGGTGCACGTGCTAATTTAGAGCAGGAATTCGTATCAGAGCTAGTTAAGGTAATTTCACATGATTCGGGTAGTATCACAGGTATTTAAGTCATTTTCACAGCCAATTCAGCTAGTATCGTGAGCATTTAAGCTAATTCAGCCGGTATCACAGGAGGCTAGATTCCAGAGGCTAACTGCATCATAGCTATGCATGATTTCACAGCTAATTCAGCTAGTATCGTAGGTATTTAGGCTAATTCAGCTAGTATCACAGGAGGTTAGATTCCAGGGTTGGGTATAGCATAGTTTCATATTTCACAAGTAATTCAGAGGGTATCGTAGGTATTTAGGATAATTCAAGTAAAATAGGTGTTTAGAGTAATTAAGCAAGCATTACAGGAGGGTAGGTTCCAGTGGTTGGTTATAGCCTAGTTTCGTATTTTACAGATAGTTCAGGTAATATCGTAAGTATTTGGGTAATCAGCATAGTTTCACAGATGCTCGTGATAATTTCGATCAGAGATTTGTATCTCAGCTATTTAAGGTAAATGCAGGTGATTCAGGTTATATCAATGGTATTTGTGTCATTTTAACAGGTAATTCAGATAGTGTCTAGGTATTTGGGCGATTCAAGCATCATAGGTGTTTACAGTAACTAAGCTAGTATCACAGGAGGCTAGATTCAATGATCAGGGTTTCGTATCAGAGCTATTTAATGTAATTTCACTTGATTCGAGTAGTATCACAGGTATTTAAGTCATTTTAAGGGGCAATTCAACTAGTATCACAGGTACTCATGGTAATATAGAGAGTAATTAAATTATAAAACATTTCTCATCCAACGTTACAACAATTTATATACTTTTTTCTAAATCTTACAAACTTATTATATGTTAAACAGTTATTGTACGATGCGGAGAGGGATAAACTGCATATTGGTTCACAAATTGAAAAGCTTTACGTCAACATACCTTTATTTTTGTTCGTTGTAGATGTCTCTCCCCTTTTATCTAGGCTTGAGACTAGCACTAGGATTGCTCCTAATGGCAGGGTTACCACCTTCCCTTCCATCTTCTTCTTTCTTCATCAGGCGTCAGCTATCTGCATATACAGCACACAGATAACCTTCTTTTTTAAGATTGTAGACTCACGAGAAAATCTTTATCTTTAACTTACATTCCTTTAAGCACGGTTTGTAATGGCGCAATGTCCATACGCATATGTCGTTATCCCGTCCTCAGCAATAATTCTTTTATCATCAAACGGAGTCAATGCAATTTTATTCACTTGCACTGTAGCAAGGGCATGCTTTCGTGATAGGATCAGATTCATAGGTGTTCTGATGATTTCACTGGTTTTAAGACAGTCTGTATAGCTGTCAAACGAAATGTACTGCTTAATAGCGCTACGTTATATACCTTTAATCTTTTTTATCATTGACCCTTGAATATCTAAGGCATACATCTTAGGACGTAGTCCAACAAAGCGTAGGATGATTTTGCTATTAGCCTCATCTTTAAATTTTCCCAATACCTTCTTGTTCTGAGTAGAGTGGCATATATGATTGACAGGGTAATCAGCTGTATCCAGATGCTCAAGAAAACGTAGCTTGTCCTGGTACACATCTTCAGCTGTAACACGATGAATGAACGAATCAGTGTCCATATACATAAGCTTCAGGTTTTCAGCTCCATAATAAGACAACAAACTGTAGTAATGATAGTTATACATTAATGTCTTGGAGATGTCCAACACACTCATACCAATGTATATAGGCGTGTTGAATACAATCTGACGAGAGGCCATATGTACAGCAGCTAGATTATCAGCATATATCGTCCTGTCGATAAACGTAGGCTTGGCGATCAGCTTCTCTAGAGTTTTTTCATTGGTCACTAGTCGTATATCCATACGGTTACGCAGGTTCTCCATAGTTTTTCCAAACATAGCGTTGTTAAAGAGCTTGTAGAGATCCTTCTCGAAATCATTTGCAGCCTGTTGTCGTAGCATGTTGTTAAATTCCACATAAGGTTTCAACCACTGAGACTGTCGGAATTGTAGCACACGATGGATATTTGTTAGTCGTAGTCCATGACTAAGAGCTTGCTTCAAAGCCATGTAATGCACTACATACTTCTTTCGAGGTCCAAGATGAGGTATCAGTTTCTTTGTAGATGATTCCAATGGTTTCATACACTCTGGCAGGAAAGGTAGATCGTTGTGTAGATCGTGAAGTTCAGCAGGATACTCGATGTCGACTTCTAATATGCACCCATGAGGATCATCTTCTTGTAGTGTTTCTAAGTTGATTTCTTCAGGTGACACCCACTGAAATCCACCAAAAGGAAGAGCGTGACACATTGCCCACCCATATTGGTTATTAGCGTCCTCGTATGTGATAAATTGGGTTGGTCTCGACGGATCAAACTTCTCCATATATGTGTTATTAGCCTCAGCATACCGATGAGAAACTTGGCATAAACCTCCTCTTATACCTGATTCCACCATGAGTAGTTGATCATAATCTTGTAACAGCTCCAGCTTAATTCCAGTATACAGTAACATGGCGTCCCATGTAAATCCTGGAGAGGTAAAATAATGGGCAGGATCAACTTTGTGTGTTTTAAGGGTTTGCTCTCTGAACGTCTCAAAGACATCAGCGAGGAGAAGTACATCAGAAGTTAAGTAGAGATCGCTGTACTCTCCCAGGTTTCTCACGTTAAACAGCTCCCATACATTTCTAGCATGATCGTAGTCAGTATCAGTAATTTCTTCTTCATTTAATCTATTGTAGAAGGAGTCCTTAGGAGGCAAGCAGGTCTCGTTCAGGACATCCCATGACGTAACAAAATCATATGGAAATACACCCTTACGGGTCATCAACTTCAATTTGTCTTCTCCAAAGTACTTTAGCGTTTCAGGATATGAGGTTAGATTTTTTACCAACTTATCCAAGCTTGTACTGAGGAATCGGAAGCTATCCACAAATCGAAGCTTTATATCTCCTACATACTTGGTGAATGATATATAGCTTTCTTCAGAGTTAGGAAATACCTCCACACGTTCACTTGTTTAACCCAACTCCTTTACAATGAAATGCGAGTCATATCCGCTAAGGTTATGTATGAAGACTGGGATATATTTAGGTGTTTTACAGGCTAAATTACATTCATTATGAAGACTTCCACGATATTCACCGCTGATGTGATCATGGTCGCGTACTTTATAGTTCTCTTCTGTAAAGGGTTTTCCACACAAGTAGCATGTCGTAGAAGACTCGAAATCCTTTTGCTGTTGATCCGTAAGTTTCAGAGGCTTAGCAGATTTGTATATATTACCAATCATTTTTGCAAGAGATGTCAGATACAGCATAAACTTCTGAGCAGCATCAGCACCACGATACACATAGGGTTGCTTAGGAAGACCAGTTTCGAGATGTTCAACACTGGATGTAGGCTTCACGTAAACACAGAAGCTCATTGGTGTGTGCTCTTGATAGGGGGTTGTATAGGAAGTTTCAGGATTGGATATACACGTATGGCAATGAGTGAGAATACTCTCAAAATCCGCATAGATGACATAAGGTACTTTCAGCATCCTCTCAACATTTTTAAACTGTACAATTGATTTCTCCTTGGTAGGCATAACTACCCTTGCAACACCATGTTGAATACAGACGGCTGCATGTTCTTGTAGTTTTTCCTGTCCACTTCGTCCGCTCTGGTCAACAAAATGTGTAAAGCAGCGCTTACAAGTATAAACCCGTCCATTATGGTTAGTTTTCTGGCGTCGAACGAGTTTCTCAAAATTCTTTATATACACGTAGTGATGTTTTCCACTGCTGTCATTCAATAGTAGCAGGTCGCGATGTTCAGGTAGTTCAATATCAGCAACCTTTATCGGATACACTTCGTGCTTCCCATCCAGCCCGAAAACGTTAATAGACATATTGTTAAACTTCTCAAATTTAGGTATTTGAGAAAGTGGAGTAGGGTAGGAAAAACAGCTGAAGTCGTACTTATCTTGAAGTTGTTTGTATTTGCTCACACGTTGCGCATCCTTCCCTATGAATTTAGCTAATATAGAGTACATGAAACATTTCTCGTCGGTAAAGTTCTGAATGTTTATACACGCTTCTTTAGCTCCGACAGATGACGGTAGTGGTATGTAGCTACTTCCTCGTAACGGGTTGTACTTGTTGATACGAAGTCGAACTACTTCCACAGCAAGCAAAGCCCAGCTGCTACCCTTAAGCTGAGACTCCTCCATTTCAGTCACCAATTTCTTGAATTTCACTTCAATCGTTGACTCCAGATCTGTTTCTAGAAACACAGCTTGATTCCGTGTTTTAAATGTTTTGTCACAGGTTTCTCCAATACTGTTAACAAATCGACACTCAGCCAGCAGATTAATGTTAACACTCTTATGAATGCTAAGCTCTTTATGCACAGTCTGGATTATACGTTGTTTTGCCTCTTGCAGATACATATTTAGGTCCTTAGCTGATTCGCATCGTATAAAATACGATTTCAATCGTCCTTCGAATGAAGTTTCGTATTCTTTCATATCACAGTCCTCCATTGTTAATAATAGCTGATGTTTAGTTGGCTCCAATCTTCTTTTCTTCTGAGGGCAGCTTATTTCACATATATCTTCGTGTCGCTGTCTCTTATAACAATCTTTGAAGGTTACATTACAATGTTTACATTTGAAGAGCTTCTTGCAGCTCATCTCGTGTCTTCTCTTGTCATAACCAGGTAGTTATTAGACGAGTTTAAACGTGTTTGATGCTGTCAGACATTCTGTCTCTGGGTGTGACGTCATAAACATCCTGTCTCTAGACTTGAGGTTATATGGCTGGGGGGGGGTTAATACACGTTGAGCGATCATATACATCTGGTTATGAAACGTGTTTATGATTGATCTAAAAGGTTCGTGCTCCCTCTATAAATATGGTGATCTAGGGCATTGGACTTCATTGTGCTAATTAGTCTTGAGGTGTTAACATCGTGTTCTCTCCAAGAATAATCAGCTTTCTAAAGTGGTGTCAAGGTGAAGAGGTCTACATTTCATTGATCAGTGATTAATACGTTATTACATCAAGAATAAAGATGAATAACTCAGCGTATAAGGATATTATTCCAAGCGCTACTGGATATGCATGCGGAAAATGTGGGAGGAAGTTCCTCCGAGGTAACAATGGAGGACTGTGATATGAAAGAATACGAAACTTCATTCGAAGGGTAGCAGCTGGGCTTTGCTTGCTGTGGAAGGAGTTCGACTTCGTATCAACAAGTACAACCCGTTACGAGGAAGTAGCTACATACCACTACCGTCATCTGTCGGAGCTAAAGAAGCGTGTATAAACATTCAGAACTTTACCGACGAGAAATGTTTCATGTACTCTATATTAGCTAAATTCATAGGGAAGGATGCGCAACGTGTGAGCAAATACAAACAACTTCAAGATAAGTACGACTTCAGCTGTTTTTCCTACCCTACTCCACTTTCTCAAATACCTAAATTTGAGAAGTTTAACAATATGTCTATTAACGTTTTCGGGCTGGATGGGAAGCACGAAGTGTATCCGATAAAGGTTGCTGATATTGAACTACCTGAACATCGCGACCTGCTACTATTGAATGACAGCAGTGGAAAACATCACTACGTGTATATAAAGAATTTTGAGAAACTCGTTCGACGCCAGAAAACTAACCATAATGGACGGGTTTATACTTGTAAGCGCTGCTTTACACATTTTGTTGACCAGAGCGGACGAAGGTGGACAGGAAAAACTACAAGAACATGCAGCCGTCTGTATTCAACATGGTGTTGCAAGGGTAGTTATGCCTACCAAGGAGAAATCAATTGTACAGTTTAAAAATGTTGAGAGGATGCTGAAAGTACCTTATGTCATCTATGCGGATTTTGAGAGTATTCTCACTCATTGCCATACGTGTATATCCAATCCTGAAACTTCCTATACAACCCCCTATCAAGAGCACACACCAATGAGCTTCTGTGTTTACGTGAAGCCTACATCCAGTGTTGAACATCTCGAAACTGGTCTTCCTAAGCAACCCTATGTGTATCGTGGTGCTGATGCTGCTCAGAAGTTTATGCTGTATCTGACATCTCTTGCAAAAATGATTGGTAATATATACAAATCTGCTAAGCCTCTGAAACTTACGGATCAACAGCAAAAGGATTTCGAGTCTTCTACGACATGCTACTTGTGTGGAAAACCCTTTACAGAAGAGAACTATAAAGTACGCGACCATGATCACATCAGCGGTGAATATCGTGGAAGTCTTCATAATGAATGTAATTTAGCCTGTAAAACACCTAAATATATCCCAGTCTTCATACATAACCTTAGCGGATATGACTCGCATTTCATTGTAAAGGAGTTGGGTTAAACAAGTGAACGTGTGGAGGTATTTCCTAACTCTGAAGAAAGCTATATATCATTCACCAAGTATGTAGGAGATATAAAGCTTCGATTTGTGGATAGCTTCCGATTCCTCAGTACAAGCTTGGATAAGTTGGTAAAAAATCTAACCTCATATCCTGAAACGCTAAAGTACTTTGGAGAAGACAAATTGAAGTTGATGACCCGTAAGGGTGTATTTCCATATGATTTTGTTACGTCATGGGATGTCCTGAACGAGACCTGCTTGCCTCCTAAGGACTCCTTCTACAATAGATTAAATGAAGAAGAAATTACTGATACTGACTACGATCATGCTAGAAATGTATGGGAGCTGTTTAACGTGAGAAACCTGGGAGAGTACAGCGATCTCTACTTAACTTCTGATGTACTTCTCCTCGCTGATGTCTTTGGGACGTTCAGGAGAGCAAACCCTTAAAACACACAAAGTTGATCCTGCCCATTATTTTACCTCTCCAGGACTTACATGGGACGCCATGTTACTGTATACTGGAATTAAGCTGGAGCTGTTACAAGATTATGATCAACTACTCATGGTGGAATCAGGTATAAGAGGAGGTTTATGCCAAGTTTCTCATCGGTATGCTGAGGCTAATAACACATATATGGAGAAGTTTGATCCGTCGAGACCAACCCAATTTATCACATACGAGGACGCTAATAACCAATATGGGTGGGCAATGTGTCACGCTCTTCCTTTTGGTGGATTTCAGTGGGTGTCACCTGAAGAAATCAACTTAGAAACACTACAAGAAGATGATCCTCATGGGTGCATATTAGAAGTCGACATCGAGTATCCTGCTGAACTTCACGATCTACACAACGATCTACCTTTCCTGCCAGAGTGTATGAAACCATTGGAATCATCTACAAAGAAACTGATACCTCATCTTGGACCTCGAAAGAAGTATGTAGTGCATTACATGGCTTTGAAGCAAGCTCTTAGTCATGGACTACGACTAACAAATATCCATCGTGTGCTACAATTCCGACAGTCTCAGTGGTTGAAACCTTATGTGGAATTTAACAACATGCTACGACAACAGGCTGCAAATGATTTCGAGAAGGATCTCTACAAGCTCTTTAACAACGCTATGTTTGGAAAAACTATGGAGAACCTGCGTAACCGTATGGATATACGACTAGTGACCAATGAAAAAACTCTAGAGAAGCTGATCGCCAAGCCTACGTTTATCGACAGGACGATATATGCTGATAATCTAGCTGCTGTACATATGGCCTCTCGTCAGATTGTATTCAACACGCCTATATACATTGGTATGAGTGTGTTGGACATCTCCAAGACATTAATGTATAACTATCATTACTACAGTTTGTTGTGTTATTATGGAGCTGAAAACCTGAAGCTTATGTATATGGACACTGATTCGTTCATTCATCGTGTTACAGCTGAAGATGTGTACCAGGACAAGCTACGTTTTCTTGAGCATCTGGATACAGCTGATTACCCTGTCAATCATATATGCCACTCTACTCAGAACAAGAAGGTATTGGGAAAATTTAAAGATGAGGCTAATAGCAAAATCATCCTACGCTTTGTTGGACTACGTCCTAAGATGTATGCCTTAGATATTCAAGGGTCAATGATAAAAAAGATTAAAGGTATATAACGTAGCGCTATTAAGCAGTACATTTCGTTTGACAGCTATACAGACTGTCTTAAAACCAGTGAAATCATCAGAACACCTATGAATCTGATCCTATCACGAAAGCATGCCCTTGCTACAGTGCAAGTGAATAAAATTGCATTGACTCCGTTTGATGATAAAAGAATTATTGCTGAGGACGGGATAACGACATATGCGTATGGACATTGCGCCATTACAAACCGTGCTTAAAGGAATGTAAGTTAAAGATAAAGATTTTCTCGTGAGTCTACAATCTTAAAAAAGAAGGTTATCTGTGTGCTGTATATGCAGATAGCTGACGCCTGATGAAGAAAGAAGAAGATGGAAGGGAAGGTGGTAACCCTGCCATTAGGAGCAATCCTAGTGCTAGTCTCAAGCCTAGATAAAAGGGGAGAGACATCTACAACGAACAAAAATAAAGGTATGTTGACGTAAAGCTTTTCAATTTGTGAACCAATATGCAGTTTATCCCTCTCCGCATCGTACAATAACTGTTTAACATATAATAAGTTTGTAAGATTTAGAAAAAAGTAATAAATTGTTGTAACGTTGGATGAGAAATGTTTTATAATTTAATTACTCTCTATATTACCATGAGTACCTTGATACTAGTTGAATTGCCCCTTAAAATGACTTAAATACCTATGATACTACTCGAATCAAGTGAAATTACATTAAATAGCTCTGATACGAAACCCTGATCATTGAATCTAGCCTCCTGTGATACTAGCTTAGTTACTCTAAACACCTATGATGCTTGAATCGCCCAAATACCTAGACACTATCTGAATTACCTGTTAAAATGACACAAATACCATTGATACAACCTGAATCACCTGCATTTACCTTAAATAGCTGAGATACAAATCTCTGATCGAAATTATCACGAGCATCTGTGAAACTATGCTGATTACCCAAATACTTACGATATTACCTGAACTATCTGTAAAATACGAAACTAGGCTATAACCAACCACTGGAACCTACCCTCCTGTAATGCTTGCTTAATTACTCTAAACACCTATTTTACTTGAATTATCCTAAATACCTACGATACCCTCTGAATTACCTGTGAAATATGAAACTATGCTATACCCAACCCTGGAATCTAACCTCCTGTGATACTAGCTGAATTAGCCTAAATACCTACGATACTAGCTGAATTAGCTGTGAAATCATGCATAGCTATGATGCAGTTAGCCTCTGGAATCTAGCCTCCTGTGATACCGGCTGAATTAGCTTAAATGCTCACGATACTAGCTGAATTGGCTGTGAAAATGACTTAAATACCTGTGATACTACCCGAATCATGTGAAATTACCTTAACTAGCTCTGATACGAATTCCTGCTCTAAATTAGCACGGGCACCTGTGATACTATCTGAATTACCTGTTAAAATGACTCAAATACCATTGATACAACCTGAATCATCTGCATTTACCTTAAATAGCTGTGATACAAATCTCTGATCGAAATTATCAATAATATCTGTGAAGCTATGTCGATTACCTCAAATACTTACGATATTACCTGAACTATCTGTGAAATACGAAGCTAGGTTATAACCTACCCCTGGAACCTACCCTCCTGTAATGCTTGCTTAATTACTCTAAACACCTTTGTTACTTGAATTATCCTAAATACCTACGATACCCTCTGAATTACCTGTGAAATATGAAACTATGCTATACCCAACCCTAGAATCTATCCTCTTGTGATACTAGCTGAATTAGTCTAAATACCTACGATACTAGCTGAATTATCTGTGAAATCATGCAGAGCCATGATGCAGTTAGCATCTGGAATCTATCCTGTGTTACTAGACGAATTAGCTGAATTACCTGTGAAATCATACACTGCTATGATCCAGTCAGCCTCTTGCAATACTATCTGAATTACTTACCTGTTAGTGTTAATGGGTTAGCTTTTCCCGTTGCAGGTCACCTTTTTCCCTTTGCTGGTCACGTTTTTCCCTTTGCTGGTCAACTTTTTCCCTTTGTGGGTTACCTTTTTCCCTGAGCAGTCACCTTTTTCCCCTGAACGAGTCACCTTTTCCCTGAATAGGTTACGTGATGGGTATGTCTAGAACATTGACATGAAACATATTTTCATGAAGTTCTCGCTTAAAGTCGCTTTCAAGGTCTAGTATCTCCCTCCTATTCCATATCTCTCCTGTATATAAGTCCATATTCCTACTGCTACACTACCTGTCTATCCTTGTATCTCTCCCGTTTTCCTATACCTCTCATAAAACTATACTCTACTCTCAGCCACTGTCTAGACTAGCACCTCTCCTCGTATGCCCTACCGCTCTCATATAAATGCATTTTCCTCCTTGAAGACTCTCTCAACCTAGCACCTACCTTCGTTTTCCCTATCTTTTCCCATATAGACGTATACCTTCTCATTCAGACCTTCCCGACTAGCCTAGCACTTCTCCTCATATTCCCCTACCTCTCTCATATAAGATGCATTCCCTCATTCAACACCGTCTAGCCTAGCATCGACCCTCGTATTCCCTATCTCTCGCATATAAACGCCTACTCCATCATTCAAAACTCCTATCCTAATACCTCTCCTCGGTTCGCTATATCGCTCATATTCTACCCTTCAAGTCCTGTTTAGTATAGCATCTTTCCTTGTATTCCCTATCTCTCTCGTATAAAGCGTATCCCTCCCTCCTTTAGCATCTGACTAGCCTAGCATCGACCCTCGTATTCCCTATCTCTCCCCTATAAACGCATTTTCCTCCTAGAACTGTCGCATCTACCCTTGTTTTCCCTATACTTTCCCATATAAACGCAAAAAATTGTGCCAGAATTCCTCTATATATCCTACTAGCACACGAGCTAAAAGCTTTAGATTATGTGTGACAAACTTTGGTTTTAAGTCCAATCACATGGCAATTACCCTTTGTATTTGCACATGCTTAATAACTCGACTTGGTTTTATTATGTTAGACTTTTCATTATGTCCTTTTACATGATTAATTTCTCATGCCGCTCTCATTTTCTGTTTACAATACAAATAGACATTTATCGCAGTTCGTTGTAGAATTAACCTATACGTTTTGTTTTCAGCTTTCATTGATCTAAAACGTTACTCTTTTATTAAGCTAAATAAAAATTAAATGGCGGAAATTATGAATTCAGAAGAAACTGAAATGGAAGGGAAGTTACAGAAGCAGCAAAAAGAATAACACTAGAAGTACTCACACAAAAATCCAGACAGCAATATGATATAGCATTTAATCGTTTCATTACCTGGTGTAAGGCAAAACACGGTGAAAATAATTTCACTGAAAATGACTGCCGCGAATCAACAAAATATCAAAACATCTGACGTTTCGCTTTTTTAATGTCATTTCTCCTGTTTCAAGAATGCGCTCTAAACGTAATATCTTTTAGCTTTAGGAATAAATATAATATTATTGATATCTTACAATTACAACGCTGTATAAAAATAAATGTCAGACCTACGGCCTTCGCATAATCTACTATTATGAGAAATATTAAATTATTATATAAAATAACCGACCAGCAGAAACTTGGGGTGAACTTAGAAAGGATACGTAAAACATAATTTATGGACATTCCACTATCAATCGCTATCCAGGAAAGAATTCTTGTAAACTACAATATAAACTAAATGTATTTTCTGTAGCGCTATGGTAACGTTGCTGTCGCGGTGCTACCACAAGTTCAATTCCTAGAACCCACATGGAATTTTTGTGCTGTTGGGAGGTCTGATAATAGTGCACTGAGTGTCGTAAGGATCTTGGAAACCAATTGAGCACCTATTTGATGGAAAAGAACTAATCCGTTCTTGGAAATCGCGTTAATGCAGCAAGTTGACCATATGCCACCTGTTATACTGCACTTGGATGTAAGGCGGCTATACGGTAAGCTCTGACCCTCTAAGGCTGCAATATCAAAAGTTTTCCGACTTAAAGGTTTTGAAATTCAGATATGAAATAATGATCGCCAGCATTATAAATGAATAGATCGCTAGAATTTACAAGTAATTGCGTAATTACCAATGATTAAATATACCATAGAAATTTTACTTACATTTGTACACCATGTAGCGTAGTAATTATTGCAAATTCTGGATAAATCTCCAAAATTAATTAACTACTGGCGTTTAAATACAATGTAAGAAGCATTATAATCTTGAAATTTAGGTTTCCTTATAATTTAAAACTGCTCTTTGGTGTAGTGGGGTAGAGCGTGGTGCTCGGTTCTCGGCCATGGAATGCGCCCGGATTCGATCCTGCTCATGACAATCCGGATTTTAAGTCCCGTACTTATAGGACCGGTGCCCATTCAGCATCGTGAGGAAAGTGAGGAAGTGCAATAGGCAGCGATCCATGCCGCGGAGGCCCACATTCTGACTGGGGGATGCGTGATGCAGGCTACACCACCTTCCCGTATGGATGATCGCTTTCCTCTGCTGTGTGCACGTGGGCATGAGGCCGGCTATTGGATTGGCAGGTCTAGGTCCTTCATGGTCTGTCGCCATGGGATTATTATTATTATTATTTTATTATTATTATTATTATTGTTTTTACATAATTTAAAACCCAGAAATTATGAGATAGTGTATTCCATCAGTACTACAAAAGCATTGTATTCATAAGAACTCACTGCTGGTTTCTTGACTCAGAATGGACTGCTTGTCGTATATTTGTCGAGTGCATGTAAATTTATTTTTGCAACTCTACAAAATAAATCACCGTAAACCACGTGAAAGAAAAGTCGACTTTCCAGACAGCTGAATCTGTATCGTTCAACCTATGAAACACACACTGATGTCACGAACCAAAATTATGCTCCAACGTGTTGCATTAATTTACAAATAGCGTACTTGTAGTTGAACAAGTGCTCCTACCAACAGCGATACGCATTAATAATGCATTTCTACATTAAGTCAGTAAGTCATTTGATTTTCCGCAGATTCCCGTTTACCACACTGCATTAATTCAGCAAAGAGAGATAAATTATCCACTAGGGTCTTTCTCAAGACAGAAAACACAGGATAGGACTGGTTAACATAGCTGTTGGAAATTAAATTACCATATCGTTTATTTTCAGCTCAGACATCAGAGTTTGCCAAGAGAATTTTGTTACATAAATATATTTATATAAACATGATCATTAATTATTTGCAGTACAACCGCTGACCATGTTCTTGTAGATTTGTGGGAGGTGCTGGACGTCTTTAATCGGATGATTACTAATAATAGCTGTATGCCCAACTTCTACATTGCGAAATTACCCTTTTCTCAAGAGTTCCTTGAATTAGTTTCAGAATAAGAATTACAAATTGTGTTAGCAGCAGATATTGGAAAGGACAAATATTACCATATTAAGGTTGGAAAGGTAGAATAAGACGACTGAAAAATTCAATGCCATAGCGGATTTGAACCACGGATCTCCCGGTCTCCGTCCGGTTGCTCTAACCACTGAGCTACCATGGCAACATGCCGGCACGACATTAAACTGATTCGCATTTTGCCGCTAAACCACAAGGAGATCTCAAATTGTTTGAGATGACATACCCCAATGGCGACTTACAATGTTGTAAGTACTTTAAGTCCGGGCTTCATAGTTTTAACTACTATTAGGTGAATTAATTTCAGTCATATGATTCTACCTTTCCAACCTTGTCCAACTCACGGCTTGTGTGGAAGAACAGTTAATTCCATTACCATATTAAGGCTTATTTTACAGCAGGAACCACCGAGCCTATTGGTGTGAGCCGGCAGCAAACTGCAGCGAGACAAACAGCAGCGAAGTCTGCTACAGGTTAATTAAAATAGCCTCCCAGAAAGTGGAACGATCAAGAAAGATCACTCTGATAATTATAAGAAACGTCTCAAAACCAGAGCAGCTAAAAACGGTGACAGTTGAGCGTTAGCTTGAGTTAAATAGAATGAGGGGAACAATATGCCTACATGCATTTAATCACGTGCTGCAGTGCTGCGGAATTGAGTCTTTAGTTTTAACATAGTTAAAAATCAATATGGTAATCTGAAAACCATAGAACCTTAGAAACGTAGAACCACAAGGCATTGGGCAGCAGATAAATGATACTATGTTTGCGTAAACTGGATCTGATGTTGTACGAGAGAATATTCAAATCTTGTTGATTCTTTGCTGATTTATTTGCATCCGAAGCGAAGTTTAAAGCTTAAGAGATATTTCAAAAAACTATGTTAAAATATTAACTACAAAGATGAAAACCTAATAATATGAAATGCCTCACACAATTAAATAACAATCCTTAACTTTAAGTTTTAAACATACTACATAAAAGGAAAAAACGCTATACGTAAATAACCTTTACTGGTGTGAAATAATTAAACACAAGAGCTGGTTGCTTCCTAATCTAAGCATAATAAAATATTCTTGAACTCCTCTTTATACTAAATTTTGTAAAACCTTATGGGGAAATAAAATGGTAATTCCTTTTGATACCATTTCAGTACATTTTTATTCACATTTCATGCATACATTTTTTTTAATCTAGGTTTATATGTACTATTACACACAGAATTTGTGATACAAAAGCACCGTTTTCTCGAGATCCATAAATGGCATGAAAACTATATTTTGCATAAGTCAACACAAAGGTAGTATGGAATCTCTTGTTGATACTGTTATAAAAATCTGTGTAAATAGTAGATGTAAGTATTGGATAATTTGGAAATTTCTATCATGTTTTGTTATCCATAATTCTTCACAAAGGTGCTTTTTTAAACTTAAATACATTGGTTTAATATGATGTATACATTTCAAAGCAATACCATAAGTGGTTTCTATAATGAGACAGCAATTTTACAAATTTAGTATTGGTATATAATTAATCTCCCATTTAATTACGATTATTTTATTCGGAATTTATTATATGGTGTATAAATGATGAAGAAATGAGGCACTAAAGAACTGTATATACAATAAAATCAGATCCCCCCCAAGAAGTGAATATTTATCATGGACGGAAGAGATTTAAACAATGAATACTTATTTTATTGAAGTAAAATAACATATTTATTTATAACAAGTAAATTTTCACTGTATTATCTCCTTTAACCGATAGGTCATATCGGACGATGAATGAAATTGGTGAAATGTCCAATGAGCCCGGGTTCAGAGAACTTAGAGTTACCCGACATTAATCTTTTGAGAATAAAGGAAAACCATGGAAAAAGGAATCTTATCGGAGTAACTCGCAACAACCGAAATTTGAACTCGGGATCTCTAGAATTGAGACAGACACGCTGCCTTCCACACTACAGAGATGGGCAGGAATATCTTGTTCATTATTTTAAATGTTTTATTAAGCTTTTAAAATGGCTCTTACGATGTTTCCATCCCAAATGGGGGATATCACGAGTATCTGTTTTTCCAAACCTTAAATTTTAAATTTATTGGAAGTCCTATGCAGTTCATCAATGAAAGGCGTGAAAGAATTTATTCATATTTCTGAGAAGCTATACTCAGTGCGATTTTTATTTTCAGCATGAGAGAATGCAGAATAATAAATCGCGTCCTATTCGAGAGTAGTGATATATTAAATCTTTTAGTTCCCCAGTTAAATGAAATGGTTTTAGAAGGAAAACAAAGAGTTTAAAGGAAATCCCTTTGTTTGACCATTGTTCGTTCCTAAGAAACAGCTGCCATCTGCTAGTACCTGACTTGCCACATCTCAAAACCGCAAAGAATGAGATTTCCACTTTTCGGTCCGATGGTTAGCATTTGAATCGATTCTACGCAAGCAATTTGGGAACTATTCTTGCATAGTCTCTTACTCCCTTGCATTAAATAGCGCTGTTCCAAAAATACCCATGTGTTGGGGAAGGTAGCTCTTGTGTTATAACTATAAAACGTTTCGTAAAAGAGAGAAAAAAAAACAAGTAATTCGTAACTATATATATATATATAGGATTAATTGTTATTGTTAGGCTATGACTGGATTTTCAAAAATGAGTCTGTTTTTAAGAGCTTTGTTAGGGTACTGTGAAAGATCTCTTCCAAATAACACATGTGGCAGTTTATTACACTAAGCCATTGAAAACATACGTTAAAGCTATATATTTCTGCTTATTTTAACTCAACAATAAAATATGACTTAGCGGTTACCGGATGAAAAGAAGCAGTTTAAAAATATCTGGTGGGAATTAAAGTTATGCTTGACTAAATAACTCTTTTAACCTCTTTCACTGGATAAATCACTTCAGAGTATTCAGACTCTTTTGAAGACCCAAATGGAAATTAAAGTTTTAAACCAATATACGTTTTCATTATTGCGGCAGTCTTACATTTTACTATTTACACCTGAAAATAATTTAATGCAATAAGCGTTAAGACCTTGGGAATCTGTGCTAATGTTGGGGTGGAGCAAGAGACTTGTGCCCCTATTAGTTTATGAAGACTGACCCACTGTGTAGCACCGCTAAACAAGCTAGCGTCGCCCCAATTCGTGAAGTCTAGCTTTCCTTGGAAATGCCTCTGGAGTGCCTTCCAGGGGTTTCTCTTAGAAGAGGTATTTTTGTTACCTTTCAGCTTCGAGTTCATTATGTGACTCGGCAAAGGCAACTATCATCTTATCTGTCCATTAGGAGAGAGTGTAAGGAAGTATTTATCGATTCTTTAAGCGTCTTTGTTTCTATAAAAGCACCTACAACTTTGAATAGCGTTGTAGAAACTACTATTCTACAAATCGACCAATTGTATCGTTCAAAGTTATATGCCCACCCTTATGTCACACACAGACTACTCACAAACCGACCAACCTATCGGAAAGTAGACGTAACCTTGGCAATGTTTACTACTATTGCACTTCCGAGAAAAAATATTAAACGTTATTTGTATTGTTACGTATTATAACTTTACTATTACTCTGATCGATACGCTTGGTCTGTTTGTATAATAATACCTATGAAAACACTGGTTAGATAAAGGGTCAGATAACATTTAGGTTCAAGTTTGACCTATAAACCGCTTGGAATTCCTTAACTCGGACTGAATTCCACCACTTCTATGAATCACATAAGTTAGTTGCTGATGATAAAGGACTGTAAAAACGTATGAAAGTTGTTATACCGTTTTAAAGCAGTTAACTGGAAGTGTTTTTATGCGGAAAACGTCTTTCTTTACAAAATCCTGTAATGAAAATGTTATTATACAACCCATTCAAAGCGGTAATCCCGTGTCGTGAACTCCGGTCCATTCCTACCTATCCTTTTTTAAGAATCTGTACGGATACTTCTTTGTAAATGTGTGTGGTAGTTCGGGTAATAAATTAATGTTCCGATTAATAAATTGACCAATCAGCTTATCTCAGAACGACCACTGAACAAAGCCCTGAACACACATTTCTTATTCTAGAACCACAGCCATATAGCACAAATAGTAACTTAAATTTAACTTCAAATAAATGCAGTAAAATGTACCAGAATCTTGATGGAGCATAAAACTACAATAACTTTACTTTGTTGCTAACCGCATACACTTTTATTTTCAGGAATATCTTTATCTTTACAACTAAATTGAACCACATAGCTTTGTTAATATTTTTCCCCGGTGCTGAACAGCATTTAAAGAAGAAAATATTGGTACAGACTACGCTCCTGATTTAAATGTCACCTGTGACAACATATCACCGAATAGATCGATAACAATAAGAATTTATAGAACAGTTTTCTTACAACCAAGAATCAGTATTACACGATTTGTTTTCACCACCAAAATCAAGATAGTCACCTTATGAACGTGTAACAGCTTTCTGGTAACACAAAGGTTTCAGGTGAAGAGTACAACTCAGATTATTATATAGCCGGGACCAAAAAGAAAACACAAAAAAAACTAAAGCTCCCAACACAGCACGTACTCCTTGCACATCATTGCAAAAATTCTAGGTCTCTATTAGGGTGCAGTTTTCAATACAACTTACAATACTTGCGGTGGCCCAGCTCTCGTCCTCACGCTTATAACCAGACACGACTCACCTGGAAAGAGAAGAAAAAACAAGTTAGCTTCTGATGAAATGTGTATCGCTCACGGATGGCAGAAGATACTAGTTTTGTGGTTACAATGTAAGATTATACCATGTCCCTGTTGCTTTTTGAGGTTCAACGGCTTCCGTAAGACACCCACAAGCTACGCAGGGAGCGATATCCGCCTGCACCTGTTCTTGAGGGCTTTAAAATTTAATGTTATGGCGTTAAATGTCTACTGTTCGCACAACATGACCTGTAAGGCATGCAACCACGTGATGCTTAACTTCAATAACGAGAAGTTTACTCTGCTATTCAACATTCCCTTTGGGATACAAAAAAACAGTATATGGATCCAAGGATTATGAAAATAAACATTTGAGAATGAAACTAACGAAAATGCACAATAATTTGAGGCAACAATGTATACCAACATATAATGATTATTCTATCCCTTACAATTTGTTCTGCTGTAACACTGAAATAAAATTTCAAAAAGGAACCAAAGATGAAAATGAAGTAGAAATAAAACTTTGATACCTGAAAAAATATATAGCACTAAATATGATATACTATGTGATCAAAAGTATCCCGACACCCCACAAATATACGTTTTTCATCTTAGGTGCATTGTGCTGCCACCTACTGATTGGTGCTCATTATCCGCGACCTTGTGTCAGAAGTCTGTACGCGAGATTTCCACACTCCTAAACATCCCTAGGTCCACTGTTTCCGATGTGATAGTGGAGTGGAAACGTGAAGGGACATGTACAGCACAAAAGCGTACAGGCCGAACTCGTCTGTTGACTGACAGAGGCCGCCGACATTTGAAGAGGGTCGTAAAGAGTAATAGGCAAACATCTATCCAGACCATCACACAGGATCCACTCCAAGTACTATGACAGTTAGGCGTGAGGTGAGAAACCTTGGATTCCATGGTAGAGCGGCTACTCATAAGCCACACATCACGCAGGAAAATGCCAAACGACGCCTCGCTTGGTGTAAGGAACGTCAACATTACACGATTGAACAGTGGCAAAACGTTGTGTGGAGTGAGGAATCACGGTACATAATGTGTCGATCCGATGGCGGGGTGTGGGTATGACGAATGCCCGGTGAACGTCATCTGCCAGCGTGTGTAGTGCCAACAGTGAAATTCGGAGGTGGTGGTGTTATGGTGTGATCGTGTTTTTCCTGAAGGGGACTTGCAACCCTTGTTGTTTTGCGTGGTACGATCACAGCGAAGACCTACATTGATATTTTAAGCACCTTCTTGCTTCCCACTGCTGAAGGGCAATTCGGGGATGGCGATTGTATCTTTCAACACGATCGAGCGCCGGTTCATACTGCACGGGATGTGGCGGAGTGCTTACACGACAATAGCATCCCTGTAATGGACTGGCCTGCACAGAGTCCTGACTAGAATCCTATAGAATACCTTTTTGGATGTTTTAGAATGCCGACTTCGTGCCAGGTCTCACCGACGAACATCGATACCTCTCCATAATTCCGCAATCCGTGAAGAATGGGCTGCCATTCCCCAAGAAACCTTCCAGCACCTGATTAAAAGCATGCCTGCGAAAGCGAACGCTGTCATCAAGGAAGGGTGGGCCAATACCATATTGACCTCCAGCATTACCGATGGAGGGCGCCATGAACTTGTACGTCATTTTCAGCCAGGTGTCCGGATACTTTTGATCACGTAGTGTATATAGCAGGCTGACTGAAGGTAGTTTGGCAGGAGAGAGATCTATGTGCATTTTTATCCAATAGTAGAGCTAGCTAGTAGCCTAGCGCTCTGAGAGAAGCCCTTTCAGGAGTATTATAATTAATAAAATATGAGCTTTCGGAGAAGGCACGTCGTTTCACGGCTAGCTACCGACGTTTCGCTCATTCTGCCTTGAGCTTACCACATGACGCCGGCTTCTACCAAAGATCAGCAAACCTACGAAATAGATCGTTGAAGCCTATGCATATATAATTAACATTGCTCTGTTTACTACACCTCTAGCATTACATAATATGCTTATACAAAGTCTGATCAACAGAGACCGAGACTGATTTTTTACTTTCTCTACTACGTATAGTAAGTAGGGAAAGTATTGTATTACACCCAAAAATTCGATACCGAGATTTCACCGGAAATATATGTTTTGAGACCCCTGAATCCAAAAAAAGCATTTTTGGAAACATGTCCGTGTGTGTGTCTGTCTGTGTGTCTGTGAACAGCATAACTCAGAACGAACAGTCGAATAAACACCAAACTTGGTATTTAGGTTCAGTATCTTCCAGAGATGCGACACGAAGGTTTTCAAGAAAATCCCCCTACAATAGATTACCCTTTACATGGAAAATTTTTCGAAAATTTTAATTTTCTCAAAAATTGCTATAATGATTTTGATTAAAATATCATATGCTTAAGATATTTTCATGACAAATGAAATGTATATCTCGAATTTTCTGGGAATGTCTCCAAAAGTATTCTTCATTGTGAACGACTTTTGCATAACTGGTAAATCATAAGAGATAGACAAAATATTACTGCACAAAAAATGTAGATCGCGTTAAAATATACAATTTATGTCATATACATTTTTTTTTGCTGAGTGAACCATTTTCGAGATATTGCTTGTTATTCCCTTAAATTTTTCAATACTTATTTTCTCAAATGGGAATTCGTTATTCATTTTTGTCTTGCATATGCAAAGAGTATTAATCTGTGGCAAAGGGAATGGTGCTGCACCTAGCAACCAGCTATTAAGATATATGTCGATGCTTAAAGGCTACTGTATTTCTATATTGCCCTTGCAATTACAAAACAAGAGGAACATAGTACGCCTTAATCGATAGTCAAATATTTTTAGAACTGGTCGCTATGTGTAAAATGTAATTCTCTTTGCATGTCAAAAGATCGTTTCTGCAAATATGTATTCTCGATTAATATGAAATAGATGGAGAATAAGAGTTTGTAAAAATAGTTTGTACAAGAGTAGAGAAAGGCATGTGAGTGTAACACATCCGGATTTTTTATGTCCTGGACATACAAAGAGAATGGAATGCGCCACATAGCAACCAGCACTTAAAAGATTTGACTATCGCTTAAATACTACCAATTCCCCTTGCAGCTACAAGAAAATTAGCAATAAGATTAACATCTCGCTTAACGCGAAGCATATGGAGAATAAGCGTTTGTAAAATTAGTTTGTACAAGAGTAGAGAAAGTCATGTGAGTGTAGCACATCAATTTTTTTCACAGATGCTTATTACTCCATCTCAATGCTTACATGATCTTTTTCAAAATAATCCCCTCCTACTTCAATGCACTTTTTATAGCATCTCTACCTGTCCTTGAACACATGTTGCAGGCCATTCTTTGTGACCATTCTGAGGTGTTTTCAGAATCCCCTCACTTTTCTTGAGCACTGCTGTAGAGTTCTAAAATCGAATGCCCCGGAGCTTTGCCTTTAATGATGGGAATAAAACGAAATCACAGGCTGCAAGTTTGGGGCTATAAGGTGAATGCGGTGCACAGGTAATGCTTCATTTAGCCATAAACTGCATGACTAGATTTGCGACGTGAGACCGCGCGTTGCTCATGATGAAGTCGCCACCCTGTCCGATGAAGTTCCGGTCTTTTCCTTGCAATGCGCTTCCTCGGTATACTTTAGCCAATACTGACGTGTAGCAAACTGTTGTAACAGTAGTGTGAGGGGGGAACTGCATTCTGGTAAATCATTTTGTGATATACAAAATGCAAGCAGGCTCTACAAATCAGAGCATTACTACCAACCTACCGTAACGAGAGAGCTGCTGCCTATGGACATTATACATAAAGCCCCGCTCTTTTCAAATATTCATGGTATAGACAGGAAACTATCAAGGAAGCTACAGGGAAGAAAATCAGTCTCAGTTGCCAATTTCTTACTGAAGGAAACATTCGCTTACAGTTAAAATAATAAGTTATACTCCAGGAATTTTAATAATGATCATTTTGACGGTCTCTGTGGTCGAGCGATCAATCACCCCTTTTCAACCCAGAGATTCTGGCCTCGATTTTCGGCTCGGGAAGATTTTTATTAACTCAATCCCTATCCCCCAAAGAGATATGAATGTGGGAGCGTATGTGAGTATGTTTAATTCTAAAAAACCGACTTAAGAAACCTTACAGTTCAGCAGGCATTAACACCATCAGTTGTATCTCAACACAAAGCCCGATATGACCAAAGAAATTAATGGGGCTATACAAATGAAACTACTAAAAAAATCTGATGTGTTACACTCACATGGCTTTCTCTACTCTTGTACAAACTATTTTTACAAAGCTTATTCTCCATCTACTTCATGTTAATCGAGATAAACATTTGCAGACTCTATCTTATTGCTAATTTTCTTGTAGATGTAAGGGGAATATATATTTACAAGGGCAATATAGAAATACAGTAGCCTTTAAGCACATACATATCTCTTAATAGCTGGTTGCTAGGTGCAGCACCATTCCCTTTGCCACAGATTAATACTCTTTGCATATCAAAGACAAAAAATGAATAACGAATTCCCATTTAAGAAAATAATTATTGAAAAATTTAAGAGAATAACAAGCAAAATCTCGAAAATGGTTCACTCAACAACAAAAATGTATATGACATAAATTGTGTATTTTAACGCGATCTACATTTTTTGTGTAGTAAAATTTTCTCTATCTCTTATGGTTTACCGGTTATGCAAAAGTCGTTCACAACGAAGAACACTTTTGGAGACATTCCCAGAAAATTCAAGATATACGTTTTATTTGTCACGAAAATATCTTAAACATATGATATTTTAATCAAAATCGTTAGAGCCGTTTTTGAGAAAATTAAAATTTTCGAGAAATATTCCATGTAAAGGGTATCCTGGGGTGGGGGAGATTTTCTTGAAAACCTTCGTTTCGCATCCCTGAAGATACTGAACCTAAATACCAAGTTTGGTGTTTATCCGACTGTTCGTTTCTGAGTTATGCTGTTCACAAACACACACAGACAAACAGACACACAGACACACACACGGACATGTTTCTAAAAATGCTTTTTTTGGATTCAGGGGATCTCAAAACATGTATTTCCGGTGAAATCTCGGTATCGAATTTTTGGGTGGAATACAATACTTCCCCTACTTACTATACGTAGTAGAGAAAGTAAAAAGAAAGATAACTTTGCTCTGCCATATGATTACTGAATATGTATTTCAAAAAACAATACATATGTATTACATAAAGTAGTTAATAAATATAAGATGACATAAATTGTAAAAATAAAGTTATATTTATAGTCAAGAAAACTGCAGTATCGAAAATATAGAAAATAATACAGCAGAGCAGCAGATGAATTAAGAGTAATTAGGATATTGATTTTCATATTAAAGTATCTACCGTTGATCAAACAAAGCAAATGAAAATATTTAATTGCTAATTGGCATTTAAGGTGAACATTAAAAATAAAGCAAGAAAAATACTATATTAACCTTTTATAATGTCAGGTCTAAGAATATTATATGTCACTGACACTTTGATTGTGATAAAAAAGTAAAAACGGACTTCAAGCAAAGCAAAAGGAAATTCCTGAAGCAATTACAGGATATAAACACTCTCCATAATATAATTCAAGGTAGGATAGAGGAGTTACGTATATATAAGCTGAATGAAAATTAATGTGCAGAGAATGAAAGCAGAAAAACTGCTCGTTAATTCAGAAATTATAAACCAAAAGGGAAGAGAAATGTACGGCGATAATACAAGATGGCATGAACAATATTTCAGATTGAAACAGGCCAAAATGTCAAAAGCATGAAGAAAGAAGAACCACTGTGCAACAAGAAATTTGTCCTTTTTATGAAAATTGGTGTATCAGGTGGACATTTTAATGGTAAAGACGAATCTTTAATTATATTTTTATATCACGTACCGTTTGTTTTCGAAAACCAAAAAAAAAAAAAAATCTTTACGGACTTTATTTTAACATATAGGTATCATATGAATTGAATCTCCCGCTTTCCACATACTACGTCAATTTCGTTTTTTGTTTCTTTCTTTCGTTTTTTTCATTCATTCTTTCTGTCTTTCTTAGGAGATGGGTCAACATCTGGTGATAAATATTACAACTAATATATTGGCATCCCATCCTGTACGATCATCTGTATTTAGCATTTTATAACTAATGGCATTTCATTTATTTTCAGTCTGTTGTTGGATTCCTGTTGGTGTTCAAGGAGTGAGCAGTGTTTCATAATTCTGCTTCAGAAGAGTTTTAAATATAGTAATTATACTATAATGCCTCGCCAGTGTAAAACTAACCAGTGGAGAACTAACCTTCAATAGCCAAAAGTGTAAAATTACACATCTAGTTCGAAAGGCATGTGAACTATATTTTGAATGTCGTTTGGGATACCAAGATAAGTCATTTACCCTCACATATGCTGCAATTCATGCTATAGAAATTTGAGAAATTGGCTACAAGGTAAACGTGATGCAATGAAATTGGGTGTACCTAGGGTTTGGCAAGAATCTCGGAAACATGTAACAGATTGTTACTTCTGTTTGGTAGATATAAAATCCAAGGGGCAGATCCAGTACCCTAATTTACCCTAATTGAAAACGACAAACTCATTTTATTGAATATTTTTCTGAGAATGAAGGAGTAATTTTTTGCAACGATATGAATGGTTTATTTCAGACTTTAGGACCTGAACATAATGCAGAAGACTGGTGCTTATTTATTGATTCCTCCAAACTAAGTCTAAAGGCATTATTTATCTATATTGGCAATATTTTTCCATCTGTTCCTATCGCATATGCCATTTTTTTACATTCATACGAAGGAAACTTTTGAGGTTATGAATGAAATAGTAAGGTGTATTAAATATACCTATGTGGGGACTTGAAAGTTATTGGACTCTTAATGGGTATGCAACAAGGGCATACTAAATACTGTTGTTTTTTGTGCGAGCGGGATAGCCGCTACAAAGCAAACCATTACATTGGCAAAGAATGGCCTCCAAGACAAGCCTACATTTCTGGAGTCAAAAGTGTTTCCCATGATCCACTTGTGAACCCTTATTATATCTTCCTACCACTTTTACACATCAAGCTCGAACTGATGGAAGTATTTGTGAAGGCACCTGAAAGAGAAGGACAAGCTTTCATGCGTCTCAAAAATAGATTACCAAACCTAAGTGGTGCAAACATTAAGGAAGGAGTGTTTATTGGTCCACAAATAAGAGCTGTCTTCCAGGATGAAGCTTTGAAAATAAATGCTTAGCTTGCACTTAGATCACTATGGACGAACTTCCTTGGAAATGAAGTAATTGTAAGTGAATTTTTGCACTACTTTCATTCTATGGAATGCAATATGTCCTTGAAATTACATTTTCTGGACTGTTATCTGGAATTTTTTCCAAAAACTTTGGTGCTGATAGCGATGAACATGGCGAGAGGTTTCATCAAGGAATATCAGCCTTTGAAAAACAATTCAGTGGAAAATGAAATACAAGTATACTTGGCGAATATTGCTGATCAATCATAGAGATAGCCCAGAAGCTGTCCATAAGCGCAAACAATCAACAAAGGCATTTTAATTTGGTGTTCTTTGCAATTGTTATGTTTGTCATTATAACTATCTTGTACAATTAAAAAGTGTCATTAAAACAATTTTGGTGATAGAAAATGTTGGATTTCAGCGTTTAAAAAAACTGATTCGTGATAGAAAATTTTGTATTTCAGAAAAATTCTATGCATCTCAATTAGTTAATATCACATAGTTTCATCTAAAGACAGAAAATAGTTTACATTTGTTGCACAGTGATAATCATACACCTATTCATACATACAGACTCAAGGGAAGAATCAATTCAGAGGCAATCATACTATAACTTACACTGTAGAGGTAGTCAATAAGTTACGATGCTAAGTGGTTATGTTTATAATTATTGATGACACTATAAGTGAGTTGACACTATTAGATTAGGACGGGCAAATACTAAAGGTATTTTACTGCGAGGAGGTTTTCTTTGACTCCTATTTCCATTCAGAAGTTCATTACGTATGAACTATTCTGTAGAGCCGCCTATATTTTCAGGAAAGGAACAACTAATTTTTGCCAGTGTGTTACCATGGTGCTACTTTTCGATATTATTACCATCAGGATTTAAATCTACAAATAAAAGACATCCCTCTGTTAAGTTTTAAGTTATTTTGACACAATGAAATAAGTAGATCTAAGATGTAAAATGACCGAGCACGAACAAAAGACAAAAGATCCTGAGGCATAGATACTATAGTCAGATACAGCCCTCCATATCGCAGCCCGATCCCTCGTCACGAAATCCCACTTCTTCGACATTTGGAGAGGGACCTCAACTTGTAATAGGGGAGGGTGGGGAAAGTCGAGGAAAATAAGAATAAGGAAATAAGAATGAAGTCCACAGTAGTCTGCATACATATCTATATCTACGTGTCTCTCACCCCTAAACCACATGCTAGATCATCTGTATAAAAGATATGCACCCCAAAACCGGCCTTAGTAAGGTAAAGAGGACTAAGAAGACTATATTTTGGATTCATCTGATGTAACCGTCACAAACAAAACTTACGGCTGAATACATGCCC
This sequence comes from Deroplatys truncata, assembly GCA_030765065.1. Classification (NCBI taxonomy): domain Eukaryota; kingdom Metazoa; phylum Arthropoda; class Insecta; order Mantodea; family Mantidae; genus Deroplatys; species Deroplatys truncata. The sequence goes on from CM060980.1 coordinate 66,059,627, forward strand.
CAAGGGTTCTGTTAAATAAATGAACTTACGATATGAAACTGACAAGAAAGATAAAACAGGAATAAATATTTGGTCCACCTTAAAACAAGCTTAGAAGCATGACATTTGTTTATAATTAAAAGGAATCAAACGAATCTCACAAATAAACGAATAAATAAATAAAATCGGAAAGGCTAATATATTAATTACATCAATTGTAATTACTCCGCATTTCCAAATTTGAAAAGTTTGGAAATAAATACATGGAATTTTTATGTTGAAACAAATGTGTTAAAGTTGCCATTACAGATTCCTTAGACCTGTAAAGGAGACAGAATATATAACGTTTCGAAGACGAATCCATAACCAGCAACGTGCTATAATGTAAGCTGAATTCAAGCTAAGCTGGAAACTTGAATCGGATTTGAAAATATACTCCCATTGTCGGGAATTGAATTATGGCATGACCCTCCTTGCCATGCGCTTCCACTGAGATACCATGACAAGACAGTCTAGATATATCAAAACTATAATAATAGTAATAATAATAGTAATAATAATAATAATAATATGTTAATTTGAGTTTACTCTTCAATAGGCGAACTATTCCTGTACCATTCCTGGCTAGAATTCAAAAGAATCCGGTTCAATTACCGGCCCGAACGGAATGTTTTATTTCTGGAGAACTTCTCTCTGGAGTTCAAGCGAGGGTATATGCGATGTCAGCGCATTTTTTATCTGTGGAAGGCAATGGGAACCATCGCAATGTGGATTTTCTCTGTATGCTCTTATATGAGTAGGCGTATCATCATCAACTTCAGTAGGGCACACACAGCTTTATTGTACAAGGTGGTCCACAACGCACTTATTTGGCTTTAAGCAACCTGAAGTTTAATCGTTCCCAATGCCTATTCAGGATAAACGAACTATATGATTGAGGCAGAGCACTATAATACAAAATTATTCGCTACAGTGCCAATAGATTTATTTTGGTAGAGACCTGTGTACGATTGCCTACCAGCTCTCAAGCTGAGCAGTAGCTGATTTGGATAAAGCACGAGTCTGTTCAAACACCAAGACACGTCAGAATAGGTGCGATTTTTCGATAGATATTTCAGCTTTATTTTTTCTTTTTTTTCTTTTTTGTAAATTCAGACATTAGTTTCTTCATTCGTTATTCTTTATTTTTTCTCTCTTTTATTTTTAATGTCTCTTTTTTACTCTGTGGTTTATGAAATCCTTCCTGTGTCATAATCTGATAAAAACAAACACGTTTGAGTTATGCTGCCTTGAATATGACGTAGAATTTTTGAAAATGCATAAAATTCTGTAAAAGCTATGTTTCTAGGAGTAAAACAGGACAAAAATAGGTATGACTAAAATAACTTCGGTGTAAATCTTGACTAAGTAAAACAACAACCAAAAATATTCATTCATAACTTAAAAATCATTTTTTTATTTCCGAATACCTACTACGTTTTAGAAAGCTTACATTATTGAGAACATAAATCAAATGATTAATAAACTACTAATTTTACTTTGAATAAAGCAGACATTAAAAGATGGCCTCTTTCACTGATAAATGTGCATCTCAGCACGTTGGTATAGCGATAACCCAGCATTTTGTAACTGATCTGCAGGTTTCAGTCATCAAGTACCGGAGTTGATTAGATTTCTCTGGACCCTGTGTGTATGCGATGACTTAGTAAACCAAAAAGATAAATAATTATATAAACCTACTCTGGATCCAGTATTTTCAACTATAAACGGGTGTTGCTCTTGAACCATGCAGAATATTTATAACGGTACAAACTCTAAGCAATATTTATTCCGGCATGTTTTAATAAACCTTCATGTAAGTTAAGTTTTGTTGTATTTTCTCTGTAAGTTATAATCAGGTTCATTATCAACGTATGCGAAATAACCTGATATGATTATGTTCAGCGTAACAAGCAATTATTCAATCGATTTTTATGTTAACAACAGAGAACATTGTTTTTCAATGGTTGCAGACTATATGTCATTTCCAAACTGTTTAACTTGGTGGCCTGAAGATGGAGAATCTTAGTACGAGTATTCACTACTTTTGCCCCATTTTCGTTGTGTATTGACATTACGAGTTTCTGCATCATGTGAAATCTGTGCAGCCTTTATTTTTTTAAAAACTAAGTAAGGGATCAAAGATAAGGTACGAAGTTTTTAAAGCGCATTTGCTATAATTATCTTAAAAAATTGTATGTGGTACATTCACATGACTTTCTCTACCCTCCATCGTTTATTATTGAATGTACAAATTATTCCTACTTTTCTATTTAGGACATTTTATTCCAAATAAACCTGTGCAGAAATACTACATTATACATTTCGTTATACATACAAAGCGAAAGCGATAGTCAAATGTTTCAGAACACTACGGTATATGCTGGCCTTAAAATTCCATCTGCTTTCATGCAATACGAGAAACAACTGAATGTTACAATTTTGGTATTTACCGACTTATCGTTTTTGAGTTATGCTGTTCACAGACACATATACACACTAACCTTTTTCCAAAAATGTGCTTGTGATTCTTTTTTGATTCAGTGAATTTGAAAACACGTATTTCCTGTGAAATTTCGCTATCGAATTCTTGGGTGGAATGCAATACCTTCCCTACCTACTATACACATGGTAGAGAAAATAAAAATACATAAGATTACCTGGCTTACCCATGCTGCACGGTTAGCCCTTTAAACTCGAATGAGGAATTAATTGACTTCATTTACCTCCTACCTTTGTTCTCTATTAATCATTTCATTATTATTATTATTATTATTATTATTATTATTAATATTATCATCGTAAAATGATCTAGAGGATTTGTATGGTGAATCCTCCCCTTTACTCTTTATAATTGTAATTTTGTACAGCCTCAACTATTCCTAAAACCTGATGAAAAATCCTGTGATATTCAAGCAAAAGTATGTGAAACATCGATTGAAATTATGACTTCCCTAACCTCTCCCACACAGTACAAGTTCTGAAAATGCTGCATGGCCTATTAGTACCCTTTGGCGGTGGAACAATCATCGGTCGGAATGCTCGAATAACGTTTTCGATAATAATTATAGTAGGCGAAATGTTAACCTTTGACCTCTTTGGTCTCGAAGTTATTTAATGACATAAAAGCTACATAGTTTTTACATAATGCAGAAACTAACATGCAACACGAAATAACCCTGCCCATCTCTGTGATGTGATTAGTAACTGCCTGCCTCACATTTAAGAGGTCTCGTGTTCGGTTAAAGTGACTTACCTGGATAAGGTTTTTCCGCAATTTCCCCTTATCCTGAGAAGAGGAATGTCGTGTAACTCTAGGAACCCCGGGTCCATTTGTGCACCATTTTAACCATTCCGTTCAATCATGATCTAAGGACGTCAATTAACCATCAAATAGGAACAAAGAAATAAAGACGAAGCTGGTGAATATAAGGATTCCACACTCCCAGGCCACCAAGTTAATCTCTTTGCAAAGGACACATAGTCTGCAACCAGTAATTTAAGTTGTTCAATACAAAACATCGGTTAAGGGATTTATAATGTTAACAATTTTCTCTTTTTATACAATTATTTAGAATGCCTTACTAAGAGCTTGATTGCAACATACGTAAGGCGGAATTAAAGCATAATTTTCTTACATGAGGGTTATTAAAATAGTTTGGCATACGTATCGTAGTATTGTAAGCAGATTCGATTCTCTTTGTGGCCATATGCGAGTATATGAAACGAAGTATCGGCGATATTTGTCCTATTTTGCATGTTTTCTCCACCACGCACATAGTAGGTAGAGAAGGCATTGCATTACACCCAAAAATTCCACAACGAGGTTTCACTGGAAATACTTGTTTTGAGGCTCCTTGAATTTCTTTTAATAAAAAGGTCCGTGTGTGTGTTTTTAAATAACATAGCTCAAAAATGAAAAGTCGCATAAATACAAAACTTGTTATTTAGGTGACGTAGTGCCCAAAGATACGACACAAAGATTTTCAAGAAAATCTCCCCACCCAAAACTACCCCTTACATGGTACATTTTTCGACATTTTAGATTTATTAAAACTTGACTAACGATTTTGATTAAAAGACGATATATTTAAGACATTTACATGACAAATAAAATATATATCTTGATTTTTCTGGGAATAACCTGTGAAGTCCTTCTCATTCTGAAGAAATCTTGTATAATCTTGTACAGCTGGTAAAAGTTAAGCAATAGATGAAAACGTATCACACAAAAATGTAGATCTATTTAGAACACAGAGTTTATTTCAAATAACTTTTTTGTATTCAGCCATTTCCGAGATATCCGTTATTAACGGTTCGAATTGCTCAATACTTAGCCATTCTTTTTAATCTTGTTTAGTATTAACTTCGTTATGTGCAAATTCATGAATAGGAGCATGGATAGGTTCAGAAATTAATTTACTCGCCTTTATCCCCCTTTCTTCTAATAAAAGTGTATTCTCAACTGAAACTTCACTCAAATATTTTCTTATTCAAGCTATTGCTTCATCCACTCTTCTCTCTTTAATTATTTTAAAAATTAACCTTCATGAAATATTTTATTTAAGAAAAACCAGAATTTGAAATATATTAATTACAATTCCACTTTTAATAAAAATTTCATATACACCTCTTCATTGATGATTACCCTCTGTAATAGAAGGATTATCTTGAATAAATTGTCTTATTCTTTTATCAATTCAAAAAATAGCACCATTAATACTTATTTCCAATTTAATTATTAATAATCATTTCATTCAAATTATAATTATTCTATCTGTTCTTATTGGTGCTATTGGTGGTCTTAATCACATCTCTTTACGAAACTTTTATCATTTTCATCAATTAATCACATTGGATGAATATTAACAACTATAATTATAGGTTCCAATTTATGATTAATATATTTTGTCGAATCCCCTCCTCCTGCAGGATCAGAAAGAGATGTATTCAGGTTTCGATCAGTTAAAAGTACAATAATTTTCATTTGTTTCTGGCGCTGTCATGGAAACAGTATGGAATTTTAAGTTTAGCATATAGTTCTGAAACATTTGACTATCACTGTTCCCTTTGTATCTGTAACAAATGTGTAATGCAGTTATTTCCAGGTTTATCTCGATTAAAATGAAGTAGATAGGAAAATAAGCTTTCATAAGAATAATTTGTATACTCAGTAATAAATGATAGAGGGTAGAGAAGGTCATGTGAATGTAATGCGTCAGATGTAGCTTTGTAAATCCTTTTTAGTCTTTTATTAATTTATGGATTGAAAATGTAAGGTGTTTTATATCCTCAAGTCAGTCAGAAAGAATAGGGGGTTTCCATAGTGAAAGAATTGTCAGAATCGTTTGGGTGGTTTCTGAGATTATCTTTCTCTCTCTCTCTCTCTCTCTCTCTCTCTCACACACACACACACACACACACACACACACACACACACATACGCACACAGTTTTCTCTCTTTGTATATTAGTACAGATGCGTGCAAATGTGTACGACAAGACATTAGATCTACGCTAAGAATTAAATCACCACTAACGTAAAAGTAGTGGAGGAGTGCAGCCTGTTCGTTGAACGTTTTTCTTTATTTGAAATACGGCAAGGAGCACACCTAAGAGCCAGATACAAATGGAAGCCATTATTTGCAGCAACTCTTCCTTTGAGATGCTCACTGTAGGTATATCGGGCTGTAGCTGGGATGAATGGATCCGGTAGAGTGTTGGAACGAATGCCAAATTCCGAGAAGCATAGGACGGAGATGAATGATGTTTCCTCTAGAGGCAGACGTCGATGCATAAGCACTCTCGCCACAGCCAGGAAATGAAACGTTCCTTCATCGTTACTAGACAAACGCCTTTGTACTTCCTCCACAGAAGGAGATTAGCATAAGATTCTATTAAACGTATTGGATTTCGCCGTACATCTCCTTGCAGGGATGCTTGCATTACAATCTGGTGCTTGCTTAATGAACACAGCTTCCGAGAACAATACGACGCTTCCAAATAGGAGGATGAGGTCTAAGAATTTAAATCTAGGAAGGTTTGAGCCACTGTACAGGCTGTGATGTTTTGAGAGCTGGTAGATTGGCCATAAGAGCGGCTATCAAAATGAAACAAATATAATAATAATAATTTATTTCCACAATTAGCCTTACAGTAATATGTTTCGTTTCAGTATTAGGATTTAAGTAATTTGGTGGTGCTTAAATGTTTTTAAAATTACGATTTCTACATCGTGTGCAACACGTGATGAATTATTAGAAGCATAATAAAAATGAAACGTTGTTTTCTGAAGAACTAATAAAATTTAAAACACATTTATAATAATTGTGGTAAAGCAGCATTTGAAAGAATTTTGAAAACACATACATAAACAATGCAAGATTTAGAAATTTCACCTAAGATTACCCTTAATACGTTTTTAAGATTAGCTGACGTTTATTGTAGGGTGGACATAAGGTCCATCAAGCTAATCGGTTGTAAAAGATGCACCCTTACTCTTAAATCTAAGTGAAACACTTCACAGTTAGCCTTGACAGCTAAGAAAGACACATTATTTGCGAAAGTATGATACATTATTATACAACCAAATCTAAACCTCGAAAGTTCAACAAAATATGCCATACGGTGATAGCATCATATATAATTTCTTTCCTTTTCATAGAATTTTAATGTGTGTTATTGTCATTAACAAAATTGTAGTCATTTCTACTGAAGAAGGGAATTTTTATTCCGTCCTTGTAACGTTGGCATTTTTAATTCAACTTACAGGTTTTCTCTAAACATCTTTAAACTCGTTTGTCTAGCATTGGATTCATTTAAAGTGCTTCTTAAAACTAACAATATTCATTAATGTTATAAATCACCTGCCATTATACATTAAAAGTAATCTCTACTACCCACTTCAACTTTTTGTTGCTACTTAATTCTATTTTAGCTTTTAGGACTTCCTTGGTCTCTAATATGGTAAACCGCAAATTTAAATATTCATCATGTATCACATCGGGTAAATTATACTTTTTCAGAAGGGTTAATTGCTATGTGCCACTTCGGGGTGTATTAAGCTTTTGTATTGTAAATTCTAGATAATTTAGTACACTTTTATAACTTTTACCTTTTCTACAACGTACTTACAGTAAATAGGGAAAGTAAAGTATTCCACCCAAAAATTCGATGTCGAGATTTCACTGAAAATACATATTTTGAGACCCCCGAACCCAAAAGAGGCATTTTTAGAAAAACGTCCGTGCGTATGTGTGAACAGCATAACTCCAAAACGAAATGCGGATAAATATCAAATTCTGTATTTGTGTTCAGTATTTTTAAAGTTGGGGCAGGAAGATTTACAAAAAAATCCACCCAGCGCCAACTACCATTTATATGGAAAAATTTTCCAAAGTCTTGATGTTCTCAAAAATGGTATTAACGATTTTGATTAAAACCACACATATTTAAGATATTTATATGACAAATAAAATACATATCTTTAATTTTCTGGGAATAACCTGTGAATTCCTCTTCATTCCTATGAATTTTATATAATTTCGTATAACGAGATATCCTTTATTATTTGTCTGAATTTTTCAGTACTTCGCTATTCAGTTGTTTCTCCCTATGCCATCGAAAGAGTATGGAATTTTTAGGTCAGGATACGGACATAGCCTATAGCTTCTGCTTTCTGTCTCCCCTCGTACCTACAATGAAATGTGTAATGAAAGTATTTCTGCAAAGGGGTGTTTCGATTAACATGATGTACGTAGCAAAGTAAGCTGTGAAGTAGATAGCTTTTTGCACCACGCTTTGTGAGCCAATTTGAAGTAGTTTGTAGTGAAGGAGTTGTATTATATTTCAAACGTTGGGGAGCCGAACTTGAAGTAGTAGCAACCATACGTATTGTAAAAAGTTTCCGGTAGTCTTCGCCCCAAATGTACTTTCCGGTGGCCCTTTGCCCCAAAATGTTTAAAAAAATATTAACTTTGTAATTTGACTGTTTCTTTAAATATTATATTTATGTTTGCCACGACTGCGTCATTATTATTGTTAAGAGACATATTTCTCTTTGCAGGTTTGTGGTGCGACTGAAGAATGTAGGCTTACTCAGATTATAATTTTACTTCACTCCTTTTATTAATGCTTGACACGATTTAAATAACACTTCACTGATATATATATATATATATATATATATATAGAGAGAGAGAGAGAGAGAGAGAGAGATATGTGAAATATTTTTATTACTTTCTCTACTACGTATAGTAAGTAGGGGAAGTATTGCATTCCACCCAAAAATTCGATACCGAGATTTCACCGGAAATACATGTTTTGAGACCTCCTGAATCCAAAAAGAGCATTTTGGAAACATGTCCGTGTGTGTGTCTGTGTGTGTGTCTGTGTGTGTCTGTGAACAGCATAACTCAAAAACTAACAGTCGGATAAACACCAAACTTGGTATTTACGTTCAGTATCTTCCAGAGATGCGACACGAAGATGTTCAAGAAAATCCCCCCACCCCAGACTACCCTTTACATGGAACATTTTTGGAAAATTTTAATTTTCTCAAAAATGGCTCTAACGATTTTGATGAAAATATCATATGTTTAAGATAATGTCATGAGAAATGAAATGTATATCTCGAAATTTCTGGGAATGTCTCCAAAAGTATTCTTCATTATGAACGACTTTTGCATAACTGGTAAACCATAAGAGATAGACAAAATTTTACTACACAAAAAATGTAGATCGCGTTAAAATACACAACTTATATACATTTTTTTGTTGAGTGAACCGTTTTCGAGATATTGCTTGTTATTTCCTTAAATTTTCCAATACTTATACTTTTTCTCAAATTCGTTATTCATTTTTTTATGTCCTGGACATGCAAAGAGAATGGAATGCGCCACATAGCAACCAGCGATAAAATATTTGACTATCGCTTAAAAGCTACCATATTCCCCTTGCATCTACAAGAAAATTACCAATAAGATTGACATCTCGATATCTCGATTAATATGAAGCATATGGAGAATAGGCGTTTGTAAAAATAGATTGTACAAGAGTAGAGAAAGTCATGTGAGTGTAACACATCAGATTTTTAATTACTTGCACTTTTTAACACGTAAGCTATGTTTGTCTCACACAAATACGTATTCAATGTTTCAAGGACGTGTCTAGCGTCCGGTTAGGAACACTGTCTGCAAGCAACGCGTCCAGTTATGAGCGCGTCTACAAGCAACTGACTTGATTTCTACCGCCTAAATTTGTAAATTTCTGTATTTCAAGTCTCTGATTGGCTATTCCTAATCCAATAGAATACTTTTATTTAACTTAAGCTTTTTTCTGGTTGTTGATTGGCTATTTTATAAACTGTCACAAAAATTACATTATCGTTGCTCCAAGAATGACTAGTAACATTATTACCCTTTCTTACTCATTATTGCCTCATGGCTACCTCATTGTTAGCAACTTTTAACCTATTATTATCACAGCTCCTACATTATTAAATTACGTAATATATTCACATAACATTATTACACATGTACACAATAATATAAACATATACAATGACTGTAATATACACTTTTTATATATTGTTACATACACATATTGCTTTAAGGCGGGCTGTTATTGAATTTGCATATTATATAATTTGACTAAAATCATTTAAGTGTTAAAAATACTACCTCAGCTGTCCTAGGAATAGTTTGTAGTAGCTATATAAAAGTAAACGATGATAGGTAGAAAAGTCATGTGAATGTAACACATGAGATTTTTTTTTAAATGTCTCACTTCTGTAATCCTCTTGAACTTATATCCGGAGCTTGATTTGAGAACCAACTGATGCTGTTATAACTCTCTGAGCTGTAAGTTTTAATTGTGGTTTAACTCATTTCTGCCATGAAACAGACTCACATCCATACTCCCTGACTCTCCAGAGGGTAAGGAATGATTCTCGACCAAAGAGAAGGTGGGGTAATTTTCTATTATATTATTTTGTGCTTTAAAAGAAGTCACTAAGTGATTCTGAAACACAGAGCTTCATAGTAACCCCAAAACTGTGAGAAGACGTGAATAATTTCAATAATAATAGTTATAATTACACTGAGTACTTTATAGCGACCTCGCTCATCAAACGTTAAATTTCGGTTTATTTCGCTGTGTAAAGAGCTTAACTCCACATGCACAAAATAAGAAAGGGGCTATCCACTAGCTACAACAGATCTACAACCGTAATCATAAGAAAGCCTTGCTGTTGACTGCTTTATGAAAAATTCAGCAGCAGTTCAGTTACCGGCTTCTCCTGCGGCCTGTAATATAATTCAGGGACTGGAGTCTGCAGAACCTTATGTAAAATAACAGTGCCTGTGTTAGAGAAGCAGGCCGGCACAGTTATTGCTGTCGTTACTATAAAATCGCGAAAGGGCAAGGCATCGTATAAAAGAATTCCGACTGTTTACCTAACGACAATGACAATGCCACCCCAAAATATTTCAGGCGGGATCTGGTGGGGTAGTGCAGCCGACAGAGCCACTCTTCCATACTTCATACTTAACGTTGAGTTTTCTTTTTCTTATCGACCGAATGTCGTCCTCGCTTTTACGACTGTTCTGTGTGCAAAATGCGAGTTTATAGCTTCCGCACAACTTTCGTTATTTTTTATTGGTAATGGGGAACCCCCATTTCTTTTTCTGCTTACGCATGTAAGCAAAGCCGTAGCGATTTCTAAAGATATTAAACGCTGTGTCTGGTATCTTTCTGAGAATCGTAAAACTGCAGATAGGTGGCATATCTCCCCATGAATATCGTTAAAGAAATATCCTTCAATTCTTTTAGTAGTATGCCACAATGCAACGTGATTTGGAATATAATGCTCACTCCTGATGGTGTAATAAAACTGAAATAAACCGAAATACTGTACATTTGCAGAGTATATTGTGGTCTGCACCGGAACTCAATGTGTAGTAGAGCAGATGGTGCCTGATTGTTACTCATTCTTAATGTGAGCTGCTTGACTCACCTATCTTCACCACATTCTGAGCGTTCTCAGGAGGAAATCAAAAATTTCAACTTAAGGGGCGGGGGAGAGCTCTATGTGGGCACAGCGAAAATGAGGGGGTCAAAGTTGGATGAGGCGGAATTTATCTATAATATCAGCTTTCGCACAAAGACATATTATAATGAAATTAAACTTAAGGTAGACTAAATTACAACAACGGCAAAAAGTGTCATTTTTGGTATTGTGACGAAGCCAGCAGTCGATGTCGTGACGTTCAATGCAACGCTAGCCGGCAGATTAGTGGGAAGAGTAGTGATGTAAACAATTGCAGGAAGGCATTCTATACGTAAGGTGATCGTTCCGGAATCTTCTGTTGCTCTCGGACCTTCCAAAACATTTAGCATGACTTTCCAAGAGCTCTGCAGCCGTATATAAGGGAGTGTGCTCGCAACAGTGGTGGTTGTTGAGAAGTTCAAGTGAGTCAGTCAGTGAGCGATTCTCCGAGCAAAATGGTGACGACTGTTGTACTGCAGCGAGTGCTACTACGGAGCGACGGGTGTGGGTGTTGTTTTCGACACCCGAATGAAGTGAACCGTTCGGCGTGAAGACGCTGCATCACAAAGGAAGAAGTGAAGCGGCGGAGAATTGAACTAGTTCACTCTGGACAAAGTAACATTAGTGAAGTGAACTATGAGTGAAGGTAAACTACATAAAAACGAAACAGTGACAGTGAGAACCGAAAAGAAGTGAAATTTAAACCGAGCGAAGTCACAGTATTTTGTGCAGTCCTATTAATTAGAATTTCCTCTTTAGCTTTGGTATATTTGTTGTCATAGTAGGTACAACTTTTTATTTTAAATATACATTTAAAAATACTACTTCATCTGCCATTGTGTATGGTGAGTTGAGTAACGCTTCACAGAAACAATTCTGCGGGCTTTGGAGTAGGGAAGTAAACTTTAAGAGGTAAACTTTTGGGGGAAGTTTTTCTCTACAAATCGGCGCTTTTGTTAAGTATGGCAGCTTCTGTGTGCTCAAAACATTAGTTTGTTTGCTTCTTTCTTTGCAAATATATGCGAGTCTTTTTCTCAATTTTTGCTTTGAATTATATGTATGAATAAATGAGCCGTTATTGAAAAATAGGTAAATATAAATTTCAATATGACAAAAAACAATAAGTGCTGTTATGCACCTGATACCTTTAATCGATTGTGAGATAATGGGTCATGAATTTAACAGATTTAACATTGATGGGAGGGTGCCGGGGTAGCAAGGTGGTTTGCGATTCCGACTTTCGAACTGAGGGTTTGGGGTTCGATTTCCCGCTTAAAGCCGGTTATCGAGACCCAGGAGGGAAAATAGTAATAATAACAATAATAATAATAATATAGATCGAAATCAAACATAACGACAAAAAGGTGCTGAAAAGAAATAAAGGGTATAAAGGGAATCAATTTATAAAAATAAAAAGACGCTCCCTCTGTAAATTCTTACTAGAAAGGGGTTTTGTTGAAAAGGCAGAAAAACAATTTTAGTTTTACTTGAAAGGGAAGCAGATGTACCTGCTATCGGCGACAAGAAGTGTACCGGAAATTTCGCTTTTGTACTTTGGCTCGGACGTGTAGTTTACAATGGTTTCAAAGCTTAGCAAGGTCAGAAAGTATACGTGTCTTATCTACAATCTAAGAATATTTGTGGGGGACATTTTAAACTCAAAATAAGTTGTAAGAAGCAGACGGGAAAGTTGTAAAAGTGGGGGTAGCCAATAATAAAATCATGAAACAAAAATGATAGCCAATCAAAGATCGCGTATACATCACATGATACGTTTGAACTTAAAACGGAACGAAACATAAGAAAGGTGGGGAAAAATTCTAAGTTTGGCGAAAGGCGTGAAAATAAGAAAAGAAACGCCGAGCCACATTGGGGTAAAAACTAACCACGAGGACGGTTGATGAAACAAAATCAGAAAAAATAATCAGCAAGTTTGAATTGTGAAATGAAGTTGCGAAATCTAGGCAATTCGAGGGCTAGTCGGAGGAACATATAAGTAACGGCTTCGAAAGTGATGACAATAATAACAGTGGTTTCGACGACGAAGGTGGCGGGTCGACCAGATAGGAATCTTCGTGACAAGATAAAGCAATAATAACTCAATCTTCGCCGGTAGCATTATTAATATTTTCAAGGCAGTGTCATCAACCCTGAAAACCAGAACCTCAGTACTACCAGAGCAAGTTCCTAATCCCTGCCATCCAACAATCGAACCCGGGACTCTGAGTCACCTGAAGCGACAGCAAGGAACAACACAGATGTGTCCAAGATCAGCGTCACGCTCTTGGACGAATTTAAGTCGGCCCTATCCACGCCGTCACCTCTGACTTGCTCATGTGAGGTATCCCCAAAGGATAACGTGGTTCAGAGGCTAGGATAAAAGCTGCAGGACCTCTCATTCCGCCGCATTCCTCATCATCACCCTACCATCGGAGGTAACGGATTCCAGTCATTCCATTCCAGTCCAGTCATCGCTTGGTGAAATGAGATATCCCCGAAGGTCATAGGTCAGATGGGAGCGTTAGAAACGTCGACATTGGAGAGATAGGTCTATTAATTTCCCTCGAGTAAACAGTAGTGGTATTATGGACTTTGGTACTCATTCCCTATTCCGAGACAAGTTTAGCTTTGTTCTCTCTAGTTATGTATACTCCATAGGAACATACAATTCTGATAAAACGTACAATATTTATAGAAGCTATGAAATGAACGCTTTCCTTCTGTATTACTAATTATAGTACTAAAAGCATTAGGCTTTCGACACAATTGTTGGAACAAAATCCTTATGTTGTATAACTTCCGTGTTATAGGTACAATTACTTACTCACGTGTCACTGACTGTGTTATGTTCACTTTTGCGAGTTAGCATGCTAGCATTCAAATCCAGAGGTCCTGGGTTCAATTCCCGGCTGAATAGGAATTCCCAATTCCCAGTTAGATTCCTCTGGGGATTGGAATTTTTCTTTAACCAGGATTATTCCAGCCCTCCCTAGAGCCTGGACGTATGAGTGAGAGTGTAAATGTGTGAGTAAATTTCATGTTTAGAAAGAAAATTTAACGTAAACAAACCCAAAGAGAACATCATTACCGATGAGCAATTGTTCCAAGGCAAAGCGGCTGATAAGACCTAGATGTTAAAGGCGGCATATAAATGGAAATAGAACTTTTGCAGGTTCTTGTTTTAAATAGTTTTGAACTAAAAACAAAGAAATTAGAGACACTTCGTGAATAGCGGAGAGCGGAAATTGAAATTTAATTATTCGGGTTGTAATTTTGTAGTCATCCTCTACACCCGCAGCTTCTTTATCCTCTTCTTCCATTTCTTCTTCTTCTTTAGACACTAATACAAGGTAGTTTAGGACTACTTTATTAACACTGGTTTTATGCAAGTCTAACGTCATCAAAATTTTATAATGGCGTTTATAATATCTCTTAGTAGTGTTTATAACACTAGTGTTACAAAGACTAATTAGCAATGATAATTAATAACGGAAACTTGTGATCAACTTAAAATTTTCATTCTGTATTATGAGTTAAGTTGTACTGTAAGTTGTACTCAACCTGCAGTAATCTTGGTTATCATTATCATACGTTCTTTTGTAAGTTCAGTACTTATTCCTGCCATATCACCCCAAAAATATACATCTGCTTCGTAATTAACTATTTCCTTCCTGTGGTATGCAATTTTGAAATAGGCTAATTATAACGTCAAAGAATTATCAGAGCTGCGTTTGCTTTTATTATGTGGCAACAGTGCTGCAGTAAAACGAATAATGTGTTCTTAACGATAAATTCTCTCAGTCAAACCAAGCAACCATGTCAGAGTATTTCGTATAACCTTGCGTTTTTGCATCACAGAGACTTTGGATCAAATTAAGTACGCATTCCTCATTCTCTGTACAGGTTTATAAACGCTTTAATTCTGATATCCCCCCATCTATACTTTTAGTTGCTGACCTCTCCACTACAGTAATATCAAGATCCCTGGGACCACCACCACACAACAATAAGATCACTGAAATAATCACCACACATTTTATTTCTCTTGCATATTCTTACGCGCCTAAAAATCGAAAAAAATGATTTCACACCCGATATTTGGCATTTTAAACTATTTATAAAACACCAAACGAAACACTTCAAGAAAGCTAGTAAAGTAAAAAATACTTTTCACTGATTACCTACCTTTGCTGTTACTATAATGATTAACTTTGTTTTTCTAACTAGTGAATTGGACAATATTTGTAATGTTCAAATTTTGAATATTTTCCACACATTTACTCTTAGAAAATTCATAACCATGTAATTTCATTATTATTTATTATTTTACATAATTATTTAGTTATATATTTGCAAATACATCACTTTTTACTTGATATTTCTTTTCTTCCGGTAGGGCTTAAGAGATGGTTCAAGTAAGTTTTGGGTGGGTTCCAACCAAAAAATACTCTCTCCCCCAATTAGCGTTCCCCTGAGCCAGAATGCATTGGATTTTCACCTCGCACTTTAGTAAAGTTTAAAATACCTATTCACAAGTCTCTTCCCGAGCTCGCGGATTTATACCTGGCGAAGGGCAATGGATTTTTTCGGGCGTAAAAATCCTTAGATGGCTTCCTTCGGAAGGGAAGTAAAGCCGGTGGTCCCGTGGCGTAGGTTTACAGCACGTAAAAGAACCTCAAGCCTGATAGGCCTCTGAGCAAAATTACCGGTCTTTTACGCCCAATATAGAATGGAACGCTAAGAACCATAGCAGTTAAAGAGTGTCCATAAATAAAACTCAATTTTTTTATTCACCATTATAACCTCCCAGACTACACAACACAATACAAGCTTTCTCTGCACCATTTATTCTGAAGTAGCGTACCGGTTTTCCTTCAAAAGATCAACATAATCTACGATTTACATAATTGGTGAGTTGTATTTTAACACATCATCTTCAGAAAAGAAACTCGTGGGGGCCTGTGTTCGCCGATTACAATAGGGAAGCGCTCCCTCACAGACTAGATCAGTCTATTTGATTATCTTTCTCCAAACTGAAAAATATCATTCAGGTCAGCATTTATCACGTTATCCAAGAGCTAAGCTCCTGAAGATCCAAAATCTACTACAATGCTTGAAAGCAGTTAATAAACTCCAAGGGATATTGGTATAAGTAGTTTGAAAGTATAATATGTGTGGCGATTAACTAAGTATGTGAATTATATCTGGAATCAGCCTCGTGTACGTGCATACATACAATATAACGTAACAAAACATTACATTCACAGTTTTAGCCCAAATTATATATAGGTTATTTACAAATGTATTACTTTTATTTACTTAGAATCAATGGCAATAAGGCTCACAGATTTCAACCTTCTTGTACTCCAATTTTCTCGTAATGGATGATGTATTTACTCAGAGAAAACTTGGCACTTCGTTTGCAAACATAGAACAGTCTGTTAGTGGTTGGTATGATGTTTTCTAGTATTTCTCTAACATCAGTATACAACTCTTCTATAAGTATTAGAGTTAGTCAGGAAATGAATTAAAAATGCAATTGAGAAAAGGCGCTTAGAGATTAGTAGGACCCGGATTTTAATGACAGGTCATATTTATTTTTCCTGAACTTCAGGGTGAATTTTACAAAAATTTATGCAGGAATGAAGGTATTGTAGTGCAGAAAATGTATTTTTATTGTTGCGTATACTGTCATATTTACTACTTTTTTAGAAATAGGTTATATTTCAGCCAACTTTTGTCAAAATGCATATATTTGTCATATCTTTAAGGACACAAGAATAAAAACATGAAAATGTTGCTCACATGACAAGTTTCAGGTGATGTCACAACAGTTACTATAAAAGTTTACTGATAAATAAAGCGTAACAACTAGTCGGTTCGCTGACGTAACACATTGTTGCGCGGGATCGACAAAACGCTCCCGAAGGCGGCTTCCGAAGTAATAAACATCGCCCACGTGGTCACACTATTCAGTTTGAATATAAACTCAGTCTGGTTCAACATGCCGAAAGTAAAGTGCTCCAACAGCATGAAGTTGCGAGGTTTTGTTCGTAATTTTGAGAAAAGTTCTTCACCACTGACCGGGAAATATTATTTTGTAAACTATGTGAAGTTAAAGTTATTGCAGAAAACGCTTTAATGTGCAACAATACTGTAATACAGCCAAAGAAGGTAGCTGTGTAAAGAAAAGTGCTGAAAATGACAGCAGACAAACGCTGTTATTTGAGCAGACAGGTCACTCTTCAAAAATAAGTGCTAGTTACTTTCAAACACTACAGAATTGTTCTGAAGTGAATTTTGTATTACATGGTATATAAAAAAATAAACAAGAATGTTTATAAATAAACATATATAAGTAATATTTTATTTTAAGGCCATATTTATATAGTTTTAGGTCATAAATGCTTGCATATTTCGCTGGCTTTTTGATCATTAAAACCTGAGCTCTAGTGATCAGCAATTGCCTTAGTCCAATAATCGCAGTTTTGTGAACCAGAAGTCTCTTAAAATGCCAAGTAGCTTCACAGACAATATTACAAGGCTGAGTGCATATTTTTTCAGGTTTCCCAGCATCAGAAAAATACGGCATCGGTGTGCGGTCAATGAACCGGGCGACAGTGAGGCTAATGCACTGCTATAGAATTAGCGAACGCTTAGTTTTGCATTTATTGGAATAACACAAATATTTATTCTGATTTTTTGTTGCAGTGAACAAATGTTAAAATTCAGGATGCCTTTTTCACCTGTGGATCAAACAAGGTACGTAATAAAACATTCATAAGCTGAATAAAAGTACATCAGTCGATGATGTGTTGCTAGTAATGATGTTAGTTGAGCGCAGAGAGGCAGCTTTAAATATTTCAGAGCTTGTGTATGCAATTAAGGTGAGAACGATGATGTGCCTTTGAAAAGAGATGAATGGGAACAGGAGGGGCGGTAGAGTGGAAGCCTTAAGAGGCGGTATCATAGTGCTGCAATAAAAGTTAATAAGGAAATGTACAGAAAGGGGAGCTTTCCATTCAGTTATTTAACCACTTATAGAGACTTCGCTTAAAGGCACCCTAAGATATACAAAACCTTGTGAGCACATGAATGAATTTTATAGCATTCAGTCATGCTGCACTAGTCTCTTGGGTGAAATCAGCAAAATACATGTCTTTCTAGTTACTCTTGCACATGTATTTTCTAAGCTAGAAATTAAAATCAGTCGGAATATAGTATCATTGATAAAAAGTACATCAGAGTTTCCCATAGTATTGCTATATATATATATATATATATATATATATATATATATATATATATATATATATATATATATATTCTCGGCTCACAACAAAGTTTATGCGTCTTCGTTATGATGGACAACCCAGTCAGTTTACTTGAACCAACCCTGAACATCATATATTTAGATTTAAGATCCGTTATATCATATCGAGACTACAAGACTATGACGTGAAGGTGGGTGCTCAAACGAGACCGGGATCCAAAGAGCTGAGAGTAGTCAACATCAGTCTTTCCGCGTAAGAAAAAAACGAAGGTTCGGACTTGGGTCCTCCCAATTATTAGACAAATATGCTACCCTTAAAGCATAAAGATGGGGTTCATAGAATAAGTAGATACATTTTTACAATATTCAAGAATCATTTACAACGAAACACCAAACGAAACCAAATTGCTACTTTAAGACGGTACAAATGCGGAAGAACCGAATAGAAATTCCATATTGGATATAAAAGTAAAAATAAGTCTTACTTACTATCGTTTATACTATATATCTTCAATAAACTATTCCCTACCAGAATACCTTGTGTATGCAGAAATATTTCATTACACATTTCGCTGTAGATACAAGAGTTTTTTTTTATTTATGGACGCTCTTTAACTACTGTGGTCCTTAGCGTCCCATTCTATATTGGGCGTGAAAGATCGGTAATTTTGCTCAGAGGCCTCTTTATCAGGCTTGAGGTTCTTTTACGTGCCGTAAATCTACGACACGGAACCAACGACTTTACTTCCCTTCCGAAGGAAGCCATGCTAAGGATTTTTATGCCCGAAAAAATCCATTGCCCTCCGCCGGGCTTGAACCCGCGACCTTCGGAACTAGAGGCTAGCACGGTACCACTAGTCCACGGAGGACGACAGATGCCAGAGGA
Organism: Deroplatys truncata; assembly: GCA_030765065.1. NCBI lineage: Eukaryota > Metazoa > Arthropoda > Insecta > Mantodea > Mantidae > Deroplatys > Deroplatys truncata. The sequence continues at coordinate 66,078,850 of CM060980.1, forward strand.
TAGAGAAAATCGAACTGCTGATCAAATGTTTAAATGCGAGATGCTGTATGCTGCACTTGAAGTTAGAAACATCGTTAGAAACAGTTGAATAGCGACAGCGCTTTACAAAACGACAAAGTATTGAAAAATTCAAACAAATAGTAACGGATATCCGGGCAATGGTTGATGTCACCAAAACGTTATTTGAAGTAAATGCTGTGTTTTATAGGTATTTACATTTTTATATAGTACGTTTTTGTACTAATGTTATTACGTTTATCAGTTATACAAAATTACACAAAATTTCAGCAAATGATGAGAATTTCAGGCCATTCCCAGAAAATGTAAGATATACATTTTATTTGTCATTACATATATTACATATATTGTCATTACATATTTTTTTATTTGTCTTAAAAGTTTTAATCAAAATTGTTAGAGGCATTATTGAGAAAATAAAAAAATTGAAAAATATTCTATATAAAGGTAGTTTGAGGTGGAAAATTTTCTAGAAGATTTTCGTGTCACATCTTTGGATGTTGCTGAAATTAAATACCACATTTATCCCAGTTTTCATTTTTGAGTAGTTCTGTTCACACACCCACACACAGTCCGTTTTCTAAATTTGCTTATTCTGATTTCAGTGGCCCTCAAAACATGTATTTATGGTAAAATATCGGTATGAATGAAATGCAATACTTTCTCTACCTACTAAATATGTGGTGGAGAAAGTAAAATCAGATGAAAGACCCTCTCAGTTTCCGGAAGTGATTGGGATGACTGTCTAATGCATCTTTTACCACTGGAAAGCGTATCTTAATATCATATCTGAAAGAAACTCATTTATGTCTATCCATACACGAATTTGATTTGTCCAATAATGTTTAATAATGCTTCTGATATCGACTGAACCATAATAGTATCAGTATTCAGACCAATTGGCTTCAGTTTCCTTCAAATTTAAACCTTGTAAGCTGCGTGTGTAATCAATGTAGATTCAAATTGACTAAATTTTCAAGTCAATTACGTTCTTGGAAAAAATGTGTCTTTATTGTGTTCTGATTTTAGCTTATCTTAATAATTTTGAGCTTTACTATCTTCTCGTTTCCACTACTGTGGAATTGGTTAATATTTCGTAACGCATTCGATTGTTTATTTAGTATGCTGTGATCTGCCAACGACACAACGGTGAACTTTATTTTTAAAAACTCTGATGTGATGCATTCACATGACTTTCCCTACCATATATCTTTATTTATTAGCTGGTATACAAACTATTCTTACTAAAGTTATTTTCTATCTACTGCGTTTTAATTCAAATACACCTTTGCAGAAACAGCTATGTATATTACACATTCCATTACAGATACAAAGGGAACAGCCATAGCTAAATGCTTAAGAACTGGACCCTGTATGCCGGCCTTAAAATTCTATATTGTTCCCATGCAATCGCGAGAAACAACTGAAAACCGATGGGACTTAATAAACTGATTTTAAAGAAATAGTGTGTTTTTAAAGAGATCTGCATTTGCTTGTGCGATACGTTTTCGTCTATCGCTTAACGTTTACCAGTTATACAGCATCATACAAAGTTACTTCCGAATGAAGAGGACTTCACAGGCTATTCCCAGCAAGTTCCAGAAACAAATTTTATTTATCATGTAAGTATCTTTTGTATACGGTATTTTTATCAAAATTGATAGAGCCAACTTTTAGAAAATCTAAGTTTTTGAAAAATGTTCTATGCAAAGCGTAGTTGGGGTGGGGGATTTTCTTGAAAATCCTCGTATCTCATCTTTGGAAAATAATGAACGCAAATACCAAGTTTGGTATTTATCGGACTTTTCGTTTTTGAGCTATGCTGGCACAGACACACACACATACGCGCGGACATGTTTCCAAAAATGGTTTATTTGGATTCAGGGGACTCCAAAACATATACTTCTGTGCAAACTCGGTATCAAACTTTTGAGTGGAATGCAATACCTGTTCCACCTGTTATGTATGTTGTAGAGAAAGTAAACGCAAGCAAGAAAACAATTAGTATTTATATAACTTGTTACATTTTATTCATTTTTAACAAATCTCATTCCAGGTTACGATTTGTGGGATTAAGTACGATAATAAAACTTAGATTATTCTATTAAGCGTGGTTTTGTATTTTTGCCGTAATTCAGTTCCAATGTGTCAATAGTTACACACCATCATTCATCATACTCTTTCACATCAAAATAAAGAAAAAATGATAGAAACTGATAAACACCATCATTATTTGAGTCAATTGTTTAACAAAATGTGATACTTTTAAGTGGAAAGAGACTATTACTAATTTTATCCGTACATTACAGAAATGATTTATATAATATGTATACCGCATAGCTTAGAGCAGGTCAAGGACATGCACGCCCTCCTACTCTGCTGCTGTTCACACCAGGTACCAGAAAATACCAATTAGTACACACCGTGAATGCTAAGAGTTATTGCAAAGCACACCAAAAGATCAAAGCACATGATACTGCAATATTTACGAACATATTTTACGAAACTCTCGCATGGTTCTAGATTCTCACAAATAAACTTTGTTTTGGTACTTTAATACGATTTTAATATATGAAGACAAATATTTCTCAACTTATTAAAAACACTCGGAAACAAACTACTCAATGAGCACTAATGTAGCATTATATTTTATTGATACTGGTATATTGTTAGGCTATAATACTTCTTGTTATTAAAATTTTATTTGTTTTAATAAACAAGTACTAGATTCCAAACAATTGAAGCAATTATAGTGATTCAAAGCGAAGATCTTATTACTCCGCATTCTACCTATAATACGAAGATGGGAAGGCACATCATCTCTCATCATCATCCATCACCATTTTCCTCCCTGCAAACTGACATGTCGCGAACCAATACGTGGCTTAGTGTGTGCGACCAGGATAATAACGGAGGTGAATATGTGCTTTTATAACTTCTTTGCCCTTGAAAAGCTTATTTATTCCCTATAAAAATAGCATTTTCATAACACCTAAAATGGTCAAAGTTTCGCTTATTACTACCATTGGTACCAGTTCTTTAAAAAGCCTGCACTGAAAATAGGAAGTTTTGTGCACATTTATTTTTAAAATTCACTGAATGCTGAGTGAACATGCTTTAATTCCTGATAATTTTATTGTAAGCACATTTCTGAAATGCTTAAAAGCTTAAGCTTAACAATATTTTCCAATCATACTCCATCTAAAGGATATTTATAACAAAGCCATTTAATCCATAATTTTATAAAGTTTTAAAATTCTAATCTTACAGAATCTCTTAAGAAAGTAGTCAAAAAAACCGGAATAAGCTGTGATTTATGTTATGAATACTCGATGCCCAAAGTTATTTGTTATATATTCAGATTTTAAAAGTGCACCACTTGCAATAAACAATCTGTAATCAACTCATATTCTTACACAAGAAATTAAATCACTACTTTATAGAGCCACGTTTCTTTAGTTTGGATTCTATCCCACATTGGAATACAAGGAAACAAATTGGCCGATCGGGCAGCAAAAGAAGCCACTAATCACCTCAATATAACTACACCAGCCCATGATGTTATCTCAACAATTAAAAAGAAGCTCTACCAACAATGGAAGACAGGATGGCTTGACTTGACGAGTAGCAAACTCCGTGATATAACATCGAGTTTTTCGACACATCTTCTCAGTAATTCTCTTTCCAGACAAGATCAGGTTTTAATATCCCGACTGAGAATGGACCATACCAAGATCACGACAGTTATCTTCTTTCAAAGGACCAACCACCCACCTGACAGCAGTGTAACGTACTGTTAACGACAAAACATATAATCGTGGAATGTCCACAATACGATCAATGGAGACAGTACTATCAGATACCCAATGATTTACAAACAGCACTCAACTATTCGATGTACCCTAAGATAGTTTAATTTTTTAAAAGGATAAATTTATATAAAAGTATATAATGTTCAATCAGTTTGATTAATTATAACGTCACAATTTTATACTAATTATTGTAATGTTTCAAAACTGCCAGTATGTTAAATAACCTCATTGATTTATTGTTAAATATTTATTTTAAAAGTTGTAAAGTCGCGATATGACTAAAACGACTATAAACTTTCAACATAAAAAAATTGCGAGGTCAATTGCAAGATTTAGAACAACGTTAGGCAAGTACTTGACTCATGGGAACTATAAGGCAAGTAAGCTAATAGTCGTGCACGTCCTCTCCAGTATTAGTCGAGTCATCTCCATCTACTATTTAGCTAAAGACCGTATTTTCTCGAGTGTTGCGTCGACGAGAGAACCTTCTCGTCTTTGTGTGGTATATAATATAGAAAAAGTACCGATATGTAATGAAAAGGGTCACGTGTAGAAACGTCTATGCAAGGCAAGCAGCAAATTGTGAAGGCGGTCACACGCTGTATTCAGTGATAATTCGCTTTGTGTTGTTCAAACGGAAAATTATGTACCGTTTTCATATTGCATTCCAAAACATACTAAAGTAGTACAAATAGAGACGCTTCCTTTTTCATTAGTCTTCAGAGATCGCCTTCCGTTGCGATGAATATTACAATCTGACCTCTAGGCTAGGGTTTAATTGAGTTCATTTTGTGATATTATTGAAATTCATTTTACACCAATTAACAGTTATAAAACCTTGCATGTGTGTGTTATGTTTGTAATTGATTGCTAAACATTTTCTAGATAGTAATGAACAAACAAACCTCACACCTGGAGAAAGTGCATAATATTATGAGAAAATTTGAATATCCGAAAAATCCATTGTGTAAGAAAAACTTGCAGCGTTAAGCAGAAGAGATCTATTGAAGAAAGGCGATGAATTGCTACTGAGCGGATCCCCATTAATATTAAGTCATCAAAACCTGTGAATATCTTTATATGAGCTATAGATATACCTACAGGTGACACGCAATGGCTATATTAAATATCTCATTTAGATGCGCATAAGTTATGTACTGACCAAGGACGAACGAAAGAAGTTATGAAATACTTTAGCAAATATTTTACAGATGAAAACCGGAAGAAACCTGCATCCTGATGAGAAATTTGTTTACACATATTTGTACTCGTATTTAATGTCGGAGACATAACTAGCTACTGCATTTCAGAGACCTGTTTATCAGGTTCTAAAGTGCGTGGAGTAGAAAAGCTGGTCTCTAGATACTGCCGATAGCCAAGTAACCTCATCAAACCTGAAGAGCTTTGAAATACTATGCTTCCCGGATTAACGGGAAATGTCACTAGCTTGATGGAAACCAGAATCCTCTATTCTTCAGATAGTATAAAGGTAGCTCGATTTTCACCTTTCATCACAAACTTCAATTACGTTACATGGTGCTTTCTTCGGCGTTATCTAAATTTAGTATATTTTCAACACGTAGAAGTTGAGTTGCCTTTCGTATGAAGGTTTTCCTCCCGTTTCTTCTGATAGAGCTACGAGAGCTAGTCAAAGTGTTTTTAGATCTTCTTAAGCATTATTTTTTCTGTACTTTCAACGATAACATTTTCGTTTTGAGGTGAGGCTAGAGCCTAATTTTTAAAGTTTACGAACGCTTTGAATTCAACCAATCGTGTTGAAATTAGTATTACTATACTTTAAACAGTAACTTTTTCCTTTTGAGGTAAGGCTAGAGGTTACTTTTTAAAAGTTGTCTTACTAGTGTTTCTACATATATGACGTAAACACGAAATGGACAAATAACGGTTAAGAACGTCTTTGATTTCAATCACTCATCTCTAGAGCGAAGGTAAATAATAGCATCCCGAGAAAATAATAATCGCCATCCAATATTTATGCCTCCTCCATCCTTCATATCCTATTTTGGGAATTAAAAAACAATAGTATCTTTAAGGCTTGGTCACACGGCATGCATAGCTTATTTTTTTTAAAAAAAATTATCTGTGTTACGTTCACACGACTTCCTCTACTCTCTATCGTTTATTAGTGAGTATACAAACTATTCTTATGAAAACTTCATTTTTAATCGAGATAACTTTTGAAAAAGTAGCTACATTAAACATTTCGTCATGAAAACAAAGGGAAAAGCTATAGTCAAATGTTTAAGAACTGAACGCTATAGCTGGCCTTGGAATTCCATACCTTTCCATGCAAACGCAAGAAACAACTAAATATCGACAGGACTTTCAAAGAAGAACAAGGAATTGAACCATTCGATATCTCGCAATTGTCTTATGCTACAAAAAAGTTATTTGAATTAAGTTGTGTGTTTTAAAGATATCTTCATTTTTGTGTAGTAAGTTTTCGTCTATCGCTTAAAGTTTACCAATTCCGAATGAAGAGGTCTTCACAGGCCATTCTCACAAAATTCAAGATGTTTACATGAGCATTAAAATGTATATCTTAAACATAAGGTATTTTAATAAAAATTATTATAGCCACTTTTGGAAACAAATAAATAAAAAACAAATAAATTTTTCACATAAAGGATATTTGGGAGTTGGTGGATTTTCTTGAAAATCTTCGTGTCGCATTTCGGAACTTAAATACCAAGTTTATCACTTTTGAGTTATGCTCTTCAAAGACACGCACACACTTACACATACATATTGATATTTTTCTAATATTACTGTTTTGATTCAAGATGCCTCAAAACATGCATTTTCGATTAAATCTGGGTAACGAATTTTTGGGTGAAATGCAATACATTTGCTACCCACTATGTATGTGGTAGAGAAAATAATAAATTGTAGTATTGTATAGGTTATGCTGTTTTATTCTCTTAATGTGATCTGTTACCTTTGCTGTGGTTAGTCATGGTTACACAATTCAGCAGTAGGTATATATGGTACAATACACGGTATTGATTGATTTACCTTTAAACAGGGCATAAATAGAAATTATGAATAATTATGAATTACTAAAAACCATTCTTAGTTATAGATTAGAGATTTTATCAATTACATAGCCATATTACGCATCACTGGAAGTTTTGCGCTTATAGTTGGATTCTCTGTTGCGGTAAGTCGCGAAATTATTTGATAATTCAAAACTTTCTTGGATATAAGCAATGACAACTGTATAATATATACCCTATAAATAATGCTTTCATTACTGCACAGCTGTTGGTTTCAAGTCACTCTTTTGGGTCGTTTTGCAAAAACATAAATATATTTGAATTATTTTATAAATATTGTCTATATTGTTTTATTTTCTTCCTCTTACGTCAAATCTTTGTAACATTACATTACATAAAAATACTAAAATATCTCTAAAATACCTGGAACACATTGCTGTTTAAACCTAAAGCAAAACTGATAGTCGTATGACGTTTTACTGCATGAGAATGGCTTCGATCTTCTCCTGTGGCATATATTAAAATAAAAACTACTGTATAAAGATAACTTAGAACACGAATTTATTCAATGCTACAAGGGGTATTTTACAAATATGTAAATATAATTGAAATGGAATAAACATGTGTTTATAAATAGGTGATCGCAGCCGTAGTCTCCATTAGTAAAATTACAAAATTCCGAGATTGTTAGTGTTTAAAGTTTAGCGTTATGTATGTGCTGGTCTCGGAAGAGGCGTGCCATATAGACTTTTTTCTCTTCTCCATTGAATGTTCAGTAAATTCCTGACTCTTCTGCTCCGCTTTTGGTCATTTCTGCTTCTTTTTTCGCCCTGAATGTAAAATTTAATAATTTTTGTGCATAAACATATTGTGAAGCGTTTGAAAACTTATTTTCAAAAGCCTCTTGTTCAAAACATTATTATAGTGACGCAGAGCGTATATCGCTAGGCAAACACAAAATTCCTGAAAACCAAGAAAAGCTGTATTGAAGATGAGAAGTATTTATAAAAATATTTCTTTTACTCCAAAATGGTATTCTAACAAATAGATTTCACCTATAGGCAGATAGTAAATGGGGTGTGTCAATAAAGCTTTACAAAATAAGAAGTATATTTAAAAGAGCGTAATCATTAAACATATTTTAATATTAAAATCTGTTTTCTTCTTTTTAAAGCATGTTACCTATTTGAACAAGTGACTTTTTTGAAGTAATCTCCGCATTTCTGTTGACTGTTACGAAAATCAGATAAAACTGTTATTATTGCGTAAAAGACCTTTCATATAAATTGATAATGGATGACTTAAGTAGTAATGGCATTGGGGTTCTATATTGCTATAACACTTTCTATTAAGCATAATCAGATATAATTAGAATATCTTAACTATACTATAGATTAGAGAAGTCCCATTAATAGAGCAAGCATAAATCCTATTGTAAATGCAGATATTATTATCCACTTCAGGTACTGGGTCTGGGACCGTTGCCCATTCAGCAACGTGAGGAAAGTGAAGAGTTAGGATAAGCAGCGGTCCAGACCTCGTGAGCTAACTTTCCGCCTGGAAGATGCGTGATAAATATAATATAGAATGAATATATATATATAAAGTTTATATACATACATGTGTAATAAGAAGCATACCAGATTACTCTTATAAGCACATAAAAAGTGGATATTATCTAAATACTATACATCCAAAAATTCCAATTATAAGTCAACTTAAGCCCAGACAAAAAAGGATTATTTATCCTAAAACTGAAAGAATACGTAATCTGATTTTTACAATGTTTTCTCTTTAAACCGTGTTTGTTTAACATCTTTTAACCGGGTAGGTCTTATCAGACTATGAATACTAAATAATTGAAGTTATGCTTAAATGAGACCGGGTCCATAGAGCTTAAAGTTATCCTGCATTTACATCTTTATGATAAGGGATAAACCCCGAGTAACTCACGCTAACCGAGATGCGAATTCGGGGCCTCTTGAAAGTGAGACAGACACACTATCACCACACCGTGGAGGTGGGTCCATTCCTTTGAAAGTGTACATTCCGCCAAGTATTTAAATGCAGAATTCGGTGTCTACGGAATGGAAAGTCTTATGCTAATCACATTACGAATGCGAAATGAAAATAAATGATACAAAACTACAAAGGATCTTACAATGGTTGAGAAAAATGTTCTGTTAGCAAGCGCAATTTTAAATTATAAGTATCGTGATGCAGGCAAACTCCAAAAGATAAAGGCCAACAGAGATTCATAGCAACCACCTTTCGATATTAATCGAGTCCATTCCTCATGAATAAAAAGCCTGAGGTAACAGGGCAGAGAAGGGGCCACAGTGAAAAATGAATGCCTACGAGTAGTTGCGTCACTTCAGGTTTTGTACGTCACAATGCAACCGTCTTTTATTTCAGTATAAAGTGTATAGTGCTATACTTTTGTCCTCCTTTATCTGTTTATGTATGGCTTTTTAAATCAGTTCTCTACTACGTATAGTAAGTAGGGGAAGTATTGCATTCCACCCAAAAATTCGATACCGAGATTTCACCGAAAATACATGTTTTGAGACCCCCTGAATCAAAAAAAAGCATTTTTGGAAACATGTCCGTGTGTGTGTCTATGTGTCTGTATGTGTGTGTGTCTGTGAACAGCATAACTCAGAAACGAACAGTCGGATAAACACCAAACTTGGTATTTAGGTTCAGTATCTTCCAGAGATGCGACACGAAGGTTTTCAAGAAACCCCCCACCATAGATTACCCTTTACATGGAATATTTTTCGAAAATTTTAATTTCCTAAAAATGGCTATAATGATTTTGATTAAAATATCATATGTTTAAGATATTTTTATGACAAATAAAATGTATATCTTGAATTTTCTGGGAATGTCTCCAAAAGTATTCTTCATTGTGAACGACTTTTGCATAACTGGTAAATCATAATAGATAGACAAAATGTTACTGCACAAAAAATGTAGATCGCGTTAAAATACACAATTTATGTCATATACATTTTTGTTTGCTGAATGAACCATTTTCGAGATATTGCTTGTTATTCCCTTAAATTTTTCAATACTTATTTTCTCAAATGAGAATTCGTTATTCATTTTTTTGTCTTGGATATGCAAAGAGTATTAATCTGTGGCAAAGAGAATGGTGCTGCACCTAGCAACCAGCTATTAAGAGATATGTCGATGCTTAAAGGCTACTGCATTTCTACATTGCCCTTGCAATTATAAAACAAGGGGAACATAGTACGCCTTAAGCGATAGTCAAATATTTTTAGAACAGGTCCCTATGTGTAAAATGTAATTCTCTTTGCATGTCAAAAGATCGTTTCTTCAAATGTTTATCTCGATTAATATGAAATAGATGGAGAATAAGAGTTTGTAAAAATAGTTTGTACAAGAGTAGAGAAAGTCATGTAAGTGTAACACAGATATTTTTCTTCTGTACTTCTCATTTCAGCAACAGTTAGTGGAGTGAATGCTCCGTATATATTTTCCTGTAATACTCGTGGCCTCTAAATAAGATGTTCACACAACTTGCCTATAGTTGGCAGTGCAGGTGCAAGGTAGCGGTGATTACAGCCGCTGCATGCTATTGAGGGGTTGAATATTTTATTCTTCACGATACAACAGCTTGAACCAAAAAATGATTGGCAATTTTCAGTTACGTATCTTCAATTATTATAATTTTACAGGTTTCTCTTTACATAAGAGTTTGTTTCAGGTTCTATATGAATCCTATCCCTCTCTTATTTCAAACATTTTAAATGTTAGATGTTTATATCTTTATATATCTTATTTTACGTATTTCTTGCCTTTTTGCAGCTTCAATTGTTATTTTACATACTATCTTCTTTGCTCATAAAAAGTTTTCACTAACGAGCGGAATTACTCGGATGGCGTTATCTACGGCGTACCCCCATTCGGAAGGTTCCAAATACAAATCCCATAGGCTGACTGGGGTTTTTCGTTCCTTTCCTCAGTGGCCAAGGTTAATCCTGGATTGGATATTTAATACCACGATGCAAGCTTCCACCTTAAATCTAAAACAATAGCAAACATGAAAATAGATGGTAATGACGAATGATCTGCCGTCTATCCGCAGATAATGAAAACAGGTAGACTGGATGGCACCCTAATGCCATTTGCCGTGTAGAAGCGCAGATACAGTTGACTAGCACTAAGGTCTCTGTGGACACATGTCGAAGCAAGTTGGTATAGGGATGAGACCTAGAAGGCTAACTGACCACCACACACCGATCCAAGGGGGATCTCCTAACTGATTCGTCACGATATGGTCACGTAGTTTAAGCAACGTAAAATAAACAGGGAAAAACGTTTTCATTACCGTTTCTCTGTTACTTTTCCTGTGTAATTACCCAGGTTTCAGAACAGCAATATCTGGAAACGCCAATACACCAAGTGCAAGATATGAAGTATAAATAGAGGCAGTATTTTTAACACTTAAATGATATCAGTCTAATTATATGATATAAATTCAATAACCGCCCGCCTTAAATCAATATGTGTATAAATAATATATAAAGTGTATGTAACAATGTATGTAATGTATGTGTATATTGTTATGTACATGTATAATAACGTTATGTGAATGTATTAAGTAATTTAACAATGTAGGAGCTGTGAGAATAGAAGCCGAAAGTTGCTAACAATGAGGTAACAATAGCGTAACTTTGAGACAATAATGAATTAGAAAGTTTAATAATGCTACTAATAATTCTTGGAACAATTATGTAATATTTAAAACAGTTTATAAATAGCCAATCAGAAACTAGAAAAAGCTTAAGTTAAATAAAGGTATTCTATTGGAGTAAGATTAGCCAATCAGAGACTTGAAATACATGAAATTTGCAAATTCAGGCGGCAGATGCTAGAACGGAGCGTTCTCGAACAGTTCGCTCGGTACGTATTCAGTGTGAGACATACAATTCATTACGGCGTGAATAATATAAAGTTTAAGTGTTAAAAAGTACAATTAACAAAAATCTCACAGCTCTACAGTAGGATATATCAGTGAAGTGTTATTTAATCGTGTGAAGGATTAATAAAAGAGTGAAGTAAACAATTATAATTTACGTAAGCCTTATTCCTTAGCCGCACCACCCCGTGCTAAGAGATACGTGTTTCTGCAAATTAATACTGACGCAGCCGAGGCAAACATAAATATATAATATTTAAAGAAACACTCAAATTACAAAGTTGATTTTTTTTTAAAAATGGGGAACACCGGAAATTTTGTACCGTACGTGCGGCTGCAACTACTTCAAGTTTTGGCTCCTCAGCAGTGGAACTACAATACACCCACTACTTCAAAATTAGCGCTCAAAAAAAGGAGAAATCATAGAAAATCATTTTTGAAATATGCCAAAGCGAAAATAAAATCATGGGAAAGACGCACAGTGAACTCAGCCCAAATGACAAGCTTTCATTTGAAGCCAAGTAACATTAAAAGGGAGATTTGAATATTGGAATTTAGTATATGTCTTGTGGAAAAAAAGTTTCTTCCTCATTTTGGGGATCTTAAATATTCGGAGTTTGGATAATTTCACATGCAAGCCAAGGAAAAAAACTAGTAATGGGGAAAAAAGAGGTTCAGCGACTTTTTAAGTGTATAAGGGATAAGACAGGAATACAACAGATATAAAATACGCTCGTGGCGCCACAGTCCACGAAGTCCTTGACCTGCCAACCCGACTGCCGGTCTCGCGCGTAGTAGGTGCGCAAGGCAGAGGTGGGCGATCATCCAACCGAAACGGGGAAGTGATACGGCCAGCATCACGCATGCCCCAGCCAGAATGTTGCCTTTCAAGCCGGAATCGCTGCGTATCGGAGCTCCTCGCTTTCCTCACGATACTGAGTAGGCACCGTCATATAACCGGGACTTAAAACCTACACCATCTTGGTGGGATCGAACCCGGGCACATTCCGTGGCCGGGAACCAAAGCTCCACGCTCGCCCACAGCGCCATGGCGCAGGACATACAACAGGATACCTGACGTGCAAGGTTTTAAAATCCCATTTAAATATTGGAAGAAAGAAATAACCACAACATTAACATAAAAAATCTGATGTGTTACACTCATGACTTTTTCTACTCTTGTACAAACTATTTTTGCAAACGCTTATTCTTCATATGCTTCATGTTAATCGAAATATCGAGATGTTAAATCTTATTGCTAATTTTCGTGTAGATGCAAGGGGAATATGTAGGCTTTAAGCGATAGTCAAATCTTTTAAGCGCTGGTTGCTATGTGGAGCATTCCATTCTCTTTGCATGTCCAGCACATAAAAAATGAATAACGAATTTGAGAAAAAGTATAAGCATTGGAAAATTTAAGGGAATAACAACCAATATCTCGAAAATGGTTCATTCAATAAAAAAATATGTATATGACATAAATTGTGTATTTTAAGGCGATCTACATTTTTGGTGTAGTAAAATTTTTGTCAATCTCTTATGGTTTACCAGTTATGCAAAAGTCGTTCACATTGAAGAATACTTTTGGAGACATTTCCAGAAAATTGAAGATATACATTTTATTTATCATGAAAGTATCTTAAATATATGATATTTTAATCAAAATCGTTAGAGTCATTTCTGAGAAAATTAAAATTTTCGAAAAATGTTGTATGTAAAGGGTAATCTGGGGTGGGGGATTTTCTTGAAAACCTTCTTGTCGCATCTCTGGAAGATACTGAACCTAAATACCAAGTTTGGTGTTTATCCGACTGTTCGTTTCTGAGTTATGCTGTTCACAGACAGACGCACATGCACACCCATGGACATGTTTCCAAAAATGCTATTTTTGGATTCAGGGGTCCTCAAAACATATATTGCCGGTGAAAATTGGTATCGAATTTTTAGGTGGAATACAATTCTTCACCTACTTACTATACGTAGTAGAGAAAGTAAAAAGGTACTATCTAGTAAAAGAAATAAAAAAATCAGGTTTTACTAATAGTGTTTTATCTGCATTATTCTGTAGAAACTTTCAGTGTAACCTACCTCTATTTACTCCTGTTCCTTGCATCTCTGAAGGTTTACGACCTAGGAACATGCCAAATGACAGCAGGCCATCAAGAATCCTCATCCTGATAGAACAGCTGGCAGATAGGCAAACCGACGCGGAAGTTGCGTATAGCGACAAAGTCCCATTGTGTTTAAGTCGGGTCGCCATATTCGGAAATTCAATCTAACCAAATCTGGCAAGCCATTAGTGCACCGGCTCAGTCGGTCAAGAGGTTGTCGCGTGCTGCTAAGGGTCAAATGTCTTTCTGAACCTTATGGCGCATGGACCTTAAGCGAAAAGCAGTTACCGCAAACAGCTTGTAAATGTTTTAAGATACATACTTGTGATAAATGCTGATGGCCATAGTGAAAATCAACTACCATGCAGTTAATGTCAGACAACATTTGTCTTCTTTTTAACTGTATGTTTCTTATTAATAGATGTTTGTAAATAATGAAATCGATGGTGTGCCATTTCTTCAAATGACTTTACTGCATCGTTACTTTGTCATCCACCTACATCAAAAGCAGTTTTAATAGCTTAACTCGTGGTTATACATTTCTAAAAGTTATCAGAGTACCTTACTGAAATACAGGCTGTTCTTTTTGCAGAGCCAGAAACAAGGGGTTTCTTACAAGAGGCTGCATATAAAAGGGAAACGTTGTTATTTGCACAATTTTGAAGCTTCGTTGTTCCCTTTTTACAGCAAAGTCAATGCTCAAAGTAATATGTACTAAAATTTGGTCCAAAATGTGAACATTTTCAATTTGTTGGCACTTTTATTATATTTATAAATAATACCTGCCACACAACTATTAGTTTAATATAAACTTTACAATCACAAATAACCATTTAATTGGTCCTGTAACAAAATAAACCAGATGAACATAAACCATGAGCAATTATTAATACAAAAGTCATATAAAACCCTCAAACATTTAATATTATTGGACCACCTACAACTAAACCTATGTGAGCTACAGATGAATAAGCAATTAATGCTTTTATATCTACTTGACGTAAATATGTAGGGAAAAAATAGTTAAATCAACTGCTGGTCCTGCATGGGCAATTCTGGCTGAAAGTGGGGGGGATTTTAATTTAATATCTATGTTTAAATTAAGTGAAGAAAATTGAATAATAGTTTATGGAATATTAGGTTTAATGTTGTTTGCAGGTAAACCACTGCTTTGAACTTTGAACTCCATTTATCTCAATCCTTCCTCCCTCTCTCCCTCCCTCCCTTCCTTGCTCCTTTTTTCTTTCTTTCTTATAAAATCGTTGTTCTTTAGATAAGAATATTAAGTAGCTATCTAATTTTTTTTTTTTTTTTAGAACTCACATTGAAAAACTTAAATGCAAGGTCATGTATTCAATAATTTTTTTTCTTCTCTTAAACAAATTATATGAAGAAACATCTGCAAAAAATGTCTATGTTAATATATTCTAAGCTCAAATAAAAAATGTGGGAATGTTACGATAGGTCGTAAACCGAGGTGTCCAAGGATCGTTTCTTACCGCCATATCAAAACGTGATTAATTTTGAACAAAAGATTAATATCTTAACAACCGAGAGGGATAGCATAAGCGCCGACGTCTGTGGCCCGAGAGGTGCCGGGATCGATTCCCGGCGACCTCCCATATCTGACCCATGGGTTTTTTCGAGGATTTTTCTGGGTAACCAAGCGAATGCTGGAGTGGTGTCCTTCAGCCCCAGACTTCCATTCTTTATTTCATTCATCCATTATCCCGTTGGCCTCTTACTGGATCGGAAGTGTCGGCGAGGGTGTTTCGGTGCAGCGTGGCAGGGGAAAAGTATGCTCTTTGTAACTCTCTCCCTCCCTCCCTCCCTCCCTCCCTCGATTTTTGGCTGGCTGCGGGGTATTCGAACCCCCTTGAGGGGCGTTGGACCCCTCTGAATATGTGAGGTTCCCGGTCTGCTTGTCCGTCTGCCGGCATGTCTAAATTTGAAACACATCATTGTTGTACCATCGGTCAACAATGACAGTAGATCCGGCCGCCCGATCTCTCCTTTCGCTCATCCTTCCTCTCGGGAAGCCCGCTCGTGAATCGTAGGTACAATAGCCATTCTGAATCGGTGCCGAGTCCCCTCCGTAACAGAAGATAAGATAACAACAGAAGAAACCTGTAGATTTTCGAATTTTCATAGATAAATTACCTTAAGAAATGCTACTTTATCACTAGCATCACAGATTAATAGAGTATAATCGGTTTTGTTGTAACATACGCCCTTCTGTTTGATGTTCTGAGTTTATACCAGATAATACCTCTTTACCATCATTGCCGGTGATTGCTGCACTGTCTGCATATTCATTTATTACATTTACATGGATACTAGAATCAATTTGACCCCTTCCGTACCCAGCATGTTCACATTTATTATGAAATTCTATGCGGTTTGAATTCGAGCGAGATAGCTTGTAGTAACGTGTGTAGCTCGCATTCTGGAGGTCTCGGGTTCGATTTCGGTCGACTGCCCATTCTGACATTGGTTTTCCCTGGTTGGTAGACGAATGCTGGGGTGATTTTGCTTCTACTACGATTTCCTTTCTATTATTTTCCTTTCATTCCGTTTCCTTCTAATTTTTTAGGTGTCCTTCAAGGTTTGGTGGAGTATGGCAGTGCCAGACAGATGGCGCGGATGCTTGCTCAAAGGAAAGATTGTTCCCTATGGAGACTAGAGAGCTGCATGGTCGACGGGTCGTTCATCGCCCTCTCTAGGCAGCTCCAGCAGTGAGACTTGTCTTAAAGCTTGGAACTGTTAGGGTCTTTCGCCCTTCTCTGTGACTTGCATACCTTGCGTTCTGTAACCTTCTATGGTTCCCTCACTTCATCCCTTCTTTTTGGGGTCTGGTAACATCAATAGATTTCTCGTAGATGGCAGTGCGCGAGGAATTCCTAACCACCCGTTGGTGTACTCAGGTTATAAATCTCGTATTCATACACTTAATCCTATCTGGTAATAAATCGCGCCATTTACGACCAAAATATAAATACGATTTAATCGTCTTAATTAATCGAAATTGTAGTAAATTTATATTAGAGTTGCTCCTGGTATATTAATCATGGATATAAGGTCTCATACTGCTCATTGATATTGGCAAACATGGAGCAGGACATCCAATAAATATAGATCTACAATAGTCAAAATAACAAATTAAGTAGAAAGGGGCTTTCATTGGGTCCTGGCAGAACAGTTTCTCATTATCCACAGTACTTTCTTCTGCAAAAATAATATTTCCTATACTCAGCTATAAGCGACCAGTTAGAGTAAAACATTTAATAAAGCAAAACAACAATTTGTGCATAATTTTTAGTATATTTTGAAGCAATATTAACACAACTTATTTAATTTATATTCACAGCATTTTAGTGTACAAATGTCTTAGTTTATTTTTTAATGTTCGCTCTTCAAGTGAAGTACACTTCAACTGGAAAAACACATGTTCAGTAAGGGATGTTTCCAACCCTAGTTTGAACAATAGTCCGCATCCTGCCGGGATGCTTGAAATCTTGGTATTAATTTCAATTTGCTGAACTACATTCAATTCCTGACTAAGAGGTACCCGAAGATCGTCCACTGTGTGGGAAAACTCATCGACGACTACGACGTCCGATCATATCCCACACATGCTCGATGAGATTGAGGTCCGGACTTAAAGCAGGCCACTCTCCGCTTCCTCCAGAATTGTGACACACTGAGCGTTATCGTGCTTAAGAATGAAGTAGGGTGTGTTTATCGGAGGGAAACATCTCGCGCACTGAGACCAGCTTTATCTCTTGTGGTTACATCCCCGGGAGGCAGAGGTGAGGTAAAGGAGCCGTAAGATGTCCCAGGTCCGTAGGCAGACAGATCCAAAGAGACGCGCAGAAGTCCATAATATTTTCAGTTTGATCCCGCGCACCAGTAGAGGCGAAGAATCCCAAGAAGGTGATCCTAACGAGCGGGACAACGCACCTTGACGTTCACGGGAGAAATCTTTCCAATTCACAACCATCCACATCATCTCTGCTCAATACCGCCAGCACCGCAGGACCAGAAACACACACCTGAAATATGAAAAGGAGAGATAAATGAGAGGAAATGGGAAAAGGAGAAATCGTCGTAGAATACACCACCCGGCATTCGCCTAAGTGACCAGATGAAAATCACGAAAAACCCTATGGTCAGAGTGGGCGATCAGCGCGAATCGAACCCGGGACCTCCCGAATGCGGGCTACAGGCGTTGCCGCCCAAGGCATCCCACTCGATGTAAGAATGAAGTTCTCGCCGATGTATGGAGCATAGGGAAGCACATGTGGAAGTACATCTCCTCAATATATAGGTGTGCTATTAAACGTCCATTTTAAATGAAAAGGAGCTCAGTTCTTGCATCGGTACTTTACACCACCCCACACCATAACTGCTCCCTCCTCCTCAAGCAACCCTTGCGGAAAACGTGCAACCAGCAAAGCGAGTCCTAAGGTTGAATTTTACTCCATTGTTCCATTATCTAATCTACGTGCTCTCGAGGAAAATGAAGACATTCTCTTCGGTGTTGAGGAGTTAATAATGGTCCCGTGGCAGGTCTTCTTGAGTTCAGATTTACTTCTCTAGTCTACCTGTGCACATCCATTTGCTGATGTTAATAGTGCGGGCGTTTTCAGATGATTTCTCTCCTGTCATGTGACGACCTCCTAAAATTGCCGAAGTTAAAAAACGGTCATGCCTTTGTGATGTACATCTCTGGCGACTTGATACAGGAAGCCTGTCGTAAGTGTTTTCTCGAAATCGTCTTACAGCTAGCAGAATACTCCTGGGAGTTGTTCCTAAAACTCTCAGTACATAGCTATAGCTGCGCCCATCTTCAACTAATGCAACAGCTTTTGCGCAATCAACAGGGCTCAAAGGCGTCTTTGAGGGCACAAAATCTCGACACGATACAGAATAATGAATGAATCTTCACTGTGTGTGATGTGATTTGTTTGTAACCACAACAATGTTCAGTGTGGAATCGAAACAACATCGCAGTGACGAAAAGTGCGGCAGCTAAAGAAGCCACCAAACACCCCTCAGGACATTAAGATCCCACACACGGACTTCATCAACTTCATTAAAAAGAACTTGCATTAATTAAAGGAGACAAACATGAAAAGCCACATCTAGAAGCAAGTTACACGATGTATACATTTTCGAGTCCAAGCTTCAACACTATCATTTCAACCCCAGAGATCAAGTTGTATTAACTCGACTACGTATTGGACATACTTCTATAACGCCCAAACATCTCAACCTTGACCTCCCTCCTGTGTGCGACCTCTACAGATCCAACCTCACAGTTCATTTCGTTAAAGCCTGCCATCGCTATGTACAGCGCAGATAAAGATGTGACATCCCCAACAGCCTACCAGACGTCCTAAATTCAGCACAACAAATAAACTTTAAATTTTATGAAAGCGACAAAATTGTATACAATGTGTAGCGCACCTATCTAGAGAATTTAATGTTGTATGTACTATTACTGTTTAAAATATTGTATTTTCGTTGTAATCATATTCTGTATTCTAAAGTAGTCGCGATATGACTTTAAAGTTGAAGCGACAATAAAGAATATATAATAAAGAATTGTAAAGCTAGATAGGCGTACCGCAATAATGTTGCAA
The DNA here is from genome assembly GCA_030765065.1 of Deroplatys truncata. Lineage (NCBI taxonomy): Eukaryota > Metazoa > Arthropoda > Insecta > Mantodea > Mantidae > Deroplatys > Deroplatys truncata. The sequence continues at coordinate 66,098,401 of CM060980.1, forward strand.
AGCAGGCAAGGTCGCTTTCAACACCAGAGAATATCTCTTAAGAGCCACGAGTGTTCATGTTCTTGTTTGCAAAGTGCACATGAAAACAAATTCTAGCAATATGCCTGAACTATTCAACTGTAACCAAAGTTTTCGCGAGTGTTATGCTTTTTTTTTCCCCCGACAGTGTATGTGTGTGCAACTGTATCTTCAACGTGCATTTGCAAAGATCTAAATGGACTCAACTTCGAGTAATCACTTCTTTCGTTCACCCTTTCTGATTATTAACAGCGAATGCAGCATGTTTGTACAAGTACTTTTATACAGCTACATTTTAATAAATCTTTTCCACGTGGGCATAAACGAAGTAACCTTTCAATATTTTAAGGGAAACTTATCCTTGTTTCTGACAAATCGGTCTTAATATAATTAAGGATTCAAATCCATAAAACGCATCGGTTTGTTTTCAAACCAGCATGTTTTGAATTATAGATGTTGCGTATACCGGTACAGTTAGAATAACAAACAGACGGACCAAGCGTTCCCGTCACAACCACTTTGATTATGTACCGATCGATAAGACATCAAGAAACATGTTATAACGCAGCCTTGTATATTCTGTTGTAACCTGGACGTATTTATAACTCTTAATCTATAATTCTCACTTTTTGTCGTTTAGAGGGCAATTATATGGTCACAGCAAATGTATGTGTGTTTTTCTTTCAGATCACCTAGTCACAGCACCAAATTGAGTTGTGTGGTGTGATTATCGTTAGTCGAGATCAAGAAACTAGAAAACTACACACTATTTCATTCTGCAGGATGTTGAAGTAACTCTTAAAGAGAGAAGAGGGAGAAGAATATATCCTAAATGCCTTGTCTGAGAATTGTGTAGAGTTCTAGTTATTTTTTATAAGAAAGTAAGTAATACCTTCGCATTATTCGTATTCCATTTAAACAGAACATTGATTACACTCGTATACAAATAAAGATTTTATGTGCAAAAATCACAAGACTTTCCCTACGCTTTATCTTAGCAACATCACAAATAATTCGTACTAATTCTTATTCTTGTATTTACTTCCTATTAAATATTCATCAGAAGTGGTTGCAATACACATTTTTTCTGGTCAAAGAATATGGAGCAAAGGATAAATATATCAAAAGCATCTATATATGCTATATAATACATTGTTGCAGTCTATAATCTCTGTCACATTGTATGTAGTTAGCACAATTTACCTATTACCATGCTCATACAACTCGCCAACCCCTTGAACTTGCTTGAAGCTTGGTTACACTTCGATGCTACAGAGTCGCCTGGGAGCCTGTGAAAGGGAGCATACCCTGATTTCTCCACTCCTCGGTTAGACTAGTTAAGCGCTCGTGTCGTATACTTCGCGGTTTTGTTAAGCAATTTGACTTGGTACGTATATCAACCTCAAAATTATAAATATCCGGTTATAGATGGCAGAACTGACTCAGGCAATACTTTTGTAAAGAGGACTGAATATGAAAAGTTAATAGGAGTAAGGCTTTAACTGCAGAAGTGTTATCGATGTTACTAAATTTTAATGATCCTAACAGAGTTGAACATTATAAAGTTGTCCGGTAGATCTAACCTGAAAGGTTTTTTTATAAAGTGGATGTGTCATGTGCCTTCTTGTTTTAATGAGGAAGTAGATATATAGAACATTTCTAAATTAGCTTTCTAAATTATATTTGTGATGATTATTTCCAAATTCGTTAATTTACAAAATTCGTTTCACATCTATATCACATATTGGAAGTTGATTGTGATTTCAACATATATACTTCATTCACATCTTTATTATTTAAATATTGTACTTTAACTGTTCGTACTGCTATTATTGCTTCCCCAGTCCTCTATCCACTGATGGTATCCATTCCACAGGTTTTACAAACAATTTACTTAGCCACTAATTGGGAAGGATATGTACTCCTAATACCCAAATTAACAAATTATCGCCACAACCTGAGTAAAGAAAGACAACACAACCGCTTAACTTTCACAGTGCATTGCATGAAAATCTTCGTTTGCTGGATATCTGACATAAATATAACTTTTGGCATTTATCCCATTTTTATTTATTAACGCTGTTCGCAGATGGGTAGACAGATAGATAAATATGTGCGAACATACGTTTCCAATTTTATATAAATGCTCACTTTTTTATTCAGAAAAATACAAACAAATATTTTGTTCGTTAACGACGCTATAAATTGCCAGGATCACATCAGCGCCGCCAGTGTGCCGAAATTTCGTCCCTCAGGAGCTCTTTTACATTCTAGTAAATCTGACATGGGAACCCGCGACCTGGGAATTAGAAGGCCAGCGCTTAACGAACTTAACCATCCAGATCGACGTTTTATTAAGGGAACTCAAAATGTGTAATCCGGTGAAATCTCGATATCAAGTTCTTATGTAAAATGCTACTGTTATTAATTTAGGTAAGGCGTAGAGAAAGTAAACGTACTTTCCTTATCAACAATACAATCTTATGGTATTTCAGGTAATACCAGTGTTATACAATAGTCCACAGAAGATTCAAGTTCATGATCAATCTTGGGAATGTGCAGCAGAAAACAAGTTTTCAACATTTCAGGTGGTTACGTAATCTCGAAGTAAAAGTAGCACCCCACGCAAACCTCAAGAGGAACGCTTCAAAATATAATAAGCGTCACCGAGATCCGTCAGAACCAGTTCCACGGTAACGTATTATAACTGCAGATCGTTAGACAAATTTAACATGTGCTCTTCAACTGGATCTGTTATCGAGTTCTTCATCTGGCATGCGGTGGCAATCGCACATCTACTCGGTGGGTCCCGATCGATCAAACGCTTTGTGATCCCGTTCTTTGTGACATTAACTAAAGAGATGTCAGCCTCCTAACTATTGCTAAGATTGCAATCTTCACATGCCGACCGCACAGTGAATAGCATTTCTCTTGCAGAGCAAAGTACAGTAACATTCACGAATGTTGGAATTTTATTAGATCTGGGGAAAAAATAATCATAGCAACATTAATAGCATAACATTGTATTTTTTTATTTATATTCAAGAAAGGCTCTAGAAGTACAGGTGAAAATATAGAGGCATAAGTTTGCTTAACGTTTGTTATAAAATTTATAAAAAGATTTTAAGAAACAGAGTGAGAGCAATAGCCGAAACCCTATTACACGAGGCACAGCATGGAGGGAGATCTTGCTCCGACTATATTTTTGCTTTCTGTACTACGTATAGTAAGTAGGGGAAGTATTGTATTCCACCCAAAAATTCGATACCGAGATTTCACCGGAAATATATTTTTGAGACCCCCTGAATCCAAAAAAAAAAAAAAACATTTTTGGAAATATGTCCATGTGCGTGTCTGTGTGTATGTATGTGTGTGTGTGTGCCTGTGAACAGCATAACTCAGAAACAAACAGTCGGATAAACACCAAACATGATATTTAGGTTCAGTATCTTCCAGAGATGCGACACGAAGGTTTTCTAGAAAAATCCGCCCACACCAGATTACCCTTTACATGGAACATTTTTCGAAAATGTTAATTTTCTCAAAAATGGCTTTAACGATTTTGATTAAAATATCATATGTTTAAGATATTTTCATGACAATGAAATGTATATCTCGAATTTTCCGGGAATGTCTCCAAAAGTATTCTTCATTGTGAACGACTTTTGCCTAACTGGTAAACCATAAGAGATAGACAAAATTTTACTACACAAAAAATGTAGATCGCGTTAAATAACACAATTTATGTCGTATACATTGTTTTTGTTGAGTGAACCATTTTCGAGATATTTCTTGTTATTCCCTTAAATTTTCCAATACTTATACTATTTCTCAAATGGAAATTCGCTATTCATTTTTTTTGTCCTGGTAATGCAAAGAGAATGGAATACTCCACATAGCAACCAGCTCTTAAAATATTTTGAGTATAGCTTAAAGCCTAGCAATTCCCCTTGCATCTACAAGAAAATTAGCAATAATATTAACAGTTCGATATCTCGATTAACATGAAGCATATGGAGAATAGGCGTTTGTAAAAATAGTTTGTACAAGAGTAGAGAAAGTCATGTGAGTGTAACACATCAGATTTTTACAATAACGCAACTGCTTTAAAAGAGAAGGGAATATCATTTGTTTATTTATATAGCCTTTGTCGACATGTAAAAGCCATGATGCAGTAAGAGGAAACGTATTATGGAATATTTTGAATGAAAAGGGCTTTTCAAATCATTTAATAAGAGCCACACAAAATGTGTATATTGAAAGAAAAATTAAAACAAAACATGAAAAAACGAAGGAATAAATGTAAATCAAGGCTTAATACAGAGGTATCCTCTTTCACCCATTCTTTTTAATGTATATACGGACAATATCACTAAAGAATGACAGAATAAATCAAAATTTTATGATAGAATCCGCTTCTCTTTGTGAATGTTCAAATAGTAATAGCAGCAGTGATAGTCTACAATGAAGTGTATTTAGTTTAAATCAAACAGCCATAAAGTGCAATTTACAAATATCACAAAAAAACACTAAAGTCATTGCTTTCTATGGTAGAGAACCAATGAGGCTTAAAGTAATTATAAACTATAAAACTCTGGAGCAAAAAATACTGTTAATTATATGGGGGTATTGATTGGCCTTAATATAACAAATGAAATTAATAAAAAAGAGTTTATTCCAACAGATATGTGGGACAATTAAAATACCATTAACTAGAAACGTAAGAAGAGAAACTCTGTTGACATGTTACAGAGTATTAGCGGTACTAATGTTGTTATGGGTCGAATGTTGGGTAACACACAAAGGTCTCGAAAGAAGAATAAAGGCAGCTGGAATGAGATTTTTAAAATATGTACCACGGTATACTTTATTTGATAAAAATAAATTCGAAATAAATTAAAAATGTTTATTGTGATGTACAAGATTGAACAAATCGAACAAACAAGAGATGGATCGATCACTTATTTAATTTAAATGGAACCGGAACAGACTAATTATAGTCTAATCCACGAAGAAGGATCATGAATGATGATAAAGAAACTCTCCAAGTTTCTTAAAAGGGTTTTTACACAAGTCAGAGTGAAATAAATTGTTGAATGAGGCTTGTTGTAGTGCAGTTGTAAGCCTTCAGCTTTTACAGAGGGGAGAACTAAGTAAGCAGATTAAAGGGGAGCAAATGTTAAAAGTAATAGACATAAATATTTTAACTGTATGCACGGCTGGTTGGTTAGTTAGTTAGAAATTATATGCAAAGTTACAAGTTATGACAACGCCGTTGAATCCCAAAAGCAAAATCTTACCTCGTAACTTCACTTACCTTAATTTGGCTTTCACTGTAGCTTATTAGTAACAAAACTGTAAACACGTTTAAATAATACGAATTTGTTATAACTAAGCAAAGGTCTAACAGGAAACTCTTCACCATTCCTATATTTTAGACTTCTGTCCGGCGTTTCACCGGGAATTTCTCTTAATTTACTATATTTTGAGAAATCTGGGCTATGCTATGAGACAGCATTATACTGTTTGAAATCAGTAGTGCTAATGCTTGCCGGCCCTCGTAGCCGTGGTCGCTGGAGTGTATAGCTCCGCAAGCTAAGGGTCGCGGGTTCGAGTTCCACCATGGGCATAGGTGTTTGTGTGTGTCTATGTGTTATGTAATTGAGGTAGTAAGCGGTAATAAAAACAGTAAAAACACAAAATAAACTGGGTATAGCAAGGGAACTTTAAAAAAAATGCTTCAACCGCATTAAGAGCAGACATAAATTAAACTCAAAACTTAAATTGTGAGGGGATTCAATATTTTATTTCAAAATTTTATTATTAGTTCTTTAGTATCGTTGTCATAGTAATTTCATTCGGTGAAATATTTGAGAAAATGTAAGTTCTTGTAAAGAAAATGTTCTTTAATAGAATATCTAAGTATGTTATATCAAAGACCTATATCTTTAATAATACCCAGAAATTTTAATACCATATGCTAAATTTTACTGAAAAAAATAGTAACCGTATATTCAAAGTTGAAATAGTTGAGTCGTCTCCAAGTCTCCAGAAGATGAGACTTGAAGTCTCGAAACGATCGTCCAGATTTTACCATCATAATGTAAGTGAAGGCTTTTAATATCATTCGACTCATTTATTTTATGAATTTTATCAACCGTATAATTGCAAAAATATCCTTAAAACGCTAAAACTACATCAAACTTAATATTACAATTGCTAAAAAAGAGTTTTATTCCACAAGAAGCCAAATTCCAGTTTTGTTTATACTTTATTTGGATCATTGTGAACCATGCTTGAGGATCATACACGGGACTTAAGTGGTGTGTCTTAAGATAGAAAAGGAACCGTGTCTCACCTCAGCGACACTGGCCGTGGATGACTTCGTAACTTGGTGAATCAAAGAAGAGTTTATCCGTGTACTCCTAGAATAGCTTCTGCATTACTCTCGTATTTCCCCATGCCTCAATGTAACTTGGATGCGTTTTGCTGGGGCTCACTGGTGCAACATTATTCGACAGTCAAGCATTAAAGGCAGTTATTCATCTTTTTTAATAACATTCAGATGAGTTGGCGAAAAATTCCCACACGACTAAATAATGTCAGTTGCTATCCCAAAGGGTAAAACATTTGTGACTTAGATAGGCGTAGACCTTATGCTCTTAAGCATATACATCCCATTTAGGAAAATCTAAAGTGTTCAGTTAACTATTCTTATAAAACTTTATTGTTCTGTGTACTTATTGTTAATCAGGATAAACTTTCATTACACATTTACACATTAGTTCTAGGTATAATAAGAATGCAGTAGGCTATAATTTAGTTTTTTTTAAAAAGCGTTTTCTATGCGATAAGTTTGAAATTCCATGCTCCTTGCACGATCACGAGGAAAAAAATCTGATGTGTTACACTCACATTACTTTCTCTACTCTTGTACAAGCTATTTTTACAAACGCTTATTCTCCATATGCTTCATGTTAATCGAGATATCAAGAAGTTAATTTTATTGCTAATTTTCTTGTAGATGCAAGGGGAATTGGTAGGCTTTAAGCGATAGTCAAATATTTTAAGAGCTGGTTGCTATGTGGAGTATTCCATTCTCTTTGCATTACCAGGACAAAAAAATTAAATAACGAATTTGAGAAAAAGTATAAGTATTGGAAAACTTAAGGGAATAACAAGCAATATCTCGAAAATGGTTCACTCAACAAAAAAATGTATATAAAATAAATTGTGTATTTTAACGCGATCTACATTTTTTGTGTAGTAAAATTTTGTCTATCTCTTGTGGTTTACCAGTTATGCAAAAGTCGTTCACAATGAATACTTTGGAGACATTCCCAGAAAATTCGAGATATACATTTCATTTGTCATGCAAATATCTTAATAATATGATATTTTAATCAAAATCGTTAGAGCTATTTTTGAGAAAATTAAACTTTTCGCGAAATATTCCATGTAAAGGGTAATCTGGGGTGGGGGGATTTTCTTGAAAACCTTCGTGTCGCATCTCTGGAAGATACTAAACATAAATATCAAGTTTGGTGTTTATCCGACTGTATGTTTCTGAGTTATGCTGTTCACAGATACACACACACAGTCACACACGGACATGTTTCCAAAAATGCTTTTTTTGGATTCAGGGGGTCTCAAAGCATGTATTTACGGTGAAATCTCGGTATCGAATTTTTGGGTGGAATTCAATACTTCCCCTACTTACTATACGTAGTAGAGATAGTAAAAATAAAGAATAGCGACTTGAAACATATTTGGAAATTAAACAACGAATATCGGAAATGATTAACGTCATAAAATACTTTATGAGTGCTTTTGTCTATCTCTTAGAGTTTGCCAGTTGTATAAATACATTCAAAATGAAGAGAACTTCACAGGCTATTCTCAAAAAAATTATTTAATTTGTCACGCAAATATGCTTAACATAAGGCATTTTAATCAAAATCGTTAGACCCATTTTTGAAAAAGTACAATATAACCACATTTTTTCACATAAAAGGTAGTTTGGTGTGGGGAGTTTCGTGAATATCTTCGTTCCGCAGTCTTGGAAGATGCTGAACTGAAATGCTAAGTTTGGTATTTAACCAACTCTTCGTTTTATTCTGTTCACAGACACAGACACGCATACACATACATACGCAAACATTTTTCTAAAAACGCTTCGTTTGGAATCAAGGGACCTATAGTACATACAAATTAGTAGTAGATAAAGTAAATATACTTTTTTTTAGAAAATACTATGCTTTTAATAAGCATTTTATTTCTATAAGACACACTAGCTTGTTTAGTGACTTTACTTCACAGATATTGCAAGTCAAAAGAGATTTATGGTTATGGTGGTTGTGGTTGTGGTTATGGCGCGTAAAGAGTAGTTGTCAGAGAGGAAGGTGAAAGAAAGTTCGAATTAGCTGAACTTAATCCAAAAACGTTTCATACTTTGATATAGCAATAAATATAAAGAACCAATGCGCTAAGCGATGGAATGTAGTTCACTACATTTGTTGGCATATTTACTGCATTTCATTATGAAGGAATTTGCTAATGATGCCAATAATGTAAATGAAGGCAGCCTTCGAGTTCAATGTGTGCCCTTTAGTTAGATCTTATCTCTTTAGATTTGAATTTAATGAATCTAATGACTTGCGTACGCAAACGATAAACGATGCAAACATGCATTTCAAAGCATAGGAACGACATTTTAAATATTACCGTAAAATGCGAACTAATCAACTTTCCAAAATCAATTTCTGTTACTCTGAGTTACATTCTCCTGCCCAGAAAGATGCACGCTTCCGCAGTTTCATTCTGTAAAGCAAGTCGTATAGTGTTTTGTTGCAAAAATACCCATGTGTGCTATAGCCTAAATTATAATAATTATTTTTGGTTCCTTTAATATATGTGCACACATTCGGAGGGAATATTATCACACTTCAGGCCCTATATTACATCTTAAGCAAACAGCAATACCTTTTTCCAAATTAACGTGAGCTAAAACTTTACAAAATTTACAGTTATCAAATTCGTTGCTGAATTAAGATACAGAGTTTATAATTTATACATATAATTTGCATAACATAATATATTTTTAGGACTCTCTTTCTTTATTATTTAACTCGATTCGCAATAGTACAGCAGTTGAATATCCATTCATTATCACGGTTGGATTCTTCATCTGAATGCACATGTTGCATTGTTGAATAGTACAGTCTTCTTTGTCTGCATCGTTGTTGCCAATTTTATTTTGCTTTCACTCTCAATATAGACACTAAAGACTTCTTTTAAACAATGCGATACTATTTTAAAGCATTATGCATTGCCTTCATAACAAAATGTTTACCACTGGATGGTCCGTTGGAAAACAGCGGGAGCTACAGTGGGTCATGAGGGGGATTTAAATAAATACGAAGAAAGTATGCCGGTTGTCAAAATCTAAAACATGATTGGGAGTATTTGAGGTTTCACCCATTTATTTCTGTTTCTGTTTATTAATCGTTCTTTTTAGCGTTGCATGTTTTCGTGCTCAGTACTCTTCTAGAATTCTTATTGTTATATTTGTGGCAGTTGTACTGGTAATTTCATACAAACAATTCATGTTCATGAGACAGATTGACCGCGCTTATCCATGTAACCGTTGCTTGAGATAAGGTTAGTTAGTTTCTTTTTATTATTATTCCAAAGCTTGTTGAGATTTATCACTGTGTACAAAATATGTACTGTAGTAAATAATTTGTTCTGACTTCAATATCTTTTACTCTGCATTTTTAGATCTGCATAGTTGAATGGCGCAACCAATGAAAGAAGGATAAAGCCTCATCTGATAAAGCTGTTTATTAGTACAGCTTACATCATAAAGATGCAGTAGCTGAAGGTACAAAAAAACCACGAAGGCAGAAAAACTAAGTTTTGAAAGATGCATAAAGTTAGCAAGGATTGTTTGTTATATGAACTCATTCAAACCATTGATGTTTCCGTAAACAACCATTGCATATACGCATGAGTCGAGCAAATTCTACAACTAAATAATTGAGAACAAATTGTCTGGAAGATGATAAAATAAGAGTACAGATCAGAATTTGCCACAAATATCCAATAAAATAAAACCAAATGCAAGCGTACTCTTGGAACACCAACTGAGAGGCCTTCGTGAATACCCAATCAAGGTTTCTGGCATCGTTGAGCACTTGTACGGTGTCCACATCAATAGGCTTACACAATACAAAATTCAAAACATGTTTCTTCATATACTCAAGACCGGGTAGTTTGACAGATCTGAAGTTGAAAGAATTACAGTTTTGCTGTAACGTTTAGGTCTTTTCAAATAATTAACTGTGCCTTTTCTCAGAAAATAATGTTCATGTTCTTTCATAATATCTACAAGACCACATTAAATGGCATAATATTAACATGTATTGTTTTCCGACTCCAAGAAAACGAAAATGCAATATAGATAGTGTAACAAAAGACTACCGCCTACTGCAGGGTTAAGAATAGATAGTTTACATTTAGTAGATTGCATAAGCAAAAACAAACTGGAGCACATCTGCAGTCCATGCAGGTTCTCAAAGACCTGGGAAATAAAATAGGTCCCGAACAGTATTGACTCAAGCTTTTTATCCAGTCAGCCCATGAGTGTTTAACCTTCTCTTTCAGGGAAACGGGGCGCTCATTTTAAAACCACGATCTAGTTATCTACAGCGATGGTTGGTATTGGAGACCTCTCATTTGGCTGCCTCTCTCGAGTGCATGCTGGCTTGAAATGTCCCAGTATATCGCAGAGGGATAAAGAAGATAAAATCAAAGAAACTTTCTAAAGAAGAATTTTCCTGTCCCTCTCTGAAATAAGGAGCCAGTGGGGGAACCCTTCCGATAACATGCACGGAAACACAGAGTTTCTCTCTTTATCGTATTCCACTCTGGTCCCACAAAATACCTCAACTGCATTTATCTAAAACCTACCATTAACATTCTTCTCGATCAGGTTGTGTTATCCAGACATTTCCTTTCGACCTCTCCTTTCTACCAGATTCCACGTTACTGAGATGCTTTCCAAACCAGAAGAATGTCAAATTTTAGGACTGCTTATGTTATATAACTATATCATTTTAAAATACATAGCATTTCTAGATTGCTGGTAACTTATTATAATTCCTATTTTCTCCTTGATCCATGTGGCATTCATTTTAAATCTCTCTCATAACAAGTATATACATACATGGTTGCAAATAATGTGCAGAAATAAAATGATCATTTGCAGATTTTATGAAACTTCTAAAGCATCAATGTCACTCGCTAACACTGAATACACAGAGCGCTTATGTGCTACATTTAAGCCAATGTTGTACATTTCCTAAATGCTACCTATCAGCATTTTATTAGTTCCTCTACCAACTACCTATAGTGCCCAGAGGAAGTATTGCATTCCACCCACACATTAATAACGAGGTTTCAATATAAATGTACGTTTTGAGAACCACTGAAGGGAAAAAATGTTAAAACAGTGTGTGTCTGCCAAACAGTACACAGATTTTACAAATTATTTACAACAGTATCTCACAATTCTATTGATTTAACATTAATAGCATTAAATTACTACTTATAATTGTTTTCAAGTTAGATAGTAAGCACTTTTATATGCGAAAATAATATTAGGCTGCTTATATTACAGTCTGGTTTGATTAGTAATTAGGAATACAAATACTTTGTTTATGAAATTGCGTTACAAACAGAAGAGTCTGATATGTTAAATTCTAATAGCTTTCTCCACCCACTATCGCTTGTTTTATACAACTTGTACAATTCTAATGAAAGTCATTTTTCTATCCACTCCTGTTCAATCGAGATAAATATTTTCAGAAATAGTTTCATTGCACATGTCGTTATAGGTACAAGGGGATAGCATACAATTTCCATAACATCACGAGAAACAACTGAATACCCAACACTTTAAAAATGACAAAATGTTTAACAATTCCAGTCAATAATAACGTATATCCCGGAAATGGCTTATACCCAAAAATATAAAGAAAAAAAGAGCTATATGAAATAAATTGAGTGTTTTAAATAGTTCATATTTCTTGTGTGGTGCCTTTTTAAATCCTATTAAGAAGATTTCCTAGTACATTCGTAGAAAATTCCAGGTCTGAATTTTATTTGTCATGTACATATATTAAACATATGGTATTTTAATCAACTTTAGAGCCATTTTGAGAATATAAAAAATTCGAACATTTCTACATATAAGGGATAGTTTGGTGGTGGGGATTTTCTTGAAAATCTTCTAGTCTCATCTTGGAACGTCCTGAACTTAAATACCAAGGTTGACATTCATCTCATATTTCGTTTTGCAGTTATACTGTTCACATACAAATACGCGCATGCGCACACACACAGACAAACACACATCTTTTACTAAAAAACTTTTTTTATTCAGGGAGCGCCAAAGCATGCATTTCCGATGAAAATTCGACATCAAATATTTGGGTGGAATGCAATACTTTCTCTACTTCCTATAGGTAAGTTGCAGAGAAAATAAAAGAAGAATAATTATTTTAAAATTTTCATGTATGGCACACCGTAGTAGATTTTAACTAGGGGATATTTAAATGCACAATAGAGAATATTTTATAAATGGATGTCAGGAAAATGGATGTCCATTATTGTTTGCAAAATTCATTGAAAATGAAGAGTACTTCACACGTTTGAGTCATGTTACTGAAAAAATCCGTATTTCCATTTCTTCACGAATTCGGTTATGACTATTACAGATTAGCTGGTAGCTATCATCGTAATAAGAAGAAGGTATAGATTCATTGCATTCCTGCTTCTACTGCATAATAGTTTGATTGATAAGAGAAGAAACAACATTTGTTAGTACTTTTAACTTAAGCACATCTTTGACATAGTGCTGTATTCAACTGACATGTTTTGTTTTTCAGTTTCGTAATTAATTTGTAGAAAAAAACGGTTGTTTTGCACGCTGAATTCTCAAGAATATAATTTAATGAAGAACATTAGAGCGATATTTGAAATAATATATGTTAAACATTTTCCTGGTAAATGATTATATGGATCGGGAGGGCTTCCTTTAAAACGTTACCCTCTTTCCTTAGAATATACTTTTGCAGTTATGGAGTCCTCTGGTTTTTAAATTTTATTTAGAAAGTATCAAAGCTTGCATTTCCAGTGAAGTATTGGCGGTATACTTATGGGTCAAAATGCAATACTTTAGTTATCTGAGATAAGTGAATCAAAAACTGAATTGCTTTGAGAACGAGAATAAATGTCTTACACAGTGCAGTTTTTTTAGACTCTGCTCTGTATTTTCTTGTTTATTAAAGTTGTTCCTAAGTAAACCTGTAACATTTTTGGAAGATATGTACAATAATGTTTGAAATGTAGTCTCTACAGCTTATCATCCAAAAATAATAAAAACCTGAAAATAACTGACTATAGAATTGGGTATAAGCCACCCTTAAACGAACCGTCGCTGTAGTAATCAATAACATTTAATAGTGTAACCAGGATGTAAAAATTGTGTATATATTCACCACAAGATACGTGTCTTTGTTGGGATAGGGGAAAGAGAAAACCTATTTTAATCTACCTACAACGCGCGGCACTGTTAGCTGCCTATCCCAGTTTTTAATTTCAAGCCAATGATATTGCCTTCACAGGATCAAAGGGTTTATTTCTAGCCTTTGTGTTAGAAGACCAGGATGTTCTCTCTTTGCAACGATGTTGTCATTACTGGTAAAGGCAGACCCAACGAAAATTATGTCAATTTGTGGTTATAGAAGTCGTAGAGGCAGTATTTGCAGAAAAACCTCTCTTCATTTTCGTACTTTCTAAAGTCATTTTATAAGCACGAAAAGGGTACCTATGCTGTGGTTAGGATAGCCAATTTGGGAGGATATTTCATAGTTTGATTAAGGGAAGACTAAATGCTATTTCTAGTTTTTTTGTAGTCTTATAAGTTGGACTCTCTTCTCTAATTTTAATTTTATCATTATAGTCACAATAAGCATATTCTAAATATAACCTTACAGATGTTCCTGCATCTGCCATTTTATACTCTGAATTCTGTAACACTTCACAGAAAAAATCATAACTCCTATGCTCTTTTGAGCAGAGAGGTTCATTTTAACCTATATTTTAGGGAAAGGTTTATTTTACTAATTGGTACCACTTCTAAACTCAGCAAGTATGTCTAAGCAAGTAATGTTTGCTTTCTCTACCACGTACTAGTAGGTCGAGAAGATTTTCGATACCAAGATTTCACAGGAAATACACGTTTTGAGACCCCCTGAATAAAAAAATTAGAAAAAGATCCACGTGTGTGTGTCTTTGAATAGCATAACTCAAAAATAAAAAGTCGTATAAATAGTAAACTTGGTATTTAAGTTCAGTAGCTTCTAAAGATGCAACGTGAGGATTTTTCTAGAAATTCCCCTACCCAAACTACCCTTTCCATGGAACATTTTTCGAAATTTTTGTATTCCTAAAAAATGGCTACAACGATTTTGATTAAAATTCATGTTTTAAAGATATTTACATAGAAAATAAGATGCATATCTTAAATTTTCTGGAAATAGCCCTTGAAGCCCTCTTTATTCGGAAGGAAGTATAATCTTATATAATTGGTAAACGAGCGATAGACGAAACGTACTACAACAAGAAAAGCAGATCTCTTTAAACCACACAAATTATTTCAAATAACTTTTTTTTGTGACATCAGCCATTTCCGAGATATCCGTTGTTAATGGTTCCAATTGTTCAATACTTAGCCATTATTTGAAAGCCCTGTCAACATTCAGTACGGTTTCAGTTTGATATGTTAAATACTATCTGAGAAAATGGGCCCATGAAATTAGAAAATTTAACATTAGCGGAATAGGGATTTTAATCTCTCAATAAACAGCAGTTTTACTCGTCAATGGAAACGTTTGTCATTGCTGGAACTCAAAGATATAGCCACCTGTTCACAATCAAATAAGTAAAAAGTATTTTTAAAAATTGTTTAACTTGTATTGCCCCTTTAACTTCTTTAGTCATATCGGGGGCTTTGATTTGAGAGAGAAATAACTGATAAGGTTATTGTTTCTTAACGTTCGTGTTACCAATATTTTGCTAAAAAGACACTCACACTTCCAGACTATGTAGGAGATAGAAATGGCTTCCAGACCCAGCCCGCAAACAAACCCGGGACTCTGTGTTGGCAAGCCAGAGTGCTGACCACTCAACCACAGAAGTAATCAACAAAATGTTTGTTGTAATGGCCTTAACAAAATGTAATGTTTGCTTTTTCTACTGCTTTACTGCCTAAAGCATAGGAAATACTGCATTACACGCAAAAATTTGAAATCGATGTTTTGCCGTAAACGCACGCTCTAAGGCTTGCTTAACCCATAGGCAACTCAAATTGCCTATTTCAGAAATGATGTGCTCGCGCTGTGTGCATCGGTCTATCTACGGTATTATTCGTAAGTGGAAAACTGGACTAATCTCAAGTTTCATACATAATTAGGCTCCTTTTAGGCCCCATTTATGCTTGCGATTTCCTGTCATGCGACAAGTGGGGATCTGAAGTATATTGAGTTTAAAGCTGCCGTTCGTCTTCTTTTTTTACTTGAGTGTCCTGTATCCCCAAAATTTTTGTTGGAACGCGAATAGGTTCTTCCTAAATTAAAAACCGAACTATTTTTGCCATTTCTTGTTGTGAGAAATGTTGAATGGGCGCTAATGTCACTTATTATTAATTTTTAGCGCGTTCCGTGAACAATGAAGACAGACGAAGTTTGCCTAGTCTAGTGTTGGCACTTGAGTGTTGTTATTTGGGCGAACTAAGCTATTATGCCTAAATGCAAATGCACCTTTTTTCCAACTTAACAGAAAAACTACCTTTTCTCGAAGAGACAAAGCTTAGTTATAAATTTCACTGTAAAATTTGCAATTCCACATTTTTGATTCCAAGTGGTGGGAATTTAGATATTGTTCAGCATGAGAAATTGAAACAAAATAAGTTGGCTTCTTATACCGCTGTTACAACAACTTATAAAATCAATGACTTGTTCACGAAACAAATAATGGATAAGTTTGTTTGTAAGAAATTATTCCTAAGTTGTATCTATTAAATATGCGTTTAAAACTGTAAAGCATTTCCAGCATAATCACGCTTTATTAAACGGCTATCTAGAATCTAGTTCTTGATATTCAGGATCACAGAATAATATTTAACATTAATTATAATAACGTAACACGTGTTGCAGTTACGAGATTTAGTTTTTATCAAGATAGAATGGGTAAATAGTAAAAACTTTTGCATCCATACGGTATGTCATAATCATCCATGGGTTGCACAACAAATGTATTAAAAACTCATGTCAAGTTTAGTTGTGAATGAACCAAAGCTGAAGCTATTGTTAATGTATTAACTCATTGGTGCAAAGAACTTCTTAAAGAAGATATTTACCATGTAAACTTTGTAAGTTTATCCATTGATACCAATATCACAAATCAAAGTTTCTTGCAACATTAGTTACATATTTGCATTTGAGAAAGGGCGGTGCAAAAAAAAATATTGGAATTCATTTCTATTGAAAATGAAACTTCTAATCCAATATCTAAAAATGTGATGTCGATTCTCCATGATTACTGCCTGGTTATGCTTATCTGCTGACAAGGCGAACAGTATGTTCGGTGGAGTAACAGAAGTGGCAGGGAAAATCCTTTTGCAAAATTACAAGCAAACCGTGGTAGAAATTATAGGTATGGGTTGCATGGCACATATCACCACAATTGTGGAAACAGCGCTGGGAAGCTGCCAATTGATGCAGAGAATATCATTTGTAAAACTTACAAATATTTTCATATTTATGCTGTAAGGGTGGAAAGACAAAGAGTTCTGTGATTTTGTAAATGTCAGTCACCGTCAAGTGCTAGGTTACAGCAGTACGAGATGGTTGGCATTGCTTCCTACTCTTCAAAACATTCTGAATAAATCTCCTGCTCCAAAATCATTTTTCTTCTCTGAATCAAGTTGTCCTTTATCTTTGCAATCCGTTTTCAACAATGAGGAATCTGAGTTATGGTTTGCTCATAGTCAGGCCAATATTTTTGAAGCAAGCATTCGAGAAATCGAAAAGCAGAATTCCAGCCTTGCAGAGAGAATGTCTTGTTATGAATTACTCATTCATAACAAAGAAAGAAAGAAAGAAAAATAAGAACAGGAAAGCAAATAATTTTGAGAGTTTGAAGATTAAATCTATGTTGAAGGAATTGTATGACGGTGATCAAGCTGTTCACAGTAGGTTTTATTCCTATGTTCATTCTATAATGTAGCAATTGAATATTTGGATTCATGGATTCAGTTTTCAGATTATAATTCACTTTGTTGGACCAGTTTGTAAAAGGAGCTGCATTAGAGCGGTATGGAGTGATTGATTTAGAAAGTAAGCAGTGTAGAAATTGATAGTGCAGAACTGTTTGATAAATATTATATTCTCAAAACGACTGTACTGACAATATTTTAGACAGCACAACTGCCAATGCAATGATTCTCAAGTGTAATCTAAACATGTACGATAGATGTTTACGCAATAAGCAGTTATGCAAATTCACTCAGGTGATAAATACAAACACAATTCTAGTAATACGAAGGATTTGTAAGTGCACTTCACTTAGGACGTTAATAAACTTTTTCTGATGCAAAGTGCATTTATCCAAATTCATGTTTCCTTCATCCGAATGTTATGTTAACACCATATTTCAGAAATTTTTGATCATTTGATTACATTTTTTCCAGGTGTCCCGTATTTTAAATAATAGGCTTGAGTTAAATGTAAGCGTTTTAAGCCATGCGATGCGACATTCTGTTCGTGCGACACACGCGACATTCGCATGACCTCAATATACGTGGGCCTGTTTATGCACGTCGCGTGGCCGTATTGTGAGCGAGAGAGTTGTGTCAGTGCTGCCACTTTGGCAAATCCAGAGCTGTAGTTGTGATTTTTCTGTGTGGTTTGTGCTTTCACGTGTTGCGAGAGATCTGATATTAGTCATTCAGACTTTTACATGCATGGATACGGAACATTTTATAGAAGAAATTCGTATTAGCAATTCAGTTTGGGATGTTGTGTTAGAAAACTACAAGGATCGTGACAAGAAGAAGCAGTTTTCCATCAGGTTCCTAAACATACTGTTCACGAACCTTGTGTTGTTTATTGAATGTACACTCTAACGTCGTTTTCGTTTTTTTACACATATAGCTAAGATTTGTAGCAATAGGTAATGCAATATACAGGAATCCACACTAGACTTCGAACCAAATGTAAAAACAGGCTGATAGAACTGATATTCTCAACAATACAGAGCGCGAAACGTCGCATGCATAAGTAGATCACTAAAAACAATACCGCGTCGCATCATTCCTTGTTTATACGACACGAAATCGCATGCATAAATGAGGTCTTAAGCGAAGAATTTAAGGATTCCTCTATTCTAAAGAACACTTTCCAAGTACAAATTTTTTATATTTTCACAAAAATAGCCGCAATAAGTTTTCTTAAAATATAATATAATTGAGATACTAGAATGATGAATGAAGTCTCTCTTACTTTTTGTTTTAATAACTTTCCAAATCCTTTTCGCCTTATTGAAGCTTGGAATACTAAGGAAATACACAAAAACTTATTTCCGGAAACCGTCCATTTGGATGAAATTGACAGTTCATGTAAAATAAATTAACCATTTTCGAATATTTGCTGTTGTTACTTTTAATGTTTCCAAGCTTCACAGTAAGTTTTGAAATATTAAGTGGCGTTCTTTCCTTTTTCGGAAAGCCACTGTTAGCATGTAAATTTCGACTAAGGCTTAAATGCTCTCTGAATCTTTGAAAAATGAAATTAGTAGGCCTTATTTAAATAACTTCAAAATTACTTGTTAAATTAGTGGTGTGTGTAGAGAATGTAACGTAAATGTTATACATAAGATACAAGGGAATTTCAATGTAGGGCTATGATTAGGTATAACTTGTATATTTTATATTCTTATAGGTTATACAGCGCACTGCGACCTATATAATACATTATGGGTACCACCCCCCAAGAAGAAGGGATTAAGTGAAGGAACCACAGGAGGCTACAGGCAGATAGGCCACAGAGACGCGCGGAAATCCACGCTATCTGTCGTCACCGCCATACGTCACGAAACCTAGAAGGACTCCTGAAAAATGAGAAGGAAACAGAATGAAAGGGAAATGATGTAAAGGAAATTGTGGTAGATGAGAAACCATTCCAGCATTCGCCTACGGACCAGCGAAAACCACGAAAACCCCAAGATCGTAGAGGGCGGTCGATGGAAATCAAATCCGAGACCTCCCAATGCGAGCCTCAGTGTTACCGCAGAGCCATTTTGTTCGATTTTGTTTTTGTTAGTATGTTACGTAATCATATTTACGTTAAAAACGTTATGCACTATTTGTGTTGAAGAAATAGCAAATGACTTATTTAAACTCTAAAGATGTGTGATTATTACGGAAAGAGTTACCTACATTACAAATTTGTAAACTTCGCGTTTTAGGCTTGGATAGTGACATTTCGGCATTATTAACAACCTAAAAATTGTGGTCTGCTTATGTTCAGTGAGGAAAACTGGGGATAAGTATATCTTTGAATTCTGGTGACACAGGGTAAAATTAAACTGACATTCGAAACGTCACTGCGTTATCGTGACAAATGCCAATTACAGTCCTTAGGATTTCTGCGCATTAGACCGGATATGTTGTTATATTCAAAACAGTGCCCTTCGCTATAATTATTTTTCTAAGCTGATATTACAGTGTTACTATTATTTTTGTGTTTAATGTATCCCCAGCATGTATCAAATGTATTTGTTATATTAAAGCATCGCTTCTCATTTGAACAGTTCTATGCATTAAATGATAGACTATGTAGTCTATGTTTAAGGAGATACTGCACAGGCAATGTCTACAGTTTTCGTTTTCAGATTTTAAATTTGTAACCTTCTGGCACAAGATCCCTATTTGGCCAAGGCCAACCACATAGCCGCTGCATTCCACACCTCCGTCCACATAAGATATCATGGCCAGATTACAGTAACGGGAATGTGTGTAGTTAGCATGCTGCTTCCCCCATTCCCAATCCCCGCGCGCTGTGCAACACCTGAACTGCTACTAATCCACATTGTTTCTTAGGAACCAGAGTATATGTATCCTGTGCCAGATATCCTAATAGGAAAAAAAAAAAAAAACATGCCGGTAACAGGAATCGCACTCGGATGCCCTCTCGCATCAGGCAGCAAGGCTAGCAACAGCGCTACGGAGATAGCCCAAGCTTTTAATTCACAAATTATCTGTTGCATTAACTTGAAATTTTTACCAACTAATGGAATGTTTTGTGACGTGATTCTTTGTTAAGTTTGAAAGAATGCTACTGTTTATTTGCCGCACGTATAAAAGACAATTTGTCGCGGTCACTTCGTGTTATCATTTACTGAGCGCCTGTTATTTTATTTAATTTTGGGTTCACTGTCCTCCGGCTAGCTATGATCTTTTTGGTCGACCACTTATCTTATACAAGGTGTGTAAACGGAAAGGAGTTTTTATCCAAAGATAACACTGATGAAGAATTTGTTTTACACTTTTATTGTCGTAACATATTTTGCACTTTCACATATTAATCTTGACACTCGCCAAACTGAAACTGTTATAATAACTTATTTACTGCTCATTCTTAATTCGCGTACTTCAACTTTTTGTGTAATTAACTTTACAACACTTGAGATTTTTCATAACTCTGCTACGCGTAACCTGCGAAGCGATAAACTGTGCGATGTATTCAGCGACGTGTAATGCACAAATATTTCCGATGGACTGGACGAATTTGACTCTGAACTAGCCCTTTTTATACTCCTACACCCCGATATGCCTAAAGATTATAACCGAGCTGGTATTGGTTAATAAAACGCGCCAACATTAGCGTCTATTTTTATATCCAATAAAAATTACGAAAACATATGCTCTAGGGAAAATGTTCCAGCAAATTCTAAGAAAAACGCGCCAATATTACGTCATTTGCTCGTCTCTACTAATTATAAACAGCTCACCCCCTCGCTACATTATTGCACGCTATTATTGTCAGTTTCAGTAAGGCCGTATAAACTTACTTCTCGACAAAGATTACAATCATCAAACATCTCAAATTAATGTCACACAATAATGCATATTCACACTACAAATACTCTTGACATTTACATAATTTGTGATACAAATTACTGCGTCAGTTTTAATTCCAGAATTAACATTATGCAGAGTCTACATCAGATTATCGCTGATTTAATATGGTCATTTGGAGTCCTTATTCTCAAGAACTATTCAAGTGGAAGTTAAAACTTTACAGATTATAGGATGTATCTTCATTGGTGTCATATATTTAGAGGACGTGTTCCTGATATCAAAGCAGTAAACAAAGTTCATATGAATATGTCTGAAAATCATTTATTTCAGAGTTACAACACAAAATCGAAAGGTACAAAAATTGCTCGAAGTGACTTCCTCTTGCTTCGATGCATGCAGTAAGCCTGCCTTCCATGCTCTGGCTACTCATACGTCCTCTCAAAATGTCAACATCAGGTACAGGAGTCGTATAAACCAAGGACTTCAAATGTCCCCAGACAAAGAAGTCCATTGGATTCAAATCAGGCGATCGAGCAGGTCATGGGATCCCCTCGACCAATCCATCTTTGCGGAAATCAATCATTCAAAAACTTATTATCATACTGAAATGAGCTGGAACATCATCATGTAAAAACCACTTTCCTTGGATAATGTCCAGAGGCACATTATCAGTTAAGTGGTGCAACTCATTTCTGAGAAACTGCAGATAGGTTTGACCATTCAGACGCGGAGGGAAGAAGTAGGGACCAATAAGGTGATCATGAATGATTACATCCCAAGTGTTGAGAGAGAACTTTTGTTGATGGTTGTCCTGTCGTACTTCATTAGGATTTTCAAATGCCCACTTATATATTAGTGTTATGAAAATTGAAGATGCCGTCGCGAGTAAAACCAGCCTCATCCGTGAATAAGACACAGGCTAGGAAATTGATGAACACAGTGCACTGCTGCAACATGCGTTGACAGAAACGTCTTCTTGGCTCAAAGTCCGCTTCATTTAATCCTTGGACACGTTGAAGGTGATACGGGTATAGAAGCTTTTTATGCAGAATTCTCCAGATAGTCATATGACTAACCCTTTCTCTTACAGCCATACGTATTGTGCTTTGTGATGGGTCTGCATCAACAGCACGAAGAACTCGTTCTTCAAGCTCAATGCCTCGTACCGCTCTTGGTCTCACAACATCCCTAGTACTCCTCTCAAATACGCCATTCTTTCTCAAGCGTTGGTGAATTCGTGCGAATGTCCTTGCACACGACAACGACCTGTCAGAGTATCTTCCTGCACAAAGTTCACGTGCTCGTGCTGCATTGCCGTCTGCACGGTCGTCTGTTCACTCATGAAATAGATCATCTTTGATCTATAACAACGAAACGGTTGATTTTCAGACCCATGTACATATGAACTTTTTTACTGTTTTGATGTCAGGAACACGTCCCCCAAATATATGACACCAATAAAGACACATCCTGCATAGTGAACCTACTGTTAATGTATTGTAACAGTGCGTATGGAAAACTACACAAACTTTTAAAATTTGAGTTTGCTTTTATAATAAGTAATTCCACGACAGATTACAAGTTTATCTACAGATTCTACAGTAGGAAGCACAAGCAAATTTATCTTATGGAACTCGTAATCTCGAATGGGATTCATCAAGATGAATCAAATGTAAGATATTATACAAATAATTATTACTTTCTTACTTGTGTTGTTTAAAATAGTCACAATTGTATCAGCTATCAGATCACGTCATTTACTAAATGAATGAATCATGGGATGATCGGATGTTTTACGAAATATTAACCAATGCTACCAGCAGTGAGATAACAAAACAGTTAACCTGAAAATAAACCGTGATCGAACAAAATAACGACTTCTTTTTTCAAGAACGTGATTCATTTTGAAATTGACACTATTTGAATGTACACTGATTAAAAACACAATTGGATGACGTAGCCTATTAATCACTGCATAAAGATATTATTACGGTTCATTAACGAGCTGATGTCTTATTCGATAAAATGGAACTCTTGTAAGGATATTATAAGAAACGACTGGACAATATCCGAGACAACACTGTGTGTTATTGGTCAATATCAAATACGGGGCGTACGAATAGAATAGTGAATAAAACAATACTGTTAGATATTTTACACAAACCTAAAGATTGTTTCCTGTGGAGTTAAATGCCAAAGTAGGTAAACTCTCCAAGGTAATGAAGTGAATAGTTTGAGAAAACTAAACCCAAATTTAATGTTGTAGATTTAGTCTATCTTCAATGGCTGTTTACTAACTGCACATATTGTGGCATTTGGTTGTGGCAACACTGTAAGAACATATGCGGTTATGGAAACATTGTTTGGTGCTATCTTAAATTGGCAATACAGACCGTTAATGATGCAACAGGAGTGGGGGTAAACCGGTTGTATCTTGAGTTAGCGTCTAGGACGCTCTCTCTTCTAATGTAACAGCGAGCAGTGTAGACGTGTGAGACATGACGGTTCGTCAAGCAGGGAGGTAATATGTATTTTTCTTAATTCTTAATATAACTAGCCATTTAAATTTCTGCCATGTAGTTTATTAATGAAGATTGTTCATTCTACCCATATGATTTAGGAATATTTAAGTAATTTTCAGGTGTTTTAGGAACTTTGTTTACTTCGCCCCGTCGGACCTCGTGTTAGTTTGATATAATTTAAACTCCGGTACCATGCTCTACCCCCGTGATATGTGAAAATATAAGAGGTTACGACAATATCTATAGAACGTGTTATCACTTCAGCAATCTGGCAACATAAACTACCTCCATATGGAATGTTAAACCTAAAGCCACGAAAATCACACTGTACTAAACTGTATTTGATTTCTTCAGTTTCTATTACTATGACAATTAAGTCGTTTTAAGATATCTCGAAGGTATCTGTAAACAGGAAGTATTAATTACATAGGATAGAAGGGATTATATTGCTATCCCTCCTAGGGAGTAGCTCTTCAAGATAAAGTAAACAATAAAGTTAAATACTGTTTTGTGATATGAAGGTCCATATGGATACAAAATTTAAGCTCTCGTTTATTTATAACAATACTATCAAAATACGCAAGAGTTAGGCAATGGCCATTGCTCTAACCTTTAGTTTAAAAGAGTTTAATGATTGTTACACGTTCCTTTCAATAATATTTCCGATGATTTAAACAGAAATTAATGTCAGTTTCGATGCAATTCATAGAATTGCTTTTAGTGATATTGTGCAAATTTGGGTGGAAAACCACTGTTTCAGAATATAAACATGATGCAGATTAATATTTAATATTATTGTTCTCTAAAAACGTTTGATCTTGGGACTTGTTTGTATGCTTAAACCATCGATTCAACTATTCTATGAAAGGAATTTTACGTTTTCAATGTGCATTTCAAGTTTATCCCGAATAATCTTTCTCTAAAAGAAAAAATAATAGTGTACTTGGTGAAAGCCGAGGGCTCTCCCCCACAAAAAGCGAAATTGTACATTAATATTTAGATGTTTTAACTAATAGATCTGCAACTGTAACAATGGAATTTCTTCTTTTACAATTTTGGCACGGTTTCACTAATAAAAGCCTCTATAATAACTCTGTTATCAGCACCAAAATTCTCGTGCAAATAATCACACGCTTTATTTGAAAATTATGCTGTCACTGTAAAAAGTCCCCTCCCGTGAGCTCTTTTTAAATGGGAATTCACACTACATTTCACCCAAGACTCCATTTTCCAGAAACCGCTTTACCTTCACTTGTACCATTCAATCCCACGCACCTATCACTCCCCCCCACATGGGATCAATGCCATCGATTTCTTTTCCTCTCTCTCTCTCTTTATTCTTTTGCTTCGATTTAAAGCGAAAAGGATGGGAGAAACAGAACAACGGAGGGCAGTTCTCCATAAAACGGAGCCCTTCAGCGTGAAAGTGTGAACATACATTCTCGGCTATTCATGAATGTTTCAATGTAGTCGCCAGGCACGGATTTACGTACGAGCTTTTTAAGATAGAGAAAAGGTTCACACAAGTCGTAACATTTTACATACTGACTTAACTGCTGATATACGTGTTCATTCTGATGCACTTCCGAGAAGTAGCGATGTAGAATGGATTTCTTGAGCGACATATAAAGTTAATAATAATAATAATAATAATAATAATAATAATAATAGGTAATATAATTTATTTACGGTTAAGTAAGCTGACGTGCACAAGGGCCATATTAAGCTCCTCGCTAGATCCTATTCAGATGCAACATAGAGAAATGAGCAACAAGAAACAGCACTAATGGAAGAATGCAATTTTTACCCTCTCTACTGCTTACTATGGTAGATAGTATATTTTCCAGTATAATCTTCGGTATGCATTACATCAGAAATATACAATTTGACATCCCCTGGAAGCCTCCACCCATAAAAGCACTTTAAGAAAAGGACCATTTGAGCGTGTGTATATGTATGTGTCGGTGAACAGCATATTCAGAATCGAAAGTTTTTCGAATATTCCCTTCATCTCAAACAATTTTTTTTTCTCAAAATTAGCTTAAAGAATTTTGATTAAAACAAGGTATGTTGAAAATATTGCCATCATAAAATGTTTATCATGAATTATCTGTGAACAAGAAGTGTAATCTTCATTTTCATCAAATATTATTCAGTTTTATACAGGGTGACTTAAGAAGAACTGACGCATTTAATTCTTTAATTGTTTCAAAACGAGTTATGCTAGCGACAACTTATTATACCTGAAATACAGAGGAATTTTGGTACATTATTTACTCTATAGCTAATGTTGAAAAGTCCTCCGTCCTGCTTAAGGCACAACTCTCAATGTTACTGGCCACTCGTTGGAAGACTCTGTTGTCAACAGCTTGAAACTCCTGTTTAATGTTGACCTTCAGATCGTCCAATATTTGGGTACAAGTGGCATAAACCCTGTCTTTTAAGTAACCCCCCATAGAAAGAAGCCCGGCCTTGTCAAATCCGGAGATCTCGGTGGCCACAAGTTCTTGGGAATTATCCGGTCGTCAAAGAAACTTGCAATTAGTGCCATGGATTCATTTTATGTATGGCATGTAGCGCCGTCCTGCTGAAAATATCCTTGACTCAGCTCTACGTCGTCTTGTTGCTCAGCAAACTCCATGAAAATCCGTTGGTACTCTCCAGTGTTCACATTGTTTCCAAAAATAAATTGGTTCCACTATTCTCTGTGTGGATATTGCGCACCAAACTCCGATTTTAACCGGGTGCATGTGTGAGTTTACATAGCCGGATAAATGGAACCATGCTTCATCTGTGAACATGTGATGGACAATAGGGCAGGAGTTTGCACAATGAGCGACAAATAATTCAGTCGTCTATCCTTATCTGGTTCCTGTAACTGATGGACAGTCGTAATCCTATACGGTTTAGGCTTGCACTTTTTACAGATCTCTGACACATTGAGTAGCTGTAGCTTGTCTCCTGCGACAAATGTCTTCATGATTTTTTGGGTGACTGATTCAGTCGTGCTCTTACATCAACAATAACCGTGGGAAGCCTAGATGAACGAGTTTTGCCTTTTTCACTTACCAGAGATTCAGTTATTTGCAATTGGTTTACCAGTCCCAGTATTGTGTTTCTTTGGGAGGATTCCGAATACTAAATTCTCTCTGGTATGCCCTTTGAGTAGCTGTAATTGAATTCGTAATCCAGTACTGCTTTACAAGGAAGAGTCGTTCATTTAATATGTACTCCATTTTCTCGTTGACTAGAACAAGATCTTAAAAACAGTTGCCGACAATGAAACTGACAATTACGAATAAAACATGAACATCCGCGCATCTAGTGATAGGCATTCGAAACTCCAGAACATTTTGCTTAATTTGGTGCTAAAATTAGGGCATTGAGTGAATTTCGAACAGAATAATTAAAGAAATAAATGTGCCAGTTCTTCATAAATCCCTCTGTATAATTGTAGCCATAAGTGACCAAACAACAATGGCTATAGAAAAACACGTAGAACTTATTGAAATATGCAATTTCTTTCAACTATATTTTCTAGCATTAGCTATTCAAAATAGAAATATTTTTAACGTTGAATTTTACCAGCCTTAATTCTTAGCCCTCTTTGAATGTTTGAACCTTTATGTTTTCTGCTTGTTCTTTTTTTCTTCTAAATGAGCTCATGATACACAAAAACTACTCTGTCTTATAGCAATTGATTTCATTTCGTAGCTTGCATATAACCATGGAGTGCTCTTATGCCTGTCCTTATAGCTTCATGTGAAGTTATTTCTCTCTTATATTTTTCTCTCAATTAAGGTAATATGGATAGAATTATTACTTTTTACATAGATAGTGCAATATACAAGGGCTGCCTGTGAAATTATGGGGAACAGGGAAAGTCGCGTGAGTGTACCACAACAGATTTTTTTTCGATGATAATGTTTTCTTTTTATCAACTTCCCGCTCACGCTATCATGCGTGGGAAGTTGAGATTCCTATACTCCGTACATTTGTATTTTTACCGTAGATATTAATCTTCCAACTACTGTTAGGTATACAGGGTGAATCACCTAAAACTTGCACCGCAAATTTTTCGGAAATGGAAAGTGCTATTGATGCGCAGTTTTCAGAGCATTGATTGGTAGTCAGGGGCTCGTACATTTACCTATAAACAGATTTTAATAATACAGAGAAAGTGTATCTTTTGAGCAAACATACAATTTCTTTAATGGAACAATGACTAGTTACTTCAACAGAATAAAGGTAGGGTAAATTAGAATGTCAGTGGCCTTTGTTGCAGGATTATTGTGCAAGTGGTTTACGAGAAATCGTATTTTGAAGAGTTTTCACCCCGACAATTGTTTGTCCCATTCATCCTGCTTAGTTGCTAGGTACGATGTTCTTGTTTGCATTGTGTTTTCTGCTCATTGATTGCATTGCGACTTTTTGGTCAGTTAGTTTGTGACAATTCAAGCAGTAAGTCCTGAATGGAAGATGGGGTTTACTAATGCAGAAAAAGCCGACATGCTCATGTTGTAAGGAGAGTGTAGGAAGAATGCAGTTCGTTCCTGTACGGTGTATGCGTATATTCCAATAGACGTCAACCATTTCGGCAATTATTTATCAACCTCTTCAACCAATTACGTGAAAGTGGTACTGTAACACCTAGAAAACGTAACAGAAACAAACAAGTGACTGGAGAAGAGGCAGAAATTAATGTTTTGGCTGCCGTTGCAGTGGATTCGCAAATTAGTTCCCGCACAATCGCACGTGGAAGTGGCATAAGTCAGGCAAGTGTACTCCCATTCTCCATCGACATAGGTTCCATCCCTATCACATCTCTCCTCTTCAAGAGATGCATGGAAACGATTTTGAGAATCGTGTTAACTTTTGTACATGGGAATTAAGACATGATACTCCAGATTCATCATGTATCTTGTTTAGTGATGAGGCAACATTTACTAATCATGGCCAGGTAAACCGCAGAAACATGAACTATTGGTCTGTTGACAATCCCCGTTGGCTTCGTCAGGGGAACGTCAGCATCCATGGAGTTTAAACGTGTGGTGTGGGATAGTGAACCATCAGCTCATAGGCCCTTTGTTCATAGAAGGAAAAAATGAACTCGCTCAAGTATAGCAGCCTCCTGACAAACCATCTGCCGCAGATGCTAGAAGACGTTCCTTTGCAGACTAGGAGGAACCTGTGGTACCAACATGATGACTGTCCAGCCCATAGTGCACGAAGTACAGCTACAGCTTGTATTAACGGATACTTTCCAAATCGTTGATTGGACGATGAGTACCTGTACCTTGGCCGGCCCGTTCATCGGATCTGACTCCTTTAGACTTTTTTTTCTGTGGGGAGAGGATGTACCAAGATGTACCAACTACACCAGATGATATGAAACGACCTGCTGCTGCCTGCTCTGAAATTTTCGCTGAAATGCTAGAACGTGTACAGCAGGCTTTCCATAGCAAACTGGAAGCGTGTATTGAAGCTGCCGATGGTCATTTTGAACACAACTTTTGAAGGGCTATGTTCTCTTTACTTGTAAGAATCCACAGAAGTATTGTAATTCCCTTTTGTTTTTCTTTAGTTTGTGCTACCACAGGTTGTACAAGTGTTGGTGCGTAAAAGTTTCAAAATAAGATTTCTCGTAGACCACTTGCACTAGAACCTTGCAACAAACGCCACTGACATTCTAATTTACCCTACCATTATTTGTTGATGTAACTAGGCATTGTTACATTTAAACAATTGTATGTTTGCTCAAAAATACACTTTCTCAGTATTATTGAAATCTGTTTATAGGCTAAATGTACGAACCCCTGACTACCAATCAATACTATGAAAACTGCACATCAATAGCACTTTCCATTTCCGAAATATTTGCGGTGCAAGTTTTAGGTGATTCACCCTGTATATATTTTTGCAAATATGCGCACACTGATAGCTGAATTTTACCATTTAAATACTACTGGTTTTACTTCTCTTTATTTTTTAACATGTAGGTACTTACAATTAATTTACGCAGCATTTAAATATACTTCTTCGGCGCAAGCGACCATATCACCTTCAGATATTGATTGGTTTGATCAACATTACCAGTCAGAGGCCAGTGCCGTCGACCTTGATACTGCTTTTGAACACCCGATAGTAATTAATTTTACTTTCGCTTACATGTTTCAAGTACTCACTAACCGAGCGAGATGGCTTCGCAATGACGCGTGAAGCTCGCATTCGGGAGGTCCGGGTTTGATTTTCGTCAACCGCCCACTCTGACCTTGTGATTTTCTGGTTTTCTCCGTACGGTAGGGGTATGCTGGGGTGGTTTCCAATCTACCACGATTTCCTTTCATTTCCATTTCATTCTCATCTTTCAGGTGTGCTTCTAGGTTTCGTGGCGTATAGCGACCGGATAGATGGCGCGGATACTTACTTAAAGGAAAGAGTATTGCGCGTGGACATAGAGGGTAGACGGTTGTTCATCGCCCTCTCTAGGCAGCTCCAGAATTGGGTGGGGTCTTCGGGCCTATCTGTCTGCGTATCTCTGTGGCCTATCTGCTTGCGGCCCTCTTGTAGTTCCTTTCCTTCATCCCTTCCTCCTGTAGGGAGGTAGCCACAAAAGGACGATTTAAGTCGCATTTGCGATGTGTCCCCTACATTGTATAGTCGTCCTCTGTGGTGTAGTGGTTATCATGCTAGCCTCTAGTTCCCGAGGTTGCGGGTTCAAACCCGGCGGAGGGCGATGGATTTTTTCGGGCGTAAAAATCCTCAGCATGGCTTCCTTCGGAAGAGAAGTAAAGCCGGTGGTCTCGTGTCGTAAATTTACGGCACGTAATAGAAACTCAAGCCTGATAGAGAGACCTTTGAGCAAAATGTCGGTCTTTCACGCCCAATATAGACGCTAAGAACCACAACAGTTAAAGAGCGTCCATAAATAAAACTCAACTTAATTTAGTTTCCGTTGTATAACCTACAATCACATTCACTAGTCGAAAAAATTATGTACACTATACATGTTTTGCAGAAACTCAGAAGTCAAAATACATGCCTAAGTGTCACATTTTCAAACTTCTTCCTTGTTCTTACTGCAGGTGTGTTGCAATATAACTAGCCAGACTGTTGTTTTGTTTATATCCAACACCTGCGTGTTTAAAAATGAAAGCGAAAGTAATAACAGAGCGTGATGCGCATTGTACTTGGGCGGCTCCCATGCATCTGTTCGCATACGCTGATCATTAGAGCTAATCTCCTGTTACATAGAACTAATTAACAATAAGTCGTTAATATGCTGTTACAAAAAACGTTTATTTCAGCACTGTGTTATATTTTGCACACAATTCAATAAATTCTTACAATCTTAATAACTAATTTGCATTGCGAGTCTCCAGTGAACCATGAAGGGTTTGGGTTCTGCCCAACAGCGTGACGATATGGTTTGTGGTAACGCCCAGATTTAGCATTGTATTCACTCGCTTGCTGACCAATAGCTAAATCTACTTGAAATATAACACTGCTTTGGCTGCAATGGAGTAGAACCACTGTTGTCTTCCTGTTTTGGTCACAAAGGTTACTTCCCAGAGCAAAGTAACCCATTGTGTTTTCAATTGATAAGTCGTATGTTCTTTAATTAGAATAGTAATTTTACTTTCCCTACCTTTTAGCTCTTTATATTACTTGAATACTTCGGTATTGCTTTGCATTCTTCTATACTTTTAAAGCGGTAAAATAATTCTATTTTAAACATATTTGAAGATATGTTTATTATTTTTACAAAATAACGTTTTATATGCAAAATTTCTGAGCAGTAACTATAAAATGTTGAAAATTTTAGTTTATAATCTGTAGGAATAAAAATAACGAAAGCGTAACAAAAAATATACTACATATATTTAAAAATTAAAGCTAAATATTTTTTAAGAATATGTGTGTCCTTAAGTTTAAATTTAAAATAAGTTTATAGCTATTTCACGCATCTTTTATTATATTTATAATCATATATTATAACAAATTATTAAAATAATTTGTACTATTAATTACAGGAGGAAATTACTGCATATGCGCCGTGTAAAAATCGGTGTTTTTAAACAGTGTTTAACGCTCATAGGCACACACACACATAGGTAACACACTGGTGTTACATGAACTGAAATAATAACTGGGAAAGGAAATCCGGGAAGGAAATATTCCAGGCCTAAGCTTAGGGTACCTCCCCGGCATTTGTCAATTATAAGGACTGAAGAATACTTGGAAAAATCCTCAGCCAGAGAATACCGTACACACAGTCATCCCTTTCATGAGTCCATGCCGTAACGATCGTGATCACCCGTGTGGTGTAAATATCGGTGAATTATATTAAATGAATTATGAGATAACAGGCAGTAAAATTAATAAAGCTGTCTGGATTACACTCAGCAATTAGTACCTAAACAACTTAGAGGAAACTCTCGCGATATAAACTCGAGTTAAAGCGATGATAAGTAAGAAAAGAAAATTCTTCCCCCAGAAAGAAAAAACTTATCTTGTGTTACATTCATATTACTTTGACTACCCACCATAGTTTATTTTTATCTCTCCTACAAACTTTCTTACAAAAGTGGCACCACTCTTTGCATGACATTGCATAAAACAAAGGAATGTTAACATTTCAAAAAACATAGCACAGAACTGGAAAATTCAAACCAGTAATAGCGGTAACAAATGATTAATGCCACAAAAGTCTACCGACATAAATTGTGTGCTTCAACCAGATCAACACTTCTTTATAGTAAGTTTTCCGGAGTGATAATATGTCCACTCTGTGATGAAGGGTAAACATGGAGTCATATTCTGGCTGAGTTTTCAGAGAAACAGAAATACAAAGAAAACATTATTTACGACCACAGTTTCCGAAGCCCAATAGGTAAATGAAGCCTGCTTGGATGTAATGTTGGACGCTGGCTGTCACAAAATGGATACTCTTTTATCTAAGATTCGACAAAGGAGATTATTATTGTCCTGGAGAAGGTAAGAGGGGGAGGAAGCTACATACGAGTGAGTTCTTCATATATTTGATACGCATATATTATGCTACGTTTGTCATTTTAATTCAGGCTTATTATTTTTTGTATTTTTTCTGCATTCTTTTATGTTATTTTTTCCATTATATTAATACCAGGTGGCCTAAACAAGCCGTACTCTGCCAGTTTTATGGATCCCGCATACATAGGTGCAAAAGAGGTTGGCACATCACTGTTGTTAGAAGGGTCAGTTCAGGTACAATGCGAAAGATCAGTGAGGCGCTGATGTTTGCATGTGTTTACGCGTAGTTTCGTACTGATATGTGTCGCGTAGTTACCTACATGCAGTTCGAGTCAGGTCATTCAGGTCGTTCACCAATAATGAACACCAGATATGGTTAATATCTGTACGGGGACGCAGCCAAAATGCAGCTGAGTCTCGAAGACTGTCTTCTGAACATTTTCAGACGCGGCATCTGCTTTCTGCGCACTTTGTTTGTTTGTTTCTTGACGTACAAAAGTAATATTAAGAAATAATGGATCATCCCAGGTAGAACGTGGGCTTGAGAGGCCCTTACATCAATTCGTCCACAAAGGTGGGCATGTTTTTGCACTTGTTTATTATGAATAATGCACTAATAGAAAATAATTTAATCCTTACGCATATTTAAGGGTACTTAAATATGATAAAATAGGATTTTGTTTAATCTTGTTAACTTTCCGGCACCAATTGGCGACATATGGTTATACTGATTGTAGATTAACTTCATGGAACTAAATGACTTAACACGTGTACTCAGGTTTGTGTCAAGCGGTAATCCTGAATTCTGGTTAATGGTCGAATTGGTTATTAAATAGCCGATAACACCCTCCCACGCATACATAGGTTCTCTCACATTCAAACACAGATCCTGGGCATACCGTAAAGTGTTTTTGGTTAAAGAAAACTTTCTGGAGCCCAGCCGGGAGTCGAACCCGGAACATTTTATATAGCAGTCAGCTTCTCTACCGAATGAGTTCTGGGACCAGTAATAGCAGTTAAAGTGTATGTTTTCAAACATTGGTCTTTCATTTAGCGGTCTCCTCTCCGTTGGTATGCTGTCCCCTTTGCAGTTCTGCTTAGGCAAACCTTTTGGCATCCGCGCTATCCGGTATACAATAATTCAACCCAGGACGGCTTGCATGGGCCACCTGGTATATATTTTGTATGATGCGCTTACTGTAATATGCCATAGACAGGAAAAACAAGTACAGCCATGAGGCTCATGCGATTGCTGTATTTTACAAGTGTAGATACAATAACAGTACTTCTACCACTACCACTACTAAAATTTTGTCTATCTCTTATGGTTGAAGTCGAAATTATAAAGTCAATAATTATCATAATAATCTGGGAAGGATAGCGAAATAAAATAAACGATAAAATATTTAAAATCAGTACATGTATTAAAAGGAGAAGCATTGGGAAAATTGTTGACTGTTAAACAGGCACAGTTTAGCTAATTAGGGACCAGCCCCAGGTATAAAGGGTAAGTCCGCTGAAACCAGTTTCTCTTGGAATTAATGGGTGCAGTTGCACTGGCCAGAATGTGAAGGTCACTAGAAACTTCATGACGCTGAGTTTTGGTACGAAATTTTAAGGGGAGAGAGGGGAAGCTAGGAGTCCTTTCTTTGTATCGCGCGTGTGGTGAGGACATTCTCGCTGGAGCACTCTGGGAGTGCGGAACAACGGTCTCGTCGAGGTCCGAAGACTGGGTGCGAACTTGCAGGAGGGTCGGACGATCAGATGTAATTGATAATCCTCGGTCTTGGAAAAGACACAGTAACATCGTAAGAATTTAAAAGTGAGCGGCAAATCTTAAGTCTTATTTTAATGGTGAATAAAAGTGTTCCAAGAAAGCGTTCGTGTCTCTATGTACATACACACACGCATACCCAGTGATTAAGATCTCATGCTTGAGCAGCCTGGCAAAGTATAAAAAAACAACTAGGAGGAGAAACGCAGCAATCGTGAGGCAAAGGTATTGCTTCATTTTTGGAGGACGTAGCGTGGCTGCGTCATGGTTAACCAGTTATATAAATTATATAAAATTTGTTCAGATAGAAGAGGCTTTCAGAGGTAGACGCAAAAAAATTGTACTTACTGCAACATATAACATTTCAATAATATTGTTAAAACCATTTTTAGTAAATAATAATAACGAATCATTTTACATGTAAAGGATAGTTTGAAGTGGAGGAATTTTCTTAAAAAATCTTCTTGTCACGTCCTTGGAAGGTGTTGAACTTAAATAGTTTGGCATTTGTTTGCCTTCCTTTTCAGCTATGCTGTGCACATAAAGATATATTTTATAAAAGTTATTTTTTCTTTTCTTTTTTGGGGGGGATTCAGATAACCCCAAAATATGTATTTGAGTAAATTTGCATCGGGGTTTTTGACAGAATGACTTACTACTTCTATCTACTATTAAGTAGATGGTAGGGAAAGTAAACCATGAAATATTGAGTTGAAAGTTTTCGTCTGCATATTTCAAAACATTTTCACTTATGCTCCTCTCACATCCTGTATATTATACCAAGACTGAATACATTTAATGGAATTAAAACGAGAGCCATCTTACCCGAAAGCATGCAACGCCTTCAGCAGGTAGTAAAGTTTATAGCCATTCAAAAAGAGCGCTGGTTTACCAGTTATTCCCCTGTTGATTTAGCTACAGGCGTCTTTGCTATCCAGCCACCTCCTTGAAAACGTTTTGTGATTGACGTCGAGTATTATAATTCTGGCACCTCGTTGTTAGCTTGAAGCCTCCAGTGGCTATGAATTAATGAAGCAGAGTGCAGCAATTGAAATCCTCGCTGCTAATGGGACAGGTTGAGACGAGACATATTCCAGGCCGCTGTATCGAACTCGGTGAGAACCATAGCAGGAACTCTAGAGTTTCCTCTCCCTCGGGCACAAGTCCCTGGGACTGTGAGCAAGAGAAGAGGAAGTCCCAGAAGGGATCTCATACCCTGCTAACAAACAAACAGCTCCTCCTGTAACAATGTTTCAAACTTTCCTTTCTTCTCTCAGTCTTTTCTTTTTTTCCCATTGCTTCTTCTGCCTCCGGCTCTTCGGTTTTTCTTACTCTTTTCATATTATTCCAAAATAAGATGAGCACTGGAAGTTGCACATCCTTTGTTATTTAAATCTCATTTCTTTCAGGGGTCAAAGCTTGGAACCAGCACGGGCGATATGATTTCAGAATTTATAACTGACATATCAATACTAGAATTATTACTAGATACATATGCAATCAAATTCCCATTCATATATTTTATATTTAATTTTAAAAACTATATCCAATATACATGATTAATCGATAAAATAAACTAACTTTATATGGTTTTCAACTTTTCAACCAACTTCTTAGTTTTCAAGCAATATAGTTTTCAAGTTTCAGTGCATAGATGAACATTTTACAAACATTTACAAGATATTCAAAATTTGTTTTTATAAATACTTGATATCCTAATCTTCACACTATAGTTTTAAGTACCTCTAAAGGCCTCTGTGGGACGGGTGTGGTTCGCAAGCATGGAAATTCTAGCCTTTTATTTTTTTCTGTTTTATGAATGAGGGAAAAACTATCCAAAAGAAACACTTGTCTCAAGCATATCTCTTCTGAGTAAAATTAGAAAAATGAGAATAGGTTATAAGATTATTCAGTTCAAAGGGTTTGTTATGCTTAATTTTGGTTTTATCCCACTTGAAGTTTTGAGCTGTTCTCTTGACACAAAAAAACTTTGGTTAAAATATTTATTGTACGATGGTATTCAAACTTGCAGGATATGCTTAGAAATATTATTGAAGGAAATAATGTGTTATTATGTAAAAACCAGTCAACATTCAATTTTGTATAATGTATTGAAATACAGACAAACAAAAAGGACCGTAAAACCAAGAAATGCAAATAATACATCATTTACGTATACCATATATAAACTAGTAGACATTCCCTTTCAGAACTTAAAAACAATAAGGCGTCATTCAAATTTTACTTGGAACATTTTAAAAACACAATTTATGTGTATTGTAACATAATTATTTGCTTGAGAACTAATAATTGTAGAGACTCGAAACTTAGTGAATATTTTGGCTAATACGTGTATGAATATTATGCGGTATACATTCCAAGTAACTAAACAATATTCATTTGCCAGTTATGAGGATTGTGGAGAACCTGGGGAATAAAGAGAGGAGAGTTCTGCTGGGATGTGAACTTCAGATATTCCATTTAAGAGCCCTTGCCTAAACGACCTCGGCTATCGTTGTCGGCACGTGTAGAGAATGGATCACCTATAACTTTTTCAGCGAATATTTCTGAAGGGAGAAATGTTCTTAATGTGCTGTTTTCAGATAAATGAAGTTCAGACAAGGACTCATAAATACAGTCCACAGTAACATACCGCCGGTTATTAGAAGGGCCATTTCAGACAGAAGGTTATATTATCTCAAATGGAGCAATGACTATCAATTTCAAGAAAATAACTTGAGATTATAATATCTATGCTAATGTTATAAAGGGAGAAAATTTGTATTGTGTGTGGGGGGGAGGGGATAATCTCGAAACTACTCAACCGATTTTGACGTTTTAATTGCATTGAAACCTATTTTTTCTGAAAGCCACGTGACTATAAAACGCCTAATTTCAATTCAAAATTATTAAAAGAATAAAAAGTATTTACAAAGCCTTCGTTGAGAATGCCACGGATCAGAAAATAGCTGCTGTGCTCCATAGACTATAAAAACAAACGCTTGATCATTTTGTACAAAAATACATAGATGGCTATGGTGTAACACTTAAGTAAATAGAAAACAGAAATTAAAAAAAATCCTATTTGTTACACTCACATGACTTTCTCTACTCTTGTACAAACTATTTTTACAAACGCTTATTCTCCATATGCTTCATGTTAATCGAGATATCGAGATGTTAATCTTATTGCTAATTTTCTTGTAGATGCAAGGGGAATTGGTAGGCTTTAAGCGATAGTCAAATATTTTAAGAGCTGGTTGCTATGTGGAGTATTCCATTCTCTTTGCATTACCAGAACCAAAAAAAAAAATCAATAACGAATTTCCATTTGAGAAAAAGTATAAGTATTGGAAAATTTAAGGGAATAACAAGCAATAGCTCGAAAATGGTTCAATCAACAACAAAAATGTAAATGACATAAATTGTGTATTTTGACGCGATCTACATCTTTTGTGTAGTAAAAGTTTGTCTATCTCTTATGGTTTACAGTTATGCAAAAGTCGTTCACAATGCAGAATACTTTTGGAGACATTCCCAGAAAATTCGAGATATACATTTCATTTGTCATAAAAATATTTTAAATATATGATATTTTAATCAAAATCGTTAGAGCCATTTTTGAGAAAATTAAAGTTTTCGAAAAATGTTCCATGTAAAGGGGTAATCTGGGGTGGGGGGATTTTCTTGAAAACCTTCGTGCCGCATATCTGGAAGATACTGAACCTAAATACCAAGTTTGGTGTTTATCCGACTGTTCGTTTCTAGTTATGCTGTTCACAGACACACACACAGACATACACACGGACATGTTTCCAAAAATGCTTTTTTTGCGGAGGATTCAGGGGGCTTCAAAACATATATTTCCGGTGAAATATAGGTATCGAATTTTTGGGTGGAATACAATACAGCCCTTGCTTACTACACGTAGTGGAGACAGTAAAAAATAATAGAGCCTGTTTATAACGACTGAATGGTACGTTATATTTATTTCCTTAGTTGCCATTTATCAAATACTGCAGATTGTTACAGTTTCAAACCCTCTCAAGAATCTTTATGCTAATTCTATAAATGTATGCAATGAAGCTTCTGGATGCCGAAACCTAATAACCCTCATGTAAGAAATTTTTATTTTATTACCTTTGTACTTACGTTGTAATTAAGCTTGTTAGCAGGGTATGCTAAATAATCTTATAAAGAGAGATAACTGCTAACATTATAAATCAGCGAACCTATATTTCATCTTAAGAACTGAGAAGATTGTTTTTCGCGATGGTCGCAGACTATGTCTTTTCCAAAGAGGTTAATTTGGTGACCTGGGTGTGCAGAATCTTCATATTCTTCAGCTTTACCTCTGTTTCTTTGTATACGTTAATGTTTCTGTGTTGCGTCAGTACTATATAGGTTTATGTTATTGAATAACATAAACAGAAGGTACAAAGGTTTACAGCTTAATCTAGTGTAATTATCTAAATACCATTCTGACCGATGATTGTTCCATCGCCAATGGATACTTATGGCTATGCATTCATTCATTCATTCATTCATTATCTGTTTACCCTCCTCTTATGTAGGACTTACACCCCCCAGGACTTACAAGCGGGTGCCTGGGGTCAGAGGCCCGTCGAGGAGCAGACACTCATGGATCAGATAGAACAACCAGGATGAGTGATCAGCCCGATGCCTGGTATGGGATGAAGGAAGTGGATGAAACGAAATGTTGGTGAAATGGATGAAAGGAAAGGTGATGATGGAGCAGTTGGTGGAATGAATGGCGGGGGAAACCGGAGAACCCGGAGAAAACCCGCCCAGACGCCGCTTCGTCCACCACAAATCCCACATGCAGATCCCTGGGATTGAACCCGGATCGCCTCGGTGGGAGGCGAGCGGTCTAACCACTCGGCCACGGCGCCGCCTTTATGGCTATGCAGCATTTCTAAAACTACGAAGACTGTCAGGGGGAAGTTAAGAAAGCCAGGCGCAGATGTTTTACATTCTTTTGCGTATCAGGCGGTTTTTTATCCTTTATTAGGAATAGCCGGAACTGTGCGAAATTACAGCTATAAAGGAGGGTAAAGGGGGGGTACATCATAAAAATCCTCCTGATCAATATGCAAAAATTTCATGTGCAACGGGGAGAGGTAAGTAAAATTAATTAATTCGTATTCCAGTTTAAAACGTCGAACATCGTGCAACGTCGGGCAGGCCAGCTAGTCAGTAATATTTTCGAAAAGGTTTAGTTTAAAAATAACGAAGTATTGCCGCACGAAACGTTTAAATGGATCTCTCATCAAAATGTAGGGACTTCGCTTTTAGCCAAAGTATAATATGCTTTTAAAGCACAAATTACTACATATTTCAATCATATAGTAGGTGCGCAGAACCATGCATAGAAACGTCATTAATAACGTTTAGCTATGAATCTACGGTACATTTCTAACTTATAACAGTGGTTAATTGTAGTACGTAACTGTTTATTAATAGTTATAAGCTTAATTACACATTCCTTTAAGTCAAGGGAACCTGACATTCCAACATAAATTTAGTGTTTTCTTTTGAGGTCAATAAGCACTGAATGATGGAGATGGAATAAATATTAATTATTATAAATTATATGACACACAATGAAATTGCAGGCTTCCATAGCAGTTGTCCAAGATATCTAACTTCGTTGTTTTTCGAGGTGGTCGTCTCGCGTTTGATTGATATTTCAACACCGTCATTTCACCCTTCATGTTGAGGGCTTCTTCTGGACGGCCATAGGGCCCTTCCTTGCACTGATATTTATACCGCAAAGTACATTCCTTCTTAATGCTCCAACTGCTGGCAACTTGCCAATTGTGTTATGTTCGCTGAGCATTAAGGATTTTTTTCACCATTTCTATTGCCAAACGTCTGTGCTCAAAATTTTCTACGCTTTCTCGTACTATCCTGAACACGAAGGGTAAAATGTCGGAGGTTAAATATCAATCAAATTGGACGCGGCCTTCCGGAAGATAATCAAATTATGAGTATTCCACATTATTTGTATGACTGTATCTCGAATGATAGATGACAGATCTCTCAGGAGTTGAGATATAGGGAAAACAAGGGCATGAGGAGCCACTTAATATTTGAGACCCTTTGTGATGAATCTAGAATAACATCTGACACAGGAAACTTTTTAGACTGATCTTTAAACTTCTAAAATCAAATTTACTTTTAAAAAATCTGGTGTGTTATATTCACTTGACTTACTCTACCTCTAGTGTTTATTGGTGGGTACACAAATTATTCTTACGAAAGTTTATTTTCCTACTTCATTTTAATCTAAATAAACCTTTCCGAAAGTACTTGCATTGCGCATTTCGTAATAGATAGAAAGGATACAACGATAAACATTTAAGAATTGGACAGTATATGCTGGCCTTAAAATTCCATACTGTTTCCACGATATTGTGAGAAACAATTGAAAATCGACAGGATTTTAAAAGAATAGCTACGTATTAAACAGTTCAAACTCTTTATACCGAACATGTCGTAAATGGCTCCCGCTACAAAAACAACGTTATGTGAAATAGATTGCGCGTTTTAAAGAGATCTGCATCTTTTTTGTATAGTAGGTTTTCGTCTATCGCTTAACGTTTACCAGTTATATAATATTATATAAAATTCCTTCCGAATAAAGATGACTTTACAGGCTATTCCCAGAAAATACAAGATAAACATTTTATTTGTCATGTAAATCTCTTTTAATATATGGTGTTTTAATTAAATTCGTTAGTAATTTTATAGAAAACAAAACAAAAAAAAATCAAAAAATCCTCCGTCTTGAAAATCTTCGTGTTGCATCTTTGGAAGACACTGAAATTAAATAGCAAGTTTGATTTTTATCCGACTTTTCGTTTTTGAGTTATGCTGTTCACAGACACACACGGAACTTTTTCTAAAGATGCTTTTTTTGATTCGGGGGCTTCAAAACATGTGTTTCCGATGAAATCTCGGTATCGAATTTTGGATGGAGTGCAATACCTGCTCTATCTGTTAGGTATACGTGGTAGAGAAAGTAAAATAATTTGCACACTAATGCACCCACCCATATGGGATAATGCACAACTTTCTAAACATCAACAATGATTTCTTTTGCCCATGAATCAGTGGTTAGGGCAAAAGGAAACGAAATACAAGGGTGGATAGGAAATGCAACGTCTATACATGATTTACTACACTAGACTGTTTTTAGGTTAATAATATGAATAAACCTACTGTAGCAAACCAACTTGTGCAGACCTCTATTTTTAATCCACCCATGCACCCATTACTGGATTAATAGAATCAATAATTTATTTCAGTAATACGAATTTGCAACATAGAACAATAATTTTAAATGTGAACCTGTATTTAAACTAACAGTAACGAAAAAGACTAGGGATGCTATTTAATTCAGAGCACAACAGTAATGTATTTTGGCATGTATCATTAAAATTCTATTTCACCATAGGGTGCACACATTTCATGAGACCATTCAGTACAAGGGTTGCACTGTATCCATGTTTTTTCCTGCTCCTGATCCAGATTTGATCATCACAAATAATGCAAAAATATTCTTAGGCATGAGCTGATTCAACAGATTTCCTGGAGAATCTCAACGTTTCTTTCTCCAATGTGGTTCTTAAATTCGTTTTTATACTTGAAGACTGAGTTGGTTGTAATTAATATTTTTATTTCTAGTCTTGTACTCGACTATAAAGTGATATTTTCTTGATAGTATTTTTAGTTGGGTTAAATATGTTATGAAGAGAACCTAAATCTCATTGCACTTTTAGGCAACCTTGCCCATATTCAATTTGCCCTAAGTTTCATCTCAGAACAAGGTTGATAGTAACGATAATAATTTGGCACAAAAAGCACACATATCCTTCAAAGTAGACAACAATGAATGCAATTGGGGTATCACTTCATTACATTTTAAAAACTAATTCCAATGTTACATTATTCATTTCTGATAATCAGGAGTGAATAAAATAGGTAAACAAAGGAGTCTCTGACACAAATTCATCTTGCTTACTTCGACCTCCATGCACGTGTAACTCTCTCAGCTAACACCTTTCACAGCTGCCACTCTTTTAGATGTTTAACATTCAATTTATTTATTGCTCATATGATTCCCTTCGTTCTGCCCACCCCTAAACCAAGACTTTAAACGAAATATATTCGTTCTTTAATTCGATGAACACCCACCCTTTGGAA
This sequence comes from Deroplatys truncata, assembly GCA_030765065.1. Lineage (NCBI taxonomy): Eukaryota > Metazoa > Arthropoda > Insecta > Mantodea > Mantidae > Deroplatys > Deroplatys truncata. The sequence continues at coordinate 66,141,161 of CM060980.1, forward strand.
GATGGAATAAGAAAATCCACCTAAATCTCGAAGTAGAAAAAGACGAAGATGAAGTTGAGGAAAAAGACGACTCGGATGAAATAGACAGATAATAAGGAAAACGTAATTTACATTGTGCTGGAAATGTATTCTATAATATACTGTGGTAGGGAAGTGTATGTTTATTCCTTGCTGTCGCTCTTCTTTACAAACCAGAACACGAATGCTCGATTTACTTCTGACAACACAAATAAATAGCAAGTGGATGCATGCTCACATGAACTTGCTAAAACCAATCACAAGATTGATCTCTGCAATGTTGCCATCCACATCCAGAACAGCTAGTGAGAGCACTAAGCTATATTGCAACATATTGTAAGGAATAACGTCATCACGGGTCATGAAATTCATAAAGTAAAAGAAAGTGCAGTATTGAGAAAAGAGGAATGAGGGCTGCAGTGTATCGGCTGAGATGTTAATGGAGTGGAACTGAATGATGGGCTCGCCCAGCCTTTCAGTAACAGAAATTTCTTCGCTGGTACAAATAATGACTCGCGCCGGAGTCAACGTTCAGATCAGACACCTTCTTAATTCTGTTGCACTCACCTTGCAAGCTCTAAATGCGTGCTAAGCCTGCATGAGAGACATTGGTTCCTTCTTCAAATTATTATTCTCTTAAGCATTTGATCTTCTATATATCATTGATTGGGGTTATCATTTAATCTTAGATTTCAAATATATTTGAAATATGTGTTCTAGCTGTTCAAATCAAGGGAAAATGCAAGGAAAGAGACAGTAAACTTGCAAACTAGAAATAGAAACTATCATAATACTTCGCGAAATCCCATTCAAGTTCACTCTCTAGTAAGTGCAAGAGAAATGAATAACTGAGATGAAAATAAATAAAATATAAACTATTAAAGAAAGACTAAATAAAAGGCAAAAGCAAAACTAATAAAGACGGAGAGGATATAATAAATGAGGAAAGAAAATTCTGAATAAAAGGTTTAAAAGATTAAATAAATTAAACTGAATAAATAACCTAATGTGTAAAAACACATGAGCTGTTCTATTCACTACAATTTACTTTCATATTTACTCACCTGATTATTGGAAAAAAAATTTGGTTTGCCTCTTCTTGTTAATTATGATGAATGTTTCTCGAAAGGTTTTCAATACACATTGTGTTGTAGCTATATAGAAGCACACACGGCGCTGGTTTAAAAAAAAGCTCTCTATATGAAAGCTGGATTTGATGTTTTGAATATTCTTTGCATGGCCTTATGAGAAACAAAGTCTAGCACATAACATATGAAAACTATGCAGCATAAAATATTAGATAAGTCCGATTAACAGGAAAGATTTGCAAATATCTAAAGCCACAAAACTGTGATTTAACACGTAGTTTATTTTAAAAGGTTCTGCGTTTAATAGCAAAATTTTGCCTACGTATTATAATTTCATACTACAATAAAAATAAATAAATAAAAAATAATTCATAATGACGGGTTCTTGACGTGTTACAGAAAATTCAAGATTTATATTTTACTTCTTAGGTCAATATCTGAAACTTATGATATCCTGATAAAAAGCATTAGTTCTTTTTAAGGAAACAAAACAAAATATGCTCTGTGTAAAGAGTAAGTTGAAACATCGTGAAGCATTCTTGGAAGATGTGGAACTTAAATATCAAGCTTAGTATTTTGAACTTTACATTTTTGAGTTATGCTGTTTTCTTTGTCACCTTCTCTCTCTTTCTCACTTACTCACATAAACACACTCAACACACACACACACACACACACACACAAATGAACTCCCTGATATTTTTATAAATATGCTTTCTTTTGGGGATTAGGAATCTCAAAACGGGTTTAATGCCGAGAAATCTCGATATCGCACTTTTGGGTGGAATGCGGTACATCACCTACATTCCATAGGTGAGGGATAGTGACAACAAAAATCAAATATTTTAAGAGACATAATAAAGAAACCAAGAATAGAAATGAAATGCACAATGATACCAGAAAGAAACACTTGGACTGAAGTAGGAGAAGAAGCAATGAAACAAATACGCTGGAAACAGAGATAGAAGAGTACGCTCGTACATCGAAAGAAACATCAGAAAGTTAAAGGAGAAATTAGCAGAAACCTAATAGAAATACAGAAGACGAGAAAAAAGTGTACATATTTACTTTCTGTACCACGTACCACGTACCACGTACCACGTACCGAGATTTCACCGGAAATATATGTTTTGAGAACCCCTGAATACAAAAAAAGCATTTATGGAAACATGTCCGTCTGTGTGTCTCTGTGAGTGTCTGTCTGTGAACAGCATAACTCAGAAACGAACAGTCACATAAACACCAAACTTGGTATTTAGGTTCAGTATTTACCAGAGATGCGACACGAAGGTTTTCAAGAAAATCCCCCCACCCCAGATTACCCTTTACATGGAACATTTTTCGAAACTTTTAATTTTCTCAAAAATGGCTCTAACGATTTTGATTAAAATATCATATGTTTAAGATATTTTCATGACAAATAAAATCTATATCTTGAATTTTCTGGGAATTTCTCCAAAAGTATTCTTCATTCTGAATGGGTTTTGCATAACTGGTAAACCATAAGAGACAGACAAAATTTTACTACACAAAAATGTAGATCGCGTTAAAATACACGATTTATGTTTTTTGTTGAGTGAACCTTTTCGAGATATTGCTTGTTATTCCCTTAAATTTTTCAATATTATTTTCTAAAATGGGAGTTCGTTATTCATTTTTTTGTTTTGGATATGCAAAGAGTTATGATCTGTGGCAAAGAGAATGGTGCTGAACATAGCGAACCAGCTATTAAGAGTAACGTCTATGCTTAAAGGCTACTGTATTTCTATATTGCCCTTGTAAATATATATTCCCCTTACATCTAAAGAAAATTAGCAATAAGACAGAGTCTGCAAATGTTTATCTCGATTAACATGAAGTAGATGGAGAATAAACGTTTGTAAAAATAGTTTGTACAAGAGTAGAGAAAATCATGTGAGTGTAACACATCAGATTTTTTTATATCAGTTAGCGATAGGTAAATGTATAAGAATACTCAATCTATATTTCTGCTTTCTTCTGCAGAGCGATCAAATTGGGAACGTATTTTAGAACCTGTCTGTTTTGAATCAACTTAGCATAAAAAAATCTGGAAAATGAGCCTTCTGCATCTGGACAATTGAACGTGGTTATTACATTAATCTGAGCCTATTAGCGTAAACTCCGGGAAGGTAGAAGAAAACGTATGTTAGGAGACATATTAACAGATCTAGAAACTTAATAGATATGTGCTCACGAATACAGACTGAAAACGCGTTTGAATACACTGGATTATCACATTTATCTCAGTGAATATGAAGATATTTTTATTTATATATCACACATCTGTATAATTGAAATAAATAAACTTTAGGAAAACCTCCGAAGTATTCCAAAAGTAACTATGTTTCGAACCTCTCCCCTTAAATAACATATCTTGTCTTAAACACGAGTTCCTCAAAAACAAAAACTGTGTATCATGAACGGATTTCCCTTTTCACTCTAATATTTATTTTCCATGATACAACAAACATTGATGAATAATCATTCTTATTATTCCAACATTAGACTTTTCTTGTCAGTAATATTGAGCTAGAAAAATACAAAGTTATTTGATAAAAGTCTTCCAAACAAGATACTAAAGTCGAAGATCCTAAAGAAAAGTTACTGTTGGTTAAATATCCTTGGGCAAAAACTATTTTGCCCACGAAATCACTGGCAAAAAAGGGAAAAATGCAAAATTTTTCTTAGAAACTTTTCCTAAATCCAAATAAGTTTGACCGCCATATTCCACTGATTTACTTGGTATCTAGAAATATAAACAATGGATCACTTTCGTCCTTATGTATTATATTTGTAGACATTTGCAGCAGTTGTGCCTGAAACTGAATGAAACTTGCGTTGCTTAAAGGAAACAAGAAAGAAAATGACCACCCACCCACTCCACTTCCATTTTCTAGAAATCTGCCCTTAAGGTTAGCCAGCAAGAAGCTGTTCCCTTCAAGTCATAACTTAGTCATAAATTCTTTTACAGTTATACATTCCCAGATGAAGGGAAACGTTTTATGGCAGGAAAAAATGAAAATCTACACTGACCTTCCTCCTTTTAGAATGCAACCCCAGAATTTCGGACAGCGGTCAGAAGCGAGGGGAGTAAAACGTTCAAGGGATTGTAGTAGGGGGCAGCGTTTGACACAGGCCTGACTTTAGATTTTCCCTCTCTCCAGCAACGGGGAGAAATATAAAAACGAAGTTTTCCCTCCTAACGTTTTCGTAAAGAAAGAAGTATAAAGCCCTTTTATCCCTTCCTTTTTCACAGCCCTCCATCTTAAAATTTCTCCCTGCTCTGGCGCTGCAGTGGCGGCACTTAATGCCGTAATTTCAGAATGATGGTGTCCAAGTAGTTCAGTTATGTAAAGTTTCTCAATGGCCATTTAATTTAGCTATTAGTAATTATTCCTGAATTTCTCAAATCTTGAAGATTTTCAAATTGGAAAACATATGAGCCTCATTCACAATGAAAATTAAGCGTAAGGAAACGTAAACTTAAAAACTAATTATTTGTATTGAAATGGAAAAGTTCACAGTGAGTCAAGCAAACGCAAAAGTAAACATTGAATTACACGTAAGCTTAGAAGCTTGCATGGTCCAAGATTTCAAGTTTATGTCTACGTCGAACATAAGAAACCAGCCAATCAGAGAGCGTTTCTCTATATCATGTGATCATTCTGCCATTTCACATCATATTTTCCGACGCTGTCTTTCTGCATAATATCACGGGCCAGAAATCACTCGTATATCTATAAAAGTAGCAGCAAAACAAACTGTGATAGTAGATGGTACTTTATTTATGAGTTTAATGTCCTTTTATCGGGTAGCTAGCTCTTGTTCATTTTGATACATGTATATAACCTCTTTATTCATGTGTAATGTCGGTGATCGCAGGTCGCCATATTAGCTTAACTATTTGACGCTCTCTTACGACTGGCTGTTGTTTATTCTTCCGTTTTTGATGTGAATAACAACATATCGCTTAGGCTCATGCCTTAAGGTTTACGTCGTTATGTTGATGCTTAATTTTCATTGTAAATGTCCGAATTAGGGAGGCTGTTACTACAGTATAATTAGGGTTGATAACTTGCCACTACCGAGTACATATCACTATCTCACGTTGGAAAAAACCTATCCAAATGAACAAAAAGTCTTGTTGTGGTGTTTCCAGCCGCTACCGGGAGCAAGGTCAAGCTAGCTCTTTGTGTAGTTCTGAGTGCAGTCCACTTATCGCGTGTGGTGTGTTTTGTTCTGTGCTTAGCCGCATGGCCAATTATGGTTTAGTAAAACTTTTCTTCTACACAAAGTTTATTTACTACGATATAAATTTTTTTCCAGGCTACAGCTGACGCCTTCAATCCAAAATTTTAGAGAATTAAGCTGCAGCAGAACTAATTTCTCCCTTTTTAACAAGATGTTAAAAGCAATCTTTTTTTTTCTTGGAGACAGTGTAAGCTTTAGAAACAGGCACAAGTTTTTCTGACATAAAACCAGATAAGGAAAGGGGACTGCAAGAAGAAGCTTACCAGTTAACACCATAACGCAAGCGCACTAGGGGTTTTGCTAATTCTATCATGAAACACTCGTGTTAGCTCGTATCTGTAGCAGAGGATCCTATAATTATTCCAGACTTTTCTCGCACAATTTAATTTATTTTTGTGATATAAGTAAATAAAAATCGCCCCTTTGGTGTAGTGGGGGTAGGGTGTCTGCCTTACATTCGAGAGGTCTTGAGTTCGAAGCTCAATTAGGGTGAGTTACCCGGATAAGGTTTTCTCCGAGGTTTTCCCTTATCCTGAGAATGCGAATGTTGGGTCAATATAAGCACCAAGTACCCCGGACACGCCTGAGCATCATTTCACACACTTCGTTCGTTCATTCATTCATTCATTCATCGTCTGATATAACCTATCCGGTTAAACCAAGTTAACTCCTGGAATTAATTGTTCTTTCACACAGGCCGTGTGTTAGACAGGGTTAGAAAGGTAGAATTTTCAGTCCGGGACATAAAGTACTTACAAAGAATGTAAGTCGCCATTGGGGTATGACATCTCAATTCAATTTGAGATCTCCTTGTAGTTTACCGGGAAACATGCGAATCTGTTGGAGAATTGTTAATGGCGTGTCGGCATGTTGCCATCGTAGCTCAGTGGTTAGAGCAACTGGACGTAGACCGGGAGATCCGTGGTTCAAATTCCGGCTATGGCATTGAATTTTTCAGTCATCTGATTCTACCTTTCTAAGTTAACTCCTGCTCTCCCGCAAAGGTTTAAAACGACATATTGATACATTTAAATAAATTCTACCTTAAAAAAATCACTGCTAAGACTTGCTGACTAGACCTAACCTAAACCTAATGTACTTCGTTTTGAAAAACTATCCTTACTGGACGTTTTTTTTCATACGTGAAAATTGCTGGATAACTGAGAAATTTTAATTTTGGCCTTTGCATTAGCACTATCGGTTTACTTTTATTACAGCATTCCCTACAGTATAATGTTCTGTGATGTTCTAATAAAGACAACTTCTGCTTACAACTGAGCAACAGAATGTGTCCTTTTCCTCTCCTGAGTGACCTAACACGATACAGAGAACACTTGATCTTTATGTGTAAGCTCTAAGAGGTTGCGATATTCAAAAGTACACACAATTATCCATAATTTATTCTGTCAATTAACTCTTTCTTGTTAGTTTCTTATCTATGAAAGCATCTTACAAATATTATAATTGCAATCCAAGTATAATCTTTTAGGTACAGCAATTGAAACCTAATAATAGTTCCACAGTCCAAGCATTGAAATGACTTCGAAGAACTACGAAGAAAGGCAGAAAGAGAAACTATAGGATGGATAGAAAATGAAATTGAGTATTTGTGTTTGCTTGCATATTTTGAATCTTTACTGTAAGTACGATTTATGAAAATGCTGTGAAGTATTTTGAGCTGCGAGCTTGTTTAAAGATTTTACACATCTTTTAAATAACCCACATTGCCTTTAAAAGAACTTGACTAATTTATTCTTTAGCAACTTTAATTTTACATCCCACGCACCTAGTAGGTAGAGAACATATTGCATTTCACTAAAAAATTCGATATCGTGATTTCAACGAAAACATATATTTTAAGACCCATTAAATAAAAACTGCAGTTTTAGAAAAGGATCCGTTTGTGTGCGTGTGTGTTTGTGAACAGCCTACCATAAACGAAATGACTAAACTTGGCATTGGGTTCAGAATTTTCCAAAAATCGACATGAAAGTTTTCAAGAAAATCCCCCGCCTCAAACTACCAGTTACATGCAAGAGTTTCGATTTTCTGAAAAATTTCTTAACGATTTTGTCCAAAATAGCGTAAGTTTCAGATAATTTACCTGACAGATAACATGTATGTATTGATCTGGTTGGAAATGGCCTTAAACCCTCTTCATTCCGTAGGAATTTTTTATTAATTTGTATAACTGGTAAACCAGAGATCGATAAAAACGCATCACCTACACAAAAGATGTAGATCTTTTTAGAATGCACAATTTATTTTAAGTAAAATTTTGTGGCATTATCCATTTTGAAGATCTGCATTGATATTGAACTGTTCAATACTTGTTTTTCATTTTTCAAAGTGTTATTGCTATTCAGTTGTATGTCAGAATGTCATAGGAAGAGTATGCAATTTCTAGGTCGTAATATAGACACTTAGTTTTTAAACATCCGATTATTGTTTTGCTCTTCCCCTTTAGTAAAATGCATAATGAAAGTATTTCTATAAAAGGTTTATCTCGATTAACATGAAACAGATAGAAAAATACGCCTTCGTAAGAATAGTTTGTGGAAGCCACATAAAAATAAACCATACTAGGTAGAGAATGTTAAACATAAGATTTTATGTAGTATATTATAATACAATTTATCTCTAGGAATCAAATTATCACAGTTATCTTGTCAGCCATGAATTATTTGAATGAACTGATATCACTCATAAAGTAGAATAAATTGCATTCCAGCTATTGCTATTCGCTGGTAATCTTGTATAAAAGCCTAAATATTAAAAGAACTTCAAGTATCAATAAATTAACTGAAAAAGCATAGAATGAATGAATTTTTAAGGCAAATTCAGCTCACGTTTAATACCGCCACTGTTGGAGTTTAGAACTCCAAAACTTGGGGTGCAAACCTTCTTTGGCATTTATCATTCCCCCATTTCAGGGTTTCCCATTGTTCGTCACAACGATTAAGCTATCTGACCTCCGTGAGTTTTCAGCATAAAGGGGAGGGGGTTCCTTACCAAAGCTGTAGGTGCCAGCTCTTCAGACATTTTATTCTGTCCCTACAAATGTATCGAAGTAAAAGGGCAGAAGAGAAAAATAAATGGAAAGTCGTTAGAGTTTAGAGTGGCTGCACCTCCTTCATTTCCTACCATCACTTCATCTTTTTATTGTTGTGAAATGAGGAAGTTACAGGGGATATTTTCCCCACCATGCGCTATTATGGCAAACTGCTATAGAAATTGTAACCTCCCCCCTCTCGTCTTTTTAGTGTATAGATAAAGATACCCGAGAGAAACGAAAGGTTTAAAACGATTAATATATTATACAAAGCAATGCAAGGTAATAGTGTCTACAAGGGCTACCTACTGAGCTATGATAAATAAATGTTACTTATGCTACCAGAGGATAGCTAACACAAGAATTTCTATGTTTTTGTTCTTATGTATTCTTTGAATTCATACACTTGATTCTTACATACTGCCTAGTTAAAAGTACACTAATAGTTTAATTTTTAAACAATTTCGCAATGTTGAAACAGCATATCCCCCTTTATTGAATAATAATTCAACAAACTATACAGATATATACGTAAGATATCTCTATTGGTGCCAAATTAATAGTTATACACAAAAAATTATTACATGTGTCTTTGACTGTACATGGATATTTAAGATAGAAGTTGAAGTCGACATAAAAAAAGAAAAACGGAAGGAAAAATAGAGATAAATTGCCTCTAAATTAACAAATTTGATCTGGCTTCACGCACTTTAGCTAGGAAATTGGCCATGTTTTGCCAGCTCCTCCAGTGAGCTAGTAAATCCCAACCCAATTCCAATCACCTTCTAGCTGGTTATAACATTTTTGAGTGGTTCTCTCACTGTACACATTCCGCCAAAATATGTACCCAGTCTTCATTCAGACCACAGAATGGATAGCTACTCCTACCAGAATATGTGCCCTCCAGTCTCCCGTCTAACACAGGAATTCATTATTCAGTTTGATGGTCCAAGAAACCTTAGTACATGTTACATTAAAATGTCTGATAAATTTAATTTGACATTAGTTTCTCCCACCCCTTAGTGATGAGTAGTGTTGCCTCCTCAACTACAGAGGGGGTGATCTGGTTCGATCTCTGGCAACAACATGAGACTTTTCTCATACTGGGAGGTCTGAATGAGAGCACACTCAGCCTCGTGAGATTCCTCATGACCAACTGAGGAGTTTTTTGATTGGAAATAAATCAGCCGCTGCCGGTGTAAAAACTACACATAAGAATTACCAACATGGTGTCCAAACCATGACATCCTGGGGGTTATTATAATCCGATATTGGCAGAATCTTCCAAAAAGTTCATTGCAGGCGTAGAGAAATTATATTTTTTTCCACCGTTATCTTTATGGATACTACGTATTACCGCTGCTAATGATGGTATTCTAGTAGGAACCTTTTAGGAACAGTATATTTTTGCTTTGACCGATTGACATAAGGCGGTAGTTGTTTCTGCTAATATGCGTTACCTACTCTTATACACATTCCGCATAGGAACGTACTATATTTAATTTAACTGTTCTTCACACTTTATAAATCGAGTTATAATTTCTCAAAGTAGATGGTAATAATTCAAACAAAAACTTTAAAAACAATTTCTTTACATTAATGCTTTGATTGCTGACAACCGTGCTCATAACTTTATCTACTTAGGAAATAAAGTTTTAATTAGATAGTGCTGTGCAGAAGAAACTTGTTACAATACAAATTACTAATATAAGACAAGATACAAGTGAAGATTTCAAATTTTACAATTGTCTCAATGGATTTGAAATGTATATAACATTAGTAGCCATATCTGCTAAAACTTACACAAAGTTTTGTCTCCCATTTATAACTTCTGAAGAAAATAGTTACTTTATATGGTATGCAAATTGAATTTTTTAACATGCCTCACCTGGAGTAATTACCAGACTTTAAGATTATTGTTTCTCTGGTAAGAAAAGGACGTGTCTTCAAATTCACAGATAATTACATTGCAGGTAGACAAGATGATTTTACCTATGCCTCCGATTTTCCCCCAATTTTAACAAATATGCAATATTAAATGCTAATTACTTCCAAATCATTACATTTCCAAGTATATTCTGAAAATTTCATCACAGGAAAACATTTGAATTAATAAAAATTCTGAAATTCTTATATGGTAGAAAACAGGCATTTAAGATTAAAAATGCTAAATGAGAACACAAAGGCTCGCAACCTAGACTGAAGCCGCTAACTTCACTCAGAGAAATTATTTTCGAGTTTTTATTATAAAAATATCTCTCTTGAACTCCCATTTCAGATTAAGCTTTGCAGCTATTCATTACTCGCAGGAAATATGTATATATATAATCTGATGTGATACAATACATTCAGACTTTCTTTACACTCTATCACTTATTAGTGAGTATACAAATATTTCTTATACAAGCTTATCTTTCCATGTACTACATTTTAAACCAAATAAACCGTTGCAGAAATAGTTACATTGCACATATAGGTACAAAGGGAACAGCGATAATTAAGTGTTTAAGAACTGGACGCTATGCGCTGGCCTTATATTCCATATTGTTTCGATGCAATCGCGTGAAACAACTGATTGACCTACCAGTTATACAGGATTATACAAAATACCTTCCGAATGAAGAGGACTTCCTAGGCCGTTCCCAGAAAACTCATACATTTTATTTGTCATGTTTATATCTTTCATATGGTATTTTAATCAAAATAGTTAGAGCCATTTTTTAGAAAAATTAAATTTTTAAAAAATGAACCATCTAATGGGTAGTTGCGATGGGGAGATTTTCTTGAAAATCTTCATGTCGCATCCTTGGAATGTACTAAACTCAAATACCAGGTTTAGTATTTATTCGATTTTTCGTTTTTGAGTTATAGTGTTTAAAGACACACACACATACAATGTTTTCAAAAATGCTTTATTTGGATTCAGGTGGCCTCAAAATATGAATTTCCGGTGAAATCTCGGTATGGAATTTTTGGCGGAATGCAACACCTTCTCTACGTAAGTGGTAGAGGAAGTAAGAAACTGTCAGTATTTTCATATTGGTGGACCACTCCTACTGCATAGCTGCTATTTCGTTTCATATTATCAGGGATTTCATGTTTTTCACCTTCAAAACAAGACTTTCCGTACTCCATCATCAACCATTTAGTATCCCCTTCAACTGTTTAATCAGCAACTTAACCGAAATATATGGCTGCGCCTATGTCCAACACAATATGTAGTGTGTATTTAACTAATGTATAGAGCATTTTGGCTTAATATGGAACCAAATATTGCACATAACTACAGGAGGGTGGTTTTTTTTAGGACCAGTTTCGATGTTTTACTTGCCCTGAAAAAACACTCACTTTCTTATTCAGTTGCGTAAATAACTGTGATGGCATTTTAAATGATGAAAACAAGTAAGTCATTGGAATACAAAATTTTTACCCGTCCATTGCTTTAAACGTAAACGCGGTAAATATTTGGGATTTACGGGATCTTCTAGATATCTAAAAATATGTTGATTTTAAGCAGGAATTTGTAAATGAGACCTTAAGAATGTCTATTTAAACAAATAGGGCCAGTTTTGGGTTTTAAATATAGAGGTCTTCAATATTTACAGCTGTAAATGACTGGCTGCGAAAACGTCAGTGACGAGAACAGAAGGCTCGAAAGTCGAAGCTGTGTGTACAGCCGAGACGAATTCAGTTATTTGTTATGTAACACAGGAATAAGGTGTTACAGATGTGTAATAGGAACAATTATTTGTGAACTTATCAAAAGATATTAATATTTGAGGAAAATAATTCTTATATCAGCAAAACGACATACTGTTAGCATATTTCAAATATTTTGGTTCATATTATGATCTACATTATACCCTCGAAGCAGTACAATTATGCTTCGCTCCATTTTTGTAAGCTGCCATCGCATTTTTGCTCTTAGCAAAATGCAAGGACCCTCAGATGGCTGCTTCCACGTTCCATACCATAGCGTTTCATTGCGAACGAGCGTATGTTTTTCTTGTATCTTCATGCAGATAATAACTTGCTCACGGTGGTTTTCTGCAGCGTTATGAATGAGAGCTTCACTAAATTGTGCTCACAAGAGGAAAATGTTATAATTCAGCCTAAAGTTTAAAATTATGCAATATAGGACTCTTACCTCTGCGAGAAAGAAATGTGCTTAAGGGTGCTTCGTTTGAGATCTCAATTAGAAACGTAACAAGAATTTATTCTTTGCATTTCCGGATAATAAAGCGGTGCATAAAAAATTCTGATGTAATACATTCACATGATTTTCTCTAGCGTCTGTCTTTATTAGTGGGTATACAAACTATTCTTACTAAATCTTATTTTTCGATCTTCCAAATTTTTACCCAAATAATTCTTTGCAGAAATAGCTACATTATATATTTCGTTAGGATACAAAAAGATCAGCGATAGTATAATGTTTAAGAACTGGACGCTATATGCTGGCCCTGAAATTCCATACTGTTTTCATGCAATCGTGAGAAACAATGAATGTTGAAAGAACTTTAAAGAATTACCAAGAAATGAACAATTCGAACCTTTAATAACTATGTCTCAGAAATCACTTATGTCACAAAGAAACTTATTTGAAATAAATTCTGTGTTTTAAAGTGATCTATATTTTTTTCTATAGTACGCTTTCGTCTATCGCTTAGCGTTTACCAGTTATACAAAATTATACAAAATTCCTTCCGAATGAAGAGGACTTCAAAGGCTACTCCCAGAAAATTCAAGATATGCATTTTATTTGTCATGTAAATATTTTTAAAGCATGGATTTTAATCAAACTTGTTAGAGACATTTTTTAGAAAATCTAAAATAGGTAGTTGGGGTGGGGGGATTTTCTTTAAAATTTTCTTATCGCATCCTTGAAAGATAATTAACTTAAATACCAAATTTGGTACTTACCCGACTTTGCGTTTTTGAGTTATGCTGTACACAGACAAACACACACACACACATGGACAGGTTTCCAAAAATTCTGTAGGTATTTGGATTCAGGGAGACCTCAAAATATATATTTCCGAATTTTTGGGTGGAATGCAGTATCTGCCCTTATTAGTATACGTAGTAGAAAAAGTAAAAATGTGAACAAGTGGAGACATTTATGCTTCATAAAGACAGTTTCAGCAGAAGAAGAATAACATTAACCTCGTATGTTTACATAACCCTCGTATTAACATACATTTTATAGCTTGAAATGCATGTTCTGTCCTCTTCAGCATGCAGTACATTTCAGGTGTTTAAAATGCAATAACAATGTCTGCTTTTCAGAACAATTTAAGTTCACCCTTTTCGCCTTGTACAGGTTAGAAATGACGATCATGTAAAGCAGTATCCTCAATGGTCTCATTTCTGACGAAACCAGAACGCCGATACTTGTACACGGTAGGCTAGAAGTACCTATCGAATCTATGGCTGGTTATACCACGATGTGAAGAAGCATGAAAGTTACACCGAGTCAAATAATTAGTACATAAGTTCGTAACTGTGGTAGTCGAATAATGAAAAAGCAAAAAGAAGACTCCGCAAATATTTGAGTCGGTACGTTTAGTTGTGAAAGGGGAAAAATGTGTTTGAAGAAGTTGTTTTGTTGTATGAGTTATTATTACGTTATTTGCACCACGCTTTGGGCGTCAATTTGAAGAAGCTATTTTTGTTGTATTGTTATTTGCCCCACGTTCTGGGAGCCAATTTCAAGAAGGTTTGTATTGTAGTTTAACAGTTGGGGAGCCGAACTTGAAGTAGTTGCAACTGCACGTATGGTACCCGGTAGCCTTCGTCCCAAAATTTAAAAATATTAACTCTGTATTTTTTACTGTTTCTTTAAATATTATATTTATGTTTGCCTCGCCTGCATCAGTATTATTGTTAGAGACATGGATGTCTAAGCAGGGTTGTGGTGCGACAAGAATGTAGGCTTATACAGATTATAATTTTACTTCACTCCTTTTATTAATGCTTGATACGATTTAAATAACACTTCACTGATATAGAAAGAGCTGTGAGATTTTTTATTAATTACTTGCACTTTTTAACACGTAAAGCTATTTTCGTCTCACACGAATACGTATTAAATTTCTCGAGGACACATCTCGCGTCAGGTTAGAAACACTGTTTACCAGCAACTGACTTCATTTCTACCGCCTAAATTTGTAAATTTCTGTATTTCAAGTCTCTGATTGGCTATTCCTAATCCAATAGAATAATTATATTTAACTAAAGCTTTTTCTGGTTGTTGATTGGCTATTTAATAAACTGTCACTAAAATTACATTATTGCTTCCAAGAATCACAAATAACATTATTAAACTCTCAAACTCATTATTGCCTCAAGGTTACCTCATTGTTATTCCTTTGTTAGCAACGTTTGACCTATTTCTCATAGGTCCTACATTATTAAATTACGTAATACATTCAAATAATATTATTACATGTATACAATAATATAAACATATACAATGACTGTAATATACACCTTTTATATATTGTTACATACACATATTGTTTTAAGGCGGGCTGTTATTGAATTTATATTTATATAATTAGACTGAAAATCATTTAAGTGTTAAAAATACTGCCTCATGTTGCAACATTACTAACTTGGTTTGTCTAGAACAAAAATTGTCTAATCATCTGACAAAGCATATCTAGTAGCAAGCTGGCTTCAATTAAAAAAAAAGTTTAACATTGAAATGACTTTCTCTACACGCTTTCATTTATTTTTATATAATTTTTGCAAACTATTCTTACGAAATTTCAGAAATTTCTTGTGCTTCCGGCCATGTTTGATGACTCGCCGACGTTTCACTCCACTTGCGTCGAGCTTCTTGTATGGGCTACTGCTTCTACAAACTATTCTTGAAAACTTTATGTTAATTCAGATAAACGTTTACAGAAATGGTTTCATTATTCACTTCGTTCTAAGTACAAGCGCATAGAGAAGATGAAGCGATAGCCAAATCTTTTGAAGTTTATGCTGACTTTGATAACCCAGGACATCCGGAGAAACAACTGGGTGTGACAGTACTTAAACAACTGACAAATGTGTAAAATTCAAACCAATAACAATGAATATTTCAAAGAAGGCTGATGCAACAAAATACCAATTTAATTAAAAAGTGTCTGTTTTAAAGAATCTAAATCAAAGAAAATGAATTCCAAGTGACGAGGACTTCACATGTTATTCACAGAAAATTCAAGATATGCATTACGTTAATCATGTAAATGTCTTACACATTTGATATTTTAACCAACATTTTAAGCAGCCATTTTGAGAAAACAAAAAATAATGAAAAATGCTTCAAATGGGCGTAATTTGGGGTGGGGCATTTTCTTAAAAATCTTCATGTCGCATCTTTGGAGGATGCTGAACTTATATGCCGAGTTTGGTATTTATCCGACATTTTGTTTTTGATTATACTATTCACAGACACAATCACACAAACACACACATACGAACCTTTTTCTAAAAAAGCCTTTCTTGGATTCAGGGGACCTCAATACCTATATTTCTGGCGAAATCACGATGTCGAATATTTGGGTGGAATACAAAATCTCCTCTGGTTCTCAAAACAATTTTTGTTTGAATTTTGATCAAAAGGATCCAATATGAACAAGATTTAACAATTTATTTCCATAAATAATTCATAGCTAATAATAGTATAGCTTTTCCCCAATTGATCCATGCCTTGTATTTCTAAAAGATCAATCACAATATTGTAAAAATATATATTTAAATTCCGACTGCAACTTTTTTGATATCAGGAGTTTAAGGAATGAGTGTGCTGACTGCGATATTTCCATTGATTAATGCACTCTTACCTCTCTTCGATTTATGTCGACACCTGAAATTTGGGTACTTTTTACTGTCAAAGAACACATTTACTAGACATTATTTTAATAACACTAGTTTGGATTTTCAAACTTTTTGTCAGATGATTTCTTAAAATGTCAGATGTTCTTGAATCAAATTTTTATGCTGATTCCAGAAATAACTTCCGCTTTTTTCTATCACGTCAGGATTTTACACAAAATAAGAAGTAATGTTTTGACAATTTTACTAATGAGCATATAAAAGTATTCAAATACCATTTCATACAAGGAAAGTTTTTATTCAAGAAACATTTTAAGAATACTCAAGAACTCCCCTAATTTATTTCATAACCACATTTTGTGGCAGTATTTTATATCACAACAATGTAAATGCCAGAGTGATTGTAGTGTAAATAAGCATTATTGTATGACATTGATTTGGGATGTTTGTTAATTATAAGCATTGTTAGGAAATAAGTTTACACGACCTCACTGAAACTGACAATAAGAGCGGGTAACAATGAGCGAGGGGGTGAGTTGTTTATTTATTAGAAGAGGCAAACAAATGACGTCAGATTAGCGCGCATTTCTTTAGAAATGGAGGGAATTTCTTCCCTAGAGTATATGTGTTCGTAATTTTTATTGGATATAAAAATAGACGTTAATGTTGGCGCATTTTATTAACCAATAGCAGCTCGGTTATAATCTTTAGGTATATTGGGGTGAGGGAGTATAAATTCCGTGCCAGAGTCGGGTAACGCGCAGTTTGACAGAATAATTCACGAGGTAAACGTCGCTCAGTCCAACAGAATCATACAAAGGTTATACGTCGCACAGTTTAAGAGAATCGTTCACGCGTTATTTTACAGAATCTCTTGCGTCTTAAAGTTTGTTATAAATGTGAAATACGCGAATTAATAACGTGCAGTAAATAAGTGATTATAGTGATATTAGAAAATATAACAGTTTCAGTCTGGCGTGTATCAAGAGTCAGTATGTGAAATTAACTAATTGTGACGGTAATAAAAGTGTAAAAACAAATTCTTTTATAAGTGTCATCTTTCAGTAACAAATCCTTTCCGTTTACACACCCTGTTCAAGAGATATGCTCGACTGAATTAGTAATAATAGCTAGCCGGAGGACAAAGAACCCAACATTCAAACTATTAATACAATAACAGGTGCCCAACAATAGATAACACGAAGTGGCCGCAACAAATTGGCTCCCATACGTTGTGCAGATAAACATGAAGCATCTTCCAACTACCCACAAATATACTACTTCAATTTTAACAAAACAAGAAGCCAAAGTGTTTCATTTAATTTTTTTCAAACTTTCTCTTCTTTGACTTCCTTGCAGATCCTTGAAGATGACTCCCTCCTCGACATCCGACAGTATTCGGCCATCATAGTTTCATTACATCTCCCCTGGTCCCTCCTCTCCATTTCCTTAATATCTTAGTGAAAACGTTCACCCTGCTCTTCACTATAACGTCCCAGATTTTCTGGAATGAAGTCGATATGTGAATGTAGAAAATGCACCTTTACACTCATGTTACAACCCATTTTCTTGAAATTTTCCGGCATTGTTTCGACAATGGCCTTGTAATTAGGATCTTTGTTGTTGCCTAAGAAGTTTTCAGTAACTGATCGGAAGGCGGTCCATGCTTCTATTTCTCTCTCATTCATTGTCTTCTCAAAAATCTTCATCCTTCATAAATTTCTTTATTTGAGGACCAACAAAAATTCCAGCCTTTAATTTGTCTTGTATAATGAAGGTAAATTTCTTGGAAAGGTGCTTGAAGCAGGGTCCATCCTGTGATAGAGCCCTTAAAAATTGCTTCATCAAGCCCAATTTTATGTGTAGTAGCGGAAGCAATATCTTTATATCCCTATATTTTTTAAGTGAAATTGTGAAAACACTGTATGGGATAGAAAACAATTAAAAGCAGTTCGGAAATCAGCATAAACAAGTGAGTCAGAATCACTTATTAGTTTTCAGTCATCCAATATCATGCAGACTAGTGTAATCTGCCCATTCTCCATTCTTGTTCAATACTTGATTTAGTCGCCTAGGCACTGAATCACACGTCGCTCTCTGGTAACGTCATGAAACTTGGGAAAATTTGCGATTAGAGTCAGAATTATTCCAGCACATATGTAGGAGATTCAGTGTCTGGGCGGCTAAATCAGATGTTGGACAAGAATGGAGATTGGACAATTGCATTCCGCCCAAAAATTCGATGCCGAAATGTCACCAGAAATACAAGTTTTGAGGACCTTGAATCCAAAAAAGCACTTTTAGAAAACGATATTGAACATGTGTGTGTCTGTGAACACAATAACCCAAAAACGAAAAGTCGGATAAATGCCAAACGGATAAATGTTTAGCTTCAGTATCTTTCAAAGATGCGACTCGAAGGTTTTCAAGAAAATCCCCCAACTTAGACTACCCTTTACATGGAACAGTTTTCAAAAATTTTACTTTCTCAAAAATGGCCCTAACGAGCCCGCTTTTTTCTGACTGGCTTTGGTACAGGTGGTAAAGCGTAAGAGATAGACAAAAGTTTTCTACACAAGAAATGTAGAACTCGTTAAAATGCACAATTTATGTCCTATACATTTTTTTGTGGAGTGACCCATTTCCAAAATATTCCTTGTTATTGTTTGAATTTTCCAATACTCATACTTTTTCTCAAATGGGAATTCATTATTCGTTTTTTTTTTGTTTGTTTTGTTTTTGTCCTGGACATGCAAAGAGAGTGGAATGCTTCATATAGCAACCAGCCCTTAAAATATTTAACTATCGCTTAAAGCCTACCATATTCCCCTATTCCCCTTGTACCTACAAGAAAATTAGCAATAGTTTATAAAAATGTTTATCTCATCAACATGAAGTAGACGGAGAATAAGCGTTTGTAAAAATAGTTTTTAAAAATGGAGAAAGTCATGTGAGTATAGCCATCAAATTGTTATTACTTGTTTTGCGTTTTATTGAATTTGTATTCAATATTAAAACAACTAATTTCTTATTTATGATTTATTCTGTGTCCTGTTGCTAATCTCATACATGACACAGGCTGTTAAATAAATAAATATTATGGAATTAATTGTTCTTTCACACAAGCCGTGTGTTGGACAGGGTTGGAAAGGTAGAATCAGATGACTGAAAAACCCTGTCCTTTCCAACCCTGTCCAACACACGGCTTGTGTGAAAGAACAATTAATTCCATTAATTGACCTAATAGTGGTTGCAACTATAAAGCCCGGGACTTAAGTACTTACAATGTTTGTAAGTCGCCATTGGGGTATGACATCTCAATACAATTTGAGATCTCCTTGTGGTTTACCGGGAAAAATGCGAATCAGCTGGAGAATTTAATGTCGTGTCGGCATGTTGCCATGGTAGCTCAGTGGTTAGAGCAACCGGACGGAGACCGGGAGATCCGTGGTTCAAATCCCGGCTATGGCATTGAATTTTTCAGTCATCTGATTCTACCTTTCCAAATAAATATTATGTTTATATGCAAAAGACTTCATCATAAAGATTTCGATTAAAATGCTTCAAAAGACATCACATGAGGTCTAAGTGGTAATACAAGCTTGCAAACATAATACAGTATTTTTATCAGACCATCTACGATAGTCAGGTTTGCTACATACTTCCTCCTTGAGAATAAACAAAGAAACGCCAGAATCTTAACTGTTAGGTAGCAACTTTCACTCTTCTACAATGCAGGGCAATTCTGCGTTACGTTTGTAGAGTGGCAATGACTCGCTGTGGAGTTCGATGACCGTCCTTGTAAGCTCTGAGCAGATAGTTGCTGCAGCAAGAACATGAATGCAAATTGTATCGTTTTGCAATAATTAGACTGCTCTATTATGTTTTACTTCGCTTGTAAGCAGCAACGGAATCCAAATTATTTCTGCAAGTAGGGAGTTTAAATTAAATGCTAAGATCACAATCAGACTGTAACATGGCTTTCCTCGAAACGAGGTGCTTTTAAGATCATTACCACCAATTGGTAGAATAAAATGAATGCTTTTAATTTAATTGAAGTAAATTAATTGGAATTTATTTACGTGGGCAAGAAGGTTCCAAACATTCCACCCTATGGGCGACTATAAGAGATTAGTGGATATTTCAAATATATGGATGGCTTTGCGATATGGTTATCGAGATTCCAACGGAAATACATGTTTCGAGGCTCACTGTAAACTATTATTTTTAGAAAAAGGTCTGTGTGAACATGACTCAAAAACCAAACGTCGGTTAATATCAAACTTGGTATTTAAATTCAACATCTTCCAAAGATGCGGCAAGAAGATTCTCAAGAAAATCCTCACTCCAAAACTGCACTTTACATCGAAAAATATTCGATATTTTCTATTTTCTGAAAAATGGATCTAAGGATTTTTATTTAAAGACAATATGTTTAAGATATTTGCATAAAAACTGAAACGTATATCTTGCATTTTCTGGGAATTACATGTGATGTACCCTTTATTCTGAATGACTTTTATAATTGGTAAACTGTAAGAGATAGACAAACGTAGATCTCGTTAAAGGACAAAATTTATACCAAATACTTTTTTGTCTAGAGTTAACCATTTTCGAGATATTCCTTGCTATTGGTTTGAATTTTGAAATATACTTTTTTAAGCAGCAAGTTGTTATTCGCCTTTTCTCGTTTACATGCAAGGAGATCGAATTTCAATTACATCACATGGCGATCCCCTTTTTAAAATTCCGATTATCGCTAAAGCTACCGCATTTTTCTTATACCTACAAAAATATGTAAGTGTGCGGTGACAGTTTATCTGTACGGGAATTAATTGTTCTTCCACACAAGCCGTGTGTTGCATAAGGTTGAAAAGCTAGAATCAGACACATGTCAATGCCATCGCCGGCTGCGAATCAGTGTTGGGAAATTTAATGTCATACCGGCAAGCTGTCATGGTAACTCATTGGTTGGAGCAACCGAACGGAAACCTGTAGTACTCCGTGGTGTAGCGGTATCATGCTGACCTCTAGTTCTCGAGGTCGTGTGTTCAAACCCGGCGGAGGGTGATGGATTTTCACGGGATTAAAAATCCTTAGCATGGCTTCATTCGGAAGCGAAGTAAAGCCTGTATCCCGTGTCGTAGATTTACGGCACGTAAAGAAACCTCAAGCCAGATAAAGAGGCCTCTAAGCAAAATTTCCGGTCTTTCACGCCGAATAAAAAATCGGACGCTAGGAACCATAATAGTTATAGAGCGTCCACAAATAAAACTCAATTTAATTTCGGACGGAAACCGGAAGTTCCGTGGTTCAAGTTCCGGCGATGGCATTGAATTTTTCAGCCATCTGAGTCTACCATTCCAACCTTTATCTGCACATGTTTATGATCCAGCCAGTTGCTGTCACAAGTAGGGCAGGCAGAAAAGTCTTAGAGCGCAAAAGACCCTTTATCCTCATACTTCTGGAGCGTATTATGCCCAATACTGTACTAAATGAGCATATCTATAGCTTCTGCTGGGCAAACCAGAATGTTTTTAGTAACATAAACAGTTGTTGTTTGATATTCCTCAAGTAAAGAGAGGTTTATAAACAAATAATGAAAAGTCACCTTCTGAAGCATACATGTACATGATAATATTCTCCAGTGGTTAATAATGTCGCATGCAACTTGAGACAGAATGTGCCCGGATTATTTTTATAATGTGTTAATTTATTTAGTGTTTAATTTGATATACGAATGATACGTGTGTATAATGTGAACACCATGTAAATAGCCATTTTTGTATAATGTAATATTTGTCATATATATATATATATATATATATATAATGTTCCTGTGTCACTAGTTTTAGAATGCTTTAAATACCGAGAGAAGCCCGGGAAAAAGTCACGTTATATATTCAAACTAGCCAATAAGAATATATATAAATAAAATAATATTTAGCCACGCTGAGAGAACCGCGAAAATTCCTCCAATGAGAAATCAGATCCTAAAATTTTAAGTGGGGTTTGGTGGTCTTTAAATAGTCAAGATTTACCCCAAAATCCAGGGAGTTGACTTATAGATACAGACGAGGAATCCACGCTACTCAGCATGATAAAGTTGGCGCGCAAATGGTGTTCTTTTGTGCGGAAGTGTAAATGTGGCCAATCACTATTAATTAACAATGTATTGGTGATTTCCGAGTTCTATAAGTGAACAGGAACATTATTCAGTATTTTTAAAGTGAGAAGTGACAATAAATTGCAGTTACCCAAACATTATGATGAGTAGTGAATTCACCTCTGAGCTCCTTTGTACCACTACCGAGATCATTCGAGCTTATTAGCAATCCTGATAGGCAAAGTCCATGCAGACATCTCCGCTGAGAACCAAGTAGCCAGGGCAACAAGATGAAGCCACTTCGGATGGAGAACATAAAGCAGGTACAGTGAATTTTACCATTACTTCTCCTGTATCTACCACTACACCGCGTTCGACTCCAACCCGAGCGGGCATCGAGCCCGGGACTGCAACCAACGGCGCAGTCTATCGAAGCATAGAGGCGCGACGACTGACGCAAACTGCTTTTGGCATCAATAAAAATCTGCTGGGAGTAAGCATTTAGAAGACTATAATTATTACATTATTAGTATCAATTTTATCACACATCTCTAACTGGTCTGCAAATAGAGCTACCTAAGTTTAGGGTGCTGAATTCTGTGAAAATATCGAGTTATCTCCGTCACTTTATACCATCTAGATGTGCACTAGAATAGAAACAGAACAACATTGTTGCTGATTTTAAACAAACAAAAGAAATCTGATATATTACAACTATATACTTTCTCCACCCAGTATAATTTAATTTCATAACTATTCTCCAAAAATATTTTTTAAAGAATTTCTTTGTCACTAATTTGTTAGGTATGTTAAATGTTAGTCGAAATATTTTAACGAATATTTTACTTTACCTAGGCAAACATATACAGACCACTAAGGCTATAGTCAATTTTTTAAAAAGCAGGGCATGGTAAAATCTTTAAAATATAGCTTTATATAGGCTAGCTCTGATTTTACATAATGTCAGTATGACTTTAGTAAAAAGAAAATAATGGTGGCAGTATAGATAATTGTGGTAAAAGTATTAGAACATTCATACAATAACTAATATCTCGTAAATGCTTATTGCGTATCTCTTACGGCTTGCCAGTACTTAAAAATTATGCAAAAAAACAGTCAATATGAACGGAGATTAACAACTTTAATTTAAAAAAATTGAAGGTATATATTTTATTTATCATGCCAATATCTCAAAATAGAATATTTAGCTACATCACTACAGTTATCTTTGAGAAAATAAAAAGTTAGGATTTTCATATGTAAAAGTTAGTTCTTTTTGGGGGTAATCTTGTGAAAGAAGAAGTTGAGCTTAAATTACCAAGTTTGATGTTTATCCCAATATTTATTTTTGAGTTATTCTGTCCACGTACACACACATGCTGACCTTTTTTGACAGTGCTTTTGTATTCAGGGTACCTCAAAACATGTGTTTTTGGTGAATCTCGATATGGAAGTTTTTAATTGAATACAATATTTGCTCTACGTGGCATATATAAGCAGTAATGAAAGGAAAAATATATTCAAAACCAGCTGAAGTTTTGCTGGTAATGTATGGGTCAACATAAGAACAATGGTAGCATTAAAATTTAATTTACAATATAACTGAAGGTTTAACCATTATTTTGCTTTGCAAAACACAATGAAGGTATCTTTCCTCATTAAGCTTCCTAATTAGAAAATAAAAGAAATCCCTCGTCTCCAAAGTTCTTGATAAATATATGCTGTTCGTCAATTAAAGGTGCCCAAATTTTCCAAAAAGAAACTCATGTGCGAATGACGCTAGTCCCCTAAAGGGTTTCATTCTGGTGTTTTGTGACGTGGGGACCGAAATTTAAAGCATTTTTAACCGTTTGGGTAGAGATGTTTAACCGTACTAGATGTATACTCATACTATCCAGAGAAGAAAGAAAGAAAGAAACGACAATATTAAAAGTGCAACTTTTAGTAAAATATTTTTGTAGTTGATTAGCGTAGTCACTGGTTTAACTTTGTATTCGTATTTCACAATAAAAAGCGCATAATTAACATCAAACTCTACATAAACTATAGCAAATCTAAATAACGCAATCATACTTCATGATACGCATTAATTTTAAAGTTAGATTGAGATTGCTAACTTAACAAATTTAATAATTGAAACATTGTATACAGATAAAATGGCTATGGACAGTTCATTATGAGCAAATTTACAATTCTCGTGGCATCTTTCCAGCTCGCATTGCTCTCAAATTTTTTATTTAAAATATTACTTTTACTTTGAATAAACTATTAAATCACAGGCTCCAGTATTACAGAGGCTAGTCATAACTTTATTCCTTTCCTCATGCTGCACCTCTAAGTTTACAGAAAGACAATATGAGGCTCACTCTTCATTTAAAATGTTTTCAAAGGTGTGAAAGTGATTATCAGTGAATTTCAATGGTAAAAGGAGCAAATAAAAACCGATTCAGAGTTATTGAATTTTCCAGCAGAGGATGCGGAGTTTTTGCTGAAATGTAACAGAGCTCGACCATCCGCGAATTCAATCTGTGAGTGGAGTAATCGATTTCACGACGTCGACCGTATCTACCAGAGGAAATGCTGGCGCCGAATGAAACTTCCTACTTTGCCAAAAGACTCCTCTTCACGGTCGATCATTTACTTGAGTAAGGTAAAGAATAGACTGTTCCAGTTCAAAGTTTACTCTTTTAGTGAGCATGGAATGGGGAATTGGGGCAAAGAATTCTGGTTCCTAATGCATATTGCTTTTACAGTCAGCTTTTTCCCACGCTTATATAAAATTACATTAAACTAGTTGCTTCTCACTTTCCCTGCTACGTACTCACAGTAGGCAAACGAAGTATTGGTTTTCACCCACAAAATGGGTACCGAGATTTCATCAGGAAATACATGTTTTGTATCCCCTGAAACCAAAAAAGGATATTTAGGAAAAGGCCCTTGTGTCTGTGAACAGCGTAACTAAAAAATGAAAAGTCGGCTAAATATCAAACTTGATATTGATGTTCAGCATCTTCCAAGGATACGAGACGAAGATTTTTTAGAACATCTCACATCTTAAAGTACAATTTACTTGCAAAATGTTTCTAAAGTTTTGATTTTCTCAAAAATGGCTCTAACGATTTGGATTAAAATACAATCACATTTATACAAATGAAATGGCAAATGGCACAGATGACAAAAGAAATGTACATCTTCAATTTCCTGGGAATAGCCAGAAGTCTTCTTCATTCTAAATGAACTTTGTATAACTGATGAACCTTAAGAGATGGACAAAATATTACTATACAAAAACATGTAGATCTCGTTAAAGCGCACAAATTATGTCATATTTTTTTTGTGGAATTAGCTATATCCGGTATATTTCTTGTTATTGGTTTGAATTTCCAAATTCTAATACTTTTCTCCACAGAGAAGCCGTTTTAATTTTATTTTCTTCTCTTGATCATGCAAGAATTTCAAAGCCATCAAACACGCTCTTTAAAAATGTGACTTATGTACAAATGTGAATTTAAAATGTATCTGGATTAACAAGAAGTAGATAGAAGGATAGACTGTCAGAATAGCTTGTAGAATAATGAGCAGAGAAAGTCGTGCAAGTGGAACATACATAATTTTTAAATTACCTCGAAGTTGTAAACATAAATAATGCAATATCCATGTCATAAGCCATAATACTGACACTGACAGTGTCGAAATACAATAAAGACGTAAAATGGGAAAAATAAAAACATAAGATATTAGATCAATAAAGTTTAAATTTAAAAACTATTCAGGGAATAAAAGGAATTATTCACCAGCTATTGGTAAACTCAATTTATAAATCTCCTCGTATTCATACACTTAATCATATTTGGTAATAAATTCTAGCATTTAGGTCCAATATATGCGTACGATTTATTTGCCTTACTTAATCTAAATTGATAAATTTACATCTAGTCTCAAACTATGATATGCAAACATGGATCAGGAGATCCAATACTAAAATATCAAGATAACAACTTCAATAGAAAGGGGCTTGCAATGGTTCCTGCAGAACATTTTTTTATTATATGCAGTACTTCCTTCTGCAAAAGCAACACTTCCTCTATTCAGCTAGAACCACATCATAAAATAATACCATAACGCATGACAGACTTGAAATGAGCAAAATGAACAGATTTCATACAAAACTTTAACTACTTGATTAAAAAAATAACTTTAGATTACTCAGGAATAAGTTGGTCAATGTGATCATCCCATGTTAAAGTGTTTATTTACGTGAATACAAAGAATTTTAACAGATTCAGTTTCAGAAAATGCATTCGCAGCCTCAAGCATCAAAGTAAACATTACAGAGACGCTTTTGTCTCATTAAGCCATAAACCATTACCAATGAACCATGAGGAGATGTGATTCTGCGAAGATATAGTAATCTGGTTCTATTCAGAAAAAAAATCTGATATGTCAAACCATACGGCCTTTTCTGCCCAGAGATCAGAACTTTACGTACCATCTTATATAATGCAAATAATTCTTCCATTAGTCTATTTATCTTACATTATTTAGATACATTTTTTGATTTTCAATTATCTCAAATTAAGCAATAGTGCATGCATAATACGGAAAACAAGCCGTAAGTATTCACATATTGTAAATCAGATTTGTCTACTAATAAATCCACGGGGGAATTAAAAAATAACACATTTTATAAGTTACTTAATAGATGCCGCATAATATTTCAGTACGGGAAAAATTAGATGTGTAACAACCAACATTTCAAAAATGTCTAAGAAATTATTAAATACAAATCACATATTTAAATGAACTCTACATTTCCGTGCAGTAAGATTTTATTTTATGCCTCAAGTATTTATAACATTGTAAGCACTATAATATTATTACTGCACTGTTATACACTACGCGGAATTCTTTCCAACTGGAGAAGACCTCACAGGTATTGATAGAAAATTAAAAACATGAATTTTATTAATCATATAAATGTCTTAAATATAAGGTGTTTTAATCCAAATCGTTAATCATTTTTAGAAAAAAAGTAAGGAAATAATTTTCTCAAAACGCGTATTTTTGTGAAATCA
Source organism: Deroplatys truncata (assembly GCA_030765065.1). Classification (NCBI taxonomy): domain Eukaryota; kingdom Metazoa; phylum Arthropoda; class Insecta; order Mantodea; family Mantidae; genus Deroplatys; species Deroplatys truncata. Next base: position 66,168,602 of record CM060980.1, read on the forward strand.
CGGTATCGAATTTTTTGGTCTAAAGTACAATATTTACTTTACTTACTATAGCTAATTAGTAGATAAAGAAAAAGGATCAGACAAAAATAACTAATCTGGGAACGTACAGGGAAAAAAAGCTTAAGAGAACACCTGAAGAGGCTACTGCTTACAAATTGGCATAAGAAGTGGCACAGGGAGAAGAGAAACTTATGAGTAAATGATGATACATTATTACAAAGAAAATTATGAATGTTATGAAATAGGAAGATAAATAATTCAGCACCGTGAATAAAGTAAAAAGATAATTGTGGCAAAATTTGCAAAAGAAGAGGAATAAATAACGCACTGGGGGAAGCACTCGATTTAGACCAAAAACGAGTTGTTTATAACAGTAAGAAGTTCACTTACTAGATTACACGTATCACTTGATGAGTTTATTTTCGTTAGTAATTCAAAATTAGCGCCCCTAACCGGCATCCATTTGCTTTGCGGACCTTTGTTGTCAACGTTAGACTTGGGAGACTTAAATTCCGCTGTTAACATTATGTGTCCAGTGGGTGCAATCATATGTTTAAACATACAATCGTGTTCAACAGATTATCTTCGATGTATTCATGCGGCTGGAGAACATTGCTGTATTTAGAATACCTGGAAATAGTACAAAATATACCCAATTATTATGCTTTTTAAGTGAAAAACTTCCTGTAAACTATGACGTATTTTTTGAGGCACATTATTTTCAGGGAATATATTCATAAATGTTAGCATATATTTCTCAGTCAGATTAATTTCCAGGACACCATTCCAATCATTCACACTATGCGGCTAGTGGCTGTGAACAGGTCAGGCATGGATTGGGATTAGGGTGTGAGTCTCCCTTACACTAAGCCTAGTTATGGCGGTAAACATGCTCAATCTAATAAATGATTGAGTCAAGCGAAAGCGGAAGGAGGTTCCGTTCATCTTTAGGAGCTAGCACGCTGAATTCACACGGTTTCTCTTGAGATGATCCAAACTGAAGTGCCAAACTAACCTATAACTTGTCTAGCGTGATATGTCTGGAACATTATTTGTGCTACATCGAGTTTGTTGCCTCACTAAACGTGCTAAGCCTTGTGGAAAAGTGTCATGTTCAAGATGTTTCCTGGATGCACTTTGCTGTGACTTTTACACCTTGTTTTGAGAAACGCAGGAAGAGCGACAATCCCCAAGTACGCATTAGTCACATTGGAGGATGGCTTTTCTGCACTTGGAGAGTTCTTCTATTTTAGTTTTAAACGCATCATGTTTATCTCAGCTTTATTTTCTTAGTACAATTCTGGACAGGCTCTGAGGAAATTCGTTTTTCGGCCATACTGTGAGATCGACTCGCATACAAATAAATGATGAAAAGCTTTCCGAATCTCTTGCTCACACACATTTCATTTCAGGCTACACAAACTTCGAATGTATTGCAGAATATAAAAGCAACATTGTTTCTATAATAATTACGTTTCAACTACGCTGCATATGCAATTGGTTGATGACCACTGCTTATTGAAACACTAAGCTGTATTAAAACCTTTAAATATCTTATTATACATACTAACTCGTTAATGTTTCCGTTTTAATTTACATCCCCAATTTCTGTTGTTTGGTGGATATAGATAACACAATTGGGCCTATGAGGGAGATGGATCTGGAGTAAAGTTGAGGCTTTCACTATGGAACAACTAGAGCCAAAATCCTGCTTTAGACCAACTTGACTAACGTTTATCGTGGTTTTACGTAGTTTATATAGCGTATTATTTCCCTAAAGGCCAAATTAGATCAAATAAACAATTGAAAATGTGTACATTACAAGAATAAATTCAGTTCCGTACGCTGTCAAGAGAAGTCGCCCGGCATAAACGAATATTCCTAATAAGATCCTCATAACAAAGAAATAAAGATGGGGATATTATCTAAGAAGCTAATGCAAAAGTAAATACGAACATAATATAAGCAATAGAAATATGCAGTTTGTGCTAATAACTACAAATATTAGCGTATACCATTATTCGGCATTTATTTCAGTTAGCACTGTCATAGATTCATATTGGGCTTACTTGATTGGCGATATGTTGAAATATGTAGGCCTAAATATGTTGCGAGAGAAGAAGTCACGTTTAGAACCTTATGGATGGGAGTTATTTCGGACTTGCATTTCATGCTGGCGATTATCTACCACGGGTCATTACAAAATAATTTCCGCGCAATTGCTTTGTCTAACCTGAATATTTCACATAAACGCTTTAGAACTTCTTGACAAAAATATCAAATAATTTGAGACTCGTTGCTTTCACCACGACCGAAGTTGGTATCTTCTGGTAGCATTATATGTATGATTCTTCAAAGCAAAGCTGACTTGAAACATTTGAGGCAGTATTTTTAACGCTTAAATGATTTCAGTCAAATTTTATAATATAAAATATAATAACAGCCCGCCTAAAAGCAATATGTGTATAAATAATATATAAAATGCTTGTAACAGTCATTGTATTAATGTTTATATTATTATGTACATGTTCAATAATGTTATGTGAATGTATTAGGTAATTAAACAATGTAGGAGCTGTGAGAATAATAGGTTAAAAGTTGCTAACAATGAGGTAACCTTGAGGCAATAGTGAATTAAAAAGTTTAATAATGCTACTGGTAATTCTTGGAGCAGCAATAATGTAATTTTTGAGACAGTTTATAAAATAGCCAATCAACAACCAGAAAAAAGCTTAAGTTAAATATAAGTATACTATTGGAGTAGGAATAGCCAATCAGAAACTGAAATAGGGAAAATTATACAAATTCAGAAGTCAGTTGCTTGTAGACAGCGTTCCTAACCGGACGCGAGACGCGTCCTCGAGAAGTTTAATACGTATTCAGTGTGAGACAAAATTAGTTTACGAGTTATAAAGTGCAAGTAATGAATAAATAATCTCACAGCTCTCTATATCAGTGAAGTGTTATTTAAATCGTGTCAAGGATTAATACATGTAGTGAAGTAAAAATTATAATCTGTGTAAGCCTACATTCTTCAGCCGCACCACGCCTTGTTAAGATATTCAGGTGTCTGCAAATGAATACTGACGCAGGCGAGGCAAACATAAATATATAATATTTAAAGAAACAGTAAAAATACAAAGTTAATATTTTTAAACTTGGGGCGAAGGATACCGGGTACCATACGTGCGATAGCAACTACTTCAAGTTCGGCTCCTAAAAACAACCTTCCTCACATTAGACGAGTTTCGTTTGTTTCTAACCTTATCAAGTCAAAGTTTAAGACTATAAAAGAAGGGAATGAACAATTAATAAAAAGAGGAAAGAAAAATATCACAAGAGTGAAAGAACATTAAGCAAAATGTAGAGGTATGCAGGAGAACGAAGAGTTGTTCTCCGAGAAGCTTCAAATCACAATTATGAGTGTAGGAAACAGGTTCGAGTTTGAGGGCAAAAGCCTTGCTGTCGATGTCGAAAAATGATAGCCATAGTAAGGCACGTCATTTCCACATGATCCACCCAAACAACGCTATAACGTGTGGGCGTTTTCGTGCCAAACAGCTGCATCGCCACGGGATACTGAGTTCAAGAACCGACATCTCAATCACTCTAAATAAATAACCTTATTCATATGGTTTTCGTCATGAACTCGAAGTAGAGTACTGGGAAACAATGTGGATGAATGTGCTGCTTTCCTCTTTTATTATGGACTGGTTTGTGTTTACATACGCTACTGAACGCTGTTGTAATCACAAATATTATGTCAAATAAAATTAAAAGATCTACAATGGATCAAGCTGTACTAACAATCTCTCTTGGAATTCTTTATTTGCATGTGAGTAGGTCATTTAGAAGAGATCGAGCACAGTTTTTTGCGTTTATATGGGAAAGGATAGGGAAAACGAGGGTAGATGCGACGGTTCAAGGAGGAAAATGCGTTTATATGGGTGAAATAGGGAATACCAGGGCTGATGCTAGGCTAGACAGTGGTAGAAGGAGGGGGAATGCGGTTTATATGAGACAGATAGGGAATACGTGGAGAGGTGCTAGGCTAGACGGAGGCTGAGGAGTAGAGTATGGTTTATATGAAAGGTATAGGAAAACGAGGAGGGTGTTAGGCTAGACAGAGTTGAAGGGTAGAGCATGTCTTGTATATGAGAGGGGTAGGGAACAGGAGCAGGGGTGTTAGGCTAGACAGAGGTCAAAAAGTAGAGTAGGGTTTATATGAAAGGTATAGGAAAACGAGGAGGGGTGTTAGGCTAGACGGCAGAGCATGTCTTGTATATGAGAGAGGTAGGGAACAGGAGCAGGGGTGTTAGGCTAGGCAGAGGTCAAGAAGTAGAGTATGGTTTATATGAAAGGTATAGGAAAAACGAGGAGGGTGTTAGGCTAGACAGAGTTGAGGGCAGAGCATGTCTTGTATATGAGAGAGGTAGGGAACAGGAGCAGGGGTGTTAGGCTAGGCAGAGGTCAAGAAGTAGAGTATGGTTTATATGAAAGGTATAGGAAAACGAGGAGGGGTGTTAGGCTAGGCAGAGTTGAAGGGTAGAGCATGTCTTGTATATGAGAGAGGTAGGGAACAGGAGCAGGGGTGTTAGGCTAGGCAGAGGTCAAGAAGTAGAGTATGGTTTATATGAAAGGTATAGGAAAACGAGGAGGGGTGTTAGGCTAGGCAGAGTTGAAGGGTAGAGCATGTCTTGTATATGAGAGAGGTAGGGAACAGGAGCAGGGGTGTTAGGCTAGATAGAGGTCAAGAAGTAGAGTATGGTTTATATGAATGGTATAGGAAAACGAGGTGGACTGTTAGGCTAGACAGAGTTGAAGGGTAGAGTATGTCCTTTATATGAGAGAGGTTGGGAACAGGAGGAGGGGTGTTAGGTTAGGAGAATTGAGTATGTGTTTATAAGGAGAGACGAGAAAACGGAGAGAGATCCTATGCTAGGATAGACAGGTGCTAAAGTTAGGTTAGATAGGAAACCAAGGAGTGATACTCAGCTAGAGGGGGGCAGGAGGAATGCGCTTTATGAGAGGTAGGGGATACGGGGAGTGGTGTTAGGCTAGACAGAGGTTGAGAGTAGAGTAGGCGTTTATATGTATGAGAAGTATAGAACAGGAAGAGGGGTGTTAGGCTAGACAGAGGTTGAGGAGTAGAGTATAGTTTATATGAGAGGTATAGGAAAACGAGGAGAGGTGTTAGGCTAGACAGAGGTCGAAAATAGAGTATGGTTTATATGAGAGGTATAGGAAAACGAGGAGAGGAGATAGACTAGACAGAGGTCGAGGAGCAGAGTATGGTTTATATGAGAGTCATAGGAAAACGAGAGAGGTGTTAGGCTAGACAGAGGTAGAGGAGTAGAGTATGGTTTATATGAGAGGTATAGGGAAACGAGGAGAGTCGGTAGGCTAGACAGATAGTGAAGCAGTAGGAATATGGACTTATATACAGGAGAGATAGGGGCTAGACTTTGAAAGCGACTTTAGACGTGTACTTAGGGGCAAACTGTTTCATGTCAATGTTCTAGACATGCCCATCACGTAACCCATTCAGGGAAAAGGTGGCTGCAAAGGGAAAAACGTAACCAGCATAGGGAAAAAGGTGACCAGCAAAGGGAAAAATGTGATCAGCAAAGGGAAAAAGGTGACCTGCAAAGGGAAAAAGGTGACCAGCAAAGGGAAAAAAGGTGACCAGTAAAGGGAAAAAGGTGACCAGCAAAGGGAAAAAGGTGACCAGCAAAGGGAAAAAGGTGACCAGCAAAGGGAAAAATGTGACCAGCAAAGGGAAAAAGGTGACCAGCAAAGGGAAAAAGGTGACCAGGAAGGGGAAGAAGGTGACCAGGAAAGGGAAAAAGGTGACCAGCAACGGGAAAAAGGTGACCAGGAAAGGGAAAAAGGTGACCAGCAAAGGGTAAAAGGTGACCAGCAAAGGGAAAAAGGTGACCAGCAAAGGGAAAAAGGTGACCAGGAAAGGGAAAAACGTGACCAGCAAAGGGAAAAAGGTGACCAGCAAAGGGAAAAAGGTGACCAGCAAAGGGAAAAAGGTGACCAGCAAAGGGAAAAAGGTGACCAGGAAAGGGAAAAAGGTGACCAGCAAAGGGAAAAAGGTGACCAGCAAAGGGAAAAAGGTGACCAGCAAAGGGAAAAAGGTGACCAGGAAAGGGAAAAAGGTGACCAGCAAAGGGAAAAAGGTGACCAGCAAAGGGAAAAAGGTGACCAGGAAAGGGAAGAAATTGACCAGGAAAGGGAAAAAGGTGACCAGCAAAGGGAAAAAGGTGACCAGCAATGGGAAAAAAGGTGACCAGGAAAGGGAAAAAGGTGACCAGCAAAGGGAAAAGGTGACCAGCAATGGAAAAAAGGTGACCAGCAAGGGGAAAAAGGTGACCAGGAAAGGGAAAAAGGTGACCTGCAAAGGGAAAAACGTGACCAGCAAAGGGAAAAAGGTGACCAGCAAAGGGAAAAAGGTGACCAGCAAAGGGAAAAAGGTGACCAGCAAAGGGAAAAAGGTGACCAGGAAAGGGAAAAAGGTGACCAGCAAAGGGAAAAAGGTGACCAGCAAAGGGAAAAAGGTGACCAGCAAAGGGAAAAAGGTGACCAGCAAAGGGAAAAAGGTGACCAGCAAAGGGAAAAAGGTGACCAGGAAAGGGAAAAAGTTGACCAGGAAAGGGAAAAAGGTGACCAGCAAAGGGAAAAAGGTGACCAGCAAAGGGAAAAAGGTGACCAGCAATGGGAAAAAAGGTGACCAGGAAAGGGAAAAAGGTGACCAGCAAAAGGAAAAGGTGACCAGCAATGGAAAAAAGGTGACCAGCAAAGGGAAAAAGGTGACCAGGAAAGGGAAAAAGGTGACCTGCAAAGGGAAAAACGTGACCAGCAAAGGGAAAAAGGTGACCAGCAAAGGGAAAAACGTGACCAGGGAAGGGAAAAAGGTTACCAGCAAAGGGAAAAAGGTTACCAGCAAAGGGAAAAAGGTGACCAGCAAAGGGAAAAAGGTGACCAGGAAAGGGAAAAATGTGACCAGCAAAGGGAAAAAGGTGACCAGCAAAGGGAAAAAGGTGACCAGCAAAGGGAAAAAGGTGACCAGCAAAGGGAAAAGCTAACCCACTCACACTAACAGGTAAGTAATTCAGTTAGTATCACAGGGTAGGACATATCCCGAGGAAGCGGATATAGCATAGTTCCGTATGATGTTGCAGGTAATTCAGAGAGTATCGTAGGTATTTAGGATAATTCAAGTAACATAAGTGTTTAGAGTCACTCAGCTAGTATCACAGGAGGATAGTTTCCTGGAGCAGGACGTATCATAGCTGCATATTTTGCACAGGCAATTCAGTTAGTATCGGAGGGCATTTAAGCTAATTCAGCTAGTATTGCAAGAGGCTGACTGCATCATAGCAGTGTATGATTTCGCAGGTAATTCAGTTAGTATTGTAGGTATTTAGGCTAATTCATCTAGTATCACAGGAGGATAGATTCCAGGGGTTGGGTATAGCATAGTTTCGTATTTCACAGGTAACTCAGCTAGTATCGTAGGTATTTAGCATAATTCAAGCGTCATAGGTGTTTAGAGTAAGTAAGCTAGCATTACAGGAGGGTAGGTTCCAGGGTTGGTTATAACGTAGTTTTCGTATTTTACAGATAGTTCAGTTAATATCGTAAGTATTTGGGTAATCAGCATAGTTTCACAGATACTCGTGATAATTTAGATCAGAGATTTGTATCACAGCTATTTAAGGTAAATGCAGATGATTCAGGTTGTATCAATGGTATTTGAGTCATTTTAACAGGTAATTCATCTAGTATCATTGGTATTTAAGGCAAACCAGATAGTGTCACAGGTGATCGTGCTAATTTAGAACAGGAATTCGTATCAGAGCTAGTTAAGGTAATTTCACATGATTCGACTAGTATCACAGGTATTTAAGTCATTTTAGCAGGTAATTCAACTAGTATCACAGGTACTCATGGTAATATAGAGAGTAATTAGATCATAAACATTTCTCATCCAACGTTACAACAATTTATATACTTTTTTCTAAATCTTACAAACTTATTATATGTTAAACAGTTATAAACTGCAGAGATAAACTGCATATGGCTCACAAATTAAAAAGCTTTGCGTCAACATACCTTTATTTAAGTTCGTTGTAGGTACCTCTCCCCTTTATCTAGGCTTCAGACTAACACTAGTATTTGCTCCTAATGGCAGGGTTACCACCTTCCCTTCCATCTTACCCTTTCTTCACCATTTGTCTGCTAGTTACATACACAGCACATGAGTAAACTTTAATTATTTAAATTGTAGACTCGCTGAGAAAATCTTCATCTTCGGGTTACATTCTCTTAAGTACTGTTTGTAATACTGTAATGTCCATACGCATAGGTAGTTATTCCATCCTCAGCAATAATTCTTTTATCATCAAAGGGATTCAATGTAATTTTATTCACTTGCACTGTGGTAACAGCATGCTTTCGTGATAGGATTAGATTCATGGGCGTTCAGATGATTTCACAGGTTTTAAGGCAGTCTGTATAGCTGTCAAACGAAATGTACTGCTTAATAGCGCTACGTTTTATACCTTTAATCTTTTTATCATTGATCCTTGAATATCTAAGGCATACATCTTAGGACGTAGTCCAACAAAGCGCAGGATGATTTTGCTATTAGCCTCATCTTTAAATTTCCCCAATACCTTCTTGTTCTGAGTAGAGTAACATATATGGTTGGCAGGGTAATCAGCTGTATCGAGGTGCTCAAGAAAACGTAGCTTGTCCTGGTACACATCTTCAGTTGTTACACGACGAATGAATGAATCAGTGTCCATATACATAAGCTTCAGGTTTTCAGCTCCATAATAAGGCAACAACACGTCGTAATGATAGTGATACATTAATGTCTTGGAGATGTCCAACACACTCATACCAATGAATATAGACTTGTTGAATACAATCTGACGAGAGGCCATATGTACAGCAGCTACAATGATAGCAGCAATAGATCCTGCAGCTACAGAAACATCACCCGCAGCCTGGACAATAGCTGTAACAGAAGCAAATACAATAGCTACCGGAGCAGATACAGCAGCTGTACGACAATAGATGTAACAGATCTTACAGCTGTAGCAACATCTGCTACAATAACAGCAGCGACAAACACCAGTTACATAACAGCTGCAGGGGCAGCAGCAGGAAAGATTTAGCACTCTTAGCAATAGCAAGCATCACAGCAAAGATATTCCAGCTATAGCTTCACCCACCACAGCAACAGCAGTCATCACTCCAGATGTAACATCAAATACGGAGCTGAAGTAGTAGATACAACACTGTAACATCAGCTACAGCAATAACAGTATCAGATCAGGTAGCTGTAACAGCATTAGACATAGTCAGCACAATACCTATAGCAGAAGCAAATACAGCAGCTATCGTAGCAGATACAGAGACTGTACAACAATAGCTGTAACAGACCCCACAGCTGTAGCAGCATCTGCTATAACAATAGCAGTAGCCGTCGCATTACATAACAACTGCAGCAGCAGCTAGAGATTTAGCAGTGTTTAGCAATAGCAAGCATCACAGCAATGATATTCCAGCTGTAGATTCCCCTACCACAGCAAAAGCAGTATCACAACATCAACAGTAAATACGACAGATGTAGTATCAGATACAGCATCTATAGCAACAGCAGCTACAACGATAGCAGCAATAGATCCTGCAGCTGTAGCAGCATTAGACACAATCAGCACAATAGCTGTAGCAAAAGCAAATACAATTACTATCGTAGCAGATACAGCAGCTGTACAACAATAGATGTAACACATCCTACAGCTGTAGCAACATCTGATACAATAATAGCAGAGACAACAACCGGTTACATTACAGATGTAGCAGCAGCTAATCCATTTTTTGTTCAAATGTAACAGCTTTATCAGTTAAATCATTGCTTCATTAAACAAGGATTGTAAGGGTAGACGTCTCTTCCCTTTATATAGGCCTGAGACTAACACTAGTATTTGCTCCTAATGACAATGGTTACCGCCTCCCCTTCCATCTTCTCCTTTCTTCACCATTTGTCTGCTATGTGCATACACAGCACATGAGTAAACATTAATTTTTTAACATTGTAGATTCGCGGAGATCATCAAAGGGATTCAATGTAATTTTATTCACTTGCACAGTAGTATCAGCATGCTTTCATGATAAGATTCATAGGTGTTCTCATGATTTCACAGGTTTTAGGACAATCAGTATAACTCTCAAATGTAATGTAATGCTTAATAGCACTACGTTTTTTACCCTTAATCTTTTTTACCATTGAGCCGTGGATATCTAAGGCATACATCTTAGCTCGTAGTCCGACAAAGCGCTGGATGATTTTATCATTAGCCTCATCTTTAGATTTCCCAAGCAATTTGTTTAGAGCTGAATAGCATATATAGTTGACAGGGTAATCAGCAGTAATCAGATGTTCAAGTAAACGTAACTTATCCTGTTCCACATCTCCAGTTGTTACACGATGAATGAATGAATAAGTATCCATATACATAAGCTCCATAATATGATAACAGCACATAGTAATGATGGTGATACATTGTCTCGGAGATGTCCAACACACTCATACCAATGTATACAGGCTTGTCGAGAGACCATAAATACAACAGCTAGAACAGCAGCATATATCGACCTATCAATAAACGTAGGCTTGGCGATCAGCTTCTCTAGAGTCTTCTCATTTATCACCAGTCGTATATCCATACGATCAGGCAGATTCTCCATAGTTTTTCCAAACATGACGTTGTTAAAGAGCTGTAGACGTCCTTCTCGAAATCATTTGCAGCTTATTGTAGTAGCCTGTTGTTAAATTCAGCATAAGGTTTTAACCACTGTGTCTGTTGGAATTGCAGCACACGATGGATTTTTTAGTCGTAACCCATGATTAAGAGCTTGATTCAAAGCTATGTAATGTACTACATACTTCTTTCGAGGTCCAAGACGAGGTATCAGTTTCTTTGTATATGATTTCAATGGTTTCATACACTCAGGCAGGAAAGGTAGATCGTTAAGTTCTATAGGATGCTCGATGTCTGTGACGTCACACCCAGAGACAGGATGTCTGCCAGTATCAAACACGTTTAAACTCGTCTCGTAACTACCTGTATATGCTGTCACATCAACAAGAGAAGTATTCCCACACGCTCATTCAGTCAGATGTTACATTCAAAGCCTACCACCACCCATTACACCGAAGCTAGCACAATCTCAAAGGCTTAAAAGGTAACGTAGAAGATTTTCCCCCTTACTTACTTAAATGTGTGTATATACTACATTATTTCATGTTTTCATTCCCTTTTCAATTCTTCCTTTCCATCTTCTTCTAGAAAGACCATTACATTTCACTACAATCACGAGAAAAGCAATTTTTCCAGAGTTTCACAGATTCTAAGCTTCTAGAATCGAACCCGCTAATAGTTTTAATAAATGTATTTTTAGTAATTTAGCTCCCTCGCATCAGCATCTACCATTTAATCTTTACTCGAACCTGATAGGATTCATAGGCTTGAAGATATATGAAATCACCCCTTCGGGATTCGATCTGAGTACTTTAAAGTACTTTTTGTCATGATAACGATATTTAGGAACTAGGTACTCTGTTTACGGTTTACTTGACGTGTATATATAAATTAGATTACCGTAGTAAACCGATTAGTAATGTAACCGGTTGTTGTCTCTGCTATTATTGTATCAGATGTTGCTACAGCTGTAGGATGTGTTACATCTATTGTTGTACAGCTGCTGTATCTGCTACGATAGTAATTGTATTTGCTTTTGCTACAGCTATTGTGCTGATTGTGTCTAATGCTGCTACAGCTGCAGGATCTATTGCTACTATCGTTGTAGCTGCTGTTGCTGTAGATGCTGTATCTGATACTACATCTGTCGTATTTACTGTTGATGTTGTGATACTGCTTTTGCTGTGGTAGGGGAATCTACAGCTGGAATATCATTGCTGTGATGCTTGCTATTGCTAAACACTGCTAAATCTCTAGCTGCTGCTGCAGTTGTTATGTAATGCGACGGCTACTGCTATTGTTATAGCAGATGCTGCTACAGCTGTGGGGTCTGTTACAGCTATTGTTGTACAGTCTCTGTATCTGCTACGATAGCTGCTGTATTTGCTTCTGCTATAGGTATTGTGCTGACTATGTCTAATGCTGTTACAGCTACCTGATCTGATACTGTTATTGCTGTAGCTGATGTTACAGTGTTGTATCTACTACTTCAGCTCCGTATTTGATGTTACATCTGGAGTGATGACTGCTGTTGCTGTGGTGGGTGAAGCTATAGCTGGAATATCTTTGCTGTGATGCTTGCTATTGCTAAGAGTGCTAAATCTTTCCTGCTGCTGCCCCTACAGCTGTTATGTAACTGGTGTTTGTCGCTGCTGTTATTGTAGCAGATGTTGCTACAGCTGTAAGATCTGTTACATCTATTGTCGTACAGCTGCTGTATCTGCTCTGGTAGCTATTGTATTTGCTTCTGTTACAGCTATTGTCCAGGCTGCGGGTGATGTTTCTGTAGTTGCAGGATCTATTGCTGCTATCATTGTAGCTGCTGTACATATGGCCTCTCGTCAGATTGTATTCAACAAGTCTATATTCATTGGTATGAGTGTGTTTGACATCTCCAAGACATTAATGTATCACTATCATTACGACGTGTTGTTGCCTTATTATGGAGCTGAAAACCTGAAGCTTATGTATATGGACACTGATTCATTCATTCGTCGTGTAACAACTGAAGATGTGTACCAGGACAAGCTACGTTTTCTTGAGCACCTCGATACAGCTGATTACCCTGCCAACCATATATGTTACTCTACTCAGAACAAGAAGGTATTGGGGAAATTTAAAGATGAGGCTAATAGCAAAATCATCCTGCGCTTTGTTGGACTACGTCCTAAGATGTATGCCTTAGATATTCAAGGATCAATGATAAAAAGATTAAAGGTATAAAACGTAGCGCTATTAAGCAGTACATTTCGTTTGACAGCTATACAGACTGCCTTAAAACCTGTGAAATCATCTGAACGCCCATGAATCTAATCCTATCACGAAAGCATGCTGTTACCACAGTGCAAGTGAATAAAATTACATTGAATCCCTTTGATGATAAAAGAATTATTGCTGAGGATGGAATAACTACCTATGCGTATGGACATTACAGTATTACAAACAGTACTTAAGAGAATGTAACCCGAAGATGAAGATTTTCTCAGCGAGTCTACAATTTAAATAATTAAAGTTTACTCATGTGCTGTGTATGTAACTAGCAGACAAATGGTGAAGAAAGGGTAAGATGGAAGGGAAGGTGGTAACCCTGCCATTAGGAGCAAATACTAGTGTTAGTCTGAAGCCTAGATAAAGGGGAGAGGTACCTACAACGAACTTAAATAAAGGTATGTTGACGCAAAGCTTTTTAATTTGTGAGCCATATGCAGTTTATCTCTGCAGTTTATAACTGTTTAACATATAATAAGTTTGTAAGATTTAGAAAAAAGTATATAAATTGTTGTAACGTTGGATGAGAAATGTTTATGATCTAATTACTCTCTATATTACCATGAGTACCTGTGATACTAGTTGAATTACCTGCTAAAATGACTTAAATACCTGTGATACTAGTCGAATCATGTGAAATTACCTTAACTAGCTCTGATACGAATTCCTGTTCTAAATTAGCACGATCACCTGTGACACTATCTGGTTTGCCTTAAATACCAATGATACTAGATGAATTACCTGTTAAAATGACTCAAATACCATTGATACAACCTGAATCATCTGCATTTACCTTAAATAGCTGTGATACAAATCTCTGATCTAAATTATCACGAGTATCTGTGAAACTATGCTGATTACCCAAATACTTACGATATTACCTGAACTATCTGTAAAATACGAAAACTACGTTATAACCAACCCTGGAACCTACCCTCCTGTAATGCTAGCTTAATTACTCTAAACACCTATGACGCTTGAATTATGCTAAATACCTACGATACTAGCTGAGTTACCTGTGAAATACGAAACTATGCTATACCCAAACCCTGGAATCTATCCTCCTGTGATACTAGATGAATTAGCCTAAATACCTACAATACTAACTGAATTACCTGCGAAATCATACACTGCTATGATGTAGTCAGCCTCTTGTAATACTAGCTGAATTAGCTTAAATGCCCTCCGATACTAACTGAATTGCCTGTGCAAAATATACAGCTATGATACGCCCTGCTCCAGGAAACTATCCTCCTGTGATACTAGCTGAGTGACTCTAAACACTTATGTTACTTGAATTATCCTAAATACCTACGATACTCTCTGAATTACCTGCAACATCATACGGAACTATGCTATATCCGCTTCCTCGTGATATGTCCTACCCTGTGATACTAACTGAATTACTTACCTGTTAGTATGAGTGGGTTAGCTTTTCCCTTTGCTGGTCACCTTTTTCCCTTTGCTGGTCACCTTTTTCCCTTTGCTGGTCACATTTTTCCCTTTCCTGGTCACCTTTTTCTCTTTGCTGGTCACCTTTTTCCCTTTGCTGGTAACCTTTTTGCCTTCCCTGGTCACGTTTTTCCCTTTGCTGGTCACCTTTTTCCCTTTGCTGGTAACGTTTTTCCCTTTGCTGGTCACCTTTTTCCCTTTTCTGGTCACCTTTTTCCCTTTGCTGGTCACCTTTTTCCCTTTGCTGGTCACCTTTTTCCCTTTCCTGGTCACCTTTTTCCCTTTGCTGGTTACCTTTTTCCCTTTGCTGGTTACCTTTTTCCCTTTGCTGGTCCCTTTTTCTCTTTGCTGGTCACGTTTTTCCCTTTGCAGGTCACCTTTTTCCCTTTCCTGGTCACCTTTTTCCCTTTGCTGGTCACCTTTTTTCCATTGCTGGTTACCTTTTCCCTTTGCTGGTCACCTTTTTTCCCTTTCCTGGTCACCTTTTTTCCCATTGCTGGTCACCTTTTTCCCTTTGCTGGTCACCTTTTTTCCTTTCCTGGTCACCTTTTTCCCTTTGCTGGTCACCTTTTCCCCTTTGCTGGTCACCTTTTTCCCTTTCCTGGTCACCTTTTTCCCTTTGCTGGTCACCTTTTTCCCTTTCCTGGTCACCTTTTTCCCTTTGCTGGTCATCTTTTTCCCTTTGCTGGTCACCTTTTTCCCTTTGCTGATCACCTTTTACGCTTTGCTGGTCACCTTTTTCCCTTTGCTGGTCACCTTTTTCCCTTTGCTGGTCACATTTTTCCCTTTGCTGGTCACCTTTTTCCCTTTGCTGGTCACCTTTTTCCCTTTGCTGGTCACCTTTTTCCCTTTACTGGTCACCTTTTTTCCCTTTGCTGTTCACCTTTTTCCCTTTGCAGGTCACCTTTTTCCCTTTGCTGATCACATTTTTCCCTTTGCTGGTCACCTTTTTCCCTTTGCTGGTCACGTTTTTCCATTTGCAGCCACCTTTTCCCTGAATGGGTTACGTGATGGGCATGTCTAGAACATTGACATGAAACAGTTTGCCCCTAAGTACACGTCTAAAGTCGCTTTCAAAGTCTAGCCCCTATCTCTCCTGTATATAAGTCCATATTCCTACTGCTTCACTATCTGTCTAGCCTACCGACTCTCCTCGTTTCCCTGTACCTCTCATATAAACCATACTCTACTCCTCTACCTCTGTCTAGCCTAACACCTCTCTCGTTTTCCTATGACTCTCATATAAACCATACTCTGCTCCTCGACCTCTGTCTAGTCTAACTCCTCTCCTCGTTTTCCTATACCTCTCATATAAACCATACTCTATTTTCGACCTCTGTCTAGCCTAACACCTCTCCTCGTTTTCCTATACCTCTCATATAAACTATACTCTACTCCTCTACCTCTGTCTAGCCTAACACCTCTCTTCCTGTTCTATACTTCTCATACATATAAACGCCTACTCTACTCTCAACCTCTGTCTAGCCTAACACCACTCCCCGTATCCCCTACCTCTCATAAAGCGCATTCCTCCTGCCTCCCTCTAGCTGAGTATCACTCCTTGGTTTCCTATCTAACCTAACTTTAGCACCTGTCTATCCTAGCATAGGATCTCTCTCCGTTTTCTCGTCTCTCCTTATAAACACATACTCAATTCTCCTAACCTAACACCCCTCCTCCTGTTCCCAACCTCTCTCATATAAAGGACATACTCTACCCTTCAACTCTGTCTAGCCTAACAGTCCACCTCGTTTTCCTATACCATTCATATAAACCATACTCTACTTCTTGACCTCTATCTAGCCTAACACCCCTGCTCCTGTTCCCTACCTCTCTCATATACAAGACATGCTCTACCCTTCAACTCTGCCTAGCCTAACACCCCTCCTCGTTTTCCTATACCTTTCATATAAACCATACTCTACTTCTTGACCTCTGCCTAGCCTAACACCCCTGCTCCTGTTCCCTACCTCTCTCATATACAAGACATGCTCTGCCCTTCAACTCTGTCTAGCCTAACACCCTCCTCGTTTTTCCTATACCTTTCATATAAACCATACTCTACTTCTTGACCTCTGCCTAGCCTAACACCCCTGCTCCTGTTCCCTACCTCTCTCATATACAAGACATGCTCTGCCGTCTAGCCTAACACCCCTCCTCGTTTTCCTATACCTTTCATATAAACCCTACTCTACTTCTTGACCTCTGTCTAGCCTAACACCCCTGCTCCTGTTCCCTACCCCTCTCATATACAAGACATGCTCTACCCTTCAACTCTGTCTAGCCTAACACCCTCCTCGTTTTCCTATACCTTTCATATAAACCATACTCTACTCCTCAGCCTCCGTCTAGCCTAGCACCTCTCCACGTATTCCCTATCTGTCTCATATAAACCGCATTCCCCCTCCTTCTACCACTGTCTAGCCTAGCATCAGCCCTGGTATTCCCTATTTCACCCATATAAACGCATTTTCCTCCTTGAACCGTTGCATCTACCCTCGTTTTCCCTATCCTTTCCCATATAAACGCAAAAAACTGTGCTCTATCTCTTCTAAATAACCTACTCATGTGCTATGATGTCGCTAATACAAAAGTTCCTTTGCGGAAGTATTACTTGTTAAATGCCACAGGGACAATAGATTTTAATCATTTAAGGGAAGAATTAGTATTGATAATCATGAAATAGCGGTTGATTATGTACAACGTCTTCCGTTAGCAGCGGTACAGGAGGCGGAGATTTTCCATTATCACTAAATGTATCACTAGTTCCCGCGGTTTTTTTATTGTTAGCAGCAATGAGTGGCTGATTTATTGAGTAAAGTATACTTTTAGTCTTCTGAATAACCCTATATTTGTAATGCTTGTTTTAAACAATAAGGTGTCATTTAGAACACCTCTGTTTATGACACACTTGATAGGTGCAGAGGTCGGAGAAGATATCGTCATCAACCGATTATTCTGGGGTGCACAGCAAAGTTGCTCGCTTTCTCAGGACTGTCCATTCAAACAGCGTACGTGTAAAGGAAGGGTGGGGACCGGGCGGAATCATCCTAAGCCCAGCATATTGCACAAACAAGAATTCGCAAACAAAGCATCTAAAATCGAAATACGTACACAATGACATCCTGTGAAATTTGGAGTTTTGGTAACTTCATCTATACAATTTTTCTAGCACTATTGTAATACAAAGTAATTTTTGTACAAAAAGTATTCTTTTTCACGCAACTTCAGCAATATTACCTGCGTATTTAGCTGCTCCTGTGAATGAGCTGTCTATACATCATTGCGCGCAATTACCACTCAGTTGTGACCAATGGATAGTTCACAGTGCTTGATGGAGGTGCAGAGAGGAAGAATATCAGTAGATTTCTTCGAAAACAAGCACTAGTATACCTATTGTCAATTAAGGTGAAAGGAGGGATGATTTTACCCTGAGAAAGAATCCTCACTTTGGGTTCATTTACATGTTTAGATACTTAGTACGCATGCGGTGTATAATTACTTCACTGAAATTAGTTTGATCTGATTTCGTATGATGTTATCATAGGGTAGTTTTACTTTCTTTACTTCCCCATTACTTATCCATAATGAGTAGAGAAAGTGTTACATTCCGTCCTAAAATTCGACATGGCGATTTCAGTGGAATTAGATTTTGAGGTCCCTTGAATAAATAAAAAGAAGCATCTTAAGAAAAAGGTGCGTGCGCATGTATATATCTGTGTGTGTAAACAGCATAAATAAAAAAATGGGTTAAACACTTAACTTGATATTTCGGTTCAGTTTCTTCTGAGGATGTGACGCGAATATTTTCAAGAAAATTCCCCCATCCCATACTACGCTTTACATGAAAAAAAGTTATTTTTTTATTTTTTCAAAAATTTCTCTGACGATTTTTATTAACTTACCATACTAATTTAAGATATTTTTATGAGAAATAAAATGTATATATTGAACTTTCTGGGAATAGCTTCTGAAGTCCTCTTCGTTTTGAATAACTTTATCGATAAACCATAAAGGTTTGCTACACAAAAATGTATTTGTGTAAACAATTTATATCAAATGGCACTTTTTGTGTGGCGTTAACTATTTCCGATGTATTATTTATTATTGGTTTGAAAACTTATACTTTTATGCAGTCGCTATGCTTTTTTCTCCTGGTCATGAAAAGAGCATAGAATTTCAGTCATCATATTTTAAGAATCTTTTTAAGAAAAGCTTTTTAAGAATCGGATTATGGCTTTAGCCTACAGTATCTTTCTTATGCCTCAATGAAATATTTAAAAGTGCAATGAAGCTTTATCTCGATTATCAAGAAGTAAACACAAGAATAAACTTTTATACGAATAGTTTGTAGTAAAAGTCATTTGATTGCAACACATGAAATGTTCCTTTGTTGTTTCTAGTGATTTGTAATATTCTGGACCGATAGAATTGAACGCAGTGCTTTCAGGTTACCTACTCACGTGATGGAATGCATAGGTATGCAGCCCAGTATGCAGGAGTAAACCGGTTTGTGTACACCGTGCCGCAGTCAACTTTCATTTTTTGTCCCCAGGATTGAAAGCCCGTTATTTACTTATATCTGTGTTGATAGGCATTAATCATACATTTACTAGTGCTATAAATAACTATGCGATTTAATTTTTTTCATTGTATTTTATAATTTTCACTTCCTTTTGTTTTCTTATTTTTAGATCAGTCATTGTTTTATACCTGTGTTGGAAGTACTTGTTATCATTAAAAAACTACAGCAGATGCAAGAATTTTTTAAAATAAAGAAACAAAATATTTCAAATTCTTAACCATTAATACCAATATGTTACAAGAACTCAATTGGGAAGATCAATCTTATTTTATAGCTCTAACAATTAAAAGCTAAAGAGAGAATTAATAAAAAAGAATGTAAAGCCTAACAAAGTGTGATGAATGTCTAAGGCTATAGTATTAATTTTTATAAATATACTATCATAATAACAGCAGCTAGCTATTTTATACGCTTCTTTCTGTATTTTATCGTAATTTTAATATATCTCCACATTTCTTGGATATATGTATCCCACCATTGAGCTTATATCCTTATTGGAAACCTGCACGACTTATAATTAACTTTAATATTTTTCGAGGAAATGTTCTGCATCGTAGCATTATTCGGAATGCTACTTGAAGCATTTAGAGATTTCATTTCGACAATATAATTGTATTAAGGAGTGCTCAAAATATGACATTGAGCCGAGATCACAAAGGGCATGCCTTTTTAGTTCTTCTCTCCGTTTTGTAGAGTCATGAGACTGAGAACCAATTTTCCTTCTCATCTTTCTTTTCTGTAACAAAGAAGCACTAAGCATCCAATTTAAAATCAGTACAAAAGATCATTTCTGATGCCATGAAAGGCTGTAAGAAAGCGTGTTGACATCATCTTTAGCCATTTATATCCTGTACGTCTTCCCATCGTTCCTTCAGAAGTTACGAAAGAAATGCTTGTAGAATTAAAGGGGGAAGAGAAGAAGAAAAAGAGATAAAAAAAGCAGGGGCTAGTAGAGAAATGGACGGCAGCACTTTGTAAATAATTTGTTTAATCATGTATTAGTTAGTACTTCCACTCATACATTCTTTACAACTTATTTTTTGATTAACACACAGAAATGAAATATAAAGAGAATAAATATAAATTTCAGATTTTAAAATTAAAATAATCAACAGATGTAGAAACAGAACAGTTAATAAGACACCTGTTGAAATGTGGCTAGACATGTGGTTATCAAAAGGGATTTGGTTACTTTTCTTTTGTTTAACACCAATATTATTGCCACAATATCGCAGACGATAAGAATGGATGATTTGATGACGCAGATGAATCCGTAGTCCTTGAGGCCAAAGTTACCTGAAATTCGCCACGTTTAAGAATTACTACGGAGAAACTCAACCAAAAGAGATGCTGTGTCCTGCACAAATGCGACTACTGATATTTTTCATTTGACCCTAATGACCCGATGTTATCCCAAGGACAATCCTTGCCTACGTTGGAACCTGTAGTTCTGATTACTGTTCCATATCCTTGTAAACAATTATGTATACACTGAGTGGAGCAGATATGCAATTCGATTTAGGGAACTGAATAAAGTACATAGTACATAGCTCAATTAGTATGAGTTTGAGCACAGCAGCGAAAGTTCCCGATCTATTGCTCGTAATACAAATAAACTCTCATTTAGTTCCTGAAACCCCTCCTCTGCCATGAATATCCTTTAAATTCTTTCGTAGAGGGCATGGCGCCTCAGACTTCAACCTCTAACAAACTGTGTTACTTAATAAATTAGCATTGTTATTTGCATTGTACTGAGACATTCAATGCTTATTATTCCCAACAGAAAAATAAAACATTCATTTGAAAAGAATGAATAATACCCAATTCAGATGTATAGATCTCAGGATACAGAAATATATGAAGACCTGCAGAACAATGGAAAGATGCACGAGGCCGGAACACCAAATCATTCATGAACCATGAAGAATTTATAATAATAATTGTTTATAGGTGTATTAGATAAAAGTAATAATCACCGAAGATGGCCTTAATAAATCCAGAAAACCGAGGTTCGTGACGTAGTTATGTATACACAAAAGAAATATTTAATAACAAAATCAATTGATGCAAGGGATCAAAGTATTTTGGAAGGATTATTCAAACCAAGTAGTAGTGGTCTCGTGAGCTTAGATGAGGAAGAATAGCTTGTGAGCACTTAAAAGGCGTATGCTAATCATAATGTGTGCATACACTGGAAGGTGTTACTCGTATCTGCCTCAATCCCACAAGATTTAAAGAGATAACAGACTTCTCAACTTGTATGAGAGAAACCACAGTTAAGGACTATTTGAGATTTCATGAGCTCATCAAGATGCATAGTAATGATTACAAGTGAGGAATAAAGCAATGAAAATCTGGTTCTGTTTTATCAAAATTCAATATTTTTAGGCCATTTTATTACAGTGGATGGAATGCGGGTTCGTAATTTTCTTCCTCACTCTAAGTGTCAAAACAAAGAATGACACTATAAAGGATCTCCACACATCGCAAACCTTCAGTATTTCCCTCGGTAGGCAGGATTACGGCTCGTATCTTAGGGATGTTGTTTAAATTTTAATGGTTTTCTATCTCCAACAGTACTACGCACCGTTAATTACCAAAATTCATTATTACATTAAAGAGAAATTAGAACTAGATGTTGCGATGAATGCAGCAGAGAAACTCTCCAGCGAGCAAAAGTTTCGTTTCCTGGAATGCAATTAATGGTTTAGAAGGAAGACATCAACTATACTTCTATGATATAGGTCCATGTGACTCATTTGTTACCAAAGCTAAGGAAAAGTATGGGGGGAAAACAAACTTTAAGGAAGATGATTCTCCCACTGTGACAGTTTAGGAATTCCTCTGTGGTCAAAACAGCGAGTTTAATAACAAAAGTGTTAATGCTAGAATTTAGGTGGAATAAATGTACAGTGATTGAATTGAAATATAGTTTTGTTTCTTGTGTCAGACACAGTAATATTTAACACCGTTTGTCTGGAAAGGAAAATGTTTTCTTGAATGACTGTATCTATGCATATTGCTGCTCTGGTTAGGTCATGCGATAACAATCGCTTTGTTGCAGATTCGACAAGCTGCACTATATTTCATACCATAGCAGTTATGTTGCATCACCGCCTCTGATTAGTTCAATGTGTGATTTCCAATATGGCTGTTTCAAGGACTTTCTTAGTTATATGATCTGCAATCACATATCATCAAAGTTTCCATTAAGAATGAAAGAGGTTTAATCATCTAGTATGCTGTCAGAAATAGATTGTAAATAGAGTTGTTTGAAAGTGGACGTTTGGGGAATAAAACTATACTTTATTACTTGGACATAAAGCATCAGTATGGTGAAGCCAGAACCTCTATTATTTTATTTCTTCCTAGATCATAAGCGGTTAATAGCGTAATAAATAAAAGCCCAGACATAGTCATCAATTAAGTTCCAACTCACTAACAAAGATTTATTTTCATAGAATCTTTCTACTAACTTTAAGATAATTTCTAGCTATAATTTATTTCTGAACCACTTGCCATATTAGGTCTTCAGTAAGTCATATATATGTTAAGACTAGTACATGATCATGCTTCGTACGCATTGCACTTTCTAGCGCAGCATCACTAAGAGAGAGAGAGAGAGAGAGAGAGAGAGAGAGAGAGAGTCATTTTCAAACGCAAGAAGGGAAGAAAGTGACAGCTGCAGTCGGATAATCTGTTTTTGCAAACTTGAAAAAAAAACAATAAGAGGAAGTTATTGCAAGGAAGAGAACTCTGAAATCAGGTGGAAGATATGATGGAATGAAGGTATAAAAGCATAGCTTATTAGTTAAACTGAAACTCAAATAAAGTAATGCATTCTAGTCATGCAATAAAACACGAGAGTTACACGACAGGTTTCAGTGCTCACTTAAATTTTGATCTCGTTTCGGTTGTAGCGGGAAACGGTTGCTGGGCGCTACTTGTAGCGGGAAATCGTCGATCCTTGGGTAGATGCTATCTGCTGCAATGTTGTTCCTCGGCTATGGATGCTTGTCGGCTGTTGAGTTTTCCATTCCTAACTTTTCCCTATATGTATCTAACTCTGGGTTCTTAGGGTTATCGTGGGTGAGGCTAATTAAAAATATATTTCATTTCCCTTACTAAGTGTAGTTTATTAACAATTTAAATATTTATGGGCGGTTAGCTTTTCCCATTATTCCACTCCCACCACTTTAAATAAGTCAGGAGACTAACCATCTGCACACGCACTCCCACCTATATGCACACGTGCATCTGTTGCTAAGAGCGTAACACTTCGTACCGACGAAATTCTAGAAGAGAGAGGGAGAGTGGGCAAGCTGGGGCGTTGTTTGCCCTTATATACCTGGGCCTAGTGACGCTCACCTCTGCGTTTCAAAATGTAACGATGTTTCTAATTGGTCCTCAGACCGCGTTACCTTAACATGTATGAAGAATTCGTGCGCTTACGCGCTACCCTGGTGCGTTGTGAAGCGGATTCAACATCTTCGTCTCTCCCTTTTTTCTCTATCTCTCTTTCTATTTCTCCTGACCGTTAGCGGTTCCCTGCTCGTTGGCTTGGTGAAAGGTGTGCTCTACTTAGAATTATGTTTTACCTAGAATTTTGCTAGCTCGCCCGTTTCTTACAATTTGCTCTATACTAATGTTGGATGCTGAACATTTTAACATGTTTCTTGGTGAATTATATTCTTACTGTACAATTCTTCTATATGTATAGTATATCCCATTTCACAATCTAACAATGAGCACGAACTCGTTTTAACAGTTGTTCTGCGTATAGTGTTACGTTCGTTATGTATGATTACAGCTTAACCTGAATGAATGGATGATTTCTAAGTATATGCGTCTCGAATGTAACTACTTACTTATCGGCAAGTTATAAACAGCGAAAAGTAAGAAGTCTGCTTGTCTGCTTACCGAAGAGAATAAAAGCAAGACAAGTTTGAGAAAACCACATAGAATATCTGAAAGAAAATTAGAAGAGAAATTGACACAACTTTGTGGAATGAATGACAATTTCTTAAAACATTGCCTGAAACATTTATAATAGGACAACCTGCGTTAGTAAGACAAGTCTTTTTCATCCATTGCAGTTATAATTCCAAGAACTTGAACTCGTGGGCGGATATTGTATACGATTTGTTATAGCTACTGCTTTGTGTGCCGAATCGCCATCTGCCGTTAAACGGATGATCCCAAAACAGACCCTCAAGTTCCTTTCACTCGCTTTATTCGCACTGTTAAAACTATCGACTTCATTACCACTGAACGAAGCCGATTCATTTGATAGCAGGTTGTACACAGTGTGACAGCAAAGAAGTCGAGTTGCCTTCTCTACCACTGCTAGTCAGAGTTCCCTGATCCACAGCAGCACCGCAGGTATAATTTAGTTTTTAAAGCTTGGATTATTTCTAATTTTGGATGCATGGAAAGATGCAATGTTTCCAGCTTTCAGCTGCTATTGAAATGTATTCTGTTAATATTGGCGATGACCGCACGCTATGCAGGGAATCCGTAGGCACCTGATCCGTGATGTCTGAAAGTTTTATCCCAAAGAGATCTAGCGTAAGTGTTCGGATATTGTTGCAAACCTGAATAAAGCTTTGCAGTACGATACCTATGACATTAGGATACCTAATGTCATAGGTATCGTACTTTCATACCTCTCGTATGAAAGAGTTGAGTTGACCTCACTGAGAATAATATTATTAGCCTAACTCTTATAATATGTCAACTGCTTCCAGGGTATTCTAGCTTCCAGAAGGTTAATGTAGCTTCGGACAACCATATAATAGCATAAGACTAGGAGCGGATACCTAATGTCATAGGTATCGTACTTTCATACCTGTCGTATAAAAGAGTTGAGTTGACCTCACTGAGAATAAGATTAGCTTTCCTCTTATAATATGTCAACTACATCCAGGGTATTCTAGCTTCCAGAAAGTTAATGTAGCTTCGGGCAACCATAGGATAGAATAGGACCAAGAGCGGAGGGGGGCTGAGCACCTCAACCTATGCAGATCTTTTGTACCTAAGGCCCTGACGGAGCGCCCCCGGAAGGGAGGAATGAGTGGGAGATACAGCGGGGGCCGGAGTGGGAGGCACGACAGGCAAAGGTCAGAGCCCCTACCACTTGCAGATTTAAACTCCCCGGATGCAGCTCGGGATCAATATTAAAACTTCAAAAAAAAAAAAAATGAATGGAAAAAATATAAGTAAACTTTTCCATAAACGCTTCTTTCCTAAAAAGATGGAAATAGTTTGAAGGTGGCTTTAATTGTAATTTTATGAAGGTTATTGAAATGATTAATAGCTCTATAATATGTAGATACACATCGCCGGTAGAATTCAGATATAAACTTCAGGATGACTAAAGAATCAAAATAGATGCTGTGCAGCTGGTGCCGCCGGCTCCCCTCCCCACTATGGGCTTACATATCCCCTGGGGGGTCCGAGACCCGGAGATCGCCCCTTTTCGGAGGACGAAGGCTGACTCAGAGCCGAGACCTCCCGCCGACACTTGCAACCGTGAAAGAGACCAAGCAGATGAAAGGTGAAATGAAATGGAGGGACAGGAAATTCGGGGGATGTAATGATCTTTCCCAGCATTCGCCTAGCAAACAGGGGAAACCGCAGAAAACCCCACGGGTCAGAAAGGTCGGCCACGGGAAACGAAACCTACCACCTCCCGAATGCGGGTCACAGAACGTTAGCCATCCCGCTCGGTTCGGTCACCACTCGACGCGCCAGCAGCCGTAGCAATGGACGCGATCATTCGATGTCCTGTTGTCACACAAGCATGGTCACAGTGCACTGAAGGTAGGTATATAAGCTATATGCTCATATGAAGCTATGCTCAGAATATGTGTCGCCTATGTTAGCATTTTACTCCGGCCATTCTGTTTTACTATACCCATGCGCAAAATACATTCATTCAAAAGAATCGAAAGAAAGGAAAACAACTTGTGAATTAAGTTGCCCTGAAACAGCAATTTAGAGATGAACCTATGCCAAGACAAAGCAATAAAGAACGGATTGTGTTATTTCATTGAGGGAGAACGTTGTACGTGACTGGGAAAACTTCACGAGTCTTCTTCCTGAGGTGCACGAATGGAGAGAGCAGCTTACTATGAAACAATTAAGTTGGTGGAAACTATCGCTTCTTGCTGACGGAATTAGGTTTGCTCCGCCCAGTGTTCCACTTACAGTAACTGCTCATCATTTCCTAAGGTTCTGTCTGTCGACGCAACGTGACTGGCTTTGTTGCGCTGGTCAAGAAGCTTTCTTCTTCTGCGTATACCTACACCATCAAAATTTCCTCTTATTTAAATTCTTTAGTTGTTATTCGCTTGGGAATTATTTCATGCTGGTTTTAGTCATTCTTTTCTCTATTGTGTTCTACAAAATATAGTATTATATGGACTGTATCATTATAACCCAGTCAATCATAAAAAGGAGGGAATATAATTTGCCTGCGACTCATTGTCAATTACAAGAATTTTTCTGTAAGCTTATAAGCACGAAAACACACAAATAAAATATGTGCACCAAACTTAGAATTCCATATAACCTTCAGAATAATTATGGAATTTGATGTGAATAAAATTATGATGTGAATATGCATATAAAACAAAAACCAGTAAGAGCAGGCGCTGACTGGCGTTTTTATGCAGACAGCAGTGTCGCTCTGAAGTGACTACAGGAATTGTTGTGGTTATAATGTAGAACAGCTGCAAACTGTAGCAACAAAAAACGTGTAACGCATTTCTCCTGAGATATGGATGAAAAATCAAGTGCAAGTGGTAGAGGGAAGAACGCTTGGATCTGGCGCTGTAGCCTGAGGATACTACATGCATCAGTCACTTTGCAGATTTAGTAATAAATTCTTCTGTGTTAATACCAGACATTTTGTGAATGAGTGCTCTGAACTGTTAAATGAGACTAATGATCCTCGCAACAGTCTTTCAGCTCACGTGAAAAGACACACTTTAGAAGTGCTTATTCTATTGGTCTATAGACATCCACATTGCGATATAGTCGCTAATAAAACTGATAAAAGTGCGTCTTTTCTAATCTTTACAAAAGAGTTTATCTGAACAATGCCGGTAAACTTATCGAATGAAATGACTCCACGGTAACGTGTGAAGCTCGCATTCGTGAGTTCCGGGTTCGTTTCCCTTCCACCGCCCACTGTGACCTTGGTTTTCTTCTAGTTTTCCCTGGTCGGTAGGCGAATGATGGAATGGTTTCGCATCTACCACGATTTTGTTCCATAATTTCCCTTTTATTCCGTTTCCTGCTCGTTTTTCAGGTGTACACATAGGTTTCATGGCGCAAAGAGTATTTTCCGTGGATACTAGAGGGCTGTTTGTCGACGGATCTTCTTTGCCCTCTCCAGGTAGCTCCAGCAGTGGGACGGGTTTTCGAACCTGCAACTATTAGGGACTTCCGCTTTCTCACCCGCGGCTGTAGCCTCTTGTGGTTCCTTCACTTCGTCCTTTCCTCCTGGGGTGGAAGCCACAATAGATCCATTTAGGCCGCAGTGTGCGATGTGTCCCCTTCCGTTGTATAACCTTTACCTATATATATATATATATATATATACACACACAGGTTGGATCATTTAAGATGAGACTGTACAATTTCTCCAATACTAAGCGTTGTGATAAGAAATTTCTTTAATAAAAGTTGCTTGATATTATGGGGTAAAGTAAATGCCATTAATCGTGTTTTGTTTGGAGCATGTTATGATGGTTATTTTAGGGTTCAACTAATTTTTTAAATGGGAATCTACAATGGGAATCTACAATGGGAATGGGAATGTGTGTGTATGTGTGTGTGCGTGTGTGTCGATAGCTATTTGTTAAACGTTCTTATCCTCCAAATCGCAAATTTTTAGGGAGAGACATAAAACTGATTTTATTCTTGTCCATCTGTAATATTAAAATGAAATTGGGAATTGATATTGTTTATAGAAATAGAAAATAGATTCCACATGTATCTCATATGCAATATGCATAGTTTCGTTAATATGGTTTTCAGATGTTTTTTTGGACAGATACACCTTGCTATTTTAATTTTATCGTGTAAGATACACTTACTGATCATAAAAAATTAATTAATTTCTGTAAAGTTCTTATCACTGCTAATAATCCCGTTGTTTTTAAATAATATTGCACCATAATTACTATACACTATAACATTATTATAAAATTCCGTATTGAAATAAAGTGAAAAAGTTGATTATCACATCTCCCATTACTAAGTAGAGGAACCAAAATAGATATCTTAGCAAACATCAGTTTCGTCTTAAGAGCCAGGATTATCATCTTAGGAGCCACTTGGGAACACACAATACGATAATAAATTGGAAACCGGGCAAGTGTTCAGATGGTTTGTTCGTCACTAAAATGATATTTTAAACAATTAACAGAAAATGTAAACCTTGTTTTCTCTATGAATGTTAAAGGGTCGCTTACGGTGCTTTGCCAGGATGTGCATCTAGGCTTTCTGTGTTCGTTTCGATAAAAAATGCATTTCTCAAAAAATGGAGGGTAAGATGTTCTGCCAGTTAGTAATTGATATATATATCTTATCAGTATATCAGTATCAACCGATACGTTCTACTCTTAAAGTCGAAGTGATGGCATTTAAATGCTAAAACACGTTAACGAATATTTAAACATACCCTGAATTAATTTTAAATAAAAGAAAATGTTAGTTTAATAAAATATTAAAACAAAGTGTACCTAAGGTAGTCGGTATGCCACTACAATATGATCATGAAATTTCATCCAAAACGGAAATGAAATGAAAATACATAGAATAAAAATAAATTTTAAAATACTAACCAGTTCCGCCAGATTTTTGTATTACAAACAAATCAATAATAAAACAACTAAGCGCGAATTATGTACCAGAAAAATGAAAACGGAATTGGTATATTCACTTGTTGAGAGTGGACGATAATAGCTTCCCAAAAGCAATACCTAATATAAACTCACATAAATACTACACAAATAGGCAGCCTAACAGTCTGAAAAGGTGGGACAGGTCACAAGATCCATATCGGGAAAGCAGCAGCAGAAGAAGAAAAATATGATCACAGGTAGAATCATCAGAAATGTTTCAGTATAGTGTTTGAAAAAATAATATAAGCATTCTTGCAAATAAAGCATTGGTTGCAACAATTTTCGATTCGATAAAACATTAAAATCTTCCGGGCTGGAAGGCCGTGATCTAAGGGTAAAATTACTAGTAGTCGTTATCAAGCTGTCCTGAGTGTTACACTCTTGAAGATGGCAACCACAGAGTGGACCGAAACGTCGGGTGCTAGTAATTTTACCCTTAGACCACGGCCTTCCAGCCCGGAAGATTTTAATGTTTTATCGATTAACTCCGGCCGTGAAAGCCTTCGTACTTAATTTTCGATTCATTTTCAAGTTGCATCCCTGACTTAAAAACAAAATTGCATATTACCTTTCCTATTACCTACCTGCATTAGGTTAGAGGAATTATTGCATTCAAACCAACTATTCTACATCAAGATTTCATAGGAAATACTGTAGACCACATATACTGAGTATATGTGGTCCATCTGTGACCAACGAAAAATAGGTTAAACACCAAGCTTGATGTATAAGTTCAGCGTGTTCCAAAGATGTTACACGAAGATTTTCAAGAAAATGCCCCACCTCATACTATCCTTCACATGGAAACATTTTCATTACTCTTTGTTCACTCAAGCGTCACGTGCTTCGTTTTCTTAACCGAATTAGGTCATATCGGACGGTGGATGGATTAAACGGTTGAAATTATGCTCAAATGGAGCCTAGGGTCCCAAGAACTTAGGGTTACCGACATTCGCCTTCTCAGGATAACGGAAAACTCCCAAAAGACCTTATACAGATAATTCAGTCTAACCGAAATTCGAACTTAGGACCTCTGAATGAGGCAGACACGCTACCCTCACACCACAGAGATATATTTGAATGTCTGAAATGAAAAATAAAATGTATATCTAAAATTCTGTGTAAATATCATGAGAGCTTCCCTTAATTAGTTAAATTTTGTATGGCAAGAAAATATTAACAGATAGATAAAAGCTCACTACAGGACAAATCTAGACCTCATTAAAATACACAAATAGTTTCAAATAAATGCTATTCAAGGCCATCAAACCATTTTAGAAATACTCCATGCTATAAGTTTAGTTCTTTCTTAAGTGTCATCTAACGGACATGCTTATAGGTTTACGATTATTGCTTAATGCCCTTTTATATTTCTTTCCATTGCAAAAGCTTGTTAACGCGAATAAACATTTGAATGTGCTCCCCTGTGTGGAAACCCTAATTCTTTATTTGAAACGATTTCTGGGTGAAAATATATAATATATAATGGAGCTAAAGGAATTCCTTTTTAAGTCATGTATAATATACATATATGAATTTGGTATAGAAAGTTGTGTAAATGCATTACATCAGATTTTATTAACTGTTTCATTTTGGGATACACTGTTTATACTTAGATAGGCAGACAGATTTGCAGGCACATGAACCTCTTTTAACAACATTTTTTGTTTCTTGGCGTTTACAAACATGTTTTTCTAAAGAAATTGCTGTATCATACTTCCTTTAAGCAACAAAGCAAAAGTTCATTTTTTTAGCTGAAGTAAATTGCAGTGTGTCTCCCATTTCGTACACTATCTCTTCAGAGTACTGCGAGCTGTGGACAGATTGGGGACTAAAAAGTCAAAGTAATAGGCTTCGAAGTTCTCATATTTTAACCCTAAAAATGAAGAATATACCAATGCCATCGCATCTTGGGATGAAGATTAACTTTCTATTCTCCTTTCCTGCATATAGTTCCTCACATCTGCAAGTTAAACAAGGACAGTGAGACAAGGCAGCGGCTGACAACTTCGACAGGCCTGGCAAGTGCTTTGCGCGAAAATAGATTGGCACCTTCTGATTGATTAGCCTTTTGTGGCTCTAACACAATAGATGCTACACTTTATAACGTAATTATTTTCCATGTGTGCGATTTGTCCGGAGAATGCATCCTACGAAAACTGTAATAATTATATTTATTTAAAAGAACCGATCGGTGAACATTGGGCAAAAATAGTCAAACACTACCAATAGGCTTTTAAAGTTATTATAAAATCCGATACTCTAGAAACGTTTTGGTGTAAATATTTTTGATATCGAAGCGATAATAAGGGAGTTACGTGACGATTTAAATAACCCTGTGCGGAGGGCGTGGTTGCGCAGTAGAATTTCTTTTTGGATAATTCTAACAATTTTTCCAAAACTTCTTGAAGTTAACTTTCCAAAGTTTGGTGCACATATTTTAACCAGTTCTGAATTATCACTTAGGTAAAAATGTGCACTATTTTACGAAAAATACATCATCAAAATATCAGGCTAGTGTCTCGGGTGTAAACATTTCCTTGTGATGCAATTTCTACTTTCTCTACTACGTATAGTAAGTAGGGGAAGTATTTGTATTCCACCCAAAAATTAGATACCGAGATTTCACCGGAAATATATGTTTTGAGACCCCCTGAATCCAAAAAAACATTTTTGGATACATGTCCGTGTGTGTGTCTGTCTGTCTGTCTGTGTGTCTGTTTGTGAACAGCATAACTCAGAAACGAACAGTCGGATAAACACCAAACTTGGTATTTAGGTTCAGTATCTTCCAGAGATGCGACACGAAGGTTTTAAAGAAAATCCCTCACCACAGAGTACCCTTTACATGGAAGACTTTCGAAAATTTTAATTTTCTCAAAAATGGCTCTAACGATTTTGATTAAAATATCATATGTTTAAGATACTTTCATGACAAATAAAATGTATATCTTGAATTTTCTGGGAATGTCTGCAAAAGTATTCTCAATTGTGAACGACTTTTGCATAACTGGTAAACAATAAGAGATAGACAAAATGTTACTACACACAAAATGTAGATCGCGTTAAAATACACAATTTATGTCATATACATTTTTTTTGTTGAGTAAACCATTTTCGAGATATTACTTGTTATTCCCTTAAATTTTTCAATACTTTTTTTCTTAAATGGGAATTCGTTATTCAATTTTTTGACTTGGATATGCAAAGAGTATTAATCTGTGGGAAAGGGAATGGTGCTGCACCTAGCAACCAGCTATTAAGAGATATGTATGTGCTCAAAGGCTACTGTATTTCTATATTGCCCTTGTAAATATATATTTCCCTTAAATCTACAAGAAAATTAGCAATAAGATAGAGTCTGCAAATGTTTATCTCGATTAACATGAAGTAGATGGAGAATAAGCGTTTGTAAAAATAGTTTGTACAAGAGTAGAGAAAGTCATGTGAGTGTAACACATCAGATTTTTAAGTTATGAAAATGAAACTTCGGGAAGTTTCTCCAGTACATGCTACCCATAATTTGCTATATAACTATTAGTGTGAGACAAATGTGTCACGTATCCAAGCTCACCTGTGTTTGTTAAATATATATTTTGCCAAAGCCGAAACATGCAATTGAACAAAGATTATTTTTTAAAAAGCAATTAATTCAAAAGCATATTTCTTAGTTAGCTTGTTTTTAGCTTAATAAGGCACATATATATGAAATTTTGTTTAAAAATTATTAAAATTGTATTGTAAGGAGCATTTTATATCTGACTTAATTAGATTTGCGTTTTAAAATACAGAATTCAGGAATAACTTAATATGTATGTGCCAAAATTGCAACCGTACTTCTATATACCGACATAAGATGTGTAAAAAACTCAAAAAGCTCACTAGAATGCTTTGGGTTCTGAAAAATTCCCAGTTAGATCCCCATAAAATGGCCTACTTGAAAACTATTATGAAGGTAGATTAGAATAGTATGAACATTAGAATACGCCTGGAGTTGATTTCAGGATATCAGAATTTTTTACTTCCACCCTTTCCTTTATACTCTTTTATCGTTTAAAATCAGGAGAGGTAAACAATTAAAAGGAAATTCTTAAAGCATCTTAATGACATAAAATCTTCACTCCTTTACCTTCGCTGCTGTTTGCCAAAGAGATTCTCACAAAATCAAAGGGATGATTGCCACGGGAGAGTTACATTTCTTGCTAATTATCCGATTCTGTGTAACATTGTGTTTCTTCATAAAGCAGATTAAGGAGAAGGGCATCGAGCAACGCTAATAGTTGCTTTCATATGGCCGAACACTTTATTTACTCTAAGTAACGCAAGTAATTATACGAGAACCGGTAACAAAGGTAGGGCTCTGGTAAGTGAATGTATTTTCTTTGAGGATTATCGTTCTGAGCTCGTTCTTAGAGTTACTAAAGCAGCGATGCTCATTTATTCACAGCTGATGGAGGGCTTCTTTGAGAAGTAGAAGTACTTTGTGTACAGCTCTGCTGGGATACTGTGGGCATAATTAGTGCCCGAGATTTCCGTGTACAAGGGATATTCAACAACAAAGTAAGGGTTTATTCCTTTAATGTACTTATTTCGATGAGAATTGTATTATTATTATTATTATTATTATTATTATTATTATTATTATTATTACAATTTTATTTAAGGCTTAACTTTTCTTCTGAAGATTTTGTTTTAAAGTTTAATGTTCTTTAACCGGGTAGGTCACCTCGAACGAAATGGGCCCTGGGTCACCAGTGGTTACAGCTAACCGACATTTGTCTCCTTAGAATAAGGAAAAGCCTCGGAAATTAACTCTATTCTGGTAACTCACCCTAACTGAGATTCGAACTCAGGATCTTTAAATGTGAGGCAGAAACACTAGCCGGCATCAAGGAGGTGAGCTTAACCTGCATTGACCTAAGAATATCCTATGCTACACGTTTTATTTTCTTCTGCTTGCAAAAGAAACATACAAATGGCGCCACCGTGTAAATGCTAAACCTTGATTGATAATCCAAAATATAATTCTTGCAACCTGAAAAAAACCAGTCATTATTGTTCATGAAGTACGCCTCAAAAATTATTTTGCGGATATCTCGTGTTTTGGCCAAATTACACAATGTCGTATTCTGAATATCATCCTATCTTTTTTAAAATGTTTATTTACAACATTGAAAAACTTATTGCATGATACTTCAAAAGACGCAGGTTTTGTCAAGCTACATACCTTTCTTTTGCATAATTACATATATTTCATGTTACCCACAACATTCCTTACAGAAAACAACACTAACAATAGCTCTAATTAATAATACTATCCTCACTTTCTGTGTGACATCAACAGCTCGATGAAGAATGGTCCAGAAATTATGTCTGGCTATCCCAGTCCAAGCTAGCACTCATCAGTTTGCAAATACCGAGTAACAAAATGACGACCATGTAGTCCTATCGCCCTATTAAAGGACCTCTACCCAAAAATGTTGAATTTTAAGTCACGTTAAGTACCATGAAATAGATGGCCTAAATTCGGCTTCAGGACAGAAGAGGTTAGCTAATAACTAAGTAGAGTTTTTATTTTTATTTCAAATATACCCACGTTGAGGGTAGCTTATACAGACTAAGTATGCTCAAAACATTTTATTACATAAACACGATATACTAAAATCAAATTAACAATTAAAATTCATTAGCAAACTACTTGAAACATATCATTAACTATAATTATACACAATTTTTAAATATAGAAGTAAAAACGTAGTACCGCAAAAAAGTAAACAAAGAATTCTTCATTCTAAAATCTGTACAAAAAAAAAGAAAGCTGGCATAGCCCTTGGAGCAGTAATTAATAAACCAATTACCTCATGTCGAACACGTTAAACGTACTCTATCGCCTTCTTTTAAAAATAGAAGCTGGAGACTTCAAGTAAATTTTTATATTGCTCAGTGAAAGTTTAATAGCAAGAAATGTTATTGCTGTTTAATGAATAGGTGGCTGCAAAAGTCTGTAAGTCATTTTTCGAGCTATGGACCTGTGTGTGGCGTTTATTGTTTGATCCTGAATTTTAATTTCGAAAAATTTTACATATAATGGATACTTTGGGTGGCGGGAAATTTCTTGAAAATCTTGGTGTTGCATCTAAGGATGCTACTGAACCTGAATATCCAGTTTGGTATTTATTCTAGTTTTCCTTTTTCTGTTATGCTGTTCACAGACCCACGCACACGAACCTTTTCTAAAAATGTATGTACCTTAATCAACCGGCCTCAACACATGAATTTTCGCTGAAATCTCGGTATCAAATTTTTTGGCTGGAATGCAAAAGCATCTCTACCTACTGGGTACGTGGTAGAGAAAGTAATAAAGAAACGTGTTCGTTAATAAACTAGGATTTTCTGTATTCACGAAGATTCGAGTTGGTTATAATAATAATAATAATAATAATAGTAATAATATCCTAACTTTTATAATAAAAGAGTTATGTGTGAATACTTTGTTACTTCATATGGAGTCCGTATCTCAAAGTGTTTACCTGGTTTTTTGAAACTTTAACTATATTGAATGTATGAAATATCATTTCAAGGCGGTTTTACGAAATATTCATTTAAAAGGGCAATTATGTATCTAGTCAAATATTTAATCAAGATAAGTTATTTATATAGCAACGGTGTCTATTAATTTCTTTAAACCGTGATCTGTACTCTTGAATCATATCTATATAAGAATATATTAAAATATGATCTATTTCATTTTCAAGCATACTTAAACTAGAGAAAGTAATAAAGACTAAACTGTAAGACCAAGCATAACATTTTAAGTTCTACTACAATAAGACTTTTAATCGCATAATAGAATAATGTTTAAAAACTCACCAATAATAATTTTATTTTAAATGAACTTGAATATGCAAAACGAAAAGTAAAGATTCAAATGAGGCCTTTTAACAAATGAGAAACATCAATTTCTGAATCAAAGTGTGTAACATCATAAAACATTTAACAAGTAATGTAACGTAACACCCAACTAGCGGTGACGAAACTGCCTTCCTTCCTTCTTTGAGTCCCAAATACGCAACATGCGTTACACCCTCAGCAGTATGCGAAGAACCGACTGCTAACCAGGGAGGGAGCGGCACCTGCGGGTCCAAATAACTCGTTAATCCCATATTCGTCCTACACAAATAATCTTGTCCTTCTGATATGAAATCTTAGTGCATCCGTGAATGATACCTATTAGTATGATTGGAATAAAATTAGACTATTTTGGGATACACACACACACACACACCGTTTGTGCAAATTGCAACACCAAGAAGGAAACGCATGAATTCAATGACTTTAATACCACAGATTAGGCACATGACAAATAACAAATGATAAACTTTTCAAACCTATACATGACCTTTGCGACCTAATATTCAGTATTTGGTGTGGCCTCCATGCGCTATAATTAGAGCTGCTATACGTCGTGGCATTGAATCAAAAAGGTTCTGAATAAGATCCTGAGGGACTTCCCTCCACGCAGTTTGTATTCGAGCCCACAAATCAGTGACATTGGTTACTGGAGGACCGCGACGCATCAGGTGCCGACCAACCATATCTCAGACACGTTCGATGGGTGACATGTCAGGCGAACGTGCAGGCCTGGGAAGCAATGGTACCCGTCGCTCTTCGAAGAAAGCTTGTACATTCTTCGCAATATGTGGCCGGGCATTGTCCTGTTGAAATGTGGCCTGTGGAGATGTCTGAAGCAGGGGGAGTACTAGGTACTGGTTGCTGTTCAAAGTACCCTCAATTCGTAGAAGGCGAAATCGGTTGTTGTAACCAATGGCGCCCCAAACCATCACACCTGGTGTTTGTCGGCGTGTGAGTGACACGCTCAACAATGCAGTCCTCTAGATTGCGCTCACCACGGTACCACGGACACGTATGAAGCGGGACTCGTCCGAATAGACTACATTTTGCCACTCAGCGCCCCAATGACTGTGTTCACATGGCCATTGCAGTCGGAGGAGCTTGTGGAAGCCGACGTAATGGCATGCATGTAACCAGTCCAACCTGCAGCAGACGGTGACGAACCGTTGATGCAGACAAGTTCACACCTATTGCAGTGCTCCAGCGTCGAGCCAAGCCTGCGGATGAAGCTGTACGGTCCGTTATGGTCATGCGGACAAGATGACGATCACTCCGTGCTGTGGTCAAGTTCCGCTCTTCGCTGCATACGACCTTCACTGCTTCCACACACGCATCACTGGACTAGCAGAATGCCCTGTACGAGCCGAAATGTCACAGTATGACAAACCCGCTTCCCGGAGACCGATCATTCTGCCGCGTTCGAACTCACTCACACGCCGATATGGCTCATTTTGATCGACGAGGCATACTGGCACTGCCTTTATTGTTTCCACCGTGTTTGACAGCTCTATACTGGCTACACTGGGCGCAACACTGACCTTGTCGGACCGACACGAGAGGGCTCTGCTCGGCCTACGTGTACCCCATCTCTCTGCAAACCTAATCATATTGCTTGCCCACTCTTCTACACTTCCACCTCATTTGGAGTTGTTCGGAAAATTCTTTCTTGGTGTTGCAATTTTCACAAACGGCAGTGTGTGTGTGTGTGTGTGTGTGTGTGTAACTTAAAAGGTTAATATAAAGTATATTTAACACAATTTCTTAAATCTGTGCTTTAAAAACTGTGACATACATATTTTGAAACTTTCCCTGTCGCTTCCGATTTGGGTCGAAACACACGAATGAAGAATGCTGATAATGAAAGAGAGCGTGTCTGTCGTTTCCATACCTAATGAAACTGTCGCATTCCTTTGTTGACAGAATATATTGCACATAGGTAACATTGCTGTGTAATTTACGGTTTCATCAACATGAAATCTGAAATTTTGGATAGTACGAACATAAACAAACATTTTTAGAAGTACTCTAGGGTGTAGTTATCTTGTTATAAATACGTATACAGATAAAAGTACTTTTCCAAAACCTTCCACTGGAAATGAAGGAAAAAGCAATAATATATAACGTCTATAAAAGTTTAGTTAACCGAGATATCCATTAAGAAAACACTTTACTCATGCAGAGAACCATTGTTGCCCCTAAAAAGGACATTAACGGCCGAGATAAGACACATCAGGGCGCTACGCAGGATTTACGAGAAGCAATAAATCGAAATAAGCATTAAGTTATCCAAAGTATTGCAGCATATCTCGTCAAACGAATTTGTC
Organism: Deroplatys truncata; assembly: GCA_030765065.1. NCBI lineage: Eukaryota > Metazoa > Arthropoda > Insecta > Mantodea > Mantidae > Deroplatys > Deroplatys truncata. The sequence goes on from CM060980.1 coordinate 66,206,838, forward strand.
CATCAGTAGCGTATCGTATCGGATTATTGGGGTCTCGTTTGTGAAATAAAAGCAAGAGAATGAGGACTGCTGCGTCGATAAGGCAACAAGCAAACCGGCTGGAGCCATTGTTCCGACTGAAACTGGTTATACCTGCAGAGCGAGTGCAATTGCCTGCCATAATGCAAGGACTTCATCAGGCATCCTGCTTCACTTTTATGACAAAATATGTCCACAACAGGATTGTCTACAATATTACTGGAGAATTATACAACATTTGGTAAATTACAGTCTGGTTCAGCGTGTCTTTATGTGCGCGGGTCGTACAAGGCGGTACGTGAAATATTGAATATTTTGAGACGGTTGCATGTAACTAAGAGAAGTTGTTTGCTTGGTTTCTATAACTTCTTTACTAAATAAGAACTACAGATGCTGTTTAATTATTGAATAAAAGATGTTAAATTCACTTGACCTTCACCCACTATCGTTTACTTCTATATAGTGTTTACAGACTATTCTTGCACAAAGTTATTCTTCTATCTGCTTCAATTTAGTTGAGATAAACGTTTGTACAAATAGTGCCAATACACTTCTAGTTATAAGTGCAAAGGCAATAGCAACAGGGAAATGCTTAAAAACTGATTAGCGATAGCATTTTAACTGACAAAAATATTGAAAATGGAAATGGCTTACGCTATAAAAAAGTTTGATATAAATTGTGTGTTCTAAAGAATTCTATGTTTTCTTTGTAGTACATTTTTGTCTATGTCATATATAGAGGTGTGCAAATTATTAGACTCGGATACATTTTTGACGCACAATGATTGTAAGTTCTGAGTCTGAAAATAATTTACAAATATCTAAAGTCAAATTAAAATAATATATGAAATAAATTATTTTCAACTGTAAATATTCATATTTCTCCAATAACAGTATTACATTAGTAATTTTTCTTGGTGAAGGGTCAGTTTAACGACCCATGGCCTCAAACGTTTACATGGAGTAAAATGTACACATCGTAGGGCAAATATCTTGTATTTAATTTCCAGATATAATCTTGAATTTTCACATATAACACTGAGGTGAAGAATGACTGAAAACGGCCATCTAAAATCTATTTTTGGCAAACTTACTTCACTGAAGAAAAAGTATTTCCTTCTGTCCAGTAGTACAGGATAGAGCATTGACTCAGTGGTTTTGTTCAACTTTTTCATATAGACAGTCATTTAATTCTGATTGGTGGAAAATCATGTAGGTATTTTATCATATTAAAGGGTCAGTATCTTAAAGCCACAATCTCAAGCAGTAAATAACCAAAACTTTGCATCGAGTCTAATAATTTTCACATCCTTTGTACTATACCAGTTATACAAATTTCCACCTAATGAAGTGGAGTTGACAGGATAGTTCCAGAAAATTCAATATATACATTTAATTTATAATGTAAAGATCTTATATACACATAACCTAAATTGTTATAGTCATTTATGTGATAATAAAAAAGATCGAAAAATTTTCTACGAAAGGGATAGTTCGGTATAGGGGGATATTCTTGAAAATCTTTGCGTGACATCTTTGAAAGATACTGAACTTAAATACCAAGGCTTGGTATTTATCCGACATTTCGTTTTTCAGTTATATTGTTCACTGACCCACCCAAAACACACACAGAGTTACTCTCTCGCTCATACGCACGCACTCTCAACACAAACGCACTTGTACAAAAACACAGGACTTATTTTCTAAAAGGTGTTTTTTGGTGGGGTACAGGGAACCTCAAAACTTGTATTTCCGGTGAAAACTCGATATCGAATTTTTGGGCGAAATACAATACCTCCTGTACTTACCAAACGAAGTAAGAACGAAAGTAAAAATGATATCTTTCCGTTTACTAAATATTATATAGCAAGTAAAAGATCTATGAACTGGAAACATTCTAGATGCAAGGGAAAGGAGACAACATCTTTTCATCAGTAACCTTTGACTAAGCTTTGTTTTGTTTTCTCTTCTGATGTTGGAACATATTTTTTCTGCATTACAAAGAATAAGTTGATCAAGATGATAATTACTAACGATATTTGTGTTAGTTTAGATTCTTCCATTGTCTACATGCCACATTCCATTTGGAAGCAAATTTTCAAGGTATTCTGAAGTTCATATCAATTGTGTTACGATAATTTTGAACCAGAAGCTCCTATTAATTATTTCGATTCTTTTCTGCCAGAGCTGCCGTTTTAGCTGTGAGAGGCTCAGGTTTATAATATTAAACTTTTTGTATCTTAGTTCATTGTTATGCAATGTTTGGATTCGATATTTGTGATTTAACAACCGGATATTAATTTCCACAGTTAATAAAATGTATTCCATTGGATAAAAACATATAAATTATAAAGAATTAAACAAAGAAATAAAGTGCTTTAAATTAAATATTGAGTTGCACAAATGCACTTTTCTTCGTGAAGAGTCTCAAATTACACTACAATTAGTACTTTTCTTGTAGAGAAGTCTTAATTTCTATAATCAAATATATGATGTGCTTTCGTTTAAAAGAAATTTAATCATTTTTCAGGATGATATACAGAAGCAAAACGGGAAAGATTGGCTCGACTAAGCGAAGGCAATATCTGCAAGTCTAAAATTTTAATTTTTCTAAGTAGGATAACTTTTCTATTCATCACTCACGTAAACACGTACTTAACGTTCCAATTGAGTTTAAAGCTACGGCAATACTCGTATAATTACGAAGTATACCTTTAAGATTTTCGTTTTGTATAACAAAAAAAAAAACTTCTCCTGTAAAGTCAGGTTTCACTAGTTTTGCAGGGAGCACAAGATCTAGGGATAGGAACTGCCCTGTCGTGCTCCGTGGTGTAGTGGTTACCATGCTAGCCTCTAGTTCCCGAAGTCGCTGGTTCAAACCTGGCGGAGGGCGATGAATTTTTTAGGGCGTAAAAATCCTTAGCATGGCTTCCTTCGGAAGCGAAGTAAAGCCTGTGGTCCCGTGTCGTAGATTTACGGGACGTAAAAGAACCTCAAGCCTGATAAAGAGACGGTCTTTCACGCCCAATATAGAATGGAGCGCTAAGAACCACAGCAGTTAAAGAACGTCCATAAATAAAACTCAGTTTTTTAGGCACTGCCCGAATTGTTGTTACTGCTGCTTTAAAATTGTTTATGTAGTAAATAAATGTTTGGGTTTTTCTGGAATCACATATTTGTACAAGTTTTATTTTATCGTAGACAAAGGCACACGCAGGATTTCGGAAGGGACGACGAACGAACAAACTACGAGGCTCGTCCAATAAGTAAATTTCCCTATTTTAGAAAAAAACATTACACGCAACTGATCTGTTGAGTTAATTTTATTTATATTGTACAATCCTTCTGTTACTTTTCTACATAGTCATCATGTTTTTCCAAGCATTTTTGGAGACGTGGTACAAGTTTTTCCAAGCCAGTGTTGTACCAGGTCGGGTCCTGTGCTCGCAACCAGCTGTTCACTGATTTGACTTCATCATCGGTGGTAAAAGTGCTTACCTAACTTTGAGTTGGAGGAACATGTGAAAATCACTTGGGTCAAGCTCCAGTGAATACGGAGGATACGAGAAAACTTCCAAGTTGAATCTTGGCCCAGACGGAGCTCAGAAGATTCAACTGGGAAGATTTCTCGCATCCTCCATATTCACCAGATCTTTTCCCAAATGACTTTCACATCTTGGAGGTAAGCACTTTACCACCGTGACCAAGATGAGTCAGAAGTGAACCAGAAGTTGGGTCCTGTGTTCGTAACCAGCTGTGATACGGATATCCCAACTATACCCTATACAGCAACATACATAGTTGAAGAAGCAGGTTTTGCTCCGGATTTATGAGTAACGCAACCAATGTTACATCCATTCACAATAAACGGTCCATAGAAAGTTCAGGTTAGCATAACGCGTGGTCCTAGTGATGCCACCCCAACACAACATTTGTTTTCTATGTTCTACAAAGTATTCACGCAGAAAATAAGTTAAAAGGATATCCCTAAATCAGGATAACAATAAATGATATATCCCGATGGCTGATAAAGTAATAACAACCCTAAAATGTTGCTCTGTTGTTTTTAAGCTGAATGTTAACTCAAAATATATTTGCTGGAGAATAAAATCTCTACTGCCTACAAACAATCAAGATTCGATACAGCATATCCTCACATGCTATCTCCCACTATCTTATATTCGGGAAAGTCCTTAATTGTTGCATTACGGTAGTGCGTAGTTCAATTTCATAAATAAAATTACTCTATGAGTATAGCAAAATTCATTTCTTACAGCTTATAACAAACTTATATGCATCAAATAAAAAAATCCTGATGTATTACATTCATATGACTTTCTCTACCCTCTATTACGAAAGTTTATTTTTCTATCTACTTCATTATAATCGAGATAAAGCTTTGCGAAAATATCCACATTACACATTTCGTTATAGATACAAAGGGAACAGCGATTGTCAAATGTTTCACTATACGCTGGATTTACTCCTTTCATGCAATCGCGAGAAACAACTGAATGTCCACAGGACCTTAAAAGAATGGCAAGAATTAAACAATGCGAAACACTAGTAACGGACGTCTCGGAAATGGCTTATGCTACAAAAACAGTTATTTGAAATAAAGTGTGTGTTTTAAATTGATATAATTTGTTGTGTAGTACGCTTTTATCTATCGCTTAATGTTTACCAGTTAAACAGCATTATACAAAATTCCTTCCGAATAAAGGAATATCTTTAATATATGACATTTTAATCAAAAGATTAGAGCCAACTTTGAGAAAATCGAACATTTCAAAAAGCGTTCGATGTAAAAGGTAGTTGTGGGTGGGGAGATTTTCTTGAAACTCTTTGTTTCGCATAATTAGAAGGTACTGAAATTAAATACCTTTGCTTTTTGAGTTATCCTGTTCAAAGACAGACAGACAGACACACACACGGACCTTTTCTTAAAAATCTTGTTTTATTCACGGGGCCTCAAAACATTTACTTTCCGTGAAATCTCGGTATCGAGTTTTTGGATGGAATGCAGTACGTGGTAGAGAAAGTAACTAGCACCTGATCTATCTCAGCCATAAAGGGAATTACAGGCCATTTTTCACAGTTACCCATTCAACTAAAAAGCACAAGTAAAGTTTCCTGTTTTCATAACGAACAAATATGGTCTAAGGAATTTAAATGAATACGAGTAAAAGACATTAACAAATGCGAGTTTCTCTGAAATATACCCCGCTCTTTTCCCTTTTAGTGAGCTAGAACAGTTTTTGTTTAGTTAATTAGTAACTGAAATGCAATGAACGCAGCAAAATAAACTCGACAGGCTCACAGCATACATGCAATAGACTTGTTTAAGCAAGCGAAGAAACATTTGGTTGCTGGAAAGGAAAACACGAAGCAGAGTGTAGTCTTAATATAATTGTAACATCAAGAAAACTTATTACAAAGAGACCGGCAGAACAGATAACGAACATAAAGAAAAGCAAATCAGCTGAAAGGAATGCTTACATTAATCAGGACATAAAGTTTGCTCGACAACTCAAATATACAATCGCTGTAATACATATTCAAGTGTAATTCCTAGGATTCAATTTCCTTATACTTTGAAACGATGCAACTATTTGAACGGTTCAACGAACATAGCAATTTCAGCTGAACAACTTGAATGGCTTTCTTTGAAGCATCAGCACCCGAACGTCTGCCTGCCTTTCTTGTAACGAGCTGTTTTCTGTCTACGATAAATGCGAACTACTTCATTACCATAAGCATTTAGCATGGCGAGGTGTGTGTGTACAAAATAACTCAGGAGAAGGCCATGACTGCAATATGGCGGCGGGCGGCAAACAAAACAAGAAAAGCCTCGCGAATGCACGTGGCGGCCATGTCTGGAGCAACATTTCCTAGAAAACAGGTTTCTTACATACGCGCGGGGTTACTGTATCATCCGTCATCTGTGATCCGAGGGATCACCTGCCAAACTCGCTCCATTGTCCACGTCACTCAGTGCAGCAAAGTGCATCCAAAATGCGACATGGTGTCCTGTCCGACAACTTTACAAGCACATTCTGAAAATTCAGAGCTGAGGGTGCTTGTCTTTCACGATAGCCACGCTTGCTTCGACTATGGTTTTGAGAACATCAACCAAACTTAAAAGTGAATGTACGGCACTCGTTATCTTTAAGGGACACTGGGAATGAATTTTCTAACGTTTTTAATTTTAAAACTATTTATTGAAAATTGACACACTTAATATGAGCATATAAAGCTCAAACTCTAGCTCAAATAGTTCTCATGTAATATAATTAAATATTCATAATTAGCGAAAAAACACAAATTTTCTAAAACTACCTTGTAGTTTCAAATTTGTCAGAGAAGTATGATAGTGACATTTACTAATACTTTAGTACAGTGATAATAAATGTAAGGATTTGAATGAAGTTGATGTTATTAGTTATAAAGAAATCAATTTTTGTTCTTATGAAGTTGTTAGTGTTAAAATTTTCCTTTGTTTTCGAATAAATTATTTTTTTGTGAGCCATGAATAAGGCAATCATAAAATCCATGTTTAAATCTTTAGATGGCACACTTTAGATTAGGTATGCACATTTGCATACATATCAGAGCAAAACTGAAATGTAGGGAATAAGTTTCATGGGCAAAAATGTAAAACTGAGAAAAAAACGCATACAGAAAGGATCTAGTAGGGTTAAAAGAGAGTGTACGGGTGGTTTAAACATATCGCTGGGTTTTAAAAGTGGTGGATCGTGAAAAATATTTGGCCAAAATGTTTCGCAAGTATCTATAGAATATTTATATGATATAATTAAAAAATCGAAACGTTTGTCATTTTCACCTAAAAATTCAGTCTCAGTGTCCTTTAAATAAGTGCACAGTATTAAAAAAGTTTTATTTCCAGTGAAGTTTACGCTAAGTAGCTTTCAACCTTACCGAAGCTGCTGTCACGATAGAACACCACCTTGTATCTTGTCATTGAAAAATGCTGCCTATGAAGAACTCCGGGCATATGAATCTTCTAGATCATATCCGAGGTTTTACGTCCTTTTATGTTTAATATTTAATTTTCAATGTGAATGACCCCAAAGAGTTTCTTACAGCCAGAAGAGACATAGCATCTAAGAGAGTGCGGGAAAAAAATGAAGAAAAAGTAGTCTAATATAAGATGGGTGATGAAAAACACTGTTTTAGTAATTTGCACAAGAGAATATATGCTTTTATTCTCATGATTCCACAATTATAAATAAAATTTAACTTGAGCATTGTCTGAGGTACAGAAAATTCTAACTGCATATATTTAAATAGTATTTAATTGCTGAATATTCGCTTACATAAGTCATTTCATAAAAAGCATTAAAGATTAAATTCTGTGATTTGGCAATTTATTTTGTACATTTCTCTTTTTCCCGGATACGCATATTTTAAAGGTTTAATTTAGTAAAATTATAATATTTTATGCGCACAATGATTAAGATATTCGTAAACGATGCATAATAACAATAATTAAGATTTGAGAGGAAGTAATTTCGAATCACCAACATATTTTATAGTACTTTTTACACAACTTTAAGAATAAATTCCTTTTAATATGGAATTTAAGAACAGAAAACTAAATTTAAAACAAATTGTTTCCAGCCAGATGAACATCTCAACAATTGATTCAACAATTCTACAGCCATGACTGCATTGAGTGATACTGGTTTGTTTCTGCTTTGAAGGAGTTTATTAGTGACCAGCATTTGGATGAAGAAGAAAAGAAGAAGACTGCATTGCTTTTTAATCTGGATTGCATCACTCTGCAAAAAAGAGATAAACGCATTGAGTTTATTGTGACGAGTGCTTCAGTAAAGTTTGAAATTAAGTAATTTACTTTACTGAAGTGGATAAGTAATTAAAGTGTGTCGAAATTTATGATAATATATATTGAAAGCTTTTAACTCGTATAGAATATAGTATATCTTTACTCATTCTGAACGAGTGATTATTTAGAGTACTCTTGTTAAATCACTACAAAGATAATATTTTAATGTAATGGAGAGATAGAGTTTTCATTTATAAATAACCGAAGGAAAAGCCCAGAGTAGTTTTTGGCCCAGTCCAGGAAGAAATTCCAGTCTGCTCAAGATATCTGTAATCAATGAAATCTGACTGAAGACGAAATTCCATGAGAGGTAATTTAGTGAAAGCAGATGTAAATAATCTAAATAAAGAATTTGTTACTGTGAGCGGAAGTATTATTACAATTATAGTTACTATACAAGAAGTTTTAAGTGAATATGGGAAATACTACCATGTCTTAAATGTAGCGCAGTAGGAAGCAATTCAAAACTGTAGAACTAACATTTCTTTAAAACCAAACTTGTTTATTTCAGGGTCATGTGCACATAATTAACTAAAAATAGATAGTTTTTCCAATAACTATACTTACAGAAGTACACGAATTTGGGAATTATATTGTTACACTTTTGCTTTGGTTCTCACATTCAATGCTACTAATTTTAGCTCATACATATTACTTCCAAATGTTAATGGAAAACCAGGTCAGATCAACTCGTGTGTTGACGATTATCTATTGAAAACTTGAGTTGCAACAGAAAGAATCAGTAATGAGAGATATGGCATGGATGAGAGACACACTTACAATTATTGATTAATGATTTTTTCTTCCAGTTAATTTGTAGAAATTACAGCGCATTGTTTGAGCAGCGAAAATTAACAATGCTGGACTGGATGATACCTCTTGAAACTAATCCAAACAGAGTTTCCCTTTTAGATTAGTTGAACTTGTTATTGTTATCATAGCTGAAGACAGTGGAAAGACATCATAGTTTGATCTTACCGTTGAGCGGATCGTGGTTGCCACCCAAGGGTTAGTCTAAGGATGGTGATGATGATGATCATCATCATCATCATCTTCATTTCAGTTTAGATAAAGGTGCTGTTCTTTAATCGAGAAAGAGTTAGTGTATTCAACGAGCCAACGGACGTTCATTTTCGCTACAACCTGTAAGCTGATATTGTATCAGCTGCTACTTTCGTCAGCTATGGTCACACTAATACTTCCAACTTGTTTCTTGAGATCTACTTTTCCCATATATCAAGATTCGCATCGCCCCTACATATTATATGCTTCCTTTAATGTTCCTTCATGTTCTTTTAACAATCTCAGATATCCTTAAGAAGATTTTATTTTCCCTTCCAGCTATGCTGTACTGCATACCAGACAAAGCTTGATAGCTTTTAAATATTGCTATTAATGCCTTCTTAGGTTTTACATTTGGGTTTTCTTCCAAAATACAGTACTTTAGGTTTAATTTCGGAAACATTTATAGTTTGAGCAATAAATAAGAGCTACATTGTGAGTATCGAATATTTCCATCTAATATTTTGTACCTATATCCCAACTTGAAAGCTTGAAATCGAGTATATGCTTACCTTGTTGGTACAAATCCTCATTTTAAAAACTCTCAGATTGATAAGCATTAAGTATCCACTCGCAAAATGTTTCAGTAAGGATAGAATACATGAATTAGCAAACAGGAAGACGGCGTTTCCTCAATCCACCTGTGATAACTGAGGGTGTCAAGTTAGTTTATACCCTTCATTGAATCCAGGTTTAATATGATATCCCAGTTTATTTCCCTCCAGTAAGTTTGAGAATGTTGAGGCAAGTGTTAGTGTCTCAACCACTGAGTTAACCGCAAGATTCCTCGGGTCACTGCGGCCACAGATGAGCAACTAGAAATAACGGACGCGTTAGTGTGAAAAAAATAACGGATTAACTGTTGTGGATGAATATCAGCTCAGTACATTATTATGATCCAGAGAAAGTACACTAACAGTTCTTTGAAAAGTGATAGATTGGCGGGTTTAAGTTTATCAAGGGTTTCTTAAATGATACAGAGATTTCTCTAGAGGTAATTTGAAGTTACACCACTTTAATTGGTGCAGTTAATTCTTTATGAAGAAATGATGACATTAAATGTAACATTCATAAGATGTACCTCGAGAAGAGTGCTGCGAAGACTAGATTCTACAATAGGAGCAGTAGTTAGTTGTATAACATTTAGTTTTTAGACGCTCAAGCTATGTTCGATAACGTCATCACAGTTGTTTCGTAGTTGTAAAATTTATTTTTATTTTGCGCTGTTAATTGACTCAAAATCACTTACAGCTGTCAAGAATGGGAGTAAGTAAATATATATTTAGGTATTTTTATTATTTAAAAATTGAGGTCTTAGTAGCATAGAAGATATTTTAATTATCAAGGATATATGCATAAGGATTTAAAGTAAAGGTATAGAAAGCGTAGGTGTAATTAATTCTAACTGAAAGAAATGGAGCTATAGTTTATTAAATCCGTTAAATCAAAGTTTAAATTAAATACTTAAAAATTGTCATTGAAAATATTCTCGTCTCTGTCGATTTCAATTGTCATTATACATCTAATTAATAGGCTAGTAATATACTGGTCTGTTGCGTGGCTGAACAATATAACAGTATGCTTTGTGGTTCTGTAGTCATGTGGGATGAACTTTTATGTTTCCACACTTAACCAATTATGTAATGCATGAATTATGTAATGCATGATATAGTTTCAATTATTCCGTTTGGTGTAATTAATAGCTCAGATTGTATTAGTAGTGTTACTAGTAGGCAAAATTGGTGAGCGAAGAACAGACTTTTTCTTGAGAAAAGTATTTCTTAGAGCTTGAAGAAGAAGGAGTATTCTGTAGCGAATGACGCAACAGTATATCTTGCATAACTATTGTGCTGTTGATAAATTTGAGCAGGACTATATACGTATACAAGATTAAACAATTTAATAATATAAGATTAAACATTACTTTACGTATTACCTCCCTTAATGCTAAACTGCACGTTAAAACATTATGGATTTATAAAATAATTTACAGAAGCAGAGGGCAGTAATTAAATAATATAAAGGGTGAACCAGAGCGCCAACAAACTTTCACAGGTTGTTCAGGGATACCTTATGGGTATTTTCGTATAAATTACCCATAATCTTCGGCGGCTCGTTACGGAGTAATTGCATTTCGTTTGGTTTCTTGCCCGAATTAGCTTTGCATCTGTATTGCACTGAAAATACTGCACAACAGTGCAAATTTCGACGGTATGCGCTGTTGCCTTGTTTGTTAACAAATTGTTTCCATTCGCTCACAGTGCATACTGTTGACAACAGTAATGAACTCTTTAACTCGTTGCCCTCAAGTTTGCATTCAGTAGGTATTGCTCGGTTCTGTCTAGGGCTTTGTTTTTCAGGCACTGTTAGTTGTGTGTTAACAGAAATACACAGCAGTATGGATAGGTTATATTGATGAAAAGTTGGCCGATGTGCACCTGGTGTATGGGTTCATTGAATGCGAAGGAAAAACGGGACAACGACGCTATGCTGAGCTGTTCCCGCACCGACGACAACCACGTCACAGTACTTTTGCATCTGTACATACATAGGCGCCTAGGAGAAACTGGATCCTTCCGTGTTAGAATGGAAGATAATGGCTGTGCGAGGTATGCCAGAACACCCGATCTCGAAGAGAATATGTTACACGTGATTGGTGACAATCCTGTCGGCGCGTTGCACGAGCTCTGAACACAAGCCAGTCAACTGTTTTGAGAGTCATACATGAACAAAAATTACACCCGTATCATCCACAGAAGGTGCAGTCATTGCAGCCAGCGGGCTTATAATTTCGTGAGGAGTTTGCAAATTGGTCCCAACACAATGTGCAGAATACCACAATTTTCCTGCTTTGGCGTTGTTTACAGACGAGGCCAAGTTTGCAAGAGAGAGCATGTTCAACAGTAGGAATAGCCATGTATAGGATTACAAAAATCCACACACACACTGGTGTACAAAACGTTCCTTCAGCATGTCCTCCCATAGTTCCTAGAAGATGTTCCGCTGAGAATTCGTAAGCTTCTGTGGTTTCAACATGACGGGGACCGGCATACGGTTGCTCTTAATGTTAGGAACCATATTGATGTACAGTGAACAATGGAATGGTCGCAGTGGTCCTATTCCATGGCCAGCTCGGTCAGCAGTCATGAGACCAATGGACTACTTCTGGGGGCATGTGAATAGCCTAGTTTACGAGACTCCGATCGATACTCGCATGGACCTGGTTGCTAGAATTATCACAGCCGCGGAAGTAGTACGCCAAACTCCTGGAGCGTGTAAGATCGTCGATGGTGCATCGCTGTATACTCTGCCGTGATCATGGTGGTCGACAATACCTGTAAGGGAACAGTTCTGCATTTGTTACGTACTGTACTGTACACTGACAGATCAAATTGAACACACTGTGATAAAAGTGTAAGCGCTTTGTCTGCGGGTTGTAGCATTACTCTGTGTTGTGTGCTGCATGTTTTCACTATTGCATATTATACAGGTTTCTTTACAGAAACAAGGGTGATTGGGATAAAAAACCAACTAAATCATAATCATCATGGTCCCTTATACCAAAATACTCAGAAGGTATCTCTGAACAACCTATGAGAGTTTGTTAGTGCAGTTATGGTTTATGCTGAATTTGTTCTTGTTCTTGTTCTTCTTCACTTCAAGGATTAGGTATTACACCTGTTCCGTCTTCGCATTTTTTTATTCGCATCTCTTTCTTGGGTGTTCGATGTCTCTTTTTCCTGCGGTTTATATTTATTAATTAATACTGGTATACTTTCTTCACTCATGCGGTTCATGTGCCTTTCCAACAACGTTTATTTTCTTCAATTTTATCGTATAATTTATAAATATTCAGTTCTTCTCTAATTGTTTCATTTCTTATTAAGTCTAATCTAGTGCATCCTTTAGTTCTCCGGAAAAATCTCATTTCCACCGATTGAATTTTACTTTTGTATTTTCCTTTTATTATCCAAGATTTGCTGCCATACATGATCACCGGGACTGCCACAGTCTTATAGAGCTTCAGCTTTGTTTCTTTCCTTGTTTTATTTTGTATAGCTCTTGTTATTGTTCCACATATTTGTTGAAGTTTATTTATCTTATTATTTATATCCCTATCCACATCGAAACTTATGTCACAACCCAGTAATTAAAATTCATGACTTGTTCCAAAAAAATGAAATTGAGTTTTTATTTATGGACGCTCTTTAACTACTATGGTTCCTAGCGTCCCATTCCATATTGGGCGTGAAAGACCGGTAATTTTCCTCAGAGGCCTCTTTATCAGGCTTGAGGCCCTTTTACGTGCCATAAATCTACGACACGGGACCACCGGCTTTACTTCCCTTCCGAAAGAAGCCATGCTAAGGAGGATATTATTTTCAATGCATATTTTTGTTCTCACTGGGTATTTTCCTTGGTGAGCCATTACTTTGGTATTTTTTAAGGAAATCTTTAAATTGTATTTGTTTCCCAGTTGGTACATTTTATAAATAGAGCGCTGTAGGTTATCTTCGCTACTCTACAGTATTACTACATTATCTGCATATAACATTATATTTAAATATGAATTCTGATTTAGTTGTATTCCTGGATGCACTTCCTTCTTCCACGTGTTTATAAAATCATTTATATATATATTGAATAAAGTAGATGAAAGGCTACATCCTTGTCTTACTACTTGATTTGTCATTATTACTTCTGATTTTGTAGTGTCTAAGTTTATAATAACTTTAGTGTATATATATTTTTTAATTACCTCTAAAATGTGCCGAGGATATCCCCGATTGTCCATTATTTTCCATAAAATAGTTCTGTCCATCAAGTCAAATGCTTTTTTAAAGTCAATAAAAGCAATATGGTCTCTAAATTGACCTCTCATCTGTTCTCTAAAATAGTTTAATACTAGAACCATTATCATTTCATGAGCGTCCTTTTTTCTGAAACCGGTCTGTTCTTTTTCTATAATAACATCTGTTATTGGTTTTAAACTGTTATTTATAATTTTAGCATAAAATTTATAAGCGAAATTCAAAAGACGTATTCCTCTATAGTTATTTGGATCATTTCTCTGATATTTCTTATATATTGGAATTATCTCGGCAATTGTCCAGGATTCAGGTATTTTATAATTTCTCCAATTTGTTTTGTACGAAATAAATATTCCCGTGATTGCCTACTTTTTCTTCTTTCCTTCATTTATACGCTTCCTTTAACCCCTAAGGTCATATCGCCTGCTTTGACTTGGCTGAGGAAAGTTGTTTCCAGTTATATAACACGTATTTTGCTAAAGCCAACGAAAACCAGTTTTTTGGGACATGAGAGTCATCTAGATGAATTTCTCGTCCTCCAAAACTCCGTTCCAGCAAATTTCTTCAAACTTCACAACCGGAAAGCTTCGAGAACTGGAGTACTTATACCTATGCCCAAGATTAACTCATCTAATAGTATAGTATGAACATTGTAAATAGTAATACTAGTATGTATACGTTCGTTCTTGACGTATGATCGTTGGTTTTACATGCATAAAGCAAAGCTTGGAAGCACAGAAAGATAAAATGTTTGAAACTGAAAATCAGAGGGGATAGCATAAGTTGTATCCTTCTGTGTGTCTCTCAAACAGCTTGCACCTGTGAAATAAAATATCGAATGGGGCCTTAATGTAACTTTACATCGCCACTGTTATGCTTGAATAGCGTTACACAAAGTAACAAATATTACACCGGTCTGCAATTTAATATTATCCAAAAATATATCCATGTTAATTTTATGGCGCATTTTCTCGATTTCGCATATCTTTGGAGCTAATTATTTCTGCAAAATGCACATGTACTGCTTTAGTACCATTATATTTTTGTTATATTCTACATTTAAAATGTTTCCACGTTCCTTTTCGACATAATTAAAAAGCTTTAACATAAGTAAGATGTCATTCTCTCATCTGTTTGATTTCTCAAAGTGCAAAGTCGCACGACTTTCTATACTCACTCTGTTTCTAATGTGATTGGTTACCCCAGTGATAAAATGGCTTTTTATACATCCACTTAACGCTTATAAGAATAAATATCTTTTGAAAGTAACAAACTTTAGAACAGAAGAGGCCAAGAAAAATGCATGCGAAACCTATTAATCTATGTTGATAATGAGACA
This sequence comes from Deroplatys truncata, assembly GCA_030765065.1. Taxonomy (NCBI): domain Eukaryota; kingdom Metazoa; phylum Arthropoda; class Insecta; order Mantodea; family Mantidae; genus Deroplatys; species Deroplatys truncata. The sequence goes on from CM060980.1 coordinate 66,221,935, forward strand.
TTGAGTATTTTAAGAGATACTATATTATGTTATACTAAATCCTCAAACTTCTCAAAATTTAATCAAAATTCTAGGCCATTTTTAATGAAATTAAAAGTAACGCAATATTTTAAGTATTGGTGAAAATGACAAAATATCCTGAAAATCTTCGTATTGGATTCTCAAACTATAACCGATTTTAATATGACCTGTATGCATATAGAATTTCTCTGTCTAGGACTACATAAGGCACGCATACTAAATGTATGAAAATTTTATCAATGCAGCCTCAAAACGTGTTTGTATGACATTTCAAATCCAATATAATATTTCAGAGCCTAAGTGTCGGGCACAGAATATTATATTCTAAATACTTGCTTATTGGAGCCGTTGCATATATACCACTATTGCTAACAGATGCGTATCTTATTTCCTGTACAATACACTAGAACTCATCGAGACATCCTGTATTCATTTCAAGAAACCAGTTACCCCAGAATACAAGTGCTATTATTCCCGCAGAGAGGTCACGCTGAAACAAGCAATGCCCAGTCTACAAGAAGCGGTGCAAGTAGATGCAGCAATAATTGAGCCTTCCTACAACAGGTTTTGTTTGTATGAGAACAATGGCTCGTCACTTTCGTCCCATGCAGGGTTCTTCTACATACCTACTACACGAAAAACAAAAAAAACGCACTACGGAGGGGCTATGTGTAGATCCAAAGATGAATCATGCATCTCCTTGGAATTTTTAGCACGGAAATGGTAAATGTGTAGAATGCTTGTGTTAGTTATTCACGGATATTTGTCATTAAATAATGAAGAATGGTTGGTGTACAACAAATCGTTATCAGGCTAAGTTTCTTGAAATTACTGTTAGAATTTTGAACCATGATGGACAGAAGACAATAAGAAAACTATTAATCAAATTTTGTATTATGGCTTCCTGATAATTTAGAAAGTGTAGGTACTTAATTAGCGCATTTAAGGGTCCAATTAAGCTTGTATGACTTTTTTTTAGATGTTTTAATGACCTAAAATAGGTTTAACTAAGCAAGAATACCCAGGCTTGTAGGCCTTAGTCTACTGGGCTCCTCCTTCATCTTCGCAGACATTTCGTCTACACTTGCGGTAGACATCATCGTGGACAGTAGGGTGGTGAAGGTTCCGACGACGGCCTACAAGCTTCATACTTAGTTATAACATCGGTCTTGAAACTCTACGAAACTTCATAAAATAGCTTTTCTCAGTACCTAAAACCTTAAAGTAAACTCTACATACATATGAAAAGCACTTGAGCAATTAAAAAATTTACAACAATGTTTACAAATTAGCTGAACTATTTACTAAAGGCAATGAATTCCCCATAAATCCGCTTCTGCATTGCAACAAAAATTACTTAAATACCCAGCGTTTGCGCATAACTTAAAATTTCTTCAGATAGCTCGACTACCCACGTTTGCTACTGAATCCAAAAGATTAAATTTCATCAACTTCTCTTCAAACTGTCAATATTATATTTTGTGCCGATATACGTAGAATGAAACACATTTGCGATGTTTTACTTATTACACGATAAGGAAAGAATGAAAGAATAGGCGTTTACGTTTATGTAGCGGGAAACAGCCATGAATCACAGCAATTGTGCTCGTGGCGCCTAAGAACATGAGAAGTAATATTAAATGGCTGGCGTCGTAGGTCAGTCAGTAGAGGACCTGCTTGCTGTGCTAGGGGTCCCGGGTTCGATCCTCGACTGGGGAGTGGGAACTTTTCTCTAGCCCAGATTATTCCCTATACTCCCCAGTGTGTGTGTGTGTGTGTGTGTGTGATCTAATGAATAAAGCCCAACGTTTATCAGAAATCCAACGATAAGCTAATACGGGTTAACACCATTGCCCATAGGTAAAATGTTCCAAAGGAAAGGTCGCTGACCAAACCATTGCAGTTAAAGGCGGAGTATAAATGGAACTTAAAAGAATATTAAATATTGTGAGAAAAGAACAAAAATTATGCAAATTAAAAACAGTATTCGTGTTACATAATTGAAGTGAGTTTTTTGAAAAGCAAAGCAGAGTTTGCAAGAAACTTAAGGTCCACCTGCTTTGACGACAAATGTGCCCTGCTACAAATATACTCCCGAGTGTCATATTAAGTAAGCTTATCCATAAGTTGAATGCAAGATTTTAGTAATCTTAGCATTTTGAATGTAAGAAATAAATCATGAAATAATCCGGCATTCATAGCTGGCGCGAGAGCGTCTTCATACGTTCGTAAATAAGACAATTCATTTATTGCTTTGTTTGTTGAAGCGAAAAATAAGACAGCCACTTGCATACATTCCCTTCCTGGAAGAGAAGTGAGAAGTGTTTCAGACTTTAATATATTCTATTATCAGCACAGAGAAAAGAATATTACAAAATGTCTTCATTTTCTTTCTTTAAGCCGCAGAAACTTGGAATTGCAATAGTACGTCATTATTTGCACGCGTGCTATAATGATCCAATTATGCACAATATTCAGTAGAGTAACAACCTGATTATAGTGTTAGTGTTACATAAAACGTGTTTATATACTAAGTAGAAAAATAATGTACAAGTACAAGTTATTAAATATTCGCTTGCATTTGAGTACGTAAGTTCCAAACATTACTCCATAGTTTGTAGAATATGCAGTTTAATATCAACAGGAATCACAAGTAGATCACTTAACACACAATTTTAAAATGTTCTTGTAGTGTAGCGAAAGAACTGGTAGATTTATCAACTGAGATTAGCTCAATATAATAGCTCAATTTCTCATCTAGCTGCATATGAATTCTCAAAAACTTCAATGGCAATTTTAACATGAAGAGCTGCCTTCTAGGTACAGAATGTTTTCAGATTCTAAAACTGCGAGAATTCGAGTTATAGGGGTACCTATATATGACGAGTCTTTTAATTTCTGAAACCTTTTTGTATGTATTACTCTCCCTCAAAACCAATTCCAATCAGTTTAACTTCTTCTCATGTAAAATATGCTTTTGAAGGTCCATAAAGCTTGTATTACAGGTGTAGGTTATACAACGGAGGGGACACCTCGCGCACTGTGACCTACATAAATCTAATGTGGCTACTAATCCTCAAGAGGAAGGGATGAAGTGAAGGAACCACAGGAGGTTACAGGCTGAAGAGAGCCACAAAGAGGGGCGGAAATCCCTAACAGTTCCTGTCTCACTTCTGGAGCTACTTAGAGAGGGTGATGGACGACCCGTCGACCAAACAGCCCTTTAATGTCCGCTTTCCTTTTTTTCCTTTCCTCTACGCCACGAAACCTAAAAGCAAACTGAAAGATGAGAAGGAAACGGAATGAAAGGGAAATAATAGAAAGGAAATTTTGGTAGATGAGAAATCACCCTAGCATTCGCCTATCGACCCGAGAAAACCACGAAAAATCCAAGTTCAGGAGGAATCGAACACGGGACCTCGCGAATGCGAGTCTCACACGTTAACAACTCGCTGGGTAAGCTTGAATTAAGACAATAATATAATTTCTTTTTAAGCATTATTGTTCTATAGCTTGAAGACTCCTGTACCAGCAACCTTCTGTTATGAATGCAGTAAGCTTTACTTTTACAGAGACTGTATTTGTAGATCTAACTAAAGACCTTCACACACTGTATTTACTTGCCTCCTGTATGTTTTGTTTGTCCTCATCAAACAGGCAAACCTATCCATACTGTATGGGTCTTCACTCAACTACCTATATGATGTTGAGTGCTGCGATGAAAATCTTATTATTTGTAATCACATCTTTTGTCGTTTATTATTAACCAAGCTATAACTTTTGCATTAGTTTCGCTTATGATATAAACGTAACAACATTCAGGTCGGTTCAGGCAGGATATACTGTATATAGAACTACTTAAACGTTTAAAATTTGCTGTTTACATTTTTATTTCTCTAGCATACCTATCTAGTCGGTAGAGAAGGTAGAATTGCATTCCATTTAAAGATTCTACACCGAGGTTTCACCGGAAATACATGTTTTGAAGCCCCATAAATACATCAAAAGTAGGTATTGCATTTCACCCAAAAATTCTATACCGAGATTTTAACGGAAAGGCATGTTTTGTGGCTCCTGAATCCAAATATAGCATTTTTAAACATGTCCGTGTGTGTGTGAACAGCATAACTAAACACGAAAACCAAATACCAAACCAAGTTCAGTATTTTCCAAGGATAAGACAGGAAGATTTCCAAGAACATCCTCCATCCCCAAACTACCCTTTATATGGAGCATTTTTCGAACATTATGATTTACTAAAATGGCTCTAGTGATTTTGATTACAACACCATACATTGAAGATACCCACATAACAAATAAAATGTATATCTTGAATTTTCTGGGAATTTCCTACGAAGTTCACTTCATTCGGAAGCAATTTTGTATAATTTTGTATAACTGTACAGGTTAAGCGATAGACGAAAACGTACCAAAGAAATGTAGATCTGCTTAAAACACACAATTTATTTCAAATAAGTTTTTTTGTGTCATAAGCCATTTCTTAAACATCCGTTATGGTTCGACTTGTTCATTACTTGGTCATTATCTTAAAGTCCTGTTTCTCGCGATTTCTCTTGTTTCTCGAGATTGCATGGAAACATCATTAAATTTTACGGCCAGCGTACAGCGCCCAGCTCCTAAACATTTGACTATCACTGTTCTCTTTGTATCTATAACGAAATGTGTATGTAATGTAGCTATTTCTGCTAAGGTTTATTTGGATCAAATGGAGTAGATAGAAAGATAAGCTTTAGTAAGAATGGCTTGTATATCCGCTAATAAACGATAGAGGGTAAAGAAAGTGATATGAATGTATCACACTACATTATTACTTTTTCTATCACGTAATTATTGCAGTCAGAGAAAGTAGGCATCGAAGTTTTACCCGAAAAGCATGTTTTATGATCCTGAAAAATCTAATGTGTTACACTCACATGACTTTCTCTACTCTTGTACAAACTATTTTTACAAACGCTTATTCTCCATATGCTTTATGTTAATCGAGATATCGAGATGTCAATCTTATTGCTTGCATTCTTGTAGATGCAAGGGGAATTATTAGGTTTTAAGCGATAGTCAAATATTTTAAGCGCTGGTTGCTATGTGGCGCATTCCATTCTCTTTGCATGTCCAGGACATAAAAAAAATCTGATGTGTTACACTCACATGACTTTCTCTACTCTTGTACAATCTAATTTTACAAACGCTTATTCTCCATATGGTTCATGTTAATCGAGATATCGAGATGTCAATCTTATTGGTAATTTTCTTGTAGATGCAAGGGAAATATGGTAGCTTTTAAGCGATAGTCAAATATTTTAGCTGGTTGCTATGTGGCGCATTCCATTCTCTTTGCATGTCCAGGACATAAAAAAAATCTGATGTGTTACACTCACATGACTTTCTCTACTCTTGTACACACTATTTTTACAAACGCCTATTCTCCATATGCTTCATGTTAATCGAGAAATCGAGATGTCAATCTTATTGGTAACTTTCTTGTAGATGCGAGGGGAATATGGTAGCTTTTAAGCGATAGTCAAATATTTTAGCGCTGGTTGCTATGCGGCGAATTCCATTCTCTTTGCATGTCTAGGACATAAAAAAATGAATAACGAATTTGAGAAAAAGTATAAGTATTGGAAAATTTAAGGAAATAACAAGCAATATCTCGAAAACGGTTCACTCAACAAAAGAAATGTATATGACATAAGTTGTGTATTTCAACGCGATCTACATTTTTTGTGTAGTAAAATTTTGTCTATCTCTTATGGTTTACCAGTTATGCAAAAGTCGTTCACAATGAAGAATGCTTTTGGAGACATTCCCAGAAAATTCGAGATATACATTTCATTTCTCATGACTTTATCTTAAACATATGATATTTTAATCAAAATCGTTAGAGCCATTTTTGAGAAAATTAAAATTTTCGAAAAATGTTCCATGTAAAGGGTAGTCTGGGGTGGGGGGATTTTCTTGAAAACCTTGTGTCGCATCTCTGGAAGATACTGAACGTAAATACCAAGTTTGGTGTTTATCCGACTGTTCGTTTTTGAGTTATGCTGTTCACAGACACACACACAGACACACACACAGACACACACACGGACATGTTTCCAAAAATGCTTTTTTTGGATTCAGGAGGTCTCAAAACATGTATTTCCAGTGAAATCTCGGTATCGAATTTTTGGGTGGAATGCAATACTTCCCCTACTTACTATACGTAGTAGAGAAAGTAAAAATCTGATGTGTTACACTCACATAACTTTCTCTACTCTTGTACAACCTAATTTTACAAACGCCCATTCTCCATATGCTTCATGTTAATCGAGATATCGAGATGTCAATCTTATTGGTAATTTTCTTGTAGATGCAACGGGAATATAGTAGCTTTTAAGCGATAATCAAATATTTTAACGCTGGTTGCTATGTGGCGCATTCCATTCTCTTTGCATGTCCAGGACATAAAAAAATGAGTAACGAATTTGAGAAAAAGTATAAGTATTGGAAAATTTAAGGGAATAACAAGCAATATCTCGAAAACGGTTCACTCAACAACAACAATGTATATGACATAAATTGTGTATTGTAACGCGATCTACATTTTTTTGCAGTAAAATTTTGTCTATCTCTTATGGTTTACCAGTTATGCAAAAGTCGTTCAGAATGAAGAACACTTTTGGAGACATTCCCAGAAAATTCGAGATATACATTTCATTTGTCATGAAAATACCTTAAACATATGATATTTTAATCAAAATCGTTAGAGCCATTTTTGAGAAAATTAAAATTTTCGAAAAATGTTCCATGTAAAGCGTAGTCTGGGGTGGGGGTTTTTCTTGAAAACCTTCGTGTCGCATCTCTGGAAGATACTGAACCTAAATACCAAGTTTGGTGTTTATCCGACTGTTCGTTTCTGAGCTATGCTGTTCACAGACACACACACAGACACACACAGACACACACACAGACACACACACGGACATGTTTCCAAAAATGCTTTTTTTGGATTCAGGGAGTCTCAAAACATGTATTTCCGGTGAAATCTCGGTATCGAATTTTTGGGTCGAATGCAATACTTCCCCTACTTACTATACGTAGTAGAGAAAGTAAAAATGAATAACGAATTTGAGAAAAAGTATAAGTATTGTAAAATTTAAGGAAATAACAAGCAATATCTCGAAAACGGTTCACTCAACAAAAGAAATGAATATGACATAAGTTGTGTATTTTAACGCGATCTACATTTTTTGTATAGTAAAATTTTGTCTATCTCTTATGGTTTACCAGTTATGCAAAAGTCGTTCACAATGAAGAATACTTTTGGAGACATTTCCAGAAAATTCGAGATATACATTTCATTTCCCATGACATTAGCTTAAACATATGATATTTTCATCAAAATCGTTAGAGCCATTTTTGAGAAAATTAAAATTTTCGAAAAATCTTCCATGTAAAGGGTAGTCTGGGGTGGGGGGATTTTCTTGAAAACCTTCGTGTCGCATCTCTGGAAGATACTGAACCTAAATACCAAGTTTGGTGCTTATCCGACTGTTCGTTTTTGAGTTATGCTGTTCACAGACACACACACACACACACACACACACACAGACACACACACGGACATGTTTCCAAAAATGCTTTTTTTGGATTCAGGAGGTCTCAAAACATGTATTTCCGGTGAAATCTCGGTATCGAATTTTTGGGTGGAATGCAATACTTCCCCTACTTACTATACGTAGTAGAGAAAGTAAAAATGAATAACGAATTTGAGAAAAAGTATAAGTATTGGAAAATTTAAGTGAATAACAAGCAATATCTCGAAGACGGTTCACTCAACAAAAAATGTTGACACACACACACAGACACACACACGGACATATTTACAAAAATACGCTTTTTGGATTCAGGGGGTCTCAAAACATGTATTTTCCGTGACATCTCGGTATCGAATTTTTGGGTGGAATACAATACTTCCCCTATTTACTATACACAGTAGTGAAAGTAAAATCAGTTCACATTTGCACATTTCGTTGTACAATAGAGTTCGTAGAGAGATAGTAACATCTGTAAAGAGCGTGTCGCTATGTGATGACTGAAATTCCATGCTCTTTGCATGACCACAAGAAAAACAAGCATAACGATTTCCGTTCTGAAAAGAGTGTGATTATTTGAGAATTCAAACCAATGACAAGGAATGTCTCAGAAATGGTTAACTTTATATACATAAATAATCCTTTGACATAAATTAAGCGCTTTAACGAGATCTAATTTTTTTGTGCAGCAAGATTTTTCTCTCTCTTTACAATTTACCAATTATGCAAAAGTCACTAACAATGAAGAGGATTTCAAGGCTATCCCCATAAATTTTAAGATATCCATTTCATTTATCATTGAAAATATCTTGAACGTTTTGTATTTTAATTGAAATAGCTAGAACCCTTTTCGAGAAACTCAACATTTTAGAAAAATTATCCATGTAAAAGGTAGATTGTGGTGGGCGGAATCTCCTGAAAATATTCGTGTCGTAACCTTTGAACTTAAATGTCAAGGTTGGTATTTAACCGCCTTCTCATTTTTGAGATATTCTGTTCATGACACACGCCGCACACACAAACACACACACACACACACACACACACACACACACACACACACACACACACAGACCGTTTTACTAAAATGCTTTTTTGGATTCAGGGACTCTCAAAACGTGTATTTCCGGTAAAATCCCGGTATAGAATTTTTGCGTGCAATACAATACTTCCTCTACTTACTACAGGTAATTAGTAGAGTAAATAAAAATATCAAAACCATACACAATCCTATTTTGTAATTTAAGTTAGGTTACACGTAGATGGAGAGGTTTACAGCAGTTCAAACACACTACAGACAGTCGTTCTTACGACTACAATTATTGGCAAACATGATCGTCCTCCGTGGTGTAGTGGTTACCATGCTAGCATCTAGTTCCAGAGGTCGCGTAAAAATCCTTAGCATGGCTTCCTTCGTCAAGGAAGTGAAGTCGGTGGTCCTGTGTCGTAGATTTACGGCACGTAAACGAACCTCAAGCCTGATAAAGAGGCCTCTGAGCAAAATTATCGGTATTTCACGCCCCATGTAGAATGGGACGCTAAGGACCACAGCAGTTAAAGAGCGTCCATAAATAAAATTCAATTTATTGGCAAACATACAGCTCCCGGATCATTTTACACATATCGACAATGCTGAATGTAGCTGGCTTTATATGGGGTTCTGTCATAAAGAAAGAGTTTTAAACATGTATGTAAAAGTTTTCTGTTTAGAAAACTATAGCTAAGGAGAGGGGATCTCAGAGGAACCGGTCCACCACCCACATCTTTCAACTTTCACCACCTCTCTATTCGTAAAGCGCAAGAAACCAAATTCTAGCTCGAGGGAACAACGGTACGGGCGGGCTGTTTTTATATCAAAACTGGTTGCAGCAGACAATTCATGCAAATCCTTGCCACACCTCAATAAGGCATCGTGCTCAGAGGTTCCTTTCCTTTAAATATTTCTGACGACGCTCTTTTATCTCACAGTGTATTTCATTAGGAAGACCTGTTGAGACAATGGCTCATATGATACCTTTACTACAAATCGTTCCCTACTATAAAGTTAAAGTGAAAGACTTTACTACAAAATAAAATGTGACTAATGGTTTCCAGGCAAGCTTGTATTGCTGCAAATAAAACTCTTCCAGTATCTATTAAACTGTGCAAATTAAAGCATTTCTTGTGAAGCAAGGCTTGAATATATTCACGATTCCTCCTATTCATACAAAAATTATATTTTTATAATCACATTCATTAATATGCGCTTTTTCAATCAAATCAGATCGTAAGGTATACAGAATTCTAGTTGTAATTTCTCATGGCTGTATAACACGAGTCATTCTGATTTACAAAGACAAACTTTTTGAAGAGTATTTTAAAAAATATTTGAACAGCGTGTTGAAACTAGCTCTCCAGCTTTAAACTAAACATAGAGAATGCAGACATTCCTTCATTTTTGGCTGATTTCAAATTAGAATTGCAAAAGATATGGTGTCTATCCTACAACATTTCGTAGTATTCAATTAAAGTTAAACGTCAGTATATGCGTAGCATTTTAAAATATCTCGAGTGTAATATGCAAAACAAAGTTAAAAAGGATTTAATTTCAGCGATATTGAAGCAATAGTTTATACACATATACTTATATTAATACCCATGTAGCATGGCAATGAATAAGTGAAACGTAAGCTTCACCCTAACGCTTAGGCTACGTGTGACTAAAGTTAGCATAGATTCCCAATGGCCTGACTCTATAAAAGGTAACATAATTCTTTTTAATATAGAGTCAACTGAAAAATTCAATGCCACAGCCAGGACTTGAACACGGTTCTCCCACTCTCCGTGCGGTTGCTCTAACCATTGAGCTAATGTGACAACATGCCGGGGGGGGCATTGAATTCCCCAATTGACTCAAGGTGTTTTCCCAGACATACCTACCAAGGCATCTCCCTCGAGAGTTTAATTTAATAATTAAAACCCTTAATAATAATATATATGCACCCAGCACTGAAGTACTTGCAATATGCAGGTCGCCGCTAAGTTTGTCATCTCGAGGGAGATGCCTTGGTAGGTATGCCTGGGAAAACAACTTGAGTCAATTGGGGAATTCAATGCCCCACCGGCATGTTGTCACAGTAGCTCAATGGTTAGAGCAACCGCACGGAAAGCGGGAGAACCGTGTTCAAATCCCGGCTGTGGCGTTGAATATTTCAGTTGACTCTATATTAAAAACTCGCCTAAGACCTAAAACATAATTCTTACACATTAAAAAGCTTTACGAAGATAGATTATCTAGAATACAATGCTAGACTACTCTTTGATAGTTATTATGACAACACCTTTGGTTTAATGCCTTAAAGAAATTCTGAAACCACTCAAGAAAATGTTTACAATGTCCTCTCAAGAGAGAGAAAGAGAGGGAGAGAGAGAGAAGACAGAATGTTATACAGGTTTAAAGTGATTTTGCTAGCTGAAAACGTAAATGTCCATATAAATTCTGTGCTCACCTAAGTCACAGTAACGGAATCCACCGTTAAGCAGAAAGTCTTAAACAGGTAATTTATTCAGTAATAGAAATCAATGCGTTAATGACATATCGGAAGAATGGCATAAAATTATTACTATGACAAATTGGTCATTCACTTACAGGCTCTCTAAGTCCGCATCTCTAAGGAGAAGTGCTCGTACTGGTTGTGTTGCTGTTTTGTTGTGTATAGAATAAAACCCGAAAAAGTGCATTCTGTGATGGTAATAAGCTTCGCTGTCCATACCTAACATATTTAAATGATAAGTTATTTAAAGTGCATTAAGTATTACTAATTATTAATAGTAGTATTGTTACCACATGAGACGCCATGAATGAGTTAAAGCCTACCAACCCGACTGCCGGCCTCAAAGCAGACGTAGTTAATCATACGGGGAGATGATGTGGTCAGTACCACGCCTCCATCAACCGGAATATTGGTTTTCGTGAGTCACAGATCACTCCTCATATTTCTGACGTTGCTAAGTGACTACCTGGACCCCAAAAATTCGCGCCCTCAGGGTCTCGAAACCATGTACGAGCAACATTCCGTGGTCAGTATTCGGAGCACTGCACTCATCCACTGCGACACGGCGCAGCACATACACGTGTACTTAGAGTTTTCCAACTTCTGCTTGTAAGCATAAGAAAAACGTATTTACTTCAAAAAGAAACGTTAGCGAATACCAAAAGCAATTGATTTTGTTGAAACCTAATACTGCTGGTAAATACTTAGGTGTGATTCAAGGGTAAAGGCACGGACGAAAGACTGGGTCTCCGCTACCGGGGCAGAGCACCGCAAGTAGGATTCAACGGCCCTTTTGGCTTACCATGACTCTTGGGAGGGGTGAGGGGAGAGACCCGTAGGGCGACCAGATCCAGATGTTGCGGGCTCAAGCATAGACGACCACAAGCCTCCGAATCGCCGGAGGTCCCTCCAGGGCGGGGCCCACTCGCAGGTGAGACCTAACTGAGCAGTACGTCAACGACGCCAGCAAAGAAATCTTTACAGAGCACACAGCCACCGCCCAGCCGCAATCCGCCAAACACCGTCGCCTCGTTCTAGAATTCTGAAACAGATGACAAGCAAGGCAATGGGTACAGGAAATGAGGGCCAGGAGAATCATGGTAGAGGATGAACCACCCCAGCATTCGCCTTCTGAACCGCGGAAACCACGAATAGCCCATGGGTCACAGTCGGCGGTTGCGGGGATAGAACCCAGGAACTCCCGAATGGAAGTCACACACGTTATCGCGTTTCCAAAGTTTATCATTTAGTTTACCTGCCTTCCGATCGGTTCCCCAACTACCACTTTGTCATTCGTCTCGTAGAGCTAGCAAGGAAGTGATTGCTTCCTCATCTCCTTAAAACATGTACATCTCTGCACAAAACAGGTTCATAAAACATACACGAAAAATACAATTGCTTGCATGATTATTGGTAACCTGAGTTACTTTATTAATCACTCTTACTCGAAGTTTTTTTTTAAACTGCATTGTGAATATTAGTAAACTAATTTCACAGTTATGGGTAGGACAAAATATTAGAGCAATTTTACAGTGTGGGAGAAACATTTATTATGATACAAAAAAGTTTCCATTATTATAGTAAGCATAACTCAGACTGCTTACGAAAGAGGTTTACATTATTTACTCAAAACAATTAAAATATTCTCGAAAAAGATTCATCTGATATTTCAGTAATATTTTTAGAAGTTTGTATGCTGTTAAGAATGGGGCATTATGTGTGCAATAAAGTGCTTTGGGAGGCATGGTGCTTTGCTGTCTCCATGCAGTTTTGTTGCAGAGCTTCGAGTAACTAATTAGGTAAGTATTTAATACAAAGTATAATATAAGCAATTTATAAATAGAGAAAAGAGAGAAGCGTACCCATAAATGATCTAACGGAAAAATTCGTACTATTTTTAGGCTTTAACGTACTGGTATATCACATGTACCGCAGCTGTTATCAACGTTCGCATATACAGTTGTTTTCAAAAGCTAATATACTTTCAACACGAATTCAGGGGTGGTGGAAATTAACGACTGTTGTTTATAATTTATGTAGTATTTCTCTAACAAATAAAATAGTTAAATAACTTAATAATTTAAAATTTTACCCGGAATTGCTGAGAAGCGCTTTATTTTAATGCACTTTAACTTAAGTTTCTCTTGAAATGTAGAATTGTGTTGTAATTCTCATTATGAACATAATCGCTTATTAATTATTTATAGAAAGCAGAGAAAGTATTGCATTCCATCCAAAAATTCGATACTGTTATTTAACCAGAAATACATTCTTGTAAGTCACCTTAAAAACACATTTTTGGAAAAAGCTCCGTGTGTATGTGTTTGTCTGTCTGAAAACAATAAACTCAAAACACTAAAAAGCGATTAAAATACCAAATTTGATATATTTAAATTCAGCATCTTTCAAGGATGCGCCACAAAGATTTTAGAGAAAATTCTTCCAACTCATACTAGCCTTAAATGGAAGGCATCCAATATAATATGGCTAAGGTATTTCCATGACAAAATGTATATCTTGAATTTTCTGGGAATAACCTTGATTTCTCTTCATTCTGAATGACTTATGTATAGCTAGTAACCCGTAAGAGATAGACAAAATCTTACTCCCAAAAATGTAGATCTCGTTGAAGTACACAATTTACGTCAAATAATCTATTTTAAAGATATTATGTGTTTTGCTTTGAATTTTCAAACTTCGCTTTATCAACTGTAAATCTCTATTACTTTTAGTTTGTTTTGTTTCTTCTTAATCGTGCCAAGAGAACGCAATTTCAAACCATCACCACCTTTGACCTTCGCTTTAGTTTACTGTATTCTTCTTATACCTATAATGAAATGTGCAAATGTGTAATGAAGAGCAAGTAGACAGGATCATGAATGCAACGCATCAGGGTCTTTTAATTTGGGGGAAAAACCTTCCTGTTAGGGCTACGAAATTCCGGAGGCATCAAGAAGTTAAAGGTGAGAAGGGGATTGAAATTATAGCGCGTTGCTAGAAGAACAGAAGGTTCTTCGATGCTCCTGATGATTCGAATGAGAAAGCCACCAGAGACTACCTCATAAGTAAATGCATGTTGACTCAAATACCACGGGATCCTAACGATACTACCTATGAATGCAATTCATATTAAAAATATCCGCTTCAAAACGAAGTATAAAACAAAAGTAAAGTTATGAAAGACGAGAAAAAATAGCAATGTATGACTGCAACACTGATCTGTATTACAGTATGTACACTGCCTAAGAAATGACAAAATTCCACCACGAACATAAATTCCGTCAATTTCAGAGAAACAACCCGTAAACCGCATTTAATATGAAGCTCGTAAAGAAGCAGTCACATATTGCATACGGTAAATGTCAAGCAGAAGTTGATGAATACACGTTTCTCATTACACTATGTGAAGTTTTTGCCACTGAGCGCTGTCAACATGTTGCAATCTGTAGCAACATCATCGTTATTTTATTTGAACTAAACGGGAACGGGGAATAGAGGAGAATGAGGAGATTAAAGTATGAAAGCAAAGGAAAGAAAATGAGAAAAAGAAGCAGAATATTGTGTGTAGGTATAAACGGTGTTTGGTTCTTTTTCTTTCAAGTTTAACTTCACTATGCTCTTTCCACTTCAAATCAATTCTGCTTCAGCATTTCTCTTTGAATGTTCTTAATTTAGGATTTTCATTTCACCTTGTATAATTATACCTCAATCATGTGAACTGTTAATAGGAAAGGAAATGAAGAGTTTATTGAGTATTTGATGAAAGATGACTTTTTTATCTTTCTGTTTAAGTAGTAGTGTATAAATATAGGCGGTGGATACTAATGATCAGGCAGATGGGATTTAGTAAGTATAATAAATAGAGCAATCCTGTTATCGCACGGAGTATAGGTTACGTCTGTTCCATTTAATTGTTGCGTTGAAGTAGGAGTTGTATTGTAGTTCAAATGTTGGGGAGCCGAACTTGAAGTAGTTACAACCGCACGTATGGTACCCGGTAGCCTTCGTCCCAAAAAGTTATAAATATTAACTTGGTAATTTGACTGTTTCTTTAAATATTATATTTTTATGTTTGCCTCGGCTGCGTCAGTATTATTGTTATATACATGCAAGGCGTGGTGCGGCTGAAGAATGTAGGCTTACACAGATTTTAATTTTTCATTCACTCCTTTTTATCAATTCTTGACACGATTTAAATAACACTTCACTGATATAGAGAGCTGTAAGATTATTTTATTAAATACTTGACTTTTTAACACGTAAACTATTTTCGTCTCACACGAATACGTATTAAATTTCTCGAGGATGCATCTCGCGTCCGATTAGTAACACTGTCTGCTAGCAACCAACGCGTCCAGTTATGAGCGCTGTCTACAAGCAACTGACTTGATTTCTACCGCTTAAATTTGTTAATTTCTGTAGTCTATGATTGGCTAATCCTAGTCCAATAGAATGCTTTCAATTAAGCATTTTTTCTGGTTGTTGATTGGTTATTTTATAAACTGTCACAAAAATTACATTATTGTTGCTCCAAGAATGACTGGTAGCATTACTACACTTTCTTACTCATTATTGCCTCAAGGTTACCTCATTGTTAGCAACTTTTGACCTATTTCTCACAGCTGCTACATTATTAAATTGCGTAATACATTCACCTAACATTATTACAATAATATAAACATATACAATGACTGTAATATACATTCATTCATTCATTATCTGTTTACCCTCCTCTTATGTAGGACTTACACCCCCCAGGGCTTACAAGCGGGTGCCTGGGGTCAGAGGCCCGTCGAGGAGCAGACACTCATGGATCAGACAGAGCATCCAGGATGCCTGATCAGCCCGATGCCTGGTATGGGATGAAGGAAGTAGATGAAACGAAATGACGGCGAAATGAATGGAAGGAAAGGTGATGATGGAGCAGTTAGTGGAATGAATGGCGGGGGAAACCGGAGAAAACACGCCCAGACGCCGCTTCGTCCACCACAAATCCCACATGCAGGTGGTCCCTGGGATTGAACCCGGGCCGCCTCGGTGGGAGGCGAGCGGTCTAACCACTCGGCCACGGCGCCGCCTGTCTGTAATATACGCTTTATATATATTGTTACATACACATATTGCTTTAAGGCGGGCTGTTACTGAATTTATATATTATATAATTAGACTAAAATCGTTTAAGTGTTAAAAATATTGCCTCAGCGTACACATCAGTGGAGAACTGTGCCAATATGTCTAAAGTAAATAAGAGTTTATACATCAAAATTGACATCATTTGTGGTGGAATGTGGCAGGGAACACTTCAGCATAATGGCAAAACCATGATATGTAACTTAGAACTCAAAAGGCGTTAAAAAATCATGTAATTCAATAAAACACAACGAACATGTGACATTATTAGAAAGAATAAATGAGAAAAGTGGACCTTCAACAACCTCAGCCCCAAACTACTCATCAGAATTTATCAGGGATCCGTGTCATACATTAATAAGAGCGAATGTTGCTTTAAAATGCACAGCTTTCGAAATGATTGTTTCGTAGCTTTCATAAACAAATTTCATACTATCAATAGCTAAATATACATTGTTTTTCCCCTTTAATACTCCTTAATCCTGGTTTAACTGCTTTTGAAGCAGGATACACTTTCCTTCAAATTAACATCGTATTTGTTTACAGAGAACACTAGGTCCAAGCGCTTCCATCTTCCCTCGACTCAAACCCTCGGTGCGTTCGTAACTTGATAGTTTACTTACTACGAACCCTGTGCCTGATGATGACACATGAAATGAAACGGTACTTCCCCGCAATTTTCCAGTTACGAGTATTGAGGTAAACCTGGAAGAAACCTCAGACAGGAAGGACGATGCTGAGAGGATTTCAACCGTGCATCTCCCGTTCACGAGTGCATGTCTTGACAACCTCGGTCCTCCGTGTCGGTACTAAAACCCAACGAAAAACAATTCATTTATAGTCTGACAATAATATAGAAGATACGAATAAGCATAAGGTCATATTTTAAGGAGTAACTCAAGTAGATGCTATAAGACGGCAACTATGAAATTAACATAATCCATCTGATAAAAACTGTCTAATCCGTTACAAAATGTTTACAGGGAAAACTCGCAATGCTGTCACCTAGTAGTTAAGCGACATTATGTAACAAATAGGAAAAGAAAACTCCGACTTTGTAAATTTGTGCTACAAGGTTGTGAACGGATAGGTTCAGGTTATATGTATAATACGAAAGGCTTATTCTGAATATATTTTTATGGTATTCAAATCTTTTTCAATATTAGTATATTATATGACTATCCAAAGTTTTGACTTCATGCACTCTGTTCACTTTGTTCACATAATCTAAAGCCAAATTAAGTACCTTTGCTATTTATTCTTCAGCAAGTAGATGTATAAACTTATATCGTAGTGGAGCTCATGCTCTTCTAAGTTTAAACCAATACTTCCAGAAATGTTCTAACTAGATTATCTGGACATATCGCATGTACGCTATGCTTAAGAGATGAATAAAGACAGACACATTATTTTTATTTTTAATTATCTCAGTTTCCTAGCGTTGAACAACTGCATTTTAAATATCATTAGCCTGTATCACATATTCTTCTTCGACAATGTATTTTTTTATATACGTAACTGTTGTATTTAATGCCCGTTTCAACAAAAGAGTAGTCACTTTCATATATAAAGTTTATGAACAAATTCAGAGTACTAGCTCACACATTAACACAGTTCGCATTTTTATTCAGAGGTAGATCAGAGTTCAACTCAGGTTGAGGGAGAATATTCGATACTCTACTTTAGGGCTTGTAGGTGAAAGAATAGAGAGATAAAGAACAATGGCGTGGAGCAACCGGAAGACAATGAAAACCGTGTGAATCCGGTATACTACTACTATGTTTTACACATGATTCTTCGAAAAAATAGGATACGTACCTGCATGAAACTAAATTCACATGTGTACCATTTTGCTTTAAATGTTTCATTATTCAGACACTAAAAACATAGAATTTATCACATTAATATCTCTCGCATCGGAATGTGTGTGCATGCGTGTGTAAGAGAGAGAGAGAGAGAGAGAAATAAAGAAAAAATGAAAAATCGGATACATATTTCGCCTATCTAAGTCCTGCGTTTGAGGTAACAAGGCAAATAAAACAATCCCTTCCATTAAATTTTTTTGGCGTTTTATTTTCTAAAACATTCTTCATCGATTTTATTAAAATATTCATTCATTCATTATCTGTTTACCCTCCTCTTATGTAGGACTGACACCCCCCAGGACTTACAAGCGGGTGCCTGGGGTCAGAGGCCCGTCGAGGAGCAGACACTCGTGGATCAGACAGAACATCCAGGATGGGTGATCAGCCCGATGCCTGGTATGGGATGAAGGAAGTAGATGAAACGAAATGTTGGTGAAATGGATGAAAGGAAAGGTGATGATGGAGCAGTTGGTGGAATGAATGGCGGGGGAAACCGGAGAACCCGGAGAAAACCGGCCCAGACAAATCCCACCACAAATCCCACATGCAGGTCCCTGGGGTTAAAATATAATATATTAAACATATAACACAAATATCTTAACTTTTATGTAAATAACTAATGAAGTCTTCATCTTGTTTTAACTCTACTTATATAACCGGGAAGTCGTATGAGGCAGACAAAACGTGCTGCAGCAAGTTATAGAGCTCATTAAAATATTAAATTTCTAACAAAAAGCTCTTTTCCAACATTAGCCGTTTTCTTGAATATCGTTATTGTATATTCAGAGTATTCTTTAAAGTTCTCCTTCCTCTTTCTCTGTTTATCCTCCTCGTTTGTAGGACTTACGCCCAACAGGACTTACAAGCGAATGCCTGGTGTCAGAGGCCTGTCGAGGAGCACACACTTTGCTAAAGACAGAATATCTAGGATGGGTGATCAGCCCGCTGCCTGGTATGAGAGGGAGGAAGTAAATGATATGAAATAATGTTTTTTTTATAAAGTTCCCTTGTTTACACAGTCATTACTGTTATTCATTACCGCTTATTAACGCATTTACACACACACACACACAAACACCTATGCCCATGGCGGGACTCGAACCCGCGACCCTAAGCTTGGCGGAGCGCCGAAGCCACACACTCCAGCGACCACGGCTACGAGGGCCGGCAAATGGTGAAATGGATGAAAGGAAAGGCGATGATGGAGCAGGTGGTGGAATGAATGGCGGGGGAAATCGGAGAACCCTGAGAAAACCGCCCAGATGCCGCTTTGTCCACTACAAATCCCACATGTGGGTTCCTGGGATCGAACCCTTGGTGAGAGGCGAGCGGTCTTCGGCCACGGCGCCGCCTTTTTTAAAGTTAACACATTAAAACTTTGCGATTTTTCTTTCGTTTCTTGTTTCTTCTTAAAATATAAAGAGATATTTCTGTTCGCGCAATTTGCACATATGAAGGATAATTTAGTTCCATTTGATAGCATCGCTAACGAAAGATTTTATTATTTTACTTATTAATTCCATGAAATTTCGTGAAATCCCTTCCTAGTCGAATCCTTAACGGTGGTAAAGCTTGTGCAATATTTCAGAGCATACGACTAGTGAGCTCTTTCGATGAGCCAG
The DNA here is from genome assembly GCA_030765065.1 of Deroplatys truncata. Lineage (NCBI taxonomy): Eukaryota > Metazoa > Arthropoda > Insecta > Mantodea > Mantidae > Deroplatys > Deroplatys truncata. The sequence goes on from CM060980.1 coordinate 66,241,701, forward strand.
TGACCTGAGAATCTTCCATTTTATTATATAGATTCCGATGCTATTCAATTTCGTCATACTCTTATCAACATGGCAGGTAGTAGGACTCCCTGGTCTCTCTTACTCTTTGAATTGCATTTATATCCTTTGGAGCCGTAGCGGAAACACAAGAGACGATTTGTGGCACACTGTATACTGTATTTGACCTTCTTGTCGCCGTGCGATTGTTTTATTTTGCAAGAGGGGGGTCCAGATATGTACGTGACAACTGCACACACAACATATACATTATCAGTTCTTTTCCTTCCAAGAGTACAAGAAATGAATTTTCCTGAACCCTAGTTTATCTTTGCAGCACACGGAGATTTGGTTTTACACAAGGGCTTGTTCTGGATCATTCCTATATCTTGATAAACAATCCGCTATTTCTTTCCTTTACACTTTTATTTCGCTGTTTTTTTAGTTAGCACTTCATCATTCGTGGTCTCGTTCGTAAGAGTGTGTTTGTGTGTATGTTTGAGTGAGAGAGAGAGAAAGAGGGGAGAAGGACCAATTAGGTAATTTTCGGAGTAGCTAAAGCAAAAATGAAACAGAGTAGATTCACGAATGTAAACCAAGGCAAAAGATAAAAAGTAGATATATTACTTGAACGAAAGCATAAAGGAAGAACAAGCAAATGATAAAGAAAAGTATAAATATTAAAAGAGAAAAGAAAGGAAATGAGAGAAAGCAGAAAGCTTTTAAAGTGTATACAAAAACATAATAGAGAAGCAAATAGAATAAAAAAGAGAGATAAATGGATGTAAGAGATAGTGACAAAAAGCAAAACAAATAAGAAAAGCACCAACAGAAGAAAAATAATGAATTACAGTCTGTCATCTGATGTATCTGATCGATATGTTAAATAAATCCAAAAACTCCTGAATTACTGAAAATGTGTCAAATTTTCCTTAATTCGTATCATAGCGATAAACCAGTTTCATATTTTCTTTAAATTCTTAGCTTTAGCAGGTCGAAGAATGTATTCTGAGTTACTTTTAAACTATTATCAGCTTTAAAAAAAAAAAAGGACGAAGACAATAAATGCATGCGTATATTGACGCTGACCTCTGACACATCTGTGATGTTCCTGGCAGTTGCTTCAGGGGACTCAGAGTCCCGGGTTCGATGGTTGGATGGCAGGGATTCGGAATTTGTTTTTGGTAGAGCTGAGGTTCTAGTTTTCAGGGATGGTGATACTGTCTTGATGATATTAATAATACTGCCGGCGAAGTTTGAGATATTTCTTTATTTTGTTACGTAGATTCCTATCTGGTCGACCCGCCACCTTCGTCGTCGAAACCACTGTTATTCTTGTCACTTTCAAAGTCGCTACTTATGTGTTTCTCCGACTAGCCCTCGAATTGCCTAGATTTCACAACTTCATTTTTACACTATAAATTTTCTGATTATTTTCTTCTAATTTTGTTTCGTCGACCGTCCTCGTGGTTAGTTTGTACCGGAATGTGTCTCGGCGTTTCTTTTCCTCTTTCACGCCTTTCGCCAAACTTAGAATTTTCCCCCACCTTTCTTATGTTTCGTTCCGTTTTAAGTTCCAACGTATCATGTGATGTATACGCGATCTTTTGATTGGCTATCATTTTTGTTTCATGATTTTATTATTGGCTACCTCTACTTGACAGCTTTCACATCTGCTTCTTATAGCTTATTTTGAGTTTTAAAATATTCTTAGATCGTAGATAAGGCACGTATACTTTCTGACCCTGCTAAGCTTTGAAACCGTTGTAAACTACGCGTCGAGCCAAAAGTACAAAAGCGAAACTTCCGGTAGGCTTGTTGTCGCCCAAGCAGGTAGATACATCTGCTTCGAGAAAAACAAAACTTGTTTTTCTGTCTTTCCTACAAAACCCATTCCTAATATGAATTCAGCACATTTTTGTCGTTATGTTCGATCGTATATTATTATTATTATTATTATTATTATTATTATTATTATTATTATTATTGTTCTAGTAATATGGTAGCTTTTCATACTTCTGAGATTAGATTTCCTGGATTAATATGCAATGAAATATTGTTTAAGCCGAAGGAATGGTGAAGTTTATGTGACGCAGAACATTTGTCCAAAATTCCGAAAACCCTTATTTCACTTTCCATACTCTACTATAAGTAACTACTATACGGATTTGAAGCTTTATTCTCAGGAAATTTTAACTCCTATAAGGGTTGTAAAAATATTTCAAACAGAAAGAATAATGCAGTAATTAAAATACATAGGATTTAAAAATGTGTACCTTACATAAGGCTGTAAAACACATAAATAATACCCAAAAAGCATGAGAGTTTCTTCATTATACATCCAACACATCTTTAGCAACCTTCAAGTCAATTATTCCAGAGATTTGGTTATTACAGTACCTACATCACGTACGTCAAACATTAAGATATTTTTAAATGCAGGTTTCATGTATTTTGAAAGCTCCAGTAAAAATAAATGGAATAACAGACTTTCTACCATTTCGGCAGATTTAGCCATTTTAATAGCAACTCAAGTAAGGTACCTTATATGACTAACTAGATATGTTAAGAAATCTAAAACTATAAATTCATTTTAGAAGCGAAAATAATATAGCCGGCTTCTGAGCCTTAATCAGCTCAGCTTGATTCATATCAGTATAGGTATAGTCGGTATTTATACCAATAATTATTATTAAATAATTTGTTCATATAACATTCTTAGCGGGCACAGAGGTTACCTTCAGTTTCCTTGGACAAAGTAAATTCAAGGTGGAAGACAGGGAGGTGCTCTAAAACTTATTTAGTAGATTCTCCCTATATTAATTTGATTTTTATTTATTCCTGTAATACAAAAGCTACGGGTTCAGGAAAGGTAGATCTTGTTGATATTGTACATTTACTATTAGCCAAATAATTGAGAAGCAAAGCGACTGTAATGCGCTAACCTTCATTCTATTCATAATATTTTGAAGGACTTGACAGAGTTAACAGGAATTTTTTTTGGAATATATTGAAAGGGAAAAGTTTACCATAAACTTTTATAAGTGCAATATGAAGTTTGTGTGTGATAACAAGATAACAATAGAAACAAGAATATAAAATATGTAAAGGCAACCACATATAGAGGTGTAAGACATAGATCTCCGCTTTCGCCGTTCCTTCTAAATTCGTATACTTAAGATGCTGTAAGTAATTGGTAGATAATTTTAAGTTTACGTTTTATAATCAGTTACATTTTAGACACTTTATGCTGTTTGTAGATGACTAGGTCTCATATCTTGCTCAGATAATGGTGTACAGAAGACCTATTTCAATCAAACTACAATTCTAATATAACAACAAGGAAAAACCAAAGTTCTATAAAGGGTTAGTTACCTTAAGAGCTACGGTAATTTTGGATGGCGACCGCATTGAATAGGTGAATAGTTTTAACTACCTGGGTTGTGATATTTTATACTTTAAACAGAATAATTTGTTAATAAACTTGGCAAATTTAACTTTGTAAGTTTTGCAAGGTAATGGTGGTCCTCGTATTATTGTATGGCTGAGAGTTTTGGGTTTTAAGTAGAAAAGAAAATACCATAGGAGCAGGCGTAATGAGACTTTAGATGTGTAGCAGACCTTCTCAGATAAAAGCAAAAGTATAAATACTATAAATTAGTTAAACGTGTTTAAGGTGTTGGATAAAATAGAACTATTTAGAAATTTCTGGAGAGAACATGTCCAAATAATGAAAGAAGAAGGCATACTAAAGATTATTTTATATTACAAGCCGAAAAGTGAAAGAATGTTTGTAGACTGAAGAAGAGATGGATTCAACTTTTTGACTGAAAATCTATGACACCGGAACAAACCTTAAAGGCTTAACCTGTGAAAGTTCATGGTGATGGTGATGATTACAAAAGCTATTAAAGATAAGACTGTTGCTTTCATTGAAATTGCCTTGCCTTGATATTATTTTTCTGTCTTTAGCATCACCCCGTTCATCATGACTAAATGAGTTTGGCTAACTAACTATAAATCCATAGTAATTCGTAATGTAAAAAAAACTATGCCAGAAAAGAGCAGTAGAAATGGACGGAAGCATTAAAGCAAGATGTGGCAAACGAATTTGTAAATACTGGATACACAGCAGGAAGACAACTGACCTAAGAACACAACACCAGAAAAAAACACCTTGAAGATTATATGATGTTATAAAGCAAAAAGAATAAAAGGAATTGCTGTATGTGGGCAACGATCTTTCGAGATTATGTCACACCCCCAAGTCTCGCCTCTTTAAAAGGTGCGGATGAAGCGGTTCGATGCGATTATCGATTCCAGCATCGCTGCTATTATTATGCTCATCTCGAACAATTATCTTCGTGCCCTCTGCGACCAAACCCGGCTTTGTCTCTTCTCCAAATTAAACTTTACTCGAGGCTGTAGAGCTGATATAGCGGGAAGACATAGCGATGAATAATAGGGAAAGTTTTAGCAGGAATGCATGCGGGATTTCGCAAGTCATGGAGTCAGCCTGAGGAAGGTAACTGCACCGATGAAGACACCAGTTGCTGCAGTACCGCGACTTGTCTCTCGTGAGATTGTTTATCCCCTAATTTCAGAGTTGCAGGTGATGCTGGCTGGCATTATAGGATGCGGGTACTATCGTGGTTAAGATTGATCAGATTCTCTACAGTGCCTTATAGTGTCACTGGAACTTATAGAGACTGTAACTTTTCGTATCTACATTTATTATTATTATTGAATGTTCGAATGGAATAAGGACATTACACCGTGATTCTGTGTAATGGTGGATTCAAACTCTTTTGATGACACAAAGAAATGAAACTTTCAGTTACTGGAAACATCAGATAATGTGATCCGTTCGAATCAAGGGGTTTAATATTCTGAAAGCTCTGTTTCAAATTTGAAATATCATGCACACATGTTATAAATAGTTTCCTACTGAGTCCGTGCCTCAGTGACATTAAATTCAAGTTGTTTCACGGCCAAGAAAATAATGAGAACAATGGGATCTCAGGTTTACATCACTCCTTTGGCACTATAAATACGGAGATCCGGACTTCCATTGCCATGAGCTAATTCAGAAGACGAAGACGAACACCTTCAAAACATCGGTTTCAAACTAACCATTTTGTTTATTTGTTCACATAAATTAATTACTTCATTTTTACTAAAATGTGTGTTCCTTTTCTTAGTTTCTTGCTGTATTAAAATGCAACTATAAGATTTTATTTGTACATACATAGTGAAACAGTAATCACACTTGTACTTAGTGTTCGAGTTAAAAATGTTACATACATTACTATTAGGAACAGAGAGAGAGAGAGAGAGAGAGAGAGAGAGAGAGAGAGAGAGAGAGAAGACTCGCGTTTAAGAACATAAGTATGTGCCAATAAATAGATTGTGAAAGACTCCCAATATACAATCCACCACTTCTGTCTCGACAACAAAGCACTAACATGGGAAAGCATCATCCATTAAGTCTCTTGTTTTCTTTTACACTCTCACGTTCTTTGTATTTACTTTCATCTTCACAGCGAATGCTCCTAGGTAACTGCCAGCTCCAATAATATATCACCGCAAAGTTCGTGAGCAGTATTCAGAATTTTAAGAAGCACTAAGAAATGTTAAATACGAACAGGATTATGCACCAAAGAGCCTTGCAATGTGCATAGAAATATTAAATAAAACATAAGAGATGGAAAACATGCTATAATATAGAGTACCAAGCACTGGAAACATAGGAAAGCATTCAAATAAGCCGGCTTGACATCTTACTGCATAATTAAATAAGAGTGAATGAAGCTTGCGAGACAATGCTTTCATCAATGTTTACAGAATTTAGCTTGCTTCTCTTATCTGTAATTACACATTTTTGAATGCAAAAAGACCTTTCAACACCACTTGGTTTGATGGGACAAGTCATTTTTATTTGACAAATCTCTGGGATTCACGACCACATCTCAGCACATCCCCGATGTAGTGAAATCATTTCCTCAGTTTCTTCTGGCGCTAGTTATAATGAGAAATTTGACCAATGTTTGCTTCTCACCAACAGCTCCTCTTTTGTCTGCTGCATTAAGTGATGATTTGCGACTACCAGCTACATGAATTCATAACCTGGTTGGTTAGTATGTGAAATTACAAAGATACCCTCAAGGCTCCATTTTCGAACCGATCTTTTGGAATATCTAGATAGAACCAGTCTTAGTGGATTTGAACTATATGAAGGACATGACAGCTGTCATAGTGTATGAGGATGACATAATGATTTTTATAGCTGGTGACAGTAGAACAGAAATTGAACGCAAACCAAAAGTTGTTGTTGGAGTTAGAATAATGGTGCCGAGAAGTGAAACTTAGAATAAACTTAGAATTGTAACAAAAATATCCACTTTTATGTTAGAGGCAGCCTACAAAGGAACCAGATAATAAAAATAGCAGGAAGAATTAAAAGCAGACACAAGAATTTTAAATATCTAGGCGTAAAACGAAATAAACCACTTAACTTTAGAGAGCACATTAACGATATTAAGGAGAAGGCAGATAAAGTAATTTTACGACTGGAAACAAGAGGACAGAGGAATTTCAGAATCAACTAAATGCTCTCAAAATATATTAGATCATGACAGCCATCATAAGCTATGCGGCAAATTTCGAAGAAAGACAGGTGGTTATTGAGAGATCGTAAAGAAACATACATAGAAATTAACGCTAAGCCCAGATGCTACCGGTGGTTCAGGATCAAGAATTCCAATTTAAAATTATGAGAATAGAGAAGATCCGACACGAGTGAATAGGAGACGACACTACTGGACATATACAGGTAGAGGACGCGTCGCAGAAGAGGAGGAAAAACTATTAGCTAAGCCATAGAATTTGTAAGGGAAGAAATAACTCTCCTAGGCATATGATGCACTAGGTTACTGAGAAGAAGCCTGGATACCAAGTGAGGATAAATGAATAGATATAGCTATTATAGTCCGAGAGAGAGGTTTTGGTCCTATTTAATCTAGATTTATAAATTTGTGGAAACTTATATTTCAAGTGCAAAAATAAATACATGTGATTTTTGTATGCATTTATTAGACTGAAATTTGTGACACTGTTTAAATATTGTGTTTATAGCATTGTAGTTATATTTACAGACTGTTAATCTCAAGTAGTTATAGATAATCTAAATTTTAAGAGTGTTCAATGCGACAGGTTAATCGTAGGCTAGTTTAACAATACATATTTAGTTAATAATTTAAAGTTAGTTATAGTTATTCTACACATTTGATGTAGATCTGTAATTAGTTAGATAAAACAAACAAATGTAAAAAATGTGGAATGTTCGTCCTGGTTTTGACTCTAGGAGACGGGATGTAAGAAATGCAGAGAAAAATAAAATAAATACTACCTGCTCCTAACAACTGCACGTCAGCAAAGTGATTTTAATTATATCCTACCATCAATACTAATGTGATTTAATGGCATATTACATGTTTTATAATGTACAGAAAACGATATTTCGAGTAGAAATCTTAAATAAGCAGAAATATCAGTAACTTTCAAAATATGTCCAAATTCATATAAGTAGTTAAATATATAATTAGTATATGCTTAACTTACAAGAGTAGTTTCTTTTTGCAACTTTTAATTACACAGATTTCTCGCTTTATTGAGAGGCATAAATGTACCGAATTCACCTAAACAAACCACTTGATCATATTATCTACACACAAGTATCATAATATTACTTTCAAACTACTTTTTATATGTGAAGAAAATGTTCAAACAGTTCTTTCCTGACGTAAAACACTATCAAATTATTTTGTCCTTTTTATGAGCCCTAAATACTTAAATATTTGCTTGAATTATATATGTTAAAGACATACCAACTATTAAGATTACGTAGTTCCATAGAGAGAATACGCCGTTGACTCAGCTGACACGCTCAACAATCCGCTGAAGATGTAAATCAGCCAGACTTACCTGAAAGAAAAGATTTAAATTGCTGTATATTTGTAATCAGTTACTAAAGCAAAATAACATGAACATATCAAGAAATGAAATTTAAATCCATAGGAAATGCACATGCTGGAGAGAAAAACTAATAATAAATCACAATATCTTAGAACAGGCAGATAATATAATATTTTAACTACTTAGGCAGTGATGTACTATACGACATGACAAATATTCAAAACAAAATACCTAAAATCATACATATTTATGAGCTTGAACAGAAAACTGGAAAATCTCAACATTAAACTTGAAACAGTAACCCGTAGCGACATTGCATATGGAATTGAGCGATGGAGACAAAATAAACGAAAAGCATACATACTCTCCTAAATTAGATTTCTGAGTCAATAAAAGGCTGCAAAATTGCAGACAAAATACGAAATACAGACAGAAGGAAAGAATTACACATCTATAGCATAAAATAAAAACTGATAGAAAAAGAAGCCTTAAACGGATCATTTATTTAGAATGGTGAAAAACAAAATAGCCAAAATAATATAAAAACAGCTCTAAAAGATAAACGATGTAGGCGGAGACCATAAACCCAGTAGGAATCGGTAACAGGAAATAATGTCTAATAAGGAAAGTGAAGAAGAAGAAAGAAAAAAAGAAAAAGAATAGTTTTAATTATATGTCGGTGGTTATGTTAAAATAAACTGTCAATCTACTATTCCAAAATTCTGCAAGGAACAACATTAAGACACATTATGTTGACATCGATAAGTCATACTGCATGAGTCAATCATGTGCGAGAATGCGCTAGTTATCTACGAAAACCACGAGTCACTAAAAAATTATCGATATTTATTTACTATCTACTACGAAAGCTTTTTCCTGTTCTTGAAATTACAATCAGGTGAGAACATTTATTTGGAGACTTTTAGATGGTGTCTAGTACAATGCCCAGACATAAAAGTATCTTAATAAGGCCAGACAATGCAATAATTTCCACTGTTTTCGCTATTCGCCGAATTCAGAATGCCATAATGATGGTGATTTTATTTTAAACAACCTTTGTTCAAAAGCCAATATAACTGTTTTACTAACCCATTTGATAATGTAGAGAAAGAAACGGAAAATGCTCTAAAGCTACACCATATCCGAGAAAAATAACGTTCAGTTATATAATTAATAGCTCTATCATAATATTAAGTAACTCGTGATTTTGAAATTTGCTATATAAATTCAAAATCACCTGTGATGTTACTAAGAGTGAACTGTATTCATGTTGAACCCTTTATCTCGCGAAAGCTTATGACCTATTATCTGCGTAGGACTTAACACATGTTAGGTTCCTACGATGTAAGATGGCAAATAGCGAGTTTCTCTCGAGTTAATAGTAGACAGAGGGGTTTTAGTAAGTAAACCATCAAGTTAGAATTCAACGAGGGTTGGCGGCAAAAGAAGATGGAACAGCTTGTGACCTTGCAATGTTCTCTGTAAACAAATATTGTACAGTTGAAGGCAGTACACCCTACTTCGTTAGCAGATTAAGAAGTATTAGAAGGAAGAAAAGCTATTGATAGTGTGTAATAAACTTACCTCATGATTTAGCTAAGACTTTAATATACAGAAATATAAGTTACATTGTCTTTTCTTTTATATCGAACGCTGTACATTTTTAAAGCAATATCAACTTTTACTAGCGTATGACACACATCCTCGAAAAATTATGATCCATAACTTGGAGTGAAGAGTTTGAAAGTCCACTTTCCTCATTATTCCTTTCTAATAATTTTTCATGTTCCTTTAAATGAATTAAAGGTTGTTTAACATGAATTGTAAGCTCTAATGTTACATCTAATGGTTTCGCCATTTGTGCTAAAGTGTTCCATGCCAAATTCCGCTACAAACAATGCTTATTGCGATGATGTTTTTGATGTATGAACGCTTCTTTACTTTAGACATATTGCCACAGCTCTCCGCTGGTCTACATATGCATCGAATAAATGTCGCAACGAAACCGTCGGTTGGTTGGGGAGGAGAGTGTCCGTTACAGTACCTAACGTCACCTAAGCTCCGTGCGGTAACATGATTGCTCTGTTTACTTACTAAAATCCTTCTGCCTAGTTATAAGAATACAAAAAAAAAAAAAAGCACGGACGTAACATGCGCGTCAGTCAAATGAAGACGTGTCAGCGTCATTGAATATCTGTTACCTGAAAAGTATTCTGCGCAATCAGTGACCAACTTGTCCTATCGGTAGATGAAACATTCAATCCGTTTTTGCATAAGTTTTTAGTCTGGTAATAGATTTCAAATCTTATCCAACGGGATAGAGGCTGGATGTGTTCATACCATCGTCCACGAATGCCTCTCTTTGTAAAAACAAATTTACCGCGAATGCTTACTGAAAATCCCGAAATGCCTTTGATTTGTGTCCCAAAAAGCCGATAAGCGTCGAAGAAGAACGTCGTCTTGACTTCGCCGCAAATTGTTAGCACACTTTGGACTTTTTTCAAGGAATAATTCACGTATTTTATACATAACTTTACTTCTGAGAACTTTACATCTTTACTTACTTGCTTACCTGCTTAGTCGGCTTACCCTCCTCTTATGTAGGGCTTACACCCCTAGGACTTACAACCGTGCATAGGGTCAGAGGCCTGTGAGGAGCAGACGAACATTGAGTCAGAGAATGAACTCGGAAGGGGGGTCGACCCGTAGCCATGTATGAGAGTGAGGAAGAAGATGATATGAAATGAAGGCAAAATGGACGAAAGAAAAGATCATGATAGAGCAATTGGAGGAATTAATGGTGGGGGAAACCAGAGAACTCGAAGAAAACCCGCCCAAGCATCGCTTCGTCCACCACAAATCTCACATGCGTGCCCCTGGTGGGAGGCGAGCGATCTAACAACTCGGCCACGGCGCCGCCATCTCTACATCTTTAATGGCACGAAAATACACGATCAGGCACATTGGTTTGAAAGATTAAAGTTCACTTCCGATTGGATAAAACTGTGGATTAATGAACTGCGCAACATATTCCACAAGCGGGACTGATCCTCTCATCGCTCATGGGATAAATACGTGACAGTTATGGGGATTATTTTGAGCTAATAATGTACTTTTTTACGCTTAAACCGTTTATAATATGGAACTAATCATCTCTCGTTCAGTGGGATAAATGTGGTGGCAGTTTGGGACTTGTTTTGGAGTTAATAGACTTGTTACCTAAACCGTTTGCATTTTACTGCCACTTATAGTTTTATTAGCATACATTAAACATTTATATATTGTTTAATTTTAAGTAAAAGTGGCTACCAAGTTATATTTATTATTTTTGAACCTGAAGTTTAGATTGGTGCTTTACATATATATTTAGCAGCACTGCAAAGGGTTCATACGCCAATGGGAATGTATAGTAGCTTATATTAGCTATACAGGTACTAAGAATATAAGTTGAAAACTTTGAAACACTTGTACTACAATCATTTGCTCAAATTCCCACATTTTATCCAGCAAAAGCAATAGCGCAAGTGTTAAATTAAATTGAGCTTTATTTATGGACGCTCTTTAACTGCTGCGGTTCTTAGCGTCCCATTCTATATTGGGCGTGAAAGACCGGAAATTTTGCTCAGAGGCCTCTTTATCAAGTTTGAGGTTCTTTTACGTGCCGTAAATCTACGACACGGGACCACCGGCTTTAGTTCCCTTCCGAAGGAAGCCATGCTAAGGATTTTTACGCCCGAAAAACCCATCGCCCTCCGCCGGGTTTGAACCCGCGACCTTGGGAACTAGAGTCTAGCACGGTACCACTAGTCCACGGAGGACGGTAGCGCAAGCGTGCTTTGCATATTGCAGCAATAGATAATATCAATGCAGAAAAACCTTCTTCAAACGATCAAGTCAAGACTTCCCTTTGAAAGAAATAACCAAGCACCGAGACCGTTTCCTTTACCCTCTACTCTCTAATCTACTAGTGACTTTTATTTGTTTCATATCAAGAAGCTACCCTGTAGCTTAAGTGTAGAAGCTTCAGTTCAGTAAGAACTTCCTCTCTCTTTCTCTCTCCCTCTCTCACGAGGACCTTCGTGACTGCACTAATTATAATAAAAGGAAGAGAATTTGATATATCCATAAATATTTAATGATTATTTATTTTGACAGTTGAATTTTAATCAAATATGTGCTTTCCTGTTGTACACTGTTTATTTCAATTTACTCAATTGAAAAGTAGAGACATTAGGTACTACCCTTGCTTTTCTAAAGTAATAAACATCACACACATATGCATTATTACTAGTTAAATAACATTAAAGATGTAATAAATTTTTGTTTGTGAATAAAATAACATAAATAAACACACGGCTACTTTTCAAATAAAAGATACATTTATCAAATGATGTGACAATATGAATTAAGTAAGCGACAGATTTTAAGTATTAAGTTTGGTCGGGTTGTATGCGAGGAAAGTCAAAACTGCATACTCGCGTCAAACATTTGTGATTCGGTCATGGGTTTTCTACTCAATCAAGATCAATTATTCGCGCGACCTAACTAGGCACACATTCTCTCCTTGTCTGTTATTTTGTGACCGCTTTTCGGGGCTGCAGTATTTTAAGCGACGCAGCGTTGACTATTACAAGTGATAGCTACTTGTGGCTTGAACACAGTTTCATGCCTATACTTGTGTTCCACACGCTGTGAAGATGTAAGCTCCGAAGTACACCATGTACAGCCGGAGGAAGAGGAAAGGTAAAGAGTGGTCAGCAAGTGTGGGTGGAGATGTAGCTTCTTCTTGTTCCGGACGCCGCCCCTCACGACCTCCTCGACTCTCTCTTCCTAGATTTTAGGTCAACCCTGCAGGGGACTCACCTGGTGCCATGCATTCACTGTACTCTAGTGCAGGAAGGGTTGGGCAGTATTATCTCGATGACCCTACACTAGATAGTGACCTGAACGAGCAATCATTTTACGAAAGTAGCGCTTAATGTATGCCACTAATGTGTCTATTTGGAACAAGAATGTTATCCTTAAAACATTACAAAGCACTCAACGAAGACTGCTGTTGAAAAGAACGAAAAAATAGTTGATTTTACCTCATTTTCTTCTCTTCCATGTACACCTTTAGCAAAAACGAAGAGGTAATTTGTATATAGTATTTGCATTAATTAAATCTGCTACCTAACAAGGTAATGTAAAACAATGAAAAGAGAAACTATCTTAATAGCAAGGTAAGGTAGCGTTGATGTCTGCGGAATGGGTGACTCGATCTTACATTTATCTCGTAGAAGAAGTGTAACAAAGTGGACTCAACATGAGATTCTTGGGGTTCATTAGAGGGGCTGCTCCATTGAGAGTATTGACTCCTGGTAAGGGAAACTGCTGGAGACAGGAACCTTGAAAGTATCCGAAGTATATTACACGCAGATTTTTGTATTAAAGAAACCAGCTTATGAAATTTTGTACTTCTAGTTTGACTTGTTTACCAAATATTTATGATACATTCTAATTTCTAAATTTTGAGATCAATTAACTAGTTATTCCTAAGAATAAAAAATATTTTCGGCGTTTTTAATTATCAACAGTTGTCGATTTGGTGCCCAAAGAATTGTGACATAAAAACTTAACATTTAATTTTAAATAAAACATGAATTTTTTAAAACAATTAATACATACATACGTATGCTTCTTGCATTTTACGCCCTTTGATTAATAAAAGTAATTCTAAAGGTATTTACCGCATCAGTTTTGCTTTCCTACAAACATTGGCAAACATTTGCATCATAAGGAGCAATATGAATGACATGAGCACTCAAAATGTTAACGATGAAAATAAATTAATGTTAAGAGTAGAAAGGTGAGTTTAGATTCGAAATTGCAGTTTGACGCAGTATTTTATATCACAACACTGTGAATGCCAGAGTGATTGTAGTGTAAATTAGCATTATTGTATGACAATGATTTGAGATGTTTGTTAATTATAAGCATTGTTAGGAAATAAGTTTACACGACCTCACTGAAACTGACAATAGGAGCGGATAACAATGAGCGAGGGGGCGAGTTGTTTGTTAATTAGAAGAGACAAGCAAATGACGTCAGATTAGCACGCTTTTCTTTAGAAATGGAGGGAATATCTTCCCTAGAGCATATGTGTTCGTAATTTTGATTATATAAAAGTAGACGCTAATGTTGGCGCGCTTTATTAACCAATAGCAGCTCTGTTATAATGTTTAGGCATATCGGGGTGAGGGAGTATAAATTCTCTGCCAGAGACGGGTAACACACAGTTCTACAGAATCATTCACGCGTTACACGTCGCGCAGTTCTACAGAATCATCCACGGGTTACACGTCGCGCAGTTCTACAGCATCTCTCGCGTCGTAAAGTTAGTTACAAAATGTGAAATACTCGAATAATGTGCGGCAAATAAGTGATTATAGTTACATTCTAAAATATAACAGTTTCAGTCGGGCATGTATCAAGAGTAATTATGTGAAATGAATAAAGTGTGACGACAACAAAAGTGTAAAAACAAATTCTTTTATCAGTGTTATCTTTTAGTAACAACTCCTTTCTGTTTACACACCCTGTTCAAGAGATTTGCTCGACTGGGTAATAACAGCTAGCCGGAGGACAAAGAACTCAAAATTAAAAATAGTAAAACAATAACAGCCGCTCAGCAAATAAGATAACACGAACGATACCGCGACAAGTTCTATAACAGTTCTATAATGGCAGGACTTTATAATGTGTGGATATAGGTAATATCTCTCTGAAAAACACTAATGTTAGATTGTGATACAAGGGGTAAAAGTAGGGTTTTATTTTGCGAGTAGGAATGTTTACGAAGCGAAGGCCATAGACCGAGTTTCGTAACCTACGAGTAAAATAAAGCCACTTTTAGCACATGTGAGATGTACGTTTCTTAAGACAGCGCTGGTATTTATATTTTTATCAATAATATTATATTGATTCCTGCAAATAACAGATATCACGTTTAGAAAGCGTTGTTGAAAAAAGAGAAATTAAAAAAGCGAGATGTCAGACGTTTTGAAGTTTTGTTGATTCGCTAGCAGTCATTTTCAGTCAAATTATTTTCACATGTTTTGCCTTACACCAGCCAATGAAGCAATTAAATGCTACATGATATTGCTTTTTGGATTTTTTGAGTAAGTAATTTTAGGTTGTTCTTTCTGCGGCTTTTGTAATTTCACTTCCATTTCAGTTTCTTCTAAATTCATAATTTCCTCCATTTAATCTTTATGTAGATGAGATAAAAGAGTAACGTTTTAGACCAAAGAAAGTTGCCATCATAACGTATATGTTAACTCTACAACGAATTGCGATAAATTGAAGTATGACGAATGGTTTTGTGAACGGATAATGCGAGCTCCTTGAGAATTTAATCGTGTAAAAAGACATAATGAAAATCTAATCAAAACAAGTTGAGTTATTAAACATGTGCAAACACAAAGGGTAATTGCTACGTGATTAGACTTGAAACCAAGTTGGGGATTATCGTACTGTGTTAGAAGTTCTACTTTAAGGTCTTGCTTCTAAAAAATTTATTACTGCACAAAATCTGTATCTTTCGGAACTTTTGACAGTTTTCACGTTGGTCCCATTAAACATGAAACAGCCAAAATAACACAGGATCTAGTTTGTCTTAAACTGGATTCTGAAAATCTCCGTTCTGGGTCTTCTGATGAGAATAACTTTTACTGGTTTCAGAGTTTGACTTCTAGATGGTTCTACAAATTCCAAATATGTAGGTGATTCGCATTTATTGTAGAAATTTTGAACTATAAACAGATATCATGAATAACCTACCCTAGATAAAACACAGTATATTTCGAGTTGTATCAATGAGCACAGATGTCGTATCTCAAAATGATAAGCATATTCTACTTTTGCACTTCAAAGTGTAAACAAGAAATTGCATGTTCCGTCTTCAAAGATTCTCCAGCTATCTCCTTCTTGGTCTGCCCACAGATCTTTCATATTTTATTGTGCGTATTCCTTTCACTGTTCCTTAATATCTCTTTGTTTTTCGTACATATTAAAAGCCAGCAATTCTTCTCTAATGTCTTCAATTTTTACGTAATTAATTTTGTACATCGTTTAAGTCCATTTAATATCCATGATAAACATATGTTACATAAATCAAATGGCATTAAATAAACAATTTTAATGTGATCATTTTTAAGTTACTACTAAACATTAACTTACCTAACTATACATTTAGAGTTACTAAGTTCGGAGGATAAAGTAGGCATACCATTTAATTCTAATTATGAGTATAATATTTACATAGTCACGATAGAAAAGATCCATCAGCGTGGTAAACACACTTGAGTAGCAACAAATCCAAAAGGCGTAATAAATAGAGGATTTTTAAGAGTATCACTTCCATAAGTAGTCATTGGTAGCATCAAGAGATACAGATAAAAGGGTAAACAGTGTATTCTAATACAGGAAAAGAAACAACACCAATGGATACCAGGAATTCAAATTACAACAAACCTCTGTGGATTCTCACAACACAGCATCTTTATTAAACGCCCCTGGAGTTTTGCATGATATATGACCACAGCAATAACAAACGACAACAAAACTGAAAAGCATTCTGCAGTTTCACAGCAAAAAAAAAACGTAAATACGACATGATGAAGATATAAACACACACTGTTTCGTAAAGTTTCTAAACCAGTGTATTATGTTTATTTTGTACATAAAGGATATTTTATATTTATCACATTTAGTGACAATTAATTCAAAGGTTTAATTTTAATTTTTGAAATGAAATGAGATTAACATGATAAATAGTAAAACTCTTGGCTAATTATTTCTGCTACTCTCATAGATCATTGAAAGCGTATTGATTTTTCAGGAGTGTTTTCGTCATTATGTTTGCAAGGTTATACGAATATTATTAGAGTAATAAAGCATCTGAGGGTATTTCCGTTGCAAGAACCTGCACTTTACCCCAACGATTTACTAACAAACATTTTTAGCAATTCAGTTCCACACTTGCTAAAATATTTAAGTTTGATGTACAGGTCTGTAAGATTAGTTTTCTTTCCTGGAAAGATGAGAAATAAGTCAATTATAAAATTACTTTAGCAGCCTTAGCTGTTTACGTATATAAAGCTACTACTAAAATAGTGAAGGAATTATTGAAATTATTGGAATTCTTATTGAACCGAAAATATGATGTCACTATGGAATAAAGGATTTATAGCTTCCTAATTTGAAAGCTAGTAGCTTAATCATTGCTGGAAATATTACAGATCATTCTGTTTTTCTTATTTTAAACAATTCATTTCTGAAATAAAAGAAGGATTTCTCTAATTGACATGGGATAATATTGCTGTTTTCATTACTGTTGAACATAAATATCCACTTAAAGAACTGGACAAATTAATGTGGTTCATTAGCCAACAGGAATAAAAGCAATTATAATTAACAACATGGCATCTCTATTTCCTGTACCTCATCTTTCAAAAAGCGATAGCCTCCAAGAACTTTATACTCAAAGATTATCTCCAGCAATACAACCACCAAAGTTATATGTGCCCAAGTTTATAAAATATCAACTTATGACAAAATGTGAGTCTAAAAGCGAACTTAAGTTACAAAGGGAAACTATTAGAGTTTACAAGTTGTATTCACTAAGATAATTATTACATTTCAATAGAGTGCCATTTTTTCTTCATGTTTTAGTATGCGATCATGATAATCGCGGCTGTTACTGATCAATTTAACTCTTCGTAGCAAAATCCATGCAGTTTTATAGCCCTTATTCTCAGGAGAATCGGACAGAATCCGAAACCAATTTACGTTCATAATAATAGCGGAACAGTTGGTACAACATACGAACTGCCACTACAGGCAAATGCAGGTAATGCTCCGCAATGTTGACACAGAGATGGTGGAAATAAATATAATAAACTTAGGAGAAGAAAATTACTAAAAAAAATAAAGCCTAATGCTATTAACTATAATGTGCTTACCATTGATCACTACAGTAACAATGAACTCGTTGATTTTCAGAATGGTTCTCTCTGTATTCATCTAATATAATATATATATATATATATATATATATATATATATATATATATATAAATAATATTGACGTCATTGCGTTGCAGAAAGAAAGCGTGGAATAGAAAGTTAATTTCACAACATTCTCTTGGTTAAAATATGCAAAAATGTATCTGAAATCAACTTGCAAAATCACCCATACCTAATATTTCTGATTTTGTGAAACCGTTCTCAAGTCGTATTTAAGACTTAATAGTGTTGGCGGTTCGTCTTTGATACAACATGAATTTCGACCTTTATCGTTGCTGAACCTTCGTGTGTTTTATGAAGCATAAAGATTATTTGTGAAACAAAGCATAAAATTGGTTATTTGTCACTGCTAAGCAACTGACATATTAAATGCGACCTAATATTATAACAATGAAACAATAGGTAGGTTTGGGCTTGGAATGGTAATGAATATGATCCACAACAGGTGTTGCGTCATAAATACTGTCAGCACCTAATGTAAAAGTCTGATGAATTGCATTCACACGAGTTTCTGTATTCACTTTTACAAAATATTATTTTTCTATGCACTTTTTGTCAATCCAGATAAACTTTGAATATTTATACACATTTTGCTGTAGGATATAGTACGCAAAGGGATAGATTTTTAAAGAATATGTCACATTGCGATGGCTTTGAAATTTCTTCCTCTTTTCATGGCCACGAGGAAAAGAAAAACAATAAGGATTTATCACTTGAGAAATAGTAATTGGAAATTCAAAGCAATAACAAAGAATATCTCGGAAATAGTTAACGCCACAGAAAAAATTATTTGGCATATCTTTTCTGCTTTGACGATTTTTAGGCCACATCTGTTACGGTTTACCAGTCATACAAAAACAATTCAGGATGAAGAAGACTTCACATGATATTCTAGGAATATTCAAGATATACATTTTAATTGTCATATATCTTAATATATTTATAGTGTGGTATTATAATCAGAATTTTTGAAGCCATTTTTGAGAAATTCGAAAGCTTTGTACCATTTAAAAGGTAAATAAAATTGTAGGCGTCTACGGCCATTGTCCATAATAACTTAATTGTCTTCCGGTGAAGGCCGCGTGACGCTTAATAAAGTTGCCGACGTTTCGCCCTTCATGTTGAGAGCTTCTTCTGGGGACTGCCAGAAGTTTGCTTGCGCTCATATTTATACTGCGAAATGCAGTCCATCCTACTCGACGCAACGAACATATCACATCCCCATAACATGGACAGCCTGAAAGATCAGCATTGGCTTAACATATTTATAAAACAGGCCACCATATCGACTTTCACAACAATATTGAGACCTTAGCTGTATGTGACCGCTTCTTGCACAGAATAGTACGAGAAGACGTAGAAATTTTTTAACATAAATGATTATTGAACAGAGACTTTGGAAAACTCCTTAATGCAGCATGGAAAACATGCTTACGGAACACAAAATTAGTGGCAAGCTACCAGCCAATCAGGAGCACGATCTCAGAAGCTCTCAACATGAAGGGTGAAACGTCGGCAATTTTATTATACCTGAGGCTGCCTTCACTGGAAAATAGTCAAGATATCATTTAAAGGGTAGTTTGGGGTGGGGATTTTAATGAAAATCTTCATGTTTTTGGAAGATACGGAATTTGCATTTATGGAACTTTTCATTTTCTAGTTATGCTGTTCGCAGTCACATGACACACTCACACACGAACCGTTTTCTAGAAATGCTTTGTTGGGATTCAGGGGGTCCCAAAACAGTATTTCTAGTGACGATGTAAAATTTTAAGTGGAATATAATAGCTTTTCTACCTAGTAGGTACTTGTTAGAGAAAGTAAAAATATCCCGCATGCCAGTATTTATTCAGGTGAAAACATAATATTCCAGGAGCTTTCTGATATTGTTAACTACGGACGATTGCTATGAAATTATAATATGAGTTAAGGCCTGTTTACACTATAGAATCTACAACATTCTAATTGTCGTAAAGAGACTCGAAATAAACCTTTAGAAATATCTCATAAGTGAACTATGGTTCACTTTTAAAACAATAAAACAATGCTCATCATGGTGTTTAATAGCATTTGCATCAGTATTTAAATCAATTAGAAGAATAAACATCGCAAAAAAATTGAGTTTTATTTATCGACGCTCTTTAACTGCTAAGGGTCCTTAGCGTCCCATTCTATATTGGGCGTGAAGGACCATAATTTTGCTCAGAGGTCTCTTTATCAGGTTTGAGGTTCTTTTACGTGCCGTAAATCTACGACACGGCACCACCGGCTTTACTTCCCTTCCGAAGGAAGCCGTGCTTAGGATTTTTACGCCCTCGACCGGCGACCTCGAGAACTAGAGACTAGCATGATAACCACTACACCACGGTGGACGACATCAACATTGCAGATATTCACATTCTATAGTAGGGTGATTTTGGTTCTGCCACAATCAGCAGGTGTCCTTGGCTTGCTGCCTTTGTTTCGCTTTAATCTTACCCTTACGCCTAAGGGAACACGCGTTTCAGCTCACAACCTTCATTACATTGCCGAGTTGGGTGTCCTTTGAACTCCAGGTTTTCTGAAGATGCTAACCAGTACACTGCTACCGACCATTAAGAAATATCACGGAAATATGTTCTCTTCGAGTTCTTTAGAACCATTAGGAATAAAAGTAAATGTTACCAACAAGTAACACTCCACTCCGAACTGGAATGTCGTTCGTTTTACAAGGTTAGCTAGCTGAGGTGGCGTAGAGACGTAATGTAAGCCTTAGAGAAGTCGGGGACATTACAGAGCCCGGAACTCTAGCGCTCTGGGACTGGCTGAACGTACCACGCTCAAAATGTCAGCGCTCGAAAATGTTTAAATATAATTTTAAGAACAACTGTTTCAATTTCTGAGAAGCACACCTCTTACCCAGCTCACCTTACAATCGGAACGACATTCCATTTGAACGAGTCGAATGTTCCTTATAAGAAAATTTAAAAAGTGCCTCTTCTATCACTAGTGAAATGGAGGGACCTTTTGTCTATTACACCTTATATAATTATCTATTAACAATGTTGTTAATTAAAGAATTTATATAGAATAAACACCTAAGATATTACCTTAATTTCCCTTATTTTCTATAATTGTCTATACAAAGTGTATCTAACTGTATTCACCAAAATGTGTAATGTAGGTCTGCAAAATATTGAAACGATTGCGCTTTCATTGCTTCCTAAAAATGTTCAACGCGTGTTCTTACCAACAACATTACAGATTAAAGGTTTGGAATTTTTTCAAGATAAACGTTATGAGCAGAACTCGAATATTAGGCAAAATGCCTTTTTTATGGGTGATAGTAAATTAACAGTTATGTAGATATAATCGGTTTTTGAAGCATTTGGAAGTGATAGCAGTTTGTATTTTGCCTTTTTAAGTGCAGCTACCTATTTGAATTGTAAATACCAAATTTTGCCCCTTTTAAATCACATTAAACTTGTTCAATTTATTTCCAAATTTTATATTACATTCAGAGAGTCACGTATATTGACTTCTTTTACGTTGAAATGGACCATCCATTGTGTTGTAATATTTGTTACCTTGTAAGGTTTCTGCATTTCTGTTTGAAAATGGGCTCCACAATATTAGCCAGTACTATAAATAAATAAAATAATAATAAAATAAAAATAAAATAAACTCTGCAATACACCATCCTGGTATCTTGTTTCCTAAACCAGGACGTGTATTCCAAATTTGTGATATATTTAACTCGGCTTTAATTTGATACATTATTGAACATATTTTGGCCTATAATGTGGTAAAAAAAAAGAAATTAGATAAAATCAATAAAATAAAAGTAATAAAGTATAAATTCGAAATGTAATAATCACAATTGAAATTTAAATAAAAAATACATTCAAATACTGTTACTGGAGGCCGGAAACATAAAATAACTGGTACAACTATTCCCGATTTGTAGTAAATAGTTAGTAAATTAAACAATATAAATGTAATAAAATATTCCGTAGGAGATACTGTACGGAAAACATTTTGACCAACAGTGGTGCTCAGTTACTATCATGTGTAAGCAGACAACAACACTTACACTAGTATAATTTATGGTCATGTGTATTCAACTGATGGAACGGTTTTATTGCGTAAGGTTTGTGAGAAACAGTTACACGTAAAAAGTATTTTATTAATCAACACATGTTAACAGTAAGCAAAAATCTGCTCTCGCTTCAAAGAATAATGACAAGAAAATAAAGTCCGCTTCCAATAGTCGTTGCCACATCTAGCAGTCAGTTTTTTCATTAGATCTGTGAAGTCTAATACAACATTTGCAATAATATGTATATGTATATATATGTGTGTGTGTGTAATTTGTTTAATTTTATTACCAGTACTGGTCTTTATATTACGATTATAACTTTTTTAAAATTTATAATGCACTTTTTCTGTTTTTATTGTCATTTTGGGCTGCCTGTTTGGATTGTTATAAATGCCTAAACATCGGGACATTATGAGAATTATTTAAAAGGCATATTTTGCGCAAAATACCCTTAATATATTCATGGAATAATTGACATAACAGTAAAAGAATTAATAAGCCTTTGTGTTTTTAATAAATTACATACACAATTTTAGCATACATTTTGAAACCTCTACATCAGCAGATAAGTTTCATGTAGAGAGAAGCTGAGACAGAAATAAACATTTCGCCTGTCACAGGGATAAAGCGAGTGGAGCTGCGGTTTCCTCTGTCTACGAAGACAGAAATCGCAAAGGAGAATCATTAGCTTTAAATGCAATGATGTTACGTAAACATACGCATGAATGAGACAGAAAGTAAATTATTGTGTTTGCTTCAGTCTTATGTGTGCAACGTGAAATAAAAAAAAAACAATGTTCTCCTGCCCCCGTTTATTATGCTGTCTGATTAGCAGATATTCTGTCGGATTAGAGAGATTTAGTTTGCTCTGATCACAGCACATTGAGAACAATGGAACCTAAACTACGATGTGGAATAAGTAAGTTTATTTGTTGCAGAAGGAAAACTTTGAGAACATTCCAAACCATTTCTACCGTACAGTCGTATCTTAACGTTATGTTGTTTTAAGAGTAGTTTGAATTCCATTACCTATTTCTTTTATTACTGGTAGTTATTTTTAAATATATTAACATTAACGCTGCAATTAGTTCGCCAATTATTTCTGATTAAAATTCCTAGATTTAGTCTTTCGTGTTTAAAAAATAAGGATCTATTTTTCTTTGTACCTCAGCATAGTCATTTCCATGGCCAAGTGGTTACAAGTATATTATTTGCAGTAGCAAGATACAATTTCACGTTTCAAGTGATAAAAGTCAGTAACAAAGGACAGTTAAGTATTTCCAATCTTATTATGAGATAGCCATTTGTAAGGATTGCAAATAACGAGCCAAATTTAAAAGTTTGAAAAAACAACCGCAGAAGCTAAATAGAATAAAAACAATTAAATCGTTATTACTAATGCAGCTGAGAAACGGAAATCACTGAACATAAAGGGACAAATACTTAGAAAAGGGTATCTTTGCTGTAGTTGTGAAAGAGTAACGCCTGTTCTTAAGTAAATTCAATAACATGTTTAGGTATAATATTCTCTAACCAAAATGCTAAAATAATGTATTAAGCAAAAAATAGAATATTTCACCCAGTGAAATTAAAAACGCTTTAAGTTTGGCTTTAAATTCACATTTGGACTTATGTTGGGGAAGTCAGTAACTAAGATAATATTGCTTTTATCTAAGAAATAATGTTCACTAAGGAATAAAAATATCCGCGTTACCTTATATAACCCCTGTTAGGGCTCACACATTGAAATAAATGTAGATAATTCGTGTTGCAACATTAGTTCTTTAAACAATCCTGAGTATTTATAATTTGGTCTAGTGACGAATATGATTACACTTAATTTTCTTTATTCAAGAATCACACATACAATTCCTATTTCTCCGTAAACCAATTGCAGATAAATTAATACGAATTGTAGTTTACATCAACTAGAGTAAGGCGTGAAATTTTACAAGAAGGGCATTTGCGCAATTGGTGACTTATTTGAATCCCTTTTTTAGTCCTTTTTTCAGTCTTTTCCTATTGTCTGTTAATATAGTCCCACATATTTGTGTCATTATATTGCTGCTTTCCTTGGACTTACTACTTAATTTATTCTTTTAAATTTTCTAATAGTTTAAATTCACATCTGTCGCCATTTCTGTGCAAAAAACTAAATCAAGAATAGTTACAAATTTAAGACAGACTTGAAAATTTGACTGTCAGGCTGGCTCTCCACGAATTGAATTTTTCAACTCCGATTTAACTTCCTACCTTACTATCCATACACTGTGGAAGAAACATTGTTAAAACGCAGTATTCTCTCAATTGTTCTTCGAAACTAGAATTTAGTACAGGCTGTGGAATCAGCACTAACACTGACAGTCTATTATCATAGAGAGCAATAGATAATCACATTAAAACTTAACGAAGTACAGGAACAGGAAATTTCACGCATCATATGGGATGGAAAAACCAGACCGTAAAATGAAACGTAATTATTTGCAAACTACTCAGACGGTTGTGTAAGAATCTCAACTCTTGGCCATTGAAATCTCCGTTTCACAGTACAGAGACTGTATTGTCTTCTTCATGTCTTTGACCCTATGAAGTCGAACCTCCGACCACTGATGTGTTGTCTTTTCCCTGGCGCCGGGTCTTCCAAATAGATCGCCTGTCCATGCTTAAGATTTTGTTGTTGTTGTTGTTGTTGTAACTTAGCTACAGAGAATGAACTTTATAAAGTAGTTTAACAAATGTGTAAGCTGATTCAAGTAAGACGCAGATGCAGTATAAGATGCAGTTGAACATATATTGAAAATTTCTTTGAGTTAAGCAGAATTTAAGTGCCAAAAAGATTAAGATTGGGTCTCGATTGTAGAAAGCAAAGATAGATATCCAGCATTAATTCATTGATAACAATTAAATAGACTTCCTCTGGTACTCTATTTATTTTTCGAAAGAGTTTAGTTACATATGTAAATAATGTAAAAATAATATTAATTACTTATAAAGTCTTATAAAGGATCGTTGTTGAAGATTTCATTAAACTATGTTTGCATAGAACTCGCGTGCATCGTTAAATACTTAAGGACTTGAAGGTATTGTAGTTATTTAAAGCTAATGTTTTAACTTCCTCTTAAATACCACTTACCTAAGATAAAGGAAGCAATGCGCTCAACCTTAAAGTTCAATGTTGAGATTTCATAGAAAACAAACGTTTTGATGTCTCTGGTTTCCCGAAAAGCATTTCTAGAAAAGGGTCTGGCGTACGTGAATATATGTGTATGCGTGTTTTTTTACTTTCTCTACTACGTATAGTAAGTAGGGGAAGTATTGTATTACACCCAAAAATTCGATACCGAGATTTCACCGGAAACATATGTTTTGAGACCCCGTGAATCAAAAGAACTCATTTTTGGAAACATGTCCGTGGGTGTGTCTGTGTGTGTGTGTGTGTGTGTCTGCTGTCTGTGAACAGCATAACTCAGAAACGAACAGTCGGATAAACACCAAACTTGGTATTTAGGTTCAGTATCTTCCAGAGATGCGACACGAAGGTTTCCAAGAAAATCCCCCCACCCCAGATTACCCTTTACATGGAACATTTTTCGAAAATTTTAATTTTCTCAAAAATGACTCTAACGATTTTGATTAAAATATCATATGTTTAAGATATTTTCATGACAAATGAAATGTATATCTTGAATTTTCTGGGAATGTCTCCAAAAGTATTCTTCATTGTGAACGACTTTTGCATAATTCGTAAGCCATAAGAGATAGACAAAATTTTACTACACAAAAAATGTAGATCGCGTTAAAATACACAATTTATGTCATATACATTTTTTTATTGAGTGAAGCAATTTCGAGATCTTGCTTGTCATTCCCTTAAATTTTTCAATACTTTTTTCTTAAATGGGAATTTCTTATTCATTTTTTTGTCTTGGATATGCAAAGAGTATTAATCTGTGGCAAAGAGAATGGTGCTGCACATAGCAACCAGCTAAGAGATATGTTTATGCTTAAAGGCTACTATATTTCTATATTGCCCTTGTAAATACAAAACAAGGGGAACATAGTAGGCCTTAAGCGTTAGTCAAATATTTTTAGAACTGATGATATGTGTAAAATGTAATTCTCTTTGCATGTCAAAAGATCGTTTCTGCAAATGTTTATCTCGATTAATATGAAATAGATGGAGAATAAGAGTTTGTAAAAATAGTTTGTACAAGAATAGAGAAAGTCATGTGAGTATAACACATCAAATTTTTTTCCCTTGAGGATTGTTTTGTTTGTTTGTTTTGTCTGCTCAGGCGGTAACATCTGTGACCCGCATTCGGGAGGTCACGGTTTCAAACCCCCAGGCCGACTAATCTGACCGAAGGCTTTTCGTGGTTCTCCTCGGTCGTTAGGTAAATGCGGGTTGGATAATTGGATCCGCGAATTTTCCTATCATCCCTTTCATCACTACATTTCATTTCCTTCTTCTTCACCGCCATACCTGGTATTTGGTTGATCACCATCCTGGATATGCTATAATCCATAGTTTGCTTGCTCCACCCAAGACTTTGGCTTGTAAGTCCTTGGATGTTTAAGACCTACAAAGATAAGGTAATCCTTAAAGAAGTAGTTTTTTATTCAGTGTTTAACGTGCGTTCTTACCACAGGCGGTATGCGTGTGTGTACATGCGTGTTTCCATAAACAACATTGTTCAATTTCCATGCTCAAGTCAAGAAAGATTTTAAGGAAGCAGAAAGAGCTTTGCCAGAAGGTCCTCCACATTAAGAACAAATCATCATTATATTAGCAGAGCAGATGGAGAAATGTTTATATTTAAATAACCGTTCATAACAACCTCTAAGATTTTAACTGGTTACTGAAGTCAAAGTGGACATTGTCTTTATTTACGCTACAAGCTTGTTAGGTCGTTTGCACCATGCTTTCTAAAATTAAGCTGTCTCAGCCAAAGGTCAACGCGATTATAAATTACTGAAAGTCAATGGAAAGCCAGTGACATAAGTAACTCAATTTGCTTTCTCTAAACATGTCATACAATTTATTATAAAGCCATTCACTGAGCGCTAATGGCTTGAAGGAGCACGTTGTGAGCAAGTTGATGGCAAAACAACGCGGGGGAATTTGTCAGCGTGATGGGGCAGGAAATGAACACAAAAGATGGGAAAAATTGTTGTACCTAATTTAAAGCAACTTAGTGTGGGTGACGTGGCGGATTTGCACCTCGAGGACAAAGTCCTGGCCAGCAGTTCGGGGGAGGCGTGAACACCGTCTTAGAGATAGAAGAGTCACGATTTCTGGGTGCAATACTAGGATTTATGCTTGCTTGGTACCTCCAAATAAAATAACCTGAAGTTTTCTTTTGAACATCTACGAAGAATGTATAACTCCACATTTGCAAACCAAATTCTGTGGGCATTAAATGTCGCTTTTAGGAAATCTTTGCTGGTGATTGATAGCTACGAAAATTGTGTTTTTGTTTTCTTTTTTACAGAAATAGGTTATTTAATAACATGTTGTTTTTATTCAAAGATATTGTATGATATTTTTACTTATTTGCATTATCTTAAGTCAAATCTATGGATTTGTGATGAAGGTTGAAATACTTGAAGTATTTTTGTAACTAAGAAGTCTTATTATTACTATTCTACTTCAAGGTAGACAAGTATAGGCCCGCTACATCCAGAGAGCTCCTGTCAATCTAATTCTTTGTATATATTATATATATATATATATATCTATATATTTCTATATAAACCCGGAACTAGATATACATATATTTCCATGCGTTTGTGTGTGTGTATATATACATATATATTACAGCGTATGTGCGTGCGTTGTCACGTCGGACACATTATTGCTGCGTATAATGATATTGTTTAACTAATTATTTCGTTTTTCGTTGCATCCTTCCCTCCAATTCCTAGTTAAGGGGGGTGAAGGCAGGTTGAGAGACGAGCCTCTTTGTCTGATAGCTTGGGTCTGTGAATCAGTGGCGTCAGTCTTGAGCAGGTCCTCTGAGTGTGTGGTTTGTATGTAGGAATGCTTGTTGCCGTGTGTATGCGTGGTGCAGTGTTTGCCTGTAACCTTTTGTGTATAATGTAGGGCACCTTATTAATTATAATAAAGCAGATTTAAATGTGAACTTGTATGTATTATTTATAAATATCCCACGTTCGCTTAGCTTTGTGCAGCAAGTTCTTGGTATGTCTTTGTGTGCCTCCGAGTCTACATCCCCCAATGTTTTTATGCCGGGATATTAAATTTAATATTTTAGCTGCAAACCTTTCGGTGTCATTCCGGTGTATATCAATATATATATTCTTATCTCTGATCTGATATCTAAGTCTATAATCAACAAATATCGTAAGAGTTTCTTATTGGATGTTTCCAGCTATGCCTATTTCTTCTGGTCATGCTTCAATTAATTGCTCCAGCCATATTTTTAGTACAGCCATATTTCTTATAAAATTGAAACATTATTTCCTTTCCGGTCTTTTTCCTAGAGTTGTGAAACCTAATTGAAATAAAATTGAGTTTTATTTATGAACGCTCTTTAGCTGCTGTGGTCCTTAACGTCCCATTCTAAATTGGGCGTGAAAGACCGGTAATTTTGCTCAGAGACCTCTTTATCAGGCTTGAGGTTCTTTTACGTGCTGTAAATATACGCCACGGGACCACCGGCTCTACTTCCCTTCCGAAGGAAGCCATGCAAGGTTTTTACGCCCGAAAAAAATCCATCGCCCTCCGCCGCGACCTCTGGAACTACAGGCTAGCATGGTAAGCACTACACCACGGAGGACGAACTACAATTCAAATGATATAATCATCATATTTATAGGATGTTTACTGCCTATGTAATGAAAGTGCTGTAACTGCTGTATTGCTTTATAATTTAGTACTATTTTAATGCATTTTCCCTAAATTTACCGTTGAAGAATAATTACTTTCATGAAAGATACTTTTTTTTTTGCAAAATACCCATCACACCATCGTTTTATAAAATAAAGGATACTACTTTGTGTAGCTATTATTCCCCAAGAGTGTCTCCTTTCATTCCGTAAAGCAAGTGCTCACATCAACAATTATATGTAATTATGACCGTAGAACTCTGATATAACATTCACGATGAATATTAACCAAATTTTACAGTATGTATGTTTTCAATCACAAAAGAATTGTAGTAGTTCGCGCTTATGCCTGTTTATCATCAATAGAGTCAGGGTTTAATGTGAGTGTAAAAAACATTAAATATGCCCAAATTCGGGTATGGGGAATCCATTGGATTTCAGAAAAAGGTTGTGAATGAGTTTGTGCGAGTTTTATATGGAAACATTAATTATCGACCACAACAACCAGCTTTTGTTTCATATAATACTTCACTCATGTAACTTAGCAAAGCATTGCTTTCTAAATAAATTATAGAACAAGTGTTGGTATGAGTGTTGATATCGCTGTAAGGCAACTGTGCCTTTAGTTAATTATACTAAGCATCTTCCATCTCCTGGTTGATAACCAACGTACTTGAAACTAAATTAACATCTGTGCTAGTTTAAAACGTACATAGGTTATTTGTAAATTTATGACACAAAAAAACATGTTATTTATTCGATGAATGAAGAACCTAGCATTTCAGGCAAGATACATCAACACCAATATATGAAAAGTGACAGAAAGAGCAACAAAAATCCTGATTCTGGTTTATAACTCATGTCAGCTCTTGTTGTAACAGATGTATACTATTTATATAATATTTCAAATGTTTAGGTGGTTCAATTTTAGGTGGCTGGTAATCCGTGATTCTGTAAAGAAGCTCTAAAAATGACAATAAACAAAATATTTCCAATAATTCTTTGTGCTTTTGTGTCTTATCGTAATAATAAATTCAAACATGGGTG
The DNA here is from genome assembly GCA_030765065.1 of Deroplatys truncata. Taxonomy (NCBI): domain Eukaryota; kingdom Metazoa; phylum Arthropoda; class Insecta; order Mantodea; family Mantidae; genus Deroplatys; species Deroplatys truncata. Next base: position 66,271,714 of record CM060980.1, read on the forward strand.
CCATTCTAAATTACCATAAGAAATATCAATTTAATGGTTAACGCTCAATAATTCTTAGAAGAAAAGAAAAATAAAGCTTAGTTAGAATGTTGAATCAAAAGTTCAAGAATGCAAAATATCAATCGGGCATTCGAATCACAGCCCGGTATGGACATCACTGAGCATGAACAGGTCTTAATAGCTGCATTCCGGGAATTAAATGGCATAATTTTATATTCTGGAATATTTATATTCGTAAACAATTCCCTAAATAGCCGCTCAGCGATTTCTTTACATTTTTCGTCATGGAGCTGAGCATTGTGGTGTTTTTTTCATCCTGTATTCTGTACATTACATTTTTCCTGCTTACTATGCATTGTACAACTTTCCACTTGGGATTAAAACTATTTGAAGCAGACTTCGTTTCATCCAGACACACAACCCTTGAGCGAGATGAATTTGCGCATACTTGCGCCCATTGCCATAACAGTCATAATGTGAAGATCAGAGTAAGAGGAATTTTCTCGTCGTGATAATGCAGTAGAAACATAAATGAATAAAATTCGTTTTCACTTGGGCTCACTAAGCATTTTCTGCAGAGTAAATCGGCGGAAGCAAGCCATACCGAAATAAAAAAAACAGGAAAGGGAAGCAAGAAACAGTTGACAGCGGTCAAACACGCTGCTACAGCTCCTAATGGCGTAGTTCTACACTGGGAAAGTTAAAACAGCGATATGGTATATCTGGCAACGTCATCTAAGAGCTCCCCCTTCTAAAAACAACACTTTTCCTGAACAAGGTCTACATTCCACACGCAGCACAGGTGCCTCCTAACAGGAAATGACGTGCTCTATGTTTCTATGTGCGTGTAAGGGAGGGGTAGCGAATCAAATGGCGTTGGAGCAAGGGTGCGATATATTGTAATGTGTGAATTTATCATCTGACCCTGGAGATTGCCAGTGGCGTGTCAAGGGTTTTGCTTTGGTAGGGGAGAGTTCAAGCCCGGGCTATGAAATATGCATACATTATTTTCGAAGTATATTTATGATTTTAGCTCTGGGCAAATGCTTTATTTTAATTTAAAAGGGCGTTTGTTTTTGATAGACGCATTAATATTGCTTTATTCAACTGCGAATGTTAATATTATGGTGTTATTTAAAGTCTACCTGGACCAAGATGTAAACTTAAATTTTTGGGTGTTAAAATGGGAAAACATAGCTACAATTTCTCAATTAGTATCTCCAGGTTTTACAAAGAGACTAAATACCACTATTGTTCGTGCTTGCTCCAGCTTACTTTTAGAAGTGGAATGTTAGATCAGATATCAAAACCTCCATTCGCAAAACTTAAAAAGGAATCCTTAAGTAAAATATACTATTTTTGTGTGTTAGACTGAAATTTGAACTTCCAGGGCTTGAATCATAGAGTGTTACTTAATGCTGAAATTTTTTCGTTGCTCAACGTCAACTTTTGGGTTTGAGTTAATTACTCCATTGATTAAATTGATTCATATACTTCAAGTATTATAATTGAAGGAGGACAAATATTCATTGACATAAATTTGTAATATGAAAAAGCATGCTATTGTATTAAGACTTTTATTTATCACAAATACTTATCTAAATGTAATTTTATCCTCAATTCTTAAAATAAATAGCTTTTCCTGTCCTACCCCAAAAGAATGTAAATAAGGCTTAGAAATACTCATGACCTTTGTTTTTCACGTGGCCGCTCTAATGCGACCTTTTGAGATATATATATATATATATATATATATATATATATATATATATATATATATATATAGGATCCGAGTGTTTAGAGTACGGATAGTTTTTTAGAAAATAACAGAACATTATTTTCCAAATACTTTATTATCACTCATTACCTTACGCCTTACACTACTTCTCCACATAGTCACCGCCGTTATTCAGCACTTGTCGTAACAGGAAACCAGCTTTTGTACGCCTTCGTCAAAGAATGATGCCAGCTGTGATAAAAGCCCAAGTCTGCACTTCCTGTTTCACATCATCGTCGTTGAAATGCTTACTGGCTAGGAATTACTTCAGAAGAGACAGTTGAAAATAGCTTGGTGCCAAATCCAGACTGTAGGAGGGTGCTTGTTCCCAATCAAATGATGCGATCAGATCTTGAGTCTGTATGGCTGTGTGTGGCCGGGCATTGTCATTTACTAAAAGGATTTTTCTTTTGTTCCTGTATTGCTTTTGTACTGTATTCCACGACGGAGCTTTCGTAGTATCTCACAATTAAAAAATCTGATGTGTTACACTCACATGACTTTCTCTACTCTTGTACAAACTATTTTCACAAACGCTTATTCTCCATATGCTTCATGCTAATCGAGATATCGAGATGTTAATCTTATTGCTAATTTTCTTGTAGATGCAAGGAGAATTGATAGGCTTTAAGCTATAGTCAAATATTTTAAGAGCTGGTTGCTATGTGGAGTATTCGATTCTCTTTGCATTACCAGGACAAAAAAAATGAATAACGGGAAATAGTATAAGTATTGGAAAATTTAAGGGAATAACAAGCAATATCTCGAAAATAGTTCACTCAACAAAAAAAAAAGTATATGACATAAATTGTGTATTTTAACGCGATCTACATTTATTGTGAAGTAAAATTTTGTCTATCTCTTATGGTTTACCAATTATGCAAACGTCGTTCACAATGAAGAATACTTTTGGAGACATTCCCAGCAAATTCGAGATATATATTTCATTTGTCATGGAAATATCTTAAACATATGATATTTTAATCAAAATCGTTACAGCTATTTTTGAGAAAACTAAAATTTTCGAAAAATGTTCCATGTAAAGGGTAGTCTGGGATGGAGGGATTTTCTTGAAAACCTTCGTGCCGCATCTCTGGAAGCTACTGAACCTAAATACCAAGTTTGGTGTTTATCCGACTGTTCGTTTCTGAGTTATGCTGTTCACAGACACATACACAGACATACACACGGATATGTTTCCAAAAACGCTTTTGTTTTGCATTCAGGGGTATCAAAACATATATTTCCGGTGAAATCTCGGTATCGAATTTTTGGGTGGAATACAATACTTCCCCTACTTAATATACGCAGTAGAGAAAGTAAAAAATGAATGAGTGGTTCGGCTTCACAGTTTGCGGGTCCTTTGATTGTTTTGAACATTTCGAAATGCCCTAACTATAGGAAGACACAAAGTGATAATCGCTCACAGCTGCGTCTGACTTCGTTATGAGTGGAGGAACTTATCGCACATGCTCAAATTTACGACTGCAGCGGCAAAGTATTAAAACGGCACTTACTTTAAAAACACACCTCATATAGTTCTTGAAACAAGAACTTCAAAATTAATAGCATTTGGTTACCCTAATTGTTAAGTTTTAATGGACTTCATTTTTGCGAGCGTTTGTTTTCGTTGTTTCGCTGACATTATATAAAATGCTTCTATTGGTTTACATATATTCTAATCAGAGTTTAACGATTTTAGATGTTTTACCTTACATCTGGATGGCTGTGATATGCAATACAGCAAGCTACCAACAATTAATAATGTCCTGACTACCTAAAACGGTTTTTCTACGGAGAAGTGGAGAAACAAACACGACAAATTATTATACCTATTGGTGTTGTTTGTCCAGATCTTCAAACACACTTTATAAGGTACACCACTTATAAGCGTATGGTCCTGTTTATCTCCTCATTAATTACTGAAATAGAGAAGTCAAAGGCTTTAACTTAAGAATAAGTTTCACCATTTATGTCGATATTTAGTTATTTCCAAAATAAAAACTGAAGATGGAAAATGAAATGTTCACTAGTGTTCAACATTATCCTCCAGAAGAAATCTAGTATTGCAATATTTTAGATTATGACTAGACAGTGGACCACAGTAATATAAATATAACAATTACAGAATAATATATGCTTCATACTATTTTACAGTTGTGAAACCACTGAACAAGACATTGACTAAACAAATTTTCGCTAACTTTAAGGAAGTACCTTTTCATAAAACAAAAATGCACATTCAGCTTTATGTTACCACATAATGAAATGTGTCTACCTACTCTTCAACATAGAATTTTGTGTGGGACAAATACACTACGCAACGACAGTTTGTAGAGAAGCACAATGTGATATATTTTAAACATCTAGCTTCGCTCTTCTTTAGCTTTACTCCAACGTTTATATCAGGGCTTTGTTTTGTTATTTGTGGTTCACCGGAAACGTTGGAATTTACATTGTTCTCACGTTCCAGTCGAAAGGTTTCATGGTGAATTCCTCAGAGCTAGCTATATAGCAGCTAACAATTCTAGCAGCTTCTAAAACCAACAAAACGGTTTTATTACACTTGGTTTGAGGATAGCATGTTACTTTCCTTATTGGCTTTATACACAATCATTTCTGCCTGCTCTGTTCTTTATTGGTTATTTATTTTCTGTTGCTACATACATTTATTGTAGCCTTTCATGCTCTACCTTTTCCTGCTATACAACATGAAAACATTCATTAAATAAATGTAGAATAAAATTATTAAAAAGCTTTGGGGAAGAACTTAAAATATTACATAATGCGAGAATTTATTTATATAGATGGTGTTAACTGTTGTAGACCATCTCATTTTGACTTTCACTTAAGAAATAGTGAACATTGTAGCGTTAAGGTATTTGATAATGACCAATGACGTTAGCATTGCCTCGTATATCAACCAATCACGATCGTTTATCTTATAATATGCTTACAAGGATGCTATTCGGATAAAAAGTCAACTGTTACCGAACCGCAATAGTATTGGTATGCAGCGATTAATAAGCTATGTCATCCATCTCAATTGTTGCGTTCTCAATATCCACTTCAGTTTCCACTACACAAAACTAGCAGATTCCTTCAACTTTCAACTTTGGAAATTGTGTTTCTAATTACTGCACATTCAAATAGTGTTGACTTCCAAATAAACCGCGTTCTTGAAGAAAATGAAGAAAAATGTATGTTTATTGTATTCTTGTTTTAACTTAATTTTTGGGTTAACTGTTTTCTTGTTCCCACTGTTGGTAGCATTGGTTGGTATTCCGTGATACATTAGATTGTCCATTCATTTGGTGTCATGATCTGCCAGCTAACACATAATTGATTTTAAGCAAAACAGGTAAGAAGGTAATTATTATTTATATAATTGGTTACATTTTATTCATGGAATGGTTTTAATAAATACCATTCGAGATTATGAGTTTCATCAAATAAATTCATAGGCACTCGTGGGATTACCTATAATAACAAGGTAAATATTGGTAAGTGTCCATTGGAAACTTCTCGGATCCCTCCATGCATAACAGGACAATGCGCGGAATGATGGGAGCATTGTAGCCGCGTTTACAAGAGTGTCGGTTGTGCTGTGCTTAGGAGTGTGACCAATAGGAATCATGTGTGCAGCTGGTCAATAGTTTGGCTTATAGTTTCTCTTCAGGGAATAGCACAACTTATGAATAGGTAGATAAAAATCGTAAGTGTTACATTCATATAGCTTTCTCTACTTATTCTTCAACAAAATATTATTACAAAGGCTTATTCTTCTATCTACTCTACGCTAATCGAGATACAAAAGCTGTAGAATGGTTTAATTAAACATTTCCTTGTGGTTACAAGGGAATAATGGAGCACGTAAGCTTAAGCGATAGTCAAATCTTTTAAGAATAGTTACTATGATGCTGTTTGCATGATCAAGAGGAAACAATGGGTAGCTATTCTTTCAGTTGAAAAATTATAGAGTATTTGAAAATTCAAACCTATACAAACAATATCTCAAAAATAGTTAAAGCCACAACAAAATTTATTTGACATATATTGTTTGATTTAACGAGATCTACATCTTTTGTGTAGTATGCTTTTGTCTACTTCTTATACTTTACAAGTTATAAAAAATAGTTCAGAATGAAGACGACTTCACAGTCTTTTCCCAGAAAATTCAAGATACACATATTGTCATACAAGTATCTTAAACATATGGTATTTTATCTAAATCGTTAGAGCCATTTTTGAGAAAATAAAAATAACACGCATTTTTCCATGAAAAATAGGTTTGTAGTTTGGGGTTGGGGAAACATTTGAAAATCTTTGTGTCGCATCCTTGAGGGACGCTGAACTTAAATACCAAGCTTAGTATTTAGCTCACTTTTCATTTTTTTAGTTATGCTACACACGGAATCTCAAAATGTGCTTTTCCAGTGAAATCTTGGTATTGAATTTTTGGATGTACTTGCTATAGGTAAACAGTAGAGAGAGAGTAAAAATGTAGAACTACCACTTATAACTATGTTTTGTAATTTTATCAACTAACCTTGTTAATTCCAAACCACCTCCCGCTATCCAAGTCAAAATGGTGTATTTATGGCTCTTTAGGTATCGTATCACGAATGGGGTATATCTGTTATTTGTTTCTGTCAAAAATTAACAGAAATCTAGTAGCAAAGAGGTATGCGATCTAAATCTAATACAACAGACGCACTAAAGAAAAGTTATATAAAAATTTAGATCACGATGATAAAGATTTTGCAAAGTCTGGAGCCCATAGCAACTGCTTGTGCCTCTCGTTCCAAAGAAATTGGCGATTCTGAAAAACTTGAAGTGGAACATTATGTACGTCAGAGTAAAGAAACGTTTTAATACTGCAAACTATAAGGCACCGTAATAAATACATTATTTGCCATGAACTGTAATGTGTATTTTGCGCAGCATCCAAATACCACTAATAAAGAATAAAATGTCATCATTCTGCAACAAAACAACACAGATACTGATTCCTGCTAGAAGTCTACCTACAAGAGGAAAAAGAATATGTCGATAATACCTCCAATGCAGATAAAAAAATCTGATGTGTTACACTCACATGACTTTCCCTACACTTGTACAATCTAATTTTACAAACGCCTATTCTCCAAATGCTTCATGTTAATCGAGATATCGAGATGTCAATCTTATTGGTAATTTTCTTGTAGATGCAAGGGGAATCTGGTAGCTTTTAAGCGGTAGTCAAATATTTTAACGCTGGTTGCTATGTGGCGCATTCCATTCTCTTTGCATGTCCAGGACATAAAAAAAATGAATAACGAATTTGAGAAAAAGTATAAGTATTGGAAAATTTAAGGAAATGACAAGCAATATCTCCAAAACGGTTCACTCAACAAAAGAAATGTATATGACATAAGTTGTGTATTTTAACGCGATCTACACTTTTTGTGTAGTGAAATTTTGTCTATCTCTTATGGTTTACCAGTTATGCAAAAGCCGTTCACAATAAAGAATACTTTTGGAGACATTCCCAGAAATTTCGAGATATACATTTCATTTCCCATGACATTATCTTAAACATATGATATTTTCATCAAAATCGTTAGAGCCATTTTTGAGAAAATTAACATTTTCGAAAAATATCCCATGTAAAGGGTAGTTTGGGGTAGGTGGATTTTCTTGAAAACCTTCGTGTCGCATCTCTGGAAGATACTGAACCTAAATACCAAGTTTGGTGCTTATCCGACTGTTCGTTTTTGAGTTATGCTGTTCACAGACACACACACAGACACACACACACACACACAGACACACACACGGACATGTTTCCAAAAATGCTTTTTTTGGATTCAGGAGGTCTCAAAACATGTATTTCCGGTGAAATCTCGGTATCGAATTTTTGGGTGGAATGCAATACTTCATCTACTTACTATACGTAGTAGAAAAAGTAAAAATGTGATAAGGACTACATTGAGAATTAAATTTAAGTGCAAGCTTGAGCTTAAATAACAGCGTTCAACTAGATATTTATATTGTTATTAATTGCTGATTAACGTTTTAATAGCTAGTATTATTGTAACATAAAATAATAAATAAATCCCTTTTAGATTTGTATTCTCGAACAGTTCCTACGCAATCTATCATCATCAACGATTTCTTTATGAGAGAATTACAGCACTGGTTGGCATTAAACACATCACATACCTCTTGTACACTACAGATATGACAATCCCCTACTTTCATCCTTGAATAAGAATATAATCTATTCGGGGTTAAAGTGATTTGAACAGTCATGTTTCACTGCTTTCATGTCTGTAATAAATAGCATTTCTTTAATCTACAAGCCAGTTAGCAGCAGAGCAGTATAAATAAGAGACTATTTGTAATTGACTGAGTGACTTGAGCGTATCTGCCCTCATTGCCAACATTGGTTTATATAGTATAGTATAATTGTCATGGATTATAATGAAACATTCAAAGCAGAATCAAAGGAATGCGCAAAAGTTTGCTTCCCAGACCTCTCTTACCTTTAAGGTTGACAAAATGACTTCCGAAGCACCGACAAATCACCTGGAGAGATTTTAGAGAGAACAAGATGGGAAAGCTCACTGTAATTGGAGTCAAAATAATTATATTGAGTCGCGCTTGATTTAGAGTTTGTGTTAAGATCATATTTCAATACCCTTCCTGTTTTATTTTGGAGTTATTATACACTTTAATTTTGAATCTGAAGATTTTGAGCCCACATCCTTAATGTGTGCTTGGTAATCCGCAACGCACCATTTCGGATCTCGCGTAAGGTTTTTTCTTCGAGTTTTTCTTTATTTGAAAATGAAAAACATAGGGTACTCCCAGATCTTTGAATTCAAGCTTCATTTCAGCCTTCATTCATCATCACCTCATTAACTTCTCAGCAGACCTAAATGTTATAAGGGGCATTCAATCACAGAAACAATATACAGATCTGAAATTTTACTGTATACAAATATTATAACCACCTACAATGCCTATAGCATTATACAGAATACGAGTCTCAAAATTTTGAACACTGGTGGTTGATTTATTTCGTTTTATAACATAAAATCTGAGACTATTTTGCATAAAGTTTGTGAGTTTTTACAAAATATAATGAGGTCTTATGAATCTGACTTACAAGATTTTTCAGGCATCTTTAATATATTTTTGAAACTATTAATTTTATGTATTTTGGTAACTAGCAGTTTCATACAAACAGCAACCAAGTGATATTTTTACTATTGTTCTTAGTGCACGCCCCCAGTTTCAAACACCATGCTGTAATAGGCTTTAAAGACTTGCTAATGTTAGTCCTCTTGTATGTCTTGTCTTACTTCATTCTTTAAACTTCCTCAGAAATCCTGGAATTCTTATTGTTCTCATGTTCCAGGAGAAATTGCATATCAAATCCTATCTCAGGCTATATGTCGACTAACCCTTCTTTGAGTTCTTTAATTAAGGAGAATGCATTTCTCTAAATGTTTTATGGATGATCTGAAGTTATAAAAGGCTGATAATAATGAACTTATTGCATCAATAGTCTTGTTGATCGCAGTCGCAAATACAGACTCTGCATCAATTTGATGAAATAAATGAGCTGATTTCGTGGGTTTTGTGCTTTAAATGTCTTAAAATGTTTCTTATTATGTCACAATTACTAACAAACGATAAGTTATGAATTTTATTTTCAAGCTGATATTTATTATTGCTTTTTGGGCCTTTTTAATTTGAGTCTTTAGTACTTTGATATTAATTATAACTTCCAAGTTTGATATTAATTATAACTTTTATTCTTAAAACTTGTACATTTAAATGCAGATAAAATGTCTCATACAGTACTAAGAGTTTCATTTTCTCCACTACTTAACTATAGTAAGTAGATGAAGTATTGCATGCATTCCACCTAAAAATCTGATAGATATTTCACCCAAAATACATGTTTTTGTAGCACCTTGATTCCATAAAAAGCATTGTTAGATAAAGACCAGCCTACCTGTTTGAAGACCATAACTCAAAAAGAAAAGTCTGTTAAATATAAAACTTGGTATTAAAGTTCAGAAAGTTTACAAGAAAATTCTACCACCCCAAACTGACCTTTACATGGAAAAAAATCGTTTTGTTTTCTCAAAAATAACTTTAATAATTTTGATTAAAATATCACAGTTTTAAGTTATTTTCATGACAAATAGAATGTTTAACGTAAACTTCCTGCGAATAGCATGTGAAGTACTCTTTATTCTGAATGAATTTTGTATAAAATGTAAATAGTAAGAGACACACTAAAACTGACTAGACAAAAAATGTAGATCACACAGAATTTATGTCGACTGCATTATTATGTCAGCACTTTATCCTTTTTTCAATTGCTAATTCGATATTGATTTTTTACTTTCTCTATTTCGTATACAATTAGGGGAAGTATTGCATTCCACCCAAAAATTCGATAGCGAGATTTCACGGGAAATGCCTCTTTTGAGGTCCCTGAATCCAAATAAATAATTTAAAAAGCACATCCGTATGTGCGTCTGTGTTTCTGTTTATGTATCTGTGTATCTAGGAACTCAAAATCGAAAAGTCAGATAAACTCAAAACTTGGTATTTAGGTTCAATATCTTCCGAAGATACGACACGAAGATTTCCAACAAAATCCTCTTACCCCACACTACCACCTACATGGAACATTTTTCGAAACTTTTTTTTTCTAAAAAATGGCTCTACGATTTTGGTTGAAAGATAATAAAATGCATAGCTCTAAGGTTTTGGGAATATCCTATGAAATCCTCTACATTGGGAAGAATTTTGTATAATCCTGTATAACTGGTAAACGTTAAGCGATACGAAAATGTGCTACACAAAAATATGTAGATACTTTAAAACATATACAATTTATTTTAAATGAGTTCTTTTGTAGCATAAGTCGTTTCTGAGATATCCGTTATTAAATGCTCGAATAGTTCATTTTTTAGCCTTTCTCTTAAAGTCTTCTCGACATTCAGTTGTTTCTCGCGATTGCATGGAAACTGTATGTAATTTTAAGGCCAGCGTATAGCGTCCAGTTCTTAAACTGTTTCTGTTCTCTTTGTATCTTTAATGAAATGTGTAATGTAGCTATTTCTGTAAATATTTATTTAGGTTAAAATGTAGTAGACAGAAAAGTAAACTTGATTAAGAATAATTTGTATACCCACTAATAAACGATCGAAGGTAGGGAAAGTCATGTGAAAGTTCACATGTGATCTTTTTGCTCTGGTCGTAGAAACAGAATGGAACTTCAAAGCTACCACATAGAGACCCGTGTTTAAAATATTTGACTATTACTTAAGCCTTCTGTATTCCCTTCTACGTGCAACTAAATGTGCAATATAACTTTTCCGGAAAATGTTTATCTGGATTAACATGAGGTAGATAGAATAAGTATTTGCAAGAGTAGTTTGTAGAAGAAAAGGTAGAGAAAGACATGTGAATGTAATACATTAGAAATTTGTTTTTGTTCAAAAATACGTTGACGATTGTGTTCCTTCTCGAGATTCTGGGTAGCTCCCTGCTAAAAATTCTAGCCTCTGGAAATAAAATCTAACAGATTTTTGTCAGACGCTTTCTTGCAGAAGAGTCAAATACGCATTATACAGAAAAATACGCTGTTATAAGGATTATGAATAGCTAATGCTAACATAACATAATTTTATCTTAATCGGGCGACAATTCCCGTTCCATGGAGCTTCCAGAACTGAACTGTTAAAATACATGCACCATTTTTTTCCTGAGCTTGAGAATGAATAGAACGATAAATGTGACAACTAACTTCTACACCAAGATTACTGCATTTATTACTGGTAAAATATAAGTTTCCGTCACTGTCTGAGTATGCAATATGAGCCCATGCCTTAACAAGCTCGGTTACCCGTGTTGGTAGAAAGAGGTAAAGATTCTCAGTAAGGAGTAAAAGCTTCTACTAACGATAATATATCAAAATGCAAAGAAAACACTGGAAATTTAAGGGGTGGTCTATTCCATACCATGCAATGCTGATAAACTCGCCACTGAGCCCTCCCCTGCTGTGCTCGGAGTGCGGATGTATATCGATATCACATACGTATAATCACTGTCATTACCCAAATGATCGCAAGGCTGGGTTCTCTGAGGGCGTTATCAAATAGGGCCCCTAATTCATCGAGTCACATAATCGCGGCATTGAAGCGAGGGTGATGGCATCTGCTGATGACACGAACCATATGTTTTGGACTTTTCAGAAAAACTCATCGGAGGGTCACTGAAACACCTCCCACGGCGCGAGCGGAACGTCCAACCCTTCCTCGATGTGTAAATGGACAACCACTTCTGAAGAGATTAAACCTTAATGGAAGTAGATAAAGGCGCAGTATCACCATCATGAAACATTATAACGAGTTTCCTCTTTTGGGGAGACTGTGGTGAAATAGATTTTCTGTAAATCGAAATTAAGCCAGCAGGGAGGTAGATATTACTTCCTTTTTGAAACTGGAAGGAACAACATAACCCTTCAGTAGCATAAAGAACCTCAAAATGTTTCTTGCTTTGAAACTGATGGCGGCGATGTTGGAGAGAAGGAGTTACTTCCTAATGGAGCGGTATGAATTGCGGTGTAGCTAGAGGGCTCGAAGTTTCTTCTAGAGTGCGATTCAGAATGTAGTAGACGGTATTGACCCATCTTCACGAAGGAACCGAAGAACTGCGGTTTGAAACTAATATGGTACAATACACCTGTAGTGGCTAAAGTATCCAATGACTTGACAACATTTCTCTCCTTCCCATTCCTCCACGGTCGTTTGTTCGTTTCAGTTTTGGCTGTGTTTAACATCAAAAGACTTTGGAAATAATTGCTCATCAACATAATGTTCACTCGTCTTAAATTTGATTCTAATCTAATTAGAATCATTTACATGTGCGTTTATTTATGCTTTCAGACTCTAAAAGGATAGGGAAATAGTTTAACAAAGAAAACGTTTTTCCTCCCAGCGGACCTCTGGATTTATACTCCGAACTCAATTTTAGACAGCAGAGCATTATTATTATTATTATTATTATTATTATTATTATTATTATTATTATTATTATCCTTTTAATTTATTTATTTTAAGTCACTTTATCTCACAAAGTCTTGTTTTTTAGTAAAACGGTTAACCAAACCTCACTAGAGGTCAAGAAACCCCTGTAGCGGTTCTTCCTTGGTAGGACCCCACTACGTTGATGATGATGGATGCTGTATTATGTACCTGTAGATCGTCTTGATGGCCGTACTCTCATGAATATCTCGACGTTCTCGTGGACTGGAACCTGATCGTATATCTGTATTCTTGTGTGTGTGTTAGTATGTTGTAATTATCATTTTATAATTGTCCCACGGTTGCTGTGTCTTGTCAGGGTTGGGTATGGAGAGTGGTAAAATAGTTTGCACACACGTATTCTGTTAATTATTTCACTTGTATTTTAGATAAACCACATGTACATAATTCACTATCACCTTTGTCATTTTAACCTATGTATAGCTGGTAGACTTTCAATACGTAGTTTTAGCGCCTATTCAGAGATGCGTTTATACACTACCTTCCTGCTGAACACTGAGAAGCTTCTGTTAGCGTTCCTTCCAACCGTTCCTCTTAACGTAGTATTTGAATTATAGGCATGTATCAATATACCTGATTGGTGTTTCTATCCAATAACATCCAATAAGAGTTTATGTTACATACATATGTTTACAGACTTCCATTATTTTAATTATGAATCCAAAGTTCGTTACATGCTTACGTAGACACTACTGCATTTCTCGTAATTTTATATTACTGGTTATATAGCTAACAATGACCTTTACCCTTCATATCATATTTTATATGTTATAACGCTATATACGTGTTCTCTAACATGTATACATTATGAATATATGCGTTTTAATATCCTCTTAATTATTATACGTACAATATTAGCAAAAAATACATAACACGTAAAACTTTGAACAAAATATTAAAGAAAGGAATTATTAATGTGTTGATGCTGAGAAGCTATGAATTAGATGTATTATTACATTAATGAGTTATTGTATTAGTTTTTCCGTAGCTAGTAATGTATGTTGTTTCAACCCTTGACATACATTAAGTTGCGGTAGTTGCTTAACAGAACATCCAGCACAATCAAAATCGTTACTTGCTTTTGGCTCCTACTTTGGGATTTGTAGTTTGCGAAAAGGAGATTTAAAGGCCATGCTCTCTATTATTTGCTTACTGCCTTCACAAAGCAACTATGCACTTCCTCATGCACTAAAGTTGTAACCCTTTTCTCTCAAAACAATCGATCTCATTTGATCACGACACAAATGTTCAAAATAACAGAAAATCCTGTTAAAACGTGACAAAAATTTGCAAACCCTATGACAATACCAGGACCTGGCTTATACTTCGCTGAGACTTTCGCCATTATTTAGCAGATATAACACAAATTAAGTTTTGTGTAACACAAACAAACAACAATTTGTCTACCGAGAGGGATAGCTCAGGCGGTAACGTTTGTGGCCCGCATTCCGGAAGTTCAGGATTCGATTCCCGGTGGCCGCCCACTCCGATCATGGGTTTTTTTGTGGTTTTCTTCTGGTCACCTAGGCGAATGCTGGGATAGTGTATTCTACCACCATTTCTCCATTCCCTCCCTTCCTGTCATTTATCTTTCTCTCCTTCATCTTTCAGGCAGTGTTTCCCGATTTCGTAGTGCGTCTAGTGATGGCCAGATGGCGTGGTTGCTGCGATTTGGAAAGATTTCTGCGCGCCAACGACAGGGCGCGTTGGCCTGCATGTAAGGGCTGCTTTGTCGCCCCCTCGCAGGACTCTTCACGTCTACTGGCCGAGTGCGGGTGTTTCGAACTGGACATGTCAGGGACTTACGTGCGTCTCTGGGATCCTGTCTGTCTACGGACATACGACCTCCTGAGTCTCCTTCACTTCATCCTGCCTCACAGGGGGAGAAGCCACAATAGACGTAGTTGGGCGCATTGGCGAGGTGTCCCCCTCCGATAACTACATCCCTCAATTTACTTGCTTCATCGATCAGCTTTCTTGTAGGTAATTCGTGAAATACTCTACGCTGGAATTGTCAGTTAGAATATGTAGTTCCCTTGTGTAGACACTAAAACAGAAGATATCTGAATATAACAACTACTGGATAAATTTATGCATATAAAATTACGCATATCAGAATAAACTGTAAAAGGTACCGAAGAAATTGGAAGCAGAGGACCGAAATTTATATCAAATAAAACTAATTATTATTTTCCTAAATGTATATAGCGAGAAGCTTTCTAGTGTTTAAGTATGGACTATATAAGGATCCATATTTTCAAGGTTGTGTAAGCAGAAGAGGAAAGTTTGCTCTCTAATTACTTTATTTACTTCATAAGGACTTCATATTTACTTCATTTCTTTTTACAAGTGTAACACCATTAATAATGATGTATAAAAATCCCAAGTATGCATAATGGTTCGTCTAAACTACAGTAATTCTCTACAGCAGACAGTTTACAACATTTCATTAAATGCACCGATGCGGTCTCTGTTTAGATAATTATTACAGCATTAAAATGGAGACAACATCATAATTCGCGACATTATTTTATCTATTAGTATCTATAATTATTAGCACTAAATTCAGTATTACACGGAAACATACATCGCAAAAACTGTTTTTTTTATTTGGAAGTTTGCTATTATTATTTGACTAGTTTTGTTTTTATATAGTTTGCTTCACTTTCAAACGCTATTTAAAGCTGAATTTTAAATGTTGCAATGTTGTTAAACGAGTGACCTCTTGCGTTGAATACTGCGTCGATTTCTGTTACTCTCCTTGCTTCGGCTGCTAGATAGAGCTGCTGTAATAGTATATTGCCATGCAAGTGCGATAGATGCATCTTTGCAGAACGAGGAAGAAGTTGGAAAATACAGACCAACGCGTATTTTCACTTCCGAATTTCTGCAAAGGAGTTAATGCATGTCTATTGCATATGACAGTGATAATAGAAATATTTACGCAAAATACATTTAATTCTAAAGTAGTGTCACGGTTGACCGTGCTAGCCTCGGCGAATGTTGATCAATTAGTCACGCCTGGTAGTGTTGATCAACCAGATAACAATAAAGGTGAGATGGCTGTTGCGCCGAATTAGTTATATTCAAAGCTGTGGGAACTAAATCACAAGTAAATGTTAAAAAATAAAGGGAGGTAAAGACGGTACGATTTAAATGGTAAAATTTAACTACCAAATATAATTATGTTACATGTCTGGACAGTAAGTATGCAGATCAATAGTTGGAGTAGTCTGCGTAAAAATGCAAAACGCACGGACTGCAGGAATTTCAACTTTCTACGCATGATAGCATGAGCGGGAGATGGATAAAAAAGCACAATCGTCGAAAAATAAATATGTATTGTATTTGGATTGATAACGCTACGAAATAATTTAAAGGCTGATTATCATAAGTAATCTATCAAGAGGTTGTGTTGTCCCCCCCCGAAAAAAAATCGCAAGCGATTTCATTTGATTATTTCAGCGAATAATACTCGTACAGGAGCAAAAGCTAAAACTAAATCTAAAAATATGATGTGTAACACTCACATGACTTTCTCTACTCTTGTACAAACTATTTTTACAAACGCTTATTCTCCATCTACTTCATGTTAATCGAAATAAACATTTGCAGACTCTATCTTATTGCTAATTTTCTTGTAGATGTAAGGGGAGTATATATTTACAAGGGCAATATAGAAATACAGTGGCCTTTAAGCACATACATATCTCTTAATAGTTGGTTGCTAGGTGCAGCACCATTCCCTTTGCCACAGATTAACACTCTTTGCATATCCAAGACAAAAAAATTAACAACGCATTCCCATTTGAGAAAATAAGTATTGAAAAATTTAAGGAAATAACAAGCAATATCTCGAAAATGGTTCACTCAACAAAAAAAATGTATATGACATAAACTGTGTATTTTAACGCGATCTACATCTTTTGTGCAGTAAAATTTTGTCTATCTCTTATGGTTTACCAGTTATGCAAAAATCGTTCACAATGAAGAATACTTTTGGAGACATTCCCAGAAAATTCAAGACATACATTTTATTTGTCATTAAAATATCTTAAACATACGATATTTTAATCAAAATCGTTAGAGCCATTTTTGAGAAAATTAAAATTTTTGAAAAATCTTCCATGTAAAGGGTAATCTGGAGTGGGGGGATTTTCTTGAAAACCTTCGTGTCGCATCTCTGGAAGATACTGAACCTAAATACCGAGTTTGGTGTTTATCCGACGAACAGTTCGTTTCTGAGTTATGCTGTTCACAGACAGACACAAGACAGACACACAGACACATAGACACACACGGACATGTTTCCAAAAATGCTATTTTTGGATTCAGGAGTCTCAAAACATGTATTTCCGGTGAAATCTCGCTATCAAATTTTTGGGTGGAATACAATACTTCCCCTACTTACTATACGTAGTAGAGAAAGTAAAAAGTAATACTTACGGAATATATTAAGTAACCTTAGTTGTATTACTTTCTCTACTACGTATAGTAAGTAGGGGAAGTATTGCATTCCACCCAAAAATTCGATACGGAGATTTCACCGGAAATACATGTTTTGAGACCTCCTGAATCCAAAAAAAGCATTTTTGGAAACATGTCCGTGTGTGTGTCTGTGTGTGTGTGTGTGTCTGTGTGTGTGTGTGTCTGTGTGTGTGTGTGTGTGTCTGTGAACAGCATAACTCAAAAACGAACAGTCGGATAAACACCAAACTTGGTATTTAGGTTCAGTATCTTCCAGAGATGCGACACGAAGGTTTTCAAGAAAATCCCCCCACCCCAGACTACCCTTTACATGGAAGATTTTTCGAAAATTTTAATTTTCTCAAAAATGGCTCTAACGATTTTGATGAAAATATCATATGTTTAGGGTAATGTCATGACAAATGAAACGTATATCTCGAATTTTCTGGGAATGTCTCCAAAAGTGTTCTTCATTGTGAACGACTTTTGCGTAACTGGTAAACCATAAGAGATAGACAAAATTTTACTACACAAAAAATGTAGATCTCATTAAAATACACAACTTATGTCATATACATTTCTTTTGTTGAGTGAACCGTTTTCGAGATATTGCTTGTTATTTCCTTAAATTTTCCAATACTTATACTTTTTCTCAAATTCGTTATTCATTTTTTTTATGTCCTGGACATGCAAAGAGAATGGAATGCGTCACATAGCAACCAGCGATAAAATATTTGACTATCGCTTAAAAGCTACCATATTTTCCTTGCATCTACAAGAAAATTACCAATAAGATTGACATCTCGATATCTCGATTAACATGGAGCATATGAAGAATAGGCGTTTGTAAAATTAGGTTGTACAAGAGTAGAGAAAGTTATGTGAGTGTAACACATCAGATTTTTTTTGTTCTGCAAGGCCCTCTGAAGTTTACTGGATAATTATAAATAGCATATCTTCACTATTAAATATCTTTGGAGGTATATAAAATGAAATCCTATATTTACTTTCTCCATTACGTATAGTAAGTAGAGGTAGTATTATATTCCATCCAAAAATTCGATACTACCGAGATATCACCGAAAATACACGTTTTGAGGCCTCCTGAATAAAAAAGCACTTTTAGAAAAAGGTGCGTTGTGTGCCTGTATGTGTGTGCGTGCGTCTGTGAACAGCATAACTCAAAAATGAGAACTCGGATAAATACCAAACTTGTATTTAGGTTCAGTATCTTTCAAAGATTCGACATGAAGATTTTCAAGAAACCCCTCCCACTCCAGACTACCATATGAATGGAACATTTTTCCTAAATTTTTACTTTCTCAAAAATTTCTCTAACGATTTTGATTAAAATATCACATATTTAAGATATTTTCATGACAAATAAAATGTATATCTTGAATTTTCTGAGAATGTCCCCAAAAGTCCTCTTTTTAATGGCTTTTGCGTAATTGGTAAACCGTAAGAAATAGACAACATTTTTCCATACAAGCAATGTGGAGCTCGTTAAAACACACAGTTTATGTCATATACTTTTGTGAAATGAAGCATTTCTGAATTGTTCCTTGTTATTAGTTTGAAGTTTCTTTTTCTCACATGGAAATGCGTTATTCGTTTTTTTATGTCCTGGACATACAAAGAGAATGGAATGCTCCACATAGCAACCAGTTCTTAAAAGATTTGACTATCGCTTAAAGCCTGCCATATTCCCCTTGCACCTACAAGAAAATTAACAATAAGATAATTTCTGCAAATGTTTATCTCGATTAACATGAAGTGGATGAAGAATAAGCGTTTGTAAAAATAGTTTGCACAAGTATAGAGAAAGTCATTTCATCAGATCAGATTTTTAACAGTTGTATGACATTAAACAACTAGGGGTATGTAATATAATCCATAAGTAATTAGTTTTTAGATTTATTTTTAACTTCTGCTCGTGTATTATTTCCTAAAATAATAAGAATGTAGCTTCACTAAACAAATTTTAATAAGGAGCTTTAAAACGTACAATTATTAAAATTCAAAGTTGATGACATTTCTTTCTGGTTGCAAACAACAGATGTGCTGTTATTAGAGATGCAGGTAAATGTTGATATATTATCTCTATTAGGTTCTAGGTCCCGGATTTGTTTGTTATTTTCGAATGATGCGGTAAATTAATTTGTTACTGTATCGATAGTTTGAACAAAGAAGTTATGTACGGATATATATCTTATTTCTTTTTTTAACACTGAAATCGACAACTGAATTTGTGTTGGCAAAATTGATCGAAAGCCCTAAATTATCAGCGGGAAGCTGTAAATTATCAAGAAGCTACTGATTATCGGACCATGAGCTAAATATTCTGTTTACTTTTGTGTATTTTAAATTTTTTGGGCGTAAAAATCCTCAGCATGGCTTCCTTCGGAAGGGAAGTAAAGCCAATGATCCTGTGTCATAGATTTGCGGCACATAAAAGTACCTCAAGCCTGATAAAGTGGTCTCTGAGCAAAATTACCGGTCTTTCACAACCAATATGGAATGGTATGCTAAGGACCATAGCAGTTAAAGAGCGTCCATAAATAAAACTCGATTTAATTTAATTTAAGAGAGTGAGACTTGGTTCGAGTATCCAAGAATAAGAAACATTGCTTGTGATTGATCGTTAAGCAAGGGTAATTTGTAACCAATTGTAACATTGTATTCCATTGATAAAATTCTACATATGACCACAATATTAAATAATACATGCATTTACTTGCAGTATTGTTTTGTGTCTTACTATTCGGGTTTTTCCCAATTGGTCACTTGGTGGAACTGACGTTTAAGAATAGGTATGACATATGCGCTGACTGTTCGATTTTAGTCTTGTAACTTTAAATATTTTAACATAAAATAAATAATCTAACATAATACACTTAACGCTGTCACAACAACATTTACATGCGAATGCTTATTTTTGAGCTTGAAATCGCCAAAAATTTTAAACGGCATAATTCTCTGCCATTTGTAATTTAAAACTAAATCAAGTAAATAATAAGCTGAATAACGATTTGTTTATCTTACTAAATTTAAACCCTTTCAAGTGTATTAATTGTCTCAGGGCTTAATAAAATATCCTCCACATGTAAACCAGTAGACTTGATTTGAATTTCTCGTCCTTCGGTCAAGGCACTCCCTCTATTGCCACTGGTTAACGATTTCAAAATGAGGTTGTGTGGGTGGTCATCTAATTGAACCATATTATACAAACTCAGTGCGCCTGATAAATTCTCCACATCCTTAGGGACAAAAAGGAAATGCTAAAAGTGTTGCTGTAACCAATTTCTTAGATCATAGCTTTAGGGATATTTGTGTTTATTCGGAGCTAAAGGTCAATACATTTCTATCTCAACATTGTCAGTCGGTTTATTTCTCCTGAGCAGAATTAAGTACAGTTTATTTTATATATTTATATCAATCAGTATGTACTAACCCTTTGTTGTGATCATATAATTTAACACCCGATTTTATAAATACACAATGTCTCAATGGGAGGTGTGTATCAGAAATCAAGTGTCTTAGCAAAAATCTCATAGCTTTGATGGTTTATAATACATTATCAAACTTTGTACAACTTATAATATTGTAGCAATTCACGATTTTTAAAATCAACCCTAGAATAGGTTCCAATCGAAACGCTACACAACCACCATTTTCTGAGTAAAGTATCCCAGATATAATCGTAATATTTTACGAAAATCTCTATAAAATCCTATGCAGTGATTTTGTTTAACCCTCTCCGTTACACTTTAATTTATTTATAAATTTTAATTACGAATTACGGAGACAATGTCTGCATTTCCAGCAATGTCAAAAGAGAATGATCGGCTGTGTCAAAGTTTTACTTCAAAAAGCTCATCACCTACTTCTTATGAAGCCTAAACATATTCCTAAATTTGATTCAGTGTTTCCGAGAAAAGGTGCACTAAGTTCGAAAAATATTAATTCAAGGAGAAAACGTTTAAAAACAAGTCCAAAAATAGCGTAGAAAGTGAGTATAGCAATAGGTTTTTAGAGCTTACGAATGGGTCTCACACTGGATGTTTCTACCTGCCCCATCATCATCTAGGCATGTCGTACAGCCATTGAAATAAACAGGCGAGATAGATGACCGCCGGGCGCAGCTACGCCCCACCAACAGCATACTACTAGGCTTGAAACAGTGGTTGTGTTCAACAGAAGCTGTTCGATTATACAATCGCGTGGATCACCACAGGGCGACGCGAGACATCATGGTTGCTGGTTGTGCAAGCAATGCAGCGAAATTACGAAATCTGAACAGATACGGTATTTACCACGTCGTATCCTGCATTAGCTTTCATGAGAAAATGCAAGTTCATTAGCACCAAGCTATGTGAATCTAAATATATAGATTTCGCTGTTTTTTTACCAATACCGTCAGTAAGGATATAGATTTTACATTTCGAAAACGTTTTAGAGCTATAACATTTGCCTCTCCCAATATGTTCCGAATTAGAGAGGATTTTCGCAGTTGTACGTTAGTAATATTTTAAAAGCAGGAAGGAGGGCTTAGTGCGCCTAGAAATCCAAAGGGATTTGCTTTTGGAGCACAAAATAATAATCCTTCAGCAGATTTCATCTCTAGTGCTTGCCGATAAATCTGCGCATTAAAAGAGAATGGTTCCGAAGAGCGGCGGAGTTCGAAGAAAGTATTCAAATTATGTAACGTTGCATGAATAAAACATGATTCGTTTGGATCAGTGCTTCCGTTTTCCATTGCAATCCAGGTGAGCAAGAGTCACTTGTTATTCGTAGAGCCTGGCACATCTAATCGCGGTTTGACTTATTGGATATACGCTAGGCTCTCATTCTGGCAGTTGGTATTCGAATACTAACTTATCCAAGCATTATGCAATGATTTTACAAGCTCTTTTGTCGAGTAGGGAGATATATTTCCTAGAGATTCTCGCTCTAGCACATTAAGGTTGTAGATTGCACAGGAATCCTGACCCCCTGAACACACACACACACACACACACACACACACACACACACACACACACAAAGGATTTTCTTTGTTTGTGTTTAGCGCTCGCTCTTATTACATACCGCACAACAAGCGGCGGACACTGATTATACGTGAAATTAATTGATAATTGGGATAGAAATGTTTAGGGTAACTCCCTCGCATCTGCCAGTTATAAGGACCGAGGAAAACCTGAAGGAAAAAAAGCTCTCAGTTAGGGAAGTGAGGCAGTATTTTTAACACTTAAATGATTTCAGTCAAATTATATAATATGTAAATTCAATAACAGCCCGCCTTGCAGCAATATGTGTATGTAATAAGTTGTAAAATGTATATAACAATCATTGCATATGTTTATATTATTGTATCCATGTGTAATAATGTTATGTGAATATATTACGTAATTTAATAATGTACGAGCTGTGAGAATAGTAAGTTAAAAGCTGCTAACAATGAGGTAACCTTGGGCAATAATGAATTTGAGAGTTTAACAATACTACTTGTGATTCTTGGAAACGATAATGTAATTTTGAGACAGTTTATAAAATAGCCAAACAACAACCAGAAAAGCTTTAGTTAAATGAAGGTATTCTATTGGACTAGGATTAGCCAATCAGAAACTGAAATATAGCAAAATTTTCAAATACAGAGTTCAGTTGCTTCTAGACAGCGCTCATAACTGAACGTGTTGGCTGCAAACAGTGATTGTAACTGGATGCAAGATGCGTCCTCGAGAGATTTAATATGTATTCGTGTGAGACGAAAAATAAGTTTACGTGTTAAAAAGTACAATTAATTAATAAAAAGAATCTCACAGCTCTTTATATCAGTGAAGTGTTATTTAAGTTGTATCAAGTATTAATAAATGGAGGGAATTAAAACTTATAATCTGTGCAAGCCTACATTCTTAGTCGTACCACAACTCTGCCAAGACATCAAGACATCCATGTCTCTAACAATAATACTGAAGCAGCCGAGGCAAACATAAATATATAATATTTAAAGAAACAGTTAAATTACAAAGTTAATATATTTTTTTTAAATTTGGGACGAAGGCTACCTCAAAGTACATTTTGGGGCGAAGGCTACCGGAAACTGTTTACCGTACGTGCGGTTGCAACTAATACAAGTTCGGCTCCCCAATAGTCGAAATACGATACAACTCCTACAATAAAATACTCCTTTCTCAGAAGACGGTCCTGGTTTGAACCGTAGACCTCCCATTCACGTGTCCATGCCTTAACGATCTCGGACACCCGTGTCGATAAAGGAATTTTTACAAAAACGTCCCTCCATACGTGTGTGCATCTATGTTTCTGTGAACAGTTGAACTAGAAAACAAAACATCTGATAAATACCATATTTGGTATTTACGTTCAGTATCTTCCAAGGATGACTTTTTTTATGTGGATTTTGTTTTATGAAAATTGGCTGCAGAAATTTTTATTAAAATACTACGTTTAAGACATCTGCATACCTAATAAAATCTGTACCATGATAAATGAGTTCCCTGTAGCTGGTAAATCACACAAGTACACCATAAGTGATAGACAAATACTTAGTACATGAAAAATATAGAATTTATTGAAATAATTAAATTTGTAACCAGTAATTTCCTCCTGTTGCATTAGCCCTTTTTAAATACTTGTATTTACTTTTTCAAGTTTTATCAGACTGAACTGTCTTGACGCATCAATAAAGCATCTTATATGATTCTTTTACTTTTCCCACGTGGGTCCATATTGCTTAACTGGAGAATATTTATAGTAACGGATATAAAATAAGAATTTTTATATGAATACCTTAATGTGTAGGGGGCTGTGAGGTGTAATGGGCTACTGAAGCTTTGTGCTACTGAAATTTTTATTCCTTAACCATAATTAATCTTAGAGAGTTAAATCACACATTGGAGGTTAAAAGGATTGTGATATTGCATATGTGAGGGAAGAATAGCTTTAGGTTTAAGTGCTCGTAAATTATTTATCACGCGAAGCTATTGTACAACACAAACTATATATCAACAATATAAATTAACCATTTAAATTTGTTTTTCTTTTAAGGAGAGGCTCGACAGGGATTAGAGAAACCAGCGACACCTATCAGTAGGTAGATATCATGGCGAGTCAACGACTAATCTATAATTCAATATATGAGTTCTGATAGGTTTAGGGTATTTTAAATTAAGTTATATTTGAAAATAAACTTTTATTTTGCATGCTGTCGTAAAGTGTGAGTGAAATGTCATACATTTCTAGAACCCAATTTCTTTGACATTCTCGCCACTTAAGTCATTCTTTTTAAATTATACAATTATTCTTGTTATTGATAATCGTATTTTAGACCTCCTGAAATTCTCAATAGCACTCTACGAAGTTGGAAAGCTGTAGAAAGAAAATATTTAACTAAAACTGATGTGTAACCTTTGAGCCCATAGAATTCCTTAAGAATTTAATTTATAAACGAAATTTTTGAGAGCTATAATTTGCAATTATGAAAATGTTGACAAAGTAGATAGTAATGCGGATGCAATTTTTAAAACTTTATTTCACCCATTATAATAAAAGTTATTTAAACATTCATCCCTAAAAATAAGTCAATCGGAAACTGATGCACAGAAATTTAGGATGTCCCAAATCACATGCAAAGGTTGGTTAATGTTTACTAAAACAACAAGTGAGATCTTACTGATAAAAATTAAATTTGTTTAAAAGCTGAGATTATTTCCTGTTGACTTTACTAGTTGTTTCGGACGCCGTAAATGCTCACGTGGTAACTTTTCAAGCCTTTCTCTACGCAGACTCCCAGTTTAAACAACTTTAATGGTAAAATGTACATATAGGCACAACATTCCCATCAACAGAATATACACTAATCAACTAAAATAGAAATACAAAACGATAGCAGGAATATAACATGATCATTTGCAATTCTGTATTATTTCATACCCAAATAACCATTATTTACAAGTTAAAAAATCTGATGTGACACACTCACATGACTTTCTCTACTCTTGTACAAACTATTTTTACAAACGCTTATTCTCCATATGCTTCGTGTTAATCGAGATATCGAGATGTCAATCTTATTGCTAATTTTCTTGTAGATGCAAGGGGAATTGGTAGGCTTTAAGCGATAGTGAAATATTTTAAGAGCTGGTTGCTATGTGGAGTATTGCATTCTCTTTGCATTACCAGGACAAAATAAAAATGAATAACGTATTCCCATTTGAGAAAAAGTATACGAATTGGAAAATTTAAGGGAATAACAAGCAATATCTTCAAAATGGTTCACTCAACAACAACAATGTATATGACATAAATTGTGTATTTTAACGCGAACTACATTTTCTGTGTGGTAAAATTTTGTCTATCCCTTATGGTTTACCAGTTACGCAAAAGTCGTTCACAATGAAGAACACTTTTGGAGACATTCCCAGAAAATTCAAGATATACATTTTATTTGTCATGAAAGTGTCTTAAATATATGATATTTTAATCAAAATCGTTAGAGCCATTTTTGAGAAAATTAAAATTTTCCAAAAATGTTCCATTTAAAGGGTAATCTCGGGCGGGGGGATTTTCTTGAAAGCCTTCGTGTCGCATCTCTGGACGATATTGAATCTAAATACCAAGTTTGGTGTTTATCCGACTGTTCGTTTCTGAGTTATGCTGCTTACAGACAGACACACACACACATACACACACACACACGGACATGTTTCCAAAAATACTTTTTTGGGTTCAGGAGGCCTCAAAACATGTATTTCCGGTGAAATATCGGTATCGAATTTTTGGGTGGAATGCAATACTTCCCCTACTTACTATACATAGTAGAGAAAGTAAAAACGCGCGCGCGCACAAAATCACACACACATACATGCGCGCACGCGCATGCACACACACATACTCTCTCTCTCTCTCTCTCTCTCTCTCTCTTTATGAGCGTTGTAGAAAGAAATGTCTTGAATAAAAGTTGCTTGATGTTATGGGGGGAAGTAAATGCCATTGGTGTTGTTTTATTTGGAGGACGTTATGGTGGTCTTTTTGGGATCAATTTAATTTTTTTAAATGAGAGCCTACCTTTTTTGTTGTTTTCTTACTACTCATATAAAACTAAACATTTTTATAAAGCACTTTGCAATTGTTCTATGTAAACAACAAGGAAAATTCTGAATGGCTGTTTATGAACAGCGCAATGAATGGTCGGACCATGCCATGGATGGTCATTTGAGGGTCAAGTTACATTTCTAATTGAGAACAAATATTTTTTGTGTTTCCTTATTCCTCATCACATAATAAGCAGCTTTTATAAACAATTTGTGTTTGTGTGAGAAACTTTCTGAAACGTTTCAAAATATACTTATTTTCCCAATTTCAGATTTAATATTTAAAAGTGTATTTTAGCTATTTTCGATCACATACCAACTGTGGCTACAGGTGCTTAACTGTATAAGTAGAAGTCATGAAAATTTGGAACCAAGGTATTTGAATAGAACAGCAATTGAACAAGCAATATTTTGGTAACAGTCTAGACTTCATGACCCTGTAGGAGTTTAAAAAGTAGTTTTAAAATAACAATTATTACCAAGGATATATTACTGATTATGCCCGCAGGACGTCGGAATTTGTAATTTACTCCTGAGAATAATCATTATAATTCCTAAAGTGCACTCAATATTTTGTGATGCACTAGTTTGTTATTGAATAAATAAATAACCTGAAATTACAATTAACGCTAAAGAACCTGCATATAAGTTATTGACAATGAAATCTAGGCATTTCTAGAACAATGCCTGCGTTTAATGATGTATAGGAATCAATTATCCGTTGTAAATGAACATTAATCAAGATTTACAAGAACGTCACTATGAGGGGCTCGTGCAATCATTATATGTTCTATTTCAGCTTGAACTAATTATAGTTATTTGTGTGTGAAGGGAATAATGAAGATGCTCATTAATATTTGTTTAGTTTTTGTATTTTTATGTTTTCGTAAAACTAATAAATAAATTACACTAGTTGTTCTGTTACCATGGTAAAATCTTTATGTTCCGCGGGCGTGAAACATTTAAAGGCCCCGAAGGAATATTAAGAATTCTGTAACATATCTCGTATCTAAGCAATAAATACTGCTGCGCTATGATAAATACTTTGGAATGAAAACTTCAACAAACACCTTTTGTGGTATATTTCCATATTTAAAAGAAAGTTAAATGCATATAAAATACTTTTTCTCGCATTTATGTTATGTTTCTGTAAAAACTCTATTGAAAAAGAAAAGAATGATGACTAAACCGTATTAGTTTCCTGGAAAGCACAACATTAAAATCATTTTATTTCTAGGTATTGATATTAATCAAAGTAAATTCACATTTTAATCATACAAACATTTCGAATGATTGCGTCACAATTTCTGTATTTTTGTGCTGCTCTTTCAGCATCAAGGTAGTGAATACCTCTGGACTAAAGCGTGTGCAACGGATGAAAAATCGATGCTTTTGTGTACTGTTCCATATTGTAGTAAATGCACGTACATAAAGCTGTTGGTTCCAATATTTTTAACCAAACACGGTCCTTGCTATGGGTACGTGTTGGAGATACACACTACGCAGCGCCGCGAGATACTTGTTTATAATGACCACCGTCGAGGTTCAGCTTTGGGACAAACCACCTCTCTATTAAAAAAGGTATAAACATGGATAGTGAACATGTAGGCTTGTGTGGCCCACAGCCAGGGGCAACTCGGTCGACATGGCAGGATATGCGTGTTGTGGCTACCAGCTCCATAACTGGAACAAGCAGTAAATATATTTCTTTTATTTCCTTGAAGGCCCAGGCCCAGTAAGTTTCACACGAACAAATCAAATGTATCGTGAGAACTTCCTGAAATGCTGTTATGAAGATATGCTTTCTAGGGATGGTGAAAGTCTTAATCACAATTACGTGCAATGCAAACAGGAAGATTTGATTCACAAGATGTTTCAGAATAATTATTCTAATTTTCTAATGTGGTCGAGGGGGAAAGGTATCCGGAAATATTTCTCTTGCAAAAATTTGGAATATGACAGGATAAAACAGGTTTTGAAAAAATTTCCAGTAAAATTAACTTTTGCGTTCGATGTCAGTTATTACAAAACAAATATCAGAGTTAAACAAAATGGCACTGATAAAATTATGACAGTTCTTCAAATATATGAACGCAGTCATCGATTCACAAGGTATAACGAATACGATTGCATAACAAATGCTTTGAAATATCCCCAGAGATATACGAAAATCCTCAGAAGCGACAAGAATCCGGCATTTTCTTCTGTAAAGATTTACACGATCAAGTTTCCCTGTCATATGCTGCTACATAGGGACTGCTGTTAACAAATGCTTTGAAATATCCCCAGAGATATACGAAAATCCTCAGAAGCGACAAGAATCCAGCATTTTCTTCTGTAAAGATTTACACGATCAAGTTTCCCTGTCATATGCTGCTACATAGGGACTGCTGTTAACTACCGCTGCTCCATACGTCTTATGGGTGTCTTAATACAATATTTGTAAACAAATCAACTTAAGTACTACTTTTCTGAGGAATAAATGCAGAGGACGACAGAGAAAGCTCGTGCAGAAACATAATAATCAGGCCGTATTACGTCACTATTCCGGTGCATAGCATGTACAAGTGGATCACTAAACTACATTCACTCTTATGTTGATCCGCGGCAAAACAAACCCACGTGGTCAGTGCACCGTGGTAGCAATGCGCCCAGGAAAGTAGTCCTATGCTAATCTCTGAATTTTAGAATGAATTTATCCTTAAATAGTATAATATTCTATACAAATACCTAAGGTTTTATTTAACGCTGATTTATACTGTAAAACAGACCTACAAGTCCATGACGCAATTCTTATGAGTCACCTGACATCCGGGTAGGCGCAGAATATTGTTTACAGCCAGAAACCAGCAGTTGTGTTTAGTATCATGGCCAACGGTGAATTTGCTCTTGTGTTTTCGTAAAATTACGTAAAGCATTAGCCGCGCAAACCATTGACTAGTGGTGAAAAAACAATAGTATTGAAGCTTTATTATAAGTTAGGTAAGAAATATCCAACAGTTTCCGCGAAAGAAATGATGAAATTAACTGCTGAGTTTACCGGTGTTTCGTGTACAAGTATAAACAGTGCTTGTGCAGAAAAATCTGAAACGAGAAAAGTGGTTACACCCAGAAGAAAAAGAAAGCATATGAAATACGTGATGCAAGAATGTAATGATTTTAAGAAGAATGCACAATTTCTTTTTTTAAAAAATGAACCGCCAACAGTTAATAAAGTGCTGCTTCCTGAGAGCGAATAAATTAGGTTATCTCATACCTGTTACTTTATTTTTCGCTCATTTATTTCATAATTAACTATTATTATATGTGCAAACGTTTATTTTGTTGGAACTATCAATCTTATCACCTTTAACCCTTAACAGAATATGCTAGTCACCGTTTCAGTTCGAAATAAGGACTCTGTTCTTTTTTGCACTACGTGCCGCTTGTACTCGCCACATGGTCTGAAAGGTGACAGTATTTCTAGTGCGAATGGCGGAAGGATACATTATAGCGGTGCACTGGTCACCTGTTTGTTTTGACGCGGTTTAACCTAAGAGTGAATACAGAATAGAAGAAGGCGAGCAAGAGGAATGTGCTACGTAAACATATTTTACTGTTCCTTTCATGTTTATGTACACTAGTATGATATAAAACCACAGTGTTGTCAGAAACTCACCATGGCTTCACTGTGAATAGCTTGTTCCTTCTTTCGAACTGCAGCTTTATGTAAAGGATAAAAAGGAGAGAAAAAAATAAAAGTAACAAACTATTACGTAACTTGTACCATATTCCGTAACGCGTGTTAGCAGCAAGAACCAAATAATGCGTAATACCTATCACAGCAGTTACATTCAAGTATTAGATCTGGCAGCATAGGTAATCCACACACACATTTCGTAGTGAGCAAATGGACTACGTGAGCAGATAAGCAGTTCAAATCCCCTTTCGCATCTCAGGCCCCTCTCGCCTTCTTCTGGTGGTCCAACAGTACAGGTCTGCAGAATGGAAATGCAGCATTTGAGTTTGTTAGTCACAGTGGACGGGTTCGTAAACAAGTCAAAATGCAAACACCACCACGAGAAGTCATAGGTTAACAAATGGAGATTTAGTCACATTAAGGCCGTGTTTTATTAGGTTTAAGAGAAAAGTATGTAAACCTGTTGTGGACCGCTTAGATTATTCTTATTTACGTACGTTGTGTTGTTTTCATGGACAGACTGTACTGTACTCTCGTTCGGACGTTATCTCTATTTAAACCTAGCCAGGGTACACTAGCGACCTCACCTGAAAACTGCACTATATCGTCAGTGCAGTTGTACTTGTATACTTATCAAGTGAAACGATCTCGTCATGATAGCTCAAAAAGAAAGAGCTTAAGGATGAGACCGGAATATCCGTAGTTCAAGCTCCGGCCATGGCATTGAATTCAAGTCGAATTATACTTTATACGTTAGTGCTACACACGGCTGGTGTGAAAGAGCGATTAAACAACCACAATTAATCCTGACAGTGGAGAACTATGAAACCCAGCGGTTTCAGGTTTGATCCGCGTTGAGCCGGCCACTCTAACCTTGAGTTTTTCGCGGTTCTTCTTGGTTGGCATGCGAATGCTAGGGTGGATTATACAATGACGCGAATTTTCCCGTGCCCATCTCCTTATTATATTTCAGCATCGAAGAATCAGGCGAACGGACGGCGGGCAGGCATATGGAGGTGAATTTGCTTTGTAGAACCTAGGTAGGCCTACAGGTGGTCCGGGCGTCTGGAAACGTTAGGGACTCCGCCTACTCGGAGCTTGTCGTCCTGTGTGATTTTCACTTTACCATTTCCTCCTGGAGATTTCCAGAAGCACACTTAAATGTGCGCTAAAGTGCCGAAATTCTCTCCCGCTTCCTGATGCCCATAACTATATTATCTCTGATATTTGAGATAGCATTGAAGGTTTACCGGTATATCTGAATCAGATGAGAGAATTTATAGCGTATATGCGTATCTCGCCATGGTAGCTCAAGCGGTAAGAACATCGGCATGGAGAGCGAAGATCCTAGTTCGACTTCCGGCCGAGAATTGCATTTTTTAGTCTGATTCAACTCCTATCTGATGTCTATACTCGATTTGTATGAAAGAAAAACTCTTAAAAACCAAATAACATTAGTTTTTCTGATTAAGGAGGACTGAGACAGCTACTATACACAGTCTATAACGGAAGCATTTTAGAATGATGTTTCAGTAAGACAAAACGTCATCCTCGTGGTGTAGTGGTTGTCATGCTAGCCTCTAGTTCCCGAGCTCGCGGGTTCAAATACGGTGGAGGGCGATGATTTTTTCGGGTGTAAAATAAAAATCCTTAGAATGGCTTCCTTCGGAAGGGAAGTAAAGCCGGTGGCACCGTGTCGTAGGTTTACGGCACATAAAAGAACCTCAAGCCTGATAAAGAAGCCTCTGAACAAAATTACCGGTCTTTCACGACCAATATAGAATGGGACGTTAAGGACCACAGCAGTTAAAGAGCGTCCAGAAATAAAACTCAAGTGATTTCAATTAAGACGAAATGTTTATTTGCCGTCTATCATATTGTAAAGTTAGGAGTAGTTACTCTGAAAAACCTTATAGCAATTAAATATATAGGTATTTTGCTTATTTCCCTTGTGCATCATATAAGTAAAGCAGATGTTGTGTTTGACCAATCGATGTGGGATTGCATTAATAATACCTATTTTGAGGTTTCTTTAATAATAATAATAATAATAGTAATAATAATAATGTGTTGTATATTCGCGTTTCGTTTCCCAGCAATTAGAATATATAGTACCATATATCTCGTACTTAAATTAGACAGGTATTATTCGGGGAAGCAAGATAAATTTTCAGAAAATTTGTATTGATGATTTCATCAACAATTCGTTATTTCCTCTGACTTCTCGTAAAATGAATGTGTTACATAGCTAAAACTTATTTATTTGTATGTTCCTGGAGGCTGGCGCCTCAAATTATAATATTAGAAATTAAAATATTACAAAGTAAAATTTTAAAGATTATAACTTAAGGACATGGAAACCGTT
This sequence comes from Deroplatys truncata, assembly GCA_030765065.1. NCBI lineage: Eukaryota > Metazoa > Arthropoda > Insecta > Mantodea > Mantidae > Deroplatys > Deroplatys truncata. Next base: position 66,304,232 of record CM060980.1, read on the forward strand.
TGGCGATATTAATACCAGCCATGGCAGCCTTGGAAATCATTTTTAAAATCAAGTAGAAAAGGAGTTTATGAAAATGAATATACGAGTATTACGGAATTCTTTTATGAGTGAGCGGATAGATAGCGTCAGATGCTTAAGAATATATATTGAGAATACTTCGACAAAATTTGTTTACTTTAAAAGATATGAACGATTAATTTATTTCATTACATTTTACTAATACTTCGACTGAGACATGCAGAGAATTCTAAAAAACGTTTTCTTTATTCAGTCGGTTAATGGTTTCGATGAAAAAGAAGTATATGTACTATCTCCTTAAAGAGATCTCTTATTACTAGCATATTTCCATAACTAACGAAGGCTCAAATGGAAAAAGCTTTTATAAATGCGTAACCGTAGTGTAGTTGCGGAAGGTTACTCTTTTTAAACAAACCTTGTCATGTCTATGTATTCAATTTGCGTGAATATCAGACATATTAGTCATGATGTAGTAAGGTCATCAAGTCTGTACGCCCCTGCATCCAAGCAACACACATTACGCCTTCGCGCAATTATATGGAAGGAGACTTTACCTAGATTTTTATGTACATCGTTATGGCTCCATGTTACATTAAATTCACATTTTTATAGAGAGAGATAGGTGAGAGGGGGACGGGAATTCCGGAGAAAAAAATCCAAAAGTCAAAACTTGTCGGACCAGTGGCTGCGAACGTCTGGAAATACAGCTTTGTTTCTCATTCAAGGCGTTTTAGAAACCTTTAGGCTGTATGCTTTAAACATTTATTTGTTTTGGTAATGAGTAAGATACTTGAACATACTATTTATTATGAATCTGCTGCTGCAATTATTGTAATAATTTTGAAAAAAATTAATTACACGATAAAAATTAATTTAAAATAGAATTATGAATACCACGAGTTTTTCTATAAATTTATTAGTTCAAATATATGTGTTTTTACACTCTGTACTACTCACCTGTAGTAAATACAGGACGTGCTGCATTTCACCCAAAAATTCAATACCAAGATTTCGCTGAAAATACACGTCTTTTCGGTGAAATTTGAACCTTGAACTAAAAAAATTAAACAATCTTTTAAATACTAAACTTGATATTTAAGTTGAGCATCTTCCAAGGATGCGACACAAAGATTTTTAAGAAAATCTCTACTAACTGGCTTTCACATGGTCATTTTTTCGTTACTTTTGAATTTATGAAAAATGGCTCTGACGATTCATTTTTATGTATCTGATAAACCGTAAGAGATGAACAAACTCTTATTAAAATTTTAGATGTCCATAAGCACACAATTTAAGTCTAATAACTTTTTTGTAGCGTTAACGATTTCGAGATATTCATTGTCATTGGTTTGTATTTTTAAATACTTGAAACTTTTTTTACAAATGATTAGTCGCTGTTCGTATTTTGTTTCTTCTTCTTCTTCTTCTTCTTCTTCTTCTTCTTCTCATAAAGCACAAAATTTTAAAGAAATCGCATAGCGTTCTGCGTTTTAAGAATATGACAATGCCTGTAAACGTACAGGGAAATATGTACATGTGTAATGGAAGTATATTTCCATTAACCACAGGTCAATAAAAGAAACATTCTTGGTAAAATAGTTTGCAGAAGAGTGAGCAAAGAAAGTCATGTGAGTGCAATACATAAGATTTGTTTTTACTATAAATGCGAATATGAAGAAATGTTTACAATAAATTCAAAACAATTATTTATCAACACCTGCAACACCTGCCCACAATGTCTCACCAACCTTGTTATTATGCATAATGTTTTGGGAGTAGCACCTACGCCCGTTTTACGATACTTTGTCATGATAATGGCACTTCTTTTTAAAATATCAATTGTCAGAGTAAGGGATCTATAGTAACGACATGTTGACACCTCATATTTAGCATAATGAATTCATAACTCAAAAACTATATATTCAAATGCCATCTGTTTCAATGGACGTAGAGTAAAAATAACAGCGATTTGATTAAAGACGCAGTTCGGAGGAATTATTTTCGAAATGAACATAATTATATGTTGCATAAAAATCTACTTAATTAATATTTCTGTAGTTATGTTATCGAAATTTATACAGGTTTTTGTATCACAAAAGGAGCACTGTGACCACATATAGCTGCATCACTTAGAGATTCTGAGGTATTTCCTACTGTCAGCACTAACATCCTGGTTTACGCCCCCAGCCTCTTTCGGAGCCAAATGTGAATGAGATGTGGAATTCCAGAACCCCTGACTTATTTGTGCTTCGAAAATGGGCTTTTTAAACTCACTGGATTATAAAAGTTTCTAAATTCTTTATTTTTCTCTGACCATTTTAGGATTATCATGTAACTTTCAATACCCAACATAAACAGGACCAACAAAACTAACTCAATGGTACCAACTCAATGGTACTATGAGAAACAGTGGTCCTATGAAAGAAAAACACACAATAAGACATGAATTTCTCTTCTTTGCATAGAGGCTAAAGCGTTCTTACTACATACGGTACCACTGCGGGGGATAATGATGGTACATGAAATGAAATTATAATTAGGATAGGAAATTTGGAAAGGATAGATCCCCGGAATTTACCAGTTATGAGGATTTAGAAGAGATTGAAAATCCCCAGCAGGGAGGAAAATCCGTGCGGGATTTAAACCGCGGACATCCCATTCATGAGACTGTGCCCCAACGACCTCATCTAACTGTATCATATCCATTATGTTATCAGAAAAACATCTCAATGTTGGAAAACTATTGCAGAAGTATTTTGGAAAGGAATGAAGACTATTTATCATCTCGTTTTCTATACACATCTGATTAATAAGCGTTGGAGATATATTTGGCAAGAGATGATGGGTATGAAATGTTTACAGAACATAAATGCATGCCTTCTATGTATACCGATATATTTTTATCCAATAAGTTCGGCTTTTTTAAATTTGTTTTCACTCTTCCTGCATGAGTGAGTATATCCAGGAAGAGCGCCATTCTGCCAAGATAATTGGGATTGTCACTGTGGTAGACACTGCGAATTTTCTGATATCCGAAGAATTTAAATTACTAATCTTCTTCTGCTTTCTCTGTTTAAACTCCTCGTATGCAGGACTTACCGGGGGGTGCCTGGGGTCAGAGAGCCGTCGAGGAGCAGACACTCATGGATCATACAGAATATCCAGGATGGGTGATCAGCACAATGCCTGGTATGGGAGGAAGGAAGTAGATGGTGAAATGGATGAAAGGAAAGGCGATGATGGAGCAGTTGGTGGAATGAATGGAGGGGGAAACCGGAGAACCCGGAGAAAACCCGCGCAGACTCGCTTTGTCCACCACAAATCCCACATGCGGGTCCCTGGGATTGAACCTGGGCAGCCTCGGTGAGAGGCGAGCGGTCTAAAAACTCGGCCACGGCGCCGCCTAAATTACTAATCGGGGGGGATTAATAAAGGATCAACATTTATTTTTATTCACGTCCATATTTCGCGCCAACATGTTAACACGCAACGATGTAGCTGCCACACTGAGAACACTATGGCGTTGACGAAATGTTGTGCTAATATTTCTTCGCCTGAGTAGGAATGATGTCATTTACCACTTTAGCCCATGGCATATAAGAAAATGTGGACACGATTACGGAATAACTACTTTACTTCCTGATGGAGGATGGTAAAGAGGTTTCGTAGACAGTCAGTCTAAGTCCTATAAAAGATCTATCGGTAAATGTGCGAGACACTTTTTACTTTCTCTACTACGTATAGTAAGTAGGGGAAGTAATGTTGTATTCCACCCAAAAATTCGATACCGAGATTTCACCGGAAATACATGTTTTGAGACTCCCTGAATCCAAAAAAAACATTTTTGGAAACATGTACGTGTGTGTGTCTGTGTGTCTGTCTGTCTGTCTGTGTGTTTGTGTGTCTGTCTGTCTGTGAACAGCATAACTCAGAAACGAAAGGTCGGATAAACACCAAACTTGGTATTTAGGTTCAGTATCTTCCAGAGATGCGACACGAAGGTTTTCAAGAAAATCCCCCCACCCCAGATTACCCTTAACATGGAATATTTTTCGAAAAGTTTAAAATTCTCAATAATGGCGCTAACGATTTTGATTAAAATATCATATGTTTAAAATATTTTCATGACAAATAAAATGTATATCTTGAATTTTCTGGGAATGTCTCCAAAAGTATTCTCCATTGTGAACGACTTTTGCATAACTGGTAAACCATAAGAGATAGACACAATTTTACTACACAAAAAGTGTAGATCGCCTTAAAATACACATTATGTCATATACATTTTTTTGTATAGTGAACCATTTTAGAGATATTGCTAGTTATTTCCTTAAGTTTTTCAATACTTATTTTCTAAAATGGGAATTCGTTATTCATTTTTTTTTGTCTTGGATATGCAAAGAGTTATAATCTGTGGCAAAGGGAATAGTGCTGTACCTAGCAACCAGCTATTAAGAGATATGTATGTGCTTAAAGGCTACTGTATTTCTATATTGCCCTTGTAAATATATTTTCCCCTTACATCTACAAGAAAATTATCAATAAGATACAGTCTGCAAATGTTTATCTCGATTAACATGAAGTAGATGGACAATAAGCGTTTGTAAAAATAGTTTGTACAAGAGTAGAGAAAGTCATGTGAGTGTAACACTTCAGATTTTTTATTCTCCTAGACATTGGATGCTGGAGTTTGGCAGAAATCACTGTAACAGAATTCGCATATTACGGAGGATAAAATATATGTTAGTTGTATAACATTTTGATTAAATATATCAGCAATTAACTTTCTTTTTAAATTACCAACCATATTATTAACACCAGAGTAGATTCTCAACAATACTTGGAGACTTATTCTATCATCCTAGATATAATTTAGCTAACTTCAACAGTTCCTGAGAAAACGGTCATTTCTAACAAAAAGTGTTATTCACAGAAAAGGTTGTTCATAGCAAAAACAAACTCCATATATTTGCAGAGAAAGAAACCACATGGCTGGAGCGGGCAGAAGCCACCGCACTCAACAGGAGTACCACTTTGTAGGGGGAAAACTTCCCCTAAAGTATGGGTTAAAGTTTACCACACTACTCCAAAGTGTGTAGGAGTTATCATTTTTTTCTATAAAGTGATGCAGAATTCACATTACAAAATGTATATATGTATTTATTCACTGCATATGGCTATTACCCGATGGCAGGATTAAATATACAAAATAATATTACAAAAATAAGTGCACAAATAATAGTAATAATGAACAATAAACAATAATGTGAATAAAACTATTGTACCACAAATCATATTCTTGTAACTACCAGTTTAGTTTTGTAGCATAACAGCTAAAAGTTTTGAAATCATTAATTACTACTTATATTCACTAATTACCTACCCAATCAGTATAATCTATAAGTTTACCGCTAATATTCAAAGTTTATAAAAATTCAATTAAACCGGGGTGAATTATTACTTTCTAGTTTAATTACATAGCTCAGCAATGGTAAATTCTTTCAGAGGAAAGACATAATTTAAACCTGCAGAACTATAATTTTTCCCCGTTAAGCACTATACTACAGTAATAACTATTGAAATACATGACAAGTAGAATTTAAAATATTATTTAACTTGTTTACTGCGTATCCGTCTCACCTTCCAGCTACGCACCTGGTAATATTAAATGTTCGTTGCATTATATAACTTTTGAGGGTCACTTCGCTGGTTACAAACCGAATTTCACGGGTAGCTGGCTGAGGCGATGTGCTTCTCAGAAATTGCAACAGCTTTCCCTCAAAAGATATTTAGGAACATTTTCGAGCGTTGAAGTTTAGAGCGGTCAGCCTTATGCTCAGCGTATAGAAGGAATTTTGGTCAAGAAAAGCCGGCAACATAGTAGAGAGCGAAAGTCCAGTGCTTTAGTGGGTGGCTCCACACGTTGAGAGTAAGGCTCAAAATTCAACTTTCTAAGACAATTGTAAATATCGTTTCATTTCAGCTAGTGAAACCCGAATTAACTCTGTTTCAAAAAGGTGGAGAGTTCCTTGTTAATTACCAAAAGCTTCAGAGGGAATGTACGTTCCTTTTACTAACAGCGATTGATAATTTTTGAAAGGAGCCCTCAAGATAAAGGCTCAAAAAGCAAAAACGTATTAATTAGAAAGCAGTCAACATTGAAAAGCCGTTTAAGGTAAAAAAAAAGTCTGGATCGAATGGAATTGCCATTACCGTAAGCAAAAGGCGTAAGCAGAAGTTCTTATTTCATATCCTCATTATCGTCCTCTTCATTCCATGGTTTACACATTTTTGTCTGTCGTCCTCCGTGGTCTGCCTGGGCACCATGATAGCCGATAGTTCTCGAGGTCGCGGGTTCAAACCCGGAGGAAGGCGATGAATTTTTTTTTCGGGCATAAAAATCCTTAGCATGTCTTCCTTTGGAAGGGAAGTAAAGCCGGTGGTCCCGTGTTTTAGATTTACGGCACGTAAAAGTACCTCAAGCGTGATAAAAAGACCTCTGAGTAAAATGTCCGGGCTTTCACGCCCAATATGGAATGGGATGCAAAGAACCATTGCTGTTAAAGAGGGTGCATAAATTAAAAACAAATTTGTCTGGTCCGTCTTCAAGGTACTCTTCCGTCTTCTATATGGTCTGCACCTTCTCTTTCACCAGAAGGTCTGTAAGTTTAGATTTGTTTTGAATATTGTATTATCCATCCGTATAAATGATGTAACCATTTAAACCCTATATACTATACCTTCATTTAGTTCAATTACTTTTAATTTTTCTCTAATTACTTCATTATTTAAGTGGTTTAATAAAGTGTTTCCCTTTTTCTAAAACTCTCATAATACAGGTTTAAATATAGTTTTATAAAATTTAGTCCAGCATCCCGGCTTGTTTCATTTTTCAAGGTTTCGTGAATTGTCCCATATATCGTTTAAAATTTTTCTAATTTTATGTTCATCTCTCTTTCTGATTGGGAGCCTATTTCACAACTCAAACACTTAAAATGAGATAATTGTTCTAGATGAATGTTATTAAGCATTATTTTGGATCTGACTTGGCTTTTTCCCCAAAATGCCATTATTTTTGTTTTTTCTTTGGAGATTTGAAGACAGCACTGTTTACATGTTTGATTTAAATAATGTAAATATGCCTGTAAATTAACTTCGTTGTTTAAAATAATTACCAAATCATCGGGATATACGTAATAGTAATTTTATGTCTTTATTTTTAAACACATTTGCTTTCATCGCACTCCATTATCTTGTTCACCTGAACAGTTAAAGAAATAAAAAGAATACTTTAAATGAAAATACTTTGGACTCCTATGTAGATAAAGGGTAATGTTATTCAAAGTCCATAACTCGTACATACTTAATAGTCTAGAATAAAAATTAAAAGTCAAACATCCAAACCGTTTTTTGAGCTTTAGAGAGCAAGGCATAGTATCAGAACGTATAGCTGAACAGCAATTACTGGAAACATCAGATTAAAAATCTCTGTTTCAGAAAAGCACCATCAAATTCAGCAATTAAATCAAATAATCCCATTTAAAAAAGCATACTTCTTTTCGTGACACACAAAGCAGCTCACAGATTGGTTCAGCCAATAAGTAAACAGATGCAATGTGACTGATCTACCCGAAAGCTGTAAGGGATTCCAAATCTCAGTAAGTGTATGGGTGGGTAGAAACGAGTTCACTGCGATAACATCCGATTTTAAATACACAAAGCTACACGACTGTCATGTTTATATTAGCAGGCTGATCTTGATGACGGATAAATCATGCTAAATACTCATGTATCATTCACGTCAATAGAAACTCCGCTTCCAAATAATGGCGCCCATTTTCGGGACCTAATCCGCTTACATTAACTTTAATAATTGTTACAGCTCACTCAAAAGAGCACACTCAACTAAATAGCGGAAAATATTTAGCGGATACATATAAAATGAAAAGGTACTTATTCTACTGAATAAAAAACTAAATTAACCTGAAGAATAAAAAATCTGCACTGAACAATTTTTAGCACAGGCATGCAGTTGTTTAAAACAGACTTACTTTAATAAGATGTATTGTGTTAATGACTGCAGAAATGTTTCACTTGAAAGAAAGCTAACCGTAAAAAAACCTATACAAAACTTTTAAGAATAAAATCGTTTCGATTGTTAATTGCTTAAACTTGTCTTTGCATGAGCTCCGTCAGCAAAACCAGTGATATAATCATGTAAGCACATACTAAATGATAAAACAGCCCATTTGGTATTCTGGACTTCAAGTTCATAACGATATAACCCAAATACTATAAGTGTTTCATTATATTATTACTTTTATAAAACAGCTTATAAATATAAAGGAAAGCTTCGTCAAAATACATGTTTATTTGTATGATATGCTCCACTACTGTGATCTCACAACTAGAAATGGCGAACATTTTACGTTTGCTCCGTTAATTTTTCAATAATTTTCTAATTATGCATTTTATAAATTAAAAGGTTCATAATCAATACAAAATAAAGTTGTATGTTTAACTACATTGCACAATAACCAATAAATGAAACTTTATAAGATTGTCTGCATTTAATTTTTCCCAATCTCTTTCACGTCTTTGTTTGCCCTTATAACATTACTGCAATAAGCCTGCGAGCTCATTGCCCTACGGCGAACATACAGTTTATTTCAAATTCTTTTACACTATAAAATATCTAGCAATAAAATTAACGCAGAGAAAATTGCAATGTTTATTTTCTATACTACAAACCTGTGGTAGTCAGAGGAAGATTTATATTCCATGCAAATTTCGATATATCGATATTTCACCGGAATTTATATTTTGAGGTCAAATGAAAGCAGAAAGGGAATTTTTAGATATTTAAGTTTAGCAGCTTTAAAAGATGCAACATGAAAATGTTCAATAAAGTACCCCCTCCCTAAACTATCCTTTGCACACACACACACACACACACACATATATATATATATACATACATACATACATACATACACACATTCTTTTCTTTTGGGAGGGGTATTTTCTCACAAATGGCTTAACAATTTTGATAAAACTACCATATACTTAAAATATTTGAAAGAATAATCTAAAATATACCTTGAATTTTCTACAAATACACTGTAAAACCTTTTCATTCCGAATACATTTTATATACTTTTGTATGACTGCAAACCATGAGAGATAGACAAAGAAATTACTACACAAAAAATGTAGATCTCTTTAAAACATAGATTTATGTTAAATATTTTGGCAGACATTTACAAGATATTCCTGGTTATTGGTTTAAACTTTAAAATGTTTTATCCTTTTTGAAGTGTTAAATGGCCACTCGGTTCGTCCTCATGCAAGCAGTGAAATTTCAAATTCAACTTACAGCTACCCGCCTTTTCAAGACATTGCTTCAGCTTGCTGTATCGCCCTTGTTCGTACCAGGAATATGCAATGGAGCCATTAGCATGAATTAGTTATAAAATAAGCTTTCGTATTTTTTTATTATTGTTTTATTAGCGTTTAGTCCGTTTTTTGGGGACATACGGCATCACAGGCGATAGATGAAATAAAATGATAATTAGGAAAGGAAATTTGCAGCGTTCCAGGCTTAAGTTTAAGGTACCTCCTCGAGACGTTTGCCAGTTACAGCACTATCTTATCCTGTGGCACTACAGCCCGCGAAGAGCCTGGCATGACAACCCGACTGCCGGCCTCACGCTCACGTACGCATGGCGAGGAGGCGATCATCCAACCAATACAGTGAGGTGATGTGACCAGCATTATGCATCCCCCAACCGGAAAGGTGGCTCACGAGGCTGGACCGCAGCGTATTGCAGCTCCTCACTTTCCTCATGACGCTGAGTGGACACCAGTTCTATATCTGGGACGTAATATCCACACCCTCCTGGTTGGGAACGAACCCGGGAGCATTCCTTGGCCGGGAACCAGAGCACCATGCTCCAGCCCACTGCGCCACGACGCAGAATATTTATGAGTATTATGGAGTGAACCGTTCTCTCCCCTCGATCAGGGAGAACGGTCTTGTCGGGATTTGAACCGCAGATCTCGTGTTCACGAGTCCACCTCTGCTACCTTGTCAATGAGTTTTCGTAAGAATAGTTTGTAGAAGAGATACAAAAATAACGGATTGTGGGTAGAAAAAGATATGTGAATCTAAGAAAAATTCTCAGTAGGTATACAGGAAGAACAAATTATATTTTCTGGCATTTTCAACATTTTTCAAATAATTTTAAAACGCCACAGTAAAGAAGCAAAAAAGAACTGATAGAATTTAAAAACACTCCTAAAGTTAATAAAATGAAAACCGCAAAAGAACGCAAGTAAATTGTAATATTCTTTGTTCGTCCGCATATTAAATGTGCGAATTTTCTGTCCATTGATTTGGCTATTAGAATTCTTTTTTACTTTCTCTACTACGTATAGTAAGTAGGGGAAGTATTGCATTCCACCCAAAAATTCGATACCGAGATTTCACCGGAAATACATGTTTTGAGACCTCCTGAATCCAAAAAAAGCATTTTTGGAAACATGTCCGTGTGTGTGTCTGTGTGTGTGTGTGTCTGTGTGTGTGTGTCTGTGTGTGTGTCTGTGTGTGTGTCTGTGAACAGCATAACTCAAAAACGAACAGTCGGAGACGCACCAAACTTGGTATTTAGGTTCAGTATCTTCCAGAGATGCGACACGAAGGTTTTCAAGAAAATCCCCCCACCCCAGACTACCCTTTACATGGAAGATTTTTCGAAAATTTTAATTTTCTCAAAAATGGCTCTAACGATTTGATGAAAATATCATATGTTTAAGATAATGTCATGAGAAATGAAATGTATATCTCCAATTTTCTGGGAATGTCTCCAAAAGTATTCTTCATTGTGAACGACTTTTGCATAACTGGTAAACCATAAGAGATAGACAAAATTTTACTACACAAAAAATGTAGATCGCGTTAAAATACACAACTTATGTCATATACATTTCTTTTGTTGAGTGAACCGTTTTCGAGATATTGCTTGTTATTTCCTTAAATTTTCCAATACTTATACTTTTTCTCAAATACGTTATTCATTTTTTTATGTCCTGACATGCAAAGAGAATGGAATGCGCCACATAGCAACCAGCGTTAAAATATTTGACTATCGCTTAAAAGCTACCATATTCCGCTTGCATCTACAAGAAAATTACCAATAAGATTGACATCTCGATATCTCGATTAACATGAAGCATATGGAGAATAGGCGTTTGTAAAAATAGATTGTACAAGAGTAGAGAAAGTCATGTGAGTGTAACACATCAGATTTTTTAAAGTTGAGACGAATGTTTTCTGGAGTCGCTGTATATAAAACGGGCAATACACACTTCTTCCAGTGTTTTACAATCTACTGTCTTACTTTGTCTCTCTTGCGAATTCGTAAACTTTCCTTTCCTGTATAACAGGAACAACATTAAGAGGAACGTCGGGGGAGGGGGGAATGGAATTTTACACGTCTTACATGCAGACTCTTACTTTTATACAAATAAAATAAATCCTAATTTGACAAACATCGTAGGGTATGACATTTATGATGGTATAATGGCTTTTGAGAATCAGGTATCAGTGATTACGAAGTTAAAATTAAAATACGGGCTTTATAAAGTGCTAAAACTTTAGCTTAACCTTTAATAAAATACTTGGGTGAAAATTATAAATATCAAGTTTCAGTTTAATGCTATACACAGGTAGCAGGTAATTTATATGTATTTACTTAATTTATGTGAACCATAAATTGTTGAAACTACGACGCTGCATGACACCAATCCATGAATATTCATACTCGAAGCTTCTGTAAAGTGCCCATTAACAATCCCGGAAACGATCTTAAACTGGATCCTGCTCCAAGAAATTCACGACCACTATTCTGCTAAATGCCCAGTTTTTAAGCTCCATTTACTGATTACCATTAACCATTAGATACTCTCCTTCTTCGACAGCTGCAACAAAATTTACAAGGCATTTTGTCAAAAGAACTCAAAGATTTAGAATGATATCTCATTTTGAATATCATCAATGAGAATGTACAAAAAGAAAAACTTCGTCCTTAGATGCTTATTTCGCATTGCTGTCACTAATAGATGCTGAAATATAAAGGGTCTTTCAACAAGAGTGCCCTATCTTTAACATGTGATAGCTGCCATTGTTATTGAGTTACAGCAGTCATTGTTTTGTGTAGTTACAGTTGTTGTTGACAAATAGCCATGGAACGTTACAGCAATGCGTAGAAATTGTAAAAATTTATTATCAAAATTGATCATCTGTTTGCCAAACCTTCCGTGTATTGCGTGAAGTTTACGGTGTGCATAATCGTCCCTGCGAGAGAACGATTCGGCGTTTGATTGATAAATTTGAAAGAAGTGGTTCTGTCAGCGATCAAAGAACGCCTGTACGTAATCTACGTAAGCGCTCCAACGAAAACATAGGTGCCGTTCGTTAGAGTGTAAGTGAAAATGGAAACAAATCAATTGCTCGTCGAGCGCACGAATTGTGGCTTTCGCAGACCCCAACTTGGCGAATTCGCATCTGGACCTGATGTTTCACGCTTACAAAATGGTGTTAACTCAAGAACTAAAGTCCAACGACCATAGGTTGCACCGTGTATTCGCTGACTGGGCTATGGAGCAATTGGAAGCTGACCCGGAGTTTTGTCGAAAAATCATCTTCAGCGACGAAGCCCACTTTTGAATGGATGGTTGTGATAACAAACAAAATTGCGGCTATTGGAGCAATTACAATCCAATGCAGATTCAAGAACGACCACTGCAACCGCAAAAGGTTACTGTGTGGTGTTGATTTTGGTATGGTGGAATCATCGGTCCATATTTTTTCCAAGATGAAGATGGGAAGCTCTAACTGTCAATGGAGAAAGATACCGGGCTCTTATAAGGGACTATTTTTGGCCTCAATTGGATGGTATGGATCACAGAAACATCTAGTTCCAGCAAGATGGTGCCACATGTCATACTGCTCTCGAAACAATCGATCCTTTGAAGGAGAAGTTCAGAGGTTTCATCATTTCCCGTGGTGGTGATGTTAACTGGCCCCCGAGGTCAGTGATTTAACGCCGTTGGATTACTTCTTATGGGGTTATGTTAAATGTCGAGTTTATGTTAACAAGCCAGAAACAGTAAATGATCTTATGAATAACATCACGCGTGTTATTCGTGAAGTTGGATCTAATTTACGTGCTTCTGCCATTGAAAATTGGATCAACCGTACACGTTAAAAACCAACGAAGTCGCGGCGGTCCCTTAACTGATGTTCTCTTCCACATGTAATGACATTAATTATGTTCCAAAATAAAAAAGAAATAAATCTCTGTCATTTATAGAACGTGTTTTATTTAAGTTCAAAGATAGAACACTCTTGTTGAAAGACCCTATATAACTTTATTTGATATCCTACTTTAAGATAAGAAGCCTTGCCTACGTTGGCCATGTTATTCTAACAAACTTCTGGCGCACTTTAATAAATAACTATTAGGCACGGTTTCATAGATTAAGCTTAAGTTTCGAATCAGGCTTAGCGGAGGCTTAATATACAGTGGAGTTTTATAACTCGCAGTGCAAGCTTATACTTGGCTTGGCTTAAACCATACTCAACTGTGGTTTAAGCTAAGGAGTTACCATGTTATCTGAAGAGGACGATATTAGTGACCAATAAATAAAACTTATCTTAACCAATATGAACAGCAGAAGACGACTAGAATGTTTACAATACCTCCAAACCATTTTCACGTGTTCAATGATTGAGAATTCTACGAGAGATTCCAATTAAGTAGTGTACGGTACATTAACTACTGTACTAACCTACATTAGGTTTACCTGCATCCAACATATGTTGAACTGATGACCTTCAACGCATACACATTCCCTATATCTCCGAAAACAATGCCGGTTTACTCGCAAAAGTTCATGTCGACTGATTGCCTGTATTTCTCTTGTGATGTTGTCCTTCACTTCTGGTAACGTGTGCGGATTTGATGCATACACTTTATTCTTTAACTTTCTCCGTAAATAAAAATCGCGTGGAGATAGATCAGGGGAACGAGGTGGCCGCAATCCTCGACTAATTATTCTTTCACCATACACTCCTCGCAATTCATGGATAGAATTTGCAACAGTGTGCGCTGTAGCTGAATCCTGCTGAAACCAGCCACACAATCTTTCATTTCTTGTTAGTTGCGGAAAAAATTTATTTAAAATTTAATGTACATAAACGTGTGAACCAACTGTTATGTCAAAAATATGGGACCGATAATTCTACGCGCACTCACAACGCACCAAACCCCAAGTTTTGCAGCGTGGTGAGGAACTTCATGAATAATATGGGGATTTTCGGTAGCCCAGAAACTATGTTCGGAGTAGAAACGTGACCTTGAAGATAAAACCACGCTTCATCAATGAAGAACGTTAAAAGTGGACCTATGTCGCATTATAAACGGACTGCAAAAACCAATTGCAATAATAATTAATTAGTTTTGTTTTATGTTCTTAATTCTTTCAAAATACAATTATTAAATATATGACATTTTCCTAAATTTGTACAAATTTTGAAGCCAATTAAACGAAAACTGCTGCACCAGGAACATTTTGAATGTTGAAAAATGTAGTAATGAGAAAAAGCAAATTTTATATAAAACATGCATTCAAGCTGTAATACATGCTTTAAAGCTTCTCAGAGTAATACATATCCCCTTCCTTGGCATTTAGTCTAATCTACAGCAATTATGGAAGCTTCTCCTTCTTTCTTACAATTTTTTCCTCCTCTTTATTCTTTACAACACTTTTTAATTTTCTTTTTCTATCTTGCTGATCACTTATACTGTGAGTGCTCTCACAAATGTTTCTATCAGCTATCTCCATTTTCACTTTCTGGCAGGCAAGTGAATTCATCCACAAAATTTGCAACTGTTACATCTACTTTTAGTATGGAAAGAAATATTTTTGGAACATTTGTGCCAAATAATTGTGCAAGCACTCATTTCTTCATGTGTCTGATCCCTTGCACACCTTTTCATGAGTTCATATCCTAATATTTAATAAGAAAGCTTTAACTTCACAGCTATCTGTGGTGTAGCATGGCACGCATTTTTATCACTCTATGGTGTACTTACCGAATGCATTGATTCACAATTTCATAAAATGAATGTGAAACTTATAAATAAAAACTATTCTGTAGAACGCAAAATTTAAACCACACGGAACAAGATAAACAAAGCAACATTTTTTGTTATTGTGTGCTCAATCAGATGCAACAGAATTAACAACTCTGTCATAATTCCAAAACTACAACAAATAATGCGCCTATAAAATTAATCAATAAACAAATTTTATTGAGTTGAAACCTCGAATGAGAGGTTATAACCATCGTCAACATACAAAACTTGATATGTAAAAATTAAAGTGTTCCTACAATAATTTCAGAATCAAAATATTCGTCAATGGAATAAAAAGGATTTGAAATTAGCCAGTTATGAATAGCAGTTCTGAATCTGATATACCTACATTCACGGCTGCATGGGGTAGTTTACTAAATCATGCAATACCTTGCAAATTGAACCAATGTTCTGTTTTAGACAGTCTTACCCTCTGTGGGAGAACTAAGTAAATATTCCTAGTTGGATAATTATGTGACTTTGCAGTGGATGGATTAACTTCAGCTTTAATTTTAATTAGACAATGATATATATGTGTGTGTGCATATTAATTACTGTTCCTACACTTTCGCTGATAAGCAAGGTTTGAGACCCAGTAATGATTCTGAGTGCTTTCTTCTGTAGATATCAATTACTTTACAAGAATTTCCCCAAATAATGACACCATAGGATATTATTCTATAACATGATGTAAAACAAACTGATTTTAGATAGTTTTTTGGAACTTGTTGCTTCAAATTTCTCAATAAGTAAATTACACTAGACAGACCGCTACTGATATAATCAATATGTTCAGTCCAGATTAATTTAATATCCAGCACAATACTCAATAGTTTGACACAAGACATAAAATTGTTATTGGAAACAATCCTTAAGGCAAAAAGTATCGACTGAATCTTGTCTGTTTTAGTTTAAAACCATTATCATTATACAACTTCAATAAGATAGTAATATTTTGAGGCAGTATTTTTAACACTTAAATGATTTCAGTCTAATTATATAATATATAAATTGAATATCAGCCCGCCTTAAAGCAATATGTGTATAAAATAACATAAAAAATGTATGTAAGAACCATTGCATTCATGTTTATATTATTGTGTACATGTTTAATAATGTTATGTGAATGTATTACGTAATTTAATAATGTAGGAGCTGTGAGAATATAGGTCAAAAGTTGCTAACAATGAGGTAACCTCAAGGCGATAATGAATTAGAAAGTTTAATAATGCTACTAGTAATTCTTGGAAACAATAATGTAATATTTTTTTAAAACAGCTTATAAATAGCCAATTAACAACCAGAAAAATGCTTAAGTTAAATAAAAGCATTCTATTGGAGTAGAATTAGCCAATCAGAGATGTGAAATACAGAAATTTACAAATTCAGGCGGTAGAAGTCAGTTGCTTGTAGACAGCGTTCCTAACTGGACGCGAGACGCGTCCTCGAGAAGTTTAATATCTATCCAGTGCGAGACAAAAATTCATTAAGGCGAGAATATAAAGTTCACGTGTTAAAAAAAAGGGGCAAGTAATTAATAAATAATCTCACAGCTCTCTATATATAAGTGAATTGTTATTTAATCGAGTCAAGGATTAATAAAGGGAGTGAAGTAAAAATTATAATCTGTATAAGCCGCCTACATTTTTTAACCGTATCACACCCTGTTAAGAGAAAAAAGTTTCTACAAATTAATACTGACGCAGCCGAGCAAACATAAATATATATAATATTTAAAGAAACATTAAAATACAAAGTTGAAAGTAAAGTTGGGGCGAAGGCCACGGAAAGTAAAGTTGGGGCGAAGACCACCGGAAAGTGAACATTGGGGCGAAGGCCACCGGAACCTTTGTACCATACGTGGGGCAGTTACTTCATCAACTTTGGCTCCCCAACAACGGAACTATAATACAACCTACTACATTTTTATGAGAACTATAGAGGGTTGTGTCATCATTCATCAGCAAATAGTAAAGACTTAGAATGAAAGTTCCAAGGTAGGTCATTGATCATAATTAAAATGGCTTAAGAGTGAACCTTGGGGTACAACACTGTTAACGTGTCCAACATATGAATAATTGCTATTGTAGTAAACACATTGTAGATAAGTAGGTTATAAACAATTTCCATTCTGTACCCATTATACCATAAAATTGAAGTTTTGAAATAAATATATATTGCATTACACAATCAAATGCCTTTGAAACATCATATATAATTGCGAGTGTACTCTCATGATTTTCAAAACCTAAAATATATGCATACGTTTCTCAATAGCATCTGTTGTAGTAGATACACCACTACTAAATCCAAACTAGGCATTACTAAACAAATTATTTCTTGCAAAGTAAGCAGTAAACTGCTGTTTCATAACAGTTTCAAGCATTTTGGAAAAAAATAGGAAGGATAGGTCTATAGTTTTGTAGTTTCGTTTTATCACCTATTTTTTAAAGATGGAAGTAGTTTTAGCAATTTTTAGTGAAAGGGGAAGTTACAGTTAATATTGATGGAATAGATTAGGAAGTCAATGATCATATCAATCACATTTTTAATGAGATCACAGGTGATATCGTAAGTGTCGCTACTCAGATTTCTTCAATGTATGCACTATTCTTGTAATTTCACGAATAGTTACTAAGTTCCTTTTGAACACACTAGAAAACTGGTTTGAGTTATTTTATAATAATTCCATTGTTATATACCATTACACCCAACACTACTGTTGATTACCGTAAGATAGTTAATAAAATAAGAATTAAAATAATTCACTTTAAGATAACTATGATTCACATATTTGTTGAAAGTATTCCTTACAGTGTTCAGAATATACCATCAGCCCTTAAATTTGTTACTAGATGATTACAAATAATGCATTAAACTCGAGCTTTGCCTGTTTAAACTTTTTTTATAAATATTTCTAGCGAACAGGTATATTGTCATAGATTCATTAACCTTAACATTTATAATACGTAGAGAGATTGTTTACATCTTCTCAAGATCTAAGTTTATATGTGTACCATCTCTCCTGGTTGAAAGGTGTATTTTTCATGTTGATTTATCAATAGAAGATTTGATTGGAATAATAGTATTCGGATGTGCACAAAAACACAACATCAAAACTAGAAACACTATTGGTATTAAAAGCATAAGACCAGTCTACAAAATGATGTTAATATGCAAAATTATCTATATTATTAGCATTTAATATGCGCTTGTTCACATTTCTTAAAGTATTACTTGGGATCAAATCAGCATTATTTGTGGTGTGAATAATCAAAGGTTCATAATCAGACAAAGGTGTACTGAGAATATCAGAACGTATGGCTGCGAGATATGTTAGTAATAGCGTTATCTAAGCAGGAATCGCCACGTGCAGGTTTATTGTTTACACGATAGCAATTTATTGACCTTAATACATCCAGGACATGGCGAGTTAAGGTCGTATTGGTATTGAAATCAATGTTAAAATCACCAAAAAAATTGTTCGATAAATTTAGAAAACCCAGAGCAACGAGTAACTGATCAATGTGTCTTAAGAACATGTTTGAATCACCGTCACGTGAACGATAAAAGGAAACAGGTATCAATTTAAATTTGACCAATTTGACTCAAAATTTTTGTCGGAGCAAAATTTATCAACATCAACGAGTTGGCTTTGTTTCACATAGATAGCAACTCCACCATAGGAGTAGTTCTTTCTACAATGAATATTGGTGCATATACAGCATATAAATTATAATTTTTATAATTTGTATTAGTGCAACAATGTTCTTGAAAACAGAGCGAAAAAACTGTTCTCATTGAGAAAAATGCCAAGCTCATTAATTTTGTTCTGTAAATGCTGTACAATTAACATAGAAAAGAAATAGCGACTTTACTAGTATTTCTATAAGGTGCTCGACCTTCTAAAGGATTCATATTTATTATGCAATGAGGTTATTACGTTTCCAGAACTCGCAATTTCTAGCTGATTATTGGAAACGCCTCACACATTTATCCTTAGGCCATATATTTTGTTCTAAAAAGGATTCTAAATAAGTCAGGAATCCGAGATGATAATTTCGAGCACGAAACTGCAGGATACTTAGGTTTTAAACATTCAACCAATGCTCTGGTTCCGTATTCGGTGACAATCTATAAACACGCATAGGAATGTTTCTGGGGACACTTAGAAACTTTATATTACCACTATTGTTAGAATTACCCACTACTGTGACACGCTTAGGTTTTCGCTTTACAATTTCAGACCACATCTCTTTATTATCGTCGTTATTGTCATTGGGTTGCATTAAATTACCAGGAACACTCTACTTGCTGTAGAACTGTTACCACTAGCGACAGCTAGCACCACGTGACTAAATGCTACCCCAATTGAGCTTTGTTTGTCATGGAGATTCACATGACTTGCATTCACTTTAGTAACAGAAATTTTACTTTTGGCTTCTTAGCCACATAATTATTTCCAAGAGTTTTACTGGCAAGACATACAGTGTTATCCGATTACTCACTGACTTGAATGTTGAATCACTAAACTTATTTAACACCTCAATATGTCTAGTTAAAATGTCTACTTTATCTCTCAACTCTTTAATAATGGTGTCTTTTCGATACAAAATTTACTTTATGAGCCGAATGTCAATTATACACTCACTATCGGCAAAATCATTTAAGACATCACAAAGAACCACTCTTCTTCTTTAGAAATTTTTTCAGTGCTAAATATTGTGCAGAATAAATTGAATAATAGGAATTTCTGGAAATGTAATTTGAAACTGCGACATTTCTTTTGATTTATATGGCTTCTGTTAGCATGTAATGATTTAAATTGCAAGCATATAGTAGCAGGCACCAGGAATAATAGCTTCCGTGCGAAATTTGAAAAGAGAAAAACTGAAAGCTGTAAATATTACAAGGTTTTCTGGTATACAATATTAAAAAGACATGCACGCGCCATTTAAAGGCCTCCCAGTAAGTTTAAAAATGGACCTACAACCAATATATATATATATATATATATATATACATATATCCGTGTGCCTCACATAATTCTAGTGCAAAAATCTAATTTTTTGTTTTTGAACCATTCTGGTCTAAAATACCAGTAGACTCTCTCCGCCTTGCTTAAACAGCGTTCGTAGCTTAGTAATACTTCGGCTTAAACTTAAACTGTGAAATCGGCCATTAGAGTTATGCTCCTGAAAGCTGTACAGGTTATTTTTCAAGCTTTTATTTATAACAGTTTAAAAATTTTTATAGTTTTAGTTAAATTCCTTCAATTAAGCTGTCTGGAATTAAGCAAATCCAACTCGTAGGTTTACTTACTATGGTGACATTAATAAGTGGTAGCTTCATTAATGCACTAATAGTACCTAAATGTCAAAAATATTAAACCTGAAAAACAAGTTTAAAAATTTTATTAAAAATTTCCCCTCACTTATTCAGGGTTCTCGCTGTCTTGCTGAGTTACTTTGTGGTTTCTCTTAAGGTGACTTCAGAAATCTAATTTTTGCATTTTAGGAAATATAGGCACATAAAAAAGAAAGTCCTGTAAGGGGGCGTGTCCTTTATAAACATGACTGGCATTAATATGCAAATTACGTCTGTTATATACTAATTAGCGTTTTGACTACACATTCTTGTTGTGCATATCTTATATATGAGATGTGCTTTTAAAGTATCCAAAACGTTTTTTAAATAACAAAACATTATTTTCCAAGTACTTTATTATCATCCATTACGTTACACTACTTCTCCGCATAGTCAGCACTCAGGCAGTTGTAACGGGAAGCCAGTTTAGTACGTCTTCGTCAAAGAATGATGCCGCATGTGATGAAAGCCAAGTCTGCACTTCTTGTTCCACAACATCGTCTTTGAAATCTTTTTCGTCAATGAATTTCTTCAAATGAAGAAACAGATAAAAATCGCTTTGTGCCAAATCCGGACCGTAGGGAGGATGGTAAAATTATTCTCAACCAAACGATGCGCTCAGATCTTGATTTTTCTTTGCTGTGTGTTGCCGGGCATTGTCACTCCTTATTGTTTCCCCATAAATCTTAGTCAATTGGCGCTAAATGTTTGCTGGCGTAATTTCTCGCATTCAAAAAACTAATCACTGATCTGACTTCACAGTCGGCGAATAGTTGGATTGTTTTGAACATTTAGAAACGCTCTAACAATAGGAAAACACAAAGTGACAATTGCTTACAGCTGCGTCTGGCTTTCTAATGAGTGAAGAAATTGATCACGCACGGTCAAAATCGCGACTGCAGCGCTGCAGCGGCAAAATATAACGGTACTTACTTTAAAATCACGCCCCATATTCAAAATATCCAAAAATTCACTTTTTGTTAATTTTGAGTGGCAGTCTTCCCTTAAAATGGAGCAACAACAGCTACACATTGGAGTCGCTTATATTAAATATTCTGTTCATGTTCATCGCGTACGTACCAAAACAGTGAAGGAAATTAATGGATCAATAAATTCAAAGGCTAGATTTTGCGGAGGAAGAAGAAATACTGCAAAAGCAGCTGTATACTATAGAGCAGCAGAAGAGAATAGAAAATTCAGTAACACAACAACCTCGACATAAACTGTTGCATTATTACTCAAGTGGGTAGAAACAGCTGCGAAAATTGCAACTACTTTCCAGGAGTATCTAATTATTGTTATCAGGGGTCGTAAGTAGCAAACTAGGGCTTTTTCATTCTTTTTAAGAAAACATAAGCACGTTTTATTAGCACTTTATTTTTCTGTATGGGCGAATTTATTATCTCTAATATATGTCATCAGAAGCTGAAATGCTATCTGCATTTTGCGGTCGGGCGTAGACTTTTCTTGTCTTCGCGCAGATGTTATGACCTCCCACAAAAAGAATCAACTTTGACATTTATGCTTAGTGGCGACTACCAAGGTAATTCTTGTACCTTTATTGCGTTTGCTGTTTGAATCACGGCCTTCCATTTTTTTTGGATATTCGTTCAATAAATAAATAAAATAACCTGAACCAATATATAGATACATGTAAATACTACAGAATAGATAGTTTATGAACTAAATGCATATATCAACAAGGATGTTAAAATGATATGTGCACATGAGTGTGTGTGAAAATGGCCATAAAAACTCAAAGCTGCAAAATAACAAATGCAGATCTGGATTGATTACCATGAGTGGCCGATATATACGATCATAAGGCAGGCACAATACAAATACTATACGCCGGATTTTGTCCTTCTTCAGGCAGTTGCGGGCGTGGTTGTATACTGGATGGAAGACCCGTATAAACCGAATTGCTGTGCATGCTGACAGAAATCTTCGCCGTACTGACCAATCCGCTTAGTGAGTGGCATTTAAATTAAATAATCAAGTGCCATATATTAAAGATATTGACATGACAAAATGCATATCTTGAATTTTCTGTGAATAGCTTGCGAAAATCCTTTTCATTCGGAAGGAAACGTATATAATATTGCATAACTGGCAAACATTAACTTACTATACAAGACAGGTAGATATATTTAAAACGCACAATTCATTTCAAATAACTTTTTACTTTCTCTACTACGTATAGTAAGTAGGGGAAGTATTGTATTCCACTCAAAAATTCGATACCGAGATTTCATCGGAAATATTTTTTTTGAGACCCCCTGAATCCAAAAAAAAGCATTTTTGGAAACATGTCCGTGTGTCTGTCTGTGAACAGACTCAGAAACGAACAGTCGGATAAACACCAAACTTGGTATTTAGGTTCAGTATCTTCCAGAGATGCGACACGAAGGTTTTCAAGAAAATCCTCCCACCCCAGATTACCGTATACATGGAACATTTTCGAAAATTTTAATTTTGTCAAAAATGGCTCTAACAATTTTGATTAAAGTATCATATGTTTAAGATATTTTCATGAAAAATGAAATTATATCTTGAACTTTCTGGGAATGTCTCCAAAAGTATTCTTCATTCTGAACGACTTTTGCATAACTGGTAAACCATAAGAGATAGACAAAATGTTACTACACAAAAAATGTAGATCGCGTTAAAATACACAATTTATGTCATATACATTTTTTTTATTCAGTGAAGCAATTTCGAGATCTTGCTTGTTATTCCCTTAAATTTTCCAATACTTCACTTTTTTTTATCAATTGGGAATTCGTTATTCATTTTTTTATGTCTTGGACATGCAAAGTGAATGGAATGCGCCACATGGCAACCAGCTCTTAAAATATTTGACTATCGCTTAAAGCCTACGATACTCACCTTGCACCTACAAGAAAATTAGCAATAAGATTAACATCTCGATTAGCATGAAGCATATGGAGAATAAGCGTTTGTAAAAATAGTTTGTACAAGAGTAGAGCAAGTCATGTGAGTGTAACACATCAGAATTTTTTGGGGGGTATCAGTCATTTACGAGATATCCGTTGTTTATGCAGCTATCTCTGAAAAGCCATTTTCGAGACATCCTTTGTTATTGGTCTACATGTTTCAATACTTTTGTCCTTTCTTACGTGTTGTTTCATTAGTTATTTCTATGTCATGGAAAGAATATATAGTCCTACCTACACCGAAATTTGTAATCAAACTATTTCTGCTTAATATTTATCTCGATTAACATGAAAGAGATCAAAAACAAGCATTTTTAACAATATTTTGTAGAAGCTAAGTAAAATAAATGATAGTGGTTAAAAAAAACCGATGTGAATATAACACATCAGATTCCTTTTGACATAATTTTCCTTTAAAACATCAGTATCTTTGAATTCTGATATGAGATATTGAGACTGTAGTCTTGAGCTATTTTTGTAATTTGTGCACGCTTGTTTGTAAGTCATTATGTTGGATTAAGATATCTGTAAAAAGCAGCATATTGAGGGACTCCTTTTATTTAATTTTATTCTTATTATTTCGTGTTAATCGAGATATTTTGTAACAAGTACACATTAGTATACTGATGACTGAAACGACAGACACACAGACCAATATCTATGCCACGTTTCTTCCATTTTCTAACTACTTCGATGTACATGCTATAGTAGAGAAGAGGCTGAACTATTGACGACGTCGAAATAGAGCTATATCTTGAAAACATTTTGCGAAAATCCAAGTAGCCTTCCTAGGATTTTAACTTCTTCATAAATTAATATAATATGTTTCTTATTTGTTTATTGCTCGATTACACCCACATTAATTGTTCTTTCACCCGATAGCTAATAAACAGCGTTTTCTCTGTTATATCCTGAGCTCTTGTTAACTTTTGCTGCAATAGGTATCTTTCATCCTGTTGTGACTATTTGGATAGTTATTTAGTCCCTCTTTTACATAATATATTGGTACACAAACTAAAGACACGTTGAACTACAAAGCAGGGGACTGCACTACAATTCTCCAACTGCTTTTATCTTCAACAAGCTGCACCCTTCAAGAAGTTTTTCATTACATAGTGTTCTAGCTTCTCAACTATTCACATTTATTTAACGTTCTTGTAGCTATAGAAGCCACAGAAATCTTTATGAGACTGCTGGGAGTAATAACGCAAGGCAGTATGTGTTGATTGCTATGTTTGGGACTGTGATAACTAAGCTGTTTTGACTCTTCTTACTTCACAGAAAAACACCATTCAAATTATGGCGCCGGAGTAGCGCAGCGATTTCGTTTCCGGCTCTCATACTGAGGGTCCGGGATTCGATTCCCGGCTCTGGGGTCGCGATTTTAAGCCCGCCCTCTCCCCGCCTTCGTATCTGACTTGCTCATGTGAAGTATCCCCAAGGTTCAACGTGGTTCGGAATCCACGGTAAGAGTTATAGGTCATCTTCATCACCTACACCTCAGAAATAGTAGGTGAAATGAGATATCCCCCGAAGGTCATGGGCTATATGGGGGCGTTAGAAATTCAAATCCCTGAATAATCAAAAGTAAACAAAGTAGAAAAAAATATAAAATTTCGAGGTGGACCAATTTGGTTTAGAACAAGGATACAAAATTTGCTGCTACTCACGTACCACTGTGGTCTAAATTCCATAGAACAGATTTGCCTGAAAAGTAATTTAGGGGAACAGTCTTGGTTGGAAAAAGCATCAGAGGCGTGCGCAAATTGATGAAGAATCTAATACAACACATTCGGTATAAGAGACATTGGAGCAATTAAATAAGACTCTTACAAACAACAGATAAACAATACCGAACTATGGAAACATTCCAACTATCGTAATTTCAGCAACAGCTTCATATTGGAAATAATAAGTGCTACTGAACTAGATATGTAGCTTGCTTAGCACGAGTAATTATATCAGACTGCTTTGTTAGACCGCTAATTAAAATGCACATAACTTTAGAAAAGAACAAATGAAGGGCTATCATATTTCATCCATTGTATAGTAGATGACAGGTTCAGAACAGTGACAAATCTGCCTTGTTTGTTACTGATTTCGTGGCTGTCTGCTTTTTGCGTAGAGACTACCAACTTTGGACCTCCCCTCTCTTTGTCACACTTCAGTCTGCCGGTAGACTACAACAGTTGGCCCTGTCTTCTCCTTGTTTCAATAGTTGATTAAAATATAAATACAGATACGCAGTTAAGCAGTTAAGTTTTGAATAGATATATTTGTGGTCGATTAGTGATTTTTCATAATAACGAAAAGAGAGCTTACTACGTAAGAATAAACATCTTAAATTAAAACTTAAATTAAAAACAATGCAAATCTATAGCCTCTGAAATCAGGAATCCTTTACGTGTGAAATATATAACAAAAGATAATATTCGATTTCAAGTTTTTACTAGTTCGGGTTTAAAATTCATTCTATGTTTTAAAACATGTCATTTCAGTTACTGACGTACTTTGTTGGTTGTACTATAATCAAGTTTTGTTTATCTAACTTCACTCCAGCTTACTTCGCAGTGCAGAGAAGAGTAGACGTTTAAATGCAAAGACATTAAAAACATTAAGAACAGATTATAATCTGACTGAATGACACTAATATCGAGTAGAAATAAAACAGCTAAGTAAGTGATTTTAAAACATCCTATTATATATGCAGTACTGGTTCAACAACCTGATTGGCATTTAGAGGACAGCGAATGCTCCTTCAAAATATCTTTGTTAATGGCGAAGATGCATTAAGGTAGCCGCAACGTTAGGCATTTTCCTCTTTTCTAGATATGGATCTCTTTGAAGTAGAGGTTGCCTTTACAGTATGCAAATATAATAACAGGTCGTCAGCAAGCAGTCAGTATTTGCTTTATTTTCTAGTAAGGCTGATTAGTTCATACTTGACCTTACATGTACAAAGCTCGCGAAGAGGCTTGAAAATTATTTGCTTCCATGACATCCTTACTGTATTGTTTTATTACGAGAAAGAAACTCCTTAGAAAAACGGCGCTTTTGTGGAGCCGCAAATCGGATACTTTCGCTTGTCTGACATCATAAAGCATCATGCTGCCTGCTGTGCAAACATACCAGTAGGTAAGCATAATGGGGCATTGTTTCTTCTCCATTCCTTTCCTGGTAAAATAAAATAGATGGCCAGCTGAGCAAGGATTAATATTGAAGTCTATATAAGGTATATTGGGAGTTAGTTGAATTCTGATTAAAACTATTAATCAGTCAATTGAAATGAATGCCATAAACCTCTTTCACTGTGGACTACCTTTTGCAGTTGATTGGTTTACTTTCAGTTTCTTACCCAGCGGGATGGCTTAGGCGGTAACGTCAGTGACCCGCATTCGGGAGGTCGTAGGTTCGATTTCCGTGGCCGACCTTTCTGACACATGGGTTTTATCGGGAAGGGGGGGGTTCCCGGGTCGCCAGACGAATGCTGGGAAGGATCATTACCTCTCCCGAATTTCCTGTCCCTGCATTTCATCTCCATTCTCATTTCACTCTACCTTTCATCTACTTGGTTTCTTTCAGGGTTGCCATGTCGCCTGGAGGTCTCGGCATATGCAAAGGAAAAGGATGTTCTGTGGAAACCTTCGTCCCCCGGGCTGCGAGCAGTCTCCAGGACCACCAGGGAATGGAGGGCTGGCTGCACCAGGCAGTACCCGTGGAGTTCAGATCTGTAATGGGACCCTGCCCTCGGCCTGTCGTGCCATCTGATCCGGCCGGCTTCTGTCTCCTCTCAACTCATTCCTCCCTCCCTGGGACGCCCCGTCAGGGCCTAGGCGCAAAAGATCTGCGATGGTCGAGGTGCTAACTCCCCCTTCGATTCTAGTCCTATCCTGTCCTATCCTTCAGTTCTTGCGAATCTGAAGATGTCAGGATGAAGATGTACATTCTTAGAGCATATCAAAAAGAAAGGGACAAAGAAAAAACAATTAATACATAAGGAAAATCAAAGGTTTGTTCAACAAAAAGGAGATTTTTGCAGGATTTATGGGAATGATTTTTAGAAGCGATGTTTTCTCGCCAAAACAGAGAACAATATTTGTGAGATTAAGCCAGAAATATTAGTTTTATGAGTGTTTTCACTTTTACGTATTTTAAAACATATTTTTCAATGTTTCAATTTTCAAACAATGCTAAGTACAGAATGGTAATGCATTGTCTTAATAGTTGGTTAAACTATGACGTCCGGATTTAAAGTAGGTACTTATGACATTGTAAGTCGTAATTGGGTTCAAAATGGATTCGAGTTCTCCTTGTGGTTTACCGAAAAAAATGCAAATTAGTTGGATAATTTAATGTGTGCCTGCATGTTGCCATTGTAGTTCAGTTGGTTAATGCAACGGGAAGATTCGTCGTTCACTTCTCGTCTATGGCAAGTAGAGAATCTTTTAAATGGATATAACAACATATCAGAAAATGGATGAATGCACAAATGACCTCAGGGACTTACAATGTCCTAAAGACTGCAGGAAACCCTATAGTAAAATAATCAATCAAGAGCTTGACTCATGAAGGGTTCAAGCTTCCTCCCGGAAGGGGGGTGCTTGTTTCGTGCCCTGGATGCCAGGATCACCAAGAAATGACATTCTGTAACGGGTAATAATACTGTGGTTGACTGATTCCATAGGGAGGTAACGATATGTTTGTTGGATGGTAATGAGCGTGTAGGAAAAACTGCAACTTTTCTTTCCTTCTTTCTTTACTTACTTAGCTGATCATTGTCTAAGGTGATATAACAGAGCATGTATAACACCGGTGAACTTCGTAAACAATTAGTGATTTTCTTAAGATTTCGTTTAATAGCCGTAAGAAATAGCACTCACAAAAATTGCATTCCCAGTCTCGTAAAACCTGTTTCAGCTGGCACACTCATTATTTAATAGCAACGCTGATGACGCCAAAAAAACCACTGCTGCCAACTTCATATCTCCCTGCTGAAAA
This sequence comes from Deroplatys truncata, assembly GCA_030765065.1. Classification (NCBI taxonomy): domain Eukaryota; kingdom Metazoa; phylum Arthropoda; class Insecta; order Mantodea; family Mantidae; genus Deroplatys; species Deroplatys truncata. The sequence goes on from CM060980.1 coordinate 66,332,772, forward strand.
TGTTTTAAAAGCAAATGTCACTGTCATCCAAGCCCATTAATTATATAAATCAGCCGAACGTCACAACTGTGCTTTACTTCACAACCTGTTACTTGTTCGTTATAATATTAAGGTAAATAAAACGACTAATACTAAACGCAAATCCATAGAAAAACATGCCAGTTGTCAACTGCTAAATGACAAAGTGACTTTTTAGATAAGCTCGGAAACTCTATAGCTACTGCTTCTGTCTTCCTTGAGTGTTACTACTGAGATCTCCAACCACAGGAATTCTGTTAAAAAAGGCCCAATTGATGACGGCATTGCAGCATGACAGTCTGGAAGAGACATAACGGTCTCCATCGGGGACTTCTTCGAATGTTGGAGAGAACACCTACATAGGTATACCAAATAGTATTCGGTTGGCTAATAACATATACTATAAAGTCTCTGTGCTCCTCTTAAAATCAAAGACCCTAACTTTATTGTAAAAACATGATATCTTTTACTTTTTTCAGTGATATACACTGATCAATCCTGTTAATCAATTTAGCTTTTCTCCTTGACTCTCTGTTCATATTAATTTGACAGTAGTTTTAAAAACAAGAAAAAAGAAGAAGGAATGTTGCGCTCAGCACTTCAAAAAGTGTAAGTTATTTGTAAATTCAAACAATGGCGACGAATAGCTCGAAATTGACTAATGAAAATAAGGTATCAAGGTATAAATTCCGAGTTTTAGCGAAAAAAGGTGAAAGTGAAAGGCATTCTGCTTACAGGATATTTTCTCAGGCCATTACATGTGACTCCAGGCGTGTTTCGCTTCCTCGTGTTTAAAACAATTCTCAAATTCTTCCATATATACCGCGTGAGTCTTATTATCCTGCTGATTGGTAAGTAGGCAACCCTGCACTTTACAGACGATGTGAAATTGCGACGGTATTATTAATGTTGTTTGTATATTTGTTTTTACTCCACGTGGTGAAGCCATTTTGTGACGTGATTCTTTGTTAGGTTTGTTAGCTCCATCTGGTGTTAGCAATTTGCGGTAGTATTAGTGTTTGTTTGAAAGAATGCTACTGTTATTTTATTTAATTTTGGTTCACTGTCCTCCGGCTAGCTATTATCCTTTTGGTCGAGCACTTCTCTTTATACAGGTTGTGTAAACGGAAAGGAGTCTTTTATACAAAGATAACACAGATGAGGGAATTTGTTTTACTCTTTTTATTGTCAAACACATTCACTATCACATTTACACTTTGATCTTGACACTCGCCAAACTGAAACTGTTATAATAACTTATTTACTGAAAATTCTTAATTCGCGTACTTCAACTTTTTGTATAATTAACTTTACAACAATTTAGATTTTTCATAACTCTGCTACGCGTAACTTGCGAATCGATAGCCGACGTGTACTGTACTAATATTTCTGCTGGACTGAAGGCGACGTGTAACGTACAAATGTTTTCGACGAACTGACGGGGTCTATCTCTAACCTAGCCCTTTTTATACTCCTACACCCCGATATGCCTAAAGATTATAACTGAGCTGCTATTGGCTAATAAAACGCGCCAACATTAGCGTCTATTTTTATATACAATGAAAATTATGAATACATATGCTCTAGGGAAAATGTTCCAGCAAATTCTAAAGAAAAACGCGCCAACATTACGTAACTTCCTCGTCTCTAATAATGATAAACAGCTCACCCCTTCGCTGCATTGTTGCACGCTATTATTGTCAGTTTCAGTAAGGCCGTATAAACTTACTTCTCAACAATAATTACAATCAACAAACATCTCAAATCAATGTCACACAAAAATGCATATTCATACTATAATCATTCTTTACATTTAAATAATTTGTGATACAAATTACTGCATCAAAATGCAGATGCTGACACCATATTCACCAGCCCGCTGATTAGGGCTACGGTGGTGCTCGTTAACGTGCTCTAGTAGCGCACTGGTTAACATGCTGGAAAGTCATGGTGAAGGTCGGAAATTCAAATCACGGCTACAAATAAATGAGTTTTTTTATTCATTTATTGCATTTATACATGATGTTCATTATAGCATATTCTAACAAGTAACAATTGGTGTTTTAATGAAATTCACATAATTAAACTAGTTAAGTGAAACGAAACTTCCACCCCAAACTATCAGTTCTCGTTAAATTTACTAAACATAAAAAACACCTTAAAGAGGCAGTGTTTGAACCTGGAACCTTCACATTTGAAGGCCAACGTGCACACTGTTGCGCTACGGGTGCAAGTTAGGGCATCACAGCGGTGCAAAGCAGTCATTTCAGTCGAAATTGATGACGCGATGCAGTGGACAGCCTGAACAACGCCGGGACTGCATAACTTCTGAATCCGCAGGCTAAGAAAACGCACCTTTTGAAGGATTACACGTGTACCGACATCATAATTGGAATTAATTGTTCTTTCACACAAGCCGTGTGTTGGACAGGCCTGGCAAAGTAGAATCATATGACTGAAAAATTCAATGCTATAGCCGGGATTTGAACCACGGATCTCCCGGTCTCCGGCCGGTTGCTCTAACCACTGAGCTACCATGGCAACATGCCGACACGACATTAAATTCTCCAGCTGATTCGCATTTTTCCCGGTAAACCACAAGGAGATCTCGAGTTGTATTGAGATGCCATACCCCAATGGCGACTTACATTCTCCGTGGTTCAAATCCCGATTATAGCATTGAATTTTTCAGTCATCTGATTCTACTTTTCCAGACATCATAATCGTACCGATGTACATATATTGTATATTAATCGCTACTCCTGTATCCTTGTGGTGGTTATTGTCATTTATAAATTGTATATTTAAAACGATGAATACTTTATTCATATTTTGTAGTGCGTAGATGTAATTTACTCCTCTATTCTGTTTTAATTTCTTTCTATTTTTACTTTCTCTACTACGTATAGTAAGTAGGGGAAGTATTGTATTCCACCCAAAATTTCGATACCGAGATTTCACCGCAAATACTTGTTTTGAGACTCACTGAATCCAAAAAAAGCATTTTTGGAAACATGTCCGTGTGTGTGTCTGTCTGTGTGTCTGTGTGTCTGTGTGTCCGTGTGTCTGTGTGTCTGTGAACAGCATAACTCAAAAACGAAGCGTCGGATAAACACCAAACTTGGTATTTAGGTTCAGTATCTTTCAGAGATGCGACACGAAGGTTTTCAAGAAAATCCCCCCACCCCAGACTACCCTTTACATGGAACATTTTTCGAAACTTTTAATTTTCTCAAAAACTGCTGTAACGATTTTGATTAAAATATCATATGTTTAAGATATTGTCATGACAAATAAAATGTATATCTCGAATTTTCTGGGAATGTCTCCAAAAGTATTCTTCATTATGAACGACTTTTTCATAACTGGTAAACCATAAGAGATAGACAAAATTTTACTACACGAAAAATGTAGATCGCGTTAAAATACAGAATTTATGTCATATACATTTCTTTTGTTGAGTGAACCGTTTGCGAAATATTGCTTGTTATTCCCTTAAATTTTCCAATACGTATACTTTTTCTCAAATTCGTTATTCATTTTTTTATGTCCTGGACATGCAAAGAGAATGGAATGCGCCACATAGCAACCAGCGTTAAAATATTTGACTATCGCTTAAAACCTACCATATTCCCCTTGCATCTACAAGAAAATTATCAATAAGATTGACATCTCGATATCTCCATTAACATGAAGCATATGGAGAATAAGCGTTTGTAAAAATAGTTTGTACAAGAGTAGAGAAAGTCATGTGAGTGTAACACATCAGATTTTTATTTTCGTACTAATCATTTCGTACATAGCATTACCGTCGCTACCGCTAAAGCATAAATATATCGCCCTTATTTTCTTATGTACTTTTTCTTTTCTCCTTTCCTTTGTTAACTGCAACATATTCCACATAGTTTGTTATTATCGTTGCTCTATGTGTATAAATTATGCCAAGAACTCATAGGAATTAGAAACTACAAGCGACTTATTTTCCCCTTCATCTACAAAACAGAACGGCCACAATCCCTGTGTCCGCCATTATTAGCCTTTCACATCCACCCTCACGTCCTCAAACCAGGATATTAAATATCTAATGAGCTAGGAAGAGAGAGAACAACCCCTAATCCGAGGGATTATTAATGGAAATGCATGCCCCTTCTTCGCCCTCCGTATGTACACAGTAATTTTCTGGATAGCTGTTAAAAATACTTGGTTTTTAAGTACTCCACTAATGGATTGTACTTAATGCTGCGGTGCTTTCCTTTAAGTTAATCCTATAAAGCAAAGGAAATCACGATGCAACTGGTATCAACCATCAACCCCTTGAGATCCCACGGTTGCTTTTACTCTCAAGCTTCTAGCTTATTTTGAGGGAAGAAGGTGGTTCCCTTCAGAAATCAACAACTTTCTTTAGTTACTCCATTCTTACTAATGAAGTAATGGCAATATCTCCACAGCGTCTATGGTCAATTCTATCTTTCGAAGTAAAGTAAAAGATAGATCTATAAGATTATACAGGATGTCCATAAAGTCCCAATACATTTTCATATTCCTGGTCTGCTACAACACAATAAGCATTATATTAGGATAGAATAGGACCTTATGAAGTCTAATGTAGTTCAACATGTCCACCTTCATTATTAACACACTGTTCCCATCGCCTTGTGATTGCACGGAACACGCGCCGTCAGATTCGTTACCACTTATAACCGTAATTACACATTGCCGTAACTGTTGCTCCAGGAACAACTGCAGCATATCCAGGTAGATTGTCCCAGTAATTATCTTGCTTTGATAATGAAGGTGACCATGTTGAGCTGCATTAGGCTTTATAAGCTCCTACTCCATCCTAATAGTTTAATGTTGATTGTGTTGTAGCATACCAGGAACGTTAAAATGTATTAGGACTTTATGGGCACCCTGTATAAACAATTTACGTAATGGTTAACGTACGTGATAACGCTATAATATCAAGTAATGTATCCAGACTGCCTCTGTAGTAGGCTGGTTTCTCATCCTAGTGTTCCGGGTTTGATTCCTACTGGTGGGAGAATTTCTTTAATTAGTAATATTTCCTCCTCGCAATAAAGGAAAATAGCAATGAAGGCTGAATGAGAACCGTACACGCTAAAGCAGTTAAACCAACGGTTATTTAATTTAAGCTAAACGAGTTGTAAACTTCCAGCTCAAAACCCCCGATATCACTGTAGCAGTTAGAGGCGGCTATATAAATGAAACAAAAAGAAAATCTAGTGTTGTTCTTTTCATTCATCTTTCATTGCGATATTCACAGTATGAGTTAATAGCTGTGTGTTATTTAATTCTATATGAATAAAGCAAAACGTTAGGATTGCCATATAGGCTGATTAATCTTTCATTTGGATTCTGCATTAAGACTAACCCATAGATAGTAACATACATAACAAGTTGAATTATATAACTTATAATTAACTTTTTCAGACATCCGTTTCTAAAAATCTAGCTTTAAATACGAGCCACTCATAATAGAAACTAAAGATACCACCACCTGAACAAAAATTATGTAACGCTCCATTGTTACCACCTTTTTATTTTTTTATTGTTCCATTTATATCTTGACTTCTCAATGGACAAATCGCAGTTTACTTTTGGAACATATTGCCTATAGGCAATGATACCAGCTCCTATACCGTTGTGATTGGATTTCTAGTTTTACTTTGGGTTTATACATTAGGTCACACACACACACACACATTCACACTCTCATTCATACTTCCAGACTCGGGAATGGATAGGGAATAATCTTGGCTAGAGATTCCCGGCCGGGAATGGAACCCGGAGTCCCATTAGTGGCAGGCAGGTGCTAACGCACTGAGCTACGGGGCGAGCCCCTCTATTTCTTGCGATGGAAACTAAGTGTAAGTACCTATATTAAGCGGAGGCCGTAATCGATTAACGTAACAGCGGATAAGTTGATTGACTCGGAAATGAATTCGGGAGAACCAGAAGAAATTTTGCAAGTAGCGGAGAGGATAAAGTTGAATTGTTACCAAAAAAGTCAAGAAGACATTGCATACAACAGATTTCTTCAATGGTTTTATCAATTCTACTTCCTCTGCACAAGGAAGTAATATTACACATTGTAACAATTGCACTATCCTCATCACAATTACATCAAAGGAATAATAATAATAATGTTACATAAAATGTGTTTATTAATTAAAATGATTGTTACACTTATTCTATTATGTCTGTGATTATGACTGTGTAAGTGATCATGTTGTCAGCACTGGTATTATGACGGTCAAACAACAACGAAGGCCAAACAATAAAAGACTAGAGCTCACCATTGTGCATGTCGGAATCTATCTGTAATCATGCTATTTCCACACAAAGTTCGGCTGGGTACTTTATAAGTTAATATTCAGGGCTCTTTAAAATATAATATACAATAACAATTATGTTAAAAGTAATTTTATTTTGCTTGTAGGATTCATACTCAAAAAATAAAACTCCACGTTTAACACTTGTATCATAAACAACTAATATACAAGTAGAATTTCATAGAACTTTCATTTGTAATACAACAGGAAGTCAGGAACAAGCGCACAGAAGAAAGTCAAAACCAAGACATTTATTTACTTAACACATAATATACTACTGAAGAGACTTGACACGTTCTTATGCCAAATGTGGTATGAGATTTCTGTGATTTCAATATAAATTACCACACCATTACTAAATTTGAATTGTGTAGAACTCTATTGTGTATGATTGAATGTAATGTTTTGTTTAGAACAGATATAATTAAATGCTGTTCTTTCAACCAGAGAAAGGCACATGGAAAACGTTTATGAGCATCTTTCATCCAGAGATTTGTAGGGAAAAAATAATGCATCGATTATAAAAAAAAAAAAGAGCGCGCTTTACTTGAGGCAGAGCGAGGAATGAGTTGACTACCATGCAGTAGAGTGTGTTCTTATCAAGCCGGCCGCGATGAGGTTTACTGTATTCGGATTTAAGGGAATTATATTAACTTTCGCTAGGGGTTCTCCTGTCCTTTGAAGTATTACCGTTTAATAAAAGCAATTATAACCAAAGCATACATTTTTGATTTTAACTATAAATTAATAAAAACAAGGTAAATAAAATGTTTAAACTCAGATACTTGAAATAAAAAATATGTTCCATAATTTTTAACTTTCAAATTAAAATAATAGAAATCTTACCATCAAATGAAAACAAATCGGATATTTTTATTTAACGGTTCAGCTAGGTGATGGTTTTGTTTGAACGTTTAATAAAAGAGTAACAACTAACATATTTTTGCTCAACTTGCTCAATAATATTCAATAGACACGCAAGTAAGATATTAGCAACATCAAGTGTTCGGATCCTGTGCTTGATTACGAGCAGTTGTCTATATGGTTTAGTTGCAACATACTTGCTTCAGCGTAAATTATGATTTCTGCAATAAAAATTCAAAATTGCGGCAAAACAAGACATTTAAAAAAAAGAAAGCGAAGATACTAAAACCATGATAGACTGTTTCTGTGGTCGAGTGGTCACTGACGCTTCTCATCCCAAAGGTTCGATTTCCGGAGTGGGAATTGTCCTTAATTCGTAGTCTAGGAGTGAATGCACGTGTCTCAGTGTATAAATATGTACAACCCAACAATAACCTGAAGAATTGTAATCACTATCAGTTGTTTCCGAACGAGATGGCTCATGTAACGCGTGAGGCTCGCATTCGGGAAGTCCCGGGTTCGAATCCCGTCGACAATCGACTTTGACTTTCGGTTTTTCGTGGTTTTCCCTGATCGTAGTAGGCGAATGCTTGAGTGGTTTATCATCTACCATGGTTTTCTTTCCCTCGTGTCCCTTTCATTCCATTTAATTCTCATGTTTCAAGTGTGCTTCTAGGTTTCGTGGGGCGAGGCGGTGCTGGACAGATGTCGCGGATGCTTGCTCGAAGGAAATAGTATTCCCCGTGGACACCAGAGGACTGCCTGGTTGCATGGACCGTTCATTGCCCTCTCTGGGCAGCTCCAGTAGTGGATCGGATCTTCGAGCTAGGAAATGTTAGACTTCCGCGTGTCTCTGCGGCTGTAGTCTGCTGTGGTTCCTTCATTTCATCTCTTTCTATGTGGGATGGTAGCTGGAATAGATCTATTCAAGTCTCAGTACGCGAGGTGTCCCCATCCTTTGTGTACCCTATACCGTGTGTTACTGGTTTGGGAAGGCGTTGTCTAGGGCAATCCTCACTAACGGATATTAACTACCGTTTATATCCAGTACGTTAATTAATACTTATCTAAACTGTAGGCCCACCAACGATGCAAAAAAATTGAATATTATACTTAACTTTCGCTATAAAATACCTCTGTCTATATAAGTCTGTATTTGTTAAACGCATTATTTAATACTGGAAAAAGTTCTGCAGCCAAAATAATGAAGATGAAAAAAAATATCACTCCAGATACGGTCTTATAATTCCTCGGGTGGGGAATTGTTACAGAAATCTTACCTTTAAGTATTCCCAGCAGATAATAGTCGCCTGGACTTAGGCGTGGAGAGCGAGTCATCAAAAACGTGCAATGCGAGGCAGCCCTAACTCGTCTATTTCCTCGTTAGAACTATGGCTGGCTATATAACTGTTTGTCTAACGCGACTGAATCTGTTTAATTTTTTCTAAAAATCTATAAGTGTGAACTTATTAGGAATGGTGACACTAGGGAATTCCTGTGGAAATTCATGCTGACAGTAAACAAACGCTATTCTATGGTACGAGCATGATAGCTGCCTAGCAGACAGCTACGCATAATGTTATTCTCGCTACACACCATGTCAAGCAATGTTACTCATCTGAAAATACCGTTACCCTCCGTAGGTGTATGAGCTAACCGCACAGGTAGTCTTTCAACCGATACGTGTTACGACTCAAACCCGGTGATCGCCAGTCAGGCCATTGAAGATAAAACCGGCATTTAATTCGGAACTCTTCGTTTTAAATTGAGTATCGAATCTCTTACAATTAGAATAAATCATGGATTGAGTATGATCCTGTAACTTAGTGACGTCATTCTATACGTTATTGTCATGCTCTAAAGCTTAGCAAAGGCCCTACTCGGCAAGAGCTTGTTAAATGCTGTTTGCATCGGAGTACACGCACTTTCTATAGAATTCCTTGCAGGGCACTTTTACATTCTTGTAGCAATTTAAAGTTTTACACTTTTCGTAATAATCATCCCACCTCCTAGATGCTGCTCTTCGTGTTGGGCCTGATTGGCTCTTGCAGTACTCATTCCTTGCTGGATTAAACTAAAAGCTTGAGCTTTGGCGTCCATCTTAAGGCAATGTTCTTGAGATAATAAGGGAGGTGAACGTATCGTCGCTATCCGTAAAGTCGAAGCAACACGACAGCCACACCCTCTGCCCACCTGCAACTACAACATAGTTAACTAATTGGTAACTTTCAATGCGTATACTTTACCAACGATAACAAGCTGACAATGGCAGGTAATGCAGGATGGTTGTATAACCACCATAACGTCAGAAAACCCAAAGAAACCAAAAGAGAATTATTGAACAACAATTTGGGCAAAAATCATAGCTCATTCTTCCGTGACCAACATTGAACAAAGAGCACCAAAGAAAACCTCACTGCACCTCACGTCTATGTCACATTATTTATCAGTGTACGTGGCTTTGCGATGCCATGAACATTTCATTGGTTGCTTTAGGCCACGGTGCAAGGGTGCACGACTCCTACTAAATAGTTGCACCAATAACCACAACAAGGTTACAAAATGGTGTTGAAACGAAATATATGTTTATGCTCTCAATCGTATTGGCCGAAAGAGAAAGAGGTAGAGTGAGTGCATTCAGTTTGTCATACAGACCTATTATCGTGATTGGTAGCCCATACCTTATCTGTTAGTGCAGGACACGCCTTTGAAAGGGCTAAAAGCAAAGGGGAAAACTTGATGAGCGCCCAGATTAGCGAAAGTAGAATGTCTAGTGTGAGAAGATTTTCAGGGTTCAAATTAAAGCTTGAATGGTATTCATTAAATACATAGCAATACTTTATAACAAAAATAAACAGAACTGTATTCTCACAGTGGTATCAATGTTTGTTGCTGCATAGAAGCAAACATAACTAAATAAATAAAGCAGCATGTTTTTCCTCTAATTCAAACTGCAATTGGTTAATATACCTTTACTAACATATTGCTGATCATAGGAATATAACAGGATTATAGACAAAAATATAACCCAACTTTATTGCCAATATGTATGTCATATTCGGTAAACCATATACATATACACATTTATCTCTAGTTTCTAAACATGATCAGTCAATTATAACAAAGGAGTAATTTACATTTATTAAAGGAATATCATCATCTGCGGATGTTTTACGGGGAGTGCCCACTTTATGACGAGTATGTAGTCCGTCTTCCCCACTTTCCTGGAATATTTTTATCCAGTAATTTACTATAAAAACACTTTTATGCACTGCCGTTGTAATTGCTGTGACAGTGCGACCAGCCTCCCACATACCCACGATACGTCCACGAGTAACTTCGCTAGTATACGGCATGACTGGTTCTGAGTCAATAAACATGTTTTGGTTTCAATAACACCATAAAAAGCAAAGGCGTCAACCTCCCCTCTTTCCCTCCTTATTGCTGTGTTATCAAGCCACCACGCTCTGCGATAGGTGAGGTGAAGGACACGCCTCAAAGACGCCAGAAAACGATACAAAATCCGCCGAAGATTTTCTTTGGCGGTCTGTATACAAGGATAACCTCCTAATCGGACAACAGCTATAAATCCCCCCCCCATTTGGGCTGTCTAAAGTGCAATGGCACACAAAAACTAATAATAGCTTTTATAACAGCACTTTCTTGCGTTTGTATCTATAAAGCATTAAAGCAAACCATCGATGATATGTTTTCCAACAGTGGGATAAAAGTCAATTTTCAATATTTTGGTGTTTTATTCTCTTTGTACTTTCTAGTTTTATATTATACTTCCAACATTCCATTAGCTGTGATGTTTTTGAGCTAATTCAAAAATTTAAAAGTTGGTGAACATGTGGTTTGTTTGATACTCCAATGTTCAAATATCATTTTCCCTAGTACTTTTGTTCAATATTTTTCAATGCTCAAATTCTCCACTTAATCCAAATCTCAATCACTTTTCATGAAAACTTTGGCATTGTTGGCCACTGCCGAACAAGGAAACTAATTTTGGCTTTTTATATAATGCACATTGATTGTGCAATTAAATATATTATATAATGTCGAAAATCATGACATTTTTGGGACCTTTTACAGGTAAATCAAGATTATTTCCCAAAAATCCCAAATAAGATTTTTTGTTTAGTGGGGAATAAGTTACACTTTGAGCCAGAAATATGCCATCATCCATCGTGAGGAGGTTTTGATGTGCAAAAAGTAGAACCCAAAATTTTAAATAATAATTTCTCGGTAGTGGTTTAACTTTTAAAAATACTAAGTTAAATTTGTGGAGCACATGTCTAATAACATATAAAATTTTGAAGTTGAAGTATGACTGGCTTGTAATTGATTTGAAGTATAATACAGTATTGGGACTTGGTGAAAGGAATAGGAACGTCCATGCTCATGGGGATTATTTAACATTCTCATTCGCGTTTTATCTGATAAATCAACTCGCAATAAGCAAGAGCAAATAACGCTGACTGCGAGAAATAAAATTACCTGTGACGTTATAAGCAAGAAAAGCCTTTAGCGCGCTATGAAGCAGTCTACACAAGTGAAGTGAAAATAAATCCACCTGTATCACCTCTATTTTCAGTAAAACATTTGTTGCAAAAAACAGGAACATACATTAAAAACAAGAGTTACGAGCACTCTGTCTTTCCACATAAACAACTTAAATTTGCAGCTGATTTTATCTTGTTTTGTAAAACGCCACTTGAAATGGTAACGACTATGGAAAATAAGCACACGTCCATAAACACTGCATCTATGACCTCTAAATGTCCGCATCCTGCAAAAAGAACAGAATTGAGAGAGCAGTTGCTTTAATAGCGTTTTTATAAGTACGCCTATGTAAGTGCTTCATTAATCAGCTAAAAGACAGAGCATTTGCGTTTAGGTGAGCACGTAGTATATTATTGCTCTCTTTTATGCGATCAAACTATACGAGTTGTAAAGGCAAATAATGAAGCAATTAACCCGTATAGTAAACAGTAACGACGTGGCGAAGGTCCACGACTCAGCTTTCACAGTTTTACGGAGAGGTGGCTACACAAAGAAAAGTGAAAGGAGACAAGGCAACGCAACTTAATGAATAATTCATACAAAAGCAATTATATTCGTATTATCGTGCCCGTATACATGAGCAGTTATTGTACTGCATATCTAATGCACCACAGTATTTATTCTAGAGTTTCGTTTATAGTTTCACCGCGGATCCTCAAGTCAAGCAATGGAAGGTACAGCGACAGCAGTTCAAGGCAAAGATGTCGTGTTATTTCCATGAATTTTTGCAACCTTATTTCTGTAGTCTTTATAATCAGAAAGGAGTTATGCACGTTCAGCACAAATAAAGCTGCTGCTTTTAGAACTTTAGGAGTAACTGTGTCAAGTTGTCGGAATACAATTGAAGAAGTTAGACATCAAGTTCGCAGAGCTGCAGAACAGAAAACGCCAAAACTAAACAGTTACTTAGAACAGCAAAAATAATACAGTAAGGGCAATAGTAAAGAAAACAAGAATGGGCAGTTAAGAATGAAGACGTAAGAAAAGAATGTGATATACCGCATATAATAAAATATGTAAAAGGAAGAAACATTGGAATAACATGTTGGCATAAGATTGATTAAAATAACACGAACCAACCACCAGGAAGAAGTAGAAGTGTTGGAAGGCCACTAAAAAGATGGTTAGAAGAATGTTTTTCATCTCCATCAAACTCTGCGTGAAGACCAACAGGCTTAGCTTAAACAAAAGAAGAAAAATAAGAAGCTTTAGTATTGATGCAGCTTGTATTTAATGAAATTCACAAACACAAAACTGCTAATGGTGGTTCAATACGACATGTGCCGAGTCTATACTTAACATTAGCTGCAGACTTGAGCGAGGCGTAGGTCAACATGGTTACTGATAAGGAGGGATATATACACACAGTTGGAGGATTAATGCTGGGTTTTAGATGAGTCTCTGTGAATACGAAGTGAAACCGAGTTAGACTGGTGTTTGGAGCTCACTTCATGGGCATCAAATTCAAATTTCATGTACCGGTCAGTCAGATTATACCTTTATCACTATAAGCTGAAAGGAGAAGTAAACAAAACAACGTGACAAGAGAGCATCTCATTGGCTGGTGGGCAAACTACAACCTATCCCGCTTAGCATTTCCTCTCTTCCTCTACAAAAACCGGTTCGGTTTAGAACTTAACATTTTGTGGTCATTCTCGTACAATGATATTTAAGAACCCATTATTGTAACAGTTCAATTTATGAAACTAAACGTGTTTGTTCAGATTCACCTATAAGTAAATGAACCGTTATAGCAGAGGGTTTAAGAGGCTATACGCAGGCGCTGCAATTCATCCCCGGTGTACTTTTGCAACGTGTTGAGAACATATTACTTGTTACTAACATGGCTGAGAATCCTCTGCTACTGTGAAAAACATAAACGCGGGAAATGGAAAGAAGACAATTGTGTTAAATGCTGTAACAAATTCTGTGAAAAGTACCCACCTTTAATCGACAATGAATATGGTTGGTCATTGTTTAGCAATAGTTGAACTTCTTTGTTAATGATGCAGAATTGTTGCTCAGATAGCTTGGGTCGCGTTTGTTTTCTGTGTTTTAACCTATAGTGACAATCTTTTTTTCAACTGGTTGACTCATAAAAGGTTAAAGCAAAAGTAGTACACGAGTACTGATGTTAGTCATTAAATGAATGATTTCTAAAGCCTGAAGTTAAGAACAGTTTAATCCAGTACCTTTAATCACGGATGACGAACTGTTCAGGTACAACTTTTGTCTACTCTTAGTATTATGTGTTAGAAGTTTGGGATGTAAGGAAAAATATAGGAATAAGACATATAATGCTTAAAAGCTATTGATTCCCAAGCTGCGCAATATACTGTATTCGCATTCTGCCTGAAGCAACTTCCTCTCACGGGTCTTAGTTCCCGTCATCCTCCACGTGGTACTGCCATGTGCTAGGGGGAGTGATGCATTTAAGTTTTGTTTATTTCTCCTGTCGCTTATATTGAAAAAGGTGTAGGATTTGTTTGAAAAAAAAGTTTTATTTAGGGTCGTTTTAACCTTCCTAGGTTTTATCACGACCTTTTATGTACAGTTGTTTACATTATTGGATTGCAGTATAATACTTACACATTAAGTATACATACAGGTTACAATTTGGTTAAATGTATTGATGGATATTAATTAATTTAAGAAAAATAATTACTTTCTGGATGAAAGTTGCATTATGGAGTGCTGTAGAAATACCAACCTGACTACGTTGATTTTCAAATTTTGGACATGTTAATATAATATGTACTACTGTTAATGCTGTTTTACATGTTTCACAAATTGGTGGAGAGCTTCTATTTAACAAATAAGAGTGTGTCAGTTTAGTATGCCCAATTCGTAGTCGGAATATTACAATTTGGTTTCGCCGCTGTAGTTGTCTTATTGGATATTCTTGAGTTGAAGTTCCACGTACATCATGAAGTTTACTTGTAGAATTGTTCATCCAGCTGGTCAGCCATTCTTTGTGTATCTTCTTCTTAAAGTGTGTGACTGCATCTTGGAGTTTTTTCACCCATTCACTAGGTAAATACAAGTGTGGATGGGTCAATGCCACAAATAAAAGAAATGAAATAGTATGGAGGGCCTGAATATATAACTAAGGCCATCTATTAATAAGTTACATTGGTAGATGCTATAGGGAGCGAACACACAACTGATGCAATCTGTTAATAAGATACTTAAGCAAATGTCCGGTCCTATCTGACTAAGGTTTTTTTTCCGGATTTTCCTTAGTTCTCATAATTGGCAAGTGCTCGGGAGGTACCCTAAACTTAGGCCTAGAACGTTTCCTTCACAAATTTCCTTTCGCAACTATTATTTCATGCATCATCAGTGTCACCGCCTGTGGTGCCGTATGTAGTAAGACTGGGCGTTAAACACTACATAACTGAAGTTAAGCAAATGGTCCAAGAAGGTGGCTACGTAACTAAGAACCTATGTCCGGCATCATTGTGAATACACTGCGGTCCAAATCTCTTGGCGTTTTGTTACAACCAATATGGAGTGACCGCGCGGTTGCCAAACTTCACTTCGTTTCGTTAGAACGTTACTCGATTGTTATAAATGCCATGAAAATATTCACTTAAAATCTACAGAAAAGAAGAAGAGTCACAATAATGGAAATGTACTCGTAATATGAGGCAGTATTTTTAACACTTAAATAATATCAGTCTCATTATATGATATAAAATATAAGAACAGCCCGCCTTAAAAGCAATATGTGTATGTAATAATATATAAAAAGTATGTAACAGTCATTGTATTATGTTTATATTATTATGTACATGTTTAATAATGTTATGTAATTTAACAATGTAGGAGCTGTGAGAATAGAAGCCGAAAGTTGCTAACAATGAGATAACAATGAGGTAAACTTGAGGCAATAATGAATTGGAAAGTTCAATAATGCTACTAATAATTCTTGGAACAGTAATATAATATTTAAAACAGTTTATAAATAAGCAATCAAAAACTACAAAAGCTGAAAGTAAATAACAGTATTCTACTGGAGTAGAATTAGTCAATCAGAGACTTGAAATAGAGTCATTTACAAATTTAAGCGGTAGAAGCCAGATGCTAGAAGGCAACGTTCCTGAGCAGTTCGCTCGGTACGTATTCAGTGTGAGACATATAAAATTCATTACGTCGTGAATAATATAAAGTTTACGTGTTAAAAAGTACAATTAACAAAAATTTCACAGCTCTACAGTAGGATATATCAGTGAAGTGTTATTTAACCGTGTGAAGGATTAATAAAAGGAGTGAAGTAAAAATTATAATTTTGGTAAGCCTACATTCTTTAGCCGCATCACCCCTGCTAAAATATACGTGTTTCTACAAATTACTACTGACGCAACCGAGGCATATATATATATATAATGTTTAAATAAACATTAAAAATACAAAGTTGATTTTTTAAACATTGAGGCGAAGGCCACCGGAAACTTTGTACCGTACGTGGGGTGAACACTCCAAGAAACATATCTCCCGCAATACGTGGTTGCAACTACTTCAATTTTTGGCTCCCAACAGTGGAACTACAATATTCCTTCTTCAAATTGGCGCCCAAAGCGTGGTGCTAATAACGTAAAGAAAATAAATACTCAAATACAGAAATAGAATAAAAACTATACCTCTCTATGCGTTCTTTTTTATTCAAGCGTGGTGCTAATAACGTAAAGAAAATACATACTCAAATACACAAATAGAATAAAACTATACCTCTCTATGCGTTCTTTTTTATTCAGGTGGTACAGCTAACAGTATACCCTCATCGTCCTCGGTATCACGTTTATCATAAAATTAAAAACACTGCGCCGAACAACATCTTTTTCGAAATCGTCAGGTTTGTCACTCTCTTAGGTGACCGTATATTTTCTCGGCGATGTAAACAACTTCGCGACTCCCTCTGCGTGCACGTTTTTCGCTTCCCTACACTCACGTGGAGCAGTTGATGTACTTAATGAGCTCGCCTCAGCCGTAAGTTCTCGACATTTTGTGAAGTTAAGATTTTTGCGGTCTTCTCGTTGGCATACATTTTAAAGAAATCATACACACTGAAGCCAACAGCCCTAACCTCACTGCTATATCAACTGGTACTACTGGGCTTAATAAGCGAAATTTTAATGAAAGAGTTACTTTTATAAACCTAGGACAAAGCCTATCACTGCAAGAACTGAGTACACCGCAGTTTAATTCACAACTGAGTTGCTTAACCTTCCAGCAAGCATGCCTGTAAAAAGTACACCAGCAGTATCTTTGCTTGGTCAATGTTTTAACAATGCTTTAACCTTAAGCTATCGCGTCAATGGTGCAATGAATTCCATTGTTGATGCATTCTCGACAATGCAATGACGTTCTTAGTTGGATTATTCTTTATATGTCTTACTCTTTTATAGTGCATTCCAAGTAACGAGGTGTTGAATGCTGTAAAACGCACAACTGAAGAATTTGAAGAAGGTGTTTTATCTTTACGTTGGAGTTGTTTATTTATTTAGCTCCACGTATGGAAAAGTCCATTTGAGAAGTTTGTATTGAAGGAGTTGTATCGTATTTCAACTGTTGGGGAGCCGAACTTGTAGTAGCTGCAACCGCACGTATAGTACCCGGTAGCCTTTGTCCAAAATGTATTTTTAGGTGGCGTTTGCCCAAGTTTAAAAAGATATTAACTTTGTAATTAAACTGCTTCTTTAAATATTTAATATTTATGTTTGCCTCGACTGCGTCAGTATTTATTTTAGAGACATGGATATCTTGGCAGGGTTGTAATGCAACAAGAATGTAGGCTTACAAGATTATAATTTAACTTCACCCCTTTTATTAATACTTGATACGATTTAAACAACACTTCACTGATGTAAAGAGCTGTGAGATTCTTTAATTAATTACTTGCACTTTTTAACACGTAAACATATTTTTCGTCTCACACGAATACGTATTAAATCTCTCGATGACGCACAAGCAATACATCCAGTTATGAGCACTGTCCTCAGGCAACTGACTAGATTTCAACCGTCTAAACTTGTACATTTCTGTATTTCAAGTCTCTAATTGGCTATTTTTACTCCAATAGAATACCTGCATTTAACTAAAGCTTTTTCTGATTGTTGATTGGCTATTTTTTATAAACTGTCACTAAAGTTACATTAATGCTTCCAAGAATCACAAATAATATTTAAACTCTCGAACTCATTATCGCCTCAAGGTTACATCATTATTACCTCATTGTTAGCAACGTTTAACTTATTATTCTCACAGCTCCTATATTATTAAATTACGTAATATATTCACATAACATTATTACACATGGATACAATAATATAAGCACATGAAATGACTGTTACATACATTTTACAAATTATTACATATACATATTGCTGCAAGGTGGGCCGTTATTGAATTTACACATTATATAACCAGACTGAAATCATTCAAGTGATAAAAATACTGCCTCACAACACACTCTTGTCATGTAACGTATACGTATTTGGTTCTAGAATTTGACATTATTCAGAAGTAGGCATACTAACCATTAAAATACACCTACATGGATTTTTCAATGGTATTATTGTGTGAAACAAAACCATACATGACGTTGTTTATTGAGAAAACGTCTTGTATACTTTTGTAGAGTTGCGTCAGAGGGCTTTGAAAGAAACTTTTCATGACGAGTTTGTAGCTGTATTAGAAAACGTCGTGGAATAACTATTTCTAAATTTATTTAGAACATGGAGAATTGCACATTATCAAGTAACAATTATGTCTGATATATAACAATATATAAAATAACTACGCCAGCAATGGATTTATTACCATTACAAGCATAACTATAACTAAAAGTTTCCATTTAAACATTACGAAAGATAACTATAAATAATGGCGAACCATTGGATGTAAAAATATGATTCTATTCTTTTTTGTACTTTTTCAGGAAAGCGTTTTAACTAATTTTTGCTTTTCTGAAATATAAAATACGCCTGCGCGCACATGATATTGCAATTAGAGTTTTACCAGCGGCGAGGTGTACTGTCTGTATGAGGCAACGCTGCACTGCTGCTATTCGCTACGATGTTTTAGTGGACACGCCTCAAATATCAAGAGATTTGGAGCGCGTAATAGTTGTACATAATCCATAAAATGATAGTCTCGCGATCACAAAAAATCCACTCTATGTTTAAAATAACAACTGATGCTGATATCAGCAAAGCACTGAAGCAGATGGTACAACATGGTTACCTACCATACAACAAGAATTATTTGTTTGATGTACACGGATTCATGTTAGGCCAAAGAAACTAAACCCGTCATTATTACGTTGATGTAACATTAGAAAAGAACAAATGGGAGAAATGTGGCAGTAAAAGCGAGTGATATTAAGAAAACTAACAAAAAGAAGTAAAAATAAGCTACAGGAAAGCATAAGGAATTATGAAGAAAAAGACAGGATAAAGTGGAGAACACTGTATAAGTAACAAAGAGAAATTTCGAAAACATGAAATAATCAGTATATATAACAAAAGAAGGGAAACATTTTCCCATCACCCCTTAAACTAATTTAATGCCCACCCTTGAGCATGAGTTATTTAGGTGATACCATATTCTCGTCCAAGTTTATAACCCTAGTGTATTAATCTTGTGACTGCTCATGCATCATGTACCTCCTGTCCTTGATGTTTTCACTCCCCCCTATAATAACGTCTTTCTCCAGGAGATGGGGACCCGCTGACTTGGACAATACAGAGGCTGTTCTTCAGGAGGGTTCAAACAGCTTTACGAGGTCTCCTACAGCTCGAGAAGCACTCCCAGCAGAGTGGCAGTACACATAATATGCTCTTCTTCAATTTTAGGAACAGCGCACACATATCTAATGAATGAAAATGCTTCAAAGCCTTCCGTTATGAACTTAAAAAGATGAACAGTCTTCGTTTCAAATTGTTTTCAGGTATTTGAGAAGGAATTCCAGAAGTACTTTTAGCCTTTTTGCTTTCTCTACTACATATAGTAAGTAGGGGAAGTATTGTATTCCACTCAAAAATTCGATACCGAGATAATCACCAGAAATAACTGTTTTTGAGGCCCCCTTGAAACCAAAAGAAGCATTTTTGGAAACGTCCGTGTGTGTGTCTGACTGTGAACAGCATAACTCAGAAACGAATAGTCGGATAAACACCAAACTTGGTATTTAGGATCAGTATCTTACATAGATGCGACACGAAGGTTTTCAAGAAAATCCCCTTACCCCAGATTACCCTTTACATGGAACATTTTTCGAAAATATTAATTTTCTCAGAAATGGCTCTAACCATTTTGATTAAAATATCATATATTTAAGAATCTTCCCTGACAAATAAAACGTATATCTTGAATTTTCTGGGAAGTCTCCAAAAGTATTCTTCATTGTGAACGACTTTTGCATAACTGGTAAACCACAAGAAATAGACAAAATTTTACTACACAAAAAATGTAGATCGCATTAAAATACAAAATTTATGTCATATACTTTTTTGTTTTTGAGTGAACCATTTTCGAGATATTGCTTCTTATTTCCATAAATTTTCCAATACTTATACTTTTTCTTAAATGGGAATTCGTTATTCTTTTTTTTTTCTTTTGTCCTGGTAATGCAAAGAGAATGAAATGCTCGACATAGCAACCAGCTCTTAAAATATTTTACTATAGCTTATAGCCTACCAATTCCCCTTGCACCTACAAGAAAATTAGCAATAAGATTAACATCTCGATATCTCGATTAATATGAAGCATATGGAGAATAAGCGTTTATAAAAATAGGTTGTACAAGAGTAGAGAAAGTCATGTGAGTAACACATCAGATTTTTCTATCATTTACAGTTTTATCCTTATTTTACAAAGATTCTAGTTGTTTTCAAAGGTTTATCCCACAATAGATGACCACTATGTGTTAGTTTTGGTGCCGAATAATAACACAAGAACTCATGGGGAAGGGGAAATATATAGACATAGTAAATAAAGAAGAGCGAGAGAGCATTACAGGGTAGGAACTGGTATGTGAAGGTTAAATGGTTTAAGGAAGGGTATTCCACAAAATCAATGCCGATATGTGGAGTGGAAGATGATGTTGAACATATAATATTTACGTACAAAGGAACAGAAATTTGAATAAAAGAGTGTATCAGAAAGAAATGGTTTAGGACAGATAGAAATTTTGCCATAACTGAAATGTTTTATAAGTACAGTAGGAGATTAGGGCAATAAGTAAAGGCATTTCGACAGCAAATAGAGACGAATAAAGTAAGAAATTAAGAATTAAAGGAAGCTGACTAAGGAAAATATTGTAATTTATGAATATGACCGGTAAAGAGCCAGGACTGAATGCCGGTCTTATTGTATTTTTATGTTTTTATATGGCTTAGTACAACAAATTACAAAATGACACAAGAATTGCAATTGACAAATTAACACAATTTACAAATAAGCAGCTTTGATCCTAGAAAATAACAGATGTATAAATAAAATGACGTATACCTACAATCTACAAACATGGAAAACATGATCAGTATAGGAATTGAGCTATACAAAGAACAGACACCTGCTAACAAGTGAATCCAGAAGGAACCTACGTCCCGCAGTAAACGGTGAGAGCATTAAAATGACGACAAACGTTTCTGTATTCAGAGCCGAGCTGTATAAATCTCAAGGAATCATCTCTGAGGAAAGAAGCTCTTGTGCTCCTCTTAGAATCAAATCCCCATGAAGATGTTCTACAACACGCGCATCTTTATAAAATAAGAATTCTATTCGCCAAAGAATTTCAGGGCCCATGAAGAGGTACACGACATCACAACAAACGATAGTACTAAGAGAATAGATGATGGTCTTCAACACCACCAGAATTGTGAAATTCATTTGTCCAACCTGAAGATGTTCACAGAGAAAAACATGAAATACACAAACCCACCGTTCCATATGATCGTAAAAACATAGAGAAGACACAGAAGCCAGCATAGTACTGGTGCAATTCGTACAGTGAAAACGTTTGTCTATCTGCAAGCAGCTCGTACAGAGTGCAATCATCGCTGAAAAATTTGGATCGCTGATAATTTTAAGATACAAGGTATATAAAAGTTGAAATATATTTACTTTATACTAATGTTAAATTATGAAAACAATTACTGCAGCAATGGAGACACTCTTGAATCTGACTCCATTGCATTTAGTTGTAATGAAGGAGGCAAGAATGACATACTATAGACTGCATATGCTGAGCAACTCAGAATTCCAAATTCAGATTTGCTAAGAATTAGGAAATGCATAGGAGCTGCATCTTTAAAAATACTGTCAGACTATATAATTCCAATTAAACACCTCATAAAGAACTGCAGAGTCATTAATGATTGTGAATGTTGGATGAATAAAACTTGAAACCTCCTGAGAAAGCTTTGTTGTTTACAGACGGCTCAAAGGATGACTTTGGAACAGGATCCGGAGTATATAGCATAATACAAAGGTGTAAAACCTTTTTTTCCCCTTGGGCGAATATCAGTGGTCGCAGCAACCGCCCCCGCAACCCCCGCAATGCGCGGGGGCTCCAAATGCCTCGAGATACCGTATTTCTGCATGTTTAGGCCGCGCATGCAGCACCGTGTTTTAAGACTGTAAATTCAAGAAAAATAGTTTTCTTGGAATGTCCGAAGTATTGAGAAATATGACAACATTGTGAACTGTCTAATCCTGCACTGGCCAAAATAACGGAACCGCAGGGAACAATAGGAGGGAAGGGATGGTTGAAATTATTTTCTTCATTATTACTTGAATTTACTGTTAATGTGCAATACCAAGCTCAGTTTTCATCTGTACCTCGTGTCATTCTCATCTATTAGTGATAGTGAGCGCAATGGTGACTGTAGGACTGCTACATCAATAATATTGTGAAACATGTGAAAAAAGTCTTATTTTGGCTGTGAAATTAGTTATATATACCGGTAAAGATTTTAATCTACAAGTTAAATACACATTTTTACTGGTAATTATGCCGACCAACAGTTCCGATTTGCACGTTCTAGCAAGGCTGCAAATGTAGTTCTGCTTCCATTGTGCAACTGCATATTCCTCTATCGCCTTGGCCCTCGCTCCCCTTTGATCCCTAGTCCTGTTCACACATTATCAACAAAAACAGTGGCACCCCCTGCAAGCGCACTCGTATCGTGGCCGTCTAGTATCTTAGTGCAACGACAAAAATAAAACAAAAAGACAAACTAAAGAAAGGGATGCCTTGATAACTAAGCTCTGAAAAATGTGATAAAAAGGAGATAGGCAAACTGTTCCAAAATAAACTGCAGAAAATTAAAAATGTGCAAATGGCGGAATTTCTGAAGTAGATCCGATCATTTCCTGGGTAAGTCCACAAACTATGAACATAGCACTTGTTTTCTCACGGGTTCTAAAAATAATGAAGATGAGCTAATAGATAATGAAAGTAGCACTAATTTTCCCACTACTACCATTTCTCAAACGAATGACGTAAATTACATAAATGTATCTCACATGAACCCCACTGATCGAACCCATTTTAATAAAGAAATCGCAGAAAATTTAAACACATACATAGTAAGAAATAGTGAAAAGGGTAATTGATGTTTCGCTGACCTCAGTAATGTGTAATACCTATGGTCTTTTGAGGACATAGAGAAAACTAACAGAATAACATAGTGGTAATTTTCTTGCTGTTATTGAACTTCTTAGCAAGTATGATCCCATTTTATTTCGATTAATGAAGGAGAAGGCAAAAAGCAAAAACACCTACTTAAGTCCCCAAATACAAAATGAACTTATTCAGAGGCTGCCTTCACAAATAGAAAAAGAGCTAATTACAGAAATACATGACGATGGTTCTGTTCCCTAATATTGGATACTACCTTAGACGTAACTAAGCATGACTAGTTACGTTTAATTTGCGGTTCATCTTAGTAAAGAAGGATGTAAATAACACATCTAGAGAACCCACGCTCACAATATAGGAACGTTTTCTAGGATGTTTTACAATTGGGAATGGAAGTGCACAAGGATTAGTTACTGCAGTTTCAGAATTCATTGAAAAAAATGGAATTCCCATGCAATAATGCATAAATCTTACAATTAAACAAGCTGTGATTTATGTTTTGAATACTCGATGCCCAAATTTATTTGTTATATACTCAGATTCTAAAAGTGCACTACTTCCAATAAACAATCTGTCTTCAACCCATATTCTTACACAAGAAATTCAGTCACTGCTCATGGAGCCAATAAGCAAGGAAAGCAAGTTTCTTTAGTATGGATTCCATCCCACATTGGAATACAAGACAACGAATTGACCGATCAGGCAGCAAAAGAAACCATTAAACATCTACTATGTAACCCAACAATAACTACACCAAGCCATGATGTTATCTCAACCATTAAAAGGAAGCTTTACCAACAATGGAAGACAGGATGGCTTGACTCCACGAGAAGCAAACTCCGTGATATAACATCGAGTTTTTCGACACATCTTTCCAGTAATTCTCTTTCCAACAAGATCAGGTTTTAATATCCCCACTGAGAATGGGCCATACCAAGATCACGCACAGTTATCTTCTTTCAAAGGATCAACCACCCATCTGACACCAGTGTAACATACTGTTAACGACGAAACACATAATCGTGGAATGTCCACAATACTATCAATGGACACAACACTACCAGATACCCAACGATTTACAAACAGCGCTCAACTATCCGATGTACCCTAAGATAGTTGAATTTTTCAAAAGCATACATTTATATAAAAATATATAATGTTCAATTATTTTCATTAATTATAGTGTCACAATTTTATACTAGTTCATTGTAATGATTCAAAACTGCCAGTATGTTAAATAACCTCATTGTTTTATTGTTAAATATTTATTTTATAAGTTGTAAAGTCGCGATATGACTAATATGTAAAAGCGACTATAAACTTTCAAAATAAATAAATAAATAAAAAGGATTACGATGGAGTAAATGTAATGAGTGGAGTGCAAGAGCGGGTCAAAGAGCCGTCTGCCAGTTACGTAGGTACATTGTGCTGCCCACAACTTGAATTTAGTCCTAAGAGACGCAGCTAATATAACAGATACCATCTTTCACAGCTGGCTTGAAACAATATTTATAGATTTTTTCAGTTCCAGTATTAAAACATGACAAGTACTAGAAGAAATGACATTTGGAAAGAAAGCCCCAACTCTCAAAAGACTATGTCCAACAAGATGGTCTGCAGCTTATGACGCTTTGTTATCTGTTTCTATTATCGCGATATCATGAGGGCTTTAATCAATATAATAGTGAGCTCTAAAAATTCAAATGAGACTAACGAAGCAAATTCCTTAAGAAAACAAATGGAAACTTACGGGTCTGTGGTTCAGGCAATAGTACGAAGCAAAGTGTTAGAAACCACCAATATCGTGTCAAAAATATGCAGTCACCAAAAATTACTGGGCAAAGCATTGCAAATTGCTTTAACAAAGTAAAACAAGACGCTGAAGAAATAGCAAACACATGGAAAATTTAATTTCGCTTGGCAAGAAAATGTACAATTAAAACAAAGAAATTTTTTCGATGAATTGTGTGAGGATAAAAATCTGAGTGATCTCGAACAATATTTCAAATTTAATGTATTCTATGGTTATTTGGATATTGCGTTATGTTAATTATGACCCAGATTTAAAAACATAATCGACATCATTGAAAAGTTCAAGTGTTTTTAGCCCTATATACTCGTAGAAAGTAGTGACAGTGAACTTCATTCAATCGCAGAAGAACTTGTAGTGAACTATTTGAATGACATTTCTCAACAATTTTTTCACCATCTGCCCTTGGACAGAGCAATACAAGGTATTAAAAGTGGATCAGTGAATCCCTATAAAAGAAATCACATGATTATTTCTAGTGTCGCTGATTTCTCAGTGGCGTTGAAGTTATGTCTAACTCTCCCTGAGAAAGTGACTTCTCACTCTCACAGGGAGTTCCTGGAAGTCTCAGTGGCTTCAGCAGTAAAGACTTTCTCAAAATAAAGATTAATTAATCACCATGTGCGCAGTTCGATGACGCAGGAGCGTTTGTCTTCCTTAGTATGATAAGTACTGAAGTGGAAAGAGCATGCACATTAGACCTTGATGTGCTAGTGGATGAATTCGCTAGAAATAATCCTCAAGAAAACGGCGATTAACATTAAAGTTTAACTGTGAGAAGTGCATATTTATTATTATTATTATTATTATTATTATTATTATTATTATTATTATTATTATTATTATTATTATTATTATTTATAGACTTTAAATATTTGGAGCTTTACTTTATTCTGCAGGTGGCAGAGAATAGTCCGCTACGCCACTGGTGAATATGCTACTGTTTTTGAAACATAAATTTATGCTATCATTCAGTGCATACATGAAAACGTAAAGAGATTTTACACTGGTAAACATATCCTAACCTTTCACATAGACAGGTGGCGCTTAAGGCTCTAAATAGTTATAAGGTAACGTTAGGACTGGTTTTAAACTCCTAAACATGCTCACAAGCTTGTCAGAAGAGAATGAAGTTCAACTCATATGGGTGACGGGTCATAGTGGCATAGACGGAAACTAAAAAGCTGACAAATGTGCAAGATAAGAAGCAGCTTCACAATTTATTGGACCAGAGCTGGCTCTAAAACATTCCAATGTTTAATAAGAGAGGTTATTAGTAACTGGTCCAAAGTAGAACATCATGAAACCTGTCTTAAAACTCCAGGAAACAAACATGGTAAACCATTTATTAGAAAATCTTGTAAGAAAAGAGCTAAAAACCTTACTTAAATGTAACAGAATTCAGCTGAGAACAATTATTGCATTTCTCACAGAACATGCTCCTATGAAAAACCATCTTAACACGATGGGAGTGTTTCAGAGTAAATTAGATTGCAAATTGTGCAAGAAAGAAACTGAAACAGCCCAGCACATTATATGCTCCTGTGAGGCTTTGGCTCACAGGAGATATATTGCTGTTGGGGAAAATGTTTTTGGAACCAAAAGAATTTGAAATCACATCTGTTATGAGAGCGTATTCCTTGGTAAAGGGTGCAGGCATAATGAATTGGCTTTAAAACTATACAGGTAGCACATGGATGACGAAAATGTGTATCGTATAAGACAAGATATTGATGTTAAAAATGTTAATTCACACACTTAACTAAAATTTATGCGTTACTGTGTTCTTTCTCTTCCTCATTTGACCTTTATTATCATAATAACATCTTCTCTTAGTAATCTCATTTTAAAAAACTCGCATTTCTGTTGTGTATTTTTTACTTTATTCTCCGTGGCAGTTCACAAATGCCTGAAGCTGTTGAGTTTATCAGATACATATCAATAACCACTATTAACGCTGTTCCAGCTTGTAAATAAACAACAGTAGAAGAAATTAACTACCAAGTTACTTAACATCTTTCTTTTATGTTAAAATAAAATTTTAATAAAGGTAAAGTTCTGACAACCTACATTATATCTTTGTTATTTCTAAACATTACATAACCTTCTGTTTTGTGACATTTTACGAATTCTGATGCATTACGAGCCATCAGTACATCTAATGGTCCTTTAGCATTGAACTGTGAAGTAATTGAACTCCAGCATTAAATTTGCAGATGGAAACAAAAATCATCATCACATAGTCCTCACTTTTGGACCAGTTTTACATGTAACGAAGCGTTTCTGAAAAGGAATTTTAAAACTAGAACTTTAATTCCGTTATATCTCCAGTTGCCGTGCCTTATTGTTTGAGTTTCAGATTTGTGTGAATTTCACAATTGCACAATTCATTTATTTCAAGTATGGTAGGATAATTATATTATCGGTATAAGTGCGTGCAAGTATATAAAGAATAGGAAGGAAATATAACGTTTGAAAACATTATTTAGTGTTTAAGCAAAGAACAGAAGGCATTAGCCTTAGTGAAAGCTGACAAAAGAATGAAAATGTATATATTTTTTGTAATCTGTGATAAGTGTGAAGACTCAAGACCACTGCTTCAACTAAAACAATGATACTGGAATTTAAGAGAAATTTTGTATCTGAAATATCGAACTCTTGAATTCATCACAAGGTCCACTTCCAACACTGCACACTGCGATACGTTTATTAACGAGGAAATTAATTGTTTTATCTAAAGACGGGTTTTTGAAGGGTGCATAAAAAATAAGTAAATTCCATCACACTATACAAATTCGTAACTGTAGTTTTAGTTAGCCCTCAAACCCGTGAATTAATGAGGGAAAAAGGTTTTGAGGAATAAATAAACCAGAGAGAAATAAAGTACATGCATTTACGGTCTTTAATTCTGCCAGTAAAATGCTTCTAATCATATGAAAATCCAAACTACAAAGTAGAAGATTTTTCAAACAGTTTTAGAAATTTCATGAAGCTGAGAGTAGAACGAGGCTGTGAAAGCTGACTACTGCAGAATGACGAGAAGATTAAATATTAAGGATCTATGTGGTAGTAGTGTTTAACATCCGTTCCTACTTTATATGGCACCACAGGCAGTGATATTTAAGAAAGGAGTTTTGGAAAGGAAACCTTGTAGGCCTAAATTTAAGTACGTCTCCGGTATTTGCGATTTATGAGAACCAAGGAAAACCTGGAAAAAGTCTTAGTGAGATAGAACGATCCTGGCGGGATTTGAACCACGGACCTCCCGTTCACGAGTCCGTGTTTTAGCAACTTCGACCAAAGTTGCTATTTGGGGGTCTATAAACGGAAAGCATAAAAATTAATGTAATACCTTTTTTCGGAATAGTAATGAAACAATGATTATCAAACTAGCCTTTTCAATATATAAAAAATTTATTTAGTATAAAATAGCCCTTCTGATATAAATATTGAGACGAAGGATATCTAAGGCCCTTATTTTCCTAATAATCTGACGTGATGGATAACAATGGAATTCACGTCCAGAACAAGTATAAAATATAGCTAATTCTTTTACGCCAACTTTTAAGGAATAATTTATAAAATATTAAGAATGCTGTTTTAATGAGGAAACCGAAGCAAAACTAAATTTAAGAATAACCATTCTTCTTCTTTCAATACATTTAGAGGGGTGAGGATATTTTAATATCCGCAGAGTGTTAAGAAACTGATAATGCGCATTTTAATTGTTTCATTTTGAATTTAAATGCTGTAAGGTTATGGTTATTGATAAACCGTTTCAAAAACTGGTTTCCTTTCAGCTTCTCCGGGAGAATAAAACAAAAAGTCTATGAATGACAAGCAAATGCATGCCTAACAAGAGCTGCAGTCGTGTAATGCTGGAGATTAGATTACGAAATATAAAGGAGAACATCATTAACATGACAAAGAAAAAAATGCAGGGGTCATTTCTAATCGAGATGGAATGAAAAGGAAAGGAAGGAATGTACAATGCTACTAAGAGCGATAGGCAAAAGAACGAAGATAAAACGGAACTAGAAGACAACTAGATATATTAGAGTGGACAGGTGCCTGCCGTACGTGATGATATAACGGAGATACGTCACCCTAGGCCAAAATGTCGTTCATCATTCACAAGACAGTGTTGTTACCGAATCCTGACCCAAATTCCCCGATGATGTTGCTGGTTTCCCAAGGCGCTCCAAGACTCTTAGGGACAGTTCTTTTTTTTTTAATAAGAAGCGGAAACACATATATTATTAGTTATGAATACTCAAAAGTGGGTAAAAGTAAGTTTGTCGTTTGTTTTAAAACCATGGATTATAGCGATCACACTATTTCTCCACCTATTATAATTTATTTTCATATTTATTCTACAAACTATTCTTACAAACCATTTCTACCTACTTCCAGTTAATCATATAGAAATGTTTGCCAGAAACAGGAGGCTGAGACTACAGTATACTGCTTAAAGTTCAAATCGATAATTAATGCTGACAAGATGTTATATACTTGCTCCTTGTTTGAGAACAGCCATTTAGCGTTGGTCTTAAATACTTAAAATCCTGACAAACAATAGCCCATATTTCAGAATTGGTCAGCGACAGAAAAAAGAAGTTGTTCCATATAAAATTACATTTTTGGCGGTAAGCTTTTGTTTATCTTTTGTGATTTCTCAGTAAAGGATAATTCCCTAAGAATGAGGTGGTCTTCACAAGCTAGAAGATGCAATATGTACTTATTTCGTTCGTGCCAGCAGCTCCAATATTAATAAAGTGTTAATCTCAAATAAAATGAACTTATATAAACAAAATTACATACTCCTCGTACTATACCTACTCTCTAGATATAAAAATAACGAAATATTTAATTTAAAGAAATGAATCATAAATGCACGAATAGTTTTCTAAAAAGTGTTGTATTCAGGGGATCTCAAGACGTACGTTCGGAATAACATCGCTATAATGATTTTTTTTAAGTTAGCAATTCCTCTATCGCAAATGTGGTACAGAAAGTATACAAAGTTAAGTTATAGCAAAAGAATACGGCATATCTCGCAATTTTACTGTCCGTACTATTAAAACTGAACGTGAATGCATGCCGTAGACTATACTGTTCCGAAGACAATTGCGAAAATTAGTTTGCACTCCTATATTTGGATGGATTCATATGAGAAGGTTCTTAGGTGTAATTAAACCAGCAGTACATAACAAAATAGTTACAGTGCTTCGTGCAACACAGCAAATTCAAAGCTATCCAAATGGTCCGGAATTATTTCGTCCCTACTGTTTATCTAATGTAGGGGGAGTATTGCATTCCACGAAAATCAGATGTTACCGAAAATACACGAATTCCTAAATTCGAGGAGCGTATTTACCATGTCCACGCCTGAAAAGGCTTTTCCCATGAGGTAGGAAAATAAATAAACTTGATTTTAAGTGGCATATACACTGCCGTTTGTGAAAATTGCAACTCCAAGAAAGAATTTCCCTAATAACTCCAAACTTGGTGAAAGTGTAGAAGAGTGTGCAAGCAAAAGTGATTAGGTTTGCAGAGAGATGGGGTACACGTAGGCCGAGCAGAGCCCTCTCGTGTCGGTCCGACAAGGTCAGTATTGCGCCCAGTGTAGTCAGTGCAGAGCTGTCAAATAAGATGGAATCAATAAATTGGTGCCAGTATGCCTCGTAGATGTCAAAGAGAGCCATATCGGCATGTGAGTGAGTTCGAACAGCGCAGAATGTTCGGTCTCCGGGAAGCGGGTTTGTCACACCGTGACATTCCGGCTAGTACAGGCCATGATGTTACGACAGTGATGCGTGTGTGGAAGCAGTGATAGATGAAGGTCGTACGCAGCGAAGAGCGTGTACTGGACCACGGAACATGACTACAGCACGGGATGACCGTCATCTTGTCCGCATGGCTATAACCGACCGTACAGCTTCATCCACAGTGTTGGCTCGACGCTGGAGCACTGCAACAGGTGTGAACCTGTCTGCATCAACGGTTCGTCGCTGTCTGATGCAGGTTGGACTGGTTGTATGCATGCCATAACGTCGGCTTCCATTGTCCAGAAACCACAAGCTCCTCCGACTGCAATGGGCACGTGAACACCGTCACTGGGGTGCTGAGTGGCAAAATGTAGTCTTTTCGGACGAGTCCCGCTTCAACGTGTCCTACAGTGATGGCCGCATACATGTCCGGCGGTACCGTAGTGAGCGCAACCTGGAGGGTAGCATTGTTGTGCGGCATAGCGGATAAACATCAGGTGTGATGGTTTGGGGTGTTATTGGTTACAACAACCTATCTCGCCACCGACGAATTGAGGGCACTTGGAAAGCAACCAGTACCTAACGGTGGTTGTAGAGCCTATAGGTACTCCCCATGCTTCAGGCATCTCACACAGGCTGCATTTCAACAAGACAATGCCCGCCACATATTGCGAGGAATGTACAAGCCTTCTTCAAAGAGCGACGGGTACCATTGCTTCCCTGGCCTGCTCGTTAGCCTGACATGTCGCCTATCGAACATGTCTGCAATATGGTTGGTCGGCACCTGGTGCATCATGGTCCTCCAGTAACCAGTGTCACGGATTTGTGGGCTCGAATATAAACTGCATGGAGGAAAATTCCTCAAGAACTTATTCAGAACCTTTTTGATTCAATGCATGGTGTATAGCATCTCTAATTGCAGCGCATGGAGGCCACCAAATACTGAATATTAGGGCTCAAAGGTCATGTATAGATTTGAAATGCTAACATTTGTTATTTGTCTGTACCTAACCTGTGGTATGAAATTCATTGAATTCATGCGTTTCCTTCCTGGTGTTGCAATTTTCTCAAACGGCAGTGTATTTTGAAGACGCCAGAATAAAGGAAAATCTTCCCACGGAACATTTTTCGTTATTTTGTTTTCTCTAAAAATTAATATAATTTTGATTAAAATGTTAGTAATTAACATGACAAATTAAATTCTGTGTTAATGGAATTCTACATAAAAGCCCCATGTGAAGTGCCCTTTATCATTGTCAAATCTTGTGTAACTGAGAAATACAAGAGGTAGAGATGAACTTGTTACAGAAAAATTTAGATTTGGTTAGCGCACACAGTTTGTATCAACATTTTTGTTCCGTTTACTATTTCTAAGAATACGCCATGGTTCGCTTCGTATTTAAACATAGGCGTAGTTCTAAAATATGAACTAGCAGTTATTTTACTTTTCATGAGCTCATTCAAAAATGTGTAATATGATGACTATTATAGAATTGTCACCTGCATTTTAATCAGTTGTCCGTTTTCTCAGAAGACCAAATATAGGGTGATTGATTTAACCAGCTTATGGCGAATATTTATCATGGATAAAAAAGTAGATAGCGGAAAAGTTTCTGTATTAATAATTAGTAGATAGGTATGGTAGTAGATGATATTGGTGGAGAAAGTCGCACAACTCTTTACTACTCGTAAATGATATAAAAGTGGGGCTTTGAGGTGAGGCTGCTTAGGCATTCCCAAGAACTTTTAAAGCACGTTGTGTTACAGAATGTGATGCAGAATTTTTATAAATACAACTAAAAAGTAACTTTAGGGTACAGGGTATTCAACGAAGGAGGATGCCTCGCGCACTGCGACATACGCGAACTGTATTGCGGCTAATACTCGTTAGGAGGAAGGGATGAAGTTTATGAACCACAGGAGGCCACAAAGACACGTAGAAGTCCCTACATTTCCTGGCTCGGAGACCCGTCCCACTACGTTAGCTGCCAAGAGAGGCCGATGACGTCCCTTCGAACCAGGCAGTCCGCGCTGTCTGTGGCACCGCCTCACGCCACGAAATTAGGAGCACACCTACAACATAAGAGGGAAACAGAATTAAAGGGAAATGAGGGAAAGTAAACCCTTTTACATGAGAAACCAACCCAGCATTCGCCAACCGATCAAGAAAAAAATTAGGAGCACACCTACAACATAAGAGGGAAACAGAATTAAAGGGAAATGAGGGAAAGTAAACCCTTTTATATGAGAAACCAACCCAGCATTCGCCAACCGACCAAGGAAAACCATGAGAAACCCAAGGCCAAAGTGGGCGGTGACAGGAATCGAGCATGGGATCTCTCGAATGAGAGCCTTACAAGCGGAGCCAACTCATTGTTAGAATGTAGCTGTAAAAGCTCATGTAATTTTATACAGGTGGTCACAAATATACGCAGGATCCTCCAGGATCCTAACTCTAGGGTCCTAACTCACATCCCAGACACATTTTAGACAGAAACTTTGTAACAAGTATGTTCGAGGTATAATAGGTCTCATATTGTAAAAAAATAACCAGGCAGCTGCTTATAACATCCATGCGGTCTGGCTCGGCTACCTGCTAGGTTTAAATCCGGAGGGCGATGGATTTTTTCAGGCGTAAAAATCCTTAGCATAGCTTTCTTCGGAAGGGAAGTAAAACGCGTGGTCCGGTGTCGTAGATTTACGTCACGTAAAAGAAGCTCAAGCCTGATAAAGAGGCCTCTGAGCAAAATGTCCGGTGTTTCACGCCCAATATAGAATGGGACGCTAAGAACCATAATAGTTAAAGAGCGTCCATAAATAAATCCAAATTTCAATTTCAGCTACCTGCATGCCCTACAGTTAGAGGACAATGCGGGACTATAGGGAGGGGGGACGGCAAGTTTTGAATTTAGCCAGGTAGCCAGGCCAGCCCGTATGGATGTTAACAGCACCAAGTTGGCAAGTTTGTAGGGCTAAACTGTGGTGCAACATAGCGTCTTTTGATTGGTTGACTTTAAAACTACTGCACTTACAATTAGAATTTAGGTGCCATAAACCTTTTGTCCTAATTTTTTCGCGGAATAGTATTTTGTTACTATTTGTTACTGTGCGAATTCGTGGAAATTCTGTATAGTTACTATTTTCACCATCGTACCGAGAGACTAGCATGCTTCGCTTTCATTTGACGGTCACGTGTTTCGGTACAAATGGTACCTACATTGCACAGCGATAGATAGTAAGAGTGCCAGGCATAAAATACCTACCCATTTTTATAGTGCTATCGAAGCAGACAAGTTGCTAAAGAAGCAACATGCCAATCTCCAAGCCTGGCCGACCTCAAGGTTCCGCATCACGACTTCCAAAATTTCCTAAAGTATGAAATATGCAAGAAATGGAAGCTACACTGGAGTTCCACATCCAATAGCAAACTAATCGCCTTAAGCTCCAATCCTAGTTTCAGTTACCCAATAAAACATCTAATTCGTCGTGACCAGGTACTTCTCACCAGGCTACGTATCGGACATACTGCAGTTACCCATTCATATCTCCTTGGAAAAGGTCATCAGCCTGCATGCAAGCACTGTCACTCCATTCTCACAGTTCAGCATATAGTTGCAGAGTGCATCTGTTCATCGGCTTCAGTGTGGTATTCCTGCTAACCTCTCGGTGGCCTTGAGTGATCCAACCATCTGTCACAACATAGTAAAGTTTTAAAAGAAATAAAACTGTATAATGTTATATAATAAACGTTGTAATTTGTTTCAAAATTTTAAAGAAAATGTTCTACGTAACATCTTTGGGATCTATCATTTTGCAAAATTAATATATTATCAAAAATCTTTTTATTTTTCTTGTTGATAGAGTTCATAAATCTTAACTTAAGAGATAATTTTCTCAACATACATCTTCCATATTTGTGCACTTTGTATAAAAAGTTGCAGTCCTATGTTCCCAAATTTTCTTTCATTATGCAAAATTAAGACCATTAGACTGATGAGGAGAAGTATCAGTCAGAAAGGAATATTTTCCAACCCAACAATAATTTGCACATTATTGTTATTATTATTATTATAAACCCAAATACTGATGCTTTTGTTGTTGCTAAGATTTCAAGTGTTACTGAAGAAAATGTCAATAATTACTTTAGCACGAAGAAGGCTAGCCATGCTATTCAACAGTAGTTTGAAATGAAAGATAATTATGTTCTCCAGAATAAGATACAAGAGCTTCGTTGTTCGCATTTTGTTTGTGATTAGCCCCGGCAGTGGTCCACGAGTTATCAGAACATCAGGGAGCAGGCGTGAAGTTTAACAAGGTGTCTTCTGCTGAAGGATCCGATATCTAAGGACAAGACGTAACTTACAGGGCGTGCCTGACATCGGTTTACGAACGCACGTGACACAGACCATCTGACATCGCATCTGGTGTCCCTTAAGAATACTTATTTGTTTAGTAGGCTCACACATCTTACTTAGGGTTGATTCTTAGAAATGATTAACCTAGTAACATCTTGCTCATTCATTGTCCCATTAGTTATCATGCATTTTATCTAAGATATGATCAACTTGTGTTAAGAACGAGGTGTGGAGTCTGAATCAGGACTCTATTTACTGAAACGTAAGAAACAATTCATGGTATTTTTTTATTATTTTCTCAGCTACTCTGTAGGCTAGGGATGTTAACTCTTATACACATTTTCTTCATTTATATTACTGCACATTTAATTATACTCATTACTCTAATAAAGTTCGCTGCTACGGGTGTTAGGTTTTTGGACTCTTGAAGCACTAATGGATAATTTTGTTTTGGATGTTGCAACTGATCCTTGTGCGCATTTCTTATTTGAATATGAAATAGTAACATATTAGATAAAGGACAATTTCTAATTCTGGTTCCTATTTTAGCTAAGCGGTCAGCTTATGTTTTGGCCGTAGAGTATTGGACCTGGTGCGGAGACTGATCAGCGATCTTGAAATATCTATCGACCATTTGAGGCGAAAACTGACGCACAGATATGAGTCATGCTCTTGCATACATATAATGGATCATTACAAATCCAAATCAGACCAGTTGTTCCAAGAGTAGTTATTACTGTTAATTCTCATTTATTTATGTTTAATTTACACTTTTTCAGCGTAATTTCAATGCATGAGGATTATTATTCCGAAGGCTATTGTGTAGCCGGCTGAATGCTTCATATTAGAACAAAGAATTTTCATGCTGAACAGATAGACGAAATGTGAACAATGTCGTTGTCTGTAATCTTCATGTACATTAACAGGCGTTGGATTTCCAAATGGAGCTATAGTTAGAGGATAGTTTCTTATATTTAGAGAAAGTACAACTCCAGACTGAAAAAGAATGAATAAAAAACTAGATGAAATTGATGCAAGCCTCCAATAAAATACTATATATTCTGGTGCTACCAACCAGATAATGACTTCCATCATGGTACCAGGAAAGTTTCAGACCTTATTTTAATATCAATGTTTATATCCTGAATAAAGTATCCTGCAGATTGAAACGTAATTTTCTGTCTACTCCTTGTAAAAAAGGAAGGAATAAATATAGACGGATAAATAAGTTAATAAATAGAGTGATAACGGTGGAATGGCTCGTTTTATCTTCTTACAGAGTGTATAACTGCAACCATTATCATTGGCGAAAGGCAACGGTATATATATATAGTTTTCATCAAGAAGAGAGAAACAACCAAAAAGAAACTTTCTTACAGTTTCTTCACAAAGAGGAGGTGAGAGGTGCGGCCCACGATGAGGCGTGGTCCTTGAAGTGCCAAGCACCAGGAGCAGCATCCAGTCGATCGACAATAAATTATGACAATGTCTGAGTAGCGCAATGGACTCAGTAATTGATCACGTGACTTGTTCAGCGCACGCTTGCCACATTTATATACGACATAGCTCAACACCTTCCATCCTCATTTATTGCTCAATGTTTTTCTCCAAAGCGTAAAAAATTTCGCAGAAATGGTACAGAGAAAACAAAGTGTTAAAAGTAAACTAACCGGACCTATATATCAGTAGGTCATTAAATCAGCCACTACAAAGTAGTGCAATAAAAGTACAATGCTGGTATAGGTGAAGTTACGACGAGATAGGAGGGTGGAACAGGTTCAAGGATAAATTGGCACTTCGCAGTTATTTTGGACATTTCTGAAAATTATGCTGCACTACTAGCACAACATGTCACATTACTTCTCACCCACGGTTTTTCGAAGTGCTTCTGCTTTGTGAGTACCATTAACAAAGGAAAATGGAAAAACTGCTTTTTTAAGTATACCAGTAAATTTAAACCTTCTGAGTAATAGCGTATGATGAGTACGCAGAAACATATCTTTGAAGAACGTATGTGGATAAGTTTATTTTTTGTTATTAATTGTTCTACTTCCTTCAATCATTAGCTATCTGCTGACGCAGTATTTTATATCACAACACTGTGAATGCCAAAGTGATTGTAGTGTAAATTAGCATTATTGTATGCAATGACTTGAGATGTTTGTTAATTATAAGCATTGTTAGGAAATAACTACACAACCTCACTGAAACTGACAGTAGGAGCGGGTAACAATGAGCGAGGGGGTGAGTTGTTTATCAATTATAAGAGACAAACAAATGACGTCAGTGCAGCGCGCTTTTCTTTAGAGATGGAGGGAATATCTTCCCTAGAGCATATGTGTTCGTAATTTTGATTGGATATAAAAATAGACGCTAATGTTGGCGCGTTTTATTAACCAATAGCAGCTCGATTATAATCTTTAAGCATATCGGGGTGAGGGAGTATAAATTATGAAGCCAGAGACGGGTAACGCTCAGTTCTACAGAATCATTCACAAGGCAAACGTCACGCAGTTCAACAGAATCATTCACGGGTTACACGTCGCGCATTTCTACAGAATATCTCGCGTCGTAAAGTTAGTTAAAAGATGTGAAATACGCGAATTAATAATGTGCGGCAAATAAGTGATTATAGTTACATTCGAAAATATAACAGTTTCAGTCGAGCGTGTATTAAGAATAATTATGTGAAATGAATAAAGTGTGACGGCAATAAAAGTGTAAAAACAAATTCTTTTATCAGTGTTATCTTTTAGTAACAACTCCTTTCTGTTTACACACCCTGTTTAAGAGATTTGCTCGACTTGTAATAATAGCTAGCCGGAGGACAAAGAACCCAAAATTCAAACTAGTAATACAATAACAGGCGCTCAGCAATAAGATAACACGAAAGTAACCGCGACACTGCATATCTTGTTTGTGCCACCCTTTATTTGGCCTTCCAGTATTATTTTCCTATTGGTTTATAATTCTTAAAATGGAATGGAAGTCTCTCTGTGTTCATTCTCTGAAGATGACTTAATTTTATATTCTTTAATTTCTTCATTCGGATTGTATATATCTAATTATTTTCTTATATGTTCAATTCTTTTATGATGTGTTCTCTTATAATCTACTACTAATCTAAAATCTTCATTTCTTTGTTTCGCATCTCGTTTTGTTTTTCTGTCACAACCCATGTTTTATTCCTATAGAGTAATTTTGGCAGTGATATTACTTTATACAAATTTTATATTGTATCTTTTCTTGCATTGTTTTTCAAACATACTTTATAATGCCTTAAAATAATTAAAGAATTCTATTTTTGTTAATATATTAGATTGTTTCTACATGATAAATTGCATCCTAGATATTTGAAATCCGTCACCTGTTCCACAACCTTATATTCTATAATAATGTTAGATCGTATACTTGCTTTTCCTTTGAACGCCATCACTTTTGTTTTACTTAGGGGGATCGTTATGTTATATTGTTTTGCTGTTGTATTTAATACATAAGTTGACGTTTGAAGATTTGCTTTTGAATTAGATATAATAATATGATTATCTGCGAATATTAAAGTTAATGCATAGTCTTTTTTATTAAATTGTTTGATTAGGAAAATATACTATTAATCCATTGTCTAGTAATTTCCTCAACATATAAGTTAAAAGATAGCGTAGACATACTGCAACCTTGTCTTACTTCTAGGTTACCTTTTTGTTTTTG
This sequence comes from Deroplatys truncata, assembly GCA_030765065.1. NCBI lineage: Eukaryota > Metazoa > Arthropoda > Insecta > Mantodea > Mantidae > Deroplatys > Deroplatys truncata. Next base: position 66,371,861 of record CM060980.1, read on the forward strand.
ACTCCTTAGAATTTGAGATTTGAAGTTTAGTATCTTGATAAATATTTTTAATTACTTCAATTAGCCCTCGTTTATTCATAATTTTCCAAAGTGTATGTCTTATAATTTTGTTGTACAGTCAATAAATACTATTTTGTTTACCTATATTATTATAAATATTATTATTTGGTATTGTTTCTTATAGATCCACCCGAAGTTAGGAAAAAAGATGTTCGGCAAAATGACACGAATGAAAAAGGTCACTAGTTCTTGTTTTAATGGAAAAATAGCTGTATATAAAGGCCCTGAATCATTGTTACTTATACTGAACCTTCAAAGGAATGACTATTAGCTATCGAATATTCATTATTTTTATAGTTATCTCAAGGCATTTTCTTTAAAAAATGAAGTACCTATCTGACATTCCTGGCACCATAACCATATTCAACCTAAAATGAGCTGTATGCATGTACGGACAGAGACAGACACGCACACAGATTCAAAGAGTCTCAAGAATTTTGTTTTGAATTTTGTTGAAATCTCGGTACCTATCGAATTTTTGGCTGGACTGCAATAATTCCTCTATCAAGAGATCTATAGGCATTTATGAAATGAACCAATATGTTTAAAAGCAGCACCATTTAGCACCAGTTTCAACCCTTCAGCTCCAGCTACACTTACTAGTCCTAGATTGTACATTAACTTTCGGAGGGATAAACAGGAGCAGACATTACTCAGCAAACTCAAAGTGAGTTCTTGCAGTGAACAAGACAGCCACCTATTATGCAGCAAGCAGGCAGTAACAACGTCAACTGATCAGGTGGAGTTCGATAACGTCTCTGCCATTGTTTAATCTACTTGACAAGTGGACAAACATGGTTCGCCACCTGTTCTTTAAAGTGTATCTCTCAGTTGACCTTTTGATTGCACGGCGGGAGCCTTAGAACACCACGCCCATCTGTACAGAATGATTGTGAAGATCCTTCACGTACCTCCCAAACGACTTCCTTATATTATGTGTATGTTGACACTGCGTTCACAACAAGACATTTTACGTTTCATTTCATTTACTCTAGATCTCCAAGATATCCAGAAATTTTGCGGAATTAAGGGTGCGCCTTTTAACGCATGTACTAAAGAAATACTTAATGTATTACTGTATCTTCTAACTGCATGCACTGTTGTCTGAGCTAAGAGGGCACCCGGGTTCGATCCCAGGTTGCGCGGGGAGTTTTTTCATGGTGTTTGACCCGGTACGCAGTACACTCATCCTCGAGATTCTTAAGGACCAATTGAAGAGTTGCCTGCGTGAAGGTAGGCGGTTTTATCAGCAAACTACGCCTAAGAGACCATGGAGATTGCTTGTTGAACACATATCATTGATGTTCTGCATTGACGGAGGCAAATAAAGCAGCAGCCGTGTGTTGCAGTAATTGGCTCGTGTTATCTTATTTGCTGGGCGCCTGTTATTGTTTTATTATATTTAAATTTGGGTTCTTTGTCCTCCGGCTAGCTATTATTACTCAGTTAAGCAAGCATCTCTGAGCAGGGAGTGTAAACGGAAAGCAGTTGTTACCAAAAGATAACACTGATAAAAGAATTTGTTTTTACAATTTAATTGCCGTCACACTTAATTAATAATTCACATCTATAATCTTTATGCCTGACTGAAACTGTTATATTTCCGAATGTAATTACTGTCGTATTAGTTGCCGCGTACTTCACATTTTGTAACTAACTTTATGACGCGAGAGATTCTTCCAAACTGTATGATGTGCACTTCACGATAGATTCTTCAAGACTGCGCGACGTGTACCTCGTGAATGATTCCATAGAACTGCGTAATGTATACCTCGCGAATGATTCTTTAGAACTGCGTGAAACATGCTTATGGCTCGAGAATTTATACTCCTTCACCTCGAAATGCCTAAACATTACAATAGAGCTACTATTGGTTACCAAATCGCACCAACATTAGCGTCTGTTTTGTCAGCCAATCACAATTACTAACACATATGCTCTAGGGAAGAATTCCCTCCATTTCTAAAGAAAGGCACGCTACCCTGACGTCATTTGTTTGTCTCTTCTTAGTGATAAACAACTCACCCCATCAGTTCATTGTTACCCACTTCAGTGAGGCTGTGTAAACTTATTTCCTAACAATGCTTATGCTAACAAACATCTAGAATCATTGTCATACAATAATGTTAATTTACACTGCAATCACTCTGGCATTCACAGTGTTGTGATATAAAATACTGCCTCACGTGTAACAAGCTTGGGCCCGACTACGGGTGATGTGACAAGAGTTTCATTTATGGTTTGTTTTTCCTATTAATTTCTCTACCACCTATCTATAGTAGCCAGAGGTAGTATTGTATTCCACTCAAAATTCGATATCAAGAATTCGCCAGAAATGTCCATTTTGAGAATCAGCGAACCCAAAAATATTTTTGGGAGTATAAGCCCCCTTTGTGAGTAAGCTAAACAGTTTGTTATTATAATTTTTGTATAATAAATGCTTATAATCATTATGTTTCTGAACAGCTTCGTTATTTACAAAATTCAATGGAATAAACATGTAAGAGGTTTTAGGTACCATATTTTCATTACTATTATTCCTGTATGTAAACCCGTTACCATGTTAAACAATTGCAAATACAAGGAAGAGGCATACATTTGTGTAATGTTAAACCTTGTGTTATTAATAGCCCAGGAATATAAGTTTTTTGCCGGTTTCATCGCATGCATGAATGTTGCACGGAAAGAAGAGAGAAGGGTGAGGGCGATGAAGCGCAGGGAATGAGAGAGTGCAAAGTGAAGGAAGAAGAAACAGGAGGTAATATGAGGGAAAGATAGGGGGAAGGAGATGTAGGGGGACTGAGTAAGAGGGAGAATGAGTAAGAAAGTGGAAGAGAGAAAGGGAATATTCTCCGCGTTTAATACAATAACGAAAACCGAGCTGCGGGTGCTGCTAGTAAGATTATAAAGACAATCTGTTTTGAACAACATTTACAATGAACGCATTGAATTTATTTCTAAAATAGCTGATATTTACTTGTGTATATTTTATCATAATATGTATGTGTATAAATCTTGAAGTCCTATAATTTATAGAGTAAAATTAGGACTTTAACACTGGAAGTGGTGCAAACTCTTACTGCTAGACTGCATGGGTGTTAGAAGACATTTGGATTTTATTGAGGTTCCGTTATGTCTATAAACTACCCCCCTCTCTCTCTCTCCCCCTCCCTCTTCCTACTGCTTAACTATACAGTAAACATAGAGGAGGAAATATTGCAGCAGTCCACCCTAGAATTCGATTAGGTTATTTCACTAGAAATGCATGCTTTGATGTCTCCTGAACAAAATAGCCTTTTTAGAGAAAGGTGTGTGTGTGTGTGTGTGTGTGTGTGTGTGTGTGTGTGTGTGTCCTTGTGTCTGTAAACAGAATAATTAAAAAAACGAAAACCTGGTTAAACAGCCATCTTGCTATTTAAGTCCAGCATCTTCTGAACATGCGATAAGAAGATTTTGAAGAAAATTCCGCCACCCCAAACTGTCTATTTGAACAAATTTTCGCTTCTCAAAATTGGCTTACAATTTTTATTATAATATCATATGTGCAAGATATTTACGTAATAAATAAAATGTATATCTTGAACTTTCTGGAAATAGCCTGTGAAGTCCTTTCATTCTGTACGACTTTTTGTATTACCGTGAGAAAGTGTCGTAGATTTACGGTATGTAAAAAAACCTCAAGACTGATGGAGGCCTCTGAACAAAATGTTCGGTCTTTCACGCCCAATATAGAATGGGACACTAAGGAACTAGTAGTTAAAGAGGGTCCGTAAATAAAACTCAATTTTTAATTTTCCAAAACTAACTATACAAATAGTGTAGATCTCGTTAAACCACACAATTTGCGTCAAATAAAATGTTTTGTGGCATTAATCATTTTCGAATTATCTTTGATATTGGTTTGAATTTTCAGGCACTTAGGTGTTCCTTAGCTGATAAGCCACTCATTATTCGTTTCCTTTCTCTTTTAGTTATGCAAAGAGCGTGGAATTTCAAAGCCATCACATAGTGACACGTTCTTTAAACATCTGATTACTGTATCCTTTACCTACTGTATTCAACAGCGAAATGTGTAAATACTTATTCAGGTTTATGTGAATTATTAAGAAGTAGATAAATAATAATCTTTTTTAAGAAGAGTTTATAGAAGAAGAGCAGAGAATGTCATGTAAATGTAACACCTAACACTTTTATAAGATGCTGCATGATAAAATCAGGAGTATTTCATTTGTACACTCTTAAGACAAAAAACCATGAGCAGACTCTCGAAGCGTATATTTCTCTAAGTCCAAATCGTTTTGCGCGACCGGTTCACAATGGTGTCTCGGGATGCGTGCCTTTATCATCGGTCTATTGTCACATTCCATATTGAGTCCCAGTCACTAAATATGTGCTGATAAACGAGCGGTTATAAGCAGGTACTAGCAATGAGGTTCGTATCCCGAGCATAAATATATTTTTCAGAAAACGCAATGTTTATTACGCATACTATAACATAATTTTCAATTGCTTAGGATTTTTTGATTTTATGCTCACACACAAAAACTGAAATAAACTTCTTTTATTTTCAAACTATATAAGAAATAAGCCTTTATTATAATCCTTTCTCTACCCATTATCGTTTATTAGTGGGTATACAAACTATTCTTTCTACAGCTTATTGTTCTATCTACTTCATTTTAATCCAAATAAACTTTGCAGAAATAGCTACATTGCACATTTAGTTATAGATACAAAGAGAATAGCGATAGTCATTAAGAACTAAACGCTATACTCTGACCTTAAAATTCCATACTCTTTCCATGCAATCGCATGGAACAGCATAGAATGCACTTTAGAATACTTACTAACTTGACACTTATTTTGAAAACGAAGAGAGTAATTTGTTTATTTTATGCATTAATAGGTATCTTATACATGGAAAACATACGGCATTGCCATATATTTAACAAATTAACATTTATATAATAAAAAACATTTACACCAAGGATTCGAAACGAGGTTGTTCCATTACGAGACATCCGTTTCACCGCTTGACTATCACGTACACAACCAAACCGAAAGTTATCGCAGTTATCGCATATCTTTGAAACGAACGAAGGGTGATATTAAATCGTCTATTGTGAACGCAGCGTCAGCGAATGCTTCCGACATTCTCCGAATCGAACTGCCTTTCTGGCTGTTGCTCATGTATTTTGTCTTAGGCTGTACAATCCAGAATATCAAAGAGAGCGGTGTATTTTACGCCGACAACAGCTAGTTTTAGAGAGACTGACAAAACACTGGAAGAAAATGTTTCCTGTCCGTATTCCAGGAGGCCATGTGAAGTTGGTCTGCAAAACAAATATTTGCCGCGGAGTTTCTGGCATGTTTGTGTGCTACTTCACGCAGCTGTGTGCATAGAGATGTATGGTCCATTCCAGTGACAGGTGCCAAGCCCTTCATGCAGATGAGCAGGTTAATAATGCTAAGTACCACATCGAGGACGCGCTCCAGAGGACCTTGATGTACAGCAGAAGGGTATTGCTCAAGACAAGCTACAGCTCTCCGCTGGCATAATGTTATGCACCTTCCAGCGAAACAAATGTTTTCTGGTTGAATGGACGGGATTTTCCTTCTTTATTTACGAGCCTGAGGTAAATGTAAATACATCCATGTGGCTGTGAAACCGCATACATCCTTAAGAAGAACATTATAACTTCCTTTAGACTACACTTCTTGTATTTCTTGATAAGTGTTAAAGTAAAATGATAATTTTAGCTTCAGAACGCGAGTTATTATATTCATAGAGTGATAGGCGAATATGTTGTAGTATAATAAACGTAGTTCCTATAGCTTGAGCATTTTAGGTATGTTCACAAATGTGAAAGTTGAAATCTCAGCAGTCTATAAAGATAATGTCGGTCATTTCCTGTGCTCTCCAGTCTATTACCAAGCCACTCCTGATCTTTCTTCCTAAGGCGAAACCCCAAATCAATTATATATCATTTTCTAGGCTTAGAGGGGTCTAATTTTACAATCCGATTCAACTTTCCGTTGACTGATGTCCATTAGTCTTTTGTTTTTGTCATTTATGTAGCCCCTTTGCCATACTGACCATGTCCTTTGCCTGTTCTCAAATCGTTTTCCAGCTCAGCTGCCCAAAACTTACATTTACATTAAAGAATGTTAGCGAATGTACATTAAATTTATCAGCGCAAATTTCAAACTTGGATTAACGATGCAAAGTTTTATGTCTGAAATGTGCAACTCCGTTAGCGTAGGTGTTTTATAGTTTTAGTTATTACTAACTGGTATACCTGATGTTGCACGGGTAGCTTTCTAAACTCGTATGACGATGTCATTAATTTAATCTACCTCCCCCTCCTTTCTTTATCAAAGTACAAACGGCTTACACAAAGAATTAATTAAAAATCTCAGGACACTATAAAAATCAAAATAAAACACTGAAAGGACACTACGCTAAAGCACAAATACCACAGTTTGTAATGGAAAGGTAGAATCCGACGAATGAAAAGTTCAGTGCCATAACCGGGATTTGAATCATGGAGCTTTCAGTTTCCGTCGGGTGGTCGTCTCAAAATATTTTGAGATCTCCTTGTGGTTTACCGGAATAAATGCGAGTTAACTGGCGAATTTAATGTACCGGCATGGTGCCATTAGAGCAACCGGACAGAAACCGAAAGATCCATGGTTCAAATTCCGGCTATGGAACCGAGTTTTTCAGTCGTCTGATTCTACCTTTCCAACCTTGTCCTAAACACGGTTTGTGTGGAAGAACAATTAATTTCACAGTTTGTAATAATGTTTCTCGTGAAAATAGCTGACTTCCACGTTATCACATTCGGGCTGCCCGTTTGTAGAGAAAATCTCAGTTGGGAAGAAATAATGACTTAATTAACGTCAATATAATCTTGTTTATTCTTAGAACCAATATACATAAAACTTACTGAGAAAACACAAGAAAGACAAAACAAAATAAAGGCGAAAATTAACATACAAAGGAGAAGAAGAAAAAGAATATAAGGCACTTCGTCTGGTTTGATTCCGTTGCTGTTATCCACGCCCACTTAAATTTTTATGTAACTTAGTTTTTGTTTTTCTGCTTATGAAAACATCACAAAGTTCCATAGGAAAAATGGAAACTACGTTTTATAATAATGGAATATTCGAATACCAGAATATGATCCAGAATTTATGATAGGTATTAACTTTGACCTATTTATTACTCTTGTGTTAGCGACGTTTGAGCACCATGGGAACTTTTTTAGTTCAATACGATTATGTTCAATCCTTTTGTTATTTTATATCGATACACAATAATCATAATAAGGGGAAAAAGAAGTGCTATATAGTCTGATTTGATGGTACTGCTGTTACCACAGTCTAATATAATACAGTGTAGCGGGAAATCGATGATCCTTGGGTTGTTGTTGCCTGTTGCAGTGTTCTTCTTCCTCGGCTATTGCTACTCGTCGGTTGTTGAATATTTCATTCCTAACTATAACTAATAATTAACTCCCAGGTTCTAGTGGGTGAGACAAGTTAAAAATACACTGCGAGTTTCCCTTAATCAATGAAGTTTATTTCACACTTTGAATAGTTATGCGCGGCTGGATTTTCCCATTATTATTATAATAATCCCACCACTTTAAGTTAGTCAGGAGCCTAGCTATATTCACACGCACCCCATCCTTGTGCACCCACGTGCATCTGTAGAAGCTCGTGTTGACGTGACTTCTCGATGAGATATATGTAGAGTAAGAGCGAGCTCTGAGGCTTTGTCTGCTCTTATATACAGGAGCCTAGTGATGCTCACCTCTGCGTTTGAAAATGTAACGACGTTTCCTATTGGCCCTTAGGCCGCGTTACCCTGACATGTATGAGAATGTGTGGATTCAGATCCGTGCGCTTGGGCGCCATCATGTAGCGTTGTACCGCTCGGTGACAGGTACGGTCTTTATGATTTCTTGGAATTCTGCTAGCTCGCCCTTGTCTTACAATCAGCTCTGTACAAATGTTAGATGTTGAATATTTTAACATGTTAGTGAATTAAATTATTACTGTACAATTCTTATATGTATGGTTCCCCTTTCATATGTACAATTGCTCTATATATGTATAATATGTCCTCTTTCAACAGTTGCAAATTTTGTTTAACTTCTCACCCAGCGGTTGTAGTATCTTTACATTTGCGCAATCATAGCCACAGGTGGCATAGCTGTTGTAATTAGTTTGACTGAGTTATTACTCCATGATCAATGTCAGAGAGAAGATCAACGAATATGTGCACTCACTGTACCTTTGTTATTTTGTGAGCCCGTGAAGGCCTAAGTAATTGTTATTCTTATGTTGGCAATGTTCGACGTATGACGATTATGGCTGAGAAAGATACAGATGCACTTGGGAGCTTTTGTAGGCATCACATAAAATTAAATAACTAATCGACGAAATTTGGGGAATATCAAATTAATAAGCTAGACAGTCATTTTCGCCTTGTGTTAACGGTTATCTGTGCCAAGTTTTGTTAACATCAGTGCAAGGGGGTAGAAGCCTATAAGGAATATATACACACATATACATTGACTTTTATATATTAAGGTAAATCTACGAGTGCAATAAGATAATGTCGTAAACTATAAAACGAATAGTAGATTATGATACAACGCGTGTAGCGTATACTATTTTTACTTTCTCTACTACGTATAGTAAGTAGGGGAAGTATTCAACTCCACCCAAAAATTCGATACCGAGATTTCACCGGAAATATATGTTTTGAGACCCCCTGAATGCATAAAAAGCATTTTTGGAAACACGTCCGTGTGTGTCAGTCTCAGTGTGTGTGTGTGTGTGTGTGTGTGTGTGTGTGTGTGTGTGTGTGTGTGTGTCTGTGAACAGCATAACTTGGAAAGAACAGTCGGATAAACACCAAACTTGGTATTTAGGTTCAGTATCTTCCAGAGATGCGACACGAAGGTTTTCAAGAAAATCCCCCCACACCAGATTACCCTTTACAAGGAACATTTTTCGAAATGTGATTTCAATGATTTTTTAATTTTCTCAAAAATGGCTCTAGCGATTTTGATTAAAATATCATATGTTTAAGATATTTTCATGACAAATAAAACGTATATCTTGAATTTTCTGGGAATGTCTTCAAAAGTATTCTTCATTGTGAACGACTTTTGCATAACTGGTAAACCATAAAAGATAGACAAAATTTTACTATACAAAAAATGTAGATCACGTTTAAATACACAATTTATGTCATATACATTTTTTTGTTGAGTGAACCATTTTCGAGATATTGCTTGTTATTCCCTTAAATTTTTCAATACTTATTTTCTCAAATGGGAATTCGTTATTCACTTTTTTGTCTTGTATATGCAAAGAGTATTAATCAGTGGCAAAGAGAATGGTGCTGCACATAGCAACCAGCTATTAAGAGATATGTCTATGCTTAAAGGCTACTATATTTCTATATTACCCTTGCAAATACTAAACAAGGGGAACATAGTACGCCTTAAGCAATAGTCAAATATTTTTAGAACTTATCGCTATGTGTAAAATGTAATTCTGTTTGCATGTCAAAAGATTGTTTCTGCAAATGTTTATCTCGATTAATATGAAATAGATGGAGAATAAGAGTTTGTAAAAATAGTTTGTACAAGAGTAGAGAAAGTCATGTGAGTGTAACACATCAAATGTTTTAGACAGCGCTCGAATTTGTAAAAGATCAATAATATTATATGGATTCCTGAAACTAAAGATATCAATTTAATACTCATTCACGAAACAAGAGAAGTTACGTTAAAAAAGCGATGTCAAATGTTTTGTTGATTCGCTAGTAGTCATTTCCAGTGAAATTATTTTCACCATGTTTTGCTTCACACTAGGCATTGAAACAATTAAGTGCTATATCATATTGCTTTCTGGATTTTTTTGGAGTAAGCGTTTCTAGTGTTATTGTTTCTGCAACTTATGCAATTTCACTTCCATTTAAATTTCTTCTGGATTCATAATTTCCGCCATTTAATCTTTGTAGAGGTTGGATAAATGAGTAACATTTTAGACCAAAGAAAGCTGCCAATATAACGTACAGGTTAACTCTACAATGAATTGCGATAAATTGAAATATGGCGATTTGTATTGGGAAGAGATAATGTGAGCGCCATCAGAAATTAATCATGTAAAAGGACATATTGAAAAGTAAAACCTAATCAAACCATGTTCGAGTTATTAAACATGTGCAAATACAAAGGGTAATTTCCATGTGATTGGACTTGAAACAAGTTGATCACACTGAAGATTATCGCACTAGGTGATAATCTAAAAGCCTTTAGCTCGTGTGCTCTGTTTTAGACATTCTACTTTTAGGCCTTGATGTCCAAAAGCCGTTTTAGTGCCTGATAAGACTGTAAAGAAGAATCTACAGTGAAGAATGTGAGTTTCCTGATGCATTTATAATTTTCGACTCTCTTATCTGAATGAAGCGCATTTGTTTTCCTTAATTTCCGTAAGAATGGACGTGAGAATAAATGTCTTTATAAATAAATGAAATAGAAGAATATGCGTAACTCAAAACATGAATGTACAGAACAAGAAAGTGAAGACAAAACACAGGAGTACGGAAAGAAAACAACTGCAGGCCTTGAGCAGGAAATTCATACTTTCATAGCCGTTGTTCTCTTTGACAGTCATGGAGAAAACAAGGGCGTACAGATGAAAAGGCATTTTTACTCTTTATCATGAATGAACTCCTCCCAGCAACCATTTATAAGATCTTAAACATCTCTGTAATGGTATTCTAGGTTTGATGTCGCTGGAAAAGGGAAACCATGCACGTGCAGGTAAGAAATTAGCGCCTATAAAGATCATTATAACGGTTTTATTTTTAACTACTCTTTTTCTACCTGCGATAATTGAATTTATGTCGAAAATAGTTTTTTTTTTCTATGGCTTCCTTAATGCAGCCTGCTAATCGCGATGATCCGTATTACCGTGAAGACGTCCTGCTGGGATCAAAGCGGGGACTCGGTGACTCAGCACGGGCACACCCTTGCCTTAATGCTAGGTTCTTGCCTGGCCACCTTATGTGGCTGTCCAATGGTGTCAAGGATTCAGCACTCGACCTAGTGAAAGTGTATTGTACATACAGGCAGTAACAATAAACGGTACTCTCAAGAGATAGAATCTTACACAATGGAAACCGAGCGGGATGGCTCAGGTGGCAACGGGAGGTCCCGGGTTCGATTCCCGGTGGCCGCCCACTCTGACCATGGGTTTTTTCGTTTGTTTCTTCCGGTCTCCTAGGAAAATGCTGGGATGGTGTATTCTACATGATTTCTCCTTTCCTTCATTTCTTTTCATTTTATCTCTCTACATTAGCATCACTTTCAGGAAGTGACTTCGAGTTCGTAGTGCGACTAATGTCAAATTAAAATTGAGTTTTTATTTATGGAGGCTCTTTAACTGCTGTGGTCCTTAGCGCCCCATTCTATATTGCGCGTGGAAGATGGCTAATTTTACTCAGAGGCCTCTTTATCAGGCTTGAGGTTGTTTTACGTGACGTAAATCTACGACACGGGACCACCTTCTGAAGGAAGCCATGCTAAGAATTTTTACACACGAAAAATCCATCGCCATCCGCCGGGATTGTGCTAACGACCTCGGGAACTAGAGGCTAGCATGGTAATCACTACACCATGGGCAAATGTCGGGCAGATGGCATGGCTGCTGCTCTTTGTAAAGGATTTCTCTCCGTAAAAAGCCAGGGTGCGTTGGCCCGATTGCTAGGGTCGTTTCATCGACCACTCGCGGGATTCTTCGCTTCTTCTGGTGACGGCGGGTGTTTCAACTTGGAAATATTAGGGATTTTCGTGCGTCTACCTGTCTGCCTGCGGTCCTGCGACCTCCTGCAGCTCCTTTACTCCATCGCTTCTCCTGGGAAGTGCAGTGACAATAGATCTAGTTTGTCTCAGTGGCGAGGTGTCCCCCTCATACACAATGAAATAAACAACTACAATCGTTTCTTTGTCTTAATGCCGACATAGAGGAAAACTTCTGATGTGTTATATTCATATGACTTTCTCTAATCGCTAGTGTTTGTATTTATTTAGCTTTTATAGTTATTCTTACGAAATCTTTTCTTTAGGTCTGCTTCATGTCATCGAGATAAATGTTTACAGAATTAATATCATTACACATTTCGTTATAGATACAAAGGGGATGCAGGAAACCTAAGGGATAGTAAAATATTTAAAGGTGGTTCCTCTTTCCATAATATTGCGACAGAACTTCAAAAAGGATAACATATTTAAATGGTTGAAGGTGTTTTAATTGTTGTAGCGGTTGCACCACTATGGGCGTCAATTTGAAGGTTTTAGACCACGCACGTAATGGATGCCAATTTTTGCGGGATATTGTTTCTAGGAATGTTCGCCCCACGTACGGTACAAAGTTTCCGGTGGCCTTCGCCCCACGTTTACTAATCCGGTGGCCTTCGCCACAGTTTATTTTGTGTGCTAACTATTTTAATGTTATTTATTTATATATATTGTATATGTATGACTCGGCTGTGTCAGTAGCAATTTGCAGAACACGTATCTCTTATCAGGGCTGGTACGGCTAAAGAACAAGGCTTACACAAATTATAATTGTATTTAACTTTTTTTATTAATCTTTCACACGATTAAATAACACTTCACTTATGTATTATACTATATAGCTGTGAAATTATTGTTAATTACACTTTTTAACGGGTAAACTTTATATTATTCTCGCCGTAATGAATTTTCATGTCTTACATTGAACCCGTACCAAACCAAACTGCTAGAGTACGCTTTCTTGTAGCATCTACAGCTTGAATTTGTATATTTTCTCTATCTCTAGTATCTGATTGGCTAGGCCTACTCCAATAGAATACCTTATTTAACTTTAAGCTTCTCTAGTTTTTTGATTGGCTATTTATAACTGTTTCATATATTACATTATTACTGTTCCAAGAACTATTAGTAGAGCTTTTTAAGCTTTCTAATTGTTTGTTGTCTCATGGTTACCTCATTTTAGCAACTTTCGGCTTCTACTTTGTAATTCGTTTGCTACGGAAGGCAGCTTGCTTCTATTCTCACAGCTCCTGCATTGTTAAACTACGTAATACATTCACATAGCATTATTATACATGTACATAATAATATAAACATAATACAATGACTGTAATATACACTTTATATACTATATTATATACATATTGCTTTAAGGCGGGCTGTTATTATATTTTATATTATATAATTAGACTGATATCATTTAAGTGATAAAAATACTGTCTCAATGTCTAACCAACTAATATCTCGGAAAAGGCCTTTCGCAATAAAACTTATTTAAAATAAACTGTGTGTTTAAACAGATGTACATTTTTTGTTTAGGAAGTTCTTGTCTATCTCTTATGGTCATAAGGTTATTAAAAATTATATAAAATATTTCATCCAAATGAAGAGGACTTAATTGGTTACTAAGAAAATTCAAGATACACATTTTATCTGTCATGAGAATACTTTAATGTATGGTAATTAATTGCTTTACACACAAACCATGTGAAGGACAAGGTTGCAAAGGTAGAATCACTGAAAAATGCAATGCCATAGTCGGGATTTGAACCACGGATCTTCCGTTTTCGTACGGTATCTCTAACATGAGCTACCATAGCAAGGTGCCGGTAGGACAGTAAATTCTCCAACTGACTTGCATTTCTCCGGTAAACCACAAGGAGATCTCAAAATCACTTGAGAGGACATACCCCAATGGCGAAATACAACCTCCTAAGCACGTATAAGTCCCGGACTTCATAATTTAACAAAGTATTAGATCAATCAGTGGTAATTAATTAATTGCTTATTGGGAAAAGTGTGAGTTAATTGGGGAATTTAGTGTAGTGTCTGCATGTTGCCATGGTAGCTCAATTGGTTAGAGCAATCGGACGGAAGCCGGGAGCTGTGTGGTTCAAATCCCAGCTATGGTGTTGAATGTTTCCGTCTGATTTTACGTTGGTACTTATCAAAATCATGAGTCATTTTTGAGAAAATATAAAATTTTGAAAAATTTCAATGTAAAGGGTATTTGGGGTACGGGAATCTTCTTAAATCTTCGTGTCGCATCTTTGGAAGATACTTAACTTAAGCACCAACTTTGATTTATCCGATATTTCAATTTTTAGTTATGCTGTTTACACATACTTACGTAAATACACACGGACCTTGTTCTAAAAGTGCTTTTTCTGTTTTCAGGTGGTCTCAAAATCTATACTTCCGGTGAAACTTCGATATCGAATTTTTGGGTGGAATACAATACCTTATCTACCTACTAGGCTTTTGGGAGAAGTGGCATAACACTTTCATGTTTACTTTCTCTACCGCCTACACTTTGTTGGTAGGGAAAGTATTTTATTCCAGCCAAAAAGTCCCTTTTGCGTAAAATACACCTTTAGATCCTAAACACAAAAGTAAAATAGTGTATGTGTGTGTGCATCTACGAGAGAAAGAGCTTCTTCTTCTTCTTCTCCTCCTGCCAAGGATTAGGTGTTCCGGTCTCTAGCTATCACTTGCATGGTCTTCCTAAACTCCTCCCCGTCTGTTGGTAATTCATTATCTTTTTGGTATTCTATCATCTATCATTATATCAAGATGTTCTTTCCAATTTCGTTTATTTTTATCAATCTTATCGTTTACTGATACAAATTCAGAGAGAAAGAGAGAGAGAGAGCATAACTCAAAAACGAAAAGTTAGTCTTTCAACGACGCAACACGAAATTTCTTCCACCAGAAACTATCCCATGGAAACAATTCGTAATCTGTATTTTCGCAAACAAAAAACGTTGTAAGATTAAGGTTTCATATTTTTGAGATATAGAATATTTTCTACATACAATGGAGACCTCTTAACTCTGTTTTAATTTTGTCTAAATAAGAAGCCATGAGTAGAGGACAAAACCGTAGTACAGGAAACATAGCTCATTAAAATATTCCTTTTGTGTCAAGCAATTTTTATCGTTAGCTATTTTCAGAATATTCCAAGTTATGTGTTTACTTTTCCCAAGTACAAAGAAAGTGTTTTAATATTTGTGATTATTTTTTTCCTTCGCAGATCTCGTTGCTACAACCTATGATACTGAGCCCATGGACAACATGTTTAAGCAAGTAGTATCCAAGCTGAGTTTCAACTCATTTTTGGCAAACATGCACCGTGAAAAACGTAACGGATAGAAGAATCTTACTATTAATATAATATAATACAGTGTGTGAAGTTTTTTAAGCTTAGAGAAAGTCGTGTGAGTGTTTCACATCATCTTTTATTTTTATGTTTAAACAAAAGGTATAATAAAACTACTGGTTTCTGCGTACGCATTTGTTAGTTTTGCATTGGTTTCTGTCAGAGACGGTACACGCCACCTGTTACATACTGATTCTGCCCGACTTTGACTGGAATGGATGTTTGCTAGAACACCTGACTGCAATAAGTGGACCGGTCAGAATTTGTTGGAATGCAGTGTTGGTCATATCTCTTTAATGGGCATCCTACATCAGAAGACGTTCAGCGATTGTTGAAAAAAAAAGTTTTTATAACCGCTGATGAACATTAAAAATTGTTTCAAAAGCAGACTTGTACAATTTAAAGCTAATTGGCTGAAATTATTATTGCTCCAAAACTTTACTTAAGTTTGTAGTTGTTAAAGAAGTTTAGAAATAACACAGAACGAGATGATTTAGCAACTACACACTAAATAATACAAGCTTCCTTACTGAATGAGAGTTATGCATAATTGGCAGAACCGAAGACGCCACTGGGGCATCTCTCTTTGATTGTCCATTACCTGTTTCTTCATATCGCTTACCCTTATTTTTTCATTTTCTACCACTTACTTATAGTGGATTTAGGAAAAGTACATTCCACTCAAAAATTCATAACTAAGAATTTGCCTAAATACACTTTTGAGATCTGCTGAACGATAAGTCAGATGAATATCAATCTTCGTATTTCAATCAATACTTTTCAGGTTTGCAACACGAATATTTTTACTAAATTCCTCTTTTCTCAAACTGCTACTTTCTTACTTAAAACAGCTCTAATATTTTGATTAAAATATCAGATGTGCAATGTTTAGGGAAAAATAAAATCTATCTCTGAACTTTCTATAAAGGGTCTTCAACATTTTGTTTAATCAGTTTTATAACTTTTTGAAAATAGTTGCGATTTTTCAATGTCTTCATGTGAGGCATATATAAAATTATTTTATATGGATTTAATACATTCATTTTGTTTTTATAACACCTGACAATGACGCTAACATATAATTTAAAGTGATGGAGAAAAATTTTTTAATATTGTTAATATTGATTGTTCTTTCTGCTTATTAAAGATTAGAATTTTCCCTCTCTGTTAATATGGCTGTTAGAATATTTTTAAAGCAGAGGCGAATACTTTCTGGGATCGCTATATGTGGATCTGTAAGTTGCAGTTTATGGCGAATATTTAAATGTCCATCATATAATTGAGAGACATGCTGATTAATCTCATAATCTCATCAAGATTAAAATAGGTACCGAATTTCTGATACTAATTTATATAATTTATCAGCATGTCCTAGTAAATAAAGTATATATATATATATATATATTTAAGTAAAAAAGAATAACCATGTTTTGATATAAGGGGTACTTTGAGGAAAGGGAATTTCGTGAAAAATCTTCGTGTTGTAACCTCGAAATACATTAACTTCCTTATGAACTTCATCTGCAATGCGCGGGATGGCTCAGGCGGTAACGTCTGTGGCCCGCATTCGGGTGGTTCTAGATTCAAACCCCCGGGACCTACCAATCTGACTCGAAGTTTTTTCGTGGTTTTGCCCGGTCGCTAGGCGAACGCTGGTTGGATAATTTGACCCGCTAAATTTCCTGTTATCCCCTTCATCACTATATTTCATTTCCCTCTTGTTCTTCGACATACTGGGCTGATCACCCACCCTGGATATGTTATGCTCCAGAGTTTGCTTGCTCCTCGACAGGCTACTGACCTACAAACTCTACTGTCCTCCTCGTTGTAAGTCCTATAACGCGGAGGGTAATCCATTGAAGAAGAATTATTCTTGATTTCGTTACGCTGCTCATATGTGTGCATAAACAAACATGAAAACTTTCTAAAAACGCTTAACTTTTGTTCGGAGAACTTAAGATTTTATTTCTGGCGCAACAAATTTTTTAGAGTAGAATTATTTATTTAAGAATCTAACCCAAAATGGGTTTACTATAAAGGCACAGAATAACTCAAAACTACATATCTTTAATAGAAAAGAGCAATTAAAATAAGTTCATAAAGCAGAATATAAAAGGTATACAAAATTTGCTCCTTCTTGAAATAAGTTATAAATTGAATACAACATAAATATGAAAATAGAGGTAGATTTAGGAACTTCTAATAGATACCACATAAATGATTTCGAAGAATGACAATTGAATGGCTTATAGTGCAGATTAAAATGTTAGACTGTAACCGCATTTTCAATTTTGTAGGAATCTCCCCATTTAACAAAAACGTTTGAAATACTACACGTGATTCGAGAAAAATACCAATGTGATTTAGGTTGCATCTGTTTAAAAATTATCGTATTCTAGACTCATAAATGTTTTTGTTTTTTGTCAACTTCCATGAACTGGGTATGTGATATTTCGAATCTTGCAGTTTGATCAATGACTTGAGCTTATGCTTTTGACCGGATGATCGTGATGTCATTTCGACGACTCCTACTTAAACCTACCATAGATAAGCGACAGAAGAAAAAATAAAGTTAAGAAATATGAAGATGGAAAAAAGAAAGAAAAAGTTTGGCAGAAAAGAGAAACGGCACAAATGGAGCCTTTGGTTCTGCCAGTTATGCGTAGATATAAACCTCTCATTCAATAAGGGAAGTTGATTATTTGATTGTAGTTGCCACATTATCTCGTATGGTTTATTTCTAAATTGCTTTTAACAGCAAAGTTCAAATTGATTTAATTTTTCAAATAGCAACAATTTTCTTCAATTTCAAAATCGTATCATGAATAATTAGTCAGATATTTATTTCAATCTTAAAATGTTATATTATTATGCACTTCGAATGGATCACGGCTCTAAAGATAGGATGTACTCCATTCTCACCCGACATCTTGGTTACTCTCCAATAGCCAAGATTTGCTCATAGGAAGCGATACTCCTCCACGTATTTTCAATTGATTTTAGCAGCAACTTTAAGCCTCAAGAAAGATAACAACTAATAATTTGGACTTTTAAAGTAATATTTTAAGCATTTTTAAAATTTATAATTTTTCAGTTAAATTTGGCTCTTCCAGGCACTTATTTCTACCACATGTTTCTACTTTAGAAGCTAATTCTTCGTTATAATGATGGAAGGATGTTTCAGATATTAAATTTGGACCTACGCTTATATAATATATATATATATATATATAATTATATATATATAAAAGCTAATGCCATGCATATTTACCGCAGGTGTTCTCCAGCATATTTATATTTAATGCAAACTTTATCATACTCAACTTAATCACATTAATCACAAAGGAAATGTACTAGTATGTAATACAAAATACAATCTTCCGCAATTGTAATATAAGAATTCAGTAAATATTGTTTACTTCGATTATTACACCCCTTTAAAACGAGTTGAGGACCTAGAAATTTAAAATAATACAAGCTGATCCTTTGAATATGGCAGCAAACGCTGGAGAGGACGAAGTAGTAAAACAGAAACTAAGCGTTGATGAAGGTCCTTAAATTAAATTGCGTTTACGACCCCAAGGTTCTGTTAATGTCATAACTTTCAAATGGAAGTTTCAGAGAGATGATGGTACAGAAGAAGTTTATGCTGGAGCTTAAATGGAGGTATTACAAGGACTTTTTCTACCCTGGAAATAAAACTTGTTCAGGAATGAATTTTCAGTTTTAATGCTCATGTGATTACAGTAAAGAGCATAAGGTGTACTTTAAAATTACACTTCAAAAGTATATATTCATGGAAAGCACTATTTACTACAGTTTAAACAATAATGTACGGTATTTATAACTACAATCAAATATTTCTAAAATGTATCGTAAACTTTTCCACACAATGTGAAAGCATTATACTTGCAAGAAAAAAATGCTTATGTTAGGAGTCAAAGTAAGTACCGTTTTAATACATCGCCGCTGCAACGAGGCAGTCGTGATTTTGAGCATTTACGATTACTTCCTCCAGACAGATGCAGCTGTGAGTGATCGTCACTTTGCGTTTTCCTATTGTTACAGCGTTTCGAAATGTACAAAATAATCGTGCACCCCGCCGACTGCGAAGTCAGATCAGTGGTTCGCTTTTTGACCGGAGAAATGTTACACCAGCAAACATTCATCGCCAATTGTGTGAAGTTTATGGTGAAACAATGAGTTTTGGTTCATGACAATGCCCGGCCACACACAGCCAAACAAACTCAAGATCTAAACGCATCATTTAGTTGGGAACAATACGACCACCCTTCCTACAGTCCAGATTTGGCACCAAGCAATTTTCAACTGTTTCTTCATCTAAAGTAATTCCTTGGTATAAAACATTTCAACGACGATAATGTTGAGAAACAAGAATGCAGACTGGCTTTTATTATAGGCGGCATCATTCTTTGACAAGTCATACAAAAGCTGGTTTTTCATTACGACAGGTGCCTAAATAAGGTGTTAACTATGTAGAGAAGCTGTGTAAGGCATTGCAAGATAATAAAGTATTTAGAAAATAACCTTCTGTTATTTTTTAAAAACTTACCGGTACTTACTTTAAAAAACACGCATCTTAAAAGAAATACGGCAGTGTAGTCGCGAGGGATTCCTTGGGTGGTCTACTTCGTTCCAATCACTATACGTGGGATATTCAGGGATTGAAACTGCGTTTGTAGCTTTTCTCTAGGGCTTCCTGTATTATTCATTCCATCAAATGCAGCGTCATAGTAACATTCACCTTTACATAGGTGTTAAAATGTGATGCGCCAAATAAAATTGAGTTGAAGTAGGTGTCATTCCAAAGCAACGGTATTACATTGCAATATTAAAACGAAACGATTTCTTGAAAATGTTAGCGGAATGAGAATTACCATGGTTTGTAAACGATTGGGATACAACGTGCTCTTAGATTTATTTCAGTAATGCAATTAAAATAAGAAAAATTGATTCAATGGGTTTAAAACACTGGCAAACAATGTGTTACTAGTGTTCCAACCTGGTTAAACGCTTTTAGGAGGGACATCCAGAAAGTAAAGAACTATTTGGCCTAACTAAATAATAACGATATATATCAATACAAAACTTCATTTACAAAGATACATTACCTTACTCTATTTCTCAATGCAATCGGCATTGCTGTCAAGGCATCTATTGTAACGTGGTAGTAGTTCCTTTAATGCTGATGTTTTACCCATCTACCGCCAAAGACTGTCACTGCCTCTTTGAGGTATTCATCGGTTGGAAGCTCTTTTCCACCCAAAAACTCCTTTAGTTTCGGAAACAAGTGAATACCCTGAATTCTGTCTTCAACATTTGCTTCCAATGCATCCGTGATGAGTGATGGCCTCCCACGCCGGTCTTCGTCGTGCACACTGGTTCTTCCTTGGTTAAACTTCTTCTTTCTCTGTTTAACATCCTCTTATGTAGGACTTACACCCCCAGGACTTACAGGCGGGTGCCTGGTGTCAGATGCCCGTCGAGGAGCAGACACTCATGGATCAGACACAATATCCAGGATGGGTGATCAGCCCGAAGCCTGGTATGGGAGGAAGGAAGTAGATGAAACGAAATGATGGTGAAATGGATGAAAGGAAAAGTGATGATGGAGCAGTTGGTGGAATAAATGGCGGGGGAAACCGGAGAACCCGGAGAAAACCCGCCCAGACGCCGCTTTGTCCACCACAAATCCCACATGCGGGTCCCTGGGATTGAACCCGGGCCGCCTCGGTGAGAGGCGAGCGGCCTTGGTTAAACATTATGCATTATTTCCTCACTGAGGGCTCGTTCATTTCATTATCACCATACGCTTGGAGCATTTGCCTAAAAGTTTCTATTGGCCGAGCATTTTATGCATTTAAGAAATGAATCACATTATGCACTTCACATTTGGCGGGATTTTCAATTGGCGCCGCCATTTGGATATGTTGTAGAACAAACAGGCGTGACGTCACATCAACGAAACGCAACTCACACTGAGGTGGAGTAAGGAGGCAAGGAGCTAATTAGCGTGCATGCAACTGTGGTGGTGGGGGACCGGCGAAGTGTAATTGTTCTTTACTTTCTGGATGTTTCTCGTATATTCTTAAGAAAAGCTAATGTAACGGATTCTACACTCTAGTAATATTTCTGCTACAATCATTTGATTGCAAAGTTTTTTGTTTTCTATTGTACTAAGTCAAATTATTAATTTGGTTGATCCCGCGGTTTCAAAATTTGTGTGTTAGGTTAAACAAAAATATATAGTAACAAAACTTCAATATGAAAATAGATTGTAAGGAAAATATTTTTATCATTACTGCTGTGGATTTCGCTGGTTTGTTTAATTAGCATAGGTTGAAACAAATAAAATACTTTTTACCTAAATCCAAATTTCTGTTCAATCACAGTGACAACAAAATTCCGTAAACATTAACACATACCAATAGTCATTTATTTTACATGTGCCCAACCCGTTTTAAATTATAGACTTTGTAGTTTCACAGCGAGGAATCGAACCTTGGTGACCACCGACACTGAAACTCTGTTCACAGGTGTTGAATCCTTTAGTCAAGTGAGCTATGAATCTAATAATAGCTCTTAAGATTACTGCCTTCACTCTAAAATGAATGACATAATGTATTAAAAGTTGTAATTCGTAAAAAAATTTGCTATCATTTAATATGAATTTATAATTAAGTGGAACAAGTCAAATTAAGGTTTATTCGCCACAGAATAACAAATAAATGAATACGCGAGGCGTATTTTTAAAGTAAGTATCAATAATTGTTTTAAAAATAACAGAAAATTATTTTCCAAATACTTTATCATTCATTACCTTACACTACTTCTCCA
The DNA here is from genome assembly GCA_030765065.1 of Deroplatys truncata. Lineage (NCBI taxonomy): Eukaryota > Metazoa > Arthropoda > Insecta > Mantodea > Mantidae > Deroplatys > Deroplatys truncata. The sequence goes on from CM060980.1 coordinate 66,394,043, forward strand.
CATAGTCACGCCGTTATTCAGACACTTGTAGCGAAATACTGTAGTGCATGTGTGTGCATTGTCGCGTCGGACACATTATTGCTGTGTATAATATTGTTAAGCTAATTGTTGTGTTTGTATGTTAAGTTGTTGTCCGGCGCGGCAATTCCATCTCCCTGGTTGGGGTGTGAAGGCAATTGAGAGAATAGTTCTCTTTGTGTGTGGTGTGTGGCTTGGTTTAGCGTCAGTTGTAGCCAGGATGTGTGTGTAGTAGTGTTGCCATGTGTTTTGTCTGTAACCCTTCGTGTACTATGTACTTAATTTATAATAAACCTGAGCAAAATGTGAATCCAAATGTAATTATTTATAAATATTCCACGCTCGCATTAGTTTTGTGCAGTAAGTTCTTGGTATCTTTCGCTTGCTTCTGTAGCTACGTCCCTCAATGTTTATGCCGAGGTAACTAAATTTAATATTTAGCTGCAAACCTTTAGGACTCAACCCGGTGTATAACAATACCTTCGTCAAAGAATGAGATGAAAGTCAAGTCTGCACTTCTTGTTTCACAACATTATTGTGGTTGAAATGATTTCCACCAAGGAATTTCTTCATATGAAGAAAAACACATGAAAATCACTTCGTGCCGAATCCAGACTTAGGGAGGGTGGTCGAATTGTTCCAATCAAATAATGCGATGAGATCTTGAGTTTGTTTGGCTGTGTGTGGCCGACATTGTAATGAACCAAAACTCATTGTTTTCTCATAAAGCTCACACAATTGGCGATGAATGTTTGCTGGCGTAATATTTCCCACATTCAAAACACGAACCACTGATCTGACTTCACAGTCACTGGATCGTTGGATTTGAACATTCCAAAATGCTCTATTAAGAGAAAAACACAAAGTAACGATCGCTCACAACTGCGTCTGGTTACATAATGAATGAAGGAAGTGATGGCGCATGGTCAAAATCGCGACTGCAGCGCTGCAGTGGCAAAATATTAAAATGGTACTTATTTTAAAAATACGCCTCGTAAACGCGAACTTTTATTTAACGCCCCAAGATGATATATAACACAACACAATAATGATTCCAAATTTCCAGATTTATCTAACACCAGATTCCACATAGCGCTTATCACTTCTCTCTAGGACTGGTTTAAAATAAATTCCAACAAACATGAGCAATGCTAAAATCTGTGTAAAACAGAGAAAGGGTCACGAATTAATTAATTCTGCTTTGATTGGCGTAAACCGGGTAACCCAATGTAATAGGACCTTGTTAGAGGGAAGGTTGAATGAGATACCTGTAGCGCTAAAAACACACAATAGTCACATTATTGACGCCAAATGTTCCCTCTTAAATAGTGAAACAAAGTCTAAAATTACGGCCGGTATCGACTAGAATGTAGCGGGCAAACTCTGCTGAACTGTATGACAAACCCACAAGAATGAAATGCTATTATTGGAATAAGGATAAAGAAAGACGCTGTTGCTTCGATGTATTTTTCAGTAACTACTTTGGTTCATAAGCATTCAGTTACAATATAAAAGTAACAGCAACAAAGATTTGTCCGACGAAAAAATTCATTACTAAAAGCCAGTTAGCGAGCTGTATTCCTGGAATACAGTTACAGTTAATTCAGTCATGTGTGCAGAAATTCTGTAAATTAAAAAAAAACATAGCAGTTAAAGAGCACCCATAAATAAAAAAATATATATAAAGGGAATGAAATTCTGAGATTCGAGGAGGTACCGCTTAGTAACAGCTTCAGATACGCATACATAGAGCTTTAAGATTGGTCCGCGTGGACCAATGCACATTCGTGCATGCATACATACATTCGTGATACATCCGCGACATATTCGTGACTCTCTCGAGATTCTTCACTCTCGTGTGACTTACTCTCCTGTGTATTTTTGTATGTTGTGTAGCGCACAGGAACGCGCCGGCGTTAGAAGTTTTAGCGGCTATTAAGAGGGATCTTCCGAACAACATTTCTACGACTTACTGCATCTGATGCTTCGCTTAATTATTGTTATAGAAGTAATTAGTAAAAACAATAGTGGGCGACTCTTCTCAAACTGAACATTTTAGTCAATATTAAAATGTATCAGGTAATTAAACTGGTGTTATCCTTTCAAGACACACTCACACATACCCTGAGATAAATAACTCATAGCTATACCACTGGAGCAGCTGGCGCACGAGACAGCGCAGAACGAGCTACAAGATGGCATCATAAAGCTCATCAACACAACAGGTAATATTAAATGTTATTAACATTTGAAGCAAAGGGTACGGCTTCAAATGATTGTTATTAACTTAATGCTACTCAACTAGCAAGAATATAAGCTGCTCATTTGCGCCCATTTTTGGAACTGCGCATGTAACTACTTAATAAAATGGGTAGAATTATGCAAAGTTGACCCTTGAAGAGGGCGGAGCTACACATTTCATTAGCAACCAAAACCTACGTGGGCCACTTTTATTGCACCGAAGTGTACATTACTACTTCCAACCAGTAACAATTTTCAGAGCAGTAACCAGGTAAATCAACTCTACCATGACCTTGGAAACGCTGATCTTGAAGAGCAGACGGAGAAGGGAGAGAAGGAGGATGAACGCAACATATTTATCGGCTAACATAATTTTTCCCCACCCTGTCTCGGCTCGCTTTCATTAGAAATTTGTAGGAATACTCAAATTGAAACTCATTCTCAGAAAATAATAATTTTACCGTCGCCAGTTCATACATCGATGGTGTAGACATATCATTCAATTGATGTTATCTTCCAAAACAATTCTTAACCTATACCATGTTAAGTAATCCGCTATAAAATAATCACTCATTTAACATGTTTAGAGCAACAAATTAAACTGTAGAGTACCGCAGTCATCTAAGTAGGACATCACAAAGTAATGGAAATGGAATGTGGTGTGTTTGCCATAACTTTGAGCCAAATCTTTAATAATGGGAGTAGATTATGTTCAATGCTTGCAACACGTTTGTTATTTATAACACATGTTTCATTTAAATACGCATGCCGCGAACATGAGCATACTTTACTGTATTTTATAAAAAAAATTACATTTCATTTAAACGTTCTTATTACTTTATCAAAAACGTGTCCAATGTAAATAATTTGTTGACTGGAGAATAAAGAACAAATCAGAAAATCAAAAGAAGAAACCACCGTGATTATGAGTGTAACAAACTATCACGTAAGCAAACCACGATAAAAGTGAATTTAAATTTTTCAATGACAGAATCAGTTAGCGACTGTTTCCTTCCAACAATTCTGGGGTGTGCCTTTAGACAAAATAATGTTTTCTTTTTCACTCTTTTATTTCGCTTACAGTTGGCTCCATTTTCGTATTTGCCAAAATCTAACGTTTATATCTAGTACCAAAAAATCACTATCTGAAAGATCGCTCGATATCCCACGCTGGTCTTGCTTGAAACTTGCAAATGTTAGAACACTTTTGCCTAAAATTCATACTACTTGAAATAATTTAATGATTTAATTTGTTTAATAACATCTAAATTTATGAAATAATGGCTTTCGGAAATAAAACTTTGGAACACAAGTGCTTGGAAAAGGAACCATTCCGAATTGAGAGCGTTCGGAAAAGCACATTCGGAAATATGACGGAAAGGGGTTAATCTTCTTCTGTCTACTTTGCTTCCGATTGCTGTACGCCATAATGATCTATTGTTCCACTGCCCATCTTTTAAACCTAATTTAAGCATAACGTTCGCCACACTGTCACATCAACTGAAACGAGTCGTTCCTCTTTTCCTTCTTCCTGTGGAGAGCAATCAAGGATTCGCCTGTGCCATCTCTCCTCCTCCATTCTTTGTACATTTCTGTACCACTGCAATATCCGTTTATCTACATTTCTAAATATATACCTAAAGCTATGACAATGCGAGGGATTTATTTATGTAAATACTACTGGAAGCAAATTCTAACCAATTATTCCTTTTTTGAGCAGAAGACGTCCAAAGGATATTTAGGTTGTGAATTTTTAAGAATGCCTTAGATTTTAAATTGCGTTCAAATTCTGATCCACTGAAAACTTGTAGTAAAACCTGAAACAGTATTACTGTTTAGTTGACCTGACGTATCAGCATTCAAGTAAATATGGCTCTTTCTTTAAGAGAGATTCAGGTTGTTCGAGACTTTAGTTAACCCTTGATTTTCAATTTGGAATGCAAATGTTAATCTAAGATTTGACATAATCTTTCACTTGAAATAAATAGAAATAATAATACTTAATAATAATATTCTATAAAATATCCTTAAAAAGTCTTCAAAAATAATCTAATGTTTTCTTAGGCTGGCTAGATATCTACCCAGCGGCAGGCCTGGGTTTCCTCCCGGTGCCGGTACCTAATCTAGAAGGTTCAGTGAAATTAGCTTCCGAGGTCCTTGAGGAACAACTGAGGAGCTACCTTACCGAGAAATAGCAGTCTGTGGGCAGAGAAACCTACTGCATATTCTCAACCTGGTCCTCCACCTCATTATTGTTCAAAGTTGAATAATGTGCAAAGGATGCGCGGAAATGCGGTTCGCCTAGCTCGTTTATGTTTGTTTCTTCAAGAAGCTTTGAGTTGCTTTTCATGTTATTTGCAGAACTTTTTCTTTGCAGAATTCACGAGTACCGAATTCAGCCGACTGTGTCAACTTGTTGCTGGATATGTAATACTTTCAACATATAACCTCAACCTTACTCTCAGTATTCACTAATAATCAAGAGACAAATTGCAATTTACCGCCTAAATCAAACTAAATTTGAATTCTCGAACATCAACATCATATTGATATCATTTCTAATGTAGGTTCATATTAAGAACTGGGCATAGAAATCTATGAGATTTTACATTGTAGATTTACATTTAGATTTACATTGTAGATTGACATTTACATTCTGAAGATTTGTGTAGATCATGTGCAAGCTAGCCTCGATATTGAGTTTAACTGGGATTTTAATCTGTTTCTGGAATTCCCTAGTCTGAGTTTTCAGAGTAGAAGCAATTTCATGTAAAGTCTCCTATCAAACATTCCCGTTTCTAAAATTCTTGTGAGGATCCCATGGACATTTACTTACTTCCAAACATAGTTTATCTATCCACTGCATGTTGTTTATGAAAACAAAACGAACACCAACAATAGAAAAAATCGGTGCACGCATGATCGCTTGCAGAATATGAATTTCTATCCCTCCTCTGATTATACATGAAACTCTGTCGTATACATGCGGTGATTTCACTTAATTGTAGGATATACGGATCGATCGTTTTGTGCCCCGGCCCGGAGTACGTGTATGCGTGCTCCGCACGTTGTCTACTACGCGGGGAGCTTTCCATTCTAAAACTCCCGCGTTACATACTCGTGGAGTAATAGTAACATGCACAATACTAACCTTGTTAAAAGTGGTGATGAAAGTGGTGTTAATCTGTGATCCGAGCCGTGCCATGAAACGAACGCTCTGTATAAATAACTTGCTTCATACCAATCAGAATATGCTCGGAAAAATGTTCTTTAGAATAAGTTCCCAGTTTCTTTGCTTTGCATTGGTTTACTATGAATTTAATTTAATTCAAGAAAATTTATTCATGGTTTATTCATTATTATATAAAAGTGTCTTTGTGTTCGTATTAAAACGGAAACTACCGATTGTCAATGGGGTCATACACCGAACTTTACACATAATTTATAGAATATCTGTTAAAATTGCAAAGGCGGCGCCGTGGCCGAGTGGTTAGACCGCTCGCCTCCCACCGAGGCGGCCCGGGTTCGATCCCAGGGACCTGCATGTGGGATTTGTGGTGGACGAAGCGGCGTCTGGGCGGGTTTTCTCCGGGTTCTCCGGTTTCCCCCGCCATTCATTCCACCAACTGCTCCATCATCACCCTTCCTTTCATCCATTTCACCAACATTTCGTTTCATCTACTTCCTTCATCCCATACCAGGCATCGGGCTGATCACCCATCCTGGATGCTCTGTCTGATCCATTAGTGTCTGCTCCTCGACGGGCCTCTGACCCCAGGCACCCGCTTGTAAGTCCTGGGGGGTGTAAGTCCTATATAAGAGGAGGGTAAACAGATAATGAATGAATGAATGTTAAAATTGCAATAATAATAATAATAATAATAATAATAATAATAATAATCTGTAGCATATGTGGGAACATTTTGGTGAATGCAAGCTTTTTACATAAAGCACAATCACGATGTGTGTAAAGATATGGTTTATACAGTTTAATTCCCTTTGAATTAATGTTGCTGTTATTTAAAGTTCAAGGTACCTGTTAAAAGTCGTTTGGTGATGTCAGAGAGATGTCCCTTAAGGGATTCCACAGTCTTCAGCACATTAGCCTTGTCCAGCAACCTCCGCAACCATGCATGGTCAATTTATCTGCTACGTTACAAATTATTTTTAGCTCTGACATGTCGTATTACACGCTTGCTATCCTCGTGTTTACGAAGAGTTAGATTTAACATGGTATGAGTTGCTTCGCTAAAGCGTGACATGAGACTAAGCTGCATGTTCTAAGGCAAGGGAAAGTTGCCGACCATGTATACCTACACTTTACCTCTAACATTTGCACGTTAAGAAGAGCCAGAAAAACCTAGTAAGACCACTTTATTTCTGATCTATTTATGCAGCAAGCTTCTCCGGTTTAATTAACTCTCGGTTGAAAGCCTATACACAAACAAAATGTCATTCTGGTCTCTTTATTCACAGCTGGAGGCAAGAACTTCTCTTCCATATAACAAAAGCATTTATGTTCGGCTAAAGTTGTGAAGTGAAGACTTGCAGTTGTGAAGTAAGTTTGTTTGCATTCTAATAAAACAATAAACCATGTGCCTTGCGTTGATGAAGTCTCCGGCAACATCTTTAGAATTTTGAAGCCAAATGTTTAGTTTTGTTTCCTTAAGAAACCGATTTAAACTAATAGACTTATTGTCATTAAGGTGAAGGATTAGTAAGGATGGCTAAATCTAGCGGAGGACACAGCACAACGGGATTTTCAATGCCTCCAGAATGTACCTTCTTACAGATCGCCAATTCGATGTCCCTATCCTCACGAACAGGTTCGAGCAGAAGGTTCGAATACCAGAGAAGAAACAGTTCACTCCTCGAATCGCATCCTACCAAACGCTGCACATCACCGTCTATTGCATATGACCCTGCAATCGTGAAAGATGCAGAAGGGAATGAAGGACAGGGAGTTTTGTGTTGCATAACAAACCATTCCAGCATTTGTCTAGTGACCAGAGGAAACCACGAAAAACCCTTAGTCACCTCGGAGTTTGAATCCAAAAATCCAAATCGTTAAACAGGATAGTAAACTGAAAAGGTAGAATCAGACTGAAACATTCAATACATTGGGATATAAACCATGGATCTTTGGCTTTCCGTGCCGCTGCTTTACCAAATCAGCTACCATGATAGTTATACAATTTTAAGTCGCCAATGGGGTATCTTATCTCAAAATAAATTTAAGAACGCCTTGTGGTTTTGGAAGAAAAATGCGTGTCAGTTGGGGAATTTAAAGTTTAATGCCGGTAAGTTGCCATGGTTGGCAAGTGACTCAGCGTTTGTTTCACATAATAAGATAAAAATCAAATAACTTCACGTGTCATCTCAACTCCACTTGCATTTCCCAGTACTTTCATTCTTTCCGAAATTACATCTTAGAATACCTTATTGTGAGAGGTTGTTGGCTTGAAGGAAGAGACACTTAGTAACATTTCTAATCTTCCCAGGAAATGTTCTGGCCTACATTTTTTACCTTTTACATCCAATCTTTGTGGTCTTCTAATACAGAAAGGAATAGTGTGCAACATTTTACTGCACATGAAATCCTTTCAATAATTTGATAGTATTGGGAGAAAGTTTTCCCGCAAAGACATTAGTTGCTTGCTACTTGATGCAAATTCAGGTAACAAAAATCCTGCAGTAAATGTTTGCGGAGGCGAATAAAGCAAAACAGGAGCACGTATATGTATGCATTTGCTCACCTTGTGCACTGCAGATGATCCGAGCTGACCCAAGTGCGGTGGGGAAGAGGTCTGGGAGTAAACCAACAATCAGCATCCTCAGGAGCGATGTCATTACCACCGGAAGAGGCGTCTGGAAGATCCGGAGAGCCCTGACGGCCTCTGCACTGCTGCAACCAGCCCAATGATCTCGCACGCTTCATCCCAAACATTTTCCTTCAGATCTTCAATCACATTCCACAATAGGCACTTGTACACTCATTTATAAACACTGATACACTTGAGGAATTCTTCGGCATACACTCACACGAATGATTCAAACTCTGCACTTAACCACATAAAGGGCTTCACTCGTGTTGCTACTAATGGCAAAATAGAAATATATTCCTCTTTAGGTGTTATTTCTACATTAACCCCGAATAGCTAATGCAGCTGTTAAATTTATGCAGCACCCAGTACTAATTTTTCACTTTGTTGTTCACTACTGCCGTAGAAAAGTGTTCTAATATTTGCGTTAAACGCTCTGTATAGCCAAAGTATTTAAACGTTTAGATTATTTAGTATTAATTCCTGAATATATAACACCAGCGTTGCATCTTACAGCATAGCAAGAGTATCTAAATATGAGATATTTATGTGCAAATTCAGATATAATAAAGATTTTCCTTTCTTCACTCATTCATAAATAGTATTTTAAAGTTTCTAAAGTAATTCAGTCACTTTAGTAACATTTATACTGCAAAAGCGCCACCTTTTCGGGTGTTTGAAGTCACATAGGCATTGTAACTGTTAGTTTTCTTTGCGCATAATGGAGAGTAGATTAACGTCTGTAATACTGATAAAACCCGAGAAGTGTCACATAGCGTATTTCACGGACCGTTAGATCAGGCAATGTTCATTCAACCTGCTGATCTGGTCGTCTAGTTCAGGACTTCATTAGACAGCAAACAAACCAATTAACAGCACGTACACCTATAATTAGTTGCATGATTCTGCAAGCAAGGCCAACTAAGGTAACCTCGACAGGTGAATTACTCTGTTCATTCACAGTCTGTTGTTCGTTCTGTGTAGTAAAGCTCTTCCAATCTGTCGGAGAAAAAAACTAAATTAAATAAGTCGTTTTAAACCTGTGCATATAATAGTGAAAAAAGTTATTGGAATTTGATTGTGTCATTCTTAATAGTAGCAATAGAAGTTCAGCTGCTTTAAATTTAAACGCATGTACTATGATTGTAACATGGCCTAGTTTATAATCATATAAGTTAATATACAGCTTGACGCTATTCTCTCCTGTCCACTCCTACAATCGCCTGCGTTGCACTTAACAGGGGAGAGTGCGGGGCTAAAAGACAGAGGAGGAACAGAGGCGATTTCAACTTTAGCCAGGTAGGCGGGCCAGCCCGCATGGGTGTCCCAGCAGCTGGCAGGAAATGCGTAACGCTCAACTGCGTTGCAATATCGCGCCTCTGCCAGCGTGGTACCGTGTCTGCCTCGCATTCAAGAGTCCCGAGTTGAATCTGGGTTAGGGTGAGTTACTCAGATAAGGTTTCTTCTGGGGATTTTCTTTATCTTGAAAATATGAATGTTGGTTAACTTTAAGCTCTATGGATCTCGGGCTCATCTGAAGATCACCCATTTCATCCATTCATCGTCCAATATCACCTAACCTTTTAATGGACACTAACCTAAAAAAAAAATCTCGCTTTTTCATTGCTTAACTTTAAACGGCTATAACTTGAGCAGAGTTACACTTAGAACATATTTCTCTGTTTTAAAGGGCAATAAGGTATCTACATCAAGTGAGACAGCCCCCCCCATTTGTGTAATGAATATGCAATCTTTACTTTCACTAACACGTACCTAGTAGGCAGAGAAGATATTGCATCCCACCTAAAAATTCGATACCGAGATACTTGTTTTATGGTCCCTGAATACAAAAAAAAAAAAAAACATTTTTAGAAAAAAGTCCATATGCATGTCTTCCCGCGCGCGTGTCTGTGAACAGCATAACTCAAAAATGAAAAGTCAAACCAAAATATTAAACTTTGTACATAAGTTCAGTATCCTCCAACTATGCCACGCGAAGATTTTCAAGAAAGTCTCTCTACCTCAAACTACTCTTTACATGGAACATTTTTTCGAATTTTTTATTTTCTAAAAAATGGCTTTAACGATTTTGATTAAAATACCCTATATTTAAGTTATTTGCATGACAAATAAAACGTATATCTTGAATTTTCTGGGGATAGCCTGTAAAGCCCCCTACTTTTGGAAGGAATTTTTTATAGTCTTGTATAACTGGTAAAAGTTAAACGATACACGAAAACGTACTAAACAAGAAAGCTAGATCTCTTTAAAGCACACAATTTATTTAAAAGAACCTTTTTGTGGCATTAACCATTTCGGAGATATCACTTATTAATGGTTCGCATTGTTAGTACTTAGCCATTCTTTTAATGTCCTGTCAACATTCAGTTGTTTCTCGTGATTCCATTGGAACAGTATGGCGCATTAAGACCAGGGTATATCTTCCTGTTCTTAAGCCCTTGAATATTGCTGATCCCCATTGTATCTATAACGAAATGAGTAATGTAGCTATTTTTGTAAACGTTTATTTGGATTAAAATGAAATGGATATAAGCTTTAGTAAGACTTGTTTGTATACCCAGTAATAAATGATAGAGGATAGAGAAAGTCATGTGAATGTATCTATTCGGATTTTTTTTCACTCAAACGATGAGATGGTTTGTATTCCTCTATCTGCCTCGTATTACGATTGCGCCTTATCAAAAGTGTACATTATGGAGCAAATAAGGGCTCACGGAAGCGGAACAGACCGTTTTGAAAACATGGGCAGCTACAGATACCTCTACTGTTCGTGGTTTATGAGCAAGTGCGGTGCAGAGCTCTGTGTAAAGTAATTAATCACGGGTATACAGCTATTATACAGTAGTGAAAATGATGGCTTTTATTAGAAACATAGCTTTTATGCTCGCTGCACGTTGGCTGATTAGTTGTGTTTGTGTTTCAGTACAAACATATTATACTATGATTTTTATATACTTTAGGAGCACTGGCATTTTAGTAGTTCAAGTAGCTACAGTTTCAAAAGCATACAAATGGGACTGGGGAACAGTAAAGTTAAATCACTACATGCTATAACCCTAAAGACTTACAAATACAAACTTGAACGAAAATGAAAAAAGTTGTCTTAATTTAAGTAGTTGTTCTTATTTAACGGATTACTTTCCACTTTGTAGGACTTACACCCCCAAGGACTCACAAGCCAATGCCTTGGGTCCGTAGCCTGTCGAGAAACAAGCACATTCTGGATCATAGCGAGTCCAGGATGAGTGATCAGTCCAAAGCCTGGTATGGCGGTGAAGAAGGAAAGTTCTTTAAACTAATTCTTACATGAATTCTTAAATAAAATGTTGCGATAACCAGGTTGCTTCACTGGATATGAACATTCTTCTCATTGGTACTGGCCGATTCAAATTGAGTCACGTAGCAAGCTGACCGATAGTTTGCCGATATGCTTACAAACGACGTCTTTACATGGTCACTGTGTACATACACTTGTTCGGATCTACTGAGGCAATAAAATGCAATAGTTATTTGCGTTCATTATATTCGCTAAGTGTACAACCACTACAAATTTCTAAACGTAGAGAACCGTAATTTCATACTTAGCTATAAATTTCTACGTGTATAAATCTACAAGATGAGAAGCAGATGACTCACAAGGCATTTATAACTTTCTGTCACCGTAAACTGAACAGTATTAAGCCCTTTTTAGCTATTGTTTATACAGCAGCTTCACTTAACATTAAAGCCTGTAATATAATATAATACATAACCATTTTTATAAATATGCGCAGAAACTGATATTCTGTTTACATTTCTTTTAAGCGTCTAAAATAAATTCAGTTACACGAAAAACTAATAAATTTGAAAGATAAACAACAGAAACTAAAGTACCCAAGCTCGATACCGTCTTTGAGCGATTCTGTTTTCTGCTTGATTTAGCTCTTGCAGACCATGGCAGGATTGTATGTGCTGACCTCGAATCACACTAGAGGCAGTTCTTACTCTGGATTCTGAAGGACACAATAGACGCTTTGTCAAGAACACAAAACCCACCTCTCTTGTAGAACAATGACATTTTATGCAGATTAACCACCGAATGTCACGATAAATCTAGTCCCTGTTTTAGAAAAATGCCAAAGAGCTTTGCAATAGAAGCAGGTCCGTCAATCTGCAACTTTGAGAGAATGTTAAGTCCCAATTAGGGAATTAAAGCCGATAGATGCTTATTTAAATGGAAGTTGCTCTCCCAGTATGGAAATCAGGTACAAAAACGACAGTTCATACGTTAAAAGGAGTGAATTTTAAAAGATTAGTTCATAGCTGATGCTGGTAAGGTTCTAACTCGCAAAGATGATGTAATAATAAACATTATTATTATAATTATTATGAGTTTAAACATTGTTGATAAATATTCAAACTAGAGGCTAATAGCTTAGTTTTAACATTACTTACACGTCATAGTTAAATATTTTAAATAAATCCCTTAAAACTCAAAAAAGAAAGAAAGAAAGAAAGCCGAGATATTTTTAACATCGCAGCAGAATCTAAACAAATTACGTTGGTAAAATATTACTTTGCCTCTTGTCTTCTATAAACAGGGTATAGTTGGGTGTGGCTTGAAGCTCCTTATCTGAAGCGTTTGCCAAAACAAAATATTTGCGTACAGAAAACCTAGAACGGCTTCATTAAGAATAATTAACAATAATCTCAAATGTTTTATATATATATATATATATATATATATATATATATATATATATATAAACGCTACCGAAAATACTAGTCACTCTTTTAACAACCACATGCTTTCACAAAATAAATGAGAGATGATTTTATACTCCGAGACACCATAATCTATCTCAAACAGTGTAACACAAAGTCGTCTATAGGCATAACTAGCACGTCTCCACATGCGTTAGAAATTAAATTAGAATTGATGAAATACAGATGAGGTAGAAAAAAAACAGATTTCAAAACTGGTATCAGCGTTTAAAATCCATATGACTCAAATGCTCCGGTTGAATTACTTATAGTACTGTCGAACTGAGCTGTCAGTTAATTTGTGAATAATCAGTGTATTAAAGGCATATTAACACCTGAAAAAGTGATGTAATTTCCAAACAGTTGCGCTATCTTCTTAACACAGTTAACCCCTTCCACACACGATATCTGGCTATACTACTGCCTACAAATATCTCAGAGAAAATCATTTTGAAAGATAGGATATAACGTACATGAATCACCAATAACTGGCAGATGAATTATGGTAGATTAATTAGTGATAATCGTTTTTATCATCAAAATTAACCGAACGAGATGGCTCCGCGCTAAGGCTTGCATTTGGGAGTCCCGGGTTCAATTACCGTTGACCGCCCACTCTGATCTAGGGTATTTCGTGGTTTTCCCTGGTCGGAAAGTAAAACCTGGGGTGGCTTCTCATCTATCATGATTTCCTTTCCATCATTTCCCTTTCAGATTTGTTTTTTTTAAACGCGCTTTTTAACTACTACGGTTCTGAGTGACCCATTCTATATTGGGCGTGAAAGAGAAGTCTTTTTTGCTCAGAAGCCCTTACCAGACTTGAGGTTCTTTTAGGTGCCATAAATCTACGACACGGGATCACCGGCTATATGTCCCTTCCGAAGGAAGCCATGCTAAGGATTTTTACGCCCGAAAAAATCCATCGCGACCTCGGGAACTAGAGGCTAGCATGGTACCCCTAGACTACGGAGGACGACACTCTTTCAGGGGTGCTTCTAGGTTCCAGCGGTGCCGCATAGATGGCACGGATGCTTGCTCAAAGGAAAGCGCACTCCCTATGGACACTAGAGGGCTGCGTTGTCGACGGGTCGTTCATCGCGCTCTGGCACCTCCAGCAGTGGGACGAACTAAGAGCCTGAAACTGTTAGAGACTTCCGGGCGTCTTATGGCCTGTCTGCCTGAGGACTGTAACCTCCTGTGGTTCCTTCACTTCATCCCTAACTCTAAGGTGTGGTAGACTATGTAAGTCGCAGTGCGCGAGGTGTACCTCTCCGTTGTATAATCTACAGCTACATATATCATCAAATTATCCGAAAGCTATTAGTTTTTTCTTCATGACGGCACCTTAGCTGTTAAATGAAATTATAGGCGTTACTGAAAATGGAGAAAAAATACTGGCAAAAACGATCAGATGAAATGTTCAATCAGAAAATGCTAATGATTGTGCATCTTGAGAGTTCGTTATGGAAGAACAGTCACCTCGGCACGAACTTTTCTTTGTGTGGAGGGATGATCCAGTGACAGAATGGTTTTTAGGGATTCACGCTTTGGTTACCATGCTCACCGACACGATCACGTACTCCAGGTGCCTGATTCCCACACAGCTACTCACAACAAATTTTTGTCAGTGAGCAGTAGACAAAAACACGAAGTAATATTTTTGGACGCTTTGTATACCGAAACCGTATACCGTATACTTTGTGTACCGCTTTGTTATTATAATCAAAATAACTGGAAATAAGAACCAAAAACTATCTTAGCAGTAGCGGGAGGAAGGAACAAAAATGCACACTGAAAACGAAGCTATAAATTTGTGATTCGCATTTCAAAATCAATGTCTTAAAAAGAGAAGTTAACCTCATAATTACACAGGGCGTATTTCAGCCAGTAGGTACCTCTTGTAGAAGCTAATATTCATCAAAAGAATCGAACTTAATCTAAAGTATTAACGCATGTGTTCCAAACCAAATAACTGATAGTTTTTTTTCTCCTACAAATTTTTTCATTCCTATAACCTATGCTATGATTCGACTAGGGATCCAGGAAGCCTGTTCTCATGTATTTTTCTGTTCAGTGTTGCGGTTGGCACAAATGGTAAAAACGGCAAATTTAGTAATCCGCGAATTCTAAATGCAATAGATCCTCGTTTAACCGAATTCCAAGGGATCGAAAAATAGCCATTTTGGTTTAACGAAGTTTGAATTAACGAGGTTTTGTAAAAATAGCCCGGTATTATCTGAAATGGTAAAATACGACTGTTGAGTTCACTTTCTCTCTTGTTATGCGTACCAACGAATGAGGGTGTTCCACTTCTAAGAAGAAATAAAAATAGCTGCTATATAAGGTAAATCTGGCAATTGTTTAATTGAGAAAGTATACCGCCAAATGTTTGTGGTAATTATTTTTAAAACAGTACTATTTGGAACAATATTGTACTCATTGAATTAGTTGGTCGTATAATACAGCAAACAATAATCTTAAGTAACTCTTTAAATATACCGTTCTTTGAACAATAAGTTTTAATCGGAACACATGTTTTAGTTACAACCGTTATCCATTACACATTTTAAGTTCTATAATTTGAAAAAATCATTAATTGTTGTTGGCGGATAGTTGGACGTAATATTGTGGCACTCTCTGAAGATACTACATCCAGGGCAGCCTGAAATGCCATGGAGGCATCAGAAGTGGCAGCAAATCTCTCGAGAGCAGAAATTGCATCTGGAACTTCAGCGCGAGATCGCGGTATCGTATCTTCATGTTCCTCCTCAGAAGATAACATTAAAGAATTATCATTCTCTTCTGCATCATCAGCAGATGACTGGTTCTTCAGCAGCACAGATGTTGTTGTCTACCTAGTCCATTCTTCCATAATGACGGTACAAGAGGGCACCAACCGGGTGAAAGCGTATACAAGAGCATTATCAGAATCCCAATTGAATCCACATTATAAGTTCAGATGTGAATCATCGGTTTCCTGTTCAGTTTCAACGGCGTTATCAGTGCTGTCCACGCCTTCTTAAAACAGCTAGTTATGGTGTCTGTTGTAACTTCATCCCAAGTAGCAGATATGTTGCGGATAGTTTGCAGTACATTCCAATGTGGAACTGTTTCTTGTAATTCAATTGCACTGATGGCAGCCTTAACCAATCGGTGTCTGTAATTACGCTTCGACTTCGCATGACAACGCGCGTCCTCACGTCATAAATCAAGTCTTGCAGTTTTTGGCTAAATGGAACATTACCTGTGTACCGCATCCGCCTTATAGCCCCGATCTTGCACTCTGTGATTGTTTTTATTCCCACCATTAAAGACAAAGCACAGAGTGATTCGATTTGACAACTCTTAAGCAGTGTTCAAGAAAAGTGAGGCAATTCTCAAGGACCTCACAAAGAATGACCTATACCATATATTCGAGGACTGGCAGGAGGCTGTAAAAAGTGCATTGAAGTAGGAGGGGATTACTTTGAAAAGATCATGTAAACATTGAAATGTGAAAAAGGACAGTCTTAGTCTTTGTTGATCAGTCCCCGTATATATAGATTAGCATAACAATATTAAAAATATGATTGAAAGAGAAAACACTTTATAAGTTTTTAGTAGTATGTTTCATACCACCAGAATGTTTACTTCTCTTTGAAGGAATAACATTGTGTGTTTCATGACATAGGTGTAGGTATGCACCTCTTACTGCAGTACGTATGTATTAATGTATATCAAGAGTCCATAAATAACAATTTGGAGGGTATGACACACGTTCCCTTTTAATAATGATAAATGTAATGATATTGATGCCTAACGTCAAGCATTATATTCATTATTTCAATAGGTATGCAATTAAAACCAAAATTATTAAAAATATTTTCCAGTTATTACGTCAGTTTGTAGGATATTTTAGGTCTCTTTAGACAATTTATAAGTATTAAACTCTCTATTGATTCCACCAAAAGTACAAAAAAAGAGCATTGTAGTTACCTTACCAAAAACCCCTCTTGCATATAATTTTTGTTCTGGACCTTCGGTTTCGGGAATGATTATCATGGCAAAGCATTCGTTTGTGTTAAGTTACCAGAAATCTATCAGCACTCTTGGTATTACTGAAGAAAGTACATTAAAAGTAATAAAGCACAGCTCTGAACTTTCTCTCTCATTCCTGCGGTTCCTGCGAATGTTTAATATTAGTTACAATGCCAGTATATAGCTTTCTATTGAATTTACTGAACTGTTTAGACACCACGTATTCCATATCCAGCGGTTGCAGTTTATTATTTGCGCTAAAATTTCATGTTAAGGCTTGTGAGTAACTACTCATATTCTCCTGGTCGTGAGAAATATATGCAGTTATGGGTCAATTTTAGCAAGCGCTCCGAGCATTTCAGAGGTCACTAGCCGACAAGCGACGCAAAGATCCTAAGCTTTTCAGGCATAAAACTCATTCTTCCTATTGCTATCTATATTATTGAAAGTTTAAAAACAGTCCTTAAGGTTAGAGAAATTTTTGAAAATTATGGAAATAAATACAAAAGATGTTACTGAACATGTTACAAAGGAAGTAAGAAGTGAAAGTGCTAGAAAATCAAATGAAAGGAAAGAAACATATAGAGAGATTAGGAGGTGAAGAAACATCTGCTCAACATAACATTTCGTCCATCGGAAAAAACCATAACGGTCTGATGCTTTCTGTAAGCATTACCTTGCCACTGTTTCCAGATTGTTTTGTCTTGTTCGATACAACTTTCCGTCATTGCTCCGACACACTTGCCTTGGGTTTATTGTGCTACCTGTATTGCTTTAAAGCCAATTCATTATGCCTGTATCTTTTACCAAGGAATACGTCTCATAACAGATATTCTTTCAACTTCTTCTGGTTCGAAAAGCATATTACCAGTACATGTAATGTGCTGGGCTATTTTAGCTTCTTTCTTGCACCATCTGCAATCTAAGTTGCCCTGAAACACTCCCATATGTCCTGTGAGAAATGCAATAGGCAATTGTTCTCAGCGTAAGCTGTTTGTTTATACTTATAGGTATATTTTTAATGGATCGCATGCCAGAATTAGGGCATCCATTATTTGATTAAGTTTTTGTCTTTAACCTGATAGATATATACGTTATCAAAATTAATTCTGTACAATTATAGTCTGCTAGTTTTTGTAACAAGTTTCAGAACTGTTCCAAGATATGCTGAAAACCATTAATTGCATTTAATACAGCGGCAAAGAATAAAATCGTCAGTAGTTCAATGCGTTTAACGAAATTGAATTACCTTCCTGTTAGGTTATTCAACAATGAAGATTATTTTTATGCATTGGGTAAGAAACTAAATATGATAATATATACAAGAAAAGGATGACGTGGCTGAGATGAGTTTATAACCACAGAAGAGGAAAAGCAAGTGACCAGGGCAGTAAAAACGACGGTGCTTTAGAACCGATTGTCCCGTTTCTGGCACTCTTCCAGGGTAAATTCTCTCGCGTTTCAACCTGTAACGTGGAGCAACCTGTTATAGATATTATATCTTTTTTTCTGGCATTTATTTTAATCGAATTGTACGCATCAACAGCAAGCCACATTATGCAGAAATGAGAGAAAAAGTAAAATGCTGCAAAAAGTTGCTGCCTCTTCGTTTCCTGAATATGACACAGGCTATTATGTTAATGCTTGAGTTTTAAAACTAGTGTCATAATGGCATATTACACCACAAGATTAAGAAGTACGTTTCATAGAATAGAAAACACCTTGTTTATTTGTTTAGTTTTTACATTTTTTCAAACCCTTCCAAAATATTTCTTGCTGAATATGTTTGACATGGTCGTATATTTTAAAACGTGAACTTTTAATGTAGTAAAACTAACTTGCGTAATGAAAGGGGGACTGGATTCGATTCCGAACTGGGGTGGGAGAATTTATAATTATAATAATTTTCTATCGCTGTACTATTCCACACAGTCTGGAACTATGAATATAAACGTGAGTGAGTGTGTTTAACAGCAAACCCCAAAGTTAAAAAAAACACCTTCAGTTCAACGAGTTGTTTCTCAAGAGAAAACCCCCAATATGACTATAGATATAAAAGAAGGCTATATAATGAAAAACAAAGAAAAAGTAAAGTTTCAGGCAGCTGACTTTATAAAAAGTAATCATGCCATACGGAATATTCGAATAAATTTTATGAAGACATTGCATACAAATTGTTTATTTTAATCAGCTTTACATTTTGCTCAACATTTCCCGGTTACCAAAATTATACAAAATTGTACTATTATGAGGATCTGAGAGAAAAAATAATTAGTCATGCAGATGTGTCAAACATAAGGTATTTTAATAAAAGTCCTTAAAGCAATTTTTTAGAAAATGAAAAATTACTACATATTTTTATGGAAAGGGTAGTTTGGGCTAGGGAATATTTTTATTTTAAACTTTTGTGTTGCATTCTTGGAAGATACTGAACTTAAATACAACGCTTGGTATTTATTCGAATATTCATTTTTGAGTATGCTTTTCTCTCTATCTCACACACGAACTTTTCTAAAAGTTCCGTTTCTGGATTATGGGGGGATTCAAAATATGTATGACCTAGAATACTACTACTACCACCTACTACAAGTAAAACTATTTTTCAGTTCAATGTAATGCTGATCAAACTAAGTGATTTACCACTAAATGGAGTTATATTTGATACAGTTTATGGAATACTGAATTTTCTGTATAATTTGTTTGACGTATATTTTTATAAATACCTTCAGCTACTGTTCTGCATGGTTTTCTCTGTCATATACATATCCATTGCAGCACGCGATATTTTTAGTAAATCTTCATTTTATATCAAGACGTCTATTTACAGAGGATATTTCATAATTAAAAGAATGTATTAAGTATTATGATAAATAAATTATTTCAACATAAAGGCAATACCTGAAATCTGTTTTCCCTATGCAATTTGATAGCTTTCGACGTCTTCTGGATTTATACTTTTAACAGTGATGGGACGATACCACTATTTCTGATACTCGATATCGATACTGATTTTTGAGCACTGATACTCGATACTCAGTTTATAAAAAAACTGTAAAGGGGATAGCTTGTTCTCTGAATTGTGTTCTTATTCGTATTTTTTGTATATAAACGCATGTAACTAATTTTGTATTGTATAAGAGTTAATTCCGAAATTGTTCCTGTTTGACATTCTCCAATCATCAGTAACTTTGACCTATAATGTAACAAGTTTTATATATTCCCTACTGTTAGTCAAAGCTAATAAATAATAATAATAATAATAATAATAATAATAATAATAATAGCTGTTATGCTTTCCTTCTTATGCAACTATATTCTGTGCTGAAAACTTTCTTTCAAAATATCCATAGGAATAAAAATACTAGCAGTTCCTCTTTGTACTACATTCTTGAAAATGTAAGCTAATGCATATTTTACATGAAACTCAAAAAACTAAAATTATGTGTGTGTGTGTGTTACACAATTCTACTAATAATCACAACTACCAAATAACATTTATTTTTTTTATCCGGTAATGAGTAATTAACCATATAACTCTCGGAAACGCAGTAAGTTTGTGGATTGAGCCTCTCTACTACCCGCCCTTATACATTAGCATATGCATGTTTAATACAACTGTTTGGCTAGCATAAATACAAGCAGTTAGGAGGAAAGCTAAAATATTTTCTTGCGCTGCATTATCTCATATCTTAAGTTCTGATTTGTCTTTGCTGGATTCACAGATTTTGGTCACCAGAAAAGGTAAATGTATGGGCTGAGAGTGATCAAGCAAACCTATTGCAGGAACGCGATTTAGGTTTTTTTGTTTGTTGTTGTTTTTCTTTCATTATGCGTCAGTAAATCAGTTCATTCACAACTCAGTTAACGCGGCATGTTACACGAGTATCTCTACTCCTTCCCCCATTGTTTTGCATATTTTCTTTTAGACAAGATCGTATAGAATGTTGCATTCATGCACACACAGGAAACACAGTCAAGGTCTAGCAAGAATTATAGTCCAACAACGTTTTGGGGAAAGGTGCCGATTCACACTCCTTTCATTCCTTCTCTAGCATAAAGTAAACGCAGCAACTTTCAATAATGCAAACCTATTAAATTTAAATGTATCGAAAAAGTATGGAAGGTATATCAAGGCATACTTCGATACCACGGAGTATCGAGATATCGAGGGTATCCAGGTCCCATCCCTAATTTTTAAGGATACTTTTGAAAAAGTTGTGCTTGTTTTATTCATTCATTTTAATCTTATTTAAACCATACTACTATTGATGGAATTTTGACATTATTAAAGGTATTTAATTGACGTATACAGATGTTTCCGTTTTTTCATTGAATATCTATTTTGCAGTGAGGATAGTTAGAAATAACCACAAAATGATAAATTTATAGAGATCTACGACTGATTAATAGTCGGTGTTTATTTTTAGTTTATTGGTCGAAAGTAGTGTGATGTACTAAATGTGGAATAATCACCATTATTAGTCAATCAGCTACACCGTCAACCGCAGAACACAGAAATTTATCATTTGAATAAATAATGGCACTTCTGATAATAAATAAAATTCTTTCTTTTACAATTTGTACTATTGAATGTTCTTATCTCTATGGTTAATTTATTAGCAAATTCTACACCTCTCCTTCTAAGTGTCTACTTGGTAAAGGTTAAGTCTTCAATTATATCTTATTTGTGTTTATTTCACACGATGATGACATTAGTATCAGATGCCAAATTCTACTAAAATAAATGGACATGATTCAAAATATAAAATATCAGCAGAATATGAAAAATAGATATTCTTAATTCCGAAAACAGGACTTACAGTGCTAATTAGTTTACTCCTCAATACAACCCTAATATTTTTGTGGTGTTTAATTCCCAATCTTACTATACACGTCACGACAGGTGTTGGACATTGATGATACATGAAATGAAATGAGTATTGTAAAAGGAAGTTTGGAACGGAAACGTTCCAGGCCAAACTTTTAACGTTCCTCTCCGACATTTGCCAGTTATGCGGATAAGGTAAACCTGGAAAAAATCTATCTGAGGGAGCACAGTTCTGGCTGGATTTGAATCGTGGACCTCCCGCTCACGAGTCCGTGCTTTAAGAAGCTCGGAGCCCCCTATCGGTATACAACCCTAATTACTCTTTGGAGGGGGCACAGCGATATTTTCATAATATTTGGATTACTACACCATAAAGAATCTAAAACAAAATAGGATTCTAAAATAAAACACAAAATTCTCAGACATTCCATACAGATCATCTAATTATCTTCTAAGGTAAACAACCCGAGATAGCTTACAACATATTTTATGAATATAAATTTACGTAAGAGGTATGAATAAAATTCAAATCCGAAAAACTTACAATTTGAATTTCATTCTTTACATTTTTCAACAAAAAAATCACAAGAAATTAGGTTTGTTCACATTATTTAGGTTGTTAATTATCGATGTTTTGAGGTCTGTCCATCAATATTATAACATCATTCTTAAAACAGAAAAAGGTTCAGGCTAGAAATATACAAAAATATGCATTTAAGTTGAGACTGCACTATGTCTTCAAACTAAGAAATAGAAATAAATAAATGTCTTTAATAAAAGTTGCTGGATATTGTGGGGGAACGTAAATGCCATTAGTCGTGTTTTGTTTGGAGGACGTTATGATGGTCATTTTAGGGTCAATTTAATTTTTTTTAAAATGGGAACCTACAATTAGGATCATTTTCTTTTTAAAGTTCCTTTGCTTACCCAGTTTATGAGTACTGTGTTTTACTGTTTACCTTTCCGCAACCACGGCTACGATGGCCGGCTAAATTTAAATTGACCCTAAAATGACCATTATAACGTCCTCCGAATAAAGCATTTAATTTCCCCTTTTATTCAAGGCATTTCTTTCTACAACGCTTTGTTCTGGAGATACCGTACAGTCTCAGCTTAAATGGTCCACTCTGCATATATTTATAAGTTTCTTAAATGGGTGCAGTGGTGGCGGATGTCCATGACGCGGATCTACATGGTTCATCCCGTGTAGTAACAAATGAAATTGAGACGGGAATTAGTACAAAATCAGAATTAAATGTAGAATCATATACAGTATACTTCGCAGCTCTCATTAATTCACAGCCAATTAAATACACCTTGGTATATGAGATTTCTAAAGTTTTATGTAAAAAAAAGCTGAGTTGTATACACATTACTTTCTCTACGCATTCCTCTACAAAATATTGTTACAAAAGCGTATTATTCTAAATATTTCTTGCTATTCCAGATAAACTTCAAATTCACATTTGCACACATCGTTATAGGATTCATTAGGTAAATCGTTATCAGATTTTGAAAGAGTGTGTCACTATGTATTGGCTTGGAAATTCTATGCTCTTTACATGGCCAAAGAAAAGTATAGAGAGGTTGAGAAAAGTGGAAGTATTTGAAAATTTAAGGCAATAAGGAATATCTCAGAAATGCTATATTTTATTTGTCATGCAAATATCTTAAAGACACGGTATTTAATCCAAACCGTTAGAATTGTTTTGGGGAAAATAAAAAACAATGAAATATTTTCCATGTAAAGGGTAGTTTGAGATGGGAAGATATTTTTGAAAATCTTCATGTTGCGATGCTTCATTTTTTGGATTATACTGTTCACACAGACCAAAGCGCGCGGGAACCTTATTCTAAAAATGTTTTTTTATTCAGATGGCCTCACAACATGTATTTACGTGAAATCTCGATATACAATTTTTGGGTGGAATATAATATTTCTTTTTACCTGCTATAGGTAGATGGTAAAGAAAGTAACAAACAGTTTATCGAATAAGTTTATTTTATCATTAATCTCTGATTGCTTTATCTACACCAGTAAAAGCAAGCATGTTAACCAATCGTTATATGCAAGTTGAATAACGTCATGTACTGGAAATGCGTTGGGTCTTATTCAGCATAGCTCATCTGCAACTTTAGTCAAAATGGAGTTGTGCTTGTTTGCGGACCAGTTTTTCTTGCTCCGCAACGGTGTTAACATGAGGTAAGCTAATAAATAATAAGTTACGACATGGTTTCGCGCTGGGTTTGTGTAGCTGACAACACTGAACTTTATCCTCCTGATATCTGTTGCCTCAATATTATGACCTTGTTGATGGGGAATGTTTTAACTATGTTTGAATTAAACGCTTTTTAGTCATGAAAACTCTTGAGTTACAAGTTAAACATGCTGCGCCTTTCATAACCTATTCGTTTGAGCTGTTAGAAATATTTTACTTTAGAAACCATTAAAACGCATCTTTATTATATGCTTATAGTGCTGCAATAACACCTGTGAAATTGTTTGTTGATGTGCTTTCGGATTAAAATCCAGTACTGCATTAAATTCAGCGACAACCATTTCATATTTAAAAACATTCCTAATAAGGTGTGTTTTACTTTATTAACAAAGACTTCCAATACTGTTGACTAACAGTAACTAACCAGTTTATACTTTCATTCTTATCTTTTATAAAACGATTTGTTATGCAACTTCAATACTAGAAAAACAAGACATAGAGAAGGTATTACATTCGACCCAAAAGTTCATACCGAGAATGCACCAGAAATATGTTTTGAGGCACCCCAAAAAGTACTTTTAGAAAAAGGTGCATCTGTGTGTGTGTATGTGGAAATCATAACTCAAAAATTAAAAGTCACATAAATACCCTACTCGGTACCTACATTCAGTACCTTCCAAAGATGCGTCACGAAGGTTTCCAAGAAACTCTCCCCACCCCAAACTACCTACATGAAACATTTTTAGAATTTTCTGGGAATAGCCTGTGAAGCCCTCTTCATTCGAAAGGAATGTTGTATAATCTTGTATAACTGGTTGGTAAACGTTAAGGGATAGACAAAAACGTACTACACAAAAAAGTGTAGATCTCTTTAAAATACACGATTTATTTCAAATAACTTTTTTTGTGGCATCAGCCATTTACGAGATATCCGTTAATAATGGTTCGAATTGCTCAATACTTTGTCTTTCTTTTTAAGTCCTTCGATTTTCAGCTGTTTCTCGCATGCTATGGGGACAGTATGCAATTTTAAGGCCAGTGTATAGAGTCCAGTTCTTAAACACTTCACATTTTGTATCTACAACGAAATGTGTACTGTAGCTGTCTCCGCAAAGGCTTATCTCGATTAAATTAAAGTAAATAGGAAAATGAACTTTCGTAATAAGCAATTTGTATACCCTCTAATAAGTGATGGGAGTAGTGAAAGTCATGTGAAGGATTATTCGTATAATTTTCATTGTCGTTTATGTATCCAGCGTAACAGAAGGTAATTTTTCTGAAGCTTCATCATAGAAATCTTTACATTAGCCAATTTAACGAGCATGTGCTGTTTTTGACAAGTTTTTCTGTACTGAAGTTATCGCAACAGAGTTGTCGTTTGTTTCTTGGGTGTGAATAAGAAGCTGTCATTAAAAAAAACGTAAAGGCACATATAAGCAAACAAGCAAAAGAAAAATGTTGGCTAAACACACTAGTTGAGTTTCATTAATTTTTACAATTTGTTTCTCGATATATATATATATATATATGTCTTCTCTGATTATATGCTACAGTCTCACATTTCTTGAATAAATTGGGGGGGGGGCAGAAGTCTATGAGAATGGTCTTCGAAACGTAATCCCTAAAATAACATTTTAAATAATAAGAACCAGTGAAAGTTATGCAGAACTGAATAACAAGTAAATTGCACAAAGCATTTTACAGTTTTTATTTCATTGAAAAACTCATATTGTTTAAAACACCCATAATTATTAAGACACTTGCAGATGTTATACCTCTCTGACGTTCATTGTAGCAGCTTAAAAATAATTAAGCTCTTTTTGTTAATGTTCAAATAGGTTATAATGAATTAATTATTATTTTCCTTGATTTATTAACTTGACTTAAAATTTAGGATTCTACATTTTATGGACAGAAAATAGTTTATTTATCTATTAGACATTGTCTACGGATGAGAAGAATTTTATGAAATTCGGTTTCTTTCTATGGGCTTAGGAAATATATATTCGAAGAAGTTTCTTTTTAATTCCTTCTTATTTCTAGGACAACTGTCATATCTATATTAATGCAGTTATATTGAACAACAAACTTTGCGGCAAATATAATTCACTGAAAGGAACTATTAGTGTAAAACTCTTTAAAAAGTTTCTGTATAAAACTTAACATTAATGTATTACTTTATCGCTCTATTCCGGATGCATTTATTAATGGTATTAAATGTCACTATAGCTTAGATATGTTTCCGTTACTATCATCTCCAGCCCAAGATACTATGAAGAGAGTATATTACGATTACGATGGGAGTAACATGCATAACATTATAATTCCATGAAGTAGACAAACTAATTTATAAACAATTTGCGTATTATTTAAATTTTAGAAAGTTATCTAGAAATGTTGTCCAAAACATTCAAGAGAGATTAAAGTAACTCAGGCTACGTTGTATTTTACAAACATTTAATGACACCTAGTTATATTAAATATTGCATTACTATGGGAATATTAGCAGTATAGGAATAAAACCGAATGTTAAGTCTTTCAAATCTGTAGATGCAATACAACAATGTGTTGAGCTCTGAGCTGGAGGTTTAGTTATAATTTGTAGGTATCTATCCTAATGCCGGGAAAGCTGTTTAGCGCAAAATAACAAAAACTTCTCATATCTAATTTGCTGAAGCACAAACACTACCATCATCAAGATAAATAAGCAAAGTTACAGGGTATGAATTTGCTAAAGAAGGAGACAAAGAGATTATCTCTAGTGACTATGATCGTTTTATGGTTTTTGCAAAGCCAGGGGCATTTCCAGCAAGCTCCTCTGGAGGAGTGCATTGGCTTTAACGCTTCATCCTCAACTACCATTCTTTGCCGAGGATTTGCACGAATATTGTCTCTCCTACTCTGTTGCGCGGATTTAGTACGCTACCAGAGGCGCTTTACATTTCTCCTCTCAGTCTGACATAGTGACTCCTTGGTAATCGCCATGATCTGTAAGCGAGTTCCATTTAGAAAACATGGATTCAGTGTCAGCTCGAACTTGGATTTCTAGCGCGGTAACATCTTTTAAATCACAGTTCAGGTTGCTATTATTTAGTGAATGCATATTCCACAACAAGAAGTATAGTGAATGTCTATCTAGGTAAAACTGCTTATGTTATCCTGAATAGTCAGTGCATTTATTAGTAATTTTTCTATTGGTGTTCATCAGATTTGTAGTTACTGAAATTATTTAGTGGTTAATTCACAAGTATTTTAAAATTAACCGATATTCTAACTTTGTCTTTGTCCAAATTTTAAATTCATCAAAATAGTGTTAGTTATTGTTTAATTAACCCTTTACGACATGAATGATTTTACTCATTAAATTATTACATAAGTGCGTAGTACTAGGAAAATCAGACAGGATATCTTGGCAAATTATCTGCAATGTCTATGTCTGTTGAGTAAGAGAAAGTGTTTTATAGAGTTTCTCATTGGATAAAGAAATACTTCAAACCTTCTAGCCTATATTGAAAAAGATTTATTACATTTTAAATAGATTATTGGGACTATCATAGTTCAATAGAATGACCCAGATTCCATTTGAAAAAGACTTTTGTGTCGAATAGGTTAAACCTCCTAGCCTTATGGTTGTAATAGTGGAAAATGATAATGATGAAGAACAACCAAAACTAGAACAAGAGCAATATCAAATTAATTCCCTTGTCTTTAGTGTTAAAGGTATGAAAATGTATTTAAACATATGTTTAACTTCAGTGTTTGTATTCCTGTCTTTAAATGGTTAATTGCAGTCGCTAAACTGATGATTTATCGTTTTTATTTATGTGTATAAGCTTATCAGCAACTATTTGTTAAAAAAGATTAATTTCAATTAGGAAGATGCATAAAGACTTTCTTTCTCTTAGCAAACTATGCTCCAAAATAAACATGGAAAAAATGTTAAATTAACTCCTCAATAAGACAAATATATATTATTATATTTATTATTAAGAAAAAATAAAATTAAATTAAATTTACTCTACAAAAAGTACAAATTAAAAAATATAAATCAAAATATTATTAACATTAAATGTTTTAATAGTTTATAATAAAACATTGGTGTGGATTTAAGGCACTTTCTTAATGCTTTTCTTAAGGCACTTGTGTTAATACAGGTGTTAAGATTACATATCTGGTAAGTTTTGAAATAAGTGTGAAAAAGTTTTGGTTGCAGTACATCAGCAGGTGCTTATCCCATGAATAATTTTTAGGCATCTTTTATTATTTACAGTAATTCAAACAGCACAAATATCAGCCTTCTGATTTATAACTGACACGCAAATAGATAATCATATATTCATTAACATATCCCATGGTTAAGATTTTTGTTTTTTGCTTCCTCGCTAAGATTTTCCTGAAGTAGGAAAAGAGTATTTTAAACTCGATGCTCTTGCGAGATTTCAAAAAATGTGTGGGAACTTGTAAACCATATCTTCCTGCTTTGGCATTTCTATGTTTCATTTAGCTTTTTTTAATTTTCACTGAACTATTATTATTATTATTATTATTATTATTATTATTATTATTATTATTATTAATTGTTATTATTAATACGAGGGACAATAGATTTACACAGGCTTTTCTGACTTGTTTTAGCCTTTTAAGTATTACTAATTTCGTATGCAATATTTATACCTTTTTAGTTGTTACGAATGCTATAAAATCACAACGTAAATATCGGTTGCGCAGTAATAAAGCCACGCAGGTTGAGCACCGATTGGTGAAGAACACCTTGCTGCTGGAAGGCAAGTGAAACCGTCGAGCACTCCACGTGTTGCCACTTCACATCACCTCCACTTTCACGATCACGCACTTAACACTCCGTGTACACAAGGACTATACGTAAGAACCGCGTGCCCGTGCCGGGAAGTCGTCGCCGTAAGACTGACTTTGCACTAGAAGCCAGCCGGTTCTGGCCGACCAGGTGGAGGAATCTGCACAGGTTGTAGAGAAAGAGAAAGACAGAGAGAAAGATGGAAGTGGAACAGCCTTGCTTCTTTGACTGCCTGTGGTGGGATGCTGAGAGTGTATGGATGGACCTTGCTTGCTTCTGCTATAGCTGCAGTTTTTTTTTTTTGCTTCACTCTCTCTCTCTTTTTCTCTTCCCCCTTTCCTTCCTTCCTTCCTCAGCAGTGGCGTAGCGAACTCCCGCCAATTCAAATGTTTTGCATATGCAACTTGGTCGGCAGTAAAAGAAGGTAACATATCACTAACAGATCATTCCGAGAGCCTGTTAACCCTTCTCTGCTCGATGGTAGGATCCGACACCTATTGGATCAAAACACATTCCTGCATTGCAATTCACTAGCAGAGCCAGTGATCGCTAGGGAATTTCACTCTTCTTTCATGCTTCCTTCTGGAACTATAATTGCGGAGCAATTATATTTTTAAAAATTCGCTGTGATATCTTTAAATGATTTCTGCATCGAATGACAAATTCGCATAATTATCCATGATGTATTTTTGATTAGGAACTTGCATTAAACAAGTAAAGAACTATCAAGTGTATATTTATGGTAACAAGTTCTTGCAATGGTAACAAGAAAGGAAAGGTGATGGTGGGGGGAGGGGGACAACAACTGCAAACATTTAAGAATCTCCGTTAAAAGATGTATCACATTTGAAAACGGTGTAAACTTGCTGCATGGAATAGCTAAGGCTACAAAAATAATTATTTGACACAAATTACATATTTTAATATGGTCTACGACTTTCCTCAGAGAGTTTTGCATTATCTCTTATAGTTTCCTGTTATAAAAAATTATACTAAATTTACCCAAATAAGCTACTCACTGAAAATTCAATGTAGATATATATTATATACAAAATATTATATTAATACTCATTCAATACGCCAAGCCTTTAATATTTTGACCAAAATTTAAAGCTATTTTTGAGAAAATAAAAATAACTAAACGTGTTCCATTAGCTTTAGGTGGGGAAGTTTCTTGAAACTATCGTGTCCTTGGAAAACACTGAATTTAAATACTCAGTTTAGTACTTCTCTTACCTTTCCTTTTTGAGTTATCTTGTTCACACACACGAAACGTTTTCTAAAACGCTATTTTTGGGATTCAGGGGATCTCAAATTATGTATTTACTTGTATTCTAGATATCGAATTTTTGGATCAAATACAATACTTGCTCTACTGTCTATATAGGTGGTAGAGAAAGTGAAAAACAGTTATAAACTACTTATATTGTTTAATCCCTATTTGCAATTTCAAAGTGAATTTTTATAGAATTAAAATTCTTTTATTATAGTATTTTCCATTACAGTACATTACAATACTTTCTCATTAAGTTGTGTGTAAACTTTTGTGGCGCGGGATGAGGCAGGGGAAGTATAAGGTGAATTACTGAGTAACTGAGAATAAATAACGATTACTTTAAAGAGGTTTAATAGGTACCACTGCATTAGCGGTCACAAATAGCCATTAAATATAATATGCCCTATACGCACGATGTTAATACTGGCTAGTATGCACTTAGTTGCTACCAGTAGCAATTACTGCAATGTGTGTCTAGCAGAAGGAAGTTTCTCTTACTCTGTTAACACTTTGTTTATAATTGTAGATTATGATCGCTAAATACATTTGCACTAAACCCTATTACTGCTCAAATTTCTCCGCATGTACGCTGACGTGCATAAAAAGTGGCACATAATGGACGCAACTGTTTATGTTGGCACTGCCAAATCTAGCCTGCATCCCCTGTCAGCGTGAACCCTGTTGTTGAGCAAACTTCTGGCCACTGGATCGGTAGGGTACTCTACCTCCCACAAAATATTGCCAATGTCGTAGCTGTCATCCAGTTTAACCACACATACAAATAATTCTTTGCCCCTTCGTCTAGAAGTACGAATTATGTTCAAATTGGTTTAGCCTTTCCATGTGCACCAGTTGTAGTAAACCTTGATCATAGAGACGGTTTCCGAACCAGCTCTTCATTCACATCGGTTATAACAGCTTTAATTGGTTCGTTTTTGTGTCCCTGAATTATTTTTCAGCTCAGTCACATAGAAAACTGATACCGGCTGGATGGAGTCAAATATTGCTTTCTTCATGGAGGGAAAATCATTGTGGTCTGGAAATAGGCCACTTTTAATCACTGCAGAATACACAAGCCAAGAAAGACAACTTTGTTTTCTCTGCGTTCCCTTCTCAATAGTTGGCTAAAGGGGAGGAGATACACTATGTGTTCAAAAGTACCCGGATAAGACCCCCCCACAAGCATACGTTTTTCATCTTAGGTGCTTTGTGCTGGCACCTACTGCCTGGTACTCATTATCCGCGACCTCAGTAGTCATTAGACATCGTGAAACAGCAGAATGGGACGCTCCATGGTCAGGTGATAGGGTGTCACTTGTGTCAGAAGTCTGTTCGCGAGATTTCCACACTCCTAAGCATCACTAGGTCCACTGTTTCTGATCTGATAGTGAAGTGGTAACGTGAAGGGACATGTACAGCACAAAAGCGTACAGGCCGACCTCGTCTGTTGACTGACAGAGACCGCCAACAGAGTAATAGGCAGACATCTATCCAGACCATCACACAGGAATTCTAAACTGCATCAAGATCCACTCCAAGTACTATGACAGGCGTGAGGTGAGAAACCTTGGATTCCATGGTCGAGCAGCTGCTCACAGGGCAAACAGCACGCAGGAAAATGCCAAACGATGCCTCGCTTGGTGTAAGTAGCGTCAACATTACACGATTGAACAGTGGCAAAACGTTGTGTGGAGTGACGAATCACGGTACACAATGTGGCGATCCGATGGCAGGGTGTGGGTATGGCGAATGCCCGGTGAACGTCATCTGCCAGCGTGTGTAGTGCCAACAGTGAAATTCGAAGGTGGTGGTGTTATGGTTTGGTCTTGTTTTTCCTGGAGAGGGCTTGCACACCTTGTTGTTTTGCGTGGCACGATCACAGCGCAGACCTACATTGATATTTTAAGCACCTTCTTGCTTTCCACTGTTGAAGAGCAATTCGGGGATGGTGATTGCATCTTTCAACACGATTGAGCACCTGTTCATACTTCACGGGCTGTAGCGGAGTGGTTACACGACAAAAACATCCCTTGTAATGGACTGGCCTGCACAGAGTCCTGACTTGAATCCTATAGAACACCTTTGGGATGTTTTGGAACGCCGACGTCGTGCCAGGCCTCACCGACCTACATCGATACCTCTCCTCAGTTCCGCACTCCGTGAAAAATGGGCTGCCATTCCCCAAGAAACCTTCCATCACCTGATTGAAAGTACGCCTGCGAGAGTGAACGCAGTCATCAAGGCTAAGGGTGGGCCAACACCATATTGACTTCCAGCATTACCGATGGAGGGCGCCACGAACTTGTACGTCATTTTCAGCCAGGTGTCCGGATACTTTTGAGCACGTAGTGTATAACGTGGAGTTAGAACGAACGGATAACACAGCATAGCTGTAAGTGAAATACAAAGAACATATTCTTGCAAATGAAGTGTGGGAGGTACTAAATTAAATGTTATTAGAAGAACATTTAGCTCACGGCTAAGGGGTGTTCGATAGTGGGACAATTCCTTTTATGCCGGAGCCTGATTCCTCGCCGATTTAGCGTACTCTGTAATACATACTCATGAAAACAGATCCAAAGCAGCACACAAATTTACGGTTTCGTATCTACGAACTTTCACATTGCTTTAAGGGGAGATTAAAAGGCATATCCCGGTAATGTTAAATACGCTAAATTAATGATCCTTGACCTCAGACATATTTAAGATAATACTAAAACGTTATAGCATGTAGGTACATTGATATAATTTCATCCAATAAATTTGTTTATTACGGCTCAGGCGATAACGCTTGTGGCCTGCATTCGGGAGGTCCCGGAATCCAATCCTCGCGGCCGACCAATCTGACCGAAAGTTTCTTCGCGCTTTTCCTCTGTCGTTCGGTTTTCCTCGAATCCTGGGTAGGTTGATTTGAACCGCCAATTTTCTTATCCTCCATTTTCATTCTCATATTTCATTTCCTTCTGCACCGCCATACCAGGCAGTGGGCTTATCACCCATCCTGGATATACTATGATCCAGAGTTTGCTTGCTTCTCAACAGGCTACTGACCCAAGGCATTGGCTTCTAAATCTTTGGGGTGTAAGTCTTACAAAGAGGAGGGTAATATGTATTTATGTATGTATGTATACGTATGTATATTTATTTCCATAATGCTATAAAAATTCTTACTAATTTTAATACATTACTTTGAGTTGCTACTTTTTCTTTCTTTGGTCCATCTGCATTTTAACACCGTGGTTATTTATGCATGGTGGGTCATAACAAATTCATATTGCTTTATTTTTCTAAACCATTTTTCTCTTACTCTTCCCATATATTCTCCTATTCTTTTTATATCCCTCTCCTTTTGTGTTTTCATTATCCTAACTTTTAATACTTCTTTGTTAACATTCTCCCATTCTTTAGGTAAAAACTGATCTCTCCACAACTTAGTTTCTTCACATTCAATTATATAATGCAAATCATTATCTGCCTCTCCACAAAGAGGACATCTATCCAAATTCGTTCCCTTTCTAAGTCCCCTTAGCCTATATGCACTTAATCTGGACCAGGTCCACCCTTCTCTCACTAACCTATTACCTACATCCACATAATTCTCCCTTCCCCAGTCCACCTTTAATTGTCTATAAAGTTCCAAACTTTTCCTTCCTTCCAGACTTTGAAATAATTCTTGTTTCTCTATATCTTCTACTCTGTTCCTCACTTCTTTCCAGAAACCTTTATCTAACCCCTCTCTCTCTCTCTCCTCCCATAACTTACACATTCCTATTTCCTGTAAAATTCTCCTTATTCCTTCAGCCCAGTTCATCCCATCACTGGATTTTTCTTGTATTATTAAACATTGCCTTAAGATATACTGGTTCAATGATTTAAATCTATGCCGATATTTAAATATCCTTGCTACCTACTCTTCCCAACTCCAACATTGCTGCTCCATTAGGTGATGAAATAGATAAACCTAACATACATTTACAGAACAATCTATGTACTTATTACTCTCCTTAAGAGGAGGGTAATATGTTAAAGAAGAACGAGTTTGTTTAATACGGAATACAGACTATTTCCTTAATTATAATATTTTGACACAGATTTATCATCAATTATTAAAAAAACATCGTATTAACACCAAAATTGATACATAAAGAACTTGGAGATTGTTTTTATTACGCTAAAATTTAATGCGGCTTTCTTCAATAGTTTTTCAGAAAACGCATCATTTGTGCCAGAAAATGTCATACACAGAAAAAGTTGTTCAAAACAAAAATGGAGAAAAACTCGCATATATTTATAAAGAAAGAAATCAAAGCCTTGAGTATGCAGAAACTGTCATCCTTAACAATACTGCCAATTTTTAGAACAAAACTTTCCCTAAAGGATGCGTTAAAGTTTACCACTCCACTCCAAAGTGTGTAGGAGGTATTATTGTGAAGTGGGTTACCCTGTGAAGTGGTGCACAATTCACGGCACAAAATGGTAGATAAAGTATTCACATTTAATATGAAAGAAGAAATTCGTACTAATAAGACTGCACAAAAAACTAAAAATGCCATTTTTAGCATTTTCGCTGTTGAGTCTCCCCTTAAGCAATATGTACAGAGTGGATCTGTTAAAAGTTTACCACTCTGGACATAATCAACTATTGTTAAACATTTATTTATCATTGGCACCTCTTTTCTTAAGAAAACCCTACGCATATACCACTACAGTTGCAAAAAAGAGAAAAAAGTATAAATGTGATGTTTGAGTTCTTTAGTATCCATCGATTGTGATGTTACGCAGCAATTATTCATAAGGTTTCTAAAACTCGTGTACTTTTAACCTCTGTGAATAACAGACAATCCTTTGCAATACTGCTTTACGTTCCAAGTTGTAAGTACACGTGCACTAGGTGTGATGTGATGACTCAGAATTCAAAAGCGGAATAATACCTCCCAACCGTTCCTTAGTATCGTGACAAAATTCAGAATTCGTTAACACACACTCTTGTGGACCACTAAGTATTATACTCCGTAATGGCATTTAGTAACCGATTTCCAGTGGATAAAACACACACATATACTGATGGAAAATAAGTAATCACTATCTCCGTTATGTTCCTTTCAGAATCATACCATGTATTTTACAAAGCCCTAATTAATATTTCTTCGCTAGGTGGTATAATAGAATGTTACTCCACATTACCTAGCTACTGCTGAGAGAAACTTTTAGCTACTTTCTCTCCCCGTTATTTTTAAAATCATTACGGCGTAACTATTTACTTTCCGTATCCAATACCTCTGTAACCGTTATCATTAGAGCCAGAATCTATATACAAATTGTATGTTGTTTTTATGCATTTAAAGGTATGCAATCATGATATACTTTGTAAGTCACACTTTCACACACAATTTAAGTAGTGTT
Organism: Deroplatys truncata; assembly: GCA_030765065.1. Lineage (NCBI taxonomy): Eukaryota > Metazoa > Arthropoda > Insecta > Mantodea > Mantidae > Deroplatys > Deroplatys truncata. The sequence goes on from CM060980.1 coordinate 66,429,444, forward strand.
TGATAATGCGTAAATGCACATTCCAGGGAAACATGCATATTTTAAGTTTTAAATGCAAAAATGCGTATCATTCTTCAATAGGTATTAAATTACAATTTTCCTCTTTAGCAAATCAGGAAATACTATTACGTATTTAAATCTCTGCATTCAATATAATATAAAATTAATGTACGTGTATGTATGTATGTATGTATGTATGTATGTATGTATGTATGTATGTATGTATGTATGTATGTATGTATGTATGTATGTATGTGTGTGTGTGTGTGTGTGTGTGTGTGTGTTAACATAACTCTGGAACTATTTCAACCAAATTCGATCTGGAAAACAATATTTGGGGATGTGTAGGGGTGACATCTAAAAATAAAAAAAAATGGTTACTTGTGCCGAATCCATAGTTTTTGGGGTTCTGAGATGAATAATTACACTCGCGATTCCATTTAAGCCCTAGTTCAGCCCCCATCAGTATGGCAGAACAATGCTCAAAATGATCAAGATTGTCGAACCCATATTCTCAGGTTCGCTGACATGAACTTCGAATACAGTTCACACACACCCTAGCTTAATGCCGGGTTAAATCCCTAAACCAGAGGACCTGTGGTTTCACTGCGGCTCGCTACATGCACTAGTGGTTACGAGGTACAAGGACCTTAGTCGTATTGTTAAGATATGATCCACAAAACGAATACTTTATTTAATTTTTGTTCATTTGTTTTTGCATGTTTATTATAATGCGCAATTTCTACATCTTGTGCATATTTGCATACATAATTTGCCATTTGATTATTCACATAAATACGGGCTCCAGATAATATAGCCCTCACAAAGTAACCGTTTAATGCACTCATACCTAGTACAACCTAACTACTACACTTCCATCACATAACAGCGTCTTAATAGAGCACACTTGGAGGGTGTGTACAAGTAACTCAGTAACGCACAACAATTTGGCACACTTGAGAATGTACTGGTGATATAACAGAGGTGAAGAGACAGCTACGTATGTTAAGCTAAGTAATGGTTTGGTGCTGTAACAGTAATAGCTCCCAACTGACTGTTAGTTGTTTTGAAAAGTGGTCATTTGTTGACAAATATGTTGGCAGCTTTCGACTTAGTTTTCTTGGTAATTTTTTTTTCAAATCATTAACCGTTGCATTGAGTCATTCTGTAAGACGGAGGAAGAAATGTCATTAACACCCTTGCAAATTAGCATCACAGAAAACTAACATTTTTACTCATTAATTTAAAAACTGTGTAGGTGCTTCAAATACTACTTCAAAAGATTCAGCTTCATAATTACTTTCCAATACTAATTTTCATTGCTTTGTATATTGCACTATTTACATAAAACGGGAATTCTCTATTCATCTTACATTAACTTTGATAAGTACCCTTTCATACTAATAGCATGTGATATTAAAATATCCCACTAATTGAATTTTCTATAAAGGTGTTTAGAATAGTGGTATGTACTATATTTATACTATTTTTATAAACTACGATGCAAGACTTTTTTTAAAAAAACTTAACCTTTGGACAACAAACATGATGGGATCAAATAGTTATTATGAACTGATATTGAGGGAGAAGTAAATGACAGGTATGTGGACTTATTTTGTTGATCACATTGTTTGATATCTCTAAAATGTCTAAATATGCACAAAATTAAACACAAAGCGAAAAATTGAAAATTTTAGTTACTGAGTACTTTCGGCTGAAAAGGTTAGGGAATTTCAGTAGTAATCTGAAATTACTATCATTTAAAGCGTTCATAAACATAAAAATGTAAGTTATTTTAATTACAATCTACTTTCTGATATAAGCGAACCTCTAAGTTAGACGAGTCTCGATAATCTGAGAGATGAGGCGGCTTTTGAAACGCTATCAGTTAGTGAAAATGGAACTGTCTCCTTAGAAAGATGTAACTTTTTACTACCTTATATGTTCGTAGAGCTTATGATGCCTTGGAATAAGTATAGACGAAAATAAAACAAAACATTTAAAATAGTGAAATGTCAGTTCAAGATTGTCACTATTAGAAACTTTAAGTAAATAATATTTTAAATAAAATTATATGCCAATAACAGAAGATAATAATCACAGCCCCAAACGTAAGAACTAAACCTTATTATGCATGCTTATGAAATAAGATAAAGGCATGTGGGAAAAATGAGAGTTAAGAATGTATTTTATACAACGGGTTTGTTCGTTAAGTGAGAGAAAGTTACGGAGAACCTAATATTTTATTGCAAAAGGACGAGAGGAATAAATTTATACACAAAATAGGTGCAATAAACAGAATGTTCTAAAAATATTGCAGTCAACTTGAACAAAAAGAAAGTAAGAGGACATATTATGCAGTTAGTAGGAAAAGTGAAGAAATGAGCTTAAGGTCTGAAGACAAATTAGTGTTTACATTGATTAGCAGGCATAGGAATTTATAAACACTAAAGCCAGGTCGAAAGGAAATAAGGTTGTACTGTCACTGGATTATAAGCAAGGACGTCGTAGATTAACAAATCACCCCATCCTCGTACATTCTCTTGGCGTTTGCAGACAACACTCGGACCGATTTTTACTTGTCTGTCGTTGACCCTTGACTTCTATTGGTTTGCATTCTTTTTAGTGCAAAGGTTGTGAGTGTAGATAATTTGAGACCAACTGCTTAAGAATTCCTGTACCAGCTGATTAGTATTAACAATTATACTACGCCTGTAGAACTTCAAATATTTAATGCATTGGAAATAAACATTACGTTAGACTGCAAAGAATAATAAAGTAATAAGCATACCATCGAAATAAATTATTGAATATTAACAACAGAATTTTACATTAACGTAAAATATTAAAGTTACAAAACTAACAACAAAAATGTGGCAAGGGCATCACAATAAAGATCTACATTGGGTGGAAACGAAGGACATTTGAACCACGACTTATAATACTACAAAATGCACTTCATTAACACGCAAGTAATTAAAACACAAAGATCTCAAAACAATAAGTGGTATAATTATTTTTTCCTTTGAATGATGTCATCTAAAAGGTATCACCCTAGATAACTTTTTTATATTTTGCTTACTATTTATTCATTCAACTCAAGCTTGTGTTCAAGCTATTTTATATGAATTGTGTATCTTTAATGAACTCTATATTAAATTAAATTAAATGAAGAGAGCTTCACCTGCCCTTTAGAGAGATTCCTTAAACATGTTGTCCATTGCGTTAACATTTTAAACATAATAAATTAATGAAAATTATTTATATCAGTTTTGAATCAATGAAAAATAACGAAAAATTGTCCATGTAAAGCCTATTTGGGATAAAGACAATGCCCTGAAAATCTCCTTCATTCCTGTATCTTGAAATGTATTGACTTAAGAATAAAAATGTTCTCGTATAATCAGCCGAATTTTGAGTTGTGCTGTTCTACCTCCCTCTTTTTCTTATTTTTTTTTCAGAATGATTTTTCTGGACTCAAATCGTGCAGTTCTAGTCACAATGGAAATCAATACTTCCTCAACCATAGGCAAGGGTTAGAGAAATAAAAAGTAATAAGGTTTTTTGTTACCTATATTTGACCAATCTTCTCTTCGAATTAGTTCACTAATATATATTCCTCCCATCTTGCGCATACGCATTCGCCTGCGAGCACGGCGCACGCACGCGCTACACACACACACACACACACACACACACACACACACACACACACACACACACCGGGAGTAAGCAGACATTTTCGTAATGAAGTTCATAGTGGGTAGAACCGTGGTCCACTAGTCAAATGTCTCTTTCCCAAAGTTGTGTAAAACATAAAAATCGATGGCAATATTCCAAATCCCATTCACTTCGTAACGTGGGATATTTGGTAGCAGCGACATCATATGGCATCCTACACCTAAATATGTTAAAATAACTGTTGTATCATCAGCCAAACTTGATTTTAGCAATTTCTACAACGAACTACAGCCAACCTCCATGGAGTTCATTGGTCTACAGTTCTACATCATCTGAACCTAACAGTTATTGTGGGCATCCGAAATGTATGAAGAAGTAGTTTTTATACAGAAATTTAAATAAATCAACCGTAAATCTGTCATCACATTTTAAGAATTAGGATGCGACATATGTGATTTGGATTATTACTATGTATACAAAATGGAGTATGGGCTTTCCAGTTGATGTCTGGCATAATAATCAGAAAATCTGAACTCTAACAAAAGAAGAGATACGAGGTTGGTGATGAAACTGTGATCTAAGAAAACAAGAGTTCTCTAGCTCCCAGTATACGGAGAGGACGTGATTGGGCAAGCGCAAGATGCGAAGTTAGTGTAAAGGTAGGTAAAGTTAGTGGAAGAAGTTCAATCTTACAACCATTTTGACTTTATATTAGCACCTTTTACCAACGATTCTCCACATTCCTGAGGTGCGCCACACGTAAATCAGACGTCGTTCTGTAGTAGTTTAGCTTCACTAATAATATTGTATCTATCAGAAAAATGGGTTCTTATACCGAAGGAAGTGAAAGCTACGGATAGGAAATTCCTTAACCCCGCCCCCCCCAAAAAAAACCGTGCTCAGCTGTGGGAATTGAGAATCTGCCTCATAATCCAAGGGCCATAGTTTGAATTTCGGTAGATGAGTTACGTGGATAAGTCTTTCTTCTGAGAAGAAAAAACATAGGTAACTCAGAGCTTTAGGGACCACAGACTTATCTGAACGTTCATTTTATGTTTTCCTTCGATACAGCTCACCCAGCTATGCTTAAAGTGTAACATGTCATTATCAAAACAAGCTGGTTTTTTACTGTCTCTGGTCCAATGATCAGCGTATGGCTTCTCAACTCAGAAAGCTGGGCGGCAGAATTATTCCTTGATTAGAACCATTTCCTAACCTCTGCAGAGACTGAAATGTAATGAAATGTGTTTAAAAATAAATAATCAATGCAAAATCCTTATAACAGTAAGTTAAACGAAACAATTATAAAGTCAAAGCAATCGATATGTCCAGAGGAGTTAATGTTGATCACATAAATGAAAAAAAAACTTTGTTTCATCAAAATTTAGTTTAGATGCTCTTCATGCGTGTTTGAGGTATGTAAAATGAACTGTTATTGGCAGTTTTGGATTTTCTCAAAACCCACGGACTTGTAACATAGGGGATTAATTCAACCTTCTCTTCATATACAAGATTATCATTACGGGAAGTATATGGGTAGTCTTTCATGCCAAAAGTATAGAAAGACACTCAATAATTATTAAACCATTCAATGGATATCTTCGAATGTAAACTAAAGGTAAAATTCAATCTCGGTGACCCTGTCAGGTCTCTTTCCAGTGGCACATATCTGTGTTAAATGCTGTAACAGCTTCAACAAACCTCAACCTCTCAAAATACTGTTAAAGAACTTCAAAAGCTGTACAACCAAATATTAATCTCACATAAATCAGAATCATTCCCCTGGACTCCGTCTCACGTCGGAATTCTGGGAAATGAACCAGTTGATCAGGCAGCTAAAGAAGCCACCAAACATCTCCCTCAGGACATTAAGATCCCATACTCGGACTTCATCAACTTCATCAAAAAGAACTTGCATTAATCAATGGAGACAATTATGGAAAGCCACATCTAGAAGCAAGTTACACGATGTCTACCTTTCTGAGTCCAAACTTCAACACTATCATTTCAACCGCAAACACCAAGTTGTATTAACTCGACTACGTATTGGACATACTTTTATAACGCACAAACGTCTCCTTAACCGTGACCTTCCTCCTGAGTGCGACCTCTGCAGATCCAAACTCACAGTTCATCATCTCGTTACAGTCTGCCGTCGCTATGTACAACACAGACAAAGATGTAACATCCATAACAGTCTGCGAGACGCCCTAAATTCAGCACAACAGAAAAGTTTAAACTTTCTGAAAGCTACAGAATTGTATAACATCGTTTACCTTACTTTGCTTTACTTACTATATAGCACACCTATCTATAGAATTTACTGTTTTATGTACTATTACCATTTAAAATATCGTATTTTCATTATAAGCATGTTCGGTATTCTAAAGTAGTTGCTATATGACTTTAAAGTTGAAGCGACAATAAGGAATAAGGTTCGCAACATTTCTGAAAATTAAATTTAAACATTTCTATTTTTATAGTACAGAAAACTAAAGAGCTTGTAGAATACATATGTACTTTGAGCACCAACACTTCTTATTAGCTAGTATTGTTTAACTAATAAAGAACGAAGAGAATAATGTAATAATGTTTATGTCGCAAATTATAATCCATTGTAATCATATAAAAGTGGTTTAACATGCCTGGCTAACATTTGTTTGTTTTCTTTTGGGGGGACACACCTCGACCAGAGTGGACGGAGAAGCCCGCCGCCCGTAAAGGAAGAAATGAAAATAAAATATGATTACCTTTCCTTTTAGATTTAATGGAGAATGTCACAATTACGACAAAAAAGGTTCTTTCTCACTTGTTAGAGGTCATTAAAAGCATACTTAATGCATATGCACGTTTCTTCCAAGAGCGCATTAGTCTAAAGGCGAGTTACCGTGTTTAATTTTCCAAACGCACTGAGATGTCGTTCTGCTTGACAGAAATAACTTTAAATAACGACCATAGAAAAACAATCGTGATGTATGATTTGCACCATACAGAAAACGAAACAAGTATTTAGGAGAAGTCAGTTTCGGAATACTGGGAAAGGAAGTGATCACACTAAAAGTATTTGATGAATGCGTGCAAATTGCCCCTCCCAAGAAAATTGCATTACATGCGTTCTAACGTATTTAGATATTATTTAATTGTTATGCAGTATAATATGAATAACTAAAAGAATAAATCTTCTCCAATACAAGAGAAATTCGGAACCTAATTGAACCAGTCCCCTTTAAAATACAAATGGTATATTTAAATAACCTAAACCTATCTAAATTACCTTAGCTATGTCTCAAAAATAGCATTCATAATTCATGTTCGCTCTATAGTGACATTAAATACATTCGATCTCCCTCAGCCTGAACTAAACTTTAGTTTTGATGAAATCAAAGCCTCTTAATATTGGGGTATGGAAAATTCTAGACGAAAACAGTTCTAAAGAGTTCTACTCTAGCACAGGACTTGAGAGCTTAAAGTGATAAATATTCCGGAAGTACTGGAGAATTTGAACTTTGTACGAGATCTGTTTGATGGACAACTGTAAAAAATAGATTTCACAATAAAGATGATATCACTGCCTATAGTTTCAGTGTTCTAACCCTTTTGTTAGCAGTCTTTGGAGGGGGATCTTGGAGTTTTGGGCCTGTTGCCACGCCACTGCTCTTCATTCTTTTCCTCCTTCCTACTCTACGCCTCTCTTGAAGGCTTTTGGTTTTAACCCAACAAGCAGGCTCTCTCTCTTTAACCCCTCTCCCTCTTTTCCGCTCTTGCTAGGATATGGGTGAAGCGAACTTCGAGTACTTTAGAATAATACCCATTGTTTATTGCTTAACGTAATCCTGCACTGCGTTTTTGGCACGTTCTAAAAATCGCTGTCAAAGCAGATAACGACTCTCCATCTCACATCATTTCGTATACCACGCAGAAGGAAATGGCGCAATAATTACGGATCTATTACTGATCTGTGTCTAATGTACCTAATAGTTAAGGGACAAAGAATGTTACTGAGCATTCTTTCATTGCTAATTTTATTATACAAAAACAACTGCAATATAGTTGTGTTCATTACAGTGTTCTAATTATTTTGTAATACAGATTATAAATAGAACATGTATTTAGGGACCCGTCTAGTGACAGTCCTCGTTATATGCTAACACTTATATAAAATACTGGACGCACAGGTAGGTACATACCAGAATTTGGACTCTAAATCGAAGAAAAGCTCTCCAACCCATTCAGGGTAGAATCCCGAACGCTAAGAACAGCAGGTAGGCGTTCTACCAACTGCGTCACATGGATCTACCTTCATTAATTCGAAATCTAGAATAGGACTCAGGAGTTAACTTACTTTAATTTCCCAGAAAATATAGTAGCTTTAATTTTCATTTGGAGATTTATGCATATTCTACGAGCTCATACTTAAAGTTGTGAGTGACCTATTGTTACAATTGCAATGCCAATAATGTAATAAATACAACTGTGTTATCATAAGCTACAGACTTTACACTGTGTGTTGACACATTGTGACGTCACTAGCTCCTATAGCCAAAGGCTGTTTTTTTGCGAAATGGTCGACATCAATGTTTCGTTTCGACAACGTGCTGTTATTGAATTTCTCGTTAATGAGAAAAAATCTGCTGAAGACACATGTGTCACTGGGGATGAAATCGCAACAAAATTTCCAACAGGACATAGTGCAGTGCAGAAAATGATTCAAATCTTGGGTTATCGAAAAGTGTTTGTCCCATGTTTATTGACCAAAAATCACAAAACTCAGAGAAGAATCACCTTCAGAAATTCTTCCTCATTTTCTTCAGAGATCTGGAAATGAAGAAAGTGATTTTTATGAGTACTGTGACAAGCGATGAAAGTTTATCATCATTATGAGTCAGAAACGAGACGCTGGAGGACATGCGTCAATGTTTTCGGGTAACCGGAACGTATTTCTACCACTAGGGAATTGTTTAGCTTACAGAACGGTGCAGTAAATGTGTGCAAAGAAATGGGAACTATGGTGAAAAGTGACAGAAAAGGCTGCAGATTATGATGTAAACGGTTTGTTTAAAAATAAAAATAAAAATTCATAACCATAGATTATTTACATTTCACGTGTCCGTACGCTGCTGGCTTAACCTTATGTCTAACAAATATGTGAATTTATGTGTAAGAACCAGTATTCAGATGCACTGGAGTCTAAGGTCATTGATGTTCGAGATCACATCTAAACTTTTTTGTTCCAAAATCAGCATTCATGTTAACTCGGTGTAATTTATAGCAACCAAAAATTATTGAATGAGTATTTGTTTAGAATAAATGTTTAGTCTGAAACTTATGGGTGTTTAATTACCTTTCAATTTCTAAATCCCTCGATGCTTCTACCCCGGATATACCTCGTAAACATATTTTTCTACTTATATCCAATGAATTGAACGAGACATTATATTGGTAACTAACGCTGTTTAAACTATTTTAGGCATTAGTATGTTTAGGCTACGTTCTTGAAGTTTGGAAATAGATTAAAAAATGCATTTTGTTTTGTTTTCTTTTATCAATTCTTTTGACAACTCAATTTTAGCAATCAGTGTAGGTATGGTTTTATTGAAGCTAAGGAGAAATCCATTTGCAAATAAGCAGAGGAGAAATTACATTATTATATTAAAATTATATCATAGAGAGAAAATCATAACACAAAAAAATGCACGTGTAATGAAGGGCATGTGATTTACGATATTTTCTTTTCTTTTTTACTTTCTCCAATATTTGTAAGCAGAAGAAGTGTCCTGCGTCTTAATGCTGCGGTCTAGAGCGTGGAGCTCTGGTTCCCGTCCACAGAATATGCCTGGGTGCTAGAAAGAGATTGGCATGTTGGGTTCTACTGGCTGACCAGAAAAACGGTAAAACATGGGCAATTTCCTGTCAAAGTGCGCGAAGCTAGAACAAATTTGTTCAGTTAGTCAGAGGCAATTTATCTCTGTTTTTTCTTTCTGTTTTTTCTCTCTTTTTTGTATCAATTTGTATCAATGTACGATCAATGACTGATGCACTAAATATATGTGTAATAGCTTTAATAATTTGACACAAAAAAGACACCTTATCTTCCTGTCTATCAAAGGACCGGTGCCTAAGCACCGTGATGGTAACGATCCTGGCCTCATGAGCCAACCTTCTGCTAGGGAAAGTGTGGCGCTGGCCACATCAACTCCCCTTATCGATTGGATAATCGTCCACCTCTATCGTGCCTAAGTGGGCATGAGGCGGCATTTGGGTTGGTAGGTCGACCTAGCCCGGACTGTAATGCCACAGATTTATTTTTAAGTAGAGGAAGTATTGCATTCTGCCCAAACATTCAATACTGAGGTTTTCTCCAACAAATACACGTTTTGAGGATCATTGAGTAAGTGTCGTATTAGACAAAAATTGCATTTTTAGGAAAAGGTATATGGAGTATTTGTGGAGAGAGCTGAAGGGAGAGAGAACGTAACTAAAAACCAAAACTCGATTAATGCTTTACTTGTACAGCATCTTCCTAGGATGTGCCACGAAAATACTTCTACCCCAAAGTGTTTCTTATATGGAAAATCTTCGTTATTTTTTATTTTCTAAAAGACGACAAACGATCTTGATTAAAACATTATATTATGCTTGAGCCTACAAATAAAATATGCATCTTGAATTTCTTCCAATAGCCTGTAAATACCAGTTCATTTTGGATGAGCTCTGTATAATTGTTAAACCGTATGACAAAATCTTACTGCATAAAAAACGTAGATCTCGTTAAAGTGCACAATGTGGATCAGATAATATTTTTTTGTGGTACTAATTATTTCCAAGGCATTCTCATCATGGGCTTGAATTTTACAATACATACACTTTTCACTTTCTTTGCTACCTATAGTAAGTAGAGGAAGTATTTATTCCACTCAAAAGTTCGATATCGAGATTTCACTGGAAGTACAAGTTCTGAGATTCCCTGAATAAAAAAAATTATTTTTAGGAAAATGTCCGCGTATATGTGTGTGTGTGTGTGTGTGTGTGTGTGGGGGGGTGTATGTCAAAAACGAAAGGTCTGTTAAATACCAAACTTGGCATTTAAGTTCAGCAAATTTCAAGGTTGCGACACGAAGCTTTTCAAGAAAATCACCTAACAAAAACTACACATTTGATACCAAATGTTTCGAAAATTTTGATTTTTTCAAAATGGATCTAACGATTTGATTAAAATATCGCATGTTTAAGCGACAATAGCATGACAAATGAAATGCTTATATTATCTGGGAATAACCTCTGAAATTCTCTTCTTTCTGAATGATTTTTGAATAACTGGTAAACCGTAAGAAATAGACAACTTATTACACATACACACACAAAACAACACATTCTCGTACCACTTCCGAACCATCTTGTTATTGGTTTGAGTTTTCAAATACTTATCCTTTTGGTTTTTTTTCTTTCCTTTCTTTTCTTCCTACTTTCTCTACCACGTACATAGTAAGTGGAGGAGCTATTGCATTCAACCCAAAAATTCGATTAGGAAATTTCACTGGAAGTACTACCTTTTTAGAAAAAGGTCGATGTGTGTGTGTCTGAACGGCATAACTCAGAAACGAAAAGTCGGATAAACCCCAAACTTGGTATTTACATTCAGTATCTTCTGAAGATACGACACAAAGATTTTCAAGAAAATCCCCCACCCTAAACTGCCACTTATAAAGAGCATTTTTCGAAAATTTTGATTTTATAAAAAGTGACTCCAACAATTTCGATTAAAATACCACATATTAATGATACTTACACGGCAAAATGTATATCTTTAATTTCCTGGGAACAGCCTTTGAAGTGCTCTTCATTTGAAAGGAATTATGTATAAGCTTGTTTGATTAATAAACGTTATGCGATAGAAGAAAACGTAATACACAAAAAATGTAGATCTCTTTAAAACATACAATTTATTTCAACTAACTTTTTTTGTGGCATCAGCCATTTCGAGATGTCCGTTATTAATGGTTCGAATTGTTCATTACTTGGTCATTCTCTTAAAGTCCTTTCAACATTCATTTGTTTCTCGCGATTGCATGGAAATACTGGAATTTAAAGGCCAGCGTATAGCGTCTAGTTCTTAAACATTTGACTATCGCTGCTCCCTATGTACTTATAACGAAATGTGTAATGTTGTTCTTTCCGCAAAGGTTTATTTGGATTAAAAGGAAGTAAATATAACAATAAGCCTGAGTAAGATTAGTTTTTATACACTGTAATAACGATAGTAGGTAGAGAAAGTCATGTGAATGTAACACATCAGATTCCCCCCCCCCTGCTGGTCATGCAAAGAGAACGGAATTTAAAAGTCATCACATGGCGACCATCGCTTACGCTCACTGTATTCCACTATTCCCATTGTACCTACAATGAAATATGCAAATGTTTAGTTCGATTAATATGAAGTAGATAGTAGAATAAGCTTTTGTAATAGTTAGTTGAAGAATGGGTAGAGAAAGTCATGTGAACTAACATACCATAATTTTTCAGGCAGTAAATTTCTTTTTCGTGTACATGCAGAGAGCATGGTACTTCAAAGCCACCACAGAGCGAGAAGCTCTTTAAAAATTTGACTCTCGCTGTGTAAATGTGTAATGGAAGTTTATCTCGATTATCAAGAAGGAGGTAGAAGAATATTTTGTAAGGATAATTTGTAGAGAAGTGAGTAGAGAAAGTCATGGGAATGCAACACATCTGATTTTTTTTTTCGTTCCATGTTTATAGAGAAGCTTCAGGTCCTCGATTTAGGGATATTTTAATTAAATCGAGGCACTATGGGCTGTCCTTAGAGCCCATTTTATATCGGAAACTTATGAAGAGAGTGAGCGGGTGCTCACTAGGGGTGCCCGGGTCAGAAAACAACACGTTGACAAGGTTTCCGCATCGTAAGAGACTAAATGAAAAATGACAAATTAAGAAAGCAGCTGAATGTTAGTGATTTAAACAACACTATAATAAGATATTACGACAACAGCAGAAGATGCATTCTAACACTATCGGAAGGAGGTGTTACCAAAGGAAACAGAGACGTGAGAAACCTCGACGCCGAATACACCTAAGGATCTGCTTTCCAATGGACGACCAGATTTAGGCATTTCGACACTTTCAGATCGCACTGACCTTAATTCTGAGCTTTTCATTTCTTATAAGGTTTTCAGTAGACCTTTAGAAAATACACTATGTGATCAAAAGTATCCGGACACCCCAACAAACATACGTTTTTCATCTAAGACACGTTGTGTCTGCCATCTACTGCCTGGTACTCATTATTCGCGATCTCAGTAGTCATTAGACATCGTGAAACAGCAGAATGGGACTCTCCGTGGAACTCACGGACTTCGAACGTGGTCAGGTGATTGGGTGTCACTTGTGTCAGAAGTCTGTACGCGAGATTTCCACACTCCTAAACATCTCTAGGTCCACTGTTTCTGGTGTGATAGTGAAGTGGAAACGTGAAGGGACATGTACAGCACAAAAGCGTACAGGCCGACCTCGTCTGCTGACTGACAAGAGACCGCCGACATTTGAAGAGGGTCGTAAACAGTAATAGGCAGACATCTATCCAGACTATCACACAGCAATTCCAAACTGCATCAGGATCCACTCCAAGTACTATGACAATTAGGCGTGAGGTGAGAGACCTTGGATTCCATGGTCCAGCGGCTGCTCATAAGCCACAATTCACGCAGGAAAATGCCAAACGACGCCTCGCTTGGTGTAAGGAGCGTCAGCATTACACGATTGAACGTGCCAAAACGTTGTATGGAGTGACTAATCACGGTACACAATGTGGCGATCCGATGGCAGGGTGTGGATATGGCGAATGTCCGGTGAACGTCATCTGCCAGCGTGTGTAGTGCCAACAGTGAAATTCGGAGGTGGTGGTGTTATGGTGTGGTCGTGTTTTTCCTGGAGGGGGCTTGCACCCCTTGTTGCTTGCGTGTCACGATCACAGCGCAGACCTACATTGATATTTTAAGCACCTTCTTGCTTCCCACTGTTGAAAGCAATTCGGGGATGGCGATTGCATCTTTCAACACGATCGAGCACCTGTTCATACTGTACGGCCTGTGGCGGAGTGGTTACACGACAATAACATCCTTGTAATGAACTGGCCTGCACAGAGTCCTGACTTGAATCCTATAGAACACTTTTGGGCTGTTTTGGAACACCGACTTCGTGCCAGGCCTCACCGACCTACCACGATACCTCTCCTCAGTTCCGCACTTCGTGAAGAAGGGCTGCCATTCCCCAAGAAACCCTCCAGCATCTGATTGAAAGTATGTCTGCGAGAGTGAACGCTGTCATCAAGGCTAAGGGTGGGCCAACACCATATTGACTTTCAGGATTAGCGGTGGAGGGTGCCACGAACTTGTACGTCATTTTCAGCCAGGTGTCCGTATACTTTTGATCAGGTAGTGTAAATCCATGTGTTGTCGCAGATTATGACCAAGAAAACAATCTATTGAAAGCTACATTATAACTTAAGAAAAGATACAAGGGCCAGCAACTGTCGATATGGTATAAGACAGCTAACCGCAGCACTGACCAGCGGGTTTTTCTGCAACGTCTGCATCTCAGATAAGGATAGAGCTAGAATCTGAGGACACCAATGCCTTACGCATTATGCCTTGGGAAGTTACGAATTTGATGACAGTAGATCAGAGGTGGCGAAAACGTGACTCGCGAGTTATTTTGACTCGCAGGCGCACGTTCCCTCTCTGCAAGCTCTGCATTTTCACATGCTACTGACTGTTGCAGTGCCTGTTGCATATTTGGTGAACCGAGGAAGGAAGGCGTTTTCGCCACCCTTGCAGTAGATCATTGACTATTAATTACGAGGGTCAACCTCTCCCTTCTTCCAGACTACCAACTCAGTTTTTCGGCTCTCGGTCTCTTTGTTGCGTTTTGGTGCGTCACCCAGCTCACAACTTGTGATGTCACACCTCGTTTAAATGGTACCATTTTATATGTTTGGCTTTCCAAAGGTTAAACAAGGGGGTGGTTGGCGTTTTGTATGCATATTGGCCATACGTTGGGCTAGCATCCCTGACTAAAATTTAAATGATGGGTGTAGCCCGTGCGTCACAGTATTTCTTAAATGCACAAAAATAAGCACCTTTCCACAGAATAAACCAATGATTAACATAAATAATAGGGTTGTATTGCATTATACTTAACTGGTCATTAATCATGTATGCATTAAATCGAAATATACCGAACGAGATGCCTCCGCGGCAAGGCGTGAGGCTTGAAATCGGGAGGACTCGGATTCGATTCCTGTTGGAACTGTCACTCTGATCTTGAATTTTGTTTGCGTTTTTATCAGCTCAGTAGGCGATTACTAGGATGGTTTCTGTAAGACCGCGCATTTTCCTGTCCCCCATATGCAGTAATTTGATTTCTTTGCTACGTTTCAGGACCGAAGGTTCAGGCAAGAGGATAGCGTTGTCAAGCTTGTGCGGTGGAATTTGCTTTGAGTAACTGTCTGTCTTGGAGTTCAGCGTGTGAGGAACTCAGAAGATCTATACCTGGGGAGAGAGGCTTATGTAAGTGGTTCCGTTGGGGTCGGTATCTCACCCTGGAGACGTTAGGGATCCGCCTGCGTCCAAGCCTGCCGCTCCGGATTTGGTCGCCCTCTGTTTCATTTGTTTCACCCCTTCCTCCCGGGAGTTCAATGGGTACAATAGAGTTCCTATGTGCTTTCATGCTGAAATGCTCCTCCTCGTCAATCTACTCCACTCTAAACCAAAATATTGCTGGGGCAAAATTTATTATTTTGTTTCCAAAAATATCTCGCATGCCATACTGAACAGCCATGATACAGAAATGACTTACATTATTTTATTATCAGCCCGATAAGCTACCGCGTTATCTAGCACCGCACTTCGTCTGCCTAAGTATACTGTCAAGCTTATTGAAACGCCTAATTCATTTCATTTACTTTCTTAATGAACTAGTTTATCGTATTCTAGAAAACTATTCTGCTACTTCCGAACAGAATAAAAATGAAAATGCAGCATGTTGTTATTATTGTTATTATTATGTGAAACGCTTCTCGGTTTAGTTTTTAAATTTTAAAGCTTAAGGAATCCTTTGACATTTTAGAAACTCTTGCCGTATATTTGAGAAAAATGTCTTTATACTATGTGTAACACACGCTAGCGAGCGATTGAAAGGTTTGACCACCATCTTGTCGGGAACTATAATGTATGTGTGTGTGTGTGTGTGGGGGGGGGTAGTGCACACACATACATGATTTTAACATTTACTACGTTTGCTGTTGAATTTCACAGAACAACAATGCACCTCTAGATTAGCATAAAATTTTCGAGGAGAGGATTCAACAATGATTTTAGTTACATAGCACCCAAAATTAATTAAAAATAACTTAAAAATACTTATTTAGACCAACTTCGAAGAAGGTCGGAGAAACAATTGGTATTCTATTTGCTGAATAGCCATGAAAGCAGTTGCCAGAACTATTATGTAACTGGTGGCAAATAGCCAGATGGTGCAGGACATATGCATGAAACTGAGGTCAACAAAACCATAAATTTGAAACTAAAATTTATGAACTAAAGACTTGGGCATCTGCTATACGAACCACAATTGTTTTAAGTCTGTTGTTTGAAACATTGGAGAAGGACAATATGTTTTGAATTAAAATTAAATTTACAAATATTACGCTTGGAAATCATTAGATGTATCTGCTGTAGGACAAAATTTTGACGGTTAGTAGAGAATTGGTTATTAAAGTTATGTAAAAAACAATCACTCTTATCGTTTCAAGGAAACAAACAACTTTGAAAACCACTTGACATCATCGCTTTGTTTTAAGTTTTTAGTCGCTACGTAGCAAGTTGATTCACCCATCTTCAGGATTCTTGAACTCGATATACCTAAATATTGGTTAGTGTTCACATGCCACGATCATATGCCACAAAACCCAGACGATACCCCTTCAAAATGGATGAAATAACTTATTCTAAAAATGAACAAATACAAAATAATGAACCAATCCCCAAAACACAAACAATGCACTTCCTCCAAAAGATCAATTAGAATGTACACAACAAACAAGAACAAAAAATCAGCACGATGCTAAAGAGAAAATCGTAGACCAGTTGGAAAACCACACTGAGCAAGACATTTACGCAGTACAAATGGAAAATAAATCCCCACCGTTACCCACAACATGTACTAGGAGAGCAAACATAACAAAGAGGTCAATAGCAACTTCTGAATCTACAACCAACCCAACAACGAACCGAACCCCCTAAGCAAAGCTCAGACGAGGAAACCGAAGAAAAAGTATGTTACCCGCTACACACAATAAAAAAACAACAAAAAGGCAAAACCCCCTAAAAAATATAGAGTAGCCAAATTGATGAATCTCTTGATTCTATAAATAACTGATTCAATCTTCACCCAATGAGTTCACTTTCAGTTATGAGCAACTGAAAAGATTTTACGAAAATGCTTCAGGAACTCTAAATGTTGTAAACATAGCAAAATACCACACAAATGATACTGAAATTTTCGCGGATACCTCACACAAGATACATTCTTTCCTAAAATCTCAAGCTAAGAAAAACAAAACAACCAGAATAATAAATCAATGAAAAATCAAAATAAGAAGGTGAAACTGCCAAGAAGTGTTAAAACAAATATCCTCTAAATGACCACAAAATGGACACATTTCTTCTCCAATGAATTTGAGTGGGTTTTGGGCACAACATGAATACTTACAACATTTAATTGCTCATACCAGCCGGATGTAACTTGTTTCCAAGAAATGAATTTTAAAGATGACTATGCGGCAAAGATTAAAGGATACTCCTCTGAACATACAAATCATGCCAATGCTAATATTGCAAGCGGAGGTATTGCCAATTATATTCGGCAAAACATACTGTTTCAAAAAATAAATCTCAACACAAATTTTGAAGTTATTGTAGTACAATTGCTAACCACGTATATCGCTATGCACGACAGCGAGGGTGGATCAAAAAATAACGGGAAAACCTTTTTGTTTGACACCATGATTTTTTATTCGAATTTAACTACACAATACCCTCCTTCTGAGGCTACACACTGGTTCCAACGTTCTATCCACTTTTTAAAAATACTCCGAGAGACACTTGTTTGAAATCCTGTTCAATATACCCGAAATAACATTACTTAGTTCTTTATCATTTGTAATTGGCACCCATGAAGTATTTTTTTCACTCGTGGAAACAGGTAGAAAACGCAAGAGCTAGATCCGGCGAATATGGTGGGTGGGACATGGTTTTGATGCCTGGTTGAGTGACTGTCGCTTGTGTTGCTATGGCTCGATGATCAGGGACGTTGTTCTGGTGGAGGATCCACCCATTGGCAGCAAGTTCTGGTCTCTTCTTAGCCAGTTTCGTCTTGAATGCTCTTTAAGGACGTACCGTGGTATTGAGCAGTTACTGTGGTGTATTTAGGGACCACGTGATTATAAATTACCCCAAAGTTTTGGAAAAACACAAGGTACACGACTTTCCCTGCACTTGGTTACACCTTTGCTTTTTTGGTCTTGGGCTAGAAGGATGTTTCCATTGTGCACTTTGCTGTTTGCTTTCCGGATCGTAGAAATAAAATCAGCTCTCATCACATATGACAACCTTGTCCAGAAAGTTGAATTCCCTCGGAAGCCTTGTGATCCATTGCTGGCAGGTCATGACACCATGAGACATCTGTTCCTCGTGAAGCACCCATGGAACCCATTTTGCTGCCGTTTCTGTAGTCCAAATCATACGAAATGTGCATAATATCTGCAATCTTCGCTATTGTTAATCGTCAATCTTCCTGCAACATGACGTCAGTAGTGTTGCGGTTTACCTCAGTTTTTATGTGGTCGGCCATCCTGGACGTGGAGCATCTTCAAGACTTTTTTCACCATCTTGAAATTTATGCCATTCAAAAGCACGTGTTTTTGATAAACCTTTATCTCCATATGCTTCCTGTATCATTTGTAGCGTTTCTGTTCCTGATTTTTTCAGAGGAACACAAAACCGAATTGACGCTCATTGTTCTAACTTGAAATCCATGTCGGGCCACTGAAATACGTGCATACACAATGGCTCCCTCAGACAAACTGAACAGTACTCGGACAATGTCACACATACCCCAGTATCAGGAAGGTCAGACCTCTCCGTTACCATGATTGGTGAAATTTTACGCGCACGTATTTAAACAGAAAACAATAATTCCCGCTATCTTTAACCACCCTCGTATATGTAACATATATTTACCCAGCAGTCAACATATGTGTCTTACCTATATGAATTGATCAAACAAATGCCAATGTCTTTCATTCCTGTAAGCGATTTTAATTCCCATAATAGAGTACGGGGAAGTGCTTACATCAATGCTAGAAGAAAAATAATAAAATCGTTAATAAACAAAACTAATACTATTTAATTCCAGCAACCCTATACACAATAGTATCACACTTATCCTTTAGCAATACCTCTGCCTTAGTACGCCAGGTATAGAACTAGCGTATAAATTGGTACGTTATGAAACTCTTCTAGCAAGCGACCGCTTCCCAATCCTAGTGGATAAAAGAAACCATAAAACACCAATATAATCAACTGATTAAGAAATGGAATACTCAAAAAGGGAATTAGTCAAAATATAAATCAGAGTATCAAAGCAATATACCCAAACTAATATCTAAAAAGGAGTTTTCTTCTTCTACAATCAATGCTGTAGTACATTAATTTACAAATACAATTCTTAACTCTGCAGAAATGAGCATTCCTAAATTTCATACTAACTCTCATAATAAAACAACACCCAGGAAAGAAGATTGGAAATCAGCAATTATAAATAAAAAGGCGTTTTATAAATATAAACGACATCCAACAATATAAGATAAAATAAACTTCCAGAAATTCAGAACCTTTGCAAGACGAACAATAAAACAGAGCATAAATATATCGTGGTTGCCTTTTTTGTCTTCTCTTTCACGTCGAACGTCACAAAGTGTAATTAGGGAAAAACTGAAAAAAATTCGCACTAACAAACTTATATCTTCATAACTTCACTTTTAATTTGTAACACAAATTGGTATATGGAAGATCAAGGAATTGCTAACTAAATAGCTGAAACTTTCTCGGGCATTTCAGCTATGAAGAAGATTTCTTGACACTATAAATTCACTCTCCTAATTTAATTATAAGCGACGATATCAACCTAAACAACGAGAGTTGCAATAAAAAGCTGACTCTGGATGAGTTCAACAAAGTAATTAGTAGCAGTACGAGCAGCTACGAGTAGTAGCTGTACGAGCAGCTTGGGACCAGACAATATACCCTTCGAGTTCTGAATACAATTCCCAAAATAAGGAAAGACCTATTTACTTGACATTTTAGCAATATGTGGGAAAAAGCATATTCCCAAATCAATGGCACATGGCCAATGTAATTCAAATACTAAACCAAACAAGGATCATCCACTTTCAGTAAACTACAGGCCAATTGCATTGACTTGCACAAACGACTAAGATGGAGTCTTGAAAAAATTCCTTTCTTCACTCCAGAGCAGCAAGGATTTCGGGAAAATCATTCAAGAAATGACAGTCTTACAGTTCTATAAAAAGGAATTCAGGAACCATTCATTGAAGAAGTTGTTTTTATGGAGTTACTTTTTTTATTTAGCCCCACGTTGGGCGCCAATTTGCAGAAGTTATTGTCTTTAACGTTGTTGTAGGAGTTTGCCCCACGTTGGGCGCCAATTTGAGGTTGTTTTGATAGAGTTTTTTATATTTAACTCCACGTATAGACACCAATTTGATGTACGTATTTTGTTGTTTACGCTGTTTGCTGCTACGTATGAAAAGCCGATTTGAAGTAGGAGTTGTATTATATTTCAACTGTTGGGGAACCGAACTTGCAACAGTTGCAACCGCAACAGTAAACAGATTCGGTAGCCTTCGCCGCAAATGTATTTTCAGGTGGCCTTTGCCCCAAGTTAAAAAAATATTAACTTTGTAATAAAACTGTTTCTTTAGATATTTAATATTTATGTTTGCCTCGGCTACGTCAGTATTATTTTAGAGACTTGAATATCTTGGCAGGTTGTGATGCGACAAGAATGAAGGCTTACGCAGATTTTAAGTTTTACTTCACTCCTTTTTATTAATCCTTGACACAAATTAAATAGCACTTCACTGATATAGAGAGCTATGAGATTCTTTTTATTAATTAATTACACTTTTTATCACGTAAAACTGTTTTTCGTCTCACAAGAATACATATTAA
Source organism: Deroplatys truncata (assembly GCA_030765065.1). Lineage (NCBI taxonomy): Eukaryota > Metazoa > Arthropoda > Insecta > Mantodea > Mantidae > Deroplatys > Deroplatys truncata. Next base: position 66,450,449 of record CM060980.1, read on the forward strand.
ATCTCTCGAAGACGCATCTTTCATCCGGTTACTATCATAGTCTACAGGCATCTGAATAGACTCCAACCGTCTAAACTTGTAAATTTCTGCATTTCAAGTCTCTGATTGGCTAATCCTACTCCAACAGAATACCTGCATTTAACTAAAGCTTTTTCTGGTTGTTGATTGGCTATTTTTATAAAGACGAATACTTACGTAGAAACAATATTCTCAAAGTGTTTTCCGTAATCAACAGCAGAGCAAATAAACATGTATTAACGTGTACCTATAAATCTATTAACGGGCCAAATTGGATTATGGAGCTCTGGTCTACAATTCAGCTAGACCCACAGCTCTTAGAATGCTAGATACAGTCCTATCTCCAGCTTACAAATAGAGGCCAATGAACTTCCACTGTAAATTCGAATGAAACAGCTTAGTATAACGTATGCTTTAAAAATAGCCGCAACTCCGAACTCAAGACTCTATCCATATGTCTTCTCAAAATATCCCCCGGAACAAAAGCTTCTTTCATCAACATCTACAATACTGTTTTCCATAAGGTTGAAGCAATGCCCTAATGAATATAACATCTCCCTTCCCAAAATATCGCCTAAAACATTACCAACTGGAATACCGCGGGGAAGAGAAGCATTCGGCCAATTAACAACGAATTAAGAAAATATTCAACGAGTTCAATTCCTGAAACAACATATCAACCACCTTTCAATGAAATGTGCGCTAACTACTCAAAAACATACATATCTACACCGATGGCTCCAGAAATTAAGCTGGCTGTTCCTATGCAGTAGTATATCCTACATACACTATACTTTAAAACTTACCAACATTCTATACAATTTTATCCACTGAACTTTATGCTATCAAACGGGTGTTTGAAGGCATTAAAAGAACCAAAACGATTCCCGCTTTCTAGTACTAACCGATTCCCAACCGTAGAAAACTGATACACAAAAAATCCAATAGCAGAAATCCAAAACCTACACGCCCAAATACTGATGAAATCAAAACAAGTTACCTTAACTTGGATCCCTTCGCATCAAGGTATACCTAGAAATGAACAAGTCGATATGGCAGCAAAAGAAGCAACTCGTCTACCTATACAAGAAACAGACATCGGCTCTCCGCATATCGATGCAACCATACATCTCAAGAGAAGAATACACCTCAACTGGCATACCACCTGGCTAGAATCACCCACCAGCAAACTTGAAGACATTACATCACCACTCAGAGGACCATCTTCAATAACTAATCTTACTCGTCAGCAGAAAGTTCTCATAAGCCGTCTTCGTATCTGACACACAAAACTTTCCCACAACTACTTAATAAAACTTCTGCTCCTATCTGTAGTGCCTGTAACGTAGTCATAACTGTCAAACACATCATAGAAGAATGTGAGAAATACCATCATCAGCATATGCATGTCAGCATCCCCCGAGATGTAACAAAAGCTCTTGGAAACCATGCGTATTGTAATTAAATTATTGAATTTTGTAACATTGTTGAACTCTGTAAACAAATATAAGCAAATTGTAACACAAAACTGTAATATCACAAAGATGTCGTTATGTTTATAAATGTCCTAATTATGTTTTACTACACTAATTATATTTCCAAATTTGTAATTATAGTCACTGATGCTGTAACTATCTTACAAAATGTGTTCTAAAACGTTAACTAATATTGACACCAATGTTGTAAGCATAACTACCAATATATATATATATATATATATATATATATCATATTGTTATTGTTTTTACACTGGTCACGATATGGCCTTGAAGTTGAAGCTACCTTAAATAAAGATAAATAAAAAAGAGGATACAGGAAAACGATAGTCAAATATTTTGAAAGAATCCCTATATATTGGCTATATAAAGCCAATTGCCATTGGCTTCCTTGCCATTGCGAGAAACAACTGCAAAGTAACAGCACTTTAAATAAATGACAAAAGTATTGGAAAAACTAAACCAATGATGGAAATGACGGATGCCAGAAAAACTTTACTTGAAATAAATGTGTATTTTGAAGAGATCTACATTTTTTGTGTTGTAAGCTCTTATAGTTTATGATTTACCCATAAAATAAAATAATTTAAGGCTATTCCTAAGAAAATTCAAGATGCACATTCTATTTGCATGTAAATTTAATAAATATTTGGCATTTTAATGAAAATCGTTAGCGCCATTTTTTAGAAAATTAAAAATATCGATTTTTTCGTGTAAGGGGTTGTTTGGGGTAGGGGCGGTATCTTCAAGGTCTTCCTGTCGCATCCTTGGAAGGTACTGAATTTAAATACCAAGTATGGTACGAGTATATATATCCGACTTTTCGCTTTTAGTTATGTTGCTCACAAACACACACAGGGAGCTTTTTCTGAAAATGATCTTTTTTAGGGTCAGGATACTCAAAACGTCTATTTCCAATAAAAATCTTGACGTTCAATTACTGTATGTAGTAGAGAGAGTAAATATTACCTAAAAACTTTTTGGAGGGGTCCTCAAAAGTATATTTCCGGTAAAAATTTAGATGTTGATGGAATACAATACTTCCTCTACTTACTGTGAGTATGTATGTAGTAGAGAAAGTAAAAGTTATCCGTACGTTTTCATAATCTGGGACCTACTATAGGATTTATGTATACAATAGAAATGCCGAAGATGCAATAATTAACACACAATACGTTATCAGAATCCGGGCCTTGCTGATAACTCTGCCTATCAAGTTAATACAGAGCGAGTTTGAAGTTCACCACAAACATCAGGGATGATTCCTGACTGGAAATGGAGCATAAAGATTCATATCACCTTATGTAGGGAAATACATAGTTTTCACGGTAGATGGCACTGAAGAACTACGTCAAACAAAGAATCTTGGCACACAGTACGTGGTCCGACCACACCCATGTTATAACAGATGTTTAAAGTGGCATCCATGGGATGCAATGCACGCGTTCACACGTCGCATCTTGGATTACCTCACATGTTCAAATATTCCGGCCTGGGTCCAAATATCGTCACAGCCTACGTGGACAAGCTGTTGGAGGGTCTGAACATCAGGAACAGACTTTTCAGATGCCCGCACAAGTAAACTTCCAGAGGGATTTAAATCCGTTGATGGAGCAGGCCATGCAATAGGACCTCCACGTCCTATCTAATGTCTGGTGAAGATGTTGTCTCGACGAAAATTAATGCGGAAGTGGTGCAGCCTCATTGCCTGTCGTATTGCCAAAGCCACATTCTCCAGCAATGGAGGCAGGGTGTATTGCAGGAAGTTCCAGATACGTTTCTCCGTTCAGGCTTTGTGGAAGAACTGGACCAAGTAGGCAGTCGTCAGTAATTCCTGCATACATATCATGCTGAGCCGCTGCTGATGAGGTGCTTCACTATTCGTGAGGATTTTCTGTAGCCCACAGCTGACGATTATGCAGGTTAATGATGCAATCTCTACCAAAGGTCACTTCATCGGTGAAAAGGACTGACGATAGAAATCCCATAATAGTGATGGCCTGTTACACAAACCAGCGACAGAATCTTTTCAATGGCGGAAACTCCGCTGGTGATAATCCCTGCACATGTTGAAGGTGATGGGGTAATAACGGTTTTCTTGTAGGATACAGATAAACGTCCTTTACCACACCATGTTGGCGGGCCAATTGCCTGAATTTTTACCAGGGTTGTTCTCAATATCATGGTATACACATCCGGTGTACGCACAGTCCGCGGTCGCCCTGAACGTTCGTCTGTCACAAAGCACCCATGCTCACACAAACGCCGAAAAATGTTGTGTGATGTGGGTGGTGCTGTCTGTCAGGGTACGTGGCTCGATACATCCATGCTCTCTCTCGACCGTTTCCACCTGCTTGGCCATCACGAACACCATCTCGGCTTATTCGTGGAATGAATACCAGACCATTGTGCTTTTACGTTGCTTAAATCACACTATATGCAGCACATAAAACCTACACTGCAAGTTATGAGGAAATGTCATCAGTGCCATCTACCGTGTAAACTATGCAGTTCCGAACACAAGACGATGTGAACTTTGTGCTCCATTTCCAGTCAGGAATCATCCCCTGAAGTTTGTTTGTGGACTTACCTAATACTCCCTCTGTATACTTGACGGGAGAGCTGTCCATTGATCGAATTTTGGTTATTTTATACCATTCACGCTTTCGAACACAAATGAGCTGGAACATATGAGCGTATATATTGAACTTCAAGCGTATCCCGCTCTCAGTCCATTCCGTTTGGCATAAACGAGTTGGTGTATCGCTTCCTGTTCGAACACCCAGTGCGACGGGACGCAAGGAGAAAGTTCAGTCTGTTACACTGGCGTGTTGTCACAGACTAAGTGGCATTGAATATTTCAGTTTTATTCTACCTTTTCAACCTTGTCCTACACACCACTTGTGTGAAAGAACAATTAATTATCATTGATCGACATAATGGTTAAACTAACTAAGTTTACCTAAGTTTAAGTAAGTTTTAAGTCCAGGACTTTAAAAGTACTTAGGAAACTGTAAGTCGTCGTTGGGATATGTCATCTCCTTGTGGTTTACCGGGAAAACTGCGAGTCAATTGGGGAATTTAGTGTTGTGCCGGCATGTTGCCATGGTAGCTCAGTTGGTTGCAACAGCCGCACTGAAGGCGGAAGATCCTAATTGACATCCCGGCTATGGTAATTCATTTTTCAGCCTGATTCTACATTTCCAACCTTGTCTTCCGAACGGCTTGTGTGAAAGAACAATTAATTACCATTAGTGTAAGCTGTATGTGCGACTTAGGTTTTCAGTGGTCTTCTGTATATGTACAATACAAACGTAACTTGATAACTAATTACAAAATCTCACTCTACCTGATAAATGCAGCACAGTGCTCTCAGCATCTCGGGCTATGTGGCGAATAATTGATGTGGATCACTTAACGCAGGCAGTAATTCAAAGAGTTACACCCTATACTCTGGTTTATACTGCTGCTTTTATTAAGCTATTACTGGATCAAGCTTCATCTTATGGGTCAATTATTGGCAAGCGAAAACCTGTTAAATGCACTTTGCTTGTGCCGGTTATTAAATAGAGCAGGCCGCATGCCTATCTCTTCCGATTATTAACGCAGTGAACTTCCTCCCTTGAGAGACGTTTGATATAGTTTCCCATCCTGTGCAACAAGTAGATAACGCTGAAAAACAACACTCAAAGGGTGGCTGGAAGATCTCAAATTACTTGCCACTCTTCTGTGTCACCTAGTGATGTAATAGGATCTTCACGCATTTTGTGACAGCCTGTCTAAAAACAGCAATCTGCTTCAACAGTCCTCTTCAAGCATGCTCATAATCATCGTGCATCAAGACTGGATGTCAGTAGATACACCCTAATATCTGCAATAATACAACACACTTTGTTGCAATGAACATTCCGTTCATATGCCAATGTTGACCATTCCAATGTAAAGTGGTTTCATTTGCAACCAATCAAGGCTTATGTCGCTGCGAAACTATAGCTTGCAAAAAAAAAAAACAAGCTAAATTGTAAGAAATTGCAAAGCGTTTCTTAAAAAGTGTTTATTGTAACGATACCTTGTGTTAAGAAAACCAGATAATAAATTATGAAAGAATGTATTCTAGGATATGTAGCTACCTTTATCAGCTATTTCCCCAAAATAATTGAGAAAAGTGGTGGAAAGGTATAATTTAGCAATAAAAGTTACAAACTAGGACTCGAAGTTGTAAAAGAATGTGCTGTAATTGACACCAACGTCATGAAAACGAGTCATAGTCTTTCGGTTATTAAGGGTTATTGTGGGTATTAATTATTTCATTTTGTTCGTTAATATATAACAGTATTAAATAGGGAAAATTGTGTGTGTGTGCGAGCGCGCGCGTGCGCATAGTGGGTGAATGTAGATTAATCTCGATAACTACTCAACCTATTTTAATAATTCTTTCACCATTGAAAAGCGCTATTCTTCAAAGAGTCGCAGGTTATATAACGTTTTCAAGCATTTGAAAACTGAAGATTTAGGGCCTGCTTTTCATACTCATCAACCCCTTTTCGTTGTATATGGATATCAAGGCTATAGCACTTATTGCAAATATGGCAGGTTTTTAATGATTTCGTTCCCAAAGGAATAAATGCGGAGATTTGAAATATTTAAAATTTCCGGGGTTGTATGATGGTTCATATCACCACATTTCACTCATACTTCACTGACTTTTATTAAGTAATATTTTTGGTATAGTTTTGATTAATCTTAATCCAACATCAAAGCCACAATCTCTTTTTTCAATATGAACTCTCAGTTAATCATATTGGATGAATATTAACAACCATAATAATAGGATCCAACCTAAGTTTAATATATTTTATCATTTACATTATTAATATTACCTCTGTTATTTTAATAACAGCTATAATCAACCGGGTATATTTTTATTCTCTAAAGCAAACAGACAAAAATGATAAGCTACCGTTATATTCAATCCCAATGTTCAACCTATAACTGCAAAATTCTTTCGTTTATCTGCATGAAACTTTCCACACTTATACTAAAGAGCCTAAGACAATTATAAGCTATTTTACAACTCTTAAAATACTATCTCTAGCATATTCTCATTCCACTATGCAGAAATCTGCACCGTTTAAACCATATGGTCAATATATTTCACTATTATATAATAGAAGTCGGCAAAAATCAGAGCTTATGCTACAACTTCTAAAAATCACCTAATACGCATTTGGCATTATATAGTAGTCTAACGTTTTAGAAGCTACTGCCCTTATAGATAAAACTATACTATTGTGTCTACCAGGACACAAGTTTGTGCACTTGCACTATAGGACTTAGCGAAAATTATGGAATACCATACAACTTCAAAAAATATACATACTCACGTTTTTCAACCCCTTTATAAAATCGAATCAATCGTGACAAAACCTTGGACATTTACACTTTAACTACAAGCACAAATTGCAGGTTTCTTACGAATTTAAAAAATCACCCCTATATTCTAACCCCGTATATACACTGGTGTGCAAAACCTAAGGACGAAAGTAATCTTCGCATGCTGTGACACTGCCAAGTAACATAGCTCAATGAAACTTGAATCATACATAGACGGAAATGCTACAGTAGGCAACTAAACTAAATATGCAATGAGACGAACAGAAATGCCACTTTTATTCATAGACCATAAGTCACACTAAAGTCAAAACGACATATGATGGCACTCTAGATTTACAGAAACAGATACATGGTGCTTAAAAGGGTATATGATCACCACGGACAGCAATGCATGCTCTGCATTGTGCTCCCTTGCCTGCCACAAGGTTGGTAAGCAGTTTTTGTGGTGGGGCTTTCCATTCCTCCACCAGCGCTGTTGACAACTGTTGGATGGTCGTTGGTGCATGTGGATGTGCTGCAATGCGTCTCCCAAAGCATCCCACACGTGTTCGATGGGATTTAAATCGGGGGAACGGGCAGGCCAGTCCATTCGCCGAATATCCTCTCGTTCCAAGAGATCCTCCACCTGAACTGTTCGATGCGATGGCGCATTTTCATCTATAAAAATGATGTCAGGGCCGACTGCACCCTTGAAAAGACGCACGTGGGGAAGGAATACAGTATCACAATAGCGTTGAGCATTAAGCGTACCGTGTTCAAAGATTTGGAGGTAGGTGCGCCCATGCAACATTATGCCTCCCCAAACCATAACACCCGGACCACCAAAACGATCATGTTCAAGGATGTTCCTGGGTTCATTACAAGTTCTCACCTCTCGCCAAATGAGGGTACGTCGAGAATCACTACTTAGACTGAATCTGCTCTCATCCGAGAAGAGCACGCGACCCCATTCCTCGTTGGTCCAATTTTGATGCTCTTGAGACCATCCCAAAAAGTGCCGCCGATGTGCGGATGTCAATGGAACACAACGTACTGGCCGTCGGGCAAAGAGATCACCTCTGTGTAGTCGCCGTGCCACTGTGTATTATCGTGAGACTCCGTGCCTAGCTATCCTGTTAAATGTGGGAGCAATTGCACCCGCTGTTTGGCTTGGATCCCTTCTTACCTGTTGCACAATGTAGCGGTCATCTGCTGCTGTAGTTGAGCGCGGTCGACCACCACTTCTCCTTGGGACAGCAATGCCTGTGGTTTGGAAGAGCAATCCCAAACTCCTGAGCAACACTCGTCTCACTTCGCCCTTCTTCCAGTTTCCCGATGATTCTTCCCCGTGTGAAGTCATCCAAATGCTGTTTACGGGCCATGTTGCAATGAAAAACCCCACTACAATGCACCGTAACAGCTCGCTAATTGCCACACACCGTCTTGTCCGGTTTCTTCAACTACCCCGTGTTGCGGGACCAGACCCATTTGACACTATAGGCTCGCTACGCTCACGCCATGTGACGACCAGCTTTCTGTATACGTGTGAGAGACCTTTGGTAACATACTCCCGCAACTTCATCTACTTCTACCAATTAGTTCATTTGTCACGTTGATTTACCCATCTCGTCCTTAGGTTTTGCACACCAGTGTATATAGAATGTACCAATAGAATGCAATGTAAAACAGCAATAAGGGGTAAAGGGGCCAGGATTCATCATGAAATCTTATAGATAATTGCACAATAATTTCATAAAACATTCTGTGATGCATTTACATGACTTTCTCTACCCTCTATCTTTTATTAGTGGGTATACAAATTATTCATACTAAAGCTTATTTTTCTATCTACTGATTTTAATCCAAGTAAACCTTTGCAGCAATAGATACATTACAGCATATTGTTACAGATACAAAGAGAACAGCGATAGTGAAATATTTAAGAATTGGATGCTATACGCTGGTCTTAAAATTCCATACTGTTTCCATGCAATCGCCAGAAACAACTGAATGTTGAAAGATTTTTAAGAGGATGACCAAGAAATGAGCAATTCCAACCTTTAATAACGGATCTCTCAGAAATGGCTTATGCCACAAAGAGGTTATTTGAAATAAATTGTGTGTTTTAAAGAGATCTACATTTAGGTGTAGTACGTTTTCGTCTGTCGCTTAACGTTTACCTTATACAAGATTATACAAAATTTCTTCCAAATAAAGTGAGCTTCACAGGCTATTACCAGAAAATTCAATATGTATATTTCCATGTAAATATCTTTAATATATGGTGTTTTAATCAAAATCTTTAGAGCCATTTTTATAAAATCAAAATTTTCGAAAAATCTTCCATGTATAGAGTAGTCTGGGGTGAGAAAGTTTTCTTGAAAATCTGCGTGTCGCATCTTTATAAGGTACTGAACTTAAATACAAAATTTGGTGTTGATGCGACTTTCCGTTTTTGAGTTATGCTGTTCAAACACACTCACACGGACCTTTTTCTAAAAGTGTTTTTTTTTTAATTTATCTTTTGATAGAATCTCAATATCGAATTTTTGGGTGGAATGCAACACTACCCCTACTTACTATCGTGGTAGAGAAGGTAAAAACGGGTAGAGGTAAATGAAATAAATTAATCGGCATTCGATTTTAAGGTACCCACGTAACGTCGGAGAACCAGTTGGTAATTTGGATTACATGCATTTTAGTTCTGGCATGCGGTGTTTCGTATTCATAAGTAAAAGCGTGAACTAAGAACCAGTATGCCTTTCCCCGCGATAAATCTGAAAAGTTCTGCTTATAAGATTTATTGTAAAACACTGAATTGTTTCAAACTCATGGCTGGCAGCCACAAAACAGTTTGTGAATTCTGATATCCTAGCATCCATACACAGAATCTCAGACATATGCAATGGAAATTAATAATAAGAAAATGCACAACTTTCAAAGCATACCTAAAGGTATGGCTGGATTCTTATCCTGGATAAATTCACTACCTGTGAAGTCCATTAATTACTGTTTTGACTTTAAAACTGCAATACAAAGTTATAGTCGCAAATAAAAATATGTATCCAAATAGATGGCACAGGAAGGTAGCTATATTACTAACGGCTCATATCCACCATTTACGTAACTCTAGGTGGACCAAGCTTTTTTCTTTGGTGACAAGTTGAACCAACGGAAGACTGAATAATGTTATATTTTACCCTTATGGTTGTATTTATAATTTTTGCGTAAGTATTAGTTGTCTATAAAGTGAAGTAAGTAAGAAATATTGCAAATTAAGAAACAAATATACATTTTGATAATATATATTTTCGTGAAGTATTTTTATATCTTGAAAATTATCAAATTAAATTAATTGCTGAAAGTTGTTGCAATCCCGGCTTTTCACGTATTACATTTGCAACAGGTGATTACTCTGTATTCACTCTTAAGCTGATCCGCGCCAAAACAAATCCCAGGTGAACAGTGTACCTTTATAATGTATTCTTCCGCCATTTGCGCTAGAAATACTGTCACACTTTCAGATCATGTGGCGAGTACACGCGCCACGTAGTGCAAAAGAACACAGCCCTTATTTCGACAACTTAAACGGTGACTAGCATATTCTGTTAGGGCTTAAAGGGATAATATTGATAGTTAAAACAAAGTAAACGTTTTCACATACAATAATAGTTAATTCTAAAAGAAATTAGCGAAAAATAAAGTAACAGGTGTGCCTTTTCTTACATCTATTTGCTCTCTGGAAGCGACATTTTATCAACTGTTGGCGGCACGTTTTAAAAAAGAAAATTGCATTCTCAAAACGGCTACATTCTTACATTGGGTATTTCACACGCTTCCCCCCCCCCAAGTGTAACCTCTTTTCCCGTTTCAGATTTTTCTTTACGAGCACTGTTTGTACTTGCAGTCTAAAATTAAATTGAGTTTTATTTATAGATGCTCTTTAACTGTGATCATTAGCGTCCCATTCTATTAGGGCGTGAAAGACCGATAATTTTGCTCAGATGCCTCTTTATCAGGCTTGAGGTTCTTTTACATGCCGTAAATCTACTTCTCTTCCGAAATAAGCCTTGCTAAGGATTTTTACGCCCGAAAAAATCCATCCCCCCACAGGTTTTAAATCCACGACCTCGGGAACTAGAGGCTAGCGTGGTAACCACTACACCACGGGAACGAGTTATAGATGTAGTCGAAACGCCGATGAATTCAGAAGATAATTTCACTATTCTTTCACGGAAAGTGTTGAATACTTCTCACATTACTTATAATAAACATTGAAGACTATCTTTTTTCACCACTAGTCATTGGTTTGCCCGGCTTATACTTTACGTAATTCGACGAAAACAAAAGAGCAAACTCGCCGTTCTCCACGATACTAAACAGAAACTGCTGGTCTCTGGTTGTAAATAATATTCTACGATGTCAGGTGAAGCATACGAATTGAATGTTGGCACTTATAGTTCTGTTTAACGGTATAAATCAGCGCTAAATAAAACCTTAGGTGTTTCTATAGAATATTATATTATTTAAGGATAAATTAGCATGGGACTACTCTCCTGTGCGCATTGCTACGGTGTTGTACCACGTGCACTGGTCGAATTTGTATGTTTTGCCGCGGATCAATCTAAGAGTGAATACAGTTTAGGTACATAAACCCTTCTACGTTTAGTCACATACTTCACAATTTTTAAATTTGCACTGTTGTTGTTATCAGTAATATTCCTATCATTTTCACTGTCACTGAAGTGCATTCAGTACGTTCTGCGTCAACATCATTATTACCATTATCATAATCGCAGTCCATGTCTTCAATCTGATGAACTTCATCTTGTGTACACTCATAAAAATATCATAACTTTCTTCCTTGTGATGTTCTAAATGCTTAGTTCTAAATAAATGTTTCCGATTCTCTTTATATATTATATAATTATCTGCTCGTATTTCTGAATTATACGCGGTCGGAGGCAGAATAGCACTGTTTATAAAATGAGTTTTCAGCCCATGCAGCAATGCCAACAATGCAGTATAGTAAGTCCATTGTTACAACATATGTGTGTAGTTTCGAACAATAAGAACATTGTTGTAACATATGTTTATAATTTCAAATAAAAAAGACTGGTAAAGTTGGACCAAGTTGTGATTACTTCGAAATTTAGTTCCATATAATTATGTTTTCAACCAAAAAACCTGATTGTCTTTATTGAATCGTTAACTTTACACTATTTCTGACACAAAATGAGAACACTATGGTCTGAAAATGTTGTATAATATAACAGTAATAGTGTGGACATAAATTGACCCTGCCTTGGTCCGTCTAGGGTTAATCAGGTAGCACAAGAAGGAGAATACTCAACTATATCAATCTGTCAGACTTGCACTGGCACCTGTACTCACAGAAAATAAATATCCAAGTCTCCGAAATGTCCAAATCCCGATTAAATAATTCGCAATAAAAATAGATGGCGTAGCAAGACCATTCATCATTCATCAGTAAATTACCCTGAATTACTTAAGCAAATTGTACTGGAAGATTACTTTGCAACTACGCCCATGACTGGCATTCACATGCATCACGCGTACAAGAGAACCTACAGAATAGGCATCATATTGTTTAATCGATATTAATTAAGAAAGCAAGACTGACTCAGCGGTCAAGTGGTCAGACATCTGGCCTCGCAATCCAAAAGTTTTCGTTGGGGTAAGGAACTTTTATTAACTCGAATCATTTATCTACTACCCTTAGAATCCTAAAATATGAATGTGGGAATCAATGGGAAAGTGTTTTATGTTAAAACTCTATAACATTAACAAAATACAACTCATCGAGTTATAATTACAGTCAAATGTTTCTGTCAGAGTCTCCGATTGAAAGTTAAACAGAGATGTATACACTAAACACAAAAGAAAAGAAATAAGTAAATAAGCCTCTATTTGGGCGCGGAAAATGAAGCAAATGTACTTAATAATATTATGCGTTTTTCCAAAACATAAACATTTGTGTTATTTTTAGTACAATAATGATAATGATAATGTGATGGTAAGTACCAATTGAAGTAATAAACCAAACTAAACATAATACATGTGAAAACACTTATTAATCATTTCCATGTCCAATCTACTAAAATGGTAATTTGGCTGTGTCTGAAAACGATTTATAGCAATAACTTTAACGATCTAAAACTAAGTAAAAGAACGCTACATGAAAATATAAAATCTACTGCTAAATTTACATATTAAAATAAATGCTGTGTGTTTAGTTTTGTGTATGCATTAATTAATTAATGCGCGTGCGCAGAATTTTACTCTTCACATGAAATTAGTCATGCAACACCAGGTACTAAACAAACGTTTCTCAAATGCTGTTCTCTCAATAGATCACTAAGTGAGAGGGCTGGGGTAATTTCATTCCATTGTTGATAACAAGATGATGGAGGCATCAGTGATAGTGCAGTTAGCATCCTACAGCTGTATCCACCTGCGTATTTATGATGTTCTGTCAACTGCACAGCTGTAATTCCATCATGCAGTCGACTATCTGCTCAGTAACGCCGCTAATTGTGTTGGAGACTAGCCGAATGAGCATAAGCGATTAATTCGATCAGGAGTAAGCAGTGGCATAATTGTCAACCACGTGTTGAGCGAATTGCATATTAATAGTTCGTGTTATAAGGCATTTCATATCAGCACAGATGAGGACAAAGGGTCTGCTTCCGTAGTAGGAATGAAACAATACAACATATGCGTTTCATTCTACACCGGGTGGAAAATGTGTAGCTGTTATCCTGTTAGCATGAAAAGCTCTTAAACCATTTTAGTTTCTGAACGCTTATTTCAGGAAATTTTTAAAAAGTCTTTGGAAGATAGTGTGTTTTCAGTGAAAGTTGAATTTTATGCATTAACTGCTTGCAAAATTACCTACCTACATGTTTTGTCCGTTTTACTGCACGTATGAGCATGAACTATATAAAATCCTTTAAATTTTTTATATATTTATCATTGCAGATTTGGGGTATAATCATATTTGATAGCTGAATTTTACCATTAAAATCTTACCAGGGTACTTACTTTTTATTTGTTACTATTTTCTTACTATTTAACTCACGCAGCAGATAAATATGAGCTGGCAGTATTGATTGTTTAAGGTCAACAATCACCTGTGAATAATCAATCGTCTTTTCGCCGTAAGGTGGGTGACCTTGCCACTGGAACCACCATGTTCACTAGCTATTATTAAAGTATTAATTTTATTTTCGCGTAAGTACTACTATTTCCATTATTTACTATCTTTGAAAAGAAATTGCCTGGAATACACATGCGTTAAGTGCACTGGGGAATCTCAGAAGTAGAAAATGCTTGACTTCTTCTACTACTTCCAAACTCTTTCTCCTTCTCCAAGGGTGCAATTACAACACTTGTATCGCAATATACTGTCCCACACTCTTCGTAGCAATCAGTACATTCAAGATAAATCTTAATGAAGTACACAATAAAACAGAAGCTGATGTATGCTTTTTGTTCTCCTCGCTTCCTTCCTTTGTATTTTGTTTTTAACAAATCCTTATTTACGCTATAGTTACGATCTTGCAACACGGGCTGGATTCCGAGCTATATGCAGTTGCATGTTTTTATTGATTTCGCATATTGAAAAGATAAAACTACATATTTGCCGATATTTTTAATTTCGAATCAGTCAATTTTATTTTGCATAAAGGCATATTTCGAGGGTTCTTTCTTTTAAATGTATAGATACTTTTATTTTGCATGCTTTAATACATATATTTGCGTTTTTCCCCTATTTCTACCAATTTATTATCTAATGTGAACATTGCTGATAAAATAATAATCATGTAAAAAATTCCATGAGAAATATAACACCAATTGATAAAATATTAAAATCTTCCGGGTTGGCAGGCCGTGGTATAAGGAAACAAATAATTTTACCCTTAGACCACGACCTTCCAGCCCGGAAGATTTTAATATTTTATCAATTAACTCCGGCCGTGAAAGCCTTCGCACTTATAGCACTTATTGTTGAGGACGTTAAATTGCTGCGACAACTACTTCTCGCTATTACGTTCTGATTAAGTAGAATCAAATCCTTAAACACCTGCGACAATGAAGTCACGTGGCGTGTAACGTTTCATTTTCAACAAGAGGTTATCCAATCTTGCAGCAAATCCAAGTGAGAAGAAGTGTGTGATCGAACTGCTTTAAGTTTATCCGCCGACATGCCGAAAGAAAAAAATAGCAAACAGGATTTATTAAAGAAATGGGTTCTGAAGATAGTACTGGTGGGAAAATAGTCTGCTGTGCAATATATTAAAAACAGGTAAGTTTTTGGTTATCTAATAACTTGGCAATCATTTCTTTTATCTTTATTAGATTCTTGGTAACTTTTCAGAAATTAACCTCATTAATGGCAATATGAGCCAATTATAATTTATTAGTTTTATTTGTTACGGTGTAGAATTAGTGAGATTCATTTTTATGTGTCAGGTGCCGTGTGAAGAGATTTCAGCTCCAACAACATAAAGCAACAGCTCAACATCGCAACCGAACAATTGAAGAGGAGAGTCAGGAGAGTCTTATTCCATATATGTTCCGCTCTGGGCCAAAAAAAAAGTGAATTTCATAAAGACTTATGCGAAACTATGGTTGCTGCCAACTTGCCTTGGCGGTCTTTGAATAGCACAGTTTTTAGACAATTTCTAGAAAAATACACCAACAGAAATATCCCTGACGAATCAACCCGAAAGGTCTAGCTTCAAGGATTGATTCAAGGATCAAAACTCAATGAGTTTTGCTTTTTATCATTTTATCCTGACGTCATAAGGAAAATATAATGTAATAAAAATGTTTTAAAATGACTCAAATAATTAGGTATTTCGAAATTGTTTCAGGTTATCGATAACATCACGGAAGATATGAGCAATAATTTTGTATGGATTGGGATTGATGAGGCAACCGATGCAGAGGGACGCTATATAGTTAATATATTAACTGGCAAACTTTGTCCAGATGGCCCATCGAATCCACATTTGCTTGTCACAAAAGAGACGTAAAGTAAATTTTCAAACTATAGCAAAGTTTGCAAATTATTCCATTCGTAAGTAGAATATAATTTTTTTTACAGGGGTGGATCTAGAATCTGCTCCACCCAGGGCAAGAATGGAGTTTTGCACCCCCTTATGCCGCCATTCTGTTCCATACAAAAAAAATATGTTTAATCTTCTATTTCCCATTAATGAAAATTACACAATACCATTTTTCCAATAACAATTTATTTTACAATTATTGCCACTAATTTTTAGTGTTTTAATTGTTATTTTATTTAATTATAAATACGAGGGTCATTTCAAAAGTTCCGCACACTGTAAGAAAGAAGCAAAGAAAATAATTTATTTTACAAAATACCTTTACAGGCCTTCAATATAATCCCCATTCTTGCTTATGATAGCTTCCCAATATTTTGGCGAATTCTGTATTCCGGATAGGGCACCCACGTTGTTCAGCTGCCTGATTAGTTGGGTCACCTCACTGAAAGCTTCATCAATTGTATCAAAACGTTTTCCATGAAGTGGTTCCTTCAATTTGGGAAACAAATCAGTCTGGGGGCTCATATCGGGATGTTTGGTGGGTGGGGAAGTATTAACCATCCATATTTGTCGACCATTTCTCTCACTGGTAGGGCAATATGCGGTCTTGCATTATTGTACAAAATGAGGACACCAGCTACAAGCATGTCAGGGCTTTTTGACGAATTTTCGGGTGCAAAACATTTTGCAGAAACAGCTTGTAGTACGTGCCTATTATAGACATCCCCTGGCACATTATTTGTAGCTATGGCTCCATTCATGTCATACTCAAAGATCATCACCAGTTTCACCTTTGATTGTTGGCGGCGGAGTTTTTTCGGTAACTTTTCCATTGTGACGACTGAGACTTCAATTCTGACTCAAAATCTCGTGTTCAGGTTTCATCAAGTGCAACAATCCTTTTCTGAAACTGTTCTCCTTCTGCTCTATAACGTTGAAGCAATTCTTCCGCGATTCTTTTGCGACCTGCTTTCTGCTCTTCACTCAAATCATGTGGAACCCATCTGGCAGCAACGTTTCTTATTTTTAACTTTTCAATAATGATTCTGTAAACTGATGTGAGGAAATTCTTGGCCTCATATGCAATTTCCTCACTGTTTTTCTCGATCCTTTCTCAAAATGCCATTAATAATAATCTGAGAGGCGTAGTCTGTTGCAGTTGATGGCCTTCCACTTCTTTGGTGGGTCGTTAATGCTTACCCGACCTTCATGGAAACGAGCATATCACAGTGATATTGTGCTACGGATCCACTACAGTTGACTACACTATTCCTATACACCTCTCTTAAAGCGTTGTAAATTTCAATTGGGTTCTTTCCACGTAGGGATTCGATTTTGATGGAACGCTGATCACTATGTGTAATCTGACCTGACTCGGTTTCAGCTTCCATTTTAAAACTGAATTACTCACGACACAGCCACGTAAACCAGCATACACATATACAACCGTCAAGCCTACTGACACACGACTGACAAATTTTAACTTGATCACGCCACCGTAACGTAAGGTTTAATAAAAAAAAGTGAGATAATATCAAAATGATATAATCATAAAGGTTATTAAATAAGGACACTTCAAATTACCTAGGTATTTGAAAAAATAAAGAATATTAAATTAATTCCGTGCATGTGTCCATTATCAGAACAGCAATGAAAGGTGACAATGTGTATGTACTCCTTCCAAGGTCGTGGTGTGTCAATATTGACAACACGGTGTATTAGGCTCCATACAAAATCATCCATAAAACCAATTACATATTTCTATTGTGGAAATTAAGTTTAGTTCTTAACATGAAATGATTACTTTCAATAAGTTACCATTCATTACGTAGATACATAATTGAATCTGGCGTAAAAACGTTTTCGGCTATTTGGCGCCCCTCTAACCCGACGCCTGGGGAAGACTGCCTTCCCCTAGATCCGTCCCGTATTCTTATATATCTTTAAGTTTTAATTTTGTTTGAGCAAACATTTATTTGGCAACTCTTTACAGGAATGTTGTTGCCAGGCGAGGATGCCGCAGATTGGGTGATTTTGCTGGAGTCAGATGCAGCACCATACACACTAGTGTTGAAGGCTTTTTTCCCCGATATGATCCACCTAACGTGCTTGGCACATGGACGACACAGAATGCTGAAGAGGTCCGCAAATTGTTTCCATTAATCAACGAGCTGATTTCACAAACAAAAGTGGTGTTCGTTAAGGTACCTTGGAGTCCAGAAATATAAGGAGCAACTGCCTGAGTTTTCCCTGCCTCCAAAGTACTTCAGGCAACTGAAAGAGTAACTATTATCACTTTGTATTTTATATTTACTGTAGGCTTACCCATGTGTTGTTTTGACACATTTAACCTACTTCACGAGGGAATTAAAACCAATGTTTATACGATATTGTGTTTAAATCATTGGGGTGGTACCTTATACATTTGTTGCCTAATTAAGGCAACCCACCTTACATTTTTAAACTCAAGTTTAAGTGGGCAATTCAATAAACGTCCGTTACCATTACATATTTCTATAATTTACCCTAGGCGCAATTTGCGCCTTAGCGGGAGCGTACCGATGCAACCCGCAACATAAATTCGCTGCAAAATGAGCTGTCTTGTGCGACTGCCTACTTCTCCATAATACAGAACAGTATAACCCTGTTGGAAAATATGGGCACTCCTCTAACAGAATCCCTTACAGTTGTGCAACACATTGAAAGCAGTTCCTGGATCACATAGTAAAGCAGTGACTGCAAAATTTAAGTTTGTGTTAATTTAAGTTTCCGGCTATAACAAAAGGTATCAAATTGCTGTCATTCTCAGTGTAAAATGTAAAACAATCACTAAAATTCAGAATATTTCTGCTTACAAATATGCAGCAGTCACGTCGTGTGATGTCGAGAGATCGTTCTCGGCATTTAAACAAATTCTGACAGATAAGAGAAGTTTAACAGTAGAAACTTAGAAAAATTGTTGCTTGTTTACTGTCATAAGAATTACATGAATAACGATGAAAGTTAAAAAAAAATAAGTGTATAAATTCAAATATGTAATAAAATTAGTAGTCAATATATAAAAATAATAAGAATGTTGATAACCTGAAGACAACTACTAATGTAACACTTCAAATTATAAATCAAACAAACCTGAAATGTATTTTTCACTGAATATGCTTAACTTTCAGCGAAATTTCAACAGCTTTTACTGGATACTTGCATGCACGTTTTCGGGCTTTTAGTGCATAAAGTTCTGGGGTCCACTGATCATACACACGCCTCACACAGCTATGATATACATATCCTGCCGTTCGCTTATCTTCGTTATAAGTATTGTTACCAATATTCTATGTAGTTTTCATTTCCATCCATTGCACTTTAAATACAAAATAAAATAGTCTAGTAGTCAGTTTTATTCAGTAAACCCTTGTTTATGCAATCATTTACTATTTTTATTACATTTACTTACATTTTTAAGTAAAAATAACCATTTTACTTGTTCTCGTGGAATGCTTTGATAAGTAGCTGAGCTTTCTTGCATGTTACAGCTGTAAAGTGCTGTAACCTACTTGGTTTTTGTGGTAGGTGTTTTGGTAAGCCCGTAAGTTAAAATGCTTAGTTTGTTTTTGTTTCATTTAAACCTAAATAAATGTGCTTTGGCTTTAGTTAGTTTCATTAGCTTACAATTTAGCTGAAAATAAACGAAATGCAACCGGAACTTTGCAGTAGAAGGAACTGACTTTATCCTGGAAAGTGTTGTTTTTCCACCCAACTGCAAAGGGAAAGAGCGCTGTTGCCAAAGTTCTGCATTTCAAAGCGTTTTTCTACAAATTTATGAAAGAGAACAAAAGCATTCATAAACATTTTCAATGTACTCATCGAGTACTATCTCTGGTTTGAAGGATGACATTAATAACCCTTCCACTCGGCATACATGTAATAAAGTTATAACCGAAAATTTTATGATAATTTTCATTTATGAGGCAAATAACCGATTTTAACGTGATGGGTTAGATGAGCACCAAAACAGCAAGCAGTATTTTATTCCACAAAAACTTGATATTAATATTTCATTGGAATACCTGAAGCCCATAAAAATAATTAGAAGTGTATAATTTAGGGATGTCATATTTTCAATTTCCTGTATACCAACTAAGTAAATAAAATTCTATTTAAACCATAGTTTATTACGTGGGAACTAATAAAGAGAAACAGTTAAGCCATATCCGCAAAAGCAATGGTTAAGAGTTTCTGTATCATACTGTACCACGTGAGTGTTAAGAATATCCGATAAACCAACGTTGTCAGGAAAAGTATCCGGTGTCTGATCACGCGACCTCGTAGGCCACGCCAACTTGTAGCTATGCGTATAATCGAACCTCGGCCTTAAGCAGGAAAACGTCGATTCGATTCCGTCACGGTTTATCGGTCTTCTTTGCGTGTTGGGGTACGACTAAGGGATGCTTGGGGTGAACGTTCAAGTGTCCGCCCTGGCAATCTTCAGTTCCTTTAATAAAAAGGTAAATAATTAATTGTACTGTTCCGTTTTGCTACTAACATTGCAATAAAAGTAAGTGAAAAAGGACGGTTCATCAAATCGGGACGGTTCCGAAAACTAAAGAAACTGTTCCGAAAGAAGAGTACACTCTTAACTATTTTCTATGTCGTCCTCCGTGGACTAGTGGTACTCTAGTTCCCAAGGTCGCGGGTTCAAACCCGGCGGAGGGCGATGGATTTTTTCGGGCGTAAAAATCCTTAGCATCGCTTCCTTCGTAAGGGAAGTAAAGCCGGTGGTCCCGTGTCGTAGATTTACGGCACGTAAAAGAACCTCAAGCCTGATAAAATGCCTCTGAGCAAAATTACCGGTCTTTCACGCCCAAAATAGAGTGGGACGCTAAGGACCATAGTAGTTAAAGAGCGTCCATAAATAAAACTCAATTTAATTTAATTTAACTATTTTCTATGGAACTTAAATACCAAAACACCCAATGAAAGATGGAAGAGAAAGTTCTTCCGTACAGGTTAAATTGGTATTGAATAATATGGCTAGTTAATTAAAATTTTGTAGTGGCACTGTATGAGTTCACAATTTTAAACATGCGCTTGACTGGTATGATGTAATGTGTTTTCTTCTATTTTATAAACACACTAAGCATCTGCTCTCAAATACTGCACAGATTTCTCGAGCTCATCCAGTTAATGCTTTACATAACAACAACAATAATAATAATAATAATAATAATAATAATGATAATAATAATAATAATAATAATAATAATAATAATAATAATAATAATGATAATAATTTAAGAAACTTATTCGAGTTTCTTTTCTCGGGCCGTGCTTTTTATTCACGATTGCTTAGAATTATGGCTTTAAGGGCGCTGCTTCTAATTCTTCATGGAACATTACAATGAAGTTTATTCATTCTTAAATATCATATTCGGATTTCTAAATAATTAAGGTACTTTTCACTGAAATATAGATTATCGAATACTTATTAAGTTTGCATTTTCTTCCTATTCCATAAATTTAAACTAATTTCTAACAGTTCGCTTTTGTTTATTATTATACAGTTTGGAAGATTTCGCCAGTAGCAGATTTAAAAAGTTTTTGTCCTCCATGGTATAAGATTTTTCGGTACTGGAAATAAAAGCGACATTTTCGTAGAAAACAGATCGCGAAATCCGGGATACAGATAGTTTATTTCTAATATTCTTTAATGGCAACAACCATACGAAACAGGAACTGCACTTTCTTTCGGCTCATCTGAAAAGTTTGTAGCATGAGCAGTTACACATTAAAAAGCTCCACGATGTGCTTCTATGAGGAAAGACCACAAACATTTTATCCTTCCTTCAAGAAATTCTTAAATATAAACGAAAACAACGCTGGAAAAATACCCCAAACTTTCACAGCAAACCTATCGGTGGCAAGAATTATCTCTCCTAATTGCCAACAGCAGAACACACTAATTTGGACATAAATACACTTGTGGATCTCACTATTTAATTCATAATTATCTGTGTTTATACCTCGCATGAAGAATATACACTGTATTTATCAATAAGAGTAAATTACGCCGAATTTTGTCAATCGCTTATGGAGAACAAAGAGACTTAACATTTATATAATGTTGACGGAATCCATGTCAGCACTCAGAAGAACTAGTTTGCTTATCGGTAAACGCAAATGAGAGAAGCAATATAGGAGAGGCCAGTATCTCAAATCGTGCGCTCGCGAAAAATCTTTCCATTTGGGTGCCTTTCATATCACTTCCGTAAGCAATCTCCAGTTTGAAGTAAACGAATCTCCGCTGAATACGAGGAGGAAAGCCTTAAGTCTCACGTACGCCGCATGAACTGCCTCCAGGAATCCATCAAATGTTTTCAGCCAGTTTTTCCTGACAAGTCTCATTACGTGGATGCCATAGCCATCGTCGTTTTGTACCGTACCCCCAGATAATTCTGCTCTTCCTGCAAGTGTTTCATTTGAATATTTTACCAATACTCTCTTGCTCCTTTTCCCTCGATGCTGCTCCTTGGAAGCTATAACTATCTGTCATAGATACCTCCATGACCCTTTACAACAGAGGCCACACCGATACTTCCATCTATATCCGTTTATTCACTGCCCTTTGTACCTCATATTCTACAGCACAACAAATTTACATCGACGGTTCGAAATGCGGAAATCGCTGCGGCTGTACGGTGGTACTACCCCATAAGACCTTCATGGACTCGACTAGTGCTCTCCTCAATCTTCAGTAGCGAGCTCCAACCAACAACTTGGTGTTGTACATTCAGTTACTTTATCACAGAGTATCAAATCGAGTAAACAGTTTCTGCCAGTAAGGGTATTTTCTCATGCTGGCATACCAGAAAATGAGAATGCTGATACTGCAGCTAAGGAACAACACGACATCCTCCAAATTTCTCGGACCTAAGATTCCCCACCAAGACCATCAGCTTTACGTATCAAACCATTCTCCGGCAATGGAAACAAGAGGGTTCCTCATCTAGAAGCAAACTACATTATTCCTATCCCCTTCCCATATCTGCCTAACCTCTCACACATTTCAAGCGTCACCATCAAGCTCTCCTATCTCGCCTACGTCTCGGACATACTGCTCTCACCCATTCCTACTTTTTGTCACGTGATCTTCCGTCCATGTGCAACTTGTCCTTCTCCACTTACAGTCACTCACATTCTCATCAACTGCCGTTTCTACAATGATGCAAGGACTAGATGCAAAATGCCAACCAGCATCCTAAACAGCCCATGGTGTACCAGCTTTCTCCAATAATGTGTTGAACTTTGTTGATGTAACACAATCATGTAAGAGATTTTAAAACCTATTGTGGTCGCCATTTAAATTTGCTGTTAAAGCGACATTAAACAAATTAAATAAAAAAAACTTGACATGACCGAGTCAAAATCACGTGATCATGAAGTGTGTAGCAATGGAAAGTTCTAGCTATGCCGAATCGGTTAAAACTACATAACTCATGTATATATTAATTAGTACTTCTGATCGCTTTTCATTATTTCCTTGATGGCGAACTTCCAATTTATCATTATTATTTTATTGTAAAACAGATCCTACTTTACAAAGCAACTCTCGTTTTACCGCATTTAGTATCAGTACCGAAAGAAAAAATGAAGGACAATGCCATAAAATTTCTGGTTCCACTATTGCTCCATTTAAAGCACAAAAGGTCCTGTTTAAACGATTGAGTAATTAATATCTGCACCATAGTCCCCAAGGGACAAGGCCGATTATCGAACTCGCATCGATCATCAACGACCATGACGCATGGTCAGCTCATCAAATCCCCCAACTCTCGCTGCTCACTAAACCGGATAATGCTGTTAACTCTAGGTGTTATTTGGCCTGAACAGGAGGGAGTACAGGAGACCCTACAGTGGTTAAAATTCTCCAGAAAATTAATTTCATTCGGTATTTGCCTTCCAATTAATCCTACTTCCATTTAGGCGGTACATTTTCAAGTCATATAAAGCGTATTGGGGTGCTGGATAAAATACAGAAGAATTGCGATATCAAATATGTATATATGACAAGACGTTAGATCTGGGATATATTTTAAGAAATGCGACTGCATTTTTAGTACTAATTTTCACACTTTGTTTACAGCTTGATGAGCAATATATCTGTAAAGATTAGTTCGTAAGATTTTAAAGTAAAATAGCAGATGTACATCCACCAATTTCTTCTACGCCTTGAAACAGATATACAGGATGGACCATTTAAGTTGGGACTGTACAGTATCTCCAAATCTAAGCGTTGCAGAAATAAATGTCTTGAATAAAAGTTGCTTGATATTGTCGCGTATGTGACTAAGGAGTACATATATTATATTAGTCTATAATCTTTTAGTAGTCTATCATAATCTTATAAATTTATGTGGAATCTCATTTCTTCACTTGCTGAAGAAGATTATGAACTAACATAAAATGTGTATTCCTCAATCACATACGTGATTATTGTTGTTCAATATTATGAAGGAAAGTAAATGTCGAGTTTTATTGGGAGGACGTTGTGATGGTCATTTTAGGGTCAATTTAAATTGACCCTAATTGAAGGTTCCCATTTAAAAAAAGTAAATTGACATAAATGGCAATCATAACGTCCTCCAAAAAAAACCCAACTAATGGCATTTACTTTCCCCCATATCAAGCAACTTTTATTAAAGCATTTCTCTCTACAACGCTTAGCTTTGAAGGTATTGTACAATCTCAACTTAAATGGTCCACGCTGTATGCTCTTGTCTTTTTTATGAGCTCTGTAGTCTTCATTACGGAATCATTTCCTTTTCGCTGTTTTTTTTTGGGGGGGGGGGGTTCTGTAGAGCGTTTTCCCAAGAAGGTTCAAGTAAAGAGTAAAACATATGTTAGATATTATTTGAAATAAAGAGAACAAGAAAGCTTAATACTGAATTACAGAATGAAGGTTCACACGACTTTAAAATTAAAATCGGGCAGGCCAAAGTATTGCTCCTCCTCGTTCAATCCACCGTCCAGGAAACAACTGGTCAAGAACTTGCCGAGCTAAGTGAAAAGCGAGCAGGGCAGCCATCCTGTTAAAGTCACATCGATACTCATACAGCAGAGGAACACCATGAAACAACTGGTGCAAAATGTTGACGAGGAAATCTATCGTTCATTTGTGAGTAAACATTAGATGTTAGAAAAAGAAAGGTTTGAGTAAAAGTTGTTTAATTTTAAAACTACTATCCAATGATACCTTAAACAACTCATGTTCCCATTTAAAAATTCAAAGTTGACTACGAGTGACCCTACTTCCGGTTTGTTCCGGAAATATAAATATCAGCAATCGTATCTTTACATACGTTTTGGTTATCAAATTGTTTTTGCAAACAACAAGCATCTTATAGTTTTAGAGAAAAACGGCTGACAAATGTGTTCTGGGTTGAGGCAGTATTTTTAACATTTAAATGATATCAGTCTAATTATATAATATGAAATAAAAATAAGCCCGCCTTAAAGCAATATGTGTATAATATAATATATAAAATGTATATTACAGTCATTGTATTATGTTTATTTTATTATGTACAAGTATAGAAATGTTATGTGAAAGTATTACGTAATTTAACAATGTAGGAACTGTGATAATAGAAGCAAGCTGCTTTCCGTAGCAAACAGAATTACAAAATAGAAGCCGAAGGTTGCTAACAATAAGGTAACCTTGAGACAATAATAATAAAGTAATATTTAAAACAGTTTAAAAATAGCCAATCAAAAACTACAAAAGCTAAAAGTCAAATAAAGGTATTCCATTGCCGTAGGCTTAGCCAATCAGAGACTTGAAATAGAGAAAATGTACAAATTCAAGCGGTAGACGCCTCAAGAAAGCGTACCCAAACAGTTCGGTTTGGTACGGGTCAGTGATTGTATGAGAGACATGAAAATTCATTGCGGCGGAAATAATATAAAGTTTACGTGTTACAAAGTGTAATTAACAATAACCTCACAGCTCTATAGTAGGATACATCAGTGAAGTGTTATTTAATCGTGTGAAGTATTAATAAAAAGTAAAAATACAATTATACTTTTGTGTAAGGCTTATTCTTTAGCTGTACCAGCCCTGTTAAGAGATACATGTTCTGCAAATTACTAATGACGAAGCCGAGGCATTCATTATATACATACATATACAATATTTAAATAAATATTAAAATAAAAGTTGGTCTTTAAACGCGGGGTGAAGGCCACCGAAAGTTTGTACCCAAATTGTGGGGCGAACACTCCTAGAAACATATCTCCTATACCTATGGTGCCTATACGTGGTGTAACCGCAAAACAACAATTAAACCCCTTCAGGGTATATGGTATTATGGTATAGGACATTAAAAAGATCCAACTTTTAGATGCCCAATAGTATTATCTTTGTTGATCCAGGGTGACTGTAACAAAACCCTCATTTCTTCTTCTCCTCCTCCAGAAAATATTATTAGGAAGTGGAGTAATTTCGGCAACACTGTGCGTGTGACGGGGTGAAATTCTGTCTGCGCAAAATGTGCTGTACTTCGCAACTGCCGGCATATCAAATAAGTGAATTGCACTATATGATATTGCAACTTTATGTTGATAAAAACATTAATAACACCAAATATATGAAATATGCAATAACTTTTACTGTTCTTCTAATAGATATCTAATCGGTGTTAAAAGCAATGTATTCTAAATGTCAATGTATTCTTGGTCAATGCGTGACCAAGGAAAGCCTATGAAAATAAATTTCAAATGAAAACAGGCCTAGCATCAAGCTTTTTATGCGGCAAACGTCCGTGGGTATAGTTATAGAGGAAAAGTGCCATGGCGGAGAAAATAGCAATTGAAGTTGGACCAAAGTTATATACAGTATAGCATTGCTTAATGCAAAAACTATTCACTGTCTTGCAATTACATACCTGTGTAGGAGAATACATAAAACAGACTTAACTCTGGTATTTTATTTATATTTTTTTCGATTATCTTAATGATGCTAGTTCTTATACTTATATTGGGCATTTAAGTGCATGTTTCTTAGATAATAAAATTATGATTTATTCAGCATCTTAAAGTTGTAGAAAAGTCAGTTAGAAATTTGCCAGCTTGCTCGCTAGTGAATTTCTGCACTAAGAAACAAGAAATGAAGGAAGGAAAACAGAAAAAGAAAGAAGAAAAATACAGGTTGAACCTTTAGGCCTAGTATGAAAGTTCTCCGAATAATTGAATTTGATGATAATTTTATAGAGTATTTTTTGGGAGGATTTATAGCAGAAAGAAATCAATTAAGCCGACAGTAATATTAAGGAATTCGATAATAACTCGTTTGTAAAAAAAAAAACAAAATACTGGCGATATATGTAGTGCATACAAATTCATTGATCGTCGCTGAAGTATACACAGTGCATCCCATAAAGATATTGATAAATTTATGCAGGTTTCTACAGCCTTTCTTATTCTTCTTCTTCTTCTTCTTCTTCTTCTTAGAGATTTAATGAACAATATCTCGCATCTCTACTCTAGCGTGAAAGGAGTATTATTAAAGAAGTGGTATATGAATGGAAAAGGTCTGGGGTTATTTTTTGAGCAAGATGTATCGCCGCATCGGTAATTTGCCTGGACAACACTTTCAATACGTTGGATTGGTAAAGGAAGATCAGTTTTTGGCCTACTAGTTCCCTGATATTAATACAGTAATCCTATGGGATTGTGCCAAAGACAATGTGCGGAACACCTGTGGCTGATCTCTATGATTTGAAGTCCAGATTAACTAAAGCGTGAACACAACTAGAGTTTTAGATGATACTCGTTCCTTCAGGGAAACGCATGTAAAGTGAATCAAACAAAACCTTTTGAGCCAGTAATTCATTTAAATTATTCTTTTCCCTCCAGGTATGTAATATTAAAATTGCAACGCACATTTTTAGGATACCCTATACATTCAAATTAATAAAACAAACTTAGATTGATTAATCGCTTCCGTTGGGAAACTATAGATAATATAAATTACAATGAACTCTAGCAAGTTAAAATCTAAAAGTGCATTTCTAACTTATCAGTCTGGATAAGTATGTTCATTTCCTTGCAATTAAACTGGAAAAAATATTCATTATTCATGTATTACTATCTTTAGTAATTGCTTTTGATGAGTACCCTATTTAGATTATGTTGTGCCTTGGGATTTAGATACTGTTTCAGAATGACATTCGTGAAATCATTCATTCAATTCAGCATTCATAAGAAGTGAATATTGCTAAAATGCTACAGAACATTTCTGTAATTAATTGTATTACTCACACCAAAGACATTTTTGAAAGAATGAATTGACATTTGAAGGAATGACAGATACACGAAACTGGATGAGAGTAGATATGACAAATATAAATCTTTCGGGCTTTGGCTTGCCGCAATCTGCTTACATCACATGGGCGGGCTGCAGCTACCTCCATCACTACAGAATTTAGTACTAAAGCCTCTCCATTAATCCTACTTTAGCCAACCTGCCGCCAAGTAGTTGCCGTGTATTTGTATTGTGAACGTGACAGCCTCAGGAAGCCATGCACCTGAATTCTTAGAGCTATGAGAGAATAGTTCAAGGTTGATAACATGCATCTAATTGCTGTAAAGACGAGATATGCTTCGGGCAACCTTTCAGAGGACATGGAATGTCTTTTATTACATTTGTCTACCATTCCATCTTCACGAATAGACCTATAATGAGGACTAGAGACATTATTTCCATTAATAGAAAATTCTGTAGCTTTTTGCTGCTTTTTCTACCATTAATTTTTACTTTCTCTACTACGTATAGTAATTAGGAGAAGTATTGCACTCCACCCAAAAATTCGATACCGAGATTTCACCGGAAATACATGTTTTGAGGTGCACTGAATGCATATAAAGCATTTTTGGAAACATGTCCGTGTGTGTCTGTGTGTGTGTGTCTATCTGTGAAGAGCATAATTCATAAACGAACACTCGGATAATGGTTGGTATTCAGGTTCAGTATCTTTCAGAGAAGCGACACGATGGTTTTCAAGAAAATCCCCCACCCCAGATTACCCTTTACATGGTACATTTTTTGAGAATTTTAATTTTCTCAAAAATGGCTCTAACGATTTTGATTAAAATATCATATGTTTAAGATACTTTCATGACAAATAAAATGTATATCTTGAATTTTCTGGGAATGTCTCCAAAAGTATTCTTCATTGTGAACGACTTTTGCATAACTGGTAAATCATAAGAGATAGACAAAATTTCACTACACAAAAACTGCAGATCGCGTTACAATATACAATTTATGTCATATACTTTTTTTCATTGAATGAACCATTTTCAAGATATTGCTTGTTATTTCCTTAAATTTTCCAATACTTATACTTTTTCTCAAATGCGAATTCGCATTTTTTTATGTACTGGACATGCAAAAAGAATGGAATGCGCCACATAGCAACCAGCTCTTAAAATATTTGACTATCGCTTAAAGCCTACCATACTCACCTTACACTACAAGATATCTCAATTAACATGAAGCATATGGAGAATAAGGTTTGTAAAAATAGTTTGTACAAGAGTAGAGAAAGTCATGTGAGTGTAACACATCAGATTTTTTAGGCTTTTAACGTATCAGAATAACGGAGGTAATATTGATGAACTAAATAATGAAGTATAACAATCATAAATTAGAGCCTAATATTATGGATATTAATATTCATCCAATGTGATTAATTAAAGTGCATATTGATATTCCAAAAATTAATATGGATAAAACGAAAAATGTTATTTTTGGATCGATAAATAAATGTTTTGTACTGCACATAGATATCGCCACAAACGTAGAAACTATTTCAATTGTTGCACACTTAATCTCCGCCATAACTTTTCTCACCAAGGTCGTAGTAAAGTAACTTTAGCTTTAAAAATATATAGTATTCTGTAACATGGAAGAATGCCGAGAGGGATGGTTCAGGCAATAGCGTGTAAAGCCGGAGTTACGATGAACTTAACGTAACGTAACTTCTTTCAACGCGACATAATGTGAAAGACTAAAAAATTGTATTAATTGGAGCTATGGGGCTGACTTAACGCGACGTAACTTAAGAATTTAGCTATGTTACATTTTTCTTCCCGTTACTTTAAGTTTGATTTCACATAGCAATTAAAACCAATCGGCGTGAAGCAAGCAAAACTACCAATGAAGAGTAATTCCCATTGCCTTAAGAGCATCCCAATTGGACCTTTAGTTTAGCAGCATTTCCTAACATCACGTTGCATCCCATCACGTCAAGTAATGTTCATCGGAACCCCGACGCTGGTATTCTTGAGTCTGGGGTTCAGACCTCGAAATGACCGATCGTTCAAAAGTTTTTTTGGTCACTTGGCAAATACTGGGATAGGCTCTTAGCACCACTGTTTCTGTCCCTCGTTCCCTTTTAGGACTGTAGGACCAGGCGCTGTGGACAGCATTATGCGGTGTATATGTGCTTTAAAGAGATAACTACTATACTGCCATAAGAAACTTTTACCCGAATTTGTGCACGGGGACAGGGAGGGTCATTGAAGATCGTTCAGCCGGGATGCGTTATCAGGAGACTCCAGGGACGCTGTGCTTACAGCCATTCGATCTCCCATAGGTTAAGTAGACGTATCTGCCTAGATTCGTCTGTAGCACTGAAATCCTTCTCCAATAACAGAGGTATAGAAAGCCACATATAATGCTGAAATACTGGAATATATGACGAAAAGTATAAAAAATGTATTTATCTCTATTTCTTGTTAACAGAAAATAAATATCATATCTCGATATTAATGACAATGTTACGAAGATATTATCTGTCTATCCAGCTGCTGTTAACGCTAGCGCTGGAGCAAAATTCAAGCAGTTGCTTGATGATGTTGCTGAGGACGATGAAACTTTATTCAGCGATGGTATTTAGCGGCAAAAATAATCGAAAGCAATTCGATTCATTGCTCAAGATTATATGCCCTTTAAGATTAATAAATCTAATTAAATTGAAATTTACTTTACTACTAACAATACACTCACACATTTCTTTAACAAACATGGAGATAATATATAACCAGAAACATAATCGTAAAATATAGATGAGAGAATCCCGATTCTCTGAAAGATAATACCAACAACACTAAGTTTTACTTATCCCACTACTTATCTATAGAAAGAAGAGGAAGTATTGTATTCCACTAAAAAATTCGATACCAATATTTCACCAAAATGCCCATTTCGTAACTTCCTGAATCAACAAAAAGCATTTTTCGAAAACGGGTCCGCGCGCGCGTATGTGTCAACAGCATAACTCAAAAACGAAAAGTGATAAATACCAAGGATACGTACCCATGATATGGAAACCTTTTTTGAAAAAGTTGATATTCTCAAAAATGGCACTAATGATGTTGATTTAAAATATTAAAAATCTTTCAGATATTTTCATGACAAATGAAATATAAATCTTGAATTGTCTTTGTCTAAAGTCCTCTTCACTCTGAATGAGTTTTGCATAACTGGTAAACAGATAGACAAGCTCTTATTCTACAAAAAACACACAATGCATGCTTTTTGTACAGCTAACCATTTCCGAGATATATTTCATGTTATTTGTTTGAATTTTCAAATACTTACACTTTTCTAAATGGGAAGTGATTATCCGATGTTTGTATAACTGGTAAATCATAACAGATAGACAATCTCCTACTACATAAAACACACAATGTATGCATTTTCTTCACAGAGTTAACCACTTCCGAGATATTCCCCGTTAATGGTTTCAATTTTCAAATACTTATTCTTTTCTCAAATGATATTCGTTTTTTCCTCATGGTTGTGCAAAGAACTTGGGATTTCAAAGCCATCACATAATAACACACTCTTTAAAATTATGAGTATCGCTTTATCTACTGTACCCTAAGATGAAATGTGTACAGTTGAATTGAAAAGTTATATTTTTAACAGAATTAGCTGGAATAAAAAGCTTTTGTAAGGATAGTTTGTAAAAGACTTAAGTTGAGAACGTCATGTGAATGCAACGCATAAGACTTTTTAAATATTGTTTATGTTGTGCGTCTTATTCAATCCTAAAGGAGTGCAGATGCATAATATACTCTTAAAAATGAGGTTTTAAAAAGTGAAGAGTGCCATTTCCAAAATATTACCAGATTATAAACTTGACATAAAAAACTTATTAATAGTTTAAACATTAAAGAAAATTATACAGCCGATATTATTTCAACTCAGTTAAAACGTTTCACTAATATGTATTACTAATTGCACATAGATTTACTATGGTGGAGCTTGCAGCTACATGAAAATATAACTCTCTGGCGTCGGTAACAGCAGCCGTTTTGTGGTCTGCTCTAAAAATAATGGCACGTTTTGCTGCCTTGCGCTAAGTGGGCTGATGTGTATTGTTTCTAAAGGGAATCGAGCTAATAGTAGATGCTATGAATAATATTTTACATCAGAACATAAATTTGTAAGTGAAAAGGTGTAATTGTAAGCTAGCCTGCTTCAGCTTACAGAAGTAACGCATTTGACACTGTTTACTGCATTGAGGCAGGCGCTGTATGCTCTACCTCTGACTCCGTCTCTCTCCCTAGCACCGTCTACACTTTGGCAGCATACTCAATGCCCCCCGGTGGATATGATTATGCAGATGTAAAATAAAAAAAGATAAGTGTGCTTCCATAGACTGAAACTTAGCACGGAAATAGCGCGTTTGACCCTTGTTTCAATTACTGTTTTATCTTGATATTGTATTTTGCATTGTTGCTTCCTTTGATCATAGCTTCATTGTGATTTATGGATCACAAGATGTTATTGCCTATTCTCCCACTTCGGTACAACTCTCATCATTTTCAGTGATCTGTTGAAAGTCCTTAAGTGAAGGTTGCACTACACTCCACGCTCTGTGGACAATGTCCTTTGCTCAAGACTGATTATGGCCCTTCCAAGAAACTGAAAGATTCCATAATGCTGCAGGTGCCGCCCAATTCGAGGGAACCACGTTCGTTTCCAGGAGATGGCTAATCCGCGATAGGAAAACCACAACTTGTAGAGGAAGCCTGCCTTCGGGCTAAGAGTCACCTGACATGAAACGTCACAAGTCTCTCATTTCTACCGTTCTTCGCTTAGACGTCTTACAGCCTTTGTATCAGTCTCAAGGACGAAATGCTTTATCACGCAGCGAGCGTTGTTGAAGGCGTTCCTTGGAATGTTATGAAAAGTTTTGTTAGGTGACGTCGTGAATGTAACACAGCTGAGATGTCCTTCAGGTAACGCTCATTAATCATGAGGCCTGCCATCTCACCCACTACTGGCAACCATTCCTTGTCTTGTTTATCTGTAAAAGAACTACGTAGCTCTTCTAACTAATGAAGTTCATACTATTGAACCCATCCGCACATATATGGATAAAATGGACGGACTACGTAAATCATAGAGAACAAATGAAATTTTACGGGCATGAGGGATGTTTTTTAATGAAGCCGTTTTTTTTACACAAAATGACAACTAAGATGTTTAAGGCAAACTATTTTTATTTCACAAAACATTCCTAGAATTGCTTAAGTTATGGCACTGCCATTACAGGAGAGAGGCAGATCCTAAGGAAACTACTAATGATCTATAGGACGATTTTTTTATTTTCATTTTTTAATTTTTTTATTTATGGACGCTCTTTAACTGCTGCGGTCCTTAGTGTCCCATTCTATATTGGGCGTGAAAGACCGGTAATTTTGCTCAGAGGCCTCTTTATCAGGCTTGAGGTTCTTTTACGTGCCGTAAATATACGACACGGGACCAAGGATTAAGGATTTTTATGCCCGAAAAAATCCATCGCCCTCTGTCGGGTTTGAACCAGCGACTTCGGGAACTATAGGTAACATGGTAAGCACTACACCACGGAGGACGACATATAGAACGAGGATACACACAATATGGTAATTTGAAGAAAAGCAAGAACTGTACCTTTGTCAATCCGAGAAGATGCAGTAGGGCAAGTGGACTATTTGGGAATAATAAACTCCTGTGAAAGAATCAAATAGAGAATGACAGTGGCAAAGGAAGCTTTTAATCGAAAAATAAACATCACCTTTGACCTATTTACTTCCTCTTCCATGTAGGTAGAAAAGGTATTGCGTTTCACCCAAAAATTCGATACCGAGATTTTACCGGAAATACATGTTTTTGAGACCCCTGAATTCAAATAAAGCATTTATGGAAACATGTCTGTGTCTGTGTGTTTGTAAACAGCACAACTCAAAAACGAAAAGTCAGATAAGTACCAAACTTGGTATTTAGGTTCAGTATCTTTCAAGGATGCGACACAAGAATCCCTCCACTCCAATTGCCCTTTACATGAAACACTTTTCGAAAATTTAAGAAATGGCTCTAACGATTTTGATTAAAACACCATATATTAAAGATGTTTATATGACGAACAAAATGCATATCTTGAATTTTCTGGTTATTGTAGGCAATAACAATTTTCTGATATTCTTTGAAGTTCTCTTCATTTGGAAGGAATTTTGTATAATCTTGTATATTTGGTAAACGTTAAGCGATAGACGAAAACGGACTATGCAAAAATATAGATCTATTAAAAATACACAATTTATTTCAAATACTTTTATTTGTGGTATAAACCATTTCCAAGATATCTGTTATTAATGGTTCGAATTGTGCATTTCTTGGTCATTCTTTAAAGTCCTTTCAACATTTAGTTGTTTTTCGGATTGCATGGAAATAGTATGGAATTTTAAGGTCAGCATATAGCGTCCAGTTCTTAAACATTTGACTATCACTATTTTCTTTGTATCTATAACGAAATGTGTACTGTAGCTATGTATGCAAACTTCACTTGGATTAAAACGTAGTAGAAATAAACATATACTTTAGTAAGAATAGTTTGTATACTCACTAATAAGTGATAAAGGGTAGAGAAAGTCATGTGAATGTATCACATCAGATTTTTAAAGAAAAGGTATGATAGGAGTACTCTGGTGGAATGTGGCATTGCATAGCGCTATATTTCGGACATTCCGATGAAATGAGGAAAACGATTGAAAGCACTTGAAATGTGAAAAATAGTAGAGTAGAGTGGTGTATTTATTGATCTTGAATATTTTACATTTTCAAACTCATATCGCCTAGATCTATCAGATAGATCGTGCATCTATAAGATAGACCTACGTGCTTATATAATACGCTGTAGCTCATATTTTGAGTACTATATTCATCACACTGAACTTAAACGTTCATGATATTTACAAAAAATGAAAAGAAAAAACACATAAACTAACAACAAAAGTCACACAAACACAACAGAAGAAAAAAATGGAAAGACTTGTTCACAACCACATGTTACTGTTTACCAAACAAACTAATCCCGGCCTTAAGCCACTAACCTTCCCCCTCCCTCCCTTGATACTCTTTCTTACAGTCCGATCTGAGCTGCATAACCTTTTGTAAAACGGTATCAATTGATTCCCTCAAATAGTAAGGTCCAATAAGCTTGTAACTCTCTCCTTGAGTTAACAAAGTACCCTGGAAGATAACTTTCTCTTCAACTATTCTGTATTAATACAATGCACCAGAATATGAATCCTCTCTACACCAGGGACAGATTCTTATACCTTCTTTGTTAATGAGTTTGATCACTCGCCATAATCCCAGTTTGAGCCAAGCAATCCCTTGCTTGCTGACTCTATTTCTGGACAAAATATATTGTTCTATACCCCATTCTGTTTCTAGTTTCGACTGTAAGCTTAATGATACTTTCTCGTTACTTGTGACAGCCTCTGCTGTCGATCTATATCTTTCAGTTGCTTCTGTACTTTTCTCCACACATTTGCTCTATTTCCAGGTCCTTCAAACAAATATTACCCATTCCTTTTCTCTTCAGCCCTCTCTTGATTTTCGCTGCCCACGTCTTGTCCCGTTCCATTTAAAGCTGTTCTCATAAATGACTGATCGCCTAACATAATTCTAATCCAATATTTGATCGCCCGTATCTTATACTCAACTGTTTCGCTGTACGCACCATATTCTCTAAAAATGCTGCAGTTTGCCGTA
This sequence comes from Deroplatys truncata, assembly GCA_030765065.1. NCBI lineage: Eukaryota > Metazoa > Arthropoda > Insecta > Mantodea > Mantidae > Deroplatys > Deroplatys truncata. Next base: position 66,486,538 of record CM060980.1, read on the forward strand.
CCGCTTCGCACACTCAAGTACCCTTTAGAAAATTGTTCTTACTTGGTCTAGCGTTTCCGTGGATTCCCACCTCCAGATCTCTGCTCCATACGTCATTGCGTATCTAACAATTGCCCCCATATACTGTCCCTAGCAATTTTACCGGTATATCTGGTATTCTGCTCCGAGTGCGCAGAGTTTCGTAGCCCTCATTGCTGTCTTGAGTTTCGTAACCTCAATATGTTAAGTTCATCTTCCGTTCATTGTAACAGTCAAACCTAAGTATACAAAACTCTTTACATTGTCCAGTTTCTCCCCTGCGTTAAGTCCAGGTCTCTGTTCGGCTATACAGATGTATCTTTATTAGTGTCATATATTTGGGGGACGTGTTCCTGACATCCAAACAGTAAAAAAAGTTCATATGTACATTGATCTGAAAATCAACCGTTTCGTTTTTATAGGCCAAAGAAGGTGTATTCCATGAGTGAACATACGGATATGCACCACACGTATGACCGTGCAGACGGCAATGCAGCACGAGCACGTGAACTTTATGCAGAAAAGTACCCTGACAGGCCTTTAACGTGTGCAAGAACATTCGCACGAATTCACCAACGCTTGAGAGAGAATGGCGCCTTTGAGAGGAGTACTAGGGATGTTCGGAGACCTAGAGCGGTACGAGGCATTGAGAATGAAGAACGAGTTCTTTGTGCTGTGGATGCAGACCCATCGCAAAGCACATGACGCAAGGCTGTAAGGAAAAGCGTTAGTCATACGACTATCTGGAGAATTCTGCATGAAAAACTTCTGTACCCGTATCACCTTCAACGTGTGCAAGGATTAAATGAGGCGGACTTTGCTCCAAGAAGACGTTTCTGTCAACGAATGTTACAGCAGTGCGCTGTATTCATCAATTTCCTAGCCTGTATCTAATTCACGGATGAAGCTGATTTTACTCGCGACGGCATCTTCAGTTTTCATAACACTAATAACTGGACATTTGAAAATCCTAATGAAGTACGACAGGATACCATCAACAGAGGTTCTCTCTCAACGTTTGGGGTGGAATCATTCATCATCACCTTATTGGTCTCTACTTTTTCTCTCCGCGTCTGAATGGACAGACATATCTCCAGTTTCTCAGAAATGAGTTGTATACTTAACTGATAATGTGCCTCTGGACATCATTCAACGAATGTGGTTTATACACGATGGTGCTCCAGCTCATTTCAGTATGATAGTTCCTAAGTTTTTGAATGATCGATTTCCGCAAATTGGTCGAGGGAGGTCCCATTGCATGGCCTGCTCGATCGACTGATTTGAATCCAATGGATTTCTTCGTCTGGGGACAGATGAAGTTCTTGGTTTATGCGACCTGATGTTGATATTTTGAAAGGACGTATCCAAACTGGATTTGACCAGGAATTTTCAAAAGAGTACGCCAGAGCATGGAACGCAGGCTTACTGCATGCAGCGAAGCAAGACGTAGCCACTTCGAGCAGTTTTTGTAACTTTCGATTTTGTGTTGTAACTCTGAAATAAATGATTTTCAGACCCATGTTCATATGAACTTTTATTACTGTTTTGATGCCAAGAACACGTCCCGCAAATACATGACACCAATAAAGGTACATTCTGTACACTGAGCTATTTTTAAACGCCATTATTTTTGTTTACATTAACGTCAATAGCTATTCCTCACAATAAGTCTGAAGTCTTCTAGTCCCTTTTGCAGCCCTTCCTTAGTAGCAGAGAACCGTGTTATATCGTCTACATATAAAAGTACTGGGATCCGAATGTCAACGATCTCGGGCGCCTCCACACTTTCTCCTAACAATATGTCCACTACGTCATCTACAAAGAGATTAAAGATAAGGGTTGATAAAATACAGCCTTGTCTAACACCTTTATAGTACTCGAAGGTCTTGAAACACTGTTCACATTGTACTTTACGCAGAATTCCACTCTACGATATATAGCCTGCAATGCTGTAACCATCATCTTCGATAATCCCTTAGCTTCCAATTTATACCACAATGCGTTGCGATTTATAGTCAAAAGCTTTCTCAAAATCAACAACGGCACAATGCAATCTTCCCCGATTTTTAGCCATGTGTTTTGCTCTTAGTGTATCCAAAATAAACAAATTATCTGTAGTAGTACAGCCGTCCCTAAATCCCCAACAGAAAGGACGAACGAAATGGGGAAACAAAATAGACAGTGAAGCATTTTAAGAGAGTGCGAGCTAAGAACAGTGTAAAAACTGATCAGAAAGAGGAAACGAAATTAGCTCGAACATAGAGAGGGAAGAACAGCTTGGTAAGAGATGCACGGAAAGGAATGGTCAACGGCCAGTAACAACACTAGTTGTTAGACAATATTAAGATAAATGTGTATACCAGGACAGGATGTAAATATGGAAGAGTGCGGTGGACTCGATTGTGCAGAAAGTTATTATTGATATCTTATGGCTTTCCGTTCTTATCTTTCCTTTGTTAATAGTGTTTAACGCCCACTCTTACTTCATACATCACCACAGGTGGTGTGCACTAGTGTCACATGAAATTGAATTATAATTGGGAAAAATTTCGCAAGTTCAGGATACCTTATCATCATTTGCCAGTTATAGTAGAGGAAAATGTGAAAAATCATCAGTCAGGGAGGATGGCCCTGGCGGAACCTCAACCATAGATCAGTTGTTCACGAGTTAATGCCTTAACAACCTCGACTACCAGTGTCGGTCTGTTCTTGCCCAAAAAGAATTTTGTCATATAGGGTATACACGTTTGTAGATTTTTTCAGATTTGAAAAAATTCCTAATACAGGGTTGTTTTTATTCAGTGGCAGAATATCTAGAAATGAATTAGTTTATAAGCTTTCTGATGTAAATTAGCTTAGGTAACAAATTAGGATTTCTGTATTTATGTATTACATCTAATTGGACCTGTTCTTTTTGTACTAATAATTGTATTGTTGAAATGAAACCAATATTTCTGTATTGAAATCAAACGGTGAAGAAATTTTAGTGTAGACAAGCACTGCGTAATTGTACTGATTTTGTTGCTCTCCCTTACGTTTGAAAGTAAATCATTAAAGTTTTGTATTATATTTTTTGCAGCTTATAGTCGTTATACTATATTTCCTCATTGTATTTAAAGTTATGCTACACGGTTGAATGAATATTCCAATAATGCATAACTGCCAAGCAAGTGCAATTTGTCCCACCCGTAACTGGATGCAAGCTAATAAAATACTCTGAAATGCACACATACTTTCTCAAGTGTTCGGTTTTCTAATAAGAACAAAGTAAACTTCATTTTTACTCACTCGTGATTACTAAATAAAGAGAACTATTTTTGCGAAATAATACCGTATCAAATTCTTGTTTCATCGTAACATTAATGCTTAGTGTTACAAATAATTGGATAATTTAGTAATAAAACTAAACATGTACTTCAAATTGTATCAGTATTCTATATTTTCTATACATTACAATATTGATAGAAAAGACTACCTAAACAAAATGGTGACTTGTCCCAACTCTCGTAGTTCTATAATTCCTTCTTCCTTCATAAATACATTATGTAGGTACTGAATAAAGCTGGAATATTCTCGAAAAGGCAAGTCGTCAAATGTGTGATAATACTGTTTCATGAAGCTGATCGATAACGATTCGCAATTATTAGCGGATATCAGAAGGTTCGCTACTCCTTTGAGCTCTTCCGTAATGATGAACGGACAATTTGTGCAGGGGTACCAATATAGCACGTTTCGAGGTGGATTTAGATGTTTCGGCTGCTAGTCTTGCGGCGAAAAATAACGGCTTTTAAAATAGTAGTTAATAATTTTTTTCCCTTCACATAGCTTTAGTATATAATGGTACAAGATTAACATCCGAGTCTTAATAACTGTGTTGTGCCGCAAGTAATGTTACAATTTAGAGTTAATAAATAAATACAATTTCCAAAATGGCTTAAGAAACAACAATAATTACAAACAGTTTTGAATTGTGGTGATGTATCGAAGGATGAAAGGGAAACACTTATCCGCCACTTTTACGAAAAGTTGCGTTTTTTAGCGAGATGTCAGAACAATAATGAACATACTCTTAACATTGATAAAATTCCTTTTCATCCCTATTTCACATTTAAAGATATTTTAGGATTCATTGTATTATTAATATTTTTATCTCTTCTATCCCTTAAAGAACCTTACACAGCTCCTTATTCTCGTAAACTGAGATTTATTTTTGAACATTCTTTAATTACCATAGTTCTTAGCATCCCATTCTATATTGGCGTGAAAGACCGGAAATTTTGCTAAGCCTCTGTCAGATTTGAGGCTCTTTTACGTGCCCTAAATCTAAAACGCGGTTAAATTAAGTTTTTTATTTATGACCGCTTTTTAACTGCTATGGACCTTAGCGTCCAATTCTATATTGGGCGCGAAAGACAATAAATTTTGCTCAGAGGTGTCCTTACCACGCTTAAGGTTATTTTACCTGCCGCAAATATACGACGCGGGACCACGGGCTTTACTTCTCTTCCGATAAAAGCCATAAAAGGATTTTTACGCACGAAAAAAAATCCATCGCCCTCCACCAGGTTTGAACCCGCGACCCGGGAACTAGAGGCCAGAATGTAACCCTAGACCACGCTAATATCTCTAGACTCTCACTCTTATATGTTAGGTATTGTCGCATAATAAAAAATAATAATAATAAGTTACTGATATAATACTAAAGCTTGTCGTTTTAAACAACTAAAGTTTTATGCAGACTAAACGAAAGTAGTCAAAAATTATAAACCTAATCAGTTATCTTAAGTACAAGGTACACAATTCATCTAGAAATCATTATCTTAGGACTCATGCCTTTTACATTATGCGCCACTTTGGAAAATTAGCTAGGATAAAAATATGGGAACTGAGTGTTTTAAAACTGTTCTGTAGGGCTTAAATTAACTATTTGGTTCTAAAGACACAATGCATTAGCTTTTTCCCTGTTAATGGACAAAACATTTCTTTACGACATTTTGGTTGGATGTGGGGCATTTTCCACTACTTACTATTTAGTCGGCTTACCCTCCTCGTATGCAGCGCTTACAACCCCTAGGACTTATAACCGTGCCTAAGGTTAGAGGTAAAGACGAACATGGAATCAAAAGAGTGAAGAACTCTGAACGGGGGATCGGGTCGTAGTCAGGTATAAGAGCGAGGAAAGATGATATGCATTTAAGGCGAAATAGATGAAAGGAACGGTGATGATGGAGCAATTGGTGGAATGAATAGCAGGGGAAACCGGAGAACCCGGAGAATACTCGCCCAGACGCCGCTTCGTCCACCATAAATCCCACATGCGTGCCCCTTGAATCGAACCCGGGCCGCCTTGTTGGAAGGCGAGCAGTTTAACCACGGCCACGGCGCCGCCTGTGGGCCACTCCTATTTGTGTTAAAACAAACATTTCCCCAAAAATTGGCGTTTGAGATATTTTGCCTCTCAGACATGGATCTATCTTTTAATCTATAAGGTCCAAGTTCGAAGCACATCTGGGTGAGCACCTGCGTAAATTTATTTCAGAGTTATTTTCCTATCCTGAGTAGATGGCGGCAAAATCTAAGCTTTATGGGCCCGAGAAATACAGATTAAAAACCAAAGAAAAGAAAAAGCTTTGAAAAATCCGCTGCAAAATTGATGCATCTCCCAGTAGCGTGTTTTCGGGACTTCGCTCAGAGGGTCTGATTTATCTTAAACAGTTTTTATTTTGTTTTGTTTTAATCGGTGTGCAGACTACATCTGGTTAAATGCCTAAATGAACTCTTATTGGGTGACAAAAGCATGCGGTTAACAGGTTGCATAAATTAGAAAACACCCGTTGAGGAAAAAGACCATCCTGTTTAGTGTTGTTTATCTGATTTTGTTATGGCTTTTAATCGCAAAGTCATTCTGCTTTCTATATTTCAACCAATAAATGAATTACACAGGCAGCATTACATGTGGTAATGAAATCTGAGTTTAATTGGCGCGTTATATCAGCAAATCATTAATTAGTAGAAGTGAACCTGCTGTCATGTGATACAAACCTTATCTGTTCAAGACCTAAAATAATGTAACCAATCCACCGCATCGGCTTTTATCATAATAATTACCTATCAAGTAAACCAGCGTGTTGTTTTATTACATTTTCGCTGAGAGAGTGATGAGTTTCCTCAGCGCTAATGAGCTATGTTTTCTTTAATCTACTCTGTACTGTTCTACCAGTTAACTAGGGCTTTACAGCAAAATTTCATAGAAATTGTAGGCGCTTTTCACAGTACTTAATATTAATTAACTAACTAGGCTATAATGATTTACAGTCCTCTCGAATTCTTAAAAGTAATGTAAATAGTTTTTTATTTCTTAAAGCATGTGGGACATCTAGAGAGAATTTGTAATTCTAAGGACGTCATCTGCAGGAATCTACGCTTCCTCGTTTGATTTCCAGTTCGTCCCTGCATCTAATTTGTGTAGAGTTGAGAAAACCATTCGGAATGGAAATGTGCGTAGGTTGTAAATGGGCAGCGGAGCCACTGGTTTTTCCCCTGAGTGAGGAACAGTGTTAAGGGTTTAGCTGTCACCACTAACATCACAGACAGAATCCTTTAGTATCAGTCATTTTGTTCGGTGTTATATTGAAACTTTTGGTGGAATGTGCATACATAAACAATAGAAAAGTATCACAGAATTTATTTTGGACAACTGATACCAAGCGGCTCAGATGGTAACGTCTATGGCCGGCATTCGGGAGGTCCCGGGTTGAAACCTCTGGGGTCGAGCAAACTGATCGAATATTTTTTCGCGGTTTTCCGCGGTCACTAGGCGAATGGTGGGTTGGAATATTCCTATTAGCCCGTTCATCTCTACATTTTCTTACTTTCTTCTTCACCACCACGCAATGAGCTATCACCCATCCTGGATATCCTATGATCCAGAGTTTGCATGCTCCTCGACAGCTACTGACCCAAGGTATTAGCTTGTAAGTCCTTGAGGGTTGAAATCCTACAAAGAGGAGGATAATCCGTTACAGAAGAAGAATAATAAGATACTAATATTAGACTTTTTAACAGATAATTATAGTGTTACAAATTAAGTTACAAGTCTCGTTGCTCTCCATTCCTACACGGCCTGCACCTCACTGAAATTAGCCGAGTAAGATAGCGCTAGTAGGCGTGTTATAGAGTTCTCAACCTTTTCCAATGGCATGCCACAACATTAGATGCACTACAAGCAAATTTTACGAGGGACATGCTTGATTTTGTGGTATAAGGGTTAAAGTAAGTCTCTTTCTACATCTATAACAATACTAGCGATCTGTCGAAGTTTTCGCTGCGCATTAAAGATTGCAGTTGTTAAAAGCATAAATGTATTTATCAAGAATGTCCAGATACTTAATTTTACAGTACCTAAAACACAATATTGTGAGTAAATGTCCACTCAGAACTTTATTTGTAACAATATTATTAATACGTATACTAAACCTTAGTCTCCTTAAAACGATCACTCATTATTACACACACAACAATATATGCAAATTAAAGGACGTAAACTAATATAACCCATCAAGCTACAAAATAAGCTTGCGGCACCGGATTCTTTTTAGCTGATAAACATTTGGCAAAATGGTCACCAATGTTTGTGGTAAATAAACACTTTTTTCTGTTTTACTGCAACAAATATAGGTAGCTGTGAACTTAAATAGCCAATTGCTGTTTAAGGTCTGTGAAATCGATGCATGTTTTGCAAATATTTTTTTAAATTAATCAAGTAACTTTAGAATTTAATATTTTTGTGATAATGTAGAGACTGAGCATTTTAGGTTAGTATGCTATTCTCAGTACGAACTTTCAAGATTAATGTGTAAATTCATTTACAACTTCAATATTTTAGTGATTCATTTAGTCATTTCTTGTACGTAGTATTTAGAATTAGATACTTCTTAGCGAAAAAAATTGTTGAATCTCATCCTTTTCAGTGGATTGTTCTGTGAAATGTTTTAAAAATTAATTTCGATAAGGTTAAAGTATAGTGAATGAATATACAGGTGGACCATATATCTCCAAAATTAAGACTTATAGAGAGAAATGTCTTGAATAAAAGTTGCTTGATATTATGGTGAAAAGTAAATGCCATTAGTCGTGTTTTATTTGGAGGACGTTTGGATGGTCATTTTCATTGATAATGAAATTATCGAAACATATAAAATAGTCAGTAACAGAAGAATATAAAAGTCGTAAACCTAATAATAAAAAAGTCGTAAGTATTTCCCGTAAATAAAGAAATGTATTGAATGAAAACGATTTAAACTCGCTAGTAGCATTAAAAGTATTTGTCGTTCAAAAAAATCAATGACCCTTTCCTTTTGTTTATTTTTAAATTGCTTTGTGAACTGTTTGTAACTCCATGTTCTATAGTCATGCTCTACTGCACTTACTCTCAAAACTGGTAAGAGGTAGAGGAACATACCTCAAGCATTATGTTTGGTGTGTTAGGGAATTAGTAAAATGCGAATTACGTTATTGCATCACCATTCTTAACTCACAATGATATGCTCTAAATCGAGGCAGTTTTGCAGGGATGATTTTTATATATCCAACAGTAGCATAAATAATACTGATTTTCTGGTTGTGCGAGACAAATGAAATCAAACAGAAAGCGCATAACTACTTAAAATATGAATAAAACTGATTTATGTTAGAAATGATGAGTTTTACTTACCCCATTATCATATCTTTATATGCTTAATAATAATGAAACGTTATACATATTTTACTTATTTATTTAGCCTCAGAAGTGCTTAAAGGGATCCTGTGATGTCTTGTAGCACTTCGCAGTTTTTATATAACTATAAGAATTATAAGCTCATCCAATGAACATTAAACAACGATAGACTTTCTTACGCTCCGCTCCTTGATTTCATAGTGTTTTATAGCTATCCAGTCTTCAGTACTACTATCTGTCCAGCGATATTATAGCTAATGGGTGGGGGAGCTCTTCCAAGGAGGTAGGAGCTTATCTACTGGTATGAGACATGGGGGGGGGGATAAAGACGCGCGATAGTGAAAGTGTGTTGGTTGTTTTCCACTGTAGATTTTACGCGCGACAGGAGTTCAGCATGCTGTGCATCCCTCCCACCAGCTAAAGCTTTACCTATGAGATAAGCCACCCCACCCCACTAGCTAAAACGTCACGGTACAGAAAGTATCTTACAATTTGCCCACAATACAGAATAATTGTTGAAAACTTACATTCACAGCACGATAAACTATAAAACAACTAACACTTAGATGTATTCAGTCCTGAAATAATTTGTTCTAATTTTCGTATATTTTAAAGCTGGTTGATTTTCCTTTTAAATTTCGCTAGTAAACTGCAGTAAGTATTAAATGCTGAACATTTTGATAGACATATGATAATGCAGGGAACCCTTTTTAGGAACTAAGTGGGCTGCCATCCTATATGTAAATACACAAAATATACAAAAATAAATGCATGGATTATTATGCTATTGAATCACTATAATAGGCTTAGGGAAGCGAAATATATGAAGAATTACTCTAAAAACTAATATATTTATGAGGAATCAACGAGTATATAAAAGGATATCTACGACATATGCATTAAATTTTTTTCTGTGTTTGTTATGTTTGTTACTAGATTTAGAAACTCGGCCGACACCTACTTATAATTTACAAACTAAAGTGTTTCTATTAACACTTGCGTAATATATCTATATTTTAAGCTGTAGTCCAGAAATAATACCTTTTCCACTGAATAATCATAGTAATAGCTTCAACAATGCCTCAGATTTTGGTACAGACTTCTTATTATGCTTTATGTATTTACAGAAATGCTTTTTTTTCATTGATTGTTTTTAGCTGTAGCTTAAACATATTTCGAGACAGAAAGAAGCACCTGGTAAACAGGTTTCTTATTCGTACCTCAATAACTCAACGATGATGAATACAGCATGAAAATAAATGCTTGTAGTAGATAAGGCTGTGCAGATAGTGCAATTTTCAAAGTTGAGTGTTTTGTCTCTCCAGTATGGAACTCGCGTTTAAAATTCATACTCATTTTGTATACTGATAACCAAAATTGACGCCAAGTATATTTGAACAACCTAGTGGGAGGAAAAATCTTAAATTAAAGAGAAAGTGTAATAAGAACAGAAATCTCGAGTTAAAACACGTTGCTTCGCATTCACACTTTCGGGAATTTATTTGCTTTCATTTTGTTACTCGGCGCTTTCGGGAAAGATGTCTAACGTGTGGCCAGGCAGTAAAGCAGCAATTTACTGAACTGGAAATAATGCAATTCCAAAACTACCAGGCAAAGCTTCGAAAAGAAAAGTTTCATACTGTTGACAAGGTTGAGGAATTGGTTAAGTGGTCTGTCGCAGAAAGTTAACATTTATCTTACCGATAGCCTTTTCCTCGTGCATCCCACACGACTGTCTTTAGTATTGGAAGTAATTAGTCAAGATACAAATGAGCCAGTCTCTGAAACCTTCACTTGTTTCAGTAGCAGGAAAATATCATAGAATTTTATCACAGGTATATAGGAAGGAAAGCAATGAATTATAATTCTAAACTAAAAGAACGCACGCGGGAACTTATTATGATGCAAAATTCTTTGCTTTTTATTTTGGTTTTGTATAACGTTTATTTAACATTTTTATTACTTTTAGGATTATTTCAACAGAACATTTTAACATGTAGAATGTGGCCTAAGCAATCAAGGATACCTGTGGTCTAAACTATACATACACACATTACATACATGCATACACACATTATAATAAAACTAATTGTATGTTTTCTGTTAATTTTCGATTTTGGATTAATAACTGATATGCTACACTGAAGCCATAAATGTGTGTGTGTGTGTGTGTTTTCAAGCAAATCGCGCAAGAATGGTTAAACTCATTATTATGAAACTCTTGTATTACACATGTCGCGTTATACAGGGTATATCTTTATTGGTGTCATATTTGGGAGACGTGTTCCTGACATCAAAACAGTAAAAAAAGTTCATATGAATATGGGTCTGAAAATCATTTATTTCAGAGTTACAACACAAAATCGAAAGTTACAAAAATTGCTCGAATGGATTCCTCTTGCTTCGATGCGTGTAGTAACCCTACGTTCCATGCCCTGGCGTACTCTTTTGAAAATTCCTGGAGTGTTTCGTATTTGGTCAAATCCAGTTGGGATACGTTCTCTCAAAATGTCAACATCAGGTACAGGAGTCGCATAAACCAAGGACCTCAAATGTCCCCAGGCGAAGAAATCCATTGGATTCAAATCAAGCGATCAAGCAGGCCATGCAATGGATCCCCCTTGACCAATCTATCTTTGCGGAAATCGATCATTCAAAAACTTACAAACTATCATACTGAAATAAGGTGGAGCTCCATCGTGTAAAAACCACATTCGTTGGATGATATCCAGAGGCACATTATAAGTTAAATGATGCAACTCATTTCTGAGAAACTGGAGATATGTCTGTCCATTCAGACGCGAAGGGAAGGAGTAGGGACCAATATGGTGATGATGAATGATTCCACCCCAAACGTTGAGAGAGAACCTCTGTTGATAGTTTTCCTGTCGTACTTCATTAGGATTTTCAAATGCCCAGTTATGAGTGTTATGAAAATTGAAGATGCCGTTGCGAGTAAAACCAGCCTCATCCGTGAATAAGATACAGGCTCGGAAATTCATGAACACAGCGCACTGATGTAACATGCGTTGACAGAAACGTCCGCCTCATTTAATTCTTGCACACGCTGAAGGTGATACCGGTACAGAAGATTTTCATGTAGAATTCTCCAAAGAGTAATATGACTCTTTCCCTTAAGCCATACGTCTTGTGCTTTGTGATTGGCCTGCATCCACAGCACAATGAACTTGTTCTTCAGGCTCAATGCCTCGTACAGTTCTTGGTCTCCCAACATTCCTAGTACTCCTCTCAAATGCGCCATTCTCTCTCAAGCGTTGGTGAATTCGTGCGAATGTTCTTGCATACGGTAACGGCCTGTCAGGGTACCTTTCTGCATAAGGTTCACGTGCTCGTGCTGAATTGCCGTCTGCTCACTCATGGAATACATCTTCTTTGACCTATAACAACGAAACGGTTGATTTTCACACTTATGTATATATGGACTTTTTTTACTATTTTGATATCAGGAACACTCCCCCAAATATATGACACCATAAAGGTACACTCTGTATAGTGCTTTAATTACTTTCTCCAAACGAATTTAATATTAAAACGTCAAATATTGTGCTTCTTATTCCGATTTTTACAAAATGTCATAATGGAATCTTATTTATAAGCATATTTCCGACAGGTTTTGTTATAGCCAATGCTTCTATAGGGCAAATATTTAATACGTACAGCAGTATTTATACTTTCAGGTCGAGATCAATATAGTTATATTTTGATTTCTTTCCTACTACAAACAGTACAAAGACTGGTGTCTTGTGAACTACATTAATTACATTACGACAATGTTTTTTTATCCATCGATTTGTTTGCATACTGTAGGAATAAGAAGTATGCAATAGGTGAATTAACATGGAAGTTTACTGTAAAGTAAGTGATTCTTTCTTGCAACTTTTCAGATAGCATTCAACTGCCCAGAACTTCAGGTAATAATGTATACCAAGATAATTATATGGAAGCAGCGCAAGTTGAATGTCTGTCGCAACATTGGTGCAACATTGGTGGAATCCCGCCGCCATGGCGTCGCTGCCAGGGGGACGAAGGGGTGGCTGGCGCCTGCTAACGCCGGCGCCGGACCTCTAGCCCGGAGATCCCCTAATGCGTCATGAGGGGCAGGCAAGTCACCCTACAGCATCCGGCAATATTGTCTAACTATTAATCAACCACACAAATTACTCTAACAACTTTCATTTCCCCTACCCTTTTTGGCAGTGATGTTTTGGAATCTCCCTTGAAGAACTATCATAAATTTACTTCAGGAAGAGGTCAAAGAATTCTTTTATTTTAAAACGAAAAATATTATCATTTTTCACCGCTGATATTAATTTCGGTCTATTTTAGAATTCAAGTTAAAGATTCGATTATCAGTACTCTGTCCGGAACTGAAATTAATGGACTCTTTCACAGAAGCATCGAATTCATATTGCTCAAGAACGGATAAAGATAATTCGATATTTATCGGTAAAGAAATACAAAAAACAATGAAATTGTATCTTGACCATAGGTTAAAGTTCTAAATACTCTTGCAGCGAACAAATGTAAGCTTTGGAAATTTGTGACGAAATTACAAGCGAGGAAACAGGAATATAATAATATTATCAAACGTTTTTAAAATGACCTAAAAACTGCATTAAAAGACGAGTTCAAAAGGCTTTTGAACACACATTCAGATTTGTAATGAGCTAAAAATAATGAAGGGATTTTTCTTCAGCACTTTTCTTTCCTAAAAAGCAAGTATTACATACAACTAAAGACATTCTTGAAAAACATATCCAGAATACATAAACTAAATGGAAAAAATTTAGAAAAATTACAGTTAATCATATGATGGGAGATTTTGTTTCATAATCACACTAGGTCCCTTTGTCATACATTTTAAGCCTGTTGAAACATGGGTGAAACGCGTTGTGGTAATATTCTTACTAGAGTAACACTGGATCGGTATGGTTGATAGATATTTTTATTCTGATGAATGATTAACAGAGTGCACTAACCATGTCAAAATCCACCCAAATGACTTGATGGTAAAAAATAAATTTCACAAGAATACCAATAGTTCAGGGCTTCCAATTAAAAGCTCCATTACAGTACTGTACACCCTTGGCAACGTCTGTGACCCCCATTGGGGAGTCCTGGGTTCGATTCCCGACCATAGGGTTTGCATGGTTTTTCTCTGGTTGCCTAGGGAATGCCGGGGTGGTGTATTCTAGCACTATTTCTCCTTTTCCCCATTTCCTCATATTTCATCTCCCTTTCGTGCTTTAGGGTCCTGCGGTGTCGGAAAGATGGCGTAGTTACTAGCGCATTTAAAAACATTTCCCCCTGTGAGCGACAGGGTGCGTTGTCCCGCCCGTTAGGGTCACTTCGGCCCTCTCTCACGATTCTTCGCCTCTACTGGTGCACGGATGTTCAAACTGGAAATATTAGGGTCTTCTGCGCGTATCTTTGGGCTTGTCTGCTGTGGACCTGAGATCTACGGCTCCCTCACCTCATTGCTGCTCCCGGGTGTAGCCACAATAGATCAAGCTGGTCGCAATAGCGACTCTCCCCGTCCAATAAACACATAATAAATCCTATAGTACTGTAATTCTTTATAGAATTTAGGTGATTACGAGGAAATTTAATACAGCGTTGGTACTAATTTATGCAGTAAGTCAATTTCTGTTTTGTCTTTTTATTTTCAAGCAAGTTCAGCAGAAATCAGTGTCTTTTTTTTGCTTATAATATCAGATTTGGTACAGTTATATTAACACACAAGAATATTATTGGTAATTAATTGTTGTTTCACACAAACCGTATGTAGGATAAGATTGGAAATGTAGAATCAGACAGAAAAATTTAATGTTTTATCCGGGTTTTGAACCACGGATCTTCCGGTTTCCGTCCGGTTGCTCTAAACAACTGAGCTACCATGGCAACATGCCGGCACGACATTAAATTCCCCAACTGATTCGCATTTTTTTCCGGTAAGCCACAAGGAGATCTGAAATTCATTGTAGAGAACAATAAATTAAGCCGCGATAAGTATTAGACAAAAGGGGAAAAGACCTAAATATTCAAGGAAGTATAGCGAGATGAATGTTATATTATCACAAGGATGTCAGAGTATCACAGAACAGCGAAAGATTTAGTATTTAAAAAAGGATGAGGACCATGGACCATTCAAGATCATTTTGCTTTGGAGGAGTGACTTGTATTGAGAAGTAGTCCTGTAGGTGGCAGCCAGAGGTATATCATCCATCTCTTTAACTATGGCTGAACAAAAAAAGCATTTTTGGAACAAAATAGAAGCTTACTGGATCGTAATCTAAACTCTACAATAAAAAAGGTATTTTTGTTGTATGTTGCTGCTACTTATGGAAAGCCAGTTTGAAGAAGATGGTATCTTTACGTTATTTGCACCATGCTTCGGGCGTCAATTTGAAGTAGGTTGTATTGAAGGAGTTGTATTATATTTCAACTGTTGGGGAACCAAACTTGAAATTCGTTGCAACCACACGTATAGTAAACAGTTTCCGGTAGCCTTCGCCCCAAATGTACTATCAGGTGGCCTTTGCCCCGAGTTTAAAAAACATTAACTTTGTAATTTAACTGTTTCTTTAAACATTATATTTATGCTTGCCTCGGCTGCGTCAGTATTTATTTTAGAGACATGGATGTCTTGGCAGGGTTGTGGTGCGACTAAGAGTGTAGGCTTACACAGATTATAATTTTACTTCACTCCTTTTATTAATGCTTGATACGATTTAAATAACACTTCACTGATATAGAGAGCTGAGAGGACGTGTCTCGCGTCGGTTAGGAACACTGTTTGCAGGCAACTGACTTCTGAATTTGTAAATATTTCTCCTTTTCAGTTTATGATTGGCTAATCCTACTCCAATAGAATACCTTCATTTAACTAAAGCTTTTTTCTGGTGTTTATTGGCTATTTTATAAACTGTCACAAAAATTACATTATTGTTGCTCCAATAATGACTAGTAACATTATTAAACATTCTTACTCATTATTGCCTCAAGGTTACCACATTGTTACCTTATTGCTAGCAACTTTTAACATATTATTCTCACAGCTCCTACATTATTAAATTACTTAATACATTCATATAACATTATTGAACATGTTTACAATAATTTAAACATATACAATGACTGTAATATACACATTTTATGTATTGTTTCATACACATATTGCTTTAAGGCGGGCTGTTATTGAACTTACATATTATATAATTAGACTGAAATTATTTAAGTTGTAAAAATACTGCCTCAACAAAGACTGTCCAACTTACAAATTTAAGACTGGTTAAAACCGCTAATCTTAAGTATCTAGCTGTTAAATATAGTACTGCTATTAGTTGTTTCAGAAATATCCCTTAAACTGTTGTGAAACACATATGTCGTGACTTGTGCGGGGACATGACAGTACAACTTGAACTGGTTGGCGATTTCACGTGTGTATATAAATGCCTAATTACGCACATTTATCTACACTCATACAAAGAATGAACAAACTGACCAGGAAGAGGAAAATAATTTCGCTACAATATTGGATACTACTTGAAGAGAGATATACTGAAAGCAATGGTGAATAATAAAGAAGTTAGGGTCCAAAGAGGTTACCACATGATAGACAATGTTAAGGCAAGTGGTTCATCAACGAAAAAGAGGAGATCATTTGATTGATTGATGGTTTGATTAACGTAAATTCGTGAGAGTGAAATAATATTGCCATGAGAAGTTTACTGTCGCTTCAGTTCATTTAAAGGTTCTAAATCCAAGAAATGGCAGACAAGCTCTAGGATGGCGAGTTGTGCAATGCGGCAGAGAACAGACTGGGACAGATAAAAATCATTCTCAGCGGCGACTTCTTTATGGCATATTGCGTTTTTGCTTGTGTCATATCTTGTCTTTAATCTTCCAAATGTTTTTACCAACTATGGAATACTGACTGAGGGCCACTGCGATAACATTCTTTCATTTCACATTTCTTCATTTTGTTTTCTTCATATCTCCCAGACAGTTGTGGTTGTGGAAGTTGGTAGGATATAAACAAACCTCGTCTTTCTGGCCTCTTCTAACATTCCTCCATCATTTCTCCACATGTTTGTGCTTGTGTGTGTGTGAGAGTAGTGTAGGAAAGAACAAAAATCTAAACAATTGATTTGAACGTTTTAAAAAGTTCATTGAGAAAGTTAAATTTACGTATTCCTGAGAAATTATTCTCAACCATATCCTGTGGATTAAAAAAAACTAGTGTAAGTCTGTGAAACGCCAACAGCAAGAAATTATGTATGTCTTATGTAATAGAGAATAAAATCATGAATTTAATTCTTAAAAATATAATCCACATTCACATAATATTTGTACAGTGAAATGACTTAGATGTAAGAGTCAGTGGATCGCACTTAGAAGTAACGTATATTTTGAATCCCTCACCCACAATCCCCAGTGGTTATGTAAATATCAGTTTACATATTTAAGTACAACGGCCTAAAGTTCCAAGCACAAATTTAAAACATCTGATGTGTTACACTCACATGACTTTCTCTACTCTTGTACAAACTATTTTCACAAACGCTTATTCTCCATACGCTTCATGTTAATCGACATGTTAATCTTATTGCTAATTTTCTTGTAGATGCAAGGGGAATTGGTAGGCTTTAAGCGATAGTCAAATATTTTACGAGCTGGTTGCTATGTGGCGCATTCCATTCTCTTTGTATGTCCAGGACATAAAAAAAATGAATAACGAATTCCCATTTGAGAAAAAGTATAAGTATTGGAAAATTTAAGGGAGTAACAAGCAATATCTCGAAAATGGTTCACTCAACAAAAAACATGTATATGACATAAATTGTGTATTTTAACGCGATCTACATTTTTTGTATAGTAAAATTTTGTCTATCTCTTATGGTTTACCAGTTATGCAAAAGTCGTTCACAATGAAGAATACTTTTGGAGACATTCCCAGAAAATTCGAGATATACATTTCATTCGTCATGAAAATATCTTAAACATCTGATATTTTAATCAAAATCGTTAGAGCCATTTTGAGAAAATTAAAATTTTCGAAAAATGTTCCATTCAAAGAGTAATCTGGGGTGGGGGATTTTCTTGAAAACCTTTGTGTCGCATCTCTGGAAGATACTGAACCTAAATACCAAGTTTGGTGTTTATCCGACTGTTCGTTTCTGAGTTATGCTGTTCACAGACACACACACACACACACACACACACACACAGACACACACACGGACATGTTTCGAAAAATACTTTTTTTGGATGGGGGTCTCAAAACATATATTTCCTGTGAAATCTCGGTATCGAATTTTTGGGTGGAATACAATACTTCCCCTACTTACTATACGTAGTAGAGAAAGCAAAAAGTCTGATGCGATACATTCACAAGACTTTGTACCCTCCATCGTGTATTACTGAGTATCAAGTACTGTATACACTGTAATGAGTATGAGTATTCGGATATTCGTTTTATAGGAAATTTAGCAATATTTATGCCTTTTACTTCATCTTGTTTTATAGTATCAAATTTTGCTTTTTCTATCTAGTACATTTTAATACAAATAAACATTTGCAGAGATAGCTGCATTATGCATTTCCTTATAGATATAAAGGGAACAACAATAGTCAAATTTTCAAGAACTAAGCGCTTTACGCTGGCCTTAATTCCACGCTGTTTCCAAGCAATCGTGAGAAACGACATGACCAAGTAATGAATAATTCGAAGCATTAATAACGCATATCTCAGGAATGTCGTATGCCACAAAAAAACTTACTTCAAATAAATCGTGTGATTTAAAGACATCTAAATTTTTTGTGTAGCACGTTTTCGTCTGTCGTTTAACGTATATCGGTTATATACGATTATACAAAATTCCTTCCCAATGAAGGGCACTTCAAAGGATATTTCTAGAAGTAGGAATATATTAGGTTTTATTTGTCATGTAAATATCTTTTAATATACCTTATTTTAATAAATATCGTTGCAGCCATTGTTTAGAAAATACAACAATCGAAAAATGTTCCATTTAAAAGGTAGTTTGGGATACGGAGATTTTCTTGAAAATCTTTGTGTCGCATCTTTGGAAGGTACTGAACTTAAACACCAAGTTTTGTGTTTATCCGACTTTTTCTAAAAACGTTCTTTTTATATTCAGGACCCGCAAGATATGTGTTTCCGGTGAAATCTCGGCATATCCAATTTTTTGGGGAATGCAATACCTTTTCTACTTACTAGCTACGTGATAGAAACATTAGAAATGCTTTTTTTTTATTCAGGGGCCTAAAACAGGTATTTCCGGTAAACTCTCAGTATCGAATTTTTTAGTGCGATGGAGTACCTTCTCCGACTATGATGTACGTGATAGAGAAAGTAAAAAATCAAACCAAAGCAATGGTACAAGAAGGCGACTCGAAACTGGGGCCATCTATCTGGCATCACGTTGAGTGCATTCACACCTGCAGAAGAGCATGCAATTCTACGATCCTAAAACCTTCATTCCGACTAAATCAGCAAAATAGACGTCCGAAAAGGTAATATGTAATTGAGATCATCTCTCATAAAGGAGACGGCACAGGAAGACGACTAAACAAGGCACACGCTGGCTTAAACCTCAAGACATGGCCTCAAAATTAGGGTAATGCTAAAGAAGTGGAACAAACCAGTGCCAAGGCATGAGAGAATCGACTGTATGTAATAATAATATGTAGTATGTTATTTCAGATAATCAGCTTTACAAGTATGCTAAATCCTGAAAACTAAAAGTACCTCAAAAAGTACAATTACTTGCTATAACTCTTAACATATGTAAGTAGTACAAAAATCTTATGTGTTACACTCACATGACTTACTATACTCTTGTACAAACTATTTTTACAAACGCTTATTCTCCATATGCATCATGTTTATCGAGATATCGAGATGTCAATCTTATTGCTAATTTTCTTGTAGATGCAAGAGGAATATGGTAGGCTTTAAGCGATAGTCAAATATTTTAACGCTGGTTGCTATGTGCAGTATTCCATTCTCTTTGTATGTCCAGGACATAAAAAATGAATAACGAATCACCATTTGAGAAAAAGTATTGGAAAATTTAAGGAAATAACAAGCAATATCTCGTAAAGGGTTCACTCAACAGAAAAAATATATATGACACAAATTGTGTATTTTAACGCATTCTACATTTTTTGTGTAGTAAAATTTTGTCTATCTCTTATGGTTTACCGGTTATGTAAAAAAATGGGAATTCGTTATTCATTATATTGTCTTGGATATGCAAAGAGTATTAATCTGTGGTAAAGGGAATGGTGCTGCACCTAGCAACCAGCTATTAAGAGATATGTATGTGCTTAAAGGCTACTGTATTTCTATATTGCTCTTGTAAATATATATTCCCCTTACATCTACAAGAAAATTAGCAATAAGATAGAGTCTGCAAATGTTTATCTCGATTAACATGAAATAGATGGAGAATAAGCGTTTGTAAAATAGTTTGTACAAGAGTAGAGAAAGTCGTGTGAGTGTAACACATCAGATTTTTTCTCTTACTTTTGTAGACAAGTTAGTTATTTCGAATTTGTTGCGGTTTTCTTGTAAATGTTTGTGTATGTGTGTTTACTTCATGTGAAGCCATCTTGTGACGTCATTCTTTGTTAGGTTCGTAGCTCCATCTGGTGTTAGCAATTTGCGGCAGTATTAGCTTTAGTTTGATTTCATTTCAAATGTCCTCCGGCTAGCTATTATCCTGTTGGCTTGAGCACGTATCTCTATACAGGTTGTGTAAACGGAAAGGAATCTTTTATCCAAAAATTACACTGATGAAGAAATTTGTTTTACACATTTATTGTCGAACACGTTAACTGTCACATTTATACATTGATCTTAACACTCGCCAAACTGAAACTGTTATAATAACTTCTTACTTATCACTTTTAATTCGCGTACTTCAACTTTGTGTATAATTAACTTTACCACACTTTAGATTTTTCGTAACTTGTGAATCTATAGCCGACGTGTCTCATACAAATATTTTGACGAACTGACGAACTGAAGACGACGTGTAGTGTACAAAGAATTTTGATGAACTGGCCTCAAGCTACCTCTAACCTACCCTATTTATACTCCTTCATCCAGATACGCCTAAAGATTATAACTGAACTGCAATTGGCTAATAAAACGCGCCAACATTAGCGTCTATTTTAATATCAAATGAAAATTATGAATACATATGCTCTAGGGAAATATTCCAGAAGATTCTCAACGGAAAAACGCGCCAATATTACGCAACTTCCTCGTTTCCAATAATGATAAACAGCTCACCCCCCTCTTTGTATTATTGCGCTATTATTGACAGTTTCAGTAAGGCCGTATAAACTTATTTCCCAATAATAATTACAATTAATAAACATCTGAAATCAATGTCACATAAAAATGCATATTCATATTACAATCATTATTTACATTTAAGTAATTTGTGATACAAATTACTGCATCATATGCCCCACTAGAAACATAATTATAAGTATTTACAACTTGTTTGGAAATTTTATAATTGGGTTTTTAGTCTCCTAAATCTTGGAACACACGCTATCACTTTCACTTGACACTTCACACGCATTTAACATACGACATATGTTCTGTCTTAATCTCGCCACTATTTACTGGCTCTGGTCTAATGTGTTTTGACATTAATCTGACATTACAATTTTTATAGCAAATACTGTACCCTGAATTATTTAGTTACTGTTACAAAAAATGCTTTAATTTCTTATATTGTTAACAAAAATTCATCAATTCAAGAATTTTTTGTAATTATTAAACATATTTACCAAAAATATTCACCCTTTACATAAATATATTTACATCTCTTAAATCTAGGCAATGTTTCACATGTTCTGTTTACTACATAAATATTTGTTTTTAATTAGTTTTACCAATTTTTGTTATTTTGTACTTTATTTTAACAATGTTCTTGGAATTGTATTTACGTACTTTTACTTTAATATCATATTAAGTTTCAATCCTTACATTCTTAATTTCAAATGTTGTTACAGTTACTAAAAATTTTTATATATTTGTTTTTTAAAATATTTATTTCTCCCTTTTTTTTGAATCAAATTTCTGTTTTCTCATGACATATATATTTAGTTAACCCTCTTACGTTCCAATACATTTCTCTGCAAGTCATCTTTAACTATCCAGCATTTACTTTACATCTCATTGCTATTTACCCTCCTGGATCAAATTGTGTGTGGCTAAACATTACTCGTAGCCGTATCCTAACCTTCAAATTTTTGTTCATGAATAACCTCTTGTATTCATATGAAATTTCGTCCCATGATAACATTTGAAAATAATCTAAAGTTTCCTGAACTACACATCTTTTAACAACTTTCATTTTCAATTCATCTGCTATCTTTTTAACTTGAGAATACTCTGACAAATCTGTACTAAACTGTACTGGATTGGAGTTTTCATTTTGAACATCTTGGTACTTGTTAATTTCAGAAGTTGGCTTTTGATTATTTATAGACAAAACTTTAACTTCTTCATACAATTTATTTCTTTGCATTACTGACTCATTCTGTATTTCTGATATCTCCCCTCTGAAATTAACTTGCGCCTGATTCACATCTACATTCATAACCTCTTTCATCTCTCTTATCTCACTTGAAATGTTACTCATTCTACTACCTAACTCTGTACATTCTACATCAACATGTTCACTTTTAGTATTAACCTCACTTTTTTGTCACCTATTTCCCTGCTCATATCTGACATTTTCTTTGAAACTTCTCCTATCTCACTTGCTATTATTTCCTTTTCATCACTCATTTTTGACATACTACTATCTAGCTCCATAGATTTCTTTTCAATTTCTTCCCTGCTTTGATCTACTTTTTGCTCTATTATCTCATTACTCCTACCAATATCTTCCATTAGTTTCCTATGACTCCTTTTCATATATTCCCTTAATTCCCTATGATTCTTTTCCATATTCTCATTAGTCTTTTTCATATCTTCTCTCAATTCCCTATGACTCTTTTGCATTTTCTCACTAACATTTCTCAGCATTCCCATAATTTCCATCATCATACTAGCATCAAAATTTACATTTCCTGCTGTTCTATTCTCACTTTCTGCACTAACATTTCCTCCCTCAAATACTACATTGTTTGAGCTATTTTCTGTAACCTGTATTGAATTACAGCTAACTGTTACATTATCTCCCTCCATAATTATTTCTTCAGTATTATTAGTGGACATAGTTTTCTTTATCCTACCACTCAAGTACATTGGAATGTTACAATTTTGTTTTCTAAAAAAAAATTACTATACTCTGACCTTTGTGATGCTGTCTGTTGCTGTTACTTTGATGTCCAGCTTCCTGCCCCTCTCTCCTAGATTATATGTCGCTTCTGCGTCGTATCATGATGAATCTACGTCGTTTTGATGTTCTGTATTTGAATTCCCCTGTTGCCTTTTAATCTCGGAATTACGATGTCCAATCATCCGCGTAGTCTGTCGTTCCTATAGTTGTTTCTGGAATCTGCGTCTTGTAGTTCAGTTCACTGTTCCATTCGCTCCACGTCCTGATTCCTTCTCCCTTTCCTGGTTATTTCACTCCTTTCCTGGTCACTCTGCCCCACGTTCTGGGTGCCAATTTGTAACGGTATAATGTTATTTATTTAACATTTTTGTAGCCCCACGTTGTGGTAGCCAATTTGTAACGGTATTACTTATAATGTGTATGTGTATGTTTACTCAACATGGTGATGCCATCTTGTGACGTCATTCTTTGTTAGGTTCGTAGCTCCATCTGGTGTTAGCAATTTGCGGCAGTATTAGCTTTTGTTTGATTTCATTTCAAATGTCCTCCGGCTAGCTATTATCCTGTTGGCTTGAGCACGTATCTCTATACAGGTTGTGTAAACGTAAAGGAATCTTTTATCCAAAAATTACACTGATGAAGAAATTTGTTTTACACATTTATTGTCGAACACGTTAACTATCACATTTATACATTGATCTTAACACTCGCCAAACTGAAACTGTTATAATAACTTCTTACTTATCACTTTTAATTCGCGTACTTCAACTTTGTGTATAATTAACTTTACCACACTTTAGATTTTTCGTAACTTGTGAATCTATAGCCGACGTGTCTCATACAAATATTTTGACGAACTGACGAACTGAAGACGACGTGTAGTGTACAAAGAATTTTGATGAACTGGCCTCAAGCTACCTCTAACCTACCCTATTTATACTCCTTCATCCAGATACGCCTAAAGATTATAACTGAACTGCAATTGGCTAATAAAACGCGCCAACATTAGCGTCTATTTTAATATCAAATGAAAATTATGAATACATATGCTCTAGGGAAATATTCCAGAAGATTCTCAACGGAAAAACGCGCCAATATTACGCAACTTCCTCGTTTCCAATAATGATAAACAGCTCACCCCCCTCTTTGTATTATTGCGCTATTATTGACAGTTTCAGTAAGGCCGTATAAACTTATTTCCCAATAATAATTACAATTAATAAACATCTGAAATCAATGTCACATAAAAATGCATATTCATATTACAATCATTATTTACATTTAAGTAATTTGTGATACAAATTACTGCATCAAATTATAGTCATAGATATTTTACTGTCACTTTTTGGTTACGACGAGAAACAGTAAAATTTGGATTGCATCAACAAGCATAACTTATGTAAGGTTTATATGTTACTAACAGAACTCACATCTCTACTCGTGTTATTGCGTTAACTGTGGGGGTGGTTCTCCATTTGGTCCTCCAGTTTATCACTGTCTATCCCTTCCTCTTTCTCATTACCTCCCTTCGCCTCTCCCTCTCCTCCTCCGTGGTCCTTACCTCCTTTCTCTCCTCTGCGTGCAGCTAATTATGTGATGTTTTGAAAACCGGTAGTAAAACTACTAAAGAGAAAAATTCTCGCATTTAGCGCAGTAACTTGCGGTTCAGCTAGTATTCAATGTAAGTGTATTATATAATCGTACAGACATTTTTAAAATAATATCCTGTAAGGTATACATAAATTATTTTGAAAAAAGTTAATAAAAACCTGAAAACGTATGTGTTATATTTATATGTTTAACATCTCGTAAAACATCGTGAATATCTAAAATACTTTTCTTTAATTTTTAACAGAAGCATTTTACTTAACGAGTATCATTTTAGGATGGTTCTACCAGGTACTAAATAGAAAATTGTCATACTGGTATATCGGATATCCATCACAGATCTAAACTCGCACCATGTGTACGGAGCATAATGCTATGATTTACGCTTGTCAGAGAAGCGTTTCGGCAGACACAGGAGCTGTCGGCCGCGTGTGGGAATATTTTTTATGCAGCGCCTACCCGTAGGGCTCCCACTCATGCATGATTTATCCCGCGTATTTCAGACACCTACCGCAGGACATGCTGTCTGTCGGTCGCCATTATTTGAAAATCATCACAGCTCTGATGACCTGCTCTGAAATGCATTCCCTCATTTCAAGTAAGTGCGAATGAAACTGGCAATCCAATTCTAAAAAATAGTCCAATCTTTGATGGGAATGATTAAATCATAAACAAGCTAATGGGATTGGTCACTGGTACTCAAAGCTTAGTTTAATATTGATTATTAGAAACGCAGTTTATTTGATTAGGGCAGATATGACCATTGATTTTGCATTAAATTTGTTGATGCGAAATTATAGGGTGGCTTCAGCTAAAAAGTACAACTTTACTCCCCAGGTAATATTGAATCATTGCATGAAACATTTTCAACTCTAAAAGAGCAACTTACAATTAACATTTCATAATCTTACAAGTAAATTTTAATAAATACATTTTGAATGAAATGTGAAACCAAGAGAAAAAATAACTAACATTTATTTACATGCAACACTCTAATAAGTCATAAAAGTTTGTAAGGGGAATTCTTGAACATTCTATATACCCTACATACTAAGAAAAACTAATAGCAAAGAATAAATGAAACAAAATATTCATTCCCTCTCCGTGTGGCGGTTTTTAAATATGTCATGTTATGTTGGGCTTTTCGCACAAAGTAATATTCTAGACATAAGAAAAAAATTACTTTTCCGCTTCTAATTGATGTTCTAACAACGATAATTTTTGAAATAACATGGTGTATACTGCACAACTATTGCATTGAAATAGTTTACATCTATACAGCATTATAAAACGGTAAACAAAATCTTAACGCGTGTGATGCAAATAGCTGCATTCTAATTTTGTGTGTGTGTGCATTCATTCTAAAATGTTTGAACCTGTTGCTATGAAATTTGTTATAAATAGTAGCTAGTCCTCGTATAAATGTCATTTAATTAAAGTTTCCTCAAAGGAGGTATAATGGGAAGTTTTGTGAAAAAAATGCGTATATGAGGAATGTTCACGAACATAACATTTCTGGAAATTTATGTTGAATATAAAGTTTAGTTAGAATTAATATTTATGCAATTACACCAATTTTAGCTACTGTTACGGTTACTATTACACTTCTGGAACTTTTATTGCTGTTTTCTGGTTACTACTGGAAACAGCACATTATAGTACCAAGCTTAAAGAATAGGCAAAAATTTGTGTACTTTAAAAGTTATTACTTACTAAGTAGTTGATGAATGGCGATTTGATTTAATTTCATTAGGTTTCCCACGTGTTTTTTATGAAATTATTGCAATGATCTAGAAGATTTTTATGATCCTACCTTTTAACCCTTATAATTGTAATTTCGTACATCCCCGGCTGTTCCTAATAACGGATGAAAAATCCGGCGATTTCAGCAAAAGGATGTGAAACATCAGCGGAACGGCTGACTTCCTTAATCTCCCCTCGTAGCATTCCAAATTCTGGAAATAAATAGCCTATAATAACCCTCTGGCGTTGGAACAATTATCGGTCGGAGTGGTTGAGTAATGTTTTAGTTAATCACAGCAGGTGACATTTTAAGCCTTTGTCCGTTCTCTTGTCCCATAGCCTTAAAACCTACATATTTTTCACATAATACATATACCCTTAAGATATTGTGGCTTAGTAGATTTTTCAACTGTCACTTTCCTCAGTTCTCACTAGCAATGATTATTTTTATGTAGTTCACCTTCACTAATGTAAACTAGTTCATTCCACGTCACGTCACTTCCTTCATGACGGAGCTCTTCACGCCTGACGGTCCACTTCATTCGGGAGTTGAACACATGACCTCCTAAACCCGTCGCGCCGCAAAAGCACTCGCTGCACGTCACTACAGTCGTCATGAATACGCTCGGAGAATCGCTCACTGACTGACTCACTTGAACTTGAAGTACCTGCCCTAATTAGGGCTTAACCACGTAGTGACGGGATGGGATATGGAGGTTACAGGATGGAGGTTGTCATTGGTGTAGGGGAGAGAAAGGAGGTAACAAAGTTTGTTCGTCAACGGTAGCCGGTCATGGTGCAACGGCCCTTGTGCACCGCTGGTGTTGGTAATTTATTAATTTAAAAATGTAGGGGTAGTAATTGTAAAGTCCAAGCTACTCTTGAAGGGATTGTATAGGAGCTCAGCCTTAGCTGCTGTTGGAGGTGCTCCGTTGTTGCCGGATATGCCCGCATGCCATGCGGGGGAGCCGGTGACGCTCAAGCGGCGTGTTCTGGGGTTATAATCCCCAAGAGACCGAACGAGGGCGCTCGGATAATACGGCAACTGGTCGTAAAATTTTCCGGCCCGACGCCTAATTTCATCCTCCACGTAAGGAAGAGATGAGACTTTGTGAAGCAACAGACTGGAGTCTGCGGCCATGCCCCAGATCTCGCAGGCGTAAAGAAGGACGGAAATTATGAGCGCTGGAAAGAGGTGTAACTTAAGAGGGACAGACATCGTCGATCTCAGCATGGGGTACAATGAAGCCGTAGACCCAGTGGCCCGATGCGCGAGGTCCCTGACGTGTCCCTCAAAAGTTAAGCCTCTATCTAACTTAACTCCCAAGTAGGTGATGACATCCATTCTATCCTTCTCCTGAGGTAGCTGAATGTGGGGAGGATTACGGGAAAGCGGCGCTTGGTGAAGAGAATGGCATGGCTTTTTGCCGGATTAATGGATAATCGCCAACACCTGCACCACTCTTGGAGGAGGCGGAGGTGTCTCTGAATGGGGTAGAAGGCTCTGTGTGGTTGCGAATACATTCCCTTATATACGGCTGCAGAGTTTTAGAAAGTCATGCGGTATGTTCTGGAAAGCCTAAGAACAACAGTAGGATTCGAAACAATCAGCTTACGACTAGAAGGCCTTCCTCAAATTGTTTACATTAGCTAGAAACTCTCCCATTAATCTGCGGCTAGCGTTGCGTTGAAGGCCAAGGCATCGGCGTCTGGCTTCGTCACAATATACAATGAAACAGAGGAGAAGTATGTGAATACGAAGATTCCGCACTCCCAGGTCACCAAGTTAACCTTTGGAAAATACACATAGTCTGCCACCATCAAGAAAAATAACATTTTGAGTTATTAATTATAAAACTTCGGTTGACTGATTTCTGTTAGCCCGACACAATCTTCTTTCTCTGTACAATTATTTTACGTCCCCTTTTACCTTCTTGATTATAACATACAAAGGAAATGGAGCTAAATGTTCATACTTGAGGGTTATTAAAATATGTTGCCACTGATATCGTATCGTTATAAGCAGCTTCGATTATTACTTTCTCTACTACGTATAGTAAGTAGGGGAAGTATTGCATTCCACCCAAAAATTGGATACCGAGATTTCACCGGAAATACATGTTTTGAGACCTCCTGAATCCAAAAAAAGCATTTTTGGAAACATGTCCGTGTGTGTATCTGTGTGTGTGTGTGTCTGTGTGTGTGTGTCTGTGGGTGTGTGTGAGTGTGTGTGAACAGCATAACTCAAAAACTAACAGTCGGATAAACGCCAAACTTGGGATTTACGTTCAGTATCTTCCAGAGATGCGACACGAAGATTTTCAAGAAAATCCCCCCACCCCAGACTACCCTTTACATGGAACATTTTTCGAAAATTTTAATTTTCTCAAAAATGGCTCTAACGATTTTGATGAAAATATCATATGTTTAAGATAATTTCATGAGAAATGAAATGTATATCTCGAAATTTCTGGGAATGTCTCCAAATGTATTCTTCATTATGAACGACTTTTGCATAACTGGTAAACCATAAGCGATAGACAACATTTTACTACACAAAAAATGTAGATCGCGTTAAAATACACAACTTATATCATATACATTTTTTTTGTTGAGTGAACCGTTTTCGAGATATTGCTTGTTATTTCCTTAAATTTTCCAATACTTATACTTTTTCTCAAATTCGTTATTCATTTTTTACTTTCTCTACTACGTATAGTAAGTAGGGGAAGTATTGCATTCCACCCAAAAATTCGATACCGAGATTTCACCGGAAATACATGTTTTGAGACCTCCTGAATCCAAAAAAAGCATTTTTGGAAACATGTCCGTGTGTGTGTCTGTGTCTGTGTGTGTGTGTCTGTGAATAGCATAACTCAAAAACGAAAAGTCGGATAAACACCAAACTTGGTATTTAGGTTCATTATCTTCCAGAGATGCGACACGAAGGTTTTCAAGAAAATCCCCCCACCCCAGACTACCCTTTACATGGAACATTTTTCGAA
This sequence comes from Deroplatys truncata, assembly GCA_030765065.1. Lineage (NCBI taxonomy): Eukaryota > Metazoa > Arthropoda > Insecta > Mantodea > Mantidae > Deroplatys > Deroplatys truncata. The sequence continues at coordinate 66,515,985 of CM060980.1, forward strand.
AATTTTAATTTTCTCAAAAATGGCTCTAACGATTTTGATTAAAATATCATATGTTTAAGATAATGTCATGAGAAATGAAATGTATATCTCGAATTTTCTGGGAATGTCTCCAAAAGTATTCTTCATTGTGAACGACTTTTGCATAACTGGTAAACCATAAGAGATAGACATAATTGTACAACACACAAAATGTAGATCTCGTTAAAATACACAACTTATGTTATATACATTTCTTTTGTTGAGTGAACCGTTTTCGAGATATTGCTTGTTATTCCCTTAAATTTTCCAATACTTATACTTTTTCTCAAATTCGTTATTCATTTTTTTATGTCCTGGACTTGCAAAGAGAATGGAATGCGACACATAGCAACCAGCGTTAAAATATTTGACCATCGCTTAAAAGCTACCATATTCCCCTTGCATCTACAAGAAAATTAGCAATAAGATTGACATCTCGATATCTCGATTAACATAAAGCATATGGAGAATAGGCGTTTGTAAAAATAGATTGTACAAGAGTAGAGAAAGTCATGTGAGTGTAACACATCAGATTTTTTTATGTCCTGGACATGCAAAGAGAATGGAATGCGCCACATAGCAACCAGCGATAAAATATTTGACTATCGCTTAAAAGCTACCATATTCCCCTTGCATCTACAAGAAAATTACAAATAAGATTGACATCTCGATATCTCGATTAATATGAAGCATATGGAGAATAGGCGTTTTGTAAAAATAGATTGTACAAGAGTAGAGAAAGTCATGTGAGTGTAACACATCAGATTTTATTTGCTTTGTTGTGTCTTGGTTGCTAATTCGTGACCATTTACACATGTACACACAGATACATATTGCTTGGAATGAAATATCCGAGGCATTTATACTTTCTCTACTACGTATAGTAAGTAGGGGAAGTATTGCATTCCACCCAAAATTTCGATACCGAGATTTCACCGGAAATACATGTTTTGAGACTCACTGAATCCAAAAAAAGCATTTTTGGAAACATGTCTGTGTGTGTGTCTGTCTGTGTGTCTGTGTGTCTGTGTGTCTGTCTGTGTGTCTGTGAACAGCATAACTCAGAAACGAAGAGTCGGATAAACACCAAACTTAGTATTTAGGTTCAGTATCTTCCAGAGATGCGACACGAAGGTTTTCAAGAAAATCCCCCCACCCCAGACTACCCTTTACATGGAACATTTTTCGAAAATTTTAATTTTCTCAAAAACGGCTCTAACGATTTTGATTAAAATATCATATGTTTAAGATATTGTCATGATAATTGAAATGTATATCTCGAATTTTCTGGGAATGTCTCCAAAAGTATTCTTCATTGTGAACGACTTTTTCATAACTGGTAAACCATAAGAGATAAACAAAATTTTACTACACAAAAAATGTAGATCGCGTTAAAATACACAATTTATGTCATATACATTTCTTTTGTTGAGTGAACCGTTTGCGAGATATTGCTTGTTATTCCCTTAAACTTTCCAATACTTATACATTTTCTCAAATTCGTTATTCATCTTTTTATGTCCTGGACATGCAAAGAGAATGGAATGCGCCACATAGCAACCAGCGTTAAAATATTTGACTATCGCTTAAAACCTACCATATTCCCCTTCCATCTACAAGAAAATTATCAATAAGATTGACATCTCGATATCTCGATTAACATGAAGCATATGGAGAATAAGCGTTTGTAAAAATGGTTTGTACAAGAGTAGAGAAAGTCATGTGAGTGTAACACATTATACGAGTATCACAGCAAAAATTAATCTGGTGCTTGTAATGCTGTATTGATGACATCTGGATTATCAGTATGGAATGTTTTATTTTTTCTGATGTTCGTAGAAGTTCTTTAATATCCTTTGTAGATTAACGATGTTCAAATAAAGCAGGTTTCAAAAAGCATTTTATGTATTACAGAATAGGACTTTCTGTACCCCATGAAAAATTCATATATATTTATTCCCCTTGTATTGTAAAATTGAAATGTAAATCTTCTATCCATGTTAGTTATTCACCACATTTTGGCATAGGAGTTATTTCAAATTATGCAAAAATGCTCGATTTCATACAACATACAGAAACAGCATTCAAATATTTATCCATGGTAATAAGCTCTTGCAATGGAAAGAAAAAAGAATCGCTAACTTTCAAGCTTATCAGTCCGATGACCACCATAGGAAAGTGTAAATATCCAACATAGAAAATTTTGAAAACAGCTAGAGCTACGAAACAATTTTACACCAAGGTATATTAACGAGCCCTATATTTTTTCTCTATAAATGTATGTCTATCTTTTATAAATAAAAGTGTACAGTTGATTTACAAAAATACACAATATACATCTAATTTGATACATTAATATTTCAAATGTGTTGTATTTAAATCAAAACATCTAGAATAATTTTTTAAAAATGAAAAATAACGAAAAATTGTTTACATGAAGAGAAGTTTGTAGCAGCGGAAATTTTGTTGAAAATCTACGTCTGTTTTGCTTAAGCAATGCGTGATTAAAGAATGAAGTTGGTACTTATCCAGTTTTCGTTATGCTTTTCAAAGACAGACAGAGAGACAAACACGTATATGCGCGCGCACTTGGGCCTTATTTTCAATACTCTTTGGGGGTGGGGGAAGTTCAGTGGACCTTAAATTATACATTCACTGGAAATATTAATATAGAATGTTTGAGTAGAGTACAATATTTCTTCTACCTACTATGGTAGGTATTAGAGAAATGAGATATATTATCCATTTAACCAACTCGAACTAAGATTTGAACCACAGGCCAGGATAGACTCGGCGCACATAGAAAGCCAGAGAAACTACTTATTTAGCTAACTCCTGCGCAGTAAAAGTATCTTTGCTTTGATAGCCATTTCTTTGACACAATTAACGCTTCCTCTTTAATCTTTGGTTATCTATTGTTAATAAAACGCTTTTCTGTATTATGCCATGATTTTGCTTTATCTGTTAATGAGACGTGAAGCCGGTATTACGTATAGCGTGGTTGCCAAAGGCACGATTATGGCGGAGCTACGGGTTATAGGCTAGCATAATGAAGATGTGAGCATTAGGGGTGAAAGTGATGATAGAGCAATGACCTGAGGAATGATAGGAGAAATCGGGATACCTGTAAACAGTTCCAATGGACGCTAACTCCATCAATACAGGCATCGCCAGCAGAAAGCTAGCATATAATCAAATGTGTTGAAAAAGTAAATTTGAATTTATATTGAAAGTAACATTTTTCTTACTTATCGTCCTACACAGTTTTCTATTCAGTTTAGAATGAACAAACCTAAATGCTGCTGCACAGTTCTGAACAACACCATTTAATATGTTCCGAGACATGATAGTAAAACCCAAATTTAGTTTTAGAATTTTTACTTTCTTTACTACGTGCATAGTATGCAGTAAAGAAAAATTCTATACCAAGATTTCGCCGGTAATACATGTTTTAGGTCCCTCAAATCCTAAAAAGCATTTTTAGAAAAAGGCCCATGTGTCTGAACAACATAAGTCAAAAACGAAAGGTCAAAAACTTTGTATTTAGGTTCAGTGCCTCCCAAAGATGCGACACGAAGATTTTAAAGCAAATACCCCCATCCCAAATTACGCTTTACATGGAAGATTTTTCGAAATGTTTTATTTTCTAAAAAATGGCTAACAATTTTGATTAAAATACAATAATAACATTGTGAAGTCCTCTTCATTCGGATTGAATTTTTTAGAATCTTATATAACTGGTAAATATTAAGCGATAGACCAAACGTACTACACAAAAAATGTGGATCACTTTAAAACACACAAAGAATTATAAATAACTTTTTTGTGACATCAGGCATTTCCAAGATATCCGTTATTAATGTTGAGATTTGTTCAACACTTCGTCATTTTCAATACTTCGTCATTCCTTTTAAGTCCCGTCAATTTTCAGTTGTTTCTTGTGATTGCATGGAAAGAGAACAAAATTTTAAGCCAGTATATGACGTCCCGTTAAACATTTGACTGTCGCTAGTTCCTTTGTACCTTAACGAAATGTGTAATCATTTCTGCAAGGTTTATTTCGATTAAAATGAAATAGATAGAAAAATAAACTTTGGCAAGAATAATTTGTATACCCACCAATAAACTACAGAGGGGTAGAGAAAGTTATGTGAATGTAACACATAAGAATTTTTATTTTGCTTTCCAAGGGAGACAATTGAAGGGATCCAGTTAAACAATGCTCCTCGACAATTAGGTTTTCTCGCAAGGCGTGCCTATAAAAATTCTATGCAATCCTACCATTAAAACCAGGTTGTTTCTGTATTCAATATCGTGCATAATTGGTTTATTACGCGTGCCAATAATAGCAATGACGTAATATCGGTATTCCAAGTAGCCTAGGCTTACAGAGAGAAAACGAAACCATCCTGTGGTATTCTGTGGTATAACCATTCTGTGGTAGAACGAAAGTGCAAAAATCTCGGTACATTATATCGAATTATTAAGCTCTAAACTTATAATTAACTGTCTTGCTCATTACTTCAACACGTCAGGAAATTACAAATGAAATACAGGGAAAAAGTGAGAGCACCTTCACATGTTCACATAGCTTATGAGAAAGGCATTTATTAGCCCCACGTATGGACACCAATTTGAGAAAGTTGTGTTTTAGGAGTATTTGCCCCAAGTTTAAAAAAATATTAACTTTGTAATTTAACTGTTTCTTAAATATTATATATTTATGTTTGCCTCGGCTGTGTCAGTATTTGTTAGAGACACGTTTCTCTTAGCCGGGTTTTGGTACGATTAAGAATGTGGGCTTACACGGATTATAATTTTACTTCGCTCCTTTTATTAATAATTGATACGATTTAAATAACACTTCACTGATATAGAGAGCTGTGAGATTCTTTTATGAATTACTTGCACTTCTTAACACGTAAACTATTTTTCGTCTCACACGAATACGTATTAAATCTCTCAAGGATGTGACTCGCGTCCAGTTAGGAACACTGTTTGCAGGCAACTGAATTGATTTCAACCGTCTAAACCTGTAAATTTCTGTATTTCAAGTCTCTCATTGGCTAATCCTACTCCAATAGAATACCTTCATTTAACTAAAGCTTTTTCTGGTTATTGATTGGCTATTTTTAAACTGTTTCAAAATTTACATTATTGTTACTCCAAGAATCACAAGTAGTACTGTTAAACTTTCTTACTCATTATTGACTCAAGGTTACCTCATTGTTACCTCATTGTTAGCAACTTTTAACTTATTATTCTCACAGCTCCTACATTATTAATTTACGTAATACATTCACATAACATTATTGAACATGTTTACGATAATATAAGCATATGCAATGACTGTTACATACATTTTACAAATTATTATATACACATATTGCTTCAAGGCGGGCTGTTATTGAATTTATATATTATATAATTAGACTGAAGTCATTTTAGTGTTAAAAAGACTTCCTCATTATGACAGCTTGGATGCTAACATACGTAACTTCTATTACACATAATTACATGATTTATTTTCCATAATTTTTAATGTTAAGATTGCATAAAGTATTGTATCCTACTCGAGTATAATCTTAATATGGCACTTGTGAAAATTTTATCTATTGCTATTTTTCACTTGTGCCATAATCAAGATTATACAGCTGCATACATTACTATTAAACCGGCCAGTGTTTGAATAGAAAATAGCAAAAACCTTACGAGTATTTTGTTTATGAATCAAGGAAACCATGGCTTATTTAGATTGCACCGAAGTCAGGAAAGGCGCATATTTCTGGGTATAATTGATAGGGCTGTGTGAAAACCCAGTTCTTTATGAAGTTTCATCCTCATATTCTTACCGGTATTTATACTGGAATGAAAATAAAAATAATAATAAATAACTGGAATAAAAAATAAAAAGAGGAAAATGACAAAATTGAAACATTTGAGACAAGTGTTTTTCAGAAACTACTTGAAGTAGAATGCTACATATTCAGACATTCCTTAACCAAAGGAATTAAGCTGCTAACAAGGTTTCAAGTTTTTTAAAAAATGTTTCTCTTAAGAAACTGCTGCTACCTGAAGTGCTGCATGATTTTTCATGGTAGGAGTATTTTACTTATGGTAAATACAGCGGTATTTACGGCTAGGAAGTGACGAAAAACGCCATTATAACCAGAATGAAATCATATTATTCTACTGAATGTAAAAGACACTACAATTTATAGCCAGTTTTACTTTGTTAGGGTGAATAAATTAATAGCACGTTAATTAAAAAAGTGAGAATCAATTAATGTTATCTATTTCCTTATAGACAGGCACACCTATGTTGTTAAAACTGGTGTGGCTTAGATGATCATTCATTTCTGCTTTGTCTGGAGCTATGTTGATAAATACATCTTTATTCCAGTAAAGCAAATCCAATACTTTTCTGTTTGGACACATTTTATAGAAATGAAATAAAATAAAAGAGCACCGACAGCTTCTTCTTCAACATTGCACATAAAGGACAGCGATGGTCACACCATAGTGTAAAGAAAACACAGGCATAACCGGTTCAAATATTCCTCTTCATGAAAACTTTGCGACATTGAAACGCCACAGAAAGCCAGGATATAGGTGTAATTTGCTGAAGTTTAAAATAATCTTATTTTCTTCTTCTTCTTTTAAGGATTGCACTCCTCTTTGTAGGACTTGCGTATAAATATTTGGCTCAGTAACCTGACGAGGAGCAAGACAACTTTGGATCCTAGCATATCCAGGATGGGTGAGAAGCCTGGTATGGTGGTGAAGAAGGGAATGAAATGTAGTGATGAAAGGCGTGATAGGAAAATCCGCGGATCAAATTATCCACCCTAGCATTCGCCGAGCGACCGAGGAAAAAACTTCAACCAAGGAAAATCCAGGAATAACTTGCAACCAGGTTGGTTAGACGGGGGGTTTGAACCCGGGACCTCCCGAGTGCACAAGTTACCGATACGCCACCTCGATAATTTGACTGAAATAACCAGAGTTTGAAATTCAATATCCGTGATGCACTCATAGCGCGAACAATATTAGGCTAAACCTACGCCTTTATCACGCCTGCTTATTGGTACCGCACCACATTGCCATAGCTCATTGCTTGATGCCATGAAACTATGGGTAAAGTGCCTAGCAATATGCTACGTGCATAACACTATCCAGAAGCTTGTGAAACAGTCGACAGCACTGGAGGGAGTCCGGCACTCATATGACTCCTCTTCGCCACGCTCTGATTTTTTTAAGCTCCCTTGTTTTACCCAGTTTATGATTACTGTATTTTTTTTACTGTTTTCGTTATCGCGTTATTACCGCAATTACACAACACACGCAAACACCCATGCCCATGGCGGTACTCGAACGCGCGACCCTCAGCTTGGCGGAGCGCCAGAGCCATGCGCTCTAGCGGCCACGGCTACGAGGGCCAGCATGCCTAAAGGGAATGTACCACTGATATTGCTATTTTTTAAACTATCCATACAATGTGGCTGAAATTTTAACTCCTGCCTACTGTGTGAGGGGTACCAGGTTCGATTCCTGGCTGGGGCTGGGAATTTTTCCTTAGTCAAGATTATTCCCTGTCATCCCCAGAATCTGAAAGTGGAATATGTGTGTGTGTGTGTGTGATCTTATGATAAAAACTAAAAGAATTGCAAGAAACCCGACAAGAGAATACGAGTTAACACCATTGCCAATAGGAAATTCCAAAGGAAAAACCACGGATAAGACCAATGTTGTTAAAGGCGAGATATAAATGGGCCTAAAACAATTAACCCATCTCCGTCTTGTACAGATATCGTTTTATGAAATTCAACCTAAAATATTAATTAGTTTTCAAGTTATTATTTTCAAAATATAAAATTATATGAAATTTTTTTAAAAAAAAACTTTAAAAAATTAACGTTGCTTCTTTTCAGGGAACAAAAAGTTTGTCAATTTTTCTATACCATTCTTAGTTCAACAGAAAAAACAATAAAAGTTTTGTAATTGCATTTTTTTCGTTTTTTGTATACATTGTTATATTAAAAATTAGTAATACAATAACCATTTATTGCAAAGAAAAATTATGCAACAGTTTTATTTGCTTGGGTTTTTGAAAAACCATAAAAGTGTTCAATATGATTGGATGAAAACACATCGTGTGGAACATTTTGAAGTCGCAGTAATGCTGAAAAGCAGAAATGTCTTAAAAGCATAAAGGACTGGTAACCAAGTGCGCAAAGGCATTTAGAAAGTCGCGTAACGATCCTGAAACGTCAGCTAGGTGAAAAATTAAAGTGGATTCTAAAATTACAAACAATGGTGAATTTTTGGAAACATTTTGAATCAATTTCAGTGGTGCATTCCCTTAAAGGATCGCGGTTTGAAATTCAATAAGAAAAATAGTGAAAGTGCGGCCAAGAGTGGCTTAGACCCATACTTTTTCTCTGTTTATGGTTGACAGTGTTAGTAGCGCCCAACATGCCCAAAACATCTTCATCCGCAATGCCACACAGAATTGCAGTGGTGCTGTGTCATCTTCTGCGCCTAACCAATGTAGCCAGAAAATGAGCTATTCGTTTTCTTGCAGTATACTGACACTTGTTATTAAACAAGGTGAACGAACAGGTCGATATCAGAGGTGTAGGAGGGAATAAATCTTTGCTTTGACATCGCTATGCGTTGCACATGGCCGGTCTTGTCCAAATCGATTACACTGGTCTCAGGAATTAACCCTGTCAGTTTTGAGTTATGGCAGCTTGCCATTCTCCCAGATGCTGCCGAGCAGCCTTCGCATAACGGCATCTTCAATTATGCTTAAATCTACTGATTTATCTCCTCTTTGCTTGCTGTCCAAGCCAGTTTAAAACGACGTTGCAGAAGTAACGCCTACTTCAGACGACAGCCAAGACAGTCAAAATGCTAATAATAAGAATCAACTTTGTAGCATCATTACCATCACTTGTGCTTCATTGTCATGAATGAATGACAGAATAAAATGAATATTTCTTATTCATTTTCCAATGTACGAGATTTCACGAGATTTCTAAGAACCATTAAAACCCGAATGAAAAATGCGGAATAAGGTGGTAAATCAATACAGTAAATGAAATATAGTAAATGAACACTTAAGCTAAGGCATGAGAAGAATTGGGAATCAATTCAATTTATTAAACTTATTTATGGAATAATATAAAAATTATGAGAAAATAACCTAAATATTTTCCAGTTTTACTTTCTCTATCACGTACTTAATAGGAGAGAAGGTATTGCATTCCACCTAAAAATTCAATACCGAGATTTCACCGGAAATATGTGTTTTGAGGCTCCCTGAATAAAAAAAGGCATTTTTAGAAAAAGATTCACATGTACGTGTGTGTGTGTGTGTGTGTGCGAACAACATAATACAGAATGAAAATTCGGATAAACACCAAACTTGGTATTTAAGTTCAGTGTTTTCCAAAGTTGTGACACAAAGATTTCAAGAAAATCCTCCCACCCTAAACTACCTTTTGCGTGGAAGAGTTTTCGAAATGTTATATTTTTTAAAAAAAATGGCTCTAAAATTTTCATTAAAATATCATATATTAAAGATATTTAAATGACAAATAATATGCATATCCTGAATTTTCTGGGAGTAGCCTTTGAATCTGCTTCATTCCGAAGGAATTTTGTATAATCTTGTATAACTGGCAAATGTTAAATGATAGATGAAAACGTACTTCACAAGAAATGTGGAGCTCTTTAAAACACACAATTTATTTCCATTAACTTTTTTGTGGCATCAGCTATTTCCGAGATAGCCGTTATTAATGGTTCGAATTGTTCAGTGCTTAGCTATTCTTTCAGCGTCCTGTCGGTTTTCACTTGTTTCTCGCGATGTCATGGAAAGAATAAATAATTTCAAGGCCGGCGTATAGCGTCCTACATTATCGCTATTCCCTTTATATCTAAGAAAGTCCTGTGAATTTAAGACATCAGATTTTTCAGGTATTATCTCTCAGTTACACCCCTATTTTCTGTAGGATGATAGTGAAAATTAATCCTTGTGTGGCTTGATTATATTTTTTTTCTAATAGTCATGTAATAGTAATTTCTGAAGCTAAAATTACAGTTTTATTAAATAGGGGAACTCGATGGGCATTAAACGGAATAAATTCCTCAATGCTTACGAATCATTTCCAAGTGTTCTTAGCTACTTTCTGGAAACTTATTAGCAAATTATTTCATTTGAAGCGCACGCTGGTTATTAACTTGCTTGGAGATACTGTTTAGCTGTAACTGCTTGAACAAATTACTTCTGGAGGCAAAAGTATGCTTAAGCTAGATAATAGAGATGATGTGATTTTCAAGCTGGCACAGCTTAACATAGTAAGCATAGTCCTAGAAAACAATTACTCATTTTCCGGAATAATAAATATATGCCTGTATAAAAACAAGATTAGTGGATCTGAAAAATACGTTTGGCAATAAAGCTCTCCCTATTCCGTTCGTTGAGCTAGAAAACGTCATTTTATAAGCATAAGAGAAAGTTTCATCCAGGGTGCCTGTTAAGCAAAAAGGTAAAATGACTTCAGTAGGCAATATAGCACACAGAAATATGCAAAATATGATTAATTTCAGGAAGATATTTCAGTGTCTGTTATTAATTCTCACATCTGAGATGAAGGTAGGCCTTACGAGGAAACGTTCGGATCGGGAGTTACGGCTAGACTAACTAGAGTGTAGGAAAGTGCCTCCCTCCAAGAGTTTTCCTCTTTAAGACACGAAATTAAATGTTAACATATTTTAATAAGAGTAACATACAAAGCTGGATTTTGTGGAAAATTCAAGGTGTACTTTCGCAAAAAATTTTCAAGGTGAAAGAGGCACTAGTATTCATAACGTAAAACAAATACCCATAAATAGCTTAAATACAGGTAATGGAGGTGTGAGCATCCTTAACGTAAATTGGAAGACTCATACAATAGCTTAAAATAACAGTTAGTGGCCAATTATATCAACAATGCGCCGTTACTCCTCACAACAAGTTATAAGTTTCAGAATTACAGAATAAAATTAACAATTTTCAACAATTTACCGAAGACTGAAATTCGTTAAAACTAACGAAAGCAAACTGTACTGTGACTCTGCGTACAAATTAAAGGCTGCGAAATATGTATATGTGATCTGAAAAGCTTAATGGCAACGGGAAAACCCAAGCAAACGACACACCGATCAGAAATGCCTAAGTTCTCACTACAATAAAGTTTGCTAGGCCATAAAAATTGAAGACTCATTCAGAGATCTGGCCGAAGGCGCAGCCAAAATCCAACTCTCCTGAGAGGACAGTCCAGCAATCATCCGACCCCGACGGCAGGTTGCCGAGTATGACGGCAGGTTGCCGCGAAAAGAACGCGGAGAATACGCCAAAACCTCGCGACGGGAAATACCAAAACTATTCGAGAGACAAAGCAATCGAAAACAAAATCAATAAACGTGCAATTAGCACGTGTTATCATATCCCAAAACGTTGCTCTCGTTCACTGGAACCATTACACTTCGTTGTTTTAATGCACTCGCATTAAATATGAAGAACACGCAACTGTACTTATGAGATATTAATTATGTACTGATGACTTTTAAAAGACAAGGAATTACCAACAAGGAACTATTTTAATGATAGAATCTGATTTAGGTGCAGGTGCAATTGTTATCCAGCTGTGTAATAAATGAGGTCTGGACCATATTAGTCAAGAAAGTGTTTCGTTGAGTCCCAAGGAATAAGATTAAGGCTTTACAATCATGTAACCTAAAGAGGTCCATTACAGCTAAAAATGTAATACCAAATACATCTTGGCATCATTAATCATCATTGGGGTTATTATTTATTTGAATTTGAGACAAGTTTTAAAACAACACATAATCAAGAAGCTTTCCAAGTAACATAAGAAATATTAGTATATAATTGGAAACAACGCTTGTTTTCAGTCATCTAATGATTCAATATAATTTGGGATTCAATTAAGGAAATTATTGGCTAAAGTTCTTTCAGCATTTGAATTGAGTTGAAACCAAAGTTAGTCATTTTAGTCTCTATCTCTCTCATTCTCTCGCTCGTTCTTTCTCCGTCTTTTCATTTTTCTCAAAATCGTATCTGCGTGACTAGTTTATTTTTGTCCTCAAAGTTTAAAGAGGCTATTAACTTTGCATTATATTTATAATTTTGTAGTTTAATATCCAAAAAAGACACAGAAAATTGTATATAACCTTCCTAATATATGTCGCTATCACGTCACTTAAATTCGGGGAGGAAATACCACTTCAGCATTCACCGAACGACCAGTGAAAACCTCCGAAAAAAATCCCATGGGTCAATGTAAGTGGTCGCTAGGGATCGAACCCGGGACCTCCCGAATGCTAGCGAGAGATGTTACCTCCTGAGCCATCCCGCTCACTAACAATGTAATTACTGAGCAATGCCTAAGACCATTAGTTCTTTGTATCAAAAGACTCAGCCAATATCCCTCTACAGCCGGTTCAAGTTTGTCGGTGGAGATATATTCCATCCTGTATACTATATGCTCCCCCCTAGGAGCCACAGGACCTTGTAGTTGGTGGGGAGGCTTCCGTGTACCAGTGGTTTACTAAGCTGTGCTGGTAGAGGTACTCATGCCAGAGAGGTTCGTAATGAGGTACCAGACTAAGAAGTGGCTCAACAGAAAATCCAACCCAAAGGGACTCTCAATTGGAGAACCTTGAGGGACTCCCAGCTGGAGGACCTTCCAGGGGCTCTGGTCCACCCAATCCAAGGTGGGAATGCATCGTGCCGAGGGATGAATGGCACTGGGGTGGTAAAAAATGCAGTGTCGTGAACGACCTCTTCAGGGCACCAGGCGACACCCTGAAGTAATTAGCCTTCCCAATATATACGGGGCTCTATATTGGGTGACTTTTATTTCCCTGCTGCTCGTGGGAACAATATGGACCAAAATAAAATAATTATCGCCAAGGCGGGTGAGAGAGACTCTTCAGTTGAAAGAAATCTCTCACCTGACAAAGAAAAGTCAAGTGACAGAGTCTCTCCAGCAGAGAGAAATCTGTCACTAGATAAACAAATGGGTGCAACAGCATCTGGAATTAATAGAATGCACCTGGACACTAAGAAGTTGTCAGGGCCAGCTAGAAGAAGAATAAAAAAAGCTAAGAAAATGAGTGAGGGCACAGGTAATGTAAACCCACAGAGTAAAGGGGTGGAGGTCCGTACTGATCCAAGGACTTCTAAAAAAACCAGGACAAGTGTGGATATTCCTCCTTCGGATAAAGCCAAACTTGTTAAGAGGCCTAGGGGCACTGAACCTGGTGTCACTTACAGGGAAGCTTTGGCCGCTTTTAAGATGGCAATTATTGAAGAATCTTATCCTGAGAGAAAGCTGATTGGGGAGGACATTCGACCCATTCAGGCTGAGATTCTGAGGAAGATAGATGAGGCGCCAAACAGTGAATCTCTACCTAAACTCAGGTCCTTTTATCTACAGGATGGGACTCTGATATATTATTGTGATGATGAGCAGTCATGTAATTGGCTCCAAAAACATATTCAGGGAGCTAAAATCAAGGAGAGATTAGTTCTCAAAGTAGTAGATCCAAAAGATCTACCGAAGCCAGTCAAGGTGGCCCTTAAGACTCGGGACATTACAACCGATGATTCTAAGGTGCTGCTAAGACGCATTCAGAGATTAAACCAGGAGCTGAATATAGAGCACTGGAAAATCATTGATAAGGAGGCAGACTCCTCTGGTCAACGCCTAATCTTAATGGTGGACCAAGAGTCTGCTAAGAAGATAAAGGAGCTTGGCATGTCGGCCTATACCGGGGTAGACAGGGCCCTTTTTAAGATCCTGTCTGACTCGGAGGGGAAGGCAGTAGCAGACAAAGCGAAGAAGGCAGGCAGCGATGGCGGAGACAGTTCGAAGACGATGGAGATAGGGGACTCTGGAGGATCCGCATCGGGTACTGTGCTTAAGGTAAGTGTTGTGGGTTAATGCAATTATGAAAATAGTTCAAATTAACTTGCAGCACTGTAAGGCAGCTTCAGCCATTCTAAGTAAGAGACTTGTGAAGACAATGTTGATATTGCTCTCATACAGGATCCTTGGCTTTTCAGAGGTTCAATTAGAGGGAGCAGTTGTACTAAGGACACTATATATAGACCTAGTAATAATAATCCAAGATCATGTATTTATGCTAAGAATTGGATAAACGCATTGCTTCTTACTGAGCACTGTTCCAGGGATGTAACTACAATCCAAACAACAGTGGAGGAGGAGGAGAGAGAAGAGTTTTAATACTCTCTTCCGTCTACCTCCCTTACGAAGACTCTGATCCACCATCGATAGCGGTGAGGGACCCTGTGACCCACTGCGGAGAGAATGGAAAGAAGTTAATCCTGGGGGTTGATGCCAATGCACACCACACATTGTGGGGGAGCACTGATATCAATCCCAGAGGAGAAAAGTTAATGGAGTACTTGGTGAGTACAAACCTTAATATTCTAAATCGAGGTAATGAACCAACCTTTGTAACTTTGCGAAGGGAGGAAGTCTTTGACATAACGATAGGGGCTAATATTATTGAGAACCTAATTTCAAGTTGGCATGTATCATCGGAGATCACTCTCTCTGATCATAGATGCATATGCTTCAATATCAAAGCACAAGTCACTACCAGTGATTTACAGAAATCCGAGGAAAACTGACTGGGACGGATATAGACGAGACCTATCAGCATTGACATCAGATATCTCAAGGAACATTCGTTCGATATTGGATGTGGAGTTTGCCGTTGATAAAATACAACGGTCAATTCTCCTATCCTATCATCAAAATTGTCAGTCTAAGGTAGCTTACTCGCCAAGGCTTGTGCCTTGGTGGACTAAAGAGTTAAGCAGACTTAGGAAGAAAGCAAAGAAATTATTTAGACTTGCAAAAAGAACTGGTGATTGGGATTCATATAGATAAGCCCTCACCAATTATAACAAAGAAATACGCAAAGCCAAAAGGATTTCGTGGAGGGAGTAGTACCAGGGGATGGAGAATGTTCCCAGTAGTACAAGATTCATGAAACAAATCGCAAAGGGTGTTAAAAAAATTGTGAGCACTATTAAACTACCTGATGGCACGTACACACAGTCTGGTTCTGAGACGCTCCTGCAACTTGCGAGGGCTCACTTTCCAGACTTTAGGGTAGACAATGAAAGCAATTCTGTGAAGGGGCAACCATATCTGGACCATCTTTCTTTGGACAGAGAGGATTGGAACCTAATCAGGAGCGTAGTCAATGTCACTAAAATACGATGGGCTGTCAAGTCGTTTGGACCAAATAAATCGGCAGGCCCTGATTTAATCATTCCTGCATTTCTACAATATGGTATTGATTCAGTTCAATCCCTACTTTGTGGTATTTTTAGAGCTTGCCTAGCCTATGGATATATATCCATGGCTTGGAGACAAACAAAGGTGGTGTTTATACCTAAACCAGGGCGTCCTAGTTACGCCCAGGCCAAGGCTTATCGCCCTATAAGTCTCTCCTCTTTTATGCTTAAAACTCTGGAGAGGTTAGTGGATAGGCACATTAGGGATTATGTTTTAATGGAACATCGATTAAACAAGTACCAATTTGCCTATCAAGTAGGGAAATCAACGGAAGCAGCACTTCATCAAGTGGTCTCGACTATTGAGAAGGCGCTTAATACCAGAGAAATAGCCATTGGTGCTTTTCTTGACATTGAAGGTGCGTTTGACACGACATCTTGTGATGTCGTGTCGAACGCCCTCTATGGACACGATGTACCTTCACTTCTTTGTGAGTGGATACGTTTTGTCTTACAACATAGGAAGATAACCATGAATCTATGTGGGGAGACGCTGGATGTGTCCACGGAGAGGGGCTGCCCGCAGGGGGTGTTTTATCACCCCTGCTATGGAACCTTGTAGTGGACACACTTCTTTGCGCACTCAATAGTGATGGTTACTTCACAGTTGGTTATGCAGATGATATTGCAATAATCATAAGAGGGAAACTTCCTCACACAGTTTCTCAAGTGCTACAAAAGCGCGCTTAAGAAAGTGGAAGCTTGGTGCAAGATGAATAATCTAACTGTTAATCCAAGCAAAACAGTAGTGGTACCCTTCACCAGGAGAAGGGGGCCTGATTTAACCAGACTCTCTCTCTCTCTCTCTCTCTCTTTGGTGAAGTAGTGCCCTATTCAACACAAGTTAAATATCTTGGGCTTGTTTTAGACAAGAAATTAACTTGGAAACATCACATGGAATTATATATTATCAAAGCCTACAGAGTCTTTTGGACATGTAGAGGTATGCTTGGTAAGACATGGGGTCTGAAACCTAGCATAGTGTATTGGATATACTGCCATGGTGAGACCTATATTCTCTTATGCCGCACTGATGTGATGGCCTAGAGTTAATTTAAAGGTGTGCAGAAAGGAATTCTGTAAATTACAGAGGACCTTCTGCATTTCAATTATGGGAGCCTTCAAAACTACTCCAACTGCGGCAATGGAGATGCTGATTGGGCTCACACCTCTCCACATATGGATGAAGGCAGAAGCCATGATCGCGTATCACCGTATTTGTCGCCAAACCAAAGTGTCTAATACTGGACATATTAATCATCTCAAGCTTCCTTGGGATAAGAATGTACAACAGATACTCAACATGGGGACTGACATTCTTGAAACCAGATTCAAGTTTGATTTGAAATTTACGGTATCCTATCCACAGCGGAGTGAAGGGGAAAGACTGGTAAAACCTCATAATAACAAAGGCCCAATCTGGTATACTGATGGTTCTAGAACCAAATCGGGAACGGGGGCTGGGCTTTACGGTAATGGTACCAAGATTTCTTATAGTCTTGGTACCTTAGCTACAGTTTTCCAGGCTGAGGTTTATACAATCCTAGCCAGTGTCATGGAAAGCATTAAAAGGAGATATAAGAATAGAAGTGTTCTTATCCTCTCAGACAGTCAAGCTGCTCTTAAAGCACTTGAATCACCATCAATAAAATCAAAGTTCGTCTCAGAATGCCGGGAATCCTTAATGACACTGGCTGAACACAATAAGGTTCAACTTATGTGGGTGCCAGGACACATAGGTATACCAGGCAATGAGAAAGCAGATGAAGCAGCCAAGATTGGCAGTGAAATCCAATTTTTTGGTCCGGAGCCTGTACTGGGAGTGTCCTACAGACCAGTGAAATAGGCTATTAAGTGCTGGGCTCAAGCAGAACACAAGAACTACTGGAACTCCATTGAGGGTTGCAGACATTCCAAGTTGTTCATTACAGACCTGGATAACAGCCGGGCAAAATAATTGCGCGGTCTTAGTAGAAGAAGACTTGCATGGGCAACAGGATTCATTACAGGACACTGTGCCCTAAAGTTTAATCTATACAGAATGGGATTGTTTAACAACCCTATCTGTAGTAGATGTCTAGAAGGAGATGAGACTGTTACTCATCTACTATGTGATTGCCCTGTTCTTGCGAATCAAAGAGCAAGTACTTTTGGCAGTCACTTTCCAAAGATAGATGAACTATCGAAAGCCTCAGTTAGCAGTCTGGTTAAGTTCATATCGAGCAACAGACTACTTAACTGATGAAAGGGGGGATGCGCAATAGATCTTAAGGTCGCAGTGCTTGGGCATAAAACCCACCCCTTGTCAAACTAGAACTAGAACTAGATACTATATGCTGATGGAGTTTAGGAATGAATAAGATAATATCTTTACATTTGTTTTTCCATGACGTTTATTTATTTTTCTAAACATCGTTGTAACTTCTTGTTAAAGTCGCAACGGTTACTGTAGGTTCGTTGGTTCACCTGAGTCAGTGAATGCCAGATAGATGGCGTCTGTTGCCTAGTCGCCGTTCCTGCACTATGAATTTTGTTGCTATTGAGTGGTATTATTTTATTTAGTTGCTGAATATGCTAGGGTGTTCTTTTGAGTATACACGTGGATATTGTGCTGCTGGATAGATAGTATTGTTTACGTAGTCATCTTCCAAGAACATTTGCTGAAGTAAGAGGTTGATAAGTGGCCTTAGTTGCATACTCGACATTTTACCGCATGTTTTTATTTCTATTCCTTTTTTTCCGTGCCTGCAGCTTTGGTATTTTAAATTATTTACCTGGAAACTGAGGGAAACCATGAAACAAACCCATTCAGTTTAACCAGTACACAGAATTTGATGTTTAGCTTATTGTAGTTTGGCCAATATGCTTCAATTTGCTATCTAAACTATCTTTTTTTGTTTTGTTTACTATTTGAGTGCTCTGAAGCTGTCTCCGTATTCTTTGCTAAAACACACACACACACACACACACACACACACACACACACACACACTCACTCACTTTAAACGCAACTGCCGACTGAAATATAACTGGCGTTCATTTTAGATGTCCTCTTTGCACACGCGACATAATTTATTTCTCGTTGTAAAAAGGTGATCATCATAAAGAAATTAAGAAACCAGTTTTAAGACTAACAAAAATAAATAGGGTTCTTTAATTACAAGAAAGTAATATGGCATGCATTTAGAGTAAGCTCTTTTGACAATACATCCATAACATTCCTTTGGAGATTAAAGTGTTATCTCTTTTTGAGCAAAAAGCCAAATTGGAAACGCTTATTTTAACTTTAATTACTTTCGTAATACATCAGTGGTATATAGGTTACACCCCTGCTTCAGCTCTTTGCGTACGGGTGGCTAAATGCTTCAAGAAAATCAAGAGAAAAAGGCAGAGCTTAAAGTGAAGGTAAATATCTCAACTCGCAGGCTTGTTCTGCTTTCGCGACAATTTTCTCGCAACAGCAAGATCTTATTGGCTTCTGCACAGATATTCTCCTAGACAATTTGACAACATAGAAATATGTTAAAGGAAAACTTTCAGTCCATCAGAGACATTCCCATTTCCAATATGACACAGAGTTCTAGATAAACTGTTTTATCCACATAAAGTCATAATTCTGTTATGAAATATAATTGCTATAAAATCACAAACTATTAAAACAGAATATAGATATACCACTTTGGGCTTTCACAGGGTTTCTGCCATTATTTACTTTACTTACCTATTATTTAGCTTATACACTCACACTTTAGAGGAAAACATCTTGCCACAGTGCAACATTATAATTTGCCGATGATGTGATTTTATACAACAGGAGTAAATGCCCAAAAACAATCCCAAATAAATTAAACATGACCAAGGAAGTT
This sequence comes from Deroplatys truncata, assembly GCA_030765065.1. Lineage (NCBI taxonomy): Eukaryota > Metazoa > Arthropoda > Insecta > Mantodea > Mantidae > Deroplatys > Deroplatys truncata. Next base: position 66,535,275 of record CM060980.1, read on the forward strand.
ATAGCTTAGTCTGTAAGTAAACATAAATGTAAACACAACACCTTCCCTAAGCGCAGGAAAAGAAAGTACTTTGATATTACCTGGATAATACCAAAATACATAAGGTTTAGGAAGTGCAATGTCTGGGTATTTACTGTAATTAAAAATAAACCTGGAACTTTCATATAAATCAGCTTACTAAAACGTTAAATGTGTATTTATGCATGAAGCGTGCTTTTAAAGTAAGTACCGTTTTAATACTTTTGCCGCTGCAGCCCTGCGATCGCGATTTTGAGCATGCGCGACCAGTTCCTCCGTTCATTAGGAAGCCAGACGCAGCTATGAGCAATCGTCACTTTGTGTTTTCTTGTTGTTAGAACGTTTCGAAGTGCTGAAAACAATCGAATTCGTTTTCTGAATGCCAGGAAACATTCATAATCAGCATGAAATTTATGAGGAAACAATACTGACTGACAATGCCTGCCGACACACATCCAAACAAACTCAAGATTTAATCGCATCATTAGGATGTGAACAATTCGACCACCTTCACTACAGTCCGGATTTGGCACCAAGCGATTTTCGTCTGAAGAAATTCCTTGGTGAAAAAAAAATCAACAACGATAATGTTGTGAAACAAGAAGTACAGACGTGGCTTTCATCACAGACAGCAGCATTCTTTGACAAGGCATACAGAAACTGGTTTCCGTTATGAAAATTGCCTGAATATGTGGAGAAGTAGTGTAAGTTGTAAGGTAATGAATAATAATAAAGCATTTGGAAAATAATGTTCTGTTATATTTTAAAAATCACCGGTACTTAGTTTAAAAACACATCTCGTAAATGTAATTAGACACTTATGCACCAATTGGCAGGACACAAATATTCCTTTTTCTTTAATTCCGTTTATACCCCGCCTTCAACTACATTGGTTTATCGGAGGCCTTTCCTTTGGAAGTTATTGCCTATTGGCAATGGTGTTAACTCGTGTAACACTTGTCGTTGGGTTTCTTGCACTTTTGATTTTTAATCATTAGATCATACACACATTCACACTCTCGTTCATACTTCATGACTCTGGGGAGGATGGTGATTAATATTGGCTAGAGAAAAATTCCTACCCGGGACCCTTTGCACAGCAGGCAGTTGCTCTACCGACTGAGCTACGGGGCCAGCCCGTTTTGCGTCAAGTGTATAGAGACATTTTTCACTCTATATACTTGGTATGTAGAGCGAAAATATTGGACTGCGCTAGTTTTCTCTTGAGCAATGCGGTGTCCACATCCGTGGAAGAGCTAAAATGAGTTTGGATGAGAGCCTTAAAACTAATAGGTGGATATGAAATCAGCCTTACTCAAGCAGCCTTGGTTGGATTTAAGGAATATCGTTTAGACGAAAATGGCTGTATATACAATTTTAACAGCCATACTTACTTCAGAAATTTAAACTACGTCATAAGAAATCGAATGAATTTAAAGTACCTAATATTTTAAAAAAAAAAACCTAAGTATCTGCTGAATGCTTTTGGATTCCTGACATCAAAACATTAGAGACAATGAAACGGTAGATAAACGAGCAAAATTAGGCAGAGAAACAGGAGTATTCTTTGACAACAGCTTGCCTTATATTTTAAGACATTCAAAAAATTTAGAGTTGATAAATGGCCAAACAATGGGATCATTTAAACACTGCAAAACTTCTTAAGTACCACAATACTGAGAAAATTATATCGAATATTCCCTGGTTCTACTACGTTAATCTTCGTAAAATACAATAATCATTATTCTTATAATCAATCAGCGCACGTATTCACCCCTGAACATTTACACAGCATTAAAATTCAAGATGATTTCTACTGTGATTTTGGAGAGAGGGTTGAGTAAACCATTTGTTTTTTGACTGTCCTAACAAAGAAATTAGCTTCTTTCGAGTTAATTACAAACAATTTCGAAACCCCCATAAGTATGGAGTATTTGTTAAATAAACCATCTCCAAAAGTATGTAATGTATTGTTTAATGTCTTTCAAAATGTAATATGCAAATTGAATGTAATATACACATATATGTGTTCCTCCACTGATTTAATCATGTGTTAATGTTGTTACTACTTATCTTCCTTCCTGTACCAGACCCTGATAAGTTACACATGTTCTACCATAAACCCATACAACAGCAGCCGTGGCAAGAAGTAAACACAACTTCATTAACAATTTAATAGTAGCAAGCTAAACACTAAGATAATCATAGCTAATATATTAAATCATATATTAATATATCAACATGCAAACCTACTGCGAGTTAGGCTGCCAGCAGCACGAGGAGTATACCGGACTTTACAGCCAGTAACTGATTAGCTGATGCACTCACTGTTGAATTCTGATGCTAATGTCTTCTTTCTTCCTTCTGCTTGCTGTGTGTCTGTGTAGCCTGATCTACCCTTATTGTAGGCGTCTCCCTTCCTTCTCGAGCTCTTGTTTACTGGATTTGAGTTCCAGAGTGGTCACCTCAGGTTCTGGTGATTCTTACTCTGAAGTCCCGCGACAGTGCGCCATTTTGACGACGGGCGTATTGCACCACGATGAGACGCCAATTTTTGTACCCGGGCGATGGTCGTCCTTTTTTTTCCTTTTTTGAAGCCATACTTGCTTCAGTATCTGCTGTTGATTATGTTTGACTATGAGATCTTTCTCTCAGGGTATGCGTACGTGTATTTTGAAAAGATTACACCAGTTTAGTTAGCTGGGAAATTTTAATGTTGACTAAAATGTTCAGCTTGAAAAGAGTCGCCGACTGTTGAATTTACGAATTAATTACTTCTATAACAATAATTAAGCAAAGTATCAGTTGCCGTAAGTCGTAGAAATGTTACTCGGAAAGATCCCTCGCGATAGCCGCTAAATCACTAAGTGCCACCCAACTTAAAATGAAACTATAACACGCGTCGTCACAAGGATTGTCTTCACATGATTGAGTGAATAAGTCTCAAGAGAGAGTGTGTCTCTGATTTAGAATGCACGCCCTCCTATTAACTTAAGTTCCGCCTACTTTAGAACTAACCAATACTTGAAATTCCTACGTATGCATCTGTTACTTTGTTAATATGCGTACCTCCTCGAATCTAAGAATTTCATTTACCTTTATCTTCTACAAAATTCTGATCTACGTGACTCTGCAAACGTAGTTAACTTAACTCTAAACTGCATTCTAAGAATCTTTATAAACACTAACGCGTTCGCTCCTCCGCTCCTACTACTGACTGTTCGCTAATCACCTTTTTCTTTCCGGACAAATCTTTCAACTCAAGCTTAATACATTATACATCGATTTAATAAACGGAAATTATTTATTGCAATTATTTCTTTAACCTACTATCATTTATGTATTTAATTATTTATATTGTGACGTGTTGGTAGCACTGGGAATAGTTGTGTTGGCAACACGGACAGGATGTGACCTATTGTAAAAGGGAGGAGATAATGTGTTATTTGCGGCAAGATCAGGAAGTCTCTCTCTCTCTCTTTGTGTCTGGCATCGGAAGAGATAGCACGTGGTAGACATGGAGGTCCCCGTGGAAGCAAATACAAAATGTAATCTGTGAATTTCGGTGGAATATAGTGGCCATCTAAAGTTGAGTAAGGTGTGATTATTTGAAGAGGCAATCTTATTCCTTAATCCTGCAATTTTAAGCATGTTTAAGAATATTTTAAATTCAGGCTCGCCCCCGTCGGCCTCGTGTCAATGTGAAAAGTAAAGTAAATTATCGGGTACCTTTCTGCTCTACCATCTAAATTTGTGATATTAATATGTGAGGTTAAGACAATATCTTCCTTCAATAATTACAGTACACAGTAAAATGATTATTCCAACCACATTTCCAAACGATTTTAACTGTACAGAGCGTTTATGGGGATATATGCATAAATTTACAATTTTTGAACTCTATAGCTGGATATGTAATTTTTTAGGCATGATGGAGTATTAAAGAATTTTATCCCACGTAAATTTCATGTCGGCAATACTACTTTTAGCCTCATTATCCTTTCCTTGTTTTATTCATTTTTTACTTTCAAAATGCTTCAACTCCTTTAAATTTGCAGACACTTATTCAACTGTTTACTTCATGTTCTTATCATTACTAAACGTTTGTATTATTTTAATTCTCGAAATACTGAGACAAAAAGAAAATAACATTACCTAAAGTATTACAATTATTAATACTATTATTGATAACTTTCTGTTACTAAACTTTTAAATTATGTTAGTAGAAAACACTATGCCGTGCTTGAATAATATACACAGCAAAAATCATACTCGGAACTTAATATTTTCTGAAGCGAATCCTTTGTGATTCAAAGTGTAATAAAATCACATTTGTGAAAAGGAGCTCCTAGGTTAAAGTTAATTATTAAAAATCTGTTAAAATCTAATGCTTGATCCGATGTTGGAAGAAACACATCACTCTCCATTTGATTAATTATTTGAAATGTAGAGTTTTTGTTACGAGGCCTGCTAATATGGAAGAGTTAAGAATGAGAACCAGGAAAGAATGCGGAGACGTACCATCAGCAGTGATTGAAAATGTTCAACAACAATTCACGTTTCGACTTAGCCACTACCAGGTTGTAAATGGGGAGCATTTTGAACACCTTATTACATAATTAGAATTTCATTTGTTACAATAGTTGTGTAAAATGAAAAGAAAATTGTTAAAGAAGCCAACAAGTAAACTGTTTACATACCAACCTAGCTTTTTGTATAAAACAAATTAAATTGTTCATACAACTAAATAGCATAACTTACCTCTGGACGAAAAAAAAAATGTGTCCCTTTAAACGTTTCATCGATCTCGTCCAACCCTGTACAACAATGGCAGAAATTGTTTCCTTTTTTGTAAAGCTTTCCTTTCAAAATATTAAATTTGACATTTCCAAGCATTGTTTAAAACGTTCGTTAATTTTAGTTTTATTTTCCTTATTCCTTAGTTACAGCAATATGACAAATAGTATTACAAATACTCACGCTAAAACCTTATTGTCTTAAAAACAGGTCTCGTATGTTCCAAGTAAATGGTAAAGGTACTGACGAACGGAGCAGCCTTCGAAACCAGAGCAGAACACCGCACGTAGGGTATCGGTCCCTTTTGCTTCTACCGTGGCCCTGGGAGGGATGAGGGAAGAGACCCGAAGGGTGACCAATCCGGATGACGACGGACGCAAACGTAGATGGGGTCTCTAAAGTTTCCAGATTGAACGCATCCCACCTTGCCCGGGGCCAGTCATTGGCCCCTAACCCCAGAGGTTTCCGGAAGGAGCGCCTGCCCGAGAGAATCCGGAGGTGGGTGCTAATTAGCTGTCCCTGTAACGTCAAGAAGGAACCTCTACAGAGCGCACACCTACCGCACAGCCGCAACCCGCCGAACACCGCCGCCTGGTCCTTCAGCCCTGAAACAGATGGGAAGGAAGATGATGGGTACAGCAAATAAGAGACAATAAAGTCGTGGTAGAAGATGAATACCCCAGCATTCGCCTGCAGATCCGGAGAAACCACGAAATATCATGGTTCAGAGTGGGCGGTCGCCGGGGATCGAACCCAGGTCCTCCCGAATACGAGTCTCACGCGTTACCACGGCGCCACCTGTTGGTTATGTTGCAGGTAGAAGACATTCCATGCTCTAACGTTTATGGCAGGTGGAAGAATTACTATATTCACCGAATAATAAATACCAAGATTTCAGAGGAAAAGGAATGAAGAAGTAAGGCAGTTAATGGGGATGGACGAACCAGTTACAGACTGAATTGAAAGAAGAGCTCTCCAGTAATATGGCACGTCCGAAGAATGACAGAAGAAAGATTGCCTAGGATTATTTTGGAATGGTCACCATTAGAGAGCAGGAAACGTGGAAGACCGCGAGCAAATTGGAGAGGTGGTACAGTTAAAATGATGAGAAGTCGGCTGGAGAAGCAAGATTGGCAGAATCGTGAAGAATTGGGAGTGGAAATAAAGGATAACCATTGAACAGTGGAAAAACCCTCAAAGGTAAGACTATTGCTTCAGTATTCCATTCAAATATTCGATACCAGATTTCCCTGAACCCCCCCCCCTCCCCCGAATAAAAAGCATTTTTAGATAAAGGTCCGTGTGTGTGTGTGTGTGTGTGAATAGCTTAACTCAAAAACTAAGAGTCTGACGAATACCAAATTGGGTATTTAAGTTCTGTATCTTCCAAAGATTGAACACAAGATTTTAGAGAGAATCATCCCAACCCAAAACATCCTTTACTGTTAATTTTCTAAAAAAATGTCTGTAATGCTTTCAATTAAAATGCCATATGTTTAAGATATTTTCATTAAAAAGAAGTGAAAGTCTTAAATTTTCTCATGAACTGCTCTTTATTCTAAATGACTTTTTTATAGTTTATAAACCGTAAGATATAGACAAAATCTTATTAAATAAAACTATAGATCTCGTTAAAGCATACAATTTTTACTATTAAAACTTTTTGTCCGAGATAGTATTATTATTGGTTTTAATTTTCAAATACTTATACTTTAGTCAATGGAAAATAGCTATTCCTTTGTTTTCTCGTGATAATGTAAAGGAAACGGAATTTGAAAGCCAGTATATAGAGACTCGTTCTTAAAAGATTTGACACGCTTAAGTCTATTGCATTTCCCTAAACCCCTTGTATCTACAAGGAAATATATAATGCTCTAGACGATATTTACAGATTATAATGGTTTTTGGAAGGGAGTAAGAAAACGATTCGAAGATACAGAGATTCAAAAATTGCTGAGTCAGCTATAAGAGAAGAGATCACTTGTATTTTATGTAGCCTTTAAAACAGCTGGGAAAGAGAAAGGTATATACATAACACTAAAGAAGAAAGGAGGAGGATAGCATTGTTTATTTATTTACTTACTGTGACAGATATAAGGTCATTTGACCTTCTCTTTCACTCAACAACCTAGAACAAACCTGAATACAATGTTATGATCACGTTGATGGTAACACAGATAATATATAAAGGAACACAAAACAGAAATAACACAAATATTAGAGGAACAGTAAAGTTAAGTTAATTGAGCATGGTTAAGAACAGAATATAGGGGCTAAAAGGACAACAAAACGGGCCCATTATGTGGGAAAAAAGATACATACAGTATATGAATGTAAGAAATTTGATAAATGGGGAAAATAAATAAATGGGGAAAAATAATGAATAGGAAATCCGATAAAAATAAAATTATAGATAAAAACTGCAAGAACATGGGACAATATTTGGAAGTTAAAATAAATGGAAATGGACTGTTAAAAGAGAAGAAGAACCTTAGTTCATGAGTATTTATATTAAGAGTAGTAGTAGTAGTAGTAGTAGTAGTAGTAGTAGTAGTAGTAGTAGTAGTAGTAGTAGTAGTAGTACCTATTGTAATAGGTTGTGTGTGACTTAAACTGAACTGTCCACCTGAACAATGGTCTGGGCCAACCTCTAGTGGGGAGTACAATACATAACTTCTTAGTATTCAATAGATCTAAACAAGGAAATATGTAATAAAACTATTTTTGCAATGGAATTGATTGTTGTTTCACACAAGTCGTGTGTTGCTTAAGGTTAGAAGGGTAGAATCAGACAACTCAAAAATTCAATATCATCGCAGGGATTTGAACCACGGATCTCTAATCACTGAGCTACCTGGCAACATGTCGGTACAACTAATACGCATTTTTCCCGGTAAACCACAAGGAGATTTCAAATTGTATTGAGATGACATACCCCAATGGCGACTTGCAATGCTGTAAGTACTTTAAGTCTAGGTTTTCATAGTTTCGACCACTATTAGGTCAATTAATGGAATTAATTGTTCTTCTACACAAGCCGTGTGTTGAAAAAGTATAATCAGACGACTGAAAAATCCAATGCTATCGCCGGGATTTGAACAACGGATCTCTTAATTTCAGTCCGGTTGCTCCAAACACTGAGCTGCCATAGTAGTGGTTACAGCAGCCGGATAGAAACCGGGAGATCCGTGGTTCAAATCCCGGCGATGATATTGAATTTTTCAGTCGTTATTTGTGTAATGTTTATCGGGTTGACATGAGGTGCACAGAAGAATAGGCTTTTGTATTAATATTTTGTTTAAGTAACAGTGTTTAAATCCCGTTCTTAATACTTACGGCACCGCAGGCGGTGGACCCAGAGATACATCACATGAAATGGTAATTGAGAAAGGAGATTTAAGAAGGAAACATTCCAGACCTAAGTTTTAGGGTACCTCCCGGGCATTTTCCAGTAATGAAGACAGGAAAGTTTGCAAAACGCCTCATTCAGGGGGTGCGATCCTGGCGGGATTTGAACCACGGATCTCCCATCTTAATCACCTAATTTGTTGAAGAATAGTTAAAGAAAGTAATGTGAATGTAACATAAAATCTTTTTCAAAATCTTTTCGCCTTATTCGCCATTTATTACAGCATACGTGTAACAATGCTCTGTAACAAAATTATATACAATTCTCTATTTGCAGACATTGTTCAAACCAGTCATAAAGCCAAATCATCATTATACGTGAATAATTATAAACGGAAAAGTAAACGCAGGTATAAGGAATTCTGTGGAGAATAAGATCTCGGATGCTACTCTTACACGAGCACTGGTGTAAGAATTTCCGTTCCGGAATTTCTGCTGTTCATCGTTAGAGCCATAATGAAGCCACATCTCAGGAGATGTACGACAAAATAAATAACATTCATAATGAGCACATTTACTGTTACTGATGATGTTCACAGCACGTGAGTGACTCTTCACCTACAGCAAAGGAATGAAACCGCTTATACTCGCCCAGTCACATCTCAACATATGAGCTAATTAGTTGCGAAAATTCATTAGAAGGGAATACAGGAGTAGATATATAAATTAACAATTTATGGCTAATCAGACGTGGGAAATTATTAAAGTGGTAAATCAACTACAGTAAAAATTATTGCGCTAATAAGCATCTGTGTTTAATATAGGCTAATTAGAGTATAAACGTTTTCTTACTTCTTGGCGGAGTTCTTTTCGGTTCTTGGTATTACATAAAATTCAGGAAGTAAGTGGATCTGTTAATGTGATTTAAGAACTCCTTTATTTCAGCGTTTTATGCCTTTTTTGGGGTGACAAAATATTTCTCGTTACTCAAAGAAAGTTTAACTTTTGAAATTTGCCCCAAAATTACATTTTTAGTTTTTATGTCGTCTTATTTTTCAACATTTTTTAATATGGCACTACATCTGGCCATTTTGTATCCTGAATTATATACCCCTTCACAGAAAAAAATTCTAATTCCTATACTCTTGGTGTAGAGATATAAATTTAGCACATTTTTAGAATAATTTTTCTCTAAAAATTGGCACAGCTGCAAAATATGGCAACTTCTGTGTGTTCAAGCCATGTGGTTTCTTTATTTGCAAATATATGCAGCGCTTTTTTCTTAATTTTAACTATGAATAATGTTTTCTCTGAATCACAATTTCTGATATAAATGATCCGTTTTCAGAAGCTATTGAAGAGGCAAATTATTTATTATATTATGTATGTCCAGTATTCTCTTTATTCTTATCTTTAATTTTATGAATATTATTTCCTTATAGAAGGATTACTTTTAGCTACGCATTATTCAGCCCACATTGATTTAGCGTTTTCTAGATAGCTGAATGAAATTTTAAATAACAAAACAATTTAATGATGTTATGGGTATACGTCGGTATTAATTATATGGTTGCTTACTTTTTAAAATTAATTGACGATAAATTGTGATCAAAATTGCATAATTAAGAAAATATGGCCATATTCATCAATGAAAGACATACATAGTATAAAAGTAGATCACTGAACATTAGAAGTTATAGATTAGTATCCTATATAAATTGCAATATATCTTAAATAGTTTATGGAATAATCGATCATGAAGTTTACAAATTTAACATCGGAAGGATAGAGCTCTTCTTGTGCCATAATATTATAACATGTGATGTGATATATTCAGATGACTTTCTCTACCCTCTGTCGATTATTGGTGGATACGCAAACTATTCCTAGTAAAGCTTTATTTTTCTATGTACTGCATTTCAATACAAGTAAACCTTCGCTGAAATAGTTACATACATTTAGCTATAGATTCAAAGGGAACAACGATAGTCAAAAGTTTAAGAACTGGACGCTATACACCTTAAAATTCCACACTCTTTCCATGACATCGCCAGAAACAACTGAAAAACCGATGGGGCTTTAAAAGAATGACAAGGAACTGAAAAAAATGGAACTATTAATAACGAATATCTTGGTAATGGCCGATAATACAAAAAAGTTATTTGTGTTGAATTGTGTGTTTTAAAGAGATCTACATTTTTTGTATGCTTTCGTCCATCGCTTAATGTTTACCAGTTATACAAGATTATACCAAATTCCGTCCTAATAAAGAGGTTTCCGCAGGCTATTCTCTGAAAATTCAAAACATATATTGTATTTGTAATGCAAGTATTGTTAAATACCGGAGTGAGGCCAAAAGGTTTTGCAGCTAGAATATTAAATTTAGTTACCCCGGCATAAACATTAGGGGATGTAGACTCTGAGGCAGCGAGAGGACCAGAACCTTAACTGCACAGTTTTAGAGTAGGCGTGGGATATTCATAACAAAATTCACATAATTTCACATTAACTGTGGTTTATTAAATATTTACCTTGGTGCCTCTAGGTGCCTCTTCTTCTAGTTAAAAATATAAAAGGTAATAAAATTAATGCCAATCTTACCTCATAAGAAATTGTTTGGGCAACAGTCCGTAAACCTCCTAATAAAGCATAATTAGAATTTGAAGATCAACCAGCTAATATAACAGTATAAACTCCTATTCTCGTACATACCAGAAAAACAATAAACCTAAATTAAACGTAAAAAAACCATCATTCACAGAAGGTTACAGAACAGACATTGGAGGGAGATATTTCACACACACGATCCACGCACTCTACATACACAACCACTCGCCTTGAAGCGACACACACGACTGACTTGCTACTACTGACGCTACCAAATAAAAAGCTAGTCCCTCTACTTATCCTCAACCCCTTTCCTCTCTCCACCCCTGACTAGGAGGTGGGGAGAGAAATGCGGCGTCGGACGAAATTCAAACCCCCAATCAAAATAATTATACCCAACAATGTCATTGCTACAAAGCAATAATGTGTCCGACGCGACAGTGCACACACATACACGCTACAGTATCTTCAATATACGGTATTTTAATCAAAATTGTTTCAGCCATTTTTTTAGAAAATAAAAAATTTCGAAAAATGTTCTATGTAGGCTGGGGTGGGGTGTTTTCTTGAAAATCTTTGGAAGGTACTGAACTTATTTACCAAGTTTGGTATTTATCTAACTTTTCGTTTTTGAGCTATGCTGTTCACACACGCACACACGGACCGTTTTCTAAAAATGCTTATTTTGGAGTCAGGGGCCTCAAGACACGCATTTCCGGTCAAATCGCGGTATAGAATTTTGGGTGAAATGCAATACCTTTCTATCTACTAGGTGCGTGATAAAGAAAGTAAAAATGGACTAAGCCATGCGTATTGCAAAGAAAACACTTCCTATAACATTGTTTTATAATGGGCGGAATCCAGTTTTTCAAGCGCACGATTTGGTTATATAAAAGATCAGTATAACTTAAAAAAATCTCATGTCTTAGATTCACACTAATTTCTCTACAAACTGTCTTTACTTTTATATATGTTCTAAGAACTATTCTGGCAAAAGCTTTATTTGTTATCTGCTACATGTCAATCTGTACAAACATTTGCAGAAATGGTCCATTGCATACTTCATTGAAAGCCAAAGTGGATACAGGAGACTGAAGCGACAGTCCAATCTTTAAAAAGTGGATCGATATATGCTGCCTTGAAATCCTATACTCCTTACATGACATGACATGAGAATAAAAACATTGCTGACTTAGCACTTTAAAATATGTAGGATAAGAGTTGGAAAATTTGAACTAATAGCAATGAATATGTCAGAAATAGTTAGTCACAAAATATTATTTTACAAAAATTGTTTGTTTTAACAAGATCTACAGTTTTCGTGCAGTAAGTGTTTGTCTATCTCTTAAGGTTTACCATTTTTTAAATGTTTTATTGAGAGAAAGAAAATGCCATGCAGCTTAGTGAAATCCAATTAAGTCAAAAGAAATACAAATGAAATATTTATACAGTATCAACAGCTAATACAGTAATTATTGCCCCGAAGATATAGATAATTAAATAAAGAAATGATAGTAAGATAAAGAAATAATCGCGATAAATAATTTTCGTATACGGTATCAGCGAATAATGTAATACGCTTTAGTTGAAAGATTTGTCCGAAAAGAAGATAATTAGGAAGTCAGGTTAGAAAAGCTATTAGTATCAGCGGAGGATAGAACACATTAGCTTAAAGATCCTTGGAACGCAGTTAGGCTATAAGTTCAATACGTTGAACGGGCAAGTACGCCAATTATGAAAAAGAGATGTGAAAGGCATTTCTGAGATTTTAGCAAAGCCTCCTAGTAACAAAGTAAGAGACTCGCATGAGGAGACTCTAAGTATTGGCCCGGGCGTGAAATAACGTTGGTGGGGAATAATAAAGTAAGCAGAACTAAAATTACTAAATGTTCGTGCAATTTAAATCAGAGGCTTACTCCGGTTCCGTCACCGGTGCTTACCGCACACGTGATATTTTAAGCACCAAGGGACGCACTTGTGTGAGCAAGATTTAGCTACTGTTGAGAGGAATCTGGCCGATGGGCATTTTAGTGACTCACAGCACGTTACCCTACTAGTTTCTTTTATTCCAGAAACAGTTACTACAAACCCTAAAATTGATACAGCAGAAGTTAGCAGGTATAATAATTCAATTGTTACAGTTTCGAGTGCTATGGTTCATAATACGTTTCATTCTTGCTTCAAACTGGTGCCTCATCGTGGTGCAATCGTCGTGCTTTACAGTTCAAATGGAACCCAAAAACAATTGTTACTTCGACCACTTCATCACTTAGTACAATTCACTTTTTATCACTGTGTATATGTGAGAAATTAGAGGATATAGCTATAGCAGAAGAGTAACATCCATCCTAAGATATGAATGGTCGGTTCTTAATGCCCTAATAAACTCTGCAGGACAACTGTAGTCGGGTGCTGGCAGTCAGCAGCTAATGAAGATGACCCATATCAGCCATCTCATTACAGGTCTTCTCCTCCATCTCATTAGCAGGAATATCGAGGAAGCGCACCATTCTGTCAAGATCATTGGGATTGTCGCTGTGGTAGACATTGTAAATTTTCGCAGACATCTACGTCCATATTTCAGGTCCACATGTCAGCACGCGATGGCGCGGCGTGTTTATGCTGCCACACTGAGAACATGGCGTTGACGAAATGTTGTGCTGATATTTGTTTGCCTCAGTGGTAATGATGTCGTTCACCACCTCATACTTCATTGTCTTCCAGTCTGTGGAGATATTTGACACTTTAAAATCGCCCATATACAAGCCCACAGCATATTAGGATATTTGGACATAATGTACGGAATAACGGCTTTACTTCCTAGTAGATGATGGTAAACAGCTGTAACAGACAGCGAGTGTAGGTCCCATCGGTAAATGTGTGAGACACCTGTTTATTCTTCTAAAAATTAGATGCTGTAGTTTGGCATCTACAGGATTGTAGGAACAATTCTGTTATCACTGTAACACGATTCGGGACATCTGTTAAACCTTGAAATGACAGTAATTTTTATAAACAACGCCTTGCATTTGTGATTAACATCAAAGAGGCCGAGTCCTTCTTTTGAAGGGGCTGCCCATCATTGAACCCGTAATCCTATAAACGTGGTCTGTCCAAAGATACAAGTGATAACCAATTCAATTCGTTGTACAATGTCTTCAGGTAACGACAATGCCAGTTAAAGAAAACTACAACACTCATTCATGATGAAGTGTACTTCACGGGATATTCATAGACATTTTAGAATATAATAGGAATATTTTACCTTAAATACATGATATTTCAATGAAAATTGTTAGCCGTTTTGTGAAAACAAAAACCTTCTTTTTCATTCAAAGCGTGGTTTGAAGTGGGGGAGATTTCCTTGAAAACCTTGTCGCTGAACTTAAATACAACCAAGCTTGGTATTTTTTCGGCATTTAGTTTTTCATTTATGTTGTTCAAAAGTACACACACACACACACACACAAACACACACAAACGTTTCTAAAAATGCCTTTCTTTCAGAGGACCTCAAAACATGTATATCGAATGGGTAGAATGTAATAGCTCTTCTTACTATAGGTAGGTGGTAGAGAAGATATAGTAAAGAAGAAACAAAATAGCTAATAAAATGTGTGGTCTTGTGGCTACTTTCTACACGCTCTTAAAAGGAGAGTATTTCATTCCTCCCACTCTGTAAAATTCGTGCTTTAACGTTCCTTATAGGTTTGTTTCTTTCTTCACTTTATTTTATTTCCACATTCCTGATTCCTATTTCTTCTATTTCTGTTATTAGATTTCCAAACATTATAGTTTACTACGTCTTTCTCAACGACTTAATTTTTTCCTCTCTATTTAAATGCTACCTCCTCTATAACAGGAATCACACTTGGTCGAAAAATAATCTTTGTGCCAGGGAAAACGTCATTATCTCACATTTTCAAAAGCTCAAGGGAAAACTTAAACATTAGCTCCTAGGGCTGTTTCAAAGGCCTCTTTCGAAAGTTACAGCGTTTTTCAACTGCAAGGTTTTCCTTGCGGCAAAATTGTATAAGGTTTTCTAAGTAAGTGGTTAAATGTATAGAAATTAAAACGACTAAAAGCTTCATTGGTATTTGGATAAAAACTAAGCTGTGTTAGGAAGACCTGTCTAAAATAATAGCAAAGAGAAAAAATTGGAACACTTATAAATTCTCTTACCCTATTATCCTTCTCCTGGGTAGTTAATTATCCCCTTCCTTTAATGATTCCCGGTTTTATTGAAAACGTTTTGAACGAGACTTTATTTAAATTGCATTATTTGAGGAAAAAACAGCTATTTCTAACTAATAATACAACTGAAATGTGTTACAGTTATTGTTGGTAGCAAGGAAGTATATTAATTTTTCAGATTCTTAAAGTGATTGCAACGAATAAACAATCGTTAAAATAAATATAACTGGAGCCCGGAAGTTAGGTAAAATACCTTTTATATTTGGATACATGTTATAGAGTTAATTAGAAATAAACATGTTTCCGTACATTTACGAACGGTATGACCAGTTTTATCTTGCCTTTTTTGCCTATTTCAAGATTTTAAACCTTTTTTTGCCTCCTTTGCATCTTTGTGGTTTTTTATGTAATTTTAAACATTTTGGAAAGCACATAGAGAATTTCAATATGTTAAAGGGGAAAACATTTTACACAAATAATGAAATGACACATTCGCGTCACAAAAGTATTTATTCAGAATCTTGTTCCCTATAAATACATTTATTTGTTTTCCAGCAGTCGAAAACTTTCTCTTCAAAGAATTAAATTAAGCTCTTTAAATAGAAGAATCTAAGGAAGGAATGTAGGCATCTTACACGAAAAGGCAGCAAGGTTCCCTTCCCAAAATGCTCTATCTCATATGTCTAGCCCACGGATTGCACAAAATCGCCTAAGAAGTAAGAAGTTCGTATCCTCTTGTGGATAAATCGGTTTCCAACACCATGAATGTCTTCCTAAAATCACGCTACCGAATCCTGGTTTTTAAGGATGAGGCACCAGAGCTGGCTTTACCTTCACAGCCAGTTCTCACCAGATGGGAAACTCTGCAGCCATATATTGCAACGACAATACATGAGGTATTTGACGCTCTATCTGAAGACGAAGCTACTTAAGTTCGTGAGGTAAAGAAGTTGTAAAATGAAGAACTCAGCAGCAATCTGACGTTTATAGCAGCACATTATAGTGTGCTACCGGTGATGCAGTAATTTGTATCATAAATTATTTAAATGTAAAGAATGATTATGGTATGAATATGCATTTTTGTGTGTCATTGATTTGAGATGTTTGTTGATTGTAATTATTGTTGAGAAGTAAGTTTATACTGCCTTACTGAAACTGTCAATAATAGCGTGCAATAATGCAGCGAGGGGGTGAGCTGTTTATCATTATTAGAGACGAGGAAGTTACGTAATGTTGGCGCGTGTTTCTTTAGTATTTGCTGGAACATTTTCCCTAGAGCATATGCATTCATAATTTTCATTGGATATAAACATAGACGCTAATGTTGGCGCGTTTTATTAGCCAATAGCAACTCAGTTATAATCTTTAGGCATATCGGGGTGTAGGAGTATAAAAAGGGCTAGGTTAGAGGTAAAACCCGTCAGTTCACCGAAAATATTTGTATGCTACACGTTGCCTTCAGCCCGTCAGTTCGTCGAAAAAATTTGTACGTTAAACGTCGCCTTCTGCATATTTATGCAGAAATATTTGTAAAGTACACGTCGGCTATCGATTTGTAAGTTACGCGTAGCAGAATTATGAAAAATCTAAAGTGTTGTAAAGTTAATTATACAAAAAGTTGAAGTACGCGAATTAGGAATGATCAGTAATGAAGTTAATATAACACTTTCAGTTCGGCGAGTGTTAAGATTAAAGTGTAAATGTGATAGTGAATGTGTTCGACAATAAAAGTGTAAAACAAATTCCTTCATCAGTGTTATCTTTGGATAAAAGATTCCTTTCCGTTTACACAACCTGTATAAAGAGAAGTGCTCGACCAAAAAGATCATAGCTAGCCGGAGGACAGTGAACCAAAAGTAAATAAAATCACAGTAGTATTTTTTCAAACAAACACTAATTCTGCCGCAAATTGCTAACACCAGATGGAGCTAACAAACCTAACAAAGAATCACGTCACAAAATGGCTTCACCACGTGGAGTAAACACAAATACACAAACATTATAAATAATACCGTCGCAAATTGGCTCCCAAACGTGGGGCTCAACAAATAAATAAATATAACAAAAGTTATCTCCGCACCGGAAGCAATACTGAAGTTGAAGAAAAAATGGTTGATACGCTAGTGTCATCCATGGCCATTTTTGAAGATCCAATATATCAACTGCTGCTTCTCTCCCAGGCACTTTCTATGGCTGCTGGGCTAATCGCTTACAACCATGAGTCTAATGGCGGAATCACTGACTGTAGAAATTCGCCTAATTATGCAAAATACCACCAGGGTGTCCTATACGCCTGAGGCCTGACAGGTAACTACCTAACTCTAATTTGAAGTCAGACAATACAGTTGGATCAAAAATGTTATTTAGTCTTTTATCTAAACACATTTAAATATGTAAACTGAATCACTTTTTCAAACCTCATTGCTCTGTTTTCCATAACTGAGGGATGTCGGAAGGAACGCTATGACAGTACAGTACTGTATATTATAATTTAACTACAATCATACTGGAAAATTTTAATATCTATGATACATATTATGCCCTGGAAAAATTACTTACATTAAATACTTTCACAAAACAATACATTTATTAATCAGAAATAGGGTTTCTGTTTCGTCAGTCTCTTGGTTTGATAATTGTATCCTGAGCTTTTACGAAATTTATAGAACATCTTCCTTCTACGCTCAACAGTCTGACATTCAAGACCACCCACACTCTCTTTAAAATGCACATTATTGTTCTGATAACTGTTTTAAACACTTTTTATTAAGCTTTTAAAAATATCACCCAATTTCCTTTAAGTATGGGAAAGCTGCGTAACACAATTAGTACCAGCTAGGAATTTGTTACTGGCATACAAAAAAAACTAAGCTTATTTAAACTGTTTAAAACACGCTCTTAAAATTCCTTCTCTGCGGAAAGGGCTGCATATTTTACAGTAGGTTCATGAACTTACTGTTTAGTTCTTCCTTCGAAAATTCATGTAGACGTGCTTGCTTTCATTCTGCTAGGGAGGGTTATAAATGTTGAATTCCACGCACAGCATTCTTCAAGTGCAAATGAGGCATCTCCATAAGTCTGAATATGTAATATGTAATTTATGAGCTTAAAGTTTGTAGCAGAAAGCATTTGCATAGAGAAGTGATCATCTACTTTCATTGTTTTCAGCAAGTTGACTTCTTTCTTCTTAATCTTTATATCTTCAGTTGCAATTATGACCTCGTTTTGTTTGTTATGTCAATATTCACTCTCTGTTATTGCCATCCATACTTGGTAAACTACTTTTCTAAATGTTACTCAGGAAGGCAGCAGTCTATTGAATATAACTATTTTGTACAAAGATATCGTTAGCTAATTAGAGGAAGCAGAAGAACAAATTGTTAGAATAAGATTATCTTATTCCTCGTTTTAGCTGCAAGATAATTAAATCTATAATTGACACACTTTGTTATTTCAGAGTTATTTAAATTAATTATGCTCCCGTATTTCCTTACACACAATGAAAAAATTAATTTACTAAAACACAAAGTCCCAATATATTTAATATTTATTGATTATTTAGAAGCAACTATCCCCCCTTGTAGAAACAAATTACTCTACAGTATAAAACTAGACTTAACTAGACTTAACACTGGTTACGAAATTGCTGTTATATTTTACTTCGTAAGATTTTCATAAGATCAAATTATGTCGTGATGTTATATACTTTGTAATATTTAAAACAGAGAAATTAACTACCATTACTTCTTGTATTAATAGTGTTTATACAGTTATAATCCTAGAATGGAATGAAAAGCCAATAACTAATAGTAATGTGCAAGAAATAATTGGAAGGAACGCTAGACAAGAGTGCCTTCAAGGTGCTTATGCTAATAAATAGAAGTTCGCAGAAGCACTGAGCATCAATTATGGAAAATAAGTGGGAGTAATAATTCCCTAGGGTAGGAGTTTCCAGGTACATGTGTCTCATAAAGCTCAAAGACAGAGACGATAAAGGAAATGCTCCAAGAGGTATAATATTTACTTCGTATTTAATTTATGCAACAGTCCTTACGATTCGTATAAATTCAGAAGGTAATGTGAAAAGGCAATTATTAAGAAAGCAATACTGAAACAAACCAGAACGCGGTATTGCAGGTTAAAGCCTAATAAAGATAAGTCTTAAATTTATGTAAACTCTTCTAGCTTCTTGACTTTTGTAATTAGGAATTTGTTATCTGATTCTAAAACAGTAGTATGTGTCTACGTCCTACCCAGTAATATTCCAGGAATCCTCTGAATAATTAATGAAGATTGTATTTTAAAACACTGAGAAAGCCAATAAGGGAACTGTTTTCCTTTTGTTTATGTAGAACAATAATAAGGTTTATGTTCCATTATTTGTCTGTAAGAAAGACCATACGTAAGTTATGCTGTAAAAACATTTCTTCCCGAATGCTTACATGCTTACTGTACTATACCCCCGCCGCTATAACGTTGCACTTGACAGTTCGTGTGGCTTCGCGTAAGATTGCCTACATCGTGGTTGCGACGTTGCCAGAGTGGCTAGTAAACAACAGCTGATTGTTCTCATTTCTATCGTGTCTAAGCCGCATACGGAAAGTGTACGTAAGTAGCGAACGTCACTGAATAATAACTATTTCGTATTATTATTGTTAATTGAAAATAAGCGATATAAGCAGCTTTGGTATGGTCGGATACTACTTTCTATGATAATAGGCATAAATGTGTCTACGTATGGCGTCTAATTGGAAAGCATCAATATTTGTGACTGGACGAGGCTTCTTTTTTCTTCCCTGGAGTTGATAGAAATACCTGTTGTGTTCCAGATGGTTCAGGAATTTTGTCCTCTTTCTCTTGTAGTTTCACTCCTTTGTGAACAACAGTTCTCGTGCTTAAATCAAGAGCTGCTGCAATTCGTTGTACGGCTTTATCAGCAGGAATAGAGGGATTTCCGTGAAGCTTCGCGTACTCCTTTTCCTGTTCAAAGAACTCCCGGGTTCTCCATAATAGTTCCAATGCCTGACTATTAAGTGGCACACCTCGGCGCAAGGGATTTGTGAATCATCACTCGGCGATCGGCGTCGTTTTTCTGACATTGTCGCACTTAAGTTTTGTTTAAATAAATAATATGAATGAAATATATATATATATAAAATAGATAAATATAAATAAATAAATGTATAAACGAAGAATAACAAAACTATCAAACAATAACCACAAATCTAAATAACAAATAACAATGAACAATATGTAGCTTGCAAAGAACAACTCGACGCTCTGCTAGAGATTCACAAACTGAAGCACATGGTTGGAAATAGTTACATCCGGCAACAGAGCCGATTCTAGATCCGGTTCCGCTTTGTCATCGACCATCCGGAATGCTGCCTTGTGATTGGCTTAGGAAGTCAAACGGTTGAAGCTTTTCATCTGTTTTTTCGCGAGTGTACCAACTTAAACGCTAGCTGTCAAGTGCAACGTTATAGCGGCGGGGGTATACACAGGGATGATAAAAAGTGCATTATCGTTCCCGTTACTATAGTGTTTTCATTCTCACCAGTCCATTCAAGGCCATTTCCCCGTTTTGCAACCATCCCCCACTCCATTCAGTACCCCCCTTGCAGTAGCAGTAGTATTACTGAGGTAGTAGAGTCATTTTGTAACGCTGGTCTCAAGCTTTGAGGAAGGGTAGTACTGAAGGAGAAACTGTACAAAGAGACAGATATATAGACCAACAGTGGAGATTACCATGGGTGACCTTGATTGCACTGGCCACAGCGAAACCACTATAGCATTTTGGCTGGAGAACAGAAATAGGAGTTTCCGGAAAAGCTGCTGTAATACTTCGCTAAGCGAATGACTGCTCGGCGAAGGTGTCACGTGAGAGAAAACACGTTGGACTGCTTGCCTATATTATGTAGCAGTTGAAGAGAAGAGACGGAATAGGAAGCAGGCGTATTTGTGCAGCAAATAGGATGCGACGGAGGACTCTTCCACACTTGAAGGAAAACTACACTTATAATTAAATAAGAGTTATGCAATTCAGTTTAGTTAAAACACTTCAATTTTAACCTTTGTCCACTGGCCTCTTACTAGCCAATCCGAGTTCATAATTTCTAGAAATGCTTTGAAAACCTAAATAGAACTACCCATCACCCAGTAGTTTAGAAGGATACGTTACAATTCCTTCCGTTTTGTATATTACTTCTAATATCTTCCAAAAGTACTCTTGTATAAATGTGTTATTGATATCGTAATAGCGTTAAATTCGACGGCTTAAGCAAAATATAAGTGCTCAGATTTATATAATCCGGCATGTACAGGCTGGTCCATTTAAGTCGAGACAGTACAATATCTCCAAAACTAAGTGTTGTAGAAAGAAAGCTTTTGAATACAATTTGCTTGATATTATGGGGGAAAGTAAATACCATCAATCGTGTTTTATTTAGAGGACGTTGTGATGATCATTTTAGGGACAGTTTAATACTTTTAAATGGAAAGGTACCTTTTTATGTTGGTTTCTTACTCCCTATAAGTAGAAATATAATGGCGACTTAAGCCCACAGAGAGATGCCGACAGCTGATAAGGGTAATTACATGTGTTTTAACATATGTAAACATATGTAAACACGTGTAACCCGCTAATGACCGCCGCTAATGTCAAGTCTAATGGATATGTGTGGTAATACATATGTAAACATATGTAACCTGTTAATGACCGCCGGAGATGCCGACAGGTCCTACCCCCTCCCCCAAGCGGTCTAGTCGCGTGCCGTGGCGTCCTGACTTGAGGGAATTGTTTTCTCGAGGCCTGCCGCCCCTCGGCAAATTAATTAGGTAATGTTCGTCAAACATTTTTTATGACTACTAAGGCCTGCACATTGCATCCTCGAGCAACTAAGTTTTTTGAATAATGAATTGTTGACTCGAGCGTGAGTATAAGTAGTCTGCTCACGGGAACAGTCTGTAATGTAATGAAACACTGCAGCCTTCTTCTATCTGGGGAAAGCGCTTGTCCATTAGCTGACCATGTTACACGCTTTCACCACATTAATAGACTTTTAAGTTTGTATTCCGGATCTTTTTACGTACATTAACGAACAATAGCCTACTTCTGCATGGTGGTAACGGTGACCTACATTAGCTGACCACGTTAGACGCTTTCACCATATTAGCGAACAATGTCAGTAATTGTTTTCCTAAGTGCTCTGCCCAACACTCAACACTTCAGATTTTAGCGATGGAAATGATATAAAAAGCAGCAGCTTCTCCAATGAGTTCCAAGTTGACCAGGATGGCCGGGATCGAATCCTACGAGTGATTACAAATTCAGCTTCTAATAACTCAGAGACTAATTACGATACAGACGTCAAATAAAGTTTATTACATTAATGTCGTTAGATAGTTTCTTGTGAATGTATATTTGGGTACATGGTGTCCAGGGTTCGAATACCGATAAAATGTAATTTAATTATAAATTTAATAACTCCTAAACTAATTAAGATAAAGACACCAAATAAACTTCATTGCCTTTATGTTATTAGGTAGTATCTTGTGGATGTATACTTGGGTACCTGGCGTTCGGGGTTCAATCCTTAATTTTTTAAATCGTCATTATCTCAGAAACTAAGAGAGGTAGAGGAGTGAACTAAAGCATGATTGATAGCTCCTATGATGGGTAATTAATACTGTATATAATTTTCAATCCGTTGTCCTTATTTCGAATCCCGATCTTTCAATCACTTACTTACCTTTCTCTATACTCTAGAATATATCACTTAGATTGATGCTGTAACTGCATACAGCACCTTTAAACATATCAAACTAATATTGTAAATAATTTTGTTTCTGGTGTCCAGGGTTCGAATACCGATAAAATGTAATTTAATAACTCCTAAACTAATTAAGATAAAGACGCAAATAAACTTTTATAGGGGGAAAGGATGCTCTCCTGAAACATTAGGCCTCTAGACAGAAGCATTTATAGGGGAGAGATAGGGAATACCAGGGCTGATGCTAGGCTAGTCAGATGCTAAAGGAGGGAGGGATATGCTTTATACGAGAGAGATAGGGAATACAAGGAAAGATGCTATACTAAACAGGACTTGAAGGGTAGAATATGAGCGATATAGCGAACCGAGGAGAGGTATTAGGATAGGAGTTTTGAATGATGGAGTAGGCGTTTATATGCGAGAGATAGGGAATACGAGGGTCGATGCTAGGCTAGACGGTGTTGAATGAGGGAATGCATCTTATATGAGAGAGGTAGGGGAATATGAGGAGAAGTGCTAGGCTAGTCGGGAAGGTCTGAATGAGAGAGTATACGTCTATATGGGAAAAGATAGGGAAAACGAAGGTAGGTGCTAGGTTGAGAGAGTCTTCAAGGAGTAAAATGCATTTATATGAGGGCGGTAGGGCATACGAGGAGAGGTGCTAGTCTAGACATGGTTTGAGGATTAGAGTATACGTTTATATGGGAGAAATATGGAAAACGGGAGAGATACAACGATAGACAGAGATTGAAGGAGGAGGAATGTAGGTTTATACTGTAATATAGAGAGTAATTCGATTATAAAACTTTCCTCATCCAGCGTTACAACACTTGTATATACTTATTTTCTTAACCTTACAAACTTTATATTTGTTAAACAGTAGTGCGCGAGACGGAGAGGGACAAACAGTATATCGGTTTACAGTGAAGTATACGTCCTAACCTATTCCCACCTTGTTTGTTCGGGATCTTCTCATTGTCTATCATCATCTAACGTAACCACGTAACAAGCCGTAACACAGGAAATCATACATATGGCACATTAATAAAAAAAATAAATAAATGAAGGTATACATAATGAAACATAAACAAGTAGACAGAGGGTCATCGATACATAGAAAACCAGGAGTTGTATGTACTGAGACAATAGATTAGTATAGGCAAACAACAAAGAAGTGAATTTATAGTGTAAATAGCCTAATATTTTCAAATATTATTATAGTCTAAAAGTATATAACTTAATTATGTATCGAGTATTGAGAAATAAACGTTATTCATTATTCACTAATCTCAGATCACTGCAATTGTATTGAATCAATTCACAATTGCTAATGCCATTCAACTTTCATTTGTCTCTGATACATAAACAAATTGCAAAATGGAGAAGGACGAAAGTAATAAAAAGACTCAGGCAGCAAATTTTAAGAAAGAAGAGAAAGATATATGACCGACATTGTTTTGGAACACAAATTAGTGTTGAAAATAAAATGACTGATAGCTCTGCTAAGCGTAAGGAAGAGACATGGAAATAAATTGCAAATGAGTACAATTCTAGGAAGCTCATCCAGTGTGAATGAAAATCCCTGAAATGATATTATGAGAACATAAAGAAAAGAATGAAGCAAGCAAATGCCATTGACAAGGTACTATTGTACAAAACTTGAGGTGTATGTATGTACCGCCTTTCTTAGACAATAGTAGCCAAATAACAATTGTTGCTCTTCTATTCAATCGCCAATGAGTTTGATGATGAAGTTGGATTCCATTCAGAAGTAATCACCACAGTGAAGGACATTGAAATAGTAAATCCAGATCCAACATGTCCTTCAGCAATTTTAATAACAGGTAAGGAATTTGAAAAAAGAGAAAGTGTAAAGGTGGCGTCTGCAGTTCCCATACAGAACTTTCAACTCCATTGCCTGAAAAGAACAAAGATGGCATAAGAGAGGGTTTTTATGAGAGGAGGCTTGAGTGTTTGGAAGAAGAGTACACAGTGAAAATGAAGATCTTGAAATTGGAACTAGAAATGAAAGAATCTCAGAAAAATTAAGCGTTGTTAATAACTTATACAACCATAAATATATTACAAAAAGTAATGAAACAGCCAAGGAATAATATGGGTAAAGAAACTGTTAAGCAGATCTACTACGGTACATTTTAATTTGCAAACAACGATTACATTTCAAAATGTTGGTATTCGGACGATCCAGTGTTAATTATGATAGGCACAGAAGTGTTTCTCAAAATCTAAAAACGCTTAGCAATTTAAGATATCTATGTATTAATCTTTAGAAAGAAACTGTACTTTTACTCAAAGTGTTTAATAACTTTTAAAGCTAGAGAATGTCATTTAAGGTTTCCACCTCCCAAAAAATTCTGATTTCTCAGAATTGCGCAATTTTCATTACACGCTGTTATTTATTTTCGTAACTATTCAAAAAATTGCATACGTGAGCTTTTTTCCCTTAATTGCATTCAGTTAATCATACCTTCCATAATACATATGCATTGCCTACACGAGCTCAGGAGAAACATGGCAAGGCTACTTAATACTCCAAAAGTATCCCTTAAATTACTGGGTAATTCCTGCGAAAAGGAGTATTTCGGAAATGTTTAATGTCACAAAAATATTTATTTAAAAGAAATTTTATTTATCTAATAAGATATTCATTTCTTCAGCAGTAAGTTATACAGATTCCCTGGAAATAAAGAAAACTTTATAGAACTTTTGATACGCATTTTATTTATTATACAAATATAGCTATTTTTCAGAAAATCAAATATAAGGAATCGCAGTCACCGGCATCTTTAAAGAGCGTCCAACTCCAGAATGAAATTTAGCATTTATCTGGCTTTTCTTATGATGTTACGCTGTTCACAGACATTTACGAGCTGAAAGACTAAAAACACGTAAACATGTATATGCACAAGCGCGCGCACGCGCACACACACACATATGTACGAAGCTCTTTGCTTTCGTTTACAGGACCTCAGAACATGCATTACGCTGCGTGTCCCTAGCGTTTCCAGCTCTTGAATCGTTCCAGCTAGTGGAATGCCTCTACCATCTTCATGTCAACGATCTGTTACTCTGAATTAAAATTTGGTGATCTGTATAGACCTGTACAACATGCATTACGCTATGTAACAGACTCATCACGGTATGTAACAACATGATCAAGCTATGTAACAACATGATCACGCTATGTAACAACATGATCACGCAATGTAACAACCTGATCACGCTATGTAACAACATGATCACGCTATGTAACAACATGATCACGCTATGTAACAACATGATCACGCTATGTAACAACACGATCACGCTATGTAACAACATGATCACGCTATGTAACAACATGTTCACGCTATGTAACAACCTGATCACGCTATGTAACAACATGATCACGCTATGTAACAACATGATTACGCTATGTAACAACCTGATCACGCTATGTAACAACATGATCACGCTATGTAACAACCTGATCACGCTATGTAACAACATGATCACGCTATGTAACAACATGATCACGCTATGTAACAACCTGATCACTCTATGTAACAACATGATCACGCTATGTAACAACATGATCACGCTATGTAACAACCTGATCTCGCTATGTAACCACATGATCACGCTATGTAACAACATGATCACGCTATGTAACAACCTGATCACGCTATGTAACAACATGATCACGCTATGTAACAACCTGATCACGCTATGTAACAACCTGATCACGCTATGTAACAACCTGATCACGCTATGTAACAACATGATCACGCTATGTAACAACATGATCACGCTATGTAACAACATGATCACGCTATGTAACAACATGATCACGCTATGTAACAACCTGATCACGCTATGTAACAACATGATCACGCTATGTAACAACCTGATCACGCTATGTAACAACATGATCACGCTATGTAACAACCTGATCACGCTATGTAATAACCTGATCACGCTATGTAACAACATGATCACGCTATGTAACAACCTGATCACGCTATGTAACAACCTGATCACGCTATGTAACAACATGATCACGCTATGTAACAACATGATCACGCTATGTAACAACATGATCATGCTATGTAACAACCTGATCACGCTATGTAACAACCTGATCACGCTATGTAACAACATGATCACGCTATGTAACAACCTGATCACGCTATGTAACAACCTAATCACGCTATGTAACATGATCACGCTATGTAACAACTTGATCACGCTATGTAACAACCTGCTCACGCTATGTAACAACATGATCACGCTATGTAACAACCTGATCACTTTATGTAACAACCTGATCACGCTGTGTAACAACATGATCACGCTATGTAACAACATGATCACGCTATGTAACAACCTGATCACGCTATGTAACAACATGATCACGCTATGTAACAACATGATCACGCTATGTAACAACATGATCACGCTATGTAACAACCTGATCACGCTATGTAACAACATGATCACGCTATGTAACAACCTGATCACGCTATGTAACAACATGATCACGCTATAAAAACAACCTGATCACGCTATGTAACAACATGTTCACGCTATGTAACAACATGATCACGCTATGTAACAACCTGATCACGCTATGTGACAACCCGATCACGCTATGTAACAACATGATCACGCTATGTAAATAGGGTGGATCATTTAAGTTGAGGCTATACAATATATCCAAAACTAAGCGTTCTAGAAAGAAATTACTTTAATAAAGCTTGCTTGATATTATGACGAAAGTAAATGCCGCTAGTCGTATTTTGTTTGGAGGACGTTATGAGGGTCATTTTGGATTAATTTATTTTTTTTAAATCGTAACCTACAATTAGGGTCAATTTAAAAAGACCCTGAAATGACCATCACAACGTCCTCCATACAAAATACGACTAGCGGCATTTACTTTCGTCATAATATCAAGCAAGCTTTATTAAAGACATTTCTTTCTAGAACGCTTAGTTTTGGATATATTGTATAGCCTCAACTTAAATGATCCACCCTATTTACATAGCGTGATCATGTTGTTACATAGCGTGATCGGGTTGTTACATAGCGTGATCAGGTTGTTACATTGCGTGATCATGTTGTTACATAGCGTGATCATGTTACATAGCGTGATCAGGTTGTTACATAGCGTGATCATGTTATTACATAGCGTGATCATGTTGATACATAGCGTGATCAGGTTGTTACATAGCGTGATCAGGTTGTTACATTGCGTGAACAGGTTGTTACATGCGTGATCATGTTGTTACATAGCGTGATCATGTTGTTACATAGCGTGATCATGTTGTTACATAGCGTGATCATGTTGTTACATAGCGTGATCATGTTGTTACATAGCGTAATCATGTTGTTACATAGCGTGATCAGGTTGTTACATAGCGTGATCATGTTGTTACATAGCGTGATCATGTTGTTACATAGCGTGATCAGGTTGTTACATAGCGTGATCATGTTGTTACATAGCGTGATCATGTTGTTACATAGCGTGATCATGTTGTTACATAGCGTGATCAGGTTGTTACATAGAGAAATCAGGTTGTTACATAGCGTGATCATGTTGTTAAATAGCGTGATCAGGTTGTTACATAGCGTGCTTAGGTTGTTACATAGCGTGATCATGTTGTTACATAACGTGATCAGGTTGTTACATAGAGTGATCAGGTTGTTACATAGCGTGATCATGTTGTTACATAGCGTGATCATGTTGTTACATAGCGTGATCAGGTTGTTACATAGCGTGATCATGTTGTTACATAGCGTGATCATGTTGTTACATAGCGTGATCATGTTGTTACATAGAGTGATCAGGTTGTTACATAGCGTGATCATGTTGTTACATAGCGTGATCAGGTTGTTACATAGCGTGATCATGTTGTTACATAGCGTGATCAGGTTGTTACATAGCGTAATCATGTTGTTACATAGCGTGATCATGTTGTTACATAGCGTGATCAGGTTGTTACATAGCGTGATCAGGATGTTACATAGCGTGATCATGTTGTTACATAGCGTGATCAGGTTGTTACATAGCGTGATCATGTTGTTGCATAGCGTGATCAGGTTGTTACATAGCGTGATCAGGTTGTTACATAGCGTGATCAGGTTGTTACATAGCGTGATCATGTTGTTACATAGCGGGATCATGTTGTTACATAGCGTGATGAGTTTTTACATAGCGTAATGCATGTTGTACAGGTGTATACAGATCACCAAACTTAAATTCAGAGTAACAGATCGTTGACATGAAGATGGCAGAGGCATTCCACTAGCTGGAACGATTCAAGAGCTGGAAACGCTAGGGACACGCAGCGTAATGCATGTTCTGAGGTCCTGTAAACGAAAGCAAAGAGCTTCGTACATATGTGTGTGTGCGCGTGCGCGCGCTCTTGTGCATATACATGTTTACGTGTTTTTAGTCTTTCAACTCGTAAATTTCTGTGAACAGCGTAACATCATAAGAAAAGCCAGATAAATGCTAAATTTCATTCTGGAATTGGACGCTCTTTAAAGATGCCAGTGACTGCGATTCCTTATATTTGATTTTCTGAAAAATAGCTATATTTGTATAATAAATAAAATGCGTAACAAAAGCTCTGTAAAGTTTTCTTTATTTCCAGGGAATCTGTATAACTTACTGCTGAAGAAATGAATATCTTATTAGATAAATTAAATTTATTTTAAATAAATATTTTTGTGACATTAAACATTTCCGAAATACTCCTTTTCGCAGGAATTCCCCAGTAATTTAAGGGATACTTTTGGAGTATTAAGTAGCCTTGCCATGTTTCTCCTGAGCTCGTGTAGGCAATGTATAAGTATTATGGAAGGTTGATTAACTGAATGCAATTAAGGGAAAAAAGCTCACGTATGCAATTTTTTGAATAGTTACGAAAATAAATAACAGCGTGTAATGAAAATTGCGCAATTCTGAGAAATCAGAATTTTTTGGGAGGTGGAAACCTTAAATGACATTCTCTAGCTTTAAAAGTTATTAAACACTTTGAGTAAAAGTACAGTTTCTCTCTAAAGATTAATACATAGATATCTTAAATTGCTAAGCGTTTTTAGATTTTGAGAAACACTTCTGTGCCTATCATAATTAACACTGGATCGTCCGAATACCAACATTTTGAAATGTAATCGTTGTTTGCAAATTAAAATGTACCGTAGTAGATCTGCTTAACAGTTTCTTTACCCATGTTATTCCTTGGCTGTTTCATTACTTTTTGTAATATATTTATGGTTGTATAAGTTATTAACAACGCTTAATTTTTCTGAGATTCTTTCATTTCTAGTTCCAATTTCAAGATCTTCATTTTCACTGTGTACTCTTCTTCCAAACACTCAAGCCTCCTCTCATAAAAACCCTCTCTTATGCCATCTTTGTTCTTTTCAGGCAATGGAGTTGAAAGTTCTGTATGGGAACTGCAGACGCCACCTTTACACTTTCTCTTTTTTCAAATTCCTTACCTGTTATTAAAATTGCTGAAGGACATGTTGGATCTGGATTTACTATTTCAATGTCCTTCACTGTGGTGATTACTTCTGAATGGAATCCAACTTCATCATCAAACTCATTGGCGATTGAATAGAAGAGCAACAATTGTTATTTGGCTACTATTGTCTAAGAAAGGCGGTACATACATACACCTCCAGTTTTGTACAATAGTACCTTGGCAATGGCATTTGCTTGCTTCATTCTTTTCTTTATGTTCTCATAATATCATTTCAGGGATTTTCATTCACACTGGATGAGCTTCCTAGAATTGTACTCATTTGCAATTTATTTCCATGACTCTTCCTTACGCTTAGCAGAGCTATCAGTCATTTTATTTTCAACACTAATTTGTGTTCCAAAACAATGTCGGTCATATAGCTTTCTCTTCTTTCTTAAAATTTGCTGCCTGAGTCTTTTTATTACTTTCGTCCTTCTCCATTTTGCAATTTGTTTATGTATCAGAGACAAATGAAAGTTGAATGGCATTAGCAATTGTGAATTGATTCAATACAATTGCAGTGATCTGAGATTAGTGAATAATGAATAACGTTTATTTCTCAATACTCGATACATAATTAAGTTATATACTTTTAGACTATAATAATATTTGAAAATATTAGGCTATTTACACTATAAATTCACTTCTTTGTTGTTTGCCTATACTAATCTATGGTCTCAGTACATACAACTCCTGGTTTTCTATGTATCGATGACCCTCTGTCTACTTGTTTATGTTTCATTATATATACCTTCATTTATTTATTTTTTTATTAATGTGCCATATGTATGATTTCCTGTGTTACGTCTTGTTACGTGGTTACGTTAGATGATGATAGACATTGAGAAGATCCAGAACAAACAAGGTGGGAATAGGTTAGGACGTATACTTCACTGTAAACCGATATACTGTTTGTCCCTCTCCGTCTCGCGCACTACTGTTTAACAAATATAAAGTTTGTAAGGTTTAGAAAATAAGTATATAAAAGTGTTGTAACGCTGGATGAGAAAAGTTTTATAATCGAATTACTCTCTATAT
Source organism: Deroplatys truncata (assembly GCA_030765065.1). NCBI lineage: Eukaryota > Metazoa > Arthropoda > Insecta > Mantodea > Mantidae > Deroplatys > Deroplatys truncata. The sequence continues at coordinate 66,566,587 of CM060980.1, forward strand.
TACAGTATAAACCTACATTCCTCCTCCTTCAATCTCTGTCTATCCTTGTATCTCTCCCGTTTTCCATATTTCTCCCATATAAACGTATACTCTAATCCTCAAACCATGTCTAGACTAGCACCTCTCCTCGTATGCCCTACCGCCCTCATATAAATGCATTTACCTCCTTGAAGACTCTCTCAACCTAGCACCTACCTTCGTTTTCCCTATCTTTTCCCATATAGACGTATACTCTCTCATTCAGACCTTCCCGACTAGCCTAGCACTTCTCCTCATATTCCCCTACCTCTCTCATATAAGATGCATTCCCTCATTTAACACCGTCTAGCCTAGTATCGACCCTCGTATTCCCTATCTCTCGCATATAAACGCCTACTCCATCATTCAAAACTCCTATCCTAATACCTCTCCTCGGTTCGCTATATCGCTCATATTCTACCCTTCAAGTCCTGTTTAGTATAGCATCTTTCCTTGTATTCCCTATCTCTCTCGTATAAAGCATATCCCTCCCTCCTTTAGCATCTGACTAGCCTAGCATCAGCCCTGGTATTCCCTATCTCTCCCCTATAAATGCTTCTGTCTAGAGGCCTAATGTTTCAGGAGAGCATCCTTTCCCCCTATAAAAGTTTATTTGCGTCTTTATCTTAATTAGTTTAGGAGTTATTAAATTACATTTTATCGGTATTCGAACCCTGGACACCAGAAACAAAATTATCTACAATATTAGTTTGATATGTTTAAAGGTGCTGTATGCATTTACAGCATCAATCTAAGTGCTATATTATAGAGTATAGAGAAAAAATAAGTAAGTGATTGAAAGATCGGGATTCGAAGTAAGGACAACTGATTGAAAATTATATACAGTATTAATTACCCATCATAGGAGCTATCAATCATGCTTTGGTCAACTCCTCTACCTGTCTTAGTTTCTGAGATAATGACGATTTAAAAATTAGGCTCGTACCCAGAACGTCAGGTATCTATTTATACATCCACAAGATACTACCTAATAACATAAACGCAATAAAGTTTATTTGGCTTCTTTATCTTAATTAGTTTAGGAGTTATTAAATTTATAATTAAATTACATTTTATCGGTATTCGAACCCTGGATACCAGAAACAAAATTATTTACAATATTAGTTTGATATGTTTAAAGGTGCTGTATGCATTTACAGCATCAATCTAAGTGATATATTCTAGAGTATAGAGAAAAAATAAGTAAGTGATTGAAAGATCGGGATTCGAAGTAAGGACAACTGATTGAAAATTATATACAGTATTAATTACCCATCATAGGCGCTATCAATCGTGCTTTGGTTCTCTCCTCTACCTCTGTCAGTTTTTGAGATAATGACGATTTAAAAAATTAAGGATTGAACCCAGAACGCCAGGTACCCAAGTATACATCCACAAGATACTACCTAATAACATAAACGCAATAAAGTTTATTTGGTGTCTTTATCTTAATTAGTTTAGGAGTTATTAAATTTATAATTAAATTACATTTTATCGGTATTCGAACCCTGGACACCATGTACCCAAATATACATTCACAAGAAACTATCTGATGACATTAATGTAATAAACTTTATTTGACGTCTTTATCGTAATTAGTCTCTGAGTTATTAGAAGCTGAATTTGTAATCACTCGTAATATTCGATCCCGGCCATCCTGGTCAACTTGGAACTCATTGGAGAAGCTGCTGCTTTTTATATCATTTCCATCGCTAAAATCTGAAGTGTTGAGTGTTGGGCAGAGCACTTAGGAAAACAATTACTGACATTGTTCGCTAATGTGGTGAAAGCGTCTAACGTGGTCAGCTAATGTAGGTCACCGTTACCACCATGCAGAAGTAGGTTATTGTTCGCTAATGTACGTAAACAGATCCGGAATACAAACTTAAAAGTCTATTAATGTGGTGAAAGCGTGTAACATGGTCAGCTAATGGACAAGCGCTTTCCCCAGATAGAAGAAGGCTGCAGTGTTTCATTACATTACAGACTGTTCCCGTGAGCAGACTACTTATACTCACGCTCGAGTCAACAATTCATTATTCAAAAAACTTAGTTGCTCGAGGATGCAATGTGCAGGTCTTAGTAGTCATAAAAAAATGTTTGACGAACATTACCTAATTAACTTGCCGAGGGGCGGCAGGCCTCGAGAAAACAATTCCCTCAAGTCAGGACGCCACGGCACGCGACTAGACAGCTTGGGGAAGGGGGTAGGACCTGTCGGCATCTCCGGCGGTCATTAACAGGTTACATATGTTTACATATGTATTACCACACATATCCATTAGACTTGACATTAGCGGCGGTCATTAGCGGGTTACACGTGTTTACATATGTTTACATATGTTAAAACACATGTAATTACCCTTATCAGCTGTCGGCATCTCTCTGTGGGCTTAAGTCGCCATTATATTTCTACTCCTATAAAAAACTAAACAACATTATACAAAGTACTTTACAATTGTTCTTACGCCAACGTAAATAACAACGAAAATTCTGAATGGCTGTGTAAGAAGAGCGAAATGAATGGTTGGACCATCCATGGATGGTCATTTGAGGGCCAATTACGTTTCGTAATTAGGAACCAAATATTTTATTCGGTTTCCTTATTCTTCATCACAAAATAAACAGCTTTTTATAAACCATTTTCTAATTTGAAAAAAAAACATGCAAAATGTAGGTTCGCATTAAACAAAATTAAATTACCCTAAAATGACCTTCATACCGACCTCCAAACAAAATACAAAATAAGGACATTTTCTTTCCCCCATAATATCCAGAAGCTTTTATACAAGACATTTCTTTCAATGTTTAGTCCAATATAACTTTTAGAAAGTATAATTCCGCTGCTTCCACGAGTGTTTCACAGCTCGCGTTGCGAGGTAGGAGTGCAGCATAAAGGTAGGGAAACTCAAGTTAAGATGCACGACGACGACGATATGATGATAATAATAATTATAATAATAGTAATAATAATAATAATAATAATAATAATAATAATAATAAAGTCGTTTTCTGTTACCAAAGCGTGACTCAAAAGGGGATATACGGATATAAGACAAACAAACACATTATCATTCAAAGTTTGGATTTCCATTCGGTCCTCCAAGTTGTGTGGGTACCAAGCGATATGCCCCTACGCTAACGTGCGAGACTCGCACTCGGGAGGTCTGAGGTCACTCTATAATTTTTTGTGGCTTTACGTGGTTAGCAAGGCTCATGCTGGAGTGGTTTCCTCTTCTACCACGAATTTCCTTTCTCTCGTTTGCTATCATTTCGTTTCCTCTTCATGTTTCAGGTAGACTTAGTGGCTGTGTGGTGTTGTTCAATGTCGGATAGATGGCGCAGATGCTTTCTCGTTAGAAAGTTCTAGGTCCTGCCAGATGGCAGCCTCCTCCTAATCGCCTCAGGTGGGTCCAGTTCTCCCCGGTTCCGCCAGAGGAAAGCCTTCCCCGAGCAACCCGCTGTGACCGGTCCATTGGGATTGTCGCTGTGGTAGACATTGTGAATTTTCGCAGACATCTACGTCCATATTTCACGTCAACATGTCAGCACGCGATGACGCGGCGTGTTTATGCTGCCACACTGAGAACATGGCGTTGACGAAATGTTGTGCTGATATTTGTTTGCCTCAGTGGTAATGATGTCGTTCACCACCTCATACTTCATTGTCTTCCAGTCTGTGGAGATATTTGACACTTTAAAATCGCCCATATACAAGCCCACAGCATATTAGGATATTTGGACATAATGTACGGAATAACGGCTTTACTTCCTAGTAGATGATGGTAAACAGCTGTAACAGACAGCGAGTGTAGGTCCCATCGGTAAATGTGTGAGACACCTGTTTATTATTCTAAAAATTGGATGCTGTAGTTTGGCATCTACAGGATTGTAGGAACAATTCTGTTATCACTGTAACACAATTCGGGACATCTGTTAAACCTTGACATCACAGTAATTTTTATAAACAACGCCTTGCATTTGTGATTAACAGCAAAGAGGCCGAGTCCTTCTTTTGAAGGGGCTGCCCATAATTGAACCCGTAATCCTATAAACGTGGTCTGTCCAAAGATACAAGTGATAACCAATTCAATTCGTTGTACAATGTCTTCAGGTAACGACAATGCCAGTTAAAGAAAACTACAACACTCATTCATGATGAAGTGTACTTCACAGGATATTCATAGACATTTTAGAATATAATAGGAATATTTTACCTTAAATACATGATATTTTAATGAAAATCGTTAGCCGTTTTGTGAAAACAAAAACTTTCTTTTTCATTCAAAGCGTGGTTTGAAGTGGGAGGATTTCCTTGAAAACCTTGTCGCTGAACTTAAATACGACCAAGCTTGGTATTTTTTCGGCATTTAGTTTTTCATTTATGTTGTTCAAAAGTACACACACACACACACACACACACACAAACGTTTCTAAAAATGCCTTTCTTTCAGAGGACCTCAAAACATGTATATCAAATGGGTAGAATGTAATAGCTCTTCTTACTATAGGTAGGTGGTAGAGAAGATATAGTAAAGAAGAAACAAAATAGCTAATAAAATGTGTGGTCTTGTGGCTACTTTCTACACGCTCTTAAAAGGAGAGTATTTCATTCCTCCCACTCTGTAAAATTCGTCCTTTAACGTTCCTTATAGGTTTGTTTCTTTCTTCACTTTATTTTATTTCCACATTCCTGATTCTTATTTCTTCTATTTCTGTTATTGGATTTCCAAACATTATAGTTTACTACGTCTTTCTCAACGACTTAATTTTATCCTCTCTATTTAAATGCTACCTCCTCTATAACAGGAATCACATTTGGTCGAAAAATAATCTTTGTGCCAGGGAGAACGTCATTATCTCACATTTTCAAATGCTCAAGGGAAAACTTAAACATTAGCTCTTAGGTTTGTTTCAAACCCTCTTTCGAAAGTTAAAGCGTTTTTCTTGCGCCAAAATTGTATAAGGTTTTCTAAATAAGTGGTTAAATGTATAGAAATTAAAACGACTAAAAGCTTCATTGGTATTTGGATAAAAACTAAGCTGTGTTAGGAAGACCTGTCTAAAATAATAGCAGGGAGAAGAAGTTAGTATACTTGTAAATTCTCTTACTCTATTATCCTTCTCCTGGGTAGTTAATTATCCCCTTCTTTTAATGATTCCCGGTTTTATTGAAAACGTTTTGGTAGCAAGGAAGTATATATTAATTTTTCAGATTCTTAAAGTGATTGCAAGGAATAACAGTCGTTAAAATAAATCTAACTAGAGCCCGGAAGTTAGGCAAAATACCTTTTCTATTTGGATAGATGTTATAGAGTTACATAGAAATAAACATGTTTCCGTACATTTACGAACGGTATGGCCAGTTTTTATCCTGCCTTTTCTACCTATTTTGGCTTCTATTGCCTCTTTTATATTCAAAGCCTTTTTTGTGCCTCTTTTGCATATCTGTGGTTTTTATGTGATTTTGAACATTTTAAAAAGCACATAAAGAATTTCAGTATGTTAAAGTGCAAAAAAGTTTACACAAATAATGAAATGACACATTCGCGTCACAAATGTATTTATTCAGGATCTTGTTCCCTATAAATGCATTTATTTGTTTTCAAGCAGTCGAAAACTTTCTCCTCAAACAATTAAATTAAGCTCTTTAAATAGAAGAAGCTAAGGAAGGAATGTAGGCATCTTACACGAAAAAGGCAACAAAGTCTTGAAAGATCTCTTCCCAACAATGCTTTATCTCATATGTCTAGCACAAAATCGCCGAAGAAGTAAGAAGTTCGTATTCTCTTGTGGATAAATCGGATTCCAACAACATGAGTGTCTTCCTAAAATCACGCTACCGAATGCTGGTTTTTAAGGATGAGGCACCAGAGCTGGCTTTACCTTCATATCCAGTTCTCACCAGATGGGGAACCTGGATCTCTGCAGCCAAATGTTGCTACGGCAATACGTGAGGTATTTGACGATATGATGATGATGATGATGATAATAATAATAATAATAATAATAATAATAATAATAATAATAATAATAATAATAATAATAATAATAATAATAATAATAATAATAATAATAATAATAATAATAATAATAATAATAAAGTCGATTTCTGTTACCAAAGCGTGACTCAAAAGGGGATATACGGATAGTAAGACAAACAAACACATTATCATTCAAAGTTTGGATTTCCATTCGGTCCTCCAAATTGTGTGGGTACCAAGCGATATGACCCTACGCTAACGTGCGAGACTCGCAATCGGGAGGTCTGGGTTCGATTCCTGGGGCAGGCCACTCTATATTTTTTTGTGGCTTTACGTGGTTAGCAAGGCACATGCTGGAGTGGTTTCCTCTTCTACCACGAATTTCCTTTCTCTCGTTTGCTATCATTTCGCTTCCTTTTCATGTTTCAGGCAGACTTAGGGACTGTGTGGTGTTGTTCAATGTCGGATAGATGGCGCAGATGCTTTCTCGTTGGAAAGTTCTTCTAGGTCCTGCCAGATGGCAGCCTCCTCTTAATCGCCTCAGGTGGGTGCAGTTCTCCCTGGTTCCGCCAGAGGGAAGCCTTCCCTGAGCAGCCCGCTGTGTCCGGTACTCAAGCTTGGAATCATTAGCGACTGCTGCACATTTCTGCCGGATGGCCTGTCCTGCGGCCTATGGCCTCCTGCGGTCCCTTCACCTCAATCGTTCCACCTGGGGATGGTAAGCACAAAAGATCCCGGTGAGTCGAGGGGCAAGGTGCCCCTCCATTCCCTGACCATATCACAGGATATCAAGTCTTGTGGGTCTTCCTTCATCCTTAAACGCAATTCGGTTTATATTTAAACATAATTTTCGGCCGCCCAAAGGTATTCATTGTTTCCATAGGTTCCCTCTATCTCAGCTTACTCTCTTGGATCCTTCACTGAGTTAATATATCTAAAGTTCATTCCTTACATCTTCGCTTTCTTTTAATAACGCCCAGATATTTAACCTAGAAACCAAATTATATTACATATTATCAAAATTACCCAAATTAATGCAAAACCGCAGAAATTTTAAAACCATTCAGTTAATTATTACGTAACTGAAGGTAAAAAGTAAAAATATGACGTGATGCACTCACATAACTTTCCCTACCAATGACAGATTCACATATATCCGTTATTTATTATAGTATCCCTATAATACGCGATTCTTCTATCCACAGTACTTTATGATATATTTTTGCTTGGAAATGATTTCAAATTAACCAAGACTTGCGGAAACAGTAGGGTATGTAGGATGTAGAATGTGTTTATCGGAGGGGGCGCCTTGAGCCCTGCGACCATTTTGATCTATTGAGACTATACCCCCGGGAGACAAGGATGAGGTGAAGGAACCGTTGGAGGTCCCAGGTAGATAGGCCCACATATACACGTAGAACTATAACATTTCCAGTTTGAACCGCACACCAGGACGAGGGATCTGAAGAGGGCGACGCAACGACCCCATCGCGGGACAGCTCTCTCTGGCGGCATAGGGAGAAATCCTTCCATTGCGCATGCATCCACGCCATCTGCCCAGCACCGCCAGCACCACAGGACCCGAAAGCATACTTGAAACGTCAAATGAAGATGAAGTGAGAGGAAAGGGGAAAAGAAGAAATCCTAACAGAATACACCAACGTAAATTTAAAATTGAGTTTTACTTATGGACGCTCTTTAACTACTATGGTCATTAGAGTCCCATTCTATATTGGGCGTGAAAGACCGGTAATTTTGCTCAGAGGCCTCTTTATTAGGCTTGAGGTTCTTTTACGTGCCGTAAATCTACGACACGAGACCACCGGCTTTACTTCCCTTCCGCAGGAAGCCATGAGTAGGATATATAGGACAGACCTGGCTCACTTTTTGCGTTTATATGGGAAAGGATAGGGAAAACGAGGGTATATGCGGTGGTTCACGGAGGAAAATGCGTTTATATGGGGAAGATAGGGACTACGAGGATTGATGATAGGCTAGTCAGATGCTAAAGGAGGGAGGGATACGCTTTATACGAGAGAGATAGGGAATACAAGGAAAGATGTTATACTAAACAGGACTTGAAGGGTAGAATATGTCGTTTTATATGAGCGAGATAGTGAACCGAGGAGAGGTATTAGGCTAGGAGATTTGAATGATAGAGTAGACGTTTATATGCGAGAGATAGGGAATACGAGGGTCGATGCTAGGCTAGACAGGGTTGAAGTAGGGAATGCGTCTTATATGAGAGAGGTGGGGGAATATGAGGAGAAGTGTTAGGCTAGACAGGAAGGTCTGAATGACAGAGTATGCGTTTATATGGGAAAGGATAGGGAAAACGAGGGTAGATGCGACAGTTCAAGGAGGAAAATGCGTTTATAGGGGAGAGATAGGGAATACCAGGGCTGATGCTAGGCTAGTCAGATGCTAAAGGATGGAGGGATACGCTTTATACGAGAGAGATAGGGGATACAAGGAAAGATGCTATACTAAACAGGACTTGAAGGGTAGAATATGGCGTTTTATATGAGCGAGATAGCGAACCGAGGAGAGGTATTAGGCTAGGAGTTTTGAATGATACAGTAGGCGTTTATATTAGAGAGATAGGGAATACGAGGGTCGATGCTAGGCTAGACAGGGTTGAAGTAGGGAATGCGTCTTATATGAGAGAGGTAGGGAATATGAGGAGAAGCGCTAGGCTAGACAGGAAGGTCTGAATGACAGAGTATGCGTTTATATGGGAAATATAGGGAAAACGAAGGTAGTGCTAGGTTGAGAGAGTCTTCAAGGAGGAAAATGCATTTATATGAGAGCGGTAGGGGCATATGAGGAGAGGTGCTAGTCTAGACATGGGTTGAGGAGCAGAGTATACGTTTATATGGGTGAAATATGGATAACGGGAGAGATACAAGGATAGACAGGGTTTGAAGGAGAAGGAATGTAGGTTTATACGGTAATATAGAGAGTAATTCGATTATAAAACTTTTATCATCCAGCGTTACAACACTTTTATATACTTTTTTCTAAACCTTACAAACTTTTTATATGTTAAAGAGTAGTGTGCGAGACGGAGAGGGACAAACTGTATATCGTTTCACAGTGAAGTATACGTCCTAACCTATGCCCACCTTGTATGTTCGACATCTTCTCATTGTCTATTCATTCCTAACATAATCACGTAACAAGACGTAACCAACAAACGTAACCACGTAACAAGACGTAACACAACGTAACATAACGGCATGACAAGACGTCACACTAAGTAACATAAGCACGTATCCTCATAACATCACGTGACCATCACGTAACCAGAAACGTCACACGACGTAACAACACGTAGCAACTATGTAACCATGTAACAAAACGTAAGAATAACACGTAACCAGCCCATTCCTAAAGCGATCTAAACTAATTCATCCTTCATAACTTAGACAATAAGTACGAGAACCTAGCCTACATTAACCCGACCAATCCTAAACGTTCCTCTCATCATCCATTCTAGTCAGGCATCGACTAACCTAATCTGGCTAACCAAAGATAACCTCAACTTTCTTGTAGTGAAATTGCAATGTTTTATTCAGGTTTTATTATTCGAGAGTTTCAATTGAAAAGTTTACGTCAACATACCTTTATTTTAGTTTGTTGTAGGCGTCTCTCCCCTTTTTATCTAGGCTTGAGACTAGCACTAGGATTGCTCCTAATGGCAGGGTTACCACCTTCCCTTCCATCTTCTTCTTTCTTCATCGGTCGTCAGCTAGCTGCATATACAGCACACGGATGACCTTCATTTTTTTAAGATTGTAGACTCACGAGAAAATCTTCATATTCGACTGACATTCTCTTATGCACTACTTGTAATGCTGTAATGTCCATAGGCGTATGTCGTTATACCGTCCTCAGCAATAATTCTTTTATCGTCGTATGGTGTCAATGTAATTTTATTCACTTGTACTGCGGCAAGAGCATGCTGTCGCGACAGGATCAGATTCATGGGCGTTCTGATAATTTCTCTGGTTTTAAGGCAGTCAGTATAGCTCTCGAACGTGACGTACTGCTTAATAGCACTACGTTTTATGCCTTTAATCTTTTTTATCATTTAACCGTCGATATCTAGGGCATACATTTTAGGTCGTAGCCCTACAAAGCGTTGAATGATTTTACCATTAGCCTCATCTTTAAATTTCCCAAGTACCTTCTTGTTTAGAGGTGAATAGCATATATGGCTTGTAGGATAATCAGCAGTATCTAGGTGCTCAATAAAACGTAACTTATCCTGGTACACATCTTCAGTTGTAACACGATGAATGAACGAATCAGTGTCCATATACATAAGCTTCAGGTTTTCAGCTCCATAATACGGTAGCAACACATCATAGTGATACCGGTACATTAATGTCTTGGAGATATCCAACACACTCATACCGATGTATATAGGCTTGTTGAACACGATCTGTCGGGAGGCCATATGTACAGCAGCTAGATTAGAAGCATATATCGTCCTGTCTATAAACGTTGGCTTTGCAATTAACTTTTCCAGAGTCTTCTCATTTGTCACCAGCCGTATATCCATACGATTACGCAGGTTCTCCATAGTTTTTCCGAACATAGCATTGTTGAACAATTTGTAGAGATCCTTCTCAAAATCATTTGCAGCTTGTTGTCGTAGTCTGTTGTTAAATTCCACATACGGTTTTAACCATCGAGACTGTTGGAATTGTAGCACACGATGGATTTTTGTTAACCGTAGTCCATGATCAAGAGCTTGCTTCAAAGCCATGTAATGCACTACATACTTATTTCGAGGTCCTAGATGAGGTATCAGTTTATTTGTAGGAGAGTCCTTAGGCGTCATACACTCAGGCAGGAAAGGTAGATCGTTGTGTAGATCGTGAAGTTCTGCAGGATACTCGATGTCGACTTCTAATATGTAACCGTAAGGATCATCTTCTTGTAGTCTTTCTAAGTCAATTTTTTCAGGTGATACCCACTCAAATCCACCATAAGGGAGAGCGTGACTCATTGCCCACCCATATTGGTTGTTGGCGTCCTCATAGGTAATAAATTGGGTTGGTCTCGACGGATCATACTTCTCCATGTAGGTGTTATTAGCCTCTGCATAGCGGTGGGAAACTTGACATAAACCTCCTCTTATACCGGATTCCACCATGAGTAATTGATCATAATCCTGTAACAATTCCAGCTGAATTCCAGTGTACAGTAACATGGAATCCCATGTAAGTCCTGGAGAGGTGAAATAATGTGCAGGGGCGACTTTGTGTGTTTTGAGTGTTTGCTCCCTAAATGTCTCAAAGACATCAGCTAGGAGAAGCACATCAGAGATTAAGTAGAGGTCGCTGTACTCACCCAGGTTTCTGACATTAAACAGCTCCCATACATTTTTAGCATGATCGTAGTCAGCATCACTAATTTCCTCTTCATTTAATTTATTGTAGGAGTCCTTAGGAGGTAAGCAGGTTTCGCTCAAGACGTCCCATGAAGTGATGTAATCATAGGGAAATACCCCCTTACGGGTCATCAACTTCAACTTGTCTTCTCCGAAGTACTTCAATGTTTCAGGATACGATGTTAGATTTTTTACCAGCTTATCCAAGCTTGTACTCAGGAACCGAAAACTATCTACAAACCGTAGCTTTATATCTCCGACATACTTGGAGAATGATATATAGCTTTCTTCAGAGCTAGGAATTACTTCCACCCGCTCACTTGTACATCCCAGCTCCTTAACAATGAAGTGTGAGACATATCCACTGAGGTTGTGCATGAAGACAGGGATATATTTAGGTGTTTTGCAGGCTAAATTACATTCATTATGCAGACTCCCCCGATATTCACCACTGATGTGATCATGGTCGCGTACTTTATAGTTCTCTTCAGTAAAGGTTTTTCCGCACAAGTAGCATACTGTAGAGGCGCTGAAATACAACTGCTGTTGATCTGTAAGTTTCAGGGGCATGACAGATTTGTATATATTGTTAATCTCCTTTGCAAGGAATGACAGGTATTCCATAAACTTCTGAGCAGCATCAACACCACGATATACATAGGGATGCTTAGGAAGACCAGTTTCCAGATGTTCAACGTTGGTCGATGGTTTAACGTAAACACAGAAGCTCATTGCTGTGTGCTCTTGATAGGGGGTTGTATAGGAGGTTTCAGGACTGGGAATACACGTATGACATGGAGTGAGAATACTCTCAAAATCCGCATAGATGACGTAAGGTAGTTTCAGCATCCTCTCCACATTTTTAAACTGTACAATTGATTTATCCTTTGTAGGCATAACTACCCTTGCAACACCATGCTGATTACAGATGGATGCATGTTCTTGCAGTTTTTCCAGCCCACTTTGTCCATATCAATTGTCAAAATGTGTAAAGCACCGCTTACAGGTATATATCACTCCATCATGCTTAGTTTTCTGACGTCGAACGAGCTTCTCAAAATTCTTGATATATACATAGTGATGTATTCCACTACTGTCACTCAATAGTAGGAGGTCACGGTGGTCAGGTAGTTCCGTGTCAACAACCTTTATCGGATGCACTTCATGCTTCTCATCCAGACCGAAAACGTTGATAGACATCCTATTAAGCTTCTCAAATTTAGGTATTTGAGAAAGCGGAGTAGGATAGAAAACACAGCTGAAGTCGTACTTATCTTGAAGTTTCTTATATTTGCTTACCCGTAGGGCATTCTTTCCTATGAATTTAGCTAATACAGAGTACATGAAACATAGCTCATCAGTTAAATTCTGGATGTTAATGCAGGCTTTTCTTGCTTCAACAGATGGAGGTAGGGGTATGTAGCTACTTCCTCGTAGCGGATTGTACTTGTTGATACGAAGGCGCACCCCTTCCACAGCAAGCAGAGCCCAATTGCTTCCCTTTAGTTGTGATTCCTCCATTTCAGTAACCAATTTCTTCATTTTGGTTTCCAGCATAGAGTCCAGATCCGTTTCTAGGAAAACAGCTTGATTTCTGGTTTTAAATGTCTTGTCACAGGTTTCTCCGATACTGTTAACAAATCTACACTCAGCTAACAGATTAATTTTCAAACTCTTGTGAATACCAAGCTCTTTATGCACAGCTTGGATTATCCGCTGTTTTGCTTCATGCAGGTATATATTCAGATCCTTAGTTGATTCACATCGTATAAAATACGATTTCAAGCGTCCATGGAATGAAGTTTCATATTCTTTCATGTCACACTCCTCCATTGCAGATAACAACTCTTGCTTTGACGGTTCTAATCTACGTTTCTTCTCAGGTCTGTTTATTTCACACACATCTTCGTGTCGACGACCCTTATAACTGTCTTTGAAGGCTACATTACAATATTTACACTTGAAGAACTTTTTACAACGTAGCTCACGTCGTCTTTTATCATATCCACGGAGGAACTTCTTACAGCATTTACCACAAGAATATCCTGAGACACTAGGAATGATATCCTTATACGAGGACTTATTCATTTTTCTTCTTGATATAATAAGGTATTTACCTTTCTTCAAGGAAATGTACGCCTTGATATCACTTAGAAAGCTTATTATTTTCTGAGAGAACAGCGATGTTAACACCTCAGAGATGATCAACAGAATGCATTTCAATACTCAAGTTCGCTCTATTTATAGAGAAAGCACGAACCTTTTTATAATCAATTATATCCTTATTATTAATACTAAAAACGGTGATGAAGCGTGTAAGCTCTTATATATTTCAATTCGTGTTACACTGATGTTCGAGCGTCTCCGTATAGCTTCGTATGCTTAGAGAGAAAGTGTAAAGTATTGTGAAGATGTTACGTATTGTTCGGCTATAATCGTACAGATTCGGAGAGCTTGACTGGTGAAGGTGATGAACGATCCGTCGACCGAGCAGGAGGCAAGCATTCCCCTCGCGCAACGAAACCTAGATGCAAAAGAAAGAAAATCGTGATAGATGAGAAACCACCCATACATTCGCCTGCAGACCATGGAAAACCATGAAAAAATATGTCAGAGTGAACGTCCAACGGAACTCGAACCAGGGACTCTAAAAGCACACGTGAAAGATACAAATTATATAGAATGAAAGGAAATCGGTGACGATGAGAAACCACTCCAGCATTCGCCTGCAGACCAGGGAAAACCCTAAAAAATATGATGTCAGAGTGATCAACCAACAGGAATCAAACAAAAGACCTTAGAAGCATATAGGTTAAGATGTAAATCAAATAAAAATGCAATAAAATCGTGCTAGATGAGAAACCACCCAGACATTCGCCTACAGACCAGGCAAAACCATGAAAAATATGTCAGAGTAAACAAACAACGACAATCGAACGAGGGAAACATTCAGATTACTCTAGAATCATAAAGTTGCAAATGAAAGAAAATCGTGATAGATGAGAACCCACTCAGGCATTCGCCTGCAGACCAGCGAAAATCGTGAGAAACGTAAGGTCAGAGTGCTCGCCCCTACGGGAATCGAATCCGAGACATCTCGAATGCAAAGTGCTGCCGTTATTTACTGAACAAAACAGTATAAACAGACCTCATTAGCAGTCGACATGCTTAAGCACGTTAACTTTCACCATATGACGTCACAGTGGGGGACAGTTTGACTGTCGCAGCCATGTCGAGACATGCTTCTCATATTCTAGCATCATACCAACGTACTCACTACGCTCGCAAAGATAATCTAAGATTTCATCGTTGAAATACTTTGGAAATAGCGTAGATGTTTTTCAGCCCTTATTTAATTAAAATTCATGTATATACCCTATTATTTAGTGATTTTTTCAATAATTTCTTACTCTCATCTCAATCATTCATCAAAAAATCAGTGTACAATATGCATTTTTATACGTTTTAATGTTCGTTTATTTCTAAAACCGCTGCATTTGCCCGTAATTACGAGCAATAATTTTTTTTCAGATTTACCCAGATGTGTAGCTTGTAGAATCGAATTAGGAAATGTTTTAATAAATGTATTGTATTTTTTTTAGCTTAAAGTATCTACATTTTAAAGCCGCCATGACCGTTATTTGTATTTAGTATAAAGATTGTTATATTTTCATTTTTAAGACTTCCTTTGTTAAAGATAATGTCTTGCAATCTAATTTTTAAATTTCTTTTGCAAAGATAATCTAAAATCTCATCGTTGAAATACTTTGGAAATAGTGTAGAAGTTTTTCCACCCTTATTTAATTAAATTCATGTATATACCCTATTATTTAGTGATTTTTTCAATAATTTCTTCCTCTCATTCTTCAACAAATCAGTGTACAATACGCATTTTTATACGTTTTAATGTTCGTTTATTTTTTAAAAAAACCGCTGCATTTGCCCGTAATTACGAGCAATAATTTTTTTCAGATTTACTCCGATTTTTAGCTTATAGAATCGAATTAGGAAATGTTTTAATAAATGTATTGTATTTTTTTAGCTTTAAGTATCTACATTTTTAAAGCTGCCATGACCGTTATTTGTATTTAGTATAAAGATTGTTATATTTTCATTTTTAAGACTTCCTTTGTTAAAGATAATGTCTTGCAATCTATTTTTAAATTTCTTTTAAAACCAAAGCGAACGTTAACAACTATAATGGCTGCCTTCATGTATTGAAAAGCTAACATGGCCGCTTCAGTCGTCTTTTAGAAGCGTACCTTACATGTAGGTAAGGAAGGTAGCATCAGCTGGCGGAGAGGAGAAGGCTTGCGAAAGGCGGCTGAGGGGCGGCACCTGGAGTGAGTAAGGTAGGGATGAAAGGCCGGCTTCATGAGGCGCTGAGAGCTAGCCGAGACCGCCAGTACGGCACAGCACGCCGTAAGGGTCGGACCAAATACAGTGTCGAGCTTATACAGCTGCAGCGCTCGTCAGCGTTTTACGTAATCTAGTTATTTACGCTCACTATACCATTTAAGTCTACATTCATCTAAGAGATATAATATTCGTCAGGATGACAGATGTCCAAATATACATTACAAAGAAATTAGTTATTGATATAAATGTAATATCGTACGTTCACCATTTTATTTTTAATTACTTTTTTATTTTATTCCAGGATGACTTTGTATTCATGTCACTGGATTCAATCCTAGTCCTCCAGCCCGACTTGGAACAACAATCAATAACGAGCTACAATCCAAGGATATAATCGGTAATAATAAAAAAAAAATTTTTTTGATAAAGACCGTCAAATAAAAAGCTCTGTAAACGTATGTAAACGTATGTACTTCCCCTCTTCCCCCACCCTACAGTAGATAATAGATAGCGACTCTGAGGCGCCATGGGCCGATCATATGATCGTATAACCGGAGGACATGTGGTTTCACGCCCCCGCCTTCTGTGCGACCACTACACTGCCGCTAACGACGGGAGCAATGGCGGATTGTCCACACCACCATTAACGATGAGAACTATCCGCCATTTTCAATATTGCTAAGGGTAGCGATCAGGATATCACATAAGGAAAGGGGCGGGACCAGCGTACGGGGGCAATACCTTATTGGCCTCGTACGCAACCCCGCTCCTCCACAGGGAACCTATTGGACCAGACCATTAAGGAAGTGGGGGAGGCTGTGGAGGGAGGCGTTAGGGGTTAGACCACAATGGAGGGGAGGGTGGCGCGTGCCAGGCGGCAAAGCGGTCAGGACAGAGGAAGGGGGCGGGGCTTGCCGGCATACAACAAAGGATCTTATCAGTGGTCGGCATCTCCTTTGTGCGCCAGAGTCGCTATCTATTATCTACTGTAGGGTGGGTGAAGAGGGGAAGTGAGGGGAAATACATACGTTTACAGAGCTTTTTATTTGACGGTCTTTATCAAAAAAAAATTTTTTTATTATTACCGATTATATTCTTGGATTGTAGCTCGTTATTGATTGTTGTTCCAAGTCGGGCTGGAGGACTAGGATTGAATCCAGTGACATGAATACAAAGTCATCCTCGAATAAAATAAAAAAAGTAATTAAAAATAAAATGGTGAACGTACGATATTACATTTATATCAATAATTAATTTCTTTGTAATGTATATTTAGACATCTGTCATCCTGACGAATATTATATCTCTTAGATGAATGTATATTTAAGTAGTATAGTGAGCGTAAATAACTAGATTACGTAAAACGCTGACGAGCGCTGCAGCTGTATAAGCTCGACACTGTATTAGGTCCGACCCTTACGGCGTGCTGTGCCGTACTGGCGGTCTCGGCTAGCTCTCAGCGCCTCACGAAGCCGGCCTTTCATCCCTACCTTACTCACTCCAGGTGCCGCCCCTCAGCCGCCTTTCGCAAGCCTTCTCCTCTCCGCCAGCTGATGCTACCTTCCTTACCTGCATGTAAGGTACGCTTCTAAAAGACAACTGAAGCGGCCATGTTAGCTTTTTAAATACATGAAGGCAGCCATTATAGTTGTAAACGTTCGCTTTGGTTTTAAAAGAAATTTAAAAATAGATTGCAAGACATTATCTTTAACAAAGGAAGTCTTAAAAATGAAAATATAACAATCTTTATACTAAATACAAATAACGGTCATGACAGCTTTAAAAATGTAGATACTTAAAGCTAAAAAAATACAATACATTTATTAAAACATTTCCTAATTCGATTCTATAAGCTAAAAATTGGAGTAAATCTGAAAAAAATTATTGCTCGTAATTACGGGCAAATGCAGCCAGCGGTTTTTTTAAAAAATAAACGAACATTAAAACGTATAAAAATGCGTATTGTACACTGATTTTTTGAAGAATGAGAGGAAGAAATTATTGAAAAAATCACTAAATAATAGGGTATATACATGAATTTAATTAAATAAGGGTGGAAAAACTTCTACACTATTTCCAAAGTATTTCAACGATGAGATTTTAGATTATCTTTGCAAAAGAAATTTAAAAATTAGATTGCAAGACATTATCTTTAACAAAGTAAGTCTTAAAAATGAAAATATAACAATCTTTATACTAAATACAAATAACGGTCATGGCGGCTTTAAAATGTAGATACTTTAAGCTAAAAAAAATACAATACATTTATTAAAACATTTCCTAATTCGATTCTACAAGCTACACATCTGAGTAAATCTGAAAAAAAATTATTGCTCGTAATTACGGGCAAATGCAGCGGTTTTAAAAATAAACGAACATTAAAACGTATAAAAATGCATATAGTACACAGATTTTTTGATGAATGATTGAGATGAGAGGAAGAAATTATTGAAAAAATCACTAAATAATAGGGTATATACATGAATTTTAATTAAATAAGGGCTGAAAAACTTCTACGCTATTTCCAAAGTATTTCAACGATGAAATCTTAGATTATCCTTGCGAGCGTAGTGAGTACGTTGGTATGATGCTAGAATATGAGAAGCATGTCTCGAGATGGCTGCGACAGTCAAACTGTCCCCGACTGTGACGTCATATGGTGAAAGTTAACGTGCTTAAGCATGTCGACTGCTAATGAGGTCTGTTTTTACTGTTTTGTTCAGTCAATAACGGCAGCACTTTGCATTCGAGATGTCTCGGATTCGATTCCCGTAGGGGCGAGCACTCTGACCTTACGTTTCTCACGATTTTCGCTGGTCTGCAGGCGAATGCCTGAGTGGGTTCTCATCTATCACGATTTTCTTTCATTTGCAACTTTATGATTCTAGAGTAATCTGAATGTTTCCCTCGTTCGATTGTCATTGGTTGTTTACTCTGACATATTTTTCATGGTTTTGCCTGGTCTGTAGGCGAATGTCTGGGTGGTTTCTCATCTAGCACGATTTTATTGCATTTTTATTTGATTTACATCTTAACCTATATGCTTCTAAGGTCTTTTGTTTGATTCCTGTTGGTTGATCACTCTGACATCATATTTTTTAGGGTTTTCCCTGGTCTGCAGGCGAATGCTGGAGTGGTTTCTCATCGTCACCGATTTCCTTTCATTCTATATAATTTGTATCTTTCACGTGTGCTTTTAGAGTCCCTGGTTCGAGTTCCGTTGGACGTTCACTCTGACATATTTTTTCATGGTTTTCCATGGTCTGCAGGCGAATGTCTGGGTGGTTTCTCATCTATCACGATTTTCTTTCTTTTGCATCTAGGTTTCGTTGCGCGAGGGGAATGCTTGCCTCCTGCTCGGTCGACGGATCGTTCATCACCTTCACCAGTCAAGCTCTCCGAATCTGTACGATTATAGCCGAACAATACATAACATCTTCACAATACTTTACACTATCTCTCTAAGCATACGAAGCTATACGGAGACGCTCGAACATCAGTGTAACACGAATTGAAATATATAAGAGCTTACACGCTCCATCACCGTTTTTAGTATTAATAATCAGGATATAATTGATTAAAAAAAGGTTCGTGCTTTCTCTATAAATAGAGCGAACTTGAGTATTGAAATGCACTCTGTTGATCATCTCTGAGGTGTTAACATCGCTGTTCTCTCAGAAAATAATCTAAAGTGTTATCAATGTGAAGAAGAGTACATTTCCTTGAAGAAGGGCTAATACGTTATATAATTGATGAATAAAGGTTGGTGCTTCCTCTATAAATAGAGCATCCTCTAGCATTGAAATTCATTCTGTTGATCATCTCTGAGGTGTTAACATCGCTGTTCTCTCAGAAAATAATAAGCTTTCTAAGTGATATCAAGGCGTACATTTCCTTGAAGAAAGGTAAATACCTTATTATATCAAGAAGAAAAATGAATAAGTCCTCGTATAAGGATATCATTCCTAGTGTCTCAGGATATTCTTGTGGTAAATGCTGTAAGAAGTTCCTCCGTGGATATGATAAAAGACGACATGAGCTACGTTGTAAAAAGCTCTTCAAGTGTAAATATTGTAATGTAGCCTTCAAAGACGGTTATAAAGGTCGTCGACACGAAGATGTGTGTGAAATAAACAGACCTGAGAAGAAACGTAGATTAGAACCGTCAAAGCAAGAGTTGTTATCTGCAATGGAGGAGTGTGACATGAAAGAATATGAAACTTCATTCCATGGACGCTTGAAATCGTATTTTATACGATGTGAATCAACTAAGGATCTGAATATATACCTGCATGAAGCAAAACAGCGGATAATCCAAGCTGTGCATAAAGAGCTTGGTATTCACAAGAGTTTGAAAATTAATCTGTTAGCTGAGTGTAGATTTGTTAACAGTATCGGAGAAACCTGTGACAAGACATTTAAAACCAGAAATCAAGCTGTTTTCCTAGAAACGGATCTGGACTCTATGCTGGAAACCAAAATGAAGAAATTGGTTACTGAAATGGAGGAATCACAACTAAAGGGAAGCAATTGGGCTCTGCTTGCTGTGGAAGGGGTGCGCCTTCGTATCAACAAGTACAATCCGCTACGAGGAAGTAGCTACATCCCTACCTCCATCTGTTGAAGCAAGAAAAGCCTGCATTAACATCCAGAATTTAACTGATGAGCTATGTTTCATGTACTCTGTATTAGCTAAATTCATAGGAAAGAATGCCCTACGGGTAAGCAAATATAAGAAACTTCAAGATAAGTACGACTTCAGCTGTGTTTTCTATCCTACTCCGCTTTCTCAAATACCTAAATTTGAGAAGCTTAATAGGATGTCTATCAACGTTTTCGGTCTGGATGAGAAGCATGAAGTGCATCCGATAAAGGTTGTTGACACGGAACTACCTGACCACCGTGACCTCCTACTATTGAGTGACAGTAGTGGAATACATCACTATGTATATATCAAGAATTTTGAGAAGCTCGTTCGACGTCAGAAAACTAAGCATGATGGAGTGATATATACCTGTAAGCGGTGCTTTACACATTTTGACAATCGATATGGACAAAGTGGGCTGGAAAAACTGCAAGAACATGCATCCATCTGTAATCAGCATGGTGTTGCAAGGGTAGTTATGCCTACAAAGGATAAATCAATTGTACAGTTTAAAAATGTGGAGAGGATGCTGAAACTACCTTACGTCATCTATGCGGATTTTGAGAGTATTCTCACTCCATGTCATACGTGTATTCCTAGTCCTGAAACTTCCTATACAACCCCTTATCAAGAGCACACAGCAATGAGCTTCTGTGTTTACGTTAAACCATCGACCAACGTTGAACATCTGGAAACTGGTCTTCCTAAGCATCCCTATGTATATCGTGGTGTTGATGCTGCTCAGAAGTTTATGGAATACCTGTCATTCCTTGCAAAGGAGATTAACAATATATACAAATCTGTCATGCCCCTGAAACTTACAGATCAACAGCAGTTGTATTTCAGCGCCTCTACAGTATGCTACTTGTGCGGAAAAACCTTTACTGAAGAGAACTATAAAGTACGCGACCATGATCACATCAGTGGTGAATATCGGGGGAGTCTGCATAATGAATGTAATTTAGCCTGCAAAACACCTAAATATATCCCTGTCTTCATGCACAACCTCAGTGGATATGACTCACACTTCATTGTTAAGGAGCTGGGATGTACAAGTGAGCGGGTGGAAGTAATTCCTAGCTCTGAAGAAAGCTATATATCATTCTCCAAGTATGTCGGAGATATAAAGCTACGGTTTGTAGATAGTTTTCGGTTCCTGAGTACAAGCTTGGATAAGCTGGTAAAAAATCTAACATCGTATCCTGAAACATTGAAGTACTTCGGAGAAGACAAGTTGAAGTTGATGACCCGTAAGGGGGTATTTCCCTATGATTACATCACTTCATGGGACGTCTTGAGCGAAACCTGCTTACCTCCTAAGGACTCCTACAATAAATTAAATGAAGAGGAAATTAGTGATGCTGACTACGATCATGCTAAAAATGTATGGGAGCTGTTTAATGTCAGAAACCTGGGTGAGTACAGCGACCTCTACTTAATCTCTGATGTGCTTCTCCTAGCTGATGTCTTTGAGACATTTAGGGAGCAAACACTCAAAACACACAAAGTCGCCCCTGCACATTATTTCACCTCTCCAGGACTTACATGGGATTCCATGTTACTGTACACTGGAATTCAGCTGGAATTGTTACAGGATTATGATCAATTACTCATGGTGGAATCCGGTATAAGAGGAGGTTTATGTCAAGTTTCCCACCGCTATGCAGAGGCTAATAACACCTACATGGAGAAGTATGATCCGTCGAGACCAACCCAATTTATTACCTATGAGGACGCCAACAACCAATATGGGTGGGCAATGAGTCACGCTCTCCCTTATGGTGGATTTGAGTGGGTATTACCTGAAAAAATTGACTTAGAAAGACTACAAGAAGATGATCCTTACGGTTACATATTAGAAGTCGACATCGAGTATCCTGCAGAACTTCACGATCTACACAACGATCTACCTTTCCTGCCTGAGTGTATGACGCCTAAGGACTCTCCTACAAAGAAACTGATACCTCATCTAGGACCTCGAAATAAGTATGTAGTGCATTACATGGCTTTGAAGCAAGCTCTTGATCATGGACTACGGTTAACAAAAATCCATCGTGTGCTACAATTCCAACAGTCTCGATGGTTAAAACCGTATGTGGAATTTAACAACAGACTACGACAACAAGCTGCAAATGATTTTGAGAAGGATCTCTACAAATTGTTCAACAATGCTATGTTCGGAAAAACTATGGAGAACCTGCGTAATCTTATGGATATACGGCTGGTGACAAATGAGAAGACTCTGGAAAAGTTAATTGCAAAGCCAACGTTTATAGACAGGACGATATATGCTTCTAATCTAGCTGCTATGCATATTGCCTCCCGACAGATTCTGTTCAACAAGCCTATATACATCGGTATGAGTGTGTTGGATATCTCCAAGACATTAATGTACCGGTATCACTATGATGTGTTGCTACCGTATTATGGAGCTGAAAACCTGAAGCTTATGTATATGGACACTGATTCGTTCATTCATCGTGTTACAACTGAAGATGTGTACCAGGATAAGTTACGTTTTATTGAGCACCTAGATACTGCTGATTATCCTACAAGCCATATATGCTATTCACCTCTAAACAAGAAGGTACTTGGGAAATTTAAAGATGAGACTGATGGTAAAATCATTCAACGCTTTGTAGGGCTGCGACCTAAAATGTATGCCCTAGATATCGACGGTTAAATGATAAAAAAGATTAAAGGCATAAAACGTAGTGCTATTAAGCAGTACGTCACGTTCGAGAGCTATACTGACTGCCTTAAAACCAGAGAAATTATCAGAACGCCCATGAATCTGATCCTGTCGCGACAGCATGCTCTTGCCACAGTACAAGTGAATAAAATTACATTGACACCATACGACGATAAAAGAATTATTGCTGAGGACGGTATAACGACATACGCCTATGGACATTACAGCATTACAAGTAGTGCATAAGAGAATGTCAGTCGAATATGAAGATTTTCTCGTGAGTCTACAATCTTAAAAAAATGAAGGTCATCCGTGTGCTGTATATGCAGCTAGCTGACGACCGATGAAGAAAGAAGAAGATGGAAGGGAAGGTGGTAACCCTGCCATTAGGAGCAATCCTAGTAATAGTCTCAAGCCTAGATAAAAAGGGGAGAGACGCCTACAACAAACTAAAATAAAGGTATGTTGACGTAAACTTTTCAATTGAAACTCTCGAATAATAAAACCTGAATAAAACATTGCAATTTCACTACAAGAAAGTTGAGGTTATCTTTGGTTAGCCAGATTAGGTTAGTCGATGCCTGACTAGAATGGATGATGAGAGGAACGTTTAGGATTGGTCGGGTTAATGTAGGCTAGGTTCTCGTACTTATTGTCTAAGTTATGAAGGATGAATTAGTTTAGATCGCTTTAGGAATGGGCTGGTTACGTGTTATTCTTACGTTTTGTTACATGGTTACATAGTTGCTACGTGTTGTTACGTCGTGTGACGTTTCTGGTTACGTGATGGTCACGTGATGTTATGAGGATACGTGCTTATGTTACTTAGTGTGACGTCTTGTCATGCCGTTATGTTACGTTGTGTTACGTCTTGTTACGTGGTTACGTTTGTTGGTTACGTCTTGTTACGTGATTATGTTAGGAATGAATAGACAATGAGAAGATGTCGAACATACAAGGTGGGCATAGGTTAGGACGTATACTTCACTGTGAAACGATATACAGTTTGTCCCTCTCCGTCTCGCACACTACTCTTTAACATATAAAAAGTTTGTAAGGTTTAGAAAAAAGTATATAAAAGTGATGTAACGCTGGATGATAAAAGTTTTATAATCGAATTACTCTCTATATTACCGTATAAACCTACATTCCTTCTCCTTCAAACCCTGTCTATCCTTGTATCTCTCCCGTTATCCATATTTCACCTATATAAACGTATACTCTGCTCCTCAACCCATGTCTAGACTAGCACCTCTCCTCATATGCCCCTACCGCTCTCATATAAATGCATTTTCCTCCTTGAAGACTCTCTCAACCTAGCACTACCTTCGTTTTCCCTATCTTTCCCATATAAACGCATACTCTGTCATTCAGACCTTCCTGTCTAGCCTAGCGCTTCTCCTCATATTCCCTACCTCTCTCATATAAGACGCATTCCCTACTTCAACCCTGTCTAGCCTAGCATCGACCCTCGTATTCCCTATCTCTCGCATATAAACGCCTACTGTATCATTCAAAACTCCTAGCCTAATACATCTCCTCGGTTCGCTATCTCGCTCATATAAAACGCCATATTCTGCCCTTCAAGTCCTGTTTAGTTTAGCATCTTTCCTTGTATCCCCTATCTCTCTCGTATAAAGCGTATCCCTCCCTCCTTTAGCATCTGACTAGCCTAGCATCAGCCCTGGTATTCCCTATCTCTCCCCTATAAACGCATTTTCCTCCTTGAACTGTCGCATCTACCCTCGTTTTCCCTATCCTTTCCCATATAAACGCATACTCTGTCATTCAGACCTTCCTGTCTAGCCTAACACTTCTCCTCATATTCCCCCACCTCTCTCATATAAGACGCATTCCCTACTTCAACCCTGTCTAGCCTAGCATCGACCCTCGTATTCCCTATCTCTCGCATATAAACGTCTACTCTATCATTCAAAACTCCTAGCCTAATACCTCTCCTCGGTTCACTATCTCGCTCATATAAAACGCCATATTCTACCCTTCAAGTCCTGTTTAGTATAACATCTTTCCTTGTATTCCCTATCTCTCTCGTATAAAGCGTATCCCTCCCTCCTTTAGCATCTGACTAGCCTAGCATCAATCCTCGTAGCCCCTATCTTCCCCATATAAACGCATTTTCCTCCGTGAACCACCGCATATACCCTCGTTTTCCCTATCCTTTCCCATATAAACGCAAAAAGTGAGCCAGGTCTGTCCTATATATCCTACTGCCATGCTAAGAATTTTCACGTCCGAAGAAAATCCATCGCCCTCCGCCGGGTTTGAACCCACGACTTCGGGAACTAGAGGATAGCATGGTAACCACTACACCATGGACGTGGCATTCGCCTTGGCGACCAGAGGAAAACCGCGAAAAATCCCCCGTCGGAGTGGGAGGTTACCGGGAATCGAATCCCGGGACCTCCCGAATGCGGGCCACCAGCATTGCCACCTGAGCCAGCTCGTTGCGGAAACAGTATTCAAATGTTTATTCTTAGTAAAAACTGGTGTGATAAACAGAAAAAAAGAAAGCAAGAAAGGGTAGATAGAATAAAATCGAAATGTGATATTTCATCGACTTTTTATACCAATGGGAATTTCACATGAATCTGGTAATAATCATATATAAGAAGTGATTATTGCATTCACGCTACACTATTCATTATATACTTACCTCGATGATGAATTCTAATTAGACATTAAGCGCTAAACTCTCGCGATGGAAAGAAAGGGGAAAAACAAGAATCACAAGCTTTCAAGCATGTCCGCTAGATGACGCTTTGGAAACGCATAAACTTGCAATGCATGTATTGCTATGTAATTCTTTGAAAACGACCAACAATGCCAAAAAGTATACATTTTTCTTGTAGTAAGTTTTGGGGAATCTTCCAAGGATTCCTAATTATGCACAATAATACAAAATTCAATCAAATTAAAGCGACTTAATGAACTATTCACAGAAAATTCAACTTATATATTTTATTTTTCGTATCAATATCGTTAACTTATGCTATTTCAATAAAAATTATTACAATCATTTTGTAGAAAATAAAAATAACGAAACATTGTAAAGCGGTGGTGAATTTTCTTGAAAATGTTCGTGTAGCATCTTTGGATGGTACTAACTTAAATACAAGTTTGGTATTTTACAGAATTTTTGCTTTTATTTACCTCTTCATAGTCCCTCCCCTCTCTCTCTCTCTCTCTCTCACACACACACACACTAACATAAGCTTTAGTGGACCTCAAAACATGTGTTTTCCGCGAAATCTCGATATTCCTCTACCTACCATTAATATGTTGTAGATAAAGTAAAACAGTTTTGATCAGATAGCTACGAAACGCGAGCAGGAAGCAACTTATATATATATATATATATATACATATATGAGTTTTGTTCAAGCTGTTGCAAGGTTTGAGAGCTTAGCGAAACTATAAAACTATTTCATAATCTTGAATTAATTTAGCGCATTACACCATTGACATATTAAAACCATGAAGGAGAACTGCTGTATATGTCTTACCGTTAACAATGACAGTGTTTACGCTGAATACACGAGAATCTGGATTGCAACCAATCACTGAAGTGTAATACATGTACAGGAAATATTCCAAGATTTTGCTTTAACGAGTTCCAAATATCCCTTCCTAATGAAATTTTTCAAAGCAGTTAAATAATACAATAAATTAGCTTGGTTTCCATGACATTGTTGTTCAGAAGTACTTACTTGCTTTCCAAAGCACCTACTTAACCATATGAATTTAAAATAAAATAATTTGTACCAAAGAAAAATATTAAACTCTCAACCCTGAAGAGGTACAATTTTGCGCGGAACGAATCTGCGTATTCTTGACGGGACTAAAAATGAAACCCGATTGGCTGAAAAGTTTTATCTGAAATTTTGTTTTAGCTCCCGGAATATTGTAGCGGACCAGGTTGCACATATTTCGTATACCAGGAAGTGTGAAGTTCAGGTTAGCAGAATTCGTCCACGCCGCACTACGCCGAGTCAGCGCTTATGTATGTATTTATACTACAGGGTTTTTGACTCGGTCGTGAGAGTGTGAGTGTGAGTTGCCTCTTGGTTGTTGCCAAGAGGTTGTTGTTGCTACGAGAGAGTCGTCAGATTAGGTATCAGTTTCGAGACCCGTCGCCACCAGTCAACAGGTAAGCATGCGACTCATCTAAGTTCTCTTGACTTGTCGGGGCTTCACCCCTAAGTTCTATTGACTTGTCGGGGCTTCACCAGATAACCTCAGGCAAAAGGTTATCCCAAAATGAGGCGTATTTTACACCTTGCAAAAAGACGAAAGGAAAAAAAAGAGGTAGAGGTAAGGATGTTTTCCCCAATTATACTCGGTGAGTCCGCCACATTGTAGCCGGCGCTCCACCACACTGTAGCCGGCGCCTACACCACGTTGTAACACCCCACGGAGGTGTTTACCCCCGCAGTAGGTGATTACACAGGGGTGTTGGTAGCTCAGAGGTACGGGGGGATGCGTTGGTACCGGGGTGGTAGGCAGGCCACGGTGGCGTTCTAGGATAGGGGTATTTAAATAAAGCACAGGGGATGCATTGGCCCAATAAATTATACTTGTAGCTTTAAGTATGCGTACATTCAGTTCGGGGTGAAGCCCCGACAAGTCAATAGAACTTAGGGGTGAAGCCCCGACAAGTCAATAGAACTTAGGGGTGAAGCCCCGACAAGTCAATAGAACTTAGGGGTGAAGCCCCGACAAGTCAATAGAACTTAGGGGTGAAGCCCCGACAAGTCAAGAGAACTTAGATGAGTCGCATGCTTACCTGTTGACTGGTGGCGACGGGTCTCGAAACTGATACCTAATCTGACGACTCTCTCGTAGCAACACCAACCTCTTGGCAACAACCACGAGGCAACTCACACTCACACTCTCACGACCGAGTCAAAAACCCTGTAGTATAAATACATACATAAGCGCTGACTCGGCGTAGTGCGGCGTGGACGAATTCTGCTAACCTGAACTTCACACTTCCTGGTATACGAAATATGTGCAACCTGGTCCGCTACAATATAACTGCACTATCGTTACTTCGATTTTCTTAGAACTGAAAGACCTTGGTAATTGACAGCAATTAATTAAATTGAAAAATTATCACTGAAGACACTATCTAACGTTATTTTGAAACTAAGCTATGTTACAATTATTAATTAGATTATTAATAAGCTTTGGAATTATCAAGGACCAAATCCCGAAGAAAAGGAAAATAAATTATGTTGGTAACCGAATAGAGAGAATGCCATCACACCCATAATCTCCATTTCCCTCTTGCACAGATGGTATTCTGAACCACTTTACCTACTGACCAAAAAATTCAGCTTTTGTCGTTTTCACATTTTGCAATGGTTTTGTAGTTTGAACAGTTAACATAGTGTTAAATACTTAAAAGTTCCGCAGTATGATTGTCTGTTTTGTTTGTATTTTGCAATCTAAATCTATCTTTACTTCAACAGCATCTATTAAATTCATTACATGGATTATGGACGTACATTTGGCGAGTTAATATGAAAAATGTACAAATGCATGCTTTTTTGCCAAACATATTAACCAGAGCAGGCCTACAGTTTGGCAAATGAATCGTCATAGAAGTAAACTATATGAGAATCTGTCCTATTTGAAAGCAGAAATAATAGTGGATGAACATCGCGACAAGAATTTGTTTTTTGTTTGTTTGTTTTTTTAGTTTTATTTATGGACGCTCTTTAACTACTGTGGTTTTATATTGGGTGTGAAAGACCGGAAGGTTTGCTCAGAGGCCTCTTTATCAGGTTTGGGGTTCTTTTACGTACCGTAAATCTGCGACACGGGACCACCGGCTTTACTTCCCTTCCAAAGGAAGCCATGCTAAAGATTTTTACGCCCGGAAAATTCTTGCTCTCCTGCCGAGTTTGAACACGCGACCTCGGGAACTGTAGGATAGCATGTTACTCCTTTCCACGGAGGTCGATTCTATTGATAGCGATGGGCATGGTGGGCGCTGCTGCTGGATTGAGAAGAGAAGGAAGCTGCAAGCAAATTTGTTGCAGGGAGACAACTCAAGCTACTAATTATTATTTAGGAGGAATGCGTGAATTAAGCCAATGACACAATGCCACAATGATACTTTACCATGCATGAACATTCGCACTGGAGCTGATTCGTATTGATTGTTTGTTCACTCCAGAAATGCTTAAATTCCTAATCATATCCCAAGTATAAAACTGGTTAAAGGCCAGTAAGGCACGAACCATATAAGGAAGATTAAACGACCTATCTCGCTGATAAATTTGCAAACTTCATGACCCGTTATTCAGAAATTGTATAAGATATCAGACTGCAATTTTTAAAGTTTTAGATGTATGGGATCTAAGATCACTGATTTATCTTTACACAATAAGGTCGTTTACTAAGATATGATTTGTCTTATGGTACAATTTTGTGATTAAAGTTTACCAGCAATTCTATTTTTTCTTAAAATAAGCAGTCATCTTATTAATAGAAAAGGAGATTCACAACAGTATTAATGTGTTGCTTTTATCGTTCTAAAGTTTAGTTTACCTACCTTTGGTGGTTTCTGAAAGAAAAATGTGTAATTTATATTAGAAAATGCCATTCACGGAAGGAGCTGTTTAAAGTAAAAATATAAAAAAAGCTCCCGCTGTAACGAAACAAACCACATGGCTTGGCCATACGGAAGCTGCCATATTTAGCCATGGTACCAACTTGTAAAGCAACTTTCCTAAAAGATGAACTAACATGTATCTCTCAATTCCAAAGAGTACCTATAGAGGTTTAACTTTTTCTATAAAGTGGCACACAATTCAGAGTACAAAACTGCGATGCAGTGATGTTTTAAAAATCTAATATTACCTTAATATTACCCTCTACCCACTATTCAACAAACTATTCTCATAAAAAGCTAAGTCTTCTACCTGGTTCTGAATGGAGATTAAAGTTTACGGAAATTGTTTATTATATATTTCGTTGTATGTACAAGGGCAATAAAGGGGATTAAGTCAAATGTTTGAAAGAGAGTCCTAAGTGTTGGCTTTGAAATTTCGTTCTCTTTGAATGACCACGAGAAATAACGACTTAGCAATAGAAAAATGTGTAAGTATTTGACAATTAAAATCAATAGTAAAGAATATTTCAGAAATGGTTAACGCCAAAATTGACATAAGTTGTGTGTAGTAAGATATGATATATCTTTTATAGTTTACCTATTATACAAAAGTCATTCAGAATGGAGAGGACTTCATAGCGTATTCCCAGAAAATTCAAGATGTACATTTTATTTTTCATGTAAATATGTTAACATATGATATTTTAATCAAAATCGTTAGAATCAGTTTTGATAAAATAAAAAATAACAATTTTTTTTCATTTATGGACAGTCGTATGGGCAGGGGGATGTTGTAAATCTTGCAAACCTTGGAAAACGTTGAACTAAAATACAAAGTTTGGTATTTAATCGAATTTTCATTTCTTAACTTTGTTGTTCACAGACAGACAGCCAGCCATAGACTCACACACACGCACACACGCACGTTAATTCAAACGTGCTTTTTTGGATTCAGAGAGTCTCAAAACATGTATTTCTTGTGAAATCTTGGTATCGAATACTTCTACTTACTAAAGGTAAGAAGTACATAAACTAAACAGACCTTTAAAATGCGTGTATTGGTCTACAGCAATCAATTGATCTTATAAATTAAAGATTAAGTTTCAGTTTACAGATTCCACATACTTTTCCCCTCCCGAAAGCATTTTTTGGCAATTTTTACCATTTCATCTCCCCTTAAATTGTTTGTACCATAGTTGGTCGAAGCAGATTTGAGGCATGATTTGCCTTGTTACCTGACTCGAATTCTGTCTACGTTCTCTTACTGGAATCTATAAAGTTTAGGGGATACGTTGGATCGCTGGCATGCATATTCGAAGAAATATCTATGTTATATCTGTAAAACCGTTTGAAATTATTTCAAGAGCTTTAGCTTGACCGTTGCAAAGTTTACACGTATCCACACAGTTGGAGGTAATGGTACTAAATGTTTACAATGTGAGTTTATGGTACACTTCCGTTCTTGAGTTTTTATTTCTATTCTATTTTACGTCGCTTTAACTCCTTGGTCATATCGCGACGGATCTGTTGGTGGATATCTCTTAGAACGATATGTAACGTTAGCCTTCTAGGTCTCATCCCTGTAACCCCTGCTTCATGCTGTGCAGATGGCATTAGAGTGCCGTCCAGGCTAACCGCCTCCCTCACACAGAAAGGCGGACAGTTAGCCTTCAAGGTCTCATCCCTGTAACCAACCCCTGCTTCATGCCGTGCAGATGGCATTAGGGTGCCGTCCAGTCTGACTGCTTACATTGTCTGTAGATAAATGGCATAGCATTCGCTATTACCACTTATTTTTCATTTTACTATTGTTATGGACTTAAGATGGAGCTTTGGGTCGTGGTATTAAATATCCAATCCGGTATTTACATTGGCGACTGAGAAAAACCACGAAAAAACCTCAGACAGATTGGTCAGTCCAAGGGATTTGAACTCGGGACCTCCCGAATGCGGGCCACAGACATCCCATTCGGTTGATTTTTTTTTCCCTCGCTATTCCTGCAACTATATCTAATATTTATCTCCAAAAGTTAGTAATTTCCAGTGTATTTAAACTAAAATAAATCTCACAAACACGTATACTACTTAAAGTAAAGCTGAATGTCAAAGAATGATGGTACCAGATACAATATATTTTTGTAGTAATTTATGTTAGAAAAACACAGGGAGAGGTAACAGGAGGTATTCTCTCCAAGATTTCTTTCATATAACTTAAGTGCTAGACGTTCAGATGGGACGCATAGCGATACTCTTATCTTCTCAGTGTGCATCAACTTATAAATATAACACTGCCTAGTTGTGTGAAAGATTCATGTGTGGAGCATTTGTGATAACTTGGAAACACCTCTGCTAATTTAGTGCTCACGGCGTTGAACGAGCACAATCATTTTTAAATGCTAAGTACGAGGGGTACTATTTATATTTTGAGACTAATAATTAAAACAAAGTAATTTCTGATTGAAAACTGCTTTATTGTTTTCCAAAATATTCTCCTTTATGATCAATACACTTTTGCATCTGTTTGAACCATTTGTCAAAGCATTTATTCCAGTCTTCTTGAAACGCCTCCAAAACATGGTTTTTGAAGGCATCAACGGCTTCTTCTGCCAACGAAAATCGTTGTCCACGTAATTTATTCTTGATGTTCGGGAACAAAAAGAAGTCATTGAGTGCCAAATCAGGACTGTATGGCGGATGAACCATCAATTCGATTTTATGAGCCTTCAAATACTCTGTTGTTAGACGAGATGTGTGTGCGCTCGCATTGTCTTGATGAAGAACGATCCTACGGTTCTTGTTGGTTTTCCTTACTTCACCGAAGACTTCCGACAAACAAGTGGTGGTGTACCATTTAGCATTGACCGTTTTACGTTCCCTAAAGCCACTGTTGCCACATGGCCAGTTTTGCTGAAAAAGCAGGCGACCATTTGCTTCGAAGTGCTTTGAGTGCGAACAACTTTTGTTGGATTTGCTTCATCTTGAAACACCCATACAGTCGACTGCTGTTTACGTTCCGGCTCATACGCATAGATCCATGATTCGTCACCTGTTACAATCTTATATACGTTTTTTAAGGCATCGGCATTGTATTTCTTGAGCATTTTTGTACACCGATCGACACGAGCATCTTTTTGAGATTGCGTCAAATTATGTGGGATCCAACGAGAGCGAATCTTATTTACGGCTAAATAATCATGCAATATTTTATATATGCTGGTGGAACTAATGCCTAGGGTTGCCTCAATCTCACAATATTTCGCATGATGACCTTTCATTATTAGTTTTTGCACAGCAGCAATGTTTTCTGGCACAACAACTGATTTTGGACGACCTACACGAACTTCATCATTGAGCGAACGGCGGCCACGCTTAAATTCGCTTCACAGTGGCAAAGGATGGAGCTTCGTCGCCAAATGTGGAAGTTAGTTGGTCGATGCACTCTTGTCTTGATAATCCACTTGAAAGTCATAATAAATCATTGCACGAACATTTTCACGAGTTAATTCCATGTTTTTGTTGACACACAATTTTCAAGTTAGTTTAAACAAAACAAATGACGCTCTATTGATAACATGTTTGAAGTAGATTATGGTAAAAAATATCAAACTTTCCATTGGAAACATCAGATGGCAGCTACAACATTAACGGTTGCCAAGGCTCAAAATATAAATAGTGCCCCTCGCATACTGTTACTTTGTCCAATTTTTAACTATCATTTTCTCAGGTCTGACTGTCACTGTTTTGTTTTCATCTAGTTCAACTTTCCCTGAAACTGCACTTCGTTCAACTATCACTTTATTTTGGTGAACTAGTTTAATTTCCTGTCACTTCAATTCTTCGTGACGTAGCCTCTCCTTCCGGACGGTTCACTCGGTGGGAGTCAATGCAAGACCTCCACAACCCCTCGCCACAAACTCGCTCGGAGAATCGCACTTGATGTCGCACGGAGAACGCACCCGCCAACTCGGTCGGTCACTGACTGACCGATGCAACTCAACTTGACTAACTGCTCTCGCGAGAATGCTCGCTTATATAGTCAGTGGAATCTTCCACAGAACATTCTAGAAATATCTCGACACATGTTCTGAGGAGGGGAAGAAGAAACTTCCAGACAGTTCTGGCCATTTGCCGATAGAGCTCCTGATGCTTACGCTGGCGAGCGGCAGTTAAAACGTTATTTACTCCCACCTCGGCAACGATCTCCCGACAACCTTGGACCATAGCCGCTACGTCACAATATTTACCTATGCCATTTACTAAAGGATAGTAGTTGGTAAATTCTATTGGCTGAAAATGTTAAACATTTTTTTGACTGCTTCCATAATTTTTACTGTAATACATAGAAATGCTGCTAGAAATCGTTTAGTTAGTAATTGCACCGAAATGTTAGTATCCCAAACCAATATGGTGCGCCATTACATCTCTCACGATTGTACGTCAATAGTCTTTTTTTTCAGGAGATGAACCCTCTACCAGGCTTGTTGAACTGCAGCCAAACTGTACGCGCTTCAGTCAACAGTTGCCGCAACCGACAGGAAAAGTCATATTTTGTGTGCTTTCTCCTTTAAATTGAATAAAGCGGCGCCGAGCAGTCGAACCGGGAAAAGATACTTATCAACTGGCGCCACGACAGATAAGAAAACACTGCGGTTCAATATCGGTTCAAGCTATACAACACAGTGGCAATAAAAGTAACTGGCCTCTGACAGGCGCGATTAAATGAATTGGTGAGAAACATCCTTCTTGACGTGAAACAACTCCAAATGACTTCCCTATCTCTAAACTGAGAAACCTAAACCGGCGTATTTCCTTTTCAAATTATAATTTATTCAGAATGTATCACATTAAACTCTGTTCCATATAACTTTTCCCCGTATCTCTTAACTGTCAGGTGCACGAGTCATCTCTCATTGGCTGCTATCGTGGAATAGAATGTTGTTCGATACAAACTAGCTCCTTATTTAGCATTATTATTTATATTTATATATTCAAGAGAATTGTAAACTTTACATTTTCATTACGTATGAGTGAAATATATTATCAACAAAGTTAATGCATCCGGAATGCATGTACATTTTTATCAACAAATACGTAGGAGGATGCTTCGGTTTATACCTGCATCCCAGGTTAACGAAAGCAGGTGCATTTATACTGACATATTGTTTATAGCCTTTCTTTTGTTTATATCACACAGATAATGCATCTGGAACTACTGTAAACTTTATATCAACAAACAGGTAGGATGATCCTTCGGTTTGGCCCTGCATCTCAGGATACCGAAGGCACGTGCATTTATCATGACAGATTGGCTATATAGTTTTTATTTTGTTTATATCACACAGTTAATGCCTCTGGAATGCAAGGCCATTTTTATCACCAAATGGGTAGGAGGATCATCCAGTTTTAACTTTCTTCTCAGGATAACAAAAGTATATCGTTTTTCTCGCCTCTGCATTACATGGGGCTTGTACATTGTAATTCAAAGGTAAATACTGGTATATATTAGCCAAACAGGGAAAAGAGGAAGAAAGGGGGAGTGGAATTACACATTGACAGCGGGGAAGTTTATAAGATAAAGAGTTTGGTTATATACGTAAACAATGAAGAAGGAATGTTTCCAAAAATAAATACATGTAAGTTAAGCAGGAGCTTGTCTCAGCTATGAAATATCAAAAAATTAGTTTCCTTTTACTTTCTCTACCCATTCACCCATGTAGAGGATGTATTGTGTTCGACCCAAAAATTCCTTAATAAACGTATTTTCGGTTTCTGAAAGGCAATTAACAAGTGCAGCAGCTCGGGTTTATGTGGGGTAACGTAGCTGAAAACTGAAAACCAAAAATGGAATAAGCCACGGTTTACGAATACCAAGCGAAATCACCCCAAGCAAAAGCCCTTATTCCTTGCATAAAAATTTTTTCATTTTCTTTTTTGAATAATGGAGGTAATGATTTTGTTTAAAATTTCATAGCTATGAGATGTTGCCATGAAAAAGAAAAGAAATTCCCTGTATCCTTTAAGGGTAGTTAAATTGATTTGGTATTTATATATGTTAACAGACTGAATGGCGTGCACGCACGCTCACACATACACACCCGCGCGACCTAATGTTATATGTTTTGCCGATTTGGCACATAGTAGTTTAGATTTGTTCCGTGAGCGGTGTAGCTGTAGTTTTACTGTGTTCGTATCTTCACCGCTTGTTGCGCCACGGTCGCGTCTTCAGGTCCAGCCAGACTGGATTTACCCCAATAAGTTGCCCTCTTTCTGTGCCGCGAAGTGTTAGGATCAAGACGTCGTTGCCGTTTTGCTTTTTGATCCAAGGCCTGTCTGACTGTTACCTTTTACTTGGGTTTGCGTTGCATTTTGTGATTATCAAATATAAGAGAATGGATATGCAGTCGCAAACGTTATCGGATCATACTTGTATTTTTATAGGAGCAGTTTAACTTTTGGTATTCTGGCTTCCATTTAGTATGCGTTGTATTACTCTTGTTGTTCAATATTCAGAGTTTATGTAAATTGTTAAATATTGAAGAAGGTTATTTGTTACGTTATTTACACCACGCTTTGGGCGTGAAGTAGTTTGTATTGTAATCCAACTGTTGGGGAGCCGAACACTTGAAGTTGGTTGCAACCGCACGTATAGTACCCGGTTTCCGGTAGCCTTCGCCCCAAAATGTACTTTCAGGTGACCTTTGTCCCAAGTTTAAAAAATATTTACTCTGTAATTTGACTGTTTCTTTAAATATTATATATTTATGTTTGCTTCGGCTGCGTCAGTATTATTGTTAGAGACATGGGGTCTAAGCAGGGTTGTGGTGCAACAAGAATGTAGGCTTACACAGATTATAATTTTACTTCACTCCTTTTATTAATGCTTGAAACGATTTAAGTAACACTTCACTGATATAGAGAGAGAGCTGTGAGATTTTTTTTTATTAAATACTGGCACTTTTTAACACGTAAACTATTTTGGTCTCACATAAAATACGTATAAATTTCTCGAGGACGCATCTCACATCCGATTAGGAACGCTGTCTAGTAGTAAACTGAACTATAAATTTGTAAATGTTTCTCCTTATCAGTTTCTGATTGGCTAATCCTACTCCAATAAAATATCTTCATTTAACTAAAGCTTTTTCTGGTTGTTGATTGGCTATTTTATAAACTGTCACTAAAATTACATTATTGCTTCCAAGAATCACAAGTAACATTATTAAACTCTCAAACTCATTGCCTCAAGGTTACCTCATTGTTAGCAACGTTTGACCTATTTATCATAGCTCCTACATTATTAAGTTACGTAATACATTCACATAACATTATTGAAGATGTTACAATAATATTAACATACACAATGACTGTAATATACACTTTTTATATATTGTTACATACACATATAGCTTTAAGGCGGGCTGTTATTGAATTTATATTTATATAATTAGACTTAAAATCATTTAAGTGTTAAAAATACTGCCTCAATATCTACAGTCTGTTTACGTTGTTCAATACATAGTACATTTAAAACTGTTAACGTTCAAAGCCTATCAACATTGTTAATACAAGTAAGCTTCATTAAAGTAATCAAAGAACTGCGGTTAGAATGTAGCTCAGTGTGAAGCCTTTGTTCCGAATTGTTATATTTGGGCTATTTACGCAATGCCGCGTATGTCATGTAAGGTAAAACAGGTTGCTGCCGAGGGACTTGTGTACTAGATTTGTGTACTGCAGGTATCTCCTAACCAAACCGTTGCTTCTTTCCTTGAGTGTTTGTTACAAGACAGTACAGTCTAGCACTGTAAAGATTTATATATCCACTTTTATATAATTATAGTGTTCACTATAGTGTAACACATTCAAACAATAGCAGGTTTTCTTTGGGTGAATTAATATACGGGGGAAGGCCAGTGTTCACATACTGAAATTAAAGGCTATATCTACTACTTGACTTGCGTGTTTTGTGTTTAAATTTTGGGGCCATTTCTCTACTTTGTTGTGGGTGCTGCATGACCTCGTTCTTGGATTCGAACGTTTTCTCGACTAACATAGGTATTAGTAAGCAAAGTTAGCGCAATTTCTAGAAAAAAATCCCCATTTTAAATACAGAAATCCGCAAAAGAGGTATTCACGGTGAAATTTGGAGGTTAGGTTTGTAAGTGGGGGCACTACTACTTCTCTTTCACAAGGAAAGTATAAAATTTATTTTGAAATTCCTGTGAGAGAAACCATGTGATAATATCATAACTAAAAATATAGTTGCTAGCTCAACGAGAAGTATCCAAATCACAGCTGAAATCTTGTAATTTCAGTGAAGTATTATGCATTACGGACGAATTTCCCTACTTGAAATGGAGCTCAGCACTTAAAGTACCATGACACAACTAATCAACTTTTGTCATTCCTAATGAAGCATCCAGTAATTATGGCTACCCAGTCCAGTCAGCTACATTAATTCTCTTTACTTTAAATAGTTAACAAGACACACGATTTGGGAACCTTGAAGTTAAAAGTGGCACTTAATGTGTTCACATTGGAGTCCTCTTACGACAACACCTCTGTATAACAGAAACCTCGAGAAGGTGTTAGTATGAAGGATCTGATACTTCGGTAACCAAGTAAGTGGTATATAATTCTAACAATCTTCAACAATTATAAATTTTATTTCAAAAGGTTTATTCCTTGTTTGTTGAGTTTTTCTAGTCTCACTTTATGTAGCATCAAGAACGACTCACTATCTCGCTTTACTAACTAGCTCCCTCGTGAGCACGCTCGCTTATACAACCGCTGGGATTTTTCAGAGAGTTGTAGAATGTTCGGGAGGCGAAGAGAAAGAGGATTTCCAAACAATCCCGCTTCTGGTGTTTACGCTGGATAAGAGCACTTATCTTTTCAGCCGGATAGCCGGTCGGTTGGTTGGTTTCTAGTATGCGGTAACTGAGCTCCATAGCTGTGTCACATGTCAAAAGATTAATTATAAATCTAAAATCCCATCGTTACAGAACGTAAAACTGAATAAAGCGGAAGTGCCAGAAAGAGGAGTTACTAAGATTTGCCTAAGAATCTTCCATATGCTTAAAATCTCGCCCTCGTTTGTGTGGACACAATAGACCTGACAACGAGTCTTTCTTGACGTCGTAATTGAAATTTCCAAAACGTTCTATACTTGAACCGTTCAAAGCATCGCTCTAATCCACGTGCACTCCTCAAGTACTACGAAGTAACATCACAATGTGTGTTAAGATAACAGATAAATGCACCGAATGATTTCCTTAAACTTCACAACTAGCATTTCGCTATTAAAATATTATAACAATGATCATATATTATATAGCCAGCGTGCATGCGAAAAAAATTGAGTGTAGGTAAAATTTTACAAATTTAAAATTACTATTAGTCTGTATTTATTTTAATTATCATAAGTTATTCTAATCTCACTTACAAGTTTCAGCATGTGTGAACGTTTCATTACTTTCTCTACTACGTATAGTAAGTAGCAGAAGTATTGCATTCCACCCAAAAATTCCATACCGAGGTTTCACCGGAAATACATGTTTTGAGACCCCCTGAATCCAAATAAAGTATTTTTGGAAACATGTCCGCGCGCTTGTGTATGTGTGTGTCAGGATATCTGTATGTCTGTCTGTGAACAGCATAACTCAAAAACGAAAAATCGGATAAATACTAAACTTAGTATTTAGGTTCAGTACCTTCCAAGGATGCCACACGAAGATTTTCAACAAAATTCCCTAGCCCAGTCTACTCTTTACATGGAGCATTTTTCGAAAATTTTGATTTTCTAAAAAATGGCTCTAACGATTTTTATTAAAACGCCATATATTAAAAATATTTACATGATAAATAAAATGTATATCTTGAATTTTCAGAAAATTGCCTGTGAAGTCCTCTTTATTCACAGGGAATTTTGTATAATCTTGTACAACGCAAACGTTAACCAATAGACGAAAATGTACTATACAAATAATGTAGATCTCTTTAAAACACATGATCTATTTCCAATAAACTTTTGTGGCATAAGCTGTTTCCAAGGTATCCGATTATTAATGGTTCGAATTTCTCATTACTTGGCCATTCTCTTGAAATTCTGTCAACATTCAGTTGTTTCTCGCGATTGCATGGAAACAGTATGGAATTTTAAGGCAAGCGTATGGCGTCCTGTTCTTAAACATTTTACAATTGCAGTTCCCTTTGTATCTATAACGAAATATGTAATGTAACTATTTCTGCAAAGGTTTAGTTGGGTTAAAATGCAGTAGACAGAAAAATAAGCTTTAGTAAGAATAGTTTGTAATCCCACTAATAAACGATAGAGGGTAGAGACACCATGTGAATGCATCACAACACATTTGTTTACTTTGTGTGCCACCTTCCTATAATAGGAGAGAGGAAGTATTATATCCCACACAAACTTTGATATTGAGATAAAACCGTAAATACATGTTTTGAGGCCCCTGAATAAAATCAGCATGTTTAGAAAAGACCTGTGAACAGCATAATTAAAAAATAGAAAGCCCTTTAAATACCAAATTTGGTATTTAAATAGAATCTTCCACTTCAATTTACCTTTACATATAAAATCTCCGTTATTTTTTACTTTATCAAAAATGGTTGTATAAATGTTGACCTAGGTTTAATATATTTGTACAACAAAATGTAAATATTGAATGTTTTGGGAATAGCCCCGGAAGTCCTCTAGTAAACCGTAAGAGATACACAAAACCTTAATACGCTACCTTTTTTTTAAATGCTCTTTTTTATTCAGAGAGCCTCAAAACGTGATTTCCTGATGAAATCTCCATATCGAATTTTTGGGTGAGATGCAATACTTCTCATCTTACTATAGGTAAACAGCAGAGAAAGTAAAAATAAAAGTGAATTTTTAAACTATACAATGAGTATTTTTTTTAACATGTAATCCAAATGTTGAATTTCCCAAAACGTTCGAATTTCAGTGGTGCATTCCTAAATTAAAAATTTATTCTAAAAATTGGGCATAGTAATAAAATAGTAAAATAAATCTCACACCGGGTGATTTTAATTATTTCATCATCGTACAAGGATGCCTACCACCGTTTATTTTAACGTGAATTCACCCAACTTATAAATTACAGATAAATAACGGAGGGGAACACCTCACGCACTGCAACCTACATAGGTGTGTTGTGGAGAAAGGGATGAATTGAATGAACCATAAGAGGTTACAGGCCACACAGACACGCGGAAGTCCCTAACAGTTCTATGCTCGAAGATCCGTCCTCTGCTGGAGCTCCCTAGAGAGGGCAATGACGGTCACCCCAAATTAACCCATATGCGAGGTAGAACACCCCGATGACCTAACTATACCGTATCAGCATCAGTGGACTATCTATCTTTTGTTAGACGCAGTCCGATTCATACGAAGCGGCTTTCGCTTTTCCACGTGTAAATAAATAAGGCTGAATGCTCGAAAACGGTGCCTGTAAGACTAACGTCTATAGGGTCTTTCAACAAGTTCCTTTGAACTTAAATAAAATACGTTTTGTAAATGATAGAGGTTTATTTCTTTTTTTATTTTGGAACTAATTAATGTCCTTACGTGTGGAAGAGAACATAAGTTAAGTGGCCGCGACATCGTTGGGTTGCGCGTATACGGTTGACCCAATTTTCAATGACAGAAGAACGTAAATTAGGTCCAACTTCACGAATAACACGCGTGATGTTATTCATAAGATCATTTACTGTTTCTGGCTTGTTGACATAAACTCGAGATTTAACATAACCCCACAAGAAGTAATCCAACGGCGTTAAATCACATGACCTCGGGGGCCAGTTAACATCATCACCACGGGAAATGATGAAACCTCTGAACTTCTCCTTCAAAAGATCGACTGTTTCGAGAGCAGTGTGACATGTGGCACCATGTTGCTGGTACTAGATGTTTCCGAGATCCGTTCCATCCAATTGAGGCTAAAATAGTCCCTTATAAGAGCCCGGTATCTTTCTTCATTGACAGTTAGAGCTTCTCCATCTTCATCTTGGAAAACATATGGACCAATGATTCCACCATACCAAAATCCACACCAAACAGTAACCTTTTGGGAATGAAGTGGTCGTTCTTGAATCTGCATTGGATTGTGATTGCTCCAATAGCGGCAATTTTGTTTGTTAACACAACCATCCATCCAAAAGTGGGCTTCGTCGCTGAAGAGGTTTTTTCAGCAAAAATCCGGGTCAGCTTCCAATTGCTCCATAGCCCAGTCAGCGCATACACGGCGCAACCTATGGTCGTTGGGCTTTAGTTCTTGAGTTAAAAGCATTTTGTAAGCGTGAAACTTCAAGTCCAGATGCAGAATTCGCGTACACTCTTCGAACGGCGCCTATGTTTTCATTGAAGCGCTTACGTCGATTACGTACAGGCGTTCTTTGATCGCAGACAGAACCACTTCTTTCAAATTTATCGATCAAACGCCGAATCGTTCTCTCGCAGGGACGAATATGCACACCTTAAACTTCACGCAATACACGGAAGGTTTGGCGAACAGATGATTCACTTTCATAATAAATTTTCACAATTTCTACGCGTTGCTGAATGCTGTAATCTTCCATGGCTATTTGCCAATAACAACTGTAACCACATGAAAACAATGACTGCTGTAACTCAATAATAACAGCAGCTATCACATGTTAAAGATAGAACACTCTTGTTGAAAGATCCTATACTTATACAGTATATAAATACTTCTAAGTTATTGATTAAAATTCTGTATAAAATGGCACGTTTAAATGGATAAGGTTTGGCTACTGCAGGCTGTGTCTGTGGGTTAAGAAAGATCATCACATTCATTGTCAACTAAGCAGCATAGCTGATATTCTATTCCTAAGTTCTACTAGCAAGGTTCAACAACCGATGCTTATATGCTTAATTCACTCATACTATGCGTGCTATCATGGAAAGGAATTTTAACACTTCATCGAAAAATCAAGAAAAAAAGGCAGTACGCAATGGAAGTCTAATAAAGCGCATTTGCAGATGCAATTAGAACGCTTTAGACCACACCTAAATTATAGCAATAAAAAGAGTATGCATCTCTTGCGCTGAAATTAAGAATACAGCTGTTAAATTGTTTCAGCGCTTAGTCAGTCAGAATAGGAAAAAAATAAATCAAACTGGAATTACAGGGTAGCACTAATTGTTGAAAACCTTCAGGAAGTAATAGCAAAAACTGTTAATAACTGCACTTACACAGCACTGCGTCTAATGGCAGATTGCGTTAACCTTCGTTTTTCTTATGAGTTTCCCAGGGCGTTGGCCGGGCTCATTCATGGTTCTGATGGACGCAATTTTATGGAGAATAAACCATGCGTACTTTATTTACCTTTCTTTTTCTATCCTACATAAATCGCAAAATCATCGTCCTCTGCATTTTACAGGGTATGTCCCGCAATTGGTCATTATTTCTGTAACGACAATCTGCCAGGCTTTGATGCATATCGTCAAACGATTTGTGTAATAGTTCATCCGGAATAATATTAATTTCTTCTGCAAATATTGCCTTAAAGATCGACAAGGAAGCATGGTTCCAGCTGTACGATGCCACACACTACTAAAATTTTTATAGGGACTGTGAGTCTCTCTTTGTGAATCAAGTGATCTCGAAAAATTGAGA
Organism: Deroplatys truncata; assembly: GCA_030765065.1. Taxonomy (NCBI): domain Eukaryota; kingdom Metazoa; phylum Arthropoda; class Insecta; order Mantodea; family Mantidae; genus Deroplatys; species Deroplatys truncata. Next base: position 66,609,993 of record CM060980.1, read on the forward strand.
CATTGTATGGCTTCCGGATTTATTTGGCTGTGACTACTTTCTGTGGGTGAATCTGAAGAGCAAAGTTTATTTAGCTCGTCCATAACCGCTTGTGAAATTCAAAGACAATATTCATTGCGATACTAACGCTATTAAAAAATCGTTTTACGATGACAGATTGTCGTCGCAGAAATAGAAGCCATTACCGTACATAATTTTCAATGTATTAAATGATTTCTTGTGCTGCATAATGAACATAATAGGAAAAATCTCATTTATCTGTTAACTTAATATAAATAATACGCAATAATAAACAATTGGTTACATTGAATTTCCGGTATTTTCAAGTATTGAGTCCTTAAAAGCTACAATAGCTATGATAATGGACATTCTCTTAGGCAGTGAGAGAAAGTGTGTGAAATGACAGAATGGAGAAGATGAAAGAGTAAGGTTTATTCATCTATAACGGATTTTCAATATTTACATTACTATTTATGTCAACTACCCTACACCGTGGAGGGTGCTGTTCTGGTTTCCTGCCACGAAACATGTCTGGGTTGGAGCCTCGCCTTGAGGGGTGTGGATTTTTACATCCTGTAGAGTACGGTGCACATTCACCATTGTGAGGAATATGAGAAACTACGATATGTAGCAATTTTTGGGTCAGTAAGATCAGTATTCGGCAACAGGTTTGATCAGCTGTTGCTGTGAAGGTTATTGTGCTACAAATCATCATCATCATCATCACCATCATCATGAACTTAATTGGTGCATTTTAGGTCTCGAATAATATTTCTATTACTTTCATTAAAAGCCGCCCACTTTTTCCTCACAGCATGCTTGGAAAAGACCGACATCACGTTCCAGGGAATTTTTTTAATGTTGTTTCAACTAATCTGGATTCTTTTTCACATTGAAAGATTTTCACAATCTCAGAATATTTCATTACCAACAGGTACAGCTTAGGTTTATATTATCTTGGTCAGTCTCGAAAAAATTTGGGATCTGTGTGTCTGTCAATTGGAATCAGTTTTAAAACAATCTTTATACAACTGACAATATGCTTGAAGTGTATGTGTGTACACTGATAAAGAGAGAGGGAGAGAGAGGGAGAGAGAGATATATATAGCCAGACCCACAGTGAGTAAAATTGAAACGAAAAGCCAGAGAAATACCTCGCTCATATTATTTAAATTGGCCGTATTTTAAGCAAGTAAGCCAAAGCAAACAGCTCTATACATGGAACAATATTTTTGTGTTTTACTGTCTAAATAGTGTCTAACGTTATTGATCAAAACATATTTCTGAAATACGGAAACAACAAATGACACGTAAATCTTGAATTTTTTGTAGACAGCCAACGAAGCCTTCAATTCCCTCGACATAACTGAGAAACCATAAGAGATTATCACTCCAGTCTGCATATTTTTCAGTGGTGGAAAACTTCTCTCCTGACTTCAATATGGGATTCCCAATTTTGGAAGCCAACGTAAATCATTGAAAATATAAGGATACCCAGTATGCCCTTGACGAATCGCGTTTGCTAACTATGCCGAAACTATCTTCGGACAGAACACTCATCTCATCAATTTATTCTTAAGCCCATTTGTGTTCTATGATGTGTAAAGTAACAGAGTAGCTATCTGTTGAAATGATCGGAGAAAGCAAATTTTGTTCCACAAAGCACCTAGCAAGGGGATCTTGCACAACTTAGAATTTTAGCTCCATAGTGGAAACTGATTTAATGCATGTATAAAGTCGTTAATACTAATCCAAAATAAGTAAAAAATTATCAATTTAGATTTGGCTTTATTACCAAAAAATTAAACAGACCCTATGTAATAGGATACCAAGTAGAGGAGATCGCTCAATATGCTTTTTATAAAAAAGAACAATTGAATCCTTGAGAAACCAAATAAAGTAAGTAAAGGTGTCATTCATTTTCTTAAAATAGTTTTTTCCTGGGTTATACTTTTCTTTTAAAAATATAATAAAAATGTCTTAATTACTATTAACTCTTTCAAAGTAGCAAACAAAGCAACAGTTTCCTTACTTAAAAACAAATATACATCTACATTTTTTTATTTTTAATTTTGCTAAGAGCACTTCATAATGGAGCCTGTGGAATCTGGTCCTGGTCTCTATCCCCAAAGGCATCCATGCATACAAATTGTGACACTAAATGTATTGTCCAGTTATTTTTATATTGCTAAAACATATTTAAATAAACAAACTACTAACTCTTATCCACTGATCATTTTCATTTCAAATATTGCAAACAAAATCCCCTAACCTTCTTAACTGAAAGTGATCGCTAAACATTTTCTTAATTTTATTATTTCTTTATTATTTATAAGTCAATTTTTCTAATCAATTTTCCCCTATTCATCACTTCCTCTAAATTTCATGAAAATATGGACCCCATCTTCATTATCTCCAATTATTGGACACATTCCCTGTATAATATTACTTCGAAAACTTTTGAATTTCAACATTCCTAATAAAAACCATGCAATACCCGCTCTGTGCTTTTTGTTACAACGCCTAAACACTTTTCAGTATTTAATTCTGTCGTAATAGTGTTATACAAATCAAGGAGCTTCTCTATTTCGTTGCGGTGTGTAACTCCTGTTTATGTATACCTACATCCCGGAATGGAGATATTTCCAATATCCCCTGACAATGTCATGTCTTTGTAACCTCTGAGTTACATGATTTTGTGGGTTGTGTCGTTACATACTCAGGAGCAAAGGATACTTCTTACAAAACTGATATGATTCAGAATCACCCCCCAAATTTAACGAAGCAAACCTGTTTACAATAAAAGAAAGTAAGAAAGTGTTCGCCTGTACCTTAAAATATCGGATGTGTTGCATTAACTTGACTTCCTCTGCTCACTTTTCTAAAACTATTCCTACTAAAGCTTATTCTTCTATCAACTTCTTGTTAATTGAGATAACTTTCATTAGACACTTACACATTTCGTTGTACTTATAAGAGTATGCTAAAGCGAAAGTCAGAACTTTAGAAATCCGAACGTTACACGATGACTTTGAATTTCCGTTCTCTTTGCATCACCATTAGAACAAAGAAAGAAAGAAAGAAAGAAAGCAAGAAAGAAAGAAAGAAAAGAAAGAAAAAAACGAAGAGCAAATTCCCATTGGAAAGAAGCATAAGTATTTGTAAATTCAAACCAATAACAAAGAATATCTCGGAAAACGAGTTAAAATCTCGTTAACGGCATAGACATTTTTGAAATAAATTGTGGGCCTTAACAGATCTACATTTTTATGTATGTAGTAAGATTTTGTCTGTCTCTTACGGTTTACAAGTTATATAAATCCATTCAGAATAAAACATTTTCACAGGCTATTCCAGATATACATTTTGTTTGTCATGAAACATCTTAAATACAGTGTATTTTAATAAAAATTGTTGGAGCCGTTTTTGAGAAAACCTAAAAAATAATAAAAATTCTTCCATGTACACGGTAGTTTGGGGTTTTGGGGGCATTTCTTAAAAATCATCGAGTCACATACCTGGCTGAACTTAAGGGACACTGGTGCTGATTTTTTAGGTGAAATTACAACATTTTTTACTTTTGAATTATATAAATATTCTACCGACACCTGTGAATCTTGCATTTGAGTGGTCCACTTGCAAAACCTGTTAAATGAACATTTTTAAAAAATCAAGTTATATAGCTCATTGGAAAGGACTCGGCGTCATCTACAGAGATCTGAAGTTATCCACTAGCGAAACCCAATAAATCGCTTGAAAAGTCGATGAGAAACTCACGTCCTCCAGCAAAACCTGTTAAAATTGCAAGAGCTACACTTACAAAACCTGTTAAAAACAGTCCACTTGCAAAACCAGCTAAATTACAATCAGAAAATGGCCGTCAGGAGTGATACACATGCAAAACCCGTTAAAATCTAAGAACTTTACATTAAGAAAGCTCAAAGAGACTGTTTTATTTGTTTTTACTTCTCTAGGTTTCGTTTTGGTGGCACTGTTTCTCGCACAGTTATGTAGGCAACATGCTTTTAACTGCAGTGTAGCTATAACAATAATGGTTTGTCTATTTAAATGTTGAGCTTGGCCTTAACTAATGTGTGCAGGGCAGGGACTGAGGTATTGAGTAATTATTAGTTATTTAAAATGAGTGACAGTGAAAACAGTAGAAATAATATTGAAGTGCTAGCCATCGAAACTCAGTTCATAGATGTTGATCCTGTGGAAGCAAACAATATTCCAGGAAATTGTAACCAAAAGTGGTTGCAAGGAGACCAATGTTCCTCGTAAGAAGAAACTACGTCCAGAAACCTGGAAAATAAATGTCGCGAAGGAAAAAAGGTAAGAAAATATTAGGTATGTTAAAATAATCAGATAAGATCTGTAGAGTCATTTGTAACAATACATGAATAAATATGAATGGATGACGTAACCTAATCAAACTTCAATTTTTTGTTCTTCAGGTACTCTCCCAAAGGATTCCCTAAAATGTCGACCTGTTCACACAAAGGAAAGAGCTTCCGCTGTAAAGAGCTTAACTGCCAAGATGTCAAAAGAATTCATTAGATTTACTTTAAGGAAAAATCACTACTTGCACAAAATAATTTCAGCTTGCAGCACGTCCAAGTTTCAACACCGAAACAAAGTACTGAAAACAGTAAAATAAGATTGAGCACAGAGTAAATTTTACCAAAAAGAGGAGAAGGCGTCACTGAAAATATACCAGTCTGCCGAGAAGCTTTTACGACAGTTCTTCAAGTGGGAAGAGACAGGCTGCAACGTTTGTGTTCCAATATTCTGAAAAATCCATAACCACCCGAAAAGAGAGGAGGATACCGCATATCTGAAAAATTTGCCGAGAAAAAAGAAAAAAGTCACATCAGCAAATTCATCCCACTCGAAGCCCACTGCTCAAGAGTTAAGAATTGTGAACAACGTTACTTAGCTCAGATCTTACCATTACAAAGATGCATGAAATGTTCAATAAGCAACACCCATACATTTTGGTTCAATACGAGTACTACAGAAGAATTTTCTGTACCTACTTTAATATTGGTTTTGGTGCGCTAAGTTTCGATGCTTACTCAACAAGCGCCAGCCTTCAGTCAAGAATCGAGGCTGCAATGACCGAAGAAGAAAAGGTGGATCTAAGATTTCAACTTATGGTGCACAAAAAAGGGCAGATGTGTTCTACAAAAGGCTGAAAGAAGTTGCAGAAGATAATTTGCGTTCATCTATGATTGCCAGAATAACTTTGTGATACGTAAACTCTCAGATCAAGCTGCCTATTACCTACGTCAAGTGTACCTGTACAACTTTACAGTGTGTCAAGAAAATTCACACTTTTCTCAAGCTCCAGAAAACGTGTTCACATACGCATGGCTAGAGAGCTTCGAACCAAATAGCTTCCGCCATCCATCAAAACTTATCACAGCATACAGATTTTGAAGGCGTAGATCCGCTTGTTTGCAGTTGGATGCAGGGAACAACATAAAAACAAGACTGTAATAGGCATGCTAATGCACTGGTTTCTGAACGAATTCAAGAAATTCAAATGTGGTTTCCTATTGTGGGTCACTCTTTCATTCCACCTGACTGAGTATTCGGACATTTAGAGCGAGAGTTACGGAAAACTGACGTGATTGAGAAATCAGACATCTACAAGGACATCATGAAAAAGCACGCGACCGTCATTCGCCTAGGAGAAGAAGATTGCTCTGTTCGAGACTGGAAGGCATATGTAGATGCACAGATTAAAGAACCAGGGAAATGGCATTTTCAGTTCCAAAAGGCCCCCTCCCAAAGTATCACCAAACCCAAAAACAAGAGTGCATGCCTAGTACAAGGTGAGCCTTTATAACTTCGAAGGTGGGAAGCCTAAATCTGTAAACAGAAGAGGAAGGAGCTTCAAAAACCAGAACTTACCAACACTTACCCCCCAAAGGTGCCGCGCTTAAATCAAAGAAGACCGAAGACATCAAAGCACTGTTGAAGAAACACTATGGTGATCAATGGGAAGACTCTGAAAACTTGATGTTTTTCTCCGAACTTTTCAAAGAATAAGAATACCTGGAAGTTGCAGATAACACCAACGACACTAACACTATTTTTGAGCTGTTAGACGATCAGAATACCAGTATTTTGTAAATGCATTAATTCTTTTTTTAGCTGACCTATTTTTATAAGTTTTTCAATTTTTTCAAACGCCATTGTGAAAACATTTTGCAGATTAGCCGATCGTTAATGGAAACATTAATGAGATCTGTGGTACCTTCAACCCGTAAGGGTTCAATGCAAAGGGTTCTATGCAAAAGCAGAAAAAAAGTTGCAGATTATTTCCTATTTTATATTATTCAGAAAATACGTAATATTTTATGGTTGCTTGTTAGAAGACTAAGTTTCAATGTCAGTCGTTAACTACAATAGAAATTATCAGGTTCTGTATTATGTTAATGAGTCAATAATATGATGTGTTTTAAACTTTTGGTGTATACATAAGTTCTGTGCCAAATCCACCCTCCCAGGAGAAATATACATTACGCGACGGGCATGTATCAAAGAAACGCTGCCGAATGCGGCAAAAAGAAGTGCAACGATCAACGTAGCAGTTCTTCAACCAGTTCGCTACAAGAAGAAGAACCAGCACAAGTTTGGACTCACGTAGTAGGTCACGCCACGGGACTCGTCGACTGCGCACGCGCAAAAACTCTCGATCTGCTCCAACGTGCTGGGTAGCAGGACGAACCAGTCTGTCTTCACCGAGGGAAACAAGCAGGATCACGTCAGATAGAAGCATTCGGCACGGTACACAAAATTCTCTTTCGGCTAAATATATTTAAAATTCTCTTTTGTAATTGGGTAGCGGTAAAGACTTATCGTCGGATAGATACATTTATTCTTGGCGTTTAACTATTAATCTTTAAATGTGAGAGCAGGAAGCAAATTGTAAAAATTGTAATTGAATAATAAATATTGAAACTGTAAACTCTAAAATGAAATAGGGAATGAACAAGGGTTGATAATTGTAACCATTTGTGTGATATTGACGTGTTGAGTTATTAAAGTAAAGAATACGGTTGTTAATTATTTTATGAATATATCTTCAAGCCATTATTCCTTGTACAATCCATGTAATCTTGGGTCAAAGTATTCGCTTCAGTTCTCAAATCCAATAAAAATTGTACCAAAATTCTGTTTTTTAAATTTTTTTATGATTATTAAATCTTACTAGCGATGCCCTTCTACTAGAAGATTTAGATTGTAATTACTAAAAACATATTTATGTTGCAGGTGTTGAAAGTTTAGGGTGCATTTGACAGGTTTTGCAAGTGTGTATGTTGGCAAGATAGCGGAAAGTCAACTAGCAAAAGCAGCCTTGTTTGCGTTACACTAGCAAAACCTGTTAAGTGTAAATTAAAGTATTAAAAATAAATAATTTACAAGAGATTATACAGCTTCTAACAGTAAAATCAGCAAATACTTGCACTTTTTTTTTTAGAAAAAGAACATTGGCATGCATCATAGAATTGGACCATAAAACGTTTTTGTCAAATTTCTCCATTCCGTTTATGATGCATTTAACAAGTTATGCATGTGAACAACTCATTTGTAGAAGCCCGGCGACATATATAAAACGCCCATGCGCTCCCTTTTAACAGCACTGGACCCTTTTTGTAGGTGTGTGTGTTTTTTCTCAGTTTTACATTTTTGCGGATGAAAATTATTCGTTATATTTCAGTTTTGCTCTGATTTGGATACTTAATATAAAATGTACTATCTAAGTATTCAATCATTCACTTTATGATTTCCTTATTCATCGGCTCACAAAATATTAATTTATACCTACTGAAAAACCAGGAAAAGTATAACACCAACGTCATAAAAACAAAATTTTATTTCTCTATAACTAATAACGTCACTTCAATCAGATCCTTATATTTAGTTTCACTATGTTAAAGTATTATAAAATGCCACTTTCATACTTCTCTGACAAATATGAATGCACGAGGCAGCTTTAGGAAATTGCTTTTTTTCCCACTAATTGAACATATTTGAGCTAGAGCTTTGAACGTTTGCACACTCATTTATTTATGTACTCATATTAAGTGTACCAATTTTAAAGTTAACAGCTTTAACATTTAACAATTTAGAAAGTTCAGTTCTAGTGTCCCTTAAATCCCAAGTTTCGTTTTAAACCGACTTTTGGTTTTTCAGTAATGAGTCCACAAACAGAAACATATTCACATGAACCTTTTCTGAAAGTAAGGTTTAGGATATTCAGGAAGCCTCAAAACGTGTATCGAAATTTTGAGTGGAATACAGTACTTCTTAGGGTATATAAGAAGTAAAGTGGTAAAGAAAGTGTAGCAGTCAAATAAATGAAGAGTAAATTCTCATTCTCACTATGCTGGCAAAACAAACGATATTACAACTTAAGTGTTGCGGCATACTTCCAAGTTTTTCTTGTGTAGTGTATGCAAAATTATTTGTTGTTTATTAAGTCGTAAAAACTGAGGTGTTAATGAGAACAATAAAAATATGGATACTTCTCGGCGTTTACCTGTTTTTCTTCTTCTTCTTTGGCCAATTTCCTCTTCGTTGTAGGACTTACAAGGCCATAAAAGCCAATGGCTTAGGTCAGTAGTCTGTCGAGGAGAAAGAAAACGCTGGATCATAGCATAACCAGGATGGGTGATTAGCCCAATGCCTGGTATGGTGGTGAAGAAGGACATCAAATTAGTGATGAAAAGGACGAAAGTAAAATTCGTGGATCAAATTATTCAATCCAGTAGTCGCCCAGCGATCGAGGAAAACTGCGAAACACCTTCGATCAGATTGGTCAGCCCCGGGGTTTTAACCGGGAACCTCCGGAATACGGGTCACAGACGTTACCGCCTGAGCCATTCCGCTCGATTTTACATTTTTCCTTCGTCAACAGTAATTTTTTCCGTAATTTCAGGTACTATATAATTATGTGCACTACTAAATGCTTTTAGAATAATTTTGTAAACGTTACATACGAAAAAGTCGAAAAACTTGATGGAATTACTAATAAAAATTATGAAAGTGATAAAATGAAAAATCTTAAATGAAAAAGTTGGGATACATCAACTGTACATAAAATCGGTTGTTCTTTCTGGGTATTAAAACTTAGAATTTCTATCCTTCAATTTGACTGCTAAAATGTTTTAAAGTTGAGCGAATACTTCCCGAAGTCACTCAACATTTTAAAATATCTTCATACCCTTGAACCACGGGGGAGTTGGAACTATAACTGAAGACTAGAACGGCAGAGATGTAGTGTATATTTAATTAATTGTAGCATTTCCCAAAATATCAATTTAATGCGTATAAAGCCATTTGAGCTTATTTGCTTGTTAATGTTTATTATATTTTTTCATTTCTTTGATATTTCTGACACCCTCTCGTTACACTTTTTGCTTTCTCTACCACGTACTAGTAACAATGCATTGCATTCCACCCAAAAAATCGTTGTCGAGATTTTACCAGAAACATGTGTTTTGAATCCAAAACAGTATTTTTAGAAAAAGGTCCGTTTGTGTATGAATAGTATAACTGAAAAACGAAATGTTGGAAAAAAATACCAAACTTCGAATTTAATTTCACTGTCATCCAAAGATGCGACCCAAGATTTTCAAGAAACTCCTCCCACTCCTTTATACGAGATGGATAATTGGTTATTATTTTTCATCATCTCAAAAATAACTAACGGTTTTGATTAAAACATCACATATTTAAGATAGTTATAATATAAATAAAGTCTATATTTAGAATTTTCTGGGAATAGCTTGTGAACTCTTCATTAGGTAGAAATTTTGGATAATTTTCTGTAACTGATAAATCAATGAATGAGACAATGACTCATTAAAAAAAATCCAATTATATTTAAGGCACACAATTTATTTATTTAAAATTTATGATCCTTTTGTGGAAATTCTTTCGTTTTGGGTTATGGATTCAATAATTTTGCTTCCTTTGAAGTGCTGTCACAATGCAGTTGTTTCTTGTAAATTTATGGGAAGTGTATGAAATTTGAAGGCCAAAATGTAGCGAGCCGCTTTTAAACATTTGGCAATCGCTTGTCTTGTGTATTCATTTTTCATCCACATCTAAATGTGTAAGAAACCGTTTCTACAAACATTCATCTCGACTAACATGAAGTAAAAGAAAACAAGATTTTGGTTGTTCAAGATTTCGTAGCTGAAATGCCTGCTCTTATTCAGGCAGTAATAATACTGAGAACAAGAGTGTAATAAACTTTACATTAATGCATTCAACCTTTTCCCCCAATGTAGATGTTTTCCAGCAGTATATCTACTGTTTAATTCCGCGGAACTTTTGTTTTTAAGAAATTTTATTTTATTATCCTTATTCTAAAACAAGTAGCTCCACTATACAATTTTAAGAGCAGATGTTGCCGCCGGCAGGTGTTGAGACGTTTCATGGTTGACAAGTCTTCCACGAAATGACATTCCACATCATTACCCACTCATTTTGAGATCTTTTCATTTCCGCTCTTCATTTAATGGGTTTTTCCTTTCATACTAAAATTCCTTGAAGCCTAACAATGCATAACAGAGTGATAAATGACACATGGTAAAATAAATGATAGAATAAAATAAAAACAACAAAAGAATATATTGCCAAGCAAAGCAACAAGACTTTTGTAACCGGCGTAATACGCTCAATTTAGTACATAAATACTTTGCACGGTGCTTACTCATGAACGGTAGAATTGTCTTTATCCACTGTCTGTTAAATCGTGATTTGGAAATTTAAAAAACATTTTATTGCTTCCTCTACTATTTACCTACTGTAAGTAGAAGATGCATTGTATTCCATCTAAAAATTCGATACCGAGAATTAATCGGAAATACACACCTCGAAGCTCCCTGAATATATACAAAAAATCTTTTTATAAAAAGGTCTGTGTGTGATATTTTTTCTCTGTCTAACTGTGTGCAAAGCATAACTCGAAAACAAAACGTCGATTAAACTCGAAACTTGGTATTTAAGTTCAGCATCTTTCAACGATGCGACACGATTTTCAAGAAAATTCCCCCAATATCAACTACATGGAAACTTTTACGTTAATGATGATTTTCTCAAAAATGGCTCTAACGATTTTGATTAAAGTACCATATATTCTAGATATTTTCTTTACAAATAAAATATATATGTTGGATTTATTGGTAATACCCTGTGAATTGTGAGTGAATTTTGTATTTCTGTGAAGCCGTAAGAGATAGATAAAATCTTATTACAGAAAAAGTGAAGCTCTCTTTAAAGCACACAATTTATGCCAAATAAAAATTTTTGTGAGGTTAAGCATTTCGGAGATAGACTTTATTATCGGTATCGATTTTCAAATACGTTATACCTTTACCGCTCTTCACTTTTTTTCTCGTAGTCACTCAAAGAGAACGCAACTTCAAAGCCATCGCATAGAGACCGCCTTTAAAAATTTAAATATCACTTAAAGGAGGACTGAACTAAGAATTCACGTGTCTATTTTATTTAATATTCTAAAATATCTTGGGTCGTGCATAAATAACTGTGAAAACTGGTACAATGTACGTACAACTTACTATTGAGGATCTGCAGGGTATTTTACACACCGGCACGCACTGTTGTGACGTCATATGGCTAGTCACCAGTTTTGAAGCAGGTATCTACTGATCAGTCATAGCGTTAAATTTCAACAGGAATGTGCAGTCAGTGTAGTGCCTGAATATCCATACTTTAAAATTACACTTCCTTGAACTCGTCTCATTATTTACATATTTTGTTCTTTTTCTCCCTTTCTTTTATTTCCACAGTTTTCTCATAAAGGTAATCCAAACCGAGAGAACTACCAGCCTTCTATTTCCTGTTTATTAGGCTTAAATTTATGGAGGAACCAATATTACAAGGCATGTCGCTCTGGTCAGTAATCCCTGGTACAACGTACTTGTATTGAAACTTGTGTTCATCTACTTCACTCACTATTTGCTTTTTGTCTCCACTCACAAGTTCCTTTTTCTTCTCATACACCCACTCTCCAGCCGATTTATAATATTCCAATAAACCGTCCCCTACTTTTTTCCCTTGGTGAAAACTATGATCAACAGCAGCTATCATTGTTCTGACATAAATGCCTAGAAATGAAAAATGTGTTTGTTTTGGGATATACTTCAAGCACTTACTGTGATAGGATTCAAGGCTTCCTGTATGATGAAAATGATTGAAATGCGTAATGTCACTTAAAATATTCCATTATTTATGATACTACACATTGACAAGTTTGTGCTTTTAACATCTTCTTCGCTCAACGCATCATGAGCACATGAGTGACTTTTCTCAAAATCTAACCATATCTACACTAGTAATGTGATTTAAAATTAACTGAACGTTTGCTTTAGGAGAACACTGTTACCTCACAAGTACCAGCTGCTTCCAGTCACGAAGGACCGATAATTTTGGAGTCTTATTAAACATTTTCATGAGGGGTTTAGCAAAATGTCATACATCAAATTCATGATGTAGAATGGTATTACCGGAGGGGGACATCTCGCTACTACGGCCAACTAGATCTATTGTGGCTACACCCCCCGGGAGATAGGGATGAAGTGAAGGAACCCCAGGAGGTCGGAGGTCCGCAGGCAGACGGGATCATAGATACGCACGGAAGTCCCTATCATTTTCAATATGAAACGCCCGCTCTCGCCAGTAGAGGTGAGGAGTCCCGCGAGTGGGAGACAAAGCGGCCCTTGCAGACAGGCTAACGCCCCCTGTCGTTGACGGGGAGAAATCTTTCCAAAGTGCAGCAACCATGCTGTCTGTCCATCACCAGACCCCTATGTAACCCGAAGACACTGCCTGAAATATGAAATGACAGGAAAGGAGGATAAGGAGAAATCGTGGTAGAATACACTACCCCGGCATTCGCCTAGGCGACTAGAGGAAAACGACGAAAGACCCCCATGGTCAGAGTGGGAGGCCACCGGGAATCGAACTGGGACTTCTGAATGCGGGGCACAGGCGTTATCGTCTGATCCATCCCGCCGGTAAATTCATGTGTATAAGCAAAAATTTCTTTTTCATCAAATCTATAGTAGTAAAGTTCTGTCTTTCAGGAACAATTTTATGGGCAGGTTTTCATTCATAGAAGTCGGTATATTTTCGCAAGTAGCTTTCTGAATATAATAATTTTCAGTTACTCTCTGTACAATTATGAAGTCTAATATTCATTACAGAATATGTCACATATTTATTGGAAAATCCTGGGGAATCATACTGTCCATTCCCACATAAACAGTATTTGAATCATGCAAAATTATTATATTTTTCTTTTAAACAGCCTTTATGTACGAAGGGAACACAAATTTTAACAATTCTATAAAAATATGATTCAGAAAAAAATAATATGTAGTTTTATTGCTTTCGAGAATGCCAAGAAACAATTAATTGCTATTCGCAAAGATGCCTTAAACTACCCCACACTACTTTTCACAGTTCCACTTTTACAGCATCACTCATAAATGTGTCCATTCACTGAGTGAGTTTTGCCTTTATGCCCCTCGTGCGTTAGATTTCCTTCGTGACAGGCCCACCATATGCGTGACAAATACTGAATAGCGCAAGGAGAGCGTTTACACCACAAACACAAAATAATGTTTTCTGGATATACTACCATCGTCTTCTCCATCTTCACTGCATTCCCTCAAATATTCATTCGGTTTATAATCATCATTTACAGCAAGATTTGCCTTCCTCATCAGTCAAACTTTGGATCACATTAACCCGTTTATAGGACTAAAGGCTTCAGTTCCCAACTCGCAGTGATTTCAGCACCAACCTGCAACTCCACGTAAAAACTTAGAAACTAGTGTAGATTTAGTTTCTTGCTGAGAATTGCTTACTGAATTATCGACTAGCAGTAGTATTTGCTTTTTTTAAGAAGATTTTAATTTCTTTTTGGGGTGTTTTTCTTCCAGTCCTCCTAAAAGTTTCAAAGGAACCACATTATCTTTCAGTCTAAGGTTTTTAACTTTTGTTCTTCATTATTATTATTATTATTATTATTATTATTATTATTAACATCCGATTTCTTTGAAATGAATTCCACATACTTTGGCATTTTTGGTTGATAAAGTTTTTGTGTTTCATAGCAGCAACCCATTTGTTGTACACATGTCGATTCTTATCCCTCAGGGAATGAGTAATAACCAACATTTCTGTTTACGCCGGAATTATTTGCATAAGTATAAGCACTGCACAATGCATTCTTGGCCTTACACTCACAGAACAATAGGAAAGGAAAACTATGCTATAATCACCAAATAACAATAGGAATTAAATACAACGCAAGGCTAACTAATGCCAGAGCAATGAGTAGCGTGGCACGATCTTAGCTTTATGACCATGTTTAATGGTCAGCGTCTTCGCGAGATGACCATTAAACATAAAAGTGCTTCTAATGTTTGTCTCAACCTTAAAATACAGTATGGAGGTAAATGGGATTTATCTGTCTCTATCTAACGCATACATGTAGTCATTAGCTTCGTCCTTTTCTACTCTCGCGTTGTTGCCAAGTTGCTAATAACATGGTGTAAATATTCAGTTCTTATGAATTTCAGCTTTGAGTACATTACCTTATGCAGAATATTTTTCTCTATCAGATTAAGGCATTTTTAGAACCTGTATTGATTTCTGTGGGCCCAAATTTCTAAGAAAAACGAGCGTTTTAGTAAAAGTCCGATATTTCCTGTTTCTATGCTTATCACGCAGTAACTAATAAACTAAAGGGTAGAATGTAACAATATATTTTTTTAGCTAAAGTAAACTTGAGTACTGATACCTCCCAGTTTGAGTTCTCTTATCTTTAATAACATGAGCGTTATAATGTTTTAATTTAAACATTTTTTGAAAATGCTATATCTATGTTGTAGAAAAGTCAGCCAGCCAGAAACTTCTTTTGTTATTGGGTTTACAACGGGGACCAAGTGAGAAAAAATGTTAAGGAGGGTTGGGAACATTATTTATTTAAAATGTTACGTAATACTTATAGTTATGGGGAGAGAAGCTAGGAAATGTTGGTAAACTAAGAAGATACTCAAACTAATAATGTTGGATTATTCAAATAAAATGGGTTTTAGTAAGCCAGTAAAAGAAACAGCTAAGACTGCCGTGTGCCCAGAAACGGTAGTGTGTGTAGGATAAAAAAAGGAATGAAAGGACTTCTAAGGACGCCATGGGTATAAGCAGAAAGTGTGTGGAAAACAAAGCCACGCTAGATATGATGGAAAAAAGCAAAGCGATTGTGGCTCATCGTTTATTTTTTTTCTTTGAAAACATTCCACCCATGATGAATGCAATTTTGTCAAGGGTAAAAAGTGATGATACCATACCAACTTAACGCTTTTACAATTTTGTATCTCTATATTTCTTCGATAGTACTCTTTTTATGCCTGTAAAATCGTATTTCAAAGTGCCTAAAAATGCAAAGAGGAAAGATAAAATGCAGCTGAAAATTAAATGTGCCTTACACAGCAGTGCAGATACCAGTATTTAGAGATGTATCATTAGAAGATGACTAATTGGTAGACCGATAGCAGCTGGGCAGCAAATATTGCGAGCATACGTACAGTACATGTGGCAACAATGCGCGCCATTTACACTGTACTGCCTTTTAAGCTTGAGATGCGATATAGAATGAAAACGAGTGGTCGTAGAACGACGCACTTTTCAACAATGTGCTCATAATTGTTTATGTTTTATTGTTAGAAGTCTTAAAATGTCTCGTTTGGTCCTACTTTAAACCTACTGTATTCCCTTCAAAGAAAAGTGCAAATGTATAATATAAGTTTATCCCGATAAACAGGAAGAAGATAGAAGAATAAACTTTTGTAAGAATATCTTTTGAAGGGTGAACAGATAAAGTAATGCGAATTTAGCAATTTTTTCTCTTGTTGTTGGAAACTCCTCTCTTTAATTGAATCGGTAACATTTTGAAACAAAACGAAGTTCAAATTTAGTGTCTAAGAGGAAAGAGTAAAGAGAAAAACCAAGACAGATTCAGATAGCAATAAAGAATGGGCACACTAAAAGCAAATGAGCTTAGTCATCATGGTAAACTTGCAAACGTTCAGATTTGCGACAGTCCTCGTGATTTAAATTTCTGGAATTTATCGATCGGAAAGATAAAATCTTCAGATAGTGTGACGAACATTCCCTACCAGCTTGGAAGGCAATGGTTGAGGGCGACGGAGTGAAAAAACCACAAATACGTGCCATTGTTCTCCATCCAGATGCATATCAGCAGGGCACGCTCTCCAAACACTTGGTGGAAATTGATTTCTGTAATTTGCAGGAAGGGGATGTTTATTACAGTAATGCTAGAGTACAAAGGTAAGTATGAAGCAAAGGTGCAAGGTGGTTTTGGCTCGGAACGTGACCCCATTACTCAGCAGATAGCATCGCATACCTCAAGCTTCCCTCCTATAACTCTTACGTGCTTTGTGTTGAATTTCCTTTCCTCATTTCTGCATAAGTTAGCAGTGATAATATTTCACTAGAAACACTAAGTATTTCCCATTTGTAATTGTTCATTTTAAACGGAGTTCAGTGGTCACATTGTGTTCAGTATATAATTCATGTCTGGACTAAAACTTCATCACGATAAACTCTGCATTTTATTAGTAAACACTGAGTGTGATATTCGTGATATTTTTAAGGGTAACCAGGTCTTAGAACTTATTACTGTATTTTTCGTTTACACTTTATACCTAAGATATTATTTCTAAGGAAACGAAGAAAAATGTAACTTAAATACTTCATAAGAAACACCCAAGATTTCTGCATTACTAAAAGGTTCTTCTTTGTGGCAGAGATTGAATAGCTGGATTATGTCCGTAATATATTTCTGAAGTTTATTTAAAAAGTATATTAGAAAATCGTCCACCAGATTACTTCTAATTTATGAACACATATTTTTCCATTCACATAATAAAGAATAGGAGCAATACCATCTGTAAACCTTTTCAGTCGAGTGTCGCATTATAACTGAGCTCCCGGATTCATGGCTGGGGTTAGGGAATGTTTTTTAATTAGAATCATTCCCTCCCCTCCACAAAATCTGGAAGTATGAATTTGGGAGTAAATGAGTCAAGAGTTTAGTTGTTTCTAAAGTTAAGCCACCCCTATATTACCTCAAAAGTTAAAGAGGACGATCTAGTTATGAAGTGAAAAGATTGTATTAATATAAAATTAAACACACCTTTAAATACTTTCCCATATACTGATCATCAAGAAACAGAAGATAATCCACAAAAACAGTGTATAGATTATGTGCAAAATATTATGCATTATAATTTAGCTACGCCTACAAATAAAACAAAGATAAGAAAAGGGAAGAAACCCGTTAGATCGAAGATACTAAGAAATAAGCAAATATTGAAATAAGTATCCCACTTGAATTCTCTAGGATATAACATTAATTTTAAATTTGGCAAAGAAATAGAGATAAAATACTGATTTCATACCATTTGTGGAAAATTAGAAGAGCATTACGAGGAAGTAAAGAAACACAAATTAAATTCTAAAAGATTATAGCTGTTCCTAATGTGTCATATGGCTCTGAATCGTGGACAATAACAAAACGAGATAAATCACGTACACAGTCTGCGGAATTGAAATGTGTGAGATATGTAAGAGAGCGCACTAAAGCTGATAAAATAAGAAATGAATCAATAAGATCAGAATGATGAAAATAAAGCAAACTGGAAAATATCACGCCAACAGAATGGTAGGTGATACGTTACCAAAAAGATAATGAATTACCAATCAACAGGGAAAGAAACCCAGGTAGACCAAGAGGTGGTTTGATATTAGAGATCGGGACAGTTGATATCTAATATATCCTTGAAGGGAAAGAAGAACAGAAGCTAAAGAGGGTCATACAGATGAAACAATAAAAGAATAAAGAAGACATGGAAGTGATGAGAATAAATTTTACAAGAAGCAGTCTTCGAATAAAGGAAGCAACAAAATCTAAATAAGTACAATAAAATTAAACATAATGGATTTCGTAGTAACAACAATCATTATGCTCTAAACCGATAACAGAAACTATAGTAAACACTTAATCAATTATTAATAGTTCCTGCTGAGAATGGACACTGACGTTCTGATATAATTTCTGTTATCTATATCCCGTCTCAATATTACAATTTCTGATGCTTGTGTTTATTCTTTCAGGGTTTATGTTGTTATCCAAATTTCACAGTCATAAAATAAAGTTGGGTACCTAGTCATAGTTTTGTAGAATTTATTACTGTTTCTTTCTTATTAGTGTTCTTCCATATATGTAGGAATTTACGGTGTTTCTTTCCTGTATCAACGGAATTTGGCAACCTAGACAGATAAACTTAGACACATTTTCGGAAATAACATTAGAAATAATTGTTGCCCCTAGAGGGTATAGCTCCTTAAATTCCAAAACCTTTCTTTCTTTATGGATACTGTTAGATTAGACACGTGTTTTTAATCGCTCGTACCGCTCTTTTCTTCTTCCAACGTTGTGATTTGTCCGTGGCTGGACTCTACGCCGACACTTTGCTAATGCAGTAAGAACTTCTTGGACGTCAGGCAACCCGAATAGCATCGGGGTGAAGTATTTACAGACAGCGTCCCTGTGTTGTTTCTTCTCATAGCCTCGTCAACGTACGCAGGCGATAGAGGTTCCATTGTATCAATCTTTGTGGTACTTTTTGTTATCCTTTTTAATTCTCAAACACACATTTATTCTTACACTTCCCATATACATCCTATTGTGTCCTCTAAAACATTTTGTATTTATTTTGTAAGCGTTATGTGCCAAAGTTTTCCTGCACTGACTGTATCAAATGCTTTTTCTAGGTCTGCTAATACCATATACAGAAAATCTGTATTCTCTATTTTCCTGTTATTTGAGATTTGAAAAGAAATATAAATATGTATAAAATACTGTCCATAGGAGAATCTGTCTAAATCCATTCTGCACTTCCAACAGCACTCTAATTTGATACATAAGAACAATGACTGCTATTTTGCATTCCTCAGATATATGTCCGTGGGTTCAGCATGTGTGCAAAAATCGATAAATTAATTTTGAATGGTTGATGGTATATTTTTAAACAATTTTTTTTCGATACCACCAGAATCTGGATGATAACTGATTTTAAGCCTGTTTGAGGCATCTGTAAGTTTTTCATTTTTATCAAGTCTCCTCTACCTTCTTCTGTCTGCATTTCTTTGGTTCCTAATTTAGAGGATAACAACTAAACCAATCCTATTCTAAGATAATACTTGTATTATCTTTCTTGTTTTTATTTTAGTTGCTTAAATATCAGCTTGATTTTAAGCAGTAATAATTATAAATTTGCTTAACTTAATCATTAATTTTAGTTTAACATGTATATACCCTGTACTTTAAAATGTGACGTCATTGTGTTACTATTCTTGTAACATCTTTGCGGCAGTGCCATCAGAAAGTAAAGTTTTTTTTCTTTTTTTTTTTCTTTTTTCTTAGTTTTATACATTAGAAAGTCAAATTTCCGAAGTTTCTTGAATGTATACTTTCCATTTTAGTGTGATAAAATGACTGTTTTGAAAGAGGCATAATACATAGCATACTTAAACAATTAAGGCATTAGTCGTTAGACAAAGACTGAATATAGCTTCAGAAAGTTATAAAAGTTTCATCTATAAAATAAAGACCAATATGAACAAAAATAAGTAAGTATATCTTCTATTTTCCTAAAAAAGAAAACTGAAAATTTATGTAAAAAGAGATATAAAATATAGTTTACTACCTAAAAAATAAGGTTGTTGGTTTTTAATCCTAATACACCGACGTTTATTTATTACCTCAGTTTTATAACACGATTTAGTTACTGGAACATCATAACATTCCCTATTTCAAAGCTCAATGAACGAAAAAGATTTTCTGCTCGGAATCCAAATGCATATATTAACTGAATGAAGTCATACGGTTTCAATAACATTTAAAAGCAAAACATTCAGCATCATATTGCAATAAAATATTCAGTTTCAAAATATCATATCCTTTTAAGCCAAATATGAATGATTTTTTTTTTATTGCATGCGTTTGAAATGAAAGGGACCTTGCGAGCAAGCCAAATGGCGCGGCCCATTAATTATAAAGCTCATCACTAGAGCGCACTGCGGATGTAGAGACCGAAATGGGGCAATGGGTAAAAATATTAATTGAACCGATGACGTCATCAGCCGCATTCGTAGGCCAGTACCATTTCCACCTGGTGTTCCCGTACAAATACAGAAAAGCAAACTTGTTCAGTTGTATGAAAAGGACACTTTCGTTTATCAGGATGTGAAACAAAACCGCTTGATTTCCTTTCAAGCTTTTAAAAATATTTTTTTTTAATTGAGTGTAATATGTATGTTCGTACAATCACAAAACCATGCAGTAAATTAGAATTATCAAATTTACTTGGTAAAGAGTTGTTGCAGTTTATTTAAAGAATTTTCCAAGAGTTAATTATAAGCGTGATTTTATTTTTGTGTATTCAATACGTGATGCATATTTAAATTTAACGCAAATGGACAGAGCGAGGTGGCACCATGATAGGGCGTGCGACTCGGAGTCGGAAGGCCCAGGGTTCAAAACCCCAGACGTTCCAATCTGGCCGAAGGTTTTTCGCGGTTTTCTCGGTCGCTAGGCGAATGCTGGGTGGATAATTTAGTCTGCGAATTTTACTTTCATCCCTACATTTAATTTTCTTCTTCTATCGCCATATAAGACATTGGGCTGCTCACCCATCCTGAATATGCTATGGTCCAGAGTTTGCTTACTCCTCGACAGGCTACTGACCCAAGGCATTGCCTTGTAAATTCTTGGGGGTGTACGTCCTACAAAGTGGAATTTAAACCGTTAAAGAAGAAGATAAGGATGTAACGGACTATCAAAAACATTTTATTAGTGTTCTTGCGAAAGATCTGGTTTTATTATAAATGCATTAAAATTGCCTAGGCAATACTTTGAGAAAGGTGCGTGGGGTTCCATGGCCTTCAACAAGGGTGTGTTTAGCTTTCAAAGTAGGTCGCCGCCTCATATTGCAGCTCATAATACACAAAGTGCATATCGTAAGCTTCTGCGATGATTTTTTTCTTTTTTTTTTGTGGGAAGGGGATTAAAATAAAAGATAAAAGGAAGAACAATGGAAAGGGGAAGGTACGACAAAGAAGAAATAAGTTAGCAGAAACAATAATTACAGGCTTGTGTGGTAGTTCGGAACTTATAAAAACGGATTTTCAAGGTAAGAAGATAGCGGCGGTTCGAAGAATAACTTGCAGGTAAGGCGAATACAGGAGACAGATTTGACCCAGGGCCTGTCCTCCCACCGCGGATTCAGAAGAGGATTGATTATGTGTGGGTGAAACTATTTTTACATATTTATGCATTAATTGTGTGGCTGCGATTTTCCGCCATGAAGCGCACCGCTCAAGTTGTATTTGCGATGCTTTGGGAAATCTGCATCTTCGGGTACTTTTTAACGTATTGTTGCAATCGTCGCCTGAAGGGCCACCACTTCTTCCTTGATAAACCTACGAATAGCTAATATAAGCGACTGCAGTTCAATCCCAGGGACCCGCATGTAGGATTTGTGGTGGACAAAGCGGCGTCTGGGCGGGTTTTCTCCGGGTTCTCCGGTTTCCCCCGCCATTCATTCCACCATCTGCTCCATCATCAGCTTTCCTTTCATCCATTTCGCCGTCATTTCGTTTCATCTACTTCCTTCATCCCATACCAGGCATCGGGCTGATCACCCATCCTGGACATTCTGTCTGCTCAATGAGAGAGTCTGCTCCTCGACGGGCCTCTGACCCCAGTCACCCGCTTGTAAGTCCTGGGGGTGTAAGTCCTACATCAGATGAGGTTAAACAGTCAATGAATGAATGAATGAATGCAGTTCTATGCAGAGATCCTGTTAAGTGAGTACCGGTGGAAGCGCTGCGGTTGAAGCTGTAATATGCCTAACTGTTGATATTCGTTGTCGTTGCCTGTTTACGGTGTAAACTGTTTCTTCCAGTGTTATGATCTTGAACGTGATGTGCACAGCTACGCTTGGATGTCCTCCAGCTGCTGGAGTAACTCAGGCGGTGCTATGGTAGAACGCGATGGTGGTGGTTGTGTGTGTTGCCGATGTTATAATTCAGTGTGCGTAAACTGGTTATCATCAACTGTGACTACGCATTATTTTTCACACATTTACTTACTTCACACATTGTAGTTCGATAGTATGTTTTTTCACGAAAGCATAAAATTTACATTAAATAAATACTGCAAGATAGACTAAAATATCACAATTTTATAGTCAATTAAACGGGTGGTCATCACCTAACTACGCATTACCCTATGTGCACATCCTTACTTCATACACTGGCGTTCAAAAGATTAATTCCATGCAATAACAACGGTATAAAGCCATTTTAAATAACTCACCTCCTTATATTGTATACAGCAAACACTGAAGTCTTACCTGAAACAAAAGATTATATTACCTGATTAATATAATTGCTACTTAAGAAGGCAATGGATAGTAATTTCAATGGTAAGCTTGAAAATATATTATGTGATACATTCACGTGATTTTCTCTACCCTCTATCTTTATCAGTGGGTATGCAAACTATTCTTACTATAGCTTATTTTATCTAATTACTACATTTTAATCCAAATAACCTTTGCAGAAATAGCTAATTATACATGGCATTACAGATACAAAGAACACAGGGATAACCGTATGTTTAAGAACTGGACGTTAATGCTGGCCTTAAAATTCCATATTGTTTCCATGCAAACGCGAGAAGCAACTGAATGTTGAAAAGACTTTAACAGAATGACCAATGAACAATTCGAACCATTAATAACAAATATCTCAGAAATGATTTATGCCACAAAAAAGGTTATTTTAAATAAATTGTGTGTTTTAAAGAGATATACATTTTTTGTGTAGTTCGTTTTCTTCTATTGCTTAACAGTTACCAGTTATACAAGATTATACATAATTCCTTCTGAATGAAGAAGACTTCACAGGCCATTCCCAGAAAATTCAAGATATACATTTTATATATCATCTAAATATGAGATCTTTAATATATGGTATTTTAATCAAAACGGTTAGAGCCACTTTTTAGAAAATAAAAATTTTCGACAAATGTTCCATGTAAAGGGTAGTTGGGGTGAGGGGGTTGTCTTGGAAATCTCCGTGTTGCATCTTTGAAAGATACTGCACTTAAATACCAAGTTTGGCACTTATCCGAGTTTTGGTTTTTAAATTATGCTATTTACTGGCACACACACACACACACGCACACACACACACACACTCACACAGACACGAAACTTTTTCTAAAAATTATCTTTTTGTATTTAGGAGGCCTCAAAAGAAACTTTTCCGGTAAAATCTCGAATTTTTGGGTGGAATGCAATACCTACTTACTGTCACCATAGTAAAAATCCAGTTTCAGTAAAATCTAAGCCAAAATATCTACTCTTAAAGTATATAACCATTAATTTCTCTACTACTTACCTATAGTAGAGGAGTATTACATTCCACCCAAGAGTCATATATAGAGAATCCATAGGAAATACATGTTTAGGTCCCCAGAATAAGAGTTAGAAAAAGGAGCATGAGTCTCCTGTGTGTGTGTGCGTGTGTGTGTGTGTGTGTGTGTGTTTGTGTGTGTGAGTGTGTGTGTGTGTATACAGCAAAACACAAAATCAAGATGTGGAATAGATACCGTACTTGTTATTTAAGTTCATCATCTTCCAAGGATACGACACGAAGAATTCCAAGAAAATGCCCCACCACAAGCTTCCTTTATACGTAAAATGTTTCGTTATTTTTTAATTTTTAAAAATGGATCTAACGATTTTTACTAAAAGACTACATGTTTAGAATATTTGCAGGACAAGAAAACGTAAACCTTTAATTTCCTTTCAGTACGTGTGAAGTCCGCTTTGTTTTGAATGGATTTTGAATAATTCAGTGTTACTGGTAAGCCGTAAGAGAAGACAAAACATTGTCACAAAAAATATAGATGTTGTTAAAGTACACAATTTATGTTCATTAACCATTTCCGTGATACTCCTTGCTATTCCTTTCAATTTTTAAATACTTCTTCCTTTTTTAAGTGGTAGAGGCAGAGGCGATACCTTGCGGGCTGCGATCTGCGCAAATCTATTGCGGCTACTACCCCCCAGGAGAAGAGATGAGGTGAAGGAACCAAGGGAGTCTACAGCCCTTAGGAAAACTGGTCACAGGGACACGCAGAAGTCCCTAATATTTCCAAGCTCATAGACCCGTCGCCGAGAGAGGGCGAAGAACGATCAACCAATCAAGCAGCCTTCTTAGTGTTCACGGAGAACACTTTTTTTCCATTGAGCATGCATCCGCGCCATCTGTCCCTCCATGCACTGCCATACGCCACGAAACCTAGAAGCACACCTGAAAGATGAGAAGGAAACGGAATGAAAGGGAGTTATGGAAAGCAAATCGGTGTAGAGCATTCCCCAGCATTCGCCTGCCGACCCCGGTGAAACCACGCAAACACATGGGTCAGAGTAGACGGTCGCCATAGATCGAACCCAGGACCTCCAGAATGCGAGTCGCACACGTTACCGCGGTGCCAGTTCGCCGTTTTCAGGTGGTAAGTTCACTATAGGTGTTTTTCTCGTGATCATGCAAAGACCACGAGAAAAACATGCACATTTTAAATTCATTACATAGCGACCCGCTTTTTAAGATTTGACTGTCGCTTCAGCCTATTGTATCTACAACGAAGTAGTGGGTACAGAAAGTAATGTGAATATAACGCATAAGTTCTTTTCCCTTCTAACATTGAAGATAAAATAAGGAAACAATATTTTCACACAGTCTAATTGATCGATAACACAGATGCTAATATTTAGTTTGCCTTCTTGAAACATTACAAGATCTAATTGTAACCATAGCGTTAGACACATTCACGAAAGCTTGTGCTTTGCATGGTAGTGTTTAATGACGCTTTGGAAAACCATTCCTAAAATGCTATACTTTTAAAAGTGCTCATGCTTTCAAGTGTTTCATAAAAATCTGATACGTATGGTAAATCACCTTAAAACGTTATATATAAATACTAGCTCAGTAAGAGCGCAGGTTACAAAGCCCACTGTATTAGTAATAGCACATCTAACTACTATGTGTTAGTATACACTTAGTATGTGTACACTAAGTATACACAAACCTAGTTCGTTTGCTTTTATAATCTAACATTATCCAGAGGTAAATAATCATATAATTATTCTTAGAAGCTAGTAAAAGAAGACAGCGTAGCTGTCGATGATACCCTGCAAATAAAGTGTATATATACATAAATGGAAGTGGTGCAGTATTTGTTAACAATGTTTATTTAGTACCTTCGCATTTTTCCTGGAACATTTAAGTAACCGATATCATTTCATTAAATATTTTAGTTGTTCTCCAATACTTGCATCTCCTATAGAATATACAATATCGAAATTCCGGTAAAATTTCAAATGTCAATCCCGCCTATATTTCCATCAAATTTAATATCTTGTAGCAGTGGTTCAAATTCATTTCAGAAATATCTGTTGATGAAAATATGTTGCTAATAATGATCTAAAGCATTTTAACCAATTACACGAGTTGTTTCAACCGACATTGCATGGATGTATTCTATAAGTACGAAATGAAGATAACAATATTATATTTTCTGAAAGTAGGGATAAGCTTGCAATTTTTACTTTCTCTACTACGTATAGTAAGTAGGGGAAGTAGTGTATTCCACCCAAAATTTCGATACCGAGATTTCACCGGAAATACATGTTTTGAGACCCCCTGAATCCAAAAAAAGCATTTTTGGAAACATGTCCGTGTGTGTCTGTGTGTCTGTGTCTGTTTGTGTGTCTGTGAACAGCATAACTCAGAAACGAACAGTCGGATAAACACCAAACTTGGTATTTGGGTTCAGTATCTTCCAGGGATGCGACACGAAGGTTTTCAAGAAAATCCCCCCACCCCAAAGTACCCTTTACATGGAAGATTTTTCGAAAATTTTAATTTTCTCAAAAATGGCTCTAACGATTTTGATGAAAATATCATATGTTTAAGATATTTTTATGCCAAATAAAATGTATATGTTGAATTTTCTGGGAATGTATCCAAAAGTATTCTTTATTGTGAACGACTTTTGCATAACTGGTAAACCATAAGAGATAGACAAAATGGTACTACACAAAAATGTAGATCTCCTTAAAATACACAATTTATGTCATATACATTTTTTTCGTTGAGTGAACCATTTTCGAGATATTGCTTGTTATTCCCTTAAATTTTTCAATACTTATTTTCTCAAATGGGAATTCGTTATTCATTTTTTTTGTCTTGGATATGCAAAGAGTTATAATCTGTGGCAAAGGGAATGGTGCTCCACCTAGCAACCAGCTATTAAGAGATATGTGTGTGCTTAAAGGCTACTGTTTTTCTATATTGCCCTTGTAAATATATTTTCCCCTTACATCTACAAGAAAATTAGCAATAAGATAGGGTCTGCAAATGTTTATCTCGATTAACATGAACTAGATGGAGGATAAGCGTTTGTAAAAATACTTTGTACAAGAGTAGAGAAAGTCATGTGAGTGTAACACATCAGAATTTTATATGTAAAGTGCAAGTGTCAAAAGTTTTGTCAACATTAATCTAATAATGCAGATTTGCAGATAAAGGGTTAAAAATAGTGTAACAAATGAGAACACCAGTTGCTGCTAAACACATTTTACCAGCACATGCTCAGCTTAGTACAAACTTTACACTTGAGACACTTTTGACACATGCTTGGAACAGCACACAACTGATCCGCCTAATCCAATCATAAATGAACGGCAGAGTTACAACTCACAACTGAACTGTACTCGGCACTGTCCACGTTTAACTGTCCAAACTCTGCAACTTCTTGACTGCACTTAACTTCGTAACTTCTCAACTGTCCGAGCAAGAGTAGTCCTTTATATATAGTTAGGTCCCGCATACAAAGCGGAATGTTCCAAAAAAAGGTAGTTAATAGAACATGCCGAAAGAAATGTTCTGGAACAGTAAAAACTTCGGGGAAGCGACAGATAATGAGTTCTTTGGGCGCTTATTGTCCTGATGGACTGATTGAAAGCCCCATCCAGGTGCCGGGCCGGGATGCATTTACCGGCGACCTGCAGATATTTCGCCCACGCGGTCACAATATGTATAGGTACTATAGTTTTTAAAGACGAAATCCTATGACCTAAGAGCACAAATTTGTACTCTAACTCACCACACTGTGTAAGTTTTGTCTAAAAGGGGTTGAAATTAAATGATAAGGACAGATTTTAAAAATGTCGAGGTACTATGTGAATCAAAATAAGGTTTGGGAGGCTTTTGAAGTTATAAAGTGAGTTATGGTTTTTTCCAAGGTTCTGTGAAGTTGTAATATAGCGTATAATTTTTTGGGGTCCAATAATATAGGTGTGTTCATGTTATGTTGGATATTGTAGACAGTGATTGAAAATAAGTAGTGGAAGGCTTTTGAAAGTTGTAGGACAGCTTATCAGTTTTTGGAGATTCTAAAATCCAAGTAACCCGTTTCATCAACACCATATCTAAAATACTGAAGGATAACAAAGTTTACCGAAAGCAGAGGCAAATTTGGTGATATGTACACGATATGCAACTCCACCCCCCCGACCAGTGATAAAGTTTCAAAATATTTTAAGTCTACCCATTAACCCCTTGAGTAAAGCTCATGTTGCAATAAAACGCCAAAAAAGTTCTATTATATAATCAACGAAACGGGAATGAAATCAGGTGACATGAATATGAAAACTCATTAACCCCTCTCCACTTAAAGAAACCCACACAGATACATTCATTTTCTCACTTTATAATATTAGTATAGATAACATTATCAATGTCAAAATACCGAACACTTGCGTATACCATTACATTTCCTAAGTGCATTTGGTTTGCCTAAAAAGATAAATATTTACAATGCTCTTCATATTTCAAATTTGTTGATAAATTTTCTTCAAACTCTGCATATGATATTTCATCTTCGTACTTCTAGCAGTTGGAAGTTGCTTCATACTTATGAAAGAGGACACTAATAGTGCTCCGAAAATGCAAACTTGCCTAAAATTGGAAGCAAAGATCAAATTATATTGTAGAACAGCTCTCAGACAACGCAGTGCAATCACCGACTGAAACACAAAACTACTAAAGATGGATTTACTCCAGTGAAACAGCGTAATGAAGCGCAACGCTATTAGATGAAATATGGTGGAAAAAGTTTCGTTCATGCCTCCGTAACTTTCATCAAATCGAATGCAGAAGCTGTGTTGAATAATTTACAAAATCCTCGAAGTAAAGTTTGGAAAGAAAAACTGGAACTAATTGTACGCAATTACAAATTCATTCCACAGTCTGCGCATAAATCAGGAAGGTAATTTAGGAAAACGATCACTCCAAATATAGAACACAAGTCTTTGTTTTCATCCAAACATTAATGTAAAATTCTTCCCATATTTAGCAAGTGAAGTTTTTGGCAAGGATAACCTCCAAAGAGCACATGAATGTCATTGTGCTATAACCATAAATGTCTCGTGTCAGGCATTGAAAACTAAAGTATGGGCATTTAAGTGGACAAATAAGAAGCATATTTTAAATATTTTGTGAGAAGATATGAAGTATCAAAGTTTAAGCGTTGTTTTACCTTTATTCATCTGAAAAAACGAGTTTTACGAAGAGCATTCAAAAAGTTTTGCAACCAGGCCTATCCATTGTTAGACAATAATGGTTACAAAAATGTAACTAATACGGCTGGTAAAAATTGACCTTAAGCTATGAAAAATATGCATAAGAGTGAGTTTAAACTTTATTATTTATAGTCTACAGTCTGTTTAGTTTAGTCCTGTGGCAATAACTGGTGAAAAAGCCTGGATATTTCTAAAGAGAACATTAGATTCTATATTTTCACACGCTACAAGCTAGGTGAAACCGCAAAAACAATCCACGAGCTGTGATCAAGTGTGTTCATTTGATACCATTGCAAGATGGATTCGATCATTTGAAGAAGGGTGAGAGACTTTGAAAGAGAAACCCCGTTCTGGCCGGTCTCGGGAAGCTGTGAACGAAAGAACAGTTCAAAGAGTGAGGAACTTAGTGGAGGAAAATCGACATATTACTGTTGAAATATTAAGTATGGAAGTCGGTATGAATGTTGGCAGCATTGACTGTACACTCCATGATCATTTAAAGCTGCGAAAAACCTGCAAAATGGATTCTGCATTCTCTAACAATGAAGAGAATAGGAGAAAGGAATGTGCAAGGAAACTGCTGAGCATGTTTCCAACTAATGTCCTAAACGTTTTACAGATGTATGCACTGGTGATGAAAGTTGGTTTTATTATTATACCGCACCAAATAAAGCTCAGAATTATGTCTGGGTAAATGAGAATGGTTCAAGAACAGTCGTTCTTCGGCAAGATTTTCATTCTCGGAAGCGAATGTTCACCGTGCTCTTCAACTATGAAGCACCATTAGTGGTTGGCAACGTCAGAAGGAATGACAATACATGGAGAATACTATGGCTTTTATGTTTTGAATTCTTTATTTCAAGAGCTGAGGTGGCGGTGTCCAAAGACAGGAACTTCAAGGCTATTGCTTTGAGGCAGTAGTTTTAACACTTAAATGATTTCAGTCAAATTATATAATATGTAAATTCAATAACAGACCGCCTTGAAGCAATATGTGTGTGTAATAATTTGTAAAATGTATATAGCAGTCATTGCATATGCTTATATTATTGTATACATGTTCAATAATATTATGTGAATATATTACGTAATTTAATAATGTAGGAGCTGTGAGAATAATAGGTTAAACTTTGCTAACAATGAGGTAACCTTGAGGTAATAATCAGGTTGAAAGTTTAACAATACTACTTCTGATTCTTGAAAACAATAATGTAATTTTAGTGACAGTTTATAAAACAGCCAATCAGCAACCAGAAAAAGCTTTAATTAAATGAAGGTATTCTATTGGAGTAGGATTAGCCAATCAGAAACTGAAAAGGAGAAAATTTTACAAATTTAGAGTTCAGTTGCCTGCAGACAGTGATTGTAACCGGATGCGAGATGCGTCCTCGAGAGATTTAATACGTATTCGTGTGAGACGAAACATAAGTTTACGTGTTAAAAAGTGCAAGTATTTAATAAAAACATCTCACAGCTCTCTCACTATCAGTGAAGTGTTATTTAAATCGTGTCAAGCAGTAATAAAAGGAGTGAAGTAAAATTATAATCTTTGTAAGCCTACATTCTAGTCGCACCACAACCCTGCCAAGACATCCATTTCTCTAAAACAATAATACTGACGCAGCCGAGGCAAATATAAATAAATATTTAAAAAAACAGTCAAATTACAAAGTTAATATTTTTAATTTTTTTTTTGACGAAGGCTACCGAGTACGATACGTGCGGTTGCAACTACTGCAAGTTCGGCTCCTCAACAGTTGTAATATAATACAACTCCTTCGATACAAAATAATACATCTTCAAACTGACTTTCCATACGTAGTAACAACAATACAAACTACTTCAAATTGACGCCCAAAGCGTGGTGCAAATAACGTAACAAGCCATCTTCCCAAATTGGCGTCCATACTTGGGGCTAATGAATATCTCTCTCAGCTTTTGTATGACAATGCATCTCGCAGAACAGCGGAAAATTTGAGGAAACTGTAAGCCACTAAAGTCCAGTTGTTTCACCATCCATCCTACAGTACGAATCTTACACCGAGCAAAATCTGGCTGTTTCCTCGAGTGAAATCAGGCATTGCTGGAAAAAACTTTTAAACGAGTGCAGGACCTTGCTCAGGCTATAAATTCAGCTCTGTTTACAACACCTCAGTCTGACTATCATAGTACTTTTGACAAGTGGTAGCGCCATCTACAACTGTGTGTGGACAGAGATGGAGACAACTTTGAAGGATTGTGAGGCTAAGTCTTTGAATTCAATCCTTAGTTTGGACTTTAAGGTAACACTTGCAAAACTTTTTGAATGCCCCTCGTAAACTCATAAAATCTGGTGTTCCTTATCATAGATAGCTTAAAAGAATATAACATCTCTGATAACGATCACTATATACTTTCAGACAAAATTCATATATGCTTTGATAATAAAATTGATCTTTCACGTTGAGAAACGAATCCAATTTAAAATCTAGTGTGTTGCGTATTCATAACTTTCTCCATTAACTATGTTTATTTTTATCCTTCTTCTACAAAATAATCTTACACAGCTTATTTTTCGTTTACTTCATGTTAATATAAATAAATATTTGCAGATTAGGTTTCATTACACATTTATTGTGAGTATAGTGGAGTAAAGGAAGCTGAAGCCATGGTAAAAATTCAAAAAAGCGCTGCGTATATACTGACTTCGAAATTATATATTTTGAATAACGTCCCAAAAAACCAAAGAATGCTGACTTAGAATTTTGCAAAAATGTATGAATGCATTTGAAACTTCAAACTGATTGCAAAAACATCTGAGATGGCGAATGCTACAAAAAAACGATATTTAAAACAAATTGTGTGTTTTAAGAAATCTGCATGTTTCGTGAGGTAAGCTTTCGTCTATGTCTTGTGGTTTGAAGTTATATATAGTTATACAACATAATTCTTTTTCATAATGAAGATGTTACAACCTGTTCCTAGAAAATTCAATATACCTTCATTAGACAAGAAATCTTGTTAAACATACGTTATATTAATCAAAAAGTTAGAGGCATTTTTTATAAAATAAAACCAATGAAAACTTTTCCATTTAAAGGATAATTTGGGACAGGGGGATTTACTTTAGTGTTAAACCGAATGTTTGTTTATGACTCATGCTGTTCACACATACGCCGGATTTTTTTTCGGTAAAATTTTGGGTGGAATGCAATACTTCCTCTACCTGTTACTTATTAGTTTAGAATAAAACTGCAATAGTATAGCCGGAACTCAAACCATGGACCCCCTATTCATACCGATGCTCTAATACTGAGCTCCTAACCTGGATAATCAAATATGCAATAAAAATTCTCACCTGATTTACACATTCAGATAAACCTTCGAGGTGATATCAAATTCTCCAAGATATTAGCCTTAAAAAGATTTGCAGTGTTTAAAGTATTCTTACTTTCTCTACCTATTATAGGTGAAGGAATTTGCACGAAAAAATGGATATAGAGATTTCATCGAAAATACACCTTTAGAGGTCTACTGAGCACAAAAGGACACTTTTAGAAAAAAAATGCCATGCACGCGCGTATCTGTAAGAGAGAGAGAGAGAGAGAGAGAGAGAGAGAGAGAGAGAGAGAGAGAGAACAGCATAGGTAACCCAAAAACGATAAACGCCAATTTGAGTCAGGCACGGTTTAAGAATGCGAAACGAAGATTTTCGGGATTTCTCGCACACTAAACTACTCTTCACATGGATAAATTTTCGTTATTTTTGATTTTCTCAAATATTTAAGATATCTCCATGATTAATAAAGTGGATATCCTATATTTTCTGTGATTTTGTTGGCAAGTTTTCTTCATTCTAAAGAATCCTGTATTACTTTGAATAACTGGTAAATCAAAAGTGATGAAAAATTAGAACTCATTGAAATATATAATGTTGAACTGGCATGCGACATCTATAAAGTATCTTACACGATTCTTCGTTTTTCTCACATTAATATAAATACTAACACTGTGAGAACAGCTGTGTTTTGGTTTCCGAATCGTAGACGGTTTGAGAGTTATACACTGTGCGGCTCACTAGTATAAAATCTTGTCCTAAACATTACCTCAACTCACACTCACAGAATGACACAGAAATCCTTAGGGTAAATATTTCGAGCTGTTGCCAATTTTACTATCTTCCTGTATATTGGAGTGGTTCCGTAGCAAGTGTCGCAAAACCTGAACATTCACACCGCTGATTCTTGAAAGCGCAGCTTACTGTTTCTTTGTTGGTCTCTTGCTTAATAGGGGTCGCGTTTCAATTAGATTTATGATCTCTTCTTTTGCAGGGTTTTCTGGCTGAGAAACATACTACAGTAATCACTAGGCATTTTGATTAAAAGAAATAAGTCCATATAAACGGTTGTTTGGGGGTGAGGGATTCCATGAAAATAATCTTATCTTGCATCCTTAGCAAATGGGCTTTAAACACAAAGTTGAATATGAGTAGTCTTATTATGAGAGTTCTGAAACAAAGGAAGATGCCGACAAGCGATAAAGTTCTTTGTTCTACGCCGACAAGTCCGCCTCCTCCCTTTGTGTGCTCACATGCCGACAGGTCTCGTGTCGTTAGGCCCCGCCCCCTCTCGCTTTGTGTGCTTACCTAATGCCGACAGTGTCTGTGCTAACAGGTCCTACCCCCCTCCCCAATGCGTTCTACTGTGGCGTCATGACTTGATGGAATTGTTTTCTCGAGTCCTGCCGCCCCTCGGCAAATTAATTAGGTAATGTTCGTCAAACATTTTTTTTATGATTACTAAGGTCTGCAGATTGCATCCTCGAGCAATTAAGTTTTTTGATTAATGAATTGTTGACTGGAGCTTGAGTATAAGTAGTCTGCTCACGGGAACAGTCTGTCATGTAATGAAACACTGCAGCCTTC
The DNA here is from genome assembly GCA_030765065.1 of Deroplatys truncata. Taxonomy (NCBI): domain Eukaryota; kingdom Metazoa; phylum Arthropoda; class Insecta; order Mantodea; family Mantidae; genus Deroplatys; species Deroplatys truncata. The sequence goes on from CM060980.1 coordinate 66,643,755, forward strand.
TTGTATCTGGGGAAATCGCTTGTCCATTAGCTGAACATGTTAGACGCTTTCAACACATTAATAGGCTTTTAAGTTTACATTCCGGATCTGTTTACATACATTAGCGATCAACGACATACTTCCGCCAGGCGGTAACGGTGACCTCTATTAGCTGACCCGTTAGACGCTTTCACCCCATTAGCGAACAATGTCAGTAATTGTTTTCCTAAGTGCTCTGCCCAACACTCAACACTTTAGATTTTAGCGATGGAAATGATATAAAAAGCACCAGCTTCTCCAATGAGTTTCAAGTTGACCAGGATGCCCGGGTTCGAATTACAAATTCAGCTTCTAATAACTCAGAGACTAATTACGATAAAGACATCAAATAAAGTTTATTACATTAATGTCATTAGATAGTTTCTTGTGAATGTATATTTGGGTACATGGTGTCCAGGGTTCGAATACCGATAAAATGTAATTTAATTATAAATTTAATAACTCCTAAACTAATTAAGATAAAGACACCAAATAAACTTTATTGCCTTTATGTTATTAGGTATTATCTTGTGGAGGTGTAATTAGATACCTGACGTTCTGGGTTCGAACCTAATGTTTAAATCGTCATTATCTCAGAAACTAAGAGAGGTAGAGGAATTGACCAAAGCATGATTGATAGCTCCTATGATGGGTAATTAATACTGTATATAATTTTTAATCAGTTGTCCTTATTTCGAATCCCGACCTTTCAATCACTTACTTATTTTTTCTCTATACTCTAGAATATGTCACTTAGATTGATGCTGTAACTGCATACAGCACCTTTAAACATATCAAACTAATATTGTAAATAATTTTGTTTCTGGTGTCCAGGGTTCGAATACCGATAAAATGTAATTTAATTATAAATTTAATAACTTCTAAACTAATTAAGATAAAGACGCCAAATAAACTTTATTGCCTTTATGTTATTAGGTATTATCTTGTGGATGTGTAATTAGATACCTGACGTTCAGGGTTCGATCCTAATTTTTAAATCGTCATTATCTCAGAAACTAAGAGAGGTAGACGAGTGAACCAAAGCATGATTGATAGCTCCTATGAGGGGTAATTAATACTGTATATAATTTTCAATCAGTTGTCCTTACTTCGAATCCCGATCTTTCAATCACTTACTTATTTTTTCTCTATACTCTAGAATATATCACTTAGATTGATGCTGTAACTGCATACAGCACCTTTAAACATATCAAACTAATATTGTAAATAATTTTGTTTCTGGTGTCCAGGGTTCGAATACCGATAAAATGTAGTTTAATTATAAATTTATTAACTTCTAAACTAATTAAGATAAAGACGCCAAATAAACTTTATTGCCTTTATGTTATTAGGTATTATCTTGTGGATGTGTAATTAGATACCTGACGTTCTGGGTTCGATCCTAATTTTAAATCGTCATTATCTCAGAAACTAAGAGAGGTAGAGGAGTTGACCAAAGCATGATTGATAGCTCCTATGATGGGCAATTAATACTGTATATAATTTTTAATCAGTTGTCCTTACTTCGAATCCCGATCTTTCAATCACTTACTTATTTTTTCTCTATACTCTAGAATATATCACTTAGATTGATGCTGTAAATGCATACAGCACCTTTAAACATATCAAACTAATATTGTAAATAATTTTGTTTCTGGTGTCCAGGGTTCGAATACCAATGAAATGTAATTTAATTATAAATTTAGTAACTCCTAAACTAATTAAGATAAAGATACCAAATAAACTTTATTGTGTTTATGTTATTAGGTAGTATCTTGTGGATGTGTATTTAGATACCTGACGTTCTGGGTTCGAGCCTAATTTTAAATCGTCATTATCTCAGAAAAGAAGAGAGGTAGAGGAGTTGACCAAAGCATGATTGATAACTCCTATGATGGGCAATTAATACTGTATATAATTTTCAATCAGTTATCCTTACTTCGAATCCCGATCTTTCAATCACTTACTTATTTTTTCTCTATACTCTAGAATATATCACTTAGATTGATGCTGTAAATGTATACAGCACCTTTAAACATATCAAACTAATACTGTAAATAATTTTGTTTCTGGTGTCCAGGGTTCGAATACCGATAAAATGTAATTTAATTATAAATTTAATAACTCCTAAACTAATTAAGATAAAGACGCCAAATAAACTTTATTGCGTTTATGTTACTAGGTAGTATCTTGTGGATGTGTAATTAGATACCTGACGTTCTGGGTTCGAGCCTAATGTTTAAATCGTCATTATCTCAGAAACTAAGAGAGGTAGAGGAATTGACCAAAGCATGATTGATAGCTCCTATGAGGGGCAATTAATACTTTATATAATTTTCAATCAGCTGTCTTTACTTCGAATCCCGATCTTTCAATCACTTACTTATTTTTCTCTATACTCTAGAATATATCACTTAGCTTGATGCTGTAAATGCATACAGCACCCTTAAACACATCAAACTAATATTGTAAATAATTCTGGTTCTGGTGTCCAGGGTTCGAATACCGATAAAATGTAATTTAATTATAAATTTAATAACTCCTAAACTAATTAAGATAAAGACACCAAATAAACTTTTATAGGGGGAAAGGATGCTCTCCTGAAACATTAGGTCTCTAGATAGAAGTATTTATAGGGGAGAGATAGGGAATACCAGGGCTGATGCTAGGCTAGTCAGATGCTAAAGGAGGGAGGGATATGCTTTATACGAGAGAGATAGGGAACACAAGGAAAGATGCTATACTAAACAGGACTTGAAGGATAGAATATGGGCGATATAGCGAACCGAGGAGAGGTATTAGGATAGGAGTTTTGAATGATGGAGTAGGTGTTTATATGCGAGAGATAGGGAATACGAGGGTCGATGCTAGGCTAGACGGTGTTGAATGAGGGAATGCATCTTATATGAGAGAGGTAGGGGAATATGAGGAGAAGTGCTAGGCTAGTCGGGAAGGTCTGAATGAGAGAGTATACGTCTATATGGGAAAATATAGGGAAAACGAAGGTAGGTGCTAGGTTGAGAGAGTCTTCAAGGAGGAAAATGCATTTATATGAGAGCGTTAGGGCATACGAGGAGAGGTGCTAGTCTAGACATGGTTTGAGGATTAGAGTATACGTTTATATGGGAGAAATATGGAAAACGGGAGAGATACAAGGATAGACAGAGATTGAAGGAGGAGGAATGTAGGTTTATACTGTAATATAGAGAGTAATTCGATTATAAAACTTTTCTCATCCAGCCTTACAACACTTTTATATACTTATTTTCTAAACCTTACAAACTTTATATTTGTTAAACAGTAGTGCGCGAGACGGAGAGGGACAAACAGTATATCGGTTTACAGTGAAGTATATATCCTAACCTATTCCCACCTTGTTTGTTCTGGATCTTCTCATTGTCTATCATCTAACGTAAACACGTAACAAGACGTAACACAGGAAATCATACATATGGCACATTAAAAAATAAAGGTATATATAATGAAACATAAACAAGTAGACAGAGGGTCATCGATACATAGAAAACCAGGAGTTGTATGTACTGAGACCATAGATTAGTATAGGCAAACAACAAAGAAGTGAATTTATAGTGTAAATAGCCAAATATTTTCAAATATTATTATAGTCTAAAAGTATATAACTTAATTATGTATCGAGTATTGAGAAATAAACGTTATTCATTATTCACTAATCTCAGATCACTGCAATTGTATTGAATCAATTCACAATAGCTAATGCCATTCAACTTTCATTCGTCTCTGATACATAAACAAATTGCAAAATGGAGAAGGACGAAAGTAATAAAAAGACTCAGGCAGCAAATTTTAAGAAAGAAGAGAAAGATATATGACCGACATTGTTTTGGAACACAAATTAGTCTTGAAAATAAAATGACTGATAGCTCTGCTAAGCGTAAGGAAGAGACATGGAAATAAATTGCAAATGAATACAATTCTAGGTTGGAAAAGAAGATAAACAACATTCATGTAAACCAATTTTTAAAAATCAGTTTAACTGAATACATGTAAAAAAACATATCACTTTACAAAAAGTAATGCAGACAACATTTATTTTTTATAAACATTATCCTATTACATTACTTTACAAAAAACCATACATATTTCCTAAAGGCAAAGGTGATAGTCTAGACATTCTAAACACTCAGTTATATAATCATATACATCACACAGAAAGAGACCTGCATTATCAGTAAAAAAACTAAACATCTCAACAATGTCTGAATGATGTATTTTATAAGTACAAGTTTTTTGATATTTCAAAGTTCCTGTTAACCATGGCAGTAATTGATTAACACAATTTCTCGATCCTGTCATGCTATAACTTTAGATGCTTTCAGCTTACTTATAATTTCCTCAATCTCTTGTGTGTGACTATTATTACCAGCATCCCTCGACGCAATTAGTAACCTCAATATATTTACTAGTCTATTCGGATTTTCAAGCGTTGATATCACTGAATCATCATCATCTGAAGATTTCATATTCTCGCAACTCCCGATGTATCCAGATTTTTCACCAACAGTAGTCTCCAGTGAAGGACAGAGGCTTGATCCGGTATAACATTCCCCTCTATACATCTTCGGATCTTCAAGTGCAGGTGAGAGAGTCGATTCAGTATAACATGTTGCTCTATGAAACTTAAATCTTGACAAAGAACGATTCTTAAAAATCCGCCCGCATACACAGCATCTAATAACGCGTTTTCCTCCATGTGTAATGTATGAAAAATCGTGTTTCTCATTCGTCAGTTGCACAGATTTTCTCGGGCAGTAGCTCATGCTAAAACTAAAAGAAATTAAATGAATACGTGAATGCTAACGCTCGAAGGAATTAAAAGCGAATGAATGAATTCATAACACGCACCTATGTATATATCCAGGATGAGGACGACGGAGGGAATTGCAATCAATGCATAGCAGGGAGAAAGGATACTCTCTTGAAACATTAGTCATCTAAACAACTATTGTTCACGGAGCCTGTAGACGTCAGGTTGAATGGGACAGACCTCAGCTTCAAATCTTTAAGGGTACGGACCACTGGCTTTTGCCTGGCATGTATACTAAACCATCCTAACAGCGTAACATTACATAACAACGACACGTAACCAGAACATGACGAGTGCGAGCATGGAAAAAAGGATGCTCGCTGAGAACATTAGTGGAAAAGGATGCTCTCTGGAAACAGTCGCCATCCGCACAACGGATTGTCCCTAACATTTCCAGATTTCAAAACGTTCAACATCGTGACGCGCTACTGTCATCTACATTTCGACGAAATTTTACCTCCTGAATTAGTTTGATGCTCTGTATAGAACCTCAGAACATGCATTACGCTGCGTGTCCCTAGCGTTTCCAGCTCCTGAATCGTTCCAGCTAGTGGAATGCCTCTACCATCTTCATGTCAACGATCTGTTACTCTGAATTAAAGTTTGGTGATATGTATAGACCTGTACAACATGCATTACGCTATGTAACAGACTCATCACGCTATGTAACAACACAATCACGCTATGTAACAACTGATCACGCTATGTAACAACATGATCACGCTATGTAACAACCTGAGCACGCTATGTAACAACAGGATCACGCTATGTAACAACCTGAGCACGCTATGTAACAACCTGAGCACGCTATGTAACAACATGTTCACGCTATGTAACAACCTGAGCACGCTATGTAACAACAGGATCACGCTATGTTTAACAACATGTTCACGCTATGTAACAACATGAACACGCTATGTAACAATACGATCACGCTATGTAACAACCTGATTACGCTATGTAACAACTGATCACACTATGTAACAACCTGAGCACGCTATGTAACAACATGATCACGCTATGTAACAACCTGAGCACGCTATGTAACAACACGATCACCCTATGTAACAACCTGAGCACGCTATGTAACAACATGATCACGCTATGTAACAACATGATCACGCTATGTAACAACCTGAGCACGCTATGTAACAACATGATCACGCTATGTAACAACATGAACACGCTATGTAACAACCTGAGCACGCTATGTAACAACCTGAGCACGCTATGTAACAAACTGAGCACGCTATGTAACAACATGTTCACGCTATGTAACAACCTGAGCACGCTATGTAACAACCTGAGCACGCTATGTAACAACCTGAGCACGCTATGTAACAACCTGATTACGCTATGTAACAACTGATCACGCTATGTAACAACATGATCACGCTATGTAACAACCTGAGCACGCTATGTAACAACATGATCACGCTATGTAACAACATGATCACGCTATGTAACAACATGATCACGCTATGTAACAACCTGAGCACGCTATGTAACAACATGATCACGCTATGTAACAACATGATCACGCTATGTAACAACATGATCACGCTATGTAACAACATGATCACGCTATGTAACAACCTGAGCACGCTGTGTAACAACATGATCACGCTATGTAACAACCTGAGAACGCTATGTAACAACCTGAGCACGCTATGTAACAACATGTTCACGCTATGTAACAACCTGAGCACGCTATGTAACAACCTGAGCACGCTATGTAACAACATGTTCACGCTATGTAACAACATGAACACGCTATGTAACAACATGATCACGCTATGCAACAACATGTTCACGCTATGTAACAACACGATCACCCTATGTAACAACATGATCACGCTATGTAACAACCTGAGCACGCTATATAACAACATGATCACGCTATGTAACAACCTGAGAACGCCATGTAACAACATGATCACGCTATGTAACAACATGTTCACGCTATGTAACAACACGATCACCCTATGTAACAACCTGAGCACGCTATGTAACAACATGATCACGCTATGTAACAACATGATCACGCTATGTAACAACCTGAGCACGCTATGTAACAAACTGAGCACGCTATGTAACAACCTGAGCACGCTATGTAACAACATGAACACGCTATGTAACAACCTGAGCAAGCTATGTAACAACCTGAGCACGCTATGTAACAACATGTTCACGCTATGTAACAACATGAACACGCTATGTAACAATACGATCACGCTATGTAACAACCTGATTACGCTATGTAACAACTGATCACACTATGTAACAACATGATCACGCTATGTAACAACCTGAGCACGTTATGTAACAACATGATCACGCTATGTAACAACCTGAGCACGCCATGTAACAACATGATCACGCTATGTAACAACATGTTCACGCTATGTAACAACACGATCACCCTATATAACAACCTGAGCACGTTATATAACAACATGATCACGCTATGTAACAACACGATCACGCTATGTAACAACATGATCACGCTATGTAACAACTGATCACGCTATGTAACAACCTGAGCACGCTATGTAACAACCTGAGCACGCTATGTAACAACATGATCACGCTATGTAACAACATGTTCACGCTATGTAACAACACGATCACGCTATGTAACAACACGATCACGCTATGTAACAACATGGACACGCTATGTAACAACATGAACACGCTATGTAACAATACGATCAAGCTATGTAACAACCTGAGCACGCTATGTAACAACATGATCACGCTATGTAACAACATGAACACTCTATGTAACAACCTGAGCATGCTATGTAACAACATGATCACGCTATGTAACAACCTAATCACGCTATGTAACAACACGATCACGCTATGTAACAACATGATCACGCTATGTAAATAGGGTGGACCATTTAAGTTGAGGCTATACAATATATCCAAAACTAAGCGTTGTAGAAAGAAATGTCTTTAATAAAACTTGATTGATATTATGACGAAAGTAAATGCCGCTAGTCGTATTTCGTTTGGAGGCCGTTATGAGGGTCATTTTGGGGTCAATTTATTTTTTTAAATGGGAACCTACAATTAGGGTCCCATTCAAAAAGACCCTGAAATGACCCTCACTACGTCCTCCAAACGAAATACGACTAGCAGCATTTACTTTCGCCATAATATCAATCAAGTTTTATTAAAGACATTTCTTTCTACAACGCTTAGTTTTGGATATATTGTATAGCCTCAACTTAAATGGTCCACCCTATTTACATAGCGTGATCATGTTGTTACATAGCGTGATCGTGTTGTTACATAGCGTGATTAGGTTGTTACATAGCGTGATCATGTTGTTACATAGCATGCTCAGGTTGTTACATAGAGTGTTCATGTTGTTACATAGCGTGATCATGTTGTTACATAGCGTGCTCAGGTTGTTACATAGCTTGATCGTATTGTTACATAGCGTGTTCATGTTGTTACATAGCGTGTCCATGTTGTTACATAGCGTGATCGTGTTGTTACATAGCGTGATCGTGTTGTTACATAGCGTGAACATGTTGTTACATAGCGTGATCATGTTGTTACATAGCGTGCTCAGGTTGTTACATAGCGTGCTCAGGTTGTTACATAGCGTGATCAGTTGTTACATAGCGTGATCAGTTAATACATAGCGTGATCATGTTGTTACATAGCGTGATCGTGTTGTTACATAGCCTGATCGTATTGTTACATAGCGTGAACATGTTGTTACATAGCG